>OV277866.1:49033245-59033245 GCA_922989275.2 Gari tellinella
TAACTGTTTGTCACTTGTTTGGATTCAGATAAGGCTCCACTAAACATGGGACATGACCAGGAAACAAATTGTTATTCAGATTCAGTGGCCAAATGTAAAGAAGATGAATTAAATTTTCAAAGTTTTAACAGACATAAATTTCACTA
Source organism: Gari tellinella (assembly GCA_922989275.2). Lineage (NCBI taxonomy): Eukaryota > Metazoa > Mollusca > Bivalvia > Cardiida > Psammobiidae > Gari > Gari tellinella. The sequence continues at coordinate 49,033,392 of OV277866.1, forward strand.
TTAAGACTGTTTATTAAAATTTTATGTAATATTCAAGTGTTTATTTAACCCTTTGAACCCTAGTCCCGCATATAGGCGTGCTTTTCAAACAGTGTACATGTGAATAATACACTTGTCCTGTGCAAACAGTGAAGGCCCAGATCAGAGGGCTCCGAAAGGAGCCCTCTGATCAGGGTCTTCACTGTTTGTCAGTAATGCCAAAATTGACAAAAACAACTCTTAAAAGCCAGAAATGGACTAGACAAAAATCGAAACTGGAGTTTCAGGGTGGAAAGAGTTAAGTGAGTATAGAATAATGAGTTAAGCCTGTAGTTTCTGTGTCTTTTGACTCGTGTTAGTTTGAACATACCCATATTTTAAAGTTAAAACGTGGCTTAGCCCATGTTTCAAATTTGAAATACGGGTATGTTTGACTTAAGGGAGATTGAGTTATCACAACTAAACTAAAGAAATAATGGTAAGATCGATTTAAGTGAGTTCGAAGTTTCGAGTTTCAACTGTACTCTCAACACTGTAGACCGGTTATGAATATTGAAGATCTTTGCAAACCGTTCAGAATTATTTTAGGTCTCATTTAATGTAAGCCTGATCTGGATCCAGTCCATTTTGTCCTGTTTATGCTAATATATGAAACTAAAGTAATCTCAGAATGTTAGCAGGCTACATTTTTACCCATTAACCCATAACCCATTTCTAGTTTTGAAGATAGGTGACTACTTAAAGCAAGTTGAAAGTAAAGCAGAATGTGCCTTAAGGCACAAGGCACATTCTGCTTTACTTTCAGCCTGCTTTAAGCTAACATCTACTAGAATATAGAAACTTTTTCTAATGGTACATATTCATAATTGTATGAATTGGAACTATTTTCTTCAGTTTTGGAATAGATTAAAGGTGTATTTATGGGATAATGGGTTAATATAAGCTTGATCTGGATCAAGTCTATTTTGTCACTTGGATACTGTTTATGTTTATATGAAACTAAATAAATCTCAGAATGTTAGCAGGATAAATTTTTAACAGACAATAATTACAATAATGAAAGAGATTTGATTGGTCATTTCACAGTGTTGATAAGTTACACTGTAATGAAAGAGTTTTGATTGGTCATTTCAGTGCTGGTGGTCCCTGGCTCATCACTGATATGCGTAGAGGAGAAGCACTGTTTGAAATCGGGCCCAGTCTGCAAGAAAAAGTGGATAACGGCATAGAAACTGAGGGCTCAAACCTGAGTGGTGTTAACAGCAAATGCTCTTGGGAAGAGCCAGGGGAAAACGATAGAGATAATATTTATGATAAAGAAAGTTTTGAAGATGAAGGTGATGAAGACCATGAACGAGGTCACATATCTATTATAGGTGAGCTTCCCCTGTTTGACATTGTTTTAACTCATTACCCAGTAGCCTGTTTCTAGTTTTGAAAAACAGATGACCTCTTAAAGCAGGTTGAAAGTAAAGCAGAATCATTCTGCTTTACTTTCAGCCTGATTTAAGCTACCATTTGTTAGAATATAGAAAATATTGCTGTACTGGAAATATTTTCATCAGTGAAGGAATACGCTAAGAGGTTTAAAAAGGTGTAATGGGTTAACATAGTGTCTACTGATTATCACTTTACTCAGGGCTCCAGATAAGGGTAGTATTTTGAGTATCTAAAAGCTTTATGTCAGTACTGTACCTTACCCTATTGTGTGACTCGTAGAATAAGCCATAGGGTTTAGTGCAGACAGAAGGAAAAAAACTGGAAAAAACTTGTTGACCCCCTGTTATCTAACCTTTGTTAACCCATTACCCCATAGCATGTTTCTAGTTTGGAAAGTTGATGACCACTTAAAGAAGGTTGAAAGGTAAAGCAGAATGTGCCTTAAGGCACATTCTGTTTTACTTTCAGCCTGCTTAAGCTATCATCTGCTTGGATATAAAAAATATTTCTCATGAAACATATTCATGTCGTTTTAAATAAGAACTATAATCTTCAGTTGAGGAATAAATTAAAGGTGTATTCATTGGGTAATGGGTTGACTGGTTTTTGCAAACATTTTGATCCAGATCAGTCACCAGTAAACCAAGTCTAATCTGGATCCAAACTGTTTGACACATGTCTCTTGTGTTCTCGTTTTCAAGTTCCATACAATTTTATTTGGCAACTTTTACATACAACATTAACAAAGCAGACACGTTTTCTGTATGAGCAGTGTTATTGGCATATTGCTCAGGGTGATGGGAATTTTACCATTGTAGTTTGTGTGTTTGTTTTACACACATATTGTGAATATGCATCCCCCAGGATGAGAATGACTAAAGACCTTACAAAACGTAATGCCTTGGGTACAGTTACAATTTGCAGGTACAACAACCCTGAAGTGAAGTTGTTGACGGTGATATATACAGGTTATAGCTTAAAGCAGGGTAAAGTAAAGCAGAAAGTTCCTCTGAAAGGAGCTTTCTGCTTTACTTTAATTCAGCTTTTAGTATTTTATTTGGTCTTGATGGCAGATTTAGCTGTGCTATATTTACTTTCTTAGTGTATGATTTAAGCCGTAGGAGTTGATTTGCATGTTGTGCATGCAAAAAAACAACCCAATCCTCATATCTTGGAGGAAACCAGAGTTATGGAAATTTGCAATTAGTTCTGAATCATAATTATCAGGCCCCCACAAGTCGTAAACTTGACTTTGGTACATATACCTTGAACATATTACATAACATATTTATCGTAATGATTCCCAGAGTTAGAAAATAAGACCTTGAATATTGCAAACACAGTAGACTTAGATTATATTGTGTTTTCTCCGATTGCGCTAAGGGGATAATCACCTGTTTTTTTAAAGCCATCGCTAGGTGTTTAGTTTTCTTCACAACTCGTTATCTTATTGCAGAATCTGATCAAATCAAGGCAACTTTGTCACGGGGTTTACAAGGCAATCGTACCGACTTCAGACGAGAGGTGGGAGAATTTGGAAAGTGAGTATTTATTGTTATCCAACTTGTACGAGTTTCTTCAATTGCATTTTGACAATTCGAGTTGACTGAAATTGAAGTGAACTTGAACATACCCGTATTTCAAAGAAATATAATTTTGAGAGGTTCAGCATTGAGTAACTGTTGATGGCTAAAATCCTTAAACCTTTCCCCAGTAGAAGCGCCTTTTAGTGCATTTAATATATTCATCCACTGAAGAAAACAGTTCCAGTTTATACAGTCATGCACATGTACCATAATATGAAGCATTTTCTATATCGTAGCAGCAGATAGCTTAAATCAGGTTGGAAGTAAAGCCTTAAGGCGCATTCTGTTTTACTTTCAACCTGCTTTAAGTGTTCACCTGTCTTCAATACCAGAAACAGGCTATGGGGTAAAGGGTTAACCCTTACATGTACTCCATAAATGCACCACTTTAGCTCTTTAATTTATTCCTCCACTGAAGAAAACAGTTCCACTTTATAGTCCTGAATATGTAACTTTTTAAAAATGTTTTTTATATCCTAGCAGATGTTATCTTACAGCTGGCTGACAGTAAAGCAGAATGTGACTGAAAGCGCATTCTGCTTTACTTTCAACTTGCTTTAAGTGGTCACCTGCCTTGAAAACCAGAAATGGGCTATGGGGTAATTGGGTACAGACAAAGCTTTGTATTACTATATTATTCTATTGAGTAGTCATTAACAAGTCGTGATTCTCTTTTACCAACAGACCTCGATCAAGAAAGGGTTCATTCGACAGTACGGGCAGTTCAGAGGCCCCTACGGAGTTACTGAGAACGCGGACCCTGGAATACGTCCATTTAAAATTCAACCTTGAGGCAGCCTCGCTTCTTCCATTGGCACTCAGGTACTGAAAAAAGAATCCACTATAATACCACGAAATATGTACAAAATAAACATTCAGTTAAATCTTCTTAAATCTTTCCATAGAAGCTTCTTAGCTCTTTCCATAAAAGCTTTGAAAATATCACTTTATATTAAAAACAGCACAAGCCTTAAGGCTCATTCTGCTTTACTTTCAACTGGTTTAAAGCAGTCATCTATGTTCAAAACAATGAAACAGGCTGAGGAGTAAAGGGAAAAACTGTAATTGACAATGGTGTAATCATCTTTTCGAATAGTTTGGATCCAGATGACAGAGCTCCAGATATGGGGTGTATTTCAAAAACTAAAATCTTTTTTTATGCTTTAAACCCTATGGTGTCACTACTCATTAGAATCGTCTCTTCGAGACGATTCTAATGAGTAGTAACACCATAGGACTTGGTGCTGAAATAAGTGAGAAAATGTTGGATTTGTTCAGTTCACTCCCTCTTATCTGGAGCCCTGAATTAGTATCTTAGTTTTACTTTCACTACTTTTCTGTGGCGAGATATCGTAATTCTCAGTGCTCAAGATAAGGGGAGTATTTAAAAAAATTAAAAGCTCTGTTTCTTCATTAAACCCTATGGTAGTTACACTGTAGAATTTGGTGCTGAAATGAGTAATCAAATGTTGGATTAGTTCAGTTTACTCCCTCTTAAATGGAGCTCTATTCTGACAGATTCTTGTGATTTCGACTTTCAATAGCACAATCAAATTTTATTGCTATGTTTTTCATTTACAGAGGAAGATTAAAGCATGGTCGACATTTTACATTTATGAGTGCAACAAATGATTCTGCTATCACACTGGTATCTCCGAGTGTGAATGGCTCGATAGCAGATGAGCAGCACCCGTTCGCAGCCCATGGCCTTTGGCTGCAGGTTTTGTTGTCAGATGACTTCATAGAAGAGATGTGCCTTGACTTGATGGAGCTTGGAAACCCAGACGAGGTTTGTCACAACTTCTTGACTTTTATCTCAGGGACCTGTTTCATAAAACTTTGTTTTCGACAAAAACGGTCGTAAGTCAAAACTTTAAAATACTTTTAATTTCCGATTTCTCTATCTAATCCTGTCTTGTGACATCTCTTTGGAATCGTCTTTTCAAGAGGATTACAAAGAGATGTCACAAGACAAGATTTGATGGAGAAATTAAAATTATTGAGACTTTAATAATCTGACTTACGGCAACATTTGTAAAATATTATTCAATTTGACACTTTCCCCCATAGTTCAAATTAAGTATTGAAGCAAATGGTATCTTAAAGCAGATTGCAACTAAAACAGAATGGCCCTTATCTTCACTAAGAGAAGGAATTAAAGAGAGAAAAAATCTTAACGTATATGTTCCACACACATATCTTCTGAACATTTATTTAGAAAACAAATGTCTAAACTTGCTTTCATGTGTATTTGCAGATGTTATTACCAAAGACTTACCGTTGGCCAGAGCGACGTTTGTGCATCACGATACTTCCTGACGAAGCCTAACAGTGTCCATCTTGTCTTGTGCTGACTTAACGATTTCCATACAGCTGTTACAGCCATTCTAATATCACCATTGGTGTATAAAGACAACTTTCAATACTCATGAAGAGGAGAATCAAATATTGACCTGTATCTTCTATGTGGTTAATTGTGGCAGAAATATGAAAAAATGGAGAAAAAACCCCGACTCCACTTTGAATGGAATATTTTGCTAGTTAAAAAATTAACTGATGGTCTCTATCTGAAAAATAAATATTTAATACAAAAATAAATTAGATTTTACACTAAAAGAATGGAATATAAGTCTTATCTTCGTTGGAATTATAAGCGTTTTGCCATTTATGATCATTTAACCCCCGAGTGAAAAAGTTTCATTAATTGAAAGTTGTGTAAAATGGGGGAAAAATAAAGAGAAAATAATACCTTGTGGTGAATGGATCGGACTGCAATACAGTGACATCTGGAATAGTTATCATGGATGCCAAGATGGATATAAAACAGTTGAAGTTTCTAGTCAAAATATTTGAAACTTTTTTGTTGTTGCAATGTAGGAAGTTAGCTTGTATGTGGACGCCGTGTTTGTGTGTGACGTTCTGAGCTGCCAGTTGAAGGAAGGGACTTCTGACTCCGTGTATATAATGATCATTGATACAGTTGAGTCCTGTAATGTGGCCCTATGTTTGAAGAAAAATAGAAAATTCCATTTTTTGAGTGGTCACTAGCAGGACGTGACTATACCTTTAATCCATTACCCCATAGCCTGATTCTAATTTTGAAGACAAATGACCACTTAAAGCAGGTTGAAAGTAAAGCAGAATGCAGCTTAAGGCATATTTGCTTTACTTTTAGCCTGCTTTAAGCTACCATCTGCTAGAATATAGAAAAAAATTCAGATCATACATATTGTATAAATTGGAAGTACTTTTCTCAAAAGAAAAATTGTAGAGGTGTAAAAAGGCGTATTTATGGAGTAATGGGTTAACAATTAACAGTGCTAGAGAGAGATTAATTCTTTGTTACTGACTTCACGAGTCAAAACAATTCAGAATACAAAGACAAAAGTTTATACAGATATATATATATATAAATATGACAGCCTGTTTGTCTTTATTTATTTGGCAAAGTTTTGGATTAATGAGGTATTAACCCATTAACCCATAGCCTGTTTCTACTTTTAAAGAAAGATAATCACTAAAAGCAGGTTGAAAGTTTGGCAGAATGTGCCTTAAGGCATTTATGGGGGAACAGGTTATAACAACTTATTGTAAATATTTGCAATGCTTCATGGAATACAAGCTGCGTCACTGAAAAACATTTTCGTGAATGCTTGAAAGGCAGCTTTGGTGTCAAAGGAAGATGACTGCTTTAAGCAGGATGAAAGTAAAGCAGAAAGTTCTGAAAGGAACATTCTGTTTAACTGTAATCCTGTTTTAAGTTGCTACATGCCTTTAACCCATTACCCCATAGATAAACCTTTTTAAGCCTCAAATGTATTCCTTCTCTGAAGAAATATAGTTTCACTTTATACAGTCATGAATGTGCACCATAAGAAATATTTCTTTATATCCTAGCAGATAATAGCTTAAAGCAGGCTAAAAGTAAAGCAGAATGTGCCTTTAGGCGCATTCTGCTTTTACTTTCAACCTGCTTTAAGTTGTCACCTGTCTTTAAAACTAGAAACAGGCTATGGGGTAATAGGTTAAAGACATCTTTAAGTGTTCTTTTGATAGCGACGATTTACTGTATTTCGTTAATAAGTTTGACATGCATCTGTAGATTAACCCTTAGCCTGCTGCCTGCCACTCAGGACTATAGCTCCATATGCAAACAGCTTGGATCCAGATGAGACGCCGAGTAACTCGGCGTCTCATCCGGATCCAAGCTGTTTTGACACCCGGACAACATTTTCAGCAATTTTGAGCAACTTTGAAGCACTTTGAAACTTGAAGCAGACGAGAAATATAACAGACGACAATTCATTTGGCTTGCTAAGGGTTAACTTTGAAGGAAAGTTGGTTTCTAGTACAACTCAGGTTCTTGCACTTTGTTCATGCATTTGCACTATAAGATGCCGTTACAAGTTGATTTATGGTAGAGTTGCTTAATTTTTATGAATGAAGATGTTAGAAATGTTAATACAGCCAATATCAATTTTGAAGCATTTTGATAATAACCCTTTACACTATAGCCGGTGCATTCTGCGTAACTTTACCCTTGCTTTAAGGTACCATCTTCTAGAATACAGATCTTATGATACATATTCATGACTGTATAAACTTGAACCATTTTCTGCAGTGGAGGAAATAATAAAGGCATAAAAATGTATCTATGGAGAAATGGGTAAACCCATTACCCCAAAAATACGGCTTTTTACATCTTTTAATTTATTTCTCCACTGAAGAAAACAGAACCAATTATTACAGTCATGAATAAGTGTTGTCAAAAATATTTTCTATATTCTAGCAGATGGTAGCTTAAAGCAGGCTAAAAGTGAAGCAGAATGTGCCTCAAGGCACATCCTGCTTTACTTTCAACCTGCTTTAAGTGGTCATCTTTCTTCAAAAGTTGAAACAGGCTATGGGGTAATGGGCTAATAAAGGATACTAAAAGCAGAATTGAGTAGACATTTTGTATGTCTAAAGGGAGATAATAACGGACAAGGGAGATAACTATTGACCTGCATGAATGTGTTGATTTATTTTGTAAATATAATTTACATTTTGACAATTGAAGAAAACGAGGCATTCCTCTGTATGAGGTAACAACTTTCTGTATGCATTTTATTAATGTACAGTCAGTCTTGTATGCCAGGGCTGCCATAAGTTGATCATGGAAAATCCACAGAGTTCGTTTTAAGTTTTATAACCTCGGGCCTGGTGTGCTAAGTGGCTCTATTCCTGAAGTACACGGGAAAAATTGGAACTCCTTGAACCCTTATTAGTACCGCTGTCAGCAACAATTGTGACCTGCACCTATGAAACTAAAATTGGGATTGTTTTTCTTTTTTGAAAAATTTCCAAACTGGGCCAATATTACACTTAATGAGACCCCTGCATTATTTAGCTTCTTTTATGGATCCAATCAGTTTTCAGAGATAATCGGGTGTAAAGAGTAGAACACATTTTCTTAACCCATTACCCCATAGTCTGTTTCTAGTATTGAAGACTGGTGATTACTTAAAACAGGTTGAAAGTAAAGCAGAATGCGCCTAAAGGCGCATGCTGCTTTACTCTCAGCCTACTTTAAGCTACTATATATTAAAATAAAGAAAGTTCTTATGGTACATATTCATGACTATATAAATTGGAACTATTTTCCTCAGCGGAAGAATAAATTTATTATGTGAAAAGGCGCTTCTATGAGGGTAATTGGTTAATGCAGGATAAGGCACTTCTGACAAGGAAAGGGTTTATACAAGATTGACTGTAAATAAATCTAAGTGAGTGGTTCAACTTTGTATTTTTGTAGATATTGTATATTAAACTTGTAAATAGACATTTATTGTAAATAAACCTTTATAAATAATTTGTAAAACAAAGATTTTGGATTGTATTTATAAATGTACCACAGAAAAAGGGCTTTGTCATCAGATTGTAGCTTTCGACATGGTATTAAAGTTTCAGTATCAATCGAATCATCTTTAAAACTATTTAGATTACTTGTAAGAGACCTTTTGTAGTTTGAAAAAAATTCAGTTGCCACATTGTGTCAATTTTTACAGTTGATTTCACTATATTTGAGTTTTATAATAAGAAAAATTCTCTGCATAACACACAGTTGGGATACTGACCAGAAGTTGAGTTACTTGACATTTGATCTGGATTCAAAAAATGTCTACAATAATGTTTGTTTAATTGTTCAGTAGTAAAGTTACAGTAACCCCTTTAAAGCTGCCTTTGAGATATTTCTCTCAGATTTAAAAGAAAAAACAAACAAAGAAAGTTGTTGGATTCATGACAAACATTGAAACTTGCAATCATTTTGTTTTCTTTCTAAAGAAAAAGATCTAGATATGTGAAAATTTAGTAGATTGAAAGGTCATGTTAATAAGCTACCAGTATGAATGTATATGTTGCAAAGTCCCTTTTTTCTTCCATTGTTTTAATCACTAGACACTGGTTATTCTAAACTGCAGAGTGTGCCTTACTCAGTTAAAATGTAGTCCGTTTAACCCTGTAGTTTAACAGAGGAGTTTTCTGTCACCTAATTTAGAAAAAATAGGTTTGTACAATACAGACAAGTTTTGTTTACAGTAAAAACTCTATTACGACCAGTAAAACGAAGGCTAACTAATTGTATAAATGACAGGTGACAGCTTAAATCAAGGTGACAGTAAAACAGAAAGCTCCGAAAGGAGCTTTCTATTTTACTGTCACCTTGCTTTAAGCCGTCACCTGCTGTAAACTCCTAATGATTAACACAATTTAGTGGTAATAGAGAGGTTTTACTGTAAATGTGAAACTTTTTAAGTGTCTCTGAAAAGAACACATGGAGTAGCAGTCTTCAGCCCTTTCCTCGGTAGCCAAAAATGTTGATCTCCATTATCAAACTGTTTGAGGCAGGCGACTGTTTACAGCATGAAGATAATTAACTAGAAAGTAAGATAAACTTTCTGCTTTACCAGGGCTCCAGATAAGAGGAGTATTTCAAAATCTAAAATCTTTATTTCTGCTTTAAACCCTATGGTGTCACTACTCATTAGAATCGTCTCTCCGAGACGATTCTAATGAGTAGTAACACCATAGGATTTGGTGCTGAAATGAGTTAGAAAATGTTGGATTTGTTCAGTTTACTCCCTCTTATCTGGAGCCCTGTTACTTTCATCTTGCTTTAAAGCTACAACCCATATTCAATGCCATCGATATATGTTTCTTTTTTGTGTGTATGCAGAGGACGGCTAAAGGCATGCTGCTTTAAAGAATGGTCACTTAACAAACGTTTGAATTTAGTAATAATTGTTAGGTTTTGTTCTAACATGAATCAGAAAAAAGACAATTAACCACTGACGATTATGACCTGCACATGATTGTGATAGAGAACAGTTTTGATCCTCATTAAACATCAAATGTTTAAAATTGGATTTACCTGTATCAGCTATAACCCATTGCTCCATTGATATTTGATTTATTCGTTCTCTGAAGAAAATCGTTTCTATTCTATACAGTCGTGAATGTGTATCATTTGAAATATTTTCTATATTGTAGCAGATAGTAGCTTAAAGAAGGCCGAAAGTAAAGCAGAATGAACCTTAAGGTGCATTCTGCTTTACGGTCAACCAGCTTTAAGTGGTCACCTAGCTTTAATAATTGAAACAGGCTATTGTGTAATGGGTTAATAACTACTATGTACAGGCCATTTCAGCAGTGGTTAGAAGCAATATAAATAGTTACTGTATCTGTTAATTTTGTTTCTTTACTGCTTATATTGTGAAAGAAATATTTTTGTTTGTATTTAGCTTTATTTCTATATCCTATAACCCTTTTAGACTATAAGTCCCTTGACTTATTATATCTCTGTTAGCTTTTTCTTTGTTCATTCCTGTGTTATGTAACCATTCAGTATAGAAGCAGAGCTTTCTATGGACACGTAGCTGCTTTTTGCAGAATAATAGTTAAGAAGAAAGCGCTTGCTTTGCTGTTGTTCTGTATTACAACCAATTACCCCATAAATACATCTTTTACGCCTTTAATTTATTCCTTCAGTGTAGAAAATGGTTCCAATTTATACAGTTATGAATATGTATATTAAGAAATATTTGCTATATACTAGCAGATTGAAGCTTAAAGCAGGTGGAAAGTAAAGCAGAATGTGCCTTAAGGCACATTCTGCTTTACTTTCAACCTGTTTTAAGTGATAACCTATTTTCAAAACTTAAATCAGGCTATGGGGTAATGGGTTAAATGCTTGTTCTATTCTTAGCTCTCGCAACTTTACAATGGTGCTCTTCACAGGCATGACTGTAGTTTATTTTCTTCTCTTATCTTGAGAAAAAAACCCACTGTGTTTATGAAATACAGCTCTGTGTCTTAATTTTTTCTGCGGAGAAATATTTCTTTGAAGTGCCCAGAGACATGTATGAACTAGGGGTAGTTGTAAGATACAGGAAATCGAATATTGATTTCTAATAGTGGGATTCTATATGCACCTTTTTTAACAAATTTTTAAACTTAAATTATTCAAGAAAATGTTTTATATAAGATTTGTTAAGATTTAGATATACTTTTAACTGTTTTTTGATACACAATGAATGAAAATGAATTGAGGATTAACCCATTACCCCATAGCCTGTTTCTAGTATTGAAAAAAGGTGAACTATTAAAGCAGGTTGAAAGTAAAGCAGAATGTGCCTTAAGGCACATTCTGCTTTATTTTAGCCTGCTTTAAGCTACCATCTGCTGCAATATGGAAAATATTTTCTAAAATACATACTAATGTCTTATAAATTAAAACTATTTTCTTCAGTTGAGGAATAAATAAAAGGCATACTTATGGGGTAATGGGTTAAGAGAGAGAGAAAAATAGATATCCTTAGTTCTACATGAAACCTAAGTGTAGTCTAACAAATTGTTTCCCTACATGTTGACATGAGTCTATCAGATTCGTTTATTTTCCTGTGCTTCTGTTTTTGCAGTGTTTTACTAACTGGAAACAAATATTTCGAACTAATTTTCGACTAAAGTAAACAGAAAAATGGCTTTTGTATGACAATAGTCAAGTTTACAGCGGAGAAGTTCTTTTTGGGACAATTTTATATCACCAGATCATAAGCTTAAGATCTGGGTCCATGCTTGTAAAGTGTTTGAGTTGAGTCTGAAATCGTTCTCGAGCATTTGATTGGTCAGATTTGAGCCTAGGCTCAAACCTGACTAATCAAATGCTTGTGAACGCACTCAGACTCAACTTAAATGCTTTATAAGCGCTGGTCCTGACACCTAACATGCTATATAGTAATGTTTGAGATGATTTTTTCTAGCACAAAATCCTCATTTTTGCAAGTTGGCATAATAATTTATGAAAAACCAGTTTAGTTAAGCTCTTGGCCAGAGGTTTCTTTTGTTGTACCTCATATATTCTATGTTATGTAGAATTTGAGAGAATAAAGTTCTGTTCTGTTCTGTTCTGTTCTGTTAGGATCTTGGCCAGAGGTTTAGAAACTTGTAATCTGTTTAAGATCTGAACTATATTAGTTTTGTCCTAAATTACTTCTCCGAGACATTACCCCACTATCCTGTTTGTAGTTTTGAAGACTGGTTATCACTTAAAGCATGTAGTTTTGAAGACTGGTTATCACTTAAAGCAGTGTAAAATAAAGCAGAACGCTGCTTAAAGAGCAGTCTGTTTTACTTACTCTGCTTTAACCATTTTCCCCCATAGCCTGTTTCTAATTTTGAAGACAGATGACTACTTAAAGCAGGTTGAAAGTAAAGCAGAATGCGCCTGAAGGCGCATTCTGCTTTACTTTCAACCTGCTTTAAGCTACCATCTACTAAGATTTAGAAAATATTTCTAATGGTAAATGTTCATGACTGTTTAAGTTTGAACAATTTTCTTCAGTGGATGGATAAATTAAATGTATTAAAGGGTGCTTCTATGGGGAAATGGGTTAAAAGTCTATAGAACTTCCTAGCTAAGGACTACTTTTGTTTGTGTAGGAATAATGAGAGATGTTAAAAGGCATATTGGTGGAGTAATTGGTTAAGATTCTTTTTAATCTACTCTTTGTATTTGTTTTCATTGATCGTTCTTGGATAGAACATATAAGAAAAAAACATCTTTAAGATTAAGATTTATTGAGAGCTGAACAAATTTTTTTCTTAACTTTCTAGAAACACTTTTTACGATATTATATTATGAAAACTATTGTTGAATGAGTTAAGATTGACTGAATTATTTGGCGGATAAAGTAAGCGGACAGTTTCAATTGATTCTGTGAATTTGGATGTTTGATTAGAAATGGGATTTATTTGATAGTTTTTGGTAGAAGTTAGATATTTGATGGAATAACTAGTGTTATATTGTATAAACACATTTGTTATCACACCCTGAGGTAAAATGTTTCACAAAAGCTTCTACAGGTTGTGATAGCACTAAGATTTATAAAGTAACTTTTACATTTCACTCACAATAGATTTTTTGTTATCATGGAAATGTTCTTTTTTACAACAATGTTTTTTAATGTTCATCATCGCTTTCACACATATTTTGTTAAACTCAAGAGTTTTTAGGCTCCAGATAACAGGAAATAAAATTTCCAATCCTTTCTTCGTAATCAAATCATATGTTGTAGCTGCTCAATAGAATCGTCTCACAGAGACGATTCTAATGAATAGTCACAACTTACAATTTGATTGATTTTTAAAACTTTCAATAATTTAAATTTCCGGGTATCTGGAAATACTTTGTACTGTTAACATAGCAAATCAAATCGTTTCATAAATATTTGTGACGTGTAAAAGCTGATTGCATACTGTTTTTTCATCGAAAACTTCATTACACTTATTTGTAAGATTTTATTTTGTTTATACATTACACTTCTAAATTTTTAAATTTCGATGTGACATTTGTTATTTTTAGAAAGAACAAACATGTTTTTAAACATTAGAAATAGAATCTAATTCCTATATTAGAGATTAGTTCTGGGTCCAAGGTTATTAAGCCTTTGAGCTGAGTCTGTGTGTGTTCTCAAGCATTTGATTGGTCAGATTTGAGCCTAGGCTCAAATCTGACCAATCAAATGCTTGAAAATGATTTCAGACTCAATTCAAATGCTTTATAAGAGCATGGACCCTGGGTTTAGTCTTGGGGATGGGGGGATGGGACGGGAAGTTCTGTGTAAATCATTAAATATAAAAGTGTCATTGTTTCATGAAGTAAATTAAAAGTCTAAAAATAAAATGTCTTGAATTGTGTATACCTTCCCAATACAGTAAAACCTTAATAACTTGAACAAGCTTAACCCTGTGAGCCATGGTCGGGCATGTACCGAATATTTGCAAGCAGTGTACCTATGAAGAATACACTTGTCCTATGCAAATAGTGGAGAGACCCAAAACAGTCTGCTCTTAAAGAAGACCTGATCAGGGTCTGCACTGTTTGTCATACTGCAAATATCCCTTATAGTTAAAGGTGGACTAGAATAACTATATTATTAAATTATTAAACTGAAGTTTCAGGGACAACAGTTATGTCAAACATACTTGTACAGTAAAACCTCTCTATTACAATCAAGGCTAATTGGTTGTGTAAAAGACAGGTGACAGCTTAAAGCAAGGTGACTATAAAACAGAAAGCTCCTAAAGGAGCTTTCTGTTTTACTGTCACCTTTCTCTAAGCAGCCCCCTGTTATAAACACATACTAACACAATTTAGTGTTCTTATTAGAGAGGTTTTACTGTACTATCAAATTAAAATGCTTTTAAGCTTGATTCTTGAAAGTATGCTGGATTTATCAAAGTGTTTACGCTAAAACTATCATTTCTATTGCAAACAGTTTGGAGCCAGATCAAACGCCGGGTAACCCGGCGTCTGATCAGGCTCCAAACTGTTTGCCACCAAAATAAACATGAATTATCAGAATTGTCCAAAAGTTGCACTTTTCTACGTTTTAGTGTTTTGCGTTTCGTTTCGTTTAAACGGGAAAGAATAACGTTTTCTCCACTGCACTGTTACATTTTGTAAGTTGTATAGTAAACCTGAGTGTTATGATTTGTCATACAAAAATCTAGACTAAACTTCAGGGGCCCGTTTCATAAAACTTCTACGACAAAAAGGATCGTAAGTCATATTATAAAAGTCTCAATAATTATTTATTTCTCCATAAAACCCTGTCTTGTGACATCTTTTTTGGAATCGTCTTGAAAAGACGATTCCAAAAAGATGTCGTAAGACATGATTAGATAGAGAAATAAGAAATTAAATGTATTTTAAAGTTTTGACTTTTTTGTCCTACGAAGTTTTATGAAACGGGCCCCTGCATGTTCTGTTTTAAACTCTGGTTTGTTCTGTTTTAAACTCTGGGTTATTTCCCTGACACAAACTCGATACAATAGTGACTCATTTCTTAGCAAATTAAAGTCAGTATGGTTTTGGAGAAAACACTTTTAATCCATAACCCTACAAAATATACAATTCTTTGGAACCCTCAATTACATACATTTTTCACATCCATCTTCAGCTTAACTTTCACCACGCATTCCCCTGAATACCTTTTTTAATAATATTTAATATTTCACAATAAATGACTAAATTACAAACAATGCAGATCTGGAAAAGAGGGCTCTTTGAGGGTCTATGCTGGTTGGAAAGGACAAGTGTACTTGTCACATGTATTACGCATACATACATATACGCCACAAAACGTTTATGTAATAAGGAACATTCTGGTTTATTTCAAATTTGTTTTGTGCGGTCCAATGTTTTCATCGAAACGTAGAAACAAGCTATGGGGTAACTTTCTTTACCTCACACGTTTCACAGTTGCATCAGTGTTTCGAACAATGGACACAATTCCCGGTTTGATTCAGAACATTCTAGATGTGTATTAAACCCCCTTCACTGGTATGACGTCATCGGTTTGAAACCATTGTCGTCCGTTTTTAATTATCAAATTAATCTAGAAACAAGCTATGGGGTAACTTTCAGAGCTTTACCTCGTTGCATCAGTATTTTGAACAATGGAAACAATTCCTGGGTTGATCCAGAACATTCTAGATGTGTTTATTAAACCCCTTCACTGATATGACGTCATCGGTTTGAAACAATTGTCGTCTGCTTTAATTCTCAAATTTAAATTTCAGGATTTTTGACTTCTGGACCACCGTTACAAGTGCCAAACAGTTTGGATCCTGATCAGACGCCGCGTTACGCGGCGTCTGATCAGGATCTAAACTGTTTGCATATATACATTGTAGGCTACCCGGAATAAGGCAGTGAAGGGACCAGTTCTGAAACATTGAGAAATGGGTGGGTTGATTCATTCGGAGAGTTCTGATTTTGACCTGTTGGTAAAAAGTTACCAAAAGAAGTAATAGAGCGGTGCAATGTTGATATCGGCCCCAAGTGTCAACAGACAATGGCTGATATGAAAGAGTTTATTCTCTGGATGGCTGCTTGTAATAGTTACAGTGTTTGGTTTCTGTTGATCCTGGTCCAGTTATGGAGATATGCCAAATGAACTGTCTAGTTACTTGTTCCACAGTGTTCTTAACTCATTCACCCCTAAAACTTTTAATGGAAATTTCCAATTTCAAAATAAGACTAGTCCATTTTTTACTATTTAGGGTTGATTTTAACAATATATTTCAAAATTTCAAACATGGTCTACACTGTTTGCATAGGACAAGTGTAATCATCATAGGTAGCCTACACTGTAGATGACGAGTATACTCGTCGCTAGGGTTGATTGTGTTACTGGCATGGTTGTAACTACAGTAAAACCTCTCTATACCGACCACTAAAACGAAGGCTAATTGATTGTATAAAAAAGACAGGTGACAGCTTAAATCAAGGTAACAGTAAAAACAGAAAGCTCCTAAAGGAGCTTTCTGTTTTACTGTTACTTGCTTTAAGCAGTCACCTGTCGTTAACACCTAATGATTAACCCAATTTAGTGGCCGTTATTGAGAGGTTTCACTGAACCTGGTGACTAAGTGAAAAAATAAAGATCTTTTGAGTTAAAAATAAAGTCACGTGTATGAAACAAACGATTTTGTGTTAAAAATTAACCATTTCAACGCCAAATTATTTTTGAGTTTTTTACCCCTACACCGTTATTGTGTCGTCTGCTTCAATATTTTTGTCTGCAATATCATTTCAAAGTTAGAATTAAGAGAGAATGACATAAGAAATATGAAACGGTTGGCAAACAGTTTTGATCCTGATCAGACGCCGCATAACGCGGCGTCTGATCAGGATCAAAACTGTTTGCAAATTCGACTTCAGGCGATTCTGGCGGTGAAAGGGTTAAAAACTATATTAGCACATTCAATCCTAGCGACGAGTATATTCGTCTTTGTACTTGTGAAGAAACTGTCCTATTATGCAGTCATGGAATTTAGTTATTCGCCACCCTACGAAATGTTGGCTTTCCAGACGTTTTGTACATTACTTGTGATGGCGCAAAATTGTCGAACACAAAATTACACCTCAGTGTAGGCCAGTAAATAGTCGGGGTGTTAACTTATCAAATATAGATCTATTTCCTGTTGTTCGAACCAGAAGTTCCGTTGCTAGGCAATTTAGAATATAAATGAAAAAAGTTGACTCGTTCCACTAACCCGATTGCCATGGTTACAAATGGGACACATAACTAGAATAATTCAAGAACATATTGCCCCACACAATAGTGCGTTTCCAAAAGGAAACTAAAGGAAGTTACATAAATCGTTAAAGTTCACGTTCACTGACGACTATACTCGTTGGTAGGGTTGAATGTGTTACCATGAAGTAAAAGAGCTTTAGAATGAATTTTTTATGGCATATGTAATATTAGTTAATTTGGTGTAGTTTACATAACATTCATATGTTGTTACCATGGAAACCATATATTGTGAACATGGTTCAAAATTTGCATGTAGATTCTAAAATAACCTAGCAACAAGAACCAAAGAATCACATGCTCATTTTGTTACGGATCTTTGTTCCAATTTTTAAAACCAAACAGAACACTACAACGAATGTTGTCTAGATTTTTAATTCTGTTAAAGAGTGGAGAGACGCTGAGCAACTGTTTGGCAGGGTGGTTAATAATTATGTCCCATGACATATATACTGTACATGTCATCTTGCGACTTTGTCTTAATGAACAAGTTTTTCACAAGTCACCCCACCAAGAATGTACATGTAACGGCCTTTGCAAAAAAGATGGGATTCGTATTAAGCTCATTAGATTTCACAGTGTTGTTATGGTTTCAAAAGATCAAAACACGCCACATAGCAACTTGATGACGCAAGATCTCGACCTCCTGTGCGATGTTTAATAACACGGCATCGGGAATACTTCTAAAATGTTACTTATCCACATTTTCAGAAACTATGATTAAAGTGTTAAGCAGTTTGGAGCCAGGTGAGACGCCGATTCATTCGGCGTCTCACCTGGATCCAAACTGTTTACAACAGATATCAAAGTTTCGCCCATAGCCCGTTGCATAAAACTATGTACGACAAAAACGGTCGTAAATCAAAACTTTAAAAAACGTTTAATTTCTGATTTCTCTATCAAATCCTGTCTTGGGACATCTCTTTGGAATCGTCTTGAAAAGACGATTCTAAAGAGATGTCACACGACAGGATTAGATGGAGTAGTAATAAATGAGACTTTTATAATCTGACTTTGGACAACGTTTTATGAAACGGGATTCAGAAGATTAATAGTATTGCAACCTAATAAACCCAGCAGCTGGGTCCAAGGTTATAAAGCTTTTCAGTTAAGTCTAAAGTCGTTCTCAAGCATTTGATTGGTCAGATTTGAGCATAGGCTCAAATCTGACCAATCACATGCTTGGGAACACACTCAGAGTCAGCTCAAACGCTTTATAACATTGGTTCCATGCCTAAATCTGGCCAACCGGTCACCATCTGTAAACAAATGTTTCTATACAACAAAATGTTCATACCAGTGTGTAGATTATGAAACTGGTTGTCTATGGGACAACATCACTATTCAAGATGGCATCCAAGATGGCCGCCACAAACATGGAATATCACGAACATAAGTTACCTATTACACTTGTTTTCTGATTATTCGACTAAAAGTGATGCAAATGCATTTTGGACATTATAAAAGAGTCAAATTATATACGTAATGTGAATAATGACCGATTAACCCTTCTACAGCGACCAAAATGATCAAAAGGGCATCCAAAATGGCTGCCATAAGCATAAAAATGTCACGCAAATCATTAATATTACAATGATTTTCTTATTGATTCTTGTACGAACAGTTTGTTATAGAAACCCTTGTTTACAGATGGAGACCGTTTAGGTGTCCAAAACAGCCCACGATTTGCAGCACTATATTTGTTATCTGCGACGCTTCAGTAGCGTGTTCAGTAAGGAAATCGATGGCCATCTATTGCGAGTTGGCTACCGGTCTGAAATACAGTGGAGAAAACGTAATTCTTTCGTTCAAAAGCTATCGCATCGCAATGAAATATAGAAAATGTCAACATTTTGACAATTCAGAATACCAGTTTTAAGCTGAGGGGCAAACAGTTTGGAGTCTGATCTTGCTCCAAACTATTTGCAATGAAAATAATAGTTTAAGCGTAACCGGGGTTATTTTGAAGGAAAATATTATCTCTACTGTACTCTACACGCTGCATACGGGGCACAAACTGCTGACCTAAACAGCAAACAATGGTAATTGAACACGCTACTGGTAACATGGTTAAAAAGCGCTTGAGATGAGTTTGAGATATTTCTCTAACTTTTAAATTTGACCAATCAAAAGCCTCAGAATGATTCCAGACTCATCCTAAATGCATTGTGTCCATAGGCCCTGGAAAATCAACCGGATTTGTAATTTAAAACTGCCGAAGGCGCCAAAAGGCGATTTTGCAAATCGCATGGATACTGGATATGCGCCACGTAATGCGGCGTCTGGTCAGGATCCAAACTGTTTGACACTCGTATCGACATTTCTTCATTCAAAACGTACCTTATGCTGACTTAAGAAATATTGCAGACTTCATCACCAATACAGACGATCTTTTGGCGGTAAGAGGATTAAAGCAGACGATAAAACATGATACAGTGGAGAATCTGTTATTCTTTCCCAATAAAAGCCTTTACGCTAAAACTATAATTTCTATTGCAAACAGTTTGGAGCCAGATCAGACGCCGGGTTACCCGGCGTCTGATCAGGCTCCAAACTGTTTGCCACCAATATAAACATGAATTATCAGAATTTGCCAAAAGTTGTTCTTTTCTACGTTTTAGCGCTTTGCATTTGCGTACGTTTGCGTTTAAACGGGAAAGAATAACAGATTCTCCACTGTACGTAATGTAAATGACACTATCCTCTGCTCTATACAGTGGTGAAAACGTTTTTCTTTCCCAATAAACGCGTTTACACTAAAGTTATTATATCCGTTCCAAGCTGTTTGGCACTCAGAGAAAATTAAATAGTCAGAATTGTCCATGAAAAAGTTGTCATTTTCTCCATTTTATTACAATGCGTTTGTGTTTCGTTTGCGTTTAAACGGGAAAGAATAACGTTTTCTCCACTGTATATAACAAGAGTATCTGATCAGGGTTAAAACTTTGAGAGTCATATTGCTGATTTTTTTTTTAAAAAAACCCACATCTCTTCTAAATATGAGAAACGGCGAAAACAGACGACACTTGTTGTTGTTGTTGGCGTACCTGTGCTTAACACTCACAGGACAGCTTGGTACAGACATTATTGTCTGTCAAGCTGGAGGATTACGTGCATAGCTGTTTTCAATTACCTCGCCATATAGGCAGCCATGCTCCGTCTTCAGAGGAACAGACGACACTTGATAATTGTTTTAATTAGACGACGTTATGGTTGTCAAGGATTTATAGATAAAGTCAGTTCTAGGTGTTGCTAGGCTACACGTACAGTGCTCCCTCTCTACATTGACACACAATAGGAGACACATATTGTGTGTGTTGTTCGGAGGGAGTCGTTATAGGGAGGGAAAATTAAGACTTAACTTACATTTGCAAACAGCTCGAATCAAGATCAGACGCCGCGTAATTAAAGCTGTTTGTCACTCGTCATTATATTTCTTCTGTCAAAATGTCTACTAATATATAACTTTGTGAAAAAAAACCAGTAGACTACTATGTTTTGCAAACGATGTTGCAGAAGTAAAAGCGTTAGCCATAATTGTCTTGTTTAGGGAACTGCGGAAAGCGTTGTTGTAAGGAGGCAGTCGTTGTATGGAGGGCAGTTGTGGGAAGGGAACACTGTATACGGGATTACCTTTAACCCTTTACCCCATAGCATGTTTCTAGTTTTGAAAATAGGTGACTACTTAAAGCAGGTTGAAAGTAAAGCACATTCTGCTTCACTTTCAGTCTGCTTTAAGCTACTACCTGCTAGAATAAAGACAATATTCCTTACAATACATATTCAAAACTGTATAAATTGGAACTATTTTCTTCAGAGGAGTAATAAAAATGAATGTGCTAAAAGATGCTTCTATGTGGGAAAGGGTTAAGGTCACAGGGGCCTTGAACGAAAAATATATTCAAATCTATATGTAATATACTGTATACAGCGCTCCTTCTCTACAACGACATTCAATGGGAGACAAAAATTGTGTTCGTGTTCGGAGGGAGTCGTTACAGGGAGGGAAATTTGCTTATATTTGCAAACAACTTGAATCCAGATCAGACGCCGCGTAACGCGGCGTCTGATCTGGATTCAAGCTGTTTGTCACTTGTCATTAAGTTGTTTTTCTGTAAAAATGTCCATTATGTAACTTTGAGAAAAACAGCAGACGGCAATTTTAAGCAGACGATATTGCAGCCATGAAAAGGTTGGACATAAATGTCTTGTTTGGGGAACAGCGACAAGGGTCGTTGAAAGGAGGGAGTCGTTGTTGGGAGGGCCGTTGTAGAGAGGGAGTGCTGTATATAGATTTGAATACATTTTTCGTTCAAGACCCATGTGGTTAAGATCCTCGTATGAAATATTCTAATTACAAGCAAACGAACTCGCTGAACTTAAGCCCCGTGAGTATGATCAGGCTATAAACTGTTTTCCACTGAGATGTAAATATCAGATTTTTTCAATAATCTGTCTTTTGCTACATTTTATTGCAATTAGATTGTATTTAGTTTTTGTTTGAGCGGGAAAGAATAACGTGTTATCCGCTGTACGAATGGAGTAAAGAATAAACATCGCCCTTTTGCAAGCATGGTGCTACCTCCCTACAGCGGCTGGATTGAAACCAAACTTTTTTTTTATTAAAAGAGGGATTTTGTGGGACTTTTAGTATGTAATACACTTTGATCTATTTTTTCGCACAGTCGCAAAAAAGTTTCTGTTGCAATTAGTTCTACCTCAAGATCTAAGTTGAGTGGACTGAAATAGAAACTACAGTATTTTTCACTACAACGACCCTCCCAACAACTACTCCCTCCTTACAACGACCATTACCGCAGTTACCTTCACAGCTTAATACCGACTGCTTAAAATTGTCGTCTGTTGTTTATTATCGAAGTTACATATAAAAGGACATTTTGATAGAATGAATATAATGACAAGTGACAAACAGCTTAAATCCAGATCAGACGCCGCGTAACGCGGCGTCTGATCTAGATTCAAGCTGTTTGCAAATGTAAGACAAGTCTTATTTTCCCCTCCCATACGCAACGACTTCCTCCGAACAACGCCCTCACCACAATTGTTTCTCACATTGGGTGTCGTTGTAGTGTACTTGCAAAAAGAGAGAACATATTCAAATGGAGTTAATATTTTGGCATTCAATTATCGTGCATAAGGCATTAGCTATATAATCGGTATAAACATGTCCTCAAGAAAGAATACTGCTTGTTAGTTCTTAACCCTTTCCCCCCCATAGAAGAGCCTTTTAGCGCATTCAGTTGATTCCTCCGCTGAAGAAAATAAAAAAAACTAGAAACATGCTATGGGGTAAAGGGTTAATATTACCAACCGCTTTTTTTCTACCCCGTCTAGAAGACGGAGTAAATATGTTTTTCAACTTGCCTCCTAATACATATATTTCGCACATAGGATAAAAATAGATCAGCATATGAGAATTGCCTGGTGGTCGAAACTTTCGACCACCAACAGGCGCGTAGAAAGGCATAAATAAAGTGGATTCACCAGCGAGGGGTCTGGAGACCGCCTAGGTTCCCAGCCGGTTTTATTGTTATTGAAGGTACATGTACATTAACCCTTATCATGCCGAATTACCGTCTGCGAAAAAAGTCAACATAATTGAAACAACAACAACAACAACAACAACAACAACAACAACAACAACATATTAACCTTTTACCCCATAGCCTGTTTTTTAAATACAACAACATATTAACCTTTTACCCCATAGTCTGTTTTTTAAATTTTAAAATAGGTAACTACTTAAAGTAGGTTGAAAGTAAAGCAGAATGCGCCATAAGGCGCATTCTGCTTTACTTTCAGCCTCCTTTAAGCTACCACCTGTTAGAATAAAGAAAATATTTCTTATGATACATATGCATGGCTGTATGGATTGGAACTATTTTCTACAGCGGAGGAATAACATGAATGCGCTAAAAGGCGCTTCTATGAGGGAAAGTGTTAACAAGAAAAAAACCAAAACAAAACAACAAAAAATGTCCAACATGTGACTTTGAGAAAAAAACAGCAGACGACACGTTTAAGCATCGGCACAATCACAATCAGAGGTCAAGAATTGTTTCATTTTGTCAAAAAACCCAACTTTTTCAAACAGCTGATTTTTAAACCAACATTTAGAATAGTCATTCTTTGGGAGATGAAGACATTTCAGCATCTAGCACTGACTTTTGTCCCATACTGTACACCATTTTTCTGCCGTTGTTTTTCATTTCTTAAAAGTGCTACAAAGTTATTTTTATCAATTTTTCTGTAGTGCCCGTGACAAAAATTATTAGGAATAAATTACTTAGCTCTACATAAAATACTCAACATTCTATATTTTATAATGATACAGGCCACGTGAACTTTGAAGATTATCCATTTTGATGATAACATCAGCAGCAGAAGGATAATGTTAAATGGCAGGAACTGATGACATTATCAACATAAAATATAATATCATCAGCACACAATGATGTCATAACTTTTAATGTCATGATTTGTGATTCAGCACATATGTTTAAAGGTGTAGAAAACATTTAAATAACAGAAAGCATACTCTACATGTGTCACAGACTCTACATTTTCCCTTTTTTTTTTAAAAAAAAAGTTGCATCTTATCATATTGACAAAGATCTATAACCTGAATAATCTGAGTCTAGTACATGTAGAGTGGGTCCAGTTTCATAATCTACACACTTCTACGATATTGCAGCCGTGAAAAGGAACTGTCTTGTTTGAGGAACAGCGACAAACGTTGTTGTAAAGCGAGAATCGTTGTTCAGAGGGCCAAACTGTACAGGTCAATAATTTCATGGAAAAGGGTTGAATATATTCAATTGTAAAACGGTAATGTGGTTTGGTATGTGAAGTGTTTGCTCCCAATCAAACACGGCAGTAACAATAGGAAAACTGTAAATGGAAGGGAACGTGACCATTCAATAACATCAGGACGGCGTCTGATCAGGATCCAAACTGTTTGACATTTCTTTTTGAAATTACAGTGGAGAATCTGTTATTCTTTCCCGTTTAAATGCAAACGTACGCAAAAGCAAAGCACTAAAACGTAGAAAAGTACAACTTTTGGACAATTCTGATAATTCATGTTTATCTTGTTGGCAAACAGTTTAGAGCCTGGTCAGACGTCGGGTTACCCGGCGTCTGATCTGGCTCCAAACTGATTGCACTGCAAATAATAGTTTTAGCGTAAACGCGTTTAATCGGAAATAATAACGTTTTCTCCACTGTACTTCAGTGATAGATCTACTTCCCAAAAATGTGCTTAGTAACCATATTGCTGACAACGATGTTGAAGCAGAAGACAATGAAACGGTGAAGGGGTGAAAATTTCACGAACAAATTGGTAGTGAAAGGGTTAAAACACATACATCTGAACATAATTTGCAGATCATATATTTAAAGCAGACGATATAACCGGGTTAGAACAACGGGTTAAGATTCACATCATAGCAACGGAACTTAAAACAACTAAAAACAGGTTGAAAGTTAAGCAGCATGCACCTGATGGTGCATTCTGCTTTACTTTCAGCTTGCTTTTATTATTTAGACAAACCAATTTACTCGGTGGGAAAATAAATTAAAGGCGTGAAAAGGCGAATCTATTGAGTAATACAGGTTGCTCAAAGCCTCACTATTAAGAAAGTGTCAGAAACTCCTGCAGAATGCCAACTATGAAGCATTTAAAGGGCAGTGAATCTTGCTCCTCATTATAACCGATAATATATAGTTATCTCCCTTATCTAATTTTTATGTCAGCAGTATTCCTTGCCAAGCGCAAATTGACTGACTTTAAAATTAGGATTTAGATCAGACAAGCATAAACACGATGCCAGATATGGATTTAACAATAAAAATATACAAAACTCAGACGGTAGAGTGATTGACTAGCAATCCAAAGGTCCTAGGTTAGAGTCCCATTCGTTACATTTTTTTCTTCTAAATCCGATTTTATTGACTTGTCAGTCCATTTCGCAGATAAGAGACAGGTTATGTTTCGTCTTCGTTGGTTGGAATCAGTGTTTACTATATAAAGTGGAGAATCTGTTATTCTTTCCCGTTTAAACGCAAACGTACGCAAACGCAAAGCACTAAAACGTAGAAAAGAACAACTTTTGGACAATTCTGATAATTCTTGTTTATCTTGGTGGCAAACAGTTTGGAGCCTGATCAGACGCCGGGTTACCCGGCGTCTGATCTGGCTCCAAACTGTTTGCACTGCAAATAATAGTTTTAGCGTAAACGCGTTTATTGGGAAAGAATAACAGATTCTCCACTGTAGCTTGTCCACTAACGTTTTGGTGATTGACTGACACACAACATTGTGTGGTTTTATACCCTATTGGGCAGAAGGCAGCTTCACACATGACACAAGTAATGCTAAACAATAAAGATCCTAACGGACCTTTTATGCATTACTTTTGTCATGCATTAAGCGGTCCCCTGTTTTTATAGTTCTACAGGCTACTATATCCAATGGTCCCTTGTTACAGGTTTGTCTTTTAGTATAATTTCAAGCTGAAGGCATTTTAAAATTGAACCGAAGGGAGGTAACTCTGTGTTAACTATTGAGTTATATTATTTTTAATATTTTTTTATAGGAAGGTCTCTCGAGACATTTATTTGGGACCGATTACAGACTTTGGGTTTATATTGAAATATAGGCATGGACGTAATGTACAGATAAACCTCTCTATAACGACCACTCAATGGTGTTAATTATAAAGTGATTAAGGCAGGTTACTGCTTAAAGCAATGTGAAGGTAAAACTGTTTTACCTTCACCTTCAAGGCTTGTTTTAAGCGGTCAACTGTGTCTTTTGTGCAGTCAATTAGCCTTTTTTGTAGTGGTCGTAATAGAGAGGTTTAACTGTTTGTGAAATGTTTGTAAGAAGTAAAAAGGTCGAAAGGTCAATTATTCCTGCATTTGTAGCGTAAACATTCTAAAAATTGGGACACCCTTTATAAGTGCTGTAACTATTCTAAAATTTAAACTAATTGCTTTTATCACACACTAATTTGTCCCAAAGAGCACCCTCTGGAGCAGTCTGATCAGGGTCTTCACTGTTTGTTCAGGCCTGTCCGTCCCAATACTTAGAGCCATTAGTCATAACGGTATATAGATGTATTGTGTCATTTTTCTGACCTGTCAGAGCTATTTTTATAACAGAATAGTTCATAATGGTAAATAGATAACAGGGTAACATCGGATCTATATAGTCGTACACTTTCCAACTTGAGATAAGAATGGTCCTCGTGCAGCACGAGACTGCTGCGCTAATTTTACAGATATGTTATTCATTCTCAATAAACGTGTTTATGCCAAAAACTATTATGTCCATTGCAAACTGGTTGGAGCCAGATCAGACGCCGGGTAACCCGGCGTCTGATCAGGCTCCAACATGTTTGCTACTCAGATAAAAATATAGCTAAAATTTCTAAAAGTAAATTTTCACAGTTTAGTGCATTGCGTTTGCGTTTAAACGGGAAAGAATAATGTATCCTCTACTGTACATTACGCATTCAAATTACAACTATCCGTATCTCTAACTGGATGTAGGGAAAACTCATCCCTTTTAACATTTTAGAATGTTCCAATCTAAATATAACTCTGACAGGTCAAAAGAAACCACTAATACCAATGCTAATGCTACAAAACCAGTTTGATTTGTTGATCATACTCGAAATTACTTGGCAATCAGGTACACATTCAATAAAGCGAGATTGTATGGCTTGTGAGTGACTAAAGAATGCCTGGTTTGCAGGGCTACCATAAGTTGCCAATAAAAATTCTAATATTTCCAATTTTTCAAGCGTAATTTTAGGAATCCTACCTTTCGCTGTCAGGCTCTATAACACAAACATGCTATAATACAAACAGTTTAGATCCAGATAAGACGCCGCGTAACGCGGCATCTTATCTGGATCTAAACTGTTTGACACCCATGTCAATGTTTCCTAAGTAAAAAAGGTATAACATTCCAAAGTTAAAATTCAGAGCAGAAATCCGAAGATTTCCGAAAATTACGGAGAAATGGCAGCCCCAGGTTTGCCTGTATTCTACTACAACGTTTATGACCAACTGGTCTGCTCTATTTCCTTGTCTGATCCAGTTTTGGCTGGAGTTCTCAAGTGGACACTTCTTCTTGTGAAAAATGACCAGTTTATGTTGAGTTTTAGGGATGTTTTAATACAATAGTTTGCCAACCAAACAATATAGACTCTGCTTAGGGTCTACACAGTTATATCAATATACACCATACTGCTCTTATAAGCAAAGAAAAGAACATTCTATCTTTATTTCACAGTAAGAAATTTACTCTGTATATTGTTAGATTTCAAATTACAACACAACGCGAATTTGGATTTGTTATAATCTTTATTGATACTCATTTATTTCTCAAAATCCAGCAATATTATTCATACCTGAAGGTTTTTAACTGACACAAACAATAACACAGTCGCTCAAAGTGCAAAACAGCTACGCTCAATTTGGGACTTTACTGACTAGTTCTCACCAACACATTCTTGTCAAGAATAAATCCTATCTGTTTGGTTTGGCTCCAAGCTTCTACCAGAACGGAAAAATCTACAGTGGAGAATGTGTTATTCTTTCCCAATAAACGCGTTTACGCTAAAACTATTATTTGCAGTGCAAACATTTTGGAGCCAGATCAGACGCCGGGTAACTCGGCGTCTGATCAGGCTCCAAACTGTTTGCCACCAAGATAAACATGAAATATCAGAATTGTCCAAAAGTTGTTCTTTTCTACGTTTTAGCGCTTTGCGTTTGCGTACGTTTGCGTTTAAACGGGAAAGAATAACAGATTCTCCACTGTACAAGGTACCAAACCAAACGCTTTGAGATTAAACTCGATATTCTCTAACCATTTGGTTTGGCTCCAAGCTTCTACCAGAACGGAACAAGCTACAAGGTACCAAACCAAAAGATTTGAGATTAAACTCGATATTCTCTAACCCTTTGGTTTGGCTCCACGCTTCTACCAGAACGGAACAAGCTACAAGGTACCAAACCAAAGACTTTGAGATTAAACTCGATATTCTCTAACCCTTTGGTTTGGTTCCAAACCAAAATTACGCTCGATAATCTCTAATCATCTGGTTTGGTTCCAAGCTTCTGCAAGAAAGACAGAAACGGTGAGCTGTGCCATACAGTTAGAGATATGATCCATAAATAACCTTACTCTCTGGTGTATATCAAAGCTTCTGCTAAACAAAAAGGTAAGGCATTAGAAAAAATATTAATCTATAATCCCTTGGCTTCAAGTGTTCCCCCATTCTGGCAGAAACTTTAAGCAAATTTCAAAGTACATGTTTAAAGAGAGTATAAGTATAAAGTGTTCCTTCTCTACAACAACACCTAATGGGAGATAACGAGTGTGTGTTGTTCGGAGGGAGTTGTTATAGGGAGAGAAAATTAAGAATGGGCATACATTTGCAAACAGCTTGAACCAAGATCAGACGCCACTGGGTTCAAGCTGTTTGTCACTCGTCTTAACATGTTTCTTCTGTCAAAATGGCAAATATGTAACTTTGAAAGAAAAGAAGCAGACGACAAGTTTAATTAAGCAGACGATATTGCAGCAGTAAAAGCGTTAGACATAATGGTCTTGTTTGGGGAACAGCGGCAAGCGTTGTTGTAAGAAGGGAATCGTTGTTCGGAGGGCCGTTGTAGGGAAGGAACACTGAACGTCTAACCTCGATAGCTCGAACTTTCTTAAGTTGAATTGCCCCATATGCCAAAGTGAAAACGGGACTTAACCCTTACCCCCATATAATCGCCTTTTATCACATTTAATTTATTTCCCCACTGAAGAAAATGGTTCCAATTTATAGTCATACATGTAAACATATCTACCAAAATAAATATGTTCTATACTCTAGCAGATGTTAGCTTGAAGCAGGCTGAAAGTAAAACAGAATGCGCCTTCAGTCATATTCTGCTTTACTTTACTTTCAACCTGCTTCAAGTGCTCATCTGCCTTCAAAACTAGAAACAGGTTCTTGGAAGGGTTAACAATGAACTTAGGGTATGTCGACATTTCTAAGCGACTTCGAGCCATCGTAAAAATAGAAATACGAATAAGGTCGAGTCATCGAGGATCGACTGTATTCTGGCGTTATAAGTCTAAGAAACTGTGAGTGAGCCCAAGACCAGGGGTCAAGGTTATAAAGCGTTTGAGTTGAGTCTGAGATCGTTCTCAAGCATTTGATTGGTCAGATTTGAGCTTATGCTCAAATCTGACCAATGAAATGCTTGAGAACGATCTCAGACTCAACTCAAACGTTTTATAAACTTTGGACCAGAGTATACATAACAAAAGCGGGATGGCCTGTGGTAAAGCTGGAATATAAACAGTGTAGATCCCCGTATTATATATATAACATGGAAAGATATAAACAACGATAAAACAGTCTGTTAATTACACATTTGAAAAGTTTGACAAGAATAACGGTGCTAAACATAATGTAATTCCTTCTCAGTTTCTACTGTTCATTTCAGTCGGAATTTGATAATATACATACATGTAAATATACAAATAATCTAATATTCTTAGCTCCGGATAAAATCGCCATTTTAAATACTAAAAGCGTTAAATTCCAGCATATCCTTATGTTGTGAGTACTTAAGTGGCTCGATAAGGACGATTCTAATGAGTAGCCATACCATAAGGCTAGACAAAGGCATAACAACTGGAACCTTTAAGTGTACCCCCAGTTCTCGGGGCGCTGAATACTGTTTAATTATTTGCATGATGTATAATAATTTTGTCTGCAATAAGTGCCGTCTGCTACTATTCTAAAATTAGAATTTTCAAAATTTATTTCAAAACAGGTTCAGGGTGTCAAACAGTTTGGATCCTGATGAGACGCTGTGTTACAGTGGAGAATCTGTTATTCTTTCCCAATAAACGCGTTTACGCTAAAACTATTATTTGCAGTGCAAACAGTTTGGAGCCAGATCAGACGCCGGGTAACCCGGCGTCTGATCAGGCGCCAAACTGTTTGCCACCAAGATAAACAAGAATTATCAGAATTGTCCAAAAGTTGTTCTTTTCTATGTTTTAGTGCTTTGCGTTTGCGTACGTTTGCGTTTAAACGGGAAAGAATAACAGATTCTCCACTGTACGCAGCGTCTCATCAGGACCAAGACTGTATAATAAGGTTTTCATGGTTTTACCGCTAGCGGGTTAAGAGTTAAGGAATAAATTGTTTAGGACAATTATATAAGGTGCATATTTCATAAACAATTATTTTAAAATGTTTCAAATTTAAAACATGTAATAGTCAGTTTATTTGTATGCATGCTTAAACGCCAAACCCTGCACTCATCCATTACATTAGAAACTTTCAATATTTATATAAATTCGTTTTGATGTCATTCGTTTTGAGTAATATAAAATGACACATTTGAAATTGCAAATATAGATATCTTGTTTATTTTGTTGTCCTATTGCAATTTGACATTTCAATAAATGAAATAGACATATTTAGAACAACTGGTTACACCAAACATTGGTTTAGTATCGCGTGGGCAAAATAAATGCAAGATTTAAGCACTGACTGGAAAATATATACGAGCCGTGCCATGTCAATTTCTGCCTTTACGCATTGCATACAGTGTAGATCAAGGCCAACCGCCGCATCAAAGACGCTGAGACTGATCTTAATCTATACTGCTTTACACACACATGTATCTAAAACATTTTATGGAGCTTTAATGTATACGGTATTTGGCAGCGTAGACCAAACGGAGACACAGAGCCTGGGAAGACAACAGTGCTTGGTCCGTACATGTACAATGTGGTACAGTGGATAATCTGTTATTCTTTCCCGTTTAAACGCAAACGTACGCAAACGCAAAGCGCTAAAACGTAGAAAATGACAACTTTTTCACAATTCTGATAATTCATGTTTATCTTGGTGGCAAACAGTTTGGAGCCTGATTAGACGCCGGGTTACCCGGTGTCTGATCTGGCTCCAAACTGTTTGCACTGCAAATAATAGTTTTAGCGTAAACGCGTTTATTGGGAAAGAATAACAGATTCTCCATTGTACATCTACAATGTTTTGTAAAATGACAAACAGTACATACCTTGATTTAGGAACCACCTGACCACTTGGTCTGCACTGTTTTCAGAGGACAAGTCTACTCTTGATAGATACACTGTTTGCAAAGGACATACATGTGCATTAATAGGGTTCAAAGGATCTAATTTTCTCAATTTAATTCAATCATCGGTCTATGCGTATTCATATAACAGCGAAAAAGATGTTATTATTTCCCTTTTAAAGGCAAACTAAACGCAAACGCATTACAATAAAATATAGAAAATGTCAGTGTTTGGAAATGTCTCAAGACTCATTTTTATCTGAGTGGCAAATATTTTGGAATCTGATCAGACGCCGGGCTGCCCGGCGTCTGATCTGACTCCAAAATATTTGCAATGGACATAATAGTTTTAGCATAAACGCGTTTTCTGGGTAAAAATAACACCTTCTCCACTGCAAGAATACATGCTGTATATGTTTGTCATTGCTGGCTGGGTATGGACTAGTGTTGGAGTATTCTTTTGTGACACAAATCAGCGGTACTACATGTTTACTTGATTTTGATAATATTAGTACAAAATATGATCAAATCATCAATATTCATATACAAAACATGATAAAATATACTAACAAATAACAGTGTAAAACAGGGTTATAAAATTTTAATGTTGAAGGTAAACCCTGCTACAGAGAAGAAGACGGTATTCTTTCCCGATATACGCGTATATATATGCTAAACCTGTTACAGTGGAGAATCTGTTATTCTTTCCCAATAAACGCGTTTACGCTAAAACTATTATTTGCAGTGCAAACAGTTTGGAGCCAGATCAGACGCCGGGTAACCCGGCGTCTGATCAGGCTCCAAACTGTTTGCCACCAAGATCAACAAGAATTAACAGAATTGTCTAAAAGTTGTTCTTTTCTACGTTTAGTGCGTTGCGTTTGCATACGTTTGCGTTTAAACGGGAAAGAATAACAGATTCTCCACTGTATACGTGTATATGCTAAACCTGTTATGTCCCTTGCAAACGGTTTGGAGCCAGATCCGACGCCGGGTAACCCGGCGTCGGATCTGGCTCTGAAGTGTTTGTCACTCAGATAAAAATGAATTTCTAGACATTTCTAAAACTTTACATTTCGTATCTTTTTATTGAAATGAGTTTCCGTTTCGTTTGCGTTTAAACGGGAACGAATGACGTCTTCTCCCCTGTAGACCAACCTATCAAGAGAGTATTTGGTGCATTTTGCAAGTGGGAGCTTAGTAATTTGACCCCTCGTGACGCCCATACGCGTCCATCACAAACAGTGTATATGCGGAAAATGCACTTTCCTTATGCAAACAGTGCAGTCACAGATCAGAGGGCTACAGAAGAGAATCTGTTATTCTTTCCCAATAAACGCGTTTACGCTAAAACTATTATTTGCAGTGCAAACAGTTTGGAGCCAGATCAGACGCCGGGTAACCCGGCGTCTGATCAGGCTCCAAACTGTTTGCCACCAAGATAAACAAGAATTATCAGAATTGTCCAAAAGGTGTTCTTTTCTACGTTTCAGTGCTTTGCGTTTGCGTACGTTTGCGTTTAAACGGGAAAGAATAACAGATTCTCCACTGTAGTACAGAGTCCCCCAGTTCAGTGTCTGTACTGTTTGTAAGTTTGCAATATATATTGTAAAATCATAACCCTAGATAAGAGAAGTAGCCTAAATTGTAAGCTGGAATTGATCGTTTGAAGTTGCTGGGTCAATGAGTTAATGTCAGATGGAAGAAAGGTAGAAAGCTCCTTTGGAAACCGTCTGCTTTGCTTTCATATAGTTTTTAGCTTTCACTTGCATTACACATAGAACCAATATATTCTTTTTGATGGTCGTATTAGTGGAGGTTTTCTGTAGTATTTACAATTCCATGTTTCTTTAAAACAAGAAACAAACAAACAAACGAACGAACCAACAAACGAACAAACAAATAATAACCGTCGTTTGCTTAACATGCTAAAATGATTGTGTTGGTGGAGTGTGACATGGAAATCGGTAATACAATTTTCTTAAATACATTTAAGAAAGTTAACATGAATGGGTTGACTCATTCACTATCTTACTCCGAGTAAAACGGTTATTTGCAAACAGTTTGGATCTTAACACCAAATTCAATAATTTTTAAGTCAAAATACCTAACACATATATTTGAGAAATAAAAGTAGAAGACAACTAATGCTCGTTTTAATCTGAGTGGCAAACAGTTTGGCGTCTGATCTGGCTCCAAACTGTTTGCAATGGAAATAATAGATTTTGCTTAAACGCGTTTTATTGGAAAGTATAACGTATTCTCCACTGTAGATATTTAATGAGAATTTACTGGAAGCTCCCACAGCATGATAATGGAAGCTATTCGAATATGTTTCTCTTAAATCAGTTGAAATTTGACAACCCATACAGTGGAGAATCTGTTATTCTTTCCCGTTTAAACGCAAACGTACGCAAACGCAAAACACTAAAACGTAGAAAAGTGCAACTTTTGAACAATTCTGAGAATTCCTGTTTATCTTGGTGACAAACAGTTTGGAACCTGATCAGACGCCGGGTTACCCGGCGTCTGATCTGGCTCCAAACTGTTTGCACTGCAAATAATAGTTTTAGCGTAAACGCGTTTATTGGGAAAGAATAACAGATTCTCCACTGTACAATGATTGAACTGCTTGTCTAACGTTCGCAAATGTTTTGGTAAATGAAAACATTTTGGATTTAGATCAGAGGCCAAGTTGACGATCTTCTGATCTGAGTTCAAACTGTTGGACAAACATTTTAAGGTTTCTTCAAGTTAAAATTGCATCAAAATAACTTTGCAGACGTAAATTCTATGGTATTTAATATCATAGAAGGGATTTAATAAACTAGTATTTGGAAGTAAAGACTAAAACCCCGATCCAATTATCAATATGTCGTAATTAAATTTTCCATTTTCTAAAATGATTGGCAGCTTGAATCTAAAAGTTGACTTCTGAAACATATATTACCGCCATAAACATGTACATGTATACTTTATATATTTTTTTCTCAGCAAAATCGTTGGAAAAGTACTCTCAAATTCTACAAATTTGTTCACTCCGATCAGATATCGCGTACATCATTCTCGTTATTTTATTATCTGTCTCAACTTTTTCAGGGCCAAGTTTTATCGTCTGCTTCAAACCTTTCATTGCCAAAATATCGTCTGCATTGATAGAGTCGTCTGCAGTATTTATTTCATGTCAGATTTAGGACTTGTTTGACTGAAGAAATATCGATACGATTGTCAAACAGTTTGGTTCCTGATCAGACACCGCGTTAAGCGGTGTCTGATCAGGAACCAAACTGTTAGCAAAGTCGCCGTTTGGTGCCTTTGATCTGGGTATTCACTGTTTGTTTATGACAATTGTCAGTAAGAATAAGAATACGCATCATTGAGGCTCTGAGGGGCAAAGAAGCACACAATTGAGCGAACCTTGATTTATTTTGAAAAAAAAAGGTTTTAAATATCAAGGAGAATTTGAGAAGACGTTAAATTTGTCCCCAATAAACGCATTTATGCTAAAACTCTTATAATAGTTGCAAACGGCTTGGAGCCAAATCAGACACCGGTTTACTCACGTGGTGTCTGGTCAGACTTCAAACTGTATGCCAATCAGTTTAAACGTCATGGTTAATATTTGGAAACAATTTCCATTGTGTCTAGTATATTTAATTGCGTTTGCATATAGTTTTTTAACCCTTATCATACCCATCGCAATCTGACTGTTTTTTGCAAATAGATTGGATCTATATCAAACGCCGCGTTACAGTTTCTCCAATCCATTTATGCCAAGTGGATTCCTCCATGCTTATACATTGGATGAGTCCAATTGTATATAATGGGTGCCTGTTATAAATTTTTCAGTTTCGTTTTATTTAAAAATGAAATATCTATTAGAAACAATATAGGCTCTGATCAGACGCCGCATTATGCGGCGTCTGATCAGAGTCTATACTGTTTGTCTATGTCCTTTTTACGGGACGCCAGGCACAAATGAGCTCAGTAAAAAATGTATAAATCTTAAATGAATATTTTTTTGCAGACGAAAATTTTAAAACAGACGATATTGCGATATGATAAGAGAGAGATACCGGTAGTAAGGTTCAGTGGAGAAAACGTTATTCTTTCCCAATAAAAGCGTTTACGTTAAAAATAATATTTCCATTGCAAACAGTTTGGAGCCAGATCAGACGCCGGCTAACCCGGCGTCTGCTCAGGCTCCAAACTGTTTGACGCTAAGCTTAAAATTAATGGTAAGAATTGTCGACACGTTGTTATTTCCTACGTTTTATTGCGATGCGTTTGCGTTTCGTTTGCGTTTAAACGGGAAAGAATAACCTTTTCTTCACTGTACTCTCCACTGTATGAAAACGCATAAAAAGGTATGAGATACTCTGGGACCTGTTTTAAGAAACGTCGTACGACAAAATCGGCCGTAAGTCAAAACTTGAAAATACATCCAATTTCTTATTTCTCCATCTTATCCTGTCGTGTGACTTCTATTTGGAATTGTCTCTTCAAGACGATTCCATAGATATGTCACGAGACAGGATTAGATGGAGATATAAATAATTATTGATAATTTTAGAATCTGACTTACGACCATTTTTGTCGTACGACGTTTCATAAAACGGACCCCTGACGAATAAGCGTTATAAAATGGTTGGTAATGATCGGAATATCAAAAGACAAATTACTATAAAGTCACATTCCTCGAAGATTTCGTTAGGGTTTGTACAGTACATATTATTAAAAGTAGAAAATCAGAAAATGATATAAATAACAATGATTGGGATTGTGTAAATCTCATGGAAATGTGAAAATATCTGCCGCAAGGTCCACACAGATATGTTTCTCGATAAGTACGCACTTCTAAGTTCGAAGTTGTCATGGACCGAATCTTGGTTTGGCTTTTGGGGTAATGTATGTTTCACTTTTATCGCGCGGTCCAGTCAAAACTCCGGAAGTGGCGTCATATTTGATGCAGACGCGGCCATAATGGAAACGTTTTGTTGCATGCTAAAGTACAGTGTCGAACAAGGTCATTCCACGGACAATATTCTCGTCCTGAAATAAAATGATATAAAGGTCCCAGTTATAAGTCTTTTGTAAATTGCTGTAAACATTACATTACATGAAAAATTGTAAAGAAAGGTCCAAGAAAATATTAGATCTTTGTGTGTGAAATACCTGTTATGAGAATATGCCCTACACAGGAATGATCTAAGTTTAAAGCAAAATACAATAGGCACATTAATAATCATTTTAACTCTTTGAACCTTAGTTATGAATATATATATGAATCCTTTCCCAACACTCCTGATTTTAGTTTGAAAGGAATTTTATTGGTAAAAAGTCACGTAAGGAACTATGCTTGTACGAAATAATGGCTCACTTCGTCGGTAAACGGCCATCTTTTTGAATATGTTCTAAATCACGAATTAATGTGAGGAATGGTCGAATGACTTTTATTGTTAACTAGATGTGAGATGTCAAAGAAACTTACCATACGACACGTGTCCATGAATTCTTCAAATGATATCACACCATCTTTGTTTAGGTCCATTTTCTGAAAGTTGAAATGGTACTGATTGTACATCTAATGTGCATATGTCGTATCCCTTATTAACTCATGCCGTGACTGCCATTATGAGGGAAATGCCCCCGTCTAACACAATCGCTTCAACATTATCGTCTGCTTATATTTTTCGTCTGCTGATACTTTTGAAATTTGGATTTTTAAGCGTTTTTTTACTTAGGAAATACTGACATGAGTGTCAAACAGATTGGATCCTGATCCGATGCCGCGTTACGCGGCATCAGATCAGGATTCAAACTGTGTGCAAATGTCAGTTCTCGCAGTGAAAGGGTTGAAAAAAAACCTCATAACCAAATTAAAAAACAACAACCAAAGATACACACATTTTCATACATGTAGAATTCTAGGAAAATGATTTATGTAAAAATTACATTTCAAATAAGGAAATTTCGCGCTGGTTTGTGACTCGAACTTATGCAGAGAAAGCAAAACGAAATATGCCCTTAAATATCCCTGCACGTTTCTAACCCCCTCTCGTTATATTAAAGACCATTGCGACAGTTTCGAATCTAATGGTCATAGAGAGGTAACTGACGCAAAATAATTGCATGAGTTGCCTTCCTTTGACCATCTCTATGATGAATATTTCTATTTGAATATGTATTTTTTCTATCTCAATAAGCTAAGTAATGCGGTCATACCTGCATTTGGCGACCAAGATTAGTAGTACATGTATATACTAATAGTGCTTGAACAGTGATATGTTGTTGACGATTGAACAATATGGATTTGGAACTTCTTTAGCATTTGAAAATGGTTATAGTATAGCATTTGTATATAGCCCTATGTACATGTACTTGATTTTATATGTGTTTTTCTCTATGTATTTGTATTTTTTTTAGAAAACTAATTCGGGTACCTATAAGTGTTATGTGTAATTTCAGTAAATCAATGCTTGCTCAACACTTGTGAAACATATTGACAAAACCTGAATGTAAGAACTGTCGAAAAAAACTTTGAACCCCCAACTTATTTGATGTGTTCCCTTTATTTACGGAAAATGAATGTGTTGTGCTTCTTGCACCTATTTTTTCCATTTTATGAATAAATTATGTATAACCAAATAAATTAGGTAAATTACAAAGCTGAAGAGGCTTATTCTGAGATTTTATTATCAAAAGCACATGTCCCCAGATAATTAGGGGTATACCCAAAACAAGCTATTGCTAAAACTATTTTTTATAGAGCAAACAGTTTGGAGCCAGATCAGACGCCGGGCAACCCGGCGTCTGATCAGGCTCCAAACTGTTTATAACCCAGATTAAAATAAATCGTCAACATTTATCAACAAGTCATTTTCTACATTTTTGTTCAGTGCGTTTGCGTTTAAAAGGGAAAGAATAACATCTTTTCAACTGTACACGTTTGGCTATTCTCATTTACCTGGAATACTTTCTCTACGTGCTCTCTAGCACTGAACTCGTCTATTACTGGCATAGTGTAGCGTCCCATCATCTCGTATATGGCACCGACAATGTCCATCATCTCGTCTTTCGTGATGATGCCATCACCATTGATGTCATACAGGTTGAAAGCCCACTGGAGGCGCTCCGGCAGACTGCCCCTGGCAAGAACGGACAGACCGATGACAAACTCCTACAATAACAAGACATAGATACAGTAAAACGACTACAAAACAAAATGTCAATTGGTGATTCTACAAAACGAGATGTCACAAAACAGGATTAGATGGAGAAATAAATTACAATTGAGACTTTTATAATCTGATTTACGACAACAGTAACTGTTGTCGTAAGACGCTTTATGAAACGGGCCCCAGGTCCAAATTGAAAATAGCTTTACACATATGATCCATTAATGACCCTCTACCAGATTTCTTAAAATCATTTTGTTATCTTTCTGTAAGATCTTTGTAAGCTTTCTGCTTTACTTTCATCTTGCTTTAAGTAGCCACGTACCTTTAACACATCTAAGATTTCACCTCAAAATGTTTTGTTTATATAAGGGGAAATGGTAATGTTGTAATAACTTGTAGTCCAATCCCTTTGTACATCTAACCATGCAAACAAATATGTTTAAACTTAACTAAGTATTTTATTGGTCAGATTTGAGATTTTGTTAGCAAAAGCTCACATCTGACCAATTAAAAATCACATTGGGACCAGGTTTGTTTGGCTGAAAGTATTATACATATGCTAGTTAACCCTTTACATGTCTCCCATGTTTCTAGTCTTTGATACCACTTAATACAGGTTAAAATTTAGTAAGTTTCTTTATTTCCTCCAATACTGAAGAGTTCAGGCATACACACCGACAACATATGTACATAGCAATCAGAAATGAATATGGACATCCAAAATAATAATGGTTATGGCGTTTATGATATATTTATTATGATGTGTAAACATGACTGTATATAGTGGAGCTACAGTGGAGAATATGTTATTCTTTCCCAATAAACGCGTTTACGCTAAAACTATTATTTGCAGTGCAAACAGTTTGGAGCCAGATCAGACGCCGGGTAACCCGGTGTCTGATCAGGCTCCAAACTGTTTGCCAACAAGACAAACATGAATTATCAGAATTGTTCAAAAGTTGTACTTTTCTTAGTTTTAGCGTTTTGCGTTTGCGTACGTTTGCGTTTAAACGGGAAAGAATAACAGATTCTCCACTGTAGTAATCAGAAATGAATATGGACATCCAAAATAATAATGGTTATGACGTTATGATATATTTATTATGATGTGTAAACATGACTGTATATAGTGGAGCTATTTTGATCATTAGAGGAATATATTAAAGATGTAAAATGGAGTATTTATGGAACAATGGTCTTAGTGAATATCTTACCTCGAAGCTAATGGAGCCGTTCCGGTCGTGGTCGAATGTATTGAACACATAATGAGCATACTGGCTGGAGTCTGAAATTCAAAGATATACATGATAAGCCTTTATTTTGCTATTGTCATTTACTAAACTAAAGAAGCATATCAGTTACAACATAGCCGGATTTCGATAACTGGGACTCTCTCAAGTCGACCTGACCCGATGTCGAACGTACAAGGATTTCAAATAAAAAATAAATAAAAATAAGAGATAGATAGACATACAGAGAGAGAAAGAAAGAAAGAGAGAGAGAGAGAGAGAGAGAGAGAGAGAGAGAAAGAGAGAGAGAGATACATGTAAAGAGAGAGAGAAAGATGAAGACAAAGATAGATGAAGACAGATAGAGACAGAGAGAGAGACATATATACAAACAGAGAGACAGAGAGAGACATATATATAGACAGAGATAGATAGAGAGAAGGAGAGAGACAGAAAGAGATACAGAGACAGAGAAACAGAGACAGAGAGAACTACTTTTGCCAGATCTGCAACTTCCCGCTAAGTCGTGATTAGAAATCACAGGGTGAACAACCTCCCGCATTTGCAAATAGTTTGAAACTAGATCAGATGCCGATCAATGTGCCACTAGTAATAACCTTCAATCAAATTGACATAAAGTTTGATTTTGAAAGCTCCATACAAGAAACAACTTTGAAGCAGCCCATAATAATTTCATATCAAACTGACTCTTAGCCTGCTGGAATTGAAACCATACGATAACATTTGCAAACAGTTTGGATCCAAATGAGACGCCGCGTAATGCAGCGTCTCATCAGGATCCAAACTGTTTGACTACAGTGGAGAATCTGTTATTCTTTCCCGTTTAAACGCAAACGTACGCAAACGCAAAGCGCTAAAACGTAGAAAAGAACAACTTTTGGACAATTCTGATATTTCATGTTTATCTTGGTGGCAAACAGTTTTGAGCCTGATCAGACGCCGGGTTACCCGGCGTCTGATCTGGCTCCAAACTGTTTGCACCGCAAATAAAAGTTTTAGCGTAAACGCGTTTATTGGGAAAGAATAACGTTTTCTCCACTGTAACTAATTCATTAGCCCTATTTCTAAACTTCTGTTATCAGAACAGTAGCAGATGACAATTCTTGCAGAATATGGTACATGTATTACTTGGCGGTAAAAAGGATAGTTCATTCAACCCAAAAGCTCGACTTTAAGGAGTGTGTACATTGTTTGGATCTAGATAAGACGCCTTAATTGTCCATGTCTGATCAGGATCCAAGCTATTTGCAAATGTCGACTGTAGTGTCTATGTCGGGGAATGGGTTAAAACAAATAAAATTGCAGACGACAAAACTGCAGACGACAAAGGAACAGACGACTGTTTAGAAACAGGCGATATACCAGCATCAGAAGGGTTGACCATTTCACTGCCTTACTCCGAGTTAAATAAATATTTGCAAACAGTTTGGATCCTGATCAGACGCCGCGTAACGCGGCGTCTGATCAGGATCTAAACTGTTTGACACCCATTTCAATATTTCTTAAGTAAAAAAACCCTAAAATTTTAAATTTTAGAAATAAAGCAGACGATAGTTGTTTGAAATTGATGACGTCATGGCAGTGAAAGGGTTAATAAAAAACAATCAATTGGGTTTAGTCAGGCTAACTCACCTCCTTGCGGGAAAAACTGAGCATAGATTTCTTTGAATGTCTCCTCGTTAACAATCCCAGTCGGGCATTCCTGAAATCAAACGAAAACAACAAATACATATTTACAGCAGCTATCATAGTTGGTAGTGACTAGTGTGAAGAAAACGTCATTCTCCCCCATTAAAACGGAAACTTGACTCATTCACCCCTGAAACTTTTAATGGACAATTCCATTTTCAAAATACGTCTAGTTCAATTTTGACTTTACCTTGAATAATGGTTGTTGGGCTCGAAGATAGGGAATAATTCCCTTTTAGCCCCTCATGTTTCTGCAATGGTTCTGTTACTGTCTTCTTTAGGGTCTCTTAACTTGTTAAGCTGCCATTTAGCTACTTTTAATGTTTTTTTTCAGTCGCTTTTATGCATATAATTGATTTATACACGATTAGGGTCTACACTGTTTGCATAGGACAAGTGTAATCCTAAGAGGTATACTTTTATGTAAATGACGAGTATACTCGTCGCTAGGGTTGAATATGTTAACGCAAACGCCATTGCAATACAATTGAGAAAATGACAGTCTTTGACGATTCAGTTTTATCCGAGTGATAAACAGTTTGGAGCCTGGTCCGACGCCCGGTTACCCGGCATCGGATCTGGCTTCAAACTGTTTGCAATGGAAATACAATATTCTCTCTCTACAATGACCTTCCCAACAACGGGTCCCTCCTTACAATACCCTTTCCGCAGCTTCCTTAACAGGACACTTATGTCTAACGTTTTTACTGTCGCGATACATGTATCGTCTGCTTAAAATTGCCGTGTGCTGTTTTTTCTTAAAGTTACATATTAATTGATAGAATATATCTATTGAAGAGTGACAATCAGTTTAAAACCAGAGCAGACGCCGCATTACGCGGTGTCTGATCTTGAGTCAAGCTGTTTGCAAATTTAAGCCAAGTTTTAATTCCCTCCCTATAACGACTTCGTCTGAACAACACACACAATCTGTTTCTTTCTATGGGTGTCGTTGCAGAGAGGGAGAACTGTACCGTTACAGTGGAGAATCTGTTATTCTTTCCCGTTTAAACGAAACGAAACGCAAACGCAAAACGCTAAAACGTAGAAAAGTGCAACCTTTAGACAATTCTGATAATTCATGTTTATCTTGGTGGCAAACAGTTTGGAGCCTGATCAGACGCCGGGTTACCCGGCGTCTGATCTGGCTCCAAACTGTTTGTACTGCAAATAATAGTTTTAGCGTAAACGCGTTTATTGGGAAAGAATAACAGATTCTCCACTGTATCAGCACAAACGCCTTTATTGGGATAGGCCCACTCATTCTCTACTGTAATTACAATGATTTAACCAGTTGTCGACTAAGACGTTCCAGAAAAAGAATTGAGTGTTATTTTCACACTGTCAAATGCCCATCATTGCGATGTGAATTTTCAATTAACCGGATTTATATTGACACATTTAGAACGAGTTTAGCTGACTAACCGCCGTAAAGAAGATTAAATAGGGTAACAGGAAAACTCTAAAGTTGTCATGGTGACCTAATTTTCTTTTTCAAACTCATTTCTGCCCCAGGACCCGTCTGGATATTTCTAGTGGAGACGGCCATACCCTTTCCAAGTGAAC
Source organism: Gari tellinella (assembly GCA_922989275.2). Classification (NCBI taxonomy): domain Eukaryota; kingdom Metazoa; phylum Mollusca; class Bivalvia; order Cardiida; family Psammobiidae; genus Gari; species Gari tellinella. Next base: position 49,076,876 of record OV277866.1, read on the forward strand.
GCGTCCATACTACTGTACAAGAATGATAACATTTGCAGTAAAATGGAGCTTGGTCAGATGCCGAGGATTTCCCGGTGTCATTATGTGTCTTTGAGAAAATAGCAAACGACACTTTTAAGCTGACGAAATTGCAGCGATGAAAAGGTTGGATATTATGGTTTTTGTTGGGAAACAGACAGCGAAAAACGTTGTTATAAGGAGGGAACCGTTGTTTAGAGGGTCGTTGTGGGGAAGGAGTATTGAACATTAGTTTTCCTACAAAGGCAACTTTGTTTACGTAGGTAAACAATTCCCAGCACATACACTGGCTTTGTAGGAAAACATATCTATTATAATAACCATAAAAATAGTAGTTGAAAAACCCTCTGATAGTAATATGTAGTTGGCCCCCAGTGATTAACATAGTTTTAAAAATGTCGAAGCTGGAATTTAACATACCTTTATTTTAGCATGTAACGGAAAGTAAGTTAATTAATAATTGGTGTTCAAACAAAAAAAATCAAGTATTCAGGATGTATTTAAAACCTAATATTATACCATGGTTGTTTAAGAATAACTATTTTTGATGAATGGAAAAATTGAAGAAAAAATGATATGTTGCTGTACATGTTTTGATTGTAGGCCATTTCTCAAAGTTGTGTCCGATTAGCATTGAACTTTTTTGTTTTGTCACATTCAAAGAATACTCTTCAGTAAAAACTCTTCCAAATAACAACAAACATTGACATTTTGGTTTTGCATTATTGATTACATGTCTGTGGTAGTATCTTCTTCTTCTTCTTGATACTTCTCTCATTCAAGAATGATAACTATGAAGAAAGAAGAAAAATACGAAGCTCTAAATATCCTCAATATGTGACTATTTTGTAATTTTTATAAAGGGAGATAATTCAATTTTCAAAATTGCATTAGTATGGGCTTTTATCTGGTAGAATTTAAGAAAAGTGAAAATAGAAATAAATGCTATTAATAATACTATTTATTATGAAATCAGGGCTGCCATAAGTTGACATGAAGAATCCTAAGATTCCCAAATTTGCATTTTTCAAGTGCGATTTTACGTATCGTACCTTTACCACATAGCCTGTTTCTAGCTTTGTTGACATGAGACTACTTAAAGCAGGCTGGAAGTAAAGCCGAATGCGCCTTAAGGCGCATTCGGCTTTACTTTCAGCCTGCTTTAAGCTACCATGTACCAGAAAAAAAATCCGAAGATTTAGGAAAAATCCGGAGAAATGGCAGCCCTGTGAAATTAAGAAAGCATTCCCCATAAAAAACATGTTGTTGATATTCAGAGATTCATTCTTTTTTAAAAAATATTGTGCTTGTTTTTTCATGTTTATTTTTGTTATGTGAAAAACAAAGAAAACACCTTTATTTTCATTTGAAATAATTTTAATGAAGTTTGAACTTTGAATGGGATTTTTTTTTTAAAGATAATCTTAATTTCACACTTTTTTCCAAAGGCCGTAGTGCAAAACATTGTACAACAATATACGATTTATTTTATCATTCATCATAAACAGCTGTTCCAAGAAAAACAAAAAGAGAAAAAACGTCAGTGTTATAGTTAAAACTTCGCTTATGGGTTTAAAATTTCCTCATGGCAATCCCAAAAACATAAGAAAAACAATTGAATTTAGAATCTATATACGTGTAAAACTGTATAACAAAAAGAGTCGAGCGAACATTTTTGTCTTCCAAATTAATATACCCGAGACAAAAACACAATACTTTAAAAACCTCGAAGCATTGTTTTACAACTAAACTAACGGGTAAAGTTCTTTAATTGTCAATGCAAAATTCTTCATCTTTTTCAAGAAAATGGATAATTCTCAATCATTTTGGAAGAATATTAATATTACATGTATGCCATCGAAATATCGATATACACAAATGTCACAATGGCTGTTTGACAACAGAACATGGAAATGTTTATCGGTTACAAAGGTGATCATATGTGAAATTGACACTGAGCATTGCTCGGATGAAAATGTTATTCTGACATACATACTCATAGAATGTTGTTACATTCCTTCGTGTACAATGTATAAATGATTGCGACCATTACGTCTCCAAGAAACAGTACCAACTGTACAAAAACGACAGTTTAGGAAACAAATGGAAATTGAACTCTAGCAAAGCTATGTAATATATGGCATCTTGAACAATGTGTCTGCCTATTATTCGATGTCAGAAACCAAGATGTGCACTTCAATATCACTCGGTTATATTTTTTACGGAAATAATCGAGCGATGTTTCGATTGGCCTCACAAACAGCAGTATTCCTAAGCGTCTAAATCTTTACTCTTACACGAAGTCACTTTGATATAATTTCCAAAACAGTTTTGATCCAGATAAACAGGTTTTAAAACTAGTTTATAATTTTCTTCAATTGAAACATGATAATAAAATGTAGATTTGAAATTACAACCAATAGGAGATGACATCATTGAAGCAGGCGATATTATTAATTGGCAGAGGTTAAGCATGCATATGGCGGCGAAGACGCTATCATTTCCCGTTTAAACGCAAACAAAACGCAAACGCATTTCAACAAAATGGAGATAAGGTCAAACGTTAGCAATTTCAAACGATTAATTTTCATCTGAGTGGCAAAGAGTTTGGCGCCTAATCAGACGCCGGGTTATCCGGCGTCTGATTAGGCTCCAAACTCTTTGCGATGGACATAATAGTTAAAGCATAAACGCGTTGATCGGGAAAGAATAAAACGCGTTGATTGGGAAAGAATAAAACGCGTTGATCGGGAAAGAAAACGTCTTCTCTAATGTGGTTCCTACAATTACGGCCGTTTTTATCTGATTTATCCGGTCATTTCCTTATTGGCAATCGATTGAAAGTAAACACAGCTATTCCAACATCAAGCTTTATATAGAAACAGTCTCAACGCAATGTCACGGACTATCGACACATTAAACAGCAACTCCGGACCGAGATGTTACTTAACCCCTTCACTGCCTTACCCCGAGTACCATAGTTATTTGCAAACAGTTTGGATCCTGATCAGACGCCGCGTAACGCGGCGTCTGATCTGGATCCAAACTGTTTGATACCCATCTTAATATTTCTGAAGTAAAACTACCTTAAATTTAAATTTCAGAAATAAAAGCAGACGACAAATGTTGAAAATCGATGACGTCATGGCAGTGAAGGGGTTAACGATCTGTAAGAGGAAAGGTAAACCCATGGAGGTTTTGTAACACTACATCCACCTCCTTAGACATATCTGAAGTGCTGCTATGTTGAATTTTCGCACTTTTTTTCCAATAGAACAAAGTCCTATGTATATTGCATAAGTGTTATGTTCATTATTTTATATTGTTTCCTCTCTACAGTTGCAAACTGTGAATACTTTGATCAGACGCGCGTTGGGAGACGGAGCAAATGAAACGTGGATTATACTTTATTTTTCTGCAATGTCAGCAAGTTTCATTGTTGACTATTTGGCATTAAGGTTTCAGCGTACTGGGACATAATAACGTCTTCTCCATCGTACAGTGGAGAAAACGTTATTCTTTCCCAATAAACGCGTTTTCGCTTAAATTATTATTTTCATTGCAAAACAGTTTGGAGCCAGATCAGACGCCGGATTACCCAAATCAGACGCCGAATTACCCGGCGTCTGATCAGGCTCCAAACTGTTAACCACTCAGATAAATATGAATAGTCAAACTTTTCAAAAAGTTGTACTTTTCTCCATTTTATTACTATAACGTTTTCTCCACTGTACAAAATATCACTTGGCGTCAGCTTAGGCTTAAAACTGATGATTACTAAATATAATTAATAAAAGTAAATCGTTAACAAAAAAGACATTTTCTATGATTGCGCTTCGTTTTCGGTTAACCATTTTGTTGCTAAATGAATCGTGAGGTTTTCACCCCTCCACCGCTTTATTGCCGTCTGCTGCAATGTTGTTGGCAAGATCGGTTAACAGTAAGATTCAGTATAGTATGACTTAAGCAATATCGAAACGTGTGCCAAACAGTTTGGATCTAGACCAGACGCCTCGTTACGCGACATCTGATCAGGATCCAAACTGTTTGCAAAATCGCCTTTATGAGAATTCGGCGCCAAAGGGCTAAAACGGAAAGTACAGCGTTTTCACAGTGACTTTAAAAATACTGCAGACGACACTACCAATAAATAAATACAGACGATATTTTGGCGGTAAGAGGGTTAAAGCAGACGATAAACCTTGGCAGTCAAAGAGTTAAAGAATATCCTCTTCTCCGCTTTTGGACAACGGACAAAGGTGTCGGCGTACTGTGCTGAAAATAGCAATTAATGTGAAATAACAACAACAGACGTTAAGATTTAGATGACAGAAGTGTCTGATGTACTCACGCTAGTAAATCTACTGTTTTAACTCTTTGCATGCTGGGTGATTTTTTTTCCTCTGCAACATTTGTCGTCTGCAATTGTTCTTAAAATAGATTTTTCTAAATTTCTTCTCAAAACATGGTCAGAGTGTCAAACAGTTTGGATCCTGATGAGACGCCGCGTTACGCGGCGTCTCATCTGGATTCAAACTGTTTGCAAAGGCAATCAATGTGACGGCTTCATCCGCCGTTAACACGCAAATAGCTTACCGCTTGGATGCTGAATAAAGCTGGTCTGTTTAATTTTGTTATCGGGTTTCAGATAAACAAGAAATACTAGTTTGCAGAGGAGCTATAAATATGACAAAACAATTTGGATCAAGATTAGACACCGCGGAACTGGATGCAAACCGTTTTATAAGGTTTCAGAACACCATGTTCCCTAAACTGTAAGCATTGTAGATGTTTTCCACCACCCACTTAAAACAGCCAAGAGGTTGTGTAAATCAGTGATGCTACAGTGGCGATGACGTCATTCTTTCATGTTTTTACCCTTTATCTTATAGAAGCGCCTTTTAGCGCATTCCGTTTAATCGTCCGCGGAAGAAAATAATTCCAATCTATACAGTCATGAATATGTATCAGAAGGAATATTTCTTAATTCTAGCAGGTGGTAACTTAAAGCAGGCTGAAAGTAAAACAGAATGCGCCTTCGGGCACATTCTGTTTTATTTTCAAACTGCTTTAAGTAGGACTTCACCTATTTCAAAATCAAAAACAGGCTATGGGGTAAAGGGTTAAACGCAAACGAAACGCAAACAGTTTGCATATACATGTAATATAGAAAATAACAAGTTTAAATGAGAGTTCCGACAGTTATTTTCTATCTGAATGGTAAATAGTTTGGTAGTTAATCAGACGCCGGGTTATACCGCTAAATTGTTTGAAATGGAAATAATAATGTTAGCATCAACGCGTTTTTTGGGAAAGAATAACGTCTTCTCCGCTGTATCTGCCTGTTTGTTTGAAGTTAAGCAGGAAAATATTGACACACAGTAGGTAAATTGTTTCAAATAACCGTATATCTATTTTTGTTACATTGATTACAATATATTGCCAAATTCGACATGACTTTCAATGCCTAGGAAATTAAATACAGTTTGGAAATGGATCGCATTTGTGGTAAAACGCGGGTGAAATCATATTGAATGCTGAGAAATATACAATATTGGTCCTAATGTGCTTTTGTGAAGGAAAAGATAAAATCGTCGTTATGGAATAAAGCACATGTTCATGTATGTAGGTACATGTACATGTAGGGTTTTGCACATCATTGTAGTTAATAGTTGTGTCATTAAAACAGCTTACGAAATAATATCGAGTGATACTTATACGTTTTCCACAATGATTTATATTAACTGGTATACATGGTCGCTAGTTTCCATACTTTCTGCTTCTTTAAAGAAAGCTTCTTAAAGAAAACTTTCTGCATAGTCCGAGTTGCAAGCAGTGTGAACTCTGGGTCAGAGATCATAAAGAGGTTGAGATGGGTTTAAAGACATTACATGACCAAGCTTGGGTAGTAACACCTAGCACGGTAGAAAGTTTGAGTCAAAGCATGGAGCCCATGCACTTACTTGGCTAGCGGCTAGGCAAAGAATCATTCAGGCGTCTCATGTGAGGCCCGCATCTAATATTTGATAGCTTGATTAATAAAACCCATTGAAAAACTATTGAGCTCTATTATGTAAGGGCCTCTATTCAAAGCCTCAGATGGCTAAGCCATTACCTCCACAATTTTCTCATGCTCTATACCGGTATACCTGTATTTTGACACCTAGCGAATACAATGGGGTTGAATCAATGAATGGATTGGCGTAATGTCTTTAAGGTCGTTCTCAATCATTTAACTATCAAATTTGAACAAAAACTCAAATCTGACTGATCAAATGCCTGAGAACCATATCAGACTCAACTCAAACTGTTTACAGCCTTGGTGCCTGACTAGACATTGCGTTACCAACACGGCGTATAAATTGGGTACATTCATTTGCAGTGTTCGTAGGTCCTATTTCACAACATTTTAGTTTAAACATATCTTATTGTCGAATACATGTACAGTTACACCTCTTTATAACGACCATTACATGAGATAAAAGTTGTCAAGCTCTAGGCAGGTGGCTGCTTAAAGCAAGATGACAGTAAATCAGAAAGCTCCTATAGGAGCTTTCTGTTTACTGTCATCTTGGTTTAAGCTATCACCTGTATGAAATGCCAATAAAAAGCCTACATTTCATTGGTCGCATTAGAAAGGTTTTACTGTATATGTAAATATATAATATAGCTACTGCTAAAAAAGAAGCTTCCAACATACAAATACTATGTGCAAAAGGGTCAAGCTACAAGTTCTCCCAACATTAGTACGATTTCCGTCTAATGGTTTGTTTATACAAGAGGCATTTGCGTCTTGTAATTACAATCAGTTTTCATTGTCTTACATGTCTGTTGTGAATCTTTAGTTCAACCATTACCCCATAGCCTATTTCTAGTTTTTAAGACAGAAGACCACTTAAAGCATTCTTCTTTACTCTCAAGCTACCATCTGCTAGAATATAGAAAATATTTCATATGAAATATACTATGCCAAACTTCCAACGCAACACCCCAGATATTCCAATTACTTCCAATATTAAATATGTCTTAAGTTAGTCTGGTCAATTCTGTAATGTGTGCATATCCTGAATATATTTATTCTGTAATTCACAGAGTGATCACTGATCAATGGACAATATTCTTGGTAAACTAAAAAACAAAATGAATTGACATTTGTTCCCCAAAATATGGAATTTTGTGATGACAAGTTTTCAGAAATCTTTCAATGGGGAATGTTAACCAGAAATTAGCGATACGTTTGGATACATGGTTATTATTCGTCAGAAGTGTCAATGAAAATTCGTTGCCAATATTAACAACTTTGAGGACAGTACATTAATTTAAAAACACAAATAAAAATATTTAATAATTTTGTGTCAACTTTTCCATCGATTTAAAACACCCGCTCTGATATGAAAATAGAAGGGAACTCGGAGGTGTTGCGTTGGAAGTTTGGCCTAGTATATATTCATGGCTGTATTAGTGTGAACTATTTTCTTCAGCGTAGGAATACATTATTGATGTTAACATGAGTATTTTTGTGGTACACGTGTTGGATTAAAGCACAATAAATATAAATCACATTATTTTATATTCACGCAACACATTAAAGTTGTAATCAAATTGATTGAACATATCTACCGTATACACCATTTAAAGCGAAACCCATCTTAAACCCTTAAAATACGTATCTGTCAAAACGTCTCAAGAATTTAACTTAATCTATTGAACTTTAAATCTTTTAAAGCAAAGAAAATTTTCGTCTGCTACATTTGTCCCTACATTCGTCTTGTATACACTAAAATCTAAAAAAAAAAAATCAACTTTTGCACCTCTATGTCTCTCTCTTTATATGTATCTCTCTGTCTCTCTATCTCAATCTATTTCTCTCTGTGTCTCTGTCTGTCTCTCTGTATATATATCTCCCTCTTTCCCCGAGAATCTGAATCTCTGTGTGCCTGTCTGTCTATAAGTTCTGAATAAGGGGAGATCCTTTGAAAGCACAGAAAACAAAGCAAATACTGAAATTTGCAGACACGATTTAATTGAGTCTGTTCATGAGCAATACTGAACTATGCAACAGTGCTCACGCCCCTAGCACCAGCTTAAGCGGAATTCAACTTTCAACTGTAAATGCGTCGAAATCAATGATTCCAAAGGACCAGAAAGAATAACAACACTGAGAATGAAGTACGGGGCGACTTTCTTGTAATCACTTAACATCTGCTATTATATAAGTTCTGAATAAGGGGAGATCCTTTGAAAGCACAGAAAACAAAGCAAATACTGAAAAGTGCAGACTCGGTTAATATGTCTGTCTTTGTATGTCTGTCTCTCTGTCTTTCTGCCTCTCTGTCTGTTTCTGTCTTTTTCCATCTCTCTCTCTGTGTTTTTCTCCACACGAGCGTTTAAACGGGATTATACGGTAGTTGTCATTAAATTGATTGAACATAATTATTATCTATAACATAACCCGTAGGCGAGCGTGTTTAACTCGCAACTATAAACTTGCCGATAATCACTCGTTTTATGTCATCTGAACTTAACCTGGTTGTATTTATACGCACTGTAAAGTCTTCTACAGTCAGGGTATTGCCCGCGTCATAATTATCACCTTCTTTTATATGTTAAACCTCTGGTATTTTGGTCGTAGAATTACAGTAACCCCTCTCTACAACAACAACCAATGGGATACAAAGAGTGTGTACGTTGTTAGGCGGGAATTGTGAAAGGGAGTGAAATTGGTTTACATTTGCAAACAGCTTGACTCCAGATCAGACGCGGCGTTTGATATTGATTCAAGTTGTTTGTCACCCTTCATTATGTTACATGTAATCTGTCTTCTATCAAAATGTCCAATTTGTAACTTTGAGAAAAACAGCAGACGACAATTTTACGTAGACGATATTGCAGTAGTGAGAACGTTAGAAATAAACTGTCTTTTTTGAGGAACAAATGAAAACATCGTTGTAAGGAGGGAGTCGTTGTACAGTGGAGAATCTGTTATTCTTTCCCAATAAACGCGTTTACGCTAAAACTATTATTTTCACGGCAAACAGTTTGGAGCCAGATCAGACGCCGGGTAACCCGGCGTCTGATCAGGCTCCAAACTGTTTGCCACCAAGATAAATATGAATTATCGGAATTGTCCAAAGGTTGTACTTTTCTACGTTTTAGTGTTTTGCGTTTGCGTACGTTTGCGTTTAAACGGGAAAGAATAACAGATTCTCCACTGTAGAAAGGGTCGTTGTAGGGAGGGATCACTTATTGGATATTAGTATCAACCTGCTTTTGGATTCTGACCAGACTCTGATTTACCATTCCATTACACTTAGGGATTAACACGTTACATCATAACCTATTTCTAGTACAGTGCTCCCTCCCTACAACGGCCCTCCGAAAAACGACCCCTTCCTTACAACGACCCTTGCCACTTTTCCCAGACAAGACAATAATGGTGCATATTCATTTCTTTATAAAGTGGAACTTATTCATCAGTGAAGAAATAGATAAGAGCCGTTAATGCGTATCAGGGGAGTAATGAGTTACAAATATACTCGCGATAATGAACTACATGTATTTGCTTTAGGATGCGTGTACCGGTATTATCTTACCTGCTTGAATCCCCTGTACATAATTTGCAGCTCCTTCTTGGAGAACTTGGTGTTTTTACACAGCGAGTCCAGGCCCTCAGGCTTGTACCGCACCACCTGCATTTCCAAGTCATCAATGTCATGGTCTGAAAATACAACAATACACGTTGTTGATATCATGGTATGCAACAAATAGCACCAAATAAATAGAGAATAATCAATTCCTTTGGATTGATATGAAAAATATATAACGAGAATGGGTTGTTACATGTATCTAGTTAAAAAACGAGTCCGCGGTTTTTTTAACCAGATAACAACCCATTCGAGTGATATATTTTTCATATCCACCCAAAGGAATTGATTATTCTATTTATTATATACATTTTAATGACATTTTACAGAGAAAACACACACAATTAATTGTTTACACGCGACGTCACAAAATATATTGTGACGTCACAAAAATGATATCGTCACTGCAAAAGTAATATCATCACTAGTTATGATATCAACTGTGACGCATATGAAATTTATCTAACTGAGAAATCTCTATAAAACATCGATATGTATATAATAAAAAGGTTTATGTCATGGTCTGAAAATACGACCATACTCATTGGAATATTATGGTACGCAACACATAGCACCAAATAAAATGGTTATGTCATGGTCTGAAAATACAACAATATACATTGTTAATATCATGGTACGCAACATAAAGCACAAAATAAATTTAATTATGTCATGGTCTTAAAATACAACAGTACATTTTGTAAATATCATGGTACGCAACAAATAGCACTAAATAAAATGGTTTATGTCATGGCTGAAAATACAACCACACACATTGTTAATAGCATGGTACGGAAAGAATAGCACCAAATAAAATTGATTTTATTATGGTCTGAAAATACAATACACATTGTTGATATCATGTTGCGGAAAGAATAAAACTGTTTATGTCATGGTCTGAAAATAGAACCAATACAAAACTTAATGTCATGGTTTGAAAATAGAATCATACACCTGGTTAATATCATAGTATGATCTGTGGCTAATAACGACAATGTTCTGAAACTAAGGTTCATGATAATGGCTACCATCATTTGTTTATAGGGCCATCAAGAAAATGATTTACAATTGTATATCTAGCGTGTTTGATTTCCCTTATATCACAGCCAGAAACAAGAATTGTTTACGATACGAAACGTAGAACTTGAAATAAAGAAATAGTTTTATATCTATTCAAATATAAACATGTCAGTGGTGTGTCAAGAATAGATAGTTTACTATTCTATTCCAAGGTGTATAATATGGTCATGCAATGAAAATGCAATATCAAATTCAAAATTGATTCTATTATAATTATTAGTCGTTACAATGGAGAATACTTTTCTGGTTAAAACGAAGTGAAACGAAACACAATACATTAAAATGTAGAAATGACAATTTCTTAAATATGGATTTTTTCTTAATCTGAGGAGCAAATGATTGGAACTTGATCAGACGCCGACGTCGGAAGTGGCTTAAAACCGCCTGCAATCGAAATATAGGTTTTAGCATTAACCCTTTACCTGATAGCCTATTTCTAAAATTGAAAATAGGTTACTACTTAAAGCAGGTTGAAAGTAAAGCAGAATGCGCTTAAGGCGCATTCTGCTTTACTTTCAGCCTGCTTTAAGCTATCCTGTGCTAGAATATATAGAAAAATTCCCTATAATATATATTCATGACTGATTAAATTGGAACTATTTTCTTCAGCGGAGGTATAAATCATATTCGCTAAAAGTCGCTTCTATGGGGTAAAGGGTTAAAGCGTTTATTGAGAAAGAGTGGCGTCTTCCAAACCGTATTGTATAAGAGTACAACACTAACTTGATCGAAGAATTTCGAATTAATATTGTCCCCTTTTAATGGACAATCGATTACGGATGGAAGCAGCTGCGTTTTATTACTTTCTACACATTCTGGGTAATTCTTACAGATATTGCAGATATTACAGCTATTGTGAACACCATCAAATAACTATAAAGACCTCTGTTTCATCATCTTTTTGTCCAATTAACCTTGTCACTGTCGGAATATCGTCTGATTAACCCTTATCCTATCGTAATTTCGTCTGCTTTGAAATTGTCGTCTGACAAATTTGTCAAATAAATATTAAGTATTTTTTAAATTGCAGACACCTTAAGACGAGTGTCAAACAGTTTGGATCAAGATCAGACACCGCGTTACGCGTCTGATCTTGATCCAAACTGTTTGCAAATACAGGTGAAGTCGTAAATGGCATGTTAATGATAAATTATTGGGAGTCTGTTTGTCTTCAATTTGGATTCTATGCGCCTTGGCTATACATGTAGCAATGTCAATATGGCGATGCATTAATTCACCCTTTGCCAACAGTGTACCTGTGAAGAGTACACTTGTATGTAACTAGTGTAGGCTCTGATCAGAGGGCTGTACTGTTTGACAAATTGCAAAACATTGACAATATAACAACCCTAAATAGTCAAAACTGGATTAAACAAAATTGGAAACTGGAATTGTCCATTTGAGTTTTCATGGGGGAAAGGGTTTAGTCGAGGCGTGACAGATTTCACGGATATCACACCACTTTTATATTCAATTCTTTTCAATATAATACCTTATTGCTTTTGTAGGGCGGGGAAGACGATTTTCCCCCAATTTAACCCATTACTAAATAGATACGTATCTTTCGCCTTTAAGTTAATTTATTCCTCCACTGAAGAATATGGTTTCACTTTATACAGTCATGAATATGCACAATTAGATAAACGTTCTATATACTAGCTGACGGTAGGTAAAGCAAAATGCGCCTTAATTGATTTAATTTCAACCAGCTTTCAGGCAAAACCTGTTTGCAAAACTAGAAACAGGTTATGAAGTAAAGGGTTCAGTGAAACTTAATCCAAACGCAATGTAATAACTGCAGAAACAATTGAAACGTTTTGAAAATTCTGATGATCTGTTTTTTATCTAGATAAAAAACTATTTGCAATGAAATTGATTGTTTTATCACATACTCTTTTATTGAGACAGAATAAGATATGACCGATACATGTACAAAGAAACGCCACCATCCTGAACACATGGCAGAGTGTGGTGAATAATAGTAATGAAGTTGAAACTTCAATGCTACAGTGGAGAATCTGTTATTCTTTCCCGTTTAAACGCAAACGTACGCAAACGCAAAGCACTAAAACATAGAAAAGAACAACTTTTGGACAATTCTTATAATTCTTGTTTATCTTGGTGGCAAACAGTTTGGAGCCTGATCAGACGCCGGGTTACCCGGCGTCTGATCTGGCTCCAAACTGTTTGCACTGCAAATAACAGTTTTAGCGTAAACGCGTTTATTGGGAAAGAATAACACATTCTCCACTGTACCCAGCCAGGGTTCCAACCTTCGACTTCATAGAAACAAATGTCACTAGATATCAAGTAAGCCTTCAACACACAGAGAGTTAACTCACTCACCCCTCACACTTTCAATGGACAGTTCCAATTTCAAAATAAGTATAGTCAATATTTGACTATTTAGGGTTAATTTTGATAATAAATATAAAAATGACAAGCAGTGTAGACCCTGATTAGAGGGCTCATTCAGGAGCCCTCTGATCAGGGTCTACACTGTTTGCATAGGACAAATGTAATCCTCACATGTGAACTGTTTGTAAATGATGAGTATACTTGTCGCTACTGATGAATGTGTTAAGCGCCCTTGAGACCAGGGGCCCGTTTTACTAAACTACTTACGCAAAAAATTTGCGTAAGTCAAAATTTTAAATTTTAATTTATATTTTTTATTATCACTTGCTACAAACAGCAAATAGCCAGACCAGAGGACGCGCTTTAAGCGCGTCCTCTGATCTGGCTATTTGCTGTTTGCAAACATTTATGATCGAAAAATAAGAGTAAAACGATTTTGACATACGCAAACATTTTGCGTAAGTAGTTTAGTAAAGCGGGCCCCAGGCCAGTGATCGAGCACTTCACCTGTCAGATCCGCTCAAGGACCACATTGGGAATAAGGAAACTATTTACCTGTTTTATGTTATCCTTGGTGTTAGTGCGCATTACGTGGCTTTTATATCTAACTTTAATTAATACTAAACACTTGTTAATAGTAACCATTTGCCATTGGCAGAATTGTGTAAATAATAGCTCAGGGAAGGGCCGTAACTAATATTTTCAAATGCACATAAATGGGTTAATAGTAATCACTTGTCATTATCACTATTGTGTAAATAATAGCTAGGGGAAGGGCCCTAACTTATGTTTTCGGAACTTGTGGCTCAACACAATTTCCATGTTGAAAATTTGGAAATAAAATATGTTTAAACTGTAGTAAACCTTAATTATGTTTTGTCATGCCGTGTACACTTGTTATCGAAATAAATCTATCTATCTATCCACCTTCCGGAAACTTAAACCTTCAGCTTTGAAGCATGTATGCAACAAACAGAAAACCAAGCTTCAATGTGCACCGGCAAGTGATCGAGCATTCAACCTCCCCGACACCACAGCACTGAACTATCAAACCAGCATGTATTTGAGGAGAATGTTTTGCATTGTTAGCATAACCATGGTGGTATGGGAATTAAGCTCCATTTGCCTGGCTAGTTTACTGTCACTAATCTAATTATGGTCTCCATTGGCTGTCGGAGTTAGAAACCACACTCATACTGCACTCACAACAAAGAACTTTTCATCAATTACAAAGACGAAAATGTAGCTACAGTGGAGAATACGTTATTATTTCCCGTTTAGGCGCAAACGAAACGCAAACGCGTTGCACTTGAACATAGAAAAGGACATGTTTTCGACTATCGGGCTACTCATGTTGATTTAAGTGGCAAACAGTTTAGAGCCTGATCAGACGCCGGGTGACCCGGCGTCTGATCAGGCTTCAAACTGTTTCCACTGAAAATATAGTTTTAGCGTAAACGCGTATATTGGGAAAGAATAATGGTGTTTCCACTGTATAGCCAATCCTCAACACAGAAACCATTAGATATTACGACCACTAAACAGAAGGACACATTTCTGACTAAATTATCAGACATTTGCTTAAAGAAGAATCAGAGTAAAGCAGAAACTTCCTAAAGGAACTTTCTGCTTTACTCGCATTCTGCTTTAATCTACGTCCTATTCAAAAACAAAATCTAAAACTTCATTTAAGTGTTATTATTTACTAAGTTTTGCTGTTTTTCTTTGGGATGCTCGTAATTAAATCTTATACTTGCAAAGCGTGTTGACTTAAATCTAACCATATTACTAAAGCTGCTTGAAGTGCGTATACGTATTGGTTTAGATGTTCTGCTGAGAGAGAAAAACTATCTTTTTGTATAACTTTAGCCATAAATATACGAAAAAAACACGATGACATAAATAATTGAGCAGCGAGTAACACTTAAAATCTTGCAAAGCCTGAACGTAATTAGTTCCAATTAAATCACTCCCCGTGCAGGAATGGTTTTAAATGTTAAGACAATTTGGATTTTATGGATGTCATGAGAATTTGCAAGTGGAGAATCTGTAAGAGAAACGATGCCAGAAACGTCAACGGGGCTATAGAGTTTTTTGTTTTTACTAGGCACTAAGCACATATCTTAACGAATCCGACGACAATAATGTCATAATATATAACAAATTTAATTCAAAAGTAAGCGAGGCTACAAAGGTTAACAAAACTATGGGAAAAGGGTGAACTCAAATCAACAGAACTGTTGGGTCTATTGCGACTTAAGTCGACTTTGCAGACAGTTTATACAGTGGATAATCTGTTATTCTTTCCCAATAAACGCGTTTACGCTAAAACTATTATTTGCAGTGCAAACAGTTTGGAGCCAGATCAGACGCCGGGTAACCCGGCGTCTGATCAGGCTCCAAACTGTTTGCCACCAAAATAAAAATGAATTATCAGAATTGTACAAAAGTTGCACTTTTCTACGTTTTAGCGTTTTGCGTTTGCGTACGTTTGCGTTTAAACGGGAAAGAATAACGTTTTCTCAACTGTATCCTTATCAGATACCACGTAACGTGTCAACTGTTTGAATAAGGATAAAACTGTTCATCATTTGTATCGATATTTCTTCATTTATAAAACTGCTCTTTTCTAATATTTCGACCTCTATGGGCCTTTTTCAAAGAAGATTTTCTTTGAAAAAGGCCCTTAGAGGTCGAAATAATAGAAAAGAGCAGTTTTTATGAATAAATATTATTTTAATTCCCATTTTGAATAATTATTGTTATATTTATTGTGAAATGTCTTCAGTCAGACTACTTTATATCTAAATAAATAAACGATTGTTTTCAAACACCTGATATTGTGTCGGTGAAAAGGTAGAAACAAATGGCAAAAATTGGCTGTGAAAGGAGACTCAAGTTTTACTACTGTAAACCTAAGCCATGAAAGTACTAAGTCATCAAAGCTGAAAACAGATTGATTGTTGACTAATTTGCCTCATAGAAACATGTGCTCGAAAAGAATGAACAAACATTACATGGCATACACGGAAGACGATTTTTCTTCCCCGTTTAAACACAAATGTATTTCAATAAAACGTAGATAAGTTCAATGTTTAGAAATCGTTAACGATTCGTTTTTATCTGAACCGGTGTCTGATCAGGTTCCAAACTGTTTACAATGAACGTACTAGTTCAAGCATAAACGCGTTACAATAAATACAAACCATTGTTGAGAATGATCTGATTGGGAAACAGTTTGGAACCAGGGGCCCGTTTTACTAAACTACTTACGCAAAAAATTTGCGTAAGTCAAAATTTTAAATTTAAATTTATATTTTCACTTGCTACAAACAGCAAATAGCCAGATCAGAGGACGCGCTTTTAGCGCGTCCTCTGATCTGGCTATTTGCTGTTTGCAAACGTTTATGATCGAAAAATAAGAGTTAAACGATTTTGACTTACGCAAAAAATTTGCGTAAGTTGTTTAGTAAAACGGGCCCCTGGTCAGACGCCGGTTTATCCCACTTCTGATCTAGCTCCAAACTCTTTGAAATGGACAAAACGTTTTTGGCATAAACGTGTCTAATGGAAAAGAATTAGTCATATTATAAACGCTTCCTAACGAACGCTCAAAACATGCAATCTGTTACAGGTCTAATTCCGGACGTTAGACAAATATTCTTTCTTACAGAAAATGAATGTATTTTGTAAAGGTTGACAGTTAATTTTGACTTGTATGGCAAATAGTTTTGAGCCGGATCAGATACCATATGATTTAAATGCAAAATAATTTAGTGGTTTACTCCAATGAAATAATGACGAAAATTCTGATAGAAATGTGTTGTATTAAGTTTGCTCTTTATCCGCTTTTCTTACAGGGATATGTACAAAAATATCATACTTAAAAGATGGCGGATTGACCCTTTCGGCGCCGAAGTCGCATAAAGTCGACGTTGCAAACAGTTCGGATCCTGATCAGACGCCGGGTCACTGTTTGGCACTAGCATCGCCACTTCTTAAATCATACAACATTGAATCTTACTATACGATATTGCAACCAAGAATATTGACGCAGTCGACAATAAAGCGGTGAAGTGGAAAAACTCTCACAATTAATATGGCACCGAAAGGGTTAATGCCGAGCTTTAAACTTTGGTATTTAGCCTCAACAATTATAAAAATGTTAGATAAATTTCTTTATCAAACTTAATATGATGACTTCTCATTAAAATCGTCCCGAAAAGACGATTCTAATGAGTAGTCACACCGTAAAACTTGACAGAGACTAATAGGATCAAGGTTTTTTGGTAAAGATGGGGAATTCTATACCAGAGGTTGGTCTGTTCCCAGTCGGAAACGAGCTTTAGCGTGGTGCATCTTAAGATTGTGGTCCATCTTAAGTTTTAGGTTAATTCTGTAAAAAAAGTTTTTGATCATGTTATACTTCACATGTAATTACAAAACATATGTTTTGTTTTCTGTGACAAATAAAAGGATTGTTCTGTTCTGTTCTGTAAGAGTTACCTCCTTTTCCCTTGATTTATTCTAATTGCGCGGAGGGATACAGTGCCAGAAAAGGTTACCGTACGGCTGTTTATAGTAACAAAATGTGATCTAGCACCCCTGAAAAGCGAGAATATAAGAATACATCATGAGTGTTGATGTTGGATAAGAATTTCTCACCCGAGGGTTGGAAAACTCATGCAGGGACAATGCTTGCCGAGTCCCCGCGTGAATTGTCCGTCCCGAGGGGGAGAAATTCCTAACCTACATCAACAAAACGAACGGTGGATTTTTTCTCTAATCTAAATCATTAAAACACGATACAAATAATCAAATAATTGCAGTTTGTGAGCACTTTTACCATCAAAACTTGACGTTGTTTATAGTAACGTCATCACGAATGACGTCAATTAGTTACCCACGTCATGCAGCGCTTTATGCTTAGCTGGGCAAAATTTTGACGTCACGTGGTATGGAGGATAGATTGATTCCCCATGGGACAAATCCATATCCCACATAGGAGAAAATGGGAGAAAAAGTGATTCCACATGGGGTAAATCCCTATACCACATAGGCGATAATGGGAGAAATAAGAATGTTAGTATTTGAGAGACACATTTCCCGAAGCTCTATTCGCTAAACACAAATATTGACACTATATACATGCTTGAAATTATTCTATTCTTGACAACCTTGGTTTTGGTGATAAATAATGCATCGAGAAAGCCTTCAGCTTGTATATAAACTTGACAGCTTTTGTCAACATGACACTTCTCGTAAAACAAGTGGAGTTTGTTATAAAATATTCAAATCTCAAACTTCACACGCCTAATGACACGGGAGCTCCAGGTAATACCAATACTTCAATGCCTAAAAGCATTTTACATCTACCAAACCCTATGGTATGACTACACTGGAGAAAACGTTATTCTTTCCCGTTTAAACGCAAACCAAACGCAAACGCGTCGCACTATAATGCATAAAAGGACAACATTTTGACAATTCTGACCATTCATGTTTAATCTGAGTGGCAAACAGTTTGGAGCCAGCTCATACGCCGGGTTATTACGCATATACCCACTGGTTCTAATCTGGAACACTGAATGCAAGGATTTCTGGTAATTCAATCAAACCTATATCAAGCCGCTATTTTATACAAAGCCCATAAGCAGTCTCGTTGTACAAGTGGTTGATAAATGCAGGATTAAAATTGCAGAACGCTACTTTAGCGGTTTCTTGCATTATTGTTATCCTGTACAGTGGAGAATCTGTTATTCTTTCCCAATAAACGCGTTTACGCTAAAACTATTATTTGCAGTGCAAACAGTTTGGAGCCAGATCAGACGCCGGGTAACCCGGCGTCTGATCAGGCTCCAAAATGTTTGTCACCAAGATAAACAGGAATTATCAGAATTGTCCAAAAGTTGTTCTTTTCTACCATTTAGCGCTTTGCGTTTGCGTACGTTTGCGTTTAAACGGGAAAGAATAACAGATTCTCCACTGTATGACGTCACCAATGACGTCAGAATAACAGATTCTCCACTGTAATTAGCAGCCACCTGTCTTTGAATGCCTGTATGCTTCAACAAAGAAGGTGTTGTTAAACACAGGTGGAACATGTCTTATACATGTACATGTGTATGTCATTTATACAATGTATGACTGAGCCATGATCGATTTAAAGACTTCATCGATTTTGAGTACATTAATGTTCAGAATCAATTAGACTTATCGGAAACGTTAAATAATACATTTAGCGATGTCTGATTAAGCTTGCTTGAAGGTTTTGCTTGTTCTTGATCATCGAAATGATCGTAGAAATACTGCACCGTGAATACGTTCAGGGTTACCCGGTGTCTGATCTGGCTCCAAACTGTTTGCTATTGACATCAGAATTTTAGCGTAAACGCGTCTTCTCGATTGTTTAAGTTACTCAGCGCTTCGTACATTCCATGTACATAATTATGGTAAAACACTGTTCTTTCGCACTGAAAGGAATAATACTAAACAAGAGCCCCATAGGGCATATTTCGACGCTCACCTGAGAATAGCTGACAAAATGGAGATAATGATTTATGTCCAGGGGGGGGGGGGGGGTTCATTTTTTACCCGAGGGGCATAATTTGGACAATCTTGATAGAGGACCTGTAGATGTTGCTATGTGCCAAATATCTAAGATCAAGGTACTAGGGTTCTAGACAAGATTCCATTGAAAACATCTATTTTTAGCTCCTGTGTCCTACATACGAAACAGACTGGAACAATTTGAACAAAAAAGGTAAAAGACGTCTAGAAGTGTCACCATGCCCAAGATTCAAAGCTCTGGTAATTTGTACAAACTTGATAGAGGACCGGTAGATGATGCTTTGTGCCGAATGACTAAGCTCTGGCCCTTGCAGTTTTTGAGAAGAACATTTTTCAAATTTTTATAGAAAAAATCTATTTTTAGCTCCTGTGACCTATATATGCAACAGACCGGAACCATTTGAACAAAAAAACATAAAGGATATTTAGAAGTGTCACAATATACCGAATATCAAAGCTCTAGAGAAGAAGACGATTGAAATTATCACTATATAACTCTTATGTAAAACTGTTACCCCGGGGCGGGGCCAATTTTGGCCCCAGGGGCATAATGTATACAAACTTGATAGAGAACCTGTAGGCAATGCTATGTGCCAAATATCTATGCTCTGGCCCTTGAGTTTTCAGACAAGAAGATTTTTTAAGGTTTTCATTGAAAATAAATCTATTTTTAACTCCTGTGACCTAGATATGCAACCGACTAGAACCATTTGGACAATATTGGTATAGGATATCTAGAAGTGTCACCATGCCAAATATCAAAGCTCTGGCCATATTAGATACAGAGGAAAAGACGTTTAAAAATGTCACAGTTTAACTCTATGTAAAACTGAGACCCTCGGGACGGGGCCAATTTTGACCCCAGTGGCATATTTTGAACAAACTTCATAGAGGACCTGTAGATGATGCTTTGTGCCAAATTTCTAGGCTCTGACCCTTGTAGTTTCAGACAAGATGATTTTTTAAGATATCCTTATTTTTTCACTTTGGTTGCTTGCCGAAGCAACCAGAGGTCTGCATTTTTTTTAATTCTTTGAACAAATTTGGAAGAGCTTGGCCCAAGGAACATTCCTGTAAAGTTTGGTTGAATTCTGTCAAGCGGTATAGGAAGAGATATCATTTGAAGCAATTGTTAATGACGACGCACGACGACGGACGTCACCTTGAGCCTTTGGCTCAGATGAGCTAAATCTTTCTATTCCCGATAATGTAATATTGGCCGATGGTATTTTGTATAGCATGAAATATATTTTGAGATTAAGAGTTTAAACTGATAATATTAAAATAGGTTGGAGCTACATGTAGATGAGATGCCGAAAACCTCAACTCCAAACTCTTTGGCATGAGAGTAAGATAATTTGCGTTTGATTACGGTTTTATAACCCAACATCCGAACTGGCTCTAAATTATGTGTCACTAAGTTGAAAATAAATCTTCTTAATACAATGCCACTTTTTTATATATCTTATTGCGTTGCATTTGCATTTCTCCCTGTAGCTAGCATGACAATCAATAAATGTGTGCAATGCTACATTTTGTTTTTACAAATTCTTCTCTTGCCGAAATATCGTCGGTATTATAATAGCCGTGAAAAATATTTGTCAATATTAGATGTCAATTTGCATGTTTTATTAATGTAATAGTAAAATCCCGAGAAACCAAACCATTTTGATCTAGAACAGACCCCGATAGGAAAACGTTTTTCAGATGTGTTTGTGCTACAGTGGATAATCTGTTATTATTTCCCGTTTAAACGCAAACGAAACGCAAACGCAAAACACTTAACTGTAGAAAAAGACAACCTTTTGACACATTTGAGATTTCATTTTTATCTGATTTGCAAACTGTTTGGAGCCTAATCAGACGCCGGGTTACCCGGCGTCTGATCTGGCTCCAAACTATTTGCACTTGAAATAATAGATTTAGCGTAAACGCGTTTATTGGGAAAGAAAAACACATTCTCCACTGTAGCACAACTATGATCACTGCCAACGGTTTGGATAGTGATCAGACGCCGGGTCACCCGACGTCCGATCAGGCTCAAAACTGTTTGCCTAATTGAAAGAACTAAAACGTCATACAGTGGAGAATCTGTTATTCTTTCCCAATAAACGCGTTTACGCTAAAACTATTATTTGCAGTGCAAACAGTTTGGAGCCAGATCAGACGCCGGGTAACCCGGCGTCTGATCAGGCTCCAAACTGTTTGCCACCAAGATAAACAAGAATTATCAGAATTGTCCAAAAGTTGTTATTTTCTATGTTTTAGTGCTTTGCGTTTGCGTACGTTTGCGTTTAAACGGGAAAGAATAACAGATTCTCCACTGTAACATTCAGAACGTTGTCATTTGTGACCTTCCATTGCCCTGCATTAGCGTTTAGATTAAGTTAACCCTTTCGACGCCGAAGTCGCATAAAGTCTATACTGAAAACAGTTTGGATCCTGATCAGAAGCCGCATGACGCGGCGTCTGATCAGGATCTAAACAGTTTGACACTCGTTTCTTATGTAACTTACATGTAAGTCATATAACCTTAAAACTTACGTTGAAACGATCTTGCAGACCACAATATTGAAGCAGATGACAATATAGCGGGATCTAAGCTGTTTGACACTCGTATCGAAATTATGTAAGTCATATTACCTTAAATCTAACTTTGAAACGATCTTGCAGACAACAATATCAATATTGAAGCAGACGACAATATAGCGGTGAAAGGGTAAAACATTCACGAGTAATTTGGCACCAAAAGTAAGGTTTAACTATACATGTTCCATTCAAGTCGCGAGCGGCAGGAACAGGGTTAAACACGTGTTTCTATAATCAATGTAATCTCCAATGTTTGATAGCACTAGTGTGCATTTCTTCTCATTATCATTTTATATTTTCAATTCCAAGAAAAATACAACAAATCTGAAATTTAACGGTCACCTAAAATACGGTCCTTTTCGCAATCTATACAACACGTGCCTGTTTAGCACAGGACAATCATTACATATACAGTTCCTTTCGGTGCATTTTGTTTTACGTATATCCTTTATTTAGCAACCACTTGTCTTATACTTTTATCTAACTTTGAAACGATCTTGCAGACAACAATATTGAAGCAGACGGCAATATAGCGATGAAGGGGTAAAACATTCACGATTAATTTGGCACCGAAAGGGTTAACTCATTACTCCCTGAAATTTCCATCGGACAATTCCAGTATGCAATAAAGGCTGGTACATTTTAGACTATTTAGAGTTGTTTTTTGTAATAAATTGCCAAAATGACAAACAGTGAAGCACCTGATCAGAGGGCTCCTGCAGGAGCCCTCTGATCAGGGACTTCATTGTTTGCATAGGACACGTGTATCTTCACAGGTACACATTTGGTAAAGGACCCACATACATGTATGCGTCACTAGGGCTCGCCGAGTAAAACTATACCATTCAAGTCGCGAGCGGCAGGAACAGGGTTAAACACGTGTTTCTATAATCATTGTAATCTCCAATGTTTGATAGCACTAGTGTGCATTTCTTCTCATTATCATTTAACGTTTTCAATTCCAGGAAAAATACAACAAATCTGAAATTTAACGGTCCCCTAAAAGACGGTGCTTTTCGCAATCTACACAACACGATACTGCTTAGCACAGGGAATTCATAACTGATAAAGTTCCCTTTGGAGCATTCTGTTTTGCATATATCCGTTATTTAGCAACAATTTGTGTTATTGTGTTATACTTTTCCCTGTTTTTTAATTGAAATGCAGCAAAACACAGTTTTTACTGTTGATGATTTTTCCAACATTAAGATGACAAATACCATGCTAAAATACAGGCAAGGGAATTACAAATATCTTTCAACCTTCCATACTTGCTTTGATATGAGTTTTTCGCCCTTGTATGTTATCATTAAACGTTATCAACCCTTTCACTGCCATGACGTCATCAAGTTTAAATAACTGTCGTCTGCTTTTATTGCTGAAATTTAAATTTAGGTATTTTGACATAAGAACTATTGAAATTAGTGTCAAAGAGTTTTGATCCTGATCAGACGCCGCGTGACGCGGCGTCTTATCAGGATATAAACTCTTTGCAAATAACAATTGTATTCGGGGTAATGCAGTAAAAGGGTTAAGTCATCGAATTAATAATATCGATATTATAAGCTTGAACAAGTAACCGCCAACTCATGGCATTCTCAATACAAATAAACAGACAATGTAAACAGTTTTGATTCTGATCAGATGACGAGTAACTCGGCAGAATAACATATTTTACCGTACATGCACACGATATCAAAACAGTTACAATATGATATAATAATGATGAATTGCAAATGCGGTAATATATCGAAATGAATTCATGCAGTTTCTATGCAAGCCAATTAAGACCAGGAAAGGCGTTTAAAGGCCTGCTAAACTCATTGAAGCAGGTTATGCTAATTTATGCACCAGCAAGATGGCACTCTTAACCCTTTACCTGATATATTGTTTCTAGTATTGAAGATATGTGACTACTTAAAGCAGGTTGAAAGTAAAGCAGAATGCGCCCTAAGGCGCATTCTGCTTTACTTTCAGCCTGCTTTAAGCTATTAACTGCTAGAATAATGAAAGTATTAAATATGACACATATTCATTACGGTATAATTTTGAACTATTTTCTTCAGCGGATGAATAAAATGAATGTGCTAAAAGTCGCTTCTATAAGGGAAAGGGTTAAAGAGCAGTAGTTCACTGTTAATGGCATCACAGAAGAAAGTAACAGCAGCAAAGGTCACCCGAAGTTTCTTTGAAACCCGGCGTTTTATAAGCCGCCAAACAGTTTGTCCCTTAGATTAAAACTAATTATCAACTTAAGATCTACTAATTTCATATAGATTGAAATCAGGATACAAGTGGAACGGTTCATGATTTTACATAAAGATAAGATTAAAGATTTTGAGATTTACAAATATTTATTCTACATGGTAGCCGCATAGAAATAGTATTTTTAAACATATAATCCCGTTTAAATGATACTTAACGCAAATACAATGCATTAAAATGGTATATCTAGAAAATGGCAACCTTTTGGACCTTTTGAACGATTACTTTCAATCTGAATAACAGTTTTGTGTTAATAAATGAATTGCGTACTGTACTTCCGGTATTCATGCGGCTATGAAACTAAGTCGCTTTTACTAGCAAAGATAGTGAAGCCCAAACACGTTATGATTTGCTAGTAATACATGTAGCGACTGAGATTCATAACCGCAAGAACATCAGAAGTACGGATTTTTTTTTAAAAATCTATATTTCATTGTCAACCGAGATCCATAATAACCTGAAAGCCTGTAACCATTTTGCCCTTTGCTATGCGTTGCCAATCGGAGTACGATCTCTCTATATATGGTTTGCATATTGCAACATAAAGTTTCCACATGTACACTGAAATAAGGCGGCGTTCTACTAGTCTTGAAATAAACATTCATGGGACTCTATTTTATCAAAATGTTTATATAAAGGACGGTGCAGGGCGAATATAAATATTCTGATATGTTATCAACAGGCATTAAGTTCTTAGAAGAAACGCGTATATTGGAAAAGAATAACGTATTCTCCAGCGTGAAGAAAGGACATCTCATAGACTACAGTGTGGCCGACACAGAGAGTCGTTTTTGGACAAAGCCTAGCAAGTTAAAAATATATATACCCGGCGTCTGATTAGGCTCTAAACTGTTCGCAATGGAAACTATAGTTTTAGCGTAAACGTGTTTATTGGGAAAGAATGAATTCTTCTCCACAGTACTTTTTTGTACCATGCATGCTTATACAGTGACAAAATACAACATACGTTCCCAATAAGCGCGTTTGTACTTGATAGAGCAACATGTTCAATAAAATGTCTTTTCCAACGTGGCATTGCATGACTTCAATATAATTATGTATTAAGTTTAGTTTCTTTAGGCCAGGTTGACCAGGCTCCAAACTGTACATACATGGCACTCAGATTGAGTTGAACAGTCAGAATAGTCAACAACTTGTAATTTTTACCATTTTATTGCAATGTATTTGCGTTTAACTGAAAATAATTACGTTTTCTCAACTGTACTGTACGTATTGATGTTTTCATAAAACTCCTGACCTACGTCGTATTACTGTCAGGCAACACTAATGACTATATCAGACCTGAAGGCATACAGTGGAGAATCTGTTATTCTTTCCCGTTTAAACGCAAACGTACGCAAACGCAAAGCGCTAAAACGTAGAAAAGAACAACTTTTGGACAATTCTGATATTTCATGTTTATCTTGGTGGCAAACAGTTTGGAGCCTGATCAGACGCCGGGTTACCCGGCGTCTGATCTGGCTCCAAACTGTTGCACTGCAAATAATAGTTTTAGCGTAAACGCGTTTATTGGGAAAGAATAACACATTTCCACTGTACACTCAATCGACTTGTCAATCAACCCTTTTACCGCAACATCTACTTCAATAACCATGCAAACAGTTTGGTTCTTGATCAGACGCCGAGTAACTCGGCTACTAAATCAGAAGCCAAACTGTTTGGCATGCTTGAAGATGCATTTACATTTTTCAGTCAAACCGGTTTTAGCTTAAATTTGAAATAAATACTGCAAATGATATGATAACCTATGATATGCCTAAGGTGGAAGTTTTTTGTCATTAACAAGGTCGAAGATAATCACATCTATCTATATATCCGGATATGTCTCCGTTCTATAGATCTGTTGTAAAAATATATGTTTGGCCAATGTGTCAAATTTTGTCACATGTTTCGAATGAGCTGGTAACACAATATGATATATCAACATAAACACGAATGTGATAATACAATTAAGCCGTGTCATGAGAAAATTTGCGTTATTGCATTGCAAACAGTGTAGATCAAGGCCAGCCGCCGCGTCAAAGACGCGGCGGCTGGACCTGATCTAAACTGTTTAACACTCGCATGCATCTAAAGCATGTTATGTTGCTGTACTAAATATACGGTATTTGGCAGTGTAGACCAAACTCAGATACAGAGCCTGTGATGACAATATTGCTTGGTCTGTACAATGTTGCAATGCAATATGGAAGGTTTTGTCATGGCACGGTTTAATTATTTTAATTGCTAACGAACTGTTTGGAGCCATATCAGACGCCAGTTAGTCAGGCATATTAGACCTCAAACTGTTTGTCACTCATATGAAATGAGGTCGTGAGCATATTAAATGTTTTTGTCAACATTGCGTTAATCTTTAGTTTCATTTAACCCTTTACTTCTCAGTATGTTTCTAGTATTGAGGAAATACAGTAATTTAAAACAAATTAAAAGTAAAACAGAATGAGTCTCTAGGCGCATTTTGCTGTACTTTCAACATGCTTTTAGCAGCCATCTGCTAAAATAAAAATCCATTTCTTTGACTGTAACAATGGAACTAATTTCTTCAGTGGATGAATAAATTAAGGCCATAAAAATGCGTATTCAATGAGCAATGGGTCAAAGTAGCTTTAAGAAATGGACACCGTGAAAGGTCGAAGTGATAAGCTTGATCCTAGTTTTGAAGACAGGTGACCAATCAGGCAAAACATTGAAAGTAAAGTTGACGTTTTCTGCCTTACTCTCAGCCTACTTTATGTTGCCATCTGCTACAGTGGAGAATCTGTTATTCTTTCCCAATAAACGCGTTTACGCTAAAACTATTATTTGCAGTGCAAACAGTTTGGAGCCAGATCAGACGCCGGGTAACCCGGCGTCTGATCAGGCTCCAAATTGTTTGTCACCAAGATAAACAGGAATTATCAGAATTGTCCAAAAGTTGTTCTTTTCTACGTTTTAGTGCTTTGCGTTTGCGTACGTTTGCGTTTAAACGGGAAAGAATAACAGATTCTCCACTGTAGGACATAGGGTAACTATTTACTGCAGTGGAGGAATAAACTAAAGGCGTACAAAGGCGTATCTACGTAACAATAAATTAAACATCGAAAATAAGCGATAAGGGAAACGGGGTGTAATTTGAAGGTTCATCCTTATCATGGTTAGCGTGATTGTACTGTCATTTGATGGTAGAATTGTCCATACTGTTTGACACTACATGTATAATTGAGCCAGTTTCACATAAACAATTGTGACGCAAGGTCAACTGTTACGAGAATGACACGACGCATTACATTTGCGCTGTAGAAGACGTTATTCTTTCCCAATGAACAATCGCTTCAACTGCAAACATTTTGGAGTCAGATCAGGCGTCGGGTAACTCAGATTATGATTTTTATTTGATTTGATTTGGTTTTAAATCGCTTTAACAGTAGTTAAGTTATATCGCGAAGTTCAGCTAATTACAGGCGAGGAAGGCCAAATATACCCTTCATGAACTGTTTTATGTACAAATCGGCAACTTGGTTGTAACACTGACCTTGTGCAAGCCAGTTGGAAGGCTTCTCCACATCAAAATTCAGAAGCGCCCATACACATGTAACAGAATTTGAACAAACAACGACGAGGAGGTAAGTATTTGTCAGTCACGGTGACTATAACAACTCGGCTATACTGTAATTCTACCATTATATCGCAGTTGACTGTTTCGGATCCTAACTGTTTTACGCTCGTATCGACATTTCTTCAGTCAAAACAACCATTAAACTGGCTTTAAAAATATTGCAGACAACACATCAAATGCAGATAATAATTTGCGGTATGAGGGTCAAAGCAGACGAAAAAACTTGGCAGTGAAAGAGTTAAAGAGAAAATTTTAACCTTTCCAAACTGTAGCTCTTTTTACAATACAGTAAAATCCTTCAAATCTGACGACCGAAAAATTACCTATTGGTGTTAGATACGGGTGGCAGTTTTGAGCCTGATATCAAGAAAGCAGAAAGTGCGGAGTGTGCGCAGGTTCAATGTAAAAATCATTTCATAACTTCAGCAAACTTGTACCATGAATCATGATCCAGTTACATCTAAAAGTACAAAAAGGCCGATGACTTTGCATTGGCCTCCGTTTCAAAGGAGATAAATTTGTACAGTGGAGAAGACGTTATTCTTTCCCGTTTAAAAGCGTAAGAAGCACACACGCAACTCTTTGATAATCCTGATTACTCATTTTTTCTGAGTGAAAGTTTGGAGCCAATGCAATGGAATAAACAGTTTTAGCGTAAACACATCTTTTGGGAAAAAATAATGTCTCTCCACTGTTTATGTCATTGATGTAGTACATGTACTAATTCGTTTTGCAATAGTGTTCCATTTAATAAAGTTCGTTGAATACGTTACATTTTATATTGCTCTCACCATGCTCGTACCATCATATTATTCAATTAAGTGCTACTTTTTTGAGCTTGTAAAAGACTCATTTGAATTGGTGGATCTACACTGGAATATAACGGACATGTTCTCCATGTAATCCCAATAGAAACGCAGCGGCTGGTCTGGATATACACTGTCTGCAACCCTCAAGTTACACATTTTCTTGAAGGGACTTGTTTTCTATAATAAGTTTCAACACGTGGTTTAACACGTGAGATTAACACGCCCCATCATGAGAACCGCAATCCGATCCTGGGACGATATCCATTGTATTAAAAATATGAACGGTTTTTAGCCATCCATTCATTTTAATCAAGGGCAATATCTGCCAATATAGGAATAAACTGTAAGTAATATTACTTCATAGCCATGGCCATATACTGCGAAGAGCGCATTGAATTTCTGTTTGGACCCATTTGTTTAACCCTTTAACCCATAGCCTGTTTCTAGTATTTAATATATGTGACCTATTAAAGCAGGCTGAAAGTAAAGCAGAATGTGCCCTAGGGCACATTCTGCTTTACTTTCAGCCTGCTTTAAGTTAATATCTGCTAGTAGATAGAAAATATTTCTTATAGTACATATTCATGACAGTATAAAATGGAACTATTTTCTTTGGCGGATGAATAAAATGAATGCGCTAAAAGTCGCTCCTATAAGGGAAGGGGTTAAATGACATTAATCATCGAGAATGACAAAAAGTCCCCCCACGAAACACAGCGCTGCTGAAGAGTCTATACAGGCGCGAACCAAGTTGGGAGTGGGGTGGGGAGAGACAGTGCTGGTTCGGACACAACACCATCCAGGAAAATCCTTAAATCAAGAGAAATGAGAGAAGAAGAAACACTGAATTTATGTTGGACAGAGGAGTCAAATGTTGTTTTTTCCTGTGCAAACGATACGGAATTTCAATTCGCCGATTTGTAGAAAACGATATGTTTTAAAAACATATTGACGGGGTTACCTGGTGTCTAATCTAGCTCCAAACTATTAGCAATTGGAACCGTGAATGGTATTGGCATTAACGTTATTATTTGGAACGTACAGTGGAGAATCTGTTATTCTTTCCCGTTTAAACGCAAACGTACGCAAACGCAAAGCACTAAAACGTAGAAAAGAACAACTTATGGACAATTCTGATAATTATTGTTTATCTTGGTGGCAAACAGTTTGGAGCCTGATCAGACGCCGGGTTACCCGGCGTCTGATCTGGCTCCAAACTGTTTGCACTGCAAATAATAGTTTTAGCGTAAACGCGTTTATTGGGAAAGAATAACAGATTCTCCACTGTACGTTAAAGGCTTAGATTTTACTCAGCGGGATGCTAGTTAGGACTATATAATTTGCTATGAGTCCCATATGCCAAATATGCAGGACCATTTATCAAATATACATTTGCTACTTCATTCTGTTGTGTTGTTGCGGCGAGGGCGGGGTGGGGTGTTACACTTATGAAGGAGAAACATACCCCTCTCTGAGAAATCTTACTGGATCCGCGCATGCTATAGTTTGTGTATATCCATGCCACAGGCATCCGGTGTCCACCAAAACGGCACCAAAACCTTTCAGATAATGTTTCCAACTTATTACATTTTTCCTCGATGTGTGACCCGCGGAGATCCATACGGGGATTTAGTTAATGTGAAAGGTCAGCGATAAGTATTTATATTTGTCAGGAGACTTTCTCCGTTGCAGCCATCTAGTATATTACAATAAACGCATGGGAGAATATTTTGGTCAACGTTTGATCGTAAGTAATGAGACAACGAGGCTGCCGACTTAAATAATCTTGACTGCAGTTATTTTAAACCTTTCTTTGGCCTTAATAACGTCTGCAAGGTTTGTTGAACTAAAGTTATGGGGCCCGTTTTATGAAACGTCGTACGACGAAAATGGTCGTAAGCCAGATTCTAAAATTATCAATAATTATTTATTTCTCCATCTAATCCTGTCTTGTGACATCTCTTTGGAATCGTCTTGAAAAATCAGAAATTAGATGCATTTTAAAGTTTTGACTTACGACCGTTTTTGTCGTACGACGTTTCATAAAACGGGCCGATGCATTTTAATTGAATAAACCTAAAGACAAGTTTGGATCCAGATAAGATAAATCTGGATTAAAACTATGTTCATTAACAGTCAATAAGTGATCGACAGGCCAATTACATGACAAAATGCATATATAAAGCTCATAAACAACTTTCTGAGTTACGGGTGTCATCCATTAATCAACCAACTGCCTTAAAAGATAATAATTTTATCTTACAGTGGAGAATCCGTTATTCTTTCCCGTTGAAACGAAACGAAACGCAAACGCAAAACACTAAAACGCAGAAAAGTGCAACTTTTGGACAATTCTGATAATTCATTTTTATCTTGGTGGCAAAAAGTTTAGAGCTTGATCAGACGCCGGGTTACCCGGCGTCTGATCTGGCTCCAAACTGTTTGCAATAGAAATAATAGTTTTAGCGTAAACGCGTTTATTGGGAAAGAATAACGTTTTCTCCACTGTAATTTGGTCGCTCAATAGACGTACTGTAATATTTATACAGTTCTCCCTCCCGACAACGAACCTCTGAACAACGATTCCCTGTTAACAACAACGCTTGCTGCTGTTTCCAAAACAAGCCAGCAATAGTTCCTGCTGAAACTATCGTCTGTTGTTTAATTTTCTCAAAAGTAAATATTGGATTTTTTACAGAAAAAAACAAAAAACATAATGGATTCAAGCTATTTGCAAATGTATGCCTAGTTGTCATCTACACAGTAAGCCACGTCTTAATGTTCCCTCCCTATAAGAACTCCCTCCGAACAACGCACACAATCTTTGTCTCCCAATGGCTGTTGTTGTAGAGAGGGAGCACTGTACATGTTAACTGATTCCCAACAGGACCTACAAGAAATCTGAACCAAATACTGCCTATCGTTAAAAAAAGACATTAGTAAGCAGTTTAGACCATGATGAGATTCTGCAACTTGTGGCGTCTCATCAGGGTCTGCACTGTTTGCTATTTCCTATGAAATGATCTGGTGGATCAAAACTGCTTGAACTGGCACTTGTGCGTCTGAAAAGATATCTAGCAGTAAAACATATAGGGGAGAGTATAAAATGCGAACAAGTTTGACTGACGAGAATTCGACTTATCAGGGTCGAATGTACAGCCTCTCTACAACGACACCCATTAGGAGACGAAATGTGTGCGTTGTTCGGAGGGAGTCGTAATAGGGAGGGAAATTGGCTTACATTTGAAAACTGTTTGAATCCAGATCAAACGCCGCGTAACCCGGCGTCTGATCTGGATGCAAGCAGTTTGTCACTCGTCATTAAGTATTTTCCTTCAAACTGTCTTTTATGGAGCTTTGAGAAAAACAGCAGAAAACAATATAGCAGGCGTGAAAAGATTGAACACACATGTATTTGTTTTGTTTTGGAAACAACGGCAAGTGCTATTGTAAGGAGGGAATCGTTGTTGGGCGGGCCGTTGTGGGGAGGGAGTACTGTTTATGATTACAGACACTGCATTAATGACTTCTGAGATATGTTCCACTTCACTGCCTTACCCTAATTGCAATGGTTATTTGCATGCAGTTTTGATCCTGATTAGAGGCAGTGTTACATGTACGCGTCTGATTAGCTTAACAACTGTTTAACACTCAAAATGATATTACTTAAGTCAATTTACATATATTTACATACAATTTGAAATATAAAGCAGACGACAATTGTTTAAAACATATGACGTCATGGCAGTTAATGGATTACATAGCTAATGAATATACGCCATAGACTAACATGTTTACGGCTCATCCGGGTCTATCAAATGAATGTTCGGTAGGCCAATTAACGAGAATAAGTTAATTAACGATATCATTAATAACACAAAGTATTTCCTTTATAACTCTAACTTTTTAATAAATTACCATCATATCATCTTAACGACACAGTTAATTTTATCTAACAACATCATTAATAGTGTCTATATCAGAGGGCTCCAGATAAGAGGGAGTAAATTGAACAAATCCATCATTTTCTCGCTTATTTTAGCACCAAATCCTATGGGGTTACTACTCATTAGAATCGTCTCTTTGAGACGATTCTAATGAGTAGTGACACCATATGGTTTGATGGAGAAATAAAGATTTGACTGTTTGAAATACCCCCTTATCTGGAGCTCTGTCTATATTACGAGACTTCGGCAAATATCTACTATACATTTAATAATTATACTAATCATCAAATTGTTTTTGAAGTCCTCATTCTCTCATCATTGATATGCAATACTGTGCTCCCTCCTAACAACGACCCTCCGAACAACGATTCCCTCCTAACAACAACGCTTGCTACTTTTCGCAAAACAAGACCATTGTGTCTAACGCTTTCACAGCTGCAATATCGTCTGCTTAAAATTGGTGTATGCTGGTTTTTCTCAAAGTTACATATTGGACATTCTGACGAAAGAAACATAAAGATGAGTGACAAACAATTTGAATCCAGATCTGACGCCGCTTTACGCGGTGTCTGGTCCTGGTTCAAGCTGTTTGCAAATGTAAGCATAGTCTTAGTGTCCCTCCCTATAACGACTCCCTCCGATCAACACACACAATATGTGTCTTCCAATGGGTGTTGTTGTAGAGAGGGAGCAATGTATTGTGTATACCAGAAAAAGAATACGGTGCTACAATGTTAAGCTATTACAGTGCTCCCTCTCTACAACGACATCAAATGGGAGACAAAGAGTGTGTGTGTTGTTCGGAGGGAGTCGTTGTAGAGAGGGAAATTGCTTTTCATTTGCAAACAGCTTGAATCCAGATCAGACGCCGCGTAACGCGGCGTCTGATCTGGATTCAAGCTGTTTGTCACTCCTCATTTAGTTTTAACTGTCAAAATGTCCATTATGTTCCTTTGAGAAAGTTAGCAGACGACAATTTTATGCAGACGACATTGCATTCGTAAACAGGTTGGACATAATTTTCCTGTTTAAGGAACAATGGCAATAGTCGTTGTAAGGAGGGAGTCGTTGTTGGGAGGGTCGTTGTAGAGAGGGAGCGCTGTACATACTAGGAAGGCTATTTTCTATGTTAGAGGGTTGTGTTTCCTTTCAACGGGATGGAAGTAAAGCAGAAAGCTTCTATAGGGGCTTTCTTTTCATCTCCAGATTGGTTTAAACGACAACATGGTTTAATCCTTTTCCACAAATTTGTTTTCAATATTTAAGAAAGATGGTTCCTTAAAGCAATATAACAGTAGAACTGAATGTTCCTTAATGATCATTCTGCTTTATAACATGAAATGCATTACATTAAGCTACCATCTGGTAGGA
Source organism: Gari tellinella (assembly GCA_922989275.2). Classification (NCBI taxonomy): domain Eukaryota; kingdom Metazoa; phylum Mollusca; class Bivalvia; order Cardiida; family Psammobiidae; genus Gari; species Gari tellinella. The sequence goes on from OV277866.1 coordinate 49,111,143, forward strand.
TAGAGAAAATAAATTTTAGTGGACATAGTTATGGCTGTATAAAGTGGAACTATTTTTCTTTAGTGGAAGAATAAATTAAAGTCGTAAACATGCGTATTTATGGCGTAATCATACATGTGTTAAAATATCCAAAAAACATATATGTAACATACGCAACATAGAATAACAGTAGTGAGTATAAAATTATGTAGAGGAATACAATACCCTTACAAATACATTATAGATTATACTTATAGTGATACATTGTACATCACAAGTTTATACGCTATCTTCTCTATTGAATCTTATGCACGCAGTGTCAACAAGTCCGTGCTTGTAAAATCAATACGCACAACCTGTTCACGAACAGAGCATTAACCCTTTCACCGCCATATTACTGTCTACTTCAAATAGATCGCCTGTCTTCCTCTTTTCCATTCAAATTTTGGAATTCTATTTGGAAAATACTGTAAATGAGTTTCAAACAGTTTGGAATCTAATCAGACGCCGAGTTACTCGGCGTCTGATCTGAATCCAAACTGTTTGCAAATGCGAATGTATACGGGCTTTGCAGTGAGCCGGGTTAAGTCTGTGTTTCATACTTGTAATGGATTATTTTGATTAATATATCTCCATTAATTCCGTAATGTTTCTCCACCAGCTCATTTCCCCTTTGTCACTCACGTTGATGACTTTCCTGCACAACTAAAAACAGAAAAACATTCGGAACACCTCTCTGATTTCCGCACATCATATCGGATATAGATACCGGATAGATTTGGAACTAATTTTTGTTCTTCGAAACAATAACAAATAACTAAGCTGACATGTGATGTAACGACAAGTACCTTATAACATTGAAAGTTAAACAAATATGGTTTATCTAAATTATTTCAAGAATTTAAAGGCTAAACCTGCAAGAAACCAATCGGAAACATTTTGTTTTCTTCAATATTTTTTTTCGAATGGCGCCATACTTCTCTTGTGTGTACAGTGGAGAATGTGTTATTCTTTCCCAATAAACGCGTTTACGCTAAAACTATTATTTACAGTGCAAACAGTTTGGAGCCAGATCAGACGCCGTGTAACCCGGCGTCTGATCAGACTCCAAACTGTTTGCCACCAAGATAAACATGAATTATCAGAATTGTCCAAAAGTTGTACTTTTCTACGTTTTAGTTCTTTGCGTTTGCGTACGTTTGCGTTTAAACGTTAAAGAAGAACAGATTCTCCACTGTACTTTGCCTGGACCGAGGGTAATGACTCTTATTGTAGAGAAGACGTTATTCTTAAATGCGTTTACGCTTAAACTATTATTTCCATTGCAAACAGTTTGGAGCCAGATCAGACGCCGGTAAACCCGGTGTCTGATCAGACCCCAAATTGTTCGCCGCTTAGATCAACATGAATAGTCAGAATTCTCAAAATATCCGTTATAACATTTCATTTCAAATCATTTGCGTATACGTTTTGTTTACGTTTAAACAGAAAAAAGACAGGTTCTCTATAAAAGTTGGCGGATTAATGGGCAAAAACTTACGAATCTATTTCTACATTTTAGTGCAATGCGTTTCGTATGCGTTCAAATGGGAATGAAAAACGTCTTCACCACTGTAATCGTAACATCGTTTAAAAACAACAGGCCCGTCTTTAGCACTTGGTAAGCGAAAGTAGGTTAACTCGATTTCGCCGAAACATCCATGGCATTAGCGTATAAAAGTAAAATCGATTTTTGGGACAACCAGACTAATATGTAGCCTTGCCCCAAGGTTATATTTTTTAAAGCGTTTGAGTCGAGACTGAGATTGTTCTAAAGCATTTGATTGGTCAGATTTGAGAATTTGCTGAGCAAATCTCATAAGCTTTATAACCTTGAACCCTGTATTAAGGTTTTTACACTTTTATTGGTAAAGGAGAATTAGTCGACTTTGAAAACAGTTTTGATCTTGAGGTGTCTGATCAGGATCCGAACTCTCTGACAACGTGTCGATATTTTTACGGGCATACATCTTACTTAGAAATAATAGCAACAAAGTGCTCTCTCTCTACAACGACACCCAATGGGAGACACAATTTGTGTGCGTTGCTCAGAGGTAGTCGTTATAGGGAGGTGTTTGGCTACATAAGCAAACAACTAGAAACCAGATTAGACGCCGCGTAACGCGGCGTCTAATCTGGATTACAGCTGTTTGTCACTCGTCATTATTTGTTTTTCCTGTCAATATGTCCATTATGCCACTTTGAGAAAAACAGCAGACGACAAATTTAACCAGACGATATTGCAGCCGTCAATAGGTTGGACATAATTGTCGTGTTTAGGTAACAGCGAAAATAGTTGTTGTAAGGAGGGAGTCGTTGTTGGGAGGGTCGTTGTAGGGAGAGAGCACTGTATGTTCTAACACAGACGATATAATGGCGGTGATGGGGTTCAACTAGAAAATAAAATTTGGCAGTGAAATGGTTACAGCGGGGTGAATTGGCATGTCAATACGAATTGTTTTCGAAATCTTGGCATTACTGAAACAGTAAAAACATACTTCTAATGATATATGTGTTCATTTGCAACAAAGGGAAAATAATTCTTCATCGCTATCAACCTATTACAGTATTTCCTCCCTACAACGGCCCTCCAAAAAACTACGTTTGCCACTGTTCCCCAAAACAAAATTATGTCTAACGCTCTCCCTGCTTTAATATGGGCTACTTAAAATTGTCGTCTGCCCTTTTTGTCTCAAAGTTACATATTATTGGACATTTTGATAGAAAGAAATATAATGACGAGTGACAAACAGCTTGAATAAAGATGAGACGCCGCGAAACGCGGCGTCTCATCTGGATTCAAGCGGTTTGTAAATGTAAGCCAGGTCTTAATTTTCCCTATCTATAACGACTCCCTCCAAACAACACACACAATTTGTGTCTCCCATTGGGTGTCGTTGTAGAGAGGGAACACTGTATGCCTGGATAGTGCAATGAGCCCTATCTGACAGTTTCTTGGAATATTTTATTATCATTATACAATAGTGATCTATTGACAAACTGAATTTGAAATGTTGGCAAAACTTCAATGTAGAGAGTACTTGAATGTAAAGGGGTTAACACTTTCACTCTCAATGACGCCTAAATGTGCGTTTGCAAACAATTTTAGTCCTAATCAGACGCGTAACGCGGCGTTTGATCAGGATCCAAAATGTTTGACACTCATTTCAATATTTCTTAAATCAAAATACCTGCACCTAGTTGAGAAAACAAATCACAATACAAATGTTTTAAACATATGACATCATGGCATTGAAATGGCTAATGCGAAACAATGGACTGGAAGATAATTGCATTATTTCACCGCATGCCTTCTAACGAGCATTTCCGACAACAAGACATTTGTGTTATCAATCATTGGTTTGATGACGTGAAGTCTGAGAACAAGTCTGTTATGTCTGGCTTTGTCATAAATATTTTGTTTTCAATGGAGCGCTATAACTGCGGCTGTCATTTCTTAGAGACTGTACCTTTAAAACAAATCCGTTTACAAACTGCTGCCGATGTTTTAAAGGCATTTTCGGCTAGATAACTTTTGTTTCCACTGAATTTCTTGGAAAAGATCGATAACTATTTAAAACCTTAGTTCCTCATAATATCTTCTATTTCAGAAGTTTCGTCTACAGTATTCTTTCAAAATAAGATGTAAGTTTTGCTTCCTTTGAAAAACTTTATACATAAAAGCAGGTGAAAAAAATTAGCAGACGATAATATGGCAGCGACTGTGTAAGACTTGTTATTACGTCATAATGGATGCGAAAAGGTAACATACAAAGTCTCTTTGCAAACATGTTGGATCTTGATCAGACGCTGCATAACGCGGCGTCTGATCAGGATCCAAAATGTTTGACACTCATTTCAATATTTCTTAAGTCAAAATACCTGCAACTTATTGAAAATAAATTTACACGACAAATGTTTTCAACATATGACATCATGGCATTGAAATGGCTAATGCGAAACAATGGAGTGGAAGATAAACGCATTATTTCACCACATGCCTTCTAACGAGCATTTCCGACAACAAGACATTTGTGTTATCAATCATTGGTTTGATGACGTGAAGTCTGAGAACAAGTCTGTTATGTCTGGTTTTGTCATAAATAGTTTGTTTTCACTGGGGCGCTATAATTGCGGCTGTCATTTCTTACAGGAGTCAAATGAAAACTGCACCTTTAAAACAAATCTGTTTACAAACTGTTGCCGATGCTTTGACCCTTTTACTGCCAAATCTTTTCGTGAGATTTTTACTCCTTCGCCGTTTCATTGCCGTCTGTTTCATTTGTTGTGGTCTGTAATGTCTTTTCAAAGTTAGAAATATCTTCTATTTCAGAATTTTGGTCTGCAGTATTCTTTCAAAATTAGTTTTAAGTTTTGCTTTCTTTGAAAAATTCTAAATTTTATAAGTAAAAGCAGGAGAAAAATATAAGCAGACGATACACCGGCGGTAGTGGCCCAATGGTTAACACCGTGGACTACGGTACCAGGGGTCGTGAGTTCGATCCCACGCCGGACCAGCGGTCTGACTAGGGGATTTTTCTGAATCCCTGATGATGTACAGGAATGTTCTTGAGCAAGACATGTACCGCGAATTGCTCCTCTCCACCCAGGGGTTAAAATGGGTACCTGTGAAGGGTCTGAGTCGGTACTGCGGCTGCATTTGACTGCGCCATATGTTAGCAGTGCTCATAGGCAAGATGGCTCGATGATCAGGGGAGTGAGTATATGTACAGTCGGCTGAGCGGTCATTCGGACTGAAAGTAGACTTTAACTTGGTATATTATATTATTACTATGGCAGCGACTGTGTTAAACTTGTTATTACGTCATAATCAATATGAAAGGGTTATGGTTAACCCCAACGCTGCTTTACAGTGGAGAATTCGTTCCCGTTTAAACGCAAACGTGCGCAAACGCAAAGCACTAAAACGTAGAAAAGAACAACTTTTGGACAATTCTGGTATTTCATGTTTTTCTTGGTCGCAAACAGTTTCGAGCCTGATCAGACGCCGGGTTACCCGGCGTCTGATCTGGCTCAAAACTGTTTGTAAAAGAAAAAATAGTTTTAGCGTAAACGCGTTTATCGGGAAAGAATAACAGATTATCCACTGTACCATACGTACAATGGCTCTTTGCAAACATGTTGGGCCTTGATTTGACGCTGCGTAACGCGGTGTCTGATCAGGATAAAAATGTTTGACACTCATTTCAATACTTCTTAAGTCAAAATACCTGCAACTAAAGGCGCATTCTGCTTTACTTTCAGTCTGCTTTAAGCTATTATCTGCTAGAATGTAAAAGCTATTTCTTATGGTAAACATGCATTTTCATGTCTTTATTAATTGGAAATATTTGCTTCAACGGAGGAACAAATCAAATGCGCTAAAAGGCGTTTCTGTTGGGGAAAGGGTTAAATCTTATCTCAATTCAACTGATTAGTCCATAAAGCAACAAATGAATAATTCCAGATTCTTCACGGTTTGCACAGTACATGCTTTCTCTTCACACGTACACTGTTAGTTAATGAAACGAGGGACATTTGAGCAATAACTTTACATTGGTTGGTCCGATTGTATAAAAGTGAACATTTTCTGAAAGACAACCTTTCAGCGAGACATGCAACGTAAATGGGATATTATAAACTTGGTAATTTCTGTTTTATTGGTATTCAAACAAGACATGGGTTTAGGTAGTGACTGAAAGCCCTCTTGAATGTGCGTGGTAATTGCACTGTATTGGAAGCATGCATATTTCAGAGCGCACTTTTCAAGTATCGCCAAAGCTAATTAAATTACAATTTATATTATTTTTAATATCTTTAACAGTACTTTTGAATAACTTTCAGTTATCTAAAACAAATGTCGAGTAATGATTGAATAACAGCAATATATACAACCGACTAGAAGACCATTTAACGACAAATACTAATATAATTCTAAACATTTAACATAATATTATATTTGGACTATCAGCTACTCTAAATAAAAAAATGTTTTCTAGATTTGAATATGCAGTTTCATTAGTCTATCGTTATAAGTGTATTTTAAGTAAAGTTTGGTTTCGGTGACTAAATATTTTATAATACCCTTGTTTTTAGAAAATAGGTGGGATAACGGTATACCCTTATACAGTGGAGAATGTGTTATTCTTTCCCAATAAACGCGTTTACGCTAAAACTATCATTTGCAGTGCAAACAGTTTGGAGCCAGATAAGACGCCGGGTATCCCGGCGTCTGATCAGGCTCCAAACCGTCTGCCACCAAGATAAACAAGAATTATCAGAATTGTCCAAAATTTGTTCTTTTCTACGTTTTAGTGCTTTGCGTTTGTGTACGTTTGCGTTTTAACGGGAAAGAATAACATATTCTCCACTATACATGTCATAAAAAGGTCAACGATCCGTTTTATAAATTTAAATTTATTCCTCTAATATTGAATCAAGAAAATATATAATTATATTTGTTTACAAAATACCGTTTAGAGGATGTGACGTCATAAATCTAAAGTACGTATTTTTGGCCACATGGTCATATTATTTAAGCAATTGTACTGTTCAAATATGGAATATTTAGAATTCGTGCAAAGTGTGAATAATGACAACATATGAATGTACAAAATGGCTACGTGATTAATATTCTCATGTAAAACGTCAAGTAATAAAATGCAATAGCCCCGCAAATGGCGTATGTCCGGTAATTTTGGACACGGCATAGTCCATGTACAACATTAGCCATTTATACCGTCGGAACAATAATGTTCTTTTACCATTAGATACCCATGTATGTAATATATGATATGTGTAAATTCTAAAAAAAGGATTAAATGATAGAAAATATTAAAATTAATGCTATCCCTTTCAACTGCTTATAAGACTTTTATTCGACAATTCAACCGGTAATGTACAATGTACCTACATGTATAATGGCATATAGGTGATTATTACACCTCGCTTTGAGTTACAATGTTAAATTCCCATAGACCTACAGTTAACATTGTGCATGTCTTTTACATCTATCCAAAATATACTGTCACTCTTTATGATATTCTTATTGTGACGTCACTCTAAAAGACATTACTTTTTTTCTCCGTCCGAAAACGTACTGTCAGCATTGACATGAATTTCGCTATTGGCGATATTAGAACGTTTTAAAAAGTGATAACTTAATCAACTTTTGGTATTTTCTGTACAAGTTGCTTCCTTTTGTCCATTCCTTAACGATTTGCCACCATTTCGGAAGAGGATATTTGCCACCTAGACAATGTAAAGACACTGTTTCTTCAAGTTACGTATCATAACGTTCTTCTTTCTTTCTTGTAATATAATTATAAACAATGTGACGTCGTAAGACGGCGACGTCATTTCCCGCGTTACGTACATGTCCGTGCTAAATTGGTAGTCACAACACATTTTATAAAATACGAATAAAACTATTCCAAAGCCAGGGTTGATAAGCTCGGTGTAATAAAATAAATATTAGATGTCAGTTTGCGTGACATTCAAATTGTCAACCCCTCGAAAACAAGAATGTCACCCTCGGCTACGCCTCGGGTGACATTCTGTTTCTCGGTTTGACAATTTGAATGTCACGCAAACTGCCATCTAATATTTATATAATGTTACATGTTTCGATAATAATGTCATATTTTATTTTCACTAGAGAAAGGTTGTATCTTTCAGCAAATGTGCACTTAGATAAAATTAGACCAATCAATGTAAAGTTATCGCTCAATTATCAGAACTTTTCAAATGTCCCTCGTAAGTTTACGTGTATCTCTATTGGTGAAGGAGTTAAACGACTATAGAAAGAAAGCCTCTAAACCAGACCAGAAGGTTATACATATAAAGCGTTTGACTTAAGTCTGAGACCGTTCTCAAGCATTTGATTGGTCAAATCTGACCAATCAAATGCTTGTAAATGAATTCAGACTCAACTCAAAAGTTTGATAACATTGAACCCAGGCATACACTAGCTAAGACAATCTTATATAAAAGGCGTCAAGAATTAAAACAAATCTGAACACTGACACAAAGGGGTTAAATAAAAATTACATGACCGTTTTGCCAAATAGACTTAAATAACTTTATTTGATCACATCAAAAAGTCCAATTATTGTTATATATTCAAAGTTTGATCATTTCCCCTATAAAATGTTTACAAAACTTGTGTAAGTGTTTCGATTTCAGACATTCAGTCTTTTTAAAGTAAAGGCGTGTGTCAAATAATGTGAACCCTGCTTTTCGACGTCTTGGCCCATGCTTATAAAGTCTAAAATCGTTCTCAAGCATTTGATTTGTCAGCTTTGAGTATAGGCTCAAATCTGACCAATCAAATGCTTGAGAACGCGCTCAGAGTCAACTCAAACGCTATATAAGCACAGGGCATGATCTTGATCAAAATTGTTTGTAAACGTTGTTGTAGACAGGCTTGGCAGTGATGGATCTAATAAACTTAGAAAAACAGTGGAAGAATCGATTTACTATCAGACCAGGGCTGTAACGACTTCGAACATCAACGCTGACAAACTTATAAGACATTTCCCTGTTTATGTGTCTCCGAAGGTGTCATTCTAGTAACGCTTATCCCGCCAAACGCCCCCTGGCGGGCATTTTACAAACAGTTTGGACCCAGAGCAGACGTCATGTAAAATTATATGATGTATTCATTTTTATAACTTCATCAATGAAAAAAAAAAAAAAGGTAATTTTGAACACTAGCAGACGGCAATATTTGCAGCAGACGATGTACTGATGAGAGCAGACAAGGGATTTTATCCGGTTTATCTTCTCGCCTCGTGTATTTTAAGAGGAACTATATCCAGCCTCCCTCCAACAACATATTTAGCATTTACCCTTTAACTCTCAATGACGCCTACAAGCACGCTTGCAAACAGTTTGGATCCTGATCAGACGCCGCGCGTCTGATCAGGATCCGAACTGTTTGACACTCGTATCGATATGTTTTAAGTCATACTACATTCAATCTTACTTTGAAACGATCTTGCAAACAACAAAATTGAAACAGAAGGCAATGAAACGGTGAAGGGGTTAAAACTGTCACGAACATTTTGGTTAAACAGTTATCCGCTGTAACACTGTCTGATAACGAACTGTCGTCTGCAAATAACTTCAAATATGACTGTATGTCACTTTAACAAACGCCCCATTGAAACTATAATTAAATACGTTTGAATCTCATCTGACATTAAGGACTTCGGCGTCCGATATGTATACAACCTTTTTAAAGTCAACACTTTAGTGTCGACGACTAGGAAAAGGGTGCTTATCAGACTGACTATCCTTTGAAGTTCTATATTGAGATTGGGAGAACTGTTTGTTGCAGTAAATGAACATTTTTTACAAGTCAGCTTTCGTTTCATTGATTTTGTCATGTGCAGCGGAGAAGACATTATTCTTTCCTGTTTAAGTACAAATGACACGCAAACATAATTCAGTAAAATATAGAAAATTGCATTTTTATTCAGTTTTCTCGCAATTTATTTTGATCTGAATGGCAAACAGTTTGGATCCTAATCTGGTTCCAAACTGTTTGCAATGGATGTAAGGGTTTAAGCATAATTTCTGACCCGAGGGGGAGAAATTCCTATCCTACATCAACAAAACGAATGGTTGTTTTTTTCTCCCATTTAAATTCATTGAAACATGATATATAAATAACGAAATAATTGCAGTTTCTGTGCACTCTTTTCTCCAAAACATGACGTTGGTTATAGCAACGTCATAAGAAACGACGTCATTTAGTTACCCGCGTCATGCAGCGCTTGTGGTAAAGCTGTGCAAACAATAAAAGAAGTCGCGTCGTGGTAGGATAGAGTGATACTCCATGGGGCATACATGTATCTCTATCCCACATGGGCGAAACTTGGAGAAAAACGTATGTTTTAACGTTTTTGGGAGCACTTGACGTATCGTGCTCGGTTCCACTAAGATGACAATTATCCTAGCTAACGACTCATCTGATCCGAGCTAATTGGGACTGTTGCTTTACTGGTTGTACAATGATAGCATCATGGTGAATAATACATGACCACGTTAAATCAATACCTTTTCAAATGATCTACAGTTGTGACATGCGAATGTAACGGTAGCTGATAAAATACTGTTCACGCCATCACTGATCACACAGTATAAAGAAGTCATTAAAACTCTCTCGGCGCCGAAGTCGATTTTGAAAACAGTTTGGATCCAGATCAGACGCCGCGTAACGCGGCGTCTGATCAGGATCCAAACTGTTTGACACTCGTATCAATATTTCTTAAGTCATAATGCTACCTTGAATCTATCTTTGAAACAATCTTGCAGACAACAGATATTGAGTAAATTGAGTCATTAGGTAAGAAATAATAACTGACGTGTTGTATCATAAAAGATGTGCCTGACCTGAAATGTTGAATGTGTGTGGGGAAGTTCTCATGTATTTATATATTCATGCACACTGAGAAAATAAAGAGTGTTTTTATCTGATTTTGATTTGGTTGTTTCATTTGCTTCATATAGTGAATAAAATCTGGCTCCAAACTGTTTGAAATGGAAATGGAAATAATTGTGAAAAGTTAACAGTTTAACACCGATTAGATCCCACACTGTTAGTTGTCTCATTTGTATTCTCACTGTTTGCAAACGTATTCTACGTTTGACGTGAACTGGTTAATTGTTTTTTTCATATAGAGACTGCTGTGTCACCAACATGAAACAGGTGTATCAATTTTTCGTAAGAACAACATGGCCAACCATGACCTGAATATAAACGGTTTTATTATATAATGGCTTCGCGCAGGTGCCAAGTTATCACTTACAACAGTTACTATTAATACTTTTAAGTGTCAAAATACATTTCGTTTCTACTTATCTATGCATTTCATGCATAGGTAATGTAATTATAGTTGGGTAAAATAGGCCATGCCTATAGGTGAAACATTACTCTAAAGTAGACGGAGACAAGCTCATGACTTTTTTATTTTCCAAATATATTCCAGTATCCTGCAATTAATGGATTCTACGGTAAAAAGAGCGTTATTCTTTCCAAATAAACGCGTTTACGCTTAAACTATTAATTCCTATGCAAACAGTTTTGAGTCCTGTCACATCTTAAATGAAAATGGGAAGCTTCTAATACATGTATATAAGAATGACTGAATCCAATGGGCAAAATCGGACCATCCGACAGTAAATAAAAAAACTAATTGTAGAAAATCGTATTTACAAAATATTCAAAACATCTACCGAAGATATCCTACCAATAATGTTAGGCCAGCACGTATATACTTCAAATTATACGCTATATTAAGCCTTTTAATACCAAAGGTTTCAATCGATAAATATTCAACTGGATAAATGATCTCATATAACATAACTTGTATGAGAGCAAATGTTCCAGCCAAATTATTCAACCAATAACAGACACATTGAACCAACAGCTACAGACACCCATTCAGAATATTTAGAATATTTAGATTAATCTAGCAAACATAACGCCTCGTAGATATCAAAGAAATCAACTGAATATATTCAAATAAAAACTGCCACGTTCCCCACACTGACATTTGCGATCGCTTTTGATCCCGATCAGGCACCAAACAACTCAATGATCTTTGATCACAATCAGTGCTTGTAATTCTATATGAAATGGAATGCCTAAATATTACTAAAAAGGGCAGACAGCAATTATGGTAGTGAAATGGTTAACTTTTTCACCCCTATAGCTTACTGTAGAAATTACAGATTATGTTTCCAAACAGCTCAGGCCCCAAGGTTATAAAGCTTTTGAGTCGAGTCTGAAATCGTTCTCAAGCATTTGATTGGTCAGATGTGAGCTTTTGCTGATAAAAAACTCAAATCTGACAAATCAAATGCTAGAAAACGATTTCAGACTAAACTCAAAAGCTTTATAACCTTAGACCCTGATCTAAATTAGTATGTTAGTAAATGTTAGTATTTGAGACACTCGCCTTCATATTTTGAGCCCTGTACTACGGTTATTTTGCTATACGAAATGAATGCAAATTTATATTGCAAATAGTGTAGACAAAAGGGAGACCCCCTCGTTAGGTTCTAAATTGTTAGGTAGAGGTATAGGGCGACCAAATGGACCGGAAGTGCTTCTTGATGTAGTCGAAAGAAGTCCAGCGAGAAATAGTTCCAAGCATTTTTGCCTCAGAATAGCTTTTTGTCAAGAAATGTTTATTTTTTTAGCCTATTATGTAATACATCGATGCTAGATAATAGATAAAAAGACTTTCTGTCATGATAGATGGGATTTTGGAGAAATTATGTGAGCTGAAATGACATGTCCCTGTTTTAGCCGGTGCCTATTTCAAAATGTAGCAGAACACTAGTCATATCACTGAAGCCAAGATATTTTTTATATGTCATATGATCTCCTTATTTCTCTGCATGATTCAGTTCTTCGGGGAGAATAGGGTAGCACCTGTGGTTGGAATAAAAATTGTATTTTTTGACCTTGGAAATGACGCATTTTATATAAGTTATATAGGAGAGCCGTTTTGGTGACCCATGTCCTAGATATAGTTGGGATTAGTAGGCGGGATGAAATAACCATGTATAAAGTGTGGCATATATAAACAATTGATGGTTTAATTTCAAAAAGGGCATATTTTTTTTTCTATAAACATCTTCATTCTATAACGCTATATATATTTTAAATGGCAAAAGGCATTTAATATACTGATTTTTGCCAATAAAATACTGAACTGAATACTGCTATTCTCGGTATTACTTACTATTCCTCGGCTTGATAGCGCCGTGATTCAGTTACAGTGGAGAAGACGTTATTCTTTCCCAATAAACGCGTATGTGCTGAAACAAGTACTCCCATTACAAACAGTTACAGTGGAGAATCTGTTATTCTTTCCCGTTCAAACGAAACGAAACGCAAACGCAAAACACTAAAACATAGAAAAGTGCAACTTTTGGACAATTCTGATAATTCATTTTTATCATGGTGGCAAACAGTTTGGAGCCTGATCAGACGCCGGGTTACCCGGCGTCTCATCTGGCTCCTAACTGTTTGCATTAGAAATAATAGTTTTAGCGTAAACGCGTTTATTGGGAAAGAATAACGTTTTCTCCACTGTAGAAGCCAGCTCAGAGACGTTAAAATGCGTATCTATGGAGTGATAGGCTAAACAGGATAGAATATGTGTCTTCTCCACTCCACTGTAACATGGGGTAATATCTTACGTTTCAAACTAGTATTTCAGATGTTTTTGTGGGAGGCAAAGGATTCTAGTATATGAGATATTCAATGTGCCTGTAGTATATGACATACATGTATTTTGAGATGTGGTGTGCCTTGTTTTGGTGTTTAAAGAACAATACAAATATCCTATCCAATCAAATAATTTATCTGTATACTTATCAGACAATTTCTGTAAAGTTATCAATATATTTATCCACACATGTCAGATAATTTTACACTCACTAACCAGTTAGTTTCCAAGCATTTATCAGATATCAACCAATATTTTCCCTAAAATACCATTTCGTTATGCAACACTTAACGTATTGAAGATAATCAATTTGTAGGTTGATATGAAAAATATATCACTCGAATGGGTTGTTATCTGGTTTAAAAACTTTTTAACCAGATAACAAACCATTCGAGTGATACATTTTTCATATCCATCCAAAGGAATTGGTTATTCTATTTATTATATACATTTTACTGAAATGACATTTTTACAGAGAAAACACACACACTTAATTGTTTACACGCAACGTCACAAAATACATTGTGTCGTGACGTCACAAAAATGATATCGTCACTGCAAAAGTGATATCAACACTAGTGATGATATCAACTATGACGCATATGAAAATTATCTAACTGAGAAATCTCTATAAATCATCGATAGGTATATAATAAAATACATTGCACATTAATACATTGAAGTGTTTTAAGTAAAACAATATAAACGGATATTTTGCTCACATGTTTGTCAAGGGCCTATGAACTGGTGACTAGACTTATTTCAGTATTGCTCATGAACAGACTCAATTAAACAGAGTCTGCAATTTTCAGTATTTGCTTTGTTTTCTGTGCTTTCAAAGGATCTCCCCTTAGTCAGAATTTATATATTTCACAACAGCAGATGTTAAGTGCTTCTGTGGCGGCTGTAAAAAGTCGCCCGTACTTCATTCCCATTGTTGTTATACTTTCTAGTCCTTTGGAATCATTGATTTCAGCGCATTTACAGTCGAAAGTTGAATTCCGCTAAAGCTGGTGCTAGGGGGCGTGAGCATTGTTGCATATTTCAGTATTGCTCATGAACAGACTCAATTAAACCGAGTCTGCAATTTTCAGTATTTGCTTTGTTTTCTGTGCTTTCAAAGGATCTCCCCTTAGTCAGAATTTAAACGAGTTAACTTGTGAAATACTCACCATTATTGTGCACCTTATCTTGTATTCCGCCCATTTCTCCGAACCATTACACCGTTTTTACCTTCACACTAATTCCCGGAATACCACTTAACAAATTTAAAGCTAAATCCACAAAGTAATATGTATTAAACCAGGCATTTTAAATTCGAAACAAAAGGCACATCGGCCATGTGCCCAACAGCGGACGAAGAGGAATAAGTCACGATCTTAAAATCAAAATAAAATCCACATCACTTGATTAAATCTTGATCTTCAAACAATCCTAATAATTAAGTAACTTCTACAATTCTAAGAATTTGAATTACCGAGCACTTGTTACATAAATCGGCACTTGTTACATAAACAGATCAGTTTTATCCATTGTCATTGGTACAAAGCTCGCACAAGTCACAAACATCAGATCCAACAGCTCACTTTGTCACATTTTATCAGCTCATGTGGAATATAAGCTTAACATGCCAACAACACACTGGGCTGAATAATATGGTTTTGTAGTTACAGTGGAGAAATCGTTATTGCTCTCTCTCCCAATAAACCATTTCGTACAAAACCAATTATTCCAATTACAAACAGTTTGGAGCCAGATCAGACGCCGGGTTACCCGGCGTCTGATCTGGCTCCAAACTGTTTGCAAATAAAATCCGAATAAATTATCAGAATTTTCAAAACAGTTATTATTTTCTGATCTTACTGTATGCGTTTGCGTTTAGTTTCGTTTTAAACTGGGATAGAATAATTTCTCTCCACTGTATCTCACAACCACTAGCACCGGTAGCTCATGATCTCCCTGCCAATACCATCGCCTGTCGTTTACCACTCACTGCCTCTTCAATACACGTCACTCGGGCATAAATCCTTTTCCAGCTACTAATAAACAGCCAAGCTAATTTGTTTTGCATGAGCGCTGTTGTATTGACATAATTATGTCCACAACATGTTTCCACAGTGAATGACAGAGCGTTTGGAATCTTCTAAAAGCCGTTATCACAATTATACCAAACCCAGTAGCTAAAATAACAAGAATTGTAAACCTAAACGGAAAAGTCCAATTTTCCGATGCGTAAAATAGTTTTCACCAGAGCGCCTCTACGCGACATATTTTATTTCTTCTCGGCTTATCCTAAAATAATGATTTTCTCTTTGTTGCCGATCGGTTAAAACCGTACATATCCAAATCAATAAAATGGACGCTGTGAGGAAAGCTTATGGTCGTGACAGGCGACCTAAATATGCCTCCCCGCCTGTTGTGACTGGATCAATCAATGATCGGGCAAGGCCTACAAATGACAGAATTCCACTAGTCTTGTGACACGTCATGGAAACCGTTTAAATACCAGATTTTAGCCATTGCGGTCACTACAAACAAGGATTGGTTAGATTTTATAATGAAGAAGATGTTTTTCTTTCCCGTTTGAACGTAAACGAAACACAATGCACCAAAATGTAGAAAACTCCTTTTTTAAATTTCTTATTATTCATTTTATCAAATTGGCAAACCGTTTGAAGCCTGATCAGACGACGGGTTACCCAGCGTCTTTTCTGGCTCCAAACGGTTTGCCACTTTCATACAATTGTTGTAGTACAAATGATTTTATCGGGTAAGAATAAGGTCATCTCATCCGGCCATTACGGTCAGTCTAAACAAGGACGGCTGTCTAAAAAGTGATACGAGTGAAGCAGAACGCATTACAGTGGAGAATCTGTTATTCTTTCCCAATAAACGTGTTTACGCTAAAACTATTTTTTGCAGTGCAAACAGTTTGGAGCCAGATCAGACGCCGGGTAACCCGGCGTCTGATCAGGCTCCAAACTGTTTGCCACCAAGATACACATGAAATATCAGAATTGTCCAAAAGTTGTTCTTTTCTACGTTTTAGTGTTTTGCGTTAGCGTACGTTTGCGTTTAAACGGGAAAGAATAACAGATTATCCACTGTATGAAGGCTGATATGAAAGCAAATGATTTCTTAACCCTGAAACTTAATATGGACTTTTCCTCTTTCGAAATAAATGAGAACTGTGTGTTGACTGTTATTACTTTTTAGAAATGTTTCATAAAGGACAATAGCAAAATAAACGTTGCAGACACTGATAAGAGAGATTCTGTTGGCAGTATATGTATAACCTGAGCCGTGCCATGACAAAACTAGCCTTATCGCATTTCAAAATTGTACAGACCAAGCAACGTTATCATCACAGGCTCTGAATCTAATAAGTTTGTCTACACTCGGATTCCGTATACAATACAGCTTCAAAGTTGCCTTTAATGCACGTGGGTGTCAAACGATGATGATCAGGATCAGCCGCCGCGTTATTGACGATGCGGCTGGCATTGATCTACACTATTGGCAACGCAATAAGACAGGTTTTGTCAGGGCACGACTCACATATATAAGTAAGTAAGTATTTTATTATTATGACATGTGCATAGTACATAATGTTTTTAACAAAATATTGTTTAAATACAAACAACTTGCACCGGCCCAGTGGGCCTATAAGTCAAAACAATTTAAACTTAAATGTCTTGCACATTTTATATATACAAATGTATGTGTTGGTTTCAGGCATAGAAAGTGTTAAATACAGGTGAATCCCTCAAGTGAGATGTCAGTACGTATAATTAAAGATGAAATCGAAGCACATGACATATACAAGCAAGAATAAAGAAAAACAGAAAGTTTCTGTTTAAGTTTCTGTTTAACAGTTACCATGTTTTCACTCACTCACTGCCAAAATATAGTCGACAGTCTACACTTTTATGCCAACTTGAAACTAAAAAAATCTGATATGCGTCACACAGCTTGGATTCTGAAACGCCACACTCTTGGCCTTTGGCCCTCTAACAAAAATACAATAATCTCAGTTGAAATTCAGAAAATATTTTTAGTGAAACATTTGTTTTATTTTCGTCTAATGTTCTAGTTCATTGACAATTACGATACATCGATTCGGACATTTACGCCTCATTCCCAGACTTGGAAGAATGTAACATTTTATGCGTACATATAAATGAGCCATGTAATAAGATAACCTGCCTGATTGCATTCCAAACAGTGTAGATCAAGGCCAGCCGCCGCGTCAAAACGCGGCGGCTGGTCTTGATTTTCACTGCTTGACACCACGTGCATTTAAAACATTTTATGTAGCTGTATTATATACGTTATTGGCAGTGTAGACCAAACTCATATACAGAGCCTAGGGTGACAATGGTGCTTGGTCTGTACAATGTTGCAATGTAATTATGCCATTTTGGTCATGGTACGGCTCAAATATGTTAATAAACGATCCACAAGGACTTGCTTTACTATAACACAGAGTGTTATTTCTGTCTGGATTATTATCTTCAGATGCTAATTCCTGTCTTTAGAAATTGGGGTTAAAGGGTTTCTTTACTTTTAAAACTATTCAGGAGGCTTTGCTGGTCAGAGGTTTTGATGACCAGTAGTTAACCTCTATGGTGGTGGAAAGTGTTGGCGATTTTGGACTGGATACCTAATGCATGAGCCACTTGTACATGTAGGAGGAGCTTAGACATATTATATGGGAGTTATCGGTCCCTGTGAATTTTGTTTGGCTAGGCCAATATAAAAGTACAGAGTTTCCCTTGATTCAAGATTATTTAGGCATATCTTTTGAAATCATATGGGATCTTTTAGGCATTTTGAAACTTTAGGCATTGGATATAGATCTTTAGAAATAATCGTTATGAAAGCGAGAAAGTTTATAGTCAATGAAAGGAAGTTACATTTATAAACTTTAGAATTAGATTTGAAAATAAATGTTGTAAAAAAGAACGGACTGTGTCATAATCATTTCAATAGATAATGTTTCCCCAAGTCCTACTTAAATTTAATTAAAAGTAACATAATTAATATAAATGTACACATGGGCATTATTTACGATTGTCAAACCAACTGCAAAACCCATATTTGCGTTTATTAACTAAATTGTAAAACGACATAAGAATCTTAAAAATATTACAAGTTTGAGGCGAGATCCAGTGACCATTCTCTGAGCATCTGGCCAGTCTACAATTTACTCGCAATGGTCACCAGTTTATGTTTGGAGAACAGACGCGGTTTCTGGGAGAAAATATCGTTTTAACTATATATACCTAAATTGGTGGCACAGTCGGTAGAACACTTGCCCTGTGAGTAAGGGATTCCTGTTTGGATACTGGCTTCATATTTTTCTCACTATGTTACATTTGGCGCCCAACGTGGGGCACTCCAATACAAGGAACATACACATGTTCCAATTCCTAAATTAACATTAGGTAAATATTAAATGTATTAACTCTTTAACTGCCATTGGCGCTAAACGGCAACTGTTTGACACTAATATCACTATTTCTTCCGTCTAAACAGCCTTAAATCTGACTTGAAAATATATTGTAGACGATACTATCAATGCAGACGAGTGTTTAGAGAAAAGGGGATAAAGGCAGACGATAAAACTTTGCAGAGAAAAAGTAAAACAAGTTAATTAAGGGACAATCATTTTAACTATGCCATTCTTTGTACGTGTGTAAATACATTGTTCCATCACAACTGGCTTAAAAATAAAGGGTAAGAGGAAGCCCTCTGTGCCGGGTCTGTCATGTTTGTTATTTTGCAATAAATTGCAAAAACAATTCTAAACAGTCATAAAATGGAGTAGACGTAATGGGAAATTGGATTTTTCCATTAAAGTGTCAGGGGTGAATGAGTTAAAGTAGGCATCTACTTTATGTAGAAGAAGCTGCGTATCTACTTATAGATGTACATTGGAGAAAACGTTATTCTTTCCCGTTTAAACGCAAACGAAACGCAAACGCATTGCAAAAAATGGTATAAATGACAGGTTGTTGACTTTTCTGACTATTCATTTCAATCTGAGTGCCAAACAGTTTGGAGCCTGATCAGACGCCGGGTAACCCGGCGTCTGATCTGGCTCCAAACTGTTTGCAATGAAAATAACAGTTTTAGCGTAAATGTGTTTATTTGGAGAGAAAAACGTCTCGTCTCTCCACTGTACATTACAGTGGAGAAAACGTTTTTGTCCCAATAAACGCTAAAACCTTTATTTCCATTGCAAACAGTTTGGAGCCAGATTAGACGCTGATCAGGTTCCAAACTGTTTGTCACTCAGATGAAAACAAATAATCAGAAATGTCAAAAAAGGTAATTTCCTACACTCTAGTGATTTGCGTTTGCGTTTCGTTTGCGTTTAAAACGGGAAAGAATAACGTTCTCTCCATTGTACATTACAAACGTGGGTTATAGGATTTCAGTTTGGCAAAGAGTGCCATGGCAGCAATAACACTAAACTGTGGATGTAATTAACTTGTCAGCGGCTATTTCTTTCATCTCTAAAGCGTTTACATTGATTAACTTCCAAGCATTCCCATTAATTAACTATCTTTGTAATTATTTGCGCCCGTGTGCATTTGCTTTTCTTAACATCCCTATTTACACCGGTGGGATTTGCACGTTTCAAACATCCATGAAGCCATCGATTAACAAACATTCAATGGCGCTTGGTCCTGGGTATTGCAATGAACCCCCCCCCCCCCCCATGTGTGTGTGCTGGATGATTTCATTATCAATAAACAAGGGTGATCGAAGGACACTACAATGTTCTTCCGTATAAAAAGAAGAACATTGCAGTTTGAAAATCTTTATAAAGAAGAAAGTATTTTCAATATGCATGTCAATTATCGGAATTTGGTTTAAAAGTACATGTTTGAATTACTTTATTAGACAAGAGCCCAAGGGATCTAAGGAGCTCACCAGAGTATACAAAGTTCCCAGATGTAACTAGACTTATCACTAAAGGTAATAAATACCCCCACTAGCACCTTGTCACAAGAAGCAAATGTGTCTGGATAATGTTGATGTGTGAACTCCATATAAAGTAGAAGGTTCATAAGCCTTTTCTATGATTTGAGCTAATGACCCACGTTTTGACCTGACACAACTCATGTTCAGACATTACCTAGATTTGTCTAGGTGGTTATTTTGAACAAGTTTCGTGAATTGTAGGCTAAAATATGGCCCCTTAAATGTTCAGAAACCTTTTTTATGATTTGACCTACTGACCTCCTTTGTTTTTTGACATAACTCCTATTTATATCTGATCTAGATTTTGTCAAGGTGATCCATCTTAGATAGCTTCCTGAACTTATGACAAAAGATATGGGCCCTAGGGTACTTTGAAACTTTTGCTATGATTTGACCTACTGACTTACCTTTTGAACCCTAGTTATCCATATTACTACATTGCCTAGATTTTGTTTAGGTGATCATTCTGAGCAAGTGTTATCAAATTATAGCTAAAATTATGGCCCCTACAGTGTATAGAAGCTTTTTCTATGTTTTGACCTACATGTATTGATCTACTTTTTAATCTTATGTAACCCATATTCACACAAAGCGTAGCTTTTGTTAAGATAACCATTCTAAGCAAGATTTAAGAAGATTGGAGTAACAATATGACCTTTGGAGTGGCAAAAAGCTTTTTCTACGATTTGACCTCCTGATCTACTTTATGACCAGACATGACCTATATTCCAATATAATCTAAACTTTATCACGAGCATGACACTGACAAAATCTCACCAAGATATCGCCAAACATTTGACTTCTAGATGGTTTTTAACTTTTAATTCGATAGTTCCGAACATGTATAATAACCACGCTCTCTGGTGGCCATGTGTTTTGACGGATCAAATATCTTTGAACAACTTTTGAAGTATATTCATTTAGAAACAATTCGGTGAAAACCAAATTGAAATCGGACCACGAGAAGATGTTTTCTTGATATTGTGCACGGTTGCCATGGCAACAAAACCATTGTCTACCTATTTTATTTGAACACATTTTGAACATTAAGCCAACAGAATGTTTCTTACCAAGTTTTGTTACACTGGGGTTATTGGTTTCAGAGAATAAGTCGTTTGCAATTGTTGACGGAATGTGGGACAAAAAGACAGACGGCGGACGACCGACGACGGACAGAGCGGTATCACAATAGCTCTCCATGAGCACTTCGTGCTCTGGTGAGCTAAAACTTTCAAAACAATAATAATCGGAAAGTGGAAAATGAAGAACAATGTTATAAAATATCTACGTTACAAAATGGATAACTAAGAATGAGTAAACTAAGTATCTCAAAGTACAATTAGTCCTCCTACAAATAACTAAGGCATGATAACACCTCATTGCAATCTTCTATGGGTATCGCTCGATACAAAAGGGTTAAAGTATAGCCCTTTCCCCCATAGAAGCGACTTTAAGCGTATTTAATTTATTCCTCCGCTGAAGAAAATAGTTCCAGTTTATACCCTCATGAACAATTACCAATACAAATATTTTATATAGCCTAGCAGATTGTAGCTTAAAGCAGGCTGAAAGTAAAGCAGAATGTGTCTTAAGGCACATTCTGCTTTACTTTCAGCATGCTTTAAGTGGTCACCTGTATTCAAAACTGTAAACAGGCTATGAGGTAAAGGGCAACTAATGAATGAAGCTAAGTATGATATAGTGTTCTGTCTCTACAACAACGCCAAAGTGAAGACAAAGATTGTGAGTATTGTTCGGAGGGAGTTGTTAAAGGGAGGGAAAATTTAATACCCTTAGCGTATATTTTCAAGCAGTTTTAACCCGGATCAGATGCCGCGTAAAGCGGCGTCTGATCTTTGTTCAAACTGTTTGTCACTCGTCTTTATTTTCTTATGTCAAGAAAAACCAGCAGACGACAATTTTCAGCAGACGATATTGCAGCAGTGAAAAGCAGCAATCGATGTCGGAAGGAGGGAATCGTTTTTGGAAGGCCGTTTAAGGGAGGGGTCATTGTAGTTTTTAAAGCGTTTGAAAAAATATTCCGCAGTTAAACCCTGTAACAGAGGGGTATACCTAAGGAAACTTACTATTCAAACGCAGTTAGACGTAGGCCTACGTACAAATTGCATAACCCCTTCTATACTTCAAGCTAGTACCGTTGAAAGAAAACGTCACTGAATGGAATGTAGAAAATGACAACTCTTGAACGTTTTATTAAGATGTGGATGTAAAATTCGATGCGCGTTTATAACTGAGTTCTCGAGTTAAAAATAGCGCTGATTTGCTGCGGCTTATAGAACTAGTATATTGTAGTGGTAGTAGTAGTTTTTGTAGTAGTAGAAGTTTGCAAACGATTTGGAGCATGTTCAGATGCAAGGTTACTCGGTGTTAGATCTGTCTCTTGAAAATATATTTGCAATAGATAGCATAGTTTTAGCAAAAACACCTTCGTTGGGACAATGCATTCTCCCTTGTAACCGTTTATTTTTCAACTAAAAATTATCATAACCCTTTCCTACTTTCCAGTATAGAATGTTCTAAGCACATATCCTGTAAACATTGTAAGGTTATAAAATGAAAACGGTATGCAGAGTTAGACGGACAACGGGTGTGCCGTATATGAAGACGGACGGATGATCGGGCGAAAGAACAGAATAACGAACGGAAGAACGAGCGAGCAGACAGGGGTAAATTTTAAACAAGTGGAGAACCATTGAAAGCATGGAAAACAAGGCAAGCATAGAATATTGCAGACTCGGATAATTGAGCTTGACCGTGAGCAATACTAACTAAGCTCTAAAGACTAATTGCTACGGGGTAGATACTTATCGGCATAAAAATAATACACAGCCCCAGACGCTAAAGCGGTCAATCGGACGGGGAGATGACCAGAAAGATATAGGACGAATTTACAAAGCAAAGCATCGGAACTATTCGGAGAACGATCGGTGATTCTCATCAACTGCCGGATAGTTCCGAACCATGCTTTAGCATGGTGCGGAACAGTTTGGCAGTTGACGAGATCGGCCAATCATTGTATACGTAGATTACACATATTTTGGTACAATATCGTTAGTGGCTTTCAACCTTAAAGCAATACTCAAGACCCTAAAAACATCTCCTCGTGTCATATAACGATATTGCTCAAATAGGACACTTCTTGAATGACACAGAAATCGATAAAACCTTTTAACACTTCTAATGCTGTGGTGCTGTCCTCTCAACTACTGTAAAACCTATCAATACTGTATCTTATATTAAACAATCTTAAACTGAGCATCAACCAGTTTGGATCCTGATCAGATGTCGAATTACATGGTGTCTAATACAGTTAGCAATTCTGGTAAAGTTTAAGTTAATAAGCATGGTACTTTTAACCCTTTCCCCTATAGGAGCGCCTTTTAGCGCATTCAGTTTATTCCTCCGCTGAAGAAAATAGTTCCAATTTATACAGTCATGAATATATATCATTAGAAATATTTTCTTTATTTAAGTAGATAGTAGCTTAAAGCAGACTAAAAGTAAAGCAGAATGCGCCCTAATGCGCATTCTCCTCTGCTTTCAATCTGCTTTAAGTAGTTGCCTATTTTCCAAACTAGAAAAAGGCTACATGTATGAGGTAAAGGGTTAAGAGTGATGAATATTCTTAACCCCCTCCCTGCAATGACATGACGTCGTCAGTTTTAAATGACTGTCGTTTGCTGTTATTTCTGAAATGAAAATTTTAGGTTTTTGGACTTAGGAAATAATAAAACAAGTGTCAATCAGTTTAGATCCTAACCAGACACCGCGTAACGCGGCGTCTGATCAGGATCCAAACTGTTCGCGAATAACTGTTATACTCGTGGTAAGGCAGTGAACATATTAAGCCATTGAATTAGATTTAGGTTGGGCCCATCCAACTGATAAGATAAAATCCTTTCATTGTGTTGCTATGGTAATTTTTTATATAAATCGAAAGAAAAGAATATTTCATCATATGTAGTAAACTAATTTATTTGAATTCGATTAACTTTCTACCCGTACGTTTTGCAAATGAACAGTATAAAAAAGTAGGTACATGGAAGATTTGCCTTGCCTAAATGCGTAGCCTCAGTTAAATGAAACTCGTTATTATTATTTTTATTATTATTATGATTCCATGGTCTGCCATAGTGTGGGTAAATATCAGGGAGCTGTAACGGACGATGCATGAATTGACCTTCATATTAAGGTCAATATTGTGTACTCATTATGAATAGAACGGAACAGATATGCAATATCTTATATCATGATATTGCAAACTCATGTTATATTAATCCTTTGGCAATTAATTGAAATAGAATACTTATTTGGGAATTAAACCGGAACTTTAAACAAGACTGACAAATGACCTCGATATTGACAATATGGTCATCTTTAAATGTGCAGATGAACTGTATATTTCTACGCAATAATATGAAGAGAAATCTATGAAACTCGAAGTAAACAAAATGTAACTAATAACATCAATGCTGCCATTCAAAAGAGAGTAATGTCTAAGACATGCCTGGTTAAGTTGGCGCAACAAGGAATAGATGCGCTACCGCGTGATTGACTAATTAAATCGTTTAAAAAAGAAAGGTAATTCTGCTTTACTTTCAAACAGCTTTAAGTACTTTTCCTGTATACATGTTGGAAGATTTCATTGTAGATATACAAAAGTGATCTTAGGACACTGCTGCGTTGACCAGTATACAGGAAAGTATTTCATATGATATAACTAACAGTGCAGACCCTGATGAGACGCCGTATAACGCAAAATCGCATGGGTCTGCAAAATATTTGCATGAGTTGTCAGCCTTTGACTATCATTGTATGGTAAATGGTTATATTTGCATTATGCGGTCATAGCTGCATTTGGCGACCACGATTAGTGATGTACAAAGAGTGCTTGAATAGTGATATATTGTTGACGATTGAACAGTATGGATTTGGATCCGTTTTAGCATTTAAATTCGGTTATCATATAAAATTTGTGTATAGCCCTATGTAATTGGAATTATATGGGTTACTCTCTATGAAGACATTTATAGTTTTTAGAAAAAATAATGCGGGTACCTATACTTTTCACGTGTGATTTCGGTAAATTAATGCTTCAACAGTATTTGTGAAACAAATTGTCAACACCTGAATGTAAGAACTGTAGAAGACAAATCTTTGAAAAATAACTAGTTCATGTGTTCCCATGATTGACGGATAATGTGTTTATTTCATGTCGTTCCCTATTTTTCCATTTTATGAAAAACTTTGTATAACCCAATAAATAAGGTACATTACAAAGCATACGAGGGTTATTCAGAGACTTTCTGAAGACATTATCTCAAGACATTTAAGGGTATACTCCAAAACAAGCCATTAAGAATAAAAAATTAGTTCGGGGAATCCCTTTTTATTTCGTAGTTCTACATAACAGGGTATATACTAGCAACATGCGAAAAACATTTAAAAAACATTTGAATGTTATGGAAAAAATCGAAGAAACTGCAGCGAGAGTCTTAAATGGGATTAAATTTGAAAAATTCTCATAGAGATAGCTAAGGAATATATGGAGAATGAATCTGAAAGCACTACAGTGGATAATCTGTTATTCTTTCCCGTTTAAAGGCAAACGTACGCAAACGCAAAGCACTAAAACGTAGAAAAGAACAACTTTTGGACAATTCTGATAATTCATGTTTATCATGGTGGCAAACAGTTTGGACCCTGATCAGACGCCGGGTTACCCGGCGTCTGATCTGGCTCCAAACTGTTTGCACTGGAAAAAATAGTTTTAGCATAAACGCGTTTATTGGTAAAGAATAAAACATTCTCCACTGTATTTACTCGTTCACTGCATTGCCTAGTGTACAATGGTGATTTGCGACCAGTTTGGACTCTGATCAGACGATGTGTAACGCGGCGCCTGCTTAGAAATCCGACCTGTTTGACACTCATTACGATGTTACTTTAGCCAATATGAATAATTTTGAGTTTGAGAAAAAACAAAATGGACGACACTTGTTTAACATCATCCTGGTGAATTTGTTAAATTAGGAAATGCGCCTCAGCTGATTGTATACAATGGAGAAAACGTTATTCTTTCCCAATAAACGCGTTTACGCTAAAACTATTATTTCCGTTGCAAACAGTTTGGAGCCAGATAAGACACCGGGTAACCCGGCGCCTGATTAGGCTCTAAATTGTTAATACCTCAGAATAAAGTAAATAGTCAATGATGTCAAACAATTGTAATTTTCTCCATTTTAATGCGTTTCGTTTACTTCTTAACTGGAAAGAATAACGTCTTCTCCAATGTAACAATTACGATTTGTTGTTTTAAGCCTGAATTTGCGGAAAACGAGTATATACGTGATGAGCAAACAGTGTAGACTCAGCTCAGAATGCTCTAAATGAGCTCTACGATCATGTTCTGTACTGTGTGCAATGACTTGAAACATGTTGTAGAAACTTTCTCAAAAATCAATTTGAATTGGTCATTATTTAGGAAACGGAATAGTCCATTTTAAAAGAAATCGACAGTGTTGGAGATAAGGTCACGAGTCTGCTATTTTACTGAATCATTTATAAACAAACATGAATTCGTGCATGCACCATTCATGCAGAAAAGGGAATATTGATTAGATTCATACGCTTTAAATGATATTGACTTAACTAAGAGTCATTTTATTTTCACTCTGCTACTTATATAAGACTCCTGGAAATAGCGGCTAGATCATTAACATTAAACAGTTGTGAAATTAATTGTTGTAAGCAGCAATCTCAATGTTCATACGCCTGTTGTTTCTTTCAAACATACCATGAGATTGTAAACCAGTTTAGATATACCACCTCTCTATAACGACCACTAGAGAGAAGGCTATTTGACTGTATGAAAACAGGTGACAACTTAAAGCAAAGTGAACGTAAAACAGGACGCTCATACAGGTGCTTTCTGTTTTTCATTCATCTTGCTTTAACCCTTTGAACCCTAGTCCCGCTTATAGGCGTCCTTTTCAAACATTGTACATGTGAATAGTACACTTGTCCTATGCAAACAGTGAAGACCCAGATCAGAGGGCTCCGAATGGAGCCCTCTGATCAGGGTCTTCACTGTTTGTCATAATGCCAAACATTGACAAAAACAACCCTTAAAAGTCAGAAATGGACTAGACTAAAATGGAAACTGGAATTTTCCATTTAAAGTTTTAGGGAGGAAAGAGTCACCTGCTTTACACGCCCTAAAATTAACACATTTCGTGGTCGGAATAGAGAGGTATAAAGGTAGATGTGACATAGAATCAGACTGCATTTCATCTGGACCCAAAAATGTTGGCAATGCTATAAAATGTTCTAAAATTGCATGCAGAAAATAATCTAAATATTTCAAACATTTTCTCATACTAGTATCTGTCTTCGCCAAACGCTGTGTTGCGACTTTTCATTGGAATCGTTTCTTCTAGCCGAGATTCTAATGCTTAGTTATAATATTTGACTTGATGATGTCATAACCGTTATTTCCGACAATCAGACCGCGGGCTATCTCATTTTTTCAACGGTCAAGAAGGTGCCTACGGGTTATCTAATAGAGCGGACCATATGAAGAATATTTTTACCCATCGGGATTGCAGAAGAAGTTATCTAATAGATTTAGTGTAACGAGGTGCTAAAAGTATGTTTACGTAACACAGTCACCGTTATTTTTAAAAGATGTAAAATATACAGAGGAAATTAAGACAGTTTGGCATTATTAATTCCCCTTAAAGTAACATAGAATAATGCTATAGCACTATCCATCATATAAATATGATAATGCATGGACGTTAATAGATATAATCGGTACTCCTTAGCGGTGAATTTTACAACATGTAATTTTCACAATATGGCTGCGGGTATATAGACGGTGCGGCTTATTTGCCGAAACTTTTGTCATTATTCTGTTTTCTGCGGGCAATATGCCGGATGCGAGCTATCTCAAGGTGAGGGCTGATTGCCGGAAATTACGGAACATGCTGGTAGTTAAAACACCTTATCGTGGACGACGGTCTATATGTTTTTAAAGGGATGCCAAAATGTAAACAGTAGTTTCAATTTGTGCTGATAAAGCAGCATTTATTAACATTTGGCAATGAGCAATTTATAAAAGCATTGGCCTGCTGTGCCAAGCTTGGTGACAACTCCGTTCCACATCTACGTGATAAGAGCAAATAGTATATCACATTGGGATCCATTGGAACCGATAGGTATCTATTTACTAAGTATATATATCGTATGTACATGAAAGTATCGGAGAAAGCATGTTCGTATAGAATTCGTGATGGAACAGAAATGGATATTTTCGCAGCAGGAAATGCCAATAAAGTCGACTATCTAATGATAAAAAATAATGACGTTAGAAACTTTCTACAGAGTGCAGTAACTATACTAAGATGTGTTATAAATTTATTACACTTTTTAAAACAAAGAGAACTAACCTCCGTCCGAATCTTGAGAGAGCGAGAAGAGAAGAATAGAAAATTATTGGCATCTAAACAGATGATTCAAAAGGAGCAAAAGGAATGGCTAACTTTCAAGAAGCCAACATCCATTTGCATGGAACAGTGTTTCGGAAGAGCTCCGGATAAAAGAAAGGAGTAAGAAAGTGGTTTCCAACAAGCTCCGCTAGATTTCTGCACCAAACTCTCCCGGGTGAGTACTAATTAGACTCGTCATGAAGGGTTTAGTGCAGGAATCCGGATTTGGAATACTCTCCTTGGGCCCGTCGTACGAAACGTCGTACGACAAAAATGGTCCGTAGGTCAAAACTTTAAAATACATCTAATTCATCATTGCCCATCTAATCCTGTTTTGTGACATCTCTGTGGAATCGTCTTAAAAACAATTCCAAAGAGATTTCACAAGACAGGACTAGCTGGAGTTATAATAATTGAGAACTTTAGAATCTGACTTACAACTTTTTTGTCGTACGATGTTTCGTAAGACGGACACCTTATCTTGAGCTATGGTTTACGAGTATAAAACTAATGGCAGCATTTACAAAAGTTCAATTATGTCTATCATGCATAAAATGTGTAAGTTAACAGGTTTTTGAAACTTTATACATAGATTATGTGTGTACTAAATGAAGTGAAATGACTCGATACTTTACATAATTATGACTGTATATTGCAATGAATATTGCCATATCTGAGTGCTTGCTGGAATTTTTCATTAAAAATAAAATATGATAACCTTAATACATTGCAGTGTTTTCCAATACAGCAATACATAGTTTAACCCTTAGCCCGCCAAATAAATTGTCGTCTGCTATATTTCTCGTCTGCTTCAAGTTTCAAAGTGCTTCAAAGTTGCTCAAAATTGCTGAAAATGTTGTCCGAGTGTCAAACAGCTTGGATCCGGATGAGACGCCGAGTTACTCGGCGTCTCATCCGGATCCAAGCTGTTTGCATATGGAGCTATAGTCGTGACTGGCAGGCTAAGGGTTAATAAATAGCAAACACTGAAGACCGAGAAGAGACGTCGAGTAACGCGGCGTCTCACCAGGGTCTATACTGTTTACAAACACCATAATTAGCGGACACTAGACTTAAAAATGATTTAACCCTTTCGTCGCCAAATTATTTTTGAGTGTTTTACCCATACACCGTTTTGTGTCGTCTGCTTCAATATTGTTGTCTGCAATATCATTTCAAAGTTAGAATTAAGAGAGTATGACATAAGAAATATCGAAACGGGTGTCAAACAGTTTTGATCCTGATCAGACGCCGCGTTACGCGGCGTCTGATCAGGATCAAAACTGTTTGCAAATTCGACTTTAGGCGATTCTGGCGGTGAAAGGGTTAAAAGGGAACATCTACACAAAGAAAAAGGTACTTTAGTTTTCTTCTCTAAAGGACTGCGATCAAATGTTGTATAATATGTTAAAATGGAAAACGATTTGATTCCTGTATGCAGTAAACTATTTAGACATGATAATATAAACGTTCTATTTACAAAACTCTACACTCAATTGTATACGTTCGATTATTGTATTGCATACATGAGTATATACTTTACTTAAAAAATGTAACATGCCTGCAAGTATACTCAACCCTTTTCTGAAACTACAAACATTCAATTTATTGACATATATCTCAATGGTGTGTGTTATAATGAATAAATTGCCAACGGTCCTATTCAGAATGGAAATATTTTCCGATTTTAATACATAATTAATGTACTTTATATATCATTGGGGCATCTAATGGCAATCTATGTATGCTCTTCATCCCAGGAAACTAATTCGTATTCAAGAACTTTTATGAAACATTATGTTCAATTATCTAAATTTTCAGAAGAAAATGTTACATACATTAAACCGGTCAATGGCAGTTTGTTTTTCATACTTTAACCTTGTCATTGTATCATTCTCAAATTAACTTGGCCATATACTTCATAACAACAACACAATTGCTTTCAACCTAGAAAAGAACAAAACGACACACTCGGTTGATTGGCTAACAATTTATGCAAAGTGCAGGTGACAACGCAATCAGTTTAGTTACAGCATACAGTGGAGAATACGTTATTCTTTCCCGTTTAAAGAAGCGAAACGCAAACGCAAAACGCTAAACGTAGAAAAGTGACTTTTAGATAATTCTTACCATTCATGTTTATCTTGGTGGCAAACAATTTTGAGCCTGATCAGATACCGGGTTACCCGGCGTCTGATCTGGCTCCAAAGTGTTTTCAATGGAAATAATAGTTTTAGCGTAAACGCGTTTATTGGGAAAGAATAACGTTTTCTCCACTGTATATAGTAATGTCCACGTACTTTCATTCGAATATCTAATCGTTATCTTCTAAACAATTTGCAAAAACCGATTGTAGCTCACATTACAATTGAGTACATGTATTAATATTGTACCCTGAGAAATACTTAGAAACAATAAGGTTGTAAGTTCAATTAAAGATACAATCATATATAGACACACTCAGTTAAAGAAACTGTAAATTATAGACAAAATCAATTAAAGATACAATCAACTATAGACTACAGGTTTTATTTATAATTTATAACAATTCATTTTAATCTGATTGGCAAACAGTTTGAAGCCTTATCATACGGCATCTGATCTGGCTCCAAACTGTTTGAAAAGAAACAAGTACATGTACTCGTTTTAAAAGAAACAAATAATGTCTTTTCCAATTTATTGTCAAAAACACAATTTTGGTTTCTTGACAAGGCGTAATGGCGTCATGTTACCTTCTTCACACTGGCTTCCGTTAAAATCAATAGCAAAATGCAACATTTCTCTCTCTAGTTTATATGTTAAAGCATGCAAAGGAGCGACTCATTAGAAATCTCATGTCGTGCTGGAATCTTTATAAAGTGCAAAGCATCACGTGTTTCGATAAACAACTATTTCTACGGCCTATAAACAAGAAGCAAAGATATGGATCTACGAATCACTTCTAGAACATAGTTGTCTGAAAGCTGCTATAGATATTCCAAAACAATCGCTATACTGCAGGGCTCCAGGTAGGGAGTAAACTGAACAAATCCAACATTTTCTCTTTCGTTTCAGCACCAAATCATATAGTGTTACTACTCATTTAAATCGTCTCGATTAGACGATTCTTATGAGTATCACACAATACGGTTTAATTCAGAAATAAAGATTTTAGTTTTTGAAATTCTTCCCTTATCTGGAGCCCTGTATACTTACTGTGGGGAATACGTTATCCCTGTTCGTTAGAACGATACCAATTGCAAACGCAATCGCATTGCAATTAAATGTAACCAGTAAGAATTTTTAAACGGTTTGGCGTTTTTTTTATTTTGAGGTTGATTTTGACTTGGTTGACAAGCTGTTTGGAACCTGATCAGATGCAAAGTAACCCGGCGTCTGATCTGACTTCAAATTGTTTGCAATGGACATAACTGGCTTAATGTAAACATGTTTAATGAGAAATATCGGTAATTGCGTCTTCTTCACTGGCTTCGGAACACTACTTTTATAATAGTAAAGTATCCCAAAACCTCCCCTAAAAATGCAGTAAAACCTCTTTATTACCACCGCTAAACCATGTCAATTATAAATTGTTTGAGACAACCGAATGCTTATAGCAATGTGACAGTATATCAGAAAGCTCCTTTCTGATTTACTTCAACCTTCCTTTAACCCTTTCAACCCTAAATATCTATTGTAGGTATGTATAATCCTTTTGAACTCTGCAAGTACACGCATTTTGAACCAGTCTTCTGTTTTATTTGGGATATGACAACCTAAAGCAATGAAAATATCAAACAGTGTAAATCAGAGAGCTTCTATAGGAGTCCTCTGATCAAGATCTACATTGTTTGCCCATGTAATCAGTAATCTCTACAGAGGGTTATAGGTTTGAAAGGGTTATTCTATCACATACGTTTTATACAATCAGTTATCTTTATTTTTAAAGTTTTGACTTACGACAATATTTTGAATAATCTGAAAGCTTCTACCAAACATATCTGGGAAATTGCTTTGAGGATTAATGTCTCATAAACACAGCACGAAATGTAACTAACATTTTGACGGTTTCGTCTCTCACTGGAGACATCATCAGAGGTGTCTAACTGCATGCTTCTGTCATGCTTGATGAAAGTGGCGAAAATCGTCGAGCATGACAGAAACGTACAGTTAGGTACGTCTATTGATGTCCCTTGTAAGGAACGAAACCGTCAAAATGTAAGTTACAATTCGTGCTGTGTTTAAAAGAAAACTCTACTCAAAATATCGATTTAACAGGATAATAAACTCGTTCAAAGATATAGGCCGATTTTATTGACTTGGCAGGGCGGAGTTTCGATGCGGACCATTGCATTTCATCTTTGGGGGCGGCAGCACGCTCTTGTATTATCGGAATTTACCGTTTTCGTTTGCCGTTCATTACCGGTATTGCTAGACATTTTCACAGAAGGAATATAATGAAGAATGACAAACAGCTTGATTCCAGATCAGACGCCGCGTAACGCGGCGTCTGATCTGGATTCAAACTGTTTGTATATGTAAACAAAGTATTAATTTTCTCTCCCTTTAACAACTCCTTCCGAACAACACATGCACTCTTTCTCTCCCTTTGGGTGTTGTTGTAGAGAGGGAGCACTGTACATATCTTTTCAGGTGGATATGGATGCACGTATAAACTGTGTTTCTCCATGTTGAAAGTATTGGACAATAATGATATAATTCGGAACTTTACATGTCATCCCTATAATCAAAAGTAAATTAGTTTAACTTTGCCAAAGGTTAGCTCCGCCCTGCCAAGTCAATACAACCTGTCTATATGGGAAAAAGTTTACAACATCAGTCTACAAATAATCACTATTATTTGCTGAACTAATATAGTTACGTTATGTTTTACTTATTCCATACAGAAATAAACATTTTTACGTGCAAACGAGCCAAGTACGTTTGTTATAAGTAACTTTTCTGTCACAAACGTTTCATTATATGATATCATTACTCAGACATTTCAGAGTGGACACGTATTTGGGATCCAAAATGTATGCCACTCGGTTTTAACAGCGACACCTTTGAAACCGGACCACCGGAATTGAACCGAAGTGGTCTGGTCCCAGTCTTACGAAACGTCGTACGTCAAATAAAAGTTAGATTAAAAAACTCTCAATTATTATGTTTCTCTATCTTACCCTGTCTTGTGACATCTCTTTTGAATCGTCTTGAAAATACGATTCCAAAGAGATGTCACAAGACAGGATAAGGTAGAGAAATCAGACGTTATACTTTTGTTTAAAGGTTTGACTTACGAACTTTTTTTGTCGTACGACGTTTGGTAAGACGGGCCGCTGCACTGTTATTTTATAAACTCTGACATGAGTGTTCACCGTTTCCTTATTTGGTAAGCCATGCTATTACTATGGACGCCCAATGTGGGCAATTAGTTATATGAATATTTATCAGAAAAATAATTAGCATAGTTCGACCACAACTAAACAACTACACATCCAGCAAGATTGTTAAATCTTTGAACTGTCTGGCAAAATAAAATTCAGAGAGCTAGGGTTCAGGAAATCAATAGAGAGGAATGTCAGATGCCAGACATAATGATAGAGGTGCAACTAACATCACTAGTATTGATTTAGATTCTGGTGACAATTTAATGTATTACTTAATACACTTTATAGGTCCGTAGAGACATTACAAAGCCTGTATTTTATGATATATGTCTGGTTTTGTAACAATAATAAGAAATGTCAACCTTTTGAAACTAGTTTTACGTATATCTAGTTTATTTGAAATAGTTTAACAGTTGTTTGTTTGTACTGTTTACAAGTACATGCTTGTCGCGTTCACTCTGATTCACTTTAAGCTAACAATGCCAAATATATCCACTGCTTCCCCCATTGAATCCGATATCCCTGTATACACGTCCTTAACAAACAATGTACAGTTGAGAAGATGCTATTTCCCAGTAAACGCGTTTACGCTAAAACTTTTACTTCCATTGGAAACAGTTAAGAATCAGATCAGACGCCGGGTAACCCGGCGTCTGATCAGGTTCCAAACTGTTTGCCACTCGGATTCAAACGAAAAGCTAGAATTGTCAAAAAGTTGTCAATGTCTACATTTTATTGCAATGTGTTTGTGTTTCGTTTGCGTTTTAAAAAAGGGAAATAAATAACGCATTCTACACTGTACATATGATGAGAGTTTATTTGTTCTTTAAAAAAATTGTATATACGCATATCAGAGGGCTGTCATGGGAGGCTTCACTGTTTGTCATTTGTTTCGATATAATGTAAACACAACTTTAAATATAGTAGTCAAACATGGAATGTACTGCTGTGGAAACTAAATATGTCATTGTACAGTTTCAGGGTTCAATGATATCACTATTCACCAACACATCATCGTCTGCTTTGTGTCTGTTTTAACTAGTTTACTCATACTTATCTGGCTTTCTGATATCCGTTTCATAAAACTCAGATTATAGAAGTCTTAAATACTATTTATTTCTCCATCTAGTCCTGTCTTGTGCCATCTTTCTGGAATCGTCTTGAAAAGACGATTCCAAAAACATCTCACAAACCAGGATTAAGTGGAGAAATCAGAAATGAAATGTATTTTAATATTTTGACTTAAAACCGTTTTTGTCGTACGAAGTTTTATGAAACGGGCCCTTGGTTAAGGTAAAATATAAATGGCACTCGGTATTGTTTGTCTATCTGCTAATGCTCATTGCGATTCCAATCAATATATTGCACTTGTACACAATACTGAAATTTCACTTGTAACAACATTACCGCTGAGTAATACTATCATAGACGAATTAAAGTAGTCCCTAGGGGAGGTATGGTAGCGTGTTAATGCCATTAATGAACATTTTACGTGTCGCAGTAGACTTCACTAAATACCAATAATATCTTTGAAAATGGAATGCCAAGGTTCCGGTTCCTGCAATAGATTAATATAATTTTAGCTGATAATTTTATTCCGTTTTGATGCAGAAAGGTTATTTTTTAAAAGTTTGGATCATATGCCGCGTCACGCGACGTCCGACCAGGATTCAAGCTGATGACATTCATAACGATAATACTTTTCTTAAATTACCTAAAATTCAAATTTTAAAAATAAAAGCAGGAAACAGTCGATGATCGCTTAAAGCAGACGATGCGATAAAAGCACCAAACTCAAATGTAAATGGCTATATAATGCGTGATAAGTAACTCATAGATTCTCGAAAAGGCTCTTTGCTTTTGGGTAGAGGGTAAATTGTATTACTCTTGAACAGTCATGCGCCATTATACAGTGGTGGCCTACATACTGTTCGACTGTAATGACAAAATGTCAAGACATTTAGAAGAATATTTGCACATGACAAGTTTTGTCCTTCCAATACTCAAAAACGAAATACTTATATAAATATTACCAAATGGTTCTTGACAGAATGCACGTTTGCAAATGTTTTCAACGCTTAAAATCATCATACATAATTCGCATGAACTTTAGAAGGTAATTAAAGTCAGAAAAGATGTCAACTTTCAGTTTTGAAGCCGTTAAAGATGATATTTTCCGTCGCTTAAAAGGCAGAAATTACATTCAAACATAGGTTAATAGATTATCAAAACGTGAAATGTCTATTGAACGACATAATGGATAATAGG
Source organism: Gari tellinella (assembly GCA_922989275.2). NCBI lineage: Eukaryota > Metazoa > Mollusca > Bivalvia > Cardiida > Psammobiidae > Gari > Gari tellinella. The sequence continues at coordinate 49,147,548 of OV277866.1, forward strand.
GGTATTTATTGCAGAACAGATATAACGCGGATGATAGTATTATTTCCGGCACGAACGAAACTATATGAGCCGTGTCATGAGAAAACCTGACTTGTTACATTGCAATCAAGGTTGATTAAATGCGAAATTTAGTTGAACAAGGTTGACACACAGTTTAGAGTTTGATAAGAAGTGGAGTTACTCGGTGCCTAATCATAATTTAAAGTGTAATTACACACGCACGTATTTGGAAAGAAAATGTACATCATCCCCTGTCACAGTTTATATGACTACTATTTTTTTCTCTTTTTTTCCCTTTGAGTCATTATGAAAAATATGTAAATAAGTATTTTCAACTATATTTACTATGCTACTAGTATGCATATATGTATATATGTTTTGTGTGGTATTGTATTGTATTGTATTGTTGTATTGTATTGTATTGTATTGTATTGTATCGTATCGTATTGTATTGTACACAAATACACGTGTAGGTATGTGTGTGAAGGTGTGTATGTTCATATACAGTGGAGAATGTGTTATTCTTTCCCAATAAACGCGTTTACGCTAAAACTATTATTTGCAGTGCAAACAGTTTGGAGCCAGATCAGACGCCGGGTAACCCGGCGTCTGATCAGGCTCCAAACTGTTTGCCACCAAGATAAACAAGAATTATCAGAATTGTCCAAAAGTTGTTCTTTTCTACGTTTTAGTGCTTTGCGTTTGCGTACGTTTGCGTTTAAACGGGAAAGATTAACATATTCTCCACTGTATATCAAATATATAATTATTTAGATAAATGTATTTGAAAATTTGGGTATGTTCTTATACTAGAGTTTGTTATACATTTACATTTGTATATTGAATATGTTATATGTCAGGGGCCGGTGGCCTACATCATGAATAAACATTGTTGTTGTTGTGTATTGTTTTTGTCTGTGTAATGTAGGCATATGTTGAGCTGATTTTGAATGATTAATTGAACCATTTACCCCATAACTACGCATTTTAAGGTTCGTATATACACTTAGGCAAGTGAGCATTAGCTAGATACTAGTATGTCTGAAAAAGAATCAAGAATGGTGTTGCATGTATATTTTCTAGAAAGAAGCTTACAGTAAATCAAAGGGACTCTGCTTTATTATTAACCTGATTTAAGTGGTACAGTGGAGAATGTGTTATTCTTTCCCAATAAACGCGTTTACGCTAAAACTATTATTTGCAGTGCAAACAGTTTGGAGCCAGATCAGACGCCGGGTAACCCGGCGTCTGATCAGGCTCCAAACTGTTTGCCACCAAGATAAACATGAAATATCAGAATTGTCCAAAAGTTGTTCTTTTCTACGTTTTAGTGCTTTGCGTTTGCGTACGTTTGCGTTTAAACTGGAAAGAATAACGAATTATCCACTTTAAAATGTTTCCAAAACTAGAAACAGGCTATGGGGTAATCGGTTAACCATTTCACTCTCAAAAGCGCGTTTGAAAACAGCGTCTGATCAGGATCCAAACTGTTTGACACTCGTTTTGAAATTTCTTCAGTCATATTGCCTTATTTCGTTTTGAAACGACATTGCAGACAACACAATTGAAGCAGACGACAATGAAACGGTGAAGAGGTAAAAATCTCATGAACAATTTTGCTGTGAAAGGGTTAAAACACACACGTGGTGGCATATGATAACCAACAATTTTATAGAAGATTTTTCTTCAGTCAAATTACTCCTTATCCCAGCAGGCCAGACAAACCTCTATTTGATTATGGAAATTCTGTTTTTGTCTTTAATTCTGTTTTCAATTTGAACATTAAAATCCATATAAAAATGAGAACAGGGTCTAGTCGTTTGAAAGACATACAGTGGAGAATCTGTTATTCTTTCCCGTTTAAACGCAAACGTACGCAAACGCAAAGCACTGAAACGTAGAAAAGAACAACTTTTGGACAATTCTATATATAATTCTTGTTTATCTTGGTGGCAAACAGTTTGGAGCCTGATCAGACGCCGGGTTACCCGGCGTCTGATCTGGCTCCAAACTGCTTGCACTGCAAATAATAGTTTTAGCGTAAACGCGTTTATTGGGAAAGAATAACAGATTCTCCACTGTAACCCGTTTGTTAAATACGGTTTCGGTTAGCGCTGGGGACAGAGAATATTCAAGTACTGTAAAACATGTTTTTTTCGCGTCATGAATATTTCGCGTAATGCGATTTTGTATTTATTCGCGACATCATGCAATATTTCTAGCAGGTGGTTGCTTAAAGCAGGCTGAAAGTAAAGCAGAATGTGCCTTAAGGCACATTCTGCTTTATTTTCAACCTGCGTTAAGACGTCATCTATTTTCAAAACTAGAGACATTCGCGAATTAACGCGTAAATTATATTCTCGCGAATAAAACCGGTTTTACAGTAATATAATTACAGCATTATCGTTGGAATCAGATTATTTTCCTGTGAAAACAAACAATCCTGAAATCAAATCAGTAAACACTCATCAATCAAATCTCTTGAACGGTGAGTAACAGACGCCAGAAGACTGTTAATATTTAAACAAGAGACAAGAAGTTAATGTGTTATTTCTACTACTGATAAGACAAAAGACAATTGCAACAAACTCCAAAAGTTATACGTAGTATCTTAATACTTTCCCCCATAGAAGCGCTTTTAGCAAATTTAATTTATTCCCCCCACAGAATAAAATAGAGAACATTTATACCGTTATGAAAATACAACTAAAGAAATATTTTTTAAATCCTAGCAAATAAAAGCAATAAGTGGTCACCTGTCTTAACTCTTTCCTCCCTGAAACTTTAAATGGAAAATTCCAGTTTCCATTTTAGTCTAGTACATTTCTAACTGTAAAGGTATGTTTTTTGTCAATGATTGGCATTATAACAAACAGTGAAGACCCTGATCAGAGGGCTCCGAAAGGAGCCCTCTGATCTGGGTCTTCACTGTTTGCATAGGACAAGAGTACGATTTACATGTTCACTGTTTGAAAATAACGCCTATATGCGGGACTAGGGTTCAAAGGGTTAAATACTAGAAACAGGCCATGGGATAAAGGGTTTACGCTTTCCAAATAGCTTTTGTTCAGTATTGAGCACAGTTTGTTCTTTAGCCCTTTCATTCTCATTGAAGTCACAAAGCGCAATTGCAAACAGTTTTAATCCTATTCAGAAGACGCGTAACGCGGCGTCTGATCAGGATCAAACTATGTGCCACTTATTTTGAAGCTACGTCAGTTATATGGCCTTAAATCTAACTTTGAAACGATATTGCAAACAACAATAATGAAGCATATGACAATATGGCGATGAAGGGGTAAACATCTCACCATAAATTGATCATGAAAGGGTTAAAGCAGGCTAAAGCAGAATGCTCCATAAATGTCAGGTATAAATGTGATGTTAATTAAATGTTTTACTGTTATGAAGTACAGGTCAACACTTTCACCGCAAAAGGTGACTAAAACAACTTCAGAACCAGCTGAGTGTCCGAACAGAACTCAGACGAAATAGTTTCTGCTAAAATTTGTGGTGATAAAATCACTGTACACTAAATGACTTACAGTGTAAAATGCTGGATGGCAATATCAGGAAACACATAGAATATCACTCTTGAATTTTTATTTATTTATTTTTTTTTCCCAAAATTTTTATTCACATCCATACATATTTTACATTCCAACATCATGTAGTATAAGTAGAAAATACAAATACAACGCAATTTTCATGAAGAATCAATTAACTATTGAAATATATATCGTCAAAAACTAAATAGTATTTCTAACATACACTTTTTCTATTGAATGTAAATATGAAAATGTACATTTTTATGGAAAAAATTGAAAATGGAATAAAAAAAAATACAGAAAGAAACATGCATTTTTGCTAGGTTATTTTTATTACAGTAAGTTTTATGTCTAAATGTAGTTTAATACAAGATATTGTACAATTGTCCATGTAGAAGCTATATTTTCTGTATTACTACATGCTTGTTTTATATCCAATGCTAGTTTCAATGAGTTATTTAACCCGGTTATTGACGGAACGATTTTCTTTGTTTTACATAAAAATATATATCGTTTTATTTTTAAAAATAAAATGTCAAGTTTGAAGTCATTTTGATCGGTTCCCAAAAGTACATATAAACTATTTTTTTTGAGGTGCGGGTTATATTTCACTAACCTATCTGAAATATGTGTTATTATTGGTTTCACTTTACAACATTCCCCAAACAAATGAACAATAGTTTCTTCATGATTATGACAGAAAGTGCATAAATTAGTATCTTTGATTTTCATTTTAAATAATAATGTATTAGTAGGTAATATTCTATGTATAATTCTAGTTTGTAACCATTGCAAATAAGTATCTTTAGTACATTTAAATACATAGCTATAAATATTCTTCCAATTTATAAGACTATTTTTGTATATTGACACCCATTTGGATTGACTAGTAGGGGTATCATCGTTATTAGCAAGTACATTATATTCGAACTTATTATCACATTTTCCGGTTAAAATGGGGTACATATAACAATTAATGGTTGGGTATTGAAATTCTAAAAGTGAATATTTTTTCGGAGTAATTCCTGCTCTAATCATAAAATACTTAACTTAATTTATTAAGCCATAATAATGAAGGAAATTAATCTTTTTTCCACTCACTTCTTCTAAGTATTTTAAATCTACAAAATTACCATCTTTATCTAGAATGTCGTTTACATATCGTATCCCTCTATCGTAAAGTGTTGGTATATATACAGCTTTTTTATTTATGAGAAAATTATCATTATAGAATAATGGCATATTATATATGTTTTGCATATCTCCAACACTACTCTTTTTAATATAAAGCATATATGCTTCTAAGACATCGACCCAAAATTTATTCTTTAACTTATTTAATATTAATTTTCAGAACATACTTCCGGAATTTAGTGTATGTTTGTTGTGGTATGACTGTGTGTGTGTGTTCTGCTTGAGAGGTGGGTGTATTGTTTGTGTTACGTTTCCTGCTTGAGTCTTTCGTATTTATTCAGTAGCTTTGTCATGTTTATCAGGTTTTGCAATAGATTATAAAATTTACTATCATTGTGAATTATGAAATTCTTAAACCATTTAATTTTTAAACTTCTTAAGTAGCTTACAATATCAATCATTTTTAACCCTCCTTCTGAATAATCTTTTATTAGAACGTTTCGTGTTATTTTTGCTTTACCGTTCCATATAAATTCATAAAATATATTAGAAAGATTTTTTCACGAAGTTCATTGTTGGGGTTGGCAAGCCTATAAACAAATGTGTAAGTATAGGTAAAAGTAAAGCTTTAACAACAGTTATTTTGCCGATAGGAGTCAGTTTCCGCCTTTTCCAATATGAAATGCATTTTTGTATACTCTTTATCTTTTCTTCAAAATTTATTTCAAAATGTATCCCTAGAACTTTAAACTGACTATCACCCCAAGATAGTTTCCATTTCGTTTTTATTGACCTTGTATTGTACTTAAGAGAACCAATCCAAATGACATTTGTTTGTCAAAATTGACATATAAACCGGATATAGCTGAAACATTATTGATTACTTCTAGAACATTATGCAAAGACTTGTCACAGCCATCTAAAAATAAGGAGGTGTCATCTGCAAATTGAGATATAATATATTCTCCCCCCTTGATTTTTATTCCAGTGATATTTTTACAATTTCTTATTCTTATTGCTAGAATTTCAGTACACAGTATAAAAATGTAAGATAATATTGGGTCCCCTTGTCTGCAGCCTCGCTTAACTTGAAAATAAATTGATAGAAACCCACTTAGTTGTACACAAACCTCAGTATTATACAGAAATAATCTAATCCACTTTTTGAACATATCACCAAAGTTAAAGAATGACAAAGTTTTATTAATAAAGTCAAATGACACGGAGTCAAAAGCTTTCTGAAAATCTATTAGCATTTATAAACCTGGTATATTGTTATCTTCACAGTATTTCATAATATCATACAGTAATCTAGTATTTTCACCAATGTATCTACCTTTAACAAATCCAGTCTGATCATGAGACACTAGCGTATTTAAAACAGTTTTAATTCTATTTGCTATACTACCAGATGCTAATTTATACATTACATTTAACAATGTTATTGGTCTCCAAATTTTCAAAAATTGCTTTGGTTTATTGTCCTTGGGAATAAATGTAATTGTTCCTAATTTTATATTTTTAGAAAAGGAATCAGCCAAGAACGCATGGTTTAGGGCTTTTACAACGAAACGTCCAAGTTTAATCCAAAATACTTTAAAGAAATTTGATGTAAAGCCATCACTTCCAGGGCTTTTATCATTCTTCATATTTTTTAAAGTATTTGACACTTCTTCAAAGGTTAAGAGACCTCCAAACAGTTACTCTGATCAGCATTCAACTTATTTACGTCACAGCCATCTAATTCCCTATTTAAATCATAATTTTTGTTTGTATTTTGTTCGCTGTATAAGGTTTCATAAAAATTACTAGTTTCTTGTAAAATTTCTTCTTGGTCAAATATTAACGAACCATTTTTTTCTATAAACGGATTACTTTTACATGAATTATGATGTTTTTCTAAATTACAAAAATAATTTGTGACCTTTTCACCTTGCTCTATCTATTGAGATCTTGACCTATAAAAGCACCTCTGAGGTTTTTATTTCTTATTCCTGTAAGTTCATTTTGTAACAGGAGTAAACTATCTTTATTATCTTCATTTAAACTTGATTCAATATTCAGAATTTCGGACAACAACTTTTCCTCAATATCTCTTCTTTGTTTTGCTTTATAGCTGGAATAAGATATGGTTTTACAACGTATTTCCATTAATAGTGTTTCAATAAACAATTGGTCATTTATTACAAATTGTATATCTGACTTATTCATTGACAATATTTGTTCTCTATCATATACAGGTACGCAGTATTGTAAAATAATTTCATTTATTTTCTCATTTATACAGTTAACATAATCAATATCATTTAATAAGTCATTATTAAACTTCCATAAACCTTTTCCATGACTTTTATCTGAAAAACACAATTCTTATAATATTATTGAGTGGTCTGATCTATAACTAATATCAACGTCACACTTTCTTAAATAGTCTATCATACTGGCTGTCATTAAATAGAAATCAAGTCTACCTTTTTGTAAAGGTGTAAATATTTTCCTATATTTTCTGCTATCTCCATGCAGTTCTCTGAACGGGTCAATGAAATTATTATCAGTAATAAGTGATAATAGTTTACCTCTGGCTTTTTTGTTATGGTCTGATCGTTTGTAATTTTTATAATCAATTAAAGGGTTAAGTACCAGGATGTAATCTCCACATATAACGTAGTTATCTTTTGTTTTAAAAGAGTCATTCATTTTAAATACATTTGTAAAAAGAATCTGGATCATCATTGTTTGGTGCATAGATATTGGTTAAGATAAAGGCAACATCATTGTATTGTTTTACGATCGCAATATAATTTCCAATATCATCTTTATTAATACTTACCATCTTTGCACCTAAGTTTTTTCTAAATAGAATGGCAACATCTCTTGCATTAGATTTACCATGACTGAAATAGCAATCACCATTCAATTCTGTGTATATATCTTTTTCATTTTCGCTCGTAAAATGAGTTTCTTGTAGACACAAGATATCAGCTTTTTTTTCTTTAAAAAGATTAAAAATATCACTTCGCTTTTTACTATCTTTCAAACCTCGACAATTGTATGAATAAATTTTAAGATTACCTGTCATTATAGGAAAAGGTTGAATTGTAACATCTGATTAAATTATTAACACTACATCTAGACACATCAACAAGACTGTTTTTTGCCATGGTGGAAAATTCAATACGTAAAATATGCATGTAAAGAACAACAAAAAAATCTAGGAAAAAAACTCTTGAAAGTTGAAATAATCTTAATGCATACTTTGTTCTAGTCACTAGGACGTCTGTTTTTGCAATATCCAAGTAAAGATATATCAATCAAACGAATCCCTTGAACCTCGGTGTATTGTCCCTCAGTATTACTATAATATGTTTAATATGCAATGCACATGACGCTACCTAATTGTATTTGCAGCACTATTAACGAGTATAAATATAACATCCGCATGAAAATAGTCCCTGTGGTAAGGTATGGCAGCATGTTAACGTAATTAGTGTACGATAGTTTTTCTATCTGAATCTTATTATGCTTCTAAATATTTGCTAACCAAAACCACAACCATACATCAGCTTCAAGTACAGTAGGGTCAAACTACAGGGCAGAAGAAATCATTTGTCCCCGATAAACGCGTTTGTGCTAAGCAAATATTTATGTTGCAAACAGTTTGAAGTCAGATCCGGCGCCGGGTACAACGGCACTAGATCAGTCTCAAAACGGTTTGCCCTTCAGATAAAAAAAACATGTGAGAAATGTCAAAAGGGTGCAAATGTCTTCTTTTTATTGCATGGTGTTTGAGTTTCGCTTGCATTTAAACAAGAAAGACTAACGTCACCTCCACCGTATCACAATATCACGATAATTTCTCAGAGTAAGATGTTGGTAGAGCAGAGGGCTCCTAAAGTTACGCCTTCACTCCAAAAACGCCCTTTACGCCTTTAATTTGTCCATGCACAGAAGCAAATACAGTGGAGAATCTGTTATTCTTTCCCTTTTAAACGCAAACGTACGCAAACGCAAAGCACTAAAACGTAGAAAAGAACAACTTTTGGACAATTCTGATAATTCTTGTTTATCTTGGTGACAAACAGTTTGGAGCCTGATCAGACGCCGGGTTACCCGGCGTCTGATTTGGCTCCAAACTGTTTGCACTGCAAATAATAGTTTTAGCGTAAACGCGTTTATTGGGAAAGAATAACAGATTCTCCACTGTACTTCCGTTTAATGCAGTAATGAATATGTTCTATTACAAATGTTTTTTATATCATAGCAGATTGTAGTTTAAAGCAGTTTGATAGTAAAACGAAATGAGCTTCAAGGCGCTCTCTGATTTAAACCTGTTTTAAGTAGACACGTGTCGTCCAACCTTCTTAGAAACAGAATATGGGATAAAGGGCTAAACAAAGATGATGATAGAGCAGAAATATCCCTAAGTGTTTTCTGTTTTATATTAAAAAAAGCTGGCACATGTTCTTCACACAAGAAGTGTGGTCGTAAACGGTTGTTCCACCGTGTTTAATCCTTACATGTGTACCTGTTGATCGCGACTTTCCTGATTGTTGCAAACAGTTTAGATCCAGATCAGACGCCGCGTAACTCGTCTTCTCTCGTTATTTACCTACACAATGTATAAATATAATTTTATATGCTTTGCAGAAGACACTTTCGAAGCAGACGAAATCACCACAGAACAAGGGTTAACTTGTCTTAATAACAGAAGTAGCAGTAACTGAATGTCTGCTAGCAGACTTTGTATCTGTCTCAGAAATATATAAGATGATAATGCCAACCAGTGTACGATAAAATAGGCACAAATTTAATCATAGAAGACAACCAGACACATACATATATATTTGGGAAAAATAATAATCGTTCTCGTTTAAATGAAATTTAACGCAACCACAATGCGATTAAGTATTGAAAATTACAAAAGTATCTGATCTGCGTTGCAAACCTTTTGGAGTTTTGAAACAAAAGTTACACCGATATGTATATCAGCAATAAACGATACTGAGTTGCTTGGAGTTCTCATCTGAATACAAACTTCAGTCGAAACTCGACAATTCGAACTCGTGTTTGTTATAACATACCCATACAGTCGAAACTCTTTAACTCGAACTCGCATTAGTTCGAACATACCCATAATTCAAAGTTAAAACGTGGCTTTTTGTTTTAACATTAAAATACGGATAAGTTGTACTTAAACAATATCGATTTATTGAAATTAAACTTATAAAATACTGGTTAGGGTAATTTAAGTGAGTTCAAAGTATCGAGTTCCGAAAGTATTTGTACAGTGGAGAATCTGTTATTCTTTCCCGTTTAAACGCAAACGTACGCAAACGCAAAGCACTAAAACGTAGAAAAGAACAACTTTTGGACAATTCTGATATTTCATGTTTATCTTGGTGGCAAACAGTTTGGAGCCTGATCAGACGCAAGGTTATCCGGAGTCTGATCTGGCTCCAAACTCTTTGCACTGCAAATAATAGTTTTAGCGTAAACGCGTTTATTGGGAAAGAATAACACATTCTCCACTGTAACGGATAATTTAACAAACAAACCCAGTCGACCGTGTGCAAAATGTTAACACAGATTTACGAATGGTATTGGCCTGGTTATTTCCCAATTATCTTCTTGAAATTTAGTCTCCTAGAAGAAGTGTTTAAAATTAATATGTTTTAAATGTTATTAAGACCAAACCCATGCTTAAATACGGCGCATTTGAGATTTAAAAATCTGCGACGTTGTTCTTCTGATTAGCTTATAATGAGATTAAAATTAAAACAATTGTATTTTCGGTGTTAATTAAACAAATTTTAAAGATTAGTTTGACTAGTATTTTTTTGTAATAATACAAAAGAAACATTCCATGGTAAATCGTTTCATTCATTTCCAGAAGAACAAAGTGAACAAATATCTTAATGTGTTTAAGGCATCTTTCTGCAAGATGACCGTAAAGCAAAAAGCTCTAATGGAAGCCTTTGGCTTCACCTCAATCTTCCTTTAAGTTGTCATCTGTATTGCATACCATCAGTTAACAGCCATTTTGGAATTAAAACTGTTTGGAATCCTGACTATAGATCAAATTAAAATTGTTGCATAGGCCACGTTTTGAAGACGACAGTTGCATTGCATGCAGAGTATTACGATATGGTGGAGTAATTGTTGAAATAAAAAACAATATTGCGTTTCCTTCACAGGGTATTTATTGTCAGCAAAAGCAGTCAATCAATGCTTTAATATACTGCGAAATCCGTATAAATATATATATATTGTTCCCGACAGAAATTGATACAGACTGATACAACCAAATATTGGGAATTGTTTATTGTGCAGTAGACATAAGGCTAATCGGAAAACTCTTATGGGGAAATGGGCTAAACAGATTATGGCAGATTACTTTCAGCCACTTGAATTTAGAAAAATTATAGGTATGTTTTGCTATCATACAAAAGTTGAATATGTGTTAGCTATATTACTCTAGAAAATTTCATTTGCAAATTTCTTTTTTTTGTACGCACGCAGTGTTTCGCGGGGTAAATTAAGATTTTACCGTAATAGTTTTTTTAACGTGCACTTTTTGTAATGAAAAAATCTTAAAATGGCAAGATGACTCTCAATTTACGTTACTTGCAATGCGTTTTTCAAAGTAAGACCATCTATGGCCTGATAAAAAGTAAAAGCTTGTTTTTATCAGTTCGTTGTATACAAATTATGTTTCTTCAAAATTACGCCTTTTCCCTGGGAGCTTTTGGTATTTCGTAAAATACCTGATGTTTCAGTGATTACACGTACTCCCTGATTGAACGTTATCCCCGTTAAATATATATCAAAACTGCATTGACATTTACAAACAGTTTTAATAAAAAAAGACGTTATTCATTATAATGACATCTTTTCAAAATGTCTAATATTGGGTCACCAAGCGTCTGATAAAGCTCAAAACTATTTACAGTGAATAAACTGTTTGTAACATAAACGCGTTTAAATGTATCAATAACTATATTTCATTGCATTACAAGTGTGCATAGTTTCGTTCAAGCGGAAAAGAATATCGTGTTCTCCTATATTTGACAATAAAACAGTGGCTGTAATAACAAAAGGCATACTGTGTTTGCATACAGTGTATCTTCCCTACAATAGCCCTCCCGACAACGAACCCTCCTTAAAACCACCCTTTGTGCAGTTGCCTAAACAGGACAATTATGTCTAACGCTTTTACTACTGCAATATCATCTGCTTAAAATTGCCCTATGTTGTTTTTTCTTCATAGTTACATATTAGTGGGCATTTTGACAGAAGATATATAATGACGAGTGACAAACAACTTGAATCCAGATCTGGATTCAAGATGTTTGAAAATGTTAGCAAGTCTAAAATTTCCAACCCTATAACAACTCCTTCCGTACAACCCACGCAATCTTTGTCTCCCTTTGGGTGTTGTTGTAGAGAGAGATCAGTGTAGTTACCTGACAATCAAAGGTCGTACAAACACAAGGCGTACTGTGTTTGCATACTACAAAATTCAAGCTGATTTTATTATACACCAAGTTATAAGGATTGCCTAAGCGTTTGCTATAGTCAACAATAGTAATATTTCAGTCGTCTGTGCTTTAAAATTGAATAACAATAACATTATGTAAACACATGCTCACAAATATGCTCACAGATCAGAAGATAAATAAACAGTAGTTAATTCATTTTTGTTCAGCAAACACAAGCTGACGCCACAAAAACACACTCAACATTGTCTTAAGCGACAACCTATTGAAATTACGTAGATCTAATACCTTTTATTACAGGCGACTATTTAATGTATGGTTACAATATTGCCAAACATATCTGTTTGGAATTATCTGCAAGAGTGCTACCTTGCGTTCAACTATATATAAAGTAACGACTATCCACTGGTATTTTATTTAATAGTCGCTTAATTGAAGCTTGACTGTATTAATATGATATAACCGTATCAGCATCTGCATTTACATGCGTGAATTGAAACGCATGGACAATGTTTGTTCGGAAACATTTGATATCGAGAAATAGCAAATATTAATACTGCAATGGATGTTTGTAATAACATTCACAATCACGCAAATTTTAATTCTGCATCGAAAAAGACGTCTACGGTCCTACTGAAAACAGTTTGGATCTAGATCAGACGACGAGAGATTGCATCGAAGCAAGCAAATAATGACTGTTTAACCCTTTACCCCATAGAAGCGACTTTTAGCGTATTTAATTTATTCCTCCGCTGATGAAAATAGTTCCAGTTTATACCTTCATGAACAATTACTGTACAAATATTTTATATAGCCTAGCAGGTTTTAGCTTAAAGCAGGCTGAAAGTAAAGCAGAATGTGCCTTAAGGCACATTCTGCTTTACTTTCAACCTGCTTTAAGTGGCCACCTGTCTTCAAAACTAGGAATAGGCTATGAGGTAAAGGGTTAATTAGTAAAAAAGTGCAAACGGAGGTTTTAATTGTACGGTATTCATCCTTTACAATATTTTGCTAAATGGCCCCAAAGCAGACATAGATCAGAAGGTTCCTTTAACCTATATTGAGTCATGAATATTCAGTTTATTCACTGTAAGAATAATTTTCTAAAACGCTGCAGATGGTAGCTCAAAAGTTGTTGAAGTTAATAATGATGTTTCTGCTTTACTGTCAACCCGTTTTACATGTAAGTAGCCAAATGTCTTCAATACAATCCATCGGATAACGCTTTAAATATAATGAGTTTGCATGGGACTTTTACCGTGGTAATTTAATGCTTAATATTTCACAAAAAGAAGTGAGTTTTATATTCAGATAGCCAGACAGTATCTCCATATTTAACAGAAGTTTCAATATAGCTAACCATTGTGGAATATTAGCAAAAGAAAACGATTAAAAGCTGTTTCAGACCTACTCCAAATGTCTACATAACACGACACTGGGGATTGAATTTCAGTGTTTATTCAAAGTTGATATGATAATGTACAGCAATGCTCTGCAAAAAGGACAACTTAAGCGAATGCTTAATGTCGGCGTGTAAGTCGGGTGACTGCTTAAAGCAGGATAAAGGTTAAGCTTAAGCTATCAACTACTGCACTATTATTTTTTATAGTATCAGCGAGTATTTTTAGAGTAACAGCAGTAACGTTTTATCACTTTTGCAGTGGAGAAGACGTTATTTTGTCCCGTTAAAACGCAAACGAAACGCGATCGCATTGCAATACAATATAGAACAATGGCTGTCGGAGAACAGCAAAGCTCGCCTAACTAAACCTTTCTTAAATAGGTAACTATCAATAGAAAAGTGTAGCAGTATATTGATATTCAAGCCACAGGGAACCTCCATTCCACTTTTTTAAAAAATTTTAACTACGTAACATCAATGTTCAACCCACAGGGCACCTCCGTTCCAAATATCAGCTTCCTAATACAAATATTTCATGTAGTATTAGTACTTTACAACACTTACCCCAAAACTTTAACCATGAGAAATCAGCCGAAAAACCTAAGTCCACAAAAGGTGAACGTTTGACTACATTTAACTTTTTTTAAATTTTAACTACACAACATCAATGTTCAATCAACAGAGCACCTTCATTCCAAATATCAGCTTCCTAATGCAAATATTTCATGTAGTGTTAGTGCATTACAACACTTACCCCAAAACTTTAACCATGAAAAACCAACGCCGACGCCGATGCCGACGCCGGATGATTCCATAAGGCCCCTCCAATTCTCCGAATAGGCGAGCTAAAAACACATGTTTTGGGCAATGTTGCATGTTCACTTTGATCTGAATGTCAAACAGTTTCGAGTCTGATCTGGCTCCAAGTTATTTGAAATGAAAAAAAAAATATAGTTTTAGCGTAAACGCTTTTATTGGGAAAGAATAACAGTTACTGTATTCACCGTCTGCAAGATCCAACTAGAAAGTTTAAAGTGTTGGCACATAGACATGCTGTCACACATAGTAAACAAAATGCAAATATTATGCATAATTGTAGATATTGAAATTCGATCCTCCCTGCTTACTGAAACTTCAACTGGATACTTCCAGCTTCCAATTAAGTTTTGTCCATGATTAACAATTTCGGAGTGATTAAGGAACCCTCTGATCAGTATATTCATTGCTTGTACGTACAGTGGAGAATGTGTTATTCTTTCCCAATAAACACGTTTACGCTAAAACTATTATTTGCAGTGCAAACAGTTTGGAGCAAGATCAGACGCCGGGTGACCCGGCGTCTGATCAGGCTCCAAACTGTTTGACACAAAGATAAACATGAAATAACAGAAATGTCCAAAAGTTGTTCTTTTCTACGTTTTAGTGTTTTGCGTTTGCGTACGCTTGCGTTTAAATGGGAAAGAATAACAGATTCTCCACTGTATAGGACACGTCATAGCTACACTGTTTGTTAACGACGAGTATAATCGTCAATATGGATGAATTCGTTAAAGGGGTATTAAACCAGTTGTTGCATTCTACAATAATTCAACCAACCATGGCACCATTTGCTAAAACAAATTTCGTCTGCCTTTATTTTTTTTCAGATTTAAACTTAAATTGAATTGACTAGAGTAATGTTGTAACGAATGGCAAACAGTTTGGATCCTGATCAGACGCCGCCGTGTTACACGGCATCTGATCAGATCCATACTGTTTGCGAATAACCATTGTACTTGGGATAAGAAAGTGAAGGGATTAAGCATACAACAGCCTAAAACTGGTCAATATGTCCTGTACCGAGCAAAATAAATATTTGGAGTCACTGTAACATTGACAATATTCAGAATAGTTACGTGGCTAGATTGTTTACATACTGACAAGCGACTCACGAAGTTTTGATCAAATATTCTAATTCGGTATTATTAACTTTTTCAGTTTTGATGGTTCGTATAATTATACTATACCAGGAAAATATAGTATCACGACAACAGTGGGTAAGCAAAAACAGTAAAAAACAACCTTAAAAAAGGGACACACAACTTAACTGACTACGTAGTCATTCAGTGACAAATGCTATTTTACATATCTAAATAGGAAACCGCTTCGAGCCCGATCAGACGCCGGTTTACATTATAGTTTAGCATAAACGCGTTTATTTGGAAATACATGTACTAACGCCTTCTCCACTGCACAATCTTTCAGATGACAACTTGTCACTGAATCTGCGACTTAACCCTTTACTCAATAGCTTCTTTTTAGTTTTGAAGACAAGTGAACTCTTAAATCAGGTTGAAAGTAAAGCAGAATGCGCCTTAGGGCGCATTCTGCTTTACTGTCTGCCTGCTTTAAGCTACCATTTGCCAGAATATAGAAAATAATTCTTATGATATTTATCTATGACATTGGAAATTGGAATTATTTTCTTCAGTGGAGCCATAAATTAGAGGCGTAAAAAGGCGTATGTATGGGGTAATGAGTTCATTTAACCCTTTCATCGCAAAAGGCGACCCAAGTCATCTTTGTAACATTCAGAGCCAGATCGGATGCTGAGTAACGATTCGGCTGATTAATTTTCAAACTGTTTGGCGCTAGCTAGTATTCCTCAGTCAAAGATTTGAATGTTTCATATTATTGCAGACAATATTTTGTCTGCGAAAATGGTTAAAATAGGCGGTTAAATCAAGAGTCGAAAGGGCTGAAGTCATAGATATTTGTCCAAAAGTTGTCATGTAATACGATAATATGTCTTTGTAGAACTGTTCCGGTGTCGACTCTGTTTTCCTAGTAGTCCAATTATACTATGATAATTGGAATCAGGTTATTTCGTTGTTCAAACAAACAGGGCAAAAACAAATCAATTATGGCCCATCAATCACCCCTTCCCTACAGTCTGAGCACAAAGCAACAGAAGCCACATAGCGGGCAAGACTTAATTATAACCAGGGTAGGGTATATAGTCGCCTCTTCAAGATAAACAACTCTCCAAGGTTAATCCATACCAGTTAATCAAATATCAAAGAATGATATACAATAACATCGTTATTTATGGCATTTAAAAAGCAGACTCAGCGAGTTTTTAAAAGTTTTAATTCTATTGACGCGTATAAAATAGCAAATTATTATTGTTTTCTTCTGACATGGCCACCTCCCTACAAATGCCCTCTGAAAAACGGTTACAGTGGAGAATCTGTTATTCTTTCCCGTTTAAACGCAAACGTACGCAAACGCAAAGCACTAAAACGTAGAAAAGAACAACTTTTGGACAATTCTGATAATTCTTGTTTATCTTGGTGGCAAACAGTTTGGAGCCTGATCAGACGCCGGGTTACCCGGCGTCTGATCTGGCTCCAAACTGTTTGCACTGCAAATAATAGTTTTAGCGTAAACGCGTTTATTGGGAAAGAATAACAGATTCTCCACTGTACCTCCTTACAACAACACATGTTGCTGTTCCAAAACAAAATATGTATGTCTAACGCTTTCACTGCTGCAATATTGTCTGCTTTTATATTGGTCGTCTGCTATTGTTCTCAATGTCACATATTGGACATTTTATAGGAAAAAAACATAATGACGAGTTACAAACAGATTGAATCCAGATCAGACGCCGTTTTACCCGGCGTCTGATCTGGATTCAAGCTGTTTGCAAATGTAAGCAAATTTTCTCCCTGTAACAACTCCCTCCAAACAACACACACACTCGCTGTCTCCCATTGGGTGTTGTTGTAAAGATGGAGCACTGTATTCAACCTCTAATACAGATACTACATTGTCTAGAATTATTTACTACCAACTCGTAATCTCAAACAAAGGAAATGTATATGTATTAGATATTTGGTTTCTGATTTATCACGGAATATTTAACCGAAGATTTACAAAGTTTGTCTGAAAATTTCCGTTAAATAATACGTATCGTAAATGGTCGGCTAAGAAAAAAGGAGTTAGTCATATTCAAATAACTGTAATTAAGCAATGATTTTGTGATGGAAAAGAACCTGATCGTAATATTTTATATGGAAAGTTTGGTGCGATTTAATGCAAGTTAATATTTACCGAATTTATCCTTTTTAAACCCTTTCCCCCATAGAAGCGACTTTTAGCGTATTTAATTTATTCCTCCACCGAAGAAAAGAGTTCCAGTTTATAACCTCATGAACAATTACCATTACAAATATTTTATATAGCCTAGCAGATTTGAGCTTAATGCAGGCTGAAAGTAAAGCAGAATGTGCCTTATGGCACATTCTGCTTTACTTTCAACCTGCTTTAAGTGGTCACCTGTTTTTCAAAACTAGAAACAGGCTATGAGATAAAGGGTTAAAACAAGATGAACGTACATGTATGTGCATCTGTGTTTAAAGTTGATAGTTGTCTTTAAAACCAATTTAAATTATTTAACTATTGAGTTCATAATAGCGCTGTTTTATCGTACAAATTAAAGACATGCATACTGCTTAAACACAATATTAACCTATTCTTTATCATAATGTCACCATCATCTTGTAAAACATTTTAAAATAAATATTTGAAGATTTTGAAAGGTAGGAGCATCGGTTACGAGTTTAAAATGATAACCAGGCATTTAACCCATAACTCTATAGCTTAATTCTACAGTGGAGAATCTGTTATTCTTTCCCAATAAACGCGTTTACGCTAAAACTATTATTTGCAGTGCAAACAGTTTGGAACCAGATCAGACGCCGGGTAACCCGGCGTCTGATCAGGCTCCTAACTGTTTGCCACCAAGATAAACATGAAATATCAGAATTGTCCAAAAGTTGTTCTTTTCTACGTTTTAGTGCTTTGCGTTTGCGTACGTTTGCGTTTAAACGGGAAAGAATAACATATTCTCCACTGTAGCTTTGAAGACGGGCGACCACCCAAAGCAAGTTGAAAGTAAAACAGAAAGCGCCTTAATGCACATTCTGCTTTGCTTTCAGCCTGCTTTAAGCTACAACTTGTTGAGATATAGAAACATGTCATACAGCAATCATTCCTGATTATATAAAGTACAACTACTTTATTCAGTAGAGGAAATAGATGAGAGGCGTAAAGCATGAGCATGTTTATGGGGTTATGGATTAAACTTGATATACACTGTTTGACGAAAATTAACTCACGCTTTTGATTTCAGCTGAAACTGTGTGGAAAGGTTTGTAATTGACATTGAATGCCGTTTGCCCAAAACCAACTCCAAATGAAATTATCGAACGGAAGATGCCGTCGACAGCATGTTGAAGTTATCTTACCATTAAAGTATATGGAATTGAGAATTTGCGTGTCTAGTTGTTGGCGAACATGTTAGCTTTAAATCAATAGCGAATCCTCCCCATTGCAACACATTAACAATAAATTCAACAGAAACCCTTCAAATTTACAACTACTCAAAGTCTGAGTTGGTGTCGGTTTGAAGAGAGCTTGTAGTTTTAAGCAGTGTGAAAGTAAGACAGAAGCTTCTTTAGGAGCTTCTGCCTTACTTTCACCCTGCTTAAAGCTACAGCATGTCCATGAAAACATTAAACCGGAAACAGTTTCATTTTGAGTAGTCGTGATATCGTGGTGCGTAGTAATTTCATCGTGATGTTAAAATAGTCCCTGTGGGTAGGTACGGAGGCATGCTAACGTCATTATTGGATGTATTTCGTGTCGGGATAGAAAAATACCACATGCTTCAAATACCAACCTACATAGAGTGCCAATATATAAACTGCTTCATTTAAGCTGTTGAAAGCAAGTCTGAATAGACAGTGACAGGGTGTTTAATCACAAGAGTAGAGAAATTCCTGCAGACTGACACAAAGAAATCGGTTTTAAAAATACACAGAACGCCTTCAGAAACATGGAATTAATATTGGTATAACCGCGCCATCCCTTTGTGTGTTGAAGGTCAATTTTATAAAATGCTTGAAAATATGTAAATTATTCGATAGAGCCCCGCTATTACGACTTTGACGAAAAGGGCATGAATTCAGTTTTTAAAACAGCTGGTAGCTGAATGCAATTTAAAAGATAAAGGCAAAGAGTTCCTAAAGAAGAATTTAGCTTTATTTTAACAGACTTAAATTGACGCATGCGTGGACTCCACCATTAAGTCTTTATTTGGGTGCTTGTCAATTACAAGCTTTAACCGTAAAGTGTTCAAGCGGTTACTCAAAATAAGAAGAGTTCATCTGTTACAGTAGTGACTGCTTAACGCAGGACAAAAGTCAAACATAAAACTGCTATAGGGCCGTTTCGTTCTACTTTAAAATTATATATAAAGCTAATGATTGTAATAAAGATACAGTGGAGAAGACGTTATTCATTCCCAATAAACGTGGTTACGCTAAAACTAGAATTACCCGGCGTCTTGTCAGGATCTAAACTGTTTGCCACACAGATTCAAATACATCGTGAGAAATTTCAAATAGTTGTTATTTTCTACATTTTAGTGAATTACGTCTGTATGTACAGTGGAGAAAACGTTATTCTTTCCCAATAAACGCGTTTACGCTTAAACTATTATTTCTATTGCAAACAGTTGGGAGCCAGATCAGACGCCGGGTAACCCGGCGTCTGATCAGGCTCCAAACTGTTTGCCACCAAAATAAAAATGAATTATCAGAATTGTCCAAAAGTTGCACTTTTCTACGTTTTAGTGTTTTGCGTTTCGTTTCGTTTAAACGGGAAAATAACGTCTTCTCCACTGTATGTCTCTGCTTGTTTACAGAGTCGCTTGAAATAAGCTGGACTGTAGTATAAGAAATTGTGCAAGATATGCACATATCATAATTGTCAAAATAGTGTTAGATTGAAAAAAAAAATTACAATATTCTCTACTGATGTCGATAAAGTTGTGAATGGAATTTGAATAGTTTGGGTTTAGCGTCCTGAATATTTGTTAAATACAATGTTTGTCAAAATCGGAGGGATGTATTACCATTGAAACTAGCTGACGTATACATACACTGTAAAGGATGATTAAATGTTCCTGACTATGAGGTATAGTGGACAAAACGTTATTCGTTTCCGTTTAAGAGTGAACGAAACGTAAATACAATGTAGCAAAACATAAAAAAACATGTTTGAGTGTTTTAAATTTCTAACGATTAGTATAAACCTGAGTGGCAAATAGTTCCAAGTCTGAGTAGTGAGTAAACGCCGTGTTAACAGGCGCCCGACTTGGTTACAAAATATTTGCGCTTGAAATAATTGTTGAACCCTTTACCCCATTCCTAGTTTTGAAGACAGATGGTCACATAAAGCAGATTGACAGTAAAGTATAATGCATCTTAAGGCGCATTTTGCTTTACTTTTAGTCTGATTTAACCTACCATCTTCTATGATATAGGATACTATCTTTAAGGCGTATTTATTGGGTAATGGGTTAACGCTGTTCATGTTTCAAGATGATCGGTAACACTAACGTATCCCACTCTCCTCACAAATCTAACACCATTGGAATGTTCAATAAACTCCAAATTCCACAGGGAAATTAAATAATCCAACAAAAAACACAATTAAAGTGTTCTGACCGACAGCTTTTTATTTGGGTCGTTTGGACAGTACAACATTCGCTAAGCGACATGGCAAGTTAAGGCATAATGTAGGTTTAGACACAACGCAGATCAGATGGTACAGTTTACAATATACTCGTCCTTTATCGAGCTCCAGTTACACACTAAAATATACACATTTCTTAATTAAATTACGAATTTACATTTCTATTGTATCCTACTTTTTTGGTAAATAGGCTTTAAACCCTTTTTGTGCTGAAATGTTCAGCTGGACTATTCCTCTTTTGAAAAACTGATCAGTGTGTGTTGAATTATATACATGGTTTTAAAACATGTTTCCGAAAACTGAAAATTTTATATTACAGCACAGATCCTGACAAGAGCGACCCAGAACTCCTTGTGGAATCCTCTGATCAGGATCTTCAGTGTTTGTAAAAGACTTGTACCTGGTATTTCAGCATAGAAATAGTTAAGTGATATTTAAGCACATGGGAGGTGTGAATGATTGTTTTTCTGGTAAACCAATAATTGGAACAAGTAATATAATGATGTTAACCCCTTTCACTGCCATGGCTTCATCAATTTTTAAACAATAATTGTAGTCCGCTTTTATTTCTCAAATTTAAATGTTAGGTATTTTGACTTAAGGAATATTGAAGGTATTTTTAAAACAATTTGGATGCATAATGAGACAACGCGTTACGCGGTGCCTGATCAGAATTCAAACGGTTGACAAATAACCATCATACTCGAGGAAATGCAGTTAACGGGTAAAACAAGAAATACCACTCATCCAATCTATCTAGAGGAATAAAAACGTATTGAATGCCACAAAGAGTCAATAAAATCTAAATACATTGTAAATGAAGTGCTTCATGCCAATAATACAGAACAGTTTTAGAGAGAGGTCCAAAAACTCAACACCTTAACGCTTATCATGCTAGCGGTGGGTATGCCCTGATAGTAATTACTTTTGAAAACAGTTCGATCCTGATGAGACATAACGCGGCGTCTCATCAGGATCGAAACTGTTTGATATAACGCCCTTGTTTTGAAAAGAATTTCAGGAAAGACAGTTTTTAGAACAAGAGCAGATGGCAATTGTTGCAGACGGAAACATTACCCAGCATGCAAAGAGTTAAGTGTTTTGAAGATTCGATTTTGTAAAACAAGGATTCCGTCGACGACTGGTAGAGAGCAGTTTAAACTTACATCTTAGAGCAATTGCAAGTAATTTGTCTACATATATATTTTTGTAGTGAAAACTGAATTTAAGTAAACATGTTTTCTTTACTAATCGAATTTGAATATCAAATTTCGTGCAATATTCTTTTTATATGCTGAACAGTGTTTAGTTAAACCACAATGTTTTTCTAATATAATGAATTGTTTTGCATCATGAATCGTTAACACTAGATATTAAATCGGTTGGGATGCACAATTTGATAAATGTTATAATATAACAATGTGAAGAAAAAACCACAATGTATGGCGGCCATCGTCTTTTTTCTTTTTAGCCCCTTAAGAGTCAAAGTTCAACTTGGTACATTATATACTTGTTTTGGATTCAACACCCTTTTAACTAGGTTAAAACACTAGGATACCAAGCATTACCCTAATTTGCCTATACCATTTAGATATTTTGAAATTCGAATAAGTCTAATAAGGCTTCAAACTCTTTATAACTCAGATAAAAATAAAATACAAATTTAAAACACCTCCATTTTTCGACATTTAATTGCATTGCAAGGGCGTACAGTGGAGAAAACGTTTTTCTTTCCCAATAAACGCGTTTACTCTAAAACTATTATTTCCATTGCAAACAGTTTGGAGCCAGATCAGACGCCGGGTAACCCGGCGTCTGATCAGGCTCCAAACTGTTTGCCACCAAGATAAACATGAATTATCAAAATTGTTCAAAAGTTGTACATTTCAACGTTTTAGTGTTTTGCGTTTGCGTACGTTTGCGTTTAAACGGGAAAGAATAACGTTTTCTCCACTGTATACATGTACATGTAGCTATTGTTTCTTCCCCGCTGAAGTTATCTATGTTCAAAGATATTGGCATGCGTTAATGTCATTAGGCTTTTCGGTACAGTGGAGAATACGTTATTGCGTTTACGTTAAACAGTGGTTTTCATTTCTAACAGTTTGGAGCCAGATCAGACGCCGGGTAACCCGGCGTCTGATCTGGCTCCAAGCTGTTTGCTACTCAGATTAAAATAAGTTAACAGGGACTAATAGTTATCATTTTCACTATGTTTATGCATTACGTTTGCGTTTCGTTTCCTTTCGTTTAGACGGGAAGGAATATATAGGACCTGTCATGAGTCGATGGTTATGACAAACTGATTCAAAACGAGTCTAGAATGGAAATGTTATCAAGCGAGCCTTGGCGAGCTTAATAACTTTTCCTTTTCAAGCCGAGTTTGAGATCAACTTGTCTTAAACATCGATTTGTTTTGATTTGATTTGTTTTGATTTTACGTCGCTTTCAACAGTATTTCAGTCATATTGCGACGTCCAGCTAATTACCCCCAGAAGTCCTTTATGCACTGTTTCAGACACAAATCGGCAACTGGGTAGAACCACCGTCCTTCCGCAAGCCAGCTGGAAGGCTTCCCCACATGACAAATCCGAACGACCCTACTAGGATACGAGTGACTATACTACTAGGCCACGGAGCCCCCTTAAACATCGAAGAGTTACAAGATTCTTTTTCTCACATAACCAACGATTTTAAGTTATTTTTAAAAGCAATATGCTTTTTTGGAATCCCAGTGACGTAATAACGCCTTTATAAAAATAGTGACGATTGAGTGACGTCATCATAATTGGAGACAGGGATATTCGTGATCGTTGTTCACTACAGTATATAGAAAACAGGGGTAGTTATGTGAGAAAATCAGGGCTGCAATAAGTTGACATGGAAAATCCTAAGATATCCAAATTTGCAAGTGCGATTTTACGAATCGTACCTTGACCCTATAACCTTTTTCTTGTTTTTGTTGACATGCTACTACTTAAAGTAGATTGTAAGTAAAGCAGAATGCGTCTTAGGGCGCATTCTGATTTTCTTTCAGCCTGCTTTAAGATACCATATACTAGAAAAAAATCCGGAGATTTAGGAAAAATCCGGAGAAATGGCAGCCCTGGAAAACGTATTCCCCTCTGTACTGACTGTTCTGACTTGTGTTAATGTCATTAGACATAGTGGTAGTACTGGAGCAGAAAATAGTCCATACGCTAAATTCCTAGTTAAAGTGCTTTGCAAACAACGGTTAAGAGACCAGCTAATCATAATCACATGTATTATTCAAGAACGTAGATGTCTGCAAATTGACAAACAGAACTGTTAGAAATACCTACAAACTACTTAAGGAACGTAAAAAAGTAGAAAATGACATTTAAATGTAGCCCTGTTAGCCGTCAATTCAAACATATGCTAGGCGACCTTTACATACAAAATGCATTGACAGTCTTATTGACAGGTGGCAATTTGATGAAGAACAAAACAAATGCAGAAATGTTACATAGCAATTGTTAA
Source organism: Gari tellinella (assembly GCA_922989275.2). NCBI lineage: Eukaryota > Metazoa > Mollusca > Bivalvia > Cardiida > Psammobiidae > Gari > Gari tellinella. The sequence goes on from OV277866.1 coordinate 49,172,213, forward strand.
TATTGCCTTTACACTTTATTTGGAAGCCAACTATGCCTCGATATGACATCATCAAACGGTCGATGTATAGAGGCTTGTTTGTATGTTCAAAACGGACGTGTTTAGGAGTCTGGTCCCTAGTATCGCGGTAGTACCATTATGTCTAGAAACATTCTTAGAAAACAATGCTGTCTCTGAACCCATTAACCCGTTGCTCTATGAAGTCATAACGTGCACTCGCAAACAGTTTTGATCCTAATTTGCTAGCGTAACAAAAACAACCCCGTCATTCAAACAACCCTCTTCTTTGTAGCTTCTGTTGTGTTTAACTCTTTACCCCATGATCAGTTTCTAGATTTGAAGACAGAGTACCTCTTAAGCTTTAATCTACTATTTGTTAGGCTATAGAATATATTATGATATATATTCATGGCAATATAAAGTGTACATGTACATCGGAGGAACACATTTACCATGTAAAAAGAGCTTTTATGGGGTACAGTGGAGAATCTGTTATTCTTTCCCGTTTAAACGCAAACGTACGCAAACGCAAAACACTAAAACGTAGAAAAATACAACTTTTGGACAATTCTGATAATTCATGTTTATCTTGGTGGCAAACAGTTTGGAGCCTGATCAGACGCCGGGTTACCCGGCGTCTGATCTGGCTCCAAACTGTTTGCATTGCAAATAATAGTTTTAGCGTAAACGCGTTTATTGGGAAACAATAACGTTTTCTTAACGGGGGTGTTCTGCCTACTCTCGGTTTGTAAAGTAACGACCTGTAAGAATTTCTTAACTTACTCTTGTGTACATTTAACACATTAAAAGCTATATAAGGTAAAGTCTTAAGCGTGAAAAATGCGTTATCACGTGTAAAAGAAGTGAAATAAATACCATTGGTTCCAAGGCTCCAGATAAGAATACATGTAAACTGAACAAATAAAACATTTTCTCACTCATTTCAACAAAAATAGCGTTACTTCTCATTTGTTCTCATTATACAGATCTTTACAGATACAGATCTTTATTCGGCATAAAATAGCATAAGCATATTCATAGCCATCAATTTGCATGAACAATATATACATACGTAAAGAGCATTGACATGAACAATTAAGTTTCATTAAACAAACTTTACAGAGAAGTATATGTTAATTGACTAGAGTTCTAGTAACTTATTCCACCTAACTATAGGGAAATAAGTGATCTGACAGAAATCGTAACGTGTTAGTTTTCAGTTCTATATTTAAATGCATTGAATATAAATTTCGAAAGATTACGAATAATTTTAGGTGATGTAGAAGACATCAAGTTTTTAAATTTGTGGATATTAGGCCAATGACAAAAGTAAGGAGAAAAATATCGTCGTCTTAGTTCGCTATATTTCGGGCAAACTAAGAGGAAGTGATATTCATCTTCTATCATTTTCATGTTACAATTTTGGCAAATTCTTTCTATTCGTGGTATATCTAAGTGTCGTCCTTTCTCTATAGCTAAATCATGAGAGGAAATTCTAAATTTAGTTAGGGCGATTCTGTACTTATTACTATTTATGCAGCTAAGGTATTTTTCAATTTCAAGCTTTTCTTTGTACTTTGAATAGGATAATAGACGATTTGAGTTGTTGATACTATTATGCCAGCTTTGCTTGTAAGAATCTATGAGTCGTTGTTTAATGGCGTTAAGTTGTGTAGTATTGTTCTCTTGCATTATCCATACATCTGACACTATTAGTTCTCATTATTCTCGTTACTTCTCATTAGAATCGTCTCAAAGAGGGGTTAGAGGCAAAATTAAAGATTAAGTGTTTGAAATACTCCCCTTATCAGGAGCCCTGTTCGGTAAACTAGGTTTGTATCTATTGGAGGTATTGGGCTAATCTTTATGGGTATTCCTAGTGGTAAATGGGTATTACAATGGATGTAACAATGATTACTATTATACCATAAAAATTAGCTTCCTCTTGTTTATGTTCAAACAAACAAGCCATCAATCATAAATCACACGGTCCTGCTATTCCTGCTAACGAGAGGCCAAACAAAGGTCAAATCTGAATATTCTGCAAACTATGCGTTTACAGTGGAGAATCTGTTATTCTTTCCCGATAAACGCGTTTACGCTAAAACTAGTTTTTCTTTTACAAACAGTTTGAAGCCAGATCAGACGCCGGGTAACCCGGCGTCTGATCAGGCTCCAAACTGTTTGCCATCAAGATAAACAAGAATTATCAGAATTGTCCAAAAGTTGTTCTTTTCTACGTTTTAGTGCTTTGCGTTTGCGTTTGCGTACGTTTGCGTTTAAACGGGAAAGAATAACAGATTCTCCATTGTACTTATGATACAGTGCTCCCTCTCTACAACGGCACGCAATGAGAGACAAAATCGTGTGTGGTGTTTGGAGGGATTTGTTATAGGGAGGGATATTGGCTTACCGTTTCAAACAGTTTGATGCAAAAATAAAGATTTGAGTATTTGTAAAGGGGCGTCTGATCTGGATTCAACCTGTTTGCCGCTCATCATTATGGGTTTTTTCTGTCAAAATGTCCAATATGTGAGAAACCAGCAGAGCAGACAAAATTGCAGCAGTGAAAGCGTTAGACATAATTGTTTTAGGAACAGTGGCAAGAGTCGTTGTAAGGAGGGAGTCGTTGTTCGGATGGCTGTTATAGAATTGTAGCACTGTACACGTATAACGGTTCCAAACAACTTGACCCAGTTTAGACGCCGCGTAACGGTTTTACACTTTGAATATACATATTGGCAGAAATTGCTATTAACGTTGCAGACGAATATTTCGGCAGACGACATACAGTGGAGAATCTCTTATTCTTTCCCAATAAACGCGTTTACGCTAAAACTATTTTTGCAGTGCAAACAGTTTGGAGCCAGATCAGACGCCGGGCAACGCGGCGTCTGATCAGGCTCAAAACTGTTTGCCACCAAGATAAACAAGAATTATCAGAATTGTCCAAAAGTTGTTCTTTTCTACGTTTTAGTGCTTTGCGTTTGCGTACGTTTGCGTTTAAACGGGAAAGAATAACAGATTCTCCACTGTACACATACAGTGGAGAATGTGTTATTCTTTCCCAATAAACGCGTTTACGCTAAAACTATTATTTGCAGTGCAAACAGTTTTGAACCAGATCAGACGCCGGGTAACCCGGCGTCTGATCAGGCTCCAAACTGTTTACCAGCAAGACAAACATGAATTATCAGAATTGTCCAAAAGTTGTACTTTTCTACGTTTTAGTGTTTTGCGTTTGCGTACGTTTGCGTTTAAACGGGAAAGAATAACGTTTTCTCCACTGTAGCGCACTAAACGTTCACTAGTTCACTGCCATAGTAATGCCTGCTTAACACTTAACCCAATACATAGGCCTCTGCATGCCTTAATTTATCCATTCACTGAAGAAAATTGCTCCAATATGTACCATGGCATCTGACCAGGCTCCAAACTGTTTGCCACTCAGATTTAGAATAAATCGTGAACAATTTCAAAAAGTCAAATTTCTACATTTTAGTACATTGTGTTTGCGTTTCGTACATTGCATGCGTTTAAACGGGACAGAATAACGCCTTCTCCACTTTGAGTTTGCGTTTCGTTTCGATAAACAAAAGACAGAAACATGTTTTCTTCTCTGTAATATTCAATGACCTAATGATAAGTACTCGTAAATTTGCCTGTTGACCCAGCGAAAGATAATTTAGAATAGAAGTTCACGATTTGCTCATTATTTTGTGAGCCTTCTGTCATTCAAAAATTGCTTTCAATCCTAAAACACAATTGTTAAGAGCATTTAGCCGCCAAGAGAATTAGGAGCAATTGATTTGCCTTTCAAAAGTACATTTGTCAATGCCACAGTCATCAACGAACACGGAACTAGCTTAACCCTTTCAATGATTGAAACCAAGTTACTGTTCATTTTACAAACAATGTAGACCCTGATCAGAGGGCTCCGTAAGGAGCCCTCTGATCAGGGTCTACCTTGTTTGTTTAACCGTTGGTTCGTGTATAATATTTTCTAAGAACAGTCTTAAAAATAAACATAAAGCGGTTATTTGTAAAACGTGGAATAGCCGAAATGAAATATTTCAGTAACCAAAATAGCTAGAATATCAATACTCCATAGAAAGAAGCCAATACGCGTTTACAAATTGGCGGCAGAAAGCTTGCTATTGAAAATGTTAACATGTTGCTCAATAAAAGATACCACTGCCATTTGATCATTGACCGACAGCGAATTTGTCTTACAGGGAGAAAACGTTATTCTTTCCCGTTTAAACGCAAACGAAACGCAAACGCATTGCAATGAAATAAAGAAAACTACATTTATTTGACACTTCTGAATAGAGGTTTTAATCTGAGTCGCACACAATTAGGAGGCTGGTCAGACGACGGGTTACCCGACGTTCCATCTGGTTCCAAACTGTTTTGTAAGGGAAATAATAGTTTTAGCGAAAGCCATTATATACATATTGTAATTCACTGGTGTAATATCGTGTTTGTGGGCTCCTGTCAAACCTTTATATCCACAAGCGCTGCATGTAGCGGCACAGCAAAGACGTCATTTGCGACGACGTTACCGCAAATAACGTCAGGTTTGGAGGAAAATCTTTGTAGCAGAAAGACCTAAAACTATGGATTCGATTGATTTAATACATGTAGGTGTTTAAAATTGATTTGTGATAAATAATGGTTCACATTCGTGCTTATTACTTATCATTTTTAATGAACTTCTGAGGCTAGCGTCAACGTTTTTTAGTCAACTCGTTTATTAGAAATGATAAAAAATGAGAACTCATGTAATATCCTCTATTTATGAAACGGACCCATGGAACGGGTATTCATTGCAAACAATGTAGTCAGACGACGATGCTATTTTTAACTGTTAAATAGAAACACATTTTATGATTATAATTTTTTGATCAGGTTATTCTATTTCATAAAAGCCGATTGTCAGCATTGTACGGTTATGCTTAATAGATATTATCTTGAATGGTTGATTAACATATACATGTCCATTGTACACAAATTCGATTCCACAAACGATATCGAATATTAACAATACCTCACTGGAACTCTCATAACGCGAACATACCAGTAATTCAAAGTTGAAACGTGGTTTATATAAAAAGAAATCTATTTTTGACTAAGCGAACTTGAATAATCTAGTTAATTTAACCGTAGAAATAGAGGATCTTACATGAGTGCTCATTACTTATTAAAAATGATAAGTAATGAGCACGAATGTGAGATTCTATTTATCAGATTACAATTTTAAACATTTATCATACCAATCAAAGCCATTGTTTGTAGTCATTTTGCTACATGTATACATGTGTATAGATTTTCCACCCAAACCTGACGTTGTTTACGTTAACGCCATCGCAAATGACGTCAATTGGTGTTTTGCTACATGCAACGCTTGTGGACGAAACGGTTTGGCCGGAACCCAAACCATTTTATTTCACTAGCGGATAACGATATTTATATAATGGCTTTATTCCACTCCCAGACCACACGTTATGTGATAAATAAGGGTAAATTGAAATTAAGCGAACTCGGGATTTCTATGCTCGACTGTAAATGGTTTATTGTTCTCGTAAGAGAAACAAATGTGCCAATGACTTAACACGTGGACCGTACTAGGTGGTGTAAACGCATTACTGGAGCAAATAACCATTTCGCTGCCAGCATTATGGTCTGCTAATGAAATTACATCTGTATTCGTGTATTGAATTAAACTTTAAGCACTGTCATAGAAGATACACCGATATAGATGTCAAATAGTAAAGATCCTGATCAGACGCCGAGTAACTCGGTGTCTGATCAGGATCAAAACTATTTGTAAATACCAGTGCTCTCAGGCTTTGGTAGTTGAAGTTTGAAGACTGGGAGACAGACGGGAGAATCAATAATATAAATGTAAATGTACCAGAGAAAAAAATTCTAAATTCAAGTTTATTTCACAGTTACCATATGTCACTATTATGTAGTACTGTAAGCGTTCTTCTAACAGTAGAGTACGAGAGTTATTTATGATAACATTTCAACATAATCTAGACTAGCTACTAGACTGATAAATATATTATCTTTAATAATGTATTATGATTTTCAATGGTTTGTCATTGTGCCTTATTCCTGCTACAGAGTCCAGCACTGATTTATCTGTAACCCTGGCTAGGAAAAGACAACCCAGTATGAATCAAAGGGAAATAATGATAAAAGATTACAGGGACTGTACCAGTCAGACTTTAGAAACCGAGGTCCGATGTATCAGTGCTTTACACTGGGCATCTAAAAGAACCAGAGAACTCTTTCGATTGGCAGAAACGAACGTTAACAATCAAACAACCAAAATTAAAACCAGTCTAAACATAACCCTACACCAATTCTATTGCAATCACTTTGCAAACAGCACAGACTCTTAAATTTGACAATAGTCCGAGTCACTCCACGCCTGTGCCTAATGCCTGTACTAGAACCATTTCTTGTAGAACAAAATTGAATGCATTATTGGAACAGAAAATCGCCACGTCATATAGCTACTTGGAGCATGTTGGGAGAAAAGTTATGTTCTCCAGCATAAGTTTATTTAATACGTCATTTGTTTTAGTTTAACTCAGTTACCGCTATAAAGACGACCTGTTTGAATCAGACGATGCGTACAGTGGAGAAAACGTTATTCTTTCCCAATAAACGCGTTTACGCTAAAACTATTATTTATATTGCAAACAGTTTGGAGCCAGATCAGACGCCGGGTAACCCGGCGTCTGATCAGGCTCCAAACTGTTTGTTACCAAGATAAAAATGAATTATCAGAATTGTCCAAAAGTTGCACTTTTCTACGTTTTAGTGTTTTGCGTTTCGTTTCGTTTAAACGGGAAAGAATAACGGATTCTCCACTGTACATGTAACTGTTAGACACTACAGTGCTCCCTCCCTAAAACGCCCCTCCCAACAACGATTCCCTCCTTACACAACTACTGTTCTCCAAACAAGACAATTATGTATTACATTTTCACTGCTGAAATACCTTCTGCTTAAAATGATCCTCTGCTGTTTTGCTCAAAATTACGTATAAGAGGATATTTTAACAGAATAAATACAATGTCCAGGGGCAAACAGCTTGAATCCTGATCAGACGCCGCGTTACGCGGCGTTTGATCTGGATTCAAGCTGTTTTAATTGTACGCCACGTCTTAATTTTCCCTCACTATAACAATTCCCTCCGGACAACACACACACACACACAATTTTTGTCTCCCATTGGGTGCTATTACATCGTATAGAGGGGAGCACTTTATAACAATAACATGTAATATTAACATGATCTTAGTCAAAGTACCGTAAATGCGCCTTAGAAAACATATTGCAGGAATCGTTTTTATGGCGATCAAAGGGTAAAAGTAGACGGAATCAATCAATCAATCAATCAACCAATCAATCAATCAATTACAGTACTGAACCTTATTAAATTAAATTGATAATCGCAAGCGAATTGCCATCGAATTGCCATCGAATTGCCATCGAATCGGGCGCTTCAAAAAACAAATCATGCGTTTGAATATTTTTTACGCGAATTTTCCGAAGCGGTTGTGACAAATATGGAATCGAAACAAATGACGAATACATATTTGCGAACATTTGTGAGATACACAATTGAAGAAAACTTACCCGAGGGTAAAGTTAGTATTCTGAATCGCAAGCGAATTGCCATCGAATTGCAAGCGAATTGCCATCGAATTGCAAGCGAATCGCAAAAATTGTTAATTTAATAAGGTTCAGTACTGTAACAGAAACAAAGCAGAAAGCTCCACTGTGAACACTGTCTTATTTCAGTCCTGCATTATACCGCAATATAAATCACTATTTTTAGTTACAGTGGTAAATACGCTATTCCTACCCATTTACGCGTTTATCTATGTGTAAGAAACGCATAGTGAACGGTTAACGAACGCTTAATGAACGCTTAACGAACGGTTAAGGCCTAACGATTTGAACGCGTTTAAACGCGTTAATAAACGGTTATACCCGAGATGCTGCGATTGGGGCGTCCGTTTTCCGTTTCACGCGGAGATTTCGGATATTATCGATGATTGCCGTTTTAGAAAAATCCGAATGAAACGGGTTTATCAAAAACAAGAATCGATTTGTCACTGGAGCATTTTCGCGATAAAAATTTTCAGGATCTAAACTGGTTTCGCTTATAGAATTTATATAAATATAGACAGTTTGGATCTCGATCATAATGCTGAGTGACTCGGCGTTTCATCGAGATTATTTCTGTTTGATATGTATTAGAATAATTCCTTCCATGTTGATTTCTATTCAAACGGTTTGAATCCAGATCAAACGCCTGGCTGTATAGATCGGCATAGCATCAGGATCCAAACTGACAGCTTTGAATAAACCCAATTACTTTCATAATAGTTAACACTATCGATTTAGATGTAGATGGGACGCCGAGTAGCTCGGTTCTTATGTTTTACAGCTAAGAATGAAGCATACGGTCTTGATTTCATTTTTACAGTTTGGCTCTAGATGAAATGCCGAGTTACGGGAGTCTCATCCATATTCAAACTATACAGATATCTTTTACTTTGATGAGAGAGTATAATAACTGACACATACTCGCATATAAGGTTTGGTTTATTTGGTTGATATTCCAATCAACCCCAATGGGGCATTAGGATACTTACTTTGATAAGCCGCAGTTTTATTACCCCCCTGTCCGGCTTGTGACGCAACAGTGTTAGCGGCTAGCCCTGCATGCCACATGTGGCATTTGGGAATTCCGCATGTTCATAGTAATAGTAATATACACAATTTACATAATCCTTTTTAAACCGTATCCTTTATATGGGAAAATAAATGTATATTCATAAAACTTTCACAGGATAACCGTTCTTCTTAAAGAAAATGATTTCATAAAATTTTATAAGATTATATTTACTCCACAGTAACGATATTTACTAAATTCTTAAGTAGGATAAGAGCGGCCCGCAAGTCATACATTGATTACCTCCCTTTCTCCATGATTACTCCCCTTTCATCCGGGCTCTTTTAAACGCGTTAAGAAACGCGCTAAGAAACGGGTAGTAAACGCGTTAAACGAAACGGGTAACGAACGCTTAACGAACGATTAACGAACGCGTAAGAAACGCGCAAGAAACGCATTAAGTGGGTAGGAATAGCGTATTTACCACTGTACAAGCCACGCAATTATACACGCCATGTAGTGCTTAAAGCATCATGTATTCTCATTAAGTCGCAAAAGACGATCGATAAATGACAACAAATAGTTCTATTTTCAACGGAACAATTCAATAATTAATTGATTGCAAATTGGCATTTTGACGCAGACAATTAAACGTCATTATGTAGCAAATTATCTTGCATCGAGTTGACATGTTAATTGTGAAATTATAGTATTTAAAATTCAGATGATTAAGTGCAGTGTTGCTGTTCAATTGAACAGAAATCGGCTGAATATTCAGTTAATTAAACCCATTCGTAGTTTGAGCCTTGCAGTAGAAATATGGTATGCAAAAAGTGTATACTCGTATGAATCGTCGTACTAGCATTACGTTACTATCGTAACTCGATAATTCGAACGCACGTTAGTTCGAACCATGGAGGAATTATACAGGTATAATTCCTCCATGTTCGAACATACTCTTATTTTAATGTTAAACCGTTTTAACTTTGAAATACGGGTATTTCCGATTTAAGCGAGATCGGATTATCAAAGTTCAACTTACAAATACTGGTACATAGAGGATATGGTAGTTCGAAGTATCGAGTGTCGACTTTATTTCATGATGTCTTCTTAGAATAGAATATACGCTATCTAAAACCGCAATAAATAAAAGTAATTCATTTTAATAAGCTCAAAAAACGAGCCAATTGAATGAAACTAGTTTGTGGCAAAGTTTCTTATCTAATATTTAAAAGTATATGCGTCGAAATGATGTTATTATTAATTGGTTTTACAGTTTCAGTTTTATTAGCATACATTGTATCAGCAGTAAACACATCTATGAGGACCATAAAGAAAGAGTTATTTTCCGTGCTTACCCTTTCGCTCTCAATGACGCTTAAAAGCGCGTTTGCAAACAGTTTGGATCCTGATCAGACGCCGCGTTACGCGGCGTCTGATCAGGATCCAAACGGTTTGACACTCGTTTAATTTTTTTAAACTTTGAAACGACATTGCAGATAACAAAATTGAAGCAGACGACAATGAAACGGTGAAGGGGTAAAAAATCTCCTGAAAAAGTTGGCAGTGAAAAGGTTAACGCAGGCGCCTGCTTTACAAGGATTACAGTAAAAGAGATGGGAAATTCTGCTTTAACGCCATCTACCTTATTCAGTCAACTGTCTTCAATATGTTTTAAAGCGGTGGTAATTTAGGGGTTTTACTGTAAACAAATTACCTAAACATGGACGCCTGGAGAATGCTCTCGACTTGTTTTATTTTATCAAATGAGACGGCCCCCTGCGGATAAAGTTCTTATGAAATTTCCTTACAATCGAGTTGCAATAATTCGAAACTCGCTTATATTGAAATTATCTATATTTCAACGTCTTATGGTGTAGATCAAGGCCAGAAAGCGCGTTAAAGACACGGCGGCTTGGCTTGAACTACGATGTTTGGCACACACATGCATCTGAAGCATTGTATATAGCTGTATTTTATATGGTATTTAGCAGTGTAGACAAAACTCAGATACCGAGACTGTGATGACAAGTGTGCTTGGTCTGTACAATGTTGCAATGCAATAAGGCTGGGATTGTCATAGAACGGCGCATATGTATTGTACAATGTATCTCAAACTTAGAGCAGTAGAGTCCAATCATATGATGTTTTATGTTGGTTACTACATATAGGCTGATTTAATATTTTAGAAATATTTTAATGTTGTTTTTATTTTGTTTTTCTTTTGTTGTTGCTGTAGTTCCATACTGTTTTAAGCTTCTAACCTCCATAACATCTATAAAGAGTCATTTCTCAATGGTCATTCTAATAACATGCATTATTGATTGTGTGCATTATTGCTTGATATAACGAGTTATAACATTATCGGTATCCACATATCTGTCAGCAAAATGATAATGATTATCAATTTGCCTGCATTATACAGTCCAATTATTACTATTCGTTTTAAAAAGGCATAAACTGTCATCTCAATTCAACATCAGGCTATATTTGATTATAAACAATTACACCGACCGTGGAATACATGGCAATATGAGTAAGGTTAACTCTGCTGTACGTGCCCTGACTTAAGTTCTATCAATCGTCCCCTAATGATACATATGAGCCATGTCATGAGAAAAACTTGCCTTATTGCATTTCATCATTGTACAGACCAAGCATAGTTATCATCCCAGGTTCTGTATCTGAGTTTGGTTTACACCGCCAAAAGCGGTATAATATAATACAGCTATATAAAACGCTTAACAATGCATGTTGGCGTCAAACAGTGTAGATCAAGACCAGCCGCCGCGTCTTTGACGCGGCGTCTGGCCTTGATCAACACTGCTTCAATGCAATAAGACAGGTTTTCTCATGACACAGCTCATATATTCGTAATGTACAAACAGTTTACCTATATTCATGTGTCCTATGAAAGCATATACATGTAGTCTCCCTCTGTAAAGGGGCTGTACTGTTTGTCATGTTGCAACATATTGTACAGTGGAGAATCTGTTATTCTTTCCCGTTGAAACGCAAACGTACGCAAACGCAAAGCACTAAAACGTAGAAAAGAACAACTTTTAGACAATTCTGATAATTCATGTTTATCTTGGTGGCAAACAGTTTGGAGCCTGATCAGACGTCTGATCTGGCTCCAAACTGTTTGTATTGTAAATAATAGTTTTAGTGTAAACGCGTTTATTGGGAAAGAATAACAGATTCCCCACTGTACCAAGCAACACTTAATAGTAAAAATAAACTAGATTAATTGTACACTGGACTTGTCCATATTAAGTTTCATGGTCAGTGAATTGAAAGTATGTACATGTCTAATTGTGGACAAATATGTAGTGACTTTCTCATTATACCCCACTAAAGGAATGATTCCAACCTGCATACAAACTTGTTAACTCGAACAAACGTTAGTTGGACTATGGGCTTTAGGGTGTTCCCAAATTTAAGGGAATATATATATGTAGTTCGGTTTTACATTTGGGATAAAGATGAGTTCGATTAAAGCGATTTTGAATTATTTTAACTATTTCACTGCCACCGGCTCAAAAAGGAGACTTGGCAAAAAGTTTGAATCCTGATCAGACGCCGAGTAAGGACCCAAAGTGTTTAACACTCGTATCGATATGTTTTAAGTCATACTATATTGAATCTTGCTTCGAAACGATCTTGCAATCAACAGAATTGAAGCTGACGACAATGAAACGGTGAAGTGGTAAAAATCTCAAATTTAATTTGGTAGCGAAAGTGTTACATGCAACTGCAGTCTCAAGTTTACATGTACTTTTCCAAGTGCAATAAAGTGTTGAAATCTTAGGAAATGTACCATATCTAGGTCACAGACACTTTGTTTTTGTCTTCTTGGAAAGCCATCTCAAATTCACCGCGAAGAAACTTCCGGGTAATAAGTGTTATTAGACCCAGAATAAACATTTGTCTTCATAAATCTAGTTATATTATTCTTCCCCGTTTCTCCGTTCTACTATTACCATGAAAACTAAAGAAATCTGTCCAATAATTTCATTATGGGAAACATCTCGCTGTCACCAGAATTTCTCACGATTTGTCCTTCATTTCCCCCAAATGGGTTTCACTTATCCACCTAAGAAAAAATTGTTTTGCGTTTCCAAACAGTTTGGAAACAGATCAGACGCCGAGTAACTCGGCGTCTGATCTGGTTCCAAACTGTTTGACACCATGAATCAATATCTGCTGTAAGAAGACAATACCTTTTATGTTGTTAAAAAAATATACTTATGGCAAGACATAGTAGGATAAAACGTTAACTCTTTACATGTAATTGCCGTGTACGGCAATATTGGTGATTGTAAAAAGTTTGGATACAGACCCATATACTGTGGTAATTAGCGCGTGATTGCTACCCACACTATGTCATACTTGAATCAATAATTTTTCTATTTTTTATTTTTCATGTCTTTAAATCAATTAAAATCTGGGTTGAAACGAAAAAAGTATAGCTTTAACAGATGTCATGGTTGCGGGAAAAGGTTCAATAAACGCATCTCCTTTCCTCTTAAAACTTCGACTGACCCTTTATCAGAGAAACCATTAACAGTAACGAAGTTTTTTCCTCCATTTATTATTTACTTATTGGATGCAATCTCGCCAAAGTGACAATCTCATTAATTCATAACCTTGAGCAACTCGGAAACGATTTATTCGCCGTAACATTGCTTCTATAGGAATATAAAACGACTCCTGCCCCTCCTACGTTAAATATATTCAAATCTAAAATATCTAAAAATTAATAGCATTGCTGATTTGAAGATTTAATAGTTTTAATTTAAATACAAATAGTTTAGAGTTTAGGTATCTGTTTAGAAGCATGTAGAAGGAATATCCCTCTAGCTAACGTTGAACACTGACGCTGTATGATTGGTCACGACTCGTACACAATGTAATAGAAAGGCTGGACCCATGAACATTACGTATAACTCTCTTAATACGGTTAATGTAAATAATACGAATCGCAGTAAACGAAAATAAATATATTTCCAAGGACAACAAGTTGAGCCCAAATTATTGCCAGTTAGAGAGAAAAAGTGTTTACGCATTTTGCAATATGAAGACGTCAGCTCGGAAAACCCGTGCAATGATAGTGTATATTTTATCCCAATAAACGCATTTGTGTTGAAACACTTTGTTTCCATTGCAAACAGCTGGGAGCCAGATCAGACGCCGGGTAACCCGGCGTCTGATCAGGCCCCGAACTGTGTGCTGCAATGTAATTAGATTAAAACAAGTTATCAGACTTTTTCAAACTGTTTTATACATTATATGTAGCACGTTTATTGTAAAATAAAGATTTAAATCTAAGTGGCAAACAGTATGGAGACAGATGTCTGGCATGGATCCAAATTATTTACAATGATCAAATGTATTTTAGCATATACAGTGCTCCCTCCAAACAACAGCCCTCCGAACAACGATTCCCTCCCTACAACAATGCTTGCAGCTGTTCCCAAAACAAGAATTTTATGTCTAACGTCTTCACCGCTACAAAAATGTCAGCTTAGAATTGTCGTTTGCTTTTTCTTGATGTTAGGTATGGATATGTTGACAGAAGCAACATACATGTATCTAGACGAGTGACACACATTCTGAACCCAGACCCATGGCGCGCAGTCTGATCTGGGCTCAAATTGTTTGCAAATATATTCTAAGGTTATACATTTCCCTTCCAAAGTACATCTCCCTCCGAACAACACACATTATCGATGTCTCCTGTTATGCCGGGTGTCGTTGTAGAGAGGGAGTACTATACGCGTGTATTGCCAAAGAACAGCGTCTAGAATCCGGTGCTATATATTATACAATGTATAACGTGACATTATGTACTTTTGACTTGAAAATACCATCGATTGCCTATTGTAAACGAGATTCAATCATTTGGAATAGCTCTGTGAAAGAAATCCCTGATATATATGACACCAGTTAATTCATCTCACCTTACAGCCGGGGAGTATTTAATATCACCTAGACAATCGTGACCTCTCCCTATGGAAGCATGTTGGAGCAATAACAAAGACAATATTGGACAGATGTCGAACCCCATTTGTCAATCCGGACATATCTATAGTAATTTCGTACTTGATTATACGGGCAATCTGGCTTTAGTACAGATCGTAGAATATAATGGAAGCGTCACGAACTTAGTAATCATTTCGGAAATGACATTTATTCGTAGTAAAGTTCCGGTATTGCGATCTGCCAATGTGAAGAGGCATTGAAAGTGGTAATCCTTTATGGCATAGCCAGTTCCTAGTTTTGAAGACAGGTTCAACTTTAAACATTAAAAGTAAAGAAGACTGCACCTGAAGGCGCATTCTGCTTTACTTTCAGTTTGCTTTTAGCCAAGATCTGTTATAGGTTAATAGGGCATATTCCTAATGGTGCATATTCATGAATGGGTTAAAGACAGGCTATGGCTTATATCAGGGTGGAAGAAAAGCAGAACGCTCCTTCAACCACAGGTCATGCCTAAACTATTGAATATAGAAGAGTCAAACTTTACTGATAAGAATCCAAACCTGATCAGGATTAAAACTGTTTGACAATCGACTCGATATTTCTTAACACATATTACCTTGAAACTTTAAAACGTTTTTGCAGACAACAATATTGAAACAGAAGACAATAAAGCGGTAAAGGGTAAACAGCTCATGATTAATTTCGCGCCGAAAAGATTAATGAATAAGCAAGAAAACTTGAATGCAAATCTGATGGAAGTCTACGAACGGTAGAACGCAACATAAATAGTGATAGTCTTCGGTCTATGATTTATAAACCTATTTGTCAATGTGTCTCTGATTGTGCGAAATAATAGTGAATACCTCTGTAATAGGAAGTAAGGGATATAACCATCAAAAAAGGAGGTAACATACTCGGTACAGAGTTATCTTTCTTGTACAACATGTTGCAGTAATAAAACTCACGGACCACGCTAATGATACAAGCAGCGCCAATCGATCTCGTCAATAACAACGGATAATTTCCTGTGATTTTACCCCGTGTGATTCCATAGCCATTACCGGTTCTCATTATTTTCGCTACAGGTAGCAAATTCACTTTTCAAGGACTTGTTATCTTTCCCGCTATAATACATTGGAACCCTTCGAAACCGGCACCTCTAAATACCGGAATTCTCTCTAAACCGGACAAAAGCTTTGGTCCCGTTTCCAACCCTTCTTTATTTTTACCCATTACACCATTAACAACGCTCTTTTACGTCTTTGGTTTATTCATACACTAAAGAAATTAGTTATACATGTTAGAAGATGATTAGTTTAAAGCAGGTTGAAAGTAAAGCAGAATGCGCCATAAGGCGCATTCTGTTTACTTTTTACCTTCTTTAAATGGTTATCTATCTTCAATAATCGAAACAGGCTAAAGAGTAATGGGTAAACATGCTAAACACGATTTGGTTAATATTGGAAATCAGTTTGGACACAGATCGGACGACATATTTACACTAACATTTCCCCCACATTAAAACATAAAACCAATTTTGCAGACGAAATTTTAAGCAGACATGATAAGGTTTAAGTCGAACCAGATGTGCAGGATAAAGATAGAAAAGTCCTAATGGTGTCTGTTGTATTCTCGAAACTTTACCCTTGCTTAAAATCCTGACAAACTGCAACGTTATTTATTAAAAGATTAAAAGTGCTTATTATTCACAAATTATACTATAGATGAATGCGAAAAAGGTAACATTTCAAAGATCAAAGAAATCGCCTTTTGTCTGGGGAATTTGCAGGTCAATTATTATATGAATCATTTAACATGTTAGAAACACATCATCGTAAATTACGATAACAATAATAATTGAATGGTACCATTTATTGTTGTTAAAAGCTATTATTGTTATTATTATACCATACTTATACAGCGCTCTTTGCACACAGGACTTGTAGGCCTGAAAGCGCTTCACATGAATTATATATTAAGACTAATGAATACATTTACAATTAAGATAAAATGGAAGACAATCTGAAAAAGGGAACAATCTGGCAGTATGAACATTAAGATTATAAAAAAATGATAGTATTAATTTAACCAAGTAGTCGAAAAATGCATCGAAGGTTAAAACTAGTAATAGCATTATTTAAAAGTCAACAGTTTTGTGCCCAAAAACCTCCACAGCTAAGGATTTGTTTTCTGTATTGCAAACAGTGTATACAGTGGAGAATCTGTTATTCTTTCCCAATAAACGCGTTTAAGCTAAATCTATTATTTCCAGTGCAAACAGTTTGGAGCCAGATCAGACGCCGGGTAACCCGGCGTCTGATTAGGCTCCAAACAGTTTGCAACTCAGATAAAAATGAAATCTCAAGGTTGTCAAAAGGTTGTCGTTTTCTACAGTTTAGTGTTTTGCGTTTGCGTTTCGTTTGCGTTTAAACGGGAAATAATAACAGATTCTCCACTGTACCCAGAGACGCGGCGACTGGTCTTATTTTGAAATACAACAGCATAAAGAACTTCTTTTACCTGGCCTTTCTAATATACAGGTGATCATGTTAGGATTCCGTGCGTAAAACTGGCGACATAGCTTGTACAACGGATTGTTAGCAATCAATATGATTTTCTCATGTCATACATGTAGCCAGACAACATTATTACAGTGTGGATACTGATTAGACGCCGTGTTACGCGGTTCAACAGTTAATCGCAGCATCACGTGACTTAAGCATATAGGTTTTAAAGCCAAATTCGCGGTCAATTATTGACGCATGTTCTAATACTATATTCTGTCAATGACGATGCAAGACCTTGGTCGGAAATCAATAGCTATAGTCTGGAACATGTGTGTGATTGCTGAATCATTACACTGTTGCAATACAGGGCTGCCATTTCTCCGTTATTTTCCTAAATCTCCGGATTTTTCCCCAGTTCATGGTAGCTTAAAGCAGGCTGAAAGTAAAGCAGAATGCGCCCTAAGGCGCATTCTGCTTTACTTACAGCCTGCTCTAAGCAGTCGCATGTCAACAAAACAAGAAAAAGGCTACGGGGTAAAGGTACGATTCGTAAAATCACACTTGAAAAATGCAAATTTAGAAAATCTTAGGATTTTTCTTGTCAACTTATGGCAGCCCTGGCAATACCATCTAGGTAACAATTTACGCATTTAATATATTCATCCACTGAAGAAAAATATTGCAGATTTATAAAGTACTCGTAATTTTAAGATATTTTATCAGAAATAGTTTGTATATTTTAGCAGAGTGTAGCTTGACCCTTTCATGATTAAATTATTCGGGAGATTTTTACACCTTCACCGCGTTGTTGTCGTCTGCTTCTGTATTGTTGTCTGCAAGACACGTTCCAAAGTAAGATATAAGGTTGTATAAAATAAATATGGATAGTCGTGTCAAACAGTTTGGGTCCTGATCAGACGCCGCGTTACGCGGCGCTTTTTTAAGCATCATTGAGAGGGAACGGGTTAAAGAAGGCTGAACGTATAGCACAATTAAGGTGCATTCTGCTTTAATTTGAGATTCAGTCTGCTCTAAGCAGCTACAGTGGATAATCTGTTATTCTTTCCCAATAAACGCGTTTACGCTAAAACTATTATTTGCAGTGCAAACAGCTTGGAGCCAGATCAGACGCCGGGTAACCCGGTGTCTGATCAGGCTCCAAACTGTTTGCCACCAAGATAAACATGAAATATCAGAATTGTCAAAAAGTTGTTCTTTTCTACGTTTTAGTGCTTTGCGTTTGCGTACGTTTGCGTTTAAACGGGAAAGAATAACGTTTTCTCCACTGTATCTGCCTTCAATACTGAACACACTCTATCAAAGGATCAAACCTTTACTCGATATCCTGTTTTTCGTTTTGAAGAAAGGTGACCACTTAAAACGGGTTTAAAGTAAAGCTTTTAGCCGGCTTTAAGCTACAATCAGCAAGGATACAGAAAACTATTTCTTAAAATGTATATTCATGACTGTATAAAGTTGAACTATTTTCTTCATTGGAGGAATAAATTAAAGGCATGCAAGGCTCGATATCAGTTGAGCCGAGACAAAATTTGCTCTTAGATATTTCAAACAATGGAAACGATATAATTATATGACTCGACTAAGGTTTAGGTCACGGTACAGTCTCAACGATATGAAAATAAACTGATCTTGACCAATCAACAACCTCGATATTCAATAACATCGAAAGTTATTAACACCCGCATTATCTGCCATTATCGTTCCTTCATTTCAGTTTCACAACTTTTTCATACTACTGGTAAACCTCTTCTCTTAGTCTATCTGTCAGTATGACTATGTCTGTCTTTCAATCCCGCTCTCTGTCTCTCGTTGTCTGTCCGTCGCTATCTCCCTGTCTGTTTGTATATCTCTCTGTCTATCTTCATGTTTCTCCATGTATGTGTGTGTGTCTCTCTCTCTTTTCCTTTGTCTCTCTGTCTGCCTCTGTCACTCTCTCTGTCTCTGTCTCTCTCTGTCTCAAATTATGTGATAATGAAACTAATTAGATAACTCATTTGAAAGCTAGAGCATGCAATGGGCTTATCAAAAACATATATAAACACACATGTACATTGTTTGTAAATACATATTGAACCTCAATAATCTACAAGCATACGATGAATAAATGACAGTACAGTGGTAGATGTAACGTATAAATCTCAATATTACGACCCGTCAAAGAGCTTATACGATATGGATGCGTTTCTCAAGAGAAGTCGCAGTTACTCCCCTTAGTACTTAAACTGTTTCATGCAAAGAAGGCAGTGAACCAAACCATCAGAAGCGGCAAACATTAATAAGCACTTTAAACATATCAAATATAGAAATGTGGTACCCAATATTAGAATTCAAGTTTATCCCAAAATAAATGTCGACTACAGTTAGGCCTTAGTTAACCAATTACTCATTAGATACATGTACATGTACGCATATTTTCGACTTTAATATATTCCTCTACAGAAGAAATTAGTTCCAGATTATATATCTATAGATATATGTATGAAGAAAATGTGCGTAGATTCTATCAGATAGGAGCTAAAATCAGCTTGAAAGTAAAGCATAATGCGCCTTAAGGCGCATTCTGTTTTACTTTCAACCAGCTTTAGATGGAAGCATATTTACGCCTGTGATATTTTCCTCCACAGCAGAAATAGTTCCAGTCTACATAGCTACAGTGGAGAATCTGTTATTCTTTCCCGTTTAAACGAAACGAAACGCAAACGCAAAACACTAAAACGTAAAAAAGTCCAACTTTTGGACAATTCTGATAACTCCTTTTTATCTTGGTGGCAAACAGTTTGGAGCCTGATCAGACGCCGGGTTACCCGGCGTCTGATCTGGCTCCAAACTGTTTGCAATAGAAATAATAGTTTTAGCGTAAACGCGTTTATTGGGAAAGATTAACGTTTTCTCCACTGTATCTATAATAAGAAAAAATGGTTATATTCTATCCGAAGGGAGTTTTTAAAAAGCAGACTGAAAGTAAAGTAAAATGTGTTCTTCTTTACTTTCAACCTGTTTTTAGTGGTCACCTATCTTCAATACTAGAAATAGGCTATGGGGAAATATTAAGCGACCATTCTCTGGAGAATAAAGCTTTTTTCTAGTTATTTGAATCATACATGTACATGTACATCAGATGTTCGTCCATTTGTCCCACATCACGGATCAAATACTTGTAAACATGCACATGCATGTCTATTTATTCCATGCCCGCATTAAGCAACATAGACTACTGTGCCTATGGCGTCAGTTCATCCCGTATCGAATAACAAGATTAAAACACACACTATTCGCATAAATGAATAATTTGGAGAATTTAAAACTGGTAAAACAGTTTAAATGTTTTATAAACTCCTTGCTCAAAGATAAAACGTGCAATTCAAACAAGAAAGAAAGAAATAAAGACTAGAATTGGTGAAAAACTCAACTTAAGCATACTGCTCTAGCTACAACGCCTGTTTCGACCAATAAATTTAGCAAAATATATAAAAAAGAAAAGAAAAAAGCCTCCAGCTATCTTTAATATAGCAAAAGGGACGATTAGTATCTAAAATGCGCCAAATTTTAAAAGGTGTTCATATCAAAAAGCAAAATTCTCAATCCTCTAATCTCCTATGTTGACATGCACGCCTCGATACATCGAATTCGATTAGCTCCCTTGAAACGCACTTAACCCTTTCGGCGTAAAATTTTGCAAACAGTTTGGATCCTGATCAGACGCCGCGTAACGCGGCGTCTGATCAGGATCCAAACTGTTATACACTCGTATCGATATTTCTTAAGCCTTACTACATTGAATCATCTTTGAAACGATCTTGCAAACAGCAATATTGAAGCAGACAACAATAAAGCGGCGAAGGAGTAAAATTTTCGCGGTTAATTTGGCGTCGGAAGGGCTTACCCATAATTATACTGCTGACTTTCCAAACAAACTATTCAAATTTGCTATAAAAATTACCAGTTTTTGATCGAATATCAGGGTGGGGGGGGGGGGGGTCCAAAGTGCGTCTCCTCTGAAGATACATATGTACACTGCTCTGATCACCATAATTATGTCCCGCAAAAGCTCAAATCTGACTATAGATCAAATGATTGAGGACGATCTCAGATTCAACTCAAAATCTTTATAACATTGGTCACGAATGAATATCTGTTATTCATTCGTGCCTTGTTTGTAATAGATGGAAGTGTGCGTGACCTACATGTACTGGAAATTGTTTGTTAACTCGAACTACGTCAGGCTCAAATTACGGTCAAGTCGAATCAGTAAAAGTGGGACATATATACATGTATTCGATTTATTGAGGCCCATCTAGACATACATGTATTAAAAGTGTTAGTGATCTATATATCTATAAAAAGAGATGTCACATAACCCCGTGTACAGCGGTAATGTTTGTTTGAAGTGTCTTTATAAAGGTGACAGCTTAATGCAAGTGAAAGTTGTACATTAATAGCCCTTAGGTGACTTCTGCGTGGCTTTTACAGGTACAGTGGAGAAAACGTTATTCTTTCCCAATAAACGCGTTTACGCTATTACAATACAAACAGTTTGGAGCCAGATCAGACGCCGGGTAACCCGGCGTCTGATCAGGCTCCAAACTGTTTGCCACCAAGATAAACATGAATTATCAGAATTGTCTAAAAGTTGTTCTTTTCTACGTTTTAGTGCTTTGCGTTTGCGTACGTTTGCGTTTAAACGGGAAAAAATAACAGATTCTCCACTGTAAAGGTGACAGCTTAATGCAAGTGAAAGTTGTACATTAATAGCCCTTAGGTGACTTTTGCGTGGCTTTTACCAGGTATCAGTCAGTAAAACAGTGGAGAAATTCTCATCCTTTCCCGTTTAAACGCAAAACGAAACGCGTACGCAAATTAATTAAATGTAGACAATTACATCTGTTTTGCAATTTCTAACGATTTGTTTCAATTTGAGTAACAACAGATTGAAGCTTGATCAGGAGTCAGTTTACCCGGCGTTTGATCTGGTTTCAAATCTTTGCAGTGGAAATTTACTCGAAACTCGATACATGTACTTCGAATTTGCTTAAATCGATTGTACCAGTATTTCATGACTTGACATTTTACCAGCCGAACTCGTTTAAGTCGAACGTACCCGTAATTCAAAATATTGGTATACTCGAACTACAGTGGAGAATCTGTTATTCTTTCCCGTTTAAACGCAAACGTACGCAAACGCAAAGCACTAAAACGTAGAAAAGTACAACATTTGGACAATTCTGATAATTCTTGTTTATCTTGGTGGCAAACAGTTTGGAGCCTGATCAGACGCCGGGTTACCCGGTGTTTGATCTGGCTCCAAACTGTTTGCACTGCAAATAATAGTTTTAGCGTAAACGCGTTTATTGGGAAATAATAACATATTCTCCACTGTAACGCGAGTTCGAATTATCGAGTTTTCACTGTAATTGTTTTAACAAATACATGTTGATTGGGAAAGAATAACATTTTTTTCCATCGTACAACTTAATGCAAGTAAAAAGTTGTACAGTAACTCTTTGACTGCCATTGGCGGCAAAATGCGACTTTGCAAATAATCTAGATCCTGATCAGACGTCGCGTAACGCGGAGTCTGATCAGGACCCAAACTGCTTGACACTCGTTTCGACATTTCTTCAGTCAAAACAACCATGAAGCTGCCTTTAAAAACATTGCAGAGGATATACGATATTTAGCGGTAAGAGGGTTAAAGCAGACGATAGAACTTGGCAAAGAAAGAGTTACAGTGGAGAAAACGTTATTGTTTCCCAATAAACGCGTTTACGCTAAAACTATTATTTGCAGTACAAACAGTTTGGAGCCAGATCAGACGCCGGGCAACCCGGCGTCTGATCAGGCTCCAAACTGTTTGCCACCAAGATAAACATGAATTATCAGAATTGTCCAAAAGATGTACTTTTCTACGTTTTAGTGTTATGCGTTTGCGTACGTTTGCGTTTAAACGGGAAAGAATAACAGATTCTCCACTGTAATATAATGTATCCTTTAGGCGCTCTTTCTGTACGACTTTTCCAAGCATCAATATAAGTGTTTACGTCATCAGAGATGACAATGATGCTGTCGTCATATATATACCGCTGTACACGGGTGTTACTATAAATAGAGAAGTAAGAAAATATACATACATATATATGGCCCGACAACAATCAGAATGTAATAAAGGGTTTTCGCTTACCTACTGCACGTCAGGAAGCAAAATAGAAAAAGAGAAAATATTTTATTATCAGAATGTTACAAAAGTATACAGTTTATAAGTACACATACATGTAACATATGTAAAACATATTATATAAGCCACGACATTATACACACATATATAATTCCGTGTTTAAGCCACCATGTTTTAATGAAAGTATTTAATTTGTTTTACGGTGTCTTATACGTCAAAAGTGGCCGGGTATCAATACTAAATGACATTTTGTTTTAAATCACATATTTATTTACATACATGAATGGTGTATTGATGCATGATCAATTCATAAACAATTATGTCTGTCTGTGTGTCTGTCTGTTTCATTGTACGATACCAACTAACATAATAGATCATATTACAATACACAGTTTTATAACAAAGACCTAATTTGAAGACACCTCAGAAAGTGTCAAGGCAGGCGACTGCTCCAAATCCTGAAGTGACTTTCTGTACTATTTTCATTCCGCTTTCGTCTTCAAACTTACAGCTTAGTCTACATATGATATGTGTCTTGCAATTGAGATTACAATGCTCTATCCCTACAACGCCCTCCTGAACAAGGAGTCTCTCCTCAGAACGACGCTTGCCGCTGTTCCCCAAAGAAGACAATTTTGTCCCAACATTTTCACGTCTGCAATATCGTCTGCTTAAAATTATATAGCGGGGAAAATGTTATTCTTTCCCAATAAATGCGTTTAGCTTAACCATATTTACATTGTATTGTTTCAAGCAGTTTTGAGCCAGATCAGATGACAGATAACCCGGCGTCTGATTAGGCTGAACATTATTTGCCATTCATATACCCTAAATCGAATAAATATTCAGAAATTTAAAAAAGCTGTCCTTTTGTGCATTGAATTACATTGCCTATGCCTTTAGTTTCTTTAACATTGGAAACGTATTGACAACGAACTATCCACTCTTCATAGAATTTGCAATTAGTTTTAATCAAGATTAATCGATGTCAGGCAACTATACATACTGTCTGACACCATTCTTCGTTTTATTCGAATTACGAATTTAAAGATCATAATATGAAAAAGGGCAGATTACTATCTTAAACAGACGATACTTATGGCACGAGAAGTTTAATAACCCTTGGAAGGTGTACAATAAAATACTAGCTGAACACGGTATAACATAATTGTTTTCTCAAGTCGTACTTTTAACTCCAATATCCAAAAATAATTAATTTGACACCCAAGACCCTGCAAAGGGTTCAAGACAACCTTCTATTTTATATGATACCGTCTTCATAAAAG
Source organism: Gari tellinella (assembly GCA_922989275.2). Taxonomy (NCBI): domain Eukaryota; kingdom Metazoa; phylum Mollusca; class Bivalvia; order Cardiida; family Psammobiidae; genus Gari; species Gari tellinella. The sequence continues at coordinate 49,196,888 of OV277866.1, forward strand.
TTGTCGTGGTTATTTCTTCCAATTAAGTTTGCCAATTTAGCTTAGACTCCTAAATATATGTTTTAAACAATTTGGATCAAGATGAAACACCGAGACGATCCGGGTGTCAAATTTAATGTCTGTTTAACGAAACTAAACGTGATGGCAATACATTTAAAAGTAGAAAATAACAGCTTTCTTTTTAAACTTGAATATTGTTTATTTACCCGGTGTCTGATCAGGCCTCAACCTTTTTGTCAGGCAAATAAAATGAATCCTCAATAGTTTCAATAAGTTGTGTCATTTTCTACAATATATAATAATGCGTTGAGTTCAAACGGGAAAGAACACAAATTCCCCACTAAAGTGCTCACTCCCTACAACGGCCCTCCAAACAAAGAATCCCCCCTTACAACAACGCTTGTTGCTGTTCCCTAAACAAGACAATTATGTCTAACCTTTTAACGTCTGCAATATCTTCTGCTTAAAATTGTCGTCTGCTGTTTTCCTCAGAGACACAAATTGGACGTTTTGACAGAAAACACATTATTACGGGTGACAAACAGCTTGAATCCAGATCAGACGCCGCGTGACGCGGCGTCTGATCTGGATTCAAGCTGTTTGCATTGTAATCAAATTTCTCTTTCTATAAAAACACTCTCCGAACAACACACATATAATCGCTGTCTCCCATTGGGTGTGGTTGTAGAGAGGTAGCACTGTATATGCATTTCATCTATTTATGGGTATGCAAAGAGAAATTATATTTATAAACTTGTGTCTGCCATTCAGAGCCATGTCAATGTCAGAAACCCGATAATATCAGCTGCCATGTCTGCGACACTTATTCAGGAATTGAGCGTTTCAAGAATGCCACACTGATAGTTGAAATACATTAAACAAACTAAATACATGTATTTCTTCTCCTAATTTTACCCTTCCAGTGCCAAAGTTTTTGTGAGATGTTAACCCATTCACCGTTTCATTGTCGTCTGCGACAATTTCGTTGTCTGCAATGTCGTTTCAAAGTTAAAAGATACATGTAGTAGAAGTTCCAAAACGAGTGTCACACAGTTTGGATGCTGGTCAGACGCCGCGTCACGCGGCGTCTGATCAAGATCAAAACTGTTTGCAAACGCGCTTTTAAGCGTCATTGAGAGTGAAAGGGCCAATGATGATGACTGCTTAAAACAAGATGAAAGCAAGACAGAAAGCTCATGTAGGAAACGTTTGCTTTGTTGTATTCTAGCTTTCATATGCAACCTGTCTTTTTGAACATTATTATTCATCGGTGTAATTGTAGCACAAAACGAAATTTTCCAAAATAGCTACAGCGCCCTCTCCATACAAGGACACCAAGTGGGAGACAAAAAATGTGTTCGCTGTTCGGTGGGAGTCGTTATAGGGAGGGAAATTGGCTTACATTAGCAATTAGCTTGAATCCAGATTAGACGCCGCATAACGCGGCGCCTGATTGGGATTCAAGCTGTTTGTCACCTGTCATTAAGATTTTTTTCTGTCAAAATGTCAATTATGAAACTTTTGAGAAAAACATCGCAAATATCGTTTTAAGGAGGGAGTCGTTGTTGGGAGGGCCGTTGTTAGGATGGAACACTGTATAGCTCTCAAGTTCCATAACCAGTCAGCCTCACCGTTACTATAAATAGCTTTTCTAAAAATAGAAATATCGATAAAATTGCGTCTGGTGGATCTGTTTCACCTTCTGCGCGCCACTAGCAACTCAGTGACAACAGTTTCAAATAGCTTAGAGCAAGATGAGAGGCCGAGTTACTAGGCATTTCATCTGGATCTAAACTATTAAGAACTTGGATGATATTTTCTAAAAGATAATGAATAAAATTCAAGTCTTAAAATTGTTGCAGACGACACAATTTCAGACGACGATTACGATATGGCGTGCCAAAGGTTAATTGAACAGCCGACCTACTATGTAACACTGTAACGCTCTAACTGTTTATACATAAAATATTCATACCTCGAGAATACAAATTTCTACAAGCCTGGTACTTTGTAGAAAGAATTAACTCCACTAGAACGATCACTCATTTGATAGTTTGTTCTCGAGACTTTTACCCATTTCCCTAAATAGCCTGTTTCTAGCACTAAAGACAGGTGGTCACTGAAAGCAGGTTGAAAGTAAAGCAGAATGCGCACTCAGGCGCATTCTGCTTTACTTTCAGCCTGCTTTTGGCTACCATCTGTTATGATATACACTGAAAGACACTTCTAACGCAACACTTACAGTTTTTGATGTGTTCGGCTTATTAGGTAATCGTTATTGTTGTAGAGGATGTGTCTACATGTAATAGTGCACAATTCATTCATGACTGTATAAAGTGAAACTATTTTCTTCAATGGAGGAATGCATTAAAAGCATGTGGCAGCTATTTCAACCCTGCTTGTTTAGCAGACACTAGCACCTGATACTTCATATGAACAATTGGAGTTTCCAGTAAGGTCTAAGACATATTTGGCTACCTATGGTTATGTAGTTTTACAATGTACTGTAAAATACAAGTAGCAAAACTTGATCAGAGGGTCCCTTTAGGAGCCCTCTAATATGGAATTATTTTTTTCATATGACAAAATTTGTCGGTGTAATCACAGGTACACTATTTGTCAAAGTCGCGTATACATACATGTACGCGCCATTGCCTGTAAATACATCAAAACTGAAAAATACGTCATTTTCCATCAGCTCGTTTTATTCTATGTAACTTTTTTTTTTATCCATGGCACTCAATATCCCGGACTTATACAGTAAATATGCTTGCCATTCTACTGTGGAGAAATTCGACATTTTCTTCAGAGCAGCATTGAAGTTTAAAATTAATATTTATATATACAAATGAACTGTGTACAACGGAACTCGATAACACGAATTTCGCCGCCATAGAAGCGGTTTTTAGTGCATTTACATGTAATTCATGCTCCACTGAAAAAACAGTTCCAAATTATCCAGTCATGCTCCTGTACCTTAAGAAATATTTTCACATGGACATAAATCTATTTCTAAATATTTACGTGTTTCTATAAGCATATGTCGTCCAAAAGAAATGTATGAGACGAAATTCGGGGTTCAGTCTCTTTAAGGACGACATGTATCATTCTCTCTTAATTAGTGGTTGATAATCAACACATTTGACTGTATAGAATTATGATAAATCTATTATATTATAAGATCAATATATTACCATAATATACCATGAATTTATTACAGTGGAGAATCTGTTATTCTTTCCCAATAAACTCGTTTACGCTAAAACTATTATTTGCAGTACAAACAGTTTGGAGCCTGATCAGACGCCGGGTAACCCGGCGTCTGATCAGGCTCCAAACTGTTTGCCACCAAGATAAACATGAATTATCAGAATTGTCTAAAGGTTGCACTTTTTTACGTTTTAGCGTTTTGCGTTTGCGTTTCGTTTCGTTTAAACGGGAAAGAATAACAGATTATCCACTGTAATCAACACATTTGACTGTATATGATCAATCTATTATATTATAAGATCAATATATTACCATAATATACCATGAATTTATTAACAGCAAACATTTCAATGATTACTCGATTATTGATAAATTACATAATTATGCAATTGAGCAAGGTTATCAGATAAAATCATTAAATACAGTGGAGAATCTGTTATTCTTTCCCAATAAACGCGTTTACGCTAAAACTATTATTTACAATACAAACAGTTTGGAGCCAGATCAGAAGCCGGGTAACCCGAATTGTCTAAAAGTTGTTCTTTTCTACGTTTTAGTGCTTTGCGTTTGCGTACGTTTGCGTTTAAACGGGAAAGAATAACAGATTCTCCACTGTATCTACATGTATACATTGTTTATATATAGTAGATATAGTAGATCTACTACTGTGTACACAACACTACAACGGACCTCCAAACAACGTTCCCCCTTATAACAACGCTTGCTGCAGTCCCCCAAACAAGACAAATATCTCATTCATTGCTGCAATATCGTCTGCTTAATATTGTCGTCTGCTGTTTTTTCTTTAACATACATATTAGTGGATATTTTGACAGGAAATATATAATGACGAGTGACGGGTGACAAAACAGCCTTACTGTTTGCAAATGTAAGCCAAGTGTCAATTTTCCCTCCCTATAACAGCCTCTCTCTGAACAATACACACAATTTGTGTCTCCCATTGGGTGTTGTTCTAGAGAGGGAGCTATGTAGTATCAAAATTTAAACTATTCTCCCACTATGTTGAACCTCGCATGAAACCCATTTTAGAAATGGGACATACTGGTATGCAAACAGTACATACTCAGATCAGACGTCCCATACTGCAGCGTCTGATCGGAGTCTTCACTATTTGCTAAAATGAATTTATAACGTAAATAAAATGAAACTGAAACGAAAGACCAGTCACCCCTTAAATAAAAAAATGCACTTATCCAATAGAAGCATTTGATATAATCCACTTGGCATAAATCGATTAAAAACCAAACCAGGCCTTCATTTAGTCAACATTACTGTAATCCCTCCCTACAACGGTCCTCCTACAGTGGAGAAAACGTTATTCTTTCCCAATAAACGCGTTTACGCTAAAACTATTATTTCTATTGCATACAGTTTGGAGCCAGATCAGACGCCGGGTAACCCGGCGTCTGATCAGGCTCCAAACTGTTTGCCACCAAGATAAAAATGAATTATCAGAATTGTCCAAAAGTTGCACTTTTTACGTTTTAGTGTTTTGCGTTTGCGTTTCGTTTCGTTTAAACGGGAAAGAATAACGGATTCTCCACTGTAACAACAACGCTTGCTGCAGTTCCCCTAACAAAACAAATATGCCTAACATTTTCATTACTGTAATATCGTCTGCTTAAAATTGTCGCCTGATGTTTTTTCTCAAAGTAACATATTAGACCTGACATCTCGACAGAAAAAAAATATGATGAGTGAAAATACAAACAACTTGAATCAATATAAGACGCCTCGTAACGCGGTGTCTGAAATGAATTCAATCTGTAAATGCAAATGTAAGCCAGGTCTTAAGTTTCCCTCCCTGTAACAACTCCCTCCGAAAAACACAAACAATGTTGGTCTCCCATTTGGTGTTGTTGTGAGGAGGGAGTACTGTGCAGCGAGCATTAACCCTTGACCCCATAGACTGTTTCTAGTTTTGAAGACAGGTGACCACTTAAAGCAGGTTGAAAGTAAAGCAGAATGTGCCTTAAGGCACATTCTGCTTTACTTTCAACCAGCTTTAAGCTAAAAACTGCTAGGCTATATAAAATATTTGTAATGGTAATTGTTCATGAGGGTATAAACTGGAACTATTTTCTTCAGCGGAAGAATAAAGTAAATACGCTAAAAGTCGCTTCTATTGGGGAAAGGGTTAAGTAATCATGGTATTTTACAGAGAGTACTTCCATTCTATTTTGTGACAGATTAAAGAAGTACGACAGTGAAAAAACGTACTGATATACAAGCTCTAAAAATATATCAAAACTGACTGCGAAACAAAATAACCCTTTCACTCTCAATGTCGCCATTAAGCGCGTTTCCACACCGTTAGCTTTGAAATTGCCTCAGTCATACTGCCTTATATATAACTATAAACGATATTGCAGAAAACAATATTGAAGCAGACGATAATATGGCGGTGAATTGGTAAAATCATCTCACGATAAATTTGATCATGAAAGGGTTAATATTACCTTTATCTTTAGCCGTCTTGCCAGAGGAAAGACCAAACAACATATTACGTAGTCTATCCATAAAGCTAATCCGGAAAATGCTTCGGTTTTCAATTTTCAAACCATGTTATGCATTGCACTACTGGTAATGTTACATACGGGCATTTTGTCACCAGAAACCGTGAAGAAACAGGGTAGAAAAAATGTCAGTTTACAGTGGAGACAATGTTATTCTTTCCCGTTTAAACACAATCGAAACGCAAATGCTTTGCAATAGATATTGTAAAAAGAGGACTTTCAAGAAATGTTTGACAATTAATTTCTATCTGACTGGAAAACAGTTTGTAGAATGAATCCGACGCCGGGTTACCCTTCGGCTGAGTGGTCCCAAAACCGGTTTGCAATGGAATTTATAGTTTAAGCATTAACGCGTTTATCGGGAAACAATACCATCTCTTCTATTGTAATCGCATGAGGCCATACGTGTCAAACTCACAAGAAATTAAAAATTTATATAGATGCTTTTCCCATAGGGATATGACTGCTCGAAGCAGCGAGCAAACAGGGCTTGAAAATACCAACGAGGTTCGAACAATTAAAACGGATGCGTTCTGTTTTGAAAACTAATAACGGAATGCATAATATATAACACACGGTATGGAATTATCAGCTTTCATTGGTGGATGTCCTTGGTTTATAAGAATCGAATAGCTCTGTATGTGCATGTATGGTCATATTGGTTATTAAAATGATGTTGGTTGCTGTTACGAACACTGCAAGCGTCCAAAGGTCTGCCATGTGTTTTTTACTAATTGAACACCTACAGTTGAGAAGACGTTATTCTTTCCCAATAAACGTGTTTACGCTAAAACTGTTATTTAAATTGTAAATAGTTTGGAGCCAGATCAAACGCGGGGTAACCCGGCGTCTGATCAGGCTAAAAAATATATGTTTGCCTTTCATATTAATATGAAGAGCCACCCTTGTAAAAATGTCCTTTTCCACATTTATTTCGATGTGTTTGCGTTTCGTATGCGTTTAAACGGGAAAGAACAACGTCTTCATAATTGTAAATATATCAGTGATAGCGTTAACTTTAAGTAGTCACCTATTTTCAAAACTAGAATTGGGCTATGGGGTAAAAGGTTAACTTTAAGTAGTCACCTATTTTCAAAACTAGAATTGGGCTATGGGGTAAAGGGTTAACTTTAAGTAGTCACCTGTTTTCAAAACTAGAATTGGGCTATGGGGTAAAAGGTTAATTTTAAGTAGTCACCTATTTTCAAAACTAGAATTGGGCTATGGGGTAAAAAGTTGACTTTAAGTAGTCACCTATTTTCAAAACTAGAATTGGGCTATGGGGTAAAAGGTTAACTTTAAGTAATCACCTATTTTCAAAACTAGAATTGGGCTATGGGGTAAAAGGTTAACTTTAGGTAGTCACCTATTTTCAAAACTAGAATTGGGCTATGGGGTAAAAAGTTGACTTTAAGTAGTCACCTATTTTCAAAACTAGAATTGGGCTATGGGGAAAAAGGTTAATTTTAAGTAGTCACCTATTTTCAAAACTAGAATTGGGCTATGGGGTAAAAGGTTAAAGCAGACGATGACTTTGACAATGCCAATAGTTAAGATAGACAATAATGTTGATAGTGAAGGGGTTTAGGGAGATCATGTTTTGAACTGGACGAGCCACGCCGCTGTGGCTAATGATAGTTCAATTATTCAGTATTATTGACATGGTACACAACATATCGGACAAGATTTACGGTGGCAAATATTCATCAACATTTATCATGGCAATATTTGCAAACAGTGTAGATCCAGATCAGACGCCGATCAACTCGACATTTTATCAGTGTCCGAATTATTTGACACTCGTTTTGAGCTTTTCATCTATTTTCAATGACATGAAAGCCACTAATTTTGAGTTCTGTTCCAGACGATATGTTTGAGTCAGACTATAATTTTGTACATTAAGGATTGAGCGACAGATCATGACGTCATTTAGATTTATGATTAATGAGGTTGACCTGGATACGGTCAATCAGTGCTGCGATAAATAGAGAGCAGAAGCCGACATCACATTAAACCGTCTAGTTCAACAAGAAAAAGTATTGTTGTCCATTTTGTTGTATTACATCTGTTTATTTCCCATGTGTGTTCGGTAAAAAATTACGTCCCATACCAGGTCTGTGTCAAAACATTTAATTCCAATTGAAAACAATTTGGAGCCATATGTTAGACGCCGTTAGATATGTCGTGTGATCAGGTTCCAAACTGTTTGATACTTAGATACAATATATAATAGTCAATCTTTTCAAGAGGCTGTTATTTTATACATATTATATTATTGCATGTTTGTGTTTAGATTTGTTTTTAGCAGACAAGAATAACACGTTTCTCAAAGAACAGTAAAACCTCCATATTACGACCACTAAAACGAATGCTAGTCAGTTATATGAAAGACAGTAGGGGTGTAACAATATGGACATATATTGTTATATTACAATACGTCTCTCGCAATACGGGTATTCCGTATTGCAATATTATATTATATTATTAGAGCACATACAAGAGGGGATGCCCTGTTAATAATATATTATAATATTCACAGCAAATATCTATGTTAATTTGGACCCTCCCTCGTTTTTAAAGCACTCCTTTTATCATTTCAGTGCTTCATAAATAAATTTTCAAGACTGATTTCTATCCAAGTTTTTTACTTGCAAGTTGCCACACTATATTGCAATACATGTATTCACCATATTATTACACTCCTAAAAGACAGTAACTGTTGGCAGCTGAACGCAAGGTTAAAGTAAAACAGAAAACTCCTAAAGAAGCTTTCTGTTTTACATTCATCTTGCTTTTAGCAGTCACATGCCTTCAACATGAAATAATTTATCTTAATTACGATAGTAGTGGTCGAAATAGAGAGGTTCTACTAAATACTTTTACTGACATTTTATTCAAATATTATACGTCAACAAAAGGCCTTGGAATTTTGGTTACAGTGGATAATCTGTTATTCTTTCCCAATAAACGCGTTTACGCTTAAACTATTATTTGCAGTGCAAACAGTTTGGAGCCAGATCAGACGCCGGGTTACCCGGCGTCTGATCAGGCTCCAAATTGTTTGCCACCAAGATAAACAAGAATTATCAGAATTGTCCAAAATTTGTTCTTTTCTACATTTTAGTGCTTTGCGTACGTTTGCGTTTAAACGGGAAAGAATAACAGATTCTCCACTGTAAAAACAATAGTCGCCTTTCTTTACACTGTATGGTGTCACCTTGTGTAATTATTGTCTTCACTAAAGTTTAATTCAATTACAAATTCTGTTTTATTACACCCTGGTTCAGTTGCATTTGGAAAGATTATAGTTTGTAACGGGTTACAGGCAATGTTGGATAATACCGGATTCTACCAAATAATAGTGTGTTATATATTTTTGCAGTACATACATGTATAAGCCAGTTTTTTTTTTTTACAAAATCTAGTCATGTAAAGCATAAAAGACTGTCGCAGCAGTTTCTTCTGTATTTCATAACATTCAGATGTTTCGTGTTTTAAATTTCGCATGTTGCTACATGTAGAACATACCTAGTTAAGTAACCCCCTCTATAACGACAATTGCAATTAATATTAAATGGTGGTAGGTAAAAAAAACTAATTGCCTAAAGCAAGATAAGAGTAAAGCAGAACACGTCCGAAGGAGCTTGATTTAATATCAACTTGCTTTAAACATGTCGAATAAAAGAGGTTCTCCCTGCTTTAATACTATAAGTAGTCGCAGTAAGGGGGTTTACTGTACGTATTTGCACAAGTTGAATGCAAGGTAATATTTACATATTTGGGTTAGAGAGTCCCCTGATAGATCACCTTGACAACAAGTCAGTGACGTACTTTGCAATTCTCGCGAGACTCTCATTACACGAGAGTTAATGCGATAACAATTTTGGCATGTGTGGCAGGAATCGATCATTGTGCCCAAATGGTCGTAACCGTTTTACTTCCAGGAAATCGTCTGCTATTAACTTAATTTGTGTCGTCTGCTAAATTCTTGTAATTTAATTCTAGGCATTTTGAGTGCTAAAATAAATATCGAATAGATTGGAGTCGGATCAGGGGCATAGTAACTAGGCGACTGACCAGAAACCAAACTGTGGGAAAATTTCTCCGCACTCGGGACACTGTCACGATGAATGAATGGAGTTACAGTGCTCCCTCGTTACAACAGCCATCTGAACCAGGGCTCCAGATAAGAGGGAGTAATCTAAACAAATCCAACATGTTCTCACTCATTTCTGCATTAAACCCTATGATGTAACCACTCATAAGAATCGTCTCGAAGAGACGATACCAAATATGTAATCCACATGAAATAAAGTCGTTATTATTATTATTATTATTATTCTAATGAGTAGTGACACCATAGGGTTATTGCAGAAATTAAGATTTTAGTTTTTGAAATACTCCCCTTATCCGGAGTCCTGCTGAACTACTATTCCCTCCGTACAACAGCGTCTGCCGCTGTTCCCCAAACAAGACAATAGCCAACCTTATCTCAGCTGCAACATGTGCAATGTCGTCTGCTTACAATTGTTTTCTGCTGTTTTTCTCTAAGACACATATTGGACATTTGACAGAAAAAAGCATAATGACGAGTGACAAACAGCCTGAATCCAGATCAGACGCCGCGTCACGCGGCGTCTGAGTTGGATTCAAGCTGTTTCCAAATGTAAGTCAATTTCCTTCCCTATAAATCCCCTCGAACAACTCACACATTATGTGTCTCCCATTTGTTAATGTTGCAGAGAGGGAGCGCTGTAATATATAAAGTTGTCCGTGGGGAATCTTAAAATTTAATAAGTTCTGTCATTGGAAACAATGAGTATCGTGTAAATGATATAATGTACAACCAGTCTGCTACTTAGCGATCGTTTAAAACATTTATGATCGTTCAATTCATTTGCCCCTGAAACTCAAAATGAACAGTTCTAATTTTAAAGTAAATCTTACATAATTTCAAATATTTAGGGTTGAGTCTAACAAGAAAGTGCAAAAAAAAGTTTAAACCCTGATAAGACTAATCTGATCAGTGTTTACACTGATCACATACAAATGTAGGAAGTGCGTTCTCTTATTTAGTACATTATAAATGACAAGATTTTATTCGTATCAAACCAGAAGGTCACAGACCCATGTGGCAACATTTAGGTATAATTATATGACGGACAAAGTAACAAATACAAATGCAAACAGATAAATAGATAGGCATGCATGGCTACTAAAGATCTACCACTTCGCACTCTATGTACGTGTCAACACGTTTTAGGATGACATGTATATGCGCCCATAGGGTTCAATTACTTAACTTGTTGCCAAAGGCAATGCCCAGTATTTACATTGTACCCTGTGCTTTATTTATCATTTATAATATACTATGACATCATAGTTTAAGCATGCGTGCGTTTATTGGGAAAGAATAATATCGTCCCAATTGTATCGTATTCCTTCCTATTATATTAAAATGTTGCTTCTACAATGGGAGAGAGTCATGTAACAATAAAAGCGCTCGTTCTAAAGCAATAGTGTCTACAAATATTTGCAAACAGTTTGGACCCAGATCAAACGTCAAGTTATCAGCGTCTGGCCTGGCCTCAAGCCGTCTCCTATTTCAATTCAATAGAGTATCTGTATATTAATAAAAGACAAAGTGGTTTTCTGTTCAAACGAAACGAAATCAAACGAAAGCGGAATGCAACAAATCAAAGAGAAATGTCAGCGTTTTAAAACAAACTGCCAATTTATTTTAATCAAAGTGGCAGACAGTGTAGAGCCAGATCAGACACCGGGTAACCCGGCGTCTGATCAGGCTCCAAACTGTTTTGCCACTCATATTAAAATAAATCGTGAACAATTTCAAACATTTGTCTTTTTCTACATATTACATGTATTGCAATTCATTTGCGTTTCGTGTGCGTTCAAATGGGAAAAATATCGTCTTCTTCACTGTTCCAACTTGGGAAACTAATGCCTGCCCACCTGTGTATTTATCTGACGCTTCTACTAAAACTTTGCAATGCATTTTAGGCTAATTCTCTGTGCAGAAATTTAATTATTTGGAAAGTTTTCTGCATCGCCTGGAGATCCCCGACGTCTTTCTCTGGATCACCCACAGACATCCCCATCAATTTCTACAGTTGAGAAGACATTACTCTCTCCCAGTAAATGCGTTTATACTTAAACAATTATTCTATTGCAAACAGTTCGGAACCAGATCAGACGCCAGGTTACCTGACGTCTGATCTGGCTCCAAACTGTTTGCCACTCTGATTAAAAATCAATTTTGGCAGTATATTTTGAAAAGCCGAAATATTTCTTCATTTAATTGCATTCCGTTTCCCTTTCGTGTCGTTTGAACAGGAAAAATTGCCTTTTCTCCACTGTAATTCTGCTGCCAAGAGTGCAGCAATGATTAATAACATGTGTTATTAATAACCATCCTAATTATTAAGTCTGCTCGAACCTAATTAATTGGCAACCCTAACAATTGCCAAAAAACTTCAACGTGCCAGCCAACATGCACTATCCTTTAACAAGCCATCGGCATTTTAATTACAGAATAATCCAGGAACGATTTTGTGCGAATTTGTAAGGTTTTCAAAAATATTCAGATCCAAATCAGTTGCCGCACTCACAACTCTGCATATATATTCAGGAATAAACATACAGTCGAAACTCGATACTTCAAACTCGCTTAAATCGATCGTACCAGTTTTTCGTAAGATGACTTTCGATATGCTTTGAACACGGCGTCTTATCCGGCTCAAAACTGTTTGTCCCTCAAATTAAAATAAATAGGTCAGAGATGTCAAACAGTTGTCTTTTTCTACATTTTAATGTAATCCGTTGCGTTTCGTTTTCGTTTAAACGGGAAAGAAAGACGTCTTCTCCATTGTACATATACAGTGGAGAATCTGTTATTCTTTCCCGTTTAAACGCAAACGTACGCAAACGCAACGCGCTAAAACGTAGAAAAGTACAACCTTTGGACAATTCTGATATTTCATGTTTATCTTGGTGGCAATGGTTCGGAGCCTGATCAGACGCCGGGTTACCCGGCACCTGATCTGGCTCCAAACTGTTTGCACTGCAAATAATAGTTTTAGCGTAAACGCGTTTATTGGGAAAGAATAACACATTCTCCACTGTACACTGTTTGTAATTGACGCATCTACGCGTCACTGGGGTTGAAGAGGTTAATTGTGTTAGCTCTAGCAATTGATTCCTTCATTGGCTATATCGCACTGGTTTCTTCATCGTAAAATCATTATCTATAATCCATGTATGACAGTTATTGACCTTGTACTTCTGGCATAGACATTCAATTATCTATCAACTGGTACTGCTAATGTGGCTAATTCGCTAACCTTTTGTTCGACAATAAAACTCACTAGTACATTGCAAAAGTCGTTATTCCTTCTCGGTTAAACGAAACGCAAACATAAAAGCAACTCTTATGTAGAAATATACAATTTTACGTTTAATTCTGAGTGGCAAATAGTAAAGAGCTTGATCATTGCCAGGCGTCGTATGTGGCTCCAATTTGTTTGCAATAGATATTAGGTGTTCAACATAAGCGACTATAGTCAATATACGATTGATGGATAAATGAGTTTGGTTTTACGGCAATGCCGCACAGAATAGGGCAAAGACCCAGTAGGGTCGTTCGGATTTTTCTTGTGGGGAAGCCTTCCAGCTGGCTTGCGGAAGGTCGGTGGTTCTACCCAGTTGCCGATTTGTGTCTGAAACAGTGCATAAAGGGCTTCTGGGGTCTTCCTCCACCTGTAATTAGCTGGACGTCGCGATATGACTGAAATACTGTTGAAAGCGACGTAAAATAAAAACAAATCAAATCAAATCAAAGAAGCGGCGGCTGGCCTTGGTCTACATTGTTGCAGTGCATTAATGCAGGAGTTGTCATGACACGGCTCATTAGGTATTTTCTTACTAGATATTCCAGTAACATAGAATACAAATGTGTTATGAATGATAAATAAAGCACAGGGTACAATGTAAATACTGGGCATTGCCTTTGGCAACAAGTTAAGTTATTGAACCCTATGGGCGCATATACATGTACAGTGGAGAATGTGTTATTCTTTCCCAATAAAAGCGTTTACGCTAAAACTATTATTTGCAGTGCAAACAGTTTGGAGCCAGATCAGACGCCGGGTAACCCGGCGTCTGATCAGGCTCCAAACTGTTTGCCAACAAGACAAACATGAATTATCAGAATTGTCCAAAAGTTGTACTTTTCTACGTTTTAGCGTTTTGCGTTTGCGTACGTTTGCGTTTAAACGGGAAAGAATAACGTTTTCTCCACTGTACATGTACATGTTATTTAACGTGCACTAAATAAGAGAACGCACTATCTACATAATTATGTATGTGATCAGTGTAAACCCTGAGATATCATTTAGAAAATAATACTGCAAGGTTTAAGTATTATAAATACGTTGCTAGACAATGGCCTTCAAATACAAATACGAAATATCCAGTAACCTACCTTACTATGATCTGATATTGGATAATGTACACATATGTTTTAGTGCTCCTTTTATACTCTGAAACTCAAAATTTAGAAGTTTATTGGTACAGATGGCGGCTGAATGCAAGACGAATTAGACGATGGTAATGCAGTTTTAAGTCTGTATTACTTTTGCTTTATTGTTAACAGTCACCTACACAAGTACAGTGGAGAAAACGCTAATCTTTCCCAATAAACGCGTTTACCCTAAAACTATTATTCTAATTGCAAACAATTTGGAGCCAGATCAGACGCCGGGTAACCCGGCGTCTGATCAGGCTCCAAACTGTTTGCCACCAAGATAAAAACGAATTATCAGAATTGTCCAAAAGTTGCACTTTTCTACGTTTTAGTGTTTTGCGTTTGCGTTTCGTTTCGTTTAAACGGGAAAGAATAACGTTTTCTCCACTGTACATGTACCATGGTCACAAAACACTTGTGTGCCTTATTGATACGATCATACTTTATTTCTGCTGCATTTTCTGTTTAGATATTGCACATTTTGTTTTGTTTATATATCTATGTTCACAATGCAATTATTGTCAACTTTGTGTGTGTCTACAAACATTAGGGGTAGGGTTGTTACTAAGTGGTACTTGTAGCCTGACTCCATTTCTGTACACTATCTGTACAATATCGAAATAAAATATGTTTAAACTAAAACCTAGATAGATAGAATCTTTATTTACATCTCATCAATGCACATTCAATACATATAAGAACATATATGACGTCAGCTGCAAACAGCTTTGGTTTTATTTGATTTGTTTTTGATATTACGTCGCTTTCAACAGTATTTCAGTCATATCGCGACGTCCAGCTAATTACAGGTGGAGGAAGACCCCAGAAGTTCTTTATGCACAGTTTCAGGCACAAATCGGCAACTGGGTAGAGCCACCAACCATCCGCAAGCCAACTGGAAGGCTTCCCCACATGAAAAACCCGAATGACCCTACTGGCAAACAGCTTTGGGTCAGGTCAGACGCCTTCTGTATAGGCACTGCTGCTCTACAGACTGTTTCGTTCTATATAACCAAGACAAATTGCTTTTGTCTACGACACTCAATTTCCTCTCATCTATTTTCAGAGACCCCCATTAACCCATTACCCGGCCAAGGCTGACGACACAGTCATTTGCAAACAGTTTGAATCCAGATCAGACGCCGAGTAACTCGGCGTCTGATCTGTATCCAAACTGTTTGGCAGTCAGATATCTGTATCTTCAATTAAACCGTCAGAATAAAATTATATTGAAAATCAAAGCAGACGACAATTTAAAGCAGACGATATCATGGCAGGTTAAGAGTTAACCAAATTATTCTATACGACGTCAGAGTACATTAATATCTTTTATAAACAGGCAGAGATAATGCACACGAATAAAAAAGATATGAGAAATATGCAAATTCGACAATACCAGGCTATTCATAGCATCTTTAGAAGAGATATCTCCTAACGTCTTGCCACAGGCAATTGCAACAGCATTCACATTTTCAGATCAGATCAGATCAGATGCCGAGTAATCCGGCGTCTATTCAAAATCAAAACTGTTTGACACTCATTTATGTAGCAATGTTTTAGTCAAAACATTTCAATTTGCAATTTAAATAAAAAGCAAATGAAGTTAGCATGTTAAAGCTTGCTGACGATACTATAGAAGCCGAAGGGTTTAATATGCAGATGACGTCATCGTAAAACGCATCAATCAGTGTCTCTTTTCTGTTATTTTGGGACATTTTCTGAAGTTAAATAACCTACGTCTCCCCATATAAAGAATTTCTCTATTTTAAGTATTTCAGTATATAATCAGTGTTTGGTATATCTGTTTCTGACAAGTCCATACTTCGTCGTGTCTTGTTTTCGTTAGAAAACATTGTTTTACATATTTGCACATAGCGTAAAAACTGAAAACAAAAATGCAAAGAAGACCCAAAGTATGTGTTACAGATTTATGGCAACATATCAACCCATTACCCTATACATACGTCTTTTTACGCCTTTAATTTATTCCTGTACTGAAGAAAATAGTTCCAATTTATACTGTTACGTGTACAAACAATAATCACTAGAAATAGTTTCTATACTTTGGCAGATAATGGCTTAAAGCAGACTGAAAGTAAAGCAGAATGCGCACCAAGGCGAATTCTGCTTTACTTTCAATCTGCTTTAATTGGCCAACTATCTTCAAAACTAGAAACAGGCTATGGGGTTATGGGTACATGTACCGTTATAAAATTAGATAAAATAGAGTTATTAAATTAAGCAGAAAATTTCGCTTTGTAGACTTCTTTCTTTCTTTGAGTCATAGGTCAACAACTTAGGGGCGTCCGCAAAGTGTATCGGCAAATATAGTAGATCTAAGTACAAAATGTATGAACATAATTTCCGCTATATGACATTGAACGCTCTCTCGGACTGTGATCGGACTTGTAACAGCTACTGTATGATATTCAGATTGAAGCCATTACTTAAAAGCCTGTTTTAGAAAGACAAATGGCCACATCAAGCAGGTTAAAAGTAAAGCAGAAATCGCCTTTTTGCACAGTCTACTAAACATTTAATCTAGATCTACTTCTCTGTTCGAACATATTCATGACTTATATAATGGAACGATTTCCTTCAGAGGAGGAGTGCATTAAAGGCGTAAAAGAAGTATTTATAGGGAACAGTGTTAAATAAAATGTAACCATTTGAAAATAAAATGTCATCTTATACACTGAGTTGCAGTATCATATTACCGCACTCTGTGTTTTTATGGCGCATTTTATATCGGCGAATTTATTGGAACACGCCGAGATATCGTCTTGAAGACCTTGCGGGAATCTGTCAACAGAATATATTGCAATTTCCTAATTCGTTCTGTCCTTGAAGTTACAACTAATAAACACGATTAATGACAAACCCACATAACCATAAGCCGTAGGAAGATAAATATCTACTGTTGTTCAGTTGGGCAAACGTTATTATTTCCCGTTTAAACGCAAACGAAACGAAGACGCATTATAGTTAAACGTAATAAATACAACATTTTGACATTTCTTACTCTTTATCTAAATCTGAGAGGCAAACAGTTTGGAGACTGATCAGACCCGGGCTACCCGGCGTCTGATCTGACTCCCAATTGTTTGCAATGGAAATAATAACAGTTAACCGTAAATTATTATTGGAAAACAGTTTGGAACCTGATCAGACGCCGGATTATCCGGCGTCTTATCAAGTTCCAAGCTGTTTGCAATGAAAACAAAAGGTTTAGCGTAAACGCGTTTATTGGAAAAGAATAACGTCTTGTTTCCTTGTTACCTGACCGATTTAAAGAACTACTTGAAACTGCAGTTACACACAATCTTGTTTTAAGCGAACACCCAATAAAGACATCTTGTATAGAGCGAACATCCAAATAAGACATCTTGTATTAAGCGTACATCCAATAAAGACATCTTGTATTATAGCGAACACCCAATAAATACGTCTTGTATTAAGCGTACACACAAAAAAGACGTCTTGTATTAAGCGTACACCCAATAAAGAATTCTTGTATTAAGCGTACATTCAATAAAGACGTCTTGTATGAAGCGTACACCCAATAAAGACGTATTGTATTAAGCGTACACTCAATAAAGACGTCTTGTATTAAGCGTACACCCAATAAAGACTTCTTGTATTAAGCGTACATTCAATAAAGACGTCTTGTATGAAGCAGACACCCAATAAAGACGTATTGTATTAAGCGTACACTCAATAAAGACGCCTTGTATTAAGCGTACACCCAATAAAGACGCCTTGTATTAAGCGTACACCCAATAAAGACGTCTTGTATAAAGCGTACATTCAATCAAGACGTCTTGTATGAAGCGTACATTCAATAAAGACGTCTTGTATTAAGAGTACACTCAATAAAGACGTCTTGTATTAAGTGTACACCCAATAAAGAATTCTTGTATTAAGCGTACACTAATAAAGACGTCTTGTATTAAGCGTACATCCAATAAAAACGCCTTGTATTAAGCGTACACTCAATAAAGACGTCTTGTAAAAAGCGTACATTCAATAAAGACGTCTTGTATGAAGCGTACATCCAATAAAGACGTCTTGCATTAAGCGTACACTCAATAAAGACGTCTTGTATTAAGCGTACACCCAACAAAGACTTCTTGTATTAAGCGTACACTAATAAAGATGTCTTGTATTAAGCGTACACCCAATAAAGACATCTTGCGTTAAACGTACACCCAATAAAGACATCTTGTATTAAGCGTACACAATAAAGACATTTTTGGTTGAAAAGTTCATTTTGCGATCTTTGTTTTAGTTTCTTTAAAGGTCATTCTCGTCGATCTAGCAGACAAAAGTTTTGCATCAGAATGTGTCCCTGACTGCACAAGGATACGGGCTGCCCACTCTATCCAATTCGCCGGTTGCATCTAAAAGTAGATCTTCATTTGTTACGTAGATTAAGTGATTAGGACTAATTGATATTACTGTTCGCTATAGCAACGGGGCACAAAGGTAATGTGGTGAGCTTCAGTCCCACTGAAAATTTAAATCGCCGGCTACTTCATTTTGTTACATGCAATACATTGTTGACTGCTTCTTCAGTGGATAAAACGTTATTCTTTCCCAATAAACGCGTTTACGCTAAAACGTTTATTTCTATTGCAAATAGTTTGAAGCCAGATCAGACGCCGGGTAACCCAGCGTCTGATCAGGCTCCAAACTGTTTGTCATTCATATTAACATGAATAGTCAGAATTGTCGAAAAATTATCATTTCTACGTTTTATTACGATGCGTTTGCGTTGCATTTGCGTTTAAACGGGAAAAAATAACGTTTTCTCCACTGTACTTTCTGACTGCTTACATGTAGAACTATCGATTGCTTTTACAGCGGAGAAGACGTTATGTGTTCCCATTTAAACGCAAACGAAACGCAAAAGCATTGGAATAAAATTAAATTTTGTTGGCAATTTCGACTTTATATTTTAATCTGAGTGGCAAACAATTTGGAGCCTGATCAGACACCGGTTTACCCGGCGTCTGATCTGGCTCCAAACTGTTTTCCATGGAAATGATAAATTTAGTTTAAACGCGTTTATTGGGAAAGAATATCGTCTTCTCCAATGTAGCATTCGACTGTTTCAAGTTTTCGAATGCTTTAAATTGTCAACACCTTTAGTTTGTCGACTGTTTCGAATTGTCAATCCCTTAAATGCATCGACTGATTCGAAAGGTGGAATTCTTCTATATGTCGAGTTTGTAGAATGGTTCTAATTTTCGAGTGCATGTATTTGTCGACTGCATTAAAGTATCGTCCGCTTTAGTTGTTCAAAGTACTATTTAAGATTGGTTTTAAAACATTGAAGAATATTTTGTTTTATCGTTTAACCCATTACCCCATAGGCTGTTTCTATTATTCAGTATAGGTTATCACATAAAGCAGGTTGAAAGTAAAGCAGAATGCGCCTTAAGGCGCATTCTGCTTTACTTTCAGCCTGCTTTAAGCAAATATGTTCTAGAATACAGAAAATATTTCTTAAAAAACATATTCATGACTATATAAACTGGAACTATTTTCTTTAGTGGATGAATATTTTAAAGACGTAAAATGCGTATTTATGGGGTAACGGGTTAAACGAAAAGAAAGGCAATAAAATGGGAATTGCAAATTGTTCTAGAAAAAAACACTGCAGCAATACTCATTTTGATTGGTTAACACGATAGAAAGCTATCTACAGGAAGTTAAGTTTGCAACAATCTGAACCCTTTCATTAACAAATTAAATTTTGTCGTGAGGTGTTTACCCCTTCACCGCAATATTGTCATCTGCTTAAATATTTGTGTCTTCAATGTTGTTTCAAAATAAGATTTAAAGCTGAACATTTTAATGCTGTAACTGCAACTTTCGGTTGCAAACCTGCCTTTAATGCTAAAGATTGGAGTAGGATAGAAGAAAAACCAAAAGATGTCGGCAGTAACATTTGCTTAAAACTCTATTAATACTTTCACATTGATAATCGAAGTTCAACCCTTTTAAAATGCCCTAAAACTCATTAAATTCGGTCTCAATCGTATTTATTATTTTAAATGCAACTACACTACGTTTTGCCTTTGAAGAACAGTGCTCATCTCTACAACAACACCCTAAGGCAGACAAATATTACGTGCGTTGTCGGGGGGAGTTGTTATAAGGAGGATAAATGAAGACATTTGCAAACAGCTTGAATCCAGACCAGACGCCGCTTTTGCGGCGTCTGATCTGCATTCAAACTGTTTGTCACTCGTCATTAAATTTCTTCTTTAAAAATGTCCACTTACACATAACTTTGAGAGAAAAGGCAGACTACAATAGCAGACAATATTCCAGCAGTAAACGTGTTAGACATAGTTGTCTTGGTTGGGGAACAGAGATAAACATTGTTGTAAGGAGGAATCGTTGTTGGGAGGGACAGTGTAGGGAGGGAGCACTGTACGAGTATGTTTGATTGAAGCAAGCTCAAATTATCCGGACCGGACTATAGTCGTTACATGTTGATGTAATTGTACAAAACTCCCTCCCTACAAAGGTCCTCTGAACATCAACTCCCTTCTTACAACAACACTTGTCACTGTCCAAACAAGACAATTACAGTGGAGAATGTGTTATTCTTTCCCAATAAACGTGTTTACGCTTAAAGTATTATTTACAATACAAACAGTTTGGAGCCAGGTCAGACGCCGGGTAACCCGGTGTCTGATCAGGCTCCAAACTGTTTGCCACCAAGATAAACATGAATTATCAGAATTGTCCAAAAGTTGTTCTTTTCTACGTTTCAGTGCTTTGCGTTTGCGTACGTTTGCGTTTAAACGGGAAAGAATAACGTATTCTCCACTGTATATCCAACTGTTTCACGGCTGCATTAATATTATTGTCGTCTGCTGTTTTTCTCAAAGTCATATATTGGATATTCTGACAAAAAAACAACATAATTGCGAGTGACAAACAGCTTGGATTCAGATCAGACGCCGCGTTTTGCAAATGTAAGACAATTTCCCTGCCTATAACTTCTCTCTCCGAACAACACACACAATATTTGTCTGCCATTGGATGTTGTCGTAGAATGTAGAGAGGGAGCACTGTATATTGATTGATGACCGAGATTGTACAGTGAAGAAAACGGTATTCTTTCCCAATAAACGCGTTTACGCTAAAACTGTTATTTCCATTGCAAATAGTTTGGAGCCAGATCAGACGCCGGGTAACCCGGCGTCTGAAAAGGCTCCAAACTGTTTGCCATTCAGATTAGAATAAATCGTGGGAAATTTCAAAGAAATTTCTACATTTAAGTGAAATGCGTTTGCGTTTCGTATGCATTAAACGGGAAGGAACAACGTCTTCTCCTCTCTATGTCTTTGTCCAAGCTACTTTTGGTGGAACATTTGCCCGCCCCAAAGGGACTCTACTACACCTAACATGAGGTCGAAGGCTCTAATTAGATATGCATTCTTAACAGGATACTCACCCGAGTTCTTACAATGCAAAACACCCAAGATCGGGGGCATATGTTTCGTTGTAACATTTGTACAGTGGAGAATCCGTTATTCTTTCCCGTTTAAACGAAACGAAACGCAAACGTAAAACACTAAAACGTAGAAAAGTGCAACTTTTTGACAATTCTGATAATTCATGTTTATTTTGGTGGCAAACAGTTTGGAGCCTGATCAGACGCCGGGTTACCCGGCGTCTGATCTGGCTCCAAACTGTTTGCAATAGAAATAATAGTTTAAGCGTAAACGCGTTTATTGGGAAACAATAACGTTTTCTCCACTGTATCGACAGTCTTGTTGCTAGTCGCTTTTCTCGACTTCGGTCCGAAGTTTTGTCTTGCGCAAGAACTTGAAATGATAGAGTAGATGGTTCCCTTTACTGGTATGCACACTACAGGCGAATGTGTGATAAAGTTGTATACAATTTGGACCAAGGTGGATGAGACGCCGAGTAAGTCGGTGTCTCATCTATATCTAAATTATTTAAATTGGGCACACGAGCGTCAATATCGTGCAGAATGTAACGAAGAGCATTGGAGATAGGATTTCAACTTCTTTAACCCTTTAACCCATAGCCTGTTTCTAGTATTTTAGGTGTGTGACCTATTAAAGCAGGCTAAAAGTAAAGCAGAATGCGCCCTAGGGCGCATTCTGCTTTACTTTCAGCGTGCTTTAAGTTACTATCTGCTAGGATATAGAAACAAATTCTTATAGTACAAATTCATGACAGTATAAAATGGAACTATTTCTATTTTCTTTGGCGGATGAATACAATGAATGCGCTAAAAGTCGCTTCTATAAGAGAAAGGGTTAAACACGAGTAAACGACTCGGTGGTCACACTGGAGGCCATCCAGGTATTACGATCAAGTGTTTTATAAATTTATAAGAGTTTTATTCCTTAGAAGGCAAATTTGTTTCGTACCAAAACATTTCCCAGTATATACACTCACTTCGCAGGAATACAAATCTTTTATAGAACCCATATAAATTGCCGTAGCAAAACATTTTGATGATAATACGTAGTTTGCCCTCAGTACAGGTCATATTATTTTGTGGTTTCTTCTACAACACGTGCCTACCATGTACATATAAGGTCAACTTGTATGTCTTAGATATAGGTGGAATAATTACGTCATGACCTGGTCAGCAGGAGTCTGGGTCATTCACCGAGTTTCGGTGTTTCATAACTTGTTTTATTACTTTGATAAGACGACGACAATCACAAAACTTAAGTTTATATCTCATCACTTAAGTATTTTTCCAGTAAAGGTATTCTTTCCAAACTAACCCGTTTGTGATTAAAGAATTAATTCCAAACACTAACAGTTTGGACCCAGATCAGACGCCGTGTTACCTGACGTCTGAAAAGGCTCAATACAGTTTGCCACTTAAATAAAACCAAAACGTGAGAGTCTCAAGAACTGTCATTTTCTGTACATGTGTATGTAGCAATATAGTGTCCATTTTGTATCGTTTAAACGGGAATGAATAACGTATCTGTTGTATGACGGGTCAGTATATAGCGCCCCTCCCTACAACGGCCCTTCGAACAACGACTCCATCCTTACAAGTTACAAAAACGATTGTCACTGTTCCCAAAAAAATATGTAAATCACATCCACTGCTGCAATATCATCTGCTTAAAAGTGTCGTTTTCTGTTTTTCTTACATACACGAATGCCTCAAAAAGTTATGTTACTTGATCAATGACATTGATATAATACGTGCAAAATGCATGAGTGATATGTCATTTTAAAGAGCAATACACGACGGTATAAAGCACGTTAAGATCACATAACTCGATAAGTCACAACATGAATCTATAGACACGTAGAAGACTCCCTTTGGGACAGGCAACGGTCTATCAAACCAAACTCTATAGACAGAAGGTCAGTTACAGGTACCAGTTAGCATACGTTGATAATTTCATTAAAGGGTACATGTAGAATGTTCCATATTGATGTCTACCATAGTATAGTGTGAGAGAATGTACGACGGATCTGATAATGACACGTGTGCCCGTACGAGCATCTACGGACACATGTACTGAGGGCAGTATACAGGGGCCCGTTTCATAAAACTTCGTACGACAAAAGTTGTCGTAAGTCAGATTATAAAAGTCTCAATTATTATTTGTTTCTCCATCTAACCCTGTCTTGTGATATTCTTTTGGAATCGTCTTGAAAAGACGATTCCAAAAAGATGTCACAAGACAGGATTAGATGGAAAAATCAGAAATTAAATGTATTTTAAAGTTTAGACTTACGATTGTTTTTGTCGTACGAAGTTTTATGAAACGGAACCATGATATAGATATGGAGGAAGAATGAGACAAATATAGTAGAGGAAAAAGACTTGATTCGATTAAAGAATTTACGACAGTTTGTCATGTATATATCCGTTATCATGCTACAAAATGTGCGAAAGGCAGTTCATTAATGCATATCTTTAAATGTAAACGATAGCCAGGTTAGGTCTAGCATGGTCAACTCCATTATGGTTCCTCGTTTATCTCGACACCTTTAGCGTTTTCTCTGCTATAGGCTATATCCGTCTGAATTTAATTTTCTTTCCACAAAATTTTGATTTTTCTTTTCATCTTGACCAAATAAACAATGATACTAGTGTAAAACTATTTCGATCTTGATCAAACGCCAAGTTGCCAATCAGGATCTAGACTGTTTGCACATGTAAATACATCTGCATGCAGTTTATATATTTAGAAGTGAACAAAATTAACCATTCGCTAGCTAAAAGTGGTTTATCTAAAATTTGAAATCGGTTTGGATCCATATCAGACCAGCGTTTCGCGGCGTCTGACCAGAATCCAAACTGACTGAACTTGCTTTTAGGTTCTTACAGCTACAATTGCATTAACCCTTTTAAGATCAAATGTGTAGAACAAGTAATCAACAGAATCATCAACGATGCATCCTCATATGGTTCGATATAGACGTACATGTAGTACCTTGATTAATAAAGCATGACTTCTTTCCATCACCACCAACATGCAACGATTTCATTCAGTCAGAAAAACAATCAGTTCACTCAGAAAACGAGATATTTTTCTTCAACATATGAGCTGCATTTTATTATAGTAAAAATTATCTTCTATTTATACAAGACACAAAAATGCAGAAAGTTCTATATAGTTTACACGAAGCAGGTACATGAGTTTAGAACGTAATTTGCTATTCCATTGAATAGTCACAGAATGCATGTTGGTCTGCAAGGCGGAGAAGAAGTTATTCTTTCCCTATAAACGCGTTTATTATAGAATTTTATTAATGCTTTTCGGTAGGTTACACGAAATAGCAGAGGATTATCACTTGATAATTTCACTGTTTCAAGCAGTTGGATTATCGTCACGAATGCTTTTCTATGAATTTTCCCCGTAGGACTCCCCAAGAATCGTAGTCAATCGTGTCTTATCGTTTAATTGCGGCAGTTCGATTTGTCGCGAACCACTCAACGGACGAAAACGAATCCAAGATTTGAATTTACGACGATATTCCGATGACGTCAAATCAATTAATCAGTGACGTCACTGTACGGCAAACTGTCACGAAAAGGGGTTCACCACACGTCTGACGTTCACTCAATGAATTAAATTTTGATCTTACACCAAAAACATACAGATATCCTCTATATATCTTTATTGCAAACAGTTTGGAGCCAGATAAGACGCCGGGTAAATATTTTGTCACTCATATCAAAATAAATCCTAGGTAATATAAAAACAATTTATGTGTTATAGCATTGCATCTTGTTTGCTTTTAAACGGGAAATATTAATACCTTCTCCACTGTTATTCAATGTCTGATTGGCGTCAGAATAATGAAGGGCGTCAGTTCCACACTACCATTTCTCAATGTCGTCTGCTATTCTTCCTAATCAAGACTCCATTTATCTCCTATAAAAGACATTTTGAGCGTTTAGCTTGATGGTGACGTAAATCCATTTCCTGTATGTTTGTTTCACTTCCGGCACGTGTTGTCTGTTTCAAACCAAGCACTTCAGATAAACACGTTAAAAGCAGTGAGTGGTTGTGACCTTTTCGGCCTAAATTTGTACTGTCTACACTAAAGTTTTGACCATCAACATATCGTCTGCTTTAATATTGCTATCTGCATGTTCGTTTAAAAGTTAGCTTGAAGGCAGTAATTTTAATGATGACGATTGATGATAATGATAATACTTGTAAAATAATAATGATAATAATAATAATTATTATTATTATATTAATATAAATGAGGTAAAATCGATACGAGTGTAACACAATCTAGGTCTTGAACAGACACCGCCTTACAGTGGAGAATATGTTATTCTTTCCCGTTTAAACGCAAACGTACGCAAACGCAAAGCGCTAAAACGTAGAAAAGAACAAATTTTGGACAATTCTGATAATTCATGTTAATCTTGGTGGCAAACAGTTTGGAGCCTGATCAGACGCCGGGTTACCCGGCGTCTGATCTGGCTCCAAACTGTTTGCACTGCAAATAATAGTTTTAGCGTAAACGCGTTTATTGGGAAAGAATAACACATTCTCCACTGTACATATGGTATGAATCCTCTTTTCAAGTTTATACATTGTAATTGTAAATATAATTCGTAAAAAGTACTTCTCAAAGTTATCCTTACAAACGCGCTTTGTATTTTAGTTTATTGCATTGCGTTTGTGTTTGGCTTTATTAACAAGAGGCCCAGAGGGCCACATTTCGCTCACCTGAGACATTGTACCATAGAAGGTGACTGGGCAAGACAGCATTTTGATATAGCTGATATAACAGATAAGCCCCGGGGCGGGGCCAAATTTGATCCAGGGGTCATAATTTGAACAATCTTGGTAGAGGACCATAGGGCAAAGCTACATGTCAAATATAAATGATCTGGGCCTTACGGTTTCAGAGAAGAAGATTTTTAAAGGTTTTCCTATGAAAAACTAATAAGCCTGAGGGCGGGGCCATTTTTGGCCTGGGGATCATAATTTGAACAATCTTGGTAGAGGACCACAAGGCAAAGCTATATGTCAAATATTAATGATCTGGGCCTTACAGTTTCAGAGAAGAAGATTTGTAAAGGTTTTCCTATATATAAGTCTATGTAAAACTGATAAGCCACGGGGCGGGGCTAATTTTGACCCGGGGTCATAATTTGAACAACTTTGGTAGAGGACTATAAGGCAAAGCTACATGTCAAATATAAATGAGCTGGGCCTTACGTTTTCAGAGAAGAAGATTATTAAAGGTTTTCCTATGTACTATACAAATGTTTCAATGCTGAGAATATGATAACGCCACTGATTCAATTAAAACATAGCAAATAATGGACGTTTAATACATGTAAGCACTTATTTATATTTAAATGGGGGTAAATAACGTCTTCTCCACTATAACAATTCTATATGAGCTGGCAGTCTAGACAATAGTGATTGGTGTTATGTGATTCACGTGCCCCTGGTGTTGAGAAATAAATATTACATAACAAATTTCCTTAAATGCAATCAAAATGTCTTAAAGATAAATAGACAGGCACTCAAAGACACTGAAAATATCCAGAAAAAAAAATCACTAAAATGCGTTGTTGATTAGATTAACGGTATAGAGGCAAAACACGATTCTTATCTAAACACAACTTGTCTTAAACTCAATAAAACTAGCAGTCACTGCAAGTGACAAATTCCCATAAAGAAAATCCCAGAAATTAAAACCTTGGTCATGTGAAGGGCAGGACCATCTTCACTTTTAGACTGACTGTAGCA
Source organism: Gari tellinella (assembly GCA_922989275.2). Classification (NCBI taxonomy): domain Eukaryota; kingdom Metazoa; phylum Mollusca; class Bivalvia; order Cardiida; family Psammobiidae; genus Gari; species Gari tellinella. The sequence continues at coordinate 49,224,439 of OV277866.1, forward strand.
ACTAATTTCAAAATTGTATTGTGTTAAACATGGTTTAGGGCCAAGGCACAGAAACAATGTCATTTTTCAACTACGACCTGATAATTGTGACTTTGACGTTTACATGTACAGACCTAGGGCCCGTTTCATAAAACTTCATACGACAAAAAAAGTTTTAAGTCAGATTCTAAAAAATCTCAATTATGTTGATTATCTCTCCATCTAATCCTGTTTTGTGACATCTCTTTAGAATCGTTGACGATTCCAACCGTATTTGTCTTACGAAGCTTTTTGAAACGGACCCCTGGGCCTGACATCCGATACATCCACCTATTTTGGAGTATATGAATGATAAATTATTTCATACTGCATCCTTGCATGAGGGAGTTAGAACTACGGAAGCCAGATAGTGCCATTTTTAGTATCTTGAATTTTCAACATACTTTCTTGAACATTCGAGATAAAATGTTGAATTTTCAACATACTAACTTGAAATTTCAAGATATTATCTTGAATGTTCAAGATAGTATGTTGAATTTTCAAGATAGTATCTTGAATATTCAAGATAGTATGTTGAAAATTCAAGATACTATCTTGAATTTTCAAGATAGTATCTTGAATTTCCAAGATAATAACTTGAACTTTCAAGATAAAAAAATATGTAAAAGTTGCACTATCCGGCTTCCGTATAGAACCAAGACATCATAAAAATTGTTTTTGAATCCTGAGTGTGACCTTGACCCAGAACATAAAGCTACATATTTGGGGTTATGCACAACATATTGACGTCATGGCCCGACGAACAGAGGCACTGCCACAAAATCGTCTGCTTGTAGTTTTAAAAAGGATTGTTTTTACGTTTTTTACTGCAAAAATAATTTGTATGAATTGCAAACAGTTTGGATCCTGGTCAGGATACAAATCATTTGCAAATGTTAGGGTTATCGACCGTGACAGTAAAATGATTAAATTCTAGTTGTGTTCCCCTATAAACAAAATATTCATTGAATCAACACTGCTACAGAGATAAAGGTTAAATTACAATAGAAAATGGAAAACCCATTAAAAACTAGCACACACAAATTTAACAAATGCGGGATCTCCAAGGCTATTGCAAATTCCCAAGTTTTCAATGTATTTCTCCTTAAGGTATTAGTTTGGAAGTGAATCCAATTTCAAGACAAAAACTAGGGCGAAAACAATCTGATAAATATCGTATTAATAGGGGTATTTTTCATTCTGTCTTTTTATCTTAATGAACAAGGGGACGTTTTTGTGTAAGAATGAAAATAGCTTTAAGGAATCTTCTTTCGATGGAAATTAATGATGGAGAATCTGAGAGCGAAACCAGGAAAATGTGCATCTGAGCGAAATCAAAATGAGTAACAAAGATTATACACAAAGACAAACATGCACGAAATACACACAATAAGAAAGAGAGAAAGAAAGAGTGCTTGAGAGAGATACATACAGAGAGAGAGAGAGAGAGAGAGAGAGAAAGAGGGAAAGAAAGAGATATATAGGGAGAGGGAGATACATACATATAGACAATCAAAATAAACAGAGACATAGAGATATACAGAGAGAAATAAAGAGAAAGAGAGACAGACATACAGATATACAGACATACGTAGACAGAGAGATATACAGAGAGAGAGAGAGAGAGACATTGCAGAAAGAGAAAAACAAACATACAGACAGTCAGACAGAGACAGATACATAAAACAGAGATATACAGAGAGAGAGAGAGAGAGACAGACATACAAAGGGAAATACAGAGACAGTAGTTCACCGAGAGAGAAATAGAGAGATAGAAAAGAGACATATACAGAGGGCGAGGGGGTATTGGGAGATAAAGAGAACAAGCGAGAAAAGGGTTGGAGACAGAGAGAGGCAATGAGAGACACAGAGAGAGTCACAGAGAAACAGAGAGACACATGACAGACAATCAGACAGAGACACAGAGAGAGTCACAGAGAAACAGAGAGACACATGACAGACAATCAGACAGAGAGAGAGAGAGAGAGACAGAGACAGAGAGAGGAGAGAGACAGAGACAGAGAGACAGAGACAGAGAGACAGAGAGAGAGAGATAAAGCACACAGAAAAAGAATACATATAGAAAGATTCAGACAGATATTGAGACAGACAGACAAACAAAGACCGAGAGGGAAGCAGGCAGACATATAATAACGGATTGTGAGAGAGGCAGGGGGTGTTAGACACAAAAACGGAAACATAAAGTTCTATTTGGACACAGCGAATGTGAACTAATCGCTCTTGGAGACACAGATAGATTAACGAGATTGAAATGTAAATTAATGTAGTTCACGTGGCCTCGCTCAGTTAGATCTCTAATTAGTGGAGGCCGTCCGTGATGCTTAACTTTTACCTTTAACACGTTACGTAATTGTCGTCTAAAAGAATTCTCAGCTTTATCATCGCTGCTTTTTTACGGAAAATTATTATCAGAGCATCAACCAGTTTGGATCCAGATGAGACGCCGAGGAACTCGGCGTCTCATCTGGATCCAAACTGTTTGCAACAATTTTCACAAATTCCACCATAGGCGTGAAGACGGTTAAGAGTATTCGTTCTAACAAATAATTGGTTTTATTCTTGTCACACCAACAGCTTTGTCACACAGTACTAAGCTGAACTACTTAAAAAACCAGCCCAGTTCCGGGATAAATTTTAGTTCAACACGTCTCGTTCGTTAGCTTAACCCTTTCACCGCCAGAATCGCCTAAAGTCGAATTTGCAAACAGTTTTGATCCTGATTAGAAGCCGCGTTACGCGGCGTCTAATCAAGATCAAAACTGTTTGTTACCCGTTTCGATATTACTATGTCATACTCTCTTAATCCTAACTTTGAAAGAATACTGCAGACAATAATATTGAAACAGACGACACAATAACGGTGTAGGTGTAAAAACCTCAAATATAATTTGAGGGTTAAATTCCAAGAACAAAAATCATTCCCTGTGACATGTTTACTTACGAGGCAATACATCGCAAGGTACGCCTTTTTAACGTTTACACCTTTCGGCGCCAAATTAATCGTTATGTTCTCACCTTTCACTGCTTTGATGTCGTCTGCTTCAGTACTGTTGTTTGCACTATCGTTTCAAAGTAAGATCCAATGTAGCATGACTTAAAAACTGTCGATACGAGTGTCAAACAGTTTGGATCTCAACCAGATGCCGCGTAACGCGACGTGTGATCAGAATCAGAACGGTTTGCAAATTCGACTTTACGCCTAAATCGTAGTCTGCCACTTTACCACAATAAAACAGTGTAATACAGTTGCATGGTTTTCGTATCAAGATCCAAACCGTGAAAGTACAATACGTTGATAGATTTTAAAATACAATGGGAAAAGTATTACAGTGAAAATAACGTTTTTCTTTTCCAACAAACGGTTTGTTTGGCTAAAAAAGAAGCCAGATCATACGTCAGATAACACGGCTGGAATGGGATTTGTCAACTATGTCAAAGAATTGAAGTTACCAGCGTCCTACTATATGGTTATCCTATGAAAACATTGCCCATATCAGAAAATGTTCGTCTTTGAGACATGCATCCAAAGATATGCAGTTACATGTACAGTGTAGATGACGCTATTCTTTCCCATTTTACGCAAACTCTTTGATTTACATTTTAAACAGTTTCGAGCCAGATCAGACGCCGGTAAGCCGGCGTCTGATCAGGCTCCAAACTGTTTGCCACTCAGAGTAACATAAGAATTCAGAATTGTTAAAAATTTGCCATTTTCCTCATTTTATTGTAGTTGCGTTTGCGTTGCGTTTGCGTTGCGTTGCGATTTCATTTGCTTTCAAAGAACTAATAGCATTTTCTCCAGTGCTCCGGTTTCTTGTATGTATGATTATTTCCATGGAAACATTTCTCAAAACAGTTTCCCTTATCAGAAAATGTTCGGCCTTGAGAAAGATATAAACCCTGAAATTGCAAACAAATATTTTGCTCCGAGTTTTCACCTACATTTACGTTTCACAATCTAGTTCCAATATCTTCAAACATAAACGAAACTTTGATACGAATGTCAAACAACTACCCGTTGTCTGATCTGGATAAATCTAGTGTGCATATAGGGCAAGGGTTAAAGCCAATGAACATAGTTCATTTTCGTCATGACATCTTATACGGACAAACAAGGGCCTAAACTCCAGACATCTAGTCTCATATCCCTTTGTCCATTATAGAGCCAATTTATTAGTCAGAAGATTACTGTCACTCAAAACATAGCAGATATGGACATGTTTCAGTAATAAACATGTACAGTCGAACTTCAAGGTAGAGAGATAGATTAGATTCATTGTTATAGAGAGGGAGCACTGTAAAAGCATTGCAATAAAATATAGTTAGAGGGATCATAATGACGGATACTAAACTATAAACTATATACAAAAAGCCCATGTAATACTATATACTAGAAACAGAGCAGAAAGCATTCGGCATTCGTTTCATTCTGCATTAATTTACTACCTGTCTGTAAGAATGTTCACTTTATTTTGTTTCTCTTCAATTGTCACTAAACATTGGTTATAGATGTATATGTACAATGTAAAATGTACAAAAATCTAAAATAACCTTCTATAGACCAATGTTCCTTGATAAGCTATGCTTTATTCAATACAGTATCGATTCATTTCCGACTCTAAAGTCTAGAGATTGCAGCGAAATTTCCATATCGTGAGGACGTACAAAATACAAATTATCATGATAATATTCCACGGATAGCCACAGGCAGTGCAGGACTGACATTTCCACTTATAAACAACATTCAATACATCACACCATTTCAAACTACATGTACAATGATGATGTCATTACTTCCCAATAAACGCGTTTATGCTTAAAATATTATGTCCATTGCAAACAGTTTTGAGCCTGATCAGACGCCGGGTAACCCGGCGTTTGATCAAGCTCAAAACTTTTTGTCATTCAGATGAAATTAAATCTTAAAATTTCCTTGACACGTCCTTTACAAAAAGTGTACATGTGAAAAGTCCTTTTATTATTTACACATTGTGTAGACCCATAAAAGAGATCTTACAGGAGCCTTCTGATCAGGGTATACACTGTTTGTAGTGTCACAACATATATTGTAAAACAACTCAAAAAATAAAAGCACAAAAACCGTTATTGAAAATTCTGTTTTTTATTTAAACTTTTTGGCAACGAATTAACAGCCCGGATTTTACATTTCATGGTCCCGTCTTGGAGCAAGATTACGAAACGTCGTATGTACGACAACTGTTGATGTAAGAAGACAGATTCTAAAACTCTGAACTATTATTTATTTTTCCATATACTACTGTCTTGTGGCATCTCTTTGTAATCGTCATGAAAAATGACGGTGGTCCTAATGTTATAAAGCATTTGAGTTGGGTCTGAGCTCGTTCACACACATTTGATTGGTCAGATTCAAGCCTAGGCTCAAATCTGACCAATCAAATGCTTGAGAACGAACTCGGACCAAACTCAAAAGGCTTTATAACCTTGGGTTGCAATCCCTACTTGTCACGGACACTCACAAAGAGATTTCAAAAATCAACGCAGGATGCATTTACATGTAAGACAAAAGTCACTGTTTAGTGTTGTTTGTTCTTGTATTGGTTTTAGCAGCCATCTGTTTTGTATGTACCAATTACTTATCTGTTCTAAATGTTCGAAATAGTCGGAACTTACCACAGCTATAACAATTTGCTATCAGGATTTTCTCATCCGCTTTCGACACTCGGTCAAAGTTCATTCCAAAGCATTTAATCAACGTAAAAACCTTCAACTGAACTCTGATTAAACAATGTTTTGTTTGCGCGAGTCGGCACCGGGTCGTAGATACTCAATACAATTCATCTAAACTAACTGCCAGTTTGTGGAAAGCAAAGGCACAAATGAATTGCGAGCAAATTGGTAACAAGGTCGTGTGTACTTTTTTTCCTGGAAACATTTTTTTCTGCTGATCATCAGAACAAACCTTTAAGAGACTGGCAACCAGATTTAGCATGAAAAAGTATTTCATTAATATACCTCCAACGCTTATATATGAATAAGTAAATATTAGTTTAGGGTAAGAAATTCTGTTTAAAAATTTGCACTTCAATGGAAAAAATTAGCTCTTGTGGGATTCGAACTGGATTTACCCCGTCTCACGACGGAGAAGAAAAACCGATGGAAAATATCTAAAAAACTAAGATTTGATTACTTTTCTTGAGGATGTTTTAAGACTGATCATATTAGTTTAATGTCAGATGCACTATAATACTACACATTTGATTTTATTTGAGTATTTGCTTTTAATTTTACAAAAACACCATTTAGTTGCGAGTCGCTTTACCGCTTAGCTAGCCGATAACGACTTGCAATTGAAAACAGTGGGGGATGTCCAATGAGTATTTGAAATCGTTGCAAACAGTGCAGACTGTAATCGAAAGGACCCTTCAGGGACCGTGTTATCAAAGTCTACTCTGTTTGCAATGGTGTACATAAACACGCCCAACAAAGAGGGTTGTAAAACTCGTTTGCGACTGTGAACAGACCAACCTTGGGTTTTGAATCCCCCGTCTTTACCAAAAACCGTGCTTGATTCTATTAATGATCTTTACACCGCGATTCATTTTTCTTGACCATAAATCATGTATGCAAGAAATGCTACGGAGATCAATCTGATAGCACTATGCGGGTCGTCGGCGAAGCACAAGTAACAGTTGTTTTAGCATGAATTATGTACAGTGGAGATGACGAGATTATTTCCAGTTTAAACGCAAACGAAACACAAATGTAAAGCAATAAGTTGTAGAAAATGACAATCCTGACTGTTTATGTCACTCTGAGTGGCAAACAGTTCGGAGTCTGATCAGGCTCCTAAGTGTTTGCATTTAGGAAATAATTGATTTAGCGTAAACGTGCTTAGTGGGAAAGAGTAACTTCATCTCCGCCGTACCATTGACGGTTCTTCTTTTGATTCCTTCATTGTCTTTACGCATATTAATACACATATATGAATACAGTTCAGATTCTTCCAAGAAGCCGTGTTTAATACCCATATCAATCCAAACAGTTCGCAATGCCGACTCAAGTTATATATGGCAAAAAAACTAAAATCCAAAATTCTTCTTTGTGTCTACACCAAGTGTGGTGTGATTTCTCATAAAAATCATTTCAAATTAAAAAATATAGGTGAACATGTAAGACAATTCCTTGATAGTACAATGTAGTAGCGGTGAAAGCATCGGACAATTTACTGACTTGTCCCGAGTACATAACAGTTATTTGCATACAGTTTGGTTCTGCGTATTGCGGAGGCTGATACAAATGTAAGAATCCAAACTGTTTGACTCTGATTTCAATACTTCTTAAGTAAACATGCCTAAATTTTATAATCAAGAACAGACGGTAATTGTTTAATATTGATGACGGCATTACAGTGAAGGGATTAAACCAGCGACTACTGTTTATATTTATACACTGTTCCACATAGCCTAGACTATGTAATATACAATATATATGATAGGAACCAGATTATGATTTGGATAGATGAAGATTTAATGGTCTGTATATTTTCTTGAGCAGATATAATTCTGAAAACGACAATCTGTCGTCTGTATGCCGGAGGAGTACTACAGTGGAGAATCTGTTATTCTTTCCCAATAAACGCGTTTACGCTAAAACTATTATTTGCAGTGCAAACAGTTTGGAGCCAGATCAGACGCCGGGTAACCCGGCGTCTGATCAGGCTCCAAACTGTTTGCCACCAAGATAAACAAGAATTATCAGAATTTTCCAAAAGTTGTTCTTTTCTATGTTTTAGTGCTTTTCGTTTGCGTACGTTTGCGTTTAAACGGGAAAGAATAACAGATTCTCCACTGTATCTTGTTTAACCCTTTCGTTGCCAAAATAATCGTGAGATTTTTACCCCCTATACCGCTTTAATGTCCCCTGCTTCAATGTCTTTGTTAGCAAGATCGATTTCAAAGTAAGATTCTGTGTCGTATGACAAGAAAAGTCGATACGAGTGTCTAACAGTTTGGATTCTGATGAGACGCCGCGTCACGCTGCGACTGATCAGGATGAAACTGTTTGCAAAATTGACTATTAACGATTTCGGTGTCGAAAGGGTTAAAGGGAAGATATAGACTATAATCAGTATTATCTACATGTAACATATCAGTCCTTATCCATCGTCACTGAAATTTTCAAAATAAATTTTAATTACAGTTTTGATCAAATCCACTAATAAGTGTCTTAACAGGCTTTAAATATTATCACACCATAGTATAGATGTTTTTCAAGAGTCCAAAACGTCGAAATTAGTCAAAGACTTCGAAATAAGTTAAAGAAACTGCAGTCGACAAGTGTAAATCATCGGAGATAACGATATGATTAACTCTTTTCACTCCCAATGACGTCATAAAACGCATTTGCAAACAGTTTTGATCCTGATCAGACGCTGCGAAACGCGGCGTCTGATCAGGATCAAAACTGTTTGCAACTTTTATTTAAATTAAGTGAGTTACCGCTTTACTGCCTTAAATCCAACTTTGAAACGATATTGCAGACAACAATTTTGAAGCAGACGACAATATGGCGGTGAAGAGGTACATCCTCACGATAAATTTGATCATGAAAGGGTTAAACAAACTTTCACAGACTTCTATTCTGAGTGCCCCGTCTCAAATCTCGGTATTGTTTATAAATATCACTTGAAAATACCGCGTGCACCATATCATGTGTGGCTAATCACCACAACAAAACTGACATGATGACGTCAACAGTCACGTGATTCCTGTCTGAGGCGGTATCGTCTGGCAATATTGGATATATCAATAAGAATATATCTGCTGAAAAGTCCAGACATTTGTGATATAATATGCTGATGATGTAAAATAGTAACATCATAATTGGAAATGATCAAATTATACAGTGTAGTAGGAAATACGTTATTCTTTCTCAAATATGCGTTTGTGCATGATCATGGCAGACTCCAAACAGTTTACCACTCAGATTAAAATAGATAGTCGGAATTGTCAAAATTTTGTTCATTTAATTGCAACGCATTTGCGTTTCTCTTGCGTTTAAACGGGAAAGAATAATGTCTTCTCCACCGTACATATATACAGTGGAGAATCTGTTATTCTTTCCCGTTTAAACGCAAACGTACGCAAACGCAAAGCACTAAAACGTAGAAAAGAACAACTTTTGGACAATTCTGATATTTCATGTTTATCTTGGTGGCAAACAGTTTGGAGCCTGATCAGACGCCGGGTTACCCGGCGTCTGATCTGGCTCCAAACTGTTTGCACTGCAAATAACAGTTTTAGCGTAAACGCGTTTATTGGGAAAGAATAACACATTCTCCACTGTATATACAGTAGAGAAGACGTAGTTTTTTCCTGTTTAAACGCAAACGAGGCGCAAATGCACTTTAATAGAATGTAGAATAGTACATTTTGTTAAAACATTTCTAGCGATTTATTTCAATCTGAGTTGCAAACTGTTTGCATTGAAAATAATTGTTTTAGCAAAAACGCGTTTATTGGGAAATAATGACTATTCTACACTATACAACATTAAGTGGAAACCTATCTGTCCAGAAACAGGCCGACATATATCTCCATTTCAAGTGGCCAGTGTAGCAGAGATTTTGATATGTTTATAGGTATGGCGGAGATAATAGCATGATTGTGAACATCCATCTGGCAATGTGGGTAGGTGTACATAAACGTTCGTATTCTTTCCCAATAAACGCGTTTAAGCTAAAACTGTTATTTCTTTTGCAAACAGTTTGGAGCATGATCAGACGTCGGTTACATGTAACCCGACGTCTGACCAGGCGCCAAACTGTTTGCCACTTAGATTTGAATGAATAGGGGGCATTGTAAAAAAAAAAGATTCAATTTGTTTACTGCAATTCGTTAACGTTTCGTTTGCGTTTAAATTGGAAAGAAAAAACGTCTTCTCCACTGTACTTGTATTTTAAAAATCCCTTCAGCGACACTTTAACCCTTTCCCTGATAAAAGCGACTTTTAGCGCATTCAATTTATTCCTCTGCTGAAGAAAATAGTTCCAATTTATACAGTCAAGAATATGTATAAAAAAGAATATTTCCTTTATTCTAACAGGTGGTGGCTTAAAGCAGGTTGAAAGTAAAGCAGAATGCGCCATTAGGCGCATTCTGCTTTACTTTCAACCTGCTTTAAGTAGTCACCTATTTACAAAACTAAAAACAGGTTGTCGGGTAAAGGGTTAAATTCGTTTCCTAAGGCATACAGTGCTCCCTCCCAACAACGGCCCTCCGAACAACGATTCCCTCCGTGTAACAACGATATCCGTTGTTCCCAAAACAAGACAATTATACCCTACCCTAAACGGCTGCAATATCGTCAGCTTAAATTTGTCGTTTTCTGTTTTTTCTCAAAATTACATATAATTGGGCATTTTGACAAAAGAAAATAATAATGAGTGACATCTAACGTGGCGTTACAGTGGAGAATCTGTTATTCTTTCCCGTTTAAACGCAAACGTGCGCAAACGCAAATCACTAAAACGTAGAAAAGTACTTCTGGACAATTCTGATAATTCATGTTTATCTTGGTGGCAAACAGTTTGGAGCCTGATCAGACGCCGGGTTACCCGGCGTCTGATCTGGCTCCAAACTGTTTGCACTGCAAATAATAGTTTTAGCGTAAACGCATTTATTGGGAAAGAATAACGTTTTCTCCACTGTACGTGGCGTCTGATCTGAATTCAAGCTATTTGCAAATGTAATTCAATTTTCTTCCCCATAACAACTCCCTCCGAACAACACACATTTTTGTCTCTATTTCAATTTTGTTGTAGAGAGGGAGCACTGTATTAATTACAACTTAAAAACAACTTAATGCAACACTATGCACCAAATTCCTTTAGTATCGTACTGCATTTGAATTGTATTGCATGAAGCTATGCACTGTATTTTAAATACTTCTTTTTTTCTTACAATATTGATGTCGAAGACATGTTGAACTTTGTGTCGTTTGTATGCCCAAATGACTCAATTTGTCTTACAAGGGAGTCGCCATTGTTACATGTACCCAATAAAAGCGTTTGTCCTAGATCTGGATGGCCCCAAAGCGGGTAGAGCCTTAGCGATTGTTATTCCACGACAAGAACCATATTGGCGCAAAGGTCCAAATGTTGCCAAATCACATTTTGAAAAAGAAAATCGAGTGAGTTAAATTAGATTTCATTGCGACCTGCTTCAAATTAAAATTGGTTGTAAAATGAGAATTCGACCCTGAAAGCTCGCCATCCTATTATATCATGTTGTAACAGGACGAATTTAACCATGACAGTGTCATGGTTTTCTTTTTTAAATTTGTCGCCCGTTCTTAGGGATTCCGACTCAAAAAATACATCGGTTTCGACTGAAGAATTCATCGATATAAATGGCAAATGGTTTGACACTGAGTTAGTCACTTCTGGTCTGGATCCAAATTGTTTTCAAATTATAGCAAGGTCGGGCAAATGTTCTTAAGGGGTTTAAAAAAAGGTCGACTCATTTGTACCTTAAAACCATGGACTTCTGCTGTTAGGTTAGAAGTACCACGTGACTGTCTAATGCCACTAACTTGAGAAAAAAATAACACTCTTAAAGGTTTAGAAATTCTTTACAGGTTTTAATCAGATGAAAAGCGTCAACACAGAAACATAGAGTGTCCTTCTCAGCAAAGAAAGACATCAATGTTCGTTTCTAAAACATGTGGCCCAAAAATGTCACTTTCTCGCCATGGATTACGTGCATGGAGTCTTTCAAATTTATTTTAACCTTAAAAAACTCTATGGGTGAATATGTGACAACTGTTGCAAATTATCTGGATCCAAACGAGACGTCAAAAAACGTCGAGGTTTCATCTGGATCCAAATAGTTTAAAGCTTTGACAATATGGTCAAAATAAACTATAATAATGATTGTTAAATGTATTTAGAGAGTCGGATTTGACCAATTCTTTTCTTTGAAACTTTAAATGAAAAAAACAATTCAGAAGAAAACTTAACAGTAGAATATAAACATTGCAGTATTAGGGTCATGCGCTGGCTATCTGCTGTAACTGTTCGGAACAATTAAACACACCTGTAAGATCTAGTGCGTTAATATTTCAAAAGCCTGCAAAATGCGGCACGTGTCTGTAAGTACAGCAGAGAAGACGTTATTCTACACCAATAAACGCGTTTACGCTTTCCATTGCAAACAGTTTGGAGCAGAAAATAACAACTTTTTGACTTTTCTCACGATCTATTTTAATATGAGCGGCAAACTGTTTGGAGCATGATCAGACGCAGGGTTAACCGGCGTCTGATCTGGCTCCAAACCTTTTTGAAATGGAAATCCAAACTTTAGCGTATAAGCGCGTTCATTGGGAAAGAAGTATACATTGTGTCTCAAATACACAAACCACGTGCTATACCCATGCATTAAGTACAGTAGCATTCCCTCATGTAAAATAAATACATTAATTCATTAACTTAGCTGATGACAAATTGTAATCACATAATGTAATGATATATTCTTAATTTCTATTATATTCACAGAAAACACGTGGCAAATACACGACATGGACTTTCATAAAACAATTTTCAGTGGAGAATCCGTTATTCTTTCCCGTTTAAACGAAACGAAACGCAAACGCAAAACACTAAAACGTAGAAAAGTGCAACTTTTGGACAATTCTGATAATTCATTTTTATTTTGGTGGCAAACAGTTTGGAGCCTGATCAGACGCCGGGTTACCCGGCGTCTGATCTGGCTCCAAACTGTTTGCAATAGAAATAATAGTTTAAGCGTAAACGCGTTTATAGGGAAAGAATAACGTTTTCTCCAATGTACATGTACTAGTAATAGATAGCACGTAATGCAAATCTTGTCTTCTAAAATTACCACCCGTACAATTAGCTGATATATCTGCATATATGTACTTGTACATGTACTTCATTTTCGAAAACATCATCAGAGTGTCAAACAGTTTGGATCCAGATGATATGCCGAGTTACTCGGCGTCTCATCTAGATCCAAACTGTTTGCAGTATTATCAATCCACTTATATCGTGCGTAAAGTTAACGATCTCGTGTCACTGTGTAATATGGTTAGCTGTTTTCTATGCATATATTATCATATGTGTTGCGAAATAATATAACATTATGTGACTGTAATTGCTTATACAGACAATTTAGTGTAGGCGAATAAAACCATTTTAACACATTCAGCCCTAGCGACGAGTATACTCGTCATTCATAAAATGTAAAGCGTTTGACACTCAGATTACACAGTGGAGAAGACGTTATTCTTTCCCAATAAATGCATTTATTTCTAAAAAATATTATTGCCATACAAACAGTTTTAAGCCAGACCAGACTCTAAACTGTTTGTCACTAAATACGTAGACGAAGGCAGTTTTCAAAAAAGACAAAGTGTTTTAAGAAAGGCAATTTTGTTCAGCATATGAAAAAATTGATCTGGATTTAAGCTGTTTGTCACTCGCCATTTTATTAATTCTATCAAAATGTCCACTTATATGTAATTTTAAGAAAACACAGCAGACGACAATTTTAGGCAGACGATATTGCAGCAGTAAAAGCGTTAGACATGATTTTCCTGTTTAGGGAACTTCGGCAAGGGTCGTCGTAAGGAGGGATTCGTTGTTTGGAGGGCCGTTGTAGGGAGGGAACACTGAAGTTTCAAGTTACATAATCATGAATATGAACCATACAACTATTTCAATATCTTAGCAGATGGTAGTTTAAAGCAGGCTGAAAGTAAAGGAGAATGTGCCAAAGGCACATTCTGCTTTACTATCAGCCTGTTTGAAGTGGACACCTATTTTTAATTCTGGAAACAGGCTATGAGGCATTGGATTAACCCTTTCATGGTCAAATTATTCGGGAGATTTTTACCCCTTCCCCGCCTAATTGTCGTCTGCTTCAGTATTGATATCTGCAAGACACGTTTCAAGGTAAGTTTTAAGGTTGTATTATTTAATAAATACCGAGAAGATTGTCAAAAAGTTTGGGTCCTGATCAGACGCCGCGTTACGCGCAGTCTGGTCAGGACCCAAACTGTTTGCAAACTAGCTTTAAGGCGTCATTGGGGGTGAAAGGGTTAACAGATTGTATTTACGACAGGTCACATTATACTCACTTTTCTCTTTTGACAGCAACAAGTGTTTCCGTAATGGAGGAAATAGACGATATAAAATCATACGAAACATGAGTCCGTTGTTTACTCCTCTCCAATTTATATGCACAATTCAATCAATCCATCGATCAATCAATTATCCATGTCATGAAACTCCCCGCTGTCGAAATATCTTACCAAGTGGAATCCAAGATTTACATCAATTTCACTGACAGAACTTATCTAAAACACGTTTGCTATAATTGGTATCGATCTGTAGTTATCCTAAAAGCGTTAGAAATTAATGTATTTGCTTTAGATAACATCTTCGTTTGAAGAGTTAATAGCAATTAATTTTAGGAATAATTCATTAAGTAGTCCATCTGCACCAGCAGTGTACATATCACGTGGCAGCTCTTATATAACTAAATATATACACATATAGTCAAGCCTATAATAACCAGAGTTTATAACAAGATATCTCGTCAAAGAATACGATTTTCACAACACCAATAAAGCATCTAAATTACGTTTCCATTAGGAATCTGGTTGTAGAAAGTTGTACTTCTAAACTTGATCTGACCACACACTAATCGAAATGTAAACAATAATCGTCTACTAGATAAATCGCTTCAACGTTGTTTTATTTATTGCACAATTTATATTCTAATATCCCCGATGCGAACAAACTTTCAATTCCGAACAATATGTCCATGATATTATAATTAACATCCACCTGTTCGTTTTGTATTAATTACAAGATGTTTGTTTTATCTGTCCGAGCAAATGTATGCACGATGCAACCACACTACGTCACTATGGAGAAACAGAGTAACCCAAGAAATGCGTTTGACGTGGGTTAATACCCCACCTGTAGAATAAAACCCAATTACACTTAGTAGGTACTCCGTCTTATTATTAGTACCACCAATTCCAACAATGAATGATTTATTCGTCCGATCGGTAAAGACATTCCAATACAGAACACTCTCGTTACAGTCATTCCTATGTCAAACAATCATTTATAAGTCATAAATTAATTTATATAAATCAAGATGCAGCTTAATGCAGGAAAAAAGTAATGCAGAAAGCTCCTTAAGGAGCTTTCTGCATTACTTTTATTCTGCATTAAGTGAGTATTAACTCTTATATATTTTGAATAATCGTTAAACGCATGGGTTACAGTATAGTAGTCCTTTGCAGAGAAAAACGCTTACTAAGTCAGTTCCATAAATACTCTTGCTCGAGGCCCATTGCTTGACACAATATAAATCAACGTGACACAATTACAAAACTCCGTTATTGGACTTAAAACAGATTGAACAGTTGTGTGAAATCACGACCACTTGTCTCTACGCCTTGTACCTGAAGGTTCCATCAGCGGCAGTCGCACGAATTAATTTGTCTTAAGCAACGAAGCCCTTGGAGGCAGGCAGGGAAACATCGATTTTGCGAGTGTAATCATTTGCGTATAAGACGGCCTACGGTCAATACATACCACACGGTCGTTCTGATATCATCATATGGCGGATATACGGTACTAAGTGGCAGTGATATAAACACGATAGAGAGAAGAGATTAAATAGAAAGAAAGAAAGATGATAGAACTAATGAGACTGCATAGAGGATGGAGAGGTGACAGAGAGAGAGAGAGAGGAAGATAGAGGAGAGAGATATATATCGAGAGGATGAAATAGAGAAAGAGGGAGGGAGAGAGGGAGGGAGGGAGGGAGAGAGAGAGCCAAAGATGTCGAAAGAGTTGACAGCTTTTTGGAAATGTTGGTCATTAATTTGAAGCTGAATGGCATACAGTTTGGAGCCTGTTGAGACACGGGGCTACCCGGCATCTAACATTGAAAATGGAAATAACTGTAATCACATGTAACCCTAGCGACGAGTACACTCGTTATTAACAAACATTATACATGTACCTGTGAGTACACATGCCCTATGCAAATTGTGTAGATCCTGATCAGAGGGGTCCATAAGGAGCCTTCTGGTCAGGGTCTGCAGCAGCACTGTTTGTAATTTTGATATCAAATGTAAAAATCAGGGGTGAACGTATTCAAGAACAAAATCGGCGTTTCATTCTCAATAATGACATCTTTGCCACTGTGACAAAAAGAAACAAATAGCAAATTAATTACAAAAACAACTTTCATTATGTTAAAAATCATCAACGGCTTAAACACTTTTACTAAAATGTCCGTACGGATAATGTTCTCGTTACAGCATTCAGTTTTGCATAAAAAATATTAGTTTCAATTAGTATCACTGAGCTATTACAATTCTTTCCCGTTTAAACGCAAACGCAAAGCACTAAAACGTAGAAAAGAACAACTTTTGGACAATTCTGATAATTCTTGTTTATCTTGGTGGCAAATAGTTTGGAGCCTGATCAGACGCCGGGTTACCTGGCGTCTGATCTGGCTTCAAACCGTTTGGACTGCAAATAATAGTTTTAGCGTAAACGCGTTTATTGGGAAAGAATAACAGATTCTCCACTGTATATAGTATTGGAGACGTTATTGTTTCAAAACAAACATGTTTGAGCTAGAACTTGTCCATTTAAAACATTAAATGGCCATATAATACATGTACATCTAGCAATTAGTTGCTTGACCAGGCTCTTAGCTGTTTCCAACTCAGATTTTAATAAATCGTCAAATATTTGCATTGACCAGGAAGCAAGGTTTTATAGCTGTTTAGTTCCGTGTGAGATCGTTCTCAATTATTTAATTGGTCGGATTTAAGCTTAAAGCTCAAATCTGACCAATCAAATGCTTGAGAACGACCACAGACTCAACTCAACAGATGTTAAACCATTGGACTTGACATTTTTTATATTGCCTTGAGTTTGTATTAAGTTTTAATAAAACGAGAATTGATAACAAACTATTTAAAACTCCTTTGCTATTTTCTGAAAGAAACTGCTAACTCGATTCTGAGATTTATCGCTGACGACTAATATCTCGGACGACAGTTCCATATCTGTAACGTGCTCAAGAATAATGGTTGGACTAAAACAAGATCGGCCACGCGTTTGATGCAAGAGTTCTTCTATTTATAGCTTAGAAAAATCAGGTTTTAAGTTTCGGCACATAATTCCAGTTCATTTATACAGCTCTCAGGTTTAGCTGATAACAAAATATAATAGGAAAATGATTGAATACACATTAGGAAGGCTGTATATATCTTAATTGAAATCATCCTCGTGGTAAAGCGCTCATTTTCACAGAAATGAATTCTCCAATGTAATTATCTAAAAGGATATGAACTAGAGGTGGGTCCATTTGATAATGGATTTTCGCACGTTCAATGCGATTCAAACATGGTTATACTGACAGCATATACGAGATCAAACAAATGCAAGCTGTCCTTAAAAAATGAAAAATGCGAATATATAATAGTAAAGTATTCAGTGGTGGGGTATAAAATGCAGTGAGGAAGATATTATTTTTGCAAAATAAATGCTTAAGTGCTACAGTGGAGAAAACGTTATTCTTTCCCAATAAACGCGTTTACGCTAAAACTTTTATTTCTATTGCAAACAGTTTGGAGCCAGATCAGACGCCGGGTAACCCGGCGTCTGGTCAGGCTCCAACAGTTTGTCACCAAGATAAAAATATATTATCAGAATTGTCCAAAAGTTGCACTTTTCTACGTTTTAGTGTTTTGCGTTTGCGTTTTGTTTTGTTTAAACGGGAAAGAATAACGTTTTCTCCACTGTACAATATAAATAGTCGTGTATTCATGAAAGGTAATCAGAGTAAGAGAAAAAAAACTTTAATTCGGTAATCGAATTTATACTTGTTGTAAAACGGTTACCATGGTAACAAGCGTTGGGAATGTCCATGCACTTATATAGCAAGTATATCGACGCATATGTTGCATTGTTAAATACTAAGTCTAAACATAATTTGGGGTTATATACTTCACTGCAACGTAAATTTTGAAAGTATTCAAAATATGTTGGATCTCTACAGTTTTCTTGTTGTTGCTTTGGGTTGTTATTTTTTTTTTTTTTTTTTTTTTTTGGGGGGGGGGGGGGCTATTTCCAGTTTTGTTGCCTTAGCAATACCGGTAAGACATAATAAGACAAAAACCACGTACAGAGGAGAAGATATTGTTAACAATAAATACAGACTTTTAACAGGGACAAAACCAACCTTATACAATTTTTATTTTGAATATATCAGAGTTATTCCCGAATGTCTGGGTATTCAAATTGTCTACGCTAAAGGACGTTTTCCATTCCCATGACTCATATTTTGCAAAACTATAATAGTTTGAATGGTGAAGATGATATAAATTGTATCTAGACATGTGTACATGTATACAGGCAGTTAAAAGCTTAAGATTACGTTATTGTCATTTTATTTGTTAGTTACCATGACATCCATTTAGATGATCAGATACGCAATTAAGACCACATATTGTCTGTTGCAAGGCAACAAGGGGAACCATTGAGAAAAACAACTATTTTGATTAGTGTATGTACAGAGATTAATTTGCTTTATTAATCAACTATTGTTAATGATTTTGCTTTGAAAAGGGTAGGAAATTATATTATAGCATCATCTGAATTAGTCATCATTTTGTGCCTAAAAATATGCTGATGAGGATATTAATTTGGCATCAGAGTTGTACATGTAGTAGAGAATTTTTTTTTTTCGTGTACATGTAATTGAAACTAAAGTAAACGCAAAAGTAACACAATCCGGCGTCATATCAGACCCAGCGCTTATAAAGCGTTTAAGGTGAGTCTGAGTTCGGTCCCAAGCATTTGATTGGTCAGATTTGAGCTTCGGCTCAAATATGATTCAAGACTCAACTCACTCAAACGCTTTATAAGCATGGACCCTGGCTGCAAACTGTTTCCAGTGATTACCATTGTTTACTGTTAGCATATAATATAAACTGATAATATATTATATACACGTATTTTTAGGGAAATAATATTTAGAAATACCGAGTATGTGTACATTGCTCTCTCCCTACCTCGGCTCTCCGAACAATGATTCCCTCCTTACAACAATGCTTACTTCTAAAATCATTAGGTCTAACTCTTCACTGCAGCAAAAGTGTCTGCTTAAAAGTATAATCTGCTGTTTTTTTCTTAAAAATTGCGTATAAGATATTTTGATATTTTGACAGCAGAAATAATAAGACGAGTGACAAACAGTTTGAACCCAGATCAGACGCCGCGTAACGCGGCGTCTGATCTGGGTTCAAACTGTTTGCAAATGTATTCCAAGGTTATGAATGATTCCTCCATATAACAACTTCCTCCGAACAGCACACACAAACTTTATGTCCCGTTGGATGTTATTGTAAAGAGGGAGCACCGTGATGTAAAACCTAAAATTTTACGCCACGTTCGCCATCATCGACCTTGCCGGAGAAAAAGCAATACGTTAATCTAGATTTCGCTCTATCATATGGACCAGACAAAATATCCTTTCAACCAATATATCGACTACGACGATCAGTCAAACACATAATCAAACATAAATAAAAACAAATCTGATAAACAGCTATACAGTAAACTCTCCCTTTAACAACCAATACAAAATAGGCTTCATATATTTGGATATTACACGAGTGTTCATAACGTATTGGATTTATTAAACGAACTTTTAGAAACCGAAAAGAAACAAGTCTTTGTCCAGTTTTTATCGTTTGCTAAATCGACGAGTTTAATAAATCTAGTAAATTATGAACACGAATGTTACATTATTTTTATAATATAATATTTTTCAGTATTTTCGGCACATCTGTGTCGCTGTTTTTGAAGTTAAATAGTAAAGCTTTCGCATAAACTCGGCGTCTGGTCAGGATCCCTGCTTTTTGACGCTCATCAATATACATTAAGTCATCCTAAATGTAATTTTGAAATGATCTTTCAGAGTCTCCTGAACTGTAGATATGAGACAAACAACCTAATTCATTATTCAAGTATTTCGTCATATCAGGATGTTTACCGACATATCATTAACGAAGCAGACTGTTTTGATGAACCATCGACACAGATAGCATCAGGCATTCTATCATGTCTTGTAAGCGAGTCTTATTACGGTTGATTACAAATAAATTGTAGGCTAGACATGTCAGAGAATTGCATTCCTGAGATCTCCATTAGAATATCCATCTTGTTCAAAGCTGCCACTCGTCTTAATCCCTGCATTGATTTAACCCGAAAACAATGGTAGTTATTAAAACAGTCTTGGTCCTAATCAGACGCCGCATAATGCGGCGTCTGATTAGGATCAAAACTGTGTGACACCTATTCCAATATTTCGTAAGTCAAAAAACAATTTACCTTAATTCTAAACGTGAGAAAAAATGCAGACGACAATTATTCAAATCAGATGACGTCATTGCAGCGAAGGTGATGAACACGTTGGTATAAATCATTTTAAACGTGTTCATACTAACAAGTGTTTTGCCCACTGATTACAGTTCGGAGCCAGATCAGACGAAGGGTAAATCAGGTCCAAACTATTTGCCATTCAGATTAAATTGTAAGGTTAGACTTTCTTTCAAACAAATGTGGATGTCTACGATTTGGTGCTTTGCGTTTGCATTTAAAGCGTTACAATTTTTAAATAGGCTTCCTATTTAATTCTTTCAAACTTTAATGAGCAAATACATGTATAAAGTGGGCGATTAAAATATGTTAGCAGCAAATATAAACTGGTCGCGTAAAGAGTAAATGGTTCCTTGACCCATTTAAGCACATTGTATCACCTTAACCTGACGTCGCATCATTGTCTTCACTGTTTTCTATTTCATATAAAATGTTATATCAATATATAAACTGCTCTTTTCTAATATTTCGAACTCTAAGGGTCCTTTTCAAAGAAAATCACGAAGTGATTTTCTTTGAAAAAGGCCTTTGGAGGTAGAACTATTAGAAAAGAGAAGTTTATATATTGATACTAATTTAATTCCCTATCTGGAATATTGTTAAAATTATTGTAAAATGTTATAGACAAAGTTGTGTATATATATAACGAACTCTTACAGCGCACAGTATATAACGCATATTGCAATACCCAAGCATAAATGGGTTAAAAGTAGTAACGATTGCGTAAACTATACTGTTTAAAGCTGTCAAAGTAAGCTTAAACATACTTAACCACTGCTAATACAATTTTAATGGCGCGTTGTCTTTTTCTTATACAAAAATCGATCTAAACTTGAAGATTGCAGTTTCAGAATCATAACTTTAATTGTGTTTTTTTAAAATGAAAACTGTTCGAAAATTGTAATGACGTAACATAAAAGGTACAGTGGAGAAGGCGTTATTCTTTCCCATTTTTAAAAACGAAACGCAAACGCATTGCAAACAAGCGTAGAAAATGACACTATTTCGATATATTCCGACTATTCATGTTATTCTGAGAGGAAAAAAGTTTGGAGCCTGATCAGACGCCGGGTCACCCGGCGTCTGATCTGGCTCCAAACTTTTTTTGCGTTCGAGATAATAGTGCTCTCTACAGTGCAGTGCATTCAACGGTAAATTTTGTTAGAAGACCTATACTGTTTCATTGACCATGTATGTATGTTTTGTATTGTTTGATTATATGTTATGTAACGAGGTACCTGATTGTGTACAAGTTGAATAAAGTATGTTCTGTTCTGTCTGTTCTGGTCTGATAATAGTTTTTAGCGTAAACGCGTTTATTGGGAAATAATTTTGTCTTCTCCAGTGGTTCGTTACTGAACTAATCTGTGTTGTCAGTAGCTCATGTGATAAATGGTATTGTCAATCTACCAGGCCAAACGGCCAGGTTAAATTTAGACAAGAGCACTAATAGTGTTAACTCTAGTTATTTATGTGAACACACATTATGGAAATTCGTTAACACCAGTCGAGTGATTCTCACTGAAAAGACAGAATGGTTTTCTGATTGGTAATTTAATTTCGGTTTCAAACAAGGTTTGTCTCATTTGTGGTATGTACAGTGGGGAAAACGTTATTCCTTCCCGTTCAAACGCAAACGAAACGCAAACGCAAACTACCAAAACGTATAAAAGTACAGTATTTTGACAATTCTGACAATACATGTTAATCTTATCGGCAAATAGTTTGGAGCCCGATCAGACGCCGGGTAACCCGGCGTCTGATCTGGCTCCAAACTATTTGCAATGGAAATAATAGTTTAAGCGTAAACACGTTTATTGGGAAAGAATAACATTTCCCCACTGTACTCGTCTTACTAGGAACTAACCCAGTTGCACTCAGTTCTCAATCTACGTGAACCATTAAATTGTGTGGTTCGCGCCCAATACCTATCAATTTGACATGGGCAAACAGTGTAGACTCAGATCAGACGCCGCAGAATGCAGCGTCTGATCTGAGTATGCATAGTGTGCTTCATGAAAGTCTATCAAATACAAAAGTAAAAGTAAAACTAGATCGGGCTCCCTTTAAAGACATCTCCTGACGACCTTTCGATCATAACGCCTTGCCAGACAATTTCCTTGCAAAAATCATGGATCTTATGGAAATGTCGCTAGCAAAGAACCTTCTCTAATGTTGGTATAACTTGCGTCCCAACCCGTTTGCAATATATTATAGTCTTTTGATAATTTGTATACATATATGCTGTAAAACTGTGTACATGTTAGTCGATAAATGTATATGATATCTGATATATGCAATAAAATATGATTAAATCAAAAGCAAAGAACCATTGAAGCTTCTCGTGTGAGACTCTACCTTTATATTTGATAATTTGATAGTTTGGTTAGAAATGACCATTGAAAATCACAAGAGCATGAGTACATGTATAATCTGGCCCTCACCAGGTAAACTGAGATTGGTATACCCGCTGGGAGCTTGTGCTGCACATGCTTTGACAGTTACATTGGCACCTCCAATACAATGGGGGGACTCCATAAATGGACTGAGGAAAAGTATATAAGTAAAAAAAGGCCGCACCCAATATATAAGCATAGAAGAATCCGCTTCGCATACAATGTACAGTGGAGAAGATGTTATGTATTTCCCAATAAACGCGTTTATGCTAAAACAGTTATTTTGGAACCAGATCAAACTCCAAACTGTGTTTTTAACCTGAGTTTGGTTACCCGGCGTCTGATCTGGCTCTAAACTGTTTGCAATGTAAATAACAGTTTTAGCGTAAACGCGTTTATTGGGAAAGAATAACGTTTTCTACATTGTAAGCCCTGTGGCGAAAATGCTTGAAAAAGAAAAGAATAAGAAACAAAATAAAGTGCGTACGCAGCAGGGGCCCGTTTCATAAAACTTCTTACGACGAAAGTCTAATCTTTAAAATACTTTTAATTTCTGATTTCTCCGTCTAATCCTGTCTTGTGACACCTATTTGGAATCGTCTTTTCAAGACGATTCCAAAGAGATGTCACAAGACAGGATTAGATGGAGTAGTTATTGAGACTTTTATAATATGACTTACGACAACATTTGTCGTACGAAGTTTTATGAAACGGCCCCCTGTTGCATAGTTTACGACTAACAGAAGATGTTTGGGTGAGATAGGAAAAAATGAAGAAAGAAGAATGTTTGAAAACGCATGGTCCTGTTGGCTTTTTTGGTAAGGGAAATGAAACTTTTGCTTAAACTGAAATACTATAATTATGTGTTTTTCAAAAAGCTTGCAACTCAGATTAAAACAAATTATCAGACTTTTCATTTGAAGTTGTAATTTTTTCTACATTATATTGCAGTACGATTTCGTAAGTTTTGTTTACTCCATTACCCCATAAATACGCCTTCCTACGCCATTGATTTATTCCTCCGATGAAGAAAAAGGTTCCAAGATGCAGTCATGAATATGTATCATAAAGAATATTTACTATATTCTACATGTAGCTTAAAGCAGACTGAAAGTAAAGCAGAATGCGACTTAAGGCGTTTTATTCGTTATTTTCAACCTGCTTTTAGTGGTACATTGTATCCTGTCTTCAAAACTAGAAACAGGCTATGGGGTAAAGTGTTAAACGGGAAAGAATAAGGCCTTCTCCATTGTAACGCCGTGTTCATTAAGTTTTCTCATAGGTGATGCTATACCAGGTTTAGTCCCTGAAGACATTTGGTGTTATCTGGCAGAGAGCGTGAGCTAATTTAATTTCCACTTACATTTATCAGGGCCTAGTAAGTTTCACGTAATTTCTACAGTGTTATTTTAATTCGTCCACTGCCTTTCTCAGAATGCATCGACATCGCAAAACACACTTGGATCCAGATCACAATTCAACAAAAATCGGCGTCTGATCAAGATCCCAACAGTTTGAAAACCGTATCGATTCCCTTTGTCAAACTGTTTACATGTAAGCTCGGTTATTTATACATACGAGCGTATATCAAACAGACTGCAAAGTGGACAATAATACTGCAGTATAAAGGACTATTAGCTTGTTAAATAACTGTTTTGTAAAACAGTTAATTCTTAAGTTCTTTTTTGCACACCAATACTCCTCAGGTCCCCACTAATTAGTGAACTTAAGTTTTAACTCCACATAGATTGTGCTTGCAATAAATCAGATACAATGAAGAAAGCGTTATTCTTTCAAAATAAACGCGTTTATGCTAAAACTATTATTTCCTTTGCAAACAGTTTGGAGCCAGATCAGACGCCGGGTAACCCGGCGTCTGATCTGGCTCCAAACGGTTTGCTACTCAGATTAACATGAATAGTCAGAATAGTCGAACAACTGTCCATTTCTACGTTTTAATGCGATGCGTTTGCGTTTTACTTGCGTTAAACGGGAAAGAATAACGTCTTCTCCACTGTACAGTGAATAATGCGTTTTTCTTTGACCGTTTAAACGAAACTAACCGAAAACGTGATGCGATAAAATGCAGAAAAGTACAGGCTTTTATTTTTAATATTTTCGATTTATCTTATTCTGAGTGGTACAGTGGAGAAGACGTTATTCTTTCCCAATAAACGCGTTTACGCTAAAACTATTAGTTCTATTGCAAACAGTTTGGAGCCAGATCAGACGCCGGGTAACCCGGCGTCTGATCAAGCTCCAAACTGTTTGTCACGAAGATAAAAATAAATTATCAGAATTGTCTTAAAATTGCACTTTTTTCACGTTTTAGTGTTTTGCGTTTGCGTTTCGTATCGTTTAAACGGGAAAGAACAACGTTTTCTCCACTGTAAATAGTTTCGTGTTTGATCAATCACCGGTTTATCCGGCGTCTGACCAGGCTACAAACTGTTTGCAATGGAAATAACCGTTTAAGCATAAACGCGTTCATTTTGGGAAGAATAATTTCTTCTCCGCTGTAAATTGGAAAACATCACTGTTTTGCTAAAAGGAGGTGTTGGTTAATTGGTTATTGGGTAGAACAAATGTTGGTTAAATAATTTGTTAGTTAAACATAAGGTTAGGTAGAGGAAAATTGGCGCCTGAAGCTTCCAAGGCACAAGTCCACTTACAAAGTCAGTCTAATTCGATTTTTGACTATTTAGGGGTTGCATTTTAAATGTACAGTGCCCCTCTCTAAAACGGCCCTCCGAACAACGATTCCCGACTTACAACAATGCTTACCACTGTTCCCAAAACAGGACAAAGTATGTCTAACGCGTTCACTGCTGCAATATACTAGTAGTCTATATAAAATTATCGTCTACTGTTTTTCTCAAAAATATTATAACAGAAAAAACGTATTGACAAGTGGCAAACAGCTTGAATACAGATCAGACGCAGTGTTACGCGGCGTCTGATCTGAATTCAAGCTGTTTGCAAATGTACGCCATGTCGTGGTCAGTACTCTATAGATATTTGTTTTCCCTCCCAAAAACAGCTCCGAACACCACGCACATTCTTCGTCTTTCAGTGGGTGGTGTTGGAAAGAGAGAGCATTGTATTTCACAATTGAAACAGTGCAAACCCTGATCAGAGGGGCCTTATAAGACCCCTTTGATCAGGATCTACACTATCTGCATAATGTGAATTAGTTTAATGTATATTCACACAAAATTTCAGCAAAATCAATAATACAGTAAAGAATTTAGAGCACTTGTCCGCGTATTTCCTGATCACCCCTCGTACATGTATTCTCAACAGGTTTAAAATGCATGTGGGTGTCAATCAGTGTAGATCAAGACCATGATCTACACTGATTGCAATGCAATAATGCTGGTTTAATCATGGCACGGCTCATTTGTTTATTCTTCACTGGAGCCCCGAGGTGGAGCTTCACTAGAGTAGACACACTCTTTGATTTGCTATTGTCTCTTGTTAATCTTATAAACTGCTCTTTTACTATTAAAACATCTTCAACCAATTAAGCACCGTAACTTTAAAAGGAAAATTCAAGTTACCAATTAAGTATCGACCGGTTTTGACTATTTATGGTTGTTGTTTACATTTACATGCACAGTGATCACTCCCTACAACGGCCCTCTGAACAACGATTCTCTCCTTAAAAACAACACTTGTCGCTCTTCCCAAAAATCGCCAATTACGTCCAACCTTTCCACTGCTACAATATCGTCTGCTTAAAAGTGTCGTCTGTTCTTTTTCTCAAAGTTACACAATGGATATTCTTACAGAAATAAATACATAATGACGAGTTACAAATGTACAAACAGTTTGAAACCAAATCAGACGCCGCGTAACGTGCTCTGGATTCAAGCTGTTTGCAAGGGTAAGCCAATTTCCCTCCCTATATATCAACTCCCAACGAACACACATACACTATTTGTCTCCAATTGGGTGTTGTTGTAGAAAGGGAACACTGTAGTGCAGACTCGGAACTAAATATTCCTGTAGGAGTCATCTGTGGGAAATGATACAGTGGAGAAAACGTTATTCTTTTCCGTTTTTAAAAACGCAAACGAAACGCAAACGCAAAACACTAAAACGTAGAAAATGTCAATTTTAAGATATTTCCTACAGTTCATTTTCATCTGAGTGGCAAACAGCTTGGAGCCTGATCAGACGCCGGGTTTCTCGGCGTCTGATCTGGCTTCAAACTGTTTGCAGTGGAAATAAACGTTTTAGCGTAAACGCGTTTATTGGGAAAGAATAACAGATTCTCCACTGTATGCTGCATGGACAAACATTCTAGTGCCTTTAGATCAAACTTACACACCTGTATATTGTTATCGTGCTCCCTCCCTACAACGACACCGATTTGGAGACAAAAAGTGTGTGCACTGTTCGGAGGGAGTCGTTATACGGAGGGAAATTGGCTAACATTTGCAAACAGGTTGAATCCACAGGGACCCGACACGATTGATCTTTGAGAGAAAAAAATGTCAGAAGGTATATATAGAGACAAGGGGTACAACTGATTGTCAGTATATTCTCACCCTATCTCTACAAAACCGGGCATATCATGAATAATAATTGATGAAACGACACCCTTTTTGCATTTCTGTCTAGCTAATAGAATGCCTTTCCACAAAAACATAACATAAAATCAACTGTAAGCATGCACCTTGAACAGTAACTGTGTTTACTCACTGAAATCACCGATTTTCGGAAAACGGGACAGGTGTTCGTTCATGGCCGAAACAGCATTGACCACTACTGTACGCTTGTTTAGGCGGTAATATCGAACATGACAGTCATACAGTTGTTCCATATATATACGTTGTTGACCACAGGGACCAAACATGATTGATTTTTTAGAGAAAAAAATGTCAGAAGGTATATAAAGAGACTCTTAAGACTATAATATATACCTTTTGACTTTTTTTCCTCAAAAGTCAATCGAGTCGGGTCCCTGTAAGGTAAACATGCACATTTGTTGTTGGTAAGGCACTGACTTGAGAAGAAATCTGCTTTGATCGGTGTCAAAAATGTATATATATGGAACTGTATGACTGTCATGCACAATATTACCGCCTAAACAAGCGTACAGTAATGGTCAATGCTGTGTTTGCTGTGAACGAACACCTGTCCCGTTTTCTGAAAATCGGTGATTTCAGTGAGTAGACGCAGTTACTGTTGAAAATGCATGCTTACAGATGCCTTTATGTTATGTTTTTATGGAAAGGTATTATATTAGCTAGACAGAAATACAAAAAATATGTCGTTTCATCAATTATTATTCATGATATGCCCGGTTTTGTCGAGATAGGGTTTGAATAAACTGACGACCAGTTGTACTCCTTGTCTCTATATATACCTTCTGACATGTTTTTCTCTCAACAATCAATCGTGTCGGGTCCCTGTGGTTGAATCCAGAGCAGACGCCGCGTAACACAGCGTCAGATCTGGATTTAAGCTGTTTGTCATTCGTCATTAAGTGTTTGCTGTCGAAATGTACATCATGTAACTTTCAGAAAAACAGCAGATGACAAGTTTAAGCAGACGACATTGCAGTCGTGAATTGGTTGGAGATAACGTCTTGTCTTGGGGAACAGCGGCAAGCGTTGTTGTGAGGAGGAGCTATTTGTTGGGAGGACCGTTGTAGGGAGGGGGCACTGTATAGCGAAATTTTCCAACTACCTTACAATGAGAGTTCATTGCCATATCCAGGCATAAAATGGATTGTAAACGTCAAAAGGTGGATATTTTAAATCAAAATATACAGTAAATGTCTATATATATACGCATACGACCACTGAATAATATGTCTTTATTTTGTATTTATGTCTATGCTACTGTTTAAAGCGTGATAACAGTTAAGCACAAAGCTCATGCAGGAGCATTCCACTTTACCGTTATCATGCTTTAAGCCTTCATTAGTCTTTATCAAAATGAATACGAGTCTAAGTCTTCCTTCGAGATGTCGAAGTAGAGGGGCTTAACTGCATTTTCGATGAAACAATACAGCGGAGAATACGGCATTATTTCCCAATAAACGCGTTAACGCTAAAACTGTTAATTTCCTTACAAACAGTTGGGAGCCAGATCAGACACCAGGTAATCCGGCGTCTGATCAGACTCTCAAGCTGTTTGCCCGTCAGATTAAAATAAATAGTCAGAGATGTCAATAAGTTGTATTTTTCTACATTTTGTTGCAATGCGTTTGCGAATCTTTTGCGTTTAAACGGGAAAAAATAACGTCTTCTCCACTGTAACTGCATCTTCGATGTAGCAATACCACCAAAGTCGCAGGAAATTGTGATTCTACGATTGTCAAATTTTAAATTAAAACCAGAACACTCGGGGGACCTTGAGATGTAAGAGAAACTGATAGTTCAATATTTGAAATAATTTGGTTAATGAGCTATCACGGAATATACCATGTACACGGAAATACTATTACAGTGCCCCTCTCTACAACGACACCCAATGGAAGACAACGGTTGTGTGTGTTGTTTTGAGGGAGTAATTTTAGGGCGCGAAATTAAGACTTGGCTCACATTCGCAAACACTTTGAATTCAGACCAGACGCCGCATATCGAGGCGTCTGATTTTGATTCAAGCTGTTTATGATAATAATAATAATAATAATAATAATAATAATAATAATAATAATAATAATAATTGTCACTCGTCATTTCATTTATTCTATCGAAATGTCCCCGTATATTTAATTTTGAGAAAAACAGCAGATGGCAATTTTCAGCAGACGATATTGCAGCAGTGGAAACCAGCAGACGACACTTTCAATGAAAGACTGATTCCAAAACGACCCTCTGAACAATGATTACCTCCTTACAACACTGCTTGCCGCTACCCCCAAAAAATAATATGTCCAACCTTTTCACCGCTGCAGTATCGTTGACTTCAGATTATCGTCTCCTGTTTTTCTCAAGTCACATATTGGACATTTTGACAGAAGAAACATAATACTCCAAATCCAACGCCGCGATACGCTGCGTCTGATCTGGAGTCAAGCTGTTTACAAATGTCAGCCAATTTCCCTCCCTATAACAACTCCCTCTGAACAACACACACAATCTTTGTTTCCCATTGGACATTGTTGTACAGTGGAGAATGTGTTATTCTTTCCCAATAAACGCGTTTACGCTAAAACGTTTATTTCTACTGCAAACAGTTTGGAGCCAGATCAGACGCCGGGTAACCCGGCGTCTGATCAGGCTCCAAGCTGTTTGCCACTCAGATGAAAATGAATTGTAAGAAATATCTTAAGGGGGTAGGTACACCTTTGGAAAGTAATTACCAAATTCTTCAAACTTTGCATAAAGACAGTAAAATTAGTTTCTATGACAAAACTGGTGTAAAAAGCGGGGGTACCGGACCTTTCTTTTTCACAATTTGAGATTTTTCAAGGCTACCCCCCTAAAATTGAAGCTTCATAAAATCTCCTACTTTTTTGTACTACGGTTTTTCAATCTTTATTTAAACAATCTATTTGTACAAAAAGTATCCTAATTTATATTACCATAGTAAGAATAAACCCTGAAAATAATGTTTTATCAAGATCCAAAATAAAAATGTTTGATTTCACCGGAAAGGAGTAAAATTTACCCCACCCACTTTTTTATAATGGGAAAATAAGGCACAGTGAAAATTGCCCTACAAATTGTAGCAAACTAATTACCAAATTTTTTATTTGTTGTTTTTAGCCTTGCAAACAAAAAGTTTTAGTGAAATAGCAAATAAAAACACAGGGTCCCGGATCTTTTAAAAAAGATATAGATCATTTTATCTAAAAAATCCATTTTTTCTCATTTTTTCAATTTTTCGTGTATTTTTACCAAAAATATTTTTTTTCAAAAAAATTTCATTTTATCTATTGAGTTATCTATAATTTATACTAAAACTGTACTACCATGAAAATTTCATGCATATATTCTGAGAAATTGAAATGAAATCGGATGTAACAAAATGCAACCTACCTATGAAAACAGTGTATGCTGTAAACTACGAATAGGACATAAAACTTAAAAAGTCCCTTCCGAAACGAAAATCCAATTTTTTCCCGGGAAAATAGTATTTTATTACTGTATGCATTCACCAAAAATGAGCTCTTAAAATTTTTTTGAAAATGAGTTCGTAAAATTTTTCGGAAATTTCATAATGCTCAAAAAGACAGGCCGACATCCTTAAAATTGACATTTTCTACGTTTTAGTGTTTTGCGTTTCGTTTGCGTTTAAACGGGAAAGAATAATGTTTTCTCCACTGTAGAGAGAGAGAGAGCACTGTACACTGACGCCTATACGGATACGTCTGTACGGAAATGGAGTTGTGTAGTGAAACAGAAAGTTGAACGGAAGCAGAGGACATTTTAGATGGTTTGACAGATACAAGTCTAGATCAATATCCTGTTCATGTATAGCTTTGTTTCTGTGCTTCAATTGTATGATTGCGTAAAACAGAATGTAATGTTATGTAATACAGAAAGGACTTCAGCGTTCCCTCTCTACAGCGGCCATCCCAACAACGACTCCCTCCTTACAACGACCATTGTCGCTGGTCCCCAAACAAGACAAATTATTTCTAACCATTTTTAGTTGCTGCAGTAACGTCTGCTTAAAATTGTCGTCTGCTGTTTGTCTAAAATGTACATAATCATCATTTTGACAAAAAAAGCTTAATGATGAGTGACAAGCAGCTTAAATCCAGATCAGACGCCGCGTTACGCGGCGTCTGATCTGGATTCAAGCTGTTTGCAAATTTCAGTCAATTTCCCTCTATATAACGACTCCCTCCGAACAACGCACACAATGTTTGTCTCCCATTAGGTATCGTTGTAGAGAGGGAGCGCTGTATTTATTGATCTTTCAATCTCTTTAACATGTAGATCTAACTCTTTCACATCCAAATTAAAATATCCTTTTTTATCTTTACCAGTTTAAGTAAAATTCAAAATTTGGAAGTTCTGACTTGGACAATTATCAATAAGAGTAGAAGACAGTTCGGAACGTGCTTAGATGTTTACTGTGAAAGAAAAAGATGCTCTAAGACAAGCAAATCCAAATATTTATTACACTCATTTTCAATGGTGTATAGAAGGGAATAGTTATAAACACATACATGTACATATATACGTAGGCATCAATAAATCTCAGTAACCCGGTCATTTTAGCTTTTTCAAGCAGTTATACTTTGGCTATAATGTCCATTGTCAAATAAAATCAAATCAAATACTCTTTATTTTTCTCTGTTTGAATTAATGTACAAAAACATGAAAATCATTCTTATTTCCTAACTATTGACTCGATTATATATAATAATTTCGAAAGGAAGGGAACAGCATAGGGCTGCCATAAGTAGACATGAAAAATCCTAAGATGTCCAAGGTTGCATTTTTCAAGTGCGATTTTACGAATCGTACCTTTACCCCATGGCCTGTTACTTGTTTTATTGACAAGCGACTTCTTAAACAGGCTGTAAGTAAAGCAGAATGCGCATTAAGGCGCATTCTGCTTTACTTTAAACCTGCTTTAAGCAACCATATACTGGAAAAAAATCCGGAGATTTAGGAAAAATCCGGAGAAATGGCAGCCCTGACAGCATACATTTGTTTTGAAAATACTATGTTAACAGTTACATGTACAAGGAAAGGATAGAAATTTCAAATAGTTTGCCACTAAGAAAAAAGTTTGCCATCGTTTGTTAAACTGTTTGTCACTCAGACAAATCATCAGATTGTTCAAGAACAGTTGTCATTTTCTACAATTAATTTTATTATGTATACGTTAAGAAAGTCGCCCGCACTGCACATGTGTTGAACCTTATATGTCACAAAAACTTATATGTCACAATTTGTCACAATTGTGACGTATACGTGCGAATTCATCACAAGGGGGTTGCGACAGCCACGTATATGTCACAACGTGATTTTTTGATAGGATTGACATTAGAACCGTATATGTCACAAAATTGCGATTTTTTCACAACGTTACTTTTTGATAGGGTTGACATTAGAAACGTATAAATGTTTGTTTATTATAGTATCATTGTTTATTATAGTGTCACCCCTAGCGAAGTAGGGCCAGTCACATTTGTGACGTATACTTTTTGTGACATATAAGGCTCTAACAAAACGTATATGTCACAACGTGACTTTTTGATAGGGTAGACAGTAGAAAGGTATAAAAGTTTACTTATTATAGTGTTTAAAACAATACTCTCCGTGTTGTTTGGTTGAGTACTGTATAATTCATGGCCGCGGTACACCTTAAGTTCATAAACATAAAACTGTCCAAGAATTACACTATAGACCCCTAGCCAAATGGTCTCAAAGCGATTGGACAATCCCTACCAGCAAGGTCTACCAGACAGGCACAAGGTCAATGGTACAGCTCCAGAACTGCCATTTAGACCAACAGCATCCACAACCCAGAGGTAGTAGTCATTGGTTAACTACTTTCTTCTAATAACAGATAATAAAAAAGTGTTTCTTCTTCTACATCTTCTTCTACTACTTCTTCTTCTTCTTCTCCTTCTCAATGAACGAAGAAAGAAGAGCGATGTCTCTCAAGCATCGCTGTGTTAATTGCTCCAAAGTAATACACAATTTACATTGCCATGCGAGGGTTAAAAAATTAGGTCTGAAAGAGAAGTTATTTGACTGAAACGAGATACAGTTTTCAGATATAGTATGGAAGTTTTCAAGATATTTATATACTGAAAAGAGCATCTCCCATAGGTTCCTGCCGGAGTATCCCTAAAGACACTATAATAAACAAACTTTTATACGTTTCTACTGTCGACCCTATCAAAAAGTCACGTTGTGACATATACGTTTTTGTTGGAGCCTTATATGTCACAAAACGTATACGTCACAAATGTGACAACCCTACTTCGCTAGGGGTGACACTATAATAAACAAACAATTATACGTTTCTAATGTCAACCCTATCAAAAAATCACGTTGTGAAAAAAATCGCAATTTTGTGACATATACGGTTCTAATGCAACCCTATCAAAAAGTCACGTTGTGACATATACGTGGCTGTCACAACCCTCATTGTGATGAATTCGCACGTATACGTCGCGTATACGTTTTGTGACATATGAGGTTCTCTTCGTAGAGCCTTGTATAAGGTTCTTTCGTAGAGCCTTATATGTCACAAAACGTATACGTCACAATTGTGACATATAAGTTTTGTGACATATAAGGTTCAACACACGTGTATCAGACTTTTATATGAACCGTGTAATGACAAAACCAGCTTACTACATTGTACAGACCAACCACTGATGTCATCCCAAGCTCTAAATCAGACGTTGATCCACACTGCCAAATATCGTATATGATACAGCTACATAAAATGATTTATTGCATTTGTAAACAGTGTAGATCAAGGCCAGCCGCGACGGTCTTTGACGCGGCGGCTGACCTTGATCTACACTGTTTGCAATGCAATAAGTCTGGTTTTCTCAGTGTACGGTTAATATTTATCTAAAATAAGTTAAATAACGTCTCTGACGAGTCGGCTGGCCTTGATCTACACTGTTTGCAATGCAATATCAGGTTATCTCATGGCACGGCTAATAACTATATAAAATAACGTTTTCTCTTTCTGTACTATATTCAGCAGTGTACTTTTGAACGATTATACATTGACAAATCGCATACTTGGCATAAGCGTTGTCTTAACTAGCTCCCCGTCTCTGACGCCAATATTGAACGAAAATAAATCATAGGTTGTCACCGGCGCTCCAACTAGTTTCTTATTTAACCAGTTTTATATCCAGATGTCAATACAAGTTACAAATCTCTCGTAAATCATTGCCATCGTCAAGAGTTATATTCCTTGGGTAATCCAAGACGCCAATAACTTTATTCATTATATAACGCTATAATGGACATACTTGGGCATATGAACATTACATGTATTCTGTTTTACCTATGTCGCATTCTGCTTTACTTTCAATTTGCTATATGTGGTATTCTGTCGTCAGTACTTTAGTATGTAATAGTTATTTAGGATCGAATACAGATGAGGCGTTTCTTTCTCGTCAGTGTATAAACTATAGGGTAAATACAGTTCTCTCTCTCTACAACGACACCTAAACTGAGATAAAGATTATGTGTATTGTTCGGAGGGAGTTGTTATAGGGAGGGGAAACTAATACACTTGGTTTACCGTTGCAAACCATCTGATCTGGGTTCTAAGTGTTTGTCACTTGTCTTTATGTTTCTTCTCTCAAAACGTCCAATACGTAATTTTGAGAACAAAAACAACAAACGACAATTTTCAGCAGACGATATTGCAGCAGTGGAATGTCTTGTTTGGGGAACAGTGGCAAGCGATGCTGTAAGGAGGGGATCGCTGTTCGGAGAGCCATTGTAGGGACGGCACATGTACAGTGGAGAATCTGTTATTCTTTCCCGTTTAAACGCAAACGTACGCAAACGCAAAACACTAAAACGTAGAAAAGTACAACTTTTGGACAATTCTGATAATTCATGTTTATCTTGGTGGCAAACAGTTTGGAGCCTGATCAGACGCCGGGTTACCCGGCGTCTGATCTGGCTCCAAACTGTTTGCACTGCGAATAATAGTTTTAGAGTAAACGCGTTTATTGGGAAAGAATAACAGATTCTCCACTGTACTTGTCGTTTTCAGGGTGAAGTTTGTATTTTCGATATTCGACTGTATATACAGGGAAAAAAAACTTTTATATCTTTTATCTTAATAACGCAAATGAAACGCAAACGCAATGCTATTAAATTATTTGAAAATGTCAATTTTTTTAAAAATTTCTTACGATTCATTTAACCTCTGGGGGAAACAGTTTGGAGCCTGATCAGACGCCGGATTATCAAGCCTCCGATGTGACTCTAAACTGTTTGCATGAACATTTGGATATGGATTTTAGTAAAAATGCGTTTATTGGGAAAGAATAACGTCTTCTGCACTTTTATGGCACTTAAGCAGATACATGTAATATCATTAAATAATAAGGATAACTTGAGTTTTTGTTAAGCAAACCGAATATTCACTGTTACGAAAATTTGCTTAATATTTCGTCGCCTGATCGAAGAGTTGCAAGTGTTTTCAAACAGTTTGGATCCAGATCTGACGCATGAAAACTCGGCCTCTGAGCTAGACATAAATTGTTGGATATTCTAGTTCACTTAAAACTGAAATACGCAAGTCTGAATTTGACAAACCTTACAAACGACAACAATTCATACAGTGGAGAAAACGTTATTCTTTCCCGTTTAAACGCAAATGAAACGCAAACGCAAAACACTAAAACGTAGAAAATGTCAATTTTAAGATATTTCTTACCATTTATTTTCATCTGAGTGGCAAACAGCTTGGAGCCTGATCAGACGCCGGGTTACCCGGCGTCTGATCTGGCTCCAAACTGTTTGCAGTGGAAATAAACGTTTTAGCGTAGACGCGTTTATTGGGAAAGAATAACACATTCCCCACTGTACGATATTACGACATGAGATTGGCTAATGGAATGGTTTGTTATATACGCGGCACTGCATATCGCAATTACAGTGGAGAAGACATTATTTTTTTCCCAATAAACGCGTTTACGCTAAAACTATCATAATCCATTTCAAACGGTTTAGAGCCAGATCAGACGCCGGGTAACCCGGCGTCTGATCAGGCTCTAAACTGTTTGCCACTGATGTTGAAATATATAGTTAGAAAATTTTAAAAAGGTGCAATTTTCTACATTGTTGTGCACTGTTTGATTCCGTTTTCTATAAAACGGGAAAAGACTAACGTTTGCTCCACTGTATACAGTGGAGAATGTGTTATTCTTTCCCAATAAACGCGTTTACGCTAAAACTATTATTTGCAGTGCAAACAGTTTAGAGCCAGATCAGACGCCGGGAAACCCGGCGTCTGATCAGGCTCCAAACTGTTTGCCACCAAGATAAACATGAATTTTCAAAATTGTCAAAAAGTTGTACTTTTCTACGTTTTAGCGTTTTGCGTTTGCGTACGTTTGCGTTTAAACGGGAAAGAATAACGTTTTCTCCACTGTAATACGCATACATGCTAGTTGGGATTCTCTTTCAGCGGAATCCAATTATGAATTTGCTTGGGAATTTAATGATAACCTTGGAAAATGTCACGAAGGTAATGGAACTAGAAATTCCCATGTTGCCACAACGTTGTCTAGAATATTGCAACTTGAAACTTATTATGCAGATCCGAGACTGAAACAGAGGGACGACTAATTTGTTCAAGGCGAAATGATGAAGTTAATGCTCTTAATTGGCATGTAGTCATCCAGATCATTTAAACGTGTGTCTGATTAGGATAAAAACTGTTAGACGTTAGTTTTAAACATATAGAGCATTTTAAATAGAACTTTTGGCGACAATTTGTGTAGTTGAGATAAGGAATGAGGGGTATTCAACATGTTCATAACCCTGAAAGGATCTTTGATTTAATATACAGTGGTGAAAACATTATCATTTTTCGTTTAAACGTAGTGGAAGATCTTGTTTAATGTTTTTAGAACTTTTGACCTAACCCTTTTTCTGTTATTTGATTTGTGATGATTTTACGTCGCTTTTAACAGTATTTCAGTCATATCGCGACGTCCAGCTAATTACAGGTGGAGGAAGACCCCAGAAGCCCTTTATGCACTGTTTCAGGCACAAATCGGCAACTGGGTAGAACCACCGACCTTCCGCAAGCCAGCTGGATGGCTTCCCCACATGAAAAATCCACTCTTGGTGGAGAATGGTTGTTTGTAAATTTCTTTTGAAATAAAATGTGTTTTAACTTAAAACGCTAAACACACCGCAAACACAATGTAATAGAATGTAGAAAATTACAATATTTTTAAATTTCTATTTTGTTATAATCCGAGTGACAAACATTTTGGAGCAAGATCAGACGCCAGGCTACCTTGCATCTGATTAGGCTCAGCACTTTTTGCAATTGACATTAAGGTTTAACATGTACATGTAGCATAAACGTACTTATTGTTGAATAATAACAAGGTCTCCAATGATTTTCCTTGGAGGGAAATTCATTGATCACAGTGGAGAATCTGTCATTCTTTCCCTATAAACGCGTTTACGCTAAAACTATTATTTACAGTGCAAACTGTTTGCCACCAAGATAAACATGAATTATCAGAATTGTCCAAAAGTTGTACTTTTCTACGTTTTAGTGTTTTGCGTTTGCGTACGTTTGCGTTTAAACGGGAAAGAATAACAGATTCTCCACTGTACATGTATACAATGGAGAAGACTGATCAAGCTTCAAACGGTTTGCCACTCAGATTAAGACAGATTGTGAGAAGTGTCAAAAAAGTTGTGTTTTTCTACATTTAATTGAAATACGTTTGCGTTTCTTTTGCATTTAAAGTTGAAAGAGTAACGTATTCTCCTTTGTATCATTGGTGGATTTCTGATAATTCAGCGTTCCCTCTCTACAACGACACCCAATGGGAGACACAAATTATGTGCGTTGTTCGGAGGGAGTCGTTATATGGAGGGAAATTGCCTTACAGTTGCAAACAGCTTGAATCCAGATCAGACGCCGCGTCACGCGGCGTCTGATCTGGATTCAAGCTGTTTGTCACTCGTCATTATGTTTTTTTGTATCAAATTGTCCAATATGTAAATTTGAGAAAACCAACAGACGACAATTTTAAGCAGATGATATTGCAGCCGTGAACGCTTTAGATAAAATTGTCTTGTTTAGGGAACTGCGGCAAGGGTCGTTGTAGGGAGGGAGTCATTATTGGGAGGGTCGTTGTAGGGAGGGAGCACTGTTGGTAGAAAATTGAAGATACATATGAGTGCAATTGGGAAGACGTAATTCTTTTCCGATTAAACTCAAACGAAACGTCATGCAAGGCAATAAATGGAGAAAATGACATCATTTACAATTAGCGTATTCGACTGGCAAAACTTTAGCTATTCCATCAATTGAGATAACACCACCAAACAGAATTGACCAATCAAACAATTGTTTATGGATTATGTTTGGCGTCTATTGCTCCACGAACTAAACAAGGGTTTACAACCGATATCTTTCGTACTCCACGGTGTGTCGGACCATGACGTCCCACTACCAGTCGAACACAATATTTGCTCCACGAGATTTGGTTGCTCCACGAAAAATGTCCAGTGAAAACGCCTAATGTAAGAAACCTCTGATTTAGATGCATGTGGGTGTCAAACTGTGAAGATCAATGCCAGCCGCCGCGTCTTTGGCCATGATCTACACTGTATACACGGCGTCTAATAGGGATCCAGACTGTTTGTAATGTAAATTATAGCTTAAGCTTAAACGCGTTTATCAGGACCTTCTCCACTGTATAATAGGCCATGTAAGTGATGTTGAAAATGTCATTGAATTTGAATATTTCAGAATAAATAAAGTTTATTCAATTTTTCAACAATTGCAGTTTCCCCATGATGAAATTTCGCGGAGAAGAAATTTAAAGTTAACACATAATCGGTTTATTGATGATTTTAGAAAGTACATGTATATCATTTATTTATATGAGGTAAATTACAGTGGAGAAGACGTTATTCTTTCTCAATAAACGCGTTTACGCTAAAAATTATTTCCATGGTAGACAGTCTGGATCCTGATCAGACGCCGGGTTGCATAAATAGCCTTTATTGTCGAAAAGTTGGCATTTGCTACATTTAATTGCGATGCGTTTGCGTTTAAATAGGAAAGTACAATGTATAACGTCTTCTCCGCTGTTCACATCAATAAAGCTTGCAAACGATCTCGATTCTAAGTAGAATCCGCGTGTTGTTGTCTGTGGCGATGAGAGGGAAGAGTGGAGAAAACGTTATTCTTTCCCGTTTTTAAACGCTAACGAAACGCAAACGCAAAACACTAAAACGTAGAAAATGTCAATTTTCAGATATTTCTTACAATTCATTTTCATCTGAGTGGCAAACAGCTTGGAGCCTGATCAGACGCTCCAAACTGTTTGCAGTGGAAATAAACGTTTTAGCGTAAACGCGTTTATTGGGAAAGAATAACACATTCTCCACTGTAACATGTGTAAAATGCATTCAATATATTGACACCATTTAATCATTACTTAGCAAACTGTCTAGATCCTGGAATGGCACTTAATACAAAGTAACATGGCGCCTGGCCGGGACCTTGCCGTATAATCCATAGCAAATTCGATGTAAACCATAATAATTGGCCAAACAAAACATACATGTAATCACGGTCAGCAGCGGAGAAGTGGTCCCCCACAAGGGCGTTTATGCCAAAACAATTTTTTTCAATTGCAATCAGTTTGGAGCAAGATCCGACGCCAGGTAACCCGGTATCTGATCAGGCTCCAAACTGTTTACCACTGAGAAGAAGGAGAATGTTTAGAAATTCCAAACAAATGTAGTGTCTCAGGGCTTCCATAAGTTGACATGAAAAATCCTAAGATTTCCAAATTTGAATTTTTCAAGTGCGATTTTACGAATCGTACCTTTACCCCATAGCCTTTTTTCTTGTTTGGTGACATGCGACCACTTAAAGCAGGCTGTAAGTAAAGCAGAATGCGCCTTAGGGTGCATTCTGCTTTACTTTCAGTCTGCTTAAAGCTACCATCAACCAGGAAAAAATCCGGAGATTTAGGAAAATTCCGGAGAAATGGCAGCCCTGTGTTCTACCTTTCATTACATTGCGTTTGCGTTTCGTTTGCATTAAAACGGAAACAAATAACGCCTTCTCCACTGTATACAGTGGAGAAAACGTTATTCTTTCTCGTTTAAACGTAAACGAAACACAAACGCAAAACACTAAAATGTAGAAAATTACAACTTTTTGATAATTCTGAATATCTGTTTTAATCTTGGTGGCAAATAGTTTGGAGCCTGATCAGACGCCAGTTTTAGCGTTTATTTAATGTATTCTCCACTGTAGCAGACGACATGTCCGTAGCAGCCGTTATTTTGTGCTCTGGTAGATAATTCTCAATAGCACACAGAGAACTGCTTCTTCGATT
Source organism: Gari tellinella (assembly GCA_922989275.2). Taxonomy (NCBI): domain Eukaryota; kingdom Metazoa; phylum Mollusca; class Bivalvia; order Cardiida; family Psammobiidae; genus Gari; species Gari tellinella. The sequence goes on from OV277866.1 coordinate 49,265,387, forward strand.
TCGTGCAAATTCCATTATTCCTTACATGGAACGAATGCTTTAAAATATATAATCTTTTTTCTACTTACATCTGTAAATTAGTATTTCAGACAAGAAAGCGCCAACACGGGTGTCAAACAGTTTGGATCCTGACCAGACGCCGAGTTACTCGGCGTCTGATCTGGATCCAAACTGTTTGCACTGACCAGTGGAAGAGTGGATATCAGTTTAAGAGCAACAAGGCAGTATTAGAGTGATGTACGGCTATAAATCAGCCGACTTCAAACAAATGCCTCATAAAAGGTGATGTAATTCATTGATCCGATCCATTAGTGACCGTGTATCTTTAATTATTTATTAGTTAGCCTGTACGTCTATAAAAGGCTTGTCTTTTTGGCAGCTCTCTGCCTCGTTTTAAACCCTATCCCCTACAACCTATTTATAGTTTTAAAGACAGGTGATAATTAAAGATAGGTTGAAAGAAAAGCAGAAAGCAGAATACATGTAAGGAGCGTTTTGTTGTACTTTCAGTCTGCTTTAAGCTACCATCTGCTACATTGTACATGTAGGATATAGAAACCTTTTCTTATGGTGCATATTCATAACTGTATACATGCATATACAAATGTATAATTATTAGAAATATATACTATGGTGCAAGAATAAATTAAGGGCGTAAAAAAGGCGTTTATTTAAGTTACATGTATCAGTTAACTAAGCCAGATATTAATCGAGCCTCATTTCAGTCGAACACATGCCTTAGCTACGTTTTAGTAGCGAAACAATGTAACCCGGCGTCTGATTAGGCTCCAAACTGTTTGCCAATCAAATTGATGTATTTTTCTCCGTTTTAGTGCATTGTGTTTGCGTTTCATTTGCGTTTAAACGGTAAGAAATAAACGTATTTTCCACTATACTGTTTGCCACTCAAATTAAAATGAATGGTCAAGATTTTCAAGTGATGTTGTATTTTTCTCCATTTTAGTGCATTGCGTTTGCATTTGTTTGCGTTTAAACGGGAAGGAATAACGTCTTCGTCACTGTAGCTCACATGCATTTATTAGGAAAGAATAGCATACTTCCATTTCTATAAACAAAAAACGCATATGCAAAACATAGACTTACAAGTACAATGCACCTTTGGTATAACGTGATAAACAGCTTATTTCATTTTATAGCTTCCTGGTTTGTATTCCAAAGGTCAATTCACATTAAGAAAATGACATTTACAAAACTCAAAGGCAATACTCCCACAAGAAACCAGTTCGAAAAACAAAACAAAATAAAATCGTCCGCATTTCTACTTTTACACAACCCTGTTTTTTACATCAAACGCAGAAGCAAATATTAAATTTCAACTTCACATACAAATTCTACAGTGGAGAAAACGTTATTCTTTCCCAATAAACGCGTTTACGCTAAAACTGTTTTTTTTCATTTGGAAACAGTTTGGAGCCAGATCAGACGCCGGGTAACCCGGCGTCTGACCAGGCTCCAAACTGTTTGGCATTTAGATTAAAATAGATCGTGAGAATTTTCAAAAAGTTGCAATTTTCTACATTTTATTACAATGCGTTTCATCGGGAAAGAATAACGTCTTCTCCACTGTAATTGAGACAAGACAATTTAAACAAATGCTTATCCTTGTCTACATAGTTTGAAACCTCAATCAGGATAAAAGTAAAGCAGAAGGTCCGATGTTATTTCGTTTAAACGGGAAAGGCTAACGTATTCTCCCCTGTAACAATATCAATTAGATTTCTACCCACTCGTGGAAAATGATACGGGTTTAAAAACAAAGGTGGTTCTTTTTTACGATCACATTTCTCCGATCTTAATTATTTGATAAAAAAAAGTTTCGATGCAATGTGGCTATTTTCAGACTTTCACGGTTGACAATAAAACAGAAATGCCATCCTCAGAAAAAATCCTATCTTACGATCCTCTGTAAAAAATTGTAAGTCTAATACGGAAATCCAATTAAAGGGTCTTTGACTTTGTTTGACATGTAAACAAGTGACAATTTCAAACAGGATGAAAATAAAGCAGAAATCTCATATAGATAAGAGTCGATTTACTTTCTTTATGCTACATTTGTACATGTATATGTAACTTTCCATATAAACTACATGTACGTGCCCTCCGTTTCAGTAATATGAACAGTACATGTATGTGTTATAATTTAACCAATATGTTATTAAGGTACTTCGCATATGCGCGTAGTTTCCATACGATTGTTATGAAAATTGTCATGAAGAATGATAATAGCCTGAGAAACAATGTGTGTAAATATAGGCAAAATTTATCGTGTGGTTTGTCTTGAAGGTCTTTTTTCTGACAAAAACCTAGAATTTTGATGATTTTATTTTTCTTAAAAATGAATAAAGCTAATGACTATAATTCTCGCCCAATAAGTAGTCCACAACATTCATTACAAGAAAAGCTAAAAACATTTTGAATAAAGGTGTTCAGAAAGATGTTATCAGCTATTTAAATTTTGCAAAATGCTGAAAAATTGAATTACAAAAAACTGACTCATTCAATGTATATTTGTTTTCATTTTATTCAAATATATGGTTGATGAACTAGTCAGTCTGAAAAAATTAGAAAATATTACAGTCAGGATTTGTTGTAATAACATATTTTCTTATTAAAATGTGGGATATTTGTTGTTTAGATACAGTTACCTACCTTAGAATTAAAACTTTGTCATTAAAATGCATTATTATTTATTCATGGACTTGCATACAAGGTTTATTATATTGTTTGAACATAATTATAATGGGCAATATGGATCTTGAAAAGGTTAGCGTATTGATAAGGTTCAAGGTGTGGCTTTATAGTTCGATCAAATCGTTTACATGTATACCGATTTAATTGAACTAGAACGTACAGGTAAGTGGACATATACTTGGACCGTAAACATCACTAGTACTAATCAACGAAGACTAAACATAACATGTCTCTTGATTACTGCGTTATGGATTGACAAGTCAATAAATCGGACACTAAAAAAAAATATTTGGATCGGATGGGTCTCGAACCTATGACCTTTGGATTGCTAGTCAACCACTATAGTCAACCACTATACTAACTGCGCTATGAAGGATTATACTAATTTATATCAACATTTCCTTTATATAAATTTTCTAGTATAAACACGTACGAAAACAGTCTGTGTCGTCCAGACGCATATCCGCTCGCCCGCAAGGCCGACTTCCGGTAGCGAAAGGCCTTAATGTAATGAAACGGATATAACAATGGGTATTGCCTATGTACAGTGGAGAATTTGTTATTCTTTCCCGTTTAAACGCAAACGTACGCAAACGCAAAGCACTAAAACGTAGAAAAGAACAACTTTTGGACAATTCTGATATTTCATGTTTATCTTGGTGGCAAAGAGTTTGGAGCATGATCAGACGCCGGGTTACCCGGCGTCTGATCTGGCTCCAAACTCTTTGCACTGCAAATAATAATAGTTTTAGCGTAATCGCGTTTATTGGGAAAGAATAACACATTCTCCACTGTAAGTTCTCAACAGTAAAGTAGAACCTCTCTATTATTAACACAAAATAATCATATAAAATACAGGTGACAGCTTAAAGCAATGCGACAGTAAAACAGAAAAGCTCCTAAAGGTGCTTTGTGCTTTACTGACACATTGTTTTAAGCAGTCATTTGCCGTTAACACGTCATAATTAACACAAATTGGTGGTCGTATTTTATTTATCTTTTTCTTCAGAAATGGTCTCGATTTTAGAATACAGTTCATTCTGGTTTTGCGAGCAAACAAAGGCTCGTTGTAAGTGAAACAAACAGATGAAAGCTTGAAGCAGGATCAAAGTAAAACAAAATATCCTTTGGGATCTTTCTGCTTTACATTTAACATGCTTTTAGCTGCCACTTTTTAATAGTTAACTTCAAATACAATCCTTAAGTTAACGGATCGGTATATTATTTACTTCAGAAATTCAGCTACATTTAGAGCTGCCCACACTAGTTAAATATCACAGATTTTAAGACAAAAAATGGCCTTCACCACAACATAAAATCGCCAATAAACTGGAGCAGTTTAAACTCTCTGGAATAGTAAGTTTGTATTCAAGCGAGCAAGTTTACATCAAAAGTAATACGAGTACGAATGAAACTATAACTTCAGGAAATGGTCACCTTTTAGGATACTCCTTTGCAAATGAGTTTTTTTTCTTTTAAATATTTGTCCAAGCTTTTTTGATTTAAACTATCTGCAAAGGGCACGTGTCGCTACATGCCTACATGTAAGACAAATAAAACGAAGGTGGAGGAGCTGTATATCAAAAGCAGGCCCTAAACCTTTAGTAGCGCTACCAATCATGATGTTAAGGATGCTGAAAACTTCCCACAGGCGCTCCCTTAGGGGGTGTCCTTTGATCAGGGTCTGTGCTGTAATTTGCAATATATCTTAGCAACCCTAAATACCTGTAGTTAAAATGGACTAATACACTATACTTGTACTTAGATCTAACTGGAAAATGAAATCGCTCATTTGAAGTTTCAGGGGGTCGGGTGACTAAGAAACAAACAATAATACTTTTTTTGAGTATCGCTTAGGAACGGTTTTATTAAACTCAGAAATAGCTTTTGAAAAGCATCATTCTATCAGAATATTTTAGTGCCTGGTATGATCCATTTATGTTATCCTTTCAAATATCTTTTTGACATTTTGGAAGCATTTTGATCTGCTCTAATCTGCAGGCATAATTTGCATTTCCTTTTATGGAAACTGCAGCAGCCAGAAAATGTGTGTATGCATGAAACGCACGTCTAGATAACAAAAGTGCATTTAGGTCGAATTCTATAGAGATCATCTGCTGTACAATAATTCAATTGTCGTTTCAGCAGTTTTCTTTTTCTAGATTTTCTAAAATATGGTGTTAATCATTTCACTGCAAATCGCACAAAACGACGACTTTGCAAACGGTTTGGCTCCTGATCGAATACCGCGTAAGGCGGTGTCTGATCAGAATCCGAACTGTTTGACACTAGTATCGACATTTCTTCTGTCAAAACAGCCTTAAAGCTGACTTTTAAAGCTGATCAGGATCCAAACTGGTTGCAAACTCGCATTTTGGCGCCAATGGCAGTGAAAGAGTAAAAATGCGCTTGTGTCGTTTAAACGGATACCAACAAAGTATTCCAGCGTTGTCTATCATAATGCCGTGCAAAGGTTTCAGAAAATTCTTAAATTAACAAAGGGAGAAAAGATTCACAGACACCTACAAGCTAAACAGAAACAGTTCCATCCCCTGATTAGTTTTGTTTTGCAGAACATACAGCGTTCCCTCTCTACAACGGCCCTCCCAACAACGACTCCATCTTTACAACGACCCTTGCCCCAATTCCCTAATCGGAACAGTTTTGTTTAACCCTTTTACTGCTGCAATAGTGTCTGCATAAACCTGTCGTCTGCTGTTTTCTCTCACAATTTCATATAAGTTGATATTTTGATAGAATACATATAATTACGAGTAACAAACAATATGCATCCAGATCAGACGCCGCGTTATGCGGCGTCTGATCTGGATGCAAATTGTTTGCAAATGTTTTTCCCTCCCTATAACGATTGGATGTCAGTGTAGAGATGGAGTACTGTAATATACTGCGGGGAAGATGTCATTCTTTAACAAATAAAATCGTATGCTAAAACAATTATTTTTATTGCAAACAGTTTGCAGCCAAATCAGATTAATGGTATCCCGGTATCTGATCCGAATCTAAACTGTTTGCCACTCAAATAAAATTAGGATGTAAGTTTCTTTATTCCAATGCATTGCGCATGCGTTTAGAATTGTGACGACGTGAAAAACATAACGTACATGTACATTTACTTGCCACCGTATCGTGTTGTTTTGGCTCGGACGAGCCTATATCGAATGCTAAAGTATAAAATGGGTGCGAGTATAGCTCCCCCTACAAAAAAATCCTGTCATACGGGGTTTACATATGCTATCTAACAGAGCTTCAGTTGCTTGGCACGTCACTATCAGATAAACCGTGTAGCAGCACTGAGTTAAACCATGGATCCTTAGTCTGTACCTGTGGTGATTTAAACACCGTATTTACTCCCTTGTACTAAACATTCACCTAGTAGTCATAGCAGACGATGCATTATAAGACATGCACATTACAAAATTCTTTAGGGTCTTTAAGCGCTGCAGGTTACTGCTTTATGCATGACAATGGTAATGCAGAAACTCCATAATTAGCCTTCTGCATTACTTTGTTCTACATTAAACTGAAAGTCCGAGCCTGCAGTACTACAGTACTTTGATTTTTTTTATCGTCAGTGCTCTCTCCCTACAACGGCCCTCCCAACAACGAATACCATCCTTACAACGACGTTTGCCGCTCTTCCCCAATACAATACAAGTATGTCCAACCTATTCACGGTTGCATAGTTGTCTGCTTAAAAGTGTCGTCTGCTGTTTTTTTCAAAATTACATACACATGTAATGGACATTTTGATAGAAAAAAACTTAATCATGAGGAACAAACAGCTTGAATGCAGATCAGACGCCGCGTGACGCGGCGTCTGATCTGAATTCAAGCTGTTTGCAAAGGTAAGCTAATGTCCCTCCCTATAAATACTCCCTCCGAACAACACACACAAGCTATGTCTCCCATTGGGTGTCGTGGTAGAGAGGGAGCGATGCAGATACCAATACACAGCCTAACACATTTAACAGTCGTTAATATTCTTAAACTTTTTCCACGTACAATATCCTGGTAAAAAACCCGTCTGACTAAAACAAGAACTTATCGTCCAACAATTATTTTTGAATGTACTTTTGTCTGATATTACAGTTTCGACCCAGTTAGCGAGTAACCCGTCGTCTGACTGGGATACAGTGGAGAAAACGTTATTCTTTCCCAATAAACGCGTTTACGCTTAAACTATTATTTCTATTGCAAACAGTTTGGAGCCAGATCAGACGCCGGGTAACCCAAACTGTTTGACACCAAGATAAACATGAATTATCAGAATTGTCCAAAAGTTGTACTTTTCTACGTTTAAGTGTTTTGCGTTTGCGTACGTTTGCGTTTAAACGGGAAAGAATAACAGATTCTCCACTGTACGAAGTGTATGCTACATTTATTATATCCTAAATCCTAACGTTTTTACCGCCTTATCAGACGGAGTCTGATCAGGATCAAAGCTGATTGACACTCATATCGATATTTCTACAGTGATTTAACCCTTTACCTCAAAGCCTACAGTAATTCAAGTTTTGAAGAAAGATGACTTAAAGCAGGTTGAAAGTAAAGCAGAATGCATTCTGCTTTACTTTCAGTCTGTTTGAAGCTACACTCTGCTAGGATATTGGAAATACATGTATTCCATTTTGGTACATGTTCATGACTGTATAAATAGGAATTATATTCTTCAGTGGAGGACACTAAATGCGCTAAAGGCGCTTTTATTGTGAAAAGGGTTAAAACTTAAACCAATTTTGAAAAACAGTGTAGATAACAGAGTCAATGCATACGATACCATGGCGATATATGCAAACAATGACATAATTATGGAGATGAAAGAGTTAAGTCTTCTATTAGAGTACACCCCTTCATTTCTATGACGTCATCAATTTTAAACAACTGTCATCTGCTTTTATTTCTAAAATTTAAAGTTAAGGTATTTTTACTTAAAATATTGAAATTTGTGTCAAACGGTTTGGATGCTGATCAGACGCTGCGTGACGCGGCGTTTGATCAGGCTCTAAATTGTTTGTCAAGAACTACTGTATTGGTTAAGGCAGTTCAGGGGTTTATTGTTGCCTACCATATCAAGCGTAAAAATACTTTTTCATTTCACATTATAAAATCGACACTAGCATTTTGAATTAAGCAACAACAATATAGATATATGCAGACCGTGAAGAACAAGATCGATTGCCCCCTATTTGCTATACAATTCTTTCCCACTAAACGCGTTAGTGCTAAACGCCTCATGTCCACTACAAACAGTTTGGGACCAGATTTGACAAAGGCAATTCATTTAACTGTAAAAATTGCTTTTTAAAGAAAAGAAGTCTAGCGAGTTATTTTAATATGAGTTATAAACACTTCGGAGCCTGATCAGATGTTTTGATTTGGGATCAGAACAGTTTGACACTGATAGTCCAATATTCTCAATTTAAAAAAGAATACAAACTGGTTTTGAGTTTTTCGCAGACGATATAATTGAAGCAGACGACAAATCAGCTTGATAAGGATTAATTCAAAACAACATTTCGATTGAAAATTATTTCATCATTTAAATGACAATACCGAACCATTTCAATATAGGGTTTTTATGCCAAACAATTCAACAAAAGACCTGTAAAACTCCCATTAATCTATCACCAGATATAAACCCATTTGCCAGAGGTAACCGTTTTGTTACGACGGATTAGTAAATGATAAGAACTTTCCAGATTTTCTAAAATTTACTCTTCTCGAGGGTATACAGTGGAGAATGTGTTATTCTTTCCCAATAAACGCGTTTACGCTAAAACGTTTATTTCCACTGCACACAGTTTGGAGCCAGATCAGACGCCGGGTAACCCGGCGTCTGATCAGGCTCCAAGCTGTTTGCCACTCAGAGGAAAATGAATTGTAAGAAATATCTTAAAATTGACATTTTCTACGTTTTAGTGTTTTGCGTTTGCGTTTCGTTTGCGTTTAAACGGTAAAGAATAACGTTTTCTCCACTGTACGTGTCTGCATTTCGTTAAATCGTCGTATTTTAATACATTGATTCCAACCCCCTAAAGTATTGTGCAGAGGCAAAACACGATCCAGTACAATGTATTACAATAAAATATCTCTATTACGACCACTAAAAGCGAAGGCTTATTGATTGTATAGAGGATAGGTGACAGCTTAAAGCAAAGGTGTCAGTAAAGCAGAAAGCTCCTTAAGGAGCTTTCTGTTTTACTGTCACTTTGCTTTAAGCAGTCACCTGTTGTAAATATATTTTAATCAACATGATTTAGTGGTCGTAATAGAGAGGTTCCACTAATACTGTATAATCCTCTCTTTTGTCTGCATTCTTCTCTCTCTCCCTGTATATGTCTTTATCTGTATATCAGTCTGTCTGATTCTGTGTCTGACACTATGTCTGCCTCTCTCTTTCTGTTTCTCTGTGTGTGTCTCTCTATTTGTATCTCTGTCTGTATGCGTGTCTCTCTCCCTTCTCTCTCACTCTTTATCTGTATGTGCCACTTTCTTTTCACATTCTCTCCCTTCCTGCCAGTGTTGTCTGCCTGTCTATCTGTCTGTCTGTTTGTTTTTCTCTCTTTATACCGACAGTAATTCAGAGGGTACACTGATGTATTCCTAACAATCGACAATTCATTATGCATACCCATTGGTCAAACTATATATGTGTGTTTTATATACAGTAGAAAGAACGCAATACGCACGGGGAGCCAACTAGGTATTACGATGAAATGTTTCTCTACGACAACCTATATATGTATTATAACATATTTGTATTGCTACGAAGTCAGTGTATACAGTGACAAAAAAAATGTTGCCTTCGTACATTGTAGCAATACAAATTTGTTAAAATACCCATATACGTAGGTTGTCGTAGAGAAACATTTCATCGTAATACCTAGTTGGCCCTCCGCGATACGGTCCCATTTAAACGAAGCTTACTTATTATTTCAATTGTAAACAGTTAAGAGCCAGATCAGTCGCCCGATAACCAGACCTCAGACCATGCTCTAACATGTTTGTTATTCAGATTAGACAGAAGGTCGTACATGTAAACACTTTAAGAAAACATGGGACCCGTCTTACGAAACATCGTACCACAAAAACTGTCGTAAATTAAAACTTTAAAGCGTATCTGATTTCTGTATTTTCTATCTAATTCTGTCTAGTGACATATCCTTGGAATCGTCTTTTCAAGACGATTCCAAAGAGATGTAACAAGACTGGACTAGATGGAGAATTAAACAACACTTGAGAATTTTAGAATTTGTCTTACGAAAATACTTGTCGAACGACGTTTCGTAAAACGGTCCCCTGTAATTTACTGCATGTTATTGCATTGTATACAGTGGAGAATCTGTTATTCTTTCCCGTTTAAACGCAAACGTACGCAAACGGAAAGCACTAAAACGTAGAAAAGAACAACTTTTGGACAATTCTGATAATTCTTGTTTATCTTGGTGGCAAACAGTTTGGAGCCTGATCAGACGCCGGGTTACCCGGTGTCTGATCTGGCTCCAAACTGTTTGCACTGCAAATACTAGTTTTAGCGTAAACGCGTTTATTGGGAAAGAATAACGGATTCTCCACTGTACATGTATTGCATTGTATATGCGAATGGTTTCGTTTAAATGGTACTGTATTACGACTTCCCCATTGTTAAAAAACCATAGGTTTGTGAAGTATAAGCAACCATGATATAGAAAAATACACTTACCTAATTTGCAGAACATTGAAAGTACCATGATATGAAAAAGAAGAAGTAAAAGAATAACATTAGTACATAGTTTATCATTTATTATAACAGTTTTAGTAGACTAATATTAACCTCTTCACTTTTATACCCCAAGTACAGCGATGAGCCTCCCTCTCTACAACGACACCAACTGGGAGACAACGGAAGGAGGCGCTATGCGGAGGGAAATCGGCTTACATTTGCAAACAGCTTGAATCCAGATCAGACAACGCTGTTTTTTTCTCAAACTAACATAATGGATATTTTGACAGAAAAAACTTTAATGGCGAGTGGCAAACAGCCTAACTCCAGATCAGACGCCGCGCTACGCGGCGTCTGGTCTGGATTCAAGCTCGTTGCAAATGTAAGCCAATTTCCCGCCGTATAACGGACCCCTTCGAACAACGCACACATTTTTGTCTCCCATTGGTTGTTGTTATATAGAGGGAGCGCTGTAGATAAATAAGGTTGATATCAAGACACTGCAGTATGTGTCCATGCAACATATCATTTCATATCAAATATCAAACAATGCATAACCTGATGGGCGTGTCATGAGGCGTCTCCCAAAGTCCACTTGAATAGACAAAAAGTCACAAGCTGTAAATAGGTTAGGAATTGTTATACATGTAAGTGGTTGCACAGTCGAGGTTTAACAGTTTTATTTGATATGTTTTGTTTCCATGACAACATTGATCAAATTATTCACAAGGGAGTTTGTTTTAAAAAAATCTGACTAAACCTGCAGCAAGTGAATCGATCGAATTGACAATATTCTTATCTATGTTTTTATTTGTCTCTCTTTTACAACAAAAAGTAAGACATTTTTAAGTCATTCTATGCTGAGGTTTTCAAATGGAAATTTCCAATGTTGACAAATGACCCGGATAATTATTTTTTGTGTTGACATTAGAACATATTTGAGACAAAAAAGAATAAACACATTGTGCAGACCCTGCTCCTTAATCAATAATCTGACTAGCGTCTACACTGTTTGCAAAAAATAAATACTTGTATGTTGGCTCCCTCTCTACAACAACACCCAAACTAAGACAAAATAGTGTGTGTGTTGTTCTGTTTTCAATGGATATAAATCAAATAATTTAGCGTCAACGCGTTTATTGGGGGAAAATAACATCTTCCTCACAGTACGCATGGTTCATGAGAGAGAAGCATGTTCGCATTTGTAACAACATCTGTTGACGTTATTGTTCATTGGAGGCGGGAATAGACTGGTTAAGGTTAACGACCACAAGTCCACAGGTACAGTGGAGATGATGGTTATATTTCAAAATAATGGCGTTTATACTAAAACAAATATGTTCATTACAAAGAGTTTGGAGCCAAATCAAGATCAGACGCCGGACAACCCAGCGTCGGACTAAGATCTAAACTTTTTGCCACTCAGATCAAAATAATTCGTTACAAATACATGTATCAACACATGAACTTTTGTATTGCGGTTTCATTTCGTTTGTGTTTACAGTGGAGAATGTATTATTCTTTCCCAATAAACGCGTTTACGGTAAAACGTTTATTTCCACTGCAAACAGTTTGGAGCCAGATCAGACGCCGGGTAACCCGGCGTCTGATCAGGCTCCAAGCTGTTTGCCACTCAGATGAAAATGAATTGTAACAAATATCTTAAAATTGACATTTTCTACGTTTTAGTGTTTTGCGTTTGCGTTTCGTTTGCGTTTAAACGGGAAAGAATAACGTTTTCTCCACTGTAACTCTTTCACTGCACAATTTTATCGTCTGGTTGACATCAAAACATCGTCTGCATAGATAATGTCGTCTGGAGTATTTTTTCAAGTTAGATTAAGAGCTTTGTTTACTAAATAAATTTTGATACGCATGTCAAACAGTTTGGCTCCTGATCAGACGCCGCGTAACGCGGCGTCTGATCAGAATCCAAACTGTTTGCATTTAGCCGAATGTTTGCGACGTTGGCAGCGAAAGAGTTAATTGGTCGAAATGGCGCTTTATCCACTGTACAGAAATAATGACCGTCTGCTGTATGGCATTGACTCTGTCTATGACCACGAGAACAAAACGAAATGTTAAGAAATTCAACTTTGTCACGTAACGACGGACTAAATCCATTACAAATCCTCAATTATAGATGCACAACAGTCTAGTAGATTCCGCTTACATGCGACTTTGACATGCATACCATTATCTAAATTCTGCTTAATCTGTCCATATTTCCGATATTTTAATCCGATTAAAAACCAGAGGTTCATAAATAGAAGTTACAGTGGAGAAGCCGTTAGTCTAATCAATTGAACGTGTTTGCGCTATTTCAATTAATCCCATTGCAAATACAGTGGATAATCTGTTATTCTTTCTCGTTAAAACGCAAACGTACGCAAACGCAAAGCACTAAACTGTAGAAAAGAACAACTTTTGGACAATTCTGATAATTCATGTTTATCTTGGTGGCAAACAGTTTGGAGCCTGATCAGACGCCGGGTTACCCGACGTCTGATCTGGCTCCAAACTGTTTGCACTGCAAATAATAGTTTTAGCGTAAACGCGTTTATTGGGAAAGAATAACACATTCTCCACTGTATGTTGTAGCCTCATCAATTCAACTCAATTCGATTCTAATTTTATTGTCATTAAACATATGTTAACTCCATATATAACCATATAACACTATCGTATGGTTATATAGAATACAGTGATTATTCAATAAGACTAGACTAGGAAATAAAAATGGGCCCTTCCATGCAAAAACCTATGCCATTTTTAGATTTTAACGTTTTCTAAATCTACAATCATTTCTGAGCAGTATTAAAAAAGATATTAAACGGAATGTGTGGTGGAAGTAATGCTGTAGATGGGCGTGAAAAATGTATGAAATTAAGGGTTTCACAGAATTGTCAGATTGAGAACGATAAAGAATTGCCTAACATTTAAACCTTATTCTGCTGATCATACAAGTACAGTGGAGAATCTGTTATTCTTTCCCGTTTAAACGCAAACGTACGCAAACGCAAAGCACTAAAACGTAGAAAAGAAAAACTTTTGGACACTTCTGATAATTCTTGTTTATTTTGGTGGCAAACAGTTTGGAGCCTGATCAGACGCCGGGTTACCCGGCGTCTGATCTGGCTCCAAACTGTTTGCACTGCAAATAATAGTTTTAGCATAAACGCGTTTATTGGGAAAGAATAACACATTCTCCACTGTATGTTGTAGCCTCATCAATTCAACTCAATTCAATTCAAATTTCATTGTCATTAAACATATGTTAACTCCATATATAACCATATAACACTATCGTATGGTTATATAGAATACAGTGATTATTCAATAAGACTAGACTAGGAAATATAAATGAGCCCTTCCATGCAAAAACCGTAAGTAATGACAAAATATGCCATTTTTAGATTTTAACGTTTTCTAAATCTACAATCATTTCTGAGCAGTATTAAAAAAGATATTCAACGGAATGTGTGGTGGAAGTAATGCTGTAGATGGGTGTGAAAAATGTATGAAATTGAGGGTTTCAAAGAATTGTTAGATTGAGAAATATAAAGAATTGCCAAACATTTAAACCTTATTCTGCTGATCATACATGTACAGTGGAGAATTCGTTATTCTTTCCCGTTTAAACGCAAACGTACGCAAACGCAAAGCACTAAAACGTAGAAAAGAACAACTTTTGGACAATTCTGATAATTCTTGTTTATCTTGGTAGCAAACAGTTTGGAGCCTGATCAGACGCCGGGTTACCCGGCGTCTGATCTGGCTCCAAACTGTTTGCATTGCAAAAAATAGTTTTAGCGTAAACGCGTTTATTGGGAAAGAATAACGGATTCTTGCATTAATCTACTTTTTTATATATCACGGTTCATTCATGGAGTTTCTTGAAGCAAACTACTTGAACAGATGTCATATCATAAAATAGAAACATGCTGGCATAGCAATTGCAGACTGTGTCTATTAATTTTGCACTCACAACTCATCTCCAGTAAAACTTGTAATTGGGTACATATACCAGCCTGTATACAATTTTCCCATATCCAATCAGACCATTCAGTTTTAAGCAGGTGCCCATCAACCTAGATTTCTGACCATTTATCATTGGTTGAGAATTTGCAATTGCTTGGTCTGAATAGATACCATACAGCTCCGCTGAGAAAAATAACGTATTCCTTAATGTAATTCTGTACGGTCAATCCTACAATAGTCTAGTACCACTTTAAAGTTTGGCACAACCACTCTAGCCATTAGTTCAACTGTCTGCACACACATAAACTTGCAGCCATACTAAAAGAGAATTTTTAACCTTTTTTACGTCACAGGCGCCTATACAGTGGAAAAGGCGTTAACGCAAAACGAAACGCAAACGCAATGGATTGAAATGGAGAAAATGACACGCTTTTTGACAATTTTGACTATTCGTGTCAATTTGAGTGACAAACATGATCCATATTTGAGTTGGGAAGGGTTACATGTACAGACATTGCAGGTACAGTTGAGAGGACGTTAAAGGAATGCGGGCCAGCTAAATTCTTTAATTTCACGTGCAGCCTGATCAGACTCCAGACGGTTTGGCACTAAGATTAGAATAAATTTCAACATTTTCAACTATCTGTCTAGTTTAAATTTATTTGCGTTGCGTTTTACTTTGTTAAAAGGGGAAAATATAACTTCTTCCTGACTGTAAGTACTCTGGAAATATCCATTGAAAGAAATGACGTTTAATTCGTGTAAACTCTATCTCTCGAGAGGATATATTCGCAGAGGAGGCGGGGCTTATCGATCTGCTCCCCGCGAATCATTTTGTTGCGTTGCTGTAGTAACGCCGTTATGACTGTTCCTTTCAGGGTACACGCTATTCGTATGAACAACCTCTTATGTGTATTAAACATACATGCATACTAATAAAATGTTCATTGAATTTACAGTAAATATAATGTAAATACATGTAGAAGAAATGAACTGAATTGTTTTGGGCGTTTAAGCGAAATAAACGACAGAAACTGATCGGCAACTTTAACATGTAGCGCTATTCATGGAATTTGCCGATCATTTTCAGTCGTTTATTTCGCTTAAGCGACGAAAAATTTCAGTTCATTTCTTAAATAACCGCTGATACATTTACTCGTAATGGCGTTTCTTTACTTGAACTATTACAAACTAGATTTGAGACTTATTCTAGTAGGCAATCATTGAAGCAGACGGTGTTATAGCGTTATATATCATGCTAATGTTTAATATCAATATTTATTCACCAGAGGGTCGGAAATGTTATTGCCGCATCAACATGGTTATAGCATGGGGACATTGACGATGTCATAAAATGTCATCCTGGTTATTCGATAAGGTTATATATCACATGGAACAAGCATACCAATTTACAATGTATTAAATTATAACATTGCTCTGTTCTAATAGTTCGACCTCAAAGGGCCTTTTTCAAAGAAAATAATTTTTGAACTTTTTGTTACATGCATTCAACAATAAAGTATAAGATAATAATACATACATGAAAAAGGTCCGAATATTAGACTAGAGCAACGTTATACAGTGTTGCCTCTCTACAACAACACCCAATGGGAGACACAGATTGTGTGTGTTGTTCGGAGGGAGTCGTTTTAAGGAGGGAAATTGGCTTACATTTGTAAACAGCTTGAATCCAGATCAGACGCCGCGTAACGCGGCGTCTGATCTGGATTCAAGCTATTTATCACTCGTCATTTTATTCTGTAAAAATGTCCATTATGTAACTTAAAGAAAAACAACAGACGACAATTTTAAGCAGACGACATTGCAGTTTTTAATAGGTTGGACATAATTGTCCTGTTTCGGCAACTGCTACAAGGGTCGTTTTAAAGAGGGAGTCCTTGTGGTGGGAGGGCCGTTGTAGGGAGGGAGCACTGTAATTTAATTCTATTTTAATTCCCTATTTGGAATATTGTTATATTTGTTGCAATATACAATGGGCGTGGAAAACACATTTTTCTCGTTTAAACGAAACTAAATATAAAGGAAATGCAATTACAGTGGAGAAAACGATATTCTTTCCAAATAAACACGTTTACGCTAAAAAGTTCATTTATATTGCAAACAGTTTGGAGCCAGATCAGACGCCGGGTAACCCGGCGTATGATCAGGCCCCGAACGTAGTGCCATTCAAATTAATATAACAAGTCAGAATTGTCGAAATGTTGTCATGTTCTTCGTTTTATTACAATGCATTGCGTTTTGTTTGCATTTAAACGGGAAATAATAGCGTTTTCTCCACTATACATATAATTATCTACAGTAGCACTCTTGTAACACCATGGATCTGTTTAAAATCTACTCATTACATTTGCAACCCGTGTAGACCCAAACCAGATATGAGCCCTCTGATCAGGGTCTACACTGTTTGCTAATTTAGAGAATTATTCATTTTAAACTACTTCGAAAATTCCAGTTAGACTGGTTCCTGTTTTGGTAACTATATATATGTATATCCACAAGGGAACATACCATTCAACAGGAATCACTAAAATTACTAATTGAAAGGGTTAGATTTCCGATGTGATATTTATGATACTTCTAAGTATCTTAACACAATTGTTTCGTCTACCTTATCATTCTTAGCGTTCGTTTTCTAACACTTACCAACAGTTAAGACCAAGATCAGACGCAAGGTTTCCCGGATCCAATTTATTTACAATGGAAACAAACATTTGACGCAAACGCATTAATTCGGAAAAAATACCAAACTTTGCTACTGTAATCATCATTCCAAAGGTCAAGGAAACAGAAGACCTACATAAAGGTTCATCCAACCATCACTGTCTGTCGTGATAAGTAACTTGATATATTGTGTATATAAAACACTATTACGATGGCTTCATGGAAATTGATGTTCCACATTAGGAACCCATTAAAGACGTAAAGTAAATCAATTTGATCCGTGCCATAAGAAAACCTGACTTATTGCATTCCAAACAGTGTAGATCAAGGCCAGCCGCCGCGTCAAGGCGCGGCGGCTGGTATTGATCTACACTGTTTGACACCCACATGCATCTAAATCGCTTTATATACTGTAATATATAGATTATTTGAAACTATAGACCAACCTAAGATACAGAGCCTGGGATGACAACGGTGCTGGGTCAGCACAATGTTGCAATGCAATAAGGTATGTTTTTTGTCATGACATGGCTTATTTTTAATACTGAATAAGTTATTACAGAAACCTCGCTATTACGGCCTTAAAAGGGGATACCTGTTTCCCGGATTTTGAAGAACAGTGACTGCTTTTAAAGCAGGATGACAAATGCATAGAACTCTTCAGGGAGTTTTCAGTCTTACTTCTATCGTGCTTTAACCAACTGATCCCGGTGCTAAGGAGGAGACTCAGCATATTTCAATTGACTTAAACGCATGTGCTCGAGCCAATGTTGGGAAACATTGTTTTTATTTAAATGCATGTCAGATCAAATGACTTCATCATATATTTCAGCATTTTTAAAAAAAACGAAGTTGCAATTTAAACTTCCGTGTTTATTAGAGCCATCTAGTTTAGTATTAACTGATATTCTGCCTTTCATTTCACTGTTCATGTTTTTGTGATTACATGTAACTCTTTTACTGCTAATGGCGCCAAAAGACGACTTTGCAAACAGCGGCGTCTGATCAGGATCCATACTGTTTGACACTAATATCAATATTTCTTCTGTCTAAAAAGTCTTTAATGTGACTTGGAAAAGTATTGCAGACGACACTATCAATTCAGACGATTTTTAGTGGTGAAAGGATAAAAACAGACTAAAAAGTTGGCCGTGAAATAGTTAGACTGCGTTCTATATTAACCGATTGAGTGAGAATTTTTTTTTTTAAACTTTCTCCTTTACTTTCATCATGCTTTAAACTGTCTTTGCGGCTACTCGTCTGTTTAATGGTCATGCTACAGTGGAGAAAACGTTGTACTTTCCCAATAAACGCGTTTACGCTAAAACTATTATTTCAGTTGCAAACAGTTTTGAGCCAGATCAGACGCCGGGTAACCCGGCGTCTGAACAGGCTCCAAACTGTTTGTCATCAAGATAAACATGAATTATCAGAATTGTCCAAAAGTTGTACTTTTCTACGTTTTAGTGTTTTGCGTTTGCGTACGTTTGCGTTTAAACGGGAAAGAATAACAGATTCTCCCCTGTAGCGGCAAATCACAGTACTTGCCGTTCTTTTACACTGTATATGCATGAATGGTATATTACAGCAATACAGTGGAGAATGTGTCATTCTTTCCCAATAAACGCGTTTACGCTAAAACGTTTATTTAAATTGTAAACAGTTTGGAGTCAGATCAGACGCCGGGTAACCCGGCGTCTGATCAGGCTCCTACAAATGTAACTGTTTATCCACCAAAATAAACATTAATTATCAGAATTGTCCAAAAGTAGCACTTTTCTACGTTTTAGTGTTTTGCGTTTGCGTACGTTTGCGTTTAAACGGGAAAGAATAACGTTTTTCTCCACTGTATAAACACCAATGAACTGTTCTGCCAAGTGAAAATGCAGCGGAAATACTTTGCGCTTTTTAAGTCTGCAAAAACAAAAGTTTCTTGGCATAAAACGCTCAAATATTTGTCTAAGGTTAGGGTAAAGTGCAGTTCAACTTTTAGGATGCTTTTGAGAAATGGGCGGTGTAAACGACATGCAACAGTTTAACAAAGGCGTCTGATCTAGATTCAAGCTGTTTGTCACTCGTCAATTAAGTTTGTTGCTGTCAAAATGTTCAAATATGTAACTTTGAGAAAAACAGCAGGCGACACTTTTAAGTATACGATGTTGCAGGAGCAAAAACGTTAAACATAGTTTTCATGTTTGGTGAACAGCGACAATGATCGTTGTAAGGAGGGAATCGTTGTTGGGAGGACCGTTATAGGGAGAAAGCACTGTATCAGCTTTAGTGTCATTCTATTGAAGAAGGTGTTATTCTTTCCCAATAGACAGGTTTATGCGTTAACCATAATGTGCATTGCAATCTGTTTTGAGCAAGGTCAGACGCCGGGTCATTTCGCTTACGTTGCGTTTGCGGTTAAACGGGAAAGAATAGCGTCTTCTTAACTGCACACCGAATTGTTTGCTGTACTGGAGTTAAATTAAGTTAAACGAGAAAAACTTATTTCCCGTTTATTCAGGCTCAAAACTGTTTTCCACTCAGATTTAAATGAATAGTCAGAATGATAAATCATATGTCAAATTCTTCATTTATATGCATTGCCTTTGCGTTTCGTTTGCGATTAAATGGGAAAGGATAATGTCTTCTTTACTCTATGTGATAGTCGTTGTGCTGAGATATTCGAACGTCTCATCTGAAACCAGACTCTTCTATTTTCTAGTGACATAATGAACAAATTAGACAGATGTTTATGTTTGAGAAACGTTGCTACAGGCATTTTCCATGAATCATTCTTCAGATTTAAGTTACAGTGGAGAAGACGTTATTCTTTCCCAATAAATGCGTTTACTCTAAAACTATATTTTCAGTTGCAAGCAGTTTGTCGAGTATTTTGCGCGTTACTTAGAGAATGTTTTTTTTTTTATCTCAGAATGTTTCAGAATACAGGCCCTGCTTTTTCGAAATTACAATAAGGGGTACAGTACTTAGAGAATGCATTGTTCTTTCTCGTTTAGACGCAAACGAAACGCAAACGCTTTGAAAAAAAAGTAGAAAATGACAATTTTTATACTGACAATAAGTTTCATTTTGAGTGGCAAACATTTTGGAACCTGATACATGTAAGACGCCGGATAACCCGATGTCTGATCTGGTTTCAAACTGATTTCACTGTAACAAATAATTTAAGTATAAAAGTAAAGTCCAATGTAAAATGCATAATTAAGGGTTTAACCAACCCATAAGCGATTTTTTCAAAGTATCAAACTTTTTTTCTATCATTGTCTTTTTGGAAGAACTATTTATGATGAATGAAAAAATGGAAAAATATATATATGGTGGTGTCCTTTATTTTTAGCAACAGCGATTTGAAAAGGGTATGTCAAATTTGGACTTTTTCTCTCAAATTTTGCCCATTCAGAGTACAAGCTTCAGTAAAATCTATTTCAAAACAAAACAAACATGGTAATTTGGATTTTCATTATTTATTTCATGTCTATGGTGGTATTTTCACATATAGAAACCAAATTTAGACAAAGCAGGCACTAGGTTTGAACACTATGGATCCTCGAATATCAAAATATGCTTTTTATAGGGAATGATTTTATTAGATTTTTTATTTTATGAAAAAAAAGTAAAAAAGTTTGAAAATGAAATAGTTCTAGTATAAAACTTTTTCTTATATTCTACCAAATGAAAGCCAATGCTAAGGCAGTTCAAAATATGAAAAGAAATTGAAAGGCCAGTGTTGAAAATGTTGAGTTATTAAAGTAAAAAGAGTTATCTCCCCTTACAAAATTTACAAAAAAGTACCATATCGATAATATTTAGAGCTTTAAAAATTTCACATTTGGTGCCTGTTTTCTCTTAAATTAGTTTTTGTATGAAGAAATACTACCATAGATAGGAAATAAATCACACAAAACTAAATTATCATATTTGTTTTCATTTAAAATGGTTTTTATTGAAGCGGACTGTTTGAAAAGGACAAAATAAGAGAAAGTGGGTGGGGTAAATTTTACATGGCCATGGAGCCAACTGTTGTTCACCAAAATGTAAACTTTTTCTATTTTTTCATTCATCTTAAATAGCTCTTCAATACAAAACCATCATAAAGTGTTTTCATATACTTTGAACATTTCTTAGATTCATGACATTGATACACCCTTAAGGCGAAAGGAAAAAACATCTTTCCACTGTATATATTCTATCCTTTTTTTGACATTTCTCACGATCTATTTTAATCTGAGTGGCAAACAGTTTTGGTCTTGCTACGAACTGCTTGCAAAGGAAATAACAGTTTAAGCATGAACGCGTTTATTGGGAAAGAATAACGTCTACTTCACTGTTTCCATTTGAATATTTATCAAACTATTTGCAAAGGATATAACTTTTAAGCGTTAACGCGTTTATTGGGAAAGAATAACGTCTACATAACTGTATCCATTTCAATATTTATCTGTTCACTTACCAATTTCGAAAACATATTTGTCTATTAGACTGGATATCCATTTCCGTAATTCCTCGCAGACTTTTGTTATGTCCGCCATTGTTATACCAGATGTATCACTAACCACACTATTGCTCTACTCTGCAATTCCATTTGTTGCTTTTATTTTCTCTATAGGATTTGTTTGATCTATTTCACGAGTTCTTAACGATGTTTTTACATATGAAACCTACAATATGTGTACATGTATACGCTTTGTTATTGCAATAAAAAATCGCAATAGTGACCAGTCAAACGAAAACAATGGAGATGACACATTATTTTTCCCTTTTAAAACTACAGTTAAACCTCTCTATTACGACCTTAAAGTTGTGTTAATTATTAGGTGCTTACGACAGGTTACTGCCTAAACCAAGGTGAACGCAACACAGAAAACTCTTTCGAGAGCTGTCTGTTTTAAGTTAGCCTTGCTTTAAGCTGTCATCCGTATTTTATGCGGTCAATTAGCTTTCTTTATTAATGGTCGTAGTAGAAAGGTTTTACTGTACTATACACAAACGTAGAAAATGGCAGCATTTTGAATACGCGCCCTTAATATTTGAATGAACGAGCTAGAAATATCACGATTCATTTTCATCCGGGTGACAAACATTTCGGAGACTGATCTGACGCCGGGAAACCCGGCATCTGAACTTGCTCAAAAACGGCTTGCTTTAGAAATACAGTCGAAACTCAATACTTCCAACTCACGTTAGCTCGAAAATATCCATTTTTCAAAGTTAAAACGTGGCTTAGCCACGTTTTAACTTTGAAATAGGATATGTTGGACTTAAGCGAGACCAACTTATCGAAATTCAACTTATGAAATACATGTATGATCGGTTTAAGCGATTTCAAAATATCGAGTTTCGACTGTAATTAGTTAAACACAAACACCTTACATTTAAATAAAAGAAACACCACCCACACAAGTTTACATAAAATGCCTAAGTTAAGGATAAATAACAGCAGAGGGCAATGTTCAAGCTAATGATATCCTTGCGGCGACAGGTGGTCTCCAAATGATAAAACACACTTATGTTTCCACTACAAAAGAGTTGCATTAGAAATAGATATATCCGCTGACTAATCCACATGGTTGGCAGAAAATGATTTTAGGGTTTATAAAATTTTAATGAACACATATCATCCAGCGTAAGAGAGCGAGAGAGACCAATATGTCTACGCTGTTCGGCCATACGTTATTGTTACGCGAGAATGTATTAACCCCTTCACTGCCTTAGCCCGTACACAATATTTATACATGTAACCCTTCCCCCCCATAGAAGCGCCTTTTAGCACATTGAATTTATTCATCCACTAAAGAAAAAAGTTCCAATATTTACAGCCATGAAAATGAATAATAAGAAATATTTTGTAAATCCTAGCAGATGATAGCTTAAAGCAGGTTGAAAGTAAAGCAGAATGTGCCTTAAGGCACATTCTGCTTTACTTTCATCCTGCTTTAAGTGGTCACTTGTCTTCAAAACTAGAAACAGGCTATGGGGTAAAGGGTTAACAGGTTATTTGTCCTGTTGAATAATTTGATTTACTTATGCTGATGTAACGAGATACAATGTGTATAAGTTACCAAATAAACTATGTCTATGTTATTTTCAAACAGTTCAATACAACAAGTGATACGGCGTCCGATCAGGAACCAAACTGTTTGAAATTAATTTAGTCCAAAAACAAAATATTGAACTTGGATAAATGAAAGTAGGCGGTATATATTCAAAACTTGTGACGTCATGGTAGTGAAGTGGTTAACCTTCGCTTACTATGCCATCGCCTACTTCACAGTTCTTACAGTTAAACATTTCATGATCAAAGTCGCCGCATTATATTCGTCTCCTTCAATATTGTTGTTAACATGATCATTTAAAAGTAATATTTAGGGTATTAGAATTTAAGAAAAATCTATACGATTACCAAGCTTCTAATGTGGTTTCAAACTGTTTGCAATGGACATTATAGTTACACCGGTAATAGTTTTAATATAAACATTGTTTATTGGAAAGGATAAAGTTTTATTTGCTACAAATATATATGGTATATTGTATCAAGCGCTCTTGCATTATTTATCAATGAAGAAAGACCATTCATTTTGTTTCTTGGAAGCCAATTGGCACATATTCTTTGGCAAAACTTATTTCTTAGAAACTACTAGTATTTCCTCCCTTAAACTAAACTGAACATCAACAGAAGCGATACAGTAGAGAATACTTTATTATTTCCCGTTAAAAGCAAACGAAACACAAACGCATTGCACACAAATGTAACAAATGTATAATATAAAAAGGTTCTATCGAATCATTTCAATCTGAGTTGCCATCTGTTAGGTGTTAGAACAGACGCCGGGTACAGTGGAGAATCTGTTATTCTTTCCCGTTTAAACGCAAACGTACGCAAACGCAAAGCATTAAAACATAGAAAAGAACAACTTTTGGACAATTCTGATAATTCTTGTTTATCTTAGTGGCAAACAGTTTGGAGCCTGATCAGACGCCGGGTTACCCGGCGTCTGATCTGGCTCCAAACTGTTTGCACTGGGAATAATAATTTTAGCGTAAACGCGTTTATTGGGAAAGAATAACACATTCTCCACTGTAATAATTGACATAAGGGTTTATTTGGAAATAATTCAGTCTTCTCCACTGCATGTTTATTTTCAGTCTGCTTGATACAGCCATCCCTTGGTGAATAGTAAAAGCAGAATGAAACTAAACAGAATAAACGAACATTTTTATCTGAATAGTATTTGTATGTAGAAGAAACGTATTTGTGGATAAATATTTTCATTGAAGATAGAAGTTCTGTCTGGGGTTATCATTGTTGAAAAGGGAGGTTTATTGTGAAATTGGTACAAGTCGGTGCGGTGTTTTGAACAGGCTGTAGTTTTGCTGCCAAATATTTCGTGAGAATTTTACCCCTTCACCGTTTATTGTCGTTTGCTTCAGTTTGCTTCAGTGTTATTTTTTTCTTGCAAGATCGTTTCGAAGAAAGATTAAATGTAGTATGACTTAAGACTTAAGACCTAATGCGAGTGTCAAACAGTCTGGATCCTGATCAGACGCCGCGTTTCGCGGCGTCTGATCAGGATCCAAACTGTTTGATCTGTTTGGTGTCATTCAGATTGAAAGGGTTAAAAGGCAACACAGCGTTTTTGAGTATTATTTTTTTTCTTCTGAACTTGTTAAAAAATTAAATGAAACTTGAGATATCGTCTTAGTTTTCTAATTTTCGTCATCTGCACATCAGCACGATGTGCGTTTCTTTTTGCACTACGTGTACGTCTGTTTACAGAAATCAAGCTCTGTTTGAGTTGACTTTGGTGCAGGAATCCATTGTAATTCCGTAACAAAAGCAGTAACAATTTTGTAATAACAGGTAGTTGAGAATTTCTCAGACGTTACCTGGATGTAAAGTATTATGTAAACAAACGGAATCAGGAAAAACGAACAAGGTCTGAACAGGTATGCTAAAGTAAATAAACTTTACAATTATGCCTGGTGCATTGTTTACCTTTGCGTCAATTCCGAACGAAAGAAATGGCAAGAAAAGTGTTAGGTGACGTCACAACTAGAGAACAACTCCGTTATTATATTGACAGCTAGTCAAACATGGACTGCTTATAGAGAACCACAGGCTGGCAAATGCAGAGTTTAACCTTGCAACTGCAGTAACTCATAACCCCATAGCCTGTCTCTAGCACTGAATATTGGTGACCCCTTAAAGCAGGTTGAAAGTGAAGCCGAATGCGCCTGAAGGCGCATTCGGCTTTACTTTCAACCTGTTTTATGTTATCTTTTACTAGGATAAAGACAACATTTCTTATGATACATAATGCATGCCTGTTTAAATTGGAGTTATTGTCAGTGGATGAAAAATGTTAGAAAACGTAAAAAGGCGTATTTATGGGCGAACAAGTTTATCAACTACAGTGCTACCTCCCTAAACGTCCCTCTCAACAACGATTCCCTCCTTACAACGACGCTTGCCGCTGTTCCCTAAACAAGAAATTATGTCCAACCTGTTTACGTATGGAAGAGAATGTTAGCCAAAAGTATTCATCTTTCGTCATAATGTATATTTGCAGATTGCACTTCTATGTCTGGTAATTCTAATTCCTTCCATATTCACGTCTGCAATGTATTCTGCTAAAACATTGTCGTCTGTTGTTTTCCTCAAAGTCACATACATGTATATAGGACATTTTCACAGACAAAAACTCATAATAACGAGTGACAAACAGCTTGTATCGTGATAAGACGCTGCGTTACGCTGTTGTGCAATGTAAGCGAAGTTCCCTCCCTATAACAACTCCCTGCGTTTGACGAAAAAAATGGCAACGTTTTGAAAACAAATGACAACTCCTTTTTTTTGAGTGGCAAACAGTTTGGAGGGTTACAAGGCGTCTGATCTTGCTCCAAACTGTTTGCAATAGAAAATATAGTTTTAATGTAAACGCGTTTATTGGGAAAGAATACCGTCTTCTCCACTGTACATCGGGGGCCTGTTTCAAAAAACGTCGTACATGTACGACAAAAACGGTCGTAAGTCAAAACTTTAAATACATTTAATTCCTGATTTCTCTATCTTATCCTGTCCTGGGACATCTCTTTGGAATCGTCTTGAATGTATTTTCAAGACGATTCCAAAGAGATGTCACAAGACAGGATTTGATTGAGAATTAAATAATGATTGAGACTTTTATAATTTGACTTACGACAACATTTATGAAACGGGACCCGAATTACCAGTATGAACAGCTAATGTACAGTGGAGAAAACGTTATTCTTTCCCGTTTAAACGAAACGAAACGAAAACGCTAAAACGTAGAAAAGTGCAACTTTTGGACAATTCTGATAATTCATTTTTATTTTGGTGGCAAACAGTTTGGAGCCTGATGAGACGCAGGGTTACCCGGCGTCTGATCTTGCTCCAAACTGTTTGCAAAAGAAATACTAGTTTTAGCGTAAACGCGTTTATTGGGAAAGAATAACGTTTTCTCCACTGTACCAGTATGAACAGCTAATGTACATGTAACATAGCACTCTATGTGAGATGTCACTATCACTAGCTGCTGTCCCAGTTTGATTGACACTTGTTCTTTATCCTGACCATCACAACCTCGACTAACCTTACCAAACTGTTTTGATCTTGATCAGTTGACGAATAACTCGGCGTTTGATCTGGTCTCCTAACATTGTTTGTCAAGTTCAATAACCTATTTCCAGTTAACACTGGTAAAATCTAAATTTATAAATAAAAAGTAGAAAGCAGTATTTTAACAGACGATAAATACAGTCGAAACTCGATACTTCGAATTTGTTTAAATCTATTTTACCAGTAGATTTCATTAGTCAAATTTCGACAGCTCGATCTCGTTTAAGCCGAACATATTGGTGTTTCAAAGTTAAAACGTGGCTAAGCCACATTTAACTTTGAAATATGGGTATGTTCGAACTAACGCGAGTTCGAAGTATCGAGTTTTGACTAGCAACGAAAAGCATAATAATTTTAAGGATTTCCCAGCAGTATCAAACGACACAATGTGGTACTTTTCATAAACATCAAATGCAGTGTACCGAGAAAAAATTGTGCCATAAAACCATTCACAAATTGCATCAGTGAAATATAGAGTGCGTTAGTGTCAAAAGGTTATCTTTATGACAACGCGTGTTGTTTTTAACCCATTCTCAGTCATGGCGTCACCTTTATTTAAACAATTGTTGTCCGCTTTTAGTTCTCAAATTCAAATATTTAGGTAAATTGACTATAAAAATGTAATAAGTGTCAAACAGTTTCGATCATGGCCAGACACCGCGTAAAGCTGTGTCTGATCAGGATCCAAACTGTTTGTGAATAACCATTGTACTTTGGGTAAGGCAAGTGAATGAGTTAATTTCAGTGTGAATCCATATTGGGGTAACAAATTATTTGCTCTGAAAAAGCAAATGGATCCTTCAGTAAGAATGAGTTCAAAACTAACAGCCCATGTTATCACAATATCGCCAACAGCATGTGATAGATCAACAAACGCACTTGCACAAACAGATATTCGTCACATTGACATGTACACGCCATGTAGGTTTGCTACAATTGTTCTGCCTCAAACAATTGTAGCTGAATAAACTATTCGTTAGTAAAACCTTAAAACGACTGTCAAACAGTTTGGATCCTTATAGGAAAATGAGTTACTGAGTTATTGATCTGGGTCAAGGGTAAACATTTGATTGTTCAGTTTTGAGATTTTGTTGAGTCAAAACTCAAATCTGACCAATCAAAAATTTGAGAGCGCTCTCAGACCCAACTCAAAACTTTACAACCTTGGATCCTTCACCAATAAAAATCATCATTGGTTTAGGTATAAGACATTTCTCTTGTCCTTTTAACGAATCCAAACCAAACTTTTTTTAATAGGCGTAAAATGAACTGCTAACGCCTGAGGTTTGTGGTAAAGCCATTTCATTCTGTTTAGAGAGGTCCTGATATACCCAAACTAAAGGTTGTTTGTATAAAACCAAATCATGAAAAACTGATTCTTTGTACAGACATTCAGCTGACTTTGCCCACATTTAGGACATTTTTACCTGGCTATATGTGGCTAGAGGTAGCCATGGAAACTAAATTAAGTGATGTCTTTAATGTTGTTACATATTCCTTTCTCATTAATTGAACAACCGGTCTCTATTGCTTAGTACAGTGGAGAAAACGTTATTCTGTCCCGTTTAAACGCAAACGAAACGCAAACGCATTGCAGTAAAATAAAGAAAATTACAACTTCTTGACCATTCTGAATGTTGATTTTAACATGGACGGCAAACAGTTTGGAGCCTGATCAGACGCCGGGTTACCCGGCGTCTGATCTGGCTCCAAACTGTTTGCATATGAAATAATATATTTAGCGTAAACGCATTTATTGGGAAAGAATAACGTTTTCTCCGCTGTATGTACATTAGAAAAGGATAATTCAAAGAAAATATCGCTCACCTGGGAAAACCCAGACAATGGGGCACATGGCCCTTGGGATGGGATCATTTTCACCCCAATGATATAATTTCAAAAATCTTGCTAAAAACACACAAATGAAGTGTTCTATCAAATAGCTCATGACTTTGTACATGGTTTCAGACAGTAAAATCTATTTTTAACTAATGTGACCCAGATAATATGCAACTGGTCAGAATAATTTAAACAATATTGGTAAAGGATTACTAGAAGCGTCACCTTGCCAAATATCAAAACTCTGGGTATATAAGTTTCAGAGAAAATAATGTTTGAAGATTTCACTATATAACTCTGTAAAATGTGACCACCGGGTGGGGGCAATTTTTACCCCAGGGACATAATTTGAGCAATCTTTATAGAGGACCTGTAGATGATGTTCTGTGCCAATATCTAAGCTTAGGGTACTGTGGGTGCAGACAAGAAGATTATTTAAATGTTCATTGAAAATCTATTTTTAGCTCCTGTGACCTAATTATGCAACGGACTGGAACTATGTCAACAACATTTATAAAGGGCCACTAGAAGAGTCACCATACAAAATATCAAAGCTCTGGCCAAATTAGTGTCAGAGGAGAAGATGATGAAGATTTCACTATATAAATCTATATAAAACTGTGACCCCCGGGGCGGGGCCAATTTTGACCCCAATCTTGATAGAGAACCTATAGATGATGCCATGTGCCAAATATCTAAGCTCTGGCCCTCGTGGTTTTTGACAAGAATATTTTTGAAGTTTTCATTGAAACGATCTATGTTTAGCTCCTGTGACCTAGATATGCAACGGACCAAAAATGTTTGAACAACTTCGAAAGAGGAACATATAAGGATCATTTAGGCCAATTTTGGTAAAAATCCATTCAGTAGTTTAGAAGGAGATGTCGTTTAAAGAAATTGTTGACGACGCACGACGGACGGACAAACGAACGACGACGGACACAGGACACAGGACGATCAAAATACGTGCCAGGTGAGCTAACAATGCAATTAAGATTTCAATATTCCAAATAGGAAATTAAAATCGTATTAAACCATTAAATAATAACATTGCTCAATTTTGATATACCGGTATTTGAAAATGGATTGGACGCAATTGAAAATTGCAACGCTCAATGACAGGGTTAATCTGTCGCCGCTCATACATGTATCTATGTTGCCTGCATAGTTCAATACTAAATGTTCCCGTCAGGTGTGCCGTCATTATCTGACTCTCGCTATTTGATGAACATTGAAATGTCACCATGGTAACAGAACAAATACAATCAAATTGCTCTTTTGTTGTTGATGAAACAAGATTCTAGGGAACTTTGTTGGCCTCACTTTCATTGTGCCTTTTCTCGGCATGTAGATTATGTGTACACTTTAGAGGTCTTCTCTGCTTGTGTCATTTCTGCTTTAACATTTTGAACCGTGGTAACGTATATATATGCGTCCTTTGTAAGCAGTGTACATATGAAGAGTATACTTGGTATATGCAAACAGTGAATACCCAAATCAGAAGGCTCCTAAATGACACCTCTGACCAGGATCTGCACTGTGTGTCATATCGCAAAACATTGACAAAAACAAACCATTAAAAGTTTTAAATAGGAATAAAAGAAGACAATATTCTTTCCCAATATTTTCCCAAAGTTTTGGTTAAAACTATATATTCCGTTGCACACAGGTTGGAGCCAAATCAGACGCCAGGTAACCCGGTGTCTGATCAGGCTCCAAACTGTTTGCTACTCAAATACATATAAGTCGAAACATGTTCAAAACGTCGCCATTTTCTACGTTCAAGCCATTGCGTTTGCGTTTCGTTTAAACGGGAAATAGTAACGTCTTTTCCACTGTATAAAGTAGGTACCTTGAACGACGAAACGACGACATGGGTGTCAACCGGTTGTAATCTTGATTACAGGCCGCGTTACGAATCATTTTATCTGGCACCATACTACTGGCAAACTTGAAAAGTAAGTCACGTCACGGACAGAGCACAACATGCATTTAATTGTTCGCATATTATATATTACTTGTCGATTGCGACATAAATATTATCTGAGTACAATAGCACAAACAATACAGAGGTGCGTCAAATAACCACGTTTACGCTAAAACTGTTATTTCCTTTGCAAACAGTTACAGTGGAGAATGTGTTATTCTTTCCCAATAAACGCGTTTACGCTAAAACTATTATTTGCAGTGCAAACAGTTTGGAGCCAGATCAGACGCCGAGTAACCCGGCGTCTGATCAGGCTCCAAACTGTTTGCCACCATCATAAACAACAATTATCAGATTTGTCCAAAAGTTGTTCTTTTCTACGTTTTAGTGCTTTGCGTTTGCGTACGTTTGCGTTTAAACGGGAAAGAATAACGTTTTCTCCACTGTAAGAGCCAGATATGATGCTGGGTAAATTTTTTTCTAATTTTTATTGCAATATGTTTGCGTTTCGTTTGTGTTTATACTGGAAAGAATAACGTCATCTCCACTGTAACTCTTTTACTGCAATATTCTATAGTATGCATTTACCCCTTCAAAAACAAAGTATCATCAGTATTGACACTGTTGTCTGCAAAGGGTTTTCAAATTTATATTCAAGGTATTTCGGCCGAACAATCTGATCAGGCTCCAAACTGTTTGCCACTCAGATCAACATGAAAAGTCAGAATTGGCGAAAAAAGGGCCCTTTTCTATGTTTTAGTGCAATGCATTTGCGTTTCGGTTGCGTTTAAACGGGAAAGACTAATTTGTTCTCCACTATAGGCTATAAGCATGTAATTTGTTTTAATGGCAGTAAGTTGTGTAACGTTATAAATGGAGTTAAGCGTGTTTATAAAGTTATCAGTTGTGTCCAATATGATTTCATGATATCCGTTTTGGTTTATAATGGCGTGAGTTGAGATGTTGCCTGGCAACGCATCATATTCATGATGCGAGATGACATTAAAATGCTTCAAGCTATCTAAGATCGTTATTATGAAATAAAATATGTACTCGGCGATTAAGATAAAACGAAACACGGATACATGGTTGCTGAATGCAGGATATAAATAATGCTGTTACAGTGGAGAATGTGTTATTCTTTCCCAATAAACGCGGTTACGCTAAAACTTTTATTTCCACTGCAAACAGTTTGGAGCCAGATCAGACGCCGGGTAACCCGGCGTCTGATCAGGCTCCAAGCTGTTTGCCACTCAGATGAAAATGAATTGTAAGAAATATCTTGAAATTGACATTTTCTACGTTTTAGTGTTTTGCGTTTGCGTTTCGTTTGCGTTTAAACGGGAAAGAATAACTTTTTCTCCACTGTAGCTACTCAAGGCGCGGAGACTGATAGAGTACTAGATTTCAACTGTTCGATGCAATTTCATTTCCGTAGACTGCTGTCTGTAATGCAACCTGCTTTGATTTTGTATTCTGCAAAGTTTGTAAAATTCTGAATTATCTAGCTTTAATTTGATTTGAAGAAACCTAAAGACGGGTGTCAATGTTTAGCCTTTTGCTCGAATTTTATGTTTTCAGAGCTTTTATGTACTTGTATATTATGTTGAGAGTCTCATTGAAGCTTGATTTAATCAAATGAGCTTTCTCATTAAATACAGTGGAGAATGTGTTATTCTTTCCCAATAAACGCGTTTACGCTAAAACTATTATTTCTATTGCAAACAGTTTGGAGCCAGATCAGACGCCGGGTAACCCGGCGTCTGATCAGGCTCCAAACTGTTTGCCACCAAGATAAAAATGAATTATCAGAATTGTCCAAAAGTTGCGCTTTTCTACGTTTTAGTGTTTTGCGTTTGCGTACGTTTGCGTTTAAACGGGAAAGAATAACAGATTCTCCACTGTAAAAACAGTATTACTGTTATTGTTATAAATCTTATTTTAATTATTATTATACTTATTATCATTATTACATTTACATTCTAGATAAGGATGATTTAATTCAAATATTGTTTTGAAGATATGGCATCTTAAAGCAGAATGGAAGTCACAGAGAACTTACAATGTTTCTTTCATCCTATTTCATGCTACATGTACTACATGTACAATGGAGAAATTCTTTCCCGTTTAAACGGCGCAAACGAAACGCAAACGCATCGTAATAAAACGTAGAAAATGATAAATTTTAGACAATTCTGACTATACATGTTCATCTGAATGGCAAACAGTTTAGAGCCTGATCAGACGCCGGGTTACCCGGCGTCTGATCTGGCTCCAAACAGTTTGCAAAAGAAATAAATGTTTTAGCGTAAACGCGTTTATTGGGAAATAATAACGTTTTCTTCACTGTACTACATGTGTCATATAGGCTATTACAGACGGACAATGCGACTTATTAACTGTGAGCTTCTATCCGATGCTTAGCCTATTAGCCATGATACGAAAAATCGATTAGGCGAGCTCGACTATCTTTACGGTTGAGGGAAGGTCATTTGCGATTTGTTACCAGTTATAAATCACATAAGAGGACAACCAAAGTAGCAATTAAATACATTTGTAAGTCGCATCATCAGGTTATTGACCCTCCGACATTGCTTCCATTGGAAACACGCTTTTGCTTTGGTCTAAAGGTTATAAAATGTTTGTGTCGAGTCTGAAAACGTTCTATAGCATTTGAATTGTCAGATTTGAGCCTAAGCTCAAATCTGACAAATCAAATGCTTGAGAACGACTTCAGATTCAACTCAACCCTGTATAACATTTGAGCATGATGTCCAATAGAGTGCCGACAAAGTTAGGAAGGTTCGCAGTATCAAACATGGCATTTCGGCATAGCTTCCGCGTCAGGTGCGAATCAATGTCCGGAATTTTGCAATATTGTGAACCTCTGCCACCGGGCTTTTATTTTCAACACACATACCAGAGAAAGTCCCAGGAATTAATCTAGAATGGCACATAATGACCGCCGAAAATGCTGACCATAGTACATGTACGACGATAATAGTCACGTGATACATGTACTCTGTCCGCGGCAGTTCCTCCTTTACAAACCGTACTATTTCTGCACTTTCCTGAAGGAAGGATCCAGGGTACCTTCCGAATGTCTTCCTTTTAAGAAATTCTAAAAATGGCCCGGTTCCATTCATGTGCGATATAGATCGTTGTCTGATACTAAGATAGATCTACAAGAGGTTTGCCAAATTTAAATTGCGCGTGGTTGGGGAAGGGTTGACGACCGTCTCAATACATACTGGCAGCTCATGATTTATATACAGTGGAGAAAACGTTATTCTTTCCCAATTAACGCGTTTACGCTAAAACTATTATTTGCAGTGCAAACGGTTTAGGCTCCAAACTGTTTGCCACCAAGATAAACATGAATTTTCAAAATTGTCAAAAAGTTGTACTTTTCTACGTTTTAGCGTTTTGCGTTTGCGTACGTTTGCGTTTAAACGGGAAAGAATAACGTTTTCTCCACTGTATTACCCAACGACAGCCTGTAATTAGTAGTAGTTTAACCCGCCGTCTGTTACACTATCGCTTTCTTCGAAGATGTTTTCTACAAAATTGTTATTGAAATTTTATTGTATTGCGGAATTAGCTGATAAACGTATAAGCGATGGACAAATAGTTTGAATCATGATCAGACGCTGCGCTTTGTAGCGTCTGATCAGGATCCTAACTGTTTGTAAAGTTTAGTACAGTCACGGTAAGCAGGTGCAGAGTTAATGAAGATGAAGACGTCTGTAGACTGATGGATGTTTACAGTGGAGAATCTGTTATTCCTTCCCGTTTAAACGCAACCGTACGCAAACGCAAAGCACTAAAACGTAGAAAAGAACAACTTTTGGACAATTCTGATAATTTTTGTTTATCTTTGTGGCAAACAGTTTGGAGCCTGATCAGACGCCGGGTTACCCGGCGTCTGATCTGGCTCCAAACTGTTTGCACTGCAAATAATAGTTTTAGCGTAAACGCGTTTATTGGGAAAGAATAACAGATTCTCCACTGTAACGTGAATTTAAAGAAGTCCAAATGAATTTCTGATACTCCATGAATCTTCATTACATACAAAACAACTTACAGAGGAGAAAACGTAATTCTTTCCCGATTAAAAGCAAACGAAACGCAAACGCATCTTAATTAAACGTAGAAAATATTAATTGATCGATAACTCTGACTATTCATGTTAATCTGAATGGCAAACTGTTTGGAGCCTGATAAGACGCCGGGTTACCCGGCGTCTGATATGGCTCAAAACTGTTTGCATGAAATTATATATTTAGCGTAATTTTACGCGTTTATCGGGAAAGAATAACGTTTTCTCCACTGTACATGTTCGGCACAACCTAAGTCTTAACGCCTAGAGCGCCAGCGGCGAAACCATTACCGTATTCGACTAACAAACGTTAGCTATTCCATTAATTGAGATTAGCACATGGATTGGAGCTCTCGGCCAATCAGATGCCTCAAAAACCTGTGAATATATCGTTTATTTGACAAAACCATGAAATAACTAACACACTGTTCACTTATTCCATGCTTCCGTCATCTCAAGGCAATTTGACGTCACAACCCTAGCAATCCTCCGAGCGGGCCACCGCGAAAACCTTTTGCCTGCACTGTAGGCTTAACGATAAATAATCGGAATAAACACCAGATCAAGGATTCAAACAAAAGCAATACGGTAATTCCACAGTATCAATAAAAGATCTAGATTCACCCTTTCCTTTGGACCTAGATATATGCATTGTTTCAGTTGTAGATGTAAAAACCGGTATATGCATGTCTAGATTGTCTTTACTAAACAGCTGTTATCGGAGGGGAACTCTACTCACTTGTCATATTATGTACAGTGAGACCTAAACTTTAAAGGCAATTAATAATGAATTGAATTTGTGCTTACATATAGAGCTTCAGTAAGCGTTATTTATGTTGGTGTTAAAGCATGCTTATTATCTCAAACTACACATTGAAATAACTTTTCAATTTAAGTAAAATATGCTCACGGATTTTAAAAACTGTGCATGGTTCAAATTTGTTTTAAATGTACATGTTTTTAATTAGCTAACGTAAAGACGGTTCATACAGTTGAATAAAGTGTGTATAATTTGTTGGCTATCCTTTTCGTGAAATTTACGTTACTTTTGCGTGTCAAAAGACGTTTGTCTATTGTGGCATAAGTTGGTCAGTACACTCATTTGTACGGTACATGCAACACGTTTTCAATGTACACTGGTTGTTTTGGAAGTAAATCAATGGAAAAACAAGTAAAGTTTGTTTTATCGACCATGACGGCAATGCCACGACTGTCTGAAAATGCGATTTTACGTTTAGTCAGCATATTAGAGGTTGGAATGCAGCAAACATGATTTTGCAGTTCAATTTGGCCTTCATCGTAACACCATGCTGTTATTATCGATACGTATCGACAAATTGGCAATGCTCGCGAGAACCTGCGACAAGGGATAACGCTATCAACGTAACGTCGACAAGATACGTATATTCCCGTTACACATGTGCGTCATCATCTTCAGTCTTCAAACTTTACGCTCAAAACATTCGTCTAATCAGCCCGAGGACAGTGCGCAAAAGATTACGCTTATTTTGAATCTGTCCTACTGTACGTCCCTTTCTGACGTCAAATCCGTCATTTTGCCTATATGACAAAAACGCATGACAGTACAATGTTGATTGACATCACAGTTTAAAGACTCTTATGAAATGTTAGATTGATGTTTAAAATAACACATTAACAAAGTCAATTTATATCTGGTTGGTTATTCCTACTATTTAGAAAGCCTTTTCCAATGCACAGTTTTTAAATTCCGTGAGTATATTACAAATAAAATGAGCCTTTCTTCTAAAACAAAAAGCAGAAACGAAGGGTCTTCTTGTTTTCCTCGAGCCCAAGCCAGTGCTAAATAGGTTAGACCATGGTTGCGCGCGAATAAACGACATAGTTCTCGGGGGCTACGCCCCCTCGAACTATATCGTTTATTCGCTCGCAACCATGGTCTAACC
This sequence comes from Gari tellinella, assembly GCA_922989275.2. Classification (NCBI taxonomy): domain Eukaryota; kingdom Metazoa; phylum Mollusca; class Bivalvia; order Cardiida; family Psammobiidae; genus Gari; species Gari tellinella. The sequence goes on from OV277866.1 coordinate 49,301,924, forward strand.
TATACTTACACCACGAAACATGTCTGACCAATCAAAAATTGTTTATGGACTATGTTTGGCGTCTGTTACCCAACGCACTCAACATTTTCTGTTTGCTCTATTTAACGAGGAACCTACAGGTTGCGATTTTACTGAACCTTTTATTTTCGACGGTGATGTTATTTAAAGCATAAATATTATTTAATTGAAACATGATCAGTCGAATACGCTATGATAACCTTGACAATTTAACTCTTAGCACGTTAAAGGTGGCACCATATTCTTTACAACGAATTTGGACCCTGATAGGACCCCGCTTGAAGCGGCGTCTTATCAGGATTCAAACTGTTTGGCAATATAGCCCTGTTTTGAAAAGACATTTAGTAAAATCTTATTTTAGAACTTTTAAAAACGACAATTATTGCAGACGAAAACATTACCGTTATGCGAAGTTAAAGTAGTCTTAATGAACATTTGAAACTTAATATTTTAGACATATTATGAGAAAACCTTATTATTACATTGCAAACAGTGTAGATCAATACCAGCCGCCGCGTCAAAGACGCGGCGGCTGTTATTGAATTACAGTGGAGAATCTGTTATTCTTTCCCAATAAACGCGTTTACGCTAAAACTATTATTTCCAGTGCAAACAGTTTGGAGCCAGATCAGACGCCAGGTAACCCGGCGTCTGATCATGCTCCAAACTGTTTGCCACCAAGATAAACAAGAATTATCAGAATTGTCCAAAAGTTGTTCTTTTCTACGTTTTAGTGCTTTGCGTTTGCGTACGTTTGCGTTTAAACGGGAAAGAATAACAGATTCTCCACTGTACTCTGTTTGACATCCACAAGCATCTTAAAGATGGTATTTACATGTAGCAGCATTATATACTGTATTTGGAAGTGTAGACAAACTAAGATACAGAGCACGTGATGACAACGGTACTTGGTCTGTACAAGGTTGCAATGCAGTAAGATTGATTTTGCCATGGCACGGCTCATTTGTTTTCGGCGTGTAAAGCAAACAGATGCTTCAAGCAGGATTCAGGTAATGGAGGACGCTCAAATATGATATTTCTGAATTACATCTACGATGCGAACGGTCTGCGTCTTTTTGAAAGTGTGATAAAAGATTTGTTGAATAGTTTCTTAACACAAGTTTGATTTTAACTGTTATTCTAAAGTGAGTCTTCTCTACTGTACCTACGGAGGATAAACGAGTGGGTGGTCAATTTTAACACGAACTATACAGGAAAGCCACTACCCACACATGCTCTTGGCACCCTTAATTCTTATCCTGCTGATATGGATGATATTCTGTTGATATTGATGATACGCAGACTTGGCTCGTACATGGCAAACAGTTTTGATTCAGATCAGACACTGTGTAACTAGGCGTCTGATCGCCATGGATACAAACTGCTTGACACTCGTCTTTAAGTTTCTTTAATTTAGAAAAAAAGTATAAATCAACACTGAATATTTTTAGAGAACAATTTCAAAGCATAAGGTATTATAACGTACGGCAAGATAAGGGTGAACATTATTTACGCTGATAAAGACATTATTTTATAAGTAAAGTGTTATAATTCATCTTTAAGTCCAACTTAACGATTCTCGACGGATTACTTAATACTATTCTCCACAGAAACAATACAGTGGAGAACACGTTATTCTTTCCCATATATTTACATTCGCCCTGTAACTTCTTCTAGAAGCGTATTGAAAATATGAAATAGAATTCTCAGTAAACCTACACATTGAAACTGGTTTCAGCCTGTTAAAAAGAGAGGAAGAGGGCGGAGTCTCGGCCGTAAAATTACCGACCTAGCGACCAGCTGGTGGTTGCTATGGCATGTAATTAGACAGAAATACACACCCGTGACCTATTTCTTTTTAAAAATATGCATGAATAAAGTTGCATTATTTATTTTTAATGTCTTATAAGTGTTCGTTAAGCACACAGTGAGAGTAAGTTTATTGGGTAAAAGTCTGAATTTGTAATGTAACTCCAAAACGTTTATATGGCACTACTTTTCATACCATATATTATAGAGATCGAATGACTGTTACATCCAGGATTACATATATCAAACATATTTGGCCGGTATATGATATATTCATATTCATAAAAACCAACCTTGTCAAGATTTACTTTGTAAAGGACAATGAAAAAAGTGAAAATATAAGCAATAAACAAATTATATTTGCGATTTACGAGATTGAAAACGCATGAAATTATCTGGGTAAGTTAATTATACACGCATTAACGAAGTGCGTGTACGATAAACTTACCAGCTAACCTCATGCTTTAACAATCCCGTTAATCGCAAAAACACGTCATTCATTCCTAAATTAAACACCAACACAGTGCAATATAACGAAGGTTTTACCATGTCTTATGGTTAAATAGCGTTTGATCTGGCTCCATGTGTTTGCGATGGAGAGTATTGTTTTAGCATATAGGCACCTTTTTGGGACACAGTAACGTATTCTCCACTGTATAAGTGAAATATTATACATATAGTTGAATTTAACGACTAACACAAGACTTCGTCGTACTATTCCCGACAGAAACAAGTAGAAATATCTGGGAAACTATTCCTAGCCTTTTGACTAGACAATTCAGAGTTATTTTGTCAAACATTGTGATAGCAGTAGTCTGTATTTGTATGCCCTATCTTTCCGCCGTCTGGTGAGGTTATGTTTAGATAATGCAATGCAATGCATGCAAATGCAAATGTTAGGTGTACTACAGTGGAGAATGTGTTATTCTTTCCCAAATAAACGCGTTTACGCTAAAACTATTATTTGCAGTTCAAACAGTTTTGAGCCAGATCAGACGCCGGCTCTAAACTGTTTGCCACCAAGATAAACATGAATTATCAGAATTGTCCAAAAGTTGTACTTTTCTACGTTTTAGCGTTTTACGTTTGCGTACGTTTGCATTTAAACGGGAAAGAATAACGTTTTCTCCACTGTATCTAATCTTTATGATACAATGTAGTACAACGGAGAAGACGCTATTCGTTCCAAATATTAAATTCGCCCATTCAATTCTGTTTTAAAAATGACGTTTAATTCGTAAAAACGCAATTTTTCGAAGGGCGAACCGTGTTGATATTTTTCGCAGAGGAAGCAATGCTTATGGATCTGCTCTTCGCGAATCATTTTGTTATTAGGCTAAAGTGCTGCAGTTATGGCTGTTAACAGCCTCTAATATGGAATTTAACATGCATGCATACTAATGAAATGTTCATTTAATATTAGAAATTACAGCAAATATGATGTAAATATAATAAATGAACTGAATGCTTTCGGCGTTTAAGCGTAATAAACGACAGAAAATTATCGGCAAATTTACCATGAATGGCTAGCGCGATTCGTCGAATTTGCCGATCATTTTCTGTCGTTTATTTCGCTTAAACGCCGAAGACATTCAGTTCATTTCTTAATTAAACTCCTCTATACAAAATTGCAAACAGTTTGACGTAAGATCGCTGCCCTGGTACATGTTATCCCAGTATACGTCTAATAAAGTCACAATAGCAAACTGTATAATCTGCACAAACGCCGTATTTCGGAGTAGTTAGGAACAACACTGTTTACCTGTGTCGATTTAATTTTCAGATATTTGGAAAAATATTGCAGTATTTCCGTTTCATTATTTTTGTTATAATGTAATTCTGGTTTTGAAGACACGGAAATGCAAACCATTTGTCATTTGCTGGACAGAGACAGAAATCTACATTTCATTGTGAATAAAACACTCATTGATAAGATGTTCCTGTCTGCTAGACCAAATGACAACATATTATTTCCATCATAACCATCGAATCCCAGGCTCGGTCGCAGATATCAACTGACGGAATACAGTGACTCCCCTCTCTACATCAACACCAACTGGGAGACAAGGGCTGTGTATGTTGTTTGGAGGAAATCGTTCAGGGAGGGAAAACGACATCTGGTGCTGAGCAAGACTTTGCTTACATTGCAAACAGCTTGAATCCAGATCAGACGCCGCCTTACGCGACGTCTGATCAAGATTCAAGCTGTTTGCCAACTGTCATTATAATTTTTTGAAAAAAAAACCCTCAATATATAACCTTGTGAAAAAAAACGACTAACGACAATTTTATGGATACTATATAGCAACAGTGAAACGGTTAGTTATTATTGTCTTAGGAAACAGCGACAGGCAGTGTTGTAAGGAGAGAGCCGTTGTTTAAGAGGGCCGTTTTAGGGAAGGGATCACTGTATCAAAAACTATAATAGTAATTGAAAGATAAGACGTTAATGTGTTATCACGTTTATAGTTAATGCAATTTCTATAGTATCTGCAGACATGATATAACAAGAACATACGGCTCAGACGTAATGTAGCCCTATAAATTGGTATGTCATAATGAATCACCATGAATATCAGACATGCTACTGAGGAGAGCACATTTTCTGTCCCGTTTAAATGCAAATGAACCAAACAACGCAATGAAGTAAAAACAGAAGTATTTATATTTCGGTGACCCGAAATGCCGAAAACACCTTGTTTTCGCGAAAACACTATTAAATGTCGAAAACACCGTAAATAAATTATTTGTTTGTACTCATAACGTATTTAAAAGCGTATATTTCAATTTATTAGTTTACTTTTTAGTTTCTACTGATTCATTTTAATCTCAGGTGCTTGACCAGACGCTGGTTTACTCGGCGTTTGATCTGGCTCGGACTTGTTTGCACTGGAAATACTTGTTTTAGGATAATAACGTTTATTTGGCAATAATTTGGAAACGTCTTCGCTACTGGACGAGTTGTGTACAGCGTCAAGCATAACAGTTTTTGTGTTTTATAATTATAGAACCATCGTTGGATTGGTTCGCAAATGGTATCTAACTGTAGTAAATCGGCGTTTGGATAGACTCGAACCTATTTGCTATTCAGAATTTAATAAATCATCATCATGTTGGTCTTCTTTCATAATGACCGCGTTTATGCTGCGTTTAAACTATATTCGTCTGCTTAAGATTGTTGTCTGCTGGTTTATTTTCAAAGTCAAATATTGGACATTTTGACAGAAAAAAACCACAATGACGATTGACAAACAGCTTGAATCCAGATCAAAAGCCGCGTTACGCGGCGTCTGATCTGGATTCAATCTGTTTGCAAATGTAAGCCAATTTCAATCACTATAACAACTCCCTCCGAACAACACATACTCTTCGTCTCCGATTGGATGTTGTTGAAGAGTGGGATAACTGTTTACAATGCAAACAGTATGGAGACAGATACAGTGGAGAATCTGTTATTCTTTCCCAATAAACGCGTTTACGCTAAAACTATTATTTCTATTTCAAACAGTTTGGAGCCAGATCAGACGCCGGGTAACCCGGCGTCTGATCAGGCTCCAAACTGTTTGCCACCATGAAAAACATGAAATATCAGAACTGTCTTAAAGTTGTTCTTTTCTACGTTTTAGCGCTTTGCGTTTGCGTACGTTTGCGTTTAAACGGGAAAGATTAACAGATTCTCCACTGTAGCATGGAGCCAGATTAGTCATCGGATAAGGCTCCAAATTGTTGCCACTCAAAATAAATCACCATTGGCAATCTCTGACTTTATTTTTATTGTCTTGCGTTTGTGTTTCGTAACGTTCAAACGGACTAGAATAACGTATTTTACTACTGCATCAACTGCCTGTCAAATACCAGGAACCATATTGTAAAGTTGCAGATAAGACGATAGAGTGTTATCACATCAATATTGAAGTCATATCTATTGTATTAGATCTACAGACATGACATAAAAAGGAATTACTGCTCAGACGTAATGTAGCAATAACATTCAGTCTGTCATACTATATTTGCATTGATATCAGACTATATACAAGTATGAACTATCATTGTTTTCATCAATAGTCATACTATGTTTTCGGTATTTGTAGAGAGCATCAATAAACCAATGATGATGCCTTACATACATTCGACTTCACATAAAACTATTTATGTCTTTTGAATACATAGACGCATAGATTATTTCGTTTAAAATGTAACATGTACCTGATAGAAGCGCCTTTTAGCGCAGTTAATTTATTCCTCCGCTTATAGAAAATAGAAAAAAGTGTACAGTCCCGAACATGTATGATGTATGATAAGAAACAGTACCTATACACATGTACTAGCAGAAAGTAGCTTAAAGTAGGTTAAAAGTAAAGCAGAATATGCCTTTAGGTTATTTTCAACCTGCTTCAAGTGGTCACCTGTCTTCAAATCTAGAAATGGGCTATGGAGTAAACGGTTAAGCGACTACTGTATAATGAAATACCAAATGACAGGATTAACTCTTTCTTCCCTGAAACTTTAAATGGACAATTCCAGTTTCCATTTTAGTCTAGTCTATTTCAGACTTTTATGGGTTGTTTTTGTCAATGTTTGGCATTATGACAAACAGTGATGACCCTGATCAGAGGGCTCCTTTCGGAGCCCTCTGATCTGGGTCTTCACTGTTTGCACAGGACAAGTGTACTATTCACATGTACACTGTTTGAAAGGGGCGCATATAAGCGGGACTAGGGTTCAAAGGGTTAAGTCAACACGGTTGCATAATGCAGTTTGGAAATTCTATGGAGAGCGCATGTACAGTGGAGAATCCGTTATTCTTTCCCAATAATCGCGTTTACGCTAAAACTATTATTTGCAGTGCAAACAGTTTGGAGCCAGATCAGACGCCGGGTAACCCGGCGTCTGATCAGGCTCCAAACTGTTTGCTACCACGATAAACAAGAATTATCAGAATTGTCCAAAAGTTGTTCTTTTCTACGTTTTAGTGCTTTGCGTTTGCGTACGTTTGCGTTTAAACGGGAAGGAATTACCCGGCGTCTGATCTGGCTCCAAACTGTTTGCACTGCAAATAATAGTTTTAGCGTAAACGCGTTTATTGGGAAAGTATAACAGATTCTCCACTGTATACAATGGAGAAATTGGCAAAAATGCTGACTGTTCGGACCTGAGCAATACTTGTAAGTACAAATGTACACTGTTGTTCATTTAGACGGGACATAATTATAACGTTCCCAATGTGTGACGTTATAAGAAACAATCATACAGAAAAATAAACTTACCTAATTTGCAGATCATTGGATGTATCATGATATGAAAAAGAAGAAAGATAAAAATATCATTAGCATATGGTTAACAATACATGTATAATAAATCGTTTATCAATACAACATTATCAAAATTAATAACGATAGCCTAATATATTGAGCCGTGTCATGACAAAAACTGCCTTATGCAATGCAACAATGTACAGACCAAACGCCGTTGTCATTCAGGCACTCTATCTGAGTTTGGTATACACTGCAAACTATCATAAATAATATAGCTACATCAAATGCTTAAATAATATAGCTACATATATTGCTTTAAATACATACAGGTGTCAAACAGTGTAGTTCAATGACAACCGCTGGCCTTGATCTTCACTGTTTGCAATGCGACTAGTCAAGTTTTCTCATGACACGGCTCATTTGAATTCCAATGCCACGGCACCATTTAATACAGTGGATAATCTGTTATTCTTTCCCGTTTAAACGCAAACGTACGCAAACGTAAAGCACTAAAACGTAGAAAAGTACAACTTTTGGACAAATCTGATAATTCTTGTTTATCTTGGTGGCAAACAGTTTGGAGCCTGATCAGACGCCGGGTTACCCGGCGTCTGATCTGGCTCCAAACTGTTTGCACTGCAAATAATAGTTTTAGCGTAAACGCGTTTATTGGGAAAGAATAACAGATTCTCCACTGTATTACATGTAACTGGTTTAACCATTTCAGTGCAAAGGCCGTCTGACATTTGTTTACCCCTTCATTGCCATATTGGTCGTCTGCTTCAATATTTTTGTCTGCACCATTGTTTTAAAATTAGATTTAATACAGCGTGACTTGCCTAATTTCAGATCAGTCGCTGCGTGAAGCGGCGCCTGCTCATGATTCAAACTGTTTGCAAAGTCGCCTTTCGCGTCGATAACAAGGACGAGCAGTTCTGATAATTTTGACCCAACATTATTGAATATGCTTTACAATAAAATGAAGAAAGTATGTGGTAATCTTTCTATACAAAGACAAAGTTAATGTAGAAACGTTCGACATGATTATACAGTGGAGAATCTGTTATTCTTTCCCAAAAAACGCGTTTACGCTAAAACTATTTTTTGCAAAAGTGCAAACAGTTTGGAGCCAGATCAGACGCCGGGTAACCCGGCGTCTGATCAGGCTCCAAACTGTTTGCCACCATGATAAACATGAAGTATCAGAATTGTCCAAAAATTGTTCTTTTCTACGTTTTAGCGCTTTGCGTTTGCGTACGTTTGCGTTTGCGTACGTTTGCGTTTAAACGGGAAAGAATAACAGATTCTCCACTGTATGTTGAAACTGTCTTGGAAAACATCAATCCTTTCATTGCCAATTTTGTGGGTTTTTTACCCCTTCATCGCTCATTATCGCCTGCTTCTTATTTGTTGTTTGCAAGATCGTTTCAAAATAAGATTCACTTTTGTATGACTTAAAACATATCGATACCAGTGCCGCGTTACACGTCATCTGATCAGGACCCAAACTGTTTGCAAACGCGCTTAAAAAAGCGTCATTGAGGGTGAAATGGTTAAAGAAATGTCCTTTAGTGTATTGCTTTTCCTTATTTATTCGAATAAGTGTTTGATGTATGTCTAATATAACTGTTATCGGGTAACTCAAAGAGAGATGGCAATTAAATCTCATATAGGCAATGTTTGCATAAACAGTTGTAAAATGCCGCTAGGTCGATTGACAAATGGACTAAAGTCTAATTAAATGCTGCGTCAACAAAGATCAAACGTCTTCTTTCGTTTGTAATAAGACAAATCAAGCTGTATAATAGCTGTTAACTCGACAATTTACTAAATATAATAAATTGCTTTCTTTATATGTTTAATGATTAAAACCAGCTGAAACAACATACGTGTAATGTAAAAGACTGGTACTTCAATTAAAGCGACTCGCAACCAGATGGTGCATTAAAAATAGTAATTTGTAAATATGTGTCAAACGCTTATATAAATGGTAAAGAATTAGTTTAGGATAAGAAATTCTGTTTAAAAAAATGTATTTCAATAAAAAAAAATATTGGTCTCTGGTGGGATTCGAACCCGGGGCCCGGCATTTGGCGGACAGAAGGCAAAATAGGGGAAACCGCTTAGACCAATGGACCACGGAACTATCCGTTTATCTCGGATCGATTTAACGTATTTCAATGTGTAGGTATCGAAAGTGCATACAACTTCGTAATTCGGCTCGTGTTTATGTCTGAGCCCGTGTAGAGAAGCAACAACAACAACTATACCGTCTACTAGTCGGTATAGAAAAACGATGGAAAATATCTAAAAATCTAAGATTCGGTGACGATTCTTGAGACTTTTTTTGGACTGATCATATTTTTTTAATGTCAGAAGCCAAATAATGCCACAAATTTGCTTTTATTTGAGTATTTTATTTTATTTTGACAAGTACACCATCCGGTTGCGAGTCCCTTTAACGGCCCCTGTCTTAATTCTTTGCAGGCTATCTGCGAACCTTTGTACATTGTAACAGTTTTTAATTCAGACCTTATTCCTTCCGTTTAAACGCAAACGCAATGCACTAAAATTGAGAAAGTAAGAATTTTTTGACATTTCGCATACTTTCTTTAATCTGAATGCCGAACAGTTTGGAGCTTGATCAGGCGTCGGTAACCAGGCGTCTGATCTGGATCCATACTGTTTGTAGTTGACATAATAGTATTATCATAAACGCGTTTAATGGGAAACATTACGTCTTCTCTGCTGTATCAACTCAGATATATTGGAGAATCTGTTATTCTTTCCCGTTTAAACGCAAACGTACGCAAAACGCAAAGCACTAAAATGTAGAAAAGAACAATTTTTAGACAATTCTGATATTTCATGTTTGTCTTGGTGGCAAACAGTTTGGAGCCTGATCAGACGCCGGGTTACCCGGCGTCTGATCTGGCTCCAAACTGTTTGTATTGGAAATAATACATGTAGCTTTAGCGTAAACGCGTTTGTTGGGAAAGAATAACATATTCTCCACTGTATAATCTTGACATTGAAAAGGTTAAAGCAGACGATAATCAGTTGCAAAGAATGGGTAAAACAATAATCTGCATATAAAGATAAAGATAAGTCTTCTTTACTGGGTTGTCGCTCGAGCGAGACTATACTGCTGTATGGTATCACATCAATATTTAATACATATCTATTATATTATATTGCAGACATGACATAACAGGGACTTATGTCCCAGACGTAATGTGGTCATATAAATTGGTCTGTCGTAATAAATTTCCAAGGATATCAGACATGATATGAAATATCTCTGATTCGTAAATCTTAAAAAAGGTTTCTTACAATAGTATGACGTCAGACAAACGTAACTGTTGAATCCATACAGTTCTTTGGTTTGATTAATCGCGGTAGGTCAATCTACTGATTGATGATACAGTGCTCCCTCCCTACAATGGTCCTCCCAACAACGAGTCCCTTCTTACAACGACCTTTGCCGCTGTCCCCCAATCAAGACATCATGTCCAACCTTTTCATAACAGCAATACTGTCTGATTAAATTTGTCGTCTGCAGTTTTCTCAAAGTTACATATAAGTGGACATTTTGATGATTAAAAAAATGACGAGTGACACACAGCTTGAATCAAGATCAGACGCCGGCGTCTGATCTGGATTCAAGTTGTTTGCAAATGTAAGTCAAGTCTTAATTTTTTCTTTCTATAACGACTCCCTCCGAACAACACGCACAATCTGTGTCTCCCATTGGGTGTCGTTGTAGAGAGGAAACGCTGTAGTTTTATTGAAAACTGAACCCATCATTGCCCATCGTACTCAAAAGTAACGCGACGTCTCAGCAGGGTTGTACTGTTTGCTATTTCATGTGAAACGTTCTGTTTTAATGGCAAACACTGCAGTGTCTTCCAATCACACATGCAGGAAGTCTTCCAAACAGCACACAAGGGTGTTCATACTTCATACCAATATAAGACATAAAGGGGTTTCAATGTACGAGTTAACCTTTTACCTTATAGCCTGTTTCCAGGTTTGAAGACGGATGACCACTAAAAGCAGATTGGAAGTAAAGTAAAATGCGCCTTAGGGCGTATTCTGTTTTACTTTTGGGCAGCTTTAAGCTACCATCTGCTAGGATATAGAAGATATTTCTTATGATATATGTTTATGGCTGTATAAATTTGAACTATTTTCTTTAGTGGAGGAATAAACTTATTGTGCTTAAAGGCGCTTAGCACTATGGGGGAAGGGTTACATGAAGCAAACGCATAGTTTACTCATAATTATATCTATAAGCAACAAAAGCTTCATAGACTTCAATTTGTATGTGTAACACACTAAACGTATTTTCTGAATAGTTCTGAACATTCAAATGCGAGTCAAAACATACAATCAACGCATAAATGGCAAAGGAATTTTCTTTTCTAATGATAACAGATCCTCTCTGTGTAGTGGAATAATGTATTTCAAGTTAGCGCGTTCCTTGATAGGTACTTTAACAAATAATCAATTATTAAAGACCCATTCTATCTTGTGAATATATGATATCAAACATGAACTCTAACTGACAAAATGGGCAATTATCTATACAAAACTCATTCCTATCATGGTAAGGTCATTGCTTCTTTCTTTTCACTCATTACCCCTCGAACTATCAATGGACAATTCCAGTTTACAATAAAAGCTGATCCGTTTTAGACTGTTTAGGGTTGGTTTTTATAAAATATTGCAAAATGACAAACAGCGATGTCCCTGATTAGAGGGCTCATGCAGGGGCCCTCTAATCAGAGACTTCACGGTTTGCATTAGTCAAGTGTACTCTTCACAGGTTCACTTTTGATAAAGAAAGCATATATGCGTCACTAGGGCTCAATGAGTTAACCATTCCGGCGAAAAATTAATCGTTAATGTTTTACCCCCTTCGCCGCTTTATTGTCGTCTGTTTCAATATTGTTGTCTTCAATAACGTTTCAAAGTTATATTTAAGGTAGACTGGGTTAAGAAATATCGAATTGAATGTCAAGTAGTTTAGATCTGGATCAGACGCCGCGTTACGCGGCGTCTGATCAAGATCCAAACTGTTTGAAAAGTCGCATTTATGCGAATTCGGGCGTCGAAAGGATTATTAAAGAGACTTAAAAGCAGATGGTGTACAGTACTGAACCTTATTAAATTAAATTGATAATCGCAAACGAATTGCCAGCGAATTGCCATCGAATCGGGCGCTTCAAAAAACAAATCCTACGTTTGAATATTTTTACACGAATTTTCCGAAGCGGTTGTGACAAAATTGGAATCGAAAACATTAACGAAGGCATATTTGCGAACATTTGTGAGATATGTATCATTCAAGAAAACTTACCCGAGGGTAGAGTTGGTATTTTGAATCGCAAGCGAATTGCCATCGAATTGCAAGCGAATTGCAAGCGAATCGCAAAAATTGTTAATTAAATAAGGTTCAGTACTGTATTTGCAAACAAATGTACGCAAATAAAGGCAACTTTTTGTTGCATTACTGCGCATATATGGCATTCAAATACGATCGGGGTAAAATAACTGATAGGGAACATTAGATATTTGGTCAGACATGAGACCCATTACTTTGAAATGTAATCGGTTACTTTCGATAACGATTACAGCAAATGCGATTACGATTACGGTTACTTTGATTTATCTGAGAGAAACACATCCAAATAATTTGGATGTGTTTCTCTCAGATTAATTAAAGTCTGTTGACCAGCATCATTTTTATACACAAAAAAGTCATTTAATAGTAAAATATAAACCAAACACCAAGTATTGCTTACATGTAACCCTTTCATGAACAAATGTATCGTGAGGTTTTTACCTCTTCACCGCCATAATTATGGTTGTCTGCTTCAATATTGTTGTATGCAATATCATTTCAAGGTTAGATTTTAGGCAGTATAACTACGGATGACACCGGAGAACTATAAGTTGCGTTCACATGTTTTCTCTCCTTGTCATTCTGTCTGTTGTCAGTCTGTTCACTTAACGGTTTCTCCCTAGCCTGTTTCTAGTTTTTAAGACAGATTGCCATTTAAGGCAGGTTGGAAGTAAAGCAGAATACGTCTCAAGTCTGCTTTAAGCTAATATCTGCCCGTAGCTTGTATAATGCAATTATTCATGTCAACATAATGGAACTGTTTTCTTCAGTGAAAGAATTAATTCAATTCGTAAAAAATGCGTATGCATGGGCTAATAGCTTTGTATTGTCGCACTTTTCGGCCATTGAAGGCATTGAACTTTGTCAAATGAGCTCTTCAGACTTGTTTGTCGTTTGATTGTTTATGGAACTGGTCTGTGATGAAGATTTGACAACCAGAATGTTTATCTATGTAAAGTGGAAAATACGATATTCTTTTTCATTTAATCACAAACTGAACGCAAACGCAAGACAATGAAATGCTGAGAATATCAAGTTCTTTAAAATTGTAACGGGTGATATTTGATTTGATTGCCATACAGTTTGGAGCAGATCAGACGCCGGGTTACCCGGCGTCTGATCTTGCTGCAAACTGTTTGGAATTGTTATAATATGTGTAGCATAAACACGTTTATTGGGAAAATATATAACGCCTTCTCAACTGCGAACACATTATTTGCATGCTTAGATAATGTTTTCTTTCCTGACACGGCTTATTCACCAACGTACAGTGGAGAAAACTTTATATTTTCCCAATAAACGCGTTTACGCTAAATCTATTATTTTCATTGCAAACTGTTTGGAGCCAGAGCAGACGCCGGGTAACCCGGCGTCTGATCAGGCTCAAAACTGTTTGCCACTCAAATTCAAATGACCGTTTAGAATTGTCGAACAGGTGTCAAAATCTCCATTTTATTACAATGCGTTTGCGTTTCGTTTGCGTTTAAATGGGAAAGAATAACGGTTTCTCCACTGTATTTCGCTAATTTATTGTATGTTTCCGAAGGAACCTGCCAGACAATAAAAAATCCAAATTACAAGTTTTTAACGGCCAACTAAACCTAAAATAATCCGACGTCTCTATTATAAACAAAGTTGAAGCCGGGATCCTAGTGCGTGGCTGGGAGCCAATTAGATTAGGTGCCAAAGAGAGAACTTGCAGACCTTTTTTGCCGACAGTTACACTGCAAAGCTGCCGATATTATGCTTTAATTAGATTATAAAAAGGCGTGTAACCTATAGCGAGCACAACATAATTCCGCTTCAACTCTGACCAAAGAAATACGATTTTGTTATGTGTTACATTGTAATAACAAATGGATACTTAAATCAGGGTTACAGTAAAGCAGAAAGCTCCTTAAGGAGTTTTTTTTGTTTTGCTTTAAACTTCCTTTAAGCTTTAAAATGTACATGTATTCAACACCATTAATTGGTCTTGATGTGGGTGGTTGTACATATTACAGTGGATAAAACGTTATTCTTCCCCGTCTAAACGCAAACGAAACGCACACGCAAAACACTAAAACGTAGAAAATGCAATTTTTAGATATTTCTTACAATTCATTTTTATCTGAGAGGCAAACAGCTTGGAGCCTGATCAGACGCCGGGTAAGCCTGCGTCTGATCTGGCCCCAAACTGTTTGCATTGGAAATAAACGATTTGGCATAAACGCGTTTATTGGGAAAGAAAAAATAACACATACATGTAGTCCACTGTACAAGAAATATAGTTACGTTACAATAGAGAATACGTTATTATTTCCAGTTTAAACGACGCGAAAATGCAATTCATAAAAATGCAGAAAATGATAGAATTTCGAGACGTCGACGATATAATTTGAGACGACTGGCAAGTACTTTGGAGCCTGATCAGACGCCGGGTTACTCGGGTCTGATCCAGCTCCAACTTGAAAGAAATGACCATAAGGTATTTTATTGGGAAACATATTTTGTCAAATATCGTTCATCTAAGTTGAAATAGTTTGTACATTTAGACTTTGTTGATGAATATGGTGTCTTTGATAAACAATGAACACGTTTTTGTTCAGGTTAAATCTGTTTTGTTTGAATTTCCTGGAAACGCTGCAGTGTGAGTTGTATACATTGTTACTATATATACATGTACCGTGTCCCCTCCCTACAACGACCCTTCCAACAACGACTCCCTCCTTACAACGACCCATGCCACAGTTCCCTAATCAGGAACATTATGTCTAACGCTTTTACTGCTGTAAATATCGACAGCTAAAAGTTGTTGTCTGCTATTTTCCTCAAAGTTACATATTGGACAGCAGACATAAAAAAACTTAATTACGAAAAACAAACAGCTTGAATCCAGATCAGACGCCGCGTAACGCGGCGTCTGATCTGAATTCAAGCTGTTTGCAAATGTAAACCAATTGCCCTTTCTATAATTTCTATAACGACTCCCTCCGAACAACGCATACAATGTTTGTATCCCTTTGGTTATCGTTGTAGAGTGGGAACGCGGTATGTAAACCCAACTCGAGAGAACCACATATGGTTTAAACCAGAAAGAACAACTTCTTCTCCACTGTAATCTCGACCTATACTGTTTGCAAACTTGTGTGCAAGGTCGACTGTAACCGTCTATGGCTGAGAAAGAGTTCTATAGTTATGGCGGCATGTTTTCTGGACTCGAACAGTTTGCAAATGTAAGTGCAGTCGCGCCTAGCAGAATAATGGCTTATCAGTTGTGATCGACATTATTATAGTCTGGTTGATTTCTTTCACAGACACAATAAAGTACTGATTATTTTGGTGAATGAATTGCTGTACCGTAAAAAATCATTCAGCCCTGTATCTGCCGATCGCAGCCTAACTTCAAATTGCACACCGTTTGGTTCCAGATTAGACGTCGCGTCACGCGACGACTGATCTGAATCCAAACTGTCCGGTACACGTTATTAATTTTATTTAATTGAACTATGCATACATATGAATTCGACAACAAATTAAGACGACAGTTTCAATGCAGGGATGTAATGGCGTGAGGTTTGACGTGTACATTGGATAGACAAAAGCACACACAATACTTCATCTGATAAGGTTCTACATTGTTTGACACAAGTGGAGAGTGATAATGTTTGTTTTTACTGCTGCAGAGAAAAGTGTTTGTCAAAAAAATACAATTCTTGTATGGACTTCATCTGCCTCTTTATCAGCGAGGCGACATTGTAGAATATGTTAGTCTATAACAATAAACGTGTTTGCCTTAAAACCGTGTCCATTGTGGAGCCGTGTAACCCAGTGTCTGATAAGACTCCAAAATGTGGGCCACTCAGATTAAAATCAAAGTTCTTGCGCACAATGATGATGGGCTCAAACTGAACTACATAGATATTGGGTGGGGGAGAAAACCATGAGTTTACATATAGAAAAATATATGAGAGAACAATATTTCTTCAAACATTGAACAATACTGTAAAGAGTTTAGAAGTTGAATTTGGCCTAAACCCTTTTTTGTAAATGATTTCATGAAACACGTGAATATTTTTTCATGCACAATTAAACATTCATTAGTAAGATCTCTTTCACCCAAGCGTCAATCAGTTTCCATTCAGATCAGAAGCAGACCAGATGTTTGAAGAACTACTTGTAAATGCCGTATGTCTACAGTTTTGATCTGGATCCAAACTCTAACTTTTACTACATGTATTTTAATGAATATTTATTACATTAACAACAGCATTAATTGAAATATTTGATTTTTAAAATATCAGATCATGGTTTACACTGTTTGTACAGTATGTTAATACAGGACCGAGTTAATGCGTTAGATATTAAAATAGGTTAAAGAAATGTTCGAGACCGAAAACGCCCAACCAAATGGACCGAAACGACCTATCCCTAAAAAATAGGCCGACACGGCCTAGGTGGAAACAACAGATGCCAAAATGCCACTTTACCATTAGTTCACAAAAGAAAGTGAAAGTAAATTCTGCTAATTTTGTGATCATCATATTTACTTCAGAGTGTTATGTTTCACGAGAAGTTCATTATTATAAATCGTTCCATTATTTCCTCTGGTACAGTTTTCAAAATTTATCGAACTTTCGTTTTCAAGCGATATTGCTGAATGTTGCTTTCTAGAGCGAATGAGTAGTGAGTCAAAGTTTTGGAAACAAAACGGTGACTATAGACGAATTCAAGTAAACAATATTAAACCATAAAAACCGCCAGACATTTCAAAAACTTGTCATTTTCTATATTTTTCCGTTTTTGTGATTGCGTTTAGTTTGGTTTAAACGGGAAATAATAACGTCTTCATCACATTGCAATGATATTGGACAACGTTCCTAAGACTCTTTACAGTACTGAGCCTTATTAAATTAACTTTTTTTTTTGCGATTCGCTTGCTTGCAATTCGATGGCAATTCGCTTGCGATTCAAAATAGTAACTTTACCCTCGGGTAAGTTTGCCTGAATGGTGTATCTCACAAATATTCGCAAATATGCCTTCGTTAATTCGATTCCATTTTTGTCACAACCGCTTCTGAAAAATCGCGTAAAATATTCAAGCGTAAGATTCGCATTTTGAAGCACCCGATTCGGTGGCAATTCGATTGCAATTCGCTTGCGATTATCAATTAAATTTAATAAGGTTCAGTACTGTATCAGCACATTGTTAAAGCATGAAAAGACATTTGAGCATTGCCATGAGAAAACCTGCCTTATAACAGTGGAGAATCTGTTATTCTTTCCCGTTTAAACGCAAACGTACGCAAACGCAAAGCACTAAAACGTAGAAAAGAACAACTTTTGGACAATTCTGATAATTCTTGTTTATCTTGGTGGCAAACAGTTTGGAGCCTGATCAGACGCCGGGTTACCCGGCGTCTGATCTGGCTCCAAACTGTTTGCACTGCAAATAATAGTTTTAGCGTAAACGCGTTTATTGGGAAAGAATAACAGATTCTCCACTGTACATTGCAGCATTGTTCAGACCAAACACCGTTGTCATCCCAGGATCTAGTTCGGAGTTTTGTCTACACTGCCAAATACCATATATAATACAGCTAAATAAGAGTGCTTAAAATGCTTGGAGTGCCAAACAGTGTAGATCAAGACCAGCCGTCGCGTCTTTGACGCGGCGTCTGGCCTTGATCCACACTATTTGCAATGAATTAAGGCAAGTTTTCGCATGGCACAACTCATTTCAGTTAGCCATATATACACAGGGGAAGGGTGCATACAAGTCTGACTGTAAAATCACATGATTCATTCCCAGACACATAATAATTCACAATGCGAGTATTAATGTCATTTGCTAAATCAAATTCTGTCATCATATATAGCTATTATGTACCATCATCAGAACAAAACAGAATACTAAACGCTGCATCCCCGGGGCCTATTTCCCAGACATATCTCAGCCAGGGTGGTAAGTAAATACTACAATTATGACAACGCAACAGCACGCTTGTTTTTGTGAGAGGAACATTTGAATGTTTCAAAAGAACAATGTTCAGTGCTCCCTCCTTTCAACGGCACTCCAAACAACAATTCTCTCCTTACAACGACGCTTTTCGCTCTTTCCCCAAACAAGACCATTATGTCCAACCTATTCATGGCTGCAATGTCGTCTGCTTAAAATTGTCGTCTGCTGTTTTTCTCAAAGTTACACATTGGATATTTTGACAGAAAAATACGTAATGACGAGTGACGCGGCGTCTGCTATGGATTCAAGCTGTTTGCAAATGTATGCCGATTTCCCTCCCTATAACGGCTCCCTCAAAACAACGAACACAATGTTTGTCTCCCATTGGGTGTCGTTGTAGAGAGGGAGCGATGTATATTCCGTTTTAATAGAAAGCTCATATCCAAAACTCGATATTGATGATGAAGAGTTTTCTATTAGCTTTCAGTAGCCAGTTTCGTTGAACCATTCCTTGTTGCTTACTACGAAATAGTTCATAATATATACATGTATACTAATGTGGTATCAATTAGCAAACTGTAAATTTTGACCCTACTAAACATTTATTCATGCAATATTTGACAAAATGTGCAGACGACAACTTTGACAGCAGACGAGATACCAGCATGTTAAGGGTTACATTTGTTTGAACAACCTCAAAAAATTAGCATGACAACTACTCGATTCCATTTTTTATTGATGTAATAGAATGAACTGAATGTTTTCGTGTTTGAGTATAAATACAAATGCCATCTAATGACTAAAATATATTCATTGATTGCTGACGTCGAGTTTGGAATTGGAGTAACTCGGTGACTGATACAGGTCCTCACTGACTGTCACTCGGACTAAACTCTGGTTGTACATGTAGATTTTGGATAGCTGAGGCCCTGAACAGAGACGAGAGGGCACATTAGCTATCCAGTGTCTACGACCAGTTACGGAAAGTGGCAGAAATCGTCATGCATGTCCCGAATTGCACATGCGCAGATCGTTGTCCTGAAGATGGCCTTAGCTGATGTTGAAACGTTAATATTTATTTATGCAGTGCTTCGAGGAAACTATAAACCCGTTACATAATAGCCTGTTGCTAGTTTTAAAGACTGTTGACCATTTAAAACAGGTTGAAAGTATGGCAGAATGTGCCCTAAGGCCATTCTGCTTTAGTTTCAGCCTGTTTTAAGCTACCATCTGCTATAATATAGGGAATATTTCTTATGTTACCTACTCATGATTGTATAAATTGGAACTACTTTCTTCAGTGGAGAAATAAATTCAAGGCGTTAAAAGGCGTACTTATGGAGTAATTGGTTAAAAATCATCGGTAATTGTTAAAGGGTTTATTACTACATTTTGTAAGGGTAGTTTCATGAATGTTAGGTATTCGAAAGTTTTACGTCAATTTTCCAATAATAAACCCAATTATTCAAATACTGCTGACGCCATATACCATTGATACAGTGCCATAGAGAGATTCGATCGGTGTGCGTTCAACAAACGCTTGTATATTACAGTTTTACGACATAAACGCGTTTTTGTGAAACAAAACATTGCACCTTTGAACTTTCGTCATTTCAAATAATAAATGATTTTGATTTTCGATCGATTTATTTAACCTTTTCGGGGCCAAAGTCGCATAACGTCGACATTGCAAACAGTGTGGATCCTGATCAGACGCCATATCAGGATCTACACTAGTTGACACTCGCATCGACATTTCTTTAGTTAAATACAAATTTAAATCTAACTTTAAAACGATATTGCAGACAACAACAATAATAAAGCAGACGACAATAAAGCGTTGAAGGGGTAGACATATCAACCCGAAAAGGTTTAACATTTTTCAAAACGTTTTTGAGCCTGATCAGTTATCAAAACTATTTGAAGTGTACATGATTATTTAAGCGCAACAGTGATTACTGAGAAAGAATAACGTCTTATCCACTGTACAATTGCTGTTTAATTAACCCTTTACCTTATAGAAGCGCCTTTTAGCGCATTCCGTTTAATCCTCCGCGGAAGAAGATAATTCCAATCTATACAGCCATGAATATGTATCAGAAGGAATATTTTCTTAATTCTAGCAGTTGGTACCTTAAAGTAGGCTGAAAGTAAAGCAGAATGCGCCTTAGGGCGCATTCTGCTTTAATTTCAACCTGCTTTAAGTAGTCACTAATTTTCAATACTACAAACAGGATATGGGGTAAAGGGTTAAAGACATGTGTACATAGGATATGGGGTAAAGGGTTAAAGACATGTGTACACAGGATATGGGGTAAAGGGTTAAAGACATGTGTACATGTAAGTTTACATTTTGATGACAGTAAACCAGACAGCTCTACAAAATTTGCCTTTGCATCAAACTGCCCCCGTATTCGAAGTCAACACGTATAAACTTTTTGAGTACTCGTAACTGCTGGGAGGATATGATTATGTCAGTAATTTTCAAATGCCCTTTATGGGAAGACGTTGGAACATCAGATAATTATTGCAGACTCTAATTGCTTCAAAAGACAATAACTCCTTTGATCAATGAGAATCGTCCCACATACAAGTACAGTGGATAAAATGTTATTACATGCATTTCCCAGTAAATGCGTTTACGCTAAAACTATTACATGTATTTCCAGTGCAAATAGTTTGGAGCCAGATCAGACGCCGGGTAACCCGGCGTCTGATCAGGCTCCAATCTGTTTGCCACTCAGATCAACATGAATAGACAGAATTGTTGACATATTGTCCTTTTCTATGTTTTAGTGCAATGCGTTTGCGTTTCGTTTGCGTTTAAACGGGAAAGAACGTTTGCTCAACTGTACGCACGCAATGACACGGTGTTATGTTATAACTCCTTGGGCGATTGATAAACATCTGCCCAAAATAACACATGCCTGAATTCAGAAAGTCGCTCTTTTTAGAAATTTGTAGGGACGTTAATTTTCGACAAATGCCAACAGTGTCGATCCTTATAATTCACTGTGTCACTCGGCATCTGAGTGTCTGATAGAGATGGAAACTGTTGACAGTTGTCGACGAAATTCGGTTATGCAATGCTATGATTTATAATCTTTGCTTCATTTAGTGAAAAATCCTACAATGGAGTGGATGGCACTCTTTCCATGAAAGAATGGTTTCCAATTACAAACAAGGTAGTATGGCGTCTAATCAAGTTTCAAACCGTTTGCAACTCAGATTAAAGTTTTCATTTTCTCCATTTCATTACAATGCGTTTGCATTTCAGTTGCGTTTAAACGGGAACGAATATCACCTTCTCCACTGTATACATGTGTGATCCTAAAGGCCGATAATAGCAATCAAAGGACAGACACATGTTCTGCAAAAATACTTTAAAAGCTTTTCTGCATATACTGTAGCCGAAACAAATTGGTGTCTGCACTCAGTGGTCTAATGGCGAAGCAGACTGACTAAAACAATTGAGATAGTCACACTAGTTGGGACCTTGGATACAAGTTTGTCTTATTCCAAGAGACTAGTTTGTGCTAATTCAAATACTTTAAAAAGAATATATTCATGTTGCTGTTGTTGTTACTTGTAAGAAGGGTTTACGTCCGCTTAAAGCCATGTATTGATGCATCATCTCATTCTTTGCAAATCTGGTCAACATCGGCTTATTGATGTAGGGACATCCATCTAATTTATGCATTACAAACAGTCTTGGGCTTTACATGTACATGTAAAAGACACAGGATAAACCGGTGTCAATCATTTTCGAAACTTAATTTCATCATTTTATTGCGTTGTTTGTTGTTTTAATTTTATTAAACGTGATAGAAAACAATCTTTTCCACAGTTTACAATAATTGGAGACGACTGTCGACCTCGTTATAAGTAACGGTATACCAAATAAATCAGCCTCTAGGGTATGGCACCATCACGTTACTGATCTTATAGTACTAAGATGTCCCTTATCCTATCGTAATATGTTCTGCTTTGAAATTGTTGTCTGTTAAATTTGTGAAATAAGTATTTACATGTATGCATTTTTCAAAGGAGTAATTGAAAGATGGTTGTCAAACAGTATTGATCCAAAGGAGTCTGGTCTGGATCCAGACTGTTAAATAAAACTCAAGTCGCGATCGCCAGGATGAGGGTTAACCCTTCAAACTGTCAACAACGCCTTTAGAAAAGCCCGTTTGCAAACAGTTTGGATCCTGATCAGACGCCGCGTGACGCGGCGTCTGATCAAGATCCAAACTGTTTGACACTCGTATCGATATGTTTAAGTCATACTGCATTGAATCTTACTTTGAAACGATCTTGCAAACATCAAAATTGCAGCAGACGACAATGACACGGTGAATTGGGTAAAACCATTCACGGAAAATTTGACAGTGAACGAGTTAACAATGTCCCTTCAGACTTAATTACCAATATATACGCTGTTTATTTTTGGACATGACCTCCCTATGTGAGATGCAGATAGAGTATGACCTACATTTTCTGTCACATATTTTCACAGGCATCCGAAGCTATCCTCTATCCTGCATTGCCCAGAGACCATCTTCATTTGCAAGCAGTTTGAATCTTGATCAGCGCCAAGTACCTCAGAATTCAAATCGATCGACATTTACAAATGTATAGTGATGTTCCTTGGGTTAATTTGCCAAAATAGATATTTTGAGAAATACAATCATACCGTAATGATCAAAGGAGGCGATGTCTTGAGAATAAAGAAGGTAATTCATGGAACTCAATAATAACTGTTCCGATCGACCAAATTCTGAAGATGCTACATGTATAAGATAGGGTCAAACATTACACAATGGCGTACAGTAACAGTGGGGAAAACGTTATTGTTTCCGAATAAACGCGTTTACGCTAAAACGTTTATTTTTTATTGCAAACATTTTGGAGCCAGATCAGACACCGGGTAACCCGGCGTCTGATCAGGCTCCAAACTGTTTGCTACTCAGACTAACATGATTAGTTAGAATTGTCAAACTCTCATCATTTTCTACATTTTAGTGTTTTGAGTTTGCGTTTCGTTTACGTTTAAACGGGAAAGAAAAACGAGTTCTCCACTGTACACGGAAAAAATGATAGGCCTAGAAAACACTTATAGCGTCTTAATTGTCAAGAAAAACTAGACTGGCATTTGCGCCGCTTTGGATCCACATAAAACGCCGAGTAACGTTGCGTGTGATCAAGAGAAAAGCTGATAGTAATATTGAAATTTCTACCAAATAAGACATACATGTACCAATTAAACTTGTAAATTCGCCACAGATAGCAATGCTTCGACAAACAATATACAGCAACATGTCAAGGGTTAATGTTTAGTTGTAAATATTTAATGAGTCAATGATAAATGATTACTAAGTTGGCGAAAATTCTGTTACAAACAGTCTTGATCCAGATGAGACGCCGAGTAACTCGGGGCCTCATCTGAATCCAAACTTTTTGACATTCTTGTAGGTTTTGCTGATATGAATTTAAGATAAATATACGACAACGTTTCTCGACTAAAATGCTTTTACATGCTAAAGGTTCGACGTATGGTTCAACAGGTTTTCCCAAAATTTGGAACGAAAAAGGTCATATAGGCTACAGTTTTGTACCCTTGGGGCAGAAGTTTGTTTCTCAAAAAAACTCACATCATCCACTTAGATTAACAATAAAAAATTCTATCGCATTGCTTCTTGCTAGTCTTGCTAATGGATAACACGTGTTTTTGTAG
Organism: Gari tellinella; assembly: GCA_922989275.2. Taxonomy (NCBI): domain Eukaryota; kingdom Metazoa; phylum Mollusca; class Bivalvia; order Cardiida; family Psammobiidae; genus Gari; species Gari tellinella. The sequence goes on from OV277866.1 coordinate 49,326,088, forward strand.
ATTGCTTTTTTTCAACATGACCTTACAGTGGAGAATCTGTTATTCTTTCCCGTTTAAACGCAAACGTACGCAAACGCAAAACACTAAAACGTAGAAAAGAACAACTTTTGGACTATGTTTATCTTGGTAGAAAACAGTTTGGAGCCTGATCAGACGCCGGGTTACCCGGCGTCTGATCTGGCTCCAAACTGTTTGCACTGCAAATAATAGTTTTAGCGTAAACGCGTTTATTGGCAAAGAATAACGGATTCTCCGCTGTATTACTTCGACCAAGCAAAAATCTACTGTGCTTTTAGAGGAATGTGGCAGCATAAAGTAAGCTTATAACTTTTGGAACTTTTTGTTTTCAATATTGTATTACGCGAGCAAGCAAACATTGATATAGCACAATATCTGTAAATATAATTATATGACCACTTAATGAAGCATAACTACAATAAAACCTATCTGTTACGACCACTAAAATGGAGGCTAATTAATTTGATAAAGTACAGGTTACAGATTAAATCAAGGTGACAGTAAAACTGAAAGCTCCTCAATGAGCTTTCTGTTTTACTGTCATCTTGATTGAAGCAGTCACATTTCGCAAATGCCTAATAATTAACGCACTTTAGTGGTCGTAATAGAGAGATTTTACTGTATATTGCAGAATATTTTCATCCTGCATTAAATATAAAATGTCTTTCATGTCGTAGCAATGTTACACCCCTGAGTTGTCGCTTGGTATAAAACATGTATTAATTTTACTATACACACACTGCGTTTTGTCAACTACATGTAGACATAAGGTTGAGAATACGATATTATAATTTCCTATCATAAATGCGTTTAAACAGAAAAAATCATGTCCACTGGATATAGATTGGAACCAGATCAAACGCAACGCAATCCGACATCTTATTAGACTTCAAACTGTTTGTCACTCACATTAAAATGAAGTGTTCCGTGTTAGACATATTATTTTATTATGAAGCGTTTAAGCGGGACAGTATACAGTGGAGAATCTGTTATTCTTTCCCTTTTAAACGCAAACGAACCCAAACGCAAAGCACTAAAACGTAAAGAAGAACAACTTTTGGACAATTCTGATAATTCTTGTTTATCTTGGTAGCAAACAGTTTGGAGCCTGATCAGACACCGGGTTACCCGGCGTCTGATCTGGCTCCAAACTGTTTGCACTGCAAATAATAGTTTTAGCGTAAATGCGTTTATTGGGAAAAAATAACAGATTCTCCACTGTATAACATCTTCTCCACTGTAAAACCACCGGATAGAAGATTAAATTTGAGTCGCCTTAACCCATTCACCGACAATGACGCCAAAGGGCGCCGTTGCAAACAGTTTGGATCCTGATCAGACGCCGCATAACGCGGCGTCTGATCAAGATCCAAACTGTTTGACACTCGTTAAATATAACATTTTATTATATGCCTTCGAGTGATATCGAGCGTTTCCGCGTGTATTTGCAGAGTAAAATACAAGAGTCTGTATCAGCCACCTTGTATCAGCCACTTTGTATTTTACTCTGACCTCGCTTTCGATTTGACGTGACGTCATTTACGTACATGTACGAGTGCCGCGTTATTCTTTGTGACATACAAAAAATCTTGTTCTGCTTCAAATAACTAATAAATTTTGGATATAAAATGATTTAAACAACTATTTAGTTGTTTCTGGTTTGTATTCAAGGCATATAATAAACACATCACCAGTTGGCAGTGCGCAACAGAGTGTTGCATTTAGCTCTCGACGTTTTTGGCGGAAACAACCGATCAGACTCGCGCCAAGGCGCTCGTCAGATCGGCTATTTCCGCCAAAAACGTCTCGAGCTAAATACATCACTCTGTATCGCGCTGTCAACTGGTAATGTGTATGAAACGACGTTGCAGACAAAAATAGTGAAGCATGCGACAATATGGCGGTAAAGGGATTAAATCCTCACGATAAATTTGGCGCTGAAAGGGTCAATAACGGAACTTTACTGTAGGAAAGTGCAATGTGTGTTTATGTTGTAAATTATGTAGCATTAGTGTTAGACTTTGTTCTAGCTGCTATATTTGTCGTGGTGCCATATTGACTTAGTCTTCCTAAATATGAGAAATTCAGACCTTTTTATACAAACAAAATAGAAAACAGAAATTAACCCATTCAATGCTATGTCCCAAGTACAATAGTTATTTGCAAACAGTTTTGATCCTGTACAGATGTCGCATGAAGTAGCGCCTGACAGGATCCAAACTGTTTGACACTCATTTCAACATTTCTGAAGTCAAAACACGTAAAATGTAAATTGGAGAAAAGCAGAAGATAACTGTTAAAATTGATGACGTCATGGCAAAAAAGAGGTTGAATTATTATATATTGTTTCGCTATTATTTCCATTTACCTGCCACTACATTCTTTGCTTCAGAGCTTTTTTTAATTTGCATATATTTTAGAAAATCTAATTTCGAAATCATTTTAGCTAGATAAACCGAGTAACGAACGGTGCACATATTAAATCCCGATAACAAGTCTAACAAACAAATCACATTATTTTCAAGTAGCATTTAATTCATTTTTGTATTAATTTAATTCTATTAACTCAATTCTATGAAACGTGCAACGGAACAAAATGGCACGACATTAATTATCCGAAATTAGACCCTTTTTTAGATTCAATGCTCAGTGAATTGTAAATGTCAAAATGTATGCCGTTTATGAATTATACAGTGTTTTATTTTCGAAACTTAATGTAATCTATGCATTACCAAAATATTATTTGCATAAAATTTCAGATCTACGTCTAACCTTTTGCTATTGCTCATTAAGTTGCGATTGGCAATGGATCGGGATTGGAAGTCTCTGTCAATGATATTACAATTATCTAGAGTAAAATCATGATCACAATGATATTAAGATTCTCATTAATTCTTCCCAAGACAGCTCCTGATGCAGATTAGCATTCCTTATGTCAAACTCAATTATCACTATAATGCGTCATGTTTATGTTGAAATTGTTGGCATATCGTGACATCCTCGGTTGACATGCCTTCAATGATTACAACGGAACTAGAAATGAAACAATGAAGTACTGCAGTAGTATGTGTTGCAGCATGTGTTTCCTTTGCAAACAGTTTTGAGCCTGATCAGACACCGGGTTACCCGGCGTCAGACCAGGCTCCAAACTGTTTGCCACTCAGATAAAAACAATTTGTCTGTAATTCAAAGCAGTAATTTTTCGAAATTTTCATACATTGTGCTTTGTTTGGTAATGATAACATTTTGCTAACTGCATTGGGACCAATCCTCTCACGACTGTAAATACATGACCTATCTTCTTTACGTTCATCTTAATTTTAGTAACTATAATTATGTGTTTTACATCATAAGCAACATCCCCCTCTGTCATTGTAACGGATTAATTGTTACTAGTTTACGATAAGAACTAATTATTTGAATATCTTTATTGACAAGATTATAACCAAACAAACTGAAACTGCAAGTGTTTCCATATAATGTCACGACACAAATGCACTAATGAGGTTCGCCAATCTAAAAAAGGTCAAATACAGCACGATGATGTACTTATCAGTATATTCTTAATATGGTCTTTATCTTTCCAATCTGTTTGCCACTCAGATTAAACTGAATAGTCAACAACATGTCATTTTCGTGCAATGCGTTTGCGTTTCCTTTGCGTTTAAATGCCTACGTGAAAGAATAATCAATTCTCCACTGTATTCAATAGTGTGCTATAACGCGTTATACAGTGGAGAAAACGTTATTCTTTCCCGTTTAAACGCAAACGAAACGAAACGCAAAACACTAAAACGTAGAAAATGTCAATTTTAATATATTTCTTACAATTCATTTTCATCTGAGTGGCAAACAGCTTGGAGCCTAATCAGACGCCGGGTTACCCGGCGTCTGATCTGGCCCCAAACTGTTTACAGTGGAAATAAACGTTTTAGCGTAAACGCCTTTATTGGGAAAGAATAACACATTCTCCACTGTAACAATTCTAACTAAGCCAAAATGCTCATTTTGAATTCAAACAATGATTATTTATTGGTTCAATTATTAGGACTAACAGTTCCCCTGAAGCGATTGTTATCCCCTACCATACACAATCGAATGGCAATTATCGGCATAATTGTTAATATTAACTAAATTATTCTCTGATTATGATGTATAAGGCGGATATGGAGAAACGTGATATATTGCTTGAACTCAGATTCACTCATACTGTTGTCATAGCCATGACCTCAAGATGATCAGTCGTGTTGCAACACAAGCAGGAACATTACGTTCTGCCCTCAAAAAACCGTTTCTCCTGTAACACGCCTTAACAATTAGTAAACAGCACCCCTTCCCAACAACGATTCACTCCTCACAACAAGACTTGCCGCTGCTCCCCCAAAAAGACAATTATGTCTAACCTTTTCACGTCTGCAATATCGTCTGCGTAAACTTGTCGTCTATTGTTTTTCCTCAAAGACAAATATTGAAGATTTTGATAAAAAAGCAACAAAATTGTGAGTGACAAACAGTTCGAATCCAAATTAGACGCCGCGTTATGCGGCGCCTGATCTTAATTCAATCTGTTTGCAATATAAGCCTAGTCCCCTCCCTATTAACAACTCCCTCCGAACAACACACACTAGCATTGTCTCCATTGGGTGTTGCTGTAGAGCTGGAATACTGAAGTAAAGGCGAATTTATTCCTCTCTACAAGGACACCCAATGGGAGACACACATTATGTGCGTTGTTCGGAGGTTGTCGTTAAAGGGAGGGAAATTGTTTGTCACTCGTCATTATTTTTTTTTGTAAAAATGTCCATTATGTAACATTGAGAAAAATAGCAGACAACATTGCAGCCGTGAATACGTTGGACATAACTTTCCTGTTTAGTGAACTGCGACAAAGGTCGTTGTAAGTAGGGAGTCGTTTGAAATAGAAATAATATTTTTAGCGTAAACGCGTTAATTGGGAAAGAAAATTTGTTTCACCACTATATGTATGGATAACATTGAAGTGTTTTTAGATCATTGTTGTATATATTTATAATGAAATATTCAAGCAAGTGCATATTGGGATTGTATTGCAATTATCCTGGCATAATTTGGCTAAATGAACGCCTAGAACTTTCAGAATACACTGGTATGTCATAACAGAACGATTCCAATGTGACTTTGGAACAATACATGTACTTATGTCATGTTACAATGTGTAAACATTTTCAAACGTTCTTCAAAGCATGTCCTGTTTGACGCAGGAATATTATCTGACATTTTCTAAATACTTAGCTGCTTTGATAATCTACTAAATGTTCTTTGACTCGAATTTATTGTTTTAGAGGCAATTCTTTCAAGAAGCAATTATTACTCATAAAACAAGCGAGTGCATAATACTGGAAAAAAGTAAAACGAAAGCCCCTCAAGGACTTTCTTGCTTTACTTCCATGCATAAAGAAAAAGACCCCCGTACCGTAGTCTAGATATAACGCGTTAGACTGCCAATCTAAGGGCCGTGAACTCGATGGCTCGACGGACAATGTCCTTCAGATAAGACTTTAAACCGAGGACTGGACATGCAAAAGATTTGATTTTTTAATTATTTTACGTCGCTTTTAACAGTCATGTGGCGACATCCATCTAACTACAGGTTGAGTAATAACCCAGAAGCCCTTTATACACTGTTTCATGCACAAATCGGCATCTGGGTAGAACCAACGACATTCCGCAAAAGAACCACAGAACCAGTATCGAAAATAAAAAGAGTAACGTATCGCAGGGTCCCCTTATACCTGCCTCCATATCTCTAGTACGTCCAATTAGCCCAAATTGACAAAATCGGACGTAAATCAAAGCAAACAATATAAGCAACAATATGTAAAATAGACTTGCAATATGACCTGTTAGTGGCCACAAAACATAAGTTCATGGTACTACTTGGTAAGCTGCTGCTTATTAATAATATGCATGCAGCAATTAGTCAAACAAATTAAGCCAGGTGGAACACGTTGTACATAATACAATGTAACAAAATGTCGGAAAGGAGCAATCGTTTATTCGTGCAAATCTCAATGTTACAACTAAAAAGCCATCAAATAGCAATTTTTGTCATGGTACAACCCATTTGTATGTGTATCTGTAAAACCATAGATCCAGATAGCTGCTTTATTGCAAACAGTGTATATCAAGGCCAGACTGGCCTTGGTCTACTCTGTTTGACACACACAATCATCTAAACCATTGTATTGAGCAGTATTTGAAAATGTAGACATATAAGGATCTGTCGTGAGTCGATGTTTAAGACAAGCTGCTCTCAAACGAGTCTAGAATTGAAATGTTATTAAGCGAATCTTATCTCACATAACCAACGATTTTAAGTTATTTTTAAACCAATAGACTTTTTTTTCCAAAATCCCAGTGACGTAACAACGCCTTTATAAATAGTGACGTTTGAGTGACGCCATCAAGTTTATCTCACACATGTTGGAGACAAAGATATTCGTAGTCGTTGTTCGCTAAAGAAAACAGGTAAGTTATGTGAGAAAAACTCAGATTCAGAGCCTGAGATGACAGCGGTGCTTGATCTGTACAATGTTGCAATGCAATTAAACAGGTGTTGTCATGGTAAGGCTCAAATATATTTACAACATCTGTTATCTTACATATTACACAACGAGCGCATTTGGATTGAATAATTGACAGCTCGATTAAGCTTTTTTCACAAGTGTTCTTTGATTTCAAACATTCCGTCGTTTGAAACCACCCGCTGAGAGACATCCAGTAAACATCTAACAACGATCACCATAACAATTTGCTTCACAGCTTCTTATCTTAACCCTTTACCTTATAGCCTATCTCTAGTTTTGAAGACAGGTGACCACTTAAAGCAGGTTGAAAGTAAAGCAGAATGTGCCTTAGGGCACATTCTGCTTTACTTTCAGCCTGCTTTAAGCTAAAATCTGCTAGGCTATATAAAATATTTGTAATAGTAATTGTTCATGAGGGTATAAACTGGAACTATTTTCTTCAGCGGAGGAATAAACTAAATACGCTAAAAGTCGCTTCTATAAGGGAAAGGGTTAAAGACGTGTTGCCGTAGAAACATCGAAAAGTGTGTTAAATTGATTCTGGTTAGACGCAGAATTATTTAGCGTCTGATCAGGATCAAACCGGTTAAAAATGTACCAGTCGCCAGAAGATATCTACGCATTAACCTGTAACCAACTTTAATACAATCTGTTATCTTATTCTCGAATAAAATCATTTTAATATATATAATAGATCTTTTATTTATGACTTTCAATATTTGGTTGTCAAACAGTTTGTAATGTGATCAGATGCCCGGAGTTACTCAACATTTGATCAGGAAACAAACAAATTTAAAATGCATGCTTAACTACGCTTTGCACGTTAAGAGGTAAAACACATTGCATGGTGATCTTTGTCGAGATTTGAGGAAATAGAATGTCTGGAGGTAAGTCGTTGATATACATCATTGTGAAAGTATACCTTCTGTTGGCTGTGGGAAAATTTGGGATAACTGTAGCAACCAGTTTGGATCATGATGAGACGCTGATTAACTCGGCGTCTCATCTTCATCTAAACTGTTTGCCAGTCGTTTGATGTTTTTGAAAGAAAAATGAAGAAAAATTGATTCATACATGTAGATGTGTTGCTGACAACACATGTTGCAGATAACATTTACAAAGCGCTTTGAAGGTTAACAGAAACTACAGTGGAGAATGTGTTATTCTTTCCCAATAAACGCGTTTACGCTAAATCTATTATTTCCATTGCAAACAGTTTGGAGCCAGATCAGACGCCGGGTTACCCGGCGTCTGATCAGGCTCCAAACTGTTTGCCACCAAGATATATATGAATTATCAGAAATGTCCAAAATTGTACTTTTCTGCGTTTTAGTATTTTGCGTTTGCGTACGTTTGCGTTTAAACGGGAAAGAATAACAGATTCTCCACTGTAACACACCTATTGTGCGAACGGGCACGCCAAGGTAAATCAACACACTAATTACTCTAGTCTTTGTTTTCGGATTACAAAATGATATAAAATAACACTAAAAGAGTTTATATAGTGCAGTCTTATTTACTAAGTTAAAGTAGCGTGAAATTTTATTGATTCTTGTTTTGCCCCGATGTTTTACTGTTTCACTGCTAGAATTGCGTCGGATTAACCCTTTTCCTCACAGCGGTTTTTAGTATTGAAGTCAGATAAATGCCTAAAATTAGAATGATAAAGAAAACAGAATGCTAATCAAAGAGCTGTCTGATTTACAGTGGAGAAAACGTTATTCTTTCCCAATAAACGCGTTTACGCTAAAACTATTATTTGCAGTGCAAACAGTTTGGAGCCAGATCAGACGCCGGGTAACCCGGCGTCTGATCAGGCTCCAAACTGTTTGCCACCAAGATAAACATGAATTATCAGAATTGTCAAAAAGTTGTACTTTTCTACGTTTTAGTGTTTTGCGTTTGCGTACGTTTGCGTTTAAACGGGAAAGAATAACAGATTCTCCACTGTATTTATCATGGTGCATGTTCTTGCCTGTATAAATTAGAACTATTGGTAATGGGTTGAATAACACGGCTGTTTTTATTGCTCATAGTAAGAGTAACAATGAGAGATTCAACTAAATCAATACCGGTATGAGATCCAGAAAAGTCTTGATCCTGATAAGTTAAGCGATCTAAATCCTTAATGGTATCAAATGTACTTGTACTCTTGCTTGTTACATATAATAGCTAGTGGAAAAATAAAACAAACATTTATTTTAATGAGTGTTGTGTTATCCAAATGAAATTGCAAGAAATCCAAAGTACTTAAAATTGAATTATGCTTGATTTAGAAAGCAGCCACACTGGATGGTACTATACGAAGTTGAAACCAGTGCAGGTATAGATTTTTATTAATCCATATGTATTGTCATTTCTCCAGATTTATCCGAAGTCTTTGGATTTTTTTTATCTTAGCAGAGGGTAGCGTAAAGTAGAATGCGCCTTAAGGCGCATTCTGCTTTACGTTCAACCTGTTTTAAGTAATCGCGCTTGAAAAATAGAAAATTCGGAAATCTTAGGATTTTTCAATATCAATTTATGGCAGCCCAGTTATTGTAGATACAAAGGAAGGCGTTATCCTTTCCTGATAAACTCGTTTATATAACAAAATATTCTCAATGCAACAAGTTTGTAGCCAGATAATACGCCGCCTCAAAACTGTCTGCTACTCAGAATCGTCAACATTTTTGAATAAAGAAACACAATACAGCGCTCCCTCTCTACAACGACAACCATTGGGAGACAAAGATTGTGTACGTTGTAGGGGAGGAGTCGTTATAGGGAGGGAAATTGGCTTACATTTGCGAACAGCTTGAATTCAGATCAGACGCCGCGTATCGCGGCGTCTGATCTGGATTCAAGCTGTTTGTCACTCGTCAAAAAATTATTTTCTGTCTGAATGTCCATTATGTCACCTTGAGAAAAACAGCAGACGACAATTTTAGCAGACGATATTGCAGCAAAAAAGGTTAGACATACATGTCGTGTTTAGGGAACTACGGCATGGGTAGTTGTATGGAGGGAGTCGTTGTTGGGAGCGCTGTTGTAGAGAGGGAGCACTGTACCTGTTATTTGAACAGGATCCAAACTGTTAGACACTCGTTTCAATATATAATATGCAGGGTTCTAATGTAAAACTTCTTGGCATTAGCATACTGTGATGTCTAGAACTGATAATGTTTGTTAACCCCCTAAATACCATACCCCGAGTACACTATTGTTTTTATAACAGTTTTGATCTTGATCAGACGCCATGTCACTTGGCGTCTGATCAGAATCCAACCTGTTTGTCACTCATTACGACATTACTTTAGTCAATTTACCTAATGTGTAAAGTAGAGAAATAACAACAGACACCGTGAGTATCAGAAGCATGGCGGTAAAGGGTTTAATAAGACGCTGGAATTTAAATCTTATAATTTGACGGGAAATGAAAATTTCAAACATAGCAGTATGCATATACCGCGTTGTCTCTCTATAACAGCGCTCCTAACAACGATTCTCTCCTTACAACAACCCTTGTCGCAATTCCTTAAACACGACAGTTATGTCAAATCATTTTACTACTGCAATATCGTTTGCTTAAAATTGCCGTCTGCTGTTTTCTCTCACGGTTACATATTCATGTCGATGAACATTTTTAAAGAAAACATATAATGACAAGCGATAAACAGCCTGAATCCAGATCAGACGCAACGTCACGCGGCGTCTGATCTGGATTCAAGCTCTTTGCAAATGTAGGCCAAGTCTTAATGCTCACGCCATATAACGACTCCTTCCGAACAACACATATAATCTGTGTCTCCCATTGGGTGTCGTTGTAGGGAGGTAGCAATGTTATTGTAAGTTAAGCTACTTAAAAAGTTTCGACGATTAGTAGAGTCGCTGTATAGCAATTCTTCAACATGAAAAACTGGCTCTTAGTTCAAAGCACCGTTTAACCCTTTACCCAAAAACCTGTATATAACATTAAAGACAGGTGATCACTTAAATCAGGTTGAAAATAAAGCAGAATGTGCCTTAAGGCACATTCTGCTTTACTTTCAGCCTGATTTAAACTAACATCTGCTAGGCTATATAAAATATTTGTTATGGTAAATGTTCATGAGGGTACATGTATAAACTGGAACTATTTTCTTCAGCGGAGGAATAAATTAAATACGCTAAAAGTCGCTTCTATTGGGGAAAGGGTTAAGGTACACATGGTTGTATTTGGTAAATTAACTGATCAGTGTTAGATTGTAGTAAATAGTGAAAGATTGCTAAGGGAACTTTCGCATAGTTTTGTTTTGCTTCAAACCGCTAAATGAGTTTAACACCACAAATGCGACATTTTACTCGTGCTGTTTGATGTGATTAACATATCTACATCGGCTTCGTAAACACATACATATCAAAATGTTACCCAGTCGCCAATGATTTGGTATTTGCAATCAGTATGGATTCAGATCAGGGTTTTCTAACATTACTTCCCCTGTTTTCTAAAGCGAACAATGATCACGACTATCCTTGTCTGCAACATATGTGAGATCAATTTGATGACGTCACTCTAACGTCACTATTACGTCACAGGGATTAAAAAAAAAGCCTATTGCTTTAAATATAACTTGAAATCGTTGGTTATGTGAGAAAAAGAATCTGTCACTCGTCGATGTTTAAGACAAGTTGATGTCGAACTCGATCAGAATAGAAAAGTTATTAAGCTCACCAAGGCTCGCTTAATAACATTTCAATTCTAGACTCGTTTGAGATCAGCTTGTCTTAAACATCGACTTATGACAGAACCTATATATTCATCTTGTCTGCACTGAAACAGTTTGTAAATACCAGTGAAGTCATACCGTAATCGGCAGAGGAATGGTGCAACGACAGAACACAAAATACAAATAAGTTTACTGTCCTTGTAGCTATGTAGCAACCGGAATTGCAATAAAAACCAGTTTTGCAATAATTATTGCAAAACTGGTTTTTATTTCAAATTCGGTTGCTACACAGCTCTGGTTGCATTGCAGACTCTGTGCAATACAACACCAACAATAAATCCAGAAAATGACAATTTGCAAGGAGTAACGACTTTCAATACAGATTCATGACATCGTCAAATACTACTGAGGCTAAAAACTATTTGCAGAAGTAAATTTCTTTTACTGTGATAAGTTTCATATTTTCAGCATCAGTTTGTTCAGATGTAATAAACAAGTATGTTACAGTGGAGAATCTGTTATTCTTTCCCAATAAACGCGTTTACGCTAAAACTATTATTTGCAGTGCAAACAGTTTGGAGCCAGATCAGACGCCGGGTAACCCGGCGTCTGATCAGGCTCCAAACTGTTTGCCACCAAGTTAAACACGAAATATCAGAATTGTCTAAAAGTTGTTCTTTTCTACGTTTTAGCGCTTTGCGTTTGCGTACGTTTGCGTTTAAACGGGAAATAATAACAGATTCTCCACTGTATTAACATTTAATGAGTTTCAGTTGAGAAAACAAGGAAACGTTGTTATTTCCCATCTAAACGTAAACGAACCCAGATGCAATGAGACGTAAAACTACAATGTTTTCGAGTTTTAACAATTCATTTCTATCTCAGTGGCACCCATTGTGAAGCCTGAACAGACATCGGGTTACCCGGCCTCTGACATGGGTCAATACTGTTTGCAGAAATGCGTTTACTTCTTGGAAAGAATAGCATCTTAGAATTTATATTTCTTTCAAATTATAAGTATAGTGTAATGATATGTAATGTTCATTCAAGTACAACAGTAACACAGATCCGGAAATTAATGTTAGTGTAATGTTTAGCATGCAACTACGACCACGCGAATTTTTATAACAAAATTCTACGAACTTTCCGAACAACCCTTGTAGATGTCGATAAGTGTGTCAAACAGATTGGATCCTGGTCAGACACCGCCTTACGCGGCGTCTGATCAGGACCGAAATTTTTTGCAAACGCGCTTTCAGGCGTCTTTGAGAGTGAACGCGTTAAATCGATATGACAAAGCTGGAATGAAGTTAAACATAGATGAGACACAACTATTGCGACATGTCATAACGGTCTAGTCTACGCTCGTATTGTTATTCTATATGCCAAATTACTAAGAACTGTTGTAAAGTCGATAGTAGTTAAAGACAATACAATGTTGCACTAATACGATTAATCCGCGATTGAACAATCACTTATAAAAAAGGCTAAAACAATTAAATGAACTTTGCATTCCTTGATTGTATTTTTTTATCTGAAGCTTGCTGTAAAACACATATGCGAACCTGCCTTTCATATTTATTGATAAAAAGGCCTTGGGGTGAACTGATTGTCTCATTTTATATTGCAGAACAGTCGCGATCGTTATCCTCATTATCCCCTGAAACTTCAAATGGACAATTCAAGTTTGCAATAAAGGCTGGTCATTTTTAGACTATTTAGGGTTGTTTTGTATAATTAATTGCAAAATGCCAAACAGTGAAGTTCCCGATTACAGGGCTCCCGCAGGAGCCTCTGATCAGGGACTTCACTGTTTGCATAGGACAAGTGTACACTTCACAGGAACGCATTTGGTAAAAGACGCATATATGCGTCACTAGGGCTCAATAAGTTAAAAGGCATGCTGAAAGTAAAGCAGGCAGTATATAAATATGAGTCTACTGTTCATCGTCTATTAAATTAAAGGGACTCGACATATCGAGGCTCGACTTGATTTTATTGGCAGTGACTGGAAAGTTCCATTTGATGTTTCATATATGAATGAGATAACTCATTCTACCCTTAAACTTTAAATGGACGATTCCATCCAATTTCAAAATAAGTATAGTCCATTTTTTAATATTTAGGTTTATTTCTAACAAAATATTTTAAAATGACAAACAGTATAGACCCTGACCAGAGGGCTCCTTGGGGAGCCCTCTGATCAGGGTCTACACTGTTTGCGTATGACAAGTGTTCTCCTCTCATGTACATTGTTTGTAAATGACGAGTATACTCGTCATTAGGATTGAATGTGTTAAACGCAATAACCTACCTATATCGAAGACATGTCTGTCTATGAGCTTTGAGAACCAAATTCGCAGTTCTTCACATACTCTACTGATATCTGTCATTGTTGCTTGGCTAAACCCTCTCAGGGGAAATACATTCATGATGGTGAACACCTCACTATTGTTTGCTTTATTTCCTTTGTCAATCACCACATTTTTATATCTATATTACAGTAGAACCTCTCTATTACGACCACTAAAAAGAAGGCTAATTGTCTGTATAAAAGACAGGTGACATCTTAAAACAACGTGAAAGTGAAACAGAAAGCTCCTGCAGGAGCTTTCTGTTTCACTTTCACATTGCTTTAAGCAGTCACCTGTCTTAAACGACTTATATTTGACACAATTTAGTGGTCGTAATAGAGGGGTTCTACTGTACAACCATTTATACAAAACACGTAGTTTTATATCCTTGATTTATCAAATACGTGCCTAGCAACGTTATGGTATACACTCGTTATGAAATGGATGTAAATCCGATACACACATATTTTATGTTATGAAGGAACATACATGTATATAAATAGTTTTAAATATAATGTTAATCTTACGTCACATCTCCATGAGCACATTAAAAACAATCCACTATGAAATATTGATAACTAACATATATCCATCCTTTAATATTACCGCGACACTTAGAGGCATCGTTTTCGGCCCTTCACATCATGTAATGTTTTTAGCATGATTGGAGTAAAGCAGGAAATTCTTTTATGAGTTTAAATGCATCTTTTTTTCACTCATTTTAACTCATAGCTTCACCATACGTAAGGCAGTATCGCTATACTATCATTCCCAGTATCACAGGTCATAGATAAAACAACCAGATCCAAAACAGTATCCAATACCAATTCCGCAGAAAGACATATATGTTCTTGAACAACAAGAAAACGTGAAGCACTGTCACATGAAATAAAACATTTCAATGCACGTTCTATCGTGAAGCATCTTCCACTCTTCAGTAAAACACAAATGTCTGTCTCGCTATCTATTGAGTTAAAACGACAACGTATCATCGGAAAGCAATATCTTTCCGCAAAATCTATGCATTCCATTGCTTTCATAGCGCACGTTAAAAGAGTGTGTCGCATTAACCTTTTTGTGCTGAAATATTAATATTGGGTATTCCAACTTTGACAATTGACCAGTTCATATTGATTTTCGGAATTATTTTAGAAACAACATTTTAGGATATTCGAAGTTAAACAAAAGCATCAGCAGTTAGAAACCCAATTAACTCTCAGAACCATTAAGCTGTCGCCAGTTTCAGCAACACGTGGGCATTGAAAAACAAATTATACATATCAAATATTAATGCACAATGTGTCTTTACAACCCCTTGTTTAGAAATCCCTGTTCAACAGCAATGATTTTGGTCAATATTGAAATGAAGTAACATCACACTGTTACAGGGGAGAAAACGTATTCTTTCCCAATAAACACGTTTACGCTAAAACTATTATTTCCATTGCAAACAGCTTGGAGCCAGATCAGACGTCGGGTAACCCGGCGTCTGATCAGACTACAAAATGTTTTCCACTCGTATAAAAAAATAGTAAGATTACATTTTGTCAAAAAGTGGTTATTTTGTACATTTTTTGCAATGTGTTCGCGTTTCGTTTGCGTCAAAACGGGAAAGAATAACATTTTCTCCACAGTATTTTAACAGTCTCGCACATATAAATCAACGTTAAACATTGTCTGACAATTTTGGTAGTGAACGTCCTTAATTCTTTCCCAAAAAGGAGCGGCTTTTAATGCATTCAGTTTACTCCTCCGCTGAAGAAAATAGTTCCAATTTATAATATCATGAATATATATCATAAGAAATATTTTCTTTTTTCGAGCAGATGGTAGTTAAAGAAGGCTGAAAGTAACATGTTAACGTTTAGTAAAATGACAACCTTTTGACAATTTTTATGACTCGTATTAAACTAAGTGGCAAACAGTTTAAAGCCTGGTCAGACGCCGGGTTACCCGGCGTCTGATCAGGTTCCAAACTGTTTGCAGTGGAAATAAATGCGTAAACACGTTTATTGGGAAATAATAACCTTATCGCCACTGTACTGACCTCAAACAAATATTGGCACCTGGCAGCTACGCAATATGGAAGTCAGTTAGAAAGCGGAATAAGGAACTAGCGCCTTTATCTTATCGCACACCCTTTACCCAATGGTCCGTTTATAATTTTTGACGACAGTTGACCTGTTAAAACATGTTGACAGTAAAACGGAATTCGCCTTAAGGAATATTGTACTTCATTTCATTCTGCTTTAAAATAACCCTCTGGTAGGATATAGAAACTATAAATGTTAAATTATTTTTATTTATGATTCTATAAAGTGAAAACCCAAGGCGTAACAGTGTGTATTGATGGAGCAATGGGTTAAATACATGTACCAAACCAATTAAAATGAAATAAGACCAAGTCCTATAGTTATAAATTTTTCGACCAATAAAATATTGCGAATTATCTCATACCAATATTAACCCTTTTGGCGCCAAATTATTCAGGAGAGTTTTACCCCTTCACCGCTATTGGGGAACTGGTAGTATTCTTGAAGTATTGTCGTCTTCAAGAACGTTTCAAAGTTAAAATTTAAGGTTGTATGACACTCTTATCGGTATTTCTTAATTCAAACAGTTTGGATCCTGATCAGACGCCGCGTTGCGCGGCGTCTGATCTTGATCCAAACTATTTGCAAAGTCTACTTTATGCGACTACGACACTGAAATGGTTAAATACATAAATAACCATGAAGCCGGTCAAACGACACCATGGGCTCTAACAATGCGTAGTTTGGTGCAGGACCAACATGTAATACAGAAAGACCACAAATACTATTTCTGTATTGCATGTACCTCTATCCCCATTTAACCTGACACTGTCTTTTTGGAATGCGATTATTATTTCGTTTGAATACCCACTAAACACTATACCCGATACAGAAGTTTACAAAACTTTACGAGTCAGCAATGTCCTAAAAGATGATAGGTTGCATATACAGTAGAGGATACGTTATAATTTCCCTTTTAAGCGCAGACGAAACGCAAACACACAAATGCTTCAAAGGTACACAACTACTAATGTTTGAAAACGTCTAAAGATAGTTTTAATACGAGTTGCAGATATTTTGAAGCCTGATCAGACGCGATTATTCGGAAAGATAAGAGTGTCTCAAAGAGAGTTAATTCTCCGAATATTTTATTGTACTGCGTTTTCAAAGCGTCATCAGTTTGTGTACATTGTTCGTACATGACAGATAAGTTTAACACTTAGCGCTAATGGATGTTTGCAGAATCGCACGCTCGGATCCATGTTTTAGGGAGAGGGGACAACCATAAACTATTTCATTCACAGCCAAGCGTGCAAATCACAGGCAGGATATTTCTTAAAGCAAGATGAAAGTACGGCAGAAATATATTGCAGGAGCTCTCTTCTTTCCTTTCATTTTCTCACAAGCTGCAACCTCTATTTAACTACGTCAATGGATAATAATTTAAGCCGTGTCATGACAATAACTGCCTTATTGCAATGTAACATTGTACAAACCAAGCACCGTTGTCATCTCAGACTCTGTATACATGTATAACACCTTATATAATACAGCTAAATGTACAATAAGTATTTTAGATGCACGTGGGCATCAATCAGTGTAGAACAAGACCAGCCACCACACCCTTGACGCGGAGGTTGGCCTTGAATTACACTTTTTGCAATGCAATAAGGCAGGGTTTCTCATGACACGGCTGATTTCTAGTTTGTATGCAAAAGAAGGGCTTAAGGCGTCTATTGGTACGTGTGCGTAGAAAAGGGTTAATTCTCTCCTCAATAATACGTACACGAGTACCATCTCAGGACCTGCACTTCATGAATATGATACAGTGAAACAAACGTTTTTCTTTCGCAATTTTGCACTACAACAATCATTGTCATTGCAAACAGGTCGGAGCAAGATCAGATATCGGGTTTGACACTCAGATCAGACGCCGTGCTTGGCACTAAAACATTAATCGTAAAACAATCAAACAATTGTAATTTTCTAACTTTTATTGAATTGCGATTTGTTTGCTTTTAAAATGGAAAGACTAACGTCTATGCCACTGCAGTTCCATTCAAACCTATGTCTGAACATGTTATCTCGGTACAGTGTTTCCAGCTACCAGTCCACCAACTTTAATTCCGCGCATGTAACGTAAATGCAGATATCGGCGCTTCCAAGGGACGTGCACAAGTGAATATCTGTGATTTCATTCGGAAAGTATGACTGACCGGCACGCAAATTATTCATTAGTGTTTTAATCATGATTTAACATATCTGATAAGCACTCTTCCAATGCATTTTCCATCGAACTTGAATCGTGATCAGCGTCTGTTCGGGTTCAAGATTCTTCGAAACTGTTATGTTTACTTTCCTGGCTCAAATGGCACCAAACTCAGTTTCAAATACGGATAAAGAAGGTTTAAAGCATGCATTGCGATACAGTGGAGAAAACATTATTCTTTCCCGTTTAAACGAAACGAAACGCAAACGCAAAACACTAAAACGGAGAAAAGGACAACTTTCGGACAATTCTGATAATTCTTGTTTATCTTGGTGACAAACAGTTTGGAGCCAGATCAGACGCCGGGTTACCCGGCGTCTGATCTGGCTCCAAACTGTTTGAAATAGAAATAATAGTTTTAGCGTAAACGCGTTTATTGGGAAAGAATAACAGATTCTCCACTGTAGCAGGTGACAGGCTAAAATTTTAGAGACGTATTCGACAATAAAATAAAGATCGTATTGAAAGTATTCGCTATTACAATGTTCCCTCCCTACAACGGTCCTCTGAACAACGGTTTCCTCCTTACAACAACGCTTGCCGCTGTTCCCTAAACCAGATAATTATATGTTACATGTTAACTACTGCAATATCGTCTGATTGATGTTGTCGTCTGCTGTTTTTCTAACAGTCACATATTGGACATTTTGGCAGAATAATGTATGTAAAAACGAGTGACAAACAGCTTGAATCCAGATCAGCAGCTGCGTTGCGCGGCGTCCGATCTGTATTCAAGCTGTTTGCATGCCAATGTTTTCTCCATACAACAAAACCCTCCAAACAACACACACAGTCTTTGTCTCCCGTTGGGTGTTATTGTAGAGAGGGAGCACTGTTTATAGTTAATGATAAAATGTAGTATTACATGTACAGTGGAGAATCTGTTATTCTTTCCCGTTTAAACGCAAACGTACGCAAACGCAAAGCACTAAAACGTAGAAAAAAACAATTTTTGGACAATTCTGATACTTCATGTTTATCATGGTGGCAAACAGTTTGGATCCTGATCAGACGCCGGGTTACTGCAAATAATAGTTTTAGCGTAAACGCGTTTATTGGGAAAGAATAACAGATTCTCCACTGTATGATAAATTACAGTAAAAACTCCACTCTGTTACGACCACTGAATAGTGTTTATTTGTATGTGTTTCGGACAGGTAACTGCTTTAGGCAAGGTGACAGTAAAACAGAAAGCTCCTAATGAAGCTTTTTGTTTACAATCACTTTGCTTTAAAGGGACTCGCAACCGGATGGTGTACTTGTCAAAATAAAATAAAATACTCAAATAAAAGCAAATTTGTGGCATTATTTGGCTTCTGACATTAAAAAAATATGATCAGTCCAAAAAAAGTCTCAAGAATCGTCACCGAATCTTAGATTTTTAGATATTTTCCATCGTTTTTCTATACCGACTAGTAGACGGTATAGTTGTTGTTGTTGCTTCTCTACACGGGCTCAGACATAAACACGAGCCGAATTACGAAGTTGTATGCACTTTCGAATGCTCCACATTGAAATACGTTAAATCGATCCGAGATAAACGGATAGTTTCCGTGGTCCATTGGTCTAAGCGGTTTCCCCTATTTTGCCTTCTGTCCGCCAATGCCGGGCCCCGGGTTCGAATCCCACCAGAGACCAATATTTTTTTTTATTGAAATACATTTTTTTAAACAGAATTTCTTATCCTAAACTAATTCTTTACTATTTATATAAGCGTTTGACACATATTTACAAATTACTATTTTTAATGCACCATCTGGTTGCGAGTCGCTTTAAGCGGTCACCTGTCTTTAATACAGTCAATAATCCACCGATTTAGTGGTCGAAACTAAGGGGTTTAACTGTTTATGTAAAAAAGTACAATAGTAAAGATAAAGAGCTAAATTGCGCTGTTTGGTAAATACCTGTATGCTTTCTTCTTCCAAGTAAATTCTTTTTAATAATATGACAAATCACTATATAAATTGAAAGAGTGAATCCGACGCAGCACATACTATGATTAGAGGCCGAGTTACCTAGGATCTGATCACGGTCTAAACTGTCAGGCGATATATGTGACTATCTATCGAACGAATTTTGGTAAACATCTGTTTATTCAAAAGAAATACTTTTTATTTAGGCTTTAGTTCAATAATAAAAAATCCCAACTAATGACCTCCCTATTTATATGTATATTTACTATTTGTATAAATGTTAATGTTGTCTACGGTAGTGGACCTTATGCAGATATATTTCAGTATTGCGTAACGCCGCGTCTGATCAAGATCCAAACTGTTGAAAAAGCTCAACCTTTTTTCTAACAAAGTGATTTAAATCTTATTTTAGAATAACAGCGTAGGGAACATGTTTGAGGCAAACGATGTACATGTAATTGTGGTAAAGGGGCACAAACAGACACTATACATTGGCTTGAATTTGTTAATTTTTATTTCATAACATTCATATTTTATTTTTATTTTTGCATGTTGCTAGTATATACCGTTATTTAGAAATATGAAATAAAAATAGGGGGTTCCCGTACTGAATTTTTTCTTCATAGCTTGTTTTTGGGTATACCCCTAATTATCCGGAGATACGTGATCTTGATAATAAAATCTCAGAATAACCCTCTTCAGCTTTGTAATTTACCTAGTTTGTTGGATTATACATAATTTGTTTTCATTAAATAGAAAAAGATAGGAGCAAGTAGCACAAAACATATGAAAACAACAAATTATCCGTCAAAAAAGGGACACATCAAATAGTTGTTTTTCAAAGTTTTTCTCCTACAGTCCTTACATTCAGATTTTGACAATATTTCACAACTATTGAGGAAGCATTCTGTTAATGAAATTACACATAAAAATGAAATTACACATACAAATTAAAGTTACCCGAATTAGATTATTCTAAACAATTCAAATGTATGCATAGAGAGTAACACACGCAAATCAAATGAAATAGGGTTATCTACAAACCGAAACCCAAACTGTTGCGATGGTCCTTAAACTCACTTACTGTATACACAAAATGTTACCAAATAACAAAATAGTTCAACTGGTTAAATTCTCAGAGCTGAGGTAAAGGACGACTTGTCATATCTGACCAATTGTTGTTATCATCCCAAACCGTTTGCAATATATGAACTAATAGTTTTAACGTACATGCGTTTATTTGGAGAGACTAACGTCTTTTTCATGGTATCACATATTCACCCATAATGTGCTTACGAGGAACAGTCAATAAACACATGTGATTAAAATGCCAGTACTCGCAAAAGTCAGTGTCTCAGACAGAGACCAAATAAAATTCGTTATGGACAAATAATGCAATAGAATATGTTGAACAACGCCTCCTTATCGGTACTCTATAATAATGTCATGGTGCACTTGCACTAGACAATCGGTTTTTAAGGCATTAAATTCCTAAAACTAAGAATGGGCTATTCCAGTTTTAAATCAAGTCTAACTAATTTTCAACTATGCAGGGTTGTTTTTTCACTATTTTGAAAAACATTAAATAATGCAGATCCTGGTCAGAAAGCTCCTATAGGAACCATATGATCAGAAGCAACACTTGCTTTACATGGTAAACATTGTATGTAAATGATATGTCAGACTTCACTTAAGGTCAATGCGTTTGCCTTCCGAAAAAATACCCCTCCTTACAAAAACGCTTGCCGCTGTTCCCCAAAAAGACAATTATGTATACCACTTTCACTGCTGTAGTATCGTCTGCTTAAAATTGACGTCTGCTGTTTTTATTTTGACAGATTAAATATATTGACGAGTGACAAACAGCTTGATTCCAGATCAGACGCCGCATAACGCGGCGTCTGATCTGGATTAAAGTTGTTTGTAAATGTAAGCCAATTCTTAATATTCCCTCCCTATAACATATTTGTCTCCCATTGGGTGTTGTAGAAAGGGAATGAGTATGATTTACAAATCAAACATGAACTTATAGACTGAAACATAGGGGAAGGTCACATATGTTCTTAGAATATTTAGAGCATCTTCAGAGGAGACACTGTTACAGTTCAGGCGACGGCATTCTGTCCAAATACAGTGGAGAATCTGTTATTCTTTCCCGTTTAAACGCAAACGTACGCAAACGCAAGGCACTAAAACATAGAAAAGAACAACTTTTGGACAATTCTGATAATTCTTGTTTATCTTGGTGGCAAACAGTTTGGAGCCTGATCAGACGCCGGGTTACCCGGCGGCTGATCTGGCTCCAAACTGTTTGCACTGCAAATAATAGTTTTAGCGTAAACGCGTTTATTGGGAAAGAATAACGTTTTCTACACTGTAAATGCGTTAATGCTAAATAATAGTTTCCATTGCACACAGTTTGGAGCCAGATCAGATCAGACGCTCAATACTGTTTGCAACTCAGATTCAAATGAAACGTCACAATTGTAAGAAATGTGTCTTTTTATCACATATGATAGTCATTTCAATCTATTTGCGTTTCGTTTGGGTTTAAACGGGAAATAATAATGTCTTTGCCTAAGTATTCTTTCCAAATAAACGCGTTTTTCTAACAGAAACAACGACAGCAGTGTATTGCCAAGCAAATTAAAATGAAAACATCTTTGACGGCGCTCTTCTGCAGTACTTTTGTTTTTGTAGTGCAAGACGCTTTTCTCTCCAAATAGACGCATTTGTGCCCAAACAATTTGTTTTTAACATTTTCTCACTCATTTCAGCACCAAATCCTGTGTTGTGACTACTCATTAGAATCATCTCAAAGAGATGATTTTAATGAGTAGTCACACCATAGTGGGTTTTTTTCTTCTCCCAATTCAAAAAAAAAAAATTCATTGTAAACATTGTGACGGGAGATCAGAAGCCGGGGAACTCTGTATGTTATTAAGCGCCAAACTATTGCCCCTTGAGATACATAAATCCTCGAAACTTTCAAAACACTGTTAGTTTTCTGTAATTTAATGCTTTTTGCGTTTAATTTTGTTAGCGTCTCCCCTTAGCATTATAGATAGATAAAGGCGATTTTCTTGGCGTCTGAACTTGATCTAATCTGTTTGCAACACATAATGTTATTAATATAAACGCATTGGTTCTACATTTTGTAACAGATTAGTGATTGAGGTCACGCGGTAGCTTTGCGTTATTGCGTCAAACAACGACTTCTTGCTTATCATACATGTATGTTGGCAATTATCAAAAGGAGTACAGCGCTCCCTCTCTACAACGGCCCTCCTAACAACAACTCCCTCCTTACAACGACACTTGTTCTCTAAGCGGGACAATTATGTCTAACGATTTCACTGCTATAAAAAAACTGCTTAAAATTGTCGTCTGCTGCTTTCTCAAAGTTACATTTTTGATATTTTGACAGAAAAAAACTTAAGGACGAGTGACAAACAGCTTGAATCCAGATTAGACGCCGCGTTACGCGGCGTCTGATCTGGATTCAAGCTGTTTGCAAATGTGAGCCAGTTTCCGTCCCTATAACGACTCCCTCCGAACAACGAACATACTTTCCTTTCCCATTGGATGTCGTTGTAGAGAGGGAGCGCTGTACCTCCTTCGGAAAACCTACGGATGAATGGGACATTTCCTGAATCACTTTGTGTGTTTTAACGCTGAACAATTTACGGAAATAACTGTTATATTTTCCAAGAAACGTTTGCACCTCATGGCACGATAAAGAGTTGGGAGATTTACAGGTAAGGTCATGTCTGGAAGAACTATTAGCGATACAGGGATACTTTCAGTCTCGACCGCCTAAAAGAGGTTATATTTGCGGTGTTACAGACAAATTATAGCTTGAAGCAGCGCGGAAGAAATACAGGACACGCCATTAGAAGCGTTCTGGTTTTCTATTTTCATGTTTTATGCTGGTTCCTACAAAAGCCATCAACTGTAAATTCGTCTGAGTGGACATGATAGGAAGGTATTACAGTGGTTCGTTATGTAACCAACATTCTTTGAGGCTCTAACAGAGATTTAAGGGAAAATAAGTCACAATAACAGACCTTCTCAGGAAGCGAGATATATATTCTACGACTTCGTGTTTGTAAATCGATACAACCAGTCTTTACAGTTTACAAAATGTTTGCAAATGTAAGACAAGTCTTAATTCTCTCCGTATAACGACACTCTCCGAACAGCATACACAATCTTTGTCTCCAATTGGGTGTCCTTGTAGTGATGGAGCACTGTATACTGAATAGTGTATTGCGTTGATACAGTGGAGAATCTGTTATTCTTTCCCAATAAACGCGTTTACGCTAAAACTATTATTTGCAGTGCAGGTAACCCGGCGTCTGATCAGGCTCCAAACTGTTTGCCACCAAGATAAACAAGAATTATCAGAATTGCCCAAACGTTGTTCTTTTCTACGTTTTAGTGCTTTGCGTTTGCGTACGTTTGCGTTTAAACGGGAAAGAATAACAGATTCTCCACTGTATATCTAACCTCTTCCCTACTTTACCAAGAATACAATGGCTTTTTGCAAATAGTTTGGTTCTTGTTCAGGCACCGCGTAAAGGACATATACTATTTGACACTCATTTTAATATTTCTAATTTCAAAATACCTAACATTAAAGATTAACAAATAAAAGCAGACGGCAATTGTTTTAAAATAGATCAAGTCACGACAATAAAGTGGTTATTGTCTCTCTTCTGCACGTACATGTATGTGACAATGGGATGACGCACCTGATAAATCTTATGTGGGATTATAAACCTTAGCAGCAACAACAACAACAATCTGCAAGTATGTTATCTCAAGCAATTCTGAAGAACATATGGCTATACTGTCTATTCGATGCTATATATAGAATCTGACGCATGCTGTTATCTGGAATAACCAACACACTGACATTCGTATCAACATGTTTTAAGTCAAACAGTTCCAAATAACTTGAGTCTATTTTCCGAGTGTTAGTCTGCATTACCAGTGCTCCCTCCCTACAACGCCCCACACAACGACTCCCTCCTTACAACGACCATTGCCGCTGTTTCCAAAACAAGACAAATATGTCCAAACTTTTCATTGACTTCTCAAAGTCTCATACATTGTATCAGTTGACATTTGCATAGAATATATATAATGACGAGTGACAAGCAGCTTGAATCCAGATCAGACGCCGCGTGACGCGATCTGGATTCAAACTTTTTGCAAAGGTAAGCCAAGTCTCAGCTTACCCTCCCTATTACGACTCCCTCCGAACAACGCACACATTTTTGTTTCCTATTGGGTGCCGCTGTAGAGAGGAAGCGATGTATTACAGCGTTTTCAATTTAAATTAATGACAGCACAACCATTTAGGGTTATTTGTTTATGTCTTGGGGATATGCTTGGTAATTAAAGTCTTATCAGCTGTATTATATTGAAAACAGTGTTCGTTATCTTATAAAGATAGAATCAACTACATGTTCCAATGAGTCATAAAACAGTTTACAACCGACGATTCGATAGGAATTCTTACAGTGCTCTTTCTCTACAACGATACCCAATGGGAGACACATAGTGTGTGTTTTTCGGAGGGAGTCGTTATAGGGAGGGAACATTAAGATTTGGCTTACATTTGCAAACAGCTTGAATTACGATCAGACGCCACGTGACGCGGCGTCTGATCTAGATTCAAGCTGTTTGTCACTCATAATTCAATTTATTCTATCATTTGCAAACAGCTAAAGCCGGAGTATTTCAGCCTAATTTAAATCTCTGAAAACTATACAAATGTTCTGTTACATATTGAAAGTGTTTGTTTTAGGCAGGTTTAATACTACTTCTAAATAGGTAAAGGTAGCCCTTTACGATAGGTAAATGAATTTATTTCATGCCAACGATAATGTAGAAATCTTCTTCTCGAAGAGCTTTCTACATTATCGTTGTCCTCCATTAGTAGTCATCTGTCCTTTGGACTTGTTTCACCACATATTATTACCACTGTAAAAACAAACTACGTACACTTATGACAAATACCTACCTATGTCAAATACGTATCTATCTATTAGCTTTGAAAACCAGATCTTCATCTCAACACACAGTCTACTCAAACCATTCATTATTCCGAACCAGATCACTATAAATCCATTGTCATCTTTCAACCATAGTTAGTCATTTGTAACTCATTTTCATGTATAGCACTTCTTATATATCCACATGAATAATCACTTTAAAAAGAGTCTATATCCCCATTCAAATGATGATTTATACGATGGATATTGTGAAATGTCCTATGCGATACAGTAAAGAAGACATTATTTTTCCCAATAAAGGCACTTATGCTGAAATTCTTATGCGCACTGCACACAGTTTGGAACCAGATCAAATGACGAGTATTCGGAAGCTATTTGCCCCTTAGATAAATATAAGCTGTCAACATTGTCAAACATATCATTTTCTACACTTTATTGCGTTGGGTATGCGTATTCTTTCATTTAATCAGGAAACTATAACGTGTCAGCCACTGTAACAGTACGAAAGCTATTCTTACCATCAAATACATTTGCAATATTATTGGAGAACCATGTGGAGACAGAGTAAATGCTAAGTAACTGAGCGTCTGATCTTACTCTAAATAGTTTGACCTCTTATTGCATTGCAGCATTGTACAGACCAAGAACCTTTGTCACCCCCAGGGTCCGAGGTTATAAAACTTTAAATGAACTCTGTGCTCAAAACTCAATTTCGATTACAAGCTCTAGTTTTTATAAAATATGCTATATTTGATGTATGTAACCTCATTTGGGAACATATTTATAATAGAATTATGTACAGTGGATAACCTGTTATTCTTTCCCAATAAACGCGTTTACGCTAAAACTATTATTTGCAGTGTAAACAGTTTTGAGCCAGATCAGACGCCGGATAACCCGACGTCTGATCAGGCTCCAAACTGTTTGCCACCAAGATAAACAAGAATTACCAGAATTGTCCAAAAGTTGTTCTTTTCTATGTTTTAGTGTTTTGCGTTTGCGTACGTTTGCGTTTAAACGGGAAATAATAACAGATTCTCCACTGTATGCAAATACTGGTTATAGATAAAATGTTTGCCGAAATGTTATGAGCTGAGAAAATATCTGAGTTTTGAGCACAGAGTTCATTTTAAGTTTTATAACCTCGGGGCCAGGCTTTGTGTCCGAGTTTGGTCTACACTGCCACAAAGCGTATATAATACAGCTTAATAAAATACTTTAGATGCATGTGGGTATCAAACAGTGAAGAGCAAGACCGGCCGTTGTGTCGCTGACGCGGCGGCTGAGTGCAATGTGGCTGGTTTTGTTATGACACGGCTCAAACATTTTCTTCGTTTTAATTGCGTTTCATGTACGTTTAGTTTCTTTCAAGACACTATCCTTTAAACGAAACTACATGTATACGCAAACATAATGCAATAAAATGGAGAAAATTAACGTTTCGAAAATAATGTCGATTACTTTCAACATAATTGGCAAATAATTTGCCACTTAGGTTGAAAGTAATTGACATTATTTTGGTTATAGTGGCATTGACCATAATGCTATTTCAGCCACAACGCATTCATTGGGAAAGAAAAACTATTGTAGCAAAGTGCGTGATGCAACCAGTCACGCTTGTTGAGAATATAAATTACAATACGTGCGCTGTGTTTACTTTCCACCGTTCAATTATCCCAAATGCCGTCTTAATGCATCTGATTGGTGAATGTCGTCTACAGATTTGTTTTAACATTTTCGGTTAACTTTCTTTCTAATAAAACGAAATCTGCAATACTTTCCCTAATGGCCCTATATCCAAAGGTGCAATTAGCTGTGATTCCTTGAATACTATTTACTTATTTATCGTTGAAAAACGTCATTTATTTAACCACTATCTAAAATATTCTTAAGTTCACGTATATTTACAAAACATACAGTCGAAAAACAATACTTAAATTCATAACTTTAATTTTTATAACTCAATATCGCTTAAGTTGAACATACCCGTATTTCAAAATTAAAACGTGACTGAACTTTGAAATATGGGTATATTCGAACTAACGCGAGTCGAATGATCGAGTTTCGACTGTATTATCCAAGTGAACAAAGAGTTTTATCAGGAACCAAACTGTTTTCAAATTGCAATCGCGGTAAATACAAAACAAAATGATGTTTACGTCGTACAGCTCTTAAAACTTGGCACATATCTGAAACACTTGCAGTATATAAAACCTCCTGGCATGAAAGTTACAAAACAGCAAAGATTCCTGCGGAGGCCACACTTTCCACTATAAATATGAAAACATCACATCAGGTGTTGAAGAGTATTAAATTTCACACTCCAAATTTCCCGCGAATTTATTTTTTACCCCTGCACCGTTTCATTGTTGTCTGCTTCAATTTTGTTGTTTACAAGATCGTTTCAAAGTAAGATTCAATGTAGTGTGACTTAAAACATACCGATACGAGTGTCAAACAGTTTGGATTCTGATCAGACGCTGCGTTACGCGGCGTCTGATCAGGATAAAAACTATTTGCAAACGCGCTTTTAAGCGTCATTGAGAGTGAAAGAGTTACATGTAACTTTCGAAGCTCTAGTTATCTTATGGTGTTGTAGAGAGTAAAAACTTTCACACTCCAAATCTCTAGTTCTCTTATGGTATCCATAAAAGCTGTGAGCTGTGCTAAAACATTAAAACATTACTGTGACGCATGTGTTTAGAGACCTTCTTACATGTAACAGGATTCAGACATGGGCTACATGTACCTGTAACACATGTTAATGTCTAATGCAGAAAAAACTTTAATGCAGAATGCTCTTCGATTATCTATATCCCGATAAACACTTTCGGTGCCGAATAAAGTCGACTTTGCAAACAGCTTGGATTCAGATCAGACGCCGCGTGACGCGGCGTCTGATCATGATCCAAACTGTTTGACACTCATATAAATATTTCTTAAGTCATACTACCTTATACCTAACTTTGAAATGATATAGCAGACGACAATATTGAAGCAGACGACAACATGGCGGTGAAGGGGTAAAAACCTCACGAGTGATTTTGCGCCGATCATATGTCTTCAGAGACCGCCTATATACGGCTAGGAATGGTCGTTTAACACAAGTTTGGTTACATTTCCCTATAATCTCACTATTGCACGGCTTCCCATATTACATTCACAATAAAACCCCGTTGTTTACATCCCTCTGGTTAAATATCCACGCGTTCCTATCATAATCGCGTTATAGAATACCCAAGCGTAGAATAATTCAAGTAATATCTATTTATATACCACTATTCACTCGCTTTAATACAATACAATCCAATACAATAATTGAAGCCTCGATTTTAAAAACTCACTTCCAGCAGCTAAACTTATATCTCATTCTCGACCACATTTATTGCACTGTTAACCCATAACCTGCTTAATACTATTCAACCGAAAATCTAAAAACGGTTTGGATCAAGATCAGAGAATGGTTTTCTAGGAGTCTAAACAAGATCAAGAATGTTTGACACTCGTTTTGATAATGCGTCGTCTTCAGACATGAATATTTAGTCGAAACTATCTGCAGACGACAAACTTAAAGCAGACGATATTTTAATTTGTTAAGGGTAAATAGCAACACAATTATCTGAATGAAGCAACAACAGTACCACCATTACATCGCAGTAAAGATGCTTTATCTAAAACTAGTAAATTGGACTCGAGATATATTCAAGTAATCATCTTTATAATCAATATCCTCCTGATTTCCATGTGTGTTTACATGGGCGGGTGTGACGTCGTTGCCTGGCAACGCAGCATTTAGCCATAATCACGAATGGCAAATCTCGTCTGTACAATTCGTTGTCTGCAGCAATTGTTATACTAGATATATATGTAATATCCAGTAAAAATTATCTAAAGAGTGTTAAAACGTAAAGCAGTATGGATTCAGATGAGACGTCGAATTTCTGCGTCTCATTTTGATCCAAACTATTTGCAAAAACGTTATTACAAAGTTTTAATCTAAGCGCCGTTCTAGCGACGACAATACCTGTTTCTAACAAATTATATGCATGTAAAGATAACACATATTCTATGCAAATAGTGAAGACCCAGATCAGAGAACAGTTTTTCATTTTTGAAATATATTGTAGAACAATTCCCTAAATAGTCATAAATGGAACTAACCTAATTATCAACAGGATCTGTTCATTAAGATTTTCAGGGGGCGAATGAGTTAATGCATAGTTTAATAGAAACAAAGCAAACAGAAGAAAGAATTTGTAGAAAAGATAGAATTGACGTGCTTTGTTTAACAAACCTGTCTAATAGCGTTTCCATCGACTAATAATTACACCATCGTTATCCTTTAACTTGTCAATGATTATATATGTATAAGGCTCATTTGCAAACAGTTTGGATCCCGATCAGACGCCGCGTAACGCGGCGTCTGATCAGGATCCAAACTGTTTGTCACTCGTTTCGAAATTACTCCGCGCAGCTATTCTGTCCTTAAACCTCACTTTAAACGTTATTGCATACAACAATATAGAAGCGCACGACAATGTGGCCGTGAAGGGGTTAAACAGCTCGTGATAATTTAACAATGAAAAGGTTCGGAGTAATAGATGTTTTTATTGATAATGTTTTCAACGAGAAACTTGTCAATATTTTCTTTAAGGAAGTCGTAGGTGTTTTGCCAAAGTTTTAACCTTTTACTGTCTTTTTGTTTTTTTATCGCATAATCAGTTTTACACAGTCTCTGGAATAATACCTTCTGCTTAAATAATTTGCTGCTTTAAGTCACAAATGTTTGAATTGAATGCGTGTTTGACTTAACAATATTGCTGCCCGAACATGATCAATACTGTTTGCAATTTTACTGTTGTTGGTATTGGTAGTGAATAAGTTAGGCATTTGTAGTAATAATGTTATATCAGTATATTTACGAATTGTCTTCTTATTCAGTGGAGACGATTCATAGCAGGTGAATACCCTAAAAGGCATTTCGTTTTCTAACTAATAATTCGAACTCGTTTCGAAATAACATGTTGTACTTCAGACCAATATTGAAAGCTCGAAGTCGCTTTAGTTAAGTATATCCATATTTAAAATCATAGTGAAGTTTAAACGAAAACGAAACACAATGCAATACTATGTAGAAAACTACAATTTCAAAAACCTAGTTATACTCAAAGTGACAAAATGTTTGGAGCGTTATCAGATTGCATGTTACAATGCGTCTATCTGACTGCAAACTGTTTGCAGTGTATATAAGAATTTTAGCATAACCGCATGCATTCGGAAATAACAACAAAGTCTCTAGTGCATTCTCGTACTTCATTTAATAATTACATGTAACCGTTCGGGGCAACCAACTTCAGTCATTCCAGTTATCGATATTAAATATTTGGAATACAAAATGTACACAAACTTAATATTTGCAATTTTCTACGCACACTTTAGATAACAAATTGCAAATATTATAAACGCGGATTAAAAGCTTTTAAACATAACTAGCAATGGGAATCGACTAGGAAAATGAACATACTGACTAATCTAATATTTGTAGCTTTATTATGATTGATATGCAAAACAATTATCGCTTCAATCTTTCATTATAAAAAGTTTATCAGCAGATTAACGTTCTCTTTGAATCGGAAAATCCATTACATAATTCGTACATTGGAGAAATAAGGTGCACTTCATCAATGATGAAACATCGGTTTATCGCAATGAGGTTTGTCATTTTGATTATCACTTGAGTGTTTCAGTGGAGAAAACATATTATTTCCCAATCATCGCGTTTACGCTAGAAATATTAATTTCCAGTGCAAACAGTTGAAGCTCGATCAGAAACCGGGTAGCCCAGCGTCAGACCAGGCTCCAAAACTGTTTGCGACTCAGATTAAAATAAATAGTAAAACTTGTCAATAAGATGTAATTTTCAAAGTTTCATCGCACTGCGTTTGCGTTTCTTTTGCGTGTAAACGAGAATAACGTTTTCTCCGTTGTATGAATATGTATGTAGGTGATGGTTGCTTTTCAAGCACACTCCCTTCAAGGTGAGTCAACATGTTCTCTAAAATTCCAAAACCAAATAAAGCAGGGGGCCAGATACATGTAAGAGGAGTGAACTTATGTTTTTTCAATATCTCCCTTCATGCGATTTGTATAGACTTAGGGCTTCTATTTTGTGAAATACTCGCCTGATCTGGAACCCTGGCAAGTATCCCTGTTTTAACCCTTTCAACCCTAAAGCCCTCTGTAGGTATTACTGATTACATTATGCAAACAGTGTAGACCATGATTTGAGGGCTCCTATAGGAGCCCTCTGATCAGGGTCTACAATGTTTGTTTTGTTGATTGATTTTTGTTGTCATACCAAAATAGCAACAATAGACTGGTTCAAAATGCCTGTATTAGAAGAGTCCCAAAAGATTATTAATACAGTGGAGAATGTGTTATTCTTTCCCTATAAACGCGTTTACGCTAAAACTATTATCTGCAGTGCAAACAGTTTGGAGCCAGATCAGACGCCTGGTAACCCGGCGTCTGATCAGGCTCCAAACTGTTTGCCACCAAGATAAACATGAAATATCAGAATTGTCCAAAAGTTGTTCTTTTCTACGTTTTAGCGCTAAATACGTTTGCGTACGTTTGCGTTTAAACGGGAAAAAATAACAGATTCTCCACTGTACTCTCAACAGATATTTAGGGTTGAAAGGGTTAAAGGGCCAGATAGAATGATACATCTCAAATATTAAGAGTGTTCTTCCTGTACCAAACAGTTGGTAAGGTTGTTTAGATTTGATTTCCAAATAAACAAGTTATTAGGTCCATTGCAAACAGTTTGGAGCCAGATCAAACGCCGGTTAACCCGGCGTCTGAATAGGTTCCGAACTATCAACCGTTCATAAAAATAAATCGTCAACCATTTCAACAGCTTTTAGTTTTCTCCATTCATTTGCTTTGTGTGTCGAGTTTAATCTTGTAAAAAATATCGTCTTCTCCATGTTATGTACGATGGATAATCTGTTATTCTTTCCCAATAAACGCGTTTACGCTCAAACTATTATTTGCAGTGCAAACAGTTTGGAGCCAGATCAGACGCCGGGTAACCCGGCGTCTGATCAGGCTCCAAACTGTTTGCCACCAAGATAAACATGAAATATCAGAATTGTCCAAAAGTTGTTCTTTTCAACGTTTTAGCGCTTTGCGTTTTCGTACGTTTGCGTTTAAACGGGAAAGAATAACAGATTCTCCACTGTACGAATATATCACCATTACATGTCCATGATGAAATCTTCTAAAAGAGAACATAGGAATAGTTCCCTGCAATATCCAGGCCTTAAGAGATTACTGGTATTTCTTAAATTGATTCGTATATGTACAGTGTTCCCTCTCTACAACGACACCCAATGGATACCAAAAATGTGTGCAATATTCGGAGAAAGTCGTTATAGGGAAGGATAGGTTAAAATTTGCAAACATCATGCATCCAGATTAGACGCCGCGTAATGCGGCTTCTAAACTGGATTTAAGCTGTTTGTCACTCGTCATTAATTGTTTTTCCGTCAAAATGCCCATTATATTACTTTGAGAAAAACAGCAGAAGACAAATTGAAGCAGAAGGTACATGTATTGCAGCCATGAAAAGGTTGGACATACATGTAAATGTCTTGTTTGGGGAACAGCGGCAAGGGTCGTTGTAAGGAGGGAGTCGTTGTTCGGAGGACTATTGTAGAGAGGGAGCGCTGTATATATATTGTCGCATTAGCATCTGAGTGACGAACGTTTTTGATTATGATCAATTGTCGAGATACCTCAAATCAAAAAGTTTACAAAGGCAAAGCTAACTCATCTCAGAATTCAAATCTTTAAAATACCCCAGGGTGTAAATTATCATTTAATGCAATAAATCTTAATTCTCCCCAATAAACTCATCAATGAACTCAGTTATTCTCGTATTCTGTTGTTAAGCACCTCCTAGCAACAGTTTATTATCCGCATGAGAGCCGAACAATTTTGCTAAAATGAAATTAGTCGAAGTTTTCATTCGGATTTGTTTGTTCTTCATAGTTAGACCTTACCAAAGACCACTGTTTGACAATTGATACCAGTGTTTAACCAATTCACTGTCTCACCCCGAGTTCAATAGCTATTTCCAAGTAAATCGACCTTACCAGTATTTTTGGAGTTAAATTTATTTATCTCGATGTCGTTTGAGTCGAATATACCCGTATTCCAAAGTTTAAACGAGGCTAAGCAACATTTTAACTTTGAAGTATGGGTACATGTATGTTCGAAATAACGCGAGTTCGAATAATCGAGTTTCGACTGAAGTTTGCATCCTGATCAGATAATCGATAACACATTACCTGATCAGGATCAAAACTGTTTGAAATTCATATCATGTTTTTCTTATGTCAAACAATCTAAAGTTTAAATGTGAGAAGTAGTATCTAAATGCAGACGACAACTGTTTAAATCAGATGACGTCATGACTGCTAAGTGTATAAATCGTGAGACTCCAAAAGATCAGTATGAGAATATTTATTTTTGTTTTACTGTGATTCTGCTTTATCTACTATCATGCTGAATTGTCGTCTGTTTCCAATATATCTTCTGTTAAAGAAAAAACATAAAAAAAGGTTTTCGTGCTTTTGAAACAAAATAATAGTTGAATAAGAGTGACAAACAGTTTGGACCCAGGTCTGACGCCGCGTCTGAATCTAACCTGTTGGCAAATGTTAGCCAAGTCGTGCTTACAGTGGATAATATGTTATTCTTTCCCATTTAAACGCAAACGTGCGCAAACGCAAAGCACTAAAACGTAGAAAAGAACAACTTTTGGACAATTCTGATAACTCTTGTTTATCTTGGTGGCAAACAGTTTGGAGCCTGATCAGACGCCGGGTTACCCGGCGTCTGATCTGGCTCCAAACTGTTTGCACTGCAAGTAATAGTTTTAGCGTAAACGCGTTTATTGGGAAAGAATAACAGATTATCCACTGCAGGAACATAAGGGTTAAGTCAGTACATGACACTTGTTTCTCGTGTTTACAGCGCTCCCTCTCTACAACGACATTCAATGGGAGACAAAAATATGTGCGTTGTTCGGAGAGAGTCGTTTTAGAGAAGGAAATTGGCTTACATTTGCAAACAGCTTGAATCCAGATCAGACTCCGCGTAACGCGGCGTCTGATCTGGATTCAAGCTGTTTGTCACTCGTCACTAAGGTTTGTTATGTCAAAATGCCCAATATGTAATTTTGAGAAAAACAGCAGACGACAACTTTAGCAGAAGATATTGCAGACGTAAAAAACTTGGACATCATTTCTTGTTTCGGGATCAGCGGCAAGCGTCGTTGTGAGGAGGGAATCGTTGTTGGGAGGGCCGTTGTAGAGAGGGAGCGCTGTATTTTCGAAATTTAGGTTCGGTGCTGAATGAGGTAAAATCCCAATTTCCTGTAAATGGGTGAAAACTTTGGCAGATATTCCAAGAAATAAGTAGAATTAAAATGTAAATATCGCCATGCCAGCTGACGTGTATCAAGCCAAAACAACCAATAAGACGTTTGGCAACTGTATAGGGGCTTCAGGCGGGTTTGGCCATATTTTATCCGAGCTGAGATAACATCACATCATATTATAACGTGTTCATATACACCTTACACATATCTAGTTTAAAAAGGTTTGACCGAGCGTAAGGACGTCTGATATACTTTTAGGAAATATACGAGGGTTACTATTTTAAAAAAAAGAAATATTGTTTTTACAAAAGCTTTAGATATAGTTATCGCAACACTATTGGAAAAGTTATTTCTTTTCTGATCATAGGGCACCATTTAATATCAGTACATACACACTTGCAAACTCATAGGATTTTCAATAAAGGCATATAAATGGATTCGGGGCAAGGTCGATCAATAATAGGCGACATCACAATGACGTCAAGAGTAATTAACACACCTGCATAACTCTAACAAAACATAGCAATTTAAGACGTGTTTTGCCAAATAAAACCGCAGTATCTTTTATCTAAGCAGAGTCTAACCTTGGAAAACATATACATGTATAGCAATAAATAACGAGGATCCAAACTACCGTATTACATGGCAGCCAGAATTTATTTAACCAAAACCGAGCGTAACATCATCTACATGACAAAAGGAAAATGTCAACATATAAAATAACCTTTTCGTTTCACTGAAGACGACATTCCTAATTAAAACAACTAATCGCAAAACACAATGCAATAAAGCGGATAGAATGACATTCTTCTGAAAGTGCTGACACATTGTTTCATTCTGGATGACAAACAGTTTGGTGTCTGATCAGACGCCGGGTATATCGGCCTCTGATCAGGCACCAAACTGTTTACAATATACATTACTGTTTAGAATAAATAACGTCATTTCAATATATTACAGTGCCCCCTTTCTACAACGGTCCTCCGAACAACGGGTTTCTCCTTATAACAACACTTACCGCTGTTCAACAAACAAGACAATTAGTCTAACGCTTTTACTGCTGCAATATTGTCTCCTTAAAAGTGTCGTCTGCTGTTTTTCTCAAATACAATTTGGACATTTTATAACAAGCTGTTTGTAAATATAAGCCAATAACCCTGTCTATAACAGCCCCTCCGAACAACACGAATAATCTTTGTCTTCCATTGGGTGTTGTTGTAGGGAGGGAGCACTGTAACACATTTCCACTGTATTTATATAGAGGACATTTATTGTAATTGCGTATTTCATTTCCAACAGCTGACATTTGACATTTGCCTAAGCTTATGTTTGCTTAACTTGCATCTCAATGTCTAGACAAAATAAAGTATTTCGATAAATCTTTGAAATTGCTCTAAGTTACTTTTGTTTTAACCGCTTCTCTGCATTACCCTGCTGGCAATAGTGATTGCAAATGGTTTAGACCCTGATCAGACGCTGCGTCACGCGGCGTCTGATCAAGATCCAATATTTTGTTTGACACTCATTGCGATATCATTACATTCATTTCACCTAAACATTGGAATTGGGTAAACACAAACAAACTGCATTTTTTTAAAGCGAATGACACCCTGAATGTGTAAGTCTTAAACACAAAGCCATGCATCTGTAAGGTTTGAAAATAAAGTTCGTAATTTCAACAACCATTGATGTTATATTTTCCAGAAGAGTACATAATCTAGGATGCATTATTTGTAAGATCTCAGTTTGTTTCTCAAATCAAAATATGCATCGATTTGGAAACCTGGTACAGTGGAGAAAGCGTTATTATTTCCCAATAAACGCGTTTACACTTTAGCATGTCTTTCCATCGCAAACAGTTTGGGGCCAGATCAGCGCCGGGTTACCCGACGTCTGATCATGCTCCAAACTGTTTGCCCCTTTTATTAAAATGATCATTCAGAATTGTCAAAAGTTGTAACTTTCTACATTTTAATGTCATGCGTTTGCGTTTCATTTGCGTTTCAATTGGGAAGAATAACGTCTTCTCCACTGTAACCCCTTTACTGCCAAGCCTCTTGAACCTTACACTTGCAGTGTGGTTCATAATCAGACGCTGCGGTCCGACTGATTGACATCTATATAGATATTTTCTTAAGTCAAAATGCATGGCATTCAAATTTAAAATTTAAAAAGAGACTAAATTGTTAAGCAGATGATATTGTGTCGTTCAATATGTTAAATTGGTGTTGACGTCCTTTGGCTATGAAGAGTTCAACTCCTTGTTCACTGATACGTATATCAATGAATTAAGCTCATACGCTCAAGCCAATTACTTATTAGGCAATGTCTGAATGCAGGATAAAATAAATTTTAGAAAGCTTTCCGTAGTACTTTCTTCGTGCATTAATGTTTTATCTACTCTAAAGATCATTAAAGTAGACAGAAAGTAAAGCACAATGCCCCTTCAGGCTCTTTCTGCTTCATTTTCATTCTACCTTATATTGTCACTTAAACATTGTGTATAACATATATATAATACTAGCAACATGCTATGGGTAATAGGTTAAACAAGCCTTTCGGTTGGTATATTGAAAGAAAATATATTACTCACCTGTTTTTGTTGAATTGCGGAGAACACAGCGATATGAAAAAGAAAAGGAAACACGAACCATCAAAAATAGCAAAACCATAAGGTCATTGTAAACTGTTTTCTACCGGTAAGCAAAGAAAGTAATGTATTGAAAATAATACAGGTTCTTTGCTATGGAACGCCATACATGTAGCTCTCTTATGTTATCACAATACTTCTCATCTTATTCAAAATCAGGCTTTTATTCTCTAAACGCCATGTCATTACATGTATGCCGACCACTGTGTAAAATTGCCTATGGATTGTCTTATTATTGCCGACAGCTATGTTGTTATGTTACTACTTTGAAACATAATAACACATATGTTGAACATAATAAGACACATTTTGGACAAATCAACACTATATTGTAACATACATGTAACAACACTCGTACTTAATAATGTTAACATATTATATAACAATTTCACATTGCTCTTGAACAATATAAGACTACTTTGTAACATAATAACATAGCCGTTTGCTATAATGAGACACACATTGGATTACTCAACACTTTATTTTGATAGAACAACAGGTGCATTGAACATGATAATATATTGTATATACACGTTCACATTGCTCTTCAAGAATATTAATCTACTTTGTAACATAATAACATAGCAATTTAACATAACAAGACACAGTTTGTACAAGTCAACACTTTATCTTGGCAAAACAACATACACACTGAATTGATAATATATGATGATTTATATACAAGTTCACGTTGATCTTTAACAAGACGAGTCTACTGTATAACATAATAACATATTTATTGAGCAGAATGAGACATTCACATACAGTGGAGAATCGGTTATTCTTTCCCAATAAACGCGTTTACGATAAAACTATTATTTGCAGTGCAAACAGTTTGGAGCCAGATCAGACGCCGGGTAACCCGGCGTCTGATCAGGCTCCAAACTGTTTGCCACCAAGATAAACAAAAATTATCAGAATTGTCCAAAAGTTGTTCTTTTCTACGTTTTAGTGCTTTGCGTTTGCGTACGTTTGCGTTTAAACGGGAAAGAATAACGGATTCTCCACTGTAACATAATAACACATTTATTGAGCAGAATGAGACATTCACATAGAGCTTCGACAAACTAGCATGACCTTTTGAGATAGCCGGCCTTTATGTGAGCTACAGTGGAGAATCTGTTATTCTTTCCCGTTTAAACGCAAACGTACGCAAACGCAAAACACTAAAACGTAGAAAAGTACAACTTTTTGACAATTCTGATAATTCATCTATATCTTGGTGGCAAACAGTTTGGAGCCTGATCAGACGCCGGGTTACCCGGCGTCTGATCTGGCTCCAAACTGTTTGCAGTGAAAATAATAGTTTTAGCGTAAACGCGTTTATTGGGAAAGAATAACAGATTCTCCACTGTAAACAAGACAAAATGTTACAAACTGGAGACCGCAATATCCGGACTGTCTATGCTTGTGACGTCAAATAATGTTCAGAGTCAATAATGCTCAAATTTCGTTTACATTTGAGCTTGCTATAATGTAGGGTATTTTAAGAATTTAACCGTTAAATAAATATGACAGTAAGAATAGGC
Organism: Gari tellinella; assembly: GCA_922989275.2. Taxonomy (NCBI): domain Eukaryota; kingdom Metazoa; phylum Mollusca; class Bivalvia; order Cardiida; family Psammobiidae; genus Gari; species Gari tellinella. The sequence continues at coordinate 49,365,579 of OV277866.1, forward strand.
AGTTTATTTCTGCTATTATATGTACGGCTAATGTGAGTGACTTGTTTTGCGTTACCTACATCTTGATTTAAGCATACTAATTAAATGGATATTTTGAATTGGTGTAATGGGAAGGCTGTGCTGTACAGTTACATTTTGTACGTTATGTTTTCCCGTTTAAATGCAAACCAAACGCAAACACATTTGCAATAAAATATGGACATTGACAATATTTGGATAATTCTGACAATTCATTTTAATCTAAGTGGCAAACAGCTTTGAGCCTGATCAGACGCCGGGTTATCCGAACTGTTTGCAATTAAAATAATTGTTTTAGCGTAGACAGGTTTATTGGGAAAGAATAAAGTTTTCGCCACTGTATCATATCGCAATTTCAACAACAAATGTAGTTTCTAAAATAATGTGCTGCTAAATCATCTCATTGCTATTGATCGTACAATGTTGAAGACGTTTTTCATTCCCGTTTAAACGCAACCTAAATGTAAACTCATCGCAATGAAACGTCGAAAAAGGACAACTTTTCGACAATTCTGACTATTCGTTTTAATCTGAGAGGCAAACAGTTTGGAGCCTGATCAGAAAATAAAATAGCTTTACGTTAAGTGCGTTTATTGGAAAAGAATAACGTCTCAGGGCTGCCATTTCTCCGGATTATTCCTAAATCTTCGGATTTTTTTCTAGTACATGGTAGCTTAAAGCAGGCTGAAAGTAAAGCAGAATGCGCCTTAAGGCGCATTCTGCTTTACTTTCAGCCTGCTTTTAGCAGCCACGTGTCAACAAAATTGGAAACAGGCGATGGGGAAAAGGTACGATTTGTAAAATCGCACTTGAAAAATGCAAATTTGGAAATCTTGGGATTTTTTATGTCAACTTATGGCAGCCCTGACATCTTCTCAACTGTGCACCGTATATATGACTTTATTCTTTCGCATTAAACGCATTTTATGTTCACTTCAAACAGATTAGAACCAGATCAGACGACCGATAACTCTACGTTTGATCAGGTTTGAAACTGTTTGCATGTCGGATTCATCAACCTTTAACTTTTCATTTCTTATTACATTTTATTGCATTGAATTTTTGTTAAGTTGGTTGTTAAATTGGGAAAACATCTTGTTCATGGTATAAGTAGGCACACAAGTTGTAATGAATGAGATATGATCAGAAACAGAATGAGAATACCCTTTATTTAGGATTTAAACATATAAATTTTACCATCCCTAAACACTGTCCAAAACAATATATAGTGCCCCCTCCCTACACCGGTCCTCCCAATAACGACTCCCTTCTTACAACGATCCTTGTTACAGTTCCCTACACATAACAATTATGTCCAACACATTCATGGCTGCAATTTCGTTTGCTTGAAATTGTAGTCTACTGTTTTTCTCGAAGTTAAATAATGGACACTTAATGACGAGTGACACACAGCTTGAAACCAGATCAGACTCTGCTTTTTATGCAGTTTATTGCAATGCGTTGTGGTTTTGTTTGCGTTTAACCCTTTGCCTGCTGATCGCGATTTTTGCAAACAGTTTGGATCCAGATCAGACGCCGCGTACCGCGGCGTCTGATCTGGATCCAAACTGTTTGACACTCGTCTTGAGGTTTCTTTACTAAAAAAATGTAAAAATTTAAATTTAACAAATTTTGCAGACGACAATTTCGAAGCAGACGATATCACCGCAGGATAAGGGTTAAACGGAAAAGAACCACGCCCTCTTGATCGTATTCAGTGTCTCATTTTGGTCCCAAACTGTTTGAAAGTGTAATTACAAAAACACCCCTAGCACTCACATGATTGATTTCTTTATAGGCTGTAAATAAAAGTTAATTGCTGATCCTTATCAACTGTTAATGAACTAGTGTATGTAAGAGAAACCCGGTTATCACCACAATCTTTTTTCTGACATGTTTGCCTTAATCAAGTATTACGTGAGTCATTGCGTCTAGGAGACACTTCATTATTGCTTTTTCAATATACAGGGATATGCTAAATGATATAGACAATATAATAGCGGTATATCAAACAAAAAGAGACAGCACATACGCTGTTCTATCTAAAATATGAGCCGTGTCATGACAAAATCAGTCTTATTGCATTGAAATCAGTGTAGATCAAGGCCAACCGCCGCGTTAAAGACACGGCGACTGACCTAGATCTACACTATTTGACACCAATATGCATCTTAAGCATCTTATATAGCTGAAATATAAGCAACATTTTGTATTGCACGGCTTACATGTATTTATAAGTTTTCCTTCTAAAATATGTCATAACTATACAGTAAATCGTCACTACAATACGTCAACGTTTAGATCGTTGTCGTCTACTTATTAGAAATGTTGCATAATGGATGAAACAACATTAACAGGAGTGTCAAACAGTTTGGAGCCTGATCAAGCGCCAAGTTGTTTGGCTGAGACCTTGTTAAATCATTAAGATGAGCTGTTTGCCCTGGCCATGCTTAACTTCAGTTTAGGTGAATGATACACATTTTTTTACTATTATATCACCTTACAAACGATTTTCTTGCAAGCAGTTTGGGTCTGATCAGGATCTCAAATGTTTTAACCTCATAACTATTCACCTAAATTTTGATTTTGAGAAATAGAAGCAGACAACAATTGCTTGAAGCACAATACGGCACGACAGCGAAGTGGATATATCGTTGGTTTCCGATCGCCACTTGACTAGTGTATGCAAACAGCTTAAAACCAGACCAGACGCCGTGTATCATGTACAGTGGAGAATATAATATGTATATATAGCTTTCCCTCTCTACAACGCCCCTCCTAACAACGACTCCCTCCTTACAACGACTCTTGTCGCAGTTCCCTAAACAGGACAATTATGTCTAACGTGTCAAAGTTGCAATATCGTCTGCTTAAAATTGTCGTCTGCTGTTTTTCTCAAAATAACATAATGAACATTTTGACAGAAAAAATTTAATGAGGAGTGACAAACAGCTTGGATCCAGATCAGACGCCGCGTTATGCGGCGTCTGATCTGGATTCAAGCTGTTTGCAAATGTAATTTCAAATTTCCCACCCTATAATGACTCCCTCCGAACAACGCACACAATTTCTGTCTCCCAATTGGTGTCGTTGTAGAGAGGGAACGCTATATTGGCTTTGCCTATGGACGGAAAAAGGCAAAATTGTACTAATGCAATGAGAATAGATCTACCACCAGTGTGTGATCAGCGCTCTTGTATCAGTTGGTTGTGTAATCCAGATCACACTCGAGGCTACGCCTCTCGTGCGATCTGGATTACACAACCAACTCGAACTTTTATTATTTATACCTAAACTGTCTGGGACAAGATCTATATGTTTGTTAAACCAAATAACCAAATAGATCTATAAGCACCCGTGTATATAACGTTAAAACTCCTCCGTACACCTATAATGCAATCTGAAACTATTTTTGGAAATCATATGACAACCAATAATTACGTCATTATTTATATTGATGATGTATTGATAATCCGTTATTTTTATCGGTTCGATTGAGAAGTAGCTTTTTGCAAAAAAAACGTTCATTTAAACGTTTGAGGGTATGATTTGAGCTGTTTTAAGATTAATCCTTTGGAGGAAATGTTGTGTGTTATTCATGCTTGCTTAAAATTGTTTAAAAAAAGCAACGATTATTCTTTCCCGTTTAAACGCATACGAACGTAAAAGCAGTGCAATATAATGAGGAAAATAACAACTTTTTGACATTTCGTACTTTTATATTAATCTAACTGGCAAACAGCTTGGAGGCTAATCAGACGCCGAGTTACCCAGCGTCTGATCTGGCTCCAAGCTGTTTGCAATGGAGATAGTTTAACGTGTTTATGGGAAAAGAATAACATCTTTTCCACTGTATTGGACACTTGTCTTTATGGTGCTTCAATCAAGAAATTTGCAGACAACAATTTCCAAGCAGTTGATACAGTGGATAATCTGTTATTATTTCCCATTTAAACGCAAACGTACGCAAACGCAAAACACTAAAACGTAGAAAAGAACAACTTTTGGACAATTTTGTTATTTCATGTTTATCTTGGTGGCAAACAGTTTGGAGCCTGATCAGACGCCGGGTCACCCGGCGTCTGATCTGGCTCCAAACCTTTTGCACTGCAAATAATAGTATTAGCGTAAACGCGTTTATTGGAAAAGAATAACACATTCTCCACTGTAGAATACATGTAGCAGGACGAAAGTTAGCACGGTTAACCGTTTTCTGTAATTATACGTCAAACCTGTCTGTGAAATTAACTGTTTAGACAGATATGCAAATTACACATACGGCTTGTCTGTCAGAAACAAAGCTATTAACTATTTCACTGCCAATTTTTATCGTCTGCTTTAACACTCTTGCCGCCAAAATATCGTCTGCATTGGTAGAGTCGTCTGCAATACGAGTTTTCAAAGTCAGATTTCGGGCTGTTTTGACCCTTTACCTGATAGCATTGTTTCTAGTATTGAAGATATGTGACTACTTAAAGCAGGTTGAAAGTAAAGCAGAATGCGCCCTAAGGCGCATTCTGCTTTACTTTCAGCCTACTTTAAGCTATTAACTGCTAGAATAAGAAAAGTATTAAATATGACACATATTCATTACGGTATAATTTGGAAAAAATTTCTTCAGCGGATGAATAAAATGAATGTGCTTAAAGTCGCTTCTATAAGGGAAAGGGTTAAGAAATACCGATACGAGTGTCAAACAGTTTGGATGATGATCAGACGTCGCGCGTTACGCAGGGTCTGATTAGGAGCTAAACTGTTTTCTAAAGTCGCCTTTTGGCGCCATTGGCGGGATCTGATACCCAAACCATATCGTACCCAAAACATTTGCAGTTAAAGAGTTAAACAGAAAACCCCTCAACTACGACAACTGTTGTCTTGTCAATCGTGTGCATGAAAGGCAATTGCTTGACGAACGTAAAAAAAAATTAATACAAAAACACTTAATTTTCTTCCGGCTTATGTTACTTGAATTTAAAGAGCCATGTTGTTGCTTGGGTGGTTATAATAGAGAGGTGTTTACTCTCTATTTAACTTAAGAGGTGGTTCTACAATGAAACAGTTATTATTCTTTCCCGTTTAAACAAAGTTAAACGAAAACGCCATGTAATTAAATGCAAAAAAGAACATAATTTTGACAATTTAAGTTGTTTCTTTTTTATCTGAATTTGAGCCAGATCTGACGCCGGATGATCCGACGTCTGAGCCGATTCCAACCTGATTGCATTGGATATAACTGTTTTAGCAATTTAACATTTTTATTGGGGAAGTAAAGCATCTCCACTGTACCTTATAGTTTAACTTCAGACGTGTTTCTACAGTGGAGAATCTGTTATTCTTTCCCGTTTAAACGCAAAGGTACGCAAACGCAAAGCACTAAAACGTAGAAAAGAACAACTTTTGGATAATTCTGATAATTCTTGTTTATCCTGGTGGCAAACAGTTTGGAGCCTGATCAGACGCCGGGTTACCCGGCGTCTGATCTGGCTCCAAACTGTTTGCAATAGAAATAATAGTTTTAGCGTAAACGCGTTTATTGGGAAAGAATAACAGATTCTCCGCTGTACTTGGACCCGTCTTACGAAACGTCGTACAACAATATACATGTCGTAAGTCAGATTATAAAAGTCTCAATTATTATTTATTTCCCCCATCTAACCCTGTCCTGTAACATCTCATTGGGATTCCGAAGATATGTCACAAACCAGGAATAGAAAGAGAAATAATAACGTAAATGCACTACATGTATTAGGTTTTGACTAACGACCGTTTTTGAGCTTCGACGTTTCGTAAGACGGCCCCAGCTGCTTTCAAATGATCGTCTGTAGTATGTATACAGCGGAGAAGACTATAATTTACTAGTATACGTATGCCCATTGCAGACAGCTTAGACTCCGATTATACGCCATCATACTCAGAACTGTTTGCCCTTTAGATTTAAATGAACATTAGAGTTAAAAGAACCACCCCTGAACTTCGCACTCTATTGTTAGATGTTATACCGGTATCAACTGAGGTATTTAATGTTAATTTAAAGACTTGAATAAACAAGCCTATATCTTCAGTCTCTGTACGTTTGTTTTCTAAATCAAGTTTGTGTTGGCGGTAGCACTGAAATAGTTTCCGATAAACATCATTCGAATTTCAATTTCATCCAAGGTTTTATCCCCACGCTAATCAGCATGTGGATATTTGTCCTTGTAGGGCAAGTCATACAGTAAAGAAAACACTGAATAGTCCTCTGTTTACACAAAAATTAAAACTACATGTAGGCGCAGAGCAATATCAACTATTAAACTTACACATGTTTTAACAAACAGTCAAAACCCGATATTTTGACCTCGCGCTAGTTCGAACATATCCATATTTCAACGTTAAAACGTGGCTTAGCCACGTTTTAACTTTGAAATACGGATATGTTCGACTCACGCGAGATCGCCTTATCAAATTCAACGTATGAAAAACTGGTACATATGCGTCGATTTAAGCGATTTCAAAGTATCCAGTTTCGACTCGTATATTGATGATTCATTTTTATTTGGTAGCAAAATAATTTTGATACTTAGATCTATAGAAGCCTGATCTATTTTATCTCCAAACTGTTTGCAATGGAACTACCTAGCTCACACCATACGGTTGATCTAAAAGAAAATAAAGTGGAGAAGACGTTATTCGTTCACGCTAAACTTATAACACTGTTTAATTTTTCTGTTGCAGTTTTTGGAGCAATATCGGACGCTGTTTAACCCGGTTATTCCAGAACATACATGATGTATGGGGATAGAGCTCTTTGCACGTATTGCCCTGGGGGGAAGGATTGCGCAACTACTGTTTTGTCAAGTATGTCAGTCCGTAAAGATAATATTCTTTTAGTATGTGTGGCACATTATCGTTGGTCTTGTGGGTATACTCCTAGATGTCGGTAATGACACTATTCTAGTTTTCATGACATGCACAAAGCTTCATTGTGACAGTGATTTGAAATATTGAAGTGTTGAAAGTGCTTTCTCAACACAAAAAGTCAACGAGTATCTGAAAGAAGGTATATACAACTCATTGCCGAGGTCATGAAAACGAGGCAAACAACTTTATGAATGGCTTTGTGACTGGTTTAAAATTTACAGTTTAGTCTCTCTAAAGATACAGTAAAACCTCTCTACTACGACCAATCAAAAGGGATAATGGGTTGTTTAAAAGACATGTGACAGCTTTAAGCAAGGTGACAGTATAACAGAAAGCTTAAGTAGTCACCTGTTATAAAAACCTAAAAATTAATGCAATTCAGTGGTCGCACAGAGAGGTTTTACTGTAGTTCATTTTCATTATTTAATAACAGCTGGTAGTTCAAAGAAAACTGAGGTTAATAAAAGAGCGCAAATTCGTGCTTAGCATGGTAGAAGTTTAAACAAAATCGCTTTAAATGTTTTCCGTAGGGATGTGTCACTTGATGAGAGACAATTTCTGTTCAGTTTCTAGAAGATAATGGCAACAAAAGTACTAAATAGAGTCTCGAAACGCTTTTCCTATTCCATGAAAAGTTAGGCAATGATCCTGTTATCTTGTTACACAAGTCGAAATTCGATACTATCATCTTGTTTCAATCGACCTTGCACCAATATTGCATCAGTTTAATTTCGATAGCGCGATTTCGTTTAAGTCAAACGTACCCGTATTTCAATGTCTAAACGTGACTTAGCCACGTTTGGGTATTTTCGAACTTCAGCGTTCCCTCTCTACAACGGTCCTCCCAACAATGACTCCCTCCTTACAACGACCCTTGTATCAGATCTCCAAACCGGAGAATTATGTCTAACGCTTTTACTGCTGCAATGTCGTCTGCTTAAAAGTGTCGTCTGCTGTATTTCTTAAAGTTACATTTAAGTTGACATTTTGATAGAATGAATATAATTATGAGTGACAAACAGCTTGAATCCAGATCAGGACCCGCGTTACGCGGCGTCTGATCTGGATTCAAGCTGTTTGCAAATGTAAGCAAAGTCTTAATTTCCCTCTCTATAACGACTCCCTCCGAACAACACACATAATCTGTGTCTCCCACTGGATGTCGTTGTAGAGAGGGAACACTGTAAATCAAGTTCGAGTTATCGAGTTCCGTCGATATTTAGCATTCCTAACAACGTTTGCATTGTACGTTTTCTAGTGGTAACGATATTTCCTAGTCCGGAATTAGTGCGTGCTCCTTCTGTATATAATAAATATTGGTGACATATTGTATCTGACATAACACTATTGTTACCCTGCGATATTTAAGTAAAAATCATTGTAACATTATCTACTAATTCACTACTGTGTTTATACAGGCGGGTTGAGATGGTTGCCACGCGACACTATATCACACTACAGTGCTCCCTCCCTACAACGACCCTCTCTTCAACGAATCCCTCCTTACAACGACCTTTACTGCTCTTCCCCAAACAAAACAATTATGTATAACGCCTTCCATGGCTGCAATACCGTCTGCTTAATTTGTCAGCTGCTGTTTTTCTCAAAGTTAAATAATGGACATTTTGACAGAAAAAAACTTAATAACGAGTGACAAACAGCTTGAATACAAATCAGACGCCGCGTGACGCGGCCTCTGATCTGGATTCAAGCTGTTCGCAAATGTAAGCCAATTTCACTCCCTATAACGACTCCCCCGAACAACGCACACCTTTTGTTGTCTCCCATTGGATGTCGTTGTAGAGAGGGAACGCTTTATGACACAATAGGAGACAGTGTGTTATACAGTGTATCCCTCTAAACCGGACATGAGTGGGTACAACATAAATTTCAGGTTAAGTTGGTTTTCCAGTTTGGGGTATTTTAGCCCATTAACCCATTACATAGCTTTTTTTCTAATATGTAAGACAGCTGACCACTTAAACTGATGAAAGTAAAGCAGAGTGCGCCTTATATCCTACGACGTATTTCAAAGGCAAGAATATGTACAGTGGAGAAAACGTTATTCTTTCCCAATAAACGCGTTTAGGCTAAAACTATTTTTTCCATTGCAAACAGTTTGGAGCCAGATCAGACGCCGGGTAACCCGGCGTCTGATCAGGCTCAAACTGTTTGCCACTCAGATCAACATGAATAGTCAAAATTGTCGAAAAGTTGTCCTTTTCTATGTTTTAGTGCAATGCTTTTGCGTACGTTTGCGTTTAAACGGGAAAGAATAACAGATTCTCCACTGTATGTCGTAACAATAATACAATTATACATGCTGCCCGAAATTCATTATATATTTCCTATCGGATCAGCGCGTTCTCAACTAACTCTGAACACTAGGTGAAACTTGTGTGACGTTTAAATGTTACTGTTACGATTCAGTTTAGACACAAATACTATATATGTGTTACATGATTCGATACATAATGACGAATAGATCGTTATCAGGTTTTACATGTATTCTGCATGATAAAATCAACTATACTTTCCCAATGAAATGTAATTATCGCATGGTATCGTTTGCTAATATCATTCACCGCTTAATCGTCATATCGACACATCTAGTTTCAAAATATATCCAGTCTATTTCTGATAATTAAGGATTTTAGTCATATATCTATATTGCAAAATGACAAACAGTGCAAACCCTGATCAGAACGACCAATGTACATTTTAAATGAACTTCGTTTGTAACAAACGAGTATACTCGTCGCTAGGGTTTAATGTGTTAATATATATATTTACGTATGTAAGTACAATCGAAAGACGATACTTCGAATTCGCGTTAGTTCGAAAATACCAATATTTCAAAGTTAAAACGTGGCTTAGCCACGTTTTAACTTTGAAACACGGGTATGTTCGGCTGAAGCGAGATGGATTTATCGAAATTCACTCTATGAAATACTGGTACGGTCTGCTTTAAGCGAGATCGATTTATCGAAATTCACTTTCTGAAATACTGGTACGATCTGCTTAAGCGAGATCGATTTATCGAAATTCACTTTCTGAAATACTCGTACGATCTGCTTTAGCGAGATCGATTTATCGAAATTTACTTTCTGAAATACTGGTACGATCTGCTTAAGCGAGATCGATTTATCGAAATTCACTTTCTGAAATACTGGTACGATCTGCTTAAGCGAGATCGATTTATCAAAATTCACTTTCTGAAATTCTGGTACGATCTGCTTAAGCGAGATCGATTTATCGAAATTCACTTTCTGAAATACTGGTACGATCTGCTTAAGCGAGATCGATTTATCGAAATTCACTTTCTGAAATACTGGTACGATCTGCTTAAGCGAGATCGATTTATCAAAATTCACTTTCTGAAATACTGATACGATCTGCTTAAGCGAGATCGATTTATCGGAATTCACTTTCTGAAATTCTGGTACGATCTGCTTAAGCGAGGTCGGAGTATCGAGTTTCGACTGTACATTCATTCATTTAAACTACAGAAGCAAGGAATGAATATAAACCTTTATTTGCTTCCGAGTGACTAAAGTGGAGAAAATGATATTCTTTCCCTTCAAAACGCAAACGCAAACGCAATGCCCTAATATGGAGAAACGGACTTCCTAACGATAATACTGATTATTATCTGACTCTCTATTTAAGTGAATATTAAGCATTTTTGACTGTTTTCCGAAATATTTACCAGACTGAGGCCAGCGGACAACAGTTGACTGTTACATAGTACTGTTACATGCGCGAAAATGGTGCGCAAAACTTTTCTGCATCGCGGGACCAAATAAGGCGTCTTTATGATACAGATTTTTGTTTAAGGATCTAGCCTTTTGCGGAGTTGATCGGGTCATTTTTTCTCTCCCGAATTATCCCCTTAAAAGGCTATATAGTTCTAGACCTAAAATTAAGAGTAACTCCGAATAAAAGCGACAAACCGCTTACAGATCTAACGTCTTCATATAGGTTAGACTGCATTAGGACAAGTCTTCGTGGAATAGACGGGGCGGAGCGTTAGCGGAGTCCGTCTATTTCACGAAGACGTGTCCTTTGCAGTCTAACCGATTTAGACCGCCCCTAAATCCAAATAAGGAATATTGTTTACAAAGCTACGTCACTCTGTGACGTAAACTTGGTGGTTGCTATTCTATACACGCTGTTTTAAGTTTTCAACAACGATAATCTGCCAATCATATTTTTCATTTTGGCGGGAATAATCCAGTCTTCACGAAAAAGGAATCACTGAATAACCGACTCTGATTGGCCAACGGCACAGAATTTCACCAAAAGGCGGTCTAACTTTTTTTAAACACATTTTGAAGTTACACAAATAATGACGTCATATTATACAAGACGTAATTTCGACAAAGTGTCAATCAATTTCAGTCAATAAGAAACAATAATAATTCAATCGTAATTGAAAATATGAATATGTTAGACATCTTTTTTACAAAACAGTGATGTTCACATTCAGTTGTTGTATTGAATTGAATTAAGATTAAATATACACGTAAGATCATCTCCAGAATTTATAAATACGTGTTGTTCAAATTTTGTATAGATAGAACCAGATCTAGCCATTCATTCAGCCTGGCTTAAATAGAGAGTCAGGTAATAAATCATTTGTTTGATAGTTACTTCGGGAACAGTCAAACCATTGTCCCTCGGTAGCAGGGAAGACCTTGAGAACTGTTGCCCTGGGCCGTTGGCCTAGGGCAACAGTTCTCAAGGTCTTCCCTGCTACCTCGGGTCAATTATTTGACTGTTCCCTCAGTACCTATGAAACAAATGTATACTATTGATTTTAATCTGGGCGCCAGCTTACCCGGCGTCTGATCTGGCTCCAAATTGTGTTCAATGGATATTATGGTATTAACGTAAATGTATACTCCACTGTAGCTCTCTAGTATTGATTCAAACTATTTAATGTTATAAAAACACATCACACAATACAAGGGTTACAATAGTATGCAAAGTTTTATCAGTTAGTAACATTTCCCTATTTGCATATTAAACAGTTCACCATATCGTCTGGATCCCCTGCTTATGCATGTACAGTGGAGAAAACGTTATTCTTTCCCGTTTAAACGCAAACGAAACGCAAACGCAAAACACTAAAACGTAGAAAATATCAATTTTAAGATATTTATTACAATTCATTTTCATCTGAGTGGCAAACAGCTTGAAGCCTGATCAGACGTCGGATAACCCGGCGTCTGATCTGGCTCCAAACTGTTTGCAATGGAAATAAACGTTTTAGCGTAAACGCGTTTATTGGGAAAGAATACAAATGTAACACATTCTCCACTGTATGCGTCAAATATGTAAGGTCCTCATTACATGTAGATTCAACATTAATTAGCGTCTTATGTGGTCCCAAAATGTTTGCAAATGTCAGAAGAATCAAGCCTGGCATTGAAGAAGTTAAAAAGCAAACCTTTTTGAAATACCATAAAAAGTGCATAAACTTCAGGCGCCGTAGTATCTGGGATGTACTAATTTGTGACCTAGTGCATTCAAACACAGTGTGTAGTTTTACAATATTTATTACTTAAGTCTTTACTTCAGAATACGATATTCGACCGCAGGCCTGATGTTTTTAACCTTTTCATGATCGAATTATTCGGGAGATTTTTTACCCTTCACCGCTTCATTGTCGTCTGCTTCAATAGTGTTGTCTGTAAGACACGTTTCAAAGGTAGATTTAAAGACCATCGCGGTAGTTTGTTCGAATTTTCAAAATATTCAGATGTAAGGGTTAAGTGTGACTCAAACGATTTCGTGCACTAAATTGCCGTCTGCAATGATGCATTATTAATTCATTAGTTACATGTATACAGTTTCTTCACAGTGTACATGAGGATTTCTTCCCGGCTGAGGTAAATCATGTTGCCCGAGCCGTTAAGCGAGGGTTACATGATTTTATCTGCCGTGAAGAAATCCTCATGTACACTGTGAAGAAACTGTATAACGAATTTATTATACTGCAAAGTTTTAACTGTTCAAACGAAATATTTCGGAATTTGTCGTGTACAGCGCTTATAATAAACTATAACTAAATCGCGCCAAAGGAGATAACGTTGAGCGCAAACTTGGGACGTCATATGTTTCTGACGTTGTTATTCATAAGACAAATTGGCATATTCGGCGTCAAACTTTTCCAGATATAATGCGACTGTTGAAAGATCCAATCAACGAATGGTTCTTAGCCAAAATGAAATTAAAACGGAGGATGCACGATTGAATGCACTCAATCCTGTCGAGCAATCGGCCATCTTATTTTCTGCAAAGCAAGACTCAGGGACCTGTCAGCCAATGAAAACAGCTGCATTTCCATGTACCCTGTCAGCTCACAGGGTACATGGGATTATGTCTAGGGCTCGTTGACCAATGAAAAGTAAGGAATTTACTTTGCGGTATAATAATATTATTCGTCATATCGATGGATGTATCATAAACCAAGAAATTTTATCATATTTCTCTCTAGTAAAAAATCAACTTTATCTTCCTAGTCATATTGTCGACCTATATTAATTACCGTCCACAACAATTGTCAGTTTGTTTAATTTCATTTCAATTAAAAATCTTTAAATGAGCATTGAAATGCGAATGCATGACTTATTGTATTGTAAATAATGTAGACCTAGGTCTGAACTATTTTACACCATCAGCATCTACAGATTTGGTTAGCTAGCAGTTTCCCCGTATAGAAGAACTCAGACGGCGAATTTCAATGAGTAAACACATTTTCAATTAATTTTTTGATATTTGAATTGCAAACAGTCTGAAACCTGATCAGAGGTTATGTTACTTGTTGTCTGCTCTGGCTCAAAATTGTAAGCAGATATAATGCGGATTTCAGCATAGCAACGTTTAGGAAATCCTAATTTATTCTTTCTGCCTATTTTCCACTTTATTATTATATATATGTAGACAATATGCATGGCTCCTTCAGTATGCTGCATCTATTTTGAATATATAAAAGTATACTTGTTCGCCAATGCAATACCGTAATATGTCCTAGTTTCTTTTATTTGATCTATTGGGATGTATTTGCATTAAGATCCGAAACGAAACAATAATAATTTGCATATTTCTTGTTGATGTTCTTGTCTCATTGGTTTTAACCCAAAACATGAACTAAACATTTCAGAAGATACACATACTATTTTCGAAATGAGAGAAAAAGTCCAAAACTGTGAAACATTGCCTAAAAAGACAAGCTCGCACATAACATTGATTTGCATTGTACAATTAGTTGACCGTAAAACAGCCCGAAAATTAATTGCTTCTTACAGTACATTACTCTCTCCCTACAACTGCCCTCCGAACAACGATTCTCTGTTAACGACAAATATTGCCGTTGTTTCCCCACGACAATTATGTCTACCATTTTCATTGCTGCAATATCGTCTGCTTACAATGCTTGTCTTCTGTTGATTTTTCTCAAAGTCATATATATTGGATATTTTGACAAAATATCATAATGGCGAATGGCCAACAGCATTACGCGGCATCTGATCTGGAGTCATGTTGTTTGCAAATGGGAGTCAAGTGGTGCTCAGCGATCTAAGGATTTGATTTTCTCTCCTTAAAAAAAACTCTCTCCAAATAACACACACAATCATGGTTTCCCATATGGTGTTGTTGTAGAAAGGGAGCACTGTATATCTTTTCGAGATCACTTTATTGTAGTGTTTTCCTTTCCATAATGCTGTGTTCGCACTGCGCTACGTTTCGATTATCTCAAATAAACAATTTCAGTTTATAATAAATTATAGTCCATTTTGACTAATGAACGTTGTTTAAACTCTAGTTTGCTAAATTACATACTGTATAGAACCGGGTCAGATGGCTCTTCAATAGTCACTGTTAGCATAGGACAAGTGTACTTTTCACTGGTACTCTGTTTATCAAGGACGAGACAATTTGTCGGGTACAATTTTTTAAACGAAAAAGAATAAGGAGTTTCGCCTATGCGTCAGATAATATAATACCATTATACAGCGGAGAAAATGTTATTCTTTCCATGTCAACGCATTTAGGCTAAAACTGTGATTTCCAGTGCAAATCGTTTGGAGCCAGATCAGAACGCCGGGTAACCCGGCGTCTGACCAGGCACCAAACTCTTTGCCACTCAGATCAACATGAATAGTCAGAATTGTCCAAACACATTCCTTTTTCTATGTTTTAGTGCAATGCGTTTGCGTTTCGTTTTGCGTTTAAACGGAACATTATATAACGTTTATCCACTGTAATATTAGGGCGTGCTATAGCTTCCCAAGAGAATACGTTGGCCTTTGGACCTATTAAACAGAGCAGTGTGTTACTGTGCATTTCAATGCTGCAATCTAACCTAATCAAGCAACAAATGAAACAGATGGTTTCCCAGAATGCAGAATTCTTGACACGTGGTGCCATCTAGTCTAAATACATGTAGTTTTAACTCACGTTGAAAAAATACATAGGGGAAGATGCTATTATTTTCCATTTAAAGCAAATTAAACTGTTGTAAATAACAACTTTTACACATTTCTCAGGCTTATTTTATTCAGATATGAAAACAGTTTAGAGTCTGAGCAGATGCCGGGTTACAGTGGAGAAAACGTTATTCTTTCCCAATAAACGCGTTTACGCTAAAACTATTATTACTATTGCAAACAGTTTGGAGCCAGATCAGACGCCGGGTAACCCGGCGTCTGATCATGCTCCAAACTGTTTGTCACCAAGATAAAAATGAATTACCAGAATTGTCCAAAAGTTGCACTTTTTTACGTTTTAGTGTTTTGCGTTTGCGTTTCGTTTCGTTTAAACGGGAAAGAATAGCGGATTCTCCACTGTACCTGGCATCTGATCTGGTACCAAACTGTTTTCAATGGAATTAATAGTTTAAACTTAAAAGCGTTATTTGGAAATGATAACGTCGTCTTTATTGTAACAGCCCGTATCACGGTTAAACAATATGAACTATTCAGAGATACAATGAAAGATGACCTTTTCATGCACTAGGTTAGGAATATTCATTAGAATCGTCCAGGAGATATGGTTTTGTAAAATAGAAAAGAGGAATTGTTGAAAAGATAAATCTTACTCGCACTTATCTGAGGTAAAGGTTTATTCGAAGAAGAATCAATTAAACCACTACCGACCGGTAATAATGTATACTCGATAGCCTGTTTTGTTAGTTTCGAAGACAGGTAACTACCTAAAGGCGATTAAACGTAAAGGAGAACGAGCTTAAAGGCGCATTCAGCTTACATTTAGTCTGCTTTATGCTACCATCTGTTTTGATACATACAGAAAATACTTCTAAGGTTACATATTCTTGACTGCATTTACAGTGGAGAATGTGTTATTCTTTCCCAATAAACGCGTTTACGCTAAAACTATTATTTGCAATGCAAACAGTTTGGAGCCAAATCAGACGCCGGGTAACCCGGCGTCTGATCAGGCTCCAAACTGTTTGCCACCAAGAGAAACAAGAATTATCAGAATTGTCCAAAAGTTGTTCTTTTCTACGTTTTAGTGCTTTGCGTTTGCGTACGTTTGCGTTTAAACGGGAAAGAATAACAGATTCTCCACTGTACATACAGAAAATATTTCTAAGGTTACATATTCTTGACTGCATTTAGTGTGACTATTTTCTGTAGTGGAGGAATAAATTAAAAGGCGTCAAATTGTCAATAGCACCAACCACAACACAGTGACCATTCCTTCAGTATATGTAAATACTATATATTTGTTATAAACTTGTATGATTCCACACTATTTTAACAAGGTCACAGTTCTTGAAAGAAATCTGCAATTACTTCTAACAATATGCAATGCGCAATTTCAATTTGATCCACCGTCTTCGCATATGATTCACATGAAACTGTTCATTGAAAAGTCGACATTACATCTGTGTATAATGAATGACACAGCCAGTGGCCCATAAAGTATTCAAATGCTATACTCGGATCATAGAAAACTGGGAAGAACTGAATGTATTAATCAGACATGACGAATGGACTGTCGTAGGGGGCTTTATGATCCAATTGTTATATTTTTCAACTGGACTGGAATCGAAATTAATCAAAGGCTGCAATGTCTCTTATTTCCTATATTTAACGTTAAAGATCAAAAGAATATTCCATATCAAAGTCTTAAAAAACTACTGCAAAGTCGCAATATAGTAATACGCGCCATACCAAGGACAGTAATCAAATTTACTGGCGCTTTTTATCAAAGTCGTTGACCTGTCGATTTCTCACATTTCATATGTTGTTGTCAAGAAGTAAAGTTGTGTACGTTATTTTTGTACCTTAAACCACATTACATCTTAATCATTGGTATATAGTATAGATCATTAGGCTTTATATCTCATTGTTGATATTGTTTTAATTCGTTCACTGTCATAGCCGTCGGTTCACTCTTTCACTCCCAATGACGCTTTAAAGCGCGTTGAAAACCAGTTTGGGTCCTGATCAGACGCCGCGATACTCGGCGTTTGATCAGGATCCAAGCTGTTTGACACTTGTTTTGAAATTTCTTCAGTCATACTGCCTTATTTTGTAACTTTGAAACGAAATTGCAGACAAAAAACTTGAAGCAGACGACAATGAAACGGTGAATGTGTTAAAATATCACGAAAAAGTTAGTAGTGAAAGGGTTAAACAAACAATATGAAACCGCAAGTAATTGTATAAAAGTATTTGCAGCTATAGATATGATAAAACTACTGTTACAGTGGAGAATCTGTTATTCTTTCCCGTTTAAACGCAAACGTACGCAAACGCACGCAAACGCAAAGTACTAAAACGTAGAAAAGAACAACTTTTGGACAATTCGGATAATTCTTGTTTATCTTGGTGGCAAACAGTTTGGAGCCTGATCAGACGCCGGGTTACCCGGCGTCTGATCTGGCTCCAAACTGTTTGCACTGCAAATAATAGTTTTAGCGTAAACGCGTTTATTGGGAAACAATAACAGATTCTCCACTGTACCAAGGACAGTAATCAAATTTACTGGCACTTTTTATCAAAGTCGTTGACCTGTCGATTTCTCACATTTCATATGTTGTTGTAAAGTAGTAAAGTTGTGTACGTTATTCTTGTACCTTAAACCACATTACATCTAATCATTGGTATATAGTATAGATCATTAGGCTTTATATCTCATTGTTGATATTGTTTTAATTTGTTCACTGCCATAGCCGTCGGTTCACTCTTTCACTCCCAATGACGCTTTAAAGCGCGTTTAAAAACAGTTTGGGTCCTGATCAGGCGCCGCGATACTCGGCGTTTGATCAGGATCCAAGCTGTTTGACACTTGTTTTGAAATTTCTTCAGTTATACTGCCTTATTTTGTAACTTTTAAACGAAATTGCAGACAAAAAACTTGAAGCAGACGACAATGAAACGGTGAATGTGTTAAACTATCACGAAAAAGTTAGTAGTGAAAGAGTTAAACAAACAATATGAAACCGCGAGTAATTGAATTAAAGTATTTGCAGCTATAGATATGATAAAACTACTGTTAATAATGTCAACCAAATCGATGAAATAAGTGCCATATAATTAGTAAAACAATTTATAACCATGCGCTGTATTGCATGCATGAAACAAACCGCAAGAAACATGCAAAAGAAAGAAGGACAATGATTTAGCCCAATTGTGCCAAATAGGCAAACGGTGTAGACTCTGATAAGACGCCATATATTACGGCGTATGACGAGTCTTAAATGTTTAATGATAGGAATTTGAATATCAAATACATATATAGTTCATGAAAGAAATCTGCAATTACTTCTAACAATATGCAATGTGCCATTTCAATTTGATTCACCCGTCTTCGCATATGATTCACATGAAACTGTTCAATGTAAAGTCGACATTACATCTGTGTATAATGAATTACACAACCAGTGGCCCATAAAGTATTCAAATGCCATATTCACATCATAGAATATTGGGAAGAAATGAATGCATTAATCAGACATGACGAATGGACTGTCGTAGGGGCTTTATGCTCCAATTGTTATATTTTTCAACTGGACTGGAATCGAAATTAATCAAAGGCTGCAATGTCTCTTATTTCCTATATTTAACGTTAAAGATCAAAAGAATATTCCATATCAAAGTCTTAAAAAAGTACTGCAAAGACGCAATATAGTTATACGCGCCATACCAAGGCCACTAATCAAATTAACTGGCGCTTTTTATCAAAGTCGTTGACCTGTCGATTTCTCACATTTCATACGTTGTTGTCAAGTAGCAAATTTAAAGTTTTGTTCGTTATTCTTGTATCACAAACCACATTACATCTTAATCATTGATATATGATATAGATCATTAGGCTGTTTGCGATATCAAATTTCGATATCAAATAAAAACGAAAATTTAGACCAAGCACTACTTAGATCAAAATGGACTAATCCTATATATAAACATGGTAGAATCCCCTGAACGCAAAGGGATTAAATCAAATTAAGAACTAGCGATAGCCGAACATAGCTGTATTTTTACATTAAAGCTTGGCCTTAGCTTCATATTCGATTTGAAAGACAAATATGTTTGACTTAAGAGAATTATAAATAATGAAATTTAGAGAGATTTTGTAGAGATGCGGGGCGTTTAAGATATTCTGTTTATTACAATGGAATTGGCATTTTTCCTTCGTAAACCACGTCTGCTCTTAAACATTTATTTTGTACATGTATTTGACGACAACGAATGGCGATTTACCCTCCATTACACTCCGTCGTAAATGTCTATTTATATTTTATGGACTCGGGCGGACAACTCATGTAGTGGGTCATGAATTATATTTATCGCTGGAAACTATCTAAAATGCCATAAAGTAAACATGACAGATGACAGTAATTAAGTCCCACAGGAAACTGATAAGTGTTCCATGTTCCCAAACAACTGGTAGACAACCTCTACGGCATGGTAATAGATAAGGTGAGTGCTTGGACTACTTGTTTTGAAAGTACAGCGTTCCCTCCCTATAACGGCCCTCACAACAACGACTCCCTCCTTACAACGACCATTGTCACAGTTCCCTAAACCGGACAATTATATATTACGCTTTTACTGCTGCAATATTGGACATTTCGATAGAATAAATATAATGACGAGTAACAAACAGCTTGAAACAAGATCAGACACCGGGCTACGAGGCGTCTAATCTGGATTCGAGCTATTTGCGAATGTAAACCTATACCGAAGCCCTCCAAACAACGCACAGAATCTTTGTCTCCCACTGGGTGAGTAATAGAGAAGGAGCGCTATATTCACCGTGTTGATAAATTCGTATTTAGAAAAGAGCTTTTTTCTTAAACAATATGCTTAATTTTCGTCCAATACTGTGGATATCTCACTCGAGGTTCTGGGGCCCGTTTTACTAAACAACTTACGCAAATGTTTAACGTAAGTCAAAATCGTTTAACTCTTATTTTGCGACATAAACGTTTGCAAACAGCAAATAGCCAGATCAGTGGACGCGCTAAAAGGGCGTCCTCTGATCTGGCTATTTGCTGTTTGTAGCAAGTGATAATAAAAAATATCAATTTAAATTTAAAATGTTGACTTACGCAAATAATTTGTGTAAGTTGTTTAGGAAAACGGGCCCCTGCTCCTCCGTATTTTTCGCAAATCTTACGTATATCGGGGAACAGATGGTCGTGTTTCCCGTAAAGGACGGCGCTCATGCCCGTGCCCCTATCCTACAGACATCTTTCCAAAATACTGCAGTTACTTTCGTCAAGCAAAAAGCATCATTGGCGTAACATAAAGTAGCTTAAGAACAACGCAGAAACTCTTTTAGAAGTTTACGTTTTGCTTGTAATGTACCACTCATTAAGATGCTGTTCGCCCATAGCATATTCATCTGACCTCGTTTAAGAATGGTACATATACAAACACAGAGCAATGACCTTATGTCACGGTACAATAATATTTGTTTTGGCTTGGTTTATAACTTCAAATTATTGACTAAACTTGAATTAATTAATATGCAAATATGCGGATCAAAAGGATAAACACAAGCGCCTAATAACTAATATCAAGTGTCTTTTCAAGCAGTTTGTTGAAAGCAAATAATTATAAAAAATTATTCAAATTGACCAGGAACATAATTCATTACTCAGTCAATACAACAATCAATAGGGGACAAATATCATTGAGAGTCGGCATGTTTGAATAGAACACAGCAACACAATTACTGTGACTGACCCAACCTCTTCACTCAATAGGCACAAGTACATTGCTATTTAGATACAGATTGAAATCAGATAAGACGCCATATTACTCTGATCACAACCCAAACTGTTTGGCACCCCCATGCTGTATTCTATAGTTCTTCATTTTATTTCAATGAAATTTAAGCAGATTATATAGTGACATAAAAGTGACCTGTAGTTAAAGTAGTATGTAGATAGCCCATTACTCCGTAGATCAGCCGTTTACGTATTCAGCTTATTCCTCCACTGAATATTGTTGCGAAGATGAACCAAAATAAACTATATCATAACATATCCTAGCAGATTGTGGCTTAAATGCGCATTGTGCTTTACTTACAACCTAATCTAAGTGGTAACATGTCTTCAAAACTAGAAAAAATAATATGATTTCATGTTTTAAATACGCTATTCCTACCCATTTACGCGTTAATCTATGCGTAGGAAACGCAAAGTGAACGGTTAACGAACGCTTAACGAACTGTTAACGCCTAACGATCTTAACCCGTTTAAACGCGTTAATAAACGATTATACCAGAGATGCTGCGATTGGTGCTTCAGGTATCCGTTTCACGCCGAGATTTCGGATCTTATCGACAGGCACTGACCACCGCCTGTAACCAATCTATTAATGTAACCCGCCTATACATATGCCACTAAGATATCGTGGGATTAACAGTGTATTGCCAATTAAAGATAGCAATGTTATCGGCGATACCACCTAGTGTTCTGTAATACACATGTCATAAAGTTGGTGTGTAAACCGCTCAAGCTAAGGGGTCCGTCGGCTAAGTGATGACCCTTTCATCCGGGCTCTTTTAAACGCGTAAAGAAACGGCTAGGAAAGCCGTTTAACGAAACGGATAATAAACGCATAGTGAACGGTTAACGAACGCGTAAGAAACACGTAGAGTGGGTAGGAATAGCGTATTTACCACTGTAAGAGACTTAAAAATTATGTAAAATATAATTGAATGCGTGTGCTTGTTTACGATGTTATTAAAGCAACGACTTAACAATAATCAGTATTTTACAAACCCCTTCGTGAATCAACATATTAATTATGCGTGTATCTGAAACAGTATTAGCAACATCTGTTTATAAAAAAACGAGTTGCAAAATGTAAAAAAAAACTATATATTGTGAGTGTTAGCAGCATGGACAGTGTACTAACATATGATAACACCCAGGAGCCCGTTTCATAAAACTTCGTATAACAAAATCAATGTTGTCGTAAGTCAGTTTATAAAAGTCTAAATATTTATTTATTTCTCCGTCAAATCCTGCAATGTGACATCTCTTTAGAATCGTCTTGAAAATACAATTCCAGAGAGATGTCACAAGCCATGATTAGGTAGAGAAATCAAAATTTAAATGTATTTAAATGTTTGAGTTCAGACAACATTTGTCGTACGAAGTTTTAGGAAACGGGCCCTAGAACACTAGGTCAGAAACGCGTATCACAGAAATTACGTCTATGGCATTTTTTTGTTCAGCAATATAGGACATCTTACAAATTGATCTTTAAATCACTGGTTAAATTAATATTAAAACCATTAAGGCTAGTGAATGAGTTTTTCTACTGTTTGCTGAAATATACCAGTAACGCATATATGCGTCCTTCACCAAAGGTGTACATGTGAAGAGAATACTTGTCCTATGCAAACAGTGGAGTTCCTAATCAGAGGGCTCCTGCAGGAACCCTCTGATCAGGAACCTCACTGTTTGTCTTTTTGCAATTTATTACAAAAACCAACCATATAAATAGTATAAAATGGAACAGCCTTTATTGAAAACTGGGATTGTCAGTTGAAACATTCAGGGTAATTGGTTACAGTGGAGAATCTGTTATTCTTTCCCAATAAACGCGTTTACGCTAAAACTATTATTTGCAGTGCAAACAGTTTGGAGCCAGATCAGACGCCGGGTAACCCGGCGTCTGATCAGGCTCCAAACTGTTTGCCACCAAGATAAACAAGAATTATCCGAATTGTCCAAAAGTTGTTCTTTTCTACGTTTTAGTGCTTTGCGTTTGCGTACGTTTGCGTTTAAACGGGAAAGAATAACAGATTCTCCACTGTAACACATTGCGACTGTTTACTGATGTCTACCATTGTGAATTCAAAGATGACTGACGAAAAATAAATAAATTATCTGTGAAACAGTACACCTTTCGCTGCAATAATGAAATGGAAACCGTCTAAGACAGTCTGATTTATGTACAAAGTATGGAATCGTATCTGTTTAAACGTAAGAAACATTAATATGAATGAAATAGAACCCGTCTACGACATTATCTTTCATAAAAATCGACTGCTGAAAGAATTCGTCTCATTAATGTATGAAGTATGGAATCATATCGGTTTTTTTTACATAAAAAATATGATTTGAGTATCAAACAGTTTCTTTTCAAATGTACATGTACATGTGTCGTGGAGCTTGGCAGTCAAAGGGTTACTAACTCAGTCTTTCAAGACTTTAGTGTTAACAAGTTTATCTTTAAAATTGCAATTTATCAAACGAGATAATGTTTAACCCTTTTGCTCCCAAACTTGCCTATAGCGCGTTTGCAAACAGAGCGGCGTCTGATAAGGATTTGACACTCGTTTTGAAATGTCTTCAGTCATACTGCTTTATTATTCGAAACGATATTGCAGACAACAAAATTGAAGCAGACGACAATGAAACGGTGAAGGGATAAAAGTATCACGACAAAATTGGCAGTGAAAGGGTTAATAATGGAGCCTTCTAATTATGCATATGTACAGTGGAGAATCTGTTATTCTTTCCCGTTTAAACGCAAACGTGCGCAAACGCAAAGCACTAAAACGTAGAAAAGAACAACTTTTGGACAATTCTGATAATTCTTGTTTATCTTGGTGGCAAACAGTTTGGAGCCTGATCAGACGCCGGGTTACCCGGCGTCTGATCTGGCTCCAAACTGTTTGCACTGCAAATAATAGTTTTAGCGTAAACGCGTTTATTGGGAAAGAATAACAGATTCTCCACTGTATTGCTGCCAGTTTTAGGTGACACCTTTAAACAGCATTAAAGCAAAGTAGAAATTATAATTATAAATGATCTGATTTACTTCTGCCCTTCATTTAGCAACCGCATCCAATACACAAAGAACAAAATAACACAGTTATGTTTTCTTTCAAGTAGCCTTTAATGGTATTTAAGGCTAGTTTCCTTTGAATCAGAGGAACCATAAAAGATGTCGTAAGTTCGAATAACTGCATCTCGGGGAAGATAAACCCATGTTTATCGCTAACAAAGCCAAGTGCATTGTCATTTTGCTGAGAACAAATGGTAACAATGATCGAGTTTATGTCATTGTCAATTGTAGCTAGCTTTTTCATAGACCGTATTCATTTGTTGTATCGATAAAATTGTCTGTCAACCAGCATAAGTTTGAACTATATGCATATATACTATATAGAATGGCCGTTTCCAAAGCATATAGACATGTACATAATGTAAACGGAATAGGACGATTTGCACTGGTTGCTTATGTCAGAATTAATGTATGGATGACTTGATACTTGCAATTAACTCGCTTTATGTTATTTGGAAAATTTAATTACATTGTATAATTATGATCTAATACAGTGGAGAATCTGTTATTCTTTCCTAATAAACGCGTTTACGCTCAAACTATTATTTGCAGTGCAAACAGTTTGGAGCCAGATCAGACGCCGGGTAACCCGGATCTGATCAGGCTCCAAACTGTTTGCCTCCTAGATAAACAAGAATTATCAGAATTGTCCATAAGTTGTACTTTTCTACGTTTTAGTGCTTTGCGTTTGCGTACGTTTGCGTTTAAACGGGAAAGAATAACAGATTCTCCACTGTACCACTGTTGAATTTGTCATTACATAATATTATTTCTTATGAAATATAAAACATTGCAGACCCTGATGACTCACATTAACTTTCAGAGTTTTCGCTATTAGTTAATTGCTATTGTTGTGGTCGATTGACATGAATCATGCATATAGAAATATATGCTTTTAACAACTTAAATCACTATGTGAACCGTTTCTATATAAGGTTTTACTGTTCTATTGAAACTTATATACCCAACCTGTGACCAAAGTACAGTTTTATTTCAATATCTGGAACTCTATCACCCCTAAAATTTCTAATGGACACTGTCCGTTTCCAATCAAGTCCATTTTGACTGCAAATAGTTATAATAAACATCTATTTGCAAACTTATAAACAGTGGAAATCCTTAAGGAACCCTCTATTCATCGTCAGCACTGTTTGCATATTATAATTTCTAACATTGAACATATTTTATTTTAAACTCGCTCAAGTCGAACATATCACTAGTTCAAAGTCGAAACATGGCTTTACGTTGAATTACGGATATGTTTAATTTAAGTTAATTCAATATATCGAATTTTATATTGTTTTATGATGTGTTACCGAAACAAACCTGTTTCACTCCAAACGTTAAGAAAATGTAAATTATAAATAATCTAAAAATTGCTTCCTAAATGTATATTACAGTGGAGAATGTGTTATTCTTTCCCAATAAATGCGTTTACGCTAAAACTATTATTTGCAGTGCAAACAGTTTGGAGCCACATCAGACGCCGGGTAACCCGGCGTCTGATCAGGCTCCAAACTGTTTGCCACCAAGATAAACATGAAATATCAGAATTGTCCAAAAGTTGTTCTTTTCTACGTTTTAGCGCTTTGCGTTTGCGTACGTTTGCGTTTAAACGGGAAAAAATAACAGATTCTCCACTGTACATACCAGTTCAGTCTTTAAGACATGAGTGTGCATGTCTTTACATATAATATACAGTGAAGAAGATGCTGTTCTTTCCCGTTTAAATTCAATAGAATGTAGAAAATGACAACTGTTTCAAATTGCAAACGACTTATTCTTATCCGATTGGCAAATATTTTGGGCACTGATCAGACACCAGGTTTCCCGGCATCTAATTTGGCTTCACACGATTTGCAATTGACATACTTGTTTTAGAATTGACGCGTTTACAGTGCTCCCGCTCGGCATCAACATCCAAAGGGAGACAAACAGTGCGTGTGTTGTTCGGTAGGAGTTGTTATAGGGAGGGGAAATTTGGCATACATTTGAAACAGCTTTTAATCCAGATCAGACGCCGCGTAACGCGGCGTCTGATCAGGATTCAAACTGTATGTCTCTGGTCATTATATTTCTTCTGACAAAAGGTCCACCCACATGTAAGTTTGATAAACATAAGCAGATGACAACTTTAAGCAGACGATATCGCAGGAGTGAAAGTGTAAGAATAAATATATATTTTAGGAACAGCGGCAAGCATTGTTATAAGGATGGAAACGTTACTGGAAGGGCCGTTATAGGGAGGGAACACTGTACTAGGAAAGAACGACGCATTCTCCCCTGTACCCTTCGCGTTTCTCATTTAGCCTGATAAACGACCATTTAGCTGTATTGAGTTTCTTTGAATGTTTATTTCTCTCGAACGACCTACTTAACATGTAAATGAGATATGTAAATAAGGTATCTTCATTTTGTATACAAAATACATCTTTCAATGTGTAATTTTAATTCTCTTTCATGTCACTAGTGAGTAAATAGGTTTTCAGACACAGTATTGGCAAATACATTGAGCAGTTTCTTTAAATCAGTACTTGATTTCTAAGGGGTTATTACTAGATCTATTTTTTTATCAGAATAAACAGAGTCAAATGTCCGTCTTTAAGTAACATTAGAACAACAGCATTAAAGTTAAACTTGACAAACAAACGTTACAGTGGCGAGGACAATGTTATTTCCCATTTCAAACGGAATTTCACCACCGTGTGTGATCTAGGATCTTGTACCAGTTCGAGTTGGTTGTGTATTCAAGATTACACGAGAGTCATAGACTATCATGTGATCTGGAATACACAAACCAACGAAAACTGATACAAGATCCCGGATCACACACTGTGGTGATATTCCTTTTATTGTATACCTAAACTTTATATTATGTTCTTATTTACTTTATTTTGTTAATTAAAGTTAATATAAAGGTCATGTAGTTTAAAATCGGGACTATTAGATTTTCCTGAATCGAATAACACAATATATGCGTATGGCATAATGTTAAACTGCCACTGTAGGCCCTTACAGTACAGACTAAAAACTGTGTGTGACGGTCATGTGACCACCAACAATTACGAAATTCAAAAACGTCATTCTATATTTTCATGACGTATACATTTGTTCTCACTTAATCTGCCATTTTCATCAGCTCGATTCAGAAGTGGTTTTTTTGTTGTTGTAAATAACGGTAATTTTTAAGCATTTTAGGATCACAATATATGGATTGATACTTTCTAAATTATCAAACAGTGTAGACCCAGATCAGAGGGCTCCTGTGGGAGCCATCTGATCTGGGTCTACACTGTTTGCAAATGTCATGAGTATATATATGAGGTCCATGATGCTGAAAGAGTTAATTCAGAGTAAATACTTTCTGTCATGAGAATCGATAAAAAACGTGAATGGATAACTATTGCTTGCAGACTAAGGAGACATTTGACCTAGATTGGTAAATACAGCGCTCCCTCTCTACAACGCCACGCAATGGGAAACAAAAACTGTGTGCGTTGTTCGAGGGAGTCGTTATAGGAAGGGAACATTATTAACACTTGCAAACAGCTTGAATCCAGATCAGACTCGTCATAATTATTTTTTTCTATCAAAATGTCCAATACGTAAATTTAAGACACCAGAAAGGCGACAATTTTAAGCAGACGATATTGCAGCCGTGATACCTTTAGATATAATTGTCTTATTTGGGAAACAGCGGCAAGGGTCTTTGAAACGAGGGAGTCGTTGTTGGGAGGGCCGTTATAGGGAGGGAAGACTGTATATACAGTGGGAGAAAACACTAATCTTAACAATCTAAATTAAATACCCGCAAACATAATCGCAATAAAGTATAAAAAATTAAAACAATTAGAAAGCATTGACAGCTTCATTTAATCTGCATCGCAAAAAAGTTTGGAGCCTAATCAGCCGCCGGGTTACCCCGTGTCTAAATCCGGCTTCAAACTGTTTGTAATGAAGATTACAGTGGATAATTTGTTATTCTTTCCCGTTTAAACGAAAACGTACGCAAACGCACTCAAACGCAAAGCGCTAAAACGTAGAAAAGAACAACTTTTGGACAATTCTGATATTTCATGTTTATCTTGGTGGCAAACAGTTTGGAACCTGATCAGACGCCGGGTTACCCGGCGTCTGATCTGTCTCCAAACTGTTTGCACTGCAAATAATAGTTTTAGCGTAAACGCGTTTATTGGGAAAGAATAACACATTCTCCACTGTATCTAATTCTAGATAAATGGGCTCTTTGGCAAGATGTGACGTGTAAATTATACAGTGAAGAAGACTTTCAAGTTAAATTAATCCGCATACATACACAAACAACCAGAAGAAACTAACGGTTGAATAAACAATGTGGATCCTGATTAGACATCGAATTACTCGTCTATGCCTTACAATAAAGACGCTATTTTTTCCCAACAAACGTATTCATGCTAATACTTGTATGCCAATTACACACATTTTGGAGCCAGATCAAACGCCATGCACAGTACAGAACACGTTTAGTCTTTCCCAATAACGTTATAACGCTTAAATTATTACCTTCAATGATAACAATTTGGAGCCAGATCAGACGCCTGGTGTCATTGTTCCATTTTAGTGCATTGCGTTTCGTTGCGTTTGAACGGGGGAAAATAACGTATTCTGAAGTGTTACCAACCGTCCAGAAAATATTTTGTACCCCTCAAATTAAAATACCGGTAAACTGTTAGAAAGGTAAAATAAAAAGTTTTTCTATTTACATTTTATTGTATTTGTAGTTGCGCTTCGTCTGCATTTAAACGGGAACGAATAACGTATTCTCCACTGTAAATCGAGACTTTGCCTGATTTAATTTACTGATGTAGCAACAAAAATCATATATAAGATTGATAAATAACTCATTGCGGACGTTAAGACATTCGTCTCTTTAATATCACTTAGTTCCTAGCTGTGACAAACGACTAGAAGACTGAAGTCTTGCCGTCGATCAATACAGTGAAAAAGACTTTTTGTACCCCGTTGAAACGCAAACGAAACGCAAACACATTGCAAGAAATCGTAGAAAATGACAATATTTTTGACAATTATGACTATATTTTTTAATCTGCGTAATGAATGGTGTTTTGAGAAAATGGACTTTAAAGTTATTGACACAATAAGCAGCATGCTTTTCTTGGACTTAGAAAACGTTATATATAGTATATGTCATAGATCTGTGTAAGACTCAACCGAGAGTTAAAAATGGAGATAAATTCCACGCCGTAATGTTGTCTTGTATGAATGGTCGGGATGAAGGCAAAGACGAGTTTAGAAAACCCTATTGTAAACCAATGAAGCCCTTGAGGTGTATCAAGCTACAGTGATGAAGACGTTATATTTTCAACATTTGTATGCTCATGTTTAAAAAAAGGTTGTGTCTGATGAGATTGATATCGTATTCTAGCTTTTGATTGATCAAATTGTAGCGATGCCGGTGTCTGATTAGGCTCTAAACATTATCAGAACTACAAGCGTTTTTTGTAAAGCATACCTTCATCTTTACTGTACCATGTGCAATCACGATGGATAGGAAAAGGACAAGGAATTAAGGACATTGATATATAGGGTTAGGTTTTACGACACAATGACACTCCGTAAAACAGAAAAGTGCCATATGAGGGGACTAAGACTCTACTGTCTTATAAATATCCATAATGCGCAGCATAGCTTTAAATGTTGCTAAAGTAACATCCCTCTATTACATATATTAAGATCAATAGGCTATTTGAATACGTGATGCCATGTGGCAGCTTATATCAAGGTGAAAGCAAAATAAAAAAGCTGCTAAAATTGCGTTTTGTTTTACTGCCACCTTGCTTTCAGCAGCGGCATGCTTTAAACATCAAATGAAGAACATACTATGGCGGTCGAAAAATAGTGGTTTTTATTGTACGTGGGACTCGTCATGCAATATTTCTGTCCGACACGAACAGTGTGGGCAATAAAGTAAAAATATAAACCAAAATGTACAATAGGAACGACAAAGAGATAATGTTTGATAAATAATACAGTTCTCTCCCTACAACGGCCTTCCCACCAACGACTCCCTCCTGAACAACGACCCTTGCCGCTGTCCCCCAAACAAAACAATTATGTCCAACTTGTTCATGGCTGCAATACCGTCTGCTTATATTTATCGTCAGCTGTTTATCTCAAAGATACATATATGTATTAGTGGACATTTTGGTAGGATATATATAATGACGAGTGACAAACAGCTTGAACCTTGATGAGACGCCGCGTTACGCTGCGTCTGATCTGGATTCAAGCTTTCCTCCTTATAACGACTCCCTCGGAACAACACAAACAATATGTGTCTTCCATTGGCTGTCGTTGTAGGAAGGAAGCACTGTAGATATAAACAACAGCATTTTATTGCTTGCAGCAATACTTATTTGTTTTCGAAAACTGATACATGTAACAGAGGCATTAACCTTTTCACTGCAATGACGTCATCAGCGTAAAAAATTGTCGTCTGCTTTATTTCTCAAATTTAAATGTTAGGTTTTGGACTAAAACATATAATCGAGTGGCAAATCGTAGTTTGCATCTTGCGTTACGCGTCATCTGATCAGGATCCAAACAATTTGAAATTCCGCCTTTTGGCGCTGTATGCAGTAAAAATGCTTTTTTTGCAAAGCTGATTTATATACTCCCTCATATTGCACAACGGTGCCTGAGATGAAATAAATGTAATACCTACCAATTTTGAAGACGTATCTGTTGATAAGCTTTGTAAACCAAATCCGAATCTCGTGACACAGTCGGCTCATATCACTCATTGTGGTGTACACAGTTACATTGCAATAGTAATACATCCATTTGTCAGTTAATGTGTCTCCGAATCACCATCATCATACATGTTATTGTTAATGATTTCCATACAAATATTAAAAGTTAAAAATATGCGCATAAATACTCCTCTTTTAGATATTCCACTTTCACATATATTCACTATGACAAATATATAAGCTGCTCTCATGACGATTTATTAATAAAATACCACTCCAGCTAGCTGTTCCATTTGTATATACTCACACGTACGCTCAAGTGCCGAATTGAGTTTTTGGTCGAAAGACAGGTGACAGATAAAATGATGACGTCAGTAACCAATGAAGGATTTTACAGAATCCTATATTTAGATGCCTGCCATAAAAACTGTGGATAAGATGTTATTTTTCCAATTTAAACGTAAACGAAACGTCATTGCAATGCAGAAGAGTGTAGAAAAATATAGCTTTTTGACATTTCTCATAAATTATTTTATTCTGAGGGGCAAACATTTTGGAGCCTGATTAGACGCCGGTAACCCGGCGTCTGATCTGGCTCCAAACTGTTTGCAAAGGAAATACTCGTTACAGCGTAATGGCGTTTATTGGAAAGACTAACGTTTTCCACACTGTACAATGAACATCAGTTTTTATTTCCCACTAGCGGGATTGAACTGTACAACGAATACACCCTAATTACTTGCTAATTTAGGATGAATTGCATATAGATGACAGTGATATAATTCTGCACGACATCAAGTCGTATCACCGCAGAATTAACCCACTTTTGCCTTATTAGTACTGCAGCAAAGTCTCTCTTTGTGCTTCTGGGATGATTTCATTTAATATAAACAATGGGTATTTAAATACACTGTAGTGGTTGTCTGAATAACAAAACATTGCATATGAAACAGCAAAAACCGCAGACCCCTATTAGACACATGTACCATATCACGCGGCTTTTGATTATGGTCTACACTATTTGCCAAGGGCTTCTTTAGTATAAACACTACACATAAATTGGCTAATTCCGTATTTATTATGTATTCGAACAATGACAAAGTCGTCATTTACAGTGGAGAAGAAGTTATTCTTTCCAAATAAGCACGTTTACGCTCAAACTGTTATTTCGATTGTAAACTGTGTGATTTCAGGTTCTAAACTCTGTGTCACTCAAATAAATAAAAGTAGTCAAAATGTCGAAATTTTTTATGTTGCCATTTTATTCCATTGCGTTTTCGTTTTGTTTACGCTTAAACAGGAAAAAGTAGCATCTTCTCCACTGTATTTCCAGTAGAAACCATTTTGTAACTAACTTCCTCGTTATAACATTCTTCGTTATTACGTAACTAAATACGTCGCTGAAAGGAGTCCATCTAATAATGATCCAGGTTATTGAAATAGCACATATTCAACAATACAATAACACATTTTAATATTATTGCAAAATCACTCACTGGGTCTAATATAACCAATATATATCCGACTATTCGTACTGCTAAAGTACTATTGAACCAAACACATAAACACAGCCAGTTTTCACACTAAATATGCAATTCATTAATAATGTTGTCCTTTAAATAACCCGACAATAAAAACTATCATGTTTCTGTCGACAGATGGCGGTTAATGAACGATTGTGCCCACGGATTACTCTGGTTATCATGTTGTAAAGTTATATGCCAGTGGTCAGCAATCAACTGGCAACGGCGCCAAAAGGCGAATTTGCAAACAGTTTTAATCCTGATCAGACGCCGCGTAACGCGGCGTCTGATCAGGATCCAATCTGTTTGACACTCGTATCAACATAACTTCAGTCAAAACTGTCCTAAAGCTGACTTTAAGATATTGCAAACGACAGTACCGATGCAGACGATATTTAGATGGTGAGATTGTTAAAGCAGGCGATAAAACCTGGCAGTGAAAGAGTTAAACAGGCATGGTTCAAACGAAGTCCAGGCAGCACAGCACAGTTATATGATACAATAAGAAATGTATGTCATATCCCCACGTACAGGACTTTATTGATATTTGTTTTCAACTGAACAGTCCGATACCATTGGCATCTGGAAACATGTATTGAACTACTGAACCCTTTCACCGCAACACTTACACTGGAGAAGACGTTATTCTTTCCAATGTAACCTTTAGTTTAAACATATTTTATTTCTCAATAGATCATAACATTTGTCAAATACACACAACAATGTCAAAAAGGATGAGATCGAAAGCATAAGCTTATTTAAGATCCTCTCCTTAGTAAATGTAACCTTTTACTACATATATATATTTATTCCTGCACTGAAGAAAATAGTTCCAATTTATACGTCTAAATTTCGATTTGTTAAAGAGATTAAATTGGCATGCATATAAATATCTATCATATTTGTGATATCTACATTTAGTGATGTAAATAGTTACTTTACTGTTCTTATTTATTAC
The DNA here is from genome assembly GCA_922989275.2 of Gari tellinella. NCBI lineage: Eukaryota > Metazoa > Mollusca > Bivalvia > Cardiida > Psammobiidae > Gari > Gari tellinella. Next base: position 49,399,084 of record OV277866.1, read on the forward strand.
ATGGTGGTTGTATGTAACTTTGATTTTGTTCTATGTTTATAGTATGCCTATGTATTGTTCTTCATCATTGGAGGTAAATAAATACATGTAAATAATAATGTATGATACGAAACATTTTCTACATTATAGCTTAAAGCAGACTGAAAGTAAAGCAGAATGCGCCTTAAGGCGCATTCTGCTTTACTTTCAATCTGCTTTAAGTGAGCATTTGTCTTCAATACTAGAAACAGGTTAGGCCGGAATGGGTTGAGCGCAAATGAAACCCAGGCGCAATTCAATAATATGTAACAAAATAGATAGCATTTAAACACTCTGACCCTATATTAAAACGAACTTTTGAAAATTCTAATTTTATAACAGTTGTAGATTACAATATTACAGACGGAAATATTATCCAGAATGTTAAGAATTAGACTTCGAGTTTGGCAGTAAACTTTTAACAAGGCTGCAAATAAAAGGAAGTAAACGCGACAAATCCAACACGTTCTCACTAATTTCAGCTTAAAATCATATATAGTGTTACTTCTCATTTGATTTGTCTCAAAGAGACACTTATAATGAGTAGAAACACCATAGGATGTAAAGCAGGAATAAAGATTTTAGCTTTTAAAATACTCCCCATTATCTCGAGTTCTGTTATAACTCGACGGTGCCATAGTGTCTAGGAAAAGTACCTTCGGGATATTTGGTGGGCCTTTTGATCAAGAATAAAACCAAGCAATTTGTCAATTGGCATTTCAGTTGCAACATCAAACATATGTCTTCATAACAAAACAAATAAAACAGAACTAATTTACAACCGCAAAAGTGTCTTTAATCACTTCATTCTCATGACGTCATCAATTTTAACCTATTGACGTCTGCATTTATTTCTCAATTTTAACTTTCGGTCAGTTTGTCAGAAACACATGGAAACAGGTACCAAATGGTATGGATCCTGATCAAACGCCACGTTTGTTTATGAAAAGATATGTATAATTAAACTAATTAAGTAAATTACAAAGCTGAAGAGGGATATAATGAGATTTTATGATAAAAAGCTTGTGTCTCCTGATAATTAGCGATATACCCCAAATCAAGCTATTAGGAAAACATCCAGTTCGGGGACCCCCTTTTTCATTTCATATTTCTTCATAACAGGGTAACATGCAAACTTTATGAAAATAATCTGAATGTATGAAAACTCGAAAAAAATGTCGCAATGGACTTTAACACGAGTACAACATTTATTTGTAAAACGTGGCATTTGATCAGGTTCAAAACTAATTGACACTCATTTATTTGTTTCTTAAGTCAAACTTTCAATCTAAGAAATAATTGATGATGTCAACGGTCAAGGCAGAGAATGGATTAATTTAAAACTGTTTTTTTGTTCATTTTGGTGGATAGATGGATGAGTTGAGTTTCACGGCACAGCTTCACAGAATATGTCATACAGTGGAGAATGTGTTATTCTTTCCCGTTTAAACGCAAATGTACGCAAACGCAAAGCACTAAAACGTAGAAAAGAACAACATTTGGACAATTATGATAATTCTTGTTTATCTTGGTGGCAAACAGTTTGGAGCCTGATCAGACGCCGGGTTACCCGGCGTCTGATCTGGCTCCAAACTGTTTGCACTGCAAATAATAGTTTTAGCGTAAACGCGTTTATTGGGAAAGAATAACAGATTCTCCACTGTATAACGCCGGGTGTTTCAGGGCACATCGAATTAGACAATTCCACACAAAAATAATTATGTCTGACTGCAACTGAAATGACCCCAGTGCATTGGCATACGACACACATGCAAATGGTTTATCATTCTAAAACGAATTAAATCTAATTTTCAAAGCAAAACTGCATTCGAAATTTCAGCTTAAATTGAATTCGCAGTAAAGATGGAAGAATTAATAACGTTTGGTTTCAGATGACACGTTTGTTAACCCTTGTACTTCCAAATTTACCGTAATCTTTTTACCCCCTTACGGCCACATTGTTGTCTACTGCAATATTGTTGTCTGCAATATCGTTTCAGTGTAAGATTTAAGGACGAATGGCTGGCGAAACTTTGTAACGAGTGTCAAACAGTTTGGAGCCTGCTCGGTATTCATACCGTTTGCAAAAGCGCCTTTTGGCGTCATTGATATTGAAAAGGTTAAAATCATGGTTTTGAAAAAGAAAAAGAAAATTTAGGCATGCAAGAAAATAATTAAACCGTTTGCAATTTGTGATTTCTCATTTGGATTACATGCAAACACTTGTAAACAAATTACCAATCATAATAGGGTTAATGAAACTGTAATTCTAAATTTGCAATGGTATATGAGGTATTTACGGTCGCAAATTATATTAAAAATAACTTTAGCGTAAACGTGTTTACTGGGAAAGAATAACTTTCTCACCACCGTGTGACCCTTACGAACAGTTGGCGCCAGAACAGAGACTGAGAAAACTTGGTATCTACATCAGGCCGTATATTTGGTTTAAACAAACTTGTCATTAGTAGTAAACTGTAATTTACTGTACTTAAATGTATTGGTTTTGAGAAACATTTCGTTTAAACGAGATCAAATACTGTATCTTCCACCGCAAGTCATATGTCTTTCGCAGAATGTGATCAGGCAATTGGCTTGATTTGAATACACGTGTCGCTAAACACATTACTCAACCTAATCAACATTGAAAAGAACTTAGTTGTTACAATTTCCAAACGCCACTATATTTGAATTTGTTTGATGCCAACTCTACACGTAACTCTATAAAAAGGTCAAATCGACGTAGATTATTGAAAATTAGATTTTAGCATAGACTATAACTTATAATACGTACATGTACATGCATTGTATGCACGTCATTGATATATTGGTGCTATTGTTTAACGGTATAATTATGAACTAGTATAAATGCACTTAACAGCTTCGTTGTGTCAATGAAAGGCTACATATCGTTGTACTTATGAAATAGAACCTTTGTCCTACGCCACCAGTGTAGACCAAATTCAGAGGGCTCTTGATCAGAGTCTGCAGTGTTTCTCATGTTCAAATATTTTGCAAACTTCCCCCATAAATAGTCAAACATTGACTGAATTGGAAATTGGAATTGACCAATAAAATTTTCAGGTCTGAATGACTTAACGGTATAGTAAAGTCCACATACTTCCATCATGTGTATTATGTGTTCATGTTTTTTTAAGCAGGCGGGTGCATAAACAAAATAATATGTAGAAATCTCGTGTTAATATTTTGGTTACTGTAAAATAGGTATTTTTCGCGTCATGATTATTTCGCGTAATGTGATTTTGTATTAATTCGCGACATCATACCATATTTCTAGCAGGTGGTACATGTAGCTTAAAGCAGGCTGAAAGTAAAGCAGAATGTGCCTTAAGGCACATTCTGCTTTACTTTCAACCTGCTTTAAGAAGTCACAAATTTTAAACAAGAGACATTCGCGAATTAACGCGTAAATTATATTATCGCGAATAAAACCAGTTTTATAGTATATTGTTATTATTCATTTTGCATGTGTTGCAGATACCTAATAACAACGCATTAATTTTATATTGAAGACAATAACAGTGTTAATAAATGTCGACATTTCATTAAATTAACACATTTCTCCAAAAGATACGCATTTGTTCCAATATATACAGTAATGAATCTGTATTTCAGAATTATTCCTGTTACACAAGCAGATGGTTGCTTAAGCAGATTGAAAACGTGCATGCTCTCAACCTGATTTATATTTTTTTAAACTTCATTTCTTTAACATCGTTTATGAAAGCTATGATTAACCATTTCATTCTCAATGATGCTTAGAAGCGCGTTTGCAAACATGCGGCGTCTGATCAGGACCAAACTGTTTGACACTTGTTTTGAAATTTCTTCTGCCATACTGCCTTATTTTCTAACTTTGAACAACATTGCAGACAACAAAATTGAACCAGACGACAATGGAACGGTGAAGGGGTAAAAATCTCACGAAATAATTTGGCAGTGAAAAGTAGTGACGTATTTGGACATTTATTTTGGAGGAAACCGAATTGTCCACAGAAAACTAAATTGCCCGGACGTACCCTCTCATATACTGCCCCGATTCGGAATCGCAGTTAGGTAGATTCAGATCAGAAGCAACTTTACAAGGCGTCTGGTCTGACGTGACATCTGATCTAGATTCCAACTCTTTGCAAATGTAAGAATAATCGCACTTGAATGGACAAGGGTTAATAAAATATTGAAACCAATGCAACAACAGTATACAATAAACATGTATTTTATTATATGTAGTATGAAAATAAAAGGTTTATAGTGGAGAATATGTTATTCTTTCCCAATAAACGCGTTTACGCTAAAACTATTATTTGCAGTGCAAACAGTTTGGAGCCAGATCAGACGCCGGGTAACCCGGCGTCTGATCAGTCTCCAAACTGTTTGCCACCAAGATAAACAATATCAGAATTGTACAAAAGTTGTTCTTTATTATGTTTTAGTGCTTTGCGTTTGCGTACGTTTGCGTTTAAACGGGAAAGAATAACAGATTCTCCACTGTACATGTATTCAATAGATCAATAAGCCATAAGTAATGTCATTCAGTAGATTCTTGCTGGGTCAGTGATTTTATTGTCTTGTCGCCCGGAATGGACGAACGATGAAACATTGATTTATGTATTTCTTCTCAATTATGTCAAATTTAGGATCTAAAGTTTGCTATGGAAATAATAATTCTAGCGTAAATGCGTTTCTTGGGAAAGATTTACGCTTTCTCCAATGTAGTACATGTATCAAATCTGGATCCAAATTGTATGCATATGGACAAAAGCTGTACAGAATAGCTCATACATGTAGTTCATTTAAAAAGAAGTTATTCGTCGCTCTAACCGAATTTGTTTTATACATGTATCGCGTCCACTTTACTATACCTAATATACAGTGGATAATCTGTTATTCTTTCCCAATAAACGCGTTTACGCTAAAACTATTATTTCTATTGCAAACAGTTTGGAGCCAGATCAGACGCCGGGTAACCCGGCGTCTGATCAGGCTCCAAACTGTTTGCCACCAGGATAAAAATGAATTATCAGAATTGTCCAAAAGTTGCACTTTTCTACGTTTTAGTGTTTTGCGTTTGCGTACGTTTGCGTTTAAACGGGAAAGAATAACAGATTATCCACTGTAGAGATGGGGAATACGTTTTGTTTTGATATAGCTGATTTCGTATTTTAATACAGTGCAGAAAACGTTATTCTGTTCCGTTTTAACGCAAACGAAACGCAATCGCAATGCAGTAAAACGGATTGAAGAACAACGTTTTTACAATTATGTATTCTGACAACACATATTAATCTGCGTTGCTTACAATTTGGAGCCTGATCAGACGCCAGGTAACCCAGCGTCTGTTCTGACTCCGAACTGTTTGTATAAGAAAACAACTTTTTGCGTAATGCATTTATTTGAAAAGAATAACATATTCTCAATTGTAAGAGCCACTGTATAAAGGGTCAATGTAAGATGAAAACAGAAATCACATATGTCAAAGTCGCAGCTTTTAAATGAATTGAAAATGTTAACTTGCCTTATTCAATGATCAGAAAATTGTTGTACAATATCAAAGAAACTCTAAAAGTATCTAATACATGGATCTAGTAATCCCTAAGTCCGTTCGTTTGATGTCATTTAGACCATGAACTCCAATACACTGCAAGATAATTTACTAGGACGAAGACCCCGTTAATGGTACATGCAATTGGTATGACATGATATCATATCCATACAGTGGATAATATGTTATTGTTTTCCTTTTAAACGCAAACTAAACGCAAACGCAAATAAAAAAAAGTAGAAAATGATCACTTTTTGACAATTCTGACCATTTATTCAAATCAGAGTGGCAAACAGTTTGGAGCCCAATTAGACGCCGGGTTACCCGGCGTCTGATCTGGCTCGAAACTGTTTGCAATGGAAATAACAAATTAAGCGTAAACGCGTTTATTTAGAAAGAATAACGTATTCGCCACTGTACATGGAAAAATATATTATTTTATCTGGTACGTTTAACATATGCTTTTTCATGTCCATATATCTAAGAAAAAACAGTCTGACATCACTTAAATCATTGCTATGAGACTTAGCAAACGAATATACCCGTAATTTACGAACAGTGTATCCGTCAAGAGTACACTTGGCATTTGCAAGCAGTATATACCCAAATTAGCACCTAAAGAAGTTTCCAATCAGGGACTACACATTTTGCCATGTTGCCACATTTTATCATTAATATCCCGATAAACATTTAGTCAGACTGCACTAGATTTAATTTGAAACTGCAACTGTTCCAATCGAAGGGTAAAACCAACGACGGCCCTCTGAACAACGATCCCCTCCTTACATCAACACTTGCCGCTATTCCCCAACAAGACTATTATGTCTAACCTTTTCACGGCTGTAATATCGTCCGCATAAAATTGTCGTCTGCTGTTTTTCACAAAGTCACATATTGGTAATTTATACAGAAACAAACACATTGACCAGTGACAAACAGATCGATCCCAGATCAGACGCCGCATTACGCGGCGTCTGATCTGGATTCAAGTTATTTGCAAATGAAAGCAAGTTTTCCTCCCTATAACAACCCTCTTCGAAAAACACACAATCTGTGTCTCCCATTAGGTTTTGTTGTAGAGGGAGCACTGTAATGAAAAGTGTTTGCACGACTGGGGGATGATTCAAGTTGCATATAAATCTCGCACAGCAACACGATATTTTACAGTAAACCACCGTTTTTGCAGCGAGGGGGATGTAATTATTTCACATTAAACGCATTTATGCTAAATCAGTTATATCCACTGTAAACAATTTGTAGCCAAATAAGGCAACCCGGTTATAAAGAGGATCTTACATGAGTGCTCATTAATTATCATTTTTAATAAACGAGTTGACTAAAACAATATGACGCGAGTCTTGGCGAGCGTTATATTTATTTTAGTCAACGAGTTTATTAAGAATGGTAAATAATGAGCACGAATGTTATATTCTATTTATCACATAAACATTTTAAACCCCTTTTAAGTCAACTTAATCCGTAGTTTGTAGCCTCTCCGCCAAATGTAATTTCCGCCAAAACTTGACGTTGTTTACGGTAAGGTCATGACAAATGATGTCATTTGGCGTCCCGCGCCATGCAGCGCTTGTGGACGAACAGATAGGACCGGAGCCCAAAAATTGATATTTCTCTATCATTTATTGAATGGTTTTATTACACTGACAGAGCCGATTTTATGTGTTAAACATAAATAGCACATAATATAATTGTACTAAACGATGTCGGTTGCTTAAGTATATTGTATTACGTCTAGTTTATTAGCGTCTGCTCAGGTACAGTACTGAACCTTATTAAATTAAATTGATAATCGCAAGCGAATTGCCATCGAATTACCATCGAATCGGGCGCTTCAAAAAACAAATCCTACGTTTGAATACTTTAACGCGAATTTTCAGAAGCGGTTGTGACAAAAATGGAATCGAAAAAAATAACGAAGGCATATTTGCGAACATTTGTGAGATACACCACTCAAGAAAACTTATCCGAGTGTAGATTAGTATTTTGCAATCGCAAGCGAATCGCCATCGAATTGCAAGCGAATTGCAAGCGAATCGCAAAAATTGTTAATTTAATAAGATTCAGTACTGTACCAACCTATTTGAAAAGACAATACAAACACGTTTAACCCATTACCCCATAGACTGTTTCTAGGTTTGAAACAAGTTACTACTTAAATCAGATTAAAATTAAAGCAGAATGCGCCTTAAGGTGCATTCTGCTTTATTTTCAGCCTGCTCTAAGCTGCTAGAATAAAAATAAATATTGCTTATATAATTAATAGTGACTGTATAAATTGGAATTATTCTCTTGAGTGGAAGAATAAATTCATGGCACAAAAATGCGTATTTATGGAGTAATGGATTAAGGAAAAAAATATCCTTTCCGAGTTTCATCGATCTATCTCCAGCCACGTGCTTGTCATCACATACTTGTACATGTTTCCTATTGGGTCATATATCTGGTTATTGTAAATAGTCACACATGTTTCCATGTGACATTACAGAGAAATATTGATGGCTTTACATACTAATGTGACAGAGTAGTGACAATGATGTTAACATATATCGGTCACGTGTTGCTTTCATGTTGGCTGATGTTACATGTATATGAATATAGTGGAGAATTCTTTTTCTCCTAATAAACGCGTTTACACTAAAACTATTACAGCGCTCCCTCTCTACAGCTACACCAAATTGGAGACAAAAAGTGTGTACGTTGTTCGGAGGAAGTCGTTATAGGTAGGAAAATAGGCTTACATTTGCAAACAGCTTGAATCCAGATCACACGACGCGGCGTCTGATCTGAATTCAAGCTGTTTGTAACTCGTCTTTATGCCCATTATGTAACTTTGAGGAAAAACATTAGACGACATCTTTGAGCAGACGATATTGCAGCAATAAAAGAGTTAGAAATAATTGTTCTGTTTAGGGAACTGCGGCAAGGGTCGTTGAAAGAAGTGAGTCGTTGTTGGATGGGCCATTGTAGAAAGAAAATAAGAAATATCCATTGCAAAAAATTGGAAATTGAATAGAATAAACGCGTTTATTGGAAAAGAACATCATGATTTTAGCGTAAACGCGTTTATTTCGGAATTAATTACCTCTTCTTCATTGTATAGGTTCATGTACACAGGAACTGAAATGTACTGCGTTTAGAATCATTCCACCATTTGTAAACGACTTCAATTCGTATTTACTGGTTCATGATAACACATTATTTAAGGCAACATATTGTAGTGTATGCACATGCTCACAGAATGCAGATAACCCATATACTTTTTCACTGCCAACGTCGCCAAAATGCGACTTTGCAAACGGTTTGGATCCTGATCAGACGCCGCGTTACGCGGCGTCTGATCAGGGTCCAAACTGTTTGACACTCGTATCGGCATTTCTGGAGTGAAAACAGCCCTAAATCTGGCTTTAAAAATATTGAAGACGACACTAATATAAAAAAAGACGACACTACCAATGCAGACGATATTTTGTCGGTAAGAGGGTTAAAGCAGACGATAAAACTTGGCAGCGAAAGAGTTAAGCCAAGTGTATAATAAAGTAGACACTAAAAAACCTAGTGTCTACTAAAGTAGACATTAGCAAATACTGTAGACAATGATGAGACGCCACGTGACGCGACGTCTCATGAGGGTCTACAGTGTTTGCTATTTCATAAGCAGAGGATAATCCGTTATTCTTTCCCAATAAACGCGTTTACGCTAAAACTATTATTTGCAGTGCAGCCAGTTTGGAGCCAGATCAGACGCCGGGTAACCCGGCGTCTGATCAGGCTCCAAACTGTTTGCCACCAAAATAAACAAGAATTATCAGAATTGTACAAAGGTTGTTCTTTTCTATGTTTTAGTGCTTTGCGTTTGCGTACGTTTGCGTTTAAACGGGAAAGAATAACAGATTCTCCACTGTATATGGACAAACACTCATATGTCTACAAATAACATGTGTAATGCAATCGTTTTAGAAGCACAGAGCGAGAGACCATTGCAGTATACTTAAGAAATTAACTGACTTTGTTCGGCGTGTAAGCGAAATAAACGACAGAAAATGATCAGCAAATTCAATCTATTTGATCGCGCTAGCGATTCATTGTAAATGTGCCGATCATTTTCTGTCGTTTATTTCGCTTAAACGCCGAAAAATTTCAGTTCATTTATTATATTTATATTATATTTTCTGTAATTTCCCATATCAAATGAACATTTTATAAGTATGCATGTATATGTAATCCATATTAGAGGTTGTTAACACGAATAATGTGTACCCTGAAAAGAACAGCCATTACGACACTACTGAAGCATCGCAACAAAAGGATTCGCGGAGAGCGGAGAGCAGACACATAAGTCCCGCCACAAGTCCCGCCCCTAGAGAAATTGCATTTATACAAATTAAACGTCATTTGGTTAAATGGAATTGAATAGGGCGAGTATAAATATAGGCATAAATTGGCTAACGCAACCAAAACTTTTGTGATACGATGCAATTTGCGAAAGATAATTGGACGACTCTCTTGGTATATAACTGAATATTAAAGATAGTGCATTAGGAAATACGTTGTTCTTTCCAACAAACTTTTGAAAACTACAAGCAAACAACTCATTTGAAACAGAGGAGACTATTTCAGCAAACGAGTTAATCATTTTATCTGAATTATAAAACAACAAAACTGACAAAGTATTTATTCAATTGATTCGACTCACTGAGAGGCTTACAAACCACGAAGCAAGTCATTAACTAAACATGACATTCGATATAGTATTGCATTATTTTATGCCTTTCTGTTAGTAGTATAAATACTATAATATTTATTCAATTGTTGTTTCATGGAAATGTTAACAAATCGTTAAGTAGGTCATCAACTGCATTTATCGCCCGATAAAATCTAGCGATGAGTTATGTAAACATGAGTAATAAGGGTAATTAAGCCGAACAGGAAACAGATAAGCAAATCCATGCACTTGATCAACAATGACGGTACTTCGGCATACAGATGACAGACGATTGGAATGCTCCACTACATGTTAGGCAGCAACAAATCAATAAAAGTTAACCTTTAACACATTCAACCATAGCCACGAGTATACTCGTCATTTACAAACAGTGTCCCATACAAACAGTGTAGACCCTGATCAGAGGACTCCTTATGGAGCCCTATGATCAGGGTCTACAATGTTTGTCATTTTGAAAAATATTATTAAAACAACCCTAAATAGTCCAAAATTGGACTAGACTTATTTTAAAATTGGAACCGTCCATTAAAAGTTTAAGGGCTGAATGAATTAACACACTATGTAACAATTTACGTTCAATTACTAAACAGAAAAAATGTTGAAAACCATTACCCAATAGTCTATTTTAGTTTTGAAGATAGATTATATATAAAGCAGGTTGAAAGTAAAGCAGAATGAACCTTAAGGCTGGAAGGGTATAGACAAATATTTCTGACGGTACATACAATGTATTCATGACTGTATAGAGTGGAACTATTTTCTTCAGTGGAGGAATAATTTCAAGGCGTATCAGTGGAGAATCTGTTATTCTTTCCCAATAAACGCGTTTACGCTAAAACTATTATTTGCAGTGCAAGCAGTTTGGAGCAAGATCAGACGCCGGGTAACCCGGCGTCTGATCAGGCTCCAAACTGTTTGCCACCAAGATAAACATGAAATATCAGTATTGTCCAAAAGTTGTTCTTTTCTACGTTTTAGCGCTTTGCGTTTGCGTACGTTTGCGTTTAAACAGGAAAGAATAACAGATTCTCCACTGTATACATGGGACAATGGTTAATACATATTGATGCCTAGTAATGTGCATGAACAGAACATAGTGTTGTAACAATTACCACATAGTCTATTATTTAAAGCAGATTGAAAGTAAAGCAGCCTTAAGAGCATTAAGGCTGCAAGGGTAGAGAACAATATTTCTGACGGTACATATTCATGACTGTATAGGTTGGAACTTTTGTCTTCAGTGGAGGAATAATTTGAAGGTGTATAAAGGCGTATACATGGGGTAATGGTCAATACAGTGGAAAATCTGTTATTCTTTCCCAACAAACGCGTTTACGCTAAAACTATTATTTGCAGTGCAAACAGTTTGGAGCCAGATCAGACGCCTGGTAACACGGTGTCTGATCAGGCTCCAAACTGTTTACCACCAAGATAAACATGAACTATCAGAATTGTCCAAAAGTTGTTCTTTTCTACGTTTTAGTGCTTTGCGTTTGCGTACGTTTGCGTTTAAACGGGAAAGAATAACAGATTCTCCACTGTAACGGTAAAAAGACTCATACTTTACCGTTTAACACCTATACGAAACTCAAACGCAAATAAATTAAATGGAGTAAATGACAGATTTCTGTAATTTCATTTTTCTATCTAGGTAGCAAAACGTTTGGAGCCTGATCAGACGCCGGGTAACCCCTAGTCTGATTTGGCTCCAATCCGTTTGCAATGGTCGTTATAGTTTTTAAAGCCGCATTGTGTTTTTGGGAAACCTGCATAAAACGGTTGCTTGGGATCCCATTAGAACTACATGGGACGTGATTCTTTCATAAAAAGCGGCTTTGTCTAAGAAATTCGCTTTTAAATTTTTATTTATAATTTTTTGGTGCTAGCACAATTTAAAGAGCCTCCTTGTGAATGGAAAGAAGGACAACTCTGTAAATACAGGGCTCCAGATAACGGAAGTATTTCTATTACTAAACTCTTTATTTCTGCTTTTAAACCCAAAGGTGTCATACTCATTAGAATCGTCTCGAAGAGACGGTTTAATCAGTAGTAACACCGTAGCATTCGGTGCTGAAATGAGTGAGAACATGTTGGAATTGTTCAGTTTATTCCTCTTATCTGGAGCCGGCTGAAATGAAGAATTTAACCCTTATTCTGCTGCTAAGACGTCTGCTTTGACATTGTCGTGTGCAATATTTGTTTAGTTTAGATGTATGCATATTTTTGATTAAACAAACCTTAAGACGAGTGTCAAACAGTTTGGATCCAGATGAGACGCCGCGTTACGCGGTGTCTGTTTTAGAGTCAAACAGTTGCGACCAGTAGGCACAGGATTAAACTATGAGATAAGGTCACCACGTGTAAATATTTAATCACGGTGGTAAGCGTGTACAATCCAATACGGGGGATCTTGCTGAAAATGACTGTTTCAGCCTTGTCTTCTCTCTAACTAAACCACCTATTTTTGGATCTTCACCAAACTTGCTATAAATGTTTATTAGTAGAGAATCTAGCTCATTTTTGATAACTATCAAAGTCGCATGAGGCATGCCTGAGTTATTGTCCTTGAATAATTAAAAAAATGACTGTTTCAGCCTTTTCTGCTCTCTAACACGAACACTTTTTATTGGATCTTCACCAAACTTGCTGGCATTGTGTATTTGTTTTAAATATAGATCAAGACAAAAATCGAATACAGCTGACTGAAAATCCTTCAAGAGGTAAAGGAGGTATGGAGTAGTCATTTATTACTTTACTTATTACCAACACGACCAAGATGAAGCACATGCAACTATTGACCAAATAGTTGGCTTAAATAGAATAAAAACAGTTCCTATTACAGATATGACAGGGCTAAAATAAGTATGAAATAGCAAATTTTTAATAATTGAAGAACCGTAACTCCAACATGCCTTCGGCGATTTGGGTATTCATGGAACTGGACTAAGTTTTTATCCAATATTATTTTCAGCAAATTTGAAGATCCAATTAAAACCGTTTGAGTCAGAAAGCTGACAAGCCTGAAGTATGCAATCTATAATCATTCAAGGGCAATAACTTCAACATGCCTTGTGCGATTTTGGTAGTTAAGATTATAAACTTGATTTTATATTAATAAACATTTTCAACAAGTTTGGTGAAAATCACAAAAAAGTTATTTGTGTTAGAGAGCAAAAAATGGTGAAACAGGTATTTTTAAATACATAAAGGACAATAACTCTGACATGCCTTATGCGATTTAAGTAATAATCAAACCGAACCTAGATTTTGTATAAATAAAGAATTTCAGGAAGGTTTTGTTAAGATCCGAAAAGAAATGTTTGTGATAGAGAGCAAAAAATGCTGAAACATTAATTTCTAATAACTAAAGGGCAAAAAACTCATGCCTTATGCGATATAAGTACTATTCGAACTGGAGATATATTTTATATTTATAAACATGTTCAGCAAGTTTGGTGAATATCCGATAAAAACTGTATGTGTTAGAGTGCAAAAAAACCCTGAAACAGTCATATTTTAATAATTAAAGGACAATAACTCATATATACATTATGCGATTTTAGTAATATTCAAACTTAACCTTGATTTTATATTAATAAACATTTTCAGCAAATTGGGTGAAAATCGATAAAAAAAGCATTTGTGTTAGAGAGAAAAAAATGGTGAAACAGTCCTTTTTAATACATTAAGGGCAATAACTCAGATAATCATTATGGGATTTTAGTAATAATCAAACTGGACCTAGATTTTATATAAATAAAGAATTTCAGCAAGTTTGTAGAAGATCCGATGAAAACTCTTTGTGTTAGAGAGCAAAACATGCTGAAACAGTCATTTCTAATAATTCAAGAGCAATTACTCCGACATTCCTTATGCGATTTTAACTAGTATTCAAATTTAACCATGATATAATATCAATGAAAATTTTCAGCAAGTTTGGTGAAAATTCAATAAAAAGAATTTGTGTTAGAGATAAAAACTGGCTGAAAACAGTAATTTTAATACATAAAGGGCAAAAACTTAGATATGCCTCATACAATTTTAGTAGTTATCAAACTAAACCTAGATTTTATACTAATGAACATTTTCAGCAAGTTTGGTGAAGATCCAATAAAAGTATTTGTGAAAGAGAGCAATAATTGCTGAATCACTCATTTTTAATACAAAAATGGCAAAAACGCAAACATGCCACGTGCGATTTTAGTAGTAATCAAACTGGACCAAGATTTTATAATAATAAACAATTTCAGTAAGTTTGGTGAAGATCAACTAAAAAATGCTTGTTTTAGAGAGCAAAAATTGCTGAAACAGTCAACTTTTAATACATAAAGGGCAAAAAGTCTTACATGCCTTATTCGATTTAAGTAGAAATTTAACTGTACCTAGATTTTATATAAAAGAACATTTAATGCAAGTTTGGTGAAAATCCGATAAAAACTCTTTGTGTTAGAGAGCAAAATGCGCTGAAACACCGTTGTGACGAAATGTGACTCATTTTATAGCAATCGTTCGCACCCGGTGATATTGAACCCAGCTGTTCCACGTGTCACTAATCCGTGTGGTAATATTTATGTCAGACGATCTACTTTCGGTTTGTCATGGTTTTAAATCGCTTTTTTGGTGATTTAGGCCTGTCTTCAACATTTCATAGATCAGTTTGGCCCATTAGAATGTTCAAGCATTATTATTAACCGTTATTGTATTTCGCACATTAAAAAAAGGTCTGAAAACACAATGGGACTTTAAGCGAAAACGCATTTATTGGGAAAGAATAACGTTTTCTCCACTGTACGTAGAGCAAACTTGTTCTTTACTTAGTGTATATCATGATCAGAGGGCTCCTAACGGACCAATATGATCAAGTTCGGCACTAGTTGCAATTTTGTAATGTATTGGTGAAACAAGGGACTCAACATTTGGGCACGACTTAAAAATGAAATTGGAATTGTCCTTTGAATGTTTCAGGAGGAACTGAGCAAATACCATTTCTCATCTGGAATTGTGTTTTACTGGACACTGCTGATCATTAGCCATATTACTGCAGAAATAATAGACACGTGGGCACGTGCATGTTCTATTTTAGGCTCATCTGGCAGCTAGAGTGTCTAGACGGGCTAATGCACTCACCATCAATCTTTATAACTAGAATAATTGCTTTTGTATTAGAAAAACCCAAGGAGTAATTTTAGAATATAATTTGTTAATAAACAATTACCAAGCTGCAGGTTTGTGATGATTATTGCAACTACAGTGTTCCCTCCCTACAAAGACCCTCTAAACAACGACTCTCACCTTACAACAACGATTGCCGCTGTTCCCAAAACAAGACAATTATGTCAAACTATTTTACTACTTCAATATATTCAAGCCAGGGTTACATGTACTCTAACTCTGATAAGGATCGAA
Source organism: Gari tellinella (assembly GCA_922989275.2). NCBI lineage: Eukaryota > Metazoa > Mollusca > Bivalvia > Cardiida > Psammobiidae > Gari > Gari tellinella. Next base: position 49,414,812 of record OV277866.1, read on the forward strand.
TATGTTTGAAAATTGTGCTGACGTTTCTGCAGTCAAATGAACTAAAACTCGTCAATATTAACTTGCAAATAATATGCTCGAGTCGACGATACAGAGGAGAAGACGTTTTTCTTCCCCAATAAACTTGTTTGCAATTAAACTGTTATTTCTATTGCAAACAGTTTGGAGCCAGATCAGACACGGGTTACCCGGCGTCTGATCAGGCTCAAAACTATTTGCCACTCAGATTAAAATACATCGTGAGAAATTTAAAAAAAAATGTAATTTTTCTACATTATAGTGCAAGAGTTTTGAGTTTCATAATCGTTTGAACGGGACAGAAAAACACATTCTCCACTTTGTAATAACACGGTTTAAATTACAGACTGAATGTTTTTGTAAATATTAATATGCAATATGTATTGGAATGCTGATAGAGGTCATTTTCTCATTACAGTGGAGAATATGTTATTCTTTCCCAATAAACGCGTTTACGCTAAAACTATTATTTGCAGTGCAAACAGTTTGGAGCCAGATCAGACGCCGGGTAATCCGGCGTCTGATCAGGCTCCAAACTGTTTGCCACCAAGATAAACAAGAATTATCAGAATTTTCCAAAAGTTGTTCTTTTCTATGTTTTAGTGCTTTGCGTTTGCGTACGTTTGCGTTTAAACGGGAAAGAATAACATATTCTCCACTGTACATTGGAAACGGAAAAGATAAGGTTCAAAGCATTGCTATGGAATAGTAATATATTGCATTACATCACGGTGCATTATAAATGCATTATACAGTGGAAACGATATGATTATTCTCCGTTCAAAAACAGAATAAAAACGCAAACGGACAACAATTTACATTAAGAAAATGACAATTGTTTGAAATTTCTATTTATTATAATATGAGTAGTAAACAATTTGGAGTCCGATCAGGGTCTTTTTTGGATCCAAACTGTTTGCCATGGGAATAATCAGTTTAGCCTAGGCTCAAATCTGACCAATCAAACGATTGAGAACATTTTCAGCACAACACAAAAAAAGCTTGAGAACCCTGAGACCAGGTTGTCAGACGTTTCATCCAGCTTGAAAACATTTGAAACTCAAAGAAAAAACAATCAACATAAATAATATTATAATTTCAAACAGTATATCAGTTTCTACATTTTGTTGTCTTGAAATTGCCTTTAGTTTCGTATGAATTTGAACAAATAACGTATTCTCTACAGTATACAAACCACATATGGGCATCAATTGTAATAAGCCATATGGACTGTGAAGAAAGCGTTAACCATTTCATGATTAAATTATTCGGGAGATTTTTACCCCTTCACCGTTTTATTGTCGTCTGCTTCATTATTGTTGTCTGCAATACACGTTTCAAAGTTAGATTTAAGGTTGTATGACTTAATAAATATCGATATGAGTGTCAAACAGTTTGGGTCCTTATCGGACGCCGCGTTACGCGGCGTCGGATCAGGATCCAAACTGTTTGCAAACGCGGTTTAAAGCATCATTGAGAATGAAAGGGTTGACACGCTTGAACTAATATTTCCATTGTAAACAGTTTGAAGCTAGATCAGATGCCGGATAACCCGGCGTCTGACCAAGTCCCAAACTGTTTGCCACTTAAATAAAAATATATCGTCAGAAATGTCAGAAAGATGTCATTTTCGCAAGTTTAATTCTGCGCGTTCGCGTTTCGATTGCCTTTTTAACGGGAATGAATGACGTCGTCTCCACAGTTTATGCATTTGGTCATAAATTTGTCTAGACATTCAAACCCCGTTATTGGAGTAATATCAACATAATCCTTTCTTGTAGGGCTACCAATAAAACAGAGAAAGCAATTAATAACTTGGCTTCAATAATTTACACTGCTACCGTACAAATGTTCCTGTTTATACAATGTACGGTACCAACCAATTCTGACAATTCAGTATTATCTTAGTGGCAAACAGTTTTAAGCCTGATCTGGCACCGGGTTACTTTGCGCCTAAATTTACTCCGATAAAAGTAATGTTAGTTACAGTGGAGAATCTGTTATTCTTTCCCAATAAACGCGTTTACGTTAAAACTATTATTTGCAGTGCAAACAGTTTGGAGCCAGATCAGACGCCGGGTAACCCGGCGTCTGATCAGGCTCCAAACTGTTTGCCACCAAGATAAACAAGAATTATCAGAATTGTCCAAAAGTTGTTCTTTTCTACGTTTTAGTGCTTTGCGTTTGCGTACGTTTGCGTTTAAACGGGAAAGAATAACAGATTCTCCACTGTAGTAATTGTTTCAGCACAAAAGTGTTATTGATCTAAACTGTAACGTAAGACTTTTATTCAATACACTATGAAACCTAGCATAATGTCAGAGAGTACATTACATAACAGGGGACTAAAACAAACTATATCCTCTATATATAGTAAATGACTTATTACAGTTACAGCGGTCCCTCTCTACAATAATCATGACAACATGACAAAATGACCATGTCTGATCGAAGTCATTATCGGAAGAAAAATAGAAAGCAACTTGTTTAGCGGACTGATCTGATTTACTCTGAGTCTGCGATATAAAACACAAGGATTTATAATGTGCCTCCATTCGTTGTATAAATGCAACAAGCACATTGACACTGTTTGAGAATATACCAGGATAAATCAACGTTACCATGAAGTTTGATATTGAAAGAAATAGTGTAACACTCACCTATTATGTAGATTGTAGGAAACAGCAGGATATGAAATAGAAAGGAAAGAGCATCATTAGTGATATGACAAAGCGACAAATATACAATTGAAATGTTATACAGTGGAGAATCTGTTATTCTTTCCCAATAAACGCGTTTACGCTAAAACTATTATTTGCAGTGCAAACAGTTTGGAGCCAGATCAGACGCCGGGTAACCCGGCGTCTGATCAGGCTCCAAACTGTTTGCCACCAAGATAAACAAGAATTATCAGAATTGTCCAACAGTTGTTTTTTTCTACGTTTTAGTGCTTTGCGTTTGCGTACGTTTGCGTTTAAACGGGAAAGAACAACAGATTATCCACTGTATGTTCCCGTTTAACTCTTTCACTGCCAAATTTAAAGGTGACTTTGCAAACAGTTTTGATCCTGATCAGACGCTGCGTAACGCGGCGTCTGATAAGGATCCAAACTGTTTGACGCTCGTGTCGACATTTACAGTGGAGAATCTGTTATTCTTTCCCTTTTAAACGCAAACGTACGCAAACGCAAAACGCTAAAACGTAGAAAAGAACAACTTTTGGACAATTCTGATATTTCATGTTTATCTTGGTGGCAAACAGTTTGGAGTCTGATCAGACGCCGGGTTACCCGGCGTCTGATCTGGCTCCAAACTGTTTGCACTGCAAATAATAGTTTTTGCGTAAACGCGTTTATTGGGAAAGAATAACAGGTTCTCCACTGTATACAGTCAAAATGGCCCGTATTCTGACTTTAAAAATATTGCAGACGACACAACAATGCAGACGATATTTTGGCAGTAAGAGGGTTAAAGCAGACGATAGAACGTAGCAGTGAAAGAGTTAAGCAAAACATTTGTCTAAAAGACATTTTACAAATTTAGAAAGACATCTATGAATACAATGATAACATTAAGAGTAAAGTGTTAGTCTGTCCAAACAATTGCATGTGTTCTAAGAACAAGGGGTCGTTTCATACAACTTCGTACGACAAAAACGGTCGTAAGTCAAAACTTGAAAATAAATTTAATTGCTGAATACTGTATCTAATCCTGTATTTTGCCATCTCTTTGGAATCGCTTTTACAATACGATTCCACATACATATCACACTACAGGAATAGATGGAGAAATAATAATAATAATTGAGATTTTTATAATCTGACTTACGACAATATTAATGTTGCCGTATGAACTTTTATGAAACGGGCACCAGCTGCCCATTTCACACCGTTTGAAGTCAAATCGTGCCACGTGATGCTCGGCAATAGATCAGGACCCATGTTATAAAGCTTTTGAGTTGAGTCTGAAATTGTTCTCAAGCATTTGATTTGTCAGATTTTAAAATTTGCTTAGCTGACCAATCAAATGCTTGAGGACGTTTTGAGCCGCACACTGTTTGGTACTCAGATTGAAATAAATAATCAACACGTATTATAAACTTTATTCGTAATTTGTTATTGGTCCTTTGGTTTTGCGTCTTGATTCGTTTTACTGGGACAGAAAACTACTTCCATGTTAAAAGGGAAAGTAATTTTACACTAGGATTAATGTTTTGTCAAAGAAATGTTTCTTACAATACGTGTTACGTTTAAACAGTTTATCCCTTTTATTTCCATATTCGACTCAAGTCGACTTAGCACACACTTTGCATTCAGATGAGGCACCGCCTAATACAGAATCTCGTCAGGTTCCAAACCTTTTGGGCATTTATTATCTAGTAATTACTTCAAACATTTATATATGGCTTTTAATTCTAGCAAAGTTGTGAGACATATTAGTCAGCATATCACCAACACTTAAGATGGTATGTCTGTATCGGAAGATACATTGCATCAGTTTGCCAAATTACAACAGTACTGAAAAACCTTCATTTTCAATTATTTCAAAGTTGTTGATTGAATAAGCAGTGTTGTTAACATATTTTGGACGCTTCTCAAGAACGAAAGTTTACACTCGTTTTATAATTTAAACGTGTTTTAAGAGTTGGCATGTTCTGCTAAATATATTGTATACAATGCATGCAAATGTACTATAAAATAAATAATACAGAAATTAACGAGTTTAATGGTGCAAGAGCATGGATATAGAGCCGTTCAATTCCGGACGTTTCTCAGTATACATTAGAACCTCTCTATTACGACCACTAAATTGTGTCAAATATTAGTCGTTTCAGACAGGCGACTGCTTAAAGCAATGTGAAAGTGAAACAGAAAGCTCCTAAGGGAGTTTTTTCTGTTTCACTTTCACATTGCCTTAAGCTGTCACCTATCTTTTATACAGACAATTAGCCTTATTTCTAGTGGTCGTAATAGAGAGGTTTTACTGTATATGAAATGACATCGATACTGCCTTCTGATAATCAAGGAGGTTCAGGTGTTACATTGTATGTTAAACGTTCCACAAAGGTATTAAAGTATTTCATGTGTGCATTTCCTTGTTTGAAATAAAATAGGTGCTCTTTTTGAAATAACCTTTTGAACATTACATTTGATTGTAGCAGTTATTTTTCAAATGCAGTGGCCATTTAATACAGAACCAAAGCAGAACACAGAAAAGGTGTCCTTGATCTGCAGAAGTTGTAAACGGCAGATCTAAGTTTAGCTTTATTCTTTTTTTCTGTTTCACAGACACACTACACACAGTGAAAAAACTACTATTCTTGTCCGTTTGAACGAAACAAAACGCAAATGTAATGCAATAAAATAAACAGACGATTGCTTTTTAAATTTCTAGTCACTTTTTATCTGATAGCATAAGCGTTCACTGGGAAATATCTAAAATAAGATCTAAAAAGATTCTAAATTTGAAAAATATATGAACACTCTAAATGTGTCACCGACAAAAAATAAGTCAGTAAAAACGTTAAACCTCTGTGTATAAACCACCAAAACCAACATTGCTTTAAAATCATAAATACAGTTAACGCCGTTCATTCTAAGTTTAGATACGCATTTCCTGTTTAAAGTATATGGTTGCTTAAAGCATAGTCACAACAGAAAACTCCTAAATGAGTTGTCTATCTTACTTTCATCTTGCATTAAGCTGCTTCCTATCTAGCATACAACAAACTATTTCCTATTTTAGTGTTTCTAATAGAGAGGCTATACTGTAACAGTATCGACGTTTGTAGTAATTGTGTGTTGGCGTTCTGTCTGTAAAAAGGTGTCCATAAACAACGTTTAAATTGTGTGTTTCCAAGGTTATAGCTATCTTTGCCACAACCGCTAAATCACCTCAGACATAAATAATTAGTTTAGATTCTGAGCTGCAATTTTACGCCTTCTTCATTAGACGTCAAACCCATATTTAAAGCCTCTTAATACAGTGGAGAAGACGTTATTCTTTCTCAATAAACGCGTTTATGTTAGAAGTAGTATTTCAATTGCAAACAGTTAAGAGCCAGATCAGACGCCGGGTAACCCGGCGTCTGATCAGGCTCTAAACTGTTTGCTTCTCAGATCAAAATGATTCGTGAGAATTTTCAAAATATTGGATTTTTCTGCGTTTTAGTGCATTGCATTTGCGTCCTATTTGCTTTTAAAAGGGGAAAGAAGAACTTCGTATCCTATGTACTACTTTTTCAGACATGATTTCATTTGCTTTAGGTGGTCTTCCTCAAAATAAACCAGCTTCAGTTTTTTTAAAGCTAAAAGCAAATATGGTACATGCGTGTAAAGGTTAAGATGTTAACATTTCATCGGATCCATAAGTCAATTGTTTGCCGATATTACATGTATTAAAAGTCGCAATCCACAGAATAATGGTTAATCGCACCAGCGAAAATGCTTAGATTGCAGAATGGTATAGTTAAAATTGACATGCAACATTTCTGTAAAACGTCTGAAGCATAAACTGTAAATTTAATTAACAATTACAATATATTTGTTTTTACAAAGTTATACAGTGGCCAAAACGTTATTCTCTCCAGTTTAGAGGAAACTACACACAGATGCAATGCAGTAAAAAAGAGACAATTGCTACGTTTTGAAATCATTTACATCACTTTTAATATGAGTAGCAAATAGTTTGGAACCTAATCAAACGCAGTGATAACTCGGCGTCTGATCTGACTCACAACTGTTTACAATGGCAAAAACTTGTTTAACATAAACGCGTTTATTGAGAAAAGTTAAGGTTCCAAACTGTTTGCCACCAACATTAAAATAAATCGTCAACATAAAACTTATTCAAAAGCCGCTACTACAGTGGATACTCTGTTATTCTTTCCCGTTTAAACGCAAACGTACGCAAACGCAAAACACTAAAACGTAGAAAAGAACAAGTTTTGATCAATTCTGATAATTCTTGTTTATCTTGGTGGCAAACAGTTTGGAGCCTGATCAGACGCCGGGTTACCCGGCGTCTGATCTGGCTCAAAACTGTTTGCACTACAAATAATAGTTTTAGCGTAAACGCGTTTATTGGGAAAGAATAACAGATTCTCCACTGTAATTGCATTGTGTTTGCGTTCAGTTATTCTTAACCCTTTCACTCCCAAATTGTCAACGAGCTTTTTACCCCTTCACCATCTCATTGTGCTTCAATTTTGTCGTTTGCAAGATCGTTTCAAAGTAAGATTCAATGTGGTATGACTTAAAACATATCGATACGAGTACCAAACAGTTTGGATCCTGATCAGACGCCGCATCATGCGGCGTCTGATCAGGATCCAAACTGTTTGCAAACGCGCTTTTAAGCGACATTGAGGGTGAAAGGGTTAAACGGTAAAGCATAACGTCTTACACCTACCAATGTTGAAGACGTATCTGTCAATAAGCTTTGCAAGCCATATCCTAAACTCCTGATACAGTCTGTTAATATCACTCATACTGGTGGACGTTTTCACATTTCAATATAATTCTATCCATGCTATTTCTGATTTAATATGCTCCATGGTATACATCCAACACATAACGTAAACTGTCTATATTTATAGATAGAAACCAACATCTGTTCATATCTACATGTATATCCACAGAGACTTTCACCAGTTCTGAAAAATCCATAATTTCCAAGACTTTTGCTTTCACAATAGTATATTCCTTATAAGGTGTTAAAAGAACTTCTAATTTTTTAACATTTTCTCTGCTTGAAATATTCAAAACTTCATTTATTCAGAGATTTTAACTCTCAGAGAATGTACTATTTAATGAAATTCATAGTTCTGATGAATGTCACTATTCTAAGAAACATAAATAGAATAGCATAGGATTTTTACGAATATAACGACTTTTTCATTTCAGAAATCCTCATTATTCAGATAATTGCATTATAAAGAACGCCACATTTTAGCTGAGGAAACAGTTCTCGTATAAGTCTATGTCTAACGCAGAAACTTAAAGAAATACTGAATGCGTTAATGTGATTCTTACACCATATTGCAAGACGAGTAAATGAAAGTTTACACCTGAACAATAACTGAAATATGAGTATGACAATCTGAGGCACACCAATTTGTATCTTCGTTAAGTCAATGAGTGTTTAAAAAGAAATAAAAAAAACAAACATTGTAGAACGATTGTAAAAGGGGGAATTTAGTGCATAGGGTTTGAACTCTTTCACATCTAAATTAAGAGCGTGACTGTTGCCCTTTCATTGTCATTGTATTATTTGTTGCAAAGTTATTTTAAAGCAGTATGAATAGTTGAATATTGACCAGATAATCAAACAGTTTGGGTCCTGATCAGACGCCGAGTCATACGCCGTTTGGTTTGGATCAAAACATTTTGTAACGTCGACTTTAATAGCCGTAGGTGGTGAAAGGGTTCAATGCTGCTGATGATTAAACGTTTTCAGTTTCTATACAACGGTTATGTTCCCAAATAATAGGTGTGGAGAAAACGTTAAAATTCCAACTAAATGAGTATAATTATGCTGAATCGATTATATCTACTGCAAACAGTTTGGAGTTAACCCGGCGTCTGATCATGCTCCAAACTGTCTGCAACTAAAATTAAAACAAATCAATAAACATTCCAAAATAATGTAATGCTCTATATTTCTTTGCATTGCGTACAGTGGAGAATCTGTTATTCTTTCCCGTTTAAACGCAAACGTACGCAAACGCAAATCACTAAAACGTAGAAAAGAACAACTTTTGGACAATTCTGATAATTCTTGTTTATCTTGGTGGCAAACAGTTTGGAGCCTGATCAGACGCCGGGTTACCCGGCGTCTGATCTGGCTCCAAACTGTTTGCACTGCAAATAATAGTTTTAGCGTAAACGCGTTTATTGGGAAAGAATAACACATTCTCCACTGTAAATATACGTTTCATATGCGTTTAAAAGAAACCCGTATTATCCGGTGTACATCGTTTATAAAATGACGAGTTTCGTTGCAAAGCAAACGAATAACGTAATCCTAACGGTATCACTGGTATAACTAAAATTCCTTCCAATAGCATTAATATTCCGTATTTATATCACTTTCCCACTGACAAGTAAGGCTGGTTTCCATAGAGTGACATTGCATCTGTTATATTCGCTGCTATTCCGGGTATTTATGCTATAGTTAACTCTACACTTCATCTGAACTTAGGTAGACATAAGATGTAAATAAAAGTTCAAATTGTTGCCAAGATATATTGTCTGGTTCAAATTTCTAACTAATCTTTCGTGCAGGCAATGCAAGAAAACATAGTATGTTTCAAAAAGATGGAGCCTTAAAACGCATAGCCCAATTAAACTGTCAAATATTTCGTAACGTATTGGGATTTAATGCACTTACAAATGTTAAACATATAGTAGGCTCTTTTCTGTCTCCTAATATAGTAGGTTATATTAAATATTATCATCGATAGATACGTTTAATACCACACATACCATTCTCATACCGGATACAGCAGAAGAAACGGTATTCTCTCACGTTCAGACAATACGCAATGCAAGAACACAATAGTTTTGTTTTAACAAAACAAATGCATTAAAGATTTCCTTTTCTCTTAGTGCCTAACAGTGTGAGTATCGCTACAAGCTCCACCCTGTTTGCAATGAAAATAATTACTTTACTCGAAACGCATTTCTTGGGACAGAAAGCTATCACCACCTTCTGTACAACGTTTGTGAGATTGCTTAAACTCTTTAAATATGTAAATTGGCTTACCTTCCTATTTTGTCTACAGTATCTATATTAATGTTTGCTTGAAGTTTGATAAATCATGTTAAGTAACTGTTTAGAGTCAAACAGAATCCATTAAAGCTCGCTTACAACGAAATTGGATTTAACGAAATACTGGATATAACAAAACAGACTTTTCCCCACTCTCTATTTAAGTTATACAGTGGAGAATCTGTTATTCTTTCCCAATAAACGCGTTTACGCTAAAACTATTATTTGCAGTACAAACAGTTTGGAGCCAGAGCAGACGCCGGGTAACCCGGCGTCTGATCAGGCTCCAAACTGTTTGCCACCAAGATAAACATGAATTATCAGAATTTTCTAATGGTTGCACTTTTCTACGTTTTAGCGTTTTGCGTTTGCGTTTCGTTTCGTTTAAACGGGAAAGAATAACAGAGTATCCACTGTAGTAAAACGGACATGATATAACGAACTTTGGATAGAACGAAATATTTTGGACGGTCCTGACGACTTCTTTATAAGTAAACTTTACTGTAAAACGATGAAAGTCCGTAAATTGTTCAATAATAAATCCTGACACGTCAACTCAAGTTTCAATTTAGTGACTACACTATAATTTTAGATTGTTAACAATGGCACGCATAAATGTTCCAATGGACAAAGTATGGGTATACCACTGACACTGTGATTTGAAAGATATTAGTAGATCTACACTTTCTGATACTGTTATGCGGTATTCTGCCTCTTGCAATTCTGGCATCAATTGGATTCTAAATTTAACCTGAAAAACGGTAAAAAAAAACCCAGACTTTTATGTCAAATCCGTGAAAAATAGAGTTTCGATACCTTTGCGCGAAAAAAGAAAACGCGAAAAATTCATTTACGGTAAAATCGCTAAATTTGCTTCTCGCGTAAAATAACACTTATACGATATAAAATAACCGAGATTCGAAAAACAATTCTTTTAACTCTGACTCTGCTTCCATTTTGTGACAAGGGAGCACAACAAAGTATCACAAACTACCAAAGAATTAAAACTAACACTGTAATAGCTAATTGAGTGCCTTGTTTATTTGAGCAATCATCTTTATACAATGGAGAAGACGTTGTTCTTTCCCAGTAAACGCGTTTATGCTTAAACTAGTATTTCTATTGCAAACATTTTGGAGCCATATCAGACGCCGGGTAACCCGGCGTCTGATCAGGCTCCAAACTGTTTGCCATTCAGACCGAATATAGTTGTCAGAATTGTCTTAAGAAATGTCATTTTCTACTATTTTTGCAAAGCGTTTGAGTTTCATTTGCGTTTAAATGGGAAAGAACAACGAGTTTTCCTCTGTAGTGATATCCACTAATCTATGGCTCTGTTTAGACATGTGTGGTTGAAGAGGTTACTAAGCGACACTGTGCCGTTGTGTGACACATTTACTGATCTATCGATGTCAATGCTCAACTGAGAAACAACATATGGAAGCCTGTGATTGAACTTTCTGCCATCCCTGAAATTGTGCCAGTTTAGGCATACAGTGAGGAATACGTTATGCTATCCCATTTAAACTATAATGAACGCAAACACGTTGCAATAATAGTTAAACATAACAACGATGAAGATAATTCTTGCACATTTCTTTAATATCTGATTGGCAAATGGTTTGAGGCCACCAGCCGCGGGATTTTTCGGTGTCTGGTCAGGCTCCAAACTGTTTGCAATGAACATAATAAATTTAGCAGAAACGCTTTTATTTGAAATGAAGAACGTCTTTTCCATTGTACAATGGATACGCTCAGTTGTATTTTCCAGCTGGCGTGTTTTCACTTGCATTTCCCGAAACTTAATGGTTATTTGTAAATGTCACAGTGTGTAGGTTAACAATAAAAACAGGTTTGGTTCCTGATCAAATGCGGTCTCCTTGGGTGTTTATTATTTTTAAATAAATGTTACGCAGAAAGTTCTTAAGTAACCTTCCTTGGGTTCTTTCATCTTGCTTTAAAGTTGCAATCCGTATTATAAATTACAGTGGAGACAACGTTATTCTTTCCCAATAAACGCGTTTACGCTAAAACTATTAATTCCATTGCAAACAGATTGGAGCCAGATCAGACGCCGGGTAACCCGGCGTCTGATCAGGCTCCAAACTGTTTGCCACCAAGATAAACATGAATTATCAGAATTGTCCAAAAGTTGTACTTCTCTACGTTTTGCGTGCGTACGTTTGCGTTTAAACGGGAAAGAATAACAGATTCTCCACTGTACACTGTAAACTGATTGATCCTTGAACTCAAAATGAACACATCCATTTTCATATAAAGTCTAGTCCATGTGCTCCATAAAGGATTTTTTTTACATTTATTGCCAATTGACAAACAGGACCTGAAAAAGTGGATAGTTTAGGAGCATTTAATTTGGGCCACACTATTCATACAGTTACATGTACATGTAAGAACAGGTATTATTTCCCAATAACCTTATTTATGCTAAAACTGTTATTACGTTTTATTGCATTGTGTTTCAGACATGAACATTTATACAGTGGAGAATGTGTTATTCTTTCCCAATAAACGCGTTTACGCTAAAACTATTATTTGTGGTGCAAACAGTTTGGAGCCAGATCAGACGCCGGGTAACCCGGCGTCTGATCAGGCTCCAAACTGTTTGCCACCGAGATAAACATGAAATATCAGAATTGTCCAAAAGTTGTTTTTTCTACCTTTTAGCGCTTTGCGTTTGCGTACGTTTGCGTTTAAACTGGAAATAATGACAGATTCTCCACTGTAACGTATTCTATCTTGTGAATAAGCAATGGCTAGAGTACTGTTCGGAAGACGTTTTTCTTTCCCGTTTAAACTCAAACGACATGCAAACGCATTGCAATAATACGTAGAAAATGACAACATGTTGACAATTCTGACTTTTCATTTTAAGCTGAGTGGCAAACAGTTACCCGACGTCTGATCAGGCTCCAAACTGTTTGCAAAAGAAATGATACTAGCGAAAAGAGTTAAGCATAACCATAGAACAATGCTATGTAATCCCAAAGGGAGACCACTTCAACTTGACCGAACGTTGTAGAGGGTGTATATTTATTGTCCTTGGTATGTATATTGCTAATATACAGTGCTCCATCCCAACAACAGCCCTTTGAACAACAGTTCCCTTCTTACAACAACGCCGTTCCCTAAACAAGAAAATTATGTCTAACCTTTTTACGACTGCAATATCGTTTGTTTCAAATTGTTGTCTGCTGGTTTTCTCAAAGTCACATATTAGACGTTTTAAGAGAAAGAAAATAATAAAGAGTGACAAACAGCTTAACAGATGCCGCGTTATGCGGCGTCATATCGCTGTTTGCAAATTGTAAACCAATTTCTCTTCCTATAACAACTGTCTCTAAACAACGCACATAATCTTTGTCTTCCATGGGATGCTATTGTAGAAAGGGAGCACTTCATCACAAATCTCTCATAATTACATTTTTATGCTAAACATTTTAAAGTTAGATCTATCGCCAGGACTGGTAACCATACGTCTGATCAGGTTTCAAGTTGTTTGCAACTCAGATTGAAATAAATTGTTAAAACTTTTAAAAAGAGAGAGTAATTTCTACGTTATATAGTACTCCCTCCGTTGTCAACTTAAAGTTGTCGTCTGCTGTTGTTTCTCATAGTAACATATGAGTGGACCTTTTGACAACAGTAATAATAATGACGAGTGACAAACAACTTGAATGCAGATCAGACGCCGCGTTACGTGGCGTCTGATCTGGATTCAAGCTGTTTGAAAATGTAAGCCAAGTCTTAAGTTGCCCTCCCTATAACAACGCCCTCCGAAAAACCCCAATAAAGTCACAATTAGCAGCATGAGCAGGCAAAGGGTTAATTATACAGTGGAGAATCTGTTATTCTTTCCCGTTTAAACGCAAACGTACGCAAACGCAAAGCACTAAAACGTAGAAAAGAACAAATTTTGGACAATTCTGATATTTCATGTTTATCTTGGTGGCAAAATGTTTGGAGCCTGATCAGACGCCGGGTTACCCGGCGTCTGATCTGGCTCCAAACTGTTTGCACCACAAATAATAGTTTTAGCGTAAACGCGTTTATTGGGAAAGAATAACACATTCTCCACTGTACCATTGAAAGAAGATTGCTTTTCAGATATTTTCTCAAATTGAGATTTTAAGAATTTGGGCATGAATAATCTGGATAATGATCAAAGCAGTTTGCAAATGATATGGGGTAGAGGTAATGTTACAAGTACATGTAGTAGCCTTACGTTTAACCAATAACCCAATATACATGTCCTTTTCCGCCTTTGATTTAGTCTTTCGCTAGAGAATATAATTCTACTTTATACATATATAATGATAAATGTTACCATAAGAAACATTTTCTATATCCTAGCAGATGGTATGTTGATTGAAACGTGCACCTGTCTATAAACCAGAAATAAGCTATTGGGAAAGGGTTAAAAGGACATTGAACGATCAGTCGCAGCTTTGTTTTTCGGAGGCTTAATTGCAGTATATGTTACGCATCCTGTTTCTGCCAATGGATATACGACCTAATACCGCAAGTTTATCTGTGTATCCCAGACACACGCTGGCAGATAAACAACTACAAAACAAGACTGAAAAGGAAATCTTATTACAGTGGAGAAAACGTTAATCTTTCCCAATGAACGCGTTTACGCTAAAACTATTATTTCCATTGCAAACAGTTTGGAGCCAGATCAGGCGCCGGGTAACCCGGCGTCTGATCAGGCTCCAAACTGTTTGCCACCAAGATAAAAATGAAATATCAGAATTGTCCAAAAGTTGCACTTTTCTACGTTTTAGTGTTTTGCGTTTGCGTTTCGTTCAAACGGGAAAGAATAAGGGATTCTCCACTGTACAAAACAAGACGGAAAAGGAAATCTTATTACGTTTGGAAGTAACACTTTCTCTGCGAAATAAGGTCTGCCTTTATGTTGTCCACTAAAAACGTCTGTACAAATATAACTACATGTAGTTCTTTAGAGTGCTCCCTCTCTATTACAACTACCAATGGGACATATATTGTGTACATTATTCGGAGCGAGTTGTTGTGGAGAATGGAAATTAATACCCTCTGACCGTTATAGGGAGGGAACACTGTAGTTTAAACTATCAGATAATGAATACACCGAATTAGATAACGTCAAAGTTGGAATACAATTTATTTGCTAATGAAACGAAACGGCATACGACATAATGGTCAGTAAATTAGATTCTAAAATTCTCAATTATAATAAAATGTTATTACATGTGTATTTCATCTAACCCTGTCTTGTGGCATTTTAAAAGGAATGTCACAAGACAGGATTAGATGGAGAAATCAGTTGTTATTTATGTATATTCAAGTTTTGACTTTCGTTTTTGTCGTTGGACGTTTCGTAAGACGGGCCCAGATCAAGATTTAAACTATTTAAATTTGCATCTTATCAGTCAGAACAATATAAGTATGTAGTGCTTCCTCCCTACAACGACCCTCCCAACAAAAAATTCCCTCCTTACATCGACCCCTGTCGCAGTTCCCTAAACAGGACAATTATATCTAACTCTTTTACTGCTGCAATAACGTTTGCTTAAAATTGTCGTCTGCTGGATTTTTTTTCAAAGTTATATTTAAGTGAATTTTTTTGATAGAATAAATATAATAACGAGTGACAACTTGAATTCAGATTAGATGCCGCGTTACGCGGCATCTGATCTGGATCAAAGATGTTTGCTAATGCAAGTCAAGTCTTAATGTTCCCTCCCTATAACGACTCCCTCCGAACAACACACAAATATGTGTATCCCATTGGGTGTCGTTGTAGAGAGGGAGCGCTGAACATGTATTTAGTGGGGTGTGGATAAACCCTTAACATGCTGATCTGTCGTCTGCAACAAATGTATCGTCTGCGGAAAAAATCATGATCACTTTGTACGCATTATTAACTTAACCCTTAAGCTACCAAAAGTTTTGATTTATATTCTACCCCTTAACCGTTTCATTGTCTTATTCAATTCTTTTATCTGCAATGTCGTTTCAAAGTAAAACAAAAAAATAAGGCAGTTTCACTGAAGACATTTCAAAACGTGTTTCAAACTGTTTGGATCCTGATCAGACGCCGCGTTACGCGGCGTCTGATCAGGATCAAACTGTTTGCAAACGCGCTTTTAAGTGTCATTGAGAGTGAAAGGGTTAGAACAAATTGAATATGAGTGGCAAGCAATTGTTACCAAGATCAGACGCCCCACTATGAGGCGTCTGATTTTGGTCAAATGTTTGCATATGTCAGACAAGTCGCTTAGCGTTAGAATGCTCTTTCCCAACAGTGATTTCTTCCTTACAACGACCCTTGCTACAGCTCCCTAAACGGGACAGTTATGTCAAACGTGTTTACTGCTGCATTTTCGTCTGCTTAAAGTTGTCGTCTGTTTTGTTTTTTCTCAAAGCTACATATAAGTGGACATTTTGATAGAATAAATATAATGACGAGTGACACATTTTGATAGAATAAATATAATGACGAGTGACAAACAGTTTGAATCCGCGTTACGCGGCGTCTGATCTGGATTCAAGCTGTTTGCAAATATAAACCAAGTCTTAGTTTTCCCTCCCTATAACGATACCCTCCGAACAACACACACAATCTGTGTCTCCTATTAGGTGTCGTTGTTGAGAGAGAGCACTGTTTAAGGATCAATTAATGTATCACAACAACAGACGATAGTCCCAGTGGTCTGCATCCATATGCTTTAACCGTAAATTAGGCTAGGTTGTGATTTATGGTATGCTGTTGATAGTATAAGCAGTAGCACCATTGTTTGAAGTTGTTATTTCCAGACACCTTATTCAATTACGGTTTGTTTATTCACTTACAAATAACACAAATTGCAAACACATTTTTATTACATACTATGCATTTTGTTGCGCGTTAGTACAGAGAAGAAAACGTTATTCTTTCCCAATAAACGCGTTTACGCTAAAACTATTATTTCTATTGCAAACAGTTTGGAGCCAGATCAGACGCCGGGTAATCCGGCGTTTGATCAGACTCCAAACTGTTTGCCACCAAGATAAAAATGAATTATCAGAATTGTCCAAAGGTTGCACTTTTCTACGTTTTAGTGATTTGCGTTTGCGTTTCGTTCCGTTTAAACGGGAAAGAATAACGGATTCTCCACTGTATAATACAAAGTCTTTAGACACGTATTAAGTAAGATGAAGAGAATAAGACATGATAGAGAGAAGAAGAACGAAAGCAAGAGAAAGTGAGAGAGACACAGAGGAATGAGTATGATAGTGAATGATTTAGGAGAGAAAAAGAAACACAGAAAGATGGAAATTCAAACAAATATTTTAGTACACATGCATTTATTGGGGAAGAATCTCCGCAGTCCATATGAAAAAGGTTTAGTTAATACATGTGTTGTATATTTCCCCTTCCCTACAACGACCCTCCCAATAACGATTCCCTCCTTACAACAATATCTGCCGCTGTCCCTTAAAAGATAGTCATTCCAACACTTTCACTGCTGCAATATCGTCTGTTTAAAATTGTTGTCTGCTGTTTTTTCTCAAAGTTACATATAATTTGACAGTTTGACAGACGAAATATAGTGACGAATGACAAACACCTTGAAACCAGATAAGACGCGACGTAACGAGGCATCTGATCTGACTTAAACTGTTTGCAAATGTAAGTTAAGTCTTAATTTTCCCTCCATATAACAACTCACTCCGAACGAACAACACACGTAATATTTGTCTCACTTTGGATGTTGTTGCATATACAGTGGAGAATCTGTTATTCTTTCCCAATAAACGCGTTTATGCTAAAACTATTATTTGCAGTGCAAACAGTTTGGAGCCAGATCAGACTCCGGGTAACCCGGCGTCTGATCAGGCTCCAAATTGTTTGCCACCAAGATAAACAAGAATTATCAGAATTGTCTAAAAGTTGTTCTTTTCTACGTTTTAGTAATTTGCGTTTGCGTACGTTTGCGTTTAAACGGGAAAGAATAACAGATTCTCCACTGTAGGGAGCTCTGTACAGTCTAAACATTATCTGTACCCCTTAATTGCCGAGTCAGACTACATCAACATAATTTTGGATCCCTATGAGACGCCGAGAAACATGGCGTCTGATCAGGATCTACACATTTCAGTACTCCCAAACAGATGTGTTAGTATTTTTCAAGATTTGGAGAAATTCACAAATACCTGTATATACGGTGTGATTATTAACGCCAAACGAAACGTTCTAGTAGAATATACGGCACAGAAGAGGTTGAGCGAAATGACGGTTTCTTAGCTAATGAGATCACTTTGATGTCTAAGATCACAATAAATCAAACTGCTACATGTACACTGTTAATTAACTTATTGAACATCTCGCTATTGAACTAATTTACACCCCTGAGTACAGTGGACATGACGTTATTCTTTCCCGTTGACACGCAAACGTAACTCAAACGCAATGTACAAAAGAACGAAAAATGACAATATTTTGAAAATTCTGACGATTCATTTCAATCCGATAGGCAAACAGTTTGAAGCCTGATCAGACGCCGGTTTACCCGTCGTCTGATAAGGCTCAAAACTGTTTGCAATTTAATAATTTTTAAACGCGTTCATTGGGAAAAAATAACGTTTGTTCCACTGTAGAGTAATATCAGCTTCATGTACAGCGACCAAGGGGTTAGGACAGATATACTACTCAAAGTTTGCTAAGCATCAAGGGTTAACTCTCTATAGGTACCAATGCATTGACCCTATCACTTCTCTTCACATAACATCGCACACTTTTGTTCGATTTCTTCAAATTTGAAGAGGGTTTGGCCAAAGGTTTACTTTACAGGTCCTGATAAGTTCACACTTGTTCAGGTGCTGTAGGCAAAACCCGAGGACATTATCAAAATGTGTAATTCTGAGAATTCACCGAAAAATTCAAAACCATTGAATTCTACATTGTAAAGTTCTTAGATATGTTATTCGTTAGTAAAAACAATGTTTTACCTTTAAGTGTTCGATTGTACCCATTATAACATCTCTTGATGCTCACTCGTGGTGTTCAGCAAACACTGAGTGCATGTAGTACATGTATATAAAAAAAGCAAAAAGAAACATGTAGAAGTCTTCTGTTACATTGTATGCAGTTGAGAAATAGTTTCTCTTTCCCAACAAGCGGGTTAATGCTACAGCTATTATTTCTATTGCAAACAGTTTGGAGTCAGATCAGACGCAGGGTTACTACTGATCAGGCTCGATTTTTTTGCCATTCAGATTTGAATAAATTGTGAATACTTTTGAGATCTTGTAAGTTGGCGTTAAGTTTGGTTTACATAGGAAATAATGTCATCTTCTCTGCTGTATATTTTATTTGTTACAAGTATCACTTTGTATAAAAACAAGCAATATCCTCAAAAGCTGCTTAACTAAGGTTTACGTTATTATCCTAACTACTCAGAAGTCACCCACTGTCATATATTACTTAAGTACTGTCATATTTCGTTTTCCATGGCTAGTTTCACTGAATGTTCCTCATGACGACACTCTTAAAAGGAGACCCATTGACCGTATCTATGAAATATGGTACCTTGAAGCAGGGTGACAATTAAACAGAAAGTTAAATGCATGACCTTTCTGATGTATCGTCAATTTGCTTTAAGTGACTGCATTTTTAAAAAAAAAAATGTCTCGATTTTGAGAGGTCGTCATAGCGACCGTTCTCTGCAATCGCTCTTATTAAGAGGTTTATTGTAGAATCTTCGGTTCAATAACTAAGCTTTTTGTCTGTAATAGCATTTCCTGATAGGCTTAATGGAAAACCTAGATAATTCAATAAACATGCTCCATAAAATACTCCTAAAAACAACACGACAAATTGAAGGTCGATATATGGGGAGCGGTAATTAAATTTTCGAGGAGTGATTAATCAAAACAATATTTTCAGAGGTCTGCGTTAAGTGACAGAACTTTTCGCCTGCTTTTCGCGATTTCATTAGTATGTGCAAACAGTTTAGATCCAGATCAGACGCCGCGTGTCGCGGCGTCTGATATGGATCCAAACTGTTTGACCTTTAATTCACAGTTTCGTAAGTTACAACGCAAAGTAGCTTTCAAACTAAATTTAAAACTGCTGCAAACGACAACTGTTGAACAGTTGAAGAGTTAAGCCTTTCACCAAAAAGCGCGTTTGCAAATAGTTTGAATCCTGATCAGACGCCGCGTAATGTTTTACACTTGCATAGATATGATTTAAGTCATACATGTACATGTACTATATTGAATCGTACTTTAAAACGACCTTGAAAACAATAAAATTAAAGCAGACGACAATGAAACGGTGAAGAGAGGTAATCATATCAGGATTAATTTGGCGGCGAAAGAGTTAAAATAACAGACGACCATTCTGTATTACATTTGGAAACACCAATTCGAAAATCATAGATTAGAGACATATTTTTTCAGTCATAAAAGATATTACAATAGAGAAGACGTTATTGTTTCCCGTTTAAGCGGAAACGAAACGCGAACGCATTGCAATAAAGTGTAGAAAATGACAATTGTTTTGAAAATTCTGAATGATCATTTTTATCTGACTGGCAAACAGTTTGAAACCTGATCCGACGCCGGGTGACCCGGCGTCGGGTCAGGTTTTAAACTGTTTGCAATGGACATAACTATTAGTTTAAGGGTAAACTTATTTATATTGGGAAAGAATTACGTTTTCTCCACCGTAACAACGGCTTAATTAAGTCTAGCAATCGCGACATTACAGGCATTTTTAAACAATTTCTATCATCTCTAGACTTCGTTAATTTTAGCGTCTGGACAGGATGAAAAACTGTTTCAGAAACTCGTAACAATAGTTTTACGTTTTTCTTCAGTTGACGCCCAGCCTTGAGAATGTAATTAATATAGCAGATTAGCAGGGGATAATAATAAGGCAATGACAGATTTGAGATATAGACGGTTATAATGTTCTATATATCTTTAAAAAAAATAGTCAGACATAGAATACACTTACTTTGAAACAGGAATTGGCCTTTGGGAATGTCAGGATTGGTGTCAAAAAGAGTTGTGCGACATACACTTATTCGGAACTTGGTATTTTTATATATAAATGTTGCGTTAATACATTAAAACACATGCATTGGAACTCTTCAGTTGGTTGATTTCTTGTAGTCATTTATAATGGAAAGAACAGCGTCTTTTCCACTGTGACTTTAATTGAACTGCTGTGCCGTTCACCTTTTAATGATCGAATTAATCGTGAGGTTTTTACCCCCCACCAACCCCCCCCCCCCCCCCCCCTTCACCGCTATATTGTCGTCCGCTTCAATATTGTTTTCTGCAATATCGCTTCAAAGTTACATTTAAGGTTATATAACTGACGTAATTTCAAAATAAGTGGCAAACAGTTTAGATCCTGATCAGATGCTGATGTACGCGGCGTCTGATCAGGATCAAAACTGTTTGCAAATGCGATTTATGACGGCATTCAGAGTGAACGGGTTAAACCCAAACAAATAAAGAAACAAACAAACAAAATGAATATTGCACGATCTATAAACATTTACAATTACAGTAAAACCTCGCTATTACGACCACTAAAACGAAGGCTAATTGATTGTATAATAGACAGGTGACAGCTTAAAGCAAGGTGACAGTGAATCAGAAAGCTCCTAAAGGAGCTTTCTGTTTCACTGTCACCTTGCTTTAAGCGTCACCTACCGTAAACATCCTAATATTAACATAATTTAGTGGTCATACTAGAGAGGTTTTACTGTATATTCAATTATTCTTAAGAAACAGGCACGACAGGTTAATAAGAGCGATACTTAAACACGCGCTATTGGCACAATTCAATCGATCTAATTAGCCAATTAACTCCTATATGTACCATATTCCAAAATTGCTTATTTCATTACATGTTTCTGCAACAACTGGAACTATTTACAATGTACATATCATATGAACAGAGAACATCGATCCGTGTGTAGAGTATTGAGCACACAGTTAAGATCCAGATAAAATTCCAGATCACACACTGAGTGAAATGTGATCTGATCTGGATTTAAACTGTTTAAAAATGCGTATGTTCTTGAGCTTCGTTTTGGTAAAGGTTAAGTTAACAGCCCGGTGGAGGTATTTGACACAAAACCAATAGTTTTACAGTTACCAGGGACACACTTCTAATTGAATTTTATAAACAGACGCCACAATTAACTTTAATCAATTTACTCACTACAGGAGAGAAGGCATTATTCTTTCTCAATAAGCCCGTTTGTAGTTTAAAAAGTTATTTCCATTGCAAACGGTTCGGAGCCTGGTCAGACGCATAGGTAAAATTACATCTGATCAGGCGCCACACTGTTTGCATTTCAGATTTTAACAAATTGTCAGAATTTTAAAAAAGTTATCATGTTATAAATTCAATTGTACTGCCTTTGATTTACATTGTTTTTAGATCGGAAAGAATGATGACTCGTCTTTTATACATATATTCAGAGGAAAAATAGTCGAATGTACATGTGGTATAGGGCTAGAGGAAAATAATTATCCAATTTGTGGTAATCATATGAAAAGCATTGAAAATAGAATGCCGATGTGCAACAGTCATTAACTTTGTCAAGATCATGTACATCATGAGATGTTTACCCCATCATCGCCACATTGTCGTCTGCCTCAATATTGTTATCTGCAATATTCCAAAGTTAGATTCAAGGCAGTATAACTGACATAATTGCAAAACAAATGGCAATAGACGCCGCGTTACGCAGCGTCTGATCATGATCAAAACTGTTTGCATATGCGCTTTATAAAATCTTTGCGAGTGAAAGGGTTAACAGTAAAATTCACGACCAGAAGTGTGGTTTTAAGCGTGAGAAACGGAGCAGACCATTTTCAAATCAGAGTCTCCACTGCTTGCATGGAGCAGTGTTTCTAAATGTCAGGCCTGTATAGTACCGTGTGCAGATATAGAGCATAATTGTTTTTTTCAGTATAAGATAGAAATGTAATCCATTGAGTGAACATCAGGCGTTATATTTTCACGAGTGGCGAAGCCACGAGTGAAAATATAACAGTCTGATGTTCACGAAATGGATTAAATTCGATCTTATACTGAACAAATACAATTATTCTATTTATTTATGCTTTGAAGCCACTTTTTAAGCGAAATTGTTCGACAATTGTGAAAGCGAAAGTACATGATTTACCCCGTGTTGAGCCCCAAGTTTACATCGAACACGTTAACGAAACAGTTTCCCGTACAATGACGTCACTGATTATTGATTTGACGTCATCTGAATTACCTCGTTACTCCCGATTTTGGATTCGTGTTCTTCCGTTGAGTGATTCGCGGCCAATCGGACTGCCGGAATTTAACGATAAGACACGATTGACTACGATTTTTGGGGAGCCCTATGGGAAAATTCATAATAAAAGAGCGCGTGGCGATAATCCCACTGCTTAGAGCAGTGCAATTATCAAGTGATAATCCACTGCTATGTCGTGGTAATCCACCGAAAAGCATAAATAAAATGTTATATTTTCATCTTCATTTTCGCAATGAGCAATTTGTTTTGCATAAGGTTTTTTTTTAATGTTCGATGCTTAGTATTTCTACTGACGAAACATTGATACAGTGGAGAAAACGTTATTCTTTCGCGTTTAAACGCAAACGAAACGCAAACGCAAAACACTAAAACGTAGAAAATGTCAATTTTAAGATATTTCTTACAATTCATTTTCATCTGAGTGGAAAACAGTCTGGAGCCTGATCAGACGCCGGGTTTGCCGGCGTCTGATCTGGCTCCAAACTGTTTGCAGTGGAAATAAACGTTTTGGCGTAAACGCGTTTATTGGGAAAGAATAACACATTCTCCACTGTACGAGTATCAAACAGGTTGCAGTGAAACATCTCTATTACGAACACTAAAACGAAGGCTTATTGATGATATAAAACACAGGTGACAGCTAAAAGCAAGCTTTCTGTTTTATTGTCACCTTGCTTTAAGCAGTCACCTGTCGTAAACACTTAATAACTAATATAATTTTGTGGTCGTAATAGAGAGTTTTAACACAGTAAAGCCTACATGTATATCTTTTTCGACCATTAAAACAAAGGCGAATTGAATGTTTGAAAGACAGGTAACCGCTCAAAGCAATGTGACCGTAAAACAGAAAGCTCATTGACGTTCATCTTGCTTTAAGCAGTCACATATCGTAAACACCTAATAACTAAACAAGTTTTAGGTCGTAATAGGGAGCTTTTATTTCTATATTCTAATCAGAGTACGGCATTACAGAAGCTACACGCTGTACCAATTTATTTTCGATTATTCAGGATCAGAACAGAATGGGATTATGTTCGCATATTCAACCGTGGGTGGGGTTAATATCCGTCAGCGGGGTGATTATGGTTGTTATCGACGTTGCTATTTTTAGAATAATTCCCCACCGTTAGAATCATCATTACAGGTTAATCCATTTACTGCAAATACCGAATACAATAACACTTGCAAACAGTAAAGATCCCGACGCCGATCATTTGGCATTTGATCAGGATCTAAATTGTTTGACAAATTTGCCTACTTTTGCAAGACAAATGCCAATAGTCTAGAATTGATCAAATAAGTAAGACGACAACATTGAAACGGGTGATATTTGGGTAGTGTAAAGGTTAATGATATAAACTATAGGTTAGCAAGACAAGACAATTAACTCGGAATCATTTCTGTAACAGTTTATTAATGATTAGTTGGTTCATATGTAAATAGACTTATTGTGGTATACAGTGGATAAGACGTTATTTTCCCCATAAACGTGTTTATGATATACCTATTATTTCAATTGAAAGCAGTGTGGAGCCAGTTGGCGGATTAGGCGCCAAACAGTTCGCCACTCAGATTTGAATAAACTATCAATATGTTGTGGGTTTATTGAATTGCATTAGCGTTTACATGTAGCTGCATTTGAACGATAACGATTAACGAACAACTTAATCTGTTTTCGCCAAAGTGACGCTATTTTAGCGATCAACTATATGGTCATGTTGATCGATTTGTACATTGAACAAATGTTAAAAGCTATGTTTAAAAACATTTAACGTTAAATTCTTCTTATATACTACTAAAATAGATATTTCAATGTGTACAGTGGAGAATCTGTTATTCTTTCCCGTTTAAACGCAAACGTACGCAAACGCAAAGCGCTAAAACGTAGAAAAGAACAACTTTTGGACAATTCTGATAATTCATGTTTATCTTGGTGGCAAACAGTTTGGAGCCTGATCAGATGCCGGGTTACCCGGCGTCTGATCTGGCTCTAAACTGTTTGCATTGCAAATAATAGTTTTAGCGTAAACGCGATTATTGGGAAAAAATAACAGATTCTCCACTGTACATGTATTATTGGTTAAATGTTTGTTGTTGTACTAGTTTGATATCTATATACATGTATGTACTACATGTGGGAAAGGTTAATTCTTTCCCAAAACACGCGTTCGTGCTAAAACTATCTTTTCAATTGGAAACAGTTGGGATCCAGATCAGGTACTGACGTCTGACCAGGCTCCAACATTTGCAACTTTGATCTAAATATTGTAAATTCTTTCAAAATATGTAATTTTCTACATTTGACTCTATTTCGTTTTCGTTTTGTTTTAGTTTATATGGGATAGGAAAGAAGAACGTATTACATTGTATCCCCTGTGAACATGTGGAAGTTTTGATTGTTTACATGTACATATTGTACAGTGGAGAAAACGTTATTCTTTACCAATAAACGTGTTTACGCTGAAACGTTTACTACTATTGCAAACTGTTTAGAGCCAGATCAGACGCCGGGTAACCCGGCGACTGATCAGGCTCTAAACTGTTTGCCACTCAGATTAAAGTGAATTGTCAGGAATTGTCAAACAGTGGCAATTTTCTACATTGTAATGCCTTGCATTTGCGTTTCGTTTGCGTTTAAACGGAAAGAATAACGTTTTCTCCACTGCATTGGTGTACTTCTATGATATGTAAGCATGTTTTATAGTTGGACATGGGCACATGGTGATTTATTGGCCTCAGTAATGCCCGACACGCCTTTGGTATGAGTGAGGTATTCAAATGATCAAAACATGCCCCAACATCAGAGACCCGGGGTATAAGTACACCTCACCATACCATAACGTTATTTATTTACCTAGTCAAACCGGCATATCTGCTGGAGGTAAAAACGGGTACATAGCTACAGTGGAGAAGACGTTGATCTTTCCCAATAATTATGTGTTATACTAATACAATTATTTCCATTGCAAACAGATTGGAACCAGATCAGACGCCGGTTAAACCGGCGTCTGATCAGGCTCCAAACTGTTAGCAACTCATATAAGTAAATCGCAAAATCAAAAGAAAATTGTTATTCCTCATTTATATTGAATCTCATGCTACATTGTAACGGGAAAGAATAACGTGTTTGCCATTGTATTCCCTTTTACCAAACTCCGACATGTATTAACTAGGTCTGTGTTGATTAAGTAATATGGACTATTTAACTTTTGGAATATGACCAGTTAAAATTGATGTTATAATAATAGTTCCAAAAGTATAAAAATGAAGATGGTTAGCAAAAGAGTATTGATAAGCAGTATAATGGCGGTTAAGGGGTTAAAGGTCAATTTGAAGTTAGAGCCAATTACCCAACAAAGTGATCTAAGGTTCTTTTTACTTAGAAGTAAAGTAATTATTAGTAACAGATAACCTTTAGCACACAAGGAATAAATAACGTTAGCAAAGTTTATGATCTGCAACAATTCTTATAGCAGTTTTAACCCAGCTTAACCCTTTCATGATCAAATTATTCAGAAGATTTGTACCCCTCACCGCTTTTTTTTATCATCTGCTTCAGTATTGTTGTCTGCAAAACACGTTTTAAAGCTAGATGTTAGGTTCTGTGACTTATTAAGTATTGATAAGAGTGTCAACCAGATTTTGTCCTGATCAGACGCCGCGTTACGCGGCGTCTGATCAGGACCTAAACTGTTTGCAAACGCGCTTTATGGCGTCATTGAGAGTGAAAAGGTGAAACTTCGCTCCTCAGCAAAGTGAACAGTAATACATGTACATTTGGCACTAAACCTTTCTCATGCTAAATTGACGTCTGCTTCAAATATAGCGTCTCCAAATATGATCAATTTTAATCTTAACGGTTTTTTTTATCTAAAACAAATTGAATACGAGTGACAAACAGTTTGGATCCAGACCAGACACTGCGTTACGCAGTGTCTGGTCTGGAGCCAAACTGTTTGCAAATATAAGCAAATTCAAGGGCAAAGCAAGAAACACGATTTCACAGAAAGCTTCTTTCTAAGATATCGGGTACCTCCAAACTGTTTGCCACTCATATAAAAATTCATGCGAAATTGTAAACATGATCAGGACACTGTCATATTCAATTTTAAGCCTGATTCTATGACGGGTTACCCAGATTGAAACTGTTTGTAGTTGTCATAAGGTTTTAGCATAAATGCGTTTATTTGGGGAAAATAACGTCTTCTCAACTGTGATACAGAGTAAGTAAGTAAGTAAATATTTTATTATTGTGACATGTGCATAGTACAAAATGTTTTTAACAAAATATTGTTGAAATACAAACAATTTGCATCCGGCCCAGTGGGCCTATAAGTCACCATCAATTTAAACATAAATGTCTTGCACATTTTTATATACAGAGTATTTATGAAATGTATAGCTTTACGTACTATCTATAAACAACGAATCAGATATAGTTTAAACGGTGTCTAATCTGGACCCAAACTATTGGCAAATATATGTGTGATCCGAATGGACAGGGAATATGTTATATGCATGGATTGGGCAACTGTCATCCCAATTAGATAGATAGTGGGCAGCTGACAAGATAATGGCTATCCGATCACACCCTACTCTTGCATAGGAAAGATTCCGATATCGGGTCAATCTTGCCTGTTGAATAACAGAAACAGCACGTATAGTGAAACGTTACTTTAGTTAGTCAATATGAATATCTCCATCCATCTAATCCTGTCTTTTGATATCTCTTTTGAATCGTCTTGAAAAGACGATTCAAGAGAGATGTCACAAGACAGAATTAGATAGAGAAATCAGAAATTAAATGTATTTGAAAGTTTTGACTCGAAACGGGCCCCAGGGTCATAACTGATGACGTTAGGATGACGCATCTGAAAAAGCTTGTGTGGGACGCTAAACTTTAAAAGAAACACAAACAACGTTACTTTCGAAGCTTTGGCTTCAATACACGGAGAAAACGTTATGCTTTGCCGATAAACACGTTTGTTCCAACGCTTACATTGTATGTCTAGTGCAAGCAATTTGAAGCAAGGTCAAACAATCATAGTTTTCAACGTTTCATTGCACGTGTTCGCGTTTTGGTTTGTGTTTAACAGGACAGAGAGAGACAAACATAACTTACATTACAACCATTCAGAGGAACGAATACTTAACTGAACAATGTATGCTGTTTTACAGCTCCCGATAAAAGAGATTGAACAGAGTTTTCTCTTTTCTCTTCTTTATAACTACAAACAAAATGTTTTGAGTAATAATTAAAATCGTATGTACAGGTAGTTCAAAAGTCACAGCGGGAGAAATTGGCGATTCCCCATCTAAATAAACAATTATAACAAAATATTTCAACAAGCGCAAATAAGTTTAGTAAAAATATACAAGTCTATCCAAACAACCTTGCAATTCAATCAAAGTTTAGATCAATCAGACCTTACCTTTACAGAAACACAGAATAACCCAATCCACTAGAAAACAACATCTATATTTCACCCGGATCTTGTCTAGAAACGACATTTCCTCATAACTATGTTTTTCAACAGCCATCGGCTCATCAAACATTGATGTCTTGTCAGTGATTCCCACAGACAAAGGCAAGAAATTAGACATACTTATTCGTGTTATCACGTGTCAGTGACCGATTCAAATGGCTACCATTACAACTTTACCCGTGCATCACGAGCATGAACATAAAACGCTTTAATCCTGATCATGCTGAATTATCGTCTGCTACAAGTATATCATCTGTTGAAAAAAAGTAATAATCAGTTTTTTATGATTTTTTAAACTTCAGAAAAGTTGAATATAAATTGAAACTAGTTTGGAATCAGATTAGATACCGCGTCACGCGGTATCTGATCTGGATCCAAACTGTTTGCAAATGGCTTCCGTGTCGCGCTTAGCATGATAAAAGTTTAGAGCAAAACATTTCTTTCCTGAAAAATCCACTCTTTGATCCTGTGAATAAGTTCCTTAGTTTATTCCCTTTTGGTAAAGAACATAGTTTCACTGGCCTTTTGGGGGGAAATTAGTGTACACCAACCTATTGTTGAATATAGGCGATTTTAGGTTAATATATTTCAACAATTTGGATCCAAATATAACACCGGGTAACTCGACGTCTCATCTGGATTCAAATTGATTGAGACTCAGATAATTATCTAAAATAAATAGTGCATAAATATTGTAGCCTTGGACAAAATTTGTAGACGAAACACTTCCTAGCGTTTTAAAGATTAAGGATTTATCCAGATTAGTCTGACCTTTTCTACGAACACTTCACACCACGAATACTAACACCAGTTTCTCACCAGGTAGGTCCCAGTATGTTGGCACACACCATTAGCACAGGTGGTTTGATCCGCGTGACGCCGGTACACTAGCAGAACGTCGTTTTTCTTTTGTTCGAACTCTTGCACGCTTAAGGCGAACGTTAGATACAGTGGCAAATGCATTATTCCTTCTTGTTTCAAGGCAACCGAAACACAAATAACCTCTTGTACGTTCTAACCATTCATTTTAACCCTTTCCCTCATGGAAGCGCCTTTTAGCGCATTTTGATATATTGCTTCACTGAAGAAAATAGTTCCAATGTTTACAGTCTTCAACGTGTACCAAAAGAAAAATGTTTTAAATCCTAGCTGATGGTAGCTTAAAGAAGGTTTAAAGTAAAACAGAATGCGCCTTAATGCGTATTCTGCTCTACTTTCAATCTGCTTTAAGTGTGTACCTGTCTTCAAATTAAGAACCATGCTAGAGGGTAAAGGGTCAATCTGAATATGCAAACAGTTGGGCCTGATCTGATTAATAAATTATCATCGAAAAGGTATTTCTGCACATTTTAAACTACAGTCAGTCATCATCGGAGTGAAATACGTTATTTAAAAGCTCTCTTGATATACCACAGTGACGCACATATTGATGGTGCTAGTATTACAAGAGTCACAAGATGTTAAAACAAATATTCCCTGAAGCACCATTGACAATACCCTGAAAATATTGTGCTATATAAACTTGTCTCCCAGCACAAAACCATTAAGTGTTGACTCTGCTACTGCAAAACTGATGTAATGATCGCTCAAAAATACGTATTTATAGACAAGAGGCGCCATGAATTAGGCTTTACATGTTTCGTTTGAGTATCTTTTCCTTTACTTTTAGTAACCTGCAGTATGCGATATTAACTGGACATTTTAGGAGTTACAAGTAATCAAAGCTCCTTTTGAAAAGTCAGCAATATAAGGGATGTCTCTTGTCTTTACAGCTAGAAGCCATTTCACTGGAAGCCATTGAATGAGTTGTCTTTGCTATAACGCAGTAATCAATCTGTGGCTACATCCGGGGAATACACACGTAAAGAAACACATCGAGATATATCGGTGCCAAGAGACGAATAGATGTAAAGATTGAACAAGATCGATCAACAATCCCAACATAAAACTGAAACGTATGTTATTATTTTCCGTTTAAACTAAACCAAACGCAAACGCATTGCAATACAGTCTAGTACATAACAATGTTGTGAAATTGTAGACATCAAATTTTGGACCGAGTAGTTATTTATTTCAACACTAAGTAACTCTTGTGGTTGATCATGTTACCTTGTGGATATTTTTAATGGCCAAAGCATGAACCAGTCTACTTGGAATTCTTGGTAGTTTAATAAATACATATCTAAATTAGCAAACCGTGTAGACCGTGATCAGAAGGCTCCCATAGGAGCCCTCTGATCTTGGTTTACACTGTTAGCAAATGTAATAAGAATATTTTAAACAGTTAAATGGTGTTGAAAGAGTATATAGTTACATTTTAGAAGCCTGATTAGATGCCGACTTACCCGTCGTCTGATCTGGCCTAAAACTGTTTGCAGTTGGCTTACACTTTCAGCACACGTTTATTTAGTAGGAAATTACAACATTTATATAACCATGTATATCATTAAATATGAGATGTGTGCCTTTCTTTAATGTCATATGTTTAAATACAAATGAGCCGTGCCATGACAAAACCTGTCTTTTTGCATTGCAAATAGTGTCGATCCACGTCAAAGACGCAACCACTGGTCTTGATATACACTGTTTGTAAACCACATGCATCAAAATAATTGTATGTAGCTATATACGGTATTTGTATACCAAACTCAGATACAGAGCTTGTAATGACAACGGTGCTTGGTCTGTACAACTGTCTTTTGAATTTTTACAATAATATAGGTAGATTCTATTTACGGTATTTGCAAAGAATTGATTCCAAAGGTGCATTTATGTAGGTCTTTGAGAGAATTCTGCTATACGTTCAGCTTAATTTAAGCCCCCATTTGCTAAGATATAGATACTATTTCTGATGGCCCATGTGCCTGACAGTATAGAGTATAACTGTTTTCTTCAATGGAGCCAAAGGTCAAGAGTATTATGGTGTAATGGGTTAACGAATTAAGCTTTCTTATTGTTTAAAACCTTAGGTTACCCTTATACCGCTGCCATTTGGGAGGCGATTAAAGTGCCCCCTCTCTGCAACAACACCCAAAATGTTGTTCGGAGGGAGCTGTTATATGGAGGGAAATTGCCTTCAAATTGGCTTACATATGCAAATAGCGTCTGATCAGAATTCAAGCCGTTTGTTATTGGTCATTATAATAATTGTCAAAAGGTCCACTCATATGTAATTATGAGAAACAACAGCAGACAACAACTTTAAGCAAGCGATATGGCAATTGTGATAGTGTTAGAATAGTTATTTATTTTGGCGGAACCGCGGCAAACATCGTTGAAAGGAGGGACTCGTTATTGGGAAGGCCGTTTTAGGGAGGAAACACAGTTCATTGACAAAAACGGTACGTCTGACAAGAATCAAATCTTTCTGAAACACCCAATGTAATTTCTTCAGTTATACTGTTGGAATTAAATAACTAGTGCATACACCACTTTGAAAGCAAATGTTAAGGACGGTAAAATGGTAAAAACACTTTGTATTATAGCTGTAAGATAGTAAAAGCAAGAAATGTTTTGACTGTGACAATAATAAACTTTGAAAGCCATCAACTTCGTTAAATCTTCAAACGCCCAGTCGTGTTCACATACTCCACTAGCGAACGTAGTTTTCTGGTAAAGCAATCATTCGCTGAAGAATGTTTCAGGAAAACAGTATGCTCGTTTATCATCGGGGTGGGAAACTCAGTAGACAAATAACTGTCGAAATATTACTGTTATTGTGCTTGTCACGTGATCAAACAACGTGGAAAGTTTATGTTATTATATTAGTTTTCAACTTTAAACCTGTGCCTCACACCAGACGTCGATTGCATCTGTCTGCAAATATATATTTTTGCTCAACAATTTGGGCCTTCCTTCCGACAGTGGCAGATCTAGTACATTTGGAAAGACGTTATTTTCACCAATACAATATTTTTTATTTCAAACAGTTTGGAGATAATTCTACTTTACCATTAGCCTAGTTTAAAAGGTCGCCTGTCTTCTGGAAACAGGCTATGGGGTAAAGAGTAAAATGGCGTTGCTCATATTTGTAACACAAATTTGGACATCACCCACATTTCCTGATCTTACAATAAATGGAAACCTTGACTTTGACCTTACTGTGATTTCAATATTGTGTTTATATAACCGGAATAACTGACCATGGTCTATGTTGTTTGTGAGTCATATATCAAATGTTTAAATGGTTTTATTTATGCTTTTCGGTTGATTACCACGAAATAGCAGTGGATTATCACTGCAGTGGATTATCATCAATCGCTTTTATTATGAATTTTCCCCGTAGGGCTCCCCAAGAATCGTAGTAAATCGTGTCTTATCGTTAAATTCCGGCAGTCCGATTTGTCGCGAACTACTCACCGGAAGAGTACGAATCCAAACTCGGGAGCAACGAAGTAATTCGGATGACGTCAAATCAATAAATAAGTGACGTCATCGTACGGGAAACTGTTTCGAAAATGTGTTCGATATAAAGTTGGGGCTCAACACGGGGTAAATCATTTACTTTCGCTTTCTCAATTGTCGAACAATTTCGTTTAAAAAGTGGCTTAAACGCATAAATAAATAGAATAATTGTATTTTTTCAGTATAATATCGAATTTAATCCATTTCGTGAACATCAGACTGTTATATTTTCACTCGTGGCTTCGCCACTCGTGAAAATATAACGTCTGATGTTCACTCAATGGATTAAATTTCTATCTTATACTGAAAAAAACAATTATCCTCTATGTAATGAAAGATAAGAGTGCTCGCAAAGAGTGTGCATGACACCTCTATATCTTCAACGCCCTCTTATGAAGTAATGGATCTGCTCTTGATGGCACTTTCAGTTTGTTTTGTTGAACAATAAGAACGACATCGACAATATGAAATGGATATTACGCATAACGCGTTCGTGTGTACATGTATGCCTTTAGCATGCTTAGAGCGTGTTGGCGAAAACAGTTACTAAACAGTTTGAATCCAAACGAGTAGCTACTATTTAGGTGTCTTATCTGGATACAAACTATTTGATTCTTTGATAATACAGTAGAGGAGATGTTATTCTTTCCGAATAAACACGTACAGTGGAGAATCTGTTATTCTTTCCCGTTTAAACGCAAACATACGCAAACGCAAAACACTAAAATGTAGAAAAGTACAACTTTTGGACAATTCTGATAATTCATGTTTATCTTGATGGCAAACAGTTTGGAGCCTGATCAGACGCCGGGTAACCCGGCGTCTGATCTGGCTCCAAACTGTTTGCACTGTAAATAATAGTTTTAACGTAATCAACAAACACTTTCGCTGCAAAATTATTTGTGAGTTTTTTTACCCCATTCACCGCTATATTGTCGTCTGCTTCAATTTATTGTCTGCAAGAATGTTTCAAAGTTAGACTTAAGGTAGTATGACTTGAGAAATATCATTACAAGTGTTAAATAGTATGATCAGGATTCATACTGTTTGCAAAGTCGCCTTTTGGTGTCATTGGTAGTGAAATAGTTAATTCTATTGCAAACCAGTTGGAGCTATACTAGTGCTTCAATTCATCATTTTGGTACACAAGTTAAATCCCTAGTAATTTCTACAAAAAAAATTCTACGATTTATCTCAATGCATTTTGTTTGCATTTAAACTGGACCCCCCCCCCCCCCCCCCCCATGCCCCCTCTGTACAATAATCCATTTGAAAATAAACATGAGTTGAGGGGTAAATTGATACTAATTAAAGCATGACTATATTCTTCCGTTGCATGTGAACGCCTACAAGGGGCGTTTTTCAATGGCACTATCGAAATCAAAATGCATTTTGCTATGCAAACATTCAAACACAATAAATATTCGTTAGAAAATTTGCAATTGAACAAAGCACGTACTGAAAAGGAATCTTACAGAGGATGTGACGTCATTCTTTCCTAATAAACGCGTTTACGCGAAAACTATTACCTCAATTGAAAACATTGTGGAGCCAGATAAGACACCGGGTGACCCGCCGTCTGACCAGGCACAAAGATGTTTTCCACTCTGATAATAGAAGGTGGTGTGCAATTTCAAAACAATGTCATATTCTACATTTAGTGTATTGCGTTTGCGTTTCGTTTGCGTTTAAACAGGAAAGAATAATGTAAGATGTTATCAATTTCCCAATTGTGTGGCCACATTCAGTTACAATAAGGGAAGATATTGTTTTTACTCAAAACCATGTTGGCGATTAAACAACTATTCCCAAGTCAAATCGTTTGCAGCTATATCAGACGCCGCGATAACTGGAGACTGACAGGCTCCAATCTGCTTATGACTGAAATAACAACACATCGTCAACGATTTCAAATATATGTCATTCTGCATACTGTATTTTACAGTGCTCCTTCTCCACAACAGCCCTCTGAACAACGATTCTCTCCTTACAACAATGATTGCCGCTGTTCCCCAAACAAGACAATCACGTACAGTGGAGAAAACGTTATTCTTTCCCAATAAACGCGTTTACGCTAAAACTATTATTTGCTGTGCAAACAGATTAGAGTCAGATCAGACGCCGGGTAACCCGGCGTCTGATCAGGCTCCAAACTGTTTGCCACCAAGATAAACATGAATTATCAGAAGTGTCCAAAAGTTGTTCTTTACTACGTTTCAGTGCTTTGCGTTTGCGTACGTTTGCGTTTAAACGGGAAAGAATAACAGCTTCTCCACTGTATTCTCCACTTTACACATGTATTTCATACATTCGTGATATAGTAGAGAAGACTTTATTCTTTCCCGTATTGCAATTAAATGTAGAAAATCACTTTTTGAAAAAAACTTTTTGAAATTTCTAACTATTTATTTTAAGCTTAGAGGCAAACAGTTTGGAGCCTAAACAAAATCCGGGTTACCCGGTGTCTGAAATGGCTCCAAACTGTTTGCAATGGACACAGTTTTAGCGTAAACGTGTTTATTGGGAAAGAATAATGTCTTCTTCACTGTATCTAAAGGAACCATATTTCGTGACGCGATTGGTTCTAAATACGAAAATTCAACATAGATTCTATTACAGCGGAAGCTCTCGGAATACTAATCGATACGAATATTTACATAAAGACCTGTCATATAAACCATTTTCCTCTTATAGAAACGTCAAACAGAATGCTATTTCGTGTGCCCGTCTTCTTCTGATAAAGCAGTTATTCACCTGTGCGTAATCTAAATACACCAAAAAAGATGACTTAATATGTTTGATAGCAAAGCAAAATACTCTACAGCGTTCCCCTCCTACAACGAGCCTCCGAACAACGATTCCATCATCACAAAGATACTTGCCGCTGTTCCCAAAAAAGGACAATTACATGTTTGTCTAACACATACCATCCTGCAATATCGTCTGCTTAGAACTTTCGTCTGCTATTTTGTCTAAAAGTTACTTTTTAGTGGACATAGAAATTTTACGAAAATACCTTGAATCCAGATCAAAAGCCGCGTTACGCTGCGTATGATCTGAATTCAACCTGTTTGCACATGTAAGCCAATTTTCCTATAACATCAGCTCACTTTGAACATCTCACACACTTTTTGTCTTCCCTGTTGTTCTAGTGAGGAGGTGTTGTAGTAAATGAGAACACTCTAGTATAATGTATAAACGACAGAGAAAATACTCTTGGAGCAGACTTAGACGCTGATTTATGCTTTTTCAACATATGTATTAAAAAGTCTCTTGAAATCAAATACATGTACATGTCGTAAACAGTTTTTAAAAAGACGTTGACATACACGAACAAAACCAAACAAGCAAACAAACAGCCTTAGCCAAACACAAACAGTATTAATGTACGTATGTCTTATAGTCAGGTAAGTTTTTAAAATTCCATGTCTAATACATTGAATAGAAATATATTTGAGCCGAGCCATGGCAAAACCTGCCTTATTGCATTGCAAACCGAGTAGATCAAGGCCAGCAGTCGCGTCATAGACGCGGCGGCTGGCCTTGATCTACTCTGTTTGACATTCCCAATTATCTAAAGCATTATATTTAGCAGTATTACAATGTATATACGTTATTTGGGAGTGTAGAGCAAACTCAGTTACAGAGCCTGGGATGAGAATGGTGCTCGGTCTGTATAATATTGCAATGCAATAAGGCAGGTTTGGTCATGACACGACTGATTTGTAAATATATTAGCCTTCGGTATATATAAAGTCTGATTCCGTCTTTTTTCCTTACATTTACATTTCAAGGAAAAATGAATGTCGATGGACTCGATACCTTCTTGTATCGTCGCAGTCTTTATTAAAAACGTCGCTATTTTAAAACGTTGAACGTACATTTGTTTTGAAACAGATTGGATCGAGATCAGACAGTTTCTAACAGTCAATGAACTTAGTCTTATTCAATAATATGGTTAAATATTTTGTTGACCCAATTATAAGGACACATCATATCTCGTCTATTATCAACATGTTATAAGTCGCTACTACTGTGGTAATAAAAAGCAATATGTTATTGCAAACTGATGTTTAGTGGACAGCTGTCCAAATAATGACACCATTTCCCCGATACCAATTCTGCTAACCTACTTTGCCACAAGCGAAACCTAAATGTTTTTTGCAAACATTTTTAATAGGACCAAACGCCAAGTAACTCGGTAACTGGTCTGGTAAACATTAGAATGTATTGTTCGTCAGTAGACACGCATCAACATCGTTCGATGACAGTTTTGACACCCATTACATTTTACATTTTAAGTTAAGGGTAAGCGGAGATTTCCGATACGTGACCAGTCCAGATTGTGGATATTTATGTCAATAAATGGACATGATAATATGGTTTGGGCTTTTATCTGGTAACACTAAAACACAGTAATACACTCAAAACATAGCAAAACTACAAAATCTCTGGCAAATAATTAGTTTAACGCACACAATGTCATTAGCGGCAAAGTCGTTAAATACACTTCATTTGAGATTGATATTTCATATTTAAGTCCCATTGTGTTTTCAGACCTTTCTTTAATGTCCGAAATACAATAACGGTTAATAATAATGCTTGAACATTCTGATGGGCCAAACTGATCAAATAAATGTTGAAGACAGACCTAAATCATCAAAAAGGCGATTTAAAACTGTAACAAACCGAAAGTAGAACGTCTGACATAAACATTACCACACGGATTAGTGTCACGTGGTACAGCTGGGATCAACTTCACAGTGTGCTAGCGTATCTAGGATATTGCTTTAAAATGAGTCACATTTCATCACAACGGTGGTAAAACGAAAGCAGCGCCCGTCCCTCCGTCAGTCAGTCAGACTTTCACACTTTTTTGTACGCTCTCTAACTCAAATATTTTTTATCTGATCTTCCACAAAGTTGCTGAAAATATGTGTTGGTATAAAATGTAGGCCAAGTTCGATAACTACTCAAATTGTATTAGGCATGTCAGAGTCATTACCGTTGAATTATAAAAAATGGCTTTTTCAGTCGTGTCCGCTTTCTAACACAGACAGTTTTTATCGGATCTTCATTAAACATGCTGAAAATGTTTATTTATATAGAATCTAGGTCCAGTTTGATTACTGATAAAATCGCATGAGGCATGTCTGAGTGTTTGCCCTTTCAGTATTAAAAAATGATTGTTTCAGCATTTATTTTTTATCTCTAACACAAAATATTTTATTGGATCTTCACCAAACGTGCTGAAAATTTTCATGAATATTAAATTTAGGTTTAGTTTGATTACTACTAAAATCGCACAAGGCATGTTGGAATTATTGCCCTTGAATGACTAAAATTGACTACTTCAGGCTTGTCAGCTTTATGACTCAAACAGTTTTAATTGGATCTTCGCCAAATTTGCTGAAAATAATATTTGTATAAAACCTTGGTCCAGTTCTATAAATACCCAAATCGCCGAAGGCATGTTGGAGTTATGGTTCTTCAATTTTTAAAGTTTTGCTATTTTATTTTTATTTTTGCCCTGTCCACTCTGTAAAATGGTCAATGGGTGCATGTGCTTCATCTTAGCCGTGTTGGTAATAAGTTAACTAATAAATGGCCACTCCATTTCTCCTTTACCTCTTGAAGGATTTTCATTCAACTGTATTCGAATTTTCTTGACCTAGATTTAATACCAATACACATTGCCAGCAAGTTTGGTGAAGATCCAATAAAAATGTATGTAAAATGCTGAAACATTCATTTTTTAATTATTCAAGGGCAATAACTCAAAAATGACTCATGTGATTTTTCTAGTTATTAAACCTGACATAGATTCTATACTAATAAACATTTATAGCAAGTTTGGTGAAGATCTAACATGAAGTGTTTGAGTTACAGAACGGACAAAGCCGAAACAGTCGTTTTCAGCAAGCTTGGTAAATATCCTCCATATTTTCTTTACACGGTCACACCGTGAATATTATTTACACGTTGTGACTGGATCTCATAGTTTAACCCTGTGCCTTCTGGTCGCAACTTTACGGAGTTTACAAACTGTTTGAATCTAGAACAGACTACACCGCGTAAGACGACAATGTCAAAGCAGACGTCTGTGCAGCAGAATAAGGGTTAACCGCTTCATTTTCAGCGCTCCAGTTAAGCGGGAGAAATCTGAACTAATCCAACATTTTCTCACTCATTTCAGCACCGAATGCTATGGTGTTACTACTGATTAAACCGTCTCTTCGAGACAATTTTAATGAGTATGACACCATTGGGTTTAAAAGCAGAAATAAAGATTTCAGTTTTCGAAATACTTCCGTTATCTGGAGCCCTGTATGTACAGAGTTGTCCTTCTTTCCATTCACAAGGGAGGCTCTTTTAATCGTGCCGCATGAAAAAATTATAAATAAAAATTAAAAAGCGAATTTCTTAGATAAAGCCGGTTTTTGTGAAAGAATCACGTCCAATGTAAATCAAACGGGACCCCAAAGAACCGTTTCATGCAGGTTTCTCAAAAACACAATGCGGCTTGAATTAAAGACTCTTTCCGATGACGTAACCTCTAACGGAAGTCACACACAATTAATCCTGAGCAGATACGGGTTTTTTCGACGTTTGATCTGGATCCAGCTTGTTTTTAAATGCCCGTCAACTTGCATTTGGTAAGGGGTTTGTTCTCAGCACACAATGCAAAAACTGTAAGTGCTGCGGCGACAGAACGACAACAACGACGTCTTGTTTTTCATTTCTTATTTGCTTAATGGCAGAAAAAGAAACAGTGGTTATGTTAAAACACTATAACATGCATGTACTATTTAAATGTGTGTCAGGCATTAATGAATTAAGAAGCATTGTGATCTTTAAATGCAGGTTCCTTTAACCCTTTACCTCATAGCATGTTTATAGTTTTGAAGACAGGTGACCACTTAAAGCAGGTTGAAAGTAAAGCAGAATGTGCCTTAAGGCACATTCTGCTTTACTTTCAGCCTGCTTTAAGCTAAAATCTGCTAGGTTATATAAAATAGTTGTAATAGTAATTGTTCATGAGGGTATAAACTGGAACTATTTTCTTCAGCGGAGGAATAAATTAAATACGCTAAAAGTCGCTTCTATGGGGGTTCCTTTAAAGATGTAAGTGTAACCTTCGTACATGAGTGTAGGGAGGGTGCACTGTATGAAGTACTGAGTCTAATTGTTATATTCTAAATGTTCAATTGGCTGAATGATTTTCCGGTTCGCATGTTCCAAGATAGAAATAATGAGACAATTACTCAAATTAAATGCATTCAAACTTATTTCATGCATTTACGTTTTTTAGTAATTTCCTTTTGTCTGTTTTTATCTCATCGTTTTTGTTATCGACCAGATTAACTATTTCATCCAATACTGCATCTGCACAGTTTTACGTAAAAACAAAACTACACAGTGTAGATCTAGATGCGAGGTTGCAAACGCGATAATGTCATCTTGGTATACACTTAAAGGCAATTAAAAAGCAAACGCAAAGCAATTAAACGTACAAAACTAACAAACAGCTTGAATTCAGATCAGACGCCGTGTGACGCTGCATCTGATCTTGATTAAAGTTGTTTGCAAATTTAAGCTAAGTCTAAATTTCCCCTCCCTATAACGACTCCATCCGAACAACACACACAATATGTGTCCCCATTTGGTAGCCGCTGTAGAGAGGGAGCGCTGTATCTATAAGAAATAAATTATATGAAGGGTATGAAAACACAAATAACTGAACCCCTCGTATTAGCCCACTGTACGGGCACTTTCTGCTGAGAAGTTTTCATACTTTCCCGATAAACGCATTTTTTCCAAAGCAAGGATGTCCCCTTGCAAAACAGTTTGAAACCATATTGGACGCCGGGTCCTCGTGGTGTCTGATCTGGCCCCACTCTGTCTGTCACTCAGATTAAAACCAATCGCCAATATCTCTAAATGCAGTCAATTTCTACATTTATTTGCAAGGTACTTGTGTTATATTTTCTATAAAAGATATATATAGTACATGTAGTCACGTACATAGCTCGTAAGCAGTCCAGTATCTTTCTGAATAATGATATAGACTTGGAAGTAATAACATATCTACCGTTTCTTTCCACTTATCATTATATAAGTATTGCTAGGCTGGCAGGATAATAAAACTAGGGTAAAGTCCAAAATCAAAACTCTTACCAAACCTATACCTTGTAAGGTTCAGATACATGTACTCTGAAATCCTCCAATGCAATTATAAGCGAACATTGTAAGTTTTAGTACATTGTATACCTTAACCCCATGTCAATCAAATGTGGAATCACTTCCGTCGCAGAATAAACTCATGCAATTACATATTATTCTCGTTATCTGTACACAAAATAACGCCAAATATCAAGGAATGAGACACAAAGAAATTAACACAAGTCAAGTCTGTCAGGTTAATTGATCCAATTGTTTGTCACTGTGTCCTTTTGTACTGCCAATTTACAGTTTAACCATTTCACTCCCAATGGCACCTTAAAGCGCGTTTGCAAACAGTTTGGGTCCTGATCAGACGCCGCGTTACGCGGCGTCTGATCAGGGCCCAAACTGTTTGACACTCGTTTCAAAATTTCGCATGTCATATTGCATTGAATCTAACTTTGAAACGTGTCTTGTAGACAACAATACTGAATCAGACGACAATAAAGCGGTGATGGGGTAAAAAGAACCTACCGAATAATTTTAGCATGAAAGTGTTAATGGCAAAATAGCTGTTATAAAATGTAAAGGACATAGTCGCTGTGAGGTATGTGATCTCTCCCCGATAAAACACACGGCTCATACCACTAGACGCAAACTAAACTCAGTTCATGAATATTCATTTAAACATATCTCCGACTCGTTATAATTCAAGTAGCGATTGTACTGATTTGTTTCCAGGAAACAAAATTTTAAGACTAACTTGCCTTAAGCACTTTGGTGACCTTGTTGTGACCCATGTAAACAATCTGAATTCAGATGATATTCCGAGAAATACGAGTACTCGTAGAAATTCAAACTGTTTGACCTTCTAGGATTTATTGGTGTACACATTAAACTCTAGTGCCACAAATATGCATTATTTACAAATGGTGCATACTTGTCCTTTGCAAACAGTGTAGACCCATACAGTACTGAATCTTATTAAACTAACAATTTTTGCGATTCGATGGCAATTCGCTTGCAATTCGATGGCAATTCGCTTGCGATTCAAAGTACTAACTTTACCCTCGGGTAAGTTTTCTTGAATGGTGTATCTCACAAATGTTCGCAAATATGCCTTCGTTATTTTTTTCGATTCCATTTTTGTCACAACCGCTTCGGAAAATTCGCGTAAAAATAGTAGTAGGATTTGTTTTTTGAAGCGCGCGATTCGATGGCAATTCGATGGCAATTCGCTTGCGATTATCAATTTAATTTAATAAGGTTCAGTACTGTATCAGAGTGTTCCTGCAGGGGCACCCTCAACAGGATCGACACTTACATATACCGGTAGGGTAAAACCAATTCTAAATAGTCAAAATGGACTAAACTAAATTGAGAGCTAAATGTTATACATGTATTTGTGTGTCATGGATGACAGAGTTAAATTAAGGAGAGACAAACTTATAAAACCATTGCAGACATCAGTTTGTAGAAAGCTAATAACTGTTTAGTGTGCTAGATGTGCATTTGCCTAAAACGATAAAAAACGTTCGTGTTCGCTGCTGTCGGGAACTGTGAAAAGTAAACAATTTTGAATGTTTAAAAATGTTTTGTTTTAAAGTACCGACAACCTATACTCAAAAAAGACTAAAACGACACTGAAATTTGTTTTTGCCCTCCGAAGGCACATTACATATGGCCATTTCTGCTGTCATCCATTTGTTCGTAGAAATGTAATATGTTTAAGTACTAGTATCACTCTTTTCATTGTTCGATTCAAACATTTATGACTATATATCATTTTTTTACAATTGATAGTCGGGCAAATCGTGCCGAATGTTTTTAGCTGATTTACATAGAATTCCTACAAATGTACCATGCTAGCGACAAAACAATGAAAACCATTGCAAATAGTTTTGATCTTGATGAGACGCACCGTAACGCGGTGTTTCATCAGGATCTAAACTATTTGATACTATGTCCCTGTTATCCTTTGATGTGACTACACATAAGACTAGCCATACTATAGGGGTTTCGAAGAAATAATTGGGAATACATGTATATTATTTTAACCCTGTTGCTAGATACATTTGAGAAAATGCTATTCTTTCCCGTTTAACTCAATGCCCTATAGCATGTACATGTATCTAGTCATGAAGGCAAGTAATCACTTAAAGTAGGTTGAAAGTAAGGCAGAATGCGCCTTAAGGCGTATTCTGCTATACCTTCAACCTGCTTTAACCTATCATCAGCCAGGATGAAGAAAATATTTATTTTGGAACATGTTTATTACTATAAAGTGGAACTATTTCTTCAGTGGAGGAAAATCTAAAGTCGCTAAAATGCGATTCTATGGAGTAAAGGGTTAAATGAATCAAAACGTAAAACGCAATGCATTTAATTGTAGAAAATGACAATGTTTTGACACTGCCTAACAGAATTTCAAACTTGATTTGCAGTAACATCGGTGCCTGATCAGACACCAGGTTTCCCACGACTGATCTAACTTCAACTGTTTGCAATGGGCATAACGTTTCAGACATAAATTCGTTTATTGAAAGAATCTAATGTATTCACCACTTTAAAAGTCTTAGATTGCAAATAATGTATGTTCTTGCTGGTTGAGTTATTTTCTGACCCTTTCGTTACACTAGTGAAGTTACATAAATCATCCGATATCTTCAAGACAGAGGAATAGTTAGAATTGCAAATTTAATCTCTGTGGACCCCAAACAGCAATAGCTGACCCCGTAAGTTATACACCGAGCAGTTTAAGAGAAAATTGGCAAGATTTTTTTATTGCCAAAAAATGAAACATATTAGATTACATCCTTGACCCTTATCAAATTTTTGAGTAGTATATAATTGTTTATATGGCGACATTGGGTGTGAAAGAGGTAACAGGAAAATTAAAAGCCATCTCCACTACAGCGCCCCTCCTTACAGTGGAGAATCTGTTATTCTTTCCCGTTTAAACGCAAACGTACGCAAACGTAGAAAAGAACAACTTTTAGACAATTCTGATAATTCTTGTTTATCTTGGTGGCAAACAGTTTGGAGCCTGATCAGACGGCGGGTTACCCGGCGTCTGATCTGGCTCCAAACTGTTTGCAATAAAAATATTA
The DNA here is from genome assembly GCA_922989275.2 of Gari tellinella. Lineage (NCBI taxonomy): Eukaryota > Metazoa > Mollusca > Bivalvia > Cardiida > Psammobiidae > Gari > Gari tellinella. The sequence continues at coordinate 49,459,086 of OV277866.1, forward strand.
ATTTTAGCGTAAACGCGTTTATTGGGAAAGAATAACACATTCTCGTGCACTGTACAACGACACCCAATGGGAGACACAAAGTGTGTGCGTTGTTCAGAGGGAGTCGTTATATGAAGGGAAAATGGCTTACATTTGCAAACAGCTTGAATCCAGATCAGACGCCGCATGGATTCAAGCTGTCTGTCACTCGCCATTAAGGGTTTTTTCTGTCAAAATGTCCACAATGTAACTTTGAGAAAAACAGCAGACGACAATTTTAAGCAGACGACATTGCAGTCGTGAATAGGTTTGACATAATTGTCCTGTTTAGGGAACTGCGGCAGGGGTCATTGTAAGGAGAGAGTCGTTTTTGAGAGGGTCGTTTTAGGGAGGGAGCACTGTATAATAGTCATCTCTTTAAGTACAGTGAAACCCCTCTAAACCGGACATGTGTTGGGTCAACCAAACCATCCGGTTTAGAGGGGTTTCAGGTTTAGAGGGGTTTTAACCCATAGCTTGTTTCTAGAATGAAAGGTAGCTGACCACTTAAAGCATATTGAAAGTAAGCAAAATGCGCCTTAAGGCGCATTCTGCTTTACTTTCAACATGATTAAGCAACTAGCATCTGCTACAATATAGAAAATATTTCTGATGATATATACTGACACGATAAAGAAACTGTGCACTTTTATATTGTGTGTAACTTTTTCGTTACTAAGTTTAGAATGATAAACTTTAGCACAATGAGTGATAAAATAATTCGTCACACATTGCACTAGTTAATCCAATATTAAAGCACCAGGATGTCATGCAAACGTACCAACGGCTATTATGCAATATTATGCACGTGCTGTCTGTGCAACATGTTTACAAGTACATATATTCACTGATTGATATCTTTACTCATTATGCAATAATAAAACCACAGTACTTTTGAATTAAATTCGTTAAACAAGCTGCCTTCGCTCCAAGAAAACGAACGAGTTCAAACACTTCAGGACCTTCAATCCGACGTTAGCGTCTCTGACGTCACTGGGCAGTTTGATTGCCACCAAAATACCATCAAGACCCTTCGACATCCGAACGGTCATGGAAGCGTTAAGGATCAGTCAGGATCCAGCAATCCATCACATCAGGGTAGATACATGACGTTGACGAATTGACATCACAATACGTTACGTTAGGTCAATGCGTTTGAGATTTATTGCATTGGTCAGTATAAGACGAGGACATTACACATACCGATTTAAATCCATTTTCATTTTCAAAACTTTAGGAAACAAAACCGATTTGCAACTTTTACTTTTAACCTCTTCTTTATTCAACCGTTAACAACGCATTTATAATGACACGAATTTGGTTAAAAAAATAAAGCATCGTGTAAAAGAAGTATTTACGAACATTGTGATACCACACTGGCCTATATTTTTTTTTTAAAAATATGGAAATTTTAATTCCTAAACAAGTGCACAGTTTCTTTTTCGTGTCAGTATATGTTCATGAATGTAATTTCTTCAGTGAAGAAATAAATCAAATGCTTGAAAATGGGTGGGAAAAGGGACCAAAGCCCAGTTTAGAGAGAATTCCGGTATTTAGAGGTTCCGGTTTAGAGGGGCTTTACTATATATTAAGGCTTACCTACCTCTGTGACAGAATTGCAAAATAATCCAATCCAACAGAAAACACTTATACTTTGCTTGTAACCTCTCAAGAAACGACATTTCCTCATAATCTTTTTTTCTAACCGTCACTTTTTCATCAAGCATCGATGTCCGTTCCGTGATCCGCGCACGTAATGGTGAGCATTCAGACATATTTCACAATGCTAAACAACCTATCCACACACTTCAAGATCACCGTAAAAAGCAATCATGTATATTTCAGTGTCTTCCTTCCGACAACACACGTTATACCACCGTGTATAGAGATGTTTAAGGAATCAGGGTAGCATTATCCAATAATCTACGATTTAATCAAAACCGTCCTGTAAGGTTCGTGTTTGGTATAGTGAGAAACAATGCTCACGTGGAGCTACAGTTGAGAGGTACAGTTATTCTTTCCCTTTGAATTATTTCAACAATAAGTAGCTCTTGTGGGTTATTAGGTTCCCTAGTGGATCGCTCTAATTAACAAAAACATAAACCAGTCTACTTGGAATTCTTGATAGCTTAGTAAAAACTGGTTTAAAATAGCAAACAGTATAGATCCAGATCATAGGGGCTCCAAACGGAACCCTCTGATTTTGGTCCACACTGTTTGCAAATGAAATAATTATAATTTAGATAGATTCATTGTGTTCAAAGAGTGTTGATGCGCACAAGAAAATATTTCATGAATACGCACTAATAGAAATGTAGTCTATATCCTAGCAGATTGAGGCTTAAAAGTTGAAAGTATATGAGAAATGCACCATAGGCGCATTCTAATTTACTTTAAATCTGCCTTAATTGTTAATTGGTCACATGTTTCTTACATGTAACTAGAATCTGGTTACAGTGGAGAATGTGTTATTCTTTCCCAATAAACGCGTTTACGCTAAAACTATTATTTGCAGTGCAAACAGTTTGGAGCCAGATCAGACGCCGGGTAACCCGGCGTCTGATCAGGCTCCAAACTGTTTGCCACCAAGATAAACATGAAATATCAGAATTGTCCAAAAGTTGTTCTTTTCTACGTTTTAGCGCTTTGCGTTTGCGTACGTTTGCGTTTAAACGGGAAAGAATAACAGATTCTCCACTGTACATGTATGGGGTAAAAAATTCACGTAGCTAAGCGAAAACACAATGCAATATCATGTACGATGTTGCGACTTTTTCACAATTCTGACGATTTACTTTTTCTGAGGTGCAAACAGTATAGAGCCTGATCAAACGCAGGGTGATTCCAAACTGTTTGTAGTAGAAATAAATGCACAGTCGAACTTGAAACTTCCAACTTGCTTAAGTCGACCTTACAAGTAGTTCATAATTTTGATTTCGATAATACGATATCGCTTAAGTCAACATACCCGTATTTCAAAGTTAAAACGTGGCTAAGCCACGTTTCAACTTTGAAATATGGGTATACTCGAACTAAAGCGAGTTCGAAATATCTAGTTTTGATTGTACTTCGTTTAGTGAAGACGCGTTTATTAGGAAAGAATAACGTCTAACTCACTGTATTATGATAAAGACTGTGAGAGCTTATTGAAAATTCTGACGATTTTAGAATGCATAGAAACTCGGCATGGGATCTATATCAGAGTGTTTGTCTCCAGGGTATTTTAATTCATGTTATGATCTCCCAGTAAACACGCTTTATGCTCAGACAATGATGACAATTGCAAACAGTTACAGTGGAGAATCTGTTATTCTTTCCCGTTTAAACGCAAACGTACGCAAACGCAAAACACTAAAACGTAGAAAAGTACAACTTTTGGACAATTCTGATAATTCTTGTTTATCTTGGAGGCAAACAGTTTGGAGCCTGATCAGACGCCGGGTTACCCGGCGTCTGATCTGGCTCCAAACTGTTTGCACTGGAAATAATAGTTTTAGCGTAAAGGCGTTTATTTGGAAAGAATTACACATTCTCCACTGTAGGACGTCGGGAAGCACGGCGTCTTATCCGGTTTCAAAATGTTTGCAATGGAAATAATTGTTTTGTTTTTGGTACCAACGTGATTATTTGGGAAAGGATAACGTATTCCACGCTGTACAGTGAAACTTCTCTATAACGACCACTAAAGTGTGCTTATTATTACGTGTTTACGATAGGGGACTGCTTAAAGCAAGGTGACAGTAAAACAGAAATCTCCTTCAGGAGCTTTTTGTTTTATTGTCATCTTGCTTTAAGCTGTCACCTGTATTTTCCACAGTCAATTAGCCTTTGTGTAAGTTTTAGTGATCTAGTGGAAAAGAGAAGTTTTACTGTATTTGGGCCGGGCTTACATGTACAGTGGAGAATCTGTTATTCTTTCCCAATAAACGCGTTTACGCTAAAACTTTTATTGGCAATGCAAACAGTTTGGAGCCAGATCAGACGCCGGGTAACCCGGCGTCTGATCAGGCTCCAAACTGTTTGCCACCAAGATAAACAAGAATTATCAGAATTGTCCAAAAGTTGTATTTTTCTACGTTTTAGTGCTTTGCGTTTGCGTACGTTTGCGTTTAAACGGAAAAGAATAACAGATTCTCCACTGTACCGTATAACCTATATTTGAAATCAATACAAGGATATCGGTCAATTAGGCCGAGTACCTATAGTTACATAACGAGCACTGTGCACCAATAAATACACTACTGCCACCATCAGTATGCTGATGTAATCTAATTTGAAACGCTGAATCAATGTCGTCCGTTTTCAAAATAGTCGACTGCTCAAATTCTGACGTTGATTTTCTTTTCTTTTTTTGTTTCGGAAATATGAGGCTTAACCTGAAAAGTCTTGAAGCGAAGCGGACGCCGAATAATTCGTCGACTGATCTGAATCGAAACTGTTATTCTGTTAAAACAGTTAATTGACTGTTATAATATTGAATTGTTTTAGTAGATGGCACGCCTATTTGCTACCAGCGACGCAATAAAATTTGCATAGTAAATTGATAACGCGTTTAAATCAACTAGATATGGAATTAAATATTTAATTCTGATATGATGAATATTACCGTCAATTGTCATCTACATGTAAAATGGCATCTAAGCCAATATTGGTTTGACATGGTCGAAGGGTAAAACAAATTAAAATACAATTTTCTTCGGATACATGTACCCTTACAATTTAATGTGTTGAATTAACTCTTATTGTGCTAGAGGTGACAATATGATAACACTTACAAGGAAAAATCCTTGTAAGAATGGTCATAAGAAAGATAGATATACATGTACATATGTAATATTTTATTTGCACTGTTACATGTATATCTTTTATATGTGATTGTAATATTTTGAATAAAGTTTGAAAACAAAACCCTGTTTCAAGCTAGCTGCCACCCGTCTTTGTCACCGTTTGATTGACCATTAGAGCGTAAAGTCACTGTAAACTGTTCATTTATTATTCATAACCTATAAAAATACAGTCAAACGTTCATATCGCGAACTCCGTTAAGCTGGACATGTCCGTCATTTAACCCATTAGACCATGGCCTGTTTCTAATTTTGAAGACAGGTGATCATGTAAAGCAGGTTGAAAGCTAAGCAAAATGCGCCTTAAGGCGCATTCTACTTTACTTTCAGCCTGCTTTAAGCTAACGTTTTCAAGAATATTTCCTATTGTGCAGTTTCATAAGTGTAGAAATTGTAAATATTTCCTCAGTGGGGTAATAAATTAAAGGCGTAAAAAGGTGAATGTATAGGTTAATGGGTTACAGTTTAAACGTAGCTAAGCTGAAAACAAACGGGTATGTTCGACTTACACGATTTTTGAAATGATAAACTTAAACTGAAGAAATATGAGACAAGGTCCACATACAGTGGAGAAAATGTTATTCTTTCCCAATAAACGCGTTTACGCTAAAACTATTATTTCCTGTACAAACAGTTTGGAGCCAGATCAGACGTCGGGTAACCCGGCGTCTGTTCTGGCTCCAAACGATTTGCCACTCAGCCTAATATCAATAGTCAGAAATGTCAAAAATTGTTATTTTCTACATATTAGTGCATTGATTTTGCGTTTCGTTGCGTTTAAACGGGAAAGAATAACGTTTTCTCCACTGTAATCGAGTTCGAGTTGATGATGTTCAACTGTACACATATTGCTGAAAGCACTTGTTACATGTATCATGGTTTCTCGGGAAGTAGATGTAGATATGAATCAAATTAAAACCACAGTTAATTCCACTTGAACGTCAGAAAATATTCCGTCTAATAATAAACACTGCTTTTGAAACTAATTATACACACGTTAAAAGTTATATAATGCATGTTATCAAACAAATTAAGTGTAGTGTTGAATAAGCACCCTAAACTAAACAGCTGTTGCCTTTTTATTTATTAATGCTAGTTCTAATGTCTTTGAAACAATTAAGCATGTGTTCGAAAACTATTTGGCTAGTGATCAGACACCAAACTGATCGCAGTCTAACTTAACTTAAAACAAGTTCCAAATACAGACTCCAAGGTTAAAACGCTATTGAGTTTAGTTTGAAGTCGTTTTCAAGCATTTGATTGGTCAGATTTGAGCCTAGACTCAAATCTGAACAATTACATGCTTGAGAATGATTTCAGACTAAATTCAAACCTTTTACAACCTAGAAAATGTAAAACTTTTATATTCATTTGTATATTTCAATAAATCAATTTCTAGTGCCACACAATTTGGTTCATAATATACATGCACATGTTAACCTAATTCACCCTAAAGACAAACACTTTGATTCAAATAAGACGCCGATTTATAAAGCATCCTCATGTCAACCACTAACAGTTTGGAGCCCTATCAGATGCCGGTTTATCCGGCGTCTGAGCTGGCGTCATACTGGTCGACACACACAATTTCAAACGGTCAGAAATTTTGAAAAGTTGTCATTATGTTCTATTTGGATTGCGTTTGTCTTTCGTTTACGTTTAATGGGAAAGGATCACATCGTCTCCACTGGACTAGGATACACACTGTTACGTGTACAGTGGATGAAACGTTATTATTTCCTCTTTAAACGCAAACAACACGCAAACGCACCGTAATAAACCGTAGTAAATGATATCTTTTCGACAAGTCTGACTATGCATGTTAATATAATGGTAAACAGTTTAGAGCCTGATCAGACGCCGGATGTTTGCATTTGCAATAATATGTTTAGCGTAAACGCGTTTACTGAGAAAGAATAAAGTGTTCTCCACTGTAGCAAGTTTGAATGTAATCGCATTAGGCACGGTTAGATTAAATACCACCAATATTTCACTATAAATGCACATATGAAAACCACAGCTATTGAGCTACATCATACATCTCCGATACCCCATGTGTGGTATATGAGGAATGTTTGCCCAGCATCAACCGAAGTGTCCAACAGTTTGTTTAGTCTAATACTACAACCATTGGCATCTTTTATCCAATATTTTCTCGCCCCCAGTTCTTGTGAGAGAGGAAACACGACAAAATCAGCATTGAAATCCAGCCATCCAGCATGTGGCTATTAGTGTGTGTCGCTCCAATTCCAATAATCAATGCAGACAGGGCTCAGAGGAATAAACATTTTATGGAACAGATTGTGAAACTTTCAAGCCGGAATTAACCCTTAAACTGCAAAAATACCAATGCTTTCAAAACTGTTATCTGAATGTGGTTTGTGTCGAAACATGTTGCTTGCGATGTTCAAAATACGTATATCCTCTCAATTTGAAAGCGATTTAAGGACATTAATATAGAGTTTGAAATAGTTTTCAATCATGATCAGATATCGAGTATCAAAATAATATTTTTTTCAGTGTTACATGTACAACATTGAAACAACGTCATGATTGGCTACTTACAGTGGAGAATGTGTTGTTCTTTCCCAATAAACGCGTTTACGTTAAAACTATTATTTGCAGTGCAAACAGTTTGGAGCCAGATCAGACGCCGGGTAACCCGGCGTCTGATCAGGATCCACACTGTTTGCCACCAAGATAAACATGAAATATCAGAATTGTCCAAAAGTTGTTCTTTTCTACGTTTTAGTGCTTTGCGTTTGCGTACGTTTGCGTACGTTTGCGTTTAAACGGGAAAGAATAACATATTCTCCACTGTACAACATTGAAACAACGTCATGATTGGCTACTTAAGAGGCCTCCTAATGAGGTTCTTAGATGTAAACGATTAAGTTTGTTTTGGTATATTAATTTCAATTAATATTCATTCTGCTAGAATGTCGCCTATTGTAAAAGTGACGGCTGCAGAACATCAGCATGCAAATAGGTAGTACATGTACATTGTTTATGCATTTGAGTACATGTATAATGCTCAACGATACATTCACCACGCAGTTCGCATCTTGAATATATTATGTCTGATCTAGACTTAAAAATGTGTTCCTACAGTGGAGAATCTGTTATTCTTTCCCAATAAACGCGTTTACGTTAAAACTATTATTTGCAGTGCAAACAGTTTGGATCCAGATCAGACGCCGGGTAACCCAGCGTCTGATCAGGCTCCAAACTGTTTGCCACCAACATAAACAAGAATTATCAGAATTGTCCAAAAGTTGTTCTTTTCTACGTTTTAGTGCTTTGCGTTTGCGTACGTTTGCGTTTAAACGGGAAAGAATAACAGATTCTCCACTGTATGTACATATGTGCACATGTACATATAGTATGGTTTGACAGTTTACTGGTTCAAATTAAATCTTAAATTGAAAACTTAATTGCGCACCATTAACAACGTTTGAATTCCCATCCTCGGCGGATATATTCACTAGGGTGGGTTATTATTATGTTCTGTTGGGAAGGATTTAAGCGCAATACAGTAACGTGTAGAATAGTTTGGTTCCTAAATACGTTTACGCTAAACCTATTATTTCCAATGCAAACAGATTGGAGCCAGATCAAATTAAATTGAATAGTCAGAATGATAAAAAATATCATTTTCTACATTCTATTGCATTGCGTGTGCGTTTCGTTTGCGTTGGAACGGAAAAGAATTACGTTTTCTGCACTGTACACTAGTACAGTGGAGAATCTGTTATTCTTTCCCGTCTAAACGCAAACGTACGCAAACGCAAAGCACTAAAACGTAGAAAATAACAAGTTTTGGACAATTCTATTTTTTCATGTTTATCTTGGTGGCAAACAGTTTGGAGCCTGATCAGACGCCGGGTTACCCGGCGTCTGATCTGGCTCTAATCTGTTTGCAGTGCAAATAATATTTTTAGCGTAAACGTGTTTATTGGGAAAGAATAACAGCTTGGGTCGTTGGGATGCTTTTAAAAACAGCGATACCATCAACAAATGTTCCCGGAAACTGAACTATTGACTACTGTAACTTGAGTTTTTTTTCCAGACCATTACTCTCGATGTGTTCGTTATTGGTTTAGTAGATGTGCTGTAGCGTACATAATTGTTTAAACTAATGGATAAACCGCTTTCTAAATGACAGCGATTTAGTTAAATCCATTTCTATAATTACTTAATTATCGCTTCCTGGAGCGTGGTGGATTTGAGAAGTTAAATGTGTAAAACCATTTAGACAACACCATACATTCTTCTTTCACACAGTTACAGTGGAGAATACTTTATTCTTTCCCGTTTAAACGCAAACGAAACGCAAACGCAAAACACTAACATGTAGAAAATGACAATTTTATGACAATACTGACTTTTCATTTTTATCTGACTGGCAAACAGTTTGTAGCCTGATCAGACGCCGGGTTACCCGGCGTCTGATCAGGCTCCAAACTGTTCGCACTGGAAAAAATAGTTTAAGCGTAAACGCGTTTATAGGAAAAAACTAACATTTTCTCCACTGTAAAGCTATGTTAACCGGCCATGTAAAAGACGATAAAGTATCAGTTTTAAAGCAATATTGAAGCTTATTACAATGCAATATTAATGCACTAAGTGCATTTATGGACTTTTGAGTTACTTAAGCTCTTTTGAGTGATGACATTTCTGTAAACAGCGACATGTCTCTTCCCTGAAGGACGGCTGATCGCATATTTACTGTGTTTATTTATGTTAGAAGTACAAAAACGTACTGAGGCAATCAGTTGGTAAATATAGTTTTATTGTTTTTTCGTTTCACATGCGTGTTAAGTAATTACAAGTTAATTGACATACGATCCAAGAAACAACAATTAACAATCTAACATGTCAGTACAAATTGAGTAGGTTATTGTTTTCTTAGATGGGCAGGGTGTTAACTTATCCTGCATTTGGCTTAAATATCTTCGGGAAAAAGATAAGATGGGAAGCATACTTGTATAGATATTTTACTAAATACAGTGGAGAAAACGTTATTCTTTCCCACTAAACGCGTTTACGCTAAAACGTTTATTTCAATTACAAACAGTTTAGAGCCAGATCAGACGCCGGGTAACCCGGCGTCTAATCAGGCTCCAAACTGTTTGCCACCAAGATAAACAAGAATTATCAGAATTGTCCAAAAGTTTTTTTTTTCTATGTTTTAGTGCTTTGCGTTTGCGTACGTTTGCGTTTAAACGGGAAAGAATAACAGATTCTCCTCTGTACATACCACATGAGGTACTTTTCTAAAATATTAAGATGCAGCAAGTTCTTAATACTTTTTAAATGTGTTCCCTTTATGTGCATATATTGTATGTATCCCCTTATTTCAAACAGTAGTTTAATACATTAAAATGTAAGGTAGCCGCAGTTTCATTGTTGTTCACTGATTTCGTATTATTTGTAGGGTCATCATGTTTATATTTGTTAATGTTCATTGTATAATACATGTAACTGTAAAGGCGCCCACTGATCATCTGCACTGTTTATTTACAATAAATTTACCTACCAGAAATAGCCAAACATTGTCTAGATTAAATTAGAAACTGAAATGGTTTGTTTGAACTTCAGGAAAGGATTGCGAGGTTCGACTGTGTCTAATTTGTTAGAGATCAGCCCGATTCTCATTGACCGCGAAAAGGGCATTCGTACCAAAAGCTAACACAAGACAATAATCAGTAAAATGTCTCATTGGATAAGATGGGTCATTAGGTAAATATAATTGAAACGACCACATGTATGTTACATTTTCATTCCGTGTTTTACTGCAAGTGTAATGAAATCCCAATATCTGTCCGTGTTTTAAACTTGGCATCAAGACCCGATGCAACGTATTATGGATCTTTTGTATCCTATTTATCTTCTCTGCTGAGTCCGGATAATATTCAGATTTTAATTTTGATTGAGTTGGGTTTTACGGCACCGCGACACATGAAATGGTCATATGGCGCCGAACAGATTTTAAACGGACAACTCTTATACACTACTATACAGAAGGAAATGGGCTATTATTTTTTCCAACAAGCGCACTTGTACTTAAATTACAATATTGTGCATTGCAAACCGTTAATATATTTCACTGCCATGTTTTAACCCTTTACCCAATAGCCTGTATCTAGTTTTGAAAATAGGTGACTACTTAAAGCAGGTTGACAGTAAAGCAGAATGCGCCATATGGCGCATTCTGCTTTACTTTCAGCCTGCTTTAAGCAACCTCCTGCTAAAAAAAAATATTTTTCCCGTATAATATATTTTCATGAATGTATAAATTGGAACTATTTTCTTCAGCGGAGGAATAAAAGCAATGCGCTAAAAGGCCCTTCTATTGGGGAAAGGAATAAAGTCTGTTTTAACCCTCTTACCGCCCAAAACAATAGTCTGCATTGGCAAGGTCGTCTGCAATATTTTTAAAGTTAGCTTTAGGGCAGTTATGAGTGAAGAAATGTCGATACGAGTGTCAAACCGTTTGGATTCTGATCAAACTGTTGGTAAAGTTATTTTTGGCACCGTTGGCAGAGAAAGCGTTAAAATCAGAAAATGGTTCGGGTAACCATTATAATTCAAATGAGTTAACATTTTGATAAAGCTGTTAATTGGTAACATTTTTTACCGTTGCATTCCCGTTTTCTCTGTTTAAATTGTACATGTATCTATTTTTCCAGTCTCTTTCTTATCGATTTTAGTACGTCACAGAATGCATATTTCATCTAAGTGTCATACAGTTTGGAATCTCATCAGACTCTGCGTCTGACCTGACTACATATTGTTCACATTAGGCATGGATAATTTTACAAACGCGTTTGATAGGGAACTGTTACCTCTTTATCTCTCTTACATGTATGACAAATGTAAATAGATGTAAAACAAACTCTGGTACAGTGGAGAAAACGTTATTCTTTCCAAATAAACGCGTTTTCGCTAAAACATTTATTTCCATTGCAAACAGCTTGGAGCCAGATCAGACGCCGGGTAACCCGGTGTCTGATAAGGCTCCAAACTGTTGGCCACTCGTATAAAAATGAATAGTCAGGTTTGTCAATAAGTTGTTAATTTCTACTTTTTGCGTTTGCGTTTCGTTTGCGTTGAAACGGAAAAGAATAACATATTCACCACTGTATAGATCTATGTAAAAAGAACTCTGGTACATTAGGCATGGATAATTTTTACAAACGCGTTTGGTAGGAAAATGTTTTATCCCTCAAATGACATGTAGATCTATGTAAGAAAACTCTGGTACAATGGCGAAAACGTTATTCTTTCCTAATAAACGCATTTACGCTCAAACATTTATTTCCATTTCAAACAGTTTGGAGCCAGATCAGACGCCGGGTAACCCGGCGTCTGTTCAGGCTTCACACTGTTTGCCATTCAGATAAACATGAATAGTAAAAATTGTCGAAAAGTTGTAATCTTCTACGTTTTATTGGTATGCGTTCCCTTTTCGTTTGCGATTAAACGGGAAAGAAGAACATTTTCTCCACTTTAGTTGATCTATGTAAGAAAACTCTGGTAAAGTTTCTGGTATTTCTTTTCTGACATTGATGTATAAGAGAGTTTCTATGAGAAAATCAATGAAAGCGAACGGCAACTAAACCATGATAACCATCTGCCCCAAGGCCATCGTGATTGGCTTCCAAATGAGGAAAAACAATGCAACACTCAGAGTTCTAGGACGAACCGATAAACTAATCCGCAATACACAATGGAGAACATGTTATTTTACATAATACACGTATGTATGCTTAATGCATAGTGCCCATTGCAAACTGTTTTGAGGTAGATCAGGCGCAAAGTACACGTTAGATCAAACCAAATCGTAGGAATTGTTTTGAAACGGTATTTTTCTACGTTATCAATAGCATTAATCATATGAACCGCTGCGTTCAAGGATTTGTTTAAACAATATCAACCTTAACAGGTGATTGAGCAACGTTGTAGCTTATAAATATGTGTAAGTTTTACTTATACTTTATTAGTTCGAGTAATATAAATTCAATGGTTTTATCATGATAATAAAAATAACAAAAACAGTGAAATGTTCGACATACGAGGGGCGTTCATTTAATTATGTCACTGGGGTCCTTATAGACGCAATATGATATCCATGCATAATGCGTTCTATCCAATGTTTAGATACACTCCTCTTCGATAGAAATATATTATTTTTGTATTTAAATGTGAATTTAAAATAGAGAAAAATAACCTTTTTTAGGTGTATATCCTACAAACACTGTAAATCGGCACGGACCGACTTACATTAAGAGATGACTCATCATAAAAAGTTGTCTCTCTTCGATAAAAGGAACGAAATCAAATACAAGATCTATACTGCGGTAAATAAAACAGGCGGGCAGCTTGGTTATCGTTTTATTTTCCAGGAAATCATTTACCATTAAACACATGGGGGGAATCTACATTTCTATTTATAAGGCATATCTTTAAATTCGGATTGCAGGTTTATGGTTTACATGATAACTAGTCTTTTTAAAGTATAAATGCTTTATAAACTCTCTTCATAACTGTTCGATCGGTTGATTTTTGAATTTAAGTAATGCGTAATCGGATTTCAAACGTAATTGCATTTAAAACTTTTTCCCGCGCATTTTAGTATTTCGCAATAACCCATCTAAATTTGTCTTTACACATAATTTAGTGATAACATTATTAGTATTTGTTGCTTATGATTATGAAACACTTTACGACAGCTCAGAAAATGTGTAATTTGTATATATTTCTGCTTGTGGACAACGATTTTACAACGTTTTTCATGAATATGTAGTATTATTCTCAATGAAAAGATGAGGGGTCCGCAAAACAAAACACATTATAACTTTACACCCTGGACTCAAAAGTATATGATCTGAACCCGATATTTTACCAACACCGTCAGTAATGTATTTAAATGCATAGCTTGTGTGCTGTTTCAGTAAATCACCAACAGCAGCAGCTTTAACTTGGCCTTCCGCCAAATTGTGGTCGGCCTCAAGTAAAACTAGTAATCTTTAAATTGTTTGTTTTGATTGAAAAATGACATTCATGACACTGCAAATATTAAATTTATCAAATAAAGTTAAAAGTATATCTATGAAATGGACATCTTCAATATTATTCAACCTTTACTGTAAGCCGGTTTTCACCGTACGTCCATTACATACACTACAATAGCCAGTATCTATGAATGTACGGACTTAAATATTCAATAATTTCTAAATTACTCGATGGATTCAAACAAAATTTTCAGTGAATATGTACAATAACTTCATTGTATAGCAGACAAAATTTCAACACACTCGTCTTAGTAGTAGAAAAGAAAAACGCAAAAGTGACACAATTAATTGAACGTCCCTCGTACAACTCCGATATCATGGAATGATAATCCAACAACAAAGTCAACACTGTATGCAATATCAAGACGTCTTTCTTTCGTACGAGACGACTTTAAGTTACACTGAATGTGACGTTATTCTTTGCTGCTTAAACGTAAAGAAGCACAGCTGCATCTTAAACTTTCTTACGATTCATATTAACCCTTTTAGCGCATATGATTTATTCCTCCGCTGCAGAAAATAGTTCCAATTCAATCAGTCATGAATATATATTATATGGAATATTTTCGATGTTCTAGCACATGGTGGCTTAAAGCAGGCTGAAGGTAAAGCAGAATGTGCCTAAGGGCGCATTCTGCTTTACTTTCAACCTGCTTTAATTGGTCACATTTCTTCAATACTAGAAATAGGCTAACAGGTACATTGTAAAGGGTTAATCAGATGGGCAAACATTTTGCAATAGATAAAATGATTATTACACCAATGCGTTTATGATACAGAAACATATTTTCTGCGATATACAGGGACTCGTTTCATAAAACTTAGTACGACAAAAACGGTCGTAAGTCTAAACTTTGAAATATATTTAATTTCTTTTCAAGACGATTCCAAAGAAATGTCACGACATGATTAGATGAAGAAATAAATAATAATTGAGACTTTTATAACCTGACTTACGACAACATTTGTCGTACGAAGTTTTATGAAACGGGCCCCAGGTCGGGCGAACAGATAACGATACTTTTTGATTTCACATCTTGTGATGGAGGTAGACAGATGCAGCGGGAATCGATACGAATAAACCATAGCTTAGTGTCTGGAGCTCGAGCGTCACGGAAAGTCTATCACACAATCAAATAGAATTGCAAATGGAGCCCTGTCTGTGTCAGTCCAAAATATGTCTTGGAAAATTACAGCAAACAGCATTGCATTAACCTATTGAACGCTGAAAATCGTCTGTTTAAAATGTCGTCTGCTCATGATTTCAAAGATACAGTGCTCCCGCTCTATTACAAGACCCGATGGGAGACAACGAGTGTGTATGTTGTTCGGAGGGAGCTGTTATACATGTAGGGAGGGAAACTAAGGACTTGGCAAACATTTGCAAACAGCTTGAATCCAGATCAGACGCCGCGTAAACAATAAAGAAGAATGCGCCTGAAAGCGCGCTCTGTTTTACTTCTAATTTGCTTTAAATGTCCAACATGTATTCAAAACATGAAACTTTTGAGTAATATAGACACTCATGGTTACTGTAGTCTAGATTTCAATTTTGAGAAATGTATGCTGCCTATAAATTATATGAAGCAGATGACGTCATGGCAATGAAAGGGTAAAAATAGACAATTTACCAAGACATTTGGATTTCTTCAGTTTCACAGATATCTTCGTGTAACTCGGTGTCTGATCTGATATAGGTTCCATCTATGCACATTCTTACGTTAACTCATTATCCCCTGAAACTTCCAATGGACAAATCTAGTTTACAACAACGGCTGATCCATTTTAGACTATTTAGGGTTTTTTTATACTACATTGCAAAATGACAAAAAGTGAAGTCCCTGATTTGAGGGCTCTTGCAGGAGGAGCCCTCTAATCAGGGACTTCACTATTTGCATTAGACACATGTTCCCTTCTCATGTACACTTTTGGTAAGGGACTCATATATGCGTCACTAGGGCTCAACTAGTTAAGTACAACAATGGCTCAAATGTATTATTCTTTTGTTTCAGTCTCACGAATGTTATAGAGAAGACGTTATTATTTCATAATAAACACGTCTGTGCTTAAATCCTTATGTTACATTTGTAACAGTAGATAAGACAGATGAGAGGCCAAACAGTGTCATTCTCTACATTCTATTACCTTGGGTGTGCGTTTCGTTTGCGTTAAAACGTGAACGAATACCATATTCTCAACTATATATTCCGCCTATTAAGATTACTTACACAAACATCCTAGGAGAAACAATTTCCCAAGTTCGTTGGGAGCATTTTAGTTGCGTGATCTTCAGAACACTACCTACGTAAAACACTTTGACCTTCTATCCGCTACTGAAGAATTTGCACGACCTGATGCTAACAGTTTAGATCTAGATGAGACGCCTAGTAACTCGGTGTCACATCTAGATCTAAACTGTTTGACACTCTGGTGATCCTTATTATAAAGGAAATATGTATAATCACATTTTTGAGTTGTTGCAGACGACAATATTGTCGGGGACGACAACTACATAGCTAGCTAAAGGCAAACGGTTCTCGTGACATTATCTGAAAGATGCTTATACACTCCAACAATGAGACAGTGGGCTGAAAACAGATTAAACCTTTTCACTGCCAACGTTTTCGTGAGATGTTTACCCCTTCACCGTTTCATTATCGCCTGCTTCAATTTTGTTGTCTGCAATTAAAAAATAAGGCAGTATGACTGAAGAAATTTTACAACCAGGGTCAAACAGTTTGAATCTTGATCAGACGCCGCGTTAAACGCTTTCTAAGCGTCATTGGGAGCGAACGGGTTAAACCCTTTGAACTAAGACTAACATATTCCTCTATACATGTACAG
Organism: Gari tellinella; assembly: GCA_922989275.2. Taxonomy (NCBI): domain Eukaryota; kingdom Metazoa; phylum Mollusca; class Bivalvia; order Cardiida; family Psammobiidae; genus Gari; species Gari tellinella. The sequence continues at coordinate 49,475,869 of OV277866.1, forward strand.
CGCTCTCGCTCTACAACGATACCCAATGGGAGACAAAGATGATGTGCGTTGTTCGGAGGGAGTCGTTATAGGAAGAGAATTTGGCTTATATTTGCAAACAGCTTGAATCCAGATCAGACGTCGCGTAACGCGGCGACTGATCTGGATTCAAGCTGTTTGTCTCACGTCATTAAGATGTTATTTCTGTCAGAATGTCTATTATGTAACATTTAAGAAAGGCAGACGACAATTTTAAGTAGACCTTATTGAACTGGATTCAAGCTGTTTGACAAGTTTTTTTCTGTAAACATGTCCATTATGTAACTTTGAGAAAAACAGTAGACGACAATTGTACGCAGATAGCATTGAAGCTGAGACTAGGTTGGTCATAATTGTTCATTTTATTGAGCTGCGACAAGGGTCGTTGTAAGGAGGGAGTCGCTGTTTGGAGGGCCGTTTTAGACAGGGAGCATTGTATATGCTTTAGCTTTGATTGGTCTGTTGATCTGCAGATATTCAAACTAAATGGCAAACAGTTTAGATCATTATCAGACAACGCATTACGCGGCGTCTAATCTGGGAAAACAATGTTTGGAAAGGTTAGAAAAAATGTTTTACGTCATTGTAAGACTCAAATGGTTATTACGGGCTCTTAACGTTTGTTTGTTGTAGAAAGATTACCATTGTACAGTGGAGAATCTGTTATTCTGTCCTGCAAACGTACGCAAACGTACGCAAACGCAAAGCGCTAAAACGTAGAAAATAACAACTTTTGGACAATTCTGATATTTCATGTTTATCTTGGTGGCAAACAGTTTGGAGCCTGATCAGACGCCGGGTAACCCGGCGTCTGATCTGGCTCCAAACTGTTTGCACTGCAAATAATACTTTTAGCGTAAACGCGTTTATTGGGAAAGAATAACACATTCTCCACTGTAGGTACATACATCGATTTGCAAATGACAGACAGAAGAACGCGTGCTACATGTAGCAATGTACGTACATGTAAACATACATACAATGTTTTGTTTTTAAAAATGACGATAGCTATAAAAAACATTTACTTTGAAATTAACTCCAATTAAGTAAATCGTACTGTTGAATTGCAGAAACCGTAAGACGCATATAAAACAGTTTATCGCATAATCAGTTTATCGCACAATCTGCAGTATGAGAGTTGCATTAAGCCATTCTATAAATATCGTTATCCACTAGTGAAATATCGTTTTTTGGGTTCCGGCCCAACATGTTCGTCAACAAGAGCTGCATGAAGCGGAACACCAAATGGCGTCATTTGCAATGACGTTACCGTAAACAACCCATACAAAATCTATATGGCGAAAGTGACTACAACCTGCGGCTTCAATTAACTAAAAAGGCTTTTAAAATGTTTATGTGATAAAGAGAATTTTACATTCGTGCTCATTAAATATCATTTTTAATAAACTCTTTACTAAAATAAATATGACGCCGAGGCTTGTTTTATATTTATTTTAGTAACTGGTTTATTAAAAATGATAAATAATGAGCACTCATGCAATATTTCTAATGAAAAAGGTTCATTTCGATCTTTCAGAATTTGTTTTAATCTCAGCGGCAAACAATTTGCAGTCTGATCAGACATTGGGTTACTTACCCAGTGTCTGAAGGGGTAAGCGGCAGAAAAAGGGTCAATGAAAGTAAATAAAACTTTTATAATTCAGTTACATGTATACAAAGTGTTTGCTAGGATGAAGAAATACAACACATTTATATTGCACTGTTTGTTAGGATGAAGAAATGTGAGGATCAGAACGTATCAGAACGCATGGAGTTTACACATTTGGGGACAATTTATTACCAACACAATGGATAAAACGTTATTTTGACACACAATCGCGATTGTTTATTCATTTTAAACTAAACTAAATATAAAATCACCGTATAACCAAACCAGTTTTAAATTACAATCTATCCTTTAATAAAAGATATAGCCTTTCAAAACATAGGATTACCCTACAATGGCTACACTATGTTTGAAATTGATGTCAATGTCTGTTAGAAGTCAGACATTTAACTCTTCCACTGCCTGTGTGACGTAAATACCCATTTTACAAGTTTATGCCATATGTGTCTGCTTATAGATATTGACTTCATTTTCTTTTTTTTCTATGAAATTTTTATGTGTTTGTAAGTCAGGAAACCTTAACAAAATGTCAAACAGTTCGGATCCTGATCAGACGCCGCGTTACGCGGCGTCTGATCAGGATCCAAACTGTTTGCAAGTGTTATTGGTGCCGACATTGACAGTGAAAGGGTAAAAGAAAAAGCGAAATAATAATAGTCCCTAAAGAATCAAAAGTCTACATATGAATATGCGTTAAACCTTAGATTTCAATTCTCATTATTACCATTCTACAAGATTGCCCAGGTGTATTTCAGTATATTTACTACGTCAATTTTGAATAATACGCATTGCAGAAAAAAGAGACTACAATACATTATTTTTCTCAAAATAGTTCCTAGAGGATTGCTGATATATATAAATACTCAACCATAACAGATTTCACTGCGGGCAATGTCCCTGTTCAACCACCATTTATTTTCAAGATAAACGTTTCTTGAAAGGGCCATTGGCCAAGCTATTGAAAGTAAAATTTGTTGGTTGATAAATATGGTAAAGTACGACATTATTCTTTTCCGTTTATCTCTTTCACTGCCATTGGCGCCAAAAGGCGAATTTGCAAACAGTTTGGAGCCTGATCAAACGTCGCGTAACGCGGCGTCTGACCAGGATCAAAACTGTTTGACACTTGTATCGATATGTTTACTACATTGTATTTTACTTTGAAACGATCTTGTAATCAACAAAATGGAAGCAGACGACAATGAAATGGTTAAGGGGTACAGTGGAGAAAACGTTATTCTTTCCCAATAAACGCGTCTACGCTAAAACTATTATTTCTGTTGCAAACAGTTTGGAGCCAGATCAGACGCCGGGTAACCCGGCGTCTGATCAGGCTCCAAACTGTTTGCCACCAAAATAAAAAGAATTATCAGAATTGTCCAAAAGTTGCACTTTTCTACGTTTTAGCGTTTTGCGTTTGCGTTTCGTGTAGTTTAAACGGGAAAGAATAACGTATTCTCTACTGTACAAATCTCACCATTATTTTGGCAGCGAAAGAGTTAAACGCAGGCGAAACGCAAAAGCAATGCAATAAAACAAGAAAACTATATATTTTTGCAATTTCTAAATCCAATTTAGTCTGAGTGGCAAACGGAATAACCTTGCTACTGATTATGCTCCAAAAGTGTTTGCCACACATGTAGAAGTACATTAAAACCTCTCTATTACGACCATGAAATTGTATTGACTATCAGGTGTTCAGGAATGTGATTGCTTAAAGCAAGGTGAAATTAAAACAGAAAGCTCCTTAGCTTTCTGTTTTACGTTCATCTTGTTTTAAGCTGTGATCTGTCTTTTATGTAGCCAATTAGCCTTCTTTTTGACGGTCGTAATAGAGAGGGTTACTGTATCGTCAGAAAGTTAAAAAACAGTTTTTACATTAATTCAATTGTGTTTGCAGCAAGGTTCCTTGAAACAGCTATCGTTTACTCCGCTGTAACAAGGCTTACATGTACAATGGAGAATACGTTGTTCTTTCTCAATAAACGAGTTAACGCTAAAACTGTTATTTCCCTTGCAAACAGTTAGCTACTAGTCTGAAAAGTCAACAACTTGTTAGTTTCGCAATTTTATTGCGATGCTTTTGCGTTTCGTTTGCGTTCAGACGGGACAGAATAACGTTTTCCCCACTGTAGTTGTTGAGCCAGCTGCCGCATACCATCTATCGGTGTTTTTACCATGTAGGCAACATTTGATCTCCTTTGATCATCCTTATATTACCAATGTAAGTAAATGAAATGAAAGAAATAGTATTGATTTGTAGTCAGCGGTTGATATAATTCTCAGCTTCCAATCACAGTCCTACTGTTTTGTTTTGTCATAGTGTCGCGTGTTACCATGGAAATGAGATAACAATACGACATCCTTCTTGGCAATAATCGGTAAAAGCATCTATAAATAGATCATGCCTTTAGGTCTAAAGTAGGAACTGCGAAATGCATTGTCTTGCATCAGAGTTAACGAAACCATCAATGTAACTACGGTACATGTAGAGAATTTGACATTCTTACCCGTATAAACAAAATGCGCCGTAATTATTGCATTGCAAACAGTGTAGATCATGACCAGCCGCCGCGTCAAATACACTGCAGATGGCCTTGATCTACACTGTTTGACATCTTCATTCATATAAAGTAGTTCAAGTAGCTGTATTATTATACGGTATTAGACCGCGTAGACAAAACTCAGATACAGAGACTGGGATGACAACAGTGCTTGGTCTGCATAATGTTGCAATGCACTAATGTAGGTTTTGTCACTGCACGGCACGGCTCAAACGAACGAAACGCAAACGCATTGTACATGTAACCAAACAGAGAAAGGATCAACTTTTCTTGTATTTTATTCTTATAGACAAACAGTTTGGAACGCCGGATAAGTTCTTTGCATAAACATAATAGTTTCTGTATAAACGATTTTATTTGGAAAGCATAGCGTTTTCTCCACTGTATAAACTTTAATGGGTTTTCTTTTTGTGTTTGTCATAAATTTGGTAAAAACAGTTGTAAAGCAAGACGTAATACTATGAAATAGGTTTAGCTTTTCTAAGTGAAATAGTTTTCTAGTTTGATTTTGATAGAATAAACAGAACAAACTACGTTATCTTTATGTCAAATAACGTCTTCCTAATTATCTATTTTACAATGTTTACCAAGCGGTTATCCGGATAGATATGATGCACTTTTCTCCTTCAATGATGTCTGGACCCGTTGACTCATAAAAACTTAAAATTGACAACAGGCTCTGAGGTTATAAAGCTTTTGACTTGTGTCTATACTCGTTCCCAAGCATTTGATTGGTCAGATTTGAGCCTAGGCTCAAATCTGACCAATCAAATGTTTGGGAACACACTCAGACTCAACTAAAACGCGTTATAACCTCGGAGCCTGACAGTTTCCAAGTCTAAACCATTTTAGACTACTTAAAGTCGAGAAGACATTATTCCTTCCCAATAAATGCGTTTACGTTACAACTAAGGCAAATGCATGTGTTTCTGGGCTGTTGCCTTACAGTCGAGAAACCGTTATTCTTTCCCGTTTAAACGCAAACGAAACGCAAACGCATCGCAATAAAACATGAAAAAGGACAACTTTTCGACAATTTTTACTATTTATTTAAACCTGAGTGGCAAACAGTTTGGAGCCTGATCAGACGCCGGGTTACCCGGCGTCTGATCAGGCTCCAAACTGTTTGTATTGAAAATAACAGTTTTACCGTAAACGTGTTTATTTGGAAAGAATAACTTTTTCTCCACTGTAATCATTTCCCTACTATATTTCGTTATTAGAAACCTGTTCTCCTGTATTCGATACAGTGGAGAAGACGTTATTCTTTCTCAATAAACGCGTTTATGCTAAAACTAGTACATGTATATACATTGCAAACAGTTTGGAGCCAGATCAGACGCCGAGTAACACAGCGTCTGACCAGTCTCCAAACTGTTTGCCACTCTGAATTAGATAGATGATTAGATTTTTTAAGAAAGTGTCATTTTCTGCAATACAGTGCATTGCGTTTGCGTTTCATTTGCGTTTAAACGGAACGAATAACGTCTTCTGCGCTGATTTTCGTTATAAGAAACGTCATCCTGCCCTATATTACATGTGTATATGCAACATCATCGTTCGAAAAATAATTTGTATAGCCTTTTGTTGAGAGAAAGACATACAGTCGATCATCAATAACTCGAACCTGTTTTAGTCGAAATAATATTTTTGTACAAATACATTTCAATAACTCATATTCCTTCTAGTGAACAAACACATATTTCAAAGTTAAAAATAGTATAGCAAACATTCAATTTCAAAATACAGTGGAGAAAACGTTATTCTTTCCCAATAAACGCGTTTACGCTAAAATAGTTTTTCCCTTGCAAACAGTTTGGAGCCAGATCAGACGCCGGGTAACCCGGCGTCTGATCAGGCTACAAACTGTTTGCCACTCAGATTAAAATAAATAGTGAGAAATGTTAAAGACTTGTTATTTTCTACGTTTTAGTTATTTGCGTTTGCGTACGTTTGCGTTTAAATGGGAAAGAATAACGTTTTCTCCACTGTACATGTGTATTCGACTAATGCGAGTTATGGAACTTCAACTGTAGGCGGTTAAAATTCTATACAGTCGTTATTTATTGGATGAAACCAAAGTATTTTGTAATCAGAGCTTTTATGGGCATATTCATTTTATATTACTAACTGAGATAAATATCTGACTACAATGCTCCTCTCTACAACGGCACCGAGTGGGACAATGTTAAAATAATCTGTAACTTTAAGAAAGAAGCAGATGACAATTTCAAGCAGATGATATCGTAGCAGCGAAAATATAAGACTTAGTTGTCTTGTTTAGGGAACAACGGCAATGCTTGTTGCAGGGAGGGAATCTTTGTTTAAAAGGCCGTTGTAGGGAGGGAGAACTGTACTTTGGAAGTGTCTTAAATATTGCCTCTTTCAAACAACCTACTAATTACCATTAAATACCATTAGACACCAATATGGTTAATGACGAAATAGAACAAATGGATCGAAACAAAATAGTTTCGTTGTGTACCGTGGAGAAGGCGTTATATTATTTCCCCTTTAAACGCAAACGAATCACATGTGCATAGCAATAAACTGTAGAAAATGACAACATGTTGACAACTCCGACTTTTTATTTAATCTGATCGGCAAACAGGTTGGAGCCTGATTAGATGCCGGGTTGTTCGGCGTCTTATCTGGCTTCAAACAGTTTGCAATGGAAATGTTAGTTTTAGCTTTAACGCGTATATTGGGCAAGAATAACGTTTTCTCCACTGTAGTTTCGTTGTTTATTAATTCGGTTTGAACCATATATTCCAAAGCAGAAATCGCTATTTTCTGTTTCGTTTTAATGTAATGTACATTTTAATAAAATATGTATAATATAACATTTGTATTAATTTCTAACAGATGTTGAAACTGTTTGCCAATAACAGTTTTCCTCGAGAAAGGAAGTTACGTTTTTTTTATATTGGCTGCAAGGCAAATCAGTCCAAGGGAGGTGAGTATAAACTTTCCTTTGCTGTGTACACTAATAGTTACATCCCTTGAAATGAAACATATTTCAACTGATAAACGTATAAACCATGCAATGCAATGGTGAACTGCTACAGTGGAGAATCTGTTATTCTTTCCCGTTTAAACGAAACGCAAACGCAAACACAAAACGCTAAAACGTAGAAAAGTGCAACTTTTGGACAATTCTGAAAATTAATTTTTATTTTGGTGGCAAACAGTTTGGAGCCTGATCGACGCCGGGTTACCCGGCGTCTGATCTGGCTCCAAACTGTTTGCACTGGAAATAATAGTTTTAGCGTAAACGCGTTTATTGGGAACGAATAACAGATTATCCACTGTATATTAAATTAACAATGAAAATAAAAACAAATATCATCATAAACGATGTTTACTTATAATTACATATAATAGCATATTCTCACTTACATACATGATATGATTTTATAAGAGTATGGTTTTACATTGTACATGTACAGTGGAGAAGATGTTATTCGCTCCCGGTTAAACGCACAAGAATCGCAACCGCATTGCAATTAAATGAAGAAAATAAAATGGATTAAATGACATTTTGAAATTTCTCAAGGTTTCTTTTAATCTGTGTGGCAAATAGTTTTGTTACTCGGCTTCTGATCTGGCTCAAAACTGTTTGCAATGGAAATAACAGCTTTAGCGCCAACTTGTTTACTGGGAATGAATAACGTTTTCTACAATGTGTACATTATTGCAATAAAATGAATAAAATGATTATTGTTGACAATTCTGACCATTTATTTTAATCTGAGTGGCAAACAGTTTGGAGCCTGATCAGACGCCGGGTTACCCGGCGTCTGATCTGGCTCCAAACTGTTTGCACTGCAAAAAGTAGTTTTAGCGTACAGTAAACACGTTTATTGGGAAAAAATAATGTTTTCTCCATTGTACGGTAAAGGTGTGTAAATGCTTTGATCAGAATAAAATATAAAAACACACAAAAAAAGAAAATGTACAGAGTTGTTGATTTTGACTTTATTATGCATTTATGTAAGGATGTTAAATATTATTGTTTAAGTCAAACTGAAATAAAATATTGTTCTGTTTTAATCTTTTTTAAAACCTATTATCGACACTCTTGAAATGTATATTTAATAACACTTGCATAATCAAGTTAAAAAGTGGTAGGGTCGGTCCAATAATTGAAAACATTTTTTTTCGCATTATTTACAGTTCTTTTCCAAGAAACGCGTTTGTAATACATATTTGATTTTACTTGAAAACCGATTAAAGCGAATCGTTAGACATTTAAAAATAATATATATTTTTACGTTTTATTGCATTGTGTTTGCGTTTTGTTTGCATCTAAACAAGAAATGATTACGTCGTTTCCACCGTATACAATAGAGAAAAAAATATTATTTTCCAATAAACGCGTGAACGCGAAAACTATTGTATCCATTGCAAACAGTTTGGAGCCAGATCAAACCCGGCGTCTGATCAGGTTCCAAACTGTTTGTTACCTGGATTGAAATAACAAGAGACCCAGAGGGGCACATTTCGCTCACCTGAGGATACTGTACCATAGAATCTGACTGGGCAAGACAACATTTTGATATAGCTACATGACCCAGGTGCCATAATTTGATCTTGGTAGAGGACCACAATGCGAAGCTACATGTCAGATATTAATGATCTGGGCCTTACGGTTTAAGAGAAGAAGATTTTTAAAAGTTTTCCTATAAAAACTGGAAAGCCCGTGGGCGGGGCCAATTTTTTCCCGGGGTCATAATTTGAACACACTTGGTAGAGAACCACAAGGCAAAGCTATATGTCAAATATTAAGAATCTGGGCCTTACAGTTTCAGAGGAGAAGATTTTTAAAGGTTTTCCTATATAAGTCTATGTAAAACTGATAAGCCCCGGGGCGGGGCCAAATTTGATCAAGGGGTCATAATATGAACAATCTTGGTAGAGTACCATAGGGCAAAGCTACATGTCAACTATAAATGATCTTGGCCTTACGGTTTCAGAGAAGAAGATTTTTAAAGGTTTTCCTATGAAAAACTAATAGGCCCGAGGGCGTGGCAATTTTTGGCCCGGGGTCATAATTTGAAAAATCTTGGTAGAGGACAACAAGGCAAAGCTATATGTCAAATATTAAAGGTCTAGGCCATACAGTATTAGAGAAGAAGATTTTTAAAGTTTTTCCTATATAAGTCTATGTAAAACTGATAAGCCCGTGGGCGGGGCCATTTTTGGCCCGGGGGTCATAATTTGATTAATCTTGGTAGAGGACAACAAGGCAAAGCTATATGTCAAATATTAAAGATCTGGGCCTTACAGTTTCAGAGAAGAAGATTTTTAAAGGTTTTCCTATATAAGTCTATGTAAAACTGATAAGCCCCGGGGCGGGGCCAATTTTGACCCGGGGATCATAATTTGAACAATCTTGGTAGAGGACCATATGGCAAAGCTACATGTCAAATAGTAATGATCTAGGCCATACAGTTTCTGAGGAGAAGATTTTTAAAGGTTTTCCTAAGAAAAACTGATAAGCCCCAGGGCGGGGCCATTTTTGGCCCCAGGGTCAAACTTTGAATAATCTTGGTAGAAGATCATTAGATAATGATACATACCAAATATCAAAGGTCTGGGCCTTTGGGTGTTTGAGAAGAGGATTCTTAAGATTTTCTTATGCATTAAAGTTTTCTATAGGGTCATGTTAGAAAATCTGGTCCAAAAGCAAGGGGAATTACTCTAGCCAAAAACTTTGAACAATATTTCGTTCCCCCTTGACACTGATGCTTCTGACAAAGTTTGGTTGAAATCGAGTTAGTGGTTTCAGAGGAGATGTTGTTTGAAAATGTGGACGGACGACGTACGACGGACGCCGGGCGACGGACGGAATGGTATCACAATAGCTCATCCTGAGCCTATGGCTCAGGTGAGCTAAAAAGTCAGAATGGTCAAAAATTTGTCATTTGCTACATTTTATTGCAATGCGTGTGCGTTTCACGGGAAAGAATTACTACAAGAGTTTATTTCTCAAACCCGCATGATTCTAAGTTTGGGTAATAAATCTGGAATTACTGAAGTTTGAAATATTTCTCAAATGCGGGTAGATGTAGAGGTACATTGTGTAGAAATTGGAAATATAAAACAAATTTCAAATCAGTAAACAGTGAGAACCAATTATTTCAGAAATTATCAAGAATTACATGTATGAGCAAAATTGGTAAGACGTCATTCTTTCCAAATAACTGTGTTCATCCTTAAAATCTTAGCCATTGCAAACACTGTGGACTCGGCCCAGATGCCGAGTAAACTTATTCTGATGAGCATGCAAAGATTTTGCAACTCATCATTTAATAGGTAGTGAATATTTTTGAAAAGTCGTTTTTTTCTCCAATTTACTACGTTGCGTTTCGTTTAAACGGAAAATAATACCGTTTTCTCCATTGTACTGCGGGTACATGTTACACATGTTACAGAACCAGAAGAAAAGTTTTCCATATCTTAGCAGATAGTACATGTAGCTGAAAGCAGTTGCAAGTAAAGCAGAATGCGCCGTAATTCTGGTTTTTATTTCAACCTGCTTTGAGTGAATATCTGTCTTCAAATCTAGAAACAGGTTACTGGATATGAGGTTAATGCAGGTCTATGGGGTAAAGGGTTAACTCAAAGGGGACGTAAAGCAGAAACCTTCTACAGAATATTATTTGTTGCTGTCAATAGTTTTACTTCAACCTCATCAATGGATAATCTCTGCAGTGGTCGTAATTTGGGGGTATTTTGCTGTCAATTAACTATGTGCATTTGACGAGACATCAAAGAATTAATTGTGTAAAAAGGTTTGCAGCTAATTCCTACAGCAATCAAAGAACTAAATACACTTAAATGCACGTATTCCTCCTACAGATACGGTGTAGCAAAGTAGATGAAAGTCTAACTTGCAAACACTGAAGACACAGACCAATACATACATGTTTAATGCCCGGTGTTGCAGTATTCTTCAGCGTACAGTGGAGAAAACGTTATTCTTTCCCAATAAACGCGTTTACGCTAAAACTATTATTTCTATTGCAAACAGTTTGGAGCCAGATCAGACGCCGGGTAACCCGGCGTCTGATCAGGCTCCAAACTGTTTGCCACCAAGATAAAAAATGAATTATCAGTATTGTCCAAAAGATGCACTTTTCTACGTGTTAGCGTTTTGCGTTTGCGTTTCGTTTCGTTTAAACGGGAAAGAATAACGGATTCTCCACTGTACATATTAGATTAGGCCCGCATTCCCAACAGAAATAATATTGGTTTGTACATGTATACTCTGTTACACGTATCATTAGCAGATAGAACCCAAATGTTGTGCAGTGGCTCATTAAAAACTGAGAAAATGTATGACAATTAAGTCGGTACCAGAGAAAAGATGTTTGTAGAATTCTTTGAAACGAAGCCAAATGTCATCGGTCCTTCCTGATTATCCTCTACACCGTCTGTTTCGCTAAGAATGTGTATGTTTAACATGCCAGTTACAAGATATGTTATGTTATGTGTTATGTTATGTTACATGTACAGTGGAGAAAACGTTATTCTTTCCCAATAAACGCGTTTACGCTAAAACTATTATTTCTATTGCAAACAGTTTGGAACCCGGCGTCTGATCAGGCTCCAAACCATTTGCCACCAAAATAAAAATGAATTATCAGAATTGTCCAAAAGTTGAACTTTTCTACGTTTTAGCGTTTTACGTTTGCGTTTCGTGTCATTTAAACGGGAAAGAATAACGTATTCTCCACTGTATCTGCTGTCTAGCCTGGCTCCAAATGTGTTGAAATAAAAGTTAGTTTGTTTCATCATAAACGCGTTGAGTTGAAATACAGAGTTCCCTCCCTACAACGGCACTCCCTACAACCAATCCAGCCTTACAACAAACCTTGTCGCAGTTCCCTAAACAGGACAGTTGTGCCCAACCTATTCACGACGGCAATGTCGTCTACTTAAAATTGTCGTGTGCTGTTTTTCTCAAAGTTACATAATGGACATTTTGACGAAAATAAAACTAAATGACGAGTGATAAAAAGCTTGAATCCATATCAGACGCCGCACTAAGGTCGTCTGATCTGGATTCAAGCTGTTGCAAATGTAAACCAAGTCTTAATTATTTTCCTTTACTATAACGACTCCCTCCGAACAAAACACATATATTCTGTGTCTCCCCCTTTGGATGTCGTTCTAGAGAGGGAGCACTATAGTTTGTTTAATAAGCAACGCGTTTAGTGGCAATATACGTACTGTAAAATACGTACTGGGCAACTCATGGTTTGGATCTAATCAGTAAAAAAGAACGGATATTTACCGGGCAATCAAATATAATGTTGCCAAAGGAATTACTGTACTATAGTGTAAACAAGTGGCTATAATTCTAGAAAAGATGCAAACAGTGGAGAAGATAAACTTCAGTGGAGAATCTGTTATTTCTTTCCCAATAAACGCGTTTACGCTAAAACTATTATTTCTATTTCAAACAGTTTGGAGCCAGATCAGACGCCGGGTAAACCGGCGTCTGATCAGGCTCCAAACTGTTTGCCACCAAGATAAACAAGAATTATCAGAATTGTCCAAAAGTTGTTCTTTTCTACGTTTTAGTGCTTTGCGTTTGCGTACGTTTGCGTTTAAACGGGAAAGAATAACAGATTCTCCACTGTATTATTTCCCAAAGAAAATCGTTTATGGTAAAATCCTTATGCCAATTGCAAACAGTTTGAAGCCAGATGAGCCGCAGGTTAACCAGGCTCCTGACCAGGCTTCAAACTGTTTGCTACTCAGATCATAAATATTTTAAAAAGTTTTATATCATTGCGTAAGAGTTTAGAGTTATTCCAACGGGAAAGAATAATGCCTTCTCCACTGTAACTGTGGTAAATAACAACTACTGATATCATACTTAACTCATTCAGCCTTGAAACTTTTAATGGACAATTCCAATATCAAAATGTGTCTAGTCCATTACTGACTATTTAGGGGCGATTTTAACAATAAATTTCAAAAAGACAAACAGTTTATACATGTACCCTTATCAGAGGACTCCTTAAGGAGCCCTCTGGTCAGGGTATACACTGTTTGCATCATCCCATAAATACTACCGATGTTGTTGTTTTTTTAAAATCATTAGTGACTATTTTGGTAAAATCACTGGATTGCTTCCCCTAAAGACATTTAGTGTATAAATGACGTAATTTCAAAACAAGTGACAAACAGTTGTGATCCTGATAAGATGCCGCGTTACGTGGCGTCTGACCAGGATATAATTGTTTGCAAATGCGATTTATGACGCCAGTGACAGTGAAAGGGTTAAACAATTGCATAAAGGGAAGTAGTCCCCCTTTTATTATAACTTCTTCATAAGTCATACTCGAGATAACAGTCATGATTTTCGCCTAGGAAATAGCAAAACCGTTCACAATGTTGCAAGCAATAAACAAACGATACTTTGAAGAATCATTGTTTAGCAGTTTTTTTTTAGAATCATTGTTAACTTTACATGAAAACAGAGACTAAATTTTGAACAAATTAAACTCGAAAAATTATTCCTGCAAAGCATGTCTTTTACGACTACACGCTTGTACAACTTATTATTTGTTCACGACAGGTAACTGCTTAAAGCAATGTGATAGAAAGCTCATTTCGGAAGCCGCCACCTGTCGGAATAGTAAGATTTTCATGTATTGCAACTGAAGTATCTCAATGCGATCAGCTTCAATATGTTCCTTACGTTATTTCAACTGTTCCATATGTCTTTGATATTGTTTCAAAGACATACACAAAACAGAAAATGCTATCTATAGGAAATCCCATGCTAAACAACTGACTTAACTTTATTTTTGCAGTATTACTTAGTGGTGTAGTCTTACAAATCTATAATATTTATTATGTTAACGGTGCAAATCTATAGCAAGTATCAATCTGTGATGCTACAGTTGGTGCGCATAGTGAAGAAGACGTTAGTATTTCCAGTTTAAACGCAAACCAAGCGCAAACGCAATGCATTAATACGGAGAAAAGAACAACCTAATGACAATACTGATTATTGATTTTTTTCTTGGAGGCAAATAGTTTGGAGCCTGATCAGACGCCGGGTAACCCGGCGTCTGATCTTGCTCCAAACAGTTTGAAAATGAAACTATAGTTTTCAAGTAAACGCGTTAGTTGGGAAAGAATAACGTCTTCTCCACTGTAACTCTAGTACGTACAAGTACTTTGTAGTTAGTAGTTAGTGCGTCTAAGGGTGCATAACTCTGGTTTAACAGGCTGTCGAACTAGGTAGAGTGCAGAGAACTCTTGTAACTGTACTTACCCATATTACCGGTCTGTGCCTTACCTGAAATGTACAATTAGAACACTATCTTACTTCACCTATAGACCTTGCCCACTTAATAAGCCAGTATAGAAAAGGGAAAAGTGTTTTCACTCACCACCTGTATACATATGTAATAAGTAATGTCGGCGTGATGCCGGGAACTACTGGAAAAAGCTGTATATATGATTTAAAAAAAAAATAGATGATGTATTTCATGTAGGCTTTTAAAAACAATTTTATTTCCTCAAACAATGCGCGACGCGTTTCCCCATATCACCAGGCGCAATAATATTGCGCCTGATGATATGGGGAAACGCGTCTCGCATTGTTTGAGGAAATAAAATTGTTTTTAAAAGCCTAATACATCATCTATTTTTTTTAAACCAAATGTAATATATACTACTCAAAGTTTGCTACGCACTTTCAGTAAAACCTCCATAGGTACCAACGCATTGATTCTATCACTTCTCATTTAATAACTTCCAACATTTGTGTTCAATGTCTTTCAAATTGGGAGACATTTTTTCCAGGAATTCACTTTACGGATTCTGATAATTGTACACTTGTCCAGGTCATGTAGGCGAACCCCGAGGAAGTTATCAAAATGGGAAATTTCTGAGAACTCAACAACATTTTAAATCCATTTAATTTTACATTGTAATGTTCTAAGAGATGTTAAAATGGGTACAATTGATCATTAAAAGGTAAAACATTGATTTTACCTACGAATAGCATCTCTAAGATCATAACAATAAAGAATGGATTTTAAAAATGTTGGTGCAATCTAAGAAATTAAACCTTTTAGTTATTTCCTCATACAAGTATCAAAATTACCAGAAGCCATAGAGTGAACCCTTGGCAATATTGTTTCTGAATTTGGAAGAAATTGAACAAAAATGTTGAAAGTTATGCGGTGAGAAAGTGATAGGTGCTATGCATTGGAACCTATAGAGGTTTCACCCATTGTGCGTCGCACACTTTGAGTAGTATACATTGTAATGATAAGATTCTGCAATAGTTTCAGTTAAATACATAGCCATAGAAAGAAGCGAAGTAAACAGAAAAAGTAGCAACCTGTTGCACAGTGGAGAAGATTTTATGCTTTGCAAGTAAAGGAGTTTATAATTTCCATTGCAAATAATTTGGAGTCATAATTAGATGCTTTTACTTTTAAAATGCTATTAAATACGCTAAAATTGAGAAAAAGGACGACCTAAACATAATCCTGACTTTTGATTTTAATCTGAGTGACAACATATTTGGAGTCTGATCAGACACCAGGTTACCCGGTGTCTGATCTTGCCCAAAACTATTTGCAATGGAAAGTATAGTTTTAACGTAAATTCCTTTACTGGGAAAGCATAATTTCTTCTCCACTGTAAGATAAAGCAAGCAAAACAAATCGGTTGTAAGCTGGAAATAATAAACAAGTACATATATAGCTTATCAAATAAAGCTAGTTTCTTATCAAACAGAATATCTTACCAATACAATTCCATTTAAATGATGAAGCTTTGAACTCTTTTAAGACAGGTGATTGTTTTCTGGAGGAGCTTTCCTGGTATGTGTACATGTATGGACCAGCATTGTGCTGAAACATGTCTAAATGGGTTGCCATGCATTTATTGATTAATGGGACATGAACAACTCGGGTCGAAGTTTAATATGATTAAATAGAACCCACACATGGGCAAGTACGCTTGAGATAGCATTTAATTTAAACATATTTTGTTGCCCAATACGTGTACAGAAGCTCATATAAGAATTCAAATGGTCAAATGGTAGTATCATACATACAAATATATTTGCAAAAGGGTCGAGCTACATGTACAAATTGTTCCAACTTTAGTTACAGCCCATCCACCACACCATCTCTGACTGGTTCACATAATGTGAGGTTGGCTTGTTTACAATCGTATTACATGACTGTTGTGTTTATTTTGTTATAGCATCTATAGTATAAACTTGAATTATCTGGACCATTGGACAAATAATTCAATTCCAAACACATACTCTACATGCTAACCAACCCTTCAAACAGAGGCATATGGACTTCAAAGGACATTTGACTGCTTAATGCAGGATAATAAAAATGCAAGACAATAGCACATTCGAAAAGAATGTGTGTCCATGAAAGACGCTGTGCAATACGGAGTCAAATCAAGTTTCAAACTATGTTTCTTCCATCAAAACGACTGAATTTATTTTTAAGGATCAAAAAGACAGAAATTTGCTGCCGAAAGTATCGTTGAGAAGCATCAATGAGCAATGAAATAAGCAAGCAAATTATAGTGAAAAGCGATATATGCGTCACTGTTAAACTCTTTCACTGCCAACGGCAGCAAAAAGGCGGCTTTACAAACAGTTTGGAGCCTGATCAGACGCCGCGTAACGCGGTGCCTGATCAGGATCCAAACTGTTTGACACTCGTATCGACATTTCTTCAGTCAAAACAGCCCTTTGCTTAGAAAATATTGCAGATGACACTACCAATGCAGACGATACATTGTATTTTGGTGGTAAAATAGTTGAAACAGACGATAAACTTAGCAGTGAAACATTTAAACGAAACGCAAATGCAATGCAAAAAGGTAGAACACGGACTATAAACGATAAACTTTTATGAGTATAAACACTTTCAAGTCTTGGTTGAGCCGTGCCATGACAAAACCAACCTTATTACATAATGTACAGTGCAGAATCTGTTATTCTTTCCCGTTTAAACGCAAACGTACGCAAACGCAAAGTGCTGAAACGTAGAAAAGAACAACTTTTGGACAGACAATTCTGATATTTCATGTTTATCTTGGTGGCAAACAGTTTTGAGCCTGATCAGACGCCGGGTTACCCGGCGTCTGATCTGGCTCCAAACTGTTTGCACTGCAAATAATAGTTTTAGCGTAAACGCGTTTATTGGGAAAGAATAACAGATTATCCACTGTACATTGCAGCATTGAACAGATCAAGCACCATTGTCATCCCAAGCTCTGCATCTGAGTTTGCTCTACACTGTCCAATACAGCATAATTATAATATCAGCTACATTAAATGCTTTAGATGCATGTTGGTGTTAAACAGTGTAGATTCTTCGACGCGATGGCTGGCCTGAATATATACTGTTTGCAATACAATAAGACAGGATTTTCCATGGCACGGCTCATATCGATAGTTTGACAACTAGAATATCGTAACAAGCTATATTGAAAACAATATATCTACGTTCGCCCAATTCAATTCTAAGAACAAAGTGACGTTTATTTCGAATATAAACGCAGTTTGTCTAAGGGGCGGGACTTTTGAGCAGAGGAGTTGGTGCTTATAGTCTGCTCTCCGCGAATCATTTTGTTGCGTTGCTTCCGTAAAGTCGTTATGGCTGTTACTTTCAGCGTACACATTATTCGTGTTAACAAAATATTGTATTGATTAAATATACATGCATACTAATAAAATGCTCGTTTGATATTAGAAATAACAGCAAATATAATGTAAATATAAGAAATGAACTACATTCTTTCGGCGATTAAGCGACCAAAACGACAGAAAATGATCGGGAAATTTACCATGAATCGCGTTTCATGGAATTTGCAGATCATTTTATGTCGTTTATTTCGCTTAAATGCCGAAAAGATTCAGTTAATTTCTTAATTGAAAACTATGTTTAGTCGACAGTATCAACGTTTTGACTTTCAATGGCGCCCAAATACGCCTATGCAAACAGTTTGAACTCAAAACTGTTTAACACTCATTTCGACATTTCGTCATTAAAACTGTTTTAAATCTTTTGAAACGATAATGCAGACAACAGTATTGAAGCAGACGACAATATGAGGTGTAGGTGAAATAAACGCACGGTAGTTTTGGCGATGAAATGAATAAGCAAACGGCGGTTTTGCGGGATAACTAGAAACCGTCTCGTTAAATAACCGTTTATGAAAAGAGTTCGTTAACCCAGAAAATTGTCAGACGCTTATGTAGTTAAAACAGTAGCATATCACCAATAACATTTCTTAATTACAATTAACATAAGGTACGCTTAATGCAGGACTAACATTATGCGGACAGCTCCTTTAAGAGCTGTCCGCGTTATGTTTGTCTTGCATTAAGCAGTCACCTATTTTAAAACAATCCTAATATATATTGATAAAGGTATTGGTCGTTGAAATGAGGTATAATAGTAGTCACAAGGTAGTTTTGTCTATTTCTCTAAGGACCCTACACTTTACCGTCTGTATGCCACTGACGTATATATTAATACCAGCTGCCGAGGTGGTGAAGATTTTTTTTCGGATTTATTGATCTCCGAGGAAATTACCGGATGACAGGGAGAGAAGTTTCAGCGATGGCTTCACAGCAGTTAACCGCTGGTGCCGTGCATTGCTCGACGTCATAGAACACGATGAAGCATAAAAGCTGTGGTGTGTTTTCATAGCGGTTTGTGAAATTGGCATCGTGTAGATGTGCAGTATCCCGGAAAAAGATGATCACGGTTATAGATGATTGGGGAAAGCGAATATGAGTATGAAAGAAGAAGAATAGAGCGAGTGTGTGTTAGTGAGAGAGAGAGATATATATAGGGGTAAATAGAAAGAGTGAAAGAGATAAATACATACATATAGACAGATAGGCACATACATGTAGACAGGAATACAGGCAGACAGAGGCTGACAAGGACATACAGGCAAACAGAGAAAGAGTGAAAGAGATAAATACATACATATAGACAGATAGGCACAATACATGTAGACAGGAATACAGGCAGACAGAGGCTGACAAGGATATACAGGCAAACAGATATATACACGTAAGAGATAGAGGTACATGTACATGCATACCGACAAGAGTGGGAGAGATAAAAGAAAATATGAAGAGAAAGAGAGACAAGGACATACAGACAGACAGACAAAACCAGACAAGACAGACAGACAGAAAAACAGATGCAGGATTGTGGATATATGAAAAAAAAAATATGCTCAATGCTCAAATAGTTGAGCCGAAGACAGACGTTACATTTCAGATTCAGAAAAGGGACACGCTAGACTCTATAGAGAAAAGTCGTCGTGAACAAAACGACTACAGGTAGCCAAGCTGCATACATGTATAAACCGTTTTTCGGAGTTTCCTTATACAATGTACAGTGGAGAATATATGTACGTTATTATTTCCCGTTTAAACGAAACGAAACGCAAACGCAAAACGCTAAAACGTAGAAAAGTGCAACTTTTGGACAATTCTGATAATTCATTTTTATTTTGGTGGCGATCAGTTTGGAGCCTGATCAGACGCCGGGTTACCTGGCGTCTGATCTGGCTCTTAACTGTTTGCAATATAAATAATAGTTTTAGCGTAAACGCGTTTATTGGGAAAGAATAACGTTTTCTCCACTGTACATTTAATATTGCACTTGCTAGTGTTTGTTTAGTTGTTTTACAGTGGAGAAGATATTACGAGCATTCTTTCCCAATAAGATCATTTGTATTACAACAAATAGTTTCATTGCAAACAGTTTGAAGCAAGGCCGGACGTCATGTAACCAGGACTCCGATCCCGTACCAAATTGTTTGCCATTCAAATTGTACACATCGTGAGCTTTTAAAATTATTCGTCATTTTCGACATTTTATTACATTGCGTTGGTGCCGAGTTCGTTTCAATAGGAAACAATAACTCCTTTTTCTGCCTAAGTAGGAATGGTCCCTTGAATTCAATGAACAAGATTATAATGCCAAGCTATTATCAATTGAGACTTGTTTTGGTATATGGGTTTTGCACAAACATTCACATACTTGCATGTGAAGATGAGACATGTATGCTAAAATGGAGATGACGATAATATTTCCACATAACCGTATTTACATTAAAACTGTTTAATCTTAGTGGCATCTTTAGAATGTTTAAAATGTAACTGATTACATTTTATGTTTGCGTTTCGTCAGTACGTCTATTAGGGGCAATATAACGTCTTCTGGGGCCCGTTTTACTAAACAACTTACGCAAAATTGTTGCGTAAGTCAAAATCGTTGCACTCATATTTTTTTTATCATAAACGTTTGCAAACAGCGCGTCCTCTGATCTGGCTATTTGCTGTTTGTAGCAAGTGATAATAAAAAGTATAAATAAAATTTTAAAATTTTGACTTACGCAAATAATTTGCGAAAGTTGTTTAGTAAAACGGGGCCCTGCACTGTAAGAAAACAATGCCTTTACACTTTTGGCTGGAAGTAGTCTTTTCCAAATAAATACTACAATCCCATAAAAATACCCACACATAGTGGCAAATAAATTGATCCCTTAAACTTTATATGGAAACTTTTTCAGTTTCCAATAAAGTATTTTCAATTTTGACTATTAAAGGGTTTTACAAATGTAACTTTATATGCATATTTTAAAAGGTGAAGATCCTGATCAGAAGGCTTTTGTAGAAACATTTAATCTGGACCCACACTATTAACATAATACAAGTGTACTCTTCACAGACACACTGTTTGTACAGTATGTACGAGTATACATGTGTCCCCGAAATTCAATAAATAAGCGTTAACAAATACAAATCAGGCGAAATAGAAACGTTAAATGATTTTTGTTATTAAAAAGTGCAAATATCGAATATGTAGATCGTCTTACTTAAAATAAATATAAAACGGTTTGATTAAAGTTAATTTGGGTTCCATTGATTTAACATGCGATACGTGACCATATAATCATTAAGTGTTTGAAGTTAATCAACAAACGAACTAGTTTTTTGACAAAATTTAATGCGTTTCTTCCATTATGCCAAACTTTATTTGTTGTAAAATACTTTAAGAAAAGTGCATGGTCATAAAAACATTGACTACAGTGTACAGAGGATAAGACATTAGTATTTCCCAATAAACGCTTTACAGTGCTCCCTCCCTACAACGGCCCTCTCAACAACGACTCCCTCCTTACAACGACCCTTGCCGAAGTTCCCTAAACAGGACAATTATGTCTAACGTTTTTACTGTTGCAATATCGTCTGCTTAAAATTGTCGTCTGCTGCTTTCTCAAAGGTACATATTGGACATTTTGACAGAAAAATACTTAATTACAAGTGACAAACAGCTTAAATCCAGATCAGACGCCGCGTTTCGCGGCGTCTGATCTGGATTTAAGCTGTTTGCAAATGTTAACCAGTTCCCTCTCTATAACGACTCCCTCCGAACAACGCACACATTTTTTGTCTCCCATTAGGTGTCGTTGTAGAGAGGGAGCGCTGTATTTGCTAAAATATTAATTCTGTTGCAAACAGTTTAGAGCCAAATCCTGCGTGTTACAAGGCTCCAAACTGTTTGTCGCTCAGAAAATAATTGTCAGAATTTTCATAAATGTAATTTTCTATTTTTTTATTGCAATGCGTTTCGTTTGCGTTTAAGCGAGAAAGAATAACATATACTCCAGTGTACATAGTAGAAGACATAGCTTGTAAATTGGAGAAAACGTTATTCATTCCCGTTTAAACGCAAACGAAACGCAAACGAAGATCAGTAAAATGTAACAAATGACAATTTTTAGACAATTTTGCTAATCATGTTAATCTGAGTGGCAAACAGTTTGGAGCCTGATCAGACGCCGGGTAACCCGACATCTCATATGGCTCCAACCTGTTTGCAAAGGAAACAATAGTTTTCGCTATTTTCATAGTTTTCTGGCTCAAAACTGATTTCATTTGATACAGTGGAGAGGACGATATTCTTTTCCAATAAACGTGTTTACGCTAAAACAATTATTTTCATTGCAAACTGTTTGAAGTCAGATCAGACGCCGGGTGACCAGGCGCCTTATCTGGCTCTAAACTGTTTGCCTCTCAGATTTAAAAGAATAGTTGGAAACTTCAAACAGTTGTCAATTTCTCAATTTTATTGTAGTGCGTTTCGTTGGCGTTTAAACCGTACATGTAAAGAATGACGTATTCCCCACTATATAAGGACGCGCTTATTATGAAAAAGGAACATCTTTTCCATTATACGCGCTAGAAAAAAAAATTGTGCACGGATGTTGAAATGATGCATCGAGATCGATAAATAATTGTGTGATTTTCTTTAAATGTAATGCATGGGCACTCGCCTAAAATTGTGGAGTAAACAGAAAAAAGTCCAAAGAGAGAACTAAACTACATGTATGTTCAGAAAATAGTTTTCGGGGAGAACAGAAATGGTAAAACATCACTGACCTTTCAATGGTCACTGATGCTCTTAAACACTGTTTTGTCATGCGCAATATGTCCCAACAATTACATGTAATGGTGAAAAATCAACAATTTATAGAAATGTGTATAAACGAGAAACAATAACGGCTTTACCACTGTATCGATCTGTTAAATTCAACTCAATTTTTGTTCTGTTTAAACCCTTCCCATGGCTGCCGAAGGCAAATTTACTGATACAGCGCCCCCTCTCTGAAACGACACACAACGGGAAACAAAAATCGAATGGGTTGTTCGGAGGGAGTCGTTATAGGGAGGGAATTTTTTAAACAGCTTGAGTCCAGATCAGACGCCGCGTAACGTGTCGTCTGATCTGGATTCAACTTTTTTGTCATTCGTCATTAAGGTTTTCATTTTCTGTCAAAATGTCCATTATTTAACTTTGAGAAAACAGCAGACGACAAAATTAAGCAGATGATATTGCAGTGGTGCATAGGTTGGACATAAATGTCTTGTTTGGGGGAATAAGCGACAAGCGTTGTTGTAAGGAGAGAGTCGTAGTTGGGAGGGTCATTGTAGGGAAGACCACTGTATATGCAATTAGTATGAATCCTTATTAGACGCCTTCTACAGTGGAGAAAACGTTATTCTTTCCCAATAAACGCGTTTACGCTAAAACGTTTATTTCCACTGCAAACAGTTTGGAGCCAGATCAGACGCCGGGTAACCCGGCGTCTGATCAGGCTCCAAGCTGTTTGCCACTCAGATGAAAATGAATTGTAAGAAATATTTTAAAATTGACATTTTCTACGTTTTAGTGTTTTGTGTTTGCGTTTCGTTTGCGTTTAAACGGGAAAGAATAACGTTTTCTCCACTGTAATACGGTGCCTGATCCGTTTGACATTGAAATTGAGCTTAGTCCGTTAAACCTTTACATACCTTACAGAGTAAAAGACGTTACTATATTTCCCGTTTAAACGCAAACGCAATAAAATAAAATAAACAAAATGGCAACATTTTGACAATGCTGGCTGTCTGTTTTAATCGGAATGGCAAACCGTTTGGAGCCCGTTCAGACGCCGGGTAACCCGGCGTCTGATCTGGCTCCAAACGGTTTGCGTTGGAAATGCGTTTTTAGCATAAACGCGCTTTTTTGGAAGAATTACGTCTTCTCCATTGTATATGTAGCTTTATTCCACTCAATTTAAATCAATCGCTAGAAAATTGAAAAAAAGTACTTAACTACATGTATATGTAGCTTTATTCCACTCAATTTAAATCAATCGCAAGAAAATTGAAAAAAGTACTTTTCTATATTGTATTAATTTGCGTTTTCCATTACATTCCGCTTGCGTTTAAACGGGAAATAATACGTATACCTACTGTATTATTCAATAGCAGCAGGAATATCAAAGTTATGAGTTTTCAAGGTACAGTGGAGAAAACGCCATTCCTTCTCAATAAACGCATTTATGCTCGAGATGTATCCATTGCAAACTGTTGGGAATCAGATCCGACTCCGGGTAAGAAATTCCATAAACAATTACATTTTGTAATACACAATTTACTGCCTTCATGTGTGCAACTTTAATAGCGTTTGGTTATGTTTAACCCTAAAATACTACGGAAGCCGGATAGTGCCACTTTAGGAATTTTTTGTGTCTTTTTTATCTTGAAAATTCAAGTTATTATCTTGAAAATTCAAGATTATATGTTGAATTTTCAGTATAGTATCTTGAATGTTCAAGTTATTATCTTGATTTTTAAAGATAGTATCTTGATCTTTTTAAATAGCATTTATTTATAAAACTGCTCTTCTCTAATATTTCGACCTATTTCACAGGAAATCTTGTCTAAACACCCGTCATATTTTTGTTTGATGCATTCAGCCATAAAATCAAAGAGAAGAGCAGTTTTATAAAATTTATTTAATTAATGTGCTTTTATTTAAAACTTAATTGCCATTGGCTTTTATTTAAGAAATGTTGAAATGAATGTCAAAATAGCTTGGATCCTGATCACGCGGACTCTGATCAGGGTCCTACCTGTTTGCATATAACCACTGTAAACATGTACTACATTGTACATGTACAGTGGAGAATCTGTTATTCTTTTCCAATAAACGTGTTTACGCTAAATATATAAGTTTCCATACAAACAGTTTGGAGCCAGATCAGACGCCGGGTAACCCGGCGTCTGATCAGGCTCCAAACTGTTTGCCACCAAGATAAACAAGAATTATCAGAATTGTCCAAAAGTTGTTCTTTTCTATGTTTTAGTGCTTTGCGTTTGCGTACGTTTGCGTTTAAACGGGAAAGAATAACAGATTCTCCACTGTATGCAGTGGAGCGGTTATACAGTAGAAAAGACGTTACTTTTTCCCAGTAAACGTGTTTACGCAAAAACTATTATTCACCAGTGCAAAGAGTTTGGAGCTAGATCAGATGCTGGGTTGCCCGGCATCTGATCAGGCTCGTAACTTTTTGCCACTCAAGTCTGATTTTGTCAAAAAAGTGTCCCTTTCTACATTTTAGTGTTTTGCGTTTGCGTTTCGTTTGCGTTTAATCGTGAAAGAATTACGTTTTCTCCACTGTATACGGGAAACAGTGACATATTCTTAACTGTAACATTTAATGGGGATCAGAAGCAGAAAACACATCTACTATGAGAATCCGTTATTCTTTCCCGTTTAAACGAAACGAAACGCAAACGCAAAACGCTAAAACGTAGAAAAGTGCATCTTTTGGACAATTCTGATAATTCATTTTTTATCTTGGTGGCAAACAGTTTGGAGCCTGATCAGACGCCGGGTTACTCGGCGTCTGATCTGACTCCAAACTGTTTGCAATAGAAATAATAGTTTTAGCGTAAACGCGTTTATTGGGAAAGAATAACGTTTTCTCCACTGTACAAAGACTTGTCAAGAGAAAATACACATAAATATAAACTAGAATACAGCAAGACAATGTCCTACTGATAAATGGGTTTGCTTTTTCTAGGAAAATTTACGACGATACAGTGGAGAATCTGTTATTCTTTCCCAATAAACGCGTTTACGCTAAAACTATTATTTGCAGTGCAAACAGTTTGAAGCCAGATCAGACGCCGGGTAACCCGGCGTCTGATCAGGCTCCAAACTGTTTGCCACCAAGATAAACATGAAATATCAGAATTGTCCAAAAGTTGTTCTTTTCTACGTTTTAGTGTTTTGCGTTTGTGTACGTTTGCGTTTAAACGGGAAAGAATAACAGATTCTCCACTGTACCTGTCTTAACCCGTTTACTGCGAGAATGGTGTACGCTTTAAAAGTGTCGTCGCTGACGTTTTCACCTCCCTTCTCTGCCATGACGTCATCTTTTTAAATGATTATCGTCTGGTTTTATTTCTCAAATGTAAATTTAAGGTGTTTTCATTTAAGAAATATTGCAAAGAGTTTCAAACAGTTTGGATCAAGGTGCAGCGTCTGATCAGGATACAGGGGAGAATCTGTTATTCTTTCCCGTTTAAACGCAAACGTACGCAAACGCAAAGCACTAAAACGTAGAAAAGAACAACTTTTGGACAATTCTGATAATTCTTGTTTATCTTGGTGGCAAACAGTTTGGAGCCTGATCAGACGCCGGGTAACCCGGCGTCTGATCTGGCTCCAAACTGTTTGCACTGCAAATAATAGTTTTAGCGTAAACGCGTTTATTGGGAAAGAATAACAGATTCTCCACTGTACGGATAAATGGGTTTGCTTTTTCGAGGAAAATTTACGACGATACCTGTCTAACCCGTTTACTGCGAGAATGTTGTATGCTTTAAAAGTGTCGTCGCTGACGTTTTCACCTCCCTTCTCTGCCATGACGTCATCTTTTTAAATAATTATCGTCTGGTTTTATTTCTCAAATGTAAATTTAAGGTGTTTTCATTTTAGAAATATTGCAATGAGTTTCAAACAGTTTGGATCAAGATGCAGCGTCTGATCAGGATACAAACTATTTGCAAAAATATATTGTACTTTGGGTAAGCTTGTGAAGTGGTTTAATATTTAGATCTGGGGTATTCTAGCCCTTTATCTGCTTTAATATCGTCTGCTTTTAGATTTGTCGTCTGCTTTTATGTCTCTATTTATTGCAGGAATTTTTTTCAGATAAAAATGTCAGTACATGAGTCTCAGAGTCGCCAGCAGGATTCTAGCTAAACCATTTCACTCTCAATGACGTCATAAAGCGTATTTGCAAACAGTTTTGATAATGACCAGTCAGGATAAAAGCTGTTTGTCACTTGTTTTGAACTTAAATCTAACTTTGAAACGATATTGCAGACAACAATATTGAAGCAGACGACAATATGGCGATGAAGGGTTAAAAACCTCCCGATGAATTCGATCATGAAAGGGTTAACGGAAAATGAACATAGACACGAGTGTCAAACAGTTAGGATACTGATCAGACATGGAGCTATAAACAGCGGGGCAGATGTTATAGACAAATGGGCTAGACTTAGCTTGAAACGGGAACTGTCCTCTATAAGTATTAGGGATGAATGAATTACAACAAACTACACCTGACTGATGCAGAGGACACAATTTTCTTGTACTATACAAGCTGGTTTGGTGAGATCCTAGATGACTCCCGGCACAGGGGAGTATCGATTTAACTTTCTGCCAAATTCCGACACGGAGCGCGAGAACACGTATAGCAATTACGCTGCAGCCCTCGTCATGACAAGCGCCACATAACTTGAGTTTAACCCATTACTTCATATACGCCTTTTAACGCCTTTGATTTATTAAAAATAGTTCCAATGTAAACAGTCATGTATACTCTTCTGAGCTTTAAGCAGAAATTAAGGCGCCTTCAATTTGTGTTTAGTGACCACCTGCCTTTCAAGCTAGAGGTAATTGTCCTGTTTAGGGAACTGCGACAAGGGTCGTTGTAAGGAGGGAGTCGCTGTTGGGTGGGCGGTGGTAGGAGGGAGCACTGTAAAATAACAATCTTAACCATGGTTTGCATTTCATGCTATTGCATTTGCGTTTGGTTTCTTAAAACGTTGCCACCATTCCCGGCATTGATGATATATTATCTGATGGGTATATTTATAGATTTTGTGTCTATGTTAAAGATTATACTTAGAGATTAAAAGAGACCGTACAACTTTTTAAAAATATATTGAAAGGTTTAAGATAAAGATACGATATAAAATAAAAAGAGACATATTCGAAAGAGGGAATTAAAATAATATAGTGGTTTAGATGTTACATATTTAGATTTCATTATAGATTATATGGATAGATAGTATTCCCATATACTATTGATACGTTTTATTTACAGATTCAATTTATGTACTTATTCTGACAGATCTAGTTAAATCTTACAGCGTATGCGTTATTCTTTCTAGGGCATATCACCGCATTATATGCCCAAACTATTATATCCACTGCAAACAGTTTGGATTTATTCCTGTTAATATGAGAAGCAAACAGTTTGAAGACGGATTTGGCTCCAAATTGTTTGGAATGTGCATTTAAAAGGGTTTTATCATAAACGCGTGTACAGCGCTCCCTCTCTACAACGACACCTAATGGGAGACAAAAAGTGTGTGCGTTGTTTGGAGGGAGTCGTTTTAGGGAGGGAAATTGGTTTACATTTGCAAACAGCTTGATAACGCGGCGTCTGATCAGGATTCAAGCTGTTTGACACTCGTCATAAAGGTTTTTTTCTGTCAAAATGCCCAATATGTAAATATATTACATTGTAGTCGTGAATAGGTTGGACATACTTGTCTTGTGTAGGGAACTTCGGCAAGGGTCGTTGTAAGGAGGTAGTCGTTGTTGGGAGTGCCGTTGTATAGAGGGAGCACTGTATTGAGAATGAATAGCGTATTAACCACTGTAACCTGGTCGCACATTTTCTCATTTCTCTGACAACGATCTGACATTACAAACAGTTGAACACATATTGGAAATAGGATTAATTTAGAACTGAACATCTCCCTTTAATTGAATGCCACCTAGTTTCGAAGTTGATATTAAAGAGCCGACGAAATAGCCTGAAGGTGTCAACGACATTTATGTATTTAAGAGACTGAAAAACAGATGGCAAAAAGGAAATAATACTCAAACAAAAGTCAGTTTGTGACATTTTGAGACATATGGCATTCAAAAGCTAAATCGATATAAAAACATCCTCAAGATAAATCACAGAATTATAGTTTTTTTAAGTATTTCTATCGCTTTACAGCACAATCTTTTTTTTTAAAGGAAACAATGCAAGTTATTATTTCAATGGAGTGGCCGTGTCTTTTTGCAAAGTATTAGTCCAGTTATGTGCCATCATTATCCGTTCTAAAACCATTGTAAGTTGATATGATATTCTTCCCGGTAATGAAAACGTCATTCATAAAAATGTAGAAAAAAAAAGTTTGAAATTTCTAGCGACTTATTTCAATTTGATTGGCAACAGTTTCAAGCCTGGTATGAAGCCGGTTTGCACGGAGTCTGATATTGCTTCAAACTGTTTGCAATATGCATACATGTAATTGTTTTAACACAGAAAGGGACAGAATAAAATATTCTCCACCGTATACAGTGGAGAATCTGTTATTCTTTCCCGTTTAAACGCAAACGTACGCAAACGCAAAGCACTAAAACGTAGAAAAGAACAACTACACCCGAACAACACTACCAATTTTCGTTTTCCATTGGGTGTCGCTGTAGAGAGAGAAATCTGTAACTATATAGTATAGGGGTTAAGCATTTATAGTGTGACCACTCGTCGAGTTACACGAAAAATACATTTTTCTAACCGTAAAAAACGTGTTTTTCTAAAACAATTATTTCTTTTGCACACCGTTTGAAGCCAGAACAGACCCTGTGTACATGTAACCCGGCGTCTGATACATATATCAATATAGATCGACTGGATTTTCAACACCCTATCATTACAGTGGAGAATGTGTTATTCTTTCCCAATAAACGCGTTTACGCTAAAACTATTATTTGCAGTGCAAACAGTTTGGAGCCAGATCAGACGCCGGGTAACCCGGTGTCTGATCAGGCTCCAAACTGTTTGCCACCAAGACAAACAAGAATTATCAGAATTGTCCAAAAGTTGTTTTTTTCTACGTTTTAGCTCTTTGCGTTTGCGTACGTTTGCGTTTAAACGGATAAGAATAACAGATTCTCCACTGTACCTATATCTACAATTTAATTGTAATATGTCTGCATTTAGTTTCGTTTAAACAAGAAATGATAACGATAACTGTACAGTGGAGAAAACGTTATTACTCTTCACAGGTACGCATGTTAACCTCTGGGTGAGGAGAGGCAATTCGCGGTACATGCTTTGCTCAAGACGTTATAATTTCCCGTTTAAACGCAAACGAAACGCAAACGCAATGCAATGAAATATAGAAAATGACAATTTTTTGACAATTCTGACTCCAAGTTTTAATCTGAGTGGCAAACAATTTGGAGGCTGATCAGATGCCGGGGTTACCCGGCGTCTGATCTGACTCCAAACTGTTTGCAATCGGAATAATAGTTTTAGCGTAATCGAGTTTTCTTGTAAAGAATACCGTCTTCTCCACTGTATCACATTGCAATAGAAATAATACATTAATGAACATCTAAAGGTCATCGCGAGTATCTCAGCTGTAAGGAGGTTAAGCAATTAATGAAACTGAGATGGTAGGGTGTTAGATTGGAAATCTTGGCAACTATTGTCACCAGAAATGTCGAGTGACAGACTGCAGGAGTTGGGGATGAGAACAACAGTGATAGCAATTACTTCAGCGCTCCGAGTGCTTACAGTGGAGAAAGCGTTATTATTTAAGAAATGAACTGAATATTTTCGACGTTTAAGCGCAATAAACGACAGAAAAGATGATTCATGATACATTTGCCGATCATTTTCTGTCGTTCATTTCGCTTAAACGCCGAAAAACATTTCTTATATTTACATTATATTTGCTGTAATTACTAACATTAAATAAAAAAAATAACAAAAGTAATATACCAAGTTAAAGTCTACTTTCAGTCCGAATGACCGCTCAGCCGACTGTACATTTACTCCCCTGATCATTGAGCCATCTTGCCTACAATATTGAGCACTGCTGATATATGGCGCAGTCAAATGCAGCCGCAGAACCGACTCAGACCCTTCACAGGTACCCAGTTTAACCCCTGGGTGAGGAGAGGCAATTCGAGGTACATGTCTTGCTCAAGAACATTCCTGTACATCATTGGGGATTCAGACCGTTGGTCCGGCGGGGGTCGAACTCACGACCCCTGGTACAGTAGTCCAATGCGTTACCACTGAACTACTGCCGCCGGCAATAAATGAATATTTATTAGTACGCATGTATGTTTAATCCATATTAGAGGTTGTTTACATGAATAACGTGTACTTTGAAAGGAAGAGCCTTACATGTAACTGTCAATACAAGGAAGAGCAATAAAATGATTCGCAGAGAGCAGGGGCCCGTTTCATAAAACTTCGTACGACAAATGTTGTCGTAAGTCAAATTATAAAACTCTAGATTATTCTTTATTTCTCGATCTAATCCTGTCTTGTGACATCGTTTTGGAATCGTCTTGAAAAGACGATTCCAAAGAGATGTTACAAGACAGGATTAGATAGAGAAATCAGAAATTAAATGTATTTTAAAGTTTTGACTTACGACAACATTTGTCGTGAGAAGTTTTATGAAACGGGCCCCAGATCCATAAGCCCCGCATCCTTTACGACAGGTACATGTAGCCACAAGTCGCGACCATAGATACGTTTCGTTTATACAAATCAAACGTCATTTTGTTCAATGGAATTGCATGGGGCGAATGTAAATATTTTCGTTTAAACGAGAAATGATAACGTTTACTCCCTGGTACCTCATGGCAATCTAAAGAATACAAAATTGAACATCTAAAGGTCATCGCGAGTATCTCAGCTGTAAGAAGGTTAGCCAATTAATGAAACTGAGATGGTAGGGTGTTAGATTGGAAATCTTGGCAACTATTGTCACCAGAAATGTCGAGTGACAGACTGCAGGTGTTGGCGATGAGAACAACAGTGATATAAATTATTTCAGCGCTCCGAGTGCTTACAATAGAGAAAGCGTTACAGTGCTCCCTCTCTACAACGAAACCAAATGAGAGACAAAGATCGTGTGTGTTTTTCGGAGGAAGTCGTTATAGGGAGGGAAACAAAGATTTTGCTTACATTTGCAAACAGATTGAGCTTAACGCGGCGTCTGATCTGTTTGTTGCTCGTCATTATATTTATTCTATAAAATATTCATTTATATGTAAATTTAAGAAAACAAGCAGACAACAATTAAAATTAAAAACAACGTAAACTATATTATTTCAAAACCTTTTCTAACAAATCCGAATAATTCAGGAACATACAGTGGAGAATGTGTTATTCTTTCCCAATAAACGCGTTTACACTAAAACTATTATTTACAGTGCAAACAGTTTGGAGCCAGATCAGACGCCGGGTAACCCGGCGTCTGATCAGGCTCCGAACTGTTTGTCACCAAGATAAACATGAATTATCAGATTTGTCCAAAAGTTGTACTTTTGTACGTTTTAGTGCTTTGCGTTTGCGTTTCGTTTCGTTTAAACGGGAAAGAATAACAGATTCTCCACTGTATGACTCTTAACTGATTTCAACCGTACTGACACAAGTTCGACAACTAATACGTATGTTCATGTAATAATCAAAATCCATCGAAAAATGTAGTTGCTGGAGGGTAACAACTCTTAAATATGACATTTTAAACACATAAGGGACAAACACAAATGTAGCTTGTCATCAATTAGACCGATTTCTCCAAACTTTCGTTTGAGAACTTGTAGCTATTTATAGTTTTACAAATTTTAACTTAAATCCATTCAAATTTGTGCATACTAGAGTGTAAACAATGCTTAACTTAAGCCTAATCTAGGGTATCCGAGTATTTCAAGGGCAGAAAACTCTTGAATTAATGATTCGTTTACAAAAGTAACCCCTTCAAGAACTTATAGTTTTATATATTATGTGCAAGTGTAATCAAACTCCATTGAAAACTGTAGTTGCTAGAGGGCAAACACCGTTAAATAAGGCATTTTCAACACACCAAGATAACCAACCCAATTTCGGCAATAATTGAACTCATACGAGAACTTATGGCAATTATATATAAGGCGCGATTTTTCTTTACTTTTAGCCTGATTTAAGCTTAACCCTTTCCCCCATACAAGCGCCTTTTAGCGAATATGATTTATTCCTCCGCTGATGAAAATAGTTAATTTAATAATTTCATCAGTCATGAATATATGTTATAAGGAATATTTTCAATTATTAAGCACTTAATAGCTTAAAGCAGGCTGATAGTAAAGTAGAATGCGCATTAAGGCGCATTCTGTTTTAGTTTCAACCTGTTTTAAGTAGTCACCTATATTCAATACTAGAAATAGGCTATCAGGTAAAGGGTTAAAGCTTTCGGCTATCATCTGCTAGAGTATAGAAAATATTTGTTATAATACATATTCGTGACTGTATAAACTAGCACTATATTCTGAAGTGGAAGAATAATATTGAATATAATCTTACAACATATTTACAAAAGCATGTAAGTGCAGACACGTTTCTATATACACTTACATGTTCTTGTTATCAAGGTAGAGTTAGCAATGCAACGTTTTGGCCAGTGCTAGCCTAAACTACAATACCGTATAAGTGGTTTTTTTCGCGAGAAGGAAATTTTCGCTATTTTCGCGTGTGTATCAAACTCGCGTAAATATAATCCGCCAAATATTCCTAGCTTTTTATAATTCATTTTCGACAGCAAAGTCCACTCAAGGAAATATACAGGTCTTTTTATAAATCCGTGGTCCACTCGAGGCAGTTTGTCATCTAAACTTCTCTTCATGATTTACATAATATGTATAAATACTGGTATCAGTGCATTGCCTGATAGTCTAGGTCAAGATTAATCACAATTCCAGCCTGTGCTCAACTAGAATTCAAAAACAAAACAAAAACACAGAATGGCTTATTTCATAAAACAAAACACCATTTCTTCGTTCCCGTGTTCTTTTTCCGGTCGGCATGCTTGTTGACGTAATACAGAGACGGCTATATAAAACAGAATATTCTGGTACTTTAATCGAGTGTCCTCGGGTACTGTTACCTTTTCATGTGTGATTACTTTTGCAAATATCGAAGTTTGGACCCAGAAGAGACCTGCGTATAAACTTGTGAAAAGAACCCAATACCCACAAAGCTCGTCAATACATGTAATTGGGACCAGACATGTATACACCTGCAAATTTATGCATTTTCCATTAAAGATATCTAAAGACGAGTGTCAAACAATTTGGATCCAGATTTCTCGTTGTACTCTGCGTAATTTCTATACTCAAACTGTTTGAAAATGCCAATCAAGTCGCCATCGGCAGACAAAGGGTTAATCGCTTTTACAGTTTGACTTACGATTTTTACTCGCAATTGACCGCTCGTCTGCCTGCGGCGTTTCTCCATTGTTTACAGTATATACGGGTAAACTTAGTGTGAAAACGTTTGGATCCTTTAGGGACATCAATTTACTCGGCATCTCATCTGGATCCAATGGTGACTTTCTGCCGCTTTAATAGTTCATTTACGGAGGAAAGAAGGAAATTGTATCCGATCATATTGTTGTAAACAAGTGTGCCAAATACTTTATGAAGGGAGGATAGATATCCGTCATGATGAAAAATAGTTACTTCCCTTAGTTTTGAATGCACCATTTACTTATGAGGATTTATTGACAAGACACAACCAAAAACGGTAAAATGGAATCGATTTTGATATCATATCCGCGAAAAATAGATTTGCAATACGCTTACGCGAAAAATGAATACGCTAAAAATTCATTTTCGGTAGAATCGCTAAATTTGCGTCTCGCGTAAAAAACCACTTATACGGTATAAATAAATGTTGGTTCGTTCGTATATAGTTTTACCCAATTCTATTTAAAATCCATTCCAATTTGTAGACACCAGAGGATAAAACATACTAAAATAAAGCATTTTCTAGCATTTCTAAACACATCAAGGGCAGACAATTAGGCTCACAATAGTCCGATTTCAACAATAATTGCACTCCTTCAAGAACTTCTACATATCCAAACTGTTTGCCACAGCGCCTTTTGGTACCATTTTACAGTCAATGGGGTAAACTTCAATGTACAGTGGAGAATCTGTTATTCTTTCCCAATAAACGCGTTTAGGCTAAAACTATTATTTCTATTTCAAACAGTTTGGAGCCAGATCAGACGCCGGGTAACCCGGCGTCTGATCAGGCTCCAAACTGTTGGCCACCAAGATAAACAAGAATTATCCGAATTGTTCAAAAGTTGTACTTTTCTATGTTTTAGTGCTTTGCGTTTGCGTACGTTTGCGTTTAAACGGGAAATAATAACAGATTCTCCACTGTACAAATACAACAACGAACAATACAGTAGAGAAAACCTTGTTTGTTCATGCTGAAAAGAAACGAGATGCAACGATTTTGAAAACTGACAATTTCTGGACAATGAGAAAACTTAAAGTCATACGGTTTGTAGCCCTATCAAATACAGGGTTTCATCATCTGATCAGGCACTAAATTGTTGTAAGTGGAAAAGACATTATTCTTTTAAAAAACGGTTTGATGCTAAAACCGTAATTGCCATTGAAAACAGTTTGCAATGGAGTAACCTGACGCCTGATCAGGCTATAAACGATGCTGCTCAGACTGTAGGTAATCGTTAATATTTTCAAAACGTTCCCATTATCTCCATTCTATTGTATTGCCTTTGTGTTTCATTTGGTTAAATTAGAAAAATAACAAATTCTGCCTTACATGTAGCTATTGGAGTATATCATCGTAAAATGTTGTGAAAAATACAATAGTTTGCCATATATCGAAACTATATTTTGCATTTAACTAGCGTTTTTATGTAAATGTCTTACAATACAAATCAAAGAACACGAAACATCTTGAATAATCGGTTTGTATTTGGCCTGAGAAAATACAGATGCTAGTGTCTCTACGTTTAATCTGTACCCAAACTGTTTCAAATGCCAGTAGATTAGGTATTGAGACTGAAATAAAGTAATCAAAATTGATACACACTAATGCAAATTGAACATAAAAACGGACAATAACTCACACATACATTACAATAAATGGCAGCCAATTGAGATATCTGATAGCTACCAAAATATACCTCCGATATTTAGATGAACATATGTCTTTGGATAATTTGATCTCGCTTGATTTGGACATGTACCGAATTTCTAAGCCACGTTTATTGTTTGATCAGGCTCCAAACTGTTTGCCACCAAGATAAACAAGAATTATCAGAATTGTCCAAAAGTTGTTCTTTTCTACGTTTCAGTGCTTTGCGTTTGCGTACGTTTGCGTTTAAACGGGAAAGGATAACATATTCTCCACTGTATAATATTTCTTCCAGGGTGCGTCTACCTTCAGGCTTCAATATTGCCTAATTTCTGTTTCAAAACCGGATATCCTTTATCTCTTACACAGGCAATGCCCAGATTAGATTAACTTGACGTCGAGAATGGTCTAATGTGGTGTAACATGACATTAGTTTTATTATTAGAAAATAAAGTGTAAAACTTAAAATGAAACAGGTTGATGGTTACAATTTCAAAATAGTTGATACCATGCCAGAGCAATAGTCAAATTATTTTACATGATTTTTTCACAAACGGGCGTTAGGCATTTTAGGGTTAAATTAAACCTTGCAATAGTTTATACTTGTCATAGGCATTGACGTTTTCCTATAGAATTATATTTGTTTAATTACAACTTTAAATCGCCTGTCCAGAAAGATATAAACCTCTGAAAACCGTACCCTTTCGAACGGTCAAACTACAATTTAGAGAGGTCTCGGAATTACAGTGGAGAAGACGTTGTTCTTTCCAAATAAACGTGTTTATGCTAAAACAATGGTGTCAAAGGCAAACAGTTCAGAGCCAGAAAATACGTCGGTTTATCTAGCTCCAAACTGTTTGCTACTCAGATTAGAATGAACAGTTAAAAAATTTATTTTTAACAAAATTTAGTTCTCTACGTTTTATTGCATTGCGTTTAGTTTGCATTTAAACGGTAAAGAATAACGTATTCTCCACTGTAGTCGTAAGTGATGTTCACAGACAGGTCTGCATCAATATTGTTGTCTGCAAGAATGTTTCAAAGTAAAATTCAATGTAGTATATATGCCTTAAGAAATAACGAAACGAGTGTCAAACAGTTTGGATCCTAATCAGACGTAACGCGGCCTCTTTTTAGGGTCCAAACTGTTGGCAAAGTCGACTTTATTCGACCTCGTTGCCGATAGGTACTGGTATTACAAAAATAACCCAGGGTTTGCTCTCTGCTTCGCTGTCGCCCGGATTTAAGTTGTCATAGATTTTTACCAAATTAGAATTTTATCGAGTCAATGACAATACAAATCGGCACTTAATCGTACAAAAATTATATTTTTATGTCCATATACATACAGTGAAAAGCTATAGAGAGAATTGCACGCATTCATGAGACCATATTCACATATAGCAATACAGATGAGAACTATACTTTATGGCCACACATTTGCTGAAACAGTGCCATTCATTAAAAACATGTACAAGCAAACTGGCTAAATCTAGTTAATATTGTTCAAGGATTAACAATTTGACCAAGACTAGCACCATATGATGTATCAGTGGAGAAAACGTTATTCTTTCCCAATAAACGCGTTTACGCTAAAACCATTCTTTTCACTGCAAACAGTTTGGAGCCAGATCAGACGCCGGGTAACCCGGCGTCTGATCAGGCTCCAAACTGTTTGCCACCAAGATAAAGATGACTTATCAGAATTGTCAAAAAGTTGTACTTTTCTACGTTTTAGTGTTTTGCGTTTGCGTACGTTTGCGTTTAAAAGGGAAATAATAACAGATTCTCCACTGTACATGCATTTCCTTGTTGAGCCCGAGCAAAACGTTAACTCGTCCTTTATACAGTGGAGAATCTGTTATTCTTTCCCGTTTAAACGCAAACGTACGCAAACGCAAGACACTAAAACGTAGAAAAATGCAACTTTTGGACAATTCTGATAATTCATTTTTATCTTGGTGGCAAACAGTTTGGAGCCTGATCAGACGCCGGGTTACCCGGCGTCTGATCTGGCTCCAAACTGTTTGCAATAGAAATAATAGTTTTGGCGTAAACGCGTCACTGTATGTCGTGGACATATGCATTGCACAATTGGTCCATGGGAATATTGTATATCAGATCAGAGTGCTCCTAAAGGAGTCCTCTGATCGAGATTGCACTGAATGTCAGTTTGCAATATATTGCAAAAATAACCAAAACAAAAATAGCCAAATTGGACTGGACTTTATTGGTAACAGGAATTTTCCATTGGAAGTTCCACGGATGAATACGTTAAAATCAAACTATTAACAAGTATTGCCAAAACGTTTTTAAATGAACAGACTGATATACAGTCATACTAGCAATATAGGGAGGCTGCTCATTCTAGAAATAGGTAAGATGAACAAGTGCACTGGTGAATTATCTTGCGATTTATTTTAGTCTGAATTGCAAACAGTTTGGAGCATGATCTGGCACCAGGTTACCCGGTGTCTGATGTGGCTCCAACGTGTTTTAAATTGGCATAAGGACTTTAGCATAAACGCTTTATTGGCAAGGAACAACGTTTTCTCCACTGTTGAAATAGGTACGATGAACAGGTAAGTCAACATATGTAAACCATTTGTAACTTCCCTAGCTTAGGTATGTTTATTAACTGCTTTTAATTATAGTTTGGCCGATATATTTCTACACTAGTTATGCAAAGGTTAGTTAGAAATTGAACATAATGAATGATCGAACTTTTATTTGTGTAGTTTAGGCCAGTACTGGCCCATGAACAACATGACAACTATACAATTCCAGTTATCAAGGACAGGAAAGATAATAGCATGGTTATAGTGTACTACTGCATATTATTAGCACATGAAGCTACGACCAAGACGTATATTTAGGAGTTGAATTATTCTCTACAACAAGAATGCATACTTTTAAACTTAATTACAGTATGTGTCCAGTAAAATTTGTCAGATATGTGCTACATGTAATCAATATGCATAGTGCGGCTCCAACCTGAAGTTTCAGTTACTACATTCATGAATAATTAAACATCATAACAAATATTTTAGATATACATACATGTACATGTATCTATGATTGTTTTCATCACAAAGAGCATACTAATTTATATAAATCAACTTTAAGTTAGAACAGTTGAAACCAAATTGCCATATTCATCAAAATCAAATATCAAAATGTAAACTTTAAGTTCAATTAATCAAACATTAATAAAAACATCTAGATCAATATAATAACGATTGCTTAAAGTACATGTAGTTTAAAATAAGTATAATACAAACTTACTTCTTCCCATATCAAATAACTTCTTAAACATTTCCAGGGACTCCATGGCAGAGTTATAACTTATTTCGTCCGGTCTTTTGTTAATTATGTCGCACAGTCTTAGACGACACTAAATCGATACATTCCACACCTGTAACTGTTATACGAGCAGTCTCGAGATAAAAATGTCTATCGTTTATTGCAAACAATGTAGACTTACAGTGGAGAATACGTTATTATTTCCCCGTTTAAATGCAAACGAAAGGCAAACGAATTGTAATATAATGCAGAAAATTATTTCTTTTTGACAATTCTGAATGATTAGTTTAATCTGAGTTGCAAACAGTTTGGAGCCTGATCAGACACCGGGTTACCCGGCGTCTAATCTTGCTTCAAACTGATTGCAATGGGAAAATAGATTTAGCGTAAACGCGTTTATTGGGAAAGAATAACGTCACAGTTAATTGTTGTGTGTGATCTGAATCTACATTATTTGTAAACCCCTCGACGGTAACGCTTTACATGCTTAGTAATAATTTGACTGCAAATATTGTCGTAATTTCTATATATACAATGTAGATCCTGATCAGCCACCACTTTAGAAACGGGGCGGCATAATAGAATCAACACTGTTTGCCATTCCAAAAATCATTTTCCACGACACAGGTCGGGTAATACGAATGCATATCTCACCTACAGTGGAGAATCTGTTATTCTTTCCCGTTTAAACGCAAACGTATGCAAACGCAAAGCGCTAAAACGTAGAAAAGAACAATTTTGGACAATTCTGATATTTCATGTTTATCTTGGTGGCAAACAGTTTGGAGCCTGATCAGACGCCGGGATACCCGGCGTCTGATCTGGCTCCAAACTGTTTGCACTGCAAATAATAGTTTTAGCGTATACGCGTTTATTGGGAAAGAATAACACATTATCCACTGTATACTTTCAAAAAACGTACAGTGGGGAAGACGTTATACTTTCTAAAAAAAACACCTTTATGCGAAAACAATGTTTGAATTGCAAACAGTTTGGAGCGAGAGACAACGCCGGGTAACCTGGAGTCTGATAGGCTCCAAAATAGATGCTACCAAGATTAAAACCATTTTTTTCATATTTCCAAAAATATTGTAGCCATCCATTTCACAGCGTTTGCTTGTGTTAAACCCTTTCGGTACCAAATTTATTGTAAGAGTTTTACCCTTTGCTGTCTGCAGGATCTTTTCAAAGTTAGAAATAAGGTAGTACATGTATGGCTTGAGAAATATCGAAACGAGTTTCAAACAGTTTGGATCCTGATCAGACGCTGCTTCACGCGGCGTCTGATCTGGATCCAAACTGTTTGCAAAGTCGACTTTATGCAACTCCGGCAGTGTAAGGGTAAAACGGGCAATTATAACGTCTTTCCCTACTGTAACAGCTTAACTATATATCTTTAATACCACAAAACTTTAAATGGCACCGAAATGGCACAGTGTTCACAGAACATATTTCACACAGCGTGTAAAGTCGTAGCGAAAAGACAATATACCATATATATCCACCTTACTCCGGCAGTAACCATAAATCTCCCAACTTTAAACGGCTAGATGTTTGTTACAAAGCACATTTAATAGGTCTCTTATAGCGCAAAGCGTGTCAATCACCTTAGCCAATATAAAACCTGGTGAAACTGACAACACTATGCAGTGATCGAGCTCTCCGTGTTCTAATAATAATATCGTCTTTCTGCACGGTACCGGTTCCAATATATTTTGGGGAG
This sequence comes from Gari tellinella, assembly GCA_922989275.2. Classification (NCBI taxonomy): domain Eukaryota; kingdom Metazoa; phylum Mollusca; class Bivalvia; order Cardiida; family Psammobiidae; genus Gari; species Gari tellinella. Next base: position 49,516,742 of record OV277866.1, read on the forward strand.
AGACAAGAGAGCGGTTTGTGTTGAAGTGTTTCTTCGTCTACGATCATAAAGAATGCGCTTATTCGAAAATGATTCTCGAAATAATACACCTTCAGGTAGTTCAACTTGAGCACGAGACTACTTTATTTTCGAGTCTATAGATGCTTACATTCTATATTATGAAACAGTACATGTATTTATCAGTTATCTCAATACCGTCTCAATGTCGTCATACTACCGGGTATAACGTCCACTCTGAGAAATACATGATTTAATTGTTGGTGTTTCAGATACAGTCGGAAAATGTGCTAAAGCATGTACAAATTTACAGAAGTCAAAAAGCTATTCTTTTCCGTTTAAACACATGGAAACCCAAATGCAATTCTATAAAATGTATAAATAACTATCTGTTTTAAGTTGAGTGGTAAACAGTCTGGAGCCTGGTCAGAAGCCGGGTCACCGTCGACGACCGCATGTACACAAAATTAAGTGTAGTGTTCAGCGGAGACGACTTTATTATACATGTATCCCCATACACACGTTTATGCTAAAATCCATATGTCAAATTCAAAAAGTATTGGGCAGACTAGCTTTCTTTTGATGGGACACGAAACTGTTTGCAATTCAGATTGAAAAGAAAATCGCTTGCAATGTTTTTTCTATATTTTATTGAATTGTGTTTACGTATCGTTTTTGTTGAAACAAGAAAAACTAACATCTCCACGGTATTACTATCGCCACCACACCCTGCATCGACGCCCACATATTCAGTATTTCCCCTGGAAATGGAACTCCCAGAAATAAAAATACAATAAAATCCGTATGTTACGATCACTTATCCAATAACGCATTGATAATATTTGAAATAGTATTATCCTCAAAGCAGGATACAAGTTTAGCAATAAGCAGAGTCCTGTTTTAATTGTTTTCTTCTTTAAACGTTTACCTACCGTTTGAACATCGAAAAATGCCATTATTGTATGATCGTATCAGAAAGACTTGCTTGCTATGTTCAGGTAAAAACTTTGTTTCTTTATCCAGCAAATAACCAAGCTGTCATAAATTTAGGAGAACAGTCTGTGAATCGTGCTACATTGTATTACAGTACATTGTAGAAAATGCTATCCCCCACCAATAAACATATTTGTGCGAAAAATATTATTTCCATTGCAAACACTTTCGAGCCAGTTACATGTAGACGCCGGCGTCTGATCAGGCTCCGAACTGATTGCCACTCTGATAGAAAGTACTTGTAAGAATTTTCTTAACATTTGCCACTGTATTTTATCTATTCCCATACTTTTCCGTTTCGTTTGCATTTAAACGCCTCGGATAATAATAATACCATCTCCACTGGACAGAGGAGAAAGCGTTATTCTTTCCCTTTGAAACGCAAACGAAACGAAAACGCATTGCACTAAAATGTAGAACAGAATGACAACTTTTTAAAATTTCTAACAATCAATTTTAATCTGAATGGAAAACAGATTTGAGCCTGATCTGACGCCAGCGAAATAGTTAAATGGGCATCTCAGGTAGCGTCTATATAACATGCTTGTTATTAACAATGAAAACTTCCAACTGCGAGAGGCGTACAGTAGAGACAGTTTTTCTTATTTCCGAATAGACGCGTTTATCGATCAGGCTCTAAACTGTTTACAACTCAGATTTAAATTATCGTTAGAACTGTTCTAGAACTTACCTTTTTCTAGATTTTATTGCACAGCGTTTGTGTATTGATAATGAGGTCGTCTCAAGTGTAAAATTCTAAGAAACTTTTGGAACCTTTCATAAGAAATTGTGTTTTCAGTGTTCTCTACAGTGGAGAAAACTTTATTCTTTCCCGTTCAAACGCAATGCACTAAAACATAGAAAAGGACAATTTTTCGACTATTCTGACTGTTCACGTTGATCTGAGTGGCAAACAGTTTGGAGCCTAATTAGACGCCGGGTTACCCGGCGTCTGATCTGGCTCCAAACTATTTGCACTGGAAATAGTAGTTTTAGTGTAAACGCGTTTACTTGGAAAAGTAACGTTTTCCCCACTGTACAATTCTAAGAAACAGATGGTACCTTTCATAAGAAAGTGTGTTCATTGTTCACTATTGCCTTAGAACATTGGTACGTTAGCATAATAAACAAATAATACCCAACCACCCACTCATATCTCTACTTAACCCTTTCACCGTCGAAAGTCGCATACCGTCGACGTTGTATACAGTTTGGATCCAGATCAGACGCCGCTAAACGCGGCGTCTGATCAGAATCCAAACTGTTTGACACTTATCTAGATTTTTCTGAATTCATACTTATACTACCTTAAAACAAACTTTAAAATGACGCCGCATTATCTGACCAGAACTATTTGAAACTCATATTGATAAATAATAGTTCTTTAGTCAAAATCGCATGAAATCTGATTTGAAAATTGTGTCAGTGCCGACGATATTTTGGCGTCGAGAAGGTTAAAGCAGGCTATAACTCTTAGCAGTGAGAGAGTTAAAGTACAAGCAACACATCTTAGAATAAGTATGCTTTCATCTTTAACCTTCAAAGCGTTGTAAGCGAAAATTAATAGAGTAAGTATGTATTCATCTTTAACCCTCATAACCTTGTTGGTGAAATTTTGAGGACCGCTGCAAACAATTGGGATCCAGGTGAGGCGCAGGGAAATTCGGCTTTCCAGCTGTATCCAATCATTTTGATATTCTAGTGATTTTTCGGAACATTGCATCTGGCAGAAATATCAAACGCAACAGACGAAAAATATAATTGTAATTAAACTACTGAGCAGTGTGTTGTAGAAAAAGCACAGGTCTATAATGTTGTACATGTATATGAGCCGTGTCATGAGGAAACCTTACTTATTTCATTGCAAACAATGCAGATCAGTGCCAACCGCCGCGCCAAAGACGCGGCGGCTGGTCTTGATCTACTCTGTTTGACACCCACAAGCATCTAAAGCAGTGCATTTTATGTATAATATACGTATTGGCCGTGTAGATCAAACGCATATGCGGTCTGTGATGGCAACGGTGCATAGTCTGTACAATTATGCAATGCAATAAATAGAGGATATTGAATGAGTGTGTTTTCAGTAGTGGTTTTATTGAACGAGATGGATAAAGTGATATGTTGCGAGCCTTGGCGAGTAATATATCATTTTATCCAACGAGTTCAATAAATTCACTACTGAAAACGCACGAATTTAATGTTGTATTTATCACATCAACACCAAATGACGCGAAAATCCGGACAATCTTACTTTCAGTTTTGCCCTCGGCTCTAAGGTAAACGATTCGTCATAGGGGTTATTCGGTTTTATTCATCCGTAGATAAAAACACCTATCAAATTAAAATAAAGAAAAACAACATCAATGTGAGGTGAAAAGACTTCTCTGGTGCCATATTCAAAATTTGAAATTCATATCGAATCTAAAATTATCTAATTGACTGAAAATGAACATTTGACATTCAGAATCTAGTTTCGTTTTCAAAATTACGTCATTATTTTAACGTGACGTCATTATTATTATAACGTCTTCTTTGAAAAATAGTCTGAGTCATTGTTAATACTAGAGCTAAGAGGCCTGATTTGCAGCCTAAGTTTGCGGGACTGTTCGGGATAATGTTTTTAGGACACTTGGAAATGTTTTAAATTCCTGTGGTGATCTTATTTTATCTAGATTCTCTTAACTGATTTACGGCGTAGTAGTACAGTATTTGGGTGATTCGAAAATTAGTATAAAATATATGCCCAGTGGGCCGTACGGACCTCTATATTTGCACGTTTATGTGATAAGACAGGTTTTGGCATATCCATTTACAAATATATGACTAGACAAGATAAAAACAATTATCCATTTATATGATACACCTGCTCTATTACTTTCAATTTGCATTTAGCCATTGCATGCATACATGTGTTTGTATGAACCTAGAAAAAGTCAACCATTCCAAATGCTCATATAATGTTGCTCCTCTGCAAACAGTAGACAGTGACGACGTCCCGTTAAAACGCAAATTGAAACTCAATGCAATGCAATGCAATATAGGAAACTACGTTTTTCGGAAACAATTCTAACCATTCGTCCCAATCTGAGTAGCATACAATTTCGAACTTGATCAGACGTCGGGTACTCCGGTGTCTGATATGGCTCCAAACTGTTTGCAATGGAACTACATGTACTAGATTTAGCATAAACTCAGGTAATTGGGAAAGACTAACGTACTGTAACGTTTGATCTAGATCCAAACTAATTCGCAAATATCAGTTCAGTCTTGATCGCGACAGGCAAAGGGTAAATGCCTCCAAAGCCATGCTACGACGCTCGTATAGATTTAATTCATTTTCACAAGAAAATCTTCTATCATCTCATGGTGTGATATTAATCAGTTTCATCTCTCAAGGAAAATCTTACATTACTCCATGTAAGATCTAGTCCACATGAAGTTTTCCAAAATAATTATCCATTTTCTCTCCATAACATGGTCTGCTCTAAAATATATTGTCTGCAATAATTACAAATTAAATTTAAACGCCTTTTAAAGTATACACAAATAAATACAACTCTCAAACAATTTGGATCCTGATCAGACGCCGATTTACTCGGCGTCTGATCTGGATACAAACTGTTTTGCAATTTACATGCATGTCATGACTGACACTCTAAGGTTTATGTAAATCGTCCCGGTTACAAGAATGATCAACAAATCCTTTCTTGGAATGCAAATAGTTTAGAAATAGAAGCAATCGGTCCGAATCTCTTGTAAGAAATGTAGTAACGAAAGAAACCCTTTTTTTCTGCCGAACCAGACAACGCCAACGTTTGCTAACAGTTTGGATCCTGGTCAGACGCCGCGTTACGCGGCGTCTGACCAAGATCAAAACTGTTTGACATTAACATCAATACTTCGAAAGTAAATAAACGCAGAAAATACCAGATTAAATGTCAATAAAAACATATGAAATAACAAGCTTAAGATATTATGGTAATAGCAGTTATGGATGGGTTATTACGTCATAATGGCAGTGAAAGGGTTAAGCCTTGTTGATTGGTTGTCAAGTTACGTCATTCATACATCGAGGGTACATGTATATATCGAGATCACTGGCACCAGAGAAATGGACTTGCAAAAATTATGTATGCATCATCATTGATGAGTCAGTCCATATGATTTTATAATGATAACATGTCCCAAAATATGTAACACTGCCGGGGGTGTTTTTTACATGGTCCCGTCGTTATTATCTATAGCATATACATGTACCAGGTATGGTATTTTGCATGGGAATACGCTTTCCAATAAACACGCTGGTGATGTCATTGCACATAATTTGGAGTCAGATCAGATTTGATCCGCTTAAATACTGTTAGCAACCCATAGTATATATAGGGTCTTACATGAGTGTTCATAATTTATTGGATTTATAAAACGAGTCTTTTAAAACATGATAACAACAAGGCTTGTCGAGTTTTTATCGTTTTCTAAAAGACGAATTTTATAAATCCAATAATTTACGAACACGAATGTTAGATTCTATTTACATTGTATAACATAGCCCGGCAATGTTGTTTTTACCATCCAGATACTCTTTTTTAGCTTATTAGCTTCCTTATAAATCAATTGATGACGCGTGAATGGACCGCCCAAGTGAGTAAATATACAAAAAAGTAGTTCCGATGTTAATACCGATTTATTCAGAATAAATCTAGGGAGCAACTATTTTCTGTCCCTTCCAATCTATAGCCATGCGATTGCGACAGAAATGTCGTTTGACTACATATTTGCATACAAATTTTGACAGCGCGTTTGAATACACATTTAGTTAGACAACCTCATTTGCATAGTTAAACCACTAGTTATATACAAGAAACAAGCAATGAGTGTTATTCACCGCTCGCACCTTAGGTTATGTTATAGACATATGTATTACACCTCGCTTTGAATTAAAATGTTAATATCCCATAAACAAAAATGAAACATTTTGCATGTCTTTTACATCTATCAAAAAAAGAGAAAATACTGTGATATTCTTTCCGCTATGTGAATGTCGGAGAAAATCTATAGCGGCATGTAACTCCTTATCAGTTTTAGCATTTTGCGTATGAGTTCCTTCCCTTTGTCAACTACTTACAAAATTTGAGCGTCTAGACAACTTGATCATGCTCTTTCTGACACAGATAAATGTCATCAGACGACACCAAACATGGCATCCAAACGATTTGCCACAATTTCGAAGGAGGATATTTGCCAACTGGACAATGAAAAAGACGCTGTGTCTTCAATTTACTTATCTTAACGTTCTGTTATCATTTTTTTAATGATATAAACAATGTGACGTCGTAGACGTCGACGTCGTTTCCCGCGTTACGTGCACGAAGGCGCTAAATTGGTATTCGCAGCATATTTCATAAAATACGAACGAGACGATTCCACGGCCAGGATTGATAAAATAACTATTAGATGGCAATTTGCGTGACATTCAAATAACAAGAATGTCAACCTCGGCTTCGCCTCGGGGTGATATTCTGTTTTTCGGGTTGACAATTTGAATGTCACGCCAACTACTATCTAATATTTATATAATGTTTATTAATCTTACGACATTAAGATTTTGCCAAAGAAAGTTTTTTCTAAGTTAAATAATGCTAACAATAATATTTAAATGGCAGTTTTCTGATTAATGTCGATGAAGTGGAGAAGACGTTATTCTTTCCCGTTTAAACGCAAACGAAACGCAAACGCATTGTACTAAAATGGCGAAAATGACAACTTTTTGAGAGTTCCTACTGTCTATTTTGATCTGAGTGGCAAACAGTTTGGTGTCTGAAATAGTTTTATGTTAAACGCGTTTATTGGGAAAGAATAACGTCTTTTCAACTGTATAACGGTAGGCTATTACGTGGCATTATACAGTCAGGTAAGAAGGTCTCCTTATCAGCTCAAACGAAAACACCAGTGGACTTGTCCATGCTTATATATTGGATTAGTCAATTTGTTATATAAGGGGTGCCTAGTCTAAATTTTCATTTTCGTTTTGTTTTAATTTGAAATTCGTATCAGCAAACAGTGTAGGCTCTGATCAGACGCCGCATAATGCGGCATCTGATCAGAGTCTACGTTGTTTGCCTATGGTCTATAAAAAGGAGCGTTGGCAAAGGTTGGTTAACATAAACGCAACACCATTAAATTAGAAAAAATACCGTTGTTTTGATAATGTCGACGCTTTATGTTAATCTGAGTTGCAATTAGTTTGGAACCTGATCAGCCGGCAAGTTACCCGGCGTCTGATCTGGATACAAAGTGTTCGCGACGGAAATAATTGTTTTAGCACAATCGCGTATATTGGAGAAAAAAACTTCTCAACTCTATTACTCATCAATATAATCCCAAAAGAGTCATGGAACAACTCCTTAGAGTAGCTAAAACATTATTGCAACCATGATTTACTACCACATATATACATGTAATACAACTCAATAGAAGTAATAAAACAAACGTTTTGCATAAAACAATACTCACTTCTTCCCATATCAAATAGTTTCTTAAACATTTCCAAAGACTCCATATTGTATGCAATTTCCTTGTTGCTTTGTTGGGTCTAGATGGAAAAGCCGACAAATCGTCGAGGACAGTAAATCAATATACCGCACACCTATACACTTTATAGGACAGTTTTAAATATCCAATTTCCAGGGCACCTTCGACACAATTGCAAATAAGTCCTACTATAACGGCCGCTCTTGAAAACAAAGACACGTTGATGGTATTATGACATAAGACATGTGTGAGCTTAACCCATTTCCCCGTAATCTACTGCTACATGTACGACTGAAGATGGGTGACCACTTAAATCAGGTTGAAAGTAAAGAAGAATGCTTTACTTTCAGCCTTCTTTAAGCTACCATCTAGTGGTATGTAGTTAATAGTTCTCGTGGGACATATTCATGACTATATAAATCAGAACTATTTTCTTAAGTGGAGGAATAAAATTTAAGGCGTAATATGCATATTTCTGGAGAAATGGGACATATTCATGACTATATAAATCAGAACTATTTTCTTAAGTGGAGGAATAAAGTTTAAGGCGTAATATGCGTATTTCTGGAGAAATGGGTTAAAGCAGGATTAAAATAAAGCTGAGCGCTTTGACAGGAGCTGTCTGGTTTACTTCAATTCTGCTTTAATAAGCTATTGCATGTTTAGATTGCATGAGATAGACACGTTTTTGAGAGGTGATTATACCAGAACTGTACATGCGCGATATAGAACTTATTCCTGTCCAAATTAATAAGCAGCGGAGAATACGTTATTCTTTCCCATTTAAACAATTATATACATATAAACACAAACGTATTGAAATAAAATGTAGCAAATGACATATTTTCACAATGTTGACTTTCTATTTGCAAACAATTTGGAGTCTGATCTCACGCCGGGTTTCCCGGCGTCTGATCAGGCTCCAAAATGTTTGCAATAAAAATACTTACTTAAACTTAAACGACTTTATTGAAAATCAATAACGACCTTGTTAACGCATCGGCAATTACAATTTTTATATAGAATTGTCATCCGAAATTTCACACAATTGTTCAGATAACACATTTGTAAGTTTAACCTTTTTTGTTCCAATGTATTTATAATCTTACACATATTATTGACTGAAATATTACACCCAGTACTACAATTTACGTACAACTCCCGCTATACTATGACTTCAAACTACACGTTCAACTCCAGGTATACACTCCGTACAGTGAGTACTTTATACACTGGCGAAAACGTTATTCTTTCCCAATAAAGGCGTTTACGCGAAAACCATTATTTTCATTGCATACAGTTTGGAGCCAGATCAGACACCGGGTAAGCCGGCGTCTGATCAGGCTCCAAACTGTTGACCACTCAGATTAAGATAACAAGTCAGAATTGTTAACAAGTTGTCCTTTTTACGTTTTATTGCACTGTATTTGCGTTTCGTTTGCGTTTAAACGGGAAAGAACAACGTCTTATCCACTGTACAAATACAGTGGAAAAAACGTTATTCTTTCCCGTTTAAACGCAACGACACGCAAACTCAATGCACTAATATGTAGAAAATAACAACTTTTTGACATTTCTGACTATTGATATTAGGCTGAGTGGCAAACTGTTTGTACAGGAAATAATAGTTTTAGCGTAAACGCGTTTATTGGGAAAGAATAACATTTTCTCCACTGTATCAAAACGATTCCGTCAGTATACTTCCTTCAGTTCAATGTGTAAACATTACACCACGTATGAAAGTACGTATCGATGCTGCCTTTTCCCAGCGTGAAGACGATTACACTAAATTACTGGCTTTTCTCTAATATTATCATATTTTATAGGTTACTATCAGCACATAGGGTACTATTAACTTCTATACTGTAGTGGATAATACACAGTTTTTTTGCCGTTTTTAAAAGCGATACTAAACTATAACATAGTGCAATAAATCTGAATTGAAACAACGTTTTAATAACAAACAGTTTGGAGCTTGATCAGACGCCGGTTTACCCGGCGTCTGATCTTGGCCCAAACTGTTTGCAATTGGCATAAGTTTTAGCATCAATATTGTTTTGTATATACGCGTACATATGGGAAAAATAACGTCTTCTCCGCTGTAAAAATCTGATATCTGGTAAAAAAAACACAACGATCTAACACTTTAGCATACGGTGCTAATACCTCAGCTGGCTTTCAATATTGGAACTATTGGTTCTGATATTGTTTTAGAGGCAATTTACTCCGTGTGTTGAAATATGGCATGGTGGTGCAAGGACGAACGGATTATGGCTTATATGTTTTTATATGAAAATCACTATATAGTAGATACTTCACAGGCATCCGTGCTGTTGCCAAAAGAACATTTAAATAAAATGTCTCATATACAATAACACAATATAATGTAATTATTTGTACTGGGTTTTAACGCAAAACAACATGATAATATCGGGACACGGTCCTGGTTTAATGCCTAATACATGTACTTAGTTTGAGGAACTGGGGATCGAGCGTGCGGCCTTTTGGTTACAAGGCTAACAGTTATACATGTACATTGGCGAAATCGTTATTTTTTTCTCGTTTAAATGCAAACGAAACACAAACCATTGCTAATTAAAGTAGAAAAGGGCGAGAATAACGTCGGATATAGAATCCACCTTATTATATACCTATCGATGATTTATAGAGAGTTCTCAGTTAGATAATGTTCATATGCGTCACAGTTGATGTCTTCTCTAGTAATGATATCACTTTTGCAGTGACGATATCAATTTTTTTTGTGACGTCACGCGTAAACAATTAATTGTGTGTGTTTTCTATGAAACAAAAACGTCATTAAAATGTATAAATAGAATAATCAATTCCATTGGATGGATATGAAAAATATATCACTCGAATAGGTTGTTATCTGGTTAAAAAAACTCGTCCTGCGGACTCGTTTTGAACCAGATAACAACATATTCTCGTGATATATTTTTCATATCAATCAAAAGGAATTCAGTATCCTCTATGTATTTCTGGAAGGAAACGATTGTCAAAGGTTAAGCTCTGTTTGTTAATTTGTTAACTAGAAACAGCTGCAAATACTAGTAGGAACCTTAATTAAGCCTTTTGATCAACTTTAAAGCAGACAATTGTAAGATGTTAAAGGATGTTACCCCTTCAATGCCATGTTGTCGTCTGCTTCAATATTGTTGTCTGCAATATCGTTTCAAAGTTAGATTTAAAGAAGTATAACTGACGTAATTTCAAGACAAGTGGCAAACATAAGTATTTATGTTCTTTTACTCAGAGCTCGAATGTTTTTCCTTTGCCAAGGTAAAGGAAAAAACTTCGAGCTCTGAGTAAAAAGAACCGAAATACTCATACCTGATCAAGAGCAGAGAAACATCTTTGGATGTGAGTGGCAAACAGCTTTGATCCTCTTTACGAGTCGTCTGATCAGGAGCCAAACTGTTTGCAAGTGCCATTTTTGGCGTCACAAAGAGTGGAAGGGTTTATTAAACCGTATTTGCAAGACGAACTGCAAAGCGAAAACGACAGAAAACTGGAATCATCCGTTGACTTGGTTCTATATTTAAGATATAAAAACAGTCGGCGAAATTAAGCAGGCTACATGTATAGCATATAATACATGTATAGTGATAGTGAAATGCAAAACAATTAAAAAGTAAAGGTTTTATTTAAACTTGAATGACAGACAGTTATAAGCCTGATGAGATAAAGATGTTTTAGGCCCCTGATCTTGCCCTAAATTCTTTGCGAATATCAGCCACTGCAAAGTGGAGACGACGTTATAATCCCCGTTAAACCTCAAACGAGACTCAAACACATTGCAATAACACGTAAGAAAAAGGCAATTTTTCGACATCTCTGACTTTTTTATTTTAATCTGAGGGGCAGACATTTTGGAGCCGGATCAGACGCCGGGTGACCTGGTGTCTGATCTGGCTACAAACTGTTTGCAATGGAAATAATAGTTTTAGCATATAACCTCGTTTATTGGGGGAAAGAATAATGTTTTTACGAACAGTACAGTACTGAACCTTATTAAATTAAATTGATAATCGCAAGCGAATTGCCATCGAATTGCCATCGAATCGCGCGCTTCAAAAAACCAAATCCTACTTTTGAATATTTTAACGCGAATTTTCCAAAGCGGTTGTGACAAAAATGGAATCGAAAACAATAACGAAGACATATTTGCGAACATTTGTGAGATACACCATTCAAGAAAACTTACCCGAGGGTAAAGTTAGTACTTTGAATCGCAAGCGAATTGCCATCGAATTGCAAGCGAATTGCCATCGAATTGCAGGCGAATCGCAAAAATTGTTAATTTAATAAGATTCAGTACTGTACATGTAGATTTTAGTGCATTAAGGCTTGAGGTACATGTAGGTATGAAGATAGTATTTCTGTACGTGTAATACTTCTTTTGTACGGGCAGACAAAATTAGAAAACTAATTACAGCATATATTCTCAGTCATACAGGTAGTTATAGTGTAAAATGTCTACAACCTCACCAAATTGCAGCAATAAACTAAATATTCCCATTATTAATTATTCTCCTAATTTAGCGTATAGTGAAGAACGTGTTATTCTTTTCTGTTTAAACGAACACAGAACGCAAACGTAATATAATAAATGTTAAAGATAACACTTTAGGTAACAATGGCGTCTACTTTTTCAGTTTGGAGCCTGATCAGAAGCATTGCTCCAATTACACCATTTGATTTGCATTTTTTTTTAAATTTATATTCAATCGATTATGACAAATCTTTTAAGACATTGTATTTCCCAAAAGTCAAAAATGGTCATGACATAACACAGTTAGTATACCACAAACAACAACGTAAGAATTGTGGAAAGTTCAAAATTATGTAGCACGTTGGAAGCTGCCATAAACTTAACTCAATAAAGCAGTGCCTCTAAAGCAAAGAACACAAACAAAGTAGTTAAATATTGGCCGTCGCAACACACGACGTCTCATTTAGAGACAGAAAAAAACGTTGCCTTAATTCTATGTCATCATTGTCAAGAGTTGTTGGATCATGTTTGTTATAAAGTCTATACATCTACATGTGATCAAATAAAAGTTCTGCATATCCTTTCTTTAAGCTACCGAATTAGAAGAGGGTATCGGGATATATTTGCACTATACCTTTGAGTTGTACAGCTAATTTGCAATATATTATATACGTAAATGCCTCATGACCATTTATATTGGAATGTTACATAGTATATCTCCTGAAGTGAGTGAGTGAAATAACATATTGAATTCAATTTAATCTAATTGATATTGGCAGTGCAGTCAGATTTTACACTTAGATTTTACGTTATACTAAATGTCTGAACAGCCAATTAACGTTTTGCGTCGCTTCTGTGTACATGTAGCCATACTGCCTCGCAGTCAAATATTATATTGGTACATCGCACTGGACTCTGCAGTTGTATACAGCATTAACTCTGCTACAGTGGAAAACACGTTATATTCTTTCCCGTTTAAACGCATACGAAACGCAAACACATTGCAATGGAATATAGAAATGACAATTGTTTGACAATTCTGACAACTAGTTTCAATCTGAGTGGCAAACAATTTGGAGGCTGGTCAGACGCCGGGTTACCCTAACCCGGCGTCTGATCTGGCTCCAAACTGTTTGCCATGGAAATAAAAGTTTTAGCGTAAACGCGTTTATTGGGACAGAATAACGTTTTCTCTACTGTACACATGTCTAAATACGGTTTGCGACTGATAGTGAGCACGGCTACATGTACAGTAATGAAGACGTTATTCTTTCCCAGTAAGCGTAACCAGGCGTCTGATCAGGCTCCAAACTGCGTTCCGCTCAGATTGAAATAAAAAAAAGTCAGAAATGCCAAAGAGTTATCCTTTCTACATTCTAGTGCAATTCGTTTGCATTTCGTTTGCGTTTAAACGGGAAAGAATAACGTCTTCTCCACTGTACCAAGAATAGCAGTACATATAGAAGCAATAGAAATTACTAGCGGTGGGTTATTTAGGTTAAGAGATTTTTACCGTTGATTAAACGACTACTTCAGTGATCCTGTCCAAGGATACACCGCACACACTGGTCCTATATTTATCTATAGTTCAGCTTGTACAGTGTTCCCTCCCTACAACGGCCCCTCGAACAACGGCCCCTTCCTTACAACAAATGTTGCTGCTTACAAATATCCCAAGACAAGTATGTATAACGCTTTTACTTCTGCAATATCGTCTGCTTGAAAATGTTGTCTGCTGTTGTTGTTTTTTAACATAATCTACATTTTATCAGAAAAAATCATATTGACGAGTTACAAACAGTTTGAATCCAGATCAGACGCCGCTTAACACGGCCTTTGATCTGGATTCAAGCTGTTTGTAAATATAAACAAAGTTCACTCCATAGAACAACTCCAAACAACACATATGTTTCTCCCGTTTGGTGTCGATGTCGCGAGGGAGTACTGTAGTTCAGTTTGTACTATAAATATATTCTACAACGTCAACTTGAACGGTAACTCATTAACGCTTTTTAAAAGTTTCGTAGCTTAGAGCAAGTTGAAAGTAAAACAGAAAGCTCCGTTAGGACCTTTCTATTTTACTTCCAACTTGTTTTTAGCAGATACATATTATTTAAGATGGCATTTGCTTTTGTGGCCGTACATGTATTATAGACTTTGCATTGTAGATTGTAGTTCGCCATATATATTGATTTCGACGTACTGTGTGAGAAATAGCTGTTTTGGAAATACGGATTTAGTGTTCAGGAATAGTGCTGACGATAATGAGAAAATTAAGGCATCGAGTTGGGGAAAATAATGAAAACACAGTATGCCTTATGGTGCAGAGGAGAAGACGTTATTATTTCCCAATAAACGCGCTTACATGTATGTTACAATCTTTATGTCAATTGCAAACAGTTTGGGGCCAGATCAGACGCCGGGTAACCCGGCGTCTGATCAGGCTCCATGCTGTTCGCCACTCAGATAAAAAAAAAATCATCAGATATCTAAAAAGCAAAAATATGATTTTACATGTTTTATTGCTTATTCGTTTCCTTTGCACATGAAAGAATACCGTCTTACGGTGGAGAATCTGTTATTCTTTCCCAATAAACGCGTTAACGCTAAAACTATTATTTGCAGTGCAAACAGTTTGGAGCCAGATCAGACGCTAGGTAACCCGGCGTCTGATCAGGCTCCAAACTGTTTGCCACCAAGATAAACAAGAATTATCAGAATTGTCCAAAAGTTGTTCTTTTCTACGTTTTAGTGTTTTGCGTTTGCGTACGTTTGCGTTTAAATGGGAAAGAATAACAGATGAAATCCATATGAACTGTGCTGTTCATGAAGTTGATAGAAATTATGTCCAAAAGAAGAAAACTGAGAAATATAATCAGGGTAATTCTAATTGTTTGCACTGCGTGAGTCTATATATAGGACAACTCAATATAGTCGTAATGAACCAAAATCCGCAGATCCTGGTCAGGAGCCCTTTGGCCTTTTACCAGGGTTTGTAAGTTTTGAAAAACGGTCTACCACTTTTGAAAACATATATAGAATAAACGTTTATGCCCCAAGAGACATCCTAGAAACTATGTTCAGATTATTGCATATATTAATAAGTCCAAATAAGGTATATGCCAAGGACAAATTGTGATTGGTTGATATACATTGTACATATACATGTGTTAATTCGAAATGGACAAGGGAATCATATGTATACATGTAGCATTCAGAAAAGTAAACGGTGTTGATAATTTTGAACGCACAACTCCTTTGTGGAAAATAGCGCTGTATAAATCTAGTATAGTAATAATAATAACAAAAATTATGCAAGACGAAACGGTAAAACCAGTTTACTCAAAATAAGTCAATTTGGAAATATTCTAAATTAAAATTGGGCCAAGATCAATATCAAATCAAAGTTTAGTGACATGAGTGGATTAGAAATGATCTAATACAACAACTGTATACGTATCCATGCATTCTGGAAAGCAGCATTGATGCTATGGGGAAACGGTAAAAGGTGGCCAACCTCGAACGCACAGACGGACACATGGACGCATAGACAGGACAGTCAAAATACACATCCCGCATCTACAGTGGATAAAACGTTATTCTTTCCCAATAAACGCGTTTACTCTAAATGTTTATATCCATTGCGAACCGTTTGGAGCCAGATCAGACGACGGGTAACCCGGCGTCTGATCAGGCTTCAAACTTTTTGTCATTCAGATTAACATGAATAGTCAGAATTTTCAAAAAGGTGTCATTTTCTTCGTTTTATTACGATGCGTTTCCGTTTCGTTTGGGATTAAACGGAAAATAATAACGTTGTCTCCATTGCTCATGTATAGATGCAACGGGTATAGAAAGCATGTGTACATGTACATATACAGTGGAGAAAACGTTATTCTTTCCCGTTTAAACGAAACGAAACGCAAACGCAAAACACTAAAACGTAGAAAAGTGCAACTTTTGGACAATTCTGATAATTCATTTTTATCTTGGTGGCAAACAGTTTGGAGCCTGGTCAGACGCCGGGTTACCCGGCGTCTGATCTTGCTCCAAACTGTTTGCACTGCAAATAATAGTTTTAGCGTAAACGCGTTTATTGGGAAAGAATAACGTTTTCTCCACTGTGTATAGATGCAACGGGTATAGAAAAGTTGATACGCGAAGCATGGGTACATGTACCTGGAAAATTGTTGCTTGAGAAACTTTTTAACGGATTCTTTCAACAAAACTGTTCATTGTTTAAAATTCAGAGCCATTAACATTAATCCGTCGTGTTTTATTGCAAGCTGTCGGGAGTCGGATACCTATAACTGCATTATAGAAGAAATAAAAAGGTGAACGCCATAATGTTCAATCGTGTCAGCAAACTCCAGGCATTATTCAGACAATAGAGGATATTGTTTGCTTTGTTTGGTACAGTGCAGAAGATTCTATTCTTTCGAGTTTAAACGCAAGATGTAGATAAATAAAATAAATAAATAAATAGATAAAAGTTCGAACGATTCATTGCTATCTGAGTGGCAAACAACTTGTAGCTCCAAACTGATGAATATATGTAATTGTTTAAGCATAAACGTGTTGATCGGGAAAGAAAATCGTCTTTTCCCACTATAAACGTTTCTAACTTCTAACGTCATTTTCTCTGTCACTATCACTCTATGTCGCTCTCTATCAGTCATTCTCACTGTCACTCTCTCTGTCGGTCATTTTCTGTCACTATCACTATCACTCTATACGACACTCTCTTTCCGTCATTCTCTCTGTCAGTCACTATCACGGTCACTACATGTACTGTATCTCTGTCAGTCATTTTCTCTGCATTATTCCCTGTCAATCAATCGCTCTGTCTTTCTTGCTGTCACTCTCTCTCTGTCAGTAATTTTCTCTGTCACTATCGTTGTCACTCTCTCTGTCACTCTCTCTCTCTCTATGTCAGTTATTCTCTGTCACTTCTCTCTGTCCTTCATTCTCACTGTCCGTCATTCTCTCTGTTAGTCAATATCTGTGTCACAGTCTCATTCTCACTTTGACCGTTGTATTATATTTCCCAGCCGGGAATCGAACTCGAGCCGCTGCAATAAAAGTGCGGGATAGTATCCATTAGACCACGTTGGACCATGTAGATCAAGATACACACTTCTTATTATATCTTTAATAACCAATTATCGGGTGTACAGTACAACATTGGTAAAACGGCATCGATTTGAAAACATAAATTACTCTCGTAAGAAATGTCTGCTTCTTTAAGTATTTTGAAGTAAAGCATAGCGCTTTTACAGGAGTGTTCAATTTGATTAAAGGTTCTTTTTTGTAAAGTTCCGTTCTTATCACACAGACTGTATGGCATCAAAGCTGTCGTACATGTATCATGCCTATTATAGATTCTATTGAAACACATCTACATGTGTAACAACGGAGACGTGGCGTAGTGGTACATGTAAGCATTGCCCACTCTCATTGGGGCAACCTGGGTTCGATTCCCCACTGTGAACATTTTTCCATTTATATTTAGTCAATCTATTTTACCTAATAAACGAAGTATTTTCAGCACTCATCCTCCCAAAATAGTTTTGCTTCGAAAGTGTCGTCTACAAAGTGTTCAAACTAAAAATCTGTATGTTTGCAAATACAAATGATGTCGCGATTAGCAGCAAATGGTTATTCTTTTTTGGCGTCTGAAATTGTCGCAAGAACATTTCTCAAACTCCTGTATGTCTGTCCTTAAGTCCGTCTGTCTGTCTGCTAGTTCGTTCTTCCGTCCGCATATCCTTTCGTTGCATTTAATCAATATTGTGTAATACATGAGTATGTTCATTTGAACTCGAATTGTAAACATTGTTGGACACGATTGAAATCTGAAAGAGTTGGTTGTCCATGGTTAAAAATGCTATCATTTTCTCCACTTCATGTCATAATTATGTGTTTACTTTTAGTTTCGTTTATACATGTGAACACAACAACATTACACAGTTTCATTGCATTTCTACATGTATGCATTATTTATGTATATGCCGGTTCTAACTATTATTTCTTTGACTAATATTATTTTTCAGTCTTCGACGACTCTTCGTTTCGTAAAGAATTTTATAAAGATAATATCCTTTTGAATAATTGACTTGTCAAATATTGTCAATTGCATTATCTATATTCAATGTGTGTGCTTTTCATATTTGAGTAGATAAATTGTTGCCAAATATTTGGAACCAGATAAGACGCCATGCTGTTAATCGTCTGATCTGGATCCAAATTATTAGCAAAAGCAAACCATGTTTCCAAATAGAGGATCAATGTTGAAACAATAACCTTCAACACCATATTGCATACATAATTTTGTGCAGTCTGTCCAAATTTTAAATTGAGTCAAAATGAAGCCAATTATTGCGTAATAAACGGTCTTTAGTGTCGTGCATAAAGCACAAATCAATAAGCCATCGACCTTTAGCAGGCTATGGAATCCCCGTCTGGAGCAATTAATCGTCTCCAGCAGTTAACATTGATTTATCTGCATGTTCCATAACAAAATATCATTTGAAGATCAAACAGTGTAGATCCAGACGAGACACCATGTAACCCGACGTCTCATCTGTATCCATACTATTTGTAACAGTTGTTTAAAAATTGGTAGTACATGTACTTGTAGCGTACGGTGGAGAATACGTTATACTTTCCCAATGAACACGTTTACGCTAAAACTATTTTTCCATTGCAAACAGATTGGAGCCAGATCAGACACCGGCTAACCCTGCTATCTGTCACTCAGATAAAAATAAATAGTCAGGATTATCAAAAGGTTGTCATTTTCTACATTTAGTACATTGCTTTTGCGTTTTGTATTTGTTTAAACGGGAAAGAATAACACATTCTCCACTGTATATTAGGTAAAAGTGTCTCCTGGAATTATCTGCGAGAGTCCGCAGACATATTGATGACGTAAGTTGTCTGCAAAACTACAGTGGAGAATCTGTTATTCTTTCCCGTTTAAACGCAAACGTACGCAAACGCAAAACACTAAAACGTAGAAAAGAACAACTTTTGGACAATTCTGATATTTCATGTTTATCTTGGTGGCAAACAGTTTGGAGCCTGATCAGACGCCGGGTTACCCGGCGTCTGATCTGGCTCCAAACTGTTTGCACTGCAACTAATAGTTTTAGCGTAAACGCGTTTATTGGGAAAGAATAACACAATCTCCACTGTACCAAGTGCCATTATAAGTAATTATCTCTATATGCACAGTGGATAATACGTTATTCTTTCCCAATAAACGCGTTTACGTTAACACAATTATTTTAATTGCAAACAGTGTGAAGCTTCATTAGATGCCGGCTAACCCGGCGCCAGATCAGGCTCCAAACAAGTTGCCACTCACTTTAAGATGAACATTCAGCATTGTCAAAATATTGTCACTTTCGATATATTTTAGTACACTGCGTATGCGTTTCGTTTGCGTTTAAACGGGACAGATAAAGTATTATCCACTGTGTACAGTGGAGAATCTGTTATTCTTTCCCGTTTAAACGCAAACGTACGCAAACACAAAGCGCTAAAACGTAGAAAAGAACAACTTTTGGACAATTCTGATAGTTCATGTTTATCTTGGTGGCAAACAGTTTGGAGCCTGATCAGACGCCGGGTTACCCGGCGTCTGATCTGGCTCCAAACTGTTTGCACTGCAAATAATAGTTTTAGCGTAAACGCGTTTATTGGGAAAGAATACATGTAACACATTATCCACTGTACAATGGAGATGACAATTTTCTTCCCCGTTCTAATGCAAATGAAACAAACGTATTGCAATAAAATGTAGAAAATTACATCTTTTGACATTACTCACGATCTTCATTAATCTTAATTGCGAACAGTTTGGCACCTGATAAGACGCCAGTTACCCGGCGTCTGATCTGGCTCCAAGTTATTTGCAATAGCAATAACAGTTTAGCGTAAACGCGTTTATTTGGAAAGAAAATCGTCAACTCCACTGTACACAATGATCATGCCAGTTCTTACAAAAAATGCATTGAAGTTTGTCAATTTCTATCTGGAAATATTTATCTGCCAAATGCATTGTTATTTACATGCACTTGGTGTATAAAGTTAGGTACATGTATCTAGATCAGACGTCGATCAGGATCCAAATTGATTGTAAAAATCTATTCTGATGTTCATTAAGTAAGAGATGTAAGATATCTAACTGTAGGCATACAGTGGAGAAGACGATATTCTTTCCAAATAAATAGAGGATCTTACATGAGTGCTCATTATTTATCGTTTTTAATAAACGAGTTGACTAAAATAATATGACGCAAGCCTTGGCGAGCGTCATATTAATTTTAGTCAACGAGTTTATTAAAAATGATAAATAATGAACACGGATGTGAGATTCTATTTATCACATAACAAGTGTAAGCACCTATTAAATTGATTGAAGCCGTAGTTTGTAGACCCTCCGCTATATAGATTTTCCGCCAAAACGTTACGTTGTTTACGTTAACGTCGTCGCAAATGACGTCATTTGGCGTCCCGCTACATGCAGCGTTTGTGGACGAACAGGTTGGGCTGGAGCCCAAAAAACGATATTCCACTAGTGGATTACGATATTTACATAATGGCTTTATGTCACTCACAGACCGCAAGTTATGTGATAAAAAACAATTTCCTCCGTTGCAAACAGTTTGGAACTTGAACAAAAACGGTCTGTCATCCGGATAAAAATATGTAATTTCTACGTTTTATTGAATTGTGTTTGAGTTTCGTTAGAAATTGACAGGTTGAATTTAAAGTGTACAATGCTCCCTCCCTACAACGGCCCTCTGAACAACGATTCCCTCTTTACAATAACGCTTGCCGCTGTTCCCTAAACAAGACAATTTTCTCTAACTCTTTCACTGCTGCGCTATCGTCTCCTTTGTTTCTCAAAGTTCATATTGGACATTTTGACAGAAGTAAAAACAAAATGACATGTGACAAATAGCTTTTATCCAGATCTGGATTCAAGCTGTTTGCAAATGTGAATCAATTTCCCTCCCTATAACAATTCCTTCCGAACAACACACACACTCTTTCTCTCCCAATTGTATGTTGTTATAGAAAGGGAACAGTGAATTGAAGTCTGAGTGGCAAACAATGTGGAACATTGCCATTTACCAAGCGTCAGATTGGGCACCAACATGTTTGCAATGGCTATACAATGCAGAAGACTTTAGCCCAATAATCGCGTTCGTACTTAACCCTTTCCCCCATAGAAGCGCCTTTTAGCACTCTCAATTTATTCCTCTATTAAAGAAAATAGTACCAATTTATACAGTCAAGAAAATGTAACTTTAGAAATGTTTTCCATATGCTAGCAGATGGTAGCTTAAAGCTTAAAGCAGGCTGAAAGTAAAGCAGAATGTGCCTTAAGGCACATTCTGCTCTACTTTCAACATGCTTTAAATAGTTACCTGTCTTCAATACTAAAAACAGGCTATGTGGTAAAGGGTTAACACTATTACATGTATATCCATTAGAAACAGTTTGGAGCCAAATCAGGCGCCGGGTAACCCGATTTCTGATCAGCCATCAAACTGTTTGCCACTAAAATTGACATGAATCTTCAGAACATGGACTCAAGCTGTTTGCAAATGTAAGTTAATTTCCCTCCCTATAACAACTCTCTACCGAAGAACGCACACAATCTCTGTCTCCCATTAGATGTTGTTGCAGAGAGGGGGCACTGTTTTGTTATCTGAGCGGCAAACAGTGTGGAGCCTTGTCATTTACCAAGCGTCAGACTGGGCACCAACATATTTGCAATGGGTATTCAATGGAGAGGACTTTATCCAAATACAGTGGAGAATCTGTTATTCTTTCCCGTTAAAACGCAAACGTACGCAAACGCAAAGCGCTAAAACGTATAAAAAAAACAGCTTTTGGACAATTCTGATAATTCTTGTTTATCTTGGTGGCAAACAGTTTGGAGTCTGATCAGACGCCGGGTTACCCGGCGTCTGATCTGGCTCCAAACTGTTTGCACTGCAAATAATAGTTTTAGCGTAAACGCGTTTATTGGGAAAGAATAACACATTCTCCACTGTAATCGTTTGTGCTTAAAACTATTGTATCCATTTTAAACAGTTTGGAGCAAAATCAGACACCGGACAATCCGGTTTCTGACCAGGCGTCAAATTTGTTGCCACTAAAATTGACATGAATCTCCAGAAATAAAAAAAAAACCTTATTATTTACATTGAATTACGTTTGTGTATAAACTGAAAAAACTGGCTGTTCCACTGTGCCTATTTTAAAACGCACACGTTTTTGGAAAGGATAAAGTTTTCGCTACAAAACCAGTCTTGTTTTCCAAAAAAGAAGAAAACAATGATATCCAGAAAACTGTTGCAAAACTACAAATGTATATCGATCACAATGTAATAATTGTATAACCCTTTTATGACCATACGCCACACATTCGTAATCACAAGCCAATAGGCTACAGTGGAGAATGTGTTATTCTTTCCCGTTTAAACGCAAACGTATGCAAACGCAAAACGCTAAAACGTAGAAAAGAACAACTTTTGGACAATTCTGATAATTCTTGTTTATCTTGGTGGCAAACAGTTTGGAGCCTGATCAGACGCCGGCGTCTGATCTGGCTCCAAACTGTTTGTATTGGAAATAATTGTTTTAGCGTAAACGCGTTTATTGGGAAAGAATAACACATTCTCCACTGTACCAAATAACCAAATAAACCAGTTTCGTGTATGTTTTTATTACATTTAAACATCTTCAGGGACCCATGAACTTTTCGTATACTACAGTATCGTCTGCTTCTTTGTTCTCGTCTGCAATAGCTTTCAAAATTCAATTTAACGCTCTTTTATGTGAAAAAATTAAACGCAATATTGAAACAGTTTGATTCCTGATCAGACGCATCGTGTCGGGGCGCCTGGTAACCATTCGTCTGATCAGGATCCAAACTGTTTGCCACTCAGATAAACATGAATAGTCAGAATTGTCGAATATTCTTTATCTACGTTTGAATGCGATGTGTTTGCGTTTCGTTGGCGTTTAAACGGGAAAGAATAACGTTTTCTTCTCAGTATGGCGTTGAAACGTTAAAGAACTGAAATCGCTTAAATTATCTTGTAATTTCGTATTACAATGTATTACTTCCTAATGCGGGTAAGGAAAGTTCCGTAATTAGTCGGGGAATCTTCCCTTCAGCCTTAGACACCATTGGTGATGTAATAGAGTTTCATTCACCGACATCAAGTTAAGAATATCTCACACGTTTCAATAGAAAACGTAGAACAGTGGAGAATCTGTTATTCTTTCCCGTTTAAACGCAAACGTACGCAAACGCAAAACACTAAAACGTAGAAAAGTACAACTTTTGGACAATTCTGATAATTCATGTTTATCTTGGTGGCAAACAGTTTGGAGCCTGATCAGACGCCGGGTTACCCGGCGTCTGATCTGGCTCCAAACTGTTTTCAATAGAAATAATAGTTTTAGCGTAAACGCGTTTATTGGGAAACAATAACGTTTTCTCCACTGTATCTCACACGTTTCAATAGAACACGTAGTAAAACATACGCTATTACGACAACGTTGTTATTGGGGTTTACGGCCGGTGATTGCTTAAAGCAAGTTGACAGTAAAACAGAAAGCTTTCTGTTTTACTGCCGTATTGCTATAAGCTGTCGTCTGTCTTCTATCCAACCAATTAGTCTTGATTTTAGCAGGAACGTACATTATAATATTTCATTTCACAAAAACAGGCTAGTATCATTCATAAAACAATTCTTTGTGTAATTGTAAGTGTGCATAATTGTGAGAATCAATTTGTAAATTTATATAGAAACACAATGCCATAAATGTATAGTTTATACACTAGCATACATGTAGAAAGTTCAAACTATTGTAGTGTTTGTTTTTTATTTCATTGCGTTTGCCTTTCGATTGTCTTTAAACGGACAAATGATAAAATCTTCACTCCACAGTGGCGAAAACGTTATAAGTTTCCGTTTAAACGCAAACGAAACGAACGCATTGCAAAAATAAACAAAACAACATTTTTTGACATTTCTCACGATTTAATTTTGGTTACCCAGCGTCTGATCTGCCTCAAAACTGTTTGCAATAGAAAATGTATTTTAGCGAAACGCTTTTATTGGTAAAGAATAACATCTTCTTTAATTATTGAAACAATATAAACATGTTATAGAAAGTGTTTGATGCATCCGAACTCTCTCTCTCTGCAAGTACATGTACATGTACATTTAAACCTCTCCAGTATAACTACTACATGTACGACGGCTAATTGGATGTGACATTTTAAAGAAATGTGAAAGTAAAACAGAATGCTCCTACATGTAACCGTGCTTTCTGTTTTACTGTCAACTTGCTTTAACTCTTTCCTCCCTGAAACTTTAAATGGACAATTCCAGTTTACTTTATAGTCTAGTCCATTTCTGACTTTAAAGAGTTGTTTTTGTCAATGTTTGGCATTATGACAAACAGTGAAAACCCTGATCAGAGTGCTCCTTTCGGAGCCCTCTGATCTGGGTCTTCACTGTTTGCACAGGACAAGTGTTCTATTCACATGTAGACTGTTTGAAAAGGACGCCTATATGCGGGACTAGGGTTCAAAGAGTTAAGCAGTCACTTGTAGTTACACGTAAGAGCTACAATTCGCATATGATTTGGACGTAATCAAGGGAAATTCACTTTACAGTACATGCTTATTAGTGTTGGACTCGGAAACTCCCCTTAGTCAGGCAACATCTTGAGTGAAAAGTGGAAAATTACTGGGTACACACACATGGTCAGTATTTTTAAGCAGTAATGATAGATTAAGTACAGTGGAGATGACGTTTTTCTTTTCCATTTATTTTAAACGCGCACGAAGCGCAAATGCAATGCGCTAAACTGTAGAAAAATACACAGAAAAAAATCCATATTGACAAATTTCTCATGAAATTTTTAATTTGAGTAGCAAAGGGTTTGCAAAGGAAATATTGGATTTAGCGTAAACGCGCTTATTGGGAATAGTAACGTCTTTTCCATTATAGATGTCAAGTAAGAAGAGGTCGTGCGTACATGTACGTAGACATCACCATGTTTAATAACTTACAGTAGTGAACACGCTGTTTTTCTCGTTTATACTTATGAATATTTAAGAAATGAACAGATTTTTTTCGGTGTTCAAGCGAAATGAACGACAGAAAATTTTCGGCAAATACCATGAATCGTGTTAGCGATTCATGGTAAATTTGGCGATAATTTTCTTATATTTACATTATTTTATCTTTATATTTGTTAGGAAACAATTCAGACTTTCAGTTTTCAAAGGAGAAATGTTGTTGAAAAGGGGAGAAGTACGTCCAAGAAATAAACTTGAAAGAACAGCTTTAACGAAGTTAACTCCGCCCCCTGTAACCAAATAACATAGCCAGATCTATACTGCGCGGATAATATAGTTCTCAAATTCACTTCAGGTTTTTACTAGGGAAAAATACTTTTAAGTACATCCAAGTACATTTTCTTATCCTCAATCGGGTTTTTAGACTGTCGGGACGACAGGATTTTGAAGTGTATAAGCTATTTTCCAAGGTAATGCTCCTCTGAAAGACTTGCAACTTTAACTATTTCAGATCAATGCGCCAGATGCGTATCCACACTCAAACAATATTGAGTGGAGCAATATAGTGGTTAGGATCTACATGTAGAAACACCACTTACATTTGGACTTTTACTCACATATTATTTTTTAGACGAATTTGGAAGTTATTTACTGAAAAAAATAACTAAAACACGCATAGCGTTTGCCGAATGCGTATTTGGTTGGGTAAAGGAATTGCTGATCCGCCCTTGGGCTTATTACAAGCTGGCGCACATAATTCTGGTGAGTCAGCGGGTGTAGGCTTACACAGTGAAAAATAGTGCGCGTAATAAAAGTTTTAAAGCAATATTTCAAGAAAATTCTTGCAGGTTTTGCTAACTTCTTTGTAGTAAAACCTAATTACTTCAATAAAGCAGTGAGTGTTGCCTTACACAGTATATCCCGTGTTAAAATACCAAAAGCAAACCAAGATTATGTGAGGTCAACACCTGTTTATTTCACGCTGGTACCCTTATCGACCTAGGGTCTGTTAATAAAGCCTGGTACCAGATACCCCTGCACATGTCAATCCTTAGGCTGCGGTGATGTCGTCTGCTTTGAAATTGTTGTCTGCAAATTTTGTTTTAATTTAGATTTATACATTTTTAAGTAAAGACACCTAATGAAGAGTGTCATGTTTAACAGTTTGGATCCAGACCAGACACCTCGTAACGCGGTGTCGGATTTGGACCTAAACTGTTTGAGAAAATCAATATAGTCGCGACCAGCAGGCAGAGGCACGGAATAATTCCGTGCTTCAGTACATTGACTCTCGGTGCGATTTTACAGTTTGGATTCAGATAAAATATTAACCTTCTGCACGTTACGGGCGATTTCGTGATTATTACTGCAAATAGTTTGGATCCAGTTCAGGTCGTGATATGAACTGTTTGACACTCGATGCGATTTTACAGTTCGGATCCAGAAGAATATTAATCTTCTGTACGTTACGGGCAATTTCGTGATTATTGCTACAAACAGTTTGGATCCAGATCAGATCGTGATACGAACTGTTTGACACTCGGTGCGATTTTACAGTTTGGATCCAAATGACTACACGCTACGAGCGAATTCATGATTATTGCTGCAAATAGTTTGGATCCAGATCAGATCGTGATACGTACCGTACGTTTGACCAATCGGGTGCGATTTATAAAGATTTAAAAAACCTCATGGAATTGTTGAAGACGCAAAGATTGCAGACGACAATTACATATCAAGCAGCTAGAGGGCTAACCCAGAGGGGGAGGGTCGAATCTAACGCTGTGAGAATTTGTGATCCGACCCCATTTCAATATGTATATATGGAAATAAAATATGTTTAGTGATTATTTGTAAAAACATTTTTTTTGCAAATATTTTAGATCGAGATGAGATCTGGAACAACTGCTTTACACTCGGATGCTATTCTATGTTGAAATGAAATGCATTACAATCCACTAAGACGAAATTTGCAGACGAAACTTTCATACTTGATCAATGAGAAGGCTAAACTCAATTTGGAAGTATGATTATTGATGGAAATAGTTTGAATCAAGACGATTATTAACCTTATACACGATACCGCGAATTCATTATTACTGTTGCAAACAGTTTGCATCCAGATGAGATCTGGATCAACTGTTTGACACTCTGCATGCTATTTCATGATGAAATACAATGCATAAAAATCACTCGTGTAGAAACATTAACTTTTAATTGCATCATGTATATAAGCCAGTTCTTAAATTAACACTTCTGCATTTATTTGTTTTTTGATTATCAAATACTTATCAAGTATTAGTTACAGACTGTAAAGATTGCAATGGGTGTCATTATGATATATACTAAACTCGCGGCAATACATTTTTTTATACATCAAAGTGTTAGCAGTGTGAACCAAGATCTCGCGTAACGCTGGGTCTAATCAATATCCAAACTGTTCGACATATTTTAGATCAGAAAATGTCATTATGACATTCCATACAATACATTAAATTGTTGTTTTGACAGTTTGCAACAAGTACATGTTTTACTCAGCGGGTACAAGATACAAGATTTATTTAACGTCGGATACAATATATCAGTAAACATTAGCTGTAACAGCCTCATTCCGACAAACACAAGTATAATATAAACAAGAGTAAAAGGCTGTAAAAAGTAGAGGTTTACATATACAGTGGATGCAAGCTAGAACTACAAACTATCAAAGGGACTCGCAACCGGATGGTGTACTTGTCAAAATAAAATAAAATACTCAAATAAAAGCACATCTGTGGCATAATTTGGCCTCTGACATTAAAAAAATATGATCAGTCTAAAAAAAAGTCTCAAGAATCGTCACCGAATCTTAGGTTTTTTTTTAGATATTTTCCATCGTTTTTCTATAGCGTTAGCTAACGGTATAGTTGTTGTTGTTGCTTATCTACACGGGCTCAGACATAAACCCGAGCCGAATAAAGTGCTATCGATCGCTACCAGTGAATTACGTTAATTCGCTACCATATAGATAGAGAGGCCCAGTTGCCGCGTGGATAAAGGCGTTTCCCTTTTTGTCATGTTTGTCTCCGCATGGAGGGTCACGGGTTCGAATCCCACCAGAGCTTCTTTTCTTTTTTGAAATGCGTTTTTTAACAAAATTTATTATCCTAAACTAAATCTTACCCATTTATATAAGCATTTGACAGATATTTACAAATTACTATTTTTAATGCTAAATCCGGTTGCGAGCCTCTTTAAGGTTGTTTCGTTTTGTTTTCCAGGGCTGCCATTTCTCCGTTTTTTCCCTAAATCTCCGGATTTTCCCCCTGTACATGGTACCTTAAAGCAGACTGAAAGCAAAGCAGACTGCGCCCTAAGGCGCATTCTGCTTTACTTACAGTCT
The DNA here is from genome assembly GCA_922989275.2 of Gari tellinella. Taxonomy (NCBI): domain Eukaryota; kingdom Metazoa; phylum Mollusca; class Bivalvia; order Cardiida; family Psammobiidae; genus Gari; species Gari tellinella. Next base: position 49,545,284 of record OV277866.1, read on the forward strand.
GCTTTAAGTAGTCACATGTCAACACATTAAGGAAAGGGCTATGAGGGTAAAGGTACGATTCGTAAAATCGTACTTGAAAAATTCAAATTTGGAAATCTTAGGATTTTTTATGTCAACTTATGGCAGCCCTGGAACTAGGAGCTTTGATTCATTAGTCTCTGCACGGTAAGTATAGTAATAATTGATCAGGCACTAAATCATCGAGAATCAGAATCAACTTTGGAACTAATTTGAATAATAAGTCCACTCAATGATAGGTCACATTTGAAGAGAAGTTGTTGCTTAATGAAGGGCAACAGTAATCATCAATACTTGAAACAGACTATGGAGTAATTTGTAAAGGGTTAAATGACCGCTTAACACAAATTTTAAAGAACAGAACATCTTTAATACGCTCGCATTTGATGAGGTATGAATGGTATAGCATGTACATATAATATCACGTGACAACAGTGAAACTAATATTCGTATTGGATCAGCCTGAAAATGGAGTGAACATTCTAAGGGTTTAAGCGGGGGCTGGGTCTATTTACGTGCACTGTCGAAACCTTCGAAATATTATAGGCATGCATTATATTTAGCTTACATTAGACTGACGGTGAAGCATACTAAGGAATGTACATTGTATTATGAGGTCACCTCTCTCCAAAAAAACTTAGTATGAGGTGATGATCAGTTAAACAATAGATGTTTTAGAATATAAAAACGTTCAGTGTTTGCTGTTACGAATAAAAAGCTCCATTTTCCACATTTTACAACAACATTCAAAACTTTTCATAATTTTGAACAATTTAAAAACATTTACGACGTCGCGGAAGAGAATGATATAAATTAAATTAAGCATAGGCGACTCAGAGGAAAACAATTGATTGTCGACCATCTAGCGATAATCGGTACACACCTAATTTTTATACTATATAGATATAATAATAGTATATTGTTTTACGAGAAGAAATTGCCTTCATCTTAAAACTCTCCTGGTTTGTAACAGACCAAGTTTTCCAATCGTAATCTGACTAAGAATAGGTTAAATGTTGTTGTTTTTGCTAGTTGTTAATTTTTAATTGAAAGAACTTGCAATTGGAAAGGAATAAAGGACATTTTTGCCCATTGCTTTTTTACTTACAGTGAAGAAGGCGTTATTATTTACCGTTTAAATGTTACAGAAAGGCACACGCAACACACTAAATGACAACTTTTAGACAATCCTGAATATCCATTTAAATCTGAATGGCAAACAGATTATAGCCTGATTACACACCGGGTTACTCAGCGTCTCCAACCTGTTTGCAATGTAAATAATAATTTAGAGCATTTTTTAGTTTTTTACACGTTTATTGAAAAGAATAATGTTTAATCCACTGCACATATCCTTTTATGTAGCTGGTTTGAAATTATGGTGAAACAGATTGATAGACTTCGCTGGCTGGCGTGATAGCTCAGTGTGTAGAGTGCTGGCATAGTAAGCCAAAGGCACTAGATTCAAGTCCCAGTTGAGTCACAACTTTTTCACCATGTTACGTTTTGCGCACGAAGTAAACAAAACCGTTTTTCTTCATTACGGGAATTTGCATGGAAATATCTCAGAACGTTTAATAAATCAGAATGGTACAACTGGAAGCAGGTGTTCTTTTATCATGCCGACAGTCTTCCAGCGCCTTCAGCGCTTTGATTAATTCATGCAACGGTGCAAGCAATCGTCAAGTGTGAACGCTAATACCGTATTCTTAACGGGCGCGGACCATAGAGAAATCCGAAGCTGAGAGGCACCATACGGGGTATTTATGGTTTTGGAGCCAAATCTCGTAGCCTAAGTTGGAACCGGCCATGAGCTGAGGATTACTAGTGTTTTGTGATTTTTTTCTATCATTAGCGCTATTTACCAGTAATTTCAGTGATTATTCTGTAAAGTTTCTCTTCTTCTTTCCATTAAGTGCAGGGCCCCTCTGGAGCATCGACGCACTGTGCACAAGTTTCAAGTTGTCGGGGGGAGTATGTCACAGCGTGTAGGTTTATCATGACTTGAACGGCCTTACTGTACAAGTGCGCTTTTATTGCGACGTGGTAGAGTGCATGACTGCGAACCTGGCGACCCGGGTTCAAACCCGGGTCGGCGCGGGTGTTTCTTTATAAAGAATACCCGGTTACATTGAGCGCCAGAAAATTGTTTGCGGGGGGTATAAAAATTCGTAGCAGACGGACAAAGTTTCGGAGCGCTTTTTCATAATGAGTGTAAATAATTCATATCAATATGAATATAAAATCTATATATATTGGTATTAAGTGTTTAAAAAAAGATTGGGAAATAAACTAGATTCAATCTAGGTCAAATAGAACGTGGATTTATAATTTTATAGTACCGTAGTGAAGATTAATGCGCAGCGACTTACAGTGGAGAAAACGTTATTCTTTCCCATTTAAACGCAAACGTACGCAAACGCAAAGCACTAAAACGTAGAAATTAATAAGTCTTTGACATTTCTCTTATTTATTTTAATCTGAGTGGCAAACAGTTTGTAGCCTGATCAGACGCCGGGTTACCCGGCGTCTGATCTGGCTCCAAACTGTTTGCAAGGGAAAAAACAGTTTTAGCGTAAACGCGTTTATTGGGAAAGAATAACGTTTTCTCCACTGTAATCCTAAGCTCCGCCTTCTAAGGTTTGAGTGTCTATATGAAATGAACACCGATTTTTACAATGGAAAGAGATAGGGTCAATGTAAATATAGCTTAATGCAGACTAAAAGTACTTTGAACCTGCTTTAAAAGATCAAGTGTCTTCAAAACTAGAAAAAGGCTATGGAGTAAAGGGTTAACCCTTTCACTCTCAATGACGCTTTAAAGTGCGTTAACAAACAGTTTGGGTCCTGATCAGACGCCACGTCACGCGGCGTCTGGTCAGGATCAAAACTGTTTGACAATCGTTTTTTACATTTTCTTTTGTCATACATGTACTACCTTATTCTTTAAATTTGAAACGACATTGCAGACAACAAAAATTGAAGCAGACGACAATGAAACGATGAGGGGGTAATACTCTCAAGGACATTTTGGCAGTGAAAGGGTTTAAAGCCCCGGTTTGGGTCCCCGGTGAGTCCCGGTTTAGCAAAGTACAACCGGGAGTACAACCGGGGCGGACACCGGGTAACGTGTTCGGGGGGGGGGGGGGGGGGGGCGAACACCGGGTAACGTCGGCACGTCACCGTTGGACAACCGGGGTTGATCGGGGCGACACCGGTGGTCACCGGGATACCACCGGCGACGGCCGGGGTTACACCGTGTTATACCGGGATTAACCGGGAACAGACCGGCCCTCCACCGTAACTTCGCCGGGCCAAACCGGGAACTCACCGGGAAGGTCCGGGGAGATCCGGCTTCATAACCGGGACTCCACCGGCGGAGACACCGGGAATGTGAGGTCGCAATTTATTTTTTCATAAAAAACGCCCCGGCTCATCCCGGTCCACCCCGGTTCACCGGCTATCTCCACCGGGACGTACCGGGACCAGCACCGGGGCAGTGAGATCGGGGCTTAAGCAGACTCTGTTTTGGAGGATCATTTGCAGGTAAGAAATTATACCCCATGATCCCCGTACTGTCTAACGACTAAATCAATTTCCACTCATGCTGCTTGGTTTTTGTGGAGATTGCAGCACATAACACAGCACCACTATGTGTACAAAATTAGATGATATCGACTTTATCATTCTTGTCTTTTAAACCATGGTGATTGAAGGGAGATAACTCCACTTTCATTGAGTATTGTTTTATTCAATATCGTATCAGTTAATTTTCCCCATTGCAACAACTGGACACTTTGGTGTTAAGACTTTGAACATTTTATGTAACACTTTGGTTACTTAAATATTCAGTGAAAACATTATACAGTGAAGATTCTTTCCTAGTAAAAGCGTTAACGCTAAAACTATTATTTCCATTGCAAACAGTTTGGAGCCAAACCAGACGCCGGGTAGTCCCGTGTTTGATAAGGCACTCAGATTAAAATAGATTGTCGAAATTAACAAAATGTGGTCATTTTCTACATTCTAGTGCGATGCGTTTGCATTTCGTTTGCCTTTAAACGAGAAAGAATAAGGAATTCTCCACTGTAAGACTTTGAACAGTTTTTGTAACACTTTGGTTACCTTTTATGTAATTTTGTTTGAATATTCAGTGAATAAAACATTATACTTTTCCCTAAAATTGGGATAAACTATTCCAATTGAAAACAGCTTGGAGTCAGATCTGATCAGGCTCTAAACTGTACCCAATTAAGATTGAAATAAATAATCAAAATTGTTCAAAGAGATGCCACTGTCTACATTTCATAGCGTTTAGTTTCGGTTAAACGGGACATTAAAACGTCTTCTCCACCGTACACACAGAATTTAATGTGCTTGCCTTTGACTAAAATGGTATTCATACACTTTCGCATTCAGTTATTGATCTGTAGAACAAAATTCACATTGGAGAAAACGTTATCCTTCTAACATAAACGCGTTTACTCTAAAACGTTTATTTCCATAGCAGACAGCTTTAAGCCAGATCAGACGCCGGGTTACCCGGCGTTTGATCTGGATTCAAGCTGTTTAAAAATGTTTGCTTAGTTCCATCACTATAACAATTCCATCAGAACAACACAAACAATATTTGTCTGTCGTTTGATGTTGTTGTAGAGATAGAGGGGGCACTGTAAAATGAAATGTTCCCGCAACTACACAGGTAGAGTCAATTGGAAAACCCGGGCATAAATGAATTAACCAATTTATGCCAAGTGGATTCTTCCATGTTTTATATTGGATTAGTCCATTTTTCATCAAAGGGATGCCTGACCAAAAGTTTCATTTTCATTTTGTTTTACATTGAAATTCCTATGAGCAAACAGTGTAATGCGGCGTCTGATCAGAGTCTACACTGTTTGCCTATGTCCCATATATTGGATCGTGGGCATAAATGGATTAATTGGTGCTGTATGCTCTGAATTCGAGTTGAATGTTTTAACCTTTAACCTAATTTATTCAAATTCATTTTTAATTTAATATAACGTCGACTATTTGGAAACGTTAATGATTGGTATTCACATAATAGAATTACTCGCATTTTAAAACTCGTGTGTGTTGTTCGGAGGGAGTTGTTATTGGAAGGAAAATGAAGATTTGGAATACATTTGCAAACAGATTTTGCGTTGAATCGGGGGCCGTTTTAAAGCATTTGATTGGTCATACCATACAGACATGACCCCAATGCACTTTAGAGCAAATACTGGATCACAGATGGACCGAAGTGTTTACTGACAATGAAATGCATATTGATGTTGTATGCGGGTCAGTAAACATACTCATACACAACAGTGGCAAATTAGACATGTACGCGACACTCTGTCATTCCAAGATATATAGTAGAGAAAATGATATTCTTTCCCGTTTTAACGCAAACGTACGCAAACGCATTGCAATAAAACGCAGAAATTGACAACTTATTGACAATCCTGACCATATATTTTACTCTGAGTGGCAAACAGCTTGGAGCCTGTTCAGACACCGGGTTACAATGTATCCGGCATCTGATATGGTTCTAAACTGTTTGCACTGCAAAAAAATAGTTTTAGCGTAAACGCGTTTACTGGGAAAGAATAACGTTTACTCCACTGCAGGGCACCAAAATCTGTTCCACTAACTGATTGTTAATAATGCTCCTGGCAAACACTATATTATTTCTAAGGTCAAACATCATGGTCACGGTAAAAGTAACCTTGGAATAGTAAGGTAATCTGTGCCATGCCAGACGTATCCTCACAAAATATTTAGTGTCCGCTGCTGATGTGCGTTAGAAAATATGTTCCGGACAAACTTCCTCTATAATTAACCCAATGCCCCATAACGTGTTCCTAGATTTGAACACAAATGACCACATAAAGCAGGTTGAAAGTAAAGCAGAATGTGCCCTAAGGTAAAATCTGCTTTAATTGCAGCCTGCTTTAAGCTTCCGTCTGCTAGAATATAGAAAAAACTCCTATGCTACATACATATAGTCATGAATGTATAATGTGGAACTATTTTCTCAAGTGTAATAATAAATCAAATGCGTAAAAATACGAATTTATGGGGTAATGGGCTGAAGTCAAAGGTCAAGAACAAGGCCACATGGACCTTATAATAATACATGTATAAACACAATAAATGTGGCATCCCTAGATGTAGTATAGGTGATATGACGCGCATAAGCTTTTATTATAATTGAGTTCAAAGGTCAAGGTCGGTCACAGTGCCTTTAACAATGGTACGAGACACTTTGCGACACCAGGTAATCCCGCGTCTGATCTTGCTTCAACTTGTTGCCAATTAAAATAAAAATTATAGTGTCACAAGTGCGTTTTTCGGGAAAGACTTGTATCTTCTTCAATACAGTGAGGAAAACGTTATGTTTTCCAAATAAACGCGTTTACGCTAAAGCTATTATTTTCATTGCAAACAATTTGGAGCTAGATCGTATGCTGGGAAAACGTCCGATCATGCTCCAAACTGTTTGCAACTTCGATTTGAATGAATAGCCAGAATTGTCAGAAAGATGTTTTTATTCAATGCGTTTGCGTTTCGTTTTCGTTTAAAACGGGAAAAAATAATGTTTTCTCCACTATTATGTTATACAAACATTCTATTTCTAGAAGTGAGGGAACTACATGTATGAGTCGTACAGTTGTTGAGAAGACGTTAAATTGCTTCCGGTTTAAACTTTTCTAAACGTAAACGCAATGTAATAAAATGGAGACATTTGAAACCTTTTTTGTAAATGAGCCGTGCCATGAGAAAACCTGCCTTAATGCATTGCAACATTGTACATACAGTGGAGAATCTGTTATTCTTTCCCGTTTATACGCAAACGTACGCAAACGCAAAACGCTAAAACGTAGAAAAGTGCAACTTTTGTACAATTCTGATAATTCATTTTTATTTTGGTGGCAAACAGTTTGGAGCCTGATCAGACGCCGGGTTACCCGGTGTCTGATCTGGCTCCAAACTGTTTGCAATAGAAATAATAGTTTTAGCGTAAACGCGTTTATTGGGAAAGAATAACACATTCTCCACTGTACAAAACACCGTTGTCATCCAAGTTTCTGAGTATCTGAGTTTGGCCTACATTGCCACATACCGTATATATAACATAGCACAGCTACATAGTGTACGTAAAATGCTTTTAATGTATGTAGGTGTCAAACAGTGTAGATCAAGGCCAGTCGCCGCGTCTGTGACGCGGCGACTGGCCTTGATCTACACTGTTTGCAATGTAATAAGTCTCATAACATAGCTGAGATATGAACGATTACGTTTAAACTGCGCAGCAATCAATTAATAAGTTGATCAGACGTGTTGATACTCAATCGGCGTCTGATCTGGTTCCAAAGCGTTTGCATTGGGTATAAGGATTGTATCATTATACGCGCTCATTGGAAACGAATAACAGTTTCTTTACTGTGTAGTCCTCAATGAACGTTTGTACGTTGGCAAGAAGAATTTGTCTGTGGAGTATTATCTAATTAAGTCACCGGCATAGTTCGGCATTCAGCTAATTAAGCATGGTACCCCCATAGAGCCTGAAATGACGTCCGCTCCTGTTATAATAAATTCCTTTACCCCTTCACTGCCATGACGTCATTAGTTTTAAACAACTGTCTTCTGATATGTTCTTTTCAAATTTAAACTTTAGGTATATTGATTTTATAAATACAAAGTTCAGTATCAACAGTTTGGATCTTGATCAACGTTGACCAGGATTCAAACTGTTTGCAAATAACAATTGTATTCAGGGTAAGACTTAAAGCGGTTAAACATATTCTGCACAATTCATGTCCAATGTTATTATAGGACGCGTATATGCGCCTCTAGGGTTCAGCAGTTGAAAGCATACTGAATTACGGACACCGTTTGTTTTTCTGCTGAAATTGCATCCAGTTTTAAAGATATACAGCGCTCCCTCTACACAACGACACCCAACGGGAGACAACTCGTCGTGTGAGTCTTACAACGTTCTATGTCCATTTTGTAAACAAATAGAGTTCTATATACCGTTGGAAAGCTACTTTCAAGAGCTATCACCTGGTGTAAACCATATGTTTATCCAAGCTTTCTATTAGAAGTTATCGCGAGTATTACAATGTTCTATCTCCATTTCTAACATTTTGTTACAATGATCTATGTCCAATTTATCCAGTCATTGTGTTCCATTTGGATCACGTGACAGAAATTTCCAAAATGGTTGCGCCCTTCATGGTTATTGACGTACAATGTAATAGGCGAAATACCCTTGTATCGTTAAATACAAAAAATATCCCCTATGAGGAGGATATTAACAGTAATGGACTTCCTATTGTATTCTATAGGACATTTCTTTACGCTCATACTGGTGGCGTTGTCAAATGTGTTTCTTTGTGGTTTACTGAAAAGTAGAAGTTTTATACCAGACCTGGTTAACCATACTTTTTAATAAACAATGGTAACGATTCCATTAGAACAAGTAAAGGTAATAAAAACTGCTAAAGAAGATTTGTGGTAATTTTAGAATGGACATAGAACATACAAATGTAATTGTTCATGCAATTGTCTATAATTGTATTGTTAATAATGTTCTATCTCCACAAAATGGACATAGGACATTGTAAAAATGAGTGAAATAGAAGGTAGAGTTTGAGAAATGATCTATCTCAAACCGAAAGTAAGATACATATCAAAAACCATGCTTACAGTTCTCATAACACTTTAAATGGAACCCTTTGCATTCACAAATCATCAGGTAAAGTCAAAAGAATTTTCAAAATCCATCAAAATTATGCTGTTTAATGGGTCCAAAACTGAAAAGTCGATTTTCTCAAAACAACCCTCATGTGAGGTAGAACGTTGTAATACTAACCCGACGAAATATTGTGTGCGTTGTTCGGAGGGAGTCGTTATAGGGAGGGAAATTGGCTTACATTTGCAAACAGCTTGAATTCAGATCAGACGCCGCGTCACGCGGCGTCTGATTTGTATCAAAGTTGTTTGTCACTCGTTATTAGTTTATTTTCTGTCAAAATCTCCATTATGATATTTTTTAGAAATAAGCAGACGACAATAATAGTACACTTTATTGCAGCAGTGAAGGAGTAAGGCAAAATCGTCTTGTTTAGGGAACAGCGGCAAGGGTCGTTGGAAGGAGAGAGTCGTTGTTGGGAGGGCCGTTGTACAGTGGAGAATGTGTTATTCTTTCCCAATAAACGCGTTTACGCTAAAACTATTATTTCTATTGCAAACAGTTTGGAGCCAGATCAGACGCCGGGTAACCCGGCGTCTGATCAGGCTCCAAACTGTTTGCCACCAAGATAAAAATGAATTATCAGAATTGTCCAAAAGTTGCACTTTTCTACGTGTCAGTGTTTTGCGTTTGCGTACGTTTGCGTTTAAACGGAAAAGAATAACAGATTCTCCACTGTAGTCAGGGAGCACAGTGTCTTTCTTAGACAATATCAATGATATTTCTTTTAAACGATCAGGTTTCACCATGTATGTGTTGCGTGTTTAATGCGCGTGCCATGAATTCAGAATCCTACATTGATGAATATTGTACACCAACAAAACTAAAGGCATTGTCCCAGTGAATATCGGCAATACCTTTGGAACAAACGTTAGCGTTAAACGAACGAAGACAAACATAGACGAACGAACAGACTCACGTTTGTAACAGTATATCCATAGTGCATTAATGTGCAAAAGACCGCTGTTTTTATAACAAGCATTGCGAAGCTGCTCTAGATCGGTTTGAAGTGAGATTAGCCTATGTGTACATAATTACAATGTATGTATGATTTTCGATTACAAGCACATACCGTTTTCCAGAGCTCACTACACCCCAGTCATGTGGAGGATGAAACGTTATGTTATAAATGATGTGACTGCCTTCAATTCTCTCTATATCCACTGCTACATGTACAGTGGAGAATCTGTTATTCTTTCCCAATAAACACGTTTACGCTAAAACTATTATTTGCAGTGCAAACAGTTTTGAGCCAGATCAGACGCCGGGTAACCCGGCGTCTGATCAGGCTCCAAACTGTTTGCCACCAAGATAAACATGAAATATCAGAATTGTCCAAAAGTTGTTCTTTTCTACGTTTTAGCGCTTTGCGTTTGCGTACGTTTGCGTTTAAACGGGAAAGAATAACAGATTCTCCACTGTACATGTAACCCATTCAATTGATACGTCCTTTCACAGAAAAAAGTTCCGTTTTATACATTCATAAATATGAATAATAAGAAAACATTTCTATATGTTAGCAAATGGTGGCTTAAAGCAGGCTTAAAGCAGGCGTACAGGCGCATTCTGCTTTACTTTCAACTGGCTTTAGGTTGTTACCGTCTGCACTGTTTGCTATTGCATATGAAATGCATATTATTGCATATCGTACAGGCTATAATGATTAAAGATCAATAATTGTGGCACGGAACAAGTTCGCATAATTTACATGTTTCCTGTTTTACCGACATACACAGGTCGAACATACAGTGGAGAATACGTTTTTATTTCCCAATTGACGATTAAACTTTTTTCTTTTATTGAAAACAGTTTGAAGCCTGATCAGACGCCGGGTAACCCGGCGTTTGATCAGGCTCCAAACCATTTGCCACTTAGATATAAATAAATAGTCAGAATTGCTGGAAAATTGTCATTTGATACGTTTTATTCAGATGCGATTGCGTTTAGTTTGCGCTTAAACGGGAAGGAATAATGTCGTCTCCTCTGTACGTCGTTTTCGGGTCTAAATGACATTTTTGTCGACGGGCAAAACACCATTCATTCTTTCTGTAAGTCGTTATACCGATTTGGTAAACCAGTGACACCTACACATTCTTGTGATTTGGTTCTTCTGTTGTTGTAACAAAAACATATTGTTCGCTTTTTACCAGAAACTAGATCAGTGGGTTACAGCGAAGCGAATTGTTTGTCAGAAAAACTGAGTTGTTTGTCAGAGATCTAGAAATAGGTTTGCAAATAACAAGAAGAGCGTATCGGACGGTCCCTAAAGTAAATCGCCCGATTATTCAGAAGGTGGATAAGTAGAAGAGACCACTATGACCATACATTTCTGCTTTATACAGGTTTAAATAAAATTTAATGTAAAACAAAAATCCTATATGAATGGTTTAGCAGTTCTGTTGCTCTGCATATAGCTAAATGACAATAAGCTCAATTATAACCTAATGCTCTATGTAACTTCTAATTCATTATTGTTACTTAATTTGCTGTGTTATTATTACATTGCCCATTCCGGGTTTGCGGTATTGTAATCGAACAATATTGAATAATTACCCTTGATTGGTGTCTTATGAAGGTTTAATACTTTATTCCATGCTTTATTATTATTTATGACAATACAATATGTATTACCAATGAAACAAGTTCGTAGTACACATCAAGTTTAGCCGCTATCCTTTAAATAGAAAAACAAAACGGACCAGATCATAACATGTACATAATGTACGGATGTAATCATGCAACCGCTTACAAGAAACTGATTATTCATATTCATCAGACCTCTGTCAAAAGCTTTTTTTTTATATTTCTTTTGTATTTTTGGCTCAGATTAGTTCTTTTTGAAAATCTATATAGTAATATGGAGTATTAGGTAATAAAACAGTTCGTTCATGCTATCAGGGAATACATTTTGAACTGTTACCCGAGGCCTGTCGACCTCGGGCAACAGTTCAAAAGCTTCCACTGATACCTCGGACCAATAGTTTGGACTGTTGCGCAAACACACATCAAATAACTGTATACTGTTAGGACATATTGTTACGGTTTCACTCGCTACAGACAGATAGATAAACGGCGTGCGAATCGAAGTATGGAAGAAATGATCTATTGTGAATTAATACCTTAAAACGTAGTATTAATCCTGATGTTCCATGACTTATTGAATGAAATATATATTATATATGTGTGCCATGCTTTTCTCGAACTTGGTTGCAACCGCGTGATTGTAGAAGCGATGGACTATGTTGTCTGTGCCAATAACTTGACTTACATGTACCAGTTAACCATTTCCCCTAGATGTTCCTGTATAATGAACACATTTATTACACTGTTATTCATATAGTCTATTACAAGAACCAGATACACCGTAATTACCGTTATCTTTCATCTGGCGAAATAATATTTCGACGGTAGCGCAAAATACTTTCCCACAACTGTTTACACTATACAGATACTGTATTAACAGCGACGTCTTCTGGAATGCATATTTATGAAGCTGACAAAACAATGGCATCTCTATACCAGCATACTGTCTGTTCAGTCACGTACATGAACAGTGGAGAATTTATTCTTCCAAAATGAGCGGGGTTGTGCTAAAACAACTAGACACCTGCCATCAGTTTAGATCCAGATCACAAGCCGGGAAACGGAATGTAACTCAGATTTAAACAAGCAAAATTTGTTTGCTTTTCGTTTCGTTGAAACGGAAACTAATATATCCTCTATTGTATTCGGATATAGTCGAATATCACTGCAGTCGAATACAGTGGAGAATCTGTTATTCTTTCCCAATAAACACGTTTACGCTAAAACTATTAGTTGCAGTGCAAACAGTTTGCCACCAAGATAAACATGAAATCTCAGAATTGTCCAACAATTGTTCTTTTCTACGTTTTAGTGCTTTGCGTTTGCGTACGTTTGCGTTTAAACGGGAAAGAATAACAGATTCTCCACTGTAGTACAGATGGGAAGACTTTCTTTCTTTATATTGATACCTTTATAATACATGAAAACCAAACATTTCTAATACCCCGTTTTTATAGTGAAAATGGTTTTACAGAGAAGATAACTTTTTTTCCTCAAAGCTAATAATTTATACTACATGTACATGTACATGTAGCATGTAAACCAATCATTTCTATTACAATAGTTTGCAGCTAGACCAGAATGATGTCGGCTTATCCGGTGTAATGACGAAACGTGTCCCCAACCCCCTCCAAAAACAAACAAACAACAAAGAAAACGTGACACCGGATGACATTTTACGACGTAGAAAACTGCCCTTGGGACCCGGGAGGTCTATTTTCTACGCCGAAAGATGTCTCTTGGAAACAATTCAGAGGGGATGGGGGACACTTTGCGTCATTACACTGACGTCTGATCAGGCTTCATGCTGTTGTCGATTCCGATTAAATCAAACATTCAACATTATCAAACGAGTGTCGTTTTCTACTCTTATTGCATTGCTTTTGCGATTAGTTTTATTTACGCGGAAAAATGTATTCACCACTGTTCAATTTGTTTTCAAACTTTAAATATAACTATGCAACGTTTTAACTTTGAAATGCGGAAAGCTTTAATTAAGAACACTTGTTATCGAGACAATACAGTTTATATAGTTGAGCTTCAAAGTTACCAAATTTGTTTGATCGCAATTGCACCTCTATTTCAAAAAGAACAATAAGTTCAGCTTCTTATTACATGTACACATGAAGTCGAATTAGTGGTGTGAGGGCAATTAACATCATTAACTTAGAAATAGTACAACGTAGTACGTTTGAGATCAGTGAACGCATTGTGTTGTGATTAGGTTGCGTTTAAACGGAAAAGAATGGCGTCGTTTTCATCGTATTGTACATGTGCACAGCCTAAAACAAGATGAAAGGTCATTTCGCCGAAACACAAGTTTTAATCATAGAATCGAGGTATTAATAATTAATACGCAACTGCACATCTGTATTTTGCAGCTAATGAAATAGCACTGCGGGTGCTAATTACCATTGCATCTCGTTTGTCGGTGTGAAACTCAGATGTATGCAATGGTGAAGACATTAGTGTTTTGCCGTTTAACTCTTTCCGTGCCAAGTTTTATCGTCTGCTTTAACCCTCTTACCTCCAAAATATCGTCTGCATTAGTAGTGCCGTCTGCAATATTTGTAAAATCAGCTTTAGGACTGTTTTGACTGCATGAAGAAATGTTGATACGAGTGTTTCAAAACTGTTTGCAAAGTCGCCTTTAGGTGGCATTTGCAGTGAAATAGTTAAATGGAAAAGCCAAAAAAGTGAAAACGACAATTTAATTAATAGGTTAACGACTCATTTTGGCATCTGATCAGGCTCCAATTAGTTGCCACTGCGATAGAACGTTATTGCCAGAACTGTCTTAAAAATGTCATTTTAGACAGAAATTGTAAAGCGTTTGCGTTTCGTTTGCGTTTTAACGGGAAAGAGTAACGTCTTTTCTCCACAGTATGTATGTGTGCGTGTGTTACACGTGTCTATATGTATGTATATGTAAGGTGAGAGAACATGTATATGCACCAGTCACATGTGGTATTACCTATGTGTTATGAGTATAACAGAACCGAGTAAACATCTGTCAGAACATTGTATATGTATAATCATGTAAATTGACGAGCATAACTGTTACAGAGAGTTACACGTACAAATGTAGATTCATGATTATGTAAACTACATTGGAGAATACGATTTTCTTTTCTAATAAATGCGTTTACGCTAAAACGTTTATTTCCTATGCAAACAGTTTGGAACATGATCAGACGCCGGGTAACCCGGCGTCTGATCAGGTTTCAAAATGTTTGCCACTCAGATTAAAACAAATAGTCAGAAATGTCAAAAAGATGTCCTTTTCTACATTTCATTGCAATATGTTTTCGTTTCGTTTGCGTTTAAACGATAAATAGAAATGTCTTCTCCACTGTACATGTACATGTAGATTGACGAGCATCACTGTTACAGAGAGTTACAAATTTATGTAGATTCATGATAATATAAAGTACGAATGAGTCAATGCCGCATCTAACATGTAATACATGTACATCTAATGAACGAATGAATGGTGTTTTACTGCCAATCGACACAAAATGGTCATTTAGAGCCGAAATGTATATCTTATGTATAACCATCTAAAAGGGAGGCATAGATCTATATTCTTCATTGTAAATACGTGATTATTTCCAATTCAAACAACCCCATGCAATAAAATGTACAGTTGGAAAGACGGTATTATTTCCTATTAAACGCGTTTATGCTTTAACCATTATGCCAGTTGCAATAATTTCGAATCCGACACCGACTTTCTCCAGCGTCTGATCAAACTCGAAATTGTTTACCATTCATAATTGAAAACAACTTTCATTTTCAAGATGTTGTTTCTCCGCATTTTATTGTTTTGAATGCGTTTGCGTTTAGTTTCGTTTCAACGGAAAATGAACAACGTTTTCGCCACATCTAAAACCCAATCTGTTATGAACTAAACAAATCGAATAAAAGATTTGTCCGGTTTAGGAAGCAGTTTAGCCATACTAATTGAAAAAGACACAATTGTTTTAACAAGGCTGTAGTACAGTGATTAGGTTCAAGCTATTAGTTCCAGAAGAAATATTTTGGAGTCAGATCAGATGCCGGATTACCCGGCATCTGATCTGGCTCACAACTGTTTGCCATTCAGTTTAAACTGATATCTCAAATAATTACTCTGTTTGTATCATGAAGTAATAACGACATGTCTAATTACTTCGAGGTTTGTATGACAAGATGTTTTTTCGCAGATACAATGTATGTCTAAACTGTTCATTTGTTATCTTGTATAATACTAATTTATGTTATAGATCTCCATTTATAGAGGAATGAATAAACTACTACTACAGTGGAGAATATGTTATTCTTTCCCG
Source organism: Gari tellinella (assembly GCA_922989275.2). Lineage (NCBI taxonomy): Eukaryota > Metazoa > Mollusca > Bivalvia > Cardiida > Psammobiidae > Gari > Gari tellinella. The sequence continues at coordinate 49,560,977 of OV277866.1, forward strand.
TTTAAACGCAAACGTACGCAAACGCAAAGCACTAAAACGTAGAAAAGAAAACGTTTGGACAATTCTGATAATTCTTGTTTATCTTGGTGGCAAACAGTTTGGAGCCTGATCAGACGCCGGGTTACCCGGCGTCTGATCTGGCTCCAAACTGTTTGCACTGCAAATAATAGTTTTAGCGTAAACGCGTTTATTGGGAAAGAATAACAGATTCTCCACTGTATCTTGTATAATACTAATTTATGTTATAGATCTCCATTTATAGAATTTATGAATAAACTACTACTACTACTGCTAGTTTTGTTTGCATTTGTACCCGAAAACCGAACCAAATGTTCAGTCTAAACATTTGCTTCCTTTGCCCATGATTTCATACAACCAAGACGCATATGTGTAGCACTTAAACATATTGTTACTAAATCCAAGACAAAAGTAATACAGAATGAAATTTCCTGTATAAATGTGGTATTGCTTAACCTTTTACCCCACTGCCTGTATCTTCTTTTGATGACAGGTGACCATTTAAAGCAGGTTGAAAGTAAAGACGCATTCTGCTTTACTTTCAGCCTGCTTTAAGTTACCATGTGCTAGGATATAGAAAATATCTATTATAGTACATGTTTCATGACTGTATAAACTGGAACTATTTTCTTCAATCTAGGAATACAAAAAATGGACTGAAAGCAGCTATTGGGTGAAAGTTTAACATTGATAGAAACTGACAAGTACATGTAGTTATCAGTGTAGACAATTAATGGACACCACGGCTTTATATCAATACATCTATATCTATATAATTTATGTACATATGTCTATACATGCAGTGTTTACAAAAATGCACTTTTATGTTTTTCTTGTAAAGACGACATATGCAAGGTTATAGATATTGAATTGTAAAACGAACTGCACGAACATTTCTCTGAACAATCTATACATTACATTATTATTTTATTTTTATTATTTTATCAATATATCAGATTGATATAGCGCTCTTTTCACACAGGAGTCGTACGTTCAAAAGCGCTTCGCATAAAACCATATAAATGTATCTACAAAGTGAATAAAGACAAATAGCTACATGTACACTAACGTAAAGACATCTTACTTATAATTCTTTCAATTTAATTATAATTACTAAGATTTTATAAAAAGTGTTATGGCCCTTGTAAAACCACAATTTATTAGTGCTACAAATGTAATTAGCTTGTGTTAAAATGTACATGTATGTGACTGCTTATAACAAATATATGAAATTACAGTAGAAATATCCTGTAGATGTACATGTACATGTATGAGCGTTTCTGCTTTGCTGTCATCTTCGTGTAAGCTGAGATCAGTCTTTGTTACTATCAAATAATCTCTTTTCAGTGATCGTAATATTCAATTCAGTTCAATTTCCTTTATTACACTCAGTTCATGATATACTTGTATACATGAGGAAAACATAATACATTGTATATACATAGACTAAACATACATAATGTATTGCTATAATATTACAGTGGAGAATCCGTTATTCTTTCCCGTTTAAACGAAACGAAGCGCAAACGCAAAACACTAAAACGTAGAAAAGTGCAACTTTTGGACAATTCTGATAATTCATTTTTATTTTGGTGGCAAACAGTTTGGAGCCTGATCAGACGCCGGGTTACCCGGCGTCTGATCTGGCTCCAAACTGTTTGCAATAGAAATAATAGTTTAAGCGTAAACGCGTTTATTGGGAAAGAATAACGTTTTCTCCACTGTATTTTGAGGATACTATAATACCATTAACATGGGTCGCATGTAAGTATTACATGTAGGTGTTTAAAACAGAAGACGGCTTGGAGCAAGGCGAAAGTAAAACAGAACGTTCCTTTAGGCACTTTCTGTTTTACTTTCACTTGGCTTAATGCTGTCACCTGTCTTTAATACAAACAATTAGCAGTCTTTTTAGTGGTCGTTATAGGGCAAAATACTGTAAATGGATATGAATAAAGACATGTGACTGATTAATACGGGATGGAAGTAATTGGATCGCTCTGTTATACATGTACTTAGTTCATGCATTGGACCGCCCCCTACTTTAATACTTCCGGTGTCCGGTTCTGAGAGGTATAACTGAACCACATTTAAGAAGACTTTATTCTTTCAAAATAAACGTGTTTGTGCTAAAGAACTGATGACCATTGCAAAGTTTGCAAACAGTCTGGAGCCAGGACAAACGCCGAGTTACCGTGTTCCAAACTATTTACCACTGAGAAAACATACATGTAAATCATAAGAAATTTCAAAACATGTAATTTTCTACTTTGTTTTGGTTTGCGTTTACCCTTTTTGTGCGTTTAAATGGAATAGACTACATTCTTCTCAAATGTATACACCTGTCACCTATCTTAATACATGTACTTACGTTTTCAAGATATTCTAATAACCACAGGGGAAGCTGGTATTCCAAGAGAAATCCGCTAATCCAGATGATACACAAATATTTCTCAATGAAATATCTAGTGATCCAATTATTAATTCCAAACAACACAATCACACTCAATAGATCCACACAAAGACAGACACAAAAACCTATATTCTAGATCTCGTAGTCGAAGAAATCCAAAGTATGCTTCTGTACACTGTATATCCTAGATAATTATAGGGGAGAAGATATTATTATTTCCCAGTAATGACGTTTTTGCCAAAAAACAACGATATCAACTGCAAACAGCTTTGAGCCAGATCAGACGCCGGGTAACCCGGCGTCTGATCAGGCTCAAAACTGTTTGCAACTTAGATTTAAAAGAATCGTAATCATTTTCAAAACATTGCAGTTTTCTACGTTTTATTGAATCGCGTTTGCGTTTGAACGTGCAAAAAAATAACGTCTTCTCCACTGTATGTTTATATAACAAGCTCCGCTATTTAATGACGGAAGTTTTGAGACTTTTGAAACTCCTAGAAAAGAATACGGCTACCTGCACGGGCAGGATTAGGAAGAGCAATTGTCTTGCTACTAACACAAGGTGTGGAAATATCGATAGAGATGTAGAAATGGGGCTGGCTGGCACAGGCGGCTAGTGATTAGGTGTCATTACATAATTCGCAGAAACCTTGTTGTTCTTGGCAAAGGGTTAGCAGTGCTAATTGGAAAAGAGAAGCTGCTTGTCTTCGATACCGTGGCATATAGGCATGTTCTGCCGTAAAGTACAACGTCGCTTTTACGACAATGAAACAGAAAGTTGATTTATTATATTAGAACAGGTTAAGTGTAACGCAGAACGTAAAGCTTAGCAGATAGTTCATTTGGGGGCTCAATGTTTAATTATCATTATAGTTTTAGTAAAACATGCTTAGAGAAGTGTTTAATTGGTTGTAGAAACGGTAGTTTACTGTATGCTCCAATTTTCCAAGAATGTTTTCTTCATATTATGCTAGTCTTAATGTTTGCTATCATCAACATACCTATCCAAAGATATTTCGACCTTGATTGTAACTTGGGTAACAAAAGCTGTTGACATTAAACACTGCAACATGGAATATACGTTCTCCGGTTTAAACGCAAACGCAAACATCATACAATTAGATAAAATGACAAAAAATATACTCCTTTCAATTTCTAGCGATTTGCTTTTACCTGAGTGCCAAAACGTTTGGTGCATTATCAGATGTCACGTCATCTTGTGTCTAATACATGTATAACCCCACATTGTTTAGTAACGAATATAGGTTCGGCAAATCTATAAATAATTTTTTCTCTTAAGGTGTCGGAATTACCCAAACTTACTCTAATAGTTTAACTATAAAATTAAGTATGGTAGAAAATATCGATATGAGTGCCGAACAATTTTGACCCTGGTCAATACATGTACAGTGGAGAAAACGTTATACTTTCCCAATAAACGCGTTTACGCTAAAACTAATATTTCCCAATACAAACCGTTTGGAGCCAGATCAGACGACGGGTTACCCGGCGTCTGATCAGGCTCAAAACTGTTTGCCACTCAATTTAATATCAATAACCAGAATTGTCAAAAAGTTGTTATTTTCTACATTTTAGTGTTTTGCGTTTGCGTTTCGTATAGGTGCGTTTAAACGGGAAAGAATAGCGTTTTCTCCACTGTACACTGTACATGTAACTGCGTGACGTATATGGAGAAGAAAGGGTTAAAGAACGCTTGCTTTCCGTATTAACCATGTCATGCTGAATTGTAATCTGCTTAAACCGTTTTGTCTGCGAATTTGTTTTTTCAATATATTTTATAAACTTGAAAAATATTAATAGATTCTATGAACGACAAAATTATTCGATCCATAACAGACCCCGTATTTCGCTGCGTCTGATCCGGATCCAAGCTGTTTGGAAATACATGACTTTTTTTTTTGTATTAGTCAAGTCGCGTTTAACACGATAAGTGATAAATGTATGTGGTTTCATAAAGCTAGGTAAAGCATAAAGTATATTTCACGTAGACTAGTACAGTGGTAAATACGCTATTCCTACCCACTTTACGCGTTTTTAAGCGTTTCTTACGCATTTATTATCCGTTTCGTTAAACGCGTTTCCTAGCCGTTTCTTTACGCGTTTAAAAGAGCCCGGATGAAAGCCGACGGACCCCTTAGCCGAGACTGCATTGGTATAATCGTTAATTAACGCGTTTAAACGCGTTAAAATCGTTAGGCGTTAACCGTTCGTTAACCGATTATTAACCGTTCTCTATGCGTTTCTTACGCATATATTACATGTAACTCGTAAATGGGTAGGGATAGCGTATTTACTAGCGATCTAGGCCGCTACATGTACATGTAAGACGTTATTAATTCCAAACACACGTAAAGTCTTTTACGCTAAAACTATTACTGAAATACATGTATTTCCATTGCAAACAGTTAACAGCCTGATCAGCCTCAAACTTATTTGTTACTCAGATTAAAATGAAGTCAGAATTGCCAACAAGTTATCATTTTCTTAATGTCATTGCAATGCTTTTGCGCTTCGTTTGCGAATAAACGGACAAAAATACATGTAGCATCTTCCGAACCGTGCGTGTGAAGAGTTTTGATGAAAAGCAGGTGCGTCAGCACCTAACACGCTATGGTCCAATCGAACAAAATAGTTTAAAGGTGACACACTACAACACATAACATGCTTCAAAGTACTTCATTGGAAACAGTGGTTTTCGCTGAAAGTTTGAACATGTTGGGGCAAAGTTAAGTACTCAGCATAATTGAGAGAGAGAGAGAGAGAGAGAAAAAGAGAGAGAGAGGGAGAGAGAGAGGGTGACAGATAGATAGAGAGATATGGAGAGAGAGAGGGAGAAAGTGTGTCGAGAACGGATACAATCACAGAATAGAACAAACAAACATGCATACGGGGACATAAATACACAGTCGGACATACATGCAGCAAAAGAAGGAGCGCTAAAACAAAGGTATAAGCACGCCGTCAGACAGACAGACAGAAAGACAGACAAACAGGCAGATACAGCAGTACTAGCTAACTGGAACCATAGTCTATGAACATGGCATACTGTAACAATAGATACATCTTTCTCGGGGAAACTCGTTAGGAATGACAGTAATGTAATGAAGGCAGTCTGGCGGCGAAATGCTGCCACGATATTAATTAGGTCGGACAGACTTGACTTGGAAACAGTGGTAAATAATCGCTCATATGCAGGAGAAGACGTTATTGTTCCGCCTTTAAACGCAAACGAGTCAAGCTAAACGCAAAAAAAGATGTAGTTCAGTGGAGAAAACGTTATTCTACCCCGTTTAAACGCAAAACACTGAAATGTAGAAAAAGACTATGTTTTACAATAAATATAACAATATTCCAGATAGAGAATTAAAATAGTATTAATTATAAAAGAGCAGTTTATAGACAATTGTTTGACAACATTGACTTTTCATTTTTATCTGAGTGGCAAACAGTTTGGAGCCTGATCAGACGCCGAGTTACTCGGCGTCTGATCTGGCTCCAAACTATTTGCACTGGAAAGAATTATTCTAGCGTAAATGCGTTTTTTGGGAAAGAATAACGTTTTCTCCACTGTATGATAAGGAAGACGGTATTTATCTGTGTTTAAACGCAAACGAAATCTAAACGCAATACAAAACGATGTAGAAAACGACAGCTGTTGAACATTCTGAATCTTTAAACATGATTGTATCTAAATGACAAACATATTGGAGCCTGATCGGACTCTAGATTACCCGGCAACACATCTGACCTAAAACTGTTTGCAATTGAAATAATTGTTTTGGCGCACACGCGTTAATTAGGGATGAATATCGATTTCCCTGTGTAATATATCATCTCATTATTGCTGTGCTTCAAACAATTCGAAGCCTTATCCGATGCCGTGTAACGCAATGACTGGTCCGGCTCCAAAATGTTTGCAACTCAGATTAAAATAAATAAGAAGAGATATCTAAAAAGTGTAATGTTTCTACATTTTAGTACCTTGCGTTTGCTTATTTCTTGTGGTTAACACTATAACTATCAATGACGTCATATAGCGATTTACAAACAGTTTTGATCTAGATCAGACACCGCCTAACGCGGCGTCTGATCAGGATCAAAACTGTTTGCTACTTGTTTTAAATTAACGTCAGTTTGTTACTATCGCGGCAGTTTCTTTGAATTTTTAAAAAAATCAGATTTTGTTTTTAAATGTTGCATGTTGCTAGTACATTGTATATACCCTGTTATTAAAAAATATGAAATAAAAATAGGGGGTCCCCGACCTAGATCCTTTCTTAATAGCTTGTTGTTGGGGTATATCCCTAATTATCCGGAGGCACGTGCTTTTGGTAATAAAATCTCAGAATAATCTTATTCAGCTTTGTAATTTGTTGGGTTATACATATGTTTTCATAAAATAGACAAAAATAAGAGCAAGTAGCACCAAAAACATAAAAACAACATATTGTCCGTCAAAAAATGGAACGCATCAATAAGTTAGTTTTCAAAAACATTTCTCCTACAGTTCAAACATTCAGATTTTGACAATATTTTCACAAATTTTGATGAAGCATTAATTTATTGAAATCACACATACATTATAGATACCCATCAGTTGTTTTGAAAAGTACAAATGTCTGCTTAGAGATCAACACATGTCAATCCCATTACATATAGGGCTTTCTACAAATGCTATATGATAACCTCTTTAAATGCTGAAATGTGTCCAAATCCATACTGTTCAATCGTCCACAATATATCACTATTAAAGCACCATTCGTATACAAATGTATATTACTAATCGTGGTCGCCAAATGCAGGTTATTGAGATAAAAATATACAAATGTTCAATTATAAACTATATCATACAGTATTGGTCAAAAGGTGCAACTCAAGCATAATATGTGCAACAGTTGCATCCCTTTGACCGTTAGAAATAAAAACTTCCGCGATCGTCCTTAAATCTAGCTTTGAAACGGTTTTGCAGACAACAATATTGAAGCAGACGATAATATGGCGGTGAAGAGAAAAAACTCATGATAAAATTGATCATGAAAGGGTTAAACTAGAAAGAATAACGTTAAATCTCCTCTGTACAGTGGAGAATGTGTTATTCTTTCCCAATAAACGCGTTTACGCTAAAACTATTATTTGCAGTGCAAACAGTTTGGAGCCAGATCAGACGCCGGGTAACCCGGCGTCTGATCAGGCTCCAAACTGTTTGCCACCAAGATAAACAAGAATTATCATAATTGTCCAAAAGTTGTTCTTTTCTACGTTTTATTACTTTGCGTTTGCGTACGTTTGCGTTTAAACGGGAAAGAATAACAGATTCTCCACTGTATGTAATTGAGAAGAAGTTATTTTCCCCAATAAACGCGTTATACTAAAACAATAATTTCAGTCCAAACAGTTTGAACTCAGATCGAGAAACCCGGTGACTGATCTGGCTTAAAACTGTTTGCCACTCAGATTTCAATGAATAGTCAGAGTTTATAAGCAGTTATGAATTTCTACATTTTGTTGCAATAAGTTTGCGTTTTGTGTGCATTTAACCGGGACAGAATATAACATAATCTCCAATGTAACGTTGTTGGTGTTTGCGTTAATATGCTGTGTGCTCTTGACATTTATCGTCTATTTAAGCAGTTCATCTTCGTTTTATTTATACTTTCATATCAACCCTCCAGCAATCTCTGGAATTAATGTTCTTGATATAATCAACTATTACGAGAAAATCAAACTATTAACATTAAACACTACAAGTTTCCAACACATATACACTAACATACTTTGCACATTTGCATCTGCACCTTGAGCGCTTCGCACTTTTAATCCAAAACATTTGGTTGCATATTAACTGCAAAACCAATACCTGCTTAATATAACTGACTGATTCTTTGTCAATGAAGCAATTAGAAAATATTGAAATCCAAGGGAATAAGTATAAGTTAATGTTTAATTATTTACAGTGGAGAAGACCTTATTCTGTCCAAATAAACGCGATAACGATAAAAACTATTATTTCAACTGCGGGTAACCCGGCGTATGATCAGGCTCTAAACGGGTTGTCACTAAGATAAAAATCATTCTTGTGCAATTTCAAACAATTGGTTTTCTGAATTTTAGAACATTGCTTTGCGTTTCGTTTTCGTTTAACCCTTTCACTCTGAATGACGCCTGCAAGCGCGTTTGCAAACATTTTATCCTGATCAGACGCCGTGTAACGCCGCTTAACGCCGCGTCTTTTCAGGATCCACACTGTTTAACACTGTATCTATATTTCTGAAGGCATACTACATTAAGTCTTATTTTGAAAGGTTCTTGTAAACAACAAAATTGAAGCAAAAGATAAAGAATTGGTGAAGGGGTAAAAATTTCACGAACATTTTTGAAATGACAGGATTAAACGGGAAATAATCAAGCCTTCTCCACTTTAACTTAATTGCGCTATGTACAATCTGTTATTCTTTCCCGTTTAAACGCAAACGTACGCAAACGCAAAACGCTAAAACGTAGAAAAGAACAACTTTTGGACAATTCTGATAATTCTTGTTTATCTTGGTGGCAAACAGTTTGGAGCCTGATCAGACGCCGGGTTACCCGGCGTCTGATCTGGCTCCAAACTGTTTGCACTGCAAATAATAGTTTTAGCGTAAACGCGTTTATTGGGAAAGAATAACACATTCTCCACTGTAATTGTCCTCTGCAAAAGCTGACTTCTCCATCAATACGAGTTACTCTTCGCCTCATATTGGTCCAAATGGTTTGCATCAGGTTTGACAAATTTGCTCGTTACATGCCGAAGGTTAAAATATTGATGGAGAAGTCGATTGAAGGTTAAAGACTTGGCAAGTATACTCTGTTAAGCACTTATATCTCTACAATCTGTTAATTGCACCCGCTGTGAGAACTATTTTGTGAGTTTTCAAATAGTTGTCTGCCTGTTGAGCTTAACGTACAGATTCCGTGGTATTATTTTACAGTGAAAATGTCGTCATTCTTTTCCGTTTAAATGCAAACGAAACGCAAACGCAAGGGTATAAAATGTAAAGAAATGTCAATTTTCAGAAATATCTTAATTTTTATTGTTACAGTGGAGAATCTGTTATTCTTTCCCAATAAACGCGTTTACGCTAAAACTATTATTTCTATTGCAAACAGTTTGGAGCCAGATCAGACGCCGGGTAACCCGGCGTCTGATCAGGCTCCAAGCTGTTTACCACCAAGATAAACATGAATTATCAGAAATGTCCAAAAGTTGTACTTTTCTACGTTTTAGTGGTTTGCGTTTGCGTACGTTTGCGTTTAAACGGGAAAGAATAACAGATTCTCCACTGTATCTGGAAAGCAAATCATTCCTCCATTGCATATGGCATCTGTATGAAATAACGAAATGCCTTTCATTTGACATTATGTTGGTTCCTGATTAGACGCCACCCAATGGGAGACAAATAGTGTTTGTTGTTCAGAGGGAGTTGTTACAGGGAGAGAAATGGGCTTACATTTGCAAACAGCTTGAATCCAGATCAGACTCCGCGTAACGCGGCGTATGGTCATGATTCAAGCTGTTTGCAACTCATCATTTATGTGTTTTCACTGTCAAAAAGTCCATTTTGTGACTGAGCCAAACTGCAGACGCTTACGATACTGCAGCCGTGAAAAGGTTGAACATAATTGTCTTGTTTTGGGAACAACGGCACGCGTTATTGTAAGACGGGAATCGTTATTCAGGGGGTCGTTGTGGTGGAGGGAGCACGGTAGATGAAAGTTTCACTTATTATGAGTTAACAGATGTTAATATGGTTACATGTACTAACATTCAGTGCTCCATTACATATAGTTTATCAATATACAGTGGAGAAAACGTTATTCTTTCCCGTTTAAACTCAAACACTTCGTAACAAAACGTACAAAATGACAATATTTGGACAATTCTGACTATTCATGTTAATCTGGACGGCAAACAGTTTGGAGCCTGATCAGACGCCGGGTTACCCGGCGTCTGATCTGGCTCCAAACTGTTTGCAATGGAAGTAAACGTTTTAGCGTAAAAGCGTTTATGTGGAAAGAATAAAGTTTTTTTATTCACATTAACATGTTTACTGTAAGCCTTAGTGACTACTTATCTGCTAAGGTCATTAAGTATCTATATTGCCCAGGAGAAATCGTTGTGTCAGTCATGTTAAATATTTCTACATTACACACCTCTTTTCTAAATTACTCTCGTGATACATGTACATACAGAGGAGAATACGTCATTATGTCTCGTTCAAACCCAAACGAAAGGCCAACGCAATTAAAAAAGTAGAAAAATATAATTAAAAAAGAAAGGCAAAAATACATGTATAGCGATTTATTTTAATTTGAGTGGTAAATAGTTAGGAGACTGTTACATGCAGACATCGGTTTACCAGTCTTCTGATTTGGTTTTAAACTTTTTGCAATTGACATACTAGTATACATGTACATGAAATAGTTTTAGCATAGACGCGTTAATGATTGGTTAATTGGTAACGGTTAAGTCGTTTTAAAAGGATTTCTTTTAATATTGCAACGTCAAGTTAATAAGAGATGGAGGAAGACCCCCAGATGCCATTCATACGGTGGAGAAAACGTATTTCTTCCCAAAAATAACGCTTTTACGCTAAAACTATTAATTCCATTGCAAACAATTTTAAGCCAGATCAGATCTGTTCAGGTTCCAAACTGGTTGCCACCTAGATAAAAGTCAACATTACTAAATAAAATGTTTGCCTCATTTTATTGCAAATGCATTTGCGTTTCTGCAATGCAGCTGGAATACTTTCTAAGATGATAAACGAGTTATTTGGGAAATAATTAAGTATTCGCCACAGTAATCCAAGTGTAGTTTTAAAAAAAAACAATTCGGCTCTATATTTATAGGACGCTCATCAGTACGAATGTACGTTTACAGACAAAACGTCCCTGGACTATTTTGCCTTGCTCTAGAAATTTGTTTTTGTTCGACTGCCAAGTTTGTCATGGACATTGGTACCACGAATGTTTGTCAGTTATCCTCTTCAGTACCCGTTGTGAAATTAGTGACATTTTTCAAGTCGTGTGTCAAACAGGTTAGATCATGATTACGCTGAAATACTCGCCGTGAAATCTTGTTCCAAGCCGTTTAAGTTGTGTTTGGTAGTAGGATTGTAACAGTTTGGGAATACATTTGTATGTTTAAATTCGAACGAAACGCACACGTAATGCAATAAAACTTAAATTTGTTTTATCAATTTTGTAAAATTCTAACGATTAATTTTAATATAAGTGGCAAACAGCTTCGATCTAGCTCCAAACTATTTTCAACGGGTATAGAGAATGAAGCATACGCGTGCAGTTCTTGGAAATTATTAACGTCTTTACACGTACCACAGTAACACATGTTCGTGATTAAACGACGCACTTTCATTCAATAAACAGGTAGTTAATTATTGTATTACATGCTTCAAGGGAACGGTGTTAGTTATTGACTTTTATTACACATCATAAAATCTTAAACATCTCCTCAGGTAGCGCGTGCATCAAATAAAATCTGCACACCTATCCTTATCAATTATATCCTGTATGGAAACTGCAGGGAAGAAAACATTAAATTTTCACGTTTAAATGAAACGAATCGCAAATTAATGCAATTAATGTAGAACTTGACAATAGCCGTTCCATGACAAAACCAGCCTTATTGTATTGCAACATTGTACAGACCGGGCTCTGTATCTGAGTTTAGTCTACACTAGCTGCCAACTAACGTTTATACATGTACTACTGCTAAATACAATGCTTTAGATGCATGTGGTGTCAAACAGTGTAGATCATTACCGTTTGATATGCGATTAATCAGGTTTTCTCATGGCACGGTTTACATGTTTGATAAAGATGTTGATAACTTATCAAATATGAGAACCAAACCGTTGGGATGGAAAACAGAAAAAGACCTCCACACCGCCTGCATCAACACTACGAATCAAATTATGAGATTTGTTTGAAAGAAAACCCTAGAGCAATGCATGGAAGATATCTAGAAAACGGCAGCTTCCCTAAAATGTGTACGATATTTATCAATCGGAACGGCAAATAGTTTGGAGCCTTACAGTGGAGAATGTGTTATTCTTTCCCAATAAACGCGTTTACCCTAAAACTATTATTTGCAGTACAAACAGTTTGGAGCCAGATCAGACGCCGGGTAACCCGGCGTCTGATCAGGCTCCAAACTGTTTGCCACCAAGATAAACAAGAGTTATCAGAATTGTCCAAAAGTTGTTCTTTTCTACGTTTTAGTGCTTTGCGTTTGCGTACGTTTGCGTTTAAACGGGAAAGAATAACAGATTCTCCACTGTACCAGACGCCAAACTACCCATTGTCCAATCTTGCTCCAAACTGTTTGCAATGGACATGAAGTTTTTATTGGGAAATAATTACGTCTTCTCCCAATGTACAATGTATCAAGTCTTGACAGAAAAGTCGGAAAATTGCGAACAAGCTAAGCAGAATAGAATCTTTTATAATTAGAAATCAAAACATATTGATTGTTAAATTGATGCAAAACCGCAATGCAATAAAGTTTCTCTAGTACGCCTACTTTCAAGAAATTTTGTTTTGGTGAATATGGCGGGTGATGACCCTATTTAATACATGTAAGAGCTGAAAATTTAAGCAGAAACTTCTTCAGCATCCTTCTCTACTTTCATCTAACTGTAAGCACTTTTCTTTAACCACTATTTGAAAGGTAGTGGTACAGTGGGTGAAAACATGCGCTGATGCTACATGTAAACTAATAATGTTCATTGCAAACAGTTCGCAGTTTGATCACATACAGTGGAGAATCTGTTATTCTTTCCCAATAAACGCGTTTACACTAAAACTATTATTTGCAGTGCAAACAGTTTGGAGCCAGATCAGACGCCGGGTAACCCGGCGTCTGATCAGGCTCCAAACTGTTTGCCACCAAGATAAACAAGAATTATCAGAATTGTCCAAAAGCTGTTCTTTTTTACGTTTTAGTGTTTTGCGTTTGCGTACGTTTGCGTTTAAACGGGAAAGAATAACAGATTCTCCACTGTACCGATTATAGCGCCTGATCAGACTCCAAACTGTTTGTAACTCTCAATATCCACAATGTCTACATGTTCAATTGTTTTATTGGAATGTGCTTGCGTTTCGTTTGTTTCATTTTAACCGGAAATAATAACATCTTTGTTCTAAACTATGTACAGTGCTCCTTTCCTACAACGGCCCTCCTAACAATGATTCCCTCCTTACAACAAAGATTGCCGCTGTTCCCCCAAACAATACAGTCTAACGTTTTCACTGCTGTAATATATTCTGCTTAAAAGTGTCGTCTGCTGTTTCTCTCAAAGTAACATGTACATATTGAACAGTTTGACAAAAGCAAAACAAAATGACTAGTGGCAAACAGTTTGATCCAACGCCGCGTTGCGCGTTCAAACTGTTTGCAAATGTATTTTAAAGATGTTAATATTCCCTGCCTCTAACAACTCCCTCCAAACAACACACACAATAGTTATCTCCAATTGGGAGTTGTTGTAGAGACGGGGCATTGTAGCGATATTGGGAAATTATTATACTGGGAAACGGAAAGCACAAGAGAAACTCTCTGTACTAAAATAGCCTATTGATCTGGGACAAGATGGCATATGCGATCTATTTTCACGACTATAACGTAAAATTAGACACCTCAAAACAGCAGGGTGTTCCTGTAATAAACTGGTTTATGTCTTCGGCTCAATATAAAGCACTCCACACCTCTGCAAAAGTTAGTTCCTGTTAAACCTTTCGCCTGTTTGTCTCGATTTTACTAAAAATTCTAATGTGTTTTGAACTAGAATGAACGAGGTGTTCGATCAGGACCAAAACTGTTTGATTATCGAACCTTCAACATGTGTGTGAATGTGTGTGCGTTCGTGTGTTCGCGTTTGTGTGCGTTTGCTCGTGAAACAATATGCTCTCGATGGCAACATAGTTTTTGGAATTCAGACTATTTGACCTCCAAAGGAAAACAAAAACGTTAATTTTATCATTCTTTTTTATTTGTAAAAGAAAGTTTAACATTTTAATTCATTTCCAATAACGTATTTTCACATCACAAAAGTTGCATCTTAAAAAAACCGATATATAATGTTAGTCGGTCATCTTGTTTTTGACAGTGTGAAACATGCAGGGCCTACCGAGGGCAATTTCTATGTACCCCTGTCAGCTCAGATGGTACATGGGCTCACGTCTATGTCCTTTTAGGCAATCAAAAGTGAGAACTTCACTTTTCAGTATAATAATTCCTCTGAACCGGCTACAAACTATGTGTTACTAAAACTGAAATCAATCTTCATTGTTTTCCAAAATCTACTGGTAATTTAACTGTTCCATTTATAAACATGGGTACATGTACATCAAAACTGTTTGCTACTTAATTGTTTTGAAATAACGTCAATTCTACTGCCTGATATCTAACCTTGACACGATATTGTAGACAAATATATTGAAGCAGACGACAATATGGCGGTGAAGGGATAAAAACCTCCTCGATAAATTTGATCATGAAAGGCTTAAACTTCTCCACTGTCATGGACGGCATGTACAGGTTGTATCATTTAAACTTCTTTTTCACGATATCAGTAATGGGCAAAGTCGTTAGCGATATCAGAGACTCGATAGAAGGTTCGTTACTTATAGAGTATCACCCACAATGAAGTAATGTATGCTATAAACAGTGGAGAAGACCTTGTTCTTTCCAAATAAACGCGTTTATGTTAAAACTATTATTTACGTTGCAATCAATTTGAAGCCAGATCAGAAGCCGGGTAACCCGGCGTCTGACCATACTTCAAACTGTTTGCCACTAAGATAGAAAAGAATAGCCTAATTTGTCTTAAACTTGTCTTTTTCTACTTTTATTGCGCTCCGTTTGTGTTTCGTTTGCTTTGCGTTTAACCCTTTTATGATCAAATTTGTCGTGAGGGTTTTACATGTACCACTTCACCACCATAGGGTCGTCTGCTTAAAAAAAGTCGTCTGCAATTTCGTTTCAAACATTTTAGGCAGTATAACTGAGGTGATTTTAAAACAAGTGGGAAACAGTTTTGATTCTGATCAGGACCAAAACTGTTCGTAAATGGGCTTTATGGAGTCATTGAAAGTGAAAGGATTAAACGGGACAGAATAACGTCTTTTCCACTGTTTTTATAGATTATCACCTAGAATGAAGGCCTTTACATGTATGCTTAATCAATACACTAGATGACCCCAAAATGCTGAAAACACTAGACCTAACAGAACCGAATCCTTGGAGGGCCATGCTGACATAGAGTTGATTTCAGATAATAAATAAATAGATCTACCGGTAGTTGGTTTATTGCAGTAATGCTCATTACTGAATTCAGTGCCAGCTCTGTCCAATACTTTCAATCAGTTTGTATTTAGGTAAGGGACGTAACTTGAGGGGGCTTGTGTTATAAGTTCCACACAGTTGTCATACTTGTCAATCGAAAACAACTTAGTTGGTAATTTATTGGGTCGTATTCTCCGAATCCAAAACGATTTACTCACCTATTAAGAAATATCAATAAATTACAAGATAGATAAACTGCAAGATAAATATTTAGAACCTACCTTAAATCTAAAGTCTGCAGTAGATATACGTCTAACTTTTAGAGCTATTCTGAAGACCTTATATATTGTGCTGTAGTCTACGTTATTCTGTTAGTCATGTTAATAGTATCTTATACGGTTATGGACGTTGTGTTTGTTAAATGCCAATACAATTTGAATTGAATTGGTAACTTTAATGTTTTTGTAAAGGTCTTATAGTGTTTGAATGTTCAGTACCCTGGCGACTGATCAAGCTCCAAACTGTAAAAATAATTTTCAAAATTGCCTTTAAAGTTGTTACAGTGGAGACTCTGTTATTCTTTCCCGTTTAAACGCAAACGTACGCAAACGCAAAGCACTAAAACGTAGAAAATAACAACTTTTGGACAATTCTGATAATTCTTGTTTATCTTGGTGGCAACCAGTTTGGAGCCTGATCAGACGCCGGGTTACCCGGCGTCTGATCTGGCTCCAAACTGTTTGCACTGCAAATAATAGTTTTAGCGTAAACGCGTTTATTGGGAAAGAATAACAGATTCTCCACTGTAATGTCGGTAATTGCAAACTGTTTATGTTTCGTTTGCGTTTAAACGGAAAAGAATAGCGTCCTCTACACTGAAGAACACCAGCTTTCTAATACAGTGGAAAAAATGTTATTCTTTCCCGTTTAAAACGCAAACGAAACGCAAACGCATTGCCTTCAAGCATAGAAAATGACACTTTTTGGTCAATTCTGACTTTTCATGTTGATCTGAATGGCAAACAGTCTGGAGTCTGATCTGGCTTAAAAATGTGTGCACTGGAAATTATAGTTTTAGCGTAAACGCGTTAACATGGAAAGAATAACGTTTTCTCCACTGTACAATGTATGATGTCATAAAACATAAAACACTTCGATACTTTTCACTTGGGAAACATCGTGCAGTTTTAATCCAATTTTGGATTCGCAATACAGTCGAGAAGAATCCATGTTTTCCTTTTAAATGAAACTAAAGAGAATGCAACAAAATGTAGAAAAGGACAGGGTTTTGCAAATATTCCCAATTTATTTAATTTGGGTGACAGATAGTTTGGGTTCTGATTAGATGCCAGGTTTGCAATGAAAATAAAGCTTTTATAGTGGAGAAAACGTCATTCGCAAACGCATCACACTATAATGCAGAAAATGACAAAATTTTAATATTTTAGACTATTCATGTTAATACGAGTGGCAAACAGTTTGAAGCCAGATCAGACGCCGGGTTACCCGGCGTCTGAACTGGCTCCAAACTGTTTGCAATGGAAATAATAATTTTTAGCGTAAAAGCGTTTATTGGGAAAGAATAACGTTTTCTCCACTTTAGCACAAAAACATGTATTGGTACAGAATAACACAACACCTTCATCGCTGTATTCTGTAAATAGATGCGCAAACAAGAAACAGAAAAACGAATGATAAATCTTAGATTGACAAAACAATACGGCTTAATCTTGAAACAATGAAAAACGAAATTTGGAAGAGAAAGATTGTCAGACGTCAATGTTTTAGCGAATCAGTTAAGCCATAATCTTGCAAAGATAGTGTTTACTTCAAACTTTTCCTCCGAAAATCTTTTTCACGTTAATGTTAAAATAAAATGTTGCATTGGAGAAACATTGACGCGGGTTACAAACAGTTTGGATCCGGGTCAGACCGACGCATAGTTACATATACTCGACGTCTGATCAGGATCCAAACAGCTTTCAAACAACGGTGTTAATCTGACATTTCAGGAGAATAGTGGAAATTGTATCATTTCCCGATAAACTCGATTACGCTTAAACTATTATTTCTATTGTAAACGGTTTGGAGCAAGATCAGACGCCGGGAGACCCGGTGTCAGATCAGGCTCCAAACTATTTGCAATTAAGATACAATTAAATATTTAGAATTGATAAAAAAGAGAATTTTCTACATTTTAGTGCAATGCATTTGCGTTTTGTTTGCGTTTAAACGGGAAATTACGACGTCTTCTCCACTGTATATATATATATCCAATCGGATTTGTAGCCCTCATATATTGCGTGCAAAAATCAGAGAAATGAGATCATTTTACACTTTATATTTCTGTCGGGAATAGCCAGTTAACACCAGAAACTGATTTCTGTTGTGCAGTGTAGAATACTTTATTCTTTCGCGTTTAAATGCAAACGAAACGCAAACGCAATCTACTAAATTTATGGAAAATGACAAGATTTTGAAAATTCTGACATATGGTTTTAATCTGAGCGGCAAATAGTTTGGAGCTTGATCAGACGCCGGGTTACCCGGCGTCTGATCAGGCTCCAATCTGTTTGAAATTATAAAAATGTTTTAGCGTAAACGCGTTTATTGGGAAAGAATAATGATGTCTTCATTGTAAGGCTGTTACAGGAACGTGACTGGATGGGGATTCCAAGAAATTGGTTGTGAATATCTTCAGAATTTTCCCCCTTCCATCGAGTAGCTTCTTTGAATAAAACAGTGTGAATTGATTTTTGGAAGTAAATATCGTACAATGATCGCTTAAGGGACGGATTTTGGAATAAACATTAAGTGAAAAGAGAGTATTATCACGATGGGTAGAAAAAAGAAAGCAGTTGGTATCGCAGTATACTTTGATCAGGCTCCAACCTGTTTGCCACTCAGATTAAAACGAATCGTCAACATTCAAGAAATTGCACTTTTCTATACAGTTATTCCTCTCTACAACAACTTCCAATGGGAGAAAAATATTTGGTGTGTTGTTCGGAGGGAATTGTTATAGGGAGATAAATTGGCCTACATTTGCAAACAGTTTGAATACATATCAGACGCCGCGTAATGCGGTTTCTGATCTGGATTTAATCAGTTTGTTACATGTACTCCTTGAAGTATGCTATTTCTGTCAATATGTGACTTGAAAAAAAACCAACAGCAGACGACAATTTTAAGCAGACGATATCGCAG
Organism: Gari tellinella; assembly: GCA_922989275.2. Taxonomy (NCBI): domain Eukaryota; kingdom Metazoa; phylum Mollusca; class Bivalvia; order Cardiida; family Psammobiidae; genus Gari; species Gari tellinella. The sequence goes on from OV277866.1 coordinate 49,579,981, forward strand.
CCGTGAAGAGTTTTGACATGTGGTAATTGTTTAAGAAACATCAACAAGCGTTGTTGTGAGGAGGGAATCGTTGTTCAGAGGCCGTTATAGGGAGGGGGCATTGTATCGTACTGCATTGTGTTTGTGTTTCGTTTATAACCGCCAAAGAGTAACGCATTCTCCAATGTGCGTGATTTACACTAGATGTAGCACCCATGAGACAAAAACACGTTAACTCTTTGCATGCTGGGTAATTTGTTCCGTCTGCAACCATGGTCGTCTGCTATTATTCCAAAAATTTCTTTTCAAAACATGGTCAGAGTGTCAAACAGATTGGATCCTGATGAGACGCCGCGTTAGGCGGCGTCTCATCTGGATCCAAACTGTTTGCAAAGACAATCACTGTGGTGGATATATTCGCCACTAGCATGCAATGAGTTAATATCCAAGAAAAGCCAAAAATAGACATCTCCAATAGATAATAAGCGGATTATAAATCTTCTCAATGTAGTGTGGAAATGTATTCAGCAAACGTTGCAAGCAGTATTGAGCCTGATCAGACGCCGGGTTACCGACGTCTGATCCAGCTTGCTATTTAATTTAAAATATGGAGGTACAGTGGAGAATATGTTATTCTTTCCCAATAAACGCGTTTACGCTAAAACTATTATTTCCACTGCAAACAGTTTGGAGCCAGATCAGACGCCGGGTAACCCGGCGTCTGATCAGGCTCCAAACTGTTTGCCACCAAGATAAACATGAATTATCAGAATTGTCCAAAAGATGCACTTTTCTACGTTTTAGTGTTTTGCGTTTGCGTTTCGTTTGCGTTTAAACGGGAAAGAATAACAGATTCTCCACTGTACATGTATTAAAACTTCTGTCATATAAATCTACCCCCATGGCCTTGTTTTAGTTGTGAAGACATGAGATCACTTAAAGCTTCATGTAGTTGAAAGGAAAGCAGAATGCACCTGAATGCGCATTCTGTTTTACTTTCAGCCAGCCTTAAGCTACCATCTTCCAGGGTATAGAAACTATTTCTTACTGTACAGATTCATGACGGTTTAAAATGGAACTATTTTCTTCAGTGAAGAAATAAACGAAAGCCTTAAAAGGCGTTTTTATGGGGTAATGGATTAATTGTACTACGGTTTTCCCAATAAACGCGACTACGCTTAAACTATTACTTCCAATGCAAACAGTTTGGAGCGAGATCAGACGCCGGGTAACCAGGCGTCTGACCATGCTCAAAATTATTTGCCACTCTTATTGAAATAGATAGTCAACATTGTCAAACAGTTGTCCTTTTCTACATTTTAGTGAAATGCGCTTGCGTTCCGTTGGCGTTTAAAGGGGGACAAACGTCTTTTCCACTGTTGCATTGGTGATAACAGAATCCATCATGCAAATCTCGAGAGACGACCCAGTTGCCCTGGAATATTGGTTTGGAATTCCATTGACCGATCACGTTTGATTACTAAATACACAGTGAAGAAGACGTTATTCTTTCCCAAAAAAACACGTGCGTACTACAATTACATGTAATTCGGTTGCAATCAGTTTGGAGCCAGATGAAACGCCTGGTTACCGACGTCTTGTCCTAATTGGTATTCAGAAACATGAATCACCACGTTAAAAAATATGTAATATTCTACATTTGATTGAACTTCGTTTGCGATTCGTTCCATTTCGTTGAACTCTTTGACTGTCAAAGTTTATCGTTTGCTTTAACCCTATAACCGCTAAAATATCGTCTGCATTACATGTAGCAGTGTCGTCTGCAATATTTTAAAGTTAGCTTTAGGGCTGATTTGACTGAAGAAATGTCGATACGTGTGTCAAACAGTTTGGATTCTGATCAGGCGCCGCGTTACGCGGCGTCTGATCAGAATTCAAACTGTTTGTAAAATCGCCTCATGGCGACGTTCGCTGTGAAAAAGTTAAACTGGAGAAAATGGCGTTTCACCTCCAATGTACATGTAGCAGCCTCGGAATAGACGTGAGCCTAATATGTTGTTAATTCTCCTTACATTAGTACTACATTATAGAAATGTATTCTCTGTCTGGAGACCTTTCTTTCCCATTATTCTTCCTATATTCGGTTATTTACTGTAAATTAAATTATCTTTACGTACACAGTGGAGAAGACGTTTTTCTGTCCCGCTTAACCCATTACATTGTCTGTTTCTAGTTTTGAAGACAGGTGACAACTTACAGCAAATTGAAAGTAAAGCAGAATGCGCCTTTAGGCGCATTCTGCTTTTCTTTCAGTCTGCTTTAAGCTGTTATTTATTAGGATAAAGAAAATATTTCTTAGGATACATATTCATGACTTAATAAATTGGAACTATTTTCTTCAGTGGAGAAATAAATTAAAGACGTATTTATGGGGGAGTGGGTTAAACGCAAACAAACCGCGACCGCAATGCAATAACATACATGTACATTTCTCCCTTTTTACAACACTACCCTATTGGAGTCAAAGATTGTGTGTGATGTTCGGAGGGAGTTGTTATAGGAAGGGAAATTAGTTTACATGTGTAAACAGCTTAAATCCAGATCAGACGCCACGTAACGCGGCGTCTCATCTTGATTCAAACTGTTCGTCATTCGATATCTGGTTATACTGCTTGCAATGGGCATACCGTTTCAGGCATAAACTCGTTTTAACGTTTTCTCAATTGTAAATGCTATTGAATGGCAGAGTTGGCAGTGAAAAGGTTAGGAATTTGGTCGGGCAATCAAATAATTATTACGGTACATGTAACATAGGCGGATTTTTAACGAGGCTGCAAACCATATGACTTAGACCCTACTCACAAACAACCAGACAAGTAATACTTGGTTATCCCCATACAATCTTTACCCCTTTAACTGCCATAATATCATCTGCTTAAATTGCTTCGTTTGCATTTATTTCTCAAATTTCAATTCTTGCTTCCTTCATTCGTTCCTGTTTAACCTATTTGCACCAAATGGATTATTCCATACCTATATTTTAGATTAGTCAATTTTCTTATACAATGTATAAGGGGTGTCTGGTCTAAATTGTCATTTTCGTTTTGTTTTATATTGAAATTTTATGCATTTTTCATTCGTGAATTAATCGTTGGAACTCGGACAGCAAACATTTGGAGGATTTTTCAAAACGAAATGTTGTTAACCGATGTTTGCCTTCCTAATAGAGGACCCATGATTACCGACTAATATTCTTCTTTATTAATGAGATAAATTGCAAGAAAATTGATATACCTTATAAACAGCTGCATTTTAAATTATCTTTATGACAAAAAATCGATACATTTATCCTACTTTAACATGACGTCCTTTCCAAATGACGTCAAACCGGCATTTTCGCGCCAAACTGTCAAGTTGATTACGTCTGAATGTAAACAATAGAACTTATTGTTATGCTTTTAAATGTTTACAGTTTCAGTAATACGGTCATGGTTGTTTCGTATAGGGTGCACATTATTCGTGTTATCAACCTCTAATATGGATTAAACATACATGCGAACTAACAAAATGTTCATTTAATATTAAAAATTACAGCTATATATATTGTAAATATAAGAAATTACATCTTTCTGAAATTTACTTTCTGTTATAATCAGAACAGCGTTTATTGGGAAGTATTAATGGCTTCTCTACTGTACAAACCTGTACCTCGGGTACAGTGGAGAATCTGTTATTCTTTCCCAATAAACGCGTTTACGCTAAAACTATTATTTCTATTGCAAACAGTTTGGAGCTAGATCAGACGCCGGGTAACCCGGCGTCTGATCAGGCTCCAAACTATTTGCCAGCAAGATAAACAAGAATTATCAGAATTGTCCAAAAGTTGTTCTTTTCTACGTTTTAGTGTTTTGCGTTTGCGTACGTTTACGTTTAAACGGGAAAGAATAACAGATTCTCCACTGTATATTAAATGAAGCAATATCACAGATGGACACGATTAGTCTAGATATTTCTATGTTATCATCTACAGTTGGGAGTACATGTACACATTGAATGAAGCCATAACAAATGAACACGATAAGTCTAGACATTTCTATGTTATCATCTATACAGTTGATATTACGTGAACGAAACTAAACGAAAACGCAATGCAATCAAATGTAGAATACCTTATCTAAATATTCCTATGATATATATGTAGTGTTACCTGAGTGGCAAACAATTTGGAACATCACCAGGGGTCTGATCTTGCTTCAAACTGTTTGATATGAAAGTTTGTTGTTTTCAGTAGAAACGCTTCTACTGGTACAGTGGAGAATCCGTTATTCTTTCCCGTTTAAACGAAACGAAACGCAAACGCAAAACACTAAAACGGAGAAAAGGACAACTTTCGGACAATTCTGATATTTCATGTTTATCTTGGTGGCAAACAGTTTAGAGCCTGATCAGACGCCGGGTTACCCGGCGTCTGATATGGCTCCAAACTGTTTGCAATAGATATAATAGTTTTAGCATAAACGCGTTTATTGGGAAAGAATAACGTTTTCTCCACTGTATATGTAAAATTACCTTTTTCTACACGCTAAAGTTATCGGTACCACGCAAGTCTTTCCTAAAGAAGGGCCCGTTTCATAAAACTTCGTACGACAAAAACGATCGTAAGTCTGAACTTTAAAATACATTTAATTTCTTTGAAAAGACGCTTCCAAAGAGATGTCACAAGACCAGATTAAAAGGGTTAAATTGCTCACGGCTTGCTTTCTAGTCTGGTCCAATGTTGCCATTTAAATTTCTCAAAGTCTATTATGAGAAGATGTCACTTTTTGCCTATGAACAAGTTTATGTTCAAACTTAGCCCGGCTCGTGACCAGTCTCAAAACTGCTTTTTACTTAGTTTAAAGACCATCGCGGCAGTTTTTTCGAATTAACAAAACATTCAGATAAATAATTACGATCGCGAAATGATTAAGTTTTGCCAAAATAATAATTTGTTTATATTGAATGGAAGGTTCAAGCCAGATCTTGATACTCCAAGACTGACGTGTAAAAATGCAAGTGTAGTCGACTATTTCTTAGCAACTTCCCCAGTTTTTGAAAATATTGTTAAATTACAGGTGAAAGACTTTTGTGATTTATTCTCAGACGTACATTGTCCGGTGGAAATTAGCCTGAAAACAAAAATTAAACCGCATAAAACAAATAACGTTGAAGAAAATTACGAACAAACCATTAAGCTATGGGATCCAAGTAAATCAAACAATTTCAAAGATAACATTGATATTATTAAAATTTCAGAAATAGAAATGAAACTGTTAAAGTTGGAATCTGTCGAAAATATAAATCAAAATGAAATAAATGAAATCGTAACAGAAGTTGAAAACCTATTTCTAAACTGTTGCAAAGAAACTTTTGGTATGGTGAGTAATACACGCCAAAAGAAACAAAATAAGCAACAACAACGATCACCCTGGTTTAATACAGAATGTAGAACATTTAGAAATAAATACCATAAAACCAAAAGAGCGTACAATAAATATAGAACAAATGCATTGAAACAATTGTTGAAAACGGTGAGCAAGGAATACAAAAGTGCACTACGAAGAAGTAGAACAAACTTTAATAAAACTAAGGTCGACAAGTTAAGAACATTAAAAACAAGTAATCCTAAACAATATTGGAAAATATTAAATTCAGAAACAAAGCAAAAAGAAAAGTTACCTCCACTCGATGATTTTTACGAGTACTTTAAAAATCTAAATAACCTAGGCAAAGAAGTCAACGAGGCAGAACCAACTAATGTTACACAAAATAATCCTAACAGAAATGTAGAAAATAATATAAACGATGAGATAAATGAACCAATAACAGAAAACGAAATTCAGGCAGCCATTGCAAACCTAAAAAATAACAAATCCCCTGGAGTCGATTTAATAGTAAACGAACATTTAAAAGCATCCATAAATATGACAATGCCAATATATACTAAACTGTTTAACATTGTTTTTAATCACGGAATAATCCCAGAAAGCTGGACAGTTGGTCTTATAAAACCGATATATAAAAATAAAGGCGACCACTCCCAACCGGAAAACTACCGACCTATTTCACTTTTAAGTTGCTTAGGTAAATTATTTACCTGCATTATAAACAACAGACTAAATACGTATGCTGAAAGAGTAGATCTTATACATGATACACAGACAGGTTTCCGTCAAAACTGTTCCACTTTAGATAACATTTTCGTACTTAAAGGTTTAATTGATATTGTGCAAACAGAGAAGAAAAAACTATTCTGCTGTTTCATTGATTTTAAACAGGCTTTCGATTCTGTATGGCGTATTGGGTTATGGAATAAATTGGAAAAACAAAACATTAATGGTAAATGTCTAACAATTATTAAAAATTTATATAAAGATATCAAATCAAAAGTAGTAACTTCAGAAGGTACGTCAGCTTCTTTTAACTGCATGATCGGCGTCAGACAAGGTGAAAATCTTTCACCTTTCCTGTTTAGTATTTTTCTGAATGATTTAGAGGAATATCTTCAAAACAAAATCGAAGGTATTCATGTAAACGATAGAGCAAGTGTGTTCCTTAAACTTTTTATTCTATTGTATGCAGATGATACTGTACTTTTTAGTGACAATAAAACTGATCTACAAAATTCACTAAACTATTTTAAAACGTACTGTGACAAATGGAAATTAAATATCAATATAAGCAAAACAAAAATAATGATAATTGGAAAAGGTAGGGTATCAAAAAATATAGAATTTAAAATCGGAAACGAAATTATTGATATTGTTGAAGATTATAAATACCTAGGAATCCTATCCTCAAGAACAGGCTCATTTGTTAAAGCGAAAAAACATATAACCGAACAAGCAAATAAGGCAATGTTCTCTCTTCTAAGAAAAGCTAAACGACTTGAATTACCCCTCGATATCCAAATTGAATTGTTTGAGAAAACAGTGAAACCTGTATTGCTGTACGCCAGCGAAATCTGGGGATTTGGTAATGTTGATATCTTAGAAAGAGTTCAGCTAAAATACTATAAATACATCTTTAATTTAAAAAAATCAACTCCCTCCTATATGATCTATGGTGAATTGGGAGTAACTCCCTTAATAGTTGACATAAATAATAGAATCGTATCATTCTGGTCAAGAATTATAGACAACATAAACAGTAACGATACTTCAAAGCTATCTTCCAAAATGTACACTGTACTCTATGAACTATATACTACAGCCCCTTCTAAATTTCCGTGGATAAATAACATTAAACGTATTATATGCAACAGTGGATATTCAGGGATATGGTATAGTCAAAGCTATATTAACAGTAAATGGCTTAAAAAGTCCCTTCAATGTAAATTTAAAGATATTTATACTCAACAGTGGCATGGAGATTTAGATAGATCTTCAGATACAAATATGTACAAATATGTCAAGACAGTTTTTAAACGCAGTAAATACATAGATATACTTCCTACATCACTCTGTAAACCACTCATCGCTTTTATAACTAGAAATCACCGACTCCCAATAGAGATAGGAAGATGGAATAATACACCATATAACGATCGAAAATGTATGACCTGTAATACACTTGGAGACGAATATCACTATCTTTTAGAATGTACACTGTTTAATAATCCTAGAAAACAATATTTAGCCTCTCATTACTACACACATCCGAATTTCGTGAAATTCACAGAGCTATTAAATACTGAAGATTATGAAACGCTACACAATCTTTCAATTCTTGTGAAAAAAATTATGGCAGCCTTTAAAACCTAATCATCTGAAAGGGATCCAAATAGGAAGGAGTAAAATGAACAAATCCAGCAATTCCATACTCATTCCGGCACAAAACCCTATGGCGTGGCTGTCCATTGGAATCGTCTCAAAGAGACGATTCTAGTGGGCAGTAGCGCCGTAGAGTTTAATGCAAAAATAAAGATTCTGTGTTATGAAATAATCTCCCTATCTATAGCTCTTACCTTAGATATACATGTACTTGTTACTTAAATCTTTATTATACTTGGTAAACATGAGTGTAAATAGTAAACTGTTTCAAGTTTTAACAATTGTAAATACGAGTTGATACAGAACTACTGGTGCTTTTTATTGTGGACAGGTTGGATCCATATCATACACAGACTAGGTCAGCGTGCGATCTGTATCAACCTGTCGACAAAACTAGTGTCTCGCACCAATCGGTAATGGCGCATATGCGATACCATACACTTATTTTTATTTCCATATTGCTAAATGCCCGACGATGTAATTCTATGTATTTTATACTTCTATAGCCCTTAGATATACATTAAACTAAGCTGTAACAATTATAACGGTTGAAGCGTGCAAAATGTACTGTGTGAGAATAATTTACGGCCATCTACAATCAGTGTGACTTCGGATATGACGAAGAGTAGATCGGCGTCATATCTGAATCCAAACTGACAGTATGGTAATTTGCCGAGGGCGGATCGGTAGGTTAAGAGTTATTTGCCTTTGGCCTGCTAGCCACATGCGATCGAACTGGTCGGCAGTTTGGATCCTAGTGAGTCGTCGATTTACTCGGCGTCTCATCTGAACCCATAATACCTGAAAACGTTGTCGCTGTTTCGTCCGTAGGGAACTAGATGTAAGAGAAGCTCTCCTTTATTAAATTAATTGCTGCTTACCTTGGACTCACTTCGGCTAAACTTCCCTACTGATCGTCAGAGTACATCCATTTCCACATACGGTCAAATGGCTATATTCTGCCTTTTGTAATCATTGCGAGAACTGCATGCTTTTAACGGTTATAATTGGGGCTTACGACACAACTGCACGGACAAAATTGCTACCCGACTGTGTCCGAGCGACGCCTAACTGCAGTTTATTATATTGTAATGACACATAGTATACCTTGTTTTGATTTAATTTGTAAACCCCTATCAAGCTAGTTGCGACATAGATAACTTTTGCAAAATGTTTGGATCCAGATCAGACGCCAAATAACGTGGGGTCTGGTCTGAGCCCAAACTGTTTGGCACATAATTTTAATTATTTCAGTTTAATAAGCACACGACTTATTTTGAAATCTTACACAGACGATACGTTTGAAGTAAACATCAAGCTAGCAAGATAGGAGTAAAATAAAATGTACACTTCACGTCAGCATTTCAACTATGTGGCATTAGATGCACTTTCTCTATCTATATATATATGTCTGTCTGTCTGTCCGTCAGTCTGACCGTCTGTCTTCTCTCTTTCTTTCCTTCATCTTTCCTTCTCTCTTTCTCTCCCTCTCTTTTTCTTTCTCTCTATCTCTATTACTCTTTTCTATCCCTTTACAAGTGTCTAAAGTGTACAGTCTTACATGTGGGTATTTATTTGTACATGTAGTAAGTTTCTTAGTTTGTATTTATGTTTGTGCCAGTGGTTTAGTTATTTATATACTCGTATCTAATATCTACATGTATCTCCAAATTTTGTTTCGTTGGAGAAATTGAGAAATTGGTAAACGCATATACTACTCTTAGCTAGTAGACTGCTGTGTGTACCTGTATTTCTTCTCCAAATTTCGTCTAGCTGGAGAAGCATATCATATGGGTACCCCAGCATTACTGTTGGCAAAAATGAAGTATTTATTTATTTATTTTGTTATTCATCCTATTAGGTAGAGCTTGGTAAATACCTGTATGCTTTCTTCTTCTATTATGACACATCAATATACAAATTGAAAGAGTGAACTCGAGCCAGCATAGACCACGATCAGAGGCCGAGTTACCTAGGAACTGATCATGATCTAAACTGTCAGGTGATATGTATGACTATATATGGAACACATTTTGGTTAACATCTGTTTATTCATAAGAAATACTTTTTATTTAGGCTTTATTATAAATTATAAAAATTTCAAATGAATTTGCGTATTCCCAACTAATGACCTCTCTATTGATATGTATGTTTTCTATTTGTATAAATGTTAATGCTGTCCACGGTAGTGGACCTTATACAGATATATTTCAATAAAGTTTCAAAGTTTCAAAGTTTCAAAAGATTTCTGTTATGCAGAAATAAAAATAGAGGGTCCCCCAATTGGATATTGTCTTAATAGCTTGTTTTTGGGTATACCCCTTATTATCCGGAGACACGTGCTTTTGATCATACAATCTCAGAAAAACCCTCTTCAGCTTTGTTGTTTACCTTAAATGTTCGGTTAAACATATGTTTTAATAAAATAGAAACAAATAGTAGCAAGTAACAACACAACATAAAAACAACATATTACTCGTCAATAAAGGGAACACTTCATATAGTTATTTTTTCAAAGTTGTTTCTGCTACAGTTATTACATTCAGATTTTGAATTATATTATTAAACTTTTACAAATACTGATGAAGCATTAATTTACTGAAATCACTCATTAAAATTATACATGTAGGGACTCGAACTATTTTTTCTGAAAAATACAAATGTCTGCATAAAGAGTAACGCATGTCAATCCAATTACATATAGGGCTTTCTACAAATTATACATTATAACCACTTTTAATGCTAGAAAGTGTCCAAACCCATACTGTTCAATAGGCAACAATGTATTACTATTCAGGCATTATTAGTATATATCACTAATCGTGGTCGCCAAATGCTGCAGTGACCGTATAATTTACCTTATTGAGGTAGAAAAAATACAAATTTCAAATATAAACTGTATAATAGAGTATTGGTCAAAGGGAGACAACTCATGCACATTTTTTGCCTGAGTTGCCTCACTTTGATGGTAAAAACTGAAACTGGCGCGATAGTCCTTAACAATAAATCGTTAGAAATATTAAAAATGTAGTTGAATTTCGTTTGTGTTTCATTTGCGTTTAAACGGAAACGAACAACTTCTTCTCCACTCTGTATCTGACATAAGACGTTTGCCCCTTTACTGCATTATCTCTAGTACAATAGTGATATGCAAACATTCTAGATCCTGATCAGAGGCCGTGTAACGTGGCGTCTGATTAGGATCTAAACTGTTTGAAACTCAAGTTTGTATTTAGTTCAAAATACATGATTAAGACATTTAAGAAATAAAGGCAGACGACCGTAACGGTTGTTTAAAGCTAATGACGTCATTGTAGTGAAGGGTTTAATCATTTCGCTCTCAATGACGTCATAAAGCGCATTTGCAAAAGGTTTGGATCCTAATCAGAAGCCTCATACATGTATCAGCAACCAAACTGTTTGACACCAATATCGATATGTTTTAAGTCATACTACATGGAATCTTATTTTAAACGATATTGCTGACAACAAAATTGAAGCAGAAAACCATTAAGCGGTGAACGGGTAAAAATCTCCTGAAAAAATTTGATCATGAAAGGCTTCAGCTAGACATCGTTTAGCGTGATAAGGATTGATGGACAATGCAGCATATCAATAACTTGCACTGCGGTTAACCACAGAAATCGATGGCAACCCTCAAGCTTTTAAAGATTGCATAAATTTCCTATATCGGCTCAAAACACTGCCCCTACTTTAGAACATTAAACAAATAGTCTAAATCGACTGAATAATTTAAATGCAGGCTTTGCAACCTGGTACAATGGCCTTAAGAACAGACTAAGCACCAAGCACAAGTTTTTAAAGAAATCATAAAATTCCTATATCATCTCAAAACAATGTTCCTACTTAAATTCATTGAGCAAATAACTTCAAAATCGACCGATGAGCTTGTAACAGAGCTTACATTAGGCTTTGCAACCTAGCACAATGGCCTTTATGACAGTTAAATACTAACTAAACCCACAAACACTTAATTCTTTCGGAGTGTAAAAGGGTTTTACAGATGTTTCTGGAGCAGTGATGTTTCTGTTTCAATGACAAGAGTACCGTGGAGAAGACGTTATTCTTAACCAACAAGCGCATTTATGTAAAGTAATTATTTTCAATGCAAACCGTCTGAAGCCAGATCAGACACCGGATAATCCTTCACAAGTACCCTTTTTAACCCCTGTTTGAGAGGAGCAATTTTCGGTGCACATGTTGTTTAAGAACGTTCCTGTTTTATATTTACATTATATTTGCTGTGATTTCTAATATTAAAGGAAAATCTTATTAGTATGTATGTATGTATGTATGTTTAATCCATTTAAGAGGTTGTTAACACGAATAATCTGTACTCTGTAAGGAACCGTCATAGATGTAACCGCAAAACTGAAGCTGTGATTCGCAGAAAAATGATCCATAAGCCACGCCTCCTATGCGAAAGATATCCACAAGTCCCGCATCCTAGAGCAATTGCGTATGTACGAATTAAACGTCAATTTTGCAATGTAATTGAATGGGGCGAAAGTAAATATTTACAGCTTCTTTGACAAGTTGGCGAGTTATTTTCAATTGCATTGAAATATGTTTGGAGCCTATTCAGACGGTGGAAACAATAGGATTACATGTATCAATATTAAACGCATTTATTGGGAAATAATAACGTTTTTCTCCACTGCCAAAAATACGAGTAGGGATTAGAAATGAATAGCGATATATCAGTTTTATGGCGAAAAGGTTAACACTGATTGTAGAATAACAGAAATGTTTAAACCAGACGGTATTAAACATTATAATTGTTCTCCTGGGTTTGTGTAAATAATAAATTATCTCTAATGAAAATCGATGCTTTATGCGAACATCGTTTGTCTTTCGTGCACCTGAGGATGTTTTCACTATTTATAGTGATTTCACTGCTATTTGCAAATAGTTTCTATCCAGATCAGACGCTATGAAACTTGACTAGGGTATCCTATTGTCAAATGTTTTAAATAGAGAAAATACAGTTGAGAAAACGGGTTTTCCCGTTCAAACGCAAACGAAACGCAGTGCAATCAAACGTAGAAAATGACAACTTGTTAACAATTCTGACTTTTTATCTTATTCTGAGTGGCAAAATATTTGAAGCCTGATCAGACGCCGGGTTACCAAACTGGCTCCAAACTGTTTGTAATGAAACTAAGGGTTTTTACGTAAACGCGTTTATTGGGAAAAATAACGTTTTGTCCACTGTAGGTAGACCACAATTTGTAATCAGACGCTGCAATAACAATGCAAGCGTTAAACAAACATACTAGTGTACACTTTTTGCCGTTCACAGCTAAAACTATTATTTGCAGTGCAAAAGTTTGGAGCCAGATCAGGCTCCAAACTGTTTGCCACCAAGATAAACATGAATTATCAGAATTGTCCAAAAGTTGTACTTTTCTACGTTTTAGCGTTTTGCGTTTGCGTACGTTTAAGTTTAAACGGGAAAGAATAACGGATTCTCCACTGTATCATGGTGATTTGTCGTCTGCTCCAAATATATCCGTTAAACAATAGTATCTTTGCAAACAGCTGGGAACAAGATCAGACGCCGGGTAACATGGCGTATGATCCATTTTCAAACCATCTGCCACTTATCTTAAAACGGAATCGTCAGCATTTTCAAGACATAGCTATTGTGTACCTTTTTACTACAATGTATATTGCATTTCGTTTAATTGGAAATTGGAACTTTTCATTTTACTCAAATCTATGATAGGTATTAATTGGTTAACTATAGAAATTAACGTTTTGTTTACGTGGTTGTAACAGTTAAAATTAACTGTTTAACAACGAAAACATTATCAATCTCACACACTAATTGTAAACAGACGGCAATTCGGCCGTTTTGTTGGGAACACGGCTATATGTCGAGAGAGAGAGGAGATGAAAGATAAGACAATGTTTTCGTAGCCAGTAATTAGGCAATTCCAGATTCATTGTGGCGTTATCGTCCAATGAAAGCTGATTAGCTACGAGGTATCCACGTGCTGTGTTGAGATTATCAATACTACCCTGGTAATAAATTCCTGGCGTAAATCAGAGAAAAGTCTACATTTCATACCCTGCCAAAAGCTCATTGCAATTATCAAGAGGTGTTTTCGTCTCGCGTTCAGAAATATACCGTGCTGTGATTAGCCTTAAGCAGATTATAGGAAAAGAAGTAAAACCCCTGGCAAACAGTTTTGATTCTGATAAGACGCCGACGAAATCGACGTCTCACATGGACCCAAATTGTTTAGCATTCTATTTTTTTTATATTTAAATGAGTGGTAAATGCAATATTTTTGTGTCTGAAACATCTATTGTTATCCCTTTTAACGACACACTTGCATTACAGGGCTTCCACTTCTCCGCATTATTCCGAAGTCTTCGGATTTTTATCCTAGCAGATGGTAGCTTAAACAGGCTGAAAGTAAAGCAGAATGCGCATTGAGGCGCATTCTGCTTTACTTTCAACCTGTTTTAAGCAGACATGTATCTTCAAAACTAGAAACAGATTATGGGGTAAAGGTACGATTAGTAAAATCGCGTCTGAGAATTTAAAAAATTGAAATTTTAGGATTTTTATGACCAACTTATGACAGCCTTGTTACCATAGTATACCACCTGCTATGCACTAAGTGTAACCTGATTATATTACTTACTCAGTAAAAATATGAAAGAGAATCCAGCTGTTTTGGGGAAGGGATTAATAATTACGAGCTAGATCTAATAGCAATTTGCTACTATAGACCAGAAAATGTATGTATATTGCCCTTGACAAGAGGTTTCTCATAATATTATAGTAGCAACAGTGTTGGATGTAGCTGGGGAAATGGTATTGTTTCCAAACAGTTTGCCACGCAGCCTAAAATGCAGCATCAACAATTTTAACCCTTTTACATGTTCTCTCAATGACGCCAAAAGACGCCTTTACAAACAGTAACGCGACGTCTGATCTAGATTCAAACTGTTTGACACCCGTATCGAAACTGTGTCAGTCATACAGTGGAGAAAACGTTATTCTTTCCCAATAAACGCGTTTACGCTAAAACTATTATTTCTATTTCAAACAGTTTGGAGCCAGATCAGACGCCGGGTAACCCGGCGTCTGATCAGGCTCAAAACTGTTTGCCACCAAGATAAACATGAATTATCAGAATTGTCCAAACGTTGTACTTTTCTAGGTTTTAGTGTTTGCGTACGTTTGCGTTTAAACGGGAAAGAATAACAGATTCTCCAATGTACATTGTACAGAAACGATATTGCAGACAACAGTATTGAAACAGACGATAATATGGCGGTAAAGGGGTAAAAACCTCACAAAAAGCTGTCATTTTCTGAATTTAATTTCATTGCGTTTTCATTTATTTCGCGGCGTCCGATCAGGATCAAACCTGCTTGTAAATTATGACGTCATTGAGAGTGAAATGGCTAAACGCAAACGCAAGGCATTAAAATCGGAAAAATAACAACTTTTCGACAATGTTGCTGACTCATTTTGAACTGTTTGCAATGGAAATACATGTAATAGATTTAACGTAAACGCGTTTGTTGGGAAAGAATAACGCCTTCTCCAATGTAATTGACGGTTTATTTAATCATATTTGTATTGTATATGAATTATTTAAAGTGATGTTTAAAACCAGGTGTAGTCCGGTCAAAGTTGGAGTAGAAAACGCGGTTGAGAAACGCTAAACAATATGTTTCAGGTATTTTACTTAAATTACTTTATATTCTATTTATGCCCTATGTCCGATAATGTTTTCATTTGAGTATTTTATCTTTTTCTACAACACGTCATCTGGTGTTCTGTCTCTTGGAATCTTTAATCAATTATTTCCATTGCAAACCGATTGGAGCTTATTCAGAATCCCTGCGTCTGATTTTGCCCTAAATTGTTTGCTACTCAGATTAAAATTATTACATTGTGTTTAAAATAAGCTGTAAAATTTCTACATTTTATTGCATTGCGTGTGCGTTATATTAACCCTTTACCTGATAGCCTTTTTCTAGTACTTAAAATAGATGACTACTTAAAGCAGGTTGAAAGTAAAGCAGAATGCGCCTGATGGCGCATTCTGCTTTACTTTCAGCCTGCTTTAAGCTACAGTGGAGAATCTGTTATTCTTTCCCAATAAACGCGTTTACGCTAAAACTATTATTTGCAGTGCAGACAGTTTGGAGCCAGATCAGACGCCGGGTAACCCGGCGTCTGATCAGGCTTCAAACTGTTTGCCACCAAGATAAACAAGAATTATCAGAATTGTCCAAAAGTTGTTCTTTTCTACGTTTTAGTGCTTTGCGTTTGCGTACGTTTGCGTTTAAACGGGAAAGAATAACAGATTCTCCACTGTATCATGTGCTATAATATAGAAAATATTCCCTATAATACATATTCATTACTGATTAAATTGGAACCATTTTCTTCAGTGGATGTTTAAATCATATCCGCTAAAAGGCGCTTCTATTGGGGAAAGGGTTAAGTGTTCATTTAAGTGGAAAAGAATAACGTCGCCCAGCTGTACACGCCGTCATTAAACATTCTTTCAACATACACATGTATACATGTAATAAGAAAATGTCAGTTTTTATTATGAAATCGATGATAGCTACATGTACTAGGTCCGACCGTCACGTGTTAATCGTTTGTGTCATGCAAACATTAGCTTAAATACACTCTAGTGGGACACATCCAGATAAGTTGATGGAATCATAACGGGACCAATTAAGTCTTCAAGGTCAAAAGTACATCTTCCTTGGAACCGTTGCCTGCATAGTACAGTGAAGAATACGTTATCCTTTCCCGAAAACGTGTTTATGCTAACATACAGTACTTATGCACATCGTAAACAGTTTTGTTCAGTTCAGACGCCGAGCGCTCGAAACTATTTTTCACTCAGATTAAATACATGGCTGGAAAATTGAAGATATTAAATTATTTGTTACTGATTTGCGATTATAACGTATTCTCCACTGTAAGTCAGTTCATCTCTTTGGAACTATTGCCCGCATAGTAACACCCTTTAACCATTTACCTGCTGATAGTGACTTTACTGATGTTTGCAAACAGTTTGGATCCAGATCAGACGCCGCGTAACGCGGCGTCTGATCTCCAT
Source organism: Gari tellinella (assembly GCA_922989275.2). Classification (NCBI taxonomy): domain Eukaryota; kingdom Metazoa; phylum Mollusca; class Bivalvia; order Cardiida; family Psammobiidae; genus Gari; species Gari tellinella. The sequence continues at coordinate 49,596,863 of OV277866.1, forward strand.
CCAAACTGTTTGACACTCGTCTTTAGGTTTGTTTACTTAAAAAATGTAAAATCTAAATTTAACAAATTTTGCAGAATACAATTTCAAAGCAGACAATATCACCGCAGGATAAGGTTAAATATATTTGCCTTCCCTCTTGGGACACTTTTCACACCCTTTAGATAGAACAAAAATAACAGTTTCCAGACAGGCTGTTTCTAATATAGAGGAGAATACATTGCACATTATTCTGTCCCAAAATGACCGCGTTTGTGTTCAAAGAAGTAATTCCATTCTAAACAGTTTGGGGCCAGATTGGCCGCCCGGTAACACGACGTCTGGTCTGGCTACCTACCGTTTGACACTCATACTTTTCAGAAAACATGTCTTTTTCTATTTATTATATTTTGCGTTTCGTTTGCGGTCGGATTCGTTTAAACGGAAACGAGTAACATCTTTTCTAATGTACATATCCATTTTTCTGCCATTTTTTGTCCGTATTAACTGACCGTCTCAGGAACATGTATATGTTTTAACCCTTATCAAGCTTAGCGCGACCTGCCTAACATTTGCAAACAACTTGGATCCAGATCAGACGTCTGATCTGTATTCAAGCTGTTTGACCCTCATACTAATATTTTCTTCAGTTTAAAACAAGATAAAAATAGTTACATGTATACTATTTTCGCATACGATAATTTTCAAGCAGACGACAATTCAGCCTGATAATAATTTAGACAGTCTGTTAGACCCTATAACTAGTTGATGGTACAAATTGCCCAAAACATGGTCAACTCTAAGTTAGGTAATTTAGATAACTTAGTTTTATATCCATCAAGACAGTCATAAACACGTTCTACAGTGGAGAAAACGTTATTCTTTCCCAATAAACGCGTTTACGCTAAAACTATTATTTCTATTGCAAACAGTTTGGAGCCAGATCAGACGCCGGGTAACCCGGCGTCTGATCAGGCTCCAAATTGTTTGCCACCAAAATAAAAAATGAATTATCAGAATTGTCCAAAAGTTGCACTTTTCTACGTTTTAGCGTTTTGCGTTTGCGTTTCGTTTCGTTTAAACGGGAAAGAATAACGGATTCTCCACTGTACGTTTCGTTCTCCTCTTAACGCAACCAATCCTAGCGACTAGTACAATCGTCAGTTATAAACCTTGTACTTGTGACCGTAATACATTTGTCATATGCGAATGGCGTAGACTCTGATCAAAGGTCTCTTGAATGCGCTCATTGGGTAATCGGGGCAAGTTTCATAAAGCTTCGAACGAAACAAAAACGGTCGTAAGTCAAAACATTAAAATACATTTAATTTCTGACTTCTCTATCTAATCCTGTCGTGTGACATCTCTTTGGAATTGTCTTTTCAATGCGAATCCAAAACGATGTCACAAAGCAGGATTAGATGGAGTAAATAAATAAAAATTGAGAGATTTATAACCTGACTTACGACAACATCTGTCGTACGAAGTTATATAAAATGTATTGTAAATTTTAACCCATTATAGTCATTAATGGATCAGACTTTATTGGTGAAAAGTATTTTGCATTGGTAAATTCAGGGGTGAATGATTTAATGATATATCATTTTCAAACGCCATGCATCCCTTTTAACGAGTGAATATAATTTATCTAATAAAATAGCTGTCTGCTTTTAACTTTGACATGGAATTCACTTCCTTTATATACAGTGGAGAATCTGTTATTCTTTCCCGTTTAAACGCAAACGTACGCAAACGCAAAGCACTAAAACGTAGAAAAGAACAACTTTTGGACAATTCTGATATTTCATGTTTATCTTGGTGACAAACAGTTTGAAGCCAGATCATACGCCGGGTTACCCGGCGTCTGATCTGGCTCCAAACTGTTTGCACTGCAAATAATAGTTTTAGCGTAAACGCGTTTATTGGGAAAGAATAACAGATTCTCCACTGTATACACTGGAGAAGACGTTATTCCTTCCAAATAAACGAGTTTATGCTAAGTTTTTTACAATGTATGTCCATTGCAAACAATTTGGAGTCCGATCAGGCTCCAAATTGTTTGCCAATCAGATTAAAAGAAACCGATAGAAATTTCAAAGAAATAGTTTTTTTTATGTATTTTGTGTATTTTATGTATGTATGCAGTGCGTTCGCCTTTCGTTTGCGATCAAATTGGGAAAACCCGCCTTCTCTAATGTAACTAGGTCAAGCCATATCATTTTAATAGTTTATACACTATACATGTATGTATTGAATTTATAGATATATAGATAGAGTTTAGATATAGTTTCGATTTTAGTTAGAGTTTTAATATGCATATCATGGCAACCAACAATAAGTATACATATATCAAGCACAAAGTAACAAATCATGTATACAAATGAAGAGATTCAAGACAGGCACACCAATACCAAGGATACAGTGGAGAAAACGTTATTCTTTCCCAATAAACGCGTTTACGCTTAAACTATTATTTCTATTGCAAACAGTTTGGAGCCAGATCAGACGCCGGGTAACCCGGCGTCTGATCAGGCTCCAAACTGTTTGCCACCAAGATAAACAAGAATTATCAGAATTTTCCAAAAGTTGTACTTTTCTACGTTTTAGTGTTTTGCGTTTGCGTTTCGTTTAAACGGGAAAGAATAACGTTTTCTCCACTGTAAATTTATCAAGTGGGCATCAATTGAGTTATAAAACATCACTTGGAAAATATATTATTCAGTCTTTAACACATTCTTGGTCTTACCCCTATGGCAATTGCTATTGAGAAACCGTTTGGTCAGGATTCAAACTGTCTGACACTCATTCCAACATTGCTTACGTCAAAATACCAAACATTTAAATTCAGACGACAATAATTGTTTAAAATTGATGACGTCATGGCAGTGAATGGCTTAGCGCTGTAGGAGACTTTGAGATCGTTTCATCTAGACCAATACTCGAGTTACGCTGTTGGGAAGACGCTATTCATTTCCATTTAAACACAATCAAAGCATTTTGTTCTGCATGTAAGCTGCCAACAAGCTTAGAAGTGAGTGTTACGTGCCAAATGTTCATATTTAACTAACAAGGGAGAAGGCAGCTTCTACGAAACGAGTACGTCGTAATGTAAAGACACAATTCCCCTGGGAAAACGGCTTTTACTTCCAAAATCGATGAAAGGTTTTAATTTGATTCTTCAAGAACCATTTATTTTCTTACACCGAGGGAACTACAACATAACCTTAATTCAGCGACGATTCAAACAAACTCTATGTGTTTTCTGTACATTTTGTATCATTGTTGTTACACATTTAGCCCCATTTTGTTTTTTTTTGCTATATTTGCCTATATACTTTACACGTGGCTTGTGTTTCCAATAGTCGCTGTTAGAGAGATACATGTATAGTGGAGAAAACGTTATTCTTTCCCAATAACCGCGTTTACGCTAAAACTGTAATTTCCATTAACAGTTTTGAGCCAGATCAGACGCCGGGTCATACTCTAAACTATTTGCCGTCAAGGTTATACTCAACATTCAGAATTGTCGAAATGTTGTCATTTTCTTTATTTTATTACAATGCGTTATATACAGTGGAGAATCTGTTATTCTTTACCGTTTAAACGCAAACGTACGCAAACGCAAAACGCTAAAACGTAGAAAAGTACAATTTTTGGACAATTCTGATATTTCATGTTTGTCTTGTTGGCAAATAGTTTGGAGCCTGATCAGACGCCGGGTTACCCGGCGTCTGATCTGGCTCCAAACTGTTTGCACTGCAAATAATAGTTTTAGCGTAAACGCGTTTATTGGGAAAGAATAACAGATTCTCCACTGTATAAAGAAAATGACAGCTTTCTTGTAAATATTGGATATCGATATAAATGAGTGGCACAAAAATTGGTTCTTGATCAGAATCCGGGGTTTCGGCGTCTGATCTGGTTACAAACTATTTGCAGTGGAAATAACTGTTTTAGCAAAAACACATTTTTTGAGAAAACAAAGCTTTTTGCTCTACTGTCAGTGGCGAAAATATTACACATGTATTATTTGTCAATTTTTTGTTTTTATTTAAAATCCTTTTGTCGATTGCAAACATTTTTTAGCAAGATCAGACGCCGGATCAGGCTCTAAACTACTTGTCACTCAGATCTAAACAACTACAGTGGAGAATATGTTATTCTTTCCCAATAAACGCGTTAACGCTAAAACTCTTATTTGCAGTGCAAACAGTTTCGAGCCAGATCAAACGCCGGGTAACCCGGCGTCTGATCAGGCTTCAAACTGTTTGCCACCAAGATAAACACGAAATATCAGAATTGTCCAAAAGTTGTACTTTTCTACGTTTTAACGCTTTGCGTTTGCGTTTGCATACGTTTGCGTTTAAACGGGAAATAATAACAGATTCTCCACTGTAACTCGAACACTTATGAAGATGTAATTTTCCATAGTTTACTGGTTTGCGTTTGCCCGTCGTTTGCGTTTGAATGGTAAGAATACAGTGAAGAAAATGTTGTTCTAAAACAATTATTTTAATTGCAAACATTTTGATGCCTGATCAGACGCCGGATACCCGGCGTCTGATCAGGCTCCAAACTGTTTGTCACTCAGAATAAAATGACTTCTCAGAATGTTCTAAATATTGTTATTTTACATATTTTAGTACATTGCCATTGCGTTTCGTTTGCGTTTAAACGGGAACGAATAACGTCTTCTCTACTGTACAAAGTATTTTCTCTACTGTAAAATTCACTTAGTTCAATCGGAAAGCACAGCACTTCCTTATCTGATTTATAATTGGATGTCATAATTAGAAATAACAAAACACTAACAATGTTATTCCCAACGAGAGAGTTGTAAAGACTTCAATCCAATTAGAGAATGAGGTTTGTTAGCTGGAAGTAGGACACATGCCAGTCAAACAGTGGAGAAATATAGGATCTGTCATGAGTCGATGTTTAAGACAAGCTGATCTCAAATGAGTCTAGAATTGAAATGTTATCAAGCGAACACTGGCGAGTTTAATGACTTTCCTATTTAAGACGAGTTTGAGATCAACTTGTCTTAAACATCGACGAGTGACAGATTCTTTTTCTCACATAACCAACGATTTTAAGCTATTTTTTTAAAGCAATGGGTAGTTTTTGGAATTCCAGTGACGTCAAAATGCCGTAATAAATAGTGACGTTAAAGTGACGTCATCAAATTTGATCTTACACACATTGGAGACAAGGATATTCGTGATCGTTGTTCGCTATAGAAAACAGGGGTAGTTATGTGAGAAGACGTTATTTCTTCCCCGTCTAAACGCAAAACGAAACGAAATGCATTAGAATGTAGAAAAAACCCACTTTTAGACAGTTCTTACGATTTTGTTTTGGCAAACAGTTTAGAGCCTCATCAGACCCGGCGTCTGATCTGGCTCCAAATTGTTTGCAATGGAAATAGTAGGTTTAGCTGATACAGAGAAGAAGACGATATTCCTTCCCGTTTTTAAACGCAAACGAAACGCAAATGCAATGCAATAAACTATAGAAATGGACACTGGTTGTGACAATTTTGACTATTTATTTTACAGTGGAGAATCTGTTATTCTTTCCCGTTTAAACGCAAACGTACACAAACGCATTGCACTAAAACATAGAAAATGACAACTTTTCGACAATTTTGACTATTCATATTGATCTGAGTGGCAAACAGTTTGGAGCCTGATCAGACTGTTTGCAATGGAAAAAATAGTTTTAGCGTAAACGCGTTTATTGGAAAGGAATAACTTTTTCTCCACTGTAACTCATTCACCCCTGAACATTTTAATGGACAGTTTCACTTTCAAGACAAGCCTAGTCCATTTTTGACTATTGAGGATTGATTTCAACAATACAAATCAAAATAACAAACAGTGTAGACCCTGATCAGACCAAAAATAATAGTTTTAGCATTATTGATGTCATTAGTAGAATAGAAAATATTCAATTCATACAATTGGGAAGACGTATTTCTCTAAGATTAAATAACTTAAGGTCGAGACGAGACGCCGAGTTTCTCAATATTTCATTCGCCCCCGAAACAGATTTAACAGTTTAAACGATGTGTGTCCTTAGCGTGATACAGTAGGGAAACATTATTATTTCCCAAATGAACGCGTTTACGCTAAAACAACTTTTTCCAATGCAAACAATTTGGAGCCAGATAGGACGCCGGGTAGAAGAACCGTCGGGTCAGGCTGTAAATTGCTTGTCAAGCAGAATAGAACCGCGAACATTATGAAGAACTTGAATTTCACATTTTACTATACATGTTATACGTTTTACGTTTCGTTTGCATTCCCCACTATAAACGTTTAAACTATTTTTGCACAATAAAAGTTTTGCTCTTAATGAACTGGGACCCGTCTTACGAATCGTCGAACGACAAAAATGGTCGTAGTTCAAAACTGTTAAGCACATCTAATTTCTGATTTCTCTGTTAAATCCTGTCTTGTGACATCTCTTTGGAATCGTCCTTTCAAGACGATTCTAAGCGATGTTAAAGGACATGATTTGAGGGAGAAATAAATAATAATTGAGAAATTTAGAATTATTTTGACTTACGACAATATTTGTCGTACGACGTTTCGTAAGAAGGGTCCCTGCAACAGTTTAATAAGAACTAGGTCAACTCGGTGTCTGATACTAGTTTATGATATATTTATTATCATTCATCAGTTAGTTGCTAAATAGGGCTTTGTATCACTTGTTATCGGATTATCACAAAAGGCCTTGACTATACAAACATTCATGGCTTTTAAATAGAGTGCTACTGTTTAGTAATGAAATTGTACACGCTAAAATGTTAGCTTAATCATTTTCTTGTCGTATTATCATGTGCTTTGAAAGTGCCGTCTGCAAATGTTGTAAACTTCGGAAATAAATATTTTTTAAATTGAAAAAACAATTCGAAACACAAGTGTCAAACACCATTAATCCAGATCAGATGCCGCGTGTCGCGGGTTCTGATCTGGATCAAAACTGTTTGCACATTCAAGTCAAGTCGCTTTAGACAGACAGATGCTTTGAAATATTAGGGAAAGAAACCCTCTTGGGGAAAATGATATATAAGCTAGTGTTTGATTAGACTTTTGATTATGGCGTTAACGTTTATTCTGCTAAGTGTAAGCTCAATTAAACTATTAGTTTCGTGGAATTTGGACCTAGATGAGATACAATGGAGAATCTGTTATTCTTTCCCGTTTAAACGCAAACGTACGCAAACGCATTACACTAAAACATAGAAAAGGACAACTTTTCGACAATTTTGACTATTCATGTTGATCTGAGTGGCAAACAGTTTGGAGCCTGATCAGACGCCGGGTTACCCGGCGTCTGATCTGGCTCCAAACTGTTTGCAATGGTAAAAATAGTTTTAGCGTAAACGCGTTTATTGGGAAAGAATAACAGAGTATCCACTATAGCTTAATTTGAAAACCACTGGAGACAAAACATTGAAACATTTCATTAGCATGACGAAGGATAACGGATTAATTTGCTTGCCTCTAAAACTGTCATTCTTTATCCTACAATAACATTGTGTTGTTAAAAATTGATGTTCGTTTAAATTTCAGTATCTTTAAAACATGATACTATAACCAACTAGCATGGTTCCTGTTTTTTTATACCAGCATATTCAATATCTGATCTGGGTTCAAACTATATGCAAAGTGCAGAGAAAACGTAAGATATATGTTTTTAAGTCACGCTTTGAACATTTTGGGTAACTAATGCCTTCACAGTAATCAAAATTATATTTCATAGCTATTCATTTTATCTCCAAAACGTGTGATACATGTAATGGCAAAACCAGTTACATTGGTTTACAATACAGTGGAGAAAACGTTATTCTTTCCCACTAAACGCGTTTACGCTAAAACGTTTATTTAAATTACAAACAGTTTAGAGCCAGATCAGACGCCGGGTAACCCGGTGTCTGATCAGGCTCCAAACTGTTTGCCACCAAGATAAACAAGAATTATCAGAATTGTCCAAAAGTTGTTCTTTTCTATGGTTTAGTGTTTTGCGTTTGCGTACGTTTGCGTTTAAACGGGAAAGAATAACAGATTCTCCTCTGTAACACAACGGTACAACGGTCTTACGAAACGTCGAATGGCAAAAACGGTCTAACTCGAAACTTTGAAATATATCTTACTTCTTATTTCTCCGTCCTATTCCTTTTGTGACATCTCTTTGGAATGGTCATGAAAAGTCACGCTTGGCTATTGCACGGTTCATATGTTTTGTATATTAACAGAGTGAAAATGTTGTCTTTCCAGTTTCATGAAAACGCAATATACCGTGGGGTGTTTTTCTTTTTTCGTTTAATCGCAACAAACATTTAAATAAAAACGAAGCGCAAACGCAAAGCTATTAAATCTAAAATTTGTTATGTTTTAGATAATTCTTACGATTTTATTTTTTTTGTCTGAGGCGTAAACGTTATTCTTTCCCGTTTGAATATAGTCCGGGAATCAAGAGGTTAAACGTGGAAATGCCGGATGAAGTTTTTTTCTCTGCAGTTTTCAATAGTCAAGGGGGTCCTTATCAAGATTCAAGAGGGTGCCCGGTGATATCCTTTGAGCATTTCTCAAAATATGCTAATTAAGTCCGCCATTACTGAAATTCCGTTATTTGGCCATATGTCAATTAGTATGCATCCTACCATGATGATATTGGTGTCTATAATCAGTTTATCAGGGTCTACGAACATGATAAAACCCTCATTTCAGGAATTAAATGTTTTGAACATATGCAACTTATGCAAATCATGCAAATGAGGTCGGCCATTACAGAAATTCCGTTATTTGGCCATATGTCAATAAGTATGCACCCTACCATGATGATATTGGTGTCTATAATCAGGTTATCAGGGTCTACGAACATGATAAACCCATCATTTCAGGGATTAAATGTTTTGGACATATGCAACTTATGCAAATGAGGTCGGCCATTACTGAAATTCGGTTTATTGGTTGTAACACATTTATTATACATGGTAACCTCCTAAAAAAGGTGTCTTCATCTATGTTTTCAGGGTCTACAAACATTATAAGCACATCAGTTTTGCATTTTAATGACTCGCACTTGACTAATTACATCAATTATGCTAATTAGATCGGATATCATTCATGAAATCTAGTTTATTTGGAATACAGCTGGAAATATTTGACCTAATGTCATAATGTAATTTTCCATTCCTAGATTGTCAAAGACTGTCTTTCAAATAATTCGACAATAGTATTAATTGCATTCTTATGGTGATTAATATGCCAACTGAGGTAATGCTGCTATGGCAAATGGTGAAACTACTTTACTCGAGCGCATCCTATTGAGTAACATGCACAGAAGATAGTGCAATCCGAGCCATGACCGGTTGTGCAACTTCACCTCTTTGAACTACAAGGGGTCTTGCTCTTGCAGTCACATCCGATCATCTCTATGATGTAATTAAGGGCAAGCTTAACACCATCCGAAATGTCAGATGGTGTCAGTGACTTGTTCCTGATATCCTTTTCCCATCCGTAGCCCTCCATGTTCAGTTTAGGTAAATCTTTTGTGTCGAGAGTACGCCACAGGATTGCCTAATAATGAGCCCTCTTCACGTTCTCTGCAAATGCCTCTGTGTGGCTGTATGCCCTTTTCCCCCACCCATACAGCCTGGTTTGTGACATGTCTGTTGCTTCCTTCACACCATAACAGGCAGATATGATATCGGTAGCTTGATCTATGAAGTCATTAAATGATGCATCTACGATCCCAACAGTGTTTAGCTTAGGTTATTAGACGTTTCGCTACCCTATTGCGTTCGCGCCTGTCATGTCGCTACCCAGGGTAGGATGTTCCGCTTCCCGTACATTTTCGCTACCTCCTATTTTTATTACAGAACTAAAAACATTTTTCTTTTGTTACTGACCTTTCGTAGTTAATTACTCTTAGTAATATGCAATTAAAATAATTAAATTAAAAAGTTTATTGATCTGAAACTTGTAGTTGAAAATGAAATTATAGCAGCTGTCAATATTGAAAGGCACATCTGAACACTTAATTTAATGGCATTAGATCAACATTTGTATGTGTGATTCAGATCAGCTTCTGCAAAAATCCAATCAGTAAATCATTTTCCACAGTGAGAAGAGTAAATAAATAGAATTCTCTTTTATGGAGATTTCCTTGGTTTGGAACCAGATCAATAAAATATAAATCGTTGATGGTGACACATGGCATCCGCACACATATTTCGTCAACTTTGACTTATGATTATATGTGCCATGGTTAGTTTTCAATCCAGATTAGTATATAAAAATCTCTTCTATCTATGTCCGTTAGTTGGGATCCAGATAAATTAATAACCCTTAAGTTCCATTAGTTTGGATCCAGATTAATAAATAAAATCTCTAGATTAGTAAATAAAAGTTGCGTCGGTGCAAATATTTTGTCAACTTGTAATTATTTATGTCTGTAAGTAAATGGATCCTGACTATTAACTGAAGTAACTTATATGGTGATTCCTTTGGTTTTTGGATCCAGATAAAGGAATAAAAATGTCTGGTGTGAACGAATGGAGTCTAAATTGAATTGATTTTTGTCCGTTAGTTTTGATCCTGATTAATAAAAATCACTTTTAAATATAATGATTCCATTGGTTTGGATCCAGATTAATAAATAAATATATATTATGTGGACGCGTGACGTCTGTGCAATTCTCTTACCAAAATTTGTTTTTATTTCTGTTCGTTGTATAGACCCAGATTAGTAAATAAATCCTCTTCTAATTTTATGTACATTAGCTATAGTTTTGGATCCAGATCAGTAAAAAGAAATCCATTATGTGGGCGAAGCGCCTGCATATTAGTAGATAAAAGTGTGAAAAATAACACTGGGTAGCGAAAAAGTCTAGGTAGCGAAAAGACCAGCCACGAAAACCACAAGGTAGCGAACATGCTAGGGAAGCAAACATCCAGGTAGCGAAACGTCCTGAAAGCTTAAGCTTATATCCTGCTCTCAGCTATTTGAAAACAGAGCCCTTTCCAACTCCAAAGCAACATGCTACCGTGTCGCAACCAGAAATAGCATGTGCAGGAAGGAGGTGCTTCACGATGTCGCGATGCATTTTGACGGTCAGCTGTTAGTCTATCACTGTCCTCCCTTTACTAGGTGATTCCATCGTCATTGGTAGGTTCAGCTTAACCTCCTCATAATGGTGAACAACAGGACATACACATATGTGTCATCTGATACCACAGCAAATATCCTGGCTTCACTGGCACCCTTCAAGACGTGCTGCACAATAATGGTATCGGCTTCTTCATGATACGTCTCCTGATCATATCTGATGCTGGTGATTTCATTCCTGATTTCAGTGGGGCATGGGTCTTCTCCAGTGACAACTTACTTGTGTTTCTCAGTGCTGCCGCTGTGGAACAATCTCACTACAGTTAGATCACTACAGATGATTCTAATCAACTGTTTTTTGTTATCAAGCAACTATAAATAATGGCAGCACATGAACTTAAATGAAATTAACTTAAAGAGATATTACACAAAAACAGAAATTCAGTAATGACGGACCTCATTTGCATAATTTGAATAAGTTGCATATGTCAAAAACATTTAATTCCTGATAGTGCTAGGGGGCGTGAGCACTGTTGCATATTTCAGTATTGCTCATGAACAGACTCAATTAAACCGAGTCTGCAATTTTCAGTATTTGCTTTGTTTTCTGTGCTTTCAAAGGATCTCCCCTTATTCAGATTTATCATGTTCGTAGACCCTGATAACGTGGTTATTAACACCAATTTCATCATGGTAGGCTGCATATTAATTGACATATGGCTAAATAACGGAATTTCAGTAATGGCCGACCTCATTTGCAGAAGTTGCATATGTTCAAAACCTTTAATTCCTAAAATGATGGATTTATCATGTTCGTAGACCCTGATAACCTGGTTAGAGACACCAATTTCATCATGGTAGGATGCATACTAATTGACATATGGCCAAATAACGGAATTTCAGTAATGGCCGACCTCATTTGCATAAGTTGCATATGTCCAAAACATATAATCCCAGAAATGATGGGTTTATCATGTTCGTAGACCCTGAAAACCAGTTATAGACACCAATTTCATCATGGTAGGTTGCATACTAATTGACATATGGCCAAATAACGGAATTTCTGTAATGGCCGACCTCATTTGCATGATTTGCATAAGTTGCATATGGTCAAAACATTTAATTCCTGAAATGATGGGTTTATCATGTTCGTAGACCCTGATAACCTGATTATAGACACCTATTTCATCATGGTAGGATACATACTAATTGACATATGGCCAAATAACGGAATTTCAGTAATGGCGGACTTAATTAGCATATTTTGAAAAATGCTCAAGGGATATCACCGGGCACCCTCTTGAATCTTGATGAGGACCCCCTTGACTATTGAAAACTGCAGAGAAAAAAAGTTCATCCGGCATTTCCAGGTTCAGCTAAATATCAGCCTTTGACTCCCGGACTAATACAAATGCATCGCAAACGCATTGCAATAAAATGCAGATAATTACAAATTTATGACATTTCTCACGATCTATTTAATCTGAATGGCAAACAGTGTGTAGCCTGATCAGAGACCGGGTTACCAGGCGTCTGATCTAGCTTCAAACTGTTTGTAAAAGGTAATAACAGTTTTATCGTAAACTCGTTTAGAGGGAAAGAATAACGTCTGCCTCTTTGTAACAGAGCGGAAATGCTCCTTTTTCCAGTTTCAACAAAATGCAATATACAGGCGCTATTTTCCCGTTTAAACGCAAAGGATATACAAACGAAGAGCAAACGCTAAGCTATAGAATGTAAAAACAATGTTATGTTTTAGTAATTTCTTACGATTTGATTTTTGTTTCATCCGAGGCGCAAACAGGTCTGAGATTGCGTCTGATTTGTTTCCAACCTGTTTGCATTTGATTTGCATTTGAATTTGGACGAATAATAACGTCTTCTCCACTATGGAGATGTAAGTAATGTTTTATTATGTATATTGGCTATGCTGTTATGTTACAAAGCAGTTTCGTCTGGTCCAGTGGAGAATCTGTTATTCTTTCCCAATAAACGCGTTTACGCTAAAACTGTTATTTACAGTGCAAACAGTTTGGAGCCAGATCAGACGCCTGGTAACCCGGCGTCTGATCAGGCTCCAAACTGTTTGCCACCAAGATAAACATGAATTATCAGAATTGTCCAAAAGTTGTACTTTTCTACGTTTTAGTGCTTTGCGTTGACTACGTTTGCGTTTAAACGGGAAAGAATAACAGATTCTCCACTGTAATGTTGTTGTTTGTTTTCAAAATACGAGCGTATCACTAAATCAGTCAACGGATGACAAACGAGTTTGTTAGGAAATTAATCACCTATTCCCTTGTGTACGTACTTAACCATTGACCCTACTGAATATTCATATTTAACACTCTGACCACAATGAACATCAATCACCTTATCGTAACTATAAACTATCGTAACTATCTCTTCGTTATCAAAATGACCATATGCTAAAATACTTAAATGTGTATTCATTGCAAACAGGTTGGAGCCAGATCAGACGCCGAGTAACCTGCATCTAATCATGCTCCAAACACTTTACCAGCCAGAGTAAAACAATTCGTCTCTGTTTTATTAACCTGCCTTTGTCTACATTTTATTTTATTGTATTGTGTTTAGTTTTTTTTAATGGAAGGTATAAGGTAATACAATGTACATGTACATGTATCCACTGTATGAGCATTGGAGAGGAAACGCAGACTTACAGTGGAGAAAACGTTATTCTTTCCCGTTTAAACGCAAACGAAACGCAAACGAAAACCACAAAAACGTAGGAAATGTCAATTTTAAGATATTTCTTACAATTCATTTTCATCTGAGTGACAAACAGCTTGGAGCCTGATCAGACGCCGGGTTACCCGGCGTCTGATCTGGCTCCAAACTGTTTGCAGTGGAAATAAACGTTTTAGCGTAAACGCGTTTATTGGGAAAGAATAACACATTCTCCACTGTACTACATTGTAATGCTTTAACTATGGCTGCTTTTCCTCGTGACACGACTTGTACATTATAAGCAACGACATGCTGTTTGGCATAACTATGACCCCCCTTTAATCGTCATGTGCACATTTCCCCCAAATACATTTATATATCATTTAAGTCACAATCACTTATAAATTAACCCATATCTTAGTCCAATCTGACATAAACAGCAGTGGAACAGATCCCACCGGAGAGAGTATTTGTCTATCAGTTAATCAAGCGAACATCCAGAAACCATCAGTGGCAATAACAAAACCTTTTCAAACCAGCAGTCTACCTCCATTGATCGCAAGGTATGGGAATCCATAGCCGTCTCCTGTTGTCACATTTCCTCTTGTCTTGTTCAAAGTTATGCTTTTCATCTCTAAACGTCATGTCATTATGTCAAAGCGCTGTGTGAACTTGTCTAAGGATTATCTTATTATGGTCGACGGCTATAGCATTATGTTAAAAGTCGCTTCATCTTATTAAAAAACAATGTGAACTTGTCGATATGATATGTTATCATGTTATATACATGTGTTGCTCTTTCAATGTGTGGTTTTGTCTTGTCCAAACAGCGGCTTGTTACATTATGTTCAAACGTATTGTTATTACAATGTATGTTAAAAAGTGAAGTTGTCCTGTCTAGCGTATGTTTGTCAAAAACGGTGTGTTGACATGTCCACACTGCTTCTTACATGTATTAAATTGAAATGTTATGCTATTATTTGGAAAATGAGTGTTATTTTTTCTACGTAACGTGTGAACATTTGTACATGTAATTAATGTTTTATTATGTCTATTGGATATGCTGTTACATGTATGTTACAAAGCAGTTTCGTCTTGTCAAGATGTAGTGTAATCTTGTCTATAAGATTATGCTATCATGTTAAATGAACGCTTTGTTATGTCAAAGTACAGTGTTGACTTGTCTAAATGTTATGTTATTGTGTTACACTGCTATGTTATTAGCTTATTATGTTACAAAGTTGTCTCATCTTGTCAACGAGCGATGTGATCTTATCTATGAGTTATGTTATCATGCTAAATGCACGTGTTGTTATGTAAAAATAAAGTGTTGACTTGTCTAAATGTTATGTTATTTTGTTAAACAGCTATGTTATTATGTTATAAGTATTGTCATCATGTTACAGAGCAATGTGAACTTGTCTATATGATAGGTTAGCTTGTCAATTACGTGTGTTGTTATGTCAATATGCAGTGTTGAATTGTCCAAACTCTGCATTATCATGTGCATCGGTTATGTTATAATGTCAACAATTGTCAACATAATAAGACATGATTTAGACAAGTAAACACTGCATATTGACATAAAAACTCGTACATTGAATATTATTAGTTAAACAGTTTCCTCACAGGGTACATGGGGATTTCTTCCCGGCTGAGGAAAAGCATTGTTGCCCGAGGCGTTAGGCGAGGGTTGCATGGTTTTACCAGCCGGGAAGAAATCCTCATGTACCCTGTGAAGAAACTGTATAACGAATTTATTATACTGCAAAGTTTTCATTGTTCAAATTAAATATTACGGAATTTGTCGTGCACAGCGCTCAAAGTAAACAGTAACAAAATCGCGTCAAAACATATGACGTTGGGCGTAAGTGACGTCACATGTTTATGACGTTGTTATTCAAAAGAAAAATAGGCAAACTCGTATGTGACAGATGCATCAAACTTTTCAAGAAAAGAATGTGACTGTTGAAAGATCCCATCCCGATTAGTTCTTATCCGAAATGGACTTAAAACGGAGGATGCATGGTTGAATGCACTGAGTCCTGTCGAGCAGTCAGTCGTCTTATTTTTCTGCAAAGACTGAAGAGACTGTCAGCCAATGAAACAGCTGCATTTCATGTACCCTGTAAGCTCACAGGGTACTTCGTGCCAGGTCTACGGCTTGGTAGCCTATCAGAAGTAAGGATTTTACTTTGCAGTATAATAAGATAACATATCATATAGACAAGTTAGCAATACACCTTGACAAGATAAAACTGCTTTGTAACATAGTGACATAGATGTTGAATATGGTGAGACACAGTTTGGACAAGTCAACACTGCAAATTGACATAACAACACGTACATTGGACATGATAACATATGGTGTGGACATCTGCACCTCGCTCTTTGACAAGATGAAACTGCTTTGTAACATAATGACATAGATGTTGAACATGATACGACGCAGTTTGGACAAGTCAACACTGTATATTGACATAACAACACATGCACTGAACATGATGACATATCATTTAGAAATCCTCGAATCGCTCTTTGACAAGATGAAACTGCTTTGTAACATAATGACATACGTGTTGAACATGATAAGACACAGTTTGGACAAGTCAACACTGTATATTGACATAACAACAAGCGTATTTGACATGATAGCAAATTATATAGACAAGTTCACATTGCTCTTTAATAAGGCGATAATACTTTTTAACAAAGTAGCATAGCTGTTTAACATGATAAAACATGTTGTAGACCAAATCACATAACGTTTCGACATAATGGCATGGTCTTTTGAGGTGACAAGTCTCTATTTTAACAAATCAAGAAGAAATGTGAAGCAGAACACAGCTTTAGCGTTCCCTACCAAGGCATATAAACATTATTTATTTTACATCGATTATATATCAAGCTACATGAACTTATACAAATCACTCTTGATGGCTCGAATGGTGGCGTGTTTAGTCATTTCTGTGGGAGGAAACCGGAGTGCCCGTAGAAAATCCACGTGTTCGGACGGGCGACAAATGTACCCTCTCACATACTGCCCCGACCCGGAATCGAACTCGAGACCACATTGGTGAAAAGCGTAAGCGCTTACCACTGCGCTTTCCGAACACCCAAACACACATTAAAATGAATTATCAGAATAGTTCAAAAAGTTGTAATTTTCTACGCTTCATTGCGATGCGTTTGCATTTCGTTTCGTTTGCGTTTAAACGGGATAGAAGAACGTCTTCCCACTGTACTAGATGACTGTATGAGGTCGAACAAACTTCACAGCAAATGACATAACGGCAGATTAGAGTGAAAAACAGACTCATGATTCAACGCACTAAAACAAGAATAATCTAGTTTGTTCTTATTACAGTGTCCTTGTGTTTATCTTATTCCTTTCCCAAATAGAAGCGCCTTTTGGCGCATTTAATTTATTCATCCACCGAAGAAAATATTTTCATTTTATAAAGACATTAACATGTACCAAAATAAATATTTGCTATATTCTAGCAGATGGTATCTTAAAGCCGACTGAAAGTAAAGCCGCTTTCTGCGTTACTTTCATCTGCTTTAAGTGCTCACTTTTCTTCCAAACTACATGCACATGTATAAATATACAATGGGGTAAAGGGTTTAATGACTACACAACTTAACTTTGTTTTGACCCTCTCAAAGACAAATATCGTTTGAAACAATCTGATGTTAAATTCAAATGTTTGATTAAGTTTTGACTGATAAAATAGTGATACGAGTGTCAGCTTGAATCATTATAAGATTCTGCCTAAAATAACAAGGACACGGCATCTGATCTAGATCCAAGCTGTTTGTATAACCGACTTTAGTCGCCAAATGCGGTGAAATAATTATTAAACATAAATACAAAATGAGCACATTAATTTGACTCGAATAGTAATAAAAAGCAAATCGAGTAATATGTACTCAATGGCCGAGTGGTTAACGTGTACGACTTTTAGTATTGCGAAACATGAGGTCAGACATTCGAATCCCGTCGGCAGCAAACTATTTTTCTTCGGTAATAATAAAACCATGGCTGCTTAAAAAGTTTAGCTGACCTTGGCACTGCATGCCAGATGATCTAAAAAGGCCGTAAGAACATCAGTACCAGCAGGGCTTTGATTATTATATTCGTTTTGTAATCTGTCTGTGGAATTTCAAGAGATAACTCTTTTCAATTATAAATATATCTCTAGTTTCACTACAGTACACAATGTTCGGTGTTAAACATTGCCAGACTAATTGATTACTTGGAATCCTGCCTAAATTGTGGCAGACACTTTTGTTTCAGCATCTCAAACATCTGTATAGACTAGTTCAATTTAACCTCTACACTGTCATGACGTCATCAGCTTTAAACACTTGTCTTCTGCTTTAGTTTTAAGAAAAAATACTAGTCTAAGAGTAATAGCATTTTGTATGTTAAACATTTGGATCTCGATCAGACGCCGCGTGATGCGGCGTCTGATCAGGATCCAAACTGTTTGCAAATAACAATCGTACTCGGGGTAAGGCAGTGAAAGGGTCAATATCGTATAATAATAATTTTGCATTGTCAAATTAAATCATCTTCTTTAACCTTTGGCAGATACAAAACCATCCACTAAAATTACTCATCTGTTTTTCATTTAAATTTCAAATTTGTTTTGACTGAAGAATTGTAAATAAATGAAATCTCTCTACAACGATACTAAAATAAGGCTAAATACGTGTATAAAATAAGGTGACAGCTTAAAGAAAGGTGACAATAAAACCGAAAGCTCCTCGAGGAGCTGTCTGTTTTACTGTCACATTGATTTAAGAAGTAAATATGTTTGAAACATCTTGTGATTAACACAATCTAACGTCTTAATAGAAATACTTTACTGTATTGAAAAGGGGCGTTTCGATATCCGAATAAAGCAGACAACGTTTTGACAAGTCGATAATTATTAATTCGGTTTTTAAAAGGTTATCGGTGAAACATACACTAAGCAATAACGACTATAGTGTAGGGTGGTTTATAATTGAATTAGTCTGACACAATACGTTGGGAATTACAGTGAAGAACAGATTATACTTTCCCAATAAACGCGTTAACGCTAAAAAAGGATTATTTTAATTGCAAACAGTTTGGAGCCTGATAAGACGCCGGATAACCAGGCATCTTGATCAGGCACCAATCTGTTTGCCACTGAGATTTAAACGAATTGTAAGAATTTTCAAAATATCTCGTTTTCCGTATGTCAGTACATTGCGTTTGCGTTTTGTTTAAATCGGGAAAGAATAATGTCTTCTCCACTGTATAAATAATCCAAATAACGTTATTTTGCCCGCTTAAAAGCAAACGAAACGCAAACGCTAAGCAATTAAAATGAAAAATTGACATGTTTCTGAAAGTTTTGACGGTTTAGTTTTACCTAAATGGTAAACAATTTGGAACCTGATCAGACGTCGGTCAACCAGGTGTCTGGTCTGGCTTAAAAACTGTTTGCAATTTATATAGTAGAAATAGCATACACTAGTTTATTGGTAGAGAGAATAACGTATTCTAACTGTAAAGTTGGCGATCTAACATGCGTAGAAGATATCGCAATTTACCTCAGTCATTCCATATTGGCAGTACATGTAAGTCTGCTGCACTAATGCAATAGGGAATATTGTTATTCTGTCTAAATAAACGCATATTGGACTATTACGATAGTGTTCGTTCTAAACAATTTCAAGCCAGAACTGACACCGAATCACTCGGCGTTTGATCGATATGTTTGCCACCAATATGTCTATAAATCACCATTGATCTCAGAAACATGCCATTTGCAACATTACATGTATACTGCAGTTCGTTTGCGTCTACTTTCGTATGTACAAGGGAATGGACCAGTTCACCACTGTAATCCTATTGCACAGTGGAGAATCTGTTATTCCTTCCCAATAAACGCGTTTACTCTAAAACTATTATTTGCAGTGCAAACAGTTTGGAGCCAGATCAGACGCCGGGTAACCCGGCGTCTGATCAGGCTCCAAACTGTTTGCCATCAAGATAAACATGTATTATCAGAATTGTCCAAAAGTTGTACTTTTTTACGTTTTAGTGCTTTGCGTTTTCGTACGTTTGCGTTTAAACGGGAAAGAATAACGTTTTCTCCACTGTACGATATTGTTCGTTCTAAACAATTTCAAGCCAGAACTGACATCGAATCACTCGGCGATTGATCGATATGTTTGCCACCAATATGTCTATAAATCATCATTGATCTCAGAAACATGCCATTTTCAACATCACATGTATACTGCAGTTCGTTTGCGTCTACTTTCGTATGTAAAAGGGAATGGACCAGTTCACCACTGTAATCCCATTATACATGTACGCAATTTCGATACATGCGGTGATATATTTTTTGTTCGGTTTACTACCTCTTATCTGGAGCACTGCGTATAGACCAAGTGTGTACTGTAATTTGTTTAATTTTCATTCCCATCTAGATCTAGATATATTTCAATTTTGCTATTTTCAAGGGTTTTCCAGCCTGCCCTGATATGTCTGCTGGATGTATGATTTCTCACCATATGCTGTTATCTTAAATAATTTGATATTCAAAACTGCATATAGGCATGTGTTGAAAAGTAGGTGGCCAATTAAAGTGGATTTGACGGAAAGCAGAATACGCCTTCATGCGCATTCTGTCTTACTTTCCGCCTGTTTTAAGCCTTAAGCTACCATCATGCTAGAAGATAGAAACTACAGCGCTCCCTCTCTACAACGACACCCAATGGGAGACAACAAATATGTGCGTTGTTCAGAGGGAGTCGTTTTAGGGAGGGAACTTGATTAACATTTGCAAACAGCTCGAATCCAGATCAGACGCCACGTGACGCGGCGTCTGATCTGGGTTCAAGCTGTTTGTCATTATGTTTTTTTCTCTCAGAATGTCATTTATGTAAGAAAAACAGCAGACAACAATTTTAAGAAGATAATGATGCATCAGTGCAAGCATAAAACATAATGTTCGTGGGAACAGCGGTGAATGTCGTTGTAAGGAGGGAGTCGTTGTTCGGAGGGCCGTTGTAGAGAGGAAACGCTGTATATGTTGTATATTCATGACTGTAGAAACTGGAACTATAGGTTGGATACTTTTAGAATACTGATTTGCACTTATCTCACACATATTGATGCTGTAGAAAATTTAAACTCACAAGTTTACCTGGTCGTAGCCTCATATGCAAATAATATACAAGTACCCTATAATCATGCTTATTTAGTATTAATATCATCTTTCTTGTCTCTATTAACTGAAATATTATATTGGTCATGTTGTTCATTGGCCATTACTGGTCTAAACTATATACGAGTTTAGATGTATAATAAAAGTTCGTATATCAAATAACTTTAAAGTGTTCACTTGGCATTCGACACTTTTGCTTATATCGTATCTTGATTGATACACTATAGCTTGTGAATGAAGTATGAATACTAAACATGGTTTTATTGAACCATGGCCATACTAGTGCGTATTTTAACCATCAAATATACTTTTGTAGTATCTGTCTTTTGAGGACTAGTAAACCCTTTAAATCTTTCATGAGTATGGCATAAACTTCTAGAATATAAGGGTCCTTTGTTCAGTTTGGATGACGACCATGCTGGCTATGAAGCGTACGTATACATACATTTAACATTGGGGAAGTCGTTATTATTTCCTTCTATCTCATTATTCCACAAATATGTATTGTAACATCTTTAATTTATTCAGCCACTGCAGAAAACAATTCCACGTCATACAAGCGTGAATATACACCATAAGAAAGATTGTTTTATATCCTAGCAGATCCATTTAAGCGAGCTGAGAGTAAAGCAAAATGCGTTTTGAGACGCATTCTGAGTTTCTTTCAACCTCCTTCAATTGGTCACCTGTGTTCGAAACTAGAAACAGGTTATAGAGCAAAGGGTAAAACAAAACTAACCGCAATGTTATTAAGAAAATAATTACGATTGGTTTTAGTCTGAGTTGCAAACTGCTTATTTAGCCTGATCGGACACCGATTCTTTGCAATGGAAACCATTTTATTTTTACAATCTCGTTACTTAGGAAAGAAAACGTCTTTTCCACTGTATATGTGGAAACCCATTTGTCCTTTCACTTTAAACGAAACTTAAAGCAAATTCATTGAATAAAAGAGTAACAGTCGATTTGAAAATGTTATTTTATTTTGATCTTGGTGGTTTACATGTAACATTTTGAAGCCAACAGAGGAGAAAACATTATTCTTCCCACATAAACGCGTTTACGCAAAACCTATTTTTTCCAGTGCAAACAGTTTGGAGCCTGATCAGACGCCGGGTTACCCGGCGTCTGATCAGGCTCCAAACTGTTTGCCATTGACATAAAAATGAAAAGTCAGTAATATCAAAAACATGTTCTTTTCTACGTTTTAGTGTTTTGCGTTTGCGTTTTGTTTGAGATTAAAAGAGAACGAATACCGTATTCTCTATTCTATATGTAATTTGACGCCAGGTTATTTGGCCTTTGACCAGGCTCCAAATAATTTGCAAATGACGTCATCATATAGACGTCATTCACGTTTGATGAAAAAACGCTTTAACCCTGCAAATGAAACAGCAAACTAAATAACTGCACATATTTTGACAGTTAATGTGTTAATAACTGCATAACTTGGAGAAACATCATTCATTTGTTAATAGTGTTACTGGTCGGCACGGCAAGCGGAGACACGTGACTTACTTGTAGACGCAGTGGAGGTGGAAGACTGTAGACGGCGTCGGGAAGAACCCCGCCGGAGTTTCTTGTCCCGAACGGTCTGAAAGCGGGTCACTACTTGCCCCACTGTAAGCAATCAGTGAATATTGTTAAAGCCCGTAAAATGATGTGAGGATGACGTCATTCTCTCCCAACAAACAAGTACATGGGTAGAGACATTATTCTTTCCCGTATAATTTGACTTGATTTGTTATGATCTTACATCGTTTTCAACAGTATTTCAGTCAAGCTAATTAAAGGTGGAGGAAGACCCCAGAAACCCTTTATGCACTGTTTCAGGCCCAAATCAGCAATTGGCTGGAAAGCTTCCCCACATAATCTTTCCCGTTGAAACGCAACCGAAACGCAAAAACAATGCACTATAATGTTGAATGTGAGTGGTAAACAGTTTGGAGCCTGGTAAGACGCCGGGTAACCCGGCGTCTGATCTGGCTTCAACCTGTTTGCAATGGAAATAATAGTGTTTAGCATGCAGGCGTTTATTAGGTAAGAATAACGTATTCTTCACTGTAGTTATATCTTCATTGCAATCATTTGATGCCAGATTAAACACCCGACCAGACAAATGTTTACCACCCTAATCGAATTGATATAGCAAATGGTCATAAATATGTATTCTTATACATTGTTTTCGTTTATTGTGTTATTCAGTTTCGTTTGACGATTTCACTCTCAATGACGTCATAAAGCACATTTGCAAACAGTTTTGGTCCTAATCAGATGTCGCGTACCGCGGCGTCTGATCAGGGCCAAACCTGGTTGCTACTTGTTTTGAAATTACGTCATTTATACTTTGAAGCTATATTGCTGACACAAATATTGACGCAGACAACAATATGGCGATGAAGGGGTAAACACCTAACGATAAAATTAATCATGAAAAGGTTAAGCGGGAAGGAACAACGTCATTCCCACTAAACTATTACGTAGTAACAGCTTCCATTTTCTATTTAAAAGGTTTACTTTTATTTAAACTTAGAATACAAGACTTTCATATTGGCAATATGCATTCGATTGTTAAATAGGGTTTTCTTGGTAAATGTATCTAAGCTTGATGTTAAAGTTTGTTTGGAGGTGACTAGGTACAGTGGAGAATCTGTTATTCTTTCCCGTTTAAACGCAAACGTACGCAAACGCAAAGCACTAAAACGTAGCAAAGAACAACTTTTGGACAATTCTGATAATTCTTGTTTATCTTGGTGGCAAACAGTTTGGAGCCTGATCAGACGCCGGGTTACCCGGCGTCTGATCTGGCTCCAAACTGTTTGCAATAGAAATAATAGTTTTAGCGTAAACGCGTTTATTGGGAAAGAATAACAGATTCTCCACTGTAAAATAAGCATGTTTATCATAACAAAAAGTATAGGTATTGACAAACCCATTGATGAAGAAGAAAATGTTTGCTCAGGATACATTTATTTTTACACCAATGTTGATAACTTCTAAGTACAGTAAACCCTTATTAGAACACAAAATGGTCGTAGATACGCCAATAGCTCCCATGTGCTCCACCGAAAATAAGCGCATACGAAACATAACAGTATTACAGCGGATAAAACGTTATTCTTTCCCAATAAACGCGTTTACGCTAAAACTATTTTTTCCCTTGCAAACAGTTTGGAGCCAGATCAGACGCCGGGTAACCCGGCGTCTGATCAGGCTACAAACTGTTTGCCACTCAGATTAAAATAAATAGTGAGAAATGTCAAAGACTTGTTATTTTCTACGTTTTAGTGCTTTGTGTTTGCGTACGTTTGCGTTTAAATGGGAAAGAATAACGTTTTCTCAACTGTAGAAAATGACGAGTTGTGATAGTTTTGAGTCTGATCAGACAACGGGTTACTCGGCATCTGATCTCATTCAAAACGTTTTGCAATACAATTAGTTGTTTAGAACGTACGCGTGTATTTGGAGATACATGTAATAAGGTCTTCTCCGCTACATATGAAACATTTAGTAAATTACATTATGTATACAGCCAGTGACGATAAAGATGGAAACATCAATTGTTTTTTTCATTTATTGATGCTTTTAAGATAAGCTTGTTTTGTTAATATCAACCACCCTACCGAACACTAAGCAATTCTTGTGGGTTATTAAGTTCCCTCGTGGATCATTTTATTGTTACCAAAACACGAACCAGTCTCCCTTAAAATTCTGAATAGTTGGATAAAGTTTATGTTCTGCAGACGACATATTTGTAGCAGTCGACACTTTATCATGCCAAGGGTTAATAGACTCTATAGACAAGATGTTATAGTGTTAAACTGTCGTCTGCTTTAAAATGTCGTTTACAACTGATTTTTAAAATTCGACTAAAAGTCTCATTCAGTGTAAGAATATTTAACGTTTAGCAAAGAATTTAGATATACACGTATGTACATGTACATGTATCAGACAGCCGTTGGTATTTGATCTGGATGCAAACTTTTTGTTAAATATCATTTCTGTGATCCCCCCTTTCAACGGCCCTCCCAACAACGACTCCCTCCTTACAATGATCCTTGCCGCAGTTCCCTAAACAGGACAATTATGTCTTACACTTTAAATGCTGTACTATCGTCTGATTAACGTTGTCGTCTGCTGTTTTTCTCGAAGTTACATATTGGACATTTTGACAGACAAAACTCAATGACGAGTGACAAACAGCTTGAATCCAGATTAGACGCCGCGTTACGCGGCGTCTGATCTGGATTTAAGCTGTTTGCAAATGGAAACCAATGTCCCTCCTTATAACGACTCCCTCCCAACAACGCACATATTTTTTGTCTCCCATTGGTTGTCGTTGTAGAGAGTGAACGCTGTATATAGACTATATTGGCCAAGGCTTAATTAAAGAACTATACTGATTGTCTGTGTGTTCGCTATTTATAGATATCAAGAGTTTTATCATTTCGTTTCATGTTGGACAAATTAAATATAATAGTGCTGTACATGCAATCTCGCTAGCATTCGTAATACGGTAGGATCCCTATCAAATGATTATTAGTTTACTGTTTTGAATTTCTGTGTAGATTTTCTTCGATTAAAAACATACATGTATTGCGTTTTCTAGCTTAACCAATTACCCCATAAATACATATTTTTACGCCTTAAATTTATTCCTCCACTGAAGAAAACAGTTCTAATTTATACAGTCATAAATATGAATAATAAAACACTTTTTTTATATTTTAGAAGATGTTGGCTTAAAGCATGCTGAAAGTAAAGCAGAATGTGGCCTAAAGCACATGCTGTTTTGCTTTCAACCAGCTTTAAGTGGTCACCTATTACATGTATCAGAACTAGAAACTTGCTAGGGAGTAAAGGATTAATGTGATCAGATTTCAAAGGACACTACTAATATTGTAATTCTAATAATCCATCGGGTGCAAATAGGTTAACACAGTGCACGCTACAGTGCATGAGTTACATATGAGATTAATGCTGTGGTTCTTGTACTTACAATGTAAAGTGGAGAAAACATTATTCTTTCCCAATAACCGCGTTTACGCTAAAACTATTATTTGCATTGCAAACATTTTGGAGCCAGATCAGACGCCGGGTTACCCGGCGTCTGATCAGGCTCCAAACGGTTTGCCACCAAGATAAACATGAAATATCAGAATTGTCCAAAAGTTGTTCTTTTCTACGTTTTAGCGCTTTGCACCGGTTGATGACCAGACTACAGCTCAGATTAAAACATGTCGTAAGCATTTTCAAAAGACTGACATTTTGCACACTTTTCTTTATCGCATAATGTGCGGTCTTTGAGTGGAATAAAGCTAAAATATAAATATCGTATTTCACTGGTGAAATATCGTTCTGGGCTTCTACATGTTCTTGAAAGAGTTAATACTAAAGTGGACAAGACGCTATTCTTTCTCAGTACATATGATAACACGTTTATGATAAAACTACTACAATCTGTCCATTGCAAACGGTTTAAAGCCAGATCAGACACAGGGTTTTACGATGTCTGACAAGCTATAGGATGCTTGCCGCTCAAATTTTAAATATAAAAAATGTACAGTGGATAATCTGTTATTCTTTCCCGTTTAAACGCAAACGTACGCAAACGCAAAGCACTAAAACGTATAAAAGAACAACTTTTGGACAATTCTGATAATTCTTGTTTATCTTGGTGGCAAACAGTTTGGAGCCTGATCAGACGCCGGGTAATCCGGCGTCTGATCTGGCTCCAAACTGTTTGCACTGCAAATAATAGTTTTAGCGTAAACGCGTTTATTGGGGAAGAATAACAGATTCTCCACTGTAATTTTCAACATTTTAATGCATTACATTTACGTTGCCTTTACCTTTAAAGGGAAAATAATAACTGTTTGTTCACTGTACGTATTCTGTAATAATACACATACTCACTTCTCTCACTATATGCCAAAGTTGTGACGTCACAGGCTATTTGGTATTCAAAGATATTTCAATAAATTAAACAGGTCTTACACTGTAGTTATTCCGAAAACACTTGAACTTTAAGCACAATTAGAATACATTTGGAAGAATATCAATTATAATTATTTCGTAGAATAGAAGACGTTTTTCTGTGCTTTTATCCTGAAAACTTAGATCATTAGCACAATTATTGTAACCTTTCTAAGATATTTCGTATACTTAAACACAATTCACTTCTCATTATCACTCAGTGGAGAAGATAATATTCCTTACCAACTATTGCATGTTTGCTAGTCGAGTGCAAACAGTTTGTTTGGAACATGATCAGACACCGGGTAACACGGTTTCTGACCATGTTCCAAACTATTTGCCAGTTAGAAAGAAATAAATCGCCAGATATTTCACATAAATGTTATTATCTACATTTTATTGAATTGCGTTTGAACTTCATTGGCGTTAGTTCAAACGGGAAAGACTAACATCTCCTCCAATGTACAGTGGAGAACACGTTATTCTTTCCCATTTTTTCCCTTTTAAACGTAAACGCATACAACTAAAATGTAGAAAAGGACGACTTTTTTAAAAAATACTTCCTTTTCATTTTTATCTGAGTGGCAAACAGTTTGGAGCCTGATCAGACGCCTGGTTACTCGGCGTCTAATTCAGGCTCAAAACTGTTTGCACTGGGGGAAAAAGATTTAGCGTAAACGCGTTTATTGGGAAAGAATAACATCCCCGCCACTGTAGCACAATTTGCGGGCGAAGCCGCATAGCAGGCTTAAGGTTAATTACAGTGACTTATTATTTCCCATTTTACGAACAAGAAATGGTAACATTTGCTTAAAAATGTAGAAAATCACAATTTTTTAAATAATTTTGATTACTTATTTTAGACTGATTGTCAAACAGTTTGGAGCCAGATCAGACGCCGGGTTACCCGGCGTCTGATCTGGTTCCAAACTGTTGGCACTGGAAATAATAGTTTTAGCGCAAACGCGTTAATTTTTCATTGGTATTGATAAACATCTTCTCCATTGTACCTAGCACAATTAATCTTAAATTACTCCAGGTGTAGCACAATTAATACTCCAAAATGTCGGAATGAACCACAAACATAAATGTTATATTCCATCCGTCCTAGGCATCAGTTATATATTGCGTATCAATACTAATATGCGTCGGTAGAGAATAAAACAATTCCCTAAGTCAACTAACAATCAGCCATCAAAGCTCTGACGACCTGACTCTTGTTTTAACCCTGACCTCAGCGCGTTATTGCACCTATAAAATACACTATATATTTAACGCTTCTCCGATATTTGTCAAACAGTTATCATCTAGATCAGACATCGCATACATCTACGTCTGATCTGAAATCAAGCTGTTAACATTTCTATTTTATTATGCATTAACCACACTCATAAAAACAGACACCTCTACTTGAAACAAACAGCATTATTAAGAAAAATAAGCGGTTATCTTTCGCTCGCTAGGACATCGCCTGCTTCAAATTTATCGTCTCTGTGTATTTTCAAATTTAATATCAATACTTTTTAAACTAAACCATCTAAACCCGGATGTCAAACAGATTGGTCCCTGCTCAGCCGCTGAGTAACTCAGCGTCTGGTTTAGATCCAAACTATTTGCAAATGCAAGTCAAGTGGCCCACATTGTATAAACAGGGTTAACATGTTTTCTAACAATATCTATCAATAGCGAGAGAGAGTAAGGTACAGTGGAGAATCTGTTATTCTTTCCCGTTTAAACGCAAAACGTACGCAAACGCAAAACACTAAAACGTAGAAAAGAACAACTTTTGGACAATTCTGATAATTCATTTTTATCTTGGTGGCAAACAGTTTGGAGCCTGATCAGACGCCGGGTTACCCGGCGTCTGATCTGGCTCCAAACTGTTTGCAATAGAAATAATAGTTTTAGCGTAAACGCGTTTATTGGGAAAGAATAACACATTCTCCACTGTAGCAGATGAAAGCGCCACATACAGTGGAGAAGATATCACTCCCGGTAAACGCGTCTATGCTAAAACGATTAATCCCAGTGCAAATAGTTTGGAGCAAGATCAGATGCCGGGTAATCGAGCGTCTGATCAGGCTCCAAACTGTTTGCCTCTCAGACTAAAATAAAGCGTAAGAAAGTGTTAAAAAGGTAGTTTTCAATGAGTTTATGCATTGTTTTTGCGTTGCAGTTGCGTGTTTAAACTGGAAGGAATAACGTCTTCTCTTCTGTAGTAGATGAAAGTGTTGTACAGTGGAGAATCTGTTATTCTTTCCCAATAAACGCGTTTACGCTAAAACTATTATTTGCAGTGCAAACAGTTTGGAGCCAGATCAGACGCCGAGTAACCCGGCATCTGATCAGGCTCCAAACTGTTTGCCACCAAGATAAACAAGAATTATCAGAATTGTCCAAAAGTTGTTCTTTTCTACGTTTTAGTGCTTTGCGTTCGCGTACGTTTGCATTTAAACGGGAAAGAATAACAGATTCTCCACTGTACTATATGTTATGTATGATATGGCATTTGTCGAAACGTATTACCGACAGGTCGTTATATTTAGAAGAGGCAAGCTGTGCAATGAAATATTAGCGATTATTACAGGTACAGTAACGGGTTAATCTTGCACAGGTTGTACGAAATAAAACGCAAATGCATTGCACTTAAATATGGAAAAATACATTATTTGTATCAAATTGGTGCAGTGTAATCAAATTAAAGTGACCAACGGTTTGCGTACGGTGGAGAATCTGTTATTCTTTCCCGTTTACACGCAAACGTACGCAAACGCAAAACACTAAAATGTAGAAAAGTACAACTTTTGGACAATTCTGATAATTCATGTTTATCTTGGTGGCAAACAGTTTGGAGCCTGATCAGACGCCGGGTTACCCGGCGTCTGATCTGGCTCCAAACTGTTTGCAATAGAAATAATAGTTTAAGCGTAAACGCGTGTATTGGGAAAGAATAACGTTTTCTCCACTGTATGTACGTCTTCGTATCAAATTCGTTACGCAGAATAGTGGACACGCAGGTGGCCCACTTGCTCTCATTTTCGAGCATTAAAATAAGAAGGGCATTTTTACATAACTTGTAATAACTTTTTTTTCTGGACAGATATCGTTCCTGTGCAAACGGCCTGTGTTAGCTTAAACATTTTCCTTTATGATGGAATTTGTTTTGAAAAAATATTTTAATAAGATTTTGGTCCTTTTTTAAGTTTAAAAAGACACCTCTAAATCACATTAAACAAAGAGTAAAATGCTGAAAATAAGCCTCGACACGGATAATATAACACGACCTTGTGCATTTATACAAATCGATATCAATTCTGTGCAAACGGGCTCGTATACTTGACTATTTGTTCTTTCTTTTGATATAAATTTAAGAATTGTAAGTTAATGTTAATTTGGTCCTTTTTCAAATTGAAAATAAAATTAATATGTTCAAAGAGTCGTCGGGAGTTTCCGTAAATACCGAGCGGTAAGAGCCGAACATTGACGGGCACGCAAGCTAGCGTAGGACAGTTTATCGATAATCTATTGGTGTCCACTATTCTGCCTAACGTTAAACCACCCTTACATTTACCACGACAAATTAAACGACAACTTAGAAAGTATTTATTCTGCTGTCTTAAACCTTAACCCATTCGTGCCTAAAATAAGAAGACGTTAATCTTTCCCGTTTAAACGTATTTTAGGAAATCGACTTAAACGAAGAAAATTGCAACGTTTTGAAAATTTTGACGACTTATTTATTTGAGTGGCAACCGGTTTGCAGCCTGGTCAGACATCGAGCTACCCGGCGTCTGAACTGGCTCCAAACTGTTTGATATGGAACATTTAGTTTTAGTGTAAAAGCATTTATAGGGAATCAGCAAAAAATTTGGGGGAGTTTTATCCTTTCGAGTACATTGTATATTCAAGCTGCTTTATATAAACCTCTGTCTTACAGTAGAGAAGACTTTCCCGTGCAAACAGACTAAATGCAAACGTAATGAAATAAAATGGAGGCAATGGTAACTTTTTAAGAATACCAACACTCGTTCTTTTAATCTGGATAACAAAGAGTTTGGAGCCTTGCTCCAATATGTTAACAAGAGGGCATAACATTGATTGTTAGCATAAACGTGCTTATTACATGTACATGTATATAATGATAATATCATTATGTAACTGAATAGTATATTCTGAAAGTACGAATTCCGTCACTCTTTCCAAATAAACGCGCTATTTCTATTTTGCCAACACTTTGGATCCAGATCAGACACAGACAAAACTGGCTTCTGATCAGGCTCTAGACAGTTTCAACTCAGGTTCAAAAAACGATTCGTTACCCTTTTCAGGACATTCCACAGTTTAGTAAATTTTGTTTGCATTTCGTTTAAAAGGGACAAATACATTTTAACACCCTGTAAACTGTAGCTAAAGAGAACAAAGTTACCCATTTGCGCTCAGTGGATTCTTCCATGCTTACATGTATGTAATGGATAAGTCCATTTTTGATCTACAGGATACTTGGCCTAAAATATAACTTTATTTCGTTTGTTTTATATTGAAACAGTGAAGACTCTTATCATACGCCGCATTATGCGGCGTCTGTTCAGAGTCTACACTGTTTATCTATGTCCCTTTTATTGGACGCTATAGGCACTAATCAGTTACATGTAAACAAGGAAGCCAGCAACATTTGAGTGGTCGTACATGTAGTGATGAAAACATTATTAATTTCATCAACTCACATGTACAGTGGTGAAAACGTTATTCTTTCCCGTTTTAACGCAAACGAAACGCAAACGCATTGTATTAAAATGGGTAAAATGACAACTTCTTGACAATTTTGACGACTCATTTTAAACTGAGTGGCAGCAGTTTGGAGCCTGATCAGACGCCGGGTTACCTGGCGTCTGAACCGGCTCCAAACTGTTTGCAATGGAAATAAACATTTTAGCGTAAACGCATTTATTGGGAAAGAATAGCGATTTCTCCACTGTAACAGAGATGAAAACAGAACATAGGGAAATTATGTCAGCTTTGATATGAGATCTAATTTCAAAATGAGAGCTCATTACGTCAATGCGTCATGCACGAGAATAGAATATGCAGATTACAACACTTTTATCAGAGACTCAGCGCTGGAATGAAAATACAGACCAACCTCGTGAACTCATTCATCCCTGAAACTTTTAGTAGACAATTCCAGTGTTCAATTAAGTCTATTACATGTTTTATTATTAAGGGTTGATTTTAACGATATCTTGCAAAATGACAAACAGTGTAGACCCGGATCAGAGGGCTCATGTAGGAGCCCTCTGATCAGGATCTACACTGTTGTCATGTGGCATGTGAAATCCTCATAAATATACTATTTGTAAATGACGAGTATACTCGTCGATATGGTTGAATGTGTGAAGTCAACCAAGAAACACGATGTAGGTGTATCATTAACGCATGATACAAACATGTACATGTATATGTAATGCAGAAAGCTACGAACTGGAGCTTTCTACATTACATATCTACTGCATTAAGCAGACCCCCATTTAAAGCATTTCCATGTTATTTTATAACGATGTATCTGCTCAGTTTGTTTGTACATGGTAAAATGGAAACTCAAGCCGTTACTATAGCTGAATGAAACATGTTAGATCAATACAGATATATGTCTGCATCAAACAGGCTTAACATGCACAGTTAAACTTTCCTGTATTAGTTCAAATACAGTTGGGAAGGCGTTATTTTTTCCCGTTGAAACGCATACGAAACGCAAACGCATTCCATTAAAATGTAGAAAACTACAATATTTTGACATTTCTATCTCTAAATTTTAATTTGAGAGGCAAACAGTTTGGAGCCTGATCAACCATCTGATCTGGCTTCAAACTGTTTGAATTGAAAATATTTGTTTTAGCTTAAGGGTGTACATGTATCAATGTCATAAGCCAATTTTTCAAAGTATCAAACTTTTTTTCTAACATTGTTTTTTTGGAAGAGCTGTTTATGATGAATGGAAAAATGAAAAAAAATATATACAATGTATGGTGGTGTCCTTTTTTTGAGCTACAGCGATTTGAATTTGGACGTTTTTTTCAAATTTTACCCATTCAGAGTACAAGCTTCAGTAAAATTATTTCAAAACAAAACAAACATGATAATTTGGGTTTTCATTATTTATTTCATGTCTATGGTGGTATTTTCACATATAGAAACTAAATTTAGACAAAGCAGGCACCAGGTTTGAACAATATGGATCCTTGAATATCAAAAATATGCTTTGTATAGGGCATGATTTTATTAGATTTTTTATTTTATGATTTTTTTTTAAAAAGTTTGAAAATGAAATAGTTCTAGTATTAAACTTTTTTTTATATTCTACCAGATGAAAGCCCATGCTAAGGTAGTTCAAAATATGAAAAGAAATTGAAAGGTCAGTGTTGAAAAGTTTGAGTTATTAAAGTAAAAAGAGTTATCTCCCCTTACAAAATTTACAAAAAAGTACCATATCGATGATATTTAGAGCTTTATAAATTTCACATTTGGTGCCTTTTTTTTTCTTAAATTAGTTTTTGTATGAAGAAATACTACCATAGATAGGAAATAAATAACACAAAACCAAATTATCATATTTGTTTTCATTTAAAATGGATTTTATTGAAGCGGGCTGTTTGAAAAGGACAAAATAAGAGAAAGTGGGTGGGGTAAATTTTACATGGCCATGGAGCCAACTGTTGTTCACCAAAATGTACACTTTTTCTATTTTTTCATTCATCTTAAATAGCTCTTCAATACAAAACCATCATAGAGTGTTTTCATAAACTTTAAAAAATTCCCAAAGGCATGACATTGATACACCCTTAACACGTTTATTTGAAAGAAAAACATCTTCTCCACTGTAGTTGCAATAGTACTTCAGTCTGCGTTTTGTTCGTATCTGTCTGTTCTTCTGTGACTCTGTCGTTGTAAGTATGTCGGTCAACCGTTTGTTCTGTTAATACATGTACATTGATCTCTCTGTCTTTCCCGTTGTCTCTGTATCGGCCTGTATATTTGCCTTTAATACTCTGTCTCGGTTTCTGACTTCGTGTGTGTTTGTGTGTGTTCGAGTCTATATAGTCTATAACTCTACTTGTATCTCCCGCTCCATATCTCTCTTTCGATCTCTCTTTCTCTCTATGTGTACGAATGTGATGCTGACGAGGAATTCGGTATCTTTAAAAGTACAAACCTTCACAATAGGGGACTAAATTTGACTTTGCAAACAGTTTGATCCTGATCAGACGCAAATGTACTATCTGACACTAACTTCGGTATGTCGTTTTTCATTTAGTCTTAAATCTAGCCTCGACAAAATAACGTTTTCACCATTGTACATTACGCATGCACATGTACAGTGGAGAATCTGTTATTCTTTCCCGTTTAAACGCAAACGTACGCAAACGCAAAGCACTAAAACGTAGAAAAGAACAACTTTTGGACAATTCTGATATTTCATGTTTATCTTGGTGGCAAACAGTTTGGAGCCTGATCAGGCGCCGGGTTACCCGGCGTCTGATCTGGCTCCAAACTGTTTGCACTGCGAATAATAGTTTTAGAGTAAACGCGTTTATTGGGAAAGATTAACACATTCTCCACTGTAATTATGGACCATAGTGACAAATTATAAACCGGCAGGAAAAAGGGAATATACATTTCCTTGGTTCTGATAATATACTCTGCTTTTTTCATTCTTTCTCCAAAATGATTCTATTATGCAGACATGACCCCATGGATATATAGTTATACTAATCCAAAGCTTGAGAATACTCTCATACCTCGCCTCAAACGCTTTATAGCCATAGACCCATGGTTAACTTACAAGTGCATGTTTTAAAAGATTTGATCAGTTCCTGAGAAATGTCATTGACAGTTACTATTATGCCAATTACTTCCGTTGATATAGCAAGATCTGATGACGTATTACCCGCTTCCAATTTGTTAATACCCTCTTAGAAGCCTTTTTATCCCACATGTGGCCTGATAATATAATTACTGCTTAACACACATCGTTTTTCTTGCTTTGGCACCAACAATCTAGCCGTGATTATTTCGCAAGTCGCAAACCCGTTGAGACACCTTCAATCTATCTACATATTGGCAGGAGCAGTATAAACTGAATGTATTATGCTCAATCCTAATTTATTACAATGCTCCCTCCACCCCTACAACGACCATTCCAACAACGAATCCCTGCTTACAACGACCCTTGTTGAATTTCCCTAAACTGGACAATTATGTCCAACTTACATGATTGTATTCATATGTGGCCGTTACTTCAGAGCAAGAATCGGTCTGACAAGTCTATTCAACTACTTAGATGTCCTGCTCATCGTCGATACAGTGGAGAATGTGTTATTCTTTCCCAATAAACGCGATTACGCTAAAACTATTATTTACAATACAAACAGTTTGAAACCAGATCAGACGCCGGGTAACCCGGCGTCTGATCAGGCTCCAAACTGTTTGCAACCAAGATAAACAAGAATTATCAGAATTATCCAAAAGTTGCACTTTTCTACGTTTTAGTGTTTTGCGTTTGCGTTTCGTTTCGTTTAAACGGGAAAGAATAACGGATTCTCCACTGTAACGACGGAGGAACATCATCATCATCATTCACGGCTGAAATGTCGTCTGCTTAAAAGTGCCGTCTGTTGTTTTTCTCAAAGTTACATAATGAACATTTGGACATAAAAAACTTAATGACGAGTGACAAACAGATTGAATCCAGATCAGACGTCATGTTAGGCGGTGTCTGATCTGGATTCAAGATGTTTGCAAATGTAAACCAATTTCTCCTTCTAAACGACTCCCTCCGAACAACGCACACAATTTTTGTCTCCCATTATGTGTCGTTACATGTATAGAGAGGGAGCGCTGGATCTCTTGTAAATTTTCATTCCAGCATAGTTTCGAGACAGCTTATAGAGTGAAAAAGACATTTTTCTTTCCAACATTAATTATTACATTTCTGCAGAAACTACATGTAACAATTTATTTGCAAACCGTTTGGAACCTGTTCAAACCCCGTGTAACCAGGCGTTTGTCCAGTCGCCAAACGATTCTGCACTAAGATACCAAAAATAGTCATAATTGTGTTACAGCTGTATTTTATTGTTTTTGCGTTTAGTTTCGTGTTTGACTCTTTACGATACGATACGATAGTTTTATTGCATAAAACATTACATACAATGCTTATAGCAAAATTAGCATGTTTCTAGTCAGTTTGAAGACAGATGGCCACTTACCCGGCGTCTGATCTGGCTCCAAACTGTTTGCAATGGAAATCATAGTTTTAGCGTAAACGCGTTGTTTGGGAAAGAATAACGTATTCTCCACCGTACATGTATCTTGTTTGGTTGGAGCCAAATACTTTTCCAAGGGATGAACTCGAGACTGGTAAGATGGGAGATTATATTGTTCATCATTACTCTCAAGAGAGTCAGGCTATTTGTCTGATATTGAAAATAATGCAAAAACACACGCCTGTCTAGGTGCTTGCATTAATATTGTCCAGCGTAAGTATACAGTGGAACAAACGTTATCCTTTCCCAATAAACGCGTTCACCATAACACTATTTATTTCCATTACAAACAGGTTGGAGCTGGATCAGACGCCGGGTAACCCGGCGTCTGATCAAGCTCCAAACTGTTTGCCAGTCAGTTTAAAATGAATAGTCAGAATTTTCGAAAAGATGTAATTTTATCTCAATTTTATTGTAATGCGTTTGCGTTTCAGGCGTTTGCGTTTAATCGGGCACGACGAACATCTTCTCCGTTGTATAGCAGATAGGACCCAAGGGTGTGCTGAGTCTGTTGAGATCAGTTGAATATTTCGCCGAAGTTAATTACATTTTCAGGGTATTCACCTATCATTGCAAAAAAAAATAAGCTTGGTCAACACTGTCGGCAATAATCAAAGGTGTTACTTTTGTCGTAACAAAAAACAATAAATTGATCAAAACACATGTGGTTTACTTTAAGCAACTTTAACGTTTTACAGAAAACCCTGATATATGTATAAGCTCTCTGTTCTACATGTACTTCAGCCTGCGTTGAGCAAGTCATACAGTTGAAAAGACGTCCAATAAACGCGTTTAGGCTAAAACTATTACATGTATATATATTGCAGATTAGAGCCAGATACAGTGGAGAATCTGTTATATTTTCCCGTTTAAACGCAAACGTACGCAAACGCAAAGCACTAAAACGTAGAAAAGTACAACTTTTGGACAATTCTGATAATTCATCTTTATCTTGGTGGCAAACAGTTTGGAGCCTGACCAGACGCCGGGTTACCCGGCGTCTGATCTGGCTCCAAACTTTTTGCACTGCAAATAATAGTTTTAGCGTAAACGCGTTTATTGGGAAAGAATAACACATTCTCCACTGTAAGACACCGGTTAACCCGGCGCCTTATCACGCTCCACACTGTTTGCCACTCACATTCAAATAGCTAGTTAGATTTTTGTAGATATGTTATTTTTTACATTATAGCGCATTGCGTTTGCGTTTTGTTTGCATTTATACAGGCACGACTAATTTCTTCTCTACTGTATACAGTGGAGAAGACGTTATTATTCCCGCTTAAACGCAAACGAAACGCAAACGCATTGCAGTAAACTGTAGAAAATAACAACATTTGTAACTACATGTATTTGTGACTAACCTGATCGGCAAACGGTTTGGAGACTGATCAGACGCCGGGTTACCCGGTATCTTATTTGGTTCCAAACTGTTTGCAATGGAAATAATAGGTTAAGAGTAAACGCGTTTGTTGGGAAAGAATAACGATTTTTCTACTGTATATTCTTGACATGTTCAATTCTAGTGGTGAAAATGCTCGTCCTTTACAAATAATGTAAATAGTAAAGAATACACGTGTCATATGCAAAAACCGAAAACCAAGATCAAGAGGCTCTTAAAGGATTCCTCTTTTCTGAGTCTGCACTGTTTTGTCATTTTACAATATATTGTTCAAAATACATAGGAGAGTACTTTATTATTTCCCAATAAACGTGTTTACGATAAAACTGTTATTTTCATTGCAAACAGTTTGGATCAAGATCAGACACCGGGTAACCCGGCGTCTGATCAGGTTCCAAACTATTTGCCCATCAGATAAATACATATAATATCTTAAGGAATACAGTGGAGAATCTGTTATATCTTTCCCAATAAACGCGTTTACGTTAAAACTATTATTTGCAGTGCAAACAGTTTAGAGCCGGATCAGACGCCGGGTAACCCGGCGTCTGATCAGGCTCCAAACTGTTTGCCACCAAGATAAACAAGAATTATCAGAATTGTCCAAAAGTTGTTCTTTTCTACGTTTTAGTGATTTGCGTTTGTGTACGTTTGCGTTTAAACGGGAAAGAATAACAGATTCTCCACTGTAATTACCTTAAGGGTGTATCAATGTCATGAATTTGGGATCTTTTCAAAGTATATGAAAACACTCTATGATGGTTTTGTATTGAAGAGCTATTTAAGATGAATGAAAAAATAGAAAAAGTGTACATTTTGGTGAACAACAGTTGACTCTACGGCCATGTAAAATTTACCCCACCCACTTCCTCTTATTTTGTCCTTTTCAAACAGCCCGCTTCAATAAAACCCATTTTAAATGAAAACAAATATGATAATTTGGTTTTGTGTTATTTATTTCCTATCTATGGTAGTATTTCTTCATACAAAAACTAATTTAAGAAAAAAAAGGCACCAAATGTGAAATTTATAAAGCTCTAAATATCATCGATATGGTACTTTTTTGTAAATTTTGTAAGGGGCGATAACTCTTTTTACTTTAATAACTCAAAATTTTCAACACTGACCTTTCAATTTTTTTTCATATTTTGAACTGCCTTAGTATGGGCTTTCATCTGGTAGAATATAAGAAAAAGTTAAATACTAGAACTATTTCATTTTCAAACTTTTTTACTTCTTTTCATAAAATAAAAAATCTAATAAAATCATGCCCTAAATAAAGCATATTTTTGATATTCAAGGATCCATATTGTTCAAACCTGGTGCCTGCTTTGTCTAAATTTGGTTTTTATATGTGAACATACCACCATAGACATGAAATAAATAAAGAAAACCCAAATTAACATTTTTGTTTTGTTTTGAAATAGATTTTACTGAAGCTTGTACTCTGAATGGGTAAAATTTGAGACAAAAAATTCCAAATTTGACATACCTTTTTCAAATCGCTGTAGCTAAAAAAAAAAGGACACCAACATATATATTTTTTTTCATTTTTTCATTCATCATAAATAGCTCTTCCAAAAAAACAATGATAGACAAAAAGTTTAATACTTTGAAAAAAATGGCTTATGACATTGATACACCCTTAAATCTAACTTTGAAACGATCTTGCAGACAACAGTGTCGAAGCCGACAAAAAAGTAACGGCGGGGTAACATGTAAGTGAGTTTACATTATCGAAGTTCGACTGTATGTCATTAAATGACAGCTCCTTGTAACACTTTGTTTTATTGGGTGGAAGACCTCTGAATATGGTATTTTGAGCATCAGACAAAACCATGGCTCTCCTGATAGTCGTAACTGTAAAGATCCAGTGTTACATTGTATAAACACCCTCAACACGGTGAGTTGTACTCGGTGTTTAAAGGCAGGTTGAGAAATCAGTATTGTTTCCCCGTTTACATGTAACCCTTTCTACCCTACAATTACTGATTACATATGCAAACAGTGCAGATACTGACCAGAGTCCTCTGATCAGGGTCTGCACTGTTTGATATTTTCATTCGTTTTTGTTGTCATATATAAAAAATCAATAGTAGACTGGTTCAAAACGTTTGTGCTAGATGAGTTCAAAAGGATAATAAATACACACAAGAGAAATTTATGGCTGAAAGGGTTAAACGAAATTAAAAGCAAAGGGAAATACGTTTTAAAACTGATTATATTATAACCGTGATTCAATGATCGAACGTGGCTAAACATTGTCATACAAGTGTAATCCTAACAGGTACACTGTTTATAAATGACGACTATACTCGTTGCTAGGGCTGAAAGTGTCAACTAGGTAATAACCGAAAATATATCCCGAAAGAATTGTCAATATTTGATGTTAGAGGGAGATTTCATATAACTGCTTTTGAATAAAAGTTGTCCTCTGTGTTCACGTGGCTTTGATATAGTATTAAAGAATGTATTCTCTTGTATATGTAATTGTACATACTGAGAAAATGAAGAATAAAACTTGGAAACTTGGAAACTTGGATAATCTGGTATTCTTTCCCGTTTAAACGCAAACGTACGCAAACGCAAAGCACTAAAACGTAGAAAAGAACAACTTTTTGACAATTCTGATATTTCATGTTTATCTTGGTGGCAAACAGTTTGGAGCCTGATCAGACGCCGCACTGCAAATAATAGTTTTAGCGTAAACGCGTTTATTGGGAAAGAATAACACATTCTCCACTGTAACCGTGATTCAATGATCGAACGTGGCTAAACATTGTCATAGCTTTTTAACAGAACAGAACAGAACAGAATTTTATTTCAACTTGTACATAAACGTACCTCGTTGATACATACATTCTATATAATAGAATAACGGTCACCTAACATGCAACATTTCACATTCATCAAAACAGAGCAAATATCAAACAATGAAAATATAATTAAGTAGCTTAAACATGTAATGCAATGACTATATATATTTTTTAAGATAATCATTAACAAATACGTGTACAAAATACAAACTCTTGTTGTTGTTTCTTATTACCAATCAAGTAGAAAGTTTGAAATGAGTTTAATCTGTATTTCCGACTAACGAAGTGCGTCTACTAAGAGCAAACTTAATAAATTTGGTAAGGTTGTTAAGTATAATTTTGTTAGTAGACTGCATCAACTGACAAAACTTTACGAAACTTGGTCTTATGTAGAAATATTTTTTTATATATTGTTTTCTTAAATCAGTGAAACTTGAACAAACCATTATGAAGTGATATTCATCTTCAATATCTCGCTTCCCACACACATCACAATATCTTTCATACCTCGGTAGACTATTTCTACCATATCTTCCAGTTTCTATTTTAAGAGGATGAGAAGACAGCCTTAATTTGGTAAGATAAAATCGTAGGTTTTTAGGTAATATATCCAAATATGGTTCAAGTTCAAAATTTGATTTAAAATGTTTGTATGAAAATAAGACACCACTAGTAGCAATGTTTTCATTCCAAGATTGAATAAAACAATCTATAGCTCTTCTTTTAAAGACAAAATGAAAAGATTTTGGATTAACATTCCTTGGGTTTTGCCAAACATATGCAAATCCATAATCCTCTAGCAACGATTTAACATTTGTAACCCAGTTCTTTTTACCACTTTTGCAGTCTTCTAATAACATATTATATACAGTAGATAAAATAATATTTTCACTTGTAACAATTTTAAACCAATATTTTAATATTCTAGTATAGCGATTTATATACAGAGGATATCTACCTAGTTCTCCATATATACCAAAAGAAGAAGTACTTTTCTTAAGATGCAGTAAGTTCTTGTAAAATTTTAAGTGTATTCTTTCAATTTGCTTAGACTTTGTGTATCCCCATATTTCACAATTATAGTTTAAGATAGCACCAACGAAGGCATCAAATAACTGACATATTACACTTGTTTTTAAATCAATATCCTTAATGTTTACCATTAATGTGTTTAAAGCCCGCAACCCTTTCCCAGATAGAAATTCCTGGTTTAATGCAAAATTACCTGTATAATTATAGACGGTACCTAAATAATTAAAATCATTAACAACTTCAATACTGTCCTCCCCGTAAACCCATTTTTAATTAACGGAGTTTATTAACTGGAGTGATTTTGAGGTATCGAGGTGCAACTGTAATTAATAAGTCCATGGATTTACTATTCTGACTGGTGAATGATTAATGTAGGGGGCGGTGTATTGTTCATTCCAATTAAAAGTGCCTGAATTGACGATTGCAAAACTGTGGAGCCAGACCAGACGCCAAGAAACAGATGGCCTGCTTAAATATCATCTGCTTAAAGGTGTCGTTTAGATTTTATGTCAGTTTCAGATCTAGATCTAAACAATTGTAAGAAATGCCATTTTCTACGTTAGATTGTATTGCAGTTGCTTTATGATAAGACGGGAAAGTATAAGTGTTATGTTGCATGTATTATAAACAAAGATCCGTCCCTACAGTGGAGAAAACGTTATTCTTTCCCAATAAACGCGTTTACGCTAAAACTATTATTTGACGTGCAAACAGTTTGGAGCCAGATCAGACGCCGGGTTACCCGGCGTCTGATCAGGCTCCAGCCTGTTTGCCACCAAGATAAACATGAATTATCACAATTGTCAAAAAAATTGTACTTTTCTACGTTTTAGTGTTTTGCGTTTGTGTACGTTTGCGTGTAAACGGGAAAGAATAACCTTTTCTCCACTGTATATTTTATTAGGGTGACCCACCAATACGACAATTTCTAGCAAAATATGATTTGAATCTGATTAGTTTAATACTTGTATGTCTTAAACTCTATCAGTGAACTTTCTGTGAGTAGTCGGTGATAACTGTACAGAGGAGAAAACATTATTCTTTTCCAATAAACGCATTTACGATCAAACTTACATGTAACACGACAGTGAAAATTGTTTTAAATGGACAAACTTTTAAAATTATGAATATATCCAAAATACAGGACTAGCTAATGCAGAAAAAAATTAAAGCAGGAATATTCTGCTTTACTTTTGTTATGTATTGAGCAGTGACATGTCTTTGTACAGCTTAACATAATTGGCCGCTTAAAAAATTGTGTCTGTATATTGCGAACGTGACTTAGTTATAAAATTGATGATTTATGCTTCTCATTTGTCTTGCTTATCCACATTGGTACCATACAATTATCCCTCAAGCCGAAACTCAATAGCCACTTCGGAAACAACGTGTCTATTAGATCGTTAAGAGTCGTGATTACTTACTGATTTTCCTGCTACATGGAGAGAACCGTTTCTCTTTCCCGTTTTAACGCAAACGAAACGCAAAAGCATTGTGCATACTATTATGTAGAAAAAGTCAAATTTTCGACAATACTGATTAGTCATGTTAATCTGAGTGGCAAACTGTTTAGAGCCTGATCAGATGCAAAGTTACCCGTCATCTGATCTGGCTCAAAACTGTTTGCATTGGAAATAATAGTTATCGAGTGAACGCGTTTATTGGGAAAGAATAGCGTCTTCTCAACTGTATAGAAGCATCACGCTATTACATGTACAGTGGAGAAAACGTTATTCTTTCCCAATAAACGCATGTACCCTAAAACTTTTATTTGCATTGCAAACAGTTTTGAGCTAAATCGGACTCCAAACTGTTTGTCACCCAGCTTAACATAAAACGTCAGAAAAGTCAAAAAAAAGTTATTTTTCTACGTTTTATTGCGAATGCGTTTAAACGGAAGTGAAACACGTCTTCTTCACTGTCCAACACCAAAACAGTTGGCATAATGATTGAATTACATGTAACCCACTACCATAAAGGTACGCCTTTTTACTCATATCTTACTTTCATCCAAAGAATAAATTACATACATGTACATGTAATGTAGATCCAATTGTATACCTAAACCATTCTGAACACTTTATCCTACATGTGTAAGCATGAAATGCAGTTTTTGTCTGCAATTATAGTTACATGTAAATTCCCCTGTTACGATCACAAACACGAAAATTAATTGTTTTGATGAAAGACTTAGTATAGTTACATTGATTTTAGCTGCAATCTGCATTAACGCTTAATCCAATATCCTGTTTCTAGTTTGTAGACAGGTGTGCACTGAAATCATGTTAAAGGTAAAGTAGAATGAGCCTTACGGCGCATTCTGCTTTACTTTCTGTCTGCTTTAAGCGAGCGTCTGCTAGGAAAAAAGAAACTATTTCGTTTGATGCATATTTATGACTGTATAAATGATAATTATTTTCTTCGGCGGGGGATTAATGCGCTAAAAAGGCGCTTCTATATGGAAAACAGTTTTATGTTAGGATTAACAGTTTAATGATCGTTAAAGGGGTGGTTTACTGTATACTCTCAGCGTTGATTAAGCCGGTACAGTGGACAATACGTTTTTATTTCCCGTTTAAACGGAAAAGAAACGCAAACGCTTTGCAATAAAATCAGAAAATGACAACATTTAAAACAATTCTG
This sequence comes from Gari tellinella, assembly GCA_922989275.2. Taxonomy (NCBI): domain Eukaryota; kingdom Metazoa; phylum Mollusca; class Bivalvia; order Cardiida; family Psammobiidae; genus Gari; species Gari tellinella. Next base: position 49,641,054 of record OV277866.1, read on the forward strand.
AAAGTTCTTTTCTATCTGAGTGGCAAAAGGTTTCGATCCTGATCAGACGCCGGGTTTCCCGGCGTCTGATCTTGCTCCAAACTGTTTGCAATTGAAATACTGGTGTTACATGTAGTATAAACGTGTTTACTGGGGAAAATAACGACTTCTCAACTGTACTTGTTTTAGAAAACGTCACCAAAGTCACAAAAAAGTTCGGATCCAGAAAAAAAGAAATTTACTTTTTAATCTAATATTGGTGCAATTACAGTCAGCAAATACTCGCTTAGAACTTGCTTTACATTTAATCTATGAACAGGCATGTCAACGCCTTCAATTTATTAATCCACTAAAGAAAATAGTTCTACTTTATGCATTCTTAAATATGCACCATAGGAAATAATCTATTTTTATTCTAGCAAGCTAAAAGTAAAGCTGAAGGCGCTTTTAAAGTGGTCACACATTTTCAAGATTAGAAACAATCCATTGGGGACAGAATTAAATTCAATTACCGAAGAATAAGTACAAATAAAATTCTATTTGCTGATTGTTTTGGTACTCTGTACCATCTTCAAAGAATGATGACTAATCACCAGATATACTGTTTAGTAAAACCTCTCTAATACGACAACTAAACAAAGACAATCTGGTTGTACAAAATACGGATGTCTTGTTAAAGACAGGTGAAAATAAAACAGAAATCTTTAAAGGAGTTTTCTGTTTTACTTTCATCGTGCTTTTAGCAGCCATCTGCATCAACCACAAAGTACTAAGCATATTTAAGTGGTCGTTATAGGGAAGTTTTACTGTGCAGTAAAACCTCTTTATTATGATCACGTAACTGTGTCAACTGCCACACGTAGGTCTTTCAGTCAGGTGACTGCTTAAAGCAAGGTGACAGTAAAACAGAAAGCTCCTTAAGGAGCTTTCTGTTTTACTATCACCTTGCTTTAAGCTGTCACCTGTCTTTCATACAATCAATTAGCCTTCTCTCCAGTGGTCGTACTGTAATGGAGAGGTTTTACTGTTTTTCAATTTTTAACTTCTGTACTAAATGAGCTCGTAAATCAAATTAAACAAATCCCGCGGTGTATTAAACGATCTTACAGGCAAGTCTATGAGTCTAGGTTTTTGGTTTCTTATTTGTATTGATTAGAAATCCCCGAAATACTTTCTTGTTATTTAGAGCAAAATTACAGTGAAACATTTATCGACCAACCGCATTAAGAATCATGGTGATCTTTAAAGACAGATGGCTGCTTAATGCAGAATAACGATAATACAGAAAGCGTTTTAAGGAGCATTCTCCTTTGATGTCATTCTGTAAATATGCAACACTTTGAATGAGCCATTTTTCCAAGGGTCTCTTATTGGATGGTATCGTGATAAATAAGATCGACTGTAAAAGAATATTAGTATTTTACCGTATTTACTGAGATTCGTAATTATGAAATCCGTTGGTGTTTTTTTAAATACAGATCAGCGCTCCAGATAAGTACAGTTTTTCAAAAACAAAAATCTTTGTTTCTGCATTAAACCCTATGGTGTCACTACTCATTAGAATCTTGTCTTCGAGACGATTCTAATGAGTAGTAACACCATAGGATTAGGTGCTGAAATGAGTGAGAAAATGTTGGATTTGTTTAAAAAAAACCTCTTATCTGGAGCCCTACAGATACAAAAAGAGAAAGGCGAATGAATGCATTACAGTGAATATGCTATTACAGTGGAGAATCTGTTATTCTTTCCCAATAAACGCGTTTACGCTAAAACTATTATTTGCAGTGCAAACAGTTTGGAGCCAGATCAGACGCCGGGTAACCCGGCGTCTGATCAGGCTCCAAACTGTTTGCCCCCAAGATAAACATGAATTATCAGAATTGTCCAAAAGTTGTTCTTTTCTACGTTTTAGTGTTTTGCGTTTGCGTACGTTTGCGTTTAAACGGGAAAGAATAACAGATTCTCCACTGTATTTCCCAACAACTGCGTTTATGTTAAACAAGTATGTTCACTGCAAATACTTTTCACCCTGTTTAGACGCCGAGTAACACCTAACCAGACTTCAGCTTGATATACATTCAAATAAAAATAAATCGAAATAAATTTTAAAAAAGGTTATTTTCTACGCTTTATTACGTTACGTTTGCATTTCGTTCGCGTTTAAACGGGAATGAATAACGTCTTTGCCATAGAAACATTCGGTTTGAAATCTGCACTGTTAGATTAAATGCTTTTACAAGGGATCAGAACTAAATCCCAACTGCTTGTAAATGTACATGTACATGTATGTGCACGTCTCAAGTCACACTCAGCGTTCTATGGGTTTCAATCAGCAGAAACAAAAGATAATGACAGTTTCCAAACATCGTTTGATTTTATAGTTTTATTTCGTGCTTCGTGATCAACGAGAACAAAAAGTTACCAACAAAACTGCAGCAAAACCAGAAATAATTGAAAACGCAGGACAAAATGCAAAACATCAATATAACATCACACATCATAATTGCTGTCTTGGGAAAGCATGTTTATTCGATTTAGACAATATTTAGAATGTTTTTGTGAGTCCTTATTTCATTATGAGCCGTCAATATCTAAGCATTATTTCTTTTCTTTACTGTTTTATTATGAATCAAGGGTAAAGCATTCATACAGTAGAGAAATCGATATCCTTTCCCTATAAATGCGTGTACGCTATTAAAACTATTTTTCCAGTGCAAACAGTTAACCCGGCGTCTGATCAGGCTCCAAACTGTTTGCAAGCCAGATAAAAATGAAAAGTCAGTATTGTCAAAACACTGTCCTTTTCTACAGTTTAGTTTTACGTTTCGTTTGCGTTTAAACGGGAAAGAATATCGTATTATCCACTGTAAACAATGTGCTTTTAATTCGCGCCCAGTCACTCCATGTATATACTGACACCATACAGTGGAGAATGTGTTATTCTTTCCCAATAAACGCGTTTACGCTAAAACTATTATATCCACTGCATCCGGCGTCTGATCAGGCTCCAAACTGTTTGCCACCAAGATAAACATGAATTTTCAAAATTGTCCAAAAGTTGTTCTTTTCTACGTTTTAGTGTTTTGCGTTTGCGTTTCGTTTCGTTTAAACGGGAAAGAATAACTGATTCTCCACTGTATGAATCAGAACAGTAGAGAAGAAATTATTCTTTTCTAACAAATGCAGTTGTGCTAAAATGATTAATTGAATGCAAGCAGTTTGGAGGAAGGTAAACCACAGGGTTACGCTTTGTCTGATCTTCATTCTAAACTGATTGAGAGACAGGTAAAACTAAATCGTCAGGGTTATAAAAATTGGTCGTTTTTAAAAATAATTGTGTCAGTTAAAAGTTTTTATTAGATGCCTTCGAGTGATATCGAGCGTTTCCGCGTGTATTTGCAGAGTAAAATACAAGAGTCTGTATCAGCCACCTTGTATCAGCCACTTTGTATTTTACTCTGACCTCGCTTTCGATTTGACGTGACGTCATTTACGTACATGTACGAGTGCCGCGTTATTCTTTGTGACATACAAAAAATCTTGTTCTGCTTCAAATAACTAATAAATTTCGGATATAAAATGATTTAAACAACTATTTAGTTGTTTCTGGTTTGTATTCAAGGCATATAATAAACACATCACCAGTTGGCAGTGCGCAACAGAGTGTTGCATTTAGCTCTCGACGTTTTTGGCGGAAACAACCGATCAGACTCGCGCCAAGGCGCTCGTCAGATCGGCTATTTCCGCCACAAACGTCTCGAGCTAAATACATCACTCTGTATCGCGCTGTCAACTGGTAATGTGTATATATCAGACGGTTAAATCGAACGGTATAAGGGTTACATACCCCCGTCAATGTCGTGACGTCATCAAATTTAAACAACTGTCATCTGCCTTTATTTCCCAATTTTTAACTCTATGTAATTTTACTTATTTAATATTGAAATGAGTGTCAAACAGTTTGGATCCTGATCAGACGTTGCGTGACGCGGCGTCTGATCTGGATCCAATATGTTTGAAAATATCCTATATATTCGCGGTTTTGCAGTGCATGGGTTAAACCTTTGTCATGTTGTTTGACTGAGCCAGATAATAAACAACTTCCAGTTGCTGTGTTAATAGTAGGCTTTGCTGACGAACATTGTTATCAGATCGCCTGCTGAAAACATATCGTCTACTTTATTTTAACATATTTTGCATTAAGTTGGAAAAAAACCAACATCGAATCGACGTCACCCAGAACAGTTAGAATCCTGATCAGACGCAAAATAATTCGTCGTCTGATCTGGACCAAAACAGACCAAAAGTGCCAGTGAAATCAAACACTGCTGTGAAAATGGTTCAATGGTTATTTATGCCGTCATAAATCAGAATAACACATTCAATTACATAATAAAAGGTTATTCATTACATAAATACTCTCTCACAGCTACAATGAAGAAAACGTTATTATATAAACAATTTGATAGAAGACCTGTAGACGATGCTACAGCGTTCCCTCTCTACAACGGCCCTCCCAATAACGACTCCCTCTTTACAATGACCCTTGTCTCAGTTCCCAAAACCGGACAATTATGTCTAACGCTTTTACTGCTGCAATGTCGTCTGCTTAAAATTGTCGTCTGCTGTTTTTCTTAAAATTACATATAAGTGGACATTTTGATAGAATAAATATAATTATGAGTGACAAACAGCTTGAATCCAGATAAGACGCCGCGTTACGCGGCGTCTGATCTGGATTCAAGCTGTTTGCAAATATAAGCCAAGTCTTTATTTTCCCTCTCTGTAACGACTCCCTCCGAACAACACACACAATCTGTGTATCCCACTGGATGTCGTTGTAGAGATGGAGCACTGTATATGCAAAATATCTAGGCTCAGTGTATAATGGTTTCAGATTTCTGAAGTTTTCATTGAAAAACTATATATTTAGCTCCGGTGATCCAGGTATGAAACAACCCAGAACCAATTCAACAATATTGGTGAAGGACCTCCGTAAATTACACCATATCAAATATCAAAGCTCTGGCCATATTGGTTTCAGAGAACAAGATGTTTGAACATTTCACTTTATAAATCAATGTACATGTGTAAAACGGTGACTTCCAGGGCGGGGTCAATTTTGACCCCAGGGGCAAAACTTGAACAATCTTGATAGAAGACCTATAGATGATGATATACACCAATATATAAGCTCTGGTCCTTGTGGTTTTTGACAAGATATTTTAAGATTCCCTTAGTTTTTCACTTTGGTTGCATTGGCAACCAGAGTTCTGCATGGTTTCAAATATTTTGAACAACTTTGAAAGAGCCTGACCCAAGGAACATTCCTGTGAAGTTTGGTTGCAGTCAGGGAAGTGGTTTTGAAGAAGAATATGTTTGAAGAAATTGTTGACGCACAACGCACGACGCACAACTAACGACGCACAACGTACGAAGCACGACGACGGACGCCGGACATTGACTGACCACAAATGCTCACCTTGAGCACTTTGTGCTCAGGTGAGCTAACAAATAGTCAGCAATGTTTGTTATTTTCTACATTTTATTGCTATGTGTGTGCGTTTCGTTTGCCCTGTTCCTCTGCAAAAAGCGCAGACAATGGGTCGGGGAAGCGGATGATCTAGTTACACTTCAAAGGTTCAAATGTTCCTAACATTACAACGCGGCTTCAAATCTGACACAATACTACTCTGAAAAATGTTAGTCTCTCCTGTAAAATCGAAACTAAACGCAGTGTAATTAATTGTTTAAAAACTTCTATTTGTAGAACAGTTTTGACGATTCTTTTTAAATTTGGATGGTACAGTGGAGAATGTGTTATTCTTTCCCAATAAACGCGTTTACGCTAAAACTATTATTTGCAGTGCAAACAGTTTGGAGCCAGATCAGACGCCGGGTAACCCGGCGTCTGATCAGGCTCCTAACCCGGCGTCTGATCAGGCTCCAAACTGTTTGCCACCAAGATAAACATGAAATATCAGAATTGTCCAAAAGTTGGTCTTTTCTTCGTTTTAGCGCTTTGCGTTTGCGTACTTTTGCGTTTAAACGGGAAAGAATAACAGATTCTCCACTGTATCTGACTCCAAATTCTTTGCAATGAAAGATAGTGTTTCAGCATAAATCAATTTCATGGGAAAGAATAAAATCTTATATTATATTCTGTATCATACATGTACACATGTATCCACATACTAAACGATGTTACGCAGTCTGGGTTTTCCCATATCTACACATATACAGTGAAGAAGACGTTATTGTTTCCAAAATAAACGCGTAAATACTTAAACTATTATGTCCGTTAAAAACAGTTTCCAGCCAGTTCAGACGCTGTGGAACCCGGCGTCTGACCAGGCCCAACAATTCTTGACACTTATGTTATAACAAATATAATTGTCAATAACTTATCCTTTTCAATATATTATTGCAATTCGTTTGCGTTTCGTTTGCGTTTAACCCTTTCCCCCATAACCTGTTTCTAATTTTGAAAATAGGTGAGTACTTAAAGCAGGTTGAAAGTAAAGCAGAATGCGCCTTAAGGCACATTCTGCTTTACGTTCAGCCTGCTTTAAGCTACCACCTGCTAGAAAAAAGAAAATATTCCTTATAATACATTTTATGAATGTATAAATTGGAACTATTTTCTTCAGCGCAAGAATAAACTGAATGTGCTAAAAGGCACTTCTATAAGGTAAAGGGTTAAACAGGAAAGAATTGCATCCTCTCAACTGAAAATATATCAACATTCAAATGATGTCATCAGTCTGGACCTGAGATATCTACACAGATATGCATGTATAGTTAATCTGAGTCACTTACTTATAGATCCTGTTGAGGTGGAAGACTGCAAACGTCGTCGGGAAGATCCTCGACGGAACTTCCGGTCCCGAATGTTCTGAAAACGGGTCAGTATCTGCCCCACTGCAAATGAGTATGGACACAGGTAAGCGCCCAGTTCAGTATTGACGCATTTGAAACAATATTATTATAAGTCAAACTTATGTTCAATTTAAGTGAACATTCTTTGGAAAAGCAAACGATTCGCTATTAACAGGTGTCCGCTAAAGTGTATATCTGTATGATAAGAGGAAAGCAGAAAGCTCATGCTGAAACTGTCTGCTTTACTTCTATCTCACATAGAAAGCTTGCAACGTGTAAAAAAGATATACATGCACAGTGCCCCCTCTTTACAACAACACCCAATGGGAGACGAATATTGTGTACGTGGTTCGGGGGGAGTTGTCATAGGGAGGGGAAATGGCTTACATTGAAAACAGCTTGAAACCAGATCAGACGCCGCGTAATGCTGTGTCTGATCTGGATTCAAACTGGCTCGTCATTATATTTCTTTTTTCAAAAAATATCCACAGAGACAAAATCCCAGCAGACGACAATGTTAGACGATATTGTAGCCTTGAAAGCATTATACATAATAAATATCTGTTCAATATCAAGCGTCGTTATAAGGAGAGAATCGTTGTTCAGTGGGCCGTTGTCGGGAGGGAGCACTGTTTAAGTATTTCACTTTTTAGCAACCGATTAACATAAGTTTGACTGTAATTGCACATTCTTTTTTCAAAACTTTCAAGCAAAAACTGTTACTTTGTATACATGTAATTATGTTCCGAAAGCGACTACAAGTTAATACCATTATTCCAATGTAGCAATATTTCCCCTTATCCATTACCCCATGGCCTATGTCCAGTTTTGAAGAAAGTTGACCACTTAACCCTTTAACACATAGCCTGTTTCTAGTATTTAAGATATGTGACCTATTAAAGCAGGCTGAAAGTAAAGCAGAATGTGCCCTAGGGCACATTCTGCTTTACTTTCAGCCTGCTTTAAGTTAATATCTGCTAGTATATAGAAAATATTTCTTATAGTACATATTCATGACAGTATAAAATGGAACTATTTTCTTTGGCGGATGAATAAAATGAATGCGCTAAAAGTCGCTCCTATAAGGGAAAGGGTTACAGCAGCTTGAAAGTAAAGCAGAATGCGTCTTAATTCTGCTTTACTTCCAGCCTGCTTTACGCTTCCAACTGCTAGGATAAATGGTGACTGTTCAAGACAGTATAAATTGGAACTATTTTATTCAGTGGAGGAATAAATTAAAGGCGTAAAATGTGTAATTGTAGGGTAGTGGGTTAAACAACACCAACAATAATGTCAATTGTGGGTCAACTGGACTGCAACAGTAGAGAAGACGTCATTCGTTCCCCACAAACACGATAATGCTACAGTGGAGAAAACGTGATTCTTTCCCGTTTAAACGCAAACGTACGCAAACGCAAAACGCTAAAACGTAGAAAAGTACAACTTTTGGACAATTCTGATAATTCATGTTTGTCTTGTTGGCAAACAGTTTGGAGCCTGATCAGACGCCGGGTTACTGATCTGGCTCCAAACTGTTTGCACTGCAAATAATAGTTTAAGCGTAAACGCGTTTATTGGGAAAGAATAACACATTCGCCACTGTAAAACTAGTATGTCCATTATAATCAATTGTGAACCAGACAAGACACACCGGATGACCTATTTTTAAATTAGATTCTTAACTGTGTGACACTCAAATAAAGATAAATCTTTTTGATGTTTTTGACAAATTTGTACTGTACTGAATTAAACAATTTATCTAAATATGTCAAAATTTAGTGGCCAACAGCAGCATTTAACTTTATGAAACACTCTAATGAATACTTATTGCTGGTGTGTTTGGTGGAATAGAGAACAACGTTATTCGTTCCTACTTAACGCCTTTATGTTTAATCATTAACTCAATTCCAAACTGTTTCGAGCCATATCAGACGTCATGTACAGTGAACAATTTAGAAATTAGATTATGAGTCTGGGGGATTAAAACAATGGGTCCTTGAGACAAAACTTGAGTCCTTGAGTTTGCAATTAACCCATTATTGCATTGCCTATTTCTAATTTTAAAGACACTTAAAGTAGGTTGATCATTCGGGTTATTCTAAGTGGCAAACACTTTGGAGCTTGATTAAACGCCAGGTTACCCGGCGTCTGATCTTGCTCCTAAGTGTTTGCATTGGATATACTAGTTTTAACGTAAATACGCGTTTGTTGCGAAAGAATATAGAGGATAATTGTTTGTTTCAGTGTAAGATTGGATTTTCTTTCATCGAGTGAAAAGCAAGGTTATATTTTCACGAGTGGCGAAGCCACGAGTGAAAATATAACCCTTGCTTTTCACTCGATGAAAGAAAATCCCATCTTACACAGAAACAAACAATTATTCTATTTCTTTTATGCTTTTAACAGAGAAATATTAATGTAAAGCCGCCGATTAAGCACTTGGGCCATGTCAAATACCCCGTATTGAGCCTCTTAAAATCAAAGTGCTCCAGACTTATTACCGTTTTGATGGCGTAGTAATCTGCACATGCGACACAAAAAACATCGTGTATGACATAATTATTTAAATTAAAAGGCGGTTAGAGCAAAAAATAGTTCCGGCAAAAAATATTTCAAAAAGTTATAATTCACTGTAGATTATAACGTTATAATCTACTGAGAAAACTCTATAATTCACTGGTTAGCATAAAAGAAAACATCTTCTCCACTGTACATTTATATCAGACTTTCAGCAACAGTCTCTCTGAACACAGTCTTTTGAGAGATATACAATGGAGAGGGCGTTATTCTTTCCCGGTAAAACGAAAATTAACACAAAGACAATGCAATAAAGTGTAGAAACTGACACTATGTTAACAATTTTGACTCTTTGTTTTAATCTGATTTTCATAAAAATAATTGAACTGTTTGCAATAGACGTGCAATACTTGTTTCAGTATGAAGCCGTTTATTGGGACAGAATAACGTCTTCCCTACCCTAAGTAGAAATGTATCCTATTTAACAAAATCCATATTCGGGGAAATATTCCAAATTCAAATAATAATTTTCCCATCTGTCTCGTTAAGATACAGTGGCTAAAACGTTCTTTATACCAATAAACGCGTGTTTTGCTCAAACCTACATGTCTTTTTTATAAACAGTTTGGAAATAGATTAGACCGGCATCTGATCAGACTTAAAATGTTTTGCCATCCAGATTAGAACGAACCGTGAGATAAATTTCAAAAAGCGATTTACTACAATTTAATTCAATGGGTTTGCGATTATTTCATTTGATCGGAAAAGAGGAATGCATTATACACGACACATGTAATTACAGCACGTGTGTTGAGGAGTGCAGTCAATCATGTGCACACACGCCATTCCATAGAATACAGTGGAGAAAACGTTATTCTTTCCAGTTTAAACGCAAACGTACGCAAACGGAAAGCACTAAAACGTAGAAAAGTATAACTTTTGGACAATTCTATTAATTCATGTTTATCTTGGTGGCAAACAGTTTGGAGCCTGATCAGACGCCGGGTTACCCGGCGTCTGATCTGGCTCTAAACTGTTTGCACTGCAACTAATAGTTTTAGCGTAAACGCATTTATTGGGAAATAATAACGTTTTCTCCACTGTACCCTTGAGGTTTCTGTAAAGAGGGTTGAAAACCAGATTTGACTTTAACCTTTGGCCTTCTGTATTATCGTGTGTTTTGACATTACAGGTAAGGATGGTAAAACTAGAGTAAATTGATATGTGGCAACTATACAAACAGGTTAACGTTAGTTTAGGAAACATATTTCTGTTAAGAAATGCCAATTGATAAAACGGAATAGAGTTGCCATGACCAGGGTCAGAAAGCTTGTGTCTATGGCAAAAAACAATTTTATGAAAGTCAAACCAAAACATTAAATCGAGAGATTATCGCGCTAATTAATTAAGTGTTGTCTGAAAACAATATTAACTGTGATTTCTAATTATTACGAAACCAATTCCTGAAAACATTCATCCCTGAAAATTACAATGGAAAGGTCAACTATTCAATTAAGCTGATTCTATTTATGAATATTAAGAGTTGGTTCCAGCAATGTATTGCAACATGCTTTAATGTTCAGACCCTGACCAGAGTGCTTCTTTTGGAGTAAACTTCTACACTGTTTGAATTGGACAAATGTACTTAATACAGGTACACTGTTTGTGCATGACGAGTTTACCTGTCGCTAAGGAGCAATGTGTTATAACATTCAGTTTTGTGTTATGTAATTTGTAAAGTCCAACTATTACACAAACTTGATTGAAGACTCGTGATTTATATTTAACCAATGACCTATAAATACATGTATGCCTTTAAGCGCTTCTTATTTTCTTTGTACGTACATGTAGGCACAATCAAGGACATAATGGCAATGAGAATGGGCGGAGTTCAATTATTTGTTCCGATAGACGCTTAAAACGGGTTGAAACACGTCTTAGGGGTACTCAAATATACGGACTGAAGTATGCTGCCTTTGTGTTATAAATTATTGAAAGAAACATGAACAGAAACAGTTATCTATCCAAATCATGTGACCTTTTATCACCGTACTTGCGAGTCGCGGTTGTTTGTTGTATGTTATTTACATGAACTAAAACAAAGATATATATAGTAATTAATTTTTAACACTTAATTTGCTCGAAACAGGTACATGTATTATATATGAATCTATATATGGATATATATTTATATTTGCAAACGTTGCATATCCAGATCTGGGGGCTTTCGGTTTAGCCACCTGATATTGGTCTACATCGTTTACAATATGCTTTGTGTAAAACTAGAGTCAGATCTTAAGACACTTTCTGCTTTACTTTCGGCCTGGCTTTAGTTACCATATCCTATGCTACATGTTTCATGTCTGCATGGATTGGAACTCTTTTCTGTTGCGGAAGAATAAACCGAATGTTCTTAAAGTTGCTTATATGGGAAAGGGTTAAGTATGTGTGTTTGTATGTCACTGTATTGACAAATTCATGAGTCAGAAATTACAATTGCATATTTCATTCTCCAACACAAGAATGTAATTTATTTTTCACAATAACGTTGTTAAAACATATATCAGATAACATACATAGTTAAAGTACCAGTAGGATGCACATTGCTCTCTACAGTGCAGTGCATTCTACAGTGCTTTCTATGTACTTTCTAAGTAAATTTGTTCGAAGACCTATACTGTTTCCACATTGACCATGTATGTATGTTTTGTATTGTATGATTGTATGTTATGTAACGAGGTACCTGATTGTGTACAAGTTGAATAAAGTATGTTCTGTTCTGTTAATGTTTTATCTTCAATCTGCTTTAAGTGTTAACTGTCTTCGAAACTAGAAAACAGGCTAAGGGGTTATGTGTTAAGGCAGGATGTCAATATACAGTAGAGAATCTGTTATTCTTTCCCGTTTAAACGCAAACGTACGCAAACGCAAAGCACTAAAACGTAGAAAAGAACAACTTTTGGACAATTCTGATATTTCATGTTTATCTTGGTGGCAAACAGTTTGGAGCCTGATCAGACGCCGGGTTACCCGGCGTCTGATCTGGCTCCAAACTGTTTGCACTGCAAATAATAGTTTTAGCGTAAACGCATTTATTGGGAAAGAATAACACATTCTCCACTGTAGCTGTAAAAACTTAAAAAACTATATGTGTCAGTAGTAGCATTTGAATTAATTATTAATGCCCTTTGTTTTAATCCACTTAACCATAGCACCTTTTACAAACAGCGTACCTTTGAAGAGTTCGCTTGTCCTGTAAACACACCGCAGACCAAGCTCCTTAAATAGTCAAAATGGACAAAACTTATTTAGAAATTGTAATCGTCCATTTATAGAGTAAGGACCCAGGTTTTAAACATACACCCTCCTACATGTTTACAATGGGAAATACGGCATCCGTTTCTGTTTAACCATTTCACTCTCAATGACCCAAACACGCGTTTCACTCTCAATGACACAAACACGCGTTTGCAAACAGTTTGGATCCTGATCAGGCGCCGCGTTAGCGGCGTCTGATCTGGATCCAAACTGTTTGACATTCTTTTTTAAATTTCTTCAGTTATTCTACCTTAAGTTTAACTTTGAAACGATATTGCAGACAACGATATTGAAGCAGACGACAATGCAACGGCGAAGGGGTGAACATCTCACGATTAAACTGACAGCGAAAGAGTTAAACGATTTTGAATGCACTCGCAATGCTACAAAATATAGAAAATGTTGTAAACTTTTTACAACGTTGATGATTTATTCTAATCTGAATGGCATTTTACCGACATCTGATCTGACTCTAATCTGTTTGCGATGGAAATAATGGTTTAGCAAGTAATCACAAAAGCACATTAATCGGTACAAATATAAACAATGAAATATTGGGAAAGAATATCGCCGTCTTCATTGCACGAGCACCCAAACCAAACATGGACATACACATAGTATGAAGCCTGGTCAGATGCTGAATAACCCAGCTTCAAACCTGGCATTGAACTGCTTGCCCTCGAATTTAATGCAATTTCAAACAGCCAGACATGTTTACCATTTTATTACATTTCGCTTACCTTCGTTTACCGTGAAAGAATATCGTCTCAGTAGTTTTTAATCGGTACTTACTTTTCATGTGTTTTCCTTTAGGAATTGTTCCGTTAGTATTATTCCTAGCACTGTTTTGTATTCCAATTATCCCAACACTGTTTTGAAACACTAAATATAACTCCCGATTTCCCAACACAGAACAATACAATTCCGTTTTCTTGAATGAATGCTTTTAATCCATCCCTTTTGACATACCACTGAAGCAGCCTATATTACTAAATTCTAGCACAGCGCTAGTTTTTTTGCCGCCTATCTATTGAATATCAACGTAGCGAAAAGAGAAACAAATCCAAAATCCATTCAGAAGCTTCAAGGAAAGTTGGTCTTTGTTCATACCATGGCCTTTACACGTTATCCGACCGAGGCATTAACTTAACATCCAATATATACATCAATATCCCAAGAAAAAACACTCCGAATAAGCAATTGATACACTGTTAAACAACACAACTGTATTTACATATCTAGTCCTGTCAAACGTTATACCAAACACAATCCCCAATAGCCATTCGCAAAAGAAGCATTGCTATATATAAAAATGCTAGTACTTAATGAAGGACAAGAGTAATAAAGAAAGCTCCTTAAGGAGCTTTTTGCATTACTTTTGCCTACATTAAGTTGCAAACTTTAAGACTAAACACAGGTTATATTGTATATCAAATATATTACATGAGTTCGAATTCAATATCGGTCGCCGGTGCCAAAAATATTCTGCGTCAGTTCCTGCCAATCGGTCTAGTATAGCGGTCTGTATAAATATAGATTATTTGAGAGTTTGAGAGGCAGACAGTACTGGTAGAAATGTTATAAAAACCTTGGCTAGATCTGACTGTTATTAATGACAATCAATAGACGAGAACATATCGTCGACTGCAAGAGACAAATCACCTTGGTTATGCAAATATAGAAATTGTCCCCCATAATTGCAATTTAAAACAACGGACATGTTCGGTACTTAAAGCGGATGACTTCTACGCCCATTTATGCCTGGGTATTGCAATGAACTCTCCCTGTCTACTTGCTGGAGGATTTCATTGTTGAAGTACTTGGTGATCTAAAGACACCACATGGGCTGCCTTCCATATACCCTCTGCCTTATGCTATTTTTGTTTATCACCACCATTACACTTTGTTTTGAGTAGTAGGGCTATCAGCTGTTTAACCTATTCACCTAAACCATCAATTGACAATATTTTTCAATTCAGTTCACAATAAAGTCTAGTCTATATTAGGATTTTGTCTGCGATTTATTGCTTTAATTAAAAGGCACACATCATTTACACACCCTGATTAGAAGGCTCCTTCAGGGTCGCTCTAATCAGGGTCTACATGTTTTGCATAGGCCAAGTGTATTCTTAATAGTTATAATGTTTGTAAAGTATACTCGTCGACAGGGTTGAATGTTATATTGGAAAAGACGTTATTCCTTCCGGCCTAAAAACAAACGAAACGCAAAAGAATGGCATTAAAACGTAGGAACTGACAGTTGGTTTTGGCAATCAATTCCCACTTTTCATGTTAATAGAGTGGTACACAGTTTGGAGTCTGATAAAACGTCGGATTACCCGGCATTTGACCAGGCTCCAAACTGTTTGCAATTGAAATAATAGTTATAGCGTAAACGCGTATATAGGGAAAGAATATCGTTTTCTTTTCTGTAAAACATTATGGCATATTACAAAGTTCGTCGACAGTTTTATGCTTCACTTTTGTCTAATTTAAGTTTTTTAAAGGCCGTATTCCAGCTTTACAGTGGAGAATATGTTATTCTTTCCCGTTTAAACGCAAACGTACGCAAACGCAAAGCACTAAAACGTAGAAAAGAACAACTTTTGGACAATTCTGATAATTCTTGTTTATCTTGGTGGCAAACAGTTTGGAGCCTGATCAGACGCCGGGTTACCCGGCGTCTGATCTGGCTCCAAACTGTTTGCACTGCAAATAATAGTTTTAGCGTTAACGCGTTTATTGGGAAAGAATAACAGATTCTCCACTGTAGGAGTTTTAAGACAACTTATTGGCGAATTACATATTCCTCAAAGGACAAAACTTCTTTTATTATTTTACTTTGATACTACGTTACAATTTCCCCATCATAATTATGATTTCTAACCATTTAGCTGATTCCTAAACAGTTTGGAGTCTGATCTGACACCCAGTTTTTCGGCGTCTTATCTGGATCCACACTTTCTGCAATAAAAACAGTTGTTTAGCATGTACGCTTTTTTTCTGGTAAGAATAACGTACCCCAACTGTACAGTGGAGACGACTTTATTCTTTCCCAATATGTACGTGTTAACGCCAATATATTTTTCCACTACAAACAGTTTGGAGCCAGATCAGACGCCTGGTAACCAGGCGTCTGATCAGGCACCAAACCTTTTTGCCACTAAGATACAAATGAACATTCAGAATTGTCAAACAATTGTTATTTTTGTATTTTGTTACAATACGTTTGTATTTCGTTTGCGTTTAAACGGGACAGATTAACATACCCCCTACCGTACTACAGAGGTCAGTATGTTAGTTTAGCAATTTGCCATCAGGACAGTACTGGTAGCAAAATGTTATACAAACTACACTAGATCTGGTCGTTATTAATGACAATCAATAGACCAGAGAAAATAGCACTGACGGCAAGAGACAAATCACCTGGGTTATGCAAATAAGCTTCATTCAGAAAGCTGAATAGACCGATGAAGCCTTCGGATATATGAGGCTAGTTTGTGTGTACTGTAATCACTCTCTACAACAATATTCAAACGGAAGACACATTTTGTCTGTGTTGTTCGGAGGGAGTTGTCATAGGGAGGGAAATTGGCTTACATTTGCAAACAGCTTGAATCCAGATCAGACACCAGGTTAACATGATCTCTGACCTGAATTCAAGCTGTTTGTCACTCGTCACTATATTTTTTCTGTCAAAACGTTCAATATGTAACTTTGATAAAAACAACAGTCGACAGATTTTAGGAAACAATATTGCAGCTGTAATAAGGTTGGAATAATCGTCTTGTTTTTGGAATAGCAGCAAGCGTTGTTATAAGGAGGGAATCGTTGTTCGGCGGTCCGTTATAGGGAGGAAGCACTCTATCTTGGAGAAGACGTTATTCTGCCCTTTTTGAACGCAACCGAAACGTTAACGCAACTCAATAACGTGTAGAAATTACACGTATGTTATAATAAAGTGCCCCTTTCCAAAAGAGGAGCTCTGAACAACGATTCCTGTTTTACAACAATGCTTGCTTACAAGACAATTATGTCCAAACATTTCACAGCTGCATGTTATCTGCATAATAATTACAGCTGCTGTTATACTCAAAGTCAATGATGAAACATAACAACAGAACGAAGAGTGACAAACAGCACGAATCCAGATCAGACGCCGCGTGACGCGGCGTCTGATCTGAATTCAAGCTGTTTGCAAAATTAAGTCAATTTCCCTCCCTATAACAACTCCCCCGAAAAACACAAACAATATTTGACTCCTATTGGGTGTTGTTGTAGAGAAGGGGCACTGTAGTAGACGATAGCATTTTAGTAAATGGGAGTACCTATCAATGTAACATTGCAATCGAATTAAAAAAGTTTCTGTAGACATAGTTATATTGCTTTTTTGTGGAAATTAAGTTAAACCTTCGCTACCATTCTGATGTAACAGCCCGCTTAACGAAATCGTTGATATTACGTGCATACCGTCTGTTGAAATATGTCGTCTGGTTTTTGTATTTATAAAATTTGGAATTGAAAGAGTTTTTAATGTATCAAACATTGTGTCAAACAGTTTAGACCCTGATCAGGATCCGAACTGTTTGCATATGCTAGTGTTATAGAGCCTGGTAGCGAAAGGGTAAAACATAATTCGTATCCCTGACCGCATAGATTGCCCTCATTGTAGAAAACCTTTGATTGCATAAAGCAGACTGAAAGTAAAGCAGAATGCTTCTATTGGGTCAATATTATACCTACACGAAAAAGTATCTGTATATTTGGTTAAATAGAGTATTGTTATACATGTA
Source organism: Gari tellinella (assembly GCA_922989275.2). Taxonomy (NCBI): domain Eukaryota; kingdom Metazoa; phylum Mollusca; class Bivalvia; order Cardiida; family Psammobiidae; genus Gari; species Gari tellinella. Next base: position 49,658,540 of record OV277866.1, read on the forward strand.
ATTACTAACCGTAGACAAATTTGGTATCAAAATACGCAAACAATGTATTGACTACACGGTGGTGTGTTTTAATGGAAATTTTGTAATGTAAAGAGCATATTTTGTGTATGAAAGGCGATGGTGTAAAAATTAAAAGTCGCATACTTTCATTTTTTAAAAACTCTGTGTTAAAGTGTGACCCCAGAGCGGGACCGTTTTTGAACAACTTTGATAGAGGTCTACTATGCAAAGCTACATGTCAAATATCAAAGCTCTAGTCATCATTATTTGGCACAATGAGATTGGTCAATGGCCAAACGGTTGTTATAGGTCGTTTAGTGGCTCTCGAAATTAACGTTGTCTGCAATATCGTTTCAAGGTTAGATTTCAGGCAGTATAGCTGACGTAATTTCAAAACAAGTAACAAACAGTTTTTGATACTGATCCGACGCCGCGTTACGCGGCGTCAGATCAGGATCAAAACTTTTTGAAAATGCGTTTTATGACGTCATTGTGAGTGAAAGGGTTAACCTATAATCAGCTAGGATATAGGACGCATTGCTGATGTTGTTATCCACGGCTGTACACGTACGGAGCGGAACAATTTGCCTAAGTCGATAAACTAATTAAAAGAGTAAGAGCCATATCTGTTAGGCTAATTAGTTAAAACTTATTTCAACCCTTTAGGCGCGGAAATCGCATAAAGTTGACATTGTAAACAGTTGTGATCCTGATCAGACGCAGAGTCTAATCAGGATCCAAACTGGTTGACACTGGTTTCGAAATTTCTTAATTCATTCTACCTTTAAATCTAATTTTTTACACGATCTTGCAGACAAGAATATTGAAGCAGACGTCACTATTGGTGAAGGGGTAAAATCTCACGATTAATTTGGCTCCGATAGGGGCAATGTCTTTCAAAGTGTATAAACCTTAACAATATGCAATACAGTTTTTGAATCTACTCAATAAGCCGATGTTTGACCACGTTGAAAACTGTTTGCAAATGCTAGACAAATTAATACTGTGTTCCCTCCCTACAAAGGCCCTCCCTACCCTCCTTACAACGACCATTGCCGTAGTTCCCTAATAGGACAGGTATGTCTAACGTTTTTACTGCTGCAATGCCGTCTGCTTAAATTGTCGTCTGCTATTTTTATTAAAGTTACATAATTTTTTATTATAAGTGGACATTTTGATAGAATAAGTATAATGACGAGTGACAAACAGCTCGAATCCAGATCAGACGCCACGTTACGCGGCGTCTGATCTGGATTCAAGCTGTTTGTAAAAGTAAGCAAAGTCTTAATATCCCTCCCTATAACGACTCCCTCCGAACAACACACACAAGCTGTGTCTCCCATTGGGTGTCGTTGTAGAGAGGGAGCGCTGTAGTCAACAACTGACCGGTTGGATATTTAATTTGGTAATACGAACTCCTTCGAGAATCAACCAATGACGTAGCTATTTATCTTGTCTAATATTCAACAAAGCCTACTAACACTTTTGTTTGAAAAAAGTCTGAATCCAGATCCGACGCCGAAGAATCGGTGTCAGATCTAGATCCTAACTGTTTGCAACTCTTATCTTCATAACTCCGAACAAAACTTTAAAATGCCAAATCTTAGAAAATGAATGAGACGATATTTTTTAAGCAGACGGTATTATTGCTGTGAAGGTGTCAATCCATTTAACACGTTGCTGAACTGAACAGCGCCCGTAATTATATTCCTTCCAACACTAGGTCCACCACCGCAATTTTGCAACAAATCCAAAACCAAAACCACACACATTATATTATCAGATTTCCATACTTGTCTGAATCGCGTTATTACACCACCTTTCGCTAGTATTGATCTGAAATACGGGAAGATCAGCTCTTTGAATAGTTCAAATATGCATTACTACAAAACTGTATTGAATGAAACTTTATGTAGCAACAAGGGGCTATACGTTGCAGTGAACATTACTAGTCGCTGCAACAGAAAACCAATACTTACAATTGATCTAAAGTGGTCGACTAGCGCCTCTTAAGAAGCCTTAGTGACATTAGTTTTAGTGCCTGCGGGAACACTATACTATAATTCCGGGAAGATGTAAGAAAGAAACAGTCAATCTCCCACTACCATGGTTCCATAAAAAGAGATTTGTCAGGATTAAAGACAAACGGGTGCTTAACAATTTCCCCTATAGCGTTTGTTCAGTATTAAAGACCTTTTGATTTGTACAGGAGGCTGAAAGTATAGCAGAATGCTCCCTAAGGTGCACTGTGATTTACTTAAGTCGGCCTTAAGCTATACTCAGCTAGGATATAGGATACATTACTTAAACGTATGGTGCTTAACTATGTCTGTAACAGGTAATGTTTTATTCAGTGGAAAACTAAAAAAGGCGTATATTTGGCACTTGGTTACAGTGGAGAAAACGTTATTCTTTCCCTATAAACGCGTTTACGCTAAAACTAGTATTTCTATTGCAAACAGTTTGGAGCCAGATCAGACGCCGGGTAACCCGGCGTCTGATCAGGCTCCAAACTGTTTGCCACCAAAATAAAAATGAATTATCAGAATTGTCCAAAAGTTGCACGTTTCTACGTTTTAGCGTTTTGCGTTTGCGTTTCGTTTCGTTTAAACGGGAAAGAATAACGTTTTCTCCACTGTAAATAACTTATTCTGTCTCAATAAACGCGTTAATGCTACTCGTCATTACGTTTTTTTCTGTCAAAATGTCCACTATGTAATTTTGAGAAAACAGCAGACGACAATTTTAAGCAGACGACATTGCAGCCGTGAATAGGTTGGCCATATTGTCTTGTTTGGCTTGAGAACGGCATGTGTCGTTGTAAGGAGGGAATCGTTGTTGGGAGAGCCGTTGTAGAAAGGGAGCACTGTAAAACCTTTCGTATATTGAAAACAGTTTTGAGCTAGATAAGACGTCAGGTATCCCGGCGTTTTATCTGGCTCCGAGCTTTTTGACACCTGCATGTAAAACGAATCGTTATCAATATCAAAGAAGTTTCATTTTAACTGCATTGTGTGTGTTTGTGTTTCTTTTTGTTCAAACGGCAAGGAACTACGTCTACATGTATGACACTAAGTTAAAACCTCTCTATTACGATCGCTAGAATATGTTAATTATTAGGTGTTTACGACAGGTGACTGCTTAAAACAAGGTGTCAGTAAAATAGAAAGCTCCTTAAGGAGCTTTCTTTTTCTGTTTACTATCACCTTGCTTTAAGCTATCATCTATCAGTTATACAATCAACAAGCCTTAGTTTTAGTGGTCGTAATAAAAAGGTTTTACTGTAATTGTGATTGATTTCCAAATACATTAATGTTCCAATGTTTATTCCATTTATCGGAAATACAAATAAAAATGTATTTCCTTTCGCATGAATAACGATATCGGATTTAAACAACATCCTAAGAGAAATGGCAAATAAACAGACATGTGCGTTTTGTAAAGTGATTATGATCATAAAGGCTGTTACATGTAAAAAGTTGTGACCAACGATTTAATGTCCAACAATCAAAGTGATTAAAACCAAAAGCATATGCATACATCAGTTGTATGTACTTTGATCCTTAAATGGAGATATTTGCGAAATATATTCATCATGCAATTATTGTGCTCCTGAAATAACAACAGCTGCGAAATAGTATTTTGAAACTCAACTAATAAATGTTTTCAACCTTAAAATTGGCTTCTCCAGCTTCTGATCCGTCTATAAAATCAAAGTACAGTGTTCCCTCCCTACAACGGCCCTCCCACCAACGACCCCCTCCTTACAACGACCCTTGCCGCTGTTCCCTAAACAATTCAGTTATGTCCCACTCTTTCACTGGTGCAATATCGTCTACTTGAAATTGTCGTCTGCTGTTTTTATCAAAATACCATATCGAACATTTTGGAAGAGTGGCAAACAGCTTGAATCCAGATCAGACGCCGCGTAACGCGGCGTCTGATCTGGAATCGAGCTGCTTGCAACTGTAGCAAATATCCCTCCATTTACCGACTCCCTCTGAACAACGCACATATTGTTTGTCTCCCCTTGGGTGTCGTTGTAGAGAGGGAGCACTGTATACTCAGGAGCCAGGCTGTGCTGTTCCTGGGTACATATACATGTAACTGTCTCAGCGATGTCCAAAGTTCTGGCAGTGATTCGTCGTCATCCTCATGCGGTTAATAGTAAGACTATAGAAACATTGTTTTGACCCCTAGGAAAGTAATCTTATTCCGCATTGTACTAATTAAAAATTATCTTTTCGTTAATTATCTTCATAATATATACTTACCACGGGGTAAAAAAGAGATTGTGTTGAGTCTTAGATTGTTCTGAAGCATTGTTTAGTCAGATTGGAGCTTTTTCTCCAATCTGACCAATCAAATGTTTGAGAACGGTCATAGCCCCCTCTCAAAACTATTTGATGCCTGACTTTGATTGCAAGCTGTTTGGAGCCAGGTCAGACTCCAATGAAAATAGGCATCTGATCATTCTCAAACTGCTAGCCAAAGTAATCGTCATATTGTTTTCTGCACTGTTTTGGATGTTGTAGCTTATACGAGAAAATGTTTTCCAATTTGTAAATGTTTTATTTCTATCCCACACAGGAAGGAAATCGTTATGGTTTGATGAACGCTGTCGAACAAGGCTGTTTAATACATCAACACCTAATAGGTGAGAACATTGCTATTCCACAATCCACTGAGAGTCAGATACCGAGAGCTGTGACGACCCGTGTTTTAGCCTGACCTCAGCAAGTAAAAACACAGCTTCACTCAATATATATAAATACGTTGGTATACAGTGGAGAAAACGTTAGTATTTCTCAATACACGCATGTTTGCTATAAATGTACATTTAATTGCAATTGCAAACAGTTAAGAGACAGATAACCTTGCGTCTGATCAGGCTCTAAACTGTGTGCCACGCCGATAGAAAATTATTGTCAGAATTTTATTACAAGTTTTCCTATCATTTCATTGCAAAGATTCAGCGTTTCTTTTGCGTTTAAAGGGGACAGAATAATGTCTTTTCCACTGTACAGAACAGAAAAATACTCACATGTGCTACATGTACATGTATACCAGTCAATTCAATGCAAAACAGAACAGAGCAAAAAAGTACGTATACTGTATTGACTTGTACATAGTACATCACAATATACAGAACATGTTATACAATATACAAGCTACGTATATATGTAGTATGTAGTATGTACATAGCATATAAAAATAATCAACATATGAAACAGTCACGTTATAGTCTAGACAGAAATATGCAAATAGAAGACTAACTAAGTTATATAAGTGAAGCTAAAATGGAAAAAGAGTAAAGGCTGAGGATATCATGTCGGATTTAGTTTGCAAGGTGTTACAATTGTTAGCTTTTAACATTTCTACAGTTTTAACATACGCGGTACATGTATTATATATAGAGACTATAGAATGAGTGTGTTTTCAGTATTGAGTTTATTGATCATTTTATCCAACGAGTTCAATACACTTAACGCTGAAAACACACTCATTTAATATAAAAACACAAGTTGAAACACAAACCCGAACGTACTTTCTGCTTTTCCTCAGCTATTAAGGAAACGAGTCGTCATAAGTGTAAATAGGTTCTATGCATCTATAGATAAAAGCACCTACCAAACTAAAATAAAGAAAAATAACACCAATGTGTTGTGAAAAACACTCTCTGATAACATCTTAACATTCTAAATTAGTATTTAATCTTGGATTGTTCTAATTGACTAAAATGATCATTTGACATTTAGTTTCGTTATCGGAATTACGTCAATATTGTAATATGACGTCATTTTGATGCAACGTTAGAAATTAAAAAAAAAAGATTTGTCGGACTGCTCGGGAAAATAAAATTAGGACATTTGAAAATGTTTCACTGATCACTCGTGGTGAACTACATGTAGGTTTTAAACTGTGTTTCAGCGGAGCTATATAACATCTATTTCGATCCATCACTTGCACATTCTCAACCAATGATAAACGGTAAGATTTATACTAGGCCAATGGGCATCTGCTTAAAACCGAATGGGCTGATTGGATAAGGGACAACTTACATGCAGGCTGGTCTATGTACCCAATTACAAGTTTTACTGGAGATAAAAGTGTGAGTGCAAACTTAATAGCCACAGTCTTCAATAGCTTTGCCAGCATCTTTCCATTTTAAATATGAAATATGTCCAAATATAGCTTGTTTCAAGAAACTTCATAAATGAAGTGTGATATATAGAAAAGTAGATTAGTGTAAGATTTTACAATTTAAAGTATCGTTTGGCAATTCTGTAGATGCTAGATGTTAAGTAGCTATGCTATATTTTAAATTAAAGTAACTGTAATTACAATTAGGTATTACAATTCTTTGAAACTCTCAATTTCATACATTTTGTCACATCCGTCTACATCATTATTTCCACCACGCACTCCGCTGAATATATTTTTTTAAAGATAACTCTTGTGACGGACGGCGTAGTATACAGTAGAGAATACGTTATTATTTCCCTTTTAAACGCGAAACGATACGCAAACGCATAGTAATTAAATGAAGAAAATTACAATATTTCGACAATTCTAACTGTTGATTTTAACATTGACGACAAACATTTTGGAGCAAGATCAGACGCCGGATAATCCGGCGTCTGATTTGGCTTCAAACTGTTTGCAATGAAAATAATAGTTTTATCGTTAATTGAGGAAAGAATATCCTCTTCTCCACTGTAATACATGTAGTATTTCAGTGATTCGTAAATTGGTATATCATATGCATAGTACGATGTACGAATTTTATTTCACTGTATATTTTGCACGTTTATGTGATAAAATTAAGAATGTATCGTGTTATTTAATGTTATTTAATTTATTTTTGTTTCCTTTCGTTTAAACTTGGTAAATCAACGTATCCACCCTACCACGAGCTGAAACCTGTACTAAAGTGGATATGTTGGGGATGCTGGAATGCAGACAACGGCAGTATAACTTTTTAAACTGATAAATCGTTCCATGGCAGACAATGCAGTAAAGCTGATTTATTAAATTGTGATAGATCTGTTCGCTAACGCAGCAATCAATAAACGTTGTACTACAGGGATGCACACTGTATAGGTTATAAAAACACACGTAGACAAATAAATTACAAGGCCCGTTCCATAAAACTTTGTACGACAAATGTTGTCGTAAGTCAGATTTAAAAAGTCTCAATTATTATTTATTTCTCAATCTAATCCTGTCGTGTAACATCTCTTTGGAATCGTCTTGAAGAATCAGAAATTAAATGCTTTTTAAAGTTTTGTCATACGACCGGTTTTATCGTACGAAGTTTTATGAAACGGGCCCCAGACCTGTTGGTAAAATTGCACCGTGTTGAACGCTTCCAATGGGGGAGCGGTGATGTAGCACACGGGGTGTATGTGTTTAAGCGACAATCGGTGAGTAAAACAAATAGTTTGTCTTTTACAGAACTGTTAGTTGTAAAAACTATATTGCACGTAATGAAGCGATGATTTATCAGCTGCAAGCTTTTCAATTTGATAACTCAGAGTGTCCAGGTTTTATTGAAACCCTTCAGCGCAAGGGGCCCGTTTTACGAAACGTCGTACGACAAAAGCGGTCGTACGTCAAAACTTTAAAAACATCTAATTACATATTTCTCCATCTAATCCTGTCTTGTTACATCTCTTTTGAATTGTCTTTTCAATGCAATTCAACAGAGATGTCACAAGACAGGTTTAAATGGATAAATAAATAAGAACTGATACTTTTAGAATCTGACTTACGACCATTCTTGTCGTACGACGTTTCATAAAACGAGCCCAAGGTGTTGTGTCGCAAGGGGTGAGAGGTGCATGTGCAACACACCATCTTTCTGGCATTCATTAGCTTCATTAGTCTCAAATTATTCACTATATCAACATGAATGTTGAAAAATGAACAGATTTATTCGACGTTTAAGCGAAATTAACGACAGAAATCAATCGACAAATTCTCTGAATCGTGCTAGCGTTTTAATGTTAATTTGAAGATAATTTTCTGTCGTTTATTCCGCTTAAAAGCCGCAAACAAAGTTCATTTCTTATATCTACATTATTTTTTTCTGTCATTTGTTATATTAAATAAACATTGTACTTGTATTCCTGTATGTCCAAGCCATATTAGAGGTTGTTAACACAAATAATGTGTACCCTGAATTGCAAACAGTTTGGAGCCAGATCAGATGCCGGTAACCCGGTGTCTGATCTGGCTCTTAACTGTTTGCAATGGAATTTAAAGTTTTAACGTAAACGCGTTTATTACGAAAGAATAAACTCTTCCTCTACCGTTATATTCATTTGAACGGTATATAATCAAGTCTTCCCAGCTGAAACATTCGTATCAATATTTCTTCACATTATTTTAGAGCTATGAAAAATAACAATGCGAATAACTTGACGGCTTCAGGAAAATAGGTCAAGTCTGAAATTAGATTCAATTGTTTTCTACAATGTACCTTTGTGCCGCCAGGCTCGGCTTGACAAACATATCATAGCGGTGTGGGTCCAGATCAAAGAATGAGTATATATGTACATGCATCAGTATCTGATTAAATCTTCTTGATAGCTGTTTTAGTTGTATGTCAGGTTTAACCCTTTCCCCCATAGAAGCGACTTTTAGCGTATTTAATTTATTCCTCCGCTGAAGAAATGAGTTCCAGTTTATACCCTCATGAACAAATACCATTACAAATATTTGATATAGCCTAGCAGATTTTAGCTTAACGCAGGCTGAAAGTAAAGCAGAATGTGCCTTAAGGCACATTCTGCTTCACTTTCAACCTGCTATAAGTGGTCACCTGTCTTCAAAACTAGAAACAGGCTATGAGGTAAAGGGTTAATGAACAATTCGCTCCTAGTAATACATGTAATGCAGACTACACTTTAAGCAGTAGGCGAAACAAATATACAGTAGAGAAGACGTTATTCTTTCCCATTTAAAATAAAATAAAACGAAACGCAAACACTATGTATTAAAATGTAGAAAATAACATTTGTTTTACATTTCTCACCATTTATTTTAATTTGTGTGGCAAACAGTATGGAGCCAGACCAGACACCTGGTTACCCGGCGTTTGGTCTGGGTCCAAACTGTTTGCAATTAAAAATATAGTTTTAGCGTAAACACGTTTATTGGGAAAGAATAGTGTCTTCTCCACCAGGTCATACAGTGGAGAATCTGTTATTCTTTCCCGTTTAAACGCAAACGTACGCAAACGCAAAGCACTGAAACGTAGAAAATTACAACTTTTGGACAATTCTATTAAATCATGTTTATCTTAGTGGCAAACAGTTTGGAGCCTGATCAGACGCCGGGTTACCCGGCGTCTGATCTGGCTCCAAACTGTTTGCACTCGAAATAATAGTTTTAGCGTAAACGCGTTTATTGGGAAAGAATAACGTTTTCTCCACTGTATGAAGGCTTGTAATGCAATGATCTCTCAAGATACTCATGAACCATGTTTGTTAATATCCTGTCTTGTATTAAGTTTGCCATAAGCTTAAAATGACTATACAGTGTTCCCTCTCTACAACGGTCCTCCCAACAACGACTCCCTCCTTACAACGACCCTTGCCGCGGTTCCCTAAACAGGACAGTTATATCTAACGCCTTAACTGTTGCAATATCGTCTGCTTAAAATTGTCGTCTGCTAATTTGTTCTCAAAGTTACATAATGCACATTTTGACAGGACAAATACAATGTACTTATTGACGCGTGACAAACAGCTTGAATCGAGATCAGACGTCGCGTTACGCGGCGTCTGATCTGGATTCATGCTGTTTGCAAATGTCACCAGTTTCCCTCTCTATAACGACTCCCTCCGAACAACGCACATATTTCTTGTCTCCCACTGGGTGTCGTTGTAGAGAGGGAGCGCTATATCTGATAAAATGAAGAAATCAAAGTCGAGTCTTGATTTAAATTAAAAACAAACGCATAGAGGATAACTGGTTTTTTTTCAGTATTAGATAGAAATTTAATTCATTGAGTGAACACGAAATGAATTAAATTCGATCTTACACTGAAAAAGATACAATTCATTTATGCTTTTAAACGATTTCTGGAACTAAGTGTCTGTCAATTGAAAGCTGTAAAGTACATCCTTTACCCCGTTTAGAGCCCCACGTTCGTATCAAATACATTTCCGTTACAATTTGCCGTACAATGACGTCACTGGTTTATTGATTTGACATCATCGGAATTACATCATTGCTTCCGATTTTTGATTCATGTTCTTCCTTTGAGTGGTTCGTGACAAATCGTGACAATTTTAAGCAAACGCTCTTGGAGCGTTTAAAGGTTTTGGCGGTCTTTTTGATTGTAAGGTTGTGGAATAGGGTTTGTACATGTACACTGTTCGTCTTAATAGGTGAATATAGGAGATACATGTAAGAGTGAGGTTGGGCGCCCCTAAACCCAGGTTTAACACCCCCCCCCCCAGTGGTAGTTAATGGTTAATTTATAATTAATTATTGATTGCTGCTGACCGTGCCAAGGCGGGCTCCTATATTCACTTTGCTTTATGTTTGTCTTGCGTGTTGTTTTCTATTTAGTGTGTAGATGAAGGAATGAGATTGTGCGTTTGTGTGTGTGTGTGTTTGTTATGGTATGACAATTAAAGAAGACGTTATTCTTTCCAAATAAACGCGCCGATGCTAAAACTATTACAGTGGAGAATGTGTTATTCTTTCCCAATAAACGCATTTAGGCTAAAACTATTATTTGCAGTGCAAACAGTTTGGAGCCAGATCAGACGCCGGCGTCTGATCAGGCTCCAAACTGTTTGCCACCAAGATAAACAAGAATTATCAGAATTGTCCAAAGGTTGTTTTTTTCTACGTTTTAGTGCTTTGCGTTTGCGTTTAAACGGGAAAGAATAACAGATTCTTCACTGTATGTCCGTTGCAAACAGTTTGGAGCCAGACCCGACTCCGGTAAACCAGGCGTCTGATCAGGCCCCAGACTGTTTGCCCTGAGAAAAAAAAATTAATCGTCATAATTTTAAGAATGTTGTCAGTGCTCTGCGCTTGCGTTTCATTTGCGTTGAAACCAGAAAAGACGTCTTCTCTACTGTATATACCAATACTCTACGTCGATAGTTTTAGTATTTGTAGAAGTGTTTACATTTAGTGAACAAGACGCTGTGTTCCCCTGTAATTGTATACAGTGGAGAATCTGTTATTCTTTCCCGTTTAAACGCAAACGTACGCAAACGCAAAGCGCTAAAACGTAGAAAAGAACAATTTTGGACAATTCTGATAGTTCATGTTTATCTTGGTGGCAAACAGTTTGGACTGGAAATAATATTTTTAGCGTAAACGCGTTTATTGGGAAAGAATAACAGATTCTACACTGTACTATTACAATAATATTATGTTAATTGCAAACAATTTCGGAGAAATATACATGGATAACTACAACGGCGTCTGATAAGGTTACGACTTGTAGGCTCCAAATGTTTTAATACATCGTGATAATTTTCAAAAACCTTTCATTTTTTACTTTCGGCAAAGCTGTATTTGCTTTTTGTGTCCTTAAAACAGTAAGAATAATGTATTCACTATACTAATGTATAACTATAGCTATAATATAATGATCAACAATGCCTTGTTTTTTGGTAATTACATGTACATAATGTAACCCGTTGTCAAGTTGCCTGTTTCTGGTTTAAAAAATAAACTACGACGTAAGACAAATTGAAAGTAAAGCAGAATGTTCCTATAGGAGCATTATGTTTTACCTTTAGCCTGCTAAAAGGTACCGTATTGACAGAAACTAGAAAATCTCCCTGTGGTGTTTTGACTTTATAAGAAGGGACTACTTTCCTGAGCGTACATTGCTGCCTGGCGTATTAAGGTTTATTTATAAAGTACATGTAAAGGGCTAAGGCAAGTTGCTGCTTTAGGGCTATACAGCTCTAAGCTTCGCCCATCATTGGACTTGGACTACGGTACCAGGGGTCGTGAGTTCGATCCCCCGCCGGACCAGCGGTCTGACTAGGGGATTTTTCTGATTCCCCGATGATGTACAGGAATGTTCTTGAGCAAGACATGTACCGCGAATTGCTCCACTCCACCCAGGGGTTACAATGGGTACCTGTGAAGGGTCTGAGTCGGTACTGCGGCTGCATTTGACTGCGCCATATGTTAGCAGTGCTCATAGGCAAGATGGCTCGATGATCAGGGGAGTATATGTACAGTCGGCTGAGCGGTCATTCGGACTGAAAGTAGACTTTAACTTGGTATATTATTATATTAAAACCGAAAAGGAGTTAAAACTGGAGAAGACGTGATTTGTTTACGTTTAAACGAAACTAAATGAAACTGAAGCACAATACAATAAGGTGTAGAAAATGGCGCCTTTAATACAATGATGATCATTTGTTTGCAAAAGAATCGCAAACAGTTTGGGTAATCAGGCGCCTGATCGTGCACCAAAACATTTTGCAGCAGGAATACTTGTTTAAGCATAAACGCGAGTGTTGGAAAGGAATCACAGTTTCCCTGTTACACCAGCGTGGCGATAATTACGGATTTTGAATGTATTACAGAATAAGTTGCTACATTAAGCAAGACATAATTATTAATTATTCACTTATATGTATATTCCTGGCCAAAAGGATTATGAATGTTTCCTTGAACTTGAGCATTGTTTGAACGTATCCATGTGTATATGTGAGGGAATGTGACTAGTTGATTGATTGATCAAAGTAATGAAGAAAGTTCTAAGGACGAGTGTTACGCATCAAGTTTCGCCAATGCTTAACCCTGTTTCTGAAACAAAATCTGAACAATTAAAAAAATTAACAAACTAACATCTACTTCAACACTGCTTTCAGCTGACAGCTTACAATAAGTATTGGTACATGTACGTAAGTATGGTTAAGAATCCGATCGACAAACAGTTTGGAACCTGGTCAGAACACGGCTACTCTGCATTTGACCAAAACTCTAAACTGATAACAAATGCAATTCGAATCGTGCTTTGCTTATAGCTAAATGGTATCATTTCGCCTCCTTTTGCGTTACTGCAGCGCACAAACTGTACTGTATTAGAGAGAATACGTCGTTATTATTGCCCGTTTAACGCAAACGAAACGCAAACACAAATCATTAAAATATCGAAAATTACTTTTTATTTAACTTTTCGGTGGATTACCAGGATATAGCAGTGGATGATCACTTGGTAATCCACTGCAGTGGATTATCACCAATCGCTTTTATTATGAATTTTCCCCGTAGGGCTCCCCAAGAATCGTAGTCAATCGTGTCTTATCGTTAAATTCCGGCAGTCCGATTTGTCGCGAACTACTCACCGGAAGAGCACGAATCCAAACTCGGGAGCAACGAAGTCCCATTATCCCGCCAACTGTCACGCGCATGTGTTCGACATAAAACGTGGGGCTCAACACGGGATAAATAATGTACGTTCGCTTTCAATTTTTAAACAATTTCGTTTAAAAAGTGGCTTAAAAGCATAAATAAATAGAATAACTGTGTTTTTTCAGTGTAAGATCGAATTTAATCCATTTCGTGAACATCAGACTGTTATATTTTCACTCGTGGCTTCGCCACTCGTGAAAATATAACAGTCTGATGTTCACTCAATGGATTAAATTTCGATCTTACACTGAAAAAAACAGTTATCCTCTATTTCTTCAATTTTCTAGCGACTTAATATTTAAATTTGAGTATCAAACAGTTTTGAGCCTGATCAGACGCCGGGTTTCCCGGCGTCTGATTTGGCTCCAAAACTGTTTGCAATGGCCATACAGATTTGAGCATAAACGCGATTATTGGGAAAGAAAAACGTCTGTTCCACTAAAACAAGATTTATATTGCAACAGATGGTCATAGATTCAGTTACAAAAGATTCGAATGAACGACAGCTGTGAAGTCTTTCACCTCAATTAGATAATAAATTACATATATACGTGGATATATATATGGATTGTAAATATATATTAAGAGTGGGCGTACATTTTACAGCAGGGGGAATGTCGTTGTCCCCTCAACCCATTTACATTTATGTCAGTAGCCCATAATAAAAGTAGACATTATCAAACAATGTAGACCCTGATGCTGCGCCGCAATATGTGGTCTCAACTCAACATAATCTGTATTTGAAAAACTGTAGATGAAAGGCCGACTCTTACATGTAGTTGGTAGAACGTGTGACCAAACCCCATTTCATGTATATAATAGGAATAAAATATGTTTTAAGTTTGTGTGAGTCTGCACTTTTTGCTATTTCATATGTCATGATCTCATGTATAGACACGATTGCAGTGTCTTTAGATCATGCTTAAATGAGGATAGTATCCAGTAAAAACATTGAGTTCTTTACAATGACCCGGAATACAGTGGAGAATACGTTATTCTTTCACGTTTAAACGAAACGCAAACGCAGAACGTTAACACGCAGAAAAGTGCAACTTTTGGACAATTCTGATAATTCATTTTTATTTTGGTGGCAAACAGTTTGGAGCCTGATCTGGCTCCAACTGTTTGCAATAGAAATAATAGTTTTAGCGTAAACGCGTTTATTGGGAAAGAATAACGTTTTCTCCACTGTAAATGGCTTCTCATCAGAGTCAGCACTGTTTGTTATTTTAAACGACATGATTTGCTGTATATTAAACAATGCAGTGTCTTTAGATCATACTTAAATGAGGAAAGTATCCAGTAAGAAAATTGAGTTCATTACAATGACCCGGAATAAATGGCTTCTTATCAGGGTCAGCACTGTTTGTTATTTTAAACGACATGATTTGCTGTATATTAAACAGCGCAGTGTCTTTAGATCATGCTTCCGTAAGGCATTTATCTAGTAAGAACATTGAGTTCATTGCAATAACCCGACATAAATGGCATTTCATCAGGGTCAGCACTGTTTGTTATTTTAAACGACATGCTCTGCTGAATAGACAAAACCATGATTGCATAAGGACATTTTCTATCAAGCACATTGTGTTAATTGCAATATCCCGGCATGAATGGGTTAAACGATAGCGAAATAAGACGCCGTGTGTCTGATCTTGTTCAGAACTATTAGAATCTGTTTTGTATCATTTCATATTGCAAACAGTTTGGAACCATCTCAAAAGCCAGGTAATTCGGCTTAAGAGCAGGTTTAAAACTGTTTGCCTTCATACATGTACAATGCAGAATACGTTATTCCAAAAAAAAAACGCGTTTACGCTAAATCTATTATTTCCATTGTAAACAGTTTGGAGCCAGATCAGACGCCGGGTTACCCGGCGTCTAATCAGGTTCTATATTGTTTTCCACTCTGATAAGAATAAATAGTCAGAATTGCTAACACGTTGTTATTTTCTACATTTTTCTGTTTTGCGTTAGCGTTTCGTTTACATTTAAACCGGAAAAATAACATCTTCTCCACTGTACTAAAACCAATCGTTTACATTTTAAAGATACTGCACATTGCATGTTAATTACGTGTTATTTTTCTGTTCCGTTTTGTTCTGTTTATATGCAAACCACCACGGCGACTTTTCTTGAGTAATGATTAAAGTTGGAGATTATTGTATTTACATCAGTGTTTTTGTAACATATGTTCTTTACTTCATCTACAAAATATAATAATATGCAACAGCCGTAGAGTCTGTCACTCCGATCATATAATAGTAGGTATATACAGTAGAAAAGACATTTTACTTCCCAAATAAATGCGACTGCAATTAAACACGAGTTGTGTCATGACATGTCAAAGACGCGGCGGGTACTCTTGATCCGCACTGTTTGACACCCATATGCATCTTAAGCATTTTATACAGCTGTATAATGGATATGGTATTTGGTAGTGTAGACCAAAGTCAGATACAGTGGAGAATGTGTTATTCTTTCCCAATAAACGCGTTTACGCTAAAACTATTATTTCTATTGCAAACAGTTTGGAGCCAGATCAGACGCCGGGTGACCCGGCGTCTGATTAGGCTCCAAACTTTTTGCCACCAAGATAAAAATGAATTATCAGAATTGTCCAAAAGTTGCACTTTTCTACGTTTTAGTGTTTTGCGTTTGCGTACGTTTGCGTTTTTAAAACGGGAAAGAATAACAGACTATCCACTGTATAGAGCCTGTAATGACATTGGTGTTTGGGTTGTACACTGCTATAAAGCAATAATGTAGGTTTTGTCATAGCACGGCTCATTTATTGCCATTGCAAACAGTTTTCAGACATGGGTAACCCGGCTTCTGATCATGTTCAAACTATTTGGCATTTTGGTTGAAATGGTGGTACATGTATCGATACGAGTGTCAAACAATTTGAGTCCTGATCAGACTTTTCGTTACCCGTCGTCTGATCAATATTTATTCTGTTTGCAAAGTCACATACAAGCGCCTGTGTCAATAAAATAGTCAGTGGAGAATACGTTATTCTTTCCAGTTTACAGTAGAGAATCTGTTATTCTTTCCCGTTTAAACGCAAACGTACGCAAACGCAAAACACTAAAACGTAGAAAAGTGCAACTTTTGGACAATTCTGATAATTCATTTTTATCTTGGTGGCAAACAGTTTGGAGCCTGATCAGACGCCGGGTTGCACTGCAAATAATAGTTTTAGCGTAAACGCGTTTATTGGGAAAGAATACCAAATGCTCCACTGTACGTTATTATTTCCGTTTATACGCAAACGCATTGCAGTAACATGTAGAAAAGGACAATTTTTTGACAGTTCTTACTATTTGTTTTAATCTGAGTGGCAAAAGGTTTGGTGCCTGGTCAGACGCCGGGTTACTCGGCGTCTGATCTGACTCCAACTGTTTCCATATGAAATAAATGTTTTAGAGTAAACCCGTTTATTGGGAAAGAATAACGTTTTCTCCGCTGTAGTTAATACCATTAATCGACATTTAAAGGTAAACACAGTCGAAAAGACACTTTACTTTCCCAATTAACGCAATAATGTTAAAATCCATTTGTCCGTTGCAAACAATTTGGAGCGAGATCAGGTTACAGTGGAGAATCTGTTATTCTCTCCCGTTTAAACGCAAACGTACGCAAACGCAAAGCATTAAAACGTAGAAAAGAACAACTTTTGGACAATTCTGATAATTCATGTTTACCGGCGTCTGATCTGGCTACAAACTGTTTGCACAGCAAATAATAGTTTTAGCGTAAACGCGTTTATTGGGAAAGAATAACGTTTTCTCCACTGTACCCGGCCTCTGTTCAGGCTAGAAACTTTTTGCCACTCAGATTAAAGTAGATCGTTAGAAAATTGAAGAAATATTATTTTTATATTTTACTGATTTGCGTTTAAACGAAAACTATTAACATTTTTTTCGCCACTATGTAGCATTGCTCGTCGGCATAACAAAAAAGGTTTTTTGCACCTTTATGAAAAAGTTTTTTATTTGATCATATCTTCTGTTGTAAGTTTCTGCTGTTGAATAGAGGGCTAAAATTATGTTTCTATTTAGATCAATTCAAAAAATTACAAATTTGATAGACGACTGTCACACAATTTGGATTCAGATCTAGATAAAAAAAAAGCCTTACAAAAAACCATTCATGTCTAGAACTTCGTAATATGGGTAAAACTCCAAGGGTTATTGTACAGTGGAGAAAACGTTATTCTTTCCCAATAAACGCGTTTACGCTAAAACTATTATTTCTATTGCAAACAGTTTGGAGCCAGATCAGACGCCGGGTAACCCGGCGTCTGATTAGGCTCCAAACTGTTTGTCACCAAAATAAAAATGAATTATCAGAATTGTCCAAAAGTTGCACTTTTCTACGTTTTAGCGTTTTGCGTTTGCGTTTCGTTTCGTTTAAACGGGAAATAATAACAGATTATCCACTGTATAACGGAGAAGACGTTGTTCTTTTTCAATAAACGAGTTTAACTCTACCCCTGCCAAGTTTTATCGTCTGTTTTAACCATCACAATTCCAAAATATCGTCTGCATTGATATTGTCGTCTGCAATATTGTTCAATTGGGGATTTTTTGACTGAAGAAATATCGATATGAATTTCTAAACATATTAATCCTGATCAGACGTCGCGTTATGCGGCGTCTGGTTAGAATAAATACTGTTTGCAAAGTCATATTTTGACGCCATTGGCTGTGAAAAAGTTAAGCTAACAATTACATGTATTTGCATTACAAACAGTTTGTAGACCCACATCACCCGGCGTCTGATCAAGCTCAAACTGTTTGCTCCTCAGATTAAAAATAATTGGCATTACTTTCAAAAAAGCCATTTCGGTCCACTCTATTACAGATTTACAGTGGAGAATATGTTATTCTTTCCCAATAAAGGCGTTTACGCTAAAACTATTATTTGCAGTGCAAACAGTTTGGAGCCAGATCAGACGCCGGGTTACCCGGCGTCTGATCAGGCTCCAAACTGTTTGCCACCAAGATAAATATGAAATATCAGAATTGTCCAAAAGTTGTTCTTTTCTACGTTTTAGCGCTTTGCGTTTGCGTACGTTTGCGTTTAAACAGGAAAGAATAACAGATTCTCCACTGTATATTCATAACGTTTGCCGTTTTTGTTTCATTTTAACGGGAAATAAAAATATCATCTCCAGTTTTCTTTTATATCATAATCAGCTTCTATGGAACTTTTTCGACAACATCCACTCCCTCTGCGAATACTTTTACATTATTTGTTCTCCCGTTTTATCTACTGCAACGCGAATTATATAAGATCTACTTGCCTTACGAGGGTCGTATTATTGTGTCTGATGTTCTGAAATTACTGCTTTGAAACCAACATCCTATCAAGTATAATTGCTGTCTAGGCACATAAATGTGTACGATCATTACAGTGGAGAAGGCGTTATTACTTCCCATTTAAACGCAAACGAAACGCAAACGCATTGCAATAAAATGTAGAAAATGACAATTTTTTAAAATTGATAACCATATATTCTAATTTGAGTGGCAAAACGTTTTGAGCCTGATCAGACGCCGGATTACCCGGCGTCTGATCTGGCTCCAAATTGTTTGCCATGGAAAAATAGTTTTAGCGTAAACGCGTTTATTGGAAAGAATAACGTCTTTTCGACTGCATTTATACCGTGATGGCGTTCCTGTGCCCTTCCTCTGCCATAATATATTCTGCTCCGATTTGTCTATTGCATGCTACAGTGGAGACTACGTTACAAATGTATTATTTCCCGTTTAGCGCAAACGAAACGCAAACGCAGTGTACTAAAATATGGAAAATGACAATATTTTGACAATTGTGAATGTTAATTTTAATCTGAGTGGCATATATATTTGTAGCGTCATAAAACGCCAAACTGTTTGCAATTTAAACAATATGTTTAACACAACGTGTTTATTGGGAAAGAATAACGTTTTCTGCAATGTATGTCAAATAAGAATATGGTTTTACTTAAAGGATCAAAACGACGTGTGTAAAATAGTTATGACCCATATCAGAGGACACGTTACGCGGCGTCGAATCTGGACCCATAATGTTTGCAAGCACTAGTGATGTCGCGATCAGCAGGCAAATGGTTAACGTATGTAAAGTAATCTGCTTCAAATTCGTTATCGTTGCATATTTTCAAATCAGTTTTTATAGTCGTTTTAAAAATAAATGTACATTGTATATGTATCAAAAGGTTTAAAGTTCCGTGTCATGTCTAAAACCAAATGTGTTCAAAGTTCAAGCGATATTCGCTTAATATGTTATATTACCGTACTATCA
This sequence comes from Gari tellinella, assembly GCA_922989275.2. Taxonomy (NCBI): domain Eukaryota; kingdom Metazoa; phylum Mollusca; class Bivalvia; order Cardiida; family Psammobiidae; genus Gari; species Gari tellinella. The sequence continues at coordinate 49,678,265 of OV277866.1, forward strand.
TACTAACGTTAATAATTATATTCTATACATCCTTTGGCAGCCAAGACAGGGCACTCGCAGTAGGAGTGGCCAAAGACAGACCTACATAGACGGTCTTTTGAAGGACACCAGAATGACAATACGTACATGAGGAATTTTCAGAATCTATGCTACAGTGGAGAAAACGTTATTCTTTCCCGTTTAAACGCAACGAAACGCAAAATCAATGCACTAATATGTAGAAAATAACAACTTTTTGACATTTCTGACTATTGATATTAGGCTGAGTGGCAAACCGTTTGGAGCCAGATTAGACGCCGGGTTAACCGGCGTCTGATCTGGCTCCAAACTGTTTGTACAGGAAATAATAGTTTTAGCGTAAACGCGTTTATTGGGAAAGAATAACATTTTCTCCACTGTATCAAAGAAGTTTGGAGGTCCATGTCTACCCAAGGGTGTCGGCGGAAGCATAATACAGAACTCCTTCTCTACAATGACACCCAATGGGACACCCAATGGCAGACAAAACATGTGTTCATTGTTCGAAGGGAGTCGTTATAGGGAGGGAATTGGCTTACATTTGAAAACAGCTTGAATCCAGATCAGACGCCGCGTAAGTTTTTTTTCTGTCAAAAAGTCTATTATATAACTTTGAGACAAACAGCAGACGACAATTTTAAGCAGACAATAAAGCAGACGTGAAAAAGTTGGACAAATTTGTTTTTTTCGGGAAACAACGGCAAGTGTTGTTGTAAGGAGAGAATCGTTGCTAGGAGGGTCGTTGTAGGAAGGGAGCACCGTACTACATTTTGTACTAAAGATTTACTGGGTAAATCTGAGTCACTTACTTATAGAACACGTAGAAGCGGAGGGCTGTAACCGGTGTCGGGAAGACCCTCGACGGAACTTCCGGTCCCGAATGTTCTTAAACCGGTCAGTATCTGCCCCACTTAACTGCAAATGAGCACGGACACTGGTACATGTAAGGACCCACTCAAAATAATTTATAAAAATCGTTATAGATATATCAGGGTGATCGGCTAATGCTACTGTGTTTGTCTAAGCGGGCGATTGCTTCATATGAAATAGCAAAGAGGGCAGAACCTGATGTGACGCTGTCATGTCCAGGATCACATCAGTGTCCATACAGTTTGCCAACTTGTACCTTTATGGACGATATGTACAGTGGGGTAGACGTTATACATTCCCTATAATCGAAAACGAAACGCACACCCATTGTAGTGAAATGTAGAAATTGACAACATTTTTACAATTCTGACTGTTTATTTTAATCTGAGCGGCAAACAGTTTGGAACTTGAACAGACGCATGGCGTTTTTCATAGATATGAACATTTTACTGTTCAATTCAGTACTGCCAAACTCTTTAGTCCTTTCAACGCTAAATAAATACCGTCCTTTCAAATGTCATCTGCTGATAATAAGTTTTACCCGTAATTGCTTATGCATGGTCTCCTATTGACGACAAGTTTCGATCCAGACCAAACGCCCGTTTTTTCGGTGGTGTTTTTGTGTGTAAATACTGGTTTCTCTTGAAACCTATTTTTTTCCCTTTTCCCACATGGACAGTTAAGCCGACTAAGGCATTAAGTGTCCCATACAATACATATAACTATCACATGATAAAGTAAGAACAACCGGGCGATAGTAAGGAGAACCGTAATTATGTATTTACTTTTCTATTCTTGCCAAATTGTATATACATGTACAGTGGAGTAGACGTTAATCTTTCCCGTTTTAAATGCAAACGAAACGCAAACGCAATGTATCAAAATATGTAAAATGAAAATATTTTGAAAATTCTGACATTTCATTTTAATATGAGTGGCAAACAGTTTGGAGCCTGGAAAGACGCCGGGTTACCCGGCGTCTGATCAGGCTCCAAACTGTTTGCAATTAAAATAATTGTTTTCGCATAAACGCGTTTCTTGGGAAAGAAAAACGTTCTCTCCATTGTATATATCGAACACATAACAGGGTCATTACATTCAATAGCGGACACCAGTGCCAAAAACTACTGCTTTCGTTCCAGCCAATCAATATATTACCTCGGTCTGTTAGTATGGATTTTTGTGGTGTTTGAAGACAGACACTGTACAGTGGAGAAGACGTTATTCTTTCACAATAAACGCATTTACACTAAAACCAATTTTTCAAGTTGCAAACAGTTTGTGGCCAGATCAGACGCCGGGTAACCCGGCGTCTTATCATGATCTAAATTGTTTGTCACTCAAATTAAAATAAATAGTCAAAAATGTCGAAAACATGTTATTGTGTTCCATTTTATTGCAGTGCGTTTGCGTTTCGGTTGCGTTTAAACGGACCAGAATAACGTTTTCTCATACATGTACACTGTAGTACATGTACATATACATTTGTACAATGGTTATGAAAATTGGACCAAACTTTGTTGTCCTTCGCCTCTATTGCTTAAGCACCAGGGGTTTGAAAACATGTCATCAGATTGTTGGTGCTTTTTAGATTAATTTTTGCATTTAGCGTAAAGTTTAAGACACATAAGGAAAGTTTCACGCAGATTCGATACTAATCAGACGCCGAGATACTAGGCGTCTGATTTGGATCTACAACATGTTGGCGCTAATGGGGGCAGTTTTTTTCGTATGCAAAATACTGTTACTGTTCAAATATAAGAACTTTCAAAATAATTTTTCATATTATCAGTTAGATTAAGCTTTTCAACAGATTTTGGTTCTAAATGGACACCGACTTATGTTGTTGTTGTTTTTTTTTTTCATTTTTGATACTCAATTCTATCGTAAGGATTTAATGTCGCCATCGCCATTGTGTCCTCTTCTTCAATATTGTTGTTTGCAACATTGTTTCAAAGTTAGATTTTAGGCAACTGTGACTGCCGAAACTTCGAAAAGATTGTCATACAATTTGGATCCTGAATAGACGCCGCGTGACGTGGCGTCTAATCAGGGTCCTAACTATTTGCAAATACGCATTTTGGCGTCATTGACAGTGAAAGGGTAAGTCGGCGTCGAATCTTGATCTATACTTTTTACAAAAGATCATCAATATTTAATTATTTTCTAAAGCCACGTGAATTTCGTAAAAATAACCTGTCAGCTATTTTCATCATGCAGATTCTATTTTAGAAAAGACATACTCCTTTTGAATAATAGATCCTTTTCGTTTTCTGGTAATTAACACAGACAAAGAAGTTTTAAAGATGAAAATTGCCCACGGCATTAAAAGTCTAAAAATAACAAATTTACACCACAAATTACCCCACTTCACTTCTTTAACACTTCGAAACCCTCAACATTGTCCCATATTTTGATCAAACTGTTGAGCACTGTTACCTACTGATAAAAGGAACCGATTTGCCGGCGTGTAAGCGAAATAAACTTTGGGGCCAGATCAGTCGCCGGGTAACCAGGCGTCTGATCAGGCTCCAAAGTTTTGCCATTTAGATTCAGATAGATAGTTAAACTTTTTAAATAGTTTTTATTTTCTACATAATATGGTTTAAATTGGTAAGAATAACGTCTTCTCCACTGTACCATATGCAGAAGCTGCATCGTTTTGAAAATGAAAACGAATAATTTACGTTTAAGTTGCAAACAGTTTAGAGTCTGATCAGACGGTTGGTTACTCAGATACAAAACTGTTTGCAATAAAAGTGTGTATTATATTTTCATTATTCGTACTTATTTTCTATGCAAGATATCTCCATTTTGAAATACGCATTTCTATAAACCTGGAATGATTCCAACTTATACATGTATAATATGAATATATTCTACTATATAGAAGGCGATTTTCTTGTCTCACAACGCGTTTATATTAAAACAATTGTATTCCAAACAGTTTGCCCGGCCGCTGGGTCTAAACATTTTGCCACCCAGATAAACATACGTGTTAAGAATTATCGCAAATACATACTGTATATGTCATTGGATCCATTTAACTTTTTTTTAATTGTTATACCTTTAATTGGGAAAGCTAACGGAAGCAACACGAAAAAGCTGATGTATTGTGTAGAAAATATATCTAGGACAGTCAATTCAAACATATTCCTTATCATTAGTTGCCAGATTGCTATTGCAATGTACATTATGTGTTATTTAATAATGACGACTCCTTTGCCAGAAATACATTTGTACATTAAAATCTCTCTATATTATTGCGTTTATATTTGTACCTTGTGTATTATAATCTTCTGCATGTGTGATTTTGTCGTCTGAATAATATTTCGTCTAACACAATGCTCTGACTTTACCCTTTCACTCTCAATTACGTCACATAGCGCATTTGCAAAACGTTTTGATCCTGATTAGACGCCGCGTAACGCGACGTCTGATTTGGATTATAACTGGTTGCAACTTGTTGTGAAACTACGTCACTCAAACTGCCATAAATCTTTGAAACGATATTTCAGACACAATATTGAAGCAGACGACAGTATTGCGGTGAAAGGGTAAACACCTCACGATAAATTTGATCATGAAATGGTTATATAAGCTGTATATTCTTTCAAGCAATAACTTCATTGTCAAATGGTATGGTTTCAGATTAAACACTGAGCTATACGGCATCTGTTCTGGATCCAAGACTGTTTGCCATACTAATCACATATTCGTCACATATGACGTAAAACAACATACATGACGTTATTCTTCCCCGTTTTTAAACGCAAACAAAACGAAACGAGACGGAATACAATGTTTCTAAATGTCTAAGGATTTTCTTAATCTGAGTGGAAAACCGTTTTGAGCCTGATCAGACGACGGGTTACATGTACCCGTCGTGGAGAGGGCCGTTGTAGGGAGGGAGCACTGTATTTGCAAAATAACAAAATGCGTGCATATCCTCGGTTGACAGGGTAAGAATTTATCCTATAATTAAACAGAGTTTCCCTTTTCAGTCACTGATGAAGTAATTAAGCAGAAATAAGGAAATCAGAGAAAGCACTTAAAACTGTACTGTGAATGTCTTCTGACGAAAAGCTAGTAATGTTGCATTAAGCCGTGTTTTAATCCATCAAACAGCACAAAACCAACTCGTCGAGATCGATATTTTTGCTTTCTTGTTACCCTGTTCCTACCGTATTATCATCGGTTTTGAAAATGTCATAAATTGTTAAATATTCAATTTAAATTCATACATATCTTTAATTAAAGAACCTTACAGACGAGTGTCGAACAGTTTGGGTCCAGATCAGACCCCGCTCAAAGCTGTGTCTGATATTGATCCAAACTGTATTTCAAATTGCAAGCGGTAGGATAAAAGCTTTTGTCGGTTATGAGAATAAATGCCAAACATATGGCTGCATAATCATTCAGAATTTGGCTTAGACACTCTTATGTGCACATGACGCCTGAACTTTAATATACATTTATTGTATACCTTACTATAAACAGTAACACAATTGCCGTTGAAAACTGTCTTTACGGTGGTCATGTGACCAATACATAATGGCCTAGTGGGCCAATTATGGATAATCGCCCCTCGAAATGTTTCACGTGCAACTCGTTGATGTTAGCAACTTAAATCTATTCAAACATGGCAGGAGAAGGGGTTTGGCGTCGGTGTCAAATCGTATTCTAGAACTTGAATTCTGAGACAGAAGGGTCGTAACGTAAACGGTACGTTTCTTGTTTATACAATGAACAAGTCTTATGTGTGTCACAATCACAGTGTGAAATTGCTTGACGTTGTTTATGTTATTCAAAATGACAGTTATGACGTCATTATTTCACGCCATCCAGCGGAAATTTGAAAAATTGGAAAACGACGTCGCCAAAATGTTCTACTCAGCGGTTTTTAACTTTTGACATTCTAGATCTAGATCTACTACAAATAACCAGTGGGCCGATTATGAATAATCGCCCCTCGAAGTTTTTCACGTGCAGCTCGTTGATATTAGCAACTTAGATCTATTCAAAAATGGTAGGAGAAGGGGTTTGGCGTCGTTGTCAAATCGTATTATAGAACTTTAATTCTGACACAGAAGGATCTTAACTAAAAAGGCACGGTTCCTGTTTATACATGGTAAAGTCTTATGTGTGTCACAGGGAGAATTGACTTGACGTTGTTTATGTTATTCAAAATGACAGTTATGACGTCATTGTTCGGAAATTTCAAAAGATAAAAAACTACGTCGTCAAAAAATGTGCTCGATAGCGTAGAGGTTTTTAACTTTTCACATTCTAATTCTACTACAAAGTTTTTGCGTGGGCTTAAATCCCTATAGTCAACTCGGGGGGGGGGGGGGGGGGCGGGTCGAGACCCTAAGATAGATCTAGAGCTACCGATACTTTGTCATATTTTATCCTGTCATTAATGACTGTCGAAACGTCACTATGGCTAACATGTACAGAGATAGGTAATATAATCATCATGTATAAAACATACATGTACATGTATCTTGAACAATCTTAAAATCAGGAACTCTTGAAACCCAATCAAGCAGCCAGTAGCTAAATACAAAAAATAGTAATCTAGCAACTTCTTCACACATGGAGAATGTGTTATCTTTTTTCAAAACATATCGTTTATTAATGCCAAAGCATAATGTATTTCCATTGCAAACAATTAGGGGGCCAATTTTTGGCCAATCAAACGTAAGTTTATTCGGGAATAGTAACACATTCTCTACTGTATACATGCATTCTGTTTCAAACATATTTAGATTAACTATTGAATAATGTAGTGCTGATATGTTTTCTATCACACATTCAGTGCTAATGCACTCGTAGAAGGAAGTCATAAGACAAATCTCTGGATGTCATGACAGGAATGTTTACCATGGGAAGTCTAAATTCTTTCCCATTAAAACGCATTGGCGCTTCAGAACCCTTAACTTCAGTTTTCAGTTTTCAGTTTTATTACATGTAGCATATCAGCAATATACATTGCCTTTGGCCATTAACAAAGATATAAGGAAATATGGCAAATACAAAAGACATATACATTAAGTACATAAATCACAAAGCAGCAATAATATCCAGGGTATGTTTACGTAAGTTCATACTCTCTTTGATATACTTAGCAGTATTCAATAAAATTTTCATATTACTAGTAGACATTAGATTATTAAATGTGTTGATAGTTGGCCACTGTATGTTACCTTCAAGACAAACTGTGACAGTGGTATGTCCAGCATTTCGGATAATGGAGCATGCAAAGGTATATTTTCAATAGGGTATCAAATTCAGAGCTGTCTTAAAAGTTTATTTTTGTACAAAATTGAAACAATTCTTGAATCCTGATTGTGTTTTGCTGAATGACATAAAAGGTAAAAAATACATTTAAAAATATATTTTGGATCTGAGTTGAAAGGAGATCAAAACAAGAGCTTACGCCAAATTACCCGGAATTTGATTTGGTTTGAACCCTTTGCCTGCTGGTCGCGACTTTACTGATTCTTGCAAACAGTTTGGACCCAGATCAGACTCCGCGTAACGCGGCGTCTGATCTCGCTCAAAACTGTTTGACACTCGTCGTCAGGTTTCTTTACTTTACAAATGCATACATCTAGATTTAACAAAATTCTGCAGACGACAATTTCGAAGCAGACGACATTACCGCAAGATAAGGATTAATACTGTTTGCTATAGAAATACATGAATTTCTTTTAGCACAAATGCGTTATCATTAGTAAGGGACAATGCCATCACCGTAACATTTGATACAAACAGCTTAATATAGATCAGGCCCGGGTTACCAAGAGTCTGATGTAGCTCTAAACTGTTGGTTACTCATGGTTTACAACATTGTTTGCTCTTTTAAAACACTTTCATTTTCGCGTTTTTCATCGCGTGACGATTTCATTTAAATTCGTTTAAAAGGAATAGAATAACTTCATCTTTACTGCATAGGTCAAATACAGTGGATAATACTTTTTTTCCCGATAAGAGCATTTATTCTAAAACTATTGTTTCCATTGCAAACAAGTTTGCAGCCAAATCTGATGCCGGTTTACCCGGCGTCTGATCAGGCTCCAAACTGTTGGTCACTTCAATAAAAATAAATGAAATTGTCAATAAATTGTCATTTTCCACATTCTATTGCAACGGGAATTAATAACGTTTTCTCTCTTGTATACGTTTCCTAACCTATCTAGCACTACTAATGCACTGATGGAAATGACAAGTTACCAAATGTCATGACACGGGCGTATATCAGCGGTATTCTGTCATTGACGGGACGGTTCATATCAGGAGAATATTGATCGGAAAATGTTTTATCTATAAATACAGCAGCAAGTACGCCCATCGCGTTTATAAATCCATTGGTAAAAGTTTAGAGCCAGATCAGACGCCAGGTAAAACAGTGTCTGATCAGGCTTCAAACTGTTTGCCACTGTAAGATAAAAACTAATCGTTAAAATGTTTGATAATTTGCGGCGTTTTCTATATATTAGTGAGTTGTGTTTGTGTTTAAACGGGCAAGAATAACGTTCCTCCTCCGTACATAGACAACATAAAATCCATTATAAAAAAGTTTTCTGTACTGTGCAGTTGCTACAGTGGAGAATGTGTTATTCTTTCCCAATAAACGCGTTTACGCTAAAACTATTATTTGCAGTGCAAACAGTTTGGAGCAAGATCAGACGCCGGGTAACCCGGCGTCTGATCAGGCTCCAAACTGTTTGCCACTAAGATAAAGATGAATTATCAGAATTGTCAAAAAGTTGTACTTTTCTACGTTTTAGTGCTTTGCGTTTGCGTACGTTTGCGTTTAAACGGGAAAGAATAACACATTCTCCACTGTACATAATCAAGTTGACCCGTGACGTATATATTCCTTTAGAAATGGTATACTAGTGAAGGTCATTGACGACAACCAACGACATAAAGTAAGGATCGTAATGTGTCGCATATGGTTTAACACATTCAACCCTAGCGACTAGTATACTCGTCATTTACAAACAATGTACCTGTGAGGAGTACACTTGCCCTATGCACACAGTGTAGACCCTGAACAGAGGGCTCCTTTCGGAGCCCTCTGATCAGGGTCCATACTGTTTGTAAACATAACAAATAAATTGTAAAAACAACAACCCTTCATAGTAAAAACTGGACTAGACTTTATTCGAAACTGGAAATTTTCCATTGAAAGTTTCAGGGGTAAATGGGTTAAGTCATACTACCTTTAACCTAACTTTAACACGTTCTTGCAGATAACCTATATTGAAGAAGACGCGTATGAAGCGATGAAGAGGTCAACACCTCTCGAATAATATGGCGCCGAAAGGGTTAAGAACTATTTGGAATTGAGTTGAAAGTTGGCTGACTTGTAGAGATAGTAGAGTAGGTACATTGCATATTTTGAAAATGAGTGAGCATTAAATTTTGTCCTACTGAAATTAAATACGTACACTTATCAGTTAGAGAATAAATGACAGCGAGAGAGATGCTATTGTACATGTACGTGTACTCATGCAGCGACACTATCCTATAACAGTTACCTCATTAACTCTTGTATCATGCGCAACTTGGCTAACACTAAATTGGCAAATTGATCTGGATACAATATGTTTTGAGTTATATTTTATTGAAAATAAACCCCCACACAATTCAATTCCAGATGGTAGACGGCAGGTCGAAGAATTTAAATTTTAGCATTAAAACTTTAACGGATCCCACAGAGAGGGGAAGAAATATGCTGTATACGTAATATAGGCCATTTATACCTGGAAATAGATTTCGTTTATAGTATTGAAATTATCTTTACGACATTGGTCTTGAGATTACATCACGTAGCTCACTACGTCTTCTCGATTTCAAAGAGGAAATTGGTTTTTCTAAATATGGTATTTAATTTGAATAAAGAACACATAAGGCACGATGATTTCAGTGATTTGAGCTGATTTATATTTAAGTCATTTTCTAATCGTGAGCGGAATGTGCAAACAATATGGATTAACAGCTTCATTGTCATTACGTCATCAGCATAAACTATTTTTGTCGACTTTTATTTCTTTATAAAAGTTAAGTAAACTGATTAAGCTGATATTGTAATGAGTGTCAAACAGATTTGATCTTGACCAGACGCCGCGTCACGCAGCGTCTACGCATGATTCAAAATGTGTGCAAACTGCCATTTTACTGGAGGCAAGGCATTGATGAGGTTAAGATCATGCGCTAAGTTTCGATCAACTGTTTCAACGTTTTGACTTATTCCGAAGCAATATACTAAAACTACTTTGCAAAAAGACTTATTGCATTGCAACATTGTACAGACCCAGAAACATTGTTATCCCAGGCTCTGTAACTACATTTAATTTATAACATAACAGACGGCGTGAGCGTTGAATAACAACCGTTGTTTAAATGTCATATATAACTAGTTAAATAACTATGCAAATGAGGTACACCACGACGTCGTTACTTGTGACGTCGTTAAAATGCGTTCTATACGTTCAATTTCCAACGTCTTCTTTCCATCATGAAAATTCAATTTATAAATTGTTGGTGTAATTAAAATAATCAATATTAGATCTACAGGAAAGTGCTTATAACAAAAACATTATGCTAGTGAACGTTAATTTGGAACAACTTTTTTCCTGTATCGCGCAGGTTATGTTATAAAAAGAATATAACATTCGTGTTAATAATTTATTGGATTTATCAAACTCGTCGTTTTAGAAAACGATAAAAACTCGGCAAAGCCTCGTTTTTATCGTTTTCTAAAAGACTCGTTTAATAAATCCAATACATTATGAACACTCATGTAATATCCTATATATACACTGCCAAATACAGTAAATGTATATACAATGTAATACAGCTCTGCATACAATGCTTTAGACGCATTTACATGTGGATGCCGCGGCGGCTGGCCTTGATCTACACTGTTTTCAATTCAATTAGTCAGGTTACTCATGGTACGGCTCATATTATTTTCATTCAATTGCAGTTTAGCAATTTGTGCAATGGAGACATTATTCTTTCTAAATAAACTCAGGCTAAAATCCTTATGTCAATCGTAAACAATTTGGAGTCATATCAGTCTGATTAGGCTCAAGAATTGTTGACATTCAGATTAAGATTAATCGCTAAATATTCAAAATATTTTTTATTTTCCCGAAATTTATGAAATTGTTTGACGTTGCATTTGCATTTACACGGGAAAAATAACATCTTCTCCATCGCATCGTTTAAAGTAGAAGGGATAATTTCGACCCTTGTCAAAGGTCCACTTACTTCTTAGGCAACCCTTCGAAAACGCAGTTAAGCAAGATGATCCTTCTTCGAATTAGGTGGATCCTCAATATCTACGAACGATGGCGCTGTCTGAATATCTAACACTCTTCACAGAATAATAAAACAAGTTTCCCTCGTGCACGCATTGAAACTATTCGTCATCACTGGAAGTAAATTATACCGACACAAAATACAATCTACTTATATATTGGTCTACAGCCAAACTTACAACTCTTTCCCTCATGGAGTCACATTTTAGCGCAGTTAATTTATTCCTACAATGAAGCAAATAGTTCCAATTTATACAGGCATACATAATGTACCATAAGAAATATTTGCTATGTCCTAGCAGATGGTAGCTCCAAGAAGGCTGAGGTAAAGCAGAATGAGCCTTAACGAGCATTATGCATTACTTTCTGCCTGCTTTAAATGGCAACCTTTCTGCAAAACAGGCTATGAGCGAAAGGGTCAAACAAATATTTATAGAATACCAAATGTTAGTATTTGATATATATGGTTGCGAAGTTCATGGAAATACAGTTTTCCAGTTTTTCCAGTTTTCATAAACTCCAACAGAAGACGTACAAATGCAACGGTATATTGGGCTATCGAATACAGAGGGTAATATACTACAGTGCTCCCTCCCTACAACGTCCTTCCCAACAATGATTCCCTCCTTACAACAACACTTGTTGATGTTCCCCAAAAATTAAAATCTAGCCTAACATGTTTTACTGCTGCAATATCGTCTGCTGGTTTTTCTCAAAGTTGCATAATAGTGGACATTTTGACGGAAGAAATAATAACGAGTGACAAACTGCTTGAAATCAGACCAGACGCCGTGTCGATTTGGATTCAAGCCGTCTTCAATTGTAAGCCCGTTCTTTAAGTTTTCTCCCTTCCTCCCTATAACAACTCGCTTCGAACAAACACACACGCTCTTTGTACAGTGGAGAATCTGTTATTCTTTCCCAATAAACGCGTTTACGCTAAAACTATGATTTGCAGTGCAAACAGTTTGGAGCCAGATCAGACGCCGGGTAACCCGGCGTCTGATCAGGCTCCAAACTGTTTGCCACCAAGATAAACAAGAATTATCAGAATTGTCCAAAAGTTGTTCTTTTCTACGTTTTAGTGCTTTGCGTTTGCGTACGTTTGCGTTTAAACGGGTAAGAATAACAGATTATCCACTGTATCCCATTAAGCGTTGCTGTAGAGAAGAAACCCTTAACGTTAACTAATAGCAAACGGAAAACGATGATATGTTCTTATTGACAGGTTCTTCAAATGGGTGTCACGACTGATTTAAAATCTGATAGGCAAACAGTTTGGAGCCGGATCAGACGCTCTAAACTATTTAAAATTTAAATAACTGTTTTAGTAAAACGCGTTTGTTGGTAAAGTATGACGTTTTCACCATTTATATAAATTCCAAGACAAGACGCACAAGTATAATGCTATAACAGGCTTTGTGGAAATGCTGTCTAATACATCATCATCTGATCGGTGAAAAATGCATATTCCAGAGGCAAGGGAGAACAATTACCAGAGCTCTGGTGACCCAGCGTTAACCTGAAGTTGGCACACAAACAACTCAGCAAGACATCATCTGTTTCACACAATATCTATCAATACCAGGAACATATATCATCTAAAGTACAGTAGGGTTCGGAAACGTTACGGAAGATTTGATATGTCAGTCGAGAATGTGTTTCTTAGTCATTGCAATAACATACTGTCTCGTCTTAACGAGCAAACACCTTCTGTGTCTAACGTTCCTTAAATGGAACATAGACATACAGTGTAGACTCGGATAAGACGCCGCATAATGCGGCGTCTGATCTGAGCATATACTGTTTGCTACAATACCGCTATATCTCTGTCATCAATTTGAGTTGACATGGTGTTATGACAACCTTTCCTGCTTGAAGTTCTCGCTTGAAGTAAACAAACGTTATGCAAGACGATGTAAAATACAAAAGTTTTTTAAAACAATTTATTTTTATCTGAGTGACAATACGATTAAAGCCCGGTCATCCTTCTTCTACGGTATTGGGTCATTTATCTTCGTAGTATAAAGACCCGGGTCATTTTGCACAGGTGGGTCATTCTACTACGTTACACCGGAAACCCATCTGGCTCGAAACGTATAATATCCATTTTTGAAAACATATCATTTAACTGGTAGAATAACGCCTCTCTGACTGTATCATTCTTTTATAATACAGTATACATATGATGGAAACGATTATTTAACCCTTTACCTGATAGCCTATTTCTAGTATTGAAGATAGTTGACCACTTAAAGCAGGTTGAAAGTAAAGCAGAATGCGTCTTTAAGGCGCATTCTGCTTTACTTTCAGCCAGCTTTAAGCGTCCATGTGCTAAAATATAGACAATATTCCCTATACTATATATTCATGGCTGATTAAATTGGAACTATTTTCTTTGGCGGATGAATAAATTGAATGCGCTAAAATTCGCTTCTATAAGGTAAAGGGTTAACAAGAAGTGCACTTATGTGTAAATCATTACGCCCATTGCAATCAGTTTGAAACAAGAAATGCTCTGAAAAAAACGGTGATTGATGAGCCTCCGAATTGTTTGCTACTCAATTAAATTAATTGGTAATATTTGAAAACATTGTCATTGTCTCCATTTTATTGCATAGTATTAAGTTTCTTTTAAACGTGAAATAAAAACGTATTTTCTACTTTTTGGCCAAACAATGAATATTGAATTATATATTGAAACATATTAAGGTGCATGTTAAGCATTAAACAGACAAACACAGTGTCATACGTATATATTTGTAACAGCTAATGTATAAATTTAAATAAATCCATTTGTTTTATGTTCAATGCATGCTATACTAGCAAAGAACTACAGTATACCCACACCGTTAATGGGGCATCTTTTGACGGGGCGTTGTATGCGAAACTTTGAAGAGGGCGTGCAGGCCCGACCAGTTGGTTCAAAGTGGCTTCCAGAATAATTAATTTGATTGTTTTTCCTATCGTCATAAAATTTCGTGTTTAGCGTTTTCTGGATATGCATATGTACATGAAAGACAGCTTTGTTTTATGTCCCTTATTGTTTCTCGCAGTATGTGACTGATGTCCCTTTGCATGCTTAGATATTTAGAAAAGAAAAACTCGTTTCCGTTCTATCGAGCCTGTTGTAACCAAATTTTCTCATGACATACGCGTTTAACGTCTTCGCAACTGTAAGTCACAAAGACGTTTCAATGGAAATGATAATCGGTCTTGCCATTACTTAGATTATTGTATTGTAGTAAAGTATACAGTAAATACAAGGCAATGAACTTGTTTATGTAATATAAGTAATCGTTCGGTGGCAGAGCAGACATTTGGGTAAAAGTTGATAGATACCATTGCAATACATCCATCCACAAGTGACTGCAATCAATAGGCAGGCAATATCGGAACTGATAACGTAGACTCTAACCAATATTCCGTCATTGGCAATTTGTTGGGTAGTTGCAAATTATTAGGGTCAATACCAAACGCAGCATATTCAACATATATTCCAAGCATTTTAAGATTTTTCTTCCATTTATCCGTTTCTTGGGGTTTCATCTGGATACAAACTGTTTGCAACATGGTGTGGTAAACTCTTCCAAAGCGTGTTGAATGGCTAAGGTCACTATTTATCCTATGTTACATAAACTAATTGTAAAACACGTTGCAGACTTATTTGCAAATGCAGTGGAGAATACTTTTTTTCGCGTTGAAACGAAACGAAATGCAAAAGCAGTTCAATAATATGTAGAAAATGAATGGTTGTTGAAAAGTTCGGAGATCTATTTTTGTCCGATTGGCAAAAGTTTTGAGTTACCCGGCGTTTGCTCTGGTCCAAATCGACATCATTGTTTAATATGTATAAATGCGTTTATTATGAATGAATACCATGTTCTCCACTGTATACGTATGGCTAATTCTCTTGCTGAACTCTTATACATCGTATGTCATCGTAAGCTACCATAACATATCATACGAAACAAGTTTCGAACTGATCATGGGGTTCTGGCTGACGAAAACTTGCTACACAAGTATATTCTCTATGTATTGATTTGGCGAACTCAGAGAACTGTAGACATTTTACAGTGGAGAAGACGTGACTATTTCACGTTCAAACACAAAAGAAACGCACACGAAACGTAAACGCATACAGTGGAGAATCTGTTATTCTTTCCCGTTTAAACGCAAACTTACGCAAACGCAAAGCACCAAAACGTAGAAAAGAACAACTTTTGGACAATTCTGATGATTCTTGTTTATCTTGGTGGCAAACAGTTTGGAGCCTGATCAGACGCCGGGTTACCCGGCGTCTGATCTGGCTCCAAACTGTTTGCACTGCAAAAAATAGTTTTAGCGTAAACGCGTTTATTGGGAAAGAATAACAGATTCTCCACTGTATCACTATAATGTAGAAAATAAAATTTTGTGTTTACAATTTATAATTATCTTATTCTGAGTTTCAAAACGGTTTGAAGCCTAATCAGACACCGGGTTACACGGCGTCTGATCTGACACATAACTGTTTACAATGAATATAATAGGTTTAATGTAAACGCTTTTATTGGGAGATAATGACGTCATCTCCACTGTAGACGTACAAATATTTCTGACAGTAGAGACGATTGAAAGATAAAAATGTCTGAATGTCACTGTTCCATCTCTGTCGATGCTATGATAAGGATAAAACTAACGTAGACTCCCGCTAATATTGAACGCAATTATTGAACTCTAAGCACTGGGTCCATTCTTGTAAAGCATTTGAGATGTTTCTGAGATAGTTTTCATGCTTAAGATATGTCAGTTTTGAGAAAAATGCTCAAAACAAGCTAGTCAAATGCTTGAGAACGATCTTAAACTCAACTCGAATGTTTCATATGCTTGAAGTGTGGCGTCTATTATTTGGATCGTTGATTTGATTTTGCCTTTTGACTTTCGTCAAGTCTGTTTTGGGACATTACTCATAATTTGCTCGTGCTAGCCCTTCTGCGTATTTATAATTTGGATAAACACACCTTTAAGTATTGAAATCCACTTGTAAAGCCTTTCAAAAACAGCTAGGAACCATATGAATCAATACAAGAAGTATGTATATATTCATAATTTGTCACTAAAAATGCAAATACGTAGTGTGAGATAATCTTTTTTAATGAAGATTTATATATCTAGATAGAACATAAATTCTTAGTTGAATATTTTACAGTTGGTATGTTATGTACTTTGGTTTAAACAAAACACAACATACTTTACACTTCGGTCTTGAAGGTGCTGGCATCGCTAGCAAGGGTTGCTACAATTTTGACCTATTAGCCAGATTTTAACATAATCAAACTCGTTATATCACTGATAGACATTACAAAGTTTTATTAAAACATTACTCTTCTATCATATCTAATATATTCTTAGGAATACGTTTGAAATAATAGTTACGGAACGTCTTAACATTTACAACAAAGAAGACGTTAGTATTTTCCATTCAAACGCAAACGAAACACAATACATAAAAACCGTAGAAAAGCAAATGTTTCGACAGTTCTTACAACTTATTTTAATCTGAGTGAAACCCCAATTTAGAGCCTTATTTTACCCCGGACCACAGAGTGTCTGATCTGGTTCTGAACTTAACAATATAATTTATTTAGCATTAACGTGTTGATTGGCAAAGAATAACGTCTTTTCCGCTATATGTGTTAGCCCAACACGTTACCTATCGATCTACGACTATTTGGTTAGTTAGTTAATTAAATTCCTGGAACTAATTATACAACTAAGCTAATTTTTGTAAAAGACTTGTTCATCCATAACCTAATTACAGATTTATAATAGATACCGATGTGTTCCTTGTGTAGATGATATAGACCGTTGTTGTTCGTTTTTCGTAATCAAAATTAATGCATACATCTGTTCAGTTTGAAATTGATATGCAGTTGGTTAGCCTGTATCTGATGAGGCCGAACGGTGAAAACCCCTTGGGAGTTTAAACACAAATATGTGGATTGAATGCTGGGGATAATGTTGGTTTGGGTCTTACGTTGCACACGCTTGAACTATGCTGATCCTTTTTTAGGAACCTCTGTTGCAATGGCTCCATTTGCAATTGTGCTACATCAGATGCGCAAATTGGCAGCAAGGCACTCCCATGATACGGTATTGGCCTAGATGCCATTGAGAAATACTTTCAATGTGTCTTTGAACCGCTTTCTCTGCCCTCTACCAAACATTTTGCCTTGAGGTAGTTGTCCATAGAAGATCTGTTTGGTAATACGATGATCAAGCAAACTGGTGATGTGGCTTGCCCATCTAACCTTTGCTTTATGAATAATTGCTGTGATGCTTGGTATGCCAGACTGAGCGAGGATTTCTGTAACTAGTATTCTATCCTGCCAAATGTGGAGTTTCGGAGACATTGTATTAACATTGACACTTTATTATTAAAAAGGGAAAAACCAATTAAACGTTTATCACAGATTTACATTTACTGTGTTACTTAAAATGAAATAAGTACCTTTCTTTATGTCTCTCACGTCTGTGTCTATTTTTCTCTCATACACCCACACATTCCTTTTTCTAATTTTGACAACACTGTTTGCTTCTCTTCTCTTTTTCTCTGATCATTGTATGTGTCTGTCTACGCCTCTCTCTATGTTGTATCCCTTTCCTATGTATCCTTTTCTCTTTATATGTACTTTATGTGGTTATATGTCCTCATATTTCTCTATAATATTATCTCTCTTTCTTGTCTTCTTAAACGTCTGCATTTACCAAGTTCCATCCAATTATTTATCTTAAGAAAGTTTCATAATTTCGGAGTTCTATGCTCATTTTGACATAAGTATAATCTAGTTCTCTTGTGTGCTGAATTATAGCAATTTGTCCATAGAAAAGTAACCCTTACCACGCTCTTTTAGCGGACACTACAGAACAACCATCTGAGAAATATCTCACAAATAGTTTTACGGCAGCTTTAAATAACAGAAGGCTTACAATAAATGCAAAAAATATTTAGATCCAGATCAGACGCCGATTTTATCGGCGTCTGATCTGGATCTAAATTGTTTGCAAATAAAATTCTTCACCACGCTAAACACTATAACGGTTAATATCTTACAGTCTGACAGGTGAACTGATTATGCTGAAGTTATCTGTACAAACTAGTTAGAAGTTCCTGCCAATATCGATTAAGTGACTGCAACTCTCTAGGACAATGTGAGGAAAAGTCTTAATGATAAACGAGTTCCTGAAAATTAGGCATTACGTCTGGCATGTCTGAAAATGAAACCGTTAGTAAAATTCAAAACTGAAATGCCTAATAACCTTTTTTTTTTATCTGACAACCATTTAGGCTGTCTACTTTTTTATTACCCACTCAGTTGGGCAAGCGTATTTTCTCTATCATTCAATCGAAAAAGCAGCCCGATGTCTGATCAGGCTCAAACTTGTTTGCTACTCAAATTTTAATAAATCGTCAAAATTTCCAAAGAGTTGTCTTTTCCTCTTTTAACTTACTTGGCCATTTTATATGTCGCGGTGCCGTAAAAACACAACTCAATCAACCAATCAATCATATGCGTTTAGTTGTTTGTAAACGGGAAGGAACAACATGAGATCTGACTCAAATTCAAAGTTTAAGTAAATCGACTAAAGTAGTATCGTGATGTATGTCAAACATATCAAATTCTGATGGAAACTGTTCGCAAATACAATTGAGCCCCGCCATAAGAAAACCTGCCTTATTGAATTTCAAACAGTGTAGATCAAGGTCAACCGCCACGTCAAAGACGCGGTGGCTGGTCTTGATATTCACTGTTTGACAGCCACGTGCATCTAAGTAATTTTATGTAGTTGTTTAATTTGTAATTTATATATACGGTATTTGGCAGTGTATACCAAACACAGATGCAGAGCTTGAGATGACAGTGGTGCTTGGTCTGTACAACGATGCAATGCAATAAGATGGGTCTTGTCTTGGCACGGCTGAATTGTTTTTGATCTACAGCAGTGGAAGAGTTAACAGAGAAGCTTATTTGGTATTCAATAACAACCTTAAAGTCCAATGACCTTGGCGCTAATGGCTTCCATTATAACGTTTTCAGAGTACCAAATTAGTTTGGCATATTCTACTAAAAACACCAATTTCCTGCTTTAAAGTCGTTTCAATTAAGAGATGTAAGGGACGGACGAGGAATTAGTCGTTAAAAAAGAGCTATATTTTAAACGACAAAACAAGATGGAAAACAACGTCACTTTAAAAACATGGTTTGTTTGTACAGTTATGGTGAATTGCGTATGTAAGTGTCTATGCGTAAGTATATTTGTTCACCAAATTTCTAAATTATATGTACATATTTATAAAACAATGTTCAGGAAACTTGGAACGTAAACGGGTATTGTTTTTGTGTTTTGTTTTTTTCTCTCCTGAAGATTTCGATATAATGTACGAACGTCCCTAATGATGACTTCTAGTTCTACTGAGCCTGTTTTTTTCTAGAAAGTAAATATATTTTACAAATTAGGTTATATACTCTAGCCCTGACATTCGCACTTGATATCGATTGAGTGATATATGAGATTAACTTAGGTGGTCAAAGATATTTACCTTAACTCTTTGAGCCCTAGACACGCATATATATGTCATTTGCAAACAGCGTACCTGTTAGGAGTACACTTGCCCTATGCAAACAGTGTAGACCCTGATCAGAGGGCTCTTTAAGGATCCCTCTGATCAGGGTTTACACTGTTTGTTTTTTTGTTACACTGTTTGTTATTTTGACCTATATTGTAAAAATCAACCCTAAAAAGTCAAAAAAGGACTAGACCAAATTGAAAATTAGAATTGTCCATTTAAGGTTTCAGGGAGTAAAGGGTTAAACATACTATGGACGAATGTGAAAAACTCTTTGAAAACAATTTGAATATAGATGAGTCCCTGCCTACGTTTTCCTACAATTTGCATCTAATCTCTTTATTATAGCATAAACTCTGCTTTGGTTATCTCATCCGGATTCAAAAATATGATCTGTTTTATGATCTGGATCTGAAACAGTTGCAGGTTACAGTGGAGAATCTGGTATTCTTTCCCGTTTAAACGCAAACGTACACAAACGCAAAGCACTAAAACGTAGAAAAGAACAACTTTTGGACAATTTTGATATTTCATGTTTATCTTGGTGGCAAACAGTTTGGAGCCTGGTCAGACGCCGGGTTACCCGGCGTCTGATCTGGCTCCAAACTGTTTGCACTGCAAGTAATAGTTTTAACGTAAACGCGTTTATTGGGAAAGAATAACACATTCTCCACTGTTTAAATTCACTGACGACGTTTATTACATAGTGTGATAAAGTTTAAGAACACAAGACATGTAAACCTTCCAAAACAATTTTTTTGCTCAGATATTGGTTTGTCAAATTGATATCAATCCACTCATATTATATATAAAAAGGAGGTTTTACTATGTTTAGCAAACTTGTATCCATATACCACTCTCTATGCAATGCTAAAACATTTATTTAGCAAGCTGATCTATCGGACCCTACTTATAGGCATTGTCTTGCAAATTTACTAAAACAATATTATACCCTGAAGAAAAATTAACAATATTTTGACGCTACTGACGTTATTAATGTTTAGTTATGGCCGATGTTGAAGTCACTGAAAGTGTAAAACTATTATATAAGTGCTATGAATTAATCGATACTCTTTCTGAACCTGAAAATAGATACGAGAATATATTTATGATATTTCCCAAATGCAATTGCCATTATATTTATAAGCACAATAGAATAAAAGTCAATGTCATTGTGATTCGAATTGAGTAGAATATGTAAAGAGTTTAAGAGTGAGAAATATTTAGATATGCAGATAGTTCATGGTTTGGACGAAGCCATCGTCCAATGGAAGCGCACTTTCACACCTTTTTTATTCCCCACTACAATACATTTTCGTGTTTCTAGTATGTCAAGTTTAAGAGCAATAGCAAACTGTATCTGCGCCCTGACTTGCATATGCTTAAGTAGCTTTCTCCTTTATTTTAAGCATGGTTAATCAACATTAAACAGTCACCGGTTTTGAATAGTGTTTTTATTGTGGAAATTGATTATTTCATTGACAGAACTGATTCGTATTATGCTAACAGCAACTTCACGTCAGAACAGAATACTGTTCGATACCCGTTTTGATATTCTTCTATGTAAAAGGCAAGACGCTTATTATTTCGCAGAGGACGACTTTGATGTAGACACGTATTCAGCAAGATCAGCTTTAGAATAAAGTCTTCAGTTTGCTGGTAATCAAGTGCACACACAATACCACGTGCTCAGTACAACCTCAGATGATCAAGAGGAGACAAGAGGGATTGGCTTATGAATGAGCGTCAGATAGTTGTAAATGTCACCTTATTGACAGCTCATGTTCATTTCATGGGACAATTACAGTGTCTGGGACAGTTTATTGGATAACCATAGGCGCCAAGATAAATAACTCGACGTGCTGTTTGTGTTCCATTACCTACTAGTACACCACAGGAGCCAAACACTTCTTAGAGTAGACATCATACATTCTCTCCCTCCCTAAAATGACACCAAACGGGAGAAACAAATTGTGTGCGTTATTCGGAGGGAGTCGAAATAGGGAGGGGAAATTTCCAAACAGCTTTACATAACAATCATAACTTTGAGAAAAACAGCAGACGACAATTGTAATAAAACGACATTTAAGCCGTGAATTTGTTGGGACATACTTATTCTGTTAAAGGAACTCCGACAATGGTCGTTCTAGGGAGGGATTAGTTGTTGAGAGGGCCGTTGTCGGGAGGGAGCACTATAGTACACCACATGAGCAAAGCACTTCCAACGGTAGACATCAGACATGCGCTACCTTCATATCCAATAGTTTGATACAAAATTCTCAATACAGTGCTCCCTCCCTCAGAGGTCTCTGAACAATGATTCCCTTTTTTCTCAAACAAGACATTTATGTCTAATGCTAACACTGCTGCGAAACCATTTGCCAAAAATTGTCGTCTGCAGTTTTTTCTGATAGGTTCATGTTATTTTGATTGAAGAAACATAAGGACGGGTGACAAACAGTTTGAATTCAGATCAGACGCCGCGTGACGCGGCTTCTAATCTGAGTTCAAACTGTTCTAATAATGATAAGTTTCCCGCCCTGTAACAACCCCCTCCGACCAACATACTCATTCTTTGTCTCCCAATGGGCGTTGCTGTAGAGAAGGAGCACTGTATAAAACGGTAACCGAACAGTACAGTGGAGAATATGTTATTCTTTCCCGTTTAAACGCAAACGTACGCAAACGCAAAGCGCTAAACCGTAGAAAAGAAAAACTTTTGGACAATTCTGATATTTCATGTTTATCTTGGTGGCAAACAGTTTGGAGCCTGATCAGACGCCGGGTTACCCGTCGTCTGATCTGGCTCCAAACTGTTTGCACTGCAAATAATAGTTTTAGCGTAAACGCGTTTATTGGGAAAGAATAACAGATTCTCCACTGTACATGTATTGCCAACATTCAACATTGAGCAACAGCTTTACTGGACTCTTTTGTATACGATATTGCTGTATAGTGTGACATAGTATCTACACTTAATTTCCAATAAACGCGTTTATACTTGAAACCTTGTGACACTTGCAAAGCAGTTAACATCATACGCTAGGTAATCCAGCGTCTGATAAGCCTTTAAACAAGTGCCACTGAGAATAATACGAATCATTTCAATTTTCAAAAAGTTGTCATTTTCCACATTTTATGGCATTGCGTTTGCGTTTCATTGTTGTTTAAACGGGATCGAAAAACTTTTTTCTTTCTACTGTAAACATGCACCAATGATGGAAGTGTGACTGCTGTTAAAATTGCATGTAGACTGCAGGGGTGCCATAAGTTGGTCATAAAAATCCTTAGATTTCAAATTTTCAAATTTTCAGACGCAATTTTACTAATCGTACCTTTGTCCCATAGTCTGTTTCTTAATTTGAAGACACATGACTGCTTAATGCTTAAAACAGATTGAAAGTAAAGCAGAATGCGCCTTAAGGCGCATTCTGCTTTACTTTCACCCTGTTTTAAGCAACCATCTGCTAGGATAAAAATCCGAAGACTTAGGAAAAATCCGGAGAAAGGCAGCCCTGAGACTGTAATACTTATTCTATTGTTGCATGCTGTAATGTCTCACTATATCTGGCATAGTGCAGTCGTTCAATTACTGTTATTAGATAACTGTCCCGCAGGTTAAGTAATTAATGACACATTGGTTGTCTCAAAATAAAATATTCGAAACGCGATATCTCGAATGAGATCAATCTAATTTGCCCGAATGTAATCACGTCAATGTCGATAGTTCGATCTTGCATAAGTCGAACATACCCTTAAATGTCAAAGCTAAAATGTCGCCAATCTACTTTTTATATTTGAATTCGGGTCAGTTAGACAAGTTGCATTTGCAATTTGACTGCGATATTTAAGAAATAATAAATTCATACCGGCATTTATCGTGCAATCGAACACTGGTAGGAGTTGAGATGCGTAGTAATTTAATCACGAGGTCTTTAGAAAATGATAACATTTTGACAATTCTACATATCTTTTGTAATCTGGGTGGCATACAGTTTGATGCCTGATTAGATGACGGGTTTGCCGGCGTCTGGTCTGGCTTCAAACTGTTTACAGAGTTGATGCGTCTATTGGGAAAGATCAACTGTATGCTTTTACCTCTTTGCAAACAGTTTGTATCAAGATTAGCATCCGCATTCACGATTGCTAATCTGAATTCAAACGGTTTGGCAATAATATTGAAGTTCCCTAAATCACATAAATGCATACAACTTACATGAATCATCTTTTACAGATGACAATATGAAAGCAAACGCTAATACCCTTGGGAAGGGTTAATAATATATTTCATCAGTAAAAACAAACAAGATGAAGTCTTCGAACATTCTTCTTTCCACGTAGGAATCATAAGTCATCATATATATACGTTAACACATTGAGCTCTATGAACAAGTACATGTATAGTGTATGTTATAAATCTTGTACCTGTGAATACTACACTGATCCAAAATAAAGTGTTCCTTTCTCTTTTTGTAATATATTATAAGGAAAAACATTCTAAATAGAAAAGATTTAAAAAACTGAAATGTTCATTTGAAAATTCAGGAGAAGATAGTTGACAAACCATATTCAAATTTAAATACATTTGGGAGCTACTATGGAAAATACATTATATGTCCAAACTAACACGGTTTTGCTAAAACAATGCCTGTTGCAACATTTGTCGTGCCATATTAGACTAATTATTACATGTACTTGGGTGTTACTAAATACAGTGCTCCCTCTCTACAAAGGCCCTTCTAACAACGATTCCCTTCTAGCCGCTGGCCCCAAAATCAATACAATTATTTATAACCCTTTAATTGTTGCAATAACGTCTGCTTAAAACTGTCGTCTGCTGTTTTTCTCAAAGAAACATATTACTGGACATTTTAACAAAATAAATAAAAGTTGTTTGCAAATGAAATTCAAATCCTAATTTCCTCCCTAAAACGACTCCCTCTGAACAACGTACAGACTCTACGTCTCCCATTAAAATTTTGGCGTTTTAGTAGAGATGGAGCACTATAGTCAATTATGCAGTTTTACGAACAAGTAATTTTATATTTAATGGCATTGTGTTTCGTTTATACTTTCTATCGCAATATTTTGTATATTTCGTTCAACGTTAAACAAATGTCAATGACGACCGTAGAGCTTTTGGTGGAAACAAAGTTTAACTCTTTCCTCCCTGAAACTTTAAATGAAAAATTCCAGTTTGGATTTTAGTCTTGTCCATTTCTGACCTTTAAGGGTTGTTTTTGTCAATGTATGGCATTGTGACAAACAGTGAAGACCCAGATCAGAGGGCTCCTTTTGGAGCCCTCTGATCTGGGTCTTCACTGTTTGCATAGGACACATGTACTATTCACATGTACACTGTTTGAAAAGGACGCCTATATGCGGGATTAGGGTTCAAAGAGTTAATCATGCCATGGTATAGTCACTGACAACAATTTATGTGTTAATTAATCACTTATGTCTTAAGTAATTTGCTTCAGTTATGAAGCCCAGTGGTCGTTCCTTTTTCCTAAATAATTGGACATATGATTAATTGGTAAACCATCAGAGGATCCCTACGGACGTTTAAAATAGGTTCTGCAATAAGGTTAACACATCATCATAATACAGGATGTTCGAACATTAAATAACTATTATCTTTAGTACAGTTCCAATTCAATTCACATTCAATTCAACTCCAGTTCAACCAAAACAAATGGTATGCTACTTCACCAATATTTGAGTAAACTTTTTCAAGATATGTATCTGTAATATGACTCTTTTGTAATGATCACAGTGCATTGTTATCACTTTAAGTCAAACACAAGAAAACAGTTATAATATACAGTGTTCCTTCCGTACAACGGCCCTCAAAACAAAGAGTCTATCCTTATAAAACACTTTCTTTCCGCTATTCCCTAAAACAAGACAATTATGTCTAACATATTTTAAGACTGCAATGCTGTCTGCTCAAAACTGCGGTATGGTTTTCTTCTCAAAGTCACATAATGGACATTTTGACAGAAAAAAATCTTAATAACGAGTGACAAGCAGCTTGAATTCAGATCAGACGCCGCGTTAGGCGGCGTCTGATCTGTATTCAAGCTGTTTGCAAATGTAAGCCAATTCCTCTCCCTTGAACGACTCCCTCCGAACAACGCACGTATCTTTTGTCTCCCATTGGATGTCGTTGCAGAGAGGGAGAACTGTATATATGTAGTATGTGTGTGATATTTCATGTTTGTGGCGGCCATCTTGGACGTCATCTGGAAATGCTATGTTTGCCCACATATATCACAATTACAACATGCAGATTTATAATCTAAACACATGTATAAACATTTTTTGTATACAAAAACCTTTGTTTACAGAGGGATACCAGTTGGTACCAGACTTAGGCACGATGTCGGGTCTCGACTGCGGCAATAAATAGGAAACACGTTATTCCATTCCGATCAACCCGATTACGCTAAAACGAGTATATCCATTGCAAACAGTTTGTAGACAGATAGACACCAGTTTACCCGGTGTCTGGTCATATTTTAAACTATTTGCAACCAAGGTTGAAACAAATAATTTCAAGAAATTGTCCTTTTCTACATTTGATTTATTTTGCGTTTGCGTTAAATTTCGTTTAAACCGGACATGTTAACGTTTTCTTCAGTGTATCTAACTTTCATTATGATGACTTAGCCCTTTACAAGGCTTTCACTACCAAATTTCTCGTGAGGTTTTTACCCCTTCACCGTTACATTTTCATCTACTTCAATGTTGTTGTCTGCAATGCAGTTTCAAAGTTAAATGTATGACTGTATAGATTTCAAAACGAATGTAAAATCAGTTTGTGTCCTGATCAGACGCCGCGATTGAGAGTGAAAGGGTAAAGCATTTCATCCATATTCCAAATCTGCTATCGTTACAGCTCGTTAAGCTGTATTACTGTTTGACAGTACCCGTCCAGGGATGTGTTATTAATGTCAACATATAAAATGAACCATGTTTCCCTTCACTACCATGACGTCATCAAAACATTGGTCGTCTGCTTTTATTTCTCAAATTTAAATTTTAGATATATCTACTTGAGGTATATTAAAATGAGTGTCAAACAGTTTGGTACCTAGTCAGACGCCGCGTTACGCGGCGTCTGATTAGGATCAAAGCTGTTTTCAAATAACTATTGTAGTCAGGGTAAGGCCGTAAAGGGGTTATAGTCAGGATAACAAAAAATACAAAAATGAGTATGAGAATATAACTGAAAGTGCGTAACTCTTTCAAAAACATGTATATACAGTGCTCCCTCACCTCCACGGCCCTTTGACTAACAAACCCCTCCGAACAACGACCATTGCCGCTGTTTCTTAAGTAAGACAATTATATCTAACGTTTA
Organism: Gari tellinella; assembly: GCA_922989275.2. Taxonomy (NCBI): domain Eukaryota; kingdom Metazoa; phylum Mollusca; class Bivalvia; order Cardiida; family Psammobiidae; genus Gari; species Gari tellinella. Next base: position 49,705,470 of record OV277866.1, read on the forward strand.
CATCAGTGCAATATTGTCTGCTTAAAATTGTCGTCTTCTTTTTTCTCAAAGTTACATATGAGTGGATATTTGGACAGAAGAAGTATAATGACGAGAGAAATACAGCGGCGTCTGATCTGGATTCAAGCTGTTTGCAGTTGTTAATCAATTTCTCATCTATAACGACTCCCTCCGAACAACGCACACATGTTTTGTGTCCCATTCGGTGTCGTTCTAGAGAGGGAGCGCTGTAGGCGTTTTGATTCATTTGAGGGGGAAACAAATTTGAAACTGACCAGAAGCCTTCTAAGCCGGCATCTGGCCAGGTTTTAAGGTGTTTGTAATGGACAAAAATAAACAGTGGAGAAGACGATATTCTTTCCCACTTACCCGGCGTCTGATCAGGCTTCACAATGTTCGCTTTCTTAATTAAATCTAAGCAGTAAAATTTCCAAACACTTCTCATTTACTCCATTTATTGAACTGCGCCTGCATATCGTTTAGTTGTGTACGGAAAGGAATTTACGAGAGCATTAAGTATTTAATAGTATAAAAAAGTGCGAGGCTCCAAGGTCATAAAGCGTTTGAGTTGAGTCTGAGAATCTTCTCAAGTATTTGATTGGTAAGACTAGAGCAGAAACTCGAATCTGACCATTCAAGTGCTTGAAAACCATCGCAGACTACATTCAAACGCGTTATAACATTGGAGCTTGATCTGACTGAAATGTATTTGTTTTCAATAGGTATCGGTTTATTGGCTGCCGACACTTTTGTTGTACATCGGAGAAGACGTAATTCTTGTTTGTTTAAATTACAATAAAAGTCAAACGCAATGCAATGTAACGTTGAAATACCGTATTTCCTAAAGATTCATATTAATCGCATGAGCAAACATTTTGGAGCAGTTAAGAACAATCCGGAGCCTGACCAGGCACTTGGTTATCCGACACCTAATCTAGCTCCAAATGTTTGCACTAAAAAACAATTGTTGTAGGATAAACGCCTTAACTTGTATGGATAACGTTTTCTCCACTGTATGTAGGGATAATGTTATTGTTTGATAACGGAACTCCTTTCAAGCCAAGCCAAGTATTAAATTGGTTGCGACTCAAACTAGAATGAAGAGTTAAATACTACAAAATGTCTTATTACATATCGTGTGTAATTTTGTGTCGTTTAAACGGGAAGCAGCATCTCCCCTACTGTATCTGCTTCATAGTTATATAAAACCTTGTATCATGGAAAGTTTCCAACATTATCTTGTAATAGTAAAACACAACAACCACGCACAATCAACTAACGACTGGCTGGGGAAATCGTCTTTATCGTGCGTATTTAGCCGCGTCATATATACGTTAATAAAACATATACACGTCATTACTCAGACACGACTGGGAAATAGAACAAATGTCGGAAACGACCAATATATCCATGCTTTAATGTCACTGAAGACCATTTGACTGGTTAATTAATCAATGATGTCTGATGCAGTTTACAACAGATGTGCATACCATGTGAAGGCGTTTGTGCCCCAAAACTGAAGGAGCATATGTTTAAGTAGAAAAGCAATCAGAAATCCCAACGGAAATTTGAAATGGGTTTCCAAAGTAACGGCAGTGATTCCGAAAATTGTCTACAAATTAAAGTTTGTTTTGCAATAATTGAATAAACGACATACACTAAATTCTCTGCTACAGTATCCCCTCTCTACAACAACATCAAACCCCAACCCCCATTCCATGTATATTTGAGGGAATAAAAATATGTTTAAACTAACTAACAACACAAAACAAGACAAAAACATTGTGTGTGATGTTCAAAGGTGGAAAATTAAGACTTTGCTTACATTAACAAACAGCTTGAATCCAGATTACATGTAGACGCCTAACGCGGCGTCTGATCAGGATTCAAGGTTTTCATCCCTCGTCAGTTAATTTATTCTGTCAAATGTCCCCTTATATGTCACGTTGAGACGTCTGTATTAAGCAGGACGACATTGCAGCAGTTAACACGTTAAATATAATTGTTATGTTTGAGGAACAGCGGTAAGTATTGTTGTAAGGATGGACACGTTGTTATGAGGGCCGTTGTAGGGACTGTATTTTGCTATTACAACATCTCAGAGGAGGATTAATGATTAAGTTTTAGACATATAAATACAGCATAGAACTACAGTAGTGCTCCTAACCTACTTCGACCCTCTGAACAACGAATCCCTTCTTATAACAACGCTTGCCGCTGTTCCCCAGACACGACAAGTATGTCTAATAGTTTCACTGTTGCGATATCGTCTGCCTAAAAGTGTTGTCTCCTGTTTTTTTCTCAAAGCTGTATATTTTGACAGAAGAAATATAATGACGAGTGATAAACAGCTTGAATCCAGTACAGACACAGCGTTGCGTGGTGTCTGATTTGGATTAAAACATTTTGCTAATATAAATCAAGTCTTAATGATCCCTCCCTATTAACAACTCCCATTCGAACAAAAATGTAATCTTTGTCTCCATTTGCGTGTTTCTCTAGAGAGAGAGAGCACTGTATTATTTCAAATTTCATGCAGATTGATCGACGAAATACAAGTACATGTATCTAAACGAATGTCAAACAGTTTGTATAGTGGAGAATCTGTTATTCTTTCCCGTTTAAACGCAAACGTACGCAAAGCGCTAAAACATAGAAAATAATAACTTTTGGACAATTCTGATAGTTCATGTTTATCTTGGTGGCAAACAGTTTAGAGCCTGATCAGACGCCGGGTTACCCGGCGTCTGATCTGGCTCCAAACTGTTTGCACTGCAAATAATAGTTTTAGCGTAAATGCGTTTATTGGGAAAGAATAACAGATTCTCCACTGTATACTAATCAGACGCTGCATAACGCGTCGTCCGTCCAGGACTGAATCTATTTGGCAAGTCGACTTTATACACGTATGTGCTTACATTTGCAAACAGCTGTTTGTCACTTGTCAATATAGTTATTTTATCAAAATGTACACTTATATGTAATTTTGAGAAAAAAGCAGATGCCAATTTTAAGCAGAAGGTATTGCAGCAGAAAAGTCATTAGTCAAAATTGTCCTGTTTAAGGAAATGTGGCAAGTGTCGTTGTAAGGAGGAAGTCGTTGTTTGGAGGGCAGTTATAGGGAGGGAGTACTGTAAATGGGTAAATTTTGTTTAGTAATTTATAAATAAAGCACATTATTTTATGCTTTTAAAAATTGAAAAAAAAGACATGATTGCCAATCAGTTTGAATCATAAGACAAATCGGGCTTGGCATGATAAGGGTGAAATGAAAACAGAAAATGCATCCGAAATTCCCCATGGAAATTCAGCTGGTATCAAAATCAGCGAAAGTGTTTCATATAAATTGTCTCCAAAACATCGTGTTTGCCGTTACAGTCTTTAATGTATTAATCCGTTTACCACTTATCCTTTCACTCTCAATGACGCTTCAATGCGCGTTTGCAAACAGTTTAGGTCCTGATCAGACGCCGCGTAACGCGGCGTCTGATCAGGATCCAAACTGTTTGAGACTCGTTTTGAAATTTCTTCAGCCATACTGCCTTATTTTTAACTTTGAAGCGATATTGCAGATAACAATATTAAAGCAGACGACAATGAAACGGTGAAGAGGTTAACATCTCACGAAAGATTTGGCAGTGAAAGTGTTAAGTTTTTTTCAGTATAGAAGACAGAATGTTGCTTAAAGCAGGCTGAAAGTGAAGCATAATGCTTCTTAAGAATCTTAACTGTTTGCAAGGTCGATCGAAGTCGACTATGGTACAAAAAGGATTGCAGTAAATATTCATTATTTCCCGTTTAAACGCAAACGGAACACAACGCAGTGCATTTAAATTCAGAAATGACAATTTTAAAGATAATTCTGACAGTTCTGAGTGGCAGATTTCAATTAAGTTTTTACCTTTTAGGTGGAAATTGACCGAACTATACAATAAGGTTAGACCCATGCAGGTTTGATCAGGATCTAAATTGTTTGATAGTCGTTTATGTTGGTTTTTCTACATTAAAGTTCAATGCGTTTGCGTTTCCTATGTGTTTAAAAGGATAAAGAATAACGTCTTCTCCACTGTCATTGAATACAGGTGACTGCTAAATGCATGATTTACAATACAGACAGCTCCCGCATGAGTTTTCTGCATTATTTTAGCATGTTATTATTATCAAACCGTGTAAGTGACTGCATTTTGGGCAGTGTATAAAATTGTCGCTTAAAACATGTATCGTTAGATTTAAGGCAGTTTGACTGAAGGAATTTCAAAACGAGTGTCAAATAGTTTCGATCCGCGGCGTCTGATCAGGATCCAAACTGTTGGCAAATGCCACTTTTGGCGTTATTGATAGTGAAAGGGTTAAACTATTGACAAACGGTTTTCTATTTAGTGTATGAAACATTAAGTGGTAATATAATAATTAAAACACCCATTGATTACTGGATAGAAAGGTTTTCGACCGAGTATAGCGCTTAGGAAAACATTATTTCAGAACTAAGTAAACATGTTAATTGATGTATGACTTTCTAAATACAGTGGATAATCCGTTATTCTTTCCCAATAAACGCGTTTACGCTAAAACTATTATTTGCCGTGCAAACAGTTTGGAGCCAGATCAGACGCCGGGTAACCCGGCGTCTGATCAGGCTCCAAACTGTTTGCTATCAAGATAAACAAGAATTATGAGAATTGTCCAAAAGTTGTACTTTTCTATGTTTTAGTGCTTTGAGTTTGCGTACAGTGCGTTTAAACGGGGAAAAATAACAGATTATCCACTGTAATCTCTTTGTCGATGGCCTAAGGTCCTTATACAGTGGAGAAGAAGTTATCCTTTCACAATAAACGCGTTTATGCTAAGCATATAATAACTCCATTGCAAACAATTTGAAGTCAGATGGCTCCAAACTGTTTGCCACACAAATAGAACGTATGGGTTGGAAATGTTTTCAGTGTCTTTTTCTACTTCTATTTCAAAGTGTTTGCGTTTAAACGGGCACAACATTACGAAATCTAAATTGTCTATTTCAATCATTGTGCAACAGGGCTGCCATTTCTACGGATATTTCCTAAATCTCCGGATTTTTCCCCCAGTTTATGGTAGCTTAAAGCAGGCTGAAAATAAAGCAGAATGCGCCCTAAAGCGCATTCTGCTTTACTTACAACCATCTTTAAGTAGTCGCATGTCAACAAAACAAGAAAAATGCTATGGGGTAAAGGTGCGAATAGTAAAATCGCACTTGAAAAATGCAAATTTGGAAATCTTAGGATTTTTCATGTCAACTTATGGCAGCCCTGGTGCAAGGAAACGTTTAATCAACCCTACATCAGTAAAGAAACATTTACGTTTATTGTAAACTGGCATTGTCCATCGATGTCTCAAGGGCGAATTAGCTAAGACACTTGCAGGGTTTTGTCTTCGGTAACACAAAAACAGTAAACACCTCTATTACACTGGGGAATACGTTATTCCTTCCCGTTTAAACGAAACACAAACGCATCGTAATAAAACGTAGAAAATTACAAATTGTCGACAAGTCTGACTATTCGTGTTAATCTGAATGGCTAACAGTTTGGAGCCTGGTCAGACGCCGGGTTACAACATGTACCCGGCGTCTGATCTGGCTCCAAACTGTTTGCAATGAAAATAAACGTTTTAGCGTAAATGCTTTTATTTGAAAAGAATAACGTACTCCACTGTGCGACCACTAAAAACGAATAATAATGGATTGTATTACAGGACAGAAGACAGCTTAAAGTAAAGTGACAGTCAAACATAGAGTGTCTAAAGGAGCTTCCCGTTTTACAGTTACCAGTCGTACACACTTAATAATAAGCACCATGTTGTGGTCGTAATAGAGATGTTTGACTGGACAGAAACTTACTTAAATCTACAGATTATAGGGTTGGTGAAAAAGTAAAAGCATGTTTTGAAATCGCTGAATCAAATTGTACGATTTTCACAAACGTCAGGATTTTGAAATACATGTAATTAAAACCGTTTTTGCTTATTCTCTCTTTATCAAAACATTCAAATGCCAACGAGCGAGTACATGCCTATGCTTCATTTTCAAAACATATTAAAATCCATTTTCATAGAGGCCTCCATTTTCAGTTTGCATAAAATTTCCCAATAGAATACAAACAGTACATTGGAGATGACGTTAATATTTCCCAATAAACGCGTTTACGCTATAACAATTATTTACCAATTGCACACAGTTTGGAGCCAGATCAGACGCCGGGTAACCCGGCGTCTGATCAGGCTCCAAAATGTTTGCCATTCGGATTGAAATAAATAATCAGAATTGTCAACAAGTTATCATTTACTACATTTAACTGCAATGCGTTTGCGTTTCATTTGTGTTTGGACGGAAAAGAATAACGTCTTCTCCACTGTAAAATGCCGAAGCACGCATCATCCATTTAGCAAGTAGAGTTAACCCTTTCCCACATAGCATATCTCTAGTATTGAATATAGGTGTCCACTTAAAGCAGGTTGAAAGTAAAGCAGAATGCGCTTTAAGCGCATTCTGCTTTATTTTCAGCCTGCTTTAAGCTATCATCTGCTAGAATATAGAAAATATTTTGTATTATACATATTTATGAATGTATAAATTGGAACTGTTTTCTTCAGGGCAAGAATAAACTGAATGCGCTAAAAGGCGCTTCTATGGGGGAAAGGGTTAAATCATCTGATCGCTTGAATATTTAGCACGTTGTTGATAATGGTATGTATCGGTTGAATACAGATGAGATGTTGAGAAACTTCGCGTTTCATGTGGATCCAAATCGTCAACACTCTGATAATATTCTTTATCAACTAACTAATAATAGTTTTTATGATATTCCACTTAGGGAATTAAATAGTATTAATAAATAAACTTCTCTTTTTTAATAGTTCGACCTCTAAGGGTCTTTTTCAAAGTGTGTTTTGAAGTGATTTTCTTTGAAAAATGCCCTTAGAGGTCGAAATATTAGAAAAGAGCAGTTTATAACTAATAATACACAAACATATTTGTTTGAGAATATCTATGTTTTGTCTATGTATATATTATATTTCACCATGTATTCATGTAAATCATGAACTGAGCGTAATAAAGGAATTGAATTTGGTTTTGAATAAATAGCTATTTGCTGAATTTCCTTAACCTCTTCACTGCCTTACCGACTCCAATTGATATTTGCAAACGGTTTTGATTCTGACTAGACGCCGCGAAACGCAGTATCTGATCATGATTCAAAATGTTTGACACTAATTTCAATAGTTCTTTCGTCAAAATACATATCATTTAAATTTGAGAAATAGAAGCAGACGGCTATTGTTTAAAATTGATGACGTCATGTCAGTGAATGGGTTAAAACTACCTTACAGTGTAAACCAGTCACTTGGCTGGTTAGCCTCTACTTGAAGAATGCATATTAACTTTCAGAGTTCTAGATAGAGCATTTCAAAATATCACAGTCTTGTTCGTCAACCAAAAAATATATTGTGACTTATCCCTGTCACTCTCAATGACGCTTAAAAGCCCATTTGCAAACAGTTTTGAGCCTGATCAGACGCCGCGTAAGGCGGTGTCTGATCAGGATCAAAACTGTTTGCCACTTGTACTGAAATTAAGTCAGTTATACTGCCTTAAATATAACCTAGAAACGATATTACAGACAACAATACTGAAACAGACGACAATGAAGCGGTGAAAGGGGTAAAACTATCCCGAATCATTTTATCATGACAGGATTATGCTCTAAATCGTGTCCCTGAGACGATTCTAATGGATAGTCACAACATTAATTATGTCTTGGTTGAGACATAAAGCCAAAAAGATGAAGGTGTTGTGACATCTCCGAAATTCCAAGGTATAGGAAAACACTTGTGTTCGCTGAGTAAAATAACCCAATACAGTACTGAACCTTATTAAATTAACAATTTTTGCGATTCGCTTGCAATTCGATGGCAATTCGCTTGCGATTCAAAATAGTAACTTTACCCTCGGGTAAGTTTTCTTGAGTGGTGTATCCCACAAATGTTCGCAAATATGCCTTCGTTAATTTTTTAGATTCCATTTTAGTCACAACCGCTTCGGAAAATTCGCGTAAAGATATTCAAGCGTAGGTATGCTTTTTGAAGCGCCCGATTATAATATGGCAATTCGATGGCAATTCAATGGCAATTCGATGGAAATTCGCTTGCGATTATCAATTTAATTTAATAATGTTCAGTACTGTACCCATGTCTGATCCAAAGCAGAGAAACTATTTGTGTGTTTATCAATACATTCACTCAACGGACGACGGTCATTTAGGTCGGCTTCGTTTCTATCAAATATAGGTGACGCCATTCCACTTATATTTAACACAACTATCTCCAACTGTAACCGTAACCATTACTCAACCAGAAAATTGTCTGATTCTATTGATTTTCCTGTTATGTCGTTCTCTAATTTCAATTTCAAGAATTTCAATTTTGAAGATACTTAAATACATGTACGAGGACTAAACAGTTAGTGTTCCGATCAAACATCGAGATTCTCGGTCACTGATCGGGATTCAAACTATTTGTAAATACAAGACAGGTAGAATGGTAAAAGAAGAGTTCCGACTGGGTCGCGTCATAAATAATGAATACAGATTGAAGAGTTGATTGTGAATATTTCTCTGGAGAAACTGATGTCTTTATCAACACATGTATTTCTGAAAACGTTAGCCCCTTTCCTGCTGTGATATCGTCTGCTTTAAAATTGTCGTCTGCCAAATTTGTAATATTTATATTTATACATTTGTCAGTAAAGAAACCTTCAAACGACTGTCAAAACAGTTTGGATCCAAATCAGACGCCGCGTAACGCGGCGTCTGATCTGGATCCAAACTGTTTGCAAAAATCAGAAAAGTCGCGACCAGCAGACAACGGGTTAATATTTCCCGGTTAAAAGGAAAGAAATTCCAATACCAAAATGTGTAGAAAATAACATTTTTGATATGTTGATGAATATATTTTTTAATCTTTGTGGAAAGCAGTCTAGAGACTAATCAGATGCCGGATAACCTGTTTCTGTTCTTGCTCTTAACTGTTTGCAATGAAAATGCTTGTTTTAAGATACTCATTTAAATTGATAATATATAACGTACATGTAATCTTAAGAGATTCCTGTCAAAGGTCACAAAATAATCCGAATTGTTCATTCTTATAAACGACATGATACTTTCTTTAGTCTAGACAAGTTTCAAAATGACCCAATTATACAAGCGGATTCTTCCATGCTTATCATAGTACAGTGGAGAAGACGTTATTTTATCCCGTTTATACGCAAAAGAAACGCAAACGCATTGCACCTATGTGTAGAAAGCGTTACCTTTTTGACAATTCTGGTTATTCATGATAATATGTGTGGCAAACGGTTCGAAGCCTGATCAGATGCCGGGTTACCCGGTGTGTGATCTGGCTTCAAACAGTTTGCAATGGAAATAATTGTTTGAAGCGTAAGCGCGTTTATCGGAAAAGAATAACATTTTTTCCACTGTACATGTGTATATCGGATGAATCGAATTTTCATTTCAGGACTGCCTGGGATGTTTTTAGTGGCATGTAATTTTTTGATCGGCGCCATATCATTTTATGTGTCGCGGTACCGTAAAACTCAACTCAGTCACTCATTTTTGTTTATATAAAAATTCAGATTAGTTTCCAGTGATTGGCCCGTTTCATAAAACTTCGTACGACAATTGTTGTTGTAAGTCAGATCTAAAAGTATCAATTATTATTCATTTCCCCATCTCATCCTGTTTCGTGGTATCTGTTTGGAATCGTCTTTGAAAGAAGATTCCAAAGAGATGTCGCAAGTCAGGATCAGATGGAGAAATCAGAAATTAGATGTATTTTAAAGTTTTAACTTACGACCGTTTTTGACGTACGAAGTTTAATGAAACGAACCCACGATTCAGAACTTTATACGGCATCTGATCATAATATGCGATGCTTGCCTTTGTCCCATTAATTGGACGCCATCACAAATGGGTCAAAGTTAAAATGTTCATTTAGGACCATCAAATATTTTGTATAAAACCTCTTGCCTTTAAAACCATGCGTCAATCTAATATTTGAGTTGTGTTAATATGTCGGATACGGCATATGCTACATGTAACGATGCATCACTCTGGCTGTAATAGGTTTGCATCTGACGTGTTGTTCTAAAAGTTGACAGTCGTTGGTATCGAGTTCCTTTGGTGGCAAATGAGAAACGACTTATCCCTTGTGATACTTAAATGGTCAGCAGAAGCGCTATATCTAGTCACTTTTTAATAGTTAACTCTAAAATAAGATTTAGGACTTTAACCCTTTCACTCTCAATGACGCTTAAAAGCGCGTTTGCAAAGTTTGGATCCTGATCAGGCGCCGCGTCACGCGGCGTCTGATCAGAATTCCAAACGGTTTGACACTCGTTTTGAAATTTCTTCTGTCATACTGCCTTATTTCTAAAATATGAATGGACATTGCGGACAACAAAATTGAAGCAGATGACAATGTAGCGGTGAGTAGGTACAAATCTCCCGAATTATTTGATCATGAAAGGGCTACACCGATCCTAAACTGTTCAAATTGTATACTTTGAGTAATATCTAGACCTGAAAGAAAAGTGACACGCATACAACACAAATACAACAGTATCATGTAGTAAAACTGGCATTTAACCACTGTCCTGCCGATCACGATTTGATTTGTGTTTGCAAACAATTTGTATACAGATCAAATGGCGCGTTACGCGGCGTCTGATCTGATTCCAAAGTGTTTGATTCTCGTCTTTAAGAGTCTTTCATTCAGAAATCAATGAAATTAACTTAATGTATCAAGTTTTGAAGACGACAATTTAAAAACATATATATTTTCGACTGGACAAGAATAATTCAATCTTGCATGTACATTTACCCGGTCCGTCTGAAGATCCCAAACCTCCCCAAAACTCTCCAAACCTCACCAAACCACTTTTAAAAAACATGTTTTCCATATTCTACAATGTAGCAGATGGTAGCTTAAAGCAGGCTGAAAGCAAAGCAGAATGCGCCTTAAGGCGAATTCTGTTTTATTTTCAACCTGCTTTAAGTGGATACCTGTCTTGAAAAACAGGAACAGGCTATTGGATAAGTGGTTAATATCTAGAAGTAAATGTGTATAGCTATCATAAGGTCTGCACGAGTTGCTCCCCTTGAAATGAAAATCACCGTAGATTTATTTTTAACATTTTTTTTTATTATTTTAGTCTTAATTCGCCAATTTTAAGCGTTATGTGATTAGATATTAAGGAATTTAAGTAGTTGTGGTTGTTTTCTTAGTGATTTAGAGAGGGTTATAGTGTTTTTTGGGGAGGTTTGGTTCTTTAGACGGATAAAAATTTACCTCTTAGACGTGTTGTCCCGCCAACGGATTCACATGAGGGGTAAAGGCATCGCATTACAATCCCCATGTTCACAACCATAATATATAGTGCACGTATACATACATGTAGTAGGGAATATTGTATTCTATCTCGTTTGAACGCAAACTAAATGCAAACGCATTTCAATATAAATAGAAAATGTAAATTTCTAGAATGTTCTTACTTTTCAGTTTTCAATGAAATGAAGTCAATGACACACGTTTGATATCTTTGAAGATTTTATTTATATAAGTAGCTGGATGCTGATAAGACACTGGGTTACCCGGCGTCTGATTTGGCTCAGAACAATTTGCAATGAACATAATCGTTTAAGGGAAAACGCGTTTTCTCCAATGTACAGTAGTTACAGTGGAGAATCTGTTATTCTTTCCCAATAAACGCGTTTACGCTAAAACGTTTATTTCCACTGCAAACAGTTTGGAGCCAGATCAGACGCCGGGTAACCCGGCGTCTGATCAGGCTCCAAGCTTTTTGCCACTCAGATGAAAATGAATTGTAAGAAATATCTTAAAATTGACATTTTCTACGTTTTAGTGTTTTGCGTTTGCGTTTCGTTGGCGTTTAAACGGGAAAGAATAACGGATTATCCACTGTAGAATAAACACCCGTATTTCGATAGCAACTACTTTTGGGCTGCAGTGGAAAAAACGTTCTTCTTTCCCATTTAAACTCAAACGAAATGCAAATACACTGCAATTAAATGAAACATTAACAAATGTTCGCAATTTTTACTATTTATTTCTATTTTAATGACAAACAGTTTAGAGCCTGATCAGACGCCGGGTTACCCGGCGTCTGATCTGGCTCCAAACTGTTTGCAATGTAAGAAATGGGTATAGCGTAAACGCGTTTATTTGGAAAGAATAACGTCTTCTCTACTGTAGAACAGAGGTCGGGAATCCCGGCATCTTATCAAGCTCCATTTTTGTTTGTACAATGTACAGTGGAGAATATGTTATTCTTTCCCAATAAACGCGTTTACGCTAAAACTATTATTTGCAGTGCAAACAGTTTTGAGCCAGATCAGACGCCGGGTAACCCGGCGTCTGATCAGGCTCCAAACCTGTTTGCCACCAAGATAAACATGAAATATCAGAATTGTCCAAAAGTTGTTCTTTTCTACGTTTTAGCGCTTTGCGTTTGCGTACGTTTGCGTTTAAACAGGAAAGAATAACAGATTCTCCACTGTAACTACAGTGGAGAATCTGTTATTCTTTCCCTATAAACGCGTTTACGCTAAAACTATTATTTGCAGTGCAAACAGTTTGGAGCCAGATCAGACGCCGGGTAACCCGGCGTCTGATCAGGCTCCAAACTGTTTGCCACCAAGATAAACAAGAATTATCAGAATTGTCCAAAAGTTGTTCTTTTCTACGTTTTAGTGCTTTGCGTTTGCGTACGTTTGCGTTTAAACGGGAAAGAATAACACATTCTCCACTGAAGGATAAAGATATATCGGCAACATTTGCGTAAGCAACTTCTATATTGAATCGCATTTCATTTCCCTGTTGTATCGTTTAAGCGGGAAAGAATAAAGTATTCTTCTCTTTAAGTAGTAAACCTAAATTACATTGCAATCTAGGCTATCAAAATACAATACCAATATCGTTTCTACACCTGCTTTGCTGCACCACTGTTTTATTTTGTTATGGTACAGTGGAGAAGATGTTATTCTTTTCCCAATAAACGCGTTTGTGCTAAAACAATTATTTCAACTGCAAACAGTTTACCACTTAGATTAAAATTGTTAAAATGTTTAAATATCGGTAGATTGTTTTTTGCAATAATTATTGAATTACGTTTATGGCTCGTTTGCATTTACATGTAACCCTTTACCTGATAGCCTATTTCTAGAATTGAAGATAGGTGACTACTTAAAGCAGGTTGACAGTAACGCAGAATGCGCCCTAAGGCGCATTCTGCTTTACGTGCAGCCTGCTTTAAGCTATCATGTGCTACAATATAGAAAATATTCCCTGTAATATATATGCATGACTGGTTGAATTGGAACTATTTTCTTCAGCGGAAGAATAAATCATATTCGCTAAAAGGCGCTTCTATGGGGGAAAGGAACTAATTTCGTAATCTTCACTGAAAATGTTCCATGCAATGACACTGCAAGTTTAATTGAAAGTTACAGCATTATTATTTTCCATTCTACGCGTTTTTGCTTAGCGCCTTGTGTCCTTTGCAAATATATTGGAGCCGGTAATCAGGCTGCTGATTAAACTCCAAAATATTTGTCACTCAAATAAAAAAAAACATTGGAAATTTAAAACACTTGTAACTTTCAACATGTTATTGAAAAGCGTACATGTGGTAAATACGCTATTCCTACCCACTTTACGCTTTTCTTAAGCGTTTCTTACGCGTTTATTATCCGTTTCGTTAAACGCGTTTCCTAGCCGTTTCTTTACGCGTTTCTTTACGCTTTTAAAAAAGCCCGGGTGAAAGGGTCATCAGTAGCCGACGGACCCCTTAGCCGAGACTGCATTGGTATAATCGTTTATTAACGCGTTTCAACGCGTTAAACTCGTTAGGCGTTAACCGTTCGTTAACCGTTCACTATGCGTTTCTTACGCATAGATTAACGCGTAAAGCGGTAGGAATTTAGCGTATTTACCACTGCATGTATGCGTTATAAACGGGAAAGAATAATGCATTGTCATATTGTAACGTCGAAGACTTCTACATGTGTCGCTGCAAATACCGTAGATACAGTAAAGAAGTTGTAAATCTTTCCCGTTTAAACGCAAAAGAAACCCAAACAAGATGGTAAAAAGACAGTTTTGACTATTTATTTTTATCTAGATTGCAAACAGTTTGGAGCCTTATCAGGCATCGGTTTACAAGGAGTCTGATCAGGCTCCAAACTGTTTTACAGTTTTAGATAGTTTTAGTGTTAACTCGTTTATTGGAAACTAATACATTTCTCCACTGTAATGATCAGACTACTGTACTCTCTAAGAGTTGTCGTTACAGTGAAGATTTCCTTGACATTAAAGTACAATGAAGAAGACGTTATTCTTTCCAAATAATCAGGCTCCAAACTGTTTGTCACACAGATATAAATATTTCATAAGACATTTTAAAAATGACAGATTAAAATTAAATCGTCGACATCTTTTTCAAACTATCTGTTACAGTGGAGAATCTGTTATTCTTTCCTGTTTAAACGCAAACGTACGCAAACGCAAAGCACTAAAACGTAGAAAAGAACAACTTTTGGACAATTCTGATACTTCATGTTTATCTTGGTGGCAAACAGTTTGGAGCCTGATCAGACGCCGGGATACCCGGCGTCTGATCTGGCTCCAAACTGTTTGCACTGCAAATAACAGTTTTAGCGTAAACGCGTTTATTGGGAAAGAATAACACATTCTCCACTGTATTTTGTAACATTTTTTTTGCTATGCGTCTGGTAAGAATAACGTCTCCACACTGTACACTACATGTATATCATTTATATGTAGAGTAACTGCTGATAGAAACACTATTAACGACGTTTCGTAATGACTATGATACATTTGTACTTGTGCAAAATGGTCATTTCATGTTGATATTCAGGCTGTCTTAGAAAATATTATCGAAAACCGAGAATAAGCAAAAAGTGCAAATCGTGATCAGAGGATTCCTTCGGGAGCACTCTGATAGGGATAGACACTGTTTACAAAGTATACCATTATTGGTGTCCAGTAAATACAGGGTTACACGGAGGAGTTCTTTGGTGTTTAAGGCAGATGTGTTACAGTGGAGAAAAAACGGTATTCTTTTCCAATAAAGGCGTTTACGCTAAACTTATTATTTCCATTAAAACAGTTTGGAGCCAGATCAGACGCCGGCTCACCCGGCGTCTGATCAGGCTCCAAACTGTTTGCCATTCGGATTAAAATAATAAGTAAGAATTGTCAAAGAGTTGCCCTTTTCTACATTTTAGTACAATGCCTTTGCGTTTCGTTTGCGTTAACAAGGACAAGAATAACGCATTCTCCACGAAATACTTTTCAGTTTTAGGTCAGTCACGCTTCAATCTGCCATCAGACTGAATTTGCCTTCAACACGACCTATGAGTAACCTTGTTCCTTTCACTTGTAATATATCGGTAGTGGGGAATCCTTTATTTTTTCTGGTTTAACCGAAACTAAACGCAAACGCAGTGAAATAGATGTGATATTTTTTGAAAAAAACAACAACAAAAAAACAATGTATTTTATTGAAGTGCCAAACAGTTTGAAGCCGGAACAGACAGAATGTTACCCGATGTCTAATCTTGCTCCAAACTGTTTGAATTAAAATAATTATTTAGCACAGACGCGTTTACAAATGTATTGGGAAAGAATAACGTCTTCTTCACTGTAACAACCAGATTTGTATGTACACACTGCTATACTAATTGCAACAATTTGTATCTAATAACTTACCTTTTTTCTTGCCCTTTTTCTTGGCTACTACTTGCTTGATGTCCTTGGTCGTGGGCATGGACATAAGCATCTTAAGCCCGACTTCGAAACCAGAGCCGCCACCCTCTGGAAAGACAAAATACAACAATGTGTTATCGTGTAATTCCGACTGTAGTTAAAATACTCGAATAAATACCAATGCTACATGTACAAACATGAAAACAAATCAAAATCTCCTGTAGAGCAGCAACACTAAGTTCAAAACTAAGGTGTCAGCTAATCATAGAATACAAGTGAAGAAAAATCACCTACACTAAGCAGAGTAATAGATTCACAGACTCGTTCACGTCTTAAAATACTGTTAAACACCAGGTTGGCTATGACATATATACATCAATTATTCATGCAAGAATGTTACCCTTGCAAATTATAATCTTTTGAACTGTTAGATCTGTTGAGTTTACCAATGACCAAGTTGACTGACAGTCGGCGAAACTGTTTGGGTAAATACATTTCTTTAGCAGTGTAAAAAGAACTATTCTATATCATAATTTATATGCCTTAAGCAATGCATGACATTCCAAGGGAGGCAGCGCATGAGACAACAACTTCACTGGTTTATTGGGTGATTTCCCTTCCGCAAATACTGCGCATTAGTGGTACAGCTGGGGCAACCCATTATTCCTATCACTGTTCAGTTACAGTGGAGATTCTGTTATTCTTTCCCAATAAACGCGTTTACGCTAAAACTATTATTTCTATTGCAAACAGTTTGGAGCCAGATCAGACGCCGGGTAACCATGCGTCTGATCAGGCTCCAAACTGTTTGCCACCAAAATAAAAATGAATTATCAGAATTGTCCAAAGGTTGCACTTTTCTACTTTTTAGCGTTTTGCGTTTGCGTTTCGTTTCGTTTAAACGGGAAAGAATAACGTATTCTCCACTGTATTCCATGTGTGTTTGGGGAACAGTCAACAATAGCGAAGACGTTAGTCTTTCCAAATAAAAGCGTTATGCTAAAAACTTTTATGTTTTACACAATAAAATGTAGAAATTTCAGCTTTTAAAGGTATTTTTGTCTTTTAGTTATTTTTTAAGTCCCATCATAATTATTTTGTTCCCAACAATTTTATTCACATATTTTACATCCATACATATCTTTTCTTTCGAACATGTAATACAAGTAGAAAATACAATGTAATTGACGACGTAATTGCATGAAAAATCAATGAAATACATGTATTGAAATACTTTTTGAATTAAATTATTGTCAAATACATGTACAAGAAAGATTACATATTTTACCCTCGTGTAGAGCCCCAAGTTTTCACCTTGTACCTTTTCGTGACAGTTTGCCCTACCATGATGTCACTGATTAATTCAGTTGTCGTTATTTGATAAATTAACCGATTGAAACAGTTAGATAGAGGGTCATAAGTCTTTCCCCAAAACTTGGCGCCGATATCGGTACCGCATATGGCCGCGTTAGAAAAACTTTAATAGCGCCGCGATTTAATTACTAGGAAGATTGAAATTTTAACACAGTGAATTTCATGATAGCACCGATAACTTCTTCATTTTTTGTAAACAAATAATATTGATTTGTTTCGATCGTCTGCTTCGTAACATATCAAGGGTGAAACGCAAGGAATTGACACACTAGCAGTAAAAACGCTATCCTTCATCTAAATAAGGACTCTCAAAGTACTCACAAAGTTTCACAATCAGAAAACATCGATAGATCTACCAATTCAAATTTTATAAAGATATTTCGAGAGTAAGGGAGCTCCGAAAACAAGATCCGAAGTGAGAGGGTATGGGAGAGCACGGAAAACCATGCAGACCCCATCCCATAGTACAAAGCATCTGTTGTGTTCAGGGGCTGTTTAACATATGATGGAGATGGAACCCTGACACCAGTTGATGGTAAAATCAATTCCGAGAAACATATTGAAACTCTAGACACACATTTGTGGCCATTTATTGCTTAAAAGCTCTCAAATAAGCTCTACAATGTCCATGATCACTATGCTAATCAGCATAAATCTAGACTCACCATCGAATGGTCAAGGAACGATAATATCCCGACAATGGTTCGACCAGCCTAAAACCCAGACTTGAATACAATAAAAAATATGTGGAAATCTTTGAAAACTAACTTGTGCAAGCGTGCAGTGAATATGAAAATTAAGGATGAGCTTATCAGACATGTTCATGGCATTTGGGATCGTTACAATCAGGCCTATGTACAATCACTTTATGAGAGTATTCCAAAAAGAATTCGGCATATTCTGGAAAGAAAACGGGTCTATTTCAAAATACTGAAAGTTTCAGGTAAGTTGGAGTTGCCGTTTAGAGTTGGTTGATGTTTAAAGTTTACATGTGCTTAGAGTAAAGAACAAAACGGCCGCCATTTTGGGGAAAGACTTATGAGCCTCGGCTGTATATCTACAGCGATTTGCTCTTTGTAAAATCAACAATAAATAAGGGAGTTAATTCCATACACCATATTCAAATGCGGACTGACGTATTTTATTCCCTTTCAGTTTCAAGCCATCGCTCTGCATGTAGTACATGAAGTTATCGCAGATTTGTTAAAAATATTACCTTTACTTCATATATAGATATAAAAAAAAAGGTAAGGTGGATAAAAAAGATCCGTTTAAACGAAACAAAATTCAAACGCAATTCAATAATAGAATCTATGTAGAGTATGACATATTTTGAAAAATGTTATCGACTCAGGGACAAACATGAGTGTGCCTTATCAGACGCCGACTTACATTGTACTGATCTGGTTTCAAACGGTTTGTATTGGGAATAATTATTTTAGCTCAAACATTATTGTACGCAAAAAATATTAATACTTCTCCACTGTAGTTAAACAGTATCGTAGGCAACCTATGGTATAGTTATATTACAATAAATATTGCCGTAAATGCAACGATAAAAATGATAGCGCCGAAGAGACAGTTTTATAAACTAGTCACACGTTAGGGTTTAGTGCGGAAAGTAATATTTCAGTGTTTTTTGGATCCTCCCCTTATCTTTAACTCTCTTTCTTTTACGCTATCTCGTGGAATTGGTACAGTAATGAATATCAACTTACATGTATATCAATGAACACTGTCAATAACTAGTCATTGAAATTCATGTATTTATATTTCAAACTCTTAAGATTTGTTTTTATTGTCATGTTCATGCTCTTTTATGTCAGATTACCATATTTCTGGACCACAATGGAAACCATAAAAAATCTAGGTTATTCAATATTATGATGTGCTGACATGGTTTATTGAAAACTTATTTGAACTGTAGAAATATCTATACAAGTGTTAAATAGTTTGAATCCTGATCAGGCGCCGCGTAACGCGGTCAGGATCCAAACAGTTTTAAAAAATGCCCATTGGCGACTATGGCGGTGAACGAATCATGTGTTTCTATTATATATCGTATGTAGCAATTACGAACGTAGCTCTGTGACTGCTACAAGTATAGCAGACACATGATAACAAAACGATGACAATCGTAACGTAATGACTTAGTGGGAGGTACATGTAGTTACAAATAGCCCAGGGTAATGAAATCAATATTGACTGCAATGGCTGAATACTGGAACAGTATCGTTAGTGACATGAGGTCCATTGCAGACCTAAAAAACATTGCGTCGATCTAACAAGAAACCTCATTCCTTTTTGTCAAGTTAGATCGTTAGCTACAGTGGAGAAGATGTTATTCTGTTCGAATAAACGCGCGTGCGCTAAAACACTTATTTCAATTGCAAACAATTTGGAAACAGATCAGACGCCGTCTGATCAGTTTCCAATACGTTTGCCACTCAGAGTGAAAAAGCTCTAAATAGTCATCATTGTCATCAAGTCATTTTCTACGTCTGCAATTCATTTGCGTTTTTAAAAACCGAGCAAAAATAACTTCTTCTCCACTGTATGAAATAATCGTCAAATAAGTTTATTTATCTACATTTTCATGCATTTTTCTTTAAAATCCAAACGTGTTGTAATTCATCCGTAACATTCTGAACGCTAATTTATTTTTAATACGTTGGCCAGTAGCATTTCCAAGAAATCAAAATAACTAATTCAAGGTCAACGAAATTGTGGGAGTCTACATACATTGATTGTTGATACATGTAAATACACGTTTGTATTGAGTGGCTACTTATTGTAGGCATTCCAGGGGTGACGTTTGTGTATCTATCATACATGGTGATATGAAATCAAAGCAAAGCGCCAAGCATGACTTGTCTATAGCGGTACAGGTACATGTACATGTAGAAGGACAACGGGATAAATCGACAGAAGCTCAAGCAATCGTTATATCGCAAACGTAATATTTTTACCCGTATACATATATGTATAAGCAAAACAACGATCTCGCCATTGCGCCTAACACCCCTTAGACAGACAGACAACTAAACAGTTTTATATAGAACTACTATGTTGCTTATAGTAATCCATAACGACATACTGATACGTTACGATATGTTATTCGAATGCAATAAACTCGCTCAGAGTAACTACATGTAATACAAATAAAACAAATAACAATTTTTCTACAATTAGAAAAATCCGTTAAGTTCTTTACTATAGTACAGTACGTCGACGATTTCTCCGGCGTTTGAACAATATCCACACTGTTTGCGAGGGGTAGTATTATTTTGCAATTCTGAAATGTTGATAAATACACTTTTGCATTGAGTAGTTACTTGTTGTAGTCATTCGCCAAGGGGTGACCTTTGCGCGTCCATCGCGTACATGTATGGTGAATCAGAGCTAAGCGCCAAGCATGGTTTGTCTATAGAGAAACATGTAGAAAGGAAACAAGGCTAATCGACAGAAGCTCAAGCAATCTTTATACCACAGCAGTAATGTTCCTTTTTACCCTTATGTAAGATATACAAATATCTAGCCATTGCGCCTAATCTTGGATATAGACACTGTTGGACAGACCTCTTTGGTGTTTGCAGTAGATCAATAACGTCATAGAAAAAACTGAAACATTGCGATATGTTATTCGAGGCAATAAACTCAAACGAAATATCGCTCCGAACATTAGAATTAGAGCCATTGTGCTTAAGGATAGCTAACAAAAAAAATCTACTATTTCTAAGACTCGTTAGTACAGTGTTTTCTTCCTACAACGGCCCTCTGAACAACGATTCCCCCTAAAAACAACGTTTGTCGCTGATCCCAAAACAAGACAAGTATGTCCAACCTTTTCACTTCTGCAATGCCGTCTACATTCAATTATATTCTGTTGTTTTTCTCAAAGTCAAATTGACATTTGGGCAGAAAGAAACATAACAGCTTGAATCCAGATCAGACGCCGCGTTACGTCGTGTCTGATCTTGATTCAAGCTGTTTGCAAATGTTAGTCATATTTAATATTCCCTCCCTATAACAACTCCCTCCGAAAAACACCCACCATCTGTGTTTCCTTAGGGTGTCGTTGTAGAGAGTGAGCACTGTGAATTACGTCGACGACTTTTGATCCATCTATGCAACCTGTTTGTAATGGGTCTCGATTTTAGATATATTTTTTGAGAAACAAATATATACATGTATCTCTCCTGCAACAGACAATGCAAACATTTTAGCAAACACGTTTGGCGATCCATCGTAAATTATCAAGCATGATTGCGTTAACCTTGTAATGCAATACAACCCATACATCATGCTATCTGAGAACAACAGTCGTGTTCTGGCGCCGATACATGGTACAGTGGAGAAGATGTTATTCTTTCCCAATAAACGCATTTACGCTAAAACTATTATTTCCATTGCAAACAGTTTGGAGCCAGATCAGACGACGGGTAACCCGGCGTCTGATCTGGCTCCAAACTGTTTGTCATTCAGATTAAAATGAATATTGCCACTCGTTAAAATCTGTCACTTTCTACGTTTTCTTGCAATGCGTTTGCGTAACGTTTGCGTTTAAACGTGAAAGAATAACGTTATTGTCACTGTATGAAAAAAGTGAGACATATAATATAATAATTTATTGATGTCAGCTATAACGACATAGTGGGCGGTATTGGACAACAGCCGTCCGTGAAGTCGGCAATACAGTGGACAATGCGTTATTCGTTCACTGTTAGGTCTACAGTAGAGAAAACGTTAATCTTTACCAATAAACGCGTTTACGCGAAAACCATTATTTCCTTTGCAAACAGTTTTGCACAGATTAGACGCCGGATAACCAGGCGTCTGATCTGGCTCCAAACGTTTGCCATTCAGATTAAAATGAATATTGCCACTCGTTAAAATCTGTCACTTTCTACGTTTTCTTGCAATGCGTTTGCGTAACGTTTGCGTTTAAACGTGAAAGAATAACGTTATTGTCACTGTATGAAAAAGGTGAGACATATAATATAATAATTTATTGATGTCAGCTATAACGACCTAGTGGGCGGTATTGGACAACAGCCGTCGGTGAAGTCGGCAATACAGCGGACAGTATGTTATTGGTTTTCTTTTACCTCATTCACCCCTAAAACTTTTAATGCACAATTCAAATTTCAAAATACTTCTTGTCAATTTTAAACTATTTAAGATTGAGTTTAACAATATATATCAAAATGACAAACCATGTAGACCCTGATCAGAGGGCTCCTTAAGGAGCCCTCTGATCAGGGTCTACACTGTTTGCATGAGACTAGTGTAATCCTCTCATGGACACTGTTTGTAAATGACGAGTATTCTCGTCGCTAGGGTTGAATGCGTTAACTCTTTCACTGCCAACGGCGCCAAAAGGCGACATAACAAACAGTTTGGACCCAGATCAGACGCCGCCGTACGCGTCGTCTGACCAGAATCCAAAACTTTTTGACACTCATATCAATATTTCTTAAGTCATACTACCTTAAATCTACATGTACATTGTACATATAACTTTGAAACCTACTTGCGGACAACATTATTGAAACAGACGACAATATAGCGATGATGGGGTAAACACATTTCGATTAATTTGGCACCGAAAACGTTAAACGAAATCCAATGCAAATCCAATGTACAGTGAAGAAACATCAGACTCTTTCCCGTTTGAGTCTAAACGAAACTCAAACGCAATTCATTTAGATGTTGAAAATTACTAATTATAGAAATTAAGAACAATTTATTCTTAATCTGAGTGGCAATAAGTTTGGAGCCAAACATGGCCTGATATGGCTCTAAACTGTTTTTCATATACCCCCTCTGCCCATAAAAGCCTTTTACCTGTATCGTAAATAGTAAAAAGTAGTGATGCCAGAAGACGTTATTATTTTCCAGATAAACGCGTTTGTATAAAACTAATTATGTCAATTACGAACTTTTATTACATTGCGATTGCTTTGCATTTAGAAGAGAAAGAAAAACGCATTCTCCACTGTAAATGGTTGATAAAATATGACTGGGTCAAAACCAAATCAATATCATGTGCAGAGCCAAGGCTGCGTGTCAGAACTTTGGCACAGTGACCTGATATGGCACGAAAGTCATGTGATGCTATAATTACAGACCCATTAATTGCTTGACATGAGGGTTACAGTGGAGAATCTGTTATTCTTTCCCAATAAACGCGTTTACGCTAAAACTATTATTTGCAGTGCAAACAGTTTGGAGCCAGATCAGACACCGGGTAACCCGGCGTCTGATCAGGCTCCAAACTGTTTGCCACCAAGATAAACAAGAATTATCAGAATTGTCCAAAAGTTGTTCTTTTCTACGTTTTAGCGCTTTGCGTTTGCGTACGTTTGCGTTTAAACGGGACAGAATAACAGATTCTCCACTGTACATTGGTGAAGGTGTTAGTCGTTCCGGATTAAATGAAACGAAAGGCAAAGCAGTGCAACACAATGTAGAAATCAACAGTTTTTAACAAATATTTACAACTTATTTTTAATAAAAGATGCAGCATTATCGGTAATCCAGTATCCAATTTGGCTACTAACGCGTGCAATAAAAATAATTGGTTTAGCACTCACGCGTTTATTAAAAATTAACAACATCTCCATCATAGCCATTTCTAATGTTGTTACAGTGGAGAATATGTTATTCTTTCCCAATAAACGCGTTTACGCTAAAACTATTATTTGCAGTGCAAACAGTTTGGAGCCAGATCAGACGCCGGGTAACCCGGCGTCTGATCAGGCTCCAAACTGTTTGCCACCAAGATAAACAATAATTATCAGAATTGTCCAAAAGTTGTTCTTTTCTACGTTTTAGCGCTTTGCGTTTGCGTACATGTACGTTTGCGTTTAAACGGGAAAGAATAACAGATTCTCCACTGTAGCTGTGCAGGAGACGTTTCTTATTTTATTATACCCAATTTAAAAGTAACTATGCGTCAATGCAATGCAAGAAAAAGTAGAAAAACGTGTTTATTCAATGCTAAAATATTGATATAGAAATAACTGCTTCAGCACAAACGCGTATAAATGGAAAGAAATAAACACATTTTCCGTTCTATTTAAATTTAACAAGTTGAGAAGACATTTTACTAACAAACGCGTTTATGTTAAACCAATTACATGTATTCCGTTTTCAAATCAGAATTAAAGACATTTACAGTGGAGAATCTGTTATTCCTACCCGTTTAAACGCAAACGTACGCAAACGCAAATCACTAAAACGTAGAAAAGAACAACTTTTGGACAATTCTGATAATTCTTGTTTATCTTGGTGGCAAACAGTTTGGAGCCTGATCAGACGCCGGGTTACCCGGCGTCTGATCTGGCTCCAAACTGTTTGCACTGCAAATAATAGTTTTAGCGTAAACGCGTTTATTGGCAAAGAATAACAGATTCTCCACTGTACAAAAAACGTCGTTTTCAATTTATTGCATTGCGTTTCATTTTGTTTGAACGGGGAAGGACAATATCTTCAAGACATTTTAATTCAGCGACTTATCAGGATTAAAACTGTTCGAGGCTCTTGAGGATAGTTCTTCAGTAATAGTGTTCTACATATTCTTTGAAACATCATTTAGAGACGGCAATATTAATCAATTCTCTGCCAAAATGACGTCATAACAAATGTAACATCTTCACAGTCATAACAGCTCCTGCTTGCAAACTTAACGTCTGTTTTTATTACTGAACTTCAAAACGTTAGGCAGTTTGACTTGAACAGAATAAATACAAGTGTATACATGTAACAGTTTAAATTCTGATCAGATGCCGAGTGACGCGGCGTCGACTCTAGATCTATACTACTTTACTACTTTATCACAGACTTTACTACAGTGGGGAATCTGTTATTTTTTCCCGTTTAGACGCAAACGTACGCAAACGCAAAACACTAAAACGTAGAAAAGAACAATTTTTGGACAATTCTGATAATTCTTGTTTATCTTGGTGGCAAACAGTTTGGAGCCTGATCAGACGCCGGGTTACCCGGCGTCTGATCTGGCTCCAAACTGTTTGCACTGCAAATAATAGTTTTAGCGTAAACGCGTTTATTGGGAAAGAATAACACATTCTCCACTGTATGACTAAAAAATGGTTACATCAGATGAGGCCTTAATCTAGGCGGACACGGGTTTGAATGTATAACTTTCAGACGTAGTGGCGAATTTTAATCAGAGAATGTCGAGCAAGTTATTAAACAAGACTATTTCTTATTGATATATGGTGACTAGAGGCAATTTGAAGAAATGAGGTCAAGAAATCATGGCACGCATTCACTCCCGTTTGATATATAGAAACGTATTGCGAGAAAGAAGAAAAACATGGTTCTTAAAATATTAAAGTGGAGAATACATTATTCTTTCCCATTAAACACAATCGAAACGCAAAAGCATCGTTATAAACGTAGAAAATGACAACTATTCGGCAATTCTGACTATTCATGTTAATCTGAATGGCAAACAGTTTGGAGCCTGATTAGATGCCGGGTTGCAAAAAGTTTAAGCGTAAACCCGTTACTCGGTGTCTGATCAAGCTCCACACTGTTTACAATGGACATAATTATAAACGCACTTATTTGACATGAATAATGTATTTATTTCTGTTGCACGTACATGATACGTTTTCTATAGAAGCTTACTGCTTTGCTTTGCAATCAGCATCCGAAACCAGGGAAAATGTACAGCGGAGTAAACGTTATTATTTTCCAATAAACGCTTATACTCTAAAACGTGTATTGCCATTGCAAACAGTTTGGAGCCAGATCAGACGCCGGGTAACCTATTTGCAATGGAATTAATAATTTAAGCATAAATGCGTTTTGGGGGAAAGAATAACGTATTCTTTTCCATTGCAGTAGACTATTTGCTACAGTGGAGAATCTGTTATTCTTTCCCGTTTAAACGCAAACGTACGCAAACGCAAAGCACTAAAACGTAGAAAAGACCAACTTTTGGACAATTCTGATAATTCTTGTTTATCTTGGTGGCAAACAGTTTGGAGCCTGATCAGACGCCGGGTTACCCGGCGTCTGATCTGGCTCCAAACTGTTTGCACTACAAATAATAGTTTTAGCGTAAACGCGTTTATTGGGAAAGAATAACAGATTCTCCACTGTATTTACAGCTTAGAAACTCGAAGAAACGTCACTATTTTTCAAAGCCCTGTCGTCATTTCGTAGAGACTGTCTCGTGGTTATCTTCTTTTAAGATGCAAGACAAGCGATTCCCCCGCTGCAGCTGCAACTTAATTATATTGTGGGAGGTACTAGCCTAGTATTACATCACCGCTAAAAATCAATAGGCAGACTTGGATAGAAATTTTATGGAATATCCCAGACATAGTAATCTGGGAGAAGATAGAAACCAGAATTGTCAAGTCAAACGGAAAAGACAGCGACCAGAAAAGCTGGATTTAATGAAATTTACTATGTTTTACGGGGAGTAATAAAATCGTTGGCTTATGTTGAGATTAGAAGTTTATTGATATACAAATGTCTTATATTCCCGTCGGGGCCGTTTGTCCCGTAATCCTTCCATGCTCCGAATGCGATTAAAGGCGATATTGCAACCAGTTTGGATCATGATCAGGATCCAACAGTTTGACACTCGTATCGACATTTCTTAAGTTAAACTACATAACATCTTTAAGTTACTTTGAAACGATCTTGCAAACAAGAACATTGAAACAGACGGCAACAAAGCAGTGAAGGGGTAAAAATATTACGATTTACTTGGAGCCGAAAGGGTTACAGTGGAGAATCCGTTAGTCTTTCCCGTTTAAACGAAACGAAACGCAAAACACTAAAACGTAGAAAAAGTGCAACTTTTGGACAATTCTGAAAATTCATTTTTATCTTGGTGGCAAACAGTTTGGAGCCTGATCAGACGCCGGGTTACCCGGCGTCTGATCTGGCTCCAAACTGTTTGCAATAGAAATAATAATTTTAGCGTAAACGCGTTTATTGTGAAAGAGTAACAGTTTCTCCACTGTAATCAGTTCACTTCTGTGCAGTCATAAAAAAACGTATTTATTTCGCAATAAGCTCTTTTAAGCTAAATGTCTGAAGTCCGTTGAAAACATATTAGAGACGCCAGTTCCAGACTAGTGTTTACTCAATGTTTTCAAACAATGTGTCATTGTCTCCTTTTATTATTGTCCGCTGTTTTTCTAAAAGTTACACATTGAACATCTTGACAGCAAAAAACTTTAAGACGAGTGACAAATAGCTTGAATCAAGATCAGACGTCGCGTTACGCGGTGTCTGATCTGGATTCCAGATGTTTGCAAATGTTAGTCAATTTGTCCTCCCTATAACGACTCCTTCCGAACAAAACACACAATTTTTGTCTTCCATTGGGTGTAGTTACATGTATAGAGAGGGGGCGCAGTATTGCGTTTAGGGAATTTTAAGCTGCACATAATAACTTCTCAAATCCACGATTGTTAACATGTAAGTTGTATGTTGTAATTTCTCAAAGTAAATTGCTATAGCCATTTGATCTGCAGCAACATTGGGACCAGTGTCAAACAGTTTAAATCCTGGTCAAAGTTATGCATGCATTTAGCGGAAACATTTCCGTGAGGATATACATGTAACGCTACATGTATATTTTACATGCACATTTATGGCGCAAAATAAATTTCGTAAGAATGGCGTTAGGTAACATTTCTTTACTTATATATTTGAAGGTTAATTAAACTCTTTAAAGCCTTAACTAAAAAAAGGAAAACAAAATATAAAAGCATAGCACATATACGATTATAGCGTACATTTAAATGAGATAAGTTACAAAGTATGGTCTTTCGGGACAATATTACTGACTTATTAAAACTAAAACATAGATTAACTGTCGCGACTGACGAAAATAGAAATCACTTAGTATCCCTCGACACTTTAAGATACAGTGAATAATATGTTTTTTCTTTACCGTTTAATTGCGCAATTCACATATGGTAAAAAATAAACAAATGACCTTTCGAAAAATCAGATCATTATATTTTGTGTGAGAGGTAAACAGTTTCGCGCCTGAGCGGACGTCTGACCTGGTACCCGTTTCATAAAACTTCGTACGACAAAAACGGTCCTAAGTGAACACTTTAAAATACATTTTATTTCTGATGTCTAATATTGTCTTGTCACATCTCTTTGGAATAGTCTTTTCAAGACGATTAAATAGAGATGTCACAAAACAGGATTAGATGGAGAAATAAATAACAATTAAGACTTTTATAATCTGACTTACTACAACATTTGTCGCACGACGTGTTATGAAACGGGCAACTAGTTCCCAATTGTTTGTAGGGGATATAAGGATTCTAGCACAAGCACATTTATAGAAAAAATATAATATACATGTATACACTGTACAGTGAAGCAATTACAATTAGTATTTAAGTATATATCGTCTAGAGACACTGTTGCAAGACTCAACAGGTACCGCCATATCTGACCAGGGTCCAAACCGCTCAAAACTTGTATTGATACATGTACCTATACAGTCAAAGTATAATTATGTAAAATAAACAAAAATGCATCCGTATTTATAAATGAAAATATGGTAAAATTTTGCGGGGAAAGAGTACATCGAGGGCAAAACGTTTTTTCATTCACTTTTAAAGGAATGCAATGCAAAACGGAATATCCTGATCAGTTGCCGAGTAGGTTAATAAGGTCTGCAAAGAGTATGCTATCATGGCGCCTCTCAAATAAAAGCAGGCGATATCACATCAATCATTACATGCTAACTAAATAATTCAACTTAACCCATTACACCATAGCCTGTTTCTCAAATTGAAAATAGGTGAAAACCTAAAGCAGATGCAATGATTTGGAAATGTAAACAGCCTGGTTCTTAAGACACCATGATACTTATTGTCTAGTATGGCTCTAAACTGCTTTCAGTAGGCATACATATTCGATACTAAATGCGTGTATTACATGTAGAAGAAAAGGCGTTTTCAAGGGAAAAGACGAAACTTTTTCTAGTTAACACTTTTGTGCTAAATTCATTATTGTTATTGAACATAGTTTCAAGTCACACCAGATTTCGAGTATCTCGGCGTCTAGATATGCTACAAATTATTTGCCGATCAGATTAAAACGAATTGTAAATATTTCCAAAGACTTGCCACTACCTTCATTTAATTTAGTGCCATGACAAAACCAGCCCTATAAAATTGTAACATTGTACATGTACTGACCAAACCCCGTTGACTACCGAGGTTCTGTATATGAGTTTGGTATACACTGCCGAATACCATACATAACACATTTAGATGCATGAGGGTGTCAAACAGTGTAGATCAAGACCAGGCGCCACGTCAAACACATAAAAAGCTTTAGATGCATGTGGGTGTCAAACAGTGTAGATCAAGACCAGCCGCCGCGTCTAAGACGCGGCGGCTGGCCTTGATCTATACTGTTTGCAATGCAATAAGGCAGGTTTTGTCATGGAACGGCCCAATTACACTGCCTTACAAGTGCCTTCAGTTTTGTGTAAACGGGAAATGAGCGTAATAGCGTCTTCTCCACTGTATCCAGTATTAGCTTGCATACTTCAGTTCTATGTCAGTGTTAATATGTCAATTGTGAACACTTTCTTGACAGCCATTACCGTCTTGTCAATGTTAGTTTTCATATTTGTTATACGTGACAACCACAAACTGACTATAGTCCCCCCGGCGATTCAGGACTATAGCAGTGAAGACGTTTATTCTTTGCCAAGAAAAAAGGCTAACTTAGTACTTAAACAAGTATTGCCATTATGAAAACGTTGTAGCCGGACTAGACGCTAAGTAACTCCTTCAGAAGTAAATGAATCTTCTAAAACTAAAAACCAAAACAAGAAAGTGTCTTTTTTTACATGTTTTGGCATTAAATTTTCAATTTGTTTCATTAAACCATTTGATCGCAAATTCCTTCGTGAGTTTTTACCCCTTCAACGCCATATTAGTTTTTGCTTCAATACCACAACAGTGGAGAATCTGTTATTCTTTCCCAATAAACGCGTTTACGCTAAAACTATTATTTTCTTTGCAAACAGTTTGGAGCCAGATCAGAAGCCGGGTAACCCGGCGTCCGATCAGGCTCCAAACTGTTTGCCACCAAAATAAAAATGAATTATCAGAATTGTCCAAAAGTTGCACTTTTCTACGTTTTAGTGTTTTGCGTTTGCGTTTCGTTTCGTTTAAACGGGAAAGAATAACAGATTCTCCACCGTGACTGTACTGACTGCAATATTGTTTTAAGGTTTGGTTTATTTAAGAAATGAACAATTTTTTTCGGCGTTCTAGCGCAATTCATGGTATTTGCCGATAATTTTCTGGCGTTCATTTCGCTTGAACGCCGAAAAAATAATTTTCATTTCTTATATTTACAATATATTTGCTGTAATTTCTAATATTAAATTAACATTTTTTCAGTACGCATGTATATTTAATCCATATTAGAAGTTGATAACACGAATAATGTGTACCTTATGAGGAACAGCCGTGACCGATTTACTTAAGCTGTATACATTCGACCAAAAAAAATAAGTAAATATTTCCAAAGGAGTGTCAACTAGTTTGGATCCTGATCAGACATCGCGTTACATGGCGTCTGAACAGAATAGAAAATGTTTGCAAACGCGACTTTTGGCGTCATGGACGGTATAAGGATTAAACAGGAATAAAAATTGATTTTGGTCCACTGTAATACAACGCCCATGGATGTTTACGTTATTTTTGATATTATAACGTCTGCTTTGAATTTGTCGTTTGCAAAAGAATAATTATTGGTATTGATATATTGAATATATACATACAGTATAACCTCTACATTACGACCACTAAAATGACGGCTTATTGATTGTCTTAAAGACATGTGGTAGCTTAAGGCAAGGTGACAGTAAAACAGAAAGCTCCTATAGGAGCTTTCTGTTTTACTGTCATCTTGCTTTAAACAGTCCACCTGCAGTAAACACCTAATAATTAACACAATTTGGTGGCCGTTATAGAGATGTGCTACTGAATATAAAGGGTTAATATTCGGATCCAGATAAAAGACCAAATCAACTGATCTGGATCTAAACTGTTCGCAAATTAAAGTAAAGACCAGTCTGATGGGGTTGTGGGTCATGTGATCTGAAATGTTATTAATATTTAAACTGCTTCTTCGTGTTAGATAATCTACAAACCGAGTTTCATTGAAACAAAAACTAAGAATTTCAAAGACAACACGGCTGACAGTGAAAGAAAAAACCCAGAATGTAAATCGCCTATAATTTAGATCGTAAGACTGCACACTGACATAAGGCGATATTCTATCTAGGCAAACACTTTTATGGTAAATAGTATGTCTAGCGGCATCTGATCGGAATCACGATTGCTTGACAGTCGTCATTTATACTGTTTTAAAGCTACCTTTAAATCAATTGGTTTGTTTTCAGACAACAATATTGCAGGGCGACACTAATTTTATGGCAGTAAAAGGATGAAAAGACTCACAATGAATTTGACCATGACAGATAAAATGAGAAAGGAAACTGTACTCCCCATACGTCTTAATCAAGGATTGAACGACAGTCTTAGTGCCGGGACTCTTAGAAATAAGACACGGAAAAACTGAAGAAGTCTTAATTGAAACAGATGAGTCTCCTAGGACAATAATTGAAATTTAAGATCAAAATAATTAAAGTTTACATAAGACTGTCATACTTTTAGTCTCTTAATCTACGATTCGGGGGCATATAGTTTTTGTCCTGTCTGTTGTTTGTTTGTTTATTTGTCCGTCTGTCTGTGCCTAACACCTTAATCTTGGCTATAACTCTTGCATTTCTGCACCTGGACCTTTTATATTTTGGCATGTGGCTTTCTTGTTTCAAGAACTGTCCAACTATACAACCTTTATTACCTTTTGACCTTGACCTATGACTTTATTTTGTAATTTTCTTGTAAATGGCTAAAACATTTGCACCAGTAGGCCAAAGGCTTTCATATTTTGTATCAGCCGAGGGTCATAAGTCTTTCCCCAAAACATGGCGCCGATATCGGTACCGCATATGGCCGCGTTAGAAAAAACTTTAAAAGCGCCGCGATTTAGTTACTAGGAAGATTGAAATTTTAACATAGTGAATTTTATGATGACACCGATATTGTCTTTAGTTTTTGTAAACAAATAATCTTGATTTGTTTCGATCGTCTGCTCCGTTACATATCAAGTGTGAAACGCAAGGAATTGACACAATAGCATAAAAAACGCTATCCGTCATTTAAATAAGGACTCTCAAAGTGCTCACAAAAGTTCACGATCGGTAAAAATCGATAGATCTACCATGTCAAATTTTACAAAGAGATTTCGAGAGTGAGGGAACACCGAAAACAAGATTCGAAGTGGGAGGGTATGGGAGACCACGGAAAACCATGCCGACCCACCCCATATTGTAAAGCATCTGTTATGTGTTCATGGGCTGTTTAACATATGATCGAGTTGGAACCCTGACACCAGTTGATGGTAATATCGATTCCGAGAAATATATTTAATATCTACACACAAATTTGTGGCCATTTATAGCTCAAAAGCTCTAAAATAAGCCCTACAGTGTTAATATGCTACTCAGCATAAAACTGGACTCGCCATCAAAGGATGAAGGAACGATAATATGCCGACAATGGTTCGACCAGATTAAGCCCAGACTTAAATATAATAAAAAATGTGTGGAAATGTTTGAAAACTAACTTGTGCAAGCGTGCAGTGAATATCAAAATTAAGGATGAGCTTATCAGACATGTTCTTGGCATTTGGGATCGTTGCAGTCAGGCCTATGTACAATCACTTTATGAGAGTATTTCAAGAAGAATTTGGTATATTCTGAGAGAAAATGGGTCTATTTCAAAATAATGAAAGTTTCAGGTAAGTAAGAGTTGCCGTTTTGAGTTGGTTGATGTTTAAAGTTTGCATGCGCTTAGGGTAGAGAACAAAGCGGCGGCCATTTTGGGGAAAGACTTATGAGCCTCGGCTGTATATTGCTGGTGGCACGATCTTTTCAACAATATCAACGTTTTTGACCATGTGACCATGACCTTGACCTTTGACCTATTTAACCAAACCTTAACCAAAAACATTAACCTTGGCTATCCAAGAATGTATTTTTGCACCTGGGCCTTTTAAATTTGGCATGTGTCTTCCCTTTGTCAACACCTTTCCAACCATACAAACAGTTTTGACCTTGTTACCGTGACATTGAATTTTTACCTACTTTTGTAAAAATCTTTAAATGGCTATAACATTTGCACCAGTAGGCCTTTCATATTTTGTACGTATATTTCTTGTGTCAAGACCTATTTAATCGAACTTTAACCAAAAACCTTAACCTTGGCTATAACTCTTGCATTTATGCACCTTGGCCATACCAAAGTTTTTGACCATGTGACCCTGACCTTTGACCTATTTAATCGAACTTTAACCAAAACTCTTAACCTTGTCTAAAGCTCTTGCATTTCTGCACCTGGGCAATATCATCGTTTTTGACAATGTGACCTTGACCTTGACATTTGACCTATTTAATCAAATTTTAACCCAAAACCTTAACCTTGACTTTAAATCGTGCATTTTGCACCTGAGCCTTTTAAACTTAGCATGCGTATTTCCTGTGTCTAACCATACACACCTTTTGTACCTTGTGACCGTGATAATGACCTTTAACTTACTTTTGTAAAAATCTTTAAATGGCTGTCACATTTTGCACCACTTGTCCTAGGGCTTTCATATTTTGTATTATAGTTCTTGTGTCAATACCTTTCTAACCATACCCCCGGTTTTTTTACTATTATACCTTGACCTTTATTGGGCCTTCACATACACGATATTTTCTTACGATTCCTTACGGATCGCCAACTCGTAGTCAATCGTAAGCATCCGCAAATGATCCGTTAGTGTCCGTAAATAACTCGCAAGTATCCGTATATTGAGTGACCTTTAACAGAAAGAGCGTGCAAGAAGAGAAAACCAGGTGCGACTACTAAAGAATGCGGAGTTTTGTCGTAAATACATCGTAATATCTCGTAAGTAACCGTAAATAGCCCGTAACAACTCGTAACGAATCTTAATTCACTCTTAAAAGTGGCATTTATCGTAAGAAATCGTATACGTTTACGGATGTGTGCCATCCTTAAGGAAATCGAAAAGAGTTCGTGTATGTGAAGGCCCCATTAACCTATTTAATCAAACTTTAACCAACAATCTGAACCTTGGCTATAACTCTTGCACCTTTTATACTTTGTATGTGTCTTCCTTGTGTCAAGTCCTTTCAAACCATACAAAACTTTTTGGTCGTATGACCTTGACCTGGACCTTTGACCTACTTATGCAAAAATCTTTAAATGGCTAAAACATTTGCACCAATAGGCCTAGGGCTTTCATATTTTGTATATATATTTCTTGTGTCAAGACCTTTCCAACCGTACCAACGATTTTTCTCTTGTAACCTTGATACGTATTGATGTAAAATATATGAAAAATATTATCTGAAAAGAAAATGAGAGGCAAATATCGTTTGTATGTTCACGCAGGGAGGTGTTATAGGGAGGAAAAATGGCTTACTTATGCAAACATCGTGAATCCAGATCTGACGCAATGTAACTTGTTAGGCCGTTTGTCACTCATCAATATGTGTTTTTTTCTTTCAAAATGAGACTTTGAGAAAAACAGCACAACACTGTATACACAAGGCTGAATTGTGGCTATA
The DNA here is from genome assembly GCA_922989275.2 of Gari tellinella. Taxonomy (NCBI): domain Eukaryota; kingdom Metazoa; phylum Mollusca; class Bivalvia; order Cardiida; family Psammobiidae; genus Gari; species Gari tellinella. The sequence goes on from OV277866.1 coordinate 49,740,427, forward strand.
ACTCTTGCACCTTTTATACTTTGTATGTGTCTTCCTTGTGTCAAGTCCTTTCAAACCATACAAAACTTTTTCACCCTACAATAACCCTCCGAACGACGATTCCCATTGAACAACAATGTTGTTCCCCAAACAAGACGATTATGTCAAACCTTTTCAATGACATAAAATTGTCGTCTGCTGGTTTTTCTCAAAATTGCGTATTGGACATTTGGACAGAGAAAACATTAAGACGAGTGACAAACAGTTTGAATCCAGATCAGACGCTGCGTTACGCAGTGTCTGCATTGGATTCAATCTGTTTGCAATAGTACTTAAAGGGTATTAAAAAAAACTCCCTCCGAAAAACACACACAATATGTGTCTCCCATTGGGTGTTGTCGTAGAGAAGGGAGTACTGAAATATACACAACCTTTTTCAACCTTTGTACAGTGGAGAATCTGTTATTCTTTCCCGTTTAAACGCAAACGTACGCAAACGCAAAGCACTAAAACGTAGAAAAGAACAACTTTTGGACAATTCTGATAATACATGTTTATCTTGGTGGCAAACTGTTTGCACTGCAAATAATAGTTTTAGCGTAAACGCGTTTATTGGGAAAGAATAACACATTATCCACTGTAGCTGGTTAAAAGTGATCCATTATCATCCATAGTGCCATTTGCAAATATTTGCATTCGCCCTGTAACGTCTTCTAGAAGCGTATTGAAAATCTGAAGTATAATTCTCAGTAAACCTAAAAAATGAAACGTTCGAGCCAGTTAGAAAAAGGACGGAGTCTCCGTCGGAGTGATACCGACCTAACGGCGAGCTGATGATTGCTATGGCGTGTAATCATCCGCGACCTTATCTTTAAAAAAAATGCTTTAATAATAGATATTGAAGTTGCATTGTTTATTTTTAATGTTGTATAATTGTTTGTTACATGTAAGCACACACAGGCAGTTTACTGGGTAAAAGCCTGAATTTGTTATGCAACTTCAAAACATGTGCGTGTACGAAACTTCCCAAGCTACCCTCATACGTTTACAATCTCGTAAACCGCAAAAAACATGTCATTCATATATCCTGAATACTTGCTTGGATGTAACAGAATAATTTGTATAGGCCTATGGGGTTTGGTGGTGAGATTGGCCGGATTTTTTCGAATTCTCCGGATTTTTTTTCTCCGGATGAGGGTGTCTAACAGTTTGGATCCAGATCAGACGCCGCGTAACGCGGCGTCTGCTCTTGATCCAAACTGTTTGTATAGTTATGTTAGTGTCATAGAGCCTGGCATCTAAAGGGTTAAAGGTAAATTTCTTAAAATCGTGCCAGAATACTTGGAAATATTAGGATTTTTGTTAGCAACTTATGGTAGCCCTGTATTGGACATATACAATACTTTTTCTATGGGCCAAATAATAGAGCTTGCTTTAATACTGTACACTTTCAAAAGACACCGTTTCCTTATACTTACAATGCCATTTTGAAAACACTACGGTGCTCCCTCCCTAAAACGACCCTCTCAATAACGATTCCCTCCTACAACAACGTTTGCGAATGTACCCTTAATAAGACAGGTATGTCCAAACTGTTCACGACTGCAATACCGTCTGCTTCATATTATCGTCTGCTGTTTTCTAGATGCAACATATTGGACATTTTGAACGCGGCGTATGATATGGATTCAAGCTGTTTGCAAATGTAAGACAGCTATTATGTTTCCCTCTCTATCACAACCCTCTGCGAACATCACACACAATCTTTGTCATTGGGTGTTGTTGACGGAGGGAGCACTTTATATGCAATATCCGAACATCTTCAAACAAATTGTGTTTCCTTTACTCTTTCACTCTCAATGACTTAACCCTTTGAACCCTAGTCCCGCATATAGGCGTCCTTTTCAAACAGTGTACATGCGAAAAGTACACTTGTCCTATGCAAACAGTGAAGACCCAGATCAGAGGGCTCCGAAAGGAGCCCTCTGATCAGGGTCTTCACTGTTTGTCATAATGCCAAACATTGACAAAAACAACCCATAAATGTCTGAAATGGACTAGACTAAAATGGAAACTGGAATTGTCCATTTAAAGTTTTAGGGAGGAAAGAGTTAAAACGCGTTTGCAAACAGTTTGTATTCTGATAAGACACCTGACCAGGATCCAAGCTGTTGACACTCGTTTTGACATTTCTTCAGACATATTGCATTAAATTGAACTTTGAAACGATATTGCAGACAACAATATTGAAGCAGACGACAATCAAGCGGTGTATGGGTAAAAATCTCCCGAATAATTTGAGCATGATGTGTTTTACATTACCCATAAATGACGCGTAGTAGCGTCATTCACAATTAGTGTACTAGAGAAGAGTGTACTTGCGTTATGCAGACAGTGTAGATCCTTATCCGATGGTTCCGATTAGGATCTGCAATATTGGTCAATTTGCAAGATATTGAGAAAAACGCCCCTGGTTGGTATAAATCGACTAGACGTGATTGGGAATGGGATACAGTGGAGAATCTGTTATTCTTTCCCGTTTAAACGCAAACGTACGCAAACGCAATGCACTAAAACGAAGAAAAGAACAACTTTTGGACAATTCTGATAATTCTTGTTTATCTTGGTGGCAAACAGTTTGGAGCCTGATCAGACGCCGGGTTACCCGGCGTCTGATCTGGCTCCAAACTGTTTGCACTGCAAATAATAGTTTTAGCGTAAACGCGTTTATTGGGAAAGAATAACAGATTCTCCACTGTAAGTCTATTTGAAATTTTAGGAGTGAAGGAGTAAATATAGATTCGTTCAGTAACTAAAGCAAACCGGAACCAAATGCTCTCAGCTCGGATATGTTTTATATACCATATCATCGATTGTATTAGTCACTTTCCACTGGCTGATTCAATTACAGCTCCCTTGGTATACGTGGTAGACTGGGTATAAATCAAACAGAATTTGATTTACCAAAAGTATTACTACAAAAGTTCGATACAGTTAAACCAGTCTAAAGTGGGTACAACACTCCCTTTCTACAACGACACCCAATGGGAAACACAGATAGTTTTTGTTGTTCGGGAGTGGTTATAGGGAGGGAAATTTACTTACATTTGCAAACAGCTTGAGTCCAGATCAGACACCGCGTAACGCGGCGTCTGATCTGGATTCAAGCTGTTTGTCACTTGTCTTTAAGATTTCTTTCTATCAAAATGTCTATTATGTGACTTTGAGAAAACAGCAGACGACAATATTAAGCAGACGACATTGATGCCGTGAATATGTAGGACACAATTGTTATGTGAAGGGAACTGCGACAAGGATTGTTGTAAGGAGGTAGTCGTTGTTTATAGGGCCGTTGTAGGGACGGAGCACTGTACTACAAAAACCTGATACAATTAAACTAGTCTAAGGTGGGTACTTCGTACAGTGGAGAATCTGTTATTCTTTCCCGTTTAAACGCAAACGTACGCAAACGCAAAACACTAAAACGTAGAAAAGTACAATTGTTGGACACTTCTGATAATTCTTGTTTATCTTGATGGCAAACAGTTTGGAGCCTGATCAGACGCCGGGTTACCCGGCGTCTGGTCTGGCTCCAAACTATTTGCACTGCAAGTAATAGTTTTAACGTAAACGCGTTTATTGGGAAAGAATAACAGATTCTCCACTGTACTTCTTATAAACGAATAAAGTCATTTGAATTAAACAACAATTGATTGCTTAATAAAGTATAAACATAATATAGAATGCTCACAGAGTAAGCTTTTAGCAATTTGTGTATCCACATTTAAGCGTATTCATATTATGATGTATTTCACGAGTCCCGTTCAGAGAAGTTTTAATGTACTTTTTGAAACCTCTGAAGAGGAATCAGATAACCAACTTTTGGACAAAAACATTCATAGATCGGATAAGTTGGATGAAGCTTGTGTGACTCAACGTTTTATAAAAGACCTACATTTCATAACCTCGAGTACATTGTCCATTTACTACGGTAACATTATTAGTTATACAGTTTGTTCTCTGGATACATGAGAATTTATTCCCTGTGGAAAATCATGTTGCCAGAGCCGTTAGGAAGACGGAATATTGATGAAACATTAATTCTCCAAAATAAATAAAGTAAACCACTATAAGTTATGTGCAATTAGTTGTTCACAACATTTATTAAAAGAAATTATTTGGTCAGAAAAAGATACATTTTACTGATTGGCATTGTTGTAATGAAAGATTAAAAAAACCCAGAGGGGGTGGGGCGCAAGTACCCCCTTTTAGAATGCAAATCTGTTATTAAAATGCATACTAAGTTATTCATATGCTTGCATTCAAGGTTAATAATATTGTTTAAAATATTATGGGCCATAACGAAATGGGAAAGTTTCCAAAACAGACACAAAAATGATCAATGAACATCAATGAGTTGATTGTAGTTCGATCAAATTAGACACCTAGTATTTCGTAATCGGAACTGTTTGAAAATCTTCTCGAAGTTTCAATTAAAAACAGTTGTTAAGTAGACGGCAGTGATGAAGTAAACCCTTTCATATTGTCAGAATTCTGCAACAAACTCTGCTATAGATCGATATATACACGGAAAACATGTTTAAACGAAACTATACACAAATTCAATCAAATACTTATCTTATCAATGATGATTTATGCTAAATATTAAGAATGTATTTGAATTCAAGTTGCAAGCAAATTTGATCCTATCGAATTACCCAGTTTCTGATCAGACTTAAGACCGCTACAATATACATACATTCCATTGCAAATAATTTGGAACCGGATCAGAAGCCGGGTAACCCGGCGTCTGTTCAGGCTTGAAAATATTTGCTTGTCAATTAAAAATAATAGGTAACGTTACTGACATTCTGTCTTTTTCAACTGTTTATTGAATAGTTGTTGTATTTCGTTTCATCCATTTAATATAAGTGTCTATTTAATTAAGGGGACACTGACAAACAGTGTATACCACGATGAGACGCCGCGCATCAGTTCCTGCACTGTTTGTAATTGCATATGCAAATCATAGGCTGCATTGGAAAAACATTGCAGTGTCCTTTGATCACCCTTGTATATCGATACTGAAATCGCCAAGCAAGCAAATAGGGAGAGTTCATTACAATATCCAGGCATAAATGGGTCAAACGGGAAATGATCATGCTTTCTCCACTGTGGTACAGCGGAGAGACGTTCTTTTTCCAAATAAAATTGTTAACGCTAAAACTATTAATTCCATTGCAAACATGTTGAGGCATATCAGACACTCTGACATGTCATTTTCTACGTTTTATTGATTTGCGTTTCTCCGACGTTTGAAACAGAAATCAACAAAGACCTGTCTTGCTGGTAATTGCCTCGTACACTTTTGACATATACAATGCTCCCTCTCTACAACAACACCCAATGGTCGACTAAGAGTGTGTGCGTTTTTCGGAGGGAGTTGTTATAGGGACGGAATATTTATACCCTTGGAGTACATATGCAAACAGTTTGAAACCAGATCAGACGCCGCCTACTTGTTTGAGTTGGGTTCAAACTGTTTGTCACTCGTCTTTATTGTTTTATCTGTCAAAATGTCCAATCTGTGACCTTGAGGAAAACAGCAGACGACAGTTTTTAGCAGACGATATTGTAGCCGTGAAAAGGTTGGACATAATTGTCCTGGTTTTTTTTGGGACAGCGGCAAACGTTATTGTAAGGAGGGAATCGTTGTTGGGAGCGCCGTTGTAGGGAGAGAACACTGTACCCCTGGCAATATATGGGTTATTATTTCTATTACAAGTAATTCTAGCATATTGTAATTAAGGCGGTCTGTGTCACTGACATGTCTGCATTATATCTAGTGCCAATTATATCAAATGTTATTGTCAATCATCTATACATTAGAGAATACATTATTCTTTCCCAATAAACCCGTGTATGCTAAGGAAAGTGTCAAGTGCAAACTGTTCGGTGCCATATCAGTCGCCGGGTAACACGACGTCTTATCAGGCTCCAAACTGTTTGCTATTTATTTGAAAACATACTTTTTCAAAGTTGTCTTTTGTGTCATTTTATTGCATTGTGCGTGCGTTTTGTTCAAACGTTTAAGATTAATGTATTCTCAACGGCACTACTATTAAACAATGATTCGGTCAATCTTAACCAACGCTAACAATGTGACAAATGTGGTCTCTAAAGGCAAATAAGTATTTGATAATGCAGAACGTCTTTTGTGGACGCTTCTATAATACGTTCATCCTGCATTAAAACCAATTATAGCCATGACGTCATCAGGTTTAAACAATTATCGTCTACTTTTATTTCTTCAGTGTAAATTTTAGGGGTTTTACTTAAAAATATTGAAATAAGTGTCAAACAGTATTGATCCTTACCAATACAATATTGAATGATTATATTATTAGTTATACAGTTTCCTCACAGGGTACATGAGGATTTCTTCCCGATTGAGGAAAACCATTGTTGCCCGAGCTGTTAGGCGAGGGTTACATGATTGTACCAACCGGGAAGAAATCCTCATGTATCCTGTGAGGAAACTGTATAACGAATTTATTATACTGCAAAGTTTTCATTGTTCAAATTAAATATTTCGGAATCTGTCGTGCACAGCGCTCAAAGTAAACAGTAATAAATTCGCGTCAAAACATATGACGTTGAGCGTAAGTGACGTCATATGTTTATGACGTTGTTATTCAAAAGAGAAATAGGCAAACTCGTATATAGACGGTTGCATCAAACTTTTCAAGAAAAAAATGTGACTATTGAAAGATCCCACCTCGATTAGTTCTTATCCGAAATGGACTGGAAACGGAGGATGCACGATTGAGTGCACTCAGTCCTGTCGAGCAGTCGGCCGTCTTGTTTTCTGCAAAGACTGAAGAGCCTGTCAGCCAATGAAACAGCTGCATTTCTATGTACCCTGTCAGCTCACAGGATACTTCGTGCCAGGTCTACGGCTCGTTGACCAATGAAAAGTAAGGAATTTACTTTGCAGTATAATAATATATGATGTCCACCCTGCATTGATAAAAGTTAGTCATACTGTTGTTGTACGTTAATACTACAACCGAGCTTTTGGGCTTTAATTTTAAACCGTTGTTAGATTTTTAAAAAAAACTAAAGGTCAATCAAAAGAGTAAATATTGAGATTCTAGCAAAATGTATACGTTAAAAGTCAGAGTATTTTTGAAAATCTAATTGTATTTTGCTTTTCTATATGTTACATTTACATGTATTGTCAATACGTAGTGAATCTTCTTTCAAGATGACAATGCTAATTAATAATATAGGTATATTTCCATATACGTAAAATAAGCTTAAACATTTAAATACTTTTTTCTTTTCACTAAATCATGTTAAGGGTAAATTCTGAGGAAACTATAATTTATTTCGATTTGTTCTATTTTCGGAAGTAGGCGTGGTTTACGTTCGATTTACACCACTTTTAATTTTTCAAAGGCATTCATACATAGTTTTCGCATAAATCGGGCAAATCGTTCGGATGACAGATATTCAGGGTTAACCGTTTCACTCTCAATGACGCTTTAAAGCGCGATTGCAAACAGTTTGGGTCCTGATCAGGCGCGGCGTAACGCGTTGACTACACTCAGAGGATCTTCTAGCCGATCAGTCAGATTTAAAGGAGCTACTCTAAACACTAGTCAAACCGGATGCCAAAAATTACATTTTCCATGAGATGAAGATGTTTTACATTAGGAAGAAAAGTTTGAACAAAATTGATCACGAATTATGGAAAATATGAATGAATTTGTAACCTCACTCTAAAATGACAAGTCACAATGTCATCAATGCCATTTGTCTGCTGGACTACCTGCTTTCATCGCGACATTGGTGCCTTATGTAGCACTTAAATGATTACTTTGAAAAAATACTATCTCAGTATGGATGGAATATTGTTCAACTGGCACTAAAATAAAAAACAAAATAGGCATCTCCTGGTCTGTTTTCTTACTTTAAAATACCAAATATGCCACTACCTGTCAGCAGTGGCTTAGTGACATTTACAGAATACTTAAAGAATGCCACCCTTAACGGCTTCAGCAACGTGCAATGTTAATGTATTAATAAAACAGACGAATTTTTGAGCCGCCGAGTTAAAATTTTGCATTTAAACGATTGCCGTTGATGCCGTTAATGTAGTTACGTTACGTTATTTTGACATATGTGACGATCCAGACATGCGCGAACAGTCATTGTAGACGCGTGGAAACATACGAGCGAGTGTGTGATGACCAAAATGAAAGATTCCGTGTACGAGAGTGTTTCATCTGTAGGCGCTAATGACGTTAGTCTCTTCAAGTCCGGTCAGACAAAATTCCTCAGAACAAGCAGATATTGACTAACAACATGTTGAAATTCGTTGCAATTGGTGAAATAAGATATTTATGTTTAATATTTAGCTCATGTGAACAATTTTAGGGCACACAGGACGTAAAACGTCAATGACGTTACCGTGGATTTTCACGTTGGCTCTGAATACAAAATTTCGAGTGCTCTTGTGATTAGTACAATTTGCATTCTCGACATGTTAAATGTTTTTCTGTTAGGAAGATTGATGACCAACAAATAATCAAAAGCTGTGTTTATCAATGTCTCAATACACGCTTTGCACGTGCAAAATACCTTAATCGTCGAACTTGGACGTGTGACGTAACGCAGAGAGAGACTCACAATTCAATAATTCGATTCAATGCACATCCAACCTAGTATTTGAAATAAAACTGATTACGTCATTGTGCCAGTTCCTGTTTCGAAAAATATGAGTTTAAAAAGTGATCGGTTAGAAGATCCTCTGAGTGTATTCGGGACCCAAACTGTTTGACACTCTTATCGATATAAATTTAGTCATAAAACCTTAAATCTAACTTTGAAGTGTGTCTTGCAGACAGCAATACTAAAGCAGAGGACATTAAATCGATGAAGGGGTAAACATTTCACGAATAATTTGATCATGAAAGGGTTAAATCAGATTATCTCCTAATATTGCAATAATCAACAATGCAACAAATGTTGATCATATTTATGTCGTGATGTTTAAACCAAAAAATTGATTAACGAAATCTCTCCAACGAATGTATACTACTGAGCCTATTGCAATCATTGAACATGAAGCTCTACTTTTGTATGTAGCAATAGTAAATCTACTTACAGGAGCGGTCCTCTCTCTTCTACTAGGGAAAATATGTGTTCTATTTCCAGGCATTGTAACTATATATAAAGCAATTTCATTCCCTTGGGCCAATACTATAGTTCATAATAGCACGCGCAGATAAAACTATCTTAAGCAATTCTCAAATTAAGTTTCATAGTCGATATCTTTGACAAATTTATATTATACAGGCGCAATAGAAGATCTTACATGAGTGCTCATTATTTATAATTTTTAATCAACGAGTTGACTAAAATAATATTACTTGTTGTCAACGAAGCTATTAAAAATGATAAGTAATGAGCATCTATGTTAGATTCTATTTATCACATAACAATTTTAAACACCTATTAAATCAATCGAAACCGTAGTTTGTAGTATTTCTGCTACATGGATATTCTGCCAAAAACCTGACGTTGTTTACGATAACGTCAACGCAAATGACATCATTTGGTATCCCGCTACATGCAGCGCTTGAGGACGAAACAGTTTGGCTGGAGCCCAAACACGATATTTCAGTGGATCACGGTACAGTGGAGAAAACGTTATTCTTTCACGTTTAAACGCAAACGTACGCAAACGCAAAGCACTAAAACGTAGAAAATAACAAGTATTTGACATTTCTCACTATTTATTTTAATCTGAGTGGCAAACTGTTTGTAGCCTGATCAGACGCCGGGTTACCCGGCGTCTGATCTGGCTCCAAACTGTTTTCAAGGGAAAAAATAGTTTTAGCTCAAACGCGTTTATTGGGGAAAGAATAACGTTTTCTCCACTGTATTTACATAATAGTTTTATTCCCCTCCCAGACTGCAAATTATGCGATTAATCATTTCATGATTCCCTTTTTTGCATTCCAACTTATACCATTGACTGGCAAATTCAAGTTTACTAAATTCCAATTACCTTTATATGTTGACAATGGTACACTGTACATACACTACAGTGATAACAACGTTATTCTTTACCATTTAAACGCATACGAAACACAAACGCAATACAATAGAATATAGAAAATTTCCATGTATTAAAATTTCTACTAATTCATTCTAATCTGAGTGGCAAACAGTTTGGTGTCTGATCAGACGACGGATTATCCGGCCGCTGATCTGACTCCAGACTTTTTGCATTGGGAAAAAATGGTTTAGCACTAACACGTTTATTGGGAAATAATAACGTCTTCCACACTATATCTCTGAAGGCCTGTACGCATTTACTGTAAATAAGAAAACTCATTTAGTACAGTGGAGAATCTGTTATTCTTTCCCAATAAACGCGTTTACGCTCAAACTATTATTTGCAGTACAAACAGTTTGGAGCCAGATCAGACACCGGGTAACCCGGCGTCTGATCAGGCTCCAAGCTGCTTGCCACCAAGATAAACAAGAATTATCAGAATTGTCCAAAAGTTGTTCTTTTCTAAGTTTTATTGCTTTGCGTTTGCGTACGTTTGCGTTAAAACGGGAAAGAATAACAGATGCTCCACTGTATCATCTACTGACACCGTCTTGTGTTCTTGTCATTTGGAAAAAGAAACATTGTTTTATTTTCCGCAAAATCATTTCGCCACTTGTCTGAACCAGTACTCAATACAGTCAAACTCAGGTACATGACACATAAATCTAGATCCATTACCCCAAAATAATTTTTTTCTTTCTAGAATTCTATTATAAAGACAAGGTATACAACGGGGTCCAACAGGTAGTCTTAACCATCGACTTAAACTGATGCTAAAATAGACTAGATCGCCGAAATTCTCTTGAAGATCCCTCGAACAATTATTAATTTATCAATATCTACTTTGTTCATCAAATTTCGTCAAATAACGCCAAAGTACGTGCATTTATAACGAAAATGTGCATAAAAAGTTTAGACAGGTTTCACATTCAAATGGGTTTTAACCCATTATCCCATAGCTTGGTTCTAGTATAGAAGATAGCTGACCACTTAAAGCAGGCTGAAAGTAAAGGATGCAATTTCAAATTTCAACGTACTTTAAGCTATCATCGTATTGCTTGAATATAGAAAATATGTCGTAGTTTTTGTTATTACGTACAGTGGAGAATCTGTAATTCTTTCCCCCTTTAAACGCAAACGTACGCAAACGCAAAGAACTAATACGTAGAAAAGAACAACTTTTGGACAATTCTGATAATTCTTGTTTATCTTGGTGTCAAACAGTTTGGAGCCTGGTCAGACGCCGGGTTACCCGGCGTCTGATCTGGCTCCAAACTGTTTGCACTGCAAATAATAGTTTAAGCGTAAACGCGTTTATTGGGAAAGAATAACACATTCTCCACTGTAAGTCTTCATTGCTGAAAACAAACTATTAAATAAATAGTTAATCCTTAAAATGCTTAATGATGTGACTACATACAAACTGTTGGATTCTAAACGAACGCTGTTTATCACATTTACTGGTGTTTCCGCAGATAAAATACTAACAATTTAAATACACACGACATTTTTCAGTAGACAATAATTATGTAGGTAAGGTGATTTACTACAGTGGTCTGCAGGATTTCCTGAGATACGTACTAACGTGAAATCTAATCCTTTCGCTGCTGTCATACCGGCTGTTCCGACTACTGCTTTGGTTTTTAAAAGTTACATATTTAAAGTTTGACGGAAGGGACATCTACACGGTCAAACAGTTTGGATTATGATCAAATGTACAGTGGAGAAAATGTTATTATTTCCCAATAAACGCGTTTACGCTAAAACTATTATTTCTATTGCAAACAGTTTGGAGCCAGATCAGACGCCGGGTAACCCGGCGTCTGATCAGGCTCCAAACTGTTTGCCACCAAGATAAACATGAATTATCAGAATTGTCCAAAAGTTGTACGTCGATTGAATATGTAAAACTCTAGTTACAGTCGGTTATCTAAGGGCTAATATATGACAGACAAGGTAGTAATTTAAAGCTTTGTCCGGGACCACTATATTGCCAAAACCTCTCTGGAGAGCTTACAGCTAAACCGTACTAAAACATCGCCTACTTCGTAGAAGATATCCGTCCGAAATTCAAACATCTGGTTTTGTTAATTGAGAAACAAGTGCTGGCCAGTTCTTATCTTGATTCGTTTTCGACAATCGTGGCTTCGGAATTTAATCCAAAAATTAAGTGTCTGCAATATTAAGCGACATACGGTGCTTCTTCCCCACAAAGGCCCTGACCCACATTCCGAGAGAAATATAAGGACGAGAGACAAACAGTTGAATCCAGATGAGACACTACGTTATGCGGCGTCTGATCTGGATTCAGATTTTTGCTAAAAAAAGCCAAATTCTAATCCTATGACGATTCCCTACGAACAACACACACAATAGCTTTGTCTCACATTGGGTGTTATTGTTGAGAGGGAGATCTGTACAGTGTAGCTTACCATAACTTTAACGCATAATTTGGAAGATGATTGTCTGTCAAAACACTTCGTTTCTGCTAAATGCAATTACAAATGATCAAATAAGGAAATTGACAACCATTTCGAATTACTGTCATATAGCTTTACTTTAAGAATGTGCTGATAATCTTACCTTACACTGACATGATGCATCTTTTGTATGTTTATTCATGTTTATTTTAGATCTTCTTGCAGTTATTTGTCTGCTCTCGCTTTGTAGGTACATTTATGTAATTTTATGTGAAGCGCTTTTGTACGCATAACCCATGTGTGAAAAAAAGCGCTATAAACATATGGTACAATACTTTTAATAATAATAATATCATGATATTAGAAGAAATAAATAAAGAGCATTTGTTTCTTGCAGTGGAGAAGATATACATGTAGTTATTTCCCGGTTAAACTAAATGTACAGTGCTCACTCCCTACAACGGCTATACGAACAATGATTCCCTCCTTTTAACAATGCTTGCCGCTGTTCCCCAAACAAGGCAGCTTTGTCTTACGCTTTCACTACTGCAATATCGTCTCCATAAAAGCGTTGTCTGCTGTAGTTTCTTAAAGTTAAATATGAGTGGCCCTTTTGACAAAAGAAATATATAATGGCGAGTAAAAAACTGCTTGATTTCAGATCAGATGTCGCGTTAAGCAGCGTCTGATATGGATTCAAGCTGTTTGCAATTGTACGCCAAGTCTTAATTTTCCCTCCCTAAAACAACTCCCTCCGAGCGACACACGCAATGTTTGTCTCTCGTTGTGAGCTATTGTAGAGAGGGTGCACTATAACACAAATACAAAGTAAGGTGGAAAATGACCTCTCACATTGATATGAAAGACCAACAGTTTGGGGCCTTGATCATTCATCAGTGTACAGTGGACAAAACGTTATTCTTTCCTGTTTAAACGCAAACGTACGCAAACGCAAAGTACTAAAACGTAGAAAAGAACAACTTTTGGACAATTCTGATATTTCATGTTTATCTTGGTGGCAAACAGTTTGGAGCCTGATCTGGCTCCAAACTATATTGCACTGCAAATAATAGATTGAGCGTAAACGCGTTTATTGGGAAAGAATAACACATTCTCCACTGTATACAGTGGAAAATGTGTTATTCTTTCCCAATAAACGCGTTTACGCTAAAACTATTTATTCTATTGCAAACAGTTTGGAGCCAGATCAGACGCCGGGTAACCCGGCGTCTGATCAGGTTCAAAACTGTTTGCCACCACGATAAACAAGAATAACAGATTATCCACTGTACTCTAGACAACCGCATAAATCACTGTAAATTTATATAACAAAACAAAACAATATCATATTACCTCATGGTCATTTATATACATTGTATTTATGTTCAATATCTGCCAGTCTGTTGTTTCTTGTGCGAATGTGTGTAACCCCATTTCCCTCTCAATGATCAGCTAGTTTGCTGATTCGCAAATGTCCTTATATTATAAAAACTTAATTGGAAAGCCATGTTAATTGCAAACACGTGTATACTAGTCTTTAAAGAACTTAAATTCTGATTAAACTCCGAGTTGCTGAAAGTGTGCTCAAACTCAAAAATGTTTATTAATTCAACTACGCTTAGCGGATAAAAGATTGATAAATCACCGAACACTGACCTATTAATATTGGGAAATGGGTAAGTGGGTCATGATATATTAAAGATAAAGGGGAAAGTGGTATAGCAGATTGGTAGATACAGGGAAAACGGGACATCAGATAGACAATTGGGAACCGCAATATCAATTTATCCAATACTAAGCTTTAACTCTCGCAATCAGCTCTAGTTTAAACGATTGGTCGTTGATTGTGCTTAGAAGATATGTTGACCTAAATTAGGATGGACGTGAAATAGAAATGAAATGTCCTTTTGAGACTCTCAGCCTGCTTTAACTCTTTGCAAACTTGGTAATTATTTCGTCTGCGACAAGTGTCGTCTGCTAATATTCTAAAAATAGAATATTCAGTCTTTCTTTTCAAAACAGGGTCAGAGTGTCAAACTCTTTTGATCCTGGTGAGACGCAGCGTTACGCGGCGTCTCATCTGTATACAGAATGTTTGCAAAGGTAATCACTGTAGGATATATCCGCTCGCGGACTGTATCTCGATTTAAATCAGTGTTGCAATTGGTTATTTCATTTACTATAAATTGGTATGGAACTGTACAGGAAACTTGGTTAATTCATTTGTGCCAGGATATTCCGATGAACTATGCCTACGTGCTTCCTAGAATATTTCATTGTATATTTAGGGTGATCTAAATACACTACAGTGTTTGTCCGTAGACCAGATTATGTGGTAATAGCAAACCGTTCAGACCAAGATGTGACGTCACAATTGTGGCATCTCATCAGGGTCTACTTTGCTGGTTAATGTCTACGTTTGTTGACGATAGGCAGCAATTAGTGTATGCCGCTCTACTTCGACGGTACCAATTGAATTACTGTGCTCCCTTTCTATAACGAGATCCAATAGGAGACACTCATTGTGTGTGTTGTTCGAAGGAAGTCGTTATAGGGAGGGGAAATTAAGACTTGGCTTTCATTTGCAAACATTTTGAATTAAGATCAGACTCCGCGTAACGGGCAATGATTTACTTATCCTCCAATGCGTTAACAATTCATGGATATTAACTGGATTTTCAGTTCTATTTTGAGACACTATCAAGATATAGTTTTAAGAGGTCGATACACTTTAGTAGCACAAAGAGATTGTTAATAGCCAACTCTAGAATAATTGGTGGTGTAATTGTGAACGTCATTTATACGCAATGACAGAAAAGTATGTCAATGGGCCTGGGTTTAAAATAGTTATAATACTATGGTTTATATTTAGGATTCGTGTAATCAAGTGTTGATTAGAGTTACTAGCGTTTTTAGTTAGTATTCATTTTCTAGCAAAATCTTTGGACAACCTATTCGGGTCGGGCAACATGGAGATAGTTTTACGACAGAAGAAAGAGAGATAGAAGAGAAAGAAAGAGATAGGGGAGATAGAGAGAGGGAGACATAAAAAGATATATATATATATATGGAGAGAAAGAGAGAAATAGAGATTCCTTAAGCTCGTTTCATACATTATACGCTCATATTCCAATGAATTTATGAAATAGTTTATAGTGTACTATCATACTGACTTCCAAAGAGATACTTCTATCTTTCAGCGGTTCTGGGGGTTAATTTTCATAGAGGATGTTTTGCTTATTTGGTATAGAATATCCCAACTGCCGAAAAAAAGAAGCCAGGTCGCATCGAACGAATTAGGCCGAAATCATCCTCTTGAAATCATCCTTCTTCCGAATCTCACCTAATTTTATCTCATCATTCATCGGCGCTGTATGACCTGTTATATACGAGTATATTTCAGTGCCGTAAAATCCTACCCACTAACCCTACGGCCTTATATAAGGCCGATGTCTCTTCCTGTCAACAATACAGTGTACATGTAGATGCCATTATTCCCCATTCAAACGCATTTAACAGGGAAACATTTAACAGTGCTCCTTCTGAATAATAACGCCCAATGGGAGACAAATAATGTGTTTTGTTTGGAGGGAGTTGTTATAGGGAGAGAACATTAATACACTGAGAGTACATTTGCAAACAGTTTGAACCCATACCAGACGCACATAACAAACTGTTTGTCACTCGCCTTTATGTCTTTATGTCAAACTGTCCACTATGTAATTTTTACAAAAAGCAGCAAATGAACATTTTTAGGAGACAATATATCAGCCGTGAAAAGGTTTGGCACACTTGTCTTGTTTTGGAAACAGCGGCAAGACTTTAGTGTTGTTGAAAGAAGGGAGTTGTTCGGGTAGCCGTTGTAGGAAGAAGGCACTGTTAGTCTTCGCCACTGTAGCACAAACACGTATGTTAGAAACAGTTTTAACTGTCCCCCTTCCCCAAGATGAACTGTTTCATGCGCGAAAAAGATGCATAGAAGTTTTAAAATCAAGGTCATTGAGAAGTTTTCCGTACCTGGATTTGCCATATTGTAATAAAACAGCATTGGATGATTGTTATTGATTGGTGTATGGTGAAGGTTATAACAATAATATTATGATTGAGACGTGTTCGTAATACCCATCATGTTTAGCCGCTATCATTTATACCGAAAACCAAAACGGACCCGAGCAGTATATACTGTATGGAAGTAAATTAGCATGCGTGTACCTACAAGAAGACGCTGATCATTCATCCGACGTCTGAGAAAAACTCAAAATGACTAATAAAATCATGTTTAATTTTCATTTTGGCTCAAATTAGTTATTTTTGTAAATCTAGTTATAAAACAGTTATCTAATGCTAGGGCAACAGTCAACACTATTGTCCCTCGTCATCAGGGAAGACATTCCAAACTGCTACCGTCGGCCTATCAGCCTCGGGCAACATTTCAGAAGTTCTTCCCTGATACCTCGGGCCAATAACTTTGACTATTCCCCAAATACACATGAAATAACTGTATAATGCACGAGCGTTTCACTATGTTTTCGAATCCTTACGTGATTCTTCATTTACAATTCCTTTTCAAGAGATCGAATTACATACAGATACCACAAGATGTATTTCTGTTTTTAGGGAACACGCAAGGACTCGATTTCTGTAATCTTACACGTGTGTTAATAATTGATGTTTTACAAATGAAACACACGAGGTGTTCAAGGTTACGCTACTGTCTACAGTGGAAACTACCTATTTCGTCTCCAGTAAACTTGTTCATGCCTAAACAGGAATTTATATTGCAAACAGTTTTGGAGCAAGATCAAAACGCAAAGCAACTACAAGCTGTTCAGGTAGAGACAAATAGTTAACATTGTAAAATTTGTGTCATTGTCTACATTTTATTTTTATTCGATTGTGTTTAGTTCGCGTTATTTCGGTACTGTGTGCATGGCTGTTCTTTTCAGGGTACACATAATTCATGTAAACAAGTCAACCAACCTCTATTATGGATTAACAAAACATTTTCGGCACTTCAGCAAAATAAATGACAGAAAATGATTGGCAAATTCTATGCCTCAATTCTTAAACAGAACAGGTAGATAATTAAATACTGGGAAATGTTCAAGACAACTCTGACAATAATATCCGTTTATCCGTCTGTTTATACAGTGGATAATCTGTTATTCTTTCCCAATAAACGCGTTTACGCTAAAACTATTATTTGCAGTGCAAACAGTTTGGAGCCAGATCAGACGCCGGGTAACCCGGCGTCTGATCAGGCTCCAAACTGTTTGCCACCAAGATAAACAAGAATTATCAGAATTGTCCAAAAGTTGTTCTTTTCTACGTTTTAGTGTTTTGCGTTTGCGTACGTTTGCGTTTAAACGGGAAAGAATAACAGATTCTCCACTGTATATGGTTTGCTAAGATGTTTAACAATCACATGTACGTCTCTTTTTATTTCTTAAATAATTTCCGATAATTTTACTAAAGAAACATAACATGAGAACACATCTGTATGATGCTAATTAATCGCCGAATGACCCGGCGTCTGATAAGAATACAACATAAGAATACAAGAAGGAGTTACATGTATTATGTCCCATTTAAACAGATGTAACCGCATCGTCTCAGATTGTTCTACTGCATAGCGTTGGACGGTTGAGAATAATACTATATTATTGGAATTATTTCTATATTTGCGGTTTTGTTTTTCGGAGGGAGTTGTTATAGAGAGGGAACATTTAGAGTTGGCTTTCACTTGCAAACAGCTTTAATCCAGATGACACGCCGCGTGACGCGGCGTCTATTCTGGATTCAAGCTGATTGTGACCCATCATTATATTTCTTTCTGTCCAACTGTCCACTCTTATGTTATTTTTGTGAAAACAGCAGACGACAATTTGAGGCAGACGATATTGCATCCGTGAAAGTGTAAGACATAGTGATCTTGTTATTTGAACAGCACCAAGCGTTGTTGTAAGAAGGAAACCGTTGTTTGGAGGGCCGTTGTAGGGATGGAGTAGATCTACTGTATTTTACACTGTCGCGATGACCTGCGTACAATTAATGTCGTCTGTTCAATAACCGCGGGTTATTATGGGTAATCAAATATACGACTACGCCTCGATTGCATTAACTAAGTCTGGGTCTTTATCGTATAAAACCGAAGAATGGCTTTAATCCATTTCTGTCAGTATATCGTCTCTTTGTAATATCCATGTGTCGTCTGCTTGTTTTCCTCCTGTTTATAATTTAGCTACTTTGACCGTTAGCTGCATTGATATAAAAGTTGATTATTTCGGGTCCTTGACACTTGCCGAATTACTCGGCGTCTGATCTAGAGTCAGGCTCTATGTAAAGTTATGTGAACCTTTAAGGCAAGACAGTTGGGGAACTTAAGCTTTCACTGAAAATAAACCGGCTGCTTTGATATTATAGTGCTGGCATTGTTACATGTACCAAAGAAGCATTACAGTAAAACCTTTCTACTACAACCACTAGAGTGTGTTAATAAGGTGTTTAATGCAGGTGACATCTAAAAGCAAGATGACAGTAAAACAGAAAGCCCCTTTAGGAGCTTTCTGTTTTACTGTCACATTGCTTTAAGCTGTGCTTTTATTTTATTCAATAGCCATGGTCGTAATAGAGAGTTTTAATTGTAATATGATGTCAACTTGTGTTGAATACTTACAGTGGAGAATCTGTTATTCTTTCCCAATAAACGCGTTTACGCTAAAACTATTATTTGCAGTGCAAACAGTTTGGAGCCAGATCAGACTCCGGGTAACCCGGCGTCTTATTAGGATCAAAACTGTTTGCCACCAAGATAAACATGAATTATTAGAATTGTCCAAAAGTTGTTCTTTTCTACGTTTTAGTGCTTTGCGTTTGCGTACGTTTGCGTGTAAACGGGAAAGAATAACAGATTCTCCACTGTAAGACTGCCTAAATGCGATAAGTGCTAAACTGTGCAAGCCATAACTACTTGAACCCTTTCCGTATATAAGTGCCTTTTATCGCATTTAATGTATACTGTACTTCCACTGAAGAAAATGGTTCCAATTTATATAGTCTTAACATATTGTAGCACCGATAAATACGAAATTTCTTATTTGCTGTGTTGCTCCAACACTTTTTGTTTAAAATCATTAGTCTGGGCATCAGTTGTTTGCAAAGCAAAGTTTATTATTAGTACTGTGACAGCATGTTTAATCAAAGCAATCATGAGTTGACATGTGCTTTACGTTTCTTATCATTAGTTACATGTATAAGTAAATCACAGTTGGATGTAGTTACTGTCTCAATATGTATCGCCCAGTCAAGCAGGGATTCAACATATGGCATTATCTACCCAAGGTGTCACCTTTTTCCATCTCACTACATGAGATCAGAGTCCACACTGCTAGGGTCACGTGTGCTCACGGGGCGTGGCTTAACTGGTGCATACTCTATTGTGAAAACCTGTCTTGATCACATGACATTAGGAGGCGTGGCTGAAACTCCTCTTGGGGTCTAATTGATCAAGAATTAGGGAAGATCAGTCTTAGTTTTGCTTTAGATTTTAGAAGTCAGATTTCTGACATAGTAGAGGAATTCCTCATCCAAATTACAAAATCAGTTCATGCTTTACAGTCTATTGTTTTATTAATTATTGTGGAATACCACTTTGTTATACTTGGATATCCAGGACGTTATTAAATATCAGAACCAGATCATCATTGTTCTCCATTCAACCTGTAAGGAACTCATATTATTCCCTAGGAGATAGTAGCTAGTCACTTATCTTCAAAACTAGAAACAGACTATTATTGGGTAAAGGTTTTAAAGCTCCGTGTAGACGTCTTTAAACCTTTTCATAGTCAATGCGACAATCCTGATCATTGCAAACAGTTACTCTGAAAGCACACCGAGTTTTAATTTTTGCCACTCGCATTTATATATTTTGGAGAAACACACATAATATAGTTAGTGTTTAATATGTTTTGGTAAGTTGTGGTAGAATATCCTACAGTGGTAAAATACGTTTAACCCTTTCCCCCCATAGAAGCGACTTTTAGCGTATTTAGTTTATTCCTCCGCTGAAGAAACTAGTTCCAGTTTATACCCTCATGAACAATTACCATTACAAATATTTTATATAGCCTAGCAGATTTTAGCTTAAAGCAGGCCTAAAGTAAAGCAGAATGTGCCTTAAGGCACATTCTGCTTTACTTTCAACCTGCTTTAAATGGTCACCTGTCTTCAAAACTATAAACATGCTATGAGGTAAAGGGTTAAACGAAAGTAAACACAATGCAACAAAATGTAGAAATTTACACATTTTTACAATATTGAATATAAAGTTTAATCTGAAATACAAATATCTAAAAGTTTTGACAAATGCCATGATACCCGTTGTATATCTGGTTCCAAACCATTTACAACTTACGTTAGCTGAAACGCGTTTGTTTGAAAAGAACAACGTCTTATCCACTGTAACACGCACTTCGAATGGTGTATATATCTTTATGTTAATGCAAAATACTGAATCCTCTTTGCATCTGTATATACAATTGTTTTATTTAGCTCAGTCATTCAATCGGACCATCTGCAACTCAACAATCTTTCAACTCCGACCCCTTATGGTTATTTCCCTACAATTTAAAAATGTTACTGTGGAACTACAAGACCTTGATTTGTCGACAACACATATTCATCTTGTATTCGACTCATGAAAGACATTTGATTTACATGTATAAAGGCTGGTGAATTCAAACCAGGCTGAAAGTAAATCTCTTTCAGAAGATATTTGATCTATTTCCATCCTGCGTTATTATGAAGTCTGACGTTTATACTGGGTATCTGTGTAACTCGTCCTAATATCGAGGTTTAGTGTACTTTGTAGATCATGCATAATTCAACGGGATGTTACGCCGATGTCAGTGCGTATTACAGCAATGGCATCAGAACAATTTTACTCTTGATCTGTTTTAGAACATGGTACGCCAAACTCGGTCTGGCAGCTCATCTATGGCTATTTGTGTTCAGTGCTTCCTCTCTACAACGGCCATCTTAACAACGATTCCCTCCTTACAGCAACGCTTATCGCCGTTCCCTAAACAGGACAATTATGTTTAACGTTTTTACTGTTGCAATATCGTCTGTTTAAAAGTGTTGTCTGCTGGTGTTTTTTCTCAAAGTCACATATAGGACATTTTGACAGAAAAAAACATAATGAAGAGTGACAAACAGCTTGAATTCAGATCAGACGCAGCGTTACAAGTGTCCCTCTCTATAACGACTCTCTCTCCTAACAACATACACAGTCATAATCTGTGTCTCCGACTGGGCATCGTTGTAGAGAAGGAGCACTGTACAATCAAACTCATTGTAAGTGACTAGTTCCTAATGGACAAAGAATAGTTTAAATTACATAAGGAAGTTTAACATAGTGTAACAGTAAGATAGACATTCTATGTTGCAGTTGTCGTTTATTTTGTTGACCTGTATAAAGCTGCCAGCAGATTCAAATACAGTGGAGAAAACGTTATTCTTTCCCAATAAACGCGTTTACGCTAAAACTATTTTTTCCATTGCAAACAGTTTGGAGCCAGATCAGACGCCGGGTAACCCGGCGTCTGATCAGGCTTCAAACCGTTTGCCACTCAGATCAACATGAATAGTCAAAATTGTCGAAAAGTTGTCCTTTTCTATGTTTTAGTACAATGCGTTTGCGTACGTTTGCGTTTAAACGGGAAAGAATAAAAGATTCTCCACTGTACCATAGTAATCTTTATCGTTTGAGAAGCTTTCGAACATACTATTGACTGTACAGTGGAGAAGACGTAATTCTTTTCCCCCGTTTACACGAATAGGAAACGCAAACGCATTGCACTATTTTAAAACGTAGAAAAAAATGATATCCATCTTGATGAGTCTGATCTGAGTGGCAACCAGTTTGAAGCCTGATCGGATTCCGGGATATTGGGACCTACCGTAAGCAACAAACTGTAATGCATATAGTAAACGAACTATGGGGAAAGGGAAGAGGGTATTGGTGATGGCTGCTTATACATGTAGATAATAATTAATAATTCTTTTAAAACTCTTTGGTGATTCTTGGAAGAGTTCAATACAGGAGATACCTGACAAATGTGGGTTCCCGAAATTGACTTTCAATAGGGTGAGAAAACAAATAACGAGAAAAAGGGAACAGCACCATATAAAAAACAAGAGAGGCAGAGATTCAGAAAACTCAAAGAAGCTAGTGGTCTCGTCATATGTATTACAGAAGGAGTGACCAGGGTGTGATGGAACACACAGAATAGCACATATCGACAAACAAGATTGCCGAGACCGGTAGGAAGTTTGGGACATGACATATAACATGTGCAAAGGGGCTTTCGCAATAACGAGTCGCAAATAGTTTATCAATGAAATGAACAAAACCGCAACAACAGACCACACTAATAAAACAAACCCTGGAATAGACTGGGGCGATTCATATATGCGTGAAAAGACAGGTTATGAACGGAGACGAGGGGTGATATCAGCAATCTAGAGTCTACGAACAGTTACAGAAAGTGGCGAAAATGACCTAAACTGCACATGCGCAGATCGTCGTTCTGCAAAGGGCCCAGCTTAGGTCGAAATGCCAACAAGTAGGTGTTAAATTTATGTATTGTTTTGAAGAAATACTCAAACAAATCACTAAGTTTGTTTTATTTTCATCAAGCGTGACAATGTAGCATATACCTCCAAGGCAGACTTGCCTTTCAGTATAGCTTTATTCTTCAGGAACGGGTTGATATCATTATGCTACATACTGATTTGCAACAAATGTCAATGAAGCGTTTGGTTTTACTTTCATCATGATTTAAGCATTGTCTTGCCTTAACTATCAAATTACTAAATTATACATAAAAGAGGGGTGTACTGAATGCACAATTTTGAAAAAAAAAGTTATTTAGCATTGAAGATAATGCACGCCCTCCCACAATCCCACAACGGTCCTCTGAAGAACGATTCAAAAACGATTGTCGTTGTCCCCCCCCCCCCCCCCCCCAATGTAGGACAGTTATATCTAGCCGTATCTCGGCTTCAATGTCGTCCGCCGCTTAAAACTGTCATCTGCTGGGGGTTTTTCTTCTCAAAGTCACATATGGGACATGTCGACTGCAAAAGCATAATGACAACTTGACAAGTGACAAACAGCTCGTCTCCGATCTGGATTCAAGTTTTTTGCTAGTGAGGCCGAATTCCATCCCAATAACAACTCGTCCCAAGCAACTCATACACTAGTTATCTTCCATTTGATGTTGTTGTAGAGAGATTTGATTTGATTTGTTTTTTATTTTACGTCGCTTTCAACAGTATTTCAGTCGTATCGCGACGTCCAGCTAATCATAGGTGAGGGAAGACCCTAGAAGTTCTTTATGCGCTGTTTCGGGCATAAATCAGCAACTGGGTAGAACCACCGACCTTCCGCAAGCCAGCTGGAAGGCTTCCACACATGAAAAATCCGAACGACTCTACTGGGATTCGAACTCACAGCGGTGAGGAGCTTAGTGATGTAAGTCACAGTGACTATACCACTAGGCCACGGAGACCCCCTGTTGTTGTAGAGAGACAACTATATATTCAAGACAAATAACAAAATATAACCAACTTATCACTACAATTCTTAAAAGTTAGTTATTTTTCTTTTTCATATTGTCGCTAATATAGATTGTCATATTACAGTGTTTCTCGTTAAGTCTACATTGATATCAGTACGCACATACGGGTGTTTTTATGACGCGGCGAAGACGAAGTTTTTGCGCCTCTTTATCTAGATCTGCACTGTTCTTTAATGATTTGCGTCTTAAGGCATGGTTTTTCAGGGATACTTTGCTTGAGTTTTACAAATATAAAATCCAAATCGATATGTGCAACCCGTTTGTTAAATAAAAAATGGCTTAATCAAATGAATGCATTATTAATCTCAGCATGCTGATTTAAATTCGTTTTTAACATGTTTCACTATTGTTTCATTTTCGTTTAATTTTCTTAAATGTAAAATTAATTGTAAAGATAGCTCATCCTATGCAGATAAAATCACACGTTGCTTCAGTTATGAGAACATGCAATGCAATCGTAAGAAATTAAGATAAATCCTTTCGTTAATTTAGATTTAATTATTTGACAGCAGCAATAAAATCTCCTATATCGACATAAAATGTGACAAGATATTGTCGTCTGTGCACTAAAACATTTCTAAGGAATGTTAAGTGTTCAAAGACATTATTTTAACATTCCGTTTGCAGCGGGCAAATCTGCAATACTTTTGTAAACAGTTTAGATCAAGATGAAACGCCAAGTAACCCGCGTCTCATCTGGGTCAAAAGCACGGGTTGTTCTAATGATTTAGTCTAAAATTAACTTTTTTCCTAAAATTAACTTTATCGTCTACTTTAACAATATTACAATCAAAATAACGTCCGCATTGTCAGTGTCGTCTGCAATATTTTTTAAAGTCAGCTTTAGGGTTGTTTTGACTGAGGAAATTTCGACACGAGTGTCAAACAGTTGGGATTCTGAAATCCACACCGTTTGCAAAGTCGCCCTTTGGCGCTGTTGGTAGTGACACAGTTAAATGCAGAAATTCAATCCACAGAGTTTTTGCAGACAACATGCGGTGTGTAGAAGGCTAGGATCGTTTTCTCGCCAGTAACGCATGTCATTACTCCATAAATACTCATTTACGCTTTTTCGCTCATTTACGCTCTGAATAACGATTCCCTCCTTACAGCAACGCTTGCGGCTGTTCCCTAAACGTAAATGACGTGGTTCTGAAAACTAATCTAAATATCGAATAAATTAATTGAAAACTTTATTATGATGCATTATCAGAGAAGTCTTTTCAAAACACATTGATGTTGTTTTTATTTACTTTAGTCTGATAGGAACATAACAACACTTACAGTGGAGAATCTGTTATTCTTTCCCAATAAACGCGTTTATGCTTAAACTATTATTTGCAGTGCAAACAGTTTGGGTAACCCGGCGTCTGATCAGGCTCCAAACTGTTTGCCACCAAGATAAACAAGAATTATCAGAATTGTCCAAAAGTTGTTCTTTTCTACGTTTTAGTGCTTTGCGTTTGCGTACGTTTGCGTTTAAACGGGAAAGAATAACAGATTCTCCACTGTATGACGAATCGTTTTCCTAATGTGTAAGGACGTTCGGAATTAGTTTTTAGAAATAATAAGCCAAGGGTCGCAACATATTATTTTATCCGAATCGTTCAATGGATTAATTACTGGAAACACACTTATTCAATATCAAATATATATCGAATCATTTTGTTTATTTAAAGGCACAATCCCGCTCAAATTGGTGTTTAAAACGCGCAATTTCTTATATGTGTGTATTTTCTTTGTATTTAAACTAAGTGAAATCGAGTGTAAAAAGCCTGACGTATGCACCCACTTCGTAAAGAATCCTACCTAAATGTGTCGAATTCTTATCGTGGTGGTTTACATTATAAGCGGGTTTGTTTACAAATAAGATTACGGGCTGGTTCCGAGAACTTGCGAACGATAGAATAAAGGTCACGTGATTGATTCGGCCGCGACAATGTGTATACATTACATCAGTTTAACGACCAAACTTAAAGGAGTTGTCTCTCTTTGGTTGTAAAGCACTCGACTTGTTGTATAGAATTATGCAAATGAGCTTTACCGAGTATGTCCGTAAATTTTCGTCAAAAATAAACAAACTTGATTACTTGTTTCCACAAATTTCACTGTTCGTTAGCAATATTGCTTCAAATATCACCACGTATTACTTCTTTTTATATGGAACGCTTACGATAGTGACATAACTTTCATGTTAGAAAAATGTTCGATTCTGATTATGTGGGAGAAATATAGTGGCTTTAACTTTCAATGTACAAAGGAGAATGTGCTATCCTTTCCAATTGAAACAAATTTTAACTCGATGCAGCAAAATGAAGACAATAACATTTTAGAGTAATAGTTTTTTATGTTAAACCGAGTGACAAACCGCGTTTCCCGGTGCTTGATCTAGACACAGTGGAGAAAAACGTTATTGTTTCCCAGTAAACGCGTTTATGCAAAAACAATCGTTTCCATAGCAAACAGTTTGGAGCCAGATAAGACGCCAGGTAACTCGGCGTCTGATCTGGCTCCAACCTGTTTGGTACTCAGATTAACATTAATAGTCAGAAATGTCTAAAAGTTGTCCCTTTCTGTACTGTGTTTCGTTTGCGTTTACACGGGAAAGAATATCGTCTTCTCCACTTATTTACAAGTAAATGCACAAAAAATTGGAACCACAAATTATGTTTAAATGATTTTACCAGCTAAACACAGGTCATCTTTAAGAAAATTCCGCTCAGGTGTTGCTCCACTGCGCATAGAAACGGGTCGACTCGAAAGGTTGGCTGAAGAACTCAAAGTGTGTCCATTTTGTAGAATTGTGTTGAAAATGAATTTCATGTTATAATGAATTGTGGTACTTATAATGATATTAGAAATGATATTTTTACCAAGGCTTCTGAAGTTGACACTCTTTTTAGCTCAAAAAAATATAATTATGATAAGTTTGTTTTTATATTTTCTAATGAAAATTTAATGCGCACTGTTGCCAAATCATGCTTTCTTATTTTAAACAGATGCTGAGGTCTTCTATACAACAATGTATAAACTGTGATAGATATTTTAGTGCAATTTGCATTAAACCATGGTGACTATGTCTGTTTTTAGTGTAAATAGTGCTGTATTGCTTTAATTACCTAGCATGTGATCATTTTGAGAACATTATGATAGTCTCTTATAATTCACAATTGAATGACATGAGTCATTGACATGTATATATAGTTATTGAGTAATTGTACATGTATGCATGTTGTTTCCATGATGTGACTTGAATAAAGATGTACATGTATATATATATACAAGCCCGTGCTTTGAGAAGGAACACCACTTTTCGCACTGTACTACAGTGGAGAAAACGTTATTTTTTTGCCATTTAAACGTAAACGAAACGCAAACGCAAAGCACTAAAACGTAGAAAATAACAGGTCTTTGACATTTCTCACTATTTATTTTAATCTGAGTGGCAAACAGTTTGTAGCCTGATCAGACGCCGGGTTACCCGGCGTCTGATCTGGCTCCAAACTGTTTGCAAGGGAAACAATAGTTTTAGCCTAAACGCGTTTATTGGGAAAGAATAACGTTTTCTCCACTGTAAATCAAACAACGCAGTGTCTGTTATTCTTCCTGCAGGAAATTATTTTTCAATTATGGCTTTTGTAATACGATATCCTAATTTTTCAATACATTTGCCTTCCGATAATTAAATGAGAAACTGATAACATTATATTGATACCGACAATGGGACGCGTCACCCACGCTAGTTGTTACACAACAAATTCCGCTTAATTTGCAAAATTGCTATTCAACCATTATTCTGCTTCTAATTTTGATGACATGTTAATTAGTTTAAACAATAATTTATTCCATGCTGCAATGCCATGAATTAAGACAGTATTACATGTGTGTGTATCTTTGCAAATAGCATGTTACCACTAAATGCATGTTGAAAAAGCCAAGCAGAATAATAATTAAGGCGCATTTTGACCTTTTTTAAATCTGCTTGTAGCTATTATCTTCTGGATGAAAGAAATCATTGTTTGATACATATTCATGACTGTAAAAAATTGGAATGAGTTTCTTGAGTGGAGGAATCGATTCCAAGGAGTAAATGCGAATATATGAAGTAAAAGAATGAACAGCATTAATCCACAGAAACACAGCCCATAGGGGATAACAGTTGTCTTTTGCAAATAGCGATGTTGATTCTGATCTAGATCCACTCAAATTGGTAGTACTTCGGCCAAACAGCTTTAAAGTTTCTGTTTTGTAAAAAATAAATAAAAGAATCAAAAAAAGATAATAAATTAATTTAACATTTGTAAATCAGACGAAATTTTGGCCAATTGATTAAATCAGACGACGAACTTCAGCGGTGAAAGGGTTAACCGATATTTGTCACATCAAATATTACAGTGGAGAATCTGTTATTCTTTCCCAATAAACGCGTTTACGCGACATTATTATTTCTATTGCAAACAGTTTGGAGCCAGATCAGACGCCGGGTAACCCGGCGTCTGATCAGGCTCCAAACTGTTTGTCACCAAGATAAACAAGAATTATCAGAATTGTCCAAAAGTTGTTCTTTTCTACATTTTAGTGCTTTGCGTTAGCGTACGTTTGCGTTTAAACGGGAAAGAATAACAGATTATCCACTGTAAGTAATTCCGTGTTTCTGTTTTATTTAAACTTGTCTTACGATTTTATCAAACTTATTTCAGTCATCTAAACAAATCCCTGCGTTGCAAACGCTAATACCTTTGAGGTGCCATTGCAGATATGATTTATACTTTTAACCATCAATTCATATCGTCAATAAAGTAGACCTTTGCACACCGTGAAATGGCAAGGCTTTTTGCGGTATCTCACCATGGTCTGTACTGAGTGCATTTTTACATGAGAAGATTGTCTGTACACTGTATTGACAAATACTGTCTGTAGTATCCCTTGATTTCCCTCGTATACCTATATTAACCCTTTCATGATCAAATTATTCAGGAGATTTTTACCCCTTCACCGCTTTATTGTCCGTATTGTTGTCTGAAAGACACGTTTTAAATAAATAGATTTAGGGTCGTATGACTTAATGAATAGCAGTTAGGGTCCTGGGGCCCGTTTTACTAAACAACTTACGCAAAACTTTTGCGTAAGTCAAAATCGTTTAACTCTTATTTTTTTTATCATAAACGTTTGCAAACAGCAAATAGCCAGATCAGAGGACGCGCTAAAAGAACGTCCTCTGATCTGGCTATTTGCTGTTTGTAGCAAGTGATAATAAAAAATATAAATTAAAATTTAAAAGTTTGACTTACGCAAATAATTTGCGTAAGTTGTTTAGTAAAACGGGCCCCAGGTCAGACGCCGTCTTACGCGGCGTCTGATTAGGGCACAAACAGTTTGCAAACGCGCTTTAGGGCGTCATTGAGAGTGAAAGGGTTAAACGCAGTCCACCCTTTAAACTGATCAATGCAACAGAATCAAATGTAGAAAGTACAACTTGTTTGGAAATTTTAACTATCTATGTAGTGGTAAACAGTTTAGAGCCTGTTCAGACATCGGGATTTTGGCATCTGTTCGGGCTCCAAACTGCTTGTAATTGCAGTCATTGTTTTAGAATAGACCTGTAGTAACACTGTTGTTGTTCTGTAGTTGCAACCGCCAATTATGAAGCAGACAATGCTTCAGCATAGCAAGAGTTAATGCATTTGCTTGATGTATTATAATATACCACAGACACCAGTAATAACTATGTTTTATTGTAAAATCTAGGGATGCAAAGTGCATGCTAAAACCAACAGTAACAACGGTTATTGCCGTCTGGATTCGATAAGGAGTACGATAGAGGAAGAACTATTTTAGACATTTCCTTTGACGTCTCAATCGACACATAGCTAATGTTTAGAATTGCCTCGTTCAGTCATTTCAGAAAAGTGACACCATACGGTAAGGTCGAGCCACAAAAATGTTAATATTTAAATTATAACTTATTTGGAGCTCTAACTAAATGTACCGCTAACTTAATGAACTCTTAAACAAAACCGTTAAACATCAATTATTCTATTTACACTCATCGTGCGTTACACTAAAGTTTTGTTATTAAAACGGTCATATCATTTCCTATTGAAATGCTATTTGCAAAGATACATACTACTGTCTTAATTCATGGCATTACAGCATGGAACCCGTTAATGTCAGTAAAGTGATACTGTAGTTTTCTACCTAGGGTTGAATCGTTAACGTTCATGATGCTACATATACCTTGTGTAACGCAATAGCTGTGGTCTGCAATAACTCTCATAATTTATTTATCAGGTTTTCTTCAATAAAATACCACACACTTTACAACTAGTTTATATCCTGATTTATTTTGTTCTGAGTGTCAAAACGTTTAATGCTTGGCCATACGTCAAGTTACTTGGCGTCTTATCTTGCACAATACTGTAAGCAATATATGGGGGCAATTATTGTTTAACCTACTGTGTGTTTATGCTGCAATCGAATGTAATAGACTGGTATTTTGTTTCTATCACAAGTAAATTGCTAAGCATCGCGTGGATTATAAATGTCTTGTACTTTCAGTTTTACATATACTCAGAATGTTGAAAAATATGAGACAGCAAATGGTAACCGATATTATGAAACACCCTGTACATAAATGTTTAATATTAATCAATTTAACCGAAGTGACAAGTATACTCATCATTCAGATGCAGTGTATAATGCACACCGTGTAGAACCTGGTCAACTTCCTATTTTAGGATACCTCTGACCGTTTGTTAATTTGCAATAATTTTTAGCGGTTTCAAATCGAACCTCAATTATTTAAAAAAGTAAGTGAAAGTGTCCAAATATCAGGGCTAAATAAGTTGATGTACAAACTTCTAATGCTTTACAATTTCAGTTTCCAAAATGTCATTAGCAGCAATTTTTAAGATTGAATGATTGTTTTGAAACTGTTATCATTAATATGTTCTTAACGTACGTTGAAATAGCTCTAGTCGTCGAAATTTTCTATATAATGCACGATATAATTCAACAGACCATTGCGTACGTTGATAGAGTCTTATCAGAAGGGTCACGTACAGGGTATTTCGACCCAATCGGGACACCTAGTTAAGTGATTTTCAATGGACTGTGAGAATTGAGCTTCTACATTGTAAATATTTAATTTACATTTGTTCCAAGCTCCAATTTCTTTCAGAACGTCATTTAACAATGTAGAGATCGTCTAATTGAATGCAAGTTTTGTTCCCATAAATTTCAAGTTTGAAGAACTTTAGTTCGGTTAAGTCTGACATACTCCGAATTCAAAGTAAGTATGTATGTAAAAACGTTTAATCTAATGATAAAAAGTACTGCAGAAAATAGTTTCAATGCAGATGATAAGATAAGCTGATGATACAATTTAACGGCAAAATTGTCAACTTTGAACAACCCCATGTATTACCGTGGATGATACGTTAGTGTTTCGCTTTAAACGCAAACAAAACGCAAAACGCATTGCAAAAGAATGTATTTTTTTTACGATTTATTCTAATCTGAGAGTTAAATAGGTTGGCGTCATAGTAAGCCAATGTTTATTTTAGAAAAACGTATTTATCTGGAAATATAAAATCCTTCCCACTGTTTTTTCTAAACTGCTTTGAAAACTATCGATTTGCTCATAGCATTTGAAAGAGGAATTGATGTTGGCTCGCAAACTGTTACCTCGTGGTGTTGAATTTTATACAACTGCTGTCAGTGTGATTTATGGGGATATATATCAAGTTTAATAACTCTTTTATAGATACAATATTAAGTTCTGTGTGTATGAAACATCTCAGTTACTCTTTGCTTCCATAATGCTGTTGTAATTTGAATTTTGGTATAATTGTAATCTCTGTGCATTTGTTTTTGAAAAATACAGGAATAAAAACTGTTGAAATATGCATACTGTTAAAAACAACCCGTTAAATCGTAAAACACAAATATCTTTTAACTCTGCCGCAAATCCTTTTGAACACGTTATTTGTGAAACATCCAACACGTGCAGGCATAGTGTAAAAACGTTATCTTGTTCTAATTAGCGCGTTTATACTGAAAGTCTCATACCCCTTGTAAACAATCACCAGGTGTCTGATCAGGTTCCCAACTGTTTGCTACTAAGATTTAAAGCTTTCGTAATATTTACAAAAATACAATTTAGTTACGATTAAACATATTTATTTCCAGAAAGTAATGTAGTTATTCATGTAAGTACATAGCAATCGAACATAGACAATATTTAGGAAACGGATTGCAACGAAACAAAATTTTTATCTTATTGAGTTTCTCTCCTTATCTTTATTGTATACATGTTGCCCCTTCTACGATCGTGGGCGACTCAAATGAACATTTTAGATCTAGATCAGACACAGCGTAACGCATATCGAAATTGTTCAGTCATACTGCCTGAAATATAAACATGAAACGATACTGCATAAAACAGTATTGAAGCAGACGACAACCTAGCGATATTGGGGTAAATATATCACGATTAATTTGGCGGTAAAAGGGTTAATTATATATTGATGGTGAAACTATTAACGAACATATAAGGATAATAACTTGATAAACAAACTCTAACTGCCTGTCGGCAACCTGACGTCTACGCTGTAAGTAAGTCATGCTTAGAGTAGCAATATTACTCGACGGTATTCAACAAGGAAATGATTAATGACATATACCATTACGTGTTAATGAACCGTGCACTTTAAGTGTCAGCGTGATGAATTGACTCTTTTACTGTCAATGGCGCCAAAAAGGCGACTTTGCAAACCGTTTGGATCCTGATCAGACGCCACGTTTACAAACAATTTGGATCCAGATCAGACACAAAAGAAATCGGCATCTTGGCTGAGTTGTGTAAAATTTACGGTGCATATTCTTGTTGAATTTACAATACCTCTTGGTTTTGAACTTTTTATATCAATCGATTTCCATCAAGCGACCAAATAAAACATGGTAGGGTCATTTCCTCCCTGACATTTCAAGTCGGCAATTCAAATGTCCAAGTTAGTCCAGTTTATTTTTTGACTATTTAGGATTGTTCTTTCTGTCAGTATATTTCAATTTGACAAGCAGTGCAGATCCTAATCAAAGGGCTCCTGACATAGCTCTTTGATCTATGTTAAAGATTTACTCTAAGTGATACATGTTTAAACAAAAAATACTAAGTCAAACCTTTCCTATAATATCTTTAATATCAATTTTAGAAATCTGCATTTTTAATTTAAGGTATATTAGTAAACAGGAAAGCTGATAAACTGTGTATAATGTAATATTCACAAATTCGAATTGCCCTTCATCTTTATCAGACTGCTAAAGAAAGCATTCAATTGTTTTCTCAAACAGCCTGGTCGACTTTTTTCTAAGTCATAATTGAATTGGTGCAATGGCTTTGACCATTAACAGAACTATTATTACAAGGCTATGTTGGTTTTTACTAAAACAACTGGAGATCCCTAGCAAACACAATTCGAATGAAATGTTACGGTGGAACTTTCGAAATATCAATTTTAAAGTTGTAAAAGCTACTTGAAAGTTGCGATTTCGTCGTCGTCAAACAATTGTCGTCTGCCAGGTCTCAACAATCAAACGTTAATAATATTTTTGCAAATCAGTTTGGGTCCTGAGGAAGAGCCTAGTTATTGGGAGTTTTTTGCATCCAAATTGTTTCAAATGTAAAACACGATATAGCCATATGCGTGCAAAGAAACATTTATTTCCATAATCCATATTGCAGTATACGAGGGGTGTTCAAAAAATACGCGGACAGATGCTGCCATTCTCTCAGATTTTTACTGAACGGAGCGAAACTTGCATATCATGATGCCCAGGAAATTCTGTTTTTGCAGTGAAAATTTCATACAATTGACTTCAAATATTATCAAACGTCTGTTGTTATGGTAACGTGATGTCGTCAAACCCGGCCCAACGTCATTCAACGTCACATTGACGTCAAGTTATCCTAGAGTGATTATTGACTGTTGTTTCACATACCTTTCCGTAATATCTGTCTAAAGGCATTCGTCCTTTTCAAAGTACTCCCCTTTGAATGAAATACACTTTCTGCACCTTTTAACCCATGAATAGAAACAGTTATTGTATGCGCATGGTTCAAGGGAAGCGATCGCGGACTGTACCGCCCTTTGCAAATCGGCAACATCGTCAAATTGTCGACCTCGCAGAATCTTCTTCAGTGTGGGGAACAAGAAGAAATCACAGGGAGCCAAATCGGGGCTGTACGGGGGATGACCAATCACTTCAATTGACCGTCTGTCGATCGTTTCCTGAGTCGTAGAAGCCCGGTGACTAGGTGCATTGTCATGATGAAACAGCATGGTCGACAACTGGGGCGCTCGTTTCTTCCGCTGAACAAAACGCCGACACGACTCCACCCTTTCAGCTTTCTGACACTCCGACAGCATTTTAGGGATCAATCTCGCACATAATCTCCTCATATGTAAACTGTCATGAATTATATTATGAACTGCCCCAACACTACAGTCTATCCGCTGGCTAACTTCTCTTATCGTGATGCGTCTGTCCTTATCCAGGAGTTCTTGGATTTCCTTAACTTTCTGCGACGTTATTGACGTCGGCCGCCCGCTTCGATGTTCATCCATCACACTTTCGTGTCCGTCTTCATATCGCGAGTACCATTTATGTAATGCCGTCCTCTTCATTGCAGCATCGCCGTATGCCTTGACTAACATTTCCATAGTCTCTTTTCTGGTTTTTCCATTGAGAACACAAAATTTAACCGCCGTTCTCTGTTCGACACTCATTTTGATGCACCTTCTACAAACAAAATGGCCGCTAACGCTCAAATTACGTCAGACGTTGATGTGACGTCACGGACGTCGTGTCAAGAGTTGGCGCCATACTGTGTTAAAATTTGGTGACGATATTGGATCAGACGAAAGTGATACACGTCATTTTCGGAGCGACACAAGTTTGCATTTTGTTACATTTTGGGCCGGGTGTTACGAGGTGACGTTACCATAACAACCATACATTTATCATGCGTACAGATTTTGTCGGCAAAGTTACACTTTAGGTACAGAATTCTTTGGGCATCATTATGTGCAAGTTTCGCTCCGTTCAGTAAAAATCTGAGAGAATGGCAGCATCTGTCCGCGTATTTTTTGAACACCCCTCGTACTTAAAACGGTTTCTAAGATTAGTTTATATTACGACGTTAACGAGAATAGAAAATGCAATCATTGCTATGCAATTCAATTTATGTTATTGTTATAGATTAGCCAAACAACGCAGATAAGACGAGAATGGGTAAAGACATTAAAATGATTGTTCGGACGAAATATCTATAATATCACCCTGGAAACCGGAAATCGAAGTCGGAGAAAATGGTGCGGAAAGAATTCATCCATCCTACTTTGGCGAATATCTCTAGGGAGTCATTCCATGGCTGCGAAATCTGATTTATATTGATATGAATTTGAAATGAATTTTAGCGCTGCTGTAAAGAAGAAAACCTTATTTGAACACACCAATTCATTGGTGTAAAATGAAATTACATAGTATCTTTCATTGGGGTAATAATGTAATTACATAGTATCATTTTGTGTCCTGAAATAGGACTGACTTAGATCATGACATATACTGTGGAGAAAACATTATTCTTTCCCGTTTAAAAGCAAACAAAACGCAAACGATGTGCAATAAAACGCAGAAAATACAACTTGTTAACATTTCTGACTTTTTATCTTAATCTGGGTGGCAAACTGTTTGGAGCCTGATCAGACGCCGGGTACCCGGCGTCTGATCTGGCTCCAAACTGTTTGCAATGAAAATAATGGTTTCGCGTAAACGCGTTTATTGGAAAAGAATATAGGGTTAATACACCTTTTTTCGTGCATTAACATCTGAAGAAGCCCGCGGGCTGTATTTGAAGCCCGAGGCTTTAGCCGAGGGCTCCAAGACAGCACAAGGGCTTCTGCAGATGTTAATGCACGAAAAACAGGTGTATTGACACTATTCTTGCATAAAAATATGTCTATTTCCCCTTCTTGTTGGAACTCACCTAACTCCGTTCTCTAATACATTGACAGAATACGCGCACCTAGAGAGGTCAAGTTTGTTTACAAAATGTTCATGTCTTTTATATATCAACGGCTTGGATACAGGGCCACATGCACCGGATTTATCAATGTCGGCCATTTTTAAAAGCGACTCGATTCGCATGTGTAATTTACGCTTGGCACTCAACAGACATTATGCTGTTCTTCGTCCGTTAATTCAAGGACTTGAAAATGTTACAATATATCTGGATATGAGGAGAAATGTGGTTGGATGTTGGAATAACGTTGAATGAGTTGGTCTGGTACAACGTGAGACGTAGCATACAGACCGGTCAGGTGCGACGCAACACAGAACGTCAGATACTTTATCTAGACCAATTCTATGGAAATACAGGTACACCGATTTACAGTTTAGCATGTTTAGGGTAGGACTTTATTTATAATGCTATATTTATTAATAAATATCAGACACATGAATGGATTACCAGCAGTCGATTGCAGTTATTTAACTCATTATAACTCCATACTGTAGTCTAGCGGGATCGAGTGTAGTCTATTTCTATTTATTACTTCTTCTTCTTCTTCCTATTGTTGTACGCCATCAATTCTAATGATTATGAGAAGGGGCACTTTTTAGGTGCACCATTGGGACTGTACTTGTCGAACACATGTGCAGGCACAGAGGAGATAACGTTATTCTTTCCCGTTTTTAAACGCAAAGAAATGCAAACGCAGTGCACTAACATGGAGAAAATGACATCTTTTTTATACTTCTGACTGTTTATTTTAATCTGAGTACCAACCATTTGGGAGCCTGATCAGACACCGGGTTACTCGGCGTATGATTTGGCTCCAAACCGACGTCTGATCTGGCTCCAAACTGTTTGCAATGGAAACAATAGTTTAAGAGAATAACGTTTTTTCCACTGTTATCTTTGTAGAAACTCAACAAGTCCCTACAGCTCAGTCGTTAGAGTGCTAGAATGTTACGTCAGAGACATTGGCTCCAAGGTTATAAAGCTTTTGAGTTGAGTCTGAAATCGTCCTAAAGCGTTTGGTTGGTCAGATTTGAGTTTTTGATGAGCAAAAACTGAAATTTGACTTATCAATGTCTAAGAACCATATAAGACTCAACTTAAAAGTTTTAACTGTCTATATGTCTAACTGTCATTGTGCTTGGTAACCATTTTTATACTACAGTTGTCTAGGAATTTAGAATAATTTTGAAAATATGTTTTGATAATTTTGTAAGCAATTTAAATATTAGGAGCGTACTAAGAGTCAGTTACTGAAATAGCTGGAACGGAATTTGGGTTGACCTGCTATTTATCAACATTGCCGTTATAGATTCTAAATGTGTGTGTCTGTTAGATATACTTGTAGGTTTTAAATAAAGATTTGAATTTGAATTGTCTCATTCAATCAATGCCTTCATTAAAGAATCAAAAATAATTCTAAATAAGATGATAAAGCTGTCTATATGTTTAAACTGTTATTATTTATTTTCATGCATGTTTGTTGTTTCAGATTCTATCACCAGATGTCACTGGCCATCAGCCTTGGATGTTGGTCTAAATCTTGAGAAGTCTGCAATATTAACCCTGGAGTCAACCTTTCTCATTGACTGTGAACAGAATGTGTTTGGTGCTTACTCAACAGAGAACAGTGACAATAACGAGAATGAACCAGATTTAACAAAACAAAGTTTAACTCATGATGAATTTATGTTTACACAAAGTCATCACCCGGCTGGTCTCAAAATAACAGGAAAAGTCTTAGTTTAATGAGGAGCAGCTAACCCAAGACATCTATTACATGTACATTTTCATAATTTGATTGCACTTTAACCTATCACTCAATCAATATGCAGTTTTCCACCTCTTATCTATTTCTCCACTGAGCAAAGTAGTTCAACACTATGGAATCATGAATGTATGCACTATAAGGAGCCTAAAGCATTTTGAAAGTAAAGCAGAATATACCATTAAGTACTTTCTACTTTACTTTCAACATGCTGTAATAAACAACCTGGATAAAGGGTAAAGGGTTAAACAGACATAGTCTGAAAGATCAAATTACTACAGAGCTACAGGTAAAAGTCATGATTTTATCTTATTTTCAAATATTCTAAATGTCAATTTTTTCATTTTTAATTCCATTTCTAAAATATAATTATTTCCTAAATGCATTACTTTGGCTACTCAAACTTCTTAGAACATATCTATTACATTGTGCTTCAGTATATTTACCGAGTTAATTTATTATATTGAGAGTGAAATTTTTTAAGTACTTGAAATATGTGTACAAAACCAGTATTTCAAATAAAATATATTTCAATAAGCACAATATTTGCATAGATATAAATAATAACAAGAACTTTTGTCTTTATATTTGAGATCCATTTCCATTTATTTTTTTATTAATATCAGTCATTTTCTTCCATATCACAGCTTCCTTTATTCTAATTGCACACCAATTGTATATCTTGCAAGTATTATGCTTCACTACAAACAGTGTACTTACAAGGAATGCACTTGTCTTCTGCCTCAGTGTAAACTTTGAACAGAACATCCCCTAAAGGAGCCCTCTGATCAAGGTCGCCACACGAAGAATAATTTTCAATGCATCGGTGTACATGTATACTTTAAACAGAACGCAATTAATCAAGATGGACAAACTTTTATTTTGATTTTAAATGTACATTTAAATCTCCAGTGGTTATTGAATGAGAGGTTTCGCCTAACTGTGGCCAACGTATGCAAATAGTCGCTGTCATGGACATTTTACTGAAATGAACTATCTGGTTGTAGACCAATTGGAGTGTCAGATGGCCGATTTTGTCAATTTCAAAATTGATTGATTTGGGTTTACGGCCGCAAACTGTGACACAAAGGTTGTCATAATAGCGCCGATGTTGTGTCAATTTCATGTCATCTATAATAGCAAGTCGCTGCCGTCGAAAGTTCGGCATTTTAAAAATATGTACATGTATGTGCACAATTACGGTACAATGTATAAATAACTCGTATACGAGAAATGGGATTCAAGCTGTTTGTTATCGCTTTTATTAATGAGTTAACTGCAAGTTTTAATAATAAATCAAAAGTTACTTTGCCTAGTGTGTTTACTTATATGATGTGTTCTGCTTTGTATCCATCCTTTAAACGCAAACAAAACGCAAAACACTAAAATGTAGAAAAGGAGAATTTTTCGGCATTTCTGACCTTTCATTTTTTCAGAGTGGCAAACAGTTTGGAGCCTGATCAGACACCGGCGTCTGATATGGCTCCAAACTGTTTGCAAAGGAAATAATAGTTTTAGCGTAAACGCGTTTATTGGGACAGAATAACGTTTTCTCCACTGTACCTAATAATGTCACCTGTCAACAGAATTATTTAGTTGTACAAGTTTGGTTGGACTGTATACTATGGAGAAGACGCTATTATTCCCCCAATAAACTCGTTAATGCTAAAACTATATTTGAATATAGTTTTCCATCGTAAACAGTTTGGAAACAGATCAGCCGCCGGATAACTAAATAGTAATGAGTTCAAAAGGTGCAAACTGAATGGGAAACTGTTTAGATCCCGACCAGAATGCTCCCCAGGAGTCTACACCATTTGTTAGCTATTGTCTGTCCAAATACTTAGGGTTATTACAGTAAAAACCTTTTGCATTTCGCCTTAATGACCGTTATGTGTATTTGGCGCACGGTTTCAATAACAATGCATTCATCAGCATCTTTGCACTGACAGTGTAGGCCCTACTGCAGTTTGGCCAGAACGCTGTTCAAACCGTCATTGTTATTGTTTATACTGGGCCCCGGAACAATCATAACTATAGCGGGCATTAACGGCGCGTGTGCACGTGAATCGCCTTGTTAATACACGTTAAAGTACTCGTTAATGCACCCCCTGGGAACGGCTTTTTATGCAAGAATAACGTGTTATCCACTGTATGCACATAACAATAGAGCAGACAGATTTGTGAGAGAGAACCACGGAAAAGGTGCCTGTGATACAGAGAGGCAGACATAGGGGCAAAGTCGTAGCCAGAAATAACGAGAAACATGCTTAGAGATATAAAATAGATGTAATGGTTAACTAATTAACCCCTGACAGTTAAAACGGACAATTCCAGTTTCCTGTTAGATCTAAATCACATCCCTTTCTATCACAGAAGCGGGTTTGATAAAATTACAAATGTCCATGCTTCTACTACATTATGATTAAGAACTTTTTATGAATCCTGACTACAGATACTAGTGATTTCTTAAACGCTAGCGAATGATATATGTTTATCCTGTCACGTGCCTATTTTCCTGACGGATAAAGGGGTGACAGATAAACTTTGCTTTATTATGCTATGTGGTCACATGACCGATGTTATTATGTCAAGTGGTCACATGACCTGTAGCCGGAACTATTTTTTCCTACCGAGACGCTTATTTTTCCCGCTGTTAGGAAAGGTATTCTAAAACTCTTTCAACAGAACCCGACGTGTAACGACGTTTATTCGAACTATTCGATGCAATCAAAGCGTTATAGAGTACACTCCACCAGTCGCTTGCTGAGATACTTCTATAATTGTCCACCTTTTATTTTTCCTAAGTGAAAAACACTAGATTTTTAAAGGTTCTGTTAGTTCTTTTCAACGTAACTAGGATGTGACGTCACTGACGTCATCTATATTAGCGCGCTTTCCTAGAGTAACATAGTTCTTTAGTGAGAATCTTATCTAGCCCGAAAATGATTCTAGCTTTGAAAAAAGCATTCTCTATTTATTTTACTATTGTGACAAGGATAAATAGAATATTTGGTGACTAGCTTTGAATGAGAAATGTTATCTGGCTCGGCTTCTGAAAATATCAGGTTCGCCTGCGGCTCACCAGATATATTCATCCGCCTTTTATCTGGCTCGGCTTCTGAAAATATCAGGTTCGCCTACGGCTCACCAGATATATTCATCCGCCTTGCCAGATAACATTTCTCATTCAAAGCTAGTCACCAAATATTCTCTATATCCTTCATAAACAATAAATGAAACACTTAACTTACGAGAATAGTGTAGGCCTCTTATCACAGTCTGCAGTATGAACAATACCACACAAGTGAATTTCCACAAAGTGTGTACTGATTGTCATTTATAAAAAAAAAACAACACCAACCCTCAACAGTCAAAATGGACTTGACTTAGTGGGGGAAAACTAGCATTGCCATTAAATGTATCAAGAGTGACATTACATAAGTTATCTGAATCACTCGATCAGTAACTATTAGATGAGACGGCTGTCGTGTGCAGACAAAGTTTTTTGAGTAAAACTTCGATAATTAGATTTCTCCGTCTCTATTTTATTACCTCCTTTGTGTGACAACTAATTTCAGATTTAAATCCTGTTTACTGTTTTGTTAAACGCTTTTAGATTTATTTGGTAATTCTAATATTATTTACGTGGGAAATTGTTATTGTATCTGAACTCGATGATTTCGCGCCACTGAAAATACTTTTGCAATAAAGTTCCTTCACTACTTTACCCCGACTACAATTTATAGTTCTTTGCAAAAGTGTTGATCTTGATCAGACGCCACTTGACGCGAAGTGTGATCAGGATCAAAACTGATTGGCACTCTTTTCAATATGTTAGTCAAACTACCTAAATATTAAATTTGAGAATTCAAAACAGACGATTGTTATTAAAAATTGATGACGGCAGTAAAGGCGCTAATAATCGGCTTCCATTTGATCCGTTTAGCAGCCAGATCAGCCGCATGGTTTGCCAGTGTACAACTATGGTTCATCACAACTCAATTTCGATTACATGCTCTATGTTCTATATAACACTTCAATAATATACAGTTACAGTACTGAACCTTATTAAATTAACAATTTTTGCGATTCACTTGCAATTCGCTTGCAATTCGATGGCAATTCGCTTGCAATTCGATGGCAATTCGCTTGCAATTCGATGACAATTCGCTTGCGATTCAAAATAATAACTTTACCCTCCGGTAAGTTGTCGTTCATGGTGTATCTCACAAATGTTCGCAAATATGCATTCGTTAATTTTATCGATTCCGTTTTTGTCACAACCGCTTCAGAAAATTCGCGTAAAAATATTCAAACGTAGGATTTGTTTTTTGAAGCGCCCGATTCGATGGCAATTCGATGGCGATTATCAATTCAATTTAATAAGGTTCAGTACTGTACATAAAATGCTTTAGATGACAGAGTGATGACAATGCAAATCTAAGGTACAACGCGGCAACAATGTTTGCAATACTCGAGGCAGTTAATTGGACTATATATGCGCCGTGTCATGAGACACCCCACCTTATTGTATCGCAATCAGTGAAGATCAAAGACGCGACGATTGGTATTGATCAACACTGTTGACACCAACATGAATCGAAAGCATTTTATGTAAACATATTATATAAGGTTTTGTTATGACACAGGTCATATAGTGGCTGCTACAGTACTGAATCTTATTAAGTAAACAATTTTTGCGATTCGCTTGCAATTCGATGGCAAATCGATGGCAATTCGCTTGCGATTCAAAGTACTAACTTTACCCTCGTGTAAGTTTTCTTGAATTGTGTATCTCACAAATGTTCGCAAATATGCCCGTTATTTTTTACGATTCCATTTTTGTCACAAACGCTTCGGAAAATTCACGTAAAAATATTCAAACGTAGAATTTATTTTTTGAAGCGCGCGATTCGATGGCAATTCGATGGCAATTCGATGGCAATTCGCTTGCGATTATCAATTTAATTTAATAAGGTTCAGTACTGTGTAAGAAGTACGTTGATCTGTCTTATGTCTGTACTTGATAGAGTTACGAGACGCTATTCTTTTCCACTAAACGCTTTTGTATTTTAATAGCAATTCTCTGTAACCATCAACCACATTGCGGCACGCATAGTCACCGATTTGCATGAAACTTACACCATCTGTACCTTTCTACATGAAATGAAAAAAAATACCCCGAACATTTATTTCCGGTCTCCGGTTGCCATGGCAACGCGGAAACAAGATTTTGGCCAAAAACCAGTGTTTTTGGTGAGTAAAATATGACAAATTCACAGACTTTTTCAGAGAAAACTGTACATATTTCAGATAAAATGACATTTGTATGTTAAAGTATGACACATTGACAATGAAATGACATTTTAGGATTCAACTCAACATTACACACGATTGGTACGCACGTGCGAGCTTAAGGGGCTAATATGCTGAACGTCAGAAATCATGATTTTGGCATATTTTAAGGACTGATAGAATATCTATGCATCCATGCTGAACTTGAATATGATCACTAATAACAAGTAGCACATGTGTTGTTTACTTTCTGGGAAGAAAACCTTTGGGATTCAGGTTGCTAAGGGGGTAACCATGGCAACGAAACTATCAATTTTCGGGGTATTTTTTTTCATTTCATGTAGAGAGGTACAGATGGTGTAAGTTTTATGAAAATCGGTGACTATGCGTGCCGAGCCCCCTATATAACCTGGTTGATGGTTACGGAGAATTGCTCTTAAAATACAATAATTCCCATTGCAAATAGTTTGAAACCATATCAGACGCAGTTTTACGTCTGATCAGGCTCAAGCCTGTTTGCCATACAGCCAAAAATAACCAAGTATTTCCAAAACTCTATCAGTTAATGTTTATTGTATTGTCTTACCTTAACTCCTGTAATTTAATTATAGTATTTATGCTTCAGGAAATGAAAATAGATGACGTTTAACCCTTCCCCCACAGGAGCGCCTTTATTTTTTTCCTAAACTGAAGAAAATAGCTCTTCACTTTACATAGCCATACACATAAGAAATAGTTTCCATAGACAAATTTTCCATATTCTACAAAACGATAGCTTAAAGCATGTTAAAAACAATTCTGAACGCGCCTTTACGTTCAGTCTGCTTTAAGTGATCACATATCTTCAAAATTAGAAACAGCCGACTACATTTATATGGTAATGAGTTAATCAATTAACCGAGTCCGAGTTACAGATTCAAAATCCAGGCTATTCGGTGCCTTTATGGGATAAAGAACAAAGTGTTTAACCCCTTTACGCAACTGTCCACATACGGTAGACATCATAGTGTAGACGAAGATTAGACACCCCGATACACGTCGTCTAATCAGAGTCTACATCATGTGCTCCTTCATACAGTGGAGAAACTGTTATTCTTTCCCAATAAATGCGTTTACGCTTAAACTATTATTTCTATTGCAAACAGTTTGGAGCCAGATCAGACGCCGGGTAACCCGGCGTCTGATCAGGCTCCAAACTGTTTGCCACCAAAATAAACATGAATTATCAGAATTGTCCAAAAGTTGCACTTTTCTACCTTTTTAGTGTTTTGCGTTTGCGTTTCGTTTCGTTTAAACGGGAAAGAATAATGTTTTCTCCACTGTATGACATGATCTGCTAAACGGATAAGTACTAAAGTGTGTTTATTAGTCCGTTCGGAACCGAAGTCGCATAAAGATGACTTTGCAATCAGTGTGGATCCAGATCAGACACCGCGTAACGCGGCGTCTGATCAGGATCCAAGCTGTTTGACATTCACATCAATATTTCTTAGGTCAAACTACCTTAAATCTAACTCTTGCGGACG
Source organism: Gari tellinella (assembly GCA_922989275.2). NCBI lineage: Eukaryota > Metazoa > Mollusca > Bivalvia > Cardiida > Psammobiidae > Gari > Gari tellinella. Next base: position 49,785,268 of record OV277866.1, read on the forward strand.
ATATTATTGAAACAGACTACATTGTCGCGTAGAAGGGGTAAAATCCTCACGATTAATTTTGCAACGAAAGGATAAGATCACTATTGTAGATATATAATGAAATATTCCAGGAAGTACAGTGGAGAATCTGTTATTCTTTCCCAATAAACGCGTTTACGCTTAAACTATTATTTGCAGTGCAAACAGTTTGGAGCCAGATCAGACGCCGGGTAACCCGGCGTCTGATCAGGCTCCAAACTGTTTGCCACCAAGATAAACATGAATTACCAGAATTGTCCAAAAGTTGTTCTTTTCTACGTTTTAGTGATTTGCGTTTGCGTACGTTTGCGTTTAAACGGGAAAGAATAACAGATTCTCCACTGTACACCGGAACCATTCATTTCAATATCCAGGAATAAATGGGTCCAGGTAATGTGTCTGTAGTCCATGAACCTTAAGCGGTTTCAAGTAAATAATTAACAAGTTTCATTTCAAATCTCGAAACATCTCTACCAAATTGCACTTTCAGATTAAGGTTTCTCTCACACATCGCGATAACGTTTTAGTGTATCGAACAATGTACTTTAAGTGTAGTTTGTATTGAGTTCAGGGGAAAGGTTATCAAGTTACAGTAGAGAGCACGTTATTCTTTCCTAATTAACGTTTTTATAGTAAGAACGTTACAGTGGAGAATCTGTTATTCTTTCCCGTTTAAACGCAAACGTACGCAAACGCAAAGCACTAAAACGTAGAAAAGAACAACTTTTGACAATTCTGATAATTCTTGTTTATCTTGGTGGCAAACAATTTGGAGCCTGATCAAACGCCGGGTTAGCCGGCGTCTGATCTGGCTCCAAACTGCTTGCACTGCAAATAATAGTTTTAGCGTAAACGCGTTTATTGGGAAAGAATAACTGATTCTCCACTGTAGTTCGATTGCAAATAATTTGAAGCTAGATCAGACGCCTGGTTAGCCGGCGTGTAATCATACTCAAAACTGTCTTACTACCAGATTAAACGATCGTCAAGAAGTTTGCGTGACATTCAATTGTCAACCCGAGAGACAGAATGTCACCCCGAGGCGGAGCCGAGGATGACATTGTTGTTTTCGAGGGTTGACAATTATTTGAATGTCACGCAAACTGCCTTCTATAATATATTTTTATACCGAGCTTATCAACCCTGAATTTGGAATCGTCTCATTCTATTTATATAAAAAAAGAAGCAAAGCGCTCGGTCTTTCTTATACAGAAAGAAAATCAAGACACATTAGAATAACTTCCCCCCCTATGTGACATTTACAAAACGGTCACATAACAAACTAATGTCGTATACATGTAGCTCAGGCAGCAATTGCATAGAGTGACAGTGAGGATTTTGGACAAATGTAAAACATATGCAAACTGTTACATTTTAGTCGGTTGAAGATTAACATTGTATGCTGATCAATGCAATACTTTGTACATTCATTATGCTGCCACCTCCCTCAAAGGCCAACAATGAAAATTCAAAGCGAGGTATAATAAAACGAATATGTCTGATAACATGTCTTTTTTTTTTATCCCAGCAGCGTATGAAACACAATAAAAAACCCACTCGGGAAAGTGACGAAGCTTGGTCATAGTTTTTATCCCAGCAACGTTAACCTTTAAAACACTATACAATGGCATTCAGCACCATTTGTGGACATCAACAACTCTCAATAGTCATTTTGTCTGCATTTACTCTCACAAAATACCATCAACGTGTCTAACAGTTTGGATCCAGGTGAGACGCCGAGTTACTCGGCGTCTCATCCGGATGCTAACTGTTAGCAAATAGCACCACAAATTCGTTCGTACCGTGTAAAACGGATACAAAAAGGTGAAAGACAAAAAACATAATGTGCATATATGTTTTATAAGCACTTTATGGTCCTGATGATATTTGTCGACTCAGTTGATGGGGTCCAGGGAGTCTTAATCATATTAGATATCTATACTACCATCCATAATTCATGGACGTACGGCGGAAAATCAAATATAGGAGCACCATACATTTCCCGTTTCCATAGCTATACATTTACTCATTAGTTCATATTAGAAAATTGGTACAGTAATACTCACAGACTCTATTTTTCTCGCATGAACAAAACGTACATGTAACGCATACATACATATTTACATTCTCCCAATTTAAATCAATTGAAAAAGAACGACGTTTAATTTATATAAACGCTATTTTTCGAGAGGGTGGGACTTGTAGAAATACGTTTTTATTGCGCAGAGGAGATGGGGCTTACATGTATAAATCTGCTCTCCGCGAATCATTTTGTTTCATTATATATTAGAACTTGCATCAAATATAATGTAAATGTAAGAAATGAACTGAAATTTGTCCGCTTGTAAACGAAATACACGACAGAAAAGCTCGGCAAATTTATCGAGCGAAGGATTAGGCGTCAAAGCGTTTGCCACTTAGATAAAAAGTTAATCGTCAAGACATTAAATTTTATTGCGTTTATGTGTAATCTTGTTTAAACTGAAAAATGTCCAATCGACTTTACTACTTTAGATATGGTTATGCATAGGTTTTTTTACATTAACCAATTACTCCCTAGATACAGTGGAGAATCTGTTATTCTTTCCCGTTTAAACGCAAACGTACGCAAACGCAAAGCACTAAAACGTAGAAAAGAAAAACTTTTGGACAATTCTGATAATTCTTGTTTATCTTGGTGGCAAACAGTTTGGAGCCTGATCAGACGCCGGGTTACCCGGCGTCTGGTCTGGCTCCAAACTGTTTGCATTGCAAATAATAGTTTTAGCGTAAACGCGTTTATTGGGAAAGAATAACAGATTCTCCACTGTATTCTTCCTCTGAAGAAAATAGTTCAAATTTATACAGTCATGAATATCATAAGTACTATTTCTATATTCTCACATATGGTAGCCTAAAGCTGGTTGAAAGTAAAGCAGAATGCACCTTATGGTACATTTTGGTTTACTTTCAACCTGCTTTCAGTGGTCACCTGTCTTCAAGCCTAGTAACTTGCTATGGAGTAAAGGGTTGAATCGTAATGCAAGCATGCAATGTTGTTTATGGCCACGTAAGTCAAGCTCGATCGTATATGATATTATATACCCTATTTTTCTTTGCTATTTCCAACCAAGCTATTATTAAGCAGGATACCAGATATGTAATTATAATAATCTAGATAGCTATGGAGCTCTAAATCATACAATACTGTATGATCACATTATGACAATGAGGAACATCATTGGGTTTCCTGGAAGAAATCATTCCAGCGACATTTACATCAATACTACCCATTGCATCAAGTATTGCGGAAGAATGACATCATCAAGATTGTTAAAAATATGGCTTGTACAATATTTAACATAAATAAATCTAGTGCAAAGACGGACTTTACTAGAATTATAAACACTTTGGATCCTGATAAGAAGTCAAATAACCCGATGTCATCCAAATAGTATCAAAGTAAGAGTAAACTGCTCAAACACTACAATTCGGGTGTTTATCCTTTCGATATTAATGACACCAAAACATGCGTTTGAAAACAGTTTGGAATCTGATCAGATGCCGCATAACGCGGCGTCTGATTAGGATTCAAACTGTTTGACACTCGTTTCGAAATTTCACACTGACTTAACAATAATTTTTAAACGATACTGCAGATAACAATTTTCAAGCAGACGACAATTTGGCCATGAAAAGCTAAAACCGCACTATATATTTGGCAACAGTGGAGACTCTGTTATTCTTTCCCGTTTAAACGCAAACGTACGCAATCGCAAAGTACTAAAACGTAGAAAAGTACAACTTTTGGACAATTCTGATAATTCATGTTTATCTAGGTGGCAAACAGTTTGGAGCCTGATCAGACGCCGGGTTACCCGGCGTCTGATCTGGCTCCAAACTGTTTGCACTGCAAATAATAGTTTTAGCGTAAACGCGTTTATTGGGAAAGAATAACACATTCGCCACTATAGGAACAGGTTTAAACAGTTAAAAGCAGAAGAAATGTGTAAATCATAAAGAGAGTAAAATGGCGATATTCGCCATGTCTGGAAAATGCTTATACGCCTGTAGAGGCTACGAAATGAATGTCTCGCTAGGTTTCAATTAATTACAGAAGATGGGACATTTTCCCCGTTTAAACGCAAACAAAACGCCATCTAAATGAACTAGATCAGAGAGAATGACATTATTTTAATTTCTTTTTATTTTAATAAGAGTGGCAAACAGATTAGAACCCTATCAGATGTTGGGTTCCCTGGCTTCTGACCAGGATCAAAACTGTTTGCAATTGATATAATAGTTTCCGCCAAAAACATGTTCATTTTGAAAAGTAGCCACTTTATAACTACAGTGGAGAATGTGTTATTCTTTCCCAATAAACGCGTTTACGCTAAAACTATTATTTGCAGTGCAAACAGTTTGGAGCCAGATCAGACGCCGGGTAACCCGACGTCTGATCAGGCTCCAAACTGTTTGCCACCAAGATAAACATGAAATATCAGAATTGTCCAAAAGTTGTTCTTTTCTACGTTTTAGTGCTTTGCGTTTGCGTACGTTTGCGTTTAAACGGGAAAGAATAACAGATTATCCACTGTACATGCATCACTTGGGTTAAAACAGTTAAATAGCTTCTACATTTTCATTTATCTTTGATTCGTCATGAGTGGTCGCCCTGTGCAATTTCGTTTGGAGAATACGTTATTATTTGCCGAGTAAACGCACACGAAGTGCTTGGAAAATAAGGGCTGCCATAAGTTGATCATGAAAATCGTAAGATTTCAAAATTTTCAGGTTTTCAATCGAAATTACTTAATGAAGATTGAAAGTAAGGCAGAATGCGCCTTAAGGCGCATTCTGCTTTACTTTCAACCTGTTTTAAGCTACCATCTTCTAGGATAAAAATCCGAAGGTTTCGAAAACATTCTGGAACAGCCATGGAGAATAGATCTAACACACGCTTGAAAATGTTAACGATATATCTTAATCTGAGAGGCATAAAGATGCTGCTTGATCAGCCGCCGGGTTGCAAAGGGAATAAAAGTTTCAACATACAAGCGTGTTTTTTGAAATTATAAAGCATTATATTTATTGTATTTACTACTTTACAAAAAGTTTCTACAATTAAACAAAACAGAACAAGCTACTCCCGAATGTGCTTTATTTATAACCTGAAGTATTATACAAACTTTCAGGAGATTTCCGTCTTTCTGACAACAAGTTTCAAGCATTGAATGCCTTGGGCACTAAGTCAAGGTATTGAGAAAAGAGATTTCAATGTGTTGAATCCATCTATCACACTCTTCAACCAGAGAAGGTCTTTTAAGATTGATTAGATTCCATATCAGGTTACCTGTGACCAGGCTAGACACTTTAACTGTCAGGGTGATTAATGGTTTAATTAAAAGGTACTACGGGCTACAACAACTTCTTAAACTATCTGGAATCAGTTGTAATAGAAATTGATTAGTCCCCTCCATGCAAAAGCTGTAAAGAAAATAGAGCTGCTGCACGAACAGTGTTGAGATTTAATCTTTATTGATTCATTAGTTGCTTTTAAATGGAGACTGTGTATTGTCTGGGAAGTTTTACCTATTCTATGCTTGAACTCATTAAACCTGTACGCATATTTTACCTTACGCTTGATCAGATAATTCTGCAGCAGAACAGCCATAAGTTGACCATAAACAATCCTAATATTTCCAAATTATCTCATATTCAAGCGCGAGTTTACGAATCGAACCTGAAACCCTTTACCCCATTTTTTTGTTTCTAGTATTGAAGACACATGCCCACTTAACACAGGTTGAAAGTAAAGAAGAATGCGCCTACATGCGTATTCTGCTTTACTTTCAGCCTGCTTTAAGCTAACGTTTGCTAGGATAAAATCCGAAGACTTTTGGAAAATCCGGAGAAATAGCAGCCCAACTGCAGAGTACGTTATTGTTTTAAATGAAACATTTGATAACGACAGCAGTCACACAATAAACTGGTATTCTTCTCTCTCAAATTTGACGTTATCATTTAAAGAAAACTTCATGAACTGTAATAACCGCCTCATACCAGGAACACTTAGATTGACCGTACATCATTTCGAATACCTCGATTTGTGCTTTTTAATTTTGAATCAACACTCATTGTCAGTATCAAGATTTATAAGCCGGGAAGGCTTTGTCTTTCGCCGGTTAGACCATCGGGCTAAAATTCTGGATGCCCATTGTAAGAAATGTCGTACGACAAAAATTCCCAATTACTTTTTTTCGATTCCAACGAGATGTCATGAGACAGGGTTTGAAATTTGAGGTATTATAAAGTGTAAACTTACGACCATTTTGATCGTACGACGTTTCATAAAACGGGACCCTTGGCCAATACCATTCCTAATTTTGCCGATACGGCGACATGAAACATGGTTTATAGCCTCATATATGTATAACCATGTTTACAGTTTTACCAAAGTATTTACAGAGGAGAAGACGTAATTCCTTCACATTTAAACGAAAGAAAGCAAACGCACATCAGTAAAAAGTAGAAAAGTACATTGGTTTTATTGTCATACTATTTATTATAATCATACTGACAACCATTTTGGAACCTGGTCAAACTACGGATTTCCCTGCGTCTGGTCAAAACTAACACTGTTTGCAGTGAAATTTCTTTTAGCCTAAACCCTTCATATGGATAGAATAATGTCTTCATTGTTGTACAGTCTTCCCTCCCTACAACAGTTCCACGAGCTTTAAACAGTTTGGACACAGTAAAGTGTTCCCTTCTACAACGGCCCTCCGAACAAGGATTCCCTCCTTACAACAACGCTTGCCGCTGTTTCCCAAAACAAGACAAGTATATCTTTTTTTCACTGCTGCAATAGCGTCTACTTTAAATTGGCGTCTGCTGTTTTTCTTAAGTCAAAAATTATATTGGACATTTTTCAGAACAAAACATGATGAGAGGCAAACAGTTTGAATCCAAATCAGACGCCGCGTCACGTGGCGTCTGATTTGGATTCAAGCTGTTTTGCAAATGTAGGTCAAGTCGTAATCAGCTTTATTACGGTATGACATTTTCCTCCGAAAAACAAGTCCCACCGAAAAACACACACAATTTATGTCTCCCATTTTGGTGTCGTTGTAGAGAGGGAGTACTGTACAAAACAATCTTCGTATAAATATTGACAGTAATTTGAGGTTTGTTTGCTTTTCATCTCTTGGTTTATCTACATTTCATCTATCTGCTGTTTGTTTTCAATTTTACTTTGACGATGTATTTCATAAAGATAAGGTTTGGTTTGATATTATTGAATTTCGTTCGCTTCCAATTGCCTTTATCTTACAGGAGTTCAACTTTGAAACATACTTCATCTTTTGTATTCTACTTGCAAATAAAGTGCTCCCTCTCTACAATAACACTAAATGGGATACACATATTGTATTGTATGTTGTTATAGGGAGGGAAATTGACTTATATTTACAAACAGCTTAACGCGGCGTCTGCTCTAGACTAAAACTGTTTGTCACTCGTCATTATGTTTTTTTCTGTCGAAATATCCAATAGGTAATTTTGAGAAAAACAGCAGACGCCATTTTCATCAGAAGATATTGCAGCAGTGAAAACGTTGGACATACTTTTCTTGTTTTGGAAACAGTGACAGGCGTTGTTGTAATGAGGGAATTGTTTTTGAGAGGGAGCACTATATTTTATACAGTTGTGTAAACCTTGTTCTGTCTAAAATTTGTTTAGCAAAGGTTTCTTGCAACGAGAAACGACGTATCGAGTCGTCCAGATAACAATATCTCGCTTCTTTCAAACTTATTAATAAAATAAACATTTAAGTCAAATATTCCCGAAGTTAGCGACGCTTTAACATTGAAATAAAAGAAAAAAATCGATGTAAGACAACTTAAGACATCGTATTGCGACTGTATTAAATAACAACAGTTAATCTTATGTATTACAACCTCTTAATTGTCTTAATATTTAGCTGTTTACGACAGGTGACTGCTTAAAGCTAGGTTACAGTTAAACAGAAAGATCCTTTAGGAGCGTTCTGTTTTACTGTTACCTTACTTTAAGCTGTCACCTGTGTTTTATACATTTCAAAAAGCATTGCTTTTAGAAATCGTAATAGCGAGAGTGTACATAACTTCCTTATTTAAGTATAGTGGATAACATCGGATGAGCAAAAGCTTTCCTATTTTACAAAAGAAAGCTACTTTTCAGTTTGCTTGAACTTTGATATTTTTCCTCTATTTTCTCCTTATCACATCTTCTGGATATATGTCTCTAGGGTTTTTAAACCACTTACTATATATGCTTTCAAATAAAAATGAGCAAACAGTGGTCCAATCGGTAGCCTGTTTAGTTGAAAATGTAACAATATGAAATTCATCTGGAAATAAATAAAATCTAGAAAACGAGAGTTTCTCAAAATTATCATAGTTTCCTTGACATAAACAGAAATGCTTACAATAAGTGATGTATACTTTTAGAGTGAAAACCTCAGTGTCGGGAGTGACCAACGTAATATCTGTATTTAGTGGTTGTTTGTTTGAATAATGAAATGTAGATATAGGTTTTGTTTCAACGCAAAAGGACGAATTGAACATTACATAACATGGATATCTAGTCTTCGAATGAGACAAATGGCTTTGTAGTTTACAGGGATGAAATACCTATTTGGCAAGCAGTGAATATACACTTGCCTTGGGAAACCTGACTTATTGCATTGCAAACAAAGTGAAGATCAAGGCCAGCCAAAACGCGACGTCTGGTCTTGATCTACACTGTTTGACACAAACATGAGTCTAAAGCATTTCATGTAGCTGTATTATATACGGTGTTTAAAAGTGTAGCCCAAACTCAGATACAGAAGCTGGGATGACAGCGGTGCTTGGTCTGTATTATGTTGGAATGCAATAAGGCTGGTTTGGCATGGTACGGCTCATATTTTACACTGTTTGTCATTTTGTCATTTTGAAACATATTGTTAAAATCAACCCTAAACAGTCAAAAATGGACTTGACTTATTTTGAAATTGGATTTTTCCATTAAAAGTTTCGGGGGCGAACGAGTTAACGGCTTCAGTTACACAGTAATGGCTATTCAAAGTACATATAATATTCGTTAATAACACCTCGAATCATTGCGTACCAAATAACTGCCCTGTCGCCATTTATTGTCATTTGTATTTTTGTCTCAAATTAAAGTGTTAGGTAATTTGAATTAAGAAAACATTGAAATGAGTGTCAAACAGTTTAGATCCTGATTAGACACCGCGTCAGTATCCATTTTTTGCAAATAACTATGGTACAGTGGAGAATCTGTTATTCTTTCCCGTTTAAACGCAAACGTACGCAAACGCAAAGCACTAAAACATAGAAAAGAACAGCTTTTGGAAAATTCTGATAATTCTTGTTTATCTTGGTGGCAAACAGTTTGGAGCCAGATCAGACGCCGGGTTATCCGGCGTCTGATCTGGCTCCAAACTGTTTGCACTGCAAATAATAGTTTTAGCGTAAACGCGTTTATTGGGAAAGAATAACAGATTCTCCACTGTACTCGGGGTAAGGTAGTGAAGGGGTTACTTTAGCCACTACAGGTGACAATGTAAATATCAGAAAGAAAAGAATCTATGCTCAGATTAAGTATTAACAGAATGCTGAAGGGACTGTTTCATTTGTTCCGTTTACTCACTCTTTTCTTGAGCCTCGTGAAATATGTTTGTAATAGATCCAATACTTATATATCTGATGTGTTTTACTTAGCTATTCAACAGCCGTATGCTATATGTCCAATTGATATACATATCGTTTCCATACCACACGTGGCTCCGTTGAAATGTTCGTAATTAAAAGGACACTCTATTATTTTAAATGCAAAATGTTATTATATAAAAACGCATGGTTAATTTCAAAATTAACGTATTTGTGCAGACCATGTGTATATAATTGTGTAGTAATTAATCCTTAACATAAGCCGGTTTACTGTGTAACAAAGTAAAGACCACAAGGGAGATTGTACTGTCTATACTAATTGTGTTACCCTCTTGAAATAAAGTCTAGCAATATTATTATTTTCATATGTTATTGCCATATATTCGTATAATCATTTACCACATGTACAAAATCCAGTTAAACAAACTTCAAATATAAGAGCAAAAGGGTATGGCCACAGGTTCTACCAACTTTGGTTACGGTCCTCCCCTTGTGTAACGAGAATGTTAGACGTTATTTTGGTGTCATATTATAAAGTTTTGCTTCGGCAATTATAAACAAATATTTTGAACTTATTCTTAAACGATTTTAAAACACACAAATATCTATGATTGACTGCCATTATAAAGTTACTTTATTAGGCAAGTTTACTTAATTGACAAGTAAATTTACACTCTGTCTACTTTAAGAAAAAACGGACATGTGTTCAAATTGAGTAAAATAATATATAAACTATTACAATGATGTCAATGGTATGAATAAAACACGTTTTAATAGCTTTTCACACCGAAGTAATTCCATATACTTAAAATATTTAATAAAACATACCCATATTGGTGTCTGATCCAAGAATTGGTTATAAATCCACTCTGCCTAGATTTCACTGTTATCCTGCCGGTTTCTTATCCCAAGATAAGATATTCAATAGACACTTGTGTACGAATCGATCACGGTGGTTCTCCCCTAAGCACGTTCGGCTTACCCAAGGAAGGAGAAAAGACACGTGTAGCGCTATGATATGTACAAGACAGTACCACTCGTCAGATCTCTTAACACATTCAATCCTAGCGACGAGTAAACTCGTCATTTACAAACAGTGTACCTGTGAGGATTACACTTGTCACATGCAAACAGTGTAGACCCTGATCAGAGCCGTTAAGGAGCCCTCTGATCAGGGTCTTCACTATTTGAAGTATATTGTTAAAATCAACCCTAAATTGTCAAAAATGGACTATACTCAATTGAACTTTGGAATTGTCCACTTAAAGTTTCAGGGGTGATAGAGTTAAAAAGAAGAATCAAATATGATGGTGAAAACAACTGGATCTAGCAGAATGAGTGTCCAATAGAAAGGTACTTCTTTGTTAAATCATAGACAGTTTACGCCACTACATGTACAGTGGAGAATCTGTTATTCTTTCCCGTTTACACGCAAACGTACGCAAACGCAAAGCACTAAAACGTAGAAAAGAACAACTTTTGGACAATTCTGATAATTCATGTTTATCTTGGTGGCAAACAGTTTGGAGCCTGATCAGACGCCGGGTAACCCGGCGTCTGATCAGGCTCCAAACTGTTTGCCACCAAAATAAAAATGAATTATCAGAATTGTCCAAAAGTTGCACTTTTCTACGTTTTAGCGTTTTGCATTTGCGTTTCGTTTCGTTTAAACGGGAAAGAATAACGTATTCTCCACTGTATCAATGTCAAACATTAGCGTGCTTGTTGACTGTTTATCAGTGACACAGTTCTAGTGTCAAGCGTTTGTGACATTACCAGAGCTCAGTCTGTTTCCATCATTTATTCTTAGAAACAAGTACGATATACACGGTTACGGCTGAGAACATGTTTTCTCCCATATTCGCCTATATAGGGACTCACAATATCCTCTTCATCACTTGACATAAAAATTGTCCCGAGTTATCTGTAAACGAAAATCCTTATTCCTATACATGCCATAATGGGAGAATATGGTTATCCGAAGTCACAGTAACATTGTCTTGTTTTTTCGAATAGTATGAGTATTGTATATGACCTCATGTGCTCAACGTTGTCATGTATTTATGCTTGAAGGGACGTATTAGTTCTTATTTACATGATTTCAAGACCCCGGAAACTACAGAGGCTGATATACTTGCGAGTTTAGTCACTCACTATTAGTATGTACTTTGAAATGTTATTTTCTTTAAAAAATATTCTGCTTTCATTTGTATTTCATATACTTTGATGAAATCTCTTATAAAGCACATGTCGAGGAAATACAAATGAGACAAAACATAGTTTTAAATGGGAAAAAATCATACTTTTTTATAAAGGATATGAATGCCCTCCTTCGGTAAGTCTCGTCCTTGCATGAATGTTCTGATCCTTGGGGGAGAAAGTTCTATCCTACATCAACACGCATGATGGATTCTTGCATTCTTACTAAATCCAAACGCAAAACATTAAAATAGAGACAATGACAGATTTGTGAAAGCATTAATAAGTACTTTTAAAGTGAGTAGTTTAGAGTTCCAATTTATTAAAAAACTTACACACTTAAATCGGTATTTATTCAAGTTCAAATTCTTTATTACAGCTTTAAACAAAGTACTTTGCTTCTAGCACCTACTATACAGATAAACCTGATACTTTACATATAAACTAAGTTTATTATGCTACCCCTTTTAAGGGCTCCCTCCATACAATGACCGTATGAACAACGAATCCCTCCTTACACCAATATGTGCTGCTGTTCTCAAAACATAATCATTTTGTCTAACTCTTTAACTGCTTCAAATTGTCGTCTGCTGTTTTCCTAAAACTTACATAGTATTGGACATTATTGCAGAATAAGTATACCGACGAGGGACAACGCGGCGTCTGATCTGGATTCAAGGTGTTTGAAAATTCAAGCCAAGTCTTAATTGTCCCTCCCTATACAGTGGAGAATACGTTATTCCTTCCCAATAAACGCGTTTACGCTCAAACTATTATTTCTATTGCAAACAGTTTGGAGCCAGATCAGACGCCGGGTGACCCGGCGTCTGATCAGGCTCCAAACTGTTTGCCACCAAAATAAACATGAATTATCAGAATTGTCCAAAAGTTGCACTTTTCTACGTTTTAGCGTTTTGCATTTGCGTTTCGTTTCGTTTAAACGGGAAAGAATAACATATTCTCCACTGTACTAAATCCATTCGAACTACACTCGCAATATTTGTTTCCCATCGGGTGTTGTTGAGGTTGTAGAGAGCGAGCACTGTATATAATGTCACCAGAGGCTGTAGTGACGGAATAAAAAACTGTTTCACCCTATAATTACAGTGCTCCCTCTCTACAACGGCCCTCCGAACAACGACTACCTCCCTACAACGACATTTGCCGCTGTTCCCAAGAAAATTATGTCTAATGCTTGCACAGATGCAATATCGTCTGCTTAAGTTTGAGATCTGCTGTTTTTCTTACATAAATGACATTTTGACAGAAAACACATACATACGAGAGACAAACAGCTTGAATCCAGATCAGACGCCGCGTTACGCGGCGTCTGATCTGGATTCAAGCTGTTTGCAAATGTAGCCAATTTCCCTCTCTATAACGACTCCCTCCGAACAACGCACACAATGTGTGTCTCCCATTGGATGTCGTTGTAGAGAGGGAGCGCTGTATTACCATAAAGTAATTAGTAGATACGTAGACAATTCTTCCTAGAGCTCATTCTGACGCTCATCATATCTTGTCAAACTGGACAATAAATATTTGATGTGTGACGGAAGAATTCAACACCAGCCAGCAGATATGTGGTATAAAGTTTCATACCTTTCACGACATCTTCAACAATTGCATTTATCATAATTTCTAACCTTACGCATACTGTGGCAAGTTTTAGCAGACACTAGTTTACCAGAAAAGGGGTTCCAATACACGGTTAAACACTGCATTGCCTTTCCCCGAATGGTAAAATGGTTATTTGCAAATAGTTTGGATTCTGATCAGAAATCAAACTATTTTTCACTCATCGCAGTTCTACCTTAAATTTAAATTTTGGAAGTAAAAGCAGCGGACAGTTGTTTAAAACCGATGACGTCATTGCAGTGAATGTGTTAATATGAACGATGTACACATCCATACAAGTTTTACTAAGTTTCTTTGCACAATACAGTGGTGTTTGCCTGTTTGGTCTAGCCTTGATCATACTTATTAGCCAGTGGTGAATTACAGACATTTAGAATAAAGTTATATAACGTGTTAAGCGTAATATTATCATAAAAAAAAGTTAAATTTTGCACTAATCTATAGAAACTTGTATTTGTTTTCCCTTTCTATGTGTGATACATGTGTACAGTGGAGAATCTGTTATTCTTTCCCAATAAACGCGTTTACTCTAAAACTATTATTTGCATTGCAAACAGTTTGGAGCCAGATCAGACGCCGGGTAACCCGGCGTCTGATCAGGCTCCAAACTGTTTGCCACCAAGATAAACAAGAATTATCAGAATTGTCCAAAAGTTGTTCTTTTCTACGTTTTAGTGCTTTGCGTTTGCGTACGTTTGCGTTTAAACGGGAAAGAATAACAGATTCTCCACTGTAGTTAGCAAACGTTGTAGACCTGTACCAGTATGATACTATACGAGATGTTTAAGTTTTCACCGATTGTTTCACCTTTATTTTTCTAATATGTTTTAAATAACGTCTTACAATCAACAAAACTAGTGAATTTTTAAGATGCAATTGCCCATATGGAGCATAAAAAGTCCTTATTTTGCATCAATATGTTCAATGGTCGAGATAATTACTTTATCAAAAACACAATCTGCACAAATAGTGAGCTAGTTCAATCAGACCTTCATGAACAATACTGACATTCAATATTCACAAGTAATGCACTATTAATCTTTTTTGATAAACGCAAATATTGAAATCGATCCAAAAAGAACTTTATCAAACTCACAACGAAACCGAGAAAGATTTTCCGATAAAACCAATCTTGTGTTTTTGTAACATGATTGATTTCGTAAAAAGAAAATATTAATGTATCCTAGCTGTATGGTGTAATCAAACATGACAAGAAGGCTTGAAATAGAATAGAAATAAATGAGATAACAAAATTATTTTGTAGTACTTTACAACGGGTATTAACCCTTTCATAATCAAATTTACCGTGAGGATTTTATCCCTTCACCGCCATATTGTCGTCTGTTTCAATATTGTCTGCAATATCATTTCAAAGTCTGATTTGATGCAGTATAACTGACGTAATTTCAAAACAAGTGCTAAACAGTTCTGATCCTGATTAGGCGCCGCGTAAAAAAGGATCAAAACTATTTGTAATTGCGCTGTAAGGAGTCAAGGGTTAAAACATTCAAAATGAAGGCGAAACAATTGTTTAAGTTGTAATTCTTTCCGAATGAACATGTTCACGCGAAGATAGTAATTAACATTGCAAATCATTTGTAGCAAGATAAGACGTGTCTGGAAAAGCTCGACATCGTTATCCATGTATAATAAAAAGAAGCATCATGATTTTCAAGAAATTACTATTTTTACATTTGTATTACATTTAATTGCTTTGCGTCTCGTTTCTGTTGAAAGGGCAAAGAACTTCGTTATCTCCGCTGTAATATTTAAGTAAACAACTGAGTTACAAGCAGCATATATAGTGGACCCATATTGCACTATTAAGACACAGATTGAAGCTGCTTTTAAGAGACTGAAAACAAAATTTAGCATAAATATTTATTTTTTTATAAAAAGGTTATTGGTGCTTATATAAACATATAAATATTAGGAAAAGATTTACGCTAAAATTTACATTTTACACGCCCTGTAATCTCTGGCTCCCTCACATTTTTGCGATGTATTGAAAAAAGAGCCAAAGAAACTTCCGAGAAGCATCCAAAGACAGGATATGGCCACGAAAGGTAAGACAAACAATGCATCGTGCACATATTTCTTCCTCTAAAAAAGTCATTGAGTGTTTTTTCAAAAATCGGGCTTCGTCATTCCACATAGAATTGATCATACCTTAAGTCCGTGTTGATTGATTTGCAAAACAATTTTATTTGTAGCCGTTACATTGAACCAAAGTTTGGAGAATGACCCGATCAAAACCGAAAGTAGACAAAAAAACACCCCTGTTCAATGTTTTATTCCTAATTCCATCAGTTAAAGCGTGGAGCTTTATTGATTAATAGATAATTGTTTGATTTTGCATCATATTACTTTATCAATCTTTATAACCATGTCTTGCTGGCCAATTTAATCGATTGAGAAGGAGCCTGTGTTATGGAGAGGGAGCGAAGATGCAGAGATGGAGCCAACGTATGCACAAACTGATTATGTTTCAAAAACATATTGAGAATTTCATTTATTTTTAAACATTGAAGTATCTGTAATAGCTCGATATGAGTAATACAGGAGACACTAGCTTTATATAAACCACACGGTCGTTCAACAAAACATCAAGCATACATACTTTTAAGTCTATCGGAAGACAAATGGAGAAGAAAATGGATGAGTATATTACAAACATACTTTTAGATTAACGGGAAGATGAAATTTGTAGATTTATTTCAAATGCTGAACGTAAATTTTAATTTAGAATAACAATTTATATGCTTTAAAATGAAACAAAAATCAATATGAATATGCTAGAAAATATATTTAGAAGGCTCCTTTTAATTCGAGTGGGATACACCAGTTTTAAGAAAGTTGTAATGTCGGTATCAACATTGTGTTCCTTGAAGACTATCAATGTATCAAGGAATGTATCATATGCTTCATCACGTGGCTTCTCATAAGACGGGCACAACTCATCAAAATTGAAGTCTATCTCAGACGAAGATGGGCTGGTGGTTGCAATATCTGAATACAAAATGGTTGATTCATCTTTATGGGTGGTTGAAAAATCTAAATGAATTTTGGCCGGTCTCTTTGAAGGGGAACAGATGGAGTAGTTGCGATTAACTGGTGACAATTTTGGTCGCTTAGTAAATGGTGATCTAAAGGGTGTTAGTTTTCTACAGTGGATGGTTCTTTTTCGATTTGAGATTGGTGTGCTTGTCAATGACAGTCTTCCTATGTTATCCCTTGCTCGTGACTTGAAATGCTTTTTTGATGTCAAGAGAGTCTTGCGTTGTCTTTTAAATACACCCATCTGGAAATATAAATATGCGAGCTTAAGACAATCTGCAACAATTCACTTTACATCTCTATCAGTTATTTAATAATAAATAAAAAAATAAGAACAGTGTCGATTTTTAATTAAATCCTAGCTGATAAGGATCAGCAAGATATTTCTTTTAATAACAAATTTACAAGAATGAGTTTTATGCGATATATTTCTCTTTTTTAGTAATAAAAATGGTCACCAAATTTTATTCATTGAATTCGTTATTTTACAGATATGTTACTGTGTTCTAAATAGTTTGACACCAAACAAATCAACTTCTTTTTCGAAGAAGACGTAATTTGCACATTTGCTCATACTACTTGAAATGCGTTCATTGGTGGCTCCCTCTCGGCATATTGGCTCCCTCTCTATAACACAGGCTCCATCTCAATCGATAAATTCGCGAGTATGACGGGAATATAATGATTTGTAAACGTAATATGATTAAAAATCAAACAAGTATCTATCAAGCAATAACGTTCTATGCTTAAAGTAATGAAATTCGGAATAAAACATTGATCAGAGGTGTTTTTTGTCTACTTTCGTTTTTGATCGGGTCATTCTCCAAAATTTGGTTCAATGTAACGGCTTCAAACAAAATTGTTTTGCAAATCTATATACACGGACTTAAGGTATGATCAATTCCATGTGGAATAACGAAGCCCGATTTTTAGAAAAACACTTAATGACTTTTATAGAGGAAGAAATATGTGCACGATGCATCGTTTGTCTTACCTTTCGTGGCCATATCCTGTCTTTGGATGCTTCTCGGAAGTTTCTTTGGCTCTTTTTTCAATACATCGCAAAAATGTGAGGGAGCCAGAGATTACAGGGCGTGTTTTATAGAAAATACATTCAGCTCGGCCGAGAGCCAATCCCGTGTGGATAAGACAAAATAAGCTAAATTGTGAAAACGATTTAGTCACCTCGGCAATAAAAGCCTTCTTATCTGCCGTTTTATTTTATCGCATTTAAATTGATTGAACCAAAATGATTTTTCTTGGGGATATTTATGCCGATCATATTTGTTTAATGTAATATGCACGACTATACCAAACATTTGCTTTCTTCTTCAAATACACCAGTTGATGAACAGTTTCTTTAAACATAAAGCGTAAGCTAATGTGATTGCAAACGTTAGATATAAGTTTTAAAAAAGCACATTTAACTTTTATGCAACATCATTGTAATTTGGAGCCGTAGATAGCTCGCGTTAAATACAGCTCACGCGTGAGTTGTATTCGATGCATGTAACACCTCAACGCTTACTGTATACGTTAATATGTTCCATATCTCTGTATACATCTAACTTAAAGTAATACACGTCGACGCTTACTGTAAACGTCAAGATGGTTCATATAACTGTATATAACTAACCTAAACTAATTCACATCAACGCTTACTGTATACGTCAAGATGTTCCATATTGCTGTATACAGCTAGCCTAAACTAATACACCTCAACGTTTACTGTATACGTCAAGATGTTCCACATCGCTTTTGTTAGTTTTAACTTAAGATACAAGCAATTTAATAATTGAATACTACTGTATCACTGCAATCGTGCAATTCACAAATACAGTCGCCATTGTAGTTATCATGTGACAGTTATCACTACTATTTGTACTGTCTGCCAAAGGTAGACTCATATTAAAATTAAATTAAATCGAAACGCATGTCAAATGAATTCTTTTGAAATTTCTTGATACAGAATCAACGCTTACATGTATCTAATTCCTAAGATTTATATCTCAAATTTCAGATCGTAGACGTAATTGACTTGTGTTTGTAATAAAAGCTAATGACCGCTTCTAAAGACGGCTAGAAAGTATGTAAAAAAACTAAAACAGGAGATGCTGATAATTGAAGAGGTCATCCGTTGGAAATAATGAAAACCTAGCAGGATACCCATTGCTGACATATATTTAATTGCCTTTGTTGAACATTCGTTTCTGCAATAAGAATAATTAAGACATACTATTCTTTTGTCTGCAAATGAGTCTCTTGCAATAGTTCTCTGCGATTTCTTTTCTGCAATTTTCGTTTAGAAAATATCAAATGAGTTTCAAGTAGTTTTTATGCAAAAGCAATACAAAGCTACTCTGCCCCTGATCTGGATCTTTACTGCTTTAAAAGTTATCGCACAATCCCCCGCAGCGTTCAGAATATTCAACGATGTAAAACAAGTACCCGTGTTACGATTTCTTACAGGAAGACCGTCACGAATGAAGTTTGTAGTAATGCGTTTGACGTTACATTTTTTAAACAGAATTTGTCATTTTTGCACTGTGTTTGCAGTGTTCAAGCACCAAACGCAGGAATACAAAATATTTCTAGATATAAGACAGTACTAGGAAACAAATCCAATTGTTCGTGTGAGGAATAAGGTTATGTAAATGGTTGTCTAGGGTATACAAAAGTACTCAGTTTGCTACGTAAAGTTCGATAATGAAATATTCTAGACGGCGACAGCAAACCACTTCTATGGTGACATCTCGATGCATTGTTATTGCCTTGTTGGATAATAAATGCAGAAGTGGCGCTGTAACTCTGAGAGTTTGTCTATCTGCAATAACGATGCGACACCTTCGTAGTAGACTGTAATTCCCCCGTAGAGAAAAACCAAATTATTGTATTCAAGACGGTGACATCTGAACTAATTGACCGTTAAAAACTGCAAATGGACAATTCCAGTTTCCAATTATATTCTATCCGTTTTTGATAAGTTGCCGTTTTGTTTTAAGTTCCCTAAGAAATAATATTATATTTGTAACAGAGAAAAACTCTATAAAATGAACATTGATTTATTTAATTTCCGACATGTTTCGGCTGTGGCCTTCTTCAAAGATAAATAATAAACAAATAATGGTTATGACGTCATATGTCGTTAACGAAATCGTTGACGACGTCAAAAAACGTCATACCATTTAGCGTACTTTCTACTTGCTATTAGGATCTATTATAGATTCCAATTACTAACAAAAATCATATGTTTGCTGTAGTGCTTTACAAAAACCCAGTGTTATCCTTTTTCTTTAAGAGATATTATCAAAATGGCATACAAGTTTGACTCGTACGACAAATTAGTCATGTAAAATATAACGGATGCAAGAATCATCTCAAGATCAATTAGAATTCTCAGCATGTTCACGTGAAATGTGTCTGATAACGCTCACATTATTTGGCAATAGTATGTGCCCCTTGCAAAGTGACTTAGTGATAATTTAAGAAATATAAACAGGCACTTATAAGTTAAAACTATTAGAATAGAGAAAGGGTGAGACAATATAATCCGAAATTGAAGGTATTCATGGAGATATGTCGTTTTATCTAATATCTTTGAACAGTTTCAATTATTCAATCGATATCACTTGTGATAAGGAAGAAGCATATATATGATAATGTTGATAACAAATGATGAACTGCTTCTGTCATGTTTCACTTCGTAAAAGATGTAATTGTTCGCTGCAGTGTTTTATAGAAGTGAAAATAAATAAGATTATAAAATAATTGATATTGGTACATTGCCTCGAACTTGATTAAATAATGTGCAGCTTTATCACAGATATGTAGGATTTGCAAATACTTTAGATATAAACCAGAGCTTGGCAATTGAATAAAATTGGTTTACGTGATTTGCATTTCGTTGTCTGGTAAATATAACATTCTTGATTCTGACAATGAGAAACCTGATGATTGCATTACCTTATATGCAAGGTACATGTAGCTTAAGGTATAAATTTTGATGTATTTATAGTTCGTTTTCCTAGAACTAATTAACATCTAGCTATTTGATATATTGACTATTACAATACTATATCTACGATTTATCATGTAAGTGAAAGTAAAATATGTTAGTACGAAATATATGCAACCAACATTAAATATATGCAAATACAGTGTTTCCTCCCTACAACGGCCCTCACAACAACGACTCCCTCCTTACAACGACCTTTGCTGCAGTTCCCTAAACAGGACAAATATGTGTATCGCTTTTTCTTCTGCAATATCGTCTGCTTAAAATTGTTGTCTGCTGATTTTTCTACAAGTTACATATAAATAGACATTTTGATAGAAGAAATATAATGACGAGTGACAAACAGCTTGAATCAAGCGTTACGCGGCGTCTGATCTGGATTCAATCTGTTTTCAAATGTAAGCCAAGTCTTACTTTCACTTCCCTATCATGACTCCATCCGAATAACACACACATTCTGTGGTGTCTCCCATTGGGTGTCGTTGTAGAGAGGGGCACTGTACAGATGACAAATTCAGGAAGAACAAACATTATGCATTTTAGCATATTTGTCCTCTCTACAATATTGCAAATGCTTTCTTTCAAAGGCCGGGTGAAATTGTCTACACTATAAGCTGTTTCATAGATGTTGTTCAACACAAAACAAAAAGTCGACATACAGTGGAGAATATGTTATTCTTTCCCGTTTAAACGCAAACGTACGCAAACGCAAAACGCAAAACGTAGAAAAGTACAACTTTTGGACAATTCTGATATTTCATGTTTATCTTGGTGGCAAAGAGTTTGGAACCTGATCAGACGCCGGGTTACCCGGCGTCTGATCTGGCTCCAATCTGTTTGCAATGGAATTAATAGTTTTAGCGTAAACGCGTTTATTGGGAAAGAATAACGTTTTCTCCACTGTACCTATAATACAAATATATGTGTCTGTATAAAGGATATTACATAGAACAGTACCGGAATATAAGGACATAGTGCAAGTTACTGAAATGCGTGTTTGTTGCTTGAAAGAGTTAAATGAAACGTGATATAATTTTTATAATAAATGTTATACTATTAAATTCTAACAGAAACAGCAGGAAAAAAACTACGTGAACACAATTAAACTTCAGAAAACAGAACGGGTTGTAACCAATTCACTGCCATTATAACTTTCACTCTCAATGACGTCATTAACCCTTTACCTGATAGCCTATTTCTATTACTTAAGATAGGTGACTACTTAAAGCAGGTTGAAAGTAAAGCAGAATGCGCCTTAGGGCGCATTCTGCTTTACTTTCAGCCTGCTTTAAGCTATCATGTGCTATAATATAGAAAATATTCCCTATAATACGTATTGTTTACTGATTAAATTGGAACTATTTTCTTCAGCGGATGAATAAATCATATCCGCTAAAAGGCGCTTCTATTGGGGAAAGGGTTAAGCGAGTTTGCAAGCAGCTTTTGTCCTGTTCAGACTGAGTGCACGTTCAAATGGACGTGTCAAACAGTTTTTATAATTTCGGCTCCGTGTGACGCGGCGTCTGATCAGGGGCCTGTCTAACTGTGTGTCAGTGTTGTCGGAATCGGCAGTGAAAATGTTAAGACTTTTTTTGGAACACAGTTACGTTTCTATAAGATTTGAATTTTTCTCTAACCAGTTTCAGGACTTTCATGCTTAAATGCAGTATTACACAGGTATTCAGTAGGTAACAATATCGTCGTTTCTAAATCGTATTTTAACATATTCAGTAAACGCACTTTCGTAGTGAAACGTATTTGTAAGTTTATTGCAAGATTAGAAGAACAATATAAGGCCCCAATGAAACTGCGATCAAAACAACACATCGCGTGAGATCCTTTCGCCATTAAATCTAAGGCTTGTAGATGGTGATCGCAATAAGAGCACATTGTAGAAAAATGCTTAACGATCATAAAGCTCGATAATCAAGGTTAATGCTATTATTCGTTGGCATATGTAGTATGTATATTTGAATCAAGATAAGACAGCCATTAGTTCAACCAAAATTGAACGCGATGTCTGATCAGGACCAACACTGCTTGCAAATGCACAGTCTGCGAAGGATAATCACTTGATTATTAACAGAAGTCATCTTAAAAACAAACAAGAAACATCGAAAAAATCCATGATTAACGTATACGACTGTGAAATTGTTAAACCTAGGGTCAGAGTTTCGAATCCCGTCAAATGTAATACCATTTTGTTCTTTTTATGATGTTTATTTGTTTTTTTGATATCATGTTTAGCTCATTTTCCGGAAACGCCGGGCTTATGTCGCCACCCTGTGTCAGGACTCGCTTTTGTTAGTGTGTATGTTTATCTTTTGTAAGACAACATTTCTCAACAATTATCCTAGGTAGATCCGTTTGAAGTTTGGAACACTTGTTTAGTATTCTGAGCAATCTACATCAGGTAATTCACTATTTTCCGCAATATACGGTGAATTTAATAATGTGATCAGCTTTACGCGGCGTCTGATCTGAAGCTGTTTGCATAATTATGTAAGTCAAGTCTTAATTTCCCTCTCTGTAGCGACTCCCTTCGAGCAACACACACACTCTGTGTCTCCCACTGGGTGTCGTTGTAGAGAGGGAGCACTGTATTAGATTACTCCCTCTGCACGAGCGTTGAGCAATTCACTGGTACGCTAATATGTTTCAAGCTAATACACTTGATACATTAAATAGCAGTTATCTCAGTTTCGACTCAATTAATATAAATACAACTTGTCAATAGGGAACATAATATAGCTTCTGGACACACATTCGTTAAGCCTAGTGAACATTTATTGACGTAGACTTCGAAAGTCAACGTAATTTTGCGATTTATTATAAAATCGAGGACATTACAGAATTCCTAATTGTTTTAAATATCAATTACTATGTAACCTTTTTTGGAAATAAATGATGGTTACAGATTTTATTGATGTAATGTTAGTGTAGAATATGATGTTATTTTCTCCCGTTTAAACGCAAACGAAACGCTAACACAATTAAGTTCCACACAATTCAATAAAATATACAAAAAATTGCTGAAACTTTCTAGCGGTTTAAATTTGACCTGAGTTGCAGAAAGCTAGGGTCATCAGGTGTATGATCTGACTCTAACCTGTTCGCAATATGTAAAAGTGTCCCCTTTTTACATAAACGCGTTTATAAAATAGCATCTTCACTGGCAATAAAGAATAAATGCATCGTTTATATCACGTTTCAAGATAACTTTAAATTAAATCCGATTGTCTGTGTGATATTCATTATGAAAGTAATACTATAGGGAGTCTAATACATATTTAGAACAAAACAACATGTCTTGCTTTAAAAAAAATGTTTTTATAGTATATTTAAATTTCAAAAGCACATCATACAACATAGAATCAAAACAAGCCAACCCGTATCAAGACAGTACTATGATATTCAAATTCATATGTTTAACAATAAAGAACACATATTGAACGATTACACCAATATTGATAATAGAACACAAACACAAATATTGGTCAGTGGATAAGGCCTTAACGAAAACATGCTATACAAGTGATTATGTTTGTGTCAAACAAGAAGACATTTATATTATTGTGCATTTATAATTTGATTGTAGTGTGATTGTTATAAGCTTGAATAATAAAAAGTATTGACTGTTTTTACTATATAGCTTTTGAAGTAAGAAGGCGTTTCATCAGCTATAAATTACAGTGGAGAATCTGTTATTCTTTCCCAATAAACGCGTTTACGCTAAAACTATTATTTGCAGTGCAAACAGTATGGAGCCAGATCAGACGCCGGGTAACCCGGCGTCTGATCAGGCTCCAAACTGTTTGCCACCAAGATAAACAAGAATTATCAGAATTGTCCAAAAGTTGTTCTTTTCTACGTTTTAGTGCTTTGCGTTTGCATACGTTTGCGTTTAAACGGGAAAGAATAACAGATTCTCCACTGTACCTGCGATACTCTTCATAAAAAAATATTTTCGTCAATTGTATCGGTAATGCTTACTTCCCATTACATTTAAACACAACTCAAACGCATAACCTATACTGTACTAAAGGTTGAATCACTGTCAAATACAAGCATTACACAATATTTGATTCGTTTTTAACATTTAGACCAAATTTTCAAACCGGTCTTATCAAGCCGCTCAGTACATAACCATTTGATTTTGGACAAAGTTTTTTTACATGCAATATCCTTTCTTAGTAAACTAATGCCTTGAACATATTGTGTATATTTTTTCAGACAGTACAATTAAGCGGACGCTCGGTCATTTAACCCTCAACTATTCGTATTTGAGTAATGTGCGTTATTGTTATCGGTCAAGTTTATAATGTTAAACAATTCTATGATTGGATTAATCTGCTTTTGCTTTTAGAAAAATACAGAGGAATAAACAATTTCGATTCAGATCAATTGGTGAATACCCAGTGCCGCACCTGGAGCCAACAATCACGAATTCTCCAGAATTGGGAGGAAGTTTAAGTATTGGCTAGAAACGCTAACATTGCTTTGTGAAAACGTTAATGTCTCGGACAATGCTCGGGAATTGTATGTGTTATTATGATATAAACCAGACCCTAAACATAAATCCGATTGTTCAGTGTGAAATGTAATTCTGCGTCTGGGTTATACAATAGTCTTCATTTTGACAATGTGAGTTTAGAAGATGAAATAAGATATTGTAAGATGTGACCCTTCAATGGAGACAGCTTTATGCATTTGGATTGCTTTTCCTCCTAGACACAACTTCTATATGGCACTCGAACTTGCTGACAATGCCAATATAAACAAAACAAAGTAATAATAAATAAACTTCTAGAACATAAAACTTATAATGATCGATTGG
This sequence comes from Gari tellinella, assembly GCA_922989275.2. Lineage (NCBI taxonomy): Eukaryota > Metazoa > Mollusca > Bivalvia > Cardiida > Psammobiidae > Gari > Gari tellinella. The sequence goes on from OV277866.1 coordinate 49,810,724, forward strand.
TACAGTGCAATATTTCAGTTTTTTGTTGTTTTTTTTTGTTTCGATATAAGAATAAATAGATTGCAACCAAGTATCAATATAAGTTTAATTATTGATTATTCGACTAACCTTTTGCCTGCTGGTCGCGACTTTACTAATTTTTGCAAAGAGTTTGGATCTAGATCAGACGCCGCGTTACGCGGCGTCTGAACTGAATCCAAACTGTTTGATACTCGTCTTTTGGTTTCTTTATTCGAAATATGTATATATCTAGATTTAACAAATTTTGCAGACGACAATTTCGAAGCAGACGATATAACCGCAGGATAAGGGTAAATGCGAGGATGAACTGCCTAAATGGATTAACAAATCTAAGCGGGAGTTTATCAGGGATTATGTCTCTTCCTCTTTCTTCATCTCCATCAGTCCAAAAACCTACCATGCCCTCTGAATCTCTCCCTCTATCTTCCTCACTCATTCCTTCATTATTCGCTATGTCATCTCTCCTTGTTTATCTCCTATCTGTATCACTCGCTCTATGTGTTTCCACTCCACTAGTTGTACAGTGGAGAATCTGTTATTCTTTCCCGTTTAAACGCAAACGTACGCAAACGCAAAGCACGAAAACGTAGAAAAGAACAACTTTTGGACAATTCTGATAATTCTTGTTTATCTTGGTGACAAACAGTTTGGAGCCTGATCAGACGCCGGGTTACCCGGCGTCTGATCTGGCTCCAAACTGTTTGCACTGCAAATAATAGTTTTAGCGTAAACGCGTTTATTGGGAAAGAATAACACATTCTCCACTGTATAACAGTTTAAATTCAGTCGAAACTCGATCATTCAAACTCGATTAAATCGACCTTACCAGAATTGCATAAGTTTAATTTCGATAAATCGATCTCGCTTAGGTCAAACATACCCGTATTTCAAAGTTAAAACGTGTCTAAGCCATGTTATAACTTTAAGATTTGGGTATATTCGAACTAACGCATGTTCGAAGTATTGAGTTTTTACTGTATGTCGTTGAATTGTTAAGTTTTTAAGGTGTTTCTTTACACTGCAATATTTCATGGAACCATTTATCAAATTGCAAAACGAATTATTTTTTCAGACCTGACGACTGAAACAAAGTCAGGTTTATATCGGTATACTCCCCATCTTAGTAATATTGGTATTGGAGTTGTAAGAAACATTTGCTTGTTGCACCAATACGACATTTAGGTACATAAAGTACTGAAAAAGTTGATTTCGCCGTAATTGGTTTTGTCCGCAAAATTAAAAAAATATTATAGTCTTTTTTAAGATAAATCATTTGCGACAGTTGATTAGAACTTTAAAGAGATTGACAATCGAATTCTGTATTTGCAGAACAAAAAAGAAAATCAATAATATCAAACGTGTCGTACTATCGAGCATAAGTCTGGCATTGACCATCTGGTTGGTCAAAACACATACGAAAGACAACTCAACGAAGCCTAGTATTTTCGATATTTTAGACACCACAGGTCTGCTTGCAAATCTTATTTCCATGTTAAAAAAGTGCATTTAACAATTCTTTATTGTCTATGATATTTTTTTTATTCTAAACAAATATCGGCTGCAAATATCAGATTTTTTTATATCCATATATTAAATAGTTTTGATTTCGTTTGCAACTTACTCTTTTCCCAAATAATTAAATCCATTTTCTTGAATTAGCAGTTTTAATCAAGATCTGAAGCCGACATGATCGTTTTATGGTTTGGATCCATTTTTTGTGACACTCAAAACAATGTTTCATATTCTGGAAACAACCTTTTTAGTTGTAATGTTAACTGTACTTCAGTGCTCCCTCCCGACAGCAGCCCTCCAAACAACGATTTCCCCCTTACAACGACCCTTGCCGCTATTCCCCAAACAAGACAAATATGTCCAACCTTTTCACGGCTACAATATCGGCTGCTTAAATATTTGTCTGCTTTTCTTTTTTAAATTACATATAAGTAGACCTTTTGATGGAATAAATATAATGATTAGTGATAAACAGCTTGAATCCAGATTAGACGCCGAGTTCCGCGGCGTCTGATCTGGATTCAAGCTGTTTGCAAATGTAAGCCAATTCTTAATTTTCCCTTCATATACATGTAACGACTTTCCGAACAACAAACACAATCTGTGTCTCCCATTGGGTGTCGTAGAGAGAAAGCGCTGTATCATCTCCATTTTCCAGCTTTTTCCAGCAACCTTTCAGCACATTATTTCAACTGTAACTCGACGTGTTCTAGTTTCGGGACTATATAGTGGTAATGGATTACTTATAAAACATGTTACGCTATTGGTTAAAATGCGAGCTTTGTCATTAAAAAAGGTCGAAAACTGGAGACAAAATATGATATCAATATTTTCCGAAATGCAAAATCAGACAGTATTCTTATGTAGCAACTGATGCCCTTTACTTTTGCTTAGTGAATACATGTTATTGTTTGTTCAAATATGTGATTTTAGGCCTAGTCTTTTATATGAGATGTTTTGCAACTAAAAAGCAATTCAGAATATTGATTTTTAGTGACATTTTGCAAAAGAATGTTGAATGCTTGGAAGTTTTATAGTAATGATTAATGGCTTGCCTCGACTTTACTCCGGAAAGATATAAATTGTTTTCCCTTAAGACTTGCTTACCATTTACTTTCATTAGTTATTCAGCAAAACAATGTTTTTATTTGACCTAAATTGCCTACATCGAGTATTTGTTGACCTATATGAACTTAAACGATTTCATGATCAAATTATTCGGAATATTTTACCCCATCACCGCTTTAGTGTCGTCTGCTTCAGTATTTTTGTCGGCAAGCCCCGTTTCACTGTTAGATTTAAGTTTGTATGACTTAATTAATATCGATAAGAGTTTCAAACAGTTTGGGTTCTGATCAGACGCCGCGTTATGCTGCGTCTGGTCAGGACCCAAACTGTTTGCAAACGCGCTTTATGGCATCATTGAGAGTGAAAAGGTTAAAAGGTTTCTATAAAAGTGGAGACAAGACCTGATCAGGGAATGGCTTTTTAAAGTTATTGTAATTGTTGATAGAAAACTTATATTTAATATACCGGGTTTTATATAACTGACAATTCAGCGTTCGATCCCAGAGTTCAAGATCGATTAGACGAGACTATTTACTTGTTCCCCTACGTCCTATTTTTTGTGGTTTCTTTGACAGATCACCACTCGAAGCATGTTGAAAAATTAGCAGAACTCACCTTAAAGCCTTAACACCTAATGCAAAAGCAATGCACTCGAAAGTAGTAAATTACCATTTTTTGACAATTCTGAATATATATTTTAAATTGAGAGACGAACAGTTTGGCGCCTGATCAGACGCCCGGTTGCCCGGCGTCTGAATTCAAACAGTTTAGCAATGGAAATAATAGATTTAGCGTAAACGCGTTAATTAGGAAAGAATAACGTCCTCTCAAGTGTTGTGACGATCGTTAAATACAAGTTTGACTGAATATTGATACATGTATGGTACAGGGGCTCGTCTTACGAAACGTCGTACATCAAATATTGTTTTGACATCTTTTTTTTAATCATCTTTAAAAAACAATTTCAAAGACATGTCATCAGACATATTTAGATGGAGAAATAAGAAATAAGACATATTTAAAAGTTAAGAATTAGGACTATTTTTGTCGTACGACGTTTCGTTATATGGGCCCCTGATGACGGTCGGATATTTGACCCCAACGTCAACGTCTCCACGCTCATTCTACCCTCACTGATAAACAAAATAAATGCTCCATCAATGCGGAAATGACATGAGTATTTTCTCTAGAAACTCGATATTTGATATGAATGAGCTTAATGCTTGTAGCTAACCGCGACAATACCATATATATTGAGGAAACGAAATGAATATTGCATAGAGAGTGGGAAATATTTACACGTGTCAGCTAAAATGCACAGTCAAGTGTCGCACATATCATGATGACGTCATTTCTTAACACCAAATACTGTTTCTGAAGACTCTTCAAATGCTTCTAACATTAACTCTGCTAGAATGCTGTCTGATTCTCAATGGGTCGTTTACATATTTTACCGATTTCAAGTTTAACGTCATTGACACTTAAAATGCGTACACTCGATGACGGATATTTTCCCAAAAGATTTGAAGATTGGATAAATGAAACATTTACATCAATGAAGCCAAAATGAGCACTTGCAAACAGTTTGGATCCTGAAGAGTCGCCGCTTAGCGCGGCGTCTAAGCAGGATCCAAACTGTTTGAAAATCGTTGCGAAATTTCGTCAGTCAAATTGCCTTGCATAGAACTTTGAAACGATATTGCAGACAACAATATTGACAATATGTGACAATATGACGATGCGGGGGTCAAAACCTGCGCATAAATTCGACGATGAAATAGTTAAACAAAACACAGTGGAGATGCAATAACCCTTCTTCTGTCGGTATATCATCTGCTTTAGAGTTGTTAAACTGAAGAAATTAATCATTTTTGATTCACACCAGAATGTGCGTTCTGCGTATAAGTATGGAATGACTTTTCTCACATACATGTAACTACCCCTGTTTTCTATAGCGATCAACGATCACGAATATCATTGTCTCCAACATGTGTGAGATAATTTGATAACGTAATTCTAACGTCACTATTTATAAAAGACGTTATTACGTCACTTGGAATCGGCAAAAAGCGTGCTGCTTTAACAAATAACTTAAAATCGTTGGTTATGTGAGAAAAAGAATATGTCACACGTCGATGTTTAAGACATGTTGATCTCAATCTCGTCTAGAATAGAAAATTTATTAAGCTCTCTAAGGCTCGCTTAATAACATTTCAGTTCTAGACTCGTTTGAGACCAGCTTGTCTCAAACATCAACGATTGACAGATTCTATATATAGTCACATTTTAACATAAATCTAAATACTTACTCTAGATAAGGGAAGTTTTTTCAAAACACCTTTTGATTACGTATATACAACAACTCCTATGGTGTGAGTACTCATTCGAAATGTCTCTTCGGCACCATAGGGTTTAGTGCGGATATTAACCCTTTCCCTTATAAAAGCGTCTTTTAGCACATGCATTTTATTCATCCGCTGAAGAAAATAGTTCCAAATTATACTGTAATGAATATGTGTCATGTTTAATATCTTCCTTATTCTAGCAGGTAATAGCTTAAAGCAGGCTGAAAGTAAACCAGAATGCGCCATATGGCGCATTCTGCTTTACTTTCAACCTGCTTTAAGTAGCCACCTATTTTCAAAACTAGAAACAGGCTATCTGGTAATGGGTTAAGAAGAATATGTAGGGAAAATTGAGTTTACTCACTTTGATATGGAGCTCTGGGTCCAAGGTTATAAACCCTTTGAGTTGAGTCTGATATCCATCTCAAGCATTTGATTTGTCAGATTTGAACATAAACTCAAGTCATACCAATCACATGATTGAGAATAATCTCAAACTCAACTCTAAACTTCGGGCCCTGTCTTAAGACTAAAATTTGCATTTGACATTTTATAAGGAGATGCGCGTGTCAATGCTGTTTTGACATATTGTTTGCACTTGAGGTGTTCCAACAGCGAATGTATAACTTGTAGATATTTATTAGATATCAGACAGAACAGGCATATAAATCAAATTGTTCGTTGTGATAAATTAGGTTATGTAAATTCTGGTCTAGCACTACCATCTTTACGCTAACGGGAAAATGCGTCATGTTTCAGACAGCTCAGGTCCAGTTGAGACACCGAGTTACCCGGCGTCTTAACTGAACCAAGTGTATTTGACATTATTTTTGTAAATTTTGAAATATGAAACAATTAAGAAAACTCTGTGAATAAATGCAAGCGGAATATTATGCAGACACCACACCCACGCAGCATAATAAAGGTTAACTCACTGCCTACTGGTCTGACACGATATGACTGGAACTGCAAACAGTTTGAATCCAGCTCAGACGCCGCGTAACGCGGCGTCTGATCTGGATACAAACTGTTTGACACACGTTCTTAGATTCCATTTACCAAAAAAATGTATAAATTTTACTTAAACGTATTTTGCAGATCTAAATTTCAAAGCAGGCCATATTGCCGCAGGATAAGGTTTGGGCAATAGTACTCAGACTTACAACGCGATTTCCAATAAGGCAATAAGATATAGCGAATGAAAACCACTTCCTTAGTGACATTTCCACGTATTTATATTGCGTTTCTTATAAGATATTTCTACTAGGGCATAGGGACTTCAGACAGCTATTAGTTCTATTCAAAATTCGGTCACAAGTAACCCTTTAACAGTTCATCATCAACTGTGGAAAGACGTTATTCGTTTCCGTTAAATAAACGCAAAAGAAGCGCAAACGCATTGCAATAAAACGTAGATATTTACATTTTGTTAACAAATCTGACTATTTATTTTGACCTGATTGGCAGACTATTTGTAGACTATTGTAGACATATACCACAGGGCTTCTACGGGAGTCCTCTTATCAAGATCTGAAAATTTTGATAAACTCTAATTGTTGTTCAGCGCCAGCGGGTTAAAAGCATTGATTTCTCTGAGAGGGTAATGTTATTGTAGAATAAAAGAAAATCAGAAATAACGACACTTTCTGCATTGCTTTGCCTTGTTTTTAGTAGTCGAGATTTTCAAGACTAAACATCTATCCTCATTCGAGTGGCCGTAAGCACTTATAATGCTCCCTCCCCATCAACGGCCCTCCCAACAACGATTCTCTCCTTACAATAACGCTTGCCACTGACCTTCAAACAAGACAGTTATGTCCAACCTTTTCACGCCTTCAATATTGTCTGCTTATAATTGTCGTCTGCGGTTCATCTCGAAATCACATATTGAACATTTTAACAGAAAAATCAGGATTCAAGAAGTTTGCAAATGTAAGTCAAGTCTTGTTTTACCCCTCCTGATAACGACTCCCTCCGAAAAACGTACACAATCTTCGTCTCCCATTGGGTGTTGCTGTAGAGAGGGACCACTGTATAAAGAACTGTGACATTTAGAAATACATAAAGCTTTAATACTTGTTGTGTCGTATATTGTCTGCGATGAAATCACACGTATCGTCTGCAAAAAGACTATTCCTATAAGTTTTATGCAGGTGTCTGATCTCGATCGAAACTGTTTGTAAATTCCAGTCAAGTGCTAATCGGAAGGTTCCTGGTTAAATAAAGTCCGTTTATTACATTTGCCCTCAGACACACAGCAGCGAGACATAGACACCCTGATAATCTTTATTCTGCTAGTTGAGCTGCTCCCCCTCTACAACGACACCCAATGGGAGACACAGATTATGTGTGTTGTTCGGAGGGAGTCGTTATAGGGAGGACAAATTAAGACGTTGCTTACATTTGCAAACAGTTTCAATCCTGATCTGGATTCAAACTGTTTGTCACTAGTCATTATATTTATTCTACCAAATTGTCTACTTATATGTAACTTGGAAAAAAAACAGAAGACGACAAATTTTAGCAGACGGTATAACAGTCATGAAAAGGTTGGTTGAACATGAATGTCTTGTTTGGGGAACAGCGGCAATAGTCGTTGTAAAGATGGAGTCGTTGTTGAGAGGACCGTTGTAGGGATGTCCATTGCAAATAGTTTGGATCAAATGCAGACATCGGATAAACCCGGAATCTGGTCAGTCTTTAAACTGTGTGACACTCAGATTGACATGACTCGTTAGAAATTTAAAAAAACATGTAGTTTTCTATTATTTATTGCATTGCGAGTATATTTTGTTTGCGTTTAAACCGGATAGAATAAGTGTATTCTCTACTTCACATCCACTTTTGTTGATGTTGTATCAATTTTCAGTAGAACCTCTTTATTACGACCACTAAAAGAAGGCTAATTGTCTGAATTAAAAACAGATGACTGCTCAAAGAAATGTGAAAGTGAAACAGAAAGCTCCTGTAGGAGCTTTCTGTTTCACTTTCACACTGTTTTAAGCAGTTACCTGTCTTAAGCGACTAATATTTGACACAATTTAGTGGTCGTAATAGAGAGGTTCTACTGTAGATGTATAAAAGTTATTTATTGGTGTTGTTTCAATTTAGTTCTATCACAATGACTTACAGCTACGAATGACAAAGGGTTTGTACTAATACCAGTTTCTCGGCGTCTGATCTGGATATCATCTGTTAGAACATTACAGTGGAGAAAACGTTATTCTTTCCCGTTTAAGGGTGTATCAATGTCATGAGCCATTTTTTTCAAAGTATTAAACTTTTTTTCTATCATTGTTTTTTTGGAAGAGCTATTTATGATGAATGAAAAAATGATGGTGGTGTCCTTTTTTTTGAGCTACAGCGATTTGAAAAAGGTATGTCAAATTTGGATTTTTTTCTTCAAATTTTACCCATTCAGAGTACAAGCTTCAGTAAAATCTATTTCAAAACAAAACAAAAATGTTAATTTGGGTTTTCTTTATTTATTTCATGTCTATGGTGGTATGTTCACATATATAAACCAAATTTAGACAAAGCAGGCACCAGGTTTGAACAATATGGATCCTTGAATATCAAACATATGCTTTATATAGGGCATGATTTTATTAGATTTTTTATTTTATGAAAAAAAAGTAAAAAAGTTTGAAAATGAAATAGTTCTAGTATTTAACTTTTTCTTATATTCTACCAGATGAAAGCCCATACTTAGGCAGTTCAAAATTTGAAAAGGAATTGAAAGGTCAGTGTTGAAAATTTTGAGTTATTAAAGTAAAAAGAGTTATCGCCCCTTACAAAATTTACAAAAAAGTACCATACCGATGATATTTAGAGCTTTATAAATTTCACATTTGGTGCCTTTTTTTCTTAAATTAGTTTTTGTATGAAGAAATACTACCATAGATAGGAAATAAATAACACAAAACCAAATTATCATATTTGTTTTCATTTAAAATGGGTTTTATTGAAGCGGGCTGTTTGAAAATGACAAAATAAGAGGAAGTGGGTGGGGTAAATTTTACATGGCCGTAGAGCTAACTGTTGTTCACCAAAATGTACACTTTTTCTATTTTTTCATTCATCTTAAATAGCTCTTCAATACAAAACCATCATAGAGTGTTTTCATGTACTTTGAAAAGTTCCCAAATTCATGACATTGATACACCCTTAAACGCAAACGTACGCAAACACAAAACGCTAAAACGTAGAAAAGTACAACTTTTAGACAATTTTGAAAATTCATGTTTATCTTGGTGGCAAACAGTTTGGAGCCTGATCAGACGCCGGGTTACCCGGCGTCTGATCTGGCTCCAAACAGTTTGCACTGGAAATAATAGTTCTAGCGTAACGCGTTTATTGGGAAAGAATAACGTACTATGCCGGGATAAGTGTAAACTATTCCGAATGACTGTAAGTAGGGTTTATCCGGAGTTAATTTCCTGTTTTCCTGGACCTGGTCCCGGTTTTATTACATCATATCAATAGTGTATAAGGTGAATACCAGCTGTGAGTACGACGTTTTACGAGTCTGTTTGTTACAGTGGAGAAGATGTTAATCTTTCCCGATCAAACGCAAACGAAACTAAAACACGATGCATAAAAATATAGAAAAAAACAATTTGTTGCTAAATCTGACTATTTATTTCAATTTAAGTGCCAAACAGATTGAGGCAAGGTCAGACGTCGGGTTACCCGGCGTATGATCTTGCTCCAAACTGTTTGCATTTGAAATTATAGTTTTAGTGTAAACGCCCCTTTGTTGGGAATGGATACAGTGGAGAATCTGCTATTCTTTCCCAATAAACGCGTTTACGCTAAAATTATTATTTGCAGTGCAAACAGTTTGAAGCCAGATCAGACGCCGGCTAACCCGGCGTCTGATCAGGCTCCAAACTGTTTGCCACAACGATAAACATGAAATATCAGAAATGTCCAAAAGTTGTACTTTTCTACGTTTTAGTGCTTTGAGTTTGCGTACGTTTTTGCGTTTAAACGGGAAAGAATAACAGATTCTCCACTGTAGTATTATCCTTACAGAGGAAAAGACGATTTTCTTTTCACATTACCTCATAAATTCGCCTTTTTACGACTCTAATTTATTTGTCCACCGAAGAAAATAGTTCCACTTTTCATAGTCGTGAATATGAACTATAAGAAATATTTTCTGGGTTAAATGCCAACGAGTATCAACTCAATGCAATAAAATGAACATTAAAATAATATTACAACGCTTTGTTTTAATCTGAGTGGCAAACAGTTTGGAGTCTAATCAAACGCTTGATTATCATATCATAATTTAAGTCCTTGAAAATAAACACAATTGTGCTTAACGAATTATTTCCAATGCAAACAGCTCAGCGACATACCAAATGTAGAGTAACCTGGTGTCTAATCGTGCTCCGAACTTTGTGTCACATAGATACAGTGGAGAATCTGTTATTCTTTCCCAATAAACGCGTTTACGCTAAAACTATTATTTGCAGTGCAAACAGTTTGGAGCCAGATCAGACGCCGGGTAACCCGGCGTCTGATCAGGCTCCAAACTGTTTGCCACCAAGATAAACAAGAATTATCAGAATTATCCAAACGTTTTTCTTTCCTACGTTTTAGTGCTTTGCGTTTGCGTACGTTTGCGTTTAAACGGGAAAGAATAACAGATTCTCCACTGTACGACGTTTTACGAGTCTGTTACAGTGGAGAAGATGTTAATCTCTCCCGTTCAAACGCAAACGAAACTAAAACACGATGCATGAAAATATAGAAAAAAACAATTTGTTGCTAAATCTGACTATTTATTTCAATTTAAGTGCCAAACAGATTGGAGCAAGGTCAGACGTCGGGTTACCCGGCGTATGATCTTGCTCCAAACTGTTTGCATTTGAAATTATAGTTTTAGTGTAAACGCCTTTGTTGGGAATGGATACAGTGGAGAATCTGTTATTCTTTCCCGTTTAAACGCAAACGTACGCAAACGCAAAGCACTAAAACGTAGAAAAGAACAACTTTTGGACAATTCTGATAATTCTTGTTTATCTTGGTGGCAAACAGTTTGGAGCCTGATCAGACGCCGGGTTACCCGGCGTCTGATCTGGCTCCAAACTGTTTGCACTGCAAATAATAGTTTTAGCATAAACGCGTTTATTGGGAAATAATAACAGATTCTCCACTGTAACGTCTTCTCCATTGTAGTTTATTCCTTACTTTACATCTCTTAGTACTATCCTTACAGAGGAAAAGACGATTTTCTTTTCACATTACCTCATAAATACGCCTTTTTACGACTCTAATTTATTTGTCAACCGAAGAAAATAGTTCCACTTTTCATAGTCATGAATATGAACTATAAGAAATATTTTCTTGGTTAAATGCCAACGAGTATCAACTCAATGCAATAAAATGAACATTAAAATAATATTACAACGCTTTGTTTTAATCTGAGTGGCAAACAGTTTGGAGTCTAATCAAACGCTTGATTATCATATCATAATTTAAGTCCTTGAAAATAAACACAATTGTGCTTAACGAATTATTTCCAATGCAAACAGCTCAGCGACATACCAAATGTAGAGTAACCTGGTGTCTAATCGTGCTCCGAACTTTGTGTCACATAGATACAGTGGAGAATCTGTTATTCTTTCCCAATAAACGCGTTTACGCTAAAACTATTATTTGCAGTGCAAACAGTTTGGAGCCAGATCAGACGCCGGGTAACCCGGCGTCTGATCAGGCTCCAAACTGTTTGCCACCAAGATAAACAAGAATTATCAGAATTGTCCAAAAGTTGTTATTTTCTACGTTTTAGTGCTTTGGCGTACGTTTGCGTTTAAACGGAAAAGAATAACAGATTCTCCACTGTACACAACATGTTTGGTCATCATGTTAAAACTACTAACGCTTTCTGCATTGTATTGCACTGGATTTTTCAAACGGATAAAATAATAACGTCTTCTTCACTGTTACATGTACAGTGGAGAATCTGTTATTCTTTCCCATTTAAACGCAAACGTACGCAAACGCAAAGCACTTAAACGTAGAAAATAACAAGTCTTTGACATTTCTCACTATTTATTTTAATCTGAGTGGCAAACAGTTTGTAGCCTGATCAGACGCCGGGTTACCCGGCGTCTGATCTGGCTCCAAACTGTTTGCAAGGGAAAAAATAGTTTTAGCGTAAACGCGTTTATTGGGAAAGAATAACACATTCTCCACTGTACTGTATTTCCATCGACTTTGATTAAAACAGTGTTGTCAATTGTTTCAAACTTGTTTTCACAGTGGATATCTCGTTATTTTTAAACGCAAACGAAACGCACACGCATTGCAATAAAACATAGAAAATTACAACTTGTTGGACAATTCTCACTTTAAATTTTATTCTGAGTGAAAAACAGTTCGGAGCCTAAACCCGACGTCTGATCTGGCTCCAAACTGTTACAATATATTTTAATCTGAGTGGCAAACAGTTTGGAGCCTGATCAGACGCCTGGTGACCCGGCGTCTAATCTGGCTCCAAACTGTTTGCAATGGAAATAACAGTTTTAGCGTAAACGTCGTTTATTGAGAAAAATAACGTATTCTCCACTATACTACAGTACTTTTTGTTTGAAATCGGATTTCACTTATCGAAAACATTTTAATCTAGGTTCATTTCACTTATCGAAAACATTGTAATCTAGGTTCATGGATTATTGGAAAATAACACAAACTGAGTACTGTCATGAGAGAAATAACTCCTAGAACCTGCTAATAAACAATGTTTGCAACTTTTTAACATAGTATTGTTTCAGGTTTAGAACGACTTAACCTTTTCAAGGAAAACTTTATCGTTAGTAGTTTACCCGTTCTGGGGCCCGTTTTATAAAACGTCTTGCGACAAAAACGGTCGTAAGTGAAAACTTCAAAATACATTTTAATTTCTGATTTCTCTGTCTAATTCTGTTTTGTGATATCTCTTTGGAATCGTCTTTTCAAGAAGACTCCAAAGAGATGTCACAAGACAGTATAAGATGGAGAAATAGATACAAATTGAGCCTTTCGAAATCTGACTTACGACATTATTTGTCGTACGAAGTGTTATCAAACGGGTCCAAGATTTGGATTTGAACCGTTTGTAAAATCGACTTTATGCGACTTTGGCGGTTAACGGGTTAGATAGAATGCACGTATCGAAACCAACAAACATAGTGCAGTGACTGGAAAATTCCTGAAGCTTGTCTTAGCTGTTTGTACATGTACCTTTCGAAATAACCTATTTCCCTAGATACCACCGTGATATTCAGTTTTATCTGAACTTCAAATATGTACTTGTATTTGATTCTGCAGGCTGGGAACTGGTTTTCAAAAACACCTTCTTTGTTAACCCGACTCATGCTAAGCGCCATTTGGCTAACATGCATCAACAATCTAGCGATTTCGGTGTCTGGTCTGGTTCAAAACCGGTTGACATTCATATTCAATTTTATTCACTTTATAAAGCAAAAAGTATGTTTTTCTTGGAAAACAATATATTTGAAACAGATGACAAATCAGCATCGTAAGATTTTAACATTTATTAGTACAGGGACTCAATATTGGTTGTCAGCAGACATGTAAGGAATAAATCAAGCATGCGATTCCTATTTCAAGGTATTTTAATTGAGATGCCGAGTCAAACTGTGTCTCATCTAGATCTACAATTCTGTTACAGTTATCAAGATCTCAAGACCAGCAACCATAGAGGATCTTACATGAGTGATAATTATTTATCATTTTTGACAAACGAGTTGACTAAAATATATTTATTTTAGTCAACGAGTTTATTAGAAATGATAAGTAATGAGCACTAATGTGAGATTCTATTTGTCACATAACAGTTTCAAACACCTATTAAATCAATCGAAGCCGTAGTTTGTAGTATTTCTGCTGTATTGATTTTCCGCCAAAACCTAACATTGTTTACGGTAATGTCATAGCAAATGACGTCATTTTGTGTCCCGCTACATGCAGCGCTTGGAAACGAAAAGGTTTGGCCGGAGCCCAAAAAACGATATTTCACTAGTTGATAACGATATTTATATAATGGCTTTAGTCCACTCCCGCAGCGCAAATTATGTCCCATTTATACCGAGTGGACCCTTCCATTCGTATGTATTGGATAACTCCAGTTTTCATTTAAGGGATGCCTGACCTAATAATCAATTCCAATTGAGTTGTCATTGAAAACCCTGTAGGACAGGCAAACTCAAAGAATGCGGAGTTTGATCAGAGACTGCACAAATGGGTTAAACGAAATTTTATAAATACGACAGTTTAGAGAATGTTTTGTAGTGTTGTGTAACTAAAAAACGATAACCACCATAGCTCCTAATTTGATTTTACATAATGCTTTATTCGTAAATTGCAGAAACAAAACCTCAAGGGAGTACGTGCAAGTTTTACTGTAAAACTCGAATCTGGGCCTTTGTTACAAGCGCATGTCACACTATATCAGAACAACCTTTGATGAGCATATACATGTACTAAGTTCAAACAATTTGGATAAATATTGAAATTCTAATGCATCTGCATTTAAACAGGAGCCGATCAGTTCATGAACAGTGTAGGTTTTATTCAAGTATAGCGGAACCCCTCAAAACGGGAACCTATAAATACCTGAATTCTCTCTAAACCGGAAAAAACCTTGGTTCCGTTTCCAACCCTTCTGTTTTTAACTCATTACACCATAAATACGCCCTTTTACACCTTTGATTTATTCGTACACTTAAGAAAATACATTCACGATTATGTATCATCAGAAATAATTTCCATATTCTAGTAGATGTTAGCTTAAAGCGGGTTGAACGTAAAGAATAAAGCGCATTAAGGCGCATTCTGCTTTACTTTAAACCTGCTTTAAGTGGTCAGCTATATTTTATACTAGAAACAAAGTATTGGTTACAACCCATCTGAAATCAAAAACCCCTCTTAACCGGAATTTTTTGTTGTTCCATCACATGTCCGGTTAAGAGGGGTTACACTGTAATCTACAAACAATGCATTTATAGCCGACAGTAGTGTAACAAACGTAATGTAAAAACTTGTGCTCTCGTTAATCACTAAAACGGCTTCTGCGTGTGTGTAACGTGATTAATAGAATGAAACAGTTACTGAAAAGTTGAAATCAATACTTTTATATAACTTTGTAAAGGAATTTATCATTTAAACAATTTACTGCCATGAAGTCATCTTTTTTTAACCATTGTCGTTTGTTTATATTTTTCATTAATTAATGAATTTGATCTATTGATTTAAGTAGTATTGTAATTACATGTAGTGTCAGAAAGTTTGGACCTTAACCAGACGTCGCTTTACGCGGCGCCTGACCAGGGGTCCGTTTTACTAAACAACTTACGCAAATTATTTGCGTAAGTCAACATTTTAAATTTTAATTTATATTTTTTATTATCACTTGCTACAAACAGCAAATAGCCAGATCAGAGGACGCGCTTTTAGCGTGTCCTTTGATCTGGCTATTTGCTGTTTGCAAACGATTATGATCGAAAAATAAGAGTAAAACGATTTTGACTTACGCAAAAAAATTGCGTAAGTAGTTTAGTAAAACGGGCCCCAGAATTCAAATTGTTTGCTTTGTACTTGGGAAAAAGGAGTTGAAGGGTTAAACCCTTTTTATAAAAACAAGAAAAAACGTCTGTTTCAAAAGATTAGCCTGTATGGATATATCTGTATCTATTATTGCATCAAAATACAAGAAAAGTTTTAACTTGTTTAGGGCTTGATCATAAACTGTATTAGACGTAAAAAAGTTGCGCGTATCTTTTTCGTGAGGTGTTTACCCCTTCACCGCCATATTGTCGTCTGCTACAATATTGTTGTATGCAATATCGTTTCAGAGTTATATTTAAGGCAGTATAACTGACGTCATTTCAAAGCAAGTTGCAAACAGATTTGATCCTGATCAGATGCCGCGTTTCGCGGCGTCTGATCAGGATCAAAACTGATTGCAAATGCGCTTTATGGCGTCATTCAGAGTGAAAGGTTTAAAGTCAATCATTCTCTACGAAGCTCTTCTGCATTTGTTTCTGAGTGTACTTCACGTCGGAATTTATGTTTTACCTAAGGATTTAACAGATTGTTATTTTATATTTTTATTTTTTGGGGGGGGTTTCGGTTATTTGGGGTTTTTTTTTACGAAAGTATCGTTTGACAAACTTTTTTTTTATCATTTTATGTTTCCAACACTTTACAATTATGTAAATAAATGTACATGCATATCGAGTTAACAAAATATTTCTTACATAGCATCACAAAAGTCTATGGTGTTTTTATGGGTATTAAATATTATTTTTTTTACAATACAGACGTATTGTTATTTCTTGACCATTTATGGTAACCCTTCACCCCATAGCCTGTTGCTTGATTTGAAGACAAGTCGCCACTTACAGCAGATTGAATGTAAAGCAGAATGCGCTTTAAAGGACAGTCTGCTTTACGTTCAGCCTAATTTAAGCCACTATCTGCTAGGATATAGAAACTTTTTCTTTTGGTACTTTTTTTTAGATATAAATTTAATACGCGAAAAGGGTGTTTCGATGGGGAGAATAGTTTTTTGTTTAAACATGTTTTAAAGCTGTCTTTACCTTTTATTTCTATACAAATAAATAATGTATCGGCACTTTGAACGTCCTCCATATTTAAACATTTTGATAGAATATTAACCAGTCTTACTCATTTACTGCCATAAAATTGTCAGCTCACCAACATATCGTCTGCTTTTCTTTTTAAAGTTTAGAAAGTAGTTTATGGTGTAACGGGTATTTATGGTGTAACGGGTTAAAACATACTCTAGACACAGCAGAATCCAAATTATGGTTGTTTTATGTTTTAATCGGACTTATGTCCCTATATCCAATAAATATAGTTACAATGTAAAAGACGTTGCTCAATCACATTTATTGCGTTTGTGTAAAAGTAATAATTTACATTGTAAACAGTTTGGCGCCAGGTCCGACCGCGGATGGCATAGCCTCTGATCATGCTCCAAACTGTTCTTCAAGGGACATAAATGTCCAAAACGCTTTCTTTTCATACAGTTTATTACAGTGTGTATGCGTCTAGTTTTATTAATTCCCTTCGCTGCCTTACCTCGCAAACTGTTTAGATGCTAATCAGACGCCGTGTTACGTGGCGTCTGATCAAGATCCAAACTATTTGCAATTCATTTCAATATATCTTAAGTCGAAATAACTAAATTTTAATTTGAGAAATCAAAGAAGCGGACAATTTGTTCACATCGATGACGTCAAGGCAGTGAAGGGGTTAAACGAGAGGGAATTACGTCTTCCTACAGTGGAGAATCTGTTATTCTTTCCCAATAAACGCGTTTACGCTAAAACTATTATTTGCAGTGCAAACAGTTTGGAGCCAGATCAGACGCCGGGTAACCCGGCGTCTGATCAGGCTCCAAACTGTTTGCCACCAAGATAAACAAGAATTATCAGAATTGTCCAAAAGTTGTTCTTTTCTACGTTTTAGTGCTTTGCGTTTGCGTACGTTTGCGTTTAAACGGGAAAGAATAACAGATTCTCCACTGTACAGTTCAGCGGTTGTTTCAGTAAAATCGTCAAATGATTGGCATGTCCATCAATAATTCAATGACCTCTAACAAAAGCCTTATCTGATTACAGGTTCTAAATCAAGAAAACCCTCCCAGACATTGTGAACATATTGTTTTGATTATTGCGCTGCACGCGACTGCATTCCTGCCTTACTGAAATCTGAATAATCTATATACGCTTACAAAGATGCAAGTCACGTGACACAGAATGCACTGTATTTTATTCGGTTTTATAGTATTGCAGTTTAGACTTATACATGTCATTAGTGCAGAGTACTACATTGTAAATGGTTGAGCACAAATGGTCTCTATCGTTTATACACACACAACTCAATGCACAAGAACATGCTTTTGAGTTCGTGCGTACGTACATGTGCTCTGTTTGTGAACACGCATATTTGCGTGCATGTTTGCCGTGTATTTAGATCACTCTTGTATGTTTATAATGGAATCTTTCTGCAAGCAGATAGGGATAGTTCATTGCGATATCTATGTATTTATGGATTAAATGTATAAATTATATTGTCACTTGCTTGAACAGCACACCTATCACCCCGACAAAGAAACCTGTCAATAATCAAGCAATGTAATATGTATTTAGGCTTTGCCTATGGACGGAAAAAAGCAAAATTATACTAATGAAAACGGAGCTATCACCAGTGTGTATCAGTTCGTTGTGTATTCCAGATCACACTCGAGGCTACGCCTCTCGTGACTGAGATCTGGATTACACAACCGACTCGAACTTTTATTTTATACCTAAATTGTTTGGGACAAGATCTATATGTTGTTAAACCAAATACTCAAATATATCTATATGCACCCGTGTATACAATGTTAAAAGTTAAAATTCCTCCGTACACCTATAATGCAATCTGAAACTATTTTTGGAAGTCATATGACCACCAATAAATGACGTCATTATTTATATTGATGGCGTATTGGTAATCCGTTATTTTTATCGGTTCGATTGAGAAGTAGATTTTTGTAAATAACGTTCATTTAAGCGTTTAAGGGTATGAATTGAACTGTTTGAAGCTTTGTCCTTTGGAGAAAATCATGTCAAGTGAGTGTTGGGGGTTATTCATGCTTACAATGGTTTAAAACTAGCACCGAAATTGGGAATTCCGAAACGTCACGCACAACTCTTCGTAAAAGCCGTGACGTCATCATCCAAGATGTCAGCCCCCATGTTTTGTAGTTGCCTAGTTTTGAGGAAATTATTCACGCGCAAATCAAACACTTTTCAAAGTCTGTCAGTGATTGAATACAATTGGAATACCTTTGATTTTATCATGCATTACTTAAGAACGGAAAAAAGGCAAGCCTTTTTTCCGTATTATTCGAAGACATACGATAACGCTGATAACTATCTACAGTGCTCCCTCCCTACTATGGATCTCCCAACAACGATACCCTCCTTACAACGACTCTTGCCACAGTTCCCTAAACAGGACAATTATGTCTAACACTTTTACTGCTGCAATATTGTCTCAAACTTACATATAAGTGGACATTTTGATAACATAAATACGAACGAGTGACAAACAGCTTGAATCCAGATTAACCACCGCATTACACAGTACGCGGCGTCTGACCTTGATTAAAGCTGTTTGCAAATGTAAGCTCAGTCTTCATTTTCCCTCCCTATAACGACACCCTTCGAACAATACACACACACTATGTGTCTCCAATTGTAGAGACAGGACACTATAGTTCAATACGTTGTATAAGTATTATGTTACAATGTATTATCCGAGTAGATATATCGTACTACATGTATTACAGTGGAGAAAACGTTATTCTTTCCCGTTTAAACGCAAACGAAACGCAAACAAAACAAACTAAAATGTAGAAAATTACAACATTTCGATCATTCTAACTATTCATTTTAATCTGAGTGACAAACAGTTTGGAGCCTGATCAGACGCCGGGTTACCCGGCGTCTGATCTGGCTCCAAACTGTTTGCACTGCAAATAATAGTTTTAGCGTAAACGCGTTTATTGGGAAAGAATAATACATTCTCCACTGTACATGTATTATGGATTTTAGCCACCAGTTCATGTAAGGAATAAGTTTATAGCAATGTCTCACGACAGGATGCTTTGTGGAACATTATAGTCAAACATACTACTACTAAATAAGCTTTTTGTGTCTCTTGTATCTCGGTTGAAGAAGTCCAAACCAATAATCCTTTATTCAGCAGATTCATTGCTCAATTCTGTAGTCTGTTTAAACCTCATTTATTTTTAATGATTCAATTGTTTTGGTATTTTAAAAGCTAGTTTCAAGGCAGAACAGGCTCAAAGCATATCGAAATGAGTGTCAAACAGTCTGGGTCCTGTTCAAACACCACGCTGCACAGCATTCGATCAGGATCAAAGATGTTTGCAAAATCTACCGTAATACTTACTTACTTACTGGCGTTCACCGTCTAATATTTACATTCACCCTGTAAAGTCTTTATGTAATCCTATTAAAAATGTGCAGTACATCTGTCGATGAACCCTCAATTCGAAACTGGTTTTAGCCAGTTCGGATTTCGCCGGTGCTATTCGTGGACTTCTTCAAATAGACTACATCGGGCACTTAACACTAAGATCCCATTGGTCGACGGTCATATGACACTAGCGGAGTGATACAGACCCATAGGTCGTTGCTATGTGGGTAAATGGGTTAAGAAAACAACCGCGACCTGTATTTTTAGAATGTGCTTTGGCAATAGATATTCAAGTTGCATTGTTATTTGTTTGCCTTGTAAGTCTTTTCCATTCACAGAGAGAAAGTTTACTGGAAACAATCCTGAATTTTTAATACAGTTACAGTACATGTAGTTGGGACTACTTTCTCATCCTATTTAGAAACTGGAATGGCTATTACATCGACATTACATCTAGCACACCTCTTTGACCGGTATATGATTAATTCTTATACAGAAAAACAAATCTGGCCAATAAACACATTAAATTGACAAGACAGAAAATATAAATATAAGGAATAAACAACATCTCTTTGCCGCTCATGAAGGTATGACTACATTAGCTTCGGGGGGTAAATTTAACGTAAACGCCCTTCGGGCGTTTACGGAATTTACCCCCTGCCAAACTAATGTAGTCATACCGTCATGAACGTCAAAAATATGTTGTTTATTCCTATACAATGCCAGTCCAGATTCTGTCATGAACGATGTGGTCCTCCTCAAGTCCTCCATCTGTCCATATAACTTGTCCGTACCGATGTTGGCTCTGGCCACACATACTTTCTTTTTTCGTCCAAATTTGGGCACCTCTGCAGTATATGCTCTGTCGTTTGCTGTTCAAGGCCACAAGTACACAAGGGGGTGGGGCTATCTTCATATTGGTGAACATGTGTGAGTTGAGCCTATTGTGCCCAGTGCGGAGCCTTATAATAGCCACTTGTTCCTTTCTGTCAAGCAGGTGGTAGTCATCTCTTCTTGTCTTTGGCTTCATAAGGGTCTTGATCACTAATGCCTTCTCGTGTGTGACCATGTTAAGTGGTTGGTCTCCAGTAGCCCCAAGCCTCGCCAATCTATCTGCCCTCTCATTTCCAGGAACACCACAGTGAGCTGGTATCCACTGGAGGCATACCACTCTGTTCTGGCTTAGCTTGTGTAGTGCCCTAGACATGGCTGGCAATCTAGCACTCCCAAAGGCCTGGAGAAGTGACATTGCATCTGTCAAGATGACCACTTTTGGACAGACAGTTCTCTTCTGATTCTTCAATCAAGTTTGCTGCCTGTAAAATTGCTTCAACCTCTGCACTATAGTTTGTACAGTGTTTTCCTGTTGCAGCATTATAGTCTCCAATCCTCCAGAGATGTGAGAGATGTAGACACCCGCTCCTCCATCTTTTATTGCGACTGAGGCTGAGCCGTCTGTGTAGACATGGGTCCATGTTTTTGTCTTCAATCATGGCGTTGTCATCCATCACATCATTTAGAAGACCGGGTACAGTTGTGCTGATGCTAAGGTTTGAAGTGCCATGCCTCCAAGGTTCAGCAAGGTCTGATGCATGGAAAGGAGCTGTTTGGGGTCCCAGCTGAGCAGAATGACTTCCGCGTTGATCTACCGTAATCAATAGTTAAGACTAATGTTAGAATTTTCTTCATGTACAGCGGTCCCTCTCTACAACGACACCCAATGGAAGACACAACGTGTGTGTGTTGTTCGGAGGGAGTCGTTATAGGGAGGGAACTTGTCTTACATTTGCAAACAGCTTGAATCAAGATAAGACACCGCATAGCCCGGCGTCTGAGCTGGATTCAAGCTGTTTGTCACTCGTCATTAAGGTTTTTTCTGTCCAAATAACCATTATGTAACTTTGAAAAAAACAAAAGACTACAATTGTAAGCAAGCGACATTGCAGCCGTGAATAGTTTGGACATAATTGTCCTCTTTAGGGAACTTTGACAAGGATCGTTGTAAGGAGGGAGTCGTTGTGGGGAGGGTCGTTGTAGGGAGGGAGCGTAGTACTTATTATGCACAGTGTGATAGTGTACACTTAGTGTGCCATTTTGATAGACGAGACACTATACTGGAAGACACATTGATGGAAGACAATGTCTGCTTCGGATGGATTATCTTTGGTGTATTGTTTACAAAAATGAAATGCTTATCTTCTATAACATTGTACAGAATAAAGCGAATATTTAAATGAGTAAACATTTAGAAATTTAACTTTAGACCAAATGTTAATGGAATCATTATCATCATCGAACAGAAAACAATACAATTAGATTATTTCTTACCGTTTAAACGAAATCAAACGTAAACATAATGCATTATATTGTAGAAAATGAAAATTGTTTGAAATTTTGGAAGATATGTTTTTATCTGATAAGCAAAAAGCTCGGAGTCTGATCAGACGCCAGATTAGCCGGCGTTTGAACTGAATCCAAGCCGTTGGCAATGGATATAATTTTATCACATAATCTGCGATCTTGGAGTTGCATAAAGCCATTCTATAAATATCGTAATCCACTAGTGAAATATCGTTTAAGGGGTTTCGGCCCAACTTATTCGTCAACAAACGCTGCATGTAGCGTACCGAAGGCGAAAGGGACAACAACTTAACTGAATAGGTTTTTAAAATGTTAATGTGATTAATAGATTCTCACATTCGTACTCATTTTTATCATTTTTAATAAACTCGTTGACTAATATAAATATGACGCTCGCCAAGGCTCGCGTCATGTTATTTTAGTCAACGAGTTTGTTAAAAATGATAACTAATGATCACTCATGTAAGATCCCTTATGTATGTACACATTATTTTGTTTGGAAGAACAGTGTCGTCTCCGTGCACTGTAATACTATCAGTCAAATGACAACAAAAGCCAAGAGATTATGTCTACCCTTACACTACTGACTTTTAAAATGGAACCATCCAAGTTAATTCCAAGTTTTTATTTTCATTTCTTAGTATGCATATTAACATAACATCAAGTAAACATTCTATATATCTAATCAAAGCCGCCACATGAACGCAGTTGATAAGTTTTATTCAAAAGCATGAGAAAGGGACTACTTAAATACAATGTTTAGTTTTGACACTGCAGGTAAAGCCGCTTTATAAATATAGTTTTAGCTATTACCTAATTCGGCGTACAGTGGAGAATACGTTATTCTTTCCCAAAAAACGTGTTTACGCTAAAACTGTTATTTCAATTGCAAATAGTTTGAAGCCAGATCAGTCGCCGGGTAACGCGGCGTATGATCAGGCTCCATGCTGTTTGCCACTCAGATTAGAATATATCGTGAGAAATGTCAAAAAATGTTATTTATTGCATATTATTGCATTGCGTTTGCGTTTCGTTTGCGTTTAAACGGGACAAAATAATGTATTCTCTACTGTACTATTGTCCTATTGCATTTAGTGATATTACTGTCAAATGTTTAGTAACTGAAAATACTTCTCTTAATTACAACATGGCAAATAAAGACGACGTATGACATTTTCGCGAATGATACAGTGGAGAATCTGTTATTCTTTCCCGTTTAAACGCAAACGTATGCAAACGCAAAGCACTAAAACGTAGAAAATTACAACTTTTTGACATTTCTCACTATTTATTTTAATCTGAGTGGCAAACAGTTTGGAGCCTGATCAGACGCCGGGTTACCCGGCGTCTGATCTGGCTCCAAACTGTTTGCAATGGAAAAAATAGTTTTAGCATAAACGCGTTTATTGGGAAAGAATAACAGATTCTCCACTGTACCTTGAATAGATTGAAACCGAACACTGCCAAACAAAATTGCGAAAGATAATTGATACACCAAAGTGGTATTAATTTATAAAATTGCTCTATTCCAATACTTCGACATCTATGGGATTTTATCAAAGAAAATCAAGTCCAAATACAGTTCAAAGTGTTATTTGCAATTATTTTTTGCTGATATGATTTAATCTCTTGTGTTTAAGCTGTCCAATTCCATTTTAAACGTAATAAAACCAACTATAGTACATTTCCTTTCATGGCTCTACCAGTCTGTAAAAACAAATTGACAACCACTAGTTTAAAGTACAACGTTCCCTTCAACGACACCCAACGGGAGACAACAATTGATCTGGATTCAAGCTGTTTGTCAATCGTCGTTAAGATTTTTTATCTCAAAATGTCCATAATGTAACTTTGAGAAAAATAGCAGACGACACTTTTAAGCAGACGACATTGCAGTCGTGAATAGGTTGGACATAATTGTCCTGTTCAGGGAACTGCGACAAGGGTCGTTGTAAGGAGGGAGTCTTTGTTGAGGGGGCCGTTGTAGGGAGGGAACACTGTAGCAATGATCTAGACCACAAACTAAAGGTTGAGCTATTCCTAGCTACAGTTCAGTCAGTTCTCACTTCATATAAGGCTGTTATACATAGGCCATGACTGCTATGCTAACAAAAAGCAAAGATGGCACATATACCAAGATGCTGCGAGCGGTATATCAGATCAGCTGAAGAGATCATGTAACAAACAAGCAGCTGTATGGAAACCTACCAAACCTCTCAGAGAAAAAAAGGCTCAGAAGATTGAAGTTTACTGGACGCTGCTACAGTGGAGAAAACGTTATTCTTTCCCAATAAACGCGTGTACGCTGAAACTATTATTTCCATTGCAAACAGTATGGAGCCAGATCAGACGCCGGGTTACCCGGCGTCTGATCAGGCTTCAAACTGTTTGCCACTCATATTAACATGAACAATCTGAAAGGACGAAATGTTGTCTTTTTCTACGTTTTAATGATTTGCGTTTCGTTTGCGTTTAAACGGGAAAAAATAACACTTTCTCCACTGTACAGACATCCAGAACTTTGTCATTTGGCAGCCAAGACAGGGCACCTGCAGTAGGGGTGGACAAAGAAAGACCTACATAGACGGTCAGTGTAGAACACCAGAATGAGCAATGCAGAGGATATTGCAGAATGTATGCTTAATAAAGATGTCTACCCGATGACGTCGGCGGCAGTTACTTAATTTTAAGCTACGTAGTCAAACTAGGCTTGACTTATTTCGAAACTGGAATTGTCCATTGGCAGTTTCACAGGAGAATCAGTTATTTATACATGTGGCAGGGCTGCCATTTCTCTGAAAGTAAAGCAGAATTATTTCAGCGAACACGAGTCTAGAATTTGACTATGGTGTAAAATATTGCGCTGAAAATACAGAAAATTTGGAAATCTTAGGATATTTCATGATCAACTTATGGCAGCCCTGTAATAGAATAATTGGAATTGTGCATTACGATCTAATAGATAGACAAGAAGGGTGCTCAATAACATAATGAGCATTTCAGATTGTTTCAAAAGACTTCATTTGAATCAGAGTGATGTGACATTGTCGTGTCGACATGCAATAGTGCTGTTGTCTTATGGCGAACAAATGAGTCTCAACCCGACACCGACGCCTTTTAGATATCAAACGGCGAATGTCCTGTTCAGCAGTTCTCAACTACAGTGGAGAATGTGTTGTTCTTTCCTAATAAACGCGTTTACGCTAAAACTATTATTTGCAGTGCAAACAGTTTGAAGCCAGATCAGACTCCGGGTAACCCGGCGTCTGATCAGGCTCCAAACTGTTTGCCACCAAGATAAACAAGAATGATCAGAATTTTCCAAAAGTTGTTCTTTTCTACGTTTTAGTGCGTTGCGTTTGCGTACGTTTGCGTTTAAACGGGAAAGAATAACAGATTCTCCACTGTATCGATGTCTTCAACTAAGACTGTGGTCAGAGGTGTTGTAACCAGCGTGATAAATGTATTCCTAAGTTGCAATGATCAAAGAGAATGATGTAATATTAAATGATCAGTGTATATCTCAAACTGATATCCTACAGAAGTTATTCTGTTTGCATTAATCGATATCAAACGAATTAGTTTGCAATGGATATCAACTTGCTGGGGAAGTTATGTCAAGCATGTTTATCACTACTTGCACGGCCTTGCTGACACAGTGTGATAAATTGTTCCTTTGGAAGACGAAATACATTCAAGTCTTGTTTTTATCCTGTCACGTGCCTATTTTCCTGAAGGATAAAGGGGTGACAGATAAACTTTGCTTTATTATGCTAGTTGGTCACATGACTGATGTTATTATGTCAGTTGGTCTCATGACCTGTAGCCGGAACTATTTTTTCCACCGAGACGCTTATTTTTCCCGCTGTTAGGAAAGGTATTCTAAAACTCTTTCAATATAATCCCGACGTGTACCGACGTTTATTCGAACTATTCGATGCAATCAAAGCGTTATAGAGAACGCGCCACCAGTCGCTTGTTGAGCTACTTCTATAAGTGTCCACCTTTTAGATTTCCTGAGTGAAAAACACTAGATTTTTGAAGGTTCTTTTATTTCTTTTCAACGTAACTAGGATGTGACGTCACCGACGACATCTATATTATAGCGCGCTTTCCTAGAGTAACATAGTTCTTTAGTGAGAATCTTATCTAGACCAAAAATGATTCTAGCTTAACAAAATCATTCTCTATTTAGTTTACTATTGTGACAAGGATAAAAAGAATATTTGGTGACCAGCTTTGAATGAGAAATATTTTCTGGCTCGGCTTCTGAAAATATCAGGTTCGCCTGCGGCTCACCTGATATATTCATCCGCCTTGCCAGATAACATTTCTCATTCAAAGCTAGTCACCAAATATTCTCTATGTACATTGCCAAAACTTAACCAATCGTTCGCGCGTTTATGTTAACAACCAAGACCAAAACAAATCGCACTCACTTGTTTTGTACCTCGGCTAGAACAAAAGCATAGTATCATGTAAATTGACAAGGTAGCCAATCAGTACACCACACTTTTTCAGTATGACAAAGAACGATAGCAATGCAGAAAATAGTTCATTGTTGTGCATTAAACCATATCATGCTGAATATATTGTCTGCGAAACTATCAAAAATAAATTGTATGCAAAGAACATTTTAATATGACTACTAAACAGTTTGAATTCAAATCAGACGCCGCATAACGCGTTGGCTAATTAGAATATTAATATAAAACAAAACGAAAAGGAACATTAAGACCAGGTACCCCTTATATTGATATTAAACGCACACGTACGCAAACGCAAAGCACTAAAACGTAGAAAAGAACAACTTTTGGACAATTCTGATAATTCTTGTTTATCTTGGTGGCAAACAGTTTGGAGCCTGATCAGACGCCGGGTTACCCGGCGTCTGATCTGGCTCCAAACTGTTTGTTAAAGAAAAAATAGTTTTAGCGTAAACGCGTTTATTGGGAAAGAATAACAGATTCTCCACTGTATTTACTTATCTAACATACAAGCATGGAAGAATCAACTTGGCATAAAAGGGTAAAACACAATTTCGAGGAACTCAAAAACAGATGCTGGTTATATATGCGTGAAATAAAAAAAATTACACTGTGCATTACTTGTCATAGTGTTACCATAGTAAATATTTCATATACAGTTTTATTTGCCTTAACCCTTTCACTGCCAAACTTTCCGCGAGTTCTTTTCCTCTTCACCGTTTCGCTGTCGTCTGCTTAAATTTTGTTGTCAGCAATGTCGTTTCAAAGTTAAGAAAAAAGGCAATATGACTGCAGACATTTCAAACCGAGTGTCAGACAGTTTGGGTTCTGATCAGACGCCGCTTTACGCGGCGTCTGATCAGGATCCAAACTGTTTGCAAACGCGCTTTAAAATGTCATTGAGAGTGAAAGTGTTAAGTAAATTGGCAGTTCAATGCACATTAGTAAACATTATTACATAGTGTTGCACAGTGCAGGAGGATACTAATGCAGAAAACTGGCGGTGTTCTTTGCGTTATGTACCCTGCACTTAGCAGTCACCCGTGTTTGATTTTATAGTTAACATCCCCAAGGGTCGCTTGATAAAATGGTGACAGTAGTTGAAACGTTCCTTTTTAATCATTTATTGGTAAATGTGTCTGTACCTCTATCAGACATACTTTAGCTAATAGGAATAAAAGCAAATGGATTATATATGGTAATTTTGACTAGATATAAACTAATGCAGTTAAGTGTTTCCAAGAACAAACCTTAGAGTGTTAGAAGGAATAGCAATCGGCAATAACATGCTACCAGATAGAAGGTAAAATAGTGTGTGTTTTCATGATGTTTTCGACATACGGTTTAACCTATGCCTCAATAGCTTATTTCTAGTTTTGATGACAGATCACCACTTAAAGCGGGCTGGAAGTAAAGTAGAATGCGCATCAGGGTCAATCCATTTTCTATATAATTTAAGTCCATTTTTTATTACTGGTGTCGTTACAAAATATTTAATATTTACAAATATAGTGCTATCGAGACGATACGCGCTGATATACAGTCTAGACAGTTCAAACACAGTCTTACGGTCAATTGACAAATACACAAACTGTTATATATTGTCACACAATATTTCTTTGGAACCTTCTTCATACCAAAACAAACGTATTTATATAAACATAAAACAACTTTATATTGCGAAATTGCCAGATTTATAAATTCAAAATAGCACCGACTACCCTTTGCAGTATACCTTGCAATGGCGATTACGTTAATATTAAACGAACTTAATCACAAATGCAATGTAATAAATACTGAAAATGGCAGTTTTTTTTAATAAGTCATCGATTGAACCTTTAAAACAAAAAGATGGAAGCTAGATCAGACGCCGAGTCACCTGGCGTCTACTCTGACTCAAATTTGTTTACAATCTGAACAACGGTTTTTGCACAAAATCTGTGAAAGAATAATGTTTCTCCACTATACCGCTTGTTTTGGAGACTATCGATTGCAACTTGCCTTACGCAGCGCGGAACGAAAGCTTCCAAAGTAAAAAAGTGGTTTTCATCGCAAACAGTTGGATAAGATTTTTAAAAATATGTACTCCTAGCAACAAGGGGCATAATGTATACTTGTCAGATATTCGTAATGGAAAATCGTATTAACTATCTCTTTGTAAATGTTACACGAGGTTGTTTACCTATTAATGCCCATATTGTCCACAAAGTACACAGTATCACAGTTTAGACACTGATCAGACGCGGCAATGTGTGGTGTTTTATCATGGCCTTTATGGTATTATAAGACTACGCGTATGTGCTATTAAAGGAAATACTATCTCAAAACGTTTCAAGCCGAATGGCAGGGCTACAGATAAACTGGACAAATCCAACATTTTCTCACTCGTGTCAGCTCCAAATCATATGGTGTTACTACTCATTAGAATCGTCTCGAAGACACGATTCTAATGAGTAGTAACACCATAGGGTTTAATGCAGAATTAAAGTTTTCGTTGTTTAAAAACTTATCCGGAGCCCTGGAATGAGACACCGGACTATCCGGCGTCTGATCAGGATTCAGCCTGTGTGCAATTCAGAGTGTGGATTAATAGTCAACTTTGTTAACAAGTGTCATTTTCTACATTCGATTGCACTCCGTTTACGTTTAGTTTCGTGTTACAAGCAGTTGTGCAATAGCATACAGTGGAGAAATCGTTATTCTTTCCCTTTTAAACGCAAATGAACACATCACAAAAAGACGTACAAAATGACAATTTTCGACAGTTCTCACTATTCATTTCAATCTGATTGGCAAATCTGATTGGCCTATAGTTTGATTGGCAAATTGGTAACTCGGCGTCTAATCTGGCTCCAAACTCTTTGCAATGGAAATATACGTTTAAGCGTAAACGCGTTTATGAAAGGATGACGTTTTCGCCATTGTATCATCTACATTGTATTATATGACAGTATTGATGAAAAACATAATATATCTTTCAAATACCCATGTCTGTCATAAATCTGTTGGTTAATCAAATGTTTCTACGACAAGTGCCGTATCGAATGTCCCTTTTTAGAGTTTAACGACCTCAAAATAGTATAAACTAATGTTGTAATCGATCACGTTGAATAAGGAGACCTACCCATAGAACACTCTTGGGATACAAAGGAGAACACGTAACTGTAACTTGTTCTTTCCCTCAAAACAAAACGCCAAAGCAATGTAATAAAATGGAGACAATGGCAACGAAATTGAAATATTTACGTCTATTTTTATTCTGAGTGGCAAACAATTTGGAGCTTGGTAACACGCCGGGTTATACGGCGTCTAATCTGGCTCCAAACAGGTTGCAGTGGGAATAAATTGTTTAGCATAAATGAATTTATTGGGAAAGAATAACGTCTGTATCACTGTACAATCACTTGAATAAAGGTGTCATATTTACATATAAAATGATGTATAGGAATTGTATAAGGATTGCTAGAGCAGTTATATGTTATTATGCAAAATGCAACAGCTTTTCTATTATTTTATCAACATTTTTTGTCATTTTAATATTTTTTATATATTCGAATAGGCCAGAATGTGCACTGTTTGTTCAACATTTTAGGACTTATTTTATAAGCAGCACACACGTTTATCATACACTATTAGTCTTTTTTATCAGCCATGAAATAGTCCATTTGGAATACTTAGCATATCAAGGGGTAATGCATTGCAATAGCTTGATTGCTGCAATCAAGACCCGAATATAGTAATGCTACCTAATAAGTTTGACATATTACGTTGACATATCCTTTGCTATCCATTCATTCTAAACAGCAAGTACATGTAAGATATATCTTGGGGAAAAAGCTGATACATTTCTTTTGTTAGCTACTTTATATAATAGTACTAGTCTACCTCTTAAAGTCAGTACAATTAGCCATCACCGGACATAGTTATCTGAATTTGTGCTTCAACCTATTCCGTTCTGTTTCAGAACATATCGATTATCTAACAGACCCCTCTATTATCGCCACTTAAAGTACACTTATTCTCTGTACGTAATTAAAACTAAGATATTGTAAAAGTCATACTTTAAGCTTTTAACATTGCTTCAACACTATATTTACCTAAACATATGGTTTTCTTTATCAGCAAACTATTGTGTATACCAGCAGTGATAGGAAAGGTTTGGTTCATGCTAATGATCAGGCTCAAAGTTGTATCGAGCATAACTAATTTGTAAACATTTTCTTTTAAAAAACTTATTTACAGATATAAACATATCATTTGCTAATAGTGATTGTTAACCCTGAATATCCTATGTGTGTCCGTTTCAAACATTAAACCTGTGAAGAGCGCACTAGTTCTATGTACACAACTCTTAGCACCGAAATCCTTTGATCATGGTCTGCTTGCTTTTCTAATTGCAATATTTTGAAAAAAGAAAATGTAATAGTGAAGATTAAATAACACTAAATAGTGAACTTAAATTGTCCATTTAAATTTTCAATAGTCCTTAACAACTTTCCTGCCTCATCCCGAGTACTTACTATTTCAAACTGCTTGTATCCTAATCATATGCAGCATGACGCGGCAACTGATCAGATACAAATGTTTGGTACTCATTTTGAAATAGTCATTTTATCCAAAATTTAAAATTTATAAATAAAAGCAGAACGACTATTATTTTAAAAATAGACGACGCCAAAACAGTGCAACGGGTTACATGGAACGGAGGCGCTTGTCCATGTTTACACTCTATTTACAGTATTTTAACCCTTTAACTACCAACATTTTCGTGAGGTTTTTACCCCTTCGCCGTTTCATTGTCGTGTGCTTCAAGTTTGCTTTTTGTAAGATCGTTTCAAAGTAAGATTCAATCTACATGTAGTATGACTTAAAACATATCGATACGAGTGTCAAACATGTTGAACCCTTACGCGGCGTCTGATCAGGATCTAAACTGTTTGCAAACACGCTTTTAAGCGTCATTAAGAGCAAAAGGGTTAAAACGCTGACACTAAATGTTCATTGGAACCTTGCAATATCGTACGGCTTCATGTCGTTAGGTTTTAACGATTATAGGTTTCCCAGAAGGCTGCCACACACAGTAGGGTGAGGGCGGATGGCGACATTTATTTGCCGACCTAGAAAGCGACTGCAATAATTACTCTCAAGAGACACCGACGCTATTATGTTGAGATAACGATGCGTAAAAAACCTGACCTTTTCAGCTGGTTCACTGTATTCGATTAGTGAAAACATATCTGCGACAAGACTCGATAAACAAGACATGCCTAAACTTTAGCACGGTTTTGTCGTCGGGATACCGAGTCAACCATTTTACTGCCTTCGCCCGAGTGCAATAATTATTTGCAAATAGTTTATTTAAAACATATTTTATTTTAAAATAGTACATATTTTATAATCATACATAAATATACTTTAGGATGAGAACGAAAGCAATGTTTGCTTATTAGGTTCTTCTCCTAGCAGCGGCTGATCAGGATCTAAACTGTTTGACACTCATTTTAGTATTCCCTAATCCAAAACACATTCAATTTTAAATCAGAATAATAAATATGGAATGCGGGTTGGGACCTGCCAATAGCCGTTGGCTAAATTGCAATTTGTCAAAATACAAAACGAACAAGCTGTCGTCAGGTATTACACGTAACCAAAAGGCATTCTTTAGCGAAAAAGAACCTAGAAATAATTACAAAATGGCTACTCGATCTAGAACTTGGCAAGTTAGCATAAGGCAACTAGCAACTGGCAAATTTGCAATTTACATAATTTTTATGGCAACTGGCAAATAAGCGATTCGTTTTTGCAGAGTAACAAATATGGAATGCGGGTCGGGGCCTGCCAATTGCCATTTGCTAAATTGCCCTTTACAAAATTACAAAATGTACGGACATGCTGTTTTCACGTATTCATCGTTTTAGCCACAAATGACAGGATGAAGGGAAGTTGTGTATATAAATCCTCACATTATAATTAACAGGTTAATTTCTCAAAACTTATTTTGCTTTAATTCGTCAAATTTGCCGGGTACCCGACATGCACTCTTTAGTGAAAAGAAACCAGAAATAATGAAAAATGACAACTCGATCTAGCATTTGGCAAGAGGCATATTGGCAATTAGAATTAATCAACCAGCAACTGGCATCTTAGCAATTTGCATATAGCAACTGGCAAAATTGCAATATGCATATAACAACTGGCAAATTAGCAATTCGTTATGCAAATTAACATGTTCGATCCAAATTCTGACTAATATGCATTTTAATAAAATGTTTTATAATATATTTCGTAAAGAATACAAAACATGTTGTTGAATAAAGTCAGATCTATAATCTTTTCCGGATCCCGCAAATACGATAGGATAGGGGCATTTCGCCTACGAATCGTATCAACAAATTTGTCTGGCATCGATATAAGCACTATTCAAAGAAAAGAAACCAGAATGATGACACAATTGCAATTAGCATGAGCAAAGTGACGTATTTAGCAAATGGCAAACTAGCAATTGACATTTAGCAACGGGCAAAGAACAATAAGCATTTGACAATTGGTACATCCCGACCCAACCCGCATTCCATAAACAAACGAAGACACTTTTTTAAAACCGATGACCTAATCTCAGGGAAGAGGTTAAAGCAACACCTAGCTCAATGTAAATATCATAGCAGCTTGGAGAAAACAGACGTACATATAACTTTACAACACCCGTGCGTTTAGCGAATCAACAGATCAAATCAAATTGCTTTATTTCGTATCTCAGTTTACATATATGTAAATACATGAGACAGTTATACTACTATAGGTGGTGGTCTGGCATTAACGCGCAAACACAGAGTCGAACTTATGCTGAGCGGACAGTCCCTTAAAAAAAGACTCTTCGATTCTCTGGGACAGGTTACGTACAGGGCCGGTCAGGAGCAAAACCTCTGCTCCATTTGGAGTTCTCTGCAAATCTCTAGATAAGTATCCGCCCTGTTGCAACCCGTCCTCAAATACCAATCAGATGCACTCCCTTCTTTGTCCGCTCAACATTTATTGATTGAGTCATTATTTTGAGTTCACTGATTTGCAGTTTCATTACCATCTATTAACGGCGTCTCTCATGAGTCTGCACTGCTTTCTGTTTCATATAGAATAATATGCTATGTGCAAAAGGTATACTGCGACGACGTTAGATCACCCTCGTATATCTATAATGAAATCTCCCAGCAAATACAAAGGGAGTTCACTGCAATATCCAGCCATAAATGATGGCATATCTCATATGGGTATTTATAATCCCTTTGAACTCTTCTAGTACAAGAATGTTGAACCATTCTACTGTTTCATTTTTGGAATGACAACAAAAACAATGAAAATATCCAACAGTGCAGACTCTGATCAGAGGGATCCTATACGAGCCCTATGATCAGGGTCTATACTGTTTGCATATATATGTATTAAGTAATCTCTACAGAGGTTTTAAAGGGTTAAAAAGCTTAAAACAAAAAGTACAATCAGTGTGTCAAACATTTTTAATACAGAATATTCGCTTGGCCTCTTTGTGCTTAATCTGGCTCCAAACTGTTTCCAATTATTATCACAGATACGCCCATAACTAGCGGAGTTATGTTTAATCAAAAACCGGGGTTGTTAATAATCGAGCGAGCTACGAACACGCCACATCCTTATTACCAAAACGGAAGTTCAACTTACAACTCGCAGGCTGTAGAAGTGGTATCAATAATATTGAGGATTTCGGATACAATGAAAATCAATGATGCCGCGCTTTGAACTGGCAGATGAATATTATATAATGGAATCAAAGTATAGAGCTGCGTGTTGGATTAGTGTATGCCTCGTTTGCAATCATCCACCGTTGAATACAATTACGTGTGTAGGTTTATGCAAATAGAAACATTAACTACTTCATTGTCAATCGCAACTTCAATAGTGTTTGAAAACAGTTTATATCCAGTACATCGGTGTCTTATCAAAATCCCAATAGTGTTATACAGTTTAAACGCAAACGAAACGCAAGCGCATTCCAGTTAAACGTGGAAAACTACAATATTTTGACATTTATAACTATTTATATTAATATGAGTGGCATACAGATATCATGTTATCCGCCGTCTGCTCTTGTTTCAAGCTGTTTGTAATTGAAAGTATTGTTTTAGCATAAACTTGTTCATTGGGAAAAGAACAACGTCTTCTTCATTGTACCACGGTTTGATCATTGTAGACGGCAATATTTTGACACACAACATTCGCATATCCACATGCTATCTGAGAAAGGGTCCTGTGAAGAAGATTTACTGTACACTGCAGACGACAATGTTCTCTCCACAATAAACACATTAAATCTAAAAACCATTAAGTAAACTGCCAACAGATTGGACCCAGATCATGTTCAAAATCACTTTTCACTCAGATTGAACATAATCGTCAGCAGTTTTAAGGATTTCGTACAGTGTTCCCTCTCTGTAACAGCATCCAATGGAATACACACATTATGTGTGTTCTTCGGAGGGAGTTTGTTGTAGGTAACGAAAATTAATACCCTAGAGTGGTGAATATGACTAGGCTTACATTTGCAAACCGATTGAACCAAGATCAAACGCTCCGTACAATTTCAAGCAGACTATAAGTCTATAGTGAAAGCATAAGGCATAATTGTCTTGTTTGATGACGAGCAGAAAGAATCGTTGTAAGAAGGAAAACGTTGTGTTGGGCCGTTGTAGGAAGGGAATATTGTATAGGTAACACTTTAAAGTATTGTTTTTGCGTCTGTCACTCGTCATTGTGTTTTTTGTTCTGTCAATATGTCAAATGTGTGACTGAAACAATTAGCAAACGACAATTTTAAGCAGACGATATTGCACCAGGAAAAGCTTTAGACATAGTTTTCTTGTTTTGGGAACTTCGACAAGTGTCGTTGTAATAAGGAGGGATTCGTTGATGGGGCCGTTGTAGGGAGGGATCACTGTACTGGTTTCCAGCACAGACAGGGTTAATCAAATGCATATTGTCTGCGCCAATTTCCTGCTGGTTTCCGGTTTTATCCTCACACCTAATGCAAATCAACTTTTATATTGTACTGTGCCTTGATCAACAGACAAGTTGAGTATACTTACGTCAGTATCACCAAGCTTTGATCAATTTGTTGGGGAGAAAAACGTTCTTTATATATTGTATAATCCATATATCTCTTGCATTTAATTGGTTAAAACACATGAGCTTACTGGAAATTCAGTTCTATTAAACCATGCAAAAGTTATCACTTTCAACTCCTTTAGACAGAAGTCTATAATTTATCCTTTTTGTATTTTTGATGTAATATCTTTGTCTCAATTGTTGTATATGTTACTGGGATAACGTGTAATCAGGGATTACAAGTAATCCCTGAACTTTTTAGGGAATACTCGTAATCACTGGGCGTTAATGGGAATTGGTGTCAGTTACTGTCAAAGGGTCTTCTATTTAAGTACGGGGTTACAGTGGAGAATACGTTTTACTTTCCCGTTTAAACGCAGAAGAAACGCAAACTCATTGCAATAGTACGTATAAATTGACAATTTGTTTGCAACGGAAATAATAATTTAAGCGTAAACGCGTTTATTTGGGAAAATTAATTTTTCTCCACTGCAATGCAATTTAGCAGAGGTCAGAACAATAATGATACTAAAATCTTTTTATAGCAGATGCCGAATACTACGTTTTATACGGTATCGTAGTCTGACCAGGCTCCAAAAAGGTTTGGCACTTAGGTTAAGGTTAATCAAAACATTGCTACAGTGCTTCATTATGTTTAACTCTTTTACTGCCAAGCTTTATCGCCTGCTTTAACACTTCTTCAACCAAAACATCGTCTGCATTGGTAGTTTCGTCTGCAATAATTTTAAAGCCAGCTTAAGGGCTTTTTTGACGGAAGAAATAACCATATGAGTATGAAACAGTTTGTGTCCTGATCAGACGCCGCGGTAAAATCAGACGCCGCTTACCGCGGCGTCTGATCAGGACCCAAACTGTTTGCAAAGTCGCCTTTTGGCGCAAATGGCAGTGAAATAGTCAAACGTGAACTAATAGCGTTTTCTCCACAGCATTAAAAGTCCCGACGACCGTATATGCTAATCTCAATCCAATACAACTTAATGAATTAATTTGCTTCCGAGTGTAGTGCCTTGTGGGCTTCACTATAAATTTCCACCGGCGTGACAATGTTACATGGTAGATCGACAAATTTAGAACATGCTTTTCCCCAATCAAATAGTGGCACTATAGTCACTTTTAAACGATTTAACAATTTTACAATGTTCCCTCTCTATACAAGTAACAACACCCAAAGAGAGACAGCCTGTGTGTTGTTCGAAGGGAGTTGTGATAGGGAGGGGAAAGTTAATACCCTTAGAGTGCTGAGCACGATTTGGCTTACATTTGGAAACAGCTCGAACCCAGATGAGACGCCGTTCAACGCAGCGTCTTTTCTGGATTCAAGCTGTTTGCCAGTCGTCATTATGTTTCTTCTATCAAAATCTTGAGAAAAACTGAAAGAAGAGAATATTGCAGCAGTGAAAGAGTTATGTATAAATGTAACTGTCTTGGTTTTGGAAACAGCGACAAGCGTTGTTGTAAGGATGGAATCGCTGTTCGAGAGGACGTTGTAGGGAGGAACACTGTAAAACAATGTCACAAATATTTCAAATACGTATATTTTCCTTTTCAGAATAGTTGGGACTAAGCTATCCGTATTCATATTCAGTTATTATATTACTCCAGAGGGAATGGAAAGAACAATATCTAAAAGCTATTTGCATCGAAAACTCTTCTTTAGTAATATTTACAGTAAATCAATGTTTTTCAATCTCCTCAAAAAGATAATGGCGTTAAGCAAACCTAAATAATGTTGATCGGCATTTTGTTTTTCCATTTAGAATCTACTTACAATCTTCATAAACACGTCACTGCAAAATTATTCGTGAGAGTTTTAGCCCTTCACCGTTTCATTGTCGTCTGCTTAAATTGTGTTGTTTGCAATGTCGTTTTCAAAGTTAAAAATTAAAGCAATATGACTCAAGATATTTCAAATCGAGTGCCAAACAGTTTGGATCCTGATCAGACGCCGCGTTACGCGGCGTCTGACCAGGATCCAAATTGTTTGCAAACGCCCTCTGATGAGAGTGAAAGAGTTAAATGTTCAGTCCTGAACTCATCTGTTATTCTTTCCCGTTTAAACGCAAACGTACGCAAACGCAAAACACTAAAACGTAGAAAAGAACAACTTTTGGACAATTCTGATCATTCTTGTTTATCTTGGTGGCAAACAGTTTGGCGCCTGATCAGACGCCGGGTTACCCGGCGTCTGATATGGCTCCAAACTGTTTGCACTGCAAATAATAGTTTTAGCGTAAACGCGTTTTTTGGGAAAGAATAACAGATTCTCTACTGTATCATGCTGCGTTGTCGTTTGCTTCAAGTACATCGTCTGCTAAACGTCTAAAACTTAGTTGACATGCTATTGAAACAGATGAAAAATTGAAAAACGTGTGACAAAAAGTTTCAATAAAAATCAGACGACGCGTTACGCGACGTCTGATCTTGATCCAAACTGTTTGTAAATATTAGTCAAGTCACGCTTACATGTACAATGCTAAGGGTAAAACAAACCTTCATTTTGTGTCTTGATACAGTATGGATAACGTTGTGTCCTTTCGTCCGAACGAAACTAAACGGAAGCACTGACTCCAAACTGCTTGAAGTTGATTCACGTGTTTGCTACAAACGCGATATTGGGAAAGTAAAACGTCTTCCGCCTGAATGCGATATGCGTTTTATCTGACAAAATAACAGACACAAATACACTAAACAAATGCCTCAAGACAAATGAAAACACAAGCATTACTTCTTTGTCGCCCCATTGTCTTGTCCTTATAACATATCGTCAAGGTTTATATCAATATATTAACATTCGCCCCATTCAATTCCATTGAACAAAATGACGTTAATGTTGTACAAACGCAATTTATCTAGAGGCGGGACTTGTTGTTACCTGTCGCAGAGGAGGTGGGGCTTATTAATCTGCTCTTCGCGAATCGTTTTGTTGTATTTTCTGAGTGATACATGTAGCAGTTATGGCTGTCCTTTCAAGGTACAGATTATTCGTGTTAAAACCAATTATATGGATTAAACATACTTGCATACTAATAAAATGCTCATTAATATTAGAAATTACAGCAAAAATAATATAAATTTAAGAAATGAACTGATTTTTCGGCTTTAAACCGAAATAAACGAAAGAAAATAATCAACTTACCAGGATCGCACTAGCGATTCATGGTAGATTTGCCGATCATTTCCTGTCGTTTACTACAAATCAAAACAAACAAATAAACAAACTAAAACACAAACAAAGAAAACGGCTAACAATTGAACTATTGTGCTTTAAAACGTTTTTTATTTCTTTTTCCCTGTAGGTGAAACAATATAGTGATCCCTGTCTACAGCAACATCCCATGGGAAACAAGGATTGCGTGAGTTGTTCGGAGGGAGTTGTTATAGGGAGGCAACATTAAGACTAGATCTACATTTACGAGCAGCTTGAATCCGGATCAGACGTTGAGCTGTTTGTCACTTATTATTATATTTCTTCTGTCAAAATGTCCACTTATATGTTACTTTCAGAAAGAACAGAAGACGACAATGTTCAGGTTCTGCCACACTTATAAATATACAGTTGAGAAAACGTTATTCTTTCCCAATAAACGCGTTTACGCTAAAACTATTATTTGCAGTGCAAACAGTTTGGAGCCAGATCAGACGCCGGGTAACCCGGCGTCTGATCAGGCTCCAAACCGTTTCCCACCAAGATAAACATGAATTATCAGAATTGTCAAAAAGTTGTACTTTTCTACGTTTTAGTGCTTTGCGTTTGCGTACGTTTGCGTTTAAACGGGAAAGAATTACAGATTATCCACTGTAAGGTTCTTCCACACTTATAAATTTACAGTGAAACCCCTCTAAACCGGAACCTCTAAATACCGGAATCCTCTCTAAACCGGACAAAAGCTTTGGTCCCGTTTCAAATCCTTTTTTATTTTACCCATTACACCATCAACACGCCTTATTACGTCTTTGGGGTTTTTTTTACACTGAAGAAAATAATTTGTACATTCCTGCAGATGAAATCTTAAAAGCAGGTTAAACGTAAAGCAGAATGCGCCTTAAGGCGCATTCTGCTTTACTATCAACCTGCTTTAAGTGGTCAGCTATCTTCCATACTAGAAACAAGTTAAAACCCCTCTAAACCGGAATCCCCTTTAAACCGGACATTTTTGTTGTCCCCACACATTTCCGGTTTAAAGGGGTTTCACTGTATACGATAAATCCATGTTCTTATGCCTCTCTTTCATTGTATTTTTGATAATTCCTTTTATCAAACAGAAGATACTCAGATTAGACATTGAATAATGCAGCGTCTGATCTGATTCTACAATATTTGCACTGTCCACCTATGGAAACCAATTAAAACATTGGTTAAACGTGGTCACTGCATTACGCTGTCTCAGTTTTTGGAATCTAGCACAGCATAGAATTCGTTATTATTGCCGGACGCATTTATGCTACAGTGGAGAATGCGTTATTCTTTCCCAATAAACGCGTTTACGCTAAAACTATTATTTGCAGTGCAAACAGTTTGGAGCCAGATCAGACGCCAGGTAACCCGGTGTCTGATCAGGCTCCAAACTGTTTGCCACCAAGATAAACAAGAATTATCAGAATTGTCCAAAAGTTGTACTTTTCTACGTTTTAGTGCTTTGCGTTTGCGTACGTTTGCGTTTAAACGGGAAAGAATAACAGATTCTCCACTGTATGATTAAATTGTCCGTTGCAAACAGATTGGAGCCAGAGTTGACGCCGGGCAAATCAGCGTCTGATCAGGCTAATAAACTGTTAGCAGTTGAGAATAAAATAAAAAACTGTATTTTTTAGGGATGTTAAAAAACCCATTATACAATACATTGAAATGCATTTCTGTTTCTTTTGCGCTTAAACGAGAAAAAGAACGTCTTCTCCACTGTAATTTAGTAGATTGAGCAATTACAAAATGTACCTTTCGTTTTATCAAGTCTGTCGTTAAAGTGCTATTTGAGGTTTGTTACTCGTTAAGGTTAATAAGTTACCTGGACCGATTAAACAATCAATTCTGGAAACGACATCTGACTAGGCTAAAACATATACTGGACTCTCAAGAAAGTGATTGATATTTTCAAGGAGATGCCATTTTCTACCTTTAATTGCATTGCAATTGGTTTAAGTGTTGTATGTTCATCATCTTAGCTCCTCTCTCCGACCACAATGTGTATAGTCATTATCTCTATGTCAAGATTAATGCAATTAAACAATATTCTATATTTACATGCACATTGTCGTAGAAATTTGCATTTACTCAAGTATGCTCTTTCTTTGTCTCCCACTTTATTATTGTGTTCTACACCTTCGTTTTAGCGCTGTATCAGTAATTGTTTGAAATATACGTTAGGTTTCACATTTACATTGTAGAAGACGTAATAACTTTTCCAATAAACGCGTTACGCAAACACTACTTCTTCAATTACATGTACAAACAATGTGGAGCCAGATCAGACGCAGGGTTACCCGGCGTTTGATCAGACTCTAAACTGTTTGCCACTAGGATAAGAATACATCGTTAAAATTTTCAAAACTTTGTTATATTAAACATTTAATTGCAATGCGATTGCGTTTCGTTTGCGCTTAAACGAGAAAGAGTAATGTTTTCTCATTTACTAAGATTCTACTCAATTACAGTACCTTTTCTCAGGAGGTTCTGTTGAAATAATGGCCTTGGAAAGTACACTCTGAAAACGTCATTCATCTTTCCTGGTTGAAATATTCATTTTTGACTTAACTACCAATAAATATAAGGCAAATAAGCAGGCTATTGTTTAGTGCATGTTATATTGAAGAAAGCGCCGTTCTCCGACTATCATGGTTTAAATAAATATAAACTAAGATATATCTATTAAATCATTGTTCACTTTATACAGCTATGACTGTATGTACCTTCTTTGTGAGATGAGATAAAACCGTGTCAGATAGACACAAACCAAACTATAAACATCACACGCCCCAAGACAAATGAAAACAGACGAGCTCTATCTATCACTTTAGAAATATCATTCTATTCACTCAACAATATACGGTGTAGAAGATAAGTATTGTTCTTTCTTGTTTAAACGCAAATGGACCGCAAAAGCATTGCATTAATCCGTAGCAAACTACATTTTTTTACATTTCTAACGATTTATTTAAAACTGAACGACAATCAGTTTTGAGCCGAATAACCCGGCGTCTGATCTTGCGCCAAACTGGTTGCAATGAATATCATTGTTTAAGCATAAGCACGTTGATTGTAAAAGTAACGTCGACTCCACTGTATAAGCAACAAACAGTGAAAGCATCAATCATTATGATAGAAATAACTTAATTTGCAAACTTGTAACTTCTTAACACTTTACAGCCATGATATTCTCTGTTCTCTGCCAGTATTTCTCATTTGATTATATAGATGTTTGGTATTTTACTAAAGATATTTAACACGAGTCACTCGGCGTATGAGCTGGTTTAAGCTGTTTAGAAAAACTGCATGTATTTAAGTCGGTATTGGTAGTTCAATGTCAGGAGTGTGTCAGGAACGTGTTTCTGATTTCAGAGATTTAAAACACAAATATAACGATTTTTCTATTAAATTACGATAAAAAGTCAGATATGAGTTTTTGTTTTCAGGGAGTTACACGCGGATATAATGAAATGTTCCATTAAGTTACAATACTGAAACATAATATTGCAATTATAGTTCGGATATGTTTTAAATATATGTCAATATTATGCCTTTAAAATGTTGATGATGTTGTAAGGTATACTATAGAACTACATGTCAGAAATATATACCCTTATTGTGTTACAGTGGAGAATGTGTTATTCTTTCCCAATAAACGCGTTTACGCTAAAACTATTATTTGCAGTGCAAACAGTTTGGAGCCAGCTCAGACGCCGGGTAACCCGGCGTCTGATCAGGCTCCGAACTGTTTGCCACCAAGATAAACATGAATTATCAGAATTGTCCAAAAGTTGTACTTTTCTACGTTATAGTGCTTTGCGTTTGCGTACG
Organism: Gari tellinella; assembly: GCA_922989275.2. Lineage (NCBI taxonomy): Eukaryota > Metazoa > Mollusca > Bivalvia > Cardiida > Psammobiidae > Gari > Gari tellinella. Next base: position 49,853,716 of record OV277866.1, read on the forward strand.
TTTGCGTTTAAACGGGAAAGAATAACAGATTCTCCACTGTACCTTTATTGTGTTAACCCTCTTCTGATTAGAAGCTGATGTCTGTGACAAAGTTTAAAAATAGCATCAGGAACCTTCTTTTCGCAAATGTTAGGCAAATCCAACTAAGCCTAGCCCTTCGTCTACACCAGGGCCCCATTTCATAAAACTTCGTACGACCAAACAACGGTCGTAAATCAAAACTTTATCTAATCCGGTCGTGTTACATCTCTTTGGAATCGTCTTTTCAAGACGATTCCATAGAGATGTCACAAGACAGGATTAGATGGGGAAATAAAGAAAAATTAAGACTTTTATATTCTGACTTACGACAACATTACTCGTACGAATATTTATGAAACGGGCCCAAGTATCGCATTTGTCGTCTTAACTTTGTTTTGAAAATTAACCGTTTCTCTACTATTATGGGGTTGAATTTGTATCTATTCTAGCCTTTCAAAATTGTGTGCACTTCAAAAGTAACGCTCATTGCGAACATTTTGAACCAATATTAATTGATTAAACAATTAGCATGAAAGTGGCAAAGAAGATGGCCCTGTGATATTGGTCTACACTGTTTACATAGTGCATGTGTACTCTTTAAAGGTACATTGTTTGTAGAGGACAAATTAACTCATCGCTAGGACTACGCCTTAACATTTAAATGTAAAATATCGTCGTCGTTTTTAAGAAATTGTCACTCTCCAATAACAAGCAAAACATTATGATGTTGATGATTTGTATGTATATTATACAATTGTCAAACATGAAAACTGACAAAACACCGTTTATTTAAAGTCAAACGCTTTGGCAATATACATTACTGTTTCAGCACAGTTCTATAATAAAGATAACGCTTTTCATCATCTCATCTAATCATTCATCGGCACTTTATGACCTACCTCTGTAATTAGTGTTGCAATGCCGTAAACCCCAACTCAACCACCTGTCCCAATAAACGCGTTACTAAATCAATGATGTATTTAACAAACAGTTTGAAGCCAGTTTAGATGCCGAATGGCCATTCAGGCTTCAAACTGTTTGTCACTCACATAAAAATAAATCGTTTTAAAAAACATACGCACAACATAACGTTATTTGCTATACAGTAAAACCTCTCTATTACTACCACTAAATTATGTCAAATATTAGTCGTTTAAGACAGGTAGTCGTTTAAGTCAGGTGACTGCTTAAATCAATGTAATAGTGAAACAGAAAGCTCCTATAGGAGCTTTCTGTTTCACTTTCACATTGCTTTAAGCTGTCACCTGTATTTTATACAGACAATTAGCCTTCTTTTGAGTGGTCGTTACAGAGAGGTTCTACTGTATTTGGTTGCGTTGCCTTTGTGTAACGATTGCGATCAAACGGGAAAAAGTATCGTTTTTTTCACATTTAGATTCATATTTGGTAAGTTCACAAATCTCTTATTTCTTTGTTTTTGTTGATTAAAATGAACGCCAAAAAGTCTTTTGATAAATATTAAATTCATATAATCGTATTATTAGCTATATTTGACTATAGTTTGGTTATCGCTAGACGTCGATATATCAATAGTTGGTAGACATGTCTGTTGAAATGTTATACTAACTTAGTTACGGATATTCTTTGCGGCAAGAGATTGCCTTAAAATGAAGTGCAGTAGACGTCAATTCTTTCAACTAAAACATAACGCTATTATGATAAAACGTTGAAAACGTATTTTGGAAAGAAAACGACTCATCTTACAGTGGAGAATCTGTTATTCTTTCCCAATAAACGCGTTTACGCTAAAACTATTATTTGCAGTGCAAACAGTTTGGAGCCAGATCAGACGCCGGGTAACCCGGCGTCTGATCAGGCTCCAAACTGTTTGCCACCAAGATAAACATGAATTATCAGAATTGTCCAAAAGTTGTTCTTTTCTACGTTTAGCGCTTTGCGTTTGCGTGCGTTTGCGTACGTTTGCGTTTAAACGGGAAAGAATAACAGATTCTCCGCTGTAACCTTAGTCATGAACAGTTTGGAACTTGATCATATACATGTACTACATGTATAACCATCTTACATGTACTCGTGGTCGAATCAGAATTCAAACTGTTTGCAGCGGGTGTTATTGTTTTATTACGATGGAAAGGGATAAGGGCGTCTCCCCTGTACAATCAATGTACAATTTTCATATTTTACAAGAACAGTTTCGTATCCGGCTAATTTATACGTTTTTCATCAAAACCAAAAGGCCCATCGCACATTATAGATTTTGTCAAATCCAGAAAATCACCCACATGTGAGACGAAATATCTGATATTGAAAGTTAATAGTAATAGCGGGGAATACATTAGCCATAACGTTGACAACTCTAACTCTGGTAATGACCAAACAGTGTATAGCCTGATCAGCCGCCGCTTTTTAACTCTTCATTGATCAAATTTATCGTGAGATGTTTACCTCTTCAACGCCATATTTGTCGTCTGCATCAATATTGTTGTCTGCAATATCGTTTCAAAGTTAGATTTAAGTCAGTATAACTAGCGTCATTTAAAAAAAAGTGGCAAACAACAGTTTTTCTCCTGATCAGATGGCCGCGTCAAGAATCAAAACTGTTTGCAAATGCGTTTTATGACGTCATTGAGCGTGAACTGGCTTAACGCGGCGGATGATCAGGATCTTTATTGTTTTCAACGCTCTTAAGACATAATATCTCGAAGGCTGCTACAGTGGAGAAAACGTTATCCTTTCCCAATAGACGCGTTTACGCCAAGTCTATTATTTAACCCAGCGTATGATCAGGCTCCAAACTGTTTGTTCTCCAGATCAAAATCACCATTCAGAATGGTCAAGAAGTTGTATTTTTCTTCATTTTACTGCAATGCGTTTGCGTTTCATTTGCGTTTAAATTGGAAAGAATAACCATTTCTCCGCTGTAATTCTATGAACGTACCCATGTCTGACATATATCCTTTAGCAGATTTAAATACACACTGTCGGTGTTAAGCCGAATCCTGTTTACTGGCCACTTTGAGAAAATCCGTAAAACACCAATGCTGTAATCGATCAGACTGAATCACGAGAGGTACTCCAGGCTTATTCTATGGATAAAATTACTAATACAATCACTTGGATTGGAATATATTCCTTGTAAAAACCGATATGTAGAAATGCCGAAACAGCGTACTCTGCAATGCTTTATGTTATTAAACTAGGACCGCTTACCGTTAGTCTGCCGATTAGCTAACTGTAACTTGCATTTGAAAAAAAGTATTCCAGATCAAGCGCCAAGAAAACTCGCAGTCTAACATGCACGGCTTACATGAAAAACTTGTATTTACGTAATTTTGTTCACACTGTCTGTCAATTTGTTGGTATATATTCATAAATTAAGTGAAACAGACGAAATTAAAAACAGACGACATATTTATGTATTTCTACACACATATTGTTATGCAATAAAAATGCTTAGAATTATATAATAATTGAAATAATAATGTAATGTTTTTCTCCAGTGGAGAAATAAATTAAATGTGTATTAATTAGTATCTATGGAGTAAAAGTATAATCAACATTGTCCAATTGTTTCATTTACCCCCAATATATTGCATTGCGTTTGCTTGTAGTTTCTATCAAACGTGAAAGCATAACGTCCTCTCGATTGAAAACATAATCTAGCAGTCAATCTCAGTTGCTCATCGTTCACAAAATTAGACATTAGAAAACACTACAAATCGTGATGAGACACTCCACATAGCGACCTTTCATCAGAATATACTCTGTTTGCCATACTACCATTTTAAGCGAAACGCAAAACTAGACAAAATGAAATTTCTGACGATTTGTTTTTATTGATAAATAGTTTGGACTCTGCACTGGCTCCAAGCTATTTGCAATGGAAGTAACAGTTTTAGAAAAATGGGATTTGAGGTAGAAACATGTATTTTGCACAGTATGTGTTTAAAACAAAGAACTTGTTCTACCAGAGTAGAGACTGCCTCAAACACTGTCTATAAAAACAAAACAAAATATATTTAATAAACATAAAAATATTATATTCAAGGAAACGTAGATACAAGTTTAAAAACACTGAAACCTCATCAGATACAAACAGTTTGCAAAAGTGTCTTGCAATCGTGGTTTGCGGCGGGTGATCAATTATTAAGCGCAACGTTTCGAACTTTCTGTTAGTCTGAACACCATGTGATATTAGCAGCCGCTGGTATCTCATCGGGGAAAAAATAAAATGTATGTACCGATAAAACTGACACCGACTGGTGTTTCTTTCCTGGTGATAAATTATTAATCATAAAAAGCTATAATTTGTTTCAATTACTTTGTTTGTTGTCTTGTTTTGTAATGCTGTGTATAGTGGGGCTGTTATTCTTTCCTATAGTAAAACCTCTCTATTACGACCACTAAATTGTGTAAACTATTGGTTGTTTAAGACAGGTGATTGCTTAAAGTAAGGTGGCAGTAACACAGAAAGCTCCTACAGGAGCTTTCTGTTTTACTGTCACCTTGCTTTAAGCTGTCATCTGACTTTTAATTAATCAATTAGTCTTTTTCATATTTAGTATTTAAACGCAAGGAAATACAAATGATATTAAAATAATGTAGAACATTAGAATTTTTTCCATCGGTTTAGTTTTTTCTTAGTGGCAAACTGTTTAGAGCCTTATCAGAAGTGTCCGAAGTGTGTATAGCATTTATTTATACAATAAAACCTCTATTATAAAACCACTAAAACGAAAGCTAATTAATTGTATGTCTCAGTCCTGCTGACAATGAGATGACACATCTTAAAAAGCTAATTTCGGACTATAAACCATAGCAGCAACAACAAACCTCTACACCAAGTTCGATACCGTTCTCGTGGATATTGCGCCAGGGAACATAGAGTGAGGATGTTATGATTTACCAATATGCGCGTTTGTTCTATAACAATTATTTCCAATGCATACATATTTGAACCAGTTCCGACACCGGGTAAGCGGGCGTCTGATAAGGCTCCCAGCTGTTTGCCACTGAGTTAAAATGAACCCCGCCCCCATAGAAGCGCCTTTTAGCGAATATTTAGCGAATGTATTACTCCGCAAAAGAAAATGGTTCCAATTTAATCAGTCATGAATATATATTATAGAGAATCTTTTCCATATTTTCTAGCACATGATAGCTTAAAGGAGGCTGAAAGTAAAGTAGAATGCGCTCTAATGCGCATTCTGTTTTACCTTCAACCTGTTTTAAGTAGTCATCTATCTTCAATACGAGAAATAGGCTATCAGGTAATTGGTTAATTGGTTGTCATGATCACTTTTTTTTATGGCGATGCGTTTGCGTTTTGTTTGCGTTAAACGGAAATAATTCAAATCTTCCCCGATATAGAATGTAGGAACTAAAAAGTACTGATACAGACTTGAGTGTTCTGTTGTGTCATGGTGATTAACTATTCATCATTCAGTGCTATGCTGTGTTTTTATGACCGTGTCGACTAGTTTAATTACGAACCTAACGATTGGGGAGACGCCATTCTTTCCCAATAAACACGTAAGTTCTAAAACAATGATTTCGATTTAAACAGTTTTAAGCCAGATTAATCGCCGGATTATCCGGCGTGTGATCAGGTCACAAACTATTTACTATCTACAAAGTAGATGTGTTGCGTTTACTTTTGCAGTATTGTGACCATAGTCCTTGAACTGTAACTTGAATTATTCAATCCCATTTAATATTGTAATTTCTTGCAAATTTTAATCAACGTTGCTTCACAATTATAATGTCTGCCTTGAATTATATATGCAGGATTAATGAAAATGGAAACACCCAACCGCATATTGAATACCATGCACATTGTCCGCGGCATTATCAAATCTATTAACGATTAATATTCATTTCTTTTGCAACTCTAATGCATTTTGTTCCTTAACTTGATCAATCGCCATGTGAATTAAAGAAGCGAATTTGAAAACTTTTTAAAATTTCGACTCATGGTCTAGTTATTACTTCATGCATTTCACTTAATCGCTTCACTGCCTTACTCCAACTGCACAAACTGTTTAAAACAGTTTTAATTCTGATCAGACGCCGATAAATAAAAAATTTCATTCGAAAAAGTCGTTTGTCTTTCCTGTTTAAACGCAATGATACAGTGGAGAATCTGTTATTCTTTCCCAATAAACGCGTTTACGCTAAAACTATTATTTCTATTGCAAACAGTTTGAAGCCAGATCAGACGCCGGGTAACCCGGCGTCTGATCAGGCTCCAAACTGTTTGCCACCAAGATAAACATAAAATATCAGAATTGTCCAAAAGTTGTTCTTTTCTACGTTTTAGTGATTTGCGTTTGCGTACGTTTGCGTTTAAACGGGAAAGAATAACAGATTCTCCACTGTAGTTTCTTGAAAACATCTGACGATCATGTTTAACCTAAGTGGAAAATAGTTCGGAGCCTGACATGTTTTTTCTGTACGGCAAACAGTTTGGCCCCTGAATAAATGCATTGCTTCAAATTGTTGCTATTAAAATAACTGTTTAGCGTACAGTGGAGAAGACTTTATTCTTTCCCAAAAACGCATTTACGCTAAAATTACAGTGGAGAATGTGTTATTCTTTCCCAATAAACGCGTTTACGCTAAAACTAGTATTTCCATTGCTCCAAACTGTTCGCCACCAAGATAAGCATGAATTATCAGAATTGTCAAAAAGTTGTAATTTTCTACGTTTTAGTGTTTTGCGTTTGCGTACGTTTGCGTTTAAACGGGAAAGAATAACAGATTATCCACTGTACTATTCTCACTGCAAACGGTTTGACATTCAGATTGAAATAAGAATTCACAAATCTCAAAAGGTTGCCATTTTCTACATTTCAGTGCTTTGCGTTTGAGTTTCGTTTGCTTTAAAAGGGGAAAGAATAATGTATTAGCCACTGTAAACGCGTTTGTTGGAAATAAAACCGTCATCTCCACTGCAACCCCTATTTAATTTTAGAATTACGCTTTTGAATACGAAATACCTTATCGTTTATATTTTAACTGATTCATAGCGAATTAAGAGAATATCCCCGTATAACATACAAAGTTATCACTCACTTATACAAAACGCCTTAAAGGTATAACAGATTAATGTACACCAACAAGTTGTTTCCTTACTACAGTGGATAATGTGTTATTCTTTCTCAATAAACGCGTTTACGCTAAAACTATTATTTCTATTGCAAACAGTTTGGAGCCAGATCAGACGCCGGGTAACCCGGCGTCTGATCAGGCTCCAAACTGTTTGCCACCAAGATAAGCATGAATTATCAGAATTGTCAAAAAGTTGTACTTTTCCACGTGTTAGTGTTTTGCGTTTGCGTATGTTTGCGTTTAAACGGGAAAGAATAACAGATTTTCCACTGTATATATAGTTTTACTTATTACACTGCAAAGTAAATTCTTTATTTCTGATTGGCTAACGAGTCGTAGACGTAAACCAATGTGCAGGGCGAAATGCATGTTGCACATGTACGGTAGGGAGACATTGTATGATTCCGATAAACGCGTTTACGCTGACAGACATCGGGTGACCCGGCGTCTGGCAAGTTCCAAACTGTTTCTCTCTCACATTACCAACACATCGTCAATGGAATCGCACGATTATCATTTTCAACATTTTAGTGTATTTAGTTTGTGTTTCGTTTTTAAACGGGAAAGAATAACATTGTAGTTTACGAACTATTATCACCGAACCTTTCGCTGCTAATCTATAGCATGAATTATATTTTGTCTTCCTAGTTTCGCTCTAAATTTAAATACAGTGGAGAATCTGTTATTCTTTCCCAATAAACGCGTTTACGTTAAAACTATTATTTGCAGTGCAAACAGTTTGGAGCCAGATCAGACGCCGGGTTACCCGGCGTCTGATCAGGCTCCAAACTGTTTGCCACCAAGATAAACAAGAATTATCAGAATTGTCCAAAAGTTGTTCTTTTCTACGTTTTAGTGCTTTGCGTTTGCGTACGTTTGCGTTTAAACGGGAAAGAATAACAGATTCTCCACTGTACACTGAGGCTCAAACCTTCACACAGGTTTCAGGCAGTTCGAATCGTGAGCAGACGCAGTTGGATTAATTAATCGCACATACAGTGGAGAATCCGTTATTCTTTCCCGTTTAAACGAAAACGTACGCAAACGCAAAGCACTAAATCGTAGAAAAGAACAACTTTTGGACAATTCTGATAATTCTTGTTTATCTTGGTGGCAAACAGTTTGGAGCCTGATCAGACGCCGGGTTACCCGGCGTCTGATCTGGCTCCAAACTGTTTGCAATAGAAATAATAGTTTTAGCGTAAACGCGTTTATTGGGAAAGAATAACGTTTTCTCCACTGTACGCCTGCACGTTGTATTGAGGTGTATAGAACATAATTCCTCCGCGTTTAGTATGCTAATTAATTTATGCATTCCAGTTTTCCAGTAACCCTCTGTGGACGTCAACATGAATACCAATTTGAATTTTCCTATACCAAATTAAATACGAGCGTCTGCCATTTACTTACTGATATACAGTAGGGAAAAGTTCACTATTTCCTCGATGAGCCATTTCCACGCCGAATTTATCTTCTGTTTTCTCCCCAAATTACCTCCTTTTGAAGTGTCGCCTTAGCTGTTTGTTCACAGAAATGGTTTAACCTATTACCAAATAAATAATATCTACATTTGAAGATAAGGTGGCCATTTAAAGCAAGTTTAAAGTAAAGAAGAATGTTCATTAAGGCACACACTGCTTATCATTCTGCCTTGTTTAAGTTACATTCTTCTAGGATAAAAGAAAATAGTTTGTATGGGACATACAATGTATTCAAGACTGTATCAATTAATCTCTTTTAATCTGAGGATGAATTAATTAAAGGCGTAAAAAGCTAATACTTTTGTTTCTAAACTGTTTGCGACTCAGATTGTAATAAATAGTCAAGATTGCAAACAGGTTGCCATTTTACATGTATATGTTTAATTTCAATGAGTTTGCGTTTAAACGGGAAGGAATAATGTATTTTCCTCCGTACAAAGAACCCAAATGTTTGAAAATAAGATAAAAGTAATCTGGTTTGGAATCATGAGACCGCTATTTTTCAACACCAAACAGCTCTCTACGGCAAACTGTATTTAAAACAGACAGAAGCAATCTATCACCGATAATTACCAGTCTTCCTTCTCAACGAAAATACTTAACAAATTGATCAACCACTTTGCTAAGAACGCTATTAATGTACAAAGTCATTTACTCTTTCTACCGTGGATGGAATTCACAATTTATCACAAAAATACATAGTAGCTATGGAAAATGCATGGTTAACTTTTCTTTACTCTACAACGGAGTATATATTATGTTTGTCCATTTAAACAAAATCAAATGCAAAACAGAATGCAATTCAGTAATAGCAAATGCCATATTTTTGAAAATTGCAATGATTCTATTTTATCTGATTTACAAACAGTTTTGGAGTTGGTCTCTCATTGGTTTGCATAATACATAATTCTGTTAGCACAAACGCGTTTGGGAGAAAGTTATAACACCTAGTGTTGCAGTAGCTAATCCATCCATCAGAAATGTTCATATATGTTACATGTACTCGTATGTTGCATTCATATGTAATATATCCAAGGTCATATGATAAGAGAAAAGAAACATTCATAGGCTATTCGTAATGTCACAAAGCGAAGAAAAGATACTAGTATTTTGTTTTCATATAGGCTACGACAAATGAATGGTCGGATTTAACCATTATCCTGTGCTGCAAAAATCGTCTGCTTTAATATTGTCGTCTGCAAAATGCATTAAAATTATATATATACATTTGATTAAAAAAACAAACTAAACACGAGTTTCAAACAGTTTCTATCCAGAGCAGACGCCGCATTACTCGGCATCTGATCTTTATAAAAACTGTTTCCAAATTCATCGAAGTCACGATCAGCAGGCAAAGTGATAAGTAAGTGGCATCTACAAGCCGATAACATCTTTTTATTTCTCTAAAAAAATATAATTATATGGGTAGATAACCACAATAAGCCACAGCATAAACATGATATCACACAGTATCGAAATGAAAATGTTATAGACGTTATTCTTTCTTAATAAACGCTACGCTTTTGCGTTAAGTTTGGTTTAAAAGGTAAAACGTAATGCCTTTTCCACTCTATCGATTTACAGTAATACTGTCACGGTAACTCAAAATAATGTATTTAATTAAAATGTTTATTTTGAAATATATTAACAACCTTTATAAAGCCGGTATTATCCGTATAAATCTGGTAATTGAAGTATCTGTCTATTCAAATCCGTTCAAACCCGTTCAATATCGCGACATGCCTCGAGCAAAATTCGAGAACGATAGCAAGCGATCTTTTTAGAATGTCTCGATACAGCGACTAATACAATTTACAGTTGTAAACACCCATGTCGTAGCAACTCGTTTGACGACTCACAAATAATGATATAGACTTTGTACTATCCGATTTATCCTATATATACATTAGTGTACCTACTAATTGAAGTATTATCAAAACGCGTTGCTAAAATATAGTTTATTTCCCTGATACTATACAAGGAAATAGGGTTGGATCGCAAGTAGAAGCAGTAAAAGAAACAACCGTTCCTCTATTGCCTATACACAGCCTGATTTATGACTGTTTCATTAGCATTAGAGAGCGTACGAGAGTAAGAGAGCAAGGGAGAGAAGGTTTGCTTGATAGTGGTCAATGCGTTTATGAGTATGACATTTAGATGCCATGAATTTTGAAAAAAGTAATGCACTCACAGGGAACAACAGTATGTACAGTTCTGGATAAAGTTCTGCTTTTCGCCTAATATTAACACTTTTATCAAGCATTTTCCTTTGGATATACTTATACCCATGGACTCGTATACACACTTTGACATTTAGATTGACAATATTTTTTTATATAATATATTCCAAGCCAAATGTTTCATTATATCTTAATTGAATCAGTGAACACAACAGTACAATGTACTTTCTCGATTTAACGCAAACAAACACAATTATTATGCAATAAAATAGACTAAATGACAGCATTTTGAAACTGATTAGCCTTTCTTTTAATCTGAAAGACAAACAGTTTAGAGCCTGATCAGACGCCAGGTTATCCGGCGTCTGATTTGATTTCAAACTTTTTTCAATGGACATATTAATTTTAGCATGGACACGCTTATTGTTACATGTAACGAATAACGTCTTTTCCACCGTACTGTTGGCGCTGAATCAGGATAATTGAATATTCCAAACCGTGATATTCGTTATACTAGTTCAATTTGAATTTCAAATATCCTTATGCTAAAAGCATTGCCTGTTGCAATTTCCTGCAAAATTTATAAAACCTCATTGAAACACAGTTTTATCAAATTGAGTGAGTGTACAAAATATTCAAAGTAAAGTGGTATTTCTCGCTTTAGTCTGCCATACTCTACAGACATTACATTTACTAGACGAAAACATAACTCAAACTGTATAATATAGTGCGCTTATATTTGTGTTTATTATCTTGCATCATCATATCATTTCAACCTATGAATGTAATATATTAATGCTGTTAAAGATCATAAAAGTAATATTCGTTGAATTCAAATTTAAAACAAGATTATGGGAAAGCGGAAAATACCTATAGAATATTTTCTCCTTACCCTTGTTTAAAGAAAAACATCTAAATTGAATATCCCATTGGTCATGTTTATTTAATTTTGATAGAAATGCATTGTAGCTAAAAAGGTAGACGCTATGAATAATTTTGTTAAAGATCTAAACTAAGCATATATTTGTGTTCATATTGTAAGTAAATTGCTAAAGTATAAATTTGGTTATCAAAAAGGCATTATCTAAAAATAGTGACATTGGAATAAGTACAATCTATTCGTAGGAATTAAACAATGTCATTTGTTTTATAAACGATACGCCCAAGTTTTTCATCTGATGTATACATTTATCATAATAAGGGAAGGAGCAACATTTTATGCAATCTAAAATCATTGGTACAGTTACGTCCTAATTAAACGACAAATATGAATTCAAACATTGATGACGCAAAACAATGGTTAAAGCTCCGGCCAGAATTTTAGTAAAGCAGAAAATTCTTTAGATGGTTTAACTACTTATCTCAACTTGGTAGCACTTGGCTAAAATACAAACAATACGTTTAGTCTTTGGAAAAGCGAAGTTGTATTGTATATCAATGCTTTTTCTGTGTCATATCAAAATATCACTTCCGAAGACAAGATAATGATCGAAACGACATTACATAATTCATATACCATGACTGTAAAGTATTAACGCAGCATGACATTCATTATACGGTTTCATGTCACTGATAAATGATGCATGTGATTTGATCTTTGAATCTGAGGTATCATCTATGCTTAGTGAAAGGCTATTTTTTTCTATTTAATTAGAATATGCATTTGTATAAATGTATACAGTTGAATCCCTCTCAACCAGACATGTGTGGGGACAACATAAAATTATGTTTAGCAGGTTTTCCAGTTCACCCCATAGTTTACCCAATAGCTTGTTTCTAGTATGGAAGAGGGCTGACAACTTAAAAACCTGATTTAAGCTATCATCTACTAGAATATAGAAATTATTTCTGATAATACATTTTCATGAATGTTTTTTCTTCAGTGGAATAATAAATCAAAGGCATACAAAGGGGTATTTATGGTGGGGATCTTATGGTGAATGGGTTAAATAAATAATAGTTGGAAACGGAACCAAAGGTTTTGTACGGGTTAGAGAGAATTTCGTTATAAAGCGGTTCCGGTTTGGAGGGGTTCCACTTTGCGCATGAATGATTCAGAAAGGTTATACAGTATAAAGGGGTTCTCAGTTTATAAATACTGTTGCGAATCTCAAAGAAGAAATGAAAATGTCTATAACATACATGTATCAGCAACATAATTATAATAGAAAATACATTAAATGTTTTATTTCAAAGGCAAACAGTTTGGAGCCAGATCAGACGATGTCCAGGTTAAAATCAACATTTAGACTGGTCAAGAAGTTATAATTTTCTTCATTTGACTGCAATGCGTTTGCGTTTCGTGTGCGTTTAAACAGGAAAGAATAACGTTTTCTCCACTGTAAAACGACTTTTCAAATCCTTAAAGCTTTATCTATCAGCGACATATTTCCAAACAAACGCAGTTCAACTTCAGGAACGCATGCCTATTCCGATCCGTTTGGAGCCGGTTTTGACGCCAGTTTTATCCGTCGTCTCAGCAGGCTCTTAACTGCTTGCTGCTCAAATTACTCTACATCTTCAAATATTACCAAAGTAGTTTTCTAATTTATAGATTGCGTGCATGCATTTTATTTCTTTTTATAAGACCATTGAAAACGGTTTCTTCTCGTATTAGAATATAATGTTTCAGCTTTTAACCATTCTTCACTTCAAAATCCACTGAATAATATTGACATGAGTGTTATATTCAACAATTGCCTTCAGTGAAAAACTAATGGCTTCCTTTGTAAACTGTTTTACGTGATACTGTAGACAACCTTGTGTTTAGCGAACACTTACAACCTGATGCGTTAGCAGCCTTGGTGAAATACATGTATTGACATTGTGAAGTTCTGGAAGGTGGACCAATAAAAACGCAGATAGTACGTATAGTACGTATTCAGTCGTACACCGGAAGTATCTAACAATAGAAATAATTATTATCTTATTACTAATATTATCTCCGTCACTTTCTCATCCCGAGTGCAATAGTTTTTATGCAAACAGTTTTGGTCCTGAATAGACGCCGCGTAGCTCGAGGTCTGTTCAGGAACCAAACTGTTTGACACTCATTTCAATAGTTCTTATTTCTAAGTACCTAAAATTTAAAGGGAAAAAAGCCGAAGACAATTGTTTTAAAATTGATGACGTCATAGCAGGAGATAGGTTAAATATCTATAGTAGCCCTGCATGTTCACGACACGTGCTGAAAATGTGCAGCACATACATCAAACCTGTCAGACACTATCGCTTAATGACCCATTACCCCATAAATACACCCTTTGACGCCTCTCATTTGTTCCTCCATTGATGAAAATAGTTTCATTTACATAGTCGTGAAAATGCACTACATAAAACGTTTCTATATCATAATAGACTGTAGCTTAAAGAAGGCTCAAAGTAAAGCAGAATGCGCCTATAGGCGCATTCTGCTTTACTTTAAACCTGCTTTCAGCGGTCACATATCTTCAAAACTAGTAACGAGATACATGGGGTAATGGACTAAAACCATTTCATAAGTATAAGTGTCAAATTATTTTTGATCCCGATCAGACGTCGACTTATTTGCCAGCTTGACATCAAATGTTCTTGAATAATGTCATCAGAACAATGAGTAATGCTTAAGTGTCGTATTTTACTGAGAAAAAACTAAACGCAATAACATTGACAATTTACTAAGAATAAACCCTTTCATGATCAAATTATTCGGAAATATTTACATGTACCCCTTCACCGCTTTATTGTCGTCTGCTTCATTATTGTTGTCTGCAAGACACGTTTCAAAGTTAGATTTAAGGTTGTATATGACTTTATTAATATCGATGTGAGTGTCAAACAGTTTGGGTTCTGATCAGACGCCGCGTTACGCGGCTTCTGATCAGGACCCAAACTGTTTGCAAACGCGCTTTAAGGCGTCATTGAGAGTGAAAGGGTTACATGGCAAACGCATTGAGGCCTACTTGTTAAACCGACTAACTCGGCATCTGATGCGGCTCCGAACTGTTTACTACGGGCAACTTTGTTTCAATAGAAACGCGTACATGTATATTAGAGAAGAATAACGCCATCCTTGCATACATTGGTACTCAAAATCCATATCCGAATTATACTTGTTTTGTTGATTATAGGTCTCCCATGTCAAAGTGAGGGCGGATGGAGACATTAGTCTGTTGGTTTGTCGGTAATTACTGACCCCAAGAGATCCGAGGCTATTTTACGGAGATAAATGGGGCGCTAAATAGTTGACCTTAATATCTTAATACAAATATGTCACCATCTGTAACGGTGTCAGACAGACACAAACTGCTTCATTAGCTTTATTACCGTATCTCGCAATTCTAAAATCAATAAACAATATTATGAAAATATGTATGTACTGGAAATCTATAAAATACAAGCAGATACATGTATCAGCGATCAACCTTCTGCACACTTTAAAAAAGTACAGGGGAGAAAAATGGCATTATTTTCCAATAAAATCGTTCATTCCAAACAAAACAAGGAAGGATGTCCACTGCAAACTATTGGGAGTCTGATCAGACGCCGGCCGATCAGACTCCTAACTGTTTACTATCTAGATAAGAAACAAATCTCTCAAAAATATTTATTTCGTCTGCTTTACGCTTGCGTTTAAACGGTAAAAGGGTAATTTCTTCTGCGCTGTACCACTGGAGACGATGTATAAAAACCGCCTGACAAAGTCGAACCCCTGACGAAGGGAACACATACGCTAAACTAGGATAGTGAGTGAGTGAGCTGTAAATGAGTTCAGTGTACCTTTTAGGGTTCACATCATCCAAATGTTAGTTGTTACAGTGGAGAATGTGTTATTCTTTCCCAATAAACGCGTTTACGCTAAAACTATTATTTGCAGTGCAAACAGTGTGGAGCCAGATCAGACGCCGGGTAACCCGGCGTCTGATCAGGCTCCAAACTGTTTGCCACCAAGATAAACATGAAATATCAGAATTGTCCAAAAGTTGTTCTTTTCTACTTTTTAGCGCTTTGCGTTTGCGTACGTTTGCGTTTAAACGGGAACGAATAACAGATTATCCACTGTATGCTAACGTGTTCTTTTTGCATCTGCCAGTAAAAGCTATCTACAAACATTAGGCCTAAAACTGTTGATTTTTTGCAAAACTAACGCCATTTTATTTTTGGTCGTTTGCAATTATTTATGTTTAGATTTTCTTTTCAATGAAATTAATACAAATTCCAGAATCAAACGGCGTGGTTCCTGACCTACGACTAAGTAAGTTGGTTTCTGATCTGGATTCAAATTGTTTTAAACATCTTTTGATGCAAAACACACTTTGTTCCCATCGAGTTACAGCAAACGCTTAATACATTTACCAGAATAGTATTTCAGTTTAAACGACATTAAATGGAAACATAAATGAATAAACTAAATGCATAAATTGACCATATTACAGACAAAACGGTGACATTCTATGTTTATTTGAGTAGCCATTAGTATGGAACCTGATCAGACACCCTGTAACCTGACGTCTGATTTGGCTCTACACTGTTTGAAACGGGAATGCTTGTTTTATCACAAGTCGACTTTGCAAACAGTCATGCGGCGTCTGGTCAGGATCGAAACTGTTTGACACTCGTATCGATAGTTCTTAAGTCATGCTACATCGAATCTTACTTTGAAACGATTTTGCAAACAGCAATGTTAAAGTAGACGACAATAAAGAGGTGAACGGGTAAACACCTGACGGTTAATTTGGCACCGAAAAGGCTAAACGGGAAAGAATAGCATCTTCTCCGGTGTAAGGGGTTAGATATATTACACACCAATGTCAAAGTCAGTTTGTCTCGATCAATTGGCTGTGAACATAAATACCTCTTGATGTCATTCATTTCGTACTGCTGTCGTTTCTGACTTCATTGTACAGTGTTCCCTCTCTACAACAACACCATTTGGGAGACATATTGTGTGCTGTTCGGAGCAAAGTTGGCTTACATTTGCAAGCAGCTTGTGTCCAGATCATACGCAGCGTCACGCGGCGTCTGATGTGGATTCAAGCTGTTTGTCACTCGTCATTATGTTTGTGTTTTTGTTCAAAATGTATATTATATAACTTTGAGAAAAACAGCATACAACAATATTCAGCAGACTACAGTGGAGAAAACGTTATTCTTTCTCGTTTAAACGCAAACGTACGCAAACGCAAAGCACTAAAACGTAGAAAAGTGCAACTTTTGGACAATTCTGATATTTCATGTTTATCTTGGTGGCAAACAGTTTGGAGCCTGATCAGACGCCGGTTTACCCGGCGTCTGATCTGGCTCCAAACTGTTTGCACTGCAAATAATAGTTTTAGCGTAAACGCGTTTATTGGGAAAGAATAACATATTCTCCACTGTATTGATTTGGGAAGAGCGACAAGCGTTGATGTAAGGAGGGAATCGTTGTTCGGATGGTCATTGTAAGGAGGGAGCACTGTTATACAGTTAAAACTCATATAGACGAGCTTCACTATGAGTTTAAACTTGTTTTTGGAAACAGGTGCCCGCTAAGTGCAGAATAAGGGTAATACATACAGGCTCTTAAGACTTAATTTCGTCCTGTACATGTAAACAGCCAACCACTTGTCATTTATAATCATCACATTTTATTGGTTTCATCTCGCTCGGTGTAAAAGAAGTTAGTCTTTCTCGTTTAAACGCAAACGTTACGCAAAGGCAATGCATGAAATGTACAAACTTGCATTGTTTTAATGATTATCGATATATTTTAACCTGAGTCACGAACGGTATTGGATCTGATCAGATGCCGGGATACCAAGTGTTTGATCTTGCTCCAGCTGTTTGTAAAGGACATAAGGATTGAAGCAAGCACGCATTGATTGGATTGGAATAACATTTTCGTCACTATAAAACACATGTTCCTTGTTTTCTCATGTATTTTACGTCATAAAGTAGGTTGGTTGTAAACCATGAAATAACTATAGAGCGCATACACAAACAGCGAAGAAGACGGTATTCGTTCCAAATAAACGCGTTTACGCTAAACAATACAAACAATTATTTTCATTGCAAACAGTTTGAAGCTAGATCAGACGCCCGGCAACCCGGCGTCTGATCATACTCCAAACTGTTTGCCACTCAGATCTAAAAGAATAGTTTGACATCCCAAATAGTTGTCTTTTTCTCAATGTTATTGTAATGCGTTTGCGTTTAGTTTGCGTTTAAACGGGAAGTAATAAAGTTTGTCCATTGTACTGATCGCGAAATAATGACACGTCTTTGTCAGCCAAGGACTTTTAATAATAGTATTTTGTCTCTACCAGAACAATTGATTTTTCATTCTGAGGAGTTATTCAATTGTACCATCCGAATTTAATTTCTTACAAATCTAGTTTATCCTTAGTCTGTTTAAATGTTACAATCAGAATTTTTAACAAACAATTAAGCAAACTTCAGTTTTAATAAGACGAAAATTCATAATAGCGAGATTAGTTAAATTGTTGGATAACGTTTATATTGAATTTCAATAAAGAAAAATGCCCGCATTATTACACGCTACTTTTAAAATTTCAAGTGGACTATTCGGTTTTCCAAGTAAGTTTAGTCTATCGTTGACAATTAAGGTTTCATTGTAGGATTAACTGTTTAAGAGAAGATACCAATAGACAAAACGAGCACATACCTTGTTTAGATTGTCTTAACAGGTAAACTGTTTGTAAATATCGAGTATGATCGCCACTAGGATTAAGAGCATTAAGTAATGGAAGTAGCATGGTTATATCTTAAACACACCTCTTAAAACAAGATGAAAGCATTAAGGCCGGATAAAAGGGATACTCAAGGCTCTTATAAGATGTCTAATTTGGTAAACAGTGTAGACCCTGATTAGAGGGCTCCTATATGAGACCTCTGATCTGGGTCTTCACTGTTTGCAAATGTCATGAGTATATTTTAAGAGGTACATGGTATTGAAAGAGGTAATTACGATACATGTAAACACTTACCCATATCTGACATTAATCCGTTTAGGGTTATTCGCAAAATCAGCACAATTCGGGTGATAAGTTTGTATATATCCCTTTTCCGGGCAATATGATAAAATTCCGTATACACCAGTGTTGTAATTGATCCGATTGAATCACTAGATCTACTCCGGGCTTACTTGGAGGATAATGTGACTAATTCAATCACTTAGATAGGGATATATAGAGTGTAAAAACCGATATGTCACATGAAACAGAACATCGGATAAGAGGGAGTTATAGCCCTGTTATTCCTTTATGTCTCCACAAAGCTCTGTATTGTGACAACGTATTAGAATTACCGCCTTGTTGTAGACATAAAACGTATTTGAAGTTCTTATTTTACTAGAATTTTGTGTATAGTGCAAACAACATTGTCCTTTTCCGCTTAAGGCGTTACGCTAAAACTATCATTTCCATTGCAAACAGTTTGGAGCCAGATTAGACACCGGGTTTCCCGGCGTCTGATCAAGCGCGGAACTGTTTGTCACTCGAATTACAAAAAATAGTCAGGATTGTCTTTAGGTTGTCCTTTTCTCCATATAAGTACTATGCGTTCGCGTTTCGTTTTGCGCTAAAACGAGAGAGAAAAAGCGTCGTCTCCATTGTAAGCTCGTCAAAATTAAACGCTTGCGTCTGGTACTTTTATATTGAAATACAATCATGACTCTACGACATCTAAACGGTCAAAATGGAAGCATTTGAGGAGATCAGTCAGGATCAGCAAGCCAACACGTCACGGTAGATACGTTTCAGGTTTATGGAAACATAACAACTCCTTATTAAATGATATAGAATACATTAATACAATAAATAGTAAAATTGAAGAAATTAAAGAACAATATTCATTACTAATATACAACAGAGATGCGATAAGAGATATTCCAAACTGTGAAATCCAATTTAGTATAAGTGACCAATTATTTTTAGATACATTATTAATGGAACTACGAGGGAAATCGATTTCATATAGCTCTTATAAGAAAAAAATTAACCAAAATAAAGAAGCAGAACTGAAAGATGCAATATATAAAATAGAACAAAATTTAACAGATGAAAATTCAGGCGAACTTGTTTCTTTACATAGTGAGCTAAAACAAATAAATGAAAATAGGATGAAAGGATATATTATCCGATCTAAAGTAAAATGGAGCATAGAAGGTGAAAAACCAACTAGATATTTTTGTGGTCTAGAAAAATCAAACATGCAGACAAAAACGCTACGAAAAATCATAAAAGACGATCGGTCGGAAATAACTAAACAAAATTTGATTCTAGATGAAATTAAAAGTTTTTACGAGACTTTATATAAATCACATGACGATAATACAAAACATAAAGAACATAACTATTTTTTTGAAAATGAACACATACCGAAGTTGAGTACACATGAATCAGAACTTATAGAAGGAAATATAACCATTGATGAAGCTACAATTGTTTTAAAAAATATGAAAAATAATCGGAGTCCTGGTACATCAGGTTTTAGCGCTGATTTTTATAAAGTTTTCTGGAAAAAGATCGGAATTTTTGTAGTCAGAGCTTTAAACGAATCATATCATACTAATAAATTGTCCGAAACTCTTACTCAGGGTCTAATTACCTGTATACCTAAAGGAGACAAACCAAAGCAATATCTAAAAAATTGGCGTCCCATTACATTACTAAATACAGTCTACAAAATAGGAACTGGGTGTATTGCAAATAGAATAAAATCTTTTCTTCCCAAACTTATTCATCCGGATCAGACAGGTTTTCTTAAAGGGCGTTTTATAGGAGAAAATACTAGATTGATATATGATTTGCTTCATTATACTGAAGAACATGACATTCCAGGAATTTTACTTTTAATAGACTTTGAAAAAGCTTTTGATTATCTTACATGGTCCTTTGTTAAAACAACTTTGAAAGCTTTTAATTTTGGTCATTCAATACAAACATGGTTTGATGTTTTTTATAAAGATGCAAAATCAACTGTAACTCAGTGTGGATTCCTTTCAGACTTTTTTAGAATAGGAAGAGGCTGCAGGCAGGGGGATCCTTTATCCTGTTATATCTTTATTTTATGTGCAGAAATTTTATCTATTAAAATAAGGTCTAATCCAAACATTAAAGGAATAAAGATAAATGAAACTGAATACAAACTCTCCCAATTTGCAGACGACACAAGTATAATATTGGATGGTTCAAGTAAATCACTTAATGAAACACTGGACACTCTTTCAAAGTTCTCAGAAATAGCAGGATTAAAAGTAAATTTTGAAAAAACAAAAGTGGTATGGATCGGGAAGAAAAAATATAGTTCCGATACAATTAAAACTAAATGGAAGCTAACATGGAACCAACATCAATTCCAAATGCTAGGTATACATTTCCATGTAGATTTAGGTAAAATGATACATTTAAATTATAACCCAAAAATAGTTGAAATAGAAAACACGATAAGAAATTGGAATAGAAGAATATTAACACCATTAGGCAAAATTACAGTTATTAAAAGTTTGTGTATTGCTAAATTAAACCATTTATTTCGTGCATTACCGAAACCTTCGGATCAAATGATAAACAAGTTACATAACATATTTTATACCTACATTTGGGGCGGATGTCACAAGATAAAGCAATCTATAATAGTAAAGGATTATAAAAAAGGAGGTTTAAAAATGATAAATTTAAGATCTTTTATTGATTCACTAAAAACAACATGGATCAGAAGGCTAATAATAAATAACGGTGGATGGACAGGTATAATAAAAACTAACATTGATTTAAACAAAATGCTAAACTGTGGGAAACATTTTTATGAATCTCTTGCAAATAAATGTAGTAATACATTTTGGGCTGAAACTTTTACAGCATTTTCAAAATTATTCAATAATCACATTATAGATAAAAACAATATTCAGGATTATCCATTATTTTATAACCATATGATTTTAGTAGGAGGGAAAAGTGTTTTCTTGAAATCATGGTTTAAGATAGGAATACACTGTATTAGAGATTTAGTAAATGAATATGGTTTTATCATGAACTATGACGATTTTAATAATAAATATAAAATATCTACCAACTATTTAATATATAATGGAATTAAACTTGCAATTGAAAAGGGGCTTGAACAGTTACAAATACGAAAGAGAAACTTAAAACCTGTCATGAAACCGGCTTTCCCGCCTTATTTAAAAATACTTTTTAAAGATTCTAGAGGTTCTAAAGCAATGTACGAATGTTTAAATACAAACACTGATAACCCGACTTGTATTCAAAAATGGTGTAAAATATTAGGAAAGAACATTTGCAACGATGATTGGAAACAAATATTTCATATGCCCTTTTCAGTAACGAATGATAAAGATATACAATGGTTTCAGGTTAGAGTAATACATAGAATACTGGGCACTAACTCTTATCTATTTAAAATCAAGTATGCTGATAGCCCGTTATGTACGTTCTGTAACAAAGACATAGAAACTATCGATCATTTGTTTTGGAAGTGCAGCATCAGCCAAGCGCTTATAAATGACATACTGATGTCCATTCATAACGATTTTCAAAATCTCAATATGGAAACAATGCTCTTTGGTTTTAGACAAACCTCTGATAGTGTAAAGAATTTAATTATCATCTTTTTTAAAATGTATATTTTTCAATGCAAATACAAAAAATATCAACCTACGGCGCAAGGTCTAAATAACTATATATCTTATAAATACAATTTATTTAAGTCTATCTCAATTCAAAATAGTATTGAAGACACTTTTCATAAACAATGGGAGCAGTTTAATATTCTGACAAAGACTTAGATTATTATTATTATTATTACTTAATTATTTATTTATTTTTTTTTTTTTTATCTTCAAAACGTCTGCACATAAATGTAATTGTTAGTATGTACGAAGATGTGGGTGTATATGGATAAAACAACACTAGTAATAAGCATAATCTATTCATTGCAAAATAATTTTCTGTTTCAAAATCACAAAAAAAACTTATTAGTATACCTGGCTTCAAATACGTATTTTTTCTTTTTGTATGAAAATGTAAACTTTTGGAGCTTTGTCAGCCATAATATTATTATATGTATTTGTAAGGTGTGTCGGTGGATGGCTCCCCGACCCCGACGCACCTATGACGGGGACAATAAATGAGGTCCTTACTGACAAGGCCTGAAAAAAAAAAAAAAAAAAAAAGATACGTGACGTTGACGAGTTAACGACGCAAGACGTTACGTCAGGTTAATGCGTTCGATAATTATTGCATTGGTCAGTAGAAGATAAGGACATAGCACATACCGATTTAAATCCATTTTATTCTTAAAAAATAGGAAACAATACCGATTTGCAACAATAACTTTTAACCTAGCGTTAACAGTGCATTTATAATAACACGAATTTGATTAAAAAGTAAAGCATCGTGTCAAAGAAATATTTACAAACATTTTGATACCACATTTGCCTATATTTATGTAAAAAAAAAGATGGGATTTTTAATCCCTTAACAAGTGCATACAGTGGAGATTCTGTTATTCTTTCCCGTTTAAACGCAAACGTACGCAAAGCGCTAAAACGTAGAAAAAAACAACTTTTGGACAATTCTGATATTTCATGTTTATCTTGGTGGCAAACAGTTTGGAGCCTGATCAGACGCCGGGTTACCCGGCGTCTGATCTGGCTCCAAACTGTTTGTATTGTAAATAATAGTTTTAGCGTAAACGCGTTTATTGGGAAAGAATAACACATTCTCCACTGTAGTTTCTTTTTCGTGTCAGTATAGTAATAAATAAAATACACCGAGTAAATCGGGGTCTGTAAAGATCAAGTCTATTGCATAAGTGTGACAATGAGTTTTAGTATGAATACCTAGCTTTGAATTTAACCCTTATCATGCTAAATTAGTGTCTGTTCTAAACACAATGTATTGCTGAAATACTCAAAATCAGTTGTTATGATTTCTAAACTGAATATCATTTCAATAGAGCTATGTTTGTCAAAAAGTTTCAATCCAAATCAAACGATCTGTATAAAAAAAACTCTTATGCTATCCAAGTATCGCTTTGCATGATAAGAATTAAATGGACGATATTGCACTACATTTGCCGTTTAGAATTATTAGAGGTTGTTTACATGGTGCATATAACAGATACAGACAGACAAATGCAGTATATATTGTACTAATGTATAACACAAGCGTAATGGTACAAAAGTACACTGTTCTATATATTGTACGAGAGATCGCATCGATCGCCAAGTGTATAGGCAATCATATACATTGTATCTAGACACCATTACCATGGTCGTTGTAAATTTGGCCTGTCTGCTGAATTGCATAACTAAAATATCAGTTACAGCAACATAATCTGTGTTCTCTTTACAGCTGGATTGAACAGATTTTAGGCTGTCCATGATGGAGTAAGTCTAGAAGGCCACATACTTATACAAGGAAGAAGACATTCTTTTTCAATAAACACGTATATGCTATAATTGTTATTTCCGTTGCAAACAGTTTGAAGACAGATCAGACGCCGGGTAACCCGACGTCTGATCAGGCTCCAAACTGTTTGTCTCTCAGATAGAAAATGTCTGTCACATTTGTCTCAAATGTTGTCATTTTCTATTTTTTATTGGAAAGCGTTTGCGTTTCTTTTGATTTTAAACGGCAAATAATAACGTTTCTCCACTGTACTTATACATGTATATGAAAATATTTTCCAGCTTTGCTTCAATTCAGAAGTGTTGCCACCTACAAGGACAAACAACTACCTATTGCATGATAGTAAAATATATGGTAACATAGGAGAGTTTTATAAACATTGTGTCCTTTGTTAATGACATCTCATAAAGACTTGCCAAATCAAAGCTTTTGTGCTAAATCAATAATTCCAATAACAGTTTGGAGTCAGATTAGGTCCTAGGTAATCCGACATCTGACCAGCCTAAAACTGTTTGCCACTCCAATTATTTGTAAGAATGTACATTCTGACACACATTGCGCACGTCCCTATATAAACAAAGAATGAAGTTCAACGTATTATTTTAAATAAAAAACGCACGCGCTGTAACGTCTTAACGTTACGTCATATGGCTACGAAAATGCTACGCTAAGAAATGTAACGCCGTTGCGTCGGTGCAAATTGTGGTTAAATTGAAGTGTAAGAATCGAAATAATAAGTTAATACCAGTGTTTTATCTTGCAATAAACACGGGTAGTCGTTCAGATTCTGGAAATTAAATCATTCGGTCTCCGGCCTCGTGATTTTATTACTACGCATCTCCACTCCTACCCGTGTTTTATTGCACGATAAAATACTGACATGAATTTATTATTTCTTAATTTAAACATTGAATTAGAATAAAAGAATATTGATATGATAGGCGTTTAACCTTTTTAAAGGCAATGACACCAAAATAAGCGTTTGCAAATAGTTGGATCCTTATAAAACGTCATGGTACGAAACATCGAATCAGGATTGACACTCGTAATGATATTGCGTCAGTCATACTGCCTTAAATCTAAGTTTTAAAAATATTGCAGGCAACAATATTGATGCAAATGAAAATATGGCAGTGATGCGGGAAAACCTCCCAATAAATTTGGCGTTCAAAGTGTAAATATTGGTTTTACTGGACTAGTATACATGTATATAGAATGAAGTGATAATTTCGTCTTCAAAGAGACATTACACCATGGAACAATAACAACGGTGCGATTGACATTGACCTATATATACAGTAAACTCCCACTATTACGACCACTAAAAGAAGGCCCATGCAAAAAGTTTGGCGTTCAAAGTTTAAATATTGGTTTTACTGGACTAGTATACATGTACATGTATATAGAATGAAGTGATAATTTCGTCTTCAAAGAGACATTACTTTATAGAACAATAACAACGGTGCGATTGACATTGACCTATATATACAGTAAACTCCCTCTATTACGACCACTAAAAGAAGGCCTATGCAAAAAGTGAAGACCCTTTTTGTCATTTTGAAATATATTGTTAAAATCAACCCTAAATAGTCAAACATGGACAAGACTTATTTTGAATTTTGAATTGTCAATTAAAAGTTTCAGGGGTGAACCAGGAAAGACTGGCGTCGTATTTACTATAAAGTTGCGCTTAGCTTGATATCGGCTTATAGTTTCTTCACGTCGGCTGATTCAGCGATGGTGCTATTTATGCTGTGCAGACAAATTGATAATGCTATCAAATCACAGTTCTTCAATACATCCAGAATATTCGGAATATTAAATTTCTGGCTGTATGCATCCGATCAATTGAATATTCTCTGAAAGGATTATTCAGCTTAAACGTGATTTGAAATTCTAATATTACAATGTTCAAAGCGGTAGGAAGTCTCATATGTTTCCATCATAGGTGGTTCTTTCGAGTTGCTTATACATACTATATAGTGCCTATCAATATAAATAGAATAAGGGTTCAAAAACGTCTACTCGAGAGAACCATCTATAATTTCCATGGGATACATGTACAGCGCTCTCAATGGGAGACAAATATTGTGTGCGTTGTTCGGATGGAGTCGTTAAAGGGAGGGAAAATGGTTTACATCTGCAAACAGCTCGAATCCAGATCAGACGCCGCGAAAGCTGTTTGTCACTCTTTATTAAGTTTTTTTTCTGTCAGAACGTCTATTATGTAACTTTGAGAAAAACAGCAGACGACGATTTTAAGCAGACGACTTTGCAACCTTGAATAGGCTGGACATAGTTTACGTGTTTATGAAACAGCGGCAAGTGTCGTTTTAGGAGGGAATCGTTTTTGGGAGGGCGGTTGTAGGGAGGGAGCGCTGTAGTTCCATAGTTCTATTGGAGAAGACGTTATTCTGTCCCGTGTAAACGCAACTGAAACACAAACGCACTGCAACAAAATGAAGAAATGTCATATTTTAAAGACAAACGATTAATTTCAATGTGAGTGTTAATCGGTTTGAGTACTGATCAAAAGGTCCCGTCACCCGACGTCTTATCTGGTTCCAAACTATTTGCAATGTACATACATGTATTCTTACAATGAAATGAATTTCAAAATATATTGGTTATCAAACTAATTGAGCCTTACAATTGAATATTTACAATCGCCCCATTCAATTCTATTGACAAAAAGTGTGTTCATTTCATATAAACACCAATTTTTGAGAGGGCGGGACTTGTGGAAAAGTTGCGAAGGGGAGGCGGGGCATATGCAGTTTTCATTCGCAAATTAATCTTTGGAACTTGGGGCAGCAAACATTTGGCGGATTTTTTCTAAATTTGTTCTCAACCAATCTATGCCTTCCTACTAGTGGAAACCATGATTCCCGACTAATATTCTTCTTTGTAAATGAGATAAATTGCAAGAAAATTGACATTATATAAATATTAGATGGCAGTTTACGTGACATTCAAATTGTCAACCCGAGAAACAGCATGTCACCCCGAGGCGTAGCCGAGGGTGACATTCTTGTTTTCGAGGGTTGACAATTTGAATGTCACGCAAACTGACATCTAATATTTATTTTATTACACAGCTTATCAACCCTGGCTTTGGAATCGTTTTATTTGTCTTTTATAAAATGTGTTGTGAATACCAATTTAGCGCGAACATGTACATAACGCGGGAAATGACGTCGCCGTCTTACGACGTCACATTGTTTATAATTATATTACAAGAAACAAAGAAGAACGTTATGATAAGTAAATTGAAGAAACAGCATCTTTACATTGTCTAGGTGGCAAATATCCTCTTCCGAAATGGTGGCAAATCGTTAAGGAATGGACAAAAGGAAGCAACTTGTACAGCAAATGCCAAAAGTTGATTAGAAGTTACCACTCTTTAAAACGTTCCAATGTAGCCAATAGCGAAAGTCATGTCAATGCTGACAGTACGTTTTCGGACGGAGTAAAAAAGTAATGTCCTTTAGAGTGACGTCACAAAAAGAATATCATAAAGAGTGACAGTATATTTTGTAACTCAAAGCGAGGTGTAATAAAAGAATCTACCTTATAAACAGCGGCCTATATCTGCGTTTCTTTATGACAATAAAACCCCGATATATTTATCCTACTTTAAAATTACGTCACTTCTAATGAAGTCATAAATCGGCATTTTTCGCGCCAAACTGTCAAGTTGTTGACAATGGAACTTATTTTTTCTGCTTTCGAATGTACACATATTCAGTAAATCGGTCATGGCTGTTCCTTATAGGGTACACATTATTCGTGTTATCGACTTCTAATATGGATTAAACATACATGCGTACTGCCAAAATGTTTATTTTGTGTTAGAAATTACAGCAAATATATTGTAAATATAAGAAATGAACTGATGTTTTTCGGCGTTCAAGCGAAATGAACGACAGAAAATTATCGGCAAATTTACCATGGTATTTGCCGACATTTTCTGTCGTTCATTTCGCTTGAACGCCGAAACAAATCAGTTCATTTCTTAAATATTTACAGTCGCCCCATTCAATTCCATTAAAAATGTTGACGTCTAATTTGTTTAAACGCAATTATTCGAGAGGGCGGGACTTGTGAATATCATCGCAGAGGAGGCGGGGTTTATAGTTCTGATCTCCGCGAATCAGTATCCGGTTATGGCTGTTCCTTTCAGGGTACATATTATTCGTGTTAACAACCTCTTGTATGGATTAACCAAACATACATACTACTAAATAGTTTATTTAATATTAGAAATGTCAGCAAATATGATGTTAATATAAGAAATGAACTGAATTTTTTCGGCGTGTAAGCGAAATAAACGATAGAAAATGATTGGCAAATTTACCATGAATCGCTGACGAAATTGCCGATAATATTCTGTCATTTATTTCGCTTAAAAGCCGCAAAAATGCAGGTGCTTTTTTAAGAAGACGTTGGGCATTTAAAAAAACCGCTAAAACATTTATTTCCATTGCAAACAGTTTTGTGAGAGATCAAGAACCGAGAAACCGACTCCAAAATATTTGCCACTAAGATTGAAACGCTGCATTAACTTTCCAACATTTATTTTTTGTTTTTTAACTTTTACTACATTGCGTTTGCATTTCATTTGTGTTTAACGCATACGTGTAACCACATAGCTTTATCTAGTTCTGAAAATAGGTGACCACTTAAAGTAGGTTAAAAGTAAAGCAGTCTGCTTTATTTTGGAATTAATTTCTTCGGTAGAGGAATAAATTAAAGGCATAAAATGGCATATTTATGGGGAAATGGGTGAAGGGGAAATAATTATGTCTTCTTTACTGTAACAGTACAAATTAAATTTGAGTTTTATCTGACGCCGAATGACTAGTCCTGAGGATTGGTCTTTTGCAAAAGTGTTACATCCTTCTCTGAGTGTACATCATAGCCTGTTTCTAGTTTTGAAAATAGGTGACTACTGCTTTAAGATACCATATGATAGAGTGAATAAGATATTTCTTATGATACATATTCAGGACTGTATAAAGTGGAGCTATTTTCTTTAGCGGAGGAATAAAATAAACGCGTTAAAAGGCGCTTATATGAGGGGATGGATTAAAACAGACAATAGTGTAATAGTTTCCGTTTTAATGTTTTCTCCAATGTAAACACATGTGATGACCTTTTAAATCGACAAGGTCATTTTTGCTTTGAAATCAGCGAAAATATTTCAATTGATCGCTCTGGCTCCAAGGTTATAAAGTTCTTTAGTTGAGTCTGAAGTCGTTCAAAAGCATTTGATTGGTCAGATTTGAGCCTGGGCAGAAAGAACCCAGACTGACTTAAAACTTTTCGTAACCTTGGACCCAGACTGTCTATCGATGTGTATTGGTTTATTACAAGGAAATAATTTCTTTAGTCTCAATAAACTCTGCAATTCACGAGCTTTGAGACCAATTTATGTGGGTTTAATTCTGCAGTTTTAAGTTTTAATTTTCTGGTGCATCGAAACGGCGGCGGTTAAATGATTAAATCAACTCTTAGTGCAGAGAGGATTAACCGTAAAGATGTTATACTGGTTTTGTCGGGAATGTTCAAGCTATTTGGCAAAGTTTTAGATATCGTTAATATTGTTATTTCTTAAGACAATATAATCAGATTGCCAATCCGTTTTGGTCCAGACGAGACGCCGAGTTCATCGATGTATCTTCAGGACCCAGACTACAGTGGAGAAAACGTTATTCTTTCCCATTTAAACGCAAACGTACGCAAACGCAAAGTACTAAAACGTAGAAAATAACAAGTCTTTGACATTTCTCACTATTTATTTTAATCTGAGTGGCTAACAGTTTGTAGCCTGATCAGACGCCGGGTTACCCGGCGTCTGATCTGGCTCCAAACTGTTTGCAAGGGAAAAAATAGTTTTAGCGTAAATGTGTTAACGTTTTCTCCACTGTATTTGCAACAGTTACCACGGGTACACTAAGTTCGTGTTTAAATTTAATTAGAATTGCTTCGTGTTTGACTGACAAATATTGGCTTTAAGGGCAAAACAAAATTTCGAGTTTCTAAACAAGTAATGAATCACATTGACTTTATCAGCGAACATTCAGAAGATTTCTCTCTTTCATCTCATCTATACCCGGCTTTGCAGTTGGTAAAAAGAAAAACTGCTGACAGAAAATTTTGAAAATTGACTGATCAAACATCCAAGCTCGCGGGAAACAAACTCGCGATCCCGTATACAGAGAACACTTTTACATGCAGATTGTAAAGTCACTGATCGTTTCATGCGGTTCGAAACCGCGACATTTGAAAGTATTATTGTGGATGGGATTTGACTCTCGACCAAAGACGAATATTGAGACCACATTACCACTATCTTTGAAAATTGTAAACCTTTTACATGAAATTATTGATCTGTATTTGTTCACATGTTTTTACAAAATATTTGTAAACTGTGAGAAATAAAATAATGTTCTGTTCTGACACTTATTTGGTAGCGTGCCGGACGATAGGCTCAGATTGTTATGTATGTATCATAATATGTTTGCTATTTCTATAAATTTTTCTTCCATAAGATAGATAAATTGTATAAATTCTGTCGAATAATTAAACAACCTTATTATCGCATAGGTCAAAGTTTTTGGTCAGCATTTTATAATTTTAGATTAATTATACATTTTAAAAACATTTTATGACTGTTACTTGTTTTAAATAGTTTCGACCAGCGGTGAGTTCCGTAAAAAATCGATGGCCGTCGATGGTCATCGATTGCGAGTTGACTACCTGTCAACATTACATTGAAATACAGTGGAGAAAACGTAATTCTTCCGTTCAAACGACAACGCATTGCAATGAAGTAAAGAAAGTGACAACTTTTTGAAATTTCTGACTACCAGTTTTTATCTAAGTGGCAAACGGTTTGGAGCCTGATCAGACGCCGGGTTACACGGCGTCTGATCTGGCTCCAAACTGTTTGCAATGGAAATAATAGTTTTAGCGAAAACGCATCTGTTGGGAAAGAGTACGTTTTCTCTGCACGCTGCACATATTGCTAACCTAAACAGCAAACAATTGTAATTGAACTAGCTACAGATTCAGATCATAAAATATTAGATTTTTTATCTGAATGCAAACTCTTTGTAGATTACAGTAATAAAATTACAATTGAGCCTCGTTACAACCGAACTCATATTGTTTTTAATTCAATATGTGTGTACATATAATTCAAAGCTAAAACGTGTCGAATGCATATGCGCTAGACTGAAGGGAGTTCTAGTTATCGACGTACAATTGTATATCAACATGTTGTAGTACCAGGGAATCATATGAAGTAGTAAATGTGCATCGATTGTCTACCGTCTAGCAGTGCTCATAATATCTACAAGCAAATCAAGACATAAGATATTTGAATATAATTATCTAAATTATCATACTTGTACAGTGGAGATAAAGTTATTTTTTCACACTTAAGTTATGCTTAAACCATTATGCCCATTGCAAGCAGTTTGGCGCCCAATCAGACTCTACAACGTTTGCTACTCAGATTACAGTGTATCCATTGTTTTCATCCTATTGCATTGCGTGTGTGTTTAACTTCTTTTAAGCGGGACATAGCAACTTCTTATCCATTAAAGCTGGAATAATATTATATTCAATATTCCATTTTCTTGCCAAACCATGTTCGGCTATAAAATGTAGCACGAATTGTTTTTCATTTTAAATTCAATTCATTACAGTGAAGAAAACGTTATTCTTTCCCGTTTGAACGCAAACGAAACGCAAACGCAATGCCTTAAAAGGGGTAAAATGACAAATTTATGAAAAGTTTGGCCACTCATTTTAAACTGAGTAGCAAACAGTTTGGAGCCAGATCAGACGCCGGGTTACCCGGCGTTTGATCTGACTCCAAATTGTTTACAAAGGAAATAATAGTTTTATCGTAAACGCGTTTATGGGGAAAGAATAACTTTTTCGCCACTGTATCTCTTCTACAGTATCTACAGAAGAATATAAAACAGTTTGTGTCCAGAAGCAGAGTCTGATCTGGATTCTAGTAGTTTGCAAATACCATTCAAATTCAGACCAGCAGAAAAAAGGAGGAGCTGATTGCAGCAAACTTCAGAAGAATTTCAATAGAAATCAATACAAGTAGCTGGATGAAATGCTTGTTTCTTATTGATAAATATGGCTAAAGATGACAGATAATTTTCCCAATACAGGCAAACAATTGTCCAGCAACTATTAAGTGTATGCAATGGAGAAGACGTTATTCTTACCCGTTTAAACGCAAACGAAACTCAAATGCAGTGTACAGTGGATAATCTGTTATTCTTTCCCAATAAACGCGTTTACGCTAAAACTATTATTTGCAGTGCAAACAGTTTGGAGCCAGATCAGACGCCGGGTAACCCGGCGTCTGATCAGGCTCCAAACTGTTTGCCACCGAGATAAACAAGAATTATCAGAATTGTCCAAAAGTTGTTCTTTTTTACGTTTTAGTGCTTTGCGTTTGCGTACGTTTGCGTTTAAACGGGAAAGAATAACAGATTCTCCACTGTACTAGACTATGGAAAAAGCTCATATTTTGACAATTCTGAATGGTTTTTTTCAATCTGAGTGGTAAACAGTTTGGAGTCTGAACAGTGGCCCGGTTGCCCGGCGTCTGATTAGGCTCCAAACTGTTTGCAACTAAAATGATTGTTTTAGCGTAAACGTGTTTATTGAGAAAATATAACGACTTCTCCACTGTACTTACAGATGGCATAAAAGAGATATGACTTCTTAATACAGAATAAACGTAATTTAAAAAACCAACAATGGATATACATGTACAGCGGACAGTATTCTTTCCCAATAAACGCGTGTGTGCTGAATCAATTGCAAACATTTTGTAGCTTGATCAGACGCAGAGCTCTATACTGTTTGTCAGGTTTTAATAATTGTCAATAATCAATGTATCCAAGAGGCCGCTGCACTTGCGTTTAGTTTAAAGTATACGGGGAAGAACAGAGTTTCCCTAAATTATACAAAGCCCACACTCGCTATCAAATCATGTTTCTAAGTAATAAAGTTGGCGCCAGTACAGCTGCGTAGAGTTATTCGTGTCCACAAAACGCGTTCATGCTAAAACCCCTATGTTTGTCAATTAGAACAAGATCCGTATACGGCCAATACTCGCTCACCTGGAACGACTGTTGTAAATGTTAAAAGTATTGGAAAGCTAAGAAATTATTACAATAGGATTGTGCCAATAGCAGAGTATATGCCCAATAATTTAAACATGGAGCTGGCCATTTTGACAAGAAGATTCTTTAAGTTTTCACTAAGAAGATGTTTTAAAGTTTTTATTAAAACGATGTTACGATCTATGTTTAACTTCTGTGACCTAGCTATGCAACCAACCAGAACCATTTGAACATTGGTTACGCGTCGTCTCAACAGGATCCAAACTGATTACAAAGTCGATTTTAAGTAATCTCGGCGCCGAAAGGGTTACATGTAATAAGTATCCTTTCTCTTACGATGGATAACACGCCATTCGTTTACCCTATCAACATAAACGAAACGCAAATGCAAATTAGTGCAATAGAGATTACGACACCTTTTTGAGAAAAGGTACATGTATTAACGATTGGCTTATTTGTTAAGAAAAATATTCCGTGATAGAAGGGTTAAGACGTTTTTTTGCTTATTATGCTTTCAGTCATTTGTAAACAACCATCTGCATAACAGTAATATCCTTAAACAAATCATGTTAAACTTTCCGACATTGCACAACTTGACACATACATCTTTACGCGATCCTAACGTGGTTTAAAGAGCCGATAAAATAAACTGCTTTGAGAAGCTTAACTGACATTTAATTACAAGAAGAAACATTGCAACCGATAGCAACAGAAAAACAAATTAGTTTTATAGCTGCATCTCAGTAGTACCTCTCTTTGAGAACAAATCAAACATAAGAAAACAAGAAACATGTTGCTAATAGCAAACAATCTGTTCGTGATACAGATGAATTTGGTCAAAATATTATAGTTGTGTAACTAGTACATATACAGATTTATACATTATTCTTTTTCTAGCTTGAATTTTACCTTCCCGCTTGCTACATTACCGTTAGCTTCACAGTTGCTGTATGCAATTGTTTTTTGTCGCTTGTCATTACCAAACCTGCTTGACACTCGACATTAACCATATTATACAGAACGATAAACAAGAAATTAAAACAGCAAGGAAACAAATGGCGTGTTCAAGGTATCTAATCATCACTTAACATTATATTCACCCTTTTAGAAATAAAAAATAGATAAGATATAAAAACAAGATAAAATGTAAAGACAACAAAAATGCAATATACGTATTTCGCATGCTACAATATTAAAGTAAGCGAGGTTGTGTTCAGGTTGGGGTTCTTTTTCAGAAACAAAATATATCATCACAGTTTCTGAAAAGCAGCAAAAACATACATATACATCACATTAAACACAATGTGTGTACTACTTAAGATACAACAAATAACTTGCTATAGATCTACTCTTCTGTCCTTTATTTTAGTCACTATTTTGATCGACAGATAAGTCTTTCGACAATGTAATATTCTTTTTAGAATTTCATATCACAGTAAGGGGGTTATTTACTGTGTCATATGATGCAATGAATAGTAGGTTTTGGTTTACGATGTTTACTACATGAGATAATATCAATTTAGTGCAGTACACAAAACATTTTCAAAGGGGGCTGCTATATTTCTATCTTTGTTCACGCAGCAGCTGTCGCTATGAACTTCACAGTGATTGCCTTTGATATGTCGTATAGCTAGTATTTACGAGGATGACCTCGCAATCGGTTTACATTAGAAACAGTGGGGAAGACGTAAATTGATGTAAAAAGAAATACGTGTGTGCCAAAATAACTACGGTAGAACACCTCTATAACGACCACTAATTTGTGTTAATTATTTGGTTTTGATGCAGGTGGTTGCTTGAAGCAAAGTGAAGGTAAATTAGAAGGCTTCTTAAATCAGGTTTTCTTTACGTTCACAATAATTTTAGATATCGCTTGTATTTCGCAAATGACATAGCATTACTTCTTAGTGGCCGTAATGGATGGGATTTACTGTATTTCAATTTCAAGCCTGTTTATAACTATGTGCCACACCGATAAAAATCAATTTGCAAAATACAAAATCAGAAACCATTTTTATTTATTTGTGTTGTTTCTACAACGTTCCTCTGACATTGAGTTCTGAACAATGTAGATTTAATACTGCTGTTATGTACGTTTACAGTCTTACTTTTTTCAACCACCGAGTTCATAGCATAATCATTATTTATGTTAGGAGGTTATTCTTTGCAGCAAGTCTTCATCTAGGAAATGATGTATAACTCTTCATAGAAGCCAGTGCATACATGTATGATGTCATATATTTATGCTTAGAACACAGCTCAAAACGTGTTCTTACACATCGCTCTATAGAAAACACGAAATTATTAGCAGCCGTGTAAGGTATTTTATCCAGTGCATCAGGGATCTTCTATAATAAAAAAGAATTGAAAAAAGAGTAGTCGATACTGTCGAAAGTTTGTTCAAATTCTGAAATATATAAAAGGCAAATAATGGTTTTAGCTTCAAATTAATCGAACATTTTCTCAATGTGTTAACCTTTGTGGCTTTATATACCCTCCTTTACGATATTGGCCGAGGACGCAGAGATCTGTATTATTTGTATAGGTCCGTTAAAACACAATGACAAAAACATATGTAAATAATTATTTAATTTTCATATATGCCTTTTTCAACCGCTCTCATAAAATTAATCCAACTTTTAAAACATAAAAAAGTACACGTGAGTTGAATTCTTTTTCAATTTATTGAAATCTTACTTCGAAATTCTTGAAAATTGTCGTTTGGTAGAATTTGCTGCCATTTTGTTTTTTAGACAGTGTCCGATTTATTTACACGTTCGTGAAAATATGAAAATTCATTAATACTTTCGCAGGTCAATATCATTGTTTGCGGTCACGGGCGTGCACCCCTCTCGACCAATCAAATGAACGCATTTAAGCAGGGTATAATATATTAATATTTATTATATGTTTCTTCGATATCAGAGTTTATTGCACCAATACAATCTATGTCAAAGTGGGTATACCGTTGACTCAATACATGCCCCCATCAGCCGCATACTAACAAAACTTTAACTAAAGATAACGGACAAACAGGCCGACTGACCGACAGAGAATACACGTAGTCTCTATCCGGCCGGTCTCGCGACAGCAAAGTATTACAGTACTCTATCTTTACAACGGACATTCCAAAAACTACTCCCTCCCTCCCAACAACGACCTTGTCGCAGTTCCCTAAACAGGACAATTATGTCTAACGCTTTTACTGGTGTTATATCGTCTGCGTAAATTTTTTGCTGTTGTTTATCACAAAGTTACATACTGGACATGTTGACAGAAACAATTTACTGACAAGTGACAAGCAGCTTGAATCCAGATCAGACGCCGTGTCACTCGGCGTCTGATCTGGATTCAAGCTGTTTGCAAAGGTAAACCAAGTTCCCCCCATATAACGCAGCAATTCGTTTATTCTGTTTTAAATTGTTGGCATAATAAGATACGGTATATATGGAATGATGTATAAGGCTTCACTGTTTAACACTAGATTGCTAACGACAGAGATTCTTCTTATAAAATACCCCCAAGCAGCAGACTGTACAGACTAATATCTTTCCGACGTCTATTGGTATATATGCATGATCAATTTAATCAACAGATTGCATTAGTTGCATTCTGTCTATCTTAATTGCATCATTATATACTGCAATGTGATATAGTTAACTTCGTCTCTTCTTCAATTACACCAGCCCATTCTTTAAATTCTATATACTGAAAATATATATACATTATAAATTATATTATCAGCAAGTTAAGTCAGTTAATTTTTCAGCGATATTAAGTGGTCCTTTATGTAGTAGATTGTGCTAAAACCGCGTTGCTTATTAAAAAGTTATTTTGATAATTACAATACGTTCCCACATTGGCTTACTTTTTAAACTTCATACAAATCATAAACTTTTATAATACATTGTATGCCTATCAAATGAACTATTACGCTGGCTTATGAAACAAGGATGTAATTTAATTAGTATTGCGTGCTAACTCAGGCTTGACATATAGCGTTCTATGCCTAAATTGTTTTACTATTTTACAAAAACAACCAAAATACGCGATGAGTAGGAGCAAGGCTATTGTTGGGTTAACGGTTTTTGCAAATGTCTGTTCATTCGCTGAAATCGTAACTTAACAATAAAACGATCAGAAATTTAATTGAGCAGTTGTCGTAAAAAATAAACTACTAGGAAGTGTCTGATTTAATAAGATATCTGAGTGATTATCGTAAATAGAGGATCTTACATAAGT
Organism: Gari tellinella; assembly: GCA_922989275.2. NCBI lineage: Eukaryota > Metazoa > Mollusca > Bivalvia > Cardiida > Psammobiidae > Gari > Gari tellinella. The sequence continues at coordinate 49,891,305 of OV277866.1, forward strand.
GATCATTATTTATCATTATTAATGAACGAGTTGACTAAAATAATATGACGCGAGCCTTGGCTCACGTCATATTATTTTTAGTCATCGAGTTAATTAAAAATGATAAGTAATGAGTACGGATGTGAGATTCTATGAATTACTTAACACTTTTAAACACCTATTAAATCAATCAAAACCGTTGTTTGTAGTAAATAACAATTAAGTGGTCGAAATAGATAGGTTATACTGTACACATATAAGTTACTCGGCGTGTCATTCGATTTCAAACTGTTTTCACATACCAGCCGACAGGACAGAGCAATGCTTCTCTGGGGGTATCAATACTAATATAACAAACTAATCAATGCCGTATTTGCAAGCCAACAAATCCCTTCTCCGTTAACCCTTTTGCGTTCGGTGGACTTTTTCAAGCTGATATACGGATTGGCTCATAATTTATCCAACGAGTGTCTGGTCTAAATGTTCATGTTGGTTTTTTATGTTCAAATTCTTGTCAGCATAAAGTGTAGACTCTGATCAAACACAACATTATGCTAAGTCTGATCAGTTTTCACTAGTCTACACTGTCACATATATGGGATCGTAGACACACATAGGTTGAAGTTAAATAGCCATAGAAAGTAATAAAATGATTCGCCAAAAAGCAGCGGCTGCTTGTAGCTTGTCCAATTTGAAATAGGTATATCGATATTAAGAATTGTGTTTCCCATGCATTTATGCTTTCAGCTACATGTAAACGTTATGGTTATATGTTTACAATCGCCCCCATTCAATTCCATTGACGAAAATGCTGTTCATTTCGTATAATCACCATTTCTCGAGAGGGCGGGACTTGTGGAAACGTTTCTAAGAGGAGGCGGTGCATATGCAGTTTTCATTCGCTAATTAATCTTTTGAACATTTGGCAGATTTTTTCAAAATTTGGTCTTAACCGATCTATGCCTTCTTATTATAGGACACCATGATTCCCGACTAAAATTCTTCTTTATAAATGAGATAAATTGCAAGAAAATTGACATACTTATAAACAGCAAATTTGCCAAAATCCCCGAGATATTTATCCTACTTAAAAAATTACGTCACTTCCAATGACGTCAAATCGTCATTTTCGCGACACACTTTCAACGGTGTTTATCTTAGAATATAAACAATGGAACTTATTTTTTCTTGCTTTGAATGTACGCAGCTTTTTTGGAACAGTAAGTCGGTCATGGCTGTTCCATATAGGGTACACATTAATCGTGTTATCAACCTCTCATATGGATTAAACATACTACATGCATACTTACAAAATGTTAATCTTATATTAGAAATTACAGTAATAGATTGTAAATATAAAAAATGAATTGATTGTTTAGCGTTCAAGCGATTCATGGTATTTGCCGATAATTTTCTGTCGTTTATTTCGCTTGAACGCCGAAAAAATCAATTCATTTCTTAAATAATGTCTTTCAAATTTAAACCGTCGGTCAGGCACTATTAACTACTTTGACTGCTGATATTTTAAGATTATACATCAATTTGCAAACATTTTGGATCAGTATCCGGCCAAATTAAGATAGGACCTGGTCTTTCAAATACTGTTTGACATTCAGATTCATTTCAGTATAACTGAGCTTTAAACAATATATTTATTTATACATGGGCATCAATATCATCAAAAACACATGGGAATGATTTAGTATGCAAATAATGTACACAGTTAACCGGTCTATTTTTATGTCAATCCATTATTTCGAGACGAGCTCACAAGTGAACGACTGAATAATATAGATATATACTCCAATTTCCCGTCTGCTGTTTTCCGAACACGTATTTAGCATGCTTTGAGCAGGGCAGCAGTCTACAATATTTGCTGAATTAAGATTTGATTATACAATATCTGCTTAATTAAGATTTTTTTAAAAATTATTTTTAACAACGGCATCCTATTTGACAACAATTTGGATTCCGATCAGACACCGGGTAACAAAATTACACAACCAGTCGGGTTGCGATTTGCAGTATAAGTATTCATTTGAATAATGACGTATAGCTCGTCTATGGGAAGGCGTTCAGTAGGCCGAAAAGTAATAAAATACTTGTGGATGCCTATATTTGCTGAACCTTAGAATTTCTTCTTGTGATTAAATGGAAGTGTGCTAAGATTGAAACCCTTTTGTCTGGGTACAGTGGAGAAAACGTTATTCTTTCCCAGTAAAGGCGTTTACGCTAAAACGTTTATTTTCATTGCAAACAATTTGAAGCCAGATCAGACGCCGGGTAACCCGGCGTCTGATAAGGCTCCAAACTGTTTGCCATCCAAATTAACAGAAATAAACAGATTTGTCAAAAAGTTGTAATTTTCTACATTTTATTACGATTCGTTCGCGTTTCGTTTGCGTTTAAACGGGAAAGAATGACGTTTTCTCCGCTGTATGTTTTGTGAGAGCGCTTTACTCTCACACAGTGTTTGATGTGATTTGCCGGGAAAAACATGTTTTATTCGACGACCTACAACCTATTAACCATGATTTATTTCAGTTGCATCGTTGGCACAACATTAGTATCCCGGGTCGTTTACTGTCGAATCGTAAACGTTTCAAATTGATATCTAGTTTTATATTGATTCGGTTCTCTCCAAGTCTACTCAGGCCATATTATGATTATCCGTTTTAAAATTAATTTTACATTTTTATTTTATGTCAATATAATTTTAACAAGCGTACGCATGGTTCAACTGAGTGTACAGTGCTCCCTCTCTAGAACGGCCATCCCAACAACGATTCCCTCCTTACAAAAACGATTGCCGCAGTTCCCCATACAAGACAATTATTTTTGGCTTAAAATTGTCGTCTGCCGATTTCCCAAAATTACGTATTAGTGGACATTTTGACAAAATAATTATAATGACGAGTGACAAAAACATAAATCCAGATCAGACGTCGCGTTAACTAGAAATATTTTCCAAACGAAACAACAAATACTCTCAATTAGAGAATTGTTGCAGACAATTACTTTTGCAAAGCTTTCTATAGAGTACATTCTAAATTGTGGGAAATAAAAAATTTAACATTTAAATCTACCAGTGTCTTCCAACGTTAAATTGTTGTTTCAAATTGCACTTAAATCACGTGAGAATGACATGCAGTTATTTGTTGAAAGTGTTTTATACAACAGAATATCTCTCTATTACGACTTCTACATTTTGTTACTTATTTAGCTTCATGATAGATGGCTGCTTAAATCAAAGAAAAAGTAACACAGAAAGCTCCTTTAGGAGTTTTCTGTTTGACTTAAATGCCTTTCATACAATCAATTACATGTAGCCTTCTTCATAGTGGACGTTAAAGAGGTGTTTCACTATAATCCTTTGTGGGGACTTATTTGCCAACAAGTGCATATGGAGCAATTCGGGGTAGATACAGCAGGGAAACCGCTTTTTTGAGACACTTTGAAACAAATATCGACTCAAACAGACACTTAACCCTTTTGGCACCAAATTAATCGTGATATTTAACCCCTTCATCGCCGTATAGCCGTCTGCTTCAATATTGTGTCCTTCAAGATCATTTCAAAGTAAGATACAATGTAGTTTGACATCAGAAATATTGATACGAGTGTCAAACAGTTATGATCCTTATTAGACGCCGAGTGACGAGGCGTTTGATCAAAATCCAAACTAAAATGTTGGCATTTCATACGACTTCGGCCCCGAAATGGTTAATGCGATGTAGAAAAAATGCAAAGTTGCTGAAAGTCCACAGACGCCAAGTAACCCAGTGTTTGACCAGTCTTAAAACTGTTTTACAACCAGAAAATCAACAGATAATTTACAAGATTAGTGTGTATGTTGTATTGCATTGCTTTTGAATTTCGTTTGGTTAAGTACAATCGTGCCGGTTTCAGTTTTTTACGGTCAAAGTGAGGCAACTCATGCAACAAATTTGCATCAGTTGTCTACCTTAGACCAATACTCTATAATATAGATTATATTTGTTTTCTACCTCAATAAGCTAACTAGTACGGTCATTGCAGCATTTGGCGACTACGATTAGTGTTATTTACTAAATTCAATAATGCTTGAATAGTGATATATTGTTGACGATTGAACAGTTTGGAAGTTGACACTTTATAGCATTTAATAGTGGTTATCATATATCAAATAGTAGATATTCCTATATTTAGTTGGATTGCCATGCGTTACTCTTTATGCAGACATTTGTATTTGTCAGAAAACATAATTCGGATATCTATAATTTAATTGGTGATTTCAGTAAATTAATGCTTCATCAATTTTTGTGAAAAATATTGTCAAAATCTGAATGTTAGAACTGTAGGAGAAAAAAAATCGAAAAATAACTATTAGATGTTTTTCCTTTATTGACGAACAATTCGTTGTTTCCATGTTCTTGTTGCTACTTGCTCCTATTTTTCTATTTTATGAAAACATATGAATACTCCAACATTTGAGGTAGATTACAAAGCTGAAGAGGGTTTTACTGAGATTGTATTATCAAAAGCACGTGTCTCCGGATAATTAGGGGTAAACCCAAAAATAAGCTACATGTATTAAGAAAATATCCAGTTTGGGGATCCCCTATGTTTATTTCATATTTCTGCACAACAGCGTATATACAGAACAGAACAGAACAGATATTTTATTCTTCGGATTTAAACATTTCGTTTTTCATCCATATACAAGTTATACAAAATAGTCAAAGTCATTACAATAAACAAGTAAATGTAAATTATGATTAAGTTACATAAATGGTATTTAATACCAAAATGAATATTTAGAGAGAGTAAATGTACTAATTACTCATTTCATTGATAATATTCATTCTCATCCGATTTGCACAATTGATGTAGCAAGCTAAATTGTTAACAGTGTCTTTATCACATGCCTTCAACAGATCGCAAAATTTGTACATACTAGGCCTTTTCCAGTAATACTCTGCTATATATCGCTTCCTTATTACATTATACCTTCTACATGTGATAATAAAATGAAACTCGTCTTCTATAGAACCATTTCCACACACTTTACACACTCTTTCATGGCGTTCAATTCTGTTCTGGCCGTATCGTCCCGTTTGTATTCTAAGCCTATGTGCAGACAGTCTTATTTGTGATATCAGTTTTCTGTATAAAGTATTATTACATAATTCTAAATAATTCTCATATCCAAACTCCTCTTTAATTTCTTTATAAAGGGTTAACACATTGCTATTGCGTATTTCACTCGACCAATCTTGAATAAAGACGTCTATTAACCTTTGTTTAAACAAGCTAACAAACTGCTTTTGATTAACACTCATTGGATTGTTCCATACATACAAAAAACCATTTGTATTTAATATGTGTTTCACTTTAGAAGCCCAATTGTGGTGCCCATTTTGCATATTGTCTAAAAGACTAGCATACAGGTTTTTTATAATGCAGTTATCACTGTTTATAACTTTAAACCAGTAATTCAAAATTCTGATATATCTTCCAATGAATAATGGGAATCTGGCCAAATCTCCGTAGACCCCAGCATTACATGTTGACAACTTTACCCCTAATATGCGTTTACAAAATTTAAGATGTAAGCGTTCAATGTCTTTCATCTTAAAAAATCCACATACTTCACATGCATAGTTTAAAATAGAAGACACGAAAGCATCGAACAATTTACACTTGGTTTTGAGTGAAAAGTTTAAGACTTTTGTCTGATATAACAAGACATTCATAGCTTTCAATGCTTTACCCACGAGTAACTGCTGGTTACGACTGAATGAACCGTTATAATTGAACACAACCCCGAGGTAATTAAAGTCATCCACGATATCCACGATAGTCCCTTTGTATGTCCATATTTCATTTCGCCGTAGTTTACCTCTTTTGCGAAAAACCATGACTTTAGTTTTTTCAATGTTCACTTGTAGACCCCATCGATCACAATATGTATTTAAACTGTCTAGACTGCGCTGAAGGTCCTCGACTGATTCGCTAAGCAAAACAAGGTCGTCTGCATATAAGAAAAGCAATAACGATAACTCATTCAAACTTACACCAGCACAACTGTTGTTACTTAAATACATTTCTAAATCTTCAACAAAAAAAGAGTAAAGTATCGGTGAACACACATCACCCTGCTTAAGTCCAACCACTATGTTCATGAAGTCCGAGTATTCGTGGCTGTGTTTTACCCTGCAACGTACATATTTGTACATTGATCTAAATATCCTCAGTAATTTACCATTTACACCTAGTTTATTCAACTTATACCACAGGGCATTTCTGTTAACACTATCAAAACACTTTTTCATGTCTACAAAGGCACAGTATAAACGGTTTCCCGAATTTATCATATTCTCTATAACACAATTTAGACTAAAAATAGCATCGGTTGTCGAATAACCCTTTTTAAAACCGAATTGTGCATCTGATATACGATCATATTTGTCACTCCAGATTTTAAGCCTATTATTTAGCACAGACATAAAGAGTTTTGCCATACAACTAACTAAGGTTATGCCTCTATAATTACCTACGTCACTAGGATTGCCTTTCTTATAAATTGGGACTATAATGCCTTCCATCCAAAGTTTTGGAAACACACCTTTCTCAAATACTAAATTGAAAAGATCTGTCATATGTGAACCCAGTATATCAGCAGCCTCTATAATGTACTCATTTATGATTTCGTCACTAGCACATGTTTTCCCCTTTTTCAGCGTTTTTATCGCACTCTGAACTTCACTGTGCGTGATCTTTTGATCAAGCTCCTCGTATATAGGATCGTCATACTCGGTGTCTCTATCACAGAATTCTTCAGCTTCCTCATCAGCAACAATATTTATATCATCTGATAAGTTTTTAAAGTACTCGAAAAACTGATCTATTTTTATATCCGACCCTTTAATACTCTTTTTCTTCGAAAAATACTTCCAAAAGTCACGTGGCCTTTTCTTTTTCAACGACTCTATTTCCTTACTTCTTTTCACCATGTAGTTCTTTCGTTTATGTTTTATGTGTAATTTATATTCACGCTTTTTATCACATAGTATCGCACGATTCTCTGCACTTTTAATGTAATTAAACTCATTTAAGGCGTTCATGTAGTCCCGTTTCTTTAATTTACACTCTGTGTCGAACCATTCAGCTTCAGTAAATGGCGATTTTTTCACACATCTCACTGAGTCTCTATCTCTAACGCATACTTCACGTTTGAAAAGTGGATGTGCCGTGGCGTTAATTAGGTTGGTAAATTCATTAACAACAGTGTTTATTTGACTGTCATTAAAGTTTTCTTTGTTTTCGAATAATTTGTTGAAATCTGGCAGCTTCGAAATTATTCCTCTTCTGAACAGATCTATTTTGTTGCTATCCCATTTTATTGAAGACGTCCTTTTATCGGCTTGCGACTGTACTTTCACATTGTTTGTTGTAAGGGAAAATTCCAGTATTGCATGATCAGAAAATATGATAAATGGGCTGATCTCAAACGCATTCACGCTTGCGAAATTGTAATCTGCACACAATAGATAATCTATGACCGAGCTACCGGCGTATCCGTAGTAGGTGTATTTCCCCGTGCTTTCCAGGCGACCGTTACATATCCTCAGTGACGTAGACTTGCACAGGTCGGTTAACTGTATTCCTTGTGAATTGCATTGTTTGTCCAATGAGGCCCTGTCTAGGGGTACGTCAGGCGTGTAGTCTTCGTAGTCAGTGTGTAAATTTAACGCATCACAATAAATGTAGTCAGCTTTAGATCCAGTTCTACCATTGAAATCACCAGCAACTAAAACAGTCCCGAGTTTATCAAAATAGTCCACGTCATTCTCTAAAATATCAAATAGGTCACAGTTTACAACGTCATACGCAGGAGAGTCAGACCCCCACATATAAACCATTCCTATATACATATCTTTCTCTAGATGGAAATATTCTCCACATAGTTTAATCCATACTATGGTGTCATAATGGTTTTTAACAATTTCTACACCCGCTGAAATAGTATCTTTGATATATAACACTATGCCGCCACTGTTTCGCCTTGCTTTTCTATGTACAAACTTTCTAAATAAATTAATAGCATGATAACCTTTAATATCTATGTCACTATGTGCCCCCGTCCATGTTTCTAGTAAACATACGATGTCGTGTTTAGCCAACAAATCACAAAAATCATCTGTTGCTAACTTATCTCTGGTTAAGCCGTTGCAATTCCATACCGCAAATTTAACACTACTCTCTAACTCATCCTATACTTTACCATACGGTCCATCTGTGTAAATTCTCCCGTCTACAATCAATTTATTGTATTTTATGTAAGCATCCTTGCTATCTTCCCTGGCCTTTTTCATAATAGGTAATAGCTTCTTTCTTTGTTCCACTATTTCTTGTGGATACTGATCGTGCATATAACACCCGGTATCTTTCAGATTGCTTCTTAAAGATTTCACATACTCCTTGTCCCTTTTAAGTTTGAACACAACCACTACATTTCTCGCTTTTCCTCGTCTTCTGAATCCAATACGATGCATCCTGTCAAATTCAATCTCCTTGGCCTTTGAGCTTTCTATCTTTAACTTGTCCTCCAAAAATGATGAAATCGTCTCTCCTAATTCTTTCTCAGATTCACTCTCAGTCTCTACTAGACCGCCCACTATCAAATTGTTTAACATAGACTTTGCCTGAATATCACACAATGATTCTTTCAACTTTTGATTTTGATCGCTCAGCTTCTGTACCTCTACCCGTGCCCTCTCTACATCATAATCATTACAATCTGTGCGCTCTGTCAATGTCTGTATGCTGTCTGTATTCCGTGTTACCCTCTTGTCTAAATCTGTCCACAATTTTCCTAGTTTTGAGTCCACCTCATTTACTTTCTTTTCGAGAGAGTCTATTTTTTCTAAACGTTTCCCGATTTCATCGAATTTAGTTTGCATAAATTTCATCAAATCTGCATTTGACACCGTATTCTGATAACCGGTAGCTCCTGATGTACTGTTTGGGATCGGTGTTGACATATTTGGATACCCTACACACGCCCCTTGTTCCCTGTACACAGTATTGTTTATATTCATATTCGGCGATGGTATTTGGGTCATGTTTGCATTGTTTACATACTGTGTTTGATTTCCTGTGTATACGTCACCCCTTTGTTGAAATTGTCCATTCATATGACCATTCATTTCATTGCAATCAAAAACATTTCTCGTGTCCGATAACAAAGACGCTATAGATATTTCATGATTTGGTTGAGAAAATGATTGTTCTTGTGAAAATGTTCTTTGCTGTGTCAATTCACCTACCGCAGTGGAGAATTCAGTTCCCGCCGTTTTCTGTTCTTTGTTGCCTTTTGTAGATTTCGATTCATCACTTTTACTACTATTCTTCCTCTTCGATTTTCCCATTTATGACTGAACACTGCTTTTATAACACTAATAGTCCAAATTATGACGTGATTAGCTCCAGATCTATCACTAAAACGTACTTAAAACACAATTTTCCCTCAGAGCTCAATCTACTAGCTGTTCATCGATATACGACCTTGACACGTATATACTAGCAACATGCAAAATTAAAATAGAATTCTGAATGTTTTGAGATTTCGAACAAACTGCCGCGATGGTATTTAAGCCTTGAAATAATTACATCTTCTCCACTATATTATCCACTGTAGGATCATTTCTTGTATGCTTAATAGTTTGCTGTCTGCATGTTTTTATTACTTTTAGATATTTGGCTTTTAAAACACCGATTTTGACCCTGATAAAGCCTCGTGTTATTCTGATCCGTAAACAGTCTTTATTATCGCAATAAGCAGTAATAGTGTTAACTAGATCTAGTATTCATTAACCACATTCTACTTGAATGCAATTGATAAACACTTTGGACCAAAACTCAAATATATACAATGAATGTTGTTATCAAGTGTAATTCCTTTATTCTATAGACTGTTTTCAGGTTTAAAAAACAGGTGACCACGTAAATAAAGCAAGTTGGAAGTAAAGCAGAAGGCGCTCTTATGCGCATTCTGCTTAACTTCAAGCCAGGAAATGTTTTCATTTTTGGGGTAAAAAATAAAAGAGATAAATGCATATTTATGGACTAATTGGCAAAACACAAGTTGACTACTTCAAACCAAAACGAATATAAACCAAAATGTTTTCATATGCATACAGTGGAGAATCTGTTATTCTTTCCCGTTTAAACGCAAACGTACGCAAACGCAAAGCACTAAAACGTAGAAAAAAAACAACTTTTGGACAATTCTGATAATTCTTGTTTATCTTGGTGGCAAACAGTTTGGAGCCTGATCAGACGCCGGGTTACCCGGCGTCTGATCTGGCTCCAAACTGCTTGCACTGCAAATAATAGTTTTAGCGTAAAACGCGTTTATTTGGAAAGAATAACAGATTCTCCACTGTATACATTTTATACTTGTGCTAGCAACACAATTTGCTTTTAAGTATACAGTTCTTACTAAATGATTGATCTGTATACCCTTCACTGCCTAACACTGAATACAATTGTTATTTGCAAACAGTTCGAATCGAAATCAGTCGCCGAGTTACTCGGCGTCTGAACGCGATTCCAAATCATAATCACTCCTTATGATATAAGTTTAGTCTATTTACTCATTAACCTTAAGTTTGAATTTGAGAAATACAGCTGACTGGAATGGTGAAAGCGGACTACTGCCAGTAAATGGGCTAAGAGCGTCATCGTTCAAAATAACTATGGTATACCTTCCACCAAAAAGGCATCAGACACATTCTGTCATTTTGATGGATAATCCTATGCTCTGCGATAACTATGCTCATATTCATAGTATAGTAAGTATTATCTTGCCATAACATCCTGTTTTACAGATACATGTATACATGTAACCGGTAATATACATGTATGTGCTGAAAATGTAAAGGCAAAGTTTAATTACTTACATAACAAAACTGATTGCGGGTGCTATACATATCATATCCAGATCAGACGCCGGGTATTCAAGTATGTTTTCCCAAAAACGATGTTAATGTGACTCGGTGCAATTTGCGGTCTTTTTGGGTTATGATATTCGGCTCGTGTTTTAGGTATATAGTTCCGGTTGTCATTCTAATTTGTTCATTCCAAAAGTTGTCATAGACCAGAAAGGATCATTAATTACATTTACTTTAATTAATTTATTTCGATTAGGATCAAATCACAGATATAGGTAGGTAAGATGTTAGTTGTTATCATTGGCTAGTTATTTCCTCGGGTGTATTGGTTTTTATCGATATTTAGGCTGAAATTAGAAGAGACGTACTTTCGGTTTATTCGCGCCATTTCTATTCTTTGTTCAAAATTACTTTCAACTGTCATAGATGATAACTCGTTTATTCACTTTACAATCAGCATGTTAATAAAGTTCATTATTACAGAAATCACCTGCACCTGCACCAGAGAGAGAGATTGGCATTGAGCGTGTTCATAATACCAGATATTTTGGTGAGTTGTAAATGTGTTGTGCCACTGTACCATTGTTTTATTTAGGTTTTTGTTAATGCTTTAAGCATTGTTTTAATTTAACTAAGATATCTACATGTACCAATGACATTTAAATGGAGCCACTGGTAAGACAGGTAAACATAAGTTTAATTGTATGTGTGACAAATATATAGTTTACCAAGGTTTCAAATGTTACCTCCCTTGAATTAATTACGCCATTTGTTATTAGATACAGAATTTCGAAATCGGCTTCAAATAGACTCTTTTAAAGGTAGATATATCAATTATTTGGAATGTTACTTTACGGAAAGATTACCCAGCCCAAGCTTGTACGTCTAATACATGTAGTATTTGTTTATTCATTGAGTTTATAGTGATATTGTTTATTGATCATGTTTTGATCAGTGGGCGCTTTCAGAACGGTTAAGCGATATGAAGTTGTCTAGAGTAGCTTCCCATGATTTCCTGGCAAACATAACCAGGCGGCGCCACATACAAACCAAGGTTATATAAACCCCTGTCGCTCTACAATCTTGGCAGAAGGTTTCTGCCAGCCGGCCAGTTAACATCCAGAAGAGTTATTACTTGTGAATATTGTGGGAGAACGAGGGCTTTGGACAAGTGTTTTGGAACCTTCAGGCATTATTGCAATGCGAAGAAACACCAAAAACTAGCTCCGGGTCGTCACTTCCCAATATTTAGTTTGAGACTTACTTCAGAGTTAGATCTAAACAGTTAGTAGATCTAGGTTACGTAGAGCTATGTCCACCAATACCTAAGCAGGTTTGGAGGTGCTCAGACCGTGCTAGTGTGTCTGAGATCAAAATGTATAGCTCTGGGAACAAAATCGACTCCAGGTCGGATTTTGTGGTCTGAAGTCATCATTTCTGGTTTGGAACCATAATTTGAGGTTCCAGGTAGAAATAACCGGCAACGTTTTCTTTAGTTATTGGTACTAATTATTGGTTTTGTCATTGATTAATTCAGAGGCAGATAGCCTGTTTCATTTATTTTATTAATACTCTGTATATATATTGTCCTGTTTTAAACCTCAAACCCAAATATTGGGTTTCGGTGGTTTTGTTTGTAAATCATAGGCTAGGTAGCCCCGAGGAAAATTAAATGTCTTGTACCCCTTTTTGTGGTTTAGTCAGTTTGAGTTAAACATACCCGGTACACGTTACAAATTTGGTGGCAGCGGTGGGATAAAGACTATAACAAACACCAGTTATATCTTACCCACAAACAATAAAAATGGACTCCGAGTATGTTGATGAAAGAATGCTTAGTCTAGAAGTCAGACTACAGGAGCTTCAGACCAAATCTGAACTGACAAAGCTACAAAACGAAATTTCGTTACTGGAGCGGAAATCTTGTTTTGCTCAGCAACCTTGTGCGTCAAAACATGACTCGGACATTATTTCAAAGGGTCAGGCTCAAGGTTTTGACTTTGAACAACCCAGGTACAACATCCAAGCTAATATGCGTGGCAAGTCACATTTACTGACTCCTATTTTAAAAAGTCAGCCCTGAACAGCTGATATTGCCCGAGACACACTTTGAGATGCTGGAGTAAAACCAAAGACGAGGACACTGTGATCAAAGTCTCGTTTACAAGGCTCCAAACTTGTTTTTGCAGTTTTTTTATTTAAGTTTCCATACAAAGGTTAGGTTACAACATGATTTAATCAAGAAGTGTTTTTTTTTTTATACCTTTGATGTGATATTTTGTCAGTCGGGACGACTGTACCCGGAGGCGTGGGTAATGTGACAAATATATAGTTTACCAAGGTTTCAAATGTTACCTCCCTTGAATTAATTACGCCATTTGTTATTAGATACAGAATTTCGAAATCGGCTTCAAATAGACTCTTTTAAAGGTAGATATATCAATTATTTGGAATGTTACTTTACGGAAAGATTACCCAGCCCAAGCTTGTACGTCTAATACATGTAGTATTTGTTTATTCATTGAGTTTATAGTGATATTGTTTATTGATCATGTTTTGATCAGTGGGCGCTTTCAGAACGGTTAAGCGATATGAAGTTGTCTAGAGTAGCTTCCCATGATTTCCTGGCAAACATAACCAGGCGGCGCCACGTACAAACCAAGGTTATATAAACCCCTGTCGCTCTACAATCTTGGCAGAAGGTTTCTGCCAGCCGGCCAGTTAACATCCAGAAGAGTTATTACTTGTGAATATTGTGGGAGAACGAGGGCTTTGGACAAGTGTTTTGGAACCTTCAGGCATTATTGCAATGCGAAGAAACACCAAAAACTAGCTCCGGGTCGTCACTTCCCAATATTTAGTTTGAGACTTACTTCAGAGTTAGATCTAAACAGTTAGTAGATCTAGGTTACGTAGAGCTATGTCCACCAATACCTAAGCAGGTTTGGAGGTGCTCAGACCGTGCTAGTGTGTCTGAGATCAAAATGTATAGCTCTGGGAACAAAATCGACTCCAGGTCGGATTTTGTGGTCTGAAGTCATCATTTCTGGTTTGGAACCATAATTTGAGGTTCCAGGTAGAAATAACCGGCAACGTTTTCTTTAGTTATTGGTACTAATTATTGGTTTTGTCATTGATTAATTCAGAGGCAGATAGCCTGTTTCATTTATTTTATTAATACTCTGTATATATATTGTCCTGTTTTAAACCTCAAACCCAAATATTGGGTTTCGGTGGTTTTGTTTGTAAATCATAGGCTAGGTAGCCCCGAGGAAAATTAAATGTCTTGTACCCCTTTTTGTGGTTTAGTCAGTTTGAGTTAAACATACCCGGTACACGTTACATATGTTTTGAAATCATGTTTATATAGGGAACCGTTGTTGTCAGTGCAACTGTTTAAATATTTGTTTATTTCATATTTCAGAACGGTTACGGGTACTTGCGAGAGTGTTGTTCTCGCGTGGCTTCGCCATCCAGTATTACTGATTGTTGTGACATTCCTATGTAGATAAATAAAGACGTAAAGAACTCTTCTGGCCACGTATTTATTTTACGACCCGAAGGGTTAAATTTGCAAAACAAATCATTTTTCACTTTGCAGAACAAAAACAGTTTCATCATCAACAAGGACATGATGGTTCCACGAACCTGTAGGCTAGCTGAATTAATTAATAGAAAAATGGAATATATTTCTATGAATGATTCGCTTTATTTTTAGCTGTATATAATGTAGGAACTTTTTTAATACAGTTGCTAGAGTCATTTAAATTTGTTGACATTCTTTAATTCTTTCGGATTGCAAACAGTTTGGAAAGTTTTAAGATGTACAGTGGAGAAAACGTTATTCTTACCCGTTCAAACGCAAACGTACGCAAACGCAAAGCACTAAAACATAGAAAAGAACAATTTTTGGACAACTCTGATAATTCTTGTTTATCTTGGTGGCAAACAGTTTGGAGCCTGATCATACGCCGGGTTACCCGGCGTCTGATCTGGCTCCAAACTGATTGCACTGCAAATAATAGTTTTAGCGTAAACGCGTTTATTGGGAAAGAATAACAGATTCTATACTGTACATTTGTACATGTACTAAAACTCCATTATCAAAATCAAAGATATGTAAATTATTATACGGATGAAAAAGCACGGCAGAAAATTCATGTTTTCTGTTCATATGGCAAATTTGAATCGATCAACCCCGTTCAACGTTATGACGTCATATATTTTAAACAATTGTCGTTTGCCTATATTTCTCAAATATACATTTTATATAGTTTACCTTATACACCGAAATCCTTCTGTTACATGTACGACCATTAAATTGTGTAAATTATTAGGTGTTTACGACAGGTGACTGCTTAAAGCAACGTGACAGTAAAACAAAACTCCTTTTGGATCTTTATATTTTACCTTCACCTTGCTTTAAGTTTTCGCCAGTCTTTTATACAATCCATTTACCTTCGTTTCAGTGGCCGTAATATAGCGGTTTTACTGTACATATTATGGTGAATGTCAAAGAGTTTTATCCTGATCACACGCGTCTGGTCAGGATTCAAACTGTTTGCCATATAAGTAAAACGTGTACCAAGTTATACGGAAAAAAGGCTTGCCTTTTTTCCGTTCTTAAGTAATGCATGATAAAATCAAAGGTATTCCAATTCTATTTAATCACTGACAGACTTTGAAAAGTGTTTGATTTGCGCGTGAATAATTTCCTCAAAACTAGGCAACTACAAAACATGGGGGCTGACATCTTGGATGATGACGTCACGGCTTTTACGAAGCGTTGTGCGTGACGTTTCGGAATTCCCGATTTCGGTGATATTTTTAAACCATTTTAAGAATGAATAACCCACAACACTCACTTGTAATGATTTCCTCCAAATGACAAACTTTCAAACAGTTCATTTCATACCCTTTAACGCTAAAACTGAACGTTATTTGCAAAAAGCTACTTCTCACTCGAACCGATAAAAATAACGGATTACCATACGTCATCATTATAAATAATGACGTCATTATTGGTGGTCATATGACTTCCAAAAATAGTTTCAGATTGCATTATAATACAGGGCTGCCATAAGTTGAAATGAAAAATCCTAAGATTTCCAAATATGCATTTTTCAAGCGCGATTTTACGAATCGTACCTTTACCCCATAGCCGATTTCTAGTTGTGTTGGCATGTGACTACTTAAAGCAAACTGGAAGTAAAGCAGAATGCGCCTTATGGCGCATTCTGCTTTACTTTCAGTCTACTTTAAGCTACCATAACCTGGGGGAAAATCCGGAGATTTAGGAAAAATCCGGAGAATGGCAGCCCTGATAATATAGCTGTACGGAGGAGTTTTAACTTTTAACATTGTATACACGGGTGCTGCTTATATATCTATTTGATTATTGGGTAACAACATATAGATCTTGTCCCAAACAATTTAGGTTTATAATAAAAGTTCGAGTCGGTTGTGTAATCCAGATCTCAGTCACGAGAGGCGTAGCCTCGAGTGTGATCTGGAATACACAACGAACTGATACAAGAGCGCTGATCACACACTGGCGATAGATCTATTCCGTTTTCATTAATACAATGTTGCTTTTTTCCGTCCATAGGCAAAGCCTAAATACATATTAGTCTACCTTCAGCCCGAACGACCGCTCAGTCGACTACTAACATATGGCTTGTAGGCAGTCGTAGTACACCGGCTTATAACCGTCACAGGTACATGTACCCATGTTTAAATCTTGGTAGAGGGGAGCAACTCGCAGTGCATATCTTGTTCAAGAACATTCCTGTTCATCATCGGGGATTCGAAAATTCCCCATGTCAGGCTACTGGATTAGCGGGGAGTCGAACTCACGACCCATGTATTTAAGATCAAACTACATGCTCAACTATCTACGCCAATAATGATAACCATTGTGCTGGGGTAAGGCAGTGAAGGGCTGACTTCTTTATTTATATCATTGCCTGAAGTGTCGATTTTTATTTCTTTCAAACATTAGTGGGAGAGACTGCAACTGAAAGCGATGAGCGCTTTTAGCTCGACCCTATTTTTATTCAAATTGAAATAAAATATAATTATTTAATCGGCACAGCTTACATACATGTGTAGGAGCTTTCTGGTTTACTTTTTCGTGCGATCAGCATTCATCTGACGTCAAAAAACATGTCATGCTTCTTTCAAATATGGCCGCTTGATATAATATTGACAGTACTTTCGTAATTTTATTAATAACTATTGCTTTATGAAACAGATGAGATATACTTATCGGATTTCATCGATATAGGCTGTAAGATTCTGACACTGTTCAAAAATCAATAGAAAAGTTAGATGCAACCATTGACATAAAAACTTGAACCGGCTCTATTGTAACGGTGTATCGATTTTCAGTACTTCACTGTTTTAAACCTTCCTCTGCAAGTCGCGCCGTTACTAGAATCTACAAACAGTTTGGATCCAGATTAGACGTCGCGAATCGCGGCGTCTGATCTGGATCCAAACTGTTTGATCATCGTTTTTACATGTTCAGCTGAAAGGGCTATAGAATTGCATTTTAAATATTAATTGCAGACTTAAAATTTTGCGCAGACGATATTGTAGTTTGCGAAGTGTTAATTGTTTGTCAGAGATTCTAATGCAGAGACACGACTTGTTTATATGGTTTTTAACCCCTCCACTGCCCTACCCCGAGCACAACAGTTTTTTGCAAACAGTTTGGATCCTGATCAGACGCCGCGTTACGCGGCGTCTGATCAGGATTCAAACTGATCGACACTCATTTCAATATTGCTTAAGTCAAAATAGCAAACATTAAAATTTAAGAAATAAAAGCAGACGACAATTGTTTTTAAATTGATGACGTCACGGCAGTGAAGGGTTAACCACGGTTTCAATATGTTGTTAGTGTGATTATGTAATTATTTCTCTTCTGTCTAAAAACGGAGAATTTAGATGAGATGTTTTACTATGAGCTCGCTGTATAGTTGTCTTTTCCAAACTTGTCGTCTGCCAAACATTTCAAGTTTTGTTGACCTTCATTAAATATCATCAGCTAAGAAACAATTTCCATGCGGATGTTACAGTGGTAAATACGCTATTCCTACCCTATGCGTAAGAAACGCATATAGTGAACGGTTAACGAACGGTTAACGAACGGTTAACGCCAAACGATTTTAACGCGTTTAAACGCGTTCATAAACGATTATACCAATGCAGTCTCGGCTAAGGGGTCCGCCGGCTAAGTGATGACCCTTTCATCCGGGCTCTTTTAAACGCGTAAAGAAACGCGTAAAGAAACGGCTAGGAAACGCGTTTAACGAAACGGATAATGAACGCGTAAGGAACGCTTATGCGGGGATTCTGGAATGTTGCTAGTCTTGATAAATTATCCGGTAGATATGGAATTTTGTATATTCGCAAGAACAAATGTGTTGTTCGTTTACGTCTAAATGAATTAACACTCTTGTTTTGTTTATAACTTGAAACTTTACAGAAATTTAACACGGGTGAAACATTAAACAACAATACAAAGGGAAGATCATTTTCTATTTGTAATTTCTGCTGAACTCCTCAACTGCCATGACATTATCAACTCTGCAATTTTGTTCAAACTTTAAGCTTATAGAGCTAAAGATGTCAGTGATGTTGCGGTTTCTAAAAAAGGGGAAAACGTTATTAGTTTGCACAACGAGGCGCGTTTTGTTTTGATCTAACTTAACACTAGCTATGCTAAATTGTCGTATGCTTCAAATATATCAGCAACGAAAAACCTAAACCCATTTTTTAGAAAAAATAAAAGTGAGAGTGAGTAATTGCTTAAAAATTAGATCTAGATCAGCGCCACGTTACACGGCGTCTGATCTTGATCCAAACTAATTGCAAATGTTAACAAAATCGGACTATTCATGAAGATGGTTAACGCTTTGCACGTGTATACTGTGCTTGGATCCAAATGAGAAACCAATTAACTCTGATCCCGATCCAAACCGTTTGCAATGGGAACAATGTGATCAGTTGTTTTTACACTAACGTGTTTGTTAGGTAAGAAACTGTCTTCGTATCAGTGTTGGTGGATGCTTCAGTAACGTAATACGTATTTCAGTGGACATTTATTCCAATATTAATAAGCGTCTCATGTACAGGCTCCGATGTTATAAAGCTTTTGACTTGAGTCTAAACTCGTTCCCAATCATAGGCTCCAATCTGACCAATTAAATGCTTGGGAACACTCTCAGACTCACCTAAATCGCTTTATAACCTCGGAGCCATGGCTTAGGCAAACAATGCAAGCTAAGTTCAGAAGCCGCATAATGCGGCGTCTGCTCTGAGTATGTACTGTTTGCTAAAAAAAATATTTTGTCAAAAATAAAATGACAATGAGCATTTAGATGAGGTATCCCTAAAAATGAAAAGCGGACTAATCCAGTAATATAAGCATGGAATACTCAAATTAGCATAAATGGTTGAACAAAGATAATTTTAATCTCACTGTTCATATTACATATTAATACTGGAAAGAACATTGCTGCATTTCTAACGTTCCTTATCTCAGTATAGTCTGGTCAAAAAGGTTGTCCCAAGGTCGGATTGCCCACTGTGTGGGATGATTAGAAATGGTGCTGGTTAGAATTACAAATTGTGTTGCTGTCTGGACCAAGACACATAATAGACACACTGACCAGACTGAGAGTTTATATGTATCCTAAAGCTAACTTTGGAACGTCCAATTGTTATTCATCTTATACAATCACCCGGCGAAATGAAAAAGAGGAGAATAAAACATATTTATGTGAACTGCTTTTCCTCATTGCCAGAAGTTTTGAAGCAAGTCAGGCGCAAGGCAATCCGCTGTCTGATCGGGATCGAAATTGTTTGCTACTCAGATTATAACTGATTTTAAATATTTTCAAACAGTTGCCATTTCTTTTTTATTGTTGTTTTGCATTGTGTGTGCGTTTGTTTGGATTAAACGAACTTGAATGGCGTCTCCTCCTACAAAACACTAAAACGTAGAAAAGTGCAACTTTTGGACAATTCTGATAATTCATTTTTATTTTGGTGGCAAACAGTTAGGAGCCTGATCAGACGCCGGGTTACCCGGCGTCTGATCTGGCTCCAAACTGTTTGGAAAGTAAATAATAGTTTTAGCGTAAACGCGTTTATTGGGAAAGAATAACAGATTCTCCACTGTATATGCTTGTTTTTATACTACAGTGTGCACTCTCTACAAGGGCAACCCATTGCTGACAATATCTGTGTGCTTTGTTCGGAGGGAGTTGTTATTAGGGGGGGTTGGCTTACATTTACAAACCCCTTGAATCTAGATAAGACGTTGCGTGCGTCTGATCGGGATTCTAAGCTGTTTGTGACTCGTAATTATATTTATTCTATCTACATGTCCACTTATATGTAACTTTTAGAAATATAACAGTCGACAATTTTAAACAGACGATATTGCAGCAGTAAAAGCGTTAGACACACTTGTCATGTTTAGGGAACTACGTAAAGGGTCGTTGAAAGGAGGGAGTCGTTATTGGGAGGGCGTTGTAATGAGGGAACACTGTACTCTACTTACAGTGGAGAATCGGTTATTCTTTCCCAATAAACGCGTTTACGCTAAATCTATTATTTCCTTTGCAAACAGTTTGGAGCCAGATCAGACGCCGGGTAACCCGGCGTCTGATCATGCTCCAAACTGTTTGCCACCAAATTAAAAATGAATTATCAGAATTGTCAAAAAGTTGCACTTTTCTACGTTTTAGTGTTTTGCGTTTGCGTTTCGTTTCGTTTAAACGGGAAAGAATAACGGATTCTCCACTGTACTCGACATCCATTCCGGATACATAATGTTTCTGTAAAACATTGAGGGCATGAACACAAACGTTAGCAGATGCGAGTTTTTTCGTTCAAATCTTAACTCTTTCATGATCAAATTGTTCGGGATATTTTTACCCCTTCACCGCTTTGTTGTCGTCTGCTCCATTAATGCTGTCTGCTAGACACGTTTCAAAGTTAGATTTAAGGTTTTATGACCTTATAAAGATCGATAAGATTGTCAAACAGTTTGGGTCCTGAACAAACGCTGAATTAGGCGGCGTCTGATCAGGACCCCCAAATGTTTGCAAACGCGCTTTAAGGCGTCATTGAGAGTGGAAGGATTGATTGCTAAACGGAGACCTCTTAGATCCCAGCGATTATATACATGTAAGTGTGACCTAAACCAAAGTGTGTCAAATCAAACCAAGATTCTCTTTCATTCCAAGATTTGTTGTAACCTCCAAACATGTTTTACTGATTTTGTTTTCAACATAAAAACGACCGTAGAAAATATGTTGAGAAAGTCGTAACGAGTCCACATGTACTGACACTGATCACATACCCAGCTACCCGGCGTTAGATCTGAATGCTAAGTGTTTGCACACTGCAGTGTTGTTGTCATAGTACAACAAACTTACAACCCCGCCAAATCGTCCATAAGCAAGTTTTACATAGGTCAAAACGTAATTCGTTCCCGCTAAGAGGAACTTAAATGCAGAAGAAATGCTATACAAGATAAGAAAATAAGGGATTCTATATAATTTTAGACAATATATTTTTTATCTCAGTGGTAAAACGTTTGGACACATATCAGCGGCCGACTCGCCCGGCGTCTGGTATGACTTAACCCTTTCACTCCCAAATTGTTCGTGAGATGTTTACTCCTTCACCGTTTCATTGTCGTCTGCTTCAATTTTGTTGTCTGCAAGACACGTTTCAAAGTTAGATTTAAGGTTGTCTGACTTAATAAATATCGCTAAGAGTGTCAAACAATTTGTACCCTAATCAGACGCCGCGTCACTGTTTGATAACGCGCTTTAAGGCGTCGTTTAGAGTGAATGGGTTAAAGCTTAATGCAGTGGAAATTCTTGGGAAATAATAACGTCTTCTACTCTGTGTAACACAACATCTATAAACACAAGTTTTGCCCAAGCGTATTGTTTCAATTACAAACAATACAGTTGAGAACAATACCTATGAGAATAGCAGCACGCAAAGAAGTGATTGTTCGGAAAAGATCAATTAAGAAACTTTCTTAACCCGTATATACCCAGTGGATTCTTCCATGTTTATATATTGGATTAGTCCATTTTTTATCAAAGGGATGCCAGGTCAAAATTTTCATTTTCATTTTGTTTTATATTGAAATTCCTATCAGCAAACAGTGTAGACTCTGATCAGAGTCTACACTGTTTGCCTATGTCCCATATATGGGATCGTGGGCACAAATGGGTTAACACCTTGCAAAGCATGTAATGTATAGTGGAAAATATATTATTATTATTATTATACCAGATTTATATAGCGCTCTTTTCACACAGGGGTAGTGCGTTCAAAATATGTTACATGTATGTTATTTTTTCCCATTTAAAGGAAATTAAACTTAAACGAAATTTTATAAAATGAAAACAATGGCAAATATAAACAATTAGTTTAATCTTAGTAGCAAAGCAAGACGTTTGGGGCCTGATCAGATGCCGAGTTACCATGTTACATGTACCCGGCGCCTGAACTAGCTTCAAATTGTATGCAATGGACGTAAGAGTTTTAGAATCAACGCATTTATTTAGAAGATTACCGTCTTACCCATTGCAATATATAATTATATAACAATGCATTTGGAGAAATATTCAATTACAGTGCTAAATACGCGGATCATAAAGCTGAAAACAGCGGCAGTGAAATGAGGTTTCTATTGTCGATGATGTTTGAACTTGCAACTCTATGCATATTCCGCCTTTTTCCGTTAGCTATTTTTATCTTCCGGAAAAAATTGAGCTTTTAGTCACTAAACAGTGACTGTACATCACAATATGTTACACAATCGATAGTAGCTCAGTGGTTTAATCACCGTACTAATCAATATCAGGTCGTCAGTTCGAGCCCCGCCATGGTAGTTTAACATACATTTGACTTTTTCGATATATACTTTTTTTTAATTATTTTGTCTGGTAGATACATGCCTGTGTGAATTTTGTACAGTAAGACTTATTTTACACAAAATTGAAAGACGTACAAGTAAGGAAATTCAACATTTCTGCTTAACGCACTGCACTGTACGCCTTACACTCAACACTCTTTAGAAGCACACTGTGTTTCGGTTTTTTAATTCGCTGAGAAGTAGATTTTACGAAGGTTCCGATACAAAGAGAGAAAAATTCACAATGAAAAAAAATATTTTCGAAAACCTCCCAAAAAGAACTTTTTTTGCGAATTCAAATTAGATTCTACCTAGATTCGAACCCACGACCTCTGTAATTCGAGTCGGCGACACATGCCACTGAGCTATTGTGCCCATAATACTTTTCAAATGCGTGTGTAGTATAATCATGTTGATAATAAGTACTTATTGATTTTTATCAAAACATTCAACGGAAAATCCCATCTTCATCGATGAAAATTGACGGAAAGTGATGAGTGCCAGTTAAAAAATCATCGACAATACTTATGCTTTTTGGAGGCAAACAATTTCAGAATCATAAACACGTGTATAGCCCTTTTTGCTTGTATTTGTTGATCTTTACAATACAGTTCAATGCCGTTAGTTATACATGTTTAATCATAAAGCTGAGTGTTCGCGATCACATAACTGTAGCTATATATACGGGATAGTTGATGTTAACAGCATGATTAAATATCAAGGAAACAAAGCAATCTATTTCAGTATGTTGCTGCATGCGTTTTGTCCTGTAAAAAGGTTGCATAACGAAAACATTTATCAATAATCTCAATTTGTCCAAACCTCAATTCAGCCATATGCACCATACATGACTATACGTAGATGGGTTAAAGAAATAGCTGCACATTTTCTTCTGTGAGAACAAATTCATAACCATTCGCCCGCTAGTCCCAACTGCACTACACTTTTAAAATAGTTTAATTCCCGCTCAGCTCCGCGTAACGCGTGTCTGATCAGGGTCCAAACTTTTTATTTAACCATCATGTATGTTAAGGTTTTTACATTGAAATGACTTTAATATTACGTTTAAAGATCAATTGCACAAGACAATTGTTAAGCAGACTGCATTGTAACAGACGAAGAATTAATGCTCGTAAACACGTGTTTACGCCAAATTAACTGTTCTCTCTGTATATTGCTTTACACTAAAATCAATGCCTACAGTACCGCCGCCTACGCTGTAGAAGGTTCTTGTGATTTATTCCCGCCTGTCAAATATAAAACGACAATTATTTTCAGTATTGTAAACGTTGACGTAAAGCCGTTAACACTCGATAAGTCAGACTGACACAGTTTCAAAGTTATTCCAAAAGTGTACAGTGGAGAATGTGTTATTCTTTCCCAATAAACGCGTTTACGCTAAAACTATTATTTCTATTGCAAACAGTTTGGAGCCAGATCAGACGCCGGGTAAACCGGCGTCTGATCAGCCTCCAAACTGTTTGCCACCAAAATAAAAATGAATTATCAGAATTGTCCAAAAATTGCACTTTTCTACGTTTTAGTGTTTTGCGTTTGCGTACGTTTGCGTTTAAACGGGAAAGAATAACAGATTCTCCACTGTACCTAACCCTTTCACTGTCAATGACGCCAAAAGGCTCGTGGGCAAACAGTTTGGATCCTGATCAGCCACTGCGTAACGCGGCATCTAACCAGGATCATAACAGGTTGACACTCGCTTCGAAATTGCGGCTGTCTTTTACTGCCTTAACACTTTTGCAGACAAAAAATATTGAAGATGGCGATGTCATGGCGGTTAATTGGTAAAACGTTCACGATCCATTTGACCCTGAAAGGTTTTAGTGACCACTGGTTGAAGACGATGTGACTGCTTAATAAAATCCAACTTCGTTATCTCGAACTAGCTTACCTCGACTAACCGATATTTCGATACATGTATTACATTACTGCATGCTCGTTTAAGACGAACATAGCCACGTTTTAACTTTGCAATACGGGTATGTTCGACATAACGGAGTTCGATATATCAAAGATCGACTGTACTTTGTAATTAATTAAGCTGTGGCCAAAAAAAAAAGATTTATTTTGTTGTGCGTTAAAACGCGAAAGAACTGCGTCTTCCCCACTGAAACTGTGTCTGCAAAATTGCCTTCTACAACAATTCCTCTAATTGGTTTTTTATCATCTTTTTTCATACATATCGCCAGAGTGTCAAATAGTTTGATCAAGATCCAGTGTTATTCAATTCAGAAGCCAGACTATTTTGCTATACTGAGTTGAATGACCACGGCTTTGATATCCCAATAAATTCTACAGTCAAGGGTCTACTTCTGGCCAGGGCTTAAGAAATATCCTATCAAGGTGTCACACTGCAATTGACTACTTGCCTTTAACCCTATCAGTCTTGGTCAGAGTACACCGGTATGTGCAACGGTTTCAATCTATCTCAGACGCCGAGTAGATTGACATTTGATCACGATTCAAAATGTAAGACGCCTACAGTGGAGAATCTGTTATTCTTTCCCAATAAACGCGTTTACGCTAAAACTATTATTTGCAGTGCAAACAGTTTGGAGCCAGATCAGACGCCGGGTAACCCTGCGACTGATCAGGCTCCAAACTGTTTGCCACCAAGATAAACAAGAATTATCAGAATTGTCAAAAAGTTGTTCTTTTCTACGTTTTAGTGCTTTGCGTTTGCGTACGTTTGCGTACGTTTGCGTTTAAACGGGAAAGAATAACAGATTCTCCACTGTATGTATATTTTTTTCGGATAAATGTTTTATCCCATTTACTGCCATGACTATTCTCAACAATTAATGTCTCTTTTTTATTTCTCAAAAAATAAAACCGAAGCAATATTGAAATGAGTGTCAAACAGTTTGTATCCGGATCCAATTCCGCGTTACGCGGCGTCTGATCAGAATCAAAACTATTTGCAAATATCCATTGTACTCTGGGTAAGGCAATGGAGGAGTAAAAATAATAAAAATAAATTAGAAACACCAAGATTCAGCAGGAGACATTCTTACAGAGAAACTGCTTTTTATAAGTTTAAGAGACAATCGACACTATTACAGTGGAGAATCTGTTATTCTTTCCCGTTTAAACGCAAACGTACGCAAACGCAAAGCACTAAAACGTAGAAAAGAACAACTTTTGGACAATTATGATAATTCTTGTTTATCATGGTGGCAAACAGTTTGGAGCCTGATCAGACGCCGGGTTACCCGGCGTCTGATCTGGCTCCAAACTGTTTGCACTGGAAATAATAGTTTTAGCGTAAACGCGTTTATTGGGAAATAATAACAGATTCTCCACTGTAAGTTTAAGAGACAATCGACACTATTATCATAAATGAAGGTTACATTCGATCTTAAATGAAGGCGCGAATTTATTTGATAAATTAAAATGCCGACATGGTAAAAAATAAATGAGGGTTTATACTGACAGCCATTTGTTTTGTTTGATAATATATAATTTGACTTAGACACTATCACTTTGTCATTTGACTGTATTCCATTTACAAAACACCAATGTAATTAATGACATTGGACACACGTAAATTAAAAAGCCATGCGTACAGTACAGACCACGTTATTTCTTTTCAAATAAGTTTGTCCTTTGCAAACATATTCCTGTCTGATCAGGCTCCAAACTGTTTGCCACTCTAATGAGCTTAAGTCGTTAGAATTATCTTGCGACATCATCCCATATATTACTAACTATACCATACCAACTAGAAATACTAAATGGTTCATTACCTCATTAACCCCTGACACTTTTAATACAACATTCAAATTCAAAAATAAGTATTTTCATTTTTGACAATTTAGGGTTGATTTGAACAATATATTTCAAAATGACAATCAAGTTCGACACTGTTTGGAAGGGACAAATGTAATCCTCACAGGTACACTGGTTGTAAATGACGAGTATACTCGTCGCTAGGGTTGAATGTGTTACCAGTAAATTTTAGGATGGCGGAGAGTCACATATCATTTTAAGTTCTCAAGTGTAGGGAAAGTTTTAAAATACCTCATACATGTATGTAACTCTTACGAAAAAATCAGACGACAAAAGTAAGCAGACGATATTGCAGCCTTGAAAGGTTGAGCATAATGGTAACATGTATGTAGGGGGACAAGCGGAAAGCTTTGTTGTAATGAGGGAATCGTTGTTTGGAGGGACGATGTAGGGAGAAAGAACTCTTCAGCGTCAACATACAATTTAGTGCATGAGCTCATCATGGGATGATGGTGTGTCTTGTCATTTAACTGTGTTGTTTTGCCATTGCCCTCTGACATCAGTTAAAGAAACAATGCATATTTCCTATACAACATAAGATATGGATACATTTTCTGTTTGAGAATATCTTGGAATGGCAGAGTGTCCAGAATCATACTCAGGTCAATGTGCGTTTTACTTTTGATCTCAGCTATAAAAAACGCTTGTATATGCTCGTATCATCCTAACTGGGATTGAAATAGATTCTAATCGATTTCAAATACATTTCATTTTCTTCGTTTTATTTCACTGCATTTGCATATAATTGAACCCTTTCACTGCCTACTTTTTCGTGTTTTTTATCCCTTCGACGGGTTCATTGTCGTCTGCTTCAATTTTGATGTTTGCAAGAACATTTCAAAGTAAGATTCAATGAAGTATGACTAAAGGGTGTATGGAACTCATAGATTTGGGAAATTTTCAAAGTATATGAAAATACTCTATGATGGTTTTGTATTGAAGAGCTATTTAAAAGATGGGTGAAAAAATAAAAAAGTGTACATTTTGGTCAACAACTTTTGGCTCTACGGCCATGTAAAATTTACCCCACCCACTCTTTCTTATTTTGTCCTTTTCAAACAGCCGGCTCCAATAAAATCCATTTCAAATGAAAACAAATATGATAATTTGTTTTTGTGTTATTTATTTCCTGTCTATGGTAGTGTTTCTTCATACTAAAACTAATTAAAGAGAAAACAGGCAACAAATGTGAAATTTATCAACCTCAAAATTTCATCAATATGGTACTTTTTTGTAAATTTTGTAAAGGGAGACAACTCTTTTTACTTTAATACTCAAAATTTTCAAAACTGACCTTTCAATTTCTTTTCATATTTTGAACCGCCTTAGCATTGGCTTTCATCTGGTAGATTATAAGAAAAAGTTTAATACTAGAACTATTTCATTTTCAAACTGTTTTCCTTTTTATCATAAAATAAAAAATATAATATAATAAAATCATGCTCTATAAAAAGCGTATTTTTGATATTCAAGGATCCATATTGTTTAAACACGGTGCCTGCTTTGTCTAAATGTGGTTTATATATGTGAAAATACCACCATAGACATGAAATGTATAACGAAAACCCAAATTACCATGTTTGATTTGTTTTGAAATAAATTTTACTGAAGCTTGTACTCTGAATGGGTAAACTTTGAGAGAAAAAGTCCAAATTTGACATACCTTTTTTCAAATCGCTGTATTTCAAAATAAGGACACCACCATATATATTTATTTTTTTCATTCATCATCTTCCAAAAAACAATGATAGAAAAAAAGTTTAATACTTTGAAAAAATCGCTTATGGGTTTGATGCACCCTTAAGAAATATCGATACGAGTATCAAACAGTTTGAATCCTGATCAGACGCCGCGTATTACGCGGCGTTTGATCAGGCTCCAAACCGTTTGCAAACGCGCTTTTATGCGTCATTTTGAGTGAAAGGGTTAAAGAATCAAATAATCTCCATTTAATGTTGAGCCTTGCCTTTCGTATGAAAAAGTAACCAAGAACCTGATAACGACCCATGGGCAGTCTACACATTTATATTCTGTTCACGACTGATATGAGACTGTGATCTGTTTAGACAATACACTCTGAAGGGATAGAGATGTTTATGATTAATAGTCCTCTAATGCTTGTACAATCTTAAGGCTAGAACGTCAGGGCCCGTTTCATAAATCTTGGAACGACACGTGTAGTCGTAAGTCAACATTTTAAAATACATTTAATTTCAATTTTATCTATCCAATCCTGTAATGTGGCACCTTTTTGGAATTGTGTTTTCAAGACAATTCCAAAGAGATGTCACAAGACAGGATTAAAAGGAGAAATAAATAATATTTGAGACTTTTGCAATCTGGCTTACGACAACACTTGTCGTAGGAAGTTTTATGAAACGGGCAACATGCCACTGTTTCCCTGACCTTTGATGACAACTGTAGAAAAAACTCAGATTGAAATAGATTATTTTAAATACATGTCACTTTCTTGATTTTATTTTTCTCGGTCCATATGACCATTGCATGTGTCGCGGAGCCGTAAAAACAAACTCAATCAATCAAAATCATTTTATTTTACTGCGTTTGCATATACATTTTGTGATTTAAGGAATAAATTAATCTACATCTCTTGTGGAGCCTTGTCGTCCGTATGAAAAAGTAACCAAGAACCTGAGAACGACCAATGGGCAGTCTACCCATTTATATTCTGTTCACGACTGATATGAGACTGTGATCTGTTTAGACAATATAGCCTGTAGGGAGAGAGATGGCCATGATTAACAGTATTCTAATGCTGGTAAACAAGTAAGGCTATAACTAAATAATTCTGCGTCGGCAAATTTATCTGGTAATTTGAATAGGTAGTATAGATAACATGTCATCTGATAATCATTGTAAAATACAAAGTAATGTATACAGTGGAGAATCTGTTATTCTTTCCCAATAAACGCGTTTACGCTAAAACTATTATTTGCAGTGCAAACAGTTTGGAGCCAGATCAGACGCCGGGTTACCCGGCGTCTGATCAGGCTCCAAACTGTTTGCCACCAAGATAAACAAGAATTATCAGAATTGTCCAAACGTTTTCTTTTCTACGTTTTAGTGCTTTGCGTTTGCGTACGTTTGCGTTTAAACGGGAAAGAATAACAGATTCTCCACTGTACTTAGAGTACAGGGGTACGTTTCATAAAACTTCGTACGACAAAAACGGTCGTAAGTCAAAACTTTAAATACATTTAATTTTTAATCCATCTACCTAATCCTGTCTTCTGCCATCTCCTTGGAATCATCTTTTCAAGACGATTCCAAAGAGACGTCACAGTACAGAACTAGATTGACACAAAGAAATATACTTTTTTAATTGAGACTTTTATAATCTGTCTTATGTCAACATTAATTTTGTCGTACGAAGTTTTATGAAACGGGTCCCTGTATTCTAAGTACACATCACATTTGTAATTCTCAATGATTAGCAGGTGACATTTAATCTGAATGATCTATTTTATATAACCAAGCAAAGCTGCTGATGCAGAAATATTTTATTATAACAATTGAACTTTCAAATATGAGTATCTATTAATGTCAACAAGTTACGATAAAATGATGATTAAAACGGCGTATCAATGATTCCCTGATGTTACTACAGTTTCATTAAAATAAAATGATGCAAATATATCATCGTCCAAAAAGGATATGCTACATATGTTGCCAATTCTAGTTTCAAAACTAAGGCTAGTCATTTACACTATTTAGGGTCGGATTTTACGCTGTCTTGTTTTCGTAAGAATCCTCTGGTCTTGGTCTTCACCATTTGCATATAATGTATACAGTGGAGAATGTGTTATTCTTTCCCAATAAACGCGTTTACGCTAAAACTATTATTTGCAGTGCAAACAGTTTGGAGCCAGATCAGACGCCGGGTAACCCGGCGTCTGATCAGGCTCCAAACTGTTTGCCACCAAGATAAACATGAAATATCAGAATTGTCCAAAAGTTGTTCTTTTCTACGTTTTAGCGCTTTGCGTTTGCGTACGTTTGCGTTTAAACGGGAAAGAATAACATATTCTCCACTGAACACACTGTTAGAAATGATGCGTGTACAGTGTTCCCTCCCAACAACAACATCAAAAGCAACGATTATGTGTGCTGTTCGAAGGGAGTTGTTATAGGGAGGGAAATGTAATATTCTGACAGTGCTTAGCTAGACTTGGCATACATTTGCAAACAGCTTGATGAAAGCATGCATGACAAATATAAACTGCTTTATTACGACCACTAAAAAGATGACCATTGGTGGTTAAAAGGACAGGTGATAACTTAAAGCAACGTGACAGTAAAGCAGAAAATTACTATAGAAAGCTTCTATTTTACTTTCACCTGTCTTTAAGCAGTCATCGGCCTTAAACACCTAATGATTAACAGAAGTTAATGGCCGTTATATAGAGGCTTTACAGTAGTTCATATATCGAACAAGTTAGGTGTGAAAATGCGTGTGTATGCCATACACTATCAAACGTAATGCTAAAAGGGTTTGAAATACAGTATAAACTCGATGATTCGAACACACCTTAGTTATATGTATAGTCATATTCATGAGTGTTTAATGTGAAACGGAGCCATTTTCTTTAGTTGAAAATATAAATTAAAGGTGTATAAAGGCGTTTCTATTGGGTAACAGGTCAACAAAAATATTATAATAATTAGCCAAAATAATTGGACAAATCAAAACAATTTTTAAAATAGCAACTAGAGTCGCTTCATATGTAAAGTTAATAATATTAGGGTATTGAAAATTCAAAATTTACATCAATAATGGTATAAGCCTGGAACTTAGATAATACATGTATTAAAAAGGGATTTGTCCAGTAAAGGCTCAATTAATATGGATGTTTTGGAACATAAAATACAACAGTTTGAAAAAAAAGAACAGAAAAACGGTCTACCTGCATTGTATGTCATTTTATCCTATTTTCTTTTACACCACGACTTCTAGGAAATTGCAGATTAAGCTTTCCTGATATTGAATATTTCCACTGTGACCTTAATAGCACAATAAGGTATCTAAAAGAAATGGTAAGACCTGCTGCTGTTCTACTGCATTGAGCTCAGCAGTAATCAAGTATTGATTAAATGTTATTCAATGTTCGAAGTGTTTTATTAGTTTGTGCAGAGAATGGGGGAGTTGTGACGGTGCTGACCCACTTTGAGCTCGAAACATAGGACATTTTTCTCGCGACAGAAGTGCTTTTACTGATGTACACCATCTAACCAGTAACGTTGGCCACCGGCCCATATAACAATATATAAAAAGTTTATGTTTAACATATTGCTCAAATCTGACTAACGCGATGCAAGCTTTGGACGATATCAGACTGATCTTGCTCGAAATTGTTTGCAGTGCACATACAGTGGAGAATCTGTTATTCTTTCCCGTTTAAACGCAAACGTACGCAAACGCAAAGCACTAAATCGTAGAAAAGAACAACTTTTGGACAATTCTGATAATTCTTGTTTATCTTGGTGGCAAACAGTTTGGAGCCTGATCAGACGCCGGGTTACCCGGCGTCTGATCTGGCTCCAAACTGTTTGCAATAGAAATAATAGTTTTAGCGTAAACGCGTTTATTGGGAAAGAATAACAGATTCTCCACTGTACGACGACACCAAACGGGAGACAAAAACATGTGCGTTGTTCAGAGGGAGTCATTTTAGGGAGGAAAATTTGCACACAGCTTGAATCAAGATCAGACGCCGTGTAACGCGTCGTCAGATCTGGATTCAAGCTGTTTGTCACTCGTCATTATATTTATTGTCCACTTACAGTGGAGAATCTGTTATTCTTTCCCGTTTAAACGCAAACGTACGCAAACGCAAAACACTAATTTTGGACAATTCTGATAATTCATTTTTATCTTGGTGACAAACAGTTTGGAGCCTGATCAGACGCCGGGTGACCCGGCGTCTGATCTGGCTCCAAACTGTTTGTACTGCAAATAATAAACGCGTTTATTGGGAAAGAATAACAGATTCTCCACTGTATATGTATTTTTGGGAGAAAACCCAGCAGACGACAATTTTAAGTCACGATATTGCAGCAGTAAAAGCATTGATATACTTGTCTTGGTAAGGGCATTGTGACAAGGGTCGTTGTTAGAAGAGATTCGTTGTTGGGAGGGCAGATGTAGGGAGGGATCACTGTACTCGTAATTTGACAAACTGTGCGAACGACACTTTCAAAGCAGAAGAAATAACGGTTGGGTAAGGCTTAATTTTAAAATATTATTTTCAAAGTAACACACTTTAATCCTCCGTGATCAATATTTATGGTAAGGTGTGATATTTACAACTGAAGCTTTCCAATTCCATCTGACAAATCCACAATTGGAACCACGAAGGTATTTCTGGACCGTTTGACACGCACGGTGATAATTGGGTAGCAAATGGTATTGGTTAGCGCCATAGTCGTAAACCTGGACAGCAGACAAAAATTATTGGTGTAATGATATGCTCCAGTTAATGTCTCTGTGTCGTTTTCACGTCAAGAAAGGAAACTTTATAGGCGCAATGCCACCTTGGTCTGTCATTTAACTGGCATATACAGCGACACATACGTTATTTTTTTCATTCTGTAAATGAGACTTAATGTGAATACGCAAACAAACGGTTAAACTCTTTGCTGTATTTCTAACGCGGCTGAAGATCTTGGTAAATTAAGTCCGAACTGCCCAAGGCCCTACTTCTTATGAAGCGCCTCCCATGTTATTAGGTCTAGGATTTATTCAGTTAGATTAGCTTTGTTTGCAATAAACAGCCCAAGGTCTTTACATACATCGGGACAACGTGCAGTTGGGAAACCATGAGTCTTTCCCAATAATCGCATCTGTGATAATTATTTCTATTGCAGAGTTTTGGGACCATATCAGGTACCGGGTGACCAGATCTGATCTGGATCCAAATATTTTGCCACTAAGATTAAAGCACATGTTTAGGATGTTCAATTTATACAGTTCATTACATAGCGTATTACGTTTCGTTTAAAATGGACAGAACTAAAAGCATGTGTAATGCAAATTGTATGGCTCCAAACTGTTTGACGTCAGCTTAAGACAGACCATTAAACGTTTCAAAATATTGTTTTTTCTAAATTGTATTGCATTGCGTTTGTAATTATCTAGGGTTTCTGTGTGAAAACATTAACTGCAGATTATTGATTAACCCTTTCGGCGCATAACTTAGACTTTTCGCGAACATTGTGAATACAGATCAGACGTCGCATAAGGCGGAGTCTGATCAGGATCCAAACTGTTTGAGACTCGTATCAATATTTCTTAAGCCATACCACATTGAATCTGACTTTAAAACGATCTTACAAACAAGAATATTCAATAAGACGATAATAAAGCAGTAAAGATGTAAAAAATCTCATGATTAATTTGGCGTCGGCTGTTTTATTGGTAGGGATGCTTGACTACCAATAGCTGGGATTAAGTGACGTCATTTAAATAA
Organism: Gari tellinella; assembly: GCA_922989275.2. NCBI lineage: Eukaryota > Metazoa > Mollusca > Bivalvia > Cardiida > Psammobiidae > Gari > Gari tellinella. Next base: position 49,925,471 of record OV277866.1, read on the forward strand.
AATAAATAATTTGTACATTGAAAAAGACGTTATTCTTTCCCGTTCAAATACAGTGGAGAATGTGTTATTCTTTCCCAATAAACGCGTTTACGCTAAAACTATTATTTCTATTGCAAACAGTTTGGAGCCAGATCAGACGCCGGGTAACCCGGCGTCTGATCAGGCTCCAAACTGTTTGCCACCAAGATAAAAATGAATTATCAGAATTGTCCAAAAGTTGCATATTTCTACGTTTTAGTGTTTTGCGTTTGCGTACGTTTGCGTTTAAACGGGAAAGAATAACAGATTCTCCACTGTACAAAAGAAAGTCGAAAGCATGCAAAAACGTAGAAAACTACCATGTTATGATTTATAATTAGTCATTCCAATCTGAAGTGGAAACATATATGAGCATGGTCAGAAGATGTGTTTAGGCAATATAAATAATAGTGTTAGCATAAACGTGTTTATTGGAAAAGAATAACGTCTTCTTTACTATAATAGTTTTAGAGCTTATACGTAGATAGTACTTATTGGTATCGATTATAGAAACTTGTCTCATAACCTGTTTGTTAGAACGTTTGAGGATCAAAAGATTGGGAATAATTGTACGCAGCTTTCAGCAGTGGAGGAAACTGGTGTCTTGTTGTTCGTTGATAGACACATGTAGCCCTTGGGTGGATTGAATTATAGATCACATGACAGAAAACGTTTTAATAATATTTTGGAAATAACTCCACAAACAGTTGTTAAATATACATACCATTAAGTATGAGGTGTCAAATAATCTATTTAACTTTTATCGTATCCGTTTTTGTTTTGTTTTGCAGACAACTTGCAACTAATATTTTGTAAAAATGCAGACATAAGCAGATGGTATTCCAGTAATGACCATGCGAACAACAAACTGCTGCCGACACCAGAGGCATGACTTAACCCCTTCACTTCTATGACGTCATCAATTCGAAACAATTGTCGACTGTTTTTATTTCTCAAAACTAAAGTTTAGGTATTTAACCCTTTAACCCATAGCCTGTTTCTAGTATTTAAGATACGTGACCTATTAAAGCAGGCTAAAAGTAAAGCAGAATGCGCCCTAGGGCGCATTCTGCTTTACTTTCAGCCTGCTTTAAGTTAATATCTGCTAGGATATTGAAAACAATTCTTATGATACATATTCATGACAGTATGAAATGGAACTATTTTCTTTGGCGGATGAATAAAATGAATGCGCTAAAAGTCGCTTCTATAAGGGAAAGGGTTAAGGCTGCACGTTTTACCGTTTTATTACACCCCCGGTTTATATTCACTATAGAGTTGATACAATATAACAATAAACATAAATTCACATGTAAGTATATGTTGTACTTCATTCAGCCATCGTTTTGGTTGAATATTGTTGAAAATTAAATAATATAGTTTAAATGGCTTTCATTTAGGTGAGAGCTTAAAGCAGATAACATTGTAACTAAACACTCTCTGCTTTATCCTGACGCGATAAACAAAGATGTCTGAAATTTGGACCCACACTGTTTGCAAAAATCCATTGTGTTTGGGGTAAGGCAGAGAAGTTGTTAAGGTTTATTTGCAATGCCTTAAGCCTGTACATATCGGGAAGCGTCACACAATCTACTATATAATTGTGATTTATCACGTGTGTGCCTGGAGCAATGTTAAAATGTGTACAACTGACAGCTTAAACATTCCCCGAAGACACCAGAGTTCTCTTGAACAACCAGACACGTCGCAACTTTCTTATTAATGAAACTATCGACCATCCGTACAGGGACATTTAATAACGGTGTAGGAAATATCAAAGTATCTCAGATCCTCCAGAATTAGACGCAAGCTATAGTACAATCGAGTCTCAATTACTTCTACACGCTTATTTAGAACTAAGGTGTTATTCAACAATTGACTTTTCAAAACTCGGAATGTCTTAGGTTGAACATATCCATATTTTACAGTTAAACGTGGCTTGTCTATGTTTTAAATTTGCAATAAGTTTATGTTCGAGCTAAACTAGTTAAAGACAGGTATTCTCGACGGCACATGCACTGAGACCGATACTGAAATAATTTTGGCTACATTGTACCAATGACAGGACCTGAATACGATATTTAAGAGAGGTGTATAATTAGGTATTTCAACACAGGAAAGCCTTGCAGCAAGACATGGCATTGTTTTATATACAAAGCAATACAAACACTAAAGAAAGAACGCATTACTCGTGTTCGAAGATTAAAACAGCAGATACCATTTTGAAAAGACATTATCTTTTTCAGATTAAACGAAACTCAGCGTAATGTAAATATATGTAGAAAGACATTTTTATATTGTTAGCTATTATTTTGTAACTGAATGGCAACAGTTATCCGGGCGTTTGATCTGACTCCAAAGTGTTGAAATTTAATAACTTGTTAAAACATAACATGATTTTCTAGAAGAACGAATAACGTCGTCTCAAGCGTAAAACCTGACAGATAGTGTTTACGATGACCAAAACATAAGCATTGCCTAACCATATAATTCAAAGTTAATAATTTCTTACTAAAGGAAACGTAATTTCTTCCTAAAATGGCATTTATGCTTAAACCCCAAGTGTAAATGTAAACAGATTGGAGCCAGATCAGACGCTTTGTACTTAGGTATCTAATAGGCTCCAAACTGTTTAACATTCAGATTACAATAGTCAGTCAATATTGTTAAAACGTATAACTTTCTATAGTAGCGTTGAAATTCTACCAAATGAGAAAGAATACGTTTCTCTAATGTAGTATAGTAAGCATTAGATGAATGAATTATATTCTACTGTATTATATTTTACACCATGGCAATGCTCTTTAATTAGAATAGAGAGGTTAGTTTTAAAGGAAAATCGCGGCAATTTCTTTTTCTAACGGACAAAGGAGTGAAACTCATGCAAACATTTTAATTGAATTGCCTACATTTGACCATTTGACCAATACTGTATGATATATTTTTTATTCTAACAATTTTATATATGTTTTCTCAATAAGCTAAATAACGCGGTGATACCTGCATTTGGCGACCACAATTAGTGCTATATACTAATAGTGCTTGGCTAGTGATATATTGTTGATGATTGAACAGTATGGATTTGGACACATATTAGCATTTAAAGTGGTTATCATATAAAATTTGTAGATATTCCTATATGTATTTGGATTGACATGTGTTGCTTTATATGCAGACATTTGTATTTTTCATAAAATACCCAAAAACAAGCTATTAGGAAAATATCAAGCTAAGGGATCCCCTATTTTATTTCATATTTCTGCATAACAGGGTATATACTACAAGCAACATGCAATATTTAAAAATAAAATCTTAATGTTTCGAAATTTCGAAGAAACAGGCGTGATGGTCTTTTAAAAGATTGATGACTAGAGGATTAAATTGTTTATATATTTATCATACAGTGGAGAAGACATAGCCCCTTCCCAATAAACACGGGTACGCTAAAACTATTATTTCCAAAGAAAAAACAATTGGGACCCAGATCAAACGTCGGATAACCCGGTTTCTGATCAGGTTCAAATTTAGTTTGCCACTCAGATTATATTCGATATTCAGATTTTTTATTTTCTACGCTATTGCGTTTCGCTTGCGTTTACTCAGAATAGCATAACGTCTTCTCCAATGAATTGTGTATACAATGTATACGTATTCATCTTATATATGGCTCAGGGGCCCGTTTTACTAAACTACTTACGCAAAAATGTTGCGTAAGTCAAAATTTTAAATTTTAATTTATATTTTTATTATCACTTGCTACAAACAGCAAATAGCCAGATCAGAGGATGCGCTTTTAGCGCGTCCTCTGATCTGGCTATTTGCTGTTTGCAAACGTTTATGATCGAAAACTAAGAGTTAAACGATTTTGACTTACGCAAAAATTGTGCGTAAGTTGTTTAGTAAAACGGGCCCCAGGTGCATGAATTTGCTACAGTGGAGAAGACACTGTCACTTCCCAATTAACCCTTAGTTCTACATTGTAACTATCAAAGTCTTCATTCCCTACAACGACCCTCCTAACAACGATTCCCTCCATACACTAAAGCTTGCCACTGTTCCCCAACCAAGACCATTTTGTCTGACACTAACACTGTTGCAATATCGTCTACTTTAACTTGTCATCTGTTGTTTCTCAAAGTAACTTATTAGAAAACATTTTGACAGAAGACTATAATGACGAACGTCAAACAGCGTGAATCCAGATAACAAGGCGTCTGATCAGAATCCAAACTGTTTGACACTCGTTTAGAAATATTTCTTAGCATACTGCCTTGAATTAAACTGTTTAACGATATTGCAGACAGTAATGAAACAGACGCCACTATGTAAATGTGATCATGAAAGTGTAAATGCGGAACTAAGCTTTGATAAAATACAAAAGAATGTAAGTTGAAACAGTCAGAAATTAAGATACACTCAATTCCAAAAGAAACTGTGCACTTTGTTTTCTGGTATTATTTATTGACTATTTTCCTGAAAGCCTATGTATTTGGTACCAAAATTTAGACCAGTTCACGAACAATATGGCAGTTATTTCAGATTTTGCGATGCGGTCGTTTAAAGTGGGTATTTTAAACGAGAAAAGACGAAGTGTTATAATCAAAGTTGCAAAGTAATCCTGAGAGTCAGACTGTTTTAAGTTGGGAACTTTATGTCGGTTTAGTTGTAATTTTATGACATTTTTCTCAGTATCGTATGTGTCAATCTATGTTCATGATGCAAACGGCAATGAAACATCGCGTAGACCTTACGTGACGTCTAAAACCGCTTTTGGGAATGAAACGTTGTCCTATCCCTGAGTAAGGGCATAATCAAGGTCCATAAGGCCTTTTCTACTAAAGCTCAATGTGCGAGCATCATGGTGACTAAGAATATGATTAGACCAATCAGTGAAATATTACGAGTCCATTACTGTCGCTCCAATCGGAAATGACGTCATGCTCGCTGCAAACGAGCAGCTTAATGACGTGCTGTCAAGATCTGTCCCACAAAGGGTCCCCTAGCCCGAATGGGTGTCCGAGCTTTCCGGAGGCAACACAATACGGTCTGACAGCTGATACCGTACTGTCTTGCCGAACAAGACGCTGTTTGAAAACAACGTCGAAGTAACGTCAACGTAACACATTCGTATGTTGAACTGCTGTTCTAGGTATCTGTGCGCTGTCTACTCCGATCTGCCACTCCAATTGTATGTTGAAAACGTTTGAGAAACCGAATGACTGTGTTTCTTTGATATCCTAACGTCCTACTCACGTTAGTGACGTTGTAGTTATGAACAAGCATTTCAAATACTCGAAGTTGCCTATTTTCATTCAATCTCAGCAAGTTCGTTGTGTACCGATATGAAGTAAAATGCGTTTTTTTCTTTGTATAAGTCATACAAATTTCTCTTAAGCACGTTTATGGTGACATGTGCATTTTCCTTGAGCTGCACGTGCAAAACATGCAAAATAACGTATTTCCAAATAAATTAAAAATATCTTCATACTAAGCACTATCTTTTGTTATCGATGGATGGCAAATGTACATGAGATATTGTGTGCGAAATTTTAAATCGATACGTCTTCTAGATATTGAAATATTTGAAAATTAAAAGTACACAGTTTCTTTTGGAATTGAGTATATGAATGACAAACAGTTTTGAACTAATATTCTTATATGGTTTGCAATCAGCTTAACCCTTTACCCAAAAACCCGTTTATGACATTAAATATAGGTTATCACTTAAAGCAGGTTGAAAGTAACGCAAAATGTGCCTTAAGGCACATTCTGCTTTACTTTCAGCCTGCTTTCAACTATCATCTGCTAGGCTATATAGAAATTTTTGTTACGGTCATTGTTTATGAGGGTATAAACTGGAACTATTTTCTTCAGCGGAGGAAAAAATTAAATACGCTAAAAGTCGCTTCTATGAGGGAAAGGGTTAATAATTGTAGTACAGTGCTCCCTCTCTACAACAACATCCAATGAGAACACAGATTGTTTGGAGTAGTTTTATGGAGGAAAATGGCTTACATCTGCAAACAGTATGAATCCAAATCAGACGCAACGTAACCGTATGGTCTGGATTGAAGCTGTTTATCACTCGACATTATGTTTCTTTCTGTAAAAATAACAAATATGAGACTTTGAGAAAAACAGCAGAAGGCATTTTTAAGAAACGATATTGAAGCAGTGGGATTGTTGGACATAATTGTTTTGTTTGGGAAATAGCGGCATGCGTTGTTATTAGGAGGGAAATGTTGTTCGGAGGGCCGTTGTAGGAAGGTAGTTCTGTATTTAAAAGCGGAGACGACAATAATGCAGACTTGAACAAAATCGATATAGTGTTGCGTTTCACTTTGTTTTGGTTCATTTCAGAAAGGATAACATTTTCCCAACAATCGACTTTGTAATTACTTTATTTGAATCATTAACAACCAAGCGAATGAATAACCTATTTCTTCCGATATCTTCACAGAGTTCGCATGTCCTACTAGCATGCTTTAAATGTTTTACTGACAGAAATGTGTTCATAAACAATAGTGTATGTTTTGATTTCTTAAACTCAAGTTTTAGGCATTTTACTACTGACACACATTGATTTAAAGATCATTTTCGATCCTGATCTGAAGTTGTATAAATCGTTGTATGATCAGGAGTCAATCATTTTGCAAATGTTCAGTGTTATCGTGACATCACAGTTAAGAAATAATTCGATGGTTATCGATTCCCAAGCAAAACTGGAATTGAATTGTGGTTGGTAATTAAAAATTTGCTAACCTTAGAGACAGACTGACAACTAAACGAGATGTTAGGTGATGTCTTCTAATTGTTATACACACGGAGATGAAGAACGTAATTATGAAAAACAATACATATTTATACAAAATTGATTCCGCACAAAACGTCATTGCACTGCAATAATAATTAGAAAATGACAACTCCTTGTTAATTGTGACTCTTCATTTTCATCTGAGAAGCTAACAGTTTGGAATATGATCAGACGCCGGGTTACCCAGCGTCTGACCAGGCTCCAAACTGTTTTCAATATATATTATTGTTTTAGCATGAATACTGAATAGTGCTATGTATTTACCTTGGTATAACCCTTTACTCTTTGACCCATTATTTAGAAAAACAAAATCTGCTAAGATGAATCACCTTTGATTTCATGTTAAAACTTAGTGTTGAAGCTGTAACTGAATATATATTGACACGGGTGCCAATTTGTTTAAATCCTGATCAGACACTTCGTTTCGCGGCGTCAATCTGGATCCCAAACTGCTTACATAGTTGTTGTTAACACAAAAAAGGTTAAAAATATTTTATGTCAAATGTTTAACATTCATTTAACAAACAATCAGCACAAATTAGTATAGAAGAGAAAATCAAGACATAATTTGTTTCCTTTGCATTTTTGTTTATGGTTAAAGCTTCCTCTCCAGTGGCTATGGTATATCAGAAAAAACATGACAATATCTTGCGAAAATAGTATATGAATTATTGAGTTGTTTGGTAGTTTCCTACAAAACCCCGCAATACCTAAATTGTGTCCAGCCTCAATCGCTTGCATGTTGTGGACAAAATTGTTAACTGTGTTGCAAACAGTGTATATCCAGATGAGACGCCGAGTTGCTCAACGACTCATCTAAATTTTATCTTTGTGGAATACTTTAGACTTTGTGATAAATATGCTGCTGACGTATTCACACCAGAGAATTGTTGCAGACAACAAATTTAATAGCAGAAGACTACGTAGCGTGTTAAAAGGTTAATGAAGATCTCTTGAGACGTTACGGCAATTGTGTGGAGACATTCTCTCCATTGTGACAATGGAAATAGGCTATTTGTTTGGGGGAATCTTTCCCATTTTGTGCGTTAGACTTTTGCTATTGATTTTATGCCATTTGTATAGTGAAACCTATCCTAGAATGAGCAGTTTGAAATAGATTAAGTCACTTCATTGTAAAGATATAAGTACGTATTTATTATGTACATGTATTTTCATTGGAAATGAAAGAGACGTTTTAGCCCTTTCTCTCTCAGTGACGCTTGAATCCGCAGTTGCAAATAATTTGTGTCCGAATCAGACGTCACGTAAAGCGGCGTCTGATCAGGACCCAAGCTGTTTGACACTCTTATTGATATTTATTAAGTCATACAACCTTAAATCTAACTTTGAAACGTGCCTTGCAAACAAATATGCTGAAGCAGACCACAAGAAAGCGGTGAAGGGGAAAATTCTCCCGAATAATTTGATCATGCAAATTCAACAAAATAGCCACGTCAAATATTTTGAAAAGTGTGTGTCCTTTCGAACTGTTAACAATTTATTTTGTTCTTAAGTACATGAGATTTACAGAGGACAACCGTTATTCTTACCAGTTTAAACGCAAATGAAAATCAGTAAAATTCAGAAAATTACATTTTCTTCAAATTTCTAGCAAATTATTTTAATCTAGGTGACAAACAGTTTAGAGCCTGATCGGACGCCTGGTTTTATATTTCTTTCGGTCTAGCTTAATGCCTATGATTTGAAAGATTATTATAACTAATAAATTACACAGAAGGTGGAGTTGCAAATATATACATGTAATAACAGTGAAAAGATTATTGAGAGCAACTGGTGCCTACTGGATGGTATTTATTCGAAAAATTTAAAAAAGCGTGAACCCTTTAATGATCAAATTTATGGTGATAGTTTACCCCTTCTCCGCCATGTTGTTGTCTGCTTCGATTTTTGTCTGCAATATCGTTTCAAAGTTAGATTTAAGGCAGTATAACTAACGTAATTTCAAAACAAGTGGCAAACAGTTTTGATCCTGATCAGACGCCGCGCTTCCCGGCGTCTGATCAGGATACAAACAAGTTTGCAAATGCGCTTTATGACGTCATTAAGAGAGAAAGGTTTAATTCGAAGAAACTAAACAAGTTTAAATTGAAAAATAAACTTCAAATGCAAGATGTGTTGTGAAGTTTTATTCCAGCTTTCTTGGGCCATGCATTTGTATGCCATGCTTTAGCTTTAAACTCACCCATTACTATGTAATCATTAATTTTAAACAATTGTGGCGTCTAATCTGGAACATAATTGTTTATAGGAATAAACAACATATTTTTGACGTTCATGACGGTATGACTACATTAGCTTCGCAGGGGGTAAATTCCGTAAACGCCCAATGGGTGTTTTCTTTTAATTTACCCCCCGAAGCTAATGTAGTCATACCGTCATGAGCGGCAAATAGATGTTGTTTATTCCTTATATTTATATTTTCTGTCTTGTCAATTTAATGTGTTTATTGGCCAGATTTGTTTTTCTGTATAAGAATTTATCATATACCGGTCAAAGAGGTTTGATCGATGTAATGTCGATGTAATAGCCATTCCAGTTTCTAAATATGGTGAGAAAGTAGTCCCCACTACATGTACTGTAACTGTATTAAAAATTCAGGATTTTTTCCAGTAAACTTTCTCTCTGTGAATGGAAAAGACTTACAAGGCAAACAAATAACAGTGCAACTTGAATATCTATTGCCAAAGCACCTTCTAAAAATACAGGTCGCGGTTGTTTTCTTAACCCATTTACACACATAGCAACGCGATGGCAACAACCTATGGGTCTGTATCTCTCCGCTAGTGTCATATGACCGTCGACCAATGGGAGCTTAGTGTTAAGTGCCCGATGTAGTCTATTTGAAGAAGTCCACGAATAGCACGGGGTAATCCGAACTGCCTAAAACCAGTTCGGAAGTGTAGGTTCATCGAGAATTGACCTGCATATTTTTAATACCATTACATAGAAACTTTACAGATTGAATGTAAATATTGCAAAATAGTCTATTTTGCCAAAAATTATGGTCCAGATAAGATGCTGCGTTACGCGTTGTCTCACCAGGGCCCAATCTGTTTCAATTAGTTTCGGTATTTCTTCAGCCTTATATCTGACACTTAACCCTTAACCCCATTACTTTTGAAGACAGGTGACCACGTAAAGCAGGTTCAAAAAAAATTAAAATGCGCCTTCTGATTTACTTTTAACCTGCTTTAAGCTACTATCTGCTTATTTCTGATAATACATTTTTAAAGCTGTATACATTGGATCTATGTACATCATTGGAGGAATAAATTTAAATCGCTAAAAGGCGCTTCTATGAATATACACGTTAAACGATCATGCAGATAGCAGACGATCATGTGTTAGCTGTCGAAGGAGTTAAAAAACACACTAAACATGGTCCTGACAATAAAGAGGTTAACTCTTTTGCTGTCAAGTGTTATCGTCTACTTTAACCCTCTAAACGCCAAAATAATGTCTGTATTAGTAGTGTCTTCTGGAATATTTTTAAAGTCAGATTTAGGGCGGTTTCGACTAAATAATATAATGTCAATACGAGTGTCAATACGAGTGTCAAACAGTTTGGCGTTACATGGTGTCTGATCAGGATCCAAAACTGGTTGGCAGTGGAAGAATTAAACGATAGTAATATATCAATAATATATGTGTTTGTTTATAATATATTTGTATGTATGTTTATACCATAACTATGTAACGCTTCATTTCTCACCATGGGCTTTCAAGCCCTCTGGATTTATGAAATAAACTGAACTATGACAATATTAAAGCAGGCGCTCATGTGTTAGCTTTGAAAACACGCACTAAACTTGGCCCTGGTGATAACGAGGTTAAACGGGGGTTATTATGAGAACTCGGGATTTTATTACATCGGTGACCAAGGCAGCTGCGAATCCTCTCTCAGACATGTTTCTTGCTTGTACATTTTTATCATTTCTTTATTAGCATTTAATATTTCCTTGTGCATACTAATGAGCTAATTCCGTTTCTATAGAATGAACAGAAAAATGTGACAATAATCATAAAATCCCATTGGTGTACAGTATTTCATCTCTACAACAACAACCAATGGGAGTCACAGATTGTGTGCATTATTCGGAGGGAGTTGTTATAGTGAAGGGACATTGATTCACATTTGCAAACAGCTTGAATCAAGATCAGACGCCGCTTGACGCGTCACCTGATCTTGATTTAAGCTGTTTGTCACTCGTCATTATGTTTTTTCTGTCAAAATGTCCAATATGTAAATTTGAGAAAAAGATAAAACGGCAATTTTAAGCAGACAATATTGCAGCTGTGAAAAGATTGGACATAATTGTCTTCTTTGGCGAACAGCAACAAACGTGTTTGTAAGGAGGGGATCGTTTTTCAGAGGGCCGTTGTGGAGAGTGGGCACTGTAGTTTCCTTCTCGTTTTATATGCAAACGAAACGAGTTAAAATAAAATGTGAAATAAATATACATTTGTTTTGGTTTTATGACGATTTATTCTTATTTTAGTTGCAAACGGTTTGGAGTCTGTTCAGACGCCGGCGTCTGATCCAGCTCCAAACTGTTTGCAATGGAAATAAACGTGTTAGAGTAAACGCTATTATTGAGAAAGAATACCGTTTTCTCCACTGTAAAGAATTACCGCATACAATCGTCCAAGCATCTATATGTATATACATGTAATTAAAAAAGGACAAACATATTTACAGTGGATAAGACGTTTTATTTATGTTTTACGGTGGATTACCGGGAAAAGCAGTGGATTATAACTTGATAATCCACTGCTTCAAGCAGTGGGATTATCGTCGCTCGTTCTTCTTTTGTGAGTTTTCCCCGTAGGGCTCCCCAAGAATCGTAGTCAATCGTGTCTTATCGTTCAATTCCGGCAGTCCGTTTTGTCGCGAACCACTCAACGGAAGAACACGAATCCAAGATCGGAAGTAACGACGTAATTCCGTTGACGTCAAATCAATAAATAAATGACGTCATTGTACCGCCAACTGTCACGCACATGTGTTCGATATAAAACTTGGGGCTCAACGCGGGATAAATAGTGTACTTTAGCTTTCAATTGCCAAACAATTTCGTTTAAAAAGTGGCTTAATATCATTAATAAATAGAATGACTGTATTTGTTCAGTGTAAGATCGGAATTTAATCCAGTTCGTGAACATCAGACTGTTATAGTTTCACTCGTGGCTTCGCCACTCGTGAAAAATTAACGTCTGATATTCACTCAATGGATTAAATTTCGATCTTACACTGAACAAATACAGTTATCCTCTATATATTTTCTCAATAAACGCTTTTGTCCAACTACTATTATTACCATTGCAACAGTTTGAAGCCACACCAGACGCTGGTTAACCAGATGCATTGTAAACCTCCAAATTGTTTTCCATTCAGATTCAAATTAGTTGTTAAAACAAATATATATTATAACAATAGAATAGCGTCTTCTCTACATTATGAAATACATCATCTGTGAATCAGTTTCGAAACAATGGCTACCGGCATGAACGGTCCTACTTTTTTGCCGTTTTTTAAATAATTGATTTAGGTTAATCTTTTCTGACATCTGCTTGAAATCAATACCGCAGGGAATAATTATAACAGATAGCTCTCCAGACCATCTCATTAATAATGAAGTGTAGTTTGAGTTATGTGAGTATAGTTTGTAATCAATTCTTGGTTTAAAAGTATGTTACGGATTGCATAGAAATGCACACTTAAGTAAAACCTAATTTAAATAATAACAGTACGTATGGTAAGACGTTTTTCTTTCTCAATCAACGCGTTTATGCTAAAACAGTGATATTCATTGCAAACAGTGTGTAGCCAGATCAGACACCGGTAAAACCGGCGTCTGACCAGGTTCTAAACGGTATACCACTAAGATAAAAATAAATCTTTAAACATTTTTTAAAAAAATGAAAATTTTCTCTATGGTTTTGCGCATCGTTTGCGGGAACGGGAAAGAATTGCATATTATTCTATGTAAAGACGTTGTTCTATGCGAAAAAAGCGTTTGAATTCGTTGTTAATACTTTGGAATAAGAAGTAAGGGTAGACACCAGAGTAACTCGACGCATCTGGGTAAGTACCTACAATTTACACCATACAATTTGTCCAGAAAGATCGAACTGCTTCTAAACCAAATATCCAATAATTACGCCTTTTAACGCATTCAATCTCTTTGTCCACTGATTAAATTAGTTTCAATTTATTAAGTCTAGAATATATACCGTGTGCAATAATTTCTATTCCCTAGGCGTTCAGCTTAAAGCCGGTTGAAAGTAAAGCATTCTGCTTTATTTCGACTTTGCTTTAAGTGGTCACCTGTCTTCAAAACTTGAAACTGGCTATGAGGTTAGGGTTCTGCTGCTTTGAAAAGTCTAATTTGTCAACAATAAAGCATATCTCCTTTTTAAGAATATAAAGTCGTGTTTTAATAACTGCAAAATATTCAAATCTTCAACAAAGAAACATCTTCATATGATTATATGTGTTTACTGGTGATACTTTGTATTTTGTTATGTAAATATCACATGTCACTATAATAAACAATTTCTCTCTCTCATGTCGATAGCATTTTACACTCAATACCTAAAAGTGTAAGGCTACAGCGAACAGCGAACAGCGAAATAAGCAGTCACTCTATTAAGAACCACCGAGTCCGATTTTATAAAGCGTTTGAATTGAGTGTAAGATCGCCCTCAAGCTTTTTATTGGTCAGAATTTAGAGAAAGCTCAAAAGTGACAAACCAAATGCCTGAGAACGTTCTCAGATTCTACTCGAACTTGAGGCATCTTCTCCGTTTGTAAAACGCAAATACGCTCTTGACAAATAGGAGCAGTCTCTATATGTACATATTCACTTCTGAATGCCTTTCAAAACCAGCATACTGCAATAGTCAGAATTGTTCATCTTTTATGCAGTGGGAAGGGTGTTTATCTTTTATAACTACCGTAAAACCTCTCTAGTACGACCACTAAAACGGAGGCTAACTGATTGTGTTAAGACAGGTGACAGCTTAAAGCAAGGTTACATTAAAACAGAAAGCTCATTAAAGAGATTTTTATTTTACTATCACCTTGCTTTAAACAGTCACCTGTTTTAACCCCGAAAATAACGTAATTAAATGAGTGTACTTGAGAGGTGTTCCTGTACATCAAAGTTTTGCTAAACTCCGAACTTATTTCCATTCATATTCAAATTCAGTGAACTGTCATTTCGTCAATTTATAGAATTGTGTTTGCGCTTAGTTTCGCTTACATAGGAAGTATATTAACATATCCCCAGTGTGCAAAACATTAGCTATTCCATCAACTGAGATCACACGACGAAACAGATCTGAACAATCACAAATTGTTTATGGATTATGTTTGGAGTCTGTTACTCAAATGTTTTCATTTTCACTATTTAACGAGGAACCGAGGGTTGCAATTTAACGCACCTTTTTGTATTCGACTGGGATGTTATTTATCGTACAAATATCACTTAACCGAAACAGGATCAGTCGATTACGACTGTTATTACTGAGCAGTTAACGCAATCGCCTCTATCTTTTATATACAGTTGACCATTTAAAGCAGTTTAAGGTAAAACAGAATGCGCTTTAAGGTGCATTCTTCTTGACATTCAGAACTGTCTGTTAGGGTATAACTTTGTTAATGAGCATACCCATGACTTTATGAAGGGGAACTATTTTCTTCAGTTGAGTGATAGGTAATATACGTGTTTATAAAGCCACGGATTATACCTATGCTCCGCGGCCATCAATACTGAAGACTTTTTTTGTAAATGTTGCCACCTAATGCTGGACAGGTGTAGATTGGATGTTACCTACATTACTTTTAGCATTGACTGTTTACACCCTATATTTGTATATTTCAATGTTTACAATATATTTTTATGTATAGAGTGGGATGGATCTCCGACATACATACACCTATACGCGGAGATAAAACATATTGAACTGATTGAAATAAAAACAAACAATACTTTTAGCTGTCATCCTTTTAAGACAGCATTTCTTCATATGTAATCGTTTAACTGAAGTTTTGCTGTATATTATATCTTTCAGAAAATTATCAATCATCTTTCATATTTCTTAAGTCAATATAGTATCCATTCATTTACTAAAAAAACATAAATGTCAGCGTATTAATGGTTTATGGGTTTAGCTGTGGACAATTAAGATATTCCCTTTTGATAGATTTGATGTATTGCGTCTCGAATGATTTACTTATTAGTATCGTGAAATGTCACCATACCAATAAAGGAGAAACAAAATTGTCTTTACAGAATGGCCCTACGCTCAAAAAGACACAGACAATTTTCAACAGAACGTACCATTACATTAGTGTAGGAGTCTACACTATTTGCAGTAAGTGACCATTATAAAGATGTGTACAATTAAGATATTAATCCTACCCGTTTGTACGAAAACAAAACGCGAAAGAAATGCAATTAAACGTACAAAATTACATTTTTTTACAAAAACATCTTACGATTATTTTTCAACCTGGATGGCAAACAGTATTGAGCCTGATCAGACGCCATATAACCCGGCGTCTGATCAGGATTCAAATTGTTTATACTTTGCATCACTGGTTTTGCATAAACGCGTTTACATGAAAAGAATAATGTCTTCTCCACTGTACCACCAAAATGTTAAAAATACCCGTCAGTAAAGTGATGGAAAAACTGTAATGCATGATAAGTTGTTTTTACGCGTTATGTGATAAAAAGGGTAAGTATATAGTAAATTCCCTCTATAACGACCAACTATTTATTTCAATTATTTATCTTTTATGTCATACCATCAATTTGCCATATTTTATTGGTTGTAATAGATGCTCTTTTCACTGGCTTCCCAAACACTATTTCATGTGAAATAAACCATTCCCAGCAATAATTGAATTGATCACATATCTTGCGGTCTGGGAGTGGAATATAACCATTTTATCACATAAACGTGCAAAATATAAAGGGCCGTAAAAATCGTATGGCCGACTCGGCATATATTTTATACTAATTTTCGAATCACCAAAATACTGTACTACTACGCCGACTGTAAATCAGTAAAGAGAATCTAGACAAACTTAGATCACCACTCGGTATTAAAACATTCCCAAGTGTCCTAGAAACCTTATTCCGAGCAGTCCCGCAAACTCAGGCTGCAAATCAGGCTGCATAGAACTCTAGTATTAACAGTGATTCAGACTGTTTTTCAAATTCAGACGTTACAATGATAATGACGTCATGTTGCTCTAACGGCGTTATTTTGAAAACGAAACTAGATTATAAATGTCAACTGATCATTTTTAGTCAATTACAACAATTTTTAAATTAAATATTAATTAAAAATTGAATATGGTATCAGAGAAGTCTTTTCACAACACATTGATGTTGATTTTCTTTATTTTAGTTTGATAGGTGTTTTTCTCTACGGATGATTACAACCGAATAACGCCTATGACGAATCGTTTCCTAAGAGCCGAGGGCAAAGGTGAAAGTAAGACCGTTCGGATTTTCGTGTCATTTTCGTGTTTATGTGATAAATAGGATATCAAATTCGTGTGTGGTCAGTCATGAATTTATTGAACTCGTTGGATAAAATGATATGTTGCTCGCCAAGGCTCGCAACATATGATTTTATCCAACTCGTTCAATAAATTCACGACTGAACACACACTCATTCAATATCCTCTATATATAAATATCATAATTCACTAGTGAAATATCGGGGTTTTTGGGCTCCAGTAAAACCCTTTCGTCCACAAGCTCAGCATGAAGCTGGACACCAAATGACGTCATTTGCGATAAAGTTACCGTTAACGATGTCAAGTTTTAGGCGGAAAATCTATATAGCAGAAGACTACAAACTACGACTTCGATTGATGAAATAGGCGTTTAATATTGTTTACTTATCATTTTTAATTAACTCGTTGACTACAATTAATATAACGCTCGCCAAGGCTCGCGATATATTTTTTTTAGTAAACTCGTTTATTAAAAATGGTAACTAATGAGCAATCATGTAGGATTCTCTATACATAACATATCGTCTGCCAATATTGTCTATAACAGTTGTTTAAACCAGTGTTATTCGTTTTAAAAAGACTAACCTAACGATGTGTTTCAACTAGTTGCTTCAAACACAATCATTTTGAATAATTACACGTATTTATTTAAATGATCTGCATACAAAATATCATTTCTTTTATAAACTAACCGTGTCGATTTAAACTAACCATAATTCATGCACTATAATTGTTACTTACCACGGAGAAGAAAGCCGTATGTTTTCAGTAACTTGTTGACTAATTAATGTTTGAATAGGGGTTTTCACATTACATGTACAGTGGTAAATACGCTATTCCTACCCATTTACGCGTTAATCTATGCGTAAGAAACGCATAGCGAACGGTTATCGAACGCTTAACGAACTGTTAACGCCTAACGATTTTAACCCGTTTAAACGCGTTAATAAACGATTATACCAGAGATGCTGCGATTGGTGCTCCAGGTATCCGTTTCACGCGGAGATTTCGGATCTTATCGACAGTCACTGACCACCGCCTGTAACCAATCTATTTATGTAACCCGCCTATACATATGTCACTCAGATATCGGGGGGTTAACAGTGTATTGCCAATTAAAGATAGCAATGTTATCGGCGATACCAACTAGTGTTCTGTAATACACATGTCATAAAGTGGTGTGTAAACCGCTGAAGCTAAGGGGTCCGTCGGCTAAGTGATGACCCTTTCATCCGGGCTCTTTTAAACGCGTAAAGAAACGCGTAAAGAAACGGCTAGGAAAGCCGTTTAACGAAACGGATAATAAACGCTTAGTGAACGGTTAACGAACGCGTAAGAAATGCGTAGAGTGGATAGGAATAGCGTATTTACCACTTTATGCTCTGTTAATATGACACAAAGTCATTTTAGGGCTATTTTACTGCAGAAATGTCAATACGAGTGTCAAACAGATTTGATACAGACCAGACGCCGCGTTATGGATCAAACCTGTTTGCAATGTTGCATTTAACCATTTCCCCTATAGAAGCGACTTTTAGCGTATGTAATTTATTCCTCCGCTGATGAAATTAGCTCCAGTTTATACCCTCATGAACAATAACCATTACAAATATTTTATACAGCCTAGCAGATTTTATCTTAAAGCAGGCTGAAAGTAATGCAGAATCTGCTTTACTTTCAACCTGCTTTAAGTGGTCACCTGTCTTCAAAACTAGAAACAGGCTATGAGGCAAAGGGTTAAGCGACATCGACACCGAAAGGGTCAAACATGAAAGTATAACGTCTTCTCAACTGTAGCTAGCAATCTGAATTTAGATTATTTTCTAGACGTTAATATTGAGCAGACGATACTTCAACAGGATAAAATTAATGTAACCCGTACCTTCTTATCTCGATTTGACTGGTGTTTGAAAACAGTTTGGACCCCGATCAAACGCTGCGTAACGCTGTCTCGCATCTGGATCCAAACTGTTTGACACCCGTCTCTGTGTTTCTTCAATACATCTATACATATATATGAGTTTTAACAAATTTTGAAGACCACATTTTCAAACACAGAGCTCACGAGACAATGTCTCTCACATTGCATCGGGAGATTGATTTTTCACCAAAGATTGAATTAAATCTCGTTTTTGCTCGTAATTCACGCGAACCTCGTAAATTAGGCATTAAAGCTCATCCCAGAATCAAGAGTGCTTGTCCTTAAACAAGTAAACCATTGCACTTTTTTAAATATCAAAGGCGACTGTGCTAGCATTGAAACAAACATTAAACTACTCGTGATGAAAATGGAAAATGCATACAAAATCCTTTTAAAAAAATATTTCAAAGCAGTGAACACAAATATTCTTCCTATTTTGTCAAAATCTAAACAACTTACAATTAACATGTTCATATAAACATTTCTTAAGCATGTTTAGGATTTTATTAATTCTGATCTGTTCAATCACAGAATTGGTTATTTAGCAGTTAATATCTAATATGGAGTACAAAACCTCCTGGATTATATTAAAGTGCTCTCTCCAACAACAGCCCTCCGAACAAAGAGCGCCTCCTTACGAGGCGCTGTTCCCCAAACAAGACATCTATGTGTAACGCTTTTATTGCTGCAATATTGTCTGATTTAAAGTGTTGTGTGCTGTCGTTCGCGACGTTAAATATATTAGTGGACCTTCTGAAAACAGAAATATAACGACGAATGTCAAACAACTTGAATTAGGCGGCGTCTGATCTAGATTCAATCTGTTTGCAAATGTTAGCCAATTTCCCTCCCCATAGGAGAGAGGGAATACTCTTGGACCAATAATGTGAAAGGATTGATTGAAGACCTTGGTTTTTCTTACCTATGGGATACACAAAATGTCAATAAATTACAAGTAGATGGTATGATAAGACTAGTGTTAAAATCCAGAACTACGAAATTCCGATGCTCTTCTCACAAACTATTGATAGAAGAAGGCAGGTATAGAAATATACCAAGAGAACAGAGGATATGTGCAAAGTGTACCATGAACACACCTGAAACAGAATACCATTTCCTTTGAGTTTTACCTTTTCATAGAGATATTAGATCAAACATTCTTCCAAAATACTATAATCATTGGCCTAATATGAACAAGTTCAAAGCAATTTTAAGCACACAACACACCTCAAATTTGAAAAAAACTGGCTAAGTATATGAAGCTAACGTTTTGAGAGCTGGAGCCAACACATTGATGTAGTGATCCACTATATATCTATACGAGTAATTGTATCTAGGTGTTTCGCTACAGTCGATGAAGTGCCGAGATATTCACACTTATTTGGAATCCACCTACAAACTTATGATAAAAGTCACATGTACAGGTACAGCATTTATACCCCCACCCCCGAGATACAGCATAGATGCGACAATGTGTTAAGGCAACTTAAAGAAAGCATCTACTTACCGCTTATGTTAAAATCCTTTTAAATCCAATCGATATTTGCTAAATCCAAACGTATGTATGTTAACTCACTTAAACACAAACACTAATAAACTATCATCACAGATCACATAATAACGTATTAGTTTCCTAATATCCAAACTATCGAATAGTTTAAACCCCCGAAATAAACTTCTCGAATAAATAATTATATTCCGTATAAACACAACCATAGTGCTACGAATAAAACTTCTTCTCATAATGGCTGAGTCGAACTAATATTTACTCAATTACCAGCACAACGCTCGTATAAATCGTGCAATTTATTTTTCTTGCTTCGCATATGGGTGCACTGTGATAAATCTGAATGTTACATGTGATTTAGTTGTTATTATGACTTTAAAGAATATGTTTGTCATACGGATATATATTAATATTGTTTTACACATGTATGTTGCAAATACTCACATTTACAATACATGTACCTGCAAAACTAGCATATAACAACAGCGAAAATGTCTGTACATGTGAGCCCAGCTGCACATTGTAATCTAAGACGCCCTCTATATACGCGGCACGTCTTAGGAGTACTTGCATAGTACAGAGCTAATTATTACAATAATCTAATGATCTTAATTAATTTTACAATGCAACAGGCTGTACATGCAAGCCCAACTGCACACTGAAATCTAAGACGCCCTCTATATACGCGGCACGTCATAGGGGTACTTGCATACTACAGACCCAATTCCTGGCTATACAATGTTTTCTTTCCAAACATTTAGCAAGCTGTATATTTGAACCTTATTGCACACGATATACTAAGACGCCCTCCATAATACGCGGTACGTCTTAGGGTTTATCAAATATACAGACTGAATTATACTACATAAAAGGTAAAACATGTCACCCTTTCTATCTATGTATTGAACGGAACACGATCCGTACCTGAGGAAATATTTAAATCGTGTAATCTATCATCACCGCCCCTACGAGTCGCGGTTGAATATTTAAAAATATGTCTATACTTATTTACTAGAACAAGCAAGTTATAGTTTGCAAACGGTGCTTATCCAGATCAGAGGGGTTTGGAATAAGCCATCTGATCTGGATTTACTCCTTTTACTATATACTTTTTTCTAAATATTTACTTTTGTATATTTACTAGTAGTTATTTTGACTCAGCAGACTGACTTGATCTTCATTTGTAATTATTATCCTATTTTGTATACCATAAAATTCAAAATTTCAACAATCTTATATATTTTCATACTTTTCTCTTGCTTATGTAATTATACTTTCCTGATCTAGTACTTTAGAATGTTTACTGTTAGTCATGTACATAATTATATGTTATTTAAGAAATGAATTGCGTACTTCCGGCATTCATGAGCTGATGGCACTTCCATGCTGTTACTAGCAAAGTGCGTGAAGCCCGAAGGGCTTCTCGCTTAACTTTGCTAGTAACAGCATGGAAGTGCCATCAGCTCATGAATGCCGGAAGTACGCAATTTATTTCTTATATTTATATTCCATTGTGAGCTGAGAAATGAACCAGAAATGTACATAACCGTTCTAATAGACACTTTGCCCGTTGCTATGCTGTTGCTATCGTAGTAACGATCTCTATATATGGACTGAAAATAGTCCCAATCACATATTATAATTACTGGATAAATTTAGACTTTTAACCGGTAAACTTTCTCGTTATGTTTAAAACCCCTTTTGAGACATTTAAAAGTACACGTATTTACGAAATACTTGTATTATAAGCATCTTAAATTTAGTTGGCGTTTTTTAAAACCAATTTACTCACACGCCGTATTTGATTACCCCGCGTTAACCGCGCCTACCATACGGACTTCTCTGTATCGATTTGAAAGTGATCAGTATAGCTCCGCCCCTAAACCAGCTGGTTAGAACTGGATTTTAAGTGAACATTCATTGAAATATGCAACTCTGTTTTTAGAATAGTGTTATATAAGGACAATGCGGGGCGAATGTAAATATATGGCTATGAACATTGTATATGTTTATTGCCAATAAAAATTTGAATTGAATTGTGATAAAGCTTTTTGTCTTTTTCAAGTATATAATTATCTTAACACTTTCACGGTCAAAGGTGCAAATCGTTTGGATACTGGTCATATTAGCGGGATCTGATCAAGACCTGAACTGGTTTACGCTCGTGTCGACACTTTTTCAGTATGTCTGTCTTAAACCATTCTTTGACACAAAATTATAGACAGCTATTTGAAGCAGTCGATAATATGGCGGCCAAGGGATAAAAGCTAGGTGATAAAATTCACGTTAAAGGAATTGTATATAGAGGGAATTACATGAGTAATCATTATTTACAATGTATCATTTTCAATAAGCGAGTAGACTAGAATAATATGACGCGAGCCTTGGCGAGCGCCATCTTAATTTTAGTCAACGAGTTTATTAAAATTGATAATTTATGAGCACGAATGTGAGATTCTATTTATCAGATAACACTTTTTAAACACCTATTCATTGTTCTAGGGGGTGGGTCATTGTACGCCTCTGTGTCCAGAACATTCCAGATAATTCTATAACATTTAAATCTGGCGAGTTCCCTGGCTGGTCATTCTTCTTTGCCGAATAAGTTCTCTAGATTCTCTCGACACCATTGCTGTGTGCTGGTGGTTGAGTGTGGTGGGGCACCATCTTGTTGAAAAATCGCTCGATTGGAATCTGGGACAAGTTTCCTACTGCTTATTTTACCGTCAGTAGCAGATTTCATGAGTGCAGGTTTAAGTTCTTTTTCAAGTAGTTGGCCATGATATAACTCAGTGTATAAAAATGATAGTACCACACTGGGAAAAAATTATGTCGATTAGAAAGGTTTGGGGTGGAATTAAGGTAATCAAAAATAGGAACGAACTTTTTTAACACCCTGTATATTTACACTAACTTCGTAGAAATACAAATCTGTGATATAAGCCAAAGGTATGTATATGATCCCTAAGGCCCTTACGTGAGGCAACACAATGGGTTAGCCGATTCCAGCCGAATTGACTTAATAAAACGTATTTATGCTAAAACTATTATTTTCATTGCAATTTGGGGTTAGATCAAACGCCGCATAACCTTGCGGCTGATCAGACTCCAAACTGATTACCACTCAGATAAAATACAGTGAAGCTCACTTATAACGAAGACGTCGGGAATATCTGGTTTCTTTCATTATATCCAAATTTCGTTATTTCATGTCCATTTTACAATACGTTAATTAAGCCCCTTTCACACCAGCCGTCAAAGGACTTCTGGGGTCTTCCTCCACATATATATGTAAAGTAGTGATCCTGGACCACTACTTTACATATATAAAAAAATTATTTTTTTACTCTCTCCCACCAGACCACCGCCCCCTAAAAAATTACAAACTCGACCACCCCTAAAAAAAAAAAAAATTACTGCTCTCGACCACCTCCTAAAAAAAAAATTACAAACTCTCGAACACCCCTAAAAAATGTTAAAATTGTTTTTTTAAAAATGGAAGGTAAAATCTGTGATTATTGCTTAACATTCAAATCATACAATTCATTTAGAAAAGTAAAGTTATGCCGTGATGGATATAGAAGAAAATGTAAGGATTGTGAAAAACCTATGAAACATAAACATTATATTAAAAATAAAGAAAAATATAAACAAGCGCATCGAGAATTTATACTTAGAAATCCTAATTATCAACACGAATATTACTTAAAAAATAAAAAGGATAATTAAAAAAGTATTCTTATAAAAATGGACAAAAAAAAATCCCAAGTATTTAAAGATATCATTGATGAAGAAGACAGAAGACAACTAAAAGAGAATATTAAATTAGTAGACCGCCCTAAATGTAATTATTTAAAAACGTATGAAATTAATGCTAATAGTTATAAAGACCCCGGCATATTGTTTAATGATAACAAATCTAAAATATTAGACACAGTTAGGAATGATATAAAAGAATATAATGGCATTAAGTTTTCAGTAGGTCTTTCTCTTCAATTCTTTCATGATGAATATAATGGTAAAAAGAAATTTGTTGATTCTTCCAATCATGGTCTACAAGCTGCTGTATTGAATGATAAAAATATTGAAAAACATTATAATGAACAAACTTCTTATTTACAATTATGGATTGAGAAGTTTACAAATACTGCATCTGGTTTAGAAATTGACCACTGTAAAATACTATATTTAAATATTGCAAAGTATGAACCACTCAAAGGTTCTTCATACATTGATTTACCTAAAGTTATAAAAGATAAGAAAGCAATAATCAACGTAAAAAATAAGGACGATGCATGTTTGTTCAGAGCAATAGTTTCTGCTCTTTGCCCGGCTACGAAGCATTCTGATAGACCCTCATCTTATCCTGATTATAAAGATATTCTTAATACAAAAGGCGTTGAAACTCCCACTCCAATAAACCAAATAAAAAAACTTGAAAATCAAAATAAAAATTTAAATATTGGTGAGTACAATGGATTAGCATTAAATGTATATAGATATAAAATATCATCGAACAAGGAAATTACAGTATTTCCATATTATATATCAAACCAGACTAAAGAGGTTAAAAGAATAAATCTACTTTTAACCTCTTCAACTTCAGAGGAAACAGATGATGACAGCGAAGAAGAAACAAAATATCATTACTGCTGGATTAAAAGTCTTAATAAGTTACTTCACGGACAAAATAACAAATATGGAGGTCAAACACATTTCTGTGATAGATGTCTTTATGGTTTCACAAGAGAAGACCTACTAACCAAACACAAAGAAGAAGACTGTGAAGGTATTAATAAATCACCATTAAGAATAGAAATGCCATCAAAAGGTGATACAATCAAATTTGAAAACTATCAAAACCAAATGTCTGTTCCATTTGCAATATACGCTGACTTTGAAAGTATAATAAAACCTAAATCAAAACAAGTAGGAGATAAATCAGAAATTACAAGCGAACATGAAGCATGTGGATTTGGTTATCAAGTTGTAAGATATGATGGTAAAGTAGAAGAGCCTGTAATATACAGAGGTGAAGATGCTGCTGAAGTCTTCCTAAATCATTTAGAATGTGAAGTAGAAAACATTTACAACATATTTAAACATCCTAAACAATTAACAATGACAGAAAAAAATATTGAAGATTATAATAAAGCTATAAGATGTTGGATTTGTAGTAATAGAATATACCCAAGAAGTAAATCAGAATTCCGAAAAGTTAGAGATCACTGTCATTTTACAGGTGAATACAGAGGTGCAGCACATAAATCCTGTAATCTAAAACTAAAGATAACACCAAATTCAACTAAAATTCCCGTTGTCTTCCACAATCTAAAAGGTTATGATAGTCATCTTATAATGCAAAAAATACATACTTATAAAACAAACAAAAATATTACTTGTATAGCAAATAATACAGAAAAGTATATTTCATTTAGTATAGGACAACTGAAATTCTTAGATAGTTTCCAGTTTATGGCTACTTCATTAGAGAGGTTAGTTGATGCAACAGACAAAGCTGATTTCAAAATAACAAAGCATGAGTTTGGTGATAAGGCTGATTTACTTTTGCGTAAAGGTGTATATCCATATGAATATATTGATTCTTTTGATAGATTTAATGAAAATGAATTACCACATATAGAAAAGTTTTATAGTTCTCTATCAGATGAAAGCATCAAACAAGAAGATTATGATCATGCTCAAAATGTATGGAAAGAATACAACTGTAAAACATTAGGGGATTATCATGATTTATACCTCAAAACTGATGTATTATTATTAGCAGACGTATTCCAAACATTTAGAAAAACATGTATGAAAGCATATAAACTTGACCCTCTACATTATTACACTGCACCTGGTTTATCATGGGATGCATTACTAAAATACACACAAATAGAGTTAGAACTACTAACAGATATTGACATGCATTTATTCATTGAAAAAGGAATGAGGGGTGGTATTAGTATGGTTTCAAAGAGACATGTTAAAGCAAATAATTCTCATTTAAAAGACTATGATAAAAATAAAAAAGATAATTATATCATGTATGTAGATGCCAATAATTTATATGGATGGGCCATGCTTCAAGCTCTTCCATATGGTGGTTTCAAATGGATAAATGGAGAACTTCCAAAATTGCAAAAAGGTAGAGGAAGAATATATGAAGTAGACTTAAAATATCCTAAAGAATTACATAAACTACATAATGACTATCCTCTAGCCCCCGAAAAACTTGCAGTAAAAAAAGAATGGTTGTCTGATTATCAAAGTGAATTGGTTGACAATAATAGTATTTTAAATGTAGAAAAACTTGTTCCCAATCTCATGGACAAGAAAAAGTATGTAGTTCATTACAAGACTCTAGAGCTCTATGAAAAACTTGGTTTGAAAGTAGAAAAAATACACAGAGTATTAGAGTTCAATGAGAAGCCTTGGATGGAACCATACATTCGTTTAAATACTGAATTCAGAAAAAAAGCAAAATCAACATTTGAAAAAGACTTCTACAAATTAATGAATAATAGTGTCTTTGGTAAAACAATGGAGAACTTACGTAAAAGAGTAGATATAAAACTTGTAAGAACAGATGGAACTGAAAATGAAAGACTTCGAAAGATAATAGCCAAACCAAACTTCAACAGACGTGTCAAATTCTCAGATGAACTATCGGCAATACATGTCAACAGAACAAAACTAACACTAAACAAACCAATCTATGTAGGTTTCTCTGTTCTTGATTTATCAAAACAGTTTATGTATGATTGGTATTACAATAAATTGAAAAAAAGATATGGGGAAAATTGTAACTTGTTATATACTGATTGTGATAGTTTGTTGGTAGACATTAAAACAAAAGATGCATACAATGATATGTCTGAAATGAAAGATGAATATGACTTCTCTGGCTACCCAAAAGATCATCCACTCTATGATGAAACAAACAAGAAAGTAATAGGTAAATTCAAAGATGAATGTGCCGGTGTTCCAATCGCAGAATATATTGGTCTGCGTTCAAAATTATACTCGGTGTTAACAGCAGACGAACAAGTCATCAAGAAAGCAAAGGGTGTGAAAAAGTATGTAATCAAAAAACAAATAAACTTCAACAACTACAAAGACGCACTTTTCAACAAACAAAAATACACACACTCAATGAATATGCTACGTTCAATGCAACACAACATTTATGGACTAAAAATAAATAAAACCACACTCTCACCACTTGACACAAAAAGATACATTGCACCTGATGGTATTACGACATATGCATATGGGTACTCACAGTGTCAGCCGGAACAATAAGTAGTTCTTCTTTGACAAAGCCTCTCTGTGGTGCTGGTGATTTTAAATAATAAACTCTTATACCCTGTGTTATAATATGATAATCAATCTTGTGTATATCTACCGACCATATCGGATCAGTTGCACGTTTCCTACCTCCACCTTCTTGTTCTCCTGGTTGATACAAGTATCTAACATTTGACTGAGGACATATTTCAGTATCAACTTTTCTTGTTATAATTGGAGAAGTTTTTTTTGTCTCTACATTTAATGCCTTAACAACATCTGATAATCTCTTAACCCATTCTCTGTTTCTTTTATGTGTATCAATCTCCTTAGCATACTGATAACCAAACAATCTTTCAGCTAAAGTTCTATTAAATCTCTCTACAATTCCTTGGTCTCTGTGTATTTCTCTTCTGCCTCTTCTTATTTTAACATTATGTTTAGCCATTAGTTGAGAAACAACACCCATAAATTCTCTACCTGGGTCAACTTGTAATAGTTTAGGATAGTTCAAATGTCTTTTATAAATCTTCTCAAAAGCAGCGGCAACTTCTTTACTGTCTTTTGATGTCAATGGTTCTGCTTCTTTATATCTTGTTCCTACATCTACTAATGTCAATGCATATTTATATGTTTTATTTTTAACTCTATCAAAAGGTAGAAATAACAAATCAGCTTGATGCACCTCATTCTTTGCAGACACATCAAACCTTGGTCTAACAATTTTCTTAGGCGCGGGTAGATATATCTGCCAAACTGCTTGTTTCTTTAAAAATTCTAAAGCCTGTTTCTCACTAACCTTAGCTTCTTTTGCTAACTTATTAACAGCTGTATTACCTTTCCAAAATCCTTTAGGACTATAATATATTTTTTCCATTTCTTAGGAAAAAATTAAATCATAAGCGTGGTATTTATTCTTCTTGTTATTCTTACATCTTTTAAATCCAAGTGGTCTGACATAAAATGGTGGTTCTTTATCCTCTATTTTAGTAGCAAGATGTGAAGGACACCACACTTCTCCATTGTCTTTGAGAGTTAATATTGTACTTTCACCATATGTTGTGTTAACAGTTTTATAGTCAGTTATTGTATATATTTTATTAATTTTCAAATCAGACCATTTCTTTGTATTATATTCATTTTGTTTTTTTAACATATATTCAATTTTTTCTTCTGAGATATCTATTTGCATTTGTGCATTATTTTTGCTTTTTGTGCCATAATCTTTTTTTTCTACTTCACCCATTTTATTAATATAGAAAATCAATTATGTATATTTTCTAATTATTATTATTATTTTATTGTATAAAAAAAATAAAGTCTATAATAATTTCCAAGCAACAAAACCAGTTAATACCATACCACCAATAATAAAAGAAATCTCTCTATTCTTTTGATCTTCTGATGGAGTATAAAAATCACTTAATGTAGGTTTTGGTGGTAAACTATGAATTTCTTTTCCAGTTATATAATAATATTGTTTCATAGCTTGGTCAACACTATCAAATGTTTGTTCAGCGTGATGTTCTTTTTTCATTACCTTATTAATATAATCTAATCTTTCAGTTCTTTTTTTATTCCATTCAGATTGTGCTTTTTCTAATTGTTCCATTGCTTTATCATGTCTTTCTCTTTCTTTATCAGAATCTTTTCCTAAATGTGAAAATAAATAATTACCACCAGTAAATGCTAATGCATTTGTTACTGCCCCTCCAATCATCATTGCTACTGCACTAGCCATTTTCTAGGAGACGAAT
Source organism: Gari tellinella (assembly GCA_922989275.2). Lineage (NCBI taxonomy): Eukaryota > Metazoa > Mollusca > Bivalvia > Cardiida > Psammobiidae > Gari > Gari tellinella. Next base: position 49,954,340 of record OV277866.1, read on the forward strand.
TCGGCTCCGCCTCTAGGGATAGAAATTTACTTCATAATATCAGCCGGAATAATACCTTGTTTAACTAACATATCTTTTGTTATTGTTGCAAGAACTAAATCAATTGATAACATTAAAATATCTTCCATTTTAAAATCTACTTTTGGTGCTTGTTTTCTAAATAGTTTTTTCCCTATTTCTGAATATCCAACTGCTAATATAGTTTCAACCCCCACATGATATATAGTGTTAACAATTTGTTTTTCATCCGACGCCATTTTTATACAATAAAATTTAAGGCTCCCGAAGGCTCCGACGTAGGCTCCGCTAAACTCAAGGGCATTACTGAGCGCAAGCGAATCCGCTAAAACTCAAAGGGGTCGTATTCTTTTTTCCCCCCACTTTGATCTCCCTGAACGGTCGAGTGATTTCGCTGAACGCTCGAGTGATTTCCGGTGTTTTTATAAACAACAGTTTTATTACTTTTTTTTAAAAAATAAAATCCTATTCCAACAGTTAAAATTGATAAACATAGCGGTATGTAATTTTTATATACATTTATTTTCTGTTCTGTATTTTTTACCGTAGGCTCCGCTGTTATTTCTAATTTTGAATTTTGAACAGCATCATTATCTGTATCTTTTACCGTAGGCTCCGCTGTTATTTGTTTTAGTTCCATATTTTCTTTCTTCAAACGTTCTGTTTCTTTTCTTTTTAATGCGGCTTTTAATTTTCTAGCTTCTACACCTTTCTTACCCGCAGCTACTCGTTTTGGATTTTTGGGTTTTGAAACTTCACTGAGCTTTTGCGAATCACTCGACCGTTCAGGGAGATCGCTATTTATTTTTTCTTCGCTATTTATTTTTTCTTCGCTATTTATTTTTTCTTCGCTATCCGGTAGGGTCGCTTGTCGCTCCATTTTTTATATCGATATTTTCTTTCTCAAAATCTGGGTCTTTCATTTTTTTCATCTCGATATTTTCAGTGAAATCACTTGAACGTTCAGTTAAATCAATATGTTTTGCAGTTGTTAACATTGCGGTAAAAGGAGCAAGATACATTCCATATCTATAATATAGTTCACAACATGAAGTAGTCAAAGCATGATTAATAAAAGGGTCTTCCCCCAAGTCTTGTATTAGTTTGGGAGGGTTAACAACGTTAAAATACTTTGAAACACTCATAACATACAAATTAATAAAAGAATTACCTAATGTTTTAGTCATACTAGCTCCCAATCTTGCTTCATATCTACAGTATAATTTATTTATTTGCTCTATTGTCATTGTGTCAATGTCTGAAAGTTGTAACTCTCTTCCAAGATATTGTTTACTATTGCCACCAGCTACAATAGCTGATAATCTTTCACGTTTTGTTTCTTCTTGTTTATCACTGGACCTTCGGGAATCTTCATTATTCGCGTAGCTGCTTTCAGTATTATCTTTGTGTAATCCCTCCTGGTTTAATATTTCTTCGACATTCATTTTATATAATTTATTTTTAAGATTAAAATAATCATCTTGGAGAGTCTCTAGAAATATCATATGTCCAGATAATTTATTTTTAAGTTTAAAATAATTAAATATTACATACCCTGATAATGATAAGACTGTAACATTTGTTATAATTGTTAACAAATCTAATATCATTTTTAACAGAAAACATCAGTGTTTATAAAAACATTAATCGCGCAACCAATAGCCGGTAGGTTGATCCGTTCTCAATATCAATTTACGATGCTTCTTTTTTTTTAGTTCCTCTTTCATTCTTTGTCTTTCTTCTAAAGTAGGAATAACGTCATTTTCTCTAAGACAATTTTCAAAACTATCTCTGTCTTTTGTGTAGAACATACATAACCATTTTGTTTGTTCTCTCAAATCTTTTAAAACGGAATTGTATCTCTGTAAAATAACCCATACTGATTGTTCGGCATGTCTTCCTGAAAAAGCTAGTTCAGAAAGCATATCTCTTTTCTTTGTTAATTCTTTTGTAGCACTACAATCATCAATTATGTATAATGTTGGTTGTCCAGCATATTTATTAAAGAACATTCTTAGTAGTTCTTGCAGTTTCTCTTCTTCCTTACCGGAGGCTTCGCTAACAATAGGATTAACAATGATTATATTTTTTGATTTAGGTTTTCTAACATCGCCTATCCACTCTCTATTTTTATAAGCTTTATTCCATTGAATAGTGGGACATAGAATAATTATAAAATTAAACACTTTACAATATTCATCTTCCAAAAGGTCAAGTACAAACTCCGTTTTTCCGCATCCTGTTTGTCCACATATTATAGCGGAATGAGGATATTTTGGTAACTCTAGTTTGGTCGCTTGTCGCTCCATTTTCTAGGAGTCGAAGTCGGCTCCGCTAATATAATACTTCTTTAAATCTTCCATCTTCAAAATTGATTTGTGCATCTTGTATGACAAACAAATACATATTTATTGGTTCATCATCTCCTGCTTCTTTAGTTATCTGAATTGTAATTCCTTCAGATGCATTCTCTACTCTTCTTCCAGAACCATGGAGTGTGTTATCATCTATTGTTCGTAAATCTAACCATAATGCATAACTGTTAGTAAGATACTTTTCTATTGTTATGTTGGCAAAACATAAGTCTTTAGCAATTTTATCTGTTTCCTTGTTTCTCTTTGATGTTAAACAAAAGTATTTATTTATCTCATCCCACTGCTGATATGCTCTCATTCCTTGACTGTATAGTTGATTTGGAACTCCTTCTATTGTAATCTCTACTTTCTCTATATTAGGGTTGTAATATATTTCTGTTCCTGTTCTTTCGGGGTCTTCAAACAGCATCAGAATTCCTTTCATACTTCTTGCGGGAACATTTAAATTTATATTCCATAGTGTATCAGATTTATTCTTTAACATTTTTCTATGTCTTAGAACACGATCATAGAATATAGTCATTTTACCATCATATTGTTGTCTTATTTGTCTAACAAGTTCTGTATCGGATACCATATCAAATTCTAAACAAATATTTTTAATTGTATAACTTGCTGATGTATCACTTGATTTAATAACTTTATCATAGTCGTTGAACGTAAGTTCATATTCAAGTCTATCACCTAGTCCCGCTTGATAGAATGGCATATGTGTTTCTAATAGTTCAAAATCAAGTGGGATACAAAATCTGTTTTTATATGCTTTAGCTATTGCTTTATCTTCTTTATCATTACTTGCATCCTTAGCTCCAACTCTGTGTTTTAACATATTGCCTTTACCAATACCTTGATATACCATGTTAACACGTTCGGTTGGTGTCTTCCATAAATCGACATAATTATGATATATATCGCTATCATCAATTGATAAAACTTCATTACCTGAAATTCGTATTGTTGTTTTCTTGATGATGGATCTTCCAATGTTTTGATAAACTGTTGCATTTACATCACTTTTACCGTTTATTTCAATTTCAAATGCTAATCTGACTGTTCTAGGAACAATAACATCATTATTACTTAAATTAGGGAATCTTACTAATAAATGTTGATTCTGATCAATAGTTGAAGGATTATTAGTTATTACAACGCTTTGACGAATACCTTTTACACCTCTAGGTTCTCTTATTTTTCTGTAGGGATTTAATTTTTCTCCATAAGTTGACATTTTTAAAGGATAAAAATAGTGATAACCTGTCAGTTAATATTTTTAAAAAAATAATTCAATTACTGCCGACACTACTGTATTTTCACATCCAGGATTATTATTTGTAGCAACAAAATTAATTACATCTTGAGCATTAATAATTAATGGTGTATCAAAATTATCAAACTTTCTTGTGAGATTTTTCAAATTTATACCATAACTTAGTAGTATTTTTCCATTAACAGCCAATGCAACAGATACATCATCATTGTTTGTTCTTGTACTTGATAATGAAATACCTAATATTTGACCTCGAAAATTCATAACATAGCCTGAATTTACTTCTCTACCTCCATTACCAAAACTAAATGCTTTATTTTTAGAAATTGAACCCTTACTCTCTGCGATTATGGCTATTACCTTTCTATCAGGAATATTTTCTACTTTGTTATATAATAATCTATGGTTGATAATCATTTCACGAACTTTATCTTGAAGTTGGTTATATCTTTCACCTTGTGTATTTATTTGTTCAAGCATAATGTTTCTATTATCATGAACCTTTTGTTGAAATTCTGAAATTCTTTGCTCTAAATCAGAGATTCGCTTGCGCTCAGTGATTGGTTTAGCGGAGCCTCCGGTACCGAAGGCTTCGCTCACTCTCTTTTGTAAATCTCGAACATGCATTATTAAAGTTTCAATGTTGTCACTTCGTTTCTGTGATTTTTTCGTTCCAAATATACTCATTTTATTAGAATAAATTTGAAGAAGTGATTTCTAAAACACAACTAGTTGGTAAGCGATTAATTATTGTTTTATTATTTTCATCTCTGATTTCTATTTTTAATTCTGATATAGTGTCATTTATTAAACGTTTGTATTCTGGATGCTCCAATCTAATTGTTATTATATCTCCAAATTCTTTATTTTCAACTGGAATAACAGCTAATAAGGTACTCGGCATACTATCAAGATAATTATAAGAAGTGTTAATTTGTTCCAGATGAACATACAACGATTTATAGATATAGTCTGCCTACGGATCGAAAATAAGGCTCTGGAAAATGGGTCTCATGGCATGTCGTGTAGACGGGTAACATCCACTTGATTTATATTCAGCATATGTATACGAACAATTCTAGGGGGGATGTAAAGTTCTTAGGCGCGTATTAAGGTCAGAAATAGGTCAAAGGTCATTGGGTGCAGATTTTTGCATACCATAATATAAACCTAACTTTATTTACATTTCAAATATATCAAATGAACTATTATTGGTTACAATTAGTTCACAAATGTCTGTACTTGCTAAATATTATCAAAAAATGAAAATATTACTGTCAATGTCCATTTCCAGGGGCAATAACTCTGATTTTCCTCATTCTTTTTTATATTTTTTATAGTTATTCTTTCGTTATTTTTGTCTGTGTTCTTATAACATCAAATTATTTTTATGTTTCTTTACACCTTTGACATAAAGTAACAATTCTAAATGCAAATGGAAGTAAATATTACAGCCAATGCCCTTTTCCAGGGGCAATAACTCTGATTTTTCTCTTTCTATTTTATTTTTTATGGGAATTTGTTTTCGTTATTTTTTGACTGTTTTCTTATAACATCAAACTTTTGTATGTTTCTTTACACCTTTGACATAAAGCAACGATTCAATATGCAAATAAAAGTCAAAATTACAGTCAATGCTCTATTCCAGGGGCAATAACTCTGTTTTTTCTGTTCCATATCTCCTTTTTAATAGGAATTATGATAATTAATTGTTATGCTATTTGCAATCACTCATAGATAACCTAAAAAACTTTAATTTATTGAATGTATAATTGGTCGAAAAATCTAGAAATAGAATTTTCGTGACAGAAAAAACAATTATAAGTCACAAAGAAGGGCGATAACTCTTAAAATAAGCCAGTAAATCACATATTCTGTTCATTTCTGCTATAATAGCTGGGCACATTAGAGAAAAAAAATCATAAACTTGATATACAATCATCAAAGTAGGTTTACATAATATACTGATATGGCCTTTCTTTCAACAAAAAGCCCTTTTGCACCGTAAACATTCAAAATGGCCGCCATTTTTCAAGATGGCCGCCATTTTCGGTTCTCATATACCATTTCTCTTCTAACATTTGACATGTATGACCAAATTTTATACTTTTGGTGTTGAAATATATGTTTTTAAGCATTGGCAAGGTAATCAAGAAAATTTTAAATTGATTTGAAGCTTACTTTAATGCATAATGACCAATGTTTGAAAAAGAAACGTGTTTGCTTTAAGATGACCGTTACCTTTTGCACTAATGATTAATTTCGTTTCTTAAATTTCCTCATACATGACCATTAACCAAACTTTCGGTGTCAAAGGTAGTGTTAAAAATCACTAATTTTGTGATTGTATATTTATTAAAGAAATTGTTTAATTGGGTATTGACTTACTTTTGGCAAATACATATACATTGTATATATATATATATATATATATATATATATGGTTTATGAATAGTAAAGTAGTAAATCCTGTTTGTTGTTGTATTATTGCTTATGATGTGTGTATATATTCATTGTCATATTCACAAATTTATTAATCTGAACAAAAGCGGCAACATCGAAAATACAGGCATCTGTCACTGCAATCAGTTTTCTTTAGCGCATACGCTTAATCTTCGCAACTATATGTATATCTATATCCAATAAATAGCAGCCTAGTCTAATGTATCAGCAATATATTTCCTTCATTCACACTCTACTGGACACTTATATTATTTTGCGTAATGCCACAAAACATAAGCTATTTAGTATGCAAATAATTTCGTGTGTTTAAACAAAGCTGCTTGGCTTGTAGGAATTGCGAAGTAAGGTTTTTTCTACTATCAGGCAAATAAATACGAAATACTCAAGCAGGAAACGTAACACAAACAATACACCCACCTCTAAAGCAGAACACACACACACAGTCATACCACGTCCAGTCCAACACAATAATTGCATTAAATACAACTTATCTAATGGCTTGTCATACATAGCAATCGCAATGTTTTCAAGACTTTACTGTTTCTACATTTTAACTAATAGTAAATAAACAATAAATTGTAAATGTAAAATATTTTCCATGAAATGCATTCGATGTGGTCCATGCAGCCTTTTCTCTTTCCATATGAAAACCATCTAATACGAATTAACAGAACACGAAATATAATGCGTTGATTGTGTATGTTCAGATCTCACAGGGTCAATTAACAAAAATATTAACTTCATTACGGGAAACCAGCTCAAGTTTGATTGTTGTACAAAGGAAACCAACTCTTTCTGTATACCAAGATCTTTTAGCAAAGGTAATTCTAAGCCCTTGCTGCACTGGGCGGTTTGTTAGATGTATTTTGTATTTCGACAAGTGAAAAATCGAAAGACGCATCCAATGCTGTAGACCAATTTGTTGAGACAGCGTTAAAGGATGCTGAAACAAAAGACATTAGCCATATTTTGTTGGACGCGATGTGATTGCAGAACCCTCTCATTGGTTTAGGACTGTACAAATTATTGATTCAAGGAGTGCAACACCGACTATTTGCTCCACCCAAAAAACAAAGTCAAAGACATTAGCAAGTATTTATAGAGACACGAGATCAGACAAGCAACAAGTATCGAAACAGATAAGACCTGACCTTATTAAAGCTCGAGAAAGATCTCAAGGATGTCAGACATTCGGAGAGTATGCTCAAGAATTTGTTCAGTCGGTATATTCCCATTTCACAGGCACACCTACTCGCATTGATGTCACATTTGATACCTTGGGAGCAGGTCTATCAAAGCTGCCACTGGAAAAAATCACAGGTCCAGAAGACCCACTACCTGGACCCACTACCGCATGTCAGAGAGCCATACCTTGTGCTCGACGAGAAGTAGAAATACATGTACATTGCCGAGTTTCTATCATCTGAATGACACATTATTACCACAAAGGTTGCTTGTTGTAGCAGATGGAACGTTCGTAGGCGTTATAAATGCAAAGTCATATAGCTTCCATGCTGATAAGTTGTCGGTCGATAATAAAGAAGCTGACAATAGAATGATATTCCATTAGTAAGGGCGCCCAGGCCAGTGAAAAAAATTTTTTGCAAGTGGTGATGCAGAAAATTTTCAGTTATATTTCCGAATTCGTCATGCATTTTTATGAAGATTTTATGCGGATGCCAATTTCAAAAGTGGTCAGAATTTTTTCTACAGTCATTTTACTTGCCCCACCCACCAACGTTCAATGTTAATTCTTATAAACGGAAAGCATGCCAACTAGTTTCAGGACTGACTGTACCCTAGGTCCCCAAATAGCCGGAATTTATGAGACCTATATCATGTTAAAGGTGCAAGTATTCTCTACAGAATAGCACTTGTTTGAAGTTAAACGGCCGCCGGATGACTCGGAAAATTAGCATTGATTATCTCCCCCTGAATACTGAATTCCAGCTTCTTATTTCCCAGTATATAAACTTATTAGTAGACATGATACGTGAATTTCTCTTCAAATCATGATGCTAATTTTTCCTTTTGTGTATGGGAATTGCATAAAACCATCGGGAAAATGAAAATCAAAACTTCTAAAAATCCAAGATGTCTGCCGTCGGCCAATTTGTCGGCCATTTTGAAAATACCCGAAAATATTTTTGTCTTGGAACTAGGTGTGATACATGATTTCTAGCTAATTTGTGGTCAATAAATTCATTGCTGACATTGAAATTGCCTTTAGACGGTGTTGGATATGTCACATTATCCAATTCTAATCAATTGTCACTATATGGTATTGATAAAATGAAAAATAGTGTCGACATATATTACTGTCACATAACTGCATGTTAAAATAACATATTGTACTAACAGGTTTGTCATTAAAGCATCAATATGGTAATGTGGCTGTTCATGGTCATGCCTTGAGGGCATACAGCCAGCATACTCTTTCATGTGGCAATTCTCCAGATAAGCGAAGGGCACATGCTGTCGAAAGATGTACAAATCTTGGTGTTTAAATGGGTCCTTTATGGACTGTTTGCTTTGCCAGTATAGCACAAATACTTTAAAACCCACGTCATACATGTTGTCTCAGTTCATTTAGTCATCTAACCGTTCTTCAATAATTTGGCAAGGATTTGAAGTCCTCCATAAACGATAAAGCCATATAACAACATAAACCAAGACCAGTCACAAGGTATGGTAGTCGATCAGCCCGTCTTCATGTTTGAAAAGAAACTTCAATAGCAATGTCCGCAGATAGAAACGGTAAGGCTCTTGCTTCACTTGGTGCAGTGTATACTGAACATAATTACGTGTATACGCTGCAATGTGTGTCTGGAGATTGGCTAGACTGTAAAAGGTGACGCCAGCACTCACTAACTGTGGTATCTCGAATAGTGGCAGAGCTCATCCCTTCATTGGCAGTCATTACATTTGCAAACTAAAATGCGTGCATCAGAAACAAGCAAGAAACACATTTTTTCTATTAGGCCAAAATGCTACATATACATTGTCATCTGACGGGTAGATTAAACATGTGCCATCAGCCACATATAGATTACTGCTATAAACTGAATCTTCTGATTCTTCAATTTGTTAAGTCTTGTCGCACAGCTGATTTTAGTCTTTATATAGAAGCGGTTGATTCACAACTACATTGAGTCTTCATATGATACTATTTCTAGTATTTTATAAACCTGCCAATCCACCTCCGCCATGTGGACATACGCGAAAGGAACATACCGTTGTACCAAAAGGCTATTATCATGGATCTAAAAATCAATGGGGGCATTTTTAAACGCCAAACGTGCCAGCTTCGTGATTGATTGATTGAATTTGGTTTCATGGCATCGCAAGACATCAAATGGCAATATGGAGCAGAGAAACGATTACGTAACATGTACATATTAAAATATGTCGATCAACGAATGTGTACCTCAGAAAGTAACCCAACGCATGTATATGGATAAAGGCGTTTGAAAAACAAAACTAGACATATATGTACAATAAATAGCGTCCTGTGTTACAAAAGCATTATAATTTCATTCATTTGAATGTGATAACTCCAGTAGATGCCTTTGAAGATCTTAGAAATATCTTTAATGGAAGACAATGGTAAACTGCTGCACTTAGATACGTCAACACATACCATTATGTGATTGAATAGGTTAAATGCTTTGGAATGCAACTAAATATAAACTTTCTAAACAAACATACATGTTTCCAAGAGGAAGCATTCACTGTTACACTATCAACAGTTAAAGTGACGTTGTTCAAGATATTTTTGTCTGAGCCATGTTCACCGTCTACAACGCCAGTCCAGATTCTGTCATGAACGATGTGATCCTCCTAGATTCCTCTATCCGTCCATATAGCTTGGTCTGTACATGTATCGACTCTGGCCACATATGCTTCCTTTTCTCGTCCAGTTGTGGGCACCTCTGCAGTATATGCCAAGCCGTTTGCTGTTCAAGGCCACAGGTACACAAGGGGATGGGGCTATCTTCATCTTGGTAAAGATATGTGACACAAGCCTGTTGTGTCCAGTGTGGATCCTTATTATAGCCACTTATTCCCATCTGTCTCTGAGCCACGTTGAAACGTAATTGGAAGTTGCCAACCCAATATTACTTTCAAACAGTTCTAGATGCAGGTCCAATGAGTATATCCTAACCAAATAAAGGTCTACCTATACACTTACCCTTACGGAGAAAGGGCTTATGAATCACTGGGACAAGAGCAAATGATTTGACTGTCCCATAGATCTGGACACTTGCCGACCGCTGAGGTGTTCGACGAAACTTTTCGTATTGATTGCTTGGCTCTATTGCCAAACCAAACAACAAGACATTCTCTTAAATGAAGAAACCAGGGAAGATCAAGACAATCAAGAAGATTGAATTCGTTAACATAGATAATTATTCAGTGAGTTGACTGTAGCCGGAAAAAATCGTGAAATCGACGTTAGAAACTTCTAGTTTCATATGAGCTGACCCCGTTCCTTTGGCACCATTCAATCTAGATGGTAACATGAAGAAAACTAAAAAATCCGCAATATTGTATAGGTTTGAAGGAAAGGTGGAAATAAAGCAGCTTGACAAAAAAGAACACCCAGGGCTTTAGTCATTGAATTGATGTTGTTTAGGACGATATGCACCAAAAGGTCAGATTGTAAAACATTTGGTGATGTTTCTAAGAAAGTTGCATCTGTAGTTTTAGGCGTGGCACTCAAATACACAGCTCTGGTTGGGGATAACTACCAGTATGAATAAAAATCTATCAAGTCCGGAGAAAGAACGAGACACGGGCATGTAGGGATGCAGGAAATAAGAAACCAGACAACAAAACGCCCATGTCAAGGCAAATAACAAAGTTACCTTTAAATCCTGTCAACAAGGTCGACAATATCAATGCGGAATTCGTTGTAAGAGAATTGACTGATCAGTTTGAAAATTAATTACCAGATGATATGACAGTATTTATCGGTGGCGGTTTCAAAGACACAGATAAAGCAGTAAAGGTTGTGAAAGTGTAGAAGAACTACGGTCTGACCATAAGGAGGCAAACTCTAGAATGATTTCAAATATTCGTCGTGAGAGAGCTCCATGTTACAAATATTGTTCTGTGGATTCCGAAGTGGCAGAATTTTGTCACAGAATAGCATTGGATAAAATATTCAGACGCCAAATAAAACGTTTTATTCATATGCACGACAAAAGCATCAGACCTTGGAGAAATATTTTCAAATGTTTGCCGGTCATACATGCGTTGAGGGTTGTGACTCTAATAGTGCATTTTATGGAATGGGGAAGAAACGTTGGAGCACAATTGTCACGAATAGTGTCATTGCTTGAAGGACATGGAGAAGTTGGAGAGGAGCGAGTAGGCATGTCAATACGTGCGACATAATCTGTGCCACAGGCAGTGTCTGTTTATACAGCGACATGCTAGAAGAAAACATCGACAGTGTCAGGTATGACCTGTTCTCAAAGAAAGATTTTGTTTTTCAAGTGCGAAACCCCCGCCGACATCTGATGCACTGAATGAACATTTATGAAGAGAAATAACTACAAACGTACCAGTCTTTTATCTGGAATTCAGCCACCAAGCAATACCTCAAACTACCATCCCCAGTTAACGCTAGTAAGGGCATCGTTGGAAATAATCACCTTGTTCTGATTAAAATGACAAAATACATTCTACAATAATTGGTTTCAAAAGATGCGCATGCAAAAGGTATTGCTCATCGAGGCGATGCAAATGCCAAAAAGAAAATCTGCAGCCCACTGACGCATGTGCTTGCGATGACGATATAATTTTTTATGTGACAACCGGGTTGGTTATGCTCATATATATAGTGAAGGAGACGATCAGTAGGCTATGAAATATGTGACAAAACATTCAAGCCATTATGATGGAATTCGAAGCATAGAAATTACCCAATGACCGACCGGCAGAGTGGCACATTTCCATCAAACCGGACACTTACACATTGTAATTCACACCATACACACTAGTTGCGATAGCACTGAACTACTGTAAAATTAAAAAATAAACACCAACAATTATTCATTAACGTACGTCAGTTTGCGTCAGTCAGACGAAAATGAAATGTCGTTCGATTCAGATGAACACCATAGTAAAAAGAAAGGTACACTAGCCTACATGTTACATGTGAGCGACATGGCTATAAGATACATGTTTGAATGATATTAACAATAATTATGTAGCTAGATATCAACAGTGATAATTTTTAGCAGATGCCAAATTTTAAAAAGATAACTAATACTCAACTACTCTGATACATATGCTGCTGATTTGCCTTCTAACCAACTCTCTCAAAGCACAATGTCCATCTGCGTGACCATATTTTGAAAATAATACGAAAACGGCAAAAAAAATCCTAACGTTATGCAGTTGAATTTAATCATGCAAACTCGAAATAGTTAAAGTGAGTAATGATTCAACTGGCGTTACGATACACTAAAATTATATATGACGGTTCTGTGTAGATCTATTAAAATATTTATATGATATTTGGCAATTTATATATTCAACTTAAACAAAGGGGAGCCTGGTCAAGCAAACGAGACATCGCAGACGATGCGAATACCCTCGCTCAGTTTAGTTATACTTACGATGGCATTTTAAAAGGGGTGATTTCTGTGAATATGTGTGTGAAGTTTCGTGGTAAAGGTAATATACTCAAGAAAAAATGAGTTACATACATATGCACATACACACATTTTGGAATTGAGTTCAAATGTCAAGGTCAAAGTCACAGTGACCGAAATTTGCTATTCCTTGCTGATACGGTACAAAATATATAATCCAGACAAGCTTTTTAAAAAGAATTGAGGTCAACGGTCAAGGTCAAGGTCACAGTAAACTAAAAGTAGTGCACGACACTCCGCAATCCCAAAGCGTACTCACACAACAAATTTGCTATTCCTAGCTGATGTGGTAATGGAAATATACTCAGGACAAAAAAGGTTACATATATACAAGAATACACAAATTTTACAATTGAGGTCAAAGGTCAAGGTCAATGTCACAGTGACCTTAAAGTAGTACGAGACACTCCGACTTCTCATGATGTTCTTACACACAAGATTAACTATTCCTATCTAATACGGTACATAAGATATGTCCCTGACAAGCTTTTTTTTAAAAATTGAGGTCAAAGGTCAAGGTCACAGTGACCTAAATTTAGTACGTGACACTCCGCCATCCCAAGATGTACTCACACAACAAATTTGGTGTCCCTAGCTAAAGTGGTAATTGAAATATACAAGTAGTGTTAAAATGCAATATGATTGTGGCGAAAATTGAATAATTGAAGGTCAGAGTTATCGCCCTTGTAAAAATGTCCCTGACCACTTTCAGCCTTGGCATCCGGCCTTTCCAAACTCGGGAAGGTCTATACTATTCAAATATACCATTAGAAATTTTCTGCATCTCCGCTTGCAAATCATTGTTAATTAAGGGTCTTTTGAGAGTTGGCGCCCTCACTACATGCTAAGGATGCTGTTGCAAGCGGGTTTGATCGTCTGATTGTTATATGCAGGGACACAGACGTAATACTGTTGATGCTTTGTAGGAAATGACGTGTTAATATGGATGTTATCCGGTACAGCAAAGCAAAGGGGATGATTCCTTGTTAACAAAATATATGAGGCACTCAAGGTCGACAAAACATCATAGGTTTCCATACCTTAACTGGTATATAGACACTTGCTGGTATTGGCAACTCATGAAAGTCAAGACAGCCTTGGACCCCATACACACACACTAATTATGTATCACCCCCAATTGGATAAGAAATCCCTCTATCCCAATGGCATACATGCAACTCGCGTCTTGCTATTGCAAGACAAAGTGCAGCTCGGTAAAATGTGCTTGCTATAAAAGCCAACAAGTATGCATGTATAAATGTGGTTGTGAGGCAACACACTGTGTAACTCAGATTAATTGGTAGCATGCGTCTTTATAAGAATCCCCACATTCTCACTTTTGCTAGACGCGTCATTGTAAACTGAATGTATGTAGATCGATGATCTGATTGTTTCATAACGAAGCATAATGCATGTCTTAGTACATCCAATTGGTGATGAAAGTTCTGTAAAGTTATTCGCAAGTTTGGTCAAATGATACCACGAGTGCATGGTTTGTGATTGTTCTTCTTGTTTCAAATATCTCTAAAAGGATATTGATATTGTAAATGTTCATTTGTAAAACTGTACGTTAAAGTATGTGAATAATTATACAGAATGTTAACATCTAATTCATTTGGTATGTGTTAAAATTACACGTATACAGGCTGTAAAGCACAACTTCCCGTCACAAAATTGTAAATACACCATGTTATAGCCAGATACATAGTAATAACCCTTGGATTTGTCACAAAACCAACGATAACATTTTATAGAAATTCGAACCTAACATAGTCATCCATTATGTATGTTCATGTCAATACAGTGTTCCTAAGAAAGTAATACTTAATATAAAATGATACTTTCCCGAAAGTGAATTTAAGAGATACTCATTTGGCATCGCACACAATCCAATCTTTTGGCTTTTTTATATATCGGGGTTGTCTGTATGTATACCCTAAAACGCATATTTCAGTGATAAATTACTGCTTCATGTCAATGATGTTTATATACATGTACATACAGTAGTTTGATTTTATAAGAAAAAAGACGATAAATAATAAACAAACGAACAAAAAAACATAAAAAAGAAAGAGAAAAAACCAGAGGTATTGCCTAAAGAAAGAACAATGACTGTAAGATTACATTTTCTTTGATTATTTAATTGCTGTTTTTATTAAAATGTACTAGGTAAACCCAAACAAATTCGATATTATAAGAAAACAGTCAAAAATAACGCAAACAATTCTCATTAATAATTGTTTAATTTGACTCATTTTAAAAATGATTTTACAAACTTACTATAACAATTTTATAATCTTGGTAATAATATTGAGAGAATTTCCATGTTTCCATGCATCTCAATATTGTATCATTTTTATTGTGAATGTAGTTATTTGTCTTTCTCGCTTTGTAGGTACATTAATATAATTTCATGTGAGGCGCTTTTGAACGCACAACTCCTGTGTGAAAAGAGCGCTATATAAATCGGGTATAATAATAATAATAATAATAATAATTAAATATAAAATAGGAATGGAAAAACAAGAGTTATTGCCCCTGGAAAAGAGCACTAACAGTAATATTAACTTTTATTTGCATATTGAACTGCTCCTTTATGTCAAAAGTGTAAACAAACATAAAACATTATAAGAAAACAGTACAAAAAAACGAAAACTAATTCCCATTTAAAATTAAATATGGAACTGAAAGATCAGAGTTATTGCCCAAGGAATAGAGCATTGACTATAATTTTTACTTTTATTTGCATATTGAACTGCTCCTTTGTGTCAAAAGTGTAAACAAACATAAACACATTATGAGAAAACAGTCAAAAGATAACGAAAACAAATTCCTATTAAAAAAGAGATATGGAACAGAAAAAACAGAGTTATTGCCCCTGGAATAGAGCATTGACTGTAATTTTTACTTTTATTTGCATATTGAATCGTTGCTTTATGTCAAAGGTGTAAAGAAACATACAAAAGTTTGATGCTATAAGAAAACAGTCAAAAATAACGAAAACAAATTCCCATAAAAAATAAAATAGAAAGAGAAAAATCAGAGTTATTACCCCTGGAAAAGGGCATTGGCTGTAATATTTACTTCCATTTGCATTTAGAATTGTTACTTTATGTCAAAGGTGTAAAGAAACATAAAAATAATTTGATGTTATAAGAACACAGATAAAAATAACGAAAAAATAACTATAAAAATATAAAAAAGAATGAGGAAAATCAGAGTTATTGCCCCTGGAAAAGGACATTGACAGTAATATTTTACTTTTTTGATAATATTTAGCAAGTACAGACATTTGTGAACTAATTGTAACCAATACTAGTTCATTTGATATATTTGAAATGTAAATAAAGTTAGGTTTATATTATGGTATGCAAAAACCTGCACCCGTTGACCTTTGACCTCATTTCTGACCTTAATTTGAATTTTTCGACTTTACATCCCCCCTAGAATTTCTAAGATATGTTCACTGAACACGAATCAGGTGGATGTAACCCGTCTACACGACATGCCATGAGGGGTCAAAAACGGTCAAAATGTTGGTAGACTAATAGCTAAATCTAAACATTTATTACCATTGTGTTCTTCATTAGCATCAAATGTATGTTTATTAACAAATCCTAATATTTCTCTTAAACCTTTACTTAACTTCAATTCATTAGTTGAACTTAAACTTGTAAAACCATTCGTTTCATTTACAGATAATGTAATATCAAAAGTGTTAAATAAATCTGAAATTTGTTGAAAACTATAATAACCATCTGGAATTTGAATAGGGCTCTCGCCCTTCTTTTGTATATTTTCATTAACAATATTATACCAACCTATGCCGTATGTAATACATTTTAATCCAACACATTTATCGCCTTTTCTATTATCAATATATTGTTGTAAATTAATAGTTTTATCAATATTTGAAATTGTATGATGCCCCATTTTTTAATCTTAAAAAATGCCAATTAATAAAAAGTTTTACGAGACCTTCCGGTATGATAGTAATGTTAACTATAGGCCCATGCTATCGAGTCCAGAGGCACTGCCGAAGCCTACCGGCACTGCCGAAGCCTACCGGTATAATAGTAAAGCTCAATATAAACCTGGTGGTGTATATAATAAAAAAAATATTAATATTATAAAACAATCAATTGTTATAGCGGAAGATGGAAGGCGCGACAGTGCCGCTGGAAAAAGTTTCAATGCAGATTTCCCTGACTTATTTTCTAAATATAAATTACCTCATATAGCATCAGAAGCAATAGTAAACCGATGGAATACAAACTGTTTTTTATTCTATCAAAATCAAGTTAACTTTGCAATATGGTGTGCTACTACAGGTTGTGGCGTAGATTACAATAATCACCTAAATGAAGATAACAAACTAGTTGGTTCTCTATTTTTATTCCATATTTATTACCAAACAAGAAGGATACTGAAGGAATTAGGTATTGCTATACCACAAAACGGAAGCTGGAATGCTTTTAACAATAGTTATGACCGGGGAGCTTATGAACGTATATGCGGAGAATTTAAAATAGATCCTAATACAGACTGGAGACAAAAGATATATCCAAATGGCGATGGTCTTGGAGTTGTACATATTACTGGCCATGTTGCATACGACAGAATGGATTATAGACATGATAAATCTTGGAAAAAAATAATACATAAAACATCGACCATATTAGATTTAACTAAGATGACATTTGGAGCTGAAGTACAGGGAGATAGAACTTGCGGCGTTTTTACATGCCATTATGCGGATCCTAAGAAATATCATATAGATTATATTCAACAAGAAGATGGTGTTAAAGATGCATGGACTAGTTTTATTCTTGACACATCAAACGGTTTTACACAAGCCGGGATTGAAAGAATAAACGAATCTATAAGAACATATTGTTGGGCTATCCTAGGTTCTCAATCTCAAACAAGAACAAGTATATTAGGAACGGGAACGGCCTTTGATGCACAAAAACAATTCCTAGTAGATATTGAGGATTCTATTAATAGTCCTATTGATTTACCTGGTCAAATTACAAGATATCAAAATACATTAAAATATGCAAGAAGTAAAGTTGATTTTGTATACGGGGTAGACTTATATATGTCTCCTAGTAATATGGAATTAAGAATAGGGACAATTCAAGATTATAATAATGAAATTGTTGTTGCAACAGACCAACAAGAACTAGGTTTAAATAGTGATATTAATATTAAACCTGTTCCACCTCGCGAAGCCTCTGGTAAAAAACATGTAGAATCACTGAGCGGAACAAAGACTAAACAAACACAACCAGTTCAAGTTAGTTCAATAGATTACAGTAAGATTACAAATTATGCAAAAGAACATTTGTTACCTAAAGAATGGGTTACTAAAGCGGCAAATATACCCGGATTCTTTAATTCATATATGAAACAACACATTGTTAAAACACCAACTGATGTTGTTAAAAACACTGATGTTTATAGAAACACGGATGATTCGCTTGCGCTCAGTGATGAACATGAAGGTAATAAAAAAGCAATAATAGTAGGGAGTATTGCAGTAGGTCTTACCATTTTATTTATTTATCATTAACTTTGTTGCTACTGTGTATAATAATCCAGTAGCTAAAACAATTAAAGCCCAGAGATTATTTGCAAACCAATTAATAGCTTTTCCTGTTGATGTTAATAACCATGACACAACAGAACCTATTATACCTGGTAATGCTGATGCTGCTTTTCCAGCTAATTTAATAAGTAATTTACCAATATTATCTAATTGTTTCTTTATCCAATCTCCTATGCCACCTTTTGATGGAGGATTTACAGATCCGCCGCCGCCGCCTCCTCCTGGGATAATAGCTTCAACAATTACACCAATAATCATTCCAAAAGCAGTTAAAATACTAGCAATTGTAATTCCTTGTTCTCTGAATAATGTTTTTATTCTTTCAGCTAATGTTGTGTCTTCATTCAATATTTTATGTATGGTATCTTTTATTCTATTCACTTGACTACGTAATTTATCTTTATTAATATTAATTGCTTCCAGTCTTGCACTTCTCTCAGATTCCAAATCTCTTATTCTACTTTTTATTCTCTCTATTTGAAATTCCTCATTGTCTGCTTTAGCCTGTTCTAATTTTCCCTTTTCTTTTGCTAAGTCTTTATTGGTTTCATTAAGTTTTCCTAATCCATTTGCAAGCTCTTCTTTAACTGATGTCATTGCTTTGAGGATACCATCCATTTCTCGTTTTTCTATATCTGTTTGTGTTCCTGTTTCATTATTAAATGCTGTTACTATTTCTTTCACTGCTGTTTCTGAATCGATAGTTGAATTTAATAATTCTTGTGCTTCTTGTTGGGAAGATATATCCTGTAATGGTATGTTTTCTGCTGCATTATCAAATGTATCTCTTGTTTCAATTAATTGCTGTAATTCTGCTATACCTGCTCTTCTTCGAGTAGCGTGGGGGTCATAATCATATACTCCTAAACCATGTCTAATAAAATCAACGCCATATTTTACTTGAAGTGTATCAAATGAATAGTATTGCATTGTAGCATTAGGTTTTTGTGACCTATAAAATGATAAGGAATACTCTTTGTCATCAATCTCTACACCAAACACAGGTCTACCATAGTTATCAGATTTAATATAATAATTACCTTCTCTAAATTCTCTCATTGGTTCTTGATTTCTTTCAAAAAATTGTGATATATAAAATTGTGTGGTTGTCCTCGTTTGTCTTTCCTTATCGGCGCCTGTAAGATTATCTAATGCTTTATATTGAGTATTCAAAGTTGTTTGAAATTGCTGTTCATCCATAAAAGATGTTTCTGTTTCTTCTTCTTCATTATAAGCATCTTTGTCATAAACGGGATTATCAAAATCAAATTCTTCAGCCATTTTAATGTAAAGAATATGCGGGTGGATTTTCTTGCTTATAAATATTATAAATTATACAGTTTTTAAACTTTTTTCTATAGTACTCATTGCTTCCATTCTCCCCTTTTCGATTAATTTTTTTTTCTTCATCTGTTATTTCAACATTTTTCATTGCTGTTGTTTTGATCTCTTTTTTTAGTTCATAATATTTCTCCATTTCATTTAAAATAGTTTTAAATTCTTCCTCGCTAATATTTCCATCTTGTAAAGCCTTAGAAACAATATCATGAATACTATTTAATTTACTTTCTGCAATTGTTTGAACATTAGAATGTTTTTGTGTTTTTGTCATTAATTTACGTCTGATTAATTTAACAGATATACCTAACCCTCCACAAACAATAGCTACTGGAAAAGTAATGGGAACAGCTATTCCAATACTTGCTAAAATAACACTTGCCGATATTAGTATGGTATCAATTCCGTCAGTAATATTTATTCCTCGTTTATATTTTTTATTTAATGATTTTCTAATATCCCTTTCATTAATCAATGTTTTCTCTATCTCTGATATTTTTTGTAATCTATAATTCCCTGAACGGTCAAGAGAATTTTGTCCATCTTCAACTCGAGAGCTTATAGGCTGCGCTAAATCTGGATATAAATTTGGGGCACTTGGTTGTTTCATTTTTAAAGGGATTTTTTGATGTTAGGAAATTTAGCAATGCTTAAGTAGCGTAGCCTACGGTATGTTAGAAAAAATAGCAATGTTAAAGCAATGCTTAAGTAATGTTAAAGTAATGTTAAAGCAATGCTTAAGTAATGCTTAAGTAATGCTTAAGTAAAAATAGGCTACTGGAGTAGAGGGTTAATTTTAGAATTAACCCTTCATGGTTTTTTTGGGGGGGTGGCCGAGTTTGTAATTTTTTTAGGGGTGTTCGAGAGTTTGTAATTTTTTTTTTAGGAGGTGGTCGAGAGCAGTAATTTTTTTTTTTTTTAGGGGTGGTCGAGTTTGTAATTTTTTAGGGGGCGGTGGTCTGGTGGGAGAGAGTAAAAAAATAATTTTTTTATATATGTAAAGTAGTGGTCCAGGATCACTACTTTACATATATATTCCACCTAAAATTAGCTGGACGTCGCGATATGACTGAAATGCTGTTGAAAGCGACGTAAAATCAAAACCAATCAAATCAAATCAAATCACATCAGCCGTACGATTTCTTTGTACATGTAGTACGATTTCGCAGGTCTAGTGTACCGCAAGGCAAATCGCTAATGTCTAAAGGCAGCAATGTAGCTGACTTACAACCTCTAAAAATCGCATGGTAATCGCAAGGAAAATGAACATGTTGAAAATTCAGCTTGCGAAGTTGCGGCTGTCGTGCGATGTTGAAAATTCGTACGGCTGTTGTTCGAAACCTTGCGATTTACCCCTAAAACCAGTCGCACGGCTGCCCTACGGCTGGTGTGAATGGGGCTTTAGAGATTGGGAGTACAGTGGAGAATGTGCTATTCTTTCCCAATAAACGCGTTTACGCTAAAACTATTATTTGCAGTGCAAACAGTTTGGAGCCAGATCAGACGCCGGGTAACCCGGTGTCTGATCTGGCTCCAAACTGTTTGCCACCACGATAAACATGAAATATCAGAATTGTCCAAAAGTTGTTCTTTTCTACGTGTTAGCGCTTTGCGTTTGCGTACGTTTGCGTTTAAACGGGAAAGAGTAACAGATTCTCCACTGTACGATTTGTTTTGCTATATTCAATATTCCGTTATATCCAATTCCGTTAAAAGCGAATTTCACTGTAAGTAATTAGAAATTTGTTTAAAGTTGATACCGCCTTCTCCGCTGTATTCTCTACAAATCACCCAGACAGCTGAGCACATAGAGGGACTTTAAGATGATCTCTAAGGTCCTGGCGAGAGAAAAGGTGATGGGTTGCCGACTAGGTGAGATCGGAATATTGGTAGACGGGCTAGACAAATCAACATCAACACATAGCCGTACAATAAACAACTTACATTGAGACTGATTTGTCACGTGTATGAACAGTGGAGAAGACGTTATTGCTTCCCAGTAGACGCGTTTTATATTTCCGTTAAAACAGGAACGAATAACGTTTTCTCCAGTGTGTACGTAAGAATATTCCAGTACAGTGCTTCCTCTCTAAAACGGCCCTCTCAACAACAATTCCTTCCTTAAAAAGCGCTTGTCGTTTCTTCCAAAACAAGACAATAATGTCTAATGCTTTCAAGACTGTAATAAGATCTGCTTAAATTTGTCGTCTGTTGTTTCTTTCTTCAAGTTACATATCAGTGGACAGTTTGACAGAATAAGTATAATGACGAGTGACAAACAGTTTGAATCGAGGCCAGACGCCGCATGGCGTCTGATCTGAATATTAGCTGTTTGCCAATGTAAGTCAAATTTAAATTTCCCTCTCTATAACGACTTCCTCCGTATAACGTACACAATCTCCGTTTCCCATTGTTGTAGAAATGGAGCACTGTACCGGAATATTTAACCCTTTGAACCCTAGTCCCGCTTATAGGCGTCCTTTTCAAACAGTGTACATGTGAATAGTACAATTGTCCTGTGCAAACAGTGAAGACCCAGATCAGAGGGCTCCGAAATGAACCCTCTGATCAGGATCTTCACTGTTTGTCATAATGCAAAACATTGACAAACACAACCCTTAAAAGTCAGAAATGGACTAGACTAAAATGGAAACTGGAATTTTCCATTAAAAGTTTTAGGGAGAAAAAAGTTAAGTCGATATACAGTAATGGACGAAATGTTTCTGTCTGCCTAAGATGTGATTTCTTATGTAAAACCTCTACATTACGACCACTTAATTGTGTAAATAATCAGGTAGCTGCTTAGAGCCATGTGAATGTAAAACATAAAGATTAATTTTGGGTTTTCTGTTTTACCTTTGCCTTGTTTTATTATGTCACCTGTCCGTAATATAGTCAATTAGCCTTCTTCTTAGTGGTCATACATGTACTTGAGGGGTATATATGCAGTTTGTTTCGATAGAATATTGTATACTAAAAGTTATTTAACGCTCGAAGAAACTCGATACTTCAAACTAGCTTAAATCTACCTCACACTCACACGTATTTCATAAGTTTAATTTCGATAACACGATCTCGCTTAAGTCAATCATACCTATATTTTAAAACGTTGCTAAAACATTTTGACTCTATTCAGCTACAGACTGTTAGCAATTGACAAATCTGTTTTAGCACAAACGTGTTTGTTTGAAATTGAAAGCAACTCTATCTTCTGTACAAGAGAACGAGTTCATATGAAACAAGAACACCAATACGGAATACGAATTCATAAAAACAGGATTTAGTTTTAAACTACATGTAACAAGGCGAATACAAATCAATATAAAGCCTGTACCTAATTTATTCAGAAAAACATTGGAACAACGAGATACAGTGGAGAAAACGTTATTCTTTCCCAATAAACGCGTTTACGCTAAAACTATTACATGTATTTGAAGTGCAAACAGTTTGGAGCCAGATCAGACGCCGGGTAACCCGGCGTCTGATCAGGCTCCAAACTGTTTGTCACCAAGATAAACATGAATTATCAGAATTGTCAAAAAGTTGCACTTTTCTACGTTTTAGCGTTTTGCGTTTGCGTTTCGTTTCGTTTAAACGGGAAAGAATAACGTATTCTCCACTGTAATTGCTGCTTATATTAGGACAAACATCTAATTCTAATGGTATGTCCGCTAAACAATAATGTCCATTGCAAAAAGTCTAGAGTCAGATAAGTCGCCGGGTTACAACTACAGTGGAGAATCTGTTATTCTTTCCCAATAAACGCGTTTACTCTAAAACTATTATTTGCAGTGCAAACAGTTTGGAGCCAGATCAGACGCCGGGTAACCCGGCGTCTGATCAGGCTCCAACCTGTTTGCCACCAAGATAAACAAGAATTATCAGAATTGTCCAAAAGTTGTTCTTTTTTACGTTTTAGTGCTTTGCGTTTGCGTACGTTTGCGTTTAAACGGGAAAGAATAACAGATTCTCCACTGTACATGTATGCTAGAAACCTTATGCCAATAGGTTAAAATTAAATTATCGTAAAGAATTTCATAAACATATCATTTTACTACATTTTGTTGCATTTCGTTTGTGTTTATTCTCGTTTAAATCGTATATATTCATGTAATAACGTCTTAATCTACTGAACATAAGTTATACCAGAAACATGATTTTGTGGCATTGCTCTTAGTGTAAGCCAGGTTTGTACGTGCGTGAGAAGAATAAGTTGCAAGTCATTTTCTTAAGTTATTCCATTACATTTATTTATAGAAACGAACAGCGTATTCTCCACTGCAGCAATTATATACGGTATAATACAATAAAATAACTATTGTTCATTTCTTATATATTTCAGATTTTTTTATTGTATGAGCCTTTTAATGTCGGTAGTTGACAACGTAATTATGTTTTCATTTGGAAGATTCTAGTTTAACTTTTACAACTTTGTTCAAGCGAATAAGTTCCACTATCAACTAGTATGCCATTTGCTGTCATTCACATGAATTAGAATATTTGCTTGTTGCTGCCTTGAGACAAGAAACAATATATGTCTAGACATTTGCGTTTCTGTCGAATATAAACAGACCAGCCAGACGGTAACGCAAAACAATTTAAATGACGTACTAGCTACAGTTATTATTTTTCTTTTCAGCCCTTTACCCCGTAGCCTGTTTTTAATTTTGAAGACAGGGAAACACTTAAAGCAGGTTGAAAAATAAAGCAGAATGCGCCTTAAGGCGCATTCTGCTTTACATCCATCCTGATTTAAGCAACCATCTGCCAGGATATAGACAATATTTATTTTGGTACATGTTTATGACAGTATAAACTGGAACTATGTTTCAGCGGAAGAATAAAGTAAATGTGCTGAAATGCGCTTCTATGGGGTAAAGGGTTAATAATACGAAACGCAAATGCAATATGATAAAATATTGAATATGTCCGATTCTTGAAATCTGTTGATGGTTCATTGAAAAAGTTCTCAAACAATTTGACTCCTGATCAGGCGCCGGTTAACCCGACCTCTGTTATTGCCCTAAGCTGTTTCCAAGTTAAAATATTTGTTTCAGCACAAATATGTTCACTGGGACAAAATAAGATATTCTCCACATTGACATTTCAGAATCTATTTTTATATAAAAGTTTGATTGTAAGGTTTTCGTGTTTCCAAGTAAAGGACATTTCAAACATTGTAGTGGCTGATCCTGGGCACGTCTTACAGTGGAGAATCTGTTATTCTTTCCCAATAAACGCGTTTACGCTAAATCTATTATTTCCATTGCAAACAGTTTGGAGCCAGATCAGACGCCGGGTTACCCGGCGTCTGATCAGGCTCCAAACTGTTTGCCACCGAGATAAACATGAGTTATCAGAAATGTCCAAAATTGTATTTTTCTACGTTTTAGTATTTTGCGTTTGCGTACGTTTGCGTTTAACGGGAAAGAATAACAGATTCTCCACTGTACGAAACGTCGTACGACAAAAAGAGTCGTACAGTTTTCGTGTTTCCAAGTTAAGGACATGTCAAAAAGCGTAGCCACTGATCCTTGGCCCGGCTTACGAAACGTCGTACGACAAAAAGAGTCGTAAAGTTTTCGTGTTTCCAAGTTAAGGACATGTCAAAAAGCGTAGCCACTGATCCTTGGCCCGGCTTACGAAACGTCGTACGACAAAAAGAGTCGTAAAGTTTTCGTGTTTCCAAGTTAAGGACATGTCAAAAAGTGTAGCCACTGATCCTTGGCCCGGCTTACGAAACGTCGTACGACAAAAAGAGTCGTAAGGTTTTCGTGTTTCCAAGTTAAGGACATATCAAAAAGTGTAGCCACTGATCCTTGGCCCGGCTTACGAAACGTCGTACGACAAAAAGAGTCGTAAAGTTTTCGTGTTTCCAAGTTAAGGACATGTCAAAAGGTGTAGCCACTGATCCTTGGCCCGGCTTACGAAACGTCGTACGACAAAAAAGCTCGTGAGTCAGATTCTAAAATGCTAAATTATCAATAGTTATCAGCCAAGATAGGGTTAGATGGAGAAATCTGAAAGTATATGTATCTAAATGTTTTGATTTACGACCGGTTTTGTCGTACGACGCTTCGGTACCTGTCCAGGGTCTACCTTCTGTCTCCGTTGTAGGAGCCGTGTGCGTCCCTTAAAAACCGATTTTTCCAGTAAATAGTACATTGTCCTATTCAAATAGTGTAGACGCAGATCAAAGGGTCTCAAGTAAAAACAAATGAGGTAGTGAATTAGATATCATTCGTCATCAACTTGTTTGCATTTATATATTGTAACACTTGTTTTATTTTGTGTTCCAAACATACGAGGTCTGTCCCAGTCAATAATGGAATTTGCTTATAAGTTACAGTGGAGAAAACGTTATTCTTTCCCAATAAACGCGTTTACGCTAAAACTATTATTTCTATTGCAAACAGTTTTGAGCCAGATCAGACGCCGGGTAACCCGGTGTCTGATCAGGCTTCAAACTGTTTGCCACCAAGATAAACAAGAATTATCAGAATTGTCCAAAAGTTGTTCTTTTCTACGTTTTAGCGCTTTGCGTTTGCGTACGTTTGCGTTTAAACGGGAAAGAATAACAGATTCTCCACTGTATCTATCTGACGTTCAATCATCATAATATTCTGCAAATAACTTCAGCCATTCAATGTCAATCACAAAGGTGAATGAATAAATAACATAAAATATATCGTACAATTTTTATGCGTGATTAATAGAACCATTGTCGGTGTATTGGTCAACATATAGCTATAATTAATAAATTGCTCTTATTTAATGTTTCGACCTCTACATATCTATTCAAAGCGTTGGTAAAGTCTTCGGACTTCGTCCATTTTGGATAGCCCCAATGTCATTCATTCAGAAAACAAAATTTGCAGTTTAATCCTGAATCTTTAATTATAATTATTGTACAGCATCACTGTCATTCGCTGAGCAATTAAGATCCAGACAAGATACTGAGTCTGATTAGGATCCAAACTTTTCATCTTAAGGACCATTTATCTCACATTCGAGTATATACAAGTAGGAAGACTTCGTTATTTCTGTTTTAACTATTTCACTGCCATTAGCGCCAACAGGCGACCTTGCAAACAGTTTAGATCCTGATCAGACGCGTTTAGCGGCTCTGATAAGAATCCAAATTGTTTGTAAAAAACTATTGTGCTTTGGTTCAGGCAGTGAAGGGGTTAAATAATCCAGCAAAGGAATATAGATATGAACCGTGTCATGACAAAACACGCCTTATTGCATTGCAACATTGTACAGACCAAGCACCGTTGTCATGACACGCTCTGTATCCGAGTTTGGTCCACACTGCCAAATACTGTATATAATACAGCTACATAAAATGCTTTGGATGAATGTGGTTGTCACACAGTGAAAATAAAGACCAGCCACTGCGTCTTTGACGCAGCGAAAGACGCAGCGGCTGGCTTTGATGTACACTTTTTGAAGTGCAATAAATCAAATTTTCTCGTTGTACGGCTCATATGTAATTGTCATGTCAAGACATACTGGGTTAACGCTGGTTATGCTCCTCATATGACATCAATAGTTTAATAACATTAGATATACATAACCTTACCTTCGTAGCTCATGTTGTTGCTTTAGTTAATTCCAAAGTAGAACTCCGATTTGAACTGTAAATGACAGCGTTCAGCAGACACTTAAAACTCAAAAGCTCTTTAAATACTAATTTGCTTCTAGTTAATTGTTTTGGCTTGGTTTACTATACGCAGGTAATCCAAGACAACAAGGAGCTGTTTCCGATAGCAGAAAAATACCAAAACTCTGTATATGCGTTCTTCCTGATATCGTCGAAAGTACGGCGGTACACAATCGGCTAAATGTTTCAAGAATGATGGTCCCTTTCACACAGACAAATATTGGTTTTTGGCTTTAAAAGTAATACCATCACACAGGATAGACATATGTTCCATGGAAATATATTCAAATGAACTAGCACAGATATAACATGACACTCCCGATATTCACCCTTTTTGCCCAGTAGATTTGTTCGTGGTTATATATTGAATTAGTCCATTTATATTTTATGCCTATCTTGTTTTCATTTTATTTTTCATTTTTTATATTAGTTATCAAGCAGTGTAAACTCCGTATGATCTTAGCTTGCACTGTTTGCCTATGTCCTAATTGTAAAAAGCTATGCACAAATGATTAAATAACAGCTGTGTGTCATATTTAAAAGTATAGAGACATCGACAATTCACTCAGTTAGAAAGGAAATTGAATTTCCGCACACGTAAATAAAAACCCTTATATTTCACCAGCATGCAAATAATTATGACGTTTGTGTTCGGTTTGTTTGCTCGAAAATGTTTATAAAACGAGTGAATTAATTTTGGTTTATTTCATATCGTTTATTACAGTTGAAATGCGTTATTCTTTCCCGTTTAAACCGAAATGAAACGCAAACGCCTTGCAATAAAATATACAAAAAGACAAGTTTTTGACATCTCTGACTGTTTATTTTTATCTGAGGGGCAAACAGTTTGGAGCCGGATCAGACGCCGGGTTACCAGGTATCTGATCTAGCTCCTACATGTTTGCAATGGAAATAATAGTTTTTGCGTAAACGCGTTTATTGGAAAAGAATAACGTTTTCTCCACTGTATTGTTATTGCGTTGAGCGTTTTGGTCCTATGGAAAATGCAAGTAATAACGATTGATACCAACACACAATAGTACCGTCCTTGGTAGAAGAGTTATGTCTCATTCGGCATGCATTTTCGTGATATGTGTCCGTCTTCGTAAACTTTCTATTCTCTATTCTATTGGTATATTAATGGTTCAAATTAATTTGTAACGAATTAGGTGATAGGACATGTGACTACTAAAGTAATGTGACAGTAAAACAATAAACCCCTGCTGTCACCTTTTTTTAGTTCCAGTTTATATCTTCATGAACAATTACCATTACAAATATTTTATATAGCCTAGCCGATTTTAGTTTAAAGCAGACTGAAAGTAAAGCAGAATGTGCCTTAAGGCACATTCTGCTTTACTTTCAACCTGCTTTAAGTGTTCACCTGTCTTCAAAACTAGAAACAGGCTATGAGGTAATGGGTTAAGCAGTCACCTGAATACCATATATTTCATAGAGACTTTATGACCTATAAAATAAGATCACGTGACATAGATATACCGGTTCAAACTGAATTAAGTACGATACAAAAGTACAAAAAACATGTCTGATGAAGCAATCGGAACAATACTTCACCGCAGGTAATCATCGCTCGGTTAAACATTGACGGCTATAGGCGGACACTGTATACATGCATTACAATACACGGACAGTTCTTAGCGTCGTCTAACTAAATGTAGATGTTCTTTTTGACCAGTATGTGATAAAATATGCAAACAGCCCGTGTTCCGAATGATACGCCTATAACCTCGGCAAATGGTTAATCTAAATCGGGAAATGCGAAATGCATGCGTTTTGAAATACTGCTGAGACATAACCACTGATACTGATTTTTTATGAGTTTGTCAATTCCGCATTTGTTCAATGACTAGCTCACAATTATTGACCATATGCATAAAATTTTCAGAGTTGCGGTGTGTTTCATACTTCTAAGAAAAAATGCTGTAATTTAGAAATTATGTGATGATAAGTGATAGGGTCAATGGATTGGTACCTATGGAAATGTCACCATTGGTGCTTAAAAAACTTTGAGTAGTACATGTATATGAACAACTTGAACAAAACATCTTCAAAAGCACGCAGTCTAACCTAAATATCCCGAAGTAGCTTAAGTGCAACTTTACGATACTTCTATAGTTGAATTTATATCACTCGAGCTGCCTAAGTAGAACACACCCGTATTTGAACATTAAAACATGACATGTTTTAACTATGGAATACGGGCACGGTCGACTTAGAAGTGTTAGAGTGTCAATTAATTATCATTGGAAATATTTTCTTCACTTAGAGATTAGTTTTTGCCACTGTCTCCTGAAGTAGTGTAACCCATTACCCCCTAAATACGCCTTTTACAGTGGAGAATCTGTTATTCTTTCCCATTTAAACGGAAACGTACGCAAACGCAAAGCACTAAAACGTAGAAAAGAACAACTTTTGGACAATTCTGATAATTTTGTTTATCTTGGTGGCAAACAGTTTGGAGCCTGATCAGACGCCGGGTTACCCGGCGTCTGATCTGGCTCCAAACTGTTTGCACTGCAAATAATAGTTTTGGCGTAAACGCGTTTATTGGGAAGGAATAACAGATTCTCCACTGTAACCCCTTCACTGCCTTACCCCGCGTACACTAGTTATTTGCAAACAGTTTGGATCCTGAATGGATTGGTAACGCGTAACGCGGCGTCTGATCAGGACCGAACTGTTTGACACTCATTTCAATATTTCTTAATTCAAAATACCTAAAATTTGAATTTTATAAATAAAAGCAGACGACAATTGTTTAAATGTGATGACGTCATGGCAGTGAAGGGGTTAAACGCCTATTACTTACTCCTTCACTGGGGAAAAAAGTTACAGTTTATACAGTCAGGAACATGCAGCATAAAAAAAATCTATATTCTAGAAAAAGGTAGATTAAAGAAGGCTGAAAATGAAGCAGAATGTGCCTTAAGGGTGTATCAATGTCAAAAGCCAATTTTTCAAAGTATCAAACTTTTTTTCTAACATTGTTTTTTTAGAAGAGCTGTTTATGATGAATGACAAAATGAAAAAAAAATATATGGTGGTGTCCTTTTTTTTTAGCTACAGCGATTTGAAAAAGGTATGTTAAATTTGGACGATTTTTTTTCTTCAAATTTTACCCATTCAGAGTACAAGCTTCAGTAAAATTGAATTCAAAACAAAACAAACATGATATATTTATTTCATGTCTATGGTGGTATTTTCACATATAGAAACCAAATTTAGACAAAGCAGGCGCCAGGTTTGAACAATATGGATCCTTGAATATCAAAAATATGCTTTGTATAGGGCATGATTTTATTAGATTTTTTATTTTATGAAAAAAATTAAAAAAAAATTAAAAATGAAATAGTTCTAGTATTAAACTTTTTCTTATATTCTACCAAATGAAAGCCCATGCTAAGGCAGTTCAAAATATGAAATGAAATTGAAAGTTCAGTGTTGAAAATTTTGAGTTATTAAAGTAAAAAGAGTTATCTCCCCTTACAAAATTTACAAAAAGTACCATATCGATGATATTTAGAGCTTTATATGTCACATTTGGTGCTTAGTTTTTGTATGAAGAAATACTACCATAGATAGGAAATAAATAACACACAACCAAATTATCATATTTGTTTTCATTTAAAATGGATTTTATTGAAGCGGGCTGTTTGAAAAGAACAAAATAAGAGGAAGTGGGTGGGGTAAATTTTACATGGCCGTAGAGCCAACTGTTGTTCACCAAAATGTACACTTTTTCTATTTTTTCATTCATCTTAAATAGCTCTTCAATACAAAACCATCATAGAGTGTTTTCATATACTTTGAAAATTTCCCAAAGTCATGATATTGATGCACCCTTAAGGCACATTCTGCTTTACTTATAACCTGCTTTAAGTGGTCACCTGTCTTCAAACATATAAACAGGCTATTTGCTAATGGGTTAAAGCAAAATTGTAAAATTGTGTTCATCACTACACCTGATGCATAGTATTTTCTGTTTGTATGTACTAATATGTGTATGGGCCGGAGGCCTATGATGCAAAATAAACTGAAACTGAAGAGTGCTATTTATACAAATAAGATCTAACAAATGCAAACTATTCACCAAATCAACCCAACATCTTAATCAGGCATACCAGAAATCAGTATATTAGAAATACAGATATTTGATGTTCGACAGGTCCCCAAGAGGATAGAGAAAGTCGGTTTATTAGAACATAGATCTACTAGGCGAACGTTTGATCTTTATAGAGATAGGTTTTAGATAGAAATACTACATATCGATCCAAATAGTTAGGCATAAGGTGCTAGTGGTTGACTGACTTAAATCTGAAAACAATTTGGATCAAGATTAGACGCATACATTTAAGAATCTGTTATTCTTTCCCAATAAACGCGTTTACGCTAAGTCTATTATTTCCAGTGCAAACAGTTTGGAGCCAGATCAGACGCCGGGTAACCCAGCGTCTGATTAGGCTCCAAACAGTTTGCAACTCAGATAAAAATGAAATCTCAAAGTTGTTAAAAGGTTGTCGTTTTCTACAGTTTAGTGTTTTGCGTTTGCGTTTCGTTTGCGTTAAAACGGGAAAGAATAACAGATTCTCCACTGTATTTCCTTGGACTATGGTCGGTATTTAATACTTTGCTACTGTATTTGTATGTTTACAACTATGGAAACTCAGATCTTTTTTTCAGAATACAACATAAGCAAACTTGAAAAGGGTTAAGGAGACACTAGCACATGAATGGATATGAGCCGTGACATGACAAAACATTAGCCTTATTGCATTGCAAACAGTATAGATCAAGTCCAGCCACCGCGTCAAAGACACGACAGCTTGTCTTGATCTACACTGTTTGGACATCCACATACCTCTAAAGTATTTTATGTAGCTATATCTTATACGACATGTGGCAGTGTAGACCAAACTCAGATACAAAGCCTTGGATAACAAGGAAGCTTGGGTTGAATAATGTTGCTGTGCAATAAGGCAGGTTTTGTCATGACACAGCTCATATGTACTGGGGGAATGGACTTTACCAACATTGTACAGTGTTCCCTCTCTACAACGGCCCTCCGAACAACGACTCCCTCCTTACAACGACGCTCACCGATGATCCCCATACAAGACAATTTTGTCCAACCTTTTCACTGCTGCAATATCGTCTGCTTAAAGTTGTCGTCTACTGTTTTCTCAAAGTTACATATTGGATATTTTGACAAAAAAAACGAGTGGCAAACAGTTTGAATCAAGATCAGACGCCGCGTGACGCGGCGTCTGATCTGGATCCAAGCTGTTTGCAAATGGAAACCAATTTCCCTCCCTGTAACGACTCCCTCCGAACAACGCATATAATTTTGATCTCCCAGTGGGTGTCGTTGTAGAGAGGGAGCGCTGTAGTTAACTCTTTTTACGTTATGGGCGAATTCTGCGTACAGAGAAGAACAAGTCGTTCATTCCTGTTTAAACGCAAACTTAACTCAAACGTTATGCAATTAAATAACTGTTTTTTAACTATCTAGTGATGTTTTAATATGAGTGACAAACGTTTGGAGACTGAACAGACGCCGGATAGAGTTACCGCAACTTACACGGCGTCTAATCTGACATCAAACTGTTTGTAATGGATACAACGTTTTCTCACCTCTCGGACAGAGGTATCCCGAAATCTAGGGGTGTGAGATAACCTTATCTGTCCGGAGAGACAAGCCGAACTGTCTTATGATTGGTTGTTATTGCCGTTGTTATGACGTCGCCATGACGTCGTCATGCATACATTAGCGCATTAAAATACAACTCGCCACTGTATAGCAAGTTAAACACGTTTTTAGGGTTGACGCGGCGAGAAAATAAATCTAACACCACAGTTGAGTGTCAGATGAATATCCCAACCTCGTTTGAAGATATTTATCTTCAAAACTCGGGTGGGATATTCTTATCCGACACTCACGGTGGTGTTAGATTCAATATATAAATCCTATCTGGATACGTAACTTAGTTTAAACATATTATATTTCAAAATAGTACATATTTTATAATCACACATAAATATACATTAGGGTGAGAATGAAAGCAATGTTTGCTTATTAAATTCTTCTTCTAGTTTGTGGCTGAATGCAATCACGACTAACAATAAAACATTTGGATTAAACAGGAATATGTTTGTTGAACGTGACAATGTTTCAGTTTATAGTCAACCCTGCACCAAGCGACCATCCAAAAGAAGGTAAATGTGCAACACTACAGTGGAGAATCTGTTATTCTTTCCCGTTTGAACGCAAACGTACGCAAACGCAAAACACTAAAACATAGAAAAGTGCAACTTTTTGACAATTCTGATAATTCATTTTTATCTTGGTGGCAAACAGTTTGGAGCCTGATCAGACGCCGGGTTACCCGGCGTCTGATCTGGCTCCAAACTGTTTGCAATAGAACTAATAGTTTTAGCGTAAACGCGTTTATTGCTAAAGAATAACACATTCTCCACTGTATATACAATACAAACGTATTTTTATGAAATGCATGACAAGCCCAGTACATAAGCTTCTGCAGTGGATATTTATAAATTGGATTACACTGCACAGGGCTATGACATAGTACTACATGTATATACACAATTCTTCACTGAGTAGTCGCATGGTTCAAGATCAACTGTACTCGTAACTTGAACTTTTGAAAACAGTATAGAGTATGACGTGTGATGAGCATTTTGCTTTTATGCTTGAAAATGACGATGGAAAATGGGTGATCTTGGTATTCAGTTTGTTCAATATAAGATTTGCATCATCATTCCGTGAGATTAAAAATTCATCATAATTTGTTTCTGCATTAACGAAGGTTAATTATTTTGCCTCATTTCTTATTGTTCCAGAACGTGCACTTTTCAATGGGGAAAGCAGTCTATGATGTTAAGAGCACGTGTTTTTATGACATACAGTGGAGAAAACGTTATTCTTTCCCAAAAAACGCCTTTACGCAAAAACTATACTTTCCATTGCAAACAATTTGGAGCCAGATCAGACGCCGGGTTACCCGGCGCCTGATCAGGCTCCAAACTGTTTGCCATTCAGATTAACATATATAGTCAGAATTGGCGAAAAATGTCATTTTCTACGTTGTATTACGATGCGTTTCGTTTGCGTTTAAACGGGAAAGAATAACGTTTTCTCCACTGTAGCTCATATGCGTCAGTATTTCAGGCAATGCCAAATGGTGCCATGTTCTGAATATATGTGTTGTTAAATCATTTGTCTAGGTTATCTTTTTTCATCCCACTCTACATCCTGCAATATATAGTAAACATTGAAATATACAAATATATTGAACATATTTTTATGCACATGTATGTATAATTAGGGAAGGCAAATAAAAGGGGGAAAAGTATGTTGAAAATAATAAGAAAGGTGTGAAGACATGCCTCTCTTTTGTTGCAAGAGTGTTTCAAACATTACAAGCACACTAGCTTTTCATGCCAATGAATTTTAAAAGTTTCTGATTTTTTCTCATTTGACTTCAAACTCTTCCACTGCCTTATTGCTTATTGCAATCAAACTGTTTGTAAAGGTAATCTATGTAAACCATTGTTAATGCTGCTCTATTATACAGTCATCAAACTTCGATATCTCGAACTCGCTTAAGTCGGATTATCCGCTATTTCGAAACTTGAATCATGAAATTGCCTTATTTCAAGTTCGGTTAAGGTGTACATATCCGTGTTTCAAAGTTAAAACGCGGCTTATTGAAGTTCGACTGTACATAATATACATAATATCAGTTGCAAAGCGACTCAAGTCGGATAATAGAAAATATACAATTAATATAGGATGATAAGCCCTTGTATTGTTGTTTCTGGACATTTTATAATTAAAGTACAAACAAATATAGGGAGTATTCACTGGTAACACGAAGACGACAACACATTCCGATATCGTTCGCACGTATGGGGCCCGTTTTACTAAACTACTTACGCAAAAATTTTGCGTAAGTCAAAATTTTAAATTTTAATTCATATGTTTTATTATCACTTGCTACAAACAGCAAATAGCCAGATCAGAGGACGCGCTTTTAGCGCGTCCTCTGATCTGGCTGTCTGCTGTTTGCAAACGTTTATGATCGAAAAAT
This sequence comes from Gari tellinella, assembly GCA_922989275.2. Lineage (NCBI taxonomy): Eukaryota > Metazoa > Mollusca > Bivalvia > Cardiida > Psammobiidae > Gari > Gari tellinella. The sequence goes on from OV277866.1 coordinate 49,989,872, forward strand.
AAGAGTTAAACGAGTTTGTCTTACGCAAAAATGTTGCGTAAGTTGTTTGGTAAAACGGGCCCCTGATGTGTATACATGATGTTAACTGATAGTTTCTCCAACGCGTATGTGTTTATTTCCGTATTGTTACTGTAGTGTCTAATAGTCCTACAATTTTTTGATATGTTGAATAATAACTTGTATGCCACTAAACTTGCTTTAAAACATCAAAAACTCTATTCAGCATATTTAACCATTTCATACAAACATTATGGTGAACCTGCAGTAAAATCATTACAGTGCTCCCGCTCTACAGTGGAGAATCTGTTATTCTTTCCCAATAAACGCGTTTACGCTAAAACTATTATTTGCAGTGCAAACAGTTTGGAGCCAGATCAGACGCCGGGTAACCCGGCGTCTGATCAGGCTCCAAACTGTTTGCCACCAAGATAAATATGAAATATCAGAATTGTCCAAAAGTTGTTATTTTCTACGTTTTAGTGCTTTGCGTTTGCGTACGTTTGCGTTTAAACGGGAAAGAATAACAGATTCCCCACTGTAGGAAGGGAGCACTGCATCAATATCTACAATGTTTGCAAATACAACATTTACTGTGTTTTGGCAAAGAATTGGGGGTTGTTTTTATGGAGGTTTTGTGTTTAATTGTCTCACATTTTAGACATTATAGTATAGACCGTCCAATCATTCGGAAAGAACACCGGCGTCTCTAGACGATTAAAGCTACGGTTGTAGTGATGGGTATCTGCCTATATGAATCTTTCCTGTCATAAGAACATATTGTTTACAATAAGCCTTCAAACATCTCGTGAACAAGCATTCTCGGAACACTCTCAAAGGGCAAAACGTTTTGCCTTTGAATGATTGCAAACAGGGAAATGTAAAGTAAAGCCTCTCTATCACGACCGCTAAAACTATATCAATTATTAGATGCTTCGACAGGTGACTGCTTAAATCAAGGTGACAGTAAAACCGAAAGCTTCTTCAGAAGCTTTCTGTTTTACTGTCACCTTGTTTTAAGCTGCCACCTGTATTTTTTTTAAAGTTTTATTAATCTTGTTTGAGATCATAATAGAGAGGTTTTACTGTTTCTTTCACAGACGTGTATGTCTATTAATGTATTGTATAGGACATTTGTTTTTAACTCTATCAGTCTGCGATGAGGTTGATCAAATGCTGTCGAAAAGAAGGACATTGCACAATGATACCCCAAACGGAAACTTGCGTCTATATTCCATGGTGTCCATACGAAGCTTTCTGTTTTACTTTCACCTTGCGTTTAGCAGCCACCTGTCTTAAACACAAATTTATTTACTCGTCGTAAAAGAGAGGTGTGAAGTGTAGTATGCTTTACAACTGAACAGTTCGCTTAAATGTACACTGCTCCCTTTCTACTAAAACACCTCACTGGAGACAAATAATCCGTGTGTTGTTCAGAGGGAGTTGTTATAGGGAGGGAAAATAATAACATTTGAATACATTTGCAAACAGTTTGAGCCCAGATCAGACGTCGCGTAACCACTGTCCGATCTGGATCCAAAATGTTTGTCATTTGTCTGTATGTTTCTTCTGTCAAAATATAAAATACCTAACTTCACCTAATTTTAAAGGGACACTATTACAGCGGTGAAAACTTATTACATAATGCTATTGTTTGGGTAACATCAGCAAGCATTGTTGTAGGGAGGGACTCGTTGTTCGGAGAGCCGTTGTTGGGAGGGAACATTGTATTAGAAGAACGTTAACTATTAGCAACCAAATGGCTATCTTTCAATGGTGTGTAATGCGTAAAGTAACAATGTATCCAATATCTTACAATACGGAACTCATTTCGAGAGACACCAGATGTGTTTTAGATGCAAACGAAGCAATATACTTGCTCATTGTGAGAACAAACGGTTCAAAGTATATGAGTCGTGCAATTACAAAACCTGTCTGGTTGTAGTGCAAACAGTGTAGATCAAGGCAAGCCGCCGCGTCAAAGCCGCATCAGCTGTCCTTGCTCTACGTTGTTTTAACACCCACATGCATCTAATGCATGTTATGTGAAAAATAGCGCCTTTTTATGAGTTCTTGTGACGTAAATAAAGTAAGTGATTGTTTTCTTAATTCAATTACATTTGTTGCGCGTTCTGTTTAGTTTTCGCTATATATTCAAATTTAACTCATTCATTCCTAAAACTTTTAATGAACTATTCCAATTTCAAAAAAAGTCTAGTCTATTTTTGACTATTTAGGGTTGAGTTTAACAATACATTTCAAGATGACAAGCAGTGTAGACCCTGATCAGAGGGCTCCTTAAGGAGCCCTCTGATCAGGGTCTACACTGTTTGCATATGACAAGTGTAATCCTTCCTCACAGGTACACTATTTGTAAATGACGAGTATACTCGTAGCTAGGGTTGAATTTGTTAACAAATACTGATTTAAAATGATTTTGAGAGAAATCGAAAGTGTTTAAGATGCAAAAACGATGAACATCGCTTACTTTAAGAACCAAATCGTCAAACGAGATGACAATGCATTCTTATCTTCGTGAATACTCCCAGTGTGTTTGCTGGACATTTTCTTTGTAGAAATACAATGCTGTTCTAAAACTAGCGGGTGTTTCTCCGTAAAGCGGACTTCATACTAAGTACCAATCACTGTGTCTTATCAGGATGTGAACTGTTTGCTGATGTACATGTATATTTTTTCTCATAGTTTTGGTGTAAGTCGGTAAATGCTTCTTGACAGAAGGTCTAGTTTTTAAATGAATTTAAATGCCGTGTTTGAAATCCGTGGCATTTTCATTGCGTTTTGTGTAGTTTAAAAGTGCAAAATTAAAGTATAATTAAAGTATAATATTCCTTTGTGATACTACTCGAACACCTTATATGTGTTCTCAGACACAATCATGATTTAGGTATTAATCTAGACAGACTTTAAATTCGGAAATAACACAGGCATCTCCAAACAATAAACCCTTTTGCGCTAAATTAGTCGTGAGGTTTTTACCCCCTTACCTTTAATATGTCGTCTGCTTTAATATTGTTATCTTCAAGATTGTTTCAAAGCTAGATTTAAGGATGTTAGACTTAAGATATATCGAAACGAGTGTCAAACAGTTGTGATCCTGATCAGACACAGCATTACGCGGTTTCTGATCAGAATTCAAACGCCAACTTTTGTTTATCTGGTTATGTTCATTTTTTCTTACATACGAACATATTATTAACAACAGACCTTGAATAACATATCGCAACGGATACCTTTTTTCAAGTTATGAGTATACAACACACTGAAGCTTAATCGTAAGGCTGAGAGTTAACCCAATACTCCTTTAATACGCCCTTGGACGCTTTCATGTTTTACTCTCATAAAGAAAATAGTTCTATTCTTTATATACAATGAGTATTTTACTTTAAACCTGCTTTTAGCTGACATCTATCTTTAGTCATGGAAATAAGCAATGGCTTAAATATGCTATTGCGTAAAAGGATGAACAGGTGCTCTAGTATCTCAAATAGGGGGCTATGGTCTGTGTTGACAATGTGAACGGAAAAGCATATATGACAATTCAGAAAATTGGAATGGACAAAAGGGGATTTTGAGTGACTGACTTGATCCCGAGTTCCTGTGTTTGAATCAGCTTAAAGGGATACTTGCGTATTTGAAAAATTCGACAGAATCTCATGAGAAGTTCTACAAGTTGAATTAAGGTCTATATAAGCAAATTGCTAAAATAAAAATGGGGGTTGCCATGCTTTTTTCAGCTCTAGCTGGCTTTGAAAAGTGTGACGTTTGCCGCATTTGCTCATTGTCAGAGCAGAAAACGTCATAAGGGACAAATGCACTTATATTACTACACAATAACATATTTCTAATACACTTTTTAATTTTCTAGCATTCATTCATCACAAGCAAGTGTGAAATAAACTTTTTAAAGCTCTTTCTTGTGTTTTTAAAGAGCTTTTGAGCTAAAATGAATGCTGAAAACCGGAAAAATAAGACATTTTTTCTTGTCAATGTCTCACAAATACATCAATTATGTAAAAAGAATCTGGAAAAAATTCTTTAAACTTTCTAGGTATCTAGGATAAAGTATTTCTTATCAAATGTTGTAAAGAAACATAGGTGTCGCCATGTTTATTTATGAAATATGGTCAAAATTCTAACCTTACTCCCTTAGATTTTATGCAGAAAATATACCTCCCCCAATAGCCAAATTGGGTCTCTGTTGGCCTAAAAATGAGAAATATTCATCCAATATTTGCTTAAATTGGTAAATATATGAGTGTATGTGAACACAACAGCATTTAAAAAAGCTTTAGTTGCTTAAAGCATTTACAGTGCTGCTGATAAAAACATAAACATAATTTCTATAAGAACTGCTACTCGGGACAGTTTTTTTCAAATCTTGAAACAGTGCCTGTACGGAAAGGACTATATTTTACATAATTTACCCATGAGAACTTTTCAAAATTCGTTTTTATGGTAATAAATGTATTGCAAATCAGAAAATTTATAGTATTCAAGGTATTTAAAAAGTTTATTTTTCAACTTTTTAATATAGGCGAGTATGTCTTTAAACTTCTTCTTCACTGTTTATTTACATTTCACTCCCTTCTATCCTAACCCTTCCCCCTTCTTACTTACTTTAAGATAACGAAAGCCATAGATTTTGCAACCATTACTCCTCTAGCTTCCGACATTTCATCCAATTATTATAGTTAACAATTATATATATAATATTATTCGCATTCTAGAAAACATATAGATGGTCCAGAGTATTTGCATAATCATTGTGGATTGATTTGTATTTTATCCTTAATAATTCGAAACCATAAAATGAAACTGATAATGCCAGATAGGTCGACGCATATTAAAGTTTTCTACCTATTGATAACAATCCCAATATCATTTCTCGACACAGATTTGGTTAATCCGGGCAAATGAGAAAACTTATACTCATTGCAAAACGTATATTGTACGAACATGGCAGCGCATTAAAATTCAATAAATCTGAAAAAAGTAGAAGGGTACAGAATAAACTGATCAAATACTTATAACCAAACATTAAAAATATACAGTTTGCAACAGTTTGATATTTATTTAAGCGTTTCAATGATTAAGTAAAGCTTTTCAAAATTATTATTGGTTTGGATATAAAGTACATGCGATCTAATACGAGCATTACTGTTTTGTAAAGAAAATGTGTCTCTTTTGTGGCCCCAATTACCCTTTCAGTTGGTGTTGTTTGAATGCGCCTCTGGCACTTGCCTTTTTCACAAGGAAATTGACTGTGCTCTTCTTTACCCTTTTCTTTCTACCATTTGCATAAATGGTGCAAGCAACAGAAGTTCGACATATGGTCGTCGAATTCTGAAAATTCTTATACCAAAAATGACAGTTTTGATCCTGTCCGTTTGACTATTAACTCGGCTACTGAACAGAATCCAAGCTGTTAGCAATAATATTCATGAGGTAAATCAATACTTTATGATTTAAGTATACTATAGCCCCCGCCCCCCCCCCTTTTTTTTCTTCTTTCGTCTGCAACCTTATTACTTTTTTTGTCGTTGAAAGTTTTTATAGAAGAATTATTTATATGAGTGCGGCGTCTGATGGTTTACAATGTCGACTTATTCTTTATCGTGCTACGAACGGCTTGACTTATATTTGCAAACAACTTGGATCCATGTGCGTCTGATCTGGATCCAAGCTATTTGCCACAGTCATACTAACATTTCCTCAAGTTTAAAAAGGATACACATTCATAATTGTTTCCATAGACGATATATTTGAAGCAGACAACAATTCAGATTTAAGTCGCCTATGGTGGTGAAAGGGTTAAATATCATCTCTACTGATAGAAGCCCCTGGTTTGTAGCAGATTGCAAGTTTTACCTATTGCACTTTGTGCTAGCCTTGATTTGGATTTGGATTTGTTATGATTTAACGTCACTTTAATATATACTTCAGTGCTATCGCGAAGTCCAGCTAATTACAGGTGGATGAATCGCTCGGACCCCTGTTTCAGGCACAAATCGGATCCGACATTCCGCAAGCTAAATGGAAGTCTTTCACACATAAGAAAACCCTAATGGGATTCGAACCCACACCGGTGGGGAGCAAAGCGGTTGTGAGTCACAGTGACTATAACCACTAGGCCATGGAGACACTGGCTTACCTAAAATCCGTCTTAGAAATAACAGCCTAATTTTAATAACTAGATTTTATCAAACTTTATTCTCAAGTTGAATGTCGATAACCCAGCCTCATTTTAACCCTTTCCCTTATAGAAGCGCCTTTTAGCACATTCATTTTATTCATCCGCTGAAGAAAATAGTTCCAAATTATACCGTAATGAATATGTGTCATATTCAATACTTTCCTTATTCTAGCAGTTAATAGCTTAAAGCAGGCTGAAAGTAAAGCAGAATGCGCCTTAGGGCGCATTCTGCTTTACTTTCAACCTGCTTTAAGAAGTCACATATTTTCAATACTAGAAATAATGCTATCAGGTAATGGGTTAAATAGTTAAACATATCCGTATTCTAAGTTAAAATTTTGCAAACTGAACTAAAATGACCCTAGTGTCACGTTTTTGCATGTGCTGCAGGAGACCTCCTATAAGAGTCTACACTGTTTGTCATTTTGGAATTTATTTCAAAAGCCAACCATTAAAGGTCATTATGAATTAGACTTAAAAAGGAAACTTGAATGGTTCAATATCATTTCTCCACACAGTTTTTGTTAATCCGGGCAAATGAGATGATATATCCGAGCAGGTGGTATCTTAAAGCCAGCTGAAAGTAATCCAGCATCCGACAATGTTCAAAACTGTTTGCCATACATATTAAAATTATTCTAAAGATGTTTGTAACAATATGTACAGGTATACATTTTATTGCATTACGTTTGCGCTTCGTAGGCGTTTCAACATGAACAAATAACGTCTTCTCCACAGTATTATTCTACTTCTCATCTGACAGAACCACACTCTTTCACGTTTTCAGTTTGTCATTATTTTTTTTATTTTATTTTACCCGATTTATAAGCCGGCAGTATAACTGAAAACTACGAAAGCTCGTCGTCTGCAACAATTTTTTGTCTGCCTTGTATTCATATTTATAGAATATTGAGCGTGACAAGTCAAAGCGAGCCTTGTTGCAATGCAACATTGTACATACCAATCACCGTTGTCATCCCATGCTCTCTAGCTGATTGCCCTATACCGTATATAATACATCACATAAAATGCTTTAGATGCATGTGAGTGTTAAAGAGTGTAGATCAAGACAAGTCGCCGCGTATGTGACGCAGCGTTTGGCCTTGATCTACACTGTTTGCAATTCAAAACGTCCGGTTTTCTCATGCCACGGCTAAATTATATATTTCCAACCTTAGAACCAGATTGTCAAAAAGTTTGACACCTGATGAGAAGTCTAGATGCCCTGGTGTCACAGGGATACAGCATGCTTGCATTGATTATTACAATTTTGATGTTATTGTTCAAACATTTTAGGGAATGACTGGTTAACGCTTCCACTGTCATTGTGATGTAATATAACCCGTCTTTCAAAAATATGTAATATAGATGTAAATCAATCCATTGAGATTAAAATGAAAAATATATCACGAGAATGAGTTGATATCTGACTAAACAACGAGTCCGCAGGGCGAGTTTTTTAACCAGATAACAACCCATCCGAGTGATATATTTTTTCTTATCTATCCAATGGAATTTATTATATACATTTTAAATGACGTTTCTATAAAACAAACGGACATAATTGTTTACGCGACATCACAAAAGATATTGTGACATGACGTCACAAAAATGATATCATCACTGCAAAATTGATTTAACAGCATGAGTTTCAAACAGTTGTTATCGTGATCAGACATCGTTCCAAGCGGTTTCCAGCGTCTGATCTTGATCCGAATCATTTGCCAGTACATATCAAGACACGACCAGCAGGCAAAATGTTAAGATTCCATTTTTGCTTTCCTATTTGTATTTCATTGCATAATAAAAAATAAGTAAATCAATAAACACTCTATATGGATCTCCTTAAATGTTTTTAACAAGATAACAACCCATCCGGGTGGTATATTTTTCATATCCATTCAAAGGAATTTATTGTTCTATTTATTATATACATTTAATTGACGTTTATACAAAGAAAACAGATACAAATAATTTTAAACGCGACGTCACAAAATATATTGTGATGTGACGTCACAAAAATGATATCGTCACTGCAAAATTGATATCATCATTTGTGATGAAACCAACTGTGACGCATATGAAATTTATCTAACTTAGAAATCTGTATATATCACCGATAGGTATATAATAAAGTCTGCTGATAGTACTTTTTTTTAAATTAAGACAGTGTATGCATTTTTTTACCAAACATTGAAATGAGTTTCAAACAGTTGGTATCGTGAACAGACGTCGTTCCAAGCGGTTTCCAGCGTCTGATCTTGATCCGAATTATTTGCCAGTATAAATCAAGACACAACCAGCATGCAAAATGTTAAGATACCATTTTTGCATTCCTATTTATGTTTTATTCCATAATAAGAATAAGTAAATCAATAAACACTCTATATGGATTACTTTAAATATTTCTTAACCAGATAACAACCCATCCTAATGATATATTTTTCATATCCATCCAAAGGAATTGATTATTCTATGTATTATTTAAATTTTAATGACGTTTATACAAAGAAAACAGACACAATTAATTGTTTACACGAGGTCACAAATATATTGTGATGTGACGTCACAAAAATGATATCGTCACTGCAAAATTGATATCACCATTTGTGATGAAACCAACTGTGACGCATATGAAATTTATCTTACTTAGAAATCTGTATAAATAATCGATAGGTATATAATAAAGTCTGCCTATAGTACTTATTAAATTAAGACATGGTATGCCTTTTTTTACCAAACATTGAAATGAGTTTCAAACAGTTGGTATCGTGAATAGACGTCGTTCTACGCGGTGTCTTATCAGAAACTAAACGCAAATGTCAGTCCTGTCGGCTTTGATAATGAAAATAAAACTTCAAATTTGAATACAAAAGTATGTGCTACTTATCAAAGATTTAAATGATATCAAATCAAATTTCCAAAGTAGCGTTAAGTTTTACATCTTAATTTTCCGAATAAAACCTGATTCTTTGTTTTTCAGTGCACGCTCCCTTAGGCATAACACTTCCTCCTGTCTTTATATCGTCTATATTACGATTGCCGTCTGCAAACCTTTTAACATATTAATTGAAGTTACTAAGTACTGATTAAAAAAGTGGATCCAGATAGGGTCCTGCAGGCACAATGTTAGGACGCCCTTCTGCTTTCCAATTTATATTTTATTACATAATAACAAATAAGCAAATCAATAAACACTTTATATCGATCACTTTTAACGAAAACTGTTTGTTTTTTTAATTCTTAGATGCAGGTAGCTTCTGATCACCATATGTAGGTGGAATAGTAGTAGCTATGATATTTAATTATCAATTTTCGATTTACTGCAGCATTGCGTTTTCTTTTGATTGCTCATAACACTGGCGGTGCAACTGTAACCAAGTCGCCGAGCTGTCTAGAACTGCTTTGAATGGAGTCTTTAGTATTGAAAAATACAGATTGTTATATGTTTGTACAAAAGTATTTGCCACACGGTGCTAAGGTTATTATTTATTGCGGCCCAAACGATATGCAAATTTAGTCAGGCGTTGTAGAGATAAGTATTACATACAGTTGCTAACCCCTTTCACTCTCAATGACGCTTGAAAGCGCGTTTACAAACAGTTTAGATCCTGATCAGACGCCGCCTAACGCGGCGTCTGATCAGGATCCAAACTGTTTGACACTCGTTATGAAATGTTTTAGTCATACTGCCTCATTTTTTAACTTTGAAACGACATTGCAGACTACAATACTTAAGCAGACGACAATAAAGCGGTGAAGGGGTAAACATCTCACGAACATTTTTATCATTAAAGGGCTAAACTACTTGCACGCTAGCGGCGGAATTGTGATTATCTGTGCAAACATTTTGGCTCCTGATGAGACGCCGCGTGGCGCGGCGTCCCATCAGGATCTAAAATGTTTTGTACCCTGATCCTGTCATAAAAATAAATTTTGAAACAGTTGCAGACGACAATTTTTGCAAACCAAAAACCACTGCCCAGCATGCAAAGAATTTATATGGAACCAACGATAACAATACCTCTTCCCTCAATAGAAGCTAAATTGGGGGTACTATTCCTTTTTGGCTGCATCCACTTAACCACTTAACCCTTTACCTGATAGCCTATTTCTAGAATTGATGATAGGTGACTACTTAAATCAGGTTGAAAATAAAGCAGAATGCGCCCTAAGGCGCATTCTGCTTTACTTTCAGCCTGCTTTAAGTTATCATGTGCTACAATATAGAAAATATTCCCTATAATATATATTCATGACTGATTGAATTGGTACTATTTTCTTTAGCGGAGGAACAAATCATATCCGCTAAAAGGTGCTTCTATGAGGGAAAAGGTTAATAAGTAAACATGCGTCACCAGACACAGAAACATGCTTAGGCTCTGCGTTCAGCCTGTTTTAATTCATTCTCCTCTGAAAAACGTAATCTTAAAAAATCCAGTTTCTAAGTGAATCTTAGGGATTGACTTTGCAATATATTGCAAAATGGCAAATAGTGCAGACTCTGATCAGTTGTCTCATTTTGGAGCCTCTAGTACGAGTCTGGATAAGTGAACTATTTGCAAGTGCATGTACACTATTTGTAAATGGCACAATATATGCGCGTCAAGTCAATACCAATACGTTGACCATTGGTCCATGCTTATAAAGCGTTTGAGTTGAGTCTGAAATCGTTCTCAAGCATTTGATTGGTCAGATTTGAGCCTAGGCCCAAATCTGACCAATCAAATGCTAGAGAACACACTCAGACTCAACTCAAACTCTTTATAAGCGCTGGGCCAGACAGTCAGCGTACGAGCAATGGCCGGTTATACTCGTCACTATTACATTTTGTAAAAATTGTACATATGAATAGTATTATTGTCCTACATAGTCAGTGTAGGTTCTTATCAGAGTCTGCACTGTTTGTCACTTTGCAATATATTATTTAATTAAACCATAAATAGTCACAAATGGGCTACATTTTATTGGAATTGGTCGAAGCTCAACAGGAAAGAAAAACGACTTCTTCACTGTATCACTGACTCATTCGTAAGTGAAAGATCATATACTTGCTATTTATTCCAGACTGTATGATATATGAATGAAACGGTCGATTTGTTAATACTGTTGCAAATAGGTACTACATAGTTCCCTTCCTACAACGGCCTTCTCAACAACGACCCCTCTTTTCACCGGTCCTTTCCACAGTTCCCTAAACGGGACAACTATGTCTAACGAATTACTGTTGAAATATCGTTTGCTTACAATTGTCGTCTGCTGTGCTTTCTTAGTTACATATAACTGAACATTTTGATAGAATAAATATAATAACGAATCGCAAACTGCTTAAATCCAGAGCAGACGCCGCGTGACGCGACGTCTAATCTGGATTCAAGCTGTTTGCAAATCTAAGCCAAGTCTTAATTTCCATACCGATAACGACTCCCTCCGAACAACACACACAATCGATGTCTCCCATTGGATGTCGTTGTATAGAGGGAGCGCTGTATCCTTAAAACACGCATAACAACTCGGCGTCTCTCATGGATCCAAACATGTTGACAGTGTACATGTAACTCTAGATTCTTTACGAGAACTATGTCAATATTGTTGAAGACACAATTTGAAGACACTAACCACAAAACTAGCCATTCTGAGTAAATGCAGGCATCTCAAAGCCAGTAGAGCAACGAAAACAGTGAGGGTTGTCTATATTAACTAGTAGCGTGTTAGCAGTGTGTGTCCCGTATGTGTCCCGTGTGCAGCGTGCAGAGTTCAGTAGAAAAACGTTTTATTTAAAAAATAACCGCGTTTACGCTTAAACTATCATTTTCATTACAAACAGTTTGAAGCCAGTTCATACGCCATGTAACCCGGCGTCTGATCAGGCTCCAAACCATTTGCCACTCAGATCAAAGTGGTAGTCAGAATTGTTAAAAGGTTGTCATTTACTATATTTCATTGCAATGCGTTTGCGTTTGAACGAAAGAATAACGTTTTTCCACTGTATATCAGACCGGTAGCCGACTCGCAATCGATGGCCATCAACTGCTATCGATTTCCTTACTGAACTCATGGCAGTTGTATTCAACATGATACGAAATGTCAGTTCCTGCAGGATGTTTACCCCATTCACCGTCTTACCCCGAGTTGCATACAGTTTGAATCCTGGGGCCCGTTTCATACAACATACAACTTCGTACGACAAATGTTGTCGTAAGTCAGATAAAAGTCTCAGTTATTATTCATCTATCTATATAATCCTGTCTTGTGACATCTCTTTGGAATCGTCTTGAAAAGACGATTCCAAAGGGATGTTTCAAGACAGGATTTGATAGAGAAATCAGAAATTAAATGTATTTTAAAGTTTTGACCTACGACCGTTTTTGGCGTACACAGTTTTATGAAACGGGCCCCAGATTTTCACAATGATTTCAGTATTTCATAAGTCAAAATACCTACAACTAAATGTGAGAAAAAAAACAATTATTGTTTAAAGTTGATGACGTCATGGCAGTAAATGGATTAATCACGGCCTACATAAATATTGTGTGAATCGTTTAGACAGTTAATTATTTTTGTTGTATGAATATTCAAATGTGTTGTGAATGATGGTTTTAAAATACATATTCATTCTCGTGAATTCTCATAATTGACATGCACTTAAGAACCATTTAATCCACACAAAAGGTGTTTGACAGTGTCGTTCAGAGTTACACTGTTAAGTGATGTGCAAAGTACCTTTTGGAAAAATGTTATTTTTAGAAAGGGTTAACTATTTCTCTGTAAATTCATTTCGTCTACATTTACCATCTTAATGACACTGATATTGGTTTCTCACATAACTACCCCTGTTTTCTATAGCGAACATTGATGACGAATATCCTTATCTGCAACATGTGTAAGATCACTTTGATGACGTCACTATAACGTCACTATTTATAACGGCGTTTGACGTCACCGGGGTTCCAAGAAAATGCATATTGCTTAAAATATAACATTAATCGTTGGTAATGTGAGAAAAAGAATTTGTCACTCGTCGATATTTAAGACAAGTTGATCTCAAACTCGTCTAGAATAGAAAAGTTATTAAGCTCGCCAAATCCTATATATCTGCAATATTTTTTATAAAGTTGCTCTTTTCCTACAACGACACTCTTAACAAAGCTTTCCTTCTTACAACACCGACTACTTGCCCCTGTTCCCAAACAAGACAACTGTTCCCAATTTTTTCACAGTAAAAGTTTTAAGGAACGAACGTTAATAAAATCACGCTTACAATGCGTGTATGGAATTTATTTCCTCCATTAAGAAGAGCATTTTAAACAAACAAAATATTCAGAAACATTATGCTCAATACTGGAACTCTTTGCATACTAACGTTTGTAAACTTTGAAAATTCTATCTTGAGGGGCAACTCAACGTGTAAACTTACAGGATTTAGAATATTCGACATTCTGACCCTGTTTGAGATTACATTCTAAAACTTGTTTAACTTATGAACTGTTAGAGACGACAGCTTTGGTATACAAAATCGCACTTTTAAAGATTTAATTTACAGTGGCCCCTCTCTACAACAACAGGCAATAGGAGACGAAGATTGTGTACGTTGATCGAAGCTGCAGACAGTTTGAGTCCAGATCAGATGCCGCGTAACGCGGCGCCTGATCTGGATTCAAGCTTATTGTCACTCGTCATTGTATTTCTTCTGCCAATGTCCACTAATATGTTAACTTTAAGGGAAAAAAACCAGCAGATGACAATTTTAAGCAGACGTGATTTCAGCAGTGAAATATTAAGAAATAATTGTCTTGTTTGGGAAAATAGCCGCAAACATTGTTGCAAGGAGGGAGACGTTGTTGGGAGGGCAGTTGTAGCAAGAAAACACTGTAGTCAATACAGTTTTCTATGTTCATATTTTAATTGTTTCGTTCACAGTTTTGAACATCCTGAGAACTACTGACTGCTTGTCTTCAGTTTCGTTGATTTCTGCCAATGTTTTGGTCTCCCCTCGATGGCTAATATATACATGTAACCTGGTTTTGGACAATCTAACGTAATATAAAACCGTTTGATATTAATTATAGACAGTTTGACTAAAACATCAATATAAATATCGACTTGTTTGAGTATTGCTGAAATGGTTATAAACTCCACTGGCGGCGCACTTTCAGGGTAAGCAATCGCTTTAAGTTACCTCAATATTTACAAAACGTGTTTTGTTGCCTTTCACTTTCTTTTCCTAATTGAAAAGAGGACTCAAAAGGTTAATGAAAACTTCAGTTACAGATTTCATGTTCTTTCAACTGTTGATTGGTCTAGAGAAAACAATCAAAAGCTGAAACGTTTTCACTGGGAATATTCTTCATTTTTTTTACGTTCCGTTGCAATTAACTTTTAACTGCCAACTGTGTCTGACCTTATCGGTGTGTAACTCATTCACCAAAGAAACTTTAAAAAAAAAAAGTCCAGTTTGTCAATTAAGTTTAATCCATTTTTTAGTATTAAAAAAGGATTACATTTTACTATAGTGTTCAAAATGGCAAACCGTGAGTTTTTAAAAGTCCACCATGCAGTTACGAGGACGATAGAGTGATTCCGCATGGGGCAAATCCCTGTCCCTCTTGGCGAAATGGGAGAAAAGCGTTCTCTTCACAAGTAAACTTTAGGTAGTACGATGAGTATACTCGTCGCTAAGGTTGAATATGTTCAACCAGACTGGTACAAAACAGGGGCCCGTTTCATAAAACTTCTTACGACAAATGTTGTCCTAAGTCAGATTATAAAAATCTCAAATATAATTTATTTCTCTATCTAATTCTGTCTTGTGACATCTCCAAAGAGATGTCACAAGACTGGATTAGATAGAGAAATAAGAAATGATATGTATTTTAAAATTTTGACTTACGACAACATTTGTCGTAAGATGTTTTATGAAACGGGCCCCAGACGCCTAGAACTTCAGTGTCTGATACAAATTCAACTAAGTTGCTAAATGTCTTTATTGTATTCCTATCGATAAAAACGTTATTAAAATGTATATAATAAATAGAAGAATCAATTCCTTTCGATGGATATGAAAAACATATCACTCGAATGGGTAGTTATCTGGTTAAAAACAGTGTCCTGCGGAATCGTTTTTTAACAAGATAACAACCCATTCTCGTGATATATGTTTCATATCAATCCAAAGGAATTGAGTATCCTCTATATATTTGTACAAATTAAATGGGAACCTTTACACTGGCATGCCTGTGTTGATGTAACGAGGGGTAAAATAACCGAGTTCACAATCATTATTTATTTTCTATGCAACCGTTTGTTAAATAGTCCCACTTGATTGGTAGACGTACATGTAGACGAAATACTAGGAGTGGACTTGAAAGACAGCACCACCCCTGAAAAAAGAAATACACCACGTTCTTTAAAGTTTGAACTTTATTTCTTTTCAATCGATTATGGAAAAAGCTACAATAACTTATACAAATCACTCTCCAACCTTCTATCCCATAGCCTGTTTGTAGTTTAGAAGAAAGGTTACCACTTGAAGCAGGTTGAACGTAAATCAGAATGTGCATTAAGGCGCATTTTATTTTGCTTTACATTCATCCTGCTTTAAGCTATCAGGAGTCAAAAATAGTTCTAATGGTACAGTTTTACGACTGTATAAATAGTAACTATTTTCTACAGTGGATGAATTAATTAATTGCGATGAAAGGCACATCTATGAGGTAAATGGTTAAATGTTCGAATGGTTGCGGTTAGGGTTACATGTATTTCGGTACGAGAAAATCGGTGTGCCGGAGAAAACACACGTGTTTGGATGGGGCGACTAATGTGCCCTCTCACATACTTGCCCCGACCCGGATCGAACTTGATACTTTATGATCTGCCACTGCTCTAAAGTTGCCGAAATATATACAGTGGAGAATCTGTTATTCCTTCCCAATAAACGCGTTTACGCTAAAACTATTATTTGCAGTGCAAACAGTTTGGAGCCAGATCAGACGCCGGGTAACCCAGCGTCTGATCAGGCTCCAAACTGTTTGCCACCAAGATAAACATGAAATATCAGAATTGTCCAAAAGTTTTTCTTTTCTACGTTTTAGCGCTTTGCGTTTGCGTACGTTTGCGTTTAAACGGGAAAGAATAACAGATTCTCCACTGTACCTTTTATGCAACCAATACTGATGATGGATAAAAACCATTGTTCAAAGAGTGAGACTTTACTATGGTTTACGAGTAAGTTTGCGTAAGATCAAGGTCTTGAATGTTTGGCATCCGAGTCGATGGGTCTTCAGTGGAAATGCTTATTTTCGAGATATACGACAATTACAGCCAATTAATGCAAACGGTATAACAGCAGCAAAAGATTTAAATTATAAGCGAACAATATTGACTCACACTGAAGAAACAAAAACAAGGTATTGAATACAAACTCGGCCGTGGACATTTTTGTCTTGTTTGTGTTTCTGCCAAAGAATTCATCCGGCATTTCTTCATAGAAATTGTTTTTCATCATTGTGTTACATGAAAATTCCTAGACAGCTAATCTCACGAGAAAACATTCTAGTTACAGCCTGAAATGAGCCAGTCTCCGATTGAAAACATCCTTAATGAAATGTTGCAGGGTTTTGTCAGACTGGAATAACAAACTTTAATGCTAAATGCAATAATCAATAGCGTGCTGTCCGCTCTTAGCTTGTGCAGTTCAACCTCCAAAAACCCGGTCACCTGAAAACAAGAAGTCTAA
This sequence comes from Gari tellinella, assembly GCA_922989275.2. NCBI lineage: Eukaryota > Metazoa > Mollusca > Bivalvia > Cardiida > Psammobiidae > Gari > Gari tellinella. The sequence continues at coordinate 50,006,818 of OV277866.1, forward strand.
GAACATTCTATTAACTTTTTGGTCCCAAACAATTCCCCTTCTTTCATCAAACATTATATCTATCACTGCAAAGGTGTCATATGTTGACTTTGCATACAGTTTGGATCCTGATCAGACGCCGCGTTACGCGTCGTCTGATCAGGATCAAAACTGTTTGACAATTGTATCGATATTTCTTCATTCATAATGCTCTAAATCTGACTTTACCAAAATATTGCACAATAAATATAACAATATTCCAAATAGAGAATTAAAGTATTATTAATTTATGAAACTGCTCTTTTCTAATATTTTGACCTCTTAGGGCCATTTTAAAAGAAAAACATGTCGAAACACACTGAATGCATTTAACAAAAATGTGACGTGTGTTGGGACATTTTTTTCTTTGAGAACGGCCCTTCAACGTCGAAATATTAGAAAAAAAGCAGATTTACAAAATATTGCAGAAGATACTATGAATGCAGATGATAATTTTTTTATGAGTAGGTTTAAGCAGACGATAAAACTTGGCAGTGAAAGAGTTAAACTTATTGGAATACTGTGATTAACCCTTCAATACAACTATACGCATTTTACGCATATAATTAAGTCCTACGCTGAAAGATATAATTTCATTTCAACAGTATCGAAAGTGCAACATACGAGATGTTTCCTACAGTTTAGCAGATTGTAGCCTTAGGCAGGTTGAAAGTAGAGCTTTTTTTCACCTTGTGATCATTTGTTTTCAAAACGAAGAAACAGGCTTTAGGGTAATGAGTTAACATATACAACCCTAGCGACGAGTATACTTGTCATTTACAACCAGTGCATCTGTGAGGATTACACTTGGCATATGCAAACAGTATAGATCCTGATCAGAGGACTCATTAAAGAGCCCCCTTGTCAGGATCTACACTGTTTGTCATTTTGAAATGTATTGTTAAAATTAAACCTAAATAGTCAAAAACGGCCTACATTTATTTTGAAATTGGGTTTGTCTATTTAAAGTTTCAGGGGAGAATGAGTTAAATTACAAGTGGTAGCGCAATTCAGACAATTGTATAGCGAACCCTCCATACAGAAGCTCTCAGCATTAATCGTGTCCTGCATTAGGATTCAACCTTTCTCAAAAATGCAAACCCAAATTAGTTTTGAATAGCTGCGAATGCAAACTATCCCAATCTGGTATCCTCTTAATGCACGCTATCCCATCCCAGCGTCGTCTCAACCCGAACTCATTGCTAGAGCAACCTGTTTATGTACGCTATCTCCACCCAGCGTCGTCTCAACCCGAATTCATTGCTAGAGCAAGCTGTTTATGCACGCTATCTCAACCCAGCGTCGTCTCAACCCGAATTCATTGCTAGAGCAACCTGTTTATGCACGCTATCTCAACCGATCGTCCTCTCAACCCGAATTCATTGCTAGAGCAAGCTGTTTATGCACGCTATCTCAACCCAGCGTCCTCTCAACCCGAATTCATTACCAGTTTAAGACGTGTTCGATTAGCGTAAATCTAGATCGCATGGTATTCGTATAAATGGAAATATTAAACGTAAATCACGTCAGTCGATTTCTATTACAGATTTGCATAATCTGCTGTTACATTCTGGTAAACATAAAATGCTTTCTCGGCTTTCTTCGTTGTCATTGTTGTCTTTAAAAGATATTGACGACAAGGCTGATGGAATAATTTTACGCACAGATCCTCTGCTTATACTGCAGGTTTAATACAAAGTTATACTCAGCATGTTCTTAGACCTCATATTGATTCTTTAAACGATCACAAAAGATATTTCATTAAGGTCCCTTTTATAAATAAAGGTATTGATTTCATAGATTTACAAAGTATTCTCCGTAACAAAAATGTGATGAATGCTATTCCAAATTATTTCAAAAATCTTGAACCACCTATTATTTGTTATAAGTATAATAAATCTGTTAGAGGGTTAATTTTTAACTACAATAAAATTGTTTCTGATCTTAAAATTCTCGAAAACACACCAGATACATGAGACTGTACCTCTTCTAAATTCTGTTACGCTCCAGTGGGTCATATAATAACTGGCAATTTTGATATCATTAAAGATAAACGCATTAGAGCGCTTTTGAGTAAGGGACCTAAATTTAGATTACCTGCCTTAATTGATTTCGATACTTGTCGCAATCATATTTCTGAAGCTTTGAATAAGTATAGTACCAACTGGTGCCGCAGAGAACATGCTGAAAATGACGCTCTTACAAAATGGAAAGAATTAATTTTTGATATTATCAATACCCGGATTTTGTTCTATTTATCCAATAACCATCTTTTACCACCTAAACCTAAATTTAACATTCGTCACTTAAACAAGGGCATACAAGACTTTCATTCCAAATATGTACTCGTTCCTGCAGACAAAGCATCCAATAATGTGATAATTGTATGACGATTACATTATGTTGATACTTTAAACCAGGAACTTGTGAATACCAATTCCTATACAACGACTAATTTAACGGAGCATAATGTAGTATCTGGTCATCTTGATACTTGTAAACAATTAAAAGCTGACGTCAACATTACATGTCATAAACTTCCTACTATGTACTGGATACCAAAACTCCACAAAACACCATATAAGTCTCGTTTTATTGCTAATTCAAGTGCATGTACTACTAATAAGCTTTCCAAACTTTTGACATCGTCTTTAATTAAAATCAAAGAACATGTTCAAAGGTATTGTGACAAGACTTACGAAAATTCTGGACTTAATCTGTTTTGGTCTATCAAAAACTCGAATGAAATTTTGACGAAGCTTGAACATAGAAAATACCAAGCTTGCAATATTAGTACGTATGACTTTTCAACACTATATACTACCTTACCTCATAATTTAATAAAAGCTTAACTTATACAACTTATTGAAAAGACTTTTGCCAGAGAAAGGAAACTATTTCTGGCGTGTAATACTGATCGTGCATTTTTTACAAATGACACGGTTAAGCTTTACACTATGTGGACTTGCACCGATGTCTGTAAATCACTATCATTTCTTCTGGATAATATTTATGTACGTTTTGGGAGTACCATATACCGCCAAGTGATTGGTATCCCTATGGGTACAAACTGTGCGCCCCTTGTCGCAGACCTATTTTTGTTCTGTTATGAGAGGGACTTTATGCTAAGTCTAAAACCTGATACACAGGCAGATATGATCGAAGCCTTTAACAACACATCGCGCTATCTAGATGATATTTTTAATATAGACAACCCATTTTTTGATACGTTGTTTCCTTTTATTTACCCAAAAGAATTACGCCTTAATAAAACAAACGAGTCAAATTTATCGGCACCATTTTTAGATTTGGATCTTTTAATAAATAACGGTATTGTTTCTTCTAAGATTTACGATAAACGAGATGATTTTGATTTTAATATTGTAAACTATCCTCATCTAGATGGCGATGTTCCCCGTTCTACATCTTACGGGGTTTATATTTCACAACTTATTCGTTTTGCTAGGGCTTGTACCTCTGTTGAGGACTTCCACATTCGTAATAAAACTATTACTGAAAAGCTTCTTAAACAGGGGTACAGATTTCATAAACTTCGTAAAACATTTTCTAAATTCTTTTATAGAAATCTTCCTCTCATTAATAAGTATAAATGTAACTGAAAGTCTTTTCTGCGGCAAGGTATTTCACATCCGGAGTTTTATGGTGATGTGATTTACAGACTTCGTAAGATTCTTGGACATATGCATTTTCAAAACCTATTTGTGAAACGTATTAGAATTTTCCTCAAAAATGATTATGATCCAACTATATTGCTGCGCACTTCACGTTTGGTTATCGATCAATCTACAATTGATAACTATGCTTTCCTCTTTGGTTGTGCGACGACAGACAGGGCTTAGCACTACATGATGATGTATCTATAAAGCCGTCCTTAACCGGGAGAGTGATGTCGGATTTTCGTGCTTTGCTTTTTCTCTCCCTCTCTGTCGTACCCTAAACCCTCCCATGTCTTACAGTTACTCGTGACTACAGAATATTCGCTTGAGTACAATTTGACCGTTGCCATAGTGGGTTATTTTTAACACGGGCTTGAATGTTTAATTCTTTCCCGTGTTACTAATAATCCTGTCAGAGAATTTTGTTAGATGTTTTACATGTATTTACTTACTGTGCTGGCGGTCTTTTTGATTGTAAGGTTGTGGAACAGGGTTTATATTTTATGTACACTGTTCGTCTTTATAGGTGAATATAGGAGATAAGTGTGAGGTTGGGCGCCCCTAAACCCAGGTTTAACCCCCCAGTGGTTGTTAATAGTTAATTAATTTATAATTGATTATTGATTGCTACTGACCGTACCAAGGCGGGCTCCTATGTTCACTTAGCTTTATGTTTGTCTTGCGTGTTGTTTTCTATTTAGTGTGTAGATGAAGGAATGGTATTGCGTGTGTGTGTGTGTGTGTGCTTGTGTGTGTGCTTGTTATGGTATGGCTGTGTGTGTGTTCTGCTTTAGCGATGGGTGTATTGTTTGTGTTGCGTTTCCTGATTGTGTCTTCTTTCGTATTTATTTGCAGTGGTTCGAATATCAAAGTTAAGTTAAATGTGTAGCTGCTTAAAGATTTTTGTAAAATGTATGTGGCTAGGTTTAGCCGTCGAATGCGTGAAAACAATGCGCTGAAACAATAATTTCATAAAGCATTATTGTCGACTTCTTCCGCAGTCAATCATAGAAGGCAATGTATTTCCATTTACGGCTTGTTTCTTGGCTATTAGACGAGATCGTAAGTGTATGTTGCTCAATTTAACTTTCAATAAACATATTGAACAGAAAAACACATAAGCAGTACATTTTATTGAAAATTCGCATTAATGAACAAAGTGTCCCCCTTACAACAACGCTTGCCACTGTTGTAAAAACAAGAAAAGTTTAACGCCTTCACTGTTGCAATATCGTTTGCCATTGTATCTCAAAGTTACATATTGGACATTTTGATAGAAAAATATGATGGGATGAAAAACAGCTGGAATTCAGATCAAACTATTTGCAAATGTAAGCTAATTGTCCTCCCTATAACAACTCCTTCCGTACAACACACACAATTTATGTCTACCGTTTGGGCGTTGTTGTCGAGAGGGAGCACTGTATATGGACAAAGAACGGAATATCCATCAGTCATTTTTGCAACCATATTAGACGAAGCGTCTGAACTGAACACCTATACATGTAACTGTTTGCAACAATAATGAAGTCGTGATCAGCATGTTAACCCTTAGCCTGCCACTCACGACTATAGCTCCATATGCAAACAGCTTGGATCCGGATGAGACGCCGAGTAACTCGGCGTCTCATCCGGATCCACGCTGTTTGACACTCGGATAACATTTTCAGCAATTTTGAGCAACTTTGAAGCATTTTGAAACTTGAAGCAGGCGAGAAATATAGCAGACAACAATTTATTAGGCGGGCTAAGGGTTAAAGGGTTAACAAGGTTACACATGAACCTATTAATCATTTGAACGGTAATAAATGATAAATAAGTTTTGAATGTACCCATGGGAAAGATGTTCTCAGACTATTTTGGTTTGAACTATGACTTGCTTCAATTGTATGCTATGCGCGATAGCTAAAACTATGGAAATGCGTCAATCTATGTTTTCTCTAGATGCTTTGGAAAAAAGGCAGCACACAGTCTAGTCAGACACCATATTCGAAACTAAGGGACCGATCTGGGAACTAAACTAGTCCATATGCTAAAAGATATTTAGTCTTTTTACATGGCCAACATGCCCTAATATACAGACTAAATCGGAACTGTTTTACAAGGGATCGTTACTTATATACTAGCCTGACCAGGGTGCTTTTATACTTGTTCTTTATTTATGTTAGGAAATTAATAAGTTTCTTGTTAATGTCCAAACTCCAAATAAATACGAAAGACTCAAGCAGGAAACGTAACACAAACAATACACCCACCTCTCAAGCAGAACACACACACACAGTCATACCACAACAAACACACACACACACACACGCAATACCATTCCCTCATCTACACACTAAATAGAAAACAACACGCAAGACAAACATAAAGCAAAGTGAACATAGGAGCCCGCCTTGGTACGGTCAGTAGCAATCAATAACCAACTATAAATTAATTAATTATTAACAACCACTGGGGGGGTTAAACCTGGGTTTAGGGGCGCCCAACCTCACACTTATCTCCTATATTCACCTATAAAGACAAACAGTGTACATAAAATATAAACCCTGTTCAACAACCTCACAATCAAAAAGACCACCAGCACAGTAAGTAAATACATGTAAAACATTTAGCAAAAATTCTATGACAAGATCATTAGTAACATGGGAAAGAATTAAACATTCAAGCCCGTGTTAAAAATAACCCACTATGGCAACGGTCCAATTGTACTCAAGCGACTAGTCTGTAGTTACGAGTAACTGTAAGACATGGAAGGGTCTAGGGTACGACAGAGAGGGAGAAGGATATTCGGCGTGTGGTTTTGGATCCAAGCTAGTTGCAAATACCGTTTCAGCTAAAAATGGCATTTACTGACATGTGTTTTCAGAAAAAAAGGTTGGCTAAAACATACTTTCAGAAAAAATGTTGGCTACAGTCAGGAATAAGATCAAAACCAAGAACCCAAATTATGGACCACTCAGATAGACTTTTCTTCCATCACATTCTACATACATGTTTTAATTGATAAAACAAAACGACATCCTGGTTGTGAAGCTTTGTTGTTAAAAAACAAAGCTATGTATGTTAAATATGATGTTTGACATATTTCAAAAAACAATATTTCTTTAGCTTAAAGAATGCTTACTGTGAATTAAGAATGCGTCATGCTGCATGAGATTCAATCGTTTTTCATATATAGTGTTGTTTGAACTTGTTTCGTATTCAGGTTGTTTGCACGAAACTTTCAAACTCATATGTTGGACTAAATTTTGCGTCATATCAAGTTCCAAACCATTGTGCATTTAAACAATTCACCTATAATTCTAATAATAATGTATTACTACAATAGTTTACTTTGCTCTGGTGTTTGCAACGTTTTAAAAGCACATTGTTATCAGGCGATCAAATGCACTAACATTTTCCTACAGCAGTACGTGGCAAAAATGGAATTCATAGTGGAACGCTGTGTGCCCTCTTTAGTTTTTACGAAACCAATTAACCTTCGTGAGAACAAGAGGGGCGGTGATAAAAAGCTTAATGGTCGAGTTTTTATTACTCTTTCAAGTGATTTATTCATTCCTGGTTGAAATGTAAAAAGGAATTTAAACTTTAGCATGCTTTAGGCGCATTGTTTATAACTGTTGCAATACAAAGTTTGGGTCGAGATAAATCGCCGAGCAACTCGTTGTCTCATCAGGATCCAAAATATTTGATACATATGTACAACACGATTTTGTTAAACTTATATAGCAGCTAAATCTTTATTGACGATTGCTGTAGACAAATATCATCTAAATCTTAAACTTTCAGAGAGAAGAAAAGGCTGTTTGGCATCAGGATACAAGTAATATATCGGTCGCTTAAAGAAACAATATGTATCAAAGTGAACGAAGTCCCTACCACAAATAGATCTGAACAAATGTGTCATTTCTTATAGCGTTGATTTGCGGTACAAGACAAACGTTCAGGCTAGATTTTTTTTAAAAGCGATGCCCTGCCAAACAAAAATCACCCGTTTCATATTTACATAATATTTACCCCCATTTCATGGTATAGCTTAGAGAGTATACTTATCGCTAGGGTTCAATATGTTCAATTTTAGACATGCTCAAGAATTTGGTAGTTTACAGCCGCAAATTGAAATCGTGATGGAAACGTACTGAATCAGTGTCTAACATGCTCTTTCACGAGTCTCCGGCGTACTCTAACCTAGTCTGATGTAGTATAAGTCATCGCGAACAAAGTTGCATTGTGGTTATGTTTTCAAAATAATGGTAAACGAGTTATTTCTTTGTTTCTACATTTCATTATTAATACATAACATGAAATACAAATATATCAGGTTGGTTTTAGTATTCGATTAAAAGTCTGAGAATCAATTTTCCTCGAGTTTACATATCAGTAAATCTGGAGAAGGTTGCTCAAATCGATACAAGTATCTTGAAGAGGGAATTGCATTTGTCTTAACTCATTCACCCCTGAAACTTTTAATAGAAAGTTCCATTTTCCAATTAAATATAGTCCATTTACGAAAATTTAGGGGTGTTTCCTGCAATATATTGCAAATCGACAAACAGTGTAGATCCTGATTAGAGGGCTCCTGCAGGAGCCCTCTGGTCTAGGTTTACATTGTTTGTATAGGACAAGTGTACCTTTTATAGGTACAATGTTTATAAATAACGAATATTCTCGTCGCTAGGGTCAAATGTGTTAAGCAACAAGAAAGTGCTTGCCATGCAGATTCTTTGTCTTTACTCTGCCACTACATCTTGACAAATAATTAATTTCTCAGGCTTAACCTTGAGAACATGACGTTCAAAGATTGAACGAAAAGTCTCCTGAAAAGCGGGTGTTCTTTATAGCTTTCCGGAGACCAATTAACCTCTTTGAAATCATGAAAATTGGTAATTGAAGCTTAATAGCTGGTCAATATCTTCTCTTTTCTGTACAACGTTACAACCAAGAAAAAAGTGTGAAGCCTGACTAAACGCTCGGTTAAGAAGACAATTAACCACAAAATTAAAAACGAAGTTTGTAGTAGTTTATTTAAGTCACTTAAAAGAATTCTCCTTTTTTTCGATTTCGTGAATGCTAATTGCAGGTATTTGGCAAAAGTCTTCTGTGTGCCTTTTCTGCTTTACTGCTATACTGTTGTAAGTGTTTTGAAGACTTTCAAAGGTTATTGGTGATTGGTTGATAAATAGAGTTTTACTCTAATGAAACCTCGGTCCATAGTTCAACCCCTTTACTGCCATGTCAACATCAATTTTAAACAATTGTCGTCTGCTTTTTTTTCTCAAAACTAAAAATTAATAAGTAATAAACGGGGAATGTTAAAATGGAATGTTCCTATTCTTTTGCCGGGCATTAACATGTACCATGCTGAATTATCGTCTACTACAAATATACCGTCTGCGAAAAATATTCCAAATAACAAACAATTTTCGATGCGTTTCAAACTAAAGAAATTTTGAACTTAAGTTGCACATAGTTTGATCCAGTTCAGAGGCCACGGAACGCTTGTTTTTGGGTATACCCCTAATAATCCGAGACACGTGCTTTTGATCATAAAACCTCAGAATAACCCTCTTCTTGTAATTTACCTAACTTGTTCGGTTATACATATGTTTTCATAAAATAGAAAACCATAGGAGCAAGTAGCACAAAACACACGGAAACAACACATTATCCGTCAATAAAGACATGCTCAAGTGGCTGGTACATTACAGCCACGACCTGTTATCGTGATGATAACATAGTCTTGCGTGTTTGGAGTGCTCTTACCTATTCTGTTGTAGTATAAAGTATCGCTAATAAAGTTTAATTGCCGTTTCGTTTTCATTACAATGGTAAAGGAGTTATTTCTTTGTTTCTAAAATTCATAATAAGTACATTACACGAAATACAAGGAAATCACGTTGGTTTTGGTATTCAATTAAAAGTCTTTGAATCATTTTTCATCGAGTATATATATCAGCAAATCTGGAAAATGTTGCTCAAATCGATACAATTATCTTGTCTTAAGGAGCAAGAAAGTGCTTGCTATGCAAGTTCTTTGTCGTTACTCTGATACTACATCTTGACAAATAATTAATTTCTCAGGCTACACACTGGGAACATGACATTCAAAGTTTGAAAAAAAAGTCTCCTGAACAAGCGGGTGTTCTTAATAGTTTCCCGGAGACCAATTAACCTCTTTGAAATCACGAAAATTGGTAATTGAAGCTTAATAGCTGGTCAATATTTTCTCTTTTCTGTACAACGTTACATCCAGGCAAAAGGTGTGAAACCTGACTAAACGCTCGGTATAGATGATAATTAAAAACAAAATGAAAAACGAAGTTTGAAGTAGTTTTCATAGGTCACATAAACGAATTCTCTTTTTTCGATTTCGTGAATGCTAATTTCAAGTAAAGTAGAAATCTTCTGCGTGCGTTTTCTGCTTTACTCTTATACTGCTGTAAGCGTTTTGAAGACTATCAACGATTAATGGTGATTGGTTGATACGTGAAGTTTTACTCCAATGAAACTTCGGTCCATATTTGAACCAAGTCATCAATTTGAAACATTTGTCATCTGCTTTATTTATTAAAACTAAAATCTAATAAATAATGAACGGGGAATGTTGAAATGGAATGTTCCTATACTTTTGCCGTGCATTAACCTTCACCATGCTGAATTATCGTTTGCTACAAATATACCGTCTGCGAAAAATATTCAAAATAATTTCTATGCGTTTTGAACTAAACAACTGTTGAACATAAATTGCAAATAGTTTGAATCCAGATCATAGGTAGTTTTGCATGAAAAGGGAGTATACGTGACATGACATTGTTTGTATTCCTGGTCAATAATTAAACATGGCTTATAATGTAATCGGCAAAATCACAATCAGAGGTCCAGAAGTGTTTCATCTTGTCAAAAAATCAACTTTTTTAAACAGCTCTGATTTTGAAACCAAGTCATTTTTTTTTTTTGGAAGATGAAGAATTTCAGCATCTAGCATTGAATTTTGTCCGATGCTGTACACCATTTTTCTGGATTTTGTTTCTTTTCTTAAAGTGCTACTTAGTTATTTTTATCAATTTTGCTGTAGTGCCTGTTACAAAAATTAATAGGCATGAATTACTTAGATCTGCATAAAATACTCAATATTCAATATTTTATAATGATACAGGCCACGTGAACTTTGTAGATTATCTATTTTGATGATAACAGCAGCAGCAGAAGGATAATGTAAATTGCAGGAACGTATGACATCATCAACATAAAATTTATGATATCATCAGCACACACTGATGTCATAACTTTTTATGTCATTATTTATGATACAGTGCATATGTAAAAGGTTTAGAAAACATTTAAATTACAGAAAGCTGCTAAAACTGAATCACTAGTATTTAGTGTCACAGACTCTACATGTGTCACAGACTACATTTCTCTTCTTTTTTAAAATATTGCATCTTATCATATTAACAAAGATCTTTAACCTAAATAATCTGAGTCTAGTAGAGAATGCCCTTTACATAATGTATAGAATTTAAAGACATATCTTTATATAGCAGTACAGGATATGTGTCACAGACTCTACAGAAAATTGGCTGAATTTATTTCTGGAACTTCAGCTAATTGGCATTATTCCTGGAGTATGGAACTTGCAAAAACAAATTTGTGGAATGATCAAAGTCAAGTCATAGGATAAGAATAAACTTATTTTTAGTTTTTTTCTTTATACAATTTTTGGTACAGAAATGTTTAAAAGCAATAGGGGGTTGAAAAACAAAAACATATAACAAAGTGATCATTTAGTTTAACGCAGCATTACTTTGGCAGTACCAAACGTATCGCTATAATTGAACCAGCAGTAGAAAGAGTAAAGATCTGGCTTGAAATAAGGGTAAAATACAATAAAGTCTTTTTAAAAGTCTCCCTATGAAACACTATACAAACTTACCTATTTTTCAAGTGAAACAGCATAACATCGAAAAATGGCTTAAAATGGACACAAAAATTTGTTTATCTCACAACACGGTTATACCCATGGTTTCATTAATTTTGGGCATTGACAATGGACCAGTAGGTATCATCTAAATACAAAGTTACAATTGTAATCAGCAGCAGTCAGTATTTATGGGTGTATAACATGACAAAAACTCTTGGGCCCCTGATTGTATTTTTGCCGAATACATCCCTAAATGCCATTTAAAACTCCGTAATAAGATCACAGCCCTGCTGGCGCTGTGGTTTTGTGGGCGTTTTTATGTCACCTGGCACGAATTGCCATGGTGAGTTATTGTGATCGCACTGTGCTCGTCGGCGTCCGTCCGTCGTCATCCTTTACCTTATGGTGTGGCTTTTACTTAACATGTACGGTTATCTAAGAAAGATTAAGTCAATGAGACTTTTTGTTCTACAGAAACTTACCCTTAAAATCAACGTTAACGTCGCAGGAGACAAAACGTTCAATTTTTCTAAAAAGTTGAGTTAAACATGAACATAAAACAAAAAATATGATAAAAAGAACAAAAATACATTTAGATTCGAACTTCTGGCCTCACGTTTCACAGTTTTACAGTCGTATGCGTTAACCACTTACAGTGGAGAAAATGTTATCCTTTCCCAATAAACGCGTTTACGCTAAAACTATTATTTGCAGTGCAAACAGTTTGGAGCTAGATCAGACGCCGGGTGGCGTCTGATCAGGCTCCAAACTGTTTGCCACCAAGATAAACATGAATTATCAGAATTGTCCAAAAGTTATACTTTTCTACGTTTTAGTGTTTTGCGTTTGCGTACTTTTGCGTTTAAACGGGAAAGAATAACGTAACTATCTCGTCACATGTTACGTAACTTGCTTTTTAAGATGCTACATGACTTAATTGATAATCAAGTTATATTCTTGCACAATGCTGTAAGAGTCCGCGCGTAGAATACTTAACAAAATTTTCAAAATGTTCGTTATATTTCATATTGAACGTTCTTAAGGTATATTTACCCAGACACTTTCGTGAACTGGGCTGTTCACTTTGGGCGTGTTCGATTATCAGTTCCAGAACTGTTTGGAACGATTCTATGGAATTAGTAAATCAAATAAAAACGGAATTGAACCCTTGCAAATATGATAGTCTGGTTCCCTATTTATTAAAACTTTGCTGTCGAAGCGTTCGTAAATTGTGCCGGGAACCATGATGATACGTCACAATTCTGCTCACACCACCTCATCGGGCAGAATTGGTAGAACAGTTCTGGAATTGAATTCCGGACCATTCGATTTCAATTCCGTCAATCCCGTCAATTCCGGACTGATAATCGAACACGCCCTTTATCACTGGCGACTAAACTGTAGTCGATAGGTGTTACTTACCTTTGCTACTACCGGAAGTGGCAGTAAACAAATGGTTGTAAACCTCGCTGAGTCGGAACGCCCGCTGGTCCCTTTAGAGCCAATTCTAGTTTCGAAACTATACCGATCCTTTGTTCCAGTATACCATCAGTTACGGTACAGTCGCAACTTGATTAACGTAACTCGCTTAAGTCAAACTCGTATCTGTTCCAAAGTGACCGTGGATGAGCTACGATGAAACTTTGGAATACGGAATACTTTGGAATACGGGGCTTGTTTTACTAAACAACTTACGCGTAAGTCAAAATCGTTTAATTCTTATTTTTCGATCATAAACGTATGCAAACAGCAAATAGCCAGATCAAGCGCGTCCTCTGATCTGGCTATTTGCTGTTTGTAGCAAGTGATAATAAAAAATATAAATTAAAATTAAAAATTTTGACTTACGCAAAATTTTTGCGTAAGTAGTTTAGTAAAACGGGCCCCGGGTATTTTCAACTTAACCCTTTCTGTGCCAAATAAATACGAAAGACTCAAGCAGGAAACGTAACACAAACAATACACCCACCTCTCAAGCAGAACACACACACACACAGTCATACCACAACAAACACACACACACACACACGCAATACCATTCCTTCATTTACACACTAAATAGAAAACAACACGCAAGACAAACATAAAGCAAAGTCGCATAGTCGCATAGTCGATTTTGCAAACAGTTAAGATCCATATCAGACGCCGCGACATGCGGCGTCTGATCAGGATCCAAACTGTTTGAGACTCGTATCATACAACCTTACATCTAACTTTGAAACGTTCTTGCAGACAACAATACTGAAGCAGACGACAATAAAATGGTGAAGGGGTAACAAGCTCACAATTAATATGGCGCCGAAAGGGTTAAGTAATTTAGAGTTGTACATAGACATTCAACTGTAAAAAAACGATTTACAAAATGTAGTTACATTCAAGCTATGTCGAGCTATCTAGAATTGACTTTAGCTACATGTACAGGAACCCATTTATTATTAGAACAGTAATATGTGAGAACTAGTATTGAACGAATTCTGTGGAAACAGGGTCACTGACATTTTTTTAGTTTCACCTAGTTTTGTTTCACGGAGTTAATAAATGTCAAAAGGTGACGAAGACGATATTTTTCCATGTAACCTTTTCAACGCCGGAGTCGCATACAGTCGACTTTGCAAACAGTTTGGATCCAGATCTTAATTCATACTACCTTAAATCTAATTTTGAAACGATCTTGCAGACAGTAAATTGAAGCAGATGTCAAAAGAACGGTATAGGGGTAAAACCTCACGGTTAATTTGGCACCGAAAGGGTTCAACAAACGAAATGCAAAGACAAGCAAAACCCATTATAGAAAACCCAAATATAGTAAACGGCACGAAAATATGGACGATTTATTTAACTAGGATTGTCAAACTGGCTCCATGCTGCTTATAGTGGAAACTATTCTTTTAGCACAAACCTTGGAAAGAATAACGTCTTACCCATTGTGAGATCAGTTTTATGTTACAAAACATGAGCAATCTAACAATAAACCCGCACTTCACTATTCGCAAGTTTTTTTAACCTTTGCAGGATCTTGTGCTTTCGTGCAGTGCTTCACCGGGAAATATTTTACAAGGACAGATTATGCCAATAAAGTTGGTAGAACTTAAGCCCAACCCGTTTGCCAATACACTTGTATATATGAAATAGAACTAATTTACCTCTGTGGTTTAAAAAATATACTCTATTAAATGTATCTCTAGTTTGAAGTAGCCCGCACAAATTACAGCGTCTTGTATGGATCCAAACTGATTGGGAAAACAGCCTGATAAAGCAAGTGATGTTGAAAAGGGGTTTAAAAGGTGTTCTTAATGAAAATATTGACGACTGTAAATGTATATCATCAGCACTGGGTCGTCAAAATAGCGTTTTGCAGAAGCTTAGAGGCAATTGCTAAGACAATCGTGATTATTAACTGCACATGCACAGTGCTATAGGAGGTTTTCATGGTATTTTTGCTTTCGGGAATTGCTTCTTAACGTTAAAAGGTAATTAACAACGAACTTACACACGCTTTTCCCTAATTGGCAATGTTTCTCCAGCTGTACTTCTTGGTACAGTGGAGAATCTGTTATTCTTTCCCAATAAACGCGTTTAAGCTAAAACTATTATTTGCAGTGCAAACAGTTTGGAGCCAGATCAGACGCCGGGTAACCCGGCATCTGATCAGGCTCCATACTGTTTGCCACCAAGATAAACATGAATTATCAGAATTGTCCAAAAGTTGTAATTTTCTACGTTTTAGTGTTTTGCGTTTGCGTACGTTTGCGTTTAAACGGGAAAGAATAACGTTTTCTCCACTGTAAGTTTGAAAGCAATCATTGGTAAATTACCTTTTTATCAACTTTGAATTACATTACTTCCTCCCTACAACGGCCCTCCGAACAACGATTCCCTCCCGCTGTTCAATAAACAAGACAAGACAGTTATGTCTGCTTTCACTGCTGCAATATCGCCTATCTAAAATTGTCGTTAGCTTTTTTTTCTCAAAGTTAGGTATTGGCCATTTTAACAAAAACAACATAAAGACAAGTTAAAAAAGTAAAGTACCAAGTTAAAGTAAACGTTCGGTCCGAATGACCGTTCATTCAATCCCCCCAATCATTGAGCCATCTTGCCTACAATATCACTGCTAACATTTGGCGCGTATGCAGCCACGGTACCGGTTAAGATCCTTCACTCACAGACCCTCGGTGGAGAGGAGCAATACGCAGTGCTTATCTTCCTCAATGACAGTCATGTACATCATCGGTGATTTGGAAAAAAGTCCCTTTATGGGGGTTGAACTCACGACCCCTGGTACCGCAGTCGAGTGTTTTACAACTAGACCAGATCCGCCGGTAAACAGAAACAAACAGTTACGCGGCGTCTGATCTGGGTTCAAACCGTTTGCAAATATAAACAAAGTCCATTTCAGTATTCTAAGGGTATCAATTTTCCTTCCCTATAACAACTCATTCCGAACTTTCTATATTTCGTTACATTGTTTTTGCGTTTTGTTTAAAGAAGAGAAATAACGTCTGCTCCATTTTACGAATGAACGATGCTATAGAGCAGGCAACATTCCGAATTAAACACCGCCATTGTAGTAAAGCCATCTAGACGCATGGGCATATCTGACATCCGTACAGTGGAGAAAACGTTATTCTTTCCCGTTAAACGCAAACGAAACGCAAACGCACTGCAATAAAATCTAGAAATTGACAACTTTTTGACAATTCCAATTTCTTTTTGATCTGAGTGACAACCTGTTTGGAGCCTCATCAGACGCCGGGTTACCCGGCGTCTGATCTGGTTCCAAACTGTTTGCATAGGAAATAATAATTTTAGCGTAAACTCGTTTTTATGAAAGAATAACGTTTTCTTCACTGTACGTTTAGGGATGTGCCTCTCTTAAATATTGCACTTCAGAACAAAATTCATAAGCTTTTAGAAAACGAATTTTGTCTCACTATTTAAAAGTACAAAATAACCTGTTTCGATAAGTTATATCAATTTTTATTTTTATTATCTTATGATGCAGTATCAAACATCTATATCCAATTAATGCATTAACAATACAAAACCGATTGGTTGATTGATTGATTGATTGATTGATTGATTGATTGATTGATTGATTGATTGATTGATTGATTGATTGAGTTGGGTTGATTGATTGATTGATTGATTGATTGATTGATTGATTGATTGATTGATTGATTGATTGATTGATTTGATTGATTGATTGATTGATTGAGTTGGGTTTTACGGCACCGCGACACATGAAATGGTAATATGGCGCCGAATGTGCCGAAGTCATATATACATACTCCTATAAACAACCAGAAAAATATTCCAGGTACGCTCGTACTTATTTACATTATATTATCAAATATGATATTTATATACCTTTTACTAAATAAGTTACGCTTCTCATATGTTACATTATTTATAATGCAACTATCACACAGTGATATCACTGTTAATTTAAGATCACGATTCACCCTGTTCAAAACTCCTTCAATCCTGGCGAGGGGTATACGTTATTTACAAGTAGTTTACTAGTAACAAGTACAATTGTTAAATGCAAACAATGTAGACCATGATAAGGGCTTGCACAGTTTGTCATTTCGAAATAATTTGTAAACACAACCCTAAATATTAAACAATAAATTCGACTTTTTAAAAAATCTGGAATTGTTAATTTAATTGGGTGAAACCAGGGATGGGTTACAAACTTACGACAGGTGTCGTTAAGAAAATGTTACATGCTAAATTGTTACTGTAAATGTTTTGATAAAGGCTTACTAGACCAATACAAAGTAACACTCTGTTTTTGTACTGAATTGACGCAGTTTTAATCGGGGTCTGAAACCTATAAAGGAAATTTCCTATTTCCAAATAATTTTAGTACATTTTTTGTATGGTTGATTTTAATAATATATAGCAAAATGACACACAGTGCAGATCCCTCTTCAAAGGTTCACTGCTCGTTAATAACGAATATACTCGTCGCTAGGATTCAATGTGTAAAGTTAACATTTTAGAATTACAAAATATGTTATTTAAAGACATACATTAACTCTCGGTCCTTTGTATGACTGCTCTCCTCATACTGTATTTACCTTTATCCGATAATATCATCCAATTTAAGTCATCGTTGAATTGCTTATTCAGTCAATATATACACTTCTTTCGGAAGATAAAAATAGCTGACGAAAAAAGATGGAATATTATAATACTATACTATTAACTGCCAGGTAAAACCTTATGGATAACAGCTTGTATTTTTATTATGGTTTGAATGCTAAAATTCTGTTTTGTTATATGTTCAAGCGGTTTGCTTGACTTTGATTATATCTTGTATTGTACACTGTATAGGAATGATAAACTGTATATGTTTAAATCCAAAAAAGGTGTATTCTGATTCTGATTCATAAAACACTAAACGAGACCAACATGTTTTATTACATTTTAAGAAGTTTATGCTGGTGTGCCATAAGATCTAAATTCATCTGGGGCCCGTCTTACGAAACGTCGTACGACAAAAACGGGCGTAAGTTAAAACTTTAACATTTCTGATTTACTTATCTAATCCTGTCTTGTGACATCTCCTTAGAATCGTCTTATCCAGACAATTCAAAAGAGATGTCACAAGACAGGATTAGATGGAGAAATAGATAAAAATTGAGAATTTTAGAATTTGACTTACGACCGTATTTGTCATACGAAGTTTTATGAAACGGGCCCCTATTGCATATGTTTTCTTGGCTAGGCGCATTCTCCGAAATTAGGTCAGGAAATGTCTTAACCCTTATCCTGCGGTGATGTCGTCTGCTTCGAAATTGTCGTCTGCAAACTTTGATATATTTAGATTTATACCTTTTATAAGTAAAGAAACCTAAAGAAGGGTGTCACACAGTTTGGATCCAGATCAGACACCGCGTTACGCGGTGTCTGATCTGGATCTAAACTGTTTGAAAAAATCAATAAAGTCGCGACCAGCAGGCAAAGGGTTAAAGATTACTCAAAAGGAAAGTCATTACCGAAGAAAACATCCCTCATAAAGTCTTAGCACGCTAGTGGTGATAACATTGATAACCTTTGCTAACAGTCTGGATCCAGATGAAACGCGGCGTGATTCGGTGTCTCATCAGGATTCAAATTGTTTGACACTCTGACCCTGTTTTGATTTGTTCTTTGTTGAAAAATGTACTTTAAGAATAATAGCAGACCGCAATTGTTGCAGACGAGATACTAACAGTGGAGAATATGTTATTCTTTCCCGTTTAAACGCAAACGTACGCAAACGCAAAGCGCTAAAACGTAGAAAAGAACAATTTTTGGACAATTCTGATATTTCATGTTTATCTTGGTGGCAAACAGTTTGGAGCCTGATCAGACGCCGGGTTACCCGGCGTCTGATTAGGCTCCAAACTGTTTGCACTGCAAATAATAGTTTTAGCGTAAACGCGTTTATTGGGAAAGAATAACACATTCTCCACTGTACCAAGCAATATTTAATGGTGTAACAGAGGCAGGCAACCTAAGTCAACAGTTTCCCATAGGAATCATTAGAGCCGCGTGTCGAATTCGCAGATGTATATGTCGTAGACCTTATTGGAATCTAGGCAGATCCGTAATCTGCCTAAGCAATTTAAGAATATACATGTAGTTGTTTAAGTAATAACATATGTATTTTTTAACATATTTTGGCGGCTTTCAGGTTAGTTCAGTAATAACTCAGTTATTGTTTCTAACAATTTTGGGTTGTTTAAGTAATAACACTGGCATTTTTTTTACAATGCTATCATTCTTTTGTCCTTAGTTATCTATAAGTCTATTTATTTATGTTTGCTGTCTTTTTGAAATTTAGTTATTTCTAAAATTTAGTTTGACATTAGCAGATGTAGAACGAACAATTAAGTTGAGAGTGAATAGTGAATGGTTATTTAATATCAAAACACTACTTTTATCTTCTTCTCAAACCAATGAAGGTACTTAAATTACCAACATATATGATTAGTATTAGTTATTATCAAAGCTTTACTTTGGTTTTCTTGCAAAACAATAATTATTGTTAATAATTGTAATAAGTTTTCTTAGTAATTAATTATTTATCCCTAATTTCATTTTATTACCAGATTTTGCATTTACCTTTTCCTTTCATTTGTGATACGTTTGCTGTGTGTGCACCCAAATAATACGGAGCTATTTTGGCCCATCCAGGTCGGAATCGAGTAAGCAATATTAAAGAACACAGCCCTTTTTCTGAAACCCCAAACGATATCCGACCTTGGATGGGAGAAAATTAGTTCTCATTAAAATTGTCACGGATTTCCCTTTCTCATATGTCCTGATATGAGAAATAAAAGTTAATGTTGTTGCTTAATTGATCATATTTTAAACAATAATGATAATAATTATCCATACACTGTTATTTTACAATGTTCATAGATCTATAGTAGCGAGAACTTCATAGTGAAAATAATTAAAATGGTTTTAATGAAATATTACTGTTTAGGTTTTGTTAGGTCCGAATTTGGTATAGGCTATGTTATTACTGAAACAACTAAATTCTTATATAGCCTAGTCAGATTACGGATCTGCCAAGCCATATTCGAATTCTTACATGATTCTAATATGCCATTTAAGCAATCCCTGATATGATGAATACATGTATTTATTATTTGCTGCAGGGCTGCCATTTCTCCGGATTTTTCCTAAATCTCCGGATTTTTTCCAGTAGATAGTAGCTTAAAGCAGGCTGAAAGTAACGCAGAATGCACCCTAAGGCTTTACTTACAGCCTGCTTTAAGTAGTTACATGTCAACAAAACAAGAAAAAGGCTTATGGGTAAAGGTACGATTCGTTAAATCGCACTTGAAAAATGCAAGTTTGGAAATCTTAGGATTGTTCATGTCAACTTATGGCAGCCCTGTTGCTGTCGATCGCGATTTGATTGGGACCCGTTTCATAAAACGTCGTACGACAAATGTTGTCGTAAGTCAGAGTATAAAAGTCTCAATTATTATTTATTTCTCCATCTAATCCTGTCTTGTGACATCTCTTTGGAATCGTCTTGAAAGGACTATTCCAAAGAGATGTCACAAGACAGGATTAGATAGAGAAATCAGAAAATAAATGTATTTTTAATATTAGACTTACGATCGTTTTAGTCGTAAGATGTTTTATGAAATGGGCACCCGGTGTTGGGAAACAGTTTGTAATGCTGCGTATGATCTGGATCCAACATTATTTGTCACTCGTATGTAACTTTTATTCAGTGTATTCATTAATCTCATACATCTCGCGCACAACCCTATATAAACAAAGAAGGATGTAGCTGTGTGTGAATTCTCAATAAAACACGCACGCGCTGTAACGGCTAAAATGTGACGTTACTGACGTAATATGGCGAAATGAAGCGCCGTTGCTAGGGTGTAAATTGTGGTTAAGTGGAAGTGTTAGAATCGAAATAATAAATTCATACCAGTGTTTTTTATCTAGCAGTCGAACACGGGTAATCGTTGAGATGTTTAATTGTTATTAAATCACTCGACATACGGCCTCGTGATTAAGTTATCACGCATCTCAACTCCTACCCGTATTCGAGTGCACTATAAAACACTGGTATGAATTTATTATTTCTTAATTAAATATTATTATGCCCCTACACCACCGGTGGTGGGGGCTATATAGGAATCACGTTGTCCGTCCGTCCGTCCATCGTACCGTCGGTCGGTCGGTCCGTCGCGTTTTTCCGGGACATTTGCCTTTTTCTTGAAAACTGTTTATGATACCATCTTCAAACTCGATATACATTATCAATGTTTTTTGGTGACACTCATTGACAGGTTGCATAACTCTTGCACCAAATTTGACAGAATTATGCCCCTTTTTAACTTGATTTTTTTTGTCTCCTTATTTAGAATTTTTTCTTTGAACATGCCATTTTCCTGAAAACTATTCATGATATTGTCTTCAAACTACGTACACATTATAGTTGTATTGTGAGACTTTTCATTAAGTTTGACAACTCTTGCACAAAATTTGACAGAATTATGCCCCTTTAGAACTTGAAATTTTGTTCCTTAATATGCATTTATTCTTTGGACATGTCATTTTCTTGAAAACTATTTATGACATTGTTTTCAAACTTGGTACACATTATAAGTGTGATGTTTGCATACTTTACTTGAAGTTACATAACTCTTGCCAACAAATTACAGAATAATGCCCCTTTTTAACTTGACTTATTTTTTTTTCTTGAAACATGCCATTTTCTTGAACACTATTCATGATATTGTCTTCAAATGTGGTACACATTATATGTGTTATATTGTGAGACTTTTTGTTCAAGTATGACAACTCTTGCATAAAATTTGACAGAATTATGCCCCTTTTCAACTTGAAATTTAGTTCCTTAATATGCATGTATTATTCGTTCTACATGTCATTGTGGTGTTTGTGACAGGTCAGTTTGGAGTGGGGCTATTTATCACCTTTAGTGATAGCAGTTCTAGTTTTGATTTGATTTTCGTAGACGATAGGTTTTAGCTGCATTGTCGTCTGCTAAAAATAAATCGTTTGCGAGAAAGGTAAAAGTAAAATTTGATATTTGATTAAACTTGAGAAAATAGTAAACGGAGTGGCAAACAGCTTGGATCGAGATCAGACGCAGCGTAACGCGGCGTCTGATCTCGATCCAAGCTGTTTGAAAATATTAGCAAAGTCGCGCTTAAGACGATAAGGGTTAAATAAAACACTTCTTTTGTCGGCTTGTTCATAGAATATACGGCAGACAAGGAAAATGGTTGTTTTCTTTGTAGAAAACAAACCTTTAGACTTCGTCCAAAGTTAATCAGTGCCAGGCAACGATTTTTATGTGAAATCAATGCCAATTTCAGGATTTGCCTAATTCAATATTAGATTGAATAAGAGAGACTGCAAGCATTAGGAAGGATTTATTCGCTTATTTCAAAGAATGTTCTAAAATTGAAACACAGTCGATCTTCAATGGTTCGAGCTCGCTTCAACCATTAATTCATTCAACCATAACGTATGTATACTGGTCATTTACAAAAAATTTACATGCGATGAGTACATGTGTCATATACAAACAGTGAAGACCTCAGAACTCCTACATGAGTCCTCTGATGAGGGTCTGCTCCGTTTGTCAGTTTTCATCATCTTGTTTAGATCAATCCAAAATTTTTAAATATAAACTAGACTTTATTGGAAACTGGACTAATCCATTTAGTATTGTGGACAAATGAGTTACTACCTATTGGCCATAAAAGACATCTACACATAACGTATACCCTGATCAGATTCGCAATCTTGTTGTGTCACATCACTGTCTACATTGTTTGCTTATTTTTAGAACATGATTTACTGTATGTACAAACACTGCAGTGTCTCTAGATGACCCTAATATATCAATAATGATGTCTTTCACAAGGACATCGGAAAAGTCATTGCAGTATTCAGGCATAAAAGGGTTAAATATAAAATACATGTTGTGTCACATAACGGTCTACACTGTTTGCTTCTTTTTATAAAATGATTTACTACGATATAATCAAACACTACAGTGTCTCTAGATAACCCTAATATATCAATAAGTATGTCTTCCACAAGGACATATCAGGTAGAAAAGGGTTAAGTATATATTATTTCTTTAGTTTAAACGTTATAACTACGTCTAATTTAAGTCGAACATATTCGTATTCCAAAATTAAAACGTAATATGATTGACTTAACCCTTTCGGAGCCGAAAGTCGACTTTACAAACAGTTTGAATCCAGATCAGACGTCGCGTCAGGATCAAAACTATCTGACACTCGTCTCGACTAAGTTTGATAACTCTTGCATAAAATTTGACAGAATCATGCCCCTTTATAACTTGAATTTTTTTCCTTAATATGCATTTATTCTTTGGACATGTCATTTTCTTGAAAACTATGTATGACATTGTCTTCAAACTTGGTAAACATTATAAGTGTGATGTTTGCATACTTTACTTGAAGTTACATAACCCTTGCCAACAAATTACAGAACAATGCCCCTTTTTAACTTGAATTATTATTTTTTTCTTGGAACATACCATTTTCTTGAACACTATTCATGATATTGACTTCAAATGTGGTACACATTATATGTGTTATATTATGAGACTTTTGTTCAAGTATGACAACTCTTGCATAAAATTTGACAGAATTATGCCCCTTTTCAACTTGAAATTTAGTTCCTTAATATGCATGTATTATTCGTTCTACATGTCATTGTGGTGTTTGTGACAGGTCAGTTTGGAGTGGGGCTATTTATCACCTTTAGTGATAGCAGTTCTAGTTTTGATTTGATTTTCGTAGACGATAGGTTTTAGCTGCATTGTCGTCTGCTAAAAATAAATCGTTTGCGAGAAAGGTAAAAGTAAAATTTGATATTTGATTAAACTTGAGAAAAAAGTAAACGGAGTGGCAAACAGCTTGGATCGAGATCAGACGCAGCGTAACGCGGCGTCTGATCTCGATCCAAGCTGTTTGAAAATATTAGCAAAGTCGCGCTTAACACGATAAGGGTTAAATAAAACACTTCTTTTGTCGGCTTGTTCATAGAATATACGGCAGACAACGAAAATGGTTGTTTTCTTTGTAGAAAACAAACCTTTAGATTTCGTCCAAAGTTAATCAGTGCCAGGCAACGATTTTTATGTGAAATCAATGCCAATTTCAGGATTTGCCTAATTCAATATTAGATTGAATAAGAGAGACTGCAAACATTAGGAAGGATTTATTCGCTTATTTCAAAGAATGTTCTAAAATTGAAACACAGTCGATCTTCAATGATTCGAGCTCGCTTCAACCATTAATTCATTCAACCATAACGTATGTATACAGTGGAGAAAACGTTATTCTTTCGCAATAAACGCGTTTACGCTAAAACTATTATTTCTATTGCAAACAGTTTGGAGCCAGATCAGACGCCGGGTAACCCGGCGTCTGATCAGGCTCTAAACTGTTTGCCACCAAGAAAAAAATGTATTATCAGAATTGTCCAAAAGTTGCACTTTTCTACGTTTTAGTGCTTTGTGTTTGCGTACGTTTGCGTTTAAACGGAACAGAATAACAGAATCTCCACTGTACTCGTCATTTACAAACAATTTACATGTGAAGAGTACATGTGTCATATGCAAACAGTGAAGACCAGAGAAATCCTACATGAGTCCTCTGATTAGGGTCTGCTCCGTTTGTCAGTTTTTATCATCTTGTTTAGATCAATCCAAAATATCTAAATATAAACTAGACTTTATTGGAAACTGGACTAATCCATTTAGTATTGTGGACAAATGAGTTACTACCTATTGGCTATAAAAAGACATCTACACATAACGTATACCCTGATCAGATTCGCAATCTGTTGTGTCACATCACTGTCTACATTGTTTGCTTATTTTAAGAGCATGATTTACTGTATGTACAAACACTGCAGTGTCTCTAGATGACCCTAATATATCAATAATGATGTCTTCAACAAGAACATCGGAAAATTCATTGCAGTATTCAGGCATAAAAGGGTTAAATATAAAATACATGTTGTGTCACATAACGGTCTACACTGTTTGCTTATTCTTATAAAATGATTTACTACGATATATACAAACACTGCAGTGTCTCTAGATAACCCTAATAGAGTGAAACCCCTCTAAACCGGAACCTCGAAATACCGGAATTATCTTTAAACCGGACAAAAACATTGGTCCCGTTTCAAACCCTTTTTTTTATTTTAACCCATTACACCATAAATACGCCTTTTTGCGACCTTGATTTATTCGTACACTGAATATGTATCATCAGAAATAATTTGTATATTCTAGAAGGTGGTAGCTTAAAGCAGGTTGAAAGTAAAGCAGAATGATTCTTATGGCGCATTCTGCTTTACTTTCAACCTGCTTTCAGTGATCAGCTATCTTCCATACTAGGAACAAGCTATGGGTTAAAACCCCTCTAAACCGGAAACCCCTCTAAACCGGAAATTTATTTTGTCCCCACTCATGTCCAGTTTAGAGGGGTTTCACTGTATATCAATAATTATGTGTTCAGCAAGAACATTGAAAAAAGTCATTGCATTATTCAGGCATATATATATAATAATTATATATATAACTCGCATTTCTTTAGTTTAAACTTTACAACTCCATCTCATTTAAGTCGAACATATTCGTATTTCAAAATTAAAACGTAATATGATTGACTTAACCCTTTCGGAGCCGAAGTCGCATAAAGTCGACTTTACAAACAGTTTTAATCCAGATCAGACGACGCGTCACGCGGCGTCTGATCAGGATCAAAACTATCTGACACTCGTATCGACATTTTTAAAGTCAAACTACACTGAATCTTACTTTGAAACGATATTGCAAACAATACTATTGAAGCAGACGAAATAAAGCGGTCAAGGGATAAACACCGCACGATTAATTTGGCGCCAAAAGGGTTAAGCATGTTTGTGTTATCGATGTTTGATCGCACGCTATTGCGGCCTCTTATTACATGTAGTGTTCAAAAAGAGATGGCAGGTTATATAAGAATGAAAGTAGATATCTAAATCAATTTTCTACAAAATATTCTGATTAACATGAACGTTTTGTACAGTCACTTACCATAACCCTTTAAACAATATCCCATAGCTTGATTCTAATGTTGATTATACATGTATGTGACCACTTAAAGCAGGTTGAAAGAGACACTGAACGCTTTACTTTCGCCCTGCTTTAAATTACCAACTCCTAGAATATAGAAAATATATATTTTGATACATATTTATTGCTGTATAAATTGGAAGTATTTTATTCAGTATTTGGACAAATTAGAGGCGTAAGAATGCGTATTTATGGAGGAATAGGCTAAAAAACATTGGTAGCAAACTTTCTTTACGATGGTCGTTAAAGTGGGTCCTAACCGTTTACCTTTCTTCAATCAAAGCCTTATCAGACGTTTCACTGTTTGCAGCGATATTGCTGAGCTGCTAACGTAAGGTTTCAAAATACAGTGCTCTGAACAATAACTCCCTCATTACAACAACGCTTGTCACTCACTGTTCCTAAGACATTTATGTATAACGCTTTCACTGCTGCAATATATTCTGCTTAAAATTGTAATCTGTTGTATTTCTTACATAATGGACATTTTAACAGAAAAAATACCATAATGACGAGTGGCAATCAGTTTGACCTGGATTCAAGTTATTTGCAAATGTAAGACATTTTCCCTCCCTACAGTGGATAATCTGTTATTCTTTCCCGTTTAAACGCAAACGTACGCAAACGCAAAGCACTAAAACGTAGAAAAGTACAACTTTTTGACAATTCTGATATTTCATGTTTATCTTGGTGGCAAACAGTTTGGAGCCTGATCAGACGCCGGGTTACCCGGCGTCTGATCTGGCTCCGAACTGTTTGCACTGCAAATAAAAATTTTAGCGTAAACGCGTTTATTGGGAAAGAATAACACATTCTCCACTGTATAAACAACACACGCTCTTTTTGTTTCCAATTGAACGTCGTTGTAGAGAGGAAGCACTGTTCTACAGACCATTATTCAACGTTTACAAACACGGTTCGTTCTTGGTCTACGCTGATAAGCCTTCTATTTCTGATATTGGCGCTTTTTTATCCAGATCACACAGCTCAAACTATAAACATTTTGTACAAAATTTAACGATTCAGGTTAATCTGAGTAGAAAACAGTTTTGAGCCAGATCCGACGCCGGATTAGCCGGCGTCTGATATGGCTCCAAGCTGTATTTGATGGAATACTGTAAAACCGGTTTTATTTGTTTTATTTACGCGTTAATGCGCGAATGTCTCTTGTTTTGAAAAATAGGCGACTTCTTAAAGCAGGTTGAAAGTAAATCAGAATGTGCCTTAAGGCACATTCTGCTTTACTTTCAGACTGCTTAAAGCTACCACCTGCTAGAAATATTGCATGATGTCGCGAATTAATACAAAATCGTAGTATGCGAAATTTTCATGACGCGAAAAATACCTGTTTTACAGTATTTAGTTTTTACATAAACAGGTTTATTGGAGAGAATTTTGTCTTCTACATTGTAATATATTAGTAAAGGGTACATACAGAGGAGAATGTGTTATTCTTTCCCGTTTAAACGAAACGAAACGCAAACGCAAAACACTAAAAAACGTAGAAAAGTGCACTTTTTTGGACATTTCTGATAATTCTTTTTTATCTTGATGGCAAACAGTTTGGAGCCTGATCAGACGCCGGGTTACCCGGCGTCTGATCTGGCTCCAAACTGTTTGCAATAGAAATAATAGTTTTAGCGTAAACGCGTTTATTGGGAAAGAATAACGTTTTCTCCACTGTACATGTCTAAATGCGCGCACATATCAATGATATAACTAAGAACATGATCAACTACAGTAATCAGTATACCCTCATTATTACGAAAAATCACGACGTGGCTCCCTTTTTCAGTCCCCTATACATGTATAAGGATTCTAAAGACTTGAGATTGTTTCTGTATATACAGTACACACTCTTCCTTTCCGTTTAAACGAAACTAAACATAGAAGCTTTGTTGTTTTCTATCTGAGCGGCATACAGTTTGAACCCTATCAGACGCCGGGTTTCTGGATATCTTAAATGGCTCCAAACAGTTTGCAATGGACATAACGTTTTTAGCATGAACGCGGGTACAGTAGAGAATATGTTACTATTTCCCAGTGAAGGTCTTTACCCTAAATACTATTATTTATTATACAAACAGTTTGGAGCCATACCAGACGCCGGGTAACCCGGGTTCTGATCAGGCATAACACAGTTTGCCAATTATGCAAAACAAAACCGTAATTATTATCAAAACATGTGATTTTCTCCATTTTACATCATCAAAGATATATAATTTGTCATCAGATTTGGCACCAAGTGATGGTATTATTCTATAAAGAGAGGATAATGAATGTGTGTGTTTTCAGTAGTGATTTTATTGAACGGGTTGGATAACATAGCATGTTGCTCGCAACATATCTTTTTTTATTCAACGAGTTCAAAAAATTCAATACATAAACACAAATTGACACAAAAATGAGAACGCTCTTACTTTCACTTTATTCTCGGCTGTTAGAAAAGCGATTCGTCATAGTTTTTAGTCTAATAATATTAATTTGTCTGATACCATTTTCAAATCCTAAGTCACCATTTAATCTAAAATTGTTCTTATTGACTTAAATAATTATTTGACATTAGTTTCGTTTTCAGAATAACGGCATTATTGCAACATGACGTCATTATGATTTAAAGTTTGAATTTGAATTGTTCTAAGCCACTGTTAATACTAGAGTTCTTTGTAGCCTGATTTGCAGCCTGATTTGCGGGACTGCTCTGGAGAATGTTTACGGACAATTGTAAATGTCTCAATCACTCGTTGTGATCCAAGTTTGTCAAACTAAATTCTCTATTTAAACTATTTTTACAGTCGGTGTACAGTGGTGAATCTGTTATTCTTTCCCATTTAAACGCAAACGTACTCAAACGCAAAGCACTAAAACGTAGAAAAGAACAACTTTTGGACAATTCTGATAATTCTTGTTTATCTTTGTGGCAAACAGTTTGGAGCCTGATCATCTGATCTGGCTCCAAACTGTTTGCACTGCAAATAATAGTTTTAGCGTAAACGCGTTTATTGGGAAAGAATAACAGATTCTCCACTGTAGTAGTACAGTATTTTGATGTTTCAAAAGTTAGTATAAAATACATGCACAGTGTGCCGTACGATATTTACGGAATATGTAACAAAACGTTCTATTGCCGCCGGCTTGTCACAAATGCGAGTGTAGCATTAACGACAATTTTTTTTATTAGTTCTAAGAAGATATTCTAATAGAAAACTCTAACAATATAAACAAATAAACACATTTACGAATAATGTTTTATTGAAAACAATTTACGTAAAACAGAGGTGCAGGTACATTATCCACATTGCATTGTTACTAAAAATACATATGACAAAAAAATTATATTACATTTACTTTTAAGGGGACTGAAAAGCAGATGAAAGATTGACAATAATAAATTATAATTTGCTCCTTGAGAATTATATTTATTGTTTAAAGTTATTGAGCACTGCTAACATATTGCGGCCGCAGTAAGTTTAAAGCCGCATTGTGTTTTTGGAAAACCTGCATAAAACGGTTGTTTGGGGTCCCATTTGAACTACGTGGGACGTGATTCTTTCATAAAAAGCGGCTTTATCTAAGAAATTCGCTTTTAAATTTTTATTTATAATTTTTTTGTGCTAGCACAATTTAAAGAGCCTCCTTGTGAATGGAAAGAAGGACAACTCTGTAAATACAGGGCTCCAGATAACGGAAGTATTTCGATTACTAAACTCTTTATTTCTGCTTTTAAACCCAATGGTGTCATACTCATTAAAATCGTCTCGAAGAGACGGTTTAATCAGTAGTAACACCGTAGCATGCGGTGCTGAAATGAGTGAGAACATGTTGGATTTGTTCAGTTTATTCCTCTTATCTGGAGCCGGATGAAATGAAGAATTTAACCGTTATTCTGCTGCTAAGACGTCTGCTTTGACATTGTCGTGTGCAATATTTGTTCAGTTTAGATTTATGCATATTTTTGATTAAACAAACCTTAAGACGAGTGTCAAACAGTTTGGATCCAGATGAGACGCCGCGTTACGCGGTGTCTGTTTTAGAGTCAAACAGTTGCGACCAGTAGGCACAGGATTAAACTATGAGATAAGGTCCCCACGTGTAAATAATTAATCACGGTGGTAAGCGTGTACAATCCAATACGGGGGATCTTGCTGAAAATGACTGTTTCAGCCTTGTCTTCTCTCTAACTCAACCACCTATTTTTGGATCTTCACCAAACTTGCTATAAATGTTTATTAGTATAGAATCTAGCTCAATTTTGATAATTATTAAAGTCGCATGAGGCATGTCTGAGTTATTGCCCTTGAATAATTAAAAAAATGACTGTTTTAGCCTTTTCTGCTCTCTAACACAAACACTTTTTATTGGATCTTCACCAAACGTGCTGGCATTGTGTATTAGTTTTAAATATAGATCAAGACAAAAATCGAATACAGCTGACTGAAAATCCTTCAAGAGGTAAAGGAGGTATGGAGTAGTCATTTATTACTTTACTTATTACCAACACGGCCAATATGAAGCACATGCAACTATTGACCAAATAGTTGGTTTAAATAGAATAAAAACCAGTTCCTGTTACAGAGTTGACAGGGCTAAAATAAGGATGAAATAGCAAATTTTAAATAATTGAAGAACCGTAACTCCAACATGCCTTCGGCGATTTGGGTATTCATAGAACTGGACTAAGTTTTTATCCAATATTATTTTCAGCAAATTTGGTGAAGATCCAATTAAAACCGTTTGAGTCAGAAAGCTGACAAGCCTGAAGTATGCAATCTATAATCATTCAAGGGCAATAACTTCAACATGCCTTGTGCGATTTTGGTAGTTAAGATTATGAACTTGATTTTATATTAATAAACATTTTCAACAAGTTTGGTGAAAATCACAAAAAAGTTATTTGTGTTAGAGAGCAAAAAATGGTGAAACAGGTATTTCTTAATACATAAAGGACAATAACTCAGACATGCCTTATGCGATTTAAGCAATAATCAAACTGAACCTAGATTTTGTATAAATAAAGAATTTCAGCAAGGTTTTGTTAAGATCCGAAAAGAAATGTTTGTGATAGAGAGCAAAAAATGCTGAAACATTAATTTTTAATAACTAAAGGGCAAAAAACTCAGACATGCCTTATGCGATATAAGTACTATTCGAACTGGAGATATATTTTATATTTATAAACATGTTCAGCAAGTTTGGTGAATATCCGATAAAAACTGTATGTGTTAGAGTGCAAAAAAACCCTGAAACAGTCATATTTTAATAATTAAAGGACAATAACTCAGATATACATTATGCGATTTTAGTAATATTCAAACTTAACCTTGCTTTTATATTAATAAACATTTTCAGCAAATTGGGTGACAATCAATAAAAAGCATTTATGTTAGAGAGCAAAAATGGTGAAACAGTCCTTTTTAATACATTAAGGGCAATAACTCAGACAATCATTATGGGATTTTAGTAATAATCAAACTGGACCTAGATTTTATATAAATAAAGAATGTCAGCAAGTTTGTAGAAGATCCTATGAAAACTCTTTGTGTTAGAGAGCAAAAAAGGCTGAAACAGTCATTTCTAATAATTCAAGAGCAATTACTCCGACATTCGTTATGCGATTTTACTAGTATTCAAATTTAACCATGATTTAATATCAATGAAAATTTTCAGCAAGTTTGGTGAAAACTCAATAAAAAGAATTTGTGTTAGAGATAAAAACTGGCTGAAAACAGTCATTTTAATACATAAAGGGCAAAAAAAACTTAGATATGCCTCATACGATTTTAGTAGTTATCAAACTAAACCTAGATTTTATACTAATGAACATTTTCAGTAAGTTTTGTGAAGATCCAATAAATATATTTGTGAAAGAGAGCAATAATTGCTGAATCACTCATTTTTAATACAAAAATGGCAAAAACGCAAACATGCCACATGCGATTTTAGTAGTAATCAAACTGGACCAAGATTTTATAATAATAAACAATTTCAGTAAGTTTGGTGAAGATCAACTAAAAAATGCTTGTTTTAGAGAGCAAAAAATGCTGAAACAGTCAACTTTTAATACATAAAGGGCAAAACGTCTTACATGCCTTATTCGATTTATGTAGAAATTTAACTGTACCTAGATTTTATATAAAAGAACATTTAATGCAAGTTTGGTGAAGATCCGATAAAAACTCTTTGTGTTAGAGAGCAAAAAGGGCTGAAACACCGTTGTGACGAAATGTGACTCATTTTATAGCAATCGTTCGCACCCGGTGATATTGAACCCAGCTGTTCCACGTGCCACTAATCCGTGTGGTAATATTTATGTCAGACGATCTACTTTCGGTTTGTTATGGTTTTAAATCGCTTTTTTGGTGATTTAGGTCTGTCTCCAACATTTCATAGATCAGTTTGGCCCATTAGAATGTTCAAGCATTATTATTAACCGTTATTGTATTTCGCACATTAAAAAAAGGTCTGAAAACACAATGGGACTTTAAACATATTATATTGCCCAATATTTGTACAAAAGTTCATATTATAATTCAAATGGCCGTAGTACCGGCTAAGACCCTTCACGGGCACCCATTTTAACCCCTGGGTCGAGAGAAGCAATGTGTGGTGCATATTTTACTTAAGAACATTCCTGTACATCATCGGGGATTCGGGAAAAATCATCATCATAATTGAACAACGAGAATATATAGAAATGTAGTGTCAGCACAATCAGGGGAGATAATCTAGTCAGTGTTATGTCATTGGCATGTAGAGGATTGTCTCCTTTATTACATAGAGGATAATCAATTCCTTTGGATTGATACAAAAAATATATCACGAGAATGGGTTGTTATCTTGTTCAAAACGAGTCCGCAGGACAAATTTTTTTACCAGATAACAACCCATTCGAGTGATATATTTTTTCATATCCATCCAAAGGAATTGATTATTCTATTTATTATATACATTTTAATGACGAGTTTACAGAGAAAACACACACAATTAGATAGTGTGACGTGACGTCACAAAAAATGATATTGTCACTGCAAAAATGATATCATCACTAGTGACGCATATGACGCATATTGTGACGCATATGAAATGTATCTAACTGAGAACTCTCTATAAATCATCGATAGGTATATAATAAGGTAAACTCTTAATTCAAAAAGTCTTTAACACTTTTCCTACTGAATATTCATACATAAAACCTCGTCTAATATGAACAACTATCAATTGAATTATTACATCGGTTCATAAAACAAGGAAGTATCCCAAGGGAAAATGTTTAATCAATAATCATGTCAGACAAATGCTATAAGAAAACATTGTAAACCCTGGGCAGACAGGAGAATGGTTAGCCAACGATTCTTAACCCTTTCCCCCATAGAAGCGACTTTTAGCGTATTTAATATATTCCTCCGCTGAAGAAATTAGTTCCAGTTTATACCCTCATGAACAATAACCATTACAAATATATTATATAGTCTAGCAGATTTTAGCTTAAAGCAGACTGAAAGTAAAGCAGAATGTGCCTTAAGGCACATTCTGCTTTACTTTCAACCTGCTTTAAGTGGTCACCTGTTTTTTAAAACTAGAAACAGGCTATGAGGTAAAGAGTTAAATAAATATAACAAAAATATAACGAGTCGTTTAGTGCTCCCTCTCTACAACGGCCCTCCCAACAACGACACTAAACAGAATACATGTAGTCATGACCAATCTATTCACGACTGCAATGTCGTCTGCTTGTCTTTTACTCAAAGTTTCATAATGGACATTTTGACAGAAAAAACTTAATGACGAGTGACAAACAGCTTGAATCCAGATGAGTAGCCGCGTTACACGGCGCCTCATCTTGATTCAAGCTGTAACGCGGCTTCTCATCTGGATTCAAGCTGTTTGCAAATGTAAGCCAATTTCCCTCCCTATAACGACTCCCTCCGAAAAACACACACAATTGTTGTCCCCATTAGGTGTCGTCGTAGAGAGGGAGCACTGTATAATTCAATGCTCCAGTTAAAAATGCGTAAAGCTACTTACAGTGGAGAATCTGTTATTCTTTCCCAATAAACGCGTATACGCTAAAACTATTATTTGCAGTGCAAACAGTTTGGAGCCAGATCAGACGCCGGGTTACCCGGCGTCTGATCATGCTCCAAACTGTTTGCCACCAAGATAAACATGAAATATCAGAATTGTCCAAAAGTTGTTCTTTTCTACGTTTTAGTGCTTTGCGTTTGCGTACGTTTGCGTTTAAACGGGAAAGAATAACAGATTCTCCACTGTATGTGGAACGTTTTCTTCTTTTTGCCTCCACCAAACACAATTGTGTGACTACTAATTCGAATAGTCGCTTTGCATATGCAATTTACGTTTTACTCACCTTATCTAGAGCTCTGATACAGCGCTCCCTCTCTACAACAACACCAAATGGGATACAAAGACTGTACAAGTTGTTCGGAGAGAGTTGTTATAGGGAGTGAAATTGGCTTACATTTGCAAACGGCTTGAATCCAGATCAGACGCCGCGTCACGCGGCGTCTTATCTGGAGTCAATCTGTTTGTCACTCATCATTATATGTTTCTGTCATTATGTCCACTTGTATGTAACTTTCAGAAATAAGAGTAGACGACAATGTTAAGCAGACAATATTGGAACAGTTTAAGTGTTATTCATAAATGTTTTGCTTTGAGAACAGCGGCAAGTATAGGTTAGACCATGGTTGTGCGCGAATAAACGATATAATTCGAGGGGGCGTAGCCCCCGAGAACTATGTCGTTTATTCGCGCGCAACCATGGTCTAACCTATTTAGCACTGGCTTGGGCTCGAGGAAAACAAGAAGACCCTTCGTTTCTGCTTTTTGTTTTAGACGAAAAAGACATTTTATTTGTAATATTTTACTTAAATTGAAAAGTTATTTCATTTGGTAGCTTGAGACATTATGCATGCTCCAACACCAACATAAATAAGGCTTATTGAAGCTCTATATGTAAGCACAATTCATTATTAATGGCCTTTAAAGTTTAGGTATCACTGTACATAATATGACGTCATCAATCTTTTGCAGTTCCCCTCTGATCTCAGCTGTTTAGTAAAAGCCAATCAAGACATGCATATCCCGGTTTTTACACCTACAGCTGAAACAATGCATATATCTAGGTCCAGAGGGATGGGGTAGATCTAGATCTATTATAGATACTGTGGAATTACCGTATTGCTTTAGTTGAAATCCTTGATCTGGTGTTTATTCCGATTATTTATCGTTCAGCCTACATTGCAGGCAAAAGGTTTTCGCGGTGGCTTGCTCGGAGGATTGCTAGGGTTGTGACGTCAAATTGCCTTGAGATGACGGAAGCATGGAATAAGTGAACAGTGTGTTAGTTATTTCATGGTTTTGTTCAATAAACGATATATTCGCAGTTTGTTTAGGCATCTGATTGGCCGAGAGCTCCAAGCCATGTGCTAATCATTGTTAGCACATGGCTTGGAGCTCTCGGCCAATCAGATGCCTCAAAAATATATCGTTTATTGAACAAAACCATGAAATAACTAACACACTGTTCACTTATTCCATACTTCAGTCATCTCAAGGCAATTTGACAAAAAGCAGAAACGAAGAGTCTTCTTGTTTTCCTCGAGCCCAAGCCAGTGCTAAATAGGTTAGACCATGGTTGCGCGCGAATAAACGACATAGTTCTCGGGGGCTACGCCCCCTCGAACTATATCGTTTATTCGCGCGCAACCATGGTCTAACCTATACTTGTAAGGAGGGGGTCGTTGTTTGGAGAGTCGTTGTACGTAGGGACCACCTTATTATTAATTTTCTAAAATTAAGGGAAAAGCTCGTTGTAAAACAGGCATTTTCTCACATAACTACACCTGTTTTCTATAGCGAACAGCGATCACGAATATCCTTGTTTCCAACATGTGTGAGATCATTTTGATGACGTCACTCTAACGTCACTATTTATAAAGATGTTATTACGTCACTGGGATTCCAAAAAAGCATATTCCTTTAAAAAATAACTTAAAATCGTTGGTTATGTGAGAAAAAGAATCTGTCACTCGTCGATGTTTAAGACAAGTTGATCTTAAACTCGTCTAGAATAGACAAGTTATTAACCTCGCAATAACATTTAAAGTCTAGACTCGTTTGGGATCAGCTTGTCTTAAACATCGACTCATGACAGATTTTTTATATTACCCATGTGTTTTTTTAAGAAACAAGCTATGGAGATTTTCTCTACAAATAACGTTAAACGACAACTAATAGAAAGAAATAATGTAGAAACAATTAAATAAAACAAATTAAAGTAAAGTGTTACAATATACCCGGACAACTTTACCTTCAACTCATACATCATTACTGAAACATGATCGATTCCAGGCTGATTTAGGCTTGCTTCATGGTCTATTTAAATGCAGTTAATACAGAATGAAAACAATGATATCAGTTGTAGAACAGGTTCAGCAGCTAAGCATGAGGACAGATCGATATTAACCTTTTCACTGCCAAAGTTTTCGTGAGATTTTTACCCCTTCATGGTTTCAGTGTCGCCTGCTTCAATTTTTGTTGTCTGCAATGTCGTTTCAAAGTTTAAAAATGTAAGGCAGTATGACTGAAGAAATTTCAACAAGAGTTGCAAACAGTTTGGATCCTGATCAGACGCCGCGTTACGCGGCGTCTGATCAGGATTCAAGCTGTTTGCAAATGCGCTTTTAAGCGTCATTGAGATCGAAAGGTTTAATCCTCATCGAAGAGATAACATTTAAGGCAAATAAGCGTGCATCAAATATATTGGAAAAAGATATTGATCTGAAAGGGAATAATATAATTGTGAAATATTTTTAGCGTCAGATTTTGATAACGTTAATATGCCCTTTCATTTATCCACCAACGTCATCAGGGTAAAAAAACGTTATTGAAGGTGTTTGATGAAACAAATTTATTAAAGAGATTGTTGCTTACGCACTAATATAATACAATGCTCCCTTTCTACAACAACACCCAATGGGATACACAGATAGTGTGTGTTGTTCGAAAGGAGTTGTTGTATGAGGGGAAATTGGCTTATATTTGCAAAACGCTTCAATCCAGACCAGTCGCCGCATAACGCGGCGTCTTATCTGGTTTTACGCTGTTTGTCACTCGTCATTATGTTTTTCTGTCAAAACGTCCAATATGTAAATTTGAGAAAAACAGCAGACAATATTGCTACCGTGAAAAGGTTTGACATAATTGTCTTGTTTCAGGAACAGTGGCAAGCGTTGTTGTATGGAGGGAATCGTTGTTCAAAGGGCCGCTGTGGAGATGGAGCACTGTATAAAGTTGGACGAATTAATTCTCGGCTATCGGCTCGCCTATATTAACCCTTAGCCCGCCAAAAAATTGTCTTCTGCTATATTTCTCGTCTGCTTCAAGTTTCAAAGTGCTTCAAAGTTGCTCAACATTGCTGAAAATGTTGTCCGAGTGTCAAACAGCTTGGATCTGGATGAGACGCCGAGTTACTCGGCGTCTCTTCCGGATCCAAGCTGTTTGCATATGGAGCAATAGTCGTGAGTGGCAGGCTAAGGGTTA
Source organism: Gari tellinella (assembly GCA_922989275.2). Lineage (NCBI taxonomy): Eukaryota > Metazoa > Mollusca > Bivalvia > Cardiida > Psammobiidae > Gari > Gari tellinella. Next base: position 50,044,667 of record OV277866.1, read on the forward strand.
ATCCTACCTTGTTTGCAGATTCAAGTAAAGCCACGATAACCACACAAAGGGTATGCAGGTACTGTTAACCACAAACTTGTAATATTATAAGTAGTTTACGCAAGGTGACTGCTTAAAGCCAGGTGATTGTTAAACAGAACGCTTCTTTGGCTGTTTTAAGCTGACACCAGTCTTTTATACAATGTTTTAGATTCCGTTTAAGTGGTCATAATAGAGAGCTTTTACTGTAGCTGATTGATGATGGACAAAAGTAAAGCAACAATCGGTATGCTTTCCTTTCGCCCGGCATAATTTTTCACCAAGGTTCTTGTCAACCATATATAGAAATTGGATATGATACGGATCAGATGACTCCTGAATTAGCTGTTGATATTGGTTCATACTGTTTCAATATGTCCTGGTGTAATTCTGATCAACAAAGTGTCCCCTACAGATGCAGAACATGCATTTTTCTCAATTTCCTGTAAAATATTCACTAGTCTTATGCGAAAAGAGTAGACCCAGATGGAAGGGTTCCTTAACCCTTTCCCCAATAGAAGCGACTTTTAGCACATTTTATTTATTCCTCCGCTGAAGGAAATACATTTGTAGTTCCAATTTATACAGTCATGAATATAATTTATAAGAATTATTTTTAGTTTCCTTGCAGATTATAGCTTAAAGCAGGCTGAAAGTAAAGCAGAATGTGCCTTAAGGCACATTCTGCTTTACTTTCAACCTGCTTTAAGTGGTCACCTGTCTTCAAAACTAGAAACAGGCTATGAGGTAAAGGGATAAGGACTCCTCTGATTTTGATACCGTATGCACTGTTTGTTATTAAAATGAAATTTGTACATCAAAACACCAATCTCAATTAAAACATGGAATTGTTAGTTAAGCGATCATTCTAAAGAAGATTATATTTGTAGCTTTCGAAGTTGGTGACACTATACTCCAAGACAAAAGTGAGACAGATATCTCTGATATGTATTTTCTGCTATAATTGTATCCTGCATTGAGCGATTAAGTATAGGTTAGACCATGGTTGAGCGCGAATAAACGATATAGTTCGAGGGGGTGTAGCCCCCGAGAACTAGAAATAAGTTAACTAGTTCTCTTCTTAATTCAATTCAATTCATTGTATTGTATAATAAGGCGTCTGGCCCATACACACAATAGTCCATTTATACATAACTAGCATGCAGTGGACACTGGCAGTTTTACATATAAGCTTAGAATCACAATAATCTACAAGACATCATTCAATATGGACACAATCAAAGAAACAACGCGTCTTAAATAAATTTGCTAGCAGTTAGTTAACCCTTTCCGGTTCCATATATGGAGACTTATCAAATCAGACAAACGCCTAAGCATGCCGAAAGTAAAGCAGAAATCTTCAATGTCATATACAGTGCTCCCTTTCTACAACGACACCCTATGGGAGACACATATTGTGTGCGTTGTTCGGAGGGAGTCGTTATAGAGAGGGAAAATGAACACTTGGTTTGCAAACAGCTTGAATCCAGATCAGACGCCGCGTGACGCGGCGTCTGATCTGGATCCAAGCTGTTTGTAACTCGTAAGTAAGTGTTTACTCTGAAATGGTCAAATATGTAACTTTTAGAAAAACAGCAGACGACAATTTTAAGCAGCCGATATTGCAGCAACAAAAGCTTTAGACGTAATTGTCTAGTTTGGGAAACAGCTGCAAGAGTCGTTGTAAGGATGGAGTCGTTGTTGGGAGAGCCGTTCAAGGGAGGGAGCACTGTATCATCCATAGTTACCATTTCACGCTACCGCCTGCATGGAACGCCACCAATGAAAACGTCGTTACTTATAAGGATGAGTATGCAGCGGCGCAACACGACGCATATTTAACCCTTTCACTCTCATTGACGCTTAAAAGCGCGTTTGCAGACAGCTTGGGATCCTTATCAGACTGTTGGACACTTATTTTGAAATGTGTGACCCGCCACGCGAAAAGGGCCCTTTTGGGTGACAACGTCATTTGGAGAAAAACGACGTCAAAGTTCGTACAACGTTAAAACTGAAAACGCCTGTAGTCTACGCTGTGATTTTACCGACGGCAGTAGTCCAGTGGTAACACATTGGACTACGGTACCAGGGGTCGTGAGTTCGATCCCCCGCCGGACCAGAGGCCTGACTAGGGGATTTTTTCTGAATCACCGATGATGTACAGGATTGTTCTTGAGCAAGACATGTACCGCGAATAGCTCCTCTCCACACAGGGGCTAAAATGGGTACCTGTGAAGGGTCTGAGTCGGTACTGCGGCTGCATTTGATTGCGCCATATGTTAGCAGTATTCAATATTGTAGGCAAGATGGCTCAATGATCAGGGGAGTAAATGTACAGTTGGCTGAGCGGTCATTCGGACTGAAAGTAGACTATAACTTGGTATATTATTATTTAAACTACAACTAGTTTAAATGCAAATATCACAGCATTGACGCTATGATCGGAATCTCAATTGTGTGACACTCACGAAACATCTACTCAATATTACAGTGGAGAATCTGTTATTCGTTCCCAATAAACGCGTTTACGCTAAAACTATTATTTGCAGTGCAAACAGTTTGGAGCCAGATCAGACACCGGGTAACCCGGCGTCTGATCAGGCTCCAAACTGTTTGCCACCAAGATAAACAAGAATTATCAGAATTGGCCAAAAGTTGTTCTTTTCTACGTTTTAGTGCTTTGCATGTAATAGGTATTCATTCCTAGTATCAATACAAGTTTAATAGTACATGAATAACATCTGTGTTGTAATTCACCCACATGGGTGCACGAAACCCTGACATTTAACATCCGAGTACATCGAAGCGTAGTGACATATCAACTCCATTGTATTCTATTGGGAGGATTCTGACACATCTAGCCCTGACTCTTTCTGGCAGGTATCGAATGACAACTTCCAAGTACGTGTAGTCCGTGTTTCCTACAAAGATCTGCAACATACAAAAAATGTTTGAATGCCAATTGTATTTTAACAGGAGCTAGACATTGTATAAATGCTACTTCTTTTTGTTTTTCTTTGCCATCTACATGATAAATAATGTCTTTCGATAATCCAATGTTTATTGACGGACGAGCCTTGTCTGCTTCTTGAACCCATAATAAAGCGTATACCTTTTATTCACAAACATGGCCTCTGGACAGTGCATTTATCCTGTTTAAACACTGCATACCTATATCATAGCGTTCCTAAAGGAAATCTCTTATCAGGTACTGCACAGTGTGTCATTTCGAAAAGAACTGCGAACACAATCCTAAAATATCAAAAATAGATGTTACTCGAAAAACTGCTTGTTTGATGTTTAAATAATAAGCACTAGCCTTTTTTGGACAAATGAATGTTTTCGAGGAATCATAGTAAAATAGGGGCTTAACTGATACTAGTTTTTGTATGATTGACTTTTACTTCTACAGATTAGCGAAACGAAAGAAATTGTTAAGATTACTTGGAACCAGTGTTTGATAGTTTTCATATGTATTTTCTAAAGATGTCGATTTACACTTCGTTTGACATATCATTATGTAGGGCAATAAGAGTGAGTGAGTAAGTGCTCTAAAGCGGCAGGCCTTTGTTCATACAGCGTCGATGGATGATGAGATATTTTGTTAAAAACATTTTGTTTTATGCACATGTCACAATAATAAAATATTTACTTACTTACTTACTTACTTACTTACTTATTTCGCTCACCTGAGAATAGCTGACAAGCTGGAGATAATGAACTATGTCCTGGGCGGGGTTTTACCCCAGGGACATAATTCTAACATTCGTGATAGAGGACATGTAGATAATGCCATGTGCAAAATATCTTTGGTCAGGGTACCGGTTTTAGACTAGAATATTTTTAAGTTACCATTGAAAAAAATTATTTTTAGCTCCGGTGACCAAGATATGCTACAGAATGGAATTATTCATACCAAATATGTAAAGGACATCTAGAATATTCACCATGTCGAATATCAAAGCTCTGGCCATAGAAGTTTCAGAGAAGAAGACATTTGAAAATTTCACTTAATAACTCTATGTTATACTGTGGTCCCCGGAGCGGGGCCAATTTTGTCCCCAGGGGCATAATTTGAACAAACTTGATAGAGGACCTGTATATGATACTATGTGCCAAATATTTAAGCATTGACCCTTGAATTTTTTGACAGAAGATTATTTAGGTTTTCATTGAAAAAATATATATATTAGCTCCTGTGACCCAGATATTCTACAGACCGGACGCCGGACACCGGCCCATCCCAATAGCTCACAATTTGTTTTAAATATCTAACAATTAATTTCAATCTTAGTGGAAAACGGTTTGGAGCCTGATCAGACGCCGGATAACCCGGCGTTTGATCTGACTCCAAAAGTGTTGCAGCGGAAATATTAGTTTATTGGGAATAACGTCTTCTCCATTGTAGCTTGCTGGCACTAAATTCACCTTTATAAGCATGAAGTATAAATGTAAATGTTTTCTTTAATTGTTATATGTTATTTGTATTAAGCAGTTTGTTTGATAAGATTTAATTTTACCGTTAGATGATCACTTTTTTTTTTTTAAATTATTTGCGATGCTTTACTAAACTCTGGTTGGCAGAACCGGGTTTAGTCTGGCATTTTTATATGTTCATTCATTGTTACGTAGAACGAAGAAACCAACAAACCATATCAAATTGCAGTAAACCAAACTGTTCAAGCAGATTTTAGGTAATACGTATATCCAAATTTGTATGCATAAACACTTTGAGTAAAATGCAAACAATACAGATGCACATGTAGATTGTTGGGAGGGTCCTCAAGTACCGCAAATAGTCTGGACTAACTTGAAAGTGCCATTACTGTCTATATTCAAATTACGATTTGTCATATTGCGTTAACTCTTAGCCTGCCACTCACGACTGTAGCTCCATATGCAGACAGCTTGGATCCGGATGAGACGCCGAGTAACTCGGCGTCTCATCCGGATACAGGCTGTTTGACACTGGTACAACATTTTCAGCAATTTTGAGCAACTTTGAAGCACTTTGAAACTTGAAGCAGACGAGAAATATAGCAGACGACAATTTATTTGGCGGGCTAAGGGTTAACATTCAAGTGTCATACGATGAACTGCATTAGTTATAAGGTAAGTGCGTTTATATTTGTATGTGTAAATGCGTATTTTCTTTTGAGTTTGTCAAGCGTTGTTGTTCGTTATAAACAGTGCGCGACAATGACATTTCATACATAACTTAGGTCCGAGTCGTACACGGGTGGTTTCAATTTGTCAAATGTATATTTTGCTAAGATGTACAAATTTACAAGTCTATTCAATTTTATTGATTGAATATCGAATATAGATCTAGTCTAAACTCAATCAATGGTATGATTTGTGAATTTAGTAAACTCAATTTAGGCTAAAACTGAGTATAGTAAAACAAATTTGATATTTTAGTAAAGCATTGCTTTTGTGTATTTCACTTTTACGGTTCCATTTAAAGGAACAAATAAACGAAACAAATGGAATCAGTCTTTCCAGATAATAAAACGACGCTTACAAGAAGTGACTTATGCAGCGTGGATATCGGTCTGGACTAACCGACAGGAACCACCTTTGCTACAGAATATTCATAAAAAGGGGAAAACATTTTACAGACATGCGTAAAGGACGATACGAGCTTAAAACTATTCTTTTCAAGCAATTTAACCCTTTCACTGCCAATTTTTTCGTGAGATGTTTACCTCTTCACCGTTTCATTGTCGTCTTCTTCAGTTTTGGTGTCTGCAATGTCGTTTCAAAGTTTAAAAAAAGGCAGTATGACTGAAGAAATTTCAAAACGAGTGTCAAACAGTTTATATCCTGATCAGAAGCCGCGGTACGCGGCGTTTGATCAGGATCCAAACTGTTTTCAAACGCGCTTTTAAGCGTCATTGACAGCGAAAGGGTTAATCCAGTTGCGCTTCGTTTGATCAAGATACAAACATTCGACACTCGCGCTGATATCTTATTAGTCAAATGTCAAACATTACATTGTGAGCAGACAACAAATTTGAGCAGAACATACCTTTCTGAAGAGAACGAGTTGTTTGACTCTGATATTTTAATTTCAATTAACTCTTTCAGTGCCAAATTATCGTCTGCTTAATTTGGTTGAGGGGATTTTATTATTTTTAGAAAGTTTGACTTTAGTAATAGTTACACGAGTGCAAAACCGTTACACGGCGTCTGATCTGGATTCAAAATGTTTGTAAATAAATACAATTACACCATTTGCAGCGAGGAGTTATACGATAAACACAAATTTCGAAATTATAGTGGTGAAAACGGTTTTAGTTTGAATAAAACTAAACAGAAAACGTTACCAAAACATGCAGGAATGCCATAAATATTTTTATTTCAATCTGAGTGACAAGCAGCCGGGAGTCTTACTTACGTCGGTTTATCTGGTGTCCGATTTGAACTGAAAGGGTTACAGTGGGAACAATTTGTTTAAACAAAAAGGCGTTTATTTAAGAAATGTACCGAACTATTTTCGGCGTTTAAAGGTGTATCAAAATCATGAATTTGGGAAATTTTCAAAGTATATGAAAACACTCTATGGTGGTTTGGTATTGAAGAGCTATTTAAGATGAATTACAAAATAGAAAATGTGTACATTTTGGTGAACAACATTTGACTCTACGGCCATATAAAATTTACCCCACCCACTTTTTCTTATTTTGTCCTTTTCAAACAGCCCGCTTCAATAAAATCCATTTCAAATGAAAACAAATATGATAATTTGGTTTTGTGCTATTTATTTCCTGTCTATGGTAGTTTTTCTTCATACAAAAACTAATTTAAGAGAAGAGAGGCACCAAATGTGAAATTTCTCAAGCTCTAAATATCATCGATGTGGTACTTTTTTGTAAATTTTGTAAAGGGAGATAACTCTTTTTACTATTTCATTTTCAATTTTTTTACTTTTTTTCATAAAATAAAAAATCTAATAAAATTATGCCCTATAAAAAGCATATTTTCCATATTCAAGGATCCATGTTGTTCAAACCTGGTGCCTGCTTTGCCTAAATTTGGTTTTTAGATGTGAAAATACCACCATAGACATGAAATAAATAATGAAAACCCAAATTACCATGTTTGTTTGTTTTGAAATAGATTTTACTGAAGCTTGTACTCTGAATGGGTAAAATTTGGAAAAGAAGTCCAAATTTGACATACCTTTTTCAAATTGCTGTAGCTAAAAACAAAGGACACCACCATATTTTTATTTTTTTTCATTCATCATAAACAGCTCTTCCAAAATAACAATGATAGAAAAAAAGTTTAATACTTTGAAAATATCAGTTAAATTCTTTGATTTACATTATATTTGCTGTACTTTCTAATATTAAATGAATATTTTATTAGTATGCATGTATGTTTAATCCATATTAGAGGTTGTTTTCACGAATAATATGAACGCGAAAGGAACAGTCATAACTGCATTACTGAAACAACGCAACAACATGATTTTCGGAGAGCATATCCATAAGCCCCGCCACCTCTGCGAAAGGTACCCACAAGTCCTGCCTCTAGAGAAATTGCGTTTATACGAATTAAACGTCATTTTGTTCAATGCAATTGAATTGGGCGAATGTTAATACTACGAAAGTATAACGTCTTTCTTCCTGTTTTAAGTAATAAGTATATAAAATTGAGCTCGAAAAGTTAATTTGAATAGAAAACTTACCTTCTCACTATCGTTGTTGTCGGAAATTATTGCAAAGGTTTGGCAATCCAAACTTGTGCGGACTTTAAATGTCTTGACATACTGCTGACCCACAGTGTCCTCGGGAATAAAGACATACCGTGACGTAATTGCAATGCCGGCAATGGTCTTTGTCTGGAGGAAATCCACCTATTCAAAAAACACACGCAAAAACGTGCGATGAAAATGTTACTCTTTCACATTTCAACGAAACTAAATGTAATACAGTATATAGAGGATACCTGGGTTTTTTAGTGTAAGATCGAAGTTTAATCCATTGATTGAACATCAGACGTTATATTTTCACGAGTGGCGGAGCCACGAGTGAAAATATAACAGTCTGAAGTTCACGAAATGGATTTAAATCGATCTTACACTGAAAAAATACAGTTATTCTATTTATTTACGCTTTAACCCTTTGAACCCTAGTCCCGCATATTGGCGTCCTTTGCAAACAGTGTGCATTTGAATAGTACACTTGTCCTATGCAAACAGTGAAGACCCAGATCAGAGGGCTCCTAGGAGCCCTCTGATAAGGGTCTTCACTGTTTGTCATTATGCCAAACATTGACAAAAAAACCCATAAAAGTCAGAAATGGACTACACTAAATGGAAACTGGAATTGTCCATTTAAAGTTTCAGAGAGGAAAGAGTTAAAGCCACTTTTTAAACGAACTATTGAAAGCGAAAGTACATTATTTAACACGTGTGGAGCCCCAAATCTATATCGAACACATTCCCGTGACAGTTTGCGGTACAATGACGTCACTGATTTATTGATTTGACGTCATCGGAATTACGTGTGGTAAGTTGTTCGCGGCAAATTGGGCTGCCGGATGAAACTATAAGACACGATTGACTACGATTCTTGGGGAGCCCTACGGGGAAAATTCATAAAAGAAGCACGCGCGACGATAAATAAATACGAAAGCAGGAAACGCAACACAAACAATACACCCACCTCTCAAGCAGAACACACACACAGTCATACCATAACAAACACACACACACACGCGCGCGCACAATCTCATTCCTTCATCTACACACTAAATAGAAAACAACACGCAAGACAAACATAAAGCAAAGTGAATATAGGAGCCCGCCTTGGCACGGTCAGCAGCAATCAATAATTAATTATAAATTAACCATTAACTACCACTGGGGGGTTAAACCTGGGTTTAGGGGCGCCCAACCTCACTCTTATCTCCTATATTCACCTTTTAAGACGAACAGTGTACATAAAATATAAACCCTATTCCCCAACCTTACAATCAAAAAGACCGCCAACACAGTAAGTAAATATATGTAAAACATCTAACAAAATTATTAGTAACACGGGAAAGAATAAAACAGTCAAGCCCGTGTTAAAAATAACCCACTATGACAACGGTCAAATTGTACTCAAGTGACTAGTCTGTAGTTACGAGTAACTGTAAGACGTGGAAGTGTTCAGAGTACGACAGAGAGGGAGAGAACAAACAAAGCACGAAAATCCGACATAACTCTCCCGGTTAAGGACGGCTTTAGAGATACATCATCATGTAGTGCTAGGCCATGTCTGTCGTCGCACAACCAAAGAGAAAAGCATAGTTATCAATTGTAGATTGATCAATAACCAAACGTGAAGTGCGCAGCAATATAGTTGGATCATAATCTTTTTTGAGGAAAAATCTAATACGTTTCACAAACAGGTTTTGAAAATGAATATGTCCAAGAATCTTACGAAGTCTGTAAATCACATCACCATAAAATTCCGGATGTGAAATACCTTGCCGCAGAAAAGACTTTAAGTTACATTTATACTTGTTAATAAGAGGAAGATTTCTATGAAATTTCTATGATAATCCCACTACTTGAAACAGTGAAATTATCAAGTGATAATCCACAGCTTTTTCCTAGTAATCCATCGAAAAGCATATATAAAGTATTGTAAACGCCATTTAATTGGAAATATAAAAATATTGAGTGACAAACAGTTTGAAGACCGATGATACGCCTGGTTACCCAACCACAGATCTAGTTCCAGACTGTTTACATTGGAAACAATTGTGTTAAGAGGTTTTACAATGATTATAAATACTTTAAATGATTAGTCGTCTAGGACAGATGATTGCTGAATGCAGAGTAATAGTTATGCAGAAAATTCCTTTAGTAACCTCCAGGCAACTTGAACTCCGTATACAGTGGAGAAAATGTTTTTCTTTCCGGTTTAAACGCAAAAGAAACAAACAAAAAGGAGAAAATTACAACATTTCGACAATTCTGACTTCAGCGCTCCCTCTCTACAACGGCCCTCCCAACAACAACTCCCTCCTTACAACGACCCTTGCCGCTGTTCCCAAAACAGGACAATTATGTCTATCGCCTTTACTGTTGCAATATTGTTTGCTCAAAATTGTCGTTTGCTTATTTTCTCAATGATATATAATGGACATTATGACAAAAAAAAAACCTTAATGAAGAGTGACAAACAGCTTTAATCCAGATAAGACACCGCGTGACGCGGCGTCTGATCTCGATTCAAGATGTTTGCAAATGTAAGCCAATTTCCCTCCCTACAACGACATTTCCGAACAACGCACATTTGTTGTCTCCCATTGGGCGTCGTTGTAGAGAGGGGTTGCTGATCAGACGTCGGGTTATGCCGGGCTCCAAACTGTTTGCAATGGAAATAATAGTTTTAGCGTCAACGCGTTTATTGGGAAAGAATAGCGTTTTCTCCACTGTACCTGTTCATTTCAGAATTAGTTGGTTTGTACAATACGTGTACATACTGTACAGGCAAGTTTTGAACTTATCTCATTGACGGTTAGTAAATAAATACGAAAGACTCAAGCAGGAAACACAACACAAACAATACACCCACCTCTCAAGCAGAACACACACATAGTCATACCATAACAAACACACACACACACATACACACACACGCCCACACACGCGCAATACCATTCCTTCATCTACACACTAAATAGAAAACAACACGCAAGACAAACATAAAGCAAAGTGAATATAGGAGCCCGCCTTGGTACGGCCAGTAGCAATCAATAATTAATTATAAATTAACTATTAACAACCACTGGGGGTTATACCTGGGTTTAGGGGCGCCAAACCTCACTCTTATCTCCTATATTCACCTATAAAGACGAACAGTGTACATAAAATATAAACCCTATTCCACAACCTTACAACCAAAAAGACCGCCAACACAGTAAGTAAATACATGTAAAACATCTAACAAAAATTCTATGACAAGAAGATTATAAGTAACACGGGAAAGAATTAAATAATCAAGCCCGTGCTAAAAATAACCCACTATGGCAACGGTCAAATTGTACTCAAGCGACTAGTCCGTAGTCACGAGTAACTGTACGGTATGGATGGGTTCAGGGTACGACAGAAAGGGAAAGAAAAAACAAAGCACGAAAATCCGATATAACTCTCCCGGTTAAGGACGGCTTTAGAGATACATCATCATGTAGTGCTAAGCCCTGTCTGTCGTCGCACCTGTCATTTGCCATAGTTTTCGTCTGTTCTGTTCTAAGTTTATATAGGATTAACATAGAAAGCAATGGATATGGTGTTTTCAACAACTTAAGTTTCATTATCACACACCTGTCATTTTACTAAGACTTGATTTCTCTTTAAAATGATAGCACGCCATGGTGCCATGTGATGTTCACATTGCCATGGCAACATTATTAAGAACATTAGTCATGGATTTTCACTAGTGTTCTAAAGTTGCTTAGTAACAGAATCAAATCAGAAGTATAAAATTTCACCTCTCAGTCTGATCGGAAATTAACTCAGTTTTTGGTAAATATTTACCTTTAGTGACTTTAAGTTAATCAACTGGTTCCTCTTTACCTTTAAGGGGGTAGGTGCACCTTGGTAAAGTAAATACCAAATTCTTCAAACTTTGCATACTGATAGTAAAATTAGTTTCTATGACAAAACTGGTGAAAAAAGTGGGGGTACCGGACCTTTCTTTTTCACAATTTGAGATTTTTCAAGGCTACCCCCCTAAAATTGAAGCTTCATAAAAACTCCTACTTTTTTGTACTACGGTTTTTCAATCTTTATTTAAACAATCTATTTGTACCAAAAGTATCCCAATTCATATTACCATAGTAAGAATAAACCCTGAAAATAATGTTTTTTTAAGATCCAAAATAAAAATATTTGATTTCACCAGAAAGGAGTAAAATTTACCCCACCCACTTTTTTTATAATGGGAGAATAAGGCACTGTGAAGATTGCCCTATATATTGTCCCAAACTAAATACCAAATTTTTTATTTGTTGTTTTTAGCCTTGCAAACAAAAAGTTTTAGTGAAAGAGCAAATAAAAACACAGGGTCCCGGACCTTTTAAAAAAGATATAGATCATTTAATCTAAAAAATCCATTTTTTCTCATTTTTTCAATTTTTTGTGTACTTTTACCCAAAAAAAATTTTTTTCAAAAAATTTCATTTTATCGATTGAGTTATCTATAATTTATACTAAAACTGTACTACCATGAAAATTTCATGCTTATATTCTGAGAAATTGAAATGAAATCGGATGTAACAAAATACAACCTAAATATGAAAACAGTGTATGTTGTTAACTACGAATAGGACATAAAACTTAAAAAGTCCCTTCCGGAACGAAAATCCAATTTTTTCCCGGGAAAATAGTGTTTTATTACTGTATGCATTCACCAAAAATGAGTTCTTACCATTTTTTTGAAAACGAGTTCGTAAAATTTTTCGGAAATTTCATAATGCTCAAAAAGACAGGCCGACATCCTTAAACAGCTCAAATACATCAGAAAGTTATGACGGATTTCCAGGGTGGGAACTTATTATTTATGGCCAACAACTGTCAAATAATTTGACATTTGATATATGAACTATAATGACGATCGACACGCAGCTTGAATCTAGTTCAGACGTCGCGTAACGCGGCGTCTGGTCTGGATTTAAACTGTTTGCACATGTAAGCCAATTTCCATCCCTATAACAGCTCCCTCCAAAGAACACACACACACTATTTGACTCCCATTGGGTGTCGTTGTAGAGAGGGAACACTATATATATGTACGAGGGAACAGTAAAAAGTTTTGACCATCACACGATAAAAAGTTGTAAACGCACGGACTAATCTTGCAGTTTTACTTTTCATACGGTGCAGTTCTTAATCTACACGCTGTTATCAAAATCATGAATATGCGACAAGTACAAGCTACATAAAATTTGGATTTAAAATTTCTGGTCATACATACTAGTAATAAAAAATGGTTTGGAAGCGCTCGTTAAATTCGGGTCTATATTAAAACTCGCAATGAACTTTAATTTGTGCCCAAAACTATCATTAATAAAATATGCCAAGTTTATGGGGAAAATGAAGTTTCCTTTGGCATAGACTCTATTCAAGATGCCTCTAGATCTGGCATGAGGCGCACAGAAGGGACCCCGAACAACTTCTCAAAGGTCAGTGAAATTTTGCAATCAGAAGCAAGATATACGTCTACCGAGATAGCTAGAAGGATCGGCATTTCGGAAGCATCTACTTGTACAATTCTAAAGAAGGACATTGGACCTTCGCGTAAAATTGCCGGATGGATACCTCATATTCTCACAAACGAACAATAGACAGCACATGAGAAGATGACCAAGAAACTGTTGAAATTGCATCCTAAATTTAAGCGGAAAGTTTTCGCGAATACAGTGACTGGAGACGAAAAATAGGTTTATTCTTTTTAACCACAAAGGGAAATAGATTATAAAATATGGGCCACCAGAAACGCTCGTAGACCAGTTATTGCCAAATAGATGCTCATTGTTAAGAAGGTTATATGTTGGCTGTAGTTTTCGATATTAACGGCCTTATAGTCCATGTTTCCGTTCTTATGGGGCGCACAGTTGCTGGAAAATTGTACAAAAATAATATACTGGGAAAGTTAAATAAATACTTTAAAAAACGTCGACCAAAGACAGGACTAAGAGGAGTTTGTTAACTTCATGACAATGCTCCGGCACATACCTCTGGGTTTTAACTGATTTTTTGAAAATGAAAAAAGTTTAAACATATTTTATTCCATAAATATACATAGAAATGGGGTTGGGCCACAAGTTCTCACAACATTAGATTCGGCCCTTCCCCTTGTAGTTATGCGCCGGGTGTGACTGGCTGCATTTTTGTCAACTCTACTGTTATCAATATTCAAAGTAGAATTACTTTATATAAACTTCTGAAACTTTACAGTGTTGTAAATGAATATATTTTTAAAAGGATGGTGTGATTAAAATGTGATTTTATAGTGAGATTTAAAAGATATTGTGGATTTAATCAATCATATTTGTAGAATATCTAGTGCTACACTGGACTTATTGGATATTTAATTCAACATGTGTTTGGCCCAAGGCAGAACTGACGGTGAACAAGGCCTACCAAAACAGATTATCACCTACAGCAGGTTGTATCTTTCTGAGCTCAAGCAATTATCACCTGATTGTAAACCAGATCCCCTTTTATTATCTAGATTGAGAGAGTTAGGTCTTTATGACTTTGGGCAATTTGGATTAGCAAAGTATAGGGGCACAAAAGGGGGTAAATCCAAACTGAAACGCATTTGGGATACAAATGATGGCATTCATCATGAAATTGTAAGATATTTACAACAGTCAATGGAAGTTGTTTCCAGTACCTGTCAAAAAAATAGTAAACTTGAAATCTCAGTTGAACTTCCTAAAGCAAAAACACAAAATCTCATTCATGTAAAGTACGAACAACCTATGCCCACCAAACCCCAGAAGCAAATTAAAATCTGCAGTGTAAACCCCAGATCAGTAAAAAGTAAAGCTTTGGCTATACATGACTATATTATTTCAAATGATATTGATGTAATGGCCGTCACTGAGACCTGGCTTGGTAGTGCTGCAGATAAACCATGCTTAGGTGAACTGGTTCCTGACAGCTATAAGATCAAACATGTTCCTCGCTGTAGTGGAAGCCGCGGTGGTAGGGTGGGGCTCATATATTAAGGCATCCATTGATATCAAAATTCTTTCTTCTACAAGAGATAATGATTTTTCAACTTTTTAGCACATTGACTGTACATTAAGCATCAACGATTTCACAGTGCGTCTATCAGTCGTTTATAGACCCCCTCCATCCACTGCAAACGGTCTAAAAACTACAGTCTTTCTTGATAAGGAATGGCATCTTTTCTTACCGAAATTTGCAACCACTGATAAACAAGTCATCATTGTAGGGGATTTAAACCTTCATCTTGAACGATAGGAACACTGTCAGTTTCGTCAAAACAATTGAATCATTTGGTTTTGAACAACATGTCAAAGAAGCCACTCATGTAGGGGGACACACTCTTGATGTTGTTATTACAAGAGAAAATGAAGACTGTGTGTCAAATATCGAAGTCACTGACCCTGGACTATCTGACAGTAGTGGCAAAATCTCTCGAGGCCATTTCTCTCTGTGTCTTTCAATGCAAAGGTAGAAAAACCTTCATCTATCAGAAAAACTGTTTCATTTCGAAGGCTTAGGGATTTTAATGTTGAATCGTTTAAAAGAGATATCCTCAACTCAGATTCAATGAAAGAAATTCTGCAAATGACAGATGTTGACGAAATTGTCAGTGTTTATACACACGAACTTAAAACTCAGATCAATTAGCATGCACCATTGAGTACTAAGACCATAACTCTCAGGCCATCATGCCCATGGTACACACAGGAACTTCACGATGCTAAACATTTAAAGCGTAAGTTGGAACGAAAGTGGAAATGATCCAAACTCATAATTGATCATCAACTGTATCGAGAGCGGTGTGCTAAATTAACAAATTGTTAGCAAAGTCAAAGGTTAATTTTTACACAGAAAAAGTAGAATCCTGTCAACGGGACTCGAATAGTCTTTTCAAAGTCACTAAACATCTCCTGGGTGAAAACAGTGAAATTGCACTGCCAAATAATGTCTCCTCAAAACAACTTGCGCATGATTTCAGCGACTATTTCATTGAAAAGGTAGACAAAATACGGACAGGCATTGCCTCTGAATCAACGTCATGCACCCAGTCATCACAGGAACGTTGCATTCAATGAACTCTTTAGAAAGCTTTGACTCTGCTACAGCAGCAGAAATTGGGGAGATTGTAAAGGCATCCCCATGTAAATCCTGTGAACTCGACCCTATACCTACATGGCTCTTAAAGTTATGCCTTGACGAGCTCCTACCGTCGTTAACGAAAATTGTGAACTCTTCGCTGGAGTCTGCGTATGTTCCAAAAGAATTCAAAAAGTCGCATGTAAGACCTCTTTTGAAAAAGCTGATCTCAATACAAATGATCTTAAGAACTACAGGCCTGTATCAAATTTGCCATTTCTCTCAAAAGTATTAGAAAAGGTAGTAGACAAACGCATTGAGTCCCATTTGACCACAAACAATCTACATGAACAGCATCAGTCAGAATATCGTAAGCATCACTCTACAGAAACTGCTCTTCTAAAAAGTTCAAAATGACATCTTGCAATATCTTGATAAGAAGGAAATCACAATACTGGTGACCTATCTGCCGCATTTGACACAATTGATCATGAAACATTACTCAATCACCTTGAAAAAGACTTCAAAGTTATTGGAAACCTACTAAAGTGGATGACCTCATACCTGACTGACCGTTACCAAACAGTCGCAGTAGATGGCGAATTATCTGCCCCAGTTCAAATGAAATATAATGTGCCACAGGGGTCAGTTCTGGGGCCGAAAAACTACATCTTGTACACAAAATCTGTCGGCTCAATTTGCAGAAATCATCAGCTGGATCATCACTTCTATGCAGATGATTCACAGTTATACTTGTCATTTAAGCCTAAAGACACATCTTGTCAACAAGAAGCCACACAAGTCGAAGGGTGTCTAAAAGACATAGTATCATGGATGCACCAGAACATGTTGAAGCTGAACACTGACAAAACTGAGGTCATACTGTTTCACTCAAAAAAGTTTAACGTCCCTGGAGATTTTCACGTTCAAGTGGGAAACTCTAAAATCAAACCATCATTATGTGTGAAGAATCTTGGTGCAAGATTAGATTCCCAAATGGATATGACACAGCACATTAACGCTGTGTGCAGATCTGGCTACGCACAGCTGCGGCAGATAGGTCATATTAGACAGTACCTTTCTCCAGAAGCTACAAAGACCTTGATCAATTCTCTGGTTACTTCAAAAATTGATTATTGCAACTCACTGCTGTATGGGATTCCCCAACCAAAACTCACTATGCAAACTACAGCGTGTGGAAAATACAGCAGCCCGCATCATCACCAGGACCCCTCGGTACAATCACATCACTCAAGTCTTGAAGGATCTTCACTGGCTTCCAGTTCAACACAGAATTGAATTCAAAATTCTGACACTCACATACAAAGCCATGTGTAATGATTCTCCAAGGTACATTGTCAATATGCTTGACGTGTATAAACCTCGAAGAGAGCTGCGATCTGCGACTAAATCAGTATCGCTGGATGTACCGAGGAGTCGTTTGGTGAGGTTTGGAGATAGAAGTTTCATGCATGCAGCCCCAAAGCTCTGGAACAGTCTACCATCAGACATCAGAGATGCGAGCTCAGTTGCAGTCTTCAAAAAACGTCTGAAAACACACTTCTTTAATATATATTATTAGAAGAAAGTAGGTAATCAATGACTGCTACCTCTGGGCTGTGTTCTTGCTGTGGATGCTGTGGGTCTGAATGGCAGTTCTGGAGTTAGTTGTACCATTGACCTTGTGCCTGTCTGGTGGATCTTGCTGGTAGGGATTGTCCAATCGCTTTGAAACCATTTGGCTAGGGGTCTATGGTGAAATTCTTGGACAGCTTTATGTTTATGAACTAAGGGTGTACCACGGCCATAGATTATACAATACTCAACCAAACAACACGGAGAGTAGTGTTTTAAACATTCGTTTTACGACTTGTGAACTGCTCTCCGGCCCTACACTGAAACAAACAAACAAAGTCAACCAAACAACATGGAGAGTATTGTTTTAAAATTCGTTTTACGATTTGTGAACTACTCTCCGGCTCTACACTGAAACAAACAAACAAACAAACAAACAAAAAACCACTCTGTTTTAATCATGCCATTGATGGTTTAATTATTTGACTCATTTTAAAAATGATTTTACAAACTTACTATAACAATTTTATAATCTTGGTAATAATATTGAAAGAATTTCCATGTTTCCATGCATTTCAATATTGTATCATTTTTACTGTGAATGTATTTATTTGTCTTTCTTGCTTTGTAGGTACATTTATATAATTACATGTGAAGCGCTTTTGAACGCACAACTCCTGTGTGAAAAGAGCGCTATATAAATCGGGTATAATAATAATAATAATAATAAACATTCAGACAATATATACAATGGCTCTAAACATATATAACTATTTAGTGACAACAAATAGAAGGAGTGGTAAGTAAGAGAGGAGAAGTAAAAGAAATAAGAAATAGCTTACTAGTGATACTTTTAAAATAACTTATTGAATTTGAGTGACATCATTTGGATCAGTCTGTAGCAGCTGAACATGTACAGTTTGTCTTGTATCCAAAAGAAGATAACAAAGTAGTCTAATAGATGATGTAGCTCAATGCGAAACAAAAAAACAGTACAGAAAGTGGTTTATGTGAAAAAATAACAGCAACTAAAAGTAAACAGAACAAATCACATTTGGTTTACATTAATCAAATGTGAAAAGCTTTGTTTCTTTTATATATCGGTGTACAGCATCAAACATAACCATAGTGTCATCATTAGTTAAGTTGTTACACTGGGTTTAAAGGATGAAACGCTCTAATTGCATTAAAAAGTTTTATTCTTTGAGCATGGTATTTAGGACAGACAAAAATGTAATGCTCTGCATATTCTATTTGGTTACAGTGGGTACAGTTTGGATTGTTTGATGTGTGATTATCATAAAGATCGCTGTTCAAATTACTACAGTTGTTTCGCAGACGTACAAGCATAACTGATAAGTATCGGCTTCCATGGTATTTTGATTATGGCATGTTTAGTAATATTTTCTTTAAAGCGACTCGCAACCAGATGGTGCATTAAAAATAGTAATTTGTAAATATGTGTCAAACGCTTATATAAATGGTAAAGAATTAGTTTAGGATAAGAAATTCTGTTTAAAAAAATGTATTTCAATAAAAAAAAATATTGGTCTCTGGTGGGATTCGAACCCGGGGCCCGGCATTGGCGGACAGAAGGCAAAATAGGGGAAACCGCTTAGACCAATGGACCACAGAACTATCCGTTTATCCCGGATCGATTTAACGTATTTCAATGTGTAGCCATCGAAAGTGCATATAACTTCGTAATTCGGCTCGTGTTTATGTCTGAGCCCGTGTAGAGAAGCAATTACAACAACTATACCGTCTACTAGTCGGTATAGAAAAACGATGGAAAATATCTAAAAATCCAAGATTCGGTGACGATTCTTGAGACTTTTTTTGGACTGATCATATTTTTTTAATGTCAGAAGCCAAATAATGCCACAAATTTGCTTTTATTTGAGTATTTTATTTTATTTTGACAAGTACACCATCCGGTTGCGAGTCCCTTTAAAACTTGAAATTGAAGGAGCATTCTTGAGAATATGTGCTGTATTATTCCATAATGCAATTGATGACGGAATACATGAATTACGAAATATTCCTGTCCTAGCAAAAGGATCAGGAATATCAGTAGCGTTTCTTAAGTTATAATTTCGCTTTATTGGGATTTGAGGAAACAATTCATTTAAGTAATCAGGCAACATATTGTGAGTTGCTTTATACATGAAACAGAGACGTTTTATTTCGCGACGCTTTTCTAGAGATTGCCAACCACATTCTCTATACAAATTCTCAAGAGAAACAGAACGTGTTAGTCCTGTAACCATACGAGCAGCCTCATTTTGGAGCTTCTCTAGGAAATTTGATTGCTGCATTGTACAGCAATCCCAAACCTCAGAAGAGTATTCCAAAATTGGTCTCACGTAGGAAATATAAATCTGGTTTAACGCATGTCTATTTAAGTTAAATTTCAATCTACGCATTATGCCTACTACCTTTGAAGCAGATTTTAAAATGTTATCTATATGAGTATTCCAGTGTCCATTTGAGTCAAGAGTAACGCCAAGATGTTTATGGCTATCAACAAAATCAATATGTGTATTATCAAAGCGAAGTGATGGAAGAATTTCATAATTTCTAAGAGAAAAAAAACATAGCTTCTGTCTCAGAAGGATTCAAATTTACGAGCCATTGATTAGCCCAGTGTGAAATAATATTGAGATTATGGTTTATAATACCTTCAATATCTTAAATTGAAGAAGCTGAATAGTATAATGATCTGTCATCTGCATATAATCTGGTTAAACTTAAAAGTGATTCTGCAATGTCATTAACATAAATAGGAAATAAAAGAGGGCCTAACACTGACACCTGGGGCACACCAGTACAAACATACTTGGTTGATGAAGAATGGGAATTTATAACAACTTTTTGCCTTCGTTTAAACAAATAATTGGAAATCCAATTTAAAAGTTTGCCTTTTATGCCGTTTTGTTCCAATTTAAAAAGGAGACCATTATGCCATACCCTATCAAACGCTTTTGAGATATCACAAAATACTATGCAATTATATTGTTTGTTTTCAAAGGTTTGACATATATGGTAATATATCTATTAATTGGTAAGAAGTAGAGTGCTTAGGTAAAAAGCCTGATTGATATTTATATATAAGATTATTATCAATAAAAACATTATACATATATTTAAATACTATTCTTTCAAAAATCTTTCCACAACAACTTAATAAAGCAACAGGCTGGTAGTTGGAGACGTTGTTTTTATCACCTTTTTATAAAGCGGAGTTACGTTTGCTAACTTCCAAATATCGGGGAATATTCCTTCTTGTAAAGATCTATTAAATAACGAAGAAAGAGGTTTCGAAACTGAGTGCGACACATTTTTAAGCATACGGTGACTAATTTCATCTGGTCCGGATGCTTTATTTAATTCAAGACTACCGATTATGTCTTCAATTTCTTCCTTTGTAATATAAATATCACTTAAACGTTCAGTTGTTTTGCCTATAAAAACAGGGAGTTCGGCTTTACTGTCGTCAATACAAGAAATAGAGGAAAAATATTGGTTTAAAACTTCAGCCTTTTCTTCGTCTGATGTATGAAGATACGGCTCACCAGAAAAAGATACAGTACATATTGGAGGTATATTTGCAGAGGAATCATTATTTTTAACAAAATGGCGTATACTTTTTAAAAAACCACTTATGTCATTGTTTTGCAAATTCGAGAGGGAAGATTCAAAATTTTGGAAAAATGTTTCTTTAGCATGCTTTTTTAAAATTATTTACTTTATTTCGTAACTTTTTATAACTATTCCAGTCATTCTGTTTCCCTGATTTTAGAGCAATACGTTTTTGTCTATCTCTTTTCCTACTAAAAGCTCTCAGAGTAGAGTCAAACCACGGTTTGTCGTCTCTTCGAATAAAGATAACTTTTGATGGCACACATGTTTCAACAAAGTGGATAAAAGTATCGGTAAATATTTTACATGCATCATTAATATTATTATCTAAAAGACAGTTCCAATTGTACTCTAAAATATATTCGTTCAGTTTATCAATATTAGCGTCCCTATATATTCAAATTTTCCTTTCAAATGTATTATTAATATGATATGAAAGAGGAAGTGATATTAAGGTAGCTTTATGATCGCTTATTTTATTTGGGACAAGCAAAACATCAGCTTATTAAATGACATATCAAAAGGAACAATGATTGGATCGAGTAAAGCATTAACTCTAGTAGCCTCAGTAATGACATTTCTCAATTAATTATTTATAAGTATATGTTTTAATTTCTATATGATTGATTAAATAGATCTTCATTTAAATCTCCAACAATAACAGTATTATTTGATAACTCAAAGGCTTGTTCTATATTTAAACTAAAGTTATCGAAACAAATTCGATATGCTGTTTTAGGACTGTGGAAATCTCCTAATAAATAACTTTTGCGTTTATTTTCTATTTTGATCCACACAGATTCGTTACAAAAGATTTCCAAATTTAGAATCCGCGAATGCTTTAGATCATTTGAAACGTAAACAAGAATACCCCCACCATGATTAGACCTATCCTTTCGATAAGATAAACTGTGATAGTTGGATATTTGCAATGCATTATCTGATATGCTGTTCTGTAAAACAAAGAATATCAAACTCTAATAATGAATCCGTAATAAAGTCCAACTTGTTTCTTATACTTCTTATGCTTAAATGCAATATTGTTAAATCATTCGTGGTTGGACCTGGGTTTAATTCTACACCACCCGCCTGTATCAGTAGCAGTATCATGACAATGCAAAAGTGTGAGGATTACAAAATTTCGCTTAGAAATCGGCTGAAATGTTTGACATGTGAGCTAATACATCTGAAAATTCGAACGATCAAACAGAAAATATACAAAAATGAAAACTTACAGTAGACTCTACTGCAACCTATGTATAGTCTGCAGCAGAACAAACCAATGGAGTTAAGTTTGTTTGAAGGAATCTGTGTTTCGAGGTACAATTAGACCTACGCTCATCGGCCGCTTTTATACTCTGCAGACGGCAACATATTGCATGACAAAATAAATGCCAAAAACTACTGTTGCAACCAGTTGCACAATTTGTTATTTATTTTTATAGTTGTTGTTGTTTTATTAACTGTGGTAAGTATATCCGGTCGATTAACAAAGGTCCAACTGTACAACAAAAGGTATATTCCTATCATATATTATTACTTTCATAAATTAAATACACGGCAAAGTGACTTTGCCAAACACATTATTCACCAGATCTGGCACCTGCAGATATTTTTCTGTTTCCAAAATTGAAAAGGATGCTGTCCGGAAGAAAATATGACAGTCGTTCGGCTGCCTCAGCTGTTAATCAGTGTTTGAAACATATACCAAAATAAGACTACGAAAATGCTGTTCGGAAGTGGTTGAAAAGGTTGAAGTTATGTGTTTCTCACAATGAAGAGTACTTTGAAGGAAATAAAAAGAAATAATTCAAATATTGCATTCTGGTTACTTTTTAATGGCCCTTGACAAAACTTTTTACGGTTCCCTCGTACATGTATTTTATTAAATAATTGTTAGTACAGCGCTCCTTCTCTACAACGACACCCAATGGGAGACAAATATTGTGTGTGTTGTTCAGAGGGAGTCGTTACAGGGAAGGAAATTGGCTTACATCTTCAAACAGCTTGAATCCAGATCAGACGCCGCGTTACGCGGCGTCTGATCTGGATTCAAGCTGTTTGTCACTCGTCATTAATTAATTTATATCAAAATGGTCATTATGTCACTGTGAGAAAAACAGCAGACGACAATTTTTAGCAAACGCTTTTGCAGCAATAAAAGCGTTAGACATAATTGTCCCGTTAGGGAACTGTGGCAAGGCTCGTTGTTGGGAGGGAGTCGTTGTTTGGAAGACCGTTGTAGGGAGGGAACACTGTAGTAAGAAATGACTCGACTAACAAGTTCAATTCATCCTCATATCGGTCGTATACCAATGTTCTTAACTAAAACTGACTTATATTTCTGATGTTTGTATATTTGCTCATATTTATTGACCCATACCACTAAAGAAGCCTTAGAATATCACGCCAGATATACATTAACATGTCAATTTTCCTACATTCTGAAGGGAGATGCTTTACGCAGACTGAGAGTAAAGCAGAAACGAGCTTTTTTCTACTGTACTTTAAGCATGCTTCAATCAACCCCTTGTCTTAAACTCTGAATATTTGCTAGAGAGAATATTACTTGGAAGTTCCGTTTTAGGACTTTCAGTTTAAGATTCAAACAAAATGAACGTATGAAAGCGTCCTAGACCGAAAACATATATTTACCTGAACATATTCGTTCTCCGTGACTGGCATTTGAGCTATCCATGCACCGTAATACTCTCCTGTCGAACTAAGCCTTGCAAACTCTGGCTTTCCACAGTTTGGATGGGGGCAATAGATATGTTGACAGTGGTACGACGAAGCTGTTAGTTGAGAATCAGCCACCCCATCAGGACCATCCACCAGATAGTTAAGACACGCTGATTCTAACAACAATACATGCATAATTACGTTTAAGCTGCAGTGACTTGTATAGATCCAAACAGAAACTGTCGATAATCGATTATCTCTGTTAATTAATGATGCATAAATTATCGATTGTATATATGTTACATGGATAAAGTGTAATCAGGGAATACGTGAAATCTCTTAAAAAATCAGGGATTTCATGAAAACCCTAAATCTCCCAGGGAAAGGAGTAATTTTTTAAGTGAATATTTATAAATATTTGGCAGTTACTTTTGGTTAAAGTAATGAATCTTACCTTGTTTAGTTCATTTAGTTCAAGGGCAAGTACCACGCTATGACATATTTTGTTAACCTTATTAACAAGACAGGTGTCTTAATCGTCCTGGCTTATATGCACACTGTTCACTTTTTTTTCCACTTGTGCGAGAAACTTTGTATGAACGTTCATTAGATCATGATTTTTCAAAAAAGCATGGTGTTGAACCAAAGGAAATGATAATACAAATCTGTTTATCTGATGAATGAAGGGATATTTCATCGATTCCCTAAAACGCCCAGTGATTACGAGTAATCCCTAAAAATATCAGGGATTACGCGTAATCCCTGATTACACGTTATCTCTGTAACATATATAACATTTACAGATAGCGGACTGCTACTAACTTGTGATCTCAAACCAGATATGGTATGTAAACCAAGTGAACGACATAAGATTTTATCAGCTTTGATCCACTTATGCCTCGATATAGCCATGAACTCATCCAATGAGATTGCAAAGTTGATCTAAGAATATCGAAAATTTTGTCGATACAGCAGATAATTTATACTAAAAATAAATATTTACAGTTTCTGGTGAAACCTTGCATTTTGCGGGCTCTCACTAGAGTCTAAACTGCTAATCAATGTCTGTTCTGTTTCTATACGAATGAGTTTAACATACAGTATAACTTGCCGTATCTGTACCAACTGATGATGTTGGATAAAGCAGTGCTCCGGTTAGAGCAAGTTTTAGATATACAGCCTAACTTTGATATTCAATACTCGCTTAATTGGAACATACCCGTATTTGCCTTTAACTTTTAATACGGGTATATTTTACTTAAGCAAGTTTGAGATATAGCAACTCATTAAAGGAAATACGGGGAAGCTCGACGTAAGCGAGTTCGAGATAGCGAAGTTTGTGTAAGTGATTCAACATTTGGGTCCGAAAAGCATTGTCATATGAAGCAGGTTTCCGGATAAACCAGGTGTCGTATAAGCCAGCTTATACTGTATTACTTATAAGTTAAACGCAGCAAATCGCCACTATAAAGATAGACAGTTAGATTTATTATTTTTAAGTGTTAAAGAAAATGTCACAGTATCATTTTGTTTTGTTAATTTTTCAACATTATCTTATAATTGATAATAAAAAGCGTCATTCTCGTATTTCTTGAGATTATAATTAAGGACATTTGACGCAAGGAATTTGGTATAATATCCTTATCATATGCGGAACTGGCGGTATTCGACGTTTGATTATGATATAAACTGTAAATATCAGCGCATTAAAGATGGATAATGAATGAGTTAAATGTCTGGAAAATACGAGACCAGTATTTCAAACATTTTCTATCCAGAAAAGACGTTATTTTCTCGGCTGATTGTTCATGACAATTATATATTAATAAATTCAGAGAACTGACGCAGACGACAACTGCATTGCATGATAAAGGTTAACCTAAATAATAATTTACTGAGACGTCGGATCCAATTCTAGACGTAGAAAGTTTCAAGTGCATATATCGTCTGCTAAATTTGCCACTGGGAATGTTGTGTCATTTTATTTCTCATATTACATCGGTCAGCACAAAGTCATCTTGTGGTTTTCATTCATACATAAATATTCAAATTCGCCCCCATTCAATTTCATTGAAACATTTCACGTTTAATTCATATAGACATAATTTATCTAGGAGCGGGACTTGTGGGTAAATTCCGCAGAGGAGGCGGGGCTTTTGTATAACTTCTCCGCGAAGCACAGCTTCAGTTATATTATGCGGTTATGGCTATTCCTTTAAAAGTAATCATTATTCGTGTTAACAACCTCTAATGTGGATTAAATATACATGCATACTAATAAAATGTTTATTTGATATTAGAAAGTACAGAAAATATAATGTAAATATGAGAAATGAATTGACTTTTTCGGCGTTTAAGCGAAATAAACGACATTCATAGAATTTGCCGATCATTTTCTGTCGTTTATTTTGCTTGAGGATGTCGGCCTGTCTTTTTGACATGATGAAATTTCCGAAAATTGTTAAGATGGCGAAATTATAATAATTATCAAAACTCATTTTCGGTGAATGCATAAAATACTATTTTTGCGAGAAAAAAAACATTGGGTTTCGTACCGTACGGGACTTTTAAATTTTTTTGTCTGATGCGTAGTTTACAGCATACATCGTTTTCATAGGTAGGTTGCACTTTGTAATATCCGGTTTCATTTCAATTTCTCAGAATATAAGCATGATGTTTACATAGAAGTATTGCATTATTATAAAGTATAGATAAATCAATAGATCAAATGATTTCGGTTTTTTAAAATAATATTATTTTTTATAAAAAATATACACCAAAGGGTGAAAAAATTGAGTTAAAATGGATTTCTAATAAAATGGTCTATATTCTTTTTATAAGATCCGGGACCCTGTGTTTTTATATGCTATTTCACTAAAACTTTATGTTTGTAAGGCTAAAATCAAAACAAATAAAAATGTGGTTAATAGCTTGCTATAATTCATAGGGCAATTTTCGCTGTGCCTTAATATCCCATGATATAAAAGCGGGTGGGGTAAATTTTACTCCTATCCAGTCAAATCGCACATTTTAATTTTGTATCTTGACAATACATTATTTTCAGGAATTATTCTTACTATGGTAATACAATTATGACCTTTCTTGTACAAATAGTTTGTTTAACTAAAGATTGAAAAAACGTAGTACAACAAAAAGTTTTTTGTGAAGCTTGTGTAATTTTTATATATTCATGCAAAGTATGAAGACTTTGGTAATTGTTTTACAAGGGGGCACCTTCCCCCTTAAACGCTTAACAATCATTCATTTCTTAAATATATCAAAATTATTTTCAAAAGTATGTTTGCCTTTACTTAAGCAAAGGCAATGGATTGCCTCCAACTTTTATTACCGAGTTATTCCCCTTCACTGCTATGACGTCATTACATTCAAACAATTGTCGTCTGCTTCTATTTCTAAAAAACAATTTTTAGGTATTTTGACTTAAAATAAATTGAAATGAGAGTCAAACAGTGGCTCCTGATCAGGCTTCGCGTAAAGCGGCGTCTGATCAGGAGCCAAATGTTTGCAAAAGACTGTAGTGCGTGCTTGGGGTAAGACAGTGAAGGGGTTAAGAACCACAATGGAAAATAGAGTAGTTTTACTCTTTTTGTGTTGGCCTTGTCATATAACGTTGATTGACATGGCTGTAAAGTATCATACATAATGTTGTTAATTGATTGTTATGTATGTTTCAATACCAGATTGCCATGTAACTTTATATTCAAGGTTGCCATACATATATCTATTTTTACGCCTTGCTCAAAAGAAATTTGACATAATGCCATTGTTTTAAACACAGTCAAAATGTCAAAATGTTAAACACTGTCAAAATGTTCAATGTCCAACCTTGGAATACTGTCCCCATTTCATCAAAGATTACCCAAAGTTAAATGATTTGAAACATTGAATGAATATGTGTTTCGCCTCGCGGTTCATCAGCCTATACTATGTATATATTACTTTGCGTTTACCTCAACCAACTATTCAATAGTGACGTGAATATATGCGGCTCTCACATATTACCTATGAGAGTTGTTTGTCCTAAGCAAAATGTGTCGACCAAAATCAAAGGGATCCTGGAAGAAAACACTTAACTTCGGTCCCGAATGTTCATTGAATATGAAATTTTGTAAAAACGTAAAACATTTGTGTAATTTTACCTGGTACCCATGTGTAGTACTTTGTTCCAAATACCGTTGGTATCCCATCTGGTGAAGTATAAACTTCTGAGCAGCACGTACAACTACCACTTTCCTCTTGGTAAAATAGTGACCTGCACTGGCTTGAGGATCGGTACAAGCAGCCTATGTCACTTTTGGCAACAAAAGACTCTTCCGTATCCTCCGGTCTGCATATTTTATTATCTAGAGCGTCTTTGATTTCGTAAGAATCACCAAACGATGCTTCACATAAGTACTGATAACGGCAAAACAGTAAGAACATTATCAGCCATTCAATGCCAATCGTATCCAGATGTTTCGCAGACATCTTGATTATACTTTCTTCCTCCCAATTATGAAGAGTTCCTCTTTAACAAATCATGTCACTCTCCAATGTTATCCTCCTACAGTGTTCCCTCCCTACAACGGCCCTGCAAACAACGCTTTCAACCTCACAACAACAATTGCCGCTCTTCCCCAAAACAAGACAATTATTTCAAACCTATTAACGGCTGCAACGTCATCTGCTTTAAACTTTCGTCTGCTGTTTTTCTAAAAATTACATAATGGACATTTGACAGAAAAATACTTAATGACGAGTAACAAACAGTTAATTCAGATGAGACGCCGCGTTATGCGGCGTCTGATCTTGATTCAAACTGTTTGCAAATGTAAGCCAATTCCTCTCCCTATAACGACTCCCTCCGAACAACGCACACAATTTTGTCTCCCATTGCGTGACTTTGTAGAGAGGAAGCGCTGAACATATAAACTTCCTTTACAAGCCTTTCACACGAATATGCATTTGTCTTCTGCTTATTTTTAAGAAACAATTTACCAGAATTGTCTTTCAGAAATGTTTTCTTCAGAATATCGAGTTGTCAGGCCACTTACGCGGACGAGTGAATACTCTTGTTAAAGTGCCACATACTTAGCCTTGCTGATCGGTTAAAAAGTTTTTTTATTACAGTAAAACTTGTTTTAAACGACCAACAAATGAAGTGATGGCGGTCTTCCCGAAAAATACACCGCTTAATGCGGAACAGAAATAATGGTGAATAACCCTAAAGGAGCCTTCTGCGTTACTTGTATCCAGCATCAAGCTGCCACTTGTCGTAAGTGCTATAAATGTATTGTCTTTGATTGGTCGCTTGATGTAGATTTGACTGTAATCTCTATTCCCGGATTAGCTCATTTCATATTATCTTTACCGCAATCTGTTTTCTTAAAACGTATTTAAGAAATATTAGATGTCCTAACTGCTGAAATATGTATGAACACTAAGTGATACTATTGTTCGGTTCAGTGATCAGGCATTTGATGAACTGACCTGATTAAAAGGGCATTGCCTTAACAGTTAACTTTTACTCATGACTCCATATAAGATCGAGTAGATTTAACATTCCAAGTAGTTATTTATTTGCTGTTATCGCAAAATAATCGTTCCGAAGAGATTACCCTAAAGGGCAGTCACATTTCAGGGTGTCGCATCACTGGGTTTAAAAAACAAAAGTTAGTTTCTTATAATAACTTTTATTACTGCGTGTGATCTGTATCAAACGCAATATATTGGTCAGCAGAATAACTGTGTTAACTCATTCATCCCTGTAACTTTAAATGGACAATTCCAATTTAAAATTGCATTTAGTCCATTTTTTAATAATAATGGTGGTTTTTAACAATATTTTACAAAATGACAAACAGTGTAGATTCTGATCAGAGGGCTTTAAGGAGCCCTCTGATCAGGATCTACACTGTTTGCATACGACAAGTGCACTCTTGATAGGTATATGGTTTGTTCATGACGAGTATACTCGTCGCTAGGCTTCAATGTGTTAAATGTCCGAAAAACGAAACAAAACCAAGAGGACTTCACACACAGTTAAAGATTGAAATCCTGTTTATAATACAATACATAATCAGAACAGAACAGAACAGAACAGAACTTTATTTTCTCGAATTCTACATAACATAGAATATATGAGGTACAACAAAAGAATATGAGTAATTACTGTCACGTGGTTTTTATATTTAACTAATTTTAACTAATATTTAATAAGGTGATGGGGGGAGGGGGCTGTGCCCGGTAATAGACTATTCCAGACATCGGTATTCGTAAGGTGCGAACCAAAGGAGGCTCCCGCCTCCCGACTACCGATATCTGTTCAGCGTAATGCGTATTAATGTATAGTATTATGCTATCATACAGCGACATTGTCGCCTTTTTAAAATGTTATAGTTAAATCTAAATATAAATATGGCTTTGCCTTTAAAAAATCATCTTTGAGATAGGCCTATGTTATAGAGTAGAGATATACAAACTGTAATTCCTATTTCTATACTTACTTGGAACCAGGGTCGAGCCTGTTCCAGACTGTTTTTGTTAATGTTATTAGAAATCTAGATAGATCTATATCGTATTTGAAGATTAATTTTAGGAACTCGAAACAAGTCAAATATTATTTTTCCAATACATGAAACGTTTGTATCATAAAACTGCATGGCTCTAAGATCGAGCCTCTTTCATGAAACCCGATCTTAGTCCAGACAGCTGACATTTACGGATTAAATTGCATTGAAACAGACTATATGTTACAAACGGTTGGAATGCAGCACTAGAGCGTTGACAGGAATTGACCTTGAATTTGATTGGTTGGGCTAAATTACACACGGACGGACATGGTTTTTCCTACACGTGACCTAAAGAAAACATAATAGCTGAGCAGTTGAACAAGTGCATAACATTGGTGGATTATATAAAGTGTTTTTGGAGTTAAACCTATTGACAAATGGATTATCACAGAAATATCCTCCTCAGTGGCAATGGCTGATAATCCGTGAGTACAGTGAATATTCTTAAATGCTTAAAGTGAAGTTTTCACTTTTAACCTAGATTTCGGCCATGCAGCCATGACATGCCAGACTCACCCTATGCACATAGTCCTATTTAAATCCAGGGACATTTCTTTAACATGTTAATGAAACGTCCTTGTTGGATCTTAGGTCAATTTAAATTAATGAGTTGACTACTGTCTCATATATGGCTTAATCATTTGGTTAACAATTCAGTTATAGATCTGGTGCATCTAAATGAATCTGTCGCTTCACAGCTGCATGGTTTTAATAGACAATTCCAAAGAGATGTCACAAGAAAGGATTAGATAGAGAAATCAGAAATTAAATGTATTTTAAAGTTTTGACTTACGACCGTTTCATTTATTAGTGCACGGTTTTTAGGTATTTAAGGGGAAATCGCGCAGTTTGATGTTGAGTTAAATATTAAAAAAAATGTGAGTTTAAAAATACGAAATATATAAAGGCAGCTTTAATAAGGTCACACTGCTATAAAAAACGGTCGTTTCGTGGTTCAAAATATGTTGACAAAGATTTATAAAATGGTTGCACCTAGTTTGGCGTTGTCTAGCAAGTTTTGTAGAGGGAAGGCTAATGTTGTCGCACTGTTTATCCTTGTCCTGCTGTGATATCGTCTGCTTTGGAAATGTTGTCTGCAAAAAACCGCCATATTGTCGTCTGCTTCAATATTGTTGTCTGCAATATCGTCTCAAAGTTAGTTTTAATGTAGTATAACTGACGTAATTTCAAAACAAGCGGCAAACAGTTTTGATCCTAATCAGACGCCACGTCTGGATCCAAACTGTTTCCGTAAAAAATACGATCAGCAGGCAAAGGGTTAGGTTTACATGAAAGACTCTCAGACTACCATAAATAACGTTGCAGCTGCTAAGAGTAGTCTCGTCCGGTAAGGTGAGCCCCCCCCCCCCCACACACACACACACACGAACAACACCCCTCCCAACAACATACAAAAAATATATGTGTCTTTCACACCTCATTTTGACCTCGGATTAGGTCAAGGTCATATATCGGAGTGACTTAAATGCTACGTTAAACTTTACATTCAATACTCTTATTCTTTGAATCACTCCAACTACTAAGTGTAGTTTTTTAGTCTCTGGACATTGACTCGATTTTGTACACTTGTCGTGTTTAGCAAGTGACCAATAAGGTGAGTTGGGTTTTTTTCTTTGCCTCCGTTTGACCTTTGATTCAGAGTGTACCTATTTAACTGCCATCATTGAACTCAAGCAACTACAAGCGGACTAAGTCTTTTGCCAACATTTACTTTTTATGACTTAATATCTTATCATGTTAAGTGTAAATTGAATAGCATATAATGTCTCCCTGCCCATCATTCGGTGTCGTAGAATAGTCAAACTCGCCGGGATATTAGTCGATGTCTTAAATAATACCCTTGTTATTTATTCGATGTAGCAGAATGAAGCACCGGACATTATTTAATGTCAAGTAATGTCCCACAAGCCATGATCTGTAAGTTAGTTCGACTAACACGAGTTCGACCTGCAAAAGTTTCTTTATGTTACATTGAAACAACTTTAGGCAATGTTAGACCTTTCATCGTCAAAATAATAACTAGCGTCGATAACGAACACTGATTTACGGTAAGATAAAAATAAGTATTTAGGTTTAAAATTGAATATAAAAAACACTCGTTTCTCACGTACGTATCAGACGTTTTATCCTTGTATGGTTCGTCTGGTCTGTTTTAAATCTAGATTTAGAAAAAAGGCAATCTTGTATACATGTTTGCTAGAATTATGATGAACTTTGGATAAGTCGATA
Source organism: Gari tellinella (assembly GCA_922989275.2). NCBI lineage: Eukaryota > Metazoa > Mollusca > Bivalvia > Cardiida > Psammobiidae > Gari > Gari tellinella. The sequence continues at coordinate 50,077,229 of OV277866.1, forward strand.
TATTTTATTTGTCAGTATTAGCTCGAGGCCTCGGCCAGCATTCGATGTCAGTAGAATGACCCCGATCAATTTTTGATGGCGTATAATGACCCTGGTCATTATTCGACGTCGTAGAAGGACTTCCCGGTCATCATAGAATGTCACTCCTAACCTGGCCGTTATTTAATAAATAACAAACTCGTATTTGTGCATTACCGTTAACCCTTTACCCAATAGAAGCGCTTTTTAGCGGATATGATTTATTCATCCGCTGAAGAAAATAGTTCCGTTTTAATCAGTAACGAAAATGTATTATAGGGAATATTTTCTATATTATAGCACATGATAGCTTAAAGCAGGTTGAAAGTAAAGCAGAATGCGCCCTAAGGCGCATTCTGCTTTACTTTCAACCTGCTTTAAGTGGTCACCTATCTTAAGTACTAGAAATAGGCTAGCTATCAGGTAAAGGGTTAATAAGGTCACACTTAGGAGTTGAGATGCGGAGTCATTATATCACGAGACCTTTAGACCGAGTGATCTAATTTCCATCACCTCAACGACCAACTGTGATATAATGCACGATACTGCATAGCTATGAATTTGTTATTTCCACTCTAAAACGGAATTTTAGATAAAACTATTTTTCCCAGAGAATACGCCACTCCGAAAGCGTTATCATTTTGGCTATTACATTTACTTTATACGACTTTCACCCCTCATAGTGTCAATAATGCTTCATTTATCATAATAAAGCAAAGAACGATAACATGTACATCATGTCTGAAACTCTTTTTTTCCGAGCCATCGCGTTTACATATCTAGAAATGTTAAATTACTTTGGACTTTCTGTGCAGACGAAATGTAGTGAGGTTTTACTACGTGCTTACATAACGTGATTCAATGAATTCCTTTCATAATCATCGCGTGTGGGGCAAATTTAGCAGCCGCTCGAATGCCGCGCGAGTAATGCATTATCGTGGATTAGAGAATGTTTCTCGGTATTCTTTGTTTATATGCCGTAGGTTCCAAGTCATGTAAGAATTGATGTCAAGGAATGCCCCTTGTGATTATTCGACCTAATAAAATTTTAACGCCATGATCGCGAATTGCTCTTTAATGGTTTATTCATGTCAGATTGCTTATAAATTACGCCAATTTATGCTATTAAAGGAAATACATCTCTCTTCACTATGTCCCGTCAATTCGTATCGAGTACCCAAACTATGTTTGTACAAAGACGTGAAGTAACTTATAATTTATGAATGAAGATATGGTGGATCACGTAAACTGTATGTTCCCATGGCGCGCCTTTCATACGTCTGAATGAATGTTTACTTGTTTATTATTCATTAAATTGTATGTGTCTTTCAACTCATTAAACCCTGAAGTTTCAAAATGACGATTCAAATTTCAAAGTGTGTCTAATACATTTCCGACTAGGTATCCTTAAGTTAATAAACAGTGCAGATCCAGATCAGAGAACACCTTTGGGAACCGTCGGATCTTGGGATACACTGTTTGCAAAAGGACAAATGTACTCTTCTTATGTACACTGTTTTTTATTGGAAAATATACTCGTCTCTATGGCTCAATGGGTTAAACTATGCCTCTTAATTGCTGAAGGTCATAATTACAAGGTGTTGATATTTGTAAAGGGCCATAATACTTCGAGTGGTGAAGTTGTCCTAACACGATAGTTTTGACGTCAAATTTTGATCAGAGGGCCATCGTGTGACATCGAAAAGTGACCTAGGGTCATTTCATGACGTCGAATTATGACCTTGGATCATTTTTAATGGGGGTAAATATACTTCGTTACACCGCGACAAAGAATAATTCTACAACAGCATAATGTGCATGTGATAAAATGAGGTAAAATCGGAATTATTCAATTGTTTTCTAAATCAAAGGGGCATAACTCTTGTCAAAACATTATTCGATCGGAACGCAAATCAAATTGGCATACGATCTGTCAGGTTGTAGCTTTTAACAAATATTCTAATTAAAATGCCAGTGCATAAGTGAAATAATAAATGGAAGCACTGAAAAAATAGAAATGATATAACTGCAAGACAAAAACCGAAACCAAATTCGTACTTTACCTGCATATTCTCAATATGTACCGAATATTATATTCAAAATTTTAATATAAAATGTCAATGCATGACCACCGAAATTAGCGGAAATCGAAATTTGATATACTTTTTCCAAGTCTAAGGGCACAAAAAATATTCGACAGTAATCAAATTCAAATTGATATGCATGTTCTCATGATGTTTTGTCCGATTTTTCTGACCTGTCAGAGTTATTTTTAGAACAGAATAGTTCATAATGGTAAATAGATAACAGGGTAACATCGGATCTATATAGTCGTACAGTTTCCAACTTGAGATAAGCTTGATCATCGTGCATCACGAGACAGCTATGCTAATTTTACTGATATGTTATTCATTCTCAATAAACGTGTTTATGCTAAAAACAATTATGTCCATTGCAAATAGATTAGAGCCAGATCAGACGCCGGGTAACCCGGCGTCTGATCAGGCTCCTATCTGTTTGTCACCCAGGTTAAAAAGATAGAATTAATTTTCTACAGTTTTGTGCATTGTGTTTGCGTTTATTCGGGTAATAATAATGTCTTCTCTACTGTACATTACGCATAATAAATACAACTCTCCGTATCCCTAGCTGACTGTACGCAAATCAACGAGTACGGTGATCATCCCTTTTAGTTTTTTAGAATGTTCCAATCTAAAAATAACTCTGACAGGTCAGAATAAAACACTTATACCTTTATTTCAAATTTCAATTGCAAATGCCATTGCATGACTGGGATATACAGGATCGGTTGTCTTTTTAGATCAAAGGTTCATGAACGAGCCTAAGAAAATGTAAGTCCTATTAGGCAAGCCTTTTAGCGAGCATAATAAATGTTTGATAACAAGTTCATGAATATTTGATTTTTAAAAACATTGAGCATCAGATTCTTTTTTCTCACATAACCAAAACAATTCGTTTTTCCTGTTTCAATAACATGTGAACATTGCACTAACTTTTTTCCAAGTCAAAGGAGCAAAACTCTGCCAATATTTATAATACCGAAACCAAATTCAAATGTTACCTGCGTATTTCCACGATGCATCCATATACCAAACATGAATGTCATGTGTTAATGTATAGCAGAGATAATGAACGGGAGATTAATGATGACGGAATGACAGAAGGACGGAATATTAGAATTACGGAAAGGGGTAAAACTCTGCTAATATTACCAATGTTATGTGTGAATGTATAGCAGAGATAATGAACGGGAGATTAATGATGACGGAATGACAGAAGGACGGAATATTAGAATTACGGAAAGGGGTAAAACTCTGCTAATATTACCAATGTTATGTGTGAATGTATAGCAGAGATAATGAACGGGAGATTAATGATGACGGAATGACAGAAGGACGGAATATTAGAATTACGGAAAGGGGTAAAACTCTGCTAATATTACCAATGTTATGTGTGAATGTATAGCAGAGATAATGAACGGGAGATTAATGATGACGGAATGACAGAAGGACGGAATATTAGAATTACGGAAAGGGGTAAAACTCTGCTAATATTACCAATGTTATGTGTGAATGTATAGCAGAGATAATGAACGGGAGATTAATGATGACGGAATGACAGAAGGACGGAATATTAGAATTACGGAAAGGGGTAAAACTCTGCTAATATTACCAATGTTATGTGTGAATGTATAGCAGAGATAATGAACGGGAGATTAATGATGACGGAATGACAGAAGGACGGAATATTAGAATTACGGAAAGGGGTAAAACTCTGCTAATATTACCAATGTTATGTGTGAATGTATAGCAGAGATAATGAACGGGAGATTAATGATGACGGAATGACAGAAGGACGGAATATTAGAATTACGGAAAGGGGTAACACTATGTGTAATGTCGAGTTATTCGTCTTATAAAGGTATACGCTGCCTCAAATGTTAGGTCACACAATGTTGTTGATGAAGACAGTTGTCATTTAGTCGAGACACTGATATGATATTGGCATACACTGTTATCGATGCAACAATGCTGGAGCGTATATATTTGATTTCTAACACCACTAATGAAAGTTTTATATTATACTATTCCCAAAGATTTTCAAACATATTGAGACGGCTTTGGTTTCAACTTTCAAATTCTAGTTTTACTCTTGTATTCTAATCATACTAACGCTGTTCCATCACATACATGTACATGCCTAGTACAATACAACAAAATATCCAAAATCCGATCCTTCCTAACCCAGATAACTGTCGCAAAGAACGCTTGGAAACCTTTCCTGCATCCTGATGCTTAATGCAAAACGAAACTAAAGCAGTGAGCCCCTTTCAATATGCGAAAAGAAACCACCCGTCTGAAACACTGGACATTTGCTACAGAGAAAATGGTATGAACGTTCTAATTTAAAACTTTAAGTTACTTTAGATTCAAACATTAACTTCACTACCACCATTTGAATATGAATTATGCAATACCTTGATCGCCTGGTTCTACATACAGTTAAGATCATAATATGTTCATACAGAGAAAACTCGGCGTTTGATCTTTATCCAAAGTGTTTATATGGGCTTATCGGTTTCAACACAATCGCATGTATCGGGGGAAATGAAAGTCTTCCCTAATGTAAAGCTTCCTGAACCAAATACATATTTACCTGAACATATTCGTTCACAGTAACTACCCTTTGGGCTATCCATCAACCATACCACTTGCCTGTCGAACAAAGCCTTCCAATCTCTGTCGCCCCATGTTTTGGATGCGGTTCACATGCTGTTAGTTGAGAGTTATTCACCCCATCAGGACCCTAATTATATCATATAGTTTAGATGTGCTGGTTCTAAAGATAATACATGCAGAATTTCGTTTGAGCAGTAGTGACTGGAATATATCAAGATAAAAACTGTCGATAATCGTGACCTCTGTCTGTCTATAAGTAATAAAACAAATATCAATTATATATATATATGCTTGTAAAGGCGGCGACTGATTGTTCACTAACTTGTGATCTCAAACCAGATATTTACAAAAATACATAGTGTATAAGTCAAGTGATAGTTATACCCGTCACAAGCCTTACCCCTTTTATGACTCGATATATGAACTCATCCAATGTAATTGATGGAAGATTCCATTATAAATATATAATAGTGACCTGAAGACACCAACGTTTTTGTCGAAACAGCAGATTAGTTTAAACAAAACCATAAATATTTACAGTTCCTGGTGAAACGGTTTGATAATATTCCTGAATAATTAAACACGCAGGAACGCATATTATAAAATGACAACTAGATCTGTTATACTTGTTAAGGACTATTGTGGCAGTTTCGTTTCTTATGGTCAAGGCGAGGCAACTCAATTAAATATGTGCTTGAGTTGCCACCATTTGACCATCACTCTTTGATAAATTGGTTATATTAATTTTGTATTTTTTCTATCTCAATATTATAAGCTTAATTATGAAGCCATACCTTCATTTGGTGACCACGATTAGTGCTATACTAATAGTGCTTGAATAGTGATATACATGTATTGTTGACGATTGAACAGTGGATTTGGATCCATTTTAGCATTTAAAAGTGATTATCATATAACATTTGTTTATAGCCCTATGTAATTGGATTTACATGAGTTACTCTCTATGCAGACATTTATATTTTAAAAAACTAATTTTGGGTACCTATAATTTTTATTTGTGATTTCAGTAAATTAATGCTTCAACAATATTATTTTCAAAAGGGCGTGTCCGGATAATGAATGGTATACCTAAAAACAAGTTATTAAGAAAAATCCAGTCCGGGGACCCCCTATTTTTATCTCATATTTTTACATAATAGGGTATATACTAGCAACATGCGAAATTTAAAAAAAAAAGCTGAATGTTATGAAACATTCGAAGAAACTGCCGCGATAGTCTTTAAAGGAAAGTTAACTTTATCATTTGCCTGTCTGTCATATCGAGCTGTTCCGCGTGTAATTGTACAGTATTTACAAGAGTCTGTATCTTACTACTTTTACTTTACTGTTCGTATTACTATGACATCATTTTCGATAAGCGTTACGTCATATATACTGGTTACACGTATATGTTCAAGAACCGCGTTATTCTTTGAAGCATAAAAAAATCTTTTTCTGCTTCAAATGTCAAATGTTTCTATTTATAATTATATAGTTAAGCACTGGGAACTATGTCGTTTAGACGCACTCAGTCATTGGCTAACCTATTTAGCACTAGCTTTGGCTCGATCAAAATATGAAATGAAGATGACCTTTCGTTTCTATACAAAAAGGTGATTTTTTGTATAAATTTTGTTACAATTTAAAAAGGTTATTTCAATATGAAGACGTTAAGTATGCTTTAACACTAACTCAAACATAGTTAACTTAATTAAAGCTTATTAACCCCTTCACTGCTGTGACGTCATCACTTTTAAACAATTGTCGGCTGCTTTTAATTTTCAAAGTTAATAATTAGGTATTTTGACTTAAGAAATATTGAAATGAGTGTCAAACAGTTTGCAAATAACCATTGTGCTCTAGTCCGGGAGTCAAGGGGTTAAACGTGGAAAAGCCGGATGAACTTTTTTTCTCTGCAGTTTTCAATAGTCTAGGGGGTCCTTATGAAGATTCAAGAGGGTGCTTGGTGATATCCCTTGAGCATTTCTCAAAATATGCTAATTAAGTCCGCCATTACTGAAATTCCGTTTATTGGCTGTAAAACATTTATTATACATGGTAACCTCCTACAAAAGGTGTCTACACCTATGTTTTCAGGGTCTACGAACATTATAATCACATCAGTTTTGTATTTTAATGACTCGCACTCGACTAATTACATTAATTACGCTAATGCTAATTAAGTTCGCCATTACTGAAATTCCGTTTATTGGCTGTAACACATTTATTATAGAAGAAGAAGAAGAAGAAGAACGTTTATTTGACTTAAACTATACAGTTTCTCGTCATAATACATACATATTTACAATATAACATATAATACAAGGTCAAATTTGATATGTAGATCTAGATCTACTAACTTTCAGCCAGAATTATTTTACATGACGTAATTTCGAAAATTTCACGAGGATGGTATCTAAAGCATCGATTCATTTTCTTTAGAATACAATACTAACGTACAGAGAAAGAGAAAGAGGCAGTCTTTCACACAATTAAGGTCCAAATGAAACGCCGAGTTACTTGGCGTCATTAATGGACCCGAATCGCTTGAATCAGTCATAACAATTTTTCACCGCGTGCAGAATATTTGACCCAGGCCTAGATCTGCATAAGTTATTTACGAATCACGATTTAACCCTTACTGTGCGTGAAGATAGTATATTTTACCTGCGCAAATAGTATAGACCCAGATCAGAGGGATCATGATGGATCCCATTTATTTAGGTCTTCAATACTTGCAGTAGGGGTTCAGAACAATAAATAGTCGATTAGGTAACTGGTCTTCATTCCAGAATCTGGAATAGTCAGTATGCGTAATCGGCATAGTAAGGGTTAATTCTTGCAGAGAGTGACAGTCGTCACCATCAACACATGCGAATCGAGCATACTACCCGTTTCACTCATAAAATCAATAAGACCAAACGCCCAGTCAATGACCGTGTGACGTCATCACATTCCTGTCCTGTCCCAAACTCATTGATTGGTGCTATTTTCGCGCTTGAATTTAACAACCAATCAAAGCTTGAGACACCGATAGTAATAGTATAGATGCCAAATATGGAGTATATAGTGCGACGCTAAATGCAAGGTCTGCGCAACCTTTTGCGCAGCTCGGCATAAAGTATTAGCCTTTCCTTCTGTTTTGACTGGGAGCCGAATACACCAATAATGTCTGGCGCTATCAGTTTGGAATAAAGTGATTTAGGACAGAAATCCACATGACAAGTAAGTGCAATTAAGTGTACCAATATATAAAGGACATATATGTTACTAACAATTATGATGTCACAAACCTCAGTTGGCAAAATATCGAGATAGTCACGAGACCACGTGCTGTTTTTGTGTCACACATGTGACAATATCAGGTTACACAGTAGGTCAACACATTTTTTACCAAAACAAAAACAAACACGTTCTTGTCCAACTATAGAAAATTCCTGCGCCAGCTTAAAAGCAAATTGAAAGACAAGCTGAAAGCTTCTAAGGAAACTTTCTACTTCACTTTCACTCAGCTTCAAGCATTCAGACTCGGTTACAAAATCACAGCCGTGTAAATATAGGTCATTTGATCCAATGGACTCTTAATATCCCCAGATTTATCTTGAAAAACTATTTGTACTTTTTATACAAAGTTAACACAAAACCCGAGTTTCCTCATCTTGGAATCAGATCTTTACATACTATAAACATTATATACAAATATGGATACAGTACGAATCAAAACATAATTAACGCCCTAGACACAACAGTTGAGGACCTGATCAGTCCCCATGTAATGGCTTCTGTTTTGGTTCAAATACTGTTCACAGACATATTATGAGCAGACACATCATATTATTATGTGCTCTACAATCACAGCAGAGGTAGCTTAAGGCAGGCTATAAGTAAAGCAAGACACACAATGTGTACACTCTGGATTACTTTTAACCTGTCATAAGTGGTCACATATCTTCATAACTAGAAGCAAACCATGGTAGGTACATGTACCTTGAAGTAGATCCAAAGTAAAACAGAACACACATTGTTGTGCATTCCACTTTACTTTCAATCAACCTTAAGTGCTTATCTGTCTTCCAAACTGGAAGTGTACATTCAAGACTAGTTTCCTAGAACCTCACATTAACTCTCCCCTTAATGCAAATGCTTCAAATATGAATGTACTTAAATTCCTTACTGTGGCATTACCATCAGATTTCATTAACTCAATAAACTTATGTACACTTGGATTTCTGTAGTAATAAGGTTTTATATATAAACTTCTGAGAGGTTGATATGCCTCACAGATTAAAGTGAAATGATATTCATCTTCTATATCTCTTTTGTTACAGATTGTGCAGTACCGCTGGTGACGCTCTGTTCTGTTTCGAGCATATCGACCAGTTTCAATATGAAGTTTGTGAGATGCTAATCTTAATCTTGTCAATGGGATGCGAAACTTGCTGGTTAATACACTCAGGTATGGTTCATATGCAAATGTATTTTTAAAATTTCTGTACAGAGATAGAGAACTAGAATTATTTACACCATTGACCCATGTCTGTACAAATACATCATAAACTCTCTGTTTGAACAACAAATGAAATGTGTTCAAATTTACAGACTGCGGATTATTCCATACATATGAAAAACCATAATCATTTAGTAAAGTCTTAATATTTGATGCCCAATTTTTAGTGTTCACACCTCCATTCATATTACACAACTCATTATACAGTGTGCTAACAACTACATTTTCAGATTGAATTACCTTGGTCCAAAACTTTATCATTCTTGTATATCTATTTATGTACAGTGGGTATCTCCCTAATTCTCCATAAACAGCCATGTTACTTGTTGAGCTTTTAACCTGTAAGAGTTGTTTACAAAACTTTAAATGGATTCGTTCAATCTCTTTTGACTTGGAGTAACCCCATATTTCGCATGCATAACTTAGAGTTGCTCCAACAAATGCATCAAATAATTGACACTTAGTCTTAGGGTTCAGCTGGTACTGTTTAAGTTTAGTCATCAAAATATTAAGTGCTTTAAGCCCTTTGCCAGCCAGGTACTCTTGATTCAAGGAATAATTTCCTGTATAGTTAAAAATGGTTCCTAAATAATTAAAATCATTTACATTTTCTAAAATACATCCTCCATAACTCCATCTTTCATTTTCCCTTGTACTGCCACGTTTTCTAAAAACCATGACCTTTGTTTTGTTTATATTAACAGCTAATCCCCATTTATCACAATACACTTTCAGCATGTCTAAGCTATTCTGCAAGTCCTGTGGTGACTTACCAAAGACGACCATGTCATCGGCAAACAACATCAATATAAAGGTAATATCATCAAAAGAAAGACCACCTGATTCGTCATTCCGTAGAAATGTCTCTAAGTCATTTATAAATAGGGAAAAAAGCAGAGGGGACATAACTTCCCCCTGCTTAAGTCCTACTGCACATTCGAAAAATTCCGAATAAGAATTGCACCCCTGTATACAGGATTTTACTTTGTTATACATGCTTCTGACAATATTAAGCATTTTACCATTGATACCTAAATTGAATAGTTTAAACCAGAGTCCATTTAAATATATACTATCAAAGGCTTTTTTAAGATCTATGAAAGCACAATACAAGCGGCCTTTCTCATTCAGAACTTTCTGTACAATGGCATTTAAAACAAAAATTGCATCTACAGTGGATCTACCAGATCTAAAACCAAATTGCTTATCACTAAGAACATTATTAGACTCAGCCCAAAGATTCATTCTAGCATTTAAAATACTAGTGAAAATTTTTGCTAGACAACTGACTAATGTGATGCCCCTGTAATTATTAACATCGTTTATATCGTTCTTTTTATGCAATGGTACTATAATGCCCTCTGACCACTTGTCTGGGAAATGACCCGAATTTAATACAGCATTAAACAAGTCTAACAAATGTACATTTATAATGTCATATGACTCAATAAAGTATTCATTTAATAACCCGTCAATGCCACTTGATTTATTCTTTTTCAAGGATTGACTCGCAGAGGTTAATTCTGCAAGAGTAATGGGAGCATCAAGCTCTTCAAACAATATGTCACCCAAATCACTGGGATCTGAGCTGCAAAAATCTTCAGCCTCAGGGACAGTTGTACCATATAAATCATCATTAAGCTTAGAGAAATATTCAAAAAAGTCTTCCAAATTTATATTACCTTGTTTAGATTTCCTCTTGGTAAACAGTTTCCAAAAGTCCCTGGGCTTAGAATGTCTAAGTTTTTCTATTTGCTTCAATTTGCTATGCTCAAAACTCCTTTTCTTTTTTCTTACCAGTGATTTATAAGTTGATTTTGCCTCACACATAATGGTTCTGTTTTGATTAGATTTACATTTGTTAAATTGAATAATACTTGATTTGTATATTGTCTTAGCTGTAATACATTGGTCATCAAACCAGTCTGCCTTATTACCTAATCTATTGTGATGCTCATATTTGGGTAGTTCACTTCCAGATTTCTGTACCTTTGAAAATAAGGGGTCTGTTACATCTCTAAGTACATTTGTAAACATATTAATACTGTTATTGACAGAGTCTTTACTAGTAGAATCAATATCTTCCACTATAGAGTTCAGTTCGGGCAGCTTCGAAATGAGTTTACTTCTGAATGTATCCTTATACATGTCTCTCCAGATAAAGTGGGTCCGGCCTGCACCTTGCTCTTTGCTACACTCTGCTGTATCATACATACCGCAGTGTATATCAAAGGACAAGGGTGCATGGTCTGACCATTCATTAAAATCATTAACAACGAATTTATTAATCACGTTAAAATCTTTTACCTGTATTAGAAGATAATCTATTACACTTGAACCTGATGTGTTAACATAGGTGAAGGAGCCAGACTGATCACTATGTAGACGACCATTGGCGATTCTCATTGATGTAGCTTTACAGAGATCCAAAAGCCTTAGTCCATGTGCATTGGTGCCATTTTCCATTGATGACCGTGGTAAGGGATTATCAGGTATATACTCCTCATTGTCTAAATAACTTACAGGTCTATCTAAAACAATATAATCATGCCTGGTGTTTCCCACTCTTGCATTAAGATCACCACAAAGTATCACTTTACCCGATTCTTGGTATCGTGTTATGTCTGCTTGTAATAATTGAAAGAAATCACAGTCGATCACATTATATGCTGGAGAGTTTTCGACCCATAAATAAGCCCCTGCTATATAAATATCCTCATCGTTGCCAAAGAACTCTCGGTCAAGTTTCAACCAGATGATTGAGTCATGGACTGATTTTATTACCTCTATACCCATTTCGAGATCATTCCTAGTGTATACAGCTACCCCTCCACTACATCTCTTGGCTCGCCTATTTTGAAATTTCCTGTAGTAATTAATGCATTTAAAACCCGATATGTCAAAAGCACTATCTTTATCAGCCCATGTTTCGTAGAGAAAAATTATGTCACTTTTACCTAAATATTGTATAAATTCACTGTCTTCCAGTTTGTTCCTGCTTAATCCATGGATGTTCCACGAAAGAATGCGAAGATCCACCCTCGGGGACCCCTATTGGGCACTGCCTCGCCTGCCTCCACGACCCCTACGTCCGTACCCACGACCACCCCGACCACGTCTACTGCCATTACTACGACCTCTTTGACTCCTATTACCTGATGTACTCTCATCAGCAGCAGATGAGTCGCCAGCAGCCGGACCACCATATTCGTTGGTTGGATTCTGTGGGGCGTTTGGAGATTGTGGACGCCCATCAATGTATAGTTTGTCGTAACTGATCCATGCTTTGTGTCCATTGTTAACTGCCTCTTTGAGCCTTGGGACTAATGCCCTCCTACGATCACTCACAGACTTCGGGAATTGTTCGTGTACATAGTAGCTGGTGCCTTTCAAATTCCTACTTGATGTGCGTACTAATTCACGATCTTTGAATGAGGAAAATTTGACTATGACATTCCTGGGTTTTCGTGGCGGGCCATAAGCACGGGAGTTATCATGTGAATTGACATGAGTGTAGTCTGCATTCATTGTACTTGCTGGCTGATGTGTAGCCCTGTGTGCACGCTCTATACTGAAATGGTCAACTGTGTATTGATCGATTTTCATTTCGTGTACCATGAACTCACGCACCTTTAATTCTGTGTCGGCGTACTTTTCGTTCCGATCCTCTGGAATGTTGCAAAATATTAAATTGTTGCGCATAGACTGCGAACGCATATACTCCATTTCTCCCTCATATTTTGACTGCTGATCAGTCAGCCTGGTGATACAATCATTAGCCTGTCCAAGAGCAAACTGTAACTCGTCTATTTTGTCTGTATTTATTGTCTGTCTATTTTATACATGGTAACCTCCTACAAAAGGTGTCTACACCTATGTTTTCAGGGTCTACGAACATTATAATCACATCAGTTTTGTATTTTAATGACTCGCACTCGACTAATTACATTAATTACGCTAATGCTAATTAAGTCCGCCATTACTGAAATTCCGTTTATTGGCTGTAATACATTTATTATACATGGTAACCTCCTGAAAAAGGTGTCTACACCTATGTGTTTAGGGTCTACGAACATTATAAGCACATCAGTTTTGCATTTTAATGACTCGCACTCGACTAATTACATTAATTATGCTAATTAGGTCTGAGATCATTAAAGAAATCAAGCTTATTTGGAATACTGCTGGAAATATTTGACCATAATGCCATAATGTAAATGTCCATTCCTATATTGTCAAATACTGTCTTTCAAACAATACGATAATAGTATTAACCCTTAGCCTGCCACTCACGACTAGCTCCATATGCAAACAGCTTGGATCCGGATGAGACGCCGAGTAACTCCGAGTCTCATCCGGATCCAAGCTGTTTGGCACTCGGACAACATTTTCAGCAATTTTGAGCAACTTTGAAGCACTTTGAAACTTGAAGCAGACGAGAAATATAGCAGACGACAATTTATTTGGCGGGCTAAGGGTTAATTGCATTCTTAAGGTGATTAAGATGCCATATTAGATAATGCTGCTAAGGCAAATGGTGAAACTACTTTACTCGGGGCATTGTTATGTCACCTGGATGGTGTACAAATTGCACTGAACTTGAATGATTCTGGATGAACGATAGAACTAGATGTAGGGTTATGTATATACCTGAATCTAGCTGTAACCCATATTTGGATATGCGTATATTATGTTCACTTAACACGGTAAAGGGTAGTAAATGTATAGTTCCTCGGCATTTTATTGAATATTCATGAATGTGGCGAATGCAAATCAATTTAGCTTAAAAGCTGAAACCGACTTGGACATTCTCCGTCAAACAACAAAAAGAAGGAAAGCGATAGCTATGAAATGATTGCTACAAACATTGCGCGCAATTCAAGATCATTGATCAACCAACTCCCATTTCATATAGCGAATTGACCCAGGGTAAGCCTCGACAGGCAATGACAATTGGAGTAGACCAACGACTGAACGAGTGTGCCTGTAACCTAAATAATGATAAGCTCCTGTCTGTACTTAGTGATGGTGATGCTGTGACACAAGAGCTGAATTATCACAAGTCATGTTTGACAACACTGTACAATAAGGAATTGGCTTATTTGTCATCGATTGAAACACAGGAAAGTTCTGATACACATGAAAAACAAGTTGTTTCTACTTCTGTTTTCAGAGCTCGTGGCATTCATAATACAAAATTGAGCGTAACAGGTCCTCTTGTATTTCATCTTAATTAATGCTCGTGTGACAATGTTTATGGAACGACTTGAGCAGTTTACGAATGAAACCCAATCAAGAACAGATGTTCACTTGAAAAGACTGAAATAAAGATACTTAGCTGAAATTCCTGACTTGGAAGCCCACAGTAGCGGAAATAGTGCTACTCGCCCAGTTATATCTAAAACGTCTATTTATTCTGAAACTGTGGTACTCAGTAAGGCAGCAACAACTCTTCTCAAGTCAATGCTTAAACACAAGTGCTCCGTTGATGGCAGGTTAAATGATTTGTATACATGCTAGAACATGGAGATGACGTGAAGTAGCAAACGCAACCTAGAGCTTGTAAAAAAGATTCCGCAATAACACATCTCCTGCAATACAACTGTCATTCTAAGCACAGAGAAGAACTTCCACGTTCATACATTATAAAGACCTCGAGCCACCATTCTCATTTTTTTTGGAACGTCTGTTTATTGGAAGACTCGAAGGAGCGCTTGTAGAATTGCTACATGAGAATGGACTCTCTATTCCGTACAACAGAGTGCTCGAAATCTCAGCTCAGTTGGGCAATGCTGCACAGTCAAGTCCACAGTTCAACTACTGGTTCATTAAACTGACTAGTCTTTCAGTGATAAGGTTGTTTCGGGCTTATTTCAAGCTCAAATGCCAAGCATTAGTGACATTGATACCTTTCTTCTTCTCAAACAACAACGTCCACTATGCATGTTGGCTACCGGTGCAACTGAAAGACATGCTTACCTTAGATGCGACGCATCCTAACGAGAACCAGGCATTTCAGGACGGGAAATTTGTTGTGTTAAATCTAAGCGATCTTTCTCTACAATAGCAATCGCCCAACCCCATGAGCAGGCTAAGGCCACAATCAAAGGAAAAGGAGGGTTGTATGTGTGACAGAAGACCCTTCTGATTTAAGAAGATGGATGGTAGCTGGACCTGAAGTTTCACGCAACACTTCATGAACATATCAAATGGGCTGCTTACCAAGCAGGAAGCATATGAGGAGAATTTTTAGAACCGTTAATGAAAACTGCAAGCCCTGCCGATTGGGGATGGACAAAGCAAAGCAACGTGTGGAGGGTTCACTGGACCTCAATGACACCAATAGCAGAGAACTGACAAAGTGCGGGTGCAAGAAGCAATGCATTGGACACTGCAAATGCTACAAATATGGACTTGCTTGTAATTGTTCAGCTCCAAATGGGAAATATAGTATAATTATTTGACTTCAGCTTAAGTGAATTGCTTTGGAAACAAAGTTTTGTGATAGAAAATGTATCAGAAATTCATTTTTACGGTGTTCGAATAGGTTTTGGCGGCTGTTTTGGAAAATAGCCGCCATCTTGGTTTTTCTACATAAGTCGTTGTTTATCAGAAAGATCATATCACATGTTTTTTTTGTTTTGTTTTTTTAAATAACTGCCATTTTTCTGAGGTGAAAATGATTTTTAAGGTTGGTTAACTTGAACTATCCCTTAGTGGCGGCCATCTTGGAAAATGGCCAGCATTTTGACTTTTTCTGATGGCTAACGACAGATTTGAAGTAAGCACATCTTGGTGAACATTTATGCTTGCTTCACGAAGTGCATCAACAAAAACTGTAGCATTTCGTTAGTAAATATACACACATATGTGAAAAAACCCGCAACATGCGCCTTTTTTTGCGGCAATTTGAATAATTTCTTGATTAAAAGAGATTTTATTATGAATTTAAAGTTCAATAATCATATTTGATGTGTTTCGAATACATTTGAGGCACATTTAAATTATTTAATGGAAAAGTGTACCCACAACTGAGTCCTAAGTGATATTTCGTACTTTTGGCGGCCATCTTGGACGCCATCTTGAATTGCCATGTCGTCCCAAGCTTTGCTAACTGCATCAACAGGATTCATAATCTTCAGACTTATACTAACAGTTTGTTATATAGAAACATATGTTTACAGGCGAGGACCAGTTGATCTGATATTTGGAGATATAACAAAAAACCCTGAATTTCAGTAATGGCCGACCTCATTTGCATAATTTGCATAAGTTGCATATGTCCAAAACATTAAATTTTCTGAAATGATGGGTTTATCATGTTTGTAGACCCTGATAACCTGGTTATAGACACCAATTCCATCATGGTAGGATGCATACTAATTGACATATGGCCAAATAACGGAATTTCAGTAATGGCGGACCTCATTTGCATAATTTGCATTAGTTGCATATGTCAAAAACATTTTATTCCTGAAATGATGGGTTTATCATGTTCGTAGACCCTGATAACCTGGTTATAGACACCAGTTTCATCATGGTAGGATGCATACTAATTGACATATGACCAAATAACGGAATTTCAGTAATGGCGGACTTAATTAGCATATTTTGAGAAATGCTCAAGGGATATCACCGGGCACCCTCTTTGATCTTGATGAGGACACCCTAGACTACTGAAAACTGCAGAGAAAAAGTTCATCCGGCATTTCCAGGTTCAGCTAAATATCGGCATTTGACTCCCGGACTACTCGGGGTAAGCCAGTGAAAGGGTTAAAGCACGATATGTAAGAACATTCCATTAGCAGTGGTCTTTTGGAGTTAAGGTCTTAATGTACGACTTTTAAAAATGAAATAAGACGTCATCAAGCGCGTGCAGCTATTTTTCATAATATATACAACATTTGTAAATAATACATGCTTATTTATAACGATGATAACGAAGGTAAAATCTTATTTTGTTCTTCTCCCGCTTTTAAGCGAGTACGCAATGCAGATGCATGGTCATTAATGGGATAGTTGCCGATTAACTCTTTCCTCCCTGAAACTTTAAATGGAGAATTCCAGTTTCCATTTAAGTCTAGTCCATTTCTGACTTTTAAAGATTGTTTTTGTCAATGTTTGGCATTATGACAAACAGTAAGGACCCAGATCAGAGGGCTCCTTAGGAGCCCTCTGATCTGGGTTTTCACTGTTTGCATAGGACAAGTGTACTATTTACATGTTCACTGTTTGCAAAGGACGCCAATATGCGGGACTAGGGTTCAAAGGGTTAATGCAGAGCAAATGGTATGCTTAAGGATCCAAAGCAATCATTCTGCATTACTTTCCCGGCACGAAGTTGTCACTTGTTTTAAATGATGCATATACTGTATTATATATATATATATAGTTTTAGGGTGATGGCTTGATATAAGTATGAATGTTAACATGTGCACGAACTAAGTTATATTTTATAATCTGTATCAGCCAGGGGGCCTTAGTTGTCATACATTTGTGCGAAATGTAGAAGCCCTAAGTGCTTAACTGCTGTAAAATTTATAAGCCCTAAGTGCTATCAACATTTTCATCTGTATCCCCTTTGATATTTGTGCCCAAACTCTTTCCGAAGAAGTTACTTAAACTAGGTTTTGATGAGACATCAAGAGGTAAGTACGTGAAAACAATAAAAAGAAATATAAAAAAAGCCACACCCAAAGCACGTTCGAGCATGATCCCGAATTTGATCAGGTTCAAAATATAATAATTTACCTCAGTAGACCCAAGCCGATTGATTTTACGATGTTGTATAAGGTATGAGATCTAAGAGAACATTTGTTCAGCCTGAATAAGTAAACATAAATTGACATTCATTTGCTAAACTTGTTTGTCCTATTCAAAATCTACTTGTATAACATATTTGATGAAGGCATGACCGAGTTGTTTATATTCGAAGAAGAAAAGAATGGCTAAACTACAGTCGAGTCTGAGTTTTGTTTTGAAATATATTGTATTGAAGCTTATACTTGGAATGGGACAAAATATGAATAGCTCAAATTGGACGCACCTTTTCCAAATGGCCGTTGTGCAAAACGAGAACCACAAGAGGTTGTCAACGTTCGTCTATTTTGTTAGGGGCGAGCCCTGTCAGGATCACTGGATTTTTTCTGAGTAAACAGTTTCCCTACATTGCTCAACTTCACCCGGGTGAATTAAACGGGTACCTAAGAGGGAAAGAAGTCGATGTGCCATGGTCGCAACTTGCGCCGTATGTAAATGGCCGACTTGTGACTCGATGAACTTGGAGTTAAATCTAAAAGTCAGTAGACTATGTATATGATTGCAGACTTTATAAACATATGTCTTTACTTTTGCCTTTACCTTTATGCTAAAAGTTTAAGTGATCTACCTTTATTGCATTTGTTTGTCTTTACTATTTGTCTATCTGTCCACTGTGTAGCTCTAAATGACCTTGACCTTTGTCTCACATTACAAAATTTGTACTGAGCGCATGAGCTACTTGCGCTGAGTACACATGTCAAATGTAAGGACTATCACATGCAGTTCCAATGTTAAATAAATCATATCTGACCTCTGAATGACCTTGACTTTTGTCTGATATGACCGTAGTTGAACTCAAGAGCTTCTTCAGTTGAGGGTGCCAAATATACAGTCGACATCACATGCAGTTCCTTAGCTATGGCCAATATTCAACAAATTCCTTTTTACCTCTGAATGATCTTAAACGACCTTGACCTATGTTTGTCATTTCCAAAATTTTACGGAGCTAAAGATCTGTTTAAGGTGAGTACTCATACCAAATATAAAGTTTGTATTACATGTAGCTCTATAATTTTGGCTTACATTAAGATTTCGGACGACGACAACGACAACGACAACGCCGACGATACCGACAACCAGACGCCGTAGTGACGACAATAGCTCGTAGTTTCGTCGAAACAGACGAGCTAAAATGTACGGCACCATTTGATTTTGTTTTCATTATTTCAAAAACAGCTCTTCATCCTTAATTAAACAAAAAAGAAAAAAGTTGAATATATCTACATTGAAGAGTTTCACTTTTAAATGCAATACATCCTAAATCAATCCGGATCGATGTTAACAGTCCGTTACAATACACCACACGTTATGGGTGTCCTAATAGGTATTAGATGTGTGAGATGTGTGACGAACGGAGAGAATTAAAGAAAGACAAGTCATCAGAAGATGGAGCAAATAGGTACAGAAGTGTCAACGGCAGAATTAGGAGGGGGATGAAAGAAGCAAAGCAACAATGGATCGAAGAAAAATGCAAGAGTATTGAAGACAGTCTGAAGAAAAATGACAGCAAGACAGCTTATCAAACTGTGAAAGATCTGACAAACAAGCAACAAAGTAAAACGTCAATAATTGCAGACAAAAATGGAAAGAACTTAACAGTGATACAGGATATTCTAGGGAGGTGGACAGAGTACTGCTCTGAGTTATACAGCCATCAATCAGATGGAGATCCTAGTGTTCTGAATGTTCAAGCAAATCCCTCGGAAAGCCAGTGTGACGATGCAATTCTAAAGTCAGAGGTGCAGGAAGCGATAAGAATGTTAAAGAAGGGAAAGTCACCGGGGGTGGACAATATACCGGCAGAGCTTGTGAAGGCAGGTGGAGAGGAGATGGTTGAAGTTTTGACCAAGATCTGTAACATGGTCTGGAAATCTGGGGAATGGCCAATGTCATGGACACAGTCACTCATAATAACCCTTCCGAAGAAAGGTAATTTGAAGCTGTGCAACAACTATCGCACTATCAGTTTAATTAGTCATCCGAGTAAAGTCCTTCTGATAATCATCTTAAACAGATTGAAGCCACAGGCAGAGAAAATTATAGCGGAAGAACAAGCTGGTTTCAGAGAAAGAAGAAGTACCATGGAACAAATATTCAATTTACGAGTGCTAGGAGAAAAATGTATTGATCATCAAAGGGAACTGTACCATGTGTTTATTGACTTTAAAAAGGCATTCGATAGAGTATGGCATGAGGCGTTATGGGCAACAATGACCAAGTACAACATCAGCCCAAAACTGGTTGAAAGTATCAAACAGCTATACCAAAAGGCGAACAGCGCAGTGTTCTACAACGGGTCTGTTGGTGAATGGTTCCGAACAACGGTAGGAGTACGTCAAGGTTGTCTCCTATCACCGACGCTTTTCAACATCTTTTTAGAGAGGATTATGACTGACGCACTGGAAGATCACGTTGGATCGGTTAGCATCGGAGGCAGAACAATAACCAACTTGAGGTTTGCTGACGATATTGATGGCTTGGCAGGTACGGAACAGGAACTCAAAAGTCTAGTGAAACGCTTAGACGATTCTTCAAAAGCTTATGGAATGGAAATAAGTGCAGAAAAGACAAAAGTGATGGCAAACTCCTTAGCATCAGACCTTCTAACTGGCATTCATGTAAATGGACAACCTCTTGAATCAGTAACAAAATTCAAGTACCTGGGCGCCATTATCACTGACGAAGGATCAAAGCCGGAAGTTATCGCCCGAATAGCTCAAGCCACTGCTGCTCTCACAAAGTTGGACACAATATGGAAGGACAAAGGCATACAGCTGTGCACCAAGATCAAACTTCTCAGGTCCCTTGTAATATCCATCTTTCTCTACGCATGTGAAGCTTGGACACTGACAGCCCAGATAGAAAAGAGAATCAATGCGATGGAGATGAGGTGCTACCGACGGCTTCTCGGTATATCATACAAAGACCATGTGACAAATATTGAAGTCAGAACACGGATCACTCAAGCCATTGGACCTCATACGGATCTCCTCACCATTATAAAAAGGAGGAAACTGAAATGGTATGGACATGTTACGAGAAGCGATGGACTTGCAAAGACGATTCTACAGGGAACAGTCGAAGGAGGGAGAAGACAGGGAAGGCCAAAGAAAAGTTGGACATGCAATATTAAAGAATGGACAGGCCTTGATCTTGCCGGAGCCAAAACAGTAGCGGAAGACCGTAACGCGTGGAGAAGGCTGGTACACGAGTCGTCATTGCTGCCCCAACGACCTCCGCGGTTACGGGATAGGTGATGTGAATAGGTAAGACTAAAGTAACTAACACTTTAAAAACTTATCAGTCCGCAACTTGGAAATCAGAATGATAGACTTAGATACGGATAAGATGACGATGAATGCATTCGTTATCTATAATTACGCACCTGGGGCCCGTATTATTAAACTTCGTACTACAAATACTGTCGGAAGTCGGATTCTAAAATTCTCAATAGTTATTTCTTTCTCCATCTAAACCTATCTTGTTGCATCTTGTTGAATCGTCTTGACAATACTATTCCAAAGAGATGGCAAAAGACAGGATAAGATGGAGAAATCAGAAATTAGAGGTATGTATTTTAAAGTTTTGACTTGCAACCTATTTTATCGTACGAAGTATTATGAAACGGGTCCACTACAATTAATTTTCAAAATATCGGGGGTGATTAAGTCTATGCTGATAGAATACGAACAGTTACGGGCACTGTGATACGATACGGAACATTACGGATAGGACGGGTATAACGAATTGGCCATCAACATAATCCTTCTTTGTGTGTGTGACTAGGGAACATTTAGGATATCAAATTGAAACTCGTCATTACTTCCAATTAATAACATGCCTGTTTTGTGGTTTAGGGCAAATGAATACTAAAGCCTAAATAAAAGCAAAACGAAAAGATGTGTAAGATTTCTGCTGTCACATCCTGGTCAACGTTCAGTCTGCTTTAAGCTACCATCAGTTTGTCTGGATATATAAAACATTTCTGATGGTACATATTCATAACTGTATAAATAGGAACTATATTTTAACCATGCAATACATTAAAGGCGTGAAAATGCGTATTTATGGAATAATAGGTTATTTGATTGGATAAATGGATGGGTAAATTCAGGGTTGCTTCCGCGTATATATTATTCTTTACTCATTTTATAGTATAAAATACTTGACATTCTAACAGTGGAATACTATTAGTTACACGGTATTTCGGCATGGTGTACGGGCTTGTATGACGGTTTTGGATTCCGTATTTCCTGAGCTCGAGCGCTCAGGAAATACGGAATCCAAAACCGTCATACAAGCCCGTACACCCTGCCGAAATGCCGTGTAACGAATTTATTTCCAGTCTAAATCCAATACAAGAAAGACAACATGCATAATCTGACATAGTGTTGTTTACTTGATCCTAAATTGACACTTGAAATTGACAACAATTCACTAATATCTCTCGCGCTAGAGCAAACAAGTCTATACAGTTACACTTCGATGTTTGGAACTCGCATATGTAAAATCTACCTGCATTTCTTCAGATTAATGTCATAAAACCGCTTCTGTTGAACATATCCGTATTTCAAGCCAAAAAAGTGGCAAATCCACCTTTTTAACTTTGAAATACCGATATTTTCGAGTAAACAGAATTCAAGATAGGCCCTAAGTTTAACTGTATCTAACATGATCACGTCATCACATTTGAATGTTGACATCTTAAACAGGTTCATTACATGTAGGCTACCAAGATATTTCGAACGGACATTTTTTGGACGACATTTATGTTTTATGAAACACTGTTACGATTAGTTTTAACAAATGAACGGAAATAATCAGGAGCGAACGAATGAATACGAAGGTCAGTGACTAGGCATATCGAGTTATGTCTATTTGTGTTGATTTCGATAAATATATTGATCTAAATATGTCCTAATTCAGTGTCAGTTTCATTATAAACTAGTGACAGGTGCCGTTGTACTTCGCATTGTTCATTTCATTTCCAGTCTTTTGTTTACCTTGGTGACGACGCGGGTGGGGTAATCAGGGAAAGCAAAGCAAGAAATTAGCATTTAGTCGATATTTGAGTTACACATACGCATAATGATAGATTCAATACAGTTTTTAATTGAGATTTCTTTTTGTTTCTTGGAAACAACTGCTTAATAAACCGAAAAAGAGATATTGTTTACGCGAATCGAGCGAGGGAAAAACATCTAATAAGTCACGTGATCCGTATTACCCGGCAAAATCAATGAATACGGTCTCGTACACATTGGTCACATGTGCAGTTTCAGAGTCCAAGAATTTATGATGACTGGAAATAAATGGTATTATGTCCCGTTGAAACGAAGAATAACCGCTAATGCAAAGCAATACAAGTAAGAAAATGACAAAGACATATGTTCGATATAGTTTTTTGTCTGAGTGACAAACAATTAAACCTTAGCCACGCATATATACATCCCTTGCAAACACTGTACCTGTTAAGAGTTCACTTGCCCTATGCAAACATTCTAGACTCAGATCCTACGAATCGCTTTTTCTCAGGGATTGCACCATTTGTCATATTGAACGACAAGGACAAAATAATCAAAATAGCCAAATTTGACTAGAGTAAATTGAAAGCTGGAATAGCTCATTTAGTGTTTTAGGGCGGAAAGGGTTAACCCACTGCCCAATAAATACGCCTTTTTACGCCTCTTATATATTGCTCCACTGATGAAAATAGTTCTAATTTATACAACCATGAATAAGTATGATAAGAAATATTTTCTATATCCTTGCAGATAGTAGTTGAAAACAGGCTGAAAGTAAAGCAGAATGTTAAGCACATTCTGCTTTACTTTCAACCTGCTTTACGTTTAACCTGTTTTAAGTCGTCACATGTCCGCAAAACTAGAAACAGGCTATGAGGTAATGGGTTAAGACGTAGGGTAATACAGAGGCGTTAATGAACCTTGAGCAGCAACTAACAGTTAAACAACTAACAGTTGGACGTTTGCAAACAGTAACGCGGCGTCTGCTCAGGATCCCAACTGTTTGATACTTAATTTTATATTTCTGAAGTCAAAATTACCTAAAACTTAAATTTTAGAAATAAAGCTGACAACGATTATCAGCAGCTGATGACGTCATGGCAGCGAAAGGATCAATGCCATTGGGTGCAAGTTATATAAGCGCTTCATCAAACATCAGACCTTATATCATTATTATTTATTTAGAAGTTTTTTCTTTGTTCAATCGCCTGTTACACTATAGGGAACTGTAAAATTTAACGTAAACAATCGTTTTAACTCATTGAGCCCAATGTCACGCATATATGCGTCCTTTGCCAAAAGTGTACCTGTGAAAAGTCCACTTGCCCTATGCAAACAGTAAAGTCCCTGATCCGAGGGCTCCTGCAGGAGCCCTCTGATCAGGGTCTTCACTGTTTGTCATTTTGTAATATATTATAAAAAAAAAAAACACCTAAAAAGTCATAAATGGACCAGTCTTTATTGCAAACCGGAATTGTCCATCGGAAGTTTCAGGGGACAATGAGTTAACCAAGCTATGTAACAACTGTGAAAGTATCAAAACATTGTTTTAAGCGGTATTTCTGCTTTACTTATGTTCTGCTTTGACATGCAAACGTTCTTAAGGACTTTGGCGGTAATTTGGAATCTAACAGTCAAAGGGGGACCATTCATGTATAATATTTGTATGAGTTGCCTTCCATTGACCATAACTCCGTGATTATTGTTTATATGTCTATATCTATTTTTCTGTCTCAAAAGGTTTAATTATGCGGCCATACCTGCATTTGTGACCACGATTAGAATAGTGATATATCGTTGACGATTGAACTATATGGATTTGGATCTAAGCATTTTGAAGTGGTTATCATATAGTATTTGTATGTGGCCCTATGTAATTTTATTTACATGTGTTACTCTCTATGCCGACATGTGTTTGTTTTAGAAAAACTAATTTTGGTACCTATATTTTATGTGTGATTTCAGTGAATGAATGCTTTATCAATATCTGTGAACAATTTTATCAACATCTGAATGTCAAAACATTTGCTGTTTTCCCTTTTTTGCCAATACTGTGTTATTTTAATGTATTTTGGTATATTTAATAGGAGAATGTATTTACTCCTATTTTTTCCATTTTATGAAAATAATGTATGACCCAAAAACTCAGGTAAATTACAAAGTCGAAGAGGGTTGTCCTGATATTTATGATCAAAAGCACGTTTCTACGGATACTTAGGGTTTAACCCAAAAACAAGCTATTAAAAGAAATCCAGTTCGGGCACCCCCTAATTTAATTTCATAGTTTTGCATAACAGGGTATATACTAGCAACATGCACTTTTAAAAAAAACTGAATGTTATGAAAATTCGAAGAAGCTGGCGCGATGGTCTTTAAAAGATTATATGTATACGTTTTAAACCATTAACTGCTAAACATAAATGTGTCTGGATATTGGAACTTGACATAGTTCAAAACATGTATGATTTATTCCTTTTTTTTTTCAGATCAATATTTCATTGTCTCGGTTGAATAGGTACAGTGGAGAATCTGTTATTCTTTCCCGTTTAAACGCAAACGTACGCAAACGCAAATCACTAAAACGTAGAAAAGAACAACTTTTGGACAATTCTGATAATTCTTGTTTATTTTGGTGGCTAACAGTTACCCGGCGTCTGATCTGGCTCCAAACTGTTTGCATAGCAAATAATAGTTTTAGCGTAAACGCGTTTATTGGAAAGAATAACAGATTCTCCACTGTATATGAAGGTCGGAGTTACCCCCTCTCTACACCGTATAGTTTACATTTAACATTGAAATGTAGAAATATTTTTTTAACATAGATTTGGTATATGTATAACTTGAAAAGGACAACCCGGGGGCAACACCAGTTTAACTGTTTTCAGTTTTGTTTGACAAACCTTACAACACCAAGTTGTTCGCACTTGCAACGAAAAGAGATAACGAGGCATAAATGACTAATCAATAAGTAGTTTAGTTTTTATTTTCCGTATTTACACAATTTTTTTTTGTGTGCATCGAAAACTGATACAGAAGTTTTAAAAAGCAAATACATGTATGAGATAACGTAGTCATTGCACCAATACAGACGTTGTATATACATTTTTATTTACAAATTACAGTGTTCCCTCCTTACAACGACCCTCCCTACAACGACCCCCTCCTTACAACGACCCTTGCCGCAGTTCCCTGAACAGGACAATTATGTCTAACGATTGCACAACTGCAATATCGTCTGCTTAAAATTGTCGTCTGCTGTTCTTTCTAAAAGTTACATATTGGACATTTGACAAAAAAAAGCTGAATAATAAATGACAAACTGCTTGAATCCAGATCAGACGCCGCGTTACCTGTTTGCACATGTTAACCAATTTCCCACTCAATAACAACTCCCTCCTAACAACACATATAATGTTTTGTCTCCATTTGGTTGTCGTTGTAGAGAGGGAGCGCTGTAGTCGTATCTATTCCAGTGATAATTCTGAAAATAGATCCTAACTGTTATGGTATCTTTCCGTCCTTCTAACACGAGGATGCTCTTAGGATGGAACCAGTTCTACATTGGAGAATCTGTTATTAGTTCCCGTTTAAACGCAAACGTACGCAAACGCAAAACACTAAAATGAAAAAAATGACAACTTTTTGATATTTCTCAGGATTTCTGTAAAGCTGAGTGGCAAAAAGTTTGGAGCCTGATCAGACGCCGGACTACCCGGTGTCTGATCTGGCTCCAAATTGTTTGCAATGGAAATAATAGTTTTAGCGTAAACGCGTTTATTGGGAAAGAATAACGTTTTCTCCACTGTATATTAACAAATTATCGAAATATAAACCTAACTTTTACATAGTGATGTGTAAAGACGTAAGAAGGCGAATGTTGAATGATAAGATTGGGTAAATTTGACATTCCAAAACTATCACCGTTGTCCCAAAAACACTTTCCGAAGAAACTATTCCAATGGTAAGTGACATCACAGGGTGTCGCAAAACTGGGTTTAAATAACAGAAATCTGTTTCTAATAACACCTTCAATTGCAAACATCTTCCCTAATTTAAGTTATTCTTCACGTGTCCTTGCATGCAT
Organism: Gari tellinella; assembly: GCA_922989275.2. Lineage (NCBI taxonomy): Eukaryota > Metazoa > Mollusca > Bivalvia > Cardiida > Psammobiidae > Gari > Gari tellinella. Next base: position 50,104,382 of record OV277866.1, read on the forward strand.
GGATGATTTCACATATGTACGCAAAGTAAATATATATACTTGACGCAGACGTTCACAGTGCCAAAATACATTGCAATTGCTGGTGAAAAAATATCAACAGTGGGGAAATTATTGCACATTTCTATTACAGCGTTCCCTCTCTACAACGGCCCTCACAACAACGACTCCCTCCTTACAACGATCCTTGTCGCAGTTCCCTAAACAAGAACTATATGTCCAAGCTTTTCATGACTGCAATACAGTCTGCTTAAATTTGTCGTCTGCTGCTTCTCTCAAAGTTACATAAAAGTGGACATTTTGATCGAATAAATATAATGACGAGTGACAAACAGCTTGAATCCAAATCAGACACCGCGTTACGCGGCGTCTGATCTGGATTCAAGCTGTTTGCAAAAGTAAACCTGTTTACCTCTCTGTAACGACTCCCTCCGAACAACGCACACAATCTTTATCTCCCATTGGATGTCGTTGTAGAGAGGGAGCGCTGTATAACAAATATTCCTGAATCTCGTTAGGTGAGTTATATTCTTGCACGTTTATTCGCAATTTCATGAAAACCAAACAATGTATTCTCATAGCAACATATGCCATGTTTAACAAGCCCCGCGTGATAAAAAAGATTAACCAACCTTTCCAATGCTGATGTTGACCTAATATAGTTGGTAAGAAAATACTATTTGTTCTCTTAAGGCCTTTCGCTACCGGAAGTCGGTCTTGCGGGCGAGCGGATATGCGTCTTGGCAACATAGACATTTTCCGTACGTGCTTATACTAGAAAATTTATATAAAGGAAAATGTTGATACGATTTAGTATAGTCCTTCATAGCGCAGTGAGCAGAGTGATTGACTAGAAATTCAATGGTCATAGGTTCGAGACCCATCCGATCCAAATATTAATTTTAAGTGTCCGATTTATTGACTTGTAAATCCATAACGCACTAATCAAGGGACATGTTATGTTTAGTCTTCGTTGATTAGAATAAGTGATGTTATATACGGTCCAATTATATGTCCACTTACATGTACGTTTTAATTTAATGACTTACAAGTCAATAAAATCGGTATGCTTGTATACGATTTGATCGAACTATAAAGCCACACATTGAAGCTTATCAATACGTCAACCTTTTCAAGATCAACATTGCCCATTATCATTATGTTTAAACAATATAATTAACCTTGTATGCAAGTCCGTGAATAAATAATAGCGCATTTTAATGACAGAATTTTAATTTTAAGGTAAGTAACTGTCTCTCAACTTCAAATTGCCCCCATTTTAATAAGAAAATCTGTTATAACAACAAATCCTGACTGTAATATCTTCTAATTTTTTCTGACCAACTGTTTCATCAACCATATATTTGAATAAAATGAAAAAAAATATACATTGAATGAGTCAGTTTTTTGTAATTCAATTTTTTAGCATTTTGCAAAATTTAAATAGCTGACAACATCTTTCTGAACACCTTTATTCAAAATGTTTTTAGCTTTTCTTGTAATGAATGTTGTGGACTTTTTATTGGGATAGACTAATAGTCATTAGCTTTATTTATTTTTTAGAAAAATAAAATCATCAAAATTCCAGGTTTTTGTCAGAAAAAGAGACCTTAAAGACAAACCACACGATAGATTTTGCTTATATTTTCACACATTGATTCTAAGCCTATTATCATTCTTCATGAAAAGTTTCATACACATTGTATGAAAATTAAGCGCACCTGCGAAGTACCTTAAGTCGATTTCCGTTCTCGATTATCTATTATTTAATCATTTGACAACATCGATTTCAAAAACTACTGAGAATACATTGTCACACATTTGTTCACAAATAGCTAATTCTAAGAAAGAAATCATAGACTACCAAACATCTGCAGCTTACTTTCATACATTTTCTCTTTGCATGCTAACGGCGAATGCATGTGCCACAGTGAGTACCTTTGCAAGCAGTTTGGATCCTGATGAGAACTTTTTTGACACTCTGGCCTTATTTTAGAACAGTAGAAAAGGACTATTGTTGCAGACGGGAACAACACGCATGCAAAAATCTATTAAAAGAGAGCCGTACTATTTAACGTATACAGTTTACTGTGGAAAGTAAACAACGCAAATCCTGATCCCATAAAAGCCTTCTGATCAGGGTACAGTGGAGAATCTGTTATTCTTTCCCGTTTAAACGCAAACGTACGCAAACGCAAAGCACTGAAACGTAGAAAAGAACAACTTTTGGACAATTCTGATAATTCTTGTTTATCTTGGTGGCAAACAGTTTGGAGCCTGATCAGACGCCGGGTTACCCGGCGTCTGATCTGGCTCCAAACTGCTTGCACTGCAAATAATAGTTTTAGCGTAAACGCGTTTATTGGGAAAGAATAACAGATTCTCCACTGTATGTACTGTTTGTTTTAAGCAATATGGCCGATGAAGGGTTTTTACGTTATTCAGTCATAAAATCATAGAGAATAATAAATTAGTCTCTTTGATTTAATAGTTGTTGGTCACAAAATCGTGACGTGAGTTTGGATATTATTTTCTTTGAAAAAGGTCATTTAAGTTCGAAATATTAGAGAATAGCAGTTTTAGATCTATTATTTAATAAAACGACTTAGGCTTGTGAAACTGTGTACTCGATAGCATAGATCTAGTGGGTTTTTTCTACGCGGACTAAAATCCCCATAGCATATATGCAAGCAACATCTCAAGGAACGTAAAAGCCTTTTTCAAAACCTAAACGCAGATTTCGAAAACGAAACGCGGACAATAAGTTCAAGGTCGAGGTCACAGCGGCCCAACTTTTTGCATACATGGAAAGGTCGTGTCCATATACATAATGCATACTTAATATAAAAGCAATACATCAGGGGAAATAGGAGTTATAAGCATTATTCGAAACCTGAAAACGCATAGTTAAAACCCCTAAACGCGGACTCTAAGTTCAAGGTCAAGGTGGTCAAACTGTTTGCGTGCATTGGAAGGCCTTGTCCATAAACAAGTTCATACCAAATATGAAAGCAATACATCAAGGGACATAGGAGGTACAGTAAAACCTCGTTATTACGACCACTAAAACGAAGGCTTATTGATTGCATAATAGAGAGGTGACAGCTTAAAGAAGGTGACCGTGAAACAGAAAGCTCCTAAAAGAGCTTTCTGTTTCACTGTCACCTTGCTTTAAGCGGTCACCTATCGTAAACACCCTAATAATTAACATAATTTAGTGGTCGTAATAGAGGGGTTTTACTGTATATGTTTGTTAATCTTAACAGAGATTTCAAAACCTAAACCCAGACCTTTAGGTTAATGTCAAACTCCCATGGATTAAGCTTTTGGGGTACATGGGAAGGTATTGTCCAAATATGAAAGCAATATCTCAATGGATATAGAAGTAAGGAGTATTTTCTTAGAATTGTTCACGCCGGTCACGACAGCGCCAACGACACCGACTACTTGTTTTTTAAATAGATGACCTAAAAACAACAACAAATGAATAAGATTGTTTGTTTCTTTTAATAAAGATCTTGCTTGTCAAAGCAAAAACAGTTTACAAATACATGTGCATCCATTATTTCTATTCTCTTAAAGATCTTATGGATCACTCTACAATCGTGTATTATTCTATATTCTGCTGCAGCGATACTGTAGCCATAATTTGATACTTCAAAAGACAGGGCTGCCATAAATTGACATAAAAAATCCTAAGATTTCCAAATTTGCATTTTTCAAGTGTGATTTTACGAATCGTACCTATACCCCATCGCCTGTTTCTAGTTTTGTTGACACGTGGCTGCTTAGAGCAGGCTGGAAGTAAAGCAGAATGCACCTTAAGGCGCATTCTGATTTACTTTCAGCCTACGTTAAGCTACCATGTACTAGAAAAAAAATCGAAGATTTAGGAAAAAACCGGAGAAATGGCAGCCCTGAAAAGACTTTAAAGACCATTGCGACAGTTTCTTCGAATTTCCACATCATTCAGAGCTTTTTTCAAGTGTGCATGTTGCTAGTACATGTAAATACCCTGTTATGCAAAAAATGAAATAAAATAGGAGGTCCACGAACTGGATTTTGTTCTTAATACTAATAGCTTGAGTTTGGGCGTACCCCTAATTAATCGGAGACACGTGCTTTTGATCATAAAATCTCAAAAATAACCCTCTTCAGTTTTGTAATTTACCTAATTTGTCGGGTTATACATATTTTTCAATAAAATAGAAAAAAGAACAAGTAGCACTTAAAATATGAAAACAACAAATCCGTCAATAAAGGGATTACATCAAATAGTTAATTTTCAAAAAAAAGTATCCTCCATTTCTTACATTTAGATTTTGACAATATTTTTCACAAATATTGAAGTAGCATTAATTTAAAGAAATCAAAAATAACAATTATTGGTGGTACCCAAATTACAAAGGTCTGCATAGTGAATAACACATGTTAGTCCAACTAAATAGGGTTAAATGCAATTGCTTTATGATAACCACTTTTAAGTGCTAAAATGGATCCAAATCCATACTATTCAATTGTCAACAATATATCTCTATTCAAGCACTATTAGTATATCACTAACCGTGGTCGCCAAATGCAGGTATGACCACATGATTTAGCTTATTGAGAAAGAAAAAATACAAATTTCAAATGTAAAGATTTATCAAAGAGTATCATACAGTATTGGTCCAAGGGAGGCAAATCATGCAAAGATGTTGCATGAGTTGCCTCCCTTTGACGATAAGAAATCGAAAGTGTCGCGATGGTTCTTAAAAAGGCCCTTTGTAGGATGATAAACAAAAAAACCGTCAGATTCCGTGGCAAACTTCGACATAAAATATGCGTCGAATGCAGTGTTTGAATCTCAGGAGCTTAAGTAGAAACTGTTTTATGAAAACTTTAAAATGCTTTTTGTCCTGATCAGAGGTTCTACACTATTTGCCTAAGACAAGTGTACTTATCTCATGTACACTTTTCATTAATGACGAATATAGTAGTCGCTAGAGCTCACTGTGTTAATATATATGTAAATAAAAACTGATAGTTTGGGTATCTGTATGCCATTATATATAGATGAATTGCACCAAGACTAATTCAAAATATTGTTAAATGCCTAGTGTTATAACATGAAGATCACTAGAAGACCACATCTCAACTTAGTCCGCCATGGACACACAGCTCGACCAAGCTCCACATCACATCTAACAGTTTCCCGTTATGTCTGCATCAAACAAAACTCATTCGAATCGTATCGAGGCACCAAACTTTGCGGTTTAACTACTCCTTAGAATCGGCACTTCAATGCTTTTGATAATGAGTAGTCACACTGTATGGGTAAGTGTAGACAGAACATATTTTAGCTCTGAAAATTTCCCCTTCGTTTTAAGCTCAGATTATTTCCATGGCAACAGTTTGTGTCTTCTACCACCATTCATTACATCAGAAATCTCTTCCGAAATACCAAGGGAGATTACTCTGATTACTCTCAGTCCGTTTTGTTGCTATATGCAATTGTTGAGATTGAGTTAAGGGACATAACACTGACGCCATTGTTGACTTTGTTTTCTGCCTCTAGTCGACGGTATCGTGGCTTGAAGAACAGTACGAGCAGGACAACGGCCAACGTGGAAAATACGTTGAAAATATATAAGTTGGAATCTGAAATATAAAAACAGTGTTTGGATGAAAATAATCAACACTGTCAACAAGAGCACATAAATGCTCGGTTAGGACAGAAGTTGTTATCAAATTATATGATTTAAAATAGGCTTGAATAGTTTGTACTTTTCTATAAATGGCTTAGCCAAATCCGCTCATGAGGCCCAGGACCGGTTGGGAACCTAGGAGGCCCATTGACCCCTCGCTGGTGAGTCCACTTTATTTATGTCACTTTACGCGCCTGACCCGTAGTGTCTAGAGGTTTACACGATATGTAACACCAATAAAACAGCCAAAACGCTTTGTAGGAGCGTACAAAACACGCTTCTAGCAAATTTTTATGCCTAGTTTAAATTTTGAAAACAGAATGAAGTCGATTTTTACGTGAGTTTGAATTGTCAGATTTCGGCTGTATTTATAAACTATATTTCAATAAAGTATTACGTTGACTGTTCGTATGCCAAGTGAGAATTGGCTAACATTTACAAAACAAAATCTACCTCAAAAACCGCGATACGTGGCGTCTTCTCTTGATCCAAACTGCTAGCACTTACATTCAACGTTTCTTCATTTTAAAGAGTATTAAAGAGTTGAGAATTTTTCGAAGACAATGTATCAGTTGCAGAGATAATCAAAATTTTACTTGTCCAATCTTGTGGAGAGAAGATGGAGGTTCCATTGTGTGATTGTAAATGACAGCCGGACTCCAGTAATTTTTCGTGTTCCGGCAAGGGCTGGGTCAAAGCTTGCATGGCAAACATGTAGATTATTCCTTGTAGCTGCCTAAAAATCGTGAATATTTAAATAATAAAACATGTGATCATATGCATCTGTATGAAGCACATAAAGGTTTAAAGAGTTTGCTCCGCTGTAGCTGTAGTAAACACCTGAACAGTTTAACAGTTAAACATGTGTTCGTCTGTGAAACACGTAAATGTTAAAACATTTATATAGGTGCTCATCTGTAGCTGCAGTAAACACCTGAACATTTTAACAGTTAAACATGTGTTCGTCTGTGAAACACGTAAGGGTTTAAACATTTATATGGGTGCGTATCTGTAGCTGCAGTAAACACGTGAACAGTTAAACAGTTATACATGTGTTCGCTGCATAAAGCATTTGACTATTTAAATAGTTAAATATGTGCTCATTTGCATTCAATGACATAAAATGGAATTTTCTAATAACAACGTCTCTCTTCATACAGGACGAACCAATACAGGAACATTCTTTAATTTTCTACGTTCCTTTCATCCTGCACCACAAAGCTTCGTGTGGTAAAGACTGACAATGCAAACTGTCGCTTAATGAATAAGATTTAAAATTCTTTAGACTTGATATCGTCTTTAAATACGTTATAAAATCAAATAATATTTACCACATAACAAGCGTGTATATTATACGTACCCTGAGACAATACATAAACCAGAGCTGGTTGCCTCGGCAACCGGATAGGTCACTTCGACTGCTAATTCCATACTAATTGGATATATTGCAAGTCCAAACCCGCCAAAAAGTCCACTAGTAATAGCCACCCAAACATGCTGATCCCTGAGTCGAGAAACCTGAAATATAGATGTATCTTGAAGACCTCTGATCTGAGTCAAATTTGTTTGCACAGGACAAAGTATTTAATGTAATTTGCACGTGTACACTGTTTGCAAAACACGAGTACAGTGGAGAATCTGTTATTTTTTCCCGTTTAAACGCAAACGTACGCAAACGCAAAACACTAAAACGTAGAAAATAACAACTTTTGGACAATTCTGATAATTCTTGTTTATCTTGGTGGCAAACAGTTTGGAGCCTGATCAGACGCCGGGTTACCCGGCGTCTGATCTGGCTCCAAACTGTTTGCACTGCAAATAATAGTTTTAGCGTAAACGCGTTTATTGGGAAAGAATAACAGATTCTCCACTGTACATGTATATATACGTCACTAGGGCTCAATGCTGTAGCCCATTTCACGGCAAAATTATTATCATAATATTCTCTCCTAGAGTTTTTTTTACATGTGTTGATCCAGATCAAACCAAACGTAAGCCTGATCTGGATCACAACCATTTGTCACTTAGATATATATATATTGTCAAGCTCTATAAAGAATGTGAAATTAATTTTTACCGGACGATATTTGTCAGCAGAGGGCAGATACTTGTTGAACAATTCAATAGATTGTATGTACTAACGTTTAAAAGAAATATTTAAGCACTAGAATGGAAGAAATAAAAATATGCGTGTCAAAATGTTTTGGATTCATCACTTTCAAGGTTAACACCGACATCTGAAAACAGTAAGCGGTGTCTTAACAGAACCCAAACTGTTTGACACTCAAAATCAATGTTTCTTAACTATGCGTAAAAGCAGGGGACAACTATCGCAGACGACAATATGGTAGCGACTGTGTAAGACGGTTATTTTCGTCATAATGGCAGTGAAATGGTTAAAATAAGAAAATAATGTTTTACGTAAACGTAGACAGAATAAGGTTTACGCCACTACCTGAGTGAATGCTATACCAGCTAGTACAGCCAGGGCCAAACAAACCTTCACCACCTCGTCAAAGTTTTTGGTTTTATCCACATACACACCAGCTATTGCCGACACTATTGCACCAAGGAAAATAAGGAGAGCCCCACATATACCAGCAAAATCCTACAAATAATATATAACAACCGTGTCATCAGAAAAAAACAAGACTTATTGCATTGCAAACAGTGTCGACCAAGACCAGACGCCGCATCATAGAATTGGTGTCTGGTCAGGATCTCAAATGTACAAACATTCCAATGCATAAAGAATATTTTGCTATATGACAAGTTACACAGTGTAGATCCTGACCAAACAACATACCTCAGATGACGTCTAAGATCGGTCTTCACTTTGCAGTGTTATAAGTTAAGTTTCTCATGGTAGGGTTTCTTCTTGTTCAATTGTTTGAAGTGTTAAACCATTACTCGATAAATATGCCTATTTAAGCCTCTAATTTATACATCATAATCAGGAAAATAATTCAAATGTATACATTCCTGAGAAACTAGGCGACACGCAAACTTGATATGAAGTTCATCAAAACAGCATCATAATCATACAAAAGTTCAGCTCAATATGTGAACGCATGTACGGAAAACGTGCGACAACGACGAATTTCTAATATTTTAAGTTGAAAAAAGAAGAATAACTCGTGGAAAACTTACGAGTAAATACGACACGCGAATTCAATGTGCAATTCATCAAAATAATGTCATATACAGTCGAAACTCGATACTTCGAATTCGCTTAATTCGACCGTTCCAGTATTTCGTAAGCGGAATTTTGATAAGTCGATCTCGCTTAAGTCGAACATACCCGTATTTCAAAGTTAAAACGTGGCTAAGCCACGTTTTAACTTTAAAAATATGAGTATATTCGAACGCGAGTTCGAATTATCGAGTTTCGACTGTACAATAGTTCAGCTATATATGTCAAGCATGTATGAGAAAATTGCGAAAATTGTTTCCATGTCACTTACATCTGAGTATCCCCGGGGGCACAGTATTTGTTCCAGGAACGACGCCAGGGCAGTGAAGAGTGCTAACCCCGCCCCAAAACTCAGGTTTAATATGATATAATCCTTGTTTCTAATAAGCTACAAATAAAAGAAAATAAAAGTATACATAATTGTTCACTCTGACACTTTAAAAGCACTTCAGTATTTATTATTGTTATTATGATTATATCAGATTTATATAGCGCTGTTTTCACACAAGGGCTGTGCGTTCAAAAGCGCTTCACGTGAAATTACATAAATGTACTTACAAAGTGAGAAAAAACCCAAAAGGAGAGTCGATGTCACTTACTGTTAATGTTTAGGAAACTTATCTCTTTGTTTCAAAAAAGTTTAACAACATTTTCATTTGTTCAACTGCAATGATACCAAGTTATTGATACTCGTCCTTGCTTTATTCTAAACAATGTTAGCAATTAACCCATTTGCGCCCATTGGATTAGTCCATGCTCATACATGTATATCAGATTAGTCTATGTTTAGGTAAGGGTGTCTGGTTATATCTTTCGTCTGTTTTACTTTTAAAAATTGCAATGGTAACTGTATGCATTTTTACGTCAGGAACATCGATGTGAGTGTCAAACAGTTTGGATCCTGAGCAGACGCCGCGTTACGCGGCGTCTGATCAGGATCTAAACTGTTTGCAAATGTCAGTGTCTGCCTTGGCAATGAAAGAACTAGAATGTATCCATATTACTTGGCATATATATACACAGACTTTCAACAGTTTCTAAACTGACCTGTTTCAGACCAACAAGGAAAGGCTCTGATTGTTCTGCTGCACTAGGAGATGGCGGTGTGGGTGGGGCAGATCGTCGAACACCAAGCGTTACCAAGACAACTATCAGAAATGCCGGAGCAGACACAACCCATAACTGTCAGATAGAAAATGACGTTTTAACTTAATCACTCATGAAACTTGAAATTGACAATTCCATTATTATATATAATCAAGTCTAGACCATTATGACTATCCAATATTGTTTTTAATATTTCATGACTAAACAGTGTAGACCCTGATCAGAGGATTCTGTAAGGAACCGTCTGATCTGGATTTCCACTGTTTGCTGTTAAGGTCATCAACGCAATGATAGTAATGGTGATGATGATTATGATGATTGTAGAGGTGGAGATGATGAGATAATAACTGTGATGTGAATGTTGAAATATTGATGATAGTAATGTCGATGATAAGTATTGTGATCATAGGGATGATGGATGGACGATTTGGGCTTACGGCACTGCGACGCAAAATATGTCTTATATCACCTATAAATGATGAGGAATGGTGAGATGAGATGAGATGATGACGATTTTCAGGAAGATAACTTCTGCTAATCTCATTCGTTGCGAAGCAGTACATTGGATCAAAACCACCGACCTGCCTTCCTTTTTGTTATTGGCAGAGGGGATAAACAGAAACAATTCCCCGTGACAATTAAGCCCTAGAATCAAGATAAGGTAGGAATGTCTCCGGGGTCATAGAGATGAAGGTGGTGATTATTATAACTGCGCTATAAAGGCTTAAATATTGATTATAGTAATGGTGAGGATGGCTATGGTGAGTAGAGATGGAATGGTTAATGATTATAAATTGGAGTGATGATGATGAGGAGGAGGAGGATGATGGTGGTGGTGGTGGTGGTGGTGGTGGTGATGATGACGTTGTTGACAACTTACAGCTAATGGAATATCAGATGCTTCTTCCACTATAACAGGTACAACAATGAAGGCCACCAAGTTTCCTAATGGGTTCACTGAAACAGAAGTATTGATGTCAGTTAAATATTGGTTTGCTTTATCAGTTAACAATGTTCCTACAACATTGTTCCCTCTCTACAACAACACCAAATGGGAGATAAATATTTTGTTCATTGTTCGGAAGGAGATGTTATAGGGAGAAAAATTGGATTACAGTTGCCAACAGCTTGAATCGAGATCAGACGCCGCGTAACGCGGCGTCTGATCTGGATTCAAGCTGTTTGTATCCCGTAATTATATTTCTTATGTCAAATTGTCCACTTATATGAAATTTTGAGAAAAAGAGCAGAAAACACTTTTAAGCAGACGATATTGCAAAAGTTAAAGTGTTACACATAAATGTTTGGGGAACAGCGACAAGCATCGTTGTAATGAAAGAGTCGTTGTTTGGAGGGCAGTTGTAGGGAGGGAGCACTGTATAATATCATCTATATATACTATTTATATAAAATTGTCTTTAGACTCATTTTTTTCAAGCGTTAGCTTTCATGTTGAAATCTAAAATATGTCGTAAAAGTGTTAACTAGTCTTTTTTGCCAGTGGTCGATATGTAGATATTTTACTTTGTTTGTAATCCAAAATAAGATGGCGGCTCAAAACTTGACAAACCGATACAATTACATGTACTTACTCATACTCCCAATCATATTAGTTGTCGCTCGTCTGTTTTCTGCAAACCAAAGTGCAGCTAGTTTAGTTGGCGTAAACATAACAAATGGTTGTGCGCATGCTGCCAGGATTTGACCAATCAGAAGCACGGTATACCGCCTGTCTTCTGGAATGCTGTCGAAGGTACTGATATTCCGAAGGAGGCTTCCAAATCCGTTTAACCAGGCTGATATGAGAAGCTGAAAGTAATCAAAATACCCATTATAGAAATGAGCATTGCCATTCCAAAACCAGCCTTATTGCATTGCAACGCTGTACACACCAAACACCATTGTCATCACAGGCTCTGCATCTGAGTGTGTCTACACTGCCAAAACCCGAAGATAATACTGCTAAATACAATGCTTTAGATGCATGTGGGTGTCCAACAGAGTAGGCCAATGCCAGCCGCGGCGTCTGACCTTGGTCTACACTGTTTAAAATGCAATAAGGCAGGTTTTGTCATCACAAGGCTAAAATGTCAAAGACGCGGCGACTGGTCTTGATCTAAGTTGTTTGACATCAACATGCATCTTAAGCATTTTATGTAGCTGCATTATATATGGTAGTTGGCAGTGTAAACCAAACTCAGATACAGAACCTGGGATGACAAAGCATTAACTCATATTAAGATTAATGTTAGAAACTACCGTAATAACAATTATTCTTATAATCTTAGTAATTATACAGAACAAATTTCCCTTAATAAGGATTTCTTTCCATGTAAATCCATGATGTTCGTTTTCATTGTAAATGTAAGTATTTGTCTTTCTCACTTTGTAAGTACATGCACTCTATTGTCATATGAAACAACTTAAATATAACGCTGGTAAAATAAATAGATAAGTAATAAAATATTGGGTATTCTTATTCTTTCTTAAGCTTCACGTTTTCCTGCATCAAACTGCTTTTGTAATTTATGACTTTTATTTCATTGTATTTTGAATGTCCGCTTAACACAAGTTAAAATACTTGACATCATTCCTAAAAATTGCGAAACAAATAACAAAGATAATGTTTAATCATTTCATGGCCAACCGCCTGCTTTTACCTTTTCAGAGGAGAAATATCGTCTGCTAAAATGTGTCGTCTGTATTTTAACTCTTTGAACCCTAGTCACGCATACATGTGTCATGTGCAAACAGTGTGCATGTGAGGAACACACTTGTCCAATGCAAACAATGTAGACTCTGATCAGAGGGCTAATTAATGAGCCATCTGATCAGGGTTTACACTGTTTGTCATTTTGACATATATTTTTTTAAAATCAACCCTTAAAGGTAAAAATGGACTAAAATAAATTGAAAATTAGAATTGCCCATTTAAGGTTTCAGGGAGGAAAGTGTTAATGCGGCGTCTGATCAGGATCTTAAACTGTTTACAAAGTTGACTTAGGCGCCTATGTCGATGAAAATATTGAAACATCTACAAAATCTCAAATGTTCCCTACCCCAGCTCGGAGTCCGAAGGTATCGAGGACCCATGTGGAAACAAACCCGAGAGGCACGGTTGCTATCAGGAACACAATGCTGAGCATGTTCAGCTGTAGCGTGGTGATGTTGTAAAATGTGATGGTCGTGTCCGCCGCAGCAGCAAACGTGATCCACATCTTAAACACGTGCAAAGAAATACATGTTTATACAATCGAACCAAGTGCTTATTTTCAAATAATGGTATGTTCGACTTAAGCTAGCTACAGTTATCGAAATTAACAAAGAATATACGGATACGTTCAACTAAACCGACTTCGTATGATCAAAGTTCGACTGCAGCTTGTAAGTTACGTAACATTCCGATAACGTTTATATATAGTTATGATATACAATCTATTATCCGCCACTTATATCATTATATCATAATCCATTATCTGTTCCTTATAAATTTTACAATCAATTTTATGTAATGAGACATGACACAAAAAGCGTGACAGATAGACAGACGGACGGACGGACGGACAGACAGACGCCTGCAGCAGGTGACACAACAAAATCATTGTTTGGATTTAGCTAACATGAACCTTTGCATAATAGACAGTAAAGTTTGCGTTTCGTTTGTGTTTAAATGGGAAATAATTACGTCTTCTCCCACCGTACTTACCATAGCATTGGAGAGGTTGAGAAGACAGACAGTCACCAGCATGAACCATCGTGAAGGGTACACTTTGTAAAGTTCACAATCATTCTGCTCTGAATCAGACTTTTCCGATCCTCTGGAACTTTCTGTGCTCTGTGTCTCAAGCTGAATATTCCCTTCGTCGGTCATTGTGCTGTTTTCCATCTTTAAACTGTTGTTATCTTGATAAAAGCATGTCTTTGACTAAATCTCCTACGGCGAATTGGCTTGGAGCGTTAAACATATGATGATGTTTATGTCCAAATGACATGAATAGCACAAGTCATGCAGAGTTGTTACATCGTAGAGCGTCGGTTTTGCTAATTGTTTTCCTGAAATATACAACAGATGTATTTGTTACTTCTTGTAAAAGTTATTTTTTTCACAATGTCATGGGTAAGCAAGATTTATTTCATTGCAAAAAGCAACAACTGAGCAGGGTATATTCTGTTTGACACTCCATCAACAATATTTTGTCCCCAGAATGGTAACCGCGTAAACCATTATCAGACCCGAGCATATGATACCGACTTGGTTTGTGCTACTTATTTCTGTGCTATAATACTTGATCTACACAATATGCAATATAATTTTTGACTTACACATTTTACTATGTAATGCTTGATTTGCACATTTTGTTATATGTAATGCTTGATTTTCACATTTGCAATGTAGAATTCCATCTACACATTTTGCTATGTAATTCTTGATTTACACATTTTGCAATGTACATATAATTCTTGATTTACACATTTTTGCCATGTAATGCTCCTTTTACACATTTTGCACTGTAACGCTTTGATTTTCACATTTTCCTATGTAATTCTTGATTTACACATTTATGCCATGTAATGCTCCATTTTACTATGTAATCCTTATTTTCACATTTTGCAATATACATCTGTCCAGCAAATATTCCTGTAATAGGGTGGGACGTTTCCACATTTGCTCAGTGTTCCTAGACCCCTCTTGGAGCGTTCTGTTTTACCTTCAGCCCACTTTAAGTAGTTACCTGTCTCAAACACTGAAAACAAACTAAAGGTTAACAAATTGCGTGACTACAGTGCCCCCTCTCTACAGTGACACCTTAAGGGGGACAACGATTTGTGTGTGTTGTTCGGAGGGAGTTGTTAAAGGGGACGGAAAATTAAAACTTGGATTACATTTTCAAACAGCTTAAATACAGATCGGATGCCACATAAAGCGGCGTCTGATCAGGACCTGACCTGTTTCACAATCTGATCGATATTTAATAAGTCATACAACGTTATATTTAACTTTGAAACGTGTCTTGCAGACAACAATACTGAAGCAGACGACAATAAAGCGGTGAGGGGTAAAAATCTCCCGATTATATGATCATGAAAGGTTTAAGGAGGCCAAGTTTCATTTTACTCAAGGGGCACCACTGTTAGAGTACTTGAAATACTTTCAAACACAGTTATTTTTAGTGAGTGCATCTAAACATACATACAGTATACATACAGTGATACCTCTCTACAACGACACCAAATGGGAGACAAAACTTGTATGCGTTGGAGTCGTTATAGGGAAGGAAGTTGGCTTACATTTGCAAACAGTTTGAATCCAGATCAGACACCGCGTGACGCGGCGTCTGACTGGATTCAAGTTATTTGTCACTCGTCATTTAGTTTTTTTGTTAAAATGTCCATTATGTAATTTTGAAGAAAAAAACAGCAGACGTTTATCTTTAGCAGAAGACATTGCAGTCGTGAATAGGTTGGACATAATCGTCCTGTTTAGGGAACTGAGACAAGGGTCGTGCTAAGGAGGGAATCGTTGTTGGGATGGCCGTTGTAGGGAGGGGGAGCACTGTATACACTTTTATTCACATTCATACCAATTCTTTATCAAAGCTTTAAACAAAACGAACGACAGACGCATTGCAGTGAGAGCTTCTTGCAAGATATTGACAGCGTAAATTCTCTCTGTGTAACAGACAGTTGGAGCCTGATCAGACGTCTGGCTCCAAACTGCTTGAAACTGAAATAACTGTTTCAGCATAAACACATTTAATGAGAAAGAAAAATGATTACATGTATAAACCATTGATTTTTTACAACCGTCTTCTTCATCTACATCCAGGGCTGCCATAAGTTGACATGAAAAATCCTAAGATTTCCAAATTTGCATTTTTCAAGTGCGATTTTACGAAACCTACCTTTACCCCATAGCCTGTTTCTTGTTTTGTTGACATGCGACGTCTTAAAGCAGACTGTAAGTAAAGCAGAATGCGCATTAATGCGCATTCTGCTTTACTTTCAGCCTGCTTTAAGCTACCATGTACTGGAAAGAAATCCGAAGATTTAGGAAAAATCCAGAGAAATGGCAGCCCTGTACATCTGTCAAGCTTGACAATTATTCAACGGTAATATTATTTAAAATATATCGATACTTCAGCATTGTATGTTGATATATTGTCGGAACTATGATATCGCCGATAGATCGTGATCAAACCGGCGGACGTAGAAGAGGGGTAAAGCACCCGCTTACGACGTCAGGGGCTGTGAGTTCGATCCCCGCCGGACCAAGTCCTTCGGATGAGCCTAGGTCCGATGTATGAGTATTTACACTTGGCATCTAAAAGAACTAGAGAACTATTTCGATAATAAGAGTAGGGCATCGTGCCCGGGTTCTCTGGATTCGCCCCTCTCTCTGGGCGTCCAATTAGCCCATATATGACAGAAACGGACGTTAACAAACAAAACAAACAAACAAAAGATCGCGATCAACGATGACAGTACTTGGTAAAGTGCATACTGTCATGGCAAGGTCGTGCTAGTGTCTTTATTATGCTGACACGTGACCCCGAGTGTGCCATAAGCCAGTCGTAATTAGAATTTAACCCTGTCGTTGCTGTAATATCGTCTGCTGAAAAAGTTATTCTACTTTGGTGTCTCAAATTAGGAGTTTAGCCATATTCTGACTGGAGAAAACTCGATACGAATTTCAAACAGTTTGGATCCTGATCAGACGCCGTGTCAAGCGGCGTCTGGTCTGGACCCAAACTGTTTGCAGAATTAGGTCGGCGCGCCCAGCGCTCTAAGAATTAATTGTCAATCATATTCTATTCCAACACACTGCAAGTGCCAGGTGTAAGGAAATATTTCAAATAGGTGAATAAATGATTGATATTTTACGGGTAATCGGTACATATGGTCATTTAGCGCTGGTGGAAATATTTCTGTCATTAACTTTGAATTAACTTCAAACAAAGTAAGAAAAATGAACCCAGTGTATTACTTAGAAAGTTGTCTGATCTTCTAAATACATGTACTGTACGAGGGTTGTCCCAAAATAGCGTGACAAATTTAATTACAACATCTTATCGACGTCCGTTCATTTTGAAATTTATTCTGATCATTTGTTATTTATTTTAAAGCAGTCTGTCGAAAAATTAAGAAAAACACACCACGAAATTATTAAATGCAAACTTGTATATTGTGACATAGGGATAGAGGCGGACATTAAGGAAATACATTTCATTGATATTGTTTAAGCCAGGTGATTGACCTTACATGTAGTATCAGTTTCAGACGAGTTGAAAATCTTCATTCTTACGCAATTAATTATGCCCAAAGCCGAACTTTAACCATTTAATTGGGTGTCTTTGTATGCCCCGAAAGCATAGCTATGTGTGGATATGGTGGCTGAACTGTGCGCACGTGTACCTGAGAGTGGTGATCGAGTGCCTATATGTGCACCTATATGTTCCTGGGCATATTTCCTATACCAGGTCACCGAGGAAATACCAAATTTGGTTATCCGGCGTCCAGTCATGATCTTCAATGATTGCTATTTCATATGAAATGATCCGCTGTATATATTGACAAATACTGTTGTGGCTATAAATCACCCTTGTACATGTATATCTATTATGAATCTTCAAGCAAATTCAGTTCCTTTGAATGCCACATGATATTAACGTGATTCTCACGATAGCCTCAAATATCACGTATGGATGGTGAGAATGTTCAAACAAGAGCACCGCATCTGTGGTCCAACATAATCAAGTTCTTTGCATACCGTTATATTTTAATATTGTTTTTTCAATGAGCTTGGTAAGCTGTGATTGGCTGTAATTTTTTTGTTCATACTCCCATAAACAAAAATCAAATTAGGTCACGCCTTGATGGGACAACTTTCTCTTAAGCAAACTGTTATCCACAAGCACTGCATAAAGCAGGACGCCAAATGACGTCGTTGACGATGACGTTACGATAAAACAACTTTTGGCGGTAAATTCTATATATGGCGGAGGGACTACAACATACGGCTTAAATTAGCATAGGAGGTTCTTTCGTGTTGCGTATACGTACTATATAGAGTTTATCTATTTATAAAACAAGGAATACAACTCGACCTGCCAATCGCTGACACTAGCTCGTCCCTGACATACCAATGTAGTTAGGGTATAAATAAGTATACTCGAGAGAACCACCTATTCTTAAAAGTGTTACATAATGAGCACTCATGTCAGATACTCTATTTAATTTCTTTCTTACATTCAGTAGTGATATCAAATTATAAGTAATATATATACATGTATCGAGTATTTTTGTGTTCATGGGGTTATGAACAAAGTACCTGGTCACACCTTAGTATGAAACCTCGATTACAGAGAGTGAGGAACCAGGTTTTTTTTATACCTCCATGAACACAAATATACAGTGTGACCAGGTACTTTGTTCATAACTCAATGAACACAAACAATATTCGATATTTACATTGAATATACAAAATCACGTGTGTACTGAAGCCATCAATGTGACTTTTAAAGTTGCTGTAAATACAGGTTTTACTGTATCGTGCGACAATATAAACTTTTTCGTGAGATAGTGCACCATTAACATATCAGTAATCTAGAAGTTGATCAGTTTCAGATGCCATGACCTTAAATACCACCACCAGTGACTACGACAATAGCGATCAAATATAGGGTGGACACTGGACAGTATCACAACTGTATCTGGACAACACCTGGCAAACCTTAATTTTGACCTTAACCTTTTGCATGCTACAGGCGAATGAGTTAAACACTGTTCCAAACAGTTTGGATCCAGATGAGACGCCGAGTAACTCGGCGTCTCATCTGGATCCAAACTGTTTGACATACTGATGATATTTTCCGAACCAATCATATTTATAAATCTAATTTGATATTTGTTGCAGACAACAAAGTTTTCAGGCAGTAATTACATTGTCTGTTAAGAGTAAATCAACCATCTGCTTATTGTACAATGTTCAAGGAGGATGTTGACCTAAATATATCTAAATAGGTCAATTTATCAAGACCAAGCATTGATTAGTGACAAGGGACCCGTTTCATAAAACGTCGTGCGAAAACTGTTGTCGTAAGTCAGATTATAAAAGTCTCAATTGTTATTTATTTTTCCATCTAATCCTGTCTTGTGACATCTCTTTGGAATCGTCTTTACAAGACGATTCCAAAGAGATATCACAAGACAGGATTAGATAGAGAAATAAAATATAATTGGGAATTTTATAATCTGACTTACGACAACATGTGTCGTACTACGTTTCGTAAGACGGGCCCCTGGCTATAAAAGGGGTCAATAGTTTACTGTGTAAATTGCAACAGATGGTGCAGAAAGATAGTTTAATATGCTTGTTTGATCTTTGTCTCCAGAAAGTGGACTTTGTATACATCATAATCTTGTGCAGTGATAATCAAGAGTAAAAGGGGTAAATTGAACCATAGTGGCGCAAATACGGGGGTATGAGTTCTAAGAGTATTCTTGTCCTGTGCAAACAGCGTAGACCCAGATCACTACATCGGAGGATTTATACAGGGACCATCTGGGCAGGGTCTGCGCTGTGTGTCATTTTGCAACATTTTGTATAAAAATACACAATTAGTGAAAAGTGGACAAAACTTAATTTGAAACCGGAATTGTATATTCAAAGTTTCAGGGATCAATTAGTCATTCTAGAAAGATCCTGAGTTTCGAAATTTTATCATTTAACGTTCATCACGTTGTTTTTTAACATTTTTATCATTTTCATCTCTCAATGTGTTGAAACATGCGGTTGCTAAATGAAATACAATGGGACCCCTCCAAACCGGAACCTCTAAATACCAGAATCCATATCTAAACCGGACAAAACTTTGGTCCCGTATATAACCCTTCTTCATTCCAACCCATTACACCATAAATACGCCTTTTACACCTTTGATTTATTCCTACACATTCAGCATTAGTTATTGAGTATCGTATGGACAATTTGATAGTCTCCCTTAATTCTTTGACTGTCAATGGCGCGAAAAGTAGCATTTGCAAACAGTTCGGATCCTGATCAGACGCCGCGTCACGCGGCGTCTGATCTGGATCCAAACTGTTTGATACTGGTTTTGAACTGAGGTAAGTCATATTGCCTTAAGTCTTACTTTGAAACGATATTGCAGACAACAATATTGAAGCAGACGAGTATATGACAGTGAAGGGGTAAAAACCTCACGATGACAATATGATGGTGAATGTTACGATGAAAGGGTTAACAAATCTGCCTGGATACTGCAATGATCTCTCCCCGTGTGCTAAATGGAAGACATCCCATAGATACTAGTACCATGGGAATACGGGAACCTATAGAGGAGATCTTCGATCACACCGTAATGTTGGTTAATGAAATACGTTTACCTAGATCTATATAAATGACATATGTCGATCGTTCTTACACACATATCTTACAACCACATAAAAAATAATACACAAACAAAAAACAGATCGGAAACACATAGTTACCTTTAGTAATATAACGATCACAAAAGAAACAGAGTCCAAGATATATCCACTGTGATGATGTGTGGACACGGGTACCTATTCTTTCGATGCTTCTATAGAAAAAAATCCAATTCAATGGTCGTTGTTCAAGTAAGCATAGTTTGTCACTAGTTTTACGCACTGGTGATTTTAAAGGTAGTTGCTATCCGTATTTGTCATTAGTTTTTTAAAGGTAGTCGCGGGGTGAGTTTAATAACCTATTCGATTACATGTGCGGAGCGAGCTATCTATTTTTCTTCAGGGCGTGACTCCAACTGAAGTCCAGCCAAAATGAAAAAAGAAAACATAAATTCAAGGTTCCCTTCTTCTTTCTTTCCCTTCTGTATAGTATTTTCTGCGGATCAGGACCCCACCCCATTCCACCATCGCCTCTGGATCCGCACATGGGCTACAATATTAATATAGGCAAATAGTAAATTTTGTGTAAACCATCCAAGCTGGAAAACATTATTTAAATTTTAAAAATGCTAATCAGAGACTTGTAAGCGAGTCCGAGTCATTGAAGATCGAGTGCGTGTGCAAATTCTTTTGATTGGCAGCTAAACTCAGATTTGAATAAAATATATATTGGCGAGCACAGTGGTTAAATACAGGTCACAGGTTAACCCCATTAATGCCCGATTACTAGTATTGCCATGAAGTCACCTGCTTGCTGGAATATTTCATTATATAAACTCAGTTCCAAAAGAAACTGTGCACTTTTTATTTTCAAATATTTTAATATCTAGAAGCCGTATCGATTTAAAATTTCGCACACAATATCTCATGTATATTCGCCATCTATCAATAATAAATTATAATATTTAGTATAAAGAGTTTTAGGTTATTTGGAAATACGTTATTTTGCATCATTTGCACGTGCAGTTCAAAGAAAATGCACATGCCACCGAAAATGTGCACGAGTGTAATTCGTGTGCCTTATACAAAGAAAAAAACACATTTTACTTCACAACGGTACACAACGAACTTGCTGAGAGTGAATGAAAATAGGCGAATTAGAATCTTTGCAATGGTTGTTCACAACTACAATGCCACAAACGTAAGTAGGACGTTAGAATACCAAAGAAGCACAATCATTCGGTTGCTCAAACGTTTTCAACATACGAGGTGAATGGCACATCGCCGTAGACAGCACACATATACCTAGAACAGCAGTTCAACAAATGCATTTGTGACGTTGACGTTACTTCGACGTCGTTTTCAAACAGCGTCAAGTTCGGCAAGACTGTACGGTATCAGCAGACAGACCGTATTGTGTTGGTTCTGACACACTCGGACACCCATCCGGGCAAGGGGATCCTTTGTAGGACAAATCTTGCAGCACGTCATTGGGCTGCTCCTTTGCAGCGAGCAAGACGTCATTTCCGTTTGGGGCGACAGTAACGGACTCTCTGATAGGTCTAATAATATTCTTAGTCACCATGATGCTCGCACGCGGGCCTTTAGGAGAAAATACCTTATGGCTCTTGCAAAAGCTCAAACTCAGTGATAGGACAATGTTTCATTCCCGACGTCAGTATTAGGCGTCACGCAAGGTATATGCGATGTCTCATTACCGTTTGCATTAGAGCAAAGATGGACATATACGATACTGACAAAAATTATCATAAGATTACAACTCAACCGACATTAAATTCCCAAATGAACACAGTCTGACTCTCAGAGTTATTTTGCAACTTTGATAATAACACTTTGTCTTTTCTCATTGAAAAAAATCCACTTTAAACGACCGCATCTCAAAATCTGAAATAAGTGTCATATTGTTCGTGAACTGATACCAAATACATAGGCTTTCAGGAAAAAACTCAATGAATAATTACAGAAAACAAAGTGCACAGTTTCTTTTGGAATTGAGTATAGATATGCAAAGGCTTGTCCATACAGCAGATACTTTCATATGAACTATAAAACAGTGTATACCCTGATTAGACGCCGCAAATTGTCAACGTTTTTGGACGATATGCATTTACCATTTCATGATCAAATTGTTCGGGAGATTTTTACCCCTTCGCCGCTTTATTGTCGCCTGCTTCAATTTTGTTTTCTGTAATGTCTGTAATTTTCTTTTAATTATTTGACTCATTTTAAAAATGATTTTACAAACTTACTATAACAATTTTATAATCTTGGTAATAATATTGAAAGAATTTCCATGTTTCCATGCTACTCAATATTGTATCATTTTTATTGTGAATGTATTTATTAGTCTTTCTTGCTTTGTAGGTACATTTATATAATTTCATGTGAAGCGCTTTTGAACGCACAACTCCTGTGTGAAAAGAGCGCTATATAAATCGGGTATAATAATAATAATAATAATGTCCATTCATTTTTTTAAGAAAATAAGGCAGTATGATTGAAGAAATTTCAAAACGATTGTCAAACAGTTTGGATCCTAATCAGACGTGGCGTTTGATCAGAATCCAAACTGTTTGCAAACGCCCTTTTAAGCGTCATTGAGAATGAAAGGGTTAATGCTTTAAATGTTCTATTAAGTGTGAGATTCTGTATTCCTAGTAACTGGTATGTATTCCATGGGTTATATATAGCTGTCAAAATAAAGTGTGTGTTTAAAGAGTAAGGATTAGACATTAACACAACAAAGACACAGAAACATTCATTTGAATAAAGTAGAATACCGTCAAATACCGGTATGAAATTTTGATATCGCGATATTTTATCGCACAGCTAAATATTGCTGAATACCGGTTTATACCGACACCCCTAGACTTAATTGACAACTTAATGGAGAAGCATGACGATCTTGAAATATATGTGACTGGTTAATGCAGGTCACAAGTTAAGCAGAAGATCATGTTGAAGCTTTTTGACAAAGCTTTGTACTCCGACAGGAACAAACCTTTTCCAAAGGTTTAAAACTTGGTTGATTTAAAATGTTTGATTTTTTGCTTTGATTTGAAGTTCTTTCTCGTGACGATTATCTATTACTATGTAAATACCTTTTAAAGTTGAAATTCAGTTTTATATATGTCAATTGTCATGCCCTACTGAACATGTAATGTCATTTCTCGACCATACTATACCACGTAACGTACAGTGGAGAAGACGTTATTCTTTACCTATAAACGCGTTTGTGCTAATACAGCCATGAGTTCAACAAAGAAATCGATGGCCGTCGTTAGCCATCGATTGCGAGTTGGCTACAGGCCTGAAATACAGTGGAGAAACGTAATTCTTCCGTTTAAACGTAAACGCATGGCAATGAAATAATGAAAATGACAACGTTTTTGACAATTCTGACTCAGAGTTTTAATTAGAGTGCAAACAGTTTGGAGCGTGATCAGACGCCGGATTACCCGGCGTCTAATCTGGCTCGAATCTGTTTAAAATTGAAATAATAGTTTTAGGGTAAATGCGCTTTTTGGGACAGAATACGTTTTCACTACTGTTCTCTGCATTTCTCTTCTTTTTGTAAGTCATAAATATGCACCATAAGAAATAGTTTCTATATATATCTTACCAGGTGATAGCTAAAAGCAGACTGAAAGTAAAGCGGTGTGTAAGAGAGATACACGACAGCATTCTTAGATCACATTCAAAGTTAGCGGAAAATATAAAGCAGAATCGTTATATCTACATTATTTCATCGACAATACAACAACTTCAAACTGAACCCAAACTGATTCTTCGTTGGATGTCCAAATCATAATCCTAACATAAGATACAGTGGAGAAGATGTTATTCGCTCCCGATAAACGCGTTCATGTTAAACCTATCATGTCCATTGCAAACGGTTTGGAGCCGGATCAAACGCCGGGTAACCCGGCGTCTGATCTGGCTCCAAACTGATTGCCACTCAGATTTAAAATAAATCGCTAGAAAATTGAAGAAATGTAATTTTTTATAATTTATTTAATTGCGTTTGCATCTCGTTTTCGGTTAAACGGGAATGAATATCGTCTTCTCCTCTGATAAGATGTTCGTAGATCTACTTTAGAATCAATAGATAAGAGTCCGGAAGTTTGAGAAAACAGTTCAACCTCTATTGAGTGACACGCCCATTATGTCACCGTGTCTAAATACATGTGACAGCTTTATACAGGATGAAAGTAATGAGGAAGACCCCTATAGGAGTTTTCCGCATTACTTTTGTCATGAATTAGGTAATGGACTGTATTTACAGGTCCCTCTTCTCTGACTGGAAAGTTTTGTAACAAAACTATCTCCACGTAGCATTTGCTAAGTATTCCTCATATATTAGTGAATAGGGGACTTATCTGGACGAAAGCTTTCAGGATTAAATTTATTAAACTCGTGCAAATATTGCAACAAAGGGGTTATAACCTAGCGACTGAATGAACATGTTGGGTTATGTGCGGATTTAGAGGGACGAGGGTCCGGACACCCCGAAGAATCCTAACAAGGGTAACTATGCCCCTATATCGCTCACCTGGTATGTAGTATGTACAAGTTGACCTATAGTGACCTAGATTTTGACCCGACATGATCCACTGTCAACCGTAGCCTAGATTTCAATGAGGCAATCATTTTGAGCAAGTTTCATCAAAGTGAGATTGTGCAGCTTCTAGAGTGTTAACAGTGTTTTTTCATTATTTGACCTAGTGACCTAGTTTTTAACCGGACATAACCCACGTGCAAACCTGACGATATCAATAAGGCAAACGTTTTTACCAAGTTTCATTCAGATCTAATGCGATGTGTAGCCTCTAGAGTGTTTACAAAGTTTTTTCTATTATTTGACCTATTGACCTAGTTTTTGACCGGACATAACCCAGATTTAAACCTGATCTAGAAATCAATGAGGCTAACATTTTGACTAAGTTCCCGGGAGAACTAATGTTCTAGTGATATTTGTAGCCTCTAGAGTGTTAACAAGATGTTTCTATGACATGACCTAGTGAAATAGTTTTTGACCGGACATGACCCAGATTCGAAGCTGACCTGGATTTTACCATAGCAAACATTGTCATCAAGTTTCATGAAGATCGAATGAAATTTGTAGCCGCTAGAGTGTTAACGAACCATTGTGAACAGACAGACGACGCACGACGGATATCCAGCAATCGGATCCCAATAGCTCACCGTGGCACTTCGTACCAGGTGAGCTAAAATGGGGGGGGGGGGGGGGGGAGAAGAGAAAAAGGAAAAGGATTTTTTTTTCAAACCGATCGGCAAATAGTTTAGAACCCGATCAGACACCTGATTACCTGCCGTCTGATCTGGGCTCAAAATCGTTTTCAGTTGAAATATTCTTTTAGCAGTGGCTGTTATAGAAAAGTTTAACTCTATATGCTAAACTGCACCCTGCTTAACAGTAAGGTGTTCGACCCTCTATCTAAGTGGTCTTTTTATTGAGCTTTTACTGTAGTACTTCTTCGATAATCCTTCTATCTCCCTTATCTGCTATAACATGGCCATCCATAAAGGGGTTTTGCTATCTTCTACTTCAGAGATTATCTTATTTGTGCCCAGATATTTCAGTGAATCCTGCTTTTTGGTGTGTGTTTTTGTCTCCAAATTAAGTAGGCTACAGAGATTGAACTGCAGATTTGGAAGACAATAAGTACATGTATCTGGATGACAGGTGCCTATATAAACACGATAACGTCAGTTTAGCTCCCTCTCTACAACGATAACAAACGGGAGACAACAATTGTGTGCGTTGTTCGGAGGGAGTCGTTATAGGGAGGGAAATTTGCAACCAGCTGGAATCCAGATCAGACGGCGTCTGGTATTGATTCAAGCTGTTTGTCACTCGTCATTAAGTTATTTTTCCCGTCGCAGACGGGTCTGTTTTGGATTTTGACCTCAACTCTATGAAACAATTTAACCAATCAGGAATGATCAGAAATCCTGGTCAATGATCACGTGCTTGAAATGCAGTACTCTTATCGGCCAATGGCCTAGACTGGCGTTCTGTTATTTTTTCACATCAATCTTGCGAGTGTAAACCTGGCAAAACATTGAGATGCAGTCTATGTCATCATTTTTAAATTTAGCGTGGATAAGCTCTAAATTTAGCTGTTAAGTCAGAATCTCTCTGGTTAAGTGAATACTACTGTACAGTGGAGAATGTGTTATTATTTCCCAATAAACCTGTTTACGCTAAAACTATTATTTGCAGTGCAAACAATTTGGAGCCAGATCAGACGCCGGGTAACCCGGCGTCTGATCAGGCTTCAAACTGTTTGCCACCAAGATAAACATGAAATATCAGAATTGTCCAAAAGTTGTTCTTTTCTACATTTAGTGTTTTGCGTTTGCGTACGTTTGCGTTTAAACGGGAAAGAATAACAGATTCTCCACTGTACCCCACACAAAACTTTAACCTGCGACGGAATATCTTTTTTAAAGATATTTCTTGTTTATTTTGTTTAGGGAACTGCGACAAGAGTCGTTATAAGGAGGGAGTCGTTGTTGGTAGGGCCGTTGTAGGGAGGGAGCACTGTACTAGTATGGTATAAAAAACATTTCAATGAAAACATATATATGAGCCGTGTCATGAGAAAACCTGACTTATTGCACATTGCAAACAGTGTAGATCAATGCCAGACGCCGCCTCAAAGACACGGTGTCGGGTTTTGATCTACACTTTTTGACATCCACATGCATCTGAAGTATTTTAAGTAGCTGTATCATATACGGTATTTGGCAGTGTGCATCAAACTCAGACACAGATCCTGGGATGACAACGGTGCTTGGTCGCCTGTACAATGTTGCATGCAATAAGGCTTGTTTTGTCATGGCACGGCTCATAAGTAGTTGTCATAATCAGTATTCGAAGTCGTGCGGTGGACGTAACAGCAATTTACAAAACTTACGATCTACCGCTCTTCATACTGAATATATATAAATAAAGTATAGTCCGGACAAATTCACCTGACGTTGACCTTTATGTATGAATAAATTATAGTGAGATGACGCAGTATAAATCAATAATCGACAGGGAAGGTTCGGTTAGTTACGTGAATCTTGTAACAGGTCTTCAGTGGATTAACACTCCACTTTGAGCAAGTTGAAAAAGTTGTTGTTGATAACAGTATCGATGGACGATGCAGTGCATTGTAAACGGTATATCAACGTGTAGTTTAAAAAATCAAAACAAAAGTATCCAAGTAATGTTCCTTAAATCCCTTTACACTAATAAGTCACCAATCAAAGTTTAATGACCTATGCATAATTATAGCATAACTCTTTTCTAACAGAAAAAACTTAATGACAAGTGATAAACTGCTTGAATCCAGATCAGACGCCGCATTACGCGGCGTCTGATCTGGATTCAAGCTGTTTGGAAATGGAAGCCAATTGCTCTTCCTATAACGACTCCCTCCGAACAACGCACACACTTTTTGTCTCCAATTGGATGTCGTTGTAGAAATGGAGCGCTGTATATAAGTAACAATGAACTGTACTTTTGGCTTTCAGTATACATGTATATGGCGTGCTAAGTACCTACATTTTTAACCAATCAAACTGCCTTTTGCACCCTATTAAGTACGTTTGCACCCTATTAAGTAGGTTATATTCTAAAGATAACTCCGCCTCGTAGCAACTAGTTGTAAAGACTGCCATATTTGGGCGATCTCACAACCAGAATAAGCCAGCTTTGTTTACGTTACGTGGGAATTATGTAGTCTTCGGCCAATAAAAATATAGGTTATATTCTAAGTTAGTTTGAACGCTCGTTACGCCCCTTCTTAATCATTAAGATTTCACTAAAATATGTTCTAACTATAACTTAGAATATGACTAAGAAGCGAAAAGGGAATGCGATTAGCTAATCAAAAACTCAAATCCAAAAGTTATGTAGTCATTCTAAGCAGGCCTATAGTCAATATCCGCTGTAATAAACCGCACAAACAATAATTGAGCCATTTCATAAAAATCAAATGTATAAAAACACGACAAACAGCAAAGAGATAACACGGTCAGAATCCAGTGAAAAACGTCCAAATAGTTCCTAATGTCGGCATCTGGTCATGGTCTACACTGCCAAATAAATTAGGTACCAAATTACATACATACATGTACTGAACGAATTGCGTATAACTCAAGGCCATTGCTCGACTCATAGACACATGTTTGTGTCACTCAGCAACACACAGCACTGTTTAATTAACCCTTTCACTCTCAAAGACGTCATAAAGCGCATTTGCAAACATTACTGATCCTGATCAGACGCCGCGTAACGCGGCGTCTGATCAGGATCAAAACTGTTTGCCACTTGTTTTGAAATAGCGTCAGTTTTACTGCCTGAAATATAACTTTGAGCGGATATTGCAGACAAAAATATTGCAGCAGACGACAATATGGCGGTGAAGGGGGGTAAAAACCCCACGATAAATTTGATCATGAAAAGGTTTAGATATTCCTATTTTGACGCTGGTCAAAAATGTGACTGATCATATTATTGTGTCTATCTGTTTAGTTCTTATACTTCAATACAAGGTAGTGTTTGCAAATAGCTTGAATTGAACCCAGACTAGATATCGATGACACTGGAATTAATGTTTAAGTAAATGTGTATACATACAAGTTCAATAAGATTTATGTTCAGGGGACATTTCTGAAGAAAACAAATATCCATATTTAAATTATTCTTTCCCATGTCGTCCGCTGATTACGTGCAGCAACTTTTATGATGATCTAACTTCAAAAACAAAAGTTCAGGTTAACCTTTTGAAGGAAATGTGTGGCAGGTTTAGTCATGATGCTGCTAATTTAATACATTGCTTTGACCTCAGTTTTGCAGGAATTGAGTTTGACTGTAAACATCTGGATCCAGATCAAGTATCGCATTTGTGAGGTATGATCTGTATCCAAACTGTTTGCATTAGTCATCATAAATTTTAAGAATCGCTGCCTACTTGCAAAGAGATAAAACTGTCTCAAGCGAAATTTCAAAATAAAAAATAAAAACAGCATTTTTACCTCTTTATATAGCGTGATTTCATTAAAAGTATGTACTGTAGTCAAACCTCAGTACTTCGAACTCGCGTTGGTTCTTACATACCCATATTTCAAAGTTAAAACGTGGCTTAGCCAGGTTTAAACTTTGAAATACGGGTATGTTCGACTTATAAAAGCGAGATCGACTTATCGAAAATCAACTTATGAAATGCTGGTACGATCGATGAAAGCGAGTTCGAAGTATCGAGTGCCAACTGTAGTTTGGATACCCCAGTGTCAGATGAGAATTCAAACAGTATAACACTAGTCTTGTACAGTGTTCCCTCTCTACAACAATAACCAATGGGAGAAAATTAGCATGAGTGTTGTTCGGAGGAAGTTGTTATAGGGAGGGAAATTGGCATACATTTACAAACAGTTTGAATCCAGATCAGACGCCGCGTAACGCGGCGTCTGATTTGGATTCAAGCTGATTGTAATTCGTCATGCTGTTTATTCTGTCAAAATGTCCAAAATGTGACTGAGATAAAATATCAGGCGATAATTTTAAGCAAACGGTATTGCATCAGTGAAAAGGTTGTCTTGATTAGGGGAACAGCGACATGCGTTGTTGTAAAGAGGGAGTCGTTGTTCAGAGGGCCGCTGTGGGGAGGGAGCACTATAGTGATATTTCAATAGTCACAAGCAATATAACAAAACATGAACTATTTTGTCGAGCTGACGACAAGTTTTGAAACAGACTAGATTATAGAAGGATAAGGGCTGGAAGTGTGCATAGAAAATCAATGTCAAGCTTGGTAGGGGTCGAACTGTTTTGTATAGAATTCTTAAAACTGAAATCGACTAAAATTTAACAAAATAATAAAAAAAAAATGAAATTATAGAAAATAGATAAACGCATGGAACATCTGATATGAAATAGCAAACAGTGCCTACCCTAATGAGACGCCGTGTAACCCGGTGTCTCATCAGGGTCTACACTGTTTTCATATGTCCACTTGAGTAGACACTAGAATAAAATGGGTAAATATGGACAAAAGGAAAATAGACAAGATTTGATCTCACCTTACTAAGGACAACTTATTCCATGTGTATGTCTTGCTCAAGGGCCGTAAGAACATGTTTAACTTGTCGTAAAGGGTACACGTTTTTATCACCAGAGAGCTTATCCCTTTGCATAACTCCCTGAGTCAATCTAATGTCGTCTGCTTCACTCTTTGCATGCTGCAAAAAGTGTCGTCTGCAACTGTTCTTAAAATAGAATTTTCTAAAGTTCTTTTCAAATCAGGGTCAGAGTGTCAAACAGTTTGGATCCTGATGAGACACCGCGTTACGCGGCGTCTCATCAGGATCCAAATTGTTTGCACAAGTAATCACTTTGGCATATAGTCTCATCGATGAACCCCTGTGACTGTGACCAAGTGCCGTCTCAGGGAGGGAATATGGCAAGATCGAAAATACAATGATCCCTCTCTACAACGACACCCAGTGGGAGACACAGATTGTATGTGTTGTTCGGAGTGAGTCGTTACAGGGAGGGAAAACTTATACTTGGCTTACATTTGCAAACAGCTTAACCCGGCGTCTGATCTGGATTATTGCTGTTTGTCACTTGTCATTGTATTTATTCGATCAAAATGTCAACATATACGAGACTTTTAGAAAAAGAAAAAAACAGACGACAATTTTAAGCAGACGATATTGTAGCAGTAAAAGCGTTATAAACATAATTGTCCTGTATAGAGAACTGTGACAAGGGTCGTTGTAAGGCGGGAGTCGTTGTTGTGAGGGCCGTTGTAGGGAGGGAGCACTGTAGCTCCATATTTTGTAGACTATATGTCATGTATGTGGCATATATCGTATTTCCACCTCTCACTCTCTGTAGCATGGTAAGTGTTAATCCCTTTCACCGCCAAAGGAGACGTTGGTGACATAAGTTTGCAAATGTTTTGGATCCAGGTCAGACGCCATGTAACTCGGCGTCTGATCAATTTCAAAAGTGTTTGGCACCCGTGTCAATATGTCTTGATTTAAAAATGCAAACGAACTTACTTTACCTGCCTAGGTTTGAATTTTTTTAACCCTTTGAACCCTAGTGGCGCATATACCCGTCCTTTGCAAACAGTGTACATGTCAAGAGTACACTTGTCCTTTGCAAATAGTGAAGACCCACTAAAAGAGTCTAAACTCTGATCAGATTCCAATCGGTGATTTTGAAATACATTATAATTAAATACAACCCTAAATAGTCTTAATGGAATAGACTCTACTTGAAACAGGAATTGTCCATTTAAAGGTCAAGGGAGGAAAAGGTTAAACGATTAGTAACTCGGCGTATTTTAGAGATAAAACTGTTTAGCTCTCATAGTATGATACATGTTTTTTTCTTCAACTCATGACAGTTTTTTACTTGACGATAAGTACAATTCACCATACAACCCTTGGGCCCGTTTGGCGAAATTTCGTACGAAAAATATTGTCTAAGTCAGATACTAAAATTCTTAATTTTTATCTATTTCTCCATCTAATCCTGTCTTGTGACATCTCTTTGGAATCGTCTTGAAAGACGATTCCAAAGAAATGTCACAAGACAGGATTAGATGTAGATGTAGTTTTGACTTACGAAATATTTTGTCGTACGTAAAGTTTAAATCTTTGAATGCAAGAAAATAACTGTTGGTCCAAAATCTGATGGCGAGTTGCCCATCAGGATCCATACTGTTTCATCACTCGCATATTTGCTAGGGGCGAAGCAATCGTGTTCGAAGTTACCCTTATCCCGTCGTAATTTATCGTCTGCTATGAAATTGTCTTCTAAAATATTGTTTAGATTTAGAATTATACATTTTTTATTGACAAGCTTTGAGCGGCGTCTGATCAGAAACCAAACTGATTGCAAAACCCAGTAATGATGCGATTTACAGGATTAAAGCAGGCAGACATTATTTAATAACACCAAGTTTTTATAACCAAAATAGCCACTTGTTTGCAAAGATAATTTAGGCTACGTTAAAAGCTAAGACAGCATGGCTCGCAACAACACAGACATGTCGCCATCACTCGTGAACTTTCGTAACACATCGGTCATTTCCGACTGACTAATCGGCCATATTCAACAACATGCGGCCATCCACTGGGTCGAATGTTTGCCGAATCGTCCAAAGCCACTTCGGCCTTCGTAAATAATACGCCCAAAACATTCACTGAACGAATAATGGAAAGTGGTTTTGCATCCTACTAACGAAGAAATGACAGTGTTTTATCCTGAATCCTAACTGACTAGGATTCGAAAGGCAATTGCAGTTTTAGAACCAAATAAATACAGTGGATAAAATGTTTTTCTTTCCCGTTTACGATGATAAACACAAACGCAATACAATAATATGCACAAAATAACATTTTTGGTAATGGCAGCAATTTATTCTAATCTGAGAGGCAAATAGCATGGAGCCTGATCAGATGCCGGGCAATCCCAGACGGCGTCTAATCAGGTCCCAGACTGTTCCACATGTTTATATGTATCTTATCGTGAACTGTATTTATATATGTCTGTGTTTATTACCTTCATTAAGGTTTATGTGTATCTTGCTGTAAGTAGTATTTATAGATGTCTAACTGTAAATAGTATTTATAGATGTCTTACTGTAAGAAGTGTTTATAGATGTCTTACTGTAAATAGTGTTTATAGATGTCTTACTGTAAATAGTGTTTATAGATGTCTTACTGTAAGTAATGTTTATAGATGTCTTACTGTAAGAAGTGTTTATCGATGTCTTACTGTAAATAGTTTTTATAGATGTCTTACTGTAAGTAGTGTTTATAGATGTCTTACTGTAAGTAATGTTTATAGATGTCTTACTGTGAGTAGTGTTTATAGATGTCTTACTGTGAGTAGTGTTTATAGATCTCTTACTGTAAGTAGTGTTTATAGATGTCTTACTGTAAGTAGTGTTTATAGATGTCTTACTGTAAGTAATGTTTATAGATCTCTTACTGCGATGCAAGTAGTGTTTATAGATGTCTTACTGTAAGTAGTGTTTAAAGGTGCCTTACTGTAAGTAGTGTTTATAGATGTCTTACTGTAAGTAGTGTGTATAGATGTCTTACTGTGAGTAGTGTTTATAGATGTCTTACTGTGAGTAAAGTTTATAGGTGTCTTACTGTAAATAGTGTTTATAGATCTCTTACTGTAAGTAGTATTTATAGATGTCTTACTGTAAGTAGTGTTTATAGATGTCTTACTGTAAGTAGTGTTTATAGATGTCTTACTGTAAGTAGTGTTTATAGATGCCTTACTGTAAGTAGTGTTTATAGATGTCTTACTGTAAGTAGTGTTTATAGATCTCTTACTGTGAGTAGTGTTTATAGATGTATTACTGTAAGTATTGTTTATAGATGTCTTACTGTGAGTAGTATCTATAGATATCTTACTGTAAGTAGTGTTTAAATATGTCTTACTGTAAGTAGTGTTTATAGATGTCTTACTGTAAGTAGTGTTTATAGGTGTCTTACTGTAAGTAGTGTTTATAGATGTATTACTGTAAGTATTGTTTATAGATGTCTTACTGTGAGTAGTGTCTATAGATATCTTACTGTAAGTAGTGTTTAAAGATGTCTTACTGTAAGTAGTGTTTATAGACGTCTTACTGTAAGTAGTGTTTATAGATGTCTTACTGTAAGTAGTGTTTATAGATCTCTTACTGTAAGTAGTGTCTATAGATGTCTTACTGTAAGTAGTGTTTATTGATGTCTTACTGTAAGTAGTGTTTATAGATGTATTACTGTAAGTATTGTTTATAGATGTCTTACTGTGAGTAGTGTCTATAGATATCTTACTGTAAGTAGTGTTTAAAGATGTCTTACTGTAAGTAGTGTTTATAGACGTCTTACTGTAAGTAGTGTTTATAGATGTCTTACTGTAAGAAGTGTTTATAGATCTCTTACTGTAAGTAGTGTCTATAGATGTCTTACTGTAAGTAGTGTTTATTGATGTCTTACTGTAAGTAGTGTTTATAGATGTCTTACTGTAAGTAGTGTTTATAGATGTCTTACTGTGAGTAGTGTCTATAGATGTCTTACTGTAAGTAGTGTCTATAGATGTCTTACTGTAAGTAATGTTTATAGGTGTCTTACTGTAAGTAGTGTCTATAGATGTATTACTGTAAGTAATGTATATAGGTGTCTTACTGTAAGTAGTGTTTATAGATGTATTACTGTAAGTAGTGTCTATAGATGCCTTACTGTAAGTAGTGTTTATAGATGTCTTACTGTAAGTAGTGTTTATAGGTGTCTTACTGTAAGTAGTGTTTATAAATGTCTTACTGTGAGTAAAGTTTATAGATGTCTTACTGTGAGTAGTGTTTATAGATGTATTACTGTAAGTAGTGTTTATAGATATCTTACTGTAAGTAGTGTTTATAGATGTATTACTGTAAGTAGTGTTTATAGGTGTCTTACTGTAAGTAGTGTTTATAAATGTCTTACTGTGAGTAAAGTTTATAGATGTCTTACTGTGAGTAGTGTTTATAGATGTATTACTGTAAGTAGTGTTTATAGATCTCTTACTGTAAGTAGTGTTTATAGATGTATTACTGTAAGTAGTGTCTATAGATGTCTTACTGTAAGTAGTGTCTATAGATGTCTTACTGTAAGTAGTGTTTATAGGTGTCTTACTGTAAGTAGTGTTTATAAATGTCTTACTGTGAGTAAAGTTTATAGGTGTCTTGCTGTGAGTAGTGTTTATAGATGTATTACTGTAAGTAGTGTTTATAGATCTCTTACTGTAAGTAGTGTTTATAGATGTATTACTGTATGTAGTGTCTATAGATGTCTTACTGTAAGTAGTGTCTATAGATGTCTTACTGTAAGTAGTGTTTATAGATGTCTTACTGTAAGTAGTGTTTATAGATGTATTACTGTAAGTAGTGTCTATAGATGTCTTACTGTAAGTAGTGTTTATAGATATCTTACTGTAAGTAGTGTTTATAGGTGTCTTACTGTAAGTAGTGTTTATAAATGTCTTACTGTGAGTAAAGTTTATAGATGTCTTACTGTGAGTAGTGTTTATAGATGTATTACTGTAAGTAGTGTTTATAGAGCTCTTACTGTAAGTAGTGTTTATAGATGTCTTACTGTAAGTAGTGTTTATAGATGTATTACTGTAAGTAGTGTCTATAGATGTCTTACTGTAAGTAGTGTCTATAGATGTCTTACTGTAAGTAGTGTTTATAGGTGTCTTACTGTAAGTAGTGTTTATAAATGTCTTACTGTGAGTAAAGTTTATAGGTGTCTTACTGTAAATAGTGTTTATAGATCTCTTACTGTGAGTAGTGTTTATAGATCTCTTACTGTGAGTAGTGTTTATAGATGTCTTACTGTAAGCCTCCATATGAAACACTTTACTGTCGATGAAAACCTGTGACTTTCTTGTTGGTTACAATGATTCGAGAGGAAAGTAGATTTGATCGGTGCCAAAAGAACTGTATGACAGCCGTCTAAACAAGCGTACAATGGCAGCCAATGTTATATCGGCACAGGACGCACCCGTGTCCTTACGCCAGAAAGTCTGCCGTTTAACTAGGTGGACGCAGTTACTGTTGAAATCGCATGATTACAGTTAATTTTATATTATGTTAGCTAGACAGAAATACAACAAAAGTGTTTAGGTCAACAATTATTATTCACGATATGACAAGTTTTATTGAGGCTAGTGTAAACTGAAAATCAGTTATACCCATTGTCTCTCTCTATGTCACAAATATTTTGAAAATCTATCATGTCGGGTCCCTGTGGTTTTACTATCACCTTGCTCTAAGCAGCCACCTGTCGTAAACACCAAATAATTTAGAGGTTCTACTAGAGAGGTTTTACTGTATGACCTTCAGCTGATTACATCAAAGGCAAATAACTCTTGAAACAACTACCCGATTTCAGCTTCAGTTGTAGAACTTATACTAATACATAAAAAATGTGTGCATTTTAAAACGAAATTCATTCAAGTTAGAGTGTTTACACTGTTAAATATGGCATCAGGGTATCCGATGACTAATGCCATGTATTCGCGTATGTCAAACACATCAATATTTCAATATTATTAAAACATGGCTAAGGCTTTAAAGCTACGTTGATTATTTCGAATCAGGCAACTGAGGTCATAACAGGTCATATAATTATGTTTGATGCTACTTACATGTTCCAAAATGTGTTTTGAATTTTTCATATTATTTGTATGCCCCAAAACTATCTTTTGGTGCATATATAGTGATCGTTTATTTGATAGTTTCATGACATTTAGCCGCCGGACAAGACGCTCAAAATAGTATACCTTGGCACTTTGTGCCGGGTGAGCTACGGTGGAGAAAACGTTATTCTTTCCCAATAA
The DNA here is from genome assembly GCA_922989275.2 of Gari tellinella. Taxonomy (NCBI): domain Eukaryota; kingdom Metazoa; phylum Mollusca; class Bivalvia; order Cardiida; family Psammobiidae; genus Gari; species Gari tellinella. The sequence continues at coordinate 50,141,187 of OV277866.1, forward strand.
ACGCGTTTACGCTAAAACTATTATTTCTATTGCAAACAGTTTGGAGCCAGATCAGACGCCGGGTTACCCGGCGTCTGATCAGGCTCCAAACTGTTTGCCACCAAAATAAAAATGAATTATCAGAATTGTCCAAAAGTTGCAGTTTTCTACGTTTTAGCGTTTTGCGTTTCGTTTCGTTTAAACGAGAAAGAATAACGGATTCTCCACTGCAAGACGTATATACAGTGCTCCCTCCCAACAATGACCCTCCGAACAACGGTTCCCTCCTTACAACAATGTTTGCCGCTGTTCCACAAACAAGGCTTTCACTGTGGCTGGGTTTTTTCTTAAAGTTACATAGTGGACATTTTGACCGAAGAAATAAAGACGAGTGACAAACAGTTTGAACCCAGATAAGACGGTTTGCAAATGAAATTTACAGCACTCTAAGTGCATTGATTTCCCTCCCTATAACAACCCATCCTAACAACACACATGTAGTCTAAAGTTGTCTCCCATTGAGTGATGTTATGAAGGGGGAACAGTGTAACGTTTCACCTCCATTTCTCTACCCCTTTTTGTATGCTTAACCCTTTCACTACCATGACGTCATCAGTTTGAAAAACTGTCGTCTGCTTTTATTTCTCAAAATTAAACTTTAGGTATTTTGACTTGAAAAATATTGAAATGAGTGTCAAACAGTTTGGATCCTGATCAGACTTCACGTTACGCAGCGTATACAGTGGAGAATCTGTTATTCTTTCCCAATAAACGCGTTTACGCTAAAACTATTATTTGCAGTGCAAACAGTTTGGAGCCGGATCAGACGCCGGGTAACCCGGTGTCTGATCAGGCTCCAAACTGTTTGCCACCAAGATAAACAAGAATTATCAGAATTGTCCAAAAGTTGTTCTTTTCTACGTTTTAATAGTGCTTTGCGTTTGCGTACGTGTGCGTTTAAACGGGAAAGAATAACAGATTCTCCACTGTAACTAGTCTCCAAACAGTTTGTAAATGACTATTGTACTCGGGGTGAGCCGAAAAAGGGGTTCAATCAAATTCTGTTTTCGATGTGTATGGTTAGATTTTAGGCATTTGGCCACAGTACATTCATACGCTTGTCAAAAAGTTTGGATTCTGATTAGACGCCGAGTCACTCGACTTCCAATCTAGGTCTAAAATGTTTGCAAATATAATGTCAGATCGCGCTGAGCACTCTAAAAGATATGATCACGCCAGTGTGGTTTAGGCATTAAGAAACCCGGCGTCTGATCTGGCTCAAAAATTGTAAACGAAATGGAAAATATAGGCTTTTCGTTAACATGTTTATGAAAAATAAAATTTTTGTAAACACGTTTATTTTGGAAAGAATTAGGCCTTTCTCCACTGTAGGTGAGAATAACAGGCGCTATTAAAAGTTCGTCTGATCTGGCTTTTAACTGTTTGCTAAATGGAATACATGTATATATAGGTTTTTTCGTTAACAGCTTTATTTGGGAAGAATAAGGTCTTTCTCCGCTATGCGTGAGAATAACAGGAGATTTGCGCTATTATAACTCATTGGGAAAATTTCCACGTGCAGCTTTTATTAATATAGCGTGACTAGCATCGATTCGTCATTGAGAGGCACTAACATCTTTGTGCAGTGAAACCCCTACAAACCGGGCATGTGTGGGGACAACATAACTGTCCGGTTTAGGGGGTTTCCGGTTTAGAAGGGTTTTGACCCATAGTTTGTTTCGAGTATGGAAGATAGCGGATCACTTAAAGCAAGTTGAAAGAAAAGCAGAATGCGCCTTGAGGCGCATTCTGCTTTACTTCCAACCCGCTTTAAGCTATCATCTTCTAGAAAAGAAATTACTTCTGATGATACACATTTACTAATGTAAAATAATAATTCAAATGCGTAAAAATGCGTATGTGTGGTGTACTGGGTTTAGATAAAGAAAGTTTGGAAACGGTACCAACGATTTTGTCCGGTTTTGAGAGAATTCCGGTATTTAGAGGTTCCGGTTTGGAGGGGTTCTACTGTACAGTTAGTTTCATGATGAATGGTGTTACCTATTCTTCATAGAAATACCAGTTTCATGTGTCTACATTGTCCTGATAAAGGAGTTAGTGCAAAATTGTCACGCCCTTTGAAATGTAGGTACAGTACTCCCTTCCAAGAACGATTTTATAATTTAGTTTAAACATATGTTATTCCCTCACATATACATGGAATTGGGGTTGGGTTACTAGTTATAATAACTATAGATCCGATCCTCCTCCTACCATGTAAATATCCAGTACAAGAACAATGGCATATACATGTAGTTGAAATTAAACGAAATTTCTGTAACTATTTTGTTGGAGAGAAGGACTACAGATGGAAAGAAGAAGAAGAAGAAAAGAGAAAGAGAGAGAGAGACTGTCGGAGAGAAAGATGTGTAGCTCGATATACATTCAACGATTCTATCCTCATAACAATGCTTGCCGCTGTTTCACAAACAAGACAGGTATGTCAAACTCTTTCACTGCTGTAATATCGTCTGCTTAAAATTGTCGCTTGCTGTTTCTCTTCCCAAAGTTACATATTAGTGAACATTTTGACAGAAGAAATATAATAACGAGGGACAAACAGCTTGAATCCTGATCAGACGCCGCGTAAAGCGGCGTCTGATCTGGATTCAAGCTGTTTGTCATTCGTCATTAAGTTTATTTTCTGTTAAAATGCCCATTGTGCGACTGTGAGAAAAACAGCAGACGACAATTTTAAGCAGACGATATTGATGCCGTGAAAAGTTTGGACAAAATTGTCTTGTTAGGGGAACAGCGGCAAGCGTTGTCGTAAGGAGGGATCGTTGTTCGGATGGCCGTTGTAGGGAGGGAGCGCTGTATCAAATATATAAATCATAGTACATGTATAGAGAGTAAATAAAACAATTTCGTTTTTATATATGTCATGGTTTTCAGCTCTGGTTACTTGATCCCAGTTTCCTTCCCATCACCGATCTTGGCAGACAGAGTTCTAATGAAATTCCCGAAATCCATGTTAATCCCTTCACTGCCTTGCACAGAGTACAGTAGTTATTTACAAACAGTTTGGATCCAGATCAGACGCCGCGTAACACGGCGTCTGATCAGGATCCAAACTGTTTGACACTCATAGCAATATTTCCTAAATCAAAATCTAAAAATGAAATTTGAGAAATTAAAGCAGACAACAATTGTTTAAAATTGATGACGTCACGGCAGTGAAGGGGTTAACCGTTATTTATTGAAAACTTTGTTTATTACACTTGTTATATATTACTTAACTTTTTCCTCCCTGAAACTTTAAATGGACAATTCCAGTTTTCATTTTAGTCTAGTCCATTTCTGACTTTTAAGGGTTGTTTTTGTCAATGTTTGGCATTATGACAAACAGTGAAGACCCTGATCAGAGGGCTCCTTTCGGAGCCCTCTGATCTGGGTCTTCACTGTTTGCATAGGACAACTGAACTATTCACATGTACACTGTTTGAAAAGGACGCCTATATGCGGGACTAGGGTTCAAAGGGTTAACATCTAAGTTACATCAGACTTGGTAATTTAACGCAGTTACATCCACGTTAGATCATCTAGCTCTCCTTGACTCTGGATCACGGTAACCGAGTTCCTACTGCACATATAAATTAGGATCAAAAGCAACTATTTGGAGATGAAGTTGGAATAATTGAGTGGAATATATAATAAATTATAAGCACTATTTAAGTGTTATAATAACGTTTTCCATAAACAAAAAAAACACCTAAACAAGAGGGCATTGAAGGCCCTGATATCGCTCACCTGTTGTAATGAAGCCCGATAGCTTTACCTTTGAGTTTCACCCGTTTTAATATAAATCCATTCAAATGTAAACAATACTGGAATACAACCTATTCTAGAATTGTGGAGTTCACCAAGGGCAGATAACGACAGCCTAAAAATACTGAAATGAAGCCTTTTCTAGCATTTCAAAGTATATTAAGAGCAGATAACTATTGCCACAATGATTAGATTTCAATAACAATTGCACTCCTTCGAGAATGTATAGCCATACATTGTGTGCAAGTATAATCAAAATCCATTGAAAACTGTAGTTGCAAGAGTGTAAACACTTTTAGATTTGATTTTTTCAACAATTCAAAGGCATATATCTGTTGACCAATTGGTCCGATTTCAACCATTTTCGAACTCATTTGAGACCTTATAGTCCTATAAAATCTGAGCAAGTTTGAGACAGGTTGGACAAAAGTTGTGGCCTCTAGAGTGTAAACACTGCCAGATTTGGTGTTTTCAACACATCAAGGGCAGATAATTCATGACCTAATGATCCAATTTCAACCAAAATTAAGCTCATATGAAATATTATGGTTATATATAATCTTAGCAAGTTTGAAAAAGATTGGATAAACGTGTGGCCTCTAGAGCGTAAACACCGTTAAATATGGCATTTTCAGCAATTCAAGGGTAGATAACTCTTGACCTATTTGTCTGATTTCAACCATAATCGAACCGATCTGAGCTCTTATAGTCATATACAATCTGAGCATGTTTGAGGAAAATTGGGTAAAAAGTGTGGCCTCTAGAGTAAACACAGTTGAATATGGCATTTTCAGCAGTTCAAAGGTAGATAACTCTTGCCCTATTGGTACTATTCCAACCATAATCAAACTCGTTTGAACTCATATAGTCATATAAAATCTAAGCCAGTTTGAAAAAAGATTGGATAAAATGTGTGGCCTCTGGAGTGTTAACACCTTTAAATATTATATAGCATTTTCAGCAATTCAAAGGTAGATAACTCTTGATATATTCATTCGATATCAACTATGATTGAACTCATTCGATCTTTTATGGTAATGTACAATCTGAGCAAGTCTGAGAAAGATTGGATAAAAAGTGTGGCCTCTAGAGTGTAAAAACTAAATTTGTTGCTAACGGACGCCGGACATTCAAGGATTGCAAAAGCTCACCCTGAGCTAGCCCAGGCCCACGCTTATAAAACTAGTTGACGTTTCCTTGGTACAAGTGAAATGATAACAAAGTGTTATTTAGAAATGCAACAAAGTGTGAAATAATGCTATGAGAGGTCACCAACACAGGCCAATCTGTCCGGACTATACTATCTTTAAATACTGTTTGGCATTTTCAACACATCAAGGGCAGATAACTCGACCCGTTGGTCCAATTTTGACAATAATCAAACACATCGGAGAACTTATGGCCATGTACTATCTGTGTACAATATAAATTCAGTGTTTCCATATTCCCTTCTTTCTATCCCCCTCAAATTCTTCTAGGAGGGGCGTGTCCCAGACCCATGGTTCCTTTCTATGGATCCATGCATGCTGTTTAAAACTGTATTACAGTGCTCCCTCTCTACAACAACACCCAATGGGAGACACATATTGTGTGCATTGTTTGGAGGGAGTTGTTATAGAGGGGGGAATTAAAAATAAGCTTACAGTTGCAAACAGCTTGAATCCAGATCAGACCCCGTGTCACATGGGGTCTGATCTGGATTAAAGCTGTTTGTCACTCGCTATTTAATTTATTCTATCAAAATCTCCACTTATATGTAACTTTGAGATAATACGACAATTTAAAGCAGACAATATTGCAGCAGTAAAAGTGTTAGACATAATTGTCTTGTTTAGGGAACTGCAGCAAGGGTGTTTGTAAGGAGGGAATCATTGTTGGGAGGGCCGTTGTAGAGAGGGAGCACTGTAATATAATGGAAAGGATTATGGCAAGTTGCCAATGACAGCAGCATAAAGGAGACATATAGGATCTGTCATGAGTCGATGTATGAGACAAGCTGATCTCAACCAAGTCTAGAATTGAAATGTTATTAAGCGAGCCTTGGTTCTATTCTAGACAAGGTTGAGATGAGCTTTTCTCACCTCTCGGACAGAGGTATCCCAAAATCTAGGGGGTGTGAGATAACCTTTTCTCCCATTTTCGCCCATGTGGGATAGAGATATTCCCCATGTGGAATCACTCTAACCTCCATACCACGTGACGTCTTTTATTGTTTGCCCAGCTTTATCACAAGCGCTGCATGACGCGGGTAACTACATGACGTCATTTCGGACGACGTCACTATAAACAACGTCGCAATTGGCGGAAAAAAGTGCACAGAAACTGCAATTATTTCCTTATTTAAATCATGTTTTAATAATTCAAATGGGAGAAAAAAAATCCACCATTCGTTTTGTTGATGTAGGATAGGATTTTTCTCCCCCTTGGGTCAGAAAATTCACACAGGGACTCAGCAAGCCTCGTCCCTGCATGAATTTTCTGACCATCGGGGGAGAAAATTCCTATCCTACATCAACACTCATGGTGGATTCTTATAATCTGCCCCGACAGACAAGTCGAATATTGTTTGTTATTGCCGTTGTCATGCATGCATTAGCGCATTAAGATATCCTCCTTGACATTATAGCCAAACTCTCGCTAACGAATCTGGTTAGTAGATCTATATTCAGTTCATAAAGGCTATATAGTTAATAAATCAAGTGAGGTAACAGGTTTAAACAATAACACATGTGTTAATACCGTATATTAAGTTGTTGAAACTAGTGTACTTCTTTTTTCTATATCCATCCGCCATTCATGAGGCGAAAGCGAAAATACAACTCTCCACTGTATAGCCAGTTGAACGCGTTTTAAGGGTTGACGAGGTGAGAAAATAAATTAACACCACAGTTGAGTGTCAGATGGATATCCCACCCTCGGTATGAAGATATTTAAGAAAACTCGGCGGAGCGTGTTTCTAAAATATCTTCAAACCTCAGGTGGGATATCCTTATCTGACGCTAATGGTGGTGTTAGATTCACTATGTCTGCTACATCTAGGAGTGACAGATTAACTAACAATTCAATGTATTTTTAAAGCAATATGCCTTTTAAGAAATCCCAGTGACATAATTTAATGCCTTTATAAATAGTGACGTTAGAGTAATATCATCAAAGTTATCTCACACACATGTTGGAGACAAGGATATTCACGATCGTTGTTGGCTGTTGAAAACTGGGGAAGTTATGTAGGAAAATGACATGTTTACAATCAATAATGGCATGAAAATATCAGTAACAAGTTTTTAATTTTATCTTTATTACTTGTGCTGAGGAAATTACAAAATATAGGGTACAAATACCATATGCAACCTTTGCTTCAGTAACACATAGGAAAAAGATTCTCTTGAAGTTTTCAATAAAACATGAATGAATACAAAACAGATTCATGATATGAATGTCTGTACAAATGAAATTTAGGTTATTATGAGACCCAGGATTCTTCCTGGAGAAAACGAAATGCTGAAAGCTATGTTCAATCTGCATTTGGTTAGATATGGTATTTTATTTTCATAGAATTTACTAGTACAAAATCAAAGGTAAACGATACAGTGTATGAAAAAATTACTGGCCAAAGGCAAATTTACAGAGATGAGAGATTCAGGGCTCCAGATAACAGGAAGTGAACTATTTTCAACATTTTCTTCTTTATTTTTAAACCAAACCCCATGGTGTCACTACTCATTAGAATTGTCTCAAAGTGACGATTCTATTGAGTAGTGACACCATAGGGTTTAATGAAGAAAAAAAGGATTTTTTTTGTTTGTTTAAATTCTTCCCTTATCTAGAGCCCTGGAGATTTATATATAAGCTGTCAGGGTCTTAGGTTATAAATCCGAGATCTTTCTCAAGCATTTAATTGGTCAGATTTGACCAATCAAATGCTCAATAATGATCTCGGACTCTTAATTAACCTTGGGGCCCGGATATTAGGCTAACAGATACTGTAAACAGTGTAGAACCAGGCAGGCAAGACTGTACTCTTGACAAAGGACATCTAGTATCTGTCTTAAAATTCACAATTAATACTTATTTCTCCATCTTATCCTGCCTTGTGACATCTCTTTGGAATCGTCTTGAAAAGACGATTCCAAATAGATGTCACAAGACAGGATTGGATGGAGAAATCAGAAATGAGATGACAGAACTTGATGGAGAAATCAGAAATGAGATGTATTTGAAAGTTTTGACTGAAATTTTCATATGAACTTTTTTTCAATTTGGAAAAATGACAATTTAATGTAGCATTTCAGGTGTTTGTTTGTTTCTTGTTCTTTTAAAGAAAATACTTCACATGATATGAGTGAAAAATTTGATCAACCATTGTGAAGCCATGTAGCAGACCAGGGTCTACACTGTTAGCTACCGGTATATCTGATAACCTTTCTGCTGTATCAGCTCACAGGAATTGCACTCTGTAAACACCAAATTTCTGGAGTCAATATCAAAATCGACTGATGAAAAAGTCTATAAATGGGCTATTCATTTACTGAAATGAAAAATCTAAAATCTTCATGTAAACCCATTTCTTTTTCGGGACCAAATTCACTTTATCTTTTTTTATATTTAGTAAATTCAAAAATAGATTTACAGAGCACTCTGTTGCACTGCTTTGAATCGGTCCAATGTTTGTCTATTGGTTTGCATTATTTAGAGAGAGAAAATGTGTAATAAGCAAAGAGGCTGAAATTGTCATAATGTTTGAAGAGAGAAAAAGTTTCTCAAGTGACCTTGACCTGAAGGTCAAGGCTGGTATAGATGACAGAGTTGCAGATTATATCATAGGCCATACATGGACATGATGCACTGCAGAGTTACAGATAAAGGGGGTATTTCAAAAACTAAAATCTTTATTTCTGCTTTAAACCCTATGGTGTCACTACTCATTAGAATCGTCTAGAAGAGACGATTCTAATGAGTAGTAACACCATAGGATTTGATGCTAAAATAAGTGAGAAAATGTTGGATTTGTTCAACTTACCCCCTCTTATCTGGAGCCGTGATTCTATCTATATTCCAACTTTTATTAAGCAACCATAGAATGGAAGACCTATGAACAGTATTTTATACATGTGGTTGCTTCATGCAGGGTAAATATAATGCAGAAATCTCCTATTGGAGCTTTCTGCCATATATTTACCCAGCATTAAGCAGTTCCCTATCTTCATTGGTCTTTACACTTATTCAATGAGTGATCATGTGACACAAGTTAGACAATATGTTTGTAATATTCGACGCTGTCCCTATCGGACTAAGAAACATCCCAATCCCACCGCTGTTACCTCATCCACCCCTAAAACGTTCAATGGACAATTCCAGTTTCCAATTCAGTCCAGCTCATTTTTTACTATTTAGGTGCTCATTTCTAATATTTAGACCACATCAGGCCTTTTTCAAAGAATAATATAAACATATCCAAAGTAAAGGGCTCTTAGTGGTGGAAATATTCTAGAAAAGAGCAGTTTTATAAATTAATATTATTTTAATTCCTTTTTAACAAAATAATCATAAAACAACAAAACAGTGCAAACCCTGGTCAGGGTCTGCACTGTTTTGTCATTTTTGCAATATAAGAACCCTAAATTGTCATGAAGGGTAAACTTAATTGGAAATTGGAATTTCTACTTGAATTGTCAGGGATGAATGAGTTCAAGAAAATGAGACCAAGAGCTCTGTTGAATACAGACCTCCAGATAAGAGGGAGTAAGCTGAACAAATCCATCATTTTTTCATTCATTTCAGCATCAAAACCTATGGTGTTACTACTCATTAGAATCGTCTCGAAGAGACGATTCTAATGAGTAGTTACACCATAGGGTTTAATAAAGAAATAAAAATTTTAGTTTTTTAAATACTCCGCTTATCTGGAGCTTTGTGAATACATAGAGGTATTTTCATTTACAAAGCAGCAATAGTACAATAATTACAGCGTAAATTTTCATTTGGTATTTATATTACAGTACCGGTAAAAACCCTACTACACGCAATGAAAAACACCAAAAAATAATCTTGAAAAACGAAAACAATAACAAGAACACATAGAATTGTCAACTCCGTAACAAAAATATGCTAACATAACCATACTTCGATAGAGATATACTTCGACAACTGAAAAAGTTGGTGTGAAACAGAACAGAAATACTGACGGTTTTAAAAACAAAAGAAAACAATGAAACAATTCACCTCGGGTGTTTAACGCCAATAATTCATGGTTTACAAACCCTCATTTCATGACCACTTCTAAAGAAACCCTTGTTTGACCTGTTTTTCACCTTTTTCCCCGTCTAGAAATGCCATAGAGCCAATCTACCAACTTCTCAAAATAAACACCATAAGATTCTTTATTTATGGTGTTGAATGCAAGTGACACTTTTAAGAGCAAGCTATAAGTAAAGCAGAATGCTCTTTCTGCTTTACTTACCTATATCTTCTAGCCATTACCTGCCTTAACCATTACCCAACGCATACACATTTTTATGCCTTTAACTACTTCCTCCATTGAAGAAAATTAATACAGTCATGAAAATATACTATAAGAAATATTTCTATATCCTAACAGGTGGTAGCTTAAAGCAGACTGAAAGTAAAGCAGAATGCGCCTTAAGGTGCATTCTGCTTTACTTTCAACCTGCTTTTAGTGGTAACCTATTTTCAAAACTAGAAACAGGCTATGGGGTAATGGCTTAAGCACAGCAAAGAGTAAGCATTTTGCTCTTTTGGCTATGAAGGAAAATGGTCAACATCAAGCAATCCTTAGAGTGGTCATAATCATGTGGGTTTAATTGTTTTGTTTTATTCAGGGTACAATTAAGATACTGACATTTAGTTTCCACTGAAGCTCAAAAAAGAGCCTGTAAAAGTATCCTTGCTGCATTTCATTTGCAACAACAAGAAGACTCCACCATTCTAACGTAAATAATATACAGTTAAACTTGTGTTTGGCAGCCACTCAAAGAAAGACAAAAACAGCCGTCTTAAATAAACGAGGAAGCTTAATGCAGGATTAAAATCAAGGGAAAACATCCTGCAGGAGCTTCCAGCTTTACTTCTCGTCCTGCATTAGGCAGTCACTTGTTTTAAGAGGTTCCCATGTCACTTTTTATGAGTGGCCATTTAGCACAGGCTTTACTGTAGTTATATTGATAAAATTTTGCCTACAGGTTGCTGTAACCCTCTTTTAACTCTTTGCATGCTAGCAGCAGATACATGCGCCACAGTGATAACCTTTGCAAACAGTTTTGATCCTGATGAGACGCCGCGTAACGCGGCGTCTCATCAGGATAAAAACTGTTTGACATTGACCCTGTTTTGAAAAGAAATTTAGAAAATTCTATTTTTAGAACAGTAGCCGCCAACAATTGTTGCTGACGGAAAAATTAATACCCAGCATGCAAAGAGTTAAAATATAAAGAGGTCATTTATGAGAAAATGGAAGAGTCTAATTGAAAATTCACTAATGTAAGGTTTAAATGGTAAATTCCTGCTATTACAATACCAAAGAAACATTTTTTCTTCTCTTTTTTTTTTTAAAGTTTAAAGCAGGATGGAAACATAACCTTTATGCTTAACTTTCAACCTGCTTTAAGCTACTTTTTTCTTTTTCACACCATCAATGATCTTCTATTGTTATAGCAGGTGTTCACTATATTTTAAAGAAAATATTCTGAGCTTTCTTGTTCAACAAAGCTCAAATTTATTTTTATTTACTTTATACGTTTGATTTTCTTTTTATGACAATCCAAATACATGTAATCTGTCATAAAAAGAAGGACCTCCGAATATCCCAAACTGTGCAGACTTGTATCAGCCGCTGTACTGGGAATGCAACGGCTAATCTAGCCTACACTGAGAGAATATTAGGAAAGTCCATTTTCTCTTGTCATAGTGGCATCATTGTCACTTAACTCATTATCCCCTGAAAATTCCAATGGATGAGTCCAGTTTTCAATAAAGGCTGGTCCATTTTGGACTATTTAAGGTTGTGTTTGGTAATAAATTGCAAAATGACAAACAGTGAAGTCTCTGATCAGAGGGCTCCTGCACCTCTGATCAGGGACTTCACTGTTTATATAGGATAAGTATACTCTTCACAGGTACACTTTTGGTAAAGGACGCATATATGCGTCACTAGGGCTCAATGAGTTAATAAGAGAATATGAGATACCCGTCCAACTGTTAAATACTTCATTCAACACCTGATAATAAATAGAATATTTTTTATCCTACATTCCCCCGATATATTACCATATTTCAAGATTTTCAGTACCTCCAAATCAGATGCCAAGGTTTTTTAACCCATTACCCCATAAATACGCCTTTTCACGTTTCATTTATTCCTCCACTGAAGAATTTAGTTCCAATTTATACAACTATGAATATGTATAATAAGAAATATTTTCTATATTCTAGTTGGTGGTAGCTTAAAGCAGGCTGAAAGTAAAGCAGAATGTGCCTTAAGGCACATTCTGCTTTACTTTCAACCTGCTTTAAGTGGTAACCTATATATTTAATACTTGAAACAGACTATGGGGCAATGGGTTAAGCTTCAGTCAGGATCCAAACTGTTTACAATTATTGTCACAAATTCAATATAGCATGCCTTAGGATTTCATCTGGGCCCCGAGGTTATGAAAATTTCTCAATGGGAGCATGCAACAAATAAAATTGGACTGAGCACGTCCCTTTAAAACGAAGAATGTTTTGTAACCTTGAGAATAGACCTAAAACCTATGTTTTCAAACTTGTATCATTCTGCTTCTGTATATCATAAGCAAATAATATAAGTCCCTTACTCAATCCGATTTGTGTGTGAAATTATTTTTAGCAGAAATTAAGTTACTGTACACTCAAATTAAGAAAATATCAATAACCTTTGACCCTGGTCTAATATGAAAATATGTATTTGACTTGTTACTGATTACAATCTGTCTGAAAATCTTGAAGTATATCTTTCACATTTGATGTGTGTACTTAATAAGTTATGGGTAATTTTTCCCAGTACTAATCACAGCTCTGAATATCAGGATGGGTACTGCTCGTATACCCCATTTGTAATGCCAAAGAACTGTCCATTGTACACCCCACTATGAGTCAAGTCAAAAGGAAAACAACCTTTGGACATTCCCAAATAAACCCTAGATTTTCTTTGGGTCTGCATGTTACTGCTGATGAAATGTTGTTGAATTTAATGAGTGACAAACACTGAAGACCTAAATCAGACATCATATTTTCAACATGGCAGCAATTTAGGTCTACACTGCAAGTCAACTTCAGATAAGTGGAAATAGAATAATCCATTACTCCACAGAAACTTTTACGGTAATTTCTTTCTCCACTGAAGAAAATATTTCCATTATTTACAGTCATGAATATATACCATTTAGAAATGTTTTCTACATCCTACCAGATAGTAGCTTAAGGCAGGCTGAAAGTAAAGCTTTACTTTCAACCTGTTTTAAGTGGTCACCTGTTTTCAAAACTAGAAACAGAGTATGGAGTAATGGGTTAAGTTTTCAATTTAACACTTTTTGTACATCTCTTGTAAGCCTATGTTGTGATTGCTCATTAGAATCGTCTCAAAGAGACAACATAGGGCTTGATGGAGACCAATGTATTTCAGAATTGGAACTACTCCCCTTATCTTAACCCTTATCCCGCCAAATAAATTGTCGTCTGCTATATTTCTCGTTTGCTTCAAGTTTCAAAGTGCTTCTAAGTTGCTCAAAATTGCTGAAAATGTTGTCCGAGTGTCAAACAGCTTGGATCCGGATGAGACGCCCAGTTACTCGGCGTCTCATCCGGATCCAAGCTGTTTGCATATGGAGCTATAGTCGTGAGCGGCAGGCTAAGGGTTAATTCTTTCCACACCATGGACCTGTTTAAAATGTACTCATTTACATCTGCAAACAGTGTAGACCCAGATCAGAGGGCTCCTATAGTAGCCCTCTGATCAGGGTATGCACTGTTTGCGAATTTAGAGCAGTATTTATTAAACTACCCAGAATTCCAAGTAGGCTGGTTCATACTTTGGTTACTTAAATGATCCACAAGGGAATGCAATAATCCACAAGAGTTACTTAGTGTGGAAAGAGTTATACGCCCAAAAGACTTTTTCCTAATGATATGACCCATAATATTTTAACAGACACCAACACTGTGCCCAATATACGTCTTCCTGAACGGCAGGTAACATAAATACTCCACTGAATATTTCTACACTCAACTTCTTAAGTCTTCAACAAAATTATGGCAAATTTGCTTAACATTGTACAACAGTTTATTGTAATATAATAATTGTTTACTCAACTTTTAACAACTCTTTATAATTCTAATCCATTACCCCATAAATACGTCATTAATTTATTTTCCAACATGAGAAAACACTTCCATATTAAACAGTTATGCATATGTACCATAACAGAAAGTTTGTTCATCCTTATGGATTATGCCTTAAAGCAGGATGAAAGTAAAACAGAATGCGCCTCAAGGTGCATTCTGCTTTACTTTCAACCCGCTTTAAGGAGTCAACAGTAGTCAAAACTTCAAACAGTCTATGGGGTAATGAGTTAGTCTCCTTTTTACTTGAAACCCTTCTCCTGTTATAAGTGTATATTAATTAATGTCACTGCCATTGCGCCATCAATTTTCAACAATTTTCCTCTGCTTTTATTTCTTAAGCCATTACCCCATAGCCTGTTTATAAAATTGAAGATAGGTGACCACTTAAAGCAGGTTGAAAGTAAAGCAGAATGTGCCTTAAGGCACATTCTGCTTTACCTTCAGCCTACTTTAAGCTACCATCTGCTAGAATATAGAATAGATTTCTTTCAATACATATACATGTAATAACTGTATAAATTTAACTTATTTTCATCAGTGGAGGAATAAGTTAAAGGCGTAAAATGGCGTATTTATGGGGTAATATATTGATTTAAGAAATGAGTTTTAAATATGAATATTCAGCAGAAGACGGGCTAAATAAAACATTACCACATTTTTGAAACACAGTTTATTATAAACTTATGTAAGCACCTGTTCTTACAACCATTCTTGTTTGACGACTTTTTGTTGTGCAAAGCAGGTGGCGCCTTAAAGCAAAATAAATGAAAATCGACGAGGTCAAGGTCGGTATGGCCGGATTGTCTGCACTTTTGCTTTGTATATATATATAATATAGTTACCCATGACATGTGATGATGACCTCACAACAACTGTATATGCCAAATTTGGTTGCTGTAGGACTTAAACTTTGACTAAAACTGACACTAACAAAAAGGTAAACCAAGACGCAAACGAAAAGGTTAACCAAGAATTCTCTAAGTCATTAGACCGTGAAATCTAGGTCACAGTGACCATATTACCCACAGCATGTGATGATGACCTCACTATAAGTGTACATGCCAAATTTGGTTGCTGTAGGACTTAAGCTTTGGCTAAAACTGACACTAACAAAAAGGTCAACCAAAGTGAGGACGGACGGACGGCATTCGCCAATCTATAGACCGCATTTTCAATCCGGCCAAAAATCAGCACGATCCTAGAATAGAAGGGATGAATGCTTTAAATTCATTCTGCTTTAAGCTGGCACCTGTCTTTTCATCCACCAATGAGTAGAAATAGAATGTACTAAATTTAACTCTTTGCATACTGGGAAAATTTGTAGTCTGCAGCAATTGCTGTCTGCTGCTGTTCTAAAAATAGAATTTTCCACAAAAATAAAAATCCAAAAAGGGATCAGAGTGTCAAACAGTTTGAATTCTAAAGAGATGCTGCGTTGAACTGCGTCTCATCAGGATCCAAACTGTTTGCAAAGGTTATCATAGATTTACGGCTAGCATACAAAGAGTTAAACACATTATATAAAGTTTGCGTGATACAAGCATGCATCCTTATTGCTAAAATACATGTACCTAGTTTTTTGTCAGGATCAGATAATCAAATACCCAGTTTTCAAGATAACAACGTCCTTGTGTATCATTTAACCCTTTACCCCATAGCTTGTTTCGAGTTTTGAATTTAGGTGACCACTAAAAGCAGGTTGAAAGTAAAGCAGAATGCGCCTTAAGGGGCATTCTGCATTACTTCCAGCCTGCTTTAAGCTACTATCTAGCCAGAATATATAAAATATATCTTATGGTATATATTCATTACTGTTTCAAATGGAACTATTTTCTTCAAGTGCAAGAATAAATCCAAAGTACTACAAGGTGCTTCTCTGGGGGAAGGCTTGACTTTGACACAGAATTTAACCCTTGTCTTGCATCGATATCATTCACAACAACAATATTCATATTGATTTTCTTAACCCTTCTACTGCCGAGGAATAGCACTGACATTTGTAAACAATTTGGTTCCTGATCAGACGTTGAGTAAAACGTCTGACCAGAATTCAATTACTAAATACATGTACTTGGCAGGAGTAGGATAAATCTTTCCCTCTATAGACAGATGGACACTTAAAGCTGGCTAAAAGCAAAGCAGATAGCTCCTAAAGGAGCTTTCTGCTTTACTTTCAGCCCTGCTTTAACGGTTAACCAACCATTTCTTCATCACTAAAACAAGCTATGGGGGAAAAGGGAATTGAAAAATCCACAAGATAACACTACTCAAAATATGTTACATTTAAACCTTGAACAAAAATGACACATATGACATAAATCTAATGTGGGGAAGTGGGGGGAAGAATAGGGTATGACAATTTGGCGAAATAAAAATGAGCACAATTTATCATACGAATAAAAAGCACTTTTAGTGATACTATTTATATATAAATTACCCAGTATTTTCAAATCTGCTGCGAACATATAAAGTCAACATAATGTCTCTTTATGCATAATTATCTGCTCTGTGACGGACACTTTCAAAGCTCTCTCTAGTTACCACGTACAATACAACTGTTGTTGCTATTATAAATATAAGTATTATCACTCCGTCATAGTAGACAAGGCTCCAGATATGAGGAGTGGTCAAACGGTCACAACCCTTACGTCTGCACGTCATTGTGACTTTTATTCATATCACCCCGAAGAGATGTTTCCAATGTAGTCACACCATAGGGTTTGGTGTAGACATTAGGATTTTAGTTATAGAGAAAATATGAGTCTCACAATGAGAAAACCAGGATCCAAGGTCATAAAGCGTTTGAATTAATTTTTAACCCTTTACCCAATAGAAGCGCCTTTTAGCGCGTTTAATTTATTCATCCGCTGAAGAAAATAGTTCCAATTTAATCAGTTATGAAGATATATTATAGGGAATAATTTCTATATTCTAGCACATGGTAGCTTAAAGCAGGCTGAAAGTAAAGCAGAATGTGCCTTAAGGCACATTCTGCTTTTCTTTCAACCTGCTTTAAGAAGTCACTTATCTTCAATACTAGAAATAGGCTATCAGGTAAAGGGTTAAGTCTAATCGTTCTCAAGCATTTCATTGGTCAGATTTGAGCTTTTGCTCAAATCTGACCAATCAAATACTTGAGAATCAATGATCTCAGACTTAACTCAAATGCTTCATATCCTTGGGACCAGGACAAGCTGCTGCGTCTTGGCTGGTCTTGGTCTACGCCGTTTGCAAATGCAATAAGTTTGATATTCTCATGCCAAGGTTCATATCGGAATTTCTAGATTAATTCCTCTCATCTGAAGCCCCGAGTTCTCAGTTATCCGTCTTTAAAGTGTCGCTGCAGTTTTGCGTAATGAATATTTAATATTTCGACCATCTGTAAGTCGTCTTTAATCCGACTGATTTCCGATCTCCGATGCATCTGCTCGACAAATGGGACATGTGCGATTGGTCTGAAAGGAAAGAATATGTGTAAATTAATGAGACATTCTTAAATGTTTATAAACATTATATAAGGCTTAAAATAGTTAAAAATACGCTTAAATTTAGATAGTATTCGAATACAGAAACATTAATGTTTCAACTGACTACTTGTCAGAATCATATAAACCATACGTTTTTAAGGTAAATTGTCAAATAATCATGCATTTTTTAATAACGCAAAAGCTAGAAGTCAATGTTGAAACTGTTTTGGCATTCTTAAGGAGCTTTCTGCTTTACTCCCAGCCTGCTTGAGAGAACCAGCTAAGGGGGAGGGTAAAGGCATATGATGGTATAAAGCAGGATGAAAGTAAAGCAGAAAGCTCCTTAAGGAGCTTTCTGCTTTACTTTCATTCTGATTTTTTTTTTGTCACCTAGAGTTAAACACAACTGTGTATTATTAAAACGTTACTCCATATCCTGTTTCTAGTTTTGAAGACAGGTGACTACTTAAGGCAGGTTAAAAGATAAGCAGAATGCGCCTTTAGAATGCTTTACTTTCAGCCTGCTTTAAGCTACCATCTACTTATATACAGAGCATATTCATGACTGTGTGAACTGGAACTATTTTCTGCATGGAGAAATAAATTAAATGCACACAAAATGTCTATCTATGGCTTAATGGGTCAAGACTGACTGTCAAAGCAGAGTTTTATTGTATCTTACAACAACGTCTCAGTTTTGTATTTCTATCTCACCTTCAGCCATTTATCGATACACTTGGCATGAAACTCATGGCAGCACGGCAGCACTCGCAGTAGCTGACGATTCTCAAAGTCACACATGCACACCACGCATGATGTCTGGTCCGCTCCATTACGCAGGTTCTCCCCATTGAACCTGTACGCTGGCAGCTGCTCAATCTCTGCCTTCACCAAGCCTTTGGGTTTGGCGTCACCGAGACGCTCAGCAAGATTCAGCAACGCCTCGTAGTTCTCTTCGGTAGCATCGTCATGCAGATCTCTGTGATATGAAGGTACCGGCCCATTGCCCAACATTGCTCTGTAAATATATGAAATATGCTGCATCATACAATGTACAGAAATCCAGATATGGGAAGTTATTCATCAATGGTGCATCCTCTCTACAACAACACCAAAGGCGCAAAGCTTAAACCTTTGGTGTGTTGTTAGGAGGGAGGGAAAATGAAAAAAAAAAAACCTTTGATGCCTTACTCCGAGTACAATGGTTATTTGACAACAGTTTGGATCCTGATCAAATGGTGCAGTGTGGATCCAAATTGTTTGATACTCATTACCCTATATGGTCACTACTCATTAGAATTGTATTTTTGTAACAATTTGAATACTAGATATGTCCAACATAAGTCTGCACTCTTTTCTGGGTATTTTTTTCTTACTTTATTAGCAAATATAGAGTAGACAGAATTTTATAGATGGATATTCAGGGAGAGAAGAGATAAAAGAGTTATAATAAGCAGGGTTTCACTTTACACTTTAAGTGGGGAGAAAAGGTCAAGGTGTCTGACAGGAGAAATGGTTCAATTAGTGTTTTTATTAACTTACATTGATGTCATGTGTTAAATTTCACTTATAACATCAATTATTTGGTGCCATTTCGGTGGCAAAGGAAATGGAAATTTCCAAACTCAAACCTACCTAATACTGCTTCATGAAGTCTAATCGTTCGGGATTCCCATTACAAATACAGTCAAAACTCAATAATTGCAACTCGCTTTAGTTCGAACATACCCATATTTCAAAGTTAAAACGTGGCTTAGCCACGTTTTAACTTTGAAATAAGGGTATGTTGGATTAAAGCGAGATAGATTTATCAAAACGAAACATATGAAATACTGGTCAAAGTGATACAAGCGAGTTTGAAGTACATGTATTGAGTTTCGATTGTATTCCTCAGGTGATTAACACTTTCCTTCGTAGTATGTGATGATGACTTCTTAATACTTATAGAAATGACGTATCAGGTTTCTACCCTATTTTGAAATTCAGTACTGAAAGTAGTGAATTTTGAGGACTCCAATTACAAAACTTCCTGACTTTTCCCTGACTTACTAACACACCAATTTTCCCTGACCAATTTCAAAATTCACTAATTTCTCCATGAACTTGATTGAAAAAAATCATTTTCTCTGACAGGTGGGAACCCTGCATAAAACAGAAGCTCCTTCAGGGGCTTTCTGGTTTACTTTTAGCATTCTTTAACCACCTGTCTTAAATACTGAAAAAATTATGAAGGAAAGGGTTTAAAGCAAAAATGAAAGCTGGTAGCCAAAAGGACTTGGAGAAAATTTCCAATTCAATTTGCAGTGGTGAATCTTCTCAATATGTTTCCATTGAACTTGTATCTCCTGCCAACATGAGATGACCTAAACATAGTACTCTTATCTAGAATTCGAAGAAAGCACCTATGATTGTAACTGTAATAGTACAAATGTTAACACTTTTCCTGTTAGAAGCATCAGTCCATCCCTCAACCTATTCATGAAAGAAAGTCATTAACCCTTTCCCCCATAGAAGCGCCTTTTAGCGCATTCAGTTTATTCTTGTCCTGAAGAACATAGTTCCAATTTATACATTCATAAATATGTAATACCGGTATACGAAATATTTTCTATATTCTAGCAGATGATAGCTTAAAGCAGGCTGAAAGTAAAGCAGAATGCGCTTAAAGCGCATTCTGTTTTACTTTCAACCTGCTTTAAGTGGACACCTATATTCAATTCTAGAGATATGCTATGTGGGAAAGGGTTAATATATTTCTACATTTTTCCTGATAAATTAGACCTAGAAAATAAAGCAGGCCGAAAAAACTTCAACCTATTCCCTATATTTTGTTTGTCAGTGTTTAAAATAGGTGGTTGCTTTTAACCCGTTACTCCATAAATACTCCTTTTTACGCCTTCAATTTGTATTCCACTGAAGAAAATACTTTATACAGTCATGTTATTAATTTTGACACATTCCTTGACTGAAGAAAATAGTTCCACTTGATAAGGTCATGAATATGTACCTTAACAAATATTTTTTTTATATTCCAACAGATTGAAGCAAAATTCTAGCAGAAAATAGCTCAAAGCAGGCTGAAAGTAAAGCAGAATGCACCTTAAGGCTCATTCTGCTTTACTTTCAACCTGTTTTAAGTGGTCACCTGTCTTCAAAACTAAGACCAGGCTAAAGCCTATGGGGTAATGAGTGAAACAAGACACACGCCGGGTGTAAACATTCTCGTAAAGTATTTGTTGTTGGAGGGTAATGTCACTTACAGGAAGTGCAGCAAGAAGCCTGGATATGGAGGTGGTGGGGGTGGGAAGTTCCTCATTGACCGACGCCCAAGACTTCTCTGCTGGGCGTAGAAACGTTGGAACGGACCCTGGAATAGTAAAACAGAAACCATGTGAGGGTTACTAGAAAAGATGTGTATTTATCCTTTGATAACAAAAATCAGAAATATCAAAGTGACCACCAGATGCAAAGTGAGTCGTTTACCAGATGATATAATTTAAGATTATTAGGATTTACCTTGCCTTTATAGCTGAAGTGCTAACCACTATACCGAGCTCCATATAAGAGAGAGTAAACTGCACATTTTCTCACTTATTTTAGCACCATATCCTATGGTGTTACTACTCATTAGAATCATCTCAAAGAGACAATTCTAATGAGTAGTGACACCATAGAGTTAAAAGCAGAAATAAATATTATTGTTTTTGAAATACTCCCCTTATCTGCCAGGACTATATTAAGGCAGGAGACAACTTAAAGCAAAATGACAGATTTCTTCTTTACTTTCATCTTGCATTATGCTGCAACCTACATAGAGCAGGATTTTTGAGTGGAAGGGCTAATAGCATCATATAGCGCTTTATATGCTGAACACAACAAATACCAAAGCATTTCAGTCCCACTGTGGTAAGGTGGTACATGTACTCACAAATAGGTCCTGTGGCGTAGGATGAACAGCCGGCTCTTGTAGGATCAGCGGAGGTGATGGGGTGAGTGTAGGTGGGTGGTGGAAGCCGCGCGGCGGCAGGTGATATGACGTGGCTGAGTGCACCCGTTCCAATATGGCTTCCTCTTCACGCTGACGCTGAAAATAAATTAGAAAAAAAATCAGTCACACACCGTAACCGATATGGAGAAAGCATAATAAAAACGTGTACAGTATCACTAGTGCTCTATGAGTGCCTCTTGTCTGTTCCTGCCATCTATGGGCTAATTGGACGCCCCAGAGAGAGTGGAGCGGATACAGAAAACCGGCGCTATGCCTTACTCTTATTACTGACAGCATTCTCTGGTTCTTTTGGATGTCCAATGAAAAGCACTGTTACATCAGACCTCAGTTTATAAAGTCTCAACAGAAGGACTTGGTCCGACAACCCCTAGTACCGCAGTCGAGTGTGCTACCACTGGACCACGTCCGCCGGTAAATGCTATAAGAATTTCTAGGTTGTTCATCTACGTAACCGAAACTACCTAAATCATTCTAAGACAACTCTCTTTGTACAGGGAAATTATTTGAATTAGAATTATTAATGAAAAGGTCAGTCGGAAATCAAAAACCTTTAACTAGGTGTTAACACTTTATAGCTTTCCTGACTGACCTACTAATTACAATTCAAATGAAAGCACTTGTACTTATCTCAGCTTAGAAGGAAAGGCACAACCATTTCTTTGATAGCCAAAAGTGCAATTCACCTATATCCAACTGTATTAACCTATTACTCCATAGATCTACGCCTTTTCTTTTCCTCTACTAAAGAAAATAATTTCTAATTTATACAGTCATAAATAAGTATCATAAGTAATAGTTTCTATTTTCTAGCAGATGGTAGCTTAAAGCAGACTGAAAGTAAAGCAGAATGCGCCTTAAGGCGCATTCTGCTTTACTTTCAAACTGCTTTAAGTGGTCACCGGTCTTCAATACTAGAAACAAGCTATGGAGGAAAGGATTAAATGATCAGTGATGATTCACTGCAATGATTTCAGGGCTCTTGATAAGAGGGAGTAAACTGCAGAAATCCACCATTTTCTCACTTATTTTAGCATAAAATCATATGGTTTTACTACTCATTAGAATCGTCTCTTCGAGACGATTCTAATGAGTAGTGACACCATAGGGTTTAAAGCAGAAATAAAGATTTTAGTTTTTGAAATACCCCCCTTATCTGGAGCCCTGGATTTGAGTGTGTATCGATGTAATAATTTTCTAGCATTCAAGACAGTTTTTTTTACCTGATGCGCATGATTTGCAGTAAAATGTGGCTGCTGCGGATGATGCTGTAGACGATGAGCGTGATGATGATGATGGTGGTGCTGTTGTTGTTGTTGGGCTGGATGAAGGGTGGTCTGTGACGTGTGATGTTGCGAGGGCGCCGCAAACAAATGAGGTAACGGCGGTTGATGTGTGGCCAGCGGAACCTGGGGTAGACTGCAGGCCGGAATGTGCTGTATGTTACAGGCCGGGAGTTGGACGCTGCAGGCCGGAATTGACCAGGTAGGCTGACCGTTTGGCGAACAGACCGGTATGTGTGGCGCCGTCGTACATACCGGAACATGATGAGGTCCTGTGCACAATGGAATACCGTACGGTGCCATGGTAACTGGGCCAGCGGCCTGAATCTAAATACAGACAGTATACTTACATTAAAACATATATTTAGAATGTTAATATATTTAATTATCACTTTATTAAGGAATATCTATTGTAAATTCAGAGGATTTCCCATACATTGAACCATGTGGACAATCTTGGAAAAATTCAGTCTGGGCTATCTGAAATGTTGCAAATATTTTCAAAACAGTCGAACATGTGTTATCCATTACTCTGTAAACACACCTTTTTACGCCATAAATTTATTTCACCACTGAATAAAATACATTTGTACTTCCAATGTATACAGTTACGAATATATTCCATAAGATTTTCTATATTCTAGCAGATAGTAGTTTAAAGCAGGCTGAAAGTAAAGTCGAATGCACCTTAAGGTGCATTTGGATTTACTTTCAACCTGCTTTAAGCAGTCACCTAAATACTAGAAACAGGATATGAAGGTATTTGACAAAGGCAACAGCATAATTCAGGACTAAGGTAAAATAGAAAGTTCCTATAGGAAAAGTGGTCATTTGAGACAAGTTTTTCAGTATATAACTGTATTTATGGATTGTAAACAGAACAGTCAAACAAGAATTAGACAACCATTGAAGTACGGCAAAACGGGTGACTGATTAACCCTTCAATCAAAAGGTACACATCTTCATGAACTTAATTTATTCCTCCACTGAAGAATTTTTTTATATATAATTATATATACTTAAAGCAGGCTTAAAGTAAAGCAGAATGCGCCTTTAAGGCGCATTCTGCTTTACTTTCAACCTGCTTTAACAAAAGTGATCACCTATTTTCAATACTATAAACAGGATTTGTAGAGTAAAGGGTTAAAGCTGGATAAAAGTAACACAAAAAGCTTCTATTAGAGCTGTCATCTGTTCTTTAAGACTACCAGATATATCTTGTTTTCACTTCACTTTTTTCACTGCTAAGCCAAAGCTTGACTGTTTAGCTGACAGTGATTTGTTAATTTTCACATGTTTACATTAGAAATATAGTATTGTATACAAATATAGACACAATTTGCACAATGGAGAGAATGTCACCATTGTGTGATAAGTCTGTATTTATCAAACATAAAAATACTGCTGATTTCTCTACAGTCAAACTTCTATATAATTTACCAGGGCTCCAGATAAAGTAGGTACATGTATTTAAAAAAAAAAATGTTTCTGCATTAAACCCTATGGTGTCACTACTCATTAGAATCGTCTCAAAGAGACGATTCTAATGAGTAGTAACAACATAGGATTTGGTGCTAAAATGAGTGAGAAAATGTTTGATTTATTCAGTTTACACCATCTTATCTGTTGCCTTGATTTCCGCAAATATTTTCTATATCAGAGCAGATGGTAGCTTAAAGCTGGTTGAAAGTAAAACAGAATGCGCCTTAAGGGACATTCTGCTTTAAGACTAAGTAGTCATCGATCTTCAATACTAGAAACAAACTATGGGATAATGGGTTAAAGTTTTATTTGTAGTTTTTCTCAAAGTCACACAGTAGACATTTTGACAAAAAATCAGCTTGAATCCAGATCTGGATTCAAGCTGTTTTCATAATTAATGTAAACAAATTTTCCTCCCTCCAAACATCGTACACAATCTTTGTCTCCCGTTGGGTGTTGTTGCATAGGGAGCACTGTTATCCCCGTGACAAGAACAGGCATATGTTATGAAAATGTGACTGCCGAGGAATGGAAAATCTTTACTAGTCACAGGTGAAGTAAACAGCTTCTAAGTGTGAGGCAAGGCACCGGACAGAGTGCTGTTGCTATGGACAATAGTATTCTCTCATAGGCACTGCTGACCAATACAGAGTCTTGTTAATGAAATAGGGTTTTAAGTTGCTTTAACTTTTCGAACCCTAGTCAGACATATTATATGCGTCATTTGCAAACAGTGAAGTACAGTACCTGTTGAGTACATTTGTCCTATGCAAACAATGTAGACCCTGATCAGAGGGCTCCTTAAGGAGCCCTCTGCTCAGGGTTTACACGCTTGTCATTTTGATATATGAAAATCAAGCTGTACGAGCACTCTGATCTTGGTCTACACTGTTTGCATAGGACAAGTGTACTCTTCGCAGGTACACTGTTTGATCATACATACCGGTTCAACGTCGACCAGCACAGAGGGCTGTTGGTGCGCCGTTAGAGGTAGAGAGGCGGGATGAATATGCTGAGTGGCCAGTGGTGGCTGGAATGCCCGTCGTTCGGGCGACCCGTCTCCATGACGAAGCGAGTTCCTATCCCGGGCGGAACGACGACGAGTTATTGGACTGAAAGAAAGAAAACTTTTTGTTAGATAGATGCATGGTTTGGGTTTAAAGTCCCTTTAACAATAAGGTCATACCAGGATTGAACCTAGCTATATTGAGTCATCAGATGTTTGTCAGGTAGCTGTTTAACCCTTTGAACCCTAGTCCCGCATATAGGCGTCTTTTCAAACAGTGTACATGTGACTAGTATACTTGTCCTGTGCAAACAGTGAAGGCCCAGATCAGAGGGCTCCGTAAGGAGCCCTCTGATCAGGGTCTTCACTGTTTGTCAGTAATGCCAAAATTGACAAAAACAACTCTTAAAAGCCAGAAATGGACTAGACAAAAATCGAAACTGGAATTGTCCATTTAAAGTTTCAGGGAGGAAAGAGTTAATCAATTACACCATACAGGGCTCCAGATAAGAGGGAGTTAACTACACAAATCCAACATTTTCTCTTTTATTTTAACACCAAATTATATGGTGTTACTAATCATTAGAATCGTCTCTTTGAGACGATTCTAATGAGTAGTGACACCATAGGGTTTAAAGCAAAAATTAGAAGATTTTGGTTTTTGAAATACTCCCCTTATCTGGAGCCCTGACCATTTCTAGTGTTATAGATCACTTAAAGCAGGGAAATTAAAGCAGAATGCACATTAAGTTGCATTCTGCTTTACTTTCAGCCTGCTTTAGGCTACCATCTTATGGGATATAGAAAATATTTCTTTTTTTATATGTTTCAACTTTGTAACTGTATAAATTGGAACTAATTTTTCTTCAATGGGGAAATAGATTTCTGACTTAGTTATAATGCGTATTTTATTGTGTAATTGGTTAAAGTAAGATCAATGCAAAGCAAAAAGTTACTGTAGGAGAGCTTTCAACATCTTTTAACCCTTTACCCTATTGTAAGACTGTTTCTAAGTTTTGATGACAGGTGATCACTTAAAACAGGTTGAAAGTAAAGCAGAATCTGGCTGAGGCAAATTCTGCTTTACTTTCAGCCTGCTTTAAGCTACCATGTGCTAGAATATAGAAAAAAATTAGTATGGTATACATGTATGTTTATGACTATAAATTCGAACTATTTTCTTCAGAAAAAGATAAAGAAGAGCCCATTGATCATGGTCTACAGTCTACACTGTTTACAAAATAAGCATAAACTGATTTCTAACACAGGAAGGGTTTAAACAACGTACTGTCCGCTGTATTTAAGATATACGTCAATGCTCCTCCATTTGAATGTCACTGAGAACATGTTTACTTGTAGACAGATCTATTTTGACTGATACTAAAATGACCTTAACATTTGGAGAAGGACTTAGCAGTCTACAGCATAAGTCTCCAAGTATGGAGAAGTAGCTAATTAGCAACTTAACTCTCTGCATGCCAGCGGCGGGTATATCCTACAGGTATAACCTTTGCATACAGTTTGGATCCAGATGAGACGCCACGTCACCAGGATCCAAACTGTTTGACACTCTGACCATGTTTTGAAAAGAAATTTAGAAAAATCTATTTTCTAGAACAAGAGCAGATGACAATTGTTGCAGCGAAAAAAAATTACCCAGCATGCAAAGAGTTAAACCACATAAATATAGACAACCTAACAATGTATGGTACAGGACAGTTAAACCTATCTATTACCACCATTAAATTGTGTTAATTATCAGGTGTTCTATTTTAGAGCAAGGTACCAATGAAGAAGCTTAAGGAGCTTTGCTTTACATTCGATCAGCTTACTTTAAGTTTACTCATTACCACATAGCCTGGTTCTAGTTTTGAAACAATGTCTACTTAAAGCAGGTTGAAAGTAAAGCAGAATGTGCCTAGAAGCGCATTCTGCTTTACTTTCTGCCTGAGTGCTTTAAGCTACCCTCTGCTACGATATAGATACATGTACATGTATATAAATATAGATATAGGATATATATCAATTAACCCATTACCCCATAGCTTGTTTCCAGTTTTGAAGATAGGTGACTACTTAAAGCAGGTGGAAAGTAAAGCAGCATGCGCCTAAAGGTGCATTCTGCTTTACTTCAGCCTGCTTTAAGCTTTTTTCTGCTAGAATATAGGAAATATTTTTAATGAGACATATTTAAGACTGTATAAATTGGAACTATTTTATTGAGTGGAGGAATAAATTAAAGGCGTAAAAACCATATTTATGGGGAAATGGTTTAAATGCATAAAGACGTGTATCTATGGAGTAAAGGATTATGTGAAGGAATGGATAATGTATTCCTGTCTTGCATTTGATCGACACTGATGGTTTATGATGCACTGAGAGAAACTTTATCTAAGCTGTACCTCATAATTCCTTCATCCAAAGACATGTTTGGGTCCAGGATAAAATTTCTAGCGGCTCGTCGAACAATATCTGAAAATCTCCGCAGCATATTGTTGGGATCCAGTCTAATATTCAGCACTACAGCAAGGTCGGTGAGTGTGGAAATGGACTCTGGCCACACATGGCCCTGTTCTTCAATCTCCTGTAGAATCATGTCCGCCATGTCTACCTGTGGTAACGTTGACGATATAAACCCTTCCATAAAGCCTGCTAACATAGCTATCGTAACGTCCTCCACGGTCTGCCCGACAATCTCCGCTATCAGCTGTAGCAGCGCCCAGGTGCTGATATTTCTTGGGTTGGTTGCCACAGTGATGTACATCCAAGTGAAAGACTCGTAGAAGAACTGGTAGATGAGACGACGGAAGTAACCACTGATGACATACCTGAACCCTTCCCTCTCTGGAGCTTGTACACGAAACAAAACATGCCCAGGTCTGATTCCCCCTAGACCTTCTTGTCTTCCGGTATTATCAATTCCAGTAGCATACCCCCCTACGTTTCTGTTTCTTAAACATTCACGTTGTTCAATAACTCTATAACCCACTTCTGATAAAATATTGGACATCATTTGAGATGCCTCTGTGTCTTGTGTACCTGTGGCGGACCGGTTCTGTGTCATGTTTGTTTGCGACTCTGTACGCATTCTCAGCCTCCAAGCCTGCTCCGATAAATTGTCATAGAGACTTGGATAGTTCTGCAGACTACTACCCTGGGTAAGCCTGGTATTACTGGGTTGTGTTGCGCCATATTGACCATTTGACTGGTTCCGTGCTGTAGACTGGTTCTGGTCTACTATGCATTGTTGTAAATATGACTGGTTTCTCAAGACTGGTTGATTAGTTGGCATTGTATTGTTTCTAAGATTTGACAGTTCACCTAAGACACTACTGGAGGTGCTGAAATTACCCATTGTAGCAACAGTGTCAAGGCCGGACTTCTGATGGTATCTGCCTAAAGACTGAATCTCTGAATGACCTATTTGATCTATTTGTTGCTGGGAATCTGCATATTCAGAATTTAAGACATCAAATGACTGTTGAAGCAGGTCATCATTATGGTTTGCAGTAATTCTGTTATTTTCAAAGGCCCTAGTTACATCACCAGTGGTCTGTTCTGTTCCATGCATGGCCGTTAGGTCAAAGATTTCCACATCATCAGCTACATGATGGGAATTTACAATGTCACCATTTCGAATAAATTCTTCTCTTCGCTGATCTGTATCACCAATTCTTCGATTATCTACAGCATCAATAGCCCCTGCTATATCTAAGCCATTGCCTAAATTCTCCTCAGTGATATCTACTTGCATGTTTGTTTTGAAAGCTGTCTCTGTTCTATATGCATGACTTTGGTTATCACCTGTACTATTTTCATATATTTGCAGATCAGGGTTGAATTGACCATGTATGCTTGTTGATGATCTGGTTAAATTCCTTGCATTTTCCTTCATTACTGTATCATTTTGACAATGATGTCCACTTTCCCTTAACCCTCCATTATTACCATCCTCCAGTTCAGTGTGTAATCTCGCTTCCGCTGGTATTTGGTGCAGGTTTGTGTTATCGTAGTGTTCACCAATATGGGCAAAACTGGACTCAGCCATATCTCTATTAGTATTGATTCTTTGCTCCAAATTCCTCTCCAATGTTGGCATTTTATACACTGCTAGTGCGTTGCTGAGCTCTCCCTGATCATCAGGTAACAAGTAAGATATCATTTCATTTAAATGCATTGACATTTCAGTTTGTTCAGACAAGCCTGTTGCAGAAGCACCATACTCACTGTTTGTTTGTGTTGAGCGTATTGTCTCTAGAGTGTCTTGTAAGGATGGAAGTTGGCCAAGTTGTACCTGACTAGTAGTAGCACTAGATACTGTATGTATGTCATTACCTCTCTCAACTCTCTCAGGTCTAGATGGATGGCCAATGTTCAGATCTTCAACAATCTCGCCAGCTGCAGCAGCAACAGTATCATACGCTGTTCTCCATACTGTAGTGGATGTCAGCCTGGTATCAGACTGTTCAGTCTGCTGTACACTCCTTTCTCTAGACTGCCTGTTTGTGTTGACGCTTTGACTCGAATAACCATTAATACCAGCTACATTTAGTGGCCTCTGGTCTAGATAATGTGACTCTGGTGGAAATGGCTGTCTCTGACTTGGTATTCTTGTCTCTGCACCAATATTTATTCCTTCATGTACATAATTTGGTTCCCATGATCTGTATTGGGATCTTGAAACTATTCCAAATGTATTATCAGTATTCACTGGTAATCTCTGACCGCTATACCTGAATTGTTCAGCAAAATTCGGTGTCCTCAAACCCATTCCTACTGCATCATTTCCCAATCCATTTCTGGGACATGGGGGACAGTTCTGAACATCATATTCGTAATTCTGATTTAAATTGGACGGTTCATTAATGTTCATGTTACTAGCACCTCTTGTCCTTTCTGGTGGAATGATAGGGACCCTATCTCTGTAGCCTGTTTGAGGTATATTTTCACCATAATTTCTCCAGTGCATTCTAGCATCATTCAAGTTGTGTGTTTGTTGAAATGTACCATTTACATAACCTGTTTCACTGGAGTACGGCAGTGGTAAATTAGGATACTGTTGAAGGTCATTCATTGGTTGTTGGAGTGGGTGGGGTACAAACACAAACTGACCTGGGTTTGTGTCCAGTAAACATCCCTGCATCCCAGCTTGTCTGTAGAGAGCCATCTGCTGTCCTAGTGGAACAAAGTTAGTAGGGATAACTTGATGAAAATATCTATCAACCTGACTTAGTAAAGGAAGTCTAGGTGTGAAAACATCTTGATTCATTTGTTGATTATGCTGCACAAAATCTAATGGCTGTCGTATCTGATGCCTTATTCTTCCAAAAGCTGGTCTGCTCGAGAGATCAGGAATGTGCAGGCCTCCATAATTTGGTTGATGATTTTGATAAACATTTTGAGAAATATTAGTCCTACCAGCAGCATATGCAGACTGCTGGTTCAATGAAGTACTTTGTTCATTTTCTGCAGGGTAGAATCCTGGAAACTCTCTCTGTAGATCTTGGAAATACATATTCAATATGCAAAAAAAGACCTTAGCTCAACTTATTTCCTATGTGTAGCTTTATCTTTATACTTAACTTGTTTGTTTATCTTGTTGCTGTTCACCTCAATGTCACAACACATGTTTTGGTGTAAATTTGTTACATGGAATCTGATTGGCTCTTCAACAAAAACAAGGAAGTGATGTCACCAATCTAACCTTTGACCTTATGACATCACTTCCTATGATCTAATCAATTTTCATGACATCATACATAGGAGAAAACAGCTGACACAGCAGTTTTATAGAAGTTTAAGCTTATAATGGAATAAAAGGTATACATTTTTTTTAAGATCTGCTAAATCTACAAATAAATTGAAAAGTCACTACATTCAAGACTTTGATGTTTCAAATTTCTTTATTTTAAAAAAAAAAAAGCTGAAGCAAAAAGATGTCACAGTGCAATATGTGTTAATATGAAATAGGCACAGCCTACAAGCGAGCGAAGCTGTTAAATAATGGAACATTTTAACAAATTAACACATTACCCCATAGACTAATTCCAGTTTTGAAAACAGAATGAAGGGTTATTTAAAGCAAGTTGAAAGTAAAGCAGAACGCGCCTTACGGCGCATTCTGCTTTACTCCCAACCTGCCTTAAGTCAGAATCTGCTAGGATATAGAATATAATTTTATGGTACAGATTTTGGACTGTATCAAATGGAACTATTTACTTTTTGAACAGTTTGGATCCTGATCAGAATCCTCGTAATTAGAGACTTTATTTTGCATGGGCGCGAAATTTATTTTTCAAGCAGTTTGGATCCTGATCAGGAGCTGCGTACGGCGGCGAATGATCAGGATCTACCGTACACAATTGTTGACACTAATGTTAATATTTCGAAATTTTGAGAATTGAATCTTCAAAGATACTGTGGTGCATGGGTGCACAA
Organism: Gari tellinella; assembly: GCA_922989275.2. Lineage (NCBI taxonomy): Eukaryota > Metazoa > Mollusca > Bivalvia > Cardiida > Psammobiidae > Gari > Gari tellinella. The sequence goes on from OV277866.1 coordinate 50,173,053, forward strand.
TTTATTTTCAAGCAGTTTGGATCCTTATTAGAAGATGTGTACGGCAACGCATGGTCAGGATCAACATAATTATTGGCACTAATGTTAATATTAATAATTTCGAAACTTTGAGAACTGATGATCATAATGGCAAATTTGTTCCTAATGACTAAAGTTTCAAAGATACTGTTGTGTCTGGGTAAAAACTATACATCAAGACATATATTTAATACAATAGATCTAATTACGATATTTACGCGAGGTTATATAATGTGCGAAAAACAATAAGTTATCGACTAATAACATATTGAAAATGTTCCCTATGTATGCTTCGACCAAAAATGGCACGTTTTGACTTGGTACGCTTTGACCATGGTACGCTTTGACTATAACCCATTAAGGCGTATTTATTGGGTAATGGGTTAATAAATCAAATGATTTAATAACCTGAGGGCCCTGATATCGCTCAACTGTTGTACTGAAGCTTGAAAGCTTTACCTTTCTGTTTCATCCGTTTTAATCTAAATCCATTCAAATTTGTAGTATTACCATGTAAAACTTTTTGGAATACAACCTCATAATTCTAGTATAGTAGAGTACATCAAGGGCAGATAACTAGAGCCTAAACAATACTGAAATGAAGCCTTTTTAGCATTTCAGAGTATATCAAGGGCAGATAACTATTGCCACAATGATTAGATTTCAACAATAATTGCACTCCTTTGAGAACTTATAGCTATATACTTTGTGTGCAAGTATAATCAAAATCCATTGAAAACTGTATTTGCAAGAGTGTAAACGCTGCAAGATATGGCATTTTCAGCAATTCAAGGGCAGACAACTCTTGACCTATAGGTCTTATTTCAACCATAATCACACATATCTAAACTCTTATGGTCATATACAATCTGGCCAAGTTTGAAAAAGACTGGATAAAAAGTGTGGCCTCTAGAGTGTAAACACTGTTAAATATGACATTTTAAGCAATTCAAAGGTAGATAATCCTCAACCTATTGATCCGATTTCAACCATAATTAAACTCATCTAAACTATTATGTTCATATACAATCTGAGCAAGTTTGAGATAGATTATATAAAAAATGTGGCCTCTAGAGTGTAAACACCGTTAAATATGGCATTTTCAGCAATTCAAAGGTAGATTACTCTCAACCAATGGGTCCGATTTCAACCATATTCAAACTCATATGAACTCTTATGGTCATATCCAATCTGAGCAAGTTAAAGATAGATTGGGTAAAAATTGTGGCCTCTAGAATGTAAACACCCTTAAATATGGCATTTTCAGCAATTCAAAGGTAGATAACTCTCGACCCATTTGTCTGGTTTCAAGCATAATCACACTCATCTGAACTCTTATAGTCATATACAATCTGAGCAAGTTTGAAGAAAAAGTGTGGCCGCTAGAGTGTAGACACTGTTAAATATGGCATTTTCAGCAATTCAAAGATAGAAAACTCTTGATGTGATCCAGATCTATTGATCTGATTTCAAGCATGAACTCATACAAAATCTTATGGTCATATACAATCTGGCCAAGTTTGAGAAAGATTGGAGACATATTGTGGCTTCTAAGAGTTTAAACACTGTTGAACTTGGGTGGATTTGGGTGACTTTGGGTGAATTGATGAATGAGGATTAAGTGTATCGTAAATTAAATTTAGTTGGCACTAATATTATTACTTCCATATAGCTGAGTGGCATTCAGATAACGAAAACTATTACAGAAAATGACTTTTTTCATGGACATTGGACGGTGGGTTTTAATAGTGGATAGCCCTGGGTTTCTAGGAGTTTCGAAACCGGCTGAAACTGCAGGGCTGCCATAAGTTGACGTGACAAATCCTAAGATTACCAAATTTGCATTTTTCAAATGCGATTTTAAGAATCGTACCTTTACCCCATAGCCTGTTTCAAGTTTTGTTGACATGTCACTACTTAAAGCAGGCTGTAAGTAAAGCAGAATGCACCTTAAGGCACATTCTGCTTTTCTTTCAACCTGCTTTAAGCTACCATGTACTGGGAAAAAAATCCGAAGATTTAGGAAAAATCCGGAGAAATGGCAGCCCTGAAACTGTCAACACTGCCAGACTATCTACGTAAATCTACCCCACCTGGCATGATCGAGCACAGTGTTGAAATCATCTGTGTATTATACACATGCACTTTAATTTTGACAAGATTTAGAAACAACATATCTGATATCACAGAAATAAAGATCTAGGCCTAGTCGAAACCGGTCGAATGTGTGTGACATTGTACTTTCTAATCGTAGGAAGTGACGTCATAAACATCACACTGATAAACAAAGGGGGGAAACTCAATAAAACAGTTTTGACTGTGTTGATAATTTCAGTAGGATGGTATTAACGAGCGAGGTTTTTTTATTTAAATTTGATGTGTGATTCTCGCAATTAGTTATGTTTTCTTTGTAGATAACCGGAAATGTGCACTTAAAAAATCTCAAATAGACTCGTCCAGAGCTGAGAGGTCAGTCAGAATAGTCGCGCGTGTTAGACAATAACATCCGGGTCAACGTACGGGTAACCGGAAGCAAAAATTTTAACGAAACTTTTTTTGTTCAACATGTTCATAAATAAAACGCGAGCAGGGTCGACCAGTATGTGAAAAATAGCTGAGAGGTCGCAAGTGATAGACAATAACTTCCGGGTCAACGTACGGGTAACCGGAAGCAACAATTTAACGAAACTTTTTTTGTTCAACATGTTCATAAATAAAACGCGAGCAGGGTCGACCAGTCTGTGAAAAATAATGTAGCAAGTAGATCCGGCGGAAGTACAAAAAACCTACGAAGAAAAATCTATTCAATGTACATACAGGTCTAGTACATACAGGTCTAAAAATGTGAATTTTAACTTGAAATTTATTGTATACGTAGCTGTAGAAGCTCGCTTCGCTCGTTACTAAGTTTGTTCCCTCTTATCTGGATCTGGCTGGATTAACCCATTACCCCATAAATATGGATTTTTACCCTTTAAATTTATTCCTCCACAGAAGAATAAAGTTCCAATTTGTACTGTAATTAGTATATGCCATAAAAAAAAGTTTCTACATCTTAGAAAATTGTATCTAAATAAAGCAGACTGAAAGTAAAGCAGAATGCACCTTAAGGTGCATTCTGCTTTACATTCAACCTGCTTTAAGTGGTCAACTGTCTTCAAAACTAGAAACAGGCTAGCCTATGGGGTAATGGGTTAAATATCTATATGAATTTAAACTCCCATTGATCAGGAGCTAAGCAGTCTCAAGTTGTGAGAATGACACAATGAGAAAATGTCAACTTTAGATTGTGTTTGAAATTAAGTTTACCCTTTACTCCATGGCTGGTTTCTTGCTTTGTATATAGGCGACTACTTAACACAGGTTGGAAGTAATGCAGAATTTGCCTAAGGCACATTCTGCTTCACTTTCAGCCTGCTAATATTTTAGCTATTATCTGCTAGAATATAGAAATAGTTCAATATATTTACTAACTTTTTTCTTCAAAATAAATATGTTAAAATGTGTATCTATGGGTGGTAAATGGGTAAAGAAGTTTCCAGTCTATTTTGCCACAGGTCTACCAACTGTAGACTGGTTATATATAATCACATAATTATTTTATAATCAGCTTGCTTCGTAATGACAAAATTAGAACAGCTAATACTGATAAATTAATATCGCATATAGATCTAACAATGGATTCAGTTTAATTATAATACAGTCATTACCAATTTAATTATCTGAAATAAATTTCAGGTAACAAAAAATATTCATGGTAATTGAGACCACACTGATTAAATTCAGGACCAGGTAACGATTTACTCCATACCCGATTTCAAGTATGCAAATATTGAAACTCAAGCCTGTTCCTTGTTTTGAAGATATAGGGGTCAGCTTATAGTTGATTGAAAGATCACTTTACTTTGAACCTGCATTAACCCATTACCCCATATTTTATTACTAGTTTTGAAGACAGGTGACCACTTAAAGCAGGTTGAAAGTAAAGCAGAATGTGCCTTAAGGCACATTCTGCTTTACTTTCAGCTTGCTTTAAGCTACCATCTGCTATAATATAGAAAACATTTCCTATAATACAAATTCAAGACTGTATAAATTGGAACTGTTTTCCTCAGTGGAGGAGTAAATTATATGTGGCTAAAATGCACTTCTATGGAGTGAAGAGTTAACTCATTCATCTCTGAAACTTCAAATGGACTATTTAAGTTTCCAACTAAGTCTAGTCCATTTATGAATAACTAAAGTTAATGTTTTTCTCCATATATTGTATCATGACAAACAGTGCAGACTCTTAACCTGAACAGAGGGCTCCTTCAGGCATGTAACTCTTCCATGAAGACACATGGTTAGTTCAAACATACAGTAAAACCTCTTTATAACGACCACTAAATTGTGTTAATTATTAGGTGTTTACGGCAGGCGACTGCTTAAAGCAAGGTTACAGTAAAAGTTTTACTATCACCATGCTTGAAGCTGTCACCTGTCTTTTATTCAATCAATTACCCTTTGTTTTAGTGGTCATAATAGAGAGCTTTTACTGTACTACTTTTTTAGAAACACCTAGAAGGATTGATAAAGACATATTAAGGATAAAATAGTTTAGAATACTCAATATTTTACCTGGAGCTCTGAGACTGAGTATACAAATATTGAAACCTGAAGCTATTTCTTAACCCATTACCCCATAGCCTGTTTCTAGTTTTGAAGATACCCTTAGATAGGTGACCACTCACACCAGGTTGAAAGTAAAGCAGAATGTGCCTTAAGACACATTCTGCTTTACCTTCAGCCTGCTTTAAGCTAGAATTTGCTAGAATAGAGAGAATATTTGTTATCATACATATTCATAACTGTATGAATTGGAACTATTTTCTTCAGTGGAGGAATAGATAAAAGGTGTAAAAAGGCATATTTATTGGGGAATGGGTTAACCAAATTTAGGATGACCCTAATGGGTAATCACACTATGAGGTTTGGAGAACACACACAAGAGAAATCTTTGTAATTCTATGGTTTTCCGCTATAGGGGAAGGGTTAATTTAGTGATAAAAACTGTGTTTGCCTACCTCCGCCTTGCCCTCGGTGTGTGTGACCGTTCACCAGAAGGTCTTCGCTGACTTGGATTCCGCCGACGTCTGAGGTTGTCGCCATGGACAGACTCGCACTGGAACGGAGTTGGGGGCGGGCTCGGCGAATTATTTGTCAGGTCGATGATACTATTAGATGTTTTCCGCCGCTTTCTACTTGGACTTTCGCTCTGAAATAAACAAAAGCAAGATGCTGGTATAATTCATTTGAAACACACAGAGAAGAAGAGAGCTCTCTGAACTCTGCTTTACTATTGACATGCATTTACCATTAACCCTTAGCCCGCCAAATAAATTGTCGTCTGCTATATTTCTCGTCTGCTTCAAGTTTCAAAGTGTTTCAAAGTTGCTCAAAATTGCTGAAAATGTTGTCCGAATGTCAAACAGCTTGGATCCGGATGAGACGCCGAGTTACTCGGCGTCTCATCCTGATCCAAGCTGTTTGCATATGGAGCAATAGACGTGAGTGGCAGGCTAAGGGTTAAGCTGCCACCACAGTGTTATAATTACTGTTATTTACCTTCTGCTGTTATTTACCTTATTTACCGTACAGGCTGCTGTACACATTACTCCATAATAAGATACACCTTTTTACACCTTTAATTTATTCCTCCACTGAAGAAATAATGATGCATAGATACATCTATATATCAAGAATATGCACCATAAGAAATATTTAATGCACATTTTGCTTTACTTTCAGCCTGATTTAAGCTACATGTACCATCTACAAGGATATAGAACATATAAAGAAAACATGTACATATTTACAACTGTATAAAATGGATCTACTTTGTTCAGTAATGGACTTAATCAAAAGTGTATTCATGGGGTATTGGGTTAAACTTAAACTTTCAAAGTACAGCGCTCCCTCTCTACAACAACACCTTATGGGAGACGAAAAGTGTGTGCATTGTTCGGAGGGAGTCGTAATAGGGAGGGAAATTGGCTCACATTTGCAAACAGCTTGAATCCAGATCAGACGCTGCGTAACGCGGCGTCTGATCTGGATTCAAGCTGTTTGTCACTCGTTATTTATTTATTTTCTGTCAAAATGTCCATTATGTCACTTTGATAAAAACAGCAGATGATATTTGAGCAGACAATATTGCAGCAATAAAAGGGTTAGACATAATTGTCCTGTTTAGGAAACTGCTGCAAGGGTCGTTGTAAAGAGGGAGTCATTGTTAGGAGGGCCGTTATAGGGAGGGAGCACTGTAGTGGAATTTTTACTTTAAACATGTCTTATGTTGGCTGGTTCTTTTGGCAACATATTGTAGACTGTACAGATTAGATTGAATATCAAACGCTCCGGCAAAACATGCATTTTATGCCTTAAATTTTCAATGGTCCTTTGTTGTGGCGAAGGTTTTTTTGTACGTTTCAATTTATGAAAGGTTTTATGTATGCAGCATGTGAAAATGCACGCACCTGAAGCCTTTATTCTGCTTAGTACTATAATTTAACTGGCTTGATAAATATTGGCTGCAAAATGAAATTATGAATACAGTGAAACTCCTCTAAACCGGACATGTGTGGGGACAACAAAAAGTTCGGTTTAGAAAGGTTTCCAGGTCATTGAATGTCTTTAAATATTCCAGTTTGGTTTAGAAAGGTTTAATTTAACCCAACATACTGCATTACCCCATAGCCTGTTTCTAGTTTTGAAGACAGGTGACTACTTAAAGCAGGTTGAAAGTAAAGCAGAATGCGCCTGCTAGGTAAAGAAAATATTTCTTCATGGTGCTAATCATGACTCTATTAAATGGAATTATTTTCTTCAGTGGAGGAATAAACTAGAGGCGTAAAAAGGCGTATTTATGGGGTAATGGGTTAGGCAACCAGTCTTAAAACTGAAAACAAGCTACTGGCAAAAGGAAGCAGGAATGAGGATGAAAGAACAGTACCATCATAAAATTCAACTCCCATTTCTTTCCCTATCTCTACACCCTAAAATATACAGTAAAACATCTGACATTCCTGACAGAGGGAAACAAATCCATAGAAGTATTTTGATAAGAAATGTGGTTCATGTGCTTTATACATTCAGGGTTCCAGATAAGAGGGAGAAACCAAACAAATCCAACATTTTCTCATTTATTTTAGCACCAAATCCTATGGTGTTACTACTCATTAGAATCGTCATTTCGAGACAATTCTAATGAGTAGTGACATCATAGGGTTTAAAGCAGAAATGAAGATTTTAGGTTATGAAATACTCCCCTTATCTGATGCCCTGTGCATTACCTTTGTCTTGCATTAAGCAGTCAGATATCTTTTAAGACAAACAAATATGTTAATTGTGTGTTGTTCAAGGCCAGGTAGCTCTATTTAACTGTACCCATGTGGTTATGTTCTTCTTCGTCTCCAACAATTGTCGTCTGCTACTGTTCAACTTCAAAAATAGAATTTTCTACATTTCTTTTCAAAGCAGAGTTAGAGTGTCAAACAGTTTGGATCCTGATGAGACGCCGCAATTTGCGGCATCTCATCAGGATCCAAACTGCTTGAATTTTCGTTACCACAGTTTCAACACTAGCATGCTAAGAGTTTTAAGCCTTCATCTGCCATTATATTAACAATTTTAAATTTGTCGTCTGCAAACTTTGTCAAATTATGAAATATGAATTTTCCAAACAGAAGAATCTTTCAGATGAGTACCAAACAGTATGGATCCAGATCAGACCCCATGTGATGCAGTGTCTGATCTGGATCCAGATTATTTGCGAGCACATCCCAGTTAAGTTACGATCAGCAGGCACAGGGTTAACACAGCCTCTCCAAGGCTTTAACTCTGTGCATGCTAGTGGCGGACACAGTGATTGCCTTTGCAAACAGTTTTGATCCAGATGAGACGCCGCATGACGCAGCGTCTCATCAGGATCAAAACTGTTTGACACTCTGACCATGTTTTGTAAAATTTTTTAGAAAATTCTATTTTTAGAACAATAGCAGACAACAAATGCTGCAGACGAAACAAATTACCCAGCATGCAAAGAGTTAATCAGAGGCGGAGTTACCCTGTGTAAAGTATGGATCCTTCAGCCAGCCGAAAAATGTCAATTGCTTAGAAATGTATAAGTAACAAGAAATGTCGGATTTTCACAAATGTGAAGTCGTTACGATAACTCCTGGATTTATCATGAAGTCAAGACCATGACAATAACATGTTACTGAGAATCTGGTCTGGATACACACTAGTAAAGAATGTTTAGTTCTCTGACCAAAGTAGAGCTCAGTCTATCTATTCCCATGAATTTTGTATGGTCCAGTGTCCAGGTGTATGCATTTACATATACAATCAAACTTCAATATCTCCTGACAAAAGTCCCTTAACCCATTACCCCATAAATATGCCCTTTTCAGTAGTTTTTACACCTTTTAATTTATTCCTCCACTGAAGAAATAAATTCCCCTTTTTATGGTCATGAATATGTACCACAATAAATGTTTTCTATACTGCTTCTAGCAGATCGAAGCTTAAAGCAGGCTGAAAGTAAAGCAGAATGCCCCATTAGGGCGCATTCAGCTTTACTTTCAACCTGCTTTAAGTGGTCACATGTCTTCAATACTAGAAACAGGATATGGGGTAAAGGGTTGAGTTGAAATATCTGTATTTCAAAGTTAAAACAATTGATTAGTGGAGGAATAAATTAAAGCAAAGTTTGGCTGTAGATTCAAACCTGTATAAGGCAGCCACTATAAACAATACAGGCAAACTCGATATCTCACTGAAGTCGAACATGGCCTACCCCTATTTCAAAGTTAAAACATGGCTGACACGTTTTAACTTTGAAATATGGGTATGTTCAGACTAATGAGAGTTCGAAGTATCGAGTTTCAACTGTATATTGAAACTTTTAATCTCCATAGACAGGGGACTGTTAACCTATTGCTCCATAAATACACTGTTTTACAGGTTTACGCCTGTAATTTATTCCTCCACAGAAGAAATTTGTTCCACTGTATAGTCATGAAATTGATGAATATATATGTACCATAAAGAATATTTTCTATATCCTGAGAATATGGTAGTTTACCCGTAAAGCAGGCTGATAGTAAAGCAAAATGTGTCTCAGGTGCATTCTGCTTTACTTTCAACCTTCTTTAACTGAACTAGAAAGAGACTATAGGGTAAAGGAACCACCTGTACAATATACTGATATTTTATCTCAGTGGCCAATTTGCATAATTTTAACAGTAAACCCTGCATTAAGCAAATGATCAAACTTTACACACAAACAAATCCCGATTCATGGATAAAATATAGGCAGGTGGCTGCTATTAATTTATGCAGAACGAAAGTAAAGCAAACAGGTTCTTTTAAGGCTTTCTGCATTGCTTTCGATCTGTATTAAGTACTTCTTTATAGAGAGTTCTACCCTTCTCCATTGAAGTTAACACAATTAGCTTTTAATGTATAAATCATGGATGTTTTAATTGATGGATAAGTCCAGACATCTAAAACACAGTTACACTTGATTCAGGGTTCCAGATAAGAGGTAGTAAACTGGACAAATCCAATGTTTTCTCACTTATTCAGCATCAAATCCTATAGTGTAACTATTCATTAGAATCGTCTCGAAGAGACGATTCTAATGAGTAGTAACACCATACGGTTTAATACAGAAATAAAGATTTTAGTTTTTTAAAATACTCCCCTTATCTGGAGCTCGATCTGCTTGATTTTACGAAAACAGAATTCAAGTACAGGAAATTGATATCCAGCTTAAAATTTCAGACCAATCAGCAACTAACACTTTAGTAGCTGACAGCAAATTTAGCCGTCTAAAGGACAAGCTGAGCATGACAAAGTAGCCACCTCGACAAAGGCGGCCTTTTTATCTAGCCAGCCTGCCTTCAGGGCTTAGAATAAATTTATCAGGCCAAATCTACTTCGCTCAGGGGAAGAGAGATATATAGCATGAAAGAGCTGCATATAAAGTCCAGACTTTTGAAACCAGGAAACATGAGGTTATTTCATTCAACCATTTCCCCCGATAGCCTCTCTGTGTTTAACCCATTACCCCATGGTTTGAAAACAGTAAAAGCTGGATGAAAGTAAAGCAGAATGTGCTTTAAGGCGCATTCTGCTTTACATTCAGTCTACTTTAAGCTAACATCTTCTAGAATATAAAATATGTGGGTTTTTTTTGCATATTAATGACTGTATAATTTGGAACTATTTTCTTCAGTGGAGGAATAAATTAAAGGCGTATTTATAGGTTAATGGATTAAATCGAGAGGGTTTGCATAAAACAGGCTAGAAATAGAAGTAAAGCAGAATGCTACAATATGAACTTTCTGCTTTACCTTTCACTTGCTTTATGCAGTTTGCTTTCAGGATATAGGAAGGAAGAGTTTCCATAGATATTCTTTTTTAGGCATCCAATTTATGCCTCCTCTGGAAAAAGTAGTTCCAATTTATACATTCATGGATATGTATTGTAAGTTTGTAACATAAGAAACATTGTTAAGATGCCTTTTGCTTTACTTTCAACCTACTGTAATGATATAGAAAATATTTCTTACGATACATACCCATGAATGACTATTTTGGAACTACTTTTTCAGTGGAATACTATCAATTAAAGGTGATCTATGAAGTATTGGGTTAACCCTTTCCCCCATAGAAGCACCTTTTAGCGCATTTGATTTGTTCCTCCACTGAAGATCTTTTCATTTACACCGGTGAACGCGACATGAACATGTATGGTACCGTAAGAAATGTTTCCTGTAACATAGCTGACAGTAGCTTAAAAGCAGGCTGAAAGTAAAGCAGAATGCGCCTTAAGGCGCATTCTGCTCTACTTTCAACCTGCTTTGTGTGGTCACCTGTCTTCAATACTAGAAACGGGCTATGGGGTAATGGGTTAAGCTATAAGTTTGAAATTTTCTGCCTGGTGTTGATGTCGAACAAAACCCATATTTGCCGTCCCTGTCATTCTCTTGCAACCACACAACCCCTCGGTAAAATATTGACAAAGCCTCACTGTCCAAATAGCTATGGTTACCACATCAAACACACGTATTTACACCGACTGGGCTGTATTCAAACAAGCGCAATTTTCATGTGGCAGAACGTTGGCGACTTGGCTATGGGGGTACCTCAAAGATAAAATCTATATCCTTTCAGCAGCCGAAACTCACACTTATTTGCATTAATTAACAGACTGGATCTAGATCAGAAACTAAGTATCGAAGCAGGTAAGAATCCAAACACCTTTGTTACTATTATTGCTTACATAGTCTATCAAAATTTATGAATTTAAAGGAGGTAATTTTGAATAAAATTTCACATTGTCAGGATAGCTAGCTAAAGGATACGTGTACACATAACCTTCACACCACTCGTGAAAAAATCGCAAATTCACCAACAGTTTTGATCCGTATCAGATAAAAAATTCAAAGTTGCAACTGATCTAAATTCAAACTGTTTCACATGCTTGTTGGCGCAGTTATAATAACATCATTACTTACAGCAAGACCATAGAGTTGCAGCATTTCATTAAACCGATGTAGGATGAACGAACCCTAGTTTATCGGCTGTTTAAAGGCTGTAGAGTGTATGTAGGGAGGTTATGGAAGGTAGACTCAATTGATAGTGCAGAGAGGCACAGAACAAAGAAGTTGAGATTTTCTGAGCCCAGTGCCCGTCCAATTAGCCCGGTATCTGAGCTGGGGCTTTGAAGGGGCTGTTCTTTATCTCAGCACAGATAGGGGTCCATGGGAATTGACTGGTGTCTACAGCCAGAACTGCATTGAGAGGCCCTTCAGTGAAGAAGCATGGGGATCTCTTAACCCATTCCCCACAAAATACACCTTTTTACACCTTTCATTTATTCATCCCCTGAAGAAAATAGTTCCACTTTAAACAGTGATGAATATATCATAAAAATATTTTCTATATCCTAGAAGATAGTAGCTTAAAGCAGACTGAAAGTAAAGCAGACGCGCCTTAAGGCGCATTCTGCTTTACTTCCAACCTGCTTTAAGTGGTCACCTATCTTCAAAACAAGAAACAAGCTATGGGGTAATGGGTTAAATTTTTCAACAATAAGTAACTCTTGTGATTTTAAAGTATTACGTTCCCTTGTGTATCATTTAGTTAACAAAGCATGATTCAGCCTACTAGGAATTCTGGGTAGTTTAATAAATACTGGTCAGAATTAGCAAACAGTGTAGACCGGATCAGAGGGCTCCTATAGGATCTAAATATTAACCCTTTACTTCATAATTTGTTTCTAGAATCGAAAAAAGGTGACAGCTTAAAGCTGGTTGAAAGTAAATCAGAACGCGCCAAAAGGTGCATTCTGCTTTACTTTCAGCCTGCTTTAAGCTATCATCTACATGTATTAGGATTTAGAAAATATTTAATAATACATATTCAGGACTGTATCAATTTGAACTATTTTCTTCAGTGGAGGAATAAATTAGGTGTAAAAAGGCGTATTTATGAGGTTATGGGTTAAGGCACATTCTGCTTTACTTTCAGCCTGCTTTAAGCTACCACCTGCTAGGATATAGAAAACATTTTTTATGGCACATATTCATGACTGTATAAATTGCAACCATTTTCTTCAGTGGAGGAACAGCCCTTCTATTGGGGAAACTTTTAAATACCTATTCTACTAAAACTTACTGTCATACAATCTGGAAACAATAGGTGATCTGGATTCAAACTGTTTGGAATTTTTGATGCCATTCTAGTTAATTGTTAATCTTCAATACTAATTAGGAAGAGGTTGTGAAATCTTCATGCCAGTGATTTACTCTCAGCTAACTTGGATTACAAACGAACTTGCTTCAAGCTGCCATTTCAAATAAGCATCACAGGTTATGCCTTAAAGACAGGTAACTAATTAATGCAGAACAAAAGTAAAGCAGAAAGCTCCTGTAGGAGCTTTACTTTTGCTTTACTTTTGTTCTGCATTAAGCTGCTAATCTATCATTCTCAAAATTGATACTTTATCTTCTTTTGATTGGCGCCTTACGCTGGTTTGATTGTATTGTGAAACTAAGCACTGAAAGAGCTGATCGGAAAAAAATTGGAATCCTCCTTTAATAAACTGAATAAAATCAATGTGTTCGCAATTAGGAACAGCTTTGCTCCAGATTGGAGGACAAGTAACATGATGTCTGATCACAATTAGTTGTTGTAGGAAAAAGCTTTAATAATTAATTTTACTCAAAATCAAGAATAAATACAGCAGGGCTATATTACAGCACCGGTCGACATTTCGGAAGTTATTCCACAATATCCAGCTACTGTAAGGACATATGGAGAGACAGAGAGAGGCAATTTTCTGGATCAATACAATGTTGGGAGACTAAGCCGAACGGCAAACTCTGAGCCCAATCTGTTACAGGAACCAGCTGCGAAATAAAGAATGAGCGAGGAAAAAGAAAGATTAATGCTGATGGCTACCAATCTCTACGGAACATCCCTCCGAGCTGCGTAGGAAGTAAATTTTCCACAGACAGTCGAAGAATGCAGGATTTTTCTTTTTCTTCCATCGATAATGGCAGATAAAAAAATGTTTTCTGCTAAAAGAGTTTCTCCCCTTTACATTAGTATGGTTACATTATTTGAATAAGGCACATTTTGCTTTACTTTCAGCCTGCTTGAAGCTACCTTCTGCTTGGATATAGAAACTACTTTGTATGGTTCACATTCATGACTGTTTAATTTAGAACTATTTTCTTGAGTGGAGGAATAAGTTAAAAGGCATATTTATGGGGTAATGGGTTAAAGTAACCTTGCATCTGATCAGTATCAACCCTGTCAGTGCTTCTGCACAGGTATAGAAAGAAACAATACAAGTATTAACCCATTACCCCATAAATTAATATGCCTTTTTATGCCTTCAAGATATTCCTCTACTGCAGAAAATATTTCAACGTTAACCCATTACCCCATAGCCTGTTTTTATTTTTGAAAATAGGTGACTACTTAAAGCAGGTTGAAAGTAAAGCAGAATGTGCCATATGGCACATTCTGCTTTACTTTCAGCCTTCTTTAAGCTATCATCTGCTAGGATTTCGAAAAAAATTCTTATGGTTCATTTTCAATACTGTATAAATTGGAACTATTTTCTTCAGTGGAGGAATAAACCAAATGTGCTAAAAAGCGCTTCTATAAGGTAAAGGGTTAAGTGGAAATATTTTCTCAATTTTTCTGCAGTGAAGGAATAACGTCTTTATACAGTCAATGAATATGGCCATAAAAGATATTTTCTATATCCTAGCAGATGGTGGCTTAAAGATTGCTTAAAGTAAAGCAGGCACGTTTGTTTTACTTTCAACATACTTTAAGTGATCATCTGTCTTCAAAGCTAGAAACATGCTATGGGGTAATGGGTTAAGCAGACGCCACTTACAAACAAATTTCTTCAAGTTAAAATCTGGCACATCGCAATAACAGAGCCCACCACATTTTTGTTTTAACTATTTCATCCAACATAAAGATATCAATGGGTTTAAATTCAAAGGATATTCAGCGGGTTTGTTTGCATATAATTTCTGAAGGAGCATATGCCCTTTAGTCCGTGTGTGTTTTCACTCAGCCCCCACAGGCATTATTACTACTTCAGTATGGAGTGTTTGAGTGGTTGACTATAATGTCACCTGAGTCAGCAGAGTTGACCATCCTACAGCAGCACCCACTGGCCCTAAGTTTGCTTTCAGTGTTTAACTCCCTGTGTGACCCCGTTATAATATGTTTTTCAGGGCTAGGCTTAACTCTTTCCTCCCTGAAACTTTAAATGGACAATTCCAGTTTCCATTTTAGTCTGGTCCATTTCTAACTTTTAAGGGTTGTTTTTGTCAATGTTTGACATTATGACAAACAGTGAAGACCCTGATCTGGGTCTTCATTGTTTGCATAGGACAAGTGTACTATTCACATGTACACTGTTTGAAATGGAAGCCTATATGCGGGACTAGGGTTCAAATGGTTAAAAGACATAGTTTAACGGTTTCCGCTATAGAAGGAAATATTACTATATTAGCGCCTTTAATTTATTCCTACCACGAAGAAAATAGTTCCCATTTATACAGTCATACACATGTACCATAAGAAATATTTTCCATATCCTAGCAGATGGTAGCTTAAAGCAGGCTGACAGTAAAGCAGAATGTGCCTTAAGGAGCAATCTGCTTTACTTTCAACCTGCTTAAGTGGTCACATATCTTCAAATCTAGAAACAGGCTATAAGGTAAAGGGTTAACTCCCTGTGTGACCCCGACATAACATGTTTTTCAGACAGGGCTAGGCTTAAAAGACGTAGTTGAACCCTCCCCCCCATAGAAGGAAATTTTTAGCGCATTTAATTTATTCCTTCCACGAAGAAAATAATTCCCATTCATACAGTCATACACATGTACCATAAGAAATATTTTCCATATCCTAGCAGGTGGTAGCTTAAAGCAGGCTGAAAGAAAAGCAGAATGCACCTTAAGGCGCATTCTGCTTTACTTTCAGATTGCTGTAAGTGGTAGTGTTTCTTCAAAACGTGAAACAGACTACAGCCTAAAGCTGCTTGTAGGTAAAGCAGAATACTCCTTCAGGAGCTTTTTGTTTTATTTTCACCTTGCTTTAAACAGTTACAGTACCTTTAAGAGCTGCTTTAACCCTTTACCCAATAATCCGTTTGTAACATTAAATACAGGTGATCACTTAAAGCAGAATGTGCCTTAATAAAGCAGAATGTGCCTTAAGGCACATTCTGCTTTACTTTCAGCCTGCTTTAAACTACTATCTGCTAGGCTGTATCAAGATATTTGTTATTGTAATTGTTCATGAGGTTATAAATTGGAACTATTTTCTTTAGCGGAGGAATGAATTAAACACGCGAAAAGTCGCTTATATGGGGGAAAGGGTTAAAACTAAGGAAGAAAGGGTTAAACAGTGCCTTAAAATAGTTTTCTTTCCTGCCTTTATAAGGAACCACACCAAACTTTTCCTACAGCTTTACAGGGGGCTGATAGAGTAAAGTGACTCATTATCCTATGAACTATGCCTTTAAAATTTACTCATTGACACTGAAGAAAATAATTCCACTTTATTTACCGATAACCAAAAATATGCACCATAAGAAAAGAGTTTCTATATCCTAGCAGATGGCTAAGCTTAAAGCAGGTTAAAGGAAAGCAGAAAGCGCCTTAAGCCATAAGGCGCATTCTTCTTTACTTTCAACCTGCTTTACATGTAAGTGGTCACATGTCTTCAAAAGAACCAGGTTATGGGATAATGGGTTAAAACCTATGGTCGAGACATGTAAGTTCTGTCCACATGGTCGAAAATTGACCACTATACTGGGCAGTGGCTATTTCAAACAAAAGCCAACTAGGATTGGTTTGTAAACCACAGGCACAAAGAAGAATTTATTTTCAGCCCACATGAGCCATTCAAGTTTTCCACAATCTCCGGTGGCTATTCCCAAACCTTTTTTTCCCCTTTTCATCCCTTTTCTACCTGAACTCTGATCACTATGAACATTTGGCTTACAATAAGGTCCCAAGTAATGAATGCAGAAAACAGTGCAGATCCTGATCCCTGTTATCTGGATGCCTAAAGCAGGCTGAAAGTAAAGCATAAAGTTTCTATTGCAGCTTTCTGATTTTCTTCCAGCCTGCTTTAAGCAACCACATGTCTACAAAACAGAAATAGAGTGAAATTGTTAAACTCAAAAGTATCATTAACCCTTTACCCCATAGCCAATTTCAAGTATTGAAGATAGGTGACCACTTAAAGTCGGTTTAAAGTAAAACAGAATGTGCCATAATGCACACAGTGCTTTACTTTCAACCTGCATTAAACTAGCTACCATCTGCTAGGATATAGAAAATATTGTTTTATGATAAATATTCAGGACTGTATAAAGTGGACCTATTTTCTTAAATGGAGGAATACATTAACCCATTACCCGATATCCCATAACCTGTTTCTAGTTTTGGAGATGGGTGACTACTGAAAGCAGGTTGAAAGAAAAGCAGAATGCTTTACTTTCAGCCTACTTTAAGCTACCATCTTCTACGATATAGAAAATATTTCATATGGGACATATTCATGACCTATTTTCTTAAGTGGAGGAATACATTAAAGGTGTAAAAGGCCTTTAAGGGTGTATCTATAGAGTAATGGATTAAATGGTTTATACATTCACTGTTGGATAAAGGTGATCAGGAGGACTCGGGGTAACACAGTGAGGTTTGACTCTTTATAGTGGTTACAATGTCATGCACTATGACAGTCTATCACGGTAGCTATTTCTAGTGACAGTTTTAACGTGGCCATTTCCATAAAATCTGACCTCAAACCATTTCACATTCTTTTCTCCCATTTTCGCCTATATGGGATAGAGATTTGCCCCATAAGGAATCACTCATTCTCTATAGCCGTTACAACATCAAATTTTTGCCCAGCTTAACCACAAGCGCTGCATGATGCAGGTAACTAAATGACGTCATTTGTGATGCAATAGTACTATAAACAATGTCATGTTTTTTGGGGGAAAAGTACACTCAAACTGCAATTATTGATTAATTTGTATCACGTTTTAATGATTTAAATGGGAGAAAAAACCAGGCTTTTAAAAGTTAACCCATTACCCCTTAAAAACGCCTTTTTACGCCTCTATTTATTCCTCCACTGAAGAATATAGTTCCAATTTATACAGCCAAGAATATGTACCAGAAGAAATTTTCTATATCTTAGCAGATGGTAGCTTAAAGCAGGCTGAAAGTAAAGCCCTGACATTCCCACATCCTGAAAAGTGGCTGCTTTACTTTCAGCCTGTTTGAAGCAGTCACCTGTACTTAACACCAAAACCAGCTTTAAGTAAAAAGAGTGAATATATACCCAATCAGGTTATGGCTGGGTGTTTTCGATCTATAGATCAATGCTTTCTGTGTGCTTGTTGGGTGGGCAGATTGTTGATAACGGGGAATCTAGGGATATTGAATCTGTATACAACATAATCTCTCCTCACTGACCAATCAATACAGCGAAATCAGGGGGTTATGGCAGAAGGCGGTTTAACCCACTACTCCATAAAATCATGCTTTACACCTCTTATTATTTCTACACTTAACCCTTTACCTGATAGCATATTTCTAGTATTGAAGATAGGTAACTACTTAAAGCAGGTTGAAAGTATAGCAGAATGTGCTTTAAGCGCATTCTGCTTTACTTTTAGCCTGCTTTAAGCTATCTTGTGCTAGAATATAGAATATATTTGGTATAATATATATTCATGACTGATTAAATTAGAACTATTTTCTTCAGCGGAGGAATAAATCATATTCGCTAAAAGGCGGTTCTATGGGGGAAAGGGTTAAAGAGAGTAATCCTTATCTAAGAAACACAGAAGGCATTCCAGATCCTTTCTAATAGGTAGCTTAACCCTTAGCCTGCCACTCACGACTATAGCTCCATATGCAAACAGCTTGGATCCGGATGAAACGCCGAGTAACTCGGCGTCTCATCCAGATCCAAGCTGTTTGACACTCGGACAACATTTTCAGCAATTTTGAGCAACTTAGAAGCACTTTGAAACTTGAAGCAGACGACAATTTATTTGGCGGGCTAAGGGTTAATGGAGGTTGAAAGTAAAGTGATCTAGTAAAGCGATCTTTCAATCTCCTTTTAGCTGTCGCCTGTCTTCAAAACAAGGAACAGGCTAATGGCTTGAATTTGGACAAAACTTTTATTGATGTATGCTACTTTTGCTTAGCAGCTTGGCTTAAACTCATTACCAATTCCACATAAATACGCCTTTTTACGCCTTTAATTTACACATTTACAAGTGCAATGAAATAAATAGTTCCGCTTTGTACAGTCAGGATTATGTAAAGTACGTAAGAAGTATATTCTTCATCCTAGCAGATTACAGCAGCAGATTGAAAGTAAGGTGCTTTACAGAAAAAGATCTTTGAGTTATAAACAATTTGGATCTTAATCAGGCCCAACGTTTAATATGGCATTATCTGGATCCAAACTGTTTTCAATAGATCTTCGATATAGGTCGGTTTACTGACTTGAACCCAGCTCCAAAAAAATCCTGGGAACCAGAGACCATGGCACCTCTCCGTTTGTCAGCTCATTTCTTTGTCTGCTAGCCACCAGGAAAGTTTTCCGCTAGCAGAAAAAATCAATACCCTTGCCTCCGCTTATCGTAAACCAAGTTGGCAACTAACGTTTGAATACAGTTTAGACCTAGATCCAAGTTAAAAACACACACGTCCAATCTCAGTTTGAAGTCTTTGATACGCCGAAAGTGAACCTTTGAAAAATTAACCGCCTTTACGTCAGTTTTGCCCATTAAAACTAAGTGGCAGAAGACACATCTGTTCTTCCATTTTTGTAAGGACGAAGCTGGTACTAGGAATTCAGGATATTTGTTGAGACCAACCTTAACCAGACTCACCTATTGAGTGTTTAAGACAGGTGGTAGATTAAATCAGGATAAAAGTAAAGCAGAAAGCTCCTGCAGGAGCATTCTACTTTACTATAATCTTGCTTTTTTCAGTAATCAGTTACCTGCAGTGAACACTGAAAATACGCTTTCCTTTGAATGATCATAATAGAATTTTACTGGAATCTTACGGGACTTATCTACAGAGACTGGATGTTTATACAGTGATCCTTCCCTACAATGACCCTCCAAACAACGACTCCCGCCTAACAACAACACTTGCCACTGTTCCAAAGACAATTATGTACAACGCTTTCACTGCCTTAAGACACATTCTGCTTTACTTTCAACCTGCTTTAAGTGGTCACCTATCTTCAAAACTACAAATATAAGCTATACTATGGGATTGGGTAATGGGTTAAATCTTTTGATTTCGTCAGCTACAAGGTACATGTACATGTATTAATAATTTCATAAAAAGCACAATTCCACATTAGAGAAACAGGTCCTGATCAGTTGCTTATGTCTCCAAGCCTCTGATCTGGATTGCTGTATGAAAATGTTTATCAATTAAAGTCTGCCATTAGCTCTCTGAAGAATTAATTAAATGGAAACTTAACCTTTAACCTTTTACCTCATAGCCTGTTTACAGTTTTGAATACAGGTGAGCACTTAAAGCAGGTTGAAAGTAAAGCAAAATGTGCCTTAAGGCACATTCTGCTTTACTTTCAGCCTGCTTTAAGCTAAAATGTGCTAGGCTATATAAATTATTTGTAATGGTAATTGTTCATGAGGGTATAAACTGGAACTATTTTCTTCAGCGGAGGAATAAATTAAATACGCTAAAAGTCGCTTCTATGGGGGGAAGGGTTAAAGCACAATTAATGAGGAGCCACTTGGTAAACAACTGTCAACCATTAAGTTATGAGGAAAACAACAGACTCTGTTGCACTCCATAACTTTATAAAGTCAGCATAGGCGCAACCAAGGCAACCTATTCCTGTTTGAGATGGAGATTTTTTGGTTACATATACTTTAAGTTTAACACATTACTCCAGATAATTACGCCTTTAAATTGTTCACCCACTGTAGAGAATTATACAATCATAAAACTTTCTATCTATCATGAAAGCTAATTTTAACCCATTACTGCATAAATAAACATTTCAGGTCTCTATTTTTACAAGCAAAGTTACTATAAGTCCCAAGCTTGTAAGTCCTATAAAACATAAAACACAAAAGGATTTTTTCCCAGATGATAGCTAAAAGCAGTTTGAATGTAAAGCAGAATGCTCCTTAAGGAGCATTCTGCTTTACATTAAACCTGCTTAAAGTTTGTGTGGTCATCATATCTTTCAACTTAAAACAGGCTCTGGGGTAATCAGGACACCTATTTCTTAAGGGTTCAACAATGGTTCTTGTTTTACTTTATTATGCTTTTTAAGCAGAATTCTGTTCATATAAGATTGCGCAAAATCAAAATCTATCGCTTAACCCTTTACCTGATAGCCTATTTCTAGTATTGAAGATAGGTGATTACTTAAAGCAGGTTGAAAGTAAAGCAGAATGCGCCTTAGGCGCATTCTGCTTTACTTTCAGCCTGCTTTAAGCTTTCATGTGCTAGAATATAGAAATTATTGCCTATACTATATATTCATGACTGATTATATTGGAACTACTTTCTTCAGCGGAGGAATAAATCATATGCGCTAAAAGGCGCTTCTATGGGGGAAAGGGTTAACGAAATTATATAAAATTGGATTGATCTTTCAGTTATAAACAAACTATCAGACCAACACCAGCTTGTGCAGAGAAAGTGTGAAAAGTGTTAAAATTCATTTTTAAACATTTTTATTTCTGAATGTGTGGCAATAAAATTAAAATTTCTCTCAGCTTCTGCGTCTCAGTCTTTCATTCTGGCACATGACCAGTCATCTATAATGCAAGAGGATGGAGGCCCATAGAATCCGTATTGATGAAATATGATCAGCAAAATGTTGAAAAAAAATCCATATCCTAGTTACCACATGGGAAAAGCTGCTGCAACAACGCAGGAAGGAAAAGCCGTAAAAACACTGCGAGAGCAGCAAACTCTGTACAGTAAAATCCCTATACTACGACCAATCTATGTTAAAACAAGTGGCAGATTAAGGGAAGATGAAGGAAGCTTGAAGCTTCACATCCAACATGTCACCTGCACTCTATCTTTCTTGGGGGAAACTGTCCTTATTTTATTACTAATTAGCCAATGTAATACAATTTGCCAGGCATTAGCCCTGCACTTCATAGTTTCTAGTTTTGAAGACAGGTGACCTGTTAAGGCAGGTTGAAAGTAAAGCAGAATGTGCCCTAAGATGCATTCAGCCTGCTTTCAAGCTACTATCTGATACAATATATAAAAAATTTCTTATGGTAACTATTCATGACTGTATAAATTGGAACTATGTATGTTCAGTGGATGAATAAATTAATTTATATGTACTAAAAGGCGCTCTATAAGGGAAATGGCACATTATGTTAAGCGGTCACCTATCTTTAAATATCCCCATTCTGTTGTCGCATAACACGTCTTTGAACCCTAGTCCCGCATATAGGCATACTTTTCAAACAGTATATATGTGAATAATGCACTTGTCCTATGCAAACAGTGAATACCCAGATCAGAGGACTCCTTACGGAGCCCTCTGATCTGGGTCTTCACTGTTTGTTATAATGCAAAACATTGACCAAAAAAACCTTAAAAATCAGAAATGGACTAGACTAAAATGGAAACTGGAATTGTCAATTTAAAGTTTCAGGGAGAAAAGAGTCAATACATGTTTCGCTTTTGTTCCCACCCACTCCCTGACAAATGTATATACATGTATTTGGCTTACCTTTCGTATGACACCTGTATCATCTGTAATTATGCCTGTAAAATACTGTGGGTGATGGTGCATCTGTGCTTGGCTGTGGCCCTCTCGTTGTGAGTCTGAAAACAAAATGGAAACAATCATTATCATGAAACTAGCATTGCAATTAGTTTAACTCATAAATTATAGTTATACACAACCTTTTCAAACATTTACCTATTCCCGGTAAATTTGCCTTTTATTTTAATGGCTAAAACTATTGTCAAAGTGTGTAGGCTCACCATCATTTGTACAGCTATGCTGCACATTAACAAGCACGCTTTTATGGTGATGATCATGGTGTAGACTGTAGAGTGCTTGACTGTGAACCGGACTACCTTGGTTCGATCCTTGGTATGTTTTTATACATTATAAGATCACCTTGTTACATTTGGCATCTTACTTGGATTCTATGACTATGTGCTCAGAGTTATTCCCACTCATTCTCAAACCCATGATATGGAAATTCTTGAGGCACATTTTTTCTTTTTTCTTTTAAGCGGGCTTTGAGCTTCCATCTAAGAAAGAGAAAATATTTCTTATGGTACATAATATTATATTATTTAAGACTGTGTAAAGTGGAAGTATTTTCTATTGTTGAGGAATAAATTAAAGGCATAAGGTGTATATATGGCAGGGGTGTAAAATTCTACTCGCCCACTCGCCATGGCGAGTAACATTTTATCAGGGCGAGCAGATTTTCTGAGAATTTATAACAGAAACTAATGAGCAAAATGTCATTATCACCCAGCAGGGCGAGTAACAATTCTGAAAATTTTATACCCCTGTATGGGGTAGTGGGTTAAAACCATATCCTGATACCCTATCAAGGGGCCCACCTGTTCTACCATGACCAACAAACAATGTGTATATACAGAGCTCTAGATAAGGGGAGTATATCAAAAACTAAAATCATTATTTCTGCATTAAACCCTAAGGTGTCACTATTCATTAGAATCGTCTCGAAGAGACGATTCTAATGAGTAGTAACACCAAATGATTTTGTGCTGAATTGATCGAGCAAATGTTGGATTTGTTCAGTTTACTCCCTCTTAACTCAGGAGCCCTGATGTAAAGTGCAAAATACTAAGCCGCATTCCATGAGTCGATTCTACAATAAGGACAAGTGACTCACAGGACTCAAACAGGAGTGTCATCTTTGTACAAACTACATGTACATAATTGTTTACAAACAATTATTATCCCCAGTCAACACACCTTATATCTATAGCGCTAATAAGTGTTAAATAACAAATTAAAACTTATTAAAGGAGTGAAGCGCTTCCTTTAACCCATTACCCCATGAATACGCCTTTTACGCCTTTAATTTATTCCTCCCATTAAGAAAATAGTTCCACTTTATACAGAAATGAAAATGTACCATAAGAAATATTGTCTATATTCTAGCAGATCCGCCAGAACCCATTACCCCATAAATATGCCTTTACTTTATTCCTCCACTGAAGAAAATAGTTCACTTGATACAGTCATGAATATATACATGTACTTTTTACATTAGAAATACTTTCTATATCCTGGTAGATAGAAGTTTAAAGAAGGTTGAAAGTAAAGCAGAATGCACCTTTAAAGGCGCATTCTGCTTTACTTTCAACCTGCTTTAAGTGGTCACCTGTCTTCAAAACTAGAAACAGGGTATGGGGTAAAGGGTTAAGGCACATTCTCAGTTCTGCTTCACTATCATCCTGCGGTCCCTTTTCCTCAAAACCGGAAACAAGCTATGGGGGGAATGGGTTAATTAAACTTATTAACAGTGTTTACACTTTAGACTCAGTATCCTTCCCATCTCCCAGTGTTTCTAACAGGTGGCTTTTTTACCCCATAGCCAGTTTCCTGGCTTGAAACCGGTCGGGTCACCATTAGCAGGTTGAAACGCAGAATGTGTTGTAAGGTACATTCTGCTTTACTTTCAGTCTGCTTTAACGTTCAGTCTGGTTAAGATGAAAAGTTCCACTTTATAATTTAGTCATGAATAACTATGAACAGTCAACCAATAAAAGTATTTTCTCGCACATGGTAGCCTACAGCAGCCAGGCTGAAAGTAAAGCAGAATGTGCAGCTGCCTTTAACCTTATCATGCTGAACTGTCTTCTGCTTTAAATATATTTTTTGCGAAAAAAATTTAACATCAGTTCATAATGAATTCATATGCTTTTAAAACTCAAGTTAAGTTTAATATAATCATAAGTTGGCAAATGTTAGCCAAGTCGCACTCAGCACAAATAAATGTTAAGGCACATTCTGCTTTAATTTCAAACTGCTTTAAGTTGTCAACTATCTTGGAAACCAGAGCCTGTATTTGTTTGGTAAATGATCCCTTTAGCAGGTTGAAAATAAAGCAGAATGCCCCTTTAAGCGCTTTCTGCTTTACTTCAGCCTGCTTTAAGCTACCATCTGTATAGAAATAATATTCATTTATGAAAAATGCTAATGACTTCATCAATTCAGAATTGGGAACTATTTTCTTCAGTGGAGGAATAAATCAAATGTGCTAAAAGACACTTTTATGGGGGGAATGGGTTAATAGAGGAACTAAAACTAGTCAATAAATCTGTCTCTGTCACTTGTGTGTAGCCAGGGTGTGATCTGTATCCAACACGTTTGCAAACGTCAATCAAACTGCAATTAGCAGGTTAAAGGTTTACCCTTAGGCTCTTACACTGTAGTGCACACTTTCAAAATGAACTGTCCAGTTTCAAATTATGACATGTGTTACTGAATTATGATAAACTGTGCATATTTTACTGTAGTAACCCTGATCCCAGGGCTCCCTTTGGGGTTCTCCGATTTGGGTCTACACACTCACAGTAACACCATTATCATTTTAAGGGCATGGAACCAGCATGGGTGTCTCCATGGTGTATCTTACCTTTTTTAAACTTTTTTCAAATCAAATTCTATGAAGTAAATCGTACAATTAATTAGAATTGTCTAAATACGATCACAACATAGGATTTTGTTTAACATAAATAATAAAACTTTGCGAAGCAACTTCAAACTAGCAGGCTAAGGGTAGCCGCCGATATCAAAGTAACACACGTTATCTTTAACCTGGCGTTATCGGTTTCAACACACACAAACACTTCTGAAAACTGTAAAGCGATTGAATGGTACATATAAAACCATATTCAATGGTCTTATCACAGCAAAGCAGCATTAATTCTACACTTATTACACTGTGTTACATACATAACACCTTAAACATACAGAACATAGCCCCAAACTTGTATGCCGCTGTGTAAACATGTATGCCGGATATTGTTAAACTCGGTCAATACAACCTTCCCCCAACCCCGTGATTACACCGAAAACCCGATAAAAGAGAAAGAAAACTGGATCCACATTACCTGAGAATATCATAAACATTGTATTATATATATAATCTCCAGTTATATTAAGAATTACACTTTTAAATCCACTTTCGAATCATACATGTATATACGCAACTTTATCCGCTAATCAGTAAGTTCAAATCCAACACAAGTTTTAACAATTCCTGTACAAGATCACTCGGTACAAATTAATTCCATCTGTTTTACAAAAATAGTTTAACTACATATGAAGTTTTCTTGATAAATTCAGCCTATGTTTTTGAAGTTTTATACGTTCCATGAAAGGTTTAGGCGACTACTTGCACGACTTCTGTTTCTCCGCCTGACCAGCAAGGCCGAATTGAAAGCTAGTGCTTCTAATACACACACGCTCGACATACACTGGAGTGTAGCAGGATAACATTGACTACAGTTCACTTCAACATTCCTGATCCACGCAGCGACATTCCTTCACCAACTACGTGCTGTCAACCATTTGAAATTTTCCTCATTAGGCATAGCTTGTTTTCAGTATTGAACACAGATGGCTGCTTAAAACAGGCTGAAAGTAAAGCAGAATGCTCCTTCTCCCGAAGGAGCATTCTGCTTTAAGCTACGATCTGCTAGGATTTAGGAACTATTTCTTATGGTGCATAGTCAAGACTGCTTTAATTCTCATATTATTTTTCCCTCTAGATCTATGTGTGTTTGTCATTTTGTGAAATGTCTGCAACTTGAACGTTGGCAATAACTTTTGAACTATAACCAATACACACACAATAAATATAGGGCATAAATTATGTGTTGCCTAAATGAAGAGGAATATGAATATGCAGATTTTGGGCGTGTTGGGTCAAAGGGGTCAAAATGTAAAATATTTGAAATGGCAATAACCTTCCACCCTCAAGTGATAGGGACTTCTTAATCTTGTATACATATTGCCCTCATTATTGAATTTCAATTTTGAAAATGTTGTACATGTTGAGTCCAAGGTCAATGTCACAGAGGACAAACTTATTCTCAACCCTAACATGCCGGGCATTTACTTCTAGGCCAATACAAATTTAATATATAGATCTAGTATAAATGTTAACAAATGAAGAGGTATTTGAATATGTAGGTTTTAGGTTGCCTGACACAGGCTGATTTCTCCCTCATAATGAGAAGCTTTCTGCTTTACAGTTATTACCCCATAAATATGCCTTTTAATACCTTTAATTTATTTCTCCACTGAAGCCAATAGTTCCATTTTATACAGTCATGAAACCTTAAGAAGTAATTTCCATAGCTAGGCAGAGGGAAGAGGGCTGATTCTGCTTTACTTTCAACCTGCTTGAAGCAGTCACCTATTTTCAAAACTAGAAACATGCTATGGGGTAATGGATTATTAATTTTATTAATATTATTTTTGTTAACCATTACTTCATAAATACTCCTTTGTAAGCCTACATGACATTGTATTATTTCTACATTAAGGAAAGTAATCTGCAGCTAGAAAGTAAATATTGAACATTAACTCTTTCAACTCATGTGGGTTATAACATTCCCTTCTGGATCATTTTAGTTCAATATCAAAACATGAACCAGTCTACTTGGAAGTCTTGGTATTTTAATAAATACTGGTCTAAATTAGCAAACAGTGCAAACCTCTGATCAGGGTCTACATTGTTTTCAAATGTAATGAGTACCGTATATTTTAAAAATTAAACAGGTCCATGGTAGTGAAAGAGTAAACCCTTTCCCCAATAGAAGCGCCTTTTAGCGCATTTGATTTATTCCTCCGCTGAAGAAAATAGTTCCAATGTATACAGACATAAACGTGTAACAAACGATTTTTTTCTAAATCCTAGCAGATGGTAGCTTAAAGCAGGCTGAAAATAAAGCAGAATGTGCCTAAGGGCACATTCTGCTTTATTTTCAACATGCTTTAAGTGGTCACCTGTATTCAAAACTAGAAACATGCTATTAGGTAAAGGGTTAAACACAGAAGGCATTTCCAGTATCTTTTGAGGTGATAACTTTAAGCAGGTTGAAAGTAGATCAGAATGCTTAGTGAGAAACATTCTGCTTTACTTTTAATCTGCTTTAAGTGGTAACTTGTCTTTAAAACCAGAAACAGGCTATGTGGTGAAAGGTGCATTCTGCTTCACTTTAAACCTGCTTTAAGTTATCTTAAATATTAGAAATATATATGCTAAGGGGTATAGAATCCAAGTCAGGCAAGAATTAATCAAGTTGAATTATTTCAAGTTACCGTATCGAACTTATCGTATAAACAAACCTGATAGACAGACAACCCCATACCTAAATACAGCCCATTTTCAGTGTTGATTAAAAATAAGGCAGTAACCTCTTATTCAAATTAAATAAATTCAAAAACAATACTAGTTGTTATTCTTAAATTATTTAATTTAAAATGAAAATAAAAAGAGAGATTCGTTTCTTTTCATCATTCAGAATAATTGTAGGCAAGTAGAAGCACAGAATGTCTTTATAAGGAGGATTTAGAGATAAAGGCGTAAAAAAGCATTACTGTGAAGGAAATGGGTTAACTATGGCGACATACCAAATACAAAGTTTTGCCAACATAATAATGGATTTTCCCCCAACAGCCGATTGTGCAAAATCTACAGTCAGCAGACTGATAAAAGCAGGATGAAAGTAAAGCAGAAAGCTCCTGTAGGATTTTTCTGCTTTACTTTAATCTTGCTTTTTAAAGACTTTTCCTCAGTCCATTGAGGGACCACCAGCCCATTGTTCTGGAGGTGTCAATGTAACTGTAAAGCATGTGCAACACAATCTCAATTTACCTGGTGAGGTCCAGATTATACTCATGCTCTAGTGATTTTCAATGGTTATTTCTAACCAAACTATCAAATATAAAGGTCCGGTCTCACATAAGACGATTCAATGGTTCAATATGCACAAGACCCATGCTTTTTGCAAGGAAATTGACAGTATATAATCTGGCAAGGCGTTATGACCAAAAGGTCGTCAGGAGATGTCTTTAAGCAGCTTTCCTGCAGGTGGAAGAGATTTTTTGAACGAAGTGTACCAGTTATAAGCCAGCAAAAACTGGGATAGCCTATGTTTACTGGTGGTATTTATAGTTCTTTGGGTTATTACATCAAGATATGCGTGACACTCTTTGAAGTTCCGCTGGGCTGTCAAAAGCGGGGTAATCGCTTTTGGGGTAGTTGGGCTCTCTGACTCGGTTATATATGAGTCACAGTGCAAATCTTTTCACGAGGAATGTTGGGCTCTGGGCGAATCAATAATAGCTCCTTCCCGTTGGGGGCTCTTCAACAATCGCTTCAATAGCCAGAAAATTATGGAGTAGACTTGGTATAAGAAAATAATTTTGTTCAGCATTAAAAACGCTAAACCTGATATTTTTACAATTACTCAAGACCACTAGCTATGATTCACCTTGCTTTAAAGTTGCTTAGCTAACAACTCCATTACACAAAGGTGTTCTTTAAACTCTTTTGCTATAAGCGTATATTAACTCTTTGTGAAAACAGTGAAGACCCAGATCAGACAGCCCCTAAAGAAATTGCTTGATCAGGATGTACACCATTGTCTTAAAGAATCTGTTTTTATATGCATCTGAACTTTTTCCTGAGAAAAAGTTTTCTTAGTTTATTAGCCAATGTAATAAGCCAATATAATAAGATTAATGATGTCTATAGTTATAGTGCTGGGCAAAATTTTAGCAAAATGACAAACAGTGCAGACTCTGATCAGAGTCTACACCATTTGCATAGGACAAGTGTACTATACACAGGTACAGTGTTCATTAATGATTAGTATACTCGTCACTAGAGTTGAATGTGTTCAAAGTGCTAAACCTGATACTTTGATAATCACTCCAAACCACAAGCTATGATTCACCTTGCTTAGGAGCTAGCATTAGACACAAAAGTTTAAATAGCCATTTATCTCGTTCAACACTAAGTAACTATTGTGGGTTATTAGGTTCCCATGTGGATGTTTTTAGTTACCAAAACATGAACAGGTCTACTTGGAATTCTGGGTAGCCTGATAAATACTGCTCTAAATTAGCAAATAGTGTAGACCCAGATCAGGAGCCCTCTGATCTGGGTCTTCACTGTTTGCAAATGTAATGAGTATATTTTGAACAGGTCCATCATCCATGGTGTTGAAAGAGTTACAAGTCTTAATTGCATGCTTACTGCTAAATTGATTATTTTACAAACAGTTTGGATCCAGATGAGATGCTCAGAAACTCTGTGTCTCATCAGGATCCAAACCGTTGGACTTTCTGACTTGATTTTGGAAAGATTAAAAAAAATCTAATTTTAGAGCAGTACTTAGCAGACGTAAATTGTATCAGAATTAAGACAAAATAGCCGGGCATTCACAAATAGTTCAAAGGAAATGCCCGTGCATGCACATGACATTAACCCATTACCCCATAGCCTGTTTCTAGTTTTGAAGACAGGTGACCACTTAAAGCAGGCTGAAAGTAAAACTTTAAGCTATAATATGTGCTAGAAAATATTTCTACATATTCATGACTGTACAAATTGAAAACTACTTTCTTCAATGAAGGAATAAATTAAAGGTGTAAAAATGTGTATTTATGGGGTAATGGGTTAATGTAGAACAAAAGTAAGGCAGACAGCCTCTTTGAAAGCTCTATACATTACCTTTGTCCTGTAACTATTAACCCTTTCGGTACCAAATTATATCATGAGGCTTTTACCCCTTCACCGCTTTATTGTCGTCTGCTTCAATATTGTTGTCTGCAAGAACGTTTTAAAGTTAGATTACAGGCAGTATGACTTAAGAAATATCCATAGGAGTTTCAAACAGTTTGGATCCTGATCAGATGCCGCGTTACGCGGTGTCTGATCTGTATCCAAACTGTTTGCAAATTCTTCATTATTAATATTATGTGGTCACATGACCCTTCTCCAGCTGAATATTCATATAAATTATATATACATGTAGCACGGTTTAGCACCTAGCCCATTAACCGTTTCCTCCATAGAAGAGAAGTGCCTTTCAGCACATTTATCCCTTTCCGGAAGGAGATATATAGTTCCAATTTATGCAGACATGAACAGTTCCAATTTGTGCAGACATGCATGAACATAAGAAATATTACCTAAATACTGCCAGATTTTAGCTTAAAGGAGGTTGAAAGTAAAGCAGAATGCGCCTTAAGGCGCATTCTGCTTTTCTTTTAACCTGCTTTAAGTGCAGGTCACCTGTTTTTTAATCTAGAAACAGGCTTTGGGGTAAAGAGTTAAGGCAGCTATCATCTAACCTATTTCAATGGTTTGTAAAATTTTCCCCAGGAAAGGGTGCACACTAGGTCAGATTGCATAAAGAAATATAGGAGTACAGCTCCTTCCTAGTTTTCCAAAGGTGTCAGCTCCTTCCTTAGTTTTCCAAAGGTGTCAACACATGCTAATAGCAGGATAGGGATTGACCCATTACCCATGATAGCCTGTTTCTAGTTTTGAAAATTGGTGACCACTTAAAGCAGGTTGAAAGTAAAGCAGAATGCGCCTTAAGGCAAATTCTGCTTTACTTTCAGCCTGCTTTAACCTTTTCCTCCCTAAAACCTCAAATGGACAATTCTAGTTTTCAATTTATTCAAGTCCATTTTTTACTTTTCAGGGTTGATTTTTACAATATATCATTATGTCAAAATGACAAACAGTGTAGACCCTGATCAGAGGGCTCCTTAATGAGCCCTCTGATCAGGGTCTACACTGTTTGCATAGGACAAGTGTACTTTACAAAGGTACGCTGTTTGCAAATGACGCATATATGCGTGACTAGGGTTCAAGGAGTTAAGCTATTATATGCTAAAATATTGAACATATTTCTGATGATTAATATTCATGACTGAATATTGAATAAATTTGACATATTTTCTTCAATGGAGGAATTAGGGCTGTAACGATATACTCGAATATTCGAATATACTTGAATATTGATTTTGGTGAATACGTATCGTATTCGTGTGTTCAAGAACCAATATTCACCAGTACAAAAAAAGAAAACTTTAAAATAACTAAAAGGGGTGAAAATTGCAGTTTACCAACAATCTCCAGTACCATAATTTGTAACTTGCTATGATGATTGGGTTTATCTTGACTTAAACCACTAACACAGAAATTAAAGCAAATAAAAAAATTGTGTTTCAAAATACTTTAATTTTAAAAGATAACAATTAAATGAAAAAAATATGAACAGGATAATCAGTAGTAATAAAATATTAGAAGTTTCACATAAAGATCTACAAAGAAACTATTGAATTCATATTCATGAATAATTATTCGTATTCGTCACCCTATATCGTGATGTGTATTCGTATTCGCTACATGGTGTATTCGTTACAGCCCTAGGAGGAATAAATAAGAGGCGTAAAAAGGGTTTTTTATGGGGTAATGGGTTAAGTTAACCATTTCCTCCATAGCCTAAAATGCCATCATCTTTATCCAACTGACGTGCTTATGGCATGATACTGCATAAACACGATATTAGTAATGCAGAAACTTCAGAAAGCTCTGCTTTAAGCCTGTCTCACACAGAACACGGTTGGGCACACGGTTCCAATACGGTAAACTCGGTTATACACGGGTTGACTGGTACGAATGTAGCACGAGTATGTACGAACAAAACACGGATATACTCGGTCAAGCAAGGTTTGTCACGGTTTGAACACGATTTGCAAAACGATTTTCATACGATTGTCAGTGTTGTGCCTAGGTCCAAAATTTTGGGGGACACGGTGGCGCACTGTCGAAATTTTTGGGGGACATTTGAATTTTTTGGGGGACACACTAATAAAGCCTTCAAAAACATGATAGGCTTTCCTTTAAAATAAAATAAGTGTTTACGATATTGAACATGTTTACTGCGTCTAGTAGATTTATATCCGGTAAGGCTTTTACACGACGTGAAAACTGATGTTCGTCTATTTTTTAATAACTTGTAATGATTGTTTTGGTACATACAAAGTTGGAAGAGTTTGATCAGCACGTTGTTTAGATGGGGGTTTCATTCATCAGGTTGTGTGACGCTTCGCGTTTCGTCTGCTCTTTCCTCTCCAATCCGACGAGAAGTGAAGACAAGTCATGCGTAATTTGACTGGTTATCGGGTTTTACAGTTGCCATTTAACTGCACTGGCATATACCCGCGCGTAGAGTCTACCTTTATTAATAAAGGATCGTAAATCGGCAGAAAGGATAGTTGTAATTGTAAGACTGGTTATTGGGTTTTACGTAGCCATTTAACTGCATTGGTATATACACGCGCAAACAGTCTACCTTTATTAATGAAGGATAGTAAATCGGCGGAAAGGATAGTAAATAGAGCAATGGTACGGAAGACGAAAATTGCGCCCGTACGCCCGCGCCGTTACGAATTTTAAGGGTCAAAGTAACAAATATTGCGGGAATCCCGCGCTCTTGGTGCAACACTGCGATTGTTGTACGGTTCCAAGTATGGTCTGTTACAGCCTAGTACGATTAAATACGACTTTTACTGGATTAACTGGACATTTACAGGGTTTACATACGGTCCCACCGACTTTTGTTCGAGTTATGCTCCATACGATTTATATACGATATTGACATGGTTGAGCTCACTCGTGGGAGTGGACTTCGTGTGCGGTTGTATATACGGTCTCTCGCGGTCTTGTACGATCGCTAATACGATCATACACGGACATGGCACCCCTGCCAGTTTTTTAAAAGTTTTAAAAACCATACACGGCTTTCACGGATACACTCGAATGGCCCGAGTGTAACTCGGATAAGGCCAGGTTGGTTCGGTTGTATGTACGGTTTACACGGGTGGCCAACCGTATAAGCCGTGTGTTCTGTGTGAGACAGGCTTTACTTTCAACTTGCTTTAATATAAAACTGCCATCTGTATTAATTAATTAACTTCAATGATTCATATGTGGTAAGTTAGGCAGAAGAAGGAATAATGTTAAGATTTCCTACAGTACTAAAATAAGCACATATGCATGCACAGACCCGCCTACAGGACATTATCGCTATATGCTTACACATACAGTAAAACCTCTAGATTAAGACCACTAATTTACATTAATTATTAGAGTGTTTACGGTAGGTGACCGTGTAAAGCAAGGTGACAGTGAAACAGAAAGCTCCTTTAGGAGCTTTCTGTTTACTGTCACCTGGCTTTAGGCTGTCACCTCTCTTATACAATAAATTAGCCTTTGTTTTAGTGGTCGTAATAGCGAGGTTTTACTGTATATCTACAGATGCCTGCATGGGGCATAAAAATATTTCCGACTGTACTATAATAAGCACCCTATGGACCAACGCAAAGCACAGACTCACAGACAGCACAAACTGTTATCTACAGATGTAGATATTTCTTATGATACTTTTTTTTCAGTGGAGGAATAAATTAAATGTGTAAAAATGTGTAAATGTGTATCTAACTATCTATAAGTATGGAGTAAAGGGTTCAATAGACAGGGCTGCCATTTCTCCGGATTTTTCCTAAATCTCCTGATTTTTTCCCAGCAGTACATGGTAGCTTAAAGCAGGCTGAAAGTAAAGCAGAATGCGCCCTAAGGTGCATTCAACTTTACTTACAGCCTGTTTTAAGAAGTCGCATGTCAACAAAACAAGACAAGGGGGCCTGAAGGCCCTGATATCGCTCACCTGTTGTACTGAAGGCTGATAGCTTTACCTTTCTGTTTCAACCATTTAAATCTAAATCCATTCAAATTTTATTACAGCATGTAAACAGTTTGGGAATACAACCTCATCATTCTAGTATACCAGTAGTAGAGTACATCAAAGGCAGATAACTAGAGCCTAAACAATACTGAATTGAAGCCTTTTCTAGCATTTCAAAGTATATCAAGGGCAGATTACTATTGCCACAATGATTAGATTTCAACAATAATTGCACTACTTCGAGAACTAATATAGCTGTATACTTTGTGTGCAAGTATATAATCAAAGTACATGTACATTGAAAACTGTAGTTGCAAGAGAGTAAACGCTGTTAGATATAGCATTTTCAGCAATTCAAGGGCAGATAACTCTTAACCTATTAGTCCGATTTCAACCATAATCAACCTCATATGAACTTTTATGGTCATATACACTCTGAGCAAGTTTGAGATAGTTTGGATAAAAATTGTGGCCTCTAGAGACTAAGTGTAAAAACACTAAAATATGGCATTTTCAGCAATTCAAAGGTAGATAACTCTCGACCTATTGGTCTGATTTCAACCATAATCAAACTCATTCAAACTCTTATGGTAATATAAAAAAGATAACTCTTGATCTATACGCCCAATTTCAACCATAACCGAACTCATCTCAACTCTTATGGTCATATTCAATCTGAGCAAGTTTAAGAAAGATTGGATAAATATTGTGGCCTCTAGAGTGTAAACACTGTTAAATATGGCATTTTCAGCAATTCAAAGGTTGATAACTCTTGATCTATACATCCAATGTCAACTATAATCGAACTAATTTGAAATCTTATAGTAATATTGAATCTGATTCAGTTTAAGAAAGATTGGATAAATATTGTGGCCTCTAGAGTGTAAACACTGTTCAATATGGCATTTTCAGCAATTCAAAGGTTGATAACTCTTGATCTATTGGTCAGATTTCAACCAGAATCGAACTCACCGAACTCTTATGGTAATAAACGGTAATAAACAATCTGAGCAAGTTTGAGAAAGATTGAATAAATATTGTGGCCTCTAGAGTGTAAACACTAAAATTGTTGATGACGAACGACGGACATTCAAGGATTGCAAAAGCTCACCCTGAGCTAGCTCAGGTGAGCTAAAAAAGGCTATGGGGTAAAGGTATGATTCGTAAAACCGCACTTGAAAAATGCAAATTTGGAAATCTTAGGATTTTTAAGGTCAACTTATGGCAGCCCTGCATAGATCAATCACTTTGTACTATATACAGGTTTGCCCTTTAACAAAATTCTTCCAGAGATATGACATTTGCAAACTTCTGAGACTTTCTAACACTTGGAAGCTTGACATGTGGAGTATATATAACCCATTACCCCATAGATACACCTTTTTACGACTTTAATTTATTCCTCCACTGAAGGAAATAGTTCCAATTTATACAGTCAGGAATATGTAGCAAAGTAACTGTTTTCTATATTCTATCAGCTGATGGCTTAAAACAGGTTGGAAGTAAAGCAGAATGGCCCCTAAGGCGCATTCTGCTTTACTTTCAACCTGCTTTAATTAGTCACCTGTTTTCAAAACTAGAAACATGCTATGGGGTAATGGGATATGATTGAATATTTACATTCGCCCCATTCAATTCTATTGAACAAAGTGACGTTTATTTGGTATAAACGCAATTTTTCTAGGGGCGAGACTTGTGGGTATCCTCACAGTGGAGGCAGGGCTTATGAATCTGATCTCCGTGAATCATGTTGTTGTGTTCCCGGAGTCATTGCAGTAATGGCTGTTCCTTTCAGGGTACACATTATTCGTGTTAACAACCTCTAATATGGATTAAACATACGGTACATGCACACTAAAAAAATGTTCATTTTAATGATTTTATATAAGAAATTACAGCAAATATAATGTTAAATTAAGAAATGAACTAAATTTGTTCAGCGTTTAAGCCAAACAAACAACAGAAAATGATTGGCAAATTCCACGACTCGATCACTTACGGGACAACAATTCTTGGAATTTGCCTCTCATTTACAATATACATGTATGTCAAAATGACAAACTGTGTAGATCCTGATCAGAGGACAAATATACTCCTCACAGGTACACTGTTTGCAAATGACACATATATGTTTGACTCGGGTTTTAAGAATTAATGAACATTATTAATTTGGATGGAAATTTATCAAGCTGACCAGTTTTTCCTTCATTAGTGTTTTCTTTTCACTCATTGCAAAGTAATGGTGAGTTTTGATTGAAATTGAAATGGAGGAAAGTAACAAGAAGCCTGACATATTATCTGCTTGGGGTTTACACTGCCTGCAAAGTCTGCAGTCTGTGAAATTAGCAGTTTTCCAGGACAACTAAAATGTAACTAGGCAACCAGTTTTTAGTAAGAAGTGACATATTTGTTCAAGTAACATACTCTAATAGTAGGTTGCTTAATTAAGGAGCTTTGCCTTACTTTGAGACTTCTTTAATTACAATTGATCTTAAACAAACAGAACGATGCATGTGTACGCTATTGACTAAAAATGTATGTTTTGTTATTATTAATATACATGTAGCTTCAAAATCAACAATTAATGTAATTAGCAGAATTGCACTAAACGTTTTGACGACCAGTTTTGGGACAACCTGAGTTTCAAGGAAAGTATAGTTGATAGTACAGTGCTCCCTCTCTACAATGGCCCTCCCATCAACGACTCCCTCCGTGCAACTCTTGCCGCTGTTCCCTTAACCCTTTGAACCCTAGTCCCGCATATAGGCGTCCTTTTCAAACAGTGTACATGTGAATAGTATATGTGTCCTATGCAAACAGTGAAGACCCAGATCAGAGGGCTCCTAGGAGCCCTCTGATCAGGGTCTTCACTGTTTGTCATAATTCCAAACAGTGACAAAAACAACCCTTAAAAGTCAGAAATGGACT
Organism: Gari tellinella; assembly: GCA_922989275.2. NCBI lineage: Eukaryota > Metazoa > Mollusca > Bivalvia > Cardiida > Psammobiidae > Gari > Gari tellinella. Next base: position 50,210,426 of record OV277866.1, read on the forward strand.
AAACTAAAATTGAAACTGGGATTGTTCATTTGAAGTTTCAGGGAGGAAAGAGTTAACAGGAAAAGTATTTCTAACGTTTTAATGTTGCAATACCGTCTGCTTAAAAATGTTGTCTGCTGTTTTCCTCAAAGTTACATATAAAGTGGACATTTTGATAGAATGAATATAATGGCGAGTGAAAAACAGCTTGAATCCAGATCAGACGCAGCGTTACGCGGCATCTGATCTGAATTCAAGCTGTTTGCAAATGCAATACAAGTCTCAGTGTTCCCTCTCTACAACGACTCCCTCTGAACAGCGCACACAATCTGCGTCTCCAATTGGGTGTCATTGTAGAGAGGGAGCACTGTAGAAATAAAATAAGAGCTAATTATACAGACTGAGCCTGAGAGCCTATCAGAATTGGTCCAAATGTTGCTCAAACTGGGCTTTGTAATATTTTATAAAGGGGGGGCCGGGGGACTTAATGGACTGTGCAGTTGTATGCAGGGAATCTGCCCTCTATTTAAAATAACAGATCTGTCCATAGCTAGCGGTATGAGCAGATGGCATCTTCAGTTGCTAGGATTATGCAAAATGTATGCAAATGAGTTACATTTGCCCATATAGCCTCATTTTTCAACCCCACAGGATACCCATGCCACAAGCCCTACATTTCTGAGCTGTTTGAATTTTTAGGGTGGTGTCGGTGAATATTTGCATTTACTTACGGTTTGGTTCCTAAGTTCAGATTCCATGAAACATGGTGAGACTGGTGTCTGGTCAAGACAAACTGTTTGTTTGCAACTTTGCGACTAAATTTTTTTTTATTTATTTTATTTTCTAAAAACACAAAAATTGAATACAGAATGACAATTTTAAGGCAGATTATAGCATCTACTGTGGGTGAATTAAATATAAACATTATTTGCAAACAGTGTAGATCCAGACTCAAGGGGGTTCCTTCAGGATTAGTGTCTACCATACATTGCTTGCCAAACTTATAATCATTTTAGAATAAATCTCTTTATAGAGATCCATGATGTAGACTCACTCCAGAGCTCCAGATAAGGAGATTATTTCAAAAAATAAAATCTTTATTTCAGCATTAAACCCTATGGTGTTAAATTCCTATTCATTGAGTACAACACCATAGGATTTGGTGCTGAAATAAGTGAGAAAATGCTGGATTTGCCCAGTTTACTCCCATATCTGGAGCCCTGCAGTGACCCATATTTTTTAACTGAAAGGGTCAATCTTGAAAAAATATTTCTCTATCTAACCCTGTCTTGTGACATCTTTTTGGAATCGTCTTGATTCCAAAGAGATGTCACATGACAGGATTAGATGGAGAAATAAATAATAATTGAAACTTTTATGATTTGACCTACTACAACATTTGTCTTATGAAGTTTTATGAAACGGTCCCCAGCTGTATAAGGGTTGAGCAAGGATAGAAAAAAAAATCCCATAGATCCAACTGCCCTGGGGATTTATGCAAAACAAGATCTTATTTCAGTCAAGCTTACCCTTATTGAAGATGAATGCACAGAAATCTCTCAAAGTCCCTGCAAAATGCAGGGATAAAAGTAATGCAGAAAGCTCCTTTAGGAGCTTTCTGCATTATTTTCATCCCTGCATTAAGCTACCTGGTATATGTCATTGTTGTTTGGGTTTTTTCTTTTCAAAGTTGTTAAGCCCCGGGTTGACTGTTATACCATGGTGCACTAGGGTTTCATATATCGGCAGTCCAATCAATATATCCACACAGTCAACCCCCGTGCGGACAAGCTTCCTGCCAGGCCCTATTTCCCTCTTCCGCGCAACCATCGCTATAAACTATTGAATTTTTTCCCCTGAAAAAACTGATTGCCCGCATTTTTCAGTGGCTATTGTTCCGATCTGACGTTGGCTGTACTGGGCATAAAGCGGGAGACAGCCTTAAGCTTTAGTGAGTGAGAGCTTGGAGTGTGTGCCTGTTCTAGAATATGAAACAGATCCATAAACCCTCTGCCTGAACACAGAGAGGGAAAATTAAACCACCACACACAAATCATGCAAAATATTGAGCAGGCAACCAATTTTCAACATTGGGACTACATTATTGACCCATTTCTCCATAAACATGCCGTTTACGCCAGAAATGTATTCCTCCGCTGAAGAAAAGAGTTCTAATATTATACAGTCATGAATATGCACTATAAGAAATATTTTCTACACCGGATGTGATGCTCCTATCAGTTGGTAGATTAAAGCCAACTAAAAGTAAAGTACATTATGAGCCTGAAGGTGACACCTCTTTTCAAAACAAGAGTCACGCAGGCTTATGGGGTAATGGGTTAACTCATTACCCGATAAATACACCTTTTTAAGCCTTTGAATTAAACCTCCACTGTAGAAAATAGCTCCACTTTAAAGGGACATGAATTTGTACTGTAAGAAATATTTTCCATTATCCGAGTAGATGGTAGCTTCAAGCAGGCTGAAAGTAAAGCAGAAATGCGCCTTAAGGCGCAGTTTCTGCTCTACTTTCAACATGCTTTAAGAGGTCATGATCAATACTCAAAAACAGGCTATGGGGGTAATGGGTTAATGGACTTTACTATATTCTTTACACCCAAAACACAGTGTGAACACAAATTTCTGCATACACATGCAGTTACACCAAACTTCTACGACCACGAAAAACTTATTTTCAGCCATAAACATAGGTGTCAGCTTTCTGGAAGAAGGTAAAGCTGTGTAAGTTGAAGTGAGAAAGCTCTTACAAGAGCTTTCTGATTAATTTTCATCTTTCTTTAGAAGCAGCCATTTTCAATCAAAATCTACCATATTCCTAAATTTTTGTAGCTGTGGTAATTTTGGAGTTTAATTGTAATATCGCATAGCCTGTTCTTTAACATTGCCGGTCAAACACACCAACAGAAAGTTCTGTACTTTTGATCAAGATCACAACAAACCATCTCTGCCAATGAATCGGATCCAGTATGCCAGACAATTCAATTGGATTTCTGCTCATTTTGAGAAAGTCTCAAAATACTGAGAACTTGTCAGCCATCATCAAAGTTGGAGCAGACAAAATCCTCGGCCTTGTAACTTGGCCTTGTAACACCGTGCATACATAATGAATTATTTTTGGCCTGGTCTGGTTGTGCAGGGAAATCCTGTGATAAGAGCTAGACCAGTCAATGAACGGTTATTTCAAAACAGGTATTCCCATAATGCAAGACAAAATTAATGCAGAAAGCTCCTATAGGAGCTTTCTGCATTAATTTTGTCCTGCATTAAGCTTTTGTCTGGCTAAATACATCATTGCACTTGGCCACACGTAAAACCAAAACAGCAGTGGTTGTTTGCAAGCCTGAATAGCTATATGCTACAACAGAATTGAGCACTCGCCAAATTTAACCCATTACCCCATAGCCTGTTTTTAATTTTTAAGACAGGTAACTACTTTAAAGCAGGTTGAAAGTAAAGCAGAATGCGCCTTAAGGCCAGTGTTAATCTTCAATCTGCTAGAATATAGAAAATATTTCTTATGATCCTGATATTCATGCCTGCATCAATTGGAACTATTTTCTTCAGTGGAGGAATAAATTAAAGGCGTAAAAAGGTGTATTTATGATATAATGGGTTAACTAATTACTACACATTCTTTATGAAACAAGTATGGACCTTATTAAATTAATAAATAATTATATATATACAATTATTTAACAACTCTGTAGTGTAACAAAATTTTAAAATCTTGAACACACCTATTTCTCTGAGTAACTGACTTTTCCACCTACCGTAAATTGTTTTCATGTGATAATATTCAAGGCATGAAGAAATTTGAAACTATAGCAGATATAAGGCACATTCTGCTTTACTTTCAGTTGGTTTTAAGCTATTACAAGCTACTATATTGAAAAGCTTGCTCTAACTCTGTTAACACCATGGACCTGTTTAAAATACACTCATTACATTTGCAAACAGTGAAGACCCAGACCAGAGGGCTCCTGTAGGAGCCCTCTGATCAGGGCCTACATTGTTTGCTAGTTTAGACAAGTATGTATTAAACTACCTAGAATTCCAAGTACATGTAGACTGGTTCATGTTTGGGTAGCTTAAAAGATTCACAAGGGAACCTAATAATCCACAAGAGTTACTGATTCATGAAAAGTTTTAAAAGCTGTCACATATTAATTGTTTCTAATTATGTACTTCACTTTTGGTAATTATTTATTAACTAAATTATCAGTTCCAATTACCCCAAACCCGATACAGTCTGGATCTTCAATACAACTTAACCCATTACTCAATAAATACAACTTCTTAAGTATTTTAACCCATTACCCCCATAACCTGTTTCTAGTTTTGAAAACTGGTAACCACTTAAAGCAGGTTGAAAGCAAAGCAGAATGTGCCTTAAGGTACCATCTGTTAGAATATAGAAAATGTTGTTTTTTTATAATATATATTCATGACTGCATAAATTGGGAGTATTAGATTTCTTGGGTAAAGGAATAAATTAAAGGCTTAAAAAGGTGTATTTATGGGGTAATGGGTCAAATTTAATTCATCCCCCCGTGAAGAAATTAACTCTACTTTATACAGTCCTGAATATGTTTTATAGGATTTACGGGGTATTAGGAATATATACAGGGGATGGTTGCTTAAAGCTGCTAAGGCAGAAAGTAAAGCAAACACATTTGCTTTACTTTCAATCTATTTTGAGTGCTCACCTATCTTCACTAGAACAGGCTATTTGGGTAAAGAGTTAAAAGACAGGTGATTACTTAAGGAGCATTCTGCTTTAAGCTACCATCTGCTATAATATAGAAAATATTTCTAATGATACATATTCAATACTATATAAATTGAAATTATTTTTTTCTTCATTGGAGGAATAAATTAAAAGGCGTAAAAGGGCATAGTTAAAGGGAAGTGGGTTAACATTCGGGTCTAACTTTCAAGTCACAAAGTTCCCCCCTAGGGTTGCCAATACACCAACCAAACTGTATTTCATGAACACGACAGTATGACAATGGGATCACTGTGTCATGGCCTAAATATTTCGACAGCGTGTGTAGGCAGTAGACTGTGAAGAGTTTTCGACACCTTTATCTGGGTTAGGGATCAGTCATGGCCCGGAAATATGTTATCAGGGGTGTTATCTTCCAGATCATGATAACAAGGCCAAACATGACCAACAAAAACTTTAGACAAACATTTCAAAACAGCCTAGGTGAGCCATAAACATTGAACATTGTTAATCTCTTTTCGTTACAGAAAAAAACTTTTCACCTTAACCCTTTACCCCAAAAGTTGTTTCTATTTTTGAAAACAGATGACCACTTAAGTAGGTTGAAAGTAAAACAGAATGCGTCTGATTTAAACTAAAACCTTGCCAGGATTTAGAAGAAAAAAAAATGTATGGTTCAAGTTCATGACTATAAATTAATATCATGTTCAACAATATAAAGTGGAACTATTTTCTTCAATGGAGGAATAAGTTCAATGTACTAAAAGGCACTTCTATGGGGGAAAGGGTTAATCTATTCTTAACCCTTTACCTGATAGCCTATTTCTAGTACTTAACCCAATACCAGATAGCCTGTTTCTAGTTTTGAAAATAGGTGGCTACTTAAAGCAGGTTGAAGGTAAAGCAGAATGCGCCCTCAGGCGCATTCTGCTTTACTTTCAGCCTGCTTTAAGCTATTACCTGCTAGAATAAGGAAAGTATTAAATATGACACATATTCATTACGGTATAATTTGGAACTATTTTCTTCAGCGGATGAATAAAATGAATGTGCTAAAAGTCGCTTCTATAAGGGAAAGGGTTAAGATAGGTGACTACTTAAAGCAGGTTGAAAGTAAAGCAGAATGCGCCTGAGGGTGCATTCTGCTTTACTTTGAGCCTGCTTTAAGCTATCATGTGCTATAATATAGAAAGTATTCCCTATAAGGCTATAATACATATTCATTACTGATTAAATTGGAACTATTTTCTTCAGCGGATGAATAAATCATATCCGCTAAAAGTCGCTTCTATGGGGGAAAGGGTTAATAGAAATGCCTCTTCATGCTTAGGTCCAGTCCCGAGTTATAAAGAGCTATAAGAAATTGAAATAACTACTATATGACAGATATAATAACAGGTAATGGCCGCTAAACGCAGGCTGAAAGTATCGCAGAGAGTTCCCTGAGGTGGAACTCCTTTTGAGCCATTCTTCTTTACTTTTATCTTTAGCTAACCCTTTATCCCATAGAAGTTTCTAATTTTGAAGACTCTGGTGTCCAAATCTTCCATATGTAAAGCCACATTCTGCATACATTCAGTCTGCTTTCAGCAGCTACCATAAACTACTAAACTAGAATGTAGAAACTATTTCTTATGATACATATTAATGACAGTATAAACTGGAGCTATTTTCTTCAGTGGAGGAATATATTAAATGCGTAAAAAAATTGCATCTATGGAGAAAAGGGTTAAAGCAAGATGAAAGTTAATTCAGCAGAAAATACCTTTACACATTCTGCTTTACTTTCATTTTGCTTCAAGCTGTCACCTGTCTTTAAAATTAAATAACATAAAGTAAGTCTATATACTTTGTGTGGTAGAGTTTTTTTTATCTACATATTTACCTACTGTTTAACCCATTACCCCATAAATACGCCTTTTTACGCCTCTAATTTATTCCTCCACTCAAGAAAATAGTTCCAATTTATACAGTCATGAATATGTATCATAAGAAAAAATGCTATAAACTAGCAGAAGATAGCTTTAAAGCAGACTGAAAGTAAAGCAGAATGCGCCTAAAGGTCACCTATTTTCAAAACTAGAGTCAGGCTATGGGGTAATGGGTTAAGCATGATTTTACACTATTAGCAGGAGATCTGGTTCAGGTTTGATCAAGACGCCACCTCTCTAAAGGAACCCAGCAAATTAACCCATTATCCCATAGCCTGTTTCTAAAATTTTGAAGACTGGTGACCACTTCAAGCAGGTTGAAAGTAAAGCAGAATGCGCCTTAAGGGGCATTCTGCTTTTCTTTCAACCAGCTTTAAGCTACCAGCTGCTAGAATATCGAAATTATTTCTAATGTTAAATATTCACAACTGTATAAATTGGAACTATTTTCTTTAGTGGAGGGATAAATTAAAGGTGTAAAAAAGCGTATTCATGGGGTAATGGGTTAAACTTGTTTATTGGCTACTTAACGCAGGCTTGCCTGTTATGATTACTTCCTAGAGTGGTTGGTGATCTGCAAATACTTTATACACATACCGGAGGTTTGTGGTTAAGATTTTATCATTGAAGAGTTTCATGTATAAAGCCCAAGTTCAACAAGAGGGGTTTTAGTCATTTCAAGGGGCCAAGATTGAACGAAACAAAGGAAAAGAAAGCAAGCATGAACACTACTAAACTAAACCCTTTACTCCATAGCCTGTTTCTAGTTTTAAAGAAAGGGGTCCACTTAAAGCAGGTTAAGTAGAATGTGCCTTTCAGCCTACTTTAAGCTACCATCTGCTAGGATATAGAATATTTTTCACATGGTGCTGCACATATCCATGAACATATAAATAGGACTAATTTTCTTTCTTTTATTCTTTCTTTTATTCCAAATAAATAAGACACATGAAATGGCATATTTATGGGGTAATGGGTTAAAGAAAGCTTTCATTCTGATGATCTGATCATCACTTGTCGTGTAACTGATGAGGTGATCTACATGTACTTGAATAGATCTACTTTGTTTTTATTCAACATAAATTTGTGAATGTCAAATATGTCAACTGCTATTTATATGTTAAAGCCCTGGTATTATATTTATATTATATATATATAAATTATGCGCATTCTAAAGATTTGAACCCTTTTTACCCCCATAGCCTGATACTAGTCATGAAAACAAGTTACTGCTTAAATCAGGTTGAGAGTAAAGCAGAATGTGCCTGAAGGCACATTCTGCTTTACTTTCAACCTGCTTTAAGATGCTATCTACTAGGATATAGAAAATATTTATGGTATATATTCATCATTTTATACATGGGAACAATTTTCTTCAGTGGAGGAATAAATTAAAGAGAAATTAATGGGGTAATGGGTTAAACCATCTATGCCAGGATATTGCAATGAACTCAGATGATCCCGGAGCACTTGCTGAACAATTTCATTACAGATCTAAAGACACTGCATTGTTTGGATGGATTGGCAAGTTGGGTTTTACAGCACTGCAACACAAAATAGGTCAGATAGCGCCAATGATTGATGAGGAATGATGAGATGAGATAATGATGATTTCAGGAAGATAATCTCAGCTTGTCACATTTGTTGCAAAGCAGCGCGTGGGGTCAAACCACCAACCTGCCTTCCTTTTAATTCTTGACAGAGGGGATAAATTAATTTCGGCCAAATAACAGACAATTAAGCCCCTGCAACAGCCACTGATCAGGGTCTACAGTTCGCAAAATACAGTAAATCCATTAGTATTACAACCACTGAAAAAAATTATCGAATCCCAGGTATTTACCACTGGTGAAATGTCAAAGCAAATTGAAAGTCAAGCAAAAAGCTCCTAAAGGAGCCTTCTGTAAAACATTCATCTTGCTAAAATGCAACCTTATGCCAAAAACACTAGTCGTAATAGAGGGGTTTTACTGTATACATATACAACAATTTAGAGTTTTGAAAAGGGGTACCCATTACCCCATAAATATGCCTTTTAAGTCTTTAATTTATTCCTCCACTGAAGGAAACAGATCCACTTTATACAGTCATGAATATGTACAAATGTATTTTTTACATCGAGGCAGATGGTAGCTAAAGCATCAGCTTTACTTTCAACCTGCTTTCAGTGGTCATCTACCTTCAATATAAGATACAAGCTATTGTGTAATTGGTTAACCCATTACCCCATAAATATGCATTTTTACACCTCTAATTCATTCCTCCACTGAGGACTATATATATATTTCAAATTATTCAGGCATGTATAATTTATACCAGTATTCAGAAATATTGTGTATATTTTAGCAAATAATAGCTTTACCCATAACCCCATAAATACACTTTTTACCCTTTTAACCCATTACCCCATAGCATGTTTCTAGTTTTGAAGACATGTAACCACTTAAAGCAGGTTGAAAGTAAAGCAGAATGTGCTTAAGGCACATTCTGCTTTACTTTCAGCCTGCTTTAAACTATCATCTGCGAGGATTTACATTTGTTTTTTTATGGTTCATTTTCAAGACTGTATACTATTTTCTTCAGTGGTGGAATAAATCAAATGTGCTAAAAGGCGCTTCTATGAGGGAAAGGGTTAAAGTAGTCCTCTACTGAAGCAAATGGTTCCATTCATAAATATGTACCATTAAAAATGTTTTCTATATCTGAGCAGATGGTAGCTTAAAGCAGGCTGAAAGTAAAGCAGAATGCGCCTTTAGGGGCATTCTGCTTTACTTTTAACCTGCTTTAAGTGGGCATCTACTTTCAATATTAGAAATGGGCTATAGGTTAAAGGGTTACAATATAAAGACAATACAGCAAGAACAAGGTTCTAAGTCTAACAGCCTGGGAAATTTCTGTGTTCTATTTCTCTGTCTTCAAAAATCGAACAAAGCCAAGTTCCCCCTGTATTCTGTCTCTCCATCTCACGGGTTTCTCTACTTCCTTTGTGATTAGCTACAGTAAAACCCTGCTTTAACGTCTTCTCAATACAGCACTAACAGATAGCAGCCACTGATACACAGTGTAAAGCAGGATTTAAGTAAAGCAGAAAGCTCCTGAAGGAGCTTTCTGCTTTACTTTAAATCCTGCTTTAAGCAGCCACTTTGCATTGACAGTTAAACTTATTAAGGCTTTATTTTTGTGTGTGGTAGCATCAACCAGGATTTACTGTATTCAATATCCTTTAGAAGACGTAACCCACAATCAACGTAAAAACAGTCAACTGCTTTTCATTTGTGACGCATTTAGACACATTTAGAAGCAAAACCAATACGTCTATTTGCAAAATTTAGTTGGATCTAGATCTGAAGACTAAGTTGCAATTTATGTTTAGTGGAAATCAAAGCTGATTGAAATTGGCTTGTTCGTATTGCTCGGTTGCTCAAAGTGAACCCAGTCTAGAATATTGACTGTGCAAGGCTCATACTGACAGAGCGATACCATATCTTGAATTCGCAATGTGTGTATACCAGCCTATTGGTTCGTTTCAAGTCTCGCTGTTCTCTATGCTGGCACAAGTTTCAAGATCATTCTGCTTTCTAAATTCAAAATAACCTCATTTGATTGGTCGAAAAACATTTATTATCTATCCATCGATAATTCAATCAATTTCAGGACCAAAACCGAGAACATCTATCTTGTTTTTCTCCATGAAAACAGTATTGTGAGATTTGTTTTTATAAAAGTCAATAAAAATATATATAATCTATATTTTCACTTAACATTCAGCTTGCTTTAAGCAACCACTTTTCTAAACGGAGTCAATTAATCTATCACCATATCCATTCAAATCATATAAAACTATCCAGTAAAGACTTCTATCATATGGTCACTATTAACATTAGCTAATAAAATATCTAAAAATATGAAAATTATAACCCCAACGAAAAAATCCTAAAGAAAACAGTACAGACTCTGATCAGAAAGCTTCTTATATAGTTAAGGAGTTGTATAAAAGTATCATTATGATCTGCACCTACACGGTTTTAAAAAACAGCAATATATTAGGTAAACCCACTCTATTATCCTTTAGGAGTGTTCTGTTTTACTGTCACCTTGCTTTGAGCTGCCAACTGTCTTTTACACAAACAATAAGCCATTGTTTTAATGGTGGTAGTAGAGATTTTACTGTAGATATAATTGACCAATCAAAAGCTTGAGAAAGACACTCATCCCAAACACTTTAATTTATAAGCATAGGCCCAAGTCATTTCACTAATTTGCATTTATGGTTATGAATGAAAGTCACCATTGAGCTGTCACCTGTCGTAAAGTTGACCTATTTATCATCATATTAACGTACCTGAGAATGAGTTTGATTGTATATATAATAGGTACTTTAACCCATTACCAAATAGCCTGTTTCTTAATGATGTAGACATATGACCACTTAAAGCAGGTTGAAAGTAAAGCAGAAAGCGCCTTCAGGCGCATTTCGCTTTACTTTCAACCTACTTTAAGCTACCATTTGCTAGAATATTTCTCATGGACTTGGTACATAGTCACAATTGTATAAATTGGAACCATTTTCCTAAGGGTGCAGAATCTGCTAGAATATAAGAACATATTTCTTTATTATGATTCTTATTTGTAACAGTATACATTGGAACTATCTTCTTTAGTAAAGGAATACATTAAATGCGTATTCATGGGGTAATGGGTTAAAGCGTTTAAGCTGCCACCTGTATTCTACACCTTCAATAGATTTTCAATTTGAGCATTGATTTTGAGAAGTAAGCAGAGGCAATCTTTTACGCTTCTAAGGAAGAAAGGCTTAAAAGGTGTGTATACACAGTAAAATGTATGCTGGTAGTCAAGTGGTAGGCATGTTAGCCTGGGGGAACCCCTACCAGTCTCCATTCATCAATTATATGGCCCCCTTTACTGTCCCCTGAGACCCTAACTGGTCCAATTACTATCCTTTCTGTTGCCAGTTCAACTGACATCTACAGTTTCCGCCAGGAGTCAGGAGTGGAAATCAATTGTAAAGCAGGATATTGCTTAACCCATTACCCCATAAATACGCCTTTTTACGCCTCTAATTTATTCCTCCACTGTAGAAAATAGTTCCACTTTATACAGTCATAAATATTAACCTACAAAAATATTTTCTATATTTTTGTAGATAATAGCTTAAAGCAGGCTGAAAGTAAAGCAGAATGTGCCTAAAGGCGCATTCTGCTTTACTTTCAACCTGCTTTAAGTTAAGTCACATATTTTCAAAACTAGAAACAGGCTATTGGGTAATGGGTTAAATCAAGGTGAAGGTAAAGCAAATAGCTTTTATATTGCTTTAACCAATTACGCCAAAGATATGCATTTATAAGTCTTTTTTTTATTCCTCAACTGAAGCAAACATAGTTCGAGTTACATTTTAAATATGTACATCATGTATCATAAGAAGTATTTTCTATGTTCTAGCAGACTGTAGCTTAACCCTTTCCTCCCTGAAACCTCAAATGGACAATTCTAGTTTTCAATTTAGTCTTGTCCATTTTTGACTTTTTAGGGTTGATTTTTACAATATATGTCAAAATGACAAACAGTGTAGACCCTGATCAGAGGGCTCCTTAAGGAGCCCTCTGATCAGGGTATACACTGTTTGCATAGGACACGTGTACATCACACAGGTACGCTGTTTGCAAATGACGCATATATGCGTGACTAGGGTTCAAAGAGACGCATTCTGCTTTACTTTCAACTAGTGTTGTTATGATAAATTGAGTCCATAAAGCATTGGTTGGTTTAGACAGATAACTGATTCATAGATTGGACATTTCGATGGTTTAAAGATATTGCCAGTATTTAAAGTAAAATAAATTATTACACTTCTTAGCCAAATCGTATAAGTTTGTTGTGATGTTCTGGGTTGTTCGAGCATTTGCTGTTTTATATTCATGAAGAAGACATTAAAACAAAACATGTATTTCATTTTTTTAAAATTTCAATACAACCCCCTACCCCACGCCATGACGGCCCTATAAGGCACTAACCACCATAGGGATACTTCTACAGCAGGGCTGCCATAAGTTGACCATGAAAGTCCTAAGATTTCAAATTTTCTGAGTTCAGGCGCAATTTTACTAATCGTACTATCTTTACCCCATATAGTCTGTATCTTGTTTTTAAGACACATGACTGCTTGAAACAGGTTGAAAATAAAGCAGAATGCGCCTTAAGGCGCATTCTGCTTTACTTTCAGCCTGTATAAGCTACCATCTGCTAGGATAAAAATCCGAAGACTTTGGAAAAATCCGGAGAAATGGCAGCCCTGCTACAGTACTGACCTGCTCTGACAGATGAACTCAAATGATCATTCACTGACAGTGTTATAAATACAAGATGACAGCATAACCCATTACTCCATAAATCAGCCTTTTAATGCCTTTAATTTATTCTACCAGTGAAGAAAATAATTCAGCTTTTCAGTCATGAATAAGCACCATAAGAAATGGCTTCTATATATATATATCCTTACAGGTGGTACACATGAATAGTTTGAAGCAGACTAAACGTAAAATAGAATGAAACTTAAGGCACATTCTGCTTTACTTTAACCAACTTCAAACGGTCACCTGTCTTCAAATCTAAATTAGACTATGGGGTAATGAGTTAACCCATTACTCCATAGTCTGTTTCTTGTTTTGAAGACAGTCACCACTTTAAGCAGGTTGAAAATAAAGCAAAATGTGCCTTTAGGCGCATTCTGCTTTACTTTCAGCCTGGTTTAAGCTACCATCTGCTAGAATATAGTAGTAACAGCAGAAATGAAGATTTGAATTTTTGAAATACTCCCCTTATCTTGAGCTCTGGCATAAAGAAACACATAAAGAAACATTGGTATCATTTTTCAATTGACCCCTAATTATCTGGAGCCATGACAACTCTCGGTGCATTTTTCATTGGACAGTTTTGACTGACACTGTATATACATGAAAGTATTGGAAAAGCCTAAGGGTTAATGAGGTCATTATTGTCTACATGAAGCTCAGCTTGGGGGCTAACTAATGACCTAGTTCTGCCCTGGACTGCCAAGCCTGAACACAACCTGACCCCTAGCTATAAGGTGTTATCAATCAATACAACAATATGAGATGAAGTCTGGCACATGTGCAGCACATTGCCAATAGGGCTCCAGATAAGAGGGAGTAGCCGGAGTACCCGTTAACATATCCAACAATTTTTCACTTATTTCAACACCAAATCCTATGGTGTGACTACTCATTAGAATCGTCTTGAAGAGGCGATTCTAATGAGTAGTCACACCATAGGGTTTAATGCAGAGATAAAGATATTAGATTTTGAAATACCCCTCTTATCTGGAGCTCTGATTGCCAAGAAAGCACAGGAGGAAATGCATGCATCTCTCCAGCCAGATGCAAACATGTACATGTGCATTTCCAGACAAACTGGTGATAAGTTCAGACACAGGCCTTTTTCTGGTGTATCCACGGGTACAGTTGGACCCATTCCCAATAGGAAATGGAAAAAAATAAAATAAAAATCCCAATTTAAAAAAGTTAACCAATTAAAAAAAAAAACAAAAAAAACCTTCGAAATTAATTTGATTTTTCACGCCAAAAATTCCCAGATCAGACATTGTAATTTTCCCAAAAAGACCAGAAAAAGGACTGAGACAGCAAGCCGGCCAATGTTAGCAGAAATATAGACACCTCTCCAATACAGATGACTGCTAAATGCAGCATAAAAGTATAGCAGAAGCTCTTGACCTAAAAGAGCAATTGCTTTACTTTGTCCTGCATTAAGAATACAACCCACAACTGTGGATGGCCTGTTTCTAGTTTTGAAGACGGGTGACCACTTATTAATCTGTAGATGGTAGCTTAACCCTTTCCCCCCATAGAAGAGACTTTTAGCTTATTTAATTTATTCCTCCGCTGAAGAAAATAGTTAAAGTTTATACCAACATGAACAATTACCATAACAAATATTTTTATATAGCCTACAGTATCCTCGGTACAATCACATCACTCCAGTCTTGAAGGAGCTTCACTGGCTTCCAGTTCAACACAGAGTTGAATTCAAAATTCTGACACTCACATACAAAGCCATGTGCAATGATTCTCCAAGGTACATTGTTAGTATGCTGGACGTGTATAGACCTCGAAGAGAGTTGCGGTCTGCGAGTAAATCAGTATCGCTGGTTGTGCCGAGAAGTCGTTTAGTGAAGTTTGGAGATAGAAGTTTCATGCATGCAGCCCCAAAGCTCTGGAACTCTCTACCATCAGACATCAGAGATGCGAGCTCAGTTGCAGTCTTCAAAAAACGTCTGAAAACACACTTCTTTAATATTTATTATTGAATTGTACCGTTTGCCCATGCCTGTTCGGTGGATCTTGATGGTAGGGATTGCCCCTGATCTCTTTGAAACCGACTGGCTTGGGGTTTGCGGTATAATTCAAGGACAGCTTCTTATCTTGATGTTTTATAAAGTAAGGGTGTAATTTCAGCCATGGAACATGTAGGTCCCGCGGGTGTGGGGTGGAGAGGGTAGATGACTGCTACCCTAGGGCTGTGTTCATTCTGTATATGTTATGGGTCTAATTTTTAGTTCTCGGGTTGTACTGTTGACCAATGCCTGTCTGGTGGATCTTTGATGGTAGGGATACAACTCTGATCTCTTTTGAAACCAGCTGGCGTGGTCTGTGGTACAATTCGTGGACAGCTTTCACCATTTTTAATAATGTTATTGATCTTCTATAGAGTTTTTAGTTATGGTCGCATGCTATTATTCCTAATTATGTTACATTAGATGGCCTGCATTGGGCGCTCTGCTATTATTTCTATTGGTCGGCAATCTTTAGCCGGTTGGTTCATTGCTGATTGATGGGGGTAGTGTGATTGCCGTTTTGGGGGCTGTCTTTTGTATGTTTATTCTCATTTATTTTAGATCTAATTATAGTTATTTGTGTTTTGTCGATGGCCTGCATTGGGCGCTCTACCATTATTTATATCAGTCGGCAATACTTAGCCGGTCGGTTCATTGCTGATTGATGGGGGTAATGTGATCGCCGTTTTGGGGGACTGTCTTTTATATGTTTATTCATGTTTTATTTCAGATCTAATTGTAGTTATTTTGTCTTTTCACGATTTATAGGTACATATGTGTTATTTCATGTAAAGCGCTTTTGAACGCACAATCCCTGTGTGAAAAGAGCGCTATATAAATCTGGTATAATAATAATAATATAGTAGATGGTAGTTTAAAGCAGGCTGAAAGGCACATTCTGCTTTACTTTCAACCTGCTGTAAGTGATCACCTGTATTTATTGTTCTAAACAGGTTATTGGGTAAAGGGTTAAAGCAGACTGCTTTAACTCTTTCCTCCCTAAAACTTTAAATGGACAATTCCAGTGTCCATTTTAGTTTAGTCCATTTCTGACTTTTAAGGGTTGTTTTTGTCAATGTTTTGCATTATAACAAACAGTGAAGACCCTGATCAGAGGGCTCCTTTCGGAGCCCTCTGATCTGGGTCTTCACTGTTTGCATAGGAAAAGTGTACTATTCACATGTACGCTGTTTGAAAAGGACGCCTATATGCGTGACTAGGGTTCAAAGGGTTAAGTGGTCACCTATAATTTTCAAAACTAGAAACAGGTTATAGGGTAATGGGTTACTAAAGTATGTATGTACCTGTCATTCCTCTTCTGCGAGTTGATTCTCTCAAATCGTACACTGGAGATGTTCGGTGATTCTCAGAAGCTGGACTTAAATTTGGACTCAAGTTAAGTATTGGCGGGCTGTGTGTGCTGAAATGCTGGTCTGTCTGTTCTACTAAGTGTGGGCCAGCACCTTCCTCTGTGATGTGACCCACGTCGGATCCACATGCTCCACCCTCTACCGTATAGTTTTGCTGTGGAAGGGCCCCTCCGACACCGTGGGGCTTGGACTGAAGGATAAGCTGAAGCAGCTGGGCATCACTCTGGGGTGAGGCAATTGGCATAGTGTGCCTCTGCAATTAAAAAGGAAATTGTTTAAATCTAGTTTGAAATCTTCATCAGGGTTTTCCCTTACTCACAAAATGACCCTTTTTTTTTTATAAAATGTCCCTCAAACATTAATTTTCTACTGTGCGGCAAATTTGATGCAACTTCGAAAATCCGTCACAGTGATGTGTTCAAAATAAAACAGAAGAAACGCTGAAGACCATTATAAATGGAACTTTTTTTCTTCAGTGGAGGAATTAATAAATCAAAGGCATATTTAATACTATTTATGGGGTAATAGGGTAAATTTATTCCTCCACTGAAGAAAAATCTATTATACAGTCAAGAATATACTTTTCAACCTGCTTTAAGTAGTCTCCTATTTTCAAAACTAGAATCAGGCTATGGGGTAACGGGTTAACCCACTGCTCAATAGATATGCAATTTTACGCATTTAATTTATTCCTCCACTGAAGAAAAATTTCATTTTATAAAGTCAT
This sequence comes from Gari tellinella, assembly GCA_922989275.2. NCBI lineage: Eukaryota > Metazoa > Mollusca > Bivalvia > Cardiida > Psammobiidae > Gari > Gari tellinella. The sequence continues at coordinate 50,227,569 of OV277866.1, forward strand.
AAATATGACATCTAAAAGAACCAGAGAACCCTGTGGAAAGCCTTGCGGTCCTCATGCAGAAGAGCAGACTGCGTTGGCTAGGGCACGTTGAGCGCAGCACAGGCTGGATTTCTAAAGTCCGACCATTGAATGTACCAGCAGAGAGGAATACTGGCGGACCCAAATTGTCTTGGGAGGACGTTGTCAAACGTGACAGAAAAACCCTGGGTATGGATCCCATCAACCCTCATCACAGACAGGAATGAAGAGGAAGACTACGATCGAGACTGGACAGTCAGGCCCCACCCTCAGCAGAGAATTAATTGTGGCCTGATCAACAAATAAAATGGATACTGACTGACTGTATCATAAGAAATGTTTTATATATTCTAGCAGATGCTGGCATTCTCCCTCTTCTTATTTAGGGTCAATTTAACGTCCCTCTAGGCTACCTCATCTGTATACGCAGATATCTACGACTTTGTGTGAGGATTAAGTATTCGCCCTCAGCTGGCATAGTCACTGGCGGACGTAGTCAAGGGGTGAAGCGCTTGATTACGACGTCAGGGGTCGTGAGTTTGATCCCCCGACGGACCAGTCTTTCGGATGAGACTTTAAAAACCAAGATCTGATGTATCAGTGCTTTACACTGGGCATCTAAAAGAACCAGAGAACCCTGTCAATAATAAGAGTAGGGCACCGCGCCCGGGGTTCTTTGTATCCGCTCCATCTCTCTCTCTGGGGCGTACAATTAGTCTATAGAATTGGCATAAACGGACATTAAAAAATGAGTAAAGTGCTGGCATCTGACATTGGCTGATGAATTTCCTAAAGTTCCACTGAAGAAAATCTGCTAGAATAAAGAAAACATCTCTTTTGGTACATGTTTATGAGACCATATAATAAATTGGAACTATTTTCATTAGTGGAGGAATAAATTAAATGTGCTAAAAGGTGCTTGAATTACCCCATAACCTGTTTCTAATATTAAATTTAGTTGACCAATTAAAGCAGGTTTGAAGAAAAGCAGAATGCACCGTCAGGCTATACTTTCAGTCTGCTTTTAGCTACCAGCTGATTATCAGATAGAATATAGAAATTATTTTTCTAATATCAAAATTCACAATTGTATAAATTGGAACTATTTTCTTTATAGGAGTGATAAATGAAACTTGAAAGGCGTAAAAATGTGTAGTTGTGGGGCAATGGGTTCAGTGCAGGAGAGGATAGAAGCACAACTCTTATCTATGGGGTTGAAGGTGTGAAAGGGAATTATCCTCCATTCTCCATAACCGGACCCTTCCTACCAATCCGGAAGCTTCACAAAAACGCTTGATAAAGTGTGTGCGGTTTGCTTACGTCATCGCAAAAGTGGTTCCGCGGTTAGGTAAAAGATGCGTGCAGCATAATAGCCGAGAAAAATGCTGAAAAAAACTTGGAATTTTAGTGAAACTTTGAAGAAAATTATATTTTCGAAAAATGAGTACCAAAATTAACCCCGTACCTTATTTTTTTAATGTCCCTTTGTAAAATGATTTCGAATAACGCATTTTCCAATATAACTCTAAATGTTTATTACGTGTAGCGAGTGTCTTGAAATTGACCTTTCACATGCAGTATTAATTTGACCCAATTGTTTACAAACGCCTTTGTTACCCGGATGATGACGTCACACTTCCGTCACGATAGGAATTCGCGGCGCTGCATTTACAGCCGAAGGTTAGTTTGAATAACTGGTATTTGTTTAAACAATGAAATTGTTTGATAACTTTAAGTGTTATTTTCAGTTAGAAAACTATTTTTTCTCCATATTCATTCAATGTATCTCCAAGTTACTATTTAAATTGCTTATCTTTTAAGACTTTATCATCCCTTTTCACTAAGGGTTCCGGATGGACGAGCGAAGAGGATACTACAAATGGAATATGGAATGGTTACATTGACCCAATGTGTTGCCTATTGTGTGTGTTCAGCTGCTGTCCCCACTGTGTCAAGACAAGCACATTAAGAGTGGGATAGGAGAGTTATAGTCCACCTCTGTGTACAGTAAGGGAAGAGTGGCATATTCTTTCACTTGTCACTGTCCCTACACAAAATCAGCATGCTGCCACAGGGTTCATTTATGAGACTATGGGATCTATGGACTAGAGGAAAACACACCATGCAGGATGAATTAATATTATAGAACTATGTGCCTACAGGGGAGATGTCAAGTAAAGGAAATCACCCTTTTAAGTTTAAGCGTGTCTTAAGCTGAAGTTAGGTTAAGGCGAAATTCATTCAACCGTGACGACTAGGGTGTCACTGTCCTGAGATCGATTCAGTGTTTTTAAAATTACAACAGCTAGGTTATACTTGTTTTCCTTTCGATGGTGATATAAATATATAAACTTTTTAATGCCTTACACTCACCCCGGCTGATTAAGAAGTACATGTGCATACGCTAAACCTCGATTCTCACCACACAGAACCATCCTAATTATTTGACCAGTGTTCGATAAACGACCCAGTTTTATGCATTTGCGCAGTTGCCAAGAAAAAATGTATTGCATACAAACCTAAGAAGATAAATTAGACGTTTGGTGTTTCAGGTAGAGATAAGTCCAACCACAGCATCAGGGTGAAGTCTTTTAGCACAAATCCGACGATTTCAGATGAAGGGAACCCATTTCTGGCTCACTGCCTAAGTCACACACAACTGAAGAGGATTCCCCGCCTATGTTGACGTCACACAGAACAGATGACTTTTCCCAACGGAATTTCACGAATGCATTCGTTAACAATCGGAATCACACATGCGGAAACCTTCGCTGATCAAGGTCCCGACTTTGTTATTTGTAGATATTTTGCATGAATTTTATTTTAATACCCTATCCAATGTGATGAAATGAGGAGAAATCAAGTTATTTAACCAATATGTATCGTTTCAACGAATAATAAAAGAAAACAACTTATAATAGTAAATGAAGTAACATTCTATTCATAGAAATCATGTAATAGGGCGATGTGATCACATGACTAAATGCGCACTATCGGTTGGTCACAATCCAATGTTTTTGTGTCAGAGGGAGATAAAATGTAGAAGCGGAGAGCAAGAACAGTAAACTTACACGAATTTTCAATTTTAACCACTGAGGTTCAGATTTAGATTTCTTCTATTTCGGCGAACGGTTTCAAAATTACTCGGGCTGAACGAGAGAGAAACATTTCACCAAATTTTGAAGTAAGAACTCGAAATTTCGGCGAAAACTTGCCAACAACAGATCCAGGACAACAACCAAGACGGAAGCCATCTTTGTTTTGAAGTTCAAAGATACGCAATTCATCTTAACTTCATAAATCCGGACGGATTGATTGTGCAGAAACATTTCTGTAACACTGCGCATCAAAGGGTTAAAGAAAAAGCCATACATTGCTTTGTCTTGCCCTTTATTTTAACATTTTGAAAGACGGAAGTGCGATGACTTGGTCGGGCACAATGAAACCCAGAGAGTCGGGAAGACAACAATACAGGCCACGACAGCGCTACAACAGTAAATCCAGAAACAGTACGCCGTCACCGAAAATAATAGATAACAGGTAAATAATTAAAGTTTTCATAGATACTCTATTGTATACATAATCGCCAAATAAAACGTACATATGGAAAATAGAAAAATAATTGTTCAATCACGAATTGTCTCCACAAACAAACGTGTCGGTTTCTATAGACTATAAATTTTTATTAACCATAAAAACTGTAAGAATAGAACCGACTTTTGTCAAGTAGTGGCATCGGATCCTACATATGCTCGGTTTCCATATCATCGGAACCCTTAGCGAATAAAGATAAAGACAATCGGATTACGGGTTTATGGTGAATTCACCTAGAGACGAACTCGCCTACAATTAGATATATAGTAAACCAAATGGTGAATTCACCTAGAAAGCAATTATATAGTGATTGTATTTCGCATCTATTGTAAGGTACTGATAACATAACAAAACTTGTTTTCAGGTAGTGTTTACTAAGATGGGGTGATAAGTGTAGCCCCTGATCATCATATGCAGACCTGTGTTAATAATTTTTTATGTAGAACTGTGAAAGCAGCATTTTCACTTTCAATATGTTAAATGATATATTCTATGTTGGCATCACCCCTTTCAAACAGGTTGTCAAATCTGGGTGCAGTGATTAGGGGCTACACTGATCTTTCATTTTGTTAAAGAATTAGAAAAATATCTGGATAAGAAAACAACAAGATAAGTTGATCCTCTACAATATTTTTTATTTTATCTACTTGTAAACAGTAGATACACCTGTACTACAAGGTGTGAAATACAATAACTATCATAATTGCTTTCTAGGCAAATTCACCATTTCCTTTACTATATATCCTATTGTAGGCGAGTTCGTCTCTAGACGAATTCACCAGCACCCGGATTAAGTACAGCTGGCAGCTACCTTGAAAGAATGGTTTTCTAACAGATTACACTCTAATTAAGTAACCAAACAATTGAACCAAACACCGTCTATTTAAACTAACCTTAAGCTGTTAATGCTGCGCCGCGATTCCCTATTGAATCCAAACCATGATGAAGCCATCCGGGTATTAAACAAAGGCACTTGTACACAATCAGATCAAATCTATACGGCATGTGAAAGTTGAATTTTTCAGATACTCGCTACACATAATGAGTTACTTTGAAAAATGTGTTATTCATTCGATTCATATTACCAAGGAACATAAAAAAAAGGTGCATGATCAATTTTGGTATTCATTTTTTTGAAAACATTTTTCTTCAATACACATGATTGGCAATCACTTGAAACTCAAGTTATACTGATCATATCGCAGAAATAAATGAAGGAATTGACATATATCAATCTGCAAGACGAGCTGTTCTCAACTGAGTCTAGAATTGAAATGTAATTCAGCAAGCCTTGATCAGTTGGTGAGGTTAATAGCTTTTCTATTCTAGACGAGGTTGAGACCAGCTCGTCTCAAAGATCGACTAGCGGCAGATTCTTTTTTCATGAATATAATCAAGGATTTTAAGAAATAATTTATGCTTTTTGGATAAGAGTTTATGCCATCAAAGAGGAAAAGAGATAATTCATCAGTGATCCCAAACATGTTGTAGACTAGGATTTTCGTGATCATTTTTGGCTGTTGAAAACAGGGGTAGTAACTCTTGTGAGAAAATGCCTTCAAGATTGTATTATGTTATTAATTTGTAGCTTGAAGATGGCAGTTTATCAGTTTTTGTCCTTGCCTGAAGCCCATGGCAAGTGTTTCTGATTTGGGCAAGTGATATTTGCAGCAGAATTTGCAAACATAATTTAGTTAGTATAGGAATCTTGATGTGCAGCAGCAGGTAAAAAACCCGCTCTGTTTAAGTTTAACACACTGAACCCTAGCAAAGAGTATTCTTGTCATGAATAAATCATATACCTATCAAGAGTACACTTGTCCTATGCAAACAGTATAGATCCTGATCAAAGGGCTCCTTAAGAACATTGTTAAAATCCAACCTAAATAGTCAAAAATGGACTAAACTTATTGAACTTAGAATTGTCCATTCAAAGTGTCGGGGGTGAATGAGTTAAGACTTCAATATAATTCTTTGAATGCTATGTGGGTTTTTCTCTCTACAACGATGATCTGCTACTGATCTTAAATGAGGATGTTGTAAAAATTCCTTTTCAAAATTGGGCCAGAACAGTGTCAAATAGTTTGTATCCTGATGAGATACTGCAATACTCTCGTCTTATCTGAATTCAAACAGTCTACAAAGTTACAGTCGATCTTCAATATCTCGAACCCGGTTGAGTCTAACATACCCGTATTTCAAAGTTAAAAGGCGGCTAACTTTGAAACATGAGTATGTTCGCCAATACCAAGCTTGAAATAAGGCAATTCATGTATCAATGTTCATGTTTGAGTTTGAGATATTGAAGTTTGACTGTAATGAAGTCTTCACTGTTAGCCTACAAAGAGTAAGTTGGTACTAATTATTTTCAGGATCAGTCCTGTGCAGATTGATATCCCAGGGAAGCCTTTTATGGCTATGAGAGTATCTCCACCACCTAGGCCAGCTGACATGAGCCTGTCACGATCTCCATCACCACCAGACAATGCATATGCAGGGGCCAAGTTCAGTGATCCACCATCACCAGAGCTTCTGCCAAAGCCACCCACCCATTGGATGAACTGCGACCAGTCTAATCAAAATGACATGACTAGTCAGTTGAAAATGATTCTCAAAGTTGCGGCCCAGCAAGTGTAGCCAGCTCTTAGATGATACAATGTCATTCCAGTTAGAAGTACATTAGTACAACAATACTCATGGATCAGTATTAGTCATATCCAATTTCATTACAGATTTCATGAGTTTTGTTACTGCATGCAATATCATTATCATGTTCCCATTGTAGTTTTTCATTTCATTTTTTAATGTACTGGATTTTTCTCTATCTTACTTATCCGTTTTAGTGTAAGAAGTTAAACCAATATGGACACAATCTCATAATCCTGAAAAAATATAATTTTTAAGTACCAAAATCTCATTGTATGATCTCGGAATTTAACCATTCAAGAATTACAAGAAAATGAAATGTTTTTTATTCAAAATTTATTGATCAGATTTAAGACATTTTGTGCACACACATAGCAAAAAATTGGTTATTTTCTCATCTGGGTAATAACTGTTCAACGCTTTCGCTCTATTGTGAAAAGAAAAAAAGAGAAAAAATTAAATATTTATAGAATTATAATTTTAAACCAAACATTTAAATCTTAGAACAGGAGCAGGCAACAATTCACTACTTGGTGTTCAATGAGTTTAACTAAGATATAAGATAAGTTGCATTTTTAGCTGTCATTTGGGCAATTTTTGGCAGCAAGACATTTTTGTTTGTACATGTGATCATGGTCAGAATGGGGGATGTTAAAGTATTTGAAAAATTCAGGCTTTGCTTTTATCAAAGGCAGTTTTGTTCCGTGTTTGATGAAAGCTATTTCTGTTTGCTGTTTAGTTGATATGAAGCAACTTTTGCGATTTCTTGACAGAATATAGGGAGGGATAAGTCATTTAAAATATGCATAGATTTCTCCATGTTGGTTTCTTCAATTTGTTTACCATGTTTGTTCAAGTAGATTTTTAAAAACACTTGTATTTTAACAACTTCTTTCTGGTATCTTATGGTGAATCCGAAATTGATGGCAAATTGTATATATGTTATAGGGTGACCATGCTTTTAGCAATGTAACTGTTCCTGTTTCACCAAGTGCAATACGTTTGTACAGGAGAATATGCCAAATATTTGTAGATACAAATATTTTATATGTTTATTTTTTAATATATTTTAAAATGAAACTCTGTTTTTAATGAATGGTGCATTGAAATCGATACGCATATGTAGACAGGTATATGTGTGAAATATGTGATAAATCTTATTGTTAAGGATGAGGCAATGAAAAGATTGGTAGGAAATGTTCTACAAGTGTGCTAACCCATTTATGCCTGAATGTTTCAGTGACTGCCTCCGTCCTTGTTTTAGAATGAGACTCTAGACATGAGGTTATATATCTACTCAAAATTACCAACATGTTCAGCATTATATCGCCACCAAACCCTATGTTGTAACTACTAGTACTAGGACAAACACAGACTTTGATGGTGATACAAAAACTTTGTCTTGAGCTATGTTAGGAGGAGGAACGATTCATTGTCAGTGGAAGTAATGTAATTGTTATATGGACACACGTTTGTCTATATTGCAGAAAGTTACAGTCATATTGCATACAGTGCCGACTCTGATGTACTGGCTCAGAGGTAATAAAGCATTTGAGTTGAGTCAGAGTTTGTTCTCAAGCATTTGATTGGTCAGATGTGAGCCTAGGCTCACATCTGACCAATTAAATGCTGGAGAAGGACTTGACTCAGGGCTCCAGGTGAGAACACATAAATCAAAAATTTAAAGTATTTAACTTATGTCGCCATCAAACCCAATGTTGTAGTAAATCACATCATAGAGTTGTTAGGAGATATAAGAAATTGAGCATTTGAAACAATTTCAATAAGGAGTCCGATGTGATGCACATAGCAACATCTTTCCAGAATCTGCACTGTTGAGCTATGTGCTTATAGGGTAAAGGAGCAGAAAATTGACATAAATGGGTTAAGAAAAGAGACTGTTGAAAAGATAAGTTGCTTTCATTCAAGGGCAGTGTTACGTTTACTTGTACTGTGCTTACAAAGTTGTCTCAAATTGTTTTTATATTGAAAGTATTGTCCCAGTTGTACACCAAAAAAATGGATTTTTCCATAGTAACATTCCTAGTGTGCAGTATACTGAAAAAAAATTAAAACCAAAAAAAAACATTTAGAAGATGTTTTGACATTTTAAATTTTAGATAATAAAAAATAATCAAAAAAAATAAATTCTTTTACAAATTGACATAAATCGAAAAAAAAAGTTCCCCATTTTATATCTTGAAAAATTACATATCACATAATATTCCAGACATATTGTGTTTATAAGATAATCAAAAGCCTTGTTACATGTATGCTGCTCGTGTTATATGTCTATCAAATTTGTGATATGGGGCCATTCAATGAAGAATTGGGGAAACTTATAAACATAAGGGAATGTTTAATACAGAACATGCGTTGTGCAGAAAAATCCCTATGGAGCTTTCTGTATAATCTGTCCTCGCTCATCTCAAAGCTTATTCATGGATGTTTTTAATGGCCTCATAACACTTGTTTGCCTTTATTAAAAGTTACAGCCACGGGATTACTTTCAAGTTAAAACACACATAGCAGTTTAGATACAGCTCAGATTGCGGTTTTTTGCCTTGTCTGCCCTGGATCTAAACTGTTTCCATATATTTAAAAAACACAGTCATTTTAGTCTGTTTGTTAGTTTATAAGTCAATTTAAATTTGAGGCATCTAAACAAATTGTGCTTTATGAGTTAAGAATGAAAATCAAATGGAAGAAGGAATTTTGGTGACAGATTTTGAAATTTTAATGTTCATTTGGCATCAAACTGCTGTCTTAGCAGTATTTTTTTTCTGAAATAAATTATTTTGACATAAAGTTGAGGTATGCAACTGTGCATACCTAACTAAAAATTCCTTCTAACAATAACTTTACTTAGGTTAGGATGTTCTAACGATGTGCACCTTTTTTAAAAGGATTATAGTTTTACCCATTATTCCATAGCCTGTTTCTAAGTTTTGAAGACATATAACCACTTGAAGCAGGTTGAAAGTAAAGCAGAATGCGCCTTATGGTGCATTCTGCATTACTTTCAGCTTGCATTAAGCTACAATCTACTTGGATTTAGACATTTCTTATTTCTCGTATTCACGACTATAAAATGGAAATATTGTCTTCAGTAGAGGAATATATTAAATGTGTAAAAATGTATTCTATGGAGTAAAGGGTTAACATATAAACTAAGCTAGTTCACTGCCATGCCAGAGAGTAAACTGGCATTTCCAATCAGTTTTGTTCCTAATCAGGCTCTGAGTAACTCTTTCATATGATTAGGATTAAAACTGTTTGACCACAACGAGAAAGTATGTCGAAAACTAGATTTGAGAAGCAAGTCTGCTTAAAACATGTGCTATCATATTTTTGCAGTGAAGTGGTTTGACCCATTACCCGATAGCCTGATTTAAGTTTTGAAAATAGGTGACCACTCAAAGCAGGTTGAAAGTAAAGCAGAATGTGCCTTAAGGCACATTCTGCTTTACTTCCAGCCTGCTTTAAGCTTCCATCTGCTAGTATATAGCAACTATTTCTTATTCATATAACTGTATAAATTGAAACTACTTTTTACAGTAAAGGACTAAATTAAAGGGGTAAAAAGTTGTATTTATGGGTGTAATGGGTTAAGTCCAAGGCTAACACTTCGAAATCTAACAATTAATTTATGTGCACATTGTCTAGCTCCCCCAAGCGCTGTGATGTTTACATTTTTAACTTATGTTTTGTTTCTTTTTATCTCTGTTTACTGCCAGTGCACAAAAGATGAGTGTGTCTTAAATCTTACAAGATTCAAAACTGGCACAAAGAATGATTGTATGCTTGAATGTGATGTATAAACTGATATTGTCCAAGACAATACCCATGTCAAAGGGAGGTAATTAATGTAGGATGGATGAATGAAATTTATTTGTGCTAAATCAAACAAGTCCATCCTAAATTGTATCACCTCCCTTTGGATTGATGTTTAAGTTGAATGATTGTAAAACAGAGGTGAAATATGAGATGAGAAGTAGCACAAGGGAAAGGGCTTCCTAAAAAATTAAAAACGGTGTAGATCCAGACCAACCAACAGAAATGGAATGGCTGACTAGGCTGTACACTGTTATCAGGGTCCAAGGTTATAATATAAAGCTTTTCAGTTGAGTCTAAAGTCGTTCTCAAGCATTTGATTGGTCCGATTTGAGCCTAGGCTCAAATCTGAGCAATCAAATGCTTCAGAACACACGCAGACTCCGCTCAAATGCTTTATAACCTTGGACTCAGATCCTTTCGCTCGTGGCACTTCTTAGATATTTTGAATGTTTTGATGTTAAAGAAAGGTAATTAGGATTCAAATTTTAATTGTGAGGGCAGCATTAAATACAGCTGTGTGTAGATGAAGCCAAGGTTCACGAGTTGAAACTGTCAAACCTTCCATCAAATGCAGTTGAAAGTGCTGCATATTAACCAACAGTGTTCTTCATTTGTGCATTTGAACTGTTCACAATTAATGCTTCTTTGTGTATATGCATAAGAAATTCAGGGAAAATTCCTTACAGATCTTCATGAAACAGACCAACATATATATATCACATCAGGGAAATAATTAGGCTCAATGATAAACATGGACACAGTTCCTATTGTTGGTAGAGAGCCAAGGATCTAGGGCAAGAATTAAGTGCCTCAAGACCGAACGATAAAGCTTGAAATTTCAAGTTACGTACTTGAATGTATGAGAAAGAGACTAAGATTTGTCAGCTTGTTAATGACTGTTGAAGTATGTTCTTCGTGTTTTGATATGTGATATTGTGAAGGACAAAAGAATTGGCAGAAGTGTTCTGCATATCATAATCCCGTGTGATGTCCAAATGGACCAATCTTGGAAGTGATCTCATGAAATTCCTTCTAGAAGGAACAATGTGCTTGCTTGCCTGCTTTGCTGAAGCAGCAACAGAACTTGACTGTGCTAAAGTAGCGTATACGAAGTGTGCAAAGATACGGTGGAGTAGTTTTATGCTCCGATATCTGGTCTAGAATGATCTGAAGGATTTGTGCAAATGACTAAAGATGACCTTGTGATTAAGCAGAGTTTATGTATAGAAATCTTGTGTACAGACATGTGGACTGACCACTTACATTGTTAAGTTAGCTAATGGCCATCCAGGATTCACCATGACATACCAGAGTTCCTGACGACTTCTCCGTCTTCCTGTCTTCTCCGCAGCAGCTCTCTTCTTCTTTCTTTCTTCTATCGGGTCCTCTTCAGGACCCACAAATACCTCGAAAGGTGGTATCTCAGAGAGTTACACAACTATGTGATCATAGTTTGTGTGTGTTTGTGTTTTGAGTTCATTTTTCTGCATCCCACAATATCCCCAATTGGTTAATGTTGAAAACTTCTTACCAATTACCCAATTGCCTGTTTCTAGTTTTGAAGACTGGTGACCAATTAACCCATTGCCCCACAGCCTGTTTCTAGTTTTGAAAATAGGTGACTACTTAAGTAGGTTGAAATCAAAGCAGAATGTGCCTTAAGGCACATTCTGCTTTTTGTTCAGCCTGCTTTACTACTTACTAGAATAAAGAAAATATTACTTATGATATAGTCATGACTGTATATATGGGAACTATTTTCTTCAGCGGAGGAGTAAACTGAAATTAGAATGCACTAAAAGGCGCTTCTATGAGGGAAAGGGTTAAAGCAGGTTGAAAGTAAAACAGAATGCGCACTAAGACGCATTTTGGTTTTACCTTCAGCTTGGATTAAGCTACCATTTGCTATAGAAATTCAAAATATTACCCAAGAGTCCGTTTCTAGTTTTGACCACCTTAAGCAGGTTGAAAGAAAAACAGAATGCGCGAACAGAGGTATTCTGTTTTGCTTTCAGCCTGCTTTAAGTCACCAATTGCTATAAAATATATTTTTAGCGCAAACTCATGACTGTAATTTGTAAAAAATGCACTATTTTTCCATTGGTGGAATAAATTATGGGTAGAGGTGTAAAAAGGCATATTTATTGGGTAATGTTTTAAGTTGCATAATAGAAGATTGATTGAAACGACATCCAAAGTTATTAGACTGCTGATTGGTTTAACTCTTTGCATGCTGGGTAAATTTTTTGTCATCTACTATTCTAAAAAAAAAAGATTTTTCAAAATTTCTTTTAAATTCAGGGTCAGAATGGCAAACAGTTAGGATTCTGATGAGACGCAGATGAAGGCATATTTACGAGTGAATGGTTCAATTAGGAAGCATTGTTCCACTGCCCTTTTATTAGCTCACCATATGCATGATGAGCTATTGTGATCGCCCTGTGTCGTCAACTTTTTAGCTCTCCAGAGCACAATGTGTTCAAGGTGAGCTATTGTTATAACGCTCTGTCTGTCTGTCCGTCTGTCAACAATTGCAAACGACTACTCATCTGAAACCAATATCGCCAGTGTAACCAAGCTTAATCAGAAGCATCAGTAGGATGGGAGAATGAAAACTGTTCAAAGAATTTGGATCCGTCAAAAAACATGGTCACCAAAGGGTGTTATTTTCCGTGTTAGGAAATATCGAATTGAAAGTTAAAAACATTCTAGAAGTCATATTTTTTGCTATATCTTGATGAGAGTTTGACAATGTCGTGTCTTTGATAAAGTTAAGGTCATACTGGAATAAAGGTCATAAAGTATGTCAGAAGGTAAAATCGCAGAAAAGTTTTTTGCTACTCCAGAGGCCATATTATAGCCGAATCTTCTTAAAACTTTCCTAGAATGATTATCTTGACAAAGGCTACACTTTGTGTAAATATGGTTAAAAAGTAGGTTGGTAGGTCAAAACGTAAAAAAGCTTCTGAACACTGTAGGAGCCATAGTTTTAAGCTACAACTTCATAAAACTTGCTCAGAATGATCACCATGATAAAATCTAGTAATAATTGCATTACTGCGGGTCAAAAAGTGGTTCAGTAGGTCAAATCGTGGGAAAAGCTTGAAAGTATTGTTGGGTCCACATCTTTTGCTCTAATGAAACCACTTCAGGTTGATCACATTGACAAAATCTAGGTCAGTTATGAATATGGGTTATGTCTGAATAAAAAGTAGGTCACTTCATAGAAAAGGCTTCTGAAAACTTTAGGGGCTATATTTTTAGCCATAAACTCGGGAAATATGAGTCGTGTCCGGTCAAAAAGTAGGTCATTAGGTCAAATCGTAGAAAAGGCCTTTGAACTCTCTAGTTCATATGGAGTACATCAACATTATCCCGACACATTTGCTTCTTGTGACAAGGTGCTAGTCGGGGTATTATAATCACTTTTAGTGGGTCTAATTAAATCTTGGAACCAAGTACTCTGGTGAGCTCTTGTTCTTCAAAGATCTTAGAAAACCACTGGGTCAATTTCATTAAAACTTCATAGGTGTATTCCTTGTAGGGTACTCTCTCAGATTTCTTCAAATATAGGTCATATTTGACCACAGGTACTTGACATATACTTTATTATCTATTTAACCCCCCCCCTTTTTAAGGGGGTGTTAATAGATAATAAAGTATGTGTCAAGTACCTGTGTATTTGACCATAGGTCAAAAACGTTAAAATTCTTCTTGTCAAAAACAACTGGTCAGAATTGAAAATAATTTTACCCAAATGTGTCATTGGTGACCCTCTATCAGATTTCTTCAAATATTTTTCCTATCATAAAAACATGGCCGCCTAACGGCTCGGGCAACATGATTTACCTCAGCCGGGAAGAAATTCTCATGTACACTGGGAAGAAACTGTATAACTAATATTGTCTGTAACAGTTGGTCCGATTTGAGAGTAATTTCACACAAATGATCCATGGTTGACAGTCTACCAGAATTCTTTAGAAAAAATTATTATCTTAAAAAACATGGCCACCAGTGGTTGGGGCACATTTTTAGCTCACCTGAGCCAAAGGCTCAAGGTGAGCTATTGGGATGGCCCTGTGCCCGTTGTACGTCGTGCGTTAACAATTGCTTCAAATGACATCTCCTATACCGCTATACAGATTTCAACCAACATTTACAGAAATGTTCCTTCGGTCAAGCTCTTTCAAATTTGTTCAAAGAATTAAAAACAATATAGAACTCTGGTTGCCATGGCAACCTAAGTGAAAAAATAAGGAAATCTTAAAAAATCTTATTGTCTGAAACTACAAAGGCCAGAGCTTAGATATTTGGCACATAGCATCATATACAGGTCTTCTATCAAGTTTGTTCAAATTATGCCCCTTGGATCAAAATTGGCCCCGCCCCGGGGGTCACAGTTTTACATAGAGTTATATAGTGAAATTTTCAAATGTCTTCTCTGAAACTAATATGGCCAGAGCTTTGATATTTGGACGGTGACTCCTCTAGATGTCCTTTACGTATTTTGTTCAAATTGTTCCAGGTCACAGGAGCTAAAACTAGACTTTTTCAATGAACTTAAAAAATCTTCTGTAAAACCCTAGTATCCACAGGTCCTCTATCAAGAATGTTCAAATTTAATAATGCCCCTCGGGTAAAAATGACCAATCATTATCTCCATTTTGTCAGCTATTCTCATGTGAGCGAAATATGCCCCATGGGACTCGTGTCATTATGTTACTGTATAGAAAAAAAACCTTTAAACTACTGGTCCAAATTGTTATATAAAATAATTTTACACAAACGATCCATTTGTCAACCAGATTTCCCAAAATCATTTTGTTATCTTTGTAATCTTTTTCTCTGATTTAAGAATAAATTTACACAAATAATGATTCATTGGCGGCCCTTTGCCGCGCTCAAACAACATGGCCACCAGTGGGTGGGGTGATTTCACCTATGATGGCTTGTAGTGAAAACTTAATAATTGCTGGTCCATTACAATGACCGTAACAATGGGTACCAGGTGAGCGATTTATGACCGCATGCGGCTATTGTTGGCTAACATGAGCACACATGTGCTCTAGGTGACATTTTAGTTCACCTGGCACAAAATGCCACCGTGATTGCAGTGTCGTGTAGCTCACCTGAACCAAAGGCTCACGATCAACTTTTAGAATCGCATTTCGTCCTTCTTCTGCACACACTTGCTTTAAATTGTTTCTCCTAAATTGCCAACCGGATTTAAAAATCACTGAAAATGGAAAAATATTTTAACGACATATTTCCTCATTAGGGATGGCAATGATCCAAATTCAAAATAATAAAATAAATGTTCGTCATATGGAACAGTTATTTTGCCTGTTCCGCTCTAATGAGCACATTTTCACAAGAGCTAAAAAAAATAGGAGTCTTTAAACGACATCTAAGACAATTGTTCAAATTCAAAATAATTTAATGGAAATTATTGCCTTATGTAGTGTTCTATGATTGATACTCTTCTAAAGTTCCGTTCCGCTGAACACAATTTCCGCCAGTTCTTATATCAGAAAAATCACACTGTTCCATGGCTAAAGCAAACTTAATTATAAAGCATGGTCATTAATATACAACATGTACTTTTAAAGATAGTTGTGCATAATTAATTCATTGGTGCATGGTGTGTGCTAGTCGCTGATAAGCCAATACATGTAGTTTTAACCTTTACTTTGTCGCCTTTCCAAATCGACATCAACTTTCTTATTGATGACCCGTTTATATCGACTCGGAGGTTTGTTTTCTAAATATTTTTAAATATAGCAAGCTGTGCATACCCTGATTATAGGGTTCCATCAGGGAGTCCTCTGATCTGGATGTAAACTGTTGCAAATGGTGTACATGTACAGTGTTCCCTCCTTATAACGGCCCTCTCAACGACTCCCTCCTTACAACGATAATTGCTGCTCTTCCCCAAACAAGACAATTATGTCTAACGCTTTTCATGGCTGCAATACCGTCTGCTTAAATTTGTCGTCTGCTGTTTTTCTCAAGTTACATAATGCACATTTTGACAGAAAAAAACTTAATAACATGTGACACACAGCTTGAATCCAGATCAGACGCCGCGTGACGCGGCGTCTGGTCTGGATTCAAGCTGTTTGAAAATGTAAGCCAATGTCCCTCCATATAACGACTCCCCGAATAACGCTCACTTTTTTGTCTCCCTTTGGATGTCGTTGTAGAGAGGGAACGCTGTATTTGTATAAGCATTTCCAGAACATAAAGGCTATTTAGTGGAAATGCAGGCTTATCCTTTATCTAGTAGCTTGTTTGCAGACAGAAGGTTACACGAGTAGTTTGGAGAGGACTCGCATATAGGCTCTGCCTGTTGTCCAATCTTTTTCTTCTAAATAAAATATTGTTCAAACTAAGAGCAGTTTGAAAGTAAAGAAGAACGCCAATTTAGGAGCAGTTTGATTTACTTTCAGCAGGGTATAATCTGACGGTTATCGTATTGAAATTTCAACCAAACTTGACAGAAATGTTCATTGGGTCAAGTTCTTTCTAATTTGTTAAAAAAATTAAAGACAATGCTGAACTGGTTGCCATGACAACCGAAGTGAACAAATAAGGAGATATTCTTGTCAAAAGCTACAAGTGCCAGAGCTTAGATATTAGTCACATAGCATCATCTACAGGTCATATATCTAGATTGTGCAAAGTATGCCCCTGGGGTCAAAATTAGCCCTCCCCGGGGGTCACAGTTTACATAGTTATATAGTGAAATTTTCAAACATCTTTTTATTTGAAACTAATATGCCAGAGCTTTGACATTTGGGCATGGTGGCTTTCTAGATGACCTTTACAAATATTTTTGAATTGGACCTGGTCGGTTGCATATCTAGTTCACTAAAGCTAAAATTAGATAAAAACTTAAAACCCCTTCTCTTATGAATCCCTAGTACACAGAGCTTAGATATTTGGCACATTAGCACCATCTACAGGTCCTCTATAAATATAGTTTAAATTATGCCCTTGTGGTCAAATTAGCCCAGCGCCATGTCACAGTTTTACTTAGAATAATATAGTGACTTTTTCTTCTCCGAAACTAATGTGGCCAGAGCTTTGATATTTGGCATGGTGACATTTCTAGATGTCCTTTACCACTATTGTTGAAATGATTCCGGTCTGTTGCATATCTGGGTCACATCAGCTGAAAATAGAGTTTTTGTTTTCAATGAAACCTTAAAAAAATATTGTCTGAAACCCTATAGTACCCTAAGATTAATTAATTAATCATTATCTCCATTTTGTAAATTATTCTGAGATGAGCGATATATGGCCCATGGCCAGTCTTTGTCTGCGTCGTTCGTCGTGTGTCAACAATTTCTTCAAAACCACTTGCCCGATTGCAAACATGAATGTTCCTTGGGTCAAGCTCTTTCAAAGTTGTTTAAAGTATAGCGTATCTGAACCATACAGTGCCCCCGCCCTACAACAGCCCTCCCAACAACGATTCCCTCCTTACACAATTCTCGAACAGTTACACGCTTGCCGCTGTTCCCCAAACATTACAATTTTGCCCAACCTTTCCACGGCTGCAATATAGTCTGCTTAAAAGTGTAGTCTGTTGTGTTTCTTGAAGCTATTTATTGGACATTTTGACAAAACAATATACATAATGGCGAAAGACAAACAGCTTGAATTCAGATCAAATGCCGCGTTATGCATCTGGGGCCCGTTTTACTAAACAACTTACGCAAATTTTTTGCGTAAGTCAAAATCGTTTAACTCTTATTTTTCGATCATTAACGTTTGCTAACAGCAAATAGCCAGATCAGAGGACGCGCTAAAAGCGCGTCCTCTGATCTGGCTATTTGCTGTTTGTAGCAAGTGGTAATAAAAAATATAAATTAAAATATAAAATTTTGACTTACGCAAAATTTTTGCGTAAGTAGTTTAGTAAAACGGGCCCCTGATCCGGATTCAAGCTTTTTGCAAATGTAAACCAATTTCCCTCCCTAAAAAATCCCTCCGATCAACCGGCAAAAATCTGTCTCCCATTGGGTGTTGTTGTAGATATGGAGCACTGTATCTATATGCCTGTTTCTAGTTCTGACAACAGGTGACAACTTAAAGCAGGTTGAGGTAAAGCAGAATGCGCATTGGGGCTGTAAGCTATACCTACCATCTGCTAGGGTATATAAACTATTTTATGGTAGCTTGCTGAAGTTTCCTAAGAGTAGACCATGCCTGAGCATGAAATACAGTAGAACCTCTCTATTACGGTCACTAAAAAGAAGGCTAGTTGTCTGTATAAAAGACGTGCGACAGCTTCAAACAATGTGAAAGTGAAACAGAAAGCTCCTGTAGGAGCTTTATGTTTCACTTCCACATTGTTTGAAGCAGTCACCTGTCTTAAAAAACTAATATTTGACACAATTTAGTGGTCTTAATAGAGAGGTTCTACTGTACATATCCAGGGATTGGCAAAGAATATTTCAAAGTGTATCTCAACATCCATACCTATTACTACAAATGAACGTTTATTAATGGTGTTTACTACAGCGCTGTTTTACTTTCATATTGTTTAAACCGTCACCTGCCTTAACCCTTTATCTGATAGCCTATTTCTAGTATTGAAGATAGATGACCACTTAAAGCAGGTTAAAAGTAAAGCAGAGTGCGCCTTGAGGCGCATTCTGCTTTACTTTCAACCTGCTTTAAGCTTCCATGTGCTAGAATATAGAAAATATTACCTATACTATATATTCATGACTGATTAAATTGGTACTATTTTCTTCAGCGGAGGAATAAATCATATCCGCTAAAAGGCGTTTCTATGGGGGAAAGGGTTAAACACAATAAGGTCTAGGTGAGTTTTACTAATCCAGTGCTGCAAATCACCTCTTAAGTGTACTCTTCACAAGAACAGTTGTATATTACTAGGGTTCTGTACTTCATACTGTACCTCGTGTTCGAAAAGTAATATTACAGAATGAAGCCTAAAACAAGATTACAGTAAATCAAAAAGCTAATTCTCATGTTGCATTAAGCTACCAACTGCCAATGCACAAACATATACATAAGCTGTAATTATATTAGAGATTTGGACATGGATATAGAGAAAAGAGTTAAAATATTAGGTATATCTTGGTCTACGTTTGCATAGATAAGTGTACTCTTCACCAGCACATTGTTAGTAAAGGTGCATAAACACATCAGGTGGATTCAAGCACTGAAAAATTAAACGAAGGAAAGCGTTAACATCTGCTTAGTAACAGATGCTTAAGATAAGATGCATCCCAGCTTTGTGACAAATTTTGTTTGTGAGTACATTTTGGGATAGGGAAGTGTCACATAACATATTTAGGGCATGGTGACCTTGACTTTTTACATTAAATGTAAATACAAACAAGAGCACCTTATGTGGGTGCCAATGCTCGTCTGTTTTGTTACCCTAGTAGATTAAGAAGAAACAGTAAGCTTTTCTTATTTATAATTGCCTTTGTCTGTCTGTCTCCACTGTGGTGCCTTATATGACCTTGACCTTTGTCTAACATCACAAAACTTGTATTGAGCTCAAGAGCTACTTGCCAAAGGACACATGCCAAATGTCAATCACATGCAGTTCCAAAGTTATGGCCAATGTTAAATTCAACCTATTTGACCTCTAAATGACCTTGACCTTTGTCTGCCATGACCAAACTTACACTGAGCCCAAGAGCTTCTTGCGTTGAGTAGACATGCCAAATATGAAGTTTGTATCACATGTTGTTTCAGAGTTATGGTAAATGTCAAATTTGAACCTCGACCTTTGTCTGACATGACAAGTTTTACTGAGATCTTTGGTTAAGTACACATGCAAATGTCGAGTCTGTACCACATGTAATCCTAAAGCTATGGTCAATGTTAAATTCAACAAACATGTATAATTTTTATCTCTGAATGACCTCTACATGACCTTGGTCTGCCATGACCAATCTTATACTGAACTGAAGAGCTTCTTGCGTTGAGTAGACATACCAAATATGAAGTCTGTATCACATGTTGTTTCAGAGTAATGGGAAATATCAAATTTGACCTGTAAATGACCTTGACCTGGCCCAAGTTTTACTGAGCTCAAAAGCTTCTTTGGTTAAGTACACATGTCAAATGTCAAGTCTGTATCACATGCAATTCCAAAGTTATGGCCAATGTTAAATTCAACCTATTTGACCTCTGAATGACCTCTAAATGACCTTGACAAATAGACATGCCAATATGAAGTCTGTATCACATGTTGTTTCAAGGTTATGGGAAATGTTAAATTATCCCTATTTAACCTGTAAATGACCTTGACCTTTGTTTGAGCTGACCCATATTTTACTAAGCTGAAGATCTGTCTGAGGCGAGTACACATATCAAACATTAAGTCTGTATCACATATAGCTCAAAAGTTACGGCCAACATTAAGATTTCGGACGACAACGCAGACTGCCAGACGCCAGAGTGATGACAATAGCTTGTAGTTCCGAAACAGACAAGCTAAAAAAACAAAAACTTCTGAGGCACATATGCATATAAAGTTTTGTGACCGTAGGTGCAGTCGCTTGCTCGTAAGACGTTAATGTAAAACCTTAACCTTAGAGGTCAAGGTCACCAAACTGTGGTTCATCTTGTTCTTCTCATTAAGGCACATCAGCATATGAATTTTGGTGACCATAGGTGCATTCGTTTGCTCAGAACAGACTAATTCAAAACCTTAACATTGAGCCTAGAGGTCAAAGGTAAAAAAACTGATGCATCGTGGTCTTCTCATTGAGGCACATCAACATATGAAGTTTTGTGACCGTAGGGGCAGTAGTTTGCCTAGTACAAACTTTAACGCAAAACCTTCACTTTGACTCTAGAGGTCAAGGGTCACAAAACTGTGTATCATGGTCTATTCATTGAGGTGCATCAGCATATAAAGTTTAGTGTCCGTAGGTGCAGTCGTTTGCTCAGAAAAGACCTGTACGCAAAACCTTAATGTTGACCCAAGAGGTCAAGGGTCACCAAACTGCAATGCTTAATGGTCTTATCATTGAAGTGCATCAGCATATGCAATTTTGTGTCCAACAGTGCAGTCGTTTGCTCAGAGCAGTCTTGTACGCAAAACCTAAATGTTGACCCTTAAGGTCAAAGGTCATCAAACTGCAATGCATCATAGTCTACTTATTCAGCATATGAAGTTTCGTGACAGTTGGTGCGTTTTCTCAGAACAGACCCTAGAGGTCAAGGTCATAGTCACCAAACTGCATTGTGGTCTAATCATTTAGGAGTATCAGCATATGAACTTTAGTGACCTTAGGTGTAGTGGTTTGCTCAGAACAGACTTTAATGCAACCTTAACTTTGACCCTAGAGGTCAAGGTCACCAAACTGCTGGGCATTGTGGTTTACTCATTGAGGCAGATCAGCATATGAAGTTTCTTGACCATATGTGCAGTATTAAGGCTTGAACAGACTTTCAAGTTATATATCGGCTTTAAAGGGACTCGCAACCGGATGGTGTACTTGTCAAAAATAAAATAAAATACTCAAATACATGTAAAAGCAAATTTGTGGCATTATTTGGCTTCTGACATTAAAAAAATATGATCAGTCCAAAAAGTCTCAATAATCGTCACCGAAGCTTAGTTTTTTAGATATTTTCCATCGTTTTTCTATAGCGTCAGCTGACGGTATAGTTGTTGTTGTTGCTGTTGCTTCTCTACACGGGCTCAGATATAAACCCGAGCCGAATAAAGTATTATCGATCGCTACCAGTGAAGTACGTTAATTTGCTACCATATATATAGTGAGCGCTGGTAGCCGAGGTGGTAAAGGCGCTTCCTCATTTTTCATGTTTGTCTCCGCATGGAGGGTCACGGGTTCGAATCCAACCAGAGCTTCTTCTTTTTTTTTTTTTTGAAATGCATTTTTTAACAGAATTTATTATCCTAAACTAAATCTTACCCATTTATATGAGCATTTGACATATATTTACAAATTACTATTTTTAATGCTAAATCCGGTTGCGAGCCTCTTTAATGCAAAACCTTAACGTTGACCCCAGAGGTCAAGGTCACCCAACTACATTATATGCTGTACTCATTAAGGATCATCTATGGTTCAAGTTTCATAGACTTAACCCTTACAGGTAATGATATCCAGTCTCGACGCGGAGATGGTCATGGAGGTGAGCTAAAAATAAGGTACAAACAAGTTTCACGACTTCAAAGTTTTATTAACTAATGTAGCAGATATAGAATGAGAAATAGAAGTAGAAAGACAAAACACTGAAGTAAGGAAGAAAACAATTTGACATTTTGGTTTTTAAACAGTCAGAACATTGTCAAGCCATACAATAAACATTTAGTATTGAATATTTCAACAAGTTCCCTATATCAGAAGAGTTGTAATATTAAAGAGACTGAAAAAATAAATAAATTGTAAATGGATACCAGGGGTCCCTTTTACGAAACGTTGTAGGACAAAAACGGTCGTAAGTCAGAATCTAAAATTCTCAATTATTATTTGTTTCTCGTCTCATCCTGTCTTGTGATATCTCTTTGGAATTGAATTTTCAAGACAATTCCAAAGAGATGTCACAAGACAGGATGAGACGAGAAATCATAAATTTTAAGTATTTTAATGTTTTGACTTATGATGGTTTTTGTCCTACGACGCTTCATAAAATGGGCCCCAGACAACTAAAGTGCATTCATTATTACGTGTTTAACACATTATCCCATAAATTTGCCTTTTTACACCTCTAATTTATTCATACCCTCAAGAAAATAATTCAAATTGATACATTTATTCATATGTATCATATTCTGTATTCTAGCAGATGGTACATGTAGCTTAAAGCAGGCTGAAAGTAAAGCAGAATGCGCCCTAATGTGCATTCTGCTTTACTTTCAACCAACTTTAAGTAGTCACCTATTTTCAAAACTAGAAACAGGCTATGGGGGAATGGGTTAAGCCAAGTGGCTGCTTTAAGCCTTCTTTTTAATGGTCATAATTGAGGGGTTTTACAGTAATTGATGACGGGTTAAAAAATGATAAATGATTGCACCAACCCAAAAGACGTCTTGTTTATGGCTAGTGTTTACTATCAAGATGAAAGTAAAACAGTATATGTATAGGAACCTTTACTTTTGCTTAACTCTTTGCATGCTAGTTGCAAAGCCATGATCACTTTTGCAAACATTGTGGATCCTGATGTTACGCATGTTACATTTGATCACCTGTGCATATCAAAATATCTACACTTCACTTCAGAGTATGGATTTCACATAGTTTAGATAAAACCACAACACAAGCTTGATAAAACATACAGAACTTTAAACTAAATTTGAAATCAGTTCTGTGTTTTGGAATACATTAAGTTGAACACGGCTTTTTACACAAAATTACATTGCCTTTCAAAATTATGACAAACACTGCTCAGGGTTTCTTTAGGAGCCTTATGATCTGGCTATACACTGTTTGCAAAAGGTGTATATAACTTATCTTTGCTCTGTAAATTTTGGGTTTATCACAAATTTCTAAGTTGCAGTTGCATGCTGGGTAATCTTTGTTGTCTGCTGTTAAAAAAAAATCAGAACAGGGTTAGAGTGTCAAACAGCAGCATCTCATCAGGATCCAAAAGGTTTGCAAAGGTTATCATGGTTTCTCACACAACTACCCCTGTTTTCAATAGCAAACATCAATGGCAAATATCCTGGTCTCCAACATGTGTGAGATCAATTTGATGACATCATTATAACGTCACTATTTATAAAGGCGTTATTACGTCACTGGAATTCCAAAAAGGCTTATTGCTTTTAAAAAATAGCTAAAAATCATCGGATATGTGAGAAAAAGAATCTGTCACTCTTAGATGTTTAAGACAATCTGATCTCAACCTTGTCTAGAATAGAAATGCTATTAAGCTCGCCAAGGCTTGCTCAATAAAATTTCAATTCTAGATGAGGTTGAGATCAGCTTGTCTTAACAATTCAACCCTAGCAACAAGTTTAATCGTCATGTACTAACAGTGTACCTGTGGATTACAAAATTTGTCCCATGCAAACAGTGTAGACCCTGATCAGAGTCTACACTGTTTATAATTTTGAAATACATTGTTAAAATCAACCCTAACTAGTAAACGAGAGCACTGCAAACGGGTGCTGGACGCTCGACTTTCATATACTTGAGACGGCTACATATTTCAAACTTAAGAATGTGTATGGGTGTTTAATGCCCTATTGATCATAGAAATTTGAAAGCAACAACAACTCAAACATACTTGGACAGTCTACATTCCATTCAAAGTAAACTATAAGTCAAAACAAGGACAAAAACTCTGGAACGGCATATCCAGATCACCTTTCTTGTTTGAATGAGTTGCCCTTTTGATATAACACAAGTATTTAAAGTTTCAAGTTAATACCTTTGACAGTTATTAAGGTTTTTCAATTTACAAGTTTTAAGTAAATAAATCAAGGGCAATTACTCTGGAATTACAAATCATAGAGTAACCTACCTTGTTGTAATGAGTTGTCCTTTTGATACTTAACAAGTATTCAAAGTTTCAAGTTAATATTTTCCATAGTTATTTAGATATGTTAATTTATAACTTTTAAGTAAATAAAACAAGGGCAAAAACTCTGGATACCCAAACATCAGGGTTACCTGTCTTGTTGTAATAAGTTGCCCTTCTGATACTGAATAACTATTTAAAGTTTCAAGTTAGTATCTTTCATAGTTATTTAGATATGTTAATTTACAATTTTTAAGTAAATAAAAAAGGGCAATAACTCTAAACTGACAAATCCCAGAGTTACCTGCCTTAATGTAATTAGTTGCCCTTTTGATACTGAATAACTATTCCAAGTTTCAAGTTAATATCTTTCATAGTTATTTAGATATGTTAATTTACAATTTTTAAGTAAATAAAACAAGGGCAATAACTCTAAAATGACAAATCCCAGGGTAGCCTGCCTTCTTGTAATGAGTTGCCCTTTTGATACTGAACAAGTATTCAAAGTTTCAAATGAATATCTTTTATAGTTATTGAGATATGTTAATTTATAATTTTTAAGTAAATAAAACAAGGGCAATAACTCTGAAACGACAAATCCCAGGGTTACCTGCCTTCTTGTAATGAGTTGCCCTTTTGATACTGAACAACTATTCCAAGTTTCAAATGGATACCTTTGCTAGTTATTGCGATATGTTAATTTACAATTTTTAGGTAAATAAAACAAGGGCAATAACTCTGAAACGACATATCCTAGGGTTACCTGCCTTGTTGTAATGAGTTGCCCTTTTGATACTGAACAAGTGTTCAAAGTTTCAAATGGATATCTTTCATAGTTATTGAGATATGTTAATTTATAAATTTTAAGTAAATAAAACAAGGGCAATAACTCTGAAATGACAAATCCCAGGGTTACCTGCCTTCTTGTAATGAGTTGCCCTTTTGATACTGAACAACTATTCCAAGTTTCAAATGGATACCTTTGATAGTTATTGAGAAATCAACTCTTACAAAAACCTTAAGCAAAAAACTTAACCGACGCAGACGCTGACGACAGGGTGACGACAATAGCGCGACTTTTCGAAAAAGTCGAGCTAAAAATGGACTAGACTTATTTTGAAATTGGAATTGTCCATTAAAAGTTTCAGGCTTGAATGAGTTAAACAGAGACAAGCGACAGATTCTATATTTTACCACTAGAGATAAAGTTGAGGACAGACAAGATACTGGAAACAATATGCACTCCAGTCTTTCTATGGGGCACAACAACTAAAATATTACCTATTACTCTCCTTCATTAATAACTAGATTACAAATAATAATAATAATAAAATAATGATTCCGTTACAAGCACATTTATACAGGCTTGCTAAAATACAGTCAAACTTGTCTTAAACAGTCTGACACAAACAGACAAAATACCAGGGGCCCGTTTCATAAAACTTCGTACGACAAAAACGATCGTAAGTCAAAACTTTAAAATACATTAATTTCTCTATCTAATCCTGTCTTGTAACATCTTTTTGGAAGATTCCAAAAAGATGTGACAAGACAGGATTAGATAGAGAAATAAATATTTTTTGAGAATTTTATAATCTGACTTACGATCGTTTTTGTCGTACGAAGTTTTATGAAACGGGCCCCAGTCTCTTATACACATTACAGCTTAACGCTTTACTCCATAGATACACCTTTTCACCTTTTAGTAATTCCTCAAATGAAGAAAATAGTTCATAATTTATACAGTAATGAATGTTAACGTAAAAACATTTCCTATATACTAGCAGTTGATAACTTAAAGCAGGCTAAAAGTAGGGCTGCAACGGTTCAGGTACTTCACGGTTCGGTTCGGGTTCGAGTAGACCCCTTCGGTTTTCGGTTATTTCGGTTCGGGTATTAGGACAAGAACTTGATAAAATCAACCAGAAAAAAAATCTCATTTACTGGCACATGTCTACGCAGACAACAGATCTAAACACTTTTTCGAAAACGCTATCACTGTCATCTATAATTTTATCATATGTACGAGAAAGATGTGCATTTCTTTCTACCATTTTAGGACAGATTGTAGCGAATCTAAGGCGTGGTTCGTCCCGACCTGTTTTTCATTGAAGTTTCGTAACTAAGCTTTGTCATGCTGGCTGGTATTTATAAGCGCTAAAAGAACTACCTAGCTCCAATTATATTATTATTTTACTGAAAAAGTCATTAATATTTCAGTTTAATTATTTACATCGCCATTCGCGGTCGCTAAGTAATAGACTGGTTACCCTTTTTCTGATGCTGATTCGACTTTGGTACCTTTGAAGCCGGGCTATCAATCGTGCGCATGCGTTAAGTGCTGGATTTCCCGGAATTATAAATAGCCGATATGAAAAGAATGAGACGGACGAGAAGCGAGCTATTTAAATTACTGCAAGAAGAAAAGGTTAGAACTGTGATTTAACCTTACATTTTGGAACGTCTGACCATCAAAAATATACACGCAGACTGCACGCTGATTGGTAAATTAGCGGACTAGTGTAATTTACCATACATCGGCGCACCGAACCGAAAATTTGCGGTGCCGACCCGAAACTCGAACCGAGACAAACAAACCGAAAATAACCGAAATTCGGTGAACCGTTGCAGTCCTAGCTAAAAGTAAAGCAGAATGCGCCTTCAACAACTTCAGCATGCTTTAAGTTGTTACATGTCTTCTTATAAACTAGAAACAGGTTATTGAGTAAAGACTTATTTCAAGAAAAAAGTAAAGTAGCAAGCTCCAATAGCAGCTTTCTGCTTAGCTTTTGGCCTGCAAAAAACAGCAACCTGTGTTTCAAGTCTGATATGCTTATTCAGAGTTAGAGTACCAGTAGACACTTTAATACATGTTTGACTGTACAGGCTGTTTTTTAAAAATAATGTATGTACAAACTGACCTTGCATAGAATGATGCTGAATTACACACGTAATATTAACAATAACGACTGGAAATATTTTCAATTGTATCACAACCATTACAACTTGTCTTAATCCATTATCCCATTAATACCCTTTTGATTTATTCCTCCACTTAAGAAAATAATTCCAATTCATAGTCAAGGTCTCAAGGATATGCAACATGGAAATATATTCTGTATCCAAGCAGATGGTAGACTGAAAGTAAAGCAGAATGCGCTAAGTGGTCACCTGTTTTCAAAGCTAGAAAAACGCTATGGGGTAATGGGTTATGTAGCCAATATCTAGTGGAGAAAGAAAGCATATAAATTAAAACATATTTAAAGCATGGAAAATGTACGAAAGATCACTTCTGAGCGTTCTGCTTTACATTTAGCCATGTTTTGTTTGACGATGTACACATGTACAAGTCAGAAATAAAAGTTGTTCTGTTCTTATTTCTTGTGGCTGCTTAACACAAGTTATCAATAATAACTTGAACCAAACAAGAGCTGCTGGAGCACAGCAAAGCTCACCCATTTTAAACATTTTAAGCCTTTCCCTTATAGAAGCGCCTTTGATTTATTCCTCCACGAAAGAAATTAGTTCCAATTTATATAATCATAAACATATTCCAGCATAAATGTTTTCTATATCCTGAGAGATGGTAGCTTAAAGCAGGCTGAAAGTAAAGCAGAATGCGCCCTCGGGCGCATTCTGCTTTACATTCAACCTGCTTTTAGTGGTCACCATTTGTCAAAATTAAAAACAGGTTATGGGGTAAAGGGTTAAGATAAGGGCCTATCAATTTCTAAATAAGTGCCTAACAATAGAAAACTGTTTCTGTACAATTTCCCTACAATTTTGATGCCAATATCCATTTTCAACCATGTCGGTAAACATTTGAACTTTGCAAACATACTTCAATCTATATCATACTGGTTATTCAAAACATACCGATGGCTCTAGCAGACTGAAAGTAAAGCAGAATGCACCTTAAGGCGCATTCTGTTTTACTTTTAACCTGCTTTAAGCCTTCACCCGTTTTCAATACTAGAAACAGGCCATTGAGAAAAAGGTTAATAAATAAGATTGCTTAATGCAGCATAGGAATAATGCAGAGATTGGCATCCATATCTTTTAAATACTGCACATGGGTAATCTATTGATTTGTTGTCCTAACAGTTCACACCGTAGATCCAGATCAGATATCTGATTCGTGTCTATTGTTTGCAATGCCTAAAGGTTCTTTTCCTTGTAACATTACTCTATTGATAGTTTTGTATCAATTCAGTAGGCAGTGATTTTCAAGCAAAACGTATCTATTGCATTGAAAATCCACCTTTGGCACACAAAGCAGTTTCCTTCTTCAAATCGCACAAGGTCAAACCTGATAAACCAGGGGCCTGTCTTAAGAAACGTCGTATGACAAAAAAGGGTGTAAGTCAAACTTTAAAATACATCTAATTTCTGTTTCTCTGTCTAATCATGTCTTATGACATCTCTTTGAGATCGTCTTGAAAAGACGATTCTAAAGAGATGTCACAAGACAGGATTAGAGTTTTAGAATCTGACTTAAAACCCTTTTTGTCGTACAACGTTTCGCAAGACATGCCCCTGGAGGGGTTAACAATTTTCTCTGCATTAACGTCATAATTATGACACGTCTAGATCTATGCAAATAATCATAATGGTTTTAAAAATCGAAACAAAAAGGAACACAAACACAATGCTTTTATATGAAGATTCTGTTTCATGAGGCATTGATGAGTTATTTAAAAGGTAAAAATATTAAAGATAAAATATCAATACCATTGTCTATTCTAGTGACATCAGTATGTCTAGTGAGTTAAGTTGGACCAAGTTAAAAACAAACAAGATTTAAATAAATATGTTCATACTACCTAAAAGACTAATCGATTTGAAGCGGGCAACGATTGAAAAGCAAAACCTTAGTCTCCCTTTCGTTGCTTCGCAAGGAAACAATAAAATCCATGTTTTCTGAGACACTAACAGGCTGACAGCTGCAAAATTCATGACAAATCACACCCAAAACTTAGTTGCAAAGGCAGTTAGAAATATACATTACGTGAGTTAAGCTTCTGTACTCTGTCATCAAGGTAAAAATTAAAATTAGATTTATTACCCAACAGAATTTTACAAAATTTACTCGTACATACATTTGTCGCTCGATTAAGAGATTTCACATCTTTAATAATTCTAGTTGAACCTTGATAACTTGAACTCGTTGATGTCAAATTTATTCATATTTTCACCAGAGCTCCAGATATAAAGGGAGTAATTAAAAACTAAAATCTTTATTTCTACATAAAACCCTATGGCGTAATTACTCATTAGAATCGCCTCAAAGAGGTGATTCTAATGAGTAGTGACACCATAAGACTTTGGCTCTATAATGTGAGAGAAAATGGATTTATTCAGTTTACCCCCTCTTATCTGGAGCCCATTTCACAATTTTATTTCAATAACCTGTGTGCACTTAATTTGAACAACAATAATAAATCTGTACAGTGCTCCCACTCTACAACAACACTAAATGGGAGACATATAAGGTGTGGAAGTTGTTATAAGGAGGGAACATTAATACCCTTAGAGAACATTTGCAAACAGTTTGTTCTCAAACCCAGATCAGATGCCGCGTAACCTGGCAACTGATCTGGATTCAACTGTTTGTCATTATATTTCTTCTGTCACAATGTCCAATACGTTACTTAGAGATAAAATAGCAAACAACGAGTTTAACCCTTTCCTCCCTAAAACTTTAAATGGGAAATTCCAGTTTCCATTTAAGTCTAGTCAATTTCTGACTTTTAAGGGTTGTTTTTGTCAATAATTGGCATTATGACAAACAGTGAAGACCCTGATCAGAGGGCTCCTTTCGGAGCCCTCTGATCTGGGTCTTCACTGTTTGCACAGGACAAGTGTACTACTCACATGTACACTGTTTTAAAAGGACGCCTATATGCGGGACTAGGGTTCAAAGGGTTAAGCTTACACTATTGCAGCAGTGAAAGCATTAGACATAATTGTCTTGTTTGGGGAACAGCGACAAGCAGTGTTGTAAGGAGGGAATCATTGTTCAGATAACCGTTGTAGGGAGGGAGCACTGTATTTCAAAGGTAAGCCATGTTTTAACTTTGTAATACGGTAAAACCTCTCTATAACAACCACTAAATCGAAGGCTAATTGTTTGTTCAAAAGACAGGTGACAGCTTAAAGCAAGGTAACAGTAAAACTGAAAGCTCCTAAAGGAGCTTTCTGTTTTACTGTCACCTTGCTTTAAACAGTCACCTGTCGTAAATACCTAATAATTTACATAATTAAGTGGCCGTTGTAGGGAGATTTTACTGTACAGGTATGTTCCGTGAGTTCCAGTTATCTAAGTTGGACTGTACATGAAACAAAGATTAGCTATCACAAACTATAAATATTGCAATGAACTCTTCACTTTATACAAACCATGCATGCTATGGAGACTTAAATATTTAGCATTGAAATCATAATTACAAACTGAATCTGACTCCATTATTCCTACACCCAAGCTTATTTACAATATACCGTTAGGATTTATTCCATTCTCCAAATAATGATTTCAGTTTTACTTACTAAATGTCTCTATGAACCCAAGTCACGCATATACATTGTATGCATCATTTGCAAACAGCATACATGTGAGGAGTACACTTGTTCTATGCAAACAGTGTAAACTCTGATCACAGGACTCCTTAAGGATCAAGCTGTATACCTCCCCCCCCCCCCCCCCCCCCCCTCCCCTGTTTAATTTGAGTAGCCAACTGTCACAAGTTTCACTGCATCTGAAGTTACAGCAGCTGCAATTTTTTTCTATCATCAATGCTATTAAAAACTTGATTAAAACCCTATACATCTACATGTATTACACAAGCCCTTTTCCAGTAGCCTCTCATATCTTCTATATCTGTCACCTGACAACATTTAATGTTTCTTATTGAACTCTTTGCATGCTATAAAGTACTTTTACTTAATTATTTTGTCAGCTTTGAGAGCTTAGTGGTTTCACTATTTTCAACAAAAGCTTTGCAGAAATTGAACCAGAGTGTCAAACAGTGAGTTTAATCTAATTCATCCGAACTGATTAGGACCTAGTTGAAACTTGATCAGCTCACATACAATAAGAAACCTTAGGTCTAAAGTCAATCTTGTATTAAGGGAATTCTCAATAGGGGATTCATTAGTAGTTTTCAATAAATCTGGTTACTTGCGTAACACTTTCATTCTGACTCAAGCAGTCACTTGGTTTAAAAGATCTCCACCCTATTTGACTATTTCTGTATACCTATAATCTCTTAATGCAATATTGACTGTACTTCAAAAGGAATACAAATACGCTTAAAGCTGTTTTTCTGCATATAAAAGGCACTCTCTTGTAAAACGGCTACTAATGCTTTCAGGCATTGCCAATCACTAGTGGATTGAAAACATTTATTTCTTGCATCCTTTTCCAACATAACGTAAAACCTCTCTATTACGACCACTAAATTATTGTAATTATAAGCACCACAGGTGACTGCTTAAAGCAAGGTAACAGTAAAACAGAAAGCTCCGATAGGAGCTTTCTGTTTTTCTGTCACATTCCTTTAAGCTGTCACCTGTCTTTCATACAATCAACTAGCCTTCGTTTCAGTGGTCATAAACTCATAATAGAGAGATTTTACTGTAGTAAGGAAAGCGGGATTTTTTTAATTTTTTTTTGAAGTACAAAATCCAAGCAGTTAAACCATTTGTGTATAAGTCGTCTATATTCTTTCATGTCTCTAAATCAAAGCATAATGGATCAATGGGTATAAATGTACAAATGTCCCAAATTTTCATCCATGATTTTAAATCTATTAAACAGAGAAATAATTCTCTCTTTTACAACCACACTAGGACTAAGATTTCAATGTGTGGCTGTTAAAAACACAAGATTGACCACTTATGATTCTACCACTAGCAATCATCAGCATCTAAGGAACAGGGGCCCGTTTCATAAAATTTCGTACGACAAAAACGGTTAAAATACATTTAATTTCTGATTTCTCTATCTAATCCTGTCTTGTGACATCTTTTTTTCAAGACGATTCCAAAGAGATGTCACAAGACAGGATTAAATGGAGATATAAATAATAATTAAGACTTGTATAATCTGACTTACGACAACATTGTCGTACAGGTATATGAAACGGGCCCCTGGGGTACATTGTTTATATTTGACAGATAGGCAGACACCCTCAGCTGGTACTGTTATCTTCAAGTGATCATAGCCGGACTAAAGTCAGATATTCTTCACTATTTTTAGCTACTTATCTCTTTCCTACACAGAAGCACCTTACGACACATCTATCTTCTCAACATTAGCACCATAGCTGAATATCCATCCAAGTAGCTTCTTCAATCAAGAATACAGTAAAGCACAAAGCTCTGCTTTACATTCATCTTACTATACCCAGTCACCTGTCTTAAACACTGTTGGATATAGGTGTTTGCAGTTTTGACTGTCAAGGAAACGGCTAATTACAACAGTTGATCAGTGCTAACATCAGCTTCTGTTTAGTGTACAGTGGAGAAAACGTTCTGCTTTCCTAAAAAACAGGTTTACACTGAAACGTTTATTTCCATTGCAAACAGTTTGGAGCCAGATCAGACACAGGGTTACCCGGCGTCTGATCAGGCTCCAAACTGATTGCCATTCAGATTAACATTAATAGTCATAATTGTAGAAATTTGACATTTTCCATGTTTTATGACGATGCATTTAAATGGGAAAGAATAAAGTTTCTTCACTGTATACTAGCTCTAGTCCTCACACAGCTGTGTAGTAAGCTAGATTCACAATTTGTTCAGCTGTTCTTGACTATGTCTAGGACTTGACGGGGGAAGAATAGAGCTGCGGCAGTAAGGTCGGGCTGAGGGGTTCAATCCCACCTGAAAAACAATGTTCACAAATTACTACAAGTACAACGCAGAGGTGATACTTTGTTCAGATTTTTAAAACACAGAAATAGAATAATTGTCTAAATGAATATAATTAACCATATACAAATGTTTATTACCCTACAGAAAAGCCTGTTTCTAGTTTTGAAGATAAGTGACCACCAGAAGCAGGTGCTGGTAAAGTAGAATGTACCTTAAGGTTTACTTTCAGAATGCTTTAACCCTTTTGCCCATAGAAAAGTCTTTTAGCACATTAAGTTTATTTCTATGCTGAAGAAAATATTCCCAATTTATACAGTCATGAATATGTATCACAATTTCTTGATTTTAGTAGGTGGTAGCTTAAAGCAGGTTGAAAGTAAAGCAGAATGTGCCTTAAGGCACATTCTGCTTTACTTTCAGCCTGCTTTAAGTAGTCACCTATTTTCAAAACTAGAAACATGCTATGTGGTAAAGGGTTAAGCTACCATCTGCTAGGAATCTAGTAAATACTTCTTGTGGTGCATATTCATGATTGTATACAGTGAAACTATTTTCTTCAGTGTAGGAATAAACTAAAGGCATATTAACGGAACAATGGGTTAGTTGAACTGTTCAATATATGTCCCTTGAAACAGTAACATGAAGATTGAACTGTGTATATCATTAAGCTAATTCATGGAATATTGAACTGCAAAAGCCATGAAAGCTAAGTCTAAGCACCTACTGTGGTAACTGTTCAAATACCTATATAAAGTGATTTAGGTGGCTTTGAATTACAGATTTGTAAAGTTGTTTTTAAATATCCATTATCTTCTAAAAACTCTTCATAAATAAATTAAGTTGCTCAACGAATACTACTTGTTTTCTCCAAAGCTAAAAGTGCAAACCACCTTTAATACATGTAGTCAGCTGTTTTAGCAGATGGCTACTTAAAGCAATACATGAAAGTAATACAGAGAGTTTCTATTACTTTCATCTTCCTTTAAGCTGCCTCAAGTATTCAACATTATCAGAGAATAACCATTTATGATGCTGATCAGAAGTAGATAGATGTAGTTAAATCCACATAGAGTATAAAGTATAACATACAACTTGGTATGATACAGTGCACCCTCTCTACGACAACACCCAATGGGAGAAAAAAATTGTGTGTGTTGTTCAGAGAGAGCTGTTATAGGGAGGGACATTGGCTAACATTTGCAAACAGCTTGAATCCAGATCAGACGCAGCATAATGCTGCATCTGATCTGGATTCAAACTGTTTGCCACTCATTATCTTTTTTTCTGTCAAAATATCCATTATGTAAGAAAAACAGCAGGAACAATTTTAAGCAGAGGATATTGCAGCAGTGAAAATGTTTGACACAATTGTCTTGGGAACAGTGGCAAGGGTCATTGTAAGGAGGGAAAAGTTCTTCGAAGGGCTGTCGTAGGGAGGGAGCACTGTATAACATACAACTCAGTATGATACATGGCATGAAGAAAGTTAGAAAACTAGGGTATACCAACTCTGGTGGGAACATCATGCTATAAACAGAATTTGCATTAGAACAACGAACATGCAACAAAGTCAGTCAAATGATTAGTACATCATGCTGTTTATTAACAAAACCATGACACCTCATTGAACAATTCACTTTATACACATTATATTACTCATTTATCCCTGGGCTTCCCAATTGTAAAAGGCCCCTTTTTCTCCCAATTTTGGTGAAAGAATTTCCCCAAAATATAAGGCCTTATTATTATATGACATGATTATCTCGAAATCCATTTCATATGTTCAGTAAAACACCCTATATTAGAAGTGTCCTATTTTAATGAATTTAATGAATGCAACTTTCTATTTTCTGTAAGTATGTACACTTTGATTTGGTTTTTATGTAGTACATTTGTGTATTTTGTAAGTCAGTATGCTTTTCCCAATTTAATCGAAAGTCACCCTTAAATTTCCCAAAATAAAAGATTAAGACCCCATCCAAATTTTTGAAAAAAGGTCATGTATAATCCCTAGTGATGTTTAGATATATCATTAGTAGACTGGATACCTATGAAGAGAACACTTGTTCTATGCAAACAGGATAGACACTGGTCGGTGGACTCCTACAGAAACCCTCTGAACAGGGTCTACACTATTTGCCATTTTCCAATATACATTATTACATGTATTGTTATGAAACCTCTTTATAATCACCAAAGCCTAGAGTGTAAGGATTCATTAGAAACAACCTCTTTGTGAAAAGTCAAATAAACCACAGCATAAACTTTGAAGGGGATTACAAAGAAAACTAATTGTATTATCTTAGCTTACTCCTCAAACCTTGATACTATAGCCAATTAGTCTCAAGTGCATATCTGGAATATCCAACAATGTTTTAAGACTGGTGATGGTTTAAAGCAAAACAAAAGTACTAAACTTTCATCTTGCTTCAAGCTGCAAACTGTACCAAACACAGAGCTCGAGATCAAGAGAAGTACATGTATGTCAAAAACTAAAATTTTCATTTCTGCATTAAACCCTCATCATCATCAACGGTATTTATATTAACGTGCAGGAGTGGGAGAGTCATCCACATCGGTGGGCCTCCTTCCAGGCAGCTGGCTAACTGCACACACCCTATGGTGCCAATACTCACTAGAATCTTCTCTTTGAGACGATAATAAAGAGAAGTAACATCATAGGATTTGTTGCTGAAAAGGTCTAGAACATGTTGGATATGTTCAGTTTACTCCCTCTTATCTGGAGCCCTGGGTCCAAGGTTTTAAAGAGTTTCGAGTTGATTCTGACTTTGTTCTCAAGCATTTGATTGGTCAGATTTGAGCCAGGGCTCAAATCTGACCAATCAAATGCTTGAGAACGACTTCAGACTCACTCAAAAGCTTTATAACCTTGGACCCTGTTAACACCATCAATACATATTCTATGATGGTGCGTATGTGGAGGATTAGGCTTCATATTGCCCTTTAGTGGAGGAAATGGATTGACAGGTGCCCTTAGAGTGCAAATTAACTGTCAGTAAAGTACAAAAATTAACAAGTATTTGTATTAGTTAGGGCTTAGGGTTACATTTTTTGTACACACATCTGATATGAGGATGCAGTTGTTATGAATGGCTTTCTAGATTTCTGTCTTAGCCCTCTCTGTGGGGTTCAAACTCAATCATCGGTATTGTGCAACATGGGACATTTGCAAATAGTTTTAATCAAGACCAGACACTTCTGGATCAGAATCCGATCAGGGTCTAAACTGTTTGCCCATATAAATAACAATATGTCTTAAAAAGGTCCCAAATTTTAAATGGACATGAGCTTGCAAATTTCTTTATAAGCAGACAATTATATGGTGATGAAAGGCAAATTATAACTTAATGCAGGATGAAAGCAAAGCATATAACTCCTTCAGAACTTTCTGTTAAATTTTCTCCTGCTTCAACTTATTCACCTACCGGTAATGTCATCTGCTAAAATTCTGAAATGAGTGTTAAATACCCTTTTCATATCTACTTAAAAATAGGGTTTAACACAATTTTAATCCTGATTGGGCCCTGGTTAATGTTGGGATCCAGGACCCAAACTGTTTGCTAAGGTCCTTGATACAGATTTTCTGTGCTGGTTACTTATCAGGATTTGATAGAAGCATTGTTATGAGAATTAACCCATCACCCCCATAAATATCCCGTTTTTCGCCTTTGGTATATTCCTCCACTGAAGAAAATAGTTCCAATTTATGCAGTACATATTTTCTATATTTTAGTAGATGATAGCTTAAAGCAGGCTGAGAGTAAAGCAGAATGCGCCTTAAGGTGCAGTCTGCTTTACTTTTAGCTTGCTTTAAGTGGTCACCTATTTTCAAAACTGGAAACAGGCTATGGGGTAAAGGGTTAAACAAAAGCCTGAAAAGCTGGAACTATGAAGGCAAACTTTGCTGGTATGGTCATCTGAAGTTTATTTTACATGACAATGAAGTTGCATTCCTGCATTTTCAATACTGCAAGAGTATACGTTTATTCTCTAGAAAAATTTATGCACATATACTGAGAAACTGGCAAGTTCAGAAAAGCTTTGCAATGAATATAATCCCTTTCCAATAGTGTATACATCTTTAAAAAAATCCTGAAAACTATTGACATTCTAAGTAACCTGAAACAGCCTGCCTTATAATTGAAGCCAGATTTTTATAAATTAGAAAAGCGATGATGTGACTAATTCTATATGAATGATGCTATGCTTACAAATATCTTTATTGGCTCTGGGTTGTAACGTTGTTACTGTCAAAAAGCTGAGTGGATTGATGACTTGAACGCATATTCTTCTACAACACAGAATCATGAAACATGCAGACATGAGAATATGGCTGATTCGCAATGATAGCTTAAGCTAGTCTTATCAACCTTTTACATAAGTTCAA
Organism: Gari tellinella; assembly: GCA_922989275.2. Classification (NCBI taxonomy): domain Eukaryota; kingdom Metazoa; phylum Mollusca; class Bivalvia; order Cardiida; family Psammobiidae; genus Gari; species Gari tellinella. The sequence continues at coordinate 50,265,439 of OV277866.1, forward strand.
CTTCGATACAACGACATTGCTTCAGCCAAACATACGCATGTTCGCAACTTAGAAAGCTATGTTTGAAGATTGAAATTGCAAGATGATTAACTGGCCATTTGAAGAGAAACATAGGAAAATCAGCCTGAAGAGTAAGATAACCTCAAGATTAGTTCCCAAGCTAAGTCAGCCTAGAAAATACATGGCAGTTGATAGAGGAAGTTCAAGTTGTTCTTTTTGTTGTCAAAATATCAGAATAGGAGAGAATTGCATAGTTATGCCTCAAATACTTTCTGCTGCTGTCATACATCTGCTTTTACTTCTAAAATTTCGATTTTAGACATTCATTTTAAACAAGTGTCAAAATGGATGGATCCTGGTCAGATGCAGAGTAACTTCACATCTGTCTGATCAGAATCCAAACTGTTTGCAAATATTAGTCAAATCACACTCAGCACTCTAATGGTTAAGTTAACCCATTACCCCATAAAAACACTTTTTTATGCCTTTAATTTATTTCTCCATCGAGGAAATTAGTTCCAATTTATACAGTTAAATTATGTATGATCAGAACTATTTTCTATATTCTAGGAGATGGTAAATTAAATCAGGCTGAAAGTAAAGCTTTAATTTCAAATTTCAACCTGTAGTCCAGCAGATATGTGAAAGTATCGTGCATTTTATGATAAAAGCATGAAACTTGGTACACTGGTACTAGACATTATGAGAAACATTTTAAAGATTGGAGGCATTCTGGATCTGTCCTGTGTCGACCATGGCGGCCATTTTTAAAAATGGCCGCCAATTAGAATAGTTTTTTGCAGTCTAGTGGCAATGTGTCTTGGTTTATCATATTTCAACAGGGCTAAATCACTAAATGCAGCTGCAAGTATGATGACTTATTGCAGAAAGGCAATATAAGAATAGTTTGGATTTATATAAGAGTCATTTAAGGTAATTTAAATCCCCAATACACTCCCCCCCCCCTCCAAAAAAAAAGAGAAAATAATAATAAAAAAATTCAAAACACAGAATTTAAAGTACAGTGGCGAACCCATTATTCTTTCCAATAAAGGTGTTTATGCTTAAACATTATGTCTATTGCAAACAGTTTGGATCTAGATCAGACGGGTTAGCTGGTGACTGATCAGGCTCTCAACTGTTTGCCGCTCAAATATAAATAAATCGTCAGAATTTTAATAAAATTGACATTTTCTACATTTATTGCACTACTGAATTTGCATTTAACTTCCTTTAAATGAAAAGAATATCCTTTTTCTCCACTGTATGACAATTTTAAAAGCTTAATGACCTTCATACTATCAGGTGCATTTTGGGGATTTATTGTCTTCATTTGAGAGACACCAAATTTGGTGGCACAGTGGAGATGCGCTCACAACCAGCGCATTTGCTAAGTCATGTACAGGGAATGTTTTATTTCGCATATCTACATCTTCTTCTGCAGCATATATGATAACAGGGCAGTATGCTGAACCAGCAGGTGGCAGACGTAACCCAACTTGTTCCAAGCGCAATAACCTTTTGAATTGAGTACACATTCAAAAAATAAAGTCTGTATCACACGTAGTTCCAAAGTTATGGCCAATGTTTAAATCACCCGATTTTACCTCTAAATGACCTTGACATTTGTTCGACATGACCCAAGATGTACTGAGCTCAAGGACTTCTTGAGCTGAGTAAACATTCCAAATATAAGGTATGTACCACATGCAGCTCCAAAGGTTACACACAGCTGCTTACACCCGATCTTGTGAGCAAGACTGCTAGCACAACTTTTTCTGTGTCAACAGTTCTAAGTAAGATATTTTGGCAACCTTGTTTGGTTGCGGCATGAAGCAACATCGTTGTATCCGTTTCCTTGTGTGTAGAAGGTAATAACGATTCAGCGTCAAGTGTCTCTCAACAACGCAGCTTCCCCATGAGTAATGACAACTATGCATGGAAATTGTTCTTCTATTACTTGTTCACTGAGGAGATTAAATAGTTCTAATTTATTACAGTCTTCCTGTAGGAATTGATGCCAGTTTCCGGGCAACCTTTTGTTTTCCTCGATCCTAATTAGTGCGCCAATTCCCTTTTTTAAGTTTGTTCGCTTTAAGACTCAGATTTGTTAACGTCAAAACTACATCACCACGGGAAACAGAATCTGACAATTGTCTCCGTATGTTGTTCATGAATTCAAGAGCATACTAATTGAATGGATGTAAAAGGCTTGATTGCGTTGGCAATTTCCCTGTCCTATCCTGATGCTATGCTATCAGCAGCATCACTTTCTTGTACCATGGTTCTAGGCCTTGGAGAATTTCTGCCGTTTTGCACAACCTCACATCACCGCAATCTGAGAGTGACGGTGTATAGCATGGGGTTTCATGTTGGTTACATCTTGTAAAACAAAGAGTCATATATTCGACTAGCAATACATGTACAATTATATTGTATTGAAAATAAACTACAATAACATATATGGACTTCAGCTGGATTGCCCATACTGCTCAGGGTCATACAGATTCTACATATTCTTGAGAAACAGTGCTCCTGAAAATAACAGTTGGTTGTCATATAGTTTACGATTAAGTGACACAAAACGACCTTGATGATTCAGTCATTTATAATGGAAAAGTAAGGACAATTGAGTTTATTGTTCCATTTACACATGATTAATTGATGACATGCGAGTATGGAATAGTAGTCTAGAAGAGCAAACCCCAGTGGCAAGTAACACCTAATTTTCTCACACCTGTTAATTGTGCTGACCTAGAACAGGGCTATCCATGAAGACATCTTTCTAGTGTAAGTTGAGGCACTGTTTTAAATAACGCTTTGGGTCACTTCATCTACTAGTTTGCCAAAGAAGTATCCATACATCAGCGGTACATGATGACATTTCCAGACAAACATTCGGAAGGAATGTTCAGCTTTTTGTAAGGGAAAGTTTACAGTCATGAAATAACTGAATTTATTACTGGATTAGTCGAGATGGAATCATCATCTGCACCACATTTATGTCACAACGAGGATAAACCAGGCAGGTCTTATCAATAGCATGCTGCTATAATGTCCATAAGTGAATACTTACCCTTACTGGGTACCTAACCTTAGGTTTACACAAAGATTCATGTTTATGACATTGCCAACTTCCTGTTTTTTTCCCTTGAGACTGTGAGTTATGAGTGTTACCCTAAGCTTCTTTGGTATCCTTTACCTTTAGGGATCATGGTGGGCACTTGGTCGAGGTTACTTGCACATTAGCCTCTCACCTCCTAGATGTGGATTCGAATCAGGCTTAGGGTAATGTATTTCAAGATAGTGTCGAAGGAATAGATACCGTAGTGTGGGAAAATCATGCAACCAGGAGCCGCTGAAGTCCATATACGTTATTGTAGTGTATTTAGTGGAATGAGATTAGCAAAATATCAGACCTTCTCCACTGCCTAGAACACTGGTACCAGAAGTGATGATGCTGATAGCATAGGATCTGGAATGGACTTGGTCACCATTGATGGTGCGGAAATTGCCAAAGCAGCACACGCGTAAAAAAGGGGAAAGGGCGCACACACTAGGAGCAAGTGAAACAAAAGGTTGCCCGGAAACTGACATCAATTCCTGCAGGAAGACGGTAATAACAATTATCTATTTAAACTCCTCAGTGAACAAGTGATAGAAGAACAATTTCCATGCATAGTTGTCATTACTCATGGGGAAGCTGCATTGTTGAGAGACACTTGACGCTGAATCGTTATTTCCTTCTAAACACAAGGTGTTGCTTCATGCCGCAGATTGGACCAAACAAGGTTGCAAAATATCTTACTTAGAACTGTTGACACAGAAAAAGTTGTGCTAGCAGTCTTGCTCACAAGATCGAAGGTAAGCAGCTGTGTGTTACCTTTGAAATGGAGAAATGGTTCTACTACTTTGACATTAAGTCAATGGCACAGATTCCAGGACGTGACAAGCTCGCTTCCTACTGTTCATGCTCTAACAGTATGTGACAGTGACACTTACATCATGTTTTGGTGGTATATGAAAACAAACAGCTTGATCAGATTGTGTGTCACAACAGGTACGTCATATTGATGTATCAAAGCTGTGAAACAATGTTTACATGGCCAAACAGATGGTGTTCACCCAAAAAGCACGAGTACTGAACATATACCGCTCACACTGGATGCTCTCTATCAACATCTCATAAGTGTAGGGTACCAGCCTGGTCACGTATGGGATCAGAGCTTGCTAAAAGCACAACAACTTCAAGATCCAGCAGAATTTGGTTGAATATTAAATAATGATTGGTCGATTTGGAAGTAATTTAGGTGAATCTGCCACCTGCTGGTTCAGCATACTGCCCTGTTATCATATATGCTGCAGAAGAAGATGTAGATATGCGAAAGAAAACATTCCCTGTATATGACTTAGCAAATGCGCTGGTTGTGAGCGCATCTCCACTGTGCCACCAACTTTGGTGTCTCTCAAATGAAGACAATAAATCCCCCAAATGCACCTGATAGTATGAAGGTCATTAAGCTTTTAAAATTGTCATACAGTGGAGAAAAAGGATATTCTTTTCATTTAAAGGAAGTTAAATGCAAATTCAATAGTTGCAATGAAATGTAGAAAATGTCAACTTTATTAAAATTCTGACGATTTATTTATATTTGAGCGGCAAACAGTTGAGAGCCAGATCAGTCACCAGGTAACCCGTCTGATCTGGATCCAAACTGTTTGCAATAGACATAATGTTTAAGCATAAACACCTTTATTTGGAAAGAATAATGGGTTCTCCACTGTACTTCACATTCTGTGTTTTGAATTTATTTTTATTATTATTTATTTATTTTTTTGGAGGGGGGTTGTATTTTGGGATTTAAATTACCTTAAATGACCCTTATATAAATCCAAACTATTCTTATATTGCCTTTCTGCAATAAGTCATCATACTTGCAGCTGCATTTAGTGATTTAGCCCTGTTGAAATATGATAAACCAAGACACATTGCCACTAGACTGCAGAAAACTGTTCTAATTGGCGGCCATTTTTTAAATGGCCGCCATGGTCGACACAGGACAGATCCAGAATGCCTCCAATCTTTAAAATGTTTCTCATAATGTCTAGTACCAGTGTACCAAGTTTCATGCTTTTATCATAAATGCACGATTGTTCCACTTTTGGGCACTTATCCGCTGGACTACTGCTTTAGTGGTCACCGGTTTTCAAAAATAGAATTGGGCTATGGGGTAATAGGTTAAAACTGTTTTATACTTTCTACCTCACAAACTAGTATCACAATTCAATTTTCAACATAAATAGCCAATCAAGACATTCAGAAGTCAACACTGGTGCAAAACTGACTTCAAACTAACTCACAGTCTGGCTTTCAAAAAATAAGCCAAATTATAAGTCGTTCTTGCAACTATGACAACTTTGATTAAAAGTATGAATATGGAAACAAAACTAAATTCCATTGTATACCATTTTTCCAAGTTTGCTTTGAAATACAGCGTCTAAAATGGATTTAACAACATTTTTCTTTAAATTCCGAGTGCAAATTATCTATTACATAATTAGCATGCTAGCTGCAATAACCGTGATAACCTTTGCAAACAGCTTGGATCCTGATGAACATTTTAACCTTTTTTCCTTTGTCTCCACCAAATCCTATATTGTAACTACTATTGATTAGAATCGTTGATATCCTCACATTATCTGAAGCTCTTGGAAATTAATTTCTAGTTATACTTCAGATTAATTTCAAAGATTCTACCTTATACTTGTGACAATGCATTTTTCTTTTTTTTAAAAATAAAACTCTGTAAAACAAAAACAAAAATTTTCTGCAGCCAAGCTGTTACGCCAGAGACTAAAATATCCAAGAACTTTTAACAAAGGTTGAAAGTTCAATATAACTGATCAAACTCAGTGAGCCACATTGCAAGAAAAAATCATTTAACCATTGACCCCATACCCTTTTATAGTTTTGAAGATAGGCACTACTTTAGGCAGGTTGAAAGTAAAGCAGATAAGGAGCATTCTGCTTTACTTTTAAACATATGTCTTTTGTCATGCATTCAGCATACTACTTTAAACCTAACAAGGTGAATCCAATCATTTTTTGAATGGCTTCGAGACAAGACTTTCGACTAATCTGGATTACACCAGTTTGAGGTAGTGGCAGATAGCAATGGTGACTCGAGACAAGGACCAAACAGCATAGACCCTGATCAGACATGGCATTGGAAATGCACCAGCAATATCTGGGTTGACACCGTTTGCATTGTTCAAAGGCCCTTCTTCTCACAAAGTGACTCATTTATTAGTATGAATATCTAATCTACATTGTAAACTGCATTGGTGTTACAAAGTTCCTAGAAGACAGTGAAAACGTATTACACATGTACCTTTTTTTAAGCAATGGCTTTGGGCAGAACTTTTGTGGTGTACATTCATTTGCTCATCTAAAGATTAAATCAAAATAAGCCTTCCTTTTTAACACATTGAACCCTAGCGACGAGTATACTCATCCTGAACAAATCAAATGCCTATCAAGAGTACACTTGTCCTATGCAAACAGTAAAGAGCCCTCTGATCAGGGTCTACACTGTCATTTTGTAAAATATTGTTGACAAACACCCTAATTATTAAAAAAATGGACTAAATTTAATTGCATACTGGAATTGCCCATTTAAAGTTTCAGGGGTGAATAATTAAGAATCAAGAGCTGTCACAGTCACAGTGACAAAAGCCCCAACATTAAAACCTCGATCATGTGTATGGCAGGTGTTAAGCCTGGACTGACAAAATGGTTCCCTTTGACACCAAATTATGACCTTGACCTTAGAGATACAGACCAAGGTCTTGCGTACCCCACATTATATTCTCGAGAAGAATATTTGGTGCCATATCATTCTAAAATCCATCCATGCATGATGGAGTTAGAGCCTAGACCATTATACATTTGTTTCATAGGTACGGAGTGAACAGTCAAATCATGACCCGAGGTAGCAGGGAAGACCTTGAGAACTGTTACCCGAGGCCAACAGTTCTCAAGGTCTTCCCTGCTACCGGGCGAGGGACAATGGTTTGACTGTTCCCGAAGTAACTATCAAACAAATGATTTATTACCTGACTCTCTATTTAAGCAAGGCTGAATGAATGTCTAGATCTAGATCGATCTAGATATACAAGGTTTGAACAAAACGTGTTTAGATTTTATATTTAATCTTTATTAATGAATTCAAAACAACAACGGAATGTGAACATCACTGTTTTGTAAAAAGATTTCTCTACTAATTCATTTTTTCAATTATGATTGAAATTGTTATTGTTTCTTATTGACTGAAATTGATTGACACTTTGTTTGGTATTCCAAATTACGTCATTATGATATGACATCAATGATATGACATCATTTATTTTTGTAACGTCATAAAAAAGAAGCCGTTAGATCTGCAAGCAGTTTATCTAGTTTATTCGGAGTTACTCTTAATACTAGATCTAGAACTATATAGCCTTTTAAGGGGAATGTTCGGGAGAGAAAAACGACCCGACCAACCCCGCAAAAGGCTAGATCCTTATTCCTTAAACAAAATTCTGTATCATAGCCTTATTCCGTACCGCGATGCAGAAAGTTTTTTGCGCACCATTTTCGCACATGTAATAGTGCTGTGTAACAGTCAACTGTTGCCCCCTGGCCTCAGTCTGGTAAATCTTTGCTGAAAACAGTCAAAAATGCTTAATAATCACTTAAATAGAGTCAGGTAATAATACAAACTGTTCCACTTTTAAACTGTGACCATGACCTTTGAGATATGAGCCCGAGTCTTAATTGCCATACATATAAGGTGAACATTTATACCAAGTTACACCAAAATCCATTCAAGTAAGTAGGAGTTACAGAGTGATCACAATGTCGGACACACAGCTACTCAGATGTGAGACAGTACAATTCCTATATGCCTCCCAAATCGGGGGCATAAAAAGCACTTAGTGCATAAGCAACTGTACATCTTTGTCTTTAGTCGTGTTTATGTTCGAAAACTAACGAAAACTACTTAAGTCAAAGGATGCCAAGTACATAATTCAATCTTGCTAGTTTAATTGAAATCCAGGAAAGAAATTAGATTGGATCTGGACAATAAAAATATTACAAGAAACTCCTGGTATTTGATCTTTTAAAGGGAGACTTGATCTTGGTGTTTTTGTATTTTTATTGAGGTTTGTTGCTTAAAGCAAGATGTTAGAAAAAATGAAAGCTTCAGGAGCTTTCTACTGGACTTTCATCCTGCTTTAAGCTGCAACCTGTCTTTGACACAATAAGCTTCCTCAAACGTTATTAGAGCACTAATACACAACTGTAGCTACTACATTTTCACTGACTAAGCTAGGAATCATTCACTCACTTCATGTAAAAGCAGAAAAAAAATCGTGGGACAAAACATGTGCTAAAAAGTACAAAAATACTAAATGATCATGGTACACACAGCAAAATCTTGGTAAGAGCCTGTTGAGGCTAGCGAGATGTTCCCACCAGGTCCCTGATCTGTACTACTGCACGTCGTGACAGTTGTCTGACTAAACACGCTCTCATTCGTACCCTGGTTCATCTCTCCAAGAATCTTCCTTGCCAACCGATTGGATTTTCTCCTTGCACGACTTCCTGGAGCCTGTACAAGAAATAAATTACATGGGGCCTGTACAAGAAATAAATTACATGGGGCCTGTACAAGAAATAAATTACAATGAAGCCATAATAGTTTGAACTTGTTTAAATCAAACTTACTATTATTTCAATGTTTAAATGTGGCATAGCTAAGTTTTATCTTTAAAATATTTGTATGACATTGTTATTAACCCATTACACCTATTTTCTCCTTTAATTTATTCATCCACTGAAGAAAATAGTTCCACTTTAAACAGTAATGAGTATGTACCAGAACTTGGTCCAGAAGAAATGATTTATTTATCCGAGTTGATTATCGCTTAAAGCAGGATGAAAGTAAAGCAGAATGCGTCTTAGGGCGCATCCTGCTTTACTTTCAACCTGCTTTAAGTGGTCACCTATATTCAATACTAGGAACAGACTATGGAGTAATGGGTTAAAATATCAACATTTTACAGACACAGAAGTATTGGTGAGTTTGACTTCAGTTATACAGACTCAACTGTAATATGAGTTTTACATTCAGTCCAGTTGGCAAGCAGTAAGGCTTTCTAAACTCTTACCCTCTACAAGTAAGTTTTTTTACGGTAATTTTAGAAGTTATATAGAGAAAGACAAAAATGATCATTACAGAAGCAAGTAACCAGCCTTAACCCTCTGAATCCAAAATAAAATATCATTTGCTCACTTTATAAGATGAAATTGACTCTTCTTCCTATCTGTATTTGTAGATATAGTCAAAACTCGACAATTCTAGCTCGCTTATGTTGAACTGACCCACATTTTAAAGTTAAAACATGGCTTAGCAAGGTCAACTTTTATGTTCGGCTTAAGCGAGATAAAATTCTCGAAATGAACTAATGAAATATGGGAAAGTTTTATGTAAGCGAGTTAAGTATTGAGTTTCGACTGTAATATCTGGGTGACTACCAGTTTGGATCCTGATATGACTTTATCATCTAATGGGGAGTCAAACTGTTTGAAAAGGTTTTAAGAAAAATATTATATAGTCATTTTCTGATCTATTGTTAAAAGAATTTGAACTCAAACTCGTATAAACCAAACACGCTTGTGTGAAATCAAAACGTGGCAAAGGCATGTTTAAACTTTGAAATACATGTTTGTATGTTCAATTTAAACAAGCTCATTCAAGTTATTTGACCCATTACCCCATAGCCTGTTTATAGTTTTGAAGATGTGTGACCACTTAAAGCAAGCTGAGAGTAAATTTACTTTCAGTCTGCTTTAAGCTTCCATCCATTATAATATAGAAAATATTTTGTATAGTACATATTCATGACTGTATAAAACTACATGTATTTTCTCAAAGGGAGGAATTTATGAAAGGCATAAAAAGGCATATTTTTGGGGTAATGCTTAACACATTCAACCCTAGCGACGAGTATACTCATCATGTACGAACAGTGTACCTGTAAGGATTACACTTGTCCTATGCAAACAGTGTAAACCCTGATCAGAGGGCTCCTGAAGGAGCCCTCTGATCAGGGTCTGCACTGTTTGACATTTTGATATATATTGTTAAAATCAACCCTAAAGATTCAAAAATGGACTAAATTTATTTTGAAAGTGGAATTCATTTGACTATCAAAACTTTCAGGGGTGAATGAGTTAAGTGAGTGTAAGTTATCAAGGTTTAACTGTAATTGAATTTTGACTAGCATTCAGTTTGGGCAACTTACATTTTTGTTTGAAGCCGACATTATTTTGCTTGCTTGTGGAACTTTGGTAGTAGACAGTGGTGTTCGCTTTGAATATGGCGAGTTGTACATCGTTGAGGACTGTAGATACTTGCTGGTGGAACCTGGAGCCCGAGAGTCATTGACCTATACATGGGGTAGTGAAAAAATACAGTGAACATGGCTATATAAAGATATGGTGTCCAAAGAAACCTTTCTATATCATGTTAGGTCAGCATTGAGCTGACATCACACTTCTTGACATTTCCCTGTATACAGTTCTCCCTCCCCACAACAGCTCTCCTTAAAACCACCCTTGCCGCTGCTCCCCAAACAAGACCATTATGTCCAAACTATTGACAGCTGCAATACCGCCTGCTTAAAATTGTTGTCTGCTGTTTATCTCAAAGTAACATAATGGACATTTTGACAGAAAAACCATAATGATGAGTGAAAAACAGCTTGAATCCAAATCAGACGCAGTGTTACGCGGAGTCTGATCTGGATTTAAGCTGTTTTCAAATGTAAGCCAATTTCTCTCCCTATAACAACTCCCTCCAAACATGAACAACACAAACAAGACTGCGCGTTCAATAAACGCTTATGCCCCCAGTGGCATCATTGACAATATATTCTGAATCTTTTCTAAGTCCAAATTAGGTCAAGGTCGGGTCAAACTGAGCTTGGGTATTTTTGGTGATTTGGTAATGGTAAAAGGCAACAACTGTATAAGTATCAAAGCATTGTAGTCAGTTGTGTTGATGCTAGACGAAACAGTAAAATCTAGTTAACCAAGAAATAGCCTATTTAAAGTTTTCTAAGTCCAAATTAGGTCAAGGTCAAGGTCAAAATCAAAGTTTGGTGATATTGGTGAGTTGGTAATGGTCCAAGGCAACAACTTTAAAGTATCAAAGCATTGTAGTAAGTTGTGTTGATGCTAGACGAAACGGTAAAATCTAGTTAACCAAGAAATAGCCTATTTAAAATATTCTAAGTCCAAATTAGGTCAAGGTCAAGGTCAAAATCAAAGTTTGGTGATATTGGTGGATAGGGAATGGTCCAAGGCAACGACTGTATAAGTATCCAAGCATTTGGGTAAGCGGTGTTGATGCAAGAAGAAACGGTAAAATCTACTTAACCTTGTTACGGACGCACACACGGACGGACAGGACGATTACTATATGCCCCGCATCTGTCGATGCTGGGGGCATAAAAATCTTTGTCTCTCATTGGAAGTTGTTGTAGAGAGGGAGCACTGTATATTGGACACCAGGGGTCCGTTTCATAAAATTTCGTACAAGAAATGTTGTCGTTAGTCAGGTTATAAAAGTCTCAATTATTATTTACTTCTCCATCTAATCCTGTCTTGTGACATCTCTAGACTCTTTGGAATCGTCTTGAAAAGACGATTCTAAAGACATGTCACAAGACAGGATTTGATAGAGGAATTAGAAATTAAATGTATTTTTATAAAAATTTTACTTACGACTTTTTTTGTCGTACAAAGTTTACGGGTCCCAGTATGTTTATTTTGAAAACAGAAAAACATATTATTAAACTCATTTCAATCTTTACTTTCAGCCTGCTTTAGTCAACCATCAGCTAGAATAAAGAATATAATTCTTAGTTATGGTGCATATTCATGACTGTATACAGTGGAGCTATTATTATTAAGGCACATTCTGCTTTACTTTCAGTCTGCCTTAGTCTACTATCTGCTAGGATATAGATGAGACATTATTTCTTATGGTGCATATTCATGAGTGTATAAAGAGGAACCTTTTCCCTTTTTGGAGAAATAAATTAAAGACCTAAAAAGGTGTATTAATGAAGTAATGAGTCAATGCAGGCCACAAGTAAATGAAGAAAGCATAATGTTGAACACTCAACATTCCATTGTACTTCCTAGATGTAAACTAACGCAGTCAATCTTGTATTAAGCAACAATGTAATAGATGGGATTCTATTATACAGATAGGGGTAAAGGAGGTGTCTGCATTAGTATTATGCAGTTGTTTGCCTGAAGAAATCCCTATGCTAGTATTGCTACCATTACCTCCATAACCCCTTTCCCCAAAGCCTGTTTCTAATTTTGAAGACAGGTGATCACTTAAAGCAGGTTAAAAGTAAAGCAGAATGCGCCTTGATAAGGTGCATTCTGCTTTACTTTCAGTCTGCTTTAAGCTACCATCTGCTAGGATATTAGGGATGGGTATTGCCAGAAATTTCGTATTGCAATATATTGCGATACTCGATCACCGTATTGCAATATATTGCATGTTAATAAAGTGAACTTAAAAAGTGTATATGGGTGTTGAAATATGGATGTTATCTTGGAGATGCAACAATTAACAATGATCTATTACATCCATTTAACTTTTAATCTCCAACAGCTTGACTAGAAACAGTATCCAAACATTTGTGGAATAGTAGAACTGCTATGCTAGCTACTGTGGTTGGTTTAGTGAAACTTTTTATTCAAAATGGGTTAAATCCCTAAAAAGGGTTTGTAAAATCCGGGAAAACGCTTTCAAAAGAGCCTAAGAAACGTATGTTTATATGGTGAATGCCATATTTGGCTTCGAAACTACATGACATCCATGAACTACATGAACTTGAATCCAATCCGTTTTTGTGACAATGAGCGCTCTGAAAACAAGAGAGACACTCACTGCCCCCCGCCGCTGAACTGCCAGTTGCACCAGTAGTCAAACTTATATTCGGGAAATGACGGCGAATATGCGAAGTCAAATTTGTCGTACCGCCTAGATTTCTCAACTGCATTGCATTTCAGACAAATGGCACTATTTTCGATTATTTCGTTCGTTGGTGTGTTCTTTTGAATACCGACATCGGCCCACACTGCCGATTTTCCCTTCGTTTTTTTCAACGTTATGAAATTGTCCACCATGATGGTTTCCAATGATAACAGACAGGGTATGGTATAAAACGGAGCCAGTTGACAGTATCAGATAAATTTTTCTTATAACATTTTGAAAATATAGAAAACGTTTCTAAAATAACCAACACTGGTCAGTATTTGATAAATATCTAGATTCTATCGGAAACTTTACGTTTTAAATTCAGAATTTTTTTTTTCTTCTGATTTTTATAAAGATGTTAAATCTGGGATATACGCTGATTCGTCAGCGATTTATACCATACCATGTGCTGAAAACAACAACGGTTATTCCTGTTCTCTGTAAGCGGCTTATAAGCTCCAAGAAAACAAGATTATGAACATTTTCAGGCGCGAGACAAAGCAAATTGAATCAATTCATTATATAGGAAAAAAACCGGTTAATTGCGGCAACGAACCGGTTTTTATTGTTTTCAGAACGAATTGCAATAAACCGGTAAATCGGTTTTATTGCGCATCCCTATAGGATATGGAAAGTATTTCTTATTTTACATATTCTTGACTATATGAAGTGAAACTATTTTCTTCAGTGAATGAATAAATTAAATGTGCTAAAAGGCGGTTCCATGGGGGAAAGAAAATCCTGTTTCCAATAAAGTTTATCCTTTTGTTTTATTATTGTTGTTTTACAATTTACTGCAAAATTACAAACAGTGTAGACCATGATCAGAAGGCTCCTAAAGGAGCTCCTGATCTTGGCCTACACAGTTTACAAAGGAGAAGTATACACTTTACAGGTACATGGCTTCTAAACAATGAGAATACTTCTCACTCGAGGTTGATGGGTTATCTGGATGTTTAACAAGATTGACTGCAATAAATCATATTCATAAATATGTTTTGTTTTCTTGATATCTTAGAACTTAGATTTGTGATTTTTCTTTACATCAAAGATTCATGTCTTGATGATAATACAAAAAGTCTAAAGACTACATGACAGTAATATTAAGATGCAAACGGAGTGCTAGATATGCAAACAGGAAATCACTTGAACAGGCTAAGAGAAATTCTTTATAGAATCCTCCAGTTTTAGCTTCGTTGAACAGCACCGTCTAACTTTAGCTGTGACATGCTAGCAAACAAACTGTAGTGAGAGAAAGAAAAGGTTAGATGAACTTTTCAAGAGCTGTACTTATACAGTCACACTTGCATTAAGCCACCACTATTTGAAGAATCATACAGGTATAAAGATACAAAGGCAAATACTAAATTTTTTTCCGTCTCAACGAATCAATTCAAATTCTTTATTACACTGAGTTCATGAATTACATGAATACATACAAAATGCAAACGCAATGTATTAAAATGTAGAAATTTACAACTTTTTGATATTTCTAACAGTTTATTTGAATATTAGTGCCAAACAGTTTGGAGGCTGATCAGACGGTGGGAATCTAGCGGCCTAGTAACCCAGCGTCTGATCTGGCTCCAAACTGTTTTGCAATGGAAATAATAGATTTAACGTGAACGTGTTTATTGGGAAAGAATGTTGTCTTCTCCTCATCTGTATAGGTACAAGCTGATGAGTATTGACTGGCTCTGAAAACGAAAACCCTTATTGTCTCATCGTTTCAGTGAGAGGGTTAGCTTGAGAGAGGTGAAAGTTACATAGTTGTGTTTTGAACATGGCAGTACAAGTAACAGATGTTCCACAAAAAAATTACATTTTTTTGGGGCTCTGGGTACAGTAAAACGCCTGTGAAATGACCATTGAAGAAAAGGTTTGATTTTGGTATTAAAGCCAGGTAGCTGCTTACTACAACAAAATGCCACTTAATCCTCAAAGAGCTTTTTCTATGTTGCTTTAAGTAGCCAACTGGCATCTGCTTTAACATCAATTTGAACTAGAATTTGTTTTTGAGAAAAACGCAAAACAAAAGTTATTGTCCAGAAATCAAAGCGAAGTCAAAAATCAATTACTAGTAACAGATCGCCTTTGACATAAAAAGCTGAAATGCAATCCCAAGCATCCCCTCCTCATAAGCAACCAGTTCACCAAAAATGATGATCTGCCCATAAGAACAAAAGTTATTGTTCGGAAACCAAAGCATGACAGATGGACGGCACAAAACAACATTTTTTCCGATTAAGGGGGGAGACATTATTCTTTGATGCTCAAAATAGAGGGATTTTACTGTACACTGTACACTACTGGGACAAATCTTGAGTC
This sequence comes from Gari tellinella, assembly GCA_922989275.2. Classification (NCBI taxonomy): domain Eukaryota; kingdom Metazoa; phylum Mollusca; class Bivalvia; order Cardiida; family Psammobiidae; genus Gari; species Gari tellinella. Next base: position 50,280,879 of record OV277866.1, read on the forward strand.
ACCTAAAATCTAAATTTCTTTCATGAATGTTCTAGGACACTTGTTATTTTGATGTAGAATATGAGACTTGTCTGGATTTAAAGCATGAAGAAGCCCCTAGTAAAAATATTCATTTTACATATCCTACAGCATCAAAATCACAACCAATTTAAAGCAGAGCTTTTTCTTCAATTTCTAAACTTTATAAACTACTTATAACATCTCCAATTTTTCACTAGGAGAGCCACTTTATTTCACTGTGTGTAACGAGTACAGAACAGCACTGTCTTGAATGTCCATTATAAACTAAATTTCTAGACAATATATTCAATTTTTTGAATGTGTGAGATCAGTCAAAGACTCAAAGTATATGAAAATGATTGAAGTAGGATTTTTTTAATGAGAAGCTGGAACACTGTTTCTGTATTACCTTTAACCTTACGTGCAGATTCACCTGTACTGAGTGTTGACTCTCCTCAATCTGTGATACACACATAGTACAAATAGTCACATACACAAAACACTTAAACACATACCAAGACAAAAAAACCTCACATTAACATAGCCTATTTCTAGTACTGAAGAAAGGTAAGCACTTAAAGCAGGTTGAAAGTAAAGCAGAATGCGCCTAAAGGCGCAGTCTGCTCTACTTTCAGCTACTATCTTCTAGATTGTAGAAAATATTTCTGATGATACATATTTTTGACTGTTTAAATTGTAACTAGTTTCTTTAGTGGAGGAATAAATTAAAGGTGTTAAAATGCATATCTATGGAGAAATGGGTTAAACTCAATGTCCCTTCACTGTTAATATTGAGTGACAAAATACATATAAATATATAGTCCATTTGGATAATCATAAGGTATAACATGTAAACAGATACCCTAATATGCCAGTCCTTTAACTTCAATTGGTTAGCCCTGTAACCCGCAGGAACACTATCTCTTTCTTACAAAATTACTAGAAAGAGAAGGTTCTAATCCATATTGAATGTTTCTGCTAAAACGAATACAGAAAGCTTCTAATAGATTTTTCTACTTTACTCTCAGCCTAACTATTTTCCTCAGTGGAGGGTGGAGGAATAAATTAACAAGACTGCGTTCAATGAACCCTTATGCCCCCAGTGGCATCCTTGACAATATATTCTGAATATTTTCTAAGTCCAAATTAGGTCAAGGTCAAACTGAGCTTGGGTATTACTGGTGGGTTGGTAATGGTCTAAGGCAATAACTGTATAAGTATAGAAGCATTGTAGTAAGTAGTGTTGATGCTAGATGAAACGGTAAAATCTAGTTAACCAAGAAATAGCCCATTCAAAATATTCTAAGTCCAAATTAGGTCAAGGTCAAAATCACGGCTGGGTGATATTGGTGGATAGGGAATGGTCCAAGGCAACAACTGTATAAGTATCCAAGCATTGGAGTAAGCAGTGTTGATGCTAGACGAAACGGTAAAATCTAGTTAACCTGGTTACGGACGGACGGACAGGACGATTACTATATGCTCCCGCATCTGTCGATGCCGGGGGCATAAAAAGTGTATCTATGTAGTAATGGGATATTAAAGTAATCTGTCTTCCACTTCGATTTTTCAGACCACTTGACATAACTGCCATTTCACTGCCAAATTCTGATGCAAATATCACTAATTCTGAAGCAAATATCACTTGCCCAAATCAGAAACAACTTGCCCCCGGCTTCAGGCAAGTGGGTTAAGGCGAAGACCGAGTAATCATCTGTCATCACAGTAGATACTAAAGAAAGCTATGAGGAAGAGTCTACCAATAAATTAATGCTTTAACAACCTTGTTAATAAAACAAGTCAAACTGTAACTCACTCTTCTATATTTGGGTGTTTTTGTTGTGGTGTTACCAGCAGGTAGCCTTCTTTTCACTGGTGTGGTGGGCTTGCTTCCAAACATAAGCTCCTCATTCATAAGTTTCGTCTTCGCCTTATGCTGATAAAATACAAATGAGCATATTACCATAAAGTTCTTTATCAAGACTTAACCAATTCCCACATATGGTCTTGTTTGTACTTTTGAAGACAGTTGACCACTTAAAACTGGTTGAAAGTAAAGCAGAATGCACCTTTAGGTGCATTCTGCTTTACATTCAGCCTGTTTTAAGAAAGCATCTGCTGGAAAATCTGAGACATATTCATGACAGTATAAAGTGAAATGATTTTCTTCAGTAAAGGAACAATTAAAAGGTCAAAGCTGTTATATATATGATGTTATCAGCGATAAGAAATATTTTCTATATTCTAGTAGACGATAGATTAAAGCAGGCTTTACTTTCATCCTGCTTTAAGTAATCACGTCATCAAAAATAGAAACAGAGAATGAGGTAAAGGGTTAAACATAACTAAATGCAAATGCTGTGCAATTTGTGTTGTTTGCGTGGCAAGCACTTTGGAGCCTGGTCAGATATTGAGCTACTTGGTACCTGACCTGACTCAGGGCTCGACATTAACTTTTATTTCCACTAGCCCGACTGGGCTAGTAGTTCCAGAAACAGCTAGCCCTGACCAAATTTTTACCTGCCCTGACCAAATACATAAAATATGTTAGTCTAACGTTAAATTTTAAATTTCGCTGAACCTGTAGCGCCGATCTATCCACATGAATCGATCTCGTCATTTTGTCAAAAAAAGTGTGAGTTCTTTTGTCTGTTGAAACTCTTTGTTTCACTTCTTCCTTTTGTACCTTTACCTTTAGATCCTTCCAAACAACCCTTTTTTATTATAAAACCGATAAACATTTTTTAAACGTTGGGGTTTTGACTGTCAAGGGAGAAAAAAAAAACGTAAATGAGTCGCTATGTCGTAAAATGAATTCGCTCGAATCTTATCGGTGAAATCAGTTAAAAATAAAAGACAGCATCAGCTCTCTTTTATTTCGTTTACTAATCACGTATTTCCTATAATTTATTATCTTAAATGCGTTTATGAAATTTGATTATTTTACGTCATGCCGTAATTGAAAGGAATATCCCCAGACTGGTATCGAAATTCAATTTTTATTTAGCGCGTAGTGGAGGAAAATTACTGAGGAAATTTTACCAGTCTACTAATAATGACGTTGGAGGTTAGGTGCCCCTAGCGCATGCGTACTGTAGGTAAAACGTGACATTGATAAACAATCAGAGTTTACTTTTGTTTTCAAGAGTTTGCACTCTGTGTCAATTATCATGAATTGAACTTGTGTATTTAATTTGCTGGTCTGAATGCGTTCTCCAAACCATGCACGCTAATTAAAAATGAGAATAATGTGTACGACCAATCAGTACGGCCAGAAATTTCTGTACGTCCGGACTGAATTTCAACCAGTGAATGTCTGTCGGACGTGCCTTAATGTCGAGCCCTGTGACTCCAGACTGTTTGGAATTGGACATAATCATTTTAGCATTGATGTGTTCATTGGGAAAGAACAAATTATGTATTCCCTCCTGTTCATTAATACAGGCATTATATCAACAGTTTTATGTTCATTTATCAGCTGGCAGCCATGGTACAGAGGAGAAGAATTTCACACCACGTCCAGCTAATTACAGGTGTAGGAACATCTCAGATGACTTTCATTCTGTTACCAATCATATTTTAAAATAATCATTGTTCTTCTATGTTTTAAAGCATTTTCTTTTGTTTTGCATTTAACCCATTATCCCATCAATAAGCCTGTAATTTATTCCTCCACTGAAGAAATTACTTCCAATTCATTCAGTCAAGAATATGTACCATATGATATATTTTCTTAATTTTAGCAGAGGATAGCTTTAGAATGCACCTTAAGGCGCATTCTGCTTTACTTTCAGCCTGCTTTAAATAGTTACATGTCTTCAAACCTAGAAATAGGCTATGGGGTAATGGGTTAAACAAGAAATAACTAGAACGGCTATCACTAAAGGTGATAAATACCCCCACTATGCAGCACTCTGTCACACTCTGCAGACGTTTTCATTGAGGTTTGACAATGGCAGGGTGCTGCCACCATCATAAAAACTTGGAAAATTTATGGCAAGTATCAAGTAAATCAGGTTGAAAGTGAAGGAGTTCGCTGTACAAGATTTTGCCTGCCAATTTCAAGGCCAAAGGTCAAGGTCACAGAGATTTGAAATGTGTGTCTTGCACATCTACTACTCCTGAGTAACATTTATGCAAAGTATCAAGTGAATCAGGTTGAAAGTGAAGGAGGAGTTGAAAGTACAAGATTTTGCCTGCCAATTTCAAGACCAATTTAAATGACAAAGGTCAAGGTCACAGAGACCTGAAATTTGTGTCTTGCACATCTACTACACCTGAGTAACATCTATGCCAAGTATCAAATGAATCGGGTTGAAACTGAAGGAGGAGTTGAAAGTACAAGATTTTGCCTGCCAATTTCAAGACCAAATTTAAGGCCAAAGGTCAAGGTCACAGAGACCTGAAATTTGTGTCTTGCACATCTAGTACACCTGAATAACATTTATGCAAAGTATCAAATGAATCGGGTTGAAACTGAAAGAGGAGTTGAAAGTACAAGATTTTGCCTACCAATTTCAAGACCAATTTCAAGGCCAAAGGTCAAGGTCACAGAGACCTGAAAATTGAGTCTTGCACATCTACTACACCTGAGTAACATCTATGTAAAGTATCAAATGAATCGGGTTGAAACTGAAGGAGTTGAAAGTACAAGATTTTGCCTGCCAATTTCAAGACCAAATTTAAGGCCAAAGGTCAAGGTCACAGAAACCTGAAATTTGTGTCTTGCACATCTAGTACACCTAAGTAACATGTATGCAAAGTATCAAGTGAATCAGGTTGAAAGTGAAGGAGGAGTTGAAAGTACAAGATTTTGCCTGCCAATTTCAAGACCAATTAAAATGACAAAGGTCACAGAGACCTGAAATTTGTGTCTTGCACATCTACTACACCTGAGTAACATCTATGCCAAGTATCAAATGAATCGGGTTGAAACTGAAGGAGGAGTTGAAAGTACAAGATTTTGCCTGCCAATTTCAAGACCAAATCTAAGGCCAAAGGTCAAGGTCACAGAAACCTGAAATGTGTGTCTTGCACATCTAGTACACCTAAGTAACATTTATGCCAAGTATCAAATGAATCGGGTTGAAACTGAAAGAGGAGTTGAAAGTACAAGATTTTGTCTCCCAATTTCAAGGCCAAAGGTCAAGGTCAATGTCACAGAGACCTGAAATTTGTGTCTTGCACATCTACTACACCTGAGTAACATCTATGCCAAGTATCAAATAAATCGGGTTGAAACTGAAGGAGGAGTTGAAAGTACAAGATTTTGCCTAACAATTTCAATACTAATTTCAAGGCCAAAGGTCAAGGTCAAGGTCACAGAGACCTGAAATTTGTGTCTTGCACATCTACTACACCTGAGTAACATTTATGCCAAATATCAAATGAATCGGGTTGAAACTGAAGGAGGAGTTGAAAGTACAAGATTTTGCAGACAGACTGACGGCCAACCGACTGACGGCCAACCAACCAACCGACAGGCTGATTCCAGTATACCCCCCTCAAACTCTGTTTGTGGAGGTATAATAAGATTTTCTCCACTGTACTTTTTTCTTACCCTTTCTTCTTTCTCTCTGTTTTTCTCCTCCTCAAAGTCCTTCCAGGTTTTATCGATGTAATCAATGAAGGACATTCCATTGACGAGAAATGTTGTATGGTGTTCCCTCTCCCAACACAGAATCTCATCCTTTACTGAACTCTCAACCTAGAAATAAACAGAAGCTCATCCTTTACTGATCTCTCAACCTAGAAATAAACAGAATTTCATCCTTTACTGAACTCTCAACCCAGAAATAAACAGAATCTCATCCTTACTGAACTCTCAACCTAGAAATAAACAGAATATCATCCTTACTGAACTCTCAACCTAGAAATAAACAGCATCTCATCCTTTACTGAACTCTCAACCTAGAAATAAACAGAATCTCATCCTTACTGAACTCTCAACCTAGAAATAAAAAGAATCTCATCCTTTACTGAACTCTAAACCTAGAAATAAACATAATCTCATCCTTACTGAACTCTCAACCTAGAATTAAACAGCAGCTCATCCTTTACTGAACTCTCAACCTAGAAATAAACAGAATCTCATCCTTTACTGAACTCTCAACCTAGAAATAAACAGCATCTCATCCATTACTGAACTCTCAACCTACAAATAAACAGCATCTCATCTTTACTGAACTCTCAACCTAGAAATAAACAGCATCTCATCCTTTACTGAACTCTAAACCTAGAAATAAACAGAATCTCATCCTTACTGAACTCTCAACCTAGAAATAAACAGAATATCATCCTTACTGAACTCTCAGCCTACAAATAAACAGCATCTCCTCCTTTACTGAACTCTCAACCTAGAAATAAACAGAATCTCTTCCTTACTGAACTCTCAACCTAGAAATAAACAGAATCTCATCCTTTACTGAACTCTCAACCTAGAAATAAACAGAATCTCATCCTTACTGAACTTTCAACCTAGAAATAAACAGAATCTCATCCTTACTTAACTCTCAACCTAGAAATAAACAGCATCTCATCCTTTACTGAACTCTCAACCTAGAAATAAACAGAATCTCATTCTTACTGAACTCTCAACCTAGAAATAAACAGCATCTCATCCTCTACTGAACTCTCAACCTAGAAATAAACAGAATATCTTATCCTTTACTGAACTCTCAACCTAGAAATAAACAGCATCTCCATCTTTACTGAACTCTCAACTTAGAAATAAACAGAATATCATCCTTACTGAACTCTCAACCTAGAAATAAACAGCATCTCATCCTTTACTGAACTCTCAACCTAGAAATAAACAGAATCTCATCCTTACTGAACTCTCAACCTAGAAATAAAAAGAATCTCATCCTTTACTGAACTCTAAACCTAGAAATAAACATAATCTCATCCTTACTGAACTCTCAACCTAGAATTAAACAGCAGCTCATCCTTTACTGAACTCTCAACCTAGAAATAAACAGAATCTCATCCTTTACTGAACTCTCAACCTAGAAATAAACAGCATCTCATCCATTACTGAACTCTCAACCTACAAATAAACAGCATCTCATCTTTACTGAACTCTCAACCTAGAAATAAACAGCATCTCATCCTTTACTGAACTCTAAACCTAGAAATAAACAGAATCTCATCCTTACTGAACTCTCAACCTAGAAATAAACAGAATATCATCCTTACTGAACTCTCAACCTACAAATAAACAGCATCTCCTCCTTTACTGAACTCTCAACCTAGAAATAAACAGAATCTCTTCCTTACTGAACTCTCAACCTAGAAATAAACAGAATCTCATCCTTTACTGAACTCTCAACCTAGAAATAAACAGAATCTCATCCTTACTGAACTCTCAACCTAGAAATAAACAGAATCTCATCCTTACTTAACTCTCAACCTAGAAATAAACAGCATCTCATCCTTTACTGAACTCTCAACCTAGAAATAAACAGAATATCTTATCCTTTACTGAACTCTCAACCTAGAAATAAACAGCATCTCCATCTTTACTGAACTCTCAACTTAGAAATAAACAGAATCTCATCCTTACTGAACTCTCAACCTACAAATAAACAGCATCTCATCCTTTACTGAACTCTCAACCTAGAAATAAACAGAATCTCATCCTTTACTGAACTCTCAACCTAGAAATAAACAGCATCTCATCCTTTACTGAACTCTCAACCTAGAAATAAAAAGAATCTCATCCTTTACTGAACTCTCAACCTAGAAATAAACAGAATATCTTATCCTTTACTGAACTCTCAACCTAGAAATAAACAGAATCTCATCCTTTACTGAACTCTCAACCTAGAAATAAACGTAACAGCAGCCGCGTTTGATTATATTTCTCTAAAAAAATTCAATGAAACATGGCGCTGTGTCCCTAACAAAGAAGCAAATTCAAGGTTTTATAAATTTTTCACTGCCAAGTTTTATCGTCCGTTTTACCCTCTTACTGCCAAAGTATCGACTGCATCAGTAGTGTCATCTGCAATATTTTTTAAATGTTTGCAATGGCAGTGAAATTGTTAATTTGACGAGTTTGAGAGGAATTACACAAAATTATCTAGACAAGAAAACATGTTTGTCTGCTTAATCCATTACTCCATAAATATGTTTTTATTCCTCCGCTGAAGAAAATAGTCCTAAATATATGGCATGCGAAATACTTTCTATATCCTAGAAGCTTAAAGCAGCCTGTGCCTATTGACATATTCTGCTTAACTGCCAGCCAGCTTTCAGTGGTTTATGGTCTTTAAATTAGGAACAGACTATGGGGTAAAGGGTTAACCACAAATGATTCAAACGCTAAACTAGATTAGTATTCTCCCACTGAATAATTAGCCCAGTATTGCAGGGCTGCCATAAGTTGATCAAGAAAAACTCCTAAGATTTCCACTTGTTATATTTTTTAAGCTTAATTGCTTAAAGCAGGTTGAAAGTAAAGCAGAATGCACCTTAAGGTGCATTCTGCTTTACTTTCAGGCTGCTTTAAGCTTACATCTGCTAGGATAAAAATCCGAAGATATGGCAGCCTTGGTATCATTTGTCTCTGTATTACCTTTGGAAGCTGCTTCATCAGACTTTTCCTTTCCTTCTCCTCCAAAAGAAGTTTTCCACCTCGGTCTGAGAAGAATCTGTTTGGATCATGTGCCCGTTTCTAAATTAAAACAGAATGTTACAAACAGGATTAAAACCAAACCTATCATAAACCACTAGTTTTAGTTAACAAAATGTGTTTGTGAACCACTGTGCCTTCTTATATGAACAGTACCTCTAAATGATGCTGACCTTGTTTGACAAAACTAAGTTGTACTTGGCTCAAGGTTTTCTAGTACAGTCAAAACTTGGTACTTTGAACTGGAGTTAGTTCGATCATACCCATATTTCAAAGTTAAATTGTAGCTTAGCCATGTTTTAACTTTGAAGTATGAGTATGTTCGACTTCAGCGACATAGACTTATCGACATTCAACTCATGAAATACTGGTACCAAACGATTTAAGTGAGTTTGAATTATTGAGTTTCTACTGGATATGCTAAATATGGATTCTCCATCATGTTAATCCATAGTTTAAGTTATGTACAGACAGAAAAACCAATAAACACAGAGACAGATATGCTCCAAACTTCAATATCAGATATAAATAATAATTACAAAAGCTGCAAATACTGAAACAGTTCAGATCTAAAAGTCAAAATAAAGTTCTGAATATTGAATTCCTGTCATCCTTTCATGCAACCTGAGAGTGGGATACAGTGAAAATACTGACACATAAGTTGTAATCAGATACCATCATGTTTTCTTGTGTAATTTTCTATTTAAAAATACAGTCAAAACTAAATACTTTGAACAATCTTAGTAAAACATACCAATATTTAATGAGTTGGAATCATCTATTGACACCATAGGTTTAATGCAGAAATTTTACATTTTGTACCACTCCCATTATCTAGAGCCCTGTCCGATAACATAAACAGAACACAGAGTTTGGTGCAGACATACATTATAATCTCTCGATTACGACCGCTGAAAATGAGTCTACAAGATGGCTTTTAAGATAGCCTACAGCAAGAAAAAGTGAAGTAGAAAGCTCCTTTTTGAGGTTTCTGCTTCACTTTTATCTTGCTTAAAGCAACCAACTACCAAAAATGTCAAAACAACTCATTTAGTGGTTGTAATAGTGAGGTTTCACTGTACAATCATGGAATGTTGGAAATGTCCAGTTTACTCACTCTTACCTGGCTCCTAGGTTATACAGTTTGAGTTGAGTCTGAAGTCCTTCTCAAGCATTTGATTGGTCAGATTTGAGCTCAACTCAAACACTTTATAAGCATGGACCTGAAGTCCTATATAATATGCAGCCTTACCTCAAATTCTATCATTTTGTGAAATAATGTTTCTCTCTTTTGTACAAGCTCTAGTATGTGTTTGTTTTCTTCGTAATATTCCCTCACTGTGGCCACCTCCAATTCATGCCTGTTTAGTAACTCCTCTGTATATGTATCTATAACAAAACAATACAAACTGATTTCTTCAGTTTTAACTTAATAACCCATATTATAAAATTCATTTTATTCATCCACGGAAGAATACAGTTCCACTGTATACAGTGAATAAGCACTGCAATTTATCATATAAAACCGCTTCTGGCAGTGTAATAAAGACATTCAATAAATGATAGTGAAATATCATTTTTTGGGCTCTGGCTCAAACTGATCGTCCACAAGTGCTGCATGACGTGGCTCTAATTGATGTCATTTGTCATGACGTTACTGTGAACTTTGTCAAATTTTGGCAGAAAAAACGTATGGTGGAGAGGCTACAAGCAACGGATTCAGTTGACTTAATAGGGGTTTAAAATGTTCATGTGATAAATTAGAATCTCACATTCGTGCTCATTTATCATTTTTAATAACCTTTTAAATAAATAAAACGCTCTCCAAGGCTCCCATCATTTTATTTTAGTCAACTCGTTTATCAAGAAACAAGTTTATGAAGAGAATAGTTTCACTTTATAATGTCATGAATATGCACCATAATAAAATGTATCTATATTCTAGGCACATTCTGCTTTACTTTCAACTTGCTAAATGAAAGGTTACCTGACTCCAAAACTTTAAACAGTGTATAAGACTGGGTTTTACAGAGGCCATTAAATTGTACTATAATTTACATACTGTTCACAACAATAACTTGCCATTTGTAAATTCTTTGAAGTTGCTTCTCTGTTGTGCTGAATAGAAACACTTGTCCCACCATTCTTCAATCTCTCGCCGCGTACCATCAATAAACCGCTGAATATTTGCCAGCTTCTTTGCCTCACAATCTTCAATTTCCTTCTGAATCTGTCACATAACACAGGTAATCATTATACAGCTGAATATTCATGTATACAAAACTACAACCACATCGTTTTTCCTATTTGTATAATTGTTGCGATAAGTGGACCCATTGCCGATTGTCAAATCTGACTATTTTTCCCAAACTTAGTAATACAGTGCTCCCTCTCTACAACAACATCCAATGGGAGACACAGATTGTGTGTGCTGTTCGAAGGGTTTGTTATAGGGAGAGAACATCTAGACTTTGCAAACAGCTTGAATCCAGATCAGACACTGTGTAAAGAGGCGTCTGATTTGGATTCAAGCTGTTTGTCACTCGCCTTTATATTTGTTCTATCAAAATGTCCACTTATATTAACTTTGAGAAAAACAGCAGACAACAAATTTAAGCCTGCTTTAAGCTTTTTTCTTCAGTAGAATAAAGAATTAAATGTGTAAGAATACTTATCTATGGAGTAAAGGGTCAAGTCTCAAGGTGAGTAAAGGATGGTGTAAGCACTTACTTTTTTAATTACTGAAGATTGGAACCCCTCTTTTCCCTGTGCAAACAGCTCCTGCTCATGTTTGGGTACTTCTAATCGTTCCCACAAAGTGTACAGTCTCTCCCACAGGTTAGACGCCAGCTGTTCTAACTGGGCCTTACTGGCCAACAACTAAAAACATATTCAACAGTACAGAACAAACACATGGTGGCTGAAATATTCTAATGCTTACTCAGAAGAAATCAGAGATTCAGATAAAGGGAAAGTTTCAAAAAAGAAATTGAATTTCTTCATTAAACCCTATGGTGTCACTATTCATTAGAATTGTCTCTTCGAGACCGTTCTAATTAGGAGTGACACCATAGGGTTTGGTGCTGTAATGAGTGAGAAAATGTTGGATTTGTTCAGTTTTCTCCCTCTTAATTGGAGCCCTGAGAGATGTCAAATGTGAACAATATTCAAAAGTATAGGAGTGATCAGGGTCTATACAGTATACAGTTTTCAAAGGATGATTTTACTTGATCCTTCACTAGTGAGATTCATTAATCCAGCTGATATTTTCCAATTGTTTAAGAGAAAAGTCTGCTACACACAACTGAAATAATAACATGTTCCTAACAATCAAATATCAAATCTTTTGACACTAAGTAACTCTTGTGGGTTATTAGGTTCCAATGTGGACCTTTTTATATATACCAAAATATGAACCAGACTATGGTACATGGAATTACGGGTAATTTAATAAATAACTGGTCTAGATTAGTTTAACAGTGTAGACCCTGATCAGACAGCTCCTTAAGGAGCCCTCTGATCAAGGTCTACACTGTTTGAAATGTAATGGTAATATTTCAAACAGGTCCATGATGTTGAATGAGTGAAAGCAGAAATTTAGTCAGATCGGTAACTCTAAAGGTCACCAAGGTAATAAAGATGAAAAATTTACAAATTCCCACAAACATGACCACACAGGTCAATGGCTCACTACAGAGTTTGACGCCAACCTTTGGACGTAGTTGAACTATATCAGATGTACATATTATACCTCTGCTAACAGGGCATCTAGGGAGGTCATGTTGCCAGCGGACAGGACAAACTCTGACTCCTCCTCTGATAAGACTTCCTTCTCAAAGCTGGTCTCCGGTGATCTCTCCATCTCCAACATCAGGTCACTGATAGTTTTCTTCTTCTTAATGAAGGTAGCCAGGCGCTTTTCCTTAATACATAATATTAACAGTCAAAAAGTATTTAACCCATTACCCCATAAACACTTCTTTTTACGAATTTAATCTATAACTCCATTGAGGAAAATAGTTATGAATTATAGAATATGTGTGATAGAACTTTTTAGCAGATGGTAGCTTAAAGTGGTCACATATTTTCAAAAGTAGATCCAGGCCATGGGGTAATAGGTTAACTCTCCTCAATGTCCAAAAGAGCAAAAATATCTTTAGTATGTAGCTGCTTACAGCAAGTAGCTAGTAAAACAGAATTCTTTTAGTAGCTTTCAGGCTGAACTTTCATCTTGTCTCAAACTGCCAACTGTATTCAACATCAATGTTTAAACATTCAAAGTGTTTACGTATGAGTAAAAAATTCTGCAATTTGTTCATTCAACTGGTCGCAATTCTTCGAAGAATTGAAGCGATATCAAAATCCTTACCACATTCACCGCTATAATAAATGTGCAAAAATCCTGTAAAATTGCAATATTGAAGTAGAGACAACTGTGGGAGGACTTTAACAAACAAAATGTTACTGTACATTTGGATGGAAAGACAGAATAAAGAAACAAACAGGGGTAAAACAGTATGTCCCCAACTAATTGTCTCTGAGGCATGATAAAAATGTTGAAAAGATGTATTGTCTGTTTCTCCATCTTTGATTACCTTTTCTTTTGTGAGAGATGCTACATGATCCTTAAGGGCCTCTAACTGTTTCTCTGTTGGGGTTGTTCCTGTGGGGATGTAATAAGGGGCCATACACAAGTCATCACACAACTTCTGGTCTTCCTGTTTTAGCTTCTTTAGCATCTTTAATCGGCCCTTTTTCTCTGAGCGCAGGATTTCAACTTTTGATCGAAGGTCCTTCTCCAACTGTAGAGTTCCCTTATCCCTCTTTGGCTGTGAAAACAAAACAAACTTTCTTGTACTTGTAAGGGAGTTATAACTATAAGTGAAGTTTGGTTATTCTTCTGCAGTTTGAATGATTTAAGAGCTTAAACCTTGCTTCCTACTCCTCCACAAGAGTACCAGTAACATTAAAAATTTAACAACTTTAAATTAAGGTAAAACAAAAGGGTTTTTTTAAGCATTGCGAAATTTTTACCAAATTTTGGTGGAAAGTTATACTTTAACCCTTTACCTTATAGAAGCGCCTTTTAGCGAATATGATTTATTCCTCCGCTAAAGAAAATAGTTCCAATTTAATCAGTCATGAATATATATTATAGGGAATAATTTCTATATTCTTGCACATGATAGCTTAAAGCAGGCTGAAAGTAAAGTAGAATGCGCCCTAAGGCGCATTCTGCTTTACTTTCAACCTGCTTTAAGTATAGTCACCTATATTAAGTACTAGATTTAGGCTATCAGGTAAAGGGTTAATTGCTTGGAGAATGTAGCCTAATATCCTCCCCAAAATGGCATAACAATTTAAAGTTGTCAAAGAGACACAAAACTGGACAATGGCTCATTTCAAAACATTGATGTCCACAATATACACATGCATACCAGACATGAAACCAATACCTCAAGCCGCATAGGACTATTAGGAGCTACAAGTCTTTTTCGAAACCTAAACACAGGGCCGAAGTTCAAAGTGTCAATTTTTCTGCATGTATGTGTTCATATACACATTAATATCAAGTATCAAAGCAATACCTCAAGGGACATTGAAAGAGTTACAAGCTAAAAAGGACAGTAACAGCCTTCATGTACCTAGGATATATTGTGACAAATGAGGGCTCTAAACTAGATGTTTTTGGCTTGAATTGCATAAACAGTCACTGCGCTTTCAATGCTGAAGACTATTTCATTTTGGAACAACTCACTCTGCACCAAGATGAGACTTATGCACTTGTTATCTCAATATTCCTGTATACTTGTGAGACGTTAGTGCTACAGAAGGATTCTTAACACGAGTATACTGGACAGTTCCAATCATATATTCTACTGTAACTACTCATTGAGTCATTAGAACTGTCACTTTGAGATGGCTCTCATGAGTAGTTACATCATACTGGTAGGGTTTGGATAAGACACAAAGTTTGTATTTGGAATACGTCTGTATATAAATCACATACCTTGTACTCTGGTACTTCTAATTCTTTCGAGATGGTTTCTACCTCTGTAGTAAGATCAGCTACTCTCTCATCAATCTGTCTTTCTAGTGACAACTCCTCCTCCACCATCTCATCTAACAAGCCCTGAAGAATCGGAAACTTATGTGTACAGTAAAACACCTCTATTACGACAACTAAAACGAAGGCTTATTGACTGTAAAAAGAAAGATGACACTTTTAAGCAATGTGACAGAAAAACAGAAAGCTCCTTCAGGAGCTTTCTGTTAAACTGTCACTTTGCTTGTAGCAGTCACCTGTCGTAACCACCTAATATTAACACAATTAAGTGGTCGTAATAGAGAGGCTTTACTGTATTTGACCATTTCATTTTGTTACAAATACAAATAAACAAGATCTAAATCATTTAACCTCCAAATGGACACATTTTGTTAAACAGAAAATGAGACGGTGTAAGTGAAATGACTATGTTAATATCTTAAAATTAAATGGTTAAAAATCAAGTGTAAATCTTCATTCTTGGCTTTATTCTGCATCTTAGATAATCGCTGAACCCATTACTACACAGATACGCATTGTTATGCCTGTAACATATTTCTCCATGAAAAAAGGGTTCCGCAATATAGTTCATGAATATGCTGCTTTGCAACATATATAAATCCATTAAATGTGATTATATCCAAGCAGATCAATGGTAGTTTAATATGTATAATTTATAGAGCAGATTGAAAGTTTAGCCTGCTTTAAGCAACCAGTTTTCTTTAAATCTGTTAACAAGTGGGGAGGCTTAAACAAAGCTGAAAGTTAAACAGAATGCCTATTTACTTTCAGTCTTCTATAACTTAGTATATAAGCAGCTGCACAACAGCCAAAAAATTAAGTTTCAATTCATCTTTACACAGAAACATGAAAAAGCTTTTAATTTTACATGTCGAAAATAAAATAAGACCACTCTTATATCAGGCCAAATGTTTTACCTGTAAATGGCGTAAAACTGTTGAAGCTCTTTCATCTTTTGCCACCTTCCCAATCCCGATTCTTTCCCATATCTGGTTCAGCTTAGTCATGGCATTCTCTAATGATTTCATAAGCTGTTGGCTGTAAACAAAATAAAGAATTAGAAATAATACATACTTAGTTTACACTTAATAACAGTTACAGCATGGCAGACATGGTGGATGCCTTTTCTGTATGAGAAAATTAACTAGAAAATTAACCTATCAGGGTTAGAAATTAAGCTTGCATACTTGCAAATGACTTTTCCCTAAGGCCAACAATATATTCTGGCAAGCAAGGGTCTTTCGACTTTTTACTATGCTTGGTGTGTTCCATAAAATTTCTAATGGCGGAATAGACAAGTAGACCAGAAAGAAGGGCTGTAACGAATACACCATGTAGCGAATACAAATACACATCACGATATAGGGCGACGAATATGAATAATTATTCACGAATATGAATGCAATAGTTTCTCAAGTGTTACTGCAAGACTGATATTTTAGGGGGTCATTCTTGACCCCCTTGATGAAAATGTGGGGGTCATTTGGAAATTTTGGGGGTCACAGGATAGTTTGAACTTTTTTGACATTTATAGATCTAGATATTGAATAAAATACTTATGGTGTTGTTCAGTGTCTTTATTTCACACTAAATTAATATAATTGAGAGACAAACGATCCAACTAGATAGAACAACTTCTATTTCTATAACACCTCATCAGTGAAGTATGCGTACGGTCACTCGGTCAGTGCATTTCACTATATCTTCAGACAAGCAAACATTTTTCATTTTTTCAGGACAAGGTCTTTATGCAGACAACCTTCGGCTCTAAATGACCTTTTTGTGTTGATGGGCCGTAAAACACCATTCATTCATTCATTATGCAGGCAACCTGTTTGTGAAAAACATTTGTCAACTTTGTTAAATATAGAAGACTTCGATACCCTAAGTGTCACTTACTAATATCACGAATGAAGAACGACTTTCGTGCTAATATTTATCGTAAAATGAAACTAACAGACTGTGACACATGTAGATCAGACAGACGAAGGTAAAATGATCCATTAAAGTAGATGACATAATACAGTCATGTGCATTTTATTCTCTTTGTTTCGGCGCTGAAGAGATAAAGAATGAAGAAAAATATTCTGCGTTTTTAGCAGACGATGCTTGAGCCTTTATGTTCATTACCCCAATCAAAACGCTTTAGCAAAGTGAGTTCAATTAACAAACAACAATGGCGACCGGTTCTGGCGATTAGCGGTACTACGGAAGTTTTAAATCATTTTCAAAGGAAACAATTTAAAAGCATATTCAAACACAATAAGTCTAGATCTGAGGAATTTATTAAATACTAAACACGGAATCTGTGTAGTTTTTCATATATTTCGCCCTTTTCAACTGTCGATTTTTAATTACTCGAGTGACTTTATATGCCAATCGAACTGAACTCTATAATACCCACAATGCACACGTCAAAACAACCAAAATGGCCGTTATCACACTCTATCAATTTCGTAACCGACATGCATACAACACGGAATAAATAATTATGTATTTACTCCAGCGTCGGCGGCGTGCTTTCAATGAATATGCCGATTTTAACATTTTTAGTTTCAGTTAGTCGGCAGAATTGACTTGCGTCACATAAAACGCACTTGCTGAATTTAGTTGCGCCAAAAGTGATTTTGTTGCGTCAAAAACGCATTCTCGTGGTAACACTGGTTTCTATGTAGATATTTATGTGAAACTTCAAATATTTTATTAATACTGATTATTCTGTTCACATTTTTTTCATTTAATTGGTATCTTTTAAAATTGAAGTATTTTAAAGCACAATTTTTTATAAATTTGCTTTAATTCCTGTGCTAGTGGTTAGTGGTTTAAGTTAAGATAAAATCCACCATCATAGAAAGTTGCAATATGGTACTGGAGTGTGTTGGTAAGCTGCAATTTTCACCCTTTTTAGTTGTTTTAAGTTTTCTTCTTTGTTCTGGCGAATATTCGGTTCTTGAACTCACGAATACGATATGTATTCACCAAAATCAATATTTGAATATATTCGGATATTTGAGTGTATCGTTACAGCCCTACCAGAAAGTGCTAATTCTAAACTAAGTGTATTTTACTGTATATTGAAAGTCTATGGATCGAGGACCAGAGTCCCCCGACTTGGTATTAGGGCTGCAACGGTTCAGTTCGAGTAGACCCATTCGGTTTTCGAGTATTTCGGTTCGGGTATAGGATAAAGAACTTGATAAAAAGAACCTGAAAATAATTCTCATTTACTGGCACATGTCTACGCAGAGTCACAATTTTTTGAAAACGCTATCACTGTCATCCATAATTTTATATATAAGTATGAGAAATATGTGCATTTCTTTCTACCATTTTAGGACAGGTTGTAGCGAATTTAAGGTGTGGTTCGTTCAGACGGTTTTATCATTGAAGTTTCTTAACTACGCTTTCAGCCCATTTTGTTTGGCATTCTGGCTGGTCTTCCTTAAATGCCTCATCAGCCTTCTGTTTATAAGCGCTACTCAGCTCCAATTATATTATTATTTTAATGAAAAAGCCATTAATATTTGAGTTTAAATTACATCGCCATTCGCAGTTTGCGGTTGCTAGGTAATACACTGGTTACCCTTTTTCTGATGCTGATAAGACTTTGGTACCGTTGAAGCCGGCTATCAATTGTGCGCATGCTTTAAGTGTTTGGTTTCCCAGAATAATAAAATTATAAATAGCCCATATATCATATATGAAGAGAATGTTCAAGACCTACGAGAGGCTAGCTATTTAAATTACTGCAAGATAAGGTTAGAACTGTGATTTAACCTTACATTTTGGAACGTCTGACCACCTAAAATATACACAAAGACTTCAAGCTGATTAGTAAATGAGCGGTCTAGTATAAGTTACCATACATCGACGCACCGAATCGAGACAAACAAACCGAAAATAACCGAAATTCAGTGAACCGCCTGTATAGCTCAGTGGTAGAGCGTCCGCTTGCAGTGCGGGAGGTTGCGGGTTCAATCCCCGGCCGGGTCAAACCAAAGACTTGAAAATTGGTAGTAATGGCTTCCCTCCTTGGCGCTCAGAATTTCCAGTTAGCATTACGACTGGTTCGTCGGTGTCAGGATAAAGTGACCGGCCGGGTACAGTCCCAATGGTGCACCTAAAAAGTGCCCCTTCTCATAATCATCAGAATTGATGGAGAAGAACCTAATAAGCAATTGCTTTCGTTCTAATCCTAATGATCTATGTATGACTTAAACATGTGTTTGTATTACGAAATAAAATATGTTTAAACTAAACTAATCATCAGAATTGATGGCGTAGAAGTGGACAGTATTGGAAGAAGAAGAAGAAGTAACAAATAGAAATAGAAAAAAAAATAGAAACTGTTGCAGTCCTGCTTGGTATCCTTCAACCATATCCTTCTGAACCGTAAGTAAGACCCCAGCTGTAAGTAACCACCAGTGATAATCAAGTCAGTGCTGACCACAGCAACCGGAGAGGCTTGGGTTGAGGAGGTGAACGTAGCTGTCAGATCTTTTAGAAGAACTGTTCTGTCCAACTGTAGTCAACCTGTTTCTATCTTTCCCTAACTTCATTCTCCTTTTCTTGATTAGCACCACCATTACGTTATTAACTTATAGTCACGATTGGCTGTGTCAACGTACTGTGAAGATAATTCATCGCCACGAAAATTTCAATTGCTTTGATTTTGAAATATTTTCCTAAATATTACTTATTCCTTGTATGATACTTATGGTATGGACTATACACATGCAGGTGGTCGCCAATTTAACGGGACTTTAGTATATTGCAGGGGGGGTATTTTAAGTGGCCTGCGTTATATGCCGCAAAATATGCCAATCGGGCAATAACAATTAAAATTTGGTTTGGAAACTTTTATCGGGGCATATTACATCATTGGGGTTTTAGGGTTATATATAACTTGAATACCTCGATCCCGAACCATGTGACGATGTCATTTTGTCCTGTAATTTAGTTACATCGATACGAATTATTTACGAAACCCCTATTTCACAAGTTTACAAATTTCGAATTTCCGCGTAACAACCTTTTATTTGATTGGCCATAAAATTTTCCCGTCATGCTCCGAATTTGGATATGTATAAACCACGGGCTTTGTCGGTTAACTTCTGCGGTCAAGAGAAAACACAAAATTTATTATATTATAGATTTCTATCTTATATTTTCAGTTTATAGTTTTAAAGTACTTTTAAATTTACTTCGAATGTTTAAAATTCGTATGTGTTGCCTTGTAGGTGAGACGTTTATTCCCGTTTTTGGTGTTATTATTATCATCACTATATCACTAGATCTACTATAAGATCTAGTCGGCGCCATATTACCATCTCATGCACAGGTACTTGTCACAATCTAGATCTATTAGATCTACCAAAAAAAATAAAAAAAATATTTTTTATTTTTTACTAGATCTAGACTTCTATTATAGATACTTTTTTTTGGTAATAGATCTAGATCTATGTGTCAAATACCTGTGGTTTCATGTGTCGCGGTGCCGTAAAACACAACTCAATCCATATTAGATCTAGATCTATAATGGTTATTATTCATGATTAATTATTTTACTACTACTGTCTAATACTAGAACTATGTACAATGATTACTAATATAGTAAAACCTCTCTATTACGACCACTAAATGAATACTTATTGACTGCATAAAAGAAAGGTGACAGTGAATGAGCGAGAAAGAGACATAGATCTATACAGACAGAGAGAGACAGACAGACAGACAGACAGACAGACATACATACAGACAGACAGATAGACAGACAGTCAGAGACAGAGACAGAGAGACAAAGAGCTATACATAGAGAGACAAAGAGCTATACATAGAGAGACAGAGACATATATACAGAGAGATACAGTGGCAGAGAGACAGACAAACAGACAGACACGCAGCTCCGTCAAAATCCAATATGGCCGTCGCTTTGTTTATGCCTAGTGAAAGGGATTAAATCATCAATTAGAGATGATTACATTACCCAGATGTGTGGTGTGATGTCGAACTGATCAGACGTGTCCGCGAAAAAATGACAAAAATGGACTTTTGCCAGACATTACCGGATGTGTTTAAACAATTTGTGCAATATCTGGAAGGGGAGATATCACAAAGGATCTCATGGACGCTTTCTAAGGATTTGGGCGGATATTTTTCCATCAAAATCAGTAACAAAGGGCGTCAGGTTAAATTTCCCGCCGAATTGCAGAAGCCACGCCAACAGTCGCCATCTTGGAAATCAACGACCAAAGATGGACAGAAATCAGTAACGGGCCAGACAACACCAAGCACTGGAAGTAACGCCACTGCTAAGGTATCGACGAATGTTAGAGTGGATTTGGACCTTCAAAAAGCAAAGTCCTCTAAGAAAAGAAAGACTCCATCACAACTCCGAAGAGATAGGCAACGTCTTGCAGCTTGGAAACTGAAGCGACAACAAAGTCGTGAAAACCGCCAGGTTACCGCAGATACACCTGCTGGAAAAGACACTATCCCAGTGGAACAAAACTCCCCTGGAAACCCACCGAGTCTGGGCGAACAGCAACCGGAAATCCCCAGCTGCAAGAGCCCTGAGACTGAGGACCTAGATCTAGCTATTTTAGACTCTAAAACTATGGTAGACAATACTCTGTGTGGCCTTTGTAATGGCTGTAAGGACATAGTACCCATTGTAAAACTTCGATGCTGTGCTATTTGTAACACAGCCAAATATTGCAACGCCCAAAGTCTCTTAAACAAAGTGCTTTTATCTTCTTACATTTTATTTAGATCTTATAAACTGTTTTTTATCGTGACGGACAGTGTGTTTTTACGCAAGAATAACATTTTACGCCAAATTAACATTTTTTTTACCAAGTTTTACTCGGGTGCTCCGCATATACCGGAGGAATCTACCAGTACAGAAAAATGAACTATAGTAAAACCTCTCTATTACGATCACTAAATGAATACTTATTGACTGCATAAAAGAAAGGTGACAGTGAATGAGCGAGAGAGAGACATATACAAAGAGAGAGACAGAGACAGAGAGACATACATACAGACAGACAGACAGACAGACAGACATACATACATACATACATACATAAATACATACATACAGACATACATTCAGAGACAGAGAGACAAAGAGCTATACATAGAGAGACAGAGACAGAGCTACAGAGAGATACAGTGACAGAGAGACAGAAAAACAGATAGATATACAGACAGACAGGAAGAATCAGAGAGAGAGAGAGACACTCAGAGAGAGAGAGAGAGAGAGAGAGAGATAGAGCGAGAGAGACACACACAGTCAGAGAGACAGAGAGATACATACATAAACATTCATAGACAGAGACACAGAGAGACGAATATACAGAGACAGAGAGACAGACAGGGAGACAGAGAGACAGACATTGAAAGACATACAGAGAGAGACACAGACAGAGAGAGAAATAGAAGCCGACGGACAGATGATCAGATCTTGCATGAAAAGTTATATTCGAGAAAAAGTGAACAGATGAAAACTAATGGACTAATTCAGTGTTTGTATGTTACTGCAAACTTTGAAATTGAATGAAAAAAATATGAAGTACTGGTAGCTATTATATAAGAATCCATCATGAGTGTTGATGTAGGATAGGAATTTTCTACCCCGAAGGTCAGACAATTCATGCCGGGAAGAGGCTTGCCGAGTCCCTGCGTGAATTTTCTGATCCGAGGGGGATACATTCCTATCCTACATCAACAAAACGAATGGTAGATTTTTTTCTCCCATTTAAATCATTAAAACATGATACAAATAACGAAATAATTGCAGTTTGTGTGCACTTTTTACCGCCAAAACATGACGTTGTTTATAGTTGACGTCATTTAGTTCTCCGCGTCATGCAGCGCTTGTGGTTAAACTCGGCAAACAATAAAATACGTCAAGTGGTATGGAGGATTATAAGAATCCACCACGAGTGTCAATGTAGGATAGGGAATTTCTCCCCCGATGGTTAGAAAATCCATGCAGGGACGAGGCTTGCCGAGTTCCTGCGTGAATTTTCTGACCCGAGGCGGAGAAAATTCCTATCCTTCATCAAAAAAACGAATGGTGGATTTTTTCTCCCATTTAAATCATTAAAACATGATACAAATAATGGAATAATTGCAGTGACGTTTATAGAGACGTAATCAGAAATGACGTCATTTAGTTTCCCACGTCATGCAGCGCTCGTGGTTAAACTCGGCAAACAATAAAAGACGTCAAGTGGTATGGAGGATTGTAAGAATTCACCATGAGTGTTGATGTAGGATAGAAATTTTCCCCCAAGGGTCAGAAAATTCATGCAGGGACGAGCCCCCGCAATTTTAGAACAACTGTAACCATGGGTAAGAGCGTGGTCAGACCGTAGTCGAACCAACCGGTGTCCGGTTGGATCTATAGTCACCATAGACCGAACATCTGGTTTCCAGTTTCTTTAAGCTGCCACCTACCTTAACTCATTCTCCCCTGAAACTTTTGATGGACAGTTCCAGTTTCCAATTAGGTCTACTCCGTTATTGAATATTGATGCAGACCCTGATCAGAATGCTCTTTTAGGACACATGTACGCTTCATAGACACACTGTAAAGTTTGTAAATGGCTAGATCTAGTATATTCGTAGCTATACAGGTGAATATGTTAACCCTATACACCACAGCCTGTTTCTAGTTTTGAAAATAGGTGGCTACTTAAAGCAGCTTGAAAGTAAGGCAGAATGCGCCTTAAGGCGCATTCTGCTTTATTTTTAGCTTGCTTTAAGCTACCACCTGCTACAAGAAAGAAAATACATGTATTCCTTATGATACATATCCATGACTGTATAAATTGGAACTATTTTCTTCAGCGGAGGAATAAACTGAATGCGCTATAAGGCGCTCCTATTGGGGAAAGGGTTAAACACAGTTTGTTATAAATGCCTTCTACTTCGATTGTGGAGGTAATGTTTAAGTTTATCCTTTTCGGCCTCAGTGTTTCCAACGTACGCTTAACAACGTATTTGCAAAAAAAAAAATCTATTGCGGATCCAGACCCCCGCCATATCTCCGACTGGATCCGCTCTTGTAACTGTTGTAAATGTGCTAAGTGACACAGGCAATAATCAGTGTACTGAAATACACGAATCAACTGTAGACGTTATAATGACAAATTGTTGGCAGATATTTATCGAACCGGTCGAAACGCAATTAATTTCAAACGGTAATTAATATTGAGTTTTATTGTCGTGGTTCTGATATGTAGGTAACTCTTATACGCTTTGTTCACAGACTGCAATATTGCCAAGATGGTCGTGTTATCCCACCCACTGTCATAATAATATCTGCTTAAAATTACCATAACCCTTGGTCTGCCTTGGTATTTGCCACGTAACACGGCGTTTGATCTGGACCTTAACCTGCTTAACACAAATATATTCTATACTATACATAACCCCATGCTGTACATCCTATGCCTCGGTGAAGTAAAGTTCTGTTCTGTTCTGTTCTGACAGCATTCTTTAGGTTTCTTCTTTTTAAAGACGTAAAACAAATTAATTCCACAAATTTTGCAGACACTTTCAAACCAAACGACAAACAAATTCACGGCAGAATTAAATAGGGTTAACCCTTTCATTGCCAAATACAACATTTTAAACTTTTTCAGACAAATTATTGTCTACTAAAGTTTGTCGTCTGCAATTTTATGCAAACTTCATTTTTAGCTCACCTGGCACGAAGTGCCAAGGTGAGCTTTTGTGATCGCCCTGTGTCCGTCGTCCGTCGTCGTCCGTCAGTCCGTCCGTACGTCCGTCGTCAAATTTTTTCTTTAAAGAGATCTTCTTCTCGGAAACCACTGGGCCAATTTTTCCAAAACTTCATAGGATTGTTCCTTGTAAGATACTCTCTCAGATTTCTTCAAATATAGGTCATCCAATTGAAATTGTGGTTGCCATGGCAACCAATTAAAAATTCTTTAAAAATCTTCTTGTCAAAAACTACTGGTTCGAATTGAAAATAATTTTACCCAAATGTGCCATTGGTGACCCTCTATCAGATTTCTTAAAATAATTTTCCTATCTTAACAAACATGGCCGCTAGTGGGTGGGACAGATTTTCCTTATATGGCTATATAGTGAAAACTTTAAAAATCTTCCGCTGGTCCGATTTGAAAGTAATTTCACACAAATGATCCATGGGTGACCCTCTACCAGATTTCTTAAAATATTTTTGATATCTAAAAAACATGCCCAAAGTGGGTGGGGCACATTTTCCTTATGTTACTGTATAGTAAAAACTTTAAAAACTTCTTCTGTGAAACTACTGGTCCAAATTGAAAATAATTTTACACCAATGATCCATTCATGACTCTCTACCAGATTTCTAAAAATCATTTTGTTATCTTTAAAATCATGGCTGCCTGTGGGTGGGGCAAGTTTTCCTTATATTTCCGTATAGAAAATCTTTAAAAATCTTTTTCTCTGAAACTATTGGTCTGATTTAAGAATATTTTTACACAAATAATGATTCATTGGTGACCCTTTGCCAGTTTTCTTCAAATAATCTTCCTAGCTCAAACATGGCCGCCAGAGGGTGGGGATGAATTTACCAATGATGGCTTATAGTGAAAACTTTACCATTACTGGTTTATTACCATGACCGTAACCATGGGTACCAGGTGAGCGATTTAGTGCCGCATGCGGCTCTTTTTTTTGAAGATTTTACTAAAGAAATATTGATAAGAGTAGCCGGAAATGACCGAGCGATGGTGATATGGAGAGCTACTTTACGTGGAACTTGTGACTATAGTTCGAACCTCTAGTCAACCGAAAGTGAGACCGCATTAAGGTCGACAGAAGAATACCGTTTGTCGAACCAATGAAAACTTAGAATGGTCCGTCTGCGGGTCGGGCTTACCGGTGTCCTGTTGGAGCTATAGTCACTTTATAGACGACTATAGATCGGACTATAGTTCCACGCGAATTTGCTTAAAAATGACAGTGCGATGGTCATATTGGCAATCCGAACAGTACACCATTCAGACTAATCTTATCCTACAGCGATAGCCAGAATAAACGAATAATCATTGACACTTAAAAAAACTTGGATGTTGATCAGGCGCACAGGAATGATAACAAAAATATACAATATTTCACAATCTTAATTGTAATTTTAAATATTTGAAGACAAACTGCACGATTAGAGTTAAAGCAAACGACAGACAGAAAAAGCAGACGACCATTACCGTCGCACGAAGGATACGGTTTTGGCACGCTTTTAAATGCCATATCACCAAAAGCAAATAGTGAAAAGTTAAATTTAAGATTTCTTCCAAACTCTTTCTAATCACGAAGCAAATGTGTATTACACGTACAGTCGCTGCTTATTATCACGGCCATTTGCGATGAGGCTCGTTTCGGGACTTAAGTCACGTCACGTGGATGCTTTTAACATGCTGAAAGCAAAGAAGAATGCTATAAATCTGTTTTACTTTCATCCTGCTTTAGGTCGCCGCATGTCACCAGCATCAACAATCTAAATGAATATACTTTTGATAAGTACAGTGGAGAATACCGTTCTTTACACGAAACAGAAAAACGTAATACGTTTTTATGTTTCGTGTAAAGTAAAACGCCAACGAATTGCAATAAAATGAGGAAAAAAACATTTTAAAACATTTCTAACGATTCATTTTAATCTTAGTTGCAAACAGTTTGGAGCCTTATCAGACGCCGGGTTACACGGTGTCTGACCCGAATCCAGCCTGTTTGCAGTTGATATCTTAGTTTGAGCATAAACCCGTTTATAGGGAAAGAATACCGTCTTCTCAACGGTACTATAGCAAATTAGATTTATTTTCTTTAATACTTTGATTACCTTGCATTTGTAAACAGTTTGGATCCCGATCAGAATCCGAGTAACTCGGCGTCTGATCAGGATCCAAACTGGTTGACACCTATAATCAGTGTATAGTATAAAATGTATACAAAATCTTCTTTTGAGGAACAAAAGCAGACGACTTTTTGAAGCAGGCGGCAAAAGGACTAACATATGATAACATTATACTGTAAGGTTAACTCTTTCAATGCCAAGTTTTATCGTCTGATTTAACCGTCTTCCAGTCAAACTATCGTCTGCATTGGAAGTGTCGTCTGCAATATTTTAAAAAGTCAGCTTTAACTGTTTTAACTGAAGAAATGTCTCGACGAGCGTCAAACAGTTTTGATCCTGATCAGACGCCGCGTTACGCGGCGTCTGTTCAGGTCCAAAACTGTTTGCAAATCCGCTAAATATGACGTCATTAAGAGTGAAAGGGTTAAACGGCGAATGTTTTTGAAGGAGAGTATGGGTAATATATAGTTAGGCACGCAGAGTCACTGGACTTACTAATACCCCCGAATTTTGTAAGTAGAGCATTTTGAAATTTAGCCATGTTTCTGTCTTAACCCCTTCACTGCCATGACGTCATCACTTCCAAAACAATTATCGTCTGCTTTTATTTCTCAAATTAATGTTTTTATGCATTTTGACTTGAGGACTATTGAAACGAGTGTGCGGCGTCTGACCAGGATCCAAGCTGTTTGCAAATAACTATTATTATACTCTCGTGGTAAGGCAGCGAAGGGGTTAAAACTGTTTTTTGATATATTATTTTGTTTTTAAAATGTATTTTAACGTTTGCCGTTAATGGGCAGAACTTATGAAAATAGATAATAGGGAATTCAGCAAAGAAGCAGTTACTGCTTAACCCATTACTCCATAGGAACTATTTAATTTATTCCTCCACTGAAGAAAATAATTCCAATTGATATAGGTATCCATAGGAATTATTTAGTTGATTCTTCCACTGAAGAAAATAGTTCCAATTTATATATAGTCATGTATATGTTCAATGAGCAATAATATTTTCTATATCCTAGCAGAAGGTCGCTTAAACAGGCTGAAAGTCAGACAGAATGCCCCTTAAGGCGCATTCTGCTTTATCTTTAACTTGCTTTAAGTGGCCACACGTTTTCAGAACTAGAAACAGGCTAAATGGAGTAATGGGTAAAATGAAGTGTAAACATACTCACAACCAGAAGTACCACTCTAGCATGTTTCTGTATTACTGTTTCTGCATAAACTGTTATTTTTCTGTTTGACCCTTAAACTGAACTAAATGCAAATGCAATACAATAACATGATGAAAATATTAAAAAAATCCAAATCTGGAAGACAAAATAGAATGGAGCCTGACCAGACGCCTAGTTACCATGTGTCTGATCGGACTCCAAACTGTTTGCAATGGGCAAATTGTAACATCACAAATACCTTTATTGGGCAAGTAAAACCACTGGCACCAGAGTCGTGGACTTATAATATATATCGGTAGAGGAATAGATAAAGTAAACACATACACATACACATAAAAAGACCATGACTCTGGTGCCAGTGATCTATATCTAAAAGATTTTTCCCCACCGATTAGCAATGTCTATGTTATTGCATTGAAATTTAAAAAAAAAATTTAAAAAAAAAATTAAAATAAAAAAAAAATCCATATGGGTTGACTATTGGCATCTACCTGTCTGCTATCTATTATTATAAGACCATGGTGTGTAACCAATTCTACACCGTGTCACTTCAACCACACGAATTACCTACTAAAATGCATTCAATTGAAACCAAATATTTTGCAGTCCATAGATAAGATATTTTTCTATCCAAAATACATTTCTTCGATGGTTGATTTGAATACGCAACTACAAAAATCAAGAATGAATTCGGTATTTTACCAAACCGGGATTTCCTCCACCCCCTAGCTTCCGGTTGACCTCGGGTCAAGTTAAAGCGTTTGTAAGCGCAAATTTCATTGGCTGAATAATTCACGCGAGAGTATTCCCGTACAGTAGACAATACGCTATTCTTTCCCGCTTAAACGCAAACAAAACGCAAACGCATGTCACTAAAATGTATTGAATGACAGCTTTTTACTATTTTTTAGTATTAATTTTAATCTCAATGGCAAACAAATTGGAGCCTAGTCAGACGCCTGGTTACCTGGTGTCTGATCAGCCTCCAAATGGTTTGCAAATGAAATAATAGTATTAGTATAAACGCGTTTATTTGGAAAGAATAACGTTTTCTGTACTTGACGTCATTCGCGCGAGCGTCTTCCCGCGCTTCTGTCAAACTGAATAAACTACTGATTACAGCGTCACATTGTGCACAATTGTGCTGAACTTATATTAATGCAAGACTTTAATAACTGCATGATTAACAATTTCAACCAAAAATCATGAGAACGATATATATTTACACATCTTTCCGGTATATACACTCTTTTTTCAATCAGCCAATCAAATCGCTCGTCGCAAACTTTACTTTCATTTCGTCTAAACCGGAAGCTAGGGGGTGGAGGAAATCCCTGTTTGGTAAAATACCGGCTTCAATCTTGATTCTTGTAGTTACGTATTCAAATCAACCGTCGAAGAAGTGTATTTTGGATAGAAAAATATCTTATCTAAGGATTGCAAAAGATTTGGTTTGGATTGAATGCGTTTTAGATAGTTATTCTTGTGGTTGAAGTGACTAGGTGTAGAATTGGTTACATACCATGGTCTTATAATAGTAGATAAGCAGACCGGTAGAAGCTCATCGTGATAGATCTATAAAAAAAAAATAAAAAAATTATATTTTTTATTTTTTTGTTTTGTTATTCCAATCTCATACGAAAGACATTGCCAACGTTTGGGGGAACATCTTATAGATCAAGAATCTATATCTAATAGATCTTATAGTAAAAATTAGCAGACCGGTAGGTAGAGGCATATCTAGAGTCAACTCACATTTTTATTTTTATTTTTATTTCCATTCCCATACAAAAGACGTTGCTAACAGAACGGAAAAAAGGTTCTACATCCAGAATCTAGTAGATAGAGACTATAGAGCGTACACATCAAGATTTCCGCCTTCATATATAGTATACATTACTTACCGGTAGATACAGTTCTAACCATTGACACCACATTCATAGACTTATTATGTCTCTGTGTGTATATATATTCTTCTCTGTATGTATAAGAAATAAAAATGCATCTAAATGTAAATACACACATATAATAAGTCCATGACTCTGGTGCCAGTGAGTAAAACGTCATTTCAACCACAACACTTTCCTACAATTTCGCCGCCGTCGGCGACTTTATTCACTTTGCAATGTCAGATTGGTCTGTTTGTTAACGTCTGTTTCTTCCATCTATGGGCTGATTGTAAGATCCAGAAAGAGGTGAGCGGATACAGAAAATCCGGACGCAATGTCCTGTCTTATCATCTATACATAGTTCTTCTGGATGCCCAGTGTAAAGCACTGGTGTATCGGACATCGGTTTATAAAGTCTCACCGAAACTTGGCCCGGCCGGGGATCGAACTCACGACCCCTGGTGCCGCAGTCCAGTGTGCTATCACTGGACCACGTCCTCCAGTGCAAAATATCAGAAAATTGTTCTTTAGTCAAGCAGACTTAACCCATTCTCTGCCAAGACATCATCACTTTTAAACAATTGTCATATTCTTTTATCATTAAATATTATCACTGAAGAAATATTGAAATGAGTGTCAAACAGTTTGAATCCTTATAAGACGCAGCGTAACGCGGCCTCTAATGTAATCAGGTTTCAAACTGTTTGCAAATACATGTAACGGTTGTTCTCGGGGTAAGGCAGTGAGGGGGTTCAACATGATTAAAATTAAAAACAAAATACATTCATATCTAAATGCAGACGATAAATTCGGGATGGAATTTGACGGTAATTTATTATTGTCAAAGGTCAGGTGTTTATATGTATGCCCTCATTAATAAATTACTTTAGTCTAGACAGTACTCAATGTACCTGCCTTTCTAACCAGGTGCCACTTTTACCACAGACGACAATACCTATGTACTAATTAACCCTTATCCTGAATCTGATCTACTTTCAGTCTTCTTTAAGTTACGATCTGTAATGATACGAAAATATGTCTTACAGTAGATATATAAGACTGTATAAAGTGGAACTATTTTCTACAGTGGAAACATAAATCAAACTCGTTTAAAGTCTTAGTTATGGGGTACAAATGTGTATACAGGACAACAGTAATCATGCTGAATGCAGGACAACATTAGATCTGATGCTTAATGCAGGCCAATAGTTCTACATTTCTATTGTCATGTATTGAGCAGACACCTGTACTATGAGGGTCTAGTTTTCAGATAATTTAGGTTAAGGTGAGTCCGGTTTTCGGAGGTTTCAGTGTAACTTCAATGTAAAGTTATTACAGTGGAGAATCTGTTATTCTTTCCCAATAAACGCGTTTACGCTAAAACTATTATTTGCAGTGCAAACAGTTTGGAGCCAGATCAGACGCCGAGTAACCCGGCGTCTGATCAGGCTCCAAACTGTTTGCCACCAAGATAAACATGAAATATCAGAATTGTCCAAAAGTTGTTCTTTTCTACGTTTTAGTGCTTTGCGTTTGCGTACGTTTGCGTTTAAACGGGACAGAATAACAGATTCTCCACTGTATACCGTTTAGTCTGTTATTAATATACACCTCGACTCATCGCTGGCTGTACAACTGCATGACTGATGTTCAGTGCTCCTTCCCTACAACGGCCCTCCAAACAATGAACCCACCCTAACAACAACCCTTGCCGCTATTCCCCAAGCAGGACACTTTTGTCTAACTCTTTAACTGTTCGAATATCGTCTGCTTAAACGTGTCGTCTGCTGTTTTTTCTTACATTTAGGTACAATGTATTGGATTTTGACAGAAGAAATATAAAGACGAGTGACAAACAATTTAAACCTAGATCAGACTCCGCGTGACGCGGCGTCTGATCTGGGTTCAAACTGTTTGCAAATGTATTCTAAGATTAAATACTCCCTCCGACCAACACCCACACTATTTGTCTCCCGCCGGGTGTTATTGTAGAGAGGGAGTACTGTAGATCTAGTAAAACTTGGGTTTTAGTGACAATCAACACAAAATACGTGGACCATATCTTCGGAACTTAAGTGTTATGGGAAATAAGAAAAAGAACGCTGGACATTTTATTTGCGCTAAAGAAAGAGCCATAACCAATTCGCAGAGAAATGAATGGCTAAAATGGGAGTTATCTCCCTTCACAAACAGATTTTTCGCCATTTAGCTTCATTGACAGAAATTCTTTTTGAATCTTGAGAAAGCTTTCAATGTTTATAGATTTAATTGTTTTTCTTAATTAACCTTATTCTAAATGACCAAGAACGATTTAAGAGGGCACATGAGTGTACAGTGGAGAAGATGTTATTCTTTCCAAATAAAAACTCGTTTATAGTGCTCCATCTCTACAACTACACCAACTGGGAGACAAAAATTGTGTGCGTTGTTCGGAGGGAGTCGTTATAGGGAGGGAAATTGGCTTACATTTGCAAACAGCTTGAATCAATATGTTTGTCACTCGTCATTGAGGTTTTTCCTGTAAAAATGTCCATTTTGTTACTTTGAGAGAAACAGCACACGACAATTTTAAGCAGACGACATTGCAGCCGTAAATTGGTTGGACGTATTTGTTCTGTTTAGGGAACTGCGACATGGGTCATTGTAAGGAGGGAATCGTTGTTGGGAGTTCCGTTGTAGGGAGGGAGCGCTGTACAACCTATATGTCCATTGCAAATAGTTTGGAGCGAGATCAGACTTCGGGTCGCCGAAACTGTTTGTCGCTGAGATAAAAAAAAAATCAGGATCCGTGGTTATAAAGCATTTAAGTTGAGTCTGAGTGTGTTCCCAAGGATATGATTGGTCAGATTTGAGCCTAGGCTCAAATCTGACCAATCAAATGCTTGGGAACCAGTTTAGACTCAAGTAAAAAGCTTTATAACCTCGGAACCAGGCTTTTTTTTCAAACCATTGTCATTTTTGGCCGGATTGAAAATGCGGTCTATAGATTGGCGAATGCCGTCCGTCCGTCTGTCCGTCCGTCCTCACTTTGGTTGACCTTTTTGTTAGTGTCAGTTTTAGTCAAAGTTTAAGTCCTACAGCAACCAAATTTGGCATGTACAGTTATAGTGAGGTCATCATCACATGCCATGGGTAACAAGGTCACTGTGACCTAGATTTCACGGCCCAATGACTTAGAGCATTCTGGTTAACCCTTTCGTTTGCGTCTTGGTTGACATTTTTGTTAGTGTCAATTTTAGTCAAAGTTTAAGTCCTACATCAACCAAATTTGGCATGTACAGTTGTAGTGAGGTCATCATCACATGCCATGGGTAACTATATTATATATATATATATATATACAAAGCAAAAGTGCAGACAATCCGGCCATACCGACATTGGCGGTTTCTCGTCTTCTATTGTATTGCGTTTACATTTAGTTTCGTTTAAACGAGAAACAATAACACTGTATACTCATAGCGTTTCCGTTTATTTAACCCGTTACCCTATACATTGTCTCTAGTTTTAAAGACTGCATGGTGACCATTTTAAGTAGGCTGAAATTAAAGTAGCATTAAGGACTATCGCGGCAGTTTGTTCGAATTTTCAAAACATTCCGATTTTTTTTTTAAAATATTGCATGTTGCTAGTATATACCTGTTATGCAGAAATATGAAATAAAAAAGGGGGTCCCCGAACTGGTTCTTTTCTTAATAGCTTGTTTTTGGGTATCCCCCTAATTATCCAGAAACACGTGCTTTTCATCATAAAATCTCAGAAACCCCCTCTTCAGCTTTGTAATTTACCTAAAATGTTTGGTTAATCATATGTTTTCATAAGATATTAAAAACATTGGAGCAAGTACATGTAGCAATAAAAACATTGAAACAACATATTACTCGTCAATAAAGGGAACACATCAAACAGTTATTTTTCAAAGTTTTTTCTCCTACAGTAAAAACATTCAGATTTTGACAATATTTTTTCAAAAATATTGATGAAGCATTAATTTACTGAAATCACTAATTAAAATTAAAGGTACCGAACTATATTTTCTAAAAAAATACAAATGTCTGTATAAAGAGTAACACATGTCAATCCAATTACATATAGGGCTATATACAAATGAGAAATGTTAACCACTTTTAAATGCTAGAATGTGTCAACATCCACTGTTTAATCGCCAACAATATATCACTATAAAAACATTATTAGTATATATAACTTATCGTGGTCGCCAAATGCTGACATGACTGCACAATTTAGCTTATTGAGGTAGAAAAAATACAAAATTCAAATATAAACTATATATAGAGAATTGGTCAAAGGGAGACAACTCATCAAATGTTTTTCCAAAGTTGCCTCCATTTGACTGTAAAAAATTAAAACTGGCGCAATAGTCCTTAAACGGGAAAATAATAATGTCTTTTCTCCTGTATATGGACCATGTCTGTTTTCATCTTTTTATTTCACCGCTGTTCTCCATTCATTTATCTCTCCTGTCAGTTTAGCCCAGGAATGCAGTTTGATGTTTCTCTGCGTCAAGTTTCTCTTGATGGTATCCTTATATCGTAGACGAGGTCTACCCCTTTTCCTTTGACCAACTTGCAGCACTGAGATTAGGATTTGTTTTGGAAGTCTGTCTTGTGACATCCTTGTGAGATGTCCAGTCCATCGAAGATTCTTTCTGATCAGGAGGTCTTCCATGGTTGGCAGTCATGTTCTCTCCAGTATGTCCACGTTTGCCACTCTGACACTGCAGAATACCCCCAGGATGGATCGAAGATGCCGCGTCATAAAGGCATGCAACTTCTTCACATGGCGTCTGTACATGCACTGAGCTTTTATTTTTTATATGTTTAAACTGTTTTAAGTGACCAAACGGCACGCTTAACGGACACTTCCTTTTTTTCATTTTGATCATGTTTTAGTCCATGCATATATGAAAACATGTAAAATATGTGTTTAACTTGTTACAATGATGTGCATGTTTCCCCGTCCCTTACTGTCCATATAACGTATGCATTAATTCACTGTTGTTCATTGAAGTTACCTGGTTATTGATGTGAATCTGCCTGTGTCTTGGTGACTGATCTGAATCAATAGGGCTGCCAGGGGCCAGTGTAAACCAACAGTGATAATAAGGGATCGAGCATATAGACATAGATATGTTTTGAAAAGATGAAAATATAAGTAAAAAAGAAAAATATATTCTAATCTGAAGAGCCGTTATTTGTATACATCTTCACTCCACCTGTTTTCACCTTGATATTCACTCTTTCCTTTCCACCCGTGATCCACTTACCTTATTCACAGTGTATAAACGAACTGTATAAAAAACCGCTTTTGCGACTATATTGTAACGATTCTGTCGATTCATTGCGACACGCGGACATATACGGTAGGGTTTTCCCTCTGTTTTCATTATTTTCTAAGTAGATCACTAAGAAAAGCAAACGTACATTATATTGTGCATTGATTTAAGATATGTACTTGGCTGTCATTGTTTTGTTATCAAGCTTTCTAAAGAAAATATCGCCATTACATCACGAAACATCTGACAATGTTTACACGAAGCCGTGTTTACAAACGTGTCAAATACGCAATTTTTACACATCCTGACATCTAGTCGGGCGTTTAAACTTGAGAAAAGTATGTACTATTATTTCGATAGCAGTGCAAACACAATAGCTGTGAAATTAAAAAAATACTCACGTTAAAAGTACTGCACAGATGAAACTGAAACTGTATGGTTTATTGAAAAGACTACATGGTGATCTGAATGATTATAGCGACTATACTGTATGACTTTTAGCGATGTTACGGTAACGATTTCAGACGACTCTGCGATCGCTTTTACGTCCAAAACGCTCCTTTGTTACTTTAACAAAATTAAAATAATCTCTTCTCAACCCTTTACCAGACAATGCCCCCTTTGACAATTTGCCTTTTCAGAAAAAAAACATAGTGACAAAATTGAAGCGGTGTGGACAATTATACCAAGTTGCTAAACATGTTGAATCTTACTCAACTGATCACTTGTCCTACTAGAATTACTAACACACTCAGTCTTTATTAGATCATGTTCTTTTTAGCTAACGCGAAAAAATATCGCAGTCTGGCACACTTCCTTCGAATATAAGCGATCATTTACCAACTTACTGAACTAGGAAAGTAACAAAAGGAAAATTTCATGATCATAACACAGTCAAAGTAATTTTATTGCCAAATTGAAACAAAAAGATTGGGGAAAAATGTTTATAATTGAATCCATACAGGAAACTTGGATAATTTTTAAAGAAATATTTTTGTCAGTCCTGAATGAAGTAGCTGCACTTAAAGAAGTCCGTTTAAAACGATGCACAGAACCTTGGATGGACTCCAACATCATTTAAGACCTGATAAAAATAGAGATAAATATATATATGTAAAAATGCAAGAAATATGGTGGCCAAAATTTTTACAAACAATTCTGCTTTTATCGTAAAACTGTACAAAAGGCCATCAAAAAGGCAAAAACTACCTATATCCGTGACCAACTGAAATATAATACATGTAAAGACAATCACAATCTTTTTTAGAACCATTTAAAGTCATTTATCAAAATCCATGTAACATTTTTTATATATAGTTCTATTGTACATAACACAGTACCAAAATTCATGAAAAGGGATCAAGTCAAACCCCCTTTTTGTTTTTAAAAAACCCAATAGGTCTGACGTTTGTAATTATAGGCCAGTCAGTAAATTAACCATTGTTAAGAATAGTATATTGTACATGTACGAGCATCAGAGTGGGTTCAAAGGGAACTTCTCTACCGACTCCTGTCTCATCCATCTGCCAGATCATATCCGTACACAGACGTCAAAGGGTATGTTTACGGGTATGATAATGCTTGACACCGTGGACCATGAAATCATGTGTCGAAAGCTCCAAGAGATGCCATTGGGTGTGGAGTCGGTGGATTGGTTCCGCTCATACTTGTCTCGCAGGACTCAGTCTGTTCATGTAAATGGCCCAAAGTCTGATTTAAGTTCGGGGTTGTGTACGGTGTGCCTCAAGGTATTATTCTCGGGCCACTTATGTTTTTAGCATGCGTTAATACTATGAGTACAAGCATAAGCTTAAATTGATTATTGTTGCAGACAACAATGCGATATCATTTTCCCACACATATCCATTTTACATCAGTCGTGTTTTATGACGAGAACTAGAAAACTGTAGCAAATGGTTAATCGATAACCAACTCTCGTTACATCTCGAAAAAACAGAATGTATTTTGTTTGAATCTCGAATAAAATTGAATAATATCAAAACAAAATTCCGTTGAATCTAACGGTCATGAAATCAAATCTATAAGTACAGTTAAATATCTGGGCTCATATTTAGATACAGGCATGTAAGGAACATCCATTATAAATAATATTATCAAGGAAGTAAACTCTAGAATTAAATATTTATATCGCCAGCAAGATTGTTTTTACAAATCTCTTAGAAAGACACTATTCTTTAATACAATGCCATATAAATTATGCATCCTTCTCGTGGTTCTGCGGTCTCAAATCCTGAAAAAACAAACACAAACTACAGGTTGCACAAAAAAGTGTGTTTCATTGATATTTAATATTGTAGAATATCTCTTCGTGTGGCAGATCTTAGATTTTAAATTTGAAATATAGATGTAAACAATTACGATTAAGTCATGTATATAAAAAATTTAACAACCAAACCCCAAGCATGTATGAAAACTTCACTAAAATGAAGGTGATCCAATGTTATGCAATTAAATATATTGTAAAAGATGATTGTCATGGTCCCCAGTTTATACTTTTACTTTTACTTCCAAACCATTTTACCATAATGCACATATGCTTAATTTCCCTATGTGACAGCTTGGGTCCTGTTGGAAATAAGTTTTGTTCCTTATTGGCAAAACCTTACGGGCAATCATGTGCACCATTTCTTTTAAAAAATCTCCATCATATACTAATTATATACTGGCGTAAAATAACAACTGAACTAGTCTATTTGTGATGTTTTCTTCTACATGTGATATCTATTTTGTACAGTGAATTCAGTATTTGAAACTTTTTACAATATGTTTATCTATTATCATATGTTTTCATAAACATGTGCACAAATAAAATTATTATTTTATTGTTATTATCACAAAGTAGACCGAGAACAGAGCTGCTACTAACCATTTTACGGCACTGGTTTGCCGCAACTGGCAATCCAACCCGCTACCTTCCAACCCCAAAGCTCATGCCGACATTATGTTTATGTATGCACACGCCATGAAGTCTTTGATTAAGATCATCTATAGTTTACCCTTCCTCCCTCAAACCGCAAATGGACCATTCTAATTTTCAATTAAGTCTAGTCCATTTTTTTTTTTACTTTTTAGGGTTGATCTTTGCATTATAGGTCAAAGAGACAAACAGTGAAGACCCTGATCAGAGGGCTCCTTTGACACCACATCAATGTATTCAACGCAAAATACGCTTGAGATCCAACTTTTAAAAGTAAGATCCGAAAATTTTGGAAAAATCCATATGTCCGAAGATTTCTGAAAAAAAAACCCGGAAAATGACAGTCCTTGGAAATTATAATACATTATGCAGAATTGGTGAACTCA
The DNA here is from genome assembly GCA_922989275.2 of Gari tellinella. Lineage (NCBI taxonomy): Eukaryota > Metazoa > Mollusca > Bivalvia > Cardiida > Psammobiidae > Gari > Gari tellinella. The sequence goes on from OV277866.1 coordinate 50,319,149, forward strand.
TATTTACCGAGTCGCAATAAGTCATTCACATTCTAGAAAATTGGGTCGAAATCTTCATTTGCATGCACACACTATAAATGGTAGTAGATGTTTGCACGTACATATACGTATCACTCTGATGCAACTTTTAAGAAGAAATCATAACAATACATCAAGCAGAATTTACGAAATCGTGTATAGCAAGTCGCTATATGTCATACAAAATTCAGGGGAATCTAGTCTCTATATGTCATACAAACTCATCGGTGGATAGTCGCTATAAATGATAGTACATGATTGCAATATATGATACAGTCTACGTGTAGAAAGTTTGCATAAATTTATAATCAAATGGCGATTTAAATTAAACAAAAGGATGTTGCTTTGTTCAGCAGTCTATTTAGACACCATACAGTACAGTCCTGTAATATATGCGATTTTAACAAAGGACATTTTCAAAGAACTGTTCCCAAATTTGAGAGGGAAATCGACACTCTGTGTTGATTTTCAATCAGAGCACTATTTCCTCTCTACGTACACACTTGCAAGTGTACTACGATAAAGTATACATGTATAAATTACATTATTACTTGCGTTGGCTCGAACTTGTTCGAAGAAAATATAAAAAATAACAGGTTTAGTGGAGGCCTGTGAACAAATGTCAACATTCGTGGTTAAATCTAGTCGCTATATCCGATAATCATACAGTTCGTTTATACACTGTGATATTACTTTCTCTTTCTAAACATATCCCTTCCCTTTCCATTCTTACTTACTCAACCGGCCGTATCCGACATTTCGTCCCATTATTGTTGCAAACAATCGTTTATATAATATGGCTCGCATTGTATAAAACATATAGATGGTCCAGCATATTTGCATAATCATTGGCGCTTTGCATCCTGGTATTTTATCCGTAATAAATAGAGACCATAAAAAACCCCGGACAATACCAATTAGATCGACGCAAATTTCAATTTTCTACCTACTGATAACAATCAAAATATCATTGCTCGACGTACTTTTGATAATCAGGACCAAAGAGACAATCATAACTCATTATGAGACGTATATAGTACGCAAATGGCACTAAATTGAAATCCATTAAATTTAAGTAAGTTGAAGGAAAAATAACAGATGCAATATTAAAAATCAAAAATTTAAAAATATACACTCTGCAGAAGTTTGGTTGTTGTCTAAGTGTTTCAATGATTTAGTAAATTTTTCAAAGGTTATTTTGAGTTTGGATATAAAATTCATGAGATCTACTACGAACAATTTTGTTTTGTAAAGAAAGTACCTCTCTTTTGTGATACCAATTAACACCTAGCTTTCAGTTGGTGTTGTTTAAATGCGCCTCTGGCACTTGCTTTTTTCACAAAATTGGCTGTGCTCTTCTTCACCCATTTCTTTCTACCATTTGCAAAAATGGTGCAATTAACAGAAGTTCGACATGTGGTCGCCGACTTCTGAGAGGTTTCCATTTCTAACCAATAAATGACAGTTTTGATCTTGATCATTCGCCTATCAACTCGGCTACTGAACAGAATCCAAATTGTTTACAATCATTATTAATGTCGATTAGAAATACAGAATTTTGAATTCCCAAGAAAATACAACGGGTGTCCTGGTATAGCGTTTGCATACAGAATTCATCAGTGTTTGGATTATTAATTTTGTAGGTACATTCAGAGCACCAGATAAGGGTAGTTTTACAAAAACTAAAATCTTTATTTCTGAATTAAACCCTATGGTGTCACTACTCACTAGAATCGTCTCTTCGAGACGATTCTAATGAGTAGTAACACCATAGGATTTGGTGCTAAAAAGAGTGAGAAAATGTTGGATTTGTTGAAAAAACTACCTCTTATCTGGAGCCCTGTACATTCTGAATGGTATTCTGTCACCTTTAACACATTCAACCCTAGCGACAAGTATACTCGTCATTTACAGTGTACCTGTGAGGATTACACTTAGCACATGCAGACAGTGTAGGCCCTGATCAGAGGGCTCCTTAAGGAGCCCTCTGATCAGTGTCTACACTGTTTGTCATTTTTGAAATATATGGTTAAAATCAACCCTAAATAGTAAAACATGGACTATACTTATTTTGAAATTGGAACTGTCCATTAAAAGTTTCAGGGGTTAATGAGTTAAACGAAACGCAATGCATTAAATACAGAATATGACAGCCTTTTGCAAACATAAAGATTTCCCTTTTCTCTAACAAGGCTCCAGATGAGAGGGAGTAAATTGAATTAATCCTATATTAACTAATTTCTGCACCAAATCCTATGGTGAGACCACTCATAAGAATCGTTTCAAATCGTTAATTCTAATGACAATTTGAGTTGAACTCGTTTAGTCTATATTAGAAATTTGTATTTTTTCTACCTCAATAAGCCAAAGTGTGCGGTCATACCAGCATTTGGGGACGACAATAAGTGATATATACTAATAATGCTTGTATAGTGATATATTGTTGACGATTAAACAGTGGATGTTGACACATTCTAGCATTCAAAAGTGGTTAACATATCTCATTTGTAGATAGCCCTATACGTATGTAATTGGATTGACATGCGTTTCTCTTTATGCAGACATTTGTATTTTTTTAGAAAAAAAATAGTTCGGGCACCTATCATTTTAATTAGTGATTTCAGTAAATCAATGCTTCATCAATATTTGTGAAAAATATTGCCAAAATCTGAATGTTTTTACTGTAGGATAAATTTTTTTGAAAAAAAAACCCCAAACAACAAACTATTTTAACTTTTTAAGTGTTCCCTTTATTGACGAATAATATGTTGTTTCCATGTTTTTATTGCTACTTGCTCCTATTTTTTTCTATTTTATGAAAACATACGAATAACCCAACATTTTAGGTAAATAACAATGCTGAAGAGGGGTTTTCTGAGATTTTATGATCAAAAGCACGTGTCTCTGGATAATTAGGGGTATACCCAAAAACAAGCTATTAAGAAAAGACCCAGTTCGGGGACCCCCCTATTTTTATTTCATATTTCTGCATAACAGGGTATATATACTAGCATCATGCCAAATTAAAACTGAATGTTTTGAAAATTCGAATAAACTGCCGCGATAGTCCTTAAGGAACATTCTGCTTTAATTTCAGTCTGCTTTAAGCAGCTAGGTTATAACGGGCATTGGGTATGGTGCATATTCATGACCGTATAAAGTGGAATTACATGTATTTTCTTCAGTGGAGGTCTGGAGGAATATATTAAAGGTGTCAAAAAGGCGTTTTAATCGGGATAATAGGTTAAACGGGAAAGAATAATTCCTTCTCCACTGTAGCACATGCTTCTATACGCTCAGGTGACATTTTTTGGTCCATTGTTTTAGTTTATCATAAAGTAATTTCTCTCATAAATCGTCCCCATGGATAATACAACACTGTTACCTAGACATAAGACATTAATGAACCCTTTTTCTGCGTGTGGCGACTTGTCTGGTACATTTGTATTTGCTAACTGGTTGGGTTCAGACCAGACGCCGAGTAACTATGTATCCAAACTGTTTGACACCCGTCATTCAATTTAAAATTAAATAAATGTTAATATTGCAGTATAAAAAGTATTGCACACACCCATTGGTAATTTAAGTAGCAATCACGCCAGGATTTGACACTGAATCTAGATAACAACAATTGCAATAACATGTCATCTTTCTTTATATGACCTAGGGGAAATCAAGTTGGTTTGCTAATCTCGGCCAAGCTTATGGTTAACTTACAACACTTTTCGTGGAACAATATCACCTACTTCCCACTACACTTGTCATTTCCATTTTTATGCCGCACCACGATGTTGTTAGGGGAATATACATGTAGTGTTACTGTAACCTTTGAACCTATGTGCCATTTCGTTCATGTAACTAATTTATAGGACTGCACAACTTCACATGCCCATTGCATCAATAATTCCACCGATTTATTTAAGAAATGAACTGATTTTTTTGGCGTTCGAGCGAAATGAACGATAGAAAATTATCGGCAAATACCATTAATCGCGCTAGCGATTCATGGTAAATTTTCCGATAATTTTCTGTCGCTCATTTCGCTTGAACGCCGAAAAAAATCAGTTCATTTCTTATATTAACAATGTTTTAGCTGTAATTTCTAATACTAGATTAACAGTTTGTTTGTACGCATGTATGTTTAATCCATATTAGAGGTTGATTATTATTATTATTATTATACCAGATTTATATAGCGCTCTTTTCACACAGGGGTAGTGCGTTCAAAAGCGCTTCACATGAAGTTACACAAATGTACCTACAAACAAGAAAAGACAAAATAACTACAATATGATCTTAAATAAACATGAATAAACATATAAAAGACAGCCCCCAAAATGGCGATCACATTACTCCCATCAATCAGCAATAAAGCAACCGGCTTCTGATTGTCGACCGATAGAAACAATAGTAGAGCGCCCAAATGCAGGCCGCCAGGAAAAGACAAATAACTACAATTAGATATAAAATAAACATAATAAACGTACAAAAGACAGCCCCCAAAATGGCGATCACGTTACCCCATCAATCAAGAGCAACGAAGCAAATGGCTTCTTTATGCGGACTGATAGAAATAACAGTAGAGCGCCCAATGAAGGCCACTAAACATACAGAAGACAGCCCCCAAAACGGCGATTGCACTACCTCAACAATCGAGAGCAACGAAGCAAATGGCTTCTTTATGCCGACTGATAGAAATAATAGCAGAACGCCCAATGCAGGCCGCCCAATGTAACATAACTAGGAAAAATAGCATGCGACAATAACTAAAATTTCTATAAGAGACCGAAAACCAGATAATACTCCAGAAACTCACATTTGGACCCACAACATCTACAGCAAGAACATATCGCATAGGTAGCAGTGTTTTAATAACAAATATTAAAGTAATGTGTTTTCAGATGCTTTTTGAAAACTGCAACTGAGCTTGCATCTCTAATGTCTGATGGTAGACTGTTCCAGAGCTTTGGGGCTGCATGCATGAAACTTCTATCTCCAAACCTCACCAAACGACCCCACGGTACAACCAGCGATACTGATTTAGTTGCAGACCGCAGCTCTCTTCGAGGTTTATACACGTCAAGCATATTGACAATGAACCTTGGAGAATCATTGCACATGGCTTTGTATGTGAGTGTCAGAATTTTGAATTCAATTCTGTGTTGAACTGGAAGCCAGTGAAGATCCTTCAAGACTGGAGTGATGTGATTGTACCGAGGGGTCCTGGTAATGATGCGGGCTGCTGTATTTTGCACACGCTGTAGTTTGCATAATGAGTTTTGGGGAATCCCATACAGCAGTGAGTTGCAGTAGTCAATTTTTGAAGTGACCAGAGAATTGATCAAGGTCTTTGTAGCTTCTGGAGAAAGGTACTGTCTAATATGACCTATCTGCCGCAGCTGTGAGTAGCCAGACCTGCACACAGCGTTAATGTGCTGTGTCATATCCATTTGGGAATCTAATCTAGCACCAAGATTCTTCACACATACTGATGGTTTGATTTTAGAGTTTCCCACTTGTACGTGAAAATCTCCAGGAACGTTAAACTTTTTTGAATGAAACAGTATGACCTCAGTTTTGTCAGTGTTCAGCTTCAACATGTTCTTGTGCATCCATGATACTATGTCTTTTAGACACCCTTCGACTTTTGAAAGGGCTTCTTGTTGACAAGATGTGTCTTTAGGCTCAAATGACAAGTATAACTGTGAATCATCTGCATAGAAGTGATGATCCAGCTGATGATTTCTGCAAATTGAGCCGACAGGTTTTGTGTACAAGATGTAGTTCTTCGGCCCAAGGACTGATCCCTGTGGCACACTATATTTCATTTGAACTGGGGCAGATAATTCGCAATCTACCGCGACTGTTTGGTAACGGTCGGTCAGGTATGAGGTCATCCACTTTAGTGGGTTTCCAATAATTTTGAAGTCTTTTTCAAGGCGATTGAGTAATGTTTCATGATCAATTGTGTCGAATGCGGCAGATAGGTCAAGCATCACCAGAATTGTGATTTCAATCTTATCAAGATATTGCAAGATGTCATTTTGAACTTTTAGAAGAGCAGTTTCTGTAGAGTGATGCTTACGATATGCTGACTGATGTTGTTCATGCAGATTGTTTGTGGTCAAATAGGACTCAATGCGTTTGTCTACTACCTTTTCTAATACTTTTGAGAGAAATGGCAAATTTGATACAGGCCTGTAGTTCTTAAGATCATTCGTATCGAGATCAGGTTTTTTCAAAAGAGGTCTTACATGTGACTCTTCGAGTCCTGTTGACAGGATTGTACTTTTTCTGTGTAAAAATTAACCTTTGACTCTGCTAATAGTTTGTTTACTTTAGCACACTGCTCTCGATACAGTTGATGATCAATTATGAGTTTGGATAATTTCCACTTTCGTTCCAGCTTACGCTTTAAATGTTTAGGTTGATAACACGAATAATGTGTACCCTATAAGGAACAGCCCTGACCGAATAACTGAAGCTCTGTACATTCGAAAGCAAAAAAAAATAAGTTCCATTGTTTACATTCTAAGGTCAACAACTTTGACAGTTTGGCGCGAACATTTGGAAGTGACGTCATTTTTAAAGAAGGATAAATATATCTGGGTTTTCTATCATAAAGAAACGCAGATAGCTGATGTCTATAAGGTATGTCAAATTTCTTGCAATTTATCTTATTAATAAAGAATAATTTTAGTCGGGAATCATGATTTTCACTCATATGAAGGCATAGATCGGTTAAATTTTTGTGTGTGAAAAATCCGCCAAATGTTTGCTGTCCAAGTTCCAAAGATTAATTCGCGAATGAAGACTGTATATGCCCCGCCTCCTCTTCGAAATTTATCAACAAGTCCCACCCTCTCGAGAAATGGTGTTTATACGAAATGAACAACAATTTTGTCAATGGAATTGAATGGGGCGAATGATAACATTTTTCAGTTTGGTGACCTTGACCGTTGACTTTGAGTTCTGTTACATTGATTGAGATTTTGCTTTTAGGTATGTTTATGAACTTAAAAAGCGTATAATTTATAGTTTTCTGTTCGTACTTCTCTAATTAAGAATTAAGAGGTTTTGAAAAAACCTGTCAAACAATTTGGATACTGATATGACGCTGATCTATTATGTGTACCCTATTATCTCGGTCTACACTGTTGGCATACGACAATTTTAATTTACACGTGTACACTGTTTGTATATTAGGAATATATGTGTCGCTAGGGATTTTTGAGTTGAACGAAATAATAAACAATTGCACCAAGTAATATGATTGGTTTAACACCTTCGCAGTCATGCATGACGTCATCAGCTTTAAATAATTGTCGTCTGCTTTTATTTTCAAATTTAAATTTTAGGTTTTTTTTTAAAATAAGAAATTTTGAAATGATTGTCAAACAGTTTGGATCCTGACCAGACGCCGCGTATCGCGGCGTCTGGTCAGGATCGAAACTTTCCAAATAACCATTGTAATCGGGACAAGGCAGTGAAAAATTTAATTTGCCTTTCAATACTTGTTTTAAATTTTATCCAAATCTTTATAAGCTTTATCTTATAAAATTATTACCTCTCAGGTCGTCATGCGATTAATCATAGTAACTCATTAACCCCTGAAACTTCAAATGGATAATTTAGGTTTCTAATAAAGTATCATCCATTCTTGACTGTTAAGGGTTGTTTTTCATGACTATGGATCCCTCTGATCTGGCCCGGATTATACTTTTTGCGTAGGACAACTGGACAAGTGTATTCACCGTAGTTACACTGTTTGTATACGAAGAGTATACTCTTTGCAAGGATTGAACGGGTTAAGATTGTTTTTGTCTATTGTTTGCTTTGGTATTAGATTAATAAGAAGACACCGTGTATAGAACTGTTGGCTTTATTGAAGACTTCCAGAATTTATCTCGCAGACTGCTATGTATTAGTCACGCAAGGCCTTCGAGAATGCTGTTGTAAAACTTTACTCTAATAGTGTGGCTCGTTAACCCTTTCATGATAAAATTATTCGGGAAATGCTTACCCCCTCACAGCTTTATTGTTGTCTGCACGCCATGTTTCAAAGCTAGATTTAAGGTTGTATGTTTTAATGAATATCGATAAGAAATTCAAACAGTTTGGGTCCTGATCAGACGCCGCGTAATGCAAACGCGCTTTATGGCATCATTGAGAGTGAAAGGTTAACAAATTGAACCATAGCGACGATTATACTCATCCTTTACAAACGGTGTGCTTGTAAAGAGTACAGTTGTCCTAGGCAAACAGTGTAGACTAAGATCATAGGGCTCCTGCACAGTTTCTGCACTGTTCGCCATTTTAAAATATATTGCAGAAAACAATCCTTAAATGATCTAGACTAAATTTGAAACTGGGCTTGTTTCAGGGTTGTCATAAGTTGATCTTGAAAAATCCTAAAATTTCAAAATTTTCTGTTGTAAGCGCTGTTAGATCTACTTGAAGCAGGTTGAAAGTAAAACAGAATGCGCCTTTCGGCGCATTCTGCTTTACTTTCCAACCTGCTTTAAGCTACCATCTGCTAGGATAAAACTCCGAAGATTTCGGAAAAAATCGAGAAATGGCAGCCCTGTTGTTTGTTTGGTTCCAGACCGTTTGCAATGAACACCATCGTTTTAGCACAAACGCATTTATTCGGAGATAATAACGTTTTTCCAACATTACAATCCCCTGTCCACCTGACTATATTGAATGGTCGTACAATGAACCCAAACACCGACAGAAATAATTCACCACAAAATACCGTACACAATACCGTACACACTCGCCATTCTTCTTTGTCCACTAATACACGGACAAAGTACAAACGGCTTTATAATACGATATCTTTCATATCATGTAAGAGGATAGGCGAGCGTAGGCAAGATCGATATTCATAACAACTCTATTGAATTACCCATGATGACAACTGTCTCAGAGTCACTCTCTAATTCCACTGATATGCCTATAAATGAAAATTAGCATGGCCGACATAGACATCGTTTCACTTAGACATTCCCCAAAACGAATTGGTCGATTGCATGTCCGTTATTGCTTCATGAATCGTCAATCAAAATGTGGATAGGAAAGAAAATACCAATATATAAAACACAAGTTGTACAGTAAAACTTGTACAGTCTTGCTATGCAAAAGATGTGTTTGAACGGTGGAATGAATAATTTTACGCGGTCGCGAGTTCAAGTATAGGCAATAACGTGTAAGTGTTCTATAAAAACACGAGGCATATGAATTAAGCGGCGACTGAAAATGGTTTATCATTGAGACATGTCGTGAAAAAAATCTGTCTTATTACTTTGCAAACAGTGTAGATCAAGGCCAGCCACCGCATCAAGACGCGGCGGCTGGTCTTGCTCTTCACTGTTTGACACCCATATGCATCTAAAACATTTTATGTAGCTATGTTTTATACGGCAGTGTAAACCAACTTCAGATGACAACGGTGCATGGTCTGTACAATGTTGCAATGCGATAAGGCTAGTTTTGTCATGGCTCGGTTCAATTATGTAACAAATATTTAAGAAAGAACATAATTATATTCTACCGTTGTTAATCGGCTATTTAACAACGACAAATCGTTGTTAAATGGCCGCTTTTCAAACGGTAGAACATAGATTATTTCGAATTTGACAATACAAGTAAGGGTCTAAACGGCGAGCGTAGGCAAGGCCGATATTCAAAACAACTCAATTGAATTACCCACGATGACAACTGTCTCAGAGTTCCTCTCTAATTCCACAGATATGCCTTTAAATGAAAATTAGCATGGCCGACAGAGAAATTATTTACAATAGACATTACCCGCAAAACAAATTGGTCGTTTGCATGTCCCTTATTGCTTCATGAATCGTCAATCAAAATGTGGATAGGAAAGAAAATACAAGTTGTACAGTAAAACTTGTACAGTTTTACTATGCAAGAGACGTGTTTGAACGGTGGAATGAATAACACGCGGTTGCGAGGTCAAACATAGGCCATACCTTTTCAGTGTTCCATAAAAACACGAGACACATGCATTGAGCGGCAGCTGGAAATATAATTATAATATAATTGAGACGTGCCATGACAAAACATGTCTGATTGCTTTGCAAACCGTGTAAATTAAGGCCAGCCACCGCGTCAAAGACGCAGCGACTGGTTTTGATCTACGCTGTTTGACACCCACATGCATCTAAAGCATTTTATATAGCTGTATCATATACGGTATTTGGCAGGGGTAGACCAAATTAAGACACAGAGCTTGAGATGACAACGGTACTTGGTCTGTACAATGTTGCAATGGAATAAGGCTGGTTTTGTCATGGCATGGCTCAACTATATAACAAGTATTACAAATGTATACATAACCCTGTGTCCAATTAATTTTCATGTAAGCTGATAGCGTCAAATAAAACCGGCCCAAAGTCGGCTAAAACGAGCACGTAGGCTACACTTGAAGAGCTGCGGCTGAACGCAGGAGAAAAGTAATACAGGAAACTCATACGGCAACTTTCTGTAAATTACTCCCGCCATAATGATAAATGCATAAGTTCCTTACATTCAGCCTGTTCTAAGCTAACATCTGCTATGGTAATAGAAAATAATTTCTAATGCAGCATTCTAATGACTATAATACGGAACTATGTAGTGTACGGCTGTCTATACAGTGCCCCTCCCAACAACGGTGCTCCAAACAATGACACCCTCCTTACAACAACGCTTGCCATTGTTCCCACAACAAAACAATTATGTCCAATCATTTCATTGCTGCAGTATCGTCTGCTTTAAACTGTCGCCTGCTGTTTTCCTCAAAGTCACACATTGGACAGAAAGAAACATAATGATGTGTGGCAAACAGTTTGAATCCAGATCAGACGCCGCGTTACGCGGCGTCTGATCAGGATTTAAGCTGATTGCAAATATAAACCAATTCCCTCCCCATAACAACTCCCCCGAACAATACATACAACCTTTGTCTCCCAATGAGTGTCGTTGTAAAGAGGGAGCCCTGTAGTAGAGGAATAAATTCAAGGTGTAAAAGGCATATTTTGATGGATTTATTGGTTAAGATAAGAACCTTTCATTTAATTGTGAATATTTGCTTTAGTAGGACTTACTGTAAACTGATGGAATGGAATCTTCATCACATATAGCGAGTTCTCTTGTTACCAGTATAACGCCAATTTACAGTAAATAATTTATTGCCAATAAATAGCTGGCGCCATCAGAAACAAGAAATAACTTCTAGGGCTTGGCTAACAAATATCAAAGCTCGTGTCATGATTGGTTGTCGTAAACAATGTATTTGAGAGAAAACCAATTCTATGGCATATAATGTTGCCACAAATATTGGCCGCGAACTGATTCCGTGGAGTACAGAAATACAGTCACGTGACATTGGTATACACCATATCATTGCTGTGACGTCAGAACTGAGAGATTTAGACAGTGTTTTATATAGAAAGGAGTCAAAGACATCAGCTATTTCCAAACTATTTACACGTATATCATGGGTGAAAAATGTTGACACATTCTATTACTATGGCCACCCATATACAATCATTTTATTTTTCGAAATACATGGAATTGCTAATACATTAATACCTTTTGTCCATAAAAGTACATATTATCAAACAATATACACCCCGATGAGGCGCCGACAATCCACAGCGTCTCATCAGGGGCAACACTCAATGTACGCGGCGTCTGATCTGGATGCAAACCATTTGCATATGAAAGTGTTATAGAGTTTTGCAGAAAAAGGGTTGACACCTTTAAGAATTCATTTTACTGCCTCTCCAGGCCTCAAGGTTATAAAGCTTTAGAGTTGAGTTGGGGATCGTTCTTAAGTATTTGATTGGTCAGATTTGAGCCGAGGCTCACATCTGACCAACCAAATACTTGAGAACGACTTCAGACTCAACTCTAAAGCTTTATCACCTTGATGCCAGGACGTCCTTCAATTAAATGTCAGATCCACTGTAACCTTTTCGTGTTACGAAACATTTTCACAGTGACGGTAATGCCAATTCCAATTGTTTTATCTCGAGTTTAAAAAAAAAGAGAGCAGTATGGAATCAATTGAATAAAAAACTTGTCTGATATGCGGCCTGCATACAGTAACTTGATGTCTGATCAGGGTCTAGACCTGTTGGCGCCGGAAAGGATAGTTTCTCTGTCAACCTGTCTAAAGTTTGCAAGAGGGCCGCATGCTGGTGTGGAATGGCATTATGGATAATAACGTTCTTACGGTGAGCTGTATTTGCATCTTTTACCGTACAGGATTTCCTTCCCACAGCGGCTCTCTGAACAACGATTCCCTCCTTACAACAACGCTTGCCGCTGTCCCCCAAACAAGACAAGTAGGTCTAACCTTTTCACGGCTGCAATATAGTCTGCTTAAAATTTTCGTTCGCTGTTTTTCTCAAAGTCACATATTGGACAGTTTTACAGAAAAAACAAAAGATGATTCAAGCTGGTTGCAAATGTATGCAAATGTCCCTCCCTGAAACAACTCATTACGAACAACACACACACTATTAATTTTGTCCCCAATTGGGTGTTGTTGTAGAGAGAGAGAGATAACTGTTATACTTATAGGCCTAAGCACCACTAAAATGGAACTGGAAAACAGTTAAGGGGGTTTTCTGGAGTTTTTTATTATTCTTTAGAATTCCTTTATATTTACACATAATATAATTTCTATGAAGCCATAGAAAATATCTAACAGATACAATCCCATCAGAATAAAGGTAACATAGAAAACTACCATATAAAAACGCTTTCTATGTTTTACAAGAAGTGAATAGCGATACAGATTTGGTTTATTATTGGCACGAATGCATTGGTATCTAAGGTAAACAGACGAGAAATAGATTTTTTTCTGAAAGAAAAGAGATACCAGAACACTTCTAATCATTCCCTTTCTGATCAGGACTTCATTGAAATTTTGCAAACAGCTTAGTTATAGATTAGACGCCGCGTGTCGCGGCGTCTGATATGGATCTAAAATGTTTCACACTCGTCTTTAGGTTGCTTCATTTAAAAAAAACATAAATCTAAATTTAACACATTTTGCAGACGACTATTTCAAAGCAGACGATTTTATAGCAGCATAAAAGCTAATGGCATTTTACTGAACTGTACACGCAATAAGCCATTTTGTGTCTGGTTATGTCTTATTGGTTCAGTTATCATCAAGCTTTTACAGTCTGGACAGCGTTATTTTATCGTTTAACCGCTTCATTGCCATGGCGTCATGTACTTCAAACAATTGTCGTCTGCTGGTATCTCTAAAATTTAAATCTTAGATAAATTGACTAAAGTAATTTCGCGATGAGTGTCAACAATTTGGATCCTGATCAGACGTCGCGTGACGTGGCGTCTGACCAGGACACAAACTGTTTGAAATTAAACAATGTACTTGGGGTAAGACAGTGAACTCTTTTTATTACATAACTTGCGGTTCTGGGGCCCGTTTTACTAAACTACTTACGCAACATTTTTGCGTAAGTCAAAATCGGTTTACTCTTATTTTTCGATCATAAACGTTTGCAAACAGCAAGTAGCCTGATCAGAGGACGCGCTTTTTAGCGCGTCCTCTGATCTGGCTATTTGCTGTTTGTAGCAAGTGATAATAAAAAATATAAATTAAAATTTTAAATTTTGACTTAGGCAAATAATTTGCGTAAGTTGTTTAGTAAAACAGGCCCCTGGAGTGGAATAAAGCCATTATATAAATATCGTAATCTACTAGTGAAATATGTTTTTTTGGTCTCCGGCAAAACATTTCGTCCAAAAGCGCTGCATATAGCGGAACACCAAATGACGTCATTTGCTATGACATTACCGTAAACAATGTCAGGTTTTGGAGGAATATCTATATAGCAGAAATACTACAATCTACGGTTTCGATTGATTTAATAGGTTTTTATTAGACTTTCTTACATAGGTGCTAATTATTTATAACTTTTAATAAACGAGATAACAAGAATAATATGACGCGAGCCTTGGCGAGTTTATAAAAATTGATAAGTAATGAGCACGAATGTGAGATTCTCTTGATCACATAACAACCTTAAACACCTATTAAAACAAATAACAGTAATACAATTGACAACAGTTTGAGGCTCTCATGCAGTTCTTTAGTGGAGTAGACGATATTCTTACCCGATAAAGGCGTTAATGCTAAAATAATATGTACATTGCAAACAATTTGGAGCTAGATCAGACACGGGGTAATCTGTTTGCCACTCAGATTTAAACAAATCGCCAGAATATTGAAGTAAATATAATATGTTTGATATATTTTACTAATTTGCGCTTCGTTTGCGTTTAAATGGAAAAACATAACGCCTTCTCTTCTGTTAATCCAAAATGCTCCATGAATCCTTCGAGGTCAAAGAATCCGCCGAAAAAGTTTTGTTCATCGCACAAATCAACTCGAATTTTTGTTTTTTCAATCCCATTTCAATAAGTCGTTTAAAGAAGAAACTCCAAATGCAAGGTTAATTTGCAATCGGGTTTTCGCGAATCGTTTTAAATCGTATTAATTCTTTAACATGCTGTACTGTCCCCTGCAAAAAGAACATTTAAATTCATTTCATTTAACACCTTTCGTTTAACACCTTCACGGACTAAGTTTTCAATGGTTATTAGAAAAGAGTTTGGATCCATATCAGACACAGCGTAATGATCAGGATCCAGACTGTTTGACATTCATTACGATATATTTTAATCAGTTTATCTGATATCTATATTTGAGAAATAAAAGCAGACGGCAAATATTTGAATCAGACAACGTCACGGCCTAAACTCGCGTTTGCAAACAGATTGGATCCTCAGGATCCAATTGTTTGACACTTGTATCAATATGTTTTAAGTTATACTACATTGAATCTTACTCTGAAACAATCTTGCAAACAACAAAATTGAAGCAGGCGACAATATAACGGTGAAGGGGTAAAAATCTCACGAAAAATTTGAAAGGAAAGGGTTTAATATAACTTCAGAATGTGATCAGTATCCTGTTCACTGATCACGTGACGAGGTATTCGTAAATCAATCAGGATTTCGATCTAAACTGTTCGCAAATTCGACTTTATGTGCCTATGTCGTTGAAAGGGTTAAAATCAAATTAATTTGAAAGATTATGTTTGTTATTCAGAAAGGAATGATCAAGTAAAATTTTCACAAATAGTAATTATACTGTAACCCCTTCATTGCCTGATCCCGAATACAGCAGTTATCTGCAAACTGTTTGAATCCTGGTCAGACGCCGCGTGACGCGGCGTCTGATCAGGATCCAAACTATTTGAAACTTGTATCAACATTTCTTAAGTTAAAATACCTAAAATTTCTATTTGAGACATATGAGCAGCCGGTTTTTTTCTTCAAATTGATGACGTCAAGGAGTGAAGGGGTTAACGCGCTATATCGTCAGTTTATTGACGTCATCAAAATCTGTCGGCTGCCACAATTCTCAATTATTTTCTGCAAAAAGATACTACCAAGGTGTCAAACAGTTTTGCTCCAGATGAATTGTCAAATGTTACTCGGCATCTCACCTGGTTCCAAACTATTTACAACAGATACCACGGTTTCTTAGCATGCTGAAGGTTAACTTGAATGAAAACAAATATTGCAAATGTTTGTGAATCTGTGTAATCAACGATAGAAAACTGTGAAGAAAAAAAAGTCATTTAAAGTCAATTGGCTTCTTTGTTCGCTTTATTCAATATAAAGTTAAACCAGAGTTCGGTGGCCTTTTAATGACGACAAAAAACGTAGGTTCTCTGTGTATAATTGGTTGCTTAAAGTAGAACTCGAAACAAACATATTGCAGAAATTTCATACGTGAGTTTTCTGCAATAGCTTTGTTTTGCTTTTGGCTGTTGCTTGTCTTTAAGCCAGGTCTGTCATAATAAGTTGATAATAAAAATCATAATATTTCAAACATTCTATTCTTTAAGCTTGTTTATCTAAAGCAGGATGAAAGTGAAGCAGAATGCGCATTAAGGCGCATTCTGCTTAGCTTTCAGCCTGCTTTAAGCTACCATCTGCTAGGATAAAGATCCAAAGCTTTCAACAAAAAAAAACCCGGAGAAATGGCAGTCCTGTGAAGACTGTGTTTGCATCTTGTTTTCAATATTACCGAACAAAAAATTGACTGTTACTGCGAAAGAAAAAAGTAACAGAAATGTTAATTAGTTTCCACCCTAAAATCTAAAGTTGGCAATAAAACTTTAGATTTAAAATTAGCAGTAAAATAGGGGCGTTTTTGAGTACAGCAACTTTCTTGAAATCAGAACAGGAAAAATTGGAAGCCATCATTGGACAACTATATCGCCTGAGAGTCAATAGCACTACTTCGACATCTTGAATGTATAAGAATGTTCTGTAGAACAGCAATCTCAAGTCACAGTCGAAATTAGTTTAATTAATTTCTTCATTAATGACTTTTACCAATTTAATTCATTCCTTCACGGAAGAAGATAGTTCCACTTCATATAATCAAGAAAACATATCACAAGAAATGTTCTCTATATTCTAGCACATGGTATCTTTACTAGAAACAAGTGAGTGTGTGTATGGGTGGTTGGTTTTATCAACTACTTAACTCTTTGAGCCCTAGTCACGCCTATATGCGTCATTTGCAACCAGCATACCTGTAAGAAGTACACTAGTCCTATGCAAACAGTGTAGACCCTGATCAGAGGGCTCCTTAAGGAGCCCTCTGATCAGGGTCTACAATGTTTGTCAATTTGACATATATTGTAAAAATCAACCCTTAAAAGTCATAATGGACTGGACTAAATTGAAAACTAGAATTGTCCATTCGAGGTTTCAGGGAGGAAAGGGTTAAATAAAGGCCACTACGCAGTCTGGTATGTATAATTGTTATTGCAGGATACAGGTAAAACACTTAAACGGAACACCCGTATTAGGTACTTTTTTGCTATAATTGTGTCCTGCATTTAGCAATCATCTGCATCGTTTATACAAAATCAGTTTAACTATTTCACTACCAAGTCTTGTCGTCTGCTTCAACCCTCTTACAGCTGAAATATCGTCTGAATAGGTTGTGTCGTCTGTAATAGTTTTAAAGTCATCTTTTAGGACTGTCTTGACTGAAGAAATGTCGATACGGGTGTCAAACAGTTTGGTTTCTGATCAAACGCCGCGTTACGCGGCGTCTGGTCAGGATCCAAACTGTTTGCAAAGTTGCATTTTAGGCACCAATGACAGTGAAAGATTAAAAACCCGATTTATATAGCGCTCTTTACACAAGATTTGTGCGTTTAAAAGCGCTTCACATGAAATTATATAAATGTATCTACAAAGCGAGAAAATACAAATAACTACATTCACAATACACATGATGCATTATTGAGTTACACAGAAACATGGAAATTCTTTCAATATTATTACTAAGATTATAAATTTGTTATAGCATCATTCAAGTTCAGTATCCTTACCAGCGTTAAATCAGGTGTATCCTGACTTTGCAGACTCCGAAATATTGTGTGCCAGTCAACTATTAGCATAAATTGGAACCCGCAAATTTAATTTATGTATTTTATATTATGTATTATATGTATTTAAATGATTTCACTTTTCTCTATTCTTTTTTCTGTCGAGGATTGTACATGTGTTCTGGTTTCAGTACGAGAGAGTCTAGTTATCATATTAAACGATTCTCGAGTTGAAAAATTTAGAATTCGCAAAGCAATCTATGAGTTAATGTTTTTGAACACGCCAAACTCCCATAGATCTGTCATATTTGCTGAAATATGCCCTAGTTATTCACCTTTTTAGAGACAGAAAATGATTTGTTTTAACCCTTATCCTGCGGTGATATCGTCTGCTTCGAAATTGTCGTCTGCAAAATATGTTAAATTTAGATGTATACATTTTTTAAGTAAAGAAACCTAAAGACGAGTGTCAAACAGTTTGGATCCAGATCAGACGCCGCGTTACGCGGCGTCTGATCTGGATCTAAACTGTTTGCAAAAATCAATAAAGTCGCGACCAGCAGGCAAAGGTTAAGTTATAAATGCACGTTAAAATGGGAACTATATGAGCCCTGTTGGCCCTGTAACACTTGAATTGGCTGCGTTTTCACGCACAGTTCTTATAATACAGTGCTCTCTCTCTACAACAACATCCAATAAAAGACCAATATTTTGTATGTTTTTTCGGAGGGAGTTGTTATAGGGAGTGACATTGACTTACATTTGCAAACAGCTTGGATCAAGATCAGACGCCACGATCTCGGTGTCTGATCTGGATTCAAGCTGTTTGCCGCTCTTCATTGTGTTTTTCTATCAAAATGCCCAATATGTGACTTTGAGAAAAACAGCGGACGACAATTTTAAGCAGACGACATTGTAGCCGTGAAAAGGTTGGACATTATTGTCTTGTTTGGGGAACAGTGGCAAGGGTCGTTGTAAGGTGGCAATCGTTGTTCAGAGGGCGGTTGTAGAGAGGGAGCACGTGCTATAGCTTTAAAAACCTATGTTCAGCGGCCACTCTATACAAACATATGAAATTATACATATAGTACCTGAATGCTTGGCAAAAGTAAAACCTTTTAAAAGTAAAAATGCTTCTTTTCCAGACAGTGTGTGCATCTAAATATATCTAACTGCAAGACTTATTAAAAGGTCGTACGTACATTACCATAACATGCCGAGATGTAACAATAACAGCATCATTTTCACGTTTAGAATATGTTTTTCTTGCCGGGAAACAACACCCTGTGTTTGTCACTTTTGAAGGAGTGGCATTTATCCGAAAAGACTCCAAACTGCGTGGTGTCTTGAGAGATATATAAGAAATAATTCACAGAATTTTTTTTTTATTTTGCCTAAGAAATATTTTCTATTTTGTAGCAGATGGTAGCTTAAAGCAGGCTGAAAGTAAATACACATTCTACTTTACTTTCAACCTGCTTTCAGCGGTCACCTGTCTTCAAAACTAGAAATAGGCTATAAGGAAATGAGTTAAACGCATACAAAACGCAAACACATTGTCAAAAGTCGAATGTCAGATGTCGGATGTTTGAAGTCTGAATGCAGAGGTCTAAAGTCAGAAGTCGGAAGTTCTTAATTTTGATTATTTCTGGACAACCTTTAAATTGTCCTTATCATCTTAGTGACTTTTGAGTGTTCGTAATAGCTGAGATGATATGCAAACATTTTGGTAGTTTTACAATCTATTAGTTTATCATGAATGATTATTATGGTGCTTCTGTTAATGAAGGGTTTTCAGATTTGATTGAAATATTGTTCGCAGATTGATTGTTACAGTGGAGAATGTGGTATGCTTTTCCAAATACACGTGTTTATGTTACAACGACCATTTCCATTGCAAAAACGTTTGTTTACTTTCACGAAAATATTTAGGTTTGTTCTTGTATTTACATATACAAATTGTATGGAGAAAGGGGAGTCATATTCTATAGCTAACAACCTTTAACCAAATACACCGTCATTGTACATGCCATATCTACTTCAAATCATCATGCAGTGTTTTATATTATCAGTTTTTCAGCCGTACTAGTTCGACAAACCTATAGGCAAGTGTCAAATTGTTTAGATCATAATAAGATTCAGTGTTTCTGTGATCTTGATAAACATTGTTCGAAATTATCCGTTACGTTTTGTTGAGCAGGAAATCGATAAGGCTGCTCAACGGGCAAAGAGTTAAGGCGGTCGTATCATTTGGCAATTTCTCACCAGTTCTTCTATTACCCAGTGTCATTTTTTCCTCTCCAAAGATTTGCCAAATATCTAGAAATCCTATAACAGATGTATGATAACGTGAATTATTTATGGGGGACATTTTTCTGGGGATCATTGGAACTCGAACATACCAAGTGTGCCCATGGTCGCAGAATTCCTACTCCCTATACTTTTCTTAACCCATTTGTGCCCACGATCCCATGTATGGGACATAGGCAAACAGAGTAGACTCTGATCAGACGCCGCATTATGCGGCGTCTGATCGGAGTCTACACTGTTTGCTGATAGGAATTTAAATATATAACAAAATGAAAATGAAAATTTTGACCAGTCACCCCTTGTTCAAAAATGGACTAATCCCATATATAAGCATGGAATAATCCACTGGGCACAAATGGGATAATAATGGTTGTAGTAACGCAGCAATATTAATCGCTATATTAACTATTTCACTGCCGAGTGTTATCGTCTGGGTTTAACTCTCTTATCGCTTAAATGTCGTCTGCAATGGGAATGCCGTCTGCAATGTTTTTAAAGTCAGCATTAGGGCTGTTTTGACTGAGGAAATGTCGATACGAGTGCCTAACAATTTGGATCCTGATCAGACGCCGCGTCACGCGGCGTCTGATCATGATCCAAACTGTTTGCAAAGTGGCATTTTGGCGCCGCCGGTAGTGAAAGAGTTAAAATTGTTCGTCTCCTTTTCAAATTGACGCTTACTTTATCACCTTAATACTAACCCTTCACTAGCAGAATCTGTGACTGTTTAAGCAGGCCAAAAATAATGCAGAAAGTCCCTAAAGAGGTTGGGCTGAAATATAGCGGAAAGGTACATGTAAACTAATTGTTTTCAGAACGAGATATTTATTGTGTTTTCAATGCCTTTCAGTTTAACGGAGTTCAGTTTTCAGAGACGTTAGGTTTTAGAGAGTTAAGTTTTAAGACGTGACAATGTACACAAACAAACAAGCACAATTGCTCAAATACAGACGGAAATCAACAAAAATAACACACGCGCGCGCAAACATTGTTGACGTTTTTCTCTGTACCTTATACTATAGAAATGAATAAACAATATTACAATACGATATCTCTTATATTATGTAAGAGGATAGGAGAGTTTGTAAACAAGGTCGATATTCATAACACTTCTATATAATTACCAACTGTAGGAAATGTCTCAGAATCACGCCCCAGTTCAACAAATATGCCTATAAATAAAACTAATAGTCTGACCGATTTAGACATCGGAAATAACGTACCATAATTATGTCCAAAAATAAACTGCTTGATTGCATGTCATTTTTTAATAGCACAGAGTGGCGTACAAAAAAGTAACAATATGTAAAAGCTCAACAACCTCAATATATGTAAAACCCGATAAGGATCACAATGGAAATAAAGAAAATAGTTTCCCTTTTTGTGTACATGTATCCTTGGTGTCTAGTGCGCATTACATGGCTCTTATATGTGTGTTTCAATTATGTTTTACTATGTTACAGTGGATAATCTGTTATTCTTTCCCGTTTAAACGCAAACGTACGCAAACGCAAAGCACTAAAACGTAGAAAAGAACAACTTTTGTACAATTCTGATAATTCATGTTTATCTTGGTGGCAAACAGTTTGGAGCCTGATCAGACGCCGGGTTACCCGGCTTCTGATCTGGCTCCACACTATTTGCACTGCAAATAATAGATTTAGCGTAAACGCGTTTATTGGGAAAGAATAACACATTCTCCACTGTATGTACACTTTTTACGGAAATAAATCTATCTATCTATCTAATTAAAACTACAGTATAAAAGCTGGTGTAACGTCAGGGGTTTACAACATATATTGTGTACTACTACAGTGGAGAAAACATTATTCTAATAAACACATTTTCGCTTAAATTATAACTTTCATTGCAAACAGTTTTGGAGCCAGATCAGACGCCGAGTAACCCGGTGTCTGATCAGGCTCTAAACTGTTTGCCACTCAGATTAAGATAAATCGTGATAAATGCCAAACATGTATTTTTCTTCATTTTAGTGCATTTCGTTTCGTATACGTTTAAATGGGGAAAAATAACGTTTTCTCCATTGTACAAGGCACATTCTGCTTTAGTTTCAACCTGCTTTAAGCTTTCACCTACTAGAATAAAGAATTTGTTTTCTTATGTTAAATATTCATGAACGTATTTTCTTCAGTGTAGGAATAAAACAATGGCGTAAAAAAGACGTTTTATTGTGTAATGGGTTAAATAAAGAAGGATTGGAAACGGGATCAAAGTTTTTGTCCGGTTTAGAGAGAATTCTGGTGTTTAGATGTTCCGGTTTGGAGGGGTTCCATAGTATTGCAAAGTACCGGCAATGCATTGCCAGTTGGATTGATGTTAACCAGACCCCAAGTTTATAAAATATTTTGAGATGAGTCTGAAATCGTTCTCAAGCATTTTATTGGTTAGAGTTGGGCCTAGCTTCAAATCTTACCAATCAAATGCTTGAGAACGATATAAGACTCAACTCAAACTTTATAACTTTGGGCCCCTGAGCTGCTAGGAATTGGACACTGTACTATTACCTTGCTTTGAGCGGACGTAAATAAATCCTTTTTAAAACAACAACAACCTTTACTACATTATCACTTGTGAATATAACTTTCATGCCAGTTGATATGTCACATGACTCATTTCTTTCTCAATGCCGGCTTAAACGAGCACGGACAAGAAGAAACATTTTTTTGTGTTAAAAGAGGGGTGATCATAACTAGGAATGCTCATTCGGTAACTTTCTGATTTATCTCTTACATGATACAGTGCTCCCTCCCTACAACGTTCTTCCTAACAATTATTCCCTACTTATAACGATATTTGACACTGTTCCATAAACAAGACATTTATGTCTAACACTTTCGCTGCTGTAATATCGTCTGCTTAAAATTGTCGTCCGCTGTTTGTCACAAAATTACATACCGGTGGACATTAGTGGATATTTTGGCAGAAGGAATATAATGACGGGTGACAATCAGCTTGAATCCAGATCAGACGCCGCGTTACGCGGCGTCTGGTCTGGATTCAAGCTGTTTGCAAATATAACCCAGGTCTTAAGTTTCCCTTCGTATAGCAACTCCATCTGAACAACACACACTATCTTAGCATTTGCCTGCCTTAAAGATAAACAATGTATTAGTGTATTTGATTTAGAGAAACTCAACTGTAACTAGTTGAATGCAGTCCGTATTACATTTTGTGAGTTCTATAGTTACCAATAGAATGCTGATGTACATTAAATAATTTACTGCCAATAAATAACGGGCGCCATCAGAAACCAAAATTACTTCTAGGGCTTGGCTGACAAATATCAAAGCTCGTGTCATGATTGATTGTCGTAAACAATGTATTTGAGAGAAAACCAATTCTATGGCATATAATGTTGCCACAAATATTGGCCGCGATCTGATTCCGTAGAGTACAGTAATACAGTCACGTGCTATTGGTATACAAAACATTACTGTTGAATTCACAGGGACCCGACATGATTGATTTTTGAGATAGAAAAAAATGTCAGAAAGTATATATAGAGACTAGATCTATATATTATCTATATAGTCTCTATATATACTTTCTGACAATTTTCTCTCTCATAAAATCAATCGTGTCGGGTCCCTGTGGTTGAATTCTGATCAGATAGTTTAAACCACAGGGGTCTATACCGCTTTCTTGTATAGGGGTTTGTGGTTTTGGGTAATTCGTTCCACTGGACTTGTAACGTCACGCAAAATGGCAGCTTCCTCGACGAAGAGAAAGTAACTAAGATATATCGCTAATTTTACAACCTCTTTGACGCTGAGCACTGAAAAACTGGAGATGGTGATAGAATTTGGTCGTTTTATTGCATCATGTCATGTTTTCAACTGTACATCGCTAGGTTATAGCTATCAAATAGTGAGACCCGAGCGAACGAACGTTTGTTGAGAACCCCAAAAACACGTCAACTTTGGAGAAAATCGTTCTTGGAGTTGTCAGAATTCATACGAATCTGTTATGAGAGTATATGAAATTAGTAGAAAAATGTATTTAATTAATTCCTCCGCTGAAGAAAATAGTTCCAATTTATACCCTCATGAACAATTGCCATTACACATATTTTATATAGCCTAGCAGATTTTAGCTTAAAGCAGGCTGAAAGTAAAGCAGAATGTGCAATAAGGCACATTCTGCTTTACTTTCAACCTGCTTTAAGTGACCACATGTCTTAAACACAAGAAACAGGCTATGTGGTAAAGGATTAAGATGCAAGCTATATCAGTGAATGCTTTTTTACTGCTTTTTGAACCTAATTTCATTGGCCGCTTTTCCTTTTTCTGCCAAAAATGTCGCCATCTGTGAAGCAAATCGACGTCTGCAATTTGTCAATCTCAGGTTTATGTATTTCCTTTATGAAACGTGTGCCAAACAGTTCTGAGCCACGTTTTAACTTTGAAATACCGGTATGTTCGATTATACACAGAATTATACACTGACGGAATCGAAACCTCGCGCTATATCGTAAATCTCGTGCGGCGCATATGAGACTCGCGAGACTTGATAAGAGACTGTCTATGATAAATGTGTGTTTTCGAAGCATTGTGCACGGGTTTATATTCCCGTGAATTGATAGGAATGTCCAACAAGTCGTTTAAATCCTATAAAATGTCAATAAAAACACTCGAGTCGGTAAATTTCACGCCAGAAATGGCGGACAACGAGGCAAAAAGTGAGGATGTTGTCACGTGACACATAATCTCGCAAAATTCAACCGCCGCAAGAGCTCAGATGCTCGCCTATTCAACTTCGCTTAGTTGCTATTCCGTTTTTTGCGTGGATTATATAAAAAGTTCGGCTGAATATCTAAACCCTGCTTTAACCGACACACTGCCTTATCCCACATCATCAGTTGGTACTGCAGGCTGTCGGATATACTGTATCACTGAAGTAAGTCGCTATCGGTCAAGAAAAAGTTTTAACACAAGTTATCCTTTGTTGTTTATAATTTTGTATAAAATGTCATTAACGTTAATATTCCAAATAATTGTGAATTGGCAAAATGTGCCGATTATTACCGATCACCATGCGACAATAGTTGTTTAAAGTTTACCGTCTTGTAACTTTTTGTTTCTTTAACTCTTTCACTGCCAATGGCGACAAAAGGCGACTGTGCAAACAATTGAATCCTAATCAGACGCCGCGTAACACGGCGTCAAATCATGATCCAAAACTGTGCAAACAGTTGAATCCTGATCAGACGCCGCGTAACACGGCGTCAAATCATGATCCAAAACTGTGCAAACAGTTGAATCCTGATCAGACGCCGCGTTTGACACTCGTATCGACATTTCTTCAGTCAAATCAGCCCTAAATCTGACTTAAGAAATATTGCAGACAACACTGTAAATGCAGGCAGTATTTATGCGTTAGAGGTTTAACCCTTTACCACATAGCCTAGTTCTAGTTTTGAAGACATGTGACCACTTAAAGCAGGTTGAAAGTAAAGCAGAATGTGCCTTAAGGCACATTCTGCTTTACTTTCAGCCTGCTTTAAGCTATCATCTGCTACGATTTAGCAGATTTTCTTAGGGTTCATTTTCAAGACTGTATAAATTGGAACTATTTCTTCAGTGGAGGAATAAATCAAATGTGCTAAAAGGCGCTTCTATGAGGGAAAGGGTTAAAACAAACTTGACAGTGAAAGAGTTAACACATTGTCCATTTGATGTGCAGCAATTGTTAAAATAAGATTTAAAAAACAAACTTTTAAACTAGATTTGTTTTTTAAAACAT
This sequence comes from Gari tellinella, assembly GCA_922989275.2. Classification (NCBI taxonomy): domain Eukaryota; kingdom Metazoa; phylum Mollusca; class Bivalvia; order Cardiida; family Psammobiidae; genus Gari; species Gari tellinella. The sequence goes on from OV277866.1 coordinate 50,344,705, forward strand.
AATTGTTTTTTAGGAGTCTATGGCATTAAATAGTGCCTCTAGCACATGCGCTTTATCCGTAAAATAGAACATCTTTTAAGTGATAATCGAGCTTCAATACTAGAAAAATGGGTTGAACAAAAAAATATTGTTTTTTTCCTACTGTATAAGTGGAACTTTTACTGCATCAATACCGATAAAAACAGATACGTCCGCCTTAATACGTACCATTCATACAATAAACACACAATCTTGACTTCTAGTATCTCTGTTATTTCAGACAAAATTCCAATTTTCATCTGTTTACCTAATATACAATTGTCTGCCAGTCAACGATAAACCAAAGCTTTATCGCTTTTCACAGCTTGTAAAACTAAAAATGTGTTTTATAGTCGTGTTTAATGTTCACCATTTTGCTGCTATAGTACCATCTTCTTCAAATGTATGCTCTAAAAAAGAATTGTAAGCGACCCAGCCACGTTATATGTTTTATTGGTCCAGTGCCCCCTCTCTACAACACCACCCAATGGGAGACAAAGCTTGTGTAGGTTGTTCGGAACGACTTGTTATAGGGAGGGAAATTTGCTTGCATTTGCAAACAGCATGACTCCAGATCTGACGCCGCGTTACGCTGTTTGTTACTCAACATTATGTTTCTTTTCTGTCAAAATGTCCATTATGTGATTTTGAGAAAAACAGCAGACGACAATTTTAAGAAGACGATATTGCAGCCGTAAAAAGCTTGGACATTATTGTCTTGTTAAGGAACAGCGGCAAGCGTTGTTGTAAGAAGGGAATCGTTGTTCAGGGGGTTGTTATAGGGAGAGAGCACTATATTGTATTAAGCGACCGCTAATTTAGGTTTACTCTACTTTTTATGGGATGACTATTAACCTAGGACCATTCCCCGTCGTTTTACTGTCTGCTTCCCAATTTAGCTTATGGAAGTGTGGTTATAAGAAACAGGAGTACCAGCTTCAAACCACGTGTGCCCCGAGACACCGAGTTACAGTTTGCAAATGGAGTTAAGACTGAGCTTAGGAAGCTAATAAGGATAAACCTTTTCATCGCAATAGGCAAACACAGTCGACATATTGAGTCCTGACCAGACACCACGTGACGCGGATCTAAACTGTTTGATAACTAGATAGTTCGTCTCTCATTTTGTCTTTAATCTATCTTTCAAAAACAGTAGTACAGACAACGGCTTTAAAGAAACGCTCTTGCAATTTTGAAGCAATGGAGGGGTAAAAAACTCACAATTAATTTGGCGCCGAAAGGGTTAAGGTTAATTTTCTTTCTTCTTCGTCCCCATTTGAGGAGGATTTTATTGGTTTTAGAATATTATTGGCTAGTTAATGACATCAGTGATTGTGAAATTGTTTCTTGTTGTTAAAATGGGTTACTAGGTCACTCATATGGGCTATCGTAAATGTTAATCGCTACTGTGAATCCCCGATATTACGGTCACTTATATGAAATGTTTGAATAAATAATGATTTCTTTGGATTATATTCGTTCGAAAACATTGTAAATGTCTCTACATATACAAAAGCAGTGGGGTTGGGTCACACGTTCTAACAGCATACGAGAATACCCTTCCCATACACAAGTTACATGTACATGTATTACGTTCATATACATAAATGCATTGTTTCACGATATTCTTATGTGGTTAGTTTTGGTGAAAGGAGCGAGAGACAGAAAGAGAGTGTAAGAGAGACACACAGAGATAGATAGATAGAGAGATATATACAGAGGGAGAGAGGTACAGAGAGAAAAAGGGAGACATACAAATACAGTGGCAGAGAAAAATGGAGACACAGGCAGGCAGAGAAAGAAAAAGGCATATAGATATAGACAAAAAGACAAAGAGAGGGAGAGAGAGACATATAGAGAAAGAGAGAGAGAGAGGAAGAGGGAGAGAAAGAGAGAGAGAGAGAGAGAAAGAGAGAGAGAGAGAAAGAGAGAAGGAGTGAGGTTACTTAAATATATTTCAATATAGCGTATTCAACACGTTATTCTGTTTGTAAACTACTTGTATCCGATCTTACTTTTTGAATTTCTCACAAGTGATGATATCCCATCGGATTTTAGATGTTCAATAAATCTTACTTGAAAAAATAGAGACGTGTTTCAACAATTGGAATTTATTATAGCGGCGCATCCATCTGTCTGAATGTTTCTAAACACGCAAAACTCAAATGGATCTGACAATGTGCCGGAGAATGTTCCATTTATTAAAATTTTAAGCAGTAAAATAAAATCTCAGAAACTATTTACGGCAAGACAAAATGGAATAATTAACATGTGTGTTAGATTTGTTGCCTGTGTAAAGTTTGAGCTGGTTGTGGTGGCACTTATCTGTTGCAAACTGTCATTTTCACACTGCATTTATATAGGATCTGTAATGAGTCGATGTTTAAGACAAGCTGATCTCAAACGAGTCTAGAATTGAAATGTTATTAAGCGAGCCTTGGCGAGCTTAATAACTTTTCTATTCTAGACGAGTTTGAGATCAACTTGTCTTAAACATCGACGAGTGACAGATTCTTTTTCTCACATTACCAACGATTTAAGCTATTTTGTAAGCAATTTGCATTTTTTTGGAACCCGGGTGACGTCAAAATGCCGTTATAAAAAGTGACGTTATAGTGACGTCATCAAAGTGATCTTACACATGTTGGAGATAAGGATATTCGTCATCGTTGTTCGTTATAGAAAACAGGGGTAGTTATGTGAGAAAACCTATTACCCCATAAATACACCCTTTTACACCTCTGATTGATTCCCTCACTTATGAAAATATGTTACATTTATTCAATCATGAGTATATGTATCATTTGAAATAGTTTCTTTATTTTAGCAGATGATAGCTTAAAGCAGGCTGAAAGTAAAGCAGAATGCGCCTTAAGGCGCATTCTGCTTTACTTTCAACCTGCTTTAAGTGGTAATTCTATTTTCAAAACTAGAAACAGGCTATGGGGTAATGGGTTAATGAAATAACATTTCAAACTTAAAATTGACTATTTACGAATGTCTTTACAATATATCGCAAAAACGACCAACTACAGTGCCCCCTCTCTACAACAACACCCAATAGGAGACAAATATTGTGTGTTTTGTCTGGAGGGAGTTGTTATAGGGAGTGAAATTTGCATACATCTGCAAACAGCTTGAATCCAAATCAGATGCGCCGTCTGATCTGGATTCAAAATGTTTGTCACTCGTCATTACAGTGGTAAATACGCTATTCCTACCCACTTTACGCGTTTCTTACGCGTTTCTTACGCGTTCGTTAAGCGTTCGTTTAGCGTTCGTTACCCGTTTCGTTTAACGCGTTTACTACCCGTTTCTTAACGCGTTTCTTAACGCGTTTAAACGCGTTTAAAAGAGCCCGGATGAAAGTAATCATGGAGAAAGGGAGGTAATCCATGTATGACTTGCGGGCCGCTCTTATCCTACTTAAGAATTTAGTAAATATCGTTACTGTGGAGTAAATATAATCTTATAAAAGTTTATGAAATCATTTTCTTTAAGAAGAAAGGTTATCCTGTGAGAGTTTTATGAATATACATTTATTTTCCCATATAAAGGATACGGTTTAAAAAGGATTATGTAAATTGTGTATATTACTATTACTATGAACATGCGGAATTCCCAAATGCCACATGTGGCATGCAGGGCTAGCCGCTAACACTGTTGCATCACAAGCCGGACAGGGGGGTAATAAAACTGCGGCTTATCAAAGTAAGTATCCTAATGCCCCATTGGGGTTGATTGGAATATCAACTAAATAAACCAAACCTTATATGCGAGTATGTGTCAGTTATTATACTCTCTCATCAAAGTAAAAGATATCTGTATAGTTTGAATATGGATGAGACTCCCGTAACTCGGCATTTCATCTAGAGCCAAACTGTAAAAATGAAATCAAGACCGTATGCTTCATTCTTAGCTGTAAAACATAAGAACCGAACTACTCGGTGTCCCATCTACATCTAAATCGATAGTGTTAACTATTATGAAAGTAATTGGGTTTATTCAAAGCTGTCAGTTTGGATCCTGATGCTATGCCGATCTATACAGCCAGGCGTTTGATCTGGATTCAAACCGTTTGAATAGAAATCAACATGGAAGGAATTATTCTAATACATATCAAACAGAAATAATCTCGATGAAACGCCGAGTCACTCAGCATTATGATCGAGATCCAAACTGTCTATATTTATATAAATTCTATAAGCGAACCCAGTTTAGATCCTGATAAGAGGCGTCTCATTTACAGAAAATGTTTTCAAAAATCGCATTACAATATGAGTTTTATCGCGAAAATGCTCCAGTGACAAATCGATTCTTGTTTTTGATAAACCCGTTTCATTCGGATTTTTCTAAAACGGCAATCATCGATAAGATCCGAAATCTCCGCGTGAAACGGAAAACGGACGCCCCAATCGCAGCATCTCGGGTATAACCGTTTATTAACGCGTTTAAACGCGTTCAAATCGTTAGGCCTTAACCGTTCGTTAAGCGTTCATTAAGCGTTCGTTAACCGTTCACTATGCGTTTCTTACGCATAGATAAACGCGTAAATGGGTAGGAACAGCGTATTTACCACTGTATGTTTTTTTTTCTGTCAAAATGTCCAATATGTAACTTTGAGAAAAAATGGCAGGCGACAAATACAAGCAGACGATATTGCAGCCGTAAAAAGGTTGGACATAATTGTCTTGTTTAGGCAAGAGTTGCGAGCGTTGTTGTAAGGAGGGAGTCGTTGTTCAGAGGGCCGTTGTGGATAGGGAGCACTGTACTTAGGGTTGACTTTTACAATAATTATATTGCCAAACTAAATACACTGCAGACTCCTCTCAGATGGTTCCTTTGATTGCTTTAAGAATGTTTTCTTCTTTCGACAAACAATCCCATAAGATAGGAAAGTCCATATACACTTGTTATTGTGGCTAAAGAATATAACTTATAAACTATATATATTTGCTGGTCTAAATAGTTGGTAGATCTACACTCAAACGACTGAATCATGGTCATCAATTTCTATAATTCTTCTGCGCTGCCCATTCAGATTATAGGGTAAAATTATAAAATTATACATAGCTGCTATACATCGACAAGTCAATTACAGGTCTTGGATCAATGAAACAAGAATTAGACGAGAATTAGACGACTGACCTTGCAGGGCTACAGTGGAGAATCTGTTATTCTTTCCCAATAAACGCGTTTACGCTAAAACTATTATTTGCCGTGCAAACAGTTTGGAGCCAGATCTGACGCCGGGTAACCCGGCGTCTGATCAGGCTCCAAACTGTTTGCCACCAAGATAAACATGAATTATCAGAATTGTCCAAAGGTTGTTCTTTTCTACGTTTTAGTGTTTTGCGTTTGCGTACGTTTGCGTTTAAACGGGAAAGAATAACAGATTCTCCACTGTATCATAAGTTGCTAATAAAAATCCTAAGATGTCCAAAGTTTCAAGCTTTAACCCTTTCGCTGCCAGGCTCTATAACACTAACATAATAATGCAAACAGTTTGGATCCAGATCAGACGCCGCGTAACGCGGCGTCTGATCTGGATCTAAACTGTTTAAAACCCAAATCAATGTTTCCTAATTTCAAAAGTAATAGCAGAAATCCGAAGATTTCGGAATAATCCGTGGGTCCGGAAAATTAAGAAAACCCGGAGAAATGGCAGCCTTGTTATTATATGTCAGAAATAGTTTATACCCTTATCCTGTCTTACTATAGGATACTTTAAGATTGCTAGATAATATTTTAATGAATACTGATAACTCCTCTCCTGTCGCAATATCGCCTGATTTCAAAGAGTCATCGACAAAATTGGTAAAATTCAGATTGATACATTTCTATTTGAAGAAAATTTAAAACAAGTATTAAACAGCTTTGATCAAAATCTGAGTTTAACCCCTACATTGCCCTAACCCCGAATACAATAGTTATTTGCAACCAGTTTGGGCACTAATCAGACGCTGCGTTACGCGGCGTCTAATCAGGATTCAAACTTTTAATTGGGGTAAGGCAGTGAAGGGGTAAAGGTGAGATGTACATAGCTCCCTCTCCACAACGGCCCTCCAAACAACGATTCCCTCCTTACAACGACGCTTGTCACTATTCCCCCAAACAAGACACTTATGTCCAACCTATTCACGGCTGCAATGTCGTCTGCTTAAAATTGTCGTTTGCTGTTTTTCTCAAAATTACATAATGGACATTTTGACAGAAAAAACGTAGTGACGACTGACAAACAGCTTGAATCCAGATCAGACGCCGCGATACAATGCGTCTGATTTTGTTTCAAGATGTTTGCCAATGTAAGCCAAATTGTCCTCCCTATAACGACTCCCTCCGAACAACGCACACACTGTTTGTCTCCCATAAGATAACGTTGTAGAGAGTGAGCGCTGTACTGTCAAAAGGCTGGTACAGTGTTCCCGCTTTACAACGGCCCTCCCAACAACGACTCCCTCCTTACAAAAACCCTTGCCACGGTTCCCTACACAGGACACTTATGTCTAACGCCTTCACTGTTGCAATATCGTCTGCTTAAAATTGTCGTCTGCTAATCTTTTCAAAGTTACATAATGCATATTTTTACAGGAAAAATACTTACTGAAGCGTGACAAACAGCTTGAATCCAGATCAGACGCCGCGTTACGCGGCGTCTGATCTGGATTCAAGCTGTTTGCAAATGTAACCAGTTTCCCTCTTTATAACGACTCCCTCCGTACAACGCACATATTTTTGTCTCCCATTGGGTGTCGTTGTAGAGAGGGAGCGCTGTAGTTTCATAATCTCGTTAGTTTATCATGAATTGAATGGTGCTTCTCTAATGAAAGGTTTTCAGAGTTGATTGATTGGGTGTTCTCAGGTTGATTGTTATATTGTTCGTCAATTTCTACAGACACCGCATGATTTAGCCAGATTAAATCATAGACAGTCTATAGACAGATATGTAAATTGTTATTGAGAAGAAAAATAGGAGGGTGCCCTGATTAAGAAGAATGGACATTTTGGTGGTAATTTAGTGGCAATATTCTCTGAGGTTGATACGAATTTCGTTTCTAAACAGTTGTACAACATCAAAAACCCTCTCTCTCTCGCTTTCTCTTTCCATATATCTCTCTCCCCTCTCTCTCTCTATTCATGATACAAACTTTGTGTCAATTATATGGGCTATTAAGTGGATGGTAATGGTATAACTATTATATGCATACTGAAGCATACGAGTTATTGCGAACAGTATATTTTGCATGTTTAAGTGTCAGGGAGAAAATAAAATGTGGTGCAATTTGATGATATTCATTAAAAGTTTTGTTTTAAGGCTAGTCATTTATAGATCTGCCAAAAGCTGTTTATATACAATTATGATTGTGCCTACAATGCAAATGAAATCAATGATACATTTTTACAAACATCAAAGGATGAAACATTGATATATACCCGCTGGACACTTGGAAATGCTGCAAATTTGTTGAACTAAATAGTTTTACCGACGACGTAGTAATGCAGTATTTTGGTAATTCGTAAATTAGTATATTATTAAATGTACACTGTGCCATACGATTTGTATGTCACAGTACATGAATAGTGATATAGCGCACTTTGGTAATATTCATTAAAAAGTTTAGTTTTTAAGTCTACTCATTTATAGCTCTGCCAGAAGCCGTTTAGATGAGATTGTGATTGTGTCTACAATGCAATTGAAATAGCGTTTTTCAAATAAATGAAACATTTGTCCAAAGATCAAAGTCATAATCATTTCCAATCAAATGTGTTTCAACCCTTTCACTCTCAATGACGCTTAAAAGCACGTTTGCAAACAGTTTGGATCATGACCAGACGCCGCGTAACGCGGCGTCTGATCAGGTTCCGAACTGTTTGACACTCGTTTTGAAATTTCTTCAGTCATCCTGTCTTTGAAACGATATTGCAGACACGAAAATTGAAGCAGACGACAATGAAACGGTGAAGGGGTAAATATCTCACGAACATTTTGGTAGTGAAAGGGTTAAAATCACACTTATCATGTTTGGAAGATTATTTCTAAAGACTTGCAGTTACTGACTGCATAAAAAGGGTAATACAAAAACAAATTGTCGGGATTTCTTGAGTAATATTTGTATTAACTTGTCATCTTTCTCAGACAAAATGTCTTACTTTTTTAATAATCGTCTGACTACACTTTGGCTCTATTCTGCTCTGGGTAAAGGTATCTCATCAATGCGCAATATAAACTATATACATGTATTGCCCTTCTCCTGTTATAAGCACACATTGCACCATTTTCAAAAAGAGGAAGACCCAGATCAGACCGCCCCTGATTGAGCAGTCTGATCAGGACCTATGCTGTTATCCTTATAGGATCTATTTTCTGTTGAGGTGTTTTCTGATTTTATTAGCTCATGTAAAAGTACAGACAATAGGTGTGGATATTCAGTAGGACAAGTGATAACAATAACACGGTAATTGAAATATTCATAGAACTGCACTATATAAACAATATTTTTGTATTGTAATTTTCCAACTCCCGCTGACTGTAGCAGCATTCACACAAAAATGAACATTTAAAGAAAAACAAATATAGATTGAGTGATCTACTAAGGAAATTGTTACTTAACTGTTGATAATATGTAATGGCGTCAATGTCGCACTCATCTTTGCTTCATGAGCCATGTGGGGTTCCGAGACATATGTCATGCATAATTGCTTCTTGGATTTGGAAAACCGTTCCACCTTTCATACTTGCGATTGGGACATGTGGAAATATCTTGTCAATAATTGTGTTATCAAGGAAAGAATCCAACAACGGTGTTTAGCACATGGCTTGGAGCTCTCGGCCAATCAGATGCCTCAAAAACCTGTGAATATATCGTTTATTTCAACAAACCATGGAATAACTAACAAACTGTTGACTTATTCCTCGCTTCCGTCATCTCAAGGCAATTTGACGTCACAATTCTAAAAACAGCTGAGGTCAGAGGTGAACTGCACACGCTTCATGACGTTTTATTATGTACAGTGAGACCTAGACTTTAAAGACAATTACTAATGTATTGTGCTTACATATAGAGCTTCAATAAGCGTTATTTATGTTGGTGTTAAAGCATGCTTAATGTCTCAAACTTATCATTTGAAATAACCTTTCAATTTTAGTAAAATATTACAAACAAAATGACTTTTTCGTCTAAAACAGAAATCAGAAACGAATGGTTTTCTTGTTTTCCTCGAGCCCAAGCCAGTGCTAAATAGGTTAGACCATGGTTGCACGCGAATAAACGACATAGTTCTCGGGGGCAACGCCCCCTCGAACTATATCGTTTATTCGCTTGCAACCATGGTCTAACCTATACATCTTCTACTTTTATCCATTACTGACCTAATACTTCTGTGGACTACAGTTCTAAAATGGATACTGGTATATATATTTGATTTCTACATTTACACAGTGTCCAATTTCTTTTGCATGGCAGATAGTTTGATCGATTATACAGTGGTTGGTTTTGGAGTATTTCTTGTTGTGCTTTTAACCATTGAAAGAGCTATATACACAAAATACCCAATATATGCCCGGCAGAGAATTACAAGAAGGTGTGCCATTATGACCAGTTTGGTGGCATTGTCATCGTCAGCAATTCTCAATACCCACCATCTTATTGGTAATAGACTTGTACCAATAATCTCTAAAGGAAATTTGACTACATCAATTTCAAATGTGACATACGTTTGCAGTCCTATTGGAAGTTCTTATATGTACTTTGCTGACATTATACTGCCACCAATTCATTTTGCTTGCACTATAATAATAATGGCTATTCTATTCGGAGGAAACATGCTCATTGTTTGTGTCCTGCTAAAACGTAGAATACAACGACAACAACATCTCAATACAAGATCAGGTGACAGTGATGCCAAACGATTGCACGCTACACGGATATTACTCATGCTGTGTGTTTTCTACATGATCACCGTGATACCATTTGGAATTTTCCAAGTTATCTGGAAATCCATACCAAATATTGTTACTGATAAGAATTTCGCTCATTTTCAACTTATTTCTTGTATCACAATAATGCTTCTTTTTTGTCATTTTGCTTTCACCTTTTTCTTGTACATTACCAATGGTCCACTGTTTAAGAGAGAGTTTAAGAATCTGGTGTCAGAAGTTTGCACTGGCGTATTCAAGTGTTAAAGATGACTGGTACATTACCAATGGTCCGCTGTTTAAGACAGAGTTTAAGAATCTGGTGTCAGAAGTTAGCACTGGCGTATTCAAGTGTTAAAGATGACTGGTACATTACCAATGGTCCGCTGTTTAAGACAGAGTTTAAGAAACTGGTGTCAGAAATTAGGACTGGCGTATGCAAGTATTAAGAGTGGCTGGTACATTACCAATGGTCCACTGTTTAAGACAGAGTTTAAGAATCTGGTGTCTGAATTTAGGACTGGCGTATGCAAGTGTTAAGGACGGCTAATTGTTATTATTATTATTATTATTATTATACCAGATTTATATAGCGCTCTTTTCACACAGGGATTGTGCGTTCAAAAGCGCTTCACATTAAATTTCGTAAATGTACATACAAAGCGAGAAAAGAACTACATTTAGATCTAAAGTAAACATGATACCTTATGGATTTACATGGAAACAAATTCCGATCAAGGGAAATTCTTTCAATGTTATTACCAAGATTATATAAAAAACCGAAATTTATCATTAGTTTGTAAAATTAACTTTAAAATGAGTCACATATTTAAAAGATAAATTGTATGCTTAAAATGGTGAAAGCTGTACACGAATTATACCACAGTCCTCGCCAGTTGGTTTCAAAAGAGATCAGATTCGTATCCCTACCGTCAAGATAAACCAGGTAGGCACCGGGTCGACGGTATAACCCCAGAACTCCAATTTAGACCCACAACATATACAGAATGGACAGGGCCCTGGGGGTAACTGTCATCCACCCTCTCCATTCCACACCCGGTACCTACATAATCCATTGCTTAAGTTACACCCTTAATTTATGAAATATAAAGATAAGAAGCTGTCCTAGAATTATACCGCAGACCCTCAGCCAGTCGATTTTAAAGATATCAGGGACAATGCCTACCACAAAGATCCACAAAACTCCAGAACTCCCATTTAGACCCACATCAACTACAGCAAGAACATTACCCTAGGGTAGCAGTCATCCATTTCCAGGGGCGTAGCTTGGCCAAAATGAAAGTGTAGGCATACCTTTTCTAGGGGGGTCCGGGGGCATGCTCCCCCGGGAAAATGTTTAGTTCTACAACACTGGAGACGCATTTAACGAGGTTCTGGGGAGACATTTATACGAAAAATTAATGAGATGAAAAGCTTAAAAACCGGACAATTTTATTTTATTGCAAAGGAATATATCTGCATATATTTTCTTGAGAAAAAAGCAAACAAAATAAAACAACACCCACCCACCCACGTCAATCAGTATATAATAGGGTCTGATACCTACCGTAATTTTTTATTTAACAGACTCGCTACTCGCTACCTTTTCTAGGGGGTCGGGGGCATGTTCCCACGAATTTTTTTTGAGATCTACAACACTGGAAACGCATTTAAGGAGGGTCTGGGGAGACATTTATATGAAGAAGTAATGAAATGAAAAGCTTAAAATAACAAACAATTGTAATTTTTTGCAAAAGAATATGTCTGCATTATTTTCTTGAAAAAAACCAACAACAACCCAACGTCAATTAGTAGCCTATATCATAGGGTCTTATACCGTAATTTTTTCATTAACAGATTCGCTACTTGAAATTATTTGGACGTAACTTTCTTTTCGGGACAAGTTGATCATGAGGGGATGGGGTGGTTCCTAGATGGCATTTGGCTTGTTCTGATGACGTTTTGTGCGTCCAACACAGGTGAAATTCTGCTATAAATCTATGTAAAAAGTCGGCTGAGAATAACATTAAATTGTCTGTTCCATGTTAATATAATGTAATTGTTGACAGGTTGTCTTCCATTTATCTCTAAGTTGGACTCTAAAACCATCCTATTCTTATTTTATTGCATTTTTTTACTTTTGAAATCGTCGCAAATATGAGGACAGGGTGTAAGCGGTGGCGTGTGTTTTGCATTAGGGCTAGGCAGTTGCATGTACAAATGAACATGCATGCCAACGGGGTGACTAGACCAATAAATAAGTGTACTCTTTCTTACTAGGGGGGTCCGGGGGTATGCGCCCCCGGGGAATTTTTATTCCTAGATAGTCTCTAGATGCGTTCTGATGTCTTTCCTGCGTTTGATAATGGAAAAATACTAAATGAATCTATGTAAAACTTATTGGGGTTCACCCCTAACCCCCCTTAGATTTCAATTTTATTTCTTTTTCTGCATTTTTAGCCTTTTTTATTTTTTGGACTTCTGAAAAAAAAGTGTAGGCACGTGCCTACTTGCCTAATAGGAAGCTACGCCAATGATTTCCTACTGTGTTCTTATAACGTATATTAAAGAAGCGTGTTTTCAGACGCTTTTTGAAGACTGCAACTGAGCTCGCATCTCTGATGTCTTATTGTAGAGTGTTCCAGAGCGTTGGGGCTGCATGCATGAAACTTATATCTCCAAACTTCACCAAACGACTTCTCGGTACAACTAGCGATACTGATTTACTCGCAGACCGCAACTCTCTTCGAGGTTTATAGACATCAAGCATACTGACAATGTACCTTTCAATGATACACGTATATAGAGGACGAGTTTTTAACCAGATAATAACCGATTCGAGTGATATATTTTTTATATCCACCCAAAGGAATTGATTATTCTATATATTATATACAGTTTAATGACGTTTTGCAGAGAAACACACACACTTAATTGTTTACGCGCGACGTCACAAAAGATATGTTACGTGACGTCACAAACATGATAGCGTCACTGAAAGAGTGATATCATCACTAGTGATTAAATCAACTGTGACGCATATGACATTTATCTAACTGAGAAATCTCTATAAATCATCGATATGTATATAATTAATGTATATAAACCATGAATCAGATGGAATTCCAAATATATCGAATCCTGGTTCAGTAAAACCAAAGTAGACTACACTTCAGCAAACTGAGACAATGTCACTGTCAGTCCTTTCCTCCAAATAATGTTTCAAGTTTAGAAGACAGACAACATCTTAAAGCAAATTTCAAGTAAACAGTATGTGTCTTAAAGTCCATTCGGCTTTATTTTCGAATACCAATCGCTAGGGTATAGGAAGTATGTATTAGTGCATACATGTATTCATGCTTGTTTAAAGTGGAACTATTATTTTCAGTGTAGGAATAGATTCACTGCTTAGAAATGAGTATATATGGCGTAATGGGTTTAAAAGGATGAAAAGGATCTAATCACTTAGCAAATCCTCATATATTGCACTGGACAACTTTTACTTTGTATTCTTTAACTTTTTATACCTTCTTTCATGAAGATTGGACTTCTTTAAGTAGTCGTTAATACGGGAATAGTTGAGTTGGCCGCATTCTTCTTCTACTTCTACTTTAATGGCTAGCACTTGTTGGTTGAGTATTATTTTAGCGGCCTATTGTGATCAAAGTGCTTGAGGATACTGATGATGGTTTCAAAACTGAAATACAGGTGCATTGAATGAAAAGAAAACCAAACTATTTATCGTGAACATCCTGAACACAATGTCTTCGATAGCAGAATTTGTAACTGTTTATATGTTCTTACATCCGAAAAATCGACTACCACTGCTGCCGCCGCATTTCAAAGCAGCATGCCACTCCCCCGGTGCGAAAATAATTCATACACACTCGTAAGAGAAAGAAGATTCAACAAGTTTTTGAATACAATGTTTCCCTCAGAATGAAGTTAATTATTTTCAAATCATTTTCATTGGCTCGTTTAAATTATTTCTTTAAATTAACCAATATTTGATTTATTGATTGATATTGAAATTTTCCGATTTTGAGTGTTGTTACATTGAGCGGATGAAGACTGTGTAAACGTCTTGAGCTCGACTCTGACTGCAAATGTATCAAAGGTTTGAAACCATTAAAAACTCATTATCTAGAATGCAAATATTTAATTGTCTTGAGAGTTACGTGAGGTTCGTGTGTGTGATATATCATACAGCACTAATTTGCCCATTATAAATACAGACATGGGTTAAATTCGTATCAATACAGTACTCCCGCCCTACAACGACACTCTCAACAACGATTTACTCCTAACAACAACGCTTGCGGCTTTTCCACAAACAAGACAAGTATGTCCAACATTTTCGCGACTGCTTATCGTCTGCTTAAAAGTGCCGTCTGCTGCTTTTCTCAAAGTCACATAATTTGACATTTTGACAGAAGAAAAACATTACCAAACAGCTTGAATCCAGACCAGACGCCGCGTAACGCGGCGTCTGATCTGGATTCAAGCTTTTTGCAAATGAAAGCCAATTTCCCTCCCTATAACAACTCCCTCCAAACAACACTGAGAATCTTTATCTTTCATTGGGTGTTTAAGTAGAGAGGAAGCACTGTATGTGCTGCTTCTCGTTGTACTGTTAATTTATAAACGTTTCTGACGTTTGGCTTCCCTTGCTACTGATACATTACTAAATAGTCTAACATGGCAAGGATAAATAAGACCATGACTTGATCGTGTCTGCTCCAAAGGGACATGCATTAGAGAATAATCAGTAATTTTATCAGGAAATCTGGCATGTAATATGAATATGAAAATTTCATTCACAGAATGAATTTAATTTACGACTACAATATAATACACAGAAGTCGTTCAAAGTTTAAAACCAATTATGGTAAACTAAGCACAGTGGAGAAAACGTTATTCTTTCCCAATAAACGCGTTTACGCTGAAACTATTATTTCTATTGCAAACAGTTTGGAGCCAGATCAGACGCCGGGTAACCCGGCGTCTGATCAGACTCCAAACTGTTTGCCACCAAGATAAACATGAATTAATAGAATTGTCCAAAAGTTATGCTTTTCTACGTTTTAGTGCTTTCCGTTTGCGTACGTTTGCGTTTAAACGGGAAAGAATAACGTTTTCTCCACTGTATGTGCCCATACGCGCTAATACAGTAAACCTTTTTTATTACGATCACTAAATTCTACCACTAAGTTTTTGTTTTGCTTTTGATTATTAATTAAGGTGTTTAAGGCAGGTGACTGCTTAAAGCAAGGTAAACGTAAAACACACAATCAATAATTCAAATGTTTAGTGGTCTCTATATAGAGAGTGTTACTGTATAGTCAAGTGACATAAATGAATTCTTACCATGGACAATGTAATTAGTTGTTTTTTCATATATGTCGTATTTAGAACTGTTTCAGAGAAAGGCCGTTCAAATCTATCTCTATTAGTTTTATTTCATTTTGATTTGATTCTGTTGCTAAGCATATATAGTAAAAACCCTTGACTAAAGTACGTTTAAAATGTGTTGGCTCAATGAGTTCTACTTTAACATTCTTACCGCAAAAATACCGTCTGAATTGGTAGTGTCACCTAAAATATTTAAGGTGGTTCGATAGCGGGCGGCCCGCATATCGAGTTCCGGGAATGCTGATGACTTTCACAGGATCTTTTCGGCACGTGCTTATTGTAGAAAATTTACATATAGAAAAGTTTGATAAGCGTCAGTGTCTTCTTTGTTAGCGCAGTTGGTAGAGTGATTGACTAGAAAAGATTATAGGTTCGATTCCCACTCGCTTCAAAACTTTTTTTAAAAAATAAATTTCCGATTTTATTGACTAGTCAATCCATAACGTAGTGATCAAAGGACAGGCTATGTGTAGTCAAAATGTAATAATGAATAATATCAGATGCAAGTATAGTCAAGTGACAACTAAACTTTGTGAGGATTCATAGCCTATATGACAGATGGCAGCTTAACACATGACAAAAGTAATGCTAAAAGATAGATCCTAAAGGAGCGTTTATGCATTACCTTTGTCATACATTAAGCAGTCACCTGTCTTTAAAGATCTACAGGCTACCGTATTGAATGGTCCATTATTACAGGTTTGACTTATGGTATTAAATAGAGCTGACGGCATTTTAAAGTTGATCTAAAGGGAGGTAAATTTTTGTCAGAATTTCCGGAAATCATGTATAAAATGTAAAGTCTACTGTAGATTTTCATTAATTTTTTGTGACTAGTAGAATTAAGTAATATCTATCAAATAAGCCTAAAATTAGTGTATGTTAAACAGCTAGTTTTTTTTGTAATTTGAAATTTACTTTTTCAGAATTTGACTTTATTTAAAATATAGATATTTCCAGAAAATATGTCATGAAATATTTTGGTTTGCACACTATCTTTTAGTCTCTGTACAGTTTACTTGAATGAACAGACATTTTTTAGTTATATTATTTTATAAAGAAAATATTCATGTTTATTAAAAAAGGAACCTTTCTCGACTAAAGGTCCTGTCAGAAAAAACGGTGCTGCAATTTGTTTTTTTAACGATTTTTCACTCTCCATTTGGTATATTTCAATTTAATCAAGGTTTTAAAGAAGTCTGACAGGGAATACGCAGATCCGCGAACCACCTTAAAGTCAGCTTTAGGGCTGTTTTGAATGAAAAAAATGTCGATACGTTTAGATCCAGACCAGACGCCGAGTTTCGCGGCGTCTGATCAGAATCCAAACTGTTTGGAAAGTCGCCTTTCGGCGAATGTGGCAGTAAAAGAGTTTAAACGGCGAGAACAAGCCTTTTTCATGGGACGTAGTGTGACAAAACTCCTTGCTAATACCGTCTTTGAAATTGGCACCTATTTACAGTTACTCTCACTACTACGACCAGTAAATGTATCTTAATTATTTTGTGTTTATGGCAGGTGACTGCTTAAAGCAAGGTCAAAGTAAAACAGAAAACTCCTTAATGAGTTTTCTGTTTTACTAAAAATGGCATTGCTTTAAGCAGTCACATGTCTGTTATACCTTGTACAGCACTCCCTCTCGACAACGACACCCAATGGGAGACACAGATTGTGTGTGTTGTTCGGAGAGAGTCGTTATAGAGAGGGAAAATAACACTTTGCTTACATTTGCAAACAGCTTAAATTCAGATCAGACGCCGCGTCACGCGGCGTCTGATCTGGATTCAAGCTGTGTGTCACTCCTCATTAAGTTTTTTTCCCTATCAAAATGTCCATTATGTAACTTTGAGAAAATAAGCAGACGACAATTTTAGGCAGCCGACATTGCAGCCGTGAATAAGTTGGACATAATTTTTTTTTGGGAATCGCAGCAAGGGTCGTTGTGAGGAGGGAGAAGTTGTTGGGAGAGTCGTTGTAGAGATGGAGCGCAGACGAAACTACAATTTTGACGACATTTTGGCGGTAAGAGGGTTAAAGCAGATGCTAAAACTTGGCAGCGAAAGAGTGAAATGACACATCCAAACGCAGTGTTTTGAATTTAGGTTGGAAGTTCAAGTGTGAAGACGATGAATACCTGTTGTCTATTCGCTATATTTTACTGTTAACTTTTAACCGTATCAATTGTGCTCACTCTTTACAACGACACCCAATGGTAGACAAAGCTTGAGGCTATTGTTCGAAGGGAGTTGATAAAGGGAGGAAAATAGGATTATAATTGCAAACAGCTTGAATCCAGATCAGACGCCGCGTGACGCGGGGTCTGATCTAGATTCAAGCTGTTTGTCACTCGTCATTATAACTCTTCTGTCAAAATGTCCACCAATATATGACTTTTGAGAAAAGCAGACGACACTTTAAAGAAGATGGTATTGCAGCAGTGCTAGCGTAAGACATACTTGTCTTGTTTGGGGAACAGCGCCAATGGTCGATGTAAGGAGGGTCGTTGTAAGGAGGGCCGTTATAGGGAGGGGGCTCTGTATATGAACCCCCGTATTAACACATTGAACCCTAACAAAATTGTACCTGTAAAGAGTACATTTGTTCAATGTCAACACTGTAGACACAGATCAGAAGGTTCATTGAAAGAATCCTAAATAGTCATTATAATTATGAGCTAGACTTTGGAATATTATGAATCTTGTCAGCCGCCAGCGGCGTTAGTCTGCTTCTAATTCCCTATCTTGCCTTATCGACAGCTTCAAATTTTCTTAAGGCGAATTGTGATTCACTTTCAGCCTGTTTTAAGCTATCATCTAATAGAATATAGAATATGTTTTTCATGATACATTCCTAGCTTCATAAATTGGAACTATTTTCTTCATCGAATGAATAAACTAAATGTGCTAAAAGGCGCTTCTAAGAGGGAGAGGGTTAAAGTTCATGTATACAAGGGTCTAATAAACCAGGTCTTTGAAATTTGATGCGGTCACAAACTATAATCCTACGTTGTGATTGATTGATACAGTAAACGCTTTTTCACAGCTGCAATATCGTCTGTTTAAAAGTTCGTGGGCTGCCCAAAAAACAATAAAAAAACAAACATAATGGCTACCCGGCGTCTGATCAGACCCTAAACTGTTTGCAATAGTAATGATATATTTAGCGTAAACGCGTTTATTGAGAAAGAATAACGTATTCTCCACTGTACATACATTACATTGTGCGACTTCAATTGGAACTATAGTCCGGTCTATAGTCGTCTATAGCAACTTTAGATCCAACTGAACACCGGTTGACTTGACTAAAGTGACGTCATTTTACCGCCATTCTCAGTGTTCATTGGTTCGACCAACGGTGTTCCTTTGCCGACCTTAATACGCATGCGCTAGCCACAATTTACCTGACTAAAGGATTTGAACTATAGTTCCACGTGAAGACGATCACACTAGTCCACAACAGGATAAATGTTCAAGCAAGATAGACGTTGTCGCCATAGGGGAGAAGACAGGCACACAACTCATCTTATTCCCACCCCTGTCCCAACAGTCAAGAAAAAAGACATCAGGAGGATACGAGGGGTGTTTCATAATTAATGCAACTAGATCAATAACTTTAACAATATAAGTGCAAAATACATCTGTGATATATCATTCGAAAGAGCCATTCTTCGTCTACGCAATGGTATAATGCACAGTAAGATCACAAGACAAGATAAGTCACACCACGACCCTAAATGACCTCAAGTCAAGGGCACTGGACAGTTTTTGTGTATTTTTGAGGTAATGTTTCAAACAAATTTTGATAGTATAATTACAATAACGGTTTTGTTATTTAAAATAATTTTATGAAACTTTCGGCCAAATAATTTTAGACAATTATACACACATTACGCAATTTAAAATTATATTATATCACAAAATGACAAAAATATGGATAATACTTAACTGTTACTGAAAATATCATAAACAATGGCACTACTGTAATGTTCAAGAGGTTTTGTTGAAACCTAGAACACATTTTGTTATATCAAACCAGGCTGTAATTAAAGCAATTGAAGAAGATGTTCATGTTTTAAAATCAAATTATAGATATACGAATCTAGAAAAATTTCGTAACGTTCGAAAATTTATGTCAACTTTTGGCATTAGCAAAATGAGAAAATTTATTATTTTAAAATTGAGATTTAAAACAGCTGAGTCTTTTAATTGTAATGAAATCTTATTTATATTAAAATTCAGACAAAAACTGATATATTTCAAAAACAAAGTATAGAAATTTTACTTTTAACAAGCACCTTAGAGCTGATATCCCCTGCCGCAGCGATTGTTCAGAAGAAAGTGGCAAACTTTAATGTGGGAGGAAGGGGCAAATGGTGATCACCTGTCTTTAAAGATCAACATTCAAAAGCTTTTTACAAAGTTTTATAAAATCCATTCAATTTTGTACATGTTAAAGCCTAAACAATACAAAAAATAAAGCCGTTTGTAGCATTATAAATCTAAGTATGACAGGGGCAGGTAACTCTTGATTCAAATTCAACAGTAATTAAACACTTTCAAGAACTTATAATTGTGTGCAAGTATTATTAAAAAAAATTCAGAACTGTAGAATTTACTAGAGTGTAAACACATTTTCAACTCTTCAAGGGTAGAGTATTCTTGACTAATTTGCACATTTTTGACAATAATTGAACTCATTCTATAAATAATAGCAATATATGATTTAATTATTTTTTTTCAAAATCCATTCACATTTGTACACAATAGCATGTAAACAATAAAGCCATGTTGAGCATTACTAAGTACATAAAGGGCAGATAACTCTTGCCACAAAGTATCCTTTTTTGACAATAATTGCAACCCTTATATTTATATACATCATGTGTAAGTTAAATCAAAATCCATTAAAGACTGTAGTTTCTAGATGGTAAAAACTGTTAAATATGGTTTTTTCAACTCATCAAGGGCAGATAACTGTTGACTAGTTTCTCCGTTTTCAAAAATGATAACAATTATTTGAAAACTAATTTTTTTTATCAAAATCCATGCATATTTATAGATACTAGGATGTAAACAATAGTAAAATAAAGCATTTTCTAGCATTTCTAAGTACATCAAGGGCAGATAACTCTTGCCACAAGTATCCTTTTTTGACAATAATAGCACACCTACAAGAACTTTTACTTATAGACACTGTGTGCAAGTATCAGTTAAATCCATTCATAATTGTAGTTGCCAGAGAGTAAAAACAGTTAAATATGGCATTTTTTACTTATCAAGGGCAGATAACTCATGAGTCATTTCTCTGTTTTCAACAATAATCAAATTCATTTGAAAACTAATAGCCATACATAATTCAAGAAAGTTTTTTCAAAATCCATGCATATTTATAGGCTCTAGTATGTAAAAAATATCAAAATAAAGCATTTTCTAGCATTTCTAAGTACTTCAAGGGCAGATAACTCTTGTCACAAGTATCCTTTTTTTACAATAATTGCCCACCTGCAAGAACTTGTACTTATAGACATTGTGTGCAAGTATAAACAAAATATGTTGAATACTGTAGTTGCTAGAGTGTAAAAACTGTTAAATATGGCATTTTTAACACAAAAAGGGCAGATAACTCATAAATTCCTAAAATTTTCTGAAAAAAAAATTGATTTCCCACGGTGCTCCTATGATGACAAATAAGTATACCAAGTTTCATCCAAATCTGTTTATCGGTTTCGGAGATACAGTTGCGGACGGAAAACGTGACGGACACACGGACGGACATTTTTAACAAAAAAGGGCAGATAACTCATAAATTCCTAAAATTTTCTGAAAAAAAATTGATTTCCCACGGTGCTCCTATGATGACAAATAAGTATACCAAGTTTCATCCAAATCTGTTTATCGGTTTCGGAGATACAGTTGCGGACAGAAAACGTGCCGGACGCACGCACGCACGCACGCACAGCCGGACGGACAGACCTAAAACAGTATCCCTCTGCCTTTCGGCAGGGGATAAAAAGTTATTAGGTCAATAAGTAATGTCTGAAAAGTGCTATTTCCTAATGCCCTTGAGAAGGGGTCATTTAGATAAGTATTGTGATTTGTCCCGTGATGTGATCTAATCGTGCATTATACCATCGTGTAGGTGAAGAATTGCCCTTTCCAACGATATATTTAACATGCATATTAAAATTATTATATCGAAGTTATTAATGGAGTTGCATTAATTATGTAACACCCCTCGTACATGGCAAAGTGCTCCCTCAATACAACGGCCCTCCGAACAAGGATTCTCTCCTTTCAACAACGCTTGCCGCTGTTCCCCAATAGTTTATCGACGAGAAAGAGTATTTTCCATGGGACATATTGTGACAGAACTCCTTTGTTATTACAATGCTCCCTCCCTACAACGACCATCTGAATATCTATTCCCCTCCTAACAACATCGGCTTTCCGCTGTTTCCCAAACAAGATCATTGTGTCAAACACTTTCTCTGCTGCAAACTCGTTTACTACAGTGGAGAAAACGTTATTCTTTCCCAATAAACGCGTTTACGCTAAAACTATTATTTCCATTGCAAACAGTTTGGAGCCAGATCAGACGCCGGGTAACCCGGCGTCTGATCAGGCTCCAAACTGTTTGCCACTCAGATCAACATGAATACTCAAAATTGTCGAAAAGTTGTCCTTTTCTATGTTTTAGTGCAATGCGTTTGCGTACGTTTGCGTTTAAACGGGAAAGAATAACAGATTCTCCACTGTAAACATGTTTGTCTGCTGGTTTTTCTAAATATCAACGCATTGAATTTATTGACAGAAGACGCGTAATGAAGAGTGACAAACAGTTTGAATCCAGATCAGGGTAAAACTGTTTGCAAATGTATTCTAAGGCTATTGATTTTCCCTCTCCATAGCAAATCCCTCCCTATAACAGCAAGCATAATCTTTGTCCCCCAATTGGTGTTGTTGTAGAAAGGGAGTTCTGTATTCTTTATACAGTGAAGCTAATAACTACGAACTGTGATATAACGAAATGTTGGATTTAACAAAACAAAGTGTATTACCTTTATCTTATCAACTGTTTGCCATTTTGCAGTTTTTAGCAGAAAACAACCGTAAAAAGTGGTTATTAGACTAGATTTAATTGAAAACTGAAACTGTCCATTAAAGCGACTCGCAACCAGATGGTGCACTAAAAATAGTAATTTGTAAATATGTGTCAAACGCTTATATAAATGGTAAAGAATTAGTTTAGGATAAGAAATTCTGTTTAAAAAAATGTATTTCAATAAAAAAAAATACTGGTCTCTGGTGGGATTCGAACCCGGGGCCCGGCATTGGCGGACAGAAGGCAAAATAGGGGAAACCGCTTAGACCAATGGACCACGGAACTATCCGTTTATCTCGGATCGATTTAACGTATTTCAATGTGTAGCGATCGAAAGTGCATACAACTTCGTAATTCGGCTCGTGTTTATGTCTGAGCCCGTGTAGAGAAGCAACAACGACAACTATACCGTTAGCTAACGCTATAGAAAAACGATGGAAAATATCTAAAAAAACTAAGATTCGGTGACGATTCTTGAGACTTTTTTTGGACTGATCATATTTTTTTAATGTCAGAAGCCAAATAATGCCACAAATTTGCTTTTATTTGAGTATTTTATTTTATTTTGACAAGTACACCATCCGGTTGCGAGTCGCTTTAAAGTTAAGGGATGAACAGATAAATAGCCGGTGACCATGGCACCCTAGGAACATATGTCACTGTAGTCTAATGAAATTATATAGCGACAGTTTCGTATTGGAATAACCAGACTCTCAAGGACCCTGGAAGTAATTTATGTCCACCTTTATAGCTAACCCATTGACACACCAAGTCATAAACTGTCTTTTGTATCTAATAAAGTGACAAATTAAAGCAAATATATTACAGCTGGGAAAGCATAATTCTTTCCTAATGAACGCGTTTGGTGCTATAATAATTAGTTCCATTACAAACAGTTTTGGCTAAATCAGATGTCGCAGACATTTCTATGAAAGAGATTCAAAAGTTAGGCCACACTGACCTGAAAATGACAGGCGACATACAACATCCAAAGATGTGCTCACACTTGAGTATTCTTAGCTAATACAGTATATGAGATATCCTCTGGACCATGTTTTTCCATATTTGAGATCAAAGGTCCAGGTCACAGTGAGATGAAAATGAATACTACATTTTATTACCACAAGCTATAATTATACACAATATTTGGTATTCCTAGATGATGTTTAATATTAAATATACTCCTGACAAGCCTTTTCTATAATTGAAATAATTGATCACATCAACCCTAAAAGTTGTATACGACACACTATAATCCAAAGATGAACTCACACAATTAATTTTATATCCGTTGCAGGTGCGGTATAGGAACTATGCCCAGAACACAAGCTTTTTATATTATCGTAGCTCATGGTCACCGTGACCCGAAAATGACTCCGTTATCCCAAGATGTAATACTTACACAACAAAGTTGGTATCTCTAGCTAATGAGGTCTTGTGGTGTAGGAAACATGCTCCGGCTAAGTATTTGTTCTATAATGGAGACCAAGGTCAATATCAACGACCTGGATATGTTACATTTTTCCCGCCATCATAAGATGTACGGTACTCACACATAAACGGTGGCCTCTGACTGATATAATTTGTTCTAACACACTTTTGAACTAAATTATACAAAATGTTTGTCCATTGAGGTCAAAAGTCAATATAAACGTCACAATGTCTTGAAAATGGCATACTTTGCTATTCCAAGATGTACTTACACGCCAAAATTGCTATCCTTAGCTCATTTGGTATAGGAAATATGCCCAGGGGCGTACATGTAACCGTCTGTGTAATCAGTCATTTCACGAAATTACTTAAAATTTCAGTCATTTCGTGAAATGACTGTTTCACTCAGTCATTTCGCGAAATGCCTGAAATGTCCATGTGTGAAATGACTTTTATTTAATTAATTCAACAGTGGCTGTTCATTCATATCATTCAATATGCATTTTTGAAACATTGCATAAAATGACTTAGTGAAACAGTCATTTCACGTAATGACTGAAATTTCCAGTCATTTCATGAAATGACTGATTACACAGATTAACGCACATACGCACAGTTCAAACACTATATCTAGATTCTGGCGCATAATAATGCAAAGAGAGTCTGTAGGAACTTTCTGCATACATTTGCTATGTATTAAGCAGTCTTACGTATCCTTGACAATGGCTTAAATGCGAAGGGGTTAAATCAACAAGAGTTAACTGTTAATCACGCTTTCCTATCATCTACACAGTATGGTTACCATCAACTTTGAATATATAGACATGTCTGATGATTTCCCTTGGTAATAATGTTAGGCGTATGGTTTTGCTGTTGTTCGCTTTGTTCGGGGTTTTTAATGTTATGCTGTGCTATCTAGAAACATGAAATGTACGATCATAAAAGAATATACGTCAGACTGGTTTGATGTTGGTAATCCCTACTGGAATATACTGGAATATACAGTAAAACATCTCTATTTCGACCAATAAATTTTGTTTGTTATCAGGTATTTTAAGCAGGTGACTGCTTAAAGCAAGGTAACAGTAAAACTGAAAGCTCCTTTAGGAGCTTTCTGTTTTACTGTCACATTGCATTAACCTGTCACCTGTCTTTTATACAAATCAATTAGCCTTCGTTTTAGTGGTCGTAAATGAGAGACTGTAAGTAGTTCTGTATTCGCATATCTTTGATGAAACAGGGGAAATAAATCTTGTAAATTTGATTAATGTCGCTTTAAATCACGCACTCTATATCTCAAAGCAGCAGATAAAACTTTAATCCAGATTCTACAGTGGAGAAGACGTTATGCTTTTCCAATAAATCTGTTTGTGCTATTATAATGATTATTTCCATTGTAAACAGATTGGGGCCAGATCAGACCCGACATCTGAACAGATTCCAAATTTTGTTTGGCTACTCAAATAAAAAAAATGGTCGTCAGATATTGTAAAACAGATCTGTCATTTTCTACAACTTATTGCATTGCGTTTAGTTTTATATGGGTACAGTGGAGAATCTGTTATTCTTTCCCGTTTAAACGCAAACGTACGCAAACGCAAAACACTAAAACGTAGAAAAGTACAACTTTTTGACAATTCTGATAATTCATGTTTATCTTGGTGGCAAACAGTTTGGAGCCTGATCAGACGCCGGGTTACCCGGCGTCTGATCTGGCTTCAAACTGTTTGCACTGCAAATAATAGTTTTAGCGTAAACGCGTTTATTGGGAAAGAATAACAGATTCTCCACTGTATGATCGACTAAAGCCAGCTCGAGATATCGAGGTTTGGCTGTAATATGATAACAACTCATTGTAACGACCGTACAAAAGAAAGTTTGTCGATGCATCTTAACTCTTTCCCTGCCAATGGCGCCATTAGGTGACTTTTGCAAATAGTAATGCGGCGTCTGATCCGAATCCAAACTGTTTGACAACCATATTTTTTCTGTCAAAATGCTCTAAATCTGACTTGAAATCTGACTTGAAAAAATATTGCTGACGACACGATATATGCAGATGATAAAACTTGTCAGTGAAAGAGTTGACAAGAATGAAATCTTAAAGATGAAGTAAAACGCTACGAAACGAATTTTTCGCTTTTTGTATTAGGGGTCTGTACCAATATGACTTTAAGCAATCTGATTTAAAATTATTAACAATTATCATTTAACTCTTTCAACACCATGGGCCTGTTTAAAATAGACTCGTTACATTTTCAAACAGTGTAGACCTTGATCAGAGGGTTCATAAAAGAACCCTCTGAGCATGGTCTGCACTATTTTATTATCTAAACCAGTATTTATTTAACTATCCAGAAGTCCAAGTAGACTAGTTAATGTTTTGGTAACTAAAAAGATTGACAAGGGAACATAATAACCCACAATAGTTACTTAGTGTTGAATGAGTTAAAAACTGATTGTTTAATGTAATTACAACGATACAGGCAGTACCCGCAACCTTCCTTTGTGTTTCATTAATTGTTCTTTTTCAATCGCCTCCAGTCAAATTTACTACGGTATTACCCGACAAAAAGATTAACATTGATTCGCCTAATTCGATTTTTCATCGTCTATAGCAACTTTAGATCCAACTGAACAGCGGTTGACTTGACTAAAGTGACGTCATTTTACCGCCATTCTCAGTGTCCATTGGTTCGACAAACGGTGTTCCTTTGCCGAACTTAATACGCATGCGCTGGCCACAATTTACCTGACTTAAGGGTTTGAACTATAGTTCCACGTGAAGACGCTCAAACTAGTCCACAGCAGGATAAATGTTCAAGCAAGATAGACGTTGTCGCCATAGGGGAGAAGACAGACACACAACTCATCTTATTCCCACCCCTGTCCCAACAGTCAAGAAAAAAGACATCAGGAGGATACGAGGGGTGTTTCATAATTAATGCAACTAGATCAATAACTTTAACAATATAAGTGCAAAATACATGTGTGATATATCATTCGAAAGAGCCATTCTTCGTCTACGCAATGGTATAATGCACAGTAAGATCACAAGACAAGATAATTCACACCACGACACTAAATGACCCCAATTCAAGGGCACTGGACAGTTTTTGTGTATTTTTGAGGTAATGTTTCGAACAAATTTTGATAGTATAATTACAATAACGGTTTTGTTATTTAAAATAATTTTATGAAACTTTCGGCCAAATAATTTTAGACAATAATACACACATTACGCAATTTAAAATTATATTATATCACAAAATGACAAAAATATGAATAATACTTAACTCTTACTGAAAATATCATAAACAATGGCACTACTGTAATGTTCAAGAGGTTTTGTTGAAACCTAGAACACATTTTGTTATATCAAACCAGGCTGTAATTAAAGCAATTGAAGTAGATGTTCATGTTTTAAAATCAAATTATAGATATACGAATCTAGAAAAATTTCGTAACGTTCGAAAATTGATGTCAACTTTTGGCATTAGCAAAATGAGAAAATTTATTATTTTAAAATTGAGATTTAAAACAGCTGAGTCTTTTAATTGTGATGACATCTTATTTATATTAAAATTCAGACAAAAACTGATATATTTCAAAAACAAAGTATAAAAATTTTACTTTTAAAAAAAGTTATTAGGTCAATAAGTAATGTCTGAAAAGTGCTATTTCCTAGTGCCCTTGAGAAGGGGTCATTTAGATAAGTATTGTGATTTGTCCCGTGATGTGATCTAATCGTGCATTAAACCATCGTGTAGGTATTGCCCTTTCCAACGACATATTTAACATGCATATTAAAATTATTATATCGAAGTTATTAATGGAGTTGCATTAATTATGAAACACCCCTCGTACATGGCAAAGTGCTCCCTCAATACAACGGCCCTCCGAACAAGGATTCTCTCCTTTCAACAACGCTTGCCGCTGTTCCCCAATAGTTTATCGACGAGAAAGAGTATTTTCCATGGGACATATTGTGACAGAACTCCTTTGTTATTACAATGCTCCCTCCCTACAACGACCATCCGAACATCTATTCCCCTCCTTACAACATCGGCTTTCCGCTGTTCCCAAACAAGATCATTGTGTCAAACACTTTCTCTGCTGCAAAATCGTTTATTACAGTGGAGAAAACGTTATTCTTTCCCAATAAACGCGTTTACGCTAAAACTATTATTTCCATTGCAAACAGTTTGGAGCCAGATCAGACGCCGGGTAACCCGGCGTCTGATCAGGCTCCAAACTGTTTGCCACTCAGATCAACATGAATACTCAAAATTGTCGAAAAGTTGTCCTTTTCTATGTTTTAGTGCAATGCGTTTGCGTACGTTTGCGTTTAAACGGGAAAGAATAACAGATTCTCCACTGTAAACATGTTTGTCTGCTGGTTTTTCTAAATATCAACGCATTGAATATATTGACAGAAGATGCGTAATGAAGAGTGACAAACAGTTTGAATCCAGACCAGGGTCAAACTGTTTGCAAATGTATTCTAAGGCTATTGATTTTCCCTCCCCATAACAAATCTCTCCCTATAACAGCAAGCATAATCTTTGTCCCCCAAATGGTGTTGATACAGTTGATAAGATAAAGGTAATACACTTTGTTTTGTTAAATCCAACATTTCGTTATATCACAGTTCCTAGTTATTAGCTTCACTGTATAATGGAATTCTATAGCGACAGTTTCGTACTGGAATAGTCAGACTCTCAAGGACCCTGGAATTAATTTATGTCCACCTTTATAGCTAACCCTTGACACACCAAGTCATAAACTGTCTTTTGTATCTAATAAAGTGACAAATTAAAGCAAGTATATTACAGCTGGGAAAGCATAATTCTTTCCTAATGAACGCGTTTGGTGCTATACTAATTAGTTCCATTACAAACAGTTTTGGCTAAATCAGATGTCGCAGACATTTCTATGAATGAGATTCAAAAGTAAGGTCACACTGACCTGAAAATGACAGGCGACACCCAACATCCAAAGATGTGCTCACACTTGAGTATTCTTAGCTAATACAGTATATGAGATATCCTCTGGACCATGTTTTTCCATATTTTTCTATAATTGAGATAATTGATCACATCAACCCTAAAAGTTGTATACGACACACTATAATCCAAAGACGAACTCACACAATTAATTTTATATCCGTTGCAGGTGCGGTGAATGCCCTGAACACTATGCCCTGAACACAAGCTTTTTATATTATTGATTTCAAAGAACGTAGCTCATGGTCACCGTGACCCGAAAATGGCTCCGTTATCCCAAGATGCAATACTTACACAACAAAGTTGGTATCTCTAGCTAATGTGGTCGTGTGGTGTAGGAAACATGCTTCGGCTAAGTATTTGTTCTATAATGGAGACCAAGGTCAATATCAACATGAAAGTCACATTGACCTAGATATGTTACATGTTTGCCGCCATCATAAGATGTACGATACTCACACATAAACGGTGGCCTCTGACTGATATAATTTGGTCTAACACACTTTTGACCTCAATTATACAAAATGTTTGTCCATGGACAAACATTTTGTATAATTGAGGTCAAAAGTCAAGATAAACGTCACAATGTCTTGAAAATGGCATACGACACTTTGCTATTCCAAGATGTACTTACACGCCAAAATTGCTATCCTTAGCTCATTTGGTATAGGAAATATGCCAGGGGCGTACAGGTAACCGTCTGTGTAATCAGTCATTTCACGAAATGACTAAACATTTCAGTCATTTCGTGAAATGACTGTTTCACTTAGTCATTTCGCGAAATGCCTGAAATTTCCTTGTGTGAAATGACTTTTATTTAATTAATTCAACAGTGGCTGTTCATTCATATCATTCAATATGCATTTTTGAAACATTGCATAAAATGACTTAGTGAAACAGTCATTTCACGTAATGACTGAAATTTCCAGTCATTTCATGAAATGACTGATTACGCAGATTAACGCACATACGCACAGTTCAAACACTATATTTAGATTCTGGCGCATAATAATGCAAAGAGAGTCTGTAGGAACTTTCTGCATACATTTGCCATGTATTAAGCAGTCAGACGTATCCTTGACAATGGCTTAAATGCGAAGGGGTTAAATCAACAAGAGTTAACTGTGAATCACGCTTTCCTATCATCTACACAGTATGGTTACCATCAACTTTGAAGATATAGACATGTCTGATGATTTCCCTTGGTAATAATGTTAGGCGTATGGTTTTGCTGTTGTTCGCTTTGTTCGGGGTTTTTAATGTTATGCTGTGCTATCTAGAAACATGAAATGTACGATCATAAAAGAATATACGTCAGACTGGTTTGATGTTGGTAATCCCTACTGGAATATACTGGAATATACAGTAAAACATCTCTATTTCGACCAATAAATTTTGTTTGTTATCAGGTATTTTAAGCAGGTGACTGCTTAAAGCAAGGTAACAGTAAAACTGAAAGCTCCTTTAGGAGCTTTCTGTTTTACTGTCACATTGCATTAAGCTGTCACCTGTCTTTTATACAAATCAATTAGCCTTCGTTTTAGTGGTCGTAAATGAGAGACTGTAAGTAGTTCTGTATTCGCATATCTTTGATGAAACAGGGGAAATAAATCTTGTAAATTTGATTAATGTCGCTTTAAATCACGCACTCTATATCTCAAAGCAGCAGATAAAACTTTAATCCAGATTCTACAGTGGAAAAGACGTTATGCTTTTCCAATAAATCTGTTTGTGCTATTATAATGATTATTTCCATTGTAAACAGATTGGGGCCAGATCAGACCCGACATCTGAACAGATTCCAAATTTTGTTTGGCTACTCAAATAAAAAAAATGGTCGTCAAATATTGTAAAACAGATCTGTCATTTTCTACAACTTATTGCATTGCGTTTAGTTTTATATGGGTATGATCGACTAAAGCCAGCTCGAGATATCGAGGTTTGGCTGTAATATGATAACAACTCATTGTAACGACCGTACAAAAGAAAGTTTGTCGATGCATCTTAACTCTTTCCCTGCCAATGGCGCCATTAGGTGACTTTTGCAAATAGTAATGCGGCGTCTGATCCGAATCCAAACTGTTTGACAACCATATTTTTTCTGTCAAAATGCTCTAAATCTGACTTGAAATCTGACTTGAAAAAATATTGCTGACGACACGATATATGCAGATGATAAAACTTGTCAGTGAAAGAGTTGACAAGAATGAAATCTTAAAGATGAAGTAAAACGCTACGAAACGAATTTTCCGCTTTTTTGTATTAGGGGTCTGTACCAATATGACTTTAAGCAATCTGACTTAAAATTATTAACAATTATCATTTAACTCTTTCAACACCATGGGCCTGTTTAAAATAGACTCGTTACATTTTCAAACAGTGTATACCTTGATCAGAGGGTTCATAAAAGAGCCCTCTGAGCATGGTCTGCACTATTTTATTATCTACACCAGTATTTATTTAACTATCCAGAAGTCCAAGTAGACTAGATCATGTTTTGGTAACTAAAAGATTGACAAGGGAACAAAATAACCCACAATAGTTACTTAGTGTTGAAAGAGTTACAAACTGATTGTTTAATGTAATTACAACGATACAGGCAGTACCCGCAACCTTCGTTTGTGTTTCATTAATTGTTCTTTTTCAATCGCCTCCAGTCAAATTTACTACGGTATTACCCGACAAAAAGATTAACATTAATTCGTCTAATTCGATTTTTCATCGGTTCCCTCGTCTTCCCATAATCAATCTAGTTTTCATTTTTTTTCATGTTTATTTGCATTACTGCAGGTAAATTCAACAATACTGCTACATGTAAATTTTTGCTAAGCACAAAGGGTATATACCTTCTTATGAATCAATGCATTGACCCTACAGTGGAGAATCTGTTATTCTTTCCCGTTTAAACGCAAACGTACGCAAACGCAAATCACTAAAACGTAGAAAAGAACAACTTTTGGACAATTCTGATAATTCTTGTTTATCTTGGTGGCAAACAGTTTGGAGCCTGACCAGACGCCGGGTTACCCGGCGTCTGATCTGACTCCAAACTGTTTGCACTGCAAATAATAGTTTTAGCGTAAACGCGTTTATTGGGAAAGAATAACAGATTCTCCACTGTATCACTTTCTCACCGTATAACTTGCAACTTTTTTTCTCTCAACTCAATAGAAACTTGGAGAAGTTATTGTCAGTTGTTTGACATTCATTTCATTGTTTCTAAAGTAAAACCGCATAACATTCCAAATTATACAATTAAATATATATGTAAAAACAGAAGAAAAAATATAAATAGACGACAACATGGTAGCGACTGAGTTAGGCGGGTTTTACGTCATATTGGCAGTGAAAGGGTTACATGAATTTAAACATACGTACATAGCCTACTAATAAAATGTTCATTTAATATTAGAAATTACAGCAAATTTTATGTTCATTTCTGAAACAAACGCTATGCAATTCAATTTTAGAATTAATTGATTCAATTTTTAAAATGTTGACTATATTTGATTTTTGAATTTGAATGACAGACAGTTCGAAGCCTGATCCGATACCGGGTTATCCGGTGTCTGATCAGGCTTCAAAACTGTTTGCTGCGAACATAAGGATTTAAGACGGACATCATCTCTTTGAGTACAAACTTGTTGGAAATAATGATTTATCCCCAGAAGCACAGAGGTTTATATCTACAGTGATGCTCACTTATAACGAACTTTGATAAGATGAAAAACTGCTTAATACAAACTAAAAATAAATCCCCGACTGCTTCCTTCTTTATTTCAATGGCCTCATGCTTGCTTAAGATAAAAACTGGATATAACGAAAAACTGGATAAGACAAACTGATTTTTAGGTCCCTAAACTGGATTTTACCTGTAAAATGGTTCTGTTAATACAACATGCCGGTCATTATCACAGTTTGACAAGTGGCTTACAAAGGTGACAGTACTTAATTGCTTTGCTGCTCATCACCTCAGATAACAAAACATTACCCAACCAACATGTTTTGTATATATGCTATTGATAGGATGTTCAAACAACTGGAAATAATTAGTTTACTTTGCACATTATTTTTTTGGATCCAGATCAGATGCCTTATAACTGGGTGTCTGATCAGACTTCTTGCTGTTTGACACCTGTATTCTGCAAAAAGATAACAACCACTGATGCTTTATCAACATACATGTAGTAGAACTTTTTTATATTAATAAAGTTTATTTATTAAATATTCATAATAGGTTGAGTTTTCTATTAATACAAAATCAGGGAACAGGTTAAATTTTCAAGACGAAAAATGGCATTTCTTATGTCATAGCCAATCTTATTTTGTTATCATTTAATTATTCTATTTGGTACAATTAAAAGAAATATTTAAGATTTAATTTCTATGCCTTTCTATATTTCTTTCTTTCTAATCAATTATGTACTAGAAGTATATTGAGTAAACATTTATTTATATGCAAACTATTCACAAAGAAATTTCGATGTTTGGATAAGACGAAGTTTGGATAAGACGAACTAATTTGCAAGATCCCCTGAATTTCGTTATAAGTGAGCATCACTGTACTGTCGATACCTATTCAGGTCAAACTTAATCAAAGTGAATACAAAAGCAATCAGCATAACCACTATACATTGCCTATAAATGTCGACAGCTTGTATTCACACTAGGTATTATACTGTAATTGTTGCAATCAAACAAGAGCCAAAACAGAGGTTTATCAGGTGTTCGTCCAGGATCGAAATCAGGTCACGCAATTTCTGCAATATTTATTGTACAATGCTTCCTGCTTATAACGGCCCTCCCAACAACGATTCCCTCCGTACAACAATGATTTCAACCCTAACCGTCAAACCCCTTTTCATGTATATAATTGGAATAAAATATGTTTAAACTTTACAGTTGAAAGTAGAATTCCGCTGAAGCTGGTGCTAGGGGCGTGAGCACTGTTGCATATTTCAGTATTGCTCATGAACAGACTCAATTAAACCGAGTCTGCAATTTTCAGTATTTGCTTTATTTTCTGTGCTTTCAAAGGATCTCCCCTTATTCAGATTTATATAATTCACAACAGCAGATGTTAAGTGCTTGTGTGGCGGCTGTAAAAAGTCGCCCCGTACTTCATTCTCAGTGTTGTTATACTTTCTAGTCCTTTGGAATCATTGATTTCAGCGCATTTACAGTTGGAGGTTGAATTCCGCTTGCGCATCTATTACAGTTGAAAGTTGAATTCCGCTTAAGCTGGTGCTAGGGGGCGTGAGCACTGTTGCATATTTCAGTATTGCGCATGAACAGACTCAATTAAACCGAGTCTGCAATTTTCAGTATTTGCTTTGTTTTCTGTGCTTTCAAAGGATCTCCCCTTATTCAGATTTATTTAACAAAGATTGCCGCTGTCCCTCAAACAAGATTTTCCTAACCTTTTCCACTCTGAAATATCGTCTGCTTAAGATTGTCGTCTGTTGTTTTTTCTCAAAGTTATGTATTTGCAATTTTGATAGAAGAGACATAAAGACGAGTGACAAACAGTTTGAATCCGGATCTTACGCCGTTTTTTTTCAAAATCACATATTGACAGATAAAAAACTCAAACGTAATGACGAGTGACAAACAGCTTGAACACATATCAGACGCCGCGTAATGCGGCGTCTGATTTGGATTCAAGTTGTTTGTAAATGTAAGCCAAGTCTTTATTCTCCATCCCCGTAACAGCTCCATCCGAGCAACACCCTCAATCTGTGTCTCCCATTGGGATGTTGTTGTAGAGAGGGAGCACTGTATCTCAGACGTATAAACCATACCAGACACGGAACTGTTTTGTTTTTATTGTACATGGGAGATCGACTATACGTCTGAGGCCATTGGTACTATCAAACGAAGACAAAGAGTATTTCAACTGAAATAACAGATACAATAATGACAGAACTCCAGACAAATATAATAGTGGAAAATAATGGGGAAAATTTGTTCTATGGTTTCGGCATTGAGTAGATTTTAAAATTATCCTGTCGAGACCTATCTGGGTTTTATTTTACAAGCAGCGGCGTGTGACCTGGAAACAAATTGTCCGTCACGCGTTTTCAAGTTTTTTGAATTAAGTAATGTATAAATCTTAAATTTATGTTTTTTCAGACGACAATTTCAAAGCAGACGATATTAAGGCAGGATAACGGTTAATCCTTGTACTAACGTAGACTACTAGAGTCAACTTTGCCGACAGCTTATATCCCGACGACGTATTTTACACTACTCCTTTCCTACAACAACCCTCCGAAATTAGCGGACATTTTGACAAAAGAGATTTAATATCGAGTAGCAAACAGCTTGAATCCAGATCAGACGCCGCTTTATGCGGCGTCTGATTTGGATTCAAACTGTTTGCAGATGTAAGCCAAGTCTTTAGTCTCCCTCCCTATAACAAATCACTCCGAACAACACGTACAATCTGTGTCTCCCATTGGGTGTTATTGTAGAAATGAAGCACTGTATCTCCAATTGATAAACCGTGCCAGACACGCAACTGTTGTTCTGTTTTACTGTACATGGGAGATCGACTATACATCTGATGCCACTGGTACTATCAAACGAAGACAAAGAGTATTTCAACTGAAATAATAGATAAAATAATGACAGAACTCCAGACAAATATAATAATGGCAAATAAGGAGGGACATTTTGTTCTATGGTTTCGGCATTGTGTAGATTTTAAATTATCCTGTCGAGACCTGTCTGGTTTTTATTTTGTAAACAGCGGCGTCTGACCTGGGGCCCGTTTCATAAAACTTCGTACGAAAAAATCGATCGTAAGTCAAAACTTTCAAATGTATTTAATTTCTTATTTCTCTATTTAATTCGGTCTTGTGACATATTTTTGGAATCGCCTTTTCAAGACGATTCCAAAAAAATGTCACAAGACAGGATTAGATGGAGAAATAAAAATATATTGAGACTTTTATAATCAGACTTACGACAACATTTGTCGTACGAAGTTTTATGAAACGGGCCCCAGGAAACAAACTGTTCAACACTCGTCTTCAAGTTCCTTAAAATTAAGAAATGTATACATCTAAAATGAACATTTTTTTGCAGACGACAATGTCAAAGCGGATGATATAACGGCAGAATAACGGTTACTCATTTTATCACCATTGACGACTTTAGTCGACAGTTTATATCCCGATGACGTGTTTTACAGTGCACCCTCCCTACAACGACCCCCCAACAACACTCTCGGCTGTTCCCTTACAAAGACAAATTTGTCCAACCTTTTTCACGGCCTCATTATCGTCTTTTTAAAAATTGTCGTCTTCTGCTTTTCTCAAATTGACATATTGAACATTTTGTCAGAAAAAAACAACATTATGACGAGTGAAAGACAGCTTGATTTAAGATCAGCCGCGTAAGACGGCGTCTGATCTGAATTCAATCTGTTTGCAAATGTAAGTCAATTTCCCTCCTTAACCCTTTCACTCTCAATGACGCATAAACGAGCGTTTGCAAACAGTTTGGATCCTGATCGTCTGATCAGGATCCAAAACCGTTTAACACTCGTTTCGATATTTCTTAAGGCATACTTCCTTGAATCTTACTGTGAAACGATCTTGCAAACATCAAAATTGAAGCAGACGACAATGAAACAGTGCAGGGGTAAAAAGTCACGAAACAGGTTAAAACGTCTCCTCCGAACAAGACTCACACTCTTTGTCTCCCATAGGATGCTGATGTAGAGAGGGAGTACTGTACTGTTCGACACACAGGTACTTGACACATACTTTATTATCTATTAACCCCCCACCCCCCTTTTTTAAAAAAAAATTTTTTTTTTTTTTTTTACTATACTTCTATTATAGATACAAGGTAAACAGCGCAATTCAACACCTAGTCTTTACTATCGACTTAAGCTGATGCTATAATAGACTCGATCGCCGATATTCTCTTGTGGTACCCTCGGGAAATGATTAATTTATCAATATCTACTTTTTATTTCATCAAATTCCGTCAAATAACGCCACAGTATGTGAATTATAACGAAAATAAGCATAAAAAGTTTTATGTCGTTTTCATGGTACATAGCAACGAATGTACATGTAGGGGTGATCTGTTATTTGTCCACAATAAACGGCCTATGCCACTGGAACTTTCACCAAATATTATAAATCATCTTTAAATGAAATATTATCAGTTTTATATAATTTACATAGAATGCAAAATTAAAAGAAACTTTACCTGTTTAATTTTGACCAATGAGATCGCTCCGTTCATTCAATTCATTCCGGTATTCAAAATGGCATTCACAATGAAATGAGTCTTTCACTTGTCAATTTCATGCCAAATTACATGTATATTTCATATAGCTGATAGTGAAGAGGGTCATGTTCCGACACAAACGCGTTTGCTCTAATGAAATTAGGTGAAAGTTCCAGCCGTAAAGGCCGTTAAATGTGCAAACCGACTAGATTACCCCTTATTTTGGGCAATAAATTCTGTACCAAGAGAACGACATAAAACTTTTTGATGCAAATTTTCGTTATAATTCACGTACTGTGGCGTTATTTGACGGAATTTGATGAAATAAAAAGTAGATATTGATAAATTAATCCTTTCCCGAGGATACCACAAGAGAATATCGGCGATCGAGTCTATTTTAGCATCAGTTTAAGTGGATAGTAAAGACTAGGTGTCGAATTGCGCTGTTTACCTTGTATCTATAATAGAAGTACAGTAAAAAAAAAAAAAAAAAATTTTTTTAAGGGGGGGGGGGGGTGTTAATAGATAATAAAGTAAAGTATGTGTCAAGTACCTGTGGTTCGACACTTACGTACATTTTTAGTCAATCTGCTTTAATTAAGTCATAACTTGAATGAACGGTTTATGTAAAATAAAAATAAAATATTAAGCAGAATGTGAAGCTGTTTAAGCAGACCATACCATTTGCCAGTAAAAAATTAAAGGGAAACATGCGAGGGTGTCGTAATATTTTCAGACCAAATATAGGTGCATAGATAACATTTAAGTGTGTATTTATAATTCAGCAATGTTTATGAATCATTGTTAAGTGAAACAGAGTTTAGGGACATCATCGGGTACAGTGCTCCCTCTCTACAACAAAACCCGAGGGGAAGTTGTTTGGAGGGAGTTGTTATAGTGAGGGGAAAATTAAGACCTAACTTGCATTTGCAAACAGCTTGAATTCAGATCAGACGCCGCTTGACGTCTGATCTGGATTCAAGCTGTTTTTCACTCGTCATTATATATCGTCTGTCTAAATTATCCACTAATATGTAATTTTGAGAAAAAGCCAAGCAGATGTCAATTTTAACCCTTTACCCCATAGAAGCGCCTTTTAGCGTATTTAATTTATTCCTCCGCTGAAGAAAATAGTTCCAATTTAATCAGTCATGATTATATAGTATAGGGAAAATTTTTCAATATTCTAGCACATGGAAGCTTAAAGCAGGCTGAAAGTAAAGCAGAGTGCGCCTTAGGGCGCATTCTGCTTTACTTTCAACCTGCTTTAAGTGGTCACCTATCTTGAATACTAGAAATAGGCTATCAGGTAAAGGGTTAAGCAGACGTTATTGCAGCAATGCAACGGTTAGAGATGTCTTGTTTGGGGTCGAGCGGCAATTGTTGTTGTAGGAGGGACGTGTTGCGTTGGGGGTTCTTGTAGGGAGGGAGCACTGTAGAGGCACGTGGGAGAAACGAAACGAAACGCAACGCAAACACAATAAAATGTAGAAAACGACAGCTTCTTGAAAATCCTGACAATTTTATTTGTATATGAGTGACAAACAGTTTGGAATCTATTCAGATCGGGTAATCCGACGTCCGATCTGGTCCCAAACTGTTTGTAGATACAAACTATTTGCAGCTCAGATTAAAACAATCACCGTTTACAATATATTGTCAAGGTCTACATTGCTATTTAGTTAAACTTGACATATAGCATCTTCTCAATGCACTGTACAACATATATCCGTGAATATGTGAACCATTTCTTTCCACGGCTGCCAAGCCAATTTCAAAGCAGTGCTAATTGCCAACTCAATACACGGTGCGATTTTAGGAGAACTGTAGTGGTTTTCTACACCATATCTATAGCTATGTGGGAGATATAGAGGATAACTGTTTTTTTCAGTGTAAGATCGAAATTTAATCCATTGAGTGAACATCAGACGTTATATTTTCACGAGTGGCGAAGCCACGAGTGAAAATATAACAGTCTGATGTTCACGAAATGGATTAAATTCGATCTTACACTGAAAAAACACAGTTATTCTATTTATTTATGCTTTTAAGCCACTTTTTAAACGAAATTGTTTAAAAATTGAAAGCGAACGTACATTATTTATCCCGTGTTGAGCCCCACGTTTTATGTCGAACACATGCGCGTGACAGTTGGCGGTATAATGACGTCACTCGTTGCTCCCGAGTTTGGATTCGTGCTCTTCCGGTAAGTAGTTCGCGACAAATCGGACTGCCGGAATTTAACGATAAGACACGATTGACTACGATTCTTGGGGAGCCCTACGGGGAAAATTCATAATAAAAAGCGATTGGTGATAATCCACTGCAGTGGATTACCAAGTGATCATCCACTGCTATTTCGTGGTAATCCACCGAAAAGCATAAATAAATAGCAATAACCCGTACAGTAAAAATTGTATGCTTTGAAAATGTTTTTCGAAATTTTGCCAAATTCATGTTCATAATTTTTTATCTAGACCTACACTGTTTGTATATGACAGGTGAATTCTTCATCGATATACTGGTGATCAAACACGAGTACACTTGTCGTTAGTGAATATTATTTAATATAAGCAGCAGGGACCATTTTACGAAACGTCGTAGGTCAAAAACGGTCGTAGGTCAGATTCTTGACAAGACGATTCCAAAGAGATATCACAATACTGGATTTGATGGAGATCAGAAATTAGATGCACTTTTTTTGTCGTACGACGTTTTGTAAGACGGTCCCTGCTGCTTGCCAGATTAATATTTACTTTGTCAATATCAAGATAACGTCTGCTCTACACTGACTGTGTTTTCACTCAAATGGTTATTTATGACATTTTGACTATATATACAGTAGATATTTCTTTTTATTTATGCTTTTCGGTGGATTACCACGAAATAGCAGTGGATGATCACTTGGTAATCCACTGCAGTGGATTATCACCAATCGCTTTTTATTATGAATTTTCCCCGTAGGGCTCCCCAAGAATCGTAGTCAATCGTGTCTTATCGTTAAATTCCGGCAGTCCGATTTGTCGCGAACTACTCACCGGAAGAGCACGAATCCAAACTCGGGAGCAACGAGTGACGTCATTATACCGCCAACTGTCACGCGCATGTGTTCGACATAAAACGTGGGGCTCAACACGGGATAAATAATGTACGTTCGCTTTCAATTTTTAAACAATTTCGTTTAAAAAGTGGCTTAAAAGCATAAATAAATAGAATAACTGTGTTTTTTCAGTGTAAGATCGAATTTAATCCATTTCGTGAACATCAGACTGTTATATTTTCACTCGTGGCTTCGCCACTCGTGAAAATATAACGTCTGATGTTCACTCAATGGATTAAATTTCGATCTTACACTGAAAAAAACAGTTATCCTCTATATAACGACCACAAAAAATTAGGCTAACTGGTTGTTTAAAAGACAGGCGACAGCTTAAAGCAAGGTGACGGTCAAACAGAAATATTCTAAAGGAGCTTTCTCTTTCACTGTCTCCTTGCTTAAAGCAGCTCCTGTTTTAAACACCTGATAATTAACACATACTAATGAATTAGTAGTCATTATATAGAGGTTTTCTGTGCATTAATTTATTGTTAACTGTTCAAATTCTTCTCTGACGACAACGTTCTTTAGCACACCGAAGAAGACAGCGCAAGAATTTTCAGATATGCAGTGCTCCCTCTCTACAAACAACACCAAATGGGAGACACATATTGTGCGTGTTGTTCGGAGGGAGTTGTTAAAGAAAGAAGGGAAATTGGCTTACATTTACAAACAGCTTGAGTCCGTAGATCAGACGCCGCGTAACGCGGCGTCTTAGCTGGAGTCAAGTTGTTTGACACTCGTCATTATGGTTTTTTGTCTGTCAAAATGGCGGATATGTGACTTTGAGAAAAACAGCAGACGACAATTTTAAGCAGACAATATTGCAGCAGAGGAAGTGTTAGGGGAAATGATCTTGTTTGGGGAACAGCGACAAGGGTTGTTGTTAGGTGGGAATCGTTGTTCAGAAGGTCGTTGTGGGGAGGGCGTACTGTATAATTGTTAACTAGGTTTGAGGGAAGCAGTAATTACAGTAGTTAAGAATCATTGGATTCCCAGGCGATCGGCTTTGATAGAATAGTTATCTCGGAATTTATGGCTTCTGTCAAGCCAGATTTAGGTCAGGACAAATTATAAGTCAATCTCAAAGACAATAAAACAATTAGAAGAAAGGCAATACAGTTAACTCACTCGCGTCCTATAAAAGGGACATAGGCAAACAGTGTAGACTCTGATCAGACGCCGCATTATGCGGCGTCAGATCAGAGTCTACACTGTTTGCCAATAGGAATTTAAATATATATAAAACAAAACGAGAATGAACATTAAGACAAGGCACCCCTAAGGTAAAAATGGACAAATCCAATATATAAGCATGGAATAATCCTTTGGGCGCAAATGGGTTAACTTGATTTAATAACTAAAACACGTTAAAATCTAGCTTACCCATGGCTTCTCCACGTTTTAACCTCTTCACTCTTAATGACGCCATAAATAGCGTTGCAAACAGTTTGGGTCCTGGTCAGACGCCGTGTAACACGGCGTCTGATCAGGACCCAAACTGTGTGACACTCGTTTCGCAATTTCGTCACTCATGATGCCTGAAATCTAACTTTGAAAAGATATTGCAGACAACAATATTGAAGAAGACGACACTATTTATAGGGTGAGGGGGTAAACAACTCTCGATTAATAGATCATGAAAGGGTTAACTTTGAAATTTAGGTAAAGTTATGTATCGAAAATCAATATTAGAACTATGAATACATTCGACAGAAGAGATATTCAGCTATCGAGGCTCGACTTAATTCACTGCTAATGGCGTCGTCAGCTTTAAACACTTGTCGACTGCTTTTTTCTCATATGTTAATTTCTTGTAGTTCTCTACTTTGACTTCAGATATATTGAAAATGAGTGTTTTAAATGTTAAAATCAGTGTTTTAATCCCCATACACGGCGTTACGTGGCGTCTAAGCAGGATCCAAACTGTTTGAAAATAACCATTGTACTCGGGGTAAGGCAGCGGCGGAGTTAGCCCATTTGTGCCCAGGATCCCACATATGGGACATAGGCAAACAGTGTAGACTCTGATCAGACACCGCATTATGCATCGTCTGACCAGAGTCTACACCGTTTGCTGATAGGAATTTCAATATAAACAAAATGAAAATGAATTTTTTGACAAGGCATCCCTTTGATAAAAAATGGACTAATCCAATGTATAAACATGGAAGAATCCACTGGGCATAAATGGGTTAATACAGTAGACCTTCGATAACTCGAAACCAGTTTATTCGAGCATACATATATATCAAAGTTAAAACGTGACGCAGCCACGTTTTAACTTTGAAATATGGGCATGTTCGTTTAAACCGAGCATGAAATAATGCAATTCATGTGTTGTAATATCGGATATTTTGAGTTAAGCGAGTTCGAGATATCGAAGTTTGACTGTAGCACGTTTCTCTTTGATTAATGATAGCCATGAAAGTAGACATGGTCAGAAATAGTCCACTGAGTGTGTTATTAGATATTTACGCACATTTATCAACGGAATGGGGGAGACTGCTGTAATATCTTCTGGTTCACCCTTGCAACGTCAACAATAAGCGTCTGCTTCAACCCTTTAACTCTTTCCTCCCTGAAACTTTAAATGGACAAATCCAGCTTCTGAGGTTTAAGGGTTGTTTTTGTCAATGTTTGGCATTATGATAAACAGTGAAGACCCTGATCAGAGGGCTCCTTTCGGAGCCCTCTGATCTGGGTCTTCACTGTTTGCACAGGACAAGTGTACTATTCACATGTACACTGTTTGAAAAGGACGCCTATATGCTGGACTAGGGTTCAAAGGGTTAAACGACGAAAAAGACTACAGTGCACCTCCCTAAAATGGCCCTCCGAACAACGATTTCCTCCTAACAACAACGCGTGCTGTTGTTCCCCAAACAGCCAATCATGTCTAACTATTCCACTGCTGATATATCGTCTGTTGAAAATTGTCGTCTGGTGTTTTTCTGAAAGGCCCATATTGGACATTTTGACATAAAAAGCATAATGGCGAGTGACAAATAGTTTGATTCAAGAATTGACACCGCATAACGCGGTGTCTGATCTTGATTCAAGCTGTTTGCAAATGTAACCCAATTTCCTCCCTATAACAACTCTATCCGAACAACACACATATAGTCCGATTTTGACCCGTGAGCCGTGACCTTTAGGACGAGTCGACCCAAAGAGGTAAAACGCATCAAAAAGCATAAATTCGTTCAGGAGTTACCTACCTTTCATGGTTTACTAAGGATATTGTGCCTTGTGTAGCGAAATTAAATCAATAATCGAGTTAGAGTAATAGGTAGAGTGTAAGGGTACATGCAATTGGATAAAAAGGCTGTGGGTTCGATTCCCAATAGAAATTATTTCTTTTAAATTTTACTTTTTATGTTTTTTTTGCATTATTTTTCAAACAATAACTTATTTGATTTGTTTAACATATATGCTTAATATTTCATGGACGACCTAAAACGTTTAACGATTAGGTATCCAAATCTTATTTTAAATATCAAGTTAAGGTTTGAACCCTAACTTACCCATAACATGGAATGGTTGCAACTTCTATAAATAGAAAAGCTCAGTCACGGTTCACCTATTTACCTATACCTTTGTCTTCATTGGCTGTTGTTGTTGAGAGGAATCATTTTCTCGTGCCAGGTCAAATATTCAAGTCGAAATCGGTTTACCCAAAGAAAACAAAGCAA
Source organism: Gari tellinella (assembly GCA_922989275.2). Classification (NCBI taxonomy): domain Eukaryota; kingdom Metazoa; phylum Mollusca; class Bivalvia; order Cardiida; family Psammobiidae; genus Gari; species Gari tellinella. Next base: position 50,388,628 of record OV277866.1, read on the forward strand.
CTAGCAGAAATCTTCATTTACACAATAGCCATCCTATAAACGAACAGACAAAGAAACAATTAGATTAATTTAGTCGGTTGTCAAATTCAGGTTTTATTAAGTCTGAACAATGTTTTGAGGTCAGACAAGTTAATTTACTCAACTGAATTGCGTAAGGACACGTTATTTTATTGATGACATTGGTTTCATGGGGCAGCTAATATCGGAAAAAAAGAAACCAAGAAATCCCTTACAGGATCATTCTTCTTCGCATTCGTTCTGCTTCAACTATTTCTTGCCTTAATTGAAAGAAGAGGTGTTTCTAAGGAAACGTTTCTGAAGACATCGATTCCAATTCCGTACATTGTTTTATCCTGATAACACATCAGGTTACTTGGATTCTGATATGGATCAAAAGTATTTGCAGTGCATCTGTTATGACCTGACCTGTGGAGGTCCATAGGTGATATATCGATAGAAAATAGGTTTTGGTCATATTCATATATATACTTCATAAATAAGACTTACTAAACAGGAAAATGTCAAAGAAATCCTACACTTATAGGACATATACATGTATGATCAGTGTTGAGAGCAACTGCAAAACAGAATAAACACGTAATTTGATAGTGTTTGTCCTTTGTTTTTTTTTCATTCGATGTAATTCTGACATGAAATGCATGAAACATTCTCCGAGCGACAACTGAACAAATGAGCTGTGCCATGTCAAAACCAGCCTTATTGCATTGCAACATTGTAAAGTCCAAGCACTGTTGTCATCTCAGGCTCTGTATCTGAGTTTGATTTATACACTGCCAAAAACCGTATATAATACAGCTACATTATAATGCTTTAGATGCATGCGCGTGTCAAATAGTGTAGATGAAGACCAGCCGCGGCGTCTTTGACGCGGATGGCCTTGATCTTGACTGTTTGAAATGCAATAAGGCATGTTTTCTTATGGCACAGCTCAAATAAAAAACTGTTGGACAAACTCGAAGCACAAGAGTCCTACGGCCATCTGCTTTCTTTCTAAGCAAATGTCTACCTCAAACACCGCAATGCTTGTTGTTTTATGTCCCTATTCCACAGCGACTACGAATCCCACGAATTGCTTTATTTTAAGATTCGTAGATGATTCATAATAAATTCGTGGAGCTCTTACCTGATTCGTAATCAGTTCTTGCAATTTGTGAGGGTGAGGGGATTCGTGGCTACATTTTTGAGCTGTTCAAAATTTTGGCCACGAACTCCACGAATGACACAATTCGTAGTTAGTTCTTAGCAAATTCGTAGTGCGTTCGTAGGCTTCGAGCCGAATTCCACAAATTGTCTTAACTCTTTCGTACCTGTATCCTAGCCGATTCGTAGAGCGCCACGAATTGGATAGAAAACTTTGCCGAATTCCACGAATCTCCACGAATTATAAGATTTATCAATTCGTAGCGATTCATGGGATTCGTATAGTCGGTGTGGAATAGGGGCATTAACTTACTCTGACTGTAGATAATTGCATTGCAAAAAGGAGAATAACAGATCTCTTGAAGGCAAGTGGTTAATATAACTTTAATGCTAAAATTAACATTGAGCGTCTACAATAATAAAAACATTTATGGCAGGATTCTAGACAGACCTTAATCTAATGACACAAATAACATGATTTTATCGCTGGACAAAAGTTACAAGAGACAATAAATGTTGGAGATTCGTAATAAAATGTTTCTGTGCCTCTGTGTTGTTTGAGATAAGGTCTTTAGGTTCAAAAAACAGATCTTTAATAAAGGAGTCGCATAAAGTCAACTTTGCAAACATTTTGGATCCAGTTCAGACGCCGCGTAACGCGGCGTCTGATCAGGATCCAAACTGTTTGACACTTGTATCGATAGTTCTAAAGATAAACTACCCTGAACCTTACTTTGAAACGATCTAGAATACAACAATATTGAAGAAGACGACAAAATAATGGTGTAGGGCAAACAACTACAGTAAAACCTCTCTATTACGACCACTAAATAAGGTTAATTATTAGGGTGTTTACGGCAGGTGACGGCTTAAAGCAAGGTGACAGTGAAACAGAAAGCTCCATTAGGAGCTTTCTGTTTCACTGTCACCTTGCTTTAACCCGTCACCTGTCTATTATACAATCAATTAGTCTTCGTTTTAGTGTTCGTAATAGCGAGGTTTTACTGTATCTATCTTTTTGACGTCGAAAGGGTTGAGCGTCGCACGGATAAATTTGTGATTTCTGTTACAAATAGACTCGGCGTCACACCTGCCCTGCGTTCATTAACGAAGGCGCTTCGTGGCGCTTTGCCACGGCCCGCTTACCTCAAGGCGCGCAAAGGTGGAGTGACCATGGAGAACGACAAAAGCATGCACTGTTGAAGGCACGTGAACCTGTGCGTGCCCTGAGGTAAGCGGGTCGTGATAGGGCGCCACGAGGCGCTTTCGTTAATAAACGCAGGGCTGCCATGTGTTCATTAACGAAGGCGCTTCGTGGCACTTTGCTACGACCCGCTTACCTAAAGGCGAACAAAGGTGGAGTGACCATGGATAACGACAAAAGCATGCAATGTTGAAGGCACGTGAACCTGTGGGTGCCCTGAGGTTAACGGGCCGTGGCAAGACGTCACGATGCGCTTTCGCTCATGAACGCAGGGCTGGATCAAACTTGTTTGCCACTCTGAATATAATTTCTTAAAGAGGCTCGCAACCGGATTTAGCATTAAAAATAGAAATTTGTAAATATATGTCAAATGCTAATATAAATGGGTAAGATTAAGTTTAGGATAATAAATTCTGTTAAAAAATGCATTTCAACAAAAAAAAAGACCCTCCATGCGGAGACAAACATGAAAAATGAGGAAACGTCTTTATCACCTCGGCTACCAGCACTCTCTCTATATATGGTAGGGAATTAACGTACTTCACTGGTAGCGATTGATATTACTTTATTCGGCTGGGGTTTATGTCTGAGCCCGTGTAGAGAAGCAACAACAACAACTATACCGTTAGCTAACGCTATAGAAAAACGATGGAAAATATCTAAAAAAACTAAGATTCGGTGACGATTCTTGAGACTTTTTTTGGACTGATCATATATTTTTAATGTCAGAAGCCAAATAATGCCACAAATTTGCTTTTATTTGAGTATTTTATTTTATTTTTTACAAGTACACCATCCGGTTGCGAGTCCCTTTAAAAGAAATTGTAGATCTTGATGAATTTTTGCAGACGATAATAATTTATAATAATATATAAACTGCTCTTTTCTAATATTTCGACCTCTAAGGGCCTTTTTCAAAGACAATCACGTCAAAACACACGTCACAATTTTGTTACATGCATTCAGCCATAAAATCAAAGAGAATAATGTTTACAACATTGTTATTGCCGTCATCATGACGTCATCATGACGTCATCATGACGTAATTATCATGACGTCATGTGTGCAATGACGTCATGCATGTATTAGCGCATTATCCTCCTTAACATTACAACCAAATGGTCTGTACGTTCTCAGCTCCATGATCCAATCGGTTTCATAAATCTGTCTTTCAATTCTGCTTCCATTAAACATCCTCTTCAAAATGATAAACCTAACATCATCACTCCTATGACCTCCGACTCCAAAATGCCTAATAATTGTCTTCTCTCTCTCATGCCTTGTATCACTCAAATGTTCCTTCATCCTCTCCCTAATTTATACATATTAAAAGTAAGACCTTCGCTACTTGTTCTAATCCAGACAGGATGCAGGAGAACCTGACGTTTAAGTCTGCCTCTTGTTGGTTATTATGTCCGTGTGTGGGTCTCATTTTAGTGACCAAAACATGAACCAATCTACGTGGAATTTTATATAGTTTAATAAATACTGCTCTAAATTAGCAAGCAGTGTAGACCAACCATGCTTCTTGCTTCTTACTTCTTGAGACGCTTACAGTGGAGAATACGTTATTCTTTCTCAATTAGCGCGTTTACGCTAAAACGATTTTTTCCATTACAAACAGTTTGGAGCCTTATCAGACGCCTGGTTTGCCATCAAAATAAAAACAAATAGTCAGAATTGTCAAAATGTTATCCTGTTCTATATTGTATTGCAATGTTTTTGCGTTTAAACGGGAAAGAATAACGTTTTCTCCATAGTGCTTCCACAGTAACACAACTTGAAATATTTTGTATTTTTATTGTGTGTTTAATCCATTCAGGTCTGCATATTGTTACTGATTTTCCTGTGTGCATGCAGGAACAATTAATTAATTTATTGATATACAAAGGAAATATTGGAAAAATGCAGCGTTTGTTCATACAGCAGAACATTTCATATAGAAGGGCAAACAATGCAGACTGTGATGAGACGTAGCGTGATACGGTTCACCATAATTTTGTAACGTACATTTTAGTAGACACTAGGATTACTTGGGTTACTATTGTCACATGATTTTAGCTTCGTTTTCCTATTAAAACTTTTGGAATTCAACTCAACAGATTTCGACAATACAATGAAGTTTTTCAACACCATGGACCTGTTAAAATATACATACTCCTAACATTTGCATATAGCGTATACCCAGATCAGAGGCCTCCTATAGGATTCATCTGATCAGGGTTTGCACTGTGTGGTAATCTAGAGCAGTAGTTATTAAAATACAGTGCTCCCTCTCTACAGCGGCCCTCCCAACAACGACTCCCTCCTTACAACGACACTTGCCGCAGTTCCCTAAATAGGACATTTATGTCTAACGCTTTTACTGCTGCAATGTCGTCTGCTTAAAGTTGTCGTCTGCTGTTTTACATAATGGACATTTTGACGGAAATAAACTTAATGGGGAGTGACAAACAGCTTGAATCCAGATCAGACGCCGCGTTACGCGGCGTCTGATCTGGATTCAAGCTGTTTGCAAATGTACGCCAATTTCCCTCCCTATAACGACTACCTCCGAACAACGCACATAATTGTTGTCTCCCATTGGATGTCGTTGTAGAGAGGAAACACTGAACCAAGAATTCCAAGTAAACTGGTCAATGTTTTGGTAGCTTTAAAAATCCCCAAGGAAACCTGATAACCCACAAGAGTTACTAAGCGCTGAAACAGTTAATTGGCGTTGTATCTGAACCAACTACCGATGGCGATTAAAGACTAAAACCTCAAACACACGTGGGCGATACTTCTATAGGATGAATTGCAACCTTTCATATTGTGGTTTATGGCAAATACTGCATTTATTTACGACGACGAGCAGCGCATAACAGCAAACTATTGATGAAGAGAACTTGATTTATTAACCAACCGACCACGCATTAAATCTATCCAATGTCATTTGTTAATATCGCAATATATGTAAGTAGTTGTTGTTTACATGTAAACCTATCACCCCATAGAATATTTCTACATTTGAAGACAGGTGACCATTTAGAGCAGGTTGAAACGTTCTATTTTACTTTCACAATGTTTTAAGCTACTAGCTTCTAGGATATATAAATGTTTCTTATGGAAGATGCTCATAACTTCATAAAATGCAGGCATTTTTCATCAGTCAAGGAATAATAAATTAAAGGCGTTAAAAGCGTATTTAAATCACTCCCCAAAAAATTATGATTTAGGAAATCCCACTTGCATATACCAGCGTTCCACGAACATTACACTATATCGACTCTTGTCATGCTGTGTAGTCTTTTCGTCAGGAACAATCTCGTCTGCTAATGTTCTAAAATAGAATTTTCAAATTTTCTTTTCAAAAACCCCAGAGCGTCAAAGAGTTTGAATCCTTATGAGATGCCACGTCTTACCAGGGACCCGTTTTACTAAACTACTTACGCAAAAGTTTTGCGTAAGTCAAAATTTTTTTTTTTTTTTTTATTATTATCACTTGCATGTTGCTACAAACAGCAAATAGTCAGATCAGAGGACGCGCTTTTAGCGCGTCCTCTGATCTGGCTATTTGCTGTTTGCAAACGTTTATGATCGAAAAATAAGGGTTAAACGATTTTGAATTACGCAAAACTTTTTCGTAAGTTGTTTAGTAAATGGGGCCCCATAATCCAAACTGTCTGCACAGATAATCACGATTCTGATGCAAGCGTGCTGAGAGTTAAATAAATTTTCAGAAGTACAGCGCTCCCTCTCTAAAACGACCCCAACCGGAACAACAATTATGTGCGTTATTCGGAGGGAGTCGTTATAGGGAAGGAAATTGCAAGCAGCTTGAATCCAGATCAGACGCCGCGTAACGCGGCGTCTGGTCTGGGTTCAAGCTGTTTGTTACTCGTCATTAAGTTTTTTTCTGTCAAAATGTCCATTATGTTACTTTGAGAAATATAGCAGACGGCAATTTTAAACAGACGACATTGCAACCGTGAATAGGGTGGACATTACTGTCATGTTTAGGGAACTGCGGCAAGGGTCGTTGTTAGGAGGGAGTCGTTGTTGGGAGGGCCGTTGTAGAGAGGGAACACTGTAACACCCACGCTTTCTATAAAGTGTTTGAAATTGATGAGAAATTATTAAATTTAAGGAGATTAGAAATATGATGTTTCGCTCCATTGTTTGTTTTTAAATCTATTGGGAAAACTATTTTCTGAAATAAGCGTAGAATTACTTTCGTTCCAGAAATCTTTTGAAGATCAACTACTATTGTTGATCTCTCAGAAGAAATAAAGATAAAGCTATTATATTTTATGTTGACAGAACGTCTTGTTTAGTGTTACGGATTCGTCACTTTGCCGAATATTAACCCCTTCACTGCCTTACCCTGCGTACACTAGTTTGTATCCTGATCAGACGCCGCGTAACGCGGCGTCTGATTAGTATACAAACTGTTTTACACTCATTTCAATATTCCATAAGTCAAAATACATGTAACTAAATATTTAATTTTAGAAATAAAAGCAGACGACAATTGTTTAAAATTGATGACGTCATGGCAGTGAAGGGGTTAAGAGTTTTGTTTTGCATTTTTACCGATAAACATCTTAGGAGAGGCTTGCAGAAAATACCATCAATGGAAACTTACATTTCTGTTCAACATTCAAAGTTGTATCTGGTGCAAAATTCACTTTCATCTATACAGGAGAAAATGTTTTGAAAATAGTAGGACTTGAGCTAAATTCAGTCCCAAAATGCATTTTCAAAACGTATTTAAAGTTACTTATATATGATCAAAAATCTCACCAGCTGGCCGATTTGAAGAGACGGATTTGATTTTCGTTGGGAAAAAATGACAAAAAAAAGAAAAGATAATTTTATTTTAGTATTCTAATTACATGCAGCAGAAAATTACGCTCTCTTTATACGATATAGTTTTCATATATGAGGTTCAATATATTTCTGCACGATATGTCCGTGCTGTTGCGGTGAATGTTGATTTAGTATTATACAACGTTGAGAGTGCGACTCGGTATAGATTTATCGCTGTATGGGCTCCGATGTAGCCACGGTTGTGTATACAGTTGAAACTCGATATTTCGAAGTAGCTTAAACCGAAATAACCAGTATTTCCTTAGTTTACTTTTGATAAAGCTAGCTCGCTTGATTCGAACATTCCGGTTTTTCAAAGTTAAAACGTGGCTAAGCCACATTTTAACTTTGAAATATTTTGTAACGCGAGTTCGATTGATCGAGTTTCGACTATACTTGTTAACGTATAGTGTTTCTTTCACAATTTTCAAGATGATTCCGGAAAATGGCAGAGACAATTCACAAATTTACATTCACGATTATACTATCAACTTGCATGTATTTCCATGGTTACGACCGGTATTTAACAATGATTTATGCCTATTTTGAAGTTTAATGTTTACACTTTATGATTCTGCAGTCGCGTTTTAAACTCTCTTTTATTGTCTTAAGATAAAGTGAATATCTTTAGTATATAAATCAATGTTACAAACTATAAAACCAAAATAATTATTAAATATTTTACATTTATAATATTTTCTTGTGACCAGATTACATATTATGGTGCATTGAATTAGTTTTTATGACTGTTTAATTATATGTTTGCATTAGTGCAATAGTTTGAATTGATGACATAATCTGTAAGCTAGTAGTATATGGTTCCCTTTTATAGGATATCCGTTCATTCGCAGCCCGGACAAAATATTGTAACAATAGTCAATAATCTACTCGCAATTATGGTAACGTTTGCACATCCTCTTGATTAAAATATATCAAACTTTAACATCCATTCATATTGCACTACTGAGAAATTACCTATTATGATTAAGAATTATCATAACAACCACCGAATCATGTTATACACATATTATTGCTTATGCATATTGCAAAACAAACTTGTGTTAACCCTTATCGTGCTAAGCGCGACTTAACCAAATTTGCACACAGTTTGGGACCAGATCAGACGCCGCGTTACGCGGCGTCTGATCTTGTTCCAAACTGTTGGCACGTATAGTCATAGATTCTTCAACTTCAATCTTTTTTTGCAGACGATATATTTGAATTCAGCATGATAAGGGTTAAGCGATATTTAGGAGAAGGGATACAGACTATATAGAGAAGGTACATAATTACATTCAAAAGTATTTTATACAAAACTGGCTTTTCACTTGTTTTAACGTTCCTGTTTACCGATTCATAATTAATGATTTATATAACAGGAATCATATTGTAATAATTTATTCTATAAGTTCCTAAACCCCTTCATTGTCAGAATATCGTCTATTTTAAAATTGTGCTCTGCTTTATTTCTCAATTCTTATTTTATGCTTTTTAAATTGGAATTCATCGTTATGTATGTAAATATATCATATATGATCATGAACAATTGAATCCCCAATGTTTTCAGTGTTGAATACAGATGGTTGCTGAAAACGTAATGAAGAATGTCCCCTTAGGAGCATTTTTTTACCTTCTGTTCACTTTAAGCTAAAATCAATTAGCTTAAGGAAATATTTCTGATGGTGCATATTCATGACAGTAAAAAGTGGAATTAATGGGGTAATTCCCTGCTTGAGAGGTGGGTGTATTGTTTGTGTTACATTTCCTGCTTGAGTCTTTCGTATTTATTTGTTTTCATCAGTGGAGTAATGCGTTAAAGGCTTGGAATTACGTATCTGTTTGGTAATTGTTTAACCCTTTCCCCCATAGAAGCGACTTTTAGCGTATTTAATTTATTCCTCCGCTGAAGAAAATAGTTCCAGTTTATACCCTCATGAACAATTACCATAACAAATATTTATCTAGCCTAGCAGATGGTAGTTTAAAGCAGACTGAAAGTAAAGCAGAATGTGCCTTAAGACACATTCTGCTTTACTTTCAACCTGCTTTAAGTGATCATCTGTATTTAATGTCATATACGGGTTATTGGGTAATGGTTTAACAGACGCCGTGTTCCTCGTAAATCATTAAATTTAAAACTGACAGCACTAAATACTCGCTTATTGTTTGGATTTAGACAAGATGTTAGGTAACTGTAGTTAATGGTAATAAACCATTTCAAATGTGTATTGATATCGTAATATAGTTTACAAAATGCTAAATGAAAATTTTCAATAGCTACTCTTTTAAAGCAGGCGGTATCTTGGCCATGAAGGTATTAAGACTTTGACCTTTCTTACACATTTGATAATTAGAAAAACATTCTCATAATGACAGCCCCAGGACAGTCTGGGGAAATATGTCAAGGTTTGTGTTGAAAGTTTTGATATCAACAGGTCCATAACAGGCTCGTAAATTGTTCATGTTTAAAGAGTTTCAAGAAATAAAGTAATGAGTGACGCTCACTAATAGTGCATCCTGCTATTTTAGCTCTTTGCATTTTTAGGAATTCTTTCGTTTGCAACAATTGTCGTCTGCTACTGTTTTAAAAGTATATTTTTAAAATTTCTTTTCTTAACATGTTCAGGATGTAATTTGATCCGGTCTCATCTGGATTATAAATGTAATTAATATGCCGCTAGCGTGCAAAGTGTTAAACCACTACATCTACCAATGACAGTTTCTTTTTTCATTTAAAATTCTTTCAAATACAGAGTTTCGACTTTCGACTGTAGAACCATCTTTTTCGATGTGCAAATTTATTTCTTCCTGAACACAAGGCGTCAGATATTGGCAGTAAAGAAGTTAAATTTAACACACGTTCGGTTATTATAATCAAAGTGCTTGAGAGTATTGTTGATGGCTTCAAATTGAAACACAGTTGTAAAGATAACCAGAACATTAATGGTGGACATTCTAAAACAAAATAATTTCTTTTTACATATGTTTTAATTGTAGGATTTGAAACTGTTCATATAAGAGAACTTGACGCATTGAAAAATACTGGATAGAGTCTGAAAAACAGATTTGACCAAATTCCTATCACGTGAATATTATTTCAGGCATATTTGGAAATTATCTATACATATGGACGTTAAATTTCATTCAACAATCACGGTGAAGTTTTTTCAACAGCCGCGGGATAGACAAACATCGGGCCGCCGCATTTCAAAACAACAGGCCACTTTACAGGTCCCAATGTTATTGGAACACAAATCAAAGTGATAGTAGATTCAATCAAATGATTGAGAACGCACTCAGACCAATGCAAACGCTTTATAAGCACTGGGTCTGGACACGTTATTGATGCAGTGGTGATAAGTGTTGCGCCTTATTTAGATCCGACTTTGTTAACGATCCTTGACATTTTCCGAAAGAAATTGCTATAGAACTACCCTTGAGAATTTCTATAAACGCCATATTTTGACAAACATTATCTAGTGCCTGAAACAGACGATATAATAGCGTCCAACTGTCAGTGCTTATGATTGTCATTAAATATTCTTTTCTTACTTTAATATACCATCATACTGTGAAAGGACTACTGCGATATACACGTACTACAGCGTTCCCTCCATACAATGGCCCTCCAAGCAACGACCCCCTCCTTACAACGACCCTTGCAGTTCTCAACAAGTCAATTATGTCTAACGCTTTTACTGCTGTAATATCATCTGCTTAAAGTTGTCGTCTGCTGTTTTTACATAATGGACATTTTGACACGAAATAATAACTTAATGACGAGTGACAAACAGCTTGAAACCAGATCAGACGCCGCGAAAAGCGGCGTCTGATCTGGATTCAATCTGTTTGCAAATGTAAGCAAGTTTCCCTCCCTTTAACAACTCCCTCCGAGCAACGCATGTTATGTTTGTCTCCCATTGAATGTCGTTGAAGTAGCCGAACTCTGAAAACATATTTTTCTATAATGTTGAAAACAATATGGATTTAGAAGAGACGGCAAGGAACTCGTTTCTTGCGGTTTTGGATTTCCCTATGAAATTAGAGTCCTAACAATTTTAGCGCATGTTATGTGATTTGCATTTTGAACGTAAATATTATACCCTTTGCATGCTGCGTGCAAATTTGAGAACATGTTGCAAAGCGTTTCATCTGGATCAAAACTGTTTGACACTCTGATAATAGTTTCTGAAGAAAGTGCCTTTCAAAAAGTTTTGAGAGTTTGTACAGAAGAATTTTTTTACAGACGATATCTATATATAGCGTGCAAAGATTCCGCTAACACCTTCAATCACATGACGTCATCAATTTGAATCAATCATCGCCTGCTTTTAATCCTCAAATTTTAAAATTTCGTACTTTGACGAAAAAAATATTGAAATGACTTTCTTATAGTTAGAATCCTAATCAGACTGAAAACTGTTGCAAATAATTATTATACTCGTGTGTATTCAGACCAGGGGCCCGTTTCATAAAACTTCGTACGACAAATGTTGTCGTAAGTCAGATTTTTAAAAGTCTCAATTTTTATTTATCTATCCATATTATCATGTCTTGTGACATCTATTTGGAAATTAAATTATTTTAAAGTTTTGACTTACGACCGTTTTTGTCGTACGAAGTTTTATGAAACGGGTTCCAGAGCAGGGAGTGGATGAGACTAAAACAAATTGTTTGTGTAAACGAACATAAATGTATAATTTTCTTTTCATGTAATTAAAGTAGAGACAGACTTATCAAACGGCTTACCTGCTCACCAAACGTCAACTCTAGATCCGGACTATAACTGTTGCTCATGGGTTCGTCTAAAGACCACAAACCTCCCCAAACCATACCACAAATCTCCAAATCACTTAAAAACAACAAACACTACTTAAACTCCTTAATATATAATCAGATAAGTCGAATTGAGGTTAAAATAATGAAAAGATGTTAAATTAACATTAAAATATACGATGTTTTTCATTTAAAGGGTAGAAACTCGTACAAAACTTAAGATATCTATATACAGTTACTACTAAATATTTACCCAATTTCCCAATAGCATGTTTCTGGTTTTGAAGACAAGTATCCACTTAAAGCAGATTGAACGTAAAGCAGAGTGTGCCTATTCTGCTTTACTTTCAGCCTGATTTAAGCTACCATCTGCTAAAATATGGAAACCTTTTTTTTTTTTTAAAGTGGTTTAGGGAGGTTTGGAGAGGGTTTGGGAGGTTTGGCGTCTTTAGACAGACCGGTTGATCATGGTAGTAAAGTGACAGAACGGATTACAAATATAATAAGACTGAAAACCTTGGAGAATATTATTAAGAACTGAAAAGAAAGATAGTTATAAAATCGATGAGACAGAAGGGCAACATATTGCAATGCCGAAATATATATTATATCTCTGCATGGCAATAAAACGCGCCAAATCTAATCGACTGTCAAACATAAGCCCAGTTTATTTGGATTATTGTCATTGATGTCATTAGATGTGTCTGATATATAAGACATTTGGGAATAATAGCAACATAGGCAAAGACAAAACACTGAATGTCAATTGCACTGAGTTTTGATTTTATGTTATTCAGTACGACTGACGTCTGCTCAGGATCTAAACTGTTAACCCTTTCCCTTATAGAAGCGACTTTTAGCGTATTTAATTTATTCCTCCGCTGAAGAAAATAGTTCCAATATATACCGTAATGAATATGTGTCATATTTAATAATTTCCTTATTCTAGCAGGTAATGGCTTAAAGCAGGCTGAAAGTAAAGCAGAATGCGCCATATGGCGCATTCTGCTTTACTTTCAACCTGCTTTAAGTGGTCACCTATATTCTATACTAGAAACAGGCTATGGGTTAAAGGGTTAAACACTTTCACTATCAATAACGCCAAAATGCGATTTTGCAAACAGGTTAGATCCGAACTGTTTGTAACTCGTTTCGAAATTTCGTCAGTCATACTGCCTGAAATTCAACTTTTGAAACGATCTTACAGACAACAGTATTTAAGCAGGCGACAATATGGCGACGAGGGGGTAAGAACCTCACGAAACATTTAACAAGGAATACCAATTCATATTATACTTTGGCGGTAGGAGGGTAAAGTAGCTTGACAGCTAATGCGTAAATGGGTTGAACTGTAATCTGTTATAATATTTAACAAAACTATGAGTGCCACTCATTTATCACCACTTCTTTTTTGAAACATTTCAGAGTTTTAACCCTTTCCCTCATAGGAGCGCCTTTTAGCACACTTGATTTATTCCTCCACTGAAGAAAATAGTTCAAATTTATACAGTCTTGAAAATGAACCATAAGAAAAGAAATTTAAATTCTAGCAGATGATAGCTTAAAGCAGGCTGAAAGTAAAGCAGAATGTGCCTCAAGGCACATTCTGCTTTACTTTCAACCTGCTTTAAGTGGTCACATGTCTTCAAAACTAGAAACAGGCTATGGGGTAATGGGTTAACCAGTATATACCCTTTCCATTATGACATCATTACCAATCTAACATAGTCACTACCGCATTTACATCTGCTTAAGATATAATTTTTTTAAACGTCTGTGCGTCTCCTACTAAGAATATTTGCCATGAGTGTCAAATTATTATTCGAAAACAACTCGCGCACACCCAATTATAAACAAAGCAGGACGCTACTGTGTTTGAATTCACAATAAAACACACACGCACTGTTACGGCTGAAATGTGACCTAACTGACGTTATATGGGTTCGAAAATGCGCATGGCAAGAAATGTAGCGCCGTTGCGTCGGTGCAAATTGTGGTTCAATTGAAGTGTTAGAATCCGAATAATAAGTTAATACCAGTGTTTTATCTTGCAATAGGACACGGTTAGTCGTTAAGATGCTTGTAATTAAATTACTATGCATCTCAACTCCTACCCGTGTTCTAGTGCACGATAAAACACTGGTATGCATTTACACTGGTATACATCGTACAGCGGATGTTGCTCCAAAGTGATACGGAATCCATGGTGAATTGATGTAAACAATGTCAGGTCAGGTAAGAAATACGTCTATTACACAATTATTGCAACACATAAGTATTAAATATTAAATCGTACCGAATCAGAACTAATTTCTACCTGTCGCAAACAAGCCTCTTCTGTTACAAACGTCAAATGGTCCGTGAATTATGAGAGTTTAGTCTGCCCTATCACTAACAAAGTGTGCCGACTTTACACAAATTGGTCGATTATGTGCATTATATACATGTAAAGTGTAACTGTTTTGCCTCTACAGATAGATAGTAACTCTATGTATTAGGATTTTCTCTTTGTGTTAGCGAAACAGTTGCACGTTTTGTAAATTTGGCCATTTCATTGTACCATCACTGTACCGCGTCTTGCAAGCAGGTGACAGTTTACTGTACCGCATCTTGCATTTCTACTGTACTGCATCTTGGAAAATACATTTAGTAAATCTGAACGAAATGGATCGAAAATTAGACCTGTACCCGTATTCTGAAACATTCTACGTATTTTCGCTAAGTTAAATTAGTATCTAACCTTTCCTGGAGGAAAATACGTTTAGCTGAGGCTTTGGAGCCGACGTTTGTGTATAAGTTGCTTCGTGAAATTGGGTCAACTTCGGGGTGGGGTAACGTCACTACAAACGACTGAGGGTACTGTTTAAGACATTATTACATACGGTCTTCATCGTAAAAACGTGGAAAACCTTGATATCTATTCAAAATCTTTATTTGAGATATACATTATCACTTTACATGTAGGTACCAAAACTAGCGTACATGTAAGTACATAATTAGTTTCACAACTATATAACTAACTACCGAACCGAATTTCAATGAAGTCGCCGTGGCTCAATGGTGAAAGAGTCGGACTAGCATGTCTTGGAAATGCAATCAGTAATTCTGGTACGATGAAATTGATGTTTGATGTCTCTGGTGCATAACGTTCGGGAGTAGTTTCATTTTCTGTCCCTTGAATATTTTTCTTTGGGCCACCCATGAATCTCAGAAAACGCCCCTTAAACAATCTTAAACCTGTTACCCAAAATAACTTAAGGGTGTATCAAACTCATGAGTTTTGGAAATTTTCAAAGTATATTTAAACACTCTTATGATGATTTTGTACTGAAGAGCTATTTAAGATGAACGAAAAAATAGACAAAGTGTACATTTTGGTGAACAACGTTTGGCTCCACGGCCATGTAAAATTTAACCCTCCACCCACTTTTTCTAATTTCGTCCTTTTCAAACAGCCCGCTTCAATAAAACCATTTCAAATTAAAACAAACATGATAATTTGGTTTTGTGTTTCATTTTTTTTCATGTCTATGTCTTTTTTCTTAAGACAAAACATGCACCAAATGTGCAATTTATAAAGCTCTAAATATCATCGATATGGTACTTATTAAGGGAGATAACTCCTTTTTCTTCCATAACTCAACTTTTTCAACGCTAAACTATCAATTTCTTTTCATATTTTGAATTGCCTTCGTTTGGATTTTTTCATCTGGTAGACTTTAAGAAAAAATAAGATACTAGAAATATTATTATTTTTACTATTTCTCATATTTTTTGTTGTAAAAAAATATCATTACCAATAAAAACCATGTTGTTGATTCAGATATTTATATTTTCCAAATCTGGTGCCTGTTTGGTCTTGATTTAGAGTATTTATGTCAAACTACTTCCACAGACATTAAATACATAATGAAAAACAAAATTACCATGTTTATTTTTCTCTAAAATAGAATTTACTGAAGTTTTAATTTTAATAAAATACTGTTTTTCCTGTTACTGTTTTGTCAATAACGTCAATGACACAAACTGTTCAACACGTGGACTTTTTATGAAACGCACACGCGATTCGTGGACAGCGGCGTAATGCCCCTATTCCACACCGACTACGAATCCCACGAATCGCTACGAATTGGAAAACGCTAGGATTCGTAGTTGATTCTTAACAGATTCGTGGAGTTCTTACCTGATTCGTAGTCGATTCTTGCAATTCGTGAGCGGTCGGGGATTCGTGGCAAAAGTTTTGAGCTGTTCAAAGTTTTGGCCAAGACCTCCACGAATGGAACAATGGGTAGTTAATTCGTAACAAATTCGTAGTGCATTCGTAGGATTCGTAGCTGATTCGTAGGATTCGTAAACGGCTTTTTTGACGTTCGTGGTATTCTTAACTCATTCGTGGGATTCGTGAGTACTAGTTTGATACCTTTCTCCTGTAGCCAGGATTCTGAGAGTCAATGCCAGCTTCACTCCCGTATATATATTTGGTCTCACGTGAGTGTCCCTCCTCTGCATGAATGACTGACCTATAATCCTGGCATTCTTACATACAGCACTCCCTCTCTATACAACGACACTCAATGGGACACACACAATATGTTCGGAGGGAGTCGTTATAGGGAGGGAAACTTAAGACTTGATTTACATTTGCAAACAGCTTGAATTAAGATCAGACGCCGAGTAACACGGCGTCTGGTCTGGATTCAAGCTGTTTGTCACTCGTCATCAAAATGTCCAATATGTAAATTTGAGAAAACCAACAGACGATAATTTTAAGCAGTCAATATTTCAGCAGCAACAATGTTAAACGTAATTGTCATGTTTGGGGAACTGCCGTAAGGGTCGTTGTACGGAGGGGTCGTTGTTTGGAGGGCCGTTGTAGAGTGTGAACACTGAAGATGGTAAAGGTATTCTCATCTTCCACACTAAGCTAATGTTCTAGCGTTCTAGATGGAGTCAGCCACTGTCTAACCTAGCACCTTGTGGATCTCTCCCTTCTTCTGTGGGATATCTTCTTGCTACATGTATTAGCATGCAGCTAGCGTTGATACGCCAGTTCCAAATCCAGTGCCACTGCTGCTCTATCTTAAAAGTCCATTTTTGGACTGATGCCCGAGTTGAAACGGGAACTACAGTGCTCCCTCTCACAATGGGGGACAGAATTTGTGCGTTGTTGGAAGGAGTAGTTATAGGGAGGGAAATTGGCTTACATTTGCAAACAATTTGAATCCAGATCCGATGCCGAATTACGCTGCGTCTGATCTGGATATAAGCTGTTTGTCACACGCCAAATGTCTATTATGTAACTTTGAGAAAAACAGCAGCCAACAATTTTAAACAAACAATATAGCATGCAGGCGTGAAAGCTTGGACATATTTGTTTTTGGTTGGAAAACAACGACAAGTGTTGTTGTAAGGAGGGAGCCGTGGTTAGGACGGCCGTTGCAGGGAGGGAACAATACATACCTTCAAGAATCCCACGAACCGTCAAGAATCAAATTTCATTCGTAGCTGATTCGTAGATGCATTCGGCACATTCGTAACTAATTCTTAGCGTTCGTGCAGTAGTCGTAGTGGATTCTTGCAACTCGTACTGAATTCTTGACAGTATTCGTAAGATTCGAGCCGAATCCCACGAATAGTCTTAACTCGTTCGTAGCCGATTCGTAGAGGGCCACGAATTGGATAGAAAGAAATGCCGAACTCCACGAATCCCCACGAATCACAGCATTTATCAATTCGTGGGATTCGTGGGATTCGTAGTCGGTGTGGAATAGTGGCATAACAATACCCTGTGGCTAAACGGTTGACCGATTTCAAAATTGCACGTGCTAAAAATGGCAGGCGTTAATCAAATATAGGAAAGAAAGACAAAATTTACGCTCTTGATTACCGATTGTAATTATTCATTAACTTTACATATGTATAGTTATTTTTGCTGTTCAGCATATTTTGACAGTCGCTGTTTGTTTCTTCTGGTAATGATTCACAACCTAAAACACAGCTTGATTGGTAATCTATTATAACACTGGCGTTTACTTTCATACTCTTAACCGTGGACTGTCTTTCGGGATCGTGCCTTCTCTTGATAAGTGTATTTTTCTCTCTAAGTCATTTACAGTAATAACCCGTTCTTGCTCACGACATAAATCAGGGATAATTTTAAAAGTTGCTGTTTTTATTTTGTTGTTTTCAACAACACGAATTTTTAATTCTCTACTTGGATGGTTTTCTTTGGTGTGTTCAATTATTCCTCTAAATGTTTGGAATGAATCTGCGCAGTAAGCACACTTGCAATCCATAGTTGACCTGAAAATAGACGAAGAACGGTCATTTAGTATTAACAAGAAGCAGTACAGTAAATATCACAGCCTCTGCAAGAAACAGTACATACGTATTGTAAGACGCAGTACAGTAATGCTACAATAAATCGATCAAATTTGCAAACTGTAGATCATTTTAGCCAACACCGTGAGATATTACAAATGCATGTAGTTATTTGCCATCGATCTAGTGAAAAACAATTATATTTTAATTGTATATATTGCACATATTCAGTCAATATGTACAAACTCGGCACACGTTGATAGTGATAGGGCAGATTAAACTCTCATTATTCACGGGCCATTCGACGTTTGTAACAGAAGAGGCTTGTTTGCGACAGGCAGAAATTAGTTCTGATTCGGTACGATTAAACGTTTAATACTTATGAGTTGCAATAATTGTGTAAAAGACGTATTTCTTACCTAGCCTGACATTGTTTACATCAATTCACCATGGATTCCGTATCACTTTGGAGCAACATCCGCTGTACGATGTATACCAGTGATTTATCATTTCTTAATCATTATTATTATTATACCAAATTTATATAGTGCTCTTTTCACACAGGAGTTTTGCGTTCAAAAGCAAGCGCTTCACATCAATTTTTATACATATACTTAAAAAGACAAGTTACTAGATTTACAACAACACTACACAGGACGTTAACTGTTTGCGAATTTTGTCTTGTCTGTCTTTGCAGTGATTGGGTTAAGTCATTAAATTTATACATTTCTGCAAATTACTATTCTGGTGATTTGTCACTGTATAAAGTTGTGCTATACAGTGCTCCCCCTCTACAACGACCATGTGAACAGCGATCCCTCCTTACAACAACGTTTGCCGCTGTTCCCCAAACAAGACAGTCACGTCCAACCTTTTTAAAGTCTGCAATATCGTCTGCTTAAAATTGTCGTCAACTGTTTTCCTCGAAGTCAGATACATGTATTGACATTTTGACAGAAGAAACATAATGATGAGTGACAAACAGCTTGAATCCATTTCAGACGCCGCGTAACGCGGCGTCTGATCTGGATTCAAGCTGTTTGCAAGTGTACGCCAATGTCCCTCCCTTGAATAACTCCCCCACACAATCTTTGTCTCCCGGTAGGCGTTGCTGTAGAGAGAAAACACTGTATTCAAATAATTAATGTGAGCACATGGATATCCTTTACATTAGCCATACGAATGAACGAAAGTAGTACTATATTTTGTATTCGGCAATTAGCTGATGAGTTATATAACTCCTGTTGTGTAGGCTTATGAATTATGAATGAAACTGTAATTTTCAGACGCTTAGATGGTGATGTAGTTTGATAACAATCTTGTGTTAGTTTATTTGATTTATCCAATACAAAGCTATGAGTGCTATATATCATTTCGAAAACTAAACAAAAAAAACAAACTTACTGCCTTACAATAGATATTTGCAAACAGGTTGGATCCTGATCAGACGTGATGTTACTCGTACGCGACGTCTGATCATGACCCAAACTGTTTGACATTTATTTCAATATTTTGTATGTAAAAACATTTAAAATTTAGATATGAGAAAAAACCCAGACGACAATTCTTTAAAACTGATGACGTCATGGCAGTGAATAGTTTAAATATATCTGGCTGGTTAAAGAAACTGTTTATGTCTGTTGCACTCTGTCGCAGTTGTGCTTTTTGCGTGCATTCTTTGTTGTTTGTTAAGCATTATAAGAGTTAATATCTTAAACTGTCCTGAACCTATAATATTAAACCCACAGTCAAATGCATGACAACTTAACAGTAGAAAGCACCTATAAAAGCATTATGTTTTTTTTCATTACCTGTCGCCTTTCTAAAGAAGTCCTACTTCTTTTATAAAGAATAGCCAATAAACACATGTTTAACGAGAACAGAAATATGTTTGAATCCCGGTACAGTGCCACTCCTACAACGACCCTATGTACAACGATTCCTTCCTTACATCAACATTTGTTGTTCCAAACAAGATATCCTTTTCACAGCTGCAATATCGTCTGGTTAGAATTGTCCTTTGCTACTTTTCTCAAAGTCAGACATTGGAAATTGTGACAGTACCCCCGCCCAAATATTGACGAGTGGCAAACAGGTTGAATTCAGATAAGACGCCGCGTTACGTTGATCTTGATTCTAGCTGTTTGCAAATATAAGCCAATGTCCCTCCCTTTAACAATCCCTCTGAACATCACACATAATATTTGCCTCCCATTGGATGTTGTTGTAGAGAGGGAACAATGAAATATATCATATCTGGCAGTACTGAGAAACATTAATACTGTAAAAAACTGTAAGATTTATTACAAATAAAATATCTCTAAATTCAACATGGAAAACACATCCATTTAGACATTTAAGTATCGGTTGGTGTTGTAACTAATACAATTTATACTCTTTTCAAATGTATTTTTAAATTCCCAGTTCAAATTACCACTAAGTACGGCATATTGTTTTTACCGTTATACACATCACACATGTCAATAATTTGCAATTAGACCGCGTATCAATGACATAAAACACGTGTAATACGAACCTTAGCCATACATTTCATTATTTCTAAATTGAATAAAACAGCATACACCTTGTATAAACAATGCTTCGTAGGGGAAATGTCTGGAGAATTGTTATAGCACAAATCTAGAACGCTTAACCCTTAGCCTGCCAGTCACGACTATAGCTCCATATGCAAACAGCTTGGATCCGGATGAGACGCCGAGTAACTCGGCGTCTCATCCGGATCCAAGCTGTTTGACACTCGGACAACATTTTCAGCAATTTTGAGCAACTTTGAAGCACTTTGAAACTTGAAGCAGACGAGAAATATAGCAGACGACAATTTATTTGGCGGGCTAAGGGTTAATGGCCACTAGACATTAACAAACACTGTTAACTGAGACACGCAAACAGTTTTTATCAGGATGTGAGCTTTTTGATGAACTATTTCTCAACATAACTTTTGTTTGTTTATTGTTTGTTAGCGAGTAGGTGTAGAAAAATACTAGACTGTAGTGTACTTTAACCAATTTATGTCCACGATCCCATATATGGGACATAGGCAAACAGTGTAGACTCTGATCAGACGCCGCATTATGCGGCCTACACTGTTTGCTGATAGGAATTTCAATATAAAACAAAATTAAAATGAAGATTTTGATCAGGCATCCCTTTGATAAAACATGGACTAATCCAATATATAAACATGAAAGAATCCACTGGGCACAAATGGGTTAAGTACGACTGTAATATACAGCTTTTCTAATTAATATTATAAGATAACGTTCATGTACTCTATGTGGAGTATTAACATTCCATGCTGCTTTAAACATTTTGTTGATAGTACTGCATTTATATATAACAAACGCTCAACGTTAGGCATAGAAATGTGCAACAAAATATAAGAACAAAATCTTTGTACTTTAAAAGTGTCTGTTCCATTTCATTTATCTTTCGAAGTAATTCTGATATACATGAAAAAGAAAATTCTAATCGATAAAATTGGCCTTTCAATCTTGTTCCGATTTTCTATTGTACTAAAATGACCTTGCTTGCTTTTTAATACACGCTCGTGTCTGTAGCAAATTATGGTCTCCCATTGGATGTTGTTGAACAGAGGGAGCACTGTACTAAAACTACTTGTCTTGATTTCTTAACACGCTCGTGTCTGTAGCAAATTATGGACTGCATCAATCTTCAAGATATTAGTTTTCATTCGTTGGGGGAACAACTATGGGGCCTTTTTAGAAAGGAAACTGTACTAGCACCGACTTTGTGAGAGGTACCAATTTTGCTATAAATGTTACGCATTTTAACGCTTTTAATCTACCCCTCAACTGAAGAAAATAATTCCACTTCATAGATGCATGTCTATGCACTATATGAAATATTTATGTATATCCTAGCAGATGGTAGCTATCAGCAGGCAGAAGGTACAGCAAACTGTGCATTAAGGCGCATTCTTCGTTACTAATCACCGTTTAAGTGGTCATCTATTTTAAAGACTAGAAACAGAATACACGATAATGGTTTAAGTAGGACATGTTATTTTGGACTTAGAACGGATTAAGTATAGCTCATTGTTCTATGATCAAAATGATTTATAGAGAAAAATAAAGACGAGATTTTGATAAGGGAGAATAGTACACTCCAAAGTGGAAAATTAAATTTTTCGAGAGTAGAATTCGAGTCCTAAATAAGCTGAATAACAAGTATTGACATTATGCAAGAATAACATACTGCATGTATTTCAGAATATTTACATTCACCCTGTAAAGTCTTTATGTAATCCTATTAAAAATTTGCGGTACATCTGTCGATGAACCTACACTTCGGAACTTGTTTTAGCCAGTTCGGATTTCGCCCGTGCTATTCGTGGACTTCTTCAAATAGACTACATCGGGCACTTAACACTAAGCTCCCATTGGTCGACGGTCATATGACACTAGCGGAGTGACACAGACCCATAGGTCGTTGCCATCGCGTTGCTATGTGTGTAAATGGGTTAAGAAAACAACCGCGACCTGTATTTTTAGAATGTGCTTTGGCAATAGATATTCAAGTTGCACTGTTATTTGTTTGCCTTGTAAGTCTTTTCCATTCACAGAGAGAAAGTTTACTGGAAAAAATCCTGAATTTTCAATACAGTTAGAGTACATGTAGTTGGGACTACTTTCTCACCATATTTAGAAACTGGAATGGCTATTACATCGACATTACATCTATCAAACCTCTTTGACCGGTATATGATAAATTCTTATACAGAAAAACAAATCTGGCCAATAAACACATTAAATTGACAAGACAGAAAATATAAATATAAATATAAGGAATAAACAACATCTCTTTGCCGCTCATGACGGTATGACTACATTAGCTTCGGGGGGTAAATTTAACGAAAACGCCCTTCGGGCGTTTACGCAATTTACCCCCTGCGAAGCTAATGTAGTCATACCGTCATGAACGTCAAAAATATGTTGTTCATTCCTATACTGAGTGTGCCCGTCTTCTTTTCTATTTCAAACATACTTACCCAAGTAGCATTCAAGCTTTCTACATAGAGTTATAAACTGTTGAGACAATAATCAGTTTTGAGGAGACGAGACAGATGATGCTTCTATGCATATGTTTGTCATAAGGTCTCTTGGGAAAAGTATTTTTCGAAATAAGTGTAGCAGTAATTTTGTTTTAGAAATTGCTTGAAGGAAACGACTGTTGCAGAGATCTCATGAGAATAATGCTGAAGCTATCATATTTTACTTTAAAATAATTAGCTTCTGTTGAATGGTATATGTTCATCACTTAGCTGAATATAGAAATACTTTTGGAAATGGTTACACAATGCCATGGAGGGAAACCAATCGTTTTGTAGAGTACCTTGTGTTAATATATAAATAACTGTTATAAAATATAAAACCAAATTCAATAAAATACATTCATAAAAATAAAATAATTTCTTTGGAGCTGATTATATATTGAAATACGGTTACAAATTTATGGTGTTCATTACACCAGAAATTAAAAATACGCTCGTATGTCCATTAAATCCTACATGAAAACAATCTTTGTAAGTTGGCTAAGAGTATCGGTCATTGATATATAATATCAACATTTCAGATTTATTAAGATTTGATCTATATACTTGTACGCAGAAGCAATTTCATTTTGAGCAGCCGCCAAGGGTCCAAGGTTATAAAGCGTTTTCAAATGGGGCTTAGATGGTTCTCGAGCTTTTGATTGGTCAGATTTGAATTTTTGCTTTATATCATTGGGACCAGTTATTTAGCATCTTACCTTTGGTTCAGAATGATTTTAATGGCTAGTGTGCCCGGCTCGGGCAACATAATTTACCTCAGCCGGGAAGAAATCCTCATGTACACTGTGAAGAAACTGTATAACGAATTTATCATACAGCAAAGTTTTCACTGTTCAAACGAAATGTTTCGGAATGTGTCGTGTACAGTGCTCATAGTAAACTATATATAACAAAATCGCGCCAAAGCAGATAACGTTGAGCGTAAATGACGTCATGTTTTGACAGTTTTTATTCATAAGAAATAATGGGCATACTCGTAGACTTCAGCGTCAAACTTTCCCAGAAATAATGCGACTGTTGAAAGATCCATACACCGATTGGTTCTTAGCCTAAATGGACTTTAAACGGAGGATGAAGGATTGAATGCACTCACTCCTGTCGAGCAGTCGGCCATCTTATTTTCTGCAAAGCAAGACTCAGGGGACTTGTCAGCCAAATGAAAACTGCTGCATGTCTACGTACCCTGTCAGCTCACACGGTACTTAGGACCACGTCTAGGGCTCGGTACCCAATCAAAAGTAAGGAATTTACTTTGCAGTATAATAAGGTCTTTATGTAGTGTACAACACTGCACATGTATATTGTCTAACATTATTAGTATAGCAAAATAAAATATTGAAATTTCAATAGTCTACGAATTATTGTACCTTGAATTAAATACGATTATCACCTATTCATATTTCAGAAAATGTATTGTAACCTCTTACAAGTACCCGTAACAGGCTTAGAAACGGTCATTGCAATTGAGCCAAAGCAATAAATGTATACTATATTTAAATCCAACTGTTTCTTAAAACAAACACATTTATTCATTTTTGTTTCACAAAACACAGACAGGCTTTTTTAAACGCGTTGTTAGACACCAAATGTCACCGTTTCATAAAACTTCGTACGACAAATGTTGTCGTAAGTCAGATTAATAAAGTCTTAATTATTGTTTATTTCTCCATCTCATCCTATCTTGTGAAAGAATTAGATTGGGAAATCAGAAATTAAATGTATTTTAAAGTTTTGACTTACGATCGTTTTTTTGCGTACGAAGTTTTATGAAACGGGCCTCTGTACTCTGACAAATATGGTCTGCTCCCGACAGTAGCGTGACAAAACATATTAAAAAGGTACCCAGAATCAATACCTTTGAGAAAGAATTACAAATTGATAAAAAAAATGTTGATAGAATGAACCAGACAGCGGGGTAATTAAAATGATGCCAAATATACATAAATATCTGTGACCCGAAATGAATGGCAGTAAAGCGTGCCAAATCTAATTGACTGCCAAACATAAGCACATATTATTTGTTTATTATCATTGGTGGTATTAGACGTGCCTGATATATTGCAAACTAGGGAATGATAGCAACGTACAAAGGAAACAAACCGGGTTTCAATTGCATTGAATCACAGCAAACTGTCCTTCCTTTGATACAATAAAGTCCAGCACTTCATGTCGCCCATGTTCAAGGCATTTTACTATAAGTTTAGCAGGCGGATGAAAGAAAAGCAGAAATATCCTCAAAAGCTTTGGACATAACGTTAACTTGCTTGAAAATGACACTTCTATTCTACAACACCAATGAAAACGTTTGAGTTGCACAGTAGAGAAGACGTGTAAATGCACAGGAAAGGCACACGCAATACATTAACCGTTAGCCCGCCAAATAAATTGTCGTCTGCTATATTTCTCGTCTGCTTCAAATTTCAAAGTGCTTGAAAGTTGCTCAAAATTGCTGAAAATGTTGTCCGAGTGTCAAACAGCTTGGATCCGGATGAGACGCCGAGTTACTCGGCGTCTCATCCGGATTCAAGCTGTTTGCATATGGAGCTACAGTCGTGATTGGCAGGCTAAGGGTTAAGATGGGGGTAAATAACATTTGTTTTTAATGTTCTGACAATTTATTGTAATACGCGGCGTCTGATATTGCTCCTGTCCGGTTGCAATGGATATCATTTTAGATTCTACTAGCATAAACGAATGTATTGAGATCTTTCAGCATCATCTTCAAGGTTTCGAAAACAGGACTTTACGAGGTGTGTCCATAAAATTCGTAGACAATGCCGATATTTATTAAAGTAACGCACTGTTGCAAGTTTTGTTGTGTCCATTATTTAAAGTCATGCTTTAGGCATTTTTAGAAAATACGAAGGTTTTCCTTAAAAAAGTGTAATATCAGTTATTCTTCGAACAAGGAAAGCGGGACCCGGGGCATGCCAAAAACGCAATATATTTCGTTTTTTCAGTGTGTCGGCTGCAGCTAATAACTTGAGGCAAACTCAAATGATTCTATTCTTTTTCCCGTCGCAGACGGGTCTGTTTTGTCTTTTGACCGCAACTCTATGAAACAATTTAACCAATCAGGAATGATCAGAAATCCTGGTCAATAACCACGTGCTTGAAATGCAGTACTCGTATCGGCCAATGGCCTAGACTGGCGTTCTGTTATTTTTTCACATCTATCTTGCGAGTGTAAACCTGGCAAAACAATGAGATGCAGTCTAAATTATTGCTCTGTTACTATGTCATCATTTCTAAATTTAGCATGTGGGAAAGTCTGTGTATGTTAAGTCAGAGACAGTGTATACACTTGTCTCTGGTTAAGTGAATACTGTACCCCACAAAAAAACTTTAACCTGCGACGGAATATCTTTTTTAAAGATATTTCTTGTTTCACATAACTACTGGAACACGTCCGTTCTTTATACTGGTACAAATTTTGTATATCTAATGTTTCAACTTAGTGACGGACTTTACGGACAAGAATATACATCATGCACATTATTGTCTATATCCTGGCAAATATACGCTTAAAGCAGGCTGTGAGTAAAGCAGAATACGCTTAAAGGCGCATTTTATTTAAATGTTTTAACCTGCTTTAATTGGTCATCTTCTTAAACTAGAAACATGCTATGGAATAAAGAATTAATGCATGACAAACGTAAGACATAACTCTTTTACAGGAGCTTTATCCTGTATTTTTGTCAGGCATGATTTGTACTTAAAAATAAGTACAGTAAAACTCTGTATTACGACCCCTAAATTGTGTTAATTATTAGGTGTTTACGGCAGGTGGCTGCTAACAGCAAGGTGACCATAAATCAGTCAGCTCCTGTAGGAGCTTCTGTTTTACGGTCACATTGATTTCAGTCGTAGCCTGTTTTTATACAATCAATTAGCCTTTGATTTAGTGGTCAAAATATAGAGTGTTTACTGCATACAAAGTCATCTTTCACTGATTCGCTGATATGTATTTGCTGTACATACCGTACTCAAATGAGAAATATGGACTCGTGAATATAACAGTCTATTCGGCAATTATCAATCGCGTTATACAATTTCTGTTGTGTAAGTTTATGAATTATAAATGAAAACTGGCATTTTCAGACGCTAAGATAGTGATGAACGTAGTATCTCAACAATTCTGTGGTTTTTATTTGATTAATCCAACACAAAGCTATGAGTATCATATAATTTTATAGTGAAGATCCGTCAGCACTCTGTTAGTGCTTCGAGGTTAGTACGACAACCAGAAACAATTACAATCTCTGTGTGTTAAAGGTATATGGCTGCTCAACTCTTTCGCTGCCAACAGGCAACCTTGCAAACAGTTAGGATCCTGATCAGACGCCGCGTCTCGCGGCGTCTGATCAGGGTCCAAACTGTTTGACACTCGTATCGATATTTCTTCAGTCAAAACAGACGTAAAGCTAATTTTAAAAAATATTGCAGAAGACACAACCAATGCAGACGAATTTTGGCGGTAAGAGGTTAAAACAGACGATAAAACTTGGAAGTGAAAGAGTTAAGGAAATATGGCTTAACTGTATGCCCGTTGTTGATAAGTGTGTGACACCTGCTGCAAACAGTTTGGATACAGATGAGACACATTGATTTGTCAGTAAAAAACATAAACATAACATCAAGCCTTTAATTATTTAACTCATTTACCCCTTATATTTTAATGTATACTTCCAGTTACTAATAAAGTACAGTTTTTACCATTTAATTTCTTTAACAGTATATTTGCAAAATGCAAAACAGGCTAGACCCTTATAACGTGGCTCACTTAATCAGTGGGCTCCTTTAGTACAATAGTACCGCTCTATCACCACTACTTAACTCTTTCCTCCCTGAAACTTTAAATGAACAATTCTAGGTTCGATTTTAATCTAGTCCATTTCTGGCTTTTAATGGTTGTTTTTGTCAATTTTTGGCATTATGACAAACAGTGAAGACCCTGATCAGAGGGCTCCTTTCGGAGCCCTCTGATCTGGGTATTCACTGTGTGCACAGGACAAGAGTACTATTCACATATACACTGTTTGAAAAGGACGCCTATATGCGGGACTAGGGTTCAAAGGGTTAAAGAATGCTAATTGGTTGTATAAAAGACATATGTCAGCCTTAAGGAGATTTCTGTTGTACTGTCACCTTGCTTTAGGTAGACATCTGTCGTAAACACCCACTAATTAACACAGTTAAGTGGTTGTAATAGAGAGGTTTTACTGTATCTGGATTTACACTGTTTACGTAGGACAGATGTACTCTACCAAGGTACACTGTTTCTTAATACTTGTTGCTACAGCTCAATGGGTTAAAAGTACCAGTAACATTATCATTTGCAAACATTTTGGATACAAATACAACACTAAATCACTCCTTGTCTCATTATCATCCAAAATCTATGTCATTAAATTGCATAACATCTCAATTCTAACAACCCTTAAAGACGATAACGAGACGATACCATGACAAAAAATGTTCAAACTTTGCGAAAACAAGTCAACAAACAACAGCCAAGGAAAGCAACCAATCGAAAAGTGCGTAATAGAGCAAATTTCGCCCTTCGACATTAGGTACAGTGGAGAATCTGTTATTCTTTCCCGTTTAAACGCAAACGTACGCAAACGCAAAGAACTAAAACGTAGGAAAGAACAACTTTTGGACAATTCTGATAATTCTTGTTTATCTTAGTGGCAAACAATTTGGAGCCTGATCAGACGCCGGGTTACCCGGCGTCTGATCTGGCTCCAAACTGTTTGCACTGCAAATAATAGTTTAGCGTAAACGCGTTTATTGGGAAAGAATAACAGAGTATCCACTGTAATAGCAGTTATCACATACCGTAAAACTCTCTATTACGACCATTAAATGGTCTTCAACATTTGCGTGTAATGCAGGTGGATGCGTAAAGCCATATGAAAGAAAGCCATAAATCGCCTACAGGAGATCTCTGCTTTACTTTAATCTTATTATAAGGTGCCTCATGTCTCTAGTATAATCAATTAGTTTTGTTTTCAGTAGTGGTAGCTAAAGGGTTTACTGTGTTTTTACAGTAGACTTCGTCTGGGTATAATATGCTATATTTTGCATAATACTTCTTCATTTACATGTACAGTAAAACGACTCTATATCAACCACTAAATTGTGCAAATTATTAGGCTTTTAAACAGGTGAATGCTTAAAGCAACGTAACGTAAAACAGAAAACTCCTTTGGGAACTTTCTGTTTTATGTTCACATTGCTTGATATGTCATATGTCTTTTATACAATCAATTAGCCTTCTTTTTAATGGTCGTAAAATAGAGGGTTTACTTAAAATGAATGCATAAGTACTGTGGATGAAAGATAATTATTTGATTCACCATGTATTCAACTGCAAGCTGGCTTTGTTTCGTGAATAATTTTGTTTTTATATTAGTATCTGAATATGTGAGAAACATCATTGGTCTCGTGCATATCATTTGAGTGTTAAACAAATGTATGTAGCATTAATTTGAATGGTGTAAGTATTTGCATATACATGGTCAAAATGACAAACATTTTTTTTATATTCAAAGTTAACAAATTTCTTAAAAAACTGAAATTGATTCAAACTGCTAGTAAATTCCTAATAAATGTTTATCCTGCATTCAATCATTGCAGTAGAAATAGTCATGTTCACAATGTTCTGTTAGATTTTACATATCCCTGAGAGAATTTATGTTTTTATTTATTACGTTTTTAAAGTTAACGATTGTATGGGTTTTGTACTGTTTCTAGGAAAGTAAACTGTTTTGTTCCATTGAAATGGTATGTTGTAAGAAGTAAGTGTTTGTTTAAAGTCAATCATGGTTCAGCGTGTCTTAATACATTGAACCCTGATGACGAATATATTCGCTATTTACTAAAACAGCTTACCTGTGAAGAGTATAGTTTATATATGCAAATAATGAAGACCAAGATCAGAGGATAGGATCGCCCTTATCAGAGTATGTACATTTTGCCAAAAAAATTATATTGGCTAGTGAGTTAAAGAGAGAAAACGGCCATTCGTGTGCGTGTTTTTTGGGTAAGCTTTATATGATAATTCATTATTAGACACAGTGCCCCTTCCATCGACGGTCCTCAAAACAATGATTCCCTCCTTACAGTAATGCTTGTCCCGCTGTTCCCAAAACAGGACACTTATATTTGATGATTTCACTGCTGCAATATCGTCTACACTTCCGTCTATACTTAAAATTGTCGTTTATCTCAAATTTACATACCGGCATTGGACATTTTTACAGAAGAAACATAAGGACGGATGAAACACAGTTTAATTCATATCTGATCTAGATTCAATGTTCGGCTCTCATTGTATTAATTTCCCCACCCTATAACAACTCCCTCCGAATAATGTACATACTATTTGTCTCCCATTGGGTGTTGTTGGTAAGAGGAAGCACTGTTTCGCTAAACTTGTTTACAAATATTAGAAATGTTTGAATATTTCCTATGGGAGATTGTATCTCTTTAATGTCCAGATACGCATTAAAATCACTTAAGTGTTAGCAAATGGTTGCGAAATTGAACACAACGCGATCTTTATTCCTGAGACACTAATCCCTGGATACATTTTAAAATGTATACAAATAATAAATGACTTCTTGGTACAGACATATAACGTAACACGGAATTTCCCAATGGATAACGATACACCTATACTGTATCTCATAAACATTCGTATTTTACATTATTTTACATTAATCCATTTATGCCGACTGGATTCTTCTTAGTTTATTTAAGCAGTACCTGGTATAACTGTCCATTTCATTATATTTTTCAAACATTTTATTTTACAAACAATATAACAATTTTCCAAAAAGGGAATTCAAATAATATTAATTTATAAAACTTCAAAGAGAATAATGTTTATTTAACATCACGGTAATATTGCTTGTCATTTACATTGCCATGACGTCATTATCATGACGTCATCATATGACGTCATGTATGCAACGTCGTCATGCATGCATTAGCGTATTATCCTTCCTGACGTTACAGCCTAATGGTATGTGCGTTCTTAGCTTCCAAATCAAATCGGTTTCATAAATCTGTCTTTCACGTTATCGTGACGTTTGATTTCATTGCTGAATACCTGTATAAAAAATGTGACGTTTGTTTTGACATGATATTAAAAAAGGCCCTTAGAGGTCGAACTATTAGAAAAGAGCATTCTATTTTAACAAACAAATAAAAAATAAATCAAGCGCCGCACTTAGGCTATTAACTTCTTTATACGGTGACATTAAGACAAGATAAACAATTTAAATAATTGGCTTCTTTATATTAAATCTTTTTAAATATTCAACTGTCTTTTTACGTCATCAGTGACTATTTGTGTGTGTGGTCGTAATTGTTTGGACTTAACTGTACTTATTTCATGAACTATTTTCAGTCCTATCTGTAATGGTTTTAGAAATGTCGATAAAAGATATTCTGACGTAGAAATATTATTTTGCTATTGTAAGAATCAGATAACTCTACGGATGCATTCAAGTATATTTATATTACATTATCAAACTTACTGAACAGAGTAGAGAAGAACATTTATTCAGTCAAAACAAAGAACATTATATTAGATACCGATGATAAAAAGAAGTTTAAACTTTATCCCCAGTTATTCCCAACGTAAAGAGAAGGAATGCGTACTTTGTAAATGTGAATTTGCATATTTCATACGTTTCCTATTCATTTGAAAACCTTCCCACGAAAGGTTTTCACGCATTTTATCATTTTCCAGAAACATTAAAGATATTGAATTACATTGATTGTCTACATTGTTATTTTCTACATTGTTATCCAGCTTGAATTAAGTAACTACCTCAGATTCAAATCGAAAAGGACAAACTTTCTGCAAGAGCAGAATTCATGCACCAAGGTTATAAAGAGTTTAGGTTGAGTCTGAGCTACTTGAACCCGGGGGTTTCGATGCTTTTTCAAAAAACGGTCACTTCACCCTTTAACTCTCATTGACGGCTGAAAACGCGTTTACAAGCAGTTTGGATCCTGATCAGACGGCGTGTAACGCGGCGTCTGATCAGGATCCAAACTGTTTGACACTCGTATCGATATGTTCAAAGTCAAACTATATTGAATCTTACTTTGAAACGATCTTGCAAACAAGAAAATTGAAGCAGACGTCAATAAAACGGTGAAGGGGTAAACATCTCACGAAAGATTTGGCAGCAAAAGGGTTAAAACAAGCTCGACTTGTAACAGAAATGTGTGCAAAGACCAGTTATATGATACAGTTGGAAGTACTCAGAAACATTGATACAATCAACAAATGCACTTACAGATTCAATCTTTATAATAAGCCTATCCTTAAATTCACCAAGGGGAAACACATGCAATTAGATCTTTTAGCAAGTGTATGTATTTTTATCTGGAACAAATTGTCATATTGCCCGTGATTTTATATAAATGATACACGGCCTAAAATAAATCGATGACTTGAATACATTTGAGTGATCGCTATAATTGTAAAACTTTTTTTCTTACATCAGATTTAATTTGTTACTTGAACTGGGGAATTTTAAGCCACGTTATATTTGAATATAAACTTACAAATGCTAAATGGATTCTCTCATATCATATTTGGATGAACCCAGAATAAAAGTTATTTGATAACAGTTTGGGTAACCCTGGTCAGGGGCCACACAACTCGGCGTCTGATCAGGATTCAAACTGTTTCACACACATTTAACTTTTTCTGAAATCAAAATACTTAAAAATCTATAATTAAGAAATGAAAGCAGAAGACATTGTTTTGATATTGATGACGTCATGATAGTGTATAGGTTAATAACACCCAGTAAAGCATTCATTACATTATTGCTAATCTGTATGAAACAGTATTCACTTAACTCATTCACCACTGAAACTTTTAATGGACAATTCCAATTTCAAAATAAGTCTGATCTATTTCTGACTATTTAGGGTTAATTTCAATAATATATTTCAAAATGACAAACAGTATAGACCCTGATCAGAGGGCTCCTTATGGAGCCCTCTGATCAGCGTCTATACTGTTTGCATGGGACAAGTGCAATCCTCACAGGTATACTGTTTGTAAATGACGAGTAAACTCGTCGCTAGGGCTGAATGTATTAAATAAACAACCTTGGGTAGAGAAATTTCTAGAGCATTGTTGTAGCATATTAACTCTTAAACCTTTCGGCGCCAAATAAATTGTGAATATTTACCCCTGCCACGTTATTTTGTCGTCTGCTTCAATATTGTTCAATGCAAAATCGTTTCAAAGATACTTTTAAGGTAGTATGACTTAAGAAATACTGATACGAATGCCAAACAGTTTGGATCCTGATCTGGATCCAAACTGTTTGCAAAGTCGACTTTGAGCATATCCACAAAACCAGTTATATTTCGATGCCTCCTCCTGGTTTGTACTGTTTGTTATTTTTTATAAATACCATGCCGTCGTTAGATCACCTTTGTATATCAGTAATGAAATATCACAGTTATCACAATATTTTAAGGAGAGGGTTTTTTCAATATTAACCCTTTCCCACATAGCCTGTCTCTTGTATTGAATATAGGTGTCCTCTTAAAGCAGGTTGAAAGTAAAGCAGAATGCGCCTTAAGCGCATTCTGCTTTACTTCCAGCCTGCTTTAAGCTATCATCTGCTAGAATATAGAAAATATTTTGTATGATACATATTACTGAGTGCATAAATTGGAACTATTTTCTTCAGTGAAGGAATAAACTTAATGCGCTAAAAGGCGCTTCTATGGGGGAAAGGGTTAAGGTACACATGGTTAAACTACTTAACCCTTTCATGATCAAATTTGTCGAGAGTTTTGTACCACTTAGTGGAAAAGAATAACGTCTTTGCGTAATATTGGATGTAATGTTGCCCTCTTTATCCAGGAAGCTAAACACACCCTTAAAGTGTACGGATGACGGAGCTATTGTCGATAAGGTTTGACCTGACGGTTCATGCATATTCCGTCTTTTTCCGTAAGTTATTCGTTAGCTTCCGAAAACAACTACAGTGTATTGAGAATAGACAATTCAACGGTGACTCAAACTGGAATAGTGTTATCGGTTATAGATAAATACAGTCGGTGATGACTCAGTGGTAAGGTCGCCGCGCTACCAAGGTAAGGGTATTGGGTTCGATCCCCGGTAGAGTTTTGTATTATTTATTGAATATGTACATGTATTTTTTTTTAAAAATGCGGATAGACGCATGCAAACCATGACATTCATGCAATTGCATGTACATGTATATGAAATAGAGTACAGTGCTACTTGCCTAGGAAAAACTTGGCTAGAAAACTGGTCCAAAGAACACCACGTTATGCAAAACACTCCCAGAAAGCACTATGCGTTACTTTTGTATTTCGTCAAGCATCAAAAGGCATCAGGCAGCAGGCCGTTTTTTCAAAAAAAATTGCTGACTGATTTATTTTAGTATCGTTTAAGGCATACTAAACTTTTAATTTTTTACTATTTAAAAAATATTTACAGCCGAAGTTTACAAAACAGTACCGAGAATCGAACCCATGACCCTTCCACAACGAGTCATTAACGCTATCCATTCAGCTATTGCAACACAGTGACTTTTGGTATCGGCTAAGGTATATATCAATAAAGTATCCGGAAACCCCCGATTGTACCACCGATTGTACCAACGAAAGTTGACGGAAAGTGATGACCGTCAGGTCAAACCTTATTGATAATAACATAGTATCGAACAATTTAAACAAAAAACATACTTTCTTCGCTTGATCTCTGTGCTTGTCTAGATGATGTACGTATATACTACTCAAATATTGCTAAGTGTCAATGCTATACACCTTCATAGGTTTCAATGCATTGACACTATCACTTTCTCACAACATAACTTCCAACAGTTTTATTTGATTCCTTCTATATTTGGAGATATGTGTGCCAATGGTTCACTGTACATATTTTGTAAAAATTCATTCTTGTTTAGACCCTGTAGGTGAAACCAGAGAAACTTATCAAAATGTAAAATTTCTGACATTTCATCAACATTTTCAAATCCATTGAAGTCTACATTTTTATATTCTTAGAGGTGTTTGTCGTTGAAAAACAATGTTTTACCTTTCTGTTCAATTGTACAAATTATTGAATTGTAAAGCATGTTCATTAACTCAAAAAACACAATTTGTAACTTTTGCAGTTTTCTGTGAAAAAGGGATATTTTATCTTTTTCACCAATGCACCTGCATGGAACATTTACATGTGTAAGTCACATAAGGACCAGTAGAACGAATCTCAAGCTACAACTCTTGAACATTTTGTTGAAATTGAACAAACCTGTGGAAGGTTATAAAATGAGAAAGTGATAGGGCCGATGCATTGGTTTCTATGAAGATTATACTTTTGACCTTTAGCAAACTTTGAGTTGTATATATTTCCATACTCTTTGTGAGCATGTGGGTATTATATCGCGATACACATGTGCTTTTCAACTCTTTTTAGATTATTTTATCTTCTTAGACAATTCAAACAGAAGTGTAACTATTCAATTTTGTCTGTTAAGCCTTTTGGTGCCAAATTAACCGTGATGTATTTATCTCTTCACCGCTATAGTGTCGTCTGCTTCAATATTGTTATCTACAAGATCATTTCAAAGTTAGATTAAATATACAGTGCTCCCTCTCTACAACGACATCAATTGGGAGACACATATTGTGTTTGTTGTTCGGAGGGAGTCGTTGTAGAGGGGGACATTTAAGACTTGGCTTACATTTGCAAACAGTTTGAATCCAGATCAGACGCCGCGTAACGCGGCGTCTGATCAGGATTCAAGCTGTTTGTCACTGGTCAATATATGTTTTCTATCACAATATCCACTTATATGTAACTGTGAGAGAAAACAGCAGACGACAATCTTAAGCAGACGATATTGCAGCAGTAAAAGAGTTAGACTTAATTATCCCGTTTAGGGAATTACGGCAAGTGTCGTTGTAAGGAGTGAGTCGTTGTTTGGAGGGCCGTTATAGAGAGGGAGCGATGTAGTATGACTTTCAAAATATCGATGCAAGCTTTAAACAGTTTGGATCCAGATAAGACGCCGCGTTAATACTGGATCCAAACTGTTTGCAAACTCGACTTTAAGCGACTCCGGTGGTGAAAGCGTTAATCATTTCTATTCTGAAAACCAGTGTATGACGGTTGGTACAGTGGAAAATCCGTTATTCTTTCCCGTTTAAACGCAAACGTGCGCAAACGCAAAACACTAAAACGTAGAAAAGTACAACTTTTTGACAATTCTGATAATTCATGCTTATCTTGGTGGCAAACAGTATCTACCCCCCCCCCCCCCCGCCCCCCACCGCCCCTAAAATATCATCATGGATTCACCATGTTTTAAAAGCGCAACAGTCCAAAATATAAAACTTAGCACAAAAAAAAAAAAAAAATGAAAACGAATTCTGACTGAAAAATAAACATTGTCTGATGTAATTAACTGTAAAGCTGTCTACTTGTTAAAAGCAACAGACTTAAAATGAACCATCCTGACAACTGCAAAGGAAATCATCAATTCAAAACCATCCTGACAATAAAGATCAGTTGTAATTAGAATTCAATCGCTGCTCTAAACGTCTCTGTTGGTAATGGATTCGTTATACAAAGTCAAATTAGTGTTAAGCGGTCATTCGTTAACCCTTTCACTCCCAATGACGTCACAAAGCGCGTTTGAAAACAGTTTTGATCCTGATTAGACGCCACGTTACGCGGCCTCTGATCAGGATCAAAACTGTTTGCCACTTGTTTTGATATAACGTCAGTTATACAGCCTTAAATCTTACTTTGAATCGATATTGCAGACAACAATATATACGCAGACGACGCTATGGCGGTGAAGGGGTAAGTATTTTACGATAAATTTGATAATGAAAGGGTTGAA
This sequence comes from Gari tellinella, assembly GCA_922989275.2. Classification (NCBI taxonomy): domain Eukaryota; kingdom Metazoa; phylum Mollusca; class Bivalvia; order Cardiida; family Psammobiidae; genus Gari; species Gari tellinella. Next base: position 50,425,964 of record OV277866.1, read on the forward strand.
TATGAAGAGATATTTAGAAAGATAGGTTGTTGCTTGATGCAAGACAACTGTACAGCAGAAGGCCGCAATAGGAACTTTCTTGTTTACCCTTGTCCTGCTTAAAGCAGGTGATATCATTAGTTCACTTCTGTTGATGTTGCCGCAATAGAGAAGCTTGACTGTAATTCACAGCATTAACCCTTTCACTGTCTTATCCGGAATATACAGGGTATTTGCAAACAGTGTCGAGCTTGATCAGACGCCGAGTAACGCGGCGTCTGATCAAGATCCAAGCTGTTTGACACTCATTTAAATATTTCTTAAGTCAAAAATACCCAAATTCTAAAATTGATAAATAAAAGCAGACGACAATTGTTTAACGCATATAACGTCATGGCAGTGAATGGTTTAAAATTGCTTTTCCTGGAATGCAATATTATCATAGCTATTTATCACATTAAGGAAGTAACTGACAAGAACAGTACAAATGCATTTAAGCTAATAGCTAATCAGTGATTATGTGAGAGGCAATCGACAATGGTGGAAACACTTAACCCTTGTAGAAAGTATCACGATAGTTATTAGTATAGAAATATAGTTTATACTTCAATAGACTATACAGTCCATGAGCATACATACTATTATACAAAATATACATACAATACACAATCCGGTTATGGCTACATCTTTATAATTTTCAGTGAAAAAAGAAGCGCTATTCAAGAAATTGAATAAAAACAACATGGGTTGTTTGAAGTTTTGAAATTTGGCCATGGTTCAAATGAAACTGTAAGATTTTTGACTATACAGATCATTGTTTGGATCTTTACCTGTATTACCGGTACAGTGAGTTAAACCTCGCTTATAACGAAATTGGATGTAACGAACAACTGGATAACAAAACAAAATATTTTCCCCATCTCTGTAATAAAGTAAACAAACGTATAGTAAAATGGACATGATACGATAACATTTGGATATAACGAAATAAATCAGATGGTTTACCGTCTAGAGAAGTTCGATATAAATAAGCGCCACAGTACAATGGTTCCTCCCTACAACGGCCCCTTAACAACGCTTTCCTCCCTACAACAACGCTTGTCGCTGTTCCCAAAACAAGATTCTATTTTACACTTTCACTGCTGCAATAACGTCTGCTTAAAATTGTCGTCTGCTGTTTTTCCTTAAAGTCACATAATTGACGTTTTGAAACAAAAAAACAGCTTGAATCAAGATCAGACGCCGTGTTACGCTGTTTGCAAATGTAAGTCAAGTCTTTATTGTCCCCTCCCTATATTGACTCCCTTCGAACAACGTACACAATCTTCGTCTACCATTGGGTGTTGCTGTTGAGAGGGAGCACTGTACCGGTATAAATATTCGTGTTGAATATCAAAATATAGAAAGTATGTTGTTTACCAAGGGAAAGATGTTAATCGTTCGTTATAAATGCGTTTGTACTAGAAGAGAAAGCAATGCATTGCATATACTGCTGGATTTTTTCCAGTAAAACCGGCGTTCCTGTATATGAAAGGAATTATTCTTGGATGTGATGTGAAATGGCGAAACCAATCTCTTTTTTCAGAAAAAAATGGTAATGATTCATCTTTTATTTTAATTTTATAAAAAATAATTTCAAAACTTTGGAAACAACATCTGCACACACCCGTTTCTAGCTTTACATTCTGAACGACACGAGAGAGCTCTTGATATTTGCTGCAAACAATTCGTCTACATGTTCCACTGTTGTAAAGCGTTTGAGTGGAGTTTGAGATTGATCTTAAGCATTTGACTGGTCAGATTTGACAAAAGCTCAAATCTGACCAATTAAATGCTTGAAAATGATGACCTCAGACTCAACTCAAAACGCTTTATAACATTGGACCCAGGAAGAACACCTCATACTTCGGAGTATCGTCTATGTTCAAATTGTGCTGAATCTAAGGCTGCATTGTTTGCCTGTGTCGCATTTATGGAACTCTATGCATACATATTGGTTAATGTATACTCTAAAATTAGAAAGAGATACAGTGCTCCATACCTACAACGCCCTCCGAATAACGATTCCCTCCTTACATCAATGCTTACTGATGATCTTCGTCTGCTGAAAATTGCCGTCTGTTGATATTTCTTAAAGTTACGTATTAAATATCTTTAAAGAAGAAACATAAAGACGAGTGACACACAGTTTGAACCCAGATGTCTAATCTGGGTTTAAAGTGTTTGCAAATGTATTTTAAGTTTATTATTTTCCTCTCCCTATAACAACTCCCTACGAACAACACACACACATTCGTTGGCTCCCGTTGGATGTTGCTTTAGAGAGGGGACACCGTAGAGCTAGGTTACCAAATCAAAAACGTATTCAATCATGTCTGCCTTGTCTGTTGTCTAAATGCAATTATTATAATATAATTACATCCTAGCTACGAGTTTACGCGTCCTTAAAACAATTTGCATGTGAAAAGTTAACTTGTCTTATGCAAATAATAGTGTAGACTTCGATCAGATGGCTCCTAAAGAAGCCCTCTGATCAGGGTATTGGAGAATTTGCCATAGTACAATACTGGATTGAAAATATAATCATTCAGATTAGGTCCCCGAAATGTTTGGACACCTATAAATGAGAACAAGGGAGGTCACTCGGGATATTAGACATTGTGCTAAATTTAGTTTTCATAGATCCAAAGTTTGTTATGAGGTAGTTATATTGTATTAGATCTAGTTACACTACAATCAGTTGAATAAGTAAAAAGTTACAGCTGTTTAGTTTAGGCCCCCAACATTTTGGGACACCGTGTATATTGTAGAAAACAACCCTAATTAGTCAAATGTGAACTAAATTAATTAGAAATTTAATTTGTTCATTAGAAGTTCCAGGGGTAAATGAATTAACTCTTTCGCTGCCAAGTGTTATCGTCTGCTTTAACTCTCTTACCGCCAGAATATCGTCTGCATTGATAGTGTCGTCTGCAATATTTTCAATGTCAGATTTCGGGTCGTTACGAATGTCAAACAGTTTGGATCAGGATCCAAAATGTTTGCAAAGCATTCTGACGACATTGGCAGTGAAAGAGTAAAGAGTTAATAGCGCGTATACCAATAGATAGAGGCCCTTTGATAGGACTGTTACAGTATACATGTACATTTATTTGAAGACTCCTACTACATTCGGTGACATCTTAATCAGATTTGACACCAAGGTCCGCAAGCTCGCCAGGCAAGGCTTTACAATATAAAGTCGAAACTCGATACTCCGAACTCGTTTAAATCGATCAAACCAGTATTTCATAAATCGTTTTTCAATATTTGATCTCACTTTAGTCGAACATACCCGTATTTCAAAGTTAAAACGTTTTGGCTTTGAAATGTTGGTATGTTCGAACTAACCGCGAGTTCGAATTATCGAGTTTCGACTGTGCTAGAAATTACAATTTACATTAACACTCTCATTGGGATGCTAATTAACTTATTTCTTCAAATTCAACACTTTTTGAAAATAGTAATTATTTCCAAGTTACAAAGCGGATAGAATACGTTTAATAATTTGCACCCTAGTAACCTTAACTTTCCCAAAAAGTGCTGTTACAGAGAGGAAGCGTTATCATTTCACAATAAACGTGTTTTTTCCTCAAAAGATTTAGTTATTGCAAACCGTTTTGAGCTTGATTACACGCATACGTTTAACCCGTTTATGGCTGGGTCACAAATTCGCACGCAGAACAGTTTCGGTTTGTAACATCTATCGGGAAAAATAAATTTATATTGGAATGCTATTACATGAATTTCTTGTAATGGAGAAAATAAACCATTAACTTGAACTGAATTAAAAAGTGTCTAATCACTTCCATTCCAGAAACCAACGAACGCTGTTTAGCTCAAGGGTTTAAAGATTCAGTTAATACATTGTAACAGCTACACTTTTATTCGCAATTGGGATCTAGATAGGAGAACAAGGTAATTGACTATTAATCAGGATAACAAAAATGAAAAATACCTTAAATCGGAATGTGAAACATTAAAGCTGATGAAAAGTAAATAGCAGACGATGCTTTGCTGGGAAAATGGTATAATCTTTACTCACATTGTACGTTGTCCAATTTACATATATGCGATTTTATTTTTATGCTTTCCGCAGGGCTGCCATTTCTCCGGATTTTTCTTATATCTTAGGATGTTTTGTCCAAACAGATGGTAGCTTAAAGCAGGGTGAAAGTAAAGCAGAATGCACATGAAGGCGCGTTCTGTTTTACTTTCAATCTGCTTTAAGTAATTCGCGCTTGAAAATAGAAAATTCGGAAATCTTAGGATTTTTCATGATCAACCTATGGAAGCTACGTTTCCGTGGTCTACTTAAACTTCTTATTCTTTATTACACTCGTTATAGTTATAACGTGTCGTACATATTATACTTACCTTTGTTTTTTTTGCGTATGTGTTATCTTAACACCCTTAATGCTCTGGAACCCGTTTCATAAAACTTCGTACGACAAAAACGGTCGTAAGGCAAAATTATGAAATGCATTTAATTTCTGATTTCTCTATATAATCCTGTCTTGTGACATCTCTTTGGAATCATCTTTTCAAGACGATTCCAAAAAGATGTCACAAGACAGGATATGATGGAGAAATACATAATAATTATGACTTTTATCATCTGACTTACGACAACATTTGTCGTACGAAGTTTTAAGAAACAAGCCCCTGGTGCTGTCTAGAGATGACACTTTGTGCCCAGAGACTGTGCTAAGTTTTGTTTCTAAAATTTAGCATAGTCTCTCGCTATATTACTACTGTGCAGCCTGACCTTAATGTGAATTTGCTCCACTGATGTTACCTCGTATAATACGTGTAAAAGTATTCTGTTAGAGTAGATCTAATAAAACTTGAAACTGCCTAAAAGGAAATTAGTACATCGTTAACACCTTCATTGCCATGACGTCATCGATTTTCAACAAGTGCCGTATGCTTGGTTTTTTTTTAAAAAATTTTTTTTTTTAAAGTTATTTGGACTAAAGAAATATACCCTGATCAGACGCCGCTTAAAAAAGCGTTGTTTAATCAGGATCCCAACTGTTTGCAAATAACGATTATACTCAAAGTACAACAACGAAGGGTTTGAAAGTGTAATTTGTTTTGTGTTTTACTAACTGCTATAAAGTGAATCAACATGTCATGTGTTGCAAAATTGAGTAGTGTTTAAATAATAATACCAATATTGGGGATATCTGTATTACAGTAAATTTGTATGAGCAATATACCTCGGGCTTTGCAATATTTTATGCAGCCTTGTTGTCTTGTTGTCTGACCCGGATCCAAAATATTTGAAAATATCAGTTACCCTTTGTCAGCTGATCGCGACTTAACTGATTTTTGCAAAAAGTTTGGATCGAGATCAGACGCCGCGTTATCATTAAGACGCGTGTCAAACAGTTTCGATACAGATCAGACATATGTGTCGAAAATGTTTGACACGCGTCTTAATGTTTCTTACCTTAAAACATATAAAAATCTAAATTTAAAATTTTTTGAAGACGACAATTTCAAAGCAGACGATACAAACGCAGGATAAGGGTTAGGATTAAGCTTGGCATGATACATCTAACTCGCTTTTTTTTTTATATAAATACATTATGTTATAGATATTTAATATTTTCCAATACTGCTATGGTAACTTAATCGAAATACAATTCAAATTCACAGAAATTAGAATAGCACGAACAAGTTTACTTTATTTGTTTGGCAGTGTCTAAATCTATTTTCATTACAAACGGATACCTGTCAGAGTTGATAAATATCAAATAGGATTTAAAAGGATTGGCGTTTTAAAAGAACAGAACAGAACAATATAAATCTTACATTACGTCTCTGGAATAAAAACTTGTAGTTAGAGGTATTGTCATACGTCAAATGGTTCAAACGTTCATATAAATTACTAATAGTAGTATATGTAATACAATTGCCAACAATATTTTGATAAGAAATACTGAATGTTTAGTTTGGGGGGGGGGGGGTTGCTTACATATCGCCGACTTTAAAACGGTAGGCTGAATTTGGTTTCAAGTTCAAGTTGCATGTCCTTTGACCCACCAAAATGTATATATGATTGTCAAACAGTTTGGATACAGTCACTCGGCATTTGATCTGGATCAAAACTGTTTGCACGGTTCTGTCTAAATTTTAGTAGGCAAATGACTATTAGATACTTGTATTGTAATTTTTTAAACTAAAAACTCTATAAATTACAGAAAAACTTCTCATTTATTGGTTAATTATATAGTATTAAAGGTAGGTGACTGCTTAAATCAAGGTGACAGTGAAACAGAACGCTCCTTTAGGATCTTTCTGTTTCATTGTCACCTTGCTTTAAGCTGTCATCTGTTTTATACAATCAATTAGCATTCGTTTAAGTGGTCGTAATAGAAAGGTTTTACTGTATAAATATATATTTCCTCTGTCAAACACGACTCGAGTGTTATCTTCCAAACGGCTATAGAAATAGTTATGTATCATAAGTGATAAACAACACTAAAACACAGGCATCCGATTTCTAGATGATTACTAGATGATTTCTAGATGTTTTCCAATATCAATGGAAGGGTATGGTCAATAACAATCTTTTGCACGCTATAAGCATATTTGTAGTAGCGATTGCAAAATATGTGGCTAATGATAAGACGCCGAGTGGGGCGCAGAAGGACCCCATGTCTCATCTGGATCCAGAGTGTTTGGCATTCCGGTAATACAGTGCCCCTCCCTACATCGTCCCTCCTTACAACGACTCCCTCCTTACAACGACCATTGTCGCAGTTACCTAAACAGAACAATTATGTAAAACATATTCTCGGCTGCAATGTTGTCTGCTTAAAATTGTCGTCTGCTGTGTTTCTCAAAGTTATACAGTGGGAATTTTGATAGGAAAAACTGGATGACGAGTGACAAACAGCTTGCATCTAGATCAGACGCCGCGTTACGCGGCGTCTGATCTGGATTCAAGCTGTTTGCTACTGTAAGCCAATTATTTAATATTCCTCCCTATAACGACTCCCTCCGAATAACACCCACCCACACACAGACACAAACAATATGTGTCTCCAAAAGGTGTCGCTGTAGAGAGGGAGCACTGTAAATGGGTTTGCTGCACTTTCCCTTCTCCCCGGAGATGTGACATACAACAGAATACTGTTTTCGCTGAATTGAGTCCCCAGTTGATCATAAAAGGTCACTATTATACAATTGGAGCTGTTTCTAGTTATAGAAATAATACAAAATATCACCGTGCGTTTCCCCAAGGGATGGGTATAAATAAGTTATAGTCAAATTAAACTGTGTCTCATAATTCTGGCAGACTTTGAAATATATTATATTTAACAGTAGTTTATGATGCGTTCCCATTTCTGTAAAAAAATAGTTTCAACAAATGCTTTCAATAGGCCAGTCCATCTCTTTGATTTGAATCCGTATATAGTTAGTATCGAATTCAAGAAAACAACACGTTCTAATATCTTTTGATATTATCAGTTTCACAAACACGAAACATTAGATTTGAGAGCAGTTTTAGATAGATAAAACAGTGAACCGATTTAAAATAATTAATTTCTAGTAAAAAACATTACATTCTGAAGAAATATGATGATAATAAAATCAGTAGAATCTATATTTTGGGGGAAATTCTGTGCCGTTGGCCATTTATGATCCCTGGGTCAGAAGAATCCTCACTCCGGGACGTAACATTTTTACATGGACTTACAAGGAGGAACAACTTTAATAATATTCTACTCTGAAACCATAAGACCATAGACATGTAGCTTTGTCTTATGGTCTTCTACCAAGATTGTTCAAGGTATGACTATCGGGTCAATAAATGACACAGCTCTGGGGCTTATCTGTTTTATATAGACTTTTATAGGAAAACCTTTGAAAAACAATTTCTTCTCTGAAACAACTTGCGAGGAGAGTTTAATAATATTTTGCATGAATATTTAATATTTTACACGAATATTTTGAATTAGGTGACCCTTTATTTTGACTATTCTTATCATGATGAAGTTTTACAAGCAACATCCCACAAAAATCCAATGGCAAACGTCAGTTTGCATCCAGTATAAAACAAAAGTGCCTCAAATGCTCAAGAAAGATCTCAGACTCAACTTAAACTCTTTTTAACCTTGTACATCGGACAGAGAAATAAAAAATAGTGAAACATATATACGAGGATCTTACATGAATGCTCATTATTCATCATTTTTAATAAATGAGTTGACTAAAATAAAATGACAAGAGCCTTGGCGAGCGTCATATTAATTTTAGTCAACGGGTTTATTAAAAATGATAAGTAATACGCACGCATGTTAGATTCAATTTATCACATAACAATTTTAAACACATATCAAATCAATCGAAGCCGTAGTTTGTAGTCTTACTCCTATGTAGATTTTCCGCCCAAACCTGACTTTATTTACGGTAACGTCATCACAAATTACGTCATTTAGTTTCACGCTACATGCAGCCATGGATAAATTACAGTAATTTCTCCAGGATGCAGCGCTTGTGAACGAAAAGGTTTGGCCGGAGCCCAAAAAAACGATATTTCACCCGTTACATGGATGTGTCATAGCACATTATGGTTGCTGTTAATCAACCATAAACCCTCCCCGCTATGAATACCTATCATTTAATTTATTAGTTTAGCTGATTAAATAAGGAAAAATAAATACCGTAGGAATGATCAATTATGCTAATAGCATGATAAGGGTTAATATTTAAAAAAAAAAACTGCCTACTTTCTTGATAAAAGTTTAGAACATGATATCAATTTTGACTTAAAACATATATGAGTGTGAAACAGTTCTACCCCTGATCAGCCTGTTAGTATATATGCTGCATCTTATCTGGTTCCAAACTTTTTTATAAATGATAGTGTTTTAAGCCTATTATAATTAGTGAACTGGTAAAAGATCAACAGAAATAAAGTTTTAATCTACTAAAACGATGGAATACATGCTTTACTTTCAACATTGAGTTTTCAATAGAGTACACATTTAATGATAGGAGAGGGGTTCTAAAGTATTTATGTTGTTAAAACGGTATGTATTTCCTATTAACCCTCTAAATACGCCTTTGGTTTATGCCTCCATTGAAGGAAAGAGTTCTAATTCAAAGTTTTTATTAGCATGAATGTGCAACATTAAAAACATTGAATATCCTAGCAGATGGTAGCTTAAAGCAAGCTGAAAGTAAAGTGGCATGTACTTTTCAATCTACCTTTAATGGACACCTGTCTTTCCAGGTAGGAACAGGCGATCGGGTAATGGGTAAACCCATTACCTAAACCAATTACCCCACATCCCGTGTTAAGTATTTAATATAGGTCACCTCTTAAAGCAGGTTGAAAGTAAAACATAATGCGCCTTAAGGTGCACCCTGCTTTACTTTAATCCTGCTTTAAGGCACCACCCACTACGACATAAAATATCACCTATGTTTCATAATTATGACTGCTTAGTGCATGAAGAGGATTTAGTTGCTTATGAAGGTGGAATTCATTAAAGGAGTAAAAGGCATAATGATGGGGGTAATGGGTTAAGCTTTTGCACATGAAGGAGTGCATGGTATAGGAGATTAAAATGTATTCCCCACATGAATAACAATGTGGATCCTATATATATAAAAGAAAAATAGTTTGGTGTGTTTTGATTCCAGCCTGTGTACCCAAGACTTAAGCTTCCGTTTTATGGCTTGTCATAGCAGAGATGACTATGGGACAGCAGCTGCACCCCAGTGGGGGTCAGTATACAATTCGATTTCTAGCTAATTGGTTACTTCCTATTGTTAGCTGTGATGATGCTTTGCGCTTTATGGCCCCTGGGCAGAAGCTTTGAGATGCGAAATCCATGTGCGCTATGAGCATGACAGCCTGAACTATTTCTATGAAATTTCTGTCAACTTAAATCTGCTGGTATATAATGAACAAACAAAATATACATTTTTGAAGAAACTGTTTACCATTCAACATATTTTAAAATATCAGTTTAACCCTTTGCCTAATGAATATTCATGTCATTATTAATAACTGAATAATACAAAATTTATGTTTAATACCGGTAATATCCCCTTTTTCACCTGTAATAGGCAGCATTTATAGACCTATAATGTCATTTAAGAACCAGAGAGGACAGTCATTGATTATAAAGACTGTTCCTATATAGTAACCATCTGATCAGGATCTACTTTTAATCCATGTTAACGTTCTTTTACCGAGGTGAAAACCCGTGTCTGTTAAGTATGTTAAAAGTCAGCTTCTTTGTTATATAGAAAAAGTATGATCAGTGCTACTTTCGGTTTGCTTAAAACGATGAAATAAATAACCGTCGCATTTGACATTAAACAAAATTAATACATTAAAATACATAGGGATAAACGGGAGCTTGACTGCATATAGATATAGGTATCAAACTAATAAACCGCATTCGATCTATTCTTTTCCGAATCGTTTATGACCGTTATCGACACCGTCTCAATGAGATGCGTTAACTAAACCGGAAACAACCTTTTCCTTATCAGGGGAGTTAACTCGTGATGAAAATTGGGATAACTCTGTAATGCGGTAGGGTCCCATTACGATATTAATATATAGAGGATAAATGTCTTTAAGATCGAAATTTAGTCCATTGAGTGAACATCAGACGTTATATTTATAACAGTCTGATGTTCACGAAATTGAATAAATTCAATCTTTCACTGAAAAAATACAGTTATTCTATTAATCTATGCTTTTAAGCCACTTTTTAAACGAAATTGTTCGACAATTGAAAGCGTAAATACATTATTTATCCCGTGTTGAGCCCCAAGTTTATATCGAACACATTTTCGAAACAGTTTCCAGTACGATGACGTAACTGGTTTATTGATTTGACGTCATCGGAATTGCGTCGTTACTTCCGATCTTGGATTCGTGCTTTTCCGCTGAGTGGTTCGCGACCAATCGGGCTGCCGAAACGGTAAGACGCAATTGACTACGATTATTGGGGAGCCTATGGGGAAGATTTATAAAAGAAGCACGCGTGACGATAATCCAGCTGCTTGAAGTAGTGGGATTATCAAGTGATAATCTACTGCTTTTTCCCGGTAATCAACTGAAACGCTTAAATATATTGGGGTTTGCCTACTCAAAGACCGCAAGTTATGTGATAAATATTGTTATGCTTACCGACGAGCGTTCTGACCCACATATACGTACATAACACTGTCAGAAAAGAAGGCTGTGTTACTGATATCACCGATATAAGCTAGTGGAGATTGGTCAGCCGGACGTTATACACATATAATTTTAGACATATTTTCCAAATAGTATTAGCGATTGTGTTGATGGTAATTAATACAGAACAGAACAGAAATATATTTTACTTTTTTGCCCCGAATGGCATAATTCTAAAACAAAACGACTATGAGAATCCCGAAATACTTACGTAGTCACTTAAATATGTAATACCTGGTATTCATATCTGAAGTTTTATAGCTATGAAACATTTCATAGTAGTCTGAATATACTTCTACATAATTCTGAAGCCAGAAATGTAAATCTGTTTAGATTTTTAATTTAATGAGGGAAGCTTTGTATTGAGAGACCATTTATTGAATCACCATGGGAATCTCGACAGACAAATGAGATATAATTTCTAGATAAGACCCCATTAAAGGTATAGAAATCAAAGCAAATATGGAAAAGTGCACACTCGATTTAGTTGAATATGTTCATGAGAAGTACTGAAAAGTGCAACGTTGTTCACACCCACGAGTGGAATTTTAATTTTTGAACTATAAATGCGTTGAAACCAATTATCTCAAAGGATCAGAAAGTACTGTATAACAACACTGAGAACGACGCACGGTGTTACATTTTATGGCTGCCACACAAGCAGTGGTTTGTTCGGTGTGAAGCTGTCGCTTGCCCTAACTCTTACACTGCTAACATTTCCCGTCTGTCTTTTAATCATCATCATCATCATCATCATCATCGGTATTTATATTAACGTGCAGGAGTGGGAGTGTCGTCCACATCGGCGCCCCCTTCCAGGCAGCTGGCTAACTGCACGCATAGCGGATCTCACATTGGGTCTCCATATATCCCTTTCACCAGGGTCGACTTCAGAGAGTTTCCACTCCCTTGAAGACATCGAGGAGACAAACTATCGTCTGCCTTTTTAAAATTGGCGTATGTAATTTAATGCCAAATTAAACAATTTGAAGTTTTGCCTGAAGATATTTTGATACCAGCTCCAAACAGTTTGATTTCAGACCAGACATTACCACGTTACGCGACGTTTGATGTGGATCAAACTGATTGTAACAACGGATTGCATAGCCTATGGCGTGAAAGAGTTGAAAAATTCTATTCCAGTAGAGCAAAACTTAAATATTCGTAGCTCATTTAAGGTTTCATTAGGCGATCATACTACATGTATCAACATTAACCCTTAGCCTGCCACTCACAACTATAGCTCCATATGCAAACAGCTTGGATCCGGATGAGACGCCGAGTAACTCGGCGTCTCATCCGGATCCAAACTGTTTGACACTCGGACAACATTTTGAGCAATTTTGAGCAACTTTGAAGCACTTTGAAACTTAAAGCAGACGAGAAATATAGCAGACGACAATTTATTTGGCGGGCTAAGGGTTAAGAAAACTTTGGAACGCAATATCTTGATTAAATGAAGCCAAATTATTAGCATGAAAATGCATAAAACTTTGCACTTGTCAGAAAATGATCCAATGTATTCCTTCTCAATCTGCAGTGTTGGTATCATCTAAATATCGCATCAACCCTAATCACTGGCCTGACGTCATTAATTAAAAATAGTATCGTATTTTTTTTTTCTCAAATTTAAATTTTAGGTATTCTGACAGTTTCGATCGTCATCAGCTTTACGCGGCTTCTGATAATGATGGATGAATTAATTGGTTTTACAGGGTCTGATTAGGGTCCAAACTGTTTGCAAATAACTATTGAACTTTGGATAAGGTAGTGAAGGGGTTTGATGATTGTTATGTCACACAACCTATTTACTCTTGAAAACAGCGAAACTTTGAATAGTAATATTGTTCTATGCAAACAGTGAATACCAATGTTAGAGGGCTCGTACATGTACTCTCTGGTCAGGGGCTGCACTGTGTGTTTTTGCAATATATTGTAATAAAAGAATAACCATTACTAGCAAAACATGGGCTTATCTATTTGAAGTTTAAGGGGTGAATGAATTAATCTCAATGGGAGTTTAAATTTGATTCAAACAACTTGATAGGTTATCCTAGGATAGGTTATCCTAAAATTAATGAATGTCATGGATATATGAGACGCGCTGTTGAATAATGCACGTTATTACACACTTCGCGGAAAAATACGTCATGTTTCTAGTGGAGAATATCTTGTTCTGTCCGGTATAAATGACACGAAGCGCTAACAGAATGCAATACGATTTTAAAAATGGCAACTCTTTTAATATATTTACGATTTAGTTTAATCTGAGTTACAAACAGTTTAGGGAGCCAAATTAAACTTCCTATATGTGTTTTATTTGGAGGGAGTTGTAAAAGGGAGGAAAATTGGCTTAAATTTACAAACGCGACGTCTGATCTGGATGCAAACTGTTTGCCACTCGCCAATATGTTTTCTTTCTGTCATAATGTCCATTATGTAAGAAAACAGCAGACATCAACTTCAGGCAGATGATATTACAGCAGTATAACTGTTATTACATAATGGTCTTGGGAACAGTTGCAAGCGTTTGTTGTTGTTAGGAGAGAGTCATTTTTCGGAGTGCCGTTGAAGGGAGGGAATACTGTAAAGCAATTTAATGTTGTTGTTGTTTGAATGCCTATTAGTGTTGCATGCCATTTATACAGCGCTCCCTCTCTACAACGACAACCAATGGGAGACAAAAATATGTACGTTGTTCGGAGGGAGTCGTTATAGGGCGAAAAAATAGTATAAATTTGCAAACAGCTTGAATCAAAATCAGACGCCGCATAACGCGGCGTCTGATCTGGATTCAAGCTGTTTGTTACTCGTCATTAAGACTTTTTCTGTCAAAATGTTCTATATGTTACTTTGAAGGAAAAACCCAGCAGACGACAACTTAAAGCAGACTATAATAATAGCAGCAGTGAAAGAGTAAGATAAGAGTAGTTTTCAAAAACTGAAATCTTTATTTCTGCATTAAACCCTATGGTGTCACTACTCATTAGAATCGTCTCTTCGAGACGATTCTAATGAGTAGTAACACAATAGGATTGGTGCTGAAATGAGTGAGAAAAAGTTCAGAAAACTCCCCCTTATCTGGAGCCCTGTATATACTCATGGCCTTTGTAACAGTGGCAAGCGTTTGTTGTTGTAAGGAGAGGGTCGTTTTTCGGAGTGCTGTTGTAGGGAGAGAAAACTGTAAACGAATATTCGATCTAAAAACGAATATTCGAATATTCGTTGACATCCGTACAAGTGTAAAGCAATTTAATGTGTTGTTGTTTGACTGCCTATTAGTGCTGCATGCCACTTATAGTTGATGGACTCCCCGAAGATCTAACAAACATCAGAAAATTGTTTTCGTTCAGTCGAGTCCCTAGTTGCTCATTATCTGCTGATTGTTCGCAAATAAAACTGTTTCTAGTCACAAAAACTTTACATTATAACATTACAAACACTGTGTGGTTCTCGGCGTATAGCAGTAAACAAGTTGTTCACAAATTACGTATAAATGTAATTACTATTTACAACACTTCGCCATCAGAACTCACATATAAAGTTACTGCGCAATTACATCGAAGTGTGTTAACTGACAGATACAGTGTAACCTCTCTATTACGACCACTTATACGAAGGTAAACTGATAGCTTAAAGCAAGGTGACAGTAAAGGAGCTTTCTGTTTTACTGTCATATTGCTTTGAGCAGTCACTTGTCGCAAACACCTAATATTTAACACAGTTTATTAGTCGAAATAGATATTATACTCTAATTGAGGAATCAAAAATATGCTTAAGACAGTTGACTGCTTAATGTCGGATAAATATCATACAGAAAACTATATCAGGATCCAGATAAGAGTAATTTTCAAAAACTAAAATCTTTATTTCTGCATTAAACCCTATGGTGTCACTACTCATTAGAATCGTCTCTTCGAGACGATTCTATTGAGTAGTAACACCATAGGATTGGTGCTGAAATGAGTGAGAAAAAGTTGGATTTGTTCAGAAAAACTCCCCCTTATCTGGAGCCCTGTATATACTCATTTTGTGTATCACCTTTACTCTTTTACTGCCAAGTTTTATCGTCTGCTTTAACCCTCTTACCGCCAAAATATCGTCTGCATTGTGAGTGTCGTTTGCAATTCTTTTAAAGTCAGCTTTAGGGCTGTTTTTTGACTAAAGAATTGTCAATGCGAGTGTCAAACAATTTCGATTATAATCAGACGCCGCGTAAAGCGGCGTCTGACCAGGATCCAAACTGTTTGTATAGTCGCCTTTTGGCGAAGTTGCCAGTGAAAGAGATAATTACTCACATGTATCAAATGGGTTCAGTTATGAATGCTCGTTGAGTACACGTTATTCTGTAGTTGTTTTTCGACCTCGATCCGACATTAAATTAAGAGAACTTTGTTTTTCATTTGAATTCCTAGAATAATGTCAACACGCTTTTTCTTGGAAATTATTTTCCCTTCTACCTAATTATATCTTAGGGTTACGGAAATGGAAAAATATTGTAAACATTTCTTATTGTGTTTCCTGTAATAATAACAGTCTTAGCATATAGTACAAACGTTTCCCAATCAATGCTTTTAAGCTAATACAATTAATTCAAATGCAAGCAGTTTTGAGCCAGATCAGACGTCGGATATTTGAGTCGTATAATCAGGTAGAGAACCAAACAAACTTATTGAATTGCAAATAGTGTTAACCCAGAGTATCCACCGTGATTCCTGGGATCTGGTAAGAGTCTACAGTTTGACACTCACGAGTATCCACCGTGATTCCTGGGATCTGGTAAGAGTCTATAGTTTGACACTCACCATCATACAAAACGTTTTGTTATTTAAATTGTAAGACAGTGTAGACCCTAATCAGACGCATAGTCAAAGAAGACTAATAAAATTGACCTTACTGGTTTGGAATGCAAATGAGTCGTGCCATGACAAAACCTGCATTATTGCAATGCACGATTATACAGATCAAGCACCATTGTCATCCCAGGCTTTGCATCTGAGTTTGGTCTTCACTACCAAAAAACCGTATATAATACTGCATAATTCTACAACGCTTTAGATTAGTGTGGGTGTCAAACAGAGAAGATCAAGGTCAGCCGTCGCGTCAAAGACCTTGATCTACACTGTTTGTAATGCAATAAGACATGTTTTGTCATGACGCGGCTTAACTCTTTCCTCCCTGAAACTTTAAATGGACAATTCCAGTTTCGATTTTTGTCTAGTCCATTTCTGGCTTTTAAGAGTTGTTTTTGTCAATTTTGGCATTACTGACAAACAGTGAAGACCCTGATCAGAGGGCTCCTTTCGGAGCCCTCTGATCTGGGCCTTCACTGTTTGCACAGGACAAGTGTATTATTCACATGTACACTGTTTGAAATGACGCCTATAGGCGGGACTAGGGTTCAAAGGGTTAAATAATTTCCGTACGGCACGGACTAGTCCACTGTTTCATAGGACAATTATACTCTAAACAAGTACGTTGTGTGTAAATTACGAGTACCCTCGTCGTATTAGCTCAATGCCTTAAATTGCAAAACGCGATCTGAGTATATTTTTATTACAGACCAACGCTGAATACATTGCGGGGATGGGAGGGGTGTACTTTTCCGGATAAACGTGTTTATGTTGAAATAAGTATTAACATAACAAGCAGATTGAAACCATGTTAACTGATCGTCCCTCAGATAAATCTTACTCTTTAGAACTTACCAAAGCTGTCATTTTCTACATTTTATTGCTTTACGCTGACTTTAAGTTTAACTGGAAATGTAACACCATCTCCAAAGTAACAGTATTATACAGCTCACTATCCATAACAACAACCAATGGAAGAAATTTTAAGAAAAGACATCAGACGACAATTTAAAGCAGATGTGAAACTTTCCTCCATATAGATCTATTTGAGTTTTTAATATACTGGTCAATCACCTTTGGGGAATCATTTGATTGTAAATTGTAAATGATTGCTCCAATATAAATGAAATACAAATTAAATCTCTATTTGTTTCTATTTTTATAAAAAGATACCAATATCACCATGGTTTTTGTTATCTTTTATAACAAATTCCCCGTTGTGTGAAAGCTGATCTTTGTCTACGGCAAACTTCAAAGAAAACAAAAAGAAACATCAGTACATGATAAATGATTGAATGCTTTGATCATAATTCCTGTTCAGTGAGTTGTTCATTTGTTAATCACCAAGGCAACAATAAAATGAAACTGGTATTGTATAGTGTATGTGAGCAATATAAGTCCATATTGAAGTAATCTTTCCACCGGCATATGCCACTAAAGTGTACTTTGCAAATAGTTTGTAAAGCGGCTTCTGATCAGGATTCAGACTGTTTGACACTCGTATAGATATTTCTTTGGTCAAGCAATTTTAATGCTTTCACTCTCAATGACGCTTAAAAGCGCATTTGAAACTGTTTGACACTCTTATCGATATTTTTGAGTGATGTACATGTAACATTAAATCTAACTTTGAAACGTGTCTAGTAGACAATGATACTGAAACAGACGACAATAAAGCGGTAAAGGGGTTAATATCTCAAGAATAATTTGATCATGAAAGGGTTAAGTCTTACTTTGTAATAATAGTTTTGGTAACGTTTTAATAGCCGACGATATAATGGCTGTAAGTGGGATAAAGCAGACAGGCCAATACTGCGATAGTATGTTACATGAGTGTCTTTGTCCCTTATGACGCTTTCTGCTCTAAAAATGAGCAAATGCGGCAAACGTCACATTTTTCAAAGCCAGCTAGAGCTGAAAAAAGCAAGACCCCCCATTTTCTTTTTAGCAATGTGCTTATATAGACCTATATTCAATTTTTAGAACTTTTTCATGAGACGCTTACGTGTTTTTTCAAACACGTAAGTATCCTTTTGAGTATAGTCAATTTATTCAGGGGCCCGCACCATAAAACTTCGTACGACAAATGTTGTCGTAAGTCAGATAATAAAAGTCTCTACATTTTTTTTTATTTCTCCAACCAGAAATAAGATACAGAAATCAGAAATTAAATGCATTTTAAAGTTTTGACTTACGACGGTTTTTGTCATACGAAGTTTATGAAAGAGGCACCAGACTGCTTAAGGTGTTTTTTCTACAACGTATTGCAAAACGGCAAATATTTTAGACTCACCAGCACACTGTTTGTAAACGACGCACAAATGCGCCATTTGAGGTTAAAGGGTTATTAAAATATTGATTCTATGTCTAATGTCTCTGTCGTAAATGTTAGTAAAACCGCGCTAAGCAAAATAAGGGTTAAACTGTCGGACAAAGGCGACATTGAAAACAGTTTGGATCCTAATCAGACGCCGTGTGACGCGGCGTTTGATCAGGATACAAAGTGCTTGACACTCGTATCGACATATTCTTCAGTCAAAATACCCCTAATGCTGACTAAATATATTTCAGACAACGCCACTAATGCGGACGATACTTTGGCGGTCAGAATGTTAAATCAGACGATAAAACTCGGCAAAGAAAGAGTTCATTCAAACGTTTCTTTCAGTTGCAAGCAAAAACTTCTTAATTAGAGAAATACATGCAGCCAAATGATAACCCCTTCACTGCCTTACCCCGAGTACAGTGGTTATTTGCAATATTCTCCGCGGACCAGGGGCCCGTTTTACTAAACTACGTACGCAAACTTTTTGCGTAAGTCAAAATTTTAAATTTTAATTTTAATTTTTTATTATCACTTGCTACAAACAGCAAATAGCCATATCAGAGGATGCGCTTTTAGCGCGTCCTCTGATCTGGCTATTTGCTGTTTGCGAACGTTTATGATCGAAAAATAAGAGTTAAACGATTTTGACTTACGCAAAAATTTTGCGTAAGTTTTTTAGTAAAACGGGCCCCAGGAACTAAACTGGTTGACACGCAGTTCAATATTTCTAAATTAATAAATCTTAAAATTTAAATTTAAGAAATTAAGCCTTACGAGAACCGTTTTAAATTGATGACGTTTATCATTTTGGTGGATGGCGGTAATGTGACGGTCTAAAGGCTAAAGGTTAATGAAATCACCTTAAGAATTTCCAGCTTTATCTTCTTCCAATAAATCAACCAGAATTATTGGTTGAGGACTCCTGTTTCGTTAATACTAGACATTACAAGCTAGTTAATTATCTTAATGATAAACGCGTTCATAAATATTTAAAAGGTTGTAAACAGTAAGGAAGATTTTCCAAATTATTTACAAATAAACGCATTTGTACACTTCAGCTTTGTAATTTACCTGATTTGTTAGGTTATACATATTTTTTTCAAAAATAGGAACCAGTAGCACCAAAACATGTAAACAACAGATAATCTGCCAATAAAGGGAACACATCAACTGGTTATTTTTCAAAGTGTTTTCTTCGACAGCTCTTACTTTCAGATTTTGACAATATTTTTCACAAATATTGATGAAGCATGAATTTACTGCAATCACACATAAGATTTATAGGTACCCGAATTAATTTTTCTAGAAAAATACAAATGTCGGCTTAGAGAGTAACACATATAAATCAAATAACATAAGGCTTTGTACAAATGCTATATGATAACCTCTTTTAAATACTTAAATGGGTCCACATCCAACTGTTCAACCGTCAAAAATATATCACTATTCAAACACTTTTAGTATATCACTAATCAATGGAGGTATGACCGCATACTTTAGCTTATCAAGATATAAAAATACTAATAGAATTGATAGTCAAAGGTAGGCAATTTATGCAAAGATGTTGCATGAGTTGCCTCCCTTTGACCATAATAATTTGAAACTGTCGAGGTGGTCCTTAAACGCACTCCATGATCATTGGCTGATCTGGGCCATGGTTAGATCTATTAGTTATCGAAATCCAATCCATTTAACTACAGACAGCAGTTGGTTTAGAAATACTTCGTTTCTTTTAAGGATGTAATTATTTCGGCTATGGACAGTTTGAAAAGTAAATAAATGAATAACCTTCCTCCGGCCCACTGTATGGGGTAGAGTGAAGTAGATGTTATTCTTTTCCAACAAACGCGTTTACGACTTATATATTATTTTCATTGCAAACAGTTTGGGCAAGATCAGACGCCGGACAATCCGGCAATTGTTCAGGCTCCAAACTGTTCACCACTCAGATTAAAATAAATAGAAAAAAAAGCTTGCATTGTCGACATTTTATCTTTTGCAATTCGTTTACGTTTCGTTTACGTTTAAACGGGAACGAATAACGTCTTCTCCACTGTAATCAATGCTTCATGGAGGTCTGTGATGGCGATAACGTAACTAATTATTTGGAACAATCTTTCCCCATAAAGATTTCAACAGTGAGTAAACGTCTGTTGAAAATATCGTTTGCTTAAACTTTGAAGTGGATTTAATCTTTTTTTATATCTTTATATTTTACAGAAACAGGATAAGAGTGATTATCAGTTTTTTTCCGGATCAGGTCATTGATGACTGGAGCTTGGTCTGCATTCTATCTGTTTACAAATATCTTCAATATATATATTATAGCTGGTTATCCACATTACTGCAAAACCATCGCCTGATATTTATTTTCACATATTTTAATTTTTGGCTTATTTCTAACAAAAATGTTTTGTAAATACCGAATTGGTTTGATAATTATTAGCTGATTAGTGGTTGATCTGGACCAAAACTGTTTTAACCTTAAGGACCTAAAGCGTAGTCAATGGTACATGTAGTAAATGGGTTAACAATAACAGTGCTCGCTCTCCACAACAATACTCATTAGGAGACGAAAATTGTGTACGTAGTTCGGGGGGGGGGGGAGTTGTTATATGGAGGGGAAATGAAGACTTGGCTTATATATTTGCAAACAGTTTGAATCCAGATCAGACGCCGCGTACCTGTTTCTCAATCCTCATTATATTTCTTCTGGCAAAATGTCCACTAATATGTAACTTTAAGAAAACAACAGCAGACGACATGTTTAAGCAGACGATATTGCAGCAGCGCTAGCGTAAGACATAATTGTCTTGTTTAGGGAACTGCGGCAAGGGTCGTTGTAAGGAGGGAATTGTTGTTCGGCGGGCCGTTATAGGGAGGGAGTACTGTAAATTGGTTAACAATTATCATGATAAGTGCAGCTTATCTTACACACAGATTATCATCAGTTCTGACCCCTTGTACATTTTGTTCAGTAACCTGACATCTGATCTATTATAGTTGACGTTCATGCAGCTGACGGTAATTGAATACACTAAATCACTTTCACTCTTTCACTGCTAAGTCATACGGCACTGGCATTTTCAAATAGTTTGGGTGCTGATAAGACGCCATGTAACGCGGCGTCTGATCAGAACCCAACTGTTTGCAAAAAAGTAAAAAACGCAAAGTTCCGCATTCTACCAGTTAAAGCAGACGAAAAGTTTAAGCAGACGATATTATGATAGTGATTGTTAAATCGGGTCATTACGTCATAATGGCAGTGAAAAGATGATCTTTAGCTACAGAAAATTCTTGACGCAAAGGTCATGTCTGTTTAACTTCAAACCGGTGTTGAACTATTTGCATGCTTGGCGGTAGAATCGTTATTATCTGTACAAACAGTTTGGATCCTGATGAGACGCCGCGTGACGCGGCGTCTCATCAGGATCCACACTGTTTTACATTCTGACTTTGTTTTGAAAAGAAATTTGGAAAATTCTATTTTAAGAACAGTAGCAGACGACAATTGTTGCAGACCAAAAAATTACCCAGCACGCAAAGAAGCCTTATACAACATAAGAAAATACCAAGAAAGAACATTCTTGTATCCCTGGAATATTTTACCAAGGCATTAATACCTGTGGGTTTTGGGTGATCCTTGCGTAACCAGTATATATCAGTTCACATTCTATAGATTGGAACCGATACAGTGAGAAATACGATAGTATTTCCAGCTACACGTATTGGTGCTAAAAAACCGTATGCCGATTGCAAACAGATTGGAGCCAGATCAGACGCCGGGTAACCCGGCGTCTGATCAGGCTCCATACTGTTTGCCACTCAAATTATACTGAATGGTCACAATTGTCCAAATACAGCATTTACAAAATTATTTCTTTCTAACTGAAGAGCAATCACTATAACTAACATATTATAATGACACTCAATGTTTTATGTACAACACAAAGAAGTGTTAAGGACTTCGCGGTAATGCATTTAATACAGGTTACATGATAACATTTAATATGTATTTAGGCTTTGCCTATGGACGGAAAAAAGCAAAATTGTATTAATGAAAACGGAATAGATCTATCGCCAGTGTGTGATCAGCGCTCTTGTATCAGTTTGTTGTGTATTCCAGATCACACTCGAGGCTACGCCTCTCGTGACTGAGATCTGGATTACACAACCGACTCGAACTTTTATTATAAACCTAAATTGTTTGGGACAAGATCTATCATATATTGTTACCCAATAATCAAATCGATAATAAATTATATAAGCACCCGTGTATACAATGTTAAAAGTTAAAACTCCTCCGTACAGCTATATTATCAGGGCTGTCATTTCTCCGGATTTTTCCTAAATCTCCGGATTTTCCCCCCAGGATATGGTAGCGTAAAGCAGGCTGAAAGTAAAGCAGAATGCGTCATAAGGCTCATTCTGCTTTACTTCCATTCTGCTTTAAGTAGTCACATGCCAACAAAACTTGAAATCGGCTATGGGGTAAAGGTACGATTCGTAAAATCGCGCTTGAAAAATGCATATTTGGAAATCTTAGGATTTTTCATTTCAACTTATGGCAGCCCTGTATTATAATGCAATCTGAAACTATTTTTGGAAGTTATATGACCACCAATAATGACGTCATTATTTATATTGATGACCTATGGTAATCCGTTATTTTTATCGGTTCGATTGAGAAGTAGCTTTTTGCAAATAACGTTCATTTTTAGCGTTAAAGGTTATGGATTGAACTGTTTGAAAGTTTGTCATTTGGAGGAAATCATTACAAGTGAGTGTTGTGGGTTATTCATTCTTAAAATGGTTTAAAAATATCACCGAAATCGGGAATTCCGAAACGTCACGCACAACTCTTCGTAAAAGCCGTGACATCATAATCCAATATGTCAGCCCCCATGTTTTGTAGTTGCCTAGTTTTGAGGAAATTATTCACGCGCAAATCAAACACTTTTCAAAGTCTATCAGTGATTAAATAGAATTGGAATACCTTTGATTTTATCGTGCATTACTTAAGAACGGAAAAAAGGCAAGCCTTTTTTCCGTATTATTCAAACCGCGATTACTTAAACTAGTTTAGGTCAAACTGATCTGTATTTCTGAAATTTAATTCAACGATTCGACCTCGCATAAGTCGACTGCACGCGTATTTTAAAGTTACATACAGTGGAGAATCTGTTATTCTTTCCCGTTTAAACGCAAACGTACGCAAACGCAAAACACTAAAACGTAGAAAAGTATAACTTTTTGACAATTCTGATAATTCATGTTTATCTTGGTGGCAAACAGTTTGGAGCCTGAAATAATAACGTTTTCTCCACTGTACGTTTTAATTGTTTAATGTGGATGTTCGACTTAAGCGAGCTTTGGTCATCGAGGTTCGACTGATTTATTGATTTCGCTTTTTATTTATTGCTATGTGACATCTGTCGGTTATAGGAGTCTGGGGACTGACCTAAGTGTACCTACCAGAACGATGCAGATAGCTGTACACAACTGGGAGATTTGCAGCCATCTGTATCATTCTGAGAGCAGCCGACTTACATAGTATCGGTTGGCCAGTCTTACACGATGGACAGAGAAACAGCAGGCCTTACTATTCCCCTGCTTTTAGTTACATACATTTCTTTTCCCTTACTATACTACCTATAATGGTGATGATAGGTTGTGGTGGTCGATAAACTGAGTTTGGTGCTACACTACCATTGGGATGATGTGTGCGGCTGTGTGGATCACAGCCTGAGTCAATTATACTATTCGGATTGAAGCGAATTAACATATAAAGTGGCCCGACTAGCACGACAGAGTAGCATCCGTAGCAGTTATGTAGCATGCTCATTTATGTAATGCATGTTTTAATTATTTATTTAAGATATGATTGGTTAAAAGTTGATAAATATCTATTATATTCTGTATCTTATTCTTTATTTGCTTAGATTTATTTATGTCTGTTAATAGTTATACATAGCTAATGTTCACATTATATTTTATTTTTATTGGTTTTATGTGTACATACTTGAAATAAAACCTTTTTGTATCTTTTTATATGTGAAGAAATCAAGTGAGTCGTATATTGCAGTATACAGTGGATAATCTGTTATTCTTTCCCAATAAACGCGTTTACGCTAAAACTATTATTTGCAGTGCAAACAGTTTGGAGCCAGATCAGACGCCGGATAACCCGGCGTCTGATCAGGCTCCAAACTGATTGCCACCAAGATAAACAAGAATTATCAGAATTGTCCAAAAGTTGTTCTTTTCTACGTTTTAATGCTTTGCGTTTGCGTACGTTTGCGTTTAAACGGGAAAGAATAACAGATTCTCCACTGTACGTCCTTGTCCACGGACATGTACGTATTTTTTATACTCATATGTATGACTTCTATATATTTCAACCTAAATGCAAAACGCATTTTGTTAATTAGAAACCTAGAAGTATGTCATCAATATATTGTTTTCTGGTTATACATGACAGTCAGATGTCATTGTTTCTCTGACGAAATGACAAAAAGGGACAAAACAGCTTACCAGACATATATGCATACCAACAAGAGACGTTCATAGATATATTTGAGCCGTGTGATTAGAAAACCTGACTTATTCCATTGCAAACAGCGTCGATCAAGGCCAGCCCCCGCGTCTTTGACATCCACACTCATCTAAAGCGTTGTATTTAATAGTGTTATATACGATATTTGGCAGTGTAGACCAAATTCAAAAACAGAGCATGTGTTTACAACGGTACTTGGTCTGTATAATGTTGCATTTCAATAAGGCAGGTTTTGTCATGGCACGGATCATAGAGTACCCACAAACATGTTTGCCTAAATGCACACATCTACTTTATTGTTTAACTTGTTTTCTAGTTCCTGTCATGCACAGAGTTACCTACCCCTCCAGGGTTGCCAATGGTGACACTGCACGTATTATAACGCATTCCACAGAGAACAGCAGTAAGGTCGAAGTAAACGGAAGGGTTTATATCAATGTCAAGGACAGGGTGAAGCCCGCAGCCTCAACACAAAGCCCACTGACCCAAAGAAACAAGGATTCCATGAAATTTTCCTGGGATCCTATTCAAGTAAGTTCATGTACAACTATTACAGCTCACTTTGAGTTACAGTTTTAATTTCCCATAGACCAAAATGAAACATTTTGCGTGTCTCTTACATTTATCAAAAAAAAAAAATACTGCCACTATGTGATATTCTTTTCGCTATGTGAATGTTGCAGAAAATCGATACCGGCAGGTAACTCTTTAAAGCTTTTTAGCCCTTTCTGTACGAATTGCTTCCCTTTTTCCACTTCTTACAAAAAATTAAGGGTCTAGACGAATTGATCATGCTCTTTCTCAACACGATTACTGTCATCAGACGACACCAAACATGACATCTGAGCAACTTGCCACAATTTCCGCGAAGGATATTTGTCAACTAGACAATGAAAAAGACGATGTGTCCCCAATCTACTTGTCTTAACGTTCTTCTTTATTTTTTGTAATGAAATAAACAATGTGACTTCGTAGACGTCGACGTTGTTTCCCGCGTTACGTGCACGGCGGCGCTAAATTGATATTCACAACATATTTTATAAAATACGAACGAGACTATTCCACAACTAGGGTTGATAAGCTCGGTGTAATGAAATAAATATTATATGGCAGTTTGTGACATTCAAAGTGTCAACCCTCGAAAACAAGAATATCAGTCTCGTCATCGCCTCGGGATGACATTCTGTTTCCCAGATTGACAATGATGTCACGCAAATTGCCATCCAATATATATATAATGTCGTCCATTGACGATGTCTTCCATTTCTATACACACATTTGTCAGAAAGCCTGAAGATCTCCGCACATATTCGTTTTCCTGATGGAAATACAGTCGAAACCCGATACTTCGAACTCGCTTAAATCGATCCTTCCAGTATTTCATAAGTTGAATATGAATAAGTCGATCTCGCTTAAGTCGAACATTCCCGTATTTCAATATTGAAATAGGGTTATTTTTTTTTAAATAACGCGTGTTCAAACTATCGAGTTTCGATAGCACTCCCCTCTGGTGAATCGACACTTGTACAATCTCTAAGACATGTCGAGTTTTAAGTCTAATTTATGTTTTTGTTGTTGTAAAAATCGTGTCTTTAACTACAGCTAATTCCGCATTTACAAACACATACAAATGAATTATTTATGGTTTTGCAAGAATGAAACGAGTTTAAACAAGAAGAAAGTAAATCAGCTCCTTCAGAAGCTTTCTGCTTTATTGTCACCACGTTTTAAGCACCATCCGCCTTTTAGAAACACCTATACACATATCTTCTTTTCAGTGATTGTGTAATGAGGGACTGACTGAATCGTATTTGACATATGACTTGCCAACTTGCGCTCATTTGTAAAATGCTTGACAAATATCATGTTTTAAGTCCGATTTATTACCGAACTATAACGTCAACCCTGTGTTATTTATTTGACAGCTTATTGCAAATTAGCGCGCATTTTCACTCATTCAGGTACAGTGGAGAAAATGTAATCCTTTTCCAATAAACGCCTTTAAAGCTCTTTTACTGCCATAGGCGCCAAAGGGCGACTTTTCAAACAGTTTGGATCCTGATCAGACACCGCGTCACGCGGCATCTGATCTGGATCAAACCGGTTTGACAGTCGTATCGACCTTTTTAAGTAAAAAAAGCCATAAAGCTGATTTTTAAAATATTGCAGATGAAACTACCAATGCAGACGATGTTTTGTCAGTAAAAGGGTTGAAGCAGATGATTAAACAAAGCAGTGAAAGAGCTAATGCTTAAATATCATTTATCGCATAAACCGTCTCTGGCAGTATTATTAAGCCATTCAATATTTACGATATTTTACCAGTGAAACATCGAATTTTGGGCTTCGGTGCCCGCTCTGTTCGTCCACAACCGCTGAATGACTTACTTACTCTTACTGTTACTCATCCCTTGACTGATTATCTCGTCGTTGGGAGATTATGACGCCGAAGAAGCTGTTCTTTGTCTCCAAACTGGTCTATCTGCAGCATATGTTATCAGCTCTGGCATTGTCAGTGCTGTCCACTCTTTCACGTTGTCGGACCAACTTTTCCTCTGCCTTCCTCGTCTACACCCACCGCCCACTGTCCCTTGGGATGGTTTTGCTAAGACTGTTGTGTCCTGTGATGTGACCAAACCATTTCAGCTTCCTTTTCTTGACCGTGCCGCCCGCTTGATACCAAATGACACCATTTGTTATGATGTTACCATAAACAACGTCACGATTTGGCGGAAAATATATATGGCGTAGGGACTACAAATATACCGGTTCAAATAGCTACATAGGTGTTTAACATGTTTATGTTATAAACAGAATCTCAAACTCGTGCACATTACTAATCACTTTTAATAAACTAGTTAACTTACATAAATATGACGCTCGCCAAGGCCCGAAACATATTATTCAGATTTAAGTCAGCTAGTTTATTAACAATATTAAACTAGGAGCACACTTTTAACCCTTTCACCGCCAGAATCGCCTAAAGTTGAATTTGCAAACAGTTTTGATCTTGATCAGACGCCGCGTTACGCGGCGTCTGATCAGGATCAAAGCTGTTTGGCATCCGTTTCGATAGTTCTAATGACATACTCTCTTAATTCTAACTTTGAAATGATATTGCAGACAATAATATTGAAGCAGACGACACAATAACGGTGTCTGGGTAAAAACTCATCTCTACTGTACCTAACGAAAGATAGAATAACAGAGCGTGTGGTCAAAAAACCATGTTCTACGTGCTTGAACACCTGCTTCAGTTAATTAGACAAAATGGAATATAATATTGCTGACGACTAGTTCTAGCCTACCATGGTTTGAATGTTATTTATGTTGAACACCTTCCCTGTGAGCTATTCGTCGTCGGAGGCCCGTCTTATTAAACGTCATAAGTTAGATTCTAAACACTCAAACATTTCGCCATGTAATCCTGTCTTGTGACATCTCTATGGAATCGTCTTGAAAAGACGATTCCACAGAGATGGCACAAGACAGGGTTAGATTGAGTAATCAGAAATAAGATGTATTTTAAAATTTTGACCTACGACCGTTTTTTTCGTAAGACGTTTCGGAAGACAAGCCCTGGTGATTGCGTAGAAGTGAATAAGTTCATATATGTCTCCCATATGGGAGTTTACATTCAAAGACGAGTCAGTTCTTTCAAAATGAATATTTTGGATTCCAAAAAACATTGTTTATTACATTCGTATTTGTGTTTGAGTAAGGCTGACATATTTTTGCTTTCTGCATGTCGTGTAATATTTTGTTAACAACAGTTCTTATCTTTTAACTGTTTTAAAACCATTTGCCGAATATCTTTTCAAAACCGTGTCAGAGTATCAAACATTTTCGATCCAGATGACGCGGCGTCTCAACAGGATCAAAACTGTCTTTAAAACGTATCATGGTTTCCCTGCTAACATGCTAAGAGATGAAAAGCAACTTTGACCTAAATTAAATAATGAACATGATTGTTCTTTTGTGTGACCTCTAAGCTGCCATTAAGCTCATAGCCTTGAAGTTAAAATGAAAATTTCCAGTTTTCACTTATATCTAGTTGATCATTTTCTTTTCGTGTTTCATTCTGCAAATTGTTGAAGCTGAAAAAAGGGTATACTCTGCTCTGAGGGGTATTGCACTGTTTGCACAGGCGAGACTGTTAATCAGATATATGTGCACAGTGCTCTCTCCCTTCAATGACCATCCCAACAACGATTCCCTCCTTACAACACCGCTAGCAACTGGTCCCTAAACTAGATAATTATGTCTTATCCTTTCACTGCTGCAATAATGTCTGCTTAAAATTGTCTGCTACTTTTCTCTCTCTCAGAGTTCCAAACATATAAGTGAAAATTTTGACAGAAGAAATTATAATAACGAGGGACAACCAGTTCCGATCATGATCATACTCCGCGTGACGCAGCGTCGGATCTGGATTCAAGTTGTTTGTAAATAAATAAGTCAAGTCTGAAATTTCCCTCCCTATAATAACTCCCTCAGAACAACGTACACAATTTCCGTCTCCCATTGGGTGTTGCTGTAGAGAGGGACACTGTATATGTATCACCAGGGTTCGGTGTATGTAATGCAATGCGTCAACGAGGTTCAACACAATTGTACAGTGGAGAATGTGTTATTCTTTCGCAATAAACGCGTTTACGCTAAAACTATTATGTGCAGTGCAAACAGTTTGGAGCCAGATCAGACGCCGGGTAACCCGGCGTCTGATCAGGCTCCAAACTGTTTGCCACCAAGATAAACAAGAATTATCAGAATTGTCCAAAAGTTGTTATTTTCTACGTTTTAGTGCTTTGCGGTTGCGTACGTTTGCGTTTAAACGGGAAAGAATAACAGATTCTCCACTGTAGCTCATTTTGACTTTATTTGGTTCCAATGGCAACATACAAGCGTTATAATTGTTCATGCAATATCGGAGGGCGTGAATGACGATGTGAATCAGTGATGTGCCTTCACTACTTTTTCGAGTTGATTATTTTATGCTTATTTAAAAAAATAAGTCAATAGTTCCGTTAAGTGTCTTGTATTTTTAGTTTGCCGGACGAATGTCCAGGAGAGCTTATATTGTCACCCAGTCGTTGGCGTCAGCATTTCCGCTTCCATTCTCGTTGCCGTTCCCGTCAGCGTTAGCAGTTTAAAGAAAGTGTTCACATATTGTATGCCCTTTTACCTACATATTTCATACTTGCACACCACATGCCCCTCGGAAAGACCTTTTCAACCATTTTACATTTTGGACCCCCGTAATCTTGACATTGACCTCAGCCACAGCGTTTCAGTTTTAAAATGTGCGTTTAACCTTGGAAAAATGATTATAACTCCTATGTCCCTTGAGGTGTTGCTTTTATTTTGACATGCATATGTATATATACAATACATACATGCCCGCAAAAGATTGACCCAATTACATTGTCCCTGAACTAAGGGCCCAAATTAAGATTTCAATATCTGCGTTTGTGTTTTGAAAAATGCTTATAGGCCCGATGTCTCTTAAGGTATTGCTTTCATATTCGGTATGAATGTGTATATTGAAAATAAATTTCCATATAGGCAAACAAGGGGCCTGTCACTTTGACCTTTAACTAAGGCGTTGAGGTTTCGAAATTTGCGTTTAGGTTTCCAAAATTGCCTAGAACTCCTATGATCCTTGAGGTATCAATTTTATATTTTGTGTGCAAGTGTTTATTGACAATACCTTACCAAGCACAAAACAAGTTGACAATGACTTTTTGGCGACCTTTTGTCTGTTTACTTCATTACACTTTTAATAGAAATTCAGGATAGCAAGCAGTGCAGATTCCTATCAGTTGCGGCAGTATGCGGTGTCGTGTCGGAGTCTACGGTGGTTGCCTTTGTCCCAGTTATTTGCTATTTGCTTTGCCTCATTAGCCTATTTGTGTCTAGCATCCCATAACTAAGTCGTAAATATTACACGGTGTCTGGTCGGTGTTTACGGTGGTTGCCTTTGTCCAAGTTATGGAATGCTAGACACAAATCGGTTAATGATGCAAATCAAATTGCAATAAATAAACACGTCTCGGCAATCCTAAATTATTGTTTACAACAAACCAAATACTTGGTTCCGTCCTCATCACGTTCAAACAAACATATTAACATCAAGTGAAGAAGACGTAATTCTTTCCCGTTTAAACGCAAACAAAATGCAGACGCATTGAAATAAAATGTAGAAAATTACAACTTGTTGACAATTCTGAATATTCGTGTTAATTTGGGTGGCAAACAGTTTGAAGCCTGATCAGACGCCGGGTTACCCGGCGTCTAATCTGGCTCCAGGGTGGTTGCAATGGAATTAATGGTTTCAGCATAAACGCGTTTTTGGGAAATAATAACCTCTTCCACACTGTATCTATGACGATTTATATCCAGACCAGACACAGCGTTTTTGAGGGCCTCATGGGAGATTGGTCTTTACCAAATGAGCTTTCTAGTTAAATACAGTCTTTATTATTATTATTATAATTATTATAATTATTATAATTATTATAATTATTATAATTATTATTATTATTATTATACGACATAGAATGTTTCTGAATTGTCTTAAGATTTATTTGGCAAGAATAACGTCTTCCCCGCTGTATCTACGACGATTTATATCCAGACCAGACACCCAGTTATACGGCATAGAGTGTTTCTAAATTGTCTTCAGATTTCTTCAAATCAGAGAAACTAATTCCAAAACTTTAGTGAACAGCACATTTTCAAAGCAGGCAAAAAATAAGGATTTTATTTTGATTGATGTAAAACTAAGATGATACGAAACTAAATGGAGTATTTTTAATTAAACTACAACAACACTACGCGAGTTTTAATTATTGTAAATCAGTAACATATAAACACATTTCCATGAGTCTGCACCTTAAAAATGTAACAAAACTAATTAACTTTTACGCGTTGACTCCACAGAGAGACTAATACAAACAAATAAAATGTCACAGTGGGTAATACTGTCGAAACTCGTTAATTCGAACTTGCGTTAGTTCGAACAAACCCATATTTCAAAGTTAAAACGTGGCTAAGCCACGTTTTAACTTTGAAATACGGGTATGTTCGATCTAAGCGAGAATGAGTAATCGAACTGTCAGTTATGAAATACTGGGAAGGTTGATTTAAGCGAGTGCGAAGTATCGAGGTTTGGCAATTTATGCCAACAACGTGTTGTATTGACACTAACATTTGGCCGGTAAACACAGGACATAGCAGTTTTAGCTCACTGAGCCCTGACGACGCGTATAATCGTTATTTAGAAAATGAGTTGACTAAAATAAATATGACGCGAGCCTTTGCGATCGTCATATTTATTTTAGTCAATGTGTGTATTAAAATGATAATTAATGTGCACGAATGTGAGATTCTATTTATCACATAACAATTTCTAACACATGAAGCACTTGTGGGCGAACAGTTTAGGCCGGAGTCAAATTCACTAATGGAGTACGATATTTATAGTATGGCCTTATGTCACTCATAGGCCGCAAGTTATTCGAAAAACAAAAGTGCCAGAACAGAACTGTCTGATCAGGATCTCCATTGTTTGTCATTTTGCAATAATTTGTAGAATAGTAATAAAAATCCTTAAATAGTCAAAAGTAGGCTGCATTTTATTGCAACTGGAATTGCCCATTATAAGTTGCAGGGGGGGGGGGGGGGTTCGTTTAACTATGTTAGTAATTGCTGTTGACGGCAAATGTTGCTGATTTCAATTTCTTACGGTGTCATAGCTTCAAGAAAAATTGTCAAGTGCAGCATAGCAGTACATTGCCCCCTCTCTACAACAACACCCAATGGGAGACATGGGGGGGGGGGGGGGGGGGGTACTGTATAAGACATTTTGCACAACATTATTGATGGAAAAATACTCTTTCTGAGTGTTTTGCATAAAACTTATTCCTAATGACGCAGCCATATTGCCTTAATGATTAAAATATTTACCCTTATCATGCAGATTTTTCGTCTGCTTCAAAAATATCGTAGAAAACCAATTTCGAAATTTTAGTCTATTTGAACTGAAGAAAAGTTACAAAATGAGTCACAAACAGTTTGGTTAAAGATCAGGTATTACATTACGCGGCGTCTTATTAGAATCCAAACAGTTTGTAAATATATTAGTCAAGATGCGATAAGCGTCAAGAGCGTTAATGTATAAAGTTAATTATTGCTCATCAAGAATAAACAATTCGCCGCGTAACGTCTGATCAGGATTCAAACTATTCGACGCTCGAATCGACATCTCTTCACTCAAATCAGCCCCAAAGCTGACTTTAATATTGAAAATATTGCAGACGACACAATTAATGAAGACAATGTTTTGGCCGTAAGAGAGTTAAAGCAGACGATGGAACTTTGCAGCGAAAGGGTTAAGGAAACGAGACTTCTAGATTTGCAAGCGAGATCTGACGTCTGGTAAATCAAAATTTATAATGTCTGATTAGAATGCGCACAGTTATCCAGGAAATTATATTACTTTACATGGAAGGTTTTGACACAATTTCTATCATTCCCCCCACACTCTATTTTGATAGCTACTTGATGCAGTTTCTATTCACCAACAGATTGGCAATCTGGCACTAATAATACTTCTCCCCATTGACTCTTCTCCACTCGTAATATTGTCTGCTTTAACCCTTTCATGATCAAATTATTCGGGAGAGTTTTACCCCTTCACCATTTCATTGTCGTCTGCTTCAATTTTGTTGTCTGCAATGTCGTTTCAAAGTTAAAAATTAAGGCAGTATGACTGAAGAAATTTCAAAACGAGAGTCAAACAATTTGGATCTTGATCAGACGCCGCGTTACGCGGCGTCTGATCCGGCTCCAAACTGTTTGCAAATGCGCTTTTAAGCGTCATTAAGAGCGAAAGGGTTAGCATTGTCGTCTGCCTTTTGTTGAATAAAGTCGTACTTCTTTATGGAAAAAAGAATGCTTATGACGAGTGTCAAACAGTTTTGAATCGGATCAGATGACTGGTAACTCGGCGTCAAGTATACATTCCAAGCTTTTTGTAAATTCCAATCAATACACGATTGGCAGTTTTAGTCTGTCATAGCCTCAGGTCAATGTCAAGGAGTCATGGTCTTTTTAGACATTCATTACCATGGCTTCATGTTTACAGACTTAAGGTATTATATTTAACGACTTTTGTTGCAAGTCACTTGAATGGTACGGTATGGTGTAGACCGGTAAAGAATATCGCAAAACTGTTTTTAATAATATCAAAGTGTGGCAAACAGTTTAGAGCTTGACCAGTCGCTAGGTTATCCAACGACAGGTATGTCTCCAAATTGTTTTGAATATGTATAATTGTTTAATCACAAACTCGTATATGTGGAACAAATAACGTCTCCCTTACTGAACATACTTTCTGATGAAATTGAATTTTTATGTACAGTTCTGTTAGCGACTCATTTTACAGACCAAGCATTGGCGTCATCACAAGCTCTGAATCTGAGTTTGGTCTACATTGCCAAATATCGTAATTATATACTACAGTTACACAAAATGTTTAAGATGCATGTGGGTGTCAAACAGTGTAGATCAAGACCAAAGACGCGGCGGCTGGCCTTGAACTTCAATGTTTGCGATGCAATAAGTCAGGTTCTTTCATGGTACGACTCAGTTGTAATCAATTAATTTTTAACAAATTCGTTATTATCAGTGGCTGTGGGCGAGTATATGATAACTGCTGCAAACAGTTTGAATCCAAATGAGACGCCGAGTAACTCGATATATCATCTGTATCCAACTGTTCGACACTCTGATGATCTGTTCTTATAGAAAATACCTTAATTACAACAGTTTCTACTTAAGTGGACATTGGTAAACAGTGTAGACCCTGATGAGACACCGCGTTACGTCAGGTTCTGGCCCCGAGGTTATAAAACTTAAAACGAACTCTGTGCCCAAAACTCAGTTTCGATAACAGGCTCTAGTTTTTACAAAACACGTTTTATTTGATTTTTGTAACCTCATTTGGATACATTATTACAGTATAATTATGTATGAATATACTGAGTTTTGAGCACAGAGTTCATTTTAAGTTTTATAACCTCGGGGCCTGCATTGTTTGCTTTATCACATTAAGTTATTTTGATGTATGGTAAAACACTGCAGTGTCAGTTCATCACCCTTATAAATATACAAAGAAATCTTCCAGCATGTAAACAAGGCGAGTTCATTGCAATAAATTGGTAAAAATAAACCTTGACAATTATTGCAGACGACTGATTTTGCAGAAGATTTTTACACGGCATGAAGAAGAATAATGGACAAGAATTTGATTATTTCAACCTCTGCGGGTTGGAAATTTTAGAATTGCGATTAGTACAGTGCTCCCTCTCTAGAACGACACCAAATGGGAGACAAAATATGTGTTTGCTGTTCGGAGGGAGTCGTTATAGGGAGGGAAATTGGCTTACATTTGCAAACAACTTGAATCCAGATCAGACGCCGCGTAACGCGGCGTCTGATCTGGATTCAAGCTGTTTGTCACTCGTCATTAGTTTATTTCTGTCAAAATGTCCATTTTGTAACTTTGAGAAAAACAGCAGGCTACAATTTTAAGCAGACGATATTGCAGCAGTAACAGCGTTAGCCATAATTGTCCTGTTAAGGGAACTGCGACATTGGTCGTTGTAAGGAGGGGGCCGTTGTTTTGAGGGCCGTTGTAGAGAGGGGGCACGGTACAACCTCTAGCTGCGGGTTAGAAAAGTTAGAATTAGGTTTACCAAATTATTCGTATTTAGGTTACAGCGATAACCAGAGGTGTTCCACGTTTATGAATACTGACTAAAAAGTTCTCCGGGGAAAATCTAATCTTAATGGTAACTTGAAAACCTTATTAGTCTTGTCTCAAAGGACGTGCCCCTAGGCCAAGGTGGTAATGTCATCCCTTATTGTACTTACAGGGAATTGACTGTTATTTGCCAACATTTTAGATTCAGCTTAGACCCTGAGTAACTTGGCACCGGATCTGACTCCAAACTGTTTGATTCTCAAGCAGAAATGTCGACACTTTAGAATATATACAGGCCAATATTTCAATATCTTGAAAGCAACACTTGTAGACAGGGGCAGAATAAAGACTGATAAGGTTTTATAGCCATTGCGTAGAAGAATAAGTCATCAAGGTTTATCACTTTAAATGGAGGTCATCTGAACTATAATATCATACTCTCACTGAAGTAGAAAATATCTATTGTAATGAAACATATATACAGAACACTTTATTGCATCGTATTTAGAGTATTGAATATTGACTTGCACCGAATTATATCGTAATGCATTTCTTCTTAATCTTGTTTTATTGATAATTCAAAATATTACATCATGTAAATATAGGTTTCAAAGTACATGTATAACATGATTTATAATTGCGCCATTGTTTTTCATCGTGTTTTTGGACATACTGTAATATATTGCATTATTCCATGTCACATTACTAAATTGTATATATTGTATCTTTTCGTTACGCTTGTATCATGTTGTTATATGTTGTATTTTATTGTGTGCTATTATCTTTCATACATTTCATTTTTATTTTGTGTTGCATTGGTTTGAAATACCATTACATTGCGTTATAATACATTGTTTTTCATCGAGTTAAACGGTAAATCTATTAACATAGCGCTTTATTCAAATCTGTTGACATAGCGCTTTATTCTATCTAATACATACATGTAGTATAACATCATGCTGTGGTTATGCTAACAAGATATTGCATGTCTTTACATCAAATAACATTATACTGAACAAAAATATAGTTTATTATACTATATTGCATCAAAGCATAACCAAAACTTGAGGATAACATCTCCTTACATTATTATATTAACAAAGAAGGGAAGCATTGTTTTGTATAAAGAATGCAATACTTCTTTTTAAAATGTTTTATTTCTCAATAAAGATATACAGACAAATACAAGTAACACAATGAACTATTGCTATCATTATAGTACTTATAAGTTTTTAAACAAGTATACTTTATGTCTATATATATGTAGAGCAAGACATGATTTGTATATAGTGATTAAAGAAAAAGAGAAGATTAATTGGTAATTTTAAGAACTTTTATTTCGATATCACATACATACATTGTAACATTGCAATAGCTTTAGAGTTATAGAGAGGTCCATTGTACTGCATTGCAACCATATTGCATCCCCGATTCGCTGTGCTACAGTGCTCCCTCTCTACAACACCACTCATTTGGAGATATATATTGCGCGTGTTGTTCGGAGTAGTTGTTATAGGGAGTGAGAGTTAAGAGTGTATTAGATTTGCAAACAGCTTAAATCCAGACCAGACGCCGCGTAACGCGGCGTCTGATCTATATTCAAGCTGTTTGTCATTCGTCGTTAAATTTCTTCCGTGGGAACATGTCTATGAATATGTAACAACAGCAGACGACAAGTTTAATTAGACGATAATATTATTTCAGCAGAGAAGTTGTAAGACATAATTGTCTTGTTTTCGGGAGCAGCAGTAAGGGTCGTTGTTTGGAGGGAGTCGTTGTTCGGATGACCATTGTAGGGAGGGAACACTGTATCATTTCCAAAAGATGTGAATTATGACCAGAGGCCAAGTAACTCAAGATCCAAATTGTTTTCGCCTTGTATCGATAGTATTCCAGCAAACATGCCTAGATTCAATTTGGGCAAATCAAATTAGTCAATACTTTCAGGCAAACGATGACATAGCAAACATATGTTATCCTTACTCCATTGTCACGTGGTCTTAACTCTTATCAAGCTGAATTGTCGTCTGCTTCAAATATATCGTCTGCGGAAGAAATCAAAATTAGTTTTTAGATTTTTAACTGCAGAAACAATGAATATGATTGACAAACAGTTTGACAAACGTTGCGTCTGATCTGGGCCTAAACTGTTTTCAAATGTAAGTCAAATCGCGTTTACAGTGGAGTCATTCTTCCCCATTTAAACGCAAACGAAACGCAAACGCATAGTACTAAAACGTAGAAAATGTCCTTTTTTTTTTTAGATATTTCTCACAATTCATTTTGATCTGAGTGACAAACAATTTGGAACCTGATCAGACGCCGGGTTACCCAGCATCTGATCTGGCTCCAAACTCTTTGCAGTGGAAATAATAGTTTTAGCGTAAACGCGTTTATTTGAAAAGAATAACGTTTTCTCCACTGTAGCACGCACGATAAAGGTTAATAGTACATTGTCAATTTCTACTTATATCTCATTTTCGTGCCGTCCAGACGTTATGGTACTATGTTTTTCTCATTTCAACTCTTATTAACCAGGAAATCATTCCAACAAATAAATATGTATGAGTTCAGTTGTTGCCCTTCTGTCTATGGCAGGCAATTACCGTGAATGTTTTGTTGGCAAAGTAACACATAATTCAAGGCCTGCTGAAACCTCACACCTTTTACTGCCAAATCTTTCGTGAGAGGTTAACCCAACCACAGTTTCATTGTCGTCTGTTTTAATTTTGTTTTCTGCAATATCGTTTCAAAATTAACAAATAAGGCAAAATGACTGAAGAAATTTCAAAGCGAGTGTCAAACAGTTTGGATCCTGATCAGACGACGCGTAACGCGGCGTCTGATCAGGATCCAAACTGTTTGCAAACGCGTTTTTAAGCGTCATTGAGAGTGAAAGCGATAGCCTTTAACAAGCTATGAAATTGTCGTCTGCAAAATGTGTGTAACTTGCAAAGAAATATATGCGTTTATTTACATGCAATCTCTTAGTGAAATTTTATCAGAGTGTCAAACATTTCAAATCTAGATGAGAATCCGAGTTGCTTTGCATCTCAAATGGATTCAAAATGTTTACAACTGTCCATACATATTCGGCCATAATTTGTAGAAGTTATTATTCTGTTTTGCGACCTGTTTCTGTAAACAGTTTGGCTTACAGCTATGTTTTAAAAACATTGATTACAAAAACATGACGATTGGTAACTCAGATTAAAGAAAGTCGCCAGAATGTACATTAAAAACCTACACTTTATCGCACTGATTCTTCGGTTTGTATTGTTTAAGCGAGCTAGAATAACGACATATCCATTGTAATATACTGTAAAGTACTACATTGTATACGTGCACATTATATCACATTGTATGCTGTTATGTCGAGTATGTATTATTTTTTGCTCATTTGAATTACTTTGAATTGCATTGTTTTTGCACTGTGTGTTATTGCATTGAGATTTTACTATTTTGTATCTTTATGTCCCCCTAAACTCACTTGGGGTACCAAAGTGACTGAATCATACTTGTGTCCATCCGCCCGTTTGTCCATCCGTACGTATGTATCTCAATTACAGTGGAGAAAACGTTATTCTTTCCCAACAAACGCGTTTACGCTAAAACTATTTTCTCCATTCCAAACTGTTTGCCACTCAGATCAACATGAATAGTCAAAATTGTCGAAAAGTTGTCCTTTTCTATGTTTTAGTGCAATGCGTTTGCGTACGTTTGCGTTTAAACGGGAAAGAATAACAGATTCTCCACTGTACCTGGAGCATATTCTCTATACCACATCAATTAGGGATACAAAGGTTTTTGCATGAGTATATGTGACGAATACGTATTGCTTTGTAACATTTTAGGTCGATGTGGCCGTTACCTTAGACTTCAATTATAGAAAAAAAGAAAAAGCTTATCCGGAGGAAATTTCCTACACAATATACACTAGGGGTACCAAATCTGTAGAGTGAGTATAAAGTGGCATGGTGGAGCGTATCGTAACAATGTCAAGTAACTGCGACCTTGAACTTGATTTTAATTTCATTCATAGAAACAAAATTTGTCATTTTCTACACCACATTAACTCGAGATGCCTTAAGTATATCCTGGGACAGCGGAGTATTGCATTCCATTTGGTGCAAAGGTTACCTTGATATTGACGTTTGACCTCATTTAAATTGAAAACATCACTGAGCATACTTCTTCTATATATCACGTCAGTTAGGGATCAGATTTAGTGTATGAGTACATCTTGGGATGGCATAGTAATGCAAAATAATTTCACTTTGCTCTTGACCTTAACCTCCTATCTCATTCATAGAATAAACTTCTTACGAGAATACTTCCTTTATCATATCCGTAAGGAATACCAAATTTTGTGAAAATTATTTTGGGTGAGTACATCTTTAAATTTCAATGCTCTAATGTGTCAATTTTAGGTCACTGTGACCTTGACCTTTGCTTCAATTTTAGAAAATAATTGTGCGCAGAGAGATAGCTAGAGATACTAAATTCGTTGTAAGGGCACATCAGTGGCAGACTGTTATATACACATTTCAAATACACGATATCTTTGACATATTGACCTAAGCTTAAGGTATAGAAAACACCTACATCACATCAGCAAGGAAAATCAAAACATGCGTGTGAATACATCATGGGCTGACATTGACCTTGACCTCTTAACACAATTTTAGCAAATATTGTCCGGAGTATGTTTTCAATATCACATCAGCAAAGCGCACCAACTTTAATGTGTGAGTACACCATTCATTCATTTACATATTGGTATGGCACAGTGTATCAAACGTTTTTCAGGTTATTGTGTCCTTGACCAGTACGTTGACCTATGACCTCAATTCAAAAAGCTTGTCTCGAACATATTGTCTAATCTATATCAGTTAGAAACAGAGTACATCTTTTGATGACAGAGTGTGTTTACTGATCTTCATACAACAAAATGCATATCAGGGTCAGTTATCTTTCACTGAATAGATGTACGTAAAACCTCGCTATTACGACGACTAAAACGAAGACTAATTGATTGTATAATAAACAGGTGACAGCTTAAAGCAAGGTGACAGTTAAACAGAAAGCTCCTAAAGGAGCTTTCTGTTTTACTGTGACCTTGCTTTAAGCGGTCACCTATCGTAAACACCCTTTTAAATTAACATAATTTAGTGGTCGTAATAGAGAGGTTTTACTACTGTATTTCTAGATGAACCGTGTCATGAGAAAAACCTGCCATATTGTAAACAGTGTAAACCAATACCAGCCGCCGCGTCAAAGACTGTTTGACAACCGCATGCATCTAAAGCACTTTACATGTATGTAGTTGTATTATATACGGTATTTTGCAGTGTAGAAAAAACTCAGATACAGAGCCTGGGATAACATCGTTACATGGTCTGTACAGTGTTGCAATGCAATAAGACTGGTTACACGTATGAAATGACACGGCTCATCTCATTTTTTTTATTTACATTTCTTCATTGTATTTACCTCGATGCTCCCTAAGTGAGCCCGGAAGTTCAACAAGATACAATGTGAATGTAATAGGGAAACATATACAGATATCCTGCCCCCATCTTATTTACACCAGTATCGTCATCAACTCGATACCGGCTTTAATATAACCTAACATCAAAGCTGAACTAATTAAGGAGAAGAACTAAATAAGCTTTAGCTTTCATTCTAATCCTATAATAGATATGTTGTATATTTTATGTATCTGTACATTTTCTGAAATAAATATGTTTAAACTAACTAATTGAGTCGTAGATTATGCCTTTATTAATCTTTTCATGATCAAATTTATCGTGAGATTTTTACCCCTTCACCGCCATATTGTCGTCTGCTTCAATATTGTTGTCTGTAATATTGTTTCCAAGTACGATCAAGGCAGTATAACTAGCTTTATTTAAAAAACAAGTGGCAAACAGTTTTGATCCTGATCAGACGCCGCGTTACGCGGCGTCTGATCAGGATCAAAACTGTTTGCGATTGCGCTTTGTGACGTCATTGAGAGTGAAAGGGCTAAGTGTTATCAACTCCATTTCATG
Organism: Gari tellinella; assembly: GCA_922989275.2. Classification (NCBI taxonomy): domain Eukaryota; kingdom Metazoa; phylum Mollusca; class Bivalvia; order Cardiida; family Psammobiidae; genus Gari; species Gari tellinella. The sequence goes on from OV277866.1 coordinate 50,467,756, forward strand.
TTGAAGTATCCCCTGCTTCGAACCTTACGCCCGAAATTTGTTTCAAAAAAATAAGTTTTAATGTATTTAAGATTTACGAAACACTAAAACCTTTAACAGATTTGATCTATATCGGGGGCCGTGTTACCGGAAAGGTGATAAGGATCCATTCTACTTTTTTGCAAATACGAGCTTATTCGTATTAAGTACAGCAAGATTTTTAATTATGTTGAGGAGTGTTATTGATCAGCTGGGGTTTTGAATACATCCACTCCATATCTAGGACAATTACAAAGTTAAACCTTCAGAATGCTTGTGACGAATTTTTACACAATAATTGCGAAAGGTTACGATCAATGTTAGACGCCGAGTAACTTGGTTTCTAATCTGGATTCAAACTGTTAAATGCTGTCTTGAATCCTATACAAAAACTGATAGCTTTATCTACATGTATGAAGACAAATTCTGCAGACAAAATGAAAGTATCGATATAAAATTTAATCCTATTATCTGCCTGACCCCGATTGCAATGCTTTACAAACAGAATGGATCCTGTTCAGACGCCGCGTAACGCGGCGTCTGAACAGGATCCATTCTGTTTGATACTCATTTCAATACTTTTAAGATAAAATACCTTAAATTTCAATGTTGGAAATAGAAGCAGACGACAATTGTTTCACGCTGATGACGTCATGGCAATAAAGAGGTTAATCAGTTTAATTTGGCCTAGTTTACCATGGCCCACTTTTTATTTCTGCTACAATTCAATTAGTTTTCAATACCCTCGATTAGTGATGAAGTGCTAGATAGACATTTCATATGAACTCTTTGCTTGCTGGGTTAAATTTTCGTCTGCAGCAATTGTCGTCTGCTACTGGTCTAAAAATAGAAGTTTCAAAATTTCTTTTCAAAACAGGGTCAGCGTGTCAAACAGTTTGGATACTGATGAGACGCCGCGTTACGCGGCGTCTCATCAGGATCCAAACTGTTTGCCCATATAATCCCGATTCCGCATCTAACGTGCAAAGTGTTAACTTTTGTAATTAACCGCTTCGCAGCCCAAAATTAGCTCGCGTATTTTACCCCTTCACAGCCATATTATCGTCTGATTCAATATTGCTGTCTGCAATATCGTTTCAAAATTATCAAAGGCAGTATGACTGAAGAAATATCGATGTGATTATCAAACAACTTGGGTCTGGATCAAACACCACATAATGCAGCATCTGATCAGAATCCAAACTATTTGACACATATTTCTAGATCTACTTCTAGGTCAAAATACCTATAGAACTGAAAGCATACGACAATTGTTCACCGCAGTTATACCATGGCAGTGTGTGTGTTATGTGTAAATATCTCACATCTCGTGCAAATGTCACGTATGTCACTTTCTTTATGATATATGTTTTCAAACTGTTTGAAAAAGACACATTTTGCATTGTAGAAGTATGAATGAATTTTCAGATCATTTTTCAACATTGAGAAAGTTGAGAAAAGACGATGTATCTGTTGTATTCATTCACCCCTGAAAATTTAAATGTACAATTCCAAGTTCAAAATAAGTCTAGTCAATTGGTACTATTTAGGGTTGATTTTTACAATAAATTACAAAATGGATTAAGGAGCCATCTGATCAGGAGTTACACTGTTTACATGGGACAAGTGTAATCCTCACAGGTACACTAGTTGAAAAAGACGAATATACTCGTCGCTAGGGTTGAATGTGGGAAAATGAACCCTGGCTCCTAGATAACTCATCGATGACATACAATGTACCTATGCCGTGTAAACTTATCTTTGGAACACAATGTAGACCTATATCAGAGTACACAGGAAATTCTGAGCATTGGTCAGGTACTGTTTGTAAATGTGTACAGTTTTTCCTCTCTACACAAAAACCCAACGGGAGACAAAGAGTGTGATTGTTATTCGGAGGGAGTTGTCTAAGTGAGGGATTTCAATGGCTTACAGTTACAAACAGCTTGAAACCAGATCAGACGCCGCGTCACGCGGCGTCTGATCTAGATTCAAGCTATTTGTCACTCGGCATTAAGTTTTTATCCTGTTAAAATGTTCAATATCCTCAGCAATCCGATTATGTACACATAACACAGACACTACCAGACTAATTTGTAGCTCATTTTCACTCTGACATCTCAAAACTACTCTGAACCGAAAGTGACAATCTATTTTTAGAAGCGCTATATTTAAATCGCAATACCCAAATGAGTATTACAAAAAGAGGATCCTGAGCTCAGTTTGAGCTCAGTTTGAGCTTTGTGTTGACATGTCAATGTTACTGAATTCCAGCATGAGTGCTATTCTTACGGCTTTGACAAAAAGGTCGCGTACATTTTTAACCGAAAGTAGAAAGATGGACCGTTTCGGCCCATCTGGCATTCGCATTTTTCCAATCTTGCAAATTTGTTGCTGGATGCATTTTTGATGCTGCCTGAAAGCGTCACATTTTGCAGGAGACCATTGATATTCTAGAAATAGGAAGTGCCGAACCTGACCTTTCAGAAAAGTCTTCAAACGCGATGTGCGAATCATAACTGTTCATTCTACGGAAGCCAAAAAATGTGCCATAAACGTCAAAACGTTTTTATACGTTATGCGCGTGGAAAGGATATGTGACTTTGAGAAAAACCGCAGACGACAATTTTAAGCAAACGATATTGCAGCCGGGAAAAGTTGGACATACATGTCTAATTTGGGTAACAACAGCGTTGTTGTAAGGAGGGAATCGTTGTTCGGAGGGTTGTTGTGGGGAGGGAGTACTGTAATAAATTGTAAAAAAAACAAAAACCTAAGTATTAAAAATGGACTTAACCTTATTAGAAACTAGAATAGTCCATTTCAGGGGTAAATGCGTTAACACTTATCACGGTTTTAAAGAAGATCTTTCGTCTTCTATATCAAATGTAGCCTGCACCATTTATATAAATCAATGTATATGTGTAGGTTTAATGTAGGTTTAATATAAGTTTAAACACACATTACTTTATTAACCCCTTTACTGCAAAATTAAGGTCGTCAAAATGCGACTTTGCAAACAGTTTGGATCCTGATCAGACGCCGCGTTACGCGGCGTCTAATCAGGATCCAAACTGTTTGAGTCTCTTATCGACATTTCTTTCAGTCGAAACAGCCCGAAATCTGATTTTAAAAATATTGCAGGCGACACTACGAATGCAGACGATAATTTGGCGGTGAGAGGGTTAAAGCAGACGATAAAACTTGAAAATGAAAGGGTTCAGAATTAAAAAAAAAAAAAGGATCCTAATGAGAGACAAGGCTACTCGGTCTACTTATTATCCAAGTTTGTTCATGTACAAATCAAATTGCGCTTAGCCTGTGACGGGTTTTAATTTCCTTTCACGCACATTTCTCGTACATCACTTTTCTTATATTATCTCAACAAGATTGTTTTTCTCGCGCCTCATATTTATTGATCTCAGTGCGTGTACAGTGGAGAGACGCAAACGAAACGCAAACGCTTTGCAACTATTGTAGAAAATGACAATTTTTAAGACAATTCTGACAATTAGTTTCTTTCTGAGTGGCAAAAGATGGAGTCTGGTCAGACGCCGGTCCAACCTATTTGCAAATATTTACATTCGCCCTATCAAATTCTATTGAACAAAGTGACGTTTATTTCGCATAAGGAAATATTATTTTGACAATGTTTGCCAAAAGGCTTACACTTGCAAATGTTTGCGACTTGCCTAACAGTAGCAAACAGTTTGCATCCAGAACAGACGCTGGTTTATGTGGCGTCTGTTCTGACCCCAACCTGTTTGCAACACATATTCAACTTTTCTTCAGTTTTAAAAACATTAAAAACTTGCTTTCGATTTTTTCCACAGACGATTTATTCCAAGCAAACCAATTAAGCCCGACAAGGGTTAACCCTTCGACTCGCAATGACGCTTAAAAGTGCGTTTGCAAACAGTTTGGATCCTGATCAGACGCCGCGTAACGCGGCGTCTGATCAGGATCAAAACTGTTTGACACTCGTTCTGAAATTTCTTTCAATCATACAGCCTTATATTTTAACTTTGAAACGACTTTGTAAACAACAAAATTGCAGCGGACGACAATGAAACGGTGAATGGGTAAAAACCTCACGAAAAAATGGTAGTGAAAGGGTTAATGAGATGCAAGTCACGGTGCTTCCGGTGTATTTTTAGAAAGAAGCGTGCATTAACCCTATTTCTTTAACAATGTTGCCTGTTTCAAATTCGTCGTCAAAAATCGTCTTTAGGATGAGTTTGTATGCATTGGAAGCTTAATACACTTAAGAAATGAACTGAGTTTTTTCGGCGTTAAAGCGACATAAACGACGGAAAATTCCATGAGTCGCATTAGTGTTATCCGACACTATTTGTCATTTTGCAAAACATGTATATTGCCGATACAGCCATAATTAGTCATAATGAACAGGGAAACTGGAATTGTCAATTAAAGGTTTCAAAGGTGAATGACTTAAAAACCGTTTCATATTTCGTCTTTCATGTTGATAAGTACATTAATTCAAAGAAGATCAGGCAATAAATGGAAGAAATAATTTAATACAACGAAAAACCTTACGTGTTTTCGTGATTTCAATAAAGAAATTGTACTTTTAACCCTTTAGGGGCCAAATGAATCGTGAGGTTTCTACCCCTTCACTGCTTTATTGTCGTCTGCTTCAATATTATTGTTTACAAAATCGTTTCAAATTTAGATTCAATGTCGTATGACATAAAAAGTATCGATACAAGTGTCAAACGTTAACGCGGCGTCTGGTCAGAATCCAAAATATTTGCAAAGTCGTCTCTATGCGACTCTGGCTTGAAAGGGTGAAAAGAAGCCTCGATCGCAGTTACATGCAAGGCACAGTATCTGCTTTCAAAATTAATATTCATCACGCATGTTTCTCGTTCATTACTTATAACAGCGAGGAGGTCGTTAGTCTTGCCATTTTAAAGGAAATCGAACGCTAATGTAATGCACTAAAATGCAGAAAATAAAAGCGTGTTTGTCTATACTTCTTACTTTTCACGATTCTATATACTTTATGTTAACAGCTTTGAAAGTTAAAAACAAAAATAAATCTACAGTCACAACCTGCCATCACACTTAAAGCATGGTGCAGTCGAGACTCGATACCTCGAACTCGAGTCATTTCGAACATATCCGTGTTTCAGGGTTGACTATGGCTATGTCACCTTTTGACATACGGGCAAGTTCGACTTTAGCGAGATCGAATTATCGAACGTCAACACATGAAATATTAATAGAATCGAGTTCGAAGTTTCGAGTCTTGACTGTATATTGTAATTTATATGAAAAGGAGAAGAATTTATATAAGTTTACCCAAACTTGTTTTCTAATCCTTATATTTATATGTGAAATTGTATGTATTGTCAGACATGACTGTATCTATTTTGAAATAAAATACTTTTTAAACTAAAGCGTTTTGACAATATTGACGCAACATTGTTGTCGGAGTGGCAAACGGTATGCAGTCAGATTAGACGCCGAGTTACTTCATTTTATTTTCAGTAGACGTCCCTATTTGAACACAAACGCACATATTGGGAAATAAGAATGTCTTCCCATGGTACAGAGGAAAATATTTTATTTCTTCCATTTGAACACAATAAAACGTAGAAAATGACAACCTGTTGACCATTCTGACAATTAATTGTAATCTGAGAGGCAGATAGTTCAGAGCCTGATCAGACGTCAGGTAACCCGGCGTCTGGTCTGGCTCCAAACTGTTTGCACTGGAAATAGTAAGTTTAGCGTAAAGCGTCTGTTAATTTTTCTACTTCATATTCAATTCGTCTACATCTAATTCAAGATCGTCAGTGAGTCTTTTAGTTCTATTATTCTACCCACCGACATTTTTTATTTGTAAACAGGCTGAGTTAACTAGCGTCTGATCAAGATCGAAACCTTATATTTCCATCAAAAGTTCTTTTTCTAAGGAGCACACGTATATATCTGAAGAAAACCAGAATTAAACAGCGACAATTAGAAAACAAATTGTATGGAAACGATCAATACTGATCAACGTAAACGCCACGGGGTAAACTCAAGCAATTTATTTTAAAAATGTTGAACTTTCTGTTTAATCTGATTGCCAAACAGCGTAGAACCTAAATACAGTAAAACATCTATATTACGACCACAAAACTGTGTTAATTATTATGTGTTTGAGACATGTAACTGCTTAAAGCAAAGTGACAGTAAAACAGAAAGCTCCTTTAGCTCTGCATAGGTCTAATATACAATCAACTAGCCTTTATTCTAGGTGTTGTAATACAGAGGGTTTACAGCAGTTTGCACAGGACATCATCTGCTTGGAGCTTGTTGGGAAAGTCTACCATTCGACGCCTGTGCCCCTCGGCCTTACCAAGTTCAGTGCTTTCACTATAGATTGGGTTTTATATTTAATTGCTTTATGTACAAAACCCACGCGGTGTTTAATATATAGAATAAAGAGTATTATTTGCATCAAAGTCACGCACAATTCTATCTCGTCGCCTGCGAGACACGACTTTATCAGAATTTGCAAACAGTTTGGATTCAGTTCAGACGGCCAGTAACGCAGCAGCGTCTGATTAGGAATCAAACTGTGTAACCTTCGTTTTAAGGAATTTAAAAATAAAATGGCACTGTAATTAAACGTTGAATGCAACTGCTGACAACAAATGTAAGGCAGACGATCGCGCAGTGGGCGAAGATTTAACCCTTAGCCCGCCAAATAAATTGTCGTCTGCTATATTTCTCATCTGCTTCAAGTTTCAAAGTGCTTCAAAGTTGCTCAAAATTGCTGAAAATGTTGTCCGAGTGTCAAACAGCTTGGATCCGGATGAGACGCCGAGTTACTCGGCGTTTCATCCGGATCCAAGCTGTTTGCATATGGAGCTATAGTCGTGAGTGGCAGGCTAAGGGTTAATAATGTCTCAAATCGCAGTTGTCACTGATGGTACAGATGTATGCAGATGTACAGTGGAGAAAACGTTATTCTTCCTAACAAACGGGTTAACGCTAAACTGTTATTTCATGTGCAAATAGTTTGGAGCCAGATCAGACGCCGGGTAACCCGGCGTCTGATCAGGCTTCAAACTGTTTGCCACTCCGATTAAAATAGATCGTGAGAAATGACAAAAAGGTGTAATTTTCTACAATTTATTGCAATGTATTTGCGTTTCGTTTTGCGTTAAAACTATAAATAATAACGTTTTCTCCACTGCACTAATGATGCAAACCCTATGTGATATGTGACTAGAATAAACCTAAGGATAGGTTTTCCAGAAATATAGTCTGGTTTTCATTGATTTCATTTGATTATTATTCGTCGCTCATAAATCACCATGGCGACACGAATTTGAAAATGGGAGAACCATGTGTTTTACCCTGTTGCGCAAAAAAAGCTTCATGCAGGAAAAAAGTGCTGTCATTTATAATCCTAGATTCATTTTCAACATGATTGTAACGAAGGGTGGTTGTTTATCGGGAATGTGGTTCTGTTGCCGGTTTATATGTAAATGCAGTACTAAAATAAATGTATTAACCTATTAACCCCAGTGACGAGTGTATGTGTTATTTACAAACAGTGTCAATATCCCATACAAACAGTATAGACCCTGAAAAGAGGGCTCATGGTTAGCGTCTGCAAAGTTTGTTATTTATTCGAAATATTGTTAAAATAAATAAATGATAAAAACAAACTAGAAAATGAAGAAAACACTCCACTCCGTCAATTGTAAAATCGTTCTGCGTTACTTTCATCCTGCACAAGCTAGATCTACTTGAAAATAACAACAAGGGTTATGTTAATTATCAATGAAGAGCGACTTTACTGTATTTTCAAATTATATCTTAAAAACAAACTTCGCCACAAGCCCAAAAGTATGCACGTAATTTGAATCATGATGTCATGTATTACTCCGCGTTTGACTTGCAAATGTCGTAAATACCGACTCATTAGTTAAGGGAAAAAAATTAAAAAGATGGTACACATGTACATGTATATCAAAATAAAAACAAATTAATTTTTTTTTAGGGAGGTAATCAGATAACTCATATGTATGCAGTAAACCACTCTTATACAGTCCACTACCCTAATAATTTTTTTTAGATATTTTAATAAAAAATAGAGCAGTGAAAAGAAATATATTCTGGCATTCTATAAGTGTCGCATGGTATTGTGACGATCGCAATCCATTTAAACTATGTGATCTATATTTATAGCGTTTACGTGCAATAATCTTTTATTCACTGCGTGTATATATAGACTAGTTGTCTGAAAATAACTACTGCGGAAGGTGATACGTGACCCTTTCAATGCAATAATGACGTGATATCCCGTCTCGCGCAGTTACTGCGGTAATCATGTCTATTTTAGTTTTTCTTCTTGTTTTATTTTATTTAAATTTAAGAATTTTATGTCATTTTAGTTAAGAAACATCGATACGAGTGTCAAACAGTTTGGATCCTGATCAGACGCCGCGCAACGCGGCGTCTGATCTGGATCCAAATTGTTTGCAAATGTTGGCATTTTAGGCCGTGAACGGGTAAATGCTGTGATCGTGTCTGCTTAAAATTGTCGTCTGCATAGTTATTTGAATTTTTGATTTCCATTGGCGGCACATTGACTTAAGAAATATAAATATGCGTGTCAAAAAATGTGAATTCTGGTCAGACGCCGAGTTTGCAATATTTGGCCAAATCGATTTCAGTCTAAGGGTTCAGCAATTTTCCCGATTGACCGCCATCGTTTCCTTTTTCAGGTTTAGCAACAAGCCTGGATATGTCAGTTTTTATAAACTCATTACCAGTATATGCCAATGTAAATTAATTTCCGTCTTCTATATAGAGGTTCGGGTTTTAAGGTAGAGTAATTCTAACGAGATTCTACGTACAGCGATTGGTCATTCTCGTCAACTGTCGGTCCGTTGCAAACCATGCTAAAGCTTGGTTTTTGAACGAACCCGCGACAGTTGACGAGAATGGCCGATCGACCCCCGTATAGTATCGCTATTGACACACATAAGCCCGATCTCATTAGGGGGCATCAACCTTAAACATCATCGCCAAAAGTGTGCTGCTCATTGAAAACGTATTTATCTCACCATTGAGAGATTCTGCTTAGTACATGACTGTAGAACACAAAAGGCTGATAAATGTGTATAAACACTGTAAACACGGTCTGCTTTTTTGTATTATCCATAAGGTTTGACCTGCCATCATCACTTTCCGCCACCTTTCGTTGGTACCATCGGAAGTTTCCGTATACTTTATGAAAACTTCAGGTAGTATACTGCAGTCGATTATCTAACGTCAATGTCGCAATAGCTTAGTGGATAGTGTCATTGACTCGTAGTGCTAGGGTCGTTGGTTCGATTCTAGGCACTGTTTTGTAACCGTCGGCTTCATGTATTTTTTTTCTCGATAATTATATATTTTACTAAAATAAAACAGTTAACGCTTGGGTAAAGAAAAACGTGCTGCTTAACGAAATACAGAAGTTACAAAGAGTGCTCTTTGCTAGAGACTGCTTTACATAACGTAATGTTGCTACAGTGGAGAAAACGGTTTTTTTCTCCAATAAACGCGTTTACGCTAAAACTATTATTTCCATAGCAAACTGTTTGGAGCCAGATCAGATGCCTGGTAACCCGGCGTCTGATCAGGCTCCAAATTGTTTGCCACTCAGATCAACATGAATTGCAAATATTGTCGAAATTTTATCCTGCTCTATGATTTATTGCGTTTGCGTTTCGTTTGCGTTTAAACGGGAGAGAATAACATTTTCTCCACTTTATTTTATACAATTGCATGAATATCATGGTTTGTATGTGTCTACCATAAAACAGTTTAAAAAAAACACATTAAGAAATATTACAAAATAAACTATATCGGGTATCGAACCCATAACCTTTACGTTGGTAGCGCAGATACATAACCACTGAGCTATTGCCGAATGTAGTTCTCGTTGTCAGATAATATAATCAAATTCGAGTCATCATTGAATGGCTTATTTACTATACACTGTTTTGATGTTTCCGGAAGATAAAAATAGCTTACGGAAAAAGACGGAATATTCATAAACTGACAGGTCAATCCTTATCGACAATAGCTCGTCTGTTCTGAAGAAAACAATGAGCTATTGTCATCACTCCAGTGTCTGCGTCATCGTTAGTCGTCGTCGTCCGAAATCTTAACATTGACCATTTTTTACAACTAAATGTGATATATACTTTTTATTTGGTACGCGTACTCACCACAAGTAGCTGTTGAGCTCAGTTCAACTTGGGGCCTTTCCGACAAAGGTCAATGTCATTTAGAGGTAACATAGGGTGAATTTAACATGGACCATAACATTTCAGTTGCATGTGATAGAAACTTTATACTTTGACTAAGGTAACTCTTGAGCTCATTAAAATTTCTTCTCACATCTGACAAAAGTCAAGGTCATTCAGAGGTCAAAAAGGGTTGATTTTACATTTGCGATAACTATGAAACAACATGTGATAGATACGAGGGGCATTTTTTAAGTAGTGGCAACAGATCGGTAACTTCAATATTATAAGTGCAAACGCAACACCTGAGGTAAGAAATTCGCCGTTTGTTCCGCTTTTAAAGCACCGAACAAGCAGAGTTGGTTGTATGCATATATCAAACAAAGTTTACAACACCATACAGCCAACATTTGCATAATATAAGCGTTTGCTCAGTAAAGAAAGCTGTTTTTCTTCGACTGCTCACCGTGACTCACGTTCGATGCATACCGGTGTGATCGGTAAAAGTCGAACATTTACCAGTAATGTCCATAAAATATTGACCTTATCCACTGAATAGATGGTAAATTACTATAAATTGTAGGGAACATCAATGATGAAGATTATTATGCGTTTTAACTTCGCAAAATGCTATTCTGTTTGGGGTCTACTGTACTGCATCTAGCCGAAACACGAATATTTACTGTACTGCATCGAGCATTTATACTGTACCGCATCTAGCCACGTTTGCGAATGTTCCTTATTTGAATTTCTCTACAATAAAGTGGTTTACACATCTAAATTAATCTTCAATGAGACACGAATGATGTGTATAGTTACACGGACCGAATGTGTGGTCCGAGAATCAGTGCAATGTCGCAATTATTGAATTTTGCATTGATTTGAACTAGTGTGTATCGTGTAAGATCCTCTTTGATGATGTGAAAACATTTTTTCGTATTAAATAATTTGACCTCCTGGCAATTTCCATAAATCAAATAGATATAAGTGAGTCCTCTTTATCTGGCATTCGTATAAAAAATTTTTATACTTTGATCAAGGTAATTGTAAACAGGAGTAACATTGTGCCATGTTTGGCAAGGGCATCGGAGTGGTTTCATGATTGGGTGAGAGAAAGGTCTCCGATTTAATTGTTTTTGTCCTAAATCCGGATAGTATTGGGGGAAGAATGGCCTCTGGAAAAAATGGACAACTTAAAACCAAAAAAGTTTTCAACAACGTTTGGCCTGATTTAGGCTGATCATGTATGTTTGCAAACCTTTTCCCGAAGGAGCTTATTATTTGGGGAAACCATATACTGGTCCCCTACCCTCAGTAACCCGGCGTCTGATCAGGCTCCACACGGTTAGCCACTCAGATAAAAAGTGGTAGTCTGAATTGTCAAAATGTTGTCATTTTCTATATATATATCATTGCAATGCATTTGCGATTGAACGAAAGAATGTCGTTTTCTCCACTATATTTCAGACCGGTAGCGAAAATAATAGTTTAAGCGTAACCAGGGTTATTTGGAAGGAAAACGTTTTCTCTACTGTACTCTGCACTCTGCACACGGGGCACAAACTGCTTACATAAACAGCAAACAGTTAATAATGTTTTAATTTAAAGATTCTAACTTTCAAGCACAGAATGCTACCCTTATTCAAAACAAAAACAAATGTTTGTTTATAGATTATCTGTTCCAGATATACACTAATCTGATGGATCTACACAGATCATTGAATCATTTTTATAAAAGCCTCACAGACACAAAATAAAGACGAAGACGCAATTTCAAAAGTAGCATATATCCAATATTTATCATGAAACTAATGGATACATGCACTATTGACCGTATTTGCATCTAACACTGTACTATACATACATGTAGTACCTTCACTTTCAATATATGGTAGAGCTACTCATTGGTTTAACATACATAAGTACAGCATTCCCTATCTAGAACGACCCTCCCTACAACGACTCCCTCCATATAACGACCCTTGTCGTGGTTCCCTAAACAGGACAATTATGTCGAACGCCTTTATGGTTGCAATGTCGTCTGCTAAAAAATGTTGTCTTCTGATTTTCTCAAAGAAACATAATGGACATTTTTAAAAAACAAAAAACAAACTTATTGACGAGTGGCAAACAGCTTGAATCCAGATCAGACGCCGAGTTACGCGGTGTCTGATCTGGATTCAAGCTGTTAGCAACAGAAGCCAATTTACCTCTCTTTAACGAAAACAATGTTTGTCTCCCGTTGGGTTTCGTTGTAGAAAGGGAGCGGTGTAATGCATTACATGTATGTATTGTAGTCTGTTCTAGATTATTTCAATTCCACCAAGATTAAAGAACATTGTCTTGTAAAGCCTTATTCTTCATAAGTTATCCGTACATAAAGCTTACTAGGCGCTAATCAACAAGCAGTCTCTTAAATTTCAATTCATAGCTAAGATAAGTAGAAAACTGTCATTTGATAGCAATAAAAGTTTTCGAAAACTGAAAATACGAGTTTGTGTTACAATAAACCAGGACACAGTATCATTTAAATTAAGAATCCAACTGGAAAATTATTTATAGAATATATTTGTTGTGATCCATGACTTGAAAACTAATACGACTGATACGTTTACATTTTGTATATGCTTATCTGAAGGGACCGCTAATCTATCACGATAGTCTTATGAGCCTGGACTAGTTCCTGTTTACATACAGACTGTTTAAATACATGTAAATGCATATTTAGAAACCACATTGGACGGGAGCCTGTCAAAATAATTCGAAGAGCAACGAATTGTAAGAATGCGTTTAAGAAAGAAAGAAAAAAACACATTAAATTACAACTTTATTTTATTTTTATTCACTGTTATTACTTGAATCATTTGTGACGAGAAAAACAGCTACAAATCAAGGTTGTCATAAAGAAAACTGAAAAATAAGGTGATCGAACATAACTAGATGCAGTACAGTGTTCCATGCATAAATTACTAGATGCGGTACAGTAATTCGCTAGATGCAGTACAGTAGACCCGTACAGAATGGCTTTTTGCGAAGTTAAAACGACATAATAATCTTCATTATTGATGTTCCCGACAACTTATAGTAATTTACCATCTATTCAGTGGATAAGGTCAATATTTTATGGACATTGCTGGTAAATGTTCGACTTTTACCGATCACACCGGTATGCATCGAACGTGAGTCACGGTGAGCAGTCGAAGAAAAACAGCTTTCTTTACTCGGCAAACGCTTATATCATGCAAATGTTGGCTGCATGGTGTTGTAAACTTTGTTTGAGATATGCATACAACCAACACTGCTTATTCGGTGCTTTAAAGGCAGAAACACGGCGAATTTCTTACCTCAGGTGTTGCGTTTGTTGATAGAAACGGGTTGTTCACGTCAGCTAGTTCCGGAGTACGATGGTATAGGGTGATTTTGCACTTATAATATTGAAGTTAATGATCTGTTGCCACTACTTAAAAAATGCCCCTCGTACTTCATATTTGGCGTGTGTATACAATGCAAGACGTTCTTGAGCACAGTACACGTTGGGTTACGTCCAACAAAGGTCAAGGTCATTTTGATGTTAAATAGGGTCAATTTATCATTGGCCATACGTTTTGAACTGCATGGTAGAGACACTTTATATTTCGCATGAGTACTCGACTAATAAAGTTCTTCAGCTCAGTACAACTTGGATTATGTCGGATAAGCGCCAAGCTCTTTGAGAGGTCAAATAGGAGTAATTTAACATTGACCATAACTCTGAAACAAAATGAGATGGAGACTTCATATTTTGAATGTGTACTCAACGCAAGAAGCTCTTGAGCTCAGTACAAGTTTGGCCATGTCTGACAAAGGTCAAGGTCATTTAGAGTTCTACACTAGACAGACGGACAAATAGTCAAGTCAAACGAACGCAATGCGAATACTATATATCGATGTTGTTTCCTTCTTAATCCATTAGGATAACAAAACAGACAGGCGATGGTACCCGCATGCGGTGCTCTTGGTTGTGCTGTTTACTCGCCTTAATCTGTATTCAGAGTAACAGTTTAAAATAAAATCCCACCAGTAGTCCAAATTAACATCATTTTGGTTTTTTTATGATATATATTAATCTTACAAACTGCGTAAAGCCTGATTAATGGTAACATTTTGGTCTTTGTCTACACTGTAACATTACAACTTATACTGGAGTATGTTTACCAGATACATTGTTCTCTCTCTTAAACAACATCGGATGGGAGGCAAAGAGCTCTTGTGTTGTTCGGAGGGAGTTGTTAAAGGTAGGTAATATTTGCAAACAGCTTAAACCCAGATCAGACGCCGCGCACGGCGTCTGATCCGGATTAAACCTGTTTGTCACTCTTCATTATATTTCTTCTGTGAAAATGTCCACTTAGAATCTATATGTAACTTGTAACTTGAGAAAATGATATATAGGACAGCGGCAAACGCTGTTGTTAGGAGAGAGTCGTTATTGGGAGGGCAGTTGTGGTGGGTAGTTGTGGGGAGGGATACCGCGTTACATCGGCGTCTGATCAGTATATGCACTGAAAATAACCATTGCACTCGGGGTAAGGCAGTGAAGAGGTTAATCAAAACAATTTATCTCAATACAATTAGTGTGGGGAATGGCAATATTAAAACATATTGATAACACATTTTGATCTGAGCGGCATACAGTCAATAGCCTAATCAGCCTCTGGCGTCCTATCTGATCGGGCTACAAAACTGTTTCAATAAAATTAATTGTTTAAGCATAAACGTGTTTATTTGGGTAATAAGGTCATATCCGCTGTTTAATAAAACGAAAATGAAAACTTATATAAAAGCAATATGTCCTATATCCTAGCAGGCTGCAGCTTAAAGCAGACTGAAGGTAAAGCAGATTGCGTCTAAAGGCGCATTCTGCTTTCCTTTCAACCTGCTTTAAGTGGTCATCTGTCTTCAAAACTAGAAACAGGCTATTTGGGTAAAGGATACAGTGGTCGTAGGCGGTAATCGGGGTGATTGAACTGTGATCTGTCAGTCAAGACTGCAGATATTTTCAATTATACAATATAATGGTATATAATGTAGTGGCAATGTGGAATTCAGGAAACCTAAGTGACAACGAGACAGTGAAAAGCACAAGTTAATTTTGGAATTACGCCATATCTATTTCTTCCACGCAATCACCATGGCAGACACATAGTTTATACATTCTTTAAATATCTCAGTCACCGGAAGCAGTGGGACTTAAGGATGGTTGAACATTTAAGGAACCGGTAATGGGTCAACAAAATAAGTCAAAGTATCCAACGACCATTGTAGAAGGTTTGCACATATAAAGAACATCCGATCATTGCCACAGTGGAGAATCTGTTATTCTTTCCCGTTTAAACGCAAACGTACGCAAACGCAAAGCGCTAAAACGTAGAAAAGAACAAATTTTGGACAATTCTGATATTTCATGTTTATCTTGGTGGCAAACAGTTTGGAACCTGATCAGACGCCGGGTTACCCGGCGTCTGATCTGGCTCCAAACTGTTTGCACTGCAAATAATAGTTTTAGCGTAAACGCGTTTATTGGGAAAGAATAACACATTATCCACTGTATGACATTGTCGTGCTTAAATAACCCATTAACCCTTTCGGCGCCGATGTCACATACAATTCGACATTGCAAACAGTTTGGATCCAGATCAGACGCCGCGTCACGCGGCGTCTGATCAGGATCTAAACTGTTTGACACTTGTATCGAAATTTCTTAAGTCCTACTACATTAAATCTAGCTTTGAAACGAATTGAAGCAGACGATAATTGAAGCAGACGACAATAAAGCAGCGAAGAAGTAAAAATCCCAAGATTAATTTTTCTCCGAAAGGGTCCACAAAAATAGAGAGTAGACAACAGTTTTGACCCTGTTGAGACACATCTCATCGAGGTCTGCACTGTTTCCCTTTTTATATCAAAATGATCTGCTGTATAGACAAAACTTTAGTGTAACCATTGAAAACCTCTAGAGTATGCGTATGTCTGGGCCTCACCAGGTAAACTGAGATTGGTATAGCATATGCTGCATGTTTTTACAGTTACTTTCAGGCCTATCGGGAACGGTGAGGGAGTAGGTGTCCATCATAGGACTGAGGAGCTGTCTTTAAGACACTGATCAAATCGGTAGGACAATCCATACCCGTAGTAACGTTACGGACTACAGTGGTCTCACTCTCCACAACAACATCCAATTGGAGACAAATTCTTTGTATTGTGCGGAGTGAGTTGTTAAAGGGAGGGAAATTTGCCTACTTTTGCAAACAGTTTGACTCCAGATCAGACGCTGCGTCAATATATAGATGTTTTTTCTGTCAAATTTCAATATGTGACATTGAGAGAAATCAGCAGACGACACTTCTAAGCAGGCGATATTGCAGCTGTGAAAAGGGTTGACATACTTTCGTGTTAAGGGAATAACGGCAAGCGATGTTGTAACGAGGGAATCGTTGTTCAGAGGGACGTTGTTGGGAACGGAGCATTGTATATTTGTCACGGTTGCATGGAATGCCAAAAGTACCGTTCTCTTGCTAAGTGTCTGATTATGTAGCACATTTAGTAATTTCCTAAATTGTCTGTAAGCATTATGGGAAAATATCATGACGTGGTTAACCTTGGTCATACTGACTTAGTGACACATATGCTTTTCTGGCGTGTGTCAATGTACTGGCCTCCTAATATAGTGTAGGGGGAAATATGTCAAAAGACTAAAAGAAAGAGAGGAAAAGAAAGAGAGGGATTCAAATTGTCTAAAATAAAAGGTGTTGTATCAAATTCTTTTTTAAACTTTTACTCTGTGACCTGTTTCTAGTATTGAAGATAGTTGACAACTTAAAGCAGGATGACAGTAAAGCAGAATGTGCCTAACGGCACATTCTGCTTTACTGTCAACCTGCTTTACGTTACCATCTGCTAAGATATAGAAATTATTTCTGATGATACATATTTACGACTTTATATATTGGAACTAATTTTCGTCAGTTTGATGACATTGAATGCTCTAAAATGCGCTTCTGTGTGGAAGAGGGATATAAAACCATGAACACATACTTTTGAACAGTTTACCAGTGTTTGAATCATATTTTGTCTTTCTTTGTGTCGAAGTAGATATATCTTTATAATATTCTTCTATCAATAAACACATTTAGGTTAAAACAAGTGTTTTCATTGCCAACCGTTTGGAGCCAGATCAGATGTCAAGTAACCCCTATCCGACCAGAATCACAATTGTTTGCTATTGAGAGTAAAATGAACTTAAGAAGTGTTTCATTTCGTTCACATGTTAGCGGGAAAGATATTAAACTATTTAGCTGCAAAAGACGGGTTCTCATGCTTTGGATAGGTTCCATATTGTTTGACACTGGAATCAAACTTGTCGAAAATGTTTAAACTCCCAGTTTGAAAAGCGGACATTTTTACCACACGTATGATAATAAACATACGAAACACAATAGATATATACAGACATGTATTAGCAATGGCTGACAGACGAATAGCTATTTGAAAAACTAGCCAATATTTGCATTAAAGAATGAATAAATGAATATAGATGATTTGATGATTGAATTAATGAATATGAAGAAAGTGCGAACATGCATATATGTCTGCCTACAACTTCCTGTCTTTTCCGGATTGGCGAAACGCTTCTTGCATTTGCACTTTTATACCATTACCCAATAGACACGAATTTTGACCCTTTTCATTTCTCCATCCACTGAAGAAAATAGCTAAACTTTTACAGCACTTAATATGCACAATAACAAAATATCCTATATCTTAAGTCGTATTCTGATTTACTTTCAACCTACTATCAGTGGTCACCCGCCTTCAACACTAGAAAATGTTATTGGGTAAAAGGTTAAGGCTATGGACATCTTAACCTCGCACGGTATCATTACAATGGCTATTGAAAATGACGGCAAATACATTTATAATGATTTTCAAGTAGACAATAGCTTGGAATAAATTGGCTACACTCGTACAGTGGAGAAAACGTTATTCTTTCCCAATAAACGCGTTTACGCTAAAACTATTATTTCTATTGCAAACAGTTTGGAGCCAGATCAGACGCCGGGTAACCCGGCGTCTGATCAGGCTCCAAACTGTTTGCCACCAAAATAAAAATGAATTATCAGAATTGTCCAAAAGTTGCACTTTTTTACGTTTTAGCGTTTTGCGTTTCGTTTCGTTTAAACGGGAAAGAATGACGTTTTCTCCACTGTAAACAAAACTATTTTATAGACAATTTTTCAACTCTCAGATTAAAAAAAAATGAGTACAAACAATTTCGACTTTTCATCGCATTGCGTTTTCACTTCGTGCCGTTTCATTTAAACAAGCAATTATAACGTTTTTGCGCAACATGTCTTCCCCTTTTGACGGTTATACCCTTCACTACCGTACTCCTGTTATTTCCTTATTTGCAAACAGTTTGTATTCTGATCAGACGCCGCGTAACGCTAGGTCTGATCAAGATCCAAACTGTTTGACACTCATTTAAGTAATTTTTACGTCAAAGTACCTTAAATTTGAATTTGAGTAAAAAAGCAGACGACAGTTGTTTTAAGCCGATGACGTCATGGTACTAAAGTATTTAAGGAGAATTTGCTGTCTAGCTTCATATTTTGTTTTGATGAAATCTGGCTACAATATCAGCTACAATACTTTTTATTTTGTAAGAAATATGCAAATTAGAAAGAGAAATATGGAAATTTTGTGAGAAATTTGCAATCTTGTATTTAGATTATGGGTAGTTATATTACACACAAGTGGGATAAAGCTTATGCAAGAGCTTATTTGTATTTTACATGTGTAAAATGGATCTGAATTATAGCGGAGAAATAAAAGTGTGTCCGGTTAAGACGAAACAAAACGCATTCTCGCAGGAGTAAAAACGATTGACTTTATTTAACGTATGCGTCGTGTCATGAGAAAACCTGCCTTATTGCATTGCAAACAGTGTAGATCAAGACCAGCCACCGCATCAAAGACGAAGCTCTTGATCGTGATCTTCACTGTTTGAAACCCACATGCACCTAAAGTATTTTATGTAGCTGTATTATATACCGTGTTTGGCAGTATAGACCAAACTCAGATACAGAGCCTGGGATGACAACGCAGCTCGGTCTGTACAGTGGAGAATCTGTTATTCTTTCCCAATAAACGCGTTTACGCTAAAACTATTATTTCCAGTGCAAACAGTTTGGAGCCAGATCAGACGCCGGGTAACCCGGCGTCTGATCAGGCTCCAAACTGTTTGCCACCAAGATAAACATGAATTATCAGAATTGTCTAAAAGTGGTACTTTTCTACGTTTTAGTGCTTTGCGTTTGCGTACGTTTGCGTTTAAACGGGAAGGAATAACAGATTCTCCACTGTACAATGTTACAATGCAATATGGCTGGTTTTCTCATGACATTATATTTGAATCAGAGAGTCTAACAATGTTGAGCCGGACCAGACACCGAATTATCCGGCATTTGATTTGACTATTCACTGTTTGCATTTGACGTCGGTTTTTGGAGTCCAAACGGCCCCCACCCTCGTGTAATAGTGATGAAGCCTCCGATCAGGCTCCAAACTATTTGCCACGCGGACAAAATTGCCTCGTCGATATTTGGAAAAAGCTACCATTTTCTGCACTTAGTTTAGTTTCGTAGAAGTTAGCAATTAAGAGAGTCCATTTCTTTGGTATGCGTTTATAGTGCGTGATAGGGTATATTCATTAGATATGTGATCAGATTTCTTCGAAATGCTTACAGTGTTCCCTCTCTACAACAAAACCTAATGGGAGACACAGATTGTGTGTGTTGTTCGGGGGGAGTTGTTATAGGGACGGCAAATTAAGAATTGGTTTATATTTGCAAAGAGCTTGAACCCGGATCAGACGCCGCGTATCGCGGCGTCTGATCTGGATTAAATTTGTTTGTCACTCTTCATTATATTTTTCTTCTGTCAAATAATTAACTAATATGTAACATTGAGATAATACAGCAGACGACAACTTTTAGCATACGATATTGCAGCGATTTTGTTAGACATCATTGTCTTGTTTGGGGATAGTGGCAAACTATGTTGTAAGGAGGGAATCGCTGTTCGGCGGACCGATGTAGGGGTTGAGCACCGTACATAAGAAACGCGTCAAAGATCACAAATCAAGTTAATCGGCATATTTGTTCATATTTGTCTGCTGCTTTTTTTAAAGTACGTATTGAATATACGCGGCGTCTCATCTGAGTTCAAATTGTTTGCAGGTGTATTCGAATGTTATTAGTTTTCTCTCCCGTTCAGATTCAAATTGCTTTACACAATTAAAGGTTTCCAGACTTTCGCTACAATAATGCTCAATTGCCCTAATACCAATGTGTACCAATTAAGAAATGGATTGATTTTTTTCGGTGTTCAAGCGAAATGAACGACAGAAAATTATCGGCAAATACCATGAATCGCGTTAGCGATTCATGATAAATTTGCCGATAATTTTCTGTCTTTCATTTCGCTTGAACACCGAAAAAATCTGTTCATTTCTTTTATTTTTATTATTTTATCATTATATTTGTTATGAAATAGATTCAGACTTTCAGTTTTTAAAGGAGAAATGGTGTTGAAAAGGGGAAAAGAACGTCAAAGAAATAAACTTGAAAGAACAGCTTTAACGAAGTTAACTCCGCCCCCTGTAACAAAATAACATAGCTAGATCTATACTGCGCGGATAATATAGTTCTCAAATTCACTTCAGGTTTTTACTAGGGGAAAATACTTTTAAGTACACCCAAGTACGTTTTCTTATCCTCAATCGGGGTTTTAATTCATGCAACGGTGCAAGCAATCGTCAAGTGTGAACGCTAATACCGTATTCTTAACGGACACGGACCATATAGAAATCCGGAGCTGAGAGGCACCATATGAGGTATTTATGGTTTTGGAGCCAATACTCGGAGCCTAAGTTGGAACCGGACAGGAGCTTAGGATTACTAGTGTTTTGTGACTTTTTTTCTATCATTAGCGCTATTTACAAGTAATTTCAGTGATTATTCTGTAAAGTTTCTGTGCACAAGTTTCAAGTTGTCGAGGGAGTATGTCACAGTGTGTATGTTTATCATTACTTGTACGGCCTTACCGTACAAGTGCGTTTTTATGGCGACGTGGTAGAGTGCGTGACTGCGAACCTGACGACTCGGGTTCAAACCCGGGTCGGCGCGGGTGTTTCTTTATAAAAAACACCCGGTTACATTGGGCGCCAAAATATTGTTTGCGGGGGGTATAAAAATTCGTAGCAGACGGACAAAGTTTCGGAGCGCTTCCTACTGCATTTTTTTTCACAATGAGTGTAAATAATTTATATCAATATGAATATAAAATCTATATTATATTGGTATTTAGTGTTAAAAGAAAAGATTGGGAAATAAACTAGATTCAATCTAGGTCAAATACAACGTGGATTTCTAATTTTAGAGTAGTGAAGATTAATGTGCAGCGACTTAACCCTAAGCTCCGCCTCCTAAGGTTTGAGTGTCTATAAGAAATGAACACCGATTTTTACAATGGAAAGAGATAGAGCGAATGTAAATATTTACCGGTGTATTACAAGAAATTCAAATGCCGTTGACGTTACTTAATTCGCAAACAGGACATTTTTACAATATGCTGAAAATATCAACCATATTCTATGAAATCCACAAAAATAGTGTTTGTAATGAGATTTTTCTAAAGCAAATGGTAAATTATCTATCTAGATATCCGTATTTCCAATATGTTCAGTGATGATATTTTTACAATGTTCACGTCCTACAACGGCCCTTCGAACAGCGATTCCCTCCCTACAACAATGTTTGCCGCTGTTCCACAAACAATACATTTATTTCTAACGTTTTCACTGCTGCTTAAAATGCCGCCTGCTGTTTTTTCTTCTTAAAGGTACGTATTAAATATTTTGACAGAAGAAACATAAAGACGAGTGACAAAAAGGTTGAACCAAGATCAGACGCGTCTGATCTAGATCCAAATTGTTTGCATATGTAAGCCAATTCGCGCTTAGCGTGTTAACACTTATCGTGCTAAGCGAAACCTGGCTAATATTTGCAAACAGTTTGGATCAAGATCAGACGCCGCGTAACTGTTTGTCACTCATATTCAATTTCTTTAGTTACAAAAAGCTTAAATCTAATTTTGATTTTTTTTCGCAGACGTTCTATTGTAAGCAGACGATAATTCAGCATGAGAAAGAGTTTTTCTTGTCAGCCTCCAACAGTCAAGTTGCGTGACAATAAAACAAACAGACGAGGACACTCACCTCTTATATGTGATTTGTGATGTTTCTACACTAACATGTCATTTATCTGTCAAAAGTGGACGCTAGATGTCACTAGCTATATAGTTCATATTTCAGATAACAAATGACATATTCTTAAAAGGCCTAAGAAACGGATTTGATCTGAACCTTATCATGAAACACATGAATATTATTTCATATTGGAAAAGATCTGTACATAAAGGCCTTTAAATTTCATTTTAAACAATCTTGAGAAAACTTTTTCAACAGCCGCGAAATCGACAAACTTCGGTGATATGACGCCGCATTTTAAAGTAGCTGGTCACTTTCCTGGTCCCGAAATTATTGGTACACAAAACAAAGTGAAAGTAGATACTACTTTTATGGTCACCACATTCCGTTCAGAATGTTATGTTTATTCACAAGAATTTTATCATTTTAAATTGTTTCACTGTTTCATCTAATACAGTTCTCAAAATTAATCATTTTTTCGATTTTGTGGAACTGATAATATTGATCGATATTGAGTGTTGTTTTCTTGAGAGTATGAGTACTCGTCGCTGACTATAGACGAGGTCAAATCAAAGATTTGAAACCATCAGATAGAGTACTTCAGTATAAATATGTTACTGTCAATTTTTAAAAGAAATTAATAATAAGAAATACTGATAGCGACTAAATGATGCTCATCTTTATTCAAAACTGTCTATCAGTAACATAGCGGAGAAGATGCGTTTACTCTAAAATTATTCTGTCATTTACAAACGTTTGGTGACCCCGCGTCTGATCAGACTCCAGACTGTTTGTCACCTAAAGTAAGTTGCTAGAAATCTAGGAAAATGTAAATTTCAACATTTAGTTGCATTGCGGTTCCTTTAAACGAGAAAGAATAACGTCTTCTGCACTGTATAAGCCTGCCATCTGTAATTTACCCTCTCTGTGCCAAATTATTCGTGATAGGTTAACCACTTCGCTGTTATTGTGTCGTCTACTTCAATATTGTTATCTGCAAGGTCGTTTCAAAGTTAGATTTAATAAAGTATGTCTTAAGAATTATCGATACGAGTATCAAACAGTTTGGATCCTGATCAGACGCCGCGTTACGCGGCGTCTGATCTGGATACAAACTGTTTGCAAAGTCGACTTTATGCAACTTCTGTGGTGAAAGGTCTAACATCAAGAATTCCGAAACTTTCTTTTGATAGTTATAGTGTGGCTTTACTGTAAAAAAAGAAAAAGAAAAACAAGACAATGACCTTTCATCTCGTGAACTTGAATTGCCAAAACAACGTGTTCAAATTTATGACCCCCAGCGACTAGCGGACAATCATGTCCTTTGTTCCATGACAAGTTTTGTCATTTTAATAGACAATATGTCAGTTCCTATTAGAACAGGGTGTAAATCTAATGTTAAAAGCAAGTATCTTGAATATTAAGTGTTTCGTTACCATTTTCATTAACAACAGCATGGTAACAATTGTCGACATCGATATTACCGACTCCTTTCTAATCATCATCATAATCAGCATCACCATGGTGATCATCATCAGCAGCAAAACAATACAGTTTATGACATCATCATCTTCATACATGGGGGAAGACGTTATTCTTTCCCAATAAATACAGTTATTATATCATGTATATGCATTCCCTTGCGATAGTATCTGTACAGTAAGATACCAAAGTCTGTATCTTACTCCAGGTATTTTACTGTCTGTATTTTACTCCGACCTCGTACACCTCGTAGATTTGTGTTCTCCTTCAAATATCTAATATTTCTCGATTAAAAAGATTTAAGTATCTAGTTACTGATGCTGTACATATATATTGAAGGCATATAATAAACACGTCACCATTTGGCGGTGCGATACTAAGCGTTGTATTCAGCTCTCGACGCTTTTGGCTAAAACAGCGAATCAGGAGCGGGCCAAAGGCGCTCGTCATATCTGCTGTTTCTGCCAAACACGTCTCGAACTGAATACAACGCCCTGTATCGTACCGTATTTACGCTTAAACATTACATCCATTGCAAACAATTTGGAGCTAGATCCATGAGGCCCAAAAACTGGTAGCTACTCATGATCATAATGAATTGTTGCTGAATTGCACAAAATACAGTTTTCTAAGTTTATTGCATTGCATTTGCGGAAAAACGGAAAAAATAACGGCTACTACGCAGTACCAACAGATTTGTCATCGTTATCATAATCGGTATCGCTATCTCCACGTCTATTCCCTATTCTCTTAAAGACCATCGCGGCAGTTTTTTCAATTTTCAAAACATTCAGTTTTTGTTTAAGGTAGAAAAAATAGAAATTTAAAATATAAACTATAAAATAGAGTATTTGTCAAAGGGAGACAACTAATTTTGCATGAGTTGCCTCACTTTGACCGTAAAAAAACTGAAACTTGCGCGATAGTCCTTAAATTCACTACAGCGGCAAACTCGTTATTCATTGACGTTTTAACTCTTATCATGCTGAGTTATCGTCTTCTTCAAATATATCGTCTGCGTAAAAAAATAATTATTTTATGCTTTTTAAATTGAAGAAAAGTTGAATATGAGGGACAAACAGTTTGGAACGCGGCGTCTGATCTGGGTCCAAACTGTTCGCAAATGTTAGCCAGGTCGCGCTTAGCATGATAAGGGTTCATGAACCAAAACCGAAACGAAATGAAATTTGGCCAATAATAGGATTTTGTAAACGCTAATGAATTAAGAAAATCTGAGTAGCGTCTGATCTGGCTCCAAACTGTTACACTGACTGTTCATTTATTTGAGTTCAAACGTGTTATTTGGAGGTGGAGGTCGGGGAATTGAACATCATAACAAGAAATTGCGCAAATTAACCTCTTCACTGCCGTGACGTCATCAATTTTAAACAATTGTCGTCTGCTTTTATTTCTTAAATTTAATTTTTAGGTATTTTGATTTAAGAAATATTGAAATGAGTGTCAAACATTTTGGATCCTGATCAGACGCCGCGTCACGCGGCGTCTGATCAGGATCCAAACTGTTTGCAAACCATCGTACTCGGGGTAAGGCAGTGAAGGGGTTAACCTTTCGCGTCGTGTACAAGTTTCGTCTGCAATAAAATCAATACGCTATTTACCTCTGCAAGTTCTTCTATTTGTTAGATGACAGTGTCAAACTTTCTTGATCCAGATGAGACACCGAGTCACTTTTGCATCTTATTTGGATCAAAACTATTTGAAGCAGTTATTACGAATTCGCTTACAATTTGCAGAAATTTACTGCAACGAGATGATTGCATAAAAGAGATATACTCGAAGTAATGGACTGCGCATCTGTGAGATTTAGTTTTACGTCTATGACTAGTCTTTGATAAATACAAGATAATTTCTCCTATAATGTCTACTCTAGGTATTGTTACTTCGCAAAATATTTTTTCAATTAGTTTTTCAAGCTTTTGTAACATGGGTAATATGAGGCACTTAAGTGCGTGTGTAAACACATTTAAACAGAAATACAAACGAACAGTGGAGAAGACGTTATTCTTTCCCAATAAACGCGTTACGCTAAAACTGTTATTTCACTTGCAAACAGTCTGGTGCCAGATCAGACGCCGGGTAGCCCGGCGTCTGATCAGGCTCCAAACAGTTTGCCATTCATATTAAAATAAAAATTCATAATTGTCTAAATGTTGTCAATTTCTGCAGTTTGCTGCAATGTGTTTGCGTTTCGTTTGCGTTTAAACGGGAAAGAATAACTTCTTCTCCACTGTATAGTCAGTGGACGCTCCCGTTATGATTATTTAAGGGCTCATTACAGTGTAGCTCGCTACTTATACGATATAATAGTTTTCTTAACCCTTTCAACGATATAGGCGACTTTGATCGACCTTGCAAACATTTTGGGATCCTGACGCGTTGTCTGATCTGGATACAAACTGTTTGGCACCCGCTCAATAGTTTGTGGGTTTCAACTTCATACATTGCAATAAGACATACAGTTATAGAAGACAAAGTTTCGCACACGATATTTTGACTGATGAATGGTCAAATCAGACAGTTGAATAGTTCAACCTTTCACTGCAAAAATATCGCCTTCCTAAGATTAGCCGCTGGAGAAAATCAATTTTGAATTTGAAGTATGTTACAGAATAATATCGATATGAGTGTCAAATGGATCTTGAAGTAAAGAGTTGAAACTGTCCATGTGTTTTCTTTCGGCATGAAGAGTCGAGATTAGACTTTCTATCTCGATACTCCATAAATAGTTAAATACCTTCATTTTATACTTATTCTTATTTATTGATTGAAAAAAGTTGTAGAGTCATGAGTATGTACCATAAGAATAATATTCTATATCCTAGCCAATGGTAGCTTAAAACAGGCTGAAAGTAAAAAAGAATGCGCCTTAATTAACATTATGCTTTACTTTTAACCTACTATACGCTGTCACCTGTATTTAAAACTAGAAACAGGCTATGCTGTGACGGTTTATACACGGAAATGCATTTACACATGCAAAACACGCTGTTTTCACTACCATAAAAGGAAATAATGCCAAATGAACATATTACTTAAACTTAGAAATGAGTTACATAAAAAATAATGTTTGTCTTGCTTCAGCACTGTAGGGATGGATGCAGACATAAAGGTGAAAATGTTGGAAAACTCGAGTTTCCTTCTTTGTTTTGTCTGGAATCCTGATAAGCAAGTTTGTCTATGGTCTGTTTCAGCAAAAAGCAAAACTTTGTCTTGATGATGCTAAATGGTGAGACTGAAAGTTTGGAGCTGATCGGCAATGTTCTCTTTTTCATACACCACTTCCTTGTTGATCTGTGTCGGTCAGAAACAAAGCACTATATCTCGTATTTGACTATAACATGGAGAAGACGTTAGTCTTTCCCAGTAAATAACATGTGTATATAACAATGCTGTCCATTGAAAACAGTTTGGAGTAAGATTAGACACCACATGACCCTGCGTCTGATCAGGCTCCAAACTGTTTGCAGTTCAGAAAATAAAATTGTCATTTTCTTCACTTTATCGTATTGTGTTTGCGTTTAGTTTCGTTTAAACGGGGACACACAAAGTCTCTTACCAAATAAACGCGTTTGTGCTCTGTCTATTGTATCCATTTAATAACAGTTTTTGCATTCACGTGATCAGACGCTAATTATCCAAGTGTAAGATCAGGATCCAAACTGTTTGCCACACAAACTATTGTCGTGTTTTTGCATTTAGAACCAGAAAGAATAAAGTATTATCTACTGTTGATAATTCGGTTAGGTCATTTGTCTGTTTCGTAAAATACATTTACTTAGTTGTTAAAGTTATCTATTATTACCTTTTAGTTTGTATTTTACCTTCAATTAACCCCATGTATTCATGTGAAAACATGTACTGAGTGAAATAAAGAATTTGAATTTGAATTTGAATTTGATTACTGCATTAGGCCTAAGATTAGTAAAATAAGAATGTAAAAACAACATTCTTGAACATTCATGGAAAATACATTATTTACCTGAGCAACTGGTGTTCTGTTAATTTTATCATTTCAATGCCATAATATCTCCGGTTAATTGTTGATGTCTGCCGTTATTTGTCAAATCTAAATTTTAGATATTTTGACTTAAGAACATCAAAATGATTGTAAAACAGTTTGGACCCTTATCATACCCCGAATTACTCGGAGTCTGGTCTGGATCCAAACTGTTTGCAAAGGCAGAGGTTATCGACTTTTAGACCGCCCGTCTTGTAGACTAGCCCTGGTATTTATATTACCTAGAAGGCAGTTCTTTCACAGACAATGTGTAACAAGATCATTAGCCTAATTGCTTATATTCTAATTAGAATCCCAGCTGTTCGTCTTTCAAAACGTGCGTGTTGAATGAAAAGCAAGGCGGTCTTGATTTTTGCAAGGATATTGACAGAGTTAATTCGACACCGGCTATTCTTATTTTCAGAATGTTGCGTTGAATAGTTTACTTGAAAACTCAATGTTTCTTCGAGAAGACATTACTGTTTCCTTATAAATGCGTTCATGCTAAAACAATGCTGTTCATTGCAAACTCAAATAGGATCTGTCATTAGTCGATGTTTAAGACAAGCTGATCTCAAACGAGTCTAGAATTGAAATGTTATTAAGCGAGCCTTTTCTTTTCTAGACGAGTTTGATATCAACTTGTCTTAAACATCGACGAGTGACAGATTCTTTTTCTCACATAACCAACGATTTTAATTTTTTTGAAAACAATAGGCTTTTTTTTAGAATCCAAGTGACGTAATAACGCTTTTATAAATAATGACGTTAGAGTGACGTCATCAAATTGTTCTCAAACATGTTAGAGACAAGGGGCCCGTTCCATTCACTGTCCGGAACATGTTCCAGAACCTGTTCCAGAACAGGTCTCAATGGAACGCAATTGTTCTATTTAGAACAGGAAGTTGAAAATTCACAATGGCGTTAAATAAAATTATGAATGCTGTTAAACTAAGAGCTGTTATTGTTTTCTTCATATCCCGTCAAGAGAATAGTTTTAAATCATAGAGCAGCACTACACTTAACGAATCTTCTAACTGTGCACCTATATATGGTATCATATCTCCGGCGCTAATGGCCAAATCGTGCTTAAACTTTGCAGACATCAAGAAGACATATTTCTGATGGTAATATGTTTACTTTATTTAATACAAAACAAAAAATATATAAATTTGAACGAAAAATATGAGTGAGTAAAAAAAGTCGGTTTGAGAGAAGGGCTGTATATACAGAAACCTCAGGTGCGATTCCCTACTCTTATTCGCTGGTTATTTTAGATACCCAGTGTAAAGAAATGATCAATACATTGGAATTCGGTTTTTATAAAGTCTTATCCGAAGGAATTGGTAGGGCGGGGGATCGATCTCACGACCCCTGGTATCGTAGTCGAGCGCGTTACTCTTCGACCACGTCCGACGGTGAGTGTAACAAAAAGTCATTAAAAACAGTATTTTTTGTCAATTCAGACAAACAAACGGTTTTAATTCAGTAACGCCTTTTATTTGTCCAGCATCGTTTATAACAGCCTGACGTCGACGTCATATCGACGTTACGCATAGTTGAACGGCTATTCAACGTCGCTCGATCAAGATATTCGTCCAACAACATGATTTCCTAATGTGCGGCTTGATAGCGAATGCAACAGAAAAATATCGAAACAATTTCTCAACAGTTCACGATGATCTCGTGCAAATTAAGTATTTTGTCGTTTCATGGTTCACTGGGTCTTCAAACAATTTTTTTTTAATTTGATAACGATATGACATTTCAATGTCCGTCAATATCCAACACGCAAACTATTGTGTAGAAATTCTTATAAATAACAGATATATATAAAGCGAAAAGAAAAGTGCAGTTAGAAGATTCGTTAAGTGTAGATTAATACCACTGGCTAAATGTCTTAAAATAGTCACCATTTTCATCCTCATTATACTGAAGAACATTGATGCACTAGTCAATTTGTAGCGCTTATATAGCCACGTCTGTGTCGGAGCACAGATACTTGACACATTATTTTTTTCAATGTTTGTTTTTAATATAGATATATCAAATAAAAAAATGGTAAAGTCAAAAATAAAATCTTTTTAAAAAATAGATCATGTATATGTACCTGTGCATTAGGGTTAGTTTTGGTTAAGGTTTTGATGCATTTGTTGAAATTCCGATGATCAAGTTTACCCAAAATATTACTATGCAGGACGGGGCTTATACATTTGACTGACTTTGCACGGTTGTGCTTGAATGCTGCTTCAGGAGTGGCGAACAACACTCCAAATAGCAACATTTATCAAATCTGGCGTCTCCAATTGCTCAGATTGCCGCCATGTTGATGACGTCACTGTTCCGACTGCACCACCTCGAAAAACAGAACAGTTGGAACATGTCCGGAACACTGTTCCACTGTATTCCATTGATGTTCCGTCTGAAACATTTTAGTCTAAAATACTAAAATGGTTTCTTAGGTAACAAAACATAGACTAAAATACCAAAATTTGAAGACGTCAACTTCAGAGCCAGCGACATTCTAGCATGCTAAGGTTAACTGTTTCAACATCGGTGACCTGTTTAAAATATACCCATTTCATTTGCAAACAGTATAGGCCCAGATCAGAGGGTTCCTATAGGACTGTTTGCTAATTAAGAGCAGAATTTTATTAAACTACCCAGAATTCTAAGTAGACTGGTTTATGTTTTGGTAACTAAAATGATCCACAAGAGAATATAATAACCAACAAGATTTACTTAGTGTTGAAAGATTTAACCACTTTGACGTCAAAACATCGTCTGATTCATAACTGTCGACTGAAAGGTTTGTTTCACCCATTGCTCTATGAATACTCCCTTTGACCCATCTTACCACTCTTACACCAGGGCTGCCATAAGTTTATCATAAAAATCCTAAGATTTCAAATTTTCAAATTTTCATACGCAATTTTACCAATCGTACCTTTACCCCATAGCCTGTTTCTTGTTTAAAGACACATGACTGCTTAAAACAGGTTGAAAGTA
This sequence comes from Gari tellinella, assembly GCA_922989275.2. Taxonomy (NCBI): domain Eukaryota; kingdom Metazoa; phylum Mollusca; class Bivalvia; order Cardiida; family Psammobiidae; genus Gari; species Gari tellinella. The sequence continues at coordinate 50,498,855 of OV277866.1, forward strand.
AAGCAGAATGCGCCTTAAGGCGCATTCTGCTTTACTTTCAGCATGTTTTAAGCTACGATCTGCTTGGATAAAAATCCGAATACTTAGGAAAAATCCGGAGAAATGGCAGCCCTGTTACACTAAGAAAATTAGTCCAGAACAATAGGAAGTACTGGGAATTAATTATGAATAGCATTTTTAAGCATTTTTCCAGATATAAGATTAAAAAAGGCTGAAAGTAAAGAGAATGGGGTTTAAAAACAACAACAATCACTTTTAACATCACTATTTTAATCACGTGATTAATATTTTTAAATATAGACGCATTTTAAAATTGATTTTATAAACTAATGCTTTCGGCAGTAGGAAGGTTAAAGAAACGAAACTTTTCTTCAAATGTGAACATAAACAAATTAGTTCTTTTGTTGAAAATCATACTCCTAATCACATTATTATTGACAATGCCATGTCGTTCAAACAATGGAATTGTAACACAAATTACGGCTTCCTTTTCTCCGATACGAAGGAAATTAGATCTTGTTTACATACCCATGTACGTTACAGTAAATATTGTATAAAGCGACAAGGGCAGTGAAACAGTTAACACGAGAAAAAACACATGCAAACAATGGAAACGTAACACAAATTACGGCTTCCTTTCTCTGGTACGAGTACGACGTAAACATACCAATGAACAGTACAACCTCTCAATTACCATCACTAAATTTTGTGAACTATGAGGTGTTTAAGACAGGTGACTGTTGAAAGCAATGTGACAGTAAAACAGAAAGCTCCTGACGGAGCTTTCTGTTTTACTGTCACCTTGCTTTAAGCTATCACCTGTATTTTATAATTAATTGGTATTTTTTCTAGTGAGTGTGATAAAGAGGTTTTACTGTTTATACAATAAATGTTGTATTAAGCGACAACTCGGTGAAGTCGCATGGAAATCTACGATGAACAAGACTTAGTGGATGCTAAAGTAAGATAGAAATAATCCAGGAAGCTTTTAATAAATGTGTTGCTTTATTTTGATCGTGCATTTGGCAATCATAAGCATTAAAATATTGCACATTCTGTCTACTATCGAGTCTGGGCTTAACCCTTTACCTGATAGCATTGTTTCTAGTATTGAAGATATGTGACTACTTAAAGCAGGTTGAAAGTAAAGCAGAATGCGCCCTAAGGCGCATTCTGCTTTACTTTCAGCCTGCTTTAAGCTATTAACTGCTAGAATAAGGAAATTATTTAATATGACACATATTCATTACGGTATAATTTGGAACTATTTTCTTCAGCGGATGAATAAAATGAATGTGCTAAAAGTCGCTTCTATAAGGGAAAGGGTTAAAGGAATATTGACTTAAGCCAATACTGTGGTGAACCCTTTACCCCAAAGTCTATTTCCAGTTTTGAAGACAGGTGAACACTTAAAGCAGGTTGAGAGTAAAGTAGAATGCGCCTTAAGGAGCATTCTGTTTTACTTTCAGCCTGCTTTAAGCTATCATCTGTAAGGATATAAATATATTCATTTTATATATGTTTATAACTGTATACATTGTAATTATTTTCTTCACTGGAGGTACATATAATGTGGTAAAGGGCGCTTCCATGGAGGAAAGGGTTTAGCGTAAACCTTAATAACAGGCTGTTCCTTAATGATAAAAGTAAGACAGAAGACATCTAAGGAATCTCTCTGCAAATTTTTACAATGCATTAAGCTATGATATACTTTACATAATTTTAGTGTACATGTATATTCTGACTGGTCGCTTTATAAATGTATTACTGTAACTGTGAGAGCGTTTATTAACCCGGGTCGCTTCTACTGTCATTGAAATTGTTTGGGGTTATTTTGTGTCAGTGTTAAGGTCGTAAGAACAATCTTAGATTTCGTCAGCGTCAAATACGTATATACAATTACAAGTGTAGAAGTGTATTTACAGTGGAGAAAACGTTATTCTTTCCCAATAAACGCGTTTACGCTAAAACTGGTATTTCAATTGTAAACAGTTTGGAGCCAGATCAGACGCCGGGTGACCCGGCGTCTGATCAGGCTCCTAACTGTTTGCCACTCATATTAAAATAAAGAGTCAGAAATGTTGTCAATTTCTACATTTTACTGCAATGCGTTTTGTTTGCGTTTAAACAGGAAAATATCTGTATTCTCCACTGTAGTATCGTGGCGTTTGTACTAAAGGTATAGATAAGTGATCCTGATCAATCGTGTTAAGAGTTCAGCCACTATTGATTCGGACTAACAGTTATAATAAATGTGTAAGTTTGTATCTTTATTTACATTACTTCAGGTAATAAAGATCTTTATTTAATATACGATTTGATGACGAAAAAGTACTATCAAATCTCCTGCTATTTGTATATTAACCCTTTCATTCTCAATGACGCTTAAAAGCGCATTTGCAAACAGTTTGGATCCTTATCAGACACCGTGTAACGCGGCGTCTGATCAGGAACAAAACTGTTTGACACTCGTTTTGAAATTTCCTCAGTCATACTGCCTTATTTTCTAACTTTAAAACGACATTGCAGACAACAAAATTGAACCAGAAGCAGACGCCAATGAAACGGTGAAGGGGTAAAAATCTCACGACACATTTGGCAGTGAAAGGGTTAATATCAGATTTGATGACGGAAAATACTATCCCATCCCCTGCTATTATTATATTAAGGTGATACTCTTTTGAAAACAGTGTAGACCCGGATTAGACAGTTGCTGAAGGAGCTACCTGATTAGGGTGTGCACTATTGTCGTATAAGTATTTCAGTTAAGTATATATAAGTCTTTATTAGACAGTGTAATAACATCAACAAATCGATGGCAAACTTGGAGAGTAAAGTACATGGACCACCCTTCTTCTACTTTGTTCTATTACCTTTCTTAAACGTCTACATGTATATATAAGTTATACATAAATAGATATATACGTGTTAAGAAAGATATATTGCTAGAAATGCTCATTAAAGAGAGCAATGCGTGACTTTATTTCTATATATGTATATATATCTAGAAATAGAATACTAAAAGAAGAAATAGTACTAATATTAGCGGTAACATGTAACACACTGTTTATATAGTAGTAATAGAAAAAAATAAGTTTTAGAAGTAATATATTAGTTATAACCGGAGTTTATATTTGATAAGTGGAACATACCCGTAATTCAAATTTAAACGTTTTAACTTTGAAATACGAATATGTACCTCTTATATACACAAGCGAGTTTGAAATATCAAAGTTCGGCTGTATATCTAAAACCTGCTTTAACCGACACACTGCTTTATCCGACATCATCAGTTGGTACGGAAGGATGTCGGATAAGGCGGGTTATACTGCAGTAGGCCGCCATTATAAAAGTGAAGTCTTTAACATATTCAGATACATTGTATCAAGTCTTACGATGTATGGCAGTTAAAAGTAGTTAACTATATGTGTGCATTTAAAACTGAAAAAGGTCGTTTATTGTTACCTGATTTACTTATGAAAACTAGAATTCTGAACAAAACTGTGCGACATACTCAATGTATATCTAAGATATAGTGGGGAAAACATTTTTTGATCAATCACATCTTAATTGTGCTATCAGCTGCTTCAAGGGTAGTAAAGAAGTAATAATATACACTTAGCACAAAAAGAAACGCACATTTTTTATCAAAATTTATCTTTATGTAGAAGAAACGTATTTGTGAATTGTTGTTAAATCATTATTGAATGTGTAGCATCACAACCTGTACTAATCGGTGCGATGTTTTAAACAAGCTGTAGTTAATTCTTTAGCTGCCAAATTAATCGTGAGGTTTTACCTCTTCACCGTTTAATTGTCGTCTGCTTCAATTTTTGTTGTTTGCAAGATCGTTTCAAAGTAAAATTCGATGTAGAATGACTTAAAGCAAATCGATACGAGTGTCAAACAGTTTGGATCCTGATCAGACGCCGCGTTACGCGGCGTCTGATCAGGATTAAAACTGTTTGCAAATGCGCGTTTTGGCGTTATTAAGAGTGAAAGGGTTAAAAAGCAACTCACTGGTTTTGAGATTTTTGTTTCTGAACTTGTTACAAAATTAAATCAATCTTGAGATGTGGTATTAGTACTCTAATTTTCTTCAAGAAAAGATTCTTAATCTGCGCCTGAGCACGATGTGCGTTTCTTTTTGCACTGAGTGTACATATGATATACATGTACATGTATTAAACACATAAAAAGTACGTTGATGTAAAACAGCATGCTTTATTTTTAAACATAAACTTGTCATACTATAGGCGTGGAGAAAAGGAACACCAACTGATCAAATCTAGACCTGTATTAATCAAATTTCTTGAGAGTCTACTGATGATGGTTTCAAACTGAATGGAATGAAAAGAAAACTAGAAGATTAAAATTGAAAATTCTGAAAACAGCATCTCTTTTTAAATGTATTTGAACGAAGGCTTTTAAAATGTTTATATCTTCAAAGAGAACTTGTAACATTGAATTATACTGTAAAGAGCCTGAAAAACGGGGTTGATCTAAACTCTATCATGAAACACGTGAATAATATTTCGGGCATAGTTGGAGATTATCTATACATATGAGATGATATGACATTTAAATTTCTTTAAACAATCTCGAGGAAACTTTTTAAACAGCCACTGAAACGACAAACTTCGGTGCCGCCGCTTTCAAAGCTTCATGCCACTTTCCTGGTCCCGAAACAATTGGTGCACAAAACAAAGTGAAAGTAGATTCGGCTTAGTTGACGATCATCATATTTACTTCAGAAGGTAATATTTATTCACTAGATTTTAATAACACTGTTTCTTCTAATACAGTTCTCAAAATTAATCGAGTTTCGTGTTCGTGGAATTGATAATATTGAACGATATTGAGGGTTATTTTCTTGAGCATATGACTATTGAGTCAAAGTTTTGAAAACTCGACGCTGGCTATAGACGGGTTAAAATCAAAGATTTAATTACATCTGAAATGCACCTAGGGCGGCAGTTTTATGCCGACATGTATAGCTTTAAACAGATGAAGTGACTGAACGGTGTCCCTATCCGTCCGTCTGTCCGTCCGTCCATCTGTATGTGTATGTACCTTTTGTCCCAAGCATATTTCCTATACTACATCCGTCAAGGAAATGAAACATACATGAACCATTTTCAAATGCTATTATTTTATAGTCCTGCATATATATACAGCGTTCCCTCCCTACAAATGCCCTCCCAATAACGACTCTTTCCAAACAACGACTATTGCTGCATTTCCCTAAACAGAATAAGTATGTCTTACGCTTTTGCTGCTGTAATATCGTCTGCTTAAAACCGTCGTCTGCTGTTTTTTCTAAAAGTTACAAATTGAACATTTTGATAGGAAGAAAAACTTAATGACAAGCGACAAACAGCTTGAATCCTAATCAGACGCCGCGTTACGCGGCGTCTGGTCTGGATTCAAGCTGTTTGCAAATATAAACAAATTGTCCTCCCTATAACGACTCCCTCCGAACAACGCACATAGTTTTTGTCACCAATTGGGTGTCGTTGCAGAGAGGGTACACTGTAACTTACTGTGACACAGTTCTTGTGTCTTATGTAAATGCTTCTGATATGACATGTTACAGTGGAGAATTTGTTATTCTTTCCCGTTTAAACGCAAACGTACGCAAACGGAAAACACTAAAACGTAGAAAAGAACAACTTTTGGACAATTCTGATAATTCATTTTTTATCTTGGTGGCAAACAGTTTGGAGCCTGATCAGACGCCGGGTTACCCGGCGTCTGATCTGGCTTCAAACTGTTTGCACTGCAAATAATAGATTTAGCGTAAACGCGTTTATTGGGAAAGAATAACAGATTCTCCACTGTATGACATGTTAATAGGGGTAGTTACAATGATGTAGTAAAATTTATGTTTGCGTACTCAACCCCTTCACTGCTTAACCCCGAATGCAGTGACAATTGCAAACAGTTTGGATCTTGATAAGACGCCGAGTAACTTGACACCTAATCTCAAATCAAATTATGTAAAAGTCAGTAAAACCCATAATTATATACTTTGTAGTTCAATTACATGAAATCTAAATTTGAGATATAAAAGCAAGTGGATACAGTTTAAAGCAGATGCCGTTGAGACGGTGAGGGGGTTAAACACTCCTACAGTGGAGAATCTGTCATTCTTTCCCGTTTAAACGCAAACGTACGCAAACGCAAAGCACTAAAACGTAGAAAAGAACAACTTTTGGACAATTCTGATATTTCATGTTTATCTTGGTGGCAAACAGTTTGGAGCCTGATCAGACGCCGGGTTACCCGGCGTCTGATCTGGCTCCAAACTGTTTGCACTGCAAATAATAGTTTTAGCGTAAACGCGTTTATTGGGAAAGAATAACACATTCTCCACTGTAGCACTATATTACGGATCGATACTTGATTAGGACAAAGTTTATGAGAGCGGTAACAGTCGTTTATGACAATATACCAATCATTAATGATATCAAGGAGTTGACAAACAGTTATATCTCAGTTTAGCTGCAATTTAACGATACAGTAACATATGACTTCTAAAAGGAAACGTTGCTATGTTCAGCTACTAAAATTTAGAGAACTCCTAATATTGCAGTTTTCTGTATCACGTTTGTCTTATATTAACTCTTTCACTGCCAACTATTCCATGAGATGTTTACCCCTTCACCGTTTCATTGTCGACTGCTTAAATTTTGTTGTTTGTAAGATCGTTTCAAAGTAAGATTCAATGTACATGTAGTATGACTTAGAACATATCGATACGGGTGTCAAACAGTTTGGATCCTGATCAGGCGCCGCGTTACGCGGCGTCTGATAAGGATCCAAACTGTTTGCAAACGCGCTTTTAGGCGTCATTGAGAGTGAAAGGTTTCAGTTGATAATTTTCTTTGAGGTCCGTTATTTCTTGAGTGGTAAATACAGGTTTTATCACATTCATAGGTAGATACTTTATTCAGTACAAAAGCAAGCGGCTTATCAGTACACATTCGCTTTACATTCACTTTTACATATAAACCCTGTAGTGTGAAGCTTGATAACATGAAGATATCTAAACAGTTTGGATCTAGATCAGACGCCGCTGAACACAGTGTCTGATCAGAATAAAAAGTTAAAAACTGTTTGACTCTCATGTAAATGTTGTTCTTTTTTTTTTTTTAAAGTCAAACTGCCATATATTCTTTACTTTAGAAATAAAAGCAGACGATACTTATGTTTGCGTGCATACGACATTATAATTACAGCACCCCCTCCTCACAACGGCCCCCAAACAACTCTCTCCTTACAACAACGCCTGTCGCTGTTTCCAATGTCTAACCTTTTCATGGCTGCAATGTGTCGTGTGCTGTTTGTTCCAATGTCACTTAATGTACATTTTGACAGAAAAAACTTAATGACGGGTGGCAAACAGCTTGAATCTAGATCAGACGCCGCGTAACGCGGCGTCTGATCTGTATTCAAGCTGTTTGCAAATGTAAGCCAATTCCATTCCCTATAACAACTCCCTCTGAACAACTCACGCAATCGTTGTCTCCCATTGGGTGTTGTTGTAGAGAGGGAACACTGTATTACGTAAATATGATTTACGGGTTATAATTATATAAATATGTTATCGAGTTATGACATCATAATGGCTGTGAAAAACGGTTAACAAGTAGGGTGATATTGGCGGTAAGGTGACACTAACGACATCTAAAGGTTAGCCCCTTCACTGCCATGACGTCATCAATATCAAACAATTGTCGTCTGCTTTTATTTCTCAAATCTAAAGTTTAGGTATTTTGACCTCAAAATATTGAAAGAAGTGTCAAACAGTTTGGATCCTGATCAGACGCCGCATGACGCGGCGTCTGCTCAGGATCCTAACTGTTTGCAAATAATTATTGTCCCAGCGTAAGTCACTTAAAGGATTAATAGCTTTATAAATTCGGCATCTAGAATAATTAATAACGCAAAACAGTGGCAAAATCCTATTTTATTTTAATACTGGTAATTAAATAGAGTTTAACTAGGCCTTAGTTTAACACAACACAACACTATTTTTAATGAACGCATTGTGGATAACAAAGTTCTACGAGTTTGTGCAGTCCCTGTGGATTTAAAAGAGCATTTGAAACATTGCAACCAAGAAAACTGTTGCTTGATAATTGTTATTAATAAACGCAGAAATGTCTAACATTGCTTTAACCTATTGTCCCATGAAAAGCCTTTTTACTATTTTAAAGTATTCCTCCACTGAAGGAAATAGTTCTATTCTATACAGTCATCTAAATGTATCATAACAAATATTTCCTATATCCTAGCAGATGAAAGCTTAAAGCAGGTTGAAAGTAATGCAGAATGCGCCCTAAGGTGTATTCTGCTTTACTTTCAAACTGCTTTAAGTGGTCACCTGTCTTCAAAACTAGAAACAGGCCAGTCGGTAATGGGTTAAACTGTGCAGACCCTTTTCAGGCACCGTATTCTAAAACGGCGGATAAGCTGACTGATGTTTTCACAAAGGTCATTGAACAAGGGGACAAAACTAAAGACTAAGATCAGCAAAGTTACATCATACACAACGGCTGTTCTCGATTTATATTGTTTGCTATATATCCGAAAGTCACGTTCCTCTTAGCGCTTCTCATTTCTTATATTTAAACCTTTCCTTCGTTTGACCTCATTTTCACGTATTCACCTTTTCCTCCTGCTTACGACTCAGTGCTCTTATTCATCAACATTTTGAGACTTCCAAATGTTCAAGCACGCTTTTTAGAATTTCTTCTTTAACGCTTTCTTTGCCAGGCTATATAACACTGTAGTTAGCATAATTATGCAAGCAGTTTAGATCCTGATCAGACGCCGCGAAACGCTGCGTCTGATCTGGATCTTTACTGTTTGACACCCATATCAATGTTTCGGAAGTAATAAAAACGTATAAAATTTCAAATTTGTAAAAGTAAGAGCAGAAATCAAAACAATTCGGGGAAAAGTCCGTATGTCCGCAGAAAATCAGAAAAATTCGAAGATTTCGGAAAAACCCCGGCAAAATGGCAGCCCTGTCGACTTGTCACGACAATATCCTTCATCATGGAAATGTGTTTTCTTTACTTTTGTCTGTCTTGATAATTCGCCGTAGTACCCTTTCTGAACTCTTGCGTGTCGCTGATAAAAATAGCAAAAGTATGAAAGCAGATATCTCCATTAAGAGGAGACGTTTTATTCACCTTCAGGTTAACTTTGAGGAACCATCTTCTTTCGAGACTTAATACAAAATAAACGGAAAAGGTGTATCTACATCGCTTACCTCTCTAAAAACGACCCCCAATGGGAGACAAAAAAGTATTGCGTTGTTCGGAGGGAGTCGTTATAGGAAGGGACATTTGGCTTATATTTGCAAACAGCTTGAATCCAGATCAGACACCGCGTTACGCGGCGTCTGGTCAGGATAAAACTGTTTGCAACTCGTCATTATGGGTTTTCTGCCAAAATGTCCAGTATGTAACTTTGGAAAAACTGCAGATGACAGTTTTAAGCAGACGATATTACATCCATGAAAAGGTGGACCGATTATTGTCTTGTTTGGGGAACAGCGACAGCCGTTGTTGTAAGGAGAGATTCGTTGTTCAGAGGGCCGCTGTGATCTAGATTCAAGCTCTTAAGTTTTTCCAATATGTAACTTTGAGAAAAACAGCAGAAGAAATCTTTAAGCAGACGATATTGCAGCAGCAAAAGCGTAAGACATAATTATTCTGTTTAGAGAACTGCGACAAGGGTAGTTGTAAGGAGGGAGTCGTTGATGGGAGGGTCGTTGTAGGGAGGGAACACTGTATTGCGTTAGCAAGAAAACACAATTTATCACATAGCGTACGGTCTGGGAGTGGCATAAAGCCATTAAATAAATATCGTATTCCATTAGTGAAATATCGCTTTTTGGGCTACGACCTAACCTGTTTGTTCACAAGTGCTGCATGTAGCGGGAAACCAAACTATATGAATAGAATTTCACATTCGTGTTCATTACTTATGATTTTAATAAACTCGTTGACTAAAATTAATAAGACGCTCACCAAGGCTCGCGTCATATTAATTTAGTCAACTCGGTTATTAAAAATGATAAATAATAAGCACTCATGTAAGATCCTCTAGTCTGACAAATGTTTTCAAGACATTAACAAAAAGTATTTTGAAAAGAGCGTCAAAATGTTTTGAGCCTATCAGACGCCGAGTTACTCGGTGTCTGATTTGGGTCCAAACTATTTTCAATTGATATCCTTTCTTGCAGAAGTGCTCTAAATTGGAAAATGGCAAGCATTTTACTCCCCTGTAGTTACCAAGAGACCACGGTTATAACCAGTTCTGATGGATGTTATATTACTGATAAGGCCAATAAAACTGACACTTTAATGGTCCTGCATGACCGTCATTATCTCCGTCAAGTGTGTAGTGTGTATTATCTATATTAAAAATAATTATTTTATGGTTGTTCTTCTTGAGTCTATAGAGGAGAATAAATTTACAGCGTAACTGTTCAATTTCTGCTGATTCGGTAGTTTTTCTTCAGCAGGGACTCGTCTTACGAAACTTCGTACGGCAAACATTGTCGAAAGTCAGATTGTTAAGTTCTCATTTAATTAAGTTCTCAATTATGTTTAATTTCAAAACGATTCCAAAGTGATGTCACAAGACAGGATTAGATGGAGAAGTCAGAAATAAGGTGTACAGCGTTCCCTCTCTACAACGACCCTCCCAACAACGACTCCCTCCTTACAACGACATTCGCCGCTGTTCCCAAGAAAATTTTGTTTTATGCTTGCACTGATGCATCATCGTCTACTTAAAATTGTTGTCTGCTGTTTTTCTTACATAAATGACATTTTGACAGAAAAAAACATAATGACAAACAGCTTGAATCCAGATCAGACGCCGCGTTACGCGGCGTCTGATCTGGATTCAAGCTGTTTGCAAATATAAAATAAGTTCCCTCCCTATAACGACTCCCTCCGAACAACGCACATAATCTGTGTCTCCCATTGGGTGTCGTTGTAGAGAGGGAGCGCTGTATTTAAAAATCTGACCTACGACCATTTGTTTCGTACGACATTTCATAAAACGGGTCAGCAGCACGTTTGTTCCCGTTTCAACGAACCGAGTTGAACCGTAAATCATGTGAATTAGGAAGGTTATTTTCAAAATACAGTAGAACCCCTCTATTACGACCACTAAATAGAAGGCTAATTGTCCGTATAAAGGACAGTTGACAGCTGAAAGCAATATGAAAGTGAAACAGAAAGCTCCTGTAGGAGCTTTCTGTTTCACTTTCACATTGCTTTAAGCAGTCACATGTCTTAAACGATTAATATTTGACACAACTTAATGGTAGTATTAGAGAGGTTCTACTGTATATATATATATATATGTTTTGCTTCTTTCTAAGTGCCAAACAGTGTGACGCCTAATCAGACGTCGAGTTACTCTGCGTCTGATCAGATCCCAAACTGTTTGCAATTGACATACCGTTTTGAATTCAAATACATCTGGTAAAGAGACGTTTTACGCGTTCTTTATTAGTACAGTGGAGAATTAAAGCGTTTAAGCTAAAACTGTTATTTCTTGTAAATGCAAACAGTTTGGAGCCATATCAGACGCCGGGTAACCAGGCGTCTAATCAGACTTCAAACGTTTTCCCCTTCGACTAAAATATCGCTAGAAAATTAAAAACAAAATATAATTGTCAACATTTTAATGACTCTGGAACTACAGTGAACTCCAGTGCTCCCTGCCTACAACGACCCTCCGAACAATGACTCCCTCCTTACAAAAAACGCTTGTCACTGTTTCCAAGACAATTATGGGTAGCACTTTTCCCAAGACAACTGTTATTATTATGTATACCTCTTTCACTGCTGCAATATCGTCTGCTTGAAATTGCTGTATGTTGCTTTTCTTACATGAATGAATGAAAGAATGAAATGAATGAATGAATGAATGACTTTATTTACCGAGGGTAGCCCATTTAGTCTAATGACTAATCCTCCATGAGGCCCTCCATTAAAGTATTACATACATGTACATACATTTTCTATAGTTTTAACCCTTATCCTGCTAGATCTATAATATCGACTCCTTTGAAAATGTCGGTTACAAATTTCGTAACATTCAGATATATGCAATTTTTTATTATAGAAAACCAAAAAGGACATTTTACATAAAAGCAAAGCAATGACGAGTTGTAAACAGTTTGAATCCAGATCATACGCCGCGTGACGCAGCGCCTGATTTGGATTCAAGCTGTTTGCAATTGTAAGCCAATTTTCCTCCCTATTACAACTCCCTCCGAACAACAATACAATATTTGTCTCCCATTGGTTGTCGTTGTAGAGAGGGAGCACTGAATATAATTCTACAGGCCAAAAATGCGTAGTACAACTCAAATAATATCTGTGAGAAATTAACGTAAATGTTGACTGTTGTTCTACAGCGCTCCCTCTCTACAACGACGACCTGTGGGAGACACAGATTATGTGTGTTGTTCGGAGGGAGTCGTTATAGGGAGGGAAATTGGCTTATGTTTGCAAACAGATTGAATCCGATCAGACGCCGCGTAACGCGGCGTCTGATCTGAATTCAAGCTGTTTGTCACTCGTCATTAAAAAAAAATTCTGTCAAAATGTCAAATACGTATCTTTGAGAAAAACAGCAGACGCCAATGTGAAGCAGACGATATTGCATCAATAAAAGCGTTTGACATAAGTGTATTGTTAAGGGGGCTGCGGCGAGGGTCGTTGTAAGGTGGGAGTCGTTGTTGGGAGAGTCGTCGTAGGTAGGCAACACTAGTAGTAAACAGCGTAAAATGCTTTCAAACTTCATGGGTTATATAATCTGATTAATCTCTGGTAGCCAGACGCCTTTGGTAACACAAATATGTGAAGCATTTCTATAACTGGTCTCTCTCACCGTCATTATCTCCCAATGTCTACATCCAGATACCGGTATCGATAATAGCAGCAAATCCTCTACAAAAGAGAAGATGCCATTAGGCAAAATTACCAAAGCGTTTTTGTCTGAACTGGAAAAAAATGACAACGAATTCGTTAAAGACATTTTATCTCAGTCTTTTGATGGGCCCCCTCATTGTTCTCGATAGTCGTGAAAGAAGCTGTAAAGCAGGAGTAAAGTGTGCAAAGCCAATGTCACAAATCTCAAGTTTTCTATAGAGGCCCTGACATACATGTACTCACACTCAAGGGTTTTTTCAATGGGATTTACTAACCCAACTATCATATTTAACAGTCGGGTCTCACATGAGATGATTGCTTCAATGATTCACAGTAATACAGTTATGCATAATTTGATAAAAATCATGATTTTTGCAAGGAAAATGCCTGACTAGGGATTATCACCGAAATTAGGCCAGGAAATGTCTTTAACCCTTTACCTGATAGCATTGTGTCTAGTATTGAAGATATGTGACTACTTAAAGTAGGTTGAAAGTAAAGCAGAATGCGCCTTAAGGCGCATTCTACTTTACTTTCAGCCTACTTTAAGCTATCCAGCGCTAGAATATAGAAAATATTCCATGTAAAATGTATTCATGACTGATTAAATTGGAACTATTTTCTTCAGCGGAAGAATAAACTGAATGCGCTAAAAGGCGCTTCTATACGGTAAAGGGTTAAAGGTCAGTTAGAAAACTGTTGGCCGAGATGTAGTCCACATGTGTACAGTTAGATAATATGGAGCTTTTTTGTATTAGCCATATCATCCTCACCTGACGAAAACTGTCACAAAAATTAGCATGTCGTCACATGGGGTTCATTAATGAGACTAACCAAGACTCCGGTAAACACTTTCCCTTGTTTTTTCCCTGATTTGACTTTTCAAGCCACAGCTTATTTCTAGTTTTGAAAATGTGTGACCACTTAGAGCAAGATGAAAGTAAAGCACGATGCGTCTTATGGCATATTATGCTTTTCTTTCAGCCTGTTTTAAACTACTTTTTGTTAGGAAATTAAAAATATGAATGGACTGGGGTATTGTCTTTTAGACAGGTTATGGAAGGGTTAAACATAAAAGAAAACAATTACTTTATGGAGTAACAGCATATGACATACAGAATATGTCATCGTTTTGTTTTTACCCATTAACGTATACTACAGTGTTCATTCCCTTCAAGGGCCTCCGAACAACGATTCCCTTTTTACAGCGACGCTTGCCACTGTTCCCAAAACAAAACCATTATGTCCAACCTTTTTTACGGCTGTAATATCGTCTGCTTGAAAATTAAATTGTCGTCTTCTGTTTTTCTCAAAGTCACATATTGGACATTTTGACAGAAAAAAACATAATGACGAGTGACAAACAGCTTAAATCAAGATCAGACGCCGCGTGACGCGGCGTCTGATCTGGATTCAAACTGTTTGCAAATGTAAGCCAAGTTCCCTCCCTATAACGACTCCATCCGAACAACGCACATTATTGTTGTCTCCCGTTGGATGTCGTTGTAGAGAGGGGGCGCTGTATTCCGATGACGGTTTAGAACAACAAGATGACATGCCATTAGCAGTCATTTTGGTATTATTAGTCTCTAGTTCAGTCGCACTCACTGCTATGAATTGCGTACACTGACATTTACACACCGAGTTTTACATTCGTAGAAAGGTCTCTCCTGTTAAAATGATTTTGTTCAGCGGAGCTGTATAGTATCTATTTAGACCCAGCATTTACACATTCTCAACCAATGATAAAATGGTCAGAAATATATGGTTAACGGGCACCTGTTTAAAACTGAATGGTCTGATTGAATAGGGCACAAATTGCATGCAGGCTTGTCAATGTACCTACTTACATGTTTTACTGGAGATGAATTGTGAGTTCAAAATTAATATACACAGTCTGCAATAGCTATGTCGGAATCTTTCAATTTAGATATGACATTTGTTCAAATATACATGTAGTTTGTTTCAAGAAACTCTATGAATGAAGTGTGATATATAGAACAGTAGATTAATACAAGAATCTACGATCAGCAGGATAAAAGGTTTAATTATCGTTTGGCGATTTTGTAGATGGTACTCTTTTAGTAGATATGCTATCTTTTACATAAAAGTTACTGTGATTGAATTTTTCGCTTTTCAATCCAAGGTACAGTGGAGAATGTGTTATTCTTTCCCAATAAACGCGTTTACGCTAAAACTATTATTTCTATTGCAAACAGTTTGGAGCCAGATCAAACCGGCGTCTGATCAGGCTCCAAACTGTTTACCACCAAGATAAAAATGAATTATCAGAATTGTCCAAAAGTTGTTCTTTTCTACGTTTTAGTGCTTTGCGTTTGCGTACGTTTCCGTTTAAACGGGAAAGAATAACAGATTCTCCACTGTATTACAATTCTTTAAAACCCTTAAGTTTTCACAACCATCTATATATGAACAGCATTACATGTACTTCTACCACGCACTGCACTGAATATCATTTTTAATATCTTGTAATAAAAAAATGTTTTTTATATTTCGAGCGATACAAACAATCTGAAGCATGATCAGATGCCGGGTTACCCGACATCTAACGCAACTAATACATACATAATATGTTATATAAACTATATAAACACAAGACGCATTGATTGTGAAATAATAGCGTCTTTTCAACTGCAATAATTATCACTGTGTCAATTTTGTCATCAACACTTTTGTCTCCCTTTGATGCAATCATTTAAGAGTCCGCTTATAGGTCCTAAGACCTGATCTTGTTTATCAAAACTTAGATTGTATGCATTTTATGTCTTACACTTATGTCAAAGAGTTTGGATCTTTATCAGACACAAGTCCCAGTCCGAAATGATGCGCAAATTTATTTATTTTACAATTTGGATTGAATCATTTCGGCCCCGAAGTCACATAAAGTCGACTTTTCAAACAGTTTGGATCCGGATTTGACGCCGCGTAACGCTGCGTTTGATCAGGATCTAAACTGTTTAAAACTAGAATCCATATTTCTTATGCAAAACTACTTTAAATCTAACTTTACAACTTTCTTGCAGACAACAGTATTGAAGCAGACGGTAAAGTAACGGTGTATGGATAAAAAAAAACTCACGATTAATTTTGCCTCGAAATGGTTTTAAAAGCATTTTGACTTAGAAAACGTGGATACAAGTATCAAACAATTTGGACCAAATGTCCATGCTTATAAAGCGTTTGAGTTGAGTCTTAAATCAGTCTCAAGCATTTGATTGGTCGGATTTGAGCCTAGACTCAACTTTGACCCAACAAATGCTTGAGGACGAACTCATACTCAATTCAAACACTTTATAAGCGCTGGGCCTGATCAGATGCTGAGATACCCGTCGTGTGACATGGGCCAAAACTCTAAATGCGAATACCAGTGCAGTCGGGCTTAACAGTAGAGAAATTGAAATATCATGGAAATTAATGAGTGCAAGCATGTAACATGTCCGTGTTTTATACATTTCCTGTCGCCCGTAACTTCAACGGTATTTGCATGCCTGTGCTTTATACCTTTTCCTACCAACCGCA
The DNA here is from genome assembly GCA_922989275.2 of Gari tellinella. Taxonomy (NCBI): domain Eukaryota; kingdom Metazoa; phylum Mollusca; class Bivalvia; order Cardiida; family Psammobiidae; genus Gari; species Gari tellinella. The sequence continues at coordinate 50,515,369 of OV277866.1, forward strand.
AACCAATATTTGCGGACAGTTTGGATCTAGATCAGACGCCGATAAACGCGGCGTCTGGTCTGGATCAAAGCTGTTTGACACTTGTCTTTAGGTTCTTTGACATAAAAGATACATAAATTTAAACCTGGCCATTTGCGGAGGACAGTATCACAGTAGGCGATATTTTAGCGGGAGAATGGACTATACAATGCGGGGATTTATCGACCACAGATTTTATCTGTTAAGGTTGCACAACATCAAAAAGTCATTATTTACGCAATTCAGATAAGGGACGAGGCCCTTGTATTGCGTGTGAGATTATATGTTCAACTTTCCCACTTACTTTTTTAAGGACAAAATATGACTTTTAAACTCTTTGCATGCTAGCGTCGAATACATGTGCCACAGTGATTACGTGTGCAAACAGTTTGGATCCCTATGAGACGCCACATAATGCGGCGTCTCATCAGGATCTAAACTGTTTGCCATTCTGACCCTGTTTTGAAAAGAGATTAAGACAGTTCTATTTTCAGAACAGTAGCAGACGACAATTGTTGCAGACAAAAAAATTACCCAGCATGCAAAGAGTTAAGTCCATGGCTCAACTTCTAAATCCATTTACCTCGTAAACTGTCAGGTGTTGTTTGTCTGTCTTTTGTAAATTGTTTTGGGGATAGATGGGACGTCCAGTGAATCCGTGTCTAATCAGAATCCATAACTTTTTTGTTTTTCGTATAATTTTTTTAAAATCACTATTTTTCTTAAAAATTAAAACCAGTTTGATTCATATAAAACAATGGGAAATTCGGTGTTTGATCGGGATTCAAACTATTTGTCAATTCTTACTTGCTGATGCTTACTTTATGAGATACAGAGGAATAGACAAATATTTTTTCCCTAACGCGTTTATGCTAAATCCGTATGTCCATAGAAAACAGTTTGGAGCCAGGCCAAACGCCGGGTAAATCAATGTCTGATCAGGCTCCAAACTGTTTGCCACCGTCTGATTAATAAAACAAATCACGATTATGTTTTCCTTAACTACTTTACCCATATACGTATATGCCGTTTTACCCCATTAGTTTATTCCTCCACTGAAAAAATTATTCCAATTTATACTATCATAAAAACTGGTTCATATATAATTTAGAAGATGTTAGTCTAAAGCAGGCTGAAAGTGAAGGCGCATTCTGCTTTACTTCCAGGCTGTTATAACTGGTCACCTATCTTCACAACTAGAAACAGACTATGGGGTAATGGGTTAAGAATGTAAATTTCTCTACTTTATTGAACTGCGTTTGCGTTTCGTTTGTGTTGAGACGGGAAAGAGTTTCATCTGTTCCACTGTTCTTCATATCTGACATGAAAGCTGCATGTGGGAGATAGCGAAATCGATCTACAGTAGAGTCTCGATAGTCTGAGCTCTTAACCCTTTAACCTAGGCATACTTCTAGTTAGGAGACAAATGACCAATTCAACACATCCCCCCATAAATACACTGCCTTTTTACGCCTAGTATGTCTTCCTCCACTGAAGCAAGTAGTTCCCTTTTATACAGTCGTCATGAATATGTATAATAAGACATAGTTTCTATATCCTAACAGTAATAGTTTAAAGCAAGTTGAAAGTAAAGCAGAATTCTGCTTTACTTTCAACCTGCTATAAGTGGTCCTCTTTTTTTGAAAACTAGAAACAGGCTATGGGTAAATGGGCAGAGAGAGAGAAAGAGAGAGAAAGAGAGCGAGAGAGATAGACATACAGACATACATACAGACATACAGACAGAAAGAACGAAAGAAAGAAAGACAGAAAGAAAGAAAGACAGAAAGACAGACAGACAGACAGACAGTGTATCCTGTACTGTTCGGATACAAAATTATAAGAATGCCTTTTCTGCATCCTGACAGATGTAGTCTCTTAAAACAGGCGGAAAACAAAACTAAAATCTATAGATGTTTGCTTACCATTCAGCATGTTTTAAGCAAGCACCATCTATTGTAAGCAATGCATTCAAGCTATATAGGAAAGGGTTAACTCTTTGCATGCTTCGTAATTTTTCGTCTGAAACAATTGTCGTCTGCTGATGTTCTAAAAATAGAATTTTCTAATTTCTTTTCAGTCAAAACAGGGTCATAGTGTTAAACAGTTTCTATCCAGATGAGACGCCGCGTAACGCGGCGTCTCATCTGGATTCAAACTGTTTGCAAATGTAATCACTGTGGCACATAGATCTATATTCGCTGCAAGAATGCAAATAGTTAATAGGTTAGAGACATACCCTGTCCTTTTATGTATCATTGTTGATTTTCATATTAAGAAAATTCCTGTTTCTGAATTTTTCAGGTTGTAAACTTATCTCGACAACAAAAAGCCGTCTGCACACGAGAACTGACGAGACTTTCCCATCTGCAGCGACACTTTGCCCGCCAGAGTCACATTGAAAATAGTAAACAAACTTATCAAATTGATAAATACCGCCAGAGGCTCGTGCGTCTCAATCGACTGCGCATGCTCGAGGGGGACCTGTATAATTCACAAAGATCGCCGGCACAGAACACTGTATCATATCGCGATATTGGCAAAGTTCCTAGAGCAAGCATATATACCAAACGTCACCAAACGGTTGAAAAATCCAGTGACTTGAATAATACATTACAGGAGATTTTGACTGATAAGAGACAAGTTGGGACTAACAATGGGAGCAGCAAGCCAAGCGTAAAACAATCGAACAATGCTTCTTATATCACACCGAGTTTAGCGGTTGGATCTTCGCGAGTGTTAGTATTGAGAGACTCCAACAATTTGGGATCGGGGACTACGCAATTCGGTTATAACACTCAGCAGAGGGCGAGTTTTATACCGTACCAGCGTTATCAAAAAGCCGATAAACATTTACAGTACGGACTGGTAGCAGAGAGCAGTGTTGATAACCGTGACTGTAATAAAACTGACTTAATCAACTCCGCAGAACACATTCGCAAGTCGGGCAACTTAATAACTGTTTCCTGTGACTATTCAAATCGGCATTTACCAAAAGTAAATGGAAGCGATAAAAAAAAGAGTGTGAAATTTAGTGCGGATTTGGATACGGTGTTTCAAACTGGAGATACATGTACTCGAACAGTAGCCAAAAAGAAAAGGCAAGAAATAAAATCTTTTGAAAGAATGGCAAATTTATCCAAACATTTTGACAGCGCTAAATGACGTGTGATATCAGATATATAATTATGTACATGTTTCTTCACCACTCAAACGGGAGTAATGCAGCGTAGTAAATGTATGGTTTAAGGTTTAGCAGGTAGCGTAAATAATAGCCTCATAAAGTCTAGTTGGGAGTAGTCTTTACAGCACAGTGTACAAATATCTGAGGAAGAACCTGTAAGCAAACAAAAGTGTAATTATTTGGTTTCATATTTCGCTGTGGTTCGAGTCTGCCACGCGTTTCGTGTCATTGTGTTCTTGTGTTTCTAGACATTTTTGTTTTTGGATTAAGTTAATTTAAAGGCTTAACCATGACAGAAACTGTGGATTCTAAAAATCTCAAATGTGAGCAAGACTTGCACGTGAAGAGGTCGCCGGCTCTTCAGTCGATTCTCGTGCATCATTTAGGTGACGATGACGCTGATTTTTTCAAGGGTCAACACTTTCGACCCCGGGCCATGACGGACCCTATCTCACCGAAACCTGTTGATTTGCACGTGCGGTTCGACCTTCCGGACATTGTGGTGGATGACTGTAGTGATAACGATGAGGATTATTTGGATTCTTCCAGACCGGAAGAGATCAATAAAGACCTTAGAAACACTGACGAAGGAGCGTTCTTTGTGTTTAAGTCGCCTCCGCGACAGAGATCGAACACGTGTCCTACAAATATGTTTAGTAGAAAGAAAATAAGAAACAGACCCCCAACTCCACCACCACATGAAAAAGTGTCGAAAGATGGCTTCCCTCGGTATCCATCTTGGGAGAAAGTGTCGTTTAGCCCCCACCCACTGTCACGTGTGACAGAAGACACTGAAACAGCTAAACAAAAGTCCTCTTCCCCACCTCGCTCAAGAAAACAGAATCACAATTTTGTCGATGTTAAACCTAAAGTTGGCAGTATGCCACGACGCAAAAACTCCACCGAATCACCATACGGCTCACCGAAAACTACCGGAAGTAAGTTACAAAACGGCCATGTTCCATCGAAGTCACGTGATGCTATTCATTCAGCGACCTGATACTATTTATAACTACGCACGTGGATAATATTTTACATTTTTCCATATCCTGCACGAGACTTGTGAAAATATGTTTCGTTTTACGTCATATTTACCGATTACGCAATTTAAATAGTTTGAAACCTGATCAGATGCCGAGTAACTCGGCGTCTGATCAGGTTCCAAACTGTTTGCAAACGTAAACAAGTCGTCCTGAGCAGGATAAGGAATTAGTTCATTCAGGTGAAATGTGTTTTCGTGTTTGCCTAAATTATTCATACAATGGATATGAAATATTGAAATGTGTCATACATGTATGTTCGTCGACAGGTTTATTAGCAACGGTACGGAGTTTGATACCTAGTCTGCTGACGTCATAAAGTGCCCGACCCTTGTTTATGTGTCTCAAGTTGACGTAATGCCAATATTTATGTCAACCCAGCCGGGTCGTCTCATTTTGCTCAACTTCAATACACAAATCAGTATTCCATGACAAGTGGCCTCGTGGGCTTGAAACATTAATTACTCCCTCTGTTTGCTGTATAATCAAGGGACCAGTTATTGGGCGAATCGTGGTGATTTGAATAGTCGGATTCCACCAACTCTTTCGCACCATCTTACCATTGCCATAGCAACCTACGCAGTTTCTGCTTGACTTCAATAGTCATAAATATAGTGTTATTATGTTGACAGCAATTTCCAATTGGACAATTTTCTGCTGCTAATAGATGTATATGCCAGTGTCAAATACGAAAGTATCAATAAAACTTACAGTCATTAGGTCACGTATCAGATAACAATATTTCTCTTGCCGCCATATTAGCTCCTGCTTAAGAATTTTTCGTCTGCTGCTATTTCTCAAATTTAGATTTGAGGAAATTAAACTATGGACATATCGGTATAAGTGTCAAACAGTTTGGATTCTGATCAGACGCCGAGTTACTCGGCGTCTGATCTGGATAGAAACTGTTTACAAATGACAATGCACTCAGAGTAAGGCAGTAAAATGGGAAGCCATTGGTAATGGACCTACAGTACAACCTCTCTATTACGACCACTAAAACGAAGCCTAATTGATTGTTTAAAAAACAGGTGGCAGTTTAAAGCAAGGTGACGGTAAAACAGAAAGCTCATAAGGAGCTTTCTGTTTTACTGTCACCTTGCTTTAAACAGTCACCTGCTTTACACATCCAATGATTAACACAATTTAGTGGTTGTAATTGAGAGGTTTTACTGCACATGTATATTATTGTCTGCTTCAAACTGTCGTCTGCATTTATAGTTTGGTATTTTGTCTGAAAGACCATAGAAACAAGTGTCAAACAGGGTTTATCCCTATCAAACGCCGAGTTACTTGGTGTTTGTTTTTTATCCAAACCGTTTGCCTAAAATAGATAGCGGCAGTGAATTCGCTTTAAGTGTACTCAAACAAATGAGCCGTGTCAAGAGAATACCTGCCTTATTGCATTGCAAACAGTGTAGAACAAGGTCAGCCGTCGCGTCAAAAAAGCTGCGGCTGGTCTTGATCTACACCGTTTGTCACCCACAAGCATCTAAAGCATTTGATATAATGAATTTGGCAACGAAGACCAAACTCAGATACAGAGCCTTGAACGACAACGGTGTTCGGTCTGTATAATACTCACTGCAGTGCAATAAGGCAGTTTCTGTCATGGCACGGCTCAAATTAATATATTCCATTTACTTCAAATATCTCAACATTCTCTTTTATTTTTTTATTTTAAATTGATAAAAGAATCGGCTTCTGACGAAATTTTCTCTTCTTCAAATTGCAAAACCAGACCCCTCTTATAAAATGTAGTCATAAAGTGTGTTAATAAACAACACAATGGTATCCGATTCTCTGTAACCGATTATAACCAAGTGACTTTATGTGTCATTTTCAAATAGTATTCCTGAGGAGAATACACTTGTCCTATGCAGACGGTGTAAACCCAGATCAGAGGGTCCCTTAAGGGGTCCTTTGATCATGGTCTACGCTGTTTGTAATTTTGTAATACATGTATACGTAAAACAAAACAACCTTAAACTGTCAAAAATGAGCTTGACTCAATTGGAAAATTGAATTGTCCATTTGATGTTACAGGAGAGATTGAGCTAAGACCGATCAATGTAATATGCAGAAGCAAGTTGAAAGTAAAACAGAAAGCTTTTACTTCAGCTTTCTGGTTTACTTTCAACTGATTGCAGTTTGCAAACAGTTTTGGTCCTGATCAGACACCGCGTAACGCGGCGTCTGATCAGGACCCAAACTGTTTGACACTCTTATCGATATTTATCAATTCATAACTTTGAAACGTGTCTTGCATACAACAATACTGAAGCAGACGACAATAAAGCGGCGAAGGGGTAAAAATTTCCCGAATAATCTGACCATGAAATGGTTAAACACATGCACTAGTGGGTATGTAGAACAGACAGGCTAGGCCGTATGTCAGAGACATTTAATTTTGCAATTTTGCCAATACTTATTTTATTATCAGCGTTAACATTTTAATCTATATCCCAGAGCAAACTACATGTACTACTGTACATGTACTAACAACGGGGAAGCCGTTATTCCTACACATGTATCCCTTTACTCAATCGATACGACTGTTTACGCATTTAGTTTATTCACAACGTGGAGAAAATAGTTCCATTTTTTATTCAGTCATGAATGGTTCCAAACTATTTGCGATTGAAATACTAATTTTAGTCCAAATACCTTTACTTTTGGCAATAACATGTTCCCCACGGTAGATATGTTACAGTCAAGTAATTTTCTTACTATTTTAATATGTATTTTCTTCATTAGTACTGTGGAGAATACGTTATTCTTTCCCAAATAAACACGTTATGCTTAATCAATAAGTTCCATTGCAAACAGTAACCCTGCGTCTGATCTGCCTTCAAACTGTTTGCCACTCAGATTTAAACAAATTGCTTGCCAATTGAAGAAAATGTAATTTTCTATATTTATTGAATTGCGTTTGCGATTCGTTTCCGTGTAAATGGGAAAGAATATCGTCTACTGCATTCTAAGTACATCTTTTTTATTATCAATTTAGTATTAATGCAATTGAGTTAATACATTAACTCATTCATTCCTGGAACTTGAAATGGAACATTCCAATTTTCTGAAAAGTCTAGTCCATTTTTTACCATTAAGTGGTGATTTTGACAATATATTACAAAATGACAACAGTGCATACCCTGATCAGAGGGCCCCTTTAAGATCCCTCTGATCTGGGTCTACGCTGTTTGTATAGAACAAATGTGCGGCTCACAGGCATACCGTTTGTAAAGGACGACTATACCCATTGTTGGGACTGAATTGATTAAGACCTGTATAAAGTGGTCATTTGATAGAGTAGCATGTAGACAAGTGTGTGCATATACGCGTCATTAACATACAGCGTACCTGCGAACAGTACACTTTGTCTTATGCAAGCAGTGTAGACACATATCAAAAAGCACGTACAGGAGCTCTCGGATCAGCATTTGCAGTGTGATGTTTAAGTAAACAAGGCTCCAGATATGGGGGTATTTCAAAAACTAAAATCTTTATTTCTGCTTAAACCCTATGGTGTCACTACTCATTAGAATCGTCTGGAAGAGACGATTCTATTGAGTAGTAACAACATAGGATTTGGTGTTGAAATAAGTGAGAAAATGTTGGAATTGTGCAGTTCTTATTTGTGCAGCTCTTATTTGGAGCCCTGAGTAAACCCAGAATAGTCTTTTGCTCATTTTAAGGTTCAGGAGTTGCTGAGTTAATGCAGAACGATAGTAATGTAGAAAGTTTAAATAACATCTTACTGTATTACACGTGTCCTGCATTAAGCTACTATCTTTATGCATGGATGCCTATCCATCATCGCTGTAGTGTCTGCTAAGCACAGGTTTTGTTGTACATGTAACTATTTACAAGTTTTGAATTGTACACTGGAGAATACGTTATTCTTTCCCAATTTACGCTTTTACGCTAAAACTATAATTTCCCATTGAAAACAGTTTGAAGCCAGATCAGACGCCGGGTAAACCGGCGTCTGATCAGGCTCAAAACTGTTTGCCACTCTTATTGGAGAAAATTGTCAGAATTGCCAACAATATGTCATTTTCTCTGTTTTATTGCTTTGCGTTTTCGTTCGTTTTTAATCGCCTTTAATCTGGAACATGAATCCTCGTCATGTTCTCAATATACAATACATGTACATGTAGTTGTACGGTATAATTGTTTGGAAATAATATCGTTTCTCTGATGTACGAAGCATTATCTAGGAGAAGAAAATAGAGATTTGATGATGATATATGTTGGAAATTAAATTATGCCGGTGAACAAAAGGTCAAAAACAAATTACTGTTTTTGTTTTTTGTTGTTTTTCTTAGAAGAGGGATCATCAAAGAGACACTCAGTGTTATTAGGTCACTGAATGCTGTTTATCGTTTGAAAGCTGATTGTGAATTGCCTTGTACTTTCAAACAGTTTGAATCCAGATGATGATCAGCCGTCGCGTTACACGGCGTCTGATCTGGATCCAAACTGTAGCATCCGTCTGAAGGATTATTTTATAATAACATAAATAAACCTGATTTTGAGAATTTTGCAGGCGACAATATTAAGGCAGACGACATATCGAATAGAAAAGGGTTATATGTTCAAATGTAACATATATAGCCTAGGGTTTAATACTATAAGTAAGTTTACAGGTTATGAGTTTAAGACCACACAATGTTCACCCGTTGCCAGCTAAGAAACTGGCGTCTGCATGGTTGTTTTTTTTTTGGGGGGGGGGGGGGGGGGGGGGCGGATAAATTATATTTTAGTTTTTTTTTTTAATTCTATTATTTCAAAACTACAGCTGAATAAATAAACCTTGTGTTAAAGTAGTTGCAAACAGTCTGGATCCAAATTAGACATCAATTTTCACACAGATCATGTTTCTGCTTATACATGTATAAATCTGGTATAATGATTATGATAATAATAATAATAATAATAACGATATTAATATACTGCAAAGAGACTGTCGCAGTGTCGCCTGCTTCAACAGTGTTGTGATACATTTGTAAAAACTGAACTTATTAAGTTGTGAAGTATTTTAACAGAAGAAAAGATACGTGTATTGTGCTGATTGAAAAATGCGGATGAAGATCAGACGCCGAGTGACTCTGCATCTGATTTAGAACTTAGTTCTTAGGCAAAGAAAAATCAAATCAATCCGCCAGAATCAGTGGTCGTAAGACCGTATTATGCAAATCGCGATTTGACTTGTAACGCGGCGTCTGATCTGGATCCAAACTGTTTCGTAATCGTCTATTACTTCATAATCTAGAAATATAAAAAAAATACAAAAAATACAGACAACAACATCAAGGCAGACGATACTATGGCAGGATAAGGGTTAATGTCTCAACAAACTGGAAAACAATTGCAGACCACGTTTACTAATCCTCAATGACAATACAGCGCCCCCTCTCTACAACGACACCCAATGGGGGACAACAATTATGCACGTTGTTCGGATGGAGTCGATGTAGGGAGGGGGCAAACAGTTTGAATCCAGATCAGACGCCACCGGACGCGGCGTCTGATCTGGATTCAAGCTGTTTGTCACTCGCCATTATAAAACAATTCTGTCAAAATGTCAATTATGTAACTTTGAGAAAATAGCAGACGACACATAAGCAGTAAAAGCGTTAGGCATAATCGTCCTGTATAGGGAACTGCGGAAAGCGTTGTTGTAAGGAGGGAGACGTTGTTGGGAGGGTCGTTGTAGGAAGGGAGCACTGTTCATGTACCACCAAATTCATGTACAGATTAGTAAGCTTTCCTTTAAAACGAAACTAAATGCAAACGGAATACAAAGAAATGTGAAAAATAATACCCTTTTCGAATTTCTGACGATTTACTATTATATGCGTGGCAAACAGTTTGGAGCATGATCAGACGTCCGGTTACCCGACGTCTGAACTGGCTCTAAATTGTTTGCTATAGAAATAATTGTTTTAGCAAATGCTAAATAATATATTTATTGGGAGAGAATAACATCTTCCGCACTGCAGAATTCTACATCTGATATACAATGCTTACTATAGCACTTTCCTGCCATCATGATTATGTTCTGCTTATAATTATATAATCTCGTCTGCTTCTATTTCTCAAGTTTAGTGTTTTTAGAGTTTTTGACTAGAATAACTTTGTTAAAGGGAACAAAACAGACAGGACCCTAGTCAGACGTCGAGTAACTCGGCGTCTGATCCACATCATGTCTGTTAGAAGGGGACTGGATGTGAATGGGGCTGGTATGCAAATGAGAATGTAAAACGCTGTGTAGACATTCATTTTCATGTGTAATATTTGCATATTTTACCATAACCGCTTTAATACTAAAGTCTACATGTACCAAATCTACCAAATAGTTCTACAATTATGGATCCAGTGTCAGGATTGCTGTATACATGTATTTAGACTTTTTGATAAAGACTAATATCTCTAGACTCAAGAAATATTATAATAACCGGCCATTGAAGTGTTTAAGCAGAACATTTTCTGCAAACGATCAATTGAAGCGATGTGCATTTTTGGTCAAGTACCTTTTAAAACAGATGAACCTTTTGTACTTATTATGTTTTAAGTACTAGATACATCCCCTGTTTGGGAGATTTATCCCATTACCCCATTAGTACGCATTGTTTTGCCTTTAATTTATTCCTTTACTGAAGAAAATAGTTACACTATATACAGTCCGAGGATATGAAACATAAGAAAATACTTTCTATATCCTAACAGATGATAGCTTAACCCATAACCCCATAAGTTCGCATTTTAACACCTCTGATTTATTTCTCCATTGGAGAAAATAGTTCCAGTTTATACAGTCAAAAATATGTACCACACGTAATTAATTCTTTAACCTAACATATGATAGCTTAAAGCAGGCAGTGGTCACATGCATTAAAAACTATAGAAACAGACTATGTGGTAAAGAGTTCAAACTGTTGAGAATTCTTTTACAGTGACATTTGAAACAGACGACATTTTATGCAGATGACAGCATCAAACTTGAAAATGTCCAAAACGAAACGAAACGAAAACGCAGTAAGATGAACTTTGAGATGTTTATGCAGACGACATAATAGAACGCTGAAGGTTAAAGCAAGTTAACAGAAAAACAGAATACTCGCTCGTTCTTATTTAAAAGTCTCCTGTTCTCTCATCGCCTCTGAGTGGTCACAATAGAGTGGTTCCAACTCTTCGAACGCTTAGTTATATTGTCGTCTGCAACAATTGTCGTCTGTTTATTTTAAAAATCAAAATTTTCTGAAAAGTATTTTTCAAAATATGGTCACTGTCAAACAGTTTTGATCCAGATGAGACGCCGCGTTACGCGGGGTCTCATCTGGATCCTAACTGTTTTCAAAGGTTATCCGAATTTCGCCGTTAACACGCATATAGAGCTCATGCATGCATGCATGTATGGGGAAAACTACGTTAAGGAAACGAATAAATTCTACGTATTTGTTTAAGTGTTGCAATTATTATGCTTAAGTACGCTAACATACTGTCTGCTTAAACACTCGCTTGCCATATTTTGAATGATCAGTTTATAATGTCTCACAAATAGTGCCAAACAGCTTTGGACCCTCATCCGACGCCGGGTTACTCGGTCTGATCTGGATTCAAACCTGTTTGCATATATTGGCCAGGTTTCGATGAGCAGGTTCGTGAAGGATTGTGTTTCAATTTCATTACAAGGATGAAAATGCTCCGGAAACAGTAATTGTTGGTTTGTTCAGTGCAAATATGAGCAATGTTGACTGATAATATTTTTTGTCAATAAGCCAATAGGATTGTTCCGTGGAAACAAGATAAAAACTAACAAACAGGACCTGTCTCTTAACCCTTTGAACCCTAGTTTATCATATTTTTGTATACGTCATTTGTAGTGTACATGTGAATATTACACTTGTCCTGTACAAACAGTGTAGACCTAAATCAGAGGGTTACTGTAGGATTTGCACTCTTTGCTATTTTGTCAAAATAAAAATAGTATTAAGTGTAATAAAAAAAAGCAGACAAGACTTAATTGGAATAGTCCATTTGAAGTTTTTTAAGGGATGGAAGGGGAAGTCCTTTGGAATGCGAAATGATGCATTTTTGTCCTTTGCAACTAAGCTTTGATTCAGATCCGTCAATCGATGTATGATCTAAAGTACACAGCTAAAACATAGAACACTAGCGACGCGTTAACTCGCCATTTACAAACAATATACAAATGTAATTGCACAGGCTATTCTTGTCCTTTGGCAAATAGTGTAGACCCAAATCAGAGAGCTCGTAAAGGAAACCTCTGATCTGGATCTGCACTGTTTATCATTTTGCAATATATGACAGAAAACGACCCTAAACCGTAAAAAATGGCTAGACCTGGAACTGTAATTTTTTATTTGAAGATTCAGAGCGAATACGTAAAGGTTACACGCACTAAAATGAGCTAATGCTGGGTTTGAATTCATTTGCATTTTCAAACATGTTGAACCAAGATCACATTCCGAGTAATTCGGTGTCTGATTAGTATTCAAACTCGGATTGAAAATCGTATTAATGCTTTTAGTCAAAATACCAGCTGACATTCACATCACTTTAAACAAAATGAACACGAGCAAACGATTTGTTTTAAAGCAGACGACAATATGGCAGTGAAAGATTTACAAGCAGAAAGACAATTGATTATAAAGTCGTATATAACGTGACTGGCAGTTGTTAAGCTCAAGAAAGAACATCTGCACACACTCTTCCCGTGCTATCAATATCGTATTTCCGACTCTACTTCATAATTGTCATCAGTCAGTATGTTTTCAAAATTAAATTTTATTATACAGTCGAACTTCGATATCTCGAACTCGTTTACTCGAACTCTCCAATAGTTCGGCATATGAACTGCATTATTTCATACTCGGTTAAGTCGAACATACCCATATATCAAAGTTAAAACGTGGCCTAGCCCACGTTTTAACTTTGAAATACGGGTATGTTCGACAAAACCGACTCGAGATATCGCAGTTCGACTGTATAAATATATATCTATGGGTGAATAGTTCTAAATATCAGTGATCCTCTGTGTTTGGATGCAGATCAGATGTCGAAGTGTTTGGTGAATAATCAAATAGATTATCAAGCTTAACCCTTTCCTCCCTGAAACCTCAAATGGAAAATTCTAGTTTTCAATTTCGTCTAGTCCATTTTTGACTTTTTAGGGTTGATTTTAACAATACATTTCAAAATGACAAACAGTGTAGACCCTGATCAGATGCTAATTTGCATACGATTACTGATGACAGGCGATATTTTGTGTGCAAAAGGGTAAGCCCCATCACTCAATTCCAGTCGATTAAGGCTACTACAGTTACATGTATGCCAATGTTGGATTGTTTGCTGCACTATATTGCAAAATGACAAATCGTACGAACCCTGATCAGAGGATCCATTTAGGAGACATCTGATATTGGTCTACAAGGCTTGCATAGGACAAATGTACTCTTTACAGGTACATGGTTCGTAAAAATGAATATACTCGTCGCTAAGGTTCATTGTGTTAAAACAGACAGTTCTATTTGATTTTGAAAAGGTTAAACCCCCTAATATAAATTATATCATGTTGAGTGATTGTTATACCGTATAGCTCTATGAAATACAGCGTTACCTCTTATAGGCGATGAACGAGTAAGACAGATTGGAATCTTTAACTGCTTAACCCCATTCACTGCCCAAACCTAATTACAGTGGAGAATCTGTTATTCTTTCCCAATAAACGCGTTTACGCTAAAACTATTATTTGGAGTGCAAACAGTTTGGAGCCAGATCAGACGCCGGGTTACACCGGCGTCTGATCAGGCTCCAAAATGTTTGCCACCAAGATAAACATGAAATATCAGAATTGTCCAAAAGTTGTTCTTTTCTACGTTTTAGTGTTTTGCGTTTGCGTACGTTTGCGTTTAAACGGGAAAGAATAACAGATTCTCCACTGTAATTACAATAGTTATTTATAAGCAGTTTGGATTCTGATCAGACGCAGCGTTACGCGGCGTCTGATCAGATTCCAAACTGTTTGACACTCATTTCAACAGTCAAATACCTAAAATTTAAATTTGAGATATAAAAACAGGCGACAATTTGTTTAAAATTGATGACGTCATGGCAGTGAATGAGATGTTTGTTTGCCTCTGATTTAAACTGTCCCCTGTCTTAACTCATTATCCCCTGGAACTTCTAATGGAAAATTCCAGTTTGCAATAAAGGCTGGTTCATTTTAGACTATTTAGGGTTGTTTTTTGTACTAAATTACAAAATGCCAAACAGTGATGTCCCTGATCAGAGGGCTCCTGCAGGAGCCCTCTGATCAGGGACTTCACTGTGTGCATAGGACAAGCGTACTCTTCACAGGTACACATTTGGTAAAAGACGCATATATGCGTCACTAGGACTCAATGAGTTAAAGACCGACAGTATGATTTATTTGAGTATTGCAGGACAGGCGAAATGTTGAATCCCACATATAAACAAAAGAATGATTGTATAAAATACTTTATCAATGGCAATGTAGTCTAGACCAAGAAGAAATCACAATCTGATCTAAGCCGTAATTGTCCTACAGTATACAGTGGCGAAGACATTGTTCTCTCCCAATAAATGCGTCCATGCTAAAAACTCCATTAAAATCTCCATTGTAACGATTGTGCCAGATTAGACGCCGGTTTTCCCGGGCTCCAAACTGTTTTGCTATTCAGGTTAGAATTAATTGTCAGATGTTTCAAAACATTGGAGTTTTCAATGTTCTATTGCTTTTGCGTTTCATTTGCGCTTAGATAACTTGACTCAACAAACTCCCGTATATTAAATTTTGTTTCCAACAATTTGAATCAATTCATCGTTCGGTATATATTGTACCATCTCAACTCTACTCGGCTCAATTTTATTTTAAACTTTCAGCCAATATTTTACCATTTCATTTTAACGCAACTCAACTCACTTTTTGACGCCCAGTGCATATTTCACTATCTCAACTCAATTTTACTTTAAGCTTTCAGTAGATGTTTCACCATTTCATTTCAGCGCAACTCAAATCATTTTCAAACGTCTAGTGCATATTTCACAATCTCAACTCAATTTTATTTTAAACTTTCAGTCAATGTTTGGCCATATCATTTTAACGCAACTCAACTCGTTTTTAAACGTTCAGTGCATATTTCACTATCTCAACTCAATTTTATTTTAAACTTTCAGTCAATATTTTACCATTTCAACTCAACTAACTAAATTTTATTTTGCGCTTTTGTTCACAAATTATATGAACAGTAATGTCAGCGAAGTCTTAAAAATATCGAAAATGTACATTGTATTTGTCATTTTAAAATATAGGAAACGACAATTATAATGTTTGAAATACGAAAAGTTTGAAAATATGAGAACACTTTGGGGTAAGTCAGTGAAGGGACTAAAAATTGAAAATTGGTTGATTGGTGTTATTGACCGATTTCATAACCTTTATCCTATCGACTGCGACTTGTATTTACAATCAGCTTTGATCCAAATCAGACCCCGCGTGACCAGTGATCTGGATCAAAACTGTTTGACACTCGTTTTTATGTTTATTTATTTTTAAAAAAACCTGTTTCATTCTAGATTGAACAAATTTTGCAGACGACAATTTCAAAGCAGACTATATTTCGACAGGAGAAGGGTTAAGGTTTTTCACGCTATGTGAGTGCCGCGTGAAACAATTCTCATTTATTTTATTTACATTGTATCTACATTTTCTGTCAAAAAGCATCAAAAGAGTGTCAAACAGTTTGGATCTAGATGAGACACCGAAAACCCTAGCATTTAATCTAGATCCAAACTGTTTGCGCCATTTATATCAAATTAGCTGGTTCATGTAATGATTAACCCTTTACTCCATATCCTGTTTCTAGTTTTGAAGACAGGTGATCACTTAAAGCAGGTTGAAAGGCAAGCAGAATGCGCCTTAAGGCGCATTCTGCTTTACTTTCAGCCTGCTTTAAGCTTCCATCTGCTACGATATAGAAACTATTTCTTATTTTACACATTCATGACTGCATAAATTGGAACTATTTTCTCCAGTGGATGAATGAGTTTGGTGTGCTAAAATGCGCTTCTATGGTTAAAGGGTTTAGTTAATTGATTGAGAAAGGGTGTAATTTAATAAGAGACGATATTTTCTCATATTGTATTGTTAACCTATCTTTGAACGTCTTGATATTGTATCTGTCAGCTCATATTTCAGTCACAGAGAAACATTAAAAGGTACGACAGTTTGTGAGCAGTTTTACGGCACAGATCAAATGCCGAGTGGCGTGAAGTATAATCCGAATTCGAACTATTGAACCATTCGACACACTGATAAACCAACTTCTTCGAAATAAAACTAGCCAGAATGCATTACGTTGTTTAAGCAGACCACATTATGGAACAACCAGACGGCAATAGCGATTGACATCATTTATTCGTCTGTATAGTCATAATATAGCGATATCATGACACAATGGAGCAGAAACGATTTATTATTTAAACCTTAAACATGGTAGGCGATTAACCCTATCACTGTCAAAAGGTGAGTTTGCAAACAGTTTTGATCCTGATCAGACGCCGCGTGACGCGGCGTCTGATCAGGATCAAAACAGTTTGACACTTGTATCGACATTTCTAAAGTCAAAACAGTCCTAAAGCTGAATTGAAAAATATTGCAGACGACACTACAAATTCAGACGATATATTGGCAGTAAGAGGGTTACAGCTGACGATAAAACTTGGCAGGAAAAAGGTTAAATCGTCTCCAATAATTTTGTCTGCAGCTATGCTCTAAGAATTTATAAACAGTCTGTTTCAAGATGAAACGTCTGATCTGGATCAAAACTTGTTGACTCTGGCATGATTGTTTATCAGTTGGAACTCATTAAACTGATTTGTTTTACTTTTCAGACGACAATATTAAAGCAGGTGCTGTTATAGATTGATAAACCTTTCTCTTACTATCTATATATGCTTTTTGAAAACAGTGTAGACCCAGATCAGAAAGCTCCTTTAAGAGCTGTCTGATCAAGGCCTACATCGTTTTCTTGCACGAGCTGCCTTATATGAGTATAGTACATGAGTATAGTATGAGTACATATAGTATATGGTTCCAGCCAATGGAATGTTTTAAATGACAGCTGGTATTCATAGTTGGCAGCTTGTTATATATGAAAAAGGGTTACAGTGGAGAATCTGTTATTCTTTCCCAATAAACGCGTTTACTCTAAAACTATTATTTCCATTGCAAACAGTTTGGAGCCAGATCAGACGCCGGGTAACCCGGCGTCTGATCAGGCTCCAAACTGTTTGCCACCAAGATAAAAATGAATTATCAGAATTGTCCAAAAGTTGCACTTTTCTACGTTTTAGTGTTTTGCGTTTTCGTTTCGTTTCGTTTAAACGGGAAAGAATAACGGATTCTCCACTGTAGCTGGCAGCGTGTTATATATGAATTAGGGTTAACACTTTGAACCCTAGTCATTCATATAGATCTAATTATGCGTCCTTTGTAAACATTGTACTTGTGAAAAGTGCACTTGTACTTTGCAAACAGTGACGAACTAGGTCCTAAAGGAGTCTTCTGATCAGTGTCTGTTCTGTTTGTAATATTACGATACAAAGACAATACAGCCATAAAATAATCAAAAATGGACAAGACAAAACTGGAATTTCAAATTGTCCATATGAAGTTGTAGGGAGTATGGTATATTTCTCAATCGTTTGTTCTAGACACACATAGTGTCAAACAGTATGGACCAAGATGAGATTCCGACTAAATGTGCGTCTCATTTGGATTCAGAATGTTTGCAATAAGTTTTACAAATTTCGTCATCGGATTATTGATTAACTCTTTCACTGCCAATTTTTATCGTCTGCTTTAACCCTCTTACCGCCAAAATATCGTCTGCATTGTTAGTGTCGTCTGCAATATCATTAAAGCCAGCTTTAGGGCTGTTTTAACTAAAGAAAAGACGATACATGTACTGGTGTCAAAGGTGTCGATACAATTGTTAAACAGTTTAGATCCTGATCAGACGCTGCGTTAAAATAAGATAAACCCAAAATGTTTGCAGAATCGCTTTTTGGCGTCATTGGCAGTGAAAGAGTTAAAACGTGGTACAGTAGAGAAGGGGTTATCCTTTCCCAATAAATGTATGCCAAAATCATTATGACCATTGCAGTTAAAGTGGAGAATCTGTTAATCTTTCCCGTTTAAACGCAAACGTACGCAAACGCAAAGTACTAAAACGTAGAAAAGAACAACTTTTGGACAATTCTGATATTTCACGTTTAACATGGTGACAAACAGTTTGGAGCCTGATCAGACGCCGGGTTACCCGGCGTCTGATCTGGCTCCAAACTGTTTGCACTGGAAATAATAGTTTTAGCGTAAACGCGTTTATTGGGAAAGAATAACAGATTCTCCACTGTAGTTTGGAACCAGAACAGAGGCAGTAAAACCCAGCTTCTGATCAGATTCAAAACTGTTTGCCACTCAGATAAATATAAATTGTCAGAATTTTCATTTCAAAATTGTCATTGTTTACATTTCATTGTACTGCGTTTGTGTTTCGTTTCGTTTTAACGGGAAATCTCTACTGTTAACGGTATGGAAAGTACTTCTGGTAAGCCAACCCCGATGTTGATTATATAAAATATACGCAGTGTTGTTCAAGTGTATGAATAATACCGTAAAACAAAAACATAGTCAAGTAACCATTGTCTTGCCAAGGTCAGCCCCTTACTGGCATTTGTAAACAGTTTGGATCTAGATCATACGCCGAGTAACTCGGCGATTTATAAGAATCCAAACACAGTTTGTCGCCCGTATCGATTTAATTTTAAGTTACAATATTTACATACATGTAAATGTTAAGTTAAAAAACTATAGCAGAAGACACGTTTTAAGCAAGCGCTATTGTGACAGGTTCATGTTTACGACGTAACTTATTCACTGCTAACAGCGTCAAAAGCCGGCTTTGCAAACAGTTTGGATCCTGATCAGACGCCGCGTAAAGCGGCGTCTGATCAGGATCCAAACTGTTTGACACTCATGTCGACATTTCTTCAGTCAAAACAACCCTAAAGCTGACTTTAAAAAATATTGCAGACGATACTAAAAATACAGACGATATTTTGGCGGTAAGAGGGTTAAAGCAGACGATAAAACTTGACAGGAAAAGAGTTAAAACAATAAGATCATGTCCTTAACCTCATTAGTCAGGACTGAGAGGAAATAAATACGTCTACAGTCATTCAGTCGTTAATCATGCCGCCATTTTTGTATATGTCGCAGACGATAATATCAACACTGTAAACAAGAGTATCGATAGACGACAATTCTGTTTAATTTATGACTTTGTTTTAATGAAATGGACAAGTGGTATTAAAACAATTCGAAAATTAATATGAATGGGTAAAATGATTTTGCAATAACCGTTTCATTAATCTAAGCGCTGAATAGTGGAGCACCATGCAGTAGGGACAAAACCTATTCATTATTAAGTTTACGATAAATACATGTATAACAATATTCCAGACAGGGAATTAAAGTAGTATTAATATATAAAACTGCTCTTTTCCAATATCTCGACCTCTAAGGGCCTTTTTCAAAGAAAATCATGAGGTCGAAATATTAGAAAATAGCAGTTTTATATATTACTATTAATTTTTGATTAATTTGAAATAATTCCACATCGATTATTCTTTTCTCCGACATAGGCAACTAGAATATACATTGTAAACAGTCTGGATCTAGATCATACGTAATGTAACGCGGAGTATGATAAGAGTCGAAACTGTATGGCACGCGTATCAAGGTTTCTTCAGTCAAAACTAAAAAAACAATTAATCTGACATAAAAATTGCAGATGACACATTTAAGTAAAAACTATTCTGTATTCGAAAGTGTTACAGTGGAGAATCTGTTATTCTTTCCCAATAAACGCGTTTACGCTAAAACTACTATTTGCAGTGCAAACAGTTTGGAGCCAGATCAGACGCCGGGTAACCCGGCGTCTGATCAGGCTCAAAACTGTTTGCCACCAAGATAAACATGAAATATCAGAATTGTTAAAAAGTTGTTCTTTTCAACGTTTTAGTGCTTTGCGTTTGCGTACGTTTGCGTTTAAACGGGAAAGAATAACAGATTCTCCACTGTATCAAGGTTTCTTCAGTCAAAACTAAAAAAACAATTAATCTGACATAACAATTGCAGATGACACATTTAAGTAAAAACTATTTTGTATTCGAAAGTGTTTCATGTAACCCTTTACACCATAGATACGCATTTTTATGCTTTAAAATTAACCCTTCACTGAAGTAAAGGGTTCCAATGTACATATACTGCCATGAGCAGGTTCCAAATTGTTTGCCGCTCATATTAACGTGAAAGTGAGAGTTGTCAAAAATGTGTCATTTTTCTATATCATTTGCGATGCGTTTGCGCTTCGTCAGCGTTTAAACTGGAAAGAATACATTGTAACCTCTTCTCCAATGTTACTCGAATCAAAACTACTTCATTACACCACACCAATAATACGTCAGTCAATATACACCTTAAATCTAAACTTTTATAAATAAAAGCAGACGACAATGTTCAACCAGACGACATACAGTCGAAACTCAATTTTTCGAACTCGCGCTAGTTCGAACATACCTATATTTCGACAGTATTTACAGTAGTTGTGTTAACCAATTTGTGCCCACGATCCCACATGCGTATAAGGCTTAGGCAAGCAGTATATAATGACCAGATACCGCATAAAACGGCGTCTGATCAGAGTCTACACGGTTTGCTGATACGAATTTCAATAAAATCGAAAATGAAACCCTTTAAATTAAAAAAGGATTTGATTGTTTCCAATATGTAAGCATTGCAGAATCCCCTTGACACCCTTTCACTTTCAATGACGCCATAAAGCGCGTTTGCAAACAGTTTGGGTTTTGGTCAGACGCCGCGTAGCGCGACTTCTGATCAGGACCCACTTAGAGATATTTATTATGTCACACCACCTTACATCTAACTTCGAAACGTGGCTTGCAGACAACACTATTGAAGCAGACGACAATGAAGCGGTGAAGGTGTAAATATCTCAAAAATAATTTGATCATAAAAGGGTTAAACTAGACTCTTGTCAACCAAGCAGGGTAAAGTTACTTTTCGCTTTCCAGTTCATCAACTTCCGTACATGTACAGTGGAGAATCTGTTATTCTTTCCCAATAAACGCGTTTACGCTAAAACTTTTATTTGCAGTGCAAACAGTTTGGAGCCAGATCAGACGCCGGGTAACCCGGCGTCTGATCAGGCTCCAAAATGTTTGCCACCAAAATAAAAATGAAATATCAGAATTTTCCAAACGTTGTTCTTTTCTACGTTTTAGTGCTTTGCGTTTGCGTACGTTTGTGTTTAAACGGGAAAGAATAACAGATTCTCCACTGTACTTAAATATATCATATACATGTACAAATATCCATTTATATATGATTTCGATATGGTTAGGAATTTTATATGATGACTCCCATTATATTTACTAATGAGGCCTATTAACCTTTACAATGCTAGACAAATGTCGTCTGCAGCAATTCTCATGTTTGCACTGACTACATTTTCTTTTAACTCTTTACCCGATGGTGCCTAACTTGTTTCCAGTATTGAAGGTAGATGGCCACTTTAAGCAGGTTGAAAGTAAAGCATAATGGCCATTCTGCTTTTCGTTTAGCTTGTTTTAAGCTACCATCTGCTAGGATATAGATAGATAGATAGATAGATACATTTATTTCGGTAAAAAGTGTACATAACATGGCAAAGCATAATTAAAGCAAAACATATAAGAGCCATGTAATGCGCACTAGAAACCAAGGATAACACTAAAAAAGGAAAAATATTTCCATTGTGGTCCTTGATTCTAGTGGCAAGACACAGAGAGTCACGGTAAATTATTATAAGTAAATATCACAGATAGTATCTAAAATTAAAGTATCACAGAAATGTCATTGTAATCACTGTTAAGCTCAAAGTTAGTCAGTTTCAGAATGACTAGACCATGTTCACAAATTAACACAGCAGAGTATCAGAACAAATCATAAGAATAATGATAAAATGAAACAAACCTATCTTAATTAACACAGATATATCAGAAGGCAAATGAATAAAAACTAATCAAGTAAAGTAAAGAACTTATTCTTTAGCTAACAAGAATTTTTTGACATCAAATCTAAATGGAGTGGAAGATTTACTCACTCTTAAATTCTAAGGAATACCATTCCACAAGTGAACATCTCTGAAAAGAAATGACTTCTTACCAAAGTTGTTGACTCTAGGAATGGCATAGCGTCCATTATCAGTAAAAGTAAAAGAAAACGAATCCTCTTGAACGGAAATGGCTGTCATGTTTGACCTTGTACAGCGCTTGTGCACAGAGCTTAAAGGAATAAAATAATCACCAAGATATATAGGAGCAGTGCCTTTTGAAATCTTATACACGTGTGAAAGGGTTATTTGATCAACTCTTTTTAGAAACTGTTTACTTAAGATACAGTACTCCCTCCCTACAAAGGCCCTACAAAACAACGACGCCCTCCTGACAACGATACAAAAAAGGCAACTACATGTACGTCTATCTCTTTCACGGCTGCAATATCGTCTACTTAAAACTGTCGTCTGCTGTTTTCCTCAAAGTTACATAATTATTTGACATTTTGATAGAAGAAATATAATGAAGGGTGGCAAATAGCTTGAAACTAGACCAGACGCCGCGTTATGCGGCGTCTGTTATAGATTAAAGTTTTTTGCGAATGTAAGCCAATTTCCCTCTATATAAAAAAAACCCAAACCTTCCAAACAACGCACATACAGTGGAGAATCTGTTATTCTTTCCCAATAAACGCGTTTACGCTAAAACTATTATTTGCAGTGCAAACAGTTTGGAGCCAGATCAGACGCCGGGTAACCCGGCGTCTAATCAGGCTCCAAACTGTTTGCCACCAAGATAAACAAGAATTATCAGAATTGTCCATAAGTTGTTCTTTTCTACGTTTTAGTGCTTTGCGTTTGCGTACGTTTGCGTTTAAACGGGAAAGAATAACAGATTCTCCACTGTAATCTTTGTCTCCCATTGGGTGCTGTTGTAGTGTTGGGACATTGTACACATTCATGGCTTTATAAAGGGGAATTGTTTTCTACAGTTGAAGAAGAGAAAACAACTTTGACCCAGATACAGTGGAGAATCTGTTATTCTTTCCCGTTTAAACGCAAACGTACGCAAACGCAAAGCACTAAAACGTAGAAAAGAACAACTTTTGGACAATTCTGATATTTCATGTTTATCTTGGTGGCAAACAGTTTGGAGCCTGATCAGACGCCGGGTTACCCGGCGTCTGATCTGGCTCCAAACTGTTTGCACTGCAAATAATAGTTTTAGCGTAAACGCGTTTATTGGGAAAGAATAACACATTCTCCACTGTAATAAACACCGAGTTACTCGGCGTCATCTGAATGCGAACAGTAAGCACCAATTTTAATAAGTTCGCCCAAAACGTTTTTAATGTTAAATATCAAACCCTATTATAACATCCAGCTTTGATGTACAATGTTAATTTCCAATAGACTAAATACGAGTAATATTTTCATACTTTTTACAACTATCTAAACACTTCACTGTCACTCTATGACATTGCTGTCTGAGGTATGCGACATTTATTATTTTACTATGCGACATTTGTTTTTGAATGTCACATAGGGGCAAGTTACTCTAATGTCGATTGATCTCTGCCACCATAATGTCATTGCTGTCTGAGATATGCGACATTCTTTCCAGGAGCAAATGGACACTTATATTTTAACAATTTTACCCTGAACGGATGTCATATAAACCTAGAGTGATGTTTGGCTACATGTATCTACTCTGCCACTGTACATAATCTTACACAGATTATAATACTGTCATGCTATCGGAAACCAGTATATGAAAGTGCAGAGTAGACCCTGATCAGAAGGCTCCTTGCGGGCCTCTCTGATCAGGATCTGCATTGTTAGTTTTACTTTTATTTTTTGTAACAGTTTTCTAAAGGTACATTGTATATGTTTTTTGTTGGTTTTCTTGTGTTTTTTTTAAATAGTGTACAAATTGATCAGAGGTCTCTTTAAACCTCTGATCAATGTCTGCACAGTCATTTTGTTTTTCTTTTATGTTTTTGAAATAATTTCTTAAAAGTAAATCAAGACATCAACACAAACCGGTCATTTTATAAGAGTGGAAAACCCCGGATAAAAAAATAAAACTGTTAATACTAGCTTCAATATCGACATTTATAACACAAGTCTGGGTGTTCCCTCCTAATCCCCTTCTTATCTCAAGATTTAAACCCTACTCCTGTGAATTGTTTACATTTATGAACAACAGTTGCAAGTAAATAGATTGATAATCCAGGGTTAACCCATTTAACCCTTATCGTGCTGAATGATCGTCTGCTTCAACTATAATTATCGTCTGCAAAAATAAATAAAAATTAGTTTTAAGCGTTCCAAATAGGCGAAAATAAATCAACAATAGTTTTTAAGCATTCCAAACAGACGAAAGGTTGAATAAGAGTGGAAAACAGTTTGGATCCAGATCAGAAACCACGTTACGCAACGTCTGGTCTGGATTCAAACTGTTTGCAAATGTAACCCAGGTCGCGCTTAGAATGATAATGGTTAACCCGTAGGATTTTGTCATAAGCACAGTTTGCAGACTACGACAAAATTAATATCAAAGTTTTCTCTTAGAATGTTTTTTAAAAGTGTCAAACAATTTGGGTACAGATGAGACGCCGAGTAACTCGGCGTCTCATCTGGATCCAAACTGTTTGCACAGTTTATCACAAATCGGCCGGTAGTGGACAAAATGTTAAGCTAAACTGTCTACCAAAATTAGGTCAATTCTAATAGTAGTTAATACATTAATCAATACACCAATAACAATCGAAATACATGTACATGTATTGTAAACAGCTTCGATCTAGATCAAATGCCTAGAATCAACTATAACAGAAAATGCACTGGAAGAATCTAAATTACAGACGGAACTTGCACGTACACTACTTGAAAAAAAAAAAGATATACTAAATACAATGGGCTTTCCCTGTATACCAGCTGGAAAATTTAATTGTAGATAAACAAGGGTGCTTTAAAGATACTGCAATGTTTGTCCATACATAAAGTTATTTGTTATGATATAATAAACAGTACAGAGCCTGATGAGACGCGACGTGACTCGGTGTCTCATCAGGGTCTACACTGTTTGACAAAGTCCCCCCTAGTAGACACTAGGCTTAAGTAGGTTTAATGAAATTAGCAGTGTCATGACAAAACCTGCCTAATTGCATTGCAACAATGTACAGACCTGTTGCTAGATGCATGCGGGTGTAAAACAGTGTAGATCAAGACCAGCAGCCGCATCCAAGATGCGGCGGCTGGCCTTGATCTACACTGTTTGAAATGTACAAAAGCAGGTTTTGTCAAGTCACGGCTCAAATATATTTCCGTTCTCTGTAATCCTTCAAAGTTCGGAAATACGGAGATACCTGGATACAATCTGTGAAACACGAAGGAGACAGACATAAAATGAGGAAATAAGTATATTTGTTTTGTTATGATTTTGCGTCGGTTTAACAGTATATCAGCTATACCGTGACGTCCAGCTAGTTACAGATGGAGGAAGACCACAGAAGCCCTAAATGTACATTGTTTCAGGAACATACAGGGAAGTATGTAGAGCTACCGACATTGCACAAGTCAGCTACAAGACCCCACCCCTCCCATGACAAATCCGAAGTGCAAAAACCGGTATTGGAACCAAATGCAACGAGAAGCTAATGGATCGAATTGGTTTGACACTCTAGTGGGTATCAATATTAACCGTTCGCTACCAAAAAAATAACCGTATAGCACAGTCGTTGACATAACATCCTTTGTTTAGATTTGTCGTCTGTTTTTATTCAATAAAATTTGGAATTTTAAGCGTTTTTAACTTAAAAAATATTGATATTAGTGTCAAACAGTTTGGATCCTGATCAGACGCCGCATTATGCGGCGTCTGATCAGGATCTAAACTGTTTGTACGTGTTAGTGTTATAGAACGTAGCAACGAAAGGGTTAATTCAATAAAATTTGCGGATGACACATTTCAAAATGAAAACGTCAGAATTATATGGGTTAACGTAGTTTAGTGCTTAACCCGTTAAATGCCATAATAACGTCATATCTCGTTTACCCCACCCACTGTCGTAATATCGTCTGCTATAAATTATCGTCTGCTTCTAATTTCTAAAATTAAGAATTGAAGTAATTTTGACTATCGACAAATAGATATTATGATTAAAACAGTTTGGATCCTGATGAGACGACGTGTTACTCGGCGTCTGATCATAATCCAAACTGATTGTAAATGCATGTATAGCCGGTCTTTGGCAGCGAAAGGGTGAAGAGAGGGGATTGCCATAGTTTAATGTTGATTTATTCAGTTCATGACTCGAGTAGCTCTTAAAATATTTATGATATTCAATAAATCCGCTGAATTTGGTCCATTTGAATTGTTTATTAATGCCAACAATAACAATTAGGGTTCATATTAGCATAATGTTTATTGTCTCCAAAAAGGGCATTAACATTGCGCGGCGTCTCATCAGAGGTCTTCGCTGTTTACTATTTCATAAATATGAAATGATTTCATTATTCTGATACATGTATGCTGTGTTGACAAACACTACAAAACTCCCTCCTCTCTACAAGAACAACTAATGAGAGACAGCAATTGTGTGTGTGTTGTTCGGATGGAGTTGTTATAGGGAGGGGAAGTGTCTTACATTTGCAAACATCTAGAGTAACGCGGCATGTGATCTGGATTCAAGCTGTTTGTCACTCGTCATTATGGGTTGTTTTGCTGTCAAATTGTCCGATATTTGACTGAGAAAAAGAGTAGTCGACACATTTAAGCAGACGATATTGCAGCACAGCAAGTGTTGGACATAATGATCTTGTTTGGGGAACAGTGCTAAGTGTTGTTGTACGGAGGGAATGGTTGTTCAGATGGCCGTTGTGGAGAGGGAGAACTGTATAATGTCTCTGAGTTACCCTTGTACAGTGGAGAATCTGTTATTCTTTCCCAATAAACGCGTTTACGCTAAAACTATTATTCGCAGTGCAAACAGTTTGGAGCCAGATCAGACGCCGGGTAACCCGGCGTCTGATCAGGCTCCAAACTGTTTGCCACCAAGATAAACAAGTATTATCAGAATTGTCAAAAAGTTGTTCTTTTTTACGTTTTAGTGCTTTGCGTTTGCGTACGTTTGCGTTTAAACGGGAAAGAATAACAGGTTCTCCACTGTATATCTATAATGAATTCTCCCAGCACATACATGTACATAGGGATAGTTCATTAAGGCATCAATGGGTAAGGATGCTTGAAGATTATTCTGACAATGGACTTCCATAGTGGCAACGCAAAATAACAAAATTCCAAAACGATTGTGAAATAATATATATATTCGAATCGTAGGTGGATTACGCTGTGTCTGATTTTTAAACAAACCTTCGCAATCAAATCCAATTTCATAGGATAATGTTTAACCTTTAACACATCGGGTACGTGCTGTCTGTAACAATTCATTAATCATTTATCTGCAATTTATGTCTGTAAACTATCATCAAAATGTCAAATAGTTTGGATCCGGATGTGTTATTCGGTGTCTCATCTGGATCCAAACTGTTTGCAGTCCACAGCTTGATGAAGGTTAACACTAACAGATACAATTCCCCCCAAGTACAATCAATTAAGTACATGTTTGATACATGTACTTAATTGACTGCAATTGGGGGTAAAGATTAGTGTCGATAGTACAGTGTAGTATAAAACATGTGTTTAGTAATCTTTCTGATGGAAAGAAATTGGTATTCTGAAGTTTTTAATGGAAAATCCAGTCCCCAATTCAGTCTAATCAAATTATGACTAGTAAGGATTGTTTTTTCAAAATTTATTGAAAAATGACAAACAGCGCAGCTTCTGATCAGAAAGCTCCTTTGTGGGCCTCTGGTACGGGTCTAGACTGTTAACATAGTACAAGTGTACTCTTCACAGATACACTATTTGTAAATAGCGAGTATACTCGCCGCTAGACTTAAATGGAAATACTATTAGCCTGCCATACTTTCGTCTTTTGTCGTCATTGTCAGCAATTTTATCAAATTAAAACTTATTTGCCTTTGTTGATTAAACATATCTAAGTCGAAAGTAAAAACGATTTGTATATCCAAATCAGACACGAGTTGATGGCAGTTTTGGAGGTGATTTTCAATAACTGAAGCGTTCAAACTTAACTGCCTAGTAAAATAGTTCAGGCATACAATGTCTGGGTGAAACCGATAACCCTTACAATACTATATTTTACTTCAGCCTCATCTACATGCATTGCAAACAGTGTAGATCAAGATCATTCGCCGCGTCAAAGACGCGGCGGCTGACCTTGATCTACACTGTTTGACACCCGCATGCAACTAAAGCATTTTATGTAGCTGTTATTATATACATGTATGGTATTGGCATTGTAGACCAAAATTTTATTTTAAGAACATCAGCAGACGACAATTGTTGCAGACGGAAAAATTACCCAGCATGCAAAGAGTTTAAAGATCGACTGCTTCTGGATACTGAACGACGTAAACATTCCCGCATGATAAACAAACTCCAAGGTAATTTGATTACTGATACGATTCTATCGCACGTTATTATGCCCCAGTAATTTTGTAGTTATTTTATCACCATAACAACCATTCATTCGGCTGCTGAAAATAAAATAAAAACGCCTGAGTTATTTTATAATTTTTCACGCAGTTGCAGCTTACAGTGTTGCTTAGGAACATACTATTTTATCAATAAGAATTATCTCTATTTCCGTGTGCAATTTCAATCCATCAAAATATTGACTGCACTGCAGTTAGGTTTTATTCCTTTGGCACAATGGTTTGGTTTATTGGATTCAATGTTAATTTGATGATCAGCTGTGGAGTTTGGTCGCGCTTAAAAACCTTTTTCGGCGCCAAATAATTCGTGAGATGTATACCCTCCTTCGCCGCTTTATTGTCGTCTACTTCAATATTTTTGTTTGCAGTATCGTTTCAGAGTAAGATTCAATGTTGTATGACTTAAGAAATGTCGATACGAGAGTTAAACAGTTTGGATCCTGTTCAGACGCCGCGTCACGCGGCGTCTGATCAGAACCCAAACTGTTTGCAAAGTCGCCTTATTGCACAATTGGCAGCGAAAGAGTTATCTAGATAAAAGTTAAAATTGCCTTCATCCAACTGTGTAAACACGGCAACTGCATGCTTGATGCAAGATGAAAGGGAATTAAAAAACTCCATGCTCATGAGCTTTCTGCTTTACTTTCAGCTTGCTTTTTTTTTATCTGCCATCTGTTTTCCTACATGTACCCATAATTTGACACTCATGTCTGTGCTTCTATGTAGGTGGAGATAGAGGCTGCAAAAGTAAAGCAGAATGTCCCTTAAGGCGCATTCTGCTATTCTTTTAATCTGTTTTGAGGGGTCACATGTTTACAAAACGAGAAATAGCCAATCTGAGAAGATTGATTATTAAAACATTGCATAACATAACTTAATCTTTATTTGGCATTAAAAAGCACAATGGCATATTTATAGCCAGTGCAGATGTTATACATTCAAAATATGCTGTTATTCTTATTTTCAATACTATAGAAATGTCAGTTCGTGTGTAACAATATTGGACCCATGCCATGTGAGACGTCGAGTAACTCAGAGTCTCATCTAGATCGAAACTGCTTTCAACAGTCATCATAAATTAACCATAGCTGGTAGAATATATGTACTTTATTAATGTAGAATGCTTGAACAATTGCATTAGGTATGAAATAGAACATAATTAACATTGATAATAAAAACAAAAACAAATGAGCCGTGCCATGACAAAATCTGCATGCTTGCAATGTAGCATTGTACAGGCCAAACTCTCCGTTGTCATCTGTGTTAGGTCTACACTTACAGGGCTGCCATTTCTCCGGATTTTTCCTAAATCTCCGGATTTTTTTTCACTACATGGTTTCTTAAAGCAGGCTGAAAGTAAACCAGAATGCGCCCTTAGGCGCATTCTGCTTTACTTACAGCCTGCTTTAAGTAGTCGCATGTAAAAAAAACAAGAAAAAGGCTATAGGGTAAAGGTACGATTCGTAAAATCTCACTTGAAAAATGCAAATTTTGAAATCTTAGGATTTTTCATGTCAACTAAGGCAGCCCTGCACTTATTCAATACTGTGTATAATACAGCTACATAAAATGCTTTAAAATAGATGCATATCTGTGTCAAACAGTGTAGATCAAGACCAGCCACCGCGTCTTCATTGTTTGCAATGCAGTGATGCGGGCTTTGTAATGGCACGGCTCAAAAATAAAAATATCGAATATCAAAAAGAGACGCAGTTTCTCATTAGCATCCGCACTTTCTGCCAATGTCCTCAATTGCCATTTCTGCCCTTGCAAGACAGGTCAGAAAAATAAGAATTAAGACCATTTTGCTATTATCGGCTTATATACAGATCAACACCATGCGTTTCGTAAATTATTAGATTTCCTATTACTTCTAGATAATTAATTGGACTTATGAGCTTTATTTCACACAGAAAAATATTTTATATAGTAGAGAAAACGTTATTATTTCCCAATAAACGCGTTTACTCTAAAACTATTATTTCCAGTGCAAACAGTTTGGAGCCAGATCAGACGCCGGGTAACCTGGCGTCTGATCTGGTTCCAAACTGGTTGCCACTCAAATTTATTTGCAAACAAATTTTCATTTTTCGACGTTTCATTGCAATGCGTAAAGATGCGTTTCGTTTGCGATTAAACGGGAAATAATGACGTCTTCTCCACTGTGTACCAACTGCTGTTTCATACAAAATGGAGAACACGTTATTCTTTCCCGTTTAAACGTAAACTTAACGCAAACTTAACGCAACTAGATGGAGAAAGTAACAACTTGTTGGCGATTCTGACTATTTATTTTAATCTGAGTGGCGTCTAATCTGGTTCCAAACTGTTTGGACGAGAAAGAGTAGTTTTAGCGTAAACGCGTTTATTGGGAAAGAATAACGTCTTCTCCATTGTACCTTGTACAGTCATTATTAACGGCTGAACTTATACAGTGGAGAATCTGTTATTCTTTCCCGTTTAAACGCAAACGTACGCAAACGCAAAGCACTAAAACGTAGAAAAGAACAACTTTTGGACAATTCTGATAGTTCATGTTTATCTTGGTGGCAAACAGTTTGGAGCCTGATCAGACGCCGGGTTACCCGGCGTCTGATCTGGCTCCAAACTGTTTGCACTGCAAATAATAGTTTTAGCGTAAACGCGTTTATTGGGAAAGAATAACGGATTCTCCACTGTACCATATAGTGGAGAAGACGTTCTTTCTCTCCAAAATGGATTTATGTAAAAACAAATCATTATATTCATTGAAAAAAGTTTGAAGCCAGATCAAACGTTGGATACCCTGGCGATACCCAGCATCTGATCAAGTTCAAAACTGTTTGTCATCAAGATTAAAATTAAACGTTAGGATTTTTTTTTATTTAAAAACAAATCTACATTATTATTTTTATCGCATTGCATTCGCATTCCGAATTGTGTTGGAACCATTAAAAACTTATAACAGCTATTCATGAACCTTCATTTTCTGTTTAGTACCCGATAATATTCAAAGGTTTCGCATCTTTTGGTCAGGCTCAAAACAAAAGAACAACGTGTTGTCTGGGTTTGACCCATAACAACATAACATTTATTTAATACACATTTAATTTGTATACATGTATTCATTGGCTACATAACTATTTTATTAACCCTTTCACTGCAATTTTTTCGTGAGATATTTACCCCTTCACCGTTTCACTGTCGTCTGCTTCAATTTTGTTGTCTGCAATGTCGTTTGAAAGTTAAAAATTAAGACAGTATGACTGAAGAAATTTCAAAACGAGTGTCAACCAGTTTGGATCCTGATCAGACGCCGCGGCACGCGGCGTCTTATCAGGATCCAAACTGTTTGCATAAGCGCTTTTAAGCGTCATTGAGAGCGAACGGGTTAATTTATTATTAATTTAATTTATTAATTCGTTCCACTGTATACTGTCATGTACTGTCATGCATATGCACCATAAGAAAGACCCCTTATATACAAGCAGGAGAGGAGGTAGCTTAACCCATTCAACCTGGAACTTATTAATGGACAATTCCATTGTCCAATGAATTGTCCAATGAAGTCTAGATCATTTTTGACAATTTTGGATTGATTTTACCATATCTTGCAAAATGACAAATAGTGCAGACCCTGATCAGAGGGCTCCTACAGGAGCCCTCTGATCACGGTCTTCACTGTTTGCATATGACAAGTGTATTCCTTACATGTACACTGTTTGTTCACGACGAGTATACTCGCCACTAGTGTTGGATGTGTTAAAACAGACATCTGCCTTCAATACTGAAAACAAGCTATCGAGAAAGGATTAGATTTGCTGCGTAGGGAATATAATTCATTCAAAACAAAAACAAAATTCCATGTCGAAATCTAGATTAGTGTATGTTTACGTTTCCATTGAACTTGAGCCAAGTCTAGAAGCTAAGTTTACACCAGTGGTAATTGATCGGCTTATTGATTACGAACTATCTAGGCAAAATCTAAGGATCAAAATTCCTACTGGTCAGTACATGTAGACCATATGTATAGTGAAACTTGTACAAAACAATCACTGAAAACATTATACAGTTGTAGCCTTTTAGGAATATGGGTATAATAATACATTATACTTATTTTAATCTGTTTTAGCATATGTTCTTTGTATATACTATATTTTGAGGGCCTCATGGAAGATTGGTTATTACCAAATGTGTTCCCTCGTTAAATAAAGACTTTATTATTATTATTATTATTATTTTACGACAGATGGCAGCTTAATTCTTTCATTGTCAATGGCACCACAAGGCGACTTTACAAACAGTCTGGATCGTGACCAGACGCCGCGTGACACGGCGTCTGATCAGGGTCCAAACAGTTTGACACTCGTATCGATATTTCTTTAGTGAAAAATGCTCTAAATCTGACTTGACAAATTATTGCAGACGGCACTATGAATGCAGGCGATAATTTTGCGTTAAGATTGTTAAAGCAGACGATAAAACGTTGAATTGAAAGAGTTAATTGAGAACAAAAAGAATACAGCACTGGGCTTTCTACATGCATTTCTTTTGTTCTGCATTAAGCAGGCACTTGCCTCTAACTATACATTATCATTTCATATGACTACAATGACCCTCCCAACAACGATTCCCTCCTTACAACAACGCTTGCGGCTGTTCCCCAAACAAGAAAAATGTGTCCAAACTTTTCACGCCTGAAATATCGTCTGCTTAAAATTGTTGTCTGCTGTTTTTCTCAAATTCACAAATTAGACATTTTGACAAAAAAGAAAACATAATGACGAGTGACAAACAACTTAAATCCAAATCAGACGCCGCGTTACGCGGCGTCTGATCTGAATTCAAGCTGTTTGCAAATGTAAGAATATGTCCCTCCCTATAACAACTTCCGTCAAACTACACACACTAGCTTTGCCTCCCGTTGGATGTTGTTGTAGAGAGACTGTATATTAGTTCTTTAATCATCTCTTTACATGGTATTCGGGCGAAAGGGAAATAGTTCTTGGAGTTCTTTGTCTTATCTATATCCAATCCGGTTTGCACTCTGATGATAGAACCTGAACAGAAATGCAGTCAGATTTCGAAAACTTAAACTTGCCTTTAAAATCGAACTTAAAAGTGTTTCAAAGTAAAACTGTCGGAATCGATTCCGCGGCTGTTGAACAAACTCCTTTAGATTGTTTAATGACAATTTAAGGCTATGTATAGATACTCTCAAAATATGCTTGAAAAAATATTCACATGTTTCATGAAATAATCTATAAGATAGGGTGTAGGCCAATTCCGGTTCTCGGACTCATTATATACTGTATTATTCCATGTTCCAAGTTCTCTGTATATATAACTGATACATATAGATAACTTATTTTAAATAGTTTCAAATTCAAATATCAAATTGATCTGCATTTGAAAAGAAATACTTTTCTCTCAAAATTTTCACTTTAAGTAAACTCCTGGATTCTTTTTCAGTGCTCCCTTTCTACAACGACCCTCCCAACAACGACTCACTCCTTACAACGACCATTGCCGCAGTTCCCTAAACGGAACAATTATGTCTAAAACTTCAAATGCTGCAATATCGTCTGATTAGAATTGTCGTCTGCTGTTTATTCTCAAATGACATATAACTGGAGATTTTGATAGAATAAATATATAATGACGAGTGCCAAACAGTTTGAATCCAGATCAGACGCCGCGTTACGTGGCGTCTGATCTGGATTTAAGCTGTTTGCAAATGTACGCCAATGTCCCTCCCTATAACGACTCCCTCCGAACAACGCACACAAATTTTGTCTCCCATAGGGTGTCGTTGTGAAGGAGCACTGTACTTTAATTGTCTATTGCCATAGACTATCACACCTGGTCCTAGCATTATTATGTCGTTAAATTTCCCAGCTTCTTTAGACAGTGACATTTCAGTTTAACAACATTCAAAATACCAATTGTTTCAATCTCACGCATGGTTTCATAGCAGTATGGAATAGAACCTTGTGGAAATAAAACGACCGGACACAGACACGGATACTACCAGGGAACTATAGGATAACGGCCTTAAACCTTCTTCGCTATACACGTATTTTCACATGGCTCCAGATAAGAGGGAGTAAATCGAATAAATCCAACATTGTTTCACTCATTTCAGCACGAAATTCTATGGTGTGACGATTCTAATTAGTAGTGACACCACAGGGTTTAATTCAGAAATAAAGAGTTTAGTTTTTGAAATACTCCCCTTATCTGGAGTTCTGATTCATATATAAAACTTCGTCAAATATGAACGTCTATAATCTAAATTATTACATTGGTTAATAAATTAGGATAATTCCCCCATGAAAGTTTAAGATCTAAAAGTACATATCTTAGATATTTAAAACAAAAAGCAGACTCTGATGCAGATAACTCCTCGAGGAACTGCTTGATTTGGCTCTACACTGTCTCTAAAGAGTATCAATAATCGCTAATAGTAGGATTTATATTAGATTAAAATGACGTTTATCTTTCCAAATAAATACTCATTACCAGTTGCGGAAATAGCCGATCTGACGAGCGCGTAAGCGCTAGTTTGATCGGTTGGTTCCGCCAAGAAAGTCGAGGGCTGAATACAACGCCCTGTAGCGCAACGCTAACTGGTAATGTTTTAATATATTCTGTGTATACGCCTGCAACAACTATACAGTATATACGCCAGAAACAAAAACAGTTATTTGAAGCAGAACAATAATTATTTTATCCCACAAAGAATAACGCAGAACGTGTACATGTACGTGGATTCTATACATGACGTCACGCTTAGAATCGAAAACGAGGTTGGAGTAAAATACATTGAGGATAATCAATTATTTTGGATTGATATAAAAAATATATCACGAGAGAATGGTTTGTTATCTGGTTGAAAAACGAGTCCGCAGGACGAGTTTTTAACCATTCGAGTGATATGTTTTTCATATCCATCAAAAGGAATTTATTATTCTATTTATTATATACATTTTAATGGCGTTTTACAGAGAAAATACACAAAATTAATTATAAATTAATTTATTCAGTGCAAAAGTGATGATATCAACTGTGACGCATATGAAATTTATCTAACTGATAAATCTCTATAAATCTTCAATAGGTACATGTATATACAGTAAAACCTCTCTATTACCTCTCTGTATTACAACCACTAAAGTGTGTTAAGTATTGTTGTGTTTACGACAGGTGATTGCTTAAAGCAAGGTGACAGTAAAACAGAAAGCTCCTGTAGGAGCTTTCTGTTTTACTGTCACCTTGCTTTTAGCTGCCACCTGTATTTAATACAATCGATAAGCCTTTGTTTTAGTGGTCGTTAATAGAGGGGTTTTACTGTAATAAAAACAGTAAAATACAAGAAGTAAGATACATACTCTTGACTATTTGCTATTGGTATAAAAAGTAATCACCAAAATATTTAAAAATGTCCTACGGTATCAATTTTATTGCATTGCCTTTGCGTTTAGTTTTGTTTTGATGGTAAATTATTGTTTCTCCACTTCACAATACCGCAGTATAGTAGGCATCGGAAAAGGATACATTTGATTTGCCGACACTTGTCTTGATGTTTCTTCCAAATGAGAGAGTTAAAAAATTATGTTTTTAAATTTATTCAGGAGATACTGCATTTTCCTTGTTCTTGATAAAACTACTACGGTCATTATGGTTGTATTAGAGATATTTCATATCACTTTATGGGTTGTAATATTTCTTATGACAGTTGGTTTTCTTATTTATTATCATTATCATGTATTTCATTACTCTTACTATTACAGTGGGTTACAGCGGGAAAGTCGTCATTCTTTCCCTGTAAACGCGTTTGAGCGAAACCAATTACAATGAAACCCATCTAAACTGGACGTGTGTGTGTGTGTGGGGGGGGGGGGGACATCATAAACTTCCGGTTTAGAGTGTTTCAAGTTGAGACGGGTATAACCAATTAGCCCATAGTATGTCGTATCTAGTATGGAAGATAGCTGACACTTTAAAAAAAGCAGGTTGAAACTTTCAACCTGCTTTAAGCTTTCATCTGCTTCGGTGTAGGAATCAATCAAAGACGTACAAAAGGTGTATTTTTGGTGTAGTTGTTTAAAATAAAGAAGTCAGAAACGGAACCTAGGTTTTATCCGGTTTAGATATAATTCCGGTATTTAGAGGTTCCGGTTTGGAGTGGTTCGAATGTATAACCATTGCAAAATGTTTGGAGTCAGATTATACTCCAAACTGTTTGCCACTCATATTGCAATATTTTAAAAATAAAATCCGTCATTATTTTTGCAATATACATGTATTACCTTCGTGTTTAGTTGCATTTAAACGGATAAAAAATAACAGTTTATCATTTCACTGTACTCCTGTGAATGTCACGATTCCAAATACCATGACACAATCATGTGTCATACGGAATAGTGACGTCACAGCAGGAAAGTACTGCCACATGCAATATAATGTCTGTACTACACACAAATTATTTACCGCCACATTGGTAACGTATGATTTGGTTTCAGGCTGTTTGCAAATACCACTGGAGTTTCTATCGACATGCAAAGGGTTATGTTTTTTATTGTTGTTAAAAGAGCCATTTAATAAATCCAAATAAGTCAAGAACACTCATGAAATATCAAATATCAATTTATTCGATGTAGATTGTTTTATAAATGCAATTAAATTTATTCATCTTCGCTGTTTTCCTGTTTTTAT
The DNA here is from genome assembly GCA_922989275.2 of Gari tellinella. Classification (NCBI taxonomy): domain Eukaryota; kingdom Metazoa; phylum Mollusca; class Bivalvia; order Cardiida; family Psammobiidae; genus Gari; species Gari tellinella. The sequence continues at coordinate 50,553,126 of OV277866.1, forward strand.
TTCTGTTTTATATTCCCTCATAATATCCTATAAACACAGAAAATGTGAAAGAAGTTGTGTCATACAAATAGCTCAATGTAGATTATGGATACTATGGCAACTGGCTCGTTTCTCGTTGTATATATAGTGCTACCTCTCTACAACAACTTTCAAAGGAAGACAAAGAGTGTGTGTTTTGTTCGGAGGGAGTTGTTATAAGGAGTAAAATTTGGCTTACATTTGCAAACAGCTTGAAGCCATATCAGAAGCCACAATGTCAAAAAAAAGTATTGTCATTTGTTTTTAAATTTACAGACAGTCAGTTGCTCTCTACAACAACACCCAATGGGAGACAAAGATTATGTGTGTTGTTCAGAGAGAGTTGTTATAAAGAGAGAAACTGGCTTACATTGCAAACAGATTGAATCCAGATCAGACGCCGCGTAACGCGGCATCTGATCTGAATTCAAGCTGTTTGACACTCATCAGTATGGGGATTTTTGTGTCAAAATGTCCACTATGTGACTTGTAGAACAACAACAGACGGCAATCTTAAGTAGAAGATAGTACCCATGTAAAAATGTTGGAAATAAGTTTTTTGATTGGGGACCATTGACATACGTTTTTGTGAGGAGGAAATCGTTGTTGGAAGAGCTGTTGTAGGGAGGGATCACTGTACATCCATTGATCAGAGTTTTGCTTTAGAAACACTTTGATATGGGTAAACTTCACATGTATACCGGTTGTCATAGATGAGTATACAGTGGGGAATCTGTTATTCTTTCACGCGTATAAACCTGGTCGGTGGGGTTCTTGTGGAACTCTCTGCCTAAGTCGACAGTGTTTGCATAGGGCAAGTATACTCTTCACATACACACTGATTGAAAAGAATGCGTTTAAGCAAGGCGTTAGAACACATAGTTAAACAAAAGGTATTTATAAGGAAGTTGACTTATTCAAATACGACTATATATATCCAGAGCAGGTGATATTTTTAAAAATGATTTAGAGTTATTTTGGTTGTTTCAGTTTCACGTCCCTGTAAAACCAATGTACAACATAAACTGTGCTTCGTTTATAGTTTCATCCGAAACACTGTCAGTCTTGTATTGCCGGTTTCATCCAGTGCAATAGCGCGGAGAACCCCGCCAATGATACCAGAAGGCTCGTTTGCAAACCTTACGCGTCGTATGATCAGGATCCAAACTCTTTGATACCCGTTTCGAAATTTTGTCAGTCATACTGCCTCAAATCTAACTTTATTACAGACAACAATATTGCAGCAAACGACAATATGTCGTTGAAGGGGTAAAAATATCACGATAAAGATGACCATAAAAGGGTTAAAGCATGATCAAATTATACAGAAGTTCTGTACAGTGCTCCCTCCCTACAGCGACCCCCTGAACAACGATTCCCTCTTTAAAACAATGCTTGCCACTGTTCACAAAACAAGACAAATACAGTGGAGAATCTGTTATTCTTTCCCAATAAACGCGTTCACGCTAAATCTATTATTTGCAGTGCAAACAGTTTGGAGCCAGATCAGACGCCGGGTAACCCTGCGTCTGATCAGGCTCCAAACTGTTTGCCACCAAGATAAAAATGAAATATCAGAATTGTCCAAAAGTTGTTCTTTTCTACGTTTTAGTGTTTTGCGTTTGCGTACGTTTGCGTTTAAACGGGAAAGAATAACAGATTCCCCACTGTATGTCGAACGCTTTCAGTGCTACAATATCGTCTGCTTAAAATTGTCGTCTGCTGTTTTTCTCAAAGTCATAATTATATTGGACAGTTTGACGCGGCGTCTGATCAGGATCTAAACTGTTGAACACTAGATGCGATGTGTATTAATTCATACTACATTGAATATGGCTTTGAAACGATCTTGCAAACAACAAAATTGAAGCAGACAACAATGAAACGGTGAAGTGGTAAAAATCTCACGAAAAGTTTGGCAGTGAAAAGGTTACAGCTGCAAGTAATATGATCTTGATCCAAACTGTTTGACACATGACTTTATGTTTGTTTAATTCAATATTTGCAGACGATAAGTTTAAAGCAAACTATTTTGTAGCAGGATAAGGTTAGCATCTTTTTTCTTCTTTTTTTTTTTTTAAAGAAACCCCCGGTTTGGATCCTGATCATTGCCGTTTTACTTGGATTCTTATCAAGCTCGAAACTGATTGTTAACACATGAAAGGACCAGTCAGTGACAGTACTGTCTGTGTGTGTGTGTGTGAACATTGTTCAGGGTCGAGTGTTTTGCACTGTGGACTTGAGAAAAAACCAGTTTATCCCATAAACAAAACAAAGCGTTTGTTATTGACATTTAGCCCTATATGCTGAGATCTAAAAATGGCCAGATTATGTTGATTTATAGGGTTTTTTGTTTGTTTGCTTGGTTGTTGTTGTTGTTGGTTTTTTGGGGTTTTTTTTAATGTTTCCCAAAACAGAAGTAAAACAAACAGTGCATATCCTATTCAGATGGCTCCTTAAGAAATCCTCTGATTACAGGGTCTATACCGTTTGCAAAATATACATATACTGATATTTTCAAACAGTTTACATTCAGGTTAGAAATAATATGTCTCGTCATCTTATCAAAACTGTAACTGTTTGACACTTCAAGTGTCTTCAAAACTCAAAAACACGTACAGTTTTAACCCTTTTCCTTTCGTAAAATAGTATGCAATTATATACATGTATATAATCGTGCATTGCTATACATGCAATTACCTTGTATAATTCATACCATCACAATTAATGTTTATTGTGTACTATTCGTACAGTAATATAATTATCTAACTGAGATATTGGTATCTAAAACAGTAACTTTGTGTATTTCAACTTTGCGAATCAAAACGCAAGCAGCCATTAAACTATTTTATGCTAGCGGCGGATATAATTATGTGCCACAGTGATTATCTTTGCAAACAGTTTGGATCCAGATGAGACGCCGCGTAACGCGACGTCTCATCAGGATCCCAACTGTTTGACACTTTGACCCTGTTTTGAAAAGAAATTTAGAAAATTCTATTTTTAGAACAGTTGCAGACGACAATTTTTACAGAGCAAAATTACCCAGCATGCAAAGAGTAAGGTAAACGATAGTATGGCAGAATGAAGGTGAAGGAAATATGTGTCAGGAAAACACAGACATGACCTTTCTTCTATATAATTGTTTCCTGTGTATAATTAATGTTAGGTTACTTTGTATAGTTCCTTTGCGGTCTCTCTTTTTTTTTCCCCAAGGTTTACTCTTTCTTCCAGTTGTTTCAGCGTTTTAGACAAGTGATTGCTTAAACTACAAAAATCATCAACAGAAATATCATACATAGTGCGTTATTCTTTCCCGTTTGGTTTAAACGGAGTTGAAACGCAAACGCAAATCAATAATATAACGAAAACTACAAAATGCAATTGTGATTTTTAAGTTGGCAAACAGTTCGAGCCTGGTCAGACGCAGGGTTACACGGCGTCAAATCTGACTGGAGACTGTTTGCAAAAGACATAGTTATTTTAGTATAAATTCGTTTATTGGGAAATAATAACGTTTCTCCATTGTGAAAAAAAACAAACTTTTTGTTGAATGCAAAATGTCGTCCATTGACGACTTGGAGAAAGAATCTACATGCGGGGGTGAATTAGAACCAGCTTACATGGAGAAGAATCAAAGAACAGAGCACAAGGCAGAACCAGATGACTGACAGTAGTGAAGGTCCAATGTCCAGCCTTGGACGAAGAGGAATAAGTAAGAAAGTAAAAATGTCATACAGGGTTCCCTTTCTACAATACTCAATGGGAGACCATTGGTCTGGGTTCAAGCTGTTTGCCACTCGTCAATATGTTTCATTCAGTCAAAATGTCCATTATGTGATTTTGAGGAAAACAGCAGACGACAATTTTAAGCAGACGATATTGCAGCCGTGAAAAAATTGACATATTACTGCCTTGCTTCGGGATTGCGGTAAGCGTTGTTGTAAGAAAGGAATTGTTCAGAGGACCGTTGTAGGGAGCAAGCACTGTATTCGGTTGCAATATTCTTAAATACATCTTTTTGACAAGGAGTCGAATGCATATATCTGAGACATGTAAGCGTACCATAAAGATGTTTATTATACTGCAAAGTAAATTCCTTACTTTTCTTTGGTCAACGAGCCCTGGACATAAGCCCATGTACCCTGTGAGCTGACAGGGTACATGGAAATGCAGCTGTTTTCATTGGCTGACAGGTCCCTGAGTCTTGCTTTGCAGAAAATAAGATGGCCGATTGCTCGACAGGATTGAGTGCATTCAATCGTGCATCATCCGTTTTAATTCCATTTCGGCTAAGAACAATTCGCTGTTTGGATCTTTCAACAGTCGCATTATTTCTGGGAAAGTTTGACGCCGAATATGCCCATTTTTCTTATGAATAACAACGTCAGAAACATATGACGTCACAAGTTTACGCTCAACGTTATCTGCTTTGGCGCGATTTTTTTTGTTATAGTTTATTATAAGCGCTGTACACGACAAATTCCGAAATATTTCGTTTGAACAGTGAAAACTTTGCAGTATAATAAATTCGTTATACAGTTTCTTCACAGTGTACATGAGGATTTCTTCCCGGCTGGTTAAATCATGTAACCCTCGCCTAACGGCTCGGGCAACATGATTTACCTCAGCCGGGAAGAAAATCCTCATGTACACTGTGAAGAAACTGTATAACTAATAATGTAATTGGCCATCACTCGGCTGTTTCCGTAGGCCAGATCAGTTTACGGAAGAGGACGAGTGACTTTTCGATTGATTTAGCTTAGTTCTAAGTATGATTTGGTTGTTGACCCGAATGAATAATTTATACATATATCTGTTTATCTAATCAGCGTTAGAATTTCCGAGCCTTATTGTTGGCCTAGTAAGCTATTTTATTGTAATTCGGGAATCAATTAAGCTGATTAACCCTTGCAACCAGTTTTGATTAAGATCTTCTGACGTTGGGTTAATCGGCGCCTGGTCAGGATTCACAGTTTTTACATGTCTCTTCAGTAAAATTGTTCCCTTTCTTGGTTTAATTCTTTTTATTTCAAATGACAGTGTCTTAGCAGCCAAAAAGGGTTCACAATCAAATGTGTATAGCGGAGAAAACTTTATTATTTAAGCCAGACCAGACGCCGGGTAACCCGGCGTCTGATCAGGCTCCAAACTGTTTGCCACCCACATGAAAAATGGTTAGTCAGAATTGGCAACAACTTGTCATTTTCTACATTTTATTGTTACGGGTTTGCGTTTCGTTTCGTTTAAACGGGAAAGAGAAACTTTTTATCCACTGTTACTTACTGGAATTTACTGACATTTCAGATCAGACGCACCATACTGTGAAGAAGGTGTCATTCTTTCCAAATAAAAGCTTTCATGCTATAATACTAAGTAATTCAGTAACATGATTAACACATAATCCCATAGCCTGTTTCTAGTTTTGAAGACACTTGACGACTTGAAGCTGATTGAAAGTACAGAAGAACGTGCCTTAACCCATTACCCCACAGCATGTTTTTTATTTTCAAACAGTGAAAAAACATTTGGTGGGCGTGGGGCGGGGGGGGGGGGGGGGGGGGGGATAGCGATTTATTTAATCTGGGTGGCAATTATTTCGGATCTAATTTCAAACTGTTTGCATTGATGATGATTGGAATTAACCTCTTCACTGCTATGACGTCATCAAATTTAAACAATTGTCGTCTGCTTCTATTTCTAAAACCCAATTTTTAGGTATTTTGACTTAAGAATTATTGAAACGAGTGTCAAACAGTTTGGATCCTGATCAGACGCCGAGTTACGCAGCGTCTGTTCAAGATCTTAACTATCTTACACTCGTATCGATAATTCGTCTGTTAAATTGCTAAAATTAAACATTGTTTTGAAATAATATTTTAGGCAATATCTTAAAGAATACGCAGACCAATAAAACACGCCGTGCTATAATATTCGCTCAATAATAAAACGACCAATTATTAAACGATATACATTTTATTATTTAGCTATTTTTGGTATTTCTTGTTTTATATTTCTCAAAGAAAATGATATAATATCTAATAATTTTGTTTGAAAACAAACCAAATACATGTTAAATATATATCTTAGGGTATTGTTATTTGAGGATGTTACACAAAGGTGACATCACATTGGCCTCTTGCATATACTCCAAATATGCCTCCCATGAAGTCATCGTCATCGTCTTCGTCTGGTTTTTGATTGTCTACTACAGGAGTTTCGTCTGTTTGTTCACTTCTTACGGTGTTGGCACACCCATCGATGCTCTCGTTGGCATCTTCCCTCTCACTGGGAAGAGCTTGAAGGTTGTCAATGACGTCATTGGTCCTGACCACTAGAGAGTCAGAATCATAGGTACAGCTCGATCTAGCTTCTCTTAACTCTTCATGTGTTATTTCCGTCTTGGTGTCAATGTCATCATTGGGTTTACTGCTCGCAGTTTCAGCACAACTCAGTCTGGGTTTTCTAAACTCTTCATATGTTAACTCCTTCTTGGTGTCAGAAGCTGTTTGTGATATTTTTCCTGCCACGCTTTTATGCTCATCATTCACGGTTGATGTTTGTTCCAATTCTACAGCTGACAAACAGTCATCAGTTGAGACAATGGCCAACAGCTCACGGAGAAAACCAAATGATTCCGCCTCCATTTCACGAAGCTCTTCTTCACTACAGATCAGTCTATTGTAGCCATTTGTTAGACCGTGATACAGCTTATTTTCACCGGTAGTGAAGGTTGATTTGATAAACATTCCAATACTGTCTATTGTTAGACGGGTTCTGTGGGAAGCATCAGTCTTCGATGTGCAATCGTAGATCTTTCGGAGCCTACAAATTTCATCTATGCCATCAAGAAACCCTGCTGCTTTCTTGACAAGCCTATCACGTACCTTTTCATCTAAATAATAATTTCCTTCAACGAATTCTGCTGTGTCAGCTGGATTCTTGACTGCACTTTGCCGCTCATTATCATCTTCTTCCTCATATTCGAGCCAAAGAACTTCATGGCGTAACACTTTCTCTTTCATGATCTCTCCTCCTTTTGGGCAGTGGGTTATCACGGTCTGGCCATATCTCGGGAAGAATGCCCTGTTTCTTTTCACCGGGACCTTTAAGTTAACTGGATGCTCCTCCACGTTTACTTTTCTTAGACCTGAAGTAAACAAGTATTATTTGAATTATTGTGTTGAACTTTTTTAGATTTTATTTTTGTTTACTGTTTTTAAAAAAAGTAGTCATAAGCAAAAAAAAATAATAACAAGAACGGTGTCACAGTAAGTGACACATGCCCCCAAGGTGTTTTGTCACTGCAGAGCAGAACAGAACAGAAAAACCTTTTATTTCCTTACCCGGTTACACTTGGTAACATGATCAAAGTTTTGCTGAGCTCAAGAGCTTCTTGGGGTGAGTACACATACCAAATATAAAGTCTCTAACCTATGCATGTCTAAAGTTATGACCAAGGTTAAAGTTCTACTACTACTACTGCTGCAACTTCTACTACTACTACTACTACTACTACTACAGTACAACTGCTGCTGCTTCTCCTCCTCCTACTACTTCTACTACAACTGTTCCTGCTGCTACTACTACTATTACAACTACTATTTCTACTACTACTACTACAACTACTATTACTAGTACTACTACTACAACTTTTACAACTACTACTACTGTTACTACTACTACTACTGCTGCTGCTGCTACTGCTGCTGCAGCTCCTGCTGCCATTACTACTACTACGACGACTGCTTCTACTACTGCTACTATTGCTGCTGCTACTACTTCTACTACTACTACTGTACTACTACTACTACTACTGCAACTTCTTCTTCTACTACTACTACTACGACTACTACTACTACTACTATTACTACTATTACTACTACTCCATCTTCTTCTTCTTCTACTACTATTAATACTACCACTTCTACTACTGCTACAACTGCTACTACTACTACTACTACTACTACTACTACTACTACTACAACTACTACTACTACTACCACTACTACTACTACTACTACTACTACTGCTACTACTACTACTACTACTACTACTTCTGCTTCTACTACTACTACTACTACTATAACTATTACGTCTACTACCACTACTACTACTACCTCTTCTTCTTCTTCTACTACTACTACTACTGCTACTACTACTACTACTACTACTACTTCTACTGCAACTTCTTCTACTACTACTACTACTACTATTACTACTACTACATCTTCTTCTTCTACTACTACTACTACTACTTCTATTACTACTACTTCTACTACTACTACTACTACTATAACTATTACTACTACTACTTCTTCTTTTTCTCGTCTATTCTTGTTCTTGCTTAAACGTCACCAACAACAACTGCAAATACAATTTGCAGAGATAACTTCTAATATCTCCTACTGCTGTTATTACTATTTCTACAACTGCTGCAATTACTACTTCTACAACTGCTTATACAAATATTTATTATTCTACTTACTGCTGTATTATTTTGTATTCTGCATTATTGTCATTATTATTATTATTATTATTATTATTGTTATTGTCGTTTTTGTTGTTGTTGTTTTTACTAATTTTAGATCTATTATTAAAATAAATTATATATAAATACATGTAGAATCTAATAGCAATTGCAAAAAGGTCTTACTATAATTCATTTACAAGTTTAATGATGCTTGGCAAATTTAACGGTGGAATGTTCGATTGAAGGTGTAAATCTTTATGATAGACATGATTATATGATATGAAAGCCTGAGCAGAGATTAAGTTTGAGATAGAAACCGTTCGTATTTGCCACTATTTGATGCAGGCATGTACTCGAGACACATTCGATGTGTCGCGGTGCCCTAAATTCCAACTCGAACAAATATCTATACGACTTTAGAGCGTAAATCTCCTTCATTTTCAACATTTTTAACGAAAATTAATTACCTCGTAACAGTCTGTAGGTTGTATCCTCATACTGGCTGAAATTCTCTGTCATTTTATTTAACTGCGAAATATATTCCAGTGATATTCTACTCCAACGTATTCCAATACAGTTGCTTTGTGTATACCAAAATGGTAATGACGTCGTTTCTTATAGCGACAATGACGTAAAAATTGACGTCATGAAACGTCGTGAATGCCAATCGGGACTGTTCGGCCGATTCCGACTTCTTCCCGGAATAAGGTCCATATTTTCAACAATAAAAAGCGTCAGAAACCTTCAAAGGAAGTCATTCTCTCCAAGCCAAGTAAACAAAAACATTAGTCATGGCATGTTACATGTATCACTTAATACAGACTGAAAGTAAAGTAGAATGCGCCTTAAAGCTTTACTTTCAGCCTTTTGGAAGCTACCATCTGCTACGATGTGGAATATATTTCTGATCATACTTATTCATGGTTGTATAAAATGGACATATTTTCTTCAGTAGAGGAATAAATTAATGACGTAAAAATGCGTATTTAATGGTTAATGGGTTAATGCGCATTCTGCTTAACTTTCAGTCTGCTTCAATGTACCATCTGCTTTAATATAGAAGTTTGGTGCATATTTTATAACTTCAAACAGTGGAACTATTATTCTTCAGTGGAGGAAAACATTAAAGGCTTTAAAGAGACTCGCAACCAGATATAGCATTAAAAATAGTAATTTGTAAATATGTGACAAACCCTTATATAATAGGGTAAGAATTAGTTTAGGATAAAAAAATGCATTTCAATAAAAAAAATTATTGAGCTCTGGTGAGAATCGAACCGTGACCCGGCATGGGCGGACATAAGTCAAAATGAGGACACCGCTTGACCCACTGGAACACGGAACTATTCATTTATTTTGGATCGATTTAACGTATTTCAGTCTGAAGCGATGAAGAGTACATACAACTGCATAATTCGGCTCGGGTTTATGTCTTAGCCCGTGATCAATTTCTATAGCGACTGTAGACGCTATGGATATAACGATGGAAAATATCTAAAAAACTGAGATTTGAAGACATTTCTAGATGGTGTTTTAAGACTGGTCATATTTTTCCAATGCCAGATGCACGATAATGCTACCCATTTGGTTATATTTTAGTATTTTCTTCTATTGTTGCAAATGCACCATCTGGTTGCGAGTCGCTTTAAAGGGTACATTAGTTATATAGTTGTCTACTTACAACCACCATCTCCGCATCTTTCAAACACCAAACACGAGTTTCAAAGAGTACTGGTCATAACAAATATCTAAAAATGAAATATCAAATTAATGAAAGGTTTTCAGCGCCTGCACATAAATTTCAATTTTAGTGAAGGAGTGCAGTATTCATGATAATGATGATGATATGATGCAGCAACTATTTCAAGATTGATGTACAATGGGAAATACGCTTTTCTTTTCCAACAAAAGCGTTTAAGCTAAATACATTATGTCTAGTCCAAACAGTTTGGTGTCCGATCAGACGCCGGGTAACCCGGCGTCTGATCGGACACCAAACTGATTGCCACTCAGATAATAAAAAATGTTTTTCAAAATGTCACCATTCTCTACATTTGATTGCATTATGTTTAGTTTTTGTTTCATTTAAACGGGAAAGAGTAACGTCTTCTCCGCTGAAATTCCATAAGAACTGTGTGAGCTATCATTAAAAATGGACTATATCAAAATCGATAAAGTAGATCTACTAAACTGCTCGAGGACATGACAAAAAGTCGTCTGCTTCAATCATTAACGTCTGGTTCAATGCACGCTATATATTTGGTCTGTTCATTACACTCGACTAGCTTATTACATTCTCATATAAGTACGCTGTTTAAAATATACTATTACATTTGCAAACAGTGTAGATCCATATCAGTGGGCTCCTATAGGAGCCCTCTGATTAGGGTCTACACTGTTGCTCATTCAGAGCAGTAAAGCTCGAGGAAATGACAAAAGATCGCCTGCTTCAATAATTAACGTCTAGTTCAATGCACGCTATATATCTCGTCTGTTCATCACCCTCGACTAGTTTAGGTGCTCTTATTAAAGTCTCATAGAGAAGAACGCTTAGCATGTATCTCTTAATGTAAGAACTGTCGTCTGCAGTTGTTGTGTTGTTTTGTTGTTGTGTTTATTATTAATATTATAACTATTATCATTATTGTTATACTAGAGACGGGGTTGGTCCGTTTGAGTTTAGATCTAGTTAGATACGTGTGTACATGTATATATATTTACTATTATTTGTTTCTGTTTTAACTTGTTCTGTTTATAGATCTATAGATGATATATGAATGTAAAACATTTATGGAGGGCCTCACGGGAGATTAGTCGTTTGACTAAATGAGACACACTCGTTAAATAGAGTAATTCATTTCATTTCATTTCTTTTCTTTTCTTTTCATTTCATTCATTCATTCATTCATTCATTCATTCATTCATTCATTCATTCATTCATTCATTATTATTATTATTGTTATTGTTACTGTTGTCGTTGTTGCTACTGCTGTTGCTGTTGCTGTTGCTGTTGTTAATTATTATTATCATTATTATTATGATTATTATTACTATTTATTGTTATATTATTATTGTTATTATTATTATTATTATTATTAGTAGTAGTATTTATTATTATTATTATTATTATTATTATAAAGAGTAAATGCCTATTCAACAATCCGAAGTACGAATGTCATATAATTTAGATGCTTATCAAGCATCGGATTCAAATAGCCTGGAGACGCCAGTGGCGTCATGCTAAAGCAGTGAAAGGGACAGTCTGCAGCAATATTATTTCCAAAGGCTGGTTCAATAGCATTTCGTGTCAGAAAATATCACCAAATATTAAACAGTGTGGATCCAGATGAGACGCCAATTTTGCAACAGCCATTACAAACTCGCCCGTAACGTGCAGAAGATAAACTATTTAAACACCATGGACCTGTTTGAAATGTACTACATGTATTATATTTGCAAGCAGCGTAGAGCCAGATCAGAGGGCTCCTATAGGAGCCCTCTGATTAGTGTTTGCTAATTTAGAGCAGTAATTATTAAACAACCCAGAATTCCAAATAGACTGGTTCATATCTTGGTAAATAAAATGATCCACTAGGGAGCACAATAGCCTACAAGGGTTACTTAGCGTTGAAAGAGTTAATATTTTGCCCGCTGTGTGCGACTTTGTGATATACTAACTTTCTTGCATATTTCTTTGCAGGCAGGGATATTTTAGATCCAGTTCTTACGTTTTAGGTACTTTACGCTGCACGTTGTCTAGAGGTTTCAGGTGGATTGAGAAGCTTTGATCCCCTAGGCATTTTACTGGATTCTGTCTGTACTACAGTGCTCCCTGCCTACAACGGCCATCCCAACAACGACCCCCTCTTTACAACGACACTTTCCGCAGTTCCTTAAACTAGACATGTATGTCTAACGCTTCCACTGCTGCAAAATCGTCTGCTTAAAGTTATTGTCTGTTTTTTTTCTCAAAGTTATATATAAGTATATATTGTGATAGAATAAATTAAATAACGAGTGACAACAGCTTGAATCCAGATCAGACGCCGCGTTACGCTGGATTAAAGTTGTTTGCAAATGTAAGCCACGTCTTAATTTTCCCTCCAATTAACGACTCCCTCCGAACAACGCACACAATAGGTGTCTCCAATCGAGTTTCGTTGTACAGAGGGAGTGCTGTAGTTGTTTTGTTCAAATGGTGTTTTCTCAGAACGCTTGTAAGATACTCATGCAACTACAGCTACAAAATATAACCAGCTAACTTGGTAGACCCAGAGGAGATGCATTGTTCCTTAGCATCCCATCGTGACATTCCTTACCGCCTTAGTCTTCTTCAGCGCCATATGGGACTAAAGTCAATAGTACAAACAGTTTGGATCATGATCAGACGCCGCGTGTTTGACACTCGGTTCGATATTTTTCAGCCATGCTAATTCACATCTATCTTTGAGACTATTGTCAAAGATATTGCGCTCCCTCTCTATACAGTGACACTCAATGGGAGACAAACATTGTGTGCGTTGTTCGGATGGAGTCGTTATATTGAGAGAAATTGGTTTACATTTGCAAACAGCTTGAATCCAGATCAAACGCCGCGATTTAAGCTGTTTGTCACTCGTCGTTAATTTGTTCTTCTTTCAAAATGTCCAATTTGTAACTTTGAGAAAACAGCAGACGACAACTTTAAGCAGACGATATTACAGCAGAAAATACGGAAGACATAATTGTCTTGTTTAGGGAACTGTGGCAAGCGTTGTTGTAAGGAGGGGTCGTTGTTGGGAGGGCCGTTGTTGGTAGGGAACACTGTAGTTCTAAAGCAGGCTATGTTTTGTCGGCGAACTAAGCCATATTATTTGATACAAATCATAAAGGAAGATCATCATTATGAGAATTCAATCAACAACATTGGGTTTTTTCTGTCTACAGGTTTCTCCAGACTTTAACCCTCGGGCTAATGACACAAGGAGCTACCAGCTAGTAATGTGGTGCTGTGGACCCCTAAACATGGGAAACGGAAGCGAGGGCATCCAGGCTTAACCATGGTTAATGTCCTGATGCAGGATGCAGGAGCAGCAACCCCAGAGGAACTGGCACAATGCATGACAGAAAGGAAAGATTGGAGGTGCCGGTGTAACGAAGTAGTTTGACCCCTATCGAAAAATGACCCCCGGTCAAAATTCGACGACGTAGAATGACCCCGGTCATTTTTCGATGTCGTGCAAAGACCCCCGGTCAGAATACGACGTCGAAATTTGAACCCCCGGTCATAGTACTATGACCCCGCACATGAAGTTTTTTGACCCCCCTGAAAAACGTTGACCCCATCGAAAAATGACTCCCCCTTCCCTACCAATTAAGAGGCGCAGTTTAATCCACTGGGTCCTAACAACAAGTATACTCGTCATTCACAGACAGTGTACACGAGAAGAGTACACTTGTCCTTCGCAAACAATATAGACCCAGATCAGACTGTTCCTAAAAGAGCCCTTTTATATGGATTTGCAGTATATGTCAGTTTTGTTATATATCGTATAAAACAACCATAACTAGTAGACAATTGACTTGATGCATAATCGAAATTAGTCCATGGGCAAATGACTTGAAAGATACCTAAAATTTAAATGATAAACATGTCAAAATTCAAATTTACATTTAGCGCGCCATGTGAAAATGCAGTTTATATAAATTGCATCTCTTCGTTATAGATTATGAGTTTTTGTATGAACGTAGTTTACAGCCTATCAGGGTAATTCGATACGAAAAGAGCTGAACGAGTGAAACAATGCCCCGATTTAAAAGGTATGTAATACTTACATCCATTTTATTGACATTAGTTCTCTTATATTGTGTCGCTGGAGAAACATAGTGACATTTGCCTTTATGGAAATTTATTATAGGTTGTTTATAGTACATTGTACAAAACAATATAACCTAATAATGATAATACGAGTAGCTAATGATTTTTTCGACATATTTTCGACAATGTGACATAAATTAACCCTCAAGGTGCTGACACCGACTATAGCGGGTTTTTTCTACGACGTCGAATAATGACAAGGAGGCATCAAATATTGACATCGAACATTGACCGTGACATGAAGTGGCATTCTGTGATATAACATGGGGTCATTCTAGTCATCAAATACTGATATCTCGAGCTCATAAAGGTCTATAAAATATATCGAATTATCAAAAGTTCATCGTAAATATATTATTTGTTTTCTAGCAACCATTTCAATGACGTTATATGTTGCTAAACCCGACGTAGCTTACGAGCAAAAAGCGTTCGACATGTGAAAAACGAGCGTCATGGCTCAATTTTGAACCTAAACAGAATATAAGCAAATGAGAGTGACACATGCTTACTGCATTTAAACACTTAATCCACACTTTCATTTTAGCATAACACTAAAAAAAAAATTGTTTTACCAACGCCAACTACTAATTTGGCAATGAAAGGTCTAGTATTGCATAAATGTTTTCACTGTAACCTGAAGTAGCATTTGCAATGCAAACTCGCGTTTGTCGAACAGATCATGACTTGTTTAATACATTTGACATCGAATTATTTCCGAGCATCATTCTACGAGATCTCGAACATATGGAGTTGGCCATGGGAAGTTTAGCCCACGCAGAAAATTTGTAGTAGATCTAGAATTACAAACCGCTACGCTATCGAGTAAAACTTACATTTTGACGAGGTCGTTTTTATCTTTTGAAATTTCCGCTGAATGGCGTGAAATAATGACGTCATAACTGTCATTTTGAATAACACAAACAACGTCAAGTAATTTCACACTGGGACACACATAAGACTTGACCATTGTGTAAACAGGAACTGTACCTTTTACGTTAAAACCCTTCTGTCAAAGAATTCAAGTTCCAGAATACAATTTGACAACGACGCCAAACCCCTTCCCCTGCCATGTTGAATAGATCTAAGTTGCTAACATCAACGAGTTGCACGCGAAAAACTTCGAGGGGCGATTATCCATAATCGGCCCACTGGGTCATTATGGATTGGTCACATGACCTCCGTAATGGCAGTTTTCAACGGCAATTTTGTTACTATTTATAGTAAGGTATACAATAACATAGAATAATGACCGATGGTTTCATTCTATGACATTGATAAACGAACGGGGGAGTCATTCTACGACATCGAATAATGACCGGGGGTCATTCTACGATATCGAATAATGACCGGAGGTCATCTACGACATCGAATAATGACCGGGGAGTCAAACTATGATATCGAATAATGACCGGGGTGTCAAAATACGACCTAGAATAATGACCGGAGTCTTTCTACGACACTGAATGGTGTGATATGCAATGAGGCAACATAACACAGATTCCGATTTTGATCGCTTTTTGTTGCTTGTTTGTTTAGTAAATGCAATTAACTTTACACTTAACATGGTAAACTATGAACGCACAACATAGCAAGTGTTGACAAAAGACAACAAATCCCACTCAAAACAACCGACCTGCATTCTTCTTATTTCTTGACAAAGGGGATAAGTTCCGACAAATCAAAACATCCTCTATGAAAATATGTTAAGACATTACCTAATAAATACGAATTTTACGCCTTTGATTTTTTTATTCCTCTACTGGAGATAATAGATCAAATGTATACAGTCATGGATATATACCATAAGACAATATTTTCTATATCCTAGCAAAGTGTATCTTAAAGCAGGCTAAAGTAAAGCAGAATGCGCAATCTGCTTTACTTTTAACCTGCTCTAAGTGGTCATCTATCTTTAAAGCTAGAAAAAGGCTGTGGGGTATTTGGTTAAACCAACGAAACCGCGGCAAGATAGGAAGATTTCTTGAAATGAATATCAATACGAGCGTATTGTAAATTCTGATCATACGCTTTCTCGGAGACGTGGTGCGTGTGTGATTGGGGTTTACTCAGCCTGCTACGTCGAAATTAAATCCATAATCGAACAAGAGTAATTGTTAGATCGTAAAGGTATACTTGTAAAAGGGTAAACGGTTCTGGGTTCGATACCCATAAGGTTGTCCATTGATAGGCGGACACAATTACAATTCAATCAATATAATTTATACACTCAAAACTTAGTTAGGTTTAAAACAACTTATGCAAAACTGACTTTAAACAAAATATCAAGGATTTTTAAAGGAGGTCATATTTCGACAGAGGGGGTCATACTTCGACGATGGGGGTCATAATTCGACGATGGGAGGTCATTCTACGACGTCGAATTTTGACCGGGGGTTCACTTTTCGATGGGGGTCAAAATACTTCGTTACACCGGCAACGTGTCCGTCTGCGGACGACCTGGTGTATGTATGTATGTAATTAAATTGTATACACTTGGTTGCCATGGAAATTCGAGCTGACGAGTGTTTCACATGTATTTGTTTTTTAATTATACGTAATATGAAGACTATATAGGCGCGTGCTTATAAACCTAACGAAACCATGATGACGCCAGTAGAGATATGACCTGGCAGACGACAACTCTATATGTGCAACTGATATCGCGTGCTTTAAAGTTGATGCTTGCTTTGATTTCTCAAATTTATATTTCAGCCATTTCTATGGGGAAAAACATAAATATGAGTGCCAAACAGTTAAGATCACATGCACATGCCAAGTTAATCGGCGTCCAGTCTTGATCCAAACTGTGTGCAAATACTAGTCTGATCATGGTTCAAGCTGTTTGCCACTCTTCAATATGTTTTTTTTTCTGTCAAAATGTCTATTATGTGACTTTTAGAAAAAAAACAGAAGATAATTGTATGCCTTCGTATGATATCGAGCGTTTCCGCGTGTATCTGCAGAGTAAAATACAAGAGTCTGTATCAGCCATCTTGTATCAGCCACTGTGTATTTTACTCTGACGTCGCTTTCGATTTAACGTGACGTAATTTACGTACATGTATAAGTGTCGCGTTATTTCTTTTTGGCATGCAAACAATCTTTTTCTGCTTCAAATAACTAATAAATTTTGGATATAAAATGATTTAAACAACTATTTAGTTGTTTCTGGATGGTATTTAAGGCATATATAATAAACACATCACCAGTTGGCAGTGCGCTACAGAGTGTTGCATTTAGTTCTCGACGTTTTTGGCGGAAACAACCGACCAGACTCGCGCCAAGGTGCTCGTCAGATCGGCTATTTCCGCCAAAACGTCTCGAGCTAAATACATCACTCTGTTACCTCATGTGAAAACATGTACTGAGCGAAATAAAGAATTTATTTATTTATTTATTTTGTATCGCACTGTCAACTGGTAATGTGTATTTATTATATGCCTTCGTATGATATCGAGCGTTTCCGCGTGTATCTGCAGAGTAAAATACATGGGTCTATATCAGCCACCTTGTATCAGCCACTGGTAATGTGTATTTAGCAGACAATATTGCAACCGTGAAAAGATTTGACTTGCTTGGGGAACAGCGACAAGCGTTGCTGTAAGGAAGGAATCGTTCAGAGGCCCATTGTGGAGTGGGAGCACTATATTCTCAAGTACATCTTTTTGACAAGGAGTCGAATGTCGATACATTGTATCTAAGGCATGCATTTCAATAAAGATACATATGATTGACCGTCACTCGGCTATTTCCGTCTAGTAGCTCAGTTTACGGAAGAGTACGAGTGACTTTTAGATTGATTTGGCGTAGTTCTAAGTGTTATTTCAACTTATTTGGTTGTTGACCCGAATGAATAATTTATATATCTGTTTATCTAATCAGCATTAGAATTTCCGACCGGCCTGGATCCAAATTGTTTGTCCATGTCTCTTCAGTAAAATTGCTCCCTTTCTAGATTTGATTTTTGTTTTATTTCAAATGACAGTGTCGTCGCCAATATTTTGTTTGGGAAAGGGGTTCCCAATCAAATGTGTACAGCGGAGAAAACGTTATTCTTTCCCAATAAACGCGTTTACGCTAAAACTATTATTTCCATTGCAAACCGTTGGAAGCCAGATCAGACGCCGGGTAACCCGGCGTCTGATCAGGCTCCAAACTGTTTGCCACCCACATAAAAATGAATAGACAGAATTGTCAACAACTTGTCATTTTCTACAGTATATTGTTACGCGTTTGCGTTTCGTTTCGTTTAAACGGGAAAGAATAACGTTTTTTGTAACTGACTGGAATTTACTGACATTTCAGATGAAACGTACCATACTGTGAAGAAGGTGTCATTCTTTCCAAATAAAAGCTTTCATGCTATAATACTAAGTCATTCAGTAACATGATTAACACATAATCCCATAGCCTGTTTCTAGTTTTGAAGACACTTGACGACTTCAAGCTGATTGAAAGTTCAGAAAAATGTGCCTTAACCCCACAGCATGTTTTTATTTTCAAACAGTGAAAAAACATTTGGTGGGCGTGGGGGTAGCGATTTATTTAATCTGGGTGGCAATTATTCCGGATCTAATTTCAAACTGTTTGCATTGATGATGATTGCAATTAACCTCTTAACTGCTATGACGTCATCAAATTTAAACAATTGTCGTCTGCTTCTATTTCTAGAAACCAATTTTTAGGTATTTTGACTTAAGAAATATTGAAACGAGAGTCAAACAGTTTGGATCCTGATCAGACGCCGAGTTACACAGCGTCTGTTCAAGATCTTAACTATCTTACACTCGTATCGATAATTCGTCTGTTAAATTGCTAAAATTTAACATTGTTTTGAAATAATATTTTAGGCAGACCGTGCTATAGTATTCGCTCAATAATAAAACAACCAATTATTAAACGATATACATTTTATTATTTAACTATTTTTGGTATTTCTTGTTTTATATTTCTCAAAGAAATGATATTATATAATAATTTTGTTTGAAAACAAACCAAATACATGTTAAATATATATCTTAGGGTTTTGTTATTTGAGGATGTTACACAAATGTGACATCACATTGGCCTCTTGCATATACTCCAAATATGCCTCCCATGAAGTCATCGTCATCGTCTTCGTCTGGTTTTTGATTGTCTACTACAGGAGATTCGTCTGTCTGTTCACTTCTTACGGTGTTGGCACACCCATCGATACTCTCGTTGGCATCTTCCCTCTCACTGGGAAGAGCTTGAAGGTTGTCAATGACCTCATTGGTCCTGGCCACTAGAGAGTCAGAATCATAAGTACAGCTCGATCTAGCTTCTCTTAACTCTTCATGTGTTATTTCCGTCTTGGTTTCAATGTCATCATTGGGTTTGCTGCTCGCAGTTTCAGCACAACTCGGTCTGGCTTTTCTAAACTCTTCATATGTTAACTCCATCTTGGTGTCAGTAGCTGTCGGTGATATTTGTTCTGCCACTCTTTTAGGCTCATCACTCACGGTTGATGTTTGTTGAAATTCTACAGCAGCTGACAAACAATCATCAGTTGAGACAATGGCCAACAGCTCACGGAGAAAACCAAATCATTCCGCCTCCATTTCACAAAGTTCTTCTTCACTACAGATCAGTCTATTGTAGCCATTTGTCAGACCGTGATACAGCTTATTTTCACCGGCGGTGAAGGTTGATTTGATAAACATTCCAATACTGTCTATTGTTAGACGGGTTCTGGGAGCATCCGTCTTCGATGTGCAATCGTAGATCTTTCGGAGCCTACAAATTTCATCTATGCCATCAAGAAACCCTGCTGCTTTCTTGACAAGCCTATCACGTACCTTTTCATCTAAATAATATTTTCTCTCAACGAATTCTGGTGTGTCAGCTGGATTCTTGGCTGCAATTTGCCGCTCATTATCATCTTCTTCCTCATATTCGAGCCAAATAACTTCATGGCGTAACACTTTCTCTTTCATGATCTCTCCTCCTTTTGGACAGTGGGTTATCACGGTCTGACCATATCTCGGGAAGAATGCCCTGTTTCTTTTCACCGGGACCTCTAAGTTAACTGGACGCTCCTCCACGTTTACTTTTCTTAGACCTGAAGTAAACAAGTATTATTTGAATTATTGTGTTGAACCTTTTTAGATGTTATTATTGTTTTCTGTTTTTTAAAAAATAGATGGGTTCCTCGGAACACGTGTGTCACCTGCCAGCAAGTATCAGTACAACATTCTCTTTCCATCAACGAAATTTCATTTCAAAATCTTCAGTAAAACAGGAGAAAACTGCATGAAAAGAAAATGTTGAAAAGGGGAATAACTCTCATAAAAATGATGCAAGTGTTATGACCCTTGTGCAACACTTTTCCACTTGCCATGTTCATTCCAGATATGAAAAGGTTCAGTAGAACAGGAGTTATGAGACGTGACGCAAAAAGCTGTTATACTACTTCTACTACTACTACTGCTGCAACTTCTACTACTACTCCATCTACATCTACTATTGCTGCTACTACTATAACTACTACTACTGCTGCTGCTTCTACTGCTTCTCCTCCTACTACTGTTCCTGCTGCTACTACTGATACTACTACTACGACGACGACGACTACGACTGCTGCTACTACTACTCATACTGCTGCTGCTACTGCTGCTACTACTACTGCTACTGCTGCTGCAGCTACTACTACGACTACTTCTACTACTAGTACTACTACTACTACTACGACTACTTCTACTACTACTACTGCTACTACCACTACTACTGCTACTACTACTTCTATTACTGCTACTACTACTGCTGCTACTACTACTTCTACTGCTACAACTACTACTACTGTTACTATTTCTACTACTACAACTCCTACTTCTACTACTGCTGCTGCTACTACTACTACTACTACTTCTCGTCTATTCTTGTTCTTGCTTATACGTCACCAACAACAACTGCAAATACAATTTCAGAGATAACTTCTAATATCTTCTACTGCTGTTATAACTATATCTACAACTGATGCAACTACTTCTACAACTGCTTATACTAATATTTCTTATTCTTCTTACTGCTGAATTGTTTTGTATTCTGCATTATACATGTAGAATCTAATAACAATTGCAAAACTGTCTTACTCTAATTCCTTTACAAGTTTAATGATGATTGGCAAATTTTTAGGTTGAATGTTCGATTGAAGGTGTAAATCTTTATGATAAAATGTGAAAGATTGACATGATGATATGATAGCCTGAGCAGAGATTACATGTAATAGAGGATGCTAGTTTGAGACAGAAATCGTTCGTATTTGATGCAGTCATGCACCACATGTTATTGCATAATTATGACCATTTTATGTGTCGCGGTGCCGTAAAACCCTACTCAAACAAAAAACTATACGTCTTTAAACATGGCTGCCATAAGTTGATCTTGAAAATCCTAAAATTTCTAAATTTTCTTTTTTCAAGCGCGTTTACTTAAAGCAGGTTGAAAGTACAGCAGAATGCGCCTTAAGGTGCATTCTGTTTTACTTTTTAACCTGCTTTAAGCTACCATCTTCTAGGATAAAATTCTAAAGATTTCGGAAAAATCCGGAGAAATGGCAGCCCAGGGCCCGAGGTTATAAAACTTAAAACGAACTCTGTGCTCAAAACTCAGAAATGTTCTAAGCTCATAACTTTTCGTTAAATATTTTAATATTAACTAGTATTTTTTTTTGCATACATAATTATATTGTAAAAAAATCCCAATGAATCTACTAAAAGCAAATCAAGCGTATTTTGTAAAAAACAAAACAAAAAAAACAACAACAACAACAACACTGGAGCTGAGTTTTGAGCAAAGAGTTCATTTTAAGTTTTATAACCTCGGGCCCTGCTCCTACACTTTCAACATTTTTAACGAAAACTCATTACCTCGTAAAAGTCTGTAAGTTGTATCCTCATACTGGCTGAAATTCTCTGTCATTTTATTTAATTGCGAAATATATTCCAGTGATATTCTACTATAATTCAATGTATTCCTATAGCAGTTTTGTGTACACCAAAAAGGTAATGACGTCGTTTCTTATAGCGACAATGACGTCAAATTTGACGTCATGAAACGTCGTGAATGCCAATCGGGACTGTTCGGGCGATTCCGACTTCTTCCCGGAATAAGGTCCATATTTTCAACAACAAAAAAGCGTCTGAAACCTTCAAGTATAGGTTAGACCATGGTTGCAAGCGAATAAACGATATAGTTCGAGGGGGCGTAGCCCCCGAGAACTATGTCGTTTATTCGCGCGCAACCATGGTCTAACCTATTTAGCACTGGCTTGGGCTCGAGGAAAACAAGAAGACCATTCGTTTCTGCTTTTTGTTTTAGACGAAAAAGTCATTTTGTTTGTAATATTTTACTAAAATTGAAAGGCTATTTCAATGATAAGTTTGAGACATTAAGCATGCTTTAACACCAACATAAATAACGCTTATTGAAGCTCTATATGTAAGCACAATTCATTGGTAATTATCTTTAAAGTCTAGGTCTCACTGTACATTATATAACGTCATGAAGCGTGTGCAGTTCACTTCTGACCTCAGCTGTTTTTAAAAACAATCTAGACAGGCGTATTCCGGTTGGCTGGCTTGGAGGATTGCTAGAATTGTGACGTCAAATTTCCGTGATATGACGGAAGCAAAGAATAAGTGAACAGTGTGTTAGTTATTTCATGGTTTGTTGAAATAAACGATATATTCACAGGTTTTTGAGGCATCTGATTGGCCGAGAGCTCCAAGCCATGTGCTAAAGGAAGTTAGTATCTCCAAGCCAAGTACACGCGTTTAGAAAAAACAATAGTCATGATATGTTACCACTTAATACAGACTGAAAGTAAAGCAGAATGCGCCTTAAGTTGCATTCTGCTTTACTTTCAACCTGTTTGAAGCTACCAACTGCTAGGATGTGGAATATATTTCTGATCAAACTTATTTATGGCTGTATAAATTGGACATATTTTCTTCAGTAGAGGAGTAAATTAATAACGTAAAAGGGCGTATTTATGGGGTAATGGATTAATGTGCATTCTGTTTATCTTTTAGCCTGCTTCTATGTACCATCTGCTAAAATATAGAAGTTTGGTGCATATTTATAACTGTATAAAGTGGAACTATTATTCTTCAGTGCAGGAATACATTGAAGGCTTTAAAGCGTCTCGCAACCAGATGGTGCATTCGCAAAAATAAAAGAAAATACTCAAATATAACCAAAAGGGTAGCATTATCGTGCATCTGGCATTGGAAAAATATGACCAGTCCAAAAGCACCCTCTAGAAAAGTCTTCAAATCTTAGTTTTTTAGATATGTTCCATCGTTTTATCTATAGCGTCGAAGCACGCTATAGAAATTGATGACGGGCTCAGACATAAACCCGAGCCGAATTATGTAGTAGTATGTACTCTCCATCGGTACACATTGAAATACGTTAAATCAACCCAGATATATGAATAGTTCCGTGGCCCAGTGGGCTAAGCGGTTTCCTTATTTTGCCTTATATCCGCCCATGCCGGGTCCCGGGTTCGATTCCTACCAGAGCTAAATATGTTTTTTATTGAAATGCATTTTTTAAACAGAGTTTCTTATCCTAAACTTATTCTTACCCGTTTATATAAGCGATTGACACATATTTACAAATTACTATTTTTAATGCTTAATCTGGTTGCGAGTCTCTTTAAAAGGTGCATTTAGTAATACAACAGTTACTGTCTACATACAACTATCATCTCCGCATCTTTCAAACACCAAACACGAGTTTCAAAAAGTACTACGTAGTCATAATAAATATCTAAAACGACAATATCCAATTAATGAAAGAAGGGTTTAATATGATGCAGCAACTATTTCAAGATGTATGTACGATGGGAAAATACGCTATTATTTTCAAATAAAAGTGTTTAAGCTTAATACCTTATGTCTATTACAAACAGTTAGAAGACAGATCAGACGCCGGGTAATCCGGCGTTTGATCGGACACCAAACTGTTTGCCACTCAGATAAAAAAAATGTTTTTCAAAATGTCACCATTTTCTACATTTGATTGCCTTACGTTTAGTTTTTTTCATTTAAACGGGAAAGAGTAGCGTCTTCTCCACTGAAATTTCATAAGGACTGTGTGAGCTATCATTAAAAATGGACTATATCAAAATCGATAAAGTAGATCTACTAAACTGCTCGAGGACATGACAAAAAGTCGTCTGCTTCAATCATTAACGTCAGGTTCAATGGACGCTTAATATATTTTGTCTGTTCATTACACTCGACTAGCTTATTACATTTTCATATAAGTACGCTGTTTAAAATATACTATTACATTTGCAAACAGTGTAGACACATATCAGTGGGCTCCTATAGGAGCCCTCTGATCAGGATCTACACTGTTGCTCATTCAGAGCAGTAAAGCTCGAGGAATTGACAAATGTTCGCCTGCTTCAATCATTAACGTCTAGTTCAATGCATGCTATATATCTCGTCTGTTCATCACCCTCGTCTGGTTTAGGTCTCATAGAGAAGAACGCATAGCATGTATCCCTAATGTAAGAACTGCCGTCTGATATTGCTCATGTGTTGTTGTTTTGTTGTTGTGTTCATTATTATATATTACTACTATATTTAATTATTTTAAATTTTTTAATTTTTTTATTATTATTATTATTATTATCATGAGAGGTCTTCATCAGACAGGAGGGGGCAAAGAAAGGACAGAGAGAAACATAGAGTAGATAGACAGATAGAAAGAGACAGAGAGCGAGAGCAAGAGAGAAAGAGAGATATACAGACAGACAGACAGACAGACACTAAGACAGACATACAGAGAAATACATGTGTACATATGCAAGCTGTTAAAAAAGTATGATAAATCTTTTTGTTTGTTCTTATTTAGATCCGGCAGTTTTATGCACAAATAATACAGACACTTGGATTCTGTCTGTACTGGTTGTTTTGTTCAAATAGTATTTTCTCAGAACGCTTGTAATAAACTCAGGCAACTGCAGCTACAAAATATAACCAACTAACTGTGTAGACCCAGAGGAGATACAGTGTTCATTGGCGTCTCATCGGTGCCTTCCTTACCGCCTAACTTCTTCACCGCCAAATGGGACTAACGTCGATAGTGCAAACAGTTTGGATCCAGATCAGACACCGCGTTACCTATTAAAATGACAAAACATGTCATAGAACAAAGGACACGATTGTCCGCTAGTCGCTGGGGTCATATATTTGAAGAAGTTGTTTTTGTAATTCAAGTTCATGAGATGAAAAGGTCATTGTCTTGTTATTGTTTTGTTGTTGTTGTTTTTTACAGTAAAGCCACACTATAACTATCAAAAAAGTTTCGGAATTCTTGATGTTAGCCCTTTCACCACAGAAGTTGCATAAAGTCGACTTTGCAAACAGTTTGGATCCAGATCACATGCCGCGCTACGCGGCGTCTAATCAGGATCCCAACTGTTTGACACTGTGATCGATATAACTTCCATCTATCTTTGAAACTATTGTCACAGATATTGCGCCCCCTCTCTACAGTGACACTCAATGGGAGACAAACATTGTGTGCGTTGTTCGGAGGGGGTCGTTATAGGGAAGGAAATTGGTTTACATTTTCAAACAACTTGAATCCAGATCAGACGCCGCGTTACGCTGCGTCTGATCTGGATTTAAGCTGTTTGCCACTCGTCGTTAATTTGTTCTTCTTTAAAAATGTCCAATTTGTAACTTTGAGAAAACAGCAGACGACAACTTTAAGCAGACGATATTACAGCAGAAAATAAGTAAGACATAATTGTCTTGTTTAGGGAACTGTAACAAGCGTAGTTGTAAGGAGGGGTCGTTGTTGGGAGGGCCGTTGTAGGGAGGAAACACTGTAGTACAGTGGAGAATGTGTTATTCTTTCCCAATAAACGCGTTTACGCTCAAACTATTATTTGCAGTGCAAATAGTTTTGAGCCAGATCAGACGCCGGGTAACGCGGCGTCTGATCAGGCTCCAAACTGTTTGCCACCAAGATAAACATGAAATATCAGAATTGTCAAAAAAGTTGTTCTTTTCTACGTTTTAGCGCTTTGCGTTTGCGTACGTTTGCGTTTAAACGGGAAAGAATAACAGATTCTCCACTGTACTAAAGCAGGCTATGTGTTGTCGGCGAACTAAGCCATATCATTTGATACAAATCATAAAGCCATAGCATCATTATGAGAATTAAATCAACAACACAGGATTTTTTTCTGTCTACAGGTTTCTCCAGACTTTAACCCTCGGGCTAATTAAATTGTATACACTTGGTTGCCATGGAAATTCGAGCTGACGAGTGTTTTACATATATTTGTTTTTTAATTAGACGTAATATGAATACTGGGCGCGTGCTTATAAAACCTGACCAAACCATGATGACGCCAGTAGAGATATGACCTGGTATTTCCGTGCAAACTGACAACTGTATCTGTGAGACTGATACATGTATCGTCTGCTTTAAAGTTGATGCTTGCTTTTATTTCTCAAATTTATATTTTAGGACATCTATAGACGTAGACCTATATTTTAGGCATTTTTGCTGAAAAACAAACACATACATATGAGTGTCAAACAGTTTAGATCATACTCACATGTCAAGTTAATTGGTCCAAACTGTGTGCAAATACTAGTTCACACACGGTATTGAGACCGTAAACAGGTTAGATGGGTGGGTGAGTTGGGTTTTACGGCACTACACTATATCATATAGCGCCATAAATGATGAGGGATGATGAGATGAAATTATAATGATTTCAGGAAGACGGCTAATCTCATTTCGTATTCTTTTTATAAAAAAAATATAATAATAAAAAGAGAATGAATATTAGACCAAACTACCCATAAATGAAAACCATGATTTCATCCAAAATATTAGTTGCGATATCGTAACTGTATATAACTGTATTACCATGGTCAAGAAGGTACAGTACTGCAGCTACCAATATATAAGCATGGAATAATTTACTAGGCATAAAAGGTTTAAAACAACGAAAACACGGCCTCTGTTGCTCAACAATATGGTTACAGTGGAAAATGTGTTATTCTTCCCCAATCAACGCGTTTACGCTAAAACTTTTATTTCCACTACAAACAGTTTGGAGCCAGATCAGAACGCCGGGTTATCCGGCGTCTGATCAGGCTCCAAACGGTTTGCCACTCAGGTTAAAATGAAAAGTCAGGAGAGTCAATAAGTTGTATTTTTTCTCCATTTTATTGCAATGCGATTGCGTTTCGTTTGCGTTTAAACGGGAAAGAATAACGTATTCTCCACTGTATAGTGATATTGTTCTGTATGGCTGTTTGTTACGATAAAATACAGCTGTTTGGAAACTCAATACTGCCAAAACATTACATTTGACTGAGTGGTCTGCTATGCGTATCTAAAATTACTGTAATCTGTCTAAACCTTGCAATGTGCACAAACTCTTTCCCATAGACCAGGTTGGTAGGATTTCAAATAATTAGACAATAACTGTGTTCAAACGACCAGTCAGAAGGGAGGCGTGGTGGTCTCTAGGACAATTATTAACAAATCGAAAAAAAACGAAGCGCAAATCCAGTAAAACGTAGAAAACTACAATATTTTGACATTTCTAACTATTTATTTTAATCTGAGAGGCAAACAGTTTGGAGCCTGGTCAGACACCGGGTTACCCGGCGTCTGACCTGGCTCCAAACTGTTTGAAATGGAAATAGCAGTTTTAGCGTAAACGCGTTTATTGGGAAAGAATAACATCTTCTCCACTGTATCAGCTATTCATTAAATACCAGTTACGTTTAACTCAATCGCCTCAGACCCTTCCGGTTTCCAATAAAGACAAGTCATTTTATTCTATTTATGGTTGCCATTCTAATTTATTGAAAAATGAAAAAACAGAGCAGGCCGTGATCAGATGACTCCTTTAGGAACACTCTGATCTCGGTCTACAGACGTAACGTCAAAAGCTCCTGACCCACGGCGTTACGCATGACGTTGAATACAGTTCTACTACTTTCTTTTAATATACCATATAGTTTCTGTAATTAAAAACTTCCGCATACCATGGCTACTTAAAGCAGACTAAACGTAAAGAAGATATCACAATAAGGAAAGTTCTGCTTTACCTTTAGCTTGCTGTAATCAGACAAAGTTAATATAACGCATTAATTTTGTTCTCTCACTATTACAATGAAGTATGTCCACTCGCTTGCTGGAAGGTTTCATAACAAATGTACAGTGTGATCTGAAGATTGTGATAATTTACCCATGAAGTATATCATTTCATATGAGTTAACAAACAGTGTAAACCCTGGTGAACGGCAAAAAGCGTGGGTTTTGCATCAGGGTCTGTTTGCTGATGTCTGCTTTAGTGGACGATAGACCTTAATTATGTTCATAACTTAATCAAAGAGAGGAAAAATCATGAGGAAAAACGATAAATATCATATTTTAATGCATGTCATTCAGAATTGTTTTATTTCTAATCTTGACAGGGAATGTACAGTAAAACCTCTGTACTACGACCACTAATTTGTGTTCATTCTTCGGTGTTTAAGACAGGTAACTGCTTCAAGCAAGGTGACAGTGAAACAGAAAGCTCCTTAGGAGCTTTCTGTTTCACTCTTACCTTGCTTGAAGCAATCACCTATATTTAATACAATCAACAAGACTTCGTTTAAATGGTCATAATAGAGAGGTTTTACTGTACAATGGAGAATGTTTCATTCCTTTCCATTAAACGCGTTTATGAGCAAAAACCGTTATGACCATTGAAAATAGTTTGGAGTCTGATTAGACGCCAGACTCTAAAATGTTTGCCCCTCATATTAACAAAATGTAGTTTTCTACGTTTTATTGCATTGCGTTTCCGTTTCTTCTACATATTATTTTGTAAGCAGACGGCCCATTAGTAAGTGCGGGAATATAGGTCAAACGAAACTGAACGGATGTGCTAGTTTTCTGATATGTTTACAAGTATTCGTGAAAGAATTCATAAAAAATGTAATTATAAATTATAGATTGATACGAAACACGTGACGGTACGTGTTAACCTACTACTCAATCAACGTCAAATTCAGTCGTCTGCTTTAACCACGTACATGTATCTATCTTTATCCGAGTACTATGGCCATTTGCAAACAGTTTCGATCCTGATCAGACGCCGCGTTACGCGGCGTCTGATCAGGATCTATACTGTTTGACACTCTTTTTCAATATATTTAAGTCAAGGTACATATAGTAAACTTTAAAATTGAGGAATAAAAGCAGACGACAAGTGTTTAAAATTGATGACGTCACGGCAGTGAAGGGGTTAACCCTATTATCGACAACACTAACTTTGCTTGACCCTTATTATGCTGAATTTGTTGTCTGCTTCAAATATATCGTCTGCGAAAAAAATGTTTTTATGTTTTAAAAAACTGTGGTAAAAATTGATAAAAACAATTGGATCCCCGGAAGTCGATCCAAACTGAATGCAATTGTTATTCAAGTTGCGCTTAGCAAGATGAGGGCTAATACTGCAGTCTGAAAATGCATTCCCTTCTTCTCTTCTTCCCATTTTAAGGATTATCCACCAGTGCCCCCCCCCCCCCCCCCCACCACCACCACCCACTCAACAACAACATCCGATGGGAGACAATGATTGTGTCTGTTGTTCGGGCGGAGTTGGTATAGGGAGGGAAATTGGCTTAAATTTACAAACAGCTTGGCGTGGCTTCTAATCTGTTTGTCACTCGTCATTGTGGATTTTTCTGTCAAAATTTCAAATATGTGACTGAAAAAACAGCAGACGACAATTTAACAGACGATATTGCAGCCGTGAACAGTTTGACACTGGTTGTGTTTGGGAACATCGACAAGCGTTGTTGTAAGGAGGGACTCGTTGTTCAGAGGGCTGTTGTGGGGAGGGAGCACTTGTATCATTTGTTTTCCCAGTAAACACATTTTACAAACATATGTTGTGGAAAAGAAACCCATTAATCAATGCCTGTTTAATATTGTGGATCGACCTGATTCATTAACAACTAATTTAAAAAGCAATTAACAGATATATTTCTACAATATAAAGAGATTAAAATAAATAGTCAATATTTTCATCGACCTGCAATTTTCTACATTTTATTACTGTACAGGGTTAATTGTTATGTTTTTAACTCTTTTACTGCCAAGATTTATCGTCTGCTTTAACCCTCTTATCACTAAAATATAGTCTGCATCGATACTGTCGTCTGCAATGTTCTTTACTTCAGATTTAAGGCTTTTTAGACTGAAGAAATATTTATAGGAGCGTCAAATAGTTTGGATTCTAATCAGACGCCGCGTTACGCGGCGTCTGATCAGGTTCCAAACTGTTTGCAAAGTTGCATTTTGGCGCCAATGGCAGTTAAGTGCAATAGTTAAACGGGTAACAATAACGTCTTCTTTACTTTAAACTATGTTAAGTACTAACTACAGGCAAATTTCGAGGTCTTGAACTCGCTTTAGTCGAACATATCCGTGTTTCAAAGTTTAAACGTGGTTTATCAACGTTATAACTTTGAAATAAGGATATGTCGACGCAAGCGAGGTAGAAATACTGAAAATCAATTGTGGAAATACGGGAAAATTCAAGCTTACTTTTTCACTGCCAATGACGCCCAAAGGCGACGTTGCAAACAGTTTGGATCCTAATCAGACGCCGCATAACGCGGTGCCTGATCAGGATCCAAACTGTTTGACATTCATATCGACATTAATTCAGTCGAAATAGCCCTAAAGCTGACTTTCAAAATATTGCAGACAATACAAATGCAAACGATATTTTAGCGTTAGGACGGTTAAGGCATACGATAAAAACTCGGCAGCGAAACTCATTTAGCCCTAATGACACATATATGCGTCCATTACCAAAATGGTACCTGTGAAGAGTACACTTGTCCTGACAGTGAAGTGTCTGATCATCCCTCTGATCAGGGTCTTCACTGTTTGTCATTGTGTAATATATAATAAAAACAACCCTAAATAGTCGAAAATGGACCAGCATTCATTGCAAACTGGAATTGTCCATTGGAAGCATCAGGGGATAATGAGTTAAGCGAGTTAGAGGTGTCGTAGTTCGACTGTATAAAACAGTGGCACTGTCATTCACAGAGAAAATACAGTAAAACCTCGCTATTACGACCACTAAAACGAAGGCTAATTGATTGTATAACAGAGAGGTGGCAGCTTAAAGCAAGGTGACAGTGAAACAGAAAGCTCCTAAAGGAGCTTTCTGTTTCACTGTCACCTTGCGTTAAGCGGTCACCTATCGTAAACACCCTAATAATTGACTAAATTTAATGGTCGTAATAGAGAGGTTTTACTGTATAGAGAAAATTGTTCCGACATTTCCTTCCGTCTAGGCATTCCATCATTTACTAAAGCACAGAACCAGTGAAAACAACGATGCTTACACTTGTTAGAGAGTGAGAGAAAGGAGGAGAGACACACGAACTGACAGACAGGCGGAACAATAGAAAGAGACAGCTAGATAAAATAGAGATAGAAAGAGAGAAGCAGAGAGAGAGATAAGTACAAAGACACAGGGATAAAGGCAAATAAGCAGAGACAGGGTACATTTTGGAATGAAATCTATTAATACCTTCCTACCTTGATAGAGTTCTGGAGCTTAAAACTGTCATAGAAAATTGTTTCTGTTTATAAGACCGGGATTATCCCCTCTGTCATTACTAAAGGAAAGCAGAACAGTGGGTTTGATCCCACGCGCTGCTTGCAGCGGATGAGATTAACCGAAATCATCTACAGTACCTGAAATCTGACATCATCATCTCACCATCCCTCATCGTTCATCGGCGCTATGTGACCTATTTTGTGCCGCAGTGCCGAAACACCCAACTCATCCATATACAGTCAATAGGTATGCATGATAAATCTACTACAGCGCCCTTCTCTACAACGGCCCTCCCAACAACGACCCCCTTCTTACAAAGACCCTTGCTGCAGTTCCCTAAACAATAAAATTATGTCTAACGCTTGTCTGCATAAAATTGTCGCCTGCTGTTTTTTCTCAAAGTTACATATAAGTGGACATTTTGATAGAATGAATATAATGACCTTAATTTTCCCTTCCTATAACGACTCCCTCCGAACAACGCACACGATTTTTGTCTCCCATTGTGTGTCGTTGTAGAGAGGAGGCACTGTAGATTGAAACCCCATCTGTGAAAAGTCGTCGGATCCGTGCATGATAATGATATTGATGTTATGGCTAACATTTTACTACAATGATACCGTTTGCTTAAAATTTATATCTTCTTTATTTCTCAACATTAGATATCATCATCAATAATAGTTTGAATCCTGACCAGACACCTAGTGTCTCTTCGTCTGAATAGAATCAAAACTTTTTGCAAATTGTAGCTTAAAACTTATTGCTAGTAAACTTTTTTGTTATAAACTAAAAATCAACATATAGTACAAAGTGACTTGTATGGAAACGTCCAATGCCTCCCATTGTTTGCACGTGCACATCAATATTTATTTTATCTTTTGTATTAGTTATTTATTGCATAATATTTTCTGCATGTTGAATCATTGCATATCAAACATTCACACACTGCACGGTGAAATCGTTATAACCTTGGAAAATAGTTTGGATCCAGATGAGACGCCGCGTTACGCGGCGTCTCATCAGGATCCAAACTATTTGACTACCTGACCCTAATTTTTTTTCCCCGAAAATTCCAGTTTTAGAACAGTTGCAGACAACTATTGTAACAGCCTATATTACTTAGCGTGCAAAACGTTATAGGGTGTTATATTTGTTGCCACACTTAGTACGGCAGACAGGGGGTTTTAAGCTTTAACTCTTATTCTGCCGATCGTGATTAGACTGGTATTTGCAAACAGTTTGGATCCAGATCAGAAGCCGCGTAACGCGGCGTCTGATCTGAATACAAACTGTTTGAAACCCTTCTTTAAGTTTCTTCAATTTAAAATGTATAATTTTTTTATTTAATATTTGTTTGCAGAAGACAAATTCAAAGCAGACAATATTACGATAGGATAAGTGTTAAAAGCAGGTGTAGGTACTTCAACTGATTAGATCAAACCTTTGAATGCTGATCAATATATTGTGGTTCTATTTTTTCCCGAAATCACGATGGGTGTACAAAAATGTCTGTAATTTTGTTTAAAAAAATGTTTTTTTAAAAATCTTTCAGATTTTAATTCAGAAATTAATATAGTTTCAGAAAATGCAAAAAAATAAAAATCGATTTTTTTTGTTTTGTTTGCCATAAGCCCCCTTTTACCAGATCCCCGCTCATATACGTTTTTTTATTACATGTACCGTCTGTTGAAATTATCAAATATACCGTTTCCTTTTTCATTTGTGCATAAATACGACCCGTGTGTCAAACAGTTTGGATCAAGATCAGACGCTGAATAGCTGAAAAACAGTTTATAAATTATACCAATACAGTCGAAACTCTATATTTCGAACTCGATTAAATCGTTCATACCAGATTTCATCCGATGAATTTTGATGAGTCTATCGCGCGTAAGTCGAACATACCCGTATTTCAAAGTTAAAACGTGGCCTAGCCACGTTTTAACTTTGAAATAGGGGTATGTTCGAACTAACGCGAGTTCGAAGTATCGAGTCTCAACTGTATTTGTTTTAAAGCATTTAAAGGGTACAATCAATAATAAAACTCGTCAGTTTGAGTGAAAGTTGAAAAGCTATGGGCCACGCAAAACAAGTGTTTCACTTAATAACATTTTATCTCTACCTGGTAACAAAACTATGTCATTTAAAAGCCATAAATACTGAATCCTTAACTTTTTTGCATGCTAGCGGCGGATGCATGGACCGCAGTGATTACATTTGCAAACAGTTTTGATCCTGAATAGATCTAACCAGGATCAAAACTGTTTGACACGGTGACCCTGTTTTGAAAAGAAAATTAGAACATTTAATTTACAACATCAGCAGACGACAACGGTTGCAGACGAAAAAAATACCCAGCATGCAAAGAGTTAAAATCCTTAAACTGTCATACTATCGCCTGATTTGGTCTGTTGTTGTTTTTTAATTGAGTTGACATATATGAAGAAACCTTTATTTGGATGGAACCGTTTTATAACCCTAATCAGATTCTATGTTATTCGGAATTTGGATAGAATCGAAACCTGCTAACAGTCTGTCAAGGCGAGACTTATAGGAAAACAGTTAATCTTATCATTGTAGCCTTCGTTTTATATAGAACACTGCGATTTGCAGTATTGTACATGCTATGGTGAAAACCCTACCTAACACATTTCCGAATCTTAATTGAATAACGCCATCCAACTAAAGATAGAAAATGACAGCTTTTTCCGAAAACGTTTAACTTAAATAATTATGATCATCGAAACCAAAGTTTGAAGCGCATCAGGTGTTGAGAAAATACTAACATACTTAAACCTAGTGTCTACATAAAAGGAACAATGGCAACCAGAGTAGATCCTGATGAGACGCCGCGTTACGCGGCGCCTCATCAGGGTCTGCACTGTTTGTTATTTCATATAAAATGTTCTGCTGTATGGACAAAGGCTGCAGTGTCTTTAGATCAACATTGTTTATCTTAAATGAAATCGTTCAGCAAGCACACAGGGAGAGTTCACTGTAGTATCCAGGTATACAAACCCCATATCCTTTCCACGCCCATAACGTATTAAAACGTTTTGACGTTTATGGCACATTTTGGCTTCCGTAGAATGAAAAGTTATGATTCGCACATCGCGTTGGAAGACTTTTCTGAAAGGCCAGGTTCGGCACTGCCTATTTCTAGAATAGCAATGGTCTCCTGCAAAATGTGACACTTTCAGGCAGCATCCAAAATGGATCCAGACACAAATTTGCAATATTGGAAAAAGGCGAATGCCAGAGGGGCCGAAACGGTCCATCTTTCTACTTTCGGTTTAAAATGTACTCGACCTTTTTGTCAAAACCCGTTATAATAGCACTCATGCTGGAATTCAGTAACACTGACATGTCAACACAAAGCTCACAAAGCTCAAACTGAGCTCAAACTGAGCTCAGGATCCACTTTTGTTGTTTTTTTTAACTAATTCGCGCATTGCGTGAACGCGACTTAAATATAGCGCCTCTAAAAATAGAATGTCACTTTCAGTTTCGTTTTGACACGTCAGAGTAGTTTTGAGATGTCGGAGTGTAGTGTTTATTCAGAAAATGAGCTCCAAACTAGTCCAGTAGTGTCTGTGTTATGTGTACAAAATCGACCGGGCTTGCTAAGGATATCTGATTTTGAATATGACATGTAAATGCAAATGTCAACAACAAAACTTGAGCCATATTGAAGTGATGGAGGGACGCGTGAATGATTAGAAAAGTGATAAAAATCCATTGGACATTTGAGAATACATTATTGCATGATCAAATTTATTTTGAGATTTTTACCCCTTCACCGCCATATTGTCGTCTGCTTCAGTACTATTTTCTGCAAAATCGTTTCAAAGTTAAATTAAAGGCAGTATAACTGGCGTAATTTCAAAACAAGTGGGAAACAGTTTTGGTCCTGATCAGACGCCGCGTTACGCGGTGTTTGATCGGGATCAAAACTGTTTGCACATGCGCTTTATGACGTCAATGGGAGTGAACGGGTTAAAAGCCAAACTTAACTTATCATAATGCAATAAAATGTAGAAAATAGCAGGTGTTTAAACACATACATTTATCAGTTTTGATTATGATTGATTATACATGTAATATCATCACGTCTAAACTGTTGTCAAAACTTCGTTCTATACCCTCCTGATAAATCTATATTATTGACAAATCAGTCAATATATATCCGCTCTATTGGTTTCAAGACATGTGCATCGTACCTGTAAGTTCAACCCCCTCACTGCCATTCCATCATCTATTTGAACTCATTCACCCCTGAAACTTTGAATGGACAGTTCCAATTTCAAAATAAGTCTAGTTCATTTTGACAGTTAATGGTTGATTTTAACAATAATTTTTCAAAATTACAAACAGTGTAGACCCTGATCAGAGGGCTCCTTAAGGAGCCCTCTGATCAGGGACTACACTGTTTGCACAGGACAATGATATTCCTCTCAGATACACTATTTGTAAATGACGAGTATACTCGTCGCTAGGGTTGATGGCGTTCACTTCTACTTCTCAATCTCGAACTTTAGGTATTTTGACTTAAGAAATATTGCAATAAGGGTTAAACAGTTTGGATCTTGATCAGACGCCGAGTATCCAAACTGTTTGCAAATACATTAGTATATATATAATCTTGTACTCGCGATAAAGCAGTAAATATATCATATTGGTCAGTTTTAACCAGTCTCCTACAGTCAAAAACCACCTAGCTTTGATGTCCAGTTCCTCGGCCACTGACCTTCGTTAGCAAACAAAGATTTTGAATTCGTAAACATACACTCGTTTTCCAAATAACGTAAGGAATGGACGAATTTGGGTTTAATCCTGCAAACAATTTTCTATACAGGCTAAACAGAGACCTAGATATTCAGTGCCAAATGCGATGTTTCTGTGATAAACGTTACTCTTTCCCGTTAAAGGGACGAAACGCAAACTCATTGCAATAAAATAGTTTGGTTTTTTTAAATTCTCAGACTGATAAGCCCCGGTGCGGGTTATTTTTTACTCGGGAGTCATAATTTAAAAAAACAAACTTGATAGAGGTCTATAAGGCAAAGCTACATGTCAATATAAAATGTATTATTATGTCTTATAAACGCGCTTATTGGGAAAAACAACGTTTTTTCCATTGTAGCATAAGGATGATTACAAGATACAAGAAACTTTATTTATAGTCAGGTGTTTACAAACATAGTGTACATTAGCTAGGAAGCTATTTACCGACTAAAACAAATATTTCTTAACAAATACATTTAACTAACAAACAACCTGAAATATGAATTATAAAATTGTTGTTAAGATAGCAAGTGTTAAAGAGCATCATAGACTGAATCTAGAACTATTTGTATATTTATATTTATATGATATTATATAGTGAAATTGATGTGTCCATCCATCATATTATATCATGCAAGGGGAGTAATGAGAGATGGACTCAACAGTTTTTTGTCATTCACTTTCCCCCTTTGGTACTTACAAATGCATGCATTTTATTTCTTTATCGTTCTTTATTCTTGTATAAGAGAGGCGACTCATGCAAACTCTTTGCATGAGTTGCCACCCTTTGACCATCACACTATGATGAATGGTTATATTTGTATTTTTTCTATCTCAATAAGCTAAACTATGCGGTCATACCTGCATTTGGTGAACACGAAAAGTGATATGCGAAAAGTGTTTGAATAGTGATATATTGTTGACGCTTGAACAGTATGGACTTGGATCCATTTAGCATTTAAAAGTAGTTCTTTTATATAGCATTTATATTTAGCCCTATGTAATTGGATTTGCATGTATTACTCTTTATGCAGACATTTGTACTTTTTAGAAAAAAACTTTTTATTTTAGGGAACCTATACTTTTTATGTTGATATCAGTAAATTAATGCTTCAACAATATTTGTGAAAAATATTGTGAACATCTGACTGTTAGAACTAGAAGAAAATAGGTTGAGAAACAACTACATGTATTTGACGTGTTCCCTTTATTGGCGGATAATATGTTGTTTTCATGATTTTGGTGCTACTTGCTTCTATTGTTTTTTCCATTTTATGAAAAAATATGTATAACTAAACAAATTAGGTAAATTACAAATCTGAAGAGGGTTATTCTGAGGAAAGGAATCTATATGCAATATATATTCTGATTCAACCCACTCACTGACATTATGACGTCATTACTCGTCTAGAACATTCACTACTATAACATCGTCTGATCGCAAATGTGTCGTCTGTTTTAATTTCTAAAGTTTAGAACTTTAGGCAGTTTGACATAAAACGCATATATACCAGATCAAACAGTTTGGATCCCGATCAGACGCTGCGTGGCACGGTGGTGTCTGATCAGGATCCAAACTGGTTGCATATGTAAGCACAGACTGACAGAGAAAAGGAGAAAATCAAGTAACCGACTTAATACTCAAATGTTAAGAAAAATATATGTACATAAAACAAAAGACAATAAATTAACTTTTATGGAAAAAACATATAAACATGGGACATGATTATTCGTCACCCTGCGAAATTTTGGCATTCTTCCACACAATTTCTTCATTACAGGTAATGCCACAAAATTGTCCAACACAAAATTACACCAGAGTGTAGGCCAGTTTGAAAGTTAGGGTGTCAGCTTTTCAATTATAGATATATTCCCTACTGTTCGGACCAGAACATCTGTTGCTAGGCGACTTTAGAATATAAATGAAAAAAAAGTTGATTTGTTCCACTAAACTAGTTGCCATGGTAACAGATGGGGGTAAATAACTAGAATTGAAGAAAGTTTTAATTTAAAAACATATTATCCCATGCAAAAGTGCGCTTTCAAAAGGAAACTAAAGTAAGTTATAGTTAATTTTCAAGTTTACTGGCATGCGATAAATTCTAATATTAACATGGGAAATCAAGTTTACCGATTGACTTTTAGAACTGTGTGACTGAAAATGAATTAAACGAGCTTTAGAATGACATTTTCTTATTTTAATTTTAATCTCATATGTGAGGTGTTGCGAATTTGGTATAGTTTTACATAACTTTCCTCTATTGTTACCATGGCAACCATATAATGTGAACATGGTTCAAATTTTGCATTTACTTTATAAAATTACATAGCAACAAGAACAAGAGATTCATATGTTCAGTTCGACCCTAGAAAACATTTATGGATATTTGTTTCAACTCTTAAAACCAAACAGAACTATGATCAATGTTGTCTAGAGTTTTAATCCTTTTTCGCAGGGTGACGAATAATTATGTCCCATGGCTGTAGCTTGTTTTCATATCAAACGCCGAGTTACATGACTCCTGCCTTACACCCGCGGGGAACAGTGGTTAATTGCAAAAAAGTTTGGATCCTGGTCGGACGCCGCATGAGAGGACATTTGATCACGATCCAAACTGTTTGACACTCATTATGACATGTCTTCAGTCAGTTTACCTAAACGTTTGAATGTTGTGCAACATTAGACAGTAGAAAGAACTTGTTCAAAACAGATACGTCACGGCAAAGAAGAGATACTCGGCGTCTGATCTGGAAACAAATTGTTTGCCAGTGTGCAATTAACTCTTTCGCTGCCAAATTAATCGTGAGGTTTTTACCCCTTCACCGTTTAAATGTCGTCTGCTTCAATATTGTTATCTGCAATATCGTTTCAAAGTTAAATTTAAGGCAAGTATAACTGAAGAAATGTCAAAAAGAATGTTAAACAGTTTTGATCCTGATCCAAACTGTTTGCAAATGCGCTTTATGACGTCATTGAGAGCGAAAGGGTTACCACATGCTCCGCACAGTTGCACAGGCGTTATAAGCAAAATCAAACAAAATGCGATATAATAAAAATGTTGAAAATGATAGTTTCATGAAATTATTGAAGATTGATATTGAGT
Organism: Gari tellinella; assembly: GCA_922989275.2. Taxonomy (NCBI): domain Eukaryota; kingdom Metazoa; phylum Mollusca; class Bivalvia; order Cardiida; family Psammobiidae; genus Gari; species Gari tellinella. The sequence goes on from OV277866.1 coordinate 50,593,013, forward strand.
ACCTTATATATTAATGTCTGATCTGGGACCAACTGTTTTAAATGGACACCCGCTTTTGTTGGGTAAAATAGCTTAAACCTATTGCCCCATAGCCCGTTTCTATGACAGGCAAGATAATTTAGATAAGGTACTCTTTATTTAGAGGCGGATTTTTTCTTCAACACATTAAAACTAGCTTTAAGATATTGTCCGACACAACAAACTTATCCAATAATAATTTAAACAAACAGTCTGTAATAAAATATGCATTTAAAAGACTTCTATAAGATAATAAGTATACTAACAGTTTAAAAACAATAATATGTTATATATTTATACAAAAATGACAATCCTATGACAACAGCAATGATCATCAAATTTTATGAGTCATAGATAGTGTTGAAAATTGCCCATTGTAAATACTGTTTTTAAAATGGTTATCACAGATAACTGATATCACATTGCACCCCACCCCACCCCCCAAAAACACATAATAATGATAATAATTAAAAGAAAACAATAATAACTGTTGCCATTCAATCACATTACTGGTAGATCCAGAGCTATTGGTGTTACCACAGTCATGTCACACACATATATGCAAGTTGGTATGTAAAAGCAAATTACAGCATAGTCACATTCTAGTAACTTATTTTAAAGCAGCACTAGCAGATGATGCAATACTATAGTTTAGAAAGAAGTTACATGTATGGCATAATTTTCTTTAAAAATGACTAATCTAAAATGACACATTCACAATTTTAGCATAGCTAGTGGATCCAGATCCCAAATAGACCAGTGTTTTAGTCCGATACAAGTCAGTGTGGCACTTAATCTGACTTGGATCAACTTGTTGGTAACCACTTAAAGCAGATTGAAAATAAAGCAGAATGCGCCTTCTGCTTTACTGTCAGCCTGCTTTGAGCTAGCTCTACCATCTGCTAGGACTTCTAAAATATTTCTTATGATACATGTTCATGACTGTACAAATTGGAACTATTTTCTTCAGTGGCGGAATAAATGAAATGCGCTAAAGACGCTTCTATGGGGGAAAAGGTTAAGTTGTAATCTTTCCGAGAATGTCTTCACATCCTCGTACAAACGTTTAACCCTTTCATTATCAAATTTATCGTGAGGTTATTACCACTTCACCGCCATAGTGTCGTCTGCTACAATACTGTCTGCAATATCGTTTCAAAGTTAAATTTAATGCAGTATAACTGATATACAGTAAAACCTCTCTATTACGACCACTAGATTATGTTAATTATTAGGGTGTTTACGGTAGGTGACCGCTTAAAGCGAGGTGACAGTGAAACAGAAAGCTCCTACAGGAGCTTTCTGTTTCACTGTCACCTTGCTTTAAGCTGCCATCTCTCTATTGTACAATCAATTAGCCTTCGTTTTAGTGGTCGTAATAGCGAGGTTTTACTGTAATTGCAAAACAAGTGGCAAACAGTTTTGATCCTGACCCCGGACGCCGCGTCACGCGGCGTCTGATCAGGAAACAAACTGTAAAAAATGCAAATGAGCTTTATGACGTCATTGAGAGTGAAGTAAAAAGAAAATTCGTCTATAATATGACATGTTAAGGGGAAGCAACCGCAATTATTCTTAAAGGAATTTCTGTCGTGACTGCATCCCCCTCTAATATTTACAACGTTCTGAGTGCACAGAGGAATAAAATATTAATCCCTAACATAGGAGGCTAGGCGTTATACAGTGTCAGGATCTAAACTGTCTGTCACTCGTATCAACGTTACTTCCATCAGAACTTCAATTTTTATAAGGTATAATAATAATAATAATAAAGACTCTATTTATCGAGAGAATTCATTTGGTAAAGACCAATCTAGTACATAAAACAAAAGGCATTTCATCCAAAACAAATAATTAATAATATAACAATACAATGCACTAACTGGGTGTAGCAATTTGTAAGAAAAGCGTATTTTAGCATTTGAAAAAGTGTACCTGTTAAGTGTACCCTTGTCCTATGTAAACAGTGAAGACCCAGATCACAGGACTGATCAGGGTCTGCACCGTTTGTCATTTTACAATGTACAAGGTATAAAATTGCAGACGTCAAGTTTCAGAATCTAAAATGTTTGATTCTGACGGTGATGTTTCTTAACCCTTTCACTCTCAATGACGCTGTACAGCGCGTATGCAAACAGTTTGGGTCCTGATCAAACGCCGCGTAACGCGGCGTCTGATCAGGCCCAAACTGTTTGACACTCTTCCCGATATCTATTAAGTCATACAACCAATGTTTTTCGACGGATCCAAATTCTTTTAACAAATTTAAAGTCTGTTTTTCAATCGGCAGACTTTTAAATTTGTTAAAAGAATTTGGATACGTCGAAAAACATGACAATTGAAATCGAACCGAAGGTTTCGGTGAAGAAGAATTTCTAGATTTTAAGCATGGTTTCCATGGCAACAAGACAAATTACTCAACCCACAAACGTTTAACAACTTTTCGTTCCCTCGCCCTACTGATGCTTCTGGTGAAGTTTTGTTGAATTTAGTCCAATGGCTAAAGAGGAGGGTTCATTACAAATGTGGACGGACGCCGTACTCCGGACACAAGGCGATGGACGAAGAGTGTTCAAAATAGCTCATCCTAAGCCGTTGCCTCAGGTGAGCTAATTAAAAACCATGACACAAAATTGGTGATTAAATGTTTAGAAGACCCCAATGTTCTAAAACATTTACATGTATCTACTCTTTTCTCTCTCTCTACGTGTTAGTCATTTTCCTTGACGGACATATTTCTGGATGTCGTATGGCCTGCTGTCATCCACAAAGATTCGTTCGAACATGGCCTGTATTTTCTGAACTATTCTATAGTTTATGTCAATAAAGTGGATTTCTTTCAGCGTTGTTGGCGATGTCTTTGCTTGTCTGCTGTACCTTAATGTCGCCAGCGCATATTGGTAAGTACATATTTCTTCTGGAACCCCAAATATAGCTGAAATAAACCATTTCATCAGGGCTCGAACTTCGCTCTTGCGAACTCGCAAAATGCGAGTGGAATTTTGAAAATGCGAGCTGAAAATTTCAGCACTTGAAAAAAATTGCGAGTGTATATTTTCATGTTCAGACTTTCCAAAATGTAAGGTTATAATGGTAAAGACGAATACTGTCTAACCCTTCTAATCTTGCAGTAATTTAAATAATTATCGCTGTTCGCCCATCTTGTTCTTTTCATATCTCGGCTATTTATAACTTCGGGAAACCCAGCGCTTAACGCATGCGCATGATTGATAGCCCGGCTTCATACGTACCAATGCCGAATCAGCATTAGAAAAAGGGGAACCAGTCTATTAGCTAGTGACCGCAAACTGCGAATGTTGATGTAAATTAAACTAATTTACAACGTTTCCAGTCGACTCGTCCTTCTAGGGTTTATAAACGGAAGGCTGACGAGACATTTAAGGAAGAACAGCCGAAAACAAACTGAAAGCTAGCCCAAACCAAGTTACGAAACTCACGAAGTAATTGGGTTTTATTGCTTTGTGCGAAAATGGGACGAACCACGGCGTCGCTAAAATCTGTCCTAAAATGGTAGAAAGAAATGCGCATCTTTCTCGAACATAATATTATGGACTATAGTGAAAGCGTTTTCGAAATATAGTGAACTGTCTGCTGACTGTCTTCACCAAAGATAAAAAAAATCATCCATAAACATCGAACTCTGAAAGTATAACACAAGCCTTTCGCCCCCTTGACAAAACGACCCAGTTACAAAGTTTCAGCTATAGTCTGTGTTTAATAATTAATTAATCTGCGAACCTTGCTGTTTTGAATGAAAATTGACTACCGTATATGGGATGGACTGCAAATAAAGAGTTATTTAGAGTTAAGAATAGTAAGTAACTGTACAGTTTATACACAAAAAGACACACACTAGTTATTATTTTTGAAACTTTATTTACATGAGTAATCTAGCACAGAATGAGATACAGAATGAAAGTTCAACAAAGTAATGTTTATGAACTTTATCTTATAATTTTGATCAAAATGATGTGAAACATCAATTTGTAGATAATCATATTGAAAAAGCAAGTTGGAACCTGGTTTTGCAAGTAGAAAATATGGGCACTTGCAAAAAAATGCAAGTGGGAAAAAATCTAAAGTTCAAGCCCTGTTTCATATTATTATACAAAATATATATTTGTTGACATTGTATAGCAAAAAAAGCAATATTACATTGTGCTCTATATAACTTGTAATTTGTTATTTTTGACTGTTTTTGTTGTGTTGTTCTGGCATTGCCTAATCCGAGGGAAACAGTATACAGTTATTTCATGTGTGTTAGGGGAACAGTCAAAACTATTGTGCCGAGGTATCAAGGAAGACTTTCGACCTGTTGCCCGAGGCCGATAGCTATAACATGGGCTATTCCGGTATTATTTTTAATCAGTGGCTCCCTGCATTGACCGTCCAATCAGATCGCGTATTACATTCGGTTAACAATCAGACAAAATGGTGGCCAGCAAGCAGAATTTCTGTTGATTTTGAAAAGTTTAGCTTGTGCAGAGTCAATTGATTGATTGATTAATACGGGGTAAACTGTGCTATTCAATGTCTTTTATGTAAATTACTCGCCGGTGTAGCGACTTTCCACCAGGAATCTGTTTATACGCCAAAACGACGGTACCCGATGTTCCACAATCTTCGGACAATAGAGATATAGAGGGCTGTTCACCTTGTTAGAAGATTATATTAGTTGGCACCGGATTTTTTACGCCCGTTGTTGTTGTTTTTTTAATTGTTTTTTATCAAATGCCAAGTGATACAGACACCTGTGATCTGCTGTACCGAAATAACGTGGCATAGTGATCCCATCCATTTTTGGTAAATAAAAATCAAACAGCATCGAAACAGGACCCATACAGAATTTAGAACAAACCACAATATGTGTTTGTGAAACACTATGTCCCCATCTAAAATATTTGACCTTTTGACAACCTTAGAACTTGATCTTCAACTTGACATGTCTATAATATACACATTCAATGTGTATACCCTACATAAAGCCCGTATCACATCAGGGTCAAAAGATATGGCCTCTTTGACCCTTTGGCCTCTGTGACCTCTGAACTATAATAGTCATATTCCTCTTAATAAGGGCAACATGTATACCATATACCGGTATTAAGTGCTGAACACCCGAGGGTCAAAAGTTAATGTCCTTTCAAATATTTGAACGTTTGAGTTATGTGACCTTGACTTTTGACCCCTCATGCATGAAAAATACCTATGCACACTTTGTTGAATTAGAAAAAACATTTATACAAAGTATGAAGTCCAGGCCAGCTGAGAGTCAAAGATTAAGACTATTTAAATTCCGACTATTTGGCCTATTGACCGCTGTGACTATGACCTTTCTACCGACCTGTCTAAAATACAAACACACATGTATACACGTGTATACAAAAAATAAAGTCCTGCTCAGCTGAGGGTCAAAGGTTCTAGCCCTTGAACTAATACATGTATGACTTTTTTTCAGCTCTGTGACCTTAACCTGGGATCCGAATTTTTTCTTATCATTTTTATATGGGCAACACATACGTCATTTATCGAGCGTATTTTGGTTATAGTTCAAACGTTTTGCCAACGTTAAAGCTGCGAATCTGATCTTTTGAATTATTTTACATTGACTTGACATGTCAAAATATACATATTCAGATTCGTCTAATTAGAGCAATATGTATAGCAAATTACAAAATATATCACCTAACCTCTATAGCATTTACCCTTGCCTCGACACGTTTCAACTATACTTGTTTTATTCCACTTATCAAGCGCAATATATCTTTATGAAATATGAATACCAAACATGAAGTCCCTATCACTTGAGCGTCAAAGGTTATTGTCGTTTCAAAAATGTGCCCGCTAAACATCTGTGATCTTGACCTTTGACCCGTCATACTCAAAACTTACATACATATGGCAACACATCCGCCGTATATTGAGTGTGAGTATAGTTCAAAAGATATTGCCAACGATAAAGCTGCTAAAAATGATCTTTTGACCTCTGTGAACTTCATCTATGACTCGACAACTTAACAATATACATATCTAAATTTCTCTTACTAAGAGCAATACATGTATGTTTATACCAACTATGAAAACAATCTAAAAAAAAGTTATCAGAATATACCTGAACTTATGGCAGGAAGTGCAATACTTGAAAGCTTTCTCTTGTCTGCCTCTCGGAAGCTCGCCATCAACGCCTTGCTCAAATCGACTTCACATGCAACCACATCGTCATATTGAAAAGGACTGTAGTCATACCAGGCGGGTCCGACAGCATGTATAACGCATTCATATGGCAAGCACCCTGCTGTGGTGGTGTAGGCAGATCCAACAGGAATCTTCCCTTTCCTTCTTATTTGGTCGTCTCCATCTCGAACAAGGGCATCACCAGCAGCATCGGCAATAGCCTTGGCAAGACCTCCACCATGACTTAAATTCTCATTTGCCGAATTTGTAATGCAATCAACTGGTGAATTAAGAATACTAGCCTGGTAAATTTTTACAATAATTCCTTCCTCTGTTTTATAAACACGCACGTTTTTTGCATTTGTGCTCCAACTAAACTGCGTTTTAGGGGGTCGTGAAATGTTGTGTACATGTAGTTTACCAAGAGTAGTATATACCTGGTTTAACGTTTGTGCTGTTACAACGATTTTACCATCGGTTTTATAGATTTTAACATCAACATCATCGTTTGCTATCATTGTTTGAAAGGAGCCTTGCTGGGAAATGACATTTTGTACGGTTTTAGCATCGTAACAGGATACTTTGTAGTTGCGAGTATTCTGAAACAAATAAAGATTACATCAATCTAAATACAACAGTGCACGTGTATTAACCTTAATGCCTATCATTATATAAATTTCCCATCTCACAGAGGGTGAGAGAACGACGTGAGGAAAGTGATGTCAACCGAGGCGTCAAGGGTTAACAATCCATTATCTCACCCTCTGTGAGATGTATTTTATTACACCGAACAAATATAGATCTAATTACCACTTTTTTCAATACAGAACAACGTTCGCAAGTATGTTTTGTCTCCATAAGATGGTATCTCCTATTCTCGTAGCGCTAAGACTTAGAATATATATATATATGTAACACATAAGCTGATATTGCAGAATTGTTCTTTGTGGCTTAAAAAAACCCAGTTGAAACTCCGAATAGGTATAACATCCATAACAAGAGCGTGTCCCAGTTACACGAATGCCCCCGATGATACAGGGAGGGGAATCCAGACTATCAAACGTAAAAGTTAGAGAGCTGAAACTGTAGCGGAGCGACATTTTGAGGACTTCAAGGGCCATTACTCCAAAGGGCCTAGCATAAATTGGTGCCGCATGTTATCCAAATTGGTCTCCATTTTATGTCAACAAACATTTTCAGAAAGTTTGGTGATGATCAGATGAAAAGCAATGTGTTTGTGAAACACAAATGCCCCCAGCCAGCATCATGGTCTGTAATGTAATGCTTATTTACAAAAGTAGGTCAAAAGTCATGGTCGTAGGGTAAATGAAACATTGGCATGGTTGGAGAAGTCTTAACACAAGAAACATATAAAGTATGGAAGCTCTAGGCCTACTGGTTCAAATGTTATAGGCGTATAAAGATTTATACAAATAAAGGTCAAAGGTCAAGGTCACAAGGGCAAAAACGTAGGTATGGTTGGAAAGGTCTTGACACAAGAAATATATAAACAAAATATGAAAGCCGTAGGCCTACTGGTGCAAATTTTATAGCCATTTAAAGATTTCAACAAAAGTAGGTCAAATGTCAAGGTCACAAGGGCAAAAAGTTTTGTATGGTTAGAAAGGGAAAACACATGTCAAGTATAAAAGGCCAAGGTGCAAAAGTTATATCCAAGGTTAAGGTTTTTGGTTAAAGTTTGATTAAATAGGTCAAAGATCGAGGTCAAGGTCACATGGTCAAAGATGTTGGTATGGTTGGAAAGGTCTTGACACAAGAAATATACATACAAAATATTAAAGCCCTGGGCCAACTGGTGCAAATGTTATAGCCATTTAAAGATTTTTACAAAAGTAGGTCAAATGTCAAGGCCACAGGTCAAAAAGTTTTGTATGGTTGGAAAGGTCTTGCCATGAAGAATACACATGCCAAGTATAAAAGGCCCAGGTTCAAATAGGCAAAAGTTATAGCCAATGTTAAGGTTTTTGGTTAAAGTTTGATTAAATAGGTCAAAGGTGAAGGTCATGGTCACATGGTCAAAGATATTGGTATGGCAGGAAAGGTCTTGACACAAACATATACATACAAAATATTAAAGCCCTATGCTAACTGGTGCAAATGTTATAGCAATTTAAAGATTTTTACAAAAGAAGGTCAAATGTCAAGGTCAAGGTCAAAAAGTTTTGTATGGTTGGAAAGGTCTTGCCATGAGGAAAACACATGACAAGTATAAAATGCCCAGGTGCAAAAATGCAAAAGTTATAGCCAAGGTTAAGGTATTTGGTTTAAGTTTGATTAAATAGGTCAAAGGTAAAGGTGAAGGTCGCAAGGTCAAAGATGTTGGTATGGTTGGAAAGGTCTTGACACAAGAAATATACATACAAAATATGAAAGCCCTGGGCCAACTGGTGCAAATGTTAAAGCCATTTAATGATTTTTACAAAAGTAGGTCAAATGTCAAGGTCAAGGTCACAAGGTCAAAAAGTTTTATATGGTTGGCAAGGTCTTGCCATGAGGAAAACACATGACAAGTATAAAAGGCCGAGGTTAAAAAATGCAAAAGTTATAGCCAAGGTTAAGGTTTTTGGTTAAAGTTTGATTAAATAGGTCAACGGTGAAGGTCAAGGTCACTTGGTCAAATATGTTGGTATGGTTGGAAAGGTCTTGACACATGAAATATACATACAAAATATGAAAGCCCTGGGCCAACTGTTGCAAATGGTATAGCCATTTTAAGATTTTTACAAAAGTAGGTCAAATGTCAAGGTCAAAAAGTTTTGTATGGTTGGAAAGGTCTTGATACAGGGAATACACACGCCAAGTATAAAAGGCCTAGGTACAAAAATGCAAGAGTTATAGCCAAGGTTAAGGTTTTTGGCACAGACAGACGGACGGACGGACGGACGACAAACCAACAGACATAACAAAAACTATATGCCCCCGAATCGTAGATTCTGGGGGCATAAAAATAATAATAACAAAATAAAATCTAGGTCATTTCTACGTTTGAATACACACCCTGTATGAACTCAATCAGTTAAATGTTTTCCGCTTTCTCGGGGTTTCTGATTGGTTGTCAATGCTTGGTTCTAGGGAGGTAATATTCTTTTTTATCTAGTAAGATTCATGATTCCAGTCAGCTTTAGGAAATATCTAGATTTCCTCGTTAAAGTCCAGAATTTTGGTATAATAAAATTAATATCACGTCTAACAGGGTGGCAGTAAAAGTGTCACTCTGTCAGACATGTGATATGTATAAACGGAATATTACTATACTTTGCATATCTTATGCACGGGATCACTCGAGTTGTGTGTGTAAAGGCTATATCCAACGAGACCGAAGGTCGAGTTGGATATAACCTTTACACACACAACGTGAGTGATCCGGTACATAAGATATGCAAAGTATAGTAATGTTCCTTTTATTATATACCTCTTATAATAAAAATAAAATGAAAAACGATAGAAATGTTTCGAGCGTTACTATAAATAAACGGGATTTCCCATACGTCACACTTCGGGGAATGGCGCGTGAAAGTAAATACTCGCTATTACGACCACTAAAACGAATGCTAATTGATTAAATAATAGAAAGGTGGCAGCTTAAAGCAAGGTGACAGTGAAACAGAAAGCTTCTTAAGGAGCTTTCTGTTTCACTGTCACCTTGCTTTAAGAGGTCACCTACCGTAAACACCCTAATACTTAACATAATTTAGTGGTCGGAATAGAGAGGTTTTACTGTAGTTCCGAACTTCCGACTACACAGTAAACGTTCTTTTCCCATTACACAAGGTACATGGGTAATACGGAATTTTCAATCCGTCAAGGTGTATTTGTTCGATAAAATACAGAAATATTTCGGGCAGAACATTGGTAGGTATATAATAAAAACTGATATTTTATCTGACTTTCAAAATGTACAACAGAGAAGCTCAGGTTAATTTAAAGTAGCAAACCAACATAATAATTATGTTAATCTATTGCGAGTATCCAGATGAGAATGGGTAAATTGGACATTTCCGAAATATATTCCGTTTTATGTCTCACCCTGTGTTTTACCACTCTTTCGGATCGTCTGGTGGTAGTCTCGACATATACACGTAGTTTGTTAAACAAATAATATTAGTTATACAGTTCCTTCTCAGAGTACTTGAGGATTTTTCCCAGTTGAGGAAAACCACGTTGCCCGAGCCGTTTGGCGATGCTTACATGATTTTACCAGCCGGGAATAAATCCTCAAGTACCCTGGGAAGAAAACTGTATAATGAAGTTGTTATACTGTCAAAGATTTTACGGATTAAACGCTTTAAAATAATTATTTCCATCCACTTCGTCAATTTTGATAACGCAACACTAATCCCCCGTTGGGCACCCTAAAATCACTATCTAGCTGACGTCACATTAACCTACGTCAGAATTTACTTGGTGTCGCCATGTGTAAAGCAGCCAGCTGATCGATAGAGCTGAGATCTTTGTTTGGGAAAATAGAGACAATACTCTGGATGATAAATGTGAAATTTTAAATGGAATTGAAAAGGGAAATATTCAATTTTAATTGTAAGTGACCTCATTTCATTGTTTTACTGCTTTCTTTGAATGTATGCGATCGAAGCGTTAGGATAACGCGATTCAAAGACCTCTGAGGATAATTCTGCCTCGGTTAAACTGACACAATTTCTGTTAAACGTTGAGCCAGGTATTATACAGACATCTGCGTAGATCTATAATACGGACGTGTGTTGGGCAAGTTAGTTATTGCCGCGACTCTAGCCTTTCATGTACTCAATCCTTGTTTACAGTTTTAGAAATTTTGAACCGAGGTCCGATGTATCAGTGCGTTACATTTTGCATCCAAGGGAACCACAGAACTCTGTCGATAATACGATCCGGGGGTTTCTGCATCCGCTCCAGTCTCTCTGTGGCGTCCAATTAGCTCAAAGTTGGCAGAACGGACGTAAACAAAACAGCCTTGTATGTTTCGTGACGGCACTTTGTCATCGGTGGTCACGTCAATATAGACGAGACGGATATTACAAATAACTCATTTTCAAAGACTGTTTTATACGGTGGCACTCAGGTGACATGCAACTTTTTTTATTTTTTTATTTTTTTTATTACTTTTTATCTCGTGCGCACGACTTAATTTGAAGGAAAAAAAAATCAAAAAATCTTTGCCTTTTTATCTCGTGCGCACGACTTAATTTGAGAAAAAAAACAAAAAAACAAAAAAAACTTTTGCTTTTTATCTCGTGCGCACGACTTAATTTGGAAAAAAAAAATTGGAAAAAAAAAAATCACTTTTTATCTCGTGCGCACGACTTAATTTGTAAAAAAAAAAAAAAAAACGAGATAAATTTGAAAGATTTTTTTTTTTTTTTTTTCAAATTAAGTCGTGCGCACGAGATAAAAAGTGATTTTTTTTTTTTTTTCCCTTCAAATTAAGTTTGCATGTCACCTCAGTGCCACCGTAGTTTTATGTGTCAAATGAAAGTTTAGAAAAGAAATATTCGTTTCCAAGAAGATATTTTTACATCACAAACGCTTCTTCGTAGTAAAATTTGATAGCATTTGGTCGAGAAGAGAAGTCGGCCATCTTGTTTGTGATGCAATGAAATATGAGGGGCATCCAAGGGGAATTTCTATGTACCCTGTCAGCTCACAGGGTACTTGGTTCAAGTCTAGGTCCCACTATCCAATCAGAAGTGAGGACATTTCTTTGCAGTATAATGTATTGTTAGTACATGTATTTGAAATACCAACCTGACCTTGGGCTTTGCTGTTGCTTTTTAGAATGTAAAGTTACATCTTTTTATTTCTACCTGACCGTTTAAGTAATTGTGCCGCGTTTTGTGTTAAGAAACCTTTTAAGTTTATGTCCAACCAAATGTTATATTCTGTGCTCAAGTTTGAAGTATATGACACAGTACTATTTACAAAATTAACAGTTTCACTGGCCTTGAACTTTACCAAGTTCAAGTTTATAAACTGACACCTTCAATTATATTCAGAAGACATACCTCATATGGAACATCGTGTATTGTTATGTGCAGCGACGTACTTTGGGCCTGGAAAGTACCTACGTCCAGCACAGTATCTATTAATTGTGCAGCCAGTGGATTTCTCTTGAAAGAAAACGAAATCTTTCTCGGACGACTAACAAACTCCTTCGACTGATCTCTATACTCCTTGATGCGCTTCTGACTTGTTTTCGTCCAAATAAATTTGGTGATTCCGTCCATGGAATCACTTTCTTGCAGTTTCGACATAATTCTGCGGAGCTCTTGCGCACCGTCTACACATTTATCTTTATCAGACGCTAGCTCTATATCTCTGTCTTGGTATAGCTTGTTCATCTTGATGATTGCCAATTCTTTCAGCTGTTCAAGATGACTATTAAGTGTTTGAGCGAAGTCTTCAATGTCACATAAACACTCATCTCGAGACGAGCTCGCTGTTGACCGGCATTCGTCTATTTCGTTTTCAATATTCGATAGTTGTAATATAAGTGTATCGGCCTCTGCCGTTGCCTCGTTGATACCCGTTTGCAAATCTTTCTTCTGTGTAACTTGTGATATAGAGGACATCGACTGTTTGCAGTCATCACTGAAAATACACAATTGTTTGCCAAATGTACGTATTCATAGTTACATATCAAAGGTCATATACACAGAAATGTGTAAACAGTAGAAGAGTAAACGGATATGTGTGTTCGTATCAAAAGAAATATGTACCCGACGCATCCAGATCTGATAATTTTCTTTTATAAACGATAATTGTAAAATTTTGAGTTTATAGTATTTCAGGTCAGTTTTATTGTAATATTGTGTTGCTGGGTTGTTAACTGTTGTTTAAAGCCCTCATAATTATCTCCACTATTGAATTTCATTTATTTTGAAGCGAACCCCGATTTAGCTTAACACATTAAGTCAATTTCGGCTGAATCATGCACTCAATGGTACAAGATACTTGAAACACTTAGACTTCATGAAAGCCTGTTAGCCACTTTAAAATATCAAAATAGCGACAAGTTTTAAAAATATCCGCCATTTTAGTTTCCTATATACAGTTTTATTTCTAACATTGACATAAATGACCAATGTTTACCTTTTTGGTGTCTATACAGTACTCCCTCTCTACAACGAAAACTCAATGGGAGACACATATTGTGTGTGCGTGTGTGTGTGTGCGTGTGTGTGTGTGTGTGTGTGTGTGTGTTGTTAGGAGGGGGGCGTTATGGGGAGAGAAATTAAGATTTAGCTTACATTTGCAAACAGTCTGAATCTAGTTCAGACGCCGCGTAACGCGACGTCTGATCCGGATTCAGGCTGTTTGTCGCTCGTCATTATACGTATTCTATCAAGATATCCACTTAAATCTAAATTTAAGAAAAAACAGCAGGCGACAATTTAAGCAGGCGATATTGCAGCAGTGCAAGCGTTTGACATAATTGTCCTGTTTAGGAAACTACGGCAAGGGTCGTTGTTGAGATGGCCGTCGTAGGGAGGGAACAATGTATGTTGTACAGTATGAGAAAGTTAATTCAATCACCTTCAAACTGGTTTAGAACTTAATTTATTGAAACATCGCCGTTTTGTGACAAAAGTGCATATGTTTTTTTTCAAGATGGACGCTATCTCTGTTCTAATATATAGTAAAACCTCCTACGTCCGACCTCTAGATTGTGTTTATTATTCAGTGTTGCTTATTTGCAATGAACTAGTAAAACAGAAGGTTTATGTGAGTGGTTATTATGTGTGTATGTGCTGTTGTTCACATTTAAAATTTCATTAATCTGAACAGTGGTGGCCAAAACTATAATACTGGTGTCTGCTACTGGAATCAGCTTACCATCTAATATTTTACATTTCAAGCAAACTGTTAAGACTCGAATTAGATGGTTTTTTCTTAATTAAAGATATCATTGAAACCATTTTTCATTTAGGTAACGAACAAACTTCCTTAATTATACAGGATAACAAATAATCCCTCTACCATAAAAACATGCTTGTTCTGAAGAAGATTCCATTATGTAACCTCTTAGATGAAATAGTACGTGCAAGACGCACATATCTGCATTCCATCACAGTGATATGACAACAAGATCCCCATGGGACATATTTCGCTCGCCTGAGAATAGCTGACAAAATGGAGATAATGATTTATGTCCAGGACGGGGTCATTTTTACCCAAGGGGCATAATTTGAACAATCTTGATAGAGGACCTGTAGATGATGCTAACTGTGCCAAATATCAAAGATCAGGGTAGTAGGGTTTTAGAAAAGAAGATTTTTTTAAGTTTCTATTGAAAATCTATTTTAGCTCATGTGACCTACATATGCAACAGACTGGAACCATTTGAACAAAATAGGTAAAGGACATCTAGAAGTGTCACCACGCCGAACATCAAAGCTCTGGTAAACTTGATAGAGGACCTGTAGATGATGCTATGTACCAAATATCTAAGCTCTGTCGAAACCCGATACTTATAACTCGCTTTAATCGATCGTATCAGTATTTCATAAGTTGAATTTCGATAAGTCGATCTTGCTTGAGTCAAACATATCCGATGTTCAAAGTGAGAACGTGGCCAGTCGAGAGTATGACCCGCTAAACTCCATATGAACTCTACACAAACCTGGTTAAAGAACATTCATCTCTGAATGTCATGTCTCAATACATAAGAACGGATGCACATACCATCTAATCCGATAGCGACATAGACAAATAGTCAGAAAATAAAAGTGTTTTGAGGGACAAATTCCTAAAGACAAAAGTTTTCAGCTATTTGTTTAGTGTCAGCACAAAAACACAAAAAATACTGCTATTATCAATTTAGGGAGCGATCTCTGTGTAATCAGCAACAATATTTTTTAGAAATGATACATTGTAAACAATGCTTATACTTGAAATGCATGCTATAACAGGAGACCACAACACTCCTATGTTAAAAGCTAATGACACAAATAATCATGTCGATGTTCTACTGGAGTTACTGGTTGCATTTGGTCAACGATAAAACATAAAGTGATTTCCATCATGTTTTCCGAATGAAAACTGAAAAGGTTGCATGGACAATATAGAATGCATATCATGAATAAATATTATGTATATTGTATTTGCAAAGTATGTTTTATACGATTAATTCAAATGTATAAACAATAAAATTTGGAAAACATTGCATCGCTATTTATGACACGTCGTAAGATAAGTCCTACTTAATACAATTATCATTTGTTCGACTAGACAGGTTTGCCTGATGCCAGAGACTTAACCGTGCAATACCTAAAGCCTAAGCAGCTCTTTTTTACCATGCCAAAGGTTCTGCATAAAAAAAGAAAGTACACATCGTATATTTCTATCTATATACTAGGAACTGGAATATATTCTGACTATTGTTTTTGATCTGGATTGAAGAATAATTCCTGAGAAATATTCTGTGGAAAATTGAAGTCGACGCGATATTTCTTTTAATGTAAAATATTGAGCGAAATGAGATAGGGTTCGTTTTAAAAAATGACACTTTCTTTGATAAGACTGGGTTCACCAAAAAGAAAGGTTTTATTTTATTTTTGATTGTGGTATAAGCACCGAAAATTGGCTGTAAGTATTGAATTCGGAGTCAGTATCTCATGTGTCCACCATTTTGTCTAATGCATGTCCTGAATAGGCGGCCCATGCTGTTGACGTAACACTGTATTAACGGCGCAGGTAAATTGTTCCATTCACCTTGTTACGCTGCTGCCAAGCCATTAACCGTGTTGATTACGTGATTTGTTCGAACATGACATCCTAGTTCGTCCCACATGTGTTCTATGTTATAGTTAGAACATATTAAGTGAAATATTAATGCTTAAGAAGGGGCGTAACGAGCGTTAGCGAGTGGCCCCTTCTTAAAGTCCCATTGTGTTTTCAGACCTTTTCTTAATGCCTGAAATACAATAACGGTTAATAATAATGTTTAAACATTCTTATGGGCCAAACTGATTTATGAAATGATGAAGACGGACCTAAATCACCAAAAATGGCGATTTAAAATCATAACAAACCGAAAATAGAACGTCTGTCATAAACATTAACACACGGCTTAGTATCACGTGATACAGCCGAATTCAACTTCACTGGGGGCAACCGTTTCTACCTTCGCCCGTCCATCCATCAGTCAGTTAGACTATCACACTTTTTTGTCCGCTCTCTAACTCAACTAGTTTTTATCCGATCTTCCACAAACTTGCTGAAAATGTTCATTGATATAAAATCAAGGTTTAGTTTACTACTAAAATCGCATAAGGTATTTTTGAGTTATTGCCTGTTAATTAATAAAAAATGACTGTTTCAGTCATTTTTGCACTCTAAAACAAACAGCTTTTATCGGATATTCACCAAACATGCTGAAAATATTTATTCATATAAAATTTAGGTCTAGTTTAATTATTACAAAAATCGCATGTGGCATATCTGAGTTTTTGCCCTTTATGTATTAAAAAATGACTGTTTTCAGCAAGTTTTGCTCTCTAACACAAATACGTTTTATTGGATCTTTACCAAACTTGCTGAAAATGTTTATTGATATAAAATCAAGGTTCAGTTTCATAACTACTAAAATCGCATAAGGTATATCTGAGTTATTGCCTGTTTATTAATAAAAAATGACGGTTTCGGTCACTTTTTGCACTCTAACACATACAGTTTTATCGGATATTCATTACACTTGCTGAAAATGTTTAAGTATATAAAATTTAGGTCTAGTTTGATTATTACAAAAATCGCATGTGGCATATCTGAGTTTTTGCCCTTTATGTATTAAAAAATGACTGTTTCAGCATTTTTCAGCAATAACTCAGACATGCCTTATGCGATTTTGCTAGTTATTGAACCTGACCTAGATTCTATACTAATAAACATTTGTAGCAAGTTTGGTGAAGATCCAAAAAGAAGTGTTTGAGTTAGAGAGCGGACAAGGCTGAAACAGTCATTTTCAGCAAGCTCAAGGTATAGATTCTCCGTAGTTTATTTTAACCGTTTACCCACGGTGAAAGATATGTACACGTTGTTATTGGATCTCATAGTGTTTAACCCTGTGCCTACTTTACGGAGTTTACAAACTATTTGAATCTAAAAAGACGCCGCGTAACGCGGCGTCTCATCTGGATCCAAACTATTTGATACTCGTCTTAAGGTTTGTTTAATTAAAACAATGCATAAATCTAAACTGAACACATTTTGCAGACGACAATGTCGAAGCAGACGTCTGTTGTAGCAGAATAAGGGTTAACTTCTTCATTTCAGCGCTCCAGCTAAACATGTAATCGGGAGTAATCTGAACTAATCTAACATTTTCTCACTCATTTCAGCACCGAATGCTATGGTGTTACTACTGATTAAACCGTCTCTTCGAGACACTTTTAATGAGTATGACACCATTGGGTTTAAAAGCAGAAATAAAGATTTTAGTTTCCGTTATCTGGAGCCCTGTATTTACAGAGTTGTCCTTCTTTCCATTCACAAGGGAGGCTTTTTAATTTGTGCAGCACCAAAATATTATAAATAAAATTTAAAAAGCGAATTTCTTAGATAAAACCGGTTTTTGTGAAAGAAACACGTCCCACGTAGTTCAAATGGGACCACAAACAACCGTTTTATGCAGGTTTCTCAAAAACACAATGCGGCTTTAACCATTAATCTTTCACTTAATATGTTCTAACTAACTTAGAATATAACCTATATTTTTATTGGCCGAGGACTACATAATTCTCACGTATCGTAAACAAAGCTGGCTTATTCTGGTTGTGAGATCGCCCAAATATGGCATTCTTTACAACTAGTTGCTACGAGGCGGAGTTATCTATACCGCGCGCAAGACATCACGCGACGTCGAAACACAGCAAAATTCTTAATGATTAAGTGCCGTACTTAATGGGGCGCAAACGGCAGTTTGATTGGTTAAAACTGTAGGTAATATTCTAAAGGAATTAAATCGGCACTATTCGCAGGCCAGTCTAAATATACTCAGCCAAAAAGAAAGGTGCCCACTTGTTACATTTACTCTACATTAAGTAAATTTTAAAGCTCCATATCTTTTTAAGTACTTTGTCAACTCCTGTCTTGTTAAAGGGTTTAAAGGCTCATACGCTCACCAATGTATTCCAGTAAAAACATTCAGATTAAACGAAACATGCAGCGGAAATGAAACACTTAAAGTTCATTCTTATTTCAAATCAAAGGGAGGTAATTTGATATTATAATACTGTCTAGTCTCAATAAAGCCGTAAATATTGTGATGAATGAAGGTCTTGTGTGATTTTATTTTCTTTAAGAAAAGATTTTAGCTGTTGAATATGACTACAGCTGTTTCTCTTCTATGAAAAATAATTCTAAGCAAAAACGCTGTTTTCAGGGAAAAGAGTTATAGACCTTTATGTCCAATACAATGTGCCAGTTTTATAGCCACAGTGATATCAAGTCATCTGCTTTTTCCTATAAAATAAAATTTAAATACAATATATGTATGAGACGCCGATAATTTAGAATACAAAAGTGGGTACTTTTATTTTTGGCTGAGTATAGTTTGTGTCATGATGACCGTATCCGGTACAGTGGACTACACTGGTGCCTTTTGGGTATAATTGACAAGACATGATTAAATATAAATAATTAAATAGACTGATTGCAATGATACATGCAAGTATTGCCGATCTGGCCTTCCTTGTTGAGGTTATTGTATTTGTAAATGTAAAACTAAACCAGTACAAACAATATATGCAATAATTAAGCAATAAATACGTATCATTTTTGCTAATACACTAGAATTTACTACTTAACTACATGTAGTTATAAAACATATTAATTTGCCAAAATTAGTTCATTACCCAATAAAACAATTGAAGTGAAATATGACAAATGGTCATCAATAAAAAATATAAGAAAGGAAATCAATCATTAGAGGAAAATACACATTTTGTCTAAATTGATAAAGTTAACTTGGTAAGCGTCCCTATACTTTATAAAACATGTTTTGACACAAAATGCATGAAGGTTGGTCTATATCAAATTTAAGAAATGAGATTGCTTAACCCAATATCAGGTGACGCCCATTTTAAAAACAAACCATATATTTTTGTCAATATTTGGTCATTATTCATTGATGTAATCTTCAAATCAGTTTGAAGTTGACTGAATTAGTTTCGTAATGCTTAAAACATATATGTGTCGCGCCACGACATTTTGAGGCTTATTGAGTTTGACGTCATTTTCTGTGAGCGTGCGATATACACTCATTCTCCCTTAACCAGGACAATTGATGTCTCCACTATTCAATAAGTTATATTTGACACGTATCTGTTTTGATACATGTCATTCATATCTAGCCATGAATAGAGATATGAATGAAAACAATAAAAACAGGTTTTAACGTACAATGTGCTCCCTGTTGTTCACCTTAGCCCTCCAAAGATGACAGGGTAGTCACATTTTGCATGTCTCCAGGCACGTTATATCCAGAATTGTGATGCAAATACTAACGAATAAATGCTATTCTATCATTAAAATTCATTACTTTTTTAGTTCTGGGTGATATCAAGTGCAACGCAACTTAATTTGAGACTTACTTCAAGAAGAACGATAATTGGCTAAATTTGTGCATGTGTCTCAAATTCTGTGAAATGAACGGGACAGTTAACTAATAATTTACTTAGACGCTGAATACATCTGCAATATATGATAAGTATTGCCTACAATACACCAGGAGTCGTATTAGTTTTAGACATACTTCAACTTAATGTGTACTGTAAACATACAGAATTTTATTTGTGACCAAAAGTCCATGACAAATGCGTAATTTTACAAAAGTAATGAACGAGTCCGTTACAATATTTGTATTAGAAATGATACGTGTACCCAAGCTAAAGAGTGAGTCATGCGGAGTTATTTCCCTTTATCTACCTGTAAGTGCTGAGTCGTTCAAAGAGTTTGCAATTTGATATTTTCGTCAAAATAAACGGTTTGCTGACATAAATCCAAGTGAAAATAATAAACGGGACGTAATAAACGGGACCAATGCATTTCCATTAAATTGGCAAAATATCTTATTGAATGACAAATTTGGTAATGATTTATAACTAATTGAAACTATAGTAGATCTAATATCTTGCTTAATTATGCACGTATGCTAAAAAGATATACCGGGAGTCTAAAAATGTCAAAACATAGATGTCCCGTTGATTACGGGTTTATTGACCCGTTGATTATTCCATAGGATATGAACGTTTCTCTTTTACACAAATGATTTATTAGCAACCCACTTATTTAAATAAAAGAATATGAACTAACGTCATGACGTAAGTGTTTCTTTTCGCGACATTGTGACGTCACATACAATATGTGACATCATGATCTCTGGACAAGGTGAGAACGAAATATTACGTCATATACGTATGTGACGTAAAAGCACACTGTACTGGTCACGTGAATACTACATGCACACATACTTTGTACAGGGCTGCCATTCCTCCAGATTTTCCTAAATATTATTATTTTATCCTAGCATATGGTAGCTTAAAGCAAGCAGAAAGTAAATCAGAATGCACCTAAAGGAACATTCTGCTTTAACTTTCAACATGCTTAAAATAAATGCGTTTGAAAAATAGAAAGTTTATAATCTTAGGGTTTTGCAAGATCAACTTATGGCAGCCCTATTTGTGCAAGTTCTAATTTATAAATATATTTGTAGATAAGCCGCCTTAATAAGTGAGATTCTACCTTTGATAAATAAAATCGTTCATTCATTCAAACGGTTTGGATCCAGATTAGATACCGCATTACGCGGCATATGATATGGATCCAAACGGTTTGCAAGTGCAAGTCAAGTCGCGATCAGCAGCTTAAGCCATTACCCCATAGCCTGATTCTAGTTTTCAAAATAAGTGGCCACTTAAAGCAGGTTGAAATTAAAACAGAATGTGCCTTAAAGCGCAATCTGTTTTACTTAAATTTCAGCCTGCATTAAGCTACCATCTGCTAGAATATAGACTGTAAATTTAGTGTTTATGATACATGTTGTTAAGGTTATACCAGACCCAAAGGCAACGGGTAAAAGTGGTAGAATGTTCGTTTTTGACGAAGATGTACTAAATTAAAGTGTTTAAAAAAGACTAAAGGTTAAATGTGTCTTACTGTTACAGTGAGGTCTTCAGTATATAACAATATTAGTGGCCCTCGGTTAAACTGGTATCGATAAGATACCAATAATGAACGGGACAGAACCAACATTATTATCAACAGTTGAATAATCAGGAAATTTCCTGATACCAAAAGCTAGATCTACTTTTTTTAGTATGTTATATTTGAACAACAAACCAAAAACACTCTGAAATTTGAAAAAGCTTAGTTAATTTCCGAAATAGTATCTCAATGAAATACGTTAATGTTGAACTTGATGACTACAGTTAATGTGCGTCAAACGTGTTAAAGACCGACACGTTTCAGCTTGCGATATTTTTGGTCAGAGGTTATCGAATCCAAACATTTTTAAAAGTTAAATTTAGACGTGGAAGTCCTTGAAACATTTCTATTGGAAAGCAATGTTTATGTCATTTACGAGACAGTGACTTAGTAATGAACGGGACAATTGTGAATTGTTAAACATTCATCTGTAGAGTAATAATTTCTGGCAAATGTTTGGGGTTTTATCAAAAGCACATTCGCGTGTACAATTGATGTATATTTGATTCAATATGTTGTTATTTGTTACCATTTCATCAAAACTTTAAAGTGTTCCATTTACAATTAAAATGTAATTTCATCTTATATTTTATAAATAACCCTAAGATATAACACATTTTCAAGTTCAGAATCTGAAGGAACCCATATTGAGGTCAAGGTTATATACTGTGTTGAACATCTAAACATTTCTTGACTTATCTAGTACCCTACTTTTAATTTTACTATATATGTCTATAAAACCTTTATTTTCAAAATCCTGCTCTAAAAGATGCAATGTTCCAATACGCGTATGTATATATTTCGAAAACCACTAATGCTGAGTTGATGATTTTTTTCATAACAACTCACGATGATTGTTACTTTGCAACTAGGACATACGCATGCAGATTCCGTGACATGTAAAAATCAGTTTTCTTTACGGCTAATTGTCCTGGCTATCAGAGAATGAGTGTAAACGTGGCGCTTACCCGCTTTATTTCAAGTGGCGTCAATTACCAGTTTGTGCTGATTTTGCTTAAAAACTAGCTATTTCAGCGATCATACTTAGAAATATGTCCAGTACAAAAAATTCACAGGTTTTGTTTTGCAAGCGTGACTTGTTAAAAATGAGTTTGGTGTGCATGCAAATGAAAGAAATACACCTCAATCAGTAGCATAAATTTACCGATATCGTAATCCTGTGGAGTGGAATCTAAATAGCCTCCCTTGTTTGTAAGTTTTACAGTGGAATATATTTTACGAGCGACACCGTTGTCCTAGTTACGATGTTGTTGACATAAGTCAAGAAAAATCAATACTTGAAGTTATGAAACCGCCAACGCTTTACAAATGAGCCAGCTCAGTCACCTAAATGCATGCTCAGTAAGGTCCCCAATACCAGATAGTTTGCCTCTTGACCCCACAGGTACTTGACACATACTTTATTATCTATTAACACCCCCCCCCCCCCTTAAAAAAAAAATTTTTTTTTTTTTTTACTATACTTCTATTATAGATACAAGGTAAACAGCGCAATTCGACACCTAGTCTTTACTATCCACTTAAACTGATGCTAAAATAGACTCGATCGCCGATATTCTCTTGTGGTATCCTCGGGCAAGGATTAATTTATCAATATCTACTTTTTATTTCATCAAATTCCGTCAAATAACGCCACAGTACGTGAACTATAACGAAAATAAGCATAAAAAAGTTTTCTGTCGTTCTCTTGGTACAGAATTTATTGCCCAAAATAAGGGGTAATCTAGTCGGTTTGCACATTTAACGGCCTTTACGGCTGGAACTTTCACCTAATTTCATTAGAGCAAACGCGTTTGTGTCGGAACATGACCCTCTTCACTATCAGCTATATGAAATATACATGTAATTTGGCATGAAATTGACAAGTGAAAGACTCATTTCATTGTGAATGCCATTTTGAATACCGGAATGAATTGAATGAACGGAGCGATCTCATTGGTCAAAATTAAACAGGTAAAGTTTCTTTTAATTTTGCATTCTATGTAAATTATATAAAACTGATAATATTTCATTTAAAGATGATTTATAATATTTGGTGAAAGTTCCAGTGGCATAGGCCGTTTATTGTGGACAAATAACAGATCACCCCTACATGTACATTCGTTGCTATGTACCAAGAGAACGACAGAAAACTTTTTTATGCTTATTTTCGTTATAATTCACGTACTGTGGCGTTATTTGACGGACTTTGATGAAATAAAAAGTAGATATTGATAAATTAATCCTTGCCCGAGGATACCACAAGAGAATATCGGCGATCGAGTCTATTTTAGCATCAGTTTAAGTGGATAGTAAAGACTAGGTGTCGAATTGCGCTGTTTACCTTGTATCTATAATAGAAGTATAGTAAAAAAAAAAAAAAAAAAAAATTTTAAGGGGGGGGGGGGGTGTTAATAGATAATAAAGTATGTGTCAAGTACCTGTGCTTGACCCAGGTGATTTTGTCAACGAACTTGAACATGTAAATCTACTTTATTTTTCAAATGTACAGTAACCGGATGAATCTAATCATGAATGATAATGATTTTCAATTATGATGATGATGAAGATAGTCAGAATGTCGCTACAAGCGCATCGTTATAAAATGTTGACCTGCCACGTATGCGAGCGTGATGTTGATATATGAGAGAAAGCAGCAATTAAAGGGTATTCACCCAAATCCACCCACATTCAGACAGAGAAAGAATTTTGCTCATAAAGTATCAAAATGTGGCATATGAACGAAGAAGAAAGGTGATCTTCTAGAAATGTACACAGCACACCTGGATATTTAAAGCCAATTGCCAGAGAGACTACTACAGGGAAACGTGTGAGACACCCAGATTAAGTGTTTCTGCAATGGCCCCCCCCCCCCCCCCCACCAGAAATTGCCAGGACAACTCAGGTAAAGCTCATTGATATTAACTTTTGAAATAAATACATGTAGATAGAGAGAAAGATATACAGACAAATAATTACATACAGAGAGAGAAAGATAGACAAACAGGCATACAGAGTGTGAAAGAGAGAAAGAGAGAGGGTGGGTTGTTTTCAGGCTGGTTGGATCATATTGAAACTAACTAGATTCTAGATCTAGATCTATATTACAGAATATGTGCTAGTCATTTCTGTTGAATAGCAGACACAATATACACTGTTAAGTTATAACCACCACCTTATATTGGTGATATTGATCTATGTTTGCATTGTTGTAGGACCCATTTTAGCAGGGATCCCACATGTATAGAATCTAGTTAACCATTTTTTTTATTTTAAAACCTCATTGTTCTGTTGGTTTGTTTTGACTGAGTAACCAAGTAAATACTTATCTTGTAAGACAGTAACACCTTTCTATGATAGGTCCTATCCTACTGAAATAGATCTAATTGTTATTTACAATTTTCACATGTTCATTACATTACAGGTCAGCCATCCTATTCCTACCCAGGAGTCTAACAATACTCACTTGATTTTGCTCAGCAGATTCTACCCACACTATGACCTGCAAGTGGGACATCTGTTCTTCAAGACAAAGATGGAATGTCAGTGCTTTGGGAAATGCTCAGAGAGGGCAGGTAAGATATTTATAAATACCCATGGTTCTAATATAATTAAAAGTTAATTTTAAGCATTTTAATGATTTTTTGTGTGAGTTTTATATGAGTCACAAATACATGTACCTGTGCCATTATGCCTGTATCATTATAGATATTTAAGATTTTTTGATGAGAAAAATTCTTAGTGTGGCATTCATTACTATGCAATGTTAGAGTCATGCAGTTACACCAGCAAAGTTGTATCTGATAAGATTATAGGAAATATTCCTTATGGTGAATGCTCATGATTGTAAAAAAGAAAAAAGTAATTCTTTAGTGGTGGAATAAAATAAAAGTGTAAAATTGTGTACTTATGTAGCAATAGGTTAATATACATGTGCACCCTAACAGAGTATGTTAAATTCTTATTTTCAGGCACTCAGATCTTTTATCCATTTGATGAGGCAGAATGTATAGGGAAAGGATCCATCTATGTAAACAGCTTGCTTCACCATCATTTCCAGCACACTTGGTTTGGGGAGCACCATGTGCAGTTGCAGATGTGTAATGGCTTAAGGACAGAACAAGAACAACATCATGATTTGGTATGAAACTTTTTTAACTTATCAGCAGACATATTCAGTCATTGAGTCTAGTTTATCAGGGATAGATCTAAGCTTCTGCTCAAATTAAAAGACATCTAGAAGTGTTTTCAGTCAAACCTGTACAAGCAGTCACCTCTACTGAGCATACAGCCTAAGTTAGGAAGCAATTCAGGGAATTTATCAAATTAGCATTTCTATACTAGTATATAAATATACACATATAATTGTGTTAGACAGCCACCTGTCTTCAGAAACCTCTGGTTTATATATGGTTTTCTTTGAGTGGCAGCTGAAAACAGATCTGACTGTATAGTAAAACATGTCAATAAAGACCATAATTATTAAAATTATTCAGACTTGTACCTAAAAGGCCTGTGTGCACTTAATGCAGGCTGAAAACATTGTTTAGAAAATTGTATTAGTCAGCCACCTGCCTGCAGAAGTCATTTAACCTTTTGGTTCTTTCAAATGGCTGTTGAAGACAGGTTTGGCTGTGCAGTATGTTGGTTTCCCCAAAATACACTGCATCAAACATATACTGTGACTTTTTTTAACTATATAATTTGCAGTTCTTATGTATTGCTGTCAGTTTTAATTGTTTACCTTTTCAGTGAGTAAAAAACAGCATATTTAAAACAGAACATATCCAGATCAGAAGCCATCTGACCAATTTCAATAATGTATATCATGCCTAACAGAATTTAGGAAACACCCCTTAAAAGACCATGTAAACTGGTTTTCTTTAAAAATCTTCTCACTTCTTTCATTTCTACAGTTATGGTGCTATGAAGGGACTTCACCAGATGGTTGAATTCTCTCTGATGGAAGCCGGGCATACCAAGTTTATTCCAGATTGGCATTTTTGGGTGTTCAAGTTCAAATGGAGGCACTGTTCTGTAGTAACACTAGACTAGATTGGTGAATGTATTCTGTTAACAGGCATAAACTCCCTCAGCTTTTAAATGACAGTGGAAAATCAGTTATATTCTGTTTAGGACATGTAAATACATTTTTTCAGCAGTGTTGATCAAGACAAGAGTCTGATTTCCTGTTAAGGACCCCTCTAATTAATTAGGGAAGAATGCTTTGTACAATAAAGCCTATCTTATATTGTGTTGAGTATTAGGTGTTTAAGACAGATGGCTGCTTAAAGCAATTTGATAGTAAAGCAGAAATCTTCTAAAGGAGCTTTCTGTTTGCTTTAAGCTGCCATCTTGTTTTATACAATCGATTATTCACTCTAATGTTCGTAATTAAGAGTTTTTACTGTATTTGTAAGGTTGAAAACTGTCGAGAATATAGCGCGACGTTCTACAACGTCATTTACTGCTAGCATACGTCACGTCTGTACCTAACGACGTCATTGTTTGTAAACAAATATGATAAAAGTACAGTGGACACAACACTTTTTCACCCGTCTTCCATCTTCTTTATTCGTCCTGTTATTGATCAAAATTCAAGTGTACTTAACAGTCTTTCAATAAAGAGGTTGTACTTATGCCATACAGTTAAGATATCTCGACTATGTAATTTTTGTCAATCCCGTTACCATGGTAACCCTTTTTTCACAAATAATTAGCAAATACATGCACTTAGAAACATCAGCACAATATTTGACTAGATATAAAACTACTGCATGAAAAATGAAAACACAGTTTAATGTGATGTCATTTCATATAAGTTGTGTGCTGTTATTGGCCAAAAATGTGATTCTTATGAAAACGGTGGTTTTAGAAAAAATGCGATTTCTCCAAAAATATAGCAGCCACAGCAAAACTATTTCGTCAGTGTTTCAAGGAAACACTGTTGCATAATAAAACGCCAAAATCTGAATTTGACCAAAAAACTTCAATAAGCCCCCTTTTCCCATGGCTTGTCACATATGTTGACACACCAAAATTTGTTAAATATGTCAAATGCTAGAACAAAAGTTGTACCAGAAATGGGTGTACATACTTTGAACACAATTAATAGCATAGCATACTATGGCAACTGAAATATGTTGATACAATGTCAGAGGTTTAGGGAACAAGAGTAAACGAGAACAGATTTTCCAATGACTTTAAACTCAATCATTTTAAAATAGTCTCCTGCAAGAAAGTCACTCAACATCACAAGTTATTGGACAAATCTTTGGGGAGGGAAATGATTTTTATTTTAGCTGGAATTTTCAAACAGCGAAGGTGTTGCAATATTAACAAATCCAAAATGCTTCTATAAATATGGCATAATAATAAATAATAATAAAACAATCATAATAATTTAAAAGAAAAATAAAGATCAGATTTTATATGAGAATCGAAAATAACGGGCATCTTGAAAAAATGCTTAAAATTGGTGTTTGTTTAAAACAGGGTCCTACCAGTTAACATACCATTAGGTGGAGAACTCACCAAGTCACTGCATGCTTTTTCATTAATATGGTAGGAGTAGGATGTGCAATAGTTGGTTTCGTTTACTAACATCCAAGGTCTGAGGTCATAACTCGCGAGTTAGATTTCCGAACTGTAAACAGAAGTCCAGTCCTGATATGACCGGTTTGTGTTTTAACCCATAACCCCAAAAATACGCCCTTTTACGCCTTTAATTTATTCTTCCACTGAAGAAAATAGTTCAAATTTATACAGCCATGAGTATATTTCATAAGAAATAAGTTCTATATTCTAGCAGATTGTAGATTAAAGCAGGCTGAAAGTAAAGCAGAATGCGCATTAAGGCGCATTCTGTTTTACTTATAACCTGCTTTAAGTGTCCACCTGTCTTCAAAAGTAGAAATGGACTATGGGGTAATGGGTTAAAAGGGAACCTAAACACATTCACTATTTCATGAAACTATGGGATGGTAAACGTGCTTTTACAGACATTAACGAATTAACACAACTTATGTGTGTTGAATCCAATACCCTAGCTAGCGCTGTTTCCAGTATTTAAGATAGGCGATCACTTAAAGCAGGTAAAGGTAAAAAGGTAAAGGTGATAGGTTTATCAAGTCTGAAATTTATATGTCATATTCTGCCGACTTTTACAATTACCTCCCTGTTCATCGAGTCATAAGTCGGCCATTTACATTCGGCGCTACTAGCAGCCATGACACATTGACTTATTTCCCTCTCAGGTACCCATTTAAATCACCTGGGTGAAGTGGAGCAATGTAGGGTTAATTTTTTGCTCAGAAAAATTTCAGTGATCCTGACAGGGCTCGAACCAGGAACCTCTCGCTTCCTAGTCGAGCGTCCTACCCACTGGACCACCGACCCATAGGTTGAAAGTAAAGCAAAATGCAGCATAAGGTGTAAGTTTGTTTTAATTCCAGTCAGGTTTAAATCAATTTAAGCTTCAGTCCGCTAAGGTATTGATTATTTTTCTTATGGTGCATATTTATGACTGAATAAATTGCACTATTTACTTTAGTGGAGCAATAAATCAAAGGCTTAAATTGTGTATTTGTGAGGTTGTATATGTGGTACTATGGCCGTATCAACAAGTACCAAGCAGACTTCGTTTTAACTTTTATTCATCTAACATTTCTTCTAAACATATGCTTCGGTCTTCTGATTGCTATCTGACCTTAACTAGCATCTCGCTAGACTTCTACATTCTCCTCCCTGAGACGGAGATAAGATCTCCTTATATACAGAGATTAAACGGAAAACGCCAAATACACTGATAACTGACCTCTGAAGGACCGTTATCCAGGCGCATTTCATAACTTTTATTACTTAATTTGGAAATACAGCAATCATTAATTTTATACCGAAGCATATTTTTCGTATCATAGCCGGAAGTAAATACAAATATTGATTTCAAATACAGTAACACCTGACTAATATACAGTTACATCTGTCTAAAACTATCATAATATCACAAATATTGATTTCAAATACAGTAACACCTGACTAAAATACAGTTACATCTGTCTAAAACTATCATAATACCACACCTTCCTATCTTTTCTTTGAAAAAATTGTGAGTAGATCTACAATTTAATTATAAAAATTTTGAATTTTTTCATCCCTCATAGGTTAAATTTTTTATTGTTTGTTACGAACTGCTTACAACTTAGTTGAACTTACCTGTGGTTCCATAAGGCACACTCGGGACAGCAAACGTCATCGTGCCGTGCACAATATAGTGAAATAAATTGACCATTGTGCTCATTGCATTCAATCTCACTCTTTGGTAAGCGGGTTGACTTTCCCCAATCATGAATCTCCGGTTTTCCAACAACATTGTGTTTTTTCAAAAACCTGTCATGGTCTTTCCGGCACGAATTGCAAAATGCTTCTTCACAATCTGAACAGAAACAAACAGCCTCCTTGTTGGTGCCATTCTCTTGACATTTAATACAAGGCCAGTCAAAGTATTCCTCTTGGTCGTTGGTAGAGACCACAGGGGCCAGTCACAAAAAAAAAAAAAAAAAAAAAAATCTCTATACGTATATATAAAGAAAGGGCACCAACAACATCTAAACACCCATCCCAAATTACGAGGCGCTGCTACACAATTAAAGGGTTTATCGTCAATAACTCTGCACTATATTACAGTCAACACATTTATCTTTCCAACGATACCTTATTGATCCCATTCGAAGATGAAACACACAGTCCACACGGCCTCAAACTCTAAAATATTCGGAAAAGTTTGTCTATGTCAGTTGAATTGTCCGCCGGTGTTTACATGCAATGACGCGATTTTTTGGTGATCAAAGCGGCTTCAAGAGAAATCGTCGATATTTCCATACAAAACACACCAAACTAACACTGTCCACGTCAATAACTCGCCCAGGATACGAATATTGTCCAAGAAATCAACTCCGTTTCACTCGCGATATGTTCAATCACCACCAAGTCGCCATTTGCAATGAATCGGGCAGATTTTGTAAGGTGATTTTTGATTGGTTAAAAAGATAAACGCTATCAACGAACAAGTGATAGATTAAAAAAAGATGATTACCTTAAAACTCAATCTTTATAGGAATATTTACATTATAATATATTTAGAATCGAACTAAAGTGAATATATATTTTGCAAAGGACGTTTTATCTTGATTTCCATCATTTTTTAGAAACGGGAACCAACCCTATAAACGGGAAACAGCACATGTTAATAGAAAGGGCAATTGTTTTTCCCGCGATCTGTCAAAAGTTTATTTTATTAGGAAAAACTCCAAGTTAATCCGAACGAAAGCCGACCAATGAAAGCTTACCTTTTATATCGCTCTTGTCAGTGCATTCACCTCGGACTGTAAATGTGCCCGATTCATTGCAAATGGCGACTTGGTGGTGATTGAACATATCGCGAGTGAAACGGAGTTGATTTCTTGGACAATATTCGTATCCTGGGCGAGTTATTGACGTGGACAGTGTTAGTTTGGTGTGTTTTGTATGGAAATATCGACGATTTCTCTTGAAGCCGCTTTGATCACCAAAAAATCGCGTCATTGCATGTAAACACCGGCGGACAATTCAACTGACATAGACAAACTTTTCCGAATATTTTAGAGTTTGAGGCCGTGTGGACTGTGTGTTTCATCTTCGAATGGGATCAATAAGGTATCGTTGGAAAGATAAATGTGTTGACTGTAATATAGTGCAGAGTTATTGACGATAAACCCTTTAATTGTGTAGCAGCGCCTCGTAATTTGGGATGGGTGTTTAGATGTTGTTGGTGCCCTTTCTTTTTATATACGTATAGAGATTTTTTTTTTTTTTTTGTGACTGGCCCCTGTGGTAGAGACTTCCTCATTCCCACCGGTCGCCATTACGCATTGATCTGCTGTTTGGTTCCCCTTTTCAACATAGACAAATACCACAGGGGGCCAACTAGGTATTACGTAGGAGCGTTTGTCTACGACAACATGTATTGGACTAGCCACGACAGTAAACATATTTTACATGTTCTGTCAAATGTCAACAGTGTTAAATATCATAAATCGTCCTTTTGTTCGTAAATTATAAGAAGTGACACACTGTTTATAGAATCAAGCCCCATCATATGCAGTTTGTGGTTCCAATTGTCACTTTGTGATTGATTATATCTGATCTTACCATTTTATTAACCCGTTCAGTAATCAGCATAATATGTGTATGTATTGCTACGAAGATGTATCTGTGTGTATACGTTTCTAACAGAGGGTGTATTGGTATGCTCACGAAGTTTTCTTTTACTACATAACCAGCTGAAATGGAATATTTGGACATTTACGTTATTGACAGGCCCGTAGGAAACGTGTGTGTGTGTGTGTTGGGGGGGGGGGGGGGGTGCCCCAGTCCCCAATAATTTTGCAATTAATGGTTACCAGGCAAATTACTTTTTATTTGGTCTATAGATAAACGCCACGACTTATATAGGAAAACCCTTAAAAATCTTTTTATAGCCTACAATATATATCACAATATTGTCTTGCCCAGTCAGCTTAGATACAATGTTCTCAGGTGAGCGACTTGTGGGCCATAGTCCTCTTGTCCTTCTTACGTTCCTGATTGAAGAGGAGGTTGTGACAGAGGGGTCATCTAATCTAGTACTTTTGTTATCTTAATGCCCATCAACGGATGCAACTTTTACATTTTTATCTGTAGAACAGAGTCGTTGTTGGAAAACCATCATATTTAAAATCTGTATATAGCCTAATGGGATAATACATGCATAGTACACACCGATTGGCACAAACGTACAGTATGTGGAATGTAACTTAATGATTAACGTTAACACTGCCGAGTGTTGACCATTGGAAACAATAATGTACAGTGGTTGCTCCAAATAACACAGCTTCATTGTTGGCGTCTGCTTGTTTGCATGCCCCACATGTAGTACATACTTTGTCTAGCTAACTTCTCCTACACTTTTCAAGCTACAACCTTATAACTTGGCAGAGTGTTTGTACATATACAGTAGATGTGCATGTGGACTTAAAGTCAAATTGGGGGAGGGAGGCATCATATTTGTCTTACAGAAAATATGCCTATCATCTTATTATACAGTAAAAACTCTCTAATACAACCATTAAAACAAAGGCTAATTGATTGTAAAAAGACAGTTGACAATTAACCTAGAGCAAGGTAGTACTAAAACAACTTTTAGGAGCTTTCTGTTTTACCGTCACCTTGCTATATATATAAGAAATCACCTATCGTAAACATCTAACAATGCACACAATATTGTGGACGTAATAGAGATACTTTACTGTACTCTAGGCCAAGGTAACAGTTTAGTTTCAATTTAGGGGTCTGTGTTTGTTACCAGCAGGCGTTAACAGTATGTGAGCCTTTTACCATTTGTCAAAAAGTGTAGACATTGATTGACCTCAAATATTAAAAACTGGCAGCTGATCTGAAATGTTATTATTCTCAGATTCATGAGTCCCAGTTTCTTTTTGCATGGTTCAAATTGAAAAAATCAAAAACCTTTTCAAAATAAAGTTGTGTTTATTTCGTATACGTTTTCCGAGTGCTTTTATACTTGAACACTCGCATATACCGTAAAAAAGAATGCGTAGTACATGTATCGGTTTTCTATCATAAATTTTTACAAGATATACTTATATATAGTTTGCCGACTTTTTCATTTATTTATAAAAAATAATATGTCTCGACATTTTTTAAAATGATGCAGGCTACTGCAAGATATCTCCGTTTAAGCCATTATGTTCTGGAAACCATTTCCCCCCATAGCTTGTTCCTTGTTTTAAAGACAGGTGGCAACTTAAAGCAGGTTGAAAGTAAAGCAGAATGCACATTTAGTCGTTTGCTGCTCTGCTTCCAGTCTGCTTTAAGCTACCATTAACCAGGAAAATATCTTATGGTACATTACATACGTATGACTGTATAAAGTAGGGATGTAAATAATCGGTCATTTGACTAACCGGATAACCGTTTAATATTCCGAGCAGTTAACCGGTTAACTGTTCAATATTACCTGACAGTTGCGACAAAAGATTATTTTACTTCAACGCCGGTGTAACGGAATAAACTGACCCCATAGAAAAGTGACCCGCGCTCATTTGATTTTAACTTAACCCCCGTTCATAGTAGTTTGGTTCTCCGGTCATAAAATATCGTCCCCGGCACACGAAGGAAACTGATCCCTTACGAAAAATCATAACCCCTATAGAAAAGCGACCTCATGTGTAAAAACACCATGTAGTTTAACGATATAAAGATTATTTAATAATGATATAATTATGTTGGGTATAACATATACAATAACACAAATATTTGCTGTCTTATATTGAGTCTAGAAATATAAATAATAAGTTTTATTGAAATCAATAAAACATAGCTCGAATTTTCTCATACAAAGGACCCTATTTATTTAATATATCTCACTGATTTCGAGCTATAATATGTTGTAAAAAATGCATTTAGTAATATAATCATTAAGTATATGCAATATTTAATTCGGGAATATATGATAAGGGGGTCCGTATAAGCTTCCGTAGAAATGACCTTATTCTTGTTAATATACAATGTGCTATTTTAGCAATTGACATTTATTATGACTTTAAAAAAAATCAAATATGTTTTGTAAGATGTAAAGTCTTTAAATTTTATCTTAATGCCTATATATATTATAATTGACAAAATGAATACAACGGTCTTAATCTATAGTCGAAACAAAAGTGCTGACGACGTTTTTAAAGCATGCAATGTGGCGATGAAGGGGTTTGAACTAATTGATACACAGTTTTCAGTTTTCAAGACACGTATAAAATTTGCATGTAAGTAGTCATCTTTGAATGCTCTTTTAAGTGTAGAAAAAATTAAAATCGATAATCTTCAAACACGAAGCCAACTATCAAAATCCTTTTAATGCAGATCTTATAAATCAGATCAAGATACTTGAATAAAATTAACGTAATCCTTTCATCTGTTATATAAAAGGAGTACGTGACGTGCATTTTACTGCTCACGAATCGTAGCTTTACTAAATACATGTTTTTTCTACTTGTAGTGATGGGTTTTGTCTGACATGGATGCTAGATCTACATGTATTTTTAAAACTACCACCGCTCATAATGGTACCCCTGTTTAAAGCCGTAACGAGTATAATTTTGAATTAGTGTTGCATGTGTGTGCAAGATCGTTGAAGGATTTGCAAAAACAAAACCGAACTGTAATGATGTGACTGTTTATTGAATCCTCTTGTTTAATGTGACCCATACTCTCGGGCTATCTCCTTCAGACCTAAACAAATTAACGCCGCCTGTGTGACAGCGAATATCTTCTGAAACAGAAATATTGATCGAAATTCTGCTGTTTTGTTCAGACCTTTAATATCTAAATATATTTTTTCGATTAACCGGTTACCGATTTTTCGAACCGATAATCGGACATTCGAACGGTTAACCGGTTAACCGATTAACCGTTGCCATCCCTAGTATAAAGTAGTATGTTTTTCTTCAATTGAGGAATAATTTGAAACTAGTTTGCCGGTGTCAGGATCATGGTTCACAGTTTGCGTTTTCTCCAATATGGTTGCCGGTTACGTTGAAAGTCCGGTGTTTGTATCGGACACTGTCTTCTACTTAGTTGTCTCCCACGTGAATGAGACCTTTTCATCCTGGTGTACCGTAGTGCAGTGATAGACCGCCTACCTTGTACTTCTGAAAGGCAGTAGGAACAGAACAGCATGTTCGATGTCCTGAAATCAAACAAGAGACTTTGTAGCCAATCCAATACATGAATTTGTAGCGTAACCTATACATCTGAACTGTACTTCGTATAGAAACTTATACAGCTTCTGTGCAACACGTAGACATACACAACGTTTACAAAAAATTGTTTTACGGTAGAATATAAGCATCATGGAAGTATTAAATGGACCTATTCAATAGTGAAAAGCTTTTTCTTCAACATGCATAGATTATTTCTTCAATGTTTTATTTTACAATACAAAATTTAAGCCACAAATGCATTTATAAATGAACAAAAGCTATCTAGCACATGTTAAATCACAGCAATGTATAGTATCGCCTTTTAACAGGCCTAAATGATCATGTAACCTATATAAGTGCATGTTAAATAATATATTTACACTTACCATTTGGGATTTTCAGCACTTTAGGGGCTAAAGCCGTGAATAATTCCATTTTTTCTTAGTACTTCAATGTTGTTTGTATACATGTTGTTGTAGCATATCCAATACATGTTGTCGTAGACAAACACTCCAACGTAATACCTAGTTAGCCCCCTGTGAATACAAGCATAATATATAAACTGGCCAGCGTATCACCTTAAACAATAGCTAGGTGTATCTCTCGTGTCGAGCTTTATACCCTGATACTATAAATCTTAACAAGGTATGCAAATCGACATGTATAATGTTTTCACAAGCTCGTGCTCGAAATGTCATTGTATCATATCTGTTTTATCAGCCTATACTTACAATTGCATTTATGAAACAAAAATGCATTGAATATTTTAAACACAAAATGGATCTATGAAACACGAGTACTAATTACCAGTCAATGCAAAACAAGAGCATTGTTGTCCATAATTTCTTATCTATAACCCTTACTTGTTTGTCGATTAGAACGTGTTAATTGACATTGATGTTGCTCAATATTATGATTCGGTTCGTTTCAGTGTTAGTAAAGAATATCGTATAACTCAAGTGTGTCATTATGTGTACACATAACGACACGACGATGGTAATGAATTCATGTATACATACCGATATACATAATCATTTAGAGTAGTTAACTCGCTCACTGATTACATTAGGCCACCTGTGTCATTGTGGTATAGTTAACACATTCAACACAAGCGACGAGTACACTAGTCCTTTACAAACAGTGTACCTGTGAAGAGTACATATGTCCTATGCAAACTCGAACGGTATCTATTACATATGTCCTATGCAAACAGTATATACCCTGATCAAAGGGTTTCTAAAGGAATATTCTGATCAGGGATTGGACTGTTTGTAATCATTGAAATATATTGTAAAAAGGTCCCTAAATAATAAAAAATGGACTAGACTTAATTAGGAACTGGGATTTTCCATGTTAGTAGTTATGGGATTTATTGATCACGCGATGTTAAAACCGAAACTAAGGGCAGTGCCTATATAGGCCTATAGATATTTATGTGTGTGTTCTTTGCATAAAAGTGTATCATATTGCAATGACAACACTGACTTGGCAGAGTTATTTTTAAATTGGAACATTAGAAAACTTTTAAAGGGATGAGTATTCCCTACATCCAGCAAGAGACATTTATAGCTGTAGCGCGTTCAGTTACCGTATCGATTGCATCAAAAATCGTAACTATTTAACTAAAACGACCTGTTTGCACGATATCGATTGCGAACGGACTCGGAGGTAGTGAGCCAACGCTAACGATAAAAAACAAAATGACAACGAAATGAGTTTTCAAATACAGCGAACAGTCCCGGGTTAATTTCTCATCAATAAACCAACATTTTCCGATACTCAATGTATAAAAAAGCAGATTACAGCTAAGCAGCTAAATCTTATTTTTATATGCGGTAAAATTGATGCATTTCAGTTGATTTGTACACTTTTGCGTGTGTTATTCCGATACGTAAATAGTTCGTTCGTACCCTTGAAAAGTAAATAAACTTGGGGGCGCAATGAGTTATTATTGAAGCGTATTGGAGAACGTTAGATGTCGTAGTTGAGATTTGTCACTTATGCCGATGTTGACGGCAGATACGGACAATGATGGGACTTTTTCAAAATTTCTTCTAGCATGTACCAAGGGTGCATTAGGCCAGACAAAACGTATTTTTCGTTTCATCTAAAGTTATCTTGCTGTTGACATGTATATAAATACGCTTACTATTTCTGATATTCATTTTTCAGCAGACTTTTACTCAAAATCACTTGAAAACCCTTGTGGGATTTTATACTTCATAAACTCATGGTTTTCGCTCTCAACAACGACTGACATTCGGACGTCTTGGTGTCCCGTCATCAAAGACGGATAACGCAGCCGCTGCTGCTTCCCTTCAACCCAAAGGGGCAACCGGTCTAAGAATAGCGGGTCCAAAGACAGTAGGTACAACAGGCCCAGGGGCAGCAGTTTACAGTTTAAACATATGTTTCGACTGCGTTTCTGAAAAGTATAATTGATATGTTCCAAATATAAATAAAAGGACCATGCGGACTTAAATCGTTCACCTGGAAATATCATTGGACGGTTTCATTTTTACCCAAAGGGTACATATAATAATTTGTCCAAACGAACGAACGCCATTTCTTAACAGAAGCGGACAGTAATTTTCCTTCTTTGATAAATTGTAAATAAATCGAGAAGAAAAAGTACATCGCCTTAGGCAATATCGTACGGCGATAATGTGCACGAGATTTTTGTGTACAGTCGTCTTTGTATTGTTCGTGTAACTTTTATTTTTCTAAAGTTGCTTTTATTCTATATAGTTTGAAAATTTGAGTATAGGTTTTCTCCTTTTTATTTTTCCTTTGAAATACCTAACAATCGATATCTCTAAATAAATTACATTATTGTTAAATTGTTAAGTCATATAAAATGGATTGGTCCATCATTACTGTTTTTGGATAGCTGTTGTGGTCAAAGTATACCGAATTGAATTCCAATCCGAATGCGTACCACTGTTAATTCTTTTTATTTCATAGGAATCGCCAGGTCAGTAATTACAAAAACAACAACAAATAAGATAATTAAATTATTACAATAAAAAAACTATTAACATTATCATCATTCGCCGCGCAACTGTTTGCCACTCATATTTATAGTTTGTTCAATAAGAAAAACGCAGACGACAATTCAGCATGCTTTAGGGTTAATCCGCCCATCAGTTGTAGGCTTGTAGACATTTGGAGCAAGTCCCTCATTCTCAGTTACTACAGTAAAACCCCTTTATTCCACCCACTTGAGGTTTAACTATTGTATGAAAAATAGGTGGCAGATTAAAGCAAGGCGAAAGTAAAACAGTAAGCTATTTAGGAGTTTTTTGTTTTACTTGCACCTTGATTTAAGCATCCAGCTGCTTGATTAAACACAAAATAGCCATTTTCATTTAATGGCCGTTATACAGAGACGTTTCTGTATTATATCCGTATCTGTCGTCAACATCGGCATTGGCATAAGTGACAAATCTCAACTACATGTATAAGGGTTGTTTGCATCGTTAACGTTGCCGTTCTCCGATACAGTACTTGAACGCGCTACTGTAATATGCGCAATACACAGTAGAGAATACATTTTCTTTCCCGTTTCTTTCCCGTTTAAACGCAAACGCAATGCACTAAACTGTGGAAATTCTAAGTTGGAGCCTGATCAGACGCCGGGTTACCCGGCGTCTGATGTGGCTCCACATGTTTGCAATGGAAATAATAGTGGTTGTTTTTTTATATATATATATATCAATGCGTTTATTGGTAAAGAATAAAATATCAGTAAAGTTAGCGCAGCGGTCTCGTGCTGCACGAGGATCATGCTTATCTCAAGTATTCTATATTCGATGTTACCTTGCTTACCTATTTACCATTATTAACTATTCTGTTCTAAAAATAACTCGGACAAATCAGAAAAATCGGACAATATGTCCATTTAACCCCATTCATCGCCATGACATCAATTTTAAACAATTGTCGTCTGTTTTTATTTCTCATATTTAAATTTTAGGCAGTTTGGCTTAAGTAATTATTGAAATGAGTGTCAAACATTTTGGATCCTGATCAGACGTCGCGTTACTCGAAGTAAGGCAGTGAAAGGGTTATTTAAGTGTAAATCAGCAGAAGAAACATTGAAACAATGTAGTCGGTATTGACAGACAGGGTATTCCGCAGTCTTTGCCTTAACCCATTCCCCCCAAAAATACGCTTTTTTTTAGATTTAACTCCTCTAATCTATCACTCCACTGAAGAAAATACATTCTAGCAGCTGTTAGCTTAAAGCAGGCTTATAGTAAAGCAGAATGCGCCTTAAGGCGCATTCTGCTTTACTTTCAACATGCTTTAAGTGATCACCTGTCTTCAAAACTAGAAACAGGCTATCGGGTAACGGGTTAATGTTTTATGACAACCTGCCAAAAGCTTACACTTATTTTTTCGCTGTTATATGCCGAATTCTGATGCAAGTATCAATTATTCGAATCAGAAAGCACTTGTCCCGGTCGTCGGGCAGTGCGAAGATTGAATTATTCGAGCAATTGGCACCGGTGATTGACGGAGACGAGGAACGGGGTATCAGTATGAATTGTTTTCTTTCAACCATATGTGCGCTATGATAATTGTCGTCTGTTAATTTTGTCGTCTGCAATGATTTACTAAAGCGGTCCCCTTAATACTGTAAAACATGTATTTTTCGCGTCATGAATATTTCGCGTAATGCGATATTGTATTAATTCGTGGCATCATGTGATATTTTTCTAGCTGATGGTAGCTTAACCCTTTACCTCATAGCCTGTTTATAGTTTTGAAGACAGGTGACCACTTAAAGCAGATTGAAAGTAAAGCAGAATGTGCCTTATGGCACATTCTGCTTTACTTTCAGCCTGCTTTAAGCTAAAATCTGCTAGTCTATATAAAATATTTGTAATGGTAATTGTTCATGAGGGTATAAACTGGAACTATTTTCTTCAGCGGAGGAATAAATTAAATACGCTAAAAGTCGCTTCTATGGGGGAAAGGGTTAAAGCAGGCTGAAAGTAAAGCAGAATGTGCCTTAATGCACATTCCGCTTTACTTTCAACCTGCTTTAAGAAGTCACCTATTTTCAAAACTAGAGACATGAGGCAACACATTTGCGAATTAAAACGTAAATTATATTCTCGCGAATAAAACCGGTTTAACAGTATAATTGCCAATATTATTGACTATATAAAGTTTGCCCTCAACTGCACATTGATATTATAAGAGCTCCAGATAATGGGGTATATCAAAAGCTAAATTGTTTATCTCTTCATTTAATCCTATGGTGTCACTACTCATTAGAATCGTCTCTTCGAGGATATGTGGTGCTGAAATGAGTGAGGGAAAGGCACATATCAATATCATTGACAGTGCGTCAATAAATATTTGAGTTCTCTGATATTCTTCAATACCGCCCGTGAACGATCAATAAGAGTGTCAATGTAAATTATTGACAATTATAGTGGGTGTGATTGGGCAGCTTTAGTTGATACATTGTTCCCTCCCTACAACGATTCCCTCCTTACAACGACACTTGCCGTTGTTTCCCAAACGAAACAAATATGTCTAACCTTTTCACGGCTGCTATATTGTCTGCTTAAAATTGTCGTCTGCTGTTGTTCTCGAAGTTACATAACAGACATTCTGACAGAAAAAAAACTTAATGACGAGGGACAAACAGCTTGAATCCAGATCAGATGCCGCGTTACGCGGCGTCTGATATGGATTCAAGCTGTTTGCAAATGTAAACCAATTTTCCTCCATATAAAGACTCCCTCCGAACAACGCACACATTTGTGTCTCCAATTGGCTGTCGTTGTATAGAGGGAGCGCTGTAAATGTTTTTACAATCCGAAAATATCATCAGTGTCAAAAACAGTTAAGATCTAGATGAGAAGCAGAGTAACTCGACGTCTTGTTTCAATCCTAATGTTTGCAAGAGTTATCACAAATGTACTCACATCCTTTAGAATAATAACTAACACATGTTAACAGAAGATCTATGCATTTTGTATTAGATAAGTTCATTGTTGAATATTGGTCTAGGTTGTAGATCTTTGATCGACAAACGCTGTACATGTTAACTCACCTGTAACTGTAGTTGTTGTTTATGTTTTGACGTCTAGGCACGTCAAAACATCACGTCCTCTCTACAACGGCCCTCCTAACAACGACTCCCTCCTTACAACGACCATTGTTGCTGTTCCCTAATCAGGACAATTATGTCTAACGCTTTTACTGCTGCAATATCGTCTGCTTAAAAGTGTCGTCTGATGTTTTTCTCAAAATTACATAATAGACATTTTGACAGGAACAACTTCCTGACGAGTGACAAACAGCTTGAATCCAGATCAGACGCCGCGTTATGCGGCGTCTGATCTTGATTCAATCTGTTTGAAAATGTTAGACAATTTCCCTCCATATAACGACTCCCTCCGAACAACGCACACAACTGTTGTCTCCCAGTGGGTGTCGTTGTAGAGAGCGAGCGCTGTATATGACAATTCCAAATAATTTAACAAGCCTAGAAAAACAAAAGAGTTCACACTTGCAATAGAAAGAAAGAACGAGGCATAAATGGCGTTCAGTCAGAGCCTACTCGATTTATGTAAGCGTTTTAAACCAAACATAGTTTAGCTTTTCTTTTTCTTTATTTACACCAAAAAGTGTAATACATGTAAATCACCTTTTGTTAAGTATTTTACTCGAGCCCACTTACAACCTCGCACCATAATATCACTTGATTATTAATAGTAATTTATCTTAAAACTAGAAAAAGTGTTTCTCGGAACACATGTGTCACCTGTCAGCAAGCATCAATGGAACAAGAGAAATAATTAAAATGAAAAGTTTCAGTATAGCAGAAGTTATTTTCCAGAAAAGAAAGTGTAGAAAAGAGGAATATCTCTACTGGTATTCATGCAAGAGTTATGAACCATGTGAAACATAAATGAAATTTCGTCTGAAAAGCATCAATGCAACAGAAGTTATAGAAAAAATAGAAAATGTGGGAAAGGTAAATAAATCTCACAGTAAATCCCACTCTTCATGCAAGAGTTATAACCTTTGCTATGAAATGCTTGTACATTTTGATAAACTGGGCTGCAGAAGTAAGGTTGAATATGTATACGTTTTCGGGAAAGTTTGGGAAAACCAACGTATTGATAATCCTATTATGTTTTTACAGAAATATGAACAGCGGCTTTAAGGGTGTATCAATGTCATGAGCCATTTTTTTCAAAGTATTAAACTTTTTTTCTATCATTGTTTCTTTGGAAGAGCTATTTATGATGAATGAAATAATGAAACAAAATATATATGGCGGTGTCCTTTTTTTTGAGCTACATCGATTTGAAAAAGGTATGTCAAATTTGGATTTTTTTCTTCAAATTTTACCCATTCAGAGTACAAGTTTCAGTAAAATCTATTTCAAAACAAAACAAAAATGTTAATTTGGGTTTTCTTTATTTAGTTTATGTCTATGGTGGTATGTTCACAAATATAAACCAAATTTAGACAAAGCAGGCACCAGGTTTGAACAATATGGATCCTTGAATATAAAAAATATGCTTGATATAGGGCATGATTTTATTAGATTTTTTATTTCATGAAAAAAAGTAAAAAAGTTTGAAAATGAAATAGTTCTAGTATTTAACTTTTTCTTATATTCTACCAGATGAAAGCCCATACTAAGGCAGTTCAAAATATGAACAGAAATTGAAAGGTCAGTGTTGAAAATTTTGAGTTATTAAAGTAAAAAGAGTTATCACCCCTTACAAAATTTACAAAAAAGTACCATATCGATGATATTTAGAGCTTTATAAATTTCACATTTGGTGCCTTATTTTTCTTAAATTAGTTTTTGTATGAAGAAATACTACCATAGATAGGAAACAAATAACACAAACCCAAATTATCATATTTGTTTTCATTTAAAATGGGTTTTATTGAAGCGGGCTGTTTGAAAAGGACAAAATAAGAGGAAGTGGGTGGGGTAAATTTTACATGGCCGCAGAGCCAACTGTTATTCACCAAAATGTACACTTTTTCTATTTTTTCATTCATCTTAAATAGCTCTTCAATACAAAACCATCATAGAGTGTTTTCATATACTTTGAAAAGTTCCCAAATTCATGACATTGATACACCCTTAAGACGAGTTGATATCTGCAGACGTGGAGAATGCAGTGCTTTGAAAATGCCAAATTATCATATTATATTGATTTTAAGTTAACAATAGAAATAGAACCTTATGTAACGGCAATTGATGTTGTAAAATTCCGAAAATGTTTTGCAGCATTCAGAAGCTCATCTCACTGTTTAATGATAGAGCACGGCAGCCATCTAAATATTCCTAGGGAATGCCTCTACTGCTTTATTGTGAATGTATGTTGAAGACAATCTACACTTTGTATTTAAATGTCCATTGTATTCAGATATAAGATCACAATATATTTCTGAGTATTACACTGTTAATCCAAACTGCTTCTTCTTTAACAAACTTATGTCATTTAGAGATAAACAAACAGTACGGAACTTAGCAATGTATCTATATGATTCCTTTCAAAGGCGTAGAGAATTCATTGCTAACTGATATGTGTAGATTAGTATTACCTTGTTAACCCAGATGATATCACCACTCTTTCACACCATGTATATGATTGTATTACATGTATATATACTTATTGTACTATCTTATGTATAGGCCGGTGACCCGAGTATCACAATAAACTTTGAATTGAATTGAATTGTACCTTGTGCAAGACACGTTCACTCACCAGTCTGTTTCCATTAATGAATTTTAATTTCGAAAGCTTCAGTAAAGCAGGAGTAATCTGGTGAAAAAGATAATGTGAAAGGGGGAATAACTCTCACAGTATTGATGCAAGCATTATGAGC
Source organism: Gari tellinella (assembly GCA_922989275.2). Taxonomy (NCBI): domain Eukaryota; kingdom Metazoa; phylum Mollusca; class Bivalvia; order Cardiida; family Psammobiidae; genus Gari; species Gari tellinella. The sequence continues at coordinate 50,637,118 of OV277866.1, forward strand.
CTTCAGCCTTGAGCAAAAAAAGTTTCTGTCCATAAATGAAATTTCAAAGCTTAAGGACCATAGTGACAGTTTATATTCTAACGGTCAAAGGGGAACAACTCATGCAAAATGTTTGCATGAGTTACTTTCCTTTGATAATCACTCCATGATTAATGTTTTATGCGTATTTCTATTTTTTCTATCTCAATAAGCTACATTATGCGCTCAAACCTGCATTTGGGGACCACGATTAGAATAGTGATCTATCGTTGACGATTGAACTGTATAGATTTTGGCTCCATTTAAGCATTTTAAAGTGGTTATCATACAGGATTTGTATATATCCCTATGCAATTGGACTTATAGTAGTGCAGCAGATAATAGCTTAATAACAGAAGAATCTTTCACTTCCGGAAACAAGCACCAAAATTGGCACACATACTCCTTGGGGGTTGCTCTTTTCAAAAAACCCGCTGGCCAGTGGCCACTTGAAAATCCAAAATGGCCGCCATTTTCCAAGATGGCCGCCAAGGCATATACAGAAACATTGATTTTCGCCCTAAATATGCTAAACCTTGTCTATTTCAATGGTCTATGTGTCAAATAACGCATCTCGAATCTTTAAGTGACTTAAGGGTAAAATGAAGCCATAGAGCTATTTCATGGTCCCAAATTTAATTCTATATAGCCAAAACGCATTTTTTGACACATAAACCATTGAAATAGACAAGGCTTTGCATATTTAGGGCAAATATCAATATTTCTGTATATACCTTGGCGGCCATCTTGGAAAATGGCGGCCATTTTGGTTTTTCAAGTCGCCAGCGGGTTTTTTCAAAAGAGCAACCCCCAAGGAGTATGTGTGCCAATTTTGGTGCTTGTTTCCGGAAGTGAAAGATTATTTCAGTTATCTGTCCCGCTATAGCTGTTACTCTCTATGCAGACATTTTTATTTTTTAGAAAAACTAATTCCGGTACCTATATTTCTTATGTGTGATTTCAGTGAATGAATGCTTCAACAATATTTTGTAAAAAATATTATCAACATCTGAATGTTATAACAGTAGAAGAAAAATCTTTGAAAAATAACTAAATTAGTCTATTTGATGTGTTCCTTTTTTTTGACGGATGTGTTGTTTTCATGATTTTGGTGCTATTGGACCCTATTTTTTCCATTTTATGAAAAATTGTGTATAAACCAACAAATTAGAAAAAATTACAAAGCTGAAGAAGGTTATTCTAAGATTTTATTATCAAAAGCATGTGTCTTTCGATAATTAGGGGTAAGTTGGTATAATCACATCATAAGTGTATGCAAAATTTCATTTAAATGTGTCCACTAGTTTTAAATTATCTCCCATTTGTCGTGTTTGTTTTAATTGCAAACAACCTATATTATACTTGCAACATGCAAAGCACTTCCACTTGTCAAGCTCCTCACATAAATGAAATTTCATCTGAGAAGTTTCATTTGATCAACTTATAAATACCACTGTACACTACATTCATTTCAGAGCATACCTAATGGCCATTTAAATGATACCTGGTTCCAGCAATATCATGTATGACAAGAGGCCCTGAAGGCCATGAAATTGCTCATTCAAATTTGTAGTTTAGCACGTAAAAATGTTTGGAATACAACCTCATATCCAGGTATGGTAGAGTACATCAAGGGCAGATAACTAGATCCTAAACAATACTGAAATGAAGCCTTTTCTAGCATTTCAAAGTATATCAAGGGCACAATTTTGTCACAATGATTTGATTTCAACAATAGTTGCACTCCTTCGAAAACTTACTATTATAGCTATACACTTTGTGTGCCGGTATAATCAAAATCCATTGAAAACTGTAGTTGCAAGAGTGTAAACACTGTTAGATATGGCATTTTCAGCAATTCAAGGGCAGATAACTCTTGACCAAATTGGTCCGATTTCAATTATAATGGCACTTATTCGAACTCTTATGCTCATATACAATCTGAGCAAGTTTGAAATAGAATGGATAAAAATGGTGGCCTCTAGAGTGTATAAGCACCATTAAATATGGCATTTTCAGCAATTCAAAGGTAGATTACTCTCGACCTATTATTCTGATTTCAACCATAATCGTACGTACTCATTGAAATTTTAGGGTCATATACAATCTGAACAAGTTTGAAATAGATTGGATAAAAATTGTGGCCTCTAGAGAGTAAACAAGTAGTTAAATATGGCATTTTCAGCAATTCAAAGGTAGATAACTCTTGATCTTTTGGTCAGATTTCAACCATAATCAAACACATTCAAACTCTTATGGTAATATACAATCTATGCAAGTTTGAGAAAGATTTGATAAAAAGTGTGGCCTCTAGAGTGTAAACACTGTTAAATATGACATTTTCAGCAATTCAAAGGTAGATAACTCTTGATCTATTGGTCCGATTTCAACACATCCGAACTCTTAAGGTTATAAACAATCTGAGCAAGTTTGAGAAAGATGGGATAAATATTGTGGCCTCTAGATTGTAAACACTAAAATTGTTGACTATGAACGACTAACGCCGGACATTCAAGGATTGCAAAAGCTCACCCAGAGCTAACTAGGTGAGCTAAAAATTGAGGTCAAAGGTCAGGGTCACAGTGACCTAAAAGTAGTATGTGACACTCCGCATTCCCAAGATGTACTCACACAACAAATTTGGTGTCCCTAGCTAATGTGGCAATGGAGATATGCTCCAGACAAAAAGCATCACGTACAGACGCACACACATACACACACAAGCAGATCCCTATATACCCTCTCGATGAGTATACAAGATACAAGAGATTTATTTAACGTTGGATACAATATAACAATAAACATTAGCTGTAACAGCTATTTTCCGACAAACACAAGTATAATATAAGACCCTGATGAAGACCCTGATAGGGTCGAAACGTTGTTAAATAAAAACAACAAGTCTACTTGTAACCTGCAAAGATCGTTAGTTTTACTTGACTAGTTCCTAGTGTTTTAAGTATAATATAAACAAGAGTAAAAATGCTGTAAAAAGAAGGACTGTAAAAGAAAGGGTTTACATAGGGTAGTGAGGGTATAACAATATTCCCACTAATGGCCAAGCTAATGTCACAAAAAAATGGCCAGGACTATGTCAATGTGTTCCACTGATGTTCCACCACCTCGATAGCTCATTGGTAGAGCTTCCGCTTTCGAGGCGGGAGGTTGTGGGTTCGATCCCCAGCCGAGTCATACCAAAGACCATTATAACAAGGGCCACTATGGCCCTAAATCGCTAACCTGGTAACCATGTAACCATGTACACCGTGTGACCTAGTTTTTGACCGGGCATGACCCTCATTCTAACTTGACCTCGATTTCAATGAGACAAATATTTTGTTCAAGTTTCATGAAGATTCAATGAATTTTGTAGTCTCTATAGAGTGTTAACGAGGTTTTTCGATGATTTGACCTAGTGACATAGCTTTTGACCGGACATGACCCACATTCGAACTTGGCCTAGATTTCATTAAGGCAATCATATTGATGAAGTTTCATGAAGATCAAATGAAATTCGTAGCCTCTAGAGTGTTAACAAGGTTTTTCGATAATTTGACCTAGTGACCTAGTTTTTGACCAGACAAGACCCACATTCGAACTTGATCTAGATTTCATTGAGGCAAACATTTTGATGAAGTTTCATGAAGATCAAATGAAATTTGTAGTCTCTAGAGTGTTAACAAGGTTTTTCGAAGATTTGACCTAGTGACCTAGTTTTTGACCGGACATGACCCATATTCCAACTTGGCCTAGATTTCATTGAGGCAATCATATTGATGAAGTTTCATGATGATCAAATGGAATTAGTAGCCTCTAGAGTGTTCACAAGGTTTTTCGATAATTTGACCTAGTGACCTAGTTTTTGACCGAACATTCGAACTTGACCTAGATTTCATTGAGGCAATCATATTGATGAAGTTTCATGAAGATCCAATGAAATGTGTAGTCTCTAGAGTGTTAACAAGGTTTTTCGAAGATTTGACCTAGTGACCTAGTTTTTGACCGGACATGACCCACATTCGAACTCGGCCTAGATTTCATTGGGGCAATCATATTGATGAAGTTTCATGAAGATCCAATGAAATGTGTAGCCTCTAGAGTGTTAACAAGGTTTTTCGATAATTTGACCTAGTGACCTAGTTTTTGACCGGACATGACCCACATTCGAACTTGGCCTAGATTTCATTGGGACAATCATATTGATGAAGTTTCATGAAGATCCAATGAAATTTGTAGCCTCTAGAGTGTTAACAAGGTTTTTCGATAATTTGACCTAGTGACCTAGTTTTTGACCGGACATGACCCACATTCAAACTTGACCTAGATTTCATTGAGGCAAACATTGTGACCAAGTTTCATCAAGATCCAATGAGATTTGAACCTGGTAGAGTGTTAACGAACAATTGTGGACGGACGGACGGACAGACGACGGACGACGGACATCCAGCGATCCCAAAAGCTCACCTTGGCACTACGTGCCAGGTGAGCTAAAACGGTATTAGGTAGCTGAGTTGCCTGACGCTCGGCATTATAAGAGTAGTGCTAGGAAGTTGACTGTAATGCCCAGGTTAGTATGCATGTTAATGGATACCTTGTAGGATTTGGTGCTGAAATGAGTTAGAAAATGTTGGATTTGTTTTGAAAACTCCTTCTTATCTTGAGTCCTGAGATCTATACCCCTCACCCATTTATTTCATTGTGATAGGTACAATCAAACTCATTTGAGAACTTATACATGTACCCGTTGTCAAGTTTTAATCTAGATCCATTCAAAAACAGTAAAACCTCTCTATTACGGCCACTAAAACGAAGGCAAATTGATCATATAACAAGAGCGTGTCCCAGTTACACGAATGCCCCCGATGATACAGGGAGGGGAATCCGGACTGTCAAGTGTAAAATGTACGAGTTAAAGAGCTGAAACTATCATGGAGCTCCATTTTGAGGAATTCAAGAGCCTTTAATCCAAAGGGCCTAGCATAAATTGGCGCCGCTGATTATCCAAATTTGTCTCCATTTTATGTCAACAAACATTTTTAGAAAGTTTGGTGAAGATCAGATGAAAAGCAATGTGTTTGTGAAACACAAATGCCCCCAGGCAGCGTCATGTTCTGTAATGTAATGCTTATTTGCAAAAGTAGGTCAAAAGTCATGGTCGTAGGGTAAATGAAGCATTGTCATGGTTGGAGAAGTCTTAACACAAGAACCATACAAAGTATGGAAGGTCTAGGCCTACTGGTTCTAATGCTATAGGCGTATAAAGATTTATACAAAAGAAGGTCAAAGGTCAAGGTCACAAGCGCAAAAAAAGGTCTTGTCACAAGAAACATAAACAAAATATGAAAGTGGTAGGCCTACTGGTGCAAATGTTATAGCCATTTAAAGATTTCAACAAAAATAGGTAAAATGTCAAGGTCACAAGGTCAAAATGTTTTGTATGGTTAGAAAGGTCTTGCCACAGGGAAAACACATCACGTGACATGCCAAGTATAAAAGGCCCAGGTGCAAAAATGTAAAAGTTATAGTTAAGATTTTTGGTTAAAGTTTGATTAAATAGGTCAAAGGTCGAGGTCAAGGTCACATGGTCAAAGATGTTGGTATGGTTGGTAAGGTCTTGACACAAGAAATGTACATACAAAATATGAAAGCCCTGGGCAAACTGGTGCAAATATTATAGCCATTTAAAGATTTTAACAAAAGTAGGTCAAATGTCTAGGTCAAAGGTCACAAGGTCAAAATGTTTTGCATGAATGGAAAGGTCTTGACAAGAAATAATACATACAAAATATGAAAGTCCTGGGCCAACTGGTGCAAATGTAATAGCAATTTAAAGATTTTTTACAAAAGTTGGTCAAATGTCAAGGTCAAGGTCACAAGGTCAAAAAGTTTTTATGGTTAGAAAGGTCTTGCCATGAGGAATACACATGCCAAGTATAAAACGCCCAGGTTCAAAAATGCAAAAGTTATAGCCAAGGTTAAGGTTTTTGGTTAAAGTTTGATTAAATAGGTCAAAGGTCGAGGTCAAGGTCACATGGTCAAAGATGTTGGTATGGTTGGAAAGGTCTTGACACAAGAAATATACATACAGAATATGAAAGCCCTGGGCAGACTGGTGCAAATGTAATAGCCATTTAAAGATTTAAACAAAAGTATGTCAAATGTCAAGGTCAAAGGTCACAAGTACAAAATGTTTTGCATGGTTGGAAAGGTCTTGACACAATAAATATACATACAAAATATGAAAGTCCTGTGCCAACTGGTGCAAATGAAATAGCAATTTAAAGATTTTTACAAAAGTTGGTCAAATGTCAAGGTCACACGGTCAAAAAGTTTTTTATGGTTGGAAAGGTCTTGCCATGAGGAATACACATGCCAAGTATAAAATGCCCAGGTTCAAAAATGCAAAAGTTATAGCCAAAGTTAAGGTTTTTGGTTAAAGTTTGATTAAATAGGTCAAATGTCGAGGTCAAATGGTCAAAGATGTTGGTATGGTTGGAAAGGTCTTGACACAAGAAATATACATACAGAATATGAAAGCCCTGGGCCGACTGGTGCAAATGTAATAGCCATTTAAAGATTTAAACAAAAGTAGGTCAAATGTCAAGGTCAAAGGTCACAAGGTCAAAATGTTTTGCATGGATGGAAAGGTCTTGACACAAGAAATATACAAACAGAATATGAAAGCCCTGGGCCGACTGGTGCAAATGTAATAGCCATTTAAAGATTTTTACAAAAGTAGGTCAAATGTCAAGGTCACAAGGTCAAAAAGTTTTGTATGGTTGGAAAGGTCTTGCCATGAGGAATACACATGCCAAGTATAAAAGGCCCAGGTGCAAAAATGCAAAAGTTATAGCCAAGGTTAAGGTTTTTGGTTAAAGTTTGAATAAATAGGTCAAAGGTGAAGGTCTAGGTCACATGGTCAAATATGTTGGTATGGTTGGAAAGGTCTTGACACAAGAAATATACATACAAAATATGAAAGCCCTGGGCCAACTGGTGCAAATAATATAGCCATTTAAAGATTTAAACAAAAGTAGGTCAAATGCCAAGGTCAAGGTCACAAGGTCAAAATGTTTTGTATGGTTGGAAAGGTCTTGATACAGGGAAGACACATGCCAAGTATAAAAGGCCCAGGTTAAAAAATGCGAGAGTTATAGCCAAGGTTAAGGTTTTTGACACAGACAGACGGACGGACGTCCTTCCATTTGGGCACTTGTTGGGGTTTTCTTTTGTTTAAAAGTACCCAATAGCAACAAAAAAAACCAACAATAATAATAGGGCAATCACGGAATGAATGGAATCTATTGTTCTCCCTACCCAACAAAGGACCTTTCGTGCGTGCGGACGGACAGACGGACGGACGGACTGACCAACAGACATGACAAAAACTATATGCCCCCGAATCGTAGGTTCTGGGGGCATAAATTAACATAATTTAGTGGTCGTAATAGAGGGTTTTTACTGTATGCTCACACACTTGAGTGTATACATTGTTTGAATATGACCTATTCTTGTGTAGCTGAATACCACATACAAGGGTAGATAACTCTCGAGATATTTCACAAATTGAAAGCAATCGCAATGCCTGAGGTGAGCTTTAAGAGTGACAACTGGTTTGGATAAAACTTTCTTTATTTTACCTTTAGCAAACTGTGGGTGTATTCATGATAACTGTTATATAACTCTTTGCATGCTGGATATTTTTTCGTCTGCAACAATTGTCGTCTGCTATTGTTCTAAAATAAGAATTTCCTGAATTTCTTTTTCAAAACAGGGTCAAAGTTACAAACAGTTTGGATCCTTATTAGATGCCAACAATTTTCTGAATTTCTTTTTTAAAACAGGGTCATAATGTCAAACAGTTTGCATCCTGACGTGACGCCCCGTTAGGCAGAGTCTCATCTGGATCCAAACTGTTTGCAACCGTAATCACTGTAGGATATATCCGCCACTAGCATGCAAAGAGATAAACAGTGATAATAGTAAACACTCAGTGACATGCAATATACTGTAAAACAAACGACTTTAAATAGTCAAAAATTGACTAGATATAACTCTTTGCATGCTAGCGGCAGGTATATGCCCCACAGTGATTACCTTTGCAAACAGTTTGGATACAGAAGAGACGTTGCGTAACGCTGCGTCTCATCTGAATCCTAACTGTTTGACACTCTGACCCTATTTTGAAAAGAAATTGATAAAAAATCTATTTTTAGAACAATAGCAGACGAAAAATTATCCAGCATGCAAAGAGTTAATTGGAAACTCAAATTGTACATTTAAAGTTTCAGGGGCCCGTTTCATAAAACTTTGTTCGACAAATGCTGTCATAAGTCAGATTATAAAAGTCTCAATTATTATTTATTTCTCTATCTAATCCTGTCTTGAGACATCTCTTTGGAATCGTCTTGAAAAGACGATTCCAAAGAGATGTCACAAGACATGATTAGATGGAGAAATCAGAAATTAAATGTTTTTTAAAGTTTTGACTTACGACCCTTTTTGTAGTTTTATGAAATGGGCCCCAGGATTAAAGGAATTAATACAGCCCCAAACAAATCAATAATAAAACTGTATTTACAGTAAAACCTCTCTATTACTACCACTTGAAAAAAATACTACTTTATGGTTTTAAAGACAGTTGACAGCATAACCCAAGATTGAACTAAAGAAGGAGCTTTCTGCTTTACTTCTATCTTGCTTTAAGCAGTCTTAAAACCCAAAACTAAACCTTATTATGTGGTCTTAATCGAGAGGTTTTTCTGTATATAGGTAATGAAGAACATTTGTAAACTCTACCTTTTTCTCTAAAAAAAAACCATTTTCATGCTTTAACTAGAAAAAAGAGAAGAATTTATGTACCGGTAAGTTTTGAAACTGTATTGTCAGCTCTTGCTGTATTTAAAACCTCTCTATTACGACCATTAAATTGTGTTAATTATAAGTGTACACAACAGGTGACTGCTTAACCCATTGCCTCATAAATAAACTTTTTTCCGCCTTTAATTTATTCCTACACTAAAGAAAATAGCTCAAATTTGTACAGTTATGACTATGTATTATAAGAAATATTTTCTTTATTGTAGCAGATGGCATCTTAAAGCAGGCTGAAAGTAAAAGCAGAATGCGCCTTAAGGTGCATTGAGCTTTACTTTCAGCCTGATTTAAGTGGTTATCTGTCTTCAAAGCTTGCACCAGGCTATGGGGGTAATGGTTTAAAGTAAGGAGACAGTAAAACAGAAAGCTCTTTTACTGTCATATTGCTTTAAGCTGTCACCTGTGTTTTATACAGTCAGTTAGTTGTCGTAAGAGAGGTTTTAAGTGAGGGTTTTACTGTAACTAGAAAAGAAATACATTTTCAAGATTAAACTCTATCTTGATAACTGTGTCATAAGAAACATGATGACTGCAGCATCATAACATGTGACAGTTTAAACCTTTACCTATGGTCTGTTTGCAAGTGACCACTTAAATGACATTTTGCTTTACTTTCAACCCCTTTAACCCTACACTCCATAGCGTGTTTCAGGTTGAACGTAAAGCAGAATGTACCTTAACCCTTAGCCTGCCACTCACGACTATAGCTCCATATACAAACAGCTTGGATCCAGATTAGACGCCGAGAAACTCGGCGTCTCATCCGGATCCAAGCTGTTTGACACTCAGACAACATTTTCAGCAATTTTGAGCAACTTTGAAGCACTTTGAAACTTGAAGCAGACGAGAAATATAGCAGACGACAAATTATTTGGCGGGCTAAGGGTTAACCCATTTCACCATAAATACACCTTCTTTGCCTTTGCCTTATTCATTCATTTAACCCTTAGCCCGCCAAATAAATTGTCGTCTGCTATATTTCTCGTCTGCTTCAAGTTTCAAAGTTGCTCAAAATTTCTGAAAATGTTGTCCGAGTGTCAAACAGCTTGGATCCGGATGAGACGCCGAGTTACTCGGCGTCTCATCCGGATCTAAGCTGTTTGCATATGGAGCTATAGTCATGAGTGGCAGGCTAAGGGTTAAGAAAGTAGAACTTTCAGCTTTATTTTAGTTATGAATATGCACCATCAGAAATATTTTCTACATTCTAGCTGATGATAACTTTTAGCAAGTTAAAGTACAGTAGAATGTGCCTTAACTCTTTCCTCCCTGAAACTTTAAATGGACAATTCCAGTTTCCATTTAAGTCTAGTCCATTTCTGACTTTAAAGGGTTGTTTTTGTCAATGTTTGGCATTATGACAAACAGTGAAGACCCTGATCAGAGGGCTCCTTTAGGAGCCCTCTGATCTGGGTCTTCACTGTTTGCATAGGACAAGTGTTCTTTTCACATATACACTGTTTGAAAAGGACGCCTATAGGCGGGACTAGGGTTCAAAGGGTTAAAGCTCATTCTGTTTTACTTTCAACCTGTTTTAAGTGGTCTCCTGTCTTCAAAACTAGAATCAGGCTATGGGTTACTGGGTTTAGGGCAACTGAGGTCTAGAAAATGACTCCGATATTGACATGATAGGAACAGGCTATGGGGTAATGACAGAGCTCCAGATAAGGGGAGTATTTCAAAAACTAAAATCTTTATTTCTGCTTTAAACCCTATGGTGTCACTACTTATAAGAAGAGACGATTCTAATGAGTAGTAACACCATAGGATTTGGTGCTGAAATAAGTGAGAAAATGTTGGATTTGTCCCCTTTTACTCACTCAAGATTATCTGGAGCCCTGAAAGGGTTAAAGTGCTGAAACTCATGCATGGTTCAGGGTCAGAACTCTCTCTCATGCATCAATATTAATATTTTAGGAATAAACTTCTCAATAATCAATACAAACTAGTAGACTAGCAATAAACCCATTACCCCATCGCCTGTTTCTAGTTTTGAAGATAGGTGACCACTTAAAGCAGGTTGAAAGTAAAGCAGAATAAACAGAATGTGCCTGCTTTAAGATTTTATCTGTTAGAATACAGAAAATATTTCTAATGGTGCACATTCTTGACTGTATAAATAGAAACTGTTTTCTTCAGTGGAGGAATAAATTAAACGTGCTAAAATGCTTCTCTTGGGGAAAGGGTTAAATGTCAGACAACAGATGAGGACATTTGAAACAAGAGGGCCTGAAGGCCCTGATATCGCTCACCATTTGTAATGAAGTCCGATAGCTTTACCTTTGAATTTCACCCGTTTTATTCTAAATCCTTTCAAGTTTGTCGACCTACTGTAGTATAGTAGAGTACATCAAAGGCAAATAACTAGAGCCTAAACAATACTGATCGAAATGAAGCCTTTTTCTAGCATTTCAAAGTATATCAAGGGCAGGTAACTATTGCCACAATGATTACATTTCAACAATAATTGCACTCCTTCGAGAACGTATAGCTACATCCTTTGTGTACAAGTATAATCAAAATCCATTGAAAACTGTGGTTGCAAGAGTGTAAACGCTGTAAAATATGGCATTTTCAGCAATTCAAAGGTAGATATCTCTTGATCTATTTGTCCGATTCCAACCATAATCAATCTTTTATGAACTCTTATGGTCATATACAATCTGCGCAAGTTTGAGAGAGCTGGGATAAATATTGTGGCCTCTAGAGCGTAAACACTGTTAAATATATCATTTTCAGCAATTCAAAGGTAGATAACTCTTGACCTATTGATCTGATTACAACCATAATTAAACTCATATGAAGTCTTATGGTAATATACAATCTGAGTAAGTTTAAGAAAGATTGGATAAAATTTGTGGCCTCTAGAGTGTAAATATCGTTAAATATGGAATTTTCAGCAATTCAAAGGTAGATAACTATCGACCTATAAATCTGATTTCAACCATAATCAAACTCATCTGAACTCTTATAGTCATATACAATCTGAGCAAGTTTGAGATGTATTGGATAAAAATTGCGAACTCTAGAATGTAAACACTGTTAAATATGGCATTTTGGGCAATTCAAAGGTAGATAACTCTTGATCTATTTGTCCGAATTCAACCAAAATCCAACTCATCCGAACTCTTATCGTCATATACAATCTGGGCAAGTTTTAGAAAGATTAGATAAATACTGTGGCCTCTAGAGTGTAAACACTGTTAAATATGGCATTTTCAGCAATTCAAAGGTAGATAACTCATGACCTATTTGTCCGATTTCAACCATAATCGAACTCATCCGAGCTCTTATGGCAATATACCATCTGAGCAAGTTTGAGAAAGATTGAATTATTATTGTGGCCTCTAGAGTGTAAACACTAAAATTGTTGACGACGGGACGACGGACGACGCACAACGGACATTCAAGGATTGCAAAAGCTCACCCTGAGCTAAAAATCAGAGAAGTTTAACCCAATACCTCTTAAATACGCCTTTTTATGCCTTTAATTTTTATCATTCTTCCATTAAAGCAAATGTTTCCATTTATACAGTCATGAACATGTATTATAAGTTTTTAAGCTACAATCTGCTAGAATATAGAAATAATTATTGTTAATAACAATAATTATTTCTATATTCTAGCAGATTGTAGCTTAAAGCAGGCTGTCAGTAAAGCAGAATGCGCCTTTAGGCGCATTCTGCTTTACTTTTAACCTGCTTTAAGTGATCACCTGTCTTCAAAACAAGAAACAAGCTATAGGGTAATGGGTTAAAGCAGGCTGAAAGTAAAGCAGAATGCGCTTAAAGGCGCATTCTGCTTTACTTTCAACCTGCTTTAAGTGATCACCTGTCTTCAAAACAAGAAACTGGCTATGGGATAAAGGGTTAACCGATAAGTTTTATTAATCTTTTGAATCCCACATCTTTTCTCTAACTGGCCTAATATTATCAAGCTCACTGGCTGGTCTAATATACTGATCGGTGTCATCATCAGAACCTAGATCTATCAAGTCAATATCAGAGTCATCTTCTAGTGTTGATTAATACAGTTGAGAATATTTAACATTAGAAATAATTTCTATATTCTAGCAGCTGGTAGCTTAACCCATTACACTATAAATACGCCTTTTTATGCCTTAAATTTCAGGCCTTTTTTCTCTAATATAACAGCCGCCGTTAAACCACCGTCATGAAGTGTCAACTGTTTAGTGTCTGTACTGTTTAAAGTGTCATACATGAGTCTCATCATCATTGTTTGGATATTGCAGCACACATCCAGCAAAGAACCAGGGCCTTATCATCTCCTACACACAAATACCACTCAAATTGAAACTCAAAGTGACCAAATTATAGACCATGATGATGTTACATCAATTAAAAAAACAACTTTTCTCTCATGAACAACACATGCACATATGCTAGATCCCTGTCTCAAGGAACATTGGATGCTTTGATGAGAATCAAGTCTAATTCCAAAAGCCTCACTGATGAGGACTTTGAAGCTATACTTGAATGCTTCAAAGCATCAAAGAACAGGGACAAGGAGCTTTAGAGAATCCAATAACAATTACAGTTGTAATTGCTGTTGCTTTAAGCCTTCATTAAAGAACAAATAAAAGAAATTATATGGTTAATATTTTCTTTAAAATTTCCCCTAATTGACCCAAGACGATGCATTTTTTTCCCCTTCTGTGGGTAGCGGGTATCTTCCCCTATTGGTTAAAAAAAGCCCTGAATTTGTTCCTCTACTTAAGAAAATAGTTCAAATTTATACTGTTGCAAATAAAAATCATAAGATATGATTTCTATATTCTAGCAGATAATAGTTTAAAGCAGGCTGAAAGTAAAGCAGAATGTGCCTTAAGATGCATTCTGCTTTACTTTCAACCTACTTTAAGTGGTCATCTTTCTTCAAAACTAGAAACAAGCTATGGGGTAATGGGTTAAAGCAGGCTGAAAGTAAAGCAGAATGCGCCTTTAGGCGCATTCTGCTTTACTTTCAACCTGCTTTAAGTGACCACCTGTCTTCAAGACAAGAAACTGGCTATGGGGTAATTGGTTAACCGATAAGTTTTATTCATCTTTTGAATCCCACATCTTTTCTCTAACTGGCCTAATATTATCAACCTCACTGGCTGGTCTAATATACTGATCGGTGTCATCATCAGAACCTAGATCTATCAAGTCAATATCAGAGTCATCTTCTAGTTCCTCAACTGCTTTAAATCTTTTTCTTTTATGTGTCACATCATCAATTGATGTGTCTACATGTTTTGGCTCACGTTTTATCTTGGCCCTGAAAATAGTGCCATATTCTTTGGCTTGATCTATCAAGACTTTGTTTCCACCTTGAAGATCTTTGTTGTTGATTTGTGTAGCACCAGTCTGGAGTGTGGCTGGCATAAGAGTTTTCTGGTATTGCACCACATCTTTGATGTACGGGTCTATGCAACTGAATGTCTGGCCCTTGAGCCACGGAATCTCTTGCACGGATGTTTGTAAAAGTTTCTCCAGTTCTTTTTTTCTTTTACTACAAGCAGTTTGATATTCAATACCGAATTTCTTACAGAATACTGACATTTCTTTCTTATGATGTGAAAGATCACTAGCCCTCCAGGCAAAATAGGCTGCAACTTTTATAGTGACACTAGATATACGTCCCTGTGAAATCCAATAGCGCTCGCACAGCGCTACTATGTCATATGTCAGTGTTTTCACCTCTGGTGGAAAATCGTTCTGTAACAGAAAGTACTCAGTTTCACTTTTAATTGACACTGGTGGTGCAGATATACCAAAGTGTTTCTGAAGGCTCTTTAAAGCTAGAGACAATTTCTTACCAGCTGAATTAATATCTAAAACCTCACCAACTTCTTTGATACCAATTCCATTCCCATGTTGCCTAGCAACGCAGTACAAGCAAGCTCCACACATTGACTTCTTTGTAACACTCACAGCATTTCTCAACAGGGTCTCATACACTCTATTGTACAGGCTAATTCCCTCGGATATTATAGCTTCATTAAAACGAAGCTTTCTGCCTATGAGCTGTATATTGGTTTTGCCAAACACAATGCCTGCCTTCTTTTTCTGCGCACACTGGCTTCCAGCTTTAAGTCCATTTGGTCCTCGACCTAACCCATCAGTTAAACTGGTTCCCTGCAAAATAAAATAAAATGCCATTTGTCGTCAGATAATTGCTACAATATAAAACAGGCAAAACAGATTTTGAACAATTGAAATGTGTGTTGCCAAAATGTATTTTGCAACTCTTTATATGTAACCCCGCCTATTTCATGTTTTGGAGACAGGTGACCACGTTGAAAGTATATTTAGCAAATTGCTCCATATAATAATATAAATCATTCTGCTTTACGTTTAAAGACATCCCTAGATGACCTTTCGATCATAACGCCTTGCCAGACAATTTCCTTGCAAAAATCATGGATCTTATGGACATGTCGCTAGCAAAGTACCGTTGAAGCTTCTTGTGTGAGACTCTACCTTTATATTTGATAGTTTGGTTAGAAATAACCATTCAAAATCACTAGAGCATGAGTATAATCTGAACCTCACCAGGTAAACTGAGATTGTGCTGCACATGCTTTGAAAGTTACATTGACACCTCCAGAACAATGGGGTGGTGGTCCCTCAATGGACTGAGGAAAAGTCTTTAAAGCCGCATTGTGTTTTTGGGAAACCTGCATAAAACGGTTGATTGGGATCCCATTAGAACTACATGGGACGTGATTCTTTCACAAAAAGCGGCTTTATCTAAGAAATTCGCTTTTTTATTTATTTTTTTTTATTTTATGGATATAACTTCCATTTAATTTGACCTTGTGAACGGAAAGAAGGACAACTCTTTAAATACAGGGCTCCAGATAAGGGAAGTATTTCGAAAACTAAACTCTTTATTTCTGCTTTTAAACCCAATGGTGTCATACTGATTAGAATTGTCTCGAAGAGACGGTTTAATCAGTAGTAACACCATAGCATTCGGTGCTGAAACGAGTGAGAAAATGTTGGATTTGTTCAGTTTATTCCCCTTATCTGGAGCGCTGAAATGAAGAAGTTAACCTTTATTCTGCTGCTAAGACGTCTGCTTTGACATTGTCGTGTGCAATATTTGTTTAGTTTAAATTTATGCATAGTTTTGATTAAACAAACCTTAAGACGAGTGTCAAACAGTTTGGATCCAGATGAGACGCCGCGTTACGCGGTTTCTGTTCTAGAGTCAAACAGTTTGTAAACTCCGTAAAGTTGCGACCAGTAGGCACATGGTTAAACTATGAGATACGGTCACAGCGTGTAAATAATAAACCACGCGGGGTGAGCGTGTACAATAAAATACGGGGGATCTTGCTGAAAATGACTGTTTCAGCCTTGTCCACTCTCTAACTCAACCACTTATTTTTGGATCTTCACCAAACTTGCTATATATAAATGTTTATTAGTATAGAATCTAGCTCAAGTTTGATAACTAGCAAGTCGCATGAGGCATGTCTGAGTTATTGCCCTTGACTAATTAAAAAATGACTGTTTCAGCATTTTCTGCTCTCTAACACAAACACTTTTTATTGGATCTTCACCAAACTTGCTGGCATTGTGTATTTGTATTAAATATAGGTCAAGAAAAAAATTGAATACAGTTGACTGAAAATCCTTCAAGAGGTAAAGGAGATATGGAGTAGTCATTTATTACTTTACTTACTACCAACACGGCCATGATGAAGCACATGCAACCATTGACCAAATATTTGGCTAAAATAGAATAAAAACTGTTCCTGTTACAGAGTTGACAGGGCTAAAATAAGGGTGAAATAGCAAAATTTTAATAATTGAAGAACCATAACTCCAACATGCCTTCGGCAATTTGGGTATTCCAGGGATAATCTCCCTGGGTATTCATAGAACTGGACCAAGTTTTTATCCAATATTATTTTCAGCAAATTTGGTGAAGATCCAATTAAAACCGTTTGAGTCAGAAAGCTGACAAGCCTGAAGTATGTAATTTATAATCATTCAAGGGCAATAACTCCAACATGCCTTGTGAGAATTTAGTAGTAATCAAACTAAATCTTGATTTTATATAAATAACAATTTTCAGCACGTTTGGTGAAGATCCAGTTAAAGAATTTTATGTTAGAGATCAAAAAGTGCTGAAACAGTCATTTTTTAATACTAAAAGGGCAAAAAACTCAGACATGCCTCGTGCGATTTTAGTAGTAATCTTACTAGACCTATATTTTATATTGATAAACATTTTCAGCAAGTTTAGTGAAGACCCGATAAAAAGGTTTGTGTTAGAGAGCGGACAAGGCTGTAACAGCCATTTTTTTATTTTTTTTTTAATAAAACAAGGGTAATAACTCCAACATGCCTAATACAATTTGAGTAGTTATCGAACTACATTTTATACCAATACACATTTTCAGAAAGTTTGTTGAAAATCGGATGAACAATATTCGAGTTAGAGATCGAGCAAAAATGTGTGACAGTCTGACTAACTGACGGAGGGACGGGCAGGGGGACGAACAGGCGTTTACTGTAGGACCACACGATGGGCCTAAAATGCGCATCATGTATACTTATTCTTGCTGCTTTCGTTTTACCACCGTTGTGACGAAATGTGACTCATTTTATAGCAATATCGTAGATACGCTCGCCCCTGTGAAGTTGATCCCAGCTGTAACACGTGACACTTATCCGTGTGGTAATGTTTATGTCAGACGTTCTACTTTCGGTTTGTTATGGTTTTAAATCGTCTTTTTTGGTGATTTAGGACTGTCTTCAACATTTCATAGATCAGTTTGGCCCATAAAAATGTTCAAGAATTATTATTAACCGTTATTGTATTTTGGACATTAAAAAAAGGTCTGAAAACACAATGGGACTTTAACCTGCTTTATGCTACCATCTAAGCTACTAAAAGTACATTAGAATTGTGCTTATGTTTAAGGCTTGCAAGGTGGGACTACATTTCCTTAGTCCATTTATACCTTCTGCCGTATACGAGCCTCCTTCCACTGGCTGAAGATTATGCTCGGTGATAGGTGATTTACATGCGCAGTGGACTTCGGGAAATTTTAGGTGTTAAAGTACAGCCACCCGTGCCTTAAAGGCATCGAGGCTATCCGCATCGACGATGTCAGGGGGTAGTGCATTCCTGTCCCGTACTGTACGAGGGAAGAAAGACATCTTCCTGGCATTGATGCGGGTAGTCAGGAGCTTGAAGGCACGACTGTGGTCATGGCGGGTCTTGCGGTTAAGGGGTTCAAGCCTATTGTCCTTGGTGATCGCAACAATATTCCTGTCTATCTTGTACAGCATACACAGCCTAGTATCTTTTCTCCTATTTTGCAAGGATCTCCAGTTCAGTGTGTGAAGCATTGTACTGACACTAGATGTGTTGCGTTGTCGATTCATGACATATCTGGCTGCCCGTCGCTGGACCATTTCGACTTTATGTATATTTGTTTCTGTATATGGGTCCCACACAGAGCTGGCATATTCAACTAAGGGCCGTACAAGGGTGAAGTAGGCTTGTTCTTTTATTGTTTTAGATGTTAGGTTAATGTTTCTTCTAAGAAAGCCTATCGTTCTGTTGGCTTCGTTACATATTTACCCCATTATGCCATAGCCTGTTTCTAGTTTTGAAGACAGGTGACCACTTAAAGCAGGTTGAAAGTAAAGCAGAATTTACTTTCAACCCGGTTACTCGTATTACCGGATAATACCGAATAATAGGTTTTATATGATTTTAAGTATTTGATTGCCAAAAGATGACTTTGCAAACAGTTTTGATCCTGATCAGACGCCGCGTAACGCGGCGTCTGATCAGGGTCATAACTGTTTGACACTAGCATCGACATTTATTCAGTCAAAACAGCCCTAAAGCTGACTTTATAAGTATTGTAAGAGTTAGTTTTCCTTCTTTTAATTCCAAATATTTAGGATTACGAAGCACCTTAGGAATTATCTAGGAGTGAACGTTTATTGGATTTAAATGCATTAAAAAGCCTCATTTAGAGTTTTAAATCAATAGATTTTGTAAAAACGGGCTTATATGAACTGAAAATTATATAACACCCTATTATTTGGTATTATCCTGTATTATCCGGTAATACGTGTAACCCCTTTCAACCTGTTTTAAATAATCGTGCTTGAAAAATAGAAAAATTGGAAATCTTAGGATTTTTCCAGATCAACTTATGGCAGCCCTGTCAATTACATGAAATTTATGATTGGATTTGTGGCAGTTTTGTCCTTTGGATGAACAAAACGAAAGTAGGAACGATTTAACCAACAAATTAATATTACCTCAAAACTTTCTTTCGTTTCAAATTCGTGCGACTCATTATCAAGAGCGCCACATTCTGTACACACTAATACAGTTCTACCGTTGTCATAGTCTTCTATAACGCTATCTTCTCCACAAGTTTTGCAATTGGCCATTTCGTCGTTCAATAATCGTACGAGACGGTGCGTCGCTGTTTTAGGTATGCTCCAATTGGTTCCTTCGCTGATTTCCGGCACACTGAAATCGGGTTAGGTACAAATAACGGGCCTGGTAAAGAATTTTTTACCGGATTCCGGGGCTTTACTCAATCTCGTGAACCAAACAATAAACTGCACATATCTAACTACACAAGGAATGCAAAGACACATTCACTCATGAATCTCTTTTAATTGATGGTATGCCATTCAAAAGTTTTAGTAGATCTATAACAGGGCTGCCATTTCTCCGGATTTGCCCTAAATCTTTGGATTTTTTCCAGTTTATAGTACTTAGCTTAAAGCAGGCTGAAAGTAAAGCAGAGTGCGCCTTTAGGGCGCATTCTGCTTTACTTACAGTCTGCTTTAAGTAGTCGCATGTCAACAGTACTAGAAACAGGCTATGGGTAAAGGTACGATTCGTAAAATCGCACTTGAAAAATGCAAATTTGGCAATCTTAGGATTTTTCATGTCAACTTATGGCAGCCCTGGTATAACAGTATGCAGGAAAAAGAAAACGTGCAAAAACTTTTTAAGTTTTGATGCAAGTGTTATGACTTGTACAAGACACTACCACTTATCAAGCTCTTTCCCTAAGGAAATTTCGTTTTTTAAAGCTTCAAAAGAACAGGAGTTACAGAAAAAAATGATCCTTGCTTCTACTTTTACCAGTTACTGGCCACAGGGGTTGCGCAAAAAGAGAGCAGGATGGGTCGACAGGTTCCAAGTCATGCACTCTACTACATCACCATAAAGCGTACTTGTACAGCAAGGCAGTACAAGTGATGATAAACCTACATACTGCGACATATTCAAAGGATCACTACTATTTTAGTCATTGATATTTCTACACACTAGCTAGCAAGTTCATACAATTCTGACCAATGTTTGCAGAAATATTAACTTAAAAGACATGGCCTCACATGAAATGCCTGAATGATTCTTTCCCCAGATGCTAGCTGAGTAAGTGCATGCTCTCCATGCTTTGACTCAAACTATCTACTGTGCTGGGTGTTACCACTCAAGCTAGGTCAAGTAATGCTTTAAAAACTTGAGTTTGATGCTGAAGTCGGCGCCACCTCAAGAAATGCAATACACCAGTCTCTCATTTCACTCCTTTGGCGTGGCGGGACAAAAACAAGAACAACAATTGTGATATTTATTGCTTTATTTCAGGAAAACAACTTTTCTCTTAAATAATAACAAATAATTCAAAAAAGGAATTCTAGCAAGGTCAAAAATGCCTTTTTATAATAAAACAATATACATATATATTTCTAAACATATTCAAACCTAGCGATGAGTATAATTATATACTTATCATTCACAAATAGTGTACCTGTGAAAAGTACACTTGTCCTACGCACATTGCGTAGACATGTTATGACCAATCAAAGTAGGTTGAAAGTAAAGCAGAATGTGCCTTAAGGCACATGCTGCTTTACTTTCAATGTGCTTTAAGTTACCATCTGCTAGGATAAAGGATCTACTTATTATGTTGCATATTCATTACTATATAAAAATTGAACTATTTCCTTCAGAATGATGAGATGTAAAATTACTTATTCTAGATCATTAACCATCATTCATACCAAAGATCTGTAAAATCTGTGCTCAAGGGACTTTAAATAAAGATACATAGCACTATAAAACAGAGCGACCCATTACCACATAATACACCTTTTTACACCTTTAATTTATTCCTCCACTCAAGAAAATAGATCCAATTGATACAGTTATGAATATACGTTATGAGAACTAGTTTCTATATCTTAGCAGATGGTTGCTTAAAACAGGTTGAAAGTAAAGTAGAATGCGCCTTATGGCGCGTTCTGCTTTACTTTCAACCTGCTTTAAGTGGTCATCTGTCTTATAAACTCAAAACAGGCTATAGGGTAATGGGTTAAAGCTAAAGCCATAACAAAAGACAGTAATGTAGAGAGCTCCTATAGGAACTTTCTACATTACTTTTGTCCTCCATTAAGCTGCAATGTATCTTCTACAATATATTTTGTTATTCACATGCTTTACTGTTCTCATCATCTCAATAAAAACAAGACAGTGCGTAAAATCAACATATATGCCTTTCCCACCCCCTTACTTGACAGTAAATTGGGAGTGGTCCTAGACAGAAACTGTACAAGTATCCAGAAATGTATATCTCTATATAAGTTCCTGAAGTTTCCAAGCATTCTAGTAGATGTTGTTGAAGCTAGAAGCATCAGTAAAATCTAGTTAACCTCCTACGTACAGACAGGACAATCACAATATGCTCTAACATCAGTAATTACGTGGGGCATACAAATATTAACCAATTACACCATAGCCTGTTTCTAGTTTTGAAGACAAGTTACCACTGAAAGCAGCTTGAAAGTAAAGCAGAATTAAGGCTCATTTTGTTTTACTTTCAGCCTTCTTTAAGCTACCATCTGCTTGAATATAGAAATGTTTGTTATGGTACAAACTCATCACTATAATAAGGTGGAACTATATTCTTCAGTGAAATACATCTATGGGGTAATGGGCTAAATAAAACCTTCTGACTACAGGAACATGATGTGTAATAAAATTCTGGATTTATGTCCAAGTTTACTTGATCTTGGATAAGCAATAAAGATGCAAGAAATAAACATTCTGGAATAATCATCACATTCTAAATAGTAAATATAAAACAAGAGGGCCATGATGGCCCTGAATCGCTCACCTGGTAGTACATGGTTACTTAGTATTTAGCTTTCACTGAAGCCATAAAGAAAACCTTACCCACCCTGAGCCACCCACTGGCAGCCATGTATTTCAAGCTAAGAAAAATATTTTCAAAATTCCTGTAGACGGTCACTCATGGACCATTTTTGTAAGATAATTTTCAAATCTAGCTTGCAGTTTTCACGGGGGGCCAACTACGTATTATCATCAAACTGTATTGCTACAACCTATATAGGTATTATAACAGATTTGTATTGCTACCAAGTCAGTGTATACAGTGAGAAATGTTTGTCTATGAAAACAAAGTTGCCTTCGAGGCAATACAAATTTGTTATAATACACATATAGGTTGTCGTAGAGAAACATTTCATCGTAATACCTAGTTGACCCCCGTGGTTTTAGAAGAGGAATGGTTTTTTTTAGTTTTCGCTATAACTATTATAGGTATGCGAGCTTTTATAGGTACATAGGTAACAGATGTCGTTTGAAATAAAATGTTGACAATGGATGATGCATACCCGACGGCGGACACAAGGCCATCACAATAGCTTACCTCAACAACATGTGCTAGGTGAGCAAAAATCTGGCATCTAAAGAAATCCTAGTATAACAGCACAATGTGACTAGCAACACAACTTATCAACTATGGACTAACCTGCTAAGCACAATATAACAGGTACAGTGCTCCCTCCTTACCAGGTCCCTCCCAACAACATCTCCCTCCTTTCAGCAATGCTTGCCGCAGTTCCCTAAACAAGACATTTATGTCCAACCTTTTCATGGCTGCAATTTCATCTGCTTAAATTTCTCGTCTGCTGTTCTTCTCAAAGTTACATAAAACTGGACATTTTGATAGAGAGGGAGCACTGTATCTAACAAGAGCTGTCGGAGAACAGCAAAGCTCGCCTAACTAAACCTTTCTTAAATAGGTAACTATCAATAGAAAAGTGTATCAGTACATTGATATTCAAGCCACAGGGAACCTCCATTCCAAATATCAGCTTATGAATGCAAATATGTCATGTAGTATAAGTGCATTCCAACACTTACTCCATAACTAACTTTGAAATTTCAGTCCCAAAACTCTAAGTCCACAACAGGTAAAATTTTGACTAAATTTAAACTTTTTTTTAAATTTTAATTACGAAACATCAATGTTCCACCCACAGATCACCTCCATTCCAAATATCAGCTTCCTAATACAAATATTTCATGTAGTATTAGTGCATTACAACTCTTACCCCAAAACTTTAACCATGAGAAATCGGCCTAAAAACCTAAGTCCACAAAAGGTGAAATTTTGACTTAATTTAACTTTTTTTTTAATTTTAACTACGTAACATCAATGTTCAACCCACAGGTCACCTCCATTACAAATATCAGCTTCCTAATACAAATATTTCATGTAGTATTAGTGCTTTACAACACTTACCCCAAAACTTTAACCATGAGAAATCACCCTAAAAACCTAAGTCCACAAAAGATGAAATTTTGACTAAATTTAACGTTTTTTTTAAATTTTAACTACGTAACATCAATGTTCAACCCACAGGTCACCTCCATTCCAAATACAGTAAAGTTCCGCTATTAAGACCACCTGTGGTACTGACAAAAAGTGGTCTTAATATCAAGTCGGTCTTATTATTGAGACCCTTGATATCGATGAGGATTTTTGGGCAGATATAGATAGATACCGGTATGTATAAGAAACCTATTTTGAATAGATCGGCACAAATAAGCCTATTTCAAACAACCATAATTTTTTTTTAAAATACACATATACACAGAAACTAAAAACTGTCATACACATGTAATGAAGATTAAATAATTGAATAAATTATTAATGTTAGCACATAAAGAGGGGCATTAGCAGTGTAACACATAGACTATAAGCTATAAGAAGTGGAATTTCAGTTTTGATCCTGACCAGACTCCAAATTACTTGATGTCTGATATGAATTAAAACAATGTTCCAATAAACAAATCTTAGCACATAAAGAGGGGCCTTAGCACATAGTCTATGAGTTTCAGTGACAAAGAAATAGCATTTTTGACAGTTTAGATCCTGAACAGATTCCAAATTGTTTGATATCTGATCTGGATCTAATCTGTCACACGACATGTTTATGAAGAAATTCGTCGGGTTTAATATTATCAATTATCCAAAGTTCGACCAATTATTTCATTGTTTACAAAAATCATCTTTCGAGATAACCAATAAAAAATAATTTATCAAACATAAAATTCGATTGGGGCGGATCAGATGAAAGTCTCAAGTGATAAATTAACACTTTAATTAGTAAATCACACCCTTATAAGTATTTTACTAATTATAGCCCAATTATCTCTCCCTCTGTCATCGAGTTCGATGTATGCGCTAAAAACATTTTTTTCTGTAACTGTATTTGGCCTAATGCGAGATAAACGAAATATACATGCACCAATAGAGCAATCAAGAGATTAAACAAGTGCCGAAATCATCGTACTTTCGCATTTTTTTTAATTATCTGCTATCAAACATTCCTCTCGTTGAAGCATCCCTATTGTTTAATCGGCCTTGACATCTGCCATAAAGTAATCGGTGTTTGTCGTAAAAGTGTCAAACTGGCTTTTGTCGCGACCGGCGAAGTGTGAACGTCTGCCCTTAATATCGGACCCTAAAACAACACTAATTGGTCTTTTGTTCTGGGATTAGTGGTCGTAATACGGAATAGCGGACCGGTCTTAATAACGGACCATACGACCATTAAACTATGAAGGAAAATATTCCGTTCTTTTAAAAAGTGGTCGTAATTTCGGACCGGTCTTAATTTCGGACCGGTCGTTAAGCGGAACTTTACTGTATCAGCTTCCTAATGCAAATATTTCATGTAGTATTAGTGCATTACAACTTTAACCATGAGAAATCAGCCGAAAAACCTAAGTCCACAAAAGGTGAAATTTTGACTTAATTTAACTTTTTTTTTAATTTTAACTACACAACATCAATGTTCAACCCACAGGGCACCTCCATTCCAAATATCAGCTTCCTAATACAAATATTTCATGTAGTATTAGTGCATTACAACACTTACCCCAAAACTTTAACCATGAGAAATCAGCCGAAAAACTTAAGTCCACAAAAGGTAAAATTTTGACTTAATTTAACTTTTTTTTTTAATTTTAACTACGTAACATCAATGTTCAACCCACAGGACACCTCCATTACAAATATCAGCTTCCTAATACAAATATTTCATGTAGTATTAGTGCTTTACAACACTTACCCCAAAACTTTAACCATGAGAAATCACCCTAAAAACCTAAGTCCACAAAAGGTGAAATTTTGACTAAATTTTAACTTTTTTTTAAAATTTTAACTACGTAACATCAATGTTCAACCCACAGGGCACCTCCATTCCAAATATCAGCTTCCTAATGCAAATATTTCATGTAGTATTAGTGCATTACAACTTTAACCATGAGAAATCAGCCGAAAAACCTAAGTCCACAAAAGGTGAAATTTTGACTTAATTTAACTTTTTTTTTTAATTTTAACTACACAACATCAATGTTCAACCCACAGGGCACCTCCATTCCAAATATCAGCTTCTTATACAAATATTTCATGTAGAATTAGTGCATTACAACACTTACCCCAAAACTTTAACCATGAGAAATCAGCCGAAAAACCTAAGTCCACAAAAGGTAAAATTTTGACTTAATTTAACTCTTTTTTTTTAATTTTAACTACGTAACATCAATGTTCAACCCACAGGTCACCTCCATTACAAATATCAGCTTCCTAATACAAATATTTCATGTAGTATTAGTGCTTTACAACACTTACCCCAAAACTTTAACCATGAGAAATCACCCTAAAAACCTAAGTCCACAAAAGGTGAAATTTTGACTAAATTTTAACTTTTTTTTAAATTTTAACTACGTAACATCAATGTTTAACCCACAGGGCACCTCCATTCCAAATATCAGCTTCCTAATGCAAATATTTCATGTAGTATTAGTGCATTACAACTTTAACCATGAGAAATCAGCCGAAAAACCTAAGTCCACAAAAGGTGAAATTTTGACTTAATTTAACTTTTTTTTTTAATTTTAACTACACAACATCAATGGTCAACCCACAGAGCACCTCCATTCCAAATATCAGCTTCCTAATGCAAATAGTTCATGTAGTGTTAGTGCATTACAACACTTACCCCATAACCATGAAAAACCAACGCCGACGCCGGGGTGATTCCATAAGCCCCCCCATTCTCCGAATAGGCGAGCTAAAAACTGTTAGGATCATATGCCAATCTGGATGCAAACTGTTTCACACTATTATTTTGATATCATCTGTTAACCATTTCCCCCATAGAAGGGTCTTTTAGCACATTCAATTCACTACAAATTCAACTTCTTTTGAGAGGCTGTTAACCCTTTATCCCATAGCTGGTTTCTAGTTTTGAAGATAGATAACTGCTTAAAGCAGGTTGAAAGTAAAGCAGAATGTGCCTTAAGGTGCATTATGCTTTACTTACAGCCTGCTTTAAGCCATCATCTGCTAGGATATAGAAAACATTTCTTTTGGTACATGTTTATGACTGTATAAATTAGAACTGATATGTCTGCATTAGACTGGTTTTTTTTAACGACTTCTTTTGAGGGGCTGTTTACCCTTTATCCCATACCTGTTCTCTAGTTTTGAGGACAGAAGACTGTTTAAAGCAGGTAGGAAGTAAAGCAGAATGTGCCTTACGGCGCATTCTGCTTCGCTTACAGTTTACTTTAAGCCACCATTTGCTAAGATATAGAAAAGATTTCTTTTGGTACATGTTTATGACTGTATAAATTAGAACTATTTTCTACAGAGGAGGAATAAATCAAATGTGCTAAAAATCCTTTCTATGTGGAAAAGGGTTAAACCTCCCTTATCAGGAATCCTCAGTAATCACAGCTTTCTATTCAATCCATAAAAGGTTTCACTTTGTAAGGTTTCACAGTATGCTATATGGCACTGACTTAACAACAGTAAAACCTCTCTATTACGGCCACTGAAAACAAGGCTAAATAACTGTTTAAAAGACAGAAGACAGGTGAACAACTTATAGTAAGGTGGAAGTAAAACAGAAAGCTCCTTAATGGAGGTTTCTGTTTTACTTTCACCTTACTTTAAGCAGTAACCTGTCTTAAGGTTGTATCAATGTCATGAATTTAAGAAATTTTCAAAGTATATGATTTGATTTGATTTGTTTTGATTTTACATCGCTTTCAACAGTATTTCAGTCATATCGCGACGTCCAGCTTATCACAGGTGGAGGAAGACCCCAGAAGTCCTTTATGCACTGTAACAGCACAAATCGGCAACTGGGTAGAACCACCGACCTTCCGCAAGCCAGCTGGAAGGCTTCCCCACATGAAAAATCCGAACGACCCTACTGGGATTCGAACTCACTCAAAAGTATATGAAAACACTTTATGATGGTTTTGTATTGAAGAGCTATTTAAGATGAATGAAAAAATAGAAAAAGTGTACATTTTGGTGAACAACAGTTGGCTCCATGGCCATGTAAAATTTACCCCACCCACTTTCTCTTATTTTGTCCTTTTCAAACAGCCCGCTTCAATAAAATCCATTTTAAATGAAAACAAATATGATAATTTGATTTTGTGTTATTTATTTCCTATCTATGGTAGTATTTCTTCATACAAAAACTAATTTAAGAAACAAGAGCACCGCAGTGCGGCAAAATACGCCCGTCACGGCCGGCGGGTGTCAAAGTCGTCCAGACTCAGGCCGACTGGAAAAAGTCGCCTGGAGTGTAGGCCCGACTATCGATCTCAAAAAGACTATGCTGTAGTATTGCGATAGCTCAAGTACTATCCCGATAGTATTGCGATAGTCAAGAAAAAAGTTCTGGGTTTTTTAAAAAATGCCCATTTTTGACAATAAAGGGGGCATAACTCTGCTAAAAATAGTCGCCAACGTCTGAAATTTAACAGGAACCAAAATTCACAGGTGCCTTCCCTGTATGATGAGAAAGCTAAATATGAAATTTGGTTACAATAGACAAAATGTAAGTAAAATTATTATCAGGAAACAATATATTGTTAAAAAAATTGTGTAAAGGGGCATAACTCTGAAAATACGGAGTCAAACCAAAAACCTGTAATATATATTAATTCACTTCATTCATTGTATCACCATATCAAATTTGAAATCAATTGAATCAAAAATAAAAAAGTTCTGTTGGTTTTTTTTAAAATGCCCATTTTTGACAATAAAGGGGCATAACTCTGCTAAAAATAGTCGCCAACGTCTGAAACGCGAACTCGTCCGAACTATTGTGGTATGGATATTTGTAGGAAGTTTAATCAAAATCGGTCAATAAATGAAGGTGAGAGAGCGCTAAGACGAAAGGTTAACGGACGAAGTGTGGCTAATTTTAAATTTTAAGGATGTAAAGGGGCATAACTCATAGAAAAATAATTTAACAGGAACCAAAATTCACAGGTGCCTTCCCTGCATGATGAGAAAGATAAATATGAAATTTGGTTACAATAGACAAAATGTAAGTAAAATTATTATCAGGAAACAATATATTGTTAAAAAATTGTGTAAAGGGGCATAACTCTGAAAATACGAAGTCAAACCAAAAACCCGTAATATATGTTAAGTAACTTCATTCATTGTATCACCATATCAAATTTGAAATAAATTGAATAATTAAAAAAAAAGTTCTGTTTATTTTTTAAAAATGCCCATTTTTGACAATAAAGGGGCATAACTCTGCTAAAAATAGCCGCCAACGTCTGAAACGCGAACTCGTCCGAGCAATTGTGGTATGGAATATTTGTAGGAAGTTTAATCAAAATCGGTAAATAAATGAAGGTGAGAGAGCGCTAACAAGAAAAGTTAACGGACGGACGTACGGACAGCGCTGGGTATACCATAATACGACCGTCGATGACGGGCGTATAATAAAAACAGACACCAAATGTGAAATTTATAAAGCTCTAAATATCATCGATATGGTACTTTTTTGTAGATTTTGTAAGGGGAGATAACTCTTTTAACTTTAATAACTCAAAATTTTCAACACTGACCTTTCAATTTCTTTTCATATTTTGAACTGCCTTAGCATTGGCTTTCATTTGGTAGTATATAAGAAAAAGTTTAATACTAGAACTATTTCATTTTCAAACTTTTTTACTTTTTTTTCATAAAATAAAATATCTAATAAAATCATGCCCTATAAAAAGCATATTTTTGATATTCGAGGATCCATAATGCTATTTTTCAAACCTAGTGCCTGCTTTGTCTAAATTTGGTTTCTATATGTGAAAATACCACCATAGACATGAAATAAATAATGAAAACCCAAATTACCATGTTTGTTTTTATTTGAAATAGATTTTACTGAAGCTTGTACTCTGAATGGGTAAAATTTGAGAGAAAAAGTCCAAATTTGACATACCTTTTTCAAATTGCTGTAGCTCAAAAAAAAGGACACCACCATATTTTTCCCCCCATTTTTTCATTCATCATAAATAGCTCTTCCAAAAAAACAATGATAGAAAAAAAGTTTGATACTTTGAAAAAATCGCTTATGGGTTGGATACACCCTTAAACACCTGATAACTAACACCTAATAACTAATATAATTTAGTGGATGTAATTTAGAGGTTTTTATTGTATTTAGTAAATTTTTAAGCTAGTACAAACTTCCCTGTGTAGTAAAAATAAAATCACAACAATAAATTCACAACTCATCATGAACCGTTTGGGTCTTTTGACAAGTCTACTGCTTTAATGTCATTTGAAATATTTTCTACTAATTCTGATTGGCTGCCTGCAGCATCTGACTGATTTGATTGGCCTTCCTTGGTTTGTGGAGCCGCAACCCCACTCTCTGATTGGCTGCTGCCTTGTGAGGGAGGAGACTGAGCATCTGCTGAAGGTTTCTTTGCATAATTTCTTGCCCCAAATATGGTGCTTCCTACTCGGACATTGGTGCTTCCAAGGTGAATCTGAAAGAAGACAAGTTAAAGTTTACATAACCCATTAATCCATGGCCTGCCTCTAGTTTTAAAGACAGAGGACCACTTAAAGCACATAGATTAAGGTAAAACAGAATGTGCCTTAAGGCTCACAAAAGCATCCCAAAACCAAAGCAGAAATCTTCTTTTAAGAGGTTCATGTTTTAATTTCATTTTTTAAAGCAGCAACCATCACATATAAAGGAAATAGTTATTCATCTCGACAGAAATATCATAATTATACATTTCAAAGTAGGTAAAGGCATGAAAACCAAAAGAGTTTGGTAAATGTATTACAGGTTTCCATGAGAGAAAGTGATCAAAACAAGATGAATTAAGAGAACAATACAGTCCATAATTTGTCGCCCGGTGGCAGAGATGTGGTAAGCGTCGACTAGATTCAGTCAGAATTTGAACTCATCAGAATGTATGGCATTTACTGGGTGAAACACACATTTTAATACACTTGAGATGTCATCATTAACAGTTATTATAATGTCCATTATTTCAAAGTTGAAGCGTGTCTTAGAAATGTTCAACTTTGAAATATGTGCATGTTCAACAAGAGCGAGTTCAAGTTAACAAAATTCAACAACAGACATACCATAAGTTTGACTAAACCCATTATCCTATAGCTTGTTTCTTGTTTTGAAGTAATGTGACCATTTAAAGCAGGTTGAAAGTAAAGCAAAAAGAGCCTAAAGGCTGCTTTAACCCATTACTCCATAAATAAGCCTTAAGCCTGCTTTAAACCAACTACCCCATAAATAAGCCTTTTTACGTCTTTAATTTATTTTTCCACAGAAGAATTTAGTTCAAATTTATACACTCATGAATATGTACCATAAGAAATAGTTCCTATATCTTGGCAAATTGTAGTTTAAAGCAGGCTGAAAGTAAAACAGAGTGCCTTAAGGCACATTCTGCTTTACTTTTAACCTGCTCCAAGTTGTGTCTGTCTTCAAACTAGAAACTGGCTATGAGGTAATGAGTTAAGTTGCCATCTGTAAGAGTACAAAAGATATTTCTCACAGTATATATTCATGTCGTGTAAAGTGAAACTATTTTATTCTGAAGAGGAATAAATTAAAGCTGTAAAATTGCATATTTATAGGGTAATGGGTTAACTCTTTCCTCCCTGAAACCTCACATGGACAATTCTAGTTTTCAATTTAGTCTAGTCCATTTTTGACTTTTCAGGATTTATTTGTACAATATATGTCAAAATGACAAACAGTGTAGACCCTGATCAGAGGGCTCCTTAAGGAGCCCTCTGATCAGGGTCTACACTGTTTGCATAGGACAAGTGTACTCCTCATAGGTACGCTGTTTGCAAATGACGCATATATGCGTGACTAGGGTACAAAGAGTTGAGCGAGTTTCATCTGTAGTTGATTTGCACTGATGGCTATAGAGGAAAAGGTTAACTATAATTCTCACTCACTGCATGTTCAAAATCGGATGACATTCCCATACTCAGTTCAACTTCCTCGATCCCAAGCCCCAACGCTTCACAAAGCTGATGCCGACACTTCACCAGAGCCTGAAAAGACAAGAGAAGCTGCAAAACTCAGCAAAAGGTCCTATACTGCTTAGACAGGGAATGTTTCATAGATGATCAACTACATATTATGATGAAACTGATAAACTAGTCTTAACCCTTTACCTCATAGATACACACAGGGCTCCAGATAAGAGGAAGTGCACTTAACAAATCCAACAAATTTCACTCATTTTAGCACCAAATTTTATGGTGACACTTCTCATTAGAATCGTCTCGAAGAGACAATTCTAATGAGTAGTAACACCATAGGGTTAATGCAGAAATAAAGATTTTAGTGTTTGAAAAACTAACCTTATCTGGAGCCCTGTACACATTTCAACACAAGAGTACTGAAAGCATTTATTGAAGGAGGGTGCTCATTGATAATGTTAAACACAGGTGGTAGTAATTTCTGCCTCATTTAAGCAGCCATCTATCAAGTTTCTATTGGTATCTATTGGTAAGAAAGAGTAAGATTGAATTGTGCTATGATAAATGAAATTTTCTCTGATAGGGGAATTTATAACAGGATATGGGTACATAGGGGAATTTATATCGGATACATAAAGAGTTTGGAAGAAAGCAGTTACTTTCAGGGTACACATTATTCATGTAAACAACCTCCAATGTGGATTGAACATACATGCATACTAATGAAATGTTCATTTAATATTAGAAATTACACCAAGTATAATGTAAATTTAAGAAATGATCTGAATTTTGTCAGCGTTTAAACGAAATAATGACAGGAAATGATCAGCAAATTTATGCGCTAGCGATTAATGGTAAATGGTAAACAGTGTAGATTTTTGGCCCTAAAACTACCTGATAAGAAACACAACAGTGTTGACCTACCAAGAAATCTGGATTGGGCCCGTTAACTGGATCATACCCTATAGCACCAATAGTCATAAGACCTGCGAACTCTAGGCAGGAGCATTGATCTCGCACATGTCTTACTAGCTTTTCTGTCTCCTCTGGTTGACAACCGGATTTGTCTGCATAAATAAATAATAACCCAACTGAAGTTAATTTCAACCCTTTACCTCATAGCCTATTTCTAATTTTGAAGACAGGTGATCACTTAAAGCAGGTTGAAAGTAAAGGAGAATGTGCCTTAAGGCACATTATATTAATTTATGCTTTACTTTCAGCCTGCTTTAAGGTACCATCTACTAGGAATTAGAATATTTTTCTTATGATACAAATTCACTACTGTACAAATTGGAACTATTTTCTTAAGTGGAGGAATAAATTAAATGTGGTAAAATACACTTCTATGGGGAAAAGGGTTAAGAAACTGAACTTAAACCTATATTATAAGACTTTGCTGTAATAACTTATTACCCATCAATGCACATTGTTATGCCTTAAGTTATGTCAACACTAAAGAAATAGTAAAACTTTATACCCTGTAGTCATAAATTTGCCCCATAAGAAATATTTTCTTTATCCTAGCAAACGGTACATGTATATCCTTGAGGCACATTCTGCTTTACTTTCAACTCGCTCTGAGTGGACACCTGTCTCTAAAATTAGAAACAGGCTATAGGGGAGGGTAAAATATAGATGAATAGAATTACCCTGATAGGTACACGACATAGCAAGCATTGACAATAAGGCATTTCAGTAAAATATCATGCTTTAACTCATTGAACCTTAGTCAAGCATATATGCATCATTTGCAAACAGCATACTTGTGAGGTGTACACTTTTCCTATGCAAACAGTGTAGATCAGAGGGCTCCTTAAGGAACACAACACAGGCCCCAGACATTGACTGACATCAAAAGTGCTCAGGTGAGCTAAAGAATAAATTTTAAATTTCTTTTCAAAACAGGTCAGATCACCAAACAGTATGGATCCTAAAGAGACGAAACATTTATGTCTCATCAGGATCCAAACTATTTAGAAAGGTTATCATGGTTAAACTTCTAGCCCACTAAAAGTAAGAATACTTTCGTTTTAAAAATTGAGATGATTTTAGTAAGTAGTCACGCCATATGGTTTGGTGCAGATATAAGGGTTTAAGTTTTCAAAATGATCCCAGATCTGGAAACCAATTCATAAAACTTGGTACGACAAAAATGGTTGAAAGTCAAAACTTTAAAATACATTTAATTTCTGATATCTCTATCTAATCCCGTCTTGTGATATCTCCTTAAAACCATATTCTCCATACGATTCCAAAGAGATGTCACAAGGCGGGATTAGATTGAGAAATCAGAAATGAAATGTATATGTATTTTAAAGTTTTGACTTACGCCAGTTTTTGTCAGTCAAAGTTTCGTAAGACGGGCCCCTGGAGCCTTGTAAATGGTGTGCATGTGGTTCTTACTCTCTTCTCCACTTGTGTTAACTTGGATCATAATTTTTAATTTCCCAGGGCGTTTGTGTTTTTCCCAGTGGTTGTTCAGGTTCTGGGCTAATTTCTGGCTGTCTACCGTCTCAACCATATGAAGATTTGGTGTTACTGAAAAACAAGGAAATAGTTGCTTTATACCTGGCTTCAAGTTTTTAAAGCATTTGAGTTGAGCCTGAAAGAGATCTCCGACTGAACACTGAGCTTTATAACCTGGACTATTGTTATGACTAAATTTACTGACTGTTTAGTACCTATTCAGAAGTTCTTACATGAGTGTTCAAAATTTATTGGATTTATGAAACAAGTCTTTAAAGAGCGATAAAAAACGGTGCTTGCCGAGTTTTTATCATTTCTAAAAGACAAATCTTATAAACTTTGAACACAAATGTTAGATTCTATTTAAAACATAACATGGCAATGTTGATTTCATCATATCGATACTTATCTTTGCTTATCAACTTCCGTAAGTCAAAGGGTGACATGTGAATGGAACGCCCATGTTAGTAAACATGCAAAAAGCAGTTTTAAGGTTAATTCCGATTTATTCAGAATATTCTAGGGAGCAAACACTCCTTGTTCCTTCCCATCTATAGCCACTCGGTCGCAGAAAGAATGGTTGTATGGCGCCTTTGTTTGCAAATTTTGACAACGCATTGAAATACACATTCTAGTAAGACAACCTCGTTTGCATAGTTAAACTACTAGTTATATATGAGAAATAAACAATGAGTGTTATTCACTGCTCGCACCGTAGGTTATGTTATAAAAAGATTTATCAGACAGCTGAATTCTTTAACAGAAGCTAGAAGTGTGTCTGTAAAACATGGATTCCACATCAGACTGCTAGACTATAATTTATGAAGACACTTTACCAGTAAATAAGTGACTTACAGTAAAACCTCTCTATCACGACCACTAAAACAGGGCTAATTGATTTCATAAAATACAGGTGATAGCTTAAAGCAAGGTGAACTTAAAGCAGAAAGCTCCTAAAGGACTGTTTGCCAAGAACACTATTGGAGAGCTGACTTACAGACTATATTTTTGGATTTGTTGCGCTGGAGATGACCAATGAAGTGCCACTTTATTTCTTTGCAGTGCTCTGTAATCTGTAATATAAATATACATTGTGTTAAGCATCAAACTTCTTCCTCCCATTAACTCATGCACCCCGGAAGCTTTTTATGGACAATACCAATTTTAAAATAAGTCTAGTCCATTTTTCACTATTTAGGATTGATTTTAACAATATATTTCAAACTGACAAACAGTGTATACCCTGATCAGAGGGATCCTTAAGGAGCCCTCTGATCAGGGTCTACACTGTTTGCACGGGATAAGTGTAATCCTCACAGGTACGTTTTGTAAATGACAAGTATAATACTCATTGCTAGGGTTGAATGTGCTAAATCACAGTGACTGGTATATTCCTCATTTATAAACAAGTGTACCTAAGAAGAGTATCTTTGCCCTATGCAAACAGTGTTCACCTTACCAAGGGTTCTTATAGGAGCCCTCTGATCAGGGTATGTACTATTTGTCATTTTGTAATTCATGAGTCATACTGTTCAAATCAACCCTAAATATTTCATAATGTGCTGGACTTAATTGGAAAATGGATTTGCTCATTTGAATTTTCAAGAGTCAACTAAGTATGTAACTTAACCCATTATGTTTATCCCATAAATACACCTTTTAAAGCATTTAATTGATTACTCCATTGAAGAAAATAAGTCCACTTTATACAGTCATGAATATGCACAACAATACATTTTTTCTATATCCTAGCAGATGATAGCTTAAAGCAGGCTGAAAGTAAAGCAGAATGTGCCTTAAAGCGACTTGCAACCAGATGGTGTATTTGCAAAAATAAAAGAAAATACTCAAATAAAACCAAATGTGTAGCATTATCTTGCATCTGGCATTAGAAAAATATTATCAGTCTGAAAACACCCTCAAGAATTAAAGTCTTCAAATCTTAATTTTTTAGATATTTTCTATCGCTTTATCTTATATTTATTCTATAGCATCGAAAGACGCAACAGAAATTGATCACAGGTCAGACATAAGCCAGGGCCGAATTATGTATTCTCCATCACTGTCAAATCTGTCCCAGAGATATAAATAGTCCGACTGGTCAAGTGGTCTTAGTGGTTTGTCTTATTTTGCTTCCTTCCCCCACATGCCGGATCCCGGGTTCGAATCCCACCAGAGCCCAATAATATTTTTTTTATTGAAATGCATTTTTTAAACAGAATTTCTTATCCTAAAGTTAAAACTAATTCTTACCAGTTTATATAAGCGTTTGACATATGTTTACAAATTACTATTTTTAATGCTAAATCTGGTTGCGAGCCTCTTTAACCCTTTCCACCATAGAAACGACTTATAGCGTATTTAATTTACTCCTCCGCTGAAGAAAATAGTTCCAGTTTATACCCTCATAAACAATTACCATAACAAATATTTCTATATAGCCTAGCGGATGATAGTTTGAAGCAGGATGAAAGTAAAGCAGAATGTGCCCGACGGCACATTCTGCTTTACTTTCAACCTGCTTTAAGTGATCACCTATATTTAATGTTATAAACAGGTTATTGGGTAAAGGGTTAAGGCGCATTCTACCTTACTTTCAACCTGCTTTAAGGGGTCATCTCTCTTCAAAACTAGAAACAAGCTATGGGGTAATGGGTTAAAACAAATGGTATAGTAGTTCTATACTTAAGAAAGGTGGTAGAAGCTTTCTGTTTTACTTTCAATAAACAACTTGTCAGGATGTAGGAAAATTTACCTGTATTCCATATGACATAATATGCAAAAGACATAAAAAGATAATGTTACTGTACTACAATTTAAGTAGAAAACCAGGTGAGCTTACCTCAGGACTTTTTGATTTCTCTTCTATTTCATGAACCTGAAATAGACAAAAAAATCCAATGTAAATAAATCTCTGGGAAGACCCTCCTACCTATACTTCTGGCTGAATCCCGATTAGATGGCTTCCCTCAGAAGTTAACTGACATAATGTGAACTATTTTAAGGACTTGATGATTTAAATGCCAATATCTAAAACAGGTGGTTGATTTCATTAGGCAGGTCAATTAGAAAGACTACTAATTTACTTCATTTCTAATTTAAGCATCCTAGCTCCTATCAAAATGTAGGAAAAGTTTCAAATAGTTATTAATCAGACAACGCTAAATCATTTAAAGACATTTTACTTATAATGAGGAAAGGGCACTACATTGAAGGAAAGGGTTGAATTAACCCTTTACCCCATAGCCTGACTCTAGTTTTGATGACAGGTCACCATTTAAAATGGGTTGAAAGTATGTTGCTTTCCTTTTAATTGCAGCTTTAAGCTACCTTCTGGAAAAGATACTGGAAAATGTCTTGAAAACTCTTCTATATTTTTTTATGTTCATAACTACTTTTCTGAGTGTTAACATAATTTGAGGCATAAAAGGCTTATTTATGGGGGAAATGTTAATGGGGGAAAATGTACATTAAACACTCACATAGTTTTCACCAAAATGTCTCTGACCGAGATTATATGCAGTCTGGATATCTGTGACTGGTTTGGTTTTGGTGACTGCCACAAGTCGAGCAGGAATGTTAGGTAAACTCTGAAATATAAAATACACTTTTTTTTTTCTACTGTCAAACTTAACCAAACTCACTTAAATCTGCAGGAGCAAATTATCTGGGCTTACAGTCTTCGCCTTAACCCACTTGCCCAAATCCCAAAGCAAGTGGTTTCTGATTCGGGCAAGTGATATATTATTTGCATTAGAATTAATGATATTAATTTGCATCAGAATTTAGCATATATAACAGTGAATAAGACAGTTTTTGTCAGTTTTGGGCAATTAGTCTGAAAAGCCTGGGTTTATACTATCTATCTATCTATCTCTCGTGTAGTGCCGACCCCTCTCTCGAGTGTTACAGGCACGGGTGCGCGTCGGAAGTGTTAGTATAAGAAAAGTGAGAGTTTAAGAACCTGACATTGAATATCAAGTAGTGTGAAGATAAAAGAGAAAGCACTGTTAAAAGGTTATCAAGTGAAGAGTAAAAGTGAAGGTTAAAATCATTGGTTTCCAGGCTAATACTGTATGCTAACCACTGCCCTCTTGAACTGTTCAAGATCAGGCAGGGTTACAATTTGACAAGGTAGCTGGTTCCATAGGGTAATGCAGTGGGGAAAGAAGGAAAACTTATGGTAGTCTGAGTGAACCTGTACTTGTCTGAGAGAGAGTGGATGCATGTGCCTTGTTACACGTGAAGGTGTCTGTATGTATTGTGGGAGATTGATGGCTACTATGTTGTGATATATCTTATAAAACATGATGAGCCGCGCATCAAATCTCCTGTGCTCCAGAGACCTCCACCCTAGTTCTCTCTGCATCTCTGTGACACTCGAGAGAGGGGAAAAATTGTTCTTGACCCACCTCAGGGCCCGCCTCTGTACCTGTTCCACCTTTTGGACATATGTCTTAGTATAGGGACACCAAATTGTTGAAGCGTATTCGAGTTGGGGACGAACTAAAGATTTGTAAGCCAATTCACGTACTTTTTGATTATGGGTAGTGATATTTCTTTTGATGAAACCCAGAGAATTATTGGCATTGGTTGTTATCCTGTTTATGTGTGTGTTGTAGCTTAGATTTGAAGATAGATCAAGACCAAGATATTTAGCATGTGGAACTGGTTCGAGAAATTGGCCATGAAGAGAGTATTTATTTTGGATGACAGTTTTGTTTTTGGTGATGTGTAGAACTTGGCATTTGGAGGGGTTGAACTCCATATCCCACTGTGATTCCCAGGTCTGCAGTTTGTCCAGGTCTTCTTGGAGGGATCTACTGTCGGATATGGAGTTCACTGTCAGGTAGATTGCAGTGTCGTCTGCGAAAAGACGGACCTGAGATTGTGATACAGTAGAGGGAAGCTGGTTGATATAGATGAGGAAAAAGAGAGGGCCAAGGACAGAGCCTTGTGGAACCCCAGAAGTAACAGGGACCTCTTCCGAACAATCTCCATCCAGGACAACAGTTTGGGTTCTGCCTATAAGAAAAGAGCGAGTCCAGTTCAGGATTTGGGGAGAGACGCCGTATTCTAGTAGAGTGGAGAGTAGTTTTTGGTGATTAACCTTGTCAAATGCTTTGCTAAAGTCCAAAAGAATGAGGTCTGTTTGTTTGCCTAAAGATGTGTTATTGACAAGGTGGTCTGTGAGTTCGATTAGTTGAGTTTCACAAGAGCGTCTCTCCCGAAAGCCATGCTGAAGGTCATAGAGAATGTTGTGAGAGTTGAGATGAGAGGATAGATGAGAAGCAATGATGTGTTCCATGGATTTACAGAGAATGCATGTGAGGGAGATGGGCCGGTAGTTTGCCGGGTCGCTGGTATGTCATTTTGCAATGTATTGTTAAAATCAGCCCTAAATATGTAACAAGAGGCCCGTGCAGCCCTAAAAAGCTCACTTGAAATTCACAAAGGGCAGTGTATATCGAATTATGCTTTGTGCCAATTTATCCATGCTAATGCTGAGCATTCTGGTTTCAAACAAAAAGATTATTGGAGTTTTCAGCTAATTTCAACTATTAATCAAATCCATTTATGATTTAGAAATTATAATAACAGAAGTCATAAGTTGGTTTAAAAAAATCCTAAGATTTTCAATCTTTCTATTCTTCAAGCGTGTACTTATTAAAGCAGGTTGGAAGAAAAACAGAAAGCTTTACTTTCAGCCTTACTTAAGCTATAATCTGCTAGGATACAACTCCGAATCCACCGTTTAGGAGAAAGTTGTTCAAGCTGAAGTGACATGTCCCTGTTTTAGCCTGTGCCGCGGAAGCAGTACACTAGTCATGTCAGAAGCCATAATTTTGTTACACAACACATTATGATCCCAGTTTTTCAGCATCTCTAGTTTTGCATGGATAAACTTTGGGGGAAACTTAAGAGCGGCATCTGTGTTGGTTTTTAAAAGTTGGCTTTTATTCTTACTTTCAGGGTGACACAATTTCTACGAACTAAAGAAACTGGTGGCTAAATCCCTGAAGGGCAAACAAATGAATAAAAATGCATTCAGCAGCTGTCAACAACATTTCTTAACTGCTAATGATCTGTTATACAAATTCAGAACATCTGCAAACCTTGGGTCTTGTTTCTGCAGCATTTTGG
This sequence comes from Gari tellinella, assembly GCA_922989275.2. Taxonomy (NCBI): domain Eukaryota; kingdom Metazoa; phylum Mollusca; class Bivalvia; order Cardiida; family Psammobiidae; genus Gari; species Gari tellinella. The sequence continues at coordinate 50,677,307 of OV277866.1, forward strand.
ACTCGCTCAAGGACCGACTTCAGATTTTTACTAATTTCTTCAACATTTGACGCCATTTTCCTGAACATTATCGGATAGACTAAATATGAGCGCGTCCTATCTTTCAGTCAGATAGATCCGGTGTTTGACGGTCCTAATTCTGGATAAATTCTACATAATTACAGGGACGTACATATCTACGTCCCTGATAATAACGTTCCTAAGAAACATTTTTGCTTTATGCTCGCCCTTCTTTAACCCATTACATTTTTCTAGTTTTTAAAATGGGTGACTTCTTAAAGCAGGTTGAAAGTAAAGCAGAATGTGCCTTTAGGGATATTCTGCTTTACTTTCAGCCTGCTTTAAGGTTCCACCTGCAAGCACATAGAAGTATTTATGCTGGCTATTCTTGAAAAAAGAAACTGAAACTCTATTTTCATCAGTGGAAGAACAGAGGTGTTAAATTTGTATTTATTGGGTAATGGGTTAAACTAAAACTGGTTTTTCTAAGAGTCAGATTCATGTCTTAGCTGAAAGGTTTCATAAACTAACAACACATTTCATGGTCAATCATTAAAAATGCATTTCCATGCTTCTTATATGTATAGTTACTTTAATTGCATCTGGACTGCTTAAACCAGGCTGAAAATAAAGCAAAAAGCTAATAGAGGTTAACTCATTACTAACCCATCCCCATTTTTGCATATTTTGGGGTTAATTATAACAATACCTGCAGTAGCCCTCTCATCAGGATCTACACTGTTTGTATAGGATAACTGTACTTACTTGTACACTGTTTATATACAACATGTATGCTTCAGGGCTGCCATAAGTTTACATAAACAAGAGGGCCATGGCCCTAAATTCGCTCACCTGAGGACAGTGTACCTAAGTTGTCTGGGCAAGACAACATTTTAATATAACTATAAATGGAGTTATCTTCCGGACAAGAAAACATGACAAAAGGGAATTTTGTTGCCAAGCTTATGACCCTTATCCATGACACATCCTCTTATCAAGCTATTTCCATTACCGGTATATTATATTTATTTCACTAGCCGTCAGCAGAACTGAGTTATTTTCCTGACAATAAAATATGACAAAGGGGATGAACAAAATATTGCTGCCCTTGTGCATGGCATTTTCTCTCATCAGTTTCTTTCCATACATGAAATTTCATTACAATAGCATCAGTAGAACTGGAGTTGTCTTCCGGACAAGAAAATATCACAAAGGGAAATAACTCCAAAAATAATGATGTCAGAGTTATGGCCCTTGCAAATGGCACTTCCTCTCATTAGGCTTTTTCCAAATACATGTATGCAATTTCATTTTACCTATTACCCCATAGCCTGTTTCTAGTTTTGAAAATAGGTGGCCACCTAAAGCAGGTTGAAAGTAAAGCAGAATGCGCCTTAAGGCACACTCTGCTTTACTTTCAAACTGCTTTAAGCTACTATCTACTAGGATATAGAAACTTATTTCTTATCTTACATTTTCAAGACTGTATAAAGTGTAATTATTTTCTTCAGTGGAGGAATAAATTAAAGGCGTAAAAATGCATATTTATGGGGAAATGGGTTAACAAACATCAGTATTTATGGGGGGAATGGGTTGAATTGTAATTATCTCCTGGACAAGAAAAAATGAAAAGACATACAGATAACTCTGACAAAACCAATATTAAACATGTATAAATAAGGGATAAGACATAAGTGGATCACTTCCAGATCCTGTTTCTCTAAGTATGAAGCAGACTGAACCATTTCTAAACTTTAGCAGACATGTTCAGCAGACACCACCAGTTCTGTTGGTCAGTCACTGAGGTCAAATATTATGCAATAGCTGGAGATGCATCCAGTAGCTACTGCCTTATACCCTTATCATACTGAAATGATGTCTGCTTAAAACCTACTGTATGTGAAAAATGTACAAAAAATCAATTTAGAAAATGTGTAACGTGTACCGGGCCGACGGTAAACCATGCCGGTCACCCATCCAGGTACTGACCGCGCAGAACGTTGCTTAACTTCGCAACCGAGACAAACGCTTAGACAATCTGGCTATAAAAGCCGGCTTCCACAGTCAGACTGTAGAAGTGTTTATATACCGTCCATTTCCCCCCCTTTTCTCTTGACTTTGCCCCGAAGTCACCCTGCTCACATGGCAGTCCTAAGGGCAGAGACAATGCGACATGGATCCGGGGATGATGGTGATGTCATCCCATATCCCACCGCTGCCACCAAATTTGTAACGTGTACCGGGCCAACAGTAAACCATGCCGGTCACCCATCCAGGTACTAACCGCACAGGACGTTGCTTAACTTCGCAACCGAGACAAACACTTAGACAATCTGGCTATAAAAGCCGGCTTCCACAGTCAGACTGTAGAAGTGTTTATATACCGTCCATTTCCATCACAAATGTAAAGTAGGTAAATGAGTGGCAAATAGTCTGGATTCAGATTAGATGCAGCATTATGTTGTGTCTGATCTGGATCCAAACTGTTTGCAAATATTGGCTATTTGTCCTTACTATTATTACTGTGACCCCCGGGGCGGGGCCAATTTTGACCCCAGGGGCATAATTTGAACAAACTTGATAGAGGCCCTGTAGGCGATGCTAGGTGCGAAATATCTAAGCTATGGCCCTTGTAGTTTCAGACAAGAAGATTTCATTTAAAAAATCTATTTTTAGCTCCGGTGACCTAGATGGGTCATTCTACAAAAAGCGTATATTTTGATTTTGTCTAAAACAGATTTTTTATATGTTTTGGATACATTTTTCTTTGTTGTTATATGGATAGTATGTGTATTTTATGTTAAATAAAAATGTAAGCAACATATTCATGCATATTTTATACTGTTTTTGGCATTGTAAATGTGTTGTATGCGTAATCAAATGTCCACTCTGTAACGTTCATTGTTATCAAGTAAAAAGTTACATTTGAAGTCATTTGAGTATTTTGAAAACAACATACGATATATTTAATGTGGTTTTAGCAAGACAGACATGTGAGTACACATTTTTTTTGGTTTGTGGAAAGTTTCTGGTTCACTTTCGACATCATTGCTAAAATATTGCTTCAAAATATTATTTGATTTTAAGATAAATAGAAAATTAATTGTTTATCAGATTATAATTTTATATCACATCAATTAAAAGATATTTACACAAAATATCTCTCTGTAACAGACTCTGCAGTAGTTCTTATTTTTATTTTATAATCAAAATAATCAAGCGTTACAGGGTGGACATTCATGTTACGGTAAAGACCAACTGTTTCGGAAGGGACATAAAAATGAGACACTAACATTTAAACGTGTTTTTGTCAATTTATTAATAGTTCAGTGTGAACAACAGATTTAACTAAACTAACAGTTAACTTTTAAAAGTTACAGAGAAGTTCTAAATTCTGACATGTTGAAAGTTCACACCTTCACACATTCTGTGTATACATACACGTGCATTTTACGTCACATGTTTAAAAACTGCTTTATTTCTTCCCACCTTGTTTTGTCAATCTGATGATGCCTATTCGTTACTTTGACAGGAGGTTCTATAAGTGTTACAAACTGTTCCCTTTTATACCAGAGGACGTCCTCCATCATGGGCCAAAAGAACTTATTGTCTCCAATAGAATTCATGACACTGACTTCAAGTTCGTTGTCTTCCACGTCATGGATTACCCCCGGAAATGGTGTTCCGTCATAGGTGACGACGACGTATTTCCCTTTAAGAGATTCGTCGAATTCAACAGAATTCGGATCTTAAAAAGAAAAAGATGTTTCTGAGTATCATTTCAAATTAGACGGTTTTCTCCACTTAATCTAATTTTCTCTTTTATGCCATTAAAACTGACATTTGCATGTGTTTGATAATGGAAACTTTAAAGAATTGTATTTTGTTAATTATAATTGCACTTTAATGATTAAAACAAGTTTCTACCAATGTATTTTGTACAATTTCAATACATTTGTAAATCAATTCTGATTTGATCGAACATTTGGAAGGTATAACAATGGAAATACTTACCAATTTTAACTAAATGGTTTGCCTCCCTGACATCTGGCACAGGTTTCTTTGTAGGTGGTTCCGTAGGTGGTTCCAGCTCAGACGACGAGAAGGTCACTTTGGTAGGTGTGTAGCAATCGCATGGCTCCGGTGACCTACAGAAACAACTGACCTCTCTGAACCAAATTTCTAGCGGCTTGTTGGAGAAAATCTGAAAAATGAATGTAGATGTTAATAATTAAACTAGGTTAATGTTTTGTACGACAACAACAAAGACAATCACCGTGTTCAAGGTAATGGCAATAGAAAAGAAGTTTGGTGTTAACAAACATCAAATTGATCAACGGAAAAGTGAACCATAATGTATTTCATACTTTGTCACATCGTCTTAAATTAAATTTTTGGCTTCCAAACAGCCATTCTTGAATATTTTATCTATCTTTGGCTTCCTGATAACATTTGATGTACATTGTATTAAGAAATAAGAGTTTTACCTGGTGTATTTTCATGGTTCCATGTACTGGCCGAATAGATCTACCATGGTCCAGATTCTGTACCGTTATTTTCATGATTTCATCTTCTGTGATTTGGAACAGCTTTATAGACACCTGTCTGTTCGTAAGATATTTATATAGTGCAGTTGCATCCATAATGTCAACATCATGTGCCACGCCCCGGTCAGCTTCTCTTTTCATCACTGCTCCAATCCCATCAGGGGCTCCCTTTCCATGTCCCGCCTCGGTAAAATTCCAATTAACCCTTTTAAATCCCACTTGAAATGGTATGTTTGACATCAGGTAGAAGTTCTCTTTGCACCTGTACTGGGTTGTTGGTCCATCGCTAAGTACATGCAAGTTTGAAATGGAAGGCATGTCATTTTTGACCATTTTTAGGACTGGGAGTAGATGAGCCCAAATGGCAGACGGCCCATGCTTAAGGGAGTCTGATATTGAACAAAATGGGACTGCCTTGTCTTTTATGTACATGACTCCAGTGTGAAGAGTAATTTGTCGCTGTGAGGCACCAAAGTGCATGCTCTGGATTTCGGTAGCACATTTGCAATTGTAATTTTCTGAAAAGTCTACATGTATCAGGACATCCTCTTTTGATAATTTTTCTTTCAGTGTACGGATAGACATGAATTGGTGTTTGATATTGTAGAAGTGTTTGCAACATTTCTTCAGGTACTCCTGGAATTCATCCACCAATCTCTGTACTGTGCCTTTCTCAAGCTGTTTTACTGTCATGCTAACCCTCTTGAGCTCTGTTTTCGCATCTTTCCCATCTCGTTTCTGATATTCTACTGTCTTTGTTTGCCACTCATGCCATTCTTCCAGCTTCGTATTCTCCTGTTGGAACGTTCATTTCTAAACAGTGGGGACACTCCCTATACATACATGCCTTCTGTTCTTTTCCACATGTAATTTTGCTGGAAAGTTCATCTAAATCAGCACTGTAAATGATATTCAATTCTTTCAGTTTGCTCGCTTTGAAAGTTAGATTTTCATGCCGTTTACAAAGACACGTCTCTCGATCCGATTCTCTCGGCTGTATGACAAAAAATGGCTTTAGTCTGCAAAAAAGTGAGTAAGATATCTTACTCTGCACATTTTCTGCTAGGTACTTCAAGTGTAGTATTTTCAATGTATCTTTCAAGAGATATATCTGTCGCTTCTCTTTCTGTTTGGTTTTTGTGGCTTTTTTCCCCGCCTTGATGCTGCTATTATCCTCTCTACAAATGAAGCTCTCAATTTTTTCTTTTAAACCTTGAAGTTGAGGACCTCGCCTTGTCTTTCTTGAATATTGAAGGTCATGGTTTATAGCTTGTTTCAATCGTCTTTGTGTCATTTCGAAAGATTTTCTAGCCATCTGTTGCATTCGGTATTTCTTTAGCAGGCTGTTTGTAAATGCTTTGCTAAGTATTTGCTTACACTTTTCCGTTTTCATCATCTTATACTTTTTCTTCAATCCAGTCAACAAGACATTATGAAAGAGCAGTACCTTCCTAGTTTCACAGCTCACCTTTTGGCCTTTAAGCATCGCGCGAGTTTTTGTTCTTGGGGACTCTTTATTTGATTCTTTTTTACTTTTTCTATATAGTCTCTTCTTGTATCTTTCTAATAGTGTCTGCTGCTTCGAAACCTGCTCCTTCAGCTTTCTAATCTCTCTGTAAGCCTTGGATCTATCTTTACGCATTCGCTGCCTACTTGGGTTTACAAGTCTAACAGGAAACGGTCCCGGTGGAGTTGGGGGCGGAGTATCAATCTCTTGGTTGTTTTTCTGGTTTCTTTCATTCTGTTTCTTAAGCCTCCAAAACTTTCTCTTACTTCTTTTTTCCCTTTCAGACATATCTGAGATCAATCTTATTTCTCCTTTTTCCTTACGATGATGGTATCTCTCTCTTTCCTTTGCTAAGTGATTTGCGTATTCTTGTGAATTTTCTTTTTTCTTTTGTCGACATTTACGAGCTCGTTCAGCTCCACTTAGTGGCATCTTTTGTTAGTTCTATTTTTTTACGGTAAAATTGCAAACTTTCTTTTGCATCTAGTACTACATCAAATGCGTCACCAACTTTACGGCTCCACACTTCTAACTCTGCTTCTGCTGTAGGCCTATAACTCAGGTAGGTGTTCAGTGCTTTCTCAAGCCTTATTACACTCTCTTCTAACAGATTTATGTCAGTAATCAACTTCCGTAACCATATTTCTGTAACAAAAAAACAATGAAACCATTACCTTCTGAATAACTTATTTAATGACCTCTCACTGAGGGTTTGTCTTTATTCCACAATCATAATTGATATATTCAAACAACTCAGATGTGGATGAGATGCCAAAAAAGGCAGTGTCTTATCTGGATCCAAGCTGCTTTGCACATGGACCTTGTTTTTACAAAATACTGATAGTTGATTTTTAAAGGATAATCTGTTAAACATTGACTTCAAAAGTGAAAGCAAGATACATTCTCAAATACTTATATAATCCAGTTTTAAAAAGGAAAACAGCTGTTTTACATAAATTAAATACATATTCATATATACATATGTGTTAATTTTATACATAAAGTATAGTTTTTGTTCATGTTAGAAACATTTTTGATATAAAATTAAGTCAAAAGTCAACTCTGTAACGATTCTGTCTACACCGTAACGACCAAGTTTGTAATTCAGTTTTAATTAGGAAAACAGCTGTTTTACACAACTTATTATACATATTCATATATGCATATGTGTCAATCTGGTTAATGTTATATATATAATATTGTTTTGGTTCATGTATAGAAACATATTTGACAGAAAGTCAAATCAGAAGTCAACTCCGTAACAATTCTGTCAACACCGCAACGACTAAGTCTGTGATGGAGTTGACAGTTTCATGTTATGTTTGATGTATGGAAGACATGAGGCAAGCATTTTAACCCCGGTGAGTGTGTTGTCATAGAGATGCAGTTGAAATACATATCAGTGAAATCTAAAATAATGCCAAACTTGACATAATCGCCTCATGTAGTATACGGTATGGACATATTTCAAATATACGGCAAATTTACTCACCATTCATTGCTGCTGACGTCCTCACATTCTTCACATGGAGTTTTAAAGATGGTGGAATTTGAAAAGGCCAAATATGACATCACAATGCATATAAGTATGACGTTTCAAAGAGGCTACCAGTGGGTATTAGCAATCCATTTTTAAATTAGTGACTGAGTTGACTGAAACCAGGGGACTTCATTGTCCAGCTAATTTTTGAAGTATGTGCTATAATTTTCTATGAATACTGGCTTTAATAAAGAGCTTTAGATACTTAACTATTTATATTTAGCACAACATAAAGCTGACGCCTTTTTGTAAATGAAACAGCATTGAATTTCTGTAATTAAGTTATGGAGGGGACATATGCATTTTGATGGAGTGATACTTTTCAAAAAATATTTTTACAATTATTCCAAAATAAAGAGTTTCGACGATTTATTTGTTTAATAAAAATACACCAATTCTTTAACATACAATAGTAAAACGCATGGATTTTTTTAAATAAATAGTTTTATTTTGTTTTTTCTCTGAAGGACATGAAATATACCTTTACTGTAGAATGACCCAGATATGCAACTGACCAGAACCATTTGAACAAAACAGGTAAAGGACATCTAGAAGTGTAACCATGCCAAATATCTAAGCTCTGGCCATATTAGTTTCAGAGGAGAAGACGTTTGAAAATTTCACTATATACCTCTTTTTAAAACTGTGACCCCCGGGGCGGGGCCAATTTGACCCCAGGGGCATAATTTGCTATGTGCCAAATATCTAAGCTCTGGCCCTTGTAGTTTCAGACAAGAAGATTTTTTAAGATTTGCTTATTTTTTCACTTTGGTTGCCATGGCAACCAGTTCTACATTGTTTTCAATTCTTTGAACAAATTTGAAAGAGCTTGATCCAAGGAACATTCCTGTAATGTTTTGTTGAAATCTGTCAAGCAGTATAGGAGGAGATGTCATTTGAATCAATTGTTAACGACGACGCACAACGACGGACACTGGGCCATCCCAATAGCTCACCTTGAGCCTTTGGCTCAGGTGAGCTAAAAATCCTAAGATTTCCAAATTTGCATTTTTCAAGTGTGATTTTACGAATCATACCTTTTTCCCCCATCATCTGTTTCTGGTTTTGTTGACACGTGCCTGCTTAAAACAGGTTAAAAGCAAAGCAGAATATGCCTTAACTCATTATCCCCTGAAACTTTTAATGGACAATTCCAGTTTGCAAGAAAGGCTGGTCCATTTTCGACTATTTAGGGTTGATTCTTATAATATTTTACAAAATTACAAACAGTGAAGACCCTGATCAGAGGGCTCCTGTAGGAGCCCTCTGATCTGGGACTTCACTGTTTGCATAGGACACGTGTACTTTTCACAGGTACACTTTTGGTAAAAGACGCATATATGCGTCACTAGGGTTCAATGAGTTAAGGAGCATTCTGCTTTACTTTCAGCCTGCTTTAAGCTACCATGAACTAGAAAAATATCCTAAGATTTAGGAAAAATCCGGAGAAATGGCAGCCCTGATGCTTATGACCTTGAATATGGACAACTAACCGGGGTCAGCATGGTTCTTCACTATTCAAATATTCTTTTATAACATGGTTGGGAGAGAAATTGAATGTGACAAAAAAGGACAGAAAACCTAGAATCATTTTTTCTTGTTTACTTCAACTTGATACGCAGCATAAAGAATTTAATTCTTCATACAACCCAATCTTGTATAAACCCATTACCCCATAAGTCTGTTTCTAGTATTTAACATACCGGTTAGGTGACCACTTAACCTATTACCCCACAAACACCCTTTTTACACCTTTAATTAATTCAACTAACGAAAATAGTTATGAATATGCACCATACAAAATGTTTTCATTATTCTAGCAGAATGGCAGCTTAAAGCAGTCTGTAAAGTACAGCAGAATGTGCCTTAAGGCATATTCTGCTTTACTTTCAACCTGCTTTAAGTTAAGTATTCACCCGTCTTTAAAACTAGAAACAGGCCATGGGGTAATGGGTTCAAGAACAATGTTGGGTAATGTGTTACAGGACCTCACATTGCACTGACTGATTGTATATCTACATATGTATAGAGATCATCAAAAGAAACCAACAGTGTAATTAAAACAATAAGAATTATTCCAAATAACATGTCTTGCCTGTGTGCCTGCTTTGCTCATCTGTCTACATATTTACGGATATATTGGGTTCAAAGTTGGGCTGGCCTTGCACTTATACTTTTTGAGTAACAGGTGCCCATTTCATAAAACTTTATAAGGCAAATCTTGTCGTAAGTCAGATTATAAAAGTCTCAATTATTATTTATTTCTCCATCTACCTGTACCCTGTCTTGTGACATCTCTTTGGAATCGTGGAATGTGCTTGGGTGGTATTGTTGGAAAGGGAATGGTCCAAGGCAACAACTCTATCAAAGTATTTGAGTAAACAGTGTTGAAGCTAGACTAAACGGTAAAACCTCTGTCCTTAGTATGAACAACACCCCCTCCCCCACAAGTCCAATTTGTTCCCAATAGGTGTCAAAGTAACTAGAATCATGAGGCATGTGGCAAAGTCTTTCATTTTGTCCAGCTAGGCCATGACTTACTCAAACTTAAGGAATTTTTCAAACCAAACCATAAAAAAATAATAGACAGGCCTCACATGAGACGTTTCACCAATTCTTTGCATGGACAATATTACATTATAACAGAGCCCTCTGATCTGGATTTACTCTGTTTGCAAATGTAATGAGTATATTTCAAACAGGTCTTTGGTGTTGAAAAAACGAGTTGAGCATCCTAGCCATGGTGCTTATGTTGTGGAAGGCTCTTCTAAAGCAGGTTTCTTAATTTTTCAATTCAATCAAAGAATAATAAACAAAGACAATTTCAGACAGAGGCAACAGGCGTGAGGTAAGGAGTCTTGAAAATATAGCAGGTTTGTGGTATGTACACATGCCAAAACTGAAATATGAACAATGCCAAACTGTTGTTTACACATTATAGCTGATGCTAGCTGGTCACTGCTACAGACACAATGAACTGCCAACTAGCAAGGTGGTGCTGTGAACACCTAAACATCGGAAACGGAAAACGAGGGCATCCAGGTTTAACCATGGTTAACATCCTGATGCAGGATGCAGGGGCAGCAACCCCAAAAGAACTTGCACATTGCATGACAGAAAGGAAAGATTGGAGATGTTGGCAACGTGTCCGTCTGTGGATGACCTGATAGATGATAGCTGATACTATAAACAGCCAAACAGAGAGGCAAAACACATACTTATAGATTTGAGGGACATAAAACAGTAAGGAGAAGGTGAATTATCAATAGTTTTGAGAAGGGAGAAGAAATAAAATACATATTTGTACATATCACTATACATGTATTTCCCAAGCAAACACTTTGATATACAGCTGAAGTAAAGCCTAGCTAGTACAGTCACTTCAAACAAGAATTCTCAATGATTTAGCCCATTACCCCATATCCTGTTTTTAGTTTTGAAGACAGGTGCCTACTTAAAGCAGGTTGAAAGTAAAGCAGAATGCACCTTAAGGCACATTCGGCTTTACTGCCATCCTGCTTTAAGCTAAAAGCCTACTCATTCAAAAAAGCTGTCTGCTTTACTGTAATCTTAATATAAACAGCAACCCATCATTAATATTATTGCATCCTACTTTAATCAGCTACCTGCTTTATACGTAGAAGACATTCATTCTTTGAAATGGGTGTAATAGCTGAGCTTCACTGTACAATCGTAACAATGTAAAAACTGAGCATTATATATATATTAATATATTACAGCATATAACAAGACTGCGCGTTCAATAAACGCTTATGCCCCCGGTGGCATCCTTGACAATATATTCTGAATCTTTTCTAAGTCCAAATTAGGTCAAGGTCAAGGTCAAACTGAGCTTGGGTATTACTGGTGGGTTGGTAATGGTCCAAGGCAATAACTGTATAAGTATTGAAGCATTGTAGTAAGTAGTGTTGATGCTAGACGAAACGGTAAAATCTAGTTAACCAAGAAATAGCCCATTCAAAATATTCTAAGTCCAAATTAGGTCAAGGTCAAGGTCAAAATCAAGGTTATGTGATATTGGTGGATAGGGAATGGTCCAAGGCAACAACTGTATAAGTATCCAAGCATTGGAGTAAGTGGTGTTGGTGCTAGACGAAACGGTAAAATCTACTTAACCTGGTTACGGACGGACGGACGGAAAGACGGACGGACGGAAGGACGGACGGACAGGATGATTACTATATGCTCCCGCATCTGTCGATGCCGGGGGCATAAAAAGTAGGGGTGTAACAATATGGCAATATATTGTTACATTGCAATACGCCTCTTGGCAATACGTATTGCAATACGGTCTTTCCGTATTGCAATATTCTATACATGTACATATATAATTTAGAGCACATAAAAGAGAGTTACCCTGTTATTTTGAATATTAAACTGTGACAATCATAACATTTAAAGCAAATGTTAATGTTAATAAAATGGACTCTCCCTTGTATTTAAAGCACTCCTTTTATTCTTTCAATACTATAAACAAGTTTTCAATGCTAATTTCTATCCAATTTTTGTACTTACAAGTTGCCACAATATATTGCAATACAGTTCCTCTGTATTGCAATATGGGTTTCACCGTACTGTTACACCCCTAATAAAAAGTACCCTCTCTCACAGAATGAGCAATCAAACACAAGATTTTGAGTATCCTTTCAACATTAGGGCCCAGTATCTTATGTACATTGTAGTGGACCTAAAAACAGTGGATACATGATATAAAAACTTTTAGAGAACCTGGGTCCAAGGTTATAAAGCTATTAAATTGAGTCTGAGATCGTTCTCATGCATTTGATTGAGAACAATCTCAGACTCAACCCAAAAGCTTTATAATTTTGTGGCCCGATTACAGCTCCCTATCATTGGAACTTGTGAGTTTGAGTTAACCCTTTACCCCATAGAAGGGACTTTTAGCGTATTAAATTTATTCCTTCCCTGAAGAAAATAGTTCCAGTTTATACCCTCATGAACAATTACTATTACTTTAATATTTTATATAACCTAGCAGATTTTAGCTTAAAGCAGGCTGAAAGTAAAGTAGAATGTGCCTTAAGGCACATTCTGCTTTACTTTCAACCTGCTTTAAATGGTCACATGTCTTAAACACTAGAGACAGGCTATGAGGTAAAGGGTTAACAAGGTTTTACAGTATATTCATGTAAAACCTTCCGTGTTGACTCTAAGCATGCTAGCGATGAAACCATGAAAACCATTGCAAACAGTTTGTATCCAGATAAGAGGCTGTATAGTACTACTCATCTATCGACATCTCTTTGGAATCATCTTCTCAAGACGATTCCAAAGAGATGCCACAAGACAGGATTAGTTTTGACCTACGACCGTTTTTGTTGTACGAAGTTTCATGAAACGGGACCCAGGATCCAAACTGAAACCCTGTTTTGAAAAGAAATTTTGAAAATTGTATTTCTAGAACAGTAGCACCATTTGCAAGGTTCAAAGTTTCTTAATCTAATGACATAGCTATTACAAAAGGAGCCACTGGGTAGTTCCAGTGACAGTTCACTGTTCAAACGAAATATTTCATAATTTGTTGTGTACAGCGCTCATAGTAAACTATAACAAAATTGCGCCAAAGCAGATAACGTTGTGCGTAAATGACGTCATGTTTCTGACGGTTGTTATTCATAAGAAAAATGGGCATACTAGTAGACTTCGGCGTCAAACTTTCCCAGAAATAATGTGACTGTTGAGATCCAACACCTATTGGTTCTTAGCTGAAATGGGACTTAAAACGGAGGATGCACTATTGAATGCACTCAATCCTGTCAAGCAGTCGGCCATCTTATTTTCTGCAAAGCAAGACTCAGGGACCTGTCAGCAAATGAAAACAGCTGTGTACCCTGTCAGCTCACAGGGTACTTGAGATCACGTCTAGGGCTCGGTACCCAATCAAAAGTAAGGAATTTACTTTGCAGTATAATAAGGGCATGTTGAAAATGTGAAACTTACGTACAATAAAACCACACTATTATTATAACCACTAAAACATAGGCTAATTGATAAAATTATTAATAGCCTTGTATAAAAGACAGGTGGCAGGTTAAAGGAGCTTTCTGTTTTACTTGCCTGAATGCCACCTTGCTTTAAGCATCTTGGCAATATACTTAGGCCTCTCTTCAGGCTCAAAGCTGGTTTTTAAAACAGATGGCAGCTTACTGCAAAATAAAAGCAATTTTTACAAAGTTCCTTTAGGAACTTTTGCATTACTTTTGCCCTGCAATTTGCCTTTGAATATTTGTTTCCCCATAACTAAATGGTTGCTTAAGAGTGGTTATTTAGCATATATATATGATTTGTCTTAGGCTAAAAATATAATTAACAATAACTATCAGTATGTTGATGAGTTGCATATTCTCATATGATCTTGATAGACCTGATGCAAAAATTTTGTTTTCAAAGTTCCATGAATGTCTTATATCAATGACCACAGTGACGTCTTCATTCAGCTGTCTGATCTGTGTTTTTATTGGACTGTTTCAGTGGTAGTCTGGTCTTCTGGCGGGGAGTCACATTGTTATAATTTTGTCTCTTTGATTTCACACCAATAGGTCGGCTTTGCTTGTCGTTTTCCTTGCACTCAGATCTCTGTAAAACAGCATAAATGTTTACGATAAACAAACCTTGCTCCATTGCCATGTGTAAAAATCACCAACATTAAGCAAATATCTTTCTTCTTTTTCAAAATACAGCGCTCCCTCTCTACAACGACACTCAATGGGAGACCAAAAATATGTGTGTTGTTCGGAGGGAGTCGTTATAGGGAGGGAAATTGGCTTACATTTGCAAACTGCTTGAATCCAGATCAGACGCCGCGTAACGTGGCGTCTGATCTGGATTCAAGCTGTTTGTCACTTGTCATTATGTTTTTTTACTGTCAAAATGTCCAATATGTAAATTAGAGAAAACAGCAGACGATATGGCAGCAGTACAAGCATAAGACATAAATGTCTTGTTTGGGGAACTCCTGCAAGGGTGGTTGTAAGGAGGGAGTCGTTGTTGGGAGGGCCGTTTACACTGTACAAGAGGGCCATGGCCCACAAGTCACTCACCTGAGAACATTGTACCTAAGCTGACTGGGCAAAACAATATCATGATATATATAGTTATAAAAAAGGTTTTAAAGGTTTTTTCTATATAAGTCTATATAAAACTGATAAGCCCCGGGGCAGGGCCAAATTTGATCAAAGGGTCATAATTTGAACAATCTTGGTAGAGGACCATAAGACAAAGCTACAGGTCAAATGTAAATGATCTTGGTCTTACAGTTTCAGAAGAAGTTTTTTAAGATTTTCCTATGAAAAACTTATAAGTCGAGGGTGGGGCCATTTATGGCACGGGGGTCATTATTTGAACAATCTTGGTAGAGGATCACAAGGCAAAGACATGTTACAAATATTAAAGAACTGGGCCTTACAGTTTCAGAGCAGAAGATTTTTAAACATTTTCCTATATAAGTCTATGTAAAACTGATAAGCCCCGGGCCGGCCAACTTTGACCTGGGGGTCATAATTTGAACAATCTTGGTAGAGGACTATAAGGCAAAGCTACATTTCAAATATAAATGATCTCGGCCTTACAGTTTAAGAGAAGAAGATTTTTAAAGGTTTTGCGATGAAAAACTGATGAGCCCAAGGGCGGGGCCATTTTTGGCCCAGGGGTCATAATTTGAACAATCTTGGTAGAGGACCACAAGGCAAAGCTATATGTCAAATTTTAAAAATCTGGGCCTTACAGTTTCAGAGAAGAAGATTTTTAAAGGTTTTCCTATATAACTCTATGTAAAACTGATAAGCCCGGGGGCGGGGCCAATTTTGACCCGGGGGTCATAATTTGAACAATCTAGGTATAGGACCACTAGGCAAAGCTACATGTCAAATATTAATGATCTAGGCCATACAGTTTCAGAGAAGAAGATTTTCAAAGGTTTTCCTAAGAAAAACTGATAAGCCCAAGGGCGTGGCCATCTTGGCCCCAGGGTCAAAATTTGAACAATCTTGATAGAATATCATTAGGTTATGATACATACCAAATATCAAAGGTCTAGGCCTTTTGGTTTCTGAGAGGAAGATTTTTAAAGATTTTCTTATGCATTAAAAGTTGTCTATACGGTCATGTTAGAAAATCTGGTCCCAAAGCAAGGGGAATAACTCTAGTCAAAAACTTTGAAAAAGATTTCGTTCCCCCTTGTCACTGATGCTTCTGACAAAGTTTGGTTGAAATCGGGTCAGTGGTTTCTGAGGAGATGTTGTTTGAAAATGTGGCCGGACGACGGCAGCCGGACGCCGGACAAAGAGCGATCACAATAGCTTATCCTGAGCCAAAGGCTCAGGTGAGCTAAAAATAAAATTTGAACTCTTTTGAGATGTGTCAATCCTTGCTATGATACTTTGATTTTTCTGATAGAATAGATTAAGTCTTCAAAATATTTGAAGTTTGACAAACAGTAAAGACACTGATTGGAGGGTTCTTAAGGTCTACACTGTTTGCACAATATACATGAAACGGTTTCCAGAATAGAAAGGGATAAATCAAGATTGATGGAAAACAAAGAGACTCCATTTGTTTGAGTTTTCAGCTTTTACTTTATCTTGTACTATATGCAATCACTCATCTATGATCTTTTAAAATCTATGCACACTTTCTTTCAAGTGTTGTTAACCCTTTACCCCATAGCCTGTTTCTAGTTTGAAGACAGATGAGCACTTAAAACAGGTTGAAAGAGAAGCATTCTGCTTTACTTTCATTTCAGCCTGCTTTAACCCTTTACCCAATAACCCGTTTATAACATTAAATACAGGTGATCACTTAAAGCAGGTTGAAAGTAAAGCAGAATGTGCCTGAAGGCACATTCTGCTTTCCTTTCAGCCTGCTTGAAACTACCATCTACTAGGCTATATAAAAATATTTGTTATGGTAAGTGTTCATGAGGGTATAAAGTGGAACTATTTTCTTCAGCGGATGAATAAAATACATGTGCTAAAAGTCGCTTCTATAAGGGAAAGGGTTAAGCTATCATCTGCTAGGATTTAGAAAATATTTCTTTTTGTACACTTTCATGAGTGTAGAAACTGGAACTTTTCACATGTACACCTGTAAAGGAATGTACTCATCCCTAGTTCAATGGGTTAAACAAATAAGAAATTACAATGTTCCCTCTCTACAACGACACCCAATGGGAGACAAAAAGTGACTGTGTGTGCGTTGTTCTGAGGGAAATTGGCTTACATTTGCAAATGGCTTAAATCGAGACAGACTGCGTAATGCGGCGTCTGATCTAGATTCATGCTGTTTGTCACTCGTCATAAAGTTTTTTCTGTCAAAATGTCCATTATGTAACTTTGAGAAAAACAGCAGATGACAATTTTAAGCAGACGACATTGCAGTTAGGAATAGGTTGGTCATAATTGTCTTGTTTTGGGGAAGAGCAGAAAACATTGTTGTAAGGAGGGAATCGTTGTTGGGAGGGCTGTTGTAGGGAGGGAGCACTGTAGCACAATTTTGTAGTCGTAATAGAGTGGTTTTACTGTATTCGGAACTTACCTTGCTAGCTGTGCTGACAGCCGATATACTGGACACCCCCGACGTGGAGGACTTGATACTGCCTGTATCACTCTTGTTGTCAATCTCACACTCTGGTACATCCTCTGGTGGAGCAGGTATGTCCTGTAAGATAACAGAATTTTTTTTATTTTTTTTTCAATACACAAATATGATGCCCCCGCTGGCAAACTTTTTTTTGTGAAAAATTAAAGCAGATCAAAGTCCTGTTCACAAACATATCTGTGGTACATGTGCAAACACTAATAAGTTGTAGCTTGAAAACTGTAGGAGTTGTACTGTATGTGGGATAGACAAACGAACGAACAGACGGAGGTAAAAAACAGTATGTCTCCGACTGATCGTCGTGGGGGCATATAAAAGCTATAAAGGAAAGTATAGATAAGAGTTCCTGTGATCAGGATACACAGGGCTCCAGATAAGAGCAAGTAAACTAAACAAATCCAACTCTTTTTTTCCACCCATATCTGTACCAAATGCTATGGTGTTACTACTGATTAGAATCGTCTCTTCCAGACGATTCTAATTAGTAGTAGCACCATAGGGTTTTATACAGACATAAAGATTTTAGTTCTTGAAATACATGTACTCCCCTTATCTGGAGATCTAGATATAGTGAATCTAACACCACCGTGAGTGTCATAAGAATATCCCACCCGAGTTTTGAAGAAATTTTTGGAACACGAGGAACACAACCCTAAAAACGCGTTTAACTTGCTATACAGTGGCGAGTTTTATTTTAATGCGCTAATGCATGCATGACGACGTCATAACAACAGCAATAACAACCAATCATAAGATAGTTTGGCTTGTCTGTCCGGACAGATAAGGTTATCTCACACCCCCAAGATTTCGGGATACCTCGGTCCGAGAGGTGAGAAACAACTGTATGTTCTTTCTTTCTTTCTTTCTATACTGCTACACACCTCTTTCGGGTATTACGAGCAGGGGCACTTTTTAGGTGCACCATTGGGACTGTACCCGGCCGGTCACTTTATCCTGACACCGACGAACCAGTTGTAATGCTAACCCGAAATCCTGAGCGCCAAGGAGGGAAGCCATTACTACCAAGTCTTTGGTTTGACCCGGCCGGAGATTGAACCCACAACCTCCCGCACTGCAAGCGAACGCTCTACCACTAAGCCACGCAGCCGGTATGTTCTCATTGTTCTACATCCAATCTTGTTCGACAGTCCGTGAAATTTGCTTTTTTATTTTTATTATCCTCTGGACAACTATTATACTTACAGCGCTCCCTCTCTACAACGACACCCAAAAGGAGAATATGTGTGCTGTTCGGAGGGAGTCGTTATAGGGATGTAAATTGGCTTACATTTGCAAACGGCTTGAATCCAGATCAGATGCCGCGTAACGCGGCGTCTGATCTGGATTCAAGCTGTTTGTCATTAGTCATTAAAAGTGTTTCTGTCAAAATGTCCATAATGTCACTTAGAGAAAAACAGCAGACAAACGTTTAAAGCAGACGATATTGCAGCAGTAAAACTGTCCTGTTTAGGAACCTGCAGTAAGGGTCGTTGAAAGGAGGGAGTCGATGTTGGGAGGGAACACTGTATCACCAAAAGGAACATTGGATAACCATATATTAAGAGTCACTCTGCTATGTAACTTGAATTTGTTGGGTTTCTCTGACAGAATAGCCGTCACTATTGCAGACTGTATATACACTTGTGTCAGTAGGACATCCACTACTCACCACTTTCAATGACTCCTCTTCTTCAATGCTGTCGTTTAAATCTGGTTGTACAAAGTGATCCTGCCTGAATCTGTCCAGCAATAAGGAGTGTCTGCCGGTCTTGGTCAGATCCCGAGGATAGCTGAAATCACGTCGCACTGGTGTCTGGCCTGAAATTCAAAGACCACATATGAACTAGTCGTCGTGAGCCATGTGTCAAAGGACCACGAATTACTGAAATGTATTCTAAGACAGGTTTGTTTGTTAACATCCATCTGCCATCTATGGGCTAATTGGATGCCACAGGAAGAAAGAAGCGTATACAGAAAACCCCGGTGTGATGCCCTACTCTTATGATCGGCCAAGTTTTCTGATTTTTCTTGTATCCAGTGTAAAAGCACTTATATATATTGAGCCTAAGTTTATAATGTCTCATCCGAAGAACTTGGTCTGGCAGTGGACCCATGAATTCAAAGACAGGTGACTGCTTAATGCAGTATACAAGCAATGCAGAAAGCTCCTACTGAACCCTTTACCCAATAAATACGCCTTTGATTTAATTCTTCAATGAAAAAATAGTTCCAATTTATACAGCCATAAAGGTATCTTAAAATATTTTCTACATTCTAGTAGATAGTAGTTTAAAGCGACTCGCAACCAGATGGTGCATTAAAAATAGTAATTTGTAAATATGTGTCAAACGCTTATATAAATGGTAAAGAATTAGTTTAGGATAAGAAATTCTGTTTAAAAACAAGACTGCGTTCAATAAACGCTTATGCCCCCGGTGGCATCTTTGACAATATATTCTGAATCTTTTCTAAGTCCAAATTAGGTCAAGGTCAAGGTCAAACTGAGGTTGGGTATTACTGGTGGGTTGGTAATGGTCCAAGGCAATAACTGTATAAGTATAGAAGCATTGTAGTAAGTAGTGTTGATGCTAGACGAAAGGGTAAAATCTAGTTAACCAAGAAATAGCCCATTCAAAATATTCTAAGTCCAAATTAGGTCAAGGTCAAGGTCAAGATCACGGTTGGGTGATATTGGTGGATAGCAGGGTTGGCCGGTAAAAACCGGGGCGGTTAAAACCGCCCGGTTTTAACCGGTTAAAACCGCCCCGGTCAATACTCCCTGAAGTGGTCAATACTGGTCAATACTCTTTTTCTGTTAAAATAAAGCTCTTGAAGCTTTAAAAGGGTTTTATTATAGTGTAATGATGTATTACAGATACACAGGAAGCTATTTCAAGTGTATATAGGGGGGTATAGGAAGCACAAAGTGGATTTTTTAAATCTGAAAAGACCACCCTGGTCGATTGAACTGACCACATTTATTGCTTGAACTGACCGCTTGTGGTCGATTGAAATGACCACTTCCGGTGGATTGAATCAACCACTCTGGTACTGAAAAGACCATACTGGCCAATTGAACTAAGTGTATGGTGATTCCTGAAGTATTTCTTGACTTCTACAACTTGCTTTATCACCTGGTCAGGAGTAATTTCCTGTCCCAGTTGATTCAGTAAGTGTGCAGAGCAACCATAAACTGTCAGGCTGGGTTCTGCTTCATCACAGATATCTTCTCAATATCTGTGACTATACTGAAGACCTTGCAGCCATACTGCTCAGCAGACTCATTGGTGGCTTCCTGGGCACAAATAGGGGTAAAACAAAGTGTTGGTGTATAGTACCCCTGTCAGTGTATAATCACCCTGTATCAAGACATTTGATTGGTCACAATCAGATCTCTGCTACTCCCACTGCAGTGACATGGGGCAACATAACACATGATAATCTGTTTTGACAGCAATTTACAGGTGTTGCAAACTTGCAAATACTTATGACTATCCCATGATTGTAAATAATAGACATCAATGAATCTTCAACATTTAATTATTGCCAGACTATGGGTATATGACCTCAATGGTTAATTATTTGCTGTAATATATTCCCAAAGTGGTCAATTGAAATTTTGAGTGGTCAATTGAGTTTTTTAATGGTCAATTGAGTTGTAAGTGAACAGTTGATTGAGTTGAAGTATTTAGTGGTTGATTGATTATGAGTATAGCTAGCCTTTTGGTTGGTAAACTCCCAAACTGATCCTAGGTGGTCAATACCGGTCGATTTTCAATTGACAAGGCCAGTCACTTCAATCAACCACTTTGTATTTCTGGTTTTATCAAATATTTACAAGATGTAATTCAAATATTTCAATCTTTAGATTAAATCTTTGATATGATCATTATTCCCAGTATGCTCATCATGACAATGTGTGAATAAGATAGGTAGGGTACTAGTACTTTATTTTATAAGTAGTTTGATTGAATTGGCCACATCAAATGGCCACCTGGCAAAAGACCACTTGTGGTCATTAAAGTAAAACTTTGAAAAACAACATCAAAATATCAAACAGTTATTTAAAAATATCCTTAACAGTACAGTTTGTATGTACTGTATATATTAAACAACAATTTACATTGCTAGGGGTATGATACATAGGTTATAAGTTGGTTCGAAGTGGTCAACTGACCAGTATTGACCGGTAATGACCAGTAATGACCGGTATTGACCGGTTAAAACCAGTATTGACCGCCCGGGTGGTCAATACTCTTATTGACCGGTCGATTGCCAACCCTGGTGGATAGGGAATGGTCCAAGGCAACAACTGTATAAGTATCCAAGCATTGGAGTAAGCGGTGTTGATGCTAGACGAAACGGTAAAATCTAGTTAACCAAGAAATAGCCCATTCAAAATATTCTAAGTCCAAATTAGGTCAAGGTCAAGGTCAAAATCAAGGTTGGGTATTGTTTGTGGCTAGGGAATGGTCCAAGGCAACAACTGTATAAGTATCCAAGCATTTGAATAAGCGGGGTTGATGCTAGACGAAACGGTAAAATCTACTTAACCTGGTTACGGACGGACGGAAGGACGGACGGACGGACAGGACGATTACTATATGCTCCCGCATCTGTCGATGCCGGGGGCATAAAAATGAATTTCAATAAAAAAACATATTCGTCTCTGGTGGGATTCGAACCCATGGCCCGGCATTGGCGGACAGAAGGCAAAATAGGGGAAACCGCTTAGACCAATGGACCACGGAACTATCCGTTTATCTCGGATCGATTTAACGTATTTCAATGTGTTGCGGTCGAAAGTGCATACAACTTCGTAATTCGGCTCGTGTTTATGTCTGAGCCCGTGTAGAGAAGCAACAGCAACAACTATACCGTCTACTAGTCGGTATAGAAAAACGATGGAAAATATCTAAAAATCTAAGATTCGGTGACGATTCTTGAGACTTTTTTTGGACTGATCATATTTTTTTAATGTCAGAAGCCAAATAATGCCACAAATTTGCTTTTATTTGAGTATTTTATTTTATTTTGACAAGTACACCATCCGGTTGCGAGTCGCTTTAAAGCAGGCTGAAAGTGAAGCAGAATGTGCCTTAAGGCGCATTCTGCTTTACCATCAACCTGCTTTAAGTGGCACATGTTTTCAAAACAAGAAACAGGCTATGGGGTAATGGGTTAAAACACAGAATTATACAACTCGGAATCACAACTCAACGAAATTGAATAGGCAAGTGTCTGAGCTCTCGCGACGGTGGGATTTTGCGAGATCATGCGTCATCATTTTTTGCTTATTTGTCCGCCACTTTGGGGTGGGGTGGGGTGGGGGGGGGGGGGGAGAGAATTTACTGACTTGAGTGTATTTAAATGAGCTTGGAACATTCCTATCAATTGATGGAAGTATAAACCTGTGATCAATGCTTCGATACAGACATTTAATCATATTGACTACCGATAGACGATTTATTATCGGTATAAGCGCTCAAGGGACATGATCTTATCAAGTCTCATTTGCACTGAACGATATTGGCGATATAGACTAAGAGCGAGGTTGAAATTCCCTGTGTTGTATAATTCGGTGGTTAAAACTTCTTTTATACCTGTGGGTATGTCATTTCTCAACTCTTCATCCACAAAACTGTCCACATTTTGTTTCATATTAGCCAGCCGGGAAGACTCCTCTTCTCCAAACACCTTGATTTCCTCCTGCTGGCTGCTGATAGTTGTTTTCTCTGTCTCTGTGTCTGCCTCAAATGCTGCTGTCTGTTTGTCATATGTATCCATCAGTTTATCACACTGCTTTTGTACATCTGTTTGGAGAGCCTGCAAAATGTGGATTACATAAAACAGTGAAGGGCTTCAGATAAAACCATACCAAGTAGATACATATTTTTATTAATTAATTCTATTCCTTAATTGAAGAAAATAGTTTTAATTTATACAGTCCTGAATATGTAGCATAAAAAACAACAGCTCATTTAAAGAATTCTTAGTCCGAATCTAGCCTGGTTGGGTGGAATCCGGGTCAAAACGGCCCCCAAAATGGCCCGGGTCAAAACGGCCCCACTCTGATATTGTATTGATATTGATACAAGTATTATTAGGATAATTATTAATTATAATTTGATAGTATGATTACGTTTATGAAAAATGAATATATTACAAACGTGGAATATGTAGAGTGAGCATGACAATGACTTAATTAATCTGTTGTCCATTTTCTCACCATTTACTATATGACTATTAAATTATTAATCTAACTGAAAACGCTCATCATAAATTTTCCTGAACGTCATAATAAATCCAAGCCTATGAAGCATTTCAATAATTAACAACTATGGAATGAATAAGCAGACATATCTTTCATGCAGAAATGTTAGTATTTCATTTAAAGCGGTTGTGGGTTTTTATGCATGCAGACTGTAAGATCGAACGACGTGAAGGGAAATTATTTAAACTACTTCAAATTGTAATTTTCATATTTAAGCTGCCTTGCTATATAAAGTGTTAACTCATTAACCAATAGATATTGCTTTATAAAATTTATTATTCACGACATGACATACTTTTGTATTAAAACTGTAGGATGGGCCGTTTTGACACAGGGCCGTTTTGACTCAGGGGCCGTTTTGACTCCGGGCCTTTTGACCCGGTACCGTTGGGTGCTACATGGGTGGATTGTAAATGGTGTCAGGCAACAATTGTATAAATTTGATTTGATTTGTTACGATTTTACGTTGCTTTCAACAATATTTCAGTCATATCGGGACATCCAGCTAATTACAGGTGGAGGAAGACCCCAGAAGCCCTTTATGCAGGGTTTCAGGCACAAATTGGCAACTGGGTGGAACCACGGACCTTCCAAACAACTGTATAGGTGTATAGGAGCATACTCAATAAGTTGTCTTGATGCTATAAGAAACTGTACAATCTGGTTAACCTCGTAGTACACACCTACATGCTAATCACTAGATGCCTCACTCATCAGTAGCTGCAGGGGCATAAAAAATCATTGTCAGTTTGTGCTTTTTAAGAACGAGAGCACCGCAAGCGGTACATTATTATACGCCCACTGGCAAAAATATAGTTTTATCAAAATTCATTCCAACTTGTAGACTCTGAGAGCCTAAACATTACTGAAATAAATCCTGTTCTAGCATATCTGAGTACACCAAGGGCAGATAACTCGACACAATGATCCAATTTCAATAATAATCAACCCTTTCATGAACTTATACTTCTATAATTATACTGTGGGCAAACATAATCAAAATCCATTCAAAACTGTAGTTGCTAAGTGTGTTAACACTGTCAAATAAGCCTTTTATAGCATATTTGAGTACACCAAGGGCAGATAACTCTGTGACGAAATATCAAATAAATCTCAAACTAAAATCAGCTTCAGATCTTGATGCATATAACCTTTCTGCGAAGTTTCATTAATATCCTTCATATAGTTTTCCAAGAAAACTCTGGACAAGCTTTTTATAGCATATTTGAGTACACCAAGGGCAGATAACTCTGTAACGAAAATTCTAATGAGCCTCAAACTCAACTCAGCTTTAGATCTTGATGCATATAACATTTGTGTGAAGTTTCATAAATATCCCTTAAATAGTTTTCCCAGAAAAAACTCCGGACAAGCTTTTTATAGCATATTTGAGTACATCAAGGGCAGATAACTCTGTAACGAAAATTCTAATGAGCCTCAAACTCAACTCAGCTTTAGATCTTGATGCATGTAACATTTGTGTGAAGTTTCATTAATATCCCTCCAATAGTTTTCCCAGAAAATTCCGGACAAGCTTTTTATAGCACATTTGAGTACATCAAGGGCAGATAACTCTGTAACGAAAATTTGAATGAACCTCAAACTCAAGTCAGCTTTAGATCTTGATGCATATAACATTTGTGTGAAGTTTCATTAATATCCCTGTAATGGTTTTCCAGAAAAACTCCGGACAAACTAAATGTTGACGGACGAACGGGGCCACGCCAATATACGACCACCTCTAGAGGTGGGCGTATAAAAACAAGTAAGGTCCCAAAATCATAAAGCTTTTGAGTTGAGTCTAAGATCCTTAGCAAGCATTTGATTGTTCAGATTTGAGCTTTTGCTCAGCAAAAGCTCATATCTGAACGATCAAATGTTTGAGAACGATCTCTGACTCAACTTGAAAGCTTTCTATCCTTGGTGACAGGTAAGTACTTACGTCTGTATGTTTGTATGTGACATTGAGGTCAGTGTTTACAGAAGTCTCTTGCTGCGTACATCTGTCGGCAATATCCTGGCTGAACTCACACCATGCTGTTCTGGCTGTCTGGATACCACCTCGTATCTCATTCTGCACGGCACTGCAGCTGGTGTTGGTATTGTTCACTATTCCAGTCACCTGTTCAAAACAAACAACAGTAAGTAACAGGGTTACAGATAAGGTTTTGATGCAATAGGGTATTTACTCCTTAATGTTTTACAAAACTGGGTATTTGAAGTTTTTATTGGGTACCGGAAAATTTCTTATTTGGATATTATTCATTTTCTGATTACTAATCTTTGCTTTTTGCTACATTTTTTTGATCTGTGCTACTCCTTATTGTGAAAAACAATAAATTGCTTTTTCCACAACTCTAATTGGGAAAATACCCTAATATGGGCCTTATCTGTAACCCTGGTAAGAGCAAAAGAGGGTAGTAAATAATAAAGTAAACAGATGTATAGATGACAGTCAATCAAGTATCACTCATTATGTAATTACATGGATTGGAACCCTTTTAATTTATTCTTTTAACCAATAAGTTTACCCCATTAATACGCCTTTAATTTATTCCTCAACTGAAGAAAAAAGTTCCAATTTGTAGTCATAAATATGTCCGATAATTTTTTTTTTTTTTATATTCTAGAAGATATAATCTTAAAGCAGGCTGAGAGTAAAGCAGAATGCTCCTTAAGGCGCATTCTGCTTTACTTTCAACCTGCTTTAAGTGGTCACCTGTTTTCAAAACTAGAAACAGCCTATGTGGTAATGGGTTAATATCTTTTCATGCTCCTGTACTGAAAAAGAGCCAAAGATAATAATCTGGCATTCTTACAGATGGATGTTTAAAGCAGGCTGAAAGTAAAGCAGAAAGTTTCTAACTTTACTTTCAGCCTGGTTTAATCAACCACCTGCATTAACCCTTTACCTGATAGTCTCTTTCTAGTATTGACGATAGAAGACTTCTTAAAGCAGGTTGAAAGTAAAGCAGAATGCGCCTTAAGGCGCATTCTGCTTCACTTTCAGCCTGCTTTAAGCGTTCATTTGCTAGAATATAAAAAATATTCACTATGATACATATTCTTGACTGATAAAATTGGAACTATTTTCTTCAGCGGAGGAATAAATTAAATACGCTAAAAGTCACTTCTATTGGGGAAAGGGTTAAATACTGAAAACAAGCTCAGGTGGTATGGGGAAGGGTTAAAATAATTGAATCAGATGTATTCATACAGCGCTCCAGAAAAAGAGAGAATTTCAAAAACTAAAATCTTTATCTCTGCATTAAACCCTACATTGTCACTACTCATTACAATCTATTCTAATGAATAGTAACATCATAGGACTTGGTGCTGAAATGAGTGAGAAAATGTTAAATTTGTTCAGTTTACTCCTCTTATCTGGAGCTCTGTTCATATATATTGCTCTCTCATACCTCATCAAGGCGGCTCTGCAAAGCTTGTTGACTGGTTTCACCATCCTGGATCATGGAGTCTATTTCTGTCTTGGTTGTAGATTTCAGTCCGTCTACCTGCTTGGTGACATCTTCAGACAATGACCTCGTAGCCGTCTCCATTTCTGATGTGTTCGACACAGCCTGTAGTATTCAGGGAAAAAAAACTTATGCTAAATTTGGAACAAGACTGCACATTCAATAAATGCTATGCCCCCGGTGGCAGCCATGACAATTGTATATACGGGTAAACTTAGTGTGAAAACGTTTGGTTCCTTGAGAGACATCGATTTACTCGGCATCTCATCTGGATCCAATGGTTACTTTCTGCCGCTTTAATCATTCATTTACGGAGGAAAGACGGAAATTGTATCCGATCATATTGTAAACAAGTGTGCCAAATACTTTATGAAGGGAGGACAGATATCCGTCATGATGAAAAAATAGTTACTTCCCTTAGTTTTGAATGCACCATTTACTTATGAGGATTTATTGACAAGACACAACCAAAAACGTTAAAATGAAATAGATTTTAATATCATATCCGCGAAAAATAGATTTGCAATACGCTTACGCGAAAAATGAATACGCTAAAAGTTAATTTTCAGTAGAATCGTTAAATTTGTGTCTCGCGTAAAAAACCACTTATACGGTATTCTGAATCATTTTTTAAGTCCAAATTAGTTCAAGGCTAAATTGAGGTTGATTGTTATTGGTCCAAGACAACAACTATATGTATAAGCACAGTATAGTCAGAAGTGTTGATGCATTATGAAATATGGTAAAATCAATGATTTATTTATAGTTTTATTTATAAATCTTGTACTTACCATATCATTCAGTTCTATAAATGTTTCATGGCATTGCTGCTGTATTTCCAAAACTTCTCGAATCTTTTCCTCCAGTCTCTGAAATAAAAACCATAATTCATGTCTAGGTCTACAGGGATGTGGATAAGGCGAGTAAACCATTTCAAAAACTATGGGTATTGCTTTGTAGGACAAATATGATGCCGCCCACCCTGCATTATGTGACGACTGATCTGGATTCAAGCTGTTCGACACTTGTCATTATATTTATTCTATCAAATCACTCGTCATTTAATATATTTATTTAATCAAAATGTCCACTTATATTTAACTTTGAGAAAAAACAGCAGATTAAGCAGACGATATTGCACTGGCAAAAGCATTAGACATAAATGTCATGTTTAGGGAGCTGCGGCAAGGATGGCTGTAAGGAGGGAGTCGTTGTTTGGAGGGCCATTGTAGGGAGGGATTACTGTTGTACCTTGTTGTTTTGCTGGTAAGTCTGTTTCTTGGCCTGCATCTTCTGATGAGTAAAGGTGACTTGTTCAGTCAGTTTGTCTGTATGTGTGTTGACTGCTTGGTTCAGATGACTAAGATGAGATGTCAGAGCCTCCGCCCATGCTCTCATTTTCTTTCCTTCTTCTTGCCTCTGAGAAAAGAAAATTCTATTTTAATTCAGTGTGAAAGCAGTATCCTGGCTTGCATTTTGCAAAGATTTTGGAGTAGCCTGATGTTTGATCAGGTATTTGTATGTAGAGGTAATTGTAATAATAGAGGCCGAAATCTGCAAGTCAAGGCTCCAGATAAGAGGTAGTTATTTCAACAAATCCAACATTTTCTCACTCTTTTTAGCACCAAATCCTATGGTGTTACTACTCATTAGAATAGTCTCGAAGAGACGATTCAAATGAGTAGTGACACCATAGGGTTTAATTCAGAAATAAAGATTTTAGTTTTTGAAAAACTACCCTTATCTGGTGCTCTGCTGCAAGCCAGTTGAAAGGTTTCCCCACTTGTTAATAATCAGCATGCCAAGAGCGGAAATTTGGAATTCAACAAAATTAATGCTAAGGATATGACTGATAGTGTTTTCCCAAAAACAAACTTTACATGTAATGGGTTGGGGATAATATTTTCAAAACAACAACAGTAACATGGCATCAATTGTGAAAAGACAACATGGAAGCCATACCTGAGATTCTAGCAGTTCGGAGACTTGGTTCAATGATGTCTGCATCACCTCCAGCTGCCCAAGTACGCCCGTAAAGCCACCACTAGCAGATGTCTCCATGTTTTCTAGTAGACCAGTTTCGCTCTCCTGTAAAAGTACAATAATTACTTTGATACAAAAATAGTTGCTACGTCTTTTAATAATCTACTTGTTTGCTCTCTTCAATAAAACCCAAAATTAAACCTCATTGTGGATATTGAAGACAAGTAACTCATAAACACTCCTTTAATTTATTCCTCAGAAAATAGTTCCACTTAATTCACTCATGAATATGCACTACATGTATAAGAACTATTTTCTATATTCTAGCAGTGACAGATGGTAGCTTAAAGCAGGCTAAAAGTAAAACAAAAATGTGATTGTGTGTTGTTCGGAGGGAGTCGATACAGGGAGGGAAATATGCTTACATTTGCAAACAGCTTGGACAAGATCAGACACCGCGTTACGCAGTGTCTGATCTGGATTCAAGCTGTTTGTCACTCTTCATTATATTTATAATGTCAATTTAATGCCATTAATATATAATTTTGAGAAATAAAAGCAGGCGACAATTTAAAGCAGAAGATATTGCAACAGTTAATGTGTCAGATAAATGTGTTGTTTGGGGAAGGGCTGCAAACATCACTGTAAGGAGGGTGTTGTTGTTGGCAGGGCCGTTGTAGATAGGGAGCACTGTCAGTGCTCCCTATAGTCTGTATATACCTACCATTTTTTCAGCTGTAGAAGTTTTGACGCCATTTAACCAGCCAGTTGTTACAGAGGTGCATGTCTTCTGGTGGGAGCAGATCTCCTCTATACGGCCTTTCAGACATGACTGCAGCTCCCTCAGCTGTGTGGTTACGCTGGTCACACAGTCATGGTTAAACCTCAGCTTCTTGGCTGTAAATATCAGTAAAAACACAGTAAAACTTGTATAGTGCCCCCTCTCTACATTAAATGAGAGAAAAAGATTGTGTGCATTCTTTGAAGGGTGTTGTAGGGAGGGAAATCAGCGCAGACGCCAGAGTGATGACAATAGCTTGTAGTTTCTTCAAAACAAACGAGCTAATAAAATGAGTTGATCTTTGGGACAAGCTGATCGCAACCAAGTCTAGAAATGAAATGTTAAATTAAAAGCGAGCATTCTGCTTTACTTTCAGGTACAATCTGCTAGGATATACAAATTTTTCTTAAGGTACTTATTTATGACTGTTGGAACTATTTTTTTAAGTGGATAAATAAATTAAAGGCGTAATACGGCCTAATGTGGAGTGATGGGGTAATCCCATTTTCAATTTGATTTAGAGGACCGTGCTGTTGTAGGGAGGAAGCACTGTAAGGTAAGCATGACACAAACTGCACACCACTAACCTATATGCTGGGTTTGTGTCTGACTAATCTGCTCCTGGTTGTTCATGAAGCTGTGGACCTGTTGTATCACTGTCTCTATACTGTTGTTCTGATTCTGCCTAAATGACTTCTGGCACATCGAGTTGTGGTCCTCCACTTCTACTTTACGATCCAGCTTGGCATGAAGTCCGGCCACATCAGAGGAGGCTTTATCTGCTGTGTCCAGAAGCTGCAATAACACAATAAGAGAACTGGTGATAACAGCCACTCATGCAACCCATAATCCCATAAATACACCCTTTAATTTTTTCCTCCACTGATGAGAAAAGTTCCAATTTATACAATTATGAATATGTATCTCTAGAAGATTGTATCTTAAAGTAGTCTGAAAGTAAAGCAGAATGTGCCTTAAGACGCATTCTGCTTTACCTTTAAGGCACATTCTACTTTACTTTCAACCTACTTTAAGTGGTCAGATGTTGTGTAAACTAGAAACAGGCCATGGAGTAAAGGGTAACGGTAAAAGTCATAACTTTGGAACTACATGTGATAAAGACTTCGTATTTTGCATGTGTACTCAATTCAAGAAGTGTTTAAGCTCGGTACAAGATAGGTCATGTCCAACAAAGGTCAAAGTCAATTGGAAGATCATGGTCATATCAGGGGGTACAGACAAAGCAAAAACAATATGCCTGACATAGTGATGCTCTGGGGGTCATTTTGAGTGACCATTACTGATACTACCTGTATCAAAACACTACTAGGACTCCAGATAAGGGGAGTATATAATGAAATTTACCTGTGTAGCTTGCAAATGCAGATTTGTTTCCGTGGTAACTTGCTCGTCAACTAAATATTTCTGCTCATCTCGATCCTGCTGTGTTGTAGCCAGGTTTATCTTGGTATCTCGTAGATTAGATTTGGTTTTGACAAGTCTGTCTTTTGTCTCTGCCAGTTTTTCAGTCACTTCCTCTAGTTCTTGTTTGGTCACACCAAATAGCTCCAAAATCTGCAAATAGTTCGGAAATAACATCTTGTATTAAGCAACCAATAACTGAAGTAACTTGAAGACAATTGACCTCTTCACTCATTACCCCATAAATACACCTCTAATACATATTACTTCTCTGAAGAAAATAGTTGGTTGTACATTCTACTTACCAGTTTATACAATTATGAATAAGTATTATAAGAAATATTTTCTATATCCTAGCACATGATAGCTTAAAGCAGGTTGAAAGAAAAAGTGATATTTAAATTTATGCAGGTTCTTACTGGCATTTTTGACTGACACATAGCTTGTGGATAAGCAGGACAAAATTCAAGGTCACATGCTATAGAGGATAGTCTAGAGTCATTCCCTATGAGAAGACAAAGGGAGAAAAGATTAAAGTAAAACACATTCACCATTGGTAGTGGACTAATTAACCCTTAATACCATAGCCTCTTTCTAGTTTTGAAAACAGGTGACCACCTAACTCATGTTGAAAGTAAAGCAGAATGCCCTATACATTTAACCTGCTTTAAGTCACCTGTCTTCAAAACTAGAAACAGGCTATGAGCTCTGTGCTTTACTTTCAGCCTGCTTCAAATGTCCATCTGTCACAAACACAGACAAGAGGCCCATGCGGACCTAAATATCGCTCACCTGGAAAAACCAACACAAGGGTCACATGACCCCCAGGGCGGGATCATTTTTTATCCCAGGGACATATTTTGAACAATCTTGAAAGAAAACCTAAAGATGCTTTGTTCCAAATATCTAAGCTCAGGGTACTGTGGTTTCAGACAAGAAGATTTTTTAAGTTTTCATTAAAAAAATCTATTTTTAGCTTCCGTGACCTAGATATGCAACGGACCGGAATTATTTGAACAACTTTAAAAGAGGACAATACAAGGATCATTCCTGCAAAGTTTGGTAAAAATCCATCCAGTAGTCCAGGAGGAGAAGTCGTTTGAAGAAATTGTTGACGACGGACACAGCACAATCAAAATAGCTCACCTTGGCACTACGTGGCAGGTGAGCTAAAAACAAGCCACACATGTGAAAGGGTAAGTCAAAGCCTTAGGTAAGACTACACTACCATTTATCATTGATCCCAGTGCCCCAGATAAGGGGAGTATTTCAAAATCTAAAATCTTTATTTCTGCATTAAACCCTATGGTTTTACTACTCATTAGAATCGTCTCATAGAAACGGTTCTAATGAGTAGTAACACCATAGGATTAACTCCTCAAATGAGTGAGAAAATGTTTAGAATTGATTCAGTTTACTCCCTCTTATCTGGAGCCCTGTATAATATATAATGATCCATACCTTAGTAAGTTCCTCTGTGACTGACTCTATCTTGTTTGTCAACTCTGTAATTGTGTCATCCTGTGTCGTTAGTTTAAACTGCATAGCTCTACAATAAATCAGGATAAACAAATCATAAGCCATGTTTTAACTTTGAAATATAGGTATGTTCGAACTTACGCGAGTTTTAAATTATCGAGTTGATGCTGTATTTTTTCTTGAAATCAATTAAGTACATGTATGTCAATCAATTAATAAATATTCCTATAGCGTATTTTTAGTTTTTGACGACAGGTGAGTGATGTGAATACTTAAAGCAGGTTGAAAGTAAAGCAGAATGTGCCTTAAGATGAATTCTGCTTTACTTTCAGCCTGCTTTGAGCTATCATCTGCTAGGATATAGAAAATATCTCTTATGCTGCATATCATGGAACTATTTTCTTCAGCGGAGGAATAATGTGAAAGCATAAAAAGGTGTATGTATAGAGTAAAGGGTTTATAGTTTAAGGTGACTTGTCCAGTTTGTCACAATGCTGAACCTTACAATTGTTATTTTCAAATTGACTTCCACCATTTTCTCATAAATGATCAGTTTATAACTGATAAGCAGGGCTCCAAATAAGGGGAGTATTTCAAAAAATAAAATCCTTATTTCTGCATTAAACCCTACGATGTCACTATTCATTTGAATCTTCTCGGTCAAGACGATTCTAATAAGTAGTAACACCATAGGATTTGGTGATGAAATGAGTGCTGGAGCCCTGTGATAATGGTTTTATCAGAACCTACTGATAATTGTCTTCTGCTATGAAAAAGCCATTTTTCTCCCTAGCGGCATGGAGGTCTCGGGTCAGCCTGTCAATTTCCTCAGTGTATTCCTGGTAAAAAAGAAATACAACAAATAGTTAAAGAACATTGATTCGAAATAAGTAGCCATGGAATTGAAATATCACCAAGAGTCAAACAATCTCATTTTACCTATCGTAAATATGACAACTAAAACAGTTGGAAAGTAAAACAGACTAAGCCTTAACCCTTTCCCCCATAGAAGCGCCTTTTAGCGCATCCAGTTTATTCTTGCCCTGAAGAAAATAGTTCCAATTTATACATTCATAATTATGTATAATACAAAATAGTTTCTATATTCTAGCAGATGATAGCTTAAAACAGGCTGAAAGTAAAGCAGAATGCGCTTAAAGCGCATTCTGTCTTACTTTTAACCTGTTTTAAGTGTACACCTATATTCAATACTAGAGATATGCTATGTGGGAAAGGGTTAAGGCACATTCTGCTTATTATTTTCAACATGCTTTAAGCGGTCATCTGTCTTCAAAACTAGAAACAGGCTATGAGGTAATCGGTTAACCCTTTACTCCATAGCCTGCTTTTTGTATTGAATTTAGGTGACCATTTAAAGCAGGTTGAATGTTTTTAGCAAAATGATCCTTAAGGTGCATTGTGCTTTACTTCCAGCCTGCTTTAAGCTACCATCTGCTAGAATATAGAAAATATTTCTTATGAAACATATTTATACACATGTATATGTATAAAGTGGAACTATTTTCTTAAGTGGAGAAATAAATCAAATGTGCTGAAAGGTGCTTCTATGGAGTAGAGCTTTATGTAACAAAGGTTATGGCCTGAGTCTCACCTTGATAAGTGCCTTCTTTGTTAGTTTCTGGTTGATCTCTGGTCTGTTGGTAATGTTCTTGGCTCTGTGTGCATAATCTAAGGTACTTAAGGTCTCCTAAAATTGAAAACAACAAAATCAAATACAATTAACAATGTTTAAACCGATACTGATTAGAGATTAAACGATGATCGAGTATTGTCGAAAATTTATCGTTTTGGGTTCAGGTCGGCGATAGTCAGCAGTCCGACCGTGTTATTTACAATGACGGAATATTGAAAATTTTGGTCAATTATAAAACAGAAAATCGGCAAATTAAGTCGCCACTCGCCAACCTATGCGGTTATCCAACTCATTATGGGAGTTGACGAGTCGTGTAAATATTCTTATAGGTTTGCTAATTAATGTGTGGGGGTAATTGGGGGCCTAGCTCTAAGCAGGAGAAAATTGTCTGCGTACCTCTGATTACTAGTACGATGTCCTGGAGGCAGGGATTATAATTCCTCAATATGTTGTTTGTAGTCAACAGCCATTTTTCAACTATGTCACATGAGACTCTACACGACGACTTTACACGACGAGAAAAACATTCCGGGTGTTACGTTTTAAACTCTATACACTCTATACACTCGGACCACCTTGCCTATCATCCTTATCATGATAAAGCCAGGCAATTACAATAACCAATCATAAACTTATAAATACTCGGGAGGTGTCGGAATTTGCCAGTTAGTTACGATTATTATCAAACAAAGTGTCGTGAATTTCCGTAGTCTGCTCAAGTTTATTTTTAGCTCATTCATGTCATTTACAGATCTTAGTGACTGGTGAAAATGCCCCGCCCACAAACATGCAGTTTCTAAATTCTATGCCTCATGAAATATAATTTTATGTCCGTTTTCAAATCAAAATCGATCAAACCTATTCACTGCATTTCACTTAATTTTTTTATCAGGTGTTTTTTTGAAACAGGAGTGGGTTTTTTTTCACGAAATATCGCTAGGCAGGTAACTTAACAGTTAGCGTGAATGTTTTTGTTTCCTTCAATCGTGCATATTTGCTGTAATTTCTTACATTAAATAAACATTTTGGCAGTACGCATGTATGTTTAATCCATATTAGAAGTCGATAACACGAATAATATGTACCCTATAAGGAACAGCCATGACCGATTTACTGAATCTGTGTACATTCGAAAGCAGAAAAAATAAGTTCAATTGTCAACAACTTGACATTTTGGCGCGAAAAATGCCGATTTATGACGTCATTAGAAGTGACGTAATTTTAAAGTAGGATACATATATCGGGGTTTTATTGTCATAAAGAAACGCAGATATAGGCCGCTGTTTATAAGGACCTTATAATAAGGTAGATTCTTATGTCAATTTTCTTGCAATTTATCTCATTTATAAAGAAGAATATTAGTCGGGAATCATGGTTTCCACTAGTAGGAAGGCAAAGATCGGTTGAGAACAAATTTTGAAAAAATCCGCCAAATGTTTGCTGCCCCAAGTTCCAAAGATTAATTCGTGAATGAAAACTGCATATGCCCCGCCTCCCCTTCGAAACTTTTCCACAAGTCCCGCCCTCTCGAAAATTGGTGTTTATATGAAATGAAAACACTTTTTGTCAATGGAATTGAATGGGGCGATTGTAAATATAGGCAGGTGGCTGCTTAAAGCAATGTGAAAGTAAAACAGATAGCTCCTCTAGGAGGAGCCTTCTTTCAAATGGCCATAATAGAGGGTTTGTACTGTATCTTATAATTTAAATGGAAGCTTACTATTTCTTACACCCAGTGTCCACACTCTCTGCAAACTGTTGATTTTGTAAACAATTTGTTGGTAATATACAGGGGCTCGTTTCATAAAACTTCGTACGACAAAAATGATCGTTAAGTCAAAACATTATAGTACATTTAATTTCTGATTTCTCTATCTAATCCTGTCTTGTCAAGACGATTCCAAAAAGATGTCGCAAGAAAGGATTAGATGGAGAAATAAATAATAATAACATTTGTCGTACAAAGTTTTATGAAACGGGCCCCAGGTGTAGACATAAAATTTCTGAAAGACCAGCATGCATTCATTCGATTATATAATGGATGATTGATCGAAAGAACATGTCCGATTAATTCCGATGATCGATTATGGATTTTGTCCGATTATGAAACTCTAATACTGATAATGACCAGCATAGATCTACATATCAACAGGCATGTCAAAATATTTTGCTTCCACTATTCTTCTAATAAATGCATATTCTCAGTTTTGCCCAGTCCATAACCCTTACAAAAGGATGGGTGACTTTACCCCTTCCTGCCATTAGCTTGAAAAAAAATTTTTTTTGATGTTGAATACAGGAGATTGCTGAACTCATTACCACATAGCCTGTTTCAAGTATTGAAAATAGTTGACCACTTATATGTTGAAAGTAAAGCAGGATGTGCCTTAAAGCGCATTCTGCTTTACTTTCAGCCTGCTTTAAGCTAAGACTTTCAAAAATATAAAATAATTTTGTATCATACATGTTCGTGACTGAGTCTGTATAAATTGGAACTATTTTCTTCAGTGGAGGAGAAAATCAAACACGTAAAAAGGCCTATTTATGGGGTACTGGGTTAAAGCAAAGTATCTTCAATACTAGAAACAGGCTATGGGGTAAAGGGCTTAACCTTTGTGAGGACCACTGGAATGGAAATGGTAACTGTATCATGTTTTACCTACACTCACAGGATTAGTGAACACGAATTAGCTAGGGTTATAAATACATATACATATTACATACATAGTGATACATACCTCTAGGTTAACTGAAGCTGGAGATATGGTGGCAATTATAGAGGTTTTCGTTCTGCCACCCAGCGAATCTTGAAGAATTCGAGTGAGTTTACTCTCTCTGTAAAAGAGTAAAATTTCCGTTACATAAATAACAGTAAAATCTAGTCAACCGAGAAAGAGCCCATTTAAAATATTAGGTCATGGTCAAAATCAAAGTTGAGTAATATGGATCAAAGCATTGTTGAAACAGAAAAATCTAGTTAACCAATATTAGGTCAAAATCAATGTTTGGTGATATTGGTGGATAGGGAATGGTCCAAGGCAACAACTGTATAAGTATCCAAGCATTTGAGAAAGTGGTGTAAATGCTAGTTGAAACAGAAAAATCTACTAAACCCTTGTTACAGACGGACAGGACGATTACTACATGTACAGTGGAGAATGTGTTATTCTTTCCCAATAAACGCGTTTACGCTAAAACTATTATTTGCAGTGCAAACAGTTTGGAGCCAGATCAGACGCCGGGTAACCCGGCGTCTGATCAGGCTCCAAACTGTTTGCCACCAAGATAAACATGAAATATCAGAATTGTCCAAAATTTCTTCTTTTCTACGTTTTAGCGCTTTGCGTTTGCGTACGTTTGCGTTTAAACGGAAAAGAATAACAGATTCTCCACTGTATATGCCTCCGCATCTGTCAATGCCGAGGGCATAAAAAGGGTTAACTCCTACCTGTATGGTATATGAGGGGCATGTTCCACAAGTGCAGTGATTACACGCCCAAGTGTCAGCAGACTTTGGTTGATATTGCCCGCCTCTCTTGCCCTTTTATCCACTGCCCCAGACCTGCCAATGTTCTCACTACCTGCCAAATCAACCTGAAACAAATGTAATGTAAATCAGGTTTTAACTATCAATAACTGAACACCAGTCACTAATTGTGGTCACTTATCTGAACCCTTTGCACACAACCAGTGTATCATACTATATGTGGTTACAGGCCTGCCATAAGTTGATAAAAAAAATCCTAAGATTTCAAATTTTTCAATTTTTTAAAGCCCGATTTTCTTGATTATACCTTTAACCCATATTCTGTTTCTAGTTTTTAAGACACGTGCTGCTTAAATCAGGTTGAAAGTAAAGCAGAATGTGCCTTAAGGCGCATTCTGCTTTACTTTCAGCCTGTTTTAAGCTTCCATCTGTTGGAATAAAAATCTGGAGATTTCGGAAAAATCCGAATGGAAGCCCTGTGGTTACTGTGGTAACTATGCAAACAGCTAGGATACAGATGACAGAACCAGTAACTCTGCATGTAACTGTTTGACATTCTGATATTTCTGACAGAATTCTGATGACTATGTAGCCAACAACCAAGTCAATATTTATACACAACTTAGGGGCTTTAGAAGATTGTTTCTGTCAATAGCAAAAAAAAAACACAGATCTTAACCCTTTCCCACATTGCATATCTCTAGTATTGAATATAGGTGTCCACTTAAAGCAGGTTGAAAGTAAAGCAGAATGCACTTTAAGTGCATTCTGCTTTACTTTCAGCCTGCTTTAAGCTATCATCTGCTAGAATATAGAAAATATTTTGTATTATACATATTTATGAATGTATAAATTGGAACTATTTTCTTCAGAGCAAACTGAATGCGCTAAAAGGCGCTTCTATGGGGGAAAGGGTTAATGACGCTTGTTTGCAAACAGTTTGGATCCTGATAAGACGCCGCATAAAGCGGCGTCTAATCAGGATCCAAACTGTTTGACACTCGTTTTGAAATTACATCAGTCATACTGCCTTATTTATTTACTTTGAAACAACATAGCAGAAAACAAAATTGAAGCAGACGACAATGAAACAATGAAGGGGTAAAAATCTCACCAAAAAGTTGACAGTTAAAGGGTTAAATGAAAACAATAAAGCAGCTCCTACCAGGTGGAGTTTTCCTGTCTTCAGTAGCTCCTCTCCCTCCATAGTATTCTCCTTTATGTGGATTGTCACAGTGAACACAGAGTGAGAACGACTGTGGAGTAGAAATACACAGCACGGTTACACAATGGTAAACATTTCATAACACTTGGTCCCTGTTACCTGTTTAACCCCTAGCCCCAAACTACCCCCATACCCCACATACACCAACTACACTGGACAATTCTAGTCCCTTTTTTCTTTACTTTTAATGGTTGTTTTTACCAATTATTTCAAAATAACAAACACTGCAGACCCTGATCAGAGAAGTCCTTTAAGAGTCTACACTGTTTGATTAGAACAACTGTTCAATTCACATGTATAGTGTTTGTAAAGGACAAATATACTCACTACTAGCCTAATAGGGTTCAATGAGTTAATTTAAGAAACAATAGATGACTGCCAAGATCCTTACCTCGAGAAAGCATTCATCAGAGTTGCAGCTGTCTGCCGTTTTGCCGCCCCTCGCTCAAGAATTTCATACACTTCTTCCTTACTCTTCACCACAATTTCCTCTAGACCTTGAATTATCACAGAACCCTAGAAAAAAATAACAGAGTTAGCAAAATAGAACCAAACCCTGATCATTCAAAGAAACCGCCTGCTTCAATATTTGACATGTCAACCAATTTCCCCATAAATACACCTTTTATTTATTCCTCCACTCAAGAAAATAGCTCCAATTTATACAGTTAACAATATGTATCATAAGAAATATATTCTATATCCTAGCAGATGGAAACTTAGATCAGACTGAAAGTAAAGCAGAATGGGTCTTAAGGCGCATTCTGCTTTACTTTTAACCTGCTTTAAGTGGTCAATTGTCTTCAATACTATAAACAGGCTAGGGGGGGGAATGGGTTATGGGGTAAAGGTGAAAAATTCCACTTGCCCACTAGTCCTGCAAGCCTTTCTTTGTCTATTGTACAGGGCAGGTATGCTTTTGGATTGCCCTCTGCTTCATTTTCTTTTATTCAGGACGAGTGACATATTTCAGAATTGTTACCCCCAGCCAATACTCCATAGATTTGCCTTTTTCATTTCATTCATTTATCGTAAATAAACATTTAGTGCTCCGTCTCTACAATGACACCCAATGGGAGACACAGATTGTTGTGTGTTGTTGGGAGGGAGTCGTTTAATATACTTATAGAGAGGGAAAATTAAGATTAGGCTTACATTTGCAAACAGCTTGAATCCA
The DNA here is from genome assembly GCA_922989275.2 of Gari tellinella. Classification (NCBI taxonomy): domain Eukaryota; kingdom Metazoa; phylum Mollusca; class Bivalvia; order Cardiida; family Psammobiidae; genus Gari; species Gari tellinella. The sequence continues at coordinate 50,717,495 of OV277866.1, forward strand.
GATTAGACGCCTTTGTTTGTCACACGCCATTATATTCAAAATCTCATCTTTACTTATATATACAGGTGTATTTGATAAAAAAAAAGCAGACGACAATTTTAAGCTGACGATATTGCAGCAGTAAAAGTGTAAGACATAAGTGTTCGTTTAGGGAATTACGACAAGGATCATTGTAAGGAGGGAGTTGTTATTGGGAGGGCAGTTGTAGGGAGGGAACACTGACTGTAGAACACAATCACACAGCTATTGAAAGCGCAGTGATTTTTTTACCTGCGAGTCCTGAGTCCTAGACTCATTAAAATCTTGTGAGACTCATAAATTTAAAATCAATGAGTCCATTTTGGTATTAAAATTTAAAGATATAGCTGGGACTTATAGTTTTGAAGGCCAGCGAGTCCTTGTAAAAAACTCACTGAAGCGGCTTAGCCATTGCTTTTTAGATGTATTTTTGGTACATTTCTTGTAAAAGACACTGTCAGACATAGACTGAAACACTTACACTATAATTCTTTAGAATAGTATTTAAAAAAGAGTAGTACTTAGCCTGTGACAGAGATGAATACGTAAAATGAAAGTAAAAGAGGGTGCAGAAAGTACAGTTTTTCTCACTGAAAGTTATACCTTTCTGGAACTGTCTTCATATATACGTAGTCTGAGAGGATCCTCACATGACCCTAGAAGGTCAAACAACTCCTCATTGTACAACTCCAGGAAAGACACCCGAACTGAGAACTCCACATCACCTTGTGACTGAAATAACAAGATATTTTAATTATAATCTTACAGATATGAATCCCTAGAGTTTAAGGTTTCTGCAATTAAGGTGTTTTAAACAGCCTTTATATCTTTAAAACTGCTAAATTGATGTTTTTAATTTTATGCAGATTCTAATAGCTGAATGTCTGAAAGAAACAGTTTTAACCCTAAAAGTGAGAAACCTTATAAACCCTTTACCCCATAGCCTGTGTCTAGTTTTGAAGACAAGAGACCACTTAATAAAGCAGGTTGAAAGTAAAGCAGAATGTGCCCTTAATGTGCATTCTGCTTTACTTTCAGTTTGCTCAAAGTTACAAGCTGCTAGAACATAGAAATTATTATTAATGTTAAATATTCACAACTGTATAAATTGGAACTTTTTTCTTCAGTGGAGGGATAAATTTGAGGCATAAGAAGGGCATATTTATGGCATAACAGTGTTTTTTTCACCCTATTGGGAACAAGTCCGGTACCCCTCAGATTGGGATTTTTTTTGTCTTTTAAACTTCAAATTGGGGAAAAAAATGAGTCTTGAAATGATGAAAAACAAGAAATTGGGAAGTTTATTTTATAATATATATAGGCCTATATTGATCTAACTTATAAAGTAGCAATTATGCAGTTCATATCAACAGGCAATACTAACACTGTTAGTATTGCCTGTTGATATGAACTGCATAATTGGTTACACTAGTGACAAATTCTCTTTTTTTCACTGAAATTACTATTTTTACCATATTGCCAGGTCCCTACTGGGAACGGGTCCTGTTCCAATTGGGAACAGATCCTTTCCCAAATACCGTCCAAAGAAGGAAAAAAAAACGCTGGATAATAAATGGGTTAATTTTCTTTCAGATATGAATCCCTAGAGTTTAAGGTTTCTGCAATTAAGTTCTCTTAATACCTTTTAAACTGCAAAATTGGTGTTTATAATATTTTTTGTAGATCTATCCTAATAGCTGAATGTATGGTCTACAAATTAACAAAATCCTCTTCGCCAAAAGAAATGCTTTACACTGCTATTTGACCAATAAATCACACTTCATTAAACACTCCGTAGTCCAGTCATGTGACTTGATAGACCAGAGGCGTCTCCAAATACTGTTGGCTTATTTATCATATTATGGCTTTTTTATCAATTACATGTATGGCTTTGAGTGGACATAATCCTTCTTAGCAACAACAACAACAATGAAAACTGATGTATATAAAGTGTCAGTAACAATTACTTGACATTACATCTACATCCAAAATATCAAAAAAATCTGAAAAATACTTGAAATCTACCTGTAAGGAATCAAAAATGTTGGCCAGAGCTCTGGGTATGACGCCAATAAGAGGATCTTGCTCCCAGGACAAACTGGCATCATTAGTTCTCTCCCCCTCCATTGTGAATGTCTTGCCTGTCCCTGTCTGCCCATACCTATACACAAAATTGAATATTATTATACAACTGGAAAATAATTTCAGAACCTATAATAATAGTATATGGCCCGAAAAGACAAGTGACATTTCTAGTTTTAAACTTAACCCATCACCCCATAGCCTATTTCTAGTTTTGAAGAAAAGTGATGAATTAAAGCAGGTTGAAAGTAAAGCAGAATGCACCTTAAGGCGCATTCTGCTTTACTTTAGTTTAAGGCTGCTTGAAGCTATAATCTGCTAGGATATAGAAATATAATGTCACTCTGATGCTTACTCAATGAATTAAATTTCGATCTTACACTAAAAATACAGTTATATTTTATTTCTTCAGTGGAAAAGTAAATTAACTGTATAGTAACTTAGTAAGGTGTATCTATTCTAGGTGGATAGGATGAAAGATTGTAGGTAAATAATACACTTACGCAAAGATGGTACAATTGTATCCGGCCAACACTTCAGAGATAATGGGTGAGACAACATTTTTGTAAATCTGCACTTGTTTAACTTCTGCAGGAAAGACATGGTCAAAAGTGAATGTTTTTGTGCTTGGATTAATTCCAAGTCTCTCCTTCAGTGTTACTTCCTTCTTGTCCCCATTACAATCTACCACTGAGTAGGAGCCCTGCTTTTTCTCGGAAGAATTGATAGGCCTGAAATATAAAACAATTTGAACCTCTGTTGAAGAGCAATTTATTCTACAGCACAACTGTCAATACACTGGCTACAAATAAACATTCAAGAAAATGTCTATGTCTACATCGTACGAAACTGCTGTCAACATTGACAATTACTGTTTCTGCGCTTGTGGTGTAGAAGAAAAAGTAAAAGGGAAAAAGGAAAGATAGAAACAGACAGTTCAAAGCCAGATAATTACAGTGTCTAGTGTATTTGTAATTTTGTTTCGACTGCTTTCCGTCCCTCAGGGAAGACCAATCCAGCTACCGAAGCGGCCACTGGGAATTCACCCAACTGGCACAGCTCTCCCCATCCTCTGTACCTGTACTCACAGTCAAAGCCTAGCAGATTTTTAGAACTTCAGTGATGACAGCCCCTCCTTGAAGGATACCAGGTTAGGGGCCTCGGCTACGGTTGCCGGTAAAGAATTCCAAACAGGGATAGTGCATGGGCAAAAGCTATACTTGTAGGAGCCTGTAGATGTTGAGATGGCTCTGTAGGAATGGTTCTATCTATCTATCTTCCAGTGAGTCAAACCCCTGTTGGGGACCTAGACTTGACGCGCGTCAACTGTCGAGAATGTTAAGTGAATCAAAGTAAAAAGATACAGAGAAGAATGTTAAAAGCAGGTTTAAAAACAGGTCAGGTTTGATTATGGGGAGATATGTTCAATCTGGCTAACAGCCAGACTGAACTCGGATAGGGGCAGGGTTACAATGTCAGGGGGAAGAGCATTCCAGTGAACAATGGATCTGGGGAAGAAGGAGTACTTATGGTAGTCTGTTTTAGTTTGAACTTGTTGGAATGCTTTAGAGTGGGACTTTCTTGATGGTCTAAAGGGTGGAGTGATATATTCAGGAAGAGGAACTGCTACTAGATTATTAATAATATTATAAAACATGATAAGTCTTTGGTCAATACGGCGCAAGTCTAGTCTTCTCCAATTTAGGGAGGTCAACATGTCTGACACACTGGAAGTTCGTCCATAGTCTCTCATCGCCCAGCGAGCAGCCCTTCGCTGTACTGACTCTACCTGGTCAACCAGTGCGCCAGTGTGTGGTGCCCAAACAACTGCGCTATACTCGAGCTGGGGTCTGACAAGTGTTCTGTATGCTGTGGACTTGAGAGTTTCTGAATGAACTTTGATGTTGCGCCTTAAGAATGAGAGAGTTTGGATTGCTTTTCGTGTAATACTGTCTATGTGTGTGTTCCATGTAGGATCATCTGTCAGTGTAATCCCTAAGTATTTTGCTGATGTGATTATGTCTAGTGTTGTGCTGTGTAGTGTATATTGTGTAGAGGTGTAACGATAGGTCGACCTATGGAACTATTGCAATAGTACCGGCTCCGATAGCAATTAGTCGATAACATTTTTGAAAGTCGATACTATTGCCGATAGTTACTACAACTAGTTGAACTATCGATAGTTACGATAGTGATACATTACTTATAGTGGAAAACTCTTTTGTCGGAATCGGCTGATTTGACTAATTATTTGTTTATTAAAATCAATCGACAAACGCTTGTATTTCTCTCTTATTCGTTTAACCGTAAAGCGTCCAGACGATATGATCGCATGCTTTTAGGAAGGTAAAGGCCGAGACTGGATGGAAAATTCGGAAATGAGAATCAATGACTTAGAATCATTGACCATTTAATAAATTTAGTTTGTAACTTATACACGTCTTTCCCCCTTACTTTAAATCAAAATAGATTAGTCATAAGACTGTAAAAAATTGAATTAATTTGAATCCTGGTTCTCGAAAACGAGACGCCGGCATTCCATTCGATCTTAGTGTAAACTGAAACAGTGAAAATGGCAGATGAAGCGGAAATTGTTGACAAGAAGAAATGTAAAGCTGCAGTTTGGCAGCACTTTGGCTTCGTCAAGCAAAACGACACAGTGGATCAAACAAAAGTTGCATGCAGAAACTGTAATATAAAACTTAGTGGAAACACATCCAATTTAATCGATCACATGAAACGTAAACACCGGTCTGTGACAATAGCGAACTCAATGAAAACGTCTTTAAGAACACGGCTTCGAAGCTAGCTAAACAAGCCTCTGTTTATAAGAAAATAGTTATTAAAACAACTATCGTGATAGTATCGCAATAGTTTATTGACTAGTTTATTGACTATTGCAACAGGGATTATTCTGTCGCAGAATGCAAGTGAGAGAAATTCTCTCATTTGTCAAAAAAAGTGAGAGATTTTTTTTAGATGATGAGAGAAATTTTAATTGGTAGTTTGTTTGTACCAACAAGCACTACTGCTATATCTTATAATCTACTGCTTGAGAATTTTGTGTAAATAATATTTATATGACATGGAACTGTTATTCTTCTCCTTATCGAAATCTAGTGAAAAGATTTAATCCATACCATAAATTGATATAGTTTACCGCACGCGCCATTAGCGTATATGTTATCGGCAGATTCATTTTCGTCTGTAGAGGGTTTGTTCGCGAAAACTAGTGACAAAAATTATCAACGCGGTTACGACGATAACTTAGGAATAAAATGAACGGTATTTTGGTGCATTGTGCAGTTATTCAATCCAGTGATGGGAAATTACATTCCTGTTTTCGAAAGAAAGTACGATCTCATGACAGAGGACATAACGTGTACCGGGCCGACGGTAATCCCTGCCGGTCACCCATCCAGGTTCTAACCGCACAGGACGTTGCTTAACTTCGCAACCGAGACAAACGCTTAGACAATCTGGCTATAAAAGCTGGCTTCCACAGTTAGACTGTAGAAGTGTTTATATACCGTTCATTTCCGTCACATTTATATGTCTGTAAATGTCAATTAGTCTACGTGCGGTCTGGTACACGTTTTATTCTGAACCGGGTGTGTTTTGATTTTATTATATATACAAAATTCGGAACTCTCGGTCCTTTCCGTTTATTGGTTTGCTGTTATACTTATTGGTGCGCGGGATGCTGCGATTACGATAAGGCGTTTGACGAAATTGATCAGAAATGTTTGTAAATATCGGAAATAAATCGAGAAGAATTACGTTTCGCTCGCAAGTATCTGAGAAACAAGTGCGAGAAATCTTCGCGTTATACAAATTTTGATGCGGTATCTGTCATTTTCATGCGAAATATCGCGGCCCAGAATGATCCCTGTTGCAATACTATCGGGATAGTATTTGAACTATCGCAATACTATCAGGATAGTCTTTTTGACCTCGATAGTCACCCCTAATAAAAAAAGTAATATTGTGTAGGTATGGGAGTTTTTCTTTTGATGATTTGTATGACTTGGCATTTCTTTGGGTTGTGGTTTCTTCTGGTACGCTGTGAAGTAGGTGTAAGAAGAGTGTCCGCCTTGATGTCTACCAGCTCATTTACAATTTTATAAAGCATAGTATGATAGTTACTTGTTGTTTAGTGCGTCTGGACTGCAAGCTTTCCCACTGCAGCTTGTCAAGCATGTCGGTTACACTGCTCGTGTTGCGGTATTTGGAAACCCGGCACGTAATACTCATTTGAGGGTGTATGCCGTATGAAGAGATAGATAGATAGGTTGCATACCTGGCTGCACGGTGTTGTACCATCTCTATCTTGTGCACTGCAGATGCTGTGTGTGGGTTCATCATACTTTCAACTGATCTTATTGGTAGTTTAAGGAAGTGTAGCAGGTGCATTGTGCAGTGATTTATATGATCCCTGGTAACGTGGTTTCCACATCCCATTATGGATATCTATCTATTCTATAACATGACTATCTATATGTAATGCCAGACTCAACTTCCGTGTTATCGGCATGGGGGTGTAGATTAAAAGCAAATAAAAACTTCAAAAGAAGGATAGAGAGAAGAAATAAAGTGAGATATAGGTGTTAAACTAAGTGAAAACAAAGAAGCTAGAAACACTGTCAATTCCCAGACCTCAGGGGCGGATCTGTCTATATTCATAAATTAACGATGGTACGCATCTTAATTGTTAACTTGCGCCCATGTGTATGCACACAGAAATATTTTTTCGGTTATAGAACTTGAAGATATTTTTTTATAATTTGAATCTAAGTTCGTCTTTTTTTTTTTTTAAATGATGAGTTAACTTAGTGACAGTCTGACACTCACCTGAGGCGCACAGCAACTTGAATGTGCTGATTCTCCTGTTTGGGTTTTGGCATGACTATGGAGTAACTCCTTCCCGATGAGCGCAGCAACGATCTTCAATGTATCTTAATGGTATTGGTGATTTTCATCAACAAAACATAAACGTCTTCTTCAAAATTGCGGAAGTTTTATTCAAACAATCCGCCGACAAAATCTGACCAATCAAATAGCTGTTTATATCGAAGAAATCGTTTGATTGGTCACTTTTGAAATCGGAACTGGCGCTAGTAGCAAACTGGGTACCAGCTGATACGGCTAAAACACAGACCGTATGCCGTTTTCGTAGTGACTATTATATACGGCGGCCGTGCGAATATCGCTGAGGTTCGCCTTATTAGACATTTTTCGCTGCTGCTGACAGAATGTAGTGGACTAAATTTTGGGGCCATCTCAAAACGTATGATAAGGTATCAAATTTGTGCATGTACAACAAGACGACGTTACAAGAGCGGATCAAACTGTTTTGAAACTCCATGATCCTGGTTTGAAAATAAGGATGGATGAGTTTGGTTTTAAGGCACTGCGTCACAAATACTACAGGTCATATAACGCCGCTATTAAAATGCAGAATTTTTTTTTTTTTAGAAGTGTAGCATACGGCATTTGTTTCAGATGCAATATTACCCAGCACCACGGTGTAATAACAGCTGATATTTTCTCTTTTTCGTTTTCTATCCATCCAGAACTCCAAATAGGGGGAGTATTTCAACATCTTAAACCCTTATGCCAGGATAAGACCCCTGATTTCACTACTCTTTAGAATCGCCTCATCGAGACGATTCTAATGAGTGGTCTCACCATGGGGATATGTGCTGAAGTGAGTTAGAAATGCTGGATGTACATGTATTCAATATACTCCTTTTATCTGGAGCTCTGGCGATAAATTGACACACTCAATCGGATCCTATCAACGAGTTTATTCATTAAACAATGTACCTGTAAATAGTACACTTGCCCTATGTAGGCAGTGTGGACCCAGATCACAGAACTCCTTAAGGAGCTCTCTTAACAGGACCTTCACTGTTTTCCACGTTTAACATATTGCTAAAATAAAACATAAATAGAAATCTAGTACCAAGTCGAATAAACTTAACTGGAAATTTATATTGTCTAATGTCTATTATAATTTTTTTCAGGGATAAATGAGTTAAGAAACTACATATTAGAGGATTATGACTACATGCCACATGAACACTGACTATTCAATGTATTACATATTGTTCCTGTTCTCGTTTCAGATGACCGTTGTCATTGTTGATCATTGAAGACATTAAACTAGTGAGACACAAAGAGACATTGTTCTTATTTATGACAACGGTCATATACTGTCATCGTAAAATCAAGTGAGTGCCTTCAAGACGATATAAAAATGCCTGCTGTTGCCTGCCCGATCCCGGACTGTGAATATGTCACCGATGACCTAGATGCTGCTATTGTGGCCGCGCTCATCACTGCACATAGTACAACTCACGCCGTTGGACCTGCAGCTGCTGTCAAGGTAGAGAAAGTCAAGAGGCCCACAATCTCAGCTGCTGGAACCAGTGAAGAATGGGCATACTTTGAATCGCGCTGGGCTGACTATGTCGACGCTACAAAGGTCACAGGCCGCGACAAGGTAATTCAGTTACTGGAGTGCTGCGACGATCAGTTACGTAAGGACCTTACAAGATCAGCTGGTGGTAGCCTTACCGGCAAGACTGAAGCAGATGTTCTTATAGCCATTAAGAACCTGGCCGTCCGTGTTGAAAATACAATGGTAGCAAGAGTAACACTTCATAACATGCGCCAAGATCGTGATGAGCCTGTACGCAGTTTTGGAGCTCGTCTTCGTGGCCAAGCTGGTGTTTGTAAATTCCTAATGAAATGTACAGGATGTGAAGCCCCCGTGAATTACACTGATGAAATTCTCTGTGATGTGCTGACTCGTGAAAATCCAACTTGACCTCCTTGGTGACAAGAACCAAGACATGACTTTAGAAGAGATCTTTAAATTCATTGAAGCCAAGGAGGCTGGAAAACGCTCAGCCTCTCGCCTGCTTGATTCCCATGCCATTGAAGCAGCTAGCAGCTCCTACAAGAAAGCTAAACAAGTGCAACCAAAGGACAAACACGATGCTTGTTCATACTGTGGAAAGAAAGGACATGGTAAAAGTGCCCCCGGTCGTGTACGTAAGACTGAATGCCCTGCATATGGCCATACATGCTCGCAATGCAACCGTTTCCATCACATGGAAAGCGTCTGTCGAAGCAAAGACAAGCCAAAAGCTGCAACCCGCGCTCCATCTACAACTGATAATTATGAAGGTGCTGTCTTTGATGCTTTGTGTACCATTGTTGCCCAGGGTCAACAGAGTAGCAGAACAACAATTGCCCTCGACCACCACATCTATGACCTCCTCTCAGATACATGGTCTAGAAAGAGCTCCAAACCTCAGCCATTCATTAATCTGACGGTTAAAATCCTACCTGAGGATTATGCTGCCATTGGATACACCCTTAATGCCCCCCCGAAGCTGACTATCCTCCCTGCCATGGCAGATACAGGTTGCCAAAGCTGCCTTGCTGGCATCAAAGTTATCCATAGATTAGGTTTACAGCAATCAGATCTCATTCCTGTCACCATGAAGATGCATACTGCCAATAATGACAGCATCCGAATCCTAGGAGCCACTGTTCTCCGTTTGTCTGGCACAGATAAACAGGGCCGTAGTGTTGAAACCAGACAAATGACTTACATAACTGACACTTCAGACAAGTTGTTTATCAGCAGAGAGGCATGTGTTGCCCTTGGAATCATTTCCATGAACTTTCCTACTGTGGGTGGTATACACGAGACACACAGAACAACAACAGCAGCAGCCTTGCCTGAAAACTTGGACACAGGTATATCTTACACCAGTGACAGTGGCCTCACTGTCGAGTGCTCCTGCCCTGAACGCAAACTCCCACCCCCACCACCAGAAAAGCTGCCATTTCCTGCCACTGAAGTTAATCGCTCTAAACTTGAACAATACTTACTAGATTACTATAGGTCAAGCACATTCAACACTTGCGATCATCAGCCCTTGCCCCTTATGGATGGCCCACCCATGCAGCTGATGGTGGACCCTGATGCTCAGCCAGTTGCCCATCATACACCTGTCCCGGTTCCCCTTCACTGGCAAGACGACGTGAAGGCTGGACTGGACCAGGATGTTAGACTCGGCGTACTTGAACAAGTCCCCATTGGTGAGCCCGTGACCTGGTGCCACAGAATGGTAGTTTGCGCCAAGAAGAATGGTAAACCACGCCGCACCGTTGATTTCCAACCACTCAATGCACATGCTACACGGGAAACTCACCACACACCTTCTCCCTTCCATCAGGCCAGGTCTGTCCCATGCGAGAAGAAGAAAACTGTATTTGATGCTTGGAATGGTTATCACAGTGTGCCTATTCGTTAAGAAGATCGCCACATAACTACCTTCATCACACCATGGGGCAGGTACCGCTACAAGACAGCTCCTCAGGGGTATATTGCATCTGGCGATGGTTACACCAGACTCTACGACGAGATTGTATCAGACATTCCTAACAAAACCAAATGTGTGGACGATGTGCTACTTTGGAGTGATTCACTTAAAGATGCCTTCTTCCAAGCTGTCAAGTGGCTCGACATTTGTGGACGTCATGGTATCACGCTCAATCCTGACAAATTTGTGTTTGGTAAAGACATAGTTGAGTTCGCTGGGTTTGAGATTACATCAGACAGTGTCCGCCCTTGTTCTAAGTATCTTCAAGCAATCTCAGACTTCCCAACCCCAAAGAATATCACAGACGTGCGCTCCTGGTTCGGTCTCATCAATCAGGTTTCGTATGCATTCAGTATGGCTGACAAAATGCTGCCATTTCGAGAACTTCTTAAACCAGGAACACCCTTCAAGTGGGATGAACACCTTGACAATGTATTTGAAGAATCAAAGGTCCTCATCGTACATGAAATCGAAAAGGGAGTCAGGATTTTTGACAGCAGTAAGCCTACATGCCTTGCCACTGACTGGTCAAAGACCGGTATTGGCTTCTGGTTGCTTCAGAAGCACTGCACCTGCCAGGGATCAGAACCGTTTTGTTGTCATAGCGGATGGAAAATTACACTTGCCGGCAGCAGATTTACCCATCCAGCAGAATCTCGTTATGCGCCAGTAGAAGGTGAAGCCCTTGCAGTTGCAGATGCCCTTGACAAGGCCAGATATTTTGTCTTGGGATGTGAAAACCTCATTATCGCTGTAGACCACAAACCCTTGCTGAAGATATTTGGCAATCGCTCACTGGAAAATATCTCTAACACTCGCTTGAGGAACCTGAAGGAAAAGACCCTGAGGTATCGGTTCCAGATGTTCCATGTCCCAGGTATTACACACCGTGCAGCTGATAGCATTTCCCGCCACCCCACTGGGAAACCTGTCAAATTCACCTTGAACGATGACATTGCATCCATCAGTCCAACCACTGCTCCCCACTCCTTATCTGTGACAGATGCTGACCACCTTGAGGACTGCATATTGGCTTCTGCCACTTCTGCCCTGGAATCCCTTCCCATTAAGTCAGTTACATGGGACAGGGTTCGTTCTGCCACAGCCAGTGATAATGACATGCATAGATTGGTTGAAATCATCGAATCAGGAATGCCAGAACACCGACAAGACGTCCCTGCACCACTTCGTGAATACTTTCAATTTCGTGAAGACCTTTATACTATCGACGGAGTTGTTCTCTACAAGGACCGTGTTGTGATACCCCCCTCTCTCAGACAGGAAGTACTTGCTGCTCTCCATGCTGCACATCAAGGAGTGACCTCTATGAATTCCAGAGCTGAGGTGGCTGTCTTCTGGCCTGGCATTACTCCAGCCATCATAGAACTTCGAGCAGGTTGCAACCACTGCAATCGCATAGCCCCATCTAACCCATGCGCTCCACCTACACCTCTGACGCCTCCTGAATACCCATTTCAACATGTTTGTGCCGATTTCTTTCACTACAAGAGTGTCAACTACTTGGTGGTAGTTGATCGTTATTCCAACTGGCCAACTGTGGAGAAATCATCTGATGGTGCTGCTGGTCTTATTAACTGCTTACGTCGCACATTTGTAACATTCGGAATACCTGATGAACTGGCATCTGATGGGGGTCCTGAGTTTACATCCGCCGCTTCCAGACAATTTCTCCAAGACTGGGGTGTCCACCACAGGCTATCCTCTGTCGCATATCCTCATAGCAACTGCAGAGCTGAAGTCGGCGTAAAGACCATCAAACGTCTCATTATGGACAACACTGGTCGTGAAGGCAGCCTTGACACAGATGCATTTCAACGTGCAATGCTCCAATACAGAAATACTCCAGACAGAGATACCAAGCTTTCCCCAGCAATGTGCGTATTTGGACACCCGATTCGAGACTTCATCCCTATTCCCCCTGGAAGATACAGACCACATGACACCTGGCATGAGACCCTTGTTGCTCGAGAAGAGGCACTACGAAATCGCCACATGAAAGCTGCAGAACGATTGTCTGAACATACAAAGAAATTGTTGCCACTTGTTGTCGGTGAATATGTTCGAATCCAGAATCAAATTGGACCTCATCCTCTCAAATGGGACAAGACTGGTATTGTAATCGAGGTGCGTCAGTACGACCAGTATGTTATCAAGGTTGATGGATCTGGTAGGGTCACACTAAGGAATAGGAAGTTCTTGAGGAAATACGTACCTGTCCAGAAACCGCCACCAAGGATGACTGTCGAGAATGACATCAAGTTTGAAAACACTGTACCATATATCCCCTTACAGAGTTCCTATAACGCTGACAGTCATAAGGCACCTGCTTATCCTTCTGTTCACAAGCCCTTACTGCCACAAACTGTCACTACCCATGGTGATGAACAAAGACTTTCCCCACAGAATAAATCACCTTGCATCACTGAGTTACAAACACCTGTCATCTCCAAGCAACAAGATAAATTACTTGACCCTATGAGAGCTACCCCAACCCTTGAGCGACGGCGTTTAGTCTTTGAAAACAATGTCGAGCCAAGAGTGACACACAGTACACCACAGCCTACAATCAGTTCTGACAAGACCCCACCAACTCGTGATGTCACAGTAGTCCAACCTACCATAGCAAATACCATGACTCCAACGCCAGCCAAGACTCCAAGACGGTCTAGTAGAAACACTCGCACACCAGTATGGCATATGGACTATAATATGAACACTTAGAGGACTAACAAATGTTTCGTGTTATTTTATGTATGTTCAGTTTCGTTGTTTAAATCAGAACGGCATATAGACTATATGAACAAGTAGAAGACTGACCAATGTTTCACGTTCATTTGTGTATGTTCGGTACGCGTTTTGCTGTTTATATAACCAGCACGGCATATGGACCAAAATATGAACACTTATAGGACTGACCGATGTTTCACGTTCATTTGAGTTAATTCAGTTGTGTTTTATTATAAATACCAGTACGGCATATGGACCATATAATATAAACAACCAGAGGACTTAGCAATGTTTCATGTTCACTGTTTCAACGTTTATTCTGTTTACTAATCAGTCATTTCCATGCAAAAGACTTGGGGGAGATAGAGGATTATGACTACATGCCACATGAACACTGACTATTCAATGTATTACATATTGTTCCTGTTCTCGTTTCAGATGACCGTTGTCATTGTTGATCATTGAAGACATTAAACTAGTGAGACACAAAGAGATATTGTTCTTATTTACATATCTATATATGTTTAACGATTATAACTATTGGTATCATATGTCATATCAAATACTGTTAACGGAGTGGACCCAAACCAGACTGCCCATGTAGAGCGGTCGGGTTTGGATCTACCCTGTTTGCTACGGCAAACTGAGTACAGGACAGTTTGAATTCCAATCAGGCCCCACACCAAAGGAGTCTGGTATGAATCGAAACTATCTGCATACTATTCAATGTCGAAAATGTCAAAGTCCTGTTGTTTCCTGTTAAAATGTTATAGCTATATACATGTACCATTGATAATTCATGTAACCTCTGTATAACACAATCAATCCTAGCGACGAGTATAATAAGTTAACAATGTAAATGTAAAGAGTACACTAGCCCTAGGTAAACAGCACAGACCAAGATCACAGGGCTCCTAAAGGAGCCCTTTGAGCAGGGTCTGCACTGTTTCCCACTTTAAACATATTGCTGAAAGGGACTCGCAACCGGATGGTGTACTTGTCAAAATAAAATAAATTACTCAAATAAAAGCAAATTTGTGGCATTATTTGGCTTCTGACATTAAAAAAATATGATCAGTCCAAAAAAAGTCTCAAGAATCGGCACCGAATCTTAGTTTTTTAAGATATTTTCTATCGTTTTGTAATAGCGTTAGCTAACGGTATAGTTTTTGTTGTTGCTTCTTTACACGGGCTCAGACATAAACCCGAGACGAATAAAGTGGTAAAAGTACTATCGATCGCTACTAGTGAAGTACGTTAATTCGCTACTATAGATATAGAGAGCGCTGGTAGCCGAGGTAGTATAGGAGCTTCCTCATTTTTTCACGTTTCTCTCCGCATGGAGGGTCACGGGTTCGAATCCCACCAGGGGCTTCTTCTTCTTCTTTTTTTTGAAATGGATTTTTTAACAGAATTTATTATCCTAAACTAAATCTTACCCATTTATATAAGCATTTGACATATATTTACAAATTACTATTTTTAATGCTAAATCCGGTTGCGAGCCTCTTTAAATCAGACATAAATAGTACCAAATGGACTAAACTAAACTGGAAATTAATATTGTCTATTATAATTTTCAGGGACACATGAGTTAAAAAACTACATACCTATTATGCTTAACGCGTATCAGATCGTTGTACCTTCCAACTCTTGTAGATATTCTTGTAGGCTCATTAGTACCCGCGTTGCAGCTATACTGTTTCATCGTAGTCTACGCATGCTTTGTGGTGAATAGTACACACACGCATAGCGTACTGTGAAATGTCATTGACGAGCGTTTCAAGTCACATGTGTTTTGAAACAACATACCAGTGACCTATAACCACTCGTCTCGCATAGCCTTTTTTATTTCAAAATGTCTATTTCAAAAGATTTTACCCCCATAACCGAACCACAAATATATATTTTCTGTATTTTATACATAACCCCATGCTGTATATCCTATACCTGGGTGAAATAAAGTTATGTTCTGTTCTGTTCTGTTCTGTTATTACTCCGTGTCAGCATTCTGACTCGTTTTGGTTTGGGGGGCGTTCTGAAAAAATATGGGACGTTTTGACTAGCATATGGGGGCGTTTTGACACAAATGGGGGCGTTTTGACATGTGGTCGTTTTGACTGTAATTTCTCTGCACATCTAGCTAGAAAGCAAGGAAAGATTTTCAACAGTGCAGACATTTTAACATACTTCTTTCATCGTATCGAGTGAGCGACGAGGATGCATTCATTGCCAAGCTCAAGTCTTACAAAGCTTCCTCTATGTGGAGACATTCAATGTCCCTTTTAGGACGAATTGTGAAACTATGTGCCGGTCTTATAGAACTGAAGACGGAAATGTACTACATAAATGAATAAATAACATAATACTTCTTTGTAATTTTAACTCATTCATCGTTATAATGTAGTTACCGATTTAGTAACCCATATATTTTGGACCCAGAACTGCAAGTGTACCATTTTTTCAAAATTCGTACGGCAACGCATACGATAATTGAGTTGCCTTGCAAATTTTGGGTTATCTTCTACTGAAAAACGTCGTAAAGCAACCCAGCGATCGGAACTTCCGATAGGTAGCGCATGTAGATTCTACGTAAACTTTGAAAAAAAATGAGAACGGTGAGTGGTGTTCACCTATTTTCACTCTTAAACTGACTTTAACCCACAAAGTAAAAACAATACGAATGTCATGCTTCGGGGAATTCTTTTTACTATTCATCGAACATGGTGTTTCCACATCAAAACTGTTTTTGTAAGCTTGAGCGTGTTTGTTTCGTTGGGCAGTGATTTGAGAAACAATGGTTCCAGCATGGTTTTGCCTTCTAAGCAACTAAAAAGTAGCTAATGTGTCATTATTTGTACTACCGACGCCCCACCAAAACATGGTTTTATTTCATTTGATATGTTTTTGACCAACCAACGCCCTCCATTGATGATGAAGAACTACTTAAAGTTAAGAATGTAGTGTCACATTGCAACTTATTTTAAAGGGGTTTTCTTCGCGATTGGTTAGTTTTAAGTAGCAGGCGTCCAATGTATTTTAGCAAGTTAGACAATACGTACATGCGCTACTTATCGGAAGTGCGCTGAGTTACTTTGCTACTCTTTTCGGGGAAGTAGCAACTGATTGGCGGGCGTGGTAAAACAAGTCTCAATGTTCTGCTTTTTCGTACAGAAAATATCAGCAGAATGTCAAACAGTTTGGAACAAAATGAGACGCCGCGTCATGCCTGGTTTCGTCTGGATCCAAAATGTTTGCTGCAGTAATCAAAAACTTCACCCGTAGCAGGAAGAAGGTTAACCCATCATTCCACAGATGCTCGTTTTTTCGAATTTAATTTATTCCTCCACTGAAAAATAGTTTTAATTTATGCAGTGAACAATATATAAATATTTGATGGCAGTTTGCGTGACATTCAAATTGTCAACCCGAGAAACAGCATGTCACCCCGAGGCGTAGCCGAGGGTGACATTCTTGTTTTCGAGGGTTGACAATTTGAATGTCACGCAAACTGACATCTAACATTTATTTTATTACACCGAGCTTATCAACCCTGGCTTTGGAATTGTTTTATTCGTCTTTTATAAAATGTGTTGTGAAAACCAATTTAGCGCGGACATGTACATAACGCGGGAAATGACGTCCGTCTTACGACGTCACATTGTTTTTATAATTATATTACAAGAAACAAAGAAGAACGTTATGATAAGTAAATTGAAGAAACAGCGTCTTTACATTGTCTAGGTGGCAAATATCCTCTTCCGAAAGGGTGGCAAATCGTTAAGGAATGGACAAAAGGAAGCAACTTGTACAGAAAATGCCAAAAGTTGATTACAAGTTACCACTCGTTAAAACGTTCCAATGTATCCAATAGCGAAAGCCATGTCAATGCTGACAGTACGTTTTCGGACGGAGTAAAAAAGTAATGTCCTTTAGAGTGACGTCACAAAAAGAATATCATAAAGAGTGACAGTATATTTTGAATAGATGTAAAAGACATGCAAAATGTTAACTGTAGGTCTATGGGAATTTAACATTGTATCTCAAAGCGAGGTGTAATAATATATAAATATTAGATGGCAGTTTGCGTGTGTCACGCAAACTGACATCTAATATTTATTTGATTACACCGAGCTTATCAACCCCAGCTTTAGAATCGTCTCATTAGTATTTTATAAAATGTGTTGTGAATACCAATTTAGCGCGGACATGTACGTAACGCGGGAAACGACGTCGCCGTATATGACGTCACATTGTTTATAATTATGTTACCACTCTTTATAGCGTTCCAATGTATCCAAAAGCGAACGCCATGTCAATGCTGACAGTACGTTTTCGGACGGAGTAAAAAAGTAATGTCCTTTAGAGTGATGTCACAAAAAGAATATCCTAAAGAGTGACGGTATATTTTGAATAGATGTAAAAGACATGCAAAATGTTAACTGTAGGTCTATGGGAATTTAACATTGTAACTCAAAGCGAGGTGTAATAATATATAAATATTAGATGGCAGTTTGCGTGACATTCAAATTGTCAACCCGAGAAACAGCATGTCACACCGAGGCGTAGCCGAGGGTGACATTCTTGTATTCGAGGGTTGACAATTTGAATGTCACGCAAACTGACATCTAATATTTTTTTATTACACCGAGCTTATCAACCCTGGCTTTGGAATCGTTTTATTCGTCTTTTATAAAATGTGTTGTGAATACCAATTTAGCGCGGACATGTACATAACGCGGGAAATGACGTCGCCGTCTTACGACGTCACATTGTTTATAATTATATTTCAAGAAACAAAGAAGAACGTTATGATAAGTAAATTGAAGAAACAGCGTCTTTACATTGTCTAGGTGGCAAATATCCTCTTCCGAAAGGGTGGCAAATCGTTAAGGAATGGACAAATGGAAGCAACTTGTACAGAAAATGCCAAAAGTTGCTCAGATGTTACCACTCTTTAAAACGTTCCAATGTATCCAATAGCGAACGTCATGTCAATGCTGACAGTACGTTTTCGGACGGAGTAAAAAAGTAATGTCCTTTAGAGTGACGTCACAAAAAGAATATCGTAAAGAGTGACAGTATGTTTTGAATAGATGTAAAAGACATGCAAAATGTTAACTGTAGGTCTATGGGAATTTAACATTGTAACTCAAAGCGAGGTATAATAATATATAATGTATCATAAAAAATGTTTCTTTTTAGCAGATAATAGCTTAAAGCAGACCGAAGTAACATTAAATGCGCATGGATGCGTATTCTGCTTTACTTCCAACCTACTATAACAGGTCACATATATTCAATACTAGAAACATGTTATTGAGTAAGGGGTTAAACCGTATATACACATCCCGCCAACTCTTAAAGACTAGATCTAATTTGATGTCCAGTATGCGTGACAAAACTTTATATTAGTTCATAAGTGATGAAAACAATCCACTTGTTATTAGAAAATAAGCAGAAGACAAACAAAATTGAAGAAAAGATCAAAGGGAAAAGTCACACAATGTACCATTCGTTAGAACCCCCTGTTCCTTCTACATTATGATATATCTGGCTTGTTTAGCACTGTGTATTGAATATTGGCCAATGTTGGACATTTGGTTATGAGGTTATGCCCACACGAACACCAAATTTAAGCTGATCCCATCTCCCATGTGTTCCTGTGGCATTGGATACCAAACTGCAGAGCATATCATACAACGTTGTCCACACATTGAGGGTAAAAGGAAAAATGTTAGACCAGTACCTACCTCGATAAAGACGAATTTGTACGGAAAGATGGAGGATCCCAGGAAGACCGCATGCTTCATCGCTGGATGTGGCGAGCCGTGTTGTCGGTGTACGCCAGTAAGTAAGAAAGTAGGAGATGTTCTCTATTTTCCGCTTACAAAGCGTTTGATTTGAGTCTCAGTTCGTTTGCAAATGTAATGAGTATATTTTAAAAAGGTACATGGTGTTGGAAGAGTTAATTACTAGATTCCCTGACAACCAGTCTCTAATGTCAAAAAGCTGAAGCCCTTTGCCAAATTGGTATCACAAGAAATGTGAAAAGTACTACAGGCCCGGAAGCAAGGCTAATCTAAATGTTGCTCTGACCAGCATTCTAGGATGAGCTGTACAGGTATGCAATGATGCAAGACGAGGTATATCACCTCTCGTACCATTTAAGTTGTGGAAGACTTACGTCACGCCAGTTTCAGTTTCAGTTTTTATTTTCAGCTCAAACATGCTATGCCAAGGGCCCTTTATGAAATTGTCTAAATGAGGATGTTCAAATCACTAAACAACTCATGCAAACATTAGAGGGTTTTCGGGGAAATCCTGAAGCAAATAAACGGCCTTCCGGAAACAACATAACTGCAGCAGTTTATACTCTCATTGGGGGCGAACGTATCACTGATATATTGACAGAAACTGCTACTGGTTAAATATGGTTTTTAAATAGAGGATATTGAATGAGTGTGTTTCCAGTCGTGAATTTATTGAACGAGTTGGATAAAATAATATGTTGCGAGCCTTGGCGAGCAACCTATCATTTTATCCAACGAGTTCAATAAACTCACGACTGAAAACACACGAATTTGATATCCTATTTATCACATAAACACCAAATGACACGAAAATCCGAACGGTATTACTTTTACTTTTGCCCTCGGCTCTTAGGAAAACGATTCGTCATAGGTGTTATTTGGGTTTATTCATCCGTAGATAAAAACACCTATCAAACTAAAATAAAGAAAAACAACATCAATGTGTTGTGAAAAGACTGCTTTGATACCATACTCAAATTTTAAATTAATATTTAATTAAAAATTGACTAAAATGATCATTTGACATTTAGAATCTAGTTTCGTTTTCAAAGGTGAAGGTAAAGGTAAAGGTGTAAGTTTATAAAGTCTTCATTTACGTATATCGTATTCTGCCGACTTTTACATATTACGTCATGATAGAAACATGACGTCTTTATCATTGTAACGTCTAAATTTGAAAAACAGTCTGAGTCACTGTTAATACTAGAGCTCTACGTAGTACGTAGCCTGATTTGCAGCCTGAGTTTGCGGGACTGCTCGGGATAATGTTTTTAGGACACTTGGAAATGTTTCAATACCTAGTGGTGATCTAAGTTTGTCTATATTCTCTTAACTGATTTACAGTCGGCGTAGTAGTACAGTATTTTTGGTGATTCGAAAATTAGTATAAAATATATGCCCAGTGGGCCGTACGATTTTACGGACCTCTATATTTTTTACGTTTATGTGATAAACATCATTATGTTACCAAAATATGCCGAATATGGCCTGCTAAGATGACATGTGCAATGACTACTCCAGTAAAACCTTCAATTCAAGAGTCCGACATACCAGACAAATACAACCTACATCCACTTGGAAAAAGCATTTGCAGAGGAATTGCGTGACGAGTCCACCACTTATTACTACGTATAGATCTGCAGCTATAAAGTTTCTCATCAACAAGCCTCAAAACGTAAGGAATTGCGCAAAATCCAAACCACAGGAAGTTCCACGAGCAGACGTGAAAGCCAAAATGCTGACAGAAACCTACATCATTTAGAGTTACACAGGTAAACACGTTCCTGTATGAGCCCTCTGGTCTGGGTCTTCACTGTTTGCTAACTTCGACCAGTATTTATGAAACTACCCAGAATTCTTTGTAGACTGTTTCATATTTTGGTAACTTAAATGATCTACAAGGGAATCTAATAACCCACAATATTTAAGTGGTTGTGGCATGTTTCTCCAGTGTTATTTGCTATTTCAAATGATATGACATAATCTGTTGTATGTACATACACTGCAATGTCTTTTAAATATCACCCTTTTAGATCTATTATGAAATATTCCGACAAGCACACAGAGAGAATTCATTGCAATATTCCGGCATAAAGGGGTCAAGCCACCATCTACCTAAGAGATACCTTTGCCTCTCCAGAGAATGTTCACTAAAACAAATACGATAGTATAATATAACAAACTAGGACCAAATGCCTTCGGCCAGAAAGCTATAAAACTATCCCAGCTGCAAATCTCTTCCCCTGTTTTTCACCTGCAATCCCCAAAACGTGCACAAGCACCCTAAAATCCATCCATACATTCAACAAACACCATAAAAGAACATTTCCTGAAGTTTCACGAACTTAAAAAAAAAGAATTTTTGCTACTTTCAATTACCTACTTGATAGCAAAAACATCAATAATCTTCTTGAAACATTTGTTAACGATGTTTGTTGAACATATTGATGCATTTTGACTCATTTTGAAAGTTTTTCTGGGGGTTGCAGACCATGGCATCTTCCATGCCACGTGACGTCTTTTATTGTTTGCCAAGCTTTACCACAAGCGCTGCATGACACGGGTAACTAAATGACATGTCATTTCTTATTACGTTACAATAAACAACGTCATGTTTTGGCGGAAAAGTGCACAGAAACTACAATTATTTCTTATTTATATCATGTTTTAATGATTTAAATGGGAGAAAAAAATCCACCATTCGTTTTGTTGATGGAGGATAGGAATTTTCTCCCCCTCGGGTCAGAAAATTCACGCAGGGTCTCGGCAAACCTCGCCCCTGCACGCCTTTTTCTGACCCTCGGGGGGGGGGGGGGGGGGGAGAAAATTCCTATCCTACATCAACACTCATAGTGGATTCTCTTATTTTAAAGCGACTCGCAACCGGATGGTGTACTTGCCAAAATAAAATAAAATACTCAAATAAAAGCAAATTTGTGGCATTATTTGGCTTCTGACATTAAAAAAATATGATCAGTCCAAAAAAAAAGTCTCAAGAATCGTCACAGAATCTTAGTTTTTTTTAGATATATTCCATCGTTTTTCAATAGCGTCAGCTGACGGTTTTGCTGTTGTTGTTGCTTCTCTACACGGGCTCTGACATAAACCGGAGCCGAATAATGTAGTATTAAGCGCTACCAGTGAAGTACGTTAATTCGCTACCATATATATAGAGAGCGTCCGTGGTCGAGGCGGTAAAGGCGTGTCCTCATTTTTCTTGTTTGTCTCCGCAATGGAGGGTCACGGGTTCGAATCCCACCAGAGCTTTTTTTTTTTTTTTTGGAAATGCATTTTTTAACAGAATTTATTATCCTAAACTAAATCTTACCCATTTATATAATCATTTGACATATATTTACAAATTACCATTTTTAATACTAAATCCGGTTGCGAGCCTCTTTAACCCTTTCACTGCCAAAATGCGACTTTACAAACAGTTTGGCAAAGCATATCATTGTTGTCCACAGCTGGAGGGACACAGCTGATTCTAGGACAGCTTCTTATCTTTATGTTATATAAATTAAGGATGTCATTTCAGCCATTGATTATGTAGGTCCCGGGGTGTGGGATGGAGAAAGTAAATGACTACTACCACAGGACTGTGTTCATTCTGTTGACGTTGTTGGTCGAAATTGGAGTTCTTGGGTTGTACTGTCGACCCGGTGCCTGTCTGGTGGATCTTGATGGTAGGGATAACCACTCTGATCTCTTTTGAAACCAGCTGGCGGAGGGTCTGTGGTATAAATCTTGGACAACGTTCACCATTTTTAATCATGCCTAAAGGAGCTTTCTGTTTTACGTTCGTCTTGCTTTAAGCATTCACATGCCTTAAATACATGCTAATTATCATAATTTAGTGGTCGTAATAGAGTGGATTTACTGTAATTCTCATTGTTTGTAATCAAATAGGTGTTTATGTAGGAGCAGACACTTTATGACACCCTTTAGGATCGATTTGAATAGTTTAATCATGCCTTGAACTTATCATACACTCGCAAGGCTTAGTTTTGAGACTTCAGATTACACGTAAAGGACTACATTTGGGACCAAATCAAATTGATGCATTACTCTCGATCACAAAGGAAATTGGAACTAATCAAATTTATCAGGTATAACAAAAACCGGAAGCCAAACCTAATGGTCAGACATTATTAATGACACACACATAGCCATTTCACACTTAAACTTGTTCCCGGTGTTTAAGACAGGCGGTTGCTTAAAACAGGGTAAAAGTAAAGCAGAAAACGTCTATAGGCAGTGAGCTTTTTGTTTAACTGCTAGCACGTGTTTACCCTTTCGCTAACAAGCTGTATAACACTATCATAGTAAGTAGTAGTGTATAGCTGAGTTAATTTGTAAATGTAATAGAGGATAACTGTTTTTTTCAGTGTAAGATCGAAATTTAATCCATTGAGTGAACATCAGACGTTATATTTTCACGAGTGGCGAAGCCACGAGTGAAAATATAACAGTCTGATGTTCACGAAATGGATTAAATTCGATCTTACACTGAACAAACACAGTTATTCTATTTATTTATGCTTTTAAGCCACTTTTTAAACGAAATTGTTTAAAAATTGAAAGCGAACGTACATTATTTATCCCGTGTTGAGCCCCACGTTTTATGTCGAACACATGTGCGTGACAGTTGGCGGTATAATTTGACGTCATCCGAATGACTTCGTTGCTCCCGAGTTTGGATTCGTGCTCTTCCGGTGAGTAGTTCGCGACAAATCGGACTGCCGGAATTTAACGATAAGACACGATTGACTACGATTCTTGGGGAGCCCTACGGGGAAAATTCATAATAAAAGCGATTGGTGATAATCCACTGCAGTGGATTACCAAGTGATCATCCACTGCTATATTGTGGTAATCCACCGAAAAGCATAAATAAAACAGTTTAATCCAGATCAGGCACCGAGGATCGAAATTATTTGACACTCATATATAAATACGTTTTAAGTCAAACTGATCAACATTACTTGACACTCATATATAAATACTTTAAAAGTCAAACTGGTCAAATTGTTTGACACTCATATACTAGGCCAAACTTCCAACGCAACACCCCGGATATTCCCATTACTTCCAATGTTAAACATGTCTTAAGTTAGTCTGGTCAATCCTGTAATGTGTGAATATCCTGAATAGATTTCTTCTGCAATTCATAGAGTTAGCATTGGACAATACACTTGGTAAACAAAAACATAATAAATTGGCATTTGGTTCCAAAAATATGGAATTTTGTGATTACAAGTTGTCAGTAATCTAAGTCCAATGCATTTTCAATGGTGAATGTTAATCAGAAATTAGCGATACGTTTGGATAGATGGTTATTATTCGTCACAAGTGTCAACAAAATTCGTTGCCAACATTAACAACTTTGAGGACAGAACATCAATTTAAAAACACAAATAAAAACATTTAATAATTTTGTGTCAACTTTTCCATCGATTTAAAACACCCGCTCTGATATGAAAATAGAAGGGAACTCGGAGGTGTTGCGTTGGCAGTTTGGAATAGTATATATAAATACGTTTTAAGTCAAACTGATCAAAATTATTTGTCATTCATATATCAATACAATTTAAGTCAAACTGAACAAAATTATTTGACACTCATATATAAATATAGGATCTCTCGTGAGTATTCATAATTTATTGGATTTATAAAACGAGTATTTTAGAAAACGATAAAAACGAGGCTTGTCAAGTTTTTATCGTTTTCTAAAAGACGAGTTTTATAAATCCAATAAATTATTAACACGAATTTTAGATTCTATTTATAACATATCAAGGCAATATTGTTTTTACCATCTCGATACCTATTTTAGATTGCTAGCTTCACCATATAAGTCAATGGGTGACGTTGAAAGGACCGCCCAAAATGAGCAAACATGCAAAAAGTAGACCCTACGTTAATTCCGATTTATTGAGAATAAATCAAGGGAGCAAACATTCCCTGACCCTTCCAATCTATAGCTACTCGAACGCCGTCAGAACTGTCGTTTGGCATAATATTTCTTTACACATTTCGACAGCGCGTAAATACAATTTATTAAGACAACCTCATTTGCATAGTTAAACCACTAGTTATATACGAGAAATAAATAATGAGTGTTATTCAACATTCGCACCGTAGGTTATGTTATAAATACGTTTTAAGTCAAACTGGTCAAAATTACTTGACACTCATATATAAATACGTTTTATGTCAAACTGATCTAAATTATTTGACACTCATATATAAATACGTTTTAATTAAGTCAAACTGGACAAATTACATGTATTTGACAATCATATAATATAAATACGTTTTAAGTCAAAATTATTTGACATTCATATATAAATACGTTTTAAGTCAAACTGATCTAAATTATTTGACACTCATATATAAATACGTTTTAAGTCAAACTGGTCAAAATTATTTGACATTCATATATAAATACGTTTTAAGTCAAACTTGTCAAAATTATTTGACATTCATATATAAATACGTTTTAAGTCAAACTGATCTAAATTATTTGACACTCATATATAAATACGTTTTAAGTCAAACTTGTCAAAATTATTTGACACTCATATATAAATACGTTTTAATTAAGTCAAACAGGACAAATTACATGTATTTGACACTCATATATACGTTTTAAGTCTAAACTTTAATAGAAATAAAAGTAGACGATAAGTTTGCCAGCAGACGGTGTTATGACAGTTAACTCTTCCCCTGTGAAGTTTTATCGTCTGATTTAACCCTCTTACCGCAAAAAATATATGTATGCAAAGGTTGTGTCATCTGCACGATTTCTAAAGTCAGCTTTAGGGCTGTGTTTGACTGAAGAAATGTCGATATGAGTGTCAAACAGGTCGGATCCTGAACGTGGCGTCTGATCAGGATCGAAACTGTTTGCAAAGTCGCCTTTTGGCTCCGTTGGCAATGAAAGAGTTAATTATAAATGTGTTAGACGGGTTATGACGTCATAATGGGCGTGAATAAGCTAAGACTCCACATAATCAGAATATAGGAACATTTTCTCATGGCATGATAGAATCAATGAAATGCATATTCATTAGGAATAGATAAAATACTTGAAAAGGCGTTTCTTTGTCGGGAAATGGTTAAGGACGGCCCGTCAAAAGACCCCAGACATCCACATACCTCTCCAAACCTCCCAAAACCACTTTTAAAAACAAGTTTTCAATAATCTAACATATGGTAGCTTAAAGTAGGCTGAAAGTAAGCAGAACACACCTTAAGGCACATTCTGCTTTACTTTCAACCTGCTTTAACTAAGTAGAAACATGTCTTCAAAACCAGGAACAGGCTGTTTGATAATTTGTTAATATCAAGAAGTAACTGTGTATATATATCTTAAGTTTTGTACGAGCTGCTCCCCTTGACATAAAAACATCGTATATTTAATTTTAGTTTAACATTTTTTTCATTAATTTAGCTTAAATTCGCCATTTATAAGCTTTATTTGATTAGATATTAAGGAATTAAGTAGTTTGGGTTGTGCCTTTTAAGTGGTTTATGCATGTTTGGAGAGGGTTTGGGGTGGCTTGGGGGAGATTTTGGGTCTTTAGACGGACCCGTTAAGGATGTGTTGTTGATGCAAAAGCATCATTGTTAAGCTAAAGGTGTGTAACAGAATCTGATATCTCTACACTGTCTTTTACACTAAGATCTGAGTTACACACCGCATCTTGTTCACAATGTACATTAACACTAGTTGTTAGCTCTATTTCATCATCTATACCATTATCCTGCTTCTCTAAACTGTCCTCTATGTCACTTTCGTTTCGTTCAATACTAACGTGAACAGTTTCGCTTGCACACTCTTTTAAGCTATCGTGACTGAAATGGGAAGTATTATTTTCGCTGCCTGTTGCTTCAGAAGTATTTCCCGAACCATCAAAGCCGCTATCACACGTGCTCCAGTTTTTATACTGCCAAAGTCTTCGTCCAGTTCGCCGAGTCCCGACGTCGTCGTCATCATCGGCGATTTCTAAACACTCTTTAGCTGAGTCGTCTTGTGATACACCCATATTATGACACTCTGCTTCAGTTTCTATGCAAGTGTCATCATTAGTATGAAGCAATTGTCTCCGATTTTCCAGTCTATACTGCAATGCCCTACCTGCTGGCTCGCCAGGACTGTCGGTAAAGTCCTCTATGTGGTTGAGACCCCTGTTTGGCTTCTTCTTTTTGTTACAGAGAGACGTATCTTTAAAGATGGTTAACATGTCAAATAAAATAATAGACCCAAACACGGCACTTAAAAATGCTATTGCAACATAGCCGACATATGTGGCAGATGGCCTGTCATCCCGTATACTTATTTTCTTTAAATTCTTATGTCTTTCCTTCACAGCTACGCTTATCTCTTTCAGCTCCTCTTCTATAGGATCTTCTAGCACAGACGGCGATGGCATCACGAACACTGGTGATGGAGTTATAACGAGTGTTGACGTCAACGTCATCAATTCGGTGACAGTGAGGGTTGAGTTGACGGTCTGGGTAACCGTGACGTCATGTGTGACGTTAACGTCTTGATAAACAGAAACAAGTTTTGTTACAAAAACATCACGAGAAACTGGTACATCTTGTGTAACGTAGGCAGTTTGTGTCACAGTGATGTCACGTGTAACAAAAATTGACTTGGTGACAGGTATTGTCGTTGAGACGGGAACAATTTGTGATGTTACCACACTGTGCGTGACAAACACATCCTTTGTTAAGAACCTTTCCGAACATTCTATCGATGTCACTGGAATGTCAAAGAAACACAATCAAAAGTCAATATATCCTACAGTGATTCCTCTCTACATCAACACACAATGAGAGACGAAGATTGTGTACGTTGTTCGAAAGAAGTTGTTATAGGGAGGGAAATATATTCTTGACTTACATTTGCAAACAGCTTGAATGCGACGTCTGGTTTGAATTCAAGCTGTTTGTCACTCGTCATTACATTTATTCTGCCAATTGTGCACTAATATGCAACTTTGAGAAAAAAAACCAACAGACGACAGTTTTAAGTAGACGTTATTGCAGCAGTGAAAGGGTTAGAAATTATTGTCTTGTTTGAGGAACAATTACAAGCGCTGTTGTACGGAGAGAATCGTATTTGAGGACCGTTGAATGGAGGTAGCACTGTACAGAAGAGCCTCCGAAAACCGGGCTCCAGTGCCCATAGTTATAAAGCGATTGAGATGAGTGAGATCTCTCTGAAGTTTTTGATTGGTCAGATTTGAGCATTGTTTGCACATATCTAACCAATCAAAAGTTTGAGAACGACCCCTTACTCGTCCAAATGCTTTATTACCATTGGACTAGGAAACCGGAAGTTAAGTGTCCCGGTTTCAAACACATCAAACTAAAAGTATAATAATGAGCTCATTAAACAGCAGGGCTACCATTTCTAACGGATTTTTCCGAACTTCGGATTTTTATCCTAGCAGTTGGTAGCTTACAGCTGGTTGAAAGTAAAGCAGAATGCGCCTTTAGGCACATTCTGCTTTACATTCAACCTGCATAAGTAATCGCGAAATAAAAAAAGTAATCGCGTTTGAAAAATAGAAAATAAATTTGGGTAATCTTAGTATTTTCATGATCACATTATGGCAGCCCTGATTTAGGTGTCAGGTGACTGTCTTTGGTACTTTTATCCTGCACTAACCCTTTTCCACCAAGAATACCCTTTTTACGCTTTAACTCATTATCCCCTGAAACTTCCAATGGACAATTCCAGTTTGCAATAACGGCAGGTCCATTTTAAACTCTTTTTTTACATATTGCAAAATGACAAACAGTGTAGACCCTGATCAGAGGGCTCCTGCAGGAGTCCTCTGATCAAGGACTTCACTGTTTGCATAGGACAAATGTACTCTTCACAGGTACATTTTTGGTAAAGGACGCATGTATGCGTCACTAGGGCTCAATGAGTTAGATGTATTCCTACACTGAAGAAAATACATGCAGTTTCACTTTATTCAGTCATGAATATGCACCATCAGAAATACATGTATTTACTATAAGCTAGAAGACGGTTGCGTCAAGCAGGCTGAAAGTAAAGCAGGATGCTCATTCTGCTTTACTTTCAGCCTACTGTCAACAACCACATGTCTTCAATACTGGAAACAAGCTATTGAGGAGAGGGTATAGGAACCCCTTGATTTACACGATTGACCATTTAAATTCCTTTAAATGTATAAGGAATTTCTAGAATGTATACCTTGTGGGACTGTCGGCGTTGGAGAAATGGAACCGGTTACATTTCCTGAAATAAACGAAAAAAAACGAGATATAGTCAAACCTGTATTAAAGGGCCACTCCACAGACGGTGAATACACATACGGCCGAAACTCGGTACTTCGAACTCGCGTTAGTTCGAACATACCCATACAGTCGAAACTCGATGCTTCAAACTCGCGTTAGTTCGAACATACCCATACAGTCGACACTCGATGCTTCAAACTCGCGTTAGTTCGAACATACCCATACAGTCGAAACTCGATGCTTCAAACTCGCGTTAGTTCGAACATACCCATACAGTCGAAACTCGATACTTCAAACTCGCGTTAGTTCGAACATAGCCATACAGTCGAAACTCGATGCTTCAAACTCGCGTTAGTTCGAACGTTACCCATTTTTCAAAGTTAAACCGTGGCTGAGCCACATTTCAACTTTGAAATACGGGTACATGTACGTTCGACTTTTAAAAGCGATATCGACTTATCGAAATTCAAGATATGAAATACTGGTACAATCGATTTAAGCGAGTTCGAAGTAACGAGTTTTCACTTTAATCAAATACGCAGTGTATGTTCAGATTACCAGGTCACTTTGACCTTGACCTTTACCTTTGTTCTCAATTATAAAATGTTTGTTCAGATGCTATTTCCTTTACTGTATCAGATAAAGAATTTGGTGTGCGAGTAGATCTTGGGGTGTGGAGGTGTCGTATACCATTTAAAATGGTGTATAAGTTACAGGGATAACGTGTAATCAGGGAATACGTGAACTCACTGAAAAAGCAGGGATTTCACGAAAACCTTAAATCTCACAGGGAAAAGGCGCAATTTTGAAGCCTTTCGTTGACTTTTTATACGCCCACCTCTAGAGGTGGTCGTATATTGGCGTGGCCCTGTTCGTCCGTCCGTTCGTTTGTCCGCACATCCAGGAGGCACATTATGGGGTCATTAACCTGGCAGTTTGGGTCATTAACCTGGCCAGTTAGTGATTGTGGGGTTGAAAGAGAGTATTGTGGGGTTAAAAAAGGCGTTTGTGGGGTTAGTTTTAGGGTTAGGGTTTATATAGCATCTAACCCCACAACACCCTCTCCTAAGAACGTCCGTTCGTCCGTCCGTTCGCCCGTCAACATTTTGTTTGTCCGGAGTTTTTCTGGAAAACTATTACAGAGATATTTATGAAACTTCACACAAATGTTATATGCATCAAGATCTAAAGCTGAGTCGAGATTGAGGTTCATTTGAATTTTCGTTACAGAGTTATCTGCCCTTGATGTACTCAAATATGCTATAAAAAGCTTGTCCGGAGTTTTCTGGGAAAACTTTTACAGGGATATTAATGAAACTTCACACAAATGTTATATGCATCAAGATCTAAAGCTGAGTTGAATTTGAGGTTCATTCGAATTTTCGTTACAGAGTTATCTGCCCTTGATGTACTCAAATATGCTATAAAAAGCTTGTCCGGAGTTTTGTTTGGAAAACTATTACAGGGATATTAATGAAACTTCACACAAATGTTATATGCATCAAGATGTAAAGCTGACTTGAGTTTGACGTTCATACGAATTTTTGTTACAGAGTTATCTGCCCTTGATGTACTAAAATATGCTATAAAAAGCTTGTCCGGAGTTTTCTGGGAAAACTATTGAAGGGATATTTATGAAACTTCACACAAATATTATATGCATCAAGATCTAAAGCTGAGTTGAGTTTGAGGTTCATTTGAATTTTCGTTACAGAGTTATCTGCCCTTGATGTACTCAAATATGCTATAAAAAGCTTGTCTAGAGTTTTCTTGGAAAACTATTTGAAGGATAATAATGGGAACTTCACAGAAAGGTTATATGCATCAAGATCTGAAGCTGAGTTAAGCTTGAGATTTATTTGATATTTCGTTACGGAGTTATCTGCCCTTGGTATACTCAAATATGCTATAAAAGGCTTATTTGACAGTGTTAACACACTAAGCAACTACAGTTTTGAATGGATTTTGATGTTTTACCACAGTATAATTATAGAAGTATAAGTTCATGAAAGGGTTGATTATTATTGAAATTGTATCATAGGGTCGAGTTATCTGCCCTTGGTGTACTCAGATATGCTCAGAAAAGGCTTTATTTCAGTATTGGTTATGGTCTCAAAGCTCTAAGTGTCTACAAGTTAGAATAAATTTTGATAAAACTATATATTTCTTTGCCAGTGGGCGTATAATGTACCGCTTGCGGTGCTCTCGTTATAAATATTTGGCAGTTACTTTTGGTTAAAGTAATGGACATTACCTTGTTTAGTTCATTGAGTTCAAAGGCAAGTACCACGCTATGAAATATTTTGTTAACCTTATAAACAAGACAAATCTCTTAGTTTTTTAACTGTCTTGTCTTATATTCACACATTTCACTTATTTTTATTCACTTGTGCGAGAACCTTTGTATGAACGTTCATTAGACCATGATAATTCAAGAAAGCATGATGTTTTAAACCAAAAGAAATGTCATAACACAAATCTATTTATTTGATAAAAAAGGGACTTTTCATCAATTCCCTTATCATGATCAGACGCCTAGTGACCAAGAACTATATTGTTTTAACAAGACTTAGAGCACTGACGTAAGGCAGTCATTTTCCTGCTGAAAGCGAGATTAAACGGAATTTTGCTAACACTTTGGAGCATCACTATAACAAAAACTGTAGTAATACAGTCTACACAGACTTTAAAGTCAGAATTGATCCAATTAGACGGACAATAATTTGAAGCAGACGATATTGAAGTAGGACATTAATTACACTATATGTTAACTCACAATAATGTACTACTCAAATTTTGCTAAGCACCAAGGGTATACACCTACATAGGTACAAATGCATTGGCCCTACTATCTCGTTCTCGCCTCATAACTTCCAACATTTGGTTAATTGGAGAAATTATTGCCAAGGGTTCACTTAACATATGCAAACCAGAGGAAATGATCAAAATGTGGTATTTCTGAGATTTCATAAAAACGTTTTAAATCTATTGATTTCTACATTTTATGCTCTTAGGGGTGCTGACAATGCTTTACCTTTCAATGCTCACTTGTACTCATTATTGCGCTGTAAAACACGAACGTTAACTAATAAATCACAATTTGTAACGTTTGCAGTTCTGTGTGAAAAAGTGATATTTTATCTTTGTTTTACCAGTGTTCCTGCATCATGGGACATTTACATGTGCAAGTCACACTAGAGCCTGGCTCCGAGGTTATAAAGCGTTTTAGTTGAGTCTGAGTGAGTTCCCAAGCATTTGATTGGTCAGATTTGAGCCTAGGCTCAAATCTGACCAATCAAATGCTTGGGAACGAGTTTAGACTCAGCTCAAACGCTTTATAACCTCGGAGCCTGTAGAGTGGACATCTAGCTACAACTCCTGAACATTTGTTGAAATTGAAAAATCAAACTGGAATGTTATAAAGCGAGAAAGTGATAGGGTCAATGCATTGGTTCCTATGAAGGTTATACCTTTGGTGCTAAGCAAATTGTGCAAATGCTTGAGAACGATCTCAGACTCAACTCAAAAGCGTTATAACCTCGATGCCTGTATGTGTAGGCGCCCATGGAGGTGATAGGGTTGAACTAATTCGGAATTCCTTTGAAGTCAGTAATCAAGACAGATAGATACTTCTTTAAGCGATCAATGTTTTAGATAGATAATAAACGACTGTGTCTCGTGACCATGTCTATTGGATTAAACTTTAATCAGATTGCGCACACTCGGTCTCAATTATTCGTATATCACATGCATTCTTCATAATAAAACTGTGCCGGGTATGCAGTTGCTTCTTCCCTGAGAATTACGTACAGGGTTTTGTCGCATAGCTTGCGATCTGAGAGTGGCATTAAGCCATTATATAAATATCGTATTCCACCAGTTAAATATCGTTTTTGAGCTCCGGACCAATCTGATCGTTAACAAGCGCTGCTTGTATTTGAAATTGATATGTGATAAATAGAATCTCACATTCGTTCTCATTACTTATCATTTTAGATAAACTCGTTGACTGAAATTAATATGACGCCCGCCAAGGCTTGTGTCATATTATTTTAGTCAACTCGTTTATTAAAAATGATAAATAATGAACACTCATATAAGATCCTCTATTTCCATATCCTTATACAGTAGAAGTAGAAGACGTTATTCTTTCCTAATAAATGTGATTACGCTAAAACTTATTTCTATTGCAAACAGTTTGGAGCCATATCAGACACCGGGTACCCCGGCGTCTTATTAGGCTCCAAACGGCTTGCCACTCATATTAGAATAAATAGCCGAGATGATCAAGATCTAATCTGTTTGAAAATACCTATTGTAGTTCTACCCGAGGAAAGGCGGTGAAGGGGTTGATTAAGACAAAAATGGCGATAATTCCATACCGCAAACTTTATACTGTTCGCATGTGTTATTGTTGTCGGGCTTGGCTGAGAAGGGATAGCTGGGGTTACAAACAAACCACCTAAAACACCAGGGCTACCATAAGTTGACATGAAAAATCCTAAGATTTCCAAATTTGCATTTTTCAAGTGTGAATTTACGAATCGTACCTTTACCCCATAGCCTGTTTCTAGTTTTGTTGACATGTGACTACTTAAAGCAGACTTGAAGTAAAGCAGAATGCGCTTTACTTTCAGCCTGCTTTAAGCTACCATTTTCTAAAAAAAAAATCCGAAGATTTAGGAAAAATCCGGAGAAATGG
Organism: Gari tellinella; assembly: GCA_922989275.2. Classification (NCBI taxonomy): domain Eukaryota; kingdom Metazoa; phylum Mollusca; class Bivalvia; order Cardiida; family Psammobiidae; genus Gari; species Gari tellinella. The sequence goes on from OV277866.1 coordinate 50,751,544, forward strand.
CAGCCCTGAAACATCAACAACAACAGCCTACCAGAGTTACATGATCTGTGGTAGTAGGTCCAACCCTCGTGTATGGCATAGAACTCCCTCAGTGTCCACATGTTTCCACTGTTAAACTGACACCTCCCACCATCCGGGTTATATTCAAAGGACTGGCAGATAAATGTCGTGCTTGATGTACACATATCTTTGCACTGCTCTGCAGTTTTCTCATACACGTACAGGTAGTTATGTGCGGCAATGCTTCGGTTAGGGAACTCCACATACCGACACTTGCCTGAAAAACAGTATAAACTCGGCACGTACATTGTGTGCTTTTTCCAATTCTTGTATTAGTCAAACTTATTTTCGAACACTCGCTGCTAATATTGTATTGCAGGTATACGATTTGAACTGGTGATCGAACCTTGTGTTTAGGTTTGATTTACGGTGCTGATTAGTTATCATGTTATTTACACAGTATGTATGTCTATGCAGTAATTTGAATGAATCAGTCGCAATGTCGCCGTTTTCATGAAGGTTTCTTGTCTAACAAGTTCACAAATCGGCTTAAAACTCATGTTGTCTTTAGTAACGTGCCTCAAGGATAAGCACTGTCCCTGATTTCTTGCATAGTTACTGCATTCACTACGTCAACACATATGGTTTTGTGATTGAGAAATAAGCTTTGTATGCCTTTTTATTTATCTATTTGCATTTGTGTTCGTGACTTTCTCCGTCATATCATTATGTAAATGTTGCCTCAATGGTCTGTGACCTTCTGGTTTGTTACGAATAAAATCTTGAATCATGAATCTTGAAATTCGATATTCAGTCTGCTTTAAGCTATCATCTACTGGAATGGAATATATATACTATTTCTTATGGTTCATATTTACAAATGTATAAAGCGGAATTATTTTCTTCAATGGAGGAATGAATTAAAATTGCAAAAGGCGTATACATTTACGGTGTAATGGGTTCAACGGGAAAGAAGAAAATTAATATTCCCCACTGTGCAACTTACCGCCCTGGTATTGGCACATATATGGGCGTGGCTGGTGGCAATACCCCGGGAACCAGGAATAGGGTTTTAGAACGCTGGCGGCGACACAGCCTGTGTCAAACACAGACTTGTTCCAGTTATTCCAGGAGTATGGATCATCATTGTCCCATAGCCATCCACTGTCTGACACATGTAGCCCAATCCAAAATAATCCATCAGTCCTGAAAAAGACATAGGTCTCGAACTTTCACCAAACTTTAAGTATGTGCAGTGGAGAAGATGTTAGTCTGTTCCCGTTAAATGCGAACGAAATGCAAAAGCAATGCAATAAAACGTCAAAAACTGCTTAAAATACGAACAATTGATTTTAATCTGAGTGGCAAACAGTTTTCTGCTCATCTGTCCGCCCTCCGCGTTTATGTGATTAGACACATTATTGTATACTTTTAGCACATAGCCTAAACAAAATGAATTTTCATAGAAGCAATTGTCTTTTCGTTTTTCAGAAACAAATAGGTCATCTCTATGTCTTTTACAAATTCGTTTTAGCGCCTCAGATGACCCAGTTTCAAGTTTTAAACGATTTTAAAAAGACGAACATTTTTTACAAAGATCTATCAAGATCGGAAAGAAAAGTTGCCTCAATATTGCTAACAAACTTTATACATAATTTGATCTGTTAAACGCAAACGAAATGTAAACGCAATGCAATAAAACGACCTACAGTAAAACCTCGCTATTACGACCACTAAATTATGTTAATTATTAGGGTGTTTACGATAGGTGACCGCTTGAAGCAAGGTGACAGTGAAACAGAAAGCTCCTATAGGAGCTTTCTGTTTCACTGTAACCTTGCTTTAAGCTGTCATCTGTCTATTATACACTCAATTAGCCTTCGTTTTAGTGGTCGTAATAGCGAGGTTTTACTGTATTTTTTTTTTACCAAGGTTGATCTTGTTTCAGTTAAGAATATCGTCTCTATAGAACGAAAACAATGTTTTGTGATTTGGCCTGGTTTTGACCCGCGTTGATAAAGCTTGAACTCGACCTAGATTTTGTAGAGGCATACATTCTGACAAAGATTCCATAAACTCTCTTGAAAGGTGTGACCTGATCAAAACACGAGCTGGACACCATCTGGAATGACCGGTCAAGAGTTATTAACTCGTTCACTGCCATATTTATAATTGGAGTTTGGAACTACTTTTACATTTAACAGTATAAAAAGAAAGCACCACTTTTGTATTCTAAATTATCAACGTTTCATACATAAACTGTATTTAATATTTATTTTATAAAAAGTGACAGACGACATGAAATCATTGTGGCTAAATAACTGGCACATTGTAGTGAAAATAAAAGGTCTTTAACCTTTTCCCTGAAAATAGCATTTTTGCTTAGAAATGTTTTCCATAGAAGAGAAACATTGGTGCTCATTTTCAGCAGCTAGAACTTGATCTTAAAGAAAATAAAATCACATTAGAGTTTTATTCATCATATTATTCACGGCGTTATCAATACAAGAAAGTCTTATAATATCAAATTACCTTCCTTTGAATTGAAATAAGAATAAACATTTAGTGTTCATTTCGTTACATGTGTCGTTTAATATGAATATTTTTACTGGAATACATTGGAGAACGTATGAGCCTTTAAAATCTCAAACAACAAGAGCGTGTCCCAGTTACACGAATGCCCCCGATGATACAGGGAGGGGAATCCAGACTATCAAACGTAAAAGTTAGAGAGCTGAAACTGTAGTGGAGCGCCATTTTGAGAAGGGCCATTACTCCAAAGGGCCTAACATAAATTGGTGCCGCTGGTTATCCAAATTGGTCTCCATTTTATGTCAACAAACATTTTCAGAAAGTTTGGTGATGATCAGATGAAAAGCAATGTGTTTGTGAAACACAAATGCCCCCAGCCAGCATCATGTTCTGTAATGTAATGCTTATTTGCAAAAGTAGGTCAAAAGTCATGGTCGTAGGGTAAATGAAACATTGGCATGGTTGGAGAAGTCTTAACACAAGAAACATATAAAGTATGTAAGCTCTAGGCCTACTGGTTCAAATGTTATAGGCGTATAAAGATTTATACAAATAAAGGTCAAAGGTCAAGGTCGCAAGGGCAAAAACGTAGGTATGGTTGGAAAGGTCTTGACACAAGAAATATATAAACAAAATATGAAAGCCGTAGGCCTACTGGTGCAGATGTTATAGCCATTTAAAGATTTCAACAAAAGTAGGTCAAATGTCAAGGTCACAAGGTCAAAAAGTTTTGTATGGTTAGAAAGGGAAAACACATGTCAAGTATAAAAGGCCAAGGTGCAAAAATGCAAAAGTTATATCCAAGGTTAAGGTTTTTGGTTAAAGTTTGATTAAATAGGTCAAAGATCGAGGTCAAGGTCACATGGTCAAAGATATTGGTATGGTTGGAAAGGTCTTGACAATAGAAATATACATACAAAATTTTAAAGCCCTGGGCCAACTGGTGCAAATGTTATAGCCATTTAAAGATTTTTACAAAAGTAGGTCAAATGTCAAGGTCACAAGGTCAAAAAGTTTTCTATGGTTGGAAATGTCTTGCCATGAAGAATACACATGCAAAGTATAAAAGGCCCAGGTTCAAAAATGCAAAAGTTATAGCCAATGTTAAGGTTTTTGGTTAAAGTTTGATTAAATATGTATAAGGTGAAGGTCACATGGTCAAATATATTGGTATGGTAGGAAAGGTCTTGACACAAAACATATACATACAAAATATTAAAGCCCTATGCTAACTGTTGCAAATGTTATAGCAATTTAAAGATTTTTACAAAAGAAGGTCAAATGTCAAGGTCAAGGTCAAAAAGTGTTGTATGGTTGGAAAGGTCTTGCCATGAGGAATACACATGCCAAGTATAAAATGCCGAGGTGCAAAAATGCAAAAGTTATAGCCAAGGTTAAGGTTTTTGGTTAAAGTTTGATTAAATAGGTCAAAGGTAAAGGTGAAGGTCGCAAGGTCAAAGATGTTGGTATGGTTGGAAAGGTCTTGACACAAGAAATATACATACAAAATATGAAAGCCCTGGGTCAACTGGTGCAAATGTTAAAGCCATTTAAAGATTTTTACAAAAGTAGGTCAAATGTCAAGGTCAAGGTCACAAGGTCAAAACGTTTTATATGGTTGGCAAGGTCTTGCCATGAGGAATACACATGACAAGTATAAAAGGCCGAGGTTCAAAAATGCAAAAGTTATAGCCAAGGTTAAGGTTTTTGGTTAAAGTTTGATTAAATAGGTCAACGGTGAAGGTCAAGGTCACATGGTCAAAGATGTTGGTATGGTTAGAAAGGTCTTGACACAATAAATATACATACAAAATATGAAAGCCCTGGGCCAACTGGTGCAAATGTTATAGCCATTTTAAGATTTTTACAAAAGTAGGTCAAATGTCAAGGTCAAGGTCACAAGGTCAAAAAGTTTTGTATGGTTGGAAAGGTCTTGATACAGGAAAGACACATGCCAAGTATAAAAGGCCTAGGTACAAAAATGCAAGAGTTATAGCCAAGGTTAAGGTTTTTGGCACAGGCAGACGGACGGACGGACAGACAGACGGACAGACAAACCAACAGACATGACAAAAACTATATGCCCCCGAATCGTAGATTCTGGGGGCATAAAAACTGGAGTTGATAGGGTACTTTAAAAGATATGGAGCTTTAAAATTTACTTAATGTAAAGTCAATGTAAAATGTTAGTACTTTCTTTTTTGGCTGAGTATTTATATATTTATATTATTTATGCTTTGGAGACCTATGAAAATGGGCTGAAATTTCGGAGAAAATAGTGTAGTGATCAGTGCAGTATTTACAGGGGTGCATTTAGGCGACTTTGGCAGCGAAGGAGTTAATGCATGTATATGTCCCTGATATAGGGATTACGCGTAGAAATTGATGAAATGTCCCTTTTTCATAAAATAGATATATTTGTATTGAGGACAACATTAAGCGTTAGATAGTTATGTTATAAACATACATGTACATACAAACTGTATTATTATTATTATTATTATTATCATTATTATTTATTATTATTATAATACCAGATTTATATAGCGCTCTTTTCACACAGGGGTAGTGCGTTCAAAAGCGCTTCACATGAAGTTGCACAAATGTACCTACAAACAAGAAAAGACAAAATAACTACAATATGATCTAAAATAAACATGAATAAACATATAAAAGACAGCCCCCAAAATGGCGATCACATTACTCCCATCAATCAGCAATGAAGCAACCGGATTCTGATTGTCGGCCGATAGAAACAATAGTAGAGCGCCCAAATGCAGGCCGCCAGGAAAAGACAAATAACTACAATTAGATATAAAATAAACATAATAAACGTACAAAAGACAGCCCCCAAAATGGCGATCACGTTACCCCATCAATCAAGAGCAACGAAGCAAATGGCTTCTTTATGCGGACTGATAGAAATAACAGTAGAGCGCACAATGAAGGCCATACAGAAGACAGCCCCCAAAACGGCGATTGCACTACCTCAATGTTTGTTTATATAAACAAACAAATATAATATTGCGACTATATAATAAAGGTGTGTCAAGTAATTACTTGAAGCTTATATACAACCACACTAATATCACCACAAGTAATGGTAACTTCAAACAGTGCAACCCAAGATAAGACGTCTCTTAACAGAGAAGTCCAATCGTGACCCACCCTGTTTGCTGTGTGAAGTTTTTATTTCACCTTATAACTCCACCTTTTTCCTGAATAATTATGCTTTTATCGTAACAGGGCAAATCCCTAGAAAACTAAATCACTAACCGCTTGTTTTTGTTGGAGAAGGCATTTAAACCGTTTCTTCTAGTTAATAAACAAAATTGAACAATTCTATACAATTAATTCTCTATAACATATATAAGTTGGGATAACTGGCTTCACAATCGACCTAAACATATCACTAATTATCAGATTTGCTATTCAATCTCAACTATACAATGTCCCAACATCATCATTGTCATCATCATCTTCATCATCATCATCATCGTCATTCGAATCACTGAAAAGGTTACAATATTCTACTGTCATGCCTATGTGGCGATACGCCTGAGCGGCGTCACAATGCGCAAACATTTGCATTCGACTAAAAATATTCTTTCGGGCCTCACATGTACTTCGCCAGAGCAAGAAATTGGTTAATTCTAGTGGTGGCAAACGGTCGCCAAAATGACCAACCGGTTATGAATTCAATCGATCGGGTCTCAATCGATAACAATCCCACACAGAAGCCACTATGTGCCATTAAACACATGGGACCCGTCTTACAAAACGTCGTACGACAAAAATGGCCGTAAGTTAAAACTTTAAAAGCATCTTATTTCTGATTTCTCCATCTAATCCTGTCTGGTGACATCTCTGATTCCAAAGAGACCCGTCACACGACATGATTAGATTGAGAAATAAATAATAATTGAGACTTTTGTAATCTGACTTACGAAAGTGTTTTATGAAACGGGCCCAAGATGTTTAAGAATATAATAGACAGTGGAGCCTTGTCTCTCCCAAACAAAAAGCTCTACTTCCCATATTTATTATACACGTATTTCTAAAGCAAAAAGCCATTCAAATCTTTTCATAACTTTTAACAATTGATTTATTTATTAAAACTAATGATCAATGCAGAACATATCGGTCACGTAAAATGGAAGTATGTACATTTTTTCACGAACATATATATACAATGTATTTTGTATCCGTTCATATTAATACTTAGATGCATATTATGAGGTCTATTGTATATTTTTATCATTGGAGATATTTGTGAATACTCCACAGTCTACATTGATCTTGACAAAGCTGAAGATTTGACTTATAGCAGAGTTGCTAATATTGGCACGCGTTTCTCTTAATCCGTTACTCGACAAAATGCCTTTTAGGGGAGGGCCATAACTAATGTTGGTAGAACACACGTCTTGATCCGTTTTCCTGCTATTTGAAACAAAACATGGTTAATCTTTTTTTCGTGTATCGATGTGTATTTCAAAAACAACAATATTTAGACTCCTATAGTAGTATTATAGAGAGTAAAATGTGTGAAAATATAATGAAACTCGTTCCCTATTTCTCGGTGACACAGAGAACATATTCTGTTTTCATGAGGTATGCTTTAACCATCTTCTATTTTCAATTGGTAAATTGTGGTTTCTAGTCCTGAATTGAATAATATGTTTCAATTAACAGGATGGCATTTGTAAGAGGTAAGTTTCAAATTCAATTTTTTTTATCAATTTATAAGTGATACAGCTACTTGATTCATCGATGTTACGGAATCATCTACCGATATAAAGATCTTTGATATAAAATTAAATTCGACATAAGCCGACCCGAGTTATCGAGATAGGATTGTATTATATGTACGAAAACAAAGTACATGTATTTACTTTTCCATCACGTGGCTATAGTTGAGGTCAGGGATAGTGGACAGATCGTAGATTGTTGCCAGGTTCCCGCCATTCTGTCTACAGATAGTCTGCGCCTCTGACCATATGGTTCCTGTCAGATTGAGAACATAGTACCTCGGTGTCGTATAGTCTTCCTTTGCTGCAATACACAATTTCTACAGTTATAACTACACTGGAGACATTATTTTCTCTCCCGTTTAAACGAAGCTAATCACAAACACAATGCAATTGAATGTAGAGTAAAGGACCCTTATTTCGACACCTTAAGACACATTTTCGTCGTAACGATGAGAGTTTGTAGTTATCCTAACATCGACATAGCAACAAACAAAGGAATACATTTACCCACATTTAAAAAAAAAATAGTATTGCTTATGAAAAGCTTTGAGGATGCAGTGCAATATGTTACTAACTTGATCAGCTTTGCGTTCCTTATTTCGACAGCGGGATCCCAAATTCGACACCCAAACAGAGTTTTATAAAAAAGACTTGAAAAAGATAGAGATAAATGTATACACTCCTTTCAGAATTAACATTATTTTAAATGATTAATCATTTAAAAGCACAAATTCATAAGTTATAAATCGACATTTTTCTGACCATTCACTTGTATCTACTTGGAAAACAGTTTGGAGCCTGATCAAATACCGGGTATGTGTACTATTTCAGTAATCATGACTACGATCTACCATATAATCTGAATCAAGATTTGAGTGATTAAAAGCCAGTGTGATTAGACATGTGATGGTAAATAGCCATTTTGAGGTTATGGGATACCAATTAGGCTCTCCTATATCATTCATTTAAAATGCGTCATCTTCAACTTTTACAGCCTAGCCAGGTACAACTCTATATTTTCCACGAAAATACATTCATGCGCAACTAAACATGAAGAAAAAGAGGGAGTCATGTATTATGTAAGACAACGATCATGATTTCAATGACATGACTGGTGTTCTGCTATCTTTTGACAAAGGCATCGGCTTAAACATAATAATAAACAGCGACATGTCACTTGAGCCCACATAATTGCTACCTAAACCCCTTCTCGGATAACAGAAATGCCTTGTATCTATTCTCTGGCATCCATGTATTAGATCAAAAGCACGTGAATCAGTGAATGTCTAGTGACAAAAAATTCGTTTGAGGCAAAACACTTTGGCACTGTATAATCGGGGTTGGTGTTGTGTAACCTTGATTGCAATTTAATCGAATGTTGGGTTTGATTACTTATGATTACTGTGATTACAGAACATGTTTCTGATTCGATTTATATAATAATGAAATAGCAAACATGATCGTGAATCCTGATTCTGATTTAGATTAATAAAACACATCCCGAGTTACATGACGTCTGACATGGTTCCAAACTGTAACCAATGAACAAAACGTTTTAGCATAAATGCGTTAATTTGGAAAGAATAACGGCTTAAGATGAAACAACAATGCTAACAAGACATTGTATTGGGACAAAGGGGATAGAACATTGTACCTTACTGACGAGCATACGTACCCTTTGCAAACAATGAACCTGAATATGAACTATCAAACGTTTCGTTGTCGTGTTAAGTATACCTGCATATTGCACACATCGCATACATTGCTTTGTATGATATTTACTCAATGGTTTGTTTGTTGGGATACTTTAAATGATAAATCAATCCTGAAAAGTTCTGAATGTAATGTCAATTGTAGAGGTATGTATGTTTTTGTACGCATTTATCCAACATACTTCGGTATTGTAGTTCTATTATTCTAGTTGTAATTTGATTCCCCATCGTTTTGGTACACAGGGATTTAGTTGATTATAAAGGAAAATATCATTTTCAATTAGAATGTATAATTATCTTAAGATTTCAAACTTATAGAGCTGTTTTGTCCATGTAGTCGTATACATGTATATCGCTAACACGTTTAATTCCTTTTTCGAACCACAGCTTTTCAAAAATGTTTTTGTTTTGAATTAATATATATTTTTTTTGTTCCATAAAATTCTATTGTATGTGCTTGTAGTGTTTGTTTCATCATTTATGTGTATCTATGCAGTCATGGTTTCCTTTAAGAAGGTACTTTATTTGAACATTTCGGAACTGGTAGTTTGATTTAATTCATTTTTGAAAATAATTTTCCCGCCATATTTGTTTAAAAAGTTCAAATTGTTGTTGTTGCCATAGTCCGCTATTTTAATCTTCTATAATCCTTTTTCAGGGTTCCAGATAAGGGGAGTATTTCAAAAATTAAAATCTTTATTTCTGCTTTAAACCCTATGATGTCACTACTCGTTAGAATCGTCTCGAAGAGACGATTCTAATGAGTAGTAACATCATAGGATTTGGTGCTGAAATAAGTGAGAAAATGCTGGATTTGTTCACTTTACTCCCCCTTATCTAGAACCCTGCTTTTTACCAAACAACATTTTAATACGTTGGTAATTTATATATCATTTTCAGTCCTCCATTCATAGGATCTTGCTTATATTTATTGTTTGCTGTCTTATTGTGTCGGGTTTTGAGTTCAAAACAAAATGAATACATTCAGTTTTTGTATTGTTTCTCTTTTTCGGAGGGGGAGGGATGTTAAATAGTTACTGAGAGGGAATATGAGTTTTGGGGAGTGCAAAACTTTTTATCACTGTTATTTTCCAAAAGAGTGTTGGTTTTAGGTGTTTCCAGCGGTTTTCTGTTTCATCCTCAGTCTTTCTGTTTTGCAACATTTTCGGTTATTAGATCAGATTTGTTTGTGTAGATAATTAGGTCAAGTGCTATTTTCAGAGGTCAAAGTAACATTTCTGTGTTGAGAGTGTTCAGTCTTGTTGACAATTTATATATAGTAGCAAGTTGTAGAACTTAACCTTAGAACAGATATATAGCTTCAAAATACCTTTATGATCCATCAGTAATAAATGTTGCATCGTCCGAAAACATGGTTCACTTTAATTCTTGACCTGCTACTATTTTGCCTTTAATATTTCATTGTTTTCGATTTCATTCGATATAAGTTCAACACATATTATAAATACAGATATGGGGAGAGGTGTCATGTGTCGTACACCTATTTCTAATCTAAATAATTCTGTGCCGTGTTCATTATTTAAAATGGGATTCGTTGAGTTAGAAAAAAACATCTGAATTAATCTCATGAACCTATTTCCAAGGTTTAAATGTATTATGCATTTCAACATTAATCCATTGTCAAGACTATCAAATGTTTTCTCAAAGTCTGCAAATAACATAATGCCAGGGATGTCAAGATCGTCTATATTATCTAAGATATCACTAATTATTCTTATATTTTCGCCTATATAACTTCCTTTTATAGAACCTGTTTTAGAATTAATAACTGTGTTTGCCAGAACTTTCTTAATTTCTCCCGTAGTCTGTTTCTGACCGATGGCCTCTTGAAACAGTTTGAACGTGAAGCAGAATGCCTCTTAAGATATATACTGCTTTCTTTTCGGCCTGCTCTTTAAAAGCTACCATCTGTTAGGATATAGAAACTATATATTTAGGTGCATATTAATGACTGTATAAATTGTAACTCCTTTCTTAATTAGAGGAATAAATTAGACATAAAAAGGTACATTTACTTAACAATGGGTTAAGCAAATACCTGTCTTGGTTACTAAAACAATACTACAGATAAACAAGTTAAGGGGAGGAAAACTTGGAGAGGACTCACATAGGCTATGCCTGTTGTCCTATCCTTTAATCTGAATAAAATATTGTTTAAACTAATACATTAAACAATAAAATTCGTCGAAACAAACATGATCAAACTTCGCATACCTACCGTACACAATCAAACGCAATGATCCAACAGTCGGAAACAAAAGAAAAAACTTTAAGATGATTACTCTAACCATATATCGACAGTGAAAATTCCTCATTTTTATCGCAATAACAAATTTCTACCGGTCTCCCAATTATACTCTATTTACAGAGATAAATCCCATATCGTCAACAACTTGATTATTATTACAAAATACTAAACGCAGCATGCAGTAATATGCAGGATGCATTCAAACACTCCGTTCATTATGAAACGATCCAATCAAACTACCAACTTTCTATCGAACTCCAGATTCCGCCACAGTCTTAACCTTTGAAATGCATTTATTTCGTCTGCTTGCTCTTACTGTCGCCTATCACAAAATTAAAATTCACATTTTCCTAATTTGTACTTCAATAAAGAAATAATTTCGAAACAAATGTTAAAACCTGGTCAGATACGTATATTCCGACGTCTGATATGTATCCAAACTGTTTACAAATGTGTATCAAATTTAACAATTTAACAATTTAACGATTAATTAACGACCAGTTGTTGTGGCAGTAAATCACTTGTGCCATATCTATAACCCATCATCATACCTAGCACAACAACACTGAAAACTGCAAACAGTTTGAATCCAGATCAGACGCCGAGTAACTCGGGGTCTGATCTGGACTCAAACTTTTTGATATTCGTATTAACGTTTCTTCTGTTTATAAAAGTATTTCATATTTAAGCAGACGACATATTTACGCAGACGATATTGCGACAGGATAGGGATTAGATATCCCATCTGTTGTCATCGATTATCGCCATTTCTCTGAGAGACGTTACACCGGCCATTTCATACTTGTTTGTCTTGACAGTTATCGCTTACATGGCATTTAACCCTTATACTGCCGTACTATCGTTTGCTTTGAAATTGTCGTCTGCAAAAAATAGTCAGTTAAGATATACAAAGCGTTCCCTCTTTACAACGACACCCAATGGGAGACAATGATTGGGTGCGTTGTACGGAGGGAGTCGTTATAGGCAGGGAAATTGGCTTACATGTGCAAACAACTTGAATCCAGATCAGACGCCGCGTATCGCGGTGTCTGATCTGGATTCAAGCTGTTTGTCACTTGTCATTTCCCCTTGTCATAATGTTCTATATGTAATTTTGAGAAAAACAGCAGACGACAATTCTAAGCAGACGATATTTGCAGCCGTGAATAGGTTGGACATAATTGTCCTGTTTCGGGAACTGCGACGATGGTCGTTGTAAGGAGGGAATCGTTGTCTGGAGTGTCGTTGTAGGGAGGGAGCACTGTGCATTTCATACTAAGATGAATTGAAAGAGGAGTGTCAAACAGTTTAGATCTAGACTATTAGCTTATCCTAGTCAAGTAGCGATGGTAGGATACGGGCTAAGCCACGTTTTAACTTTGAAATATGTGTATATTCGAACTAATGCGAGTACGAAGAATCACGTTTCGACTGAATTTTCATCTGCAATGTTTCAATTGACACTATGAAATGCATGTTAAATATGAGAAACGTATTTTCTCGAGTCAAATACATGTATATGGATCATGATTCAAACGCCGAATAACCTGACATCTTGAACAAGATCAAACTGTTTGCAAAATGTCAAATATTAACTCTTTTAACCCCTAAAACTTTTAATGGACATTTCCATCTTCCTATTCCGATTTCCGTTTGTGACTATTAAGGGTTTTAGCAATATATTGCAAAATGACAAACAGTGCAGACTCCCAAAGGAGTCTTCTGATATGCACCTTTACTGTTTGCATCTACATAACAAATGTTCTCCTTAAAGACACGCTGTTTGTAAAAGACGAGTATACTCGTCGCCAGGGTTCAATGTTTATATACATGATTCGCAACAATACTATCTTAGCCAGGCGCCCTTCTTACGAAACTTCGTACGACAAATTCTCAAGTATCATTTATATACTAATCTTGTCTAGAGACCTTTTTTTAGAATCATTTTGAAAAAGACGATTCCAAAGAGATGCCACAAGAAAGGCCAGGAATAGAATCAGAAATAAGATATATTTTAAAGTTTTGAATCACGGTCGTTTTTGTCGTACGACGTTTCGTTTGGCGGACCCCGGCCAGGTGTTAAATTCACACGAGTAGTGAAAAATAGAAAACACTCACACTATTTGCGTCGTCAGGGTGAATCAGTATTGCAACAGACAGTATCAAACTCAGAAATTAACAGTTTCTCGTCATTCCATAGTCATTGAACAATAGATATACTATGTCACATGGTCTTGTGGTTCTGATTTACCAATGTGCAGGAATTTACATTTATCTGGGTGACATTTGAGAAGCCATGTATTACTCCATTTAGTTAGCTTTTCTAAATCTTTTTAAAGGATGTCCAGTGTAAAGCTCCGATACATTGGATCTTATCAGAAGGACTTGGTCCGACGGGAGACCGGACTCACAATCTCTGGTACCTTTGTCGAACGCATTACTACTAGATCACGTCCACAGGGCTTAACCCTTTACCTGATAGCATTGTTTCTAGCATTGAAGATATGTGACTACTTTCAGCCTGCTTTAAGCTATTCACTGCTAGAATAAGGAAAGTATTAAATATGACACATATTCATTACGGTATAATTTGGAACTATTTTCTTCAGCGGATGAATAAAATGAATGTGCTAAAAGTCGCTTCTATAAGGGAAAGGGTTAAAGGAGGAGTCGTGCATGTATATAGAGAAGAAGGAAGGGGGAATTCTAAGACGCTTATACAGTATGTGGAGTCAAGATTGTAAAGAAATGTCTGCATACTATGAGGAGAGGTTGTTTTGTATCGCTCCTCTTGTAAAATTTATATAGATGATTGAACTTATTGATTGAATTTAAAATTATCATTGTTGTGTTAAGCGCATATTGATTGGAATTTTCAAATATTTCAGACCAAGATCATAATTATACCGAGTTATTCGAAGCGTGATACGTATCAAAAGTGAAACAAAAATCGTATAATTGTGGCTTCAGATAAAAACAATACAAACTTAGACCAATATTTTTCTTTGCAAACGATCACGTTTTGAAAGTCGATATCATATCAATTAACCCATTACCCCATATCAAGTTTCTAGTTTTGAAGACAGCTGGCCGCTTAAAGCAGGTTAAACGTAAAACCTGCTTTAAGCTACAACCTGCTAGGATATAAAATATATTTGTGGTAAATGGTCATAACTGTGTAAATTAGAATTTTTCTTTTCAGTGGAGAAATACAATGCACGAAAATGCGCCTCTATGGAGGAAAGGGTTAAGTGCCATTTGACATATTCATGTAGATCTATTTGTATCATTTTGGATCCGGTTAGGAGTGCTGGTAATTTTGTGTCTATCAGGATCCAGACTTATGAACACTCCTTTGTCAATCTAGGCTGTAATTGATATTTTGTTACTTATACAGTGGAGAATCTGTTATTCTTTCCCAATAAACGCGTTTACGCTAAAACTATTATTTACAGTGCAAACAGTTTGGAGCCAGATCAGACGCCGGGTAACCCGGCATCTGATCAGACTCCAAACTGTTTGCCACCAAGATAAACATGAAATATCAGAATTGTCCAAAAGTCGTTCTTTTCTACGTTTTAGTGCTTTGCGTTTGCGTACGTTTGCGTTTAAACGGGAAAGAATAACAGATTCTCCACTGTACATGTATTTATCTTTTATACTGACGACATCCTTTTTTAACCCTTTCATAATCAAATTATTCAAGAAATCTTTACCCATTCACCGCTTTATTGTCGTCTGCTTCAGAATTGCTGTCTGTAAGACACGTTTCAAAGTTAGATTTAAGGTTTATGACATAACTCTTTCCTCCCTGAAACTTTAAATGGACAATTCCAGTTTCGATTTAAGTCTAGTCCATTTCTGGCTTTTAAGGGTTGTTTTGGTCCATTTTTGGCATTATGACAAACAGTGAAGACCCTGATCAGAGGGCTCCTTTCGGAGCCCTCTGATCTGGGTCTTCACTGTTTGCACAGGACAAGTGTACTATTCACATGTACACTGTTTGAAAAGGACGCCTATATGCGGGACTAGGGCTCAAAGGGTTAATAAATATCGATAAGAGTGTCGAACAGTTTGGGACCTTATCAGACACCGCGTTCAGCGGTGTCTGATCAGGACCCAAACTGTTTGAAAACGCGTATTAAGGCGTCAATGAGAGTGAAAGGATTAAAGCAGACGATATATAGCGCAACAATGGCTGCGTATTTTCGCATGCAGTTGATTCTGAAGTTGCTTGTATGCCAGTTTGAAATAACCAGAAAATACAACAACAATCAAACTTACATTATCAGCTTCTGTATACTCAATAAAACTATCATCCACTAAACGGATCTCGAATGAATTGTCTACTAAATGCAGGACAAAGGTTATGCAGAAAGTTCCACAAGGAGCTTTCTGCATTTCCTTTGTTTTATATTAAGCCGTAAACATATTTTAAGAAAAGCACTATATATTTAATTTTAATGTTTGCTTGATACAAGTTCAACTGTACTCTGTTTAATATTAGTTTGGAAACGTAATCGATATCTGTGATTGGTTTTTAATTAAGTCTGAATGGTCAGCTACCCCGGCGGAAAGTGGGGGAACAAATTAAACGTGAAATCGTTCGCATCGCCAATTAAAAACATCTTTCTTATCACGCCAATTCATTTGAGAATATAAAGCACTTTCCTGCCGATGCGGAAATACTAGGACGTCATTTTGACTTGATGTTGGTAATATTTTCCCGTTAAATGACCTATGTAATTACTACACTTTGTATTAACCACGTCATTGTCAGCATGTCGTCTGCTTCAAGCTTGTCGTCTGCGTTTCAGTTTTTAAAAATTATTTCAGGCAATTTGACTGTAGAAATATCAATACTAGTGTCAAACAGTTTGAATCCTGATCAGACGCCGCGTTACGCGGCGTCTGATTAGGATTCAAACTGTTTGCAAATACTAGAGTACTCCGTATATGGTACTAAAGGGGAATAAGCGGATAGGATAAATGGCATGAACTCAAATCGGGGTCCCTTGGGTGTATGATGCCTGGACTGGTTCGTCGATTATCCTGCTTCAGTACAGTTACTCCAGAACACCGGAAATCAGATCCAGTTTTGACTATTTAGGTTTGATTTTAACCTGTATTGTTATATGACAAAAAGTGCAGAGTCTGGGTCAACACTGTTTGCATAGGACAAATGTACACGTCATATGCTCACTGTTTGTTAATGACGAGTATACTCGTCGCTGGGGTTGAATGTGTAAACGAATATGCACATGTAGTATTAACCATTTCAAAGCTGTGAAACTGTAGCGAATATATGTGCAAGGGGTTTGGATCAAGACCATGCTGCCCTAGATTTAAGGCCTGACATGGATTGAAACGGGTTGTACCTTTGAAGTTTCTGTGAATACAATGAAAAGGGAAATTTTATTCAGATGCATGTATTTTGCTGACAACATTTTTAACAGGCCACAGTTACTTTGTGTAAAAAAGGAAACAATTAAGTGACTGCGTTAATCTACCCATTTAACCCCCAATGACATGTATATTCGTCATTTAAAACAATATACTTATGCAGAGTACACTTGCCATATGTAAACTGTGGCGGCACATATCAGAGGACTCCTAAAAGGAACCCTCTTATTAGGGTTTGCACTGCTTTTATAATCATCGCAATAATTTGCAAAGATCAACCCAAAACACTAAACAATGATTTATACTTAATTTGAAATTGGAATATTGGAAAGAAATCTTTTCATTTTAATGTTCAATAGAGTTAATTAAGGCAGTTTACAGTAACAATATGGTACATGTATTGACAATATTATATATTACTGCAACAGCCGCTGTTACGATGGAAAAGAGATAGGCCATGCAACGAAAGTGGTATTGATATTATATGTGTATGTGTGTACATAATAATATTATGATATTATAGATATGCTCTATTGGGCATGCAGTATGCGAAATTTGAAAACATGCGGCTTTCTCGCTACACCACGGAGATACAGAGCTCACAGAAACGCTTTCACAGTAGGAAAAACGTTATTCCTTTTAGCCAAAGCAATATATTATATATAAACATTAATTCTATCGACTGAGCAGTTCTGGACGCAATGACCAAGCCCACAAAATGACATACTCTCTGCTATACGCAATACATTCAGCTTTACCCAATAAACTCCTCAATACTCAATACATTCCGCTATACTCAATAACTCCAAAGTACTCAATACATTCCACTATACTCAATAAACTCCACAGTACTCAATACATTCCGCTATACTCAATAAACTCCTCAATACTCAATATATTCCGCTATACTCAATAAACTCCACAGTGCTCAATACATTCCGCTATACTCAATAAACCCCACAGTACTCAATAGATTCCGCTATACTCAATAAACTCCTCAATACTCAATACATTCCGCTATACTCAATAAATTCCACAGTACTCAATACATTCCACTATACTCAATAAACTCCACAGTACTCAATACATTCCGCTATACTCAATAAACTTCACAGTACTCAAAACATTCCACTATACTCAATAATCTTCACAGTCCTCAATACATTCCGCTATACTCAATACACTCCACAGTACTCAATACATTCCGCTAAACTAAAAAAACTTCACAGTACTCAATACATTCTGCTATACTGAATACACTACACAGTACTCAATACATTCCGCTATTCTCAATAAACTTCACAGTACTCAATACACTCAGCTAGACTCAGTAAACTGCACAGTACTCAATACATTCCGCTATACTCAATAAACTCTGAATAAACTGTTGAAATATGTTTGTTAAGTCAAATCACGACTTAACTTCAGAAATAAGCTATCTATCTCCTTTTTGTGTCTTGGTATCGCTTGACTTTCAGCAATAAAGTCATGGTTGATTAAAAAGGAGTAATGAGTGCTGTTTATATGATGAAGATGAAGATGAATATTAGGAAAAACAAACGAAAAACCTTTGTTTCCGGTAACCCGACCGACCCGATATTTTCCCTCCGACCCTACTCAATTTTATGTTTTTTGCAAAACAATGTTTCGGCGAATGTTGGTCATATTTTGCGGCGCATGTGACTGTTGCTTTTGCGGAGGGTGTGATAGTAATTATTCTCAACCTAGTTGTTCCTTAAGCTAATTTATAGAAGTTTATGTATTTTAAATGTTTTTCTGTTAAAATTGATTCAGCAAATATCTAAGTGTTATTTGCTCTAAACCTGTCATAAAGTACCTTATAATCTGCTAGTAAGTTAACCATTGACAAACTTTACATACAGACAAACATTTCAAAACTTTATTTCAAATGTCATATATAAGTCACTACTGTACTATTATGTTCCAATAATGATCAACAATTGTACCAGTTTAAATTTTTAATGTATATATATAATATATATCGAATTAAAAAAGAGACAGATTATGCCTTTGTTTATGCTTTTGTCAGACTTTTGCATTTCCGTTTATAATATATATACATGTATATATAATTCCACAACACTTGTGGTGGGGCTATTTTCGTTAGCGTGCTTGAAATCCGGAGGTTGGGGGGTCTGATCACCACACCTGGTATATACGAGAGAACTCCTTTTATAACATGTAGTATGTGTTCATTGTTCACAAAAGTGATTGTTCCCTAGTTTCATATTTGCTCGAACTTAGGACTGGCCTTGTTTTAGCCGCACCCTCTCCATTCGTTCCACCACTTACAGTTCCAAAGCGATCTTCTAGCTAATGTTAATGGTTGTTACATACACCATTTTTGTGTTCATGATATGTACATGTATGTGTGTTTGTGCCAGTGACTGGTGTTTGACTTATTTTTACTTTTGGACTGGCTGTGTTTGGTGATGTAGCATGTCCTGCTTGCCTGTTTTTTTTTTTTATTGTACCAATATATACATGTACCCACATCTATGGTATAGTATAAGTGCACCCTCTCTACAACAACACCCAATAGGAGACGAAGATTATGTACGTTGTTCTGAGGGAGTTGTTATAGGGAGGGGGAAATTAAGACTTGACTTATATTTACAAACAGCTTGAATCCAGACCAGACGCCGCGTAAAGCGGCGTCTGATTTGGACTCAATCTGTTTGTCACTCGTCATTATATGTCTTCTGTCAAAATAGCCACTAATATGTAACTTTTAGAAAAAAAAAAGCAGGCGACACTATAAGCAGACGTTGTTGCAGCAGTGACAGGCTTAGCAATAAATGTGTGTTCAGGGACCAGCGGCAAGTGTAGTTGTAAGGAGGGAATTATAATTAAAAAACAACTGTGGTTTCTGCTTAATTTCTTACACGCAAATATCTTTGATCTGCATTACATGCCGAGTAACTCGGCATCTGGCATGGGTCTGAACTGTTTAAAACTGGTTCTTTGACTGTAATTGGTAAAATTTGTTTTTAATAAATACCGGTATATATGCTGCTATTTTGTTATTTCATATTGCCTTTTCTCAAGTGGTCAGGGCGTCCGCCTCGGAAGCGGGAGGTCGAAGGTTCGAATCCCAGAGCCGGATACAGGGTTGGGACTGATGTGGCCGGTTGGTGAGCCGCCAGCGAGTTAAATGAATGGTTACTGTAGGCCCGTCTCTGCCAGGCACCCGGCAACTAGAGAAGGGATTCGGGAGGTACTGTGCGCGAAAAAAAAGATAGGTGTTTCATAAGTCAAAACTAGCTGTCCTTTTCAATAGGGGTGACACTATAATAATCAAAGCCTTTACCTCAAATAGTGGTGTCAGCACAATATAAGCATTTTACGCAATTTGCAAACATTTTAAAATAACGTAACGCTGCCAACCATTTTTAATGTTATTTGAAAACGTTTTTAATTTTGATTTGCGGTGTCCCGATTCTTAACGCAACTGGAAATATTTTCAAATCATGTTATTTTTCAAATTGCGTGTCTTCAGACCTCATTATTGTACTATCAGGCGGAGTCGTCGCGTCTTACAAAGTTCATTCTCCTATTTTGTTTGTAAATTTGATTGTTTTGACAACATTAACATCAGAACTAGGGAAGGACAGTTGGGCATCAACAAACACATCACGAACATTTCGGACGCCAAGGTCGCTATCAGTCTGCTATCACCTGCCCTCACGTAAGAAGGATGCGCAGATAGAAATCAGATCAGTCCAATAGAAACTGAATGAATAATGAATGCATAAATACTATGAATAATATATTACCAACATAGTGGGATAACCATGTACCTGTCTGCTTTGACTGTAAACAGTTTGAATCTCGACCAGACGCCGAGTAACTCGGCGTCTGATCGAGATTCAATCTGCTTTGGACTCATTTAAAAGTTTATTCAAATAGAAAAAATATATAATGAATTTGAAAACCCATACAGATGACGTATTTTACGCAGATGATATTAAGACAGGTTAATGGATAGTAACGGCCGGAGGTTGACTGGTATAGGTAAGTTTATCCGGGAAATGTTGAAATCTGAAATACTAGTCACAGGAAAGAAGTCTGTCATCGCATTTAAGAACATGTAAGTATGTATATTAGGCTCAAGAGACCCACACTACCAACATAGATCATTTTTACTTACTCTTTTTCCATACGTACCACACACGAATATTCTCATTGATGGTTTTGAAATACAGGTAAAATAAAATTAATGAGCTACTATTATTGCTTTACTAAAATATCTTCTGATTGATTATTGTATAGGTAAAGTTCCAAAGTAAGCATAAACCATACTTGTCACATGTACTGCAAGCTCACAATTAGGTACAACATGTTTGTTGAAAATGAGTTTCATAAACAAAGTATGTTTTTCAAATGCATTTAATTCATAGATAATTACTAAATTCAAATTATTCCATTAACTGTATTTATTGAATAATACATAGCTATCACATATATGCAGATTTCGATAAAACAAATTGCACTACATAAACATTTTGCTATGTTTCGTGAAAGTACTTATCGGCCCTGTTTAAAGAGACTACATGTACCTGTCATATGTGACCTTATTTGCGAAGTCCCATGGAAGGTTTCTTAATACAAGTTTGACTGTATTTTCACATAAAGAATCTAAATCAAGACAACACATGCACCATATTTGACACCAGCATGGTTTTATATGTAATGATTTTTAATCTTTTTTTTAAAAATAAATAAATATGAAAGGTAGATCTAGTAAATAACTTCAACAAATTTCCAAAATTTAACTTTTTCTTATATTCGACCAGATGAAAGCCTATATTAAGGCAATTCAAAAAATGAAATAAGATAGGTTCGTGTTGAACATTTTGAGTCATTTAAGAAAAAGGAGTTACAAACTCAAAACAAAATAGTACCATGTTGATAATATTTAGGGCTTCATATTTGCCAAATTTGTTGCCTGTTCTATGTTTATTTAGTTTCCTGACATACATGGAATAAATAATGCAAATTCAAATTACCATTTCTGTTTCCATTTGAAAAGGATATTACAGAAGCGTGTTCTTTGAACAGGACAACATCAGAAAAAGATCCGAACTTGACACACCTTTTGAAATAGCCGTTACGCCAAAATTGTACAGCAAGATAATTATGACTGTTTCCAATTTTACAATTTAAAAAGCGCTTCAAACAAATGATATACTTTTTCATTACTTTGATTATTTCACAAGTTCACGAGTTCAATTTATTCTGAAAGCAATATGAAAGTAAAGCAGAAAGCTTCTTTAGGATCTTTATGCTTTAGTTTCATGATATTGCTTTAAGCACTCACTTGTCTAAAACATAATTGGACATGCATGTTGTTGTTTAGCACTTCTAGAAATTAAGGAAAGACTTAACCCTTAATGTATAAGTGTTGCATATTTGCATATTTGATTAAATCTACCACATGTTGCTAACTTTCATGGGGTCCATATCCCGCAATATCGGTATCCGCACATGTAGTGCTCAACACAATAGCAAAAACATATTCAGACAATGACAACAATGTCGACTCAGATCAGCCGTTACTCGGGGTCTGATTTTAACCTGTTCGCAGCTGTGATTCAAGTAGCACTTGGTACGAAAAGGCTACACTTTATGGCTGGATATTGCAATGAACTCCTCCTGTATGTCGTATGCGTGACTTGGGTTCAAAGAGTTAACCCTTTACCACATAGCCTGTTTCTAGTTTTGAAGACATGTGACTACTTAAAGCAGGTTGAAAGTCAAGCAGAATGTGCTTTACTTTCAGCCTGATTTAAGCCACCATCTGCTAGGATTTAGAATTTATTTCTTATGGTTCCTTTTCAAGACTGTATAAATTGGAACTATTTTTTTCAGTGGAGCAATATATCAAATGTGCTAAAAGGCGCTTCTATCAGGTAAAGGGACAACGTGCGCGGCGTCTTACCAGGGTATACACAGTTTACTAATGATTGCTTTGATAAGCTTGAATAAAAAGTTATATGATCAAACAAACGGTATCCATTTCATTATTCAAAACATGGATTAATCCTTTCAAAACTGGATACCTGTATTGAAAACAATTGCATACATCTTGGGGTTTAAAGAGGTCCAACAAAATGTAGAGTCTGAAAAGTTAAAAAAAAACTGTCACCCAGTTTCTGTTTCTTCAAGTGTAAAAATGGCCAACCCTATTTCAGAACAATAACGGACGACATTTACAGCAGATTACAGTTTCATTGTGTTGGAAATGTTAACCCACTCACTGCCTTGTCCCGAGTGCAATGGGTATTTGCAAACTAATTGGACCCTGATCAAACGCCGTGTAAGGCAGCGTCTCATCATGATGCAAAAAGTTTGAACCTGATTACGATTTTACTTTAGACAATTACTAAGAATTTGTATTAAAAGATTAATAGCAGACGACAATTCATGACGTCATAACATTGATAGGGTTAATTGTAATCATTCTTTGTGAGAATTGATGTTATTCACACTGGGAAAACCGCTCATTTCTGACAATAATTTCCAACATCATTTCCATTTGGCTTAACATATTTTGTGTTATAGTTTACTTAAACTTGTCGCCTGCTTCTCTTTATTTTAAAGTTTGAATTACCGATATCTTGTATTTTGTGTATCTAAATCTAACCATATGTGGTGAATAAACCTCAGAATTGACACAAAGGGCCGATTTTAACCATTTCTTCGCCAAGGTTTTTATCCCTTCGCCCCTTTATTGTCGTCTGATACAATATTGTTGTATATAACATTTTAAAGTTATATTAAAGGTAATATGACTTAAAAAATATCGAAACAAGTGTTAAACAGTTTGGATCCTGATCAGACGCCGCGTTACGCGACGTCTGATCTGGTAACGCAGCGTCTGATGTGGATCCAAACTCTTTGCAAAGTCGACTTTATGCGACGTCGGCGCGGAAAGGGTTTTATGTACATTTGCAACATAGGTTATGGGGGAGTCATGACATACAATTCGTAACATTCTGCATACAGTTGGCGAACTTGCGAAAACTGCTGCAAACAGTTTGGTTCCAAGGGCCGTTTCATAAAACTTCGTACGACAAAAACGGTCGTAAGTCAAATCTTTAAAATGCATTTAATTATATTGTATTGCAAATATCAGATATCATATACATTTATTGACATACACAGTTTCTATAGCATATATGTATACAGAGTATTAATATATTATAAGATATTGCAGAATGGTTGTGCCACACATTATACCAACATTAGAGAAGGCCCTTCCCTTGATGTCAAACGTAAGTACATGTATACACGGGGACTGTTACTAACGTTGGGAGAATAGTAGCCGACCCTTTTGCACCAATAGATTTGTAAGTAAATTTCCATCATTTGAATTGTATTGTTATATGAACCTTTGTACACAGATTGGGCAATAAAATATGTAAACTAAACTATAACGACACTGTGGTGATAATTTATTTAAGAAACTGCCTTTGACTTTAACTTCGAAAAATGGTTGCAGACGACTCAGTTTTGCATACGACAACATAGCATGCAGAGGGTTCTTTTTTAAATATCACTGGTACATGTTTATGAAGCTACAGCATAATCTCTCTTGAGCGACTTCGGCCCGTTTCATAAAGCTTTGCATGACAAATGTTGTCGTAAGTCAGATTATATAAGTCTGAATTATTTATTTATTTCTCAATCTAACCCTGTATTGTGACGTCTTTTTGAAATTTTCACAAGATAGGGTTAGATAGAGAAAGCTGAAATTAAAGGTATTTTAAAGTTTTGACTTACGAAACCGGTCCCTGATCAGTAAGGAAGAAGTGGAATCGAAAAAAGCATTGGACCAATTGACCAGAGACCAATGTAAATTAAAAAGCTAACAACAACTTACATTCGTTTTATAGTATGTTTAATACTATGTTATAGCGTGAACCATATGGTGTGGTACTTTACTATGCTATACAATAGTGTTTTGCATTATGTTGACTTTGAGGCTCAGCGAGATTTAAAATGTGCAATACCTTCAGCAGAATGCTCAAATACATATACAGTAAGCTATTATAAAACCGGAGTACAAAACAATATGTTTTACCATGTTAAATATACAGTACGTGCGAAGTATGAATTGTGGAAATTCATTGATCCTAAACCTTCGTTAAAAGGCCATCGGTAGATTGGCTTTCCTCTCCCATCTCACGGACATCTTACGCGTACAAGTTACAGTTAGTAATTTGTTTCATTAACTCAAGTTGGAATAATTCAAATCAATTCAATATATTTATTTGGCATAACATATACATGTCTGTTGCCATAACATTGCCATAAGACCAAGCGTATTCTTCCATACTGTTATCCCTAATATGTAATTGTAGCTGAAATGCTTATGGTTCACGTGAGAATTTTTACATGATACATATGAGCTATGCCATGAGAAAATCGGACTTATAGCATTGCAAACAGAGTAGATCAAGACCAGCCGCCGCGTCTATGATCTACACTGTTTCACACTCAAATGCATCTAAGACATTGTATTAAGCAATATCATATACGGTATTTGGCAGTGTAGACCAAACTCAGACGCAGAGCCTGGTATGACAACGGTGCTTGGTCTGTCCAATGCTGCAATGCAGTAAGACAGGTTGTGTCATGGCACGGCTCTATTATTCTATTCAGTAATTCTAGCATATTTTTATTACGTTCATCTAACTTTGAACTGCTACAAGATATATATACTTCAGTCGTTTGTTTTGTTCAATCACGTCCACTAAAATGCGATGCACATAGTACACTAGAGAATAAGTTATTCTTGCCCCCAAAACGTGCTGTTTGATAATCAAGTATGTCTATTGCATGCTTTAACTCTTTCCTCCCTGAAACTTTAAATGGAAAATTCCAGTTTCCATTTTAGTCTAGTCCATTTCTGACTTTTAAGGGTTGTTTTTGTCAATGTTTTGCATTGTGACAAACAGTGAAGAACCTGATCAGAGGGCTCCAAAAGGAGCCCTCTGATCAGGGTCTTCACTGTTTGCATAGGACAAGTGTACTATTCACATGTACACTGTTTGAAAAGCACGCCTATATGCGGGACTAGGGTTCAAAGAGTTAAGCTACCATCTGTTGAAATATGAGCTATTTCTTACGGTACCTATTCATGACTGCGTAAATTAGAACTATTTTCTTCTCTGGAGGAATACATTAAATGCATAAAATTGCGCATGTTTGGAGTAATGGGTAATTGTGCATATCGCCTATGACTGTCCAGGTTTCAAACTTGGATCAAAATATATTATTGTTATTTTCAAAACGATGGCATTGTTTTTATGTCTACATGCTTTCACACTCATATTTTTTTTCAAATTGCGTTATTTTTCAAATGGCTTGTCTACGCAGCAGTTAATTTGCCCCATATCTTAACCAAATACTCCATAAATAAGCATTTTAAGCCTTTTATTTATTCCTCCACAAAATGTACAATTAGAAATAATATTTATATCTTAGCTACTGTACCAGTTGGTAAAAAGCTTTACTTTCAACCTGCTTTAAGTGGTAACATGTCTTCAAAATAAGAAACAGGCTATGGAGATAAAGGGTTAAGCACATCGCGTGCCTAGAACTAGAGTACATTTCTGTAAGCATGATAAGGCAATATAAACTTACCATTAACTATGCCATTGCCGAGTATCGCACTTGTAATCAGCACACATAATGTACTTCCAGTCATTATAAATTCCAGTAAATAACTGCCAAAGGTCCAGATACACGTTTCGAAAGGCAATGACTTTAGGACACGAGTGAGGGGAATACACTGTTATTTTCCAATACAGTGCTCCCTCCACACAACGACCCTCCCAACAACGAGTCTCTTCTTACAACAACGATTGCCGCCGTTCCCCAAACATATAATATTTCACGGCTGCAATATCGTCTGCTTACAATAGTCGTCTGCTGTTTTTGCGCAAAAGCACATAATGGACCTTTTGACAGAAAAAAATCATAATGATGAGTAACAAACAGCTTGAATCTAGATCAGACGCCGCGTTTCGCGGCGTCTGATCTGGATTCAAGCTGCTTGCAAAAGTAAGTCAATTTTCCTCCCTATAAACAAATCCCTCCGAACAACACAAACAATATTTGCCTCACCGGCATCAGGTGTTGTTGTAGAGAGGAATTTTACCAAACAAACACGTTTGCACTTCAAAAACTGATGTCAGCTTACTCAGCGTCTGATCAAACGCCGAACTGTTTTATAATCATATTGAAATAAATCGTCATTACCTACTTTTAATTACATTTCGTTTACGATTCGTTTCGTTTAAAAGGGACATAATAACGTAATCATCACTGTATTTGGCAGAGAGGTACGCAGTGCATCACGATCCGATACCCTAGATAGATTAATCATTAATGTAAATAGTTCCACAACTGCAGCTTTTATGATGCAGTGGAAATAATGGCATAATCTATTATCCTGTCCTGTCGATATCACCCTGTTACCATCAAACATCAGCCGGTCGATCCCACACGGATTCCATCACAGGGCATGAAAGCCCAGTTGTTGAAACATTTAATAAGCATTATTTCCGAAGCTTTTCTATCAATCAAACGTCTCATCTAATCTGATTGATTATCGACTTATCAATGACCGAGTTTACACCGTTTGAATGAACCCCTTGCAATATTGTCATATCGCCCGCTTTAAAAATTGTCGTCTGCAAACTTCGCAAAATTCAGATGTATGCATTCATGAATTGAAGAATCCTAAAGACGGGTGTCAAACTGTTTGGATGCAGATCAGACGCCGCGTTACGCGGCGTCTGATCTTCATCCAATCTGTTTACGAATGTCAGTTGAGTCGCGATCGTCAGGTAGGGCAATAATATTTCAAATTCACCAGGTGAATTATTTCTTTGAATTCTATAATACCCGGATGTACGACAGTGAGTCTATGTTGACTTGTGACAGCTGTATTAGCACCCCACCGAAACTGCTTGTCAATGTCTCTTTTACATGTAACCTTTTCACATCCAGAATTAACCCCTTCATTGCCTGACCCCGAACACAATACTTATTTGCGGCGTCTGATCAGAATCCAAACTGTTTGACATTCATTTAAACATTCCTGAAGTCAAAAACCTAAAAATCGAATTTGAGAAATTAAAGCAGACGACAATAATTGTTAAAATGATGACGTCATGGCAGATAAGAGGTTAATATCATCTTCTTTAATCCTGTTGCAGCTATAATATCACCTATTTTAATCCCCTTGGTTGCCATAATAGCGTTTCCCTTCAAACTCTCCACTGCCCTAATAACAGAAAACTCAAACAACAAGAATGCAAATCATAATTGTATTTGTAACGAGCACTTGGGCAACGTTTTTTGTTAGTTATTGATGACGTCATGGCAGTTAAGGAGTTATTAATATCATCTTCTTTAATCTTTTTGCGGGTATAATATCACCTATTTTATTCCCCTTGGTTGCCATAATAGCGTTTACTGTCACATTTTCTCTGACACCTCACCGTGTGATGTACATGTAACACTATATCCTTTTAAAATCAGATTAAACTTATTCACCCGTGAAACTTTTGCATGGATGAGCCCCGTTGTAAATTAAGTATGGCCCATTTTCAAATAATTCGGGAAGAATTTTTCCAGAAAATGACAAACAAGTACACGCCCTTTGGTCAGCTTCGTTATAATAATAAAATTCGATTTATAGAGGATATTGAATGAGTGTTTTCTCAGTAATGAATTTATTGAACGAGATGGATAAAAATGATATTTTGCGAGCCTTGGCGAGCAACATATCATTTTTATCCAAACAGTTCAATAAATTTATTACTGAAAAAAAAACCACGAATTTAATATCCTATTTATCACATAAACACCAAATGACACGAAAATCCGAACGGTCTTACTTTCACTTTTGCCATCGGCTCTTAGTTAAACGATTCGTCATATGTGTTATTCGGTTTTATTCATCCGTAGATAAAAACACCAATCATATTAACGTAAAGAAAATCAACACCATTACGTTGTGAAAAGACTTCTCTGATACCATATTCAAATTTTAAATTGATATTTAAATTAAAGTTGTTCTAAAAATGATCATTTTGCCATGTGCAATGATTCTCCAAGGTACATTGTTAGTATGCTGGACGTGTATATACCTCGAAGAGAGTTGCGGTCTGCGAGTAAATCAGTATCGCTGGTTGTGCCGAGAAGTCGTTTGGTGAAGTTTGGAGATCGAAGTTTCATGCATGCAGCCCAAAGCTCTGGAACACTCTACCATCAGACATCAGAGATGCTAGCTCAATTGCAGCCTTCAAAAAACGTTTGAAAACACACTTCTTTAATATCTGTTATTAGAAGAAAGTAGGTAATCAATGACTGCTACCTCTGGGCTGTGTTCTTGCTGTGGATGCTGTGGGTCTGAATGGCAGTTCTGGAGTTGTACCGTTGACCTTGTGCCTGTCTGGTAGATCTTGCTGGTAGGGATTGCCCAATCACTTTGAAACCATTTGGCTAGGGGTCTATGGTGTAATTCTTGGACAGATTTATGTTTATGAACTAAGGGTGTACCACGGCCATGGATTATACAATACTCAAGCAAACAACACGGAGAGTATTGTTTTAAACATTCGTTTTACGACTTGTGAACTGCTCTCCGGCTCTACACTGAAACAAACAAACAAACAAACAAATTCAACCAAACAACATGGAGAGTATTGTTTTAAACATTCGTTTTACGATTTGTGAACTACTCTCCGGCTCTACACTGAAACATACAAACAAAAAACCACTCTGTTTTTAATCATGCCATTGATCTTTTAATTTTTTGACTCATTTTAAAAATGATTTTACAAACTTACTATAACAATTTTATAATCTTGGTAATAATATTGAAAGAATTTCCATGTTTCCATGCTACTCAATATTGTATCATTTTTATTGTGAATTGTCTTTCTTGCTTTGAAGGTACATTTATATAATTTCATGTGAAGCGCTTTTGAACGCACAACGCCTGTGTGAAAAGAGCGCTAAATAAATCGGGTATAATAATAATAATAATAATAATAATTTGACATTAAGAATTCAGTTTCGTTTTCAAAATAACGTCAAGACGTAATATGACGTCATTATCATTGTAACGTCTAAATTTGAAAAACAGTCTGAGTCACTGTTAATACTAAAGTCTACGTAGTATTAAGTTTAGCCTGATTTGCAGCCTGAGTTTGCGAGACTGCTAGGGATAATGTTTCTAGGACACTTCGAAATGTTTCAATACCTAGTGGTGATCTATGTTTGTCTAGATTCTCTTAACTGATTTACAGTCGGCGTAGTAGTACATTAATTTGGTGATTCGAAAATTAGTATAAAATATATGCCCAGTGGGCCATACGCTTTTTACGACCCTCTATATTTTGCACGTTTATGTGATTAATTAATGAAATAAATATAAAAAAAATATTTTAAAAGAGTTTATTGATTACATCAACTTTTTACGAATAAGTGTTTGTTTTCAATTTCATAAAAAATAGGACATAGTTTTGCAACAAACATACATACTTTACATTCCGCAGTCACTAAATTGTTAATTTAACAAATTATAAACTATATATGTGAATATCGGATTCATCAACAAACTACACTCACTTTAATTACAATGTACTTTGTTTTGAAACGTTCCCATAATATCAGACAAACATTAATGTTGACACGTTAAAGTATAAAACTATATTTGTCTTTAAATGCACCACAATAGTAATTGCAAATGCTATTAACATACATGGCTGTAGTGGCATTTATGTGATGCTATTACCTCCCAATTTAAACCATTTAAAGTAAGAATATTAACTTCCGTGGTACATCTTTCAAATCCGCAAGAAATATACCTTTTAAATGATGCATCATAAATAACAATCGTACTTGTAGATTTCAAGAAAATGTCAAAGTAACCAAGGACCCACGTACATATATAACTTCGATATTAATTTATTCAAAACATTATTTGTTTGTGAAACACTATGCCTAACGATGTTTGCAATGACAGTAACCACACCAACAAGATGTTCATAGCAACTTGGGATTATCATTGTAATATAGTATAAAATTAGTAAACTGTTCTTATTTAAGTACTATTTCAACGTCTATGGGCTTTCATCAAAGATAACTATTTCCAAATACACGTCACACTTTTGTTTCAAGGATTATATTTTGTACTGTCTCAATTCCTTTTTATTAAATAGTTTTATCTTCATTGTATCACTTCACTTCACTTGTTGTTGACATAGGGTTTTAAGTCGCTGTAACAATATTTCAGTCATATCGCGACTCCAGGAAACAAGTTGCCATATCAACACGTCATTTACATCGATCTAAAAATATGAGGTACTGATCTAGAAATTTAAACCCTGATAAGAATACCAGAGTTACACATATTCTGGATTTTAACCTTTTCAGATGCTAATGTTTACCAAAACCCTAGGTTTTGGTGACGGACCAATTGTAAACCCTAGCCCAGATTGCAAATAACAGTTTTGCCGCTATTGGAAACGAAAGAGTTAGTGCAGAACACTATGTTGTAGATCTACTTTTCTGTGTGAAATGTACTCGACATGTGTTTTGTGGTACGATTTAACCCTACGTCGCCATAATGCGTCTATAGTCGCTAGTGTAAAACAGAATGGGTCCTAATCAGACGCCGAGTAACTCGGCGTCTGATCAGGACCCAAACTGTTGGAAACTCTTATTGATATTTCGTCATCCTAACAGACTTACCTCTTAATTTGGAACGATAGTATATATATCGGTATCAAAACAGACGACGTTAAGACATTTGAAAGGTTAATCCTTTCATGATCAACTTTATCTAGGGGTTTTATCCCTTCGCCGCCATATTGTTATCTGTTTCAATATTGTTGTCTGAAATATCGTTTCAAAGTAAGATTTAAGGCAGTTTAACTGACGTTATTTCAAAATAAGTGGCAAACAGCTTTGATCAAAACTGTTTGCAAAATGCGCTTTATGACGTCATTGAGAGTGAAAGGGTTATAGCAGGCAATTCAGCTAGTGATGAATAGGAGAATCCAATAAACTATTATCACCCCTAACATTGCTCCCTTTCCATATGGCCTCTTCCGATCGTTACATGATGACATGTTTACACGACCCATTAAAGATTAAATCTCAAAAATATTCAACATTATGGTAAACAGTGTAGACCCTGACCAGAAGGCTCCTTTAGGA
This sequence comes from Gari tellinella, assembly GCA_922989275.2. Lineage (NCBI taxonomy): Eukaryota > Metazoa > Mollusca > Bivalvia > Cardiida > Psammobiidae > Gari > Gari tellinella. The sequence goes on from OV277866.1 coordinate 50,783,478, forward strand.
GTCCTCTGACCAGGGTCTACAATGTTTGAAATTGATGTATAATACTCGTTTCTCGCACGGCGAAGATTAACCATATAATTGCCACAATCATACACAATCCATGTTTGGTAAGTAGAGTTGTTTGGAAACTTCAGAAACACTGCCCGGGTTAATTGGGTTTGTTTTGGGGTTATCTCCCTTTGATAACGTGGTCCTGTCAGGATTCTGGGTGCTCGGAAATTGGAAGCAGCATTTTATTGTGGTAATTTTTACATCATTTTCAGAGTTATTTTTGACCATATGTGTTACATGAACACCAATACCCAAATAGTCGCATTTTCTCTGTTAGTATCATAGTTTTAGTTATCAGCGTGCTTCGGAAGTTTCTAAACTTCCCTACCGTATCATTTAGAATATGATCACTACAGCAGGTGTTAAGTGCTGTGTTAATGATGTAAAAGGTCTCCCCGTACTTCATTTCAATGTAGTTACAGTGGAGAAAACGTTATTCTTTCCCAATAAACGCGTTTACGCTAAAACTATTATTTTCACTGCAAACAGTTTGGAGCCAGATCAGACGCCGGGTAACCCGGCGTCTGATCAGGCTCCAAACTGTTTGCCACCAAGATAAAGATGAATTATCAGAATTGTCCAAAAGTTGTACTTTTCTACGTTTTAGTGTTTTGCGTTTGCGTACGTTTGCGTTTAAACGGGAAAGAATAACAGATTCTCCACTGTATCATCTGAATTACCCCCCTTTTGTGATACAGTGTTCCCTCCCTACAGCGCCCTCCAAACAAGGACTCCTTACTTATACATGTAACGACCCTTGCCGCAGTTCATTAACATAACGATACTGTCTAACCCTTTTTCTTCTGCAATATCGTCTGCTAAAAATTGTCGTCTGCTGTTTTTCTCAAAGTTACATATAAGTGGACATTGTTATAGCAAATATATAATTATGACTGGCAAGCATCTTGAATCTAAACTGTCGCGATGGTCCTTAAATGTAGTACAAATCAAGTGTCATAAATCATTGAAAATACGAATGTGCAATGTTTCTGAAATAAATGTTAGTTATTAAAAATTCAACACAAATATGCACACATAATGATTTGAATGAACACTTGCTGTTGAACTAATTGAATAAAAGTAATTTCCCACATTGTCTGAATCTTGTAAAAGGTCTCTAGTCAATATATGTGATAGTGGTCTGTCAATTTCAGTCATTTCACGAAAAAATGCTAAAATGATGGAATTCTTTTCTCTGCAGAAGCGCCACAAGACGTCTCTGCCTACTTTCGACATCGTTCCGAAAATGAACATAATGTTAATATCATTGATGTTGATAAATACAGACAATAGATTAATATATTCCATCCTAAGGACGAGTATACTCGCCATTTACAACACTGTATCTGTGAGGATTTCTCTTGTCCTATATGCAAACAGTGTAGACCCTGATCAGAGGGCTCCTTAAGGAGCCCTCTGATCAGGGTCTACACTGTTTGTCACATTAAAATATACTGTGAAAATCAACCCTAAATAGTCAAATAGGACTAGACTTATTTTGGAATTGGAATTGTCCATAAAAGGTTTCAGGGGTAAATGGGTTAAAGCAATATGAAAGAATAGCAGAAAATTCCTTTATGGGCTTTTTTTTAAATTTCATTTTTGCTTTAAGCAGACACATGTCATACACAAAAATGGATGTAGGTAACTTTCACGGTCGGCTTTGAAGGGAGGGTTCAATTAACAATCGGTTGAAAAACGAAATTTACTGGTAAAAATCTATTAACCAATCCATTAAGTAACCACTCAGCCGACCAACTTATCAATCAATTAATTAATCACTGATCCAAAATTTGAAATCCAGTGAAACATGAACCATTACCCTTCTGTAATTTCGTCTGCTTTGAAATTGTCGTCTGCAGAATCAAAATTAAGATTTATTCATTTTCAAAGTGATGAAACCTTAAAGTGTCAAACAGTTTGGGTCGAGATCAGACGCCGCGTTACGCGGCGTCTGATCTTGATCCAATCTGTTTGCAAATAACAGTTAAGACGCCATGGACAGGCAAAGGTTTAACTCTATAACTGCCATGCATTAGTCTCGTTCGCTGTATATACGCGTTTTATTTTCAAAATTAAATAGTTAGCGCATGGGTTGGATTTGCAGTGATACGAGGGTTAATCAGTGTTGCTCCTGATTAGGCACCGTGTTACTCGGCATCTGGTCGGGATTTAAACATGCTGTTAATGTCAATTAAGCCGTCATTGTCAGTGACAGTCCTGAGCCATCATCCGGACAACAACACGACAGGGTGATTGATAATGGCGTAAATCAAACGAAAATGAAATGCATGTAATAGCATGTAAAATAAGATTATGCTAGTTTGTTACACGTTGACGGTGTATTTTATTGTGAGTGGCATACTGGTTGTTTTCAGCGGAGCTGTATGGTATCTATTTAGACCCAGCATTTACAAATTCTCAACCAATGATCAATTGTCAGAAATCTAGGTTAATGGGCATCTGTTTAAAACTGAATGGTCTCATTGGATGGGGACACATTGCATGCTGGCTGGTATATGTACCAAACTACAGGTTTTACTTGAAATTAATTGGCACATTCTGCTTTATTTTCAGTCTGCTTTAAGCTATCATCTGCAAGGATAAAAATCCGAAAATTTCGAGAAAAAAATCCGGAGAAAATGGCAGCACTGAATAATTGTGCATTTCACTTGATAGGATTTGACCTGTTTAAATGATAATTTGATTTACATACTATTCATGCTGACGTTACAGCATAAACGAATATCTATATCTATATCACATAATCTGTTATGTCTATGTCTATATTTGTTGTGCTATATCAACAGGGTAGAGCCACCGACCTTCCGCAAGCCAGCTGGAAGGCTTCCCCACAGGAAAAATCATATCCCGGTCTGGGCATATGGATTTTTCATTTGGGGAAGCCTTCCAGTTGGCTTGCGGAAGGTCGGTGGTTCTACCCAGTTGTCAATTTGTGCCTGAAACAGTGCAAAAAGGGCTTCTGTGGTCTTCCTCCATCTGTTATTAACTGGACGTCGCGATATGACTAAAATACTGTTAAAAGCGACGTAAAATCATAACAGATCAAATATATGTTATGTGGTCGTGATAACACATTTCTTTACTCTGTGTGAACAAGCACAGGATACCAAAAACTAAAGACAAACACTGTATTCATATGCTCAACATCTATTGTATAAAACATAAAGAGAGAATGTATATTTCTTGCAGTACCCAACAATATAAAAAGTAAACATGTAAAAAAAATGAGATCATTTGGTTTGAAATTAACCCCTTCGCTGCCATGCTATGGCGTCATCAATATTAAACAAATGTCGCTTACTTATATTTCTCAAATTTAACTTTTTTAGTATTTTTACCCTAAGAAATACTGAATGAATGTCAAACGGTTTGGATCCTGGTCAGATGCTGCGTTACGCAGCGTCTGATCAGGATCCAAACTGTTTGCAAATAACCATTGTACTGACGGTAAGGCAATGAAGGGGTTAACTAAAATAAATAAGTAAACAACGTAGACCAGGGCCCCAGATAAGAGGGAGTATTCTGAACAAATCCAACATTTTCTCACTCAAAAAGCACCAAATGCTATGGTGTTACTACTCATTAGAATCGTCTCTTTGAGACGATTCTAATGAGTAGTGACACCATAGGGTTTAAAGCAGAAATAAAGATTTTTGATATTGAAATACCCCCCTTATCTGGAGCCCTGGTAGACCAAGGTTTTTCACCGTGTTCCAATCACGATAAAATTGAAAGATCCACAAATGTTTTTGTCTTTGAGACAAACGAAAATGTTACCCTTTCACTGTCATTTTATATAAGGCTAGTCTACTTAGAAACTTGGTATTTTGACTGAAATGATATCAACACGGAATGAAATGTTGGATCCTGACCAGAAGCAAAATTACAACGCGACTGACTAGGATCCAAACTGCTGCATATATTAAGGAATCAGACATGACAGTGAAAGAGTTACAACTTCACCAATATTGCACATGGCCGCGCCTTGCACGATGATAGATAACGAATTCTGTGAGTGATGTATTATATTGTAACCGATGAACACTCGAAATTTCTTAAAACCCATGAGAGCCTATTGTCCACAATTAGCAAATAATGTAGATCCTGATGCGACGTCTGATCAGGGTCTACACATTGCATGCTATTTCATATGAATGAAACTGTTATATAGACAAACAGTGCAGTGTATTTAGATCACTTTTGTATATACATGTATCTAATTTAGAGAGTTTCCTACAAGCACATAGGAATAGTTCATTGCTCTATCCAGGCATAAATGGGTAAAGTCGAATGTATCCGTATTTTAAAGTTAAAACGTGGCTATTAAGCCATGTTTTAACTTTAAAATACGAATATTTTTGGTTTAGCGAATTCGAATTTGTCGAAATTCAAAAGAATAGATACGGGAAAATTCGACATAAAGCGAGTTTGAGTTATCAATGTTTCACTATACGCAAGTTTTAGGGCGTTTTTGTGATTGCAGTAAAACTTCTCTATTACGACCACTAAAAACGAAGGCTAAACGAGTGTTTAAAAGACAAGTGACAGCTTAAAGCAAGGTGATAGTAAAACAGAAAGCTCCTAAAGGAGCTTTCTGTTTTGATGTCACCTTGCTTTAAGCAGTCACCTGTCGTAAACATCTAATAATTAAGGAAATTTAGTGGTCGTTATAGAGAGGTTCTACTGTACTGTTGCAAAGCGTTTAGTTCAAAATGTGACTCCAAATAAATCTCGGCGTCTCTCCTTGGACCCAAAATGCTTTACTCTAAATGTTTGATCTAATGGCAATGTCAAATAAAATCATGCTACTGACAAAGATGTGCCTGCATAGCATGCTGAAATATAAAAACAATGTCGACAATAAATACCCCCTTTTTAAACGAATAAAACAAACCCCAAAATATAAAGCGTAGTTTGGCAAACTTACGGAATGATCTTTTTGTACATTGGAAAAACGTTATTCTTCCCGTTTGAATGAAACGAACTGCAATTGCAACTTATTACAGTGCTTCCTTTCTACATGTACAACACTCCATTGGAGACACAGACTGTGTGTGTTGTTTGGAGGCAGTTGTTATGGGGGACGGGGATTGGCGATTGTTGGAAAGACTAACGTTTCTTCCACTGTGACATCCAGAATGTTAATTTTGTGTGTTTTCCTGAACAGCAAAATGGTATTTTAGATAAAGCCCTCTCATTACAACTTTCATTTGTCGGAATATAGCGAAATCTCTTAGACGCCGATTATACAGGTTGTCATCAATGTTGCACGTGTCGACGCGTGCTGTGGTGTCGATGGTAAGCGGAACGTGCACTCCCAGCCTTCGTGAAGCTTTGTTGAGCGAACATAGGGCGTCGTAAATAAGGTTTTCCAGTGTTAAGTCGGGATCGGGCACGAACAGATCGGGGTCGTTACCGTTGAGTTGTATGAGGTTTAAGTTTTTCAGTAGCTCAATCAACACTTGGTTGTCGGCAATCAGTTCGTTCACCATCTGAAATTAAATGTAAATTAGTCAGCATTGACTTGAAAACATATTCAGTGTTCTATGTACAGTACTCTCTCCCTACAACGACCCTCCCAATAACGACTCCCTCTTTTCAACGACCCATTGTCGCAGTTCTCCAAACAAGACAATTTTGACTGACGCTTTTAATTCTGTAATATCGTCTGCTTAAAGTTGTCGTCTGCTGTTTTTCTCAAATTTACATATTGGACATTTTGGCAGAAAAAAACTTAATGACGAGTGACAAACAGCTTGAATCCAGATCATACGCCGCGTTACGCGGCGTCTGATCTGGATTCAAGCTATTTACAAATGTAAGCAAATTTCCCTACCAATAACGACACCCTCCGAACAACGCACATACTTTTTGTCTCCAATTGGGTGTCGTTATAGAGAGGGACTGATGTATTACTTGAGTTGTCTGTAGTTTCTTTAATTCTTTCAACACTAAGTAACTCTTGAGGATTATTAGGTTGCCTTGTGGGTCATTTTTGTAACCAAAACATGAATAAGTCTACTCGGAATTATTGATAGTTTAATAAATACTGGTCTAAATTAGCAAACAGTGTGACCCAGATCATAGGGCTTCTATAGGAGCCTTATGATCTGGGTCTTCACTGTTTTCAAATGTAATGAGTATATTTTAAACATGTTCGTGTGTTGAAAGAGTTAATCTTACTATTATTATTATCATTATTATTATTATTATTATATCAGATTTATATAGCGCTCTTTTCACACAGGAGCTCCAGGCGTTCAAAGGCGCTTCACATGAAATCATATAAATGTACTTTCAAAGTGAGAAGACAAATAACTACATTTACAATAAAGTTAAGCCATTCTTCTTTCAATATAATTACTAAGATTATAATATTTGTTATTATTAGTTTATAAAATCAATTTTAAAATGAATAAATATCTAAAAGATTAATGGCATAATTAAAAACAGTAATCCAAAAGTCATTGTCAACAATAAGGATCACATTGGATTTCTCGGCGTCTCAGCAAAACCCAAAATGTTTGCAACTTTTAACCCATAACTCCGCCCTTAACGTTTACCTCCACTGAAAAAATACTTGCAGTTCAGTTTTATACAGCCATGAATGTGCACAATAAGAAACACGTTCTTTATCCTAGCAGACGGTAGCTTAAAGCAAGCTTGAAAAAGTGAAATGCGCCTTAAGTGCTTAAGTGGTCACCCGTAAGCTATGACAAGGGGAGTAACTCAGAAAACCTTGCCACATACGGGTTTTCCGTGTTTAATCCCTTCACGGTCACATAGTCGTATGGTAAATTAGTAACGTATTGTTGTCTGCTTTCTAATCAGACGCCGCGTTACGCGGCGTCTGATCTGAATCCAATTTAAGGATAAGCGCCTGAGGGATTATTCAATTAAAACATGCATAAATGTCTATTTGACAAAATTTGCAGACAAAAAAAGACAATGGAACGACTCCCGAGTTAGAATACTGTAGCCCGTCTTACGAAATATCGTACGACAAAAACGGTCGTAAGTCAAAACTTGAACATACCTCTAATTTCTTAATTCTCCATTTCAAGACGATTCCAAAGAGATGTCACAAGACAGGATTAGATGGAGAAATGAATAGTAATTGAGAATTTTAGAATATGACTTACGACAATATTTGTCATACGACGTTTCGTAAGACGGGCCCCTGGTGATTACCTGAAACATATATTTACAGCAGCTTTTCGGTTTAATTGTATTGCTCAAGCACCAAAAAACAACCCTTTTTAGTAGTCGTAATAACAAAATGATACAATGTACAGTATATATATATAAACCTTTAAACAAAAACACAAACACAACAGGGTTAATTAGTTTACACTTACTTGTCCCTGAGTGATGTCATACACTGATTGAACTTCCGGTATCATTCCAGACACACATGTTAAATTTGCAGCAGGAAGTCCCTGGTCTCTCTGTAAATATATTATAGAACAGTGTATTAAACATTGAAACAGTGAAGGCGTTTACACTCTTTGAACCCTAGTTACGCATATACTCGCATGGCTGCCATAAGTTGATCATAAAAAAGATTTCAATTTTTCTATTTTTCAGACGCAATTTTACTAATCGTACCTTTACCCCATAGTCTGTTTCTTGTTTTGGAGACACGTGATTGCTTAAAACAGGTTGACAGTAAAGCTGAATGCGCTTAAGGCGCATTCTGCTTTACTTTCAACCTGTTTTAAGCTACCATCTGCTGGGAATAAAATCCGAAGACAAACCCGAAGAAATGGCAGCTATGTACTCGTCATTTACAAACAGTATACATCTGAAGAATGGACATGTTCAATGCAACCATTGATCGATATTCAAACTGTTTGCAATGTAAGCCAAGTCTTAATGTTCCCTCCTTATAACGACTCCCTCCTAACAACACACGTCATCTGTGTCTCCCATTGGGTGTCGTTGTGGAGCACTGTATAGTGTGAGAATAACAATCATAAATAGTCAAAATGGACTAGATTTAATTAGGAATTGGAACTGTTCATTTTAGGTTTCAAGGGTCAATGGCTTAACTTTTTCCTCTCGGAAGCTTCAAATTAACTCCAATTAAGTCTAGACCATTTTGACTATTTAGGGTTGATTTTGTCAATGTCCACTAGAACCTCGTGTGAGGGCCTCTTTTAGGAGTCCTCTGATCTGACCATTCACTGTTTGCATATAGAAAATATACACTAATTGCAATTGACACATATATGCGTGACTAGGGTTCTTCGGGTTAATTACCTGCTTTAGAAAAGTCTTTCTAACGAGACTACTTGAATATGGGTACATGGTTTCGCCTTTCAGAAAGCATTATCTCTCATACTGCCCACTTTTACGGTCTGCTTCCACCGTATGGCCACCTCAATATCGTCTGCTTTAATACTCTCGTCAGCACTATCAGTTCAATGCAAGATTAACTCTTTCATTGTCAATGGCGCCAAAAGGCGACTTTGCAAACAGTTTGGATCTTGAGCTGTTTTGTATCGACATTTCTTCAGTCAAAACAGCCCTATAACTGACTTTAGAAATATTGCAAACGACATCATCAATGCAGACGATATTTGGTGGTAAGAGGGTTAAAGCAGACGATAAAACTTGGCACGAAACGGCGTTAGATCGGGGTCCAAATTCGTCTCAACCCTGTCATTGACAAAATTGTCTTGAGGTTTTTACCCTTTCACCGCAATATTGTCGTCTGCTTCAATATTGTTGTCTACAATATCGTTTCAAAGTTAGATTGAAGGCAGTTTGACTGACGAAATTTCGAAAAGAGTGTCGAACAGTTTTGATCCTGATCAAAATTGTTTGCAAATGCGCTTTATGACGTTATTTAGAGCGCATTTGCGAACAGTTTGACACTTGCTTCGAAATTACGTCAGTCATACTGCCTTTACCCTAAATTTGAAACGACAATATGGCGGTGAAGGGGTAAAAACCTCACAAAAAAGTCGGTCGTCTTTTGAATGTTTAAGGCGATCCACTCTTCGTATTTATGGTTTTGACAATTAACTACGAAATACTACCTTTTATTATGAAGGGCATAAAAGTCCTAGTATTTTGGATATTGCGGAAAATAAATATATATTTTCGACACAATAAAATGAGAATTTTAGCTTCGTGTCTTTGTGATAAGGCGGGTAGGATATTGTCGGTTATGTTATGGGGTACTGGGGCGCAAATTAATAGTTTTTGTCAATGGGACAATCCCTATTCTGTCAGTTGAATACCACCTATAATTTTTTGAAAAATGAATTCAGTTAACTAAAGCGATGAGCCAGAATTCTAAAGAAGATAAAATGCAGATGGCAGATTAATGCAACACAAAGATAATGCAGAAAGCTCCGTTAGGAGCTTTCTGTATTATCTTTGTTCTGCATTAATCGATGACATTCATAGAAGATATCCTTACTACCTGACGTAAAGGTCATGGAAAAGAATATTGACTGTAGGTATTTAAGACTGTTAATTTTGACAGTTCCTTTCTTATTCTGTCCAATGAGATTAATCAAGATTAGCTGTCACCTTAAACGGTGTTTTTCAATTGGATTAGGTGAACTGTAGGTATTTTATTTGCTACACCGTTGGTTAAGACTTACATTGAATCCCCTCTAGTACCGGCCTGCATTGGGGCTTATTTTTCGGGGTTTAACATGGGTGATTGTTTGAAGTCAGGTAATTGTTTAAAGTAGGATGGGTGTTAAACGGAAAGATCCAATTGAAACTTTATTAAAACTTTTGGAGCTTACTACTTAACCCTTTCACTCTCAATGACGCTTAAAAGCGCGTTTGTAAACAGTTTGGATCCTGATGAGACAGTAGTTTTCCATACAGCAGATAATGTCTTATTAATAGCAGACAGTGCAGAACCTGGTGAGTCGCCACGTAACGTGGCATCTCATCAGGGTCTACACTTTTTGCCAACGCCAACTTTAGTAGACACTATATGCTTAAATGGTTAATATCATTGTTTGAGTCCCGGAAAGAGACTTAAAAACGTTCGTTTCAAATGAGTGAATTTCGAAGAATTAAAGAGAACTTCTTCAAAACGTATTGATAAACTCATCCCGATTCTTTATCCTTGTGAACGATTAGTTATGACACTGTTAAAATAACAAAACCGTCATTCTTGTGTAAAGCGGTCACTGCTTTTCAAATAAAGTAAAAATATGTGGCTTTTTAATGCAGGACAAAAAGAAAGCAGACACATCTTATATGATCTTTCTGAATTATTTTTGTCCTGTTTTAAGCAGAAATCTGTATAAAAAACGAAACATTCGCTCTCTTTTTTGGGTGACCGCTGAACTTAAGTTATAGAGCATTGCAGAGGGAGAATTGGACCACGGTGAATCGTCGGGACGTATTTTTGCGTGGGATCGTTTTGAAATTTGAAAGAAAACCCGGGTACGGGCAGGATTTGATAGTTTCCCAAAAGGGATTAGCAAACTGACTTTTTAACCCCTTTGATTTCATAACTAAATCGTTTTCTAGTCGATAGTGTGACCATTTCATAGATCGAACTACCTAATTAAACGCGTCATTGTCTGACCACGAGTACACTAGTTATTTGAAAACAATTTGGATCCTGATCAAACGCCGCGTAACGCTGCGTCTGATTAGGACCAAAACTGTTTGACATTCATTGCAATATAATCACACCAGTAAGTGATGCCCTCAGCGAACTTCCCACGAGACAGGCATTGGGCTAAACTATTGTTTGGCAATATTGTTCGAAAGAATAGGAAAATCGTAACTTAACTATGGACGAACCAGGGGCCCGTTTCATAAAACTTCGTAAGACAAATGTTGTCGTAAATCAGATTATAAAACTCTCAATTATTATTTATTTCTCCATCTAATCCTGTCTTGTGACATCTTTTTGGAATCGTCTTGAAAAGACGATTCCAAAAAGATGTCACAAGGCAGGATTAGATAGAGAAATCAGAGATTAAATGTATTTTAATGTTTTGACTTACGACAACATTTGTCGTAAGATGTTTTGTGAAACGGGCCCCAGCTCACTTTATTTATTACGACTGCTATTCTTTTGCGTAAATTTACGCTTGAATTTACGCTTGTACATGTAGCTGCGCAATTTTTTTTAAGTCAAACGCCAATTCTTAAATTACGCCAATTTCTACGAAATCATAGAGTTACGCAAGCACAAGGGTCTTAGTAAAACGGTACCCTGGTCTGCACAGTTAATGTATCATTTTAGAATAAGTTCATGCTATTTCCCACTACTTGTGTTCAGATAATCTAGTTAAGCATCATAATATTTTAACAACCCTTCTTTTAATCGCAGAAATATTGCTGATCTTTACCTTGTAATATCTTAATACCCAACTTTAGTGTTCGACTGCCCAATGTGTCACTACCTGTTCAAATTGTAATTTGATTAGGTTTTGTTTAACATGTTATTAAACAAATGTATGTTTATATCTATTGACAGAACAAAAGAAATGTTCTCTGTTCTGTTCTTTTCGGCAACCAATGTAAACCAAGATGCGACGAAAGTTACACCATGTATATATTTTATGGAAATATTATGTAACAACTATATTTTTGTTAAAATTCAAGCAAGTAATTAAGGGTTTAACTTGATCAGGAATACTTTCAAATATGTATTAAATGTGTTGTATTCTCCAGCGCTATTTCGAATGGTGCCATGCTTTCTTTTTTGTGCATTTTGCTTTGACAAGGCTTTTAACTCCTTCACTGCCTTACCCTGAGTACGCAAACAGTTTAGATCCTGATCAGACGCATGCATGGTCCAAACTGTTTGACACTCATTTAAATATTTCTTGGGTCAAAATACCTAAAATTAAAATTTGAGAAATAGATGCAGACGATAATTGTTTAAAAGTAATGAAGTCATGGCAGTGAAGGGCTTAACCCTTTACCCCATAGAAGCGACTTTTAGCGAATCTGATTTATTCATCCGCTGAAGAAAATAGTTCCAATTTAATAATTTAATATATATTATAGGGAAAATTTTCAATATATTCTAGCACAGGATAGCTTAAAGCAGGTTGAAAGTAAAGCAGAATGCGCCTTAAGCGCATTCTGCTTTACTTTCAACCTGCTTTAAGTAGTAACCTATTTTCAATTCTAGAAATAGGCTATCAGGTAAAGGGTTAAAAGTAGATGGCTACATTGACAAATGCGTACAATGAAAAAAACGTTATTATTTCCCAATAGATCTAAACGTATTTATGCTTAACACATTCAACCCTAGCGCCAAGTTTACTCGTCATTTACAAACAGTATATCTGTGAGGATTACACTTGTCCTATGTAAACAGTGTCGACCCTGATCAGAGGGCTCCTTAAGGAACCCTCTGATCAGGGTATACACTGTTTGTCAATTTGAAATATATTGTTAAAATCAACCGTAAATAGTAAAAAATGGACTTTTTTTGATATTGGAATTGTTCATTAACCCTTAGCCTGCCAGTCACGACTATAGCTCCATATGCAAACAGCTTGGATCCGGATGAGACGCCGAGTAACTCGGCGTCTCATCCGGATCCAAGCTGTTTGACACTCGGACAACATTTTCAGCAATTTTGAGCAACTTTGAAACACTTTGAAACTTGAAGCAGACGAGAAATATAGCAGACGACAATTTATTTGGCGGGCTAAGGGTTAAAAGTTTCAAAGGTGAATGAGTTAAAGAGTAACGTTCATTGCAAACAGTTTGGAATCAGAATAGATAAATAAGATAAACAGTTAAAATTTAATAAAAAAAAAGCTAATTTCTCAATTTTACTTCATTGCTGTTGCATTTCGTCTGTGTTTAAGCGGGAAAGATTAATGTCTTTTCCACTAAACGAGTCTAGATCCCCAATAGAAATATTTTGCTGAACTATTTGTACTCACATAGTTTCGGATGATATTGTCTGTTACGACATTCATGGCGTTCAATTTGCGAACTAAGCGGTGCAAATTTCTCTGGAGGACGGATCCACTATGTCTTATCGGGTGTTCGTGTGGTCTGCCGCCGCATATTCGCCGGCTTCCCTGATTATCTTGATCCTGTGACGTTACCGACGACAAAAGTCCGAAGGGAAACAGCAGAAGTGGTACAATGTTGCCTAAAACCAAAACCATAAGGTCTACAATAAGTCTCTATAACAGTGGAGAAGAAGTTATTATTTCTCAAGCAACACCTTTATGCTAAAACCTATTATTTCAATTACACACAAACAGTTTGGAGCCTGATCAGACGCCGGGTGACCCGGCGTCTGATCAGGCTCAAAACTGCTTGTCACTCAGATAAAGATGAATCGTAAGAAATTTTTAAAAATTGAAATTACATTTTTTTATTGCATTTGCATTTGCGTTTTGTTTGCGTTTAAACGGGAAAGTAGAAACGTTTTCTCCATTCTGCAAAATATGTCGCATGCAACGATGTTCAAAGTTTATCTATCTGCATTTGCTTTGAGAAAATATCAAAAGAGTTTCAAACAGTTAGGTTCCTGATGAGACGTCAAACGTGAGCACAAAATCGTTTTTTCACTGCCATGACGTCAATAAGTTTAAAAATGTTGTCGTCTGCTTTTTCTTCTCATATTTAAAAGTTAGGTATTTTGACTTAATAAATATTGAAATGGGTGACAAACTGTTAGAATACTGATCAGACGCCGCGTCACGCGATGTCTGATCAGGATCCAAACTGTTTGCAAATAACCGTTGTACTCGGGGTTAGGAAGTGAAATGGGATGGGCCGTCACTAATAATGGTAGATCTTGTGGCCCGACCTGTTTTCATGGAATTTGAAATCAAATATGGTTAAACTAAGTGAAATGGTTAAGACAGATGACATTTTATTTTCTAAACGGCTTTATGCTAAAACAATGATGTCCATTGGAAATAGTTTGGAGCCAGATCAGACGTCAGTTAAACCAGCGTCTGATTAGGTTCCCATCTGTTTGCCACTCAGCTCAAAATGAATCGTCAGAAAATTCAAACTAATGTAGTTTCTAACGTTTTATTGTAATGCGTTTGCGTTTCGTTTTCGTTTTAACGGGGGAGAATAACGTCTTCTCCAATGTAAAATATCTTTCTGTTTAATTTAAATTTGGCTCTTCTTTAAGTAAACAAAATTAGTGTCAATATGGTCTTGTGGCTGCTACATGTAGAAACGTTTGTTATCTCTATATCAAATCAAATCAAATCAAAATGAAATAAGCTCAGTAATAGATTTATAAATAAAAATTGAATGACTAGTAAGTAAATAGGAAAATTAGTAACTGAATAGATACATATATTAATTAATAAATTTAGTTAATTATTTATTTATTAATTGATTAATTAATTGATTAATTGATAAATTAATGAATGCGTAGCAAAATCTTCATGCTATTGCTCTTGAAAATTTTCAACTTAGTGTTACTTACCAAATTTCATTTTAATAATTAATTTCGTAAAATGATGAATTTAATAAATGTGTATATATCAAAAGGCGTTAAAATGATTAACTTCTTTAAGTTTAGTAAATTACTATAAATATATAATTGCTTCGTCTCTGTCTTTTATATACATATACATCTGGAATTCCATTAGTTACTTTCATTTCTATGTTTCCCTAATTGAATCAGCTTCTAAACTGTAACGGCATACTTAGAATAATTCTTATTTCCTATATTTTAACACATGCGACAGCTTACAGCATGCTAACAGGAAAGCAGAAAGCTGCCTATGGCAGCTTTCTGCTCTCCTGTTATCATGCTTTAAGCTTTCACCTGTCTTTAACACGACTAACGAGCTTTCACTTGAGTTACCGTATCAGCGAGGTCTTATTGTACTTACATCCAGAAATACTTCCACCCGCTTCGCAATCCTAAATCTTCGTCACACCCGACACCTGGGACGAGTTCGGCTTTCCTGAAAGGTTTCCGCCTCTTGTCCCATGTTGTACTTTCCCACGTGACCTTAGTCACACTATAACCATATAACAGCATCTCAAAAAATCCCCGGGTCCGGAAACTTTCTAAATCCGAGAACGAACGCAGGACACTATAGGATCCCACTTCTGTTTGTGTAAGACTTTTGTCACCTACGCGGTGCGATTTTAATCTATTCAAGCGAACTCTATTCAGAGGTCATATAGAGAGCAAATAGGTGTAATTGGGCGGTGGGATTCAATAGAATTCGTATGGTCCTGTTAATTTGTGGTTCATTCTTTAGGAAGTTTCAACTCTTTTGTACGCTTATGGCAAATCGTACAGTAAAACCTCTCTATAACGGCCACTAAAACGAGGACTAATTGGTTATTTAAATGACAGGTGACAGCTTAAAGCAAGGTGACAGTAAAACAGAAAGCTCCTACAGGAGCTTTCTGTTTTACTGTCACCATGCTTTAAGCAGTCACCTGTCAAAAACAACTAATAAATTAGCACACTTTAGTGGCCGTTATAGAGAGGTTTTACTGTATTATAATTGCGAACAATTCGAATCCAGATGAGATGTAAAGTCATTTGGCGTCTAATCGGAATCGAAACTGTTTGACACCCTGGTCTTATTTGGAAATGTTTTTTAGAAAATTATAATTTTAGAACTGTAGCAGACGACACTTGCTGCATACGAAACAATTACTAAGCATCAAAAGAGTTAAAATATGATCGGCATTTGACCTGTAGATTATCATTACATTGATCGACTCAACACTATTCAGATAAATAACCATCTGACGGTGTCAATGTCTTACGCCAACTCATTGGGGAGACCTACTAATTAGTGAATGATTGTCAATTTAGCTTAACACATTACTCCATATACGTAAATGTATTGTACGCCTATATAAGTTTTTACTCCACTAAGGATATTTCCACTTTGTCAACAGTAATAAATAAACACCGTAAAAGCTATGTCTTATCACTTAGCACATGGTAGCTTAAAGCGGGCCGATGGTAAGCAGAATGTGCCATATGGCGGATTCTTCTTTACTTTCAAACTGTGTTAAGTGTTCACATGTCTTCAAAACTAAAAACGAGCTATAGGGTAACGGATTTACACATCTATGGTGGCGGGTATTTGCGTCATTTACTAACAATATGCTAGTAAAGAGTACATTTGTTGTATGCAAAAATGTAAACCCTGGTCATTTTGCAACATATTATTAATTAAATCCAACCCTAAATATATTTAATTGGACCAAACATAGCTGGAGAGTTCGCATTCCCTATATGCAAACAGTGTACATACAGATCAGAGGGCTCCTACTGGTACACCCTCTTAGGGTCTGCACTATATATCATTTTTGCAGTAAATTGTACAACAAAAAACTCTTAAATAATCAACAATGGACTATATTGCATTGGTTACTACACCGTTGAAATGACGTTTCAGGTGTCATTGAGTTATACAATGTTATTGTGACTGGAAATAAGTGCTTTAAAACACTGTCTTCTTAATATTACGCCTTAACCCCTTCACTGTCATGACGGCATCTGCTTAAAACGGTTGTCGACTGCCTTTTATTTCTTAAAAATAAGGTTTAACTAAATTGACTCAAAGTAATATAGCAGTTAGTATCAAATAGTTTGTATCCTGATCTGACTGTTTGCTAATAAGCATTTCACTCAGTAGTATGTTTATGTAATCTGAGATTTGCAATTAATTATGATTAAATATAAATCACTCAAGGCAAGACAGTAAATACCATTGTACTCGGGGCCATAAAGTGAAGAGGTTAACCATTGTACGCAGGGTAAGGCAGTGAATGGTTTAACCATTTCACTCAGGGTTAGGCAGTGAAGGAGTTAACCATTGTACCCAGGGGTAAACATGCTCCGGGCAATTTACTTCCATAAATCAGGTCGAAGGTCAAGATCAAGGTCACAGTGACCTTAAAATGATAAGAAATACTACGTCATCCCAAGATTTACTCACAGACTAAATTTGGAATCCCTAGCTGATGTGGTCTGGGATAATGTTCGTATTTCGATAGCGAAGATGACCACACAACTACAATGTACTTTTGTCCCATTACGATGGCTGGTCAGACCTACACTCGCCTTCCAATGTCGGTTACAATGTGGACAGGGAATGTCCGCATGTGTAACCTGTTGTGATACTGTGCTCTCTATACACTTTTGTCGTTTCGCTTCAATCGATTTTCTTCAGCCTCCAGCCTTCGTCACTCAAGTCCTAACTTTGGAGCGCCAGTTTTAGCGGTCTTGAGAACCCTTTTCCAAAGAGGCAGGTACAATACCATAATACTTCCTTATGTTCTTCGGTGTGTTTTTATATCTCTTCTTCTGGCCAACGTGGAAGCACTTTTCTTTGGTAAAGGAACAAATGAATTGGACAAGCTATTGCTGTACTCAATGGCACTTAAATGGAACACGACTCTATGCCACCGCAAAATGTATTCACACACATATTTTGGTTCCGCTAGCTAATGCGGTATAGCAAATATGTTCAGGACAAGTTTTGTTCTATAACTAATGTCAAAGGTTAAGGTCAAGATCAATGTTACAGGATATCTGAAATTTGCATTGACGCTCTGTCATCCTGAGATGTACTCTCACGCCAAGTTTGACGTCCCTAGATGGTGTAGTATCTCACTATCCCCTGAAACTTCCACTGGACGATTCTAGTTAGCAATAAAGGCTGGTCCATTTTAGACTATATAGGGTCGTTCCTGGTAATAAATTGCAAACAGAGGAGCCCTCTGATCAGGAACTTCACTGTTTGCATAGAACAAGTGTACTCTTAATATGTACATCTTTGGTAAAGGACGCATATATGCGTCACTGGGGCTCAATGGGGTATAAGAGTATAGGACATATTCTTTGGACAATTATTTTTCTATAATTGAGGTCAATGTCAATATCATGTCACAGTGACGTAGATTGATACTCATCAAAATCTAAAGCTGTAATTACACACAAAGTGTGGTATCCCTATTTGACGTGGTTTAAACAATATGCTCCGGACAATTGGTTTGCGGCACACTACCATCCAAACATAACTCAAACACAAAAATAAGTATATCCTAGTTGATGTGTAATGGTAAATATGCTCCAAACAAGACTTTTGTTTATAGGTGAGGTCAAATGTCAAGGTCATGGACCCGGTCATATGAAAATAGAATGCAATACTCCACCATCCGAGATGTACCCTCACACTAAATCTGGAACACTAGCTTTGCGGTAGTGGTAATAGGCTCAAACATGATTTTTACATAACTAATTGAGGACAAAGACAAAGGTCACATTGAATCAGAGTGGTGTGCCACACTCCGCTATGCCAAGATATTCTCACACACCAAAAAAACAAAAAAACAAAAAAGGCCAAAATAAAAAAAACAACGCAACAAAACAAATCACAAAAAACACACACCCGAAAATCTTTTTTTATACACTAAACGACACTTATAAGTGTGCAAGTATTAGTTTTCAAATATCTTATTAACGCATCAATCGAATTTAGTAAAAATTTCAGAATTTGTGCTTAAGAGACCATGTCTTACACTGATTTATATTTTACTTGATATAAGTGAATATCTAATAAGTGGCAGGGGTTCTAAAAGTACTGATGAATAACACGAAATTTAAAAACCAACAACACCTAATAACCGATAGAACAAGCTGCTTTACACCCTGGTTTGATTCTTACAATTTAAAATTAACCAAACAGAATCGAAAATTAAGGTTAAAATAACCTGGGTCGTACTTAACATATAAAACTGACCCTGCGTCGTAAGTCAAAATTTAGAAATACGTCATCTATCTTATTTCTCCATCTATTCCTGTCCTGTCAAAACTTAGAAATACGTCTACTATATTATTTTCAAATCTAATCCTGTCTTGTGATATCTCTTTGGAATCGTCTGTTCAAGACGATTCCAAAGATATATCATTAGACAGGATTAGAGGAGAAATAAATACTTGGAATTTTAGAATGTGACTTACGACATTATTTTGTCGTACGACGTTTCGTAGACGGGTCCCAGGATCTTTAGATTGCTACCGGCAATCAATCACTCCTCCAACAGGGTCCAAGGTTACAAAACTTTCTAGTTGAGTCTAAAGTCGTTCTCAAAATTTTGATTGGTCAGATTTGAGCCTAGGCTCAAATCTGACCAATCAAATGCTTGAGAACACACTCAGACTCAGCTCAAACGCTTTATTACCTTGGACCCAGTGCTATCAAGACCGACAATGGAGTTTATCAACTTCATGTAATGTAAGCACAAGCGGAAACGTTCCATGTCATCCAGACACGATTCCGGTCGCCCACAAGAACACTTCCGTATGTGTTTGGCATTCAGTCAAAATATCTAAAATTTAAATTTGACTTAGACGACAAGTGTTCAAAGCTGATGACGTCCTGGTAGTGAAGGGGTTTGGGTGAAATGTATTATATCGAGCATATACATTTATCTGTCACGATTTAGTATTATGTCGAACTGTACTGGTGAAAATTCCACCAATGAAAATCAAAATTAACGCCTTCACTGTCATGGCGTCATCAATTTTTAACAATTGTCGTCCGTTTTCATTTCTCAGATTTAATTGTTTGATATTTTTACTTAAGAAATATTGAAATTGTCTAAATGTTTTGATCCTGATAAGACGTTGCGTTACGTGGCTTCGTTCAGGATAAAAACTGTTTGCAAGTAACTACATGTATACACTCAGAGGATCTTCTAACCGATCTATCAGTCAGATTTAAAGGTGCTACTCTAAAAAAATAGTTAATCCGGATGCCAAAAGTTACATTTTCCATGAGATGAAAATGTTTTATGAAAGGAAGAAAAGTTTCATCAAAATTGGTCACTAATTATGGAAAATATGAATAAAATTGTAACCTAACCCTAAAATGACAAGTCACAATGTCATGAATGACATATGTCTGTTGGACTACCAGCTTTCATCGCGGCTTTGGTGCCATAGTAGCACTTTAATGATTTCTTTGAAAAAACACTATTTAAGTATGGATGGAATATTGTTCAACTGGCACTGAAATAAAACTACTGAGTCAAGTCCTGGTCTGTTTTCTTATAATATGTAAAATACCAAAAAAATGCCACTAGCTGTCAGCAGTGGCTAAGTGACATTTACAGAATACTTAAAGAATGCCATCCTAAACGGCTTCAGTGACGTGCAATGTTAATGTATCAATGAAAAAGGTGAATTTTGAGCCGCCAAATTAAAATTTTGTTTTAAAACGTTTGGCATTGATGCCGTTAACGCAGTTACGTTACGTTATTTTGACATATTTTGGACGGTCCAAACATGCGCGAACAGTCACGTAGAAGCGTGAAAACATACGAGCGAGTGTGTGATGACCAAATTGAAAGATTCCGTATACGTGAGTTTTTCATCTGTAGGCGCTAATGACGTTAGTCTCTACAAATCCGGTTAGACAAAATGTCCTCAAAACAAGCAGATATTTGCGAACAACATGTTGAAATGCGTTGCAGTTGGTGAAATAAGATATTGATGTTTAATACTTAGCTTATGTAAACGATTTTAGGGCACATAGGACGTAAAACTTCCATGACGTTAACGTGGCATTTCACATTGGCTCTGAATACAACATTTTGAGTGATCTTGTCATTAGTACAATCCGCATTCTCGACATGTTAAATGTTTTTCTGTTAGAACGATTGTTGACCAACAAATATTTAAAAGCCGCGTTTACCAATGTCCCCATACATGCTTTTGCATGTGCAAAATACCTAAAACGTCGAATTTGGAGGTGTGATGTAATGTAGAGAGAGACTCAAAATTCAATAACGCGATTCAAAGCACATTCAACCTTGTATTTGAAATAAAACTGATTACGTCAGTGTGTCATCTCCTGTTTCGAAAAATGTGAGTTTAAAAAGTGATCGGTTAGAAGATCCTCTGAGTGTATATTTTATTATATGCCTTCGAGTGATATCGAGCGTTTCCGCGTGTATTTGCAGAGTAAAATACAAGAGTCTGTATCAGCCACCTTGTATCAGCCACTTTGTATTTTACTCTGACCTCACTTTCGATTTGACGTGACGTCATTTACGAACATGTACGACTTTGTGGCATACAAAAAATCTTGTTCTGCTTCAAATAAGTTAACTAACAAATTTTGGATATAAAATGATTTAAACGACTATTTAGTTTTTTCTTGTTTGTATTCAAGGCATATAATAAACACATCACCAGTTGGCAGTGCGCAACAGAGTGTTGCATTTAGCTCTCGACGTTTTTATCGGAAACAACCGATCAGACTCGCGCCAAGGCGCTCGTTAGATCGGCTATTTCCGCCAAAAACGTATCGTGCTTAATACATCACTCTGTATCGCACTGTCAACTGGTAATGTGTATGTATTCGGGTTAAGGAAGTTGTTGTCACGCGACATCTGATTTGGATCCAACTTGTTTGCGGATAATAATGAATTCGCGATCGGCAGGCAAATGGTTTATCAACCGAGTGCAAACTCATTAATCACAGAGAACTTCTTGAAGTTAAGAAATTGTTTGATTCTAGATCAAAACCTTCGTGGGTTCAGAATCTAAACTGTTTAAATGCATATTAATAACGTCTCTTCACTCAAAATGCTTTAACCCATTACCCCTTAAAAACGCCTTTTTACGCCTCTATTTATTCCTCCACTGAAGAAAATAGTTCCAATTTATACAGCCAAGAATATGTACCAGAAGAAATATTTTCTATATCCTAGCAGATGGTAGCTTAAAGCAGGCTGAAAGTAAAGCAGAATGTGCCTTAAGGCACATTCTGCTTTACTTTCAACCTGCTTTAAGTGGTCACCTGTTTTCATAGCTAGAAATAGGATAAGAGGTAATGGGTTAAATCATATTGACACTCTGTTAGAATTGTCGAACGAAAACGCAGAATGTTGTTTTTTATTACTAGTCCGGATTTTGAAGCTGGTTTGTTTTTCTTCCTAAAACATGCGCTTGGGCTCAAGTCCATGTGTCCGTTGCAAACAGAGAGGGGCCATATCAAAGGCCGGGCAATTCAGCGTCTGGTAACGCTCCAAACTGGTTGGCACTCAAAAGACTACACTTGTTCTGATCAAGATTTTCACTGTTTGTTATTTTGCGATATATTGCATAAATCAACTCATAATAGTAAAAAATGGACACATCATAATTGGAAATTGGGTTAGCTCATTAGAAGTTTCAGGGGTATTCGAGGTCGTGCACTTATCCGTTTCGTGGTGGTATGAAATTGGAAGCTGTGTTAACTTGAAGGCAGTTAACTACAGTGATTCCTCTCTTTGCTCTAAATTCAAAGAGCTAAGAAAGTTATACATTAAGAAATACTTTTATTTTCGACCAAGTGTGTTAAATTTCATAGGATTAATGAAAACCAATAATAAAACATTGCTTTTTAATTTGGCAAAGTATATCCAGGAAGATTTCATCTTCCGTAATACTTTCATTAACGATGTATACGATTACATGTACATGTATTTGTATCTGTAACTTGAAACACTAACTATTAAAACCTAAATGTACAAAAACACGTCTTAGTATGAATTATATATGTTATTGTTCTTGTGCATGCAACGAGGTACTATGTACAAGTTGTGGAAATGAAAAAAGAAAAAAAAAGGTGTTTGTTTGTTCTCTACAACGACGCCTAATTGGAGACAACGATTATGTGTGTTGTTCGGAGGGAGTTGTTACAGGGAGGGAACTTAGTTAACATTGCAAACAGTTTGAATTCAAGCTGTTTGTCACTCGTCATTATGGTATTTGCTGTCAAAATTTCTAATATGGGATTTAGAGAAAAACAGCGGACAACAGTTTTAAGCAGACAATATTGCAGCCGTGAAAAAGTTGAACATAATCGTTTGTGTTGGGAAATAGCGGCAAGCATTGTTGTAAGGAGGGAATCGGTGTTTATAGGGCTGTTGTGGGGAGGGAGCACTGTATTTCAATGATTGCAAACATTGTAGTAAAATTGCATTTCCATTGTAATTTTCCTTGTCTAATCTCTCCTACTCTTAATTTGGCATCGACACATATACCCCAAGTTAAATTGCTTATGCCTTTAAAAATATAACATTTTTAATTTTGTGTCAAAAATTTGAACCGTAGTGCCTAAACACGTTGCATGTACAGTGGAGAATCTGTTATTCTTTCCCGTTTAAACGCAAACGTACGCAAACGCAAAGCGCTAAAACGAAGAAAAGAACAACTTTTGGACAATTCTGATAATTCTTGTTTATCTTGGTGGCAAACAGTTTGAAGCCTGATCAGACGCCGGGTTACCCGGCGTCTGATCTGGCTCCAAACTGTTTGCACTGCAAATAATAGTTTTAGCGTAAACGCGTTTATTGGGAAAGAATAACAGATTCTCCACTGTAAGTAGTGGGCTTCTCCGAATAGTGGCACAGTGGAGAACACGTTATTTCTCCCGTTTAACCCTTTCATGATCTAATTATTCAGGAGATTTTTACCCCTTCACCGCTTTATTGTCGTCAAGTAAAGTACACGTTTCAAGGTAAGATTTAAGGTTGTTTGACTTAATCAATATCGATAACATTGTCAAACAGTTTGGGTCCTGATCAAACGCGGCGTCTGATCAGGACCCAAACTGTTTGCAAAAAGGGCTTGACAAGGTCATTGACAGTGAAAGGGTTAAACTAAAATAAACGAAGATGTAATGCAATGGGTTATAGAAATTAATATCTATTTGAAAGCGTTGGTAATTAACCCTTAGCCCGCCAAATAAATTGTCGTCTGCTATATTTCTCGTCTGCTTCAAGTTTCAAAGTGCTTCAAAGTTGCTCAAAATTGCTGAAAATGTTGTCCGAGTGTCAAACTGCTTGGATCCGGATGAGACGCCGAGTTACTCGGCGTCTCATCCGGATCCAAGCTGTTTGCATATAGAGCTGCAGGCTAAGGGTTAATACAAATCTGAGTGGCAAACAGTTTGGAGAGCACTGATCAGACGCCGGGTTACCTGACTTCTGATTCAGGCTCCATCTAAGCTCCTGTAAATACAGTGCTCCCTCTCTACAACGACACCCAATGTGAGACACAGATCGCATGTGTTATTTGGAGGGAGTCGTTATAGGAAGGGAAATTGACTTATATTTATAACGCGGCGTCTGATCTGGATTCAAACTGTTTACCACTCGTCGTTATGTTTTTTCTGTCAAAATGTCCACCACGTGACTAGGAGAAAACCAGCAGACGAAATTTTAAGCAGACGATATTGCGGAAGTAAAAGCGTTAGACATAGTGAATCTAACACCACCGTGAGTGTCAGATAAGAATATCCCACCCGAGTTTTAAAGATATTTTTGGAACACGAGGCTTTGCCGAGTGTTCCAAAAATATCTTCAAACGATGGTGGGATATTCATCTGACACTCAACTGTGTTGTTAGATTTATTTTCTCACCTCGTCAACCCTAAAAACGCTTAATGCGCTAATGCATACATGACGACGTCATGACGACGTCATAACAACGGCAATAACAACCAATCATAAGATAGTTCGGCTTGTCTGTCCGGACAGATTATAAGAATCCACCATGAGTGTTGATGTAGGATAGGAATTTCTCCCCCGAGGGTCAGATAATCCATGCAGGGACGAGGCTTGCCGAGTCTCTGTGTGAATTTTCTGGCCTGAGGGGGGAGAAATTCCTATCCTACATCAACAAAACGAATGGTAGATTTTTTTTCTCCCATTTAAATCATCAAAACATGATACAAATAACGAAATAAATGCAGTTTGTGTGCACTTTTTTCCGCCAAAACGTTGAAGTTGTTTATAGTAACGTCATTAGAAATGACGTCATTTAGTTACCCGCGTCATGCAGCGTTTGTGGTAAAGCTGGGAAAATAATAAAAGACGTCACGTGGTATGGAGGATAGAGTGATTCCACATAGGGGAAATCCCTATCCCACATATAGGCGAAAATGGGAGAAAAGGTTGTCTCACAACCCCTAGATTTCGGGATACCTCTGTCCGAGAGGTGAGAAATAATTATCCCGGTTAGGGTATTGCGGAAGGGGTCGTTGTAAGGAGGTAGTTATTGTTGGGAGGGACGTTGTAGATAGGGAACACTGTAGTTATCTAAAAGCAGACGGAGATGGTGACATTGTATGATTGGCTCTAATGAGGTAATTTGATAAGTGATATCTGACTGGGTTTGTGTATTGACAAACTCACGAATTTATTTATATTTTTACAAATTTACCCGTTCTTCAATGTCAGTGAGAACTACGCTAATTTTTAGACAAAACGAAACGCAATGCAATAACATGTAGACAGAAAATGGCGATATACAGCGTTCCTCCCTTCAACGGCCCTCCCAACAACTACTCCCTCCTTACAACGACCCTTGCCGCAGCTCCCATAACAAGACGATTATGTCAAACGCTTTTACGGCTGCAATATCTTTTGCTTTAAATAGTCGTCTGCTGCTGTTGTCAAAGTTACATGTTTGACATTTTGACAGAAAAATAATTCATGACGAGTGACAAACAGCTTGAACCCATGCGGTGTCTGATCTGGATTAAAGCTGTTAGCAAATGTAAGACGATTTCCCTCCATAGAACGACTCCCTCCGAACAACGAACACAAATTGTGTCTCCTATTGGATGCCGTTGTAAAGAGGGGGGGGGGGGGGGGGGTCCGTGGCCTAGTGGTATAGTCACTGTGACTTACATCACTAAGCTCCTCACCGCTGTGAGTTCGAATTCTAGTAGGGTCGTTCGGATTTTTCATGTGGGGAAGCCTTCCAGCTGGCTTGCGGAAGGTCGGTGGTTCTACCCAGTTGCAAATTTGTGCCTGAAACAGGGCATAAAGGACTTCTGGGGTCTTCCTCTACCTGTAATTAGCTGGACGTCGCGATATGACTGAAATACTGTTGAAAGCGACTTAAAATCAAAACAAATCAAATTAAATTGTAAAGAGGGAGCGCTGTATTTCGATATGTTTGACAAAGAAAATCTTGCGTCTGGCCTGGCGCTTGATTGCGAAATTCATCCCGCATATTGGGAAACAAATAGAAACCCAAAGAGGACGATGTCGTGTGTTTTAATTGAAGAAGGAAATGTCATTTCGCAAAAATCCGCTTTAGGTCGATGAACCCGTAGGACAATGAATATTGTTAAAAGAAAAGTATATGAAATACAGGGTATACGTAATGGAAAAACTACAACAATTCATATAAGGTATTCTCTATCATTCTCTATCAGACCCTGCATAAACTCCCACCTGTCTTAGGATCCGGCTTTATGGGAACTGAATTTAAGTGTCATTCAAAAGAGGTTCCACTGTATAATCGAATTTAGATAATTTTTCTAATCCAAAATGAAAATCTTCAATTCTGAATCATTACATTGTTAGTATGAGACTCGCCTATGGTTCAGGAATAGTTCGGATTCAAATTAGGCGTTTGATCGTGATGGAAAATTATTGTCACAATATTATAAAGAGAGAAAAATTCATGATGTGCTACTAATGTTTGTTCTGTGCATACAAACATTTGAAACAAACGGTATATTGGCTGAAATAAAAGGAATGTTCAACAACAGGTGTTCTTAAAACCTAATCTGTTGGCATGATCTATTCAACTAAATTACTAGATCTGTGTCACAAGTCATAATTATCCAAATACGCAACATTTGGTTTTATTTCAACACAGTCATTACAACAACTATACTTTAGAACATCATATTTTAAGTCATGATTTCATTTTGAAGGAATAATCCAGGATTGAGGCTTGGCTAAATTTAGTCGCATTAATTCTAAATTAAGGTCAAGACCTCATTTCATGTTCTATACTAAGTTCCTGCGGTGGAGAAAACGTTATTATTTCCCAATATACTTAAACTATTATTTCCGATGCAAACCACTTTTGACCTCAAATCAAACCCGGCGTCTGATTAGGCTCCAAACAGTTTGCCTAATTAGATTGAAACAAATAGTTAGAATTGTCAAAGAGTTGTCTACAATAAAAGTAATGCGTTTGCGTTTCGTTTGCGTATGTATAAACGGGAACGAATAACGTTTTCTCCACTGTATCACATTTAACCTTGAATTTTTTAAGAACCTTTAACTCGCTATAGTACGATTGTCTACAAAATGTGTCCTCTGAAATAGTGCTAAGGGTCGGGTTATCTGCAGTTTTTGTCTGCCAATCTCACCAGAGAGTCAAATAGTTTGAATCCAAATCAGAGGCATTTCATTTGAATCCAAATTGTTTGCACAAATCATCGCAAATTTATCCGTAGCTTGCAGAAAGTCGAGGGTCAAGTCAAGCCAAATCATGTAGAGTGCTGACCGCGATTTGACTAATATTTTCAATCAGTGACATTGGTATAGATCAGACGACACAGATTCCAAACTGATCTGAAGTGTTTCTTAACCCTTTACCTGATAGCATTGTTTCTAGTATTGAAGATATGTGACTACTTAAAGCAGGTTGAAAGTAAAGCAGAATGCGCCCTAAGGCGCATTCTGCTTTACTTTCAGCCTGCTTTAAGCTATTACTGCTAGAATAAGGAAAGTATTAAATATGACACATATTCATTACGGTATAATTTGGAACTATTTTCTTCAGCGGATGAATAAAATGAATGCGCTAAAAGTCGCTTCTATAAGGGAAAGGGTTAAGTAAAATTAATCCAATTCCAATCTAAATTTGGAATATAAATGCAGACTATATTGGTAACCCATTCAGTGCCATTATGACGGAAATACCCGTCTAACACAGTAGCTACAGTGGAGAATCTGTTATTCTTTCCCAATAAACGCGTTTACGCTAAAACTATTATTTGCAGTGCAAACAGTTTGGAGCCAGATCAGACGCCGGGTAACCCGGCGTCTGATCAGGCTCCAAACTGTTTGCCACCATGATAAACAAGAATTATCATAATTGTCCAAAATTTGTTCTTTTCTACGTTTTAGTGCTTTGCGTACGTTTGCGTTTAAACGGGAAAGAATAACAGATTCTCCACTGTACCATATTTAGGTCTGCGTATGTTTTTCGTTTTACTTTTAAAATTTGGAATTTAATGCGTTTTTTACTTAGAAAACATTGATTCGAGTGTCAAACAGTTTGGAACCTGATCAGACGCCGCGTAACGCGATGTCTGATCGGGATCGAAACTGTTTGTTAATGTCAGTGTTGGTGGCCTTGGCAGAGAAAGGGTTAAAACAGGCGATATTTCAGCAGAGAAAGGATTAAGTTTAAGACCACCTGTCCTTTAACACTCCTGGTAACCCTTTATTTCTACCAGAATACCGTCTGCTTGTTTGAAAAAAAAAAAAATTAGTAGTACTTAAACATTTCACTCTCAGGGACGCCTTAAAGCGCGTTTGCAAAACATTTTGGGTCCTGATCAGACACCGCGTAACGCGGCGTCTGATCAGGACCCAAAATGTTTGACACTCTTAACGATATTTATAAAGTCAGACAACCTCAAATCTAACTTTAAAACGAGTCTTGCAGACAATAATACTGACGTAGACGACAATAAAGCGGCGAAGGGATAAACATCTCCCGAATAATTTGATCATGAAAGGGTTAATGAATTTTTTTTATACTTTTTATCAAACAATATCTAAATACGTCACGAGCAGACGCCGAAATTCTCGGCGTCTGATATGAATTCACAAAGTCACATACTCAACAATGTAATGGTAAAAGACTGAAGATTTACACTTTGGATTAGACAAATCAAATCTAAATTCGATTATACAGTGGAACCTCTTTTGAGTGTTGAAAGTGTTGCATATTTATATCGATATATATTCAGTCAAGCTGAGGTCAATCTTTATTTAATCCTTTGTGCCTAGTGTCCCATAAAAAGGGACATAGGCAAACAATGTATACTGGTCATACGCCGCATTATACAAGAGTCT
The DNA here is from genome assembly GCA_922989275.2 of Gari tellinella. NCBI lineage: Eukaryota > Metazoa > Mollusca > Bivalvia > Cardiida > Psammobiidae > Gari > Gari tellinella. Next base: position 50,812,422 of record OV277866.1, read on the forward strand.
ACACTGATTGCCAGTGGGAATTTCCATATACAGCGCTCCCTCTCTACAGCGACACCCAATGGGAGACACATATTGTGTGCGTTGTTCGGAGGGAGTCGTTATAGGGAGGGAACTTATTTTCAATTTGCAAACAGCTTGAATCCAGATCAGACGCCGTGTAACGCGGCGTCTGATCTGGATTCAAGCTGTTTGTCATTTGTCATTAGGTTTTTTTCTGTCAAAATGTCATTTATGTAAGAAAAACAGCAGACAACAATTTTAAGTAGACGATGATGCATTAGTGCAAGCATAAAACATAATTTTCTTGGGAACAGCGGCGAATGTCGTTGTGAGGAGGGAGTCGTTGTTCGGAGGGCCGTTGTAGAGAGGGAATGATGTAAAACAAAACGAAAATGAAAGTTTAGACCAGGCACCCCTTATATCAAAAATAGACTTATCCAATATATAAGCATTGGCGCAATTTGGTTAAAGATAAGCAGACGCCAGTTTTTAAGAAAATATATTGTGGTTCGTATTTGTGCTTAAAAAGACGTAATTTATATGTTTTTGGTGAACAAATATTGTCTTATTGTAAATCTAATTTGCCTTTGCTTTTCTATTATCTACTGTTTCCCCTTTAAGCATACATTTATATGACATACTCTTATGATTAACATGCATTATGTATCTTTATTATCGGTAACTTTATATTGAGGATCGAGTGTCTTAGTCCCATGATCGCGGTACAATGGAGCAGGCGTTATTTGTTTCTTCAAATAAACACATTGTCGCTAAAACTGTTATTTCAAGTGCAAACAGTTTGGAGCCCGGCTCCATAACCCGGCTGATAACCCGGCATCTGATCAGGATCAAACTGTTTGCCACTCAGATTAAAATAAATAGTCAGAACTGTCATCAAGTTGTCATTTTCTCCTTTTTATGAGTTTGCGTTTCGTTTGCATTCAAAACGGAAAATTAACGTCCTCTCCTCTGTACATCTTTACTGTAGTGAATGGAATTACGGAGTTAGATCAGGCGCATACAGGCTAGGTTTAAACCATCATGTAAATTTGGACAAAATCGACTCGCAACTTGATTTTAAGGGTGTATCAATGTCATAAGCCAATTTTTCAAAGTATTAAACTTTTTTTCTAACATTGATTTTTTGGAAGAGCTATTTATGATGAATGAAAAAATTAAAAAATAAATATATGGTGGTGTCCTTGTTTTTGAGCTACAGCGATTTGAAAAAGGTATGTCAAATTTGGACTTTTTTTTCAAATTTTACCCATTCAGGGTACAAGCTTTAGTAAAATTTATTTCGAAACAAAACAAACATGATAATTTGGGTTTCCATTATTTATTTCATGTCTATGATGGTATTTTCACATATAGAAACCAAATTTAAACAAAGTAGGCACCAGGTTTGAACAATATCGATCCTTGAATATCAAAAATATGCTTTGTACAGGGCATGATTTTATTAGATTTTTTATTTTATGAAAAAAAGTAAAAAAGTTTGAAAATGAAATAGTTCTAGTATTTAACTTTTTCTTATATTCTACCAGATGAAAGCCCATGCTAAGGCAGTTCAAAATATGAAAAGAAATTGAAAGGTCAGTGTTGAAAATTTTGAGTTATTAAAGTAAAAAGAGTTATCTCCCCTTACAAAATTTACAAAAAAATATCATATCGATGATATTTAGAGCTTTATAAATTTCACATTTGGTGCCTTTTTTTTCTTAAATTAGTTTTTGTATGAAGAAATACTACCATAGATAGGAAATAAATAACACAAAACCAATTTATCATATTTGTTTTCATTTAAAATGTGTTTTATTGAAGCGGGCTGTTTGAAAAGGACAACATAAGAGGAAGTGGGTGGGGTAAATTTTACATGGCCGTAGAGCCAACGGTTGTTCACCAAAATGTACACTTTTCCTAATTTTTCATTCGTCTTAAATAGCTCTTCAATACAAAACCATCATAGAGTGTTTTCATATACTTTGAAAATTTCCCAAAGTCATGACATTGATGCACCCTTAAGTCAACAGTGGTTTTCAATATGATTTTTAAGATACTATTTTTGTAATTTCAAGTAGTAAACTTGGATTTTATATGTGAACTTATGTAATTCGGCAAAACTATTTCCCATCCCAAACAGGCAATGGGACCCTAAAAATGGCAACTGGAACAAACTTAGATTCAAGATTTAACACTTTATTAAGTAACGTAAACATTGACATGTTTCTTATTACATTATACAACTGATTGCTTAAATAATATACATGACAATTTCATTGTATGGACACTGTTGTCCAATTAACTAAACATAGCTGGGTATAAAATACCAATATAACTCGGAATTCTTAATAACTTAGGGTGTCACCTTAAGAGTTCATTGATGAGAATTATGTTGTACTTTTCTTCTTTAAGAAATTGGCATTTACTTTTGGTTTTCTCATCGAAGTTTTGGCAGAATTTTGGAGTGGTTGTATTTAATTTTATTTCAATTTGATTGAGACTGCCAGATTTGAGGATTGGAAGATATGATTATGATTGTCTTAGGGGTATAGATTATCTAGGGAATTTGTCTACGGCGAGTTTGTCCGGCTGTACATACAATTTGTATTTTACTCGGTATAATTATTATCAGTCACAGTAAAAGGCGCTATAATTTTGTCATTAGACCTTGTATAAGTTTGATATACTTTCTGATACAGATTTAGGCCAACGGAAATATAAATTTTGGAATCACCAAATTACGTATATCTTTCATGAATTATTTTAGCAGATACAAAATGTTTATAGATATCGTTGCAGTTCGTACTGAGTTCGATGCCTGATTGAGTATCCGCCTAGTATTGAATAGATTGGATAAATTAAGTATCAAAAATCAAATAAAAGTAAATTACAATTCGCTTGAAATTGTCGTCTGCTGTTTGTTTCAAATTTACATATTTGACATTTTGACAGAAAAAAAACATAATGACGAGTGACAAACAGCTTGAACCCAGATCAGACGCCGCGTTACGCGGCGTCTGATCTGGATTCAAGCTTTTTACAGATGTAAGCCAAAGTCCCTCCCTTTAACAACTCCCTCCGAACAACCCAGACAACATTCTTTGTCTCCTATAATGTTATGTTGTAGAGAGGGAGTCCTATAGTAGTGACTTACTTATTCAAAGACATTTGCCTTCGTTTGAAGTTGCAATATTATACAAAGAGTAAAACTAAGGGTTGTACATTCGGTAATATATGCAACAATAAAACATAGAGAGTTTACACTTCTACGGTTTATTTTACTCTCAGTACATGTAAAACCTGCAATATAAGTTACAAAGAAAACATCATAAACAAAAAGAAATACACAGACTGTGTAGGCGTGGTATAATAGCTACCATTTAGCATACTAATTAACTATTAGGTCTCTCACAGGAAATGATAGCAGAGTGTCAAACAGTTTTGATTCTGATGAGACATCGAATTACTCGACATCATATATGGATATAAACTGGTTGAAAATGTTATAACAAAGTTTCTCATAGCATGTCAAAGATTATAAATCCGCAGTAAAAGCAAACCAACATATCAAAAACTACAATTTGGAAAACACTAACAATATATTCGTATGTTAGAATAAATAGAGGATACTGAATGAGTGTGCTCTCTGTGTTGATTGTTTTTGAACGCGGTGGATAAAATAATAAGTCACGAACCTTTAGCGAGTAACTTGTTATTTCATCCAACGAGTTTAATATTCATATATTTCATATTGACAGCACACGAGTTTTATATTCTATTTATCTTATTTACAACAAGTGACACAAAAATCTGAACCTTCTTACTTTCACTATTTGCCGTATTTTTTTTTTGGAAAACGATTCGTAATTAATCAAATATAGAAAACCAACAGTACTATGTTGTGAAAAATCTCGTCTGATAACATATTCAAATTTTCAATTCAGATTAAACTCTTTGAACCCTAGTCACGCATATATCGTCATTTGCAAACAGCGTACCTGTGAGAAGTACACTTGTCCTATGTAATCAGTGTAGACCCTGGTCAGAGGGCTCCTTAATTTAAGGAGCCCTCTGAATAGGGTCTACACTGTTTGTCAGTTTGACATATATTGTAAACATCAACCCTAAAGATTAAAAAATGGACTAGACTTAATTTAAATCTAGAATTGTCAATTTGAGGTTTCAGGGAGGAATGGGTTAATATTTCTTATTGACAAAGGTGAATTATGTTTTTATGCCAGGCGGACAGAACGTGTAAAGGTTGTTGAAATGAATATACATGATTTATTAGATTTGTTACATAATGTGCTGACATTCCTTTGCAAAAAGTTGAGTATTTTTATTTCTATGGTTTTGACTAGCAATATACTTCTTTTCTGAAACAGAAAATACAATTGAAAAGATATTGAAATTCACCACCCAACCCACTCAGTTCTTTTAAGTTATACAAATTGCACTTTCAATTTGACGTACTATATTTAACCAACGACCTTATTCAAAAGACATTTGAATTTTACACCTACGAAAACTAATAAAATGTTGCAGATAAATCTTAGGAAAAAATACAAAGTACTTTTCTATTTTATTTTCCGTTTTGTATGTTGTATTATTCAATCGTATAGTTAACTCGTTTATATCGTTATTTTAATTTTGGATAAATTGATTATGTAAAAACTCTTTAACGTTGTGAAGTAACACTTTTCTGATCCATGATACCGTTGGTTTAACTTATAAATCAAATTATTAATTGAATTGGAAAGTTTAACTTTGTAAAAGAGGAAGCCAATTAAAATTGTCATTATTTCATTATTAGTTAAATTGTACCAAAATCCGATTACTCTTTGTAAATGGCAACTGAAACCGGGTAAGAACCTAGATCACCATACAGCATAACATAGGGAGCCCCTCTTTGACATCTAATATATGTTTTAGGACATTTTTCTCTTATTGATAAGTTAAAGGGTCCCCACATTTCGCATCCGTATGTTAATATAGATAAAATTGTGCTATCAAACAGTTTCAGCTGACATTCAAGTGAAATAACTATTTTTAAATATTTTGTAGATCTAGATTACGAAGTTTCCTATATAAACTAAACATCGCTTTCCTTGTCCGCTAGATAAACTTTTTTCGCCAATGAAAATTGACCATTTTTCTAAAACAGCTTCTCAAAATAGTTGCAACTATCGACAACTTCTATCACCACGCACGTTTAAACCCTTTATTACACGGCGTCTGATCAGGATACAAACTGTTTGACACTCATTTCAATTTTTCCTGGGTCAAAATACCTAAAATAAGATTTGAGAAATAAGAGCAGACAGTTATTAAAATTTGATAACGTCATGGCAGTGAAAGGGTTGAACGGCCGTGCGTCCGATTGTGACCGAGACTTTTTTGTATCTCACGACTGTTTTCTCACTAGCAATATCCATCTGCGGCTCGTATTACTTCAATGGAGAGGGCTCATATAGGCTTTGTCTGTTGTCTAATCGTTATCTTTCAATGAAATATTTTAAACTATATTACGTCATATATGAACTATATTACTTAAAAAATATAGAAAGCTTACTCCGTCACTTTTTATATCTTTAATTTGTATCTTCACAAAACAAAAACAACAACTCGATATATTGTATTCAATCATGAATATTCACTATAAGAAATATTTTTAATATCCTAGAAGATGATATCTAAAAGCAGAGTGCATGTAAAGCTGAATTAGCTTTCATTTACTTTAAGCCTGCTATGAAATAAACAACCGTCTATCTTCAATACTGGAAACAAGCAATGAGGGGCAAAAGTAACGAAAGTGTGCATTATCAAATGTAAATAGTTATGGGTTTTAGTATAGCATTTTGCTCTAGTACAGCGGAGAAGACAACATTCTTTCTCGTTCAAACGTAAACGAAACACAATTCAATGAAATGTAGAAAATTAGAAAAATTGAAATTTCTAGCGTACAAGTATTTCCCATTGTATATCCCTGATTGGTATTACACGTTTCCTATTAAACCTTATCCTGCAATAAAAACATCTGTTGTGAAAAGATCGTCTGCAAAAAACATTCAATTAAGATTTACATACATTTTTATTATAGAAAGTAAAAGACGAATATTAAACAGTTTTGATCCAGATCAGACGCCGCGTCACGCAGCGTCGGATCTGGATCCAAACTGTTTGCAAGTACCAGTGAAGACGCAATTGGCAGAATAAAGGTATACACTATCTTCATAAATCTAGTTTCTATTAAATATTGAAAATCTTATCCCGCAAAAATAAGTTTTGCTTTCTCAAGTTCTGTATTTCATTCCACAACAGCGCCTAATATTGCATATTTTGACTGAAGATTCCTATGCCAACCGGATGTTGAAGGTTCGATCCTGTTAACACGCCGAGTCACTCGCTGTCCGATCTGGATACAATATAAAATTGCGATGTATCACAAGCTCGTCAAGCATTTTTGCAGGTTATGGGTTAATTTCATTTTAATTGGTGCAATTACCACACCCGAAGATCGAGGGTCAAAATCCCGACTGTTTCTGAATAGTCATTGATACAGTGGAGAATCTGTTATTCTTTCCCAATAAACGCGTTTACGCTAAAACTATTATTTGCAGTGCAAACAGTTTGGAGCCAGATCAGACGCCGGGTAACCCGGCGTCTGATCAGGCTCCAAACTGTTTGCCACCAAGATAAACATGAAATATCAGAATTGTCCAAAAGTTGTTCTTTTATACGTTTTAGTGCTTTGCGTTTGCGTACGTTTGCGTTTAAACGGGAAAGAATAACAGATTCGCCACTGTAATAGCATGATGTGTACGATGGCGGGGACGTTATCCTTTCCCATTAACCCTTTCACTCTCAATGACGTCATAAAGCGCATTTGCAAACAGTTTTGACACTGATCAGACGCTGCCAGGATCAAAACTGTTTGCCAATTGTTTTGGAATTTCGTCAATTTTACTGCCTTAAATCTAACTTTGAAACGATATTGCAGACAACAAATATTGAAGCAGACGACAATATGGCGGTGAAGGGATGAAAACCTCACGATAAATTTGGTCATGAAAGTGTTAAACGAAACTAACAGTATTTAAAAATACATCTTATTAATCAGATAATACAGTTCCTATACCATCTTTAAAAAGTCCAACAAAACAAAATTTTAATTTGATTTACGAAACTAACCATAATCGTAATGCAATCCAGTGTAGATAATGACGGTATTTTGAAAATTCTGACGACTAACTTTTCATCTGAGTGGCAAACAGTTTGGAGCCAAATCAGACGCCGTGTTACCCGGCGTCTGATTTAGCCCAAACCTGTTTGCAATATAAATAATTGTTCTAGCGTAAAGGCGTTTATTGGGAAGGAATAGCGTTTTCTCCATTGTATGAACGTTGATCAGAGATGTCAGATTATATCACAGTACATTGTATTTCTATCACATGAAGATTAACACTACCTTGAATCGAAAACAGGTGTGATATTGGTCCCGAAAAATCAAATAGTAATTCAAAAACCAATCTGCAGACGACACCTTTTAAGCAGACGAAATTATGGAAGGAGAATTGAAGGAATATCGTTTTTTCCTCTGTATGAAAGTTTTATCAGATTAGTCATAGTATTGCAATCACAAGAATTTTACACCACTACCTTGGATATAAAAACGCTGTCATTGTCTACAATTTAATGCATTTACAGTGCTCCCTCTCTACAACGGCCCTCCCAACAACGATTCCCTCTTTACAACGGCCCTTGTCGCAGTTCCCCAAACAAACATTTATATCCAACCTTTCCATGGCTGCAATGTGGTCTACTTAAATTTGTCGTCTGCTATTTTTCTCAAATTTACATGTAAGTGGACATGTTGATAGAATAAATATAATGACGAGTGAGAAACAGCTTGAATCCAGACCAGACGTCTGATCTGGATTCAAGCTGTTTGCAAATGTTAACCAATTTCCCTCTCTATAACGACTCCCTCCGAACAACGCACATAATCTGTGTCTCCCATTGGATGTCGTTGTAGAGAGGGAGCGCTGTAGAATCATTTAAACGAGAAATAATAAGGTCTTCTCCACTATATTTTCATTTATTTAACCCATACAATTCTACCTCTCTACAATAACACCCATTGGGAAACAAAGATTGTGTGTGTTGATCGGAGGGATTTGTTATATATAGGGAGGGAACTTGGCTTATATTTGCAAACAGCTTGAATCCAGATCAGACGCCGCGTGACGCAGCGTCATGATCTAGATCCAAGCTGTTAGTCACTCGTCACTTTACTCTTCTGTCAAAATATCAACTAATATACTACTTTGAAAAAAAAGCAGACGACAATTTTAATCAGACGATACTGCAGCATTGAAAGTGTTACACATAATTGTCTTGTTTGGGAAACAGCTGCGTTGTTGTTAGAAGGGAATCGTTTTTCGGAGAACCGCTGAAGGAAGGGAACACTGTTTAATGCTGAGTGCGACTAAACTTGCATTTGCAAACAGTATGATTTCAGATAAGAGCGTCGGACCTGTAGTATTGTCCCTTTCAAGGGGTGTCCATTATTTTTCAGGAATGAGAGTTTTGAACGATAGATCTCAATTATTTTTACTGCGCATGTGTATCTCCATTCACTTCTCAGGAATGGAAAACCGTGGATAATATTCGGTTCAGAGAGGTGCCTAGGTATAGAGGCACTCTCAGCCTATTTAACCCTTTTACTCTCAATGATGCTTAAAAGCGCGTTTGCAAACAGTTTGAATCCTGATCAGGACTCAAACTGTTTGACATTCTTATCGATATTTATTGAGTCATTCAACCTTAAATCTAACTTTGAAACGTGTCTTGCAGACCAACAATAATGAAACAGACGACAATAAAGCGGTGAAGGAGTAAACGTCTCCCAAATTATTTGAGCATGAAAACGTTAAACCCATTACTCCAAAGCCTGATTCTAGTTTTGAAGACAGGTGGTCACTTAACACAGGCTGAAAGTAAAGTAGAATGCACCTTAACGTGCATTCTGCTTTACATCCAATACAAAAGGTTTTCTGTTGGAACATTTTCTTGGCTGTATAAAGTGGAACTATTTTTCTTCAGTGAATGAATAAGTTAAAGGCTTTAAAGGGTCCATTAATGGAGTAATTAGTTAACCCTTTCCCCAATAGAAGCGCCTTTTAGCGGATATGATATATTCATCCGCTGAAGAAAATAGTTCCAATTTAATCAGTAATGAATATGTATTATAGGGAATATTTTCTATATTATAGCACATGATAGCTTAAAGCAGGCTGAAAGGAAAGCAGAATGCGACCTCAGGCGCATTCTGCTTTCCTTTCAACCTGCTTTAAGAAGTCACCTATCTTAAGTACTAGAAATAGGCTATCAGGTAAAAGGTTAAGCTACTATTTGCTAGGATATAGACCATAGTTCTTATGATGCAAAATATTGTTTGCATTATAGTATCGTCTGTAATACTTCAAATCAGAATATAAGGTTTTTTCGACCGAAGAAATATCGATTAATAGAATCAAGCCATGGTTTTGTTAAGACGACATATTCTCTTTCCGAGTTTGGTATATTCCCAGTCGGAAACGAGCTTTAGCGAGTTCCCGATATAACCGAGGAATTGGTTAGACGTATTTACAATTCCGCTGATTCACTGTTTTAGTGTATTAACCCTTTCACTGCCACATTTTTTCGTGAGTTTTTCACCCCTTTTATCGTTTCATTGTCGTCTGCTTCAATTTTGTTGTTTGCAAGATCGTTTCAAAGTAGTATTACCGTTTGGATCCTTATCAGATGCCGCGTTACGGAGCAAATCCCTTCAGTAGTATAGGAGTTAGCTGCAACGATTTTTAACAGACTGACGGACAGGCAGACTGACAACACAGCATCAATATGTCTTCCCCATCCCCTATATAGGGGAAACATATTTCTTATGAGTTGTCGCATAATGGTTTGTTTTTTTCAAGAATATTGAAAAGACAAGAGATGTCAGAGAGACAACAACGCTCGGCTGCAGCATATTTAGAAACTTAAAAGTAGGGTCTGAGGTCAAGGTCACTCACTAGGGTAAATTTTGCATGGAAATGTCTTGTCCATATACACATGCACAGCAAATATGAAAGCAATACCCCAAAGGACATAAGAGTTAAAAGTATTTTCGAAACCTAACGCGGGTCCTAGGTTCAAGGTCACTAGGGCCAAAAAAATGTGTTTTGTGTACATGGATAGGTCTTGTTTATATACACATGCATATCAAATATGAAAGCAATTCTTCAAGGGACATATGAGTTCAAAGCATTTTCCGATACCTAAACGCAGATAACAAACCTAAACGTGGGCATGAAATTCAATGTCACTAGGCCAAACTGTTTGCTTCCACGGAAAGGTCTTGTCCATATACATGTGCATATAGTCAAACAACTAGGTCTGACGTGTCACGGGGTCGCCGAGTCCAATTTTAAGGGAGATCAGCATTTCGGATATCCTCGTCTCATTCTTTTAAAGCAAATGTTTAGTTATAGGTATAACTTATAAATAACGAGCGGATTAGTTATCGTAATGGATAGGTTGTAGGGCCATAAGCCAATATATTATCGGATAAATTTTACTTGGGTGGGTTCGAATCTCGCATCAACTTAAAACTTTTTTTTTGTTAAAACATTCTATAATCACTTTTTTTCCAATTTCATTTCAACCATCATATATTTCCATGGTAATGTAGATCTGTGTAGATCTTCGGTGAAACTTCTCTAAACATAAGCCATTGTTGGCCCTTAAGGCAGGTGGCAGCAAAATTGGGGGAAAATAATGCATAAAGCAGTCTCGATTACTTTTGTTCTGTATTCATCACCAGCCTGTCTAAAAAGCACACTTTCATCCTTAATAATTGGTAGATTTCTAGGTGTTTCACCGTAATCAGGGAGCTAGAAAAGGAGAGTATTTCAAAAACTAAAATCTTCATTTCAGACTGTCAAACCCTATGGTGTGACTACTAATCAAAAGCTTCTCGAAGACACCATTCTAATTCTCGTATCACACCTTAAGGTTTAGTGCAGACATGAGGAAAATGTTGGAAAACTTGAGTCTATTCCCCCTATCTGGAGCCCTTTAAACAGTACTTCATCTGGCTAGGGTTTACAATTAGTCCGCCACCAAAACCTAGGGTTAGGAACTTAGGGTTAGGGTAAACTTTACAATCTGTCCACATGTCTTTTTGGTATTTTCGTAGAAATTAACTGGCCATCTCTTGTGACATTAACCTGGCCATTTATTGTAACATTAATCTGGCCATTTCTTGTGACATTAACCTGACCATACAAAATTACATTTTTAGTGGCGGACTAATTGAAAAATTGCTCCCTTCATTTCATTTCAATATACATTTAGGGGCATAATTAATTACATGTACATAAAATGTATTTTATCATCGATAACTTTTTTGAAATATGACTAATATAGGACTCGAACTGAAGCAATCACCCCTTTTCCAACACTGACGAACATGTGCATAAATTGTCAGCTTATATTATTCAGTATGTAATAGAATATAATGCTTTACTTTTCATGCAAGATTTATATATAAACATGACTGCGCGTTCAATAAACGCTTATGCCCCCGGTGGCATACTTGACAATATATTCTGAATCTTTTCTAAGTCCAAACTAGGTCAAGGTCAATGTCAAACTGAGCTTGGGTCTTATTGGTGAGTTGGTAATGGTCCAAGGCAACAACTGTACAAGTATCAAAGCATTGTAGTCAGTTGTGTTGATGCTAGACGAAACGGTAAAATCTAGTTAACCAAGAAGTAGCCTATTCAAAAAAGTTTAAGTCCAAATTAGGTCAAGGTCAAAATCACAGTTTGGTGATTTGGTGGATAGGGAATGGTCCAAGGCAACAACTGTATAAGTATCCAAGCATTTGGGTAAGCGGTGTTGATGCTAGACGAAACGGTAAAATCTACTTAACCTTGTTACGGACGGACACACGCACGGACGTTCTCACAGTTGAACATTTGTTGGGTATATTTTTTGTTTAAAAGTACCCAACAGTACACTAAAATACCCAACAATAACAATAGGGCAATCACGGAATGAATGGAATCTATTGTTATCCCTACCCAACAAAGGACCTTTCGTGCGCTCGGATGGACGGACGGACGGACGTTCTTAGGAGAGGGTGTTGTGGGGTTAGATGCTATATAAACCCTAACCCTAAAACTAACCCCACAAACGCCTTTTTAACCCCACAATACTCTCTTTCAACCCCACAATCACTAACTGGCCAGGTTAATGACCCAAACTGCCAGGTTAATGACACCATAATGTGCCTCCTGGATGTGCGGAAAGACGGACGGACGGACAGGACGATTACTATATGCCTCCGCATCTATCGATGCCGGGGGCATAAAAAGTGTAAGGTAGACGTGGGATTCGAATCCACGCTTACTAAAAAATACTGCTATTTGCCTTATACATACGTAGACTTGTCTACTGGGCAAAACTGCTTACAATATTTATCTCATATACATGTACGAAACTCGGCTGTTAAGAATATGGTCCGAGAACAATATTTATCTCATATACATGTACGAAACTCGGCTGTTAAGAATATGGTCCGAGAACATGCGGAATGATGTTTTCCCTAAAAAATAGACTCGACTGACCTTTGACACGTCATACCTAGTATAAGCATTTTTCGAAACCAAAACATAAGTCAACTTTCGAAACCTAAATGCGGGCCCTAAGTTAAAGGTCACTGGGATAAGACATTTTGGTGCATGGAAAGGTCTTATTTTCCATATAAACATGCATACCAAATATGAAACCAATACCTCAAGGGGCATAGGAGTTATAAGCATTTTCGAAAGTGTGTGGTGCAAGTATGAAACATGTAGGTGAAATAGCATAGACAGTGTGAACACTTTCTTGAAACTGCCAACAGGAATGAGAATGGAAACGCCGACGTCAACCAACATCAACTCTACTGGACATTTGTTCCACAAAAATGTTTTGCATTTAATACAGTCCATCATATTTGGAGCTCTGAAATTCAAATATTTTCTCACTTAACCCTTAGCCTGCCACTCACGACTATAGCTCCATATGCAAACAGCTTGGATCTGGATGAGACGCCGAGTAACTCGGCGTCTCATCCGGATCCAAGCTGTTTGACACTCGGACAACATTTTCAGCAATTTTGAGCAACTTTGAAACTTGAAGCAGACGAGAAATATAGCAGACGACAATTTATTTGGCGGGCTAAGGGTTAATCTAATTAGTTTCATTTAACCCTTTCACTCTCAATGATGCTAAAAAGCGTGTTTGCAAACAGTTTGGATCCTGAACAGACGCCACGTAACGCGGCGTCTAATCAGGATCAAAACTTTGACACTGGTTTTGAAATGTCTTCAGTGATACTGCCTTATTTTTAAACTCTGAAAGACATTACTGACAACAGAATTGAAGCAGACGACAATGAAACGGTGAAGGGGTAAAAATCTCTAGAAATATTTGGAAGTGAAAGGGTTAATAGCACTTAACCCTTTGACCCCTAGTCCCGCATATAGGCGTTCTTTTCAAACAGTGTACATGTGAATAGTACACTTGTCCTATGCAAACAGTGAAGACCCAGATCAGAGGGCTCCTTAAGGAGCCCTCTGATCAGGGTCTTCACTGTTTGTTATAATGCCAACATTGACAATCAAAGCGCTGAAGGCGCTGGAAGACTATGGGTATGATAAAAGAACACCTGCTTCCAGTTGTACCATTCTATTTATTAAACGTTCTGAGATAATTCCATGCAAATTCCCGTAATGAACAATAACGGTTTTGTTTACTTCGTGCGCAAAATGTAACATGGTGAAAAAGTTGTGACTCAACTGGGACTTTAATCTAGTGCCTTTGGCTTACTAAGCCAGCACTCTACGTCATTCTTTTCAATAAACGTGTAAAAAACCCTAAAAATTGCTCTAAATTATTATTTCCATTGCAAACAGGTTGGAGACGCTGTGTAACCCGGTGTGTAATCAGGCTATAAACTGTTTGCCATTCAGATTTAAATGGATATTCAGGATTGTCTCAAAGTTGTCATTTTGTGTGTTGCGTGTGCATTTCTGTAACATTTGAATGGTAAATAATAACGCCTTCTTCACTGTAAGTAAAAAGGCAATGGGCAAAAATGTCCTTTATTCCTTTCCAATTGCAAGTGCATTCAATTAAACATTAACAACTAGCAAAAACAACAACATTTAACCTATTCTTAGTCAGATTACGATTGGAAAACTTGGTCTGTTACAAACCAGGAGAGTTTTAAGATGAAGGCAATTTCTTCTCGTAAAACAATATACTATTATTACATCTATATAGTATAAAAATTAGGTGTGTACCGATTATCGCTAGATGGTCGACAATCAATTATTTTCCTTCGAGTCGCCGATGCTCAATTTAACTTATATCATTCTCTTCCGCGACGTCGTAAATGTTTTTAAATTGTTCAACATTATGAAAAGTTTTGAATGTTGTTGTAAAATGTGGAAAATGGAGCTTTTTATTCGTAACAGCAAACACTGAACGTTTTATATTCTAAAACGTCTATTGTTTAACTGATCATCACCTCGTACTAAGTTTTTTTTTGGAGAGAGGTGACCTCATAATACAATGTACACTTTAGTATGCTTCACCGTCAGTCTGATTTAAGCTAAATATAATGCATGCCTATAATATTTCGACGGTTTCGACAGTGCACGTAAATAGACCCAGCCCCCGCTTAAACCCTTAGAATGTTCACTCCATTTTCAGGCTGATACAATACGAATATTAGTTTCACTGTTGTCACGTGATATTATATGCACATGCTATACTATTCATACCTCATCAAATGCTGCTTGCATGCCTGAGCGTATTAAAGATGTTCTGTTCTTTAAAATGTGTGTTAAGCGGTCATTTAACCCTTTACTCAATAGTCTGTTTCAAGTATTGATGATTACTGTTGCCCTTCATTAAGCAACAACTTCTCTTCAAATGTGACCTATCATTGAGTGGACGTATTATTTGAATTAGTTCCAAAGTTGATTCTGATTCTCGATGATTTAGTGCCTGATCAATTATTACTATACTTACCGTGCAGAGACTAATGAATCAAAGCTCCTAGTTCCAGGGCTGCCATAAGTTGACATAAAAAATCCTAAGATTTTCAAATTTGAATTTTTCAAGTACGATTTTACGAATCGTACCTTTACCCCCATAGCCTTTTCCTTAATTTGTTGACATGTGACTACTTAAAGCAGACTGTAAGTAAAGCAGAATGCGCCTTAGGGCGCAGTCTGCTTTGCTTTCAGCCTGCTTTAAGCTACCATGTACTGGGGAAAAATCCGGAGATTTAGGGGAACCGGAGAAATGGAAGCCCTGGAAAACAAAACGAAACAACCTTAAAGAGGCTCGCAACCGGATTTAGCATTAAAAATAGTAATTTGTAAATATATGTCAAATGCTTATATAAATGGGTAAGATTTAGTTTAGGATATTAAATTCTGTTAAAAAACGCATTTCAAAAAAAAAAGAGAAGCTCTGGTGGGATTCGAACCCGTGACCCTCCATGCGGAGACAAACATGACAAAAAGGGAAACGCCTTTATCCACGCGGCAACTGGGCCTCTCTATATATATGGTAGCGAATTAACGTACTTCACTGGTAGCGATCGATAGTACTTTATTCGGCTCGGGTTTATGTCTGAGCCCGTGTAGATAAGCAACAACAACAACTATACCGTTAGCTAACGCTATAGAAAAACGATGGAAAATATCTAAATAAAACTAAGATTCGGTGACGTTTCTTGAGACTTTTTTTGGACTGATCATATTTTTCTAATGTCAGAGGCCAAATTATGCCACAGATGTGCTTTTATTTGAGTATTTTATTTTATTTTGACAAGTACACCATCCGGTTGCGAGTCCCTTTGATAGTTTGTAGTCCTAGCTTGCATCCACTGTATATGTAAACCCTTTCTTTTACAACTCTACTTTTTCGGCGGAGCTGACTGTTTTCTATTTAGACACACTTAATTTATATTTGGCCACACATTTCAACCAATAATATTTGATCAGAAATTTAGATTTAAGAGCACCTGTTGAAACTGAATAGTCTGATTGGATAGTAGCCAGGGCTCCAGATAAGGGAATTGTTTCAAAACTTAAAATCTTTATTTGTGCATTAAACCCTGTGGTGTCACTATACATATGAATTGTCTCTTCGAGACAATCAAAATGAGTGGTAATACCTTAGGGTTTGGTGCTAAAAGAGGTGGAAAAATGTGATTTGTTTAGTTTACTCACTCTTATCTGGAGCCCTGTAGGCTGGTTTATGTCCCATTACAGTTTTACATGATGTGGACTCTGGGTGTAAAATTTAGAGATACAGGCTGGCTTTTACTACACACTGGGCTGATGAAATAGGCCACAGAAGTTAATTATGCTTCTATTTTAAGATATGATGATTGTTGTATCTGTACATTTGTGTATGCTATAGTTTGTTTCAAGAAACTCTATGAATGGAACAATAGATTAATGTGAGGATCTCCTACCAGTAGCTAGGATATGAGTTAAATTATTGTTTTGTTTTGCATTTCTGTACATGATAGTTTTGCATTTTAAATAAAAGTTACTGTTTCGATTGAATACTTGTATTTTTTGCTTTTCAATCCAAGATATTACAATTCTTTGAAAACCTCAATTTAATTCAATTTTGCACACCCATCTATATAGCCTTAGTTCAACCACTCATTCCGCCGAATATCTTTTTTAAAGATATTTTCTTGTTTGCTCTTGTTTATATTATACTTGTGTTTGTCGGAATAAGGCTGTTACAGCTAATGTTTACTGTTATATTGTATCCGACGTTAAATAAATCTTGTATCTTGTACCCGCTGAGTAAAACATGTACTTGTTGCAAACTGTCAAAACAACAATTTAATGTAATGTATGGAATGTCATAATGACATTGTCTGATCTAAAATATGTCGAACAGTTTGGATATTGATTAGACCCAGCGTTACGCGAGGTCTTGGTTCACACTGCTAACACTTTGATGTATAAAAAAATGTATTGCCGCGAGTTTAGTATATATCATAATGACACCCATTGCAATCTTTACAGTCTGTAACTAATACTCGATAAGTATTTGATAATTAAAAAACAAATAAATGCAAAAGTGTTAATTTAAGAACTGGCTTATATACATGATGCAATTAAAAGTTAATGTTTCTACACGAGTGATTTTTATGCATTGTATTTCATCATGAAATAGCATGCAGAGTGTCAAACAGTTGATCCAGATCTCATCTGGATGCAAACTGTTTGCAACAGTAATAATGAATTCGCGGTATCGTGTATATATTCAAGGTTAATAATCGTCTTGATTCAAATTATTTCCATCAATAATCATACTTCCAAATTGAGTTAGCCTTTTCCTTGATCAAGTATGAAAGTTTCGTCTGCAAATTTCGTCTTAGTGGATTGTAATGCATTTCATATCAACATAGAATAGCATCCGAGTGTAAAGCAGTTGTTCCAGATCTCATCTCGATCTAAAATATTTGCACACAAAAAATGTTTTTACAAATAATCACTTTTGCCAATTGCATGGGTTATTTTAAACATATTTTATTTCCATATATACATATTGAAATGGGGTCGGATCACAAATTCTCACAGCGTTAGATTCGACCCTCCCCCTCTGGGTTAGCCCTCTAGCTGCTTGATATGTAATTGTCGTCTGCAAACTTTGCGTCTTCAACAATTCCATGAGTTTTTTTATATCTTTATAAATCGCACCCGATTGGTGAAACGATACGTATCACGATCTGATCTGGATCCAAACTATTTGCAGCAATAATCATGAATTCGCTCGTAGCGTGTAGTCATTTGGATCCAAACTGTAAAATCGCACCGAGTGTCAAACAGTTCGTATCACGATCTGATCTGGATCCAAACTGTTTGTGGCAATAATCACGAAATTGCCCGTAACGTGCAGAAGGTTAATATTCTTCTGGATCCAAACTAAAATCGCACCGAGTGTCAAACAGTTCGTATCACGATCTGAACTGGATCCAAATTATTTGCAGCAATAGTCACGAAATCGCCCGTAACGTGCAGAAGGTTAATAAAACTTAATATTAATCTGGATCCAAACTAAAATCGCACCGAGTACCAAACTCACCGTATCACGATCTAGTCTGGGTCCAAACTATTTGCAGCCATTATCATGAATTCGCCCGTAACGTGCAGAAGGAAAATATTCATCTGGATCCGAACTGTAAAATCGCACCGAGTGTCAAACAGTTCATATCACGACCTGAACTGGATCCAAACTATTTGCAGTAATAATCACGAAATCGCCCGTAACGTGCAGAAGGTTAATATTTTATCTGAATCCAAACTGTAAAATCGCACCGAGAGTCAATGTACTGAAGCACGGAATTATTCCGTGCCTCTGCCTGCTGGTCGCGACTATATTGATATTCGCAAACAGTTTAGATCCAGATCCGACACCGCGTAACGAGGTGTCTGGTCTGGATCCAAACTGTCAAACATGACACTCTTCATTAGGTTTCTTTACTTAAACATTTTTAAATCTAAATTAAAACAAACTTTGCAGACGACAATTTCGAAGCAGACGACATCACCGCAGCCTAAGGATTGACATGTGCAGGGGTATCTGGTACCAGGCTTTATTAACAGACCCTAGGTCGATTAGGGTATCAGCGTGAAATAAACAGGTGTTGACCTCACATAATCTTGGTTTGCTTTTGGTATTTTAACACGGGATATACTGTGTAAGGCAACACTCACTGCTTTATTGAAGTAATTAGGTTTTACTACAAAGAAGTTAGCAAAAACTGCAAGAATTTTCTTGAAATATTGCTTTAAAACTTTTATCACGCGCACTATTTTTCACTGTGTAAGCCTACACCCGCTGACTTACCAGAATTATGCGCGCCAGAGCTTGTAATAAGCTCAAGGGCGGATCAGCAATTCCTTTACCGAATCAAATACGCATTCTGCAAACGCTATGCGTGTTTTAGTTATTTTTTTCAATAAATAACTTCCAAATTCGTCTAAAAAATAATATGTGAGTAAAAGTCCAAATGTAAGTGGTGTTTCTACATGTAGATCCTAACCACTATATTCCTCCACTCAATATTGTTTGTGTGTGGATACGCATCTGGCGCATTTATCTGAAATAGTTAACCTTGCAAGTCTCAAGAAGCATTACCCTGGAAAATAGCTTATACACTTCAAAACCCTGTCGTGCCGACAGTCTAAAAACCCTTAAAAGTCAGAAATGAACTAGACTAAAATGGAAACTGGAATTGTCCATTTAAAGTGTCAGGGAGGAAAGAGTTAATACACTTCTAAAGACTTTAAAGAGTGGTCACTATATTGGGATTGGTTGAGATATGAGGTTTTTAATCTCTCGGCCTCATATTTTCTTCCTTCAGGGTATGATATAACACAGAACAACCATATTCAGCTTGGCATTTCTTTACTTTCCTGATGATTGAATGCTAGTAGAACATCCAAATTTAACACTGCATATCAGTTACATAATACACAATTAATCACTCAACAACAACATTTGACAATTAATAAATATACATTCCAACAAATCTAACCACATTTTACACTATACTAGTAATAATACAAATATACAGAGTTCCCAAAGCATTTTTGTATGCGGACTTAATAACATTTTTGCTTTGACTCTTTCAAAATCAAGACAGGGTTCATGTTGGTACTTATCAGTTGTGTGATCTTACCGTGCGTGTAGTCAAAGAATTGCTTTTTAAAATGATATATCACACATGCATTTTCCACTTATCATATTCAAGTTATTGGCCAAGTACCATTATTTTTTTAACAACCCTGGTAGAGGTGTAATGTGAGATAACGGATTAAGTAAGTTAATACAGTATCAAAGCTAATAACAGGCTAAGGGGTAAATTATTAATTCAACTCTTGTCTGCTTAAACATTTACCCCATAGCCTGTTTCTAGTCTTGAATACATGTGGCCATTTAAAGCAGGTTGAAAGTAAAGCAGAATGTATCTTAAGGTACATTCTGCTTTACTTTCAGCCTGCTTCAAGCTCCAACCTGCTAGGAAACACATTTTTGTTTACTGTGCATATTCACAACTGTATAAAGTGGAAGTTTTCTTGAATGGAAGAATAAAGGGGTGAAAGACATATCTATAGAGTAATAGGTTAAGTGACAGGCTACATCCATGTATGATGTTTTTGTTTTTTTTATAGAAAGTGTGGTTCCCAGCAGAGAGATGGAAGATAGACAAAGAGTCAAGTAACACTAAGTCTAAGTAATATATTGACAGCAACAATTAACTGTAAGTCATGAGAGACCAGTAAGGAAGAAAGGGTACATTATTAAGTTAACACATTACCCCATAGCCTATTTCTAATTTTGAAGATGGGGGACTTCTTAAAGCAGGTTAAAAGTAAAGCAGAATGCACCTTAATAATAGAATCAAGCACGGCTTTTGGTAAAGACGGGGAATTCTATACCCGAGGTTTGTCTGTTTCCAGTCGGAAACGAGCTTTTTGCCTATTCCTCATGGGTAACCTTTTCAGACCCGTACCTTATCCTCATAAAAATGACTCTTCTTGCTTAGAACTACATGTTCTTGATAAAAGAGTCAAGGAAACAATGCTGCTTACACAGGCTGAGAGTAAGGCAAAAGTTTCCTTCTTAACTTGTTGACCCCTGAAACATCAAATGGACATTTGAAGTTTTTAATGAAAATTTTAGACTATTTAGTGTTAATTTTAGCAAGTACTGCTAAATGACTAACAGTGCAGAACACCTGGTCAGATGGTTTCTTAACCCTTAGCCCGCCAAATAAATTGTCGTCTGCTATATTTCTCGTCTGCTTCAAGTTTCAAAGTGCTACAAAGTTGCTCAAAATTGCTGAAAATGTTGTCCGAGTGTCAAACAGCTTGGATCCGGATGAGACGCCGAGTTACTCGGCGTCTCATCCGGATCCAAGCTGTTTGCATATGGAGCTATAGTCGTGAGTGGCAGGCTAAGGGTTAATTTGAAAATACATATCTATTAGGAATAGGTACAGGTCTGAAAAGGTTTCCCATGAGGAATAGGCAAAAATGTGGAAATATATATGTATAGGAATACGTACAGGTCCGAAAAAAGTGTTTCTAAGCTGAATAAGCTAAAATGTGAAGAAATATCTGTGAGGAATAGGAGAACATGCACTTCTATGAAGAATAGGCAAACATGTGAAAATGCATTGCTATAAGGAATGGGTAAAGATTCGAAAAGATGTTTCTGTGAAGAATAGGTAAAGATGTGTAAAGCTGTTTCTAGGAGGAATAGGTGCTGGTGTGAACAGGAAAGTCTCTTATTTATAGATTAACCCAGTCAATGCTTAATCCATTACCCTGTCTCTAGTTCTGAAGACAAGTGACCATTTAAAGCAGGTTGAAAGTACAGCAAAATGCCCCTTAAGGCACATTCTGCTTTTCTTTCAGGTTGCTTTAACCCTTTCCCCAATAGAAGCGCCTTTTAGCGCATTTGATTTATTCCTCCGCTGAAGAAAATAGTTCATATGTATACAGATATACACATGTAACAAACGAAATCTTTTCTAAATCCTGGCAGATGGTTACTTAAAGCAGGCTGAAAATAAAGCAGAATGTGCCTTAGGGCACATTCTGCTTTATTTTCAACCTGCTTTAAGTGGTCACCTGTATTCAAAACTAGAAAAAGGCTATTTGGTAATGGGTTAAGCTTCTGCCTGCTATAAAATAGAATGTTTTTAATGGTGCATGTTTGAGACTTTATACATTGGAACTATTTTTTCGGCTGCGGCATAAATTAGAGATGTAAATAGGCATATTTATGGAGTAATGGGTTAAAACCTATGTTGATTTTCTGCCATAGATGGGCTAATTGGACGCCCCACAGAGAGGAGAGCCGATACAGAGAATAAGACCTGTATTGAAGACCTTTCCAAATATTTTGAACAAACATGATGTAGTGACCGTGTTTTCTTGGTCAAATTTCATTTCTATCACATTCACTCAACAAAAACAAGTATAACAATCATGCAAAAATAAATACTCAACCAAATAGCCTCATCTTCGATGATTTCTGTTTACATGTGCACCAAATATGATAATATTCATACTCTAGCAATTTTTCAATCGACCAATTCTCTAATTGCCTTTTTTTTGCTTTGTTTTGCCTTTTATTTTATTTTCTGCATTGAAATTTTTCTCTAGTTTATTGACATATTTCTTTCATCAATGTCTGTTATGATATAGTTATGCATATCTATAAGAACACATCCACTGCCATGGAAAGGATCCAAATAAGCAAGGTTTGCTTCCGATACAATCCATTTCCAAGACATTGCTCACTGTGTATTATATGTGTATATTTGTAAAATATCTGGAAATAAATATGTTTGAACTAATAAACATTTTATTTCCAACATTCTCGAGTTTAAACATTGCTGCAAACAAGTTTAAAAGAAATCCTTTTTTTTACATAGATATGCCTACCGTAATGATCCTAAGTATTAGGACACACAGGCCTGAGTAAACAGTGTAGACCCTGATCAGACTGCTCCTGAGGGAGAAGTCTGATCAGAGTCTACACTGTTTGCCCTTTAAACTACATCTTTAGGATAAAATTGCTGTGAGATAAAAGCAATTTGTTCGAAGTTTATGATAATTGAAGCAGTTACACTGTGCGTCAGAATTTTTAGGACTTTTATGGTATTGAAATGATGCCATTCACATTTTTTTAACAATAACACTTATTCCTTGTACATGTAATGCTAAACGCGGTTTACTATGGCAATATGGTATACTGAATACTCAAAATCGATACTCTACAAAGTAGCATCATCTTGTATGATTTCTGTTTTCATACGTACCATACTAAGTTGACTTTAGCCAGCTAGAATTATAGAAATTCTTCCATGGAAATATATGTTACTTCAGACTAACCCATTCCTCATTACATACATTTTTATGAATCTAATTATTCCTGCACTGAAGAAAAAAGTTCAAATTTACACAGTTGTGAATATG
Organism: Gari tellinella; assembly: GCA_922989275.2. NCBI lineage: Eukaryota > Metazoa > Mollusca > Bivalvia > Cardiida > Psammobiidae > Gari > Gari tellinella. Next base: position 50,835,560 of record OV277866.1, read on the forward strand.
TTTCACAATAAATGGTATCTATATTCTAGTAGGTGGTAGTTTAAAGCAGGCTGAAAGTAAAGCAGAATGCACCTTAAGGTGCGTTCTGCTTTACTTTCAACCTGATTTAAGTGGTTACCTATCTTCTATAATAGAAACAGGCTATGGTGTAAAGGGTTAAGCGAGCTAAAGTCATTGAAGGTTGACTGCATCAGAAATCAATATGAAAACATACCTGGACTTGAGATAAAACAGCTCACCCATTTTGGTTGTAACCCATTACTACTTACTACAAATAATCTACATGAAGTCTAATAATTCTGCTTGATGTTTTCAATGTATGTCTTCCGAGATATAGTCAAACTTGTATAAACTCATTCGCCCTTGACACTTCAGGAGCCCTCTGATCTGGGTCTTTTATTTTTGCATACTACAGTGAACTCTTCACAGGCACATTATTTGTAAAGGATGAGTATAATAATTGCTAGGGTTAAATGAATTAACCCTTTACTTCATAGCCTGTTTCTAGTATTGTACATAGGTGATCACTTAAAGCAGGTTGAAACCTGCTTTAACCCTTTCCCCAATAGAAGCGCCTTTGAGCGCATTTAATTTATCTATCCACTGAAGTTCCAATTTAACCCGTCATGAATAGGTATTATAAGAAATATTTTCTATATTGTAGCAGATACTAGCTTAAAGCAGGTTGAAAATAAAGCAGAATGTGCCTTCAGGCACATTCTGCTTTACTTTCAATCTGCCTTAAGTGATCACGTGTCTTCAAAGTTAGAAACAGGCTATGAGGTAAAGGGTTAAGTATCTGCTAAGATATAGGAAATGCTTTGCATGTTGCACATTCCTTACTGTATAAAATTGAACGATTTACTTCAATGAAAGAATTAATCAAATTACGTAAAAAGGTGTACTTGTGGAGTAAAGGGTTAACCCATTCCCCCAATAAAACTACACCTTTTTACGCCTATAATTTATACCTCCGCCGAAGAAAATATTTCCCTTTATACAGTCATGAGTATGTATCATGAGAAATGTTTTCTAAATTCTATCAGATAATAGCTTAAAGCAGGCTGATAGTAAAGCAGAATGTGCCTTAAGGCGCATTCTGCTTTACTTTTAACCTGCTTTAAGTGATCTTCTTTCTTTAAAACTAGAAACAGGTTATTGGGTAATGAGTTAAGCAACCATTGAAAAGAAGATCACATGGTATTCTTAACCCTTTGAACCCTAGTCCCGCATATAGGCGTCCTTTTCAAACAGGGTAAATGTGAAATACACACTTGTCCTGTGCAAACAGTGAAGACCCAGATCAGAGGGCTCCGAAAGGAGCCCTCTGATCAGGGTCTTCACTGTTTGTCAAAATGCCAAACATTGAAAAAAAAAAACCCTTAAAGGTCTGAAATGGACTGGACAAAAATGGAAACTGGAATTGTCCATTTAAAGTTTCAGGGATGAAAGAGTTAAGGACAGGTGGCAGCTAAATACAGGACAGATATTATGCAGAAAGCTCCAAGCAAATCAGCTGGCAAGATGTAACATTGACTAGACATAATAAACCAGATAGCAAAATAGCCACAAAAGTAGAATGCTTTAACCCTTTACCCCATAGCTCGTTTCTAGTTTTGTTAACAGGTGACTACTTAAAGTGGGTGGCAAGTACCGGTAAAGCAGAGTATGCCTTAAGCCCCATTCTGCTTTACTTTCAGTCTGCTTTAAGCTACCATTTGCTAGGATACAGAAAATATTTCTTATTGTACATATGTAAGATTATAATGTGGAATTATTTTCTTCAGTGGAGGAATAATCCAAAGGCGTAACATTTATGGAGTAAAGGGTTAAGACAGATTAAAACTTAATGCTGAAAAACAACAACAACAGAAAGCTCTTTTAGAAGCTTTCTGCTTTCTTTATGTTCTGATTTAAGTTGCAACCTGTCATTAGGAATCTCCATGCTTCTTCAAGTTTGACTATAATAACTTCAGACACAAATAGTCCAGCACACAGAATTTTACTATACCCAACTGACACACCCATGGTTCAATGCAGATATACATTAACCTTATACCCCATAGACTGTTTCTAATTTTGACGACAGGTGATCCCTTAAAGCAGGTTGAAAGTAAAGCAGAATGTGCCTGAAGGCACATTCTGTTTTACTTTCAGCCTGCTTTAAGCTACCATCTGCTTGGATATAGAAAACAAATGTTATGGTACATGTTTATTACTGTATAAATTGGAACTATGGCACTTCTATGGGGAAAGGGTTTACACTAACAGAACTCTATTTAAAAGAGTGTAAATTACTTATTTCCAACGTTTTACTCCTTTATGCCTCTACCACATCCTATGTTGTGACCACTCATTAGCTTTTCTAATGAGTAGTCACAGCCTATGGTTTGGTGGAGGGTTTTAGTTTTTGAAATACAGTACAACCCCTCTATTACGACCACTAATAAGAAGGCTTATTCATTGTATAACAGACAGGTGACAACTTAACCCTTTCCCTTATAGAAGCGACTTTTAGCACCTGCATTTTATTCATCCGCTGAAGAAAATAGTTCCAATATAAACCGTAATGAATATGTGTCATATTTAATACTTTCCTAATTCTAGCTGGTAAAAGCTTAAAGCAGGCTGAAAGTAAAGCAGAATGCGCCATATGGCGCATTCTGCTTTACTTTCAACCTGCTTTACGTAGTCACCTATTTTCAAAACTATAAACAGGCTATGGGGTAATGGGTTAAATCAAGGTGAAAGTAAAACAGAAAGCTTTTTTAAGCAATCACCTGTTCTAAACACCTAATAATAAACACAACTTTATGGTCATAATAGAGAGGCTTTAATGTACAAGTACTCAACAATTTTGAATTCTGACTAATATACATTACAAGCCAGGGGCCCTTTTCATAAAACTTTGTACGACAAAAACGGTTGCAAGTCAAAACTGTAAAATACGTTTAATTTCTGATTTCTCCATTTAATCCTGTCTTGATTCCAAAGAGATGTCACAAGACAGGATTAGACATAAAAATAAATGATAACTAAGACTTTTATCATCTGACTTATAACTACATTTGTCGTACGAAGTTTTATGAAACGGCTCCAGATTTATAATACACACACATAATATACATGTAATCATTTAAGCACAAACACTTTGTTAAATGCGGACTTTTGTTATCACTGATGCACAAACTAAAACAAATTATCTTTACATCATTAATCTAGGGATATGAAATGGCCAGCAAAAATAAAATCACAGATGAGTTTCTACCCTATAATACATGATATGTACACCCACACAAAATAATGGCAAATCATCTCCAGCTCTTTTGTCCCAGGGACACAGATTTACAATATCACTTTACTCCATACCCTGTCTGAAAATTGAAGACTGCCCAGGGTTATAAATCATTTGGTTGACTCTGAGATTGTTTCCAAACATTTGATTGGTCAGATTTGAGCAAAAGCTCAAATCTGACCAATCAAATGCTAGAGAACAATCTCAGACTCAACTCAAACACTTTATGACCTTGGAACCGTGAGACTACTGAAAGCAGGTTGAAAGTAAAGCATAATGCACCTAAAGCACATTCTGCTTTACTAAAGTATTTTGCAAGATCTTCTATTTTACTTTCATCCTAAATTAAGCTAACTTCTTTCGAGTCATTGCTTAACACAAGTTTAGACTTAATATCACTAGTTTTGGTCCAAATTAACAAGAATAAAAATATATTTGAAAATCAAAAGCACACACTCATATTTTTAGCACAGGTGATGTAAACATAATTTTTTTCATAAAAAGTCTTCAAAATTAAAAAAATAATCCATAAATATAAATGTGACAGATTCTGTTAACATGGAGTGACAAGCAGATACTGCCTAAATAAAAATCTTTCTGATAAACCAATGCCTGACATTGGTATGGAAGTGTAAACATTAAGTTCTGATTAAGACAAAAAACGAACAAGATATAGTAAAACCTAGATAATGCAAACTCAAATAAGTTGGACTTTCTTGTATGTCTTCAGTTTGAAATTTAATAAAGCCCCTGTCAGCACTATTTAGTTGAATATTACTTGTAATTTTAAGTTTATATGTGGCTTAGCCACTTTAAACCCTTTACCCCATAGCCTGTTTCTAGTTTTGAAGAAAGGTGACAACTTAAAGCAGGTTGAAAGTAAAGCAGAATGCACGTCAGGCGCATTCTGCTTTACTTTCAACCTGCTTTAAGTTATCATCTGCAAGGATATAGAAATTATATCATATTAAGATACATATTCATGACTGTATAAAGTAGATCTATTTTCTTCAGATTGAGTAAAAAATCGAAGGTGTAAAAAGGTGTATTTATGGGGTAAAGGGTGAAGCATGTTTGATTTATCCAGGTCTGGCTGATTGTAAATCCCAGAGGCTAGACTTTGAATAATTTAAACAAGTAAAACTTTAAATATTGAGTCTGAAAATAAATATTTCTTTCATGTAAAGGGCTTTCAAACTTTTAATACTGTATTTTTCCCCCATTCAATTTTGTTCTATGTACTTCATTAGAGTTGGTCTACTGACTTTTTTATACTGAATTCAAACCCATCGCTGTAACTGATCCTGCTTCAATACTGCAGCTTTCTCATTTATCATAACTTTTCATGTCAGCAGAATCTAATTCAAAATTTCCATTTGAAATAAGGCAGTACAAAGTCAAAACATTTGGGACTTGAAATAAAAATTGGTTAAATATGTTTTTCTTCCAACTAAACCCCTCCTACCTACAAAGGATCAAGCAACTAATCAAATTGTCTTGAAAGACTTGAAATGATTCTCAAGCTAAAGAGTTTCAGCATCTCAATACGTAGCCTGACTAAATGCATCTAGTCCCTTTACTCCATGGCCTGCTTCTAGTATTGAAGACAGGTTACCACTTAAAAACAAGAGGGCCTGAAGGCCCTGATATCGCTCACCATTTGTAATGAAGCCTGCTAGCTTTACCTCTGAATTTCACCCATTTTATTCTAAATCCATTCAAGTTTGTCGACCTACTCTAGTATAGAAGAGTACATCAAAGGCAGATAACTAGAGCCTAAACAATACTGAAATGAAGCCTTTTTCTAGAATTTCAAAGTATATCAAGGGCAGGTAACTATTGCCACAATGATTAGATTTCAACAATAATTGCACTCCTTCGAGAACGTATAGCTATATACTTTGTGTACAAGTATAATGAAAATCCATTGAAAACTGTAGTAGTTGCAAGAGTGTAAACACTGTAAAATATGGCATTTTCAGCAATTCAAGGTAGATAACTCTTGATCTATTTGTCTGATTTCAACCATAATTACACTTTTTCAAACTCTCATGGTCATATACAATCTGGGCAAGTTTGAGAGAGCTTGGATAAATATTGTGGCCTCTAGAGCGTAAACACTGTTAAATATGGCATTTTCAGCAATTCAAAGGTAGATAACTCTTGACCTATTGGTCCTATTAAAACCATAATTGAACTCATCCGAAATCTTACAGTAATATACAATCTGAGTAAGTTTGAGAAAGATTGGATAAAATTTGTGGCCTCTAGAGTGTAAACACCCTTAAATATGGCATTTTCAGCAATTCAAAGGTAGATAACTCTAGACCTATTAGTCCGATTTCAACCATAATCAAACTCATCTGAACTCTTATAGTCATATACAATCTGAGCAAGTTTGAGATAGTTTTGATAATAATTGTGAACTCTAGAATGTAAACACCGTTAAATATTGCATTTTCAGCAGTTCAAAGGTAGGTAACTCTTGATCTATTTGTCTGATTTCAACTAAAATCGAGCTCATCTGAACTCTTATGGTGATATACAATTTGGGCAAGTTTTAGAAAAATTGGGTAAATATTGTGGCCTCAAGAGTGTAAACACTGATAAATATGGCATTTTCAGCAATTCAAAGGTTGATAACTCATGACATAATTGTCCGATTTCAGCCATAATCAAACTCATCCGAGCTCTTATGGCAATATACTATCTGAGCAAGTTTGAGAAAGATTGGATAAATAGTGTGGCCAATAGAGTGTAAACACTGTTAAATATAGCATTTTCAGCAATTCAAAGGTTGATAACTCATGACCTAATTGTCCGATTTCAGCCATAATCGAACTCATCTGAACTCTTATGGCAATATACCATCTGAGCAAGTTTGAGAAAGATTAGATAAATATTGTGGCCTCTAGAGTGTAAACACTAAAATTGTTGACGCCAGACGCCGGACACTCAAGGATTGCAAAAGCTCACCCTGAGCTAGCTCAGGTGAGCTAAAAAGTTAAAAGTAAAGCAGAATGTGCCTTTTGGCACATTCTGCTTTACTTTTAACCTGATGTAAGCTACCATCTGCTAGAATATAGCATGATACACATTAATGTCTGTATAAATTGGAACTATTCTCTTCAGAGGAGGAATTAATTAAATGTGTTAAAATGCATATTTATGGAGTAACGGTAAATCAGGCATTTTGAACACTGAGTTACATTGTCCTCTACAATAACTGACACCTGCTATTGTTCTAAATTAAGAACTTTTTAACTCTTTGCATGCTGGGTAATTTCTCCATCTGCAACAAGTGTCATCTGCTACTGTTGTAATAACAGAAATTTAAAAATTTCTTTTCAAAACAGGGTCAGAGTGTCAAACAATTTGGATCCTGATGAGACACAGTGTTACATGGTGTCTCATCAGCATCCAAATTGTTTGCAATGGTAATCACTGTGGCACTGCCACATGTTTCCTCCGCTTGCATGTAAAATACTTAAAATTTCTTGTTAAAACAAACATGAAAGTGTGTTTAACAGTTTGGATATTAAATACCGGTAGATTGCAAGTTACTCTACTCTCATCTGGATCCAAACTCTCTTCACAAGATTGAGAAACCACATTGTAAAGCATTATCGAGGTATAAGGATGTGTTGGTTCAGGGGAGAGAACTGCTATCTATGTGCAGGATTTCCTCGTAACCTCCCTTTGGCCTGCATTTGTAGCTGTAATGAGCGGTTTTCCTGAGACAGTCTCGCTATCTCCTGTCCGAGTGTATCAAGACTCTCCTGGAATGAATAAGTAAAATAAGCTATAGTAAGCTGTTCGGAAAACAGGCAGAGCTCCATATAAGGGGAGTATTTCAAAAACTAAAATCTTTATTTCTGCATTAAACCCTATGGTGTTACTACTCATTAGAATCGTCTCTTCGAGACGATTCTAATGAGTAGTTACCCTATAGGCTTTGGTGCTCACATGAGTATAAAATGTTCTATTTGTTCAGTTTACTTCCTCTTATCTGGAGCCCTGAACAGGTGTCTCTATCAAGTGACAAACTGTCTAGCCACTTGCAGTAAGTTACAGTAAGTGTTTCCAGGGCTGCCATTATCTCTGGATTTTTCCGAGTTTTTCGTATTTTTATCTTAACAAATTGTAGCTTAAAGCAGGCTGAAAGTAAAGCAGAGGATAAAATCATACACATCTCTAAACCCTTTACCCCAAAGTCTGTTTATTTGTTTCAAAGCCCTCTGATCTGGGTCTATACTGTTTGCTGATTTAGACTAGTATTGTTTTGGGAACTATAAAAAATGATCCAAAAGGGAACCTTATAACCCACAATGGTTACTTAGCATTGAAAGAGCTGAGGGAGCATTCCGTTATACTTTCATCCTGGTTTCTGCAGCTTATTGTTGAACAAATTATTTCAAAACAAAAATGAATTGTCTTTTTGAAATCTAACAATCAATTATTACTTTATTACGAAAACGACAATGGTAAAACGGCATACCTTCAAGGTCATATTTTTCAGCAGTGTGTCCTCAAGCACGGCCTGCAGTTTCCTGTTGATCTCCAGGGAGAGGTCAAGGGTCATGGTGCCGTCGTTAGAGTGTGAGCTGTACACCGAGCCCATTATACTGTGCTTCCTAGAGATCTCAGCCTGGGAATATAGAGAAGTCAGAATTAGAGAACAAGAGTGACAAATGGGAGATAACCCTAGAGCTCCAGATAAGGGGAGTATTTCAAAAACTTAAATCTTTATTTCTGCATGAAACGCTATGTTGTCACTACTCAATAGAATCGTCTCGAAGAGACGATTCTAATGAGTAGTTACACCATAGGATTTGGTGCTGAAATAAATGAGAAAATGTTGGATTTGTTTGGTTAACTCCCTCTTATCTGCAGTCCTGCTTGTGTCCGATTATTATGCACAGGCTTTTGACTGTTACCCATTACCCCATCAATACGTCTTTTTATGCCTTTATTTTATTCTTCCACTGAAGAAGATATTTTCAATTTATAAAGTAAAAAATAAGCAACACAAGAAGTATATTGTATATCCTAACAGATGGTATCTTAAAGAAGGCTGAAAGTAAAGCAGAATGTGCCTTGAGGCGCATTCTGCTTTACTTTCAACCAGCTTTAAGTAGTCACCTGTCTTCAAAACTGGAAACAGGTTATTGGGTTAAACCATTGAACCATACTAATGATTAAGTGTATATGTACCCTTTTTCAAACAATGCACATGTGAATAATACATTTGTCCTATGCAAACAGTGAAGACCCAGATCAGAGGGCTCCTAAAGAGTAATCTGATCAGTGTTTGCACTAATTGTCATTTCACAATGTAGAGTAAATACAACCATCAAAATGCGTAATGCAGGAAAAGGTTCATTTTGGAATTTCACTATAATCTACCTTAGACATAGATGGATGTAGATGATTTGCATTTTGGCTATGGAGGAAAGGCCCTAGAACTTTCTGGGGCCCGTTTCATAAAACTTCTTACGACAAATGTTGTCGTAAGTCAGATCATAAAAGTCTCAATTATTAGTTATTTCTCCATCTAATACTGTCTTGTGACATCTTTTTGGAATCGTCTTGAAAAGACGATTCCAAAAAGATGTCACAAGACAGGATTAGATAGAGAAATCAGAAATTAAATGTATTTTAAAGTTTTGACTTATGACAACATTTGTCGTAAGAAGTTTTATGAAACGGGCCCCTGTATTATAAATCTAAAAATAAGTCTTAGTTTACTTGGTTTTACCTCATTCACCCTCTGAAACTTTTAATGGAAAATTCTGATTTCCATTTAAGTTTAGTCCATTTTTGACTATTCAAAGTTACATTTAACAATATATTCTAAATGACAAACAGTACAGACCCTGATCAGAGCGCTCCTGGATCTTCACTGTTTGCCTAAGACAAATGTTCTCCTTACTAGTACATGTACATGTTTTGTTAATGACGAAAATACTAGTCGCTTGGGTTGAATGTGTTTATACTGGAGATGAACTGAAGTCAAAAGACAGGTATCCCACATCCTCTTACAATTTACAAGCCTCTGATAAAAGAAGAGAGGAAGCATATAAGAGGAGAACCACGACGACCCAAGTTCATTATGGACATGACTATATCTATATGACTAAATACGGAAAAAATCAAGACAAGGAAGCTTACAAACGGCAGAAAAAATTGCTAAGCAAATACTAGGACTAAACTAGCAGGGACCCTTGGGCACGTTTTACTGAACTACTTACGCAAAAATTAGTCAAAATTTTAAATTTTAATTTACATTCTATATTATCACTTGCTACAAACAGCAAATAACCAGATCAGAGGACGCGCTTTTAGCGCATCCTCTGATCTGGCTATTTGCTGTTTGCAAACGTTTATGATCGAAAAATAAGAGCTAAACGATTTTGACTTACGCAAAAATTTTGCGTAAGTTGTTTAGTAAAATGGGCCCCTTGACTCCACAGACACAGTCTCTCATTTTATTTACTCCTGCACTGAAGAATGTTGTCATGAATATTTATCATAAGAAATGCCTTCTATATTCTAGCAGATGGTAGCTTAAAACAGGCTGAAAGTAAAACAAAGTACATTAAGGCACATTCTGCTTTACTTCGCTTTCAGTGGTCACTTGTCTTCAAAACTAGAAACAGCAGCTAGGCTATGCAGTAAAGGGTTAAAGGAAGGCTAGTTTTCCAAGTTTAATAACCGATTACCCCATAGCCTTTTTCTCATTTTGAAAATAGGTGACCACTTAAAGCAGCTTGAAAGTAAAGCAGAATATGCCTTAAGGCACATTCTGCTTTACTTTTAGCCTGCTTTAAGCTTCTATCTGCTAGTAAATAACAAATATTTCTTATTATACATATTCATAACTGTATAAATTGGAACAATTTTCTACAGTGAACAAATATATTAAAGGCATAAAAAGGCGTATTTATGGGGTAATGAGTTAACTCTTTCCTCCCTGAAACTTTAAATGGACAATTCCAGTTTCCATTTTAGTCTAGTCCATTTCTGACTTTTAAGGGTTGTTTTGTGAATGTTTGGCATTGTGACAAACAGTGAAGACCCTGATCAGAGGGCTCCTTTCGGAGCCCTCTGATCAGGGTCTTCACTGTTTGCATAGGACAAGTGTACTATTCACATGTACACTGTTTGAAAAGCACGCCTATATGCGGGACTAGGGTTCAAAGAGTTAAGGAAAGGGCAGCTTAAAGCTGGATGAAAGTAAAGCAGAAACCTTCAAAAGGAGTGGTCTGCTTTTTCTTCATTCAGCATTTCTTTAATCTAATCTTCTTTAAATGGTACAGCTAAAATGGTGAACTAAAAGTTGGGAAAATATTACTTTCAGAACGGGGCCAAAATTAAACCCCCACCTTGAGCAATATTCAGTTCTTAGACTGACTGACCTGGGGCCCATTTCATGAAACTTTGTACGACAAATGCTGTCGTAAGTCAAGATTATAAAAGTCTCAATTATCATTTATTTCTCCACCTAATCCTGTCTAGTGACATCTCTTTGGAATCGTCTTGAAAAGACGATTCCAACAAGATGTCATAAGACAGGATTAGATAGAGAAATCAGAAATTAAATGTCTTTTAAAGTTTTGACTTACAACCGTTTTTGTTGTACAAAGTGTTATGAAACGGGCCCAGGTGGCAGAATAAGGAGACTGCATGTAGGGTTTTTTCTCAGTATAAATCAATCCTTTTTACCCTATAACCCATTTCTAGTTTTGAAGATAGGTGACCCCTGAAAGCAGGTTATAAGTAAAGGCGCATACTACTTCACGTTCGGCCTGCTTTAAACTACCATCTGCTTAAATATAGAAAATATTTCTATGGTTCATATTCATGACTGTATAAAGCAGAATTATTTTCTTCAGTGGATTATAAATTATCAGCGTAAAATGGCATATTTACGGAGTAATGGATTTACTGGACACAGAAGAGAACCAAAACCCAAAGAAGCATTCTTCTACAAGCTCCACCACCAACTGAGAGTATACATTTTGTATATCTAACTACAGTTATATAGGCCAATATAAAATAATAAAAAACAATATGTTGACATTTATCAGGCAGGCAATGCTAAGGGAAAATAATACATGTAATAACATTTTCTCCTACAGAAAACTCATACATAAACCTCACCCAATATGAATACTTATAATCTGAACAATTACATTGGCTAACAAAATAAGGAAAACTTTCTCCTGAAAAAAAGTACATACACATTGTCTAAACCGATCCTTTAAGAAAACAGTAGCACCTCAAGTGAGTGCCAACGCTCGTCTGTTTTGTTATCCTAATAGATTAACCCTTAGCCTGCCATTCACGACTATAGCTCCATATGCAAACAGCTTGGATCCGGATGAGACGCCGAGTAACTCGGCTTCTCATCCGGATCCAAGCTGTTTGACAGTCGGACAACATTTTCAGCAACTTTGAATCACTTTGAAACTTGAAGCAGACGAGAAATATAGCAGACGACAATTTATTTGGCGGGCTAAGGGTTAAGAAGGAACAGTGAGCTACTCTTATTGCTTTTGTATGTCTTGACTGTCTACTGTGGGTCTCTAAATGACCGTGACCTTTGTTTGACATCACCAAATTTGTACTGAGCTCAAAAGCTACTTGCGTTGAGTACACATGACAAATGTAAAGTCTCTATTGCATGCATTTTTAAAGTTATGGCCAATGTCAAATTCACCTATATGACCTCTAAATGACCTTGATCTTTGTCTGCCATGACCAAACTTATACTGAACTCGAGAGCTTCTTGCGTTGAATAGACATGCCAAATATGAAGTCTGTATCACATGTTGTTTTACAGTTATGGGAAATGTTAAATTAAGCCTGTTTGACCTGTAAATGACCTTGACCTTTGTCTGACATGACCCAAATTGTATTGAGTTCAAGAGCTTCTTGAGTTGAATACACATGCCAAATCTCTATCATATGTAGTTCAAAAGATATGGCCAATATTAAACCCACCCTATTTAACCCCTGAATGACCTCTAAATGACCTTGGCCTTTGTTGGACATGACCCAACCTTTACTCAGCTGAAGATCTGTTTGAGGTGAGTACACATACCAAATACGAAGTCTGTATCACATGTAGTTGTAAAGTTATGACCATTGTTAAGATTTCGGACAACAACGAGGACGACAACGACAATGCAGATGCTGGAGTGATGACAATAACTCATAGTCTCTTCAAAACAGACTAGCTAACAATTCAGACCCTGATCAGACAAATCCTTCAGGAGCTGTCAGATCTTGGTCTACACTGTTTTCAAAAAGCATTCATATATATCAACATTAATCCATTACCCCATAGCGTGTTTCTAGTATTGAAGATAGGTTGCCACTTAAAGCAGGTTAAAAGTAAAGCAGAATGTGCCTTAAGGCACATTCTGTATTACTTTCAACCTGCTTTAAGCTACCATCTTCTAGAAAATATAAATTATTTCTTATGATATATATTCATAACTGTATAAATTAGAACTATTTTCTTCATTGGAGAAATAAATTAAAGGTGTTAAATGGCGTATTTATGGGGTAATTGGTTAATAGCAGGAGAAGGGTTATATTTACTACTCCATAATGACTGATCTCAAGAAAAAGACGTACATGTAGACCCTTATCCACGACTCCAAATTAGGTCAATTTAGGTAAGTATTTCACAATCAAGTATTTCAAATACGTTTGCATCCAAACCTATGTTAGAACTGCCTCAAAAAGGTGATCTAATAAGTAGTTACAACATAGGGTTTGGAATAGACATAAAAAAGAAAATACTGAGATTTGTTTTTACTTATCTGTTTTTATCTAGAGCCATGCTTATGCACAATAAGTAAATACAACAAGGGGCATGCCATGACACTATTCACATGCAAGTTATCTCAAGCTAGCATAAATCAGTTTGGATCCTGATCAGACACTAATTTATTTGGCATTAGATCTGGTTCTAAACTATCAGCAATCAACATCAAATTAATGGTGCACATACATGTTGGTTGGGAAAGAAAAACAAATCCCTCAGGGACAAGACTGTATGAGTAATCAATGGTGTGACTCGAAGGTGAGTGCCATGAGCTAGGATACATGTATAACTAAACTAGACTGAGAGTTCTTTCATCATACTTGTTACACTTCACTGAAAGAAGTAAGCGTAAAGTGTTAACTCTTTCCTCCCTGAAACTTAAAATGGAAAATTCTAATTTCCATTTTAGTCTAGTCCATTTCTGACTTTTACGGGTTGTTTTTGTCATGTTTGGCATTATGACAAACAGTGAAGACCCTGATCAGAGGGCTCCTTTCGGAGCCCTCTGATCTGGGTCTTCACTGTTTGCACAGGACAAGTGTACTATTCACAAGTACACTGTTTGAAAAGGACACCTATAAGCGGGACTAGGGTTCAAAGGGTTAAGCTGCAACCTGTATTAGAAACTGATGATCTAAATAATTTGAAATGTTTCTTGAATACAATACTACATCACATACTAGTATATGTACAAAACAAATAACTAGGACAGTGGAACTATAACAAGGCTAGCTTAAATCGAATGACATACTGTTTCTACAGTTGAGTTTCAATAATTAGAGCTTGCTTATGTCTAAGATACCAGTATTTTATAGTTAAAACATAGCAATGCCACGTTTTAACTTTGAAATACATATACAGGTATGTTCAACTTTGGCGAGTACGAGTTATCTAGGTTGATCACAAGTAGTGTAACTTACGCCATGAAGGTTCTAGCTATACTACCCTGCTTCATCGTTTCATACTATATGCATTTCCCCTCTTTTTGGACATATAGTTAACCTCCAATATTAAGACAAATAAATAGCAGGCTCATTTCTATTTCAAATGCTTGCTTAAAGGCATTGAAGCAAAATGAAAGTAAAACAGAGGCTCCTACTTGTGGATTTTTATTTACTTTCAGCCTACTTAAGGCTGCAAACCCTCTTTGACACTAGTAGCATTTTTTCTTAACAAAAAGTGGTGAATCAAGTTTTAATTGTATACCTTACACTCCTGTAATACTGTACCAGAATAATTCTCAATGCAACTTTTATCAGAATTATCATAATGTAGAAAATATTTCCTCTAAATCAGGGCTCCAGATAAGGAGAGTATTTCAAAAAAATAAAATCTTTATTTCTGCATTAATCCCTATGGTGTGACTACTCATAAGAATCGTCTCGGAGAGACGATTCTAATGAGTAGTGACACCCAAGGATTCGGTGCTAAAATGAATGAGAAAATGTTGAATTTGTTCAGTTCACTCCCTCTTATCTGGAGCCCTGTCTAAATGCCAGCATTCCATTCAGTCAAGTGTACTGTGTGAGAGGAGAGAACTCTTCAGTCTACTACTATACCTGTGCAGCTTGTCCTAGCGAAGGCTGTGCGGCATAAAATAAGACACAAAGCAGGCGTTACACATGGCATGCTCGTTAGTATACACATTTCATACACACGGCTCCAAATAAGGGGAGTATTTTCAAAAACTAAAATCTTTATGGCATATTGTGTATCAAAGGGAGGTAATCAGATAACTCCTGTGTATGCAGTAAACCACTCTTATACAGTCGACTTCCCCAATCACTCAGACACGGCGGCAGCACCTACGGCCCTAGCTTAGTGCCAACTGATATGGCAGCAGTGCCAAGCAAAGACACAGTGCACAGTGTGTCTTAGCTAGGCACTGCTGCCGTATCCGCACTGTCTGTCTTAGCTAGGGGCTGTTGCCGTATCCGACTGATTGGGATAGTGGACTGTATAAGAGTGGTTTACTGCATACATACGAGTCATCTAATTGAAATTTTTATACCTACACCAAACCCTATGTTGTGACTACACAATAGGGTTCTGTGCAGAAATGAAGGAGAAAATGTTGGAATTGTTTAGTTTACTCACGCTTATCTGGAGCCCTGATATAGTCAAGACTGTGTGCAAAGCTCAAACAAGAGGACAGAAAATGGTCCTAAATCGCTCACCTGAGAAACAAGACTCTAGAATGCTAGCATAAAGCCCCACTAGTATAACAACCCATAAAATGATGTAGCTATGGTGTTTAAATCAGGTGACAGCTTCAATCAGAATGAAAGTAAAGCAGAAAGCTCCTATAGGAGCTTTCTGCTTTACTTCCATTCTGCTTTAAGCAGGTGCCTGCTATAGAAAAATTAAAGAAACAAAATATTTTTATTTTTTTGTTCAGCTTAGCAGGGGTTTTCAAGATTCATTTCAAGAGCTCTTACTCCAGTGCAACAATTGTAATCTTACTATTCATAGAACTTGGGTTAAAGATGTTAAGGTCATACACAATATGTAAAATTTAATTACAATAATAATAATAATAGATTCTACTATCACAAGTTACAGTTTTTAGAATTTAGCACACAAGATTATACAAATATTAGCGACAGCTATTCCCTATCCAGAATTTGGCAAACACAAGGTTCAATAAGCATTAGTTACAGTCCCCCCCTCGCTCTCTCTCTCCAGAATGGGTAGAGGCATTATTCAATGATAAGAGGGAGTAAACTCAACAAATCTAACATATTCTCATTCATCTTAGCACTACAATCCTATTAGTGTTACTACTCATTAGAATTGTCTTGAAAAGAGGATTCTAATGAGTAGAGACACCATAGGGTTTAATGCAAAAATAAAGATTTTAGTTTTTTGAAATACTTCCCTTATCTGGAGCTCAGTATAAATATTATTCCAAGCCCCAAGAATCATCTGCCAGAGTTTGGCAACAGCATGATTATCTCAACACACATTACAGCCTATTTCTCTTGAAAATTTGACAGCCATGTGGTTATACCTACATTAATTAACCCATTACTCCATAACCATTACCAAAAAGCCTGTTACTAGTTTTAAAGATAGATGACCACTTAAAGCAGGTTGAAAGTAAAGCAGAATGCACCTTTAGGTGCATTCTGCTTTACTTTCAGCCTGTTTTATGCTACCATCTGCTAGGACTTAGACAATGTTTCTTGTATTACATATTAACGACAGTATAACTTGGAATGATTTTCTTCAGTGGAGGAATGAATTAAAAGGCATCAAAAGGCATATTTATGGGGTAATGGGTTAAGCCTTTCCCTCTTGAGAAACCAATCACTCATTATTCCTACATTAACTACAAAGCAATTCATCTCTGCAACCTGAGTGACTGTGTAGAGCGAACGAAAAGAAGAAAAGAAGAAAAGAAGAAGTTTCTAAAAATCATAAAATTGACTACAGAAGAAAGAAGATACCAAATGATAATGACAACAAAATATTGACAAAAGAAAGATTTTGAAAGGAGCACAAAGCCCAAACAAGACCGAAATACTAAAAGTAGGAGCATTTTTGAAGGAGCAAAGTTTATCACGATATCGTCTAAACTAATCTTCGGGCACATGATTATGTAATTGACATTGCAATTACATGTATAGTAAAACCTTATATTATGACCACTAAAATGAAGACCAATATTTGATGTGACATCTTACTTAACCCTTTGAATCCTAGTCCCGCATATAGGTGTTCCTTTTCAAACAGTATACATGTGAAAAGTGCGTTGTCCTATGCTAACAGTGAAAACCAAGATCAGAGGGCTACTTACGGAGCCCTCTGATCTGGGTCTTCACTGTTTGTCATAATGCAAAACATTGACAAAAACAACCCTTGAAAGTCAGAAATGGACAAGACTAAAATGGAAACTGGGATTGTCCATTTGAAGTTTTAGGGAGGAAAGAGTTAAACCCATTACCTCATAAATATGCCTTTAATTTATTGTTCCAAGGAGGAAAATAGTTCCCTTTTATACATTCAGGAACATCCAGCATAAGAAATATTTTCCATACATGAATCCTGGCAGATGGTATCTTAAAGCAGGCTGAAAGTAAATCAGAATGTGCCTTATGGCACATTCTGCTTTACTTTCAACCTGCTTTAAGTGGTCACCCTTCTTCAAAACTAGAAACAGGCTATGGGCTTATGGGATAAGCAGTCACCTGCATCGAATACTGAATAATTAACCTCAATTGGTAGTCGTTATAAAGGAGTTTTACTTTACTTTCATTTTGTAAGACCTGATTCCAACCAATTACAGTTGAACTTGTGTTCGACATGAATCAGGAGCATTACAGGGAGATGACAAATTATTACAGTACATAAGTATCAGATTTTACTGCACCATTTTTGTCGTCAAAAGGCAAGTTTTACTAGAGACGTCAATGTAAGAGCTTCTTTACTTGGTGGTTTCTTAACCTATTACTACATAAAAATGCCTTTTTATGCCTCTTATTTATTCCTCATCTGAAGAAAATAATTCGAATTTATACATTGAAGAATATGCACCATAATAAGTATTTCACATAGCCTAGCAGATGGTAGCTAAAAGCATGCTGAAAGTAAAGCAAAATGCCCCTTTAGGAGCATTCTGTTTTACTTGCACATTGCTTTAAGTGGTCACCTGTCTTCAATACTACAAACAGACTCCTGTTTAGACTCCTCTTTTAAGCTGCTTAAAACATAATCAATTAGTCGAACATCCTAGGTGCTATTGTAGAAGAGTAGGTAAAGGTATCAAAATGTGCTTCTATGAAGAACAGAGATAAACAAGACCTGTAACCAATTACTCCATAAATATGCCTTTAATGTATTCCTCCACTGAAGAAAATAGTTCACTTTATACAGTCATGAATATGTACAGGACGAAATATTTTCTATTTCAATGTAGATGGTACCTTAAAGCAGGCTGAAAGTAAAGCAGAATGTGCCTAAAGGCTCATTCTGCTTTACTTTCAACCTGCTTTAAGTAGTCACCTGTCGTTAAAACTAGAAACAAGCTATGGGGTAATGTGTTAATACAGATATGATCATATATCTGACTAGTCTCCACATGACGCGGTCTATTAGGAGTGTAACAAGAATTACCTTTGCAAAGTCTCGACTGTTGGTTGTCATTGTGCCAGTCTCTTCTCTGAGAATATAACTCTGAATAATCCTGCAACAAGACAAATAATCTTGAATGCATACAATCACCCGTTCCATCTGCTCGTAACCCTTTACCCCATAAATACACCTTTTTATGCAGGTAATTCATTTAATTAATTTCTAGCTGAAGAAAACAGTTCTATTTTATACTGTCACGAATAAGCACCTATATCCTTGCAGATGGTAGCTTAAAGTTGGCTGAAAGAAGAGCAGAATTTGCCTTGAGCATCCTTTATTATTTTTAACCTGCATGTAGTGGTCACCTGTCTTCAAAACTAGAAACAGGCTAAGGGGTCCAAATCATTTTTGATTTTGAGTCTTTTATTCCATTTTAATACAAATAGAGTACAGAGTAACCTCTAAACAAAAACATTTCCTAAAACTGAAATTCTATTAAAAACCCTAACAAAGTTGAGCCCTAAATGCTACCCAAGCAAAATGAAAATAGAGAGCTCTTAAGACAGGTGACTGCCCTAATGCAGAACAATAGTAATGTAGACACAATAGTAATGTAGTGAACTCTTACCCACTGAAACTTCAAATGGAAATTCTAGTCCATTTTATATTATTTCTAAAATATTGCAAACCCTGACGAGGAGCCCTCTGACCTGGGTCTTCACTGTTAGCATAGGACAAGTGTACTCTTTACAGGTACACTGTTTGCAAAGGATTCATATATGTGTGACTAGGGTTAAAAAGTTATGAAAGAAATGTAAATACAACAGTCTTTACCAACTCAGTTTTAAACTCTTTCACTGCCAACGGCGCCAAAAGGTGAGTTTGCAAACAGTTTGGATCCTGATCAGACGCTGTGTTATGCTGCATCTGATCAGGATCCAAACTGTTTGACACTTCATACCCATATGTTTTAAGACAACCTACATTGAATCTTACTTTGGAATAATCTTGCAAACAACAATATTGAAGCAGACAACAGTAAGGCGGTACAGGGGTAAAAACCTCACAATTAATTTGGCAGTGAAAGAGTGAATACACACTGGCAGCAGGCATAGGGTAATGCATTTATGACATTCTAAAATAATTCACCCCATGCCTGACTGGCAGTCACACTTACTTATTTTTCTTCTGGATTTCATCAACAAGCTGACTAATATGGTCCTCCATGAACTCAAGTTTCTCGTTTTTCCGGGCCATTGCTCGTTGAAGTTTGACGATTCTTTCAATCAAAGTCTGTTTGTCGACTTCCACCTGTTCCGTTATCACCTGGTATTCTTGCTGTGTAAAGAGACGAAACAAATGAAATGCGGGATACAGTGGTCTCTCCCTAAAGCAGCCCTCCCAACAAATACTCCCTCCTGACAACGACCCTTGTTGCAGTTCCCTAAACAGGACAATTATGTCCAACCTATTCATGGCTGTAGTTTTGTCTGAAAATTGTCATCTGCCGTTTTTCTCAAAGTTACATATTGGACATTAAATTTTGACAGAAAAAAAACTTAATGACGAGTGACAAACAGCTTGAATCCAGATCAGACGCTGCCTTATGCGGTGTCTGATCTAGATTCAAGCTGTTTGCAAATGTAAGCCAAGTTCCCTGCCTATAACGACTCAATCCACACAATGCACACAATTTCTGTCTCATAGCGGGTGTCGTTGTAGAGAGGGAGCGCTGTATTTTCATATATTGCCCTTATTTTAATGTTCTATAAGCAAGATGTGTGTGTGTGTGTGTAAAACACTGTGTCGCTTGATGTGACCATGATCTTAAAATAAACCTTGACCTTTGTATGACATGAGGCAAGTTGTACTGCTCTCAATGGCTTTTTGAGTGAAGTCAACATGCAAAAATATGAAGTGCCCATACCATGCGGTTTTAAAATTAAAGCCAATGCTAAATTCAGCCTATTTGACCTCTAAATTAAATGACATTGACCTTTCTCTGACAGGACCGATATTGTCATGAGCTCAAAGACTTCTTGACTTGAGTACAATGTCAAACATAAAATGTCTATTACACAAAGTTTAAATTTAGCCTATTTGACCGCTAAATGACCTTGAACTTTGTCCGACATGACCCAAGCTGTACGGAGCTCAAGGGCTTCTTGAGTTGAGTACACATGCCAAATATAAAGTCTCTATCACATGTAGTTTTAAAGTCATTGCCAAGGTTTAAGTTGTGGACAAACAAACACAGAAATAGACCAAAAACAACATGCCCCAAATCTGGGGGCATAAAAATCTTCACAAGGACCAACAGAGATTTATATTGAATGATATATGTCAAACTTTCAAAAAAGAATTTGAAACGTTTATTATATTTAGACAAAGGTTAATGCTTAAAATAAAATATTACCCTTTACTCCATAGCCTGTTTCTAGTTTAGAAGACAGGTGACCACTTAAAGCAGGTTGAAAATAAAGCAGAATGTGCCTACTTTACTTTCAACTTGCTTTAAACTACAATGATAGTATATATGCAAAAAAATGTGTATCTATGGAGTAAAGGATTTACTCCTTCTATGCTGTAAAACCGGTGATATGTATATTTTGCAAATAGTGTAGACCCTGTTAACACAATATTAATGATTTACTGTATTTACTCCCTTTTCTCTGCAGTCTTTTCTATATATTTACCTGTTCCTGCTGGGAAACTCTGTGTACAGAGTTGGCTACCTGGCTGTTATATGAGCTACTACTAGGTTGTACAACCTGTGTGTTGGTTTGGTCTGCAATGTTAATTGTGTTAAGAGAACCGTTGGAGCTAGTTCTTGAACCCATGCTAACGGTATCCTTGTCTCCGTTGACACTGGCCTCGTAATTCTCCAACTTCCTTCTAACCTGCTGAAGTTGTCTCGTTAGGTCCTACAAATACATGTGACTAATTAGTGTCCATCAAGGCTCCAGATAAGAGAAATTTAACTGAACAAATCCAAAGTTTTCTCACTTATTTTAGCATCAAATCCTATAGTATTACTACTTATTAGAATCGTCTCTTTGAGACGATTCTAATGAGTAGTGACACCATTGGGTTTAAAGCAGATATAAAGATTTTAGTTTTTGAAATACTCCCCTTATCTGTAGCCCTGTGATTGTTTTTGACTAATTAGAGTCCATCTAATCCTCATAGAAATACAGACTAATAGTTTGTTAACTTCTGTTTCTACCAACTATGGGCTAACTGGACGCCGACAGCAGATACAGAAAACCAAGGCGCGATGCCCTACTCTTATTATGGACAGAGTTCTCTGGTTCTTTTGGATGCCCAGTGTAAAAGCACTGATACATCAGTCCTCGGTTTATAAAGTCTGATCCAAAGGACTTGGTTCGACTGGGGATCAAATTCATGACTCCTGGTACCGCAGTTAATGTGCTACCACTGGACCATGTTCGTCGGGTAGAAATACAGTAAAGGCTCTCTATTACGACCACAATAATGAAGGCTAATTGATTGTTTAAAGACAGGTGACAGCTTACAGCAAAGTGACAGTAAACTGAGTAAAGGAGCTTTCTGTTCAACTATCACCTTGATTTAAGCCGTCACCTGTCAATAACACATAATAATTAACCCTTAGCCCGCCAAATAAATTGTCGTCTGCTATATTTCTCGTCTGCTTCAAGTTTCAAAGTGCTTCAAAGTTGCTCAAAATTGCCGAAAATGTTGTCCGAGTGTCAAACAGCTTGGATCCGGATGAGACGCCGAGTTACTCGGCGTCTCATCCGGATCCAAGCTGTTTGCATATGGAGCTATAGTCGTGATTGGCAGGCTAAGGGTTAACACAATTTAGTAATAGAGAGGTTTTACTGTATCTTTTCGTGCTTCTATGATAAATGGGTCTAAGGAAATTGTTCCTACATCCTGATATGTGTCTGTTTAAAGCATCCTTGTTAAGTTTAGAAAAGATGACATAGTAACATCAATAATTTAGACTGTTTCTCGTTTTCAACTGTAGCTCATATTTAATTTCCAAGATAAATGTGCCAAAAACAACAGAACACCAGTCTAGGCCATTTCAACCTATCGGCCAGTGAGAGTGCTGCAGTTCAAGCAAGCAGATTTCTGATCATTACTGATTGGTTAAATTGTTTCAACCTGGAGGTCATAAGAGATAACATTCCTACACTTGATGGGAAAAAAACATTCCTCTTTTCAGTAACAATCACTTTCATAAAACAGTATTCTGCACTTAACCCATTACCCCATAAATGCACTTTTTTACGCCTTTGTTCCTAAACCAAAGAAGATTGTTCCACTTTATACAGTTATGAATATGTAGTATAAGAAATATTTACTAAATCCTATCAGATTGTAGCTGAAAGCAGGTTGAAAGTATAATTCCGTATATAATGAATACTGTTTACGACCAAAATAAACTTCAACTTTCGACGGAATATCTTTTTTTTAAAGATATTTCTTGTTTACCTTCACATTGTTGGCATGTTTTCTTTTCAAGGTCTTT
Organism: Gari tellinella; assembly: GCA_922989275.2. Taxonomy (NCBI): domain Eukaryota; kingdom Metazoa; phylum Mollusca; class Bivalvia; order Cardiida; family Psammobiidae; genus Gari; species Gari tellinella. Next base: position 50,858,285 of record OV277866.1, read on the forward strand.
ATTTCATCCTTTTCCTCTTCAAGTTTTCTTGTTAAATCTTCAACTGTAAGAAAAATAATTCGTAACAGTTACACAAATGACTTATTGTTAATAGTTATTGTTACCAACAATAGCATTCAATCATCCTTAACCCATTACCCCATAAATATGCCCTTTTTATGCCTCTAATTCATTCCTCCACTGAAGAAAATAGTTCCTCCTTATTTAACCCTTTCGTTCTGAACCACGTTTTCAAGCGCACTTTGATATATACGGTCGACACTACTATCATAATATACAATTTTAACATGGAAACTTAAACTACAACTGGGTGTAACCGGAAGTGAAACTCCATGTAAGAGAAGCGTATCAAAAACACACCAAAAATCGATCTTTAAAAGGTTATTCAAGGTAAATAATGACTGGAAAAGTAAGCTCGTCAAGTCGTTTTATCAATGCCCGATGGTTCCGATAGTGACAATCCTGATTTCCAAATATTAATTTGCGAACGAAAAATGCATATGACCCGCCTCCTCTGCGAAAATTATCCACAAGGACTGCCCTTTTGAGAAATAGCACTAACACTAATTGAATGTCATTTTTTTCAATGGATTTGATTGGGGTGAATGTAAATATAACATTTTGATATCTAACCACAGATGATATTGTACCTGCTTTGGACTTCCCTGCTACTCTTGTATTAAGACTTTGTGTTTCTTCTTGGCGTAGTTTTTGTTCAGTTGCTAAAGCATCAGACTGAAATATAAAAGGATTGTCCATTGCCAAATGTACAAATTGCATATATCAAACTGTGTTTAAGACATGTGAAATCTAAAATCAAGAAGAAAGTAAAGTAGAATGCTCATATAGTAACATTACAGTGCTCCAGATATGAGGGAGTAAACAGAACAAATCCATCATTTTCTCACTCATTTCAGCACTAAATCCCAAGGTGTTACTACTCATTAGAATTGTCTCTATGAGACGATTCTGATAAGTAGTGATTTCACAGGGTTTAATGCAGAAATAAAGATTTTATTTTTTGGCAAAACTTCCCTTATCTGGAGCCCTGAACATTGTTTTAACGAGAACCGCTAACGGTACATAACACGCCCACTGGCAACAAAATATATAGTTTTATCAAAATCAACTAATTTGTAGATATTTAGAGCTCTGGGAGCATAAACAATACTGAAACAAGAATATCGTTCCCAACGATGGATGCTCCCCACAAGGAAAAACCCCAAGGTATAGCATGTTTAGAAGGTGAACACAGTATCAAGTTTCATCAACTTCTGATTTGATTTTCAAGAGATATGCTTCCGACAAAAAAAAAAATTTTATGAAAAAATGGAGACAATTCAATATTTGGAGATGACAGAGTTATAATTCTTGTATACTACACTTCTTTTTGTCATACTCTAACACATAATCAAGTTTCATCAATTTAGAGTGCATATAAGAAAAGGGAAATAATTCAATATTGGGAGATGGCAGAGTTATGGTTCTTAGGTACAGCACTCCCTCTTTCATCCCTTATCTCTGTATCAAGTTTCATCAACTTACAATGCAATACTCAGGAGATATGCTCTGGACAAAATTTGTTTGTTTTTTAAATAGAACAAGACTGCGCTGCGCGTTCAATAAACGCTTATGCCCCCGGTGGCATCCTTGACAATATATTCTGAATCTTTTCTAAGTCCAAATTAGGTCAAGGTCAATGTCAAACTGAGCTTGGGTCTTATTGGTGAGTTGGTAATGGTCCAAGGCAACAACTGTACAAGTATCAAAGCATTGTAGTCAGTTGTATTGATGCTAGACGAAACTGTAAAATCTAGTTAACCAAGAAGTAGCCTATTCAAAATTTTCTAAGTCCAAATTAGGTCACGGTCAAGGTCAAAATCACATTTTGGTGATATGGTGGATAGGGAATGGTCCAAGGCAACAACTGTATAAGTATCCAAGCACTTGGGTAAGCTGTGTTGATGCTAGACGAAACGGTAAAATCTACTTAAACTTGTTACGGACTGACACACACACACGCACGGACGGAAAGACGGAAGGACGGACAGGACGATTACTATATGCCTCCGCATATGCCGGGGACATAAAAAGGGAGATAATTCAATACTGGGAGATGACATAGTTATGGTTCTTGTGCACTGCACCTCCTTATGTCATCATCTATCACTGACTGTATCAAGTTTCATTAACGTACGGTGTAACAATCAAGAGATATGCTCCAGACAAAATTGATTTATTTTATGAGAAAAAGGGAGATAATTCAAAATTGGGAGATGAGAGAGTTACAGATCTTGTGTACTGCACTTCCTGATGTCATCCTCTATCACTGTAACAAGTTTAATCAACTTAGGGTGTAACAGTCCAGAGATATGCTCCGGACAAAAGATTCAGACAAAATTAATTTTTTATGAGAAAAGGGGAGATAATTCAATATTGGGAGATGACATAGTTACGGTTCTTGTGTACTGCACATCCTTCTGTCATTCTCTATCACTGTATCAAGTTTCATCAACCTACGGTGAACCGTTTAGGAGATATGCTCCGGACAAAAAAGCGTGACGGACAGACAGACGGACATACCCATAATCTTCATTTAAGTGGCCATTCGCTTCTTTATTGTATCTCTTTTATGTGGTTAAATTGTATGTGGTTAGCCACATTAATGAAATCTAACTTTGTTATAGAATGATCTGGAGGCTAACCCTACCCCTAACCCTATGTCCCACAACTGGCCAGGTTAATGTCATAAGAAATGGCCAGGTTAATGTTACAAGAAACTGCCAGGTTAATGTTTTTCAATTATGTGTCTCGTTATGAAAGCCAATTTTAGCCACGTATCTATCATTTTGTGAGCACCGACGGACAGACAGACAGACAGACAGACAGATGTACGGACGGACGGAAACACAGACGGATGGACAAAGCGGCGACTATATGCTCCCCCCCTAAAGGGGAGCATAATAAAGCCCTTTCAAGCATATCTGAGTACACCAAGCAAGCATATCTGAGTACACCAAGGGCAGATAACTCTTGACACAATGATCTGATTTCAATAATAATCAACTCTTTCATAACTTTTACTTCTATAATTACCTGTGGGCAAATATTATCAAAATCCATTTAAAACTGTAGTTCCTTAGTGTGTTATCACTGTCAAATAAGCCTTTTATAACATATTTGAGTGCATCAAGGGCATATAACTCTTGTAAAGAAAAATTAAATAAATCTCAAACTTGACTCAACTTCAGATCTTGATGCATATATATAACATTTGTGTGAAGTTTCATTATTATCCTTCAAATAGTTTTCCAAGAAAACTCTGTACAAGCTTTTTATAACATATTTGAGTACATCAAGGGCAGATAACTCTGTAACGAAAACTCGAATGAACCTCAAACTCAACTCAGCTTCAGATCTTTATGCATATATAACATTTATTTGAAGTTTCATTAATGTCCCTCTAATAGTTTTCCGAGAAAACTCTGGACAAACAAAATGTTGACGGAGGAACGATCAGGGTCTGCATTGTTTTCTTTTGAAATCTGTCTGACACAAGACTGCAATCTTTCCTGGAGTAAACTGTCCTCCTTTTAATAACCAGGCAATAGTTCAGATGAAAGATGTTCATAGTGGGTGGAGCTTAATATATGAATATTCAGTGAGAGAAGGGATTCAAACTTACCAGCTCTTTGAGTTTAGTGTCCACTGATTGGCTGTCCATCTTTGTGGTCTGTAGTTCTCCAGTCATATTTAATATCTGCATTAATATCAAAACATAAAAACTATCAAACAGGGCTCAAGATAAGAGGGAGTAAACTGAACAAATCAAACATTTTCTAAGTCATTTCAGCACAAAGTCATATGGTATTACTACTCATTAGAATTGTCTCAAAGAGATAATTCTATCGAGTTGTGACACCATAGGGTTAAATGCAGAAATAAAGATTTTAGTTTTTGAAATACTCCCTTTATCTGGAGCCCTGTATTAAATTTTTAATACATTACCCTTCATTTCATAAAATACTATATGTAAGAAGTTCTTTTTTATGTGCCGTAAGACACCGCTGCCCAGCTGCATGTATGATCATAATTGTATATACTTTATTTAATAGTCCATAGCTGATCTAAATGCCAAAATTGACAAATGTGACATATGGACAACAATACTATCACTATTTACCCAACACCACCAACTAGCAGGACATAAATAAACTAACCCTTAGGGCGCATAAAGACATAACATGGACTTTGGAACTTGAAACACTCCCTAATCTGGAGTTATGCTGAACTACAGTCAAATGCAAGCAAATCTGTAACAACAACAGCTTCCTTACCTTATTACTGAGTGTTGTATTCTCCGACTGCAGCTCTGCGTTCTTGCGGCTGAGTTTTGCTGTAAGTTCAAGTTTGTCCGTTTCTCTTCGCCTACAAGCTTCCATCTCTGCCACCAAGTCCTTGTTGCTGATTTTCAGGTCAGAAATCTCTGTATCTAAGGTCTTGATCAAATCCTGAGCCCTGTAGGGGAAAAACAATCACATTCCCATAGATGGTCTTGAAACAAGGTAAGAGATATATGCGGTCCAAATTTCATCTCTTTCAAATTGCACCAAACTTTATACCCAAGAGACCTTTCTGCCATGTTGTGGTTCTGGGTTTAATTGTCATAGGGAATTGTTTCTGTTCATTACACCGAGATTATCCTCTCTACCATGAATTAAAAGGAAGGCAGGTCAGTGGCAACAAATGAGAAACCATCTGCCTGAAATCATCACCATCTCATCTAATCATCCCTCATCATCCATGCGTGCTATATGACCTATTTTGTGTTACAGTGCCGTAAAACCCCACTCATCCATCCATTCATCCAAACCTTATATACAACAGGATTGTACTATCCCCTAGGATATAAAAAAAATTCTTACGGTACATATTCATGACTGTATAAAGTGGACCTATTTTCAAGAGGAATAAATCTAACTTTAAGGCGTAAAAAAGGGTGTTTATGGGGTAAGGGGCTAATAAAGGGGTTTTACTTTACCTTGTGAAATCACTTCTGTACTGCACCAACGTCTCGATTCTCTCTCGGAGTTCTTGAACTTCTTTCTTCTGTTTCTGGATGATCTCTGCATACTTGTTCATGGTTGAGGTAAGTGTTTCATTCTCCATTTCTAGACTAGATAATCTCTCTGTCAGTGACGAACATTTTGTCTGAGAATCACGAAGCTCACCTTTCACATGTTCAAGTTCCCGCTGAGTTTTAACATGCGCCTGAGGACAGAAAATGCAATCGAACCTTGATAACTAAAACTGACTTAAAACATTACCCCATAGCCTGTTTCTAATTTTGAAGACAAGAGACTACTTAAAGCAAGTTGAAAGTAAAGCAGAATGCGCCTTAAGGCGCATTCTGCTTTACTTTCAGCCTGCTTTAAGCTATCATCTGCTAGAATAAAGAAAAAATTCCTTATGATGTCCAGATTATCCTGTTTTTACTCTTGTTTCCTGCTAAGTTTTTAACATCTTAACTTTGTTATACCTTAACCCTCATCTTTTTATACTGTTCTTTACTCTACTAATAGACTCAGACTCGCGCTGCCCGAAATTACCCGTGAGGGTGTGCTGCAGAATACCAAGATAGATAGATGATACATATTCATGACTATATAAATTGGAATTACTTTCTTCAGGGCATGGTAAGAAGAGTTAATCCCAGTCAAATAAGGAAACCCAATCTCACCAGTTCAAAGTTTGTCTTCTCCTGTAAGTTGACTAGCAGCTCAGTTTCTTTCTGTTTCAACTCCTTGTCCAGACTGTTAGACTTTACCTCTTCTGATTCCTGTAGAATGTCAAAATAAAGATCTATCAAGCTGTCAAAATATTAGGGCTGTGCATTGGCAAGTTTTTCCTTCACGATACGTATCCCGATATTTCATTTTCACAACGATACATATCACGATATATATTGCCTGTGAGAATAAAAGGCAATATGTATTGCAATATTTTAGACGTGATACAATACGTATCACGATACTGGTGTTTAAATATAAACACAACAGTTGTTAGTTTGCAACCACCCTAATTGTTTTAATCACATATGTGTAGTTTAACATGTATATGTAATGTGAACGTATGTTGTTTGAAGAGGGGTTTTCACTTCAAAAAGTGCATACAGATATATATTTTCATTTTGCCTTTGTTTACATGTACCAGTCAAACAGTTTTTATTCTAATGAGACAGTTTGTAATAAAGTGTCATATCTGGACCATAAATATTTGCACCTAATACGTAATAATCAATTAAATTATTTGAACAATAAATATAGATAGAACTTTTGATAAAGTTGTTGTACATAGCATATGCTACTCCTTTCAAAGTTTCAACACATAACTAAGTAAGATATCATGTCTCCTGAATTTACACACTTGTGGTTGGAACAATTCTAAATTGTTTTTATCAACAAGTTAACAATTAAAGGCTTTTCAAGTTAAATATATCAACCCATGAAAGGCACTTTCAAATCTGACCTTCTACTTTTACAAAAAAAAAGAAAAAAGTTTATTATGTGAATTTTAATGGTACATTGAAATACATTCACAACCAAACCAATCCCTTTAACCAGGGGTGCGGAAATCCTATGTCCGACTCGTCCGTCCTGTACATTTGGAGGCCCGGACGAATTGATTATTGCATTTCAACTGTCCGCAGACAAACACAGATTCAGGATAGTATTATATTGGAAGTCTAAATCTGCCTTTAGATCTGACCCAAAAAAGCTATAAATTCAAAGAAATTGAGATATTTCGCGACTTCTGACGTTTATTTACTATTGAGCTGTTTGATCGGCAGGTGCGCTGCTGGTTATCAGCATCAATGATCATTCGTCATTTCACTCACTGTAATAATCGGGTAACAGCGGATAATAAGAATGTGTTCACTAATAAGTTGACAAATAACGATTCGGATTTGTTTTTGCGGCGTATAAACGATGCAAAGTAATTGAATATTTTTTCTTTCTAAACCTGACTAAAGCTCGCGAAAAATTCCCTGCAACAGTCAGAACCACTGTGAGTTAATAAAGAAGAGGTTATTATAATTATCTGATGCTTCAACACGAGCCAAATCGTCTGTAGTTAGGTTTGGTATTGTTTTGAAACCATTCTGTCTTTATTACATGATTGTAAGAAAAGACAGTAATGAACTCTTTGTTTTTAAACTTTTGGAATTAGTTTGTGATAGCTTTGGAGTTTTGTTTGTTTGATTCAACGAATAGTAAAACGCGATGCACGATATTTTACAACCGTATTGATACATCGCAGGGTGATGAATATTGCATCATGATATATCGCAGACTTCATTTAAAAGCCGATACAGACATCGTGGGGTAAGCACATCGCAATGCATCGATGAATCGTTACACCACTACAAAATATACCAAATATTTTTTACACTTTATGTATTCAGAAATTTTATACTGTGGTAAAAATTTAACCTATTACTCCATAAATACACCTTTTATGCCTTTAATTCAATCCTCTACTGAAGAAAATAGTTCCAATTAAAAGGACCAATTTATACTGGTACAAATAAGAATCATAAGAAATATTTTCTATATTCTAGCAGATAATAACTTAAAGCAGGCTGAAAGTAATGCAGAATGTGCCATAAGCCGCATTCTGCTTTACTTTCATCCTGCTTTAAGTGGTCAACTATCTTCAAAACTAGAAACAGGCTATGGGGTAATGAGTTAAACATTATGGCAGACGGCTTCCTCAGAAAACAAGATGTGTTTGTGAAACATTATGCCCTCTGATGTGACCATGACCTCTTAGAAATGACCTTGACATTTCTCTGGCATAGACTTAACTGTACTGGGCTCAAGGGCCATGGAGCATATGTGCCAAATGTTATGGCTATTAAAGGTTAAAGTTGTGGACAGACAAACTAACAAACACACAGACAGACAGACCAAACACAATATGCTTCCATATCTGGAAATATAAAGGAATACTATAATATTGCTGATAACCGTCTTTTTTATATGCCTTCTTATGATATTGAGCATTTCCGCTTGTATCTCCATAGTGAATCACTCCAGCCTTGTTTTCGATTTAGCGTGACGTCATTTACGTACATGAACAAGTCCCGCGTTATTCTTTGTGGAATAAAAGAATTCTTGTTCTGCTTCAAATAACTAATATTTCAGGATATAAAATGATTTATACAAATATTTAGTTGCTTTTGAAGTGTATTCAAGGCATATAATAAACACATCACCAGTTGGCAGTACGCGACAGTGTGTTGTAAACAGCTCTTGATGTTTTTGCCGGAAACAACCAATCAGACTTGCGACAAGGCGCTCGTCAGATTGCTATTTCTGTCAAAAATGTCTCGAGCTGAATACATCACACTGTAAACTGGTAATGTGTATTTAGTACGACCAATATGTCTTCTTTTCAGTGGTCATAACAGAGGATTTTTACTTGATGTCCACTCATATGCCAATCTACCTATCACAAACTATATATAGTTTATTTACATGTGCCAAATTATCTTCCACAAACTATATGAACCTTTATTTTTCTTATTAAACAGTTTATCTGTGGCTCACTGTACCTGGTATGTCTTGATGATAGCCTGGCAATCTGAGCGGATCTGCTGGGTCTCCTCTTTGGCCTCTTTTATCTTTGAGTTCATTTTCTCCAGTTGTGCCTTAGTCTCCTGAAAGGCAAGGGCAAGTTTGACTTAGGCAGGCTTCAGGGGCCAGTTTCATTAAACTTTGTTTGACACAAACATTCGGAAAGTCAAAACTTTAAAATGCATTTAATTTCTGATTTCTCCATCTTATTCTGTCTTTTCAAGACGATTCCAAAGAGATGTCACAAGACAGGATTAGAGAATGGTCTTTCAAGACTTCTAAAGAGATGTCACAAGACAGGATTAGAATGAGAAATAAATAATACTTAAGACTTTTATAATCTGACTTATGACAACATTTGTCGTACATGTACAAAGTTTTATGAAATGGGCCCCAGTTATGTAAAGTGGACTGTAGAAATACGGTTTACACTTATGCCAGATAACACCCGATAATACCAAATAATATAGTGTTATAGGATTTTTCAGTACATATAAGCCAGTTTTACAAAATCTAGTGATTAAACATATAAGGTTTTCTAATGCATTTTCAATCCAAAACCCTTTATTCCATAGCCTGTTTCTAGTCTTGAAGACTGGTGACCACTTAAAGCAGGTTCAAAGAAAAGCAGAATGTGCCTTAAGGTGCATTCTGGTTTACTTTCAGGCTTTTAAAGCTACCATCTGCTAGGATATAGAAAGTATTTCTTATTGTCCATATTGAACAACAGTAAAGCAGACACTCCTTGAAGAATCTTTCAATCCACTTTTTTTCCTGCCTTAACCCTGCACCCAATAACCCGTATATGACATTACATACAGGTGACCACTTAAAGCAGGTTGAAAGTAAAGCAGAATGTACCTTAAGGCACATTCTGCTTCACTTTCAGCCTGCTTTAAACTACCATCTGCTAGGCTATATATATTTGTAATGGTAATTGATCATGAGGGTATAAACTGTAACTATTTTCTTCAGTGGATAAAATAAAACAAATTTGCTAAAAGTTGCTTCTATGGGAGAAAGGGTTAACCCATTACCTGATAGCCTATTTCAAGTAATTAAGATAGGTGACTACTTAACTCTTTCCTCCCTGAAACTTTAAATGGACAATGCCAGTTTCCATTTTAGACAAGTCCATTTCTGACTTTTAAGGGTTTTTTTTGTCAATGTTTGGCATTGTGACAAACAGTGAAGACCCTGATCAGAGGGCTCCTTTCGGAGCCCTCTGATCTGGGTCTTCACTGTTTACATAGGACATGTGTACTATTCACATGTACACTGTTTGAAAAGCACGCCTATATGCGGGACTAGGGTTCAAAGAGTTAAAACAGGTTGAAAGTAAAGCCTTAGGGCGCATTCTGCTTTACTTTCAGCCTGCTTTAAGCTATCATGTGCTATGATATAGAAAATATTCCCTATAATACATATTCATTACTGATTAAATTGGAACTATTTTCTTCAGCGGTTGAATAAATCATATCCGCTAAAAGGCGCTTCTATGTGGTAAAGGGTTAACGGACAAACCCTTTCAACGCCAAAATAATTGTAATTTATTTTAACCCATTCACTGCTATATTGTCGTCTGTTTCAATATTGTCGTCTGCCAGATTGTTTCAAAGTTAGATTTACGGTAGTATGACTTAAGAAATATTGTTATGAGTGTCAAACAGCTTGGATCCTGATCAGACACTGTGTTACGCGGTGTCTGATCTGGTAGGCTTTATGCGACTTTGGCCCTGATAAGGTTAAGTTACCACTTATTTGAAAGACTCACAAATTTGTCTTCTACCAAATGGCAACTTCATAGAAACTTATTTCCTTGTCCCCATTTTTGTCTTTTTATTAGTTATCTAGCAAAGTCAATCACTGCACAAACATGGGCAAAATCATTAAGTAGTTCAGGGATACAGATAAGGGGAGTATTGGGGTATTTACCCAATTAAAATTGTGGAAAAAGCAATTGTTTTACACAACAAGGAGTAACAAAAAGCAAAGAAATCTAGCAAAAAGCAAAGAAACTTTGGAAACCTTATCAGAATATGAATGATACCCAATTAAGAAAACCCCCACTACCCAATGAAAATTGCAAAAACCAAATTCTTTAAAATATCAAGGGGTAAATACCCAATTGCCTCCAAACCTTATCTGTAACCCTGGTAGTTACCTTGTGAGCATCTAGTTCCGCCTTGAGTTTATTTTGTGCCCATTTCACCCTGACATCAGCTGATGACAACATCTCCCTGTGCTTGTCCAACTCTTTGTTCACACTGCTCAACTCGGAAATCTGTAATAACAGTAACCAGGGGCCCATATGAGAGGAAGTAAACTTAACAAATCACCTTAACCCTTTGAGCCCTAGTCCCGCATATTGGCGTCCTTTGCAAACAGTGTACATGTGAGTATTACACTTACCCTATGCAAACAGTGAAGACCCAGATCAGAGGGCTCCTAGGAGCCCTCTGATTAGGGTCTTCACTGTTTGTCATTATGCCAAAAATTGACAAAAGCAACCCTTAAAAGTCAGAAATGGACTTGACTTAAATCGAAACTGGAATTGGCCATTTAAAGTTTCAGGGAGGAAAGAGTTAACTCACTAATTTCAGCACCAACTCCTATGGTGTTACTACTCATTAGAATTGCCTAAAAAATGAGTAGTAAACCCTATTTTCTGCAAAAGTGATTAACCCATTATCTCACAGACTGTTTCTAGTATTAAAATAGGTGACCGCTTTTGCAGAATGACTGTAAAACAGAATGCCCCTTAACGCATTACCACAGAGCCTGTTTCTAGTTTTGAAGACAAATGACCACTTTAAGCAGGTTGAAAGTAAAGCAGAATGCACCTTAAGGTAGAGTTTTACGAAATAAATGGTAAAATAGTCGTTTTATACTTTTTTACAAATCCTGATAGATAAAGGTATTTTCTACAAGTTACCAAATTCTCTCTTGCTTAAACAAACGCCTTCTCGGTCATTTTACCGGTAAATTACGTGTCAGAATCCCCGCTGGGTGCCTCAATTGCGTAGATTACGTGACTAGATAGGTGGTTTATTCCGAAGCTGTCAGAGGTGACTTACGACTTTTACCGTATTAAAATCGTTATTTTTATATGATTGGCTTTGTTAATTTGGGGCAGAGTTTAACGAAATGGTTGATCATAAGCTGGGTCATGTTATTTGTTGAAAAAGAAGGTCTTAGTTGAATACCGGGCGGTCACGAGAGCGTAATTGACACATCAGTCAGTTAATTGGAGTTACATAATTTGAAGCAAGCGGTATTTTTAACACCCCCAACTTTCGCAGTTGGGGTTCGATTTTCGTGGGGTTTGAAGCAGATGAAAGGGTATTATCTCCCCGAGGGAACAGTGTCTCAGAAATTGTATAAATAGCTCCAGTGGACCGTTATAAAGAGTACGTAATAGTGTTCGACTTTAAACCGTAAAAAAACTTTGATGTTACATAACAAAGGTTTGAAGCGGTATTTTAAAAATCTGACACACTGATCCCTAGATATGTTTATAAAGAGTATTTTGGGCAATTTTAATCACGTTACAAATAAAGATGGCTTTGATATCGTTGTTTGGAATTATTTTTAAACGTTCTTATAAAAAAGTAAAAAAGTAAAATATTTTTTGTAAATTGGCATATTCTGATGGGATGTGTACCATTTTCATCCGTCAGCTATAAAATTGGGGGGAAAATCATCAATCACGACAATTAATTAGAAAAATCCGCTTGCAGTATCGATCGTAAACAGCTACCTTAAAGGGACTCGCAACCGGATGGTGTACTTGTCAAAATAAAATAAAATACTCAAATAAAAGCAAATTTGTGGCATTATTTGGCTTCTGACATTAAAAAAATATGATCAGTCCAAAAAAAGTCTCAAGAATCGTCACCTAATCTTAGATTTTTAGATATTTTCCATCGTTTTTCTATACCGACTAGTAGACGGTATAGTTGTTGTTGTTGCTTCTCTACACGGGCTCAGACATAAACACGAGCCGAATTACGAAGTTGTATGCACTTTCGATCGCTACACATTGAAATACGTTAAATCGATCCGAGATAAACGGATAGTTCCGTGGTCCATTGGTCTAAGCGGTTTCCCCTATTTTGCCTTCTGTCCGCCAATGCCGGGCCCCGGGTTCGAATCCCACCAGAGACCAATATTTTTTTTTATTGAAATACATTTTTTTAAACAGAATTTCTTATCCTAAACTAATTCTTTACCATTTATATAAGCGTTTGACACATATTTACAAATTACTATTTTTAATGTACCATCTGGTTGCGAGTCGCTTTAAGGCGCATTCTGCTTAATTTTCTGCCTGCTTTAAGATTTTTTCAGCAAGAATACTGAACATATTTCTGACGATTCTTATTTGTAACAGTATAAAGTTGAACTATTTTCTTCAAAGGAGGAATAAGTCAAAGGCGTAAAAGGGTGTATTTATGGGGGAATGGGTTTAAGGCTCATTTTGTTTCACTTTTAGCCTGCTTTAAACTATCATCTGCTAAGATATTGAAAATATTTCTAATGGTATATATATATGACTCATCTCAAATGTTTTATAACTTAACCAGTACTTTAAACCTGCAATCAACTTCAATCTATAATTAAATATATCCTCAATGAGCTACCAACATCTTCAAACTATTTACAAGCCTATCAGCTATTATTCTCTATTTTAATGGTTATGATACACAAATTTGACTTTAACATGACAAAACTCACTTTGGCATCTAACTCTGCTCCAACTTTTGTACGATGATCTTTGATCGCTCTCATTTTCACCATGAACGAGTCTCTCTCTTTCTCCATGTCTCTCAGTTTAGACTCGGCTCTCTCGGCTTGTTTTTGGTACTCCAGGTTCTTGTGCTCAGCCTGTGCATACTTCACCACCATGGAGTCTTTCTCTCTGGTTGCCTCCTCATACATCTTTGTAACCTGTAATAGAGATTAACTGAACATGAAATGTCAACATACATCGGAACACCTCCAAAACTATGACGAAGCTTGAAGTATAAGTGCATAATCATTAGGAAATATGCTGTTTAACTCTTTCCTCCCTGAAACTTTAAATGGACAATTCCAGTTTCCATTTTAGTCTAGTTCATTTCTGAATTTTAAGGGTTGTTTTTGTCAATGTTGGCATTATAACAAACAGTGAAGACCCTGATCAGAGGGCTCCTTAAGGAGCCCTCTGATCTGGGTCTTCACTGTTTGCATAGGACAAGTGTACTTTTCACATGTACACTGTTTGAAAAGAACGCCTATATGCGGGACTAGGGTTCAAAGGGTTAACTGGTATATCGGTAAATTGCGATTCTGTTCAAAAAAGATATGTATTGGTTTCACCTTGGCCAAAATGGGTCTTTACTCCTTATCTCTTTCCACCGTGAATATTAATTTGAAGCTCTGTCTACTATGAATTTAAATATACATAAGACAAGAAATTTTAGTATCATGGACAAAAGTATAGAATTAGGCATGTTATATTGCTGTGGATCTACCACATCAGGGTCTACTCTGTTAGCAAAGGCGTGGGAATTACGGTAGTTTATAGGAGGGATCTGCTCAAAGTCATCTACTTGTAAATAGAGACAATATGTCGCGATATGTATTGCCTATTTAAAGCTCAGAGTTTTGGTAAAATGTAATAAAACAATTACTGCACTTTCTTTTGGTTGATATGAGAATTTATGGAGTGCAGAAAAACAATATCAACCTCGGCCTAGGGCCTCGGTCGATACTGTTTTTCTTTACTCCACAAATTCTCATATCAACCCAAAGAAAGTGCAGTAATTGTGTGATATCAATGTCTTTGTATACCTGATCAATCCTGAGTTTCATTTCATGCTGGAGTGTGCCTATGGCTCGTTTAGCTGCTGCATCATGTGACGAGAGTTTGTCTTTGTAGCTGCGGATCTCGTTTTGCTGCTGGGCAATTGTGTACTCAAGCTGTGGACGGGAAATAATTCAAATAAGTATAAATTTCACCATGCAAAATAAAACCAATAGCTGAACCCTTTCATTGCCATGGCCGACAACGCTGACATTTGCAAATACAGTGAAACCTCTCTATTACGACCACTAAATTATGTTAATTAGTAGGGTGTTTACGATAGTAGACCGCTTAAAGCAAGGTGACAGTGAAACAGAAAGCTCCTATAGGAGCTTTCTGTTTCACTGTCACCTTGCTTTAAGCTGTCACCTGTCTATTATACACTCAATTAGCCTTCTTTTTAGTGGTCGTAATAGCGAGGTTTTACTGTAGTTTGGTTAATGGATCCTGATCGGACGCCATGTTATGCGATGTCTGATCAGCATCCAAACTGTTTGACATTCATACCAATGGTAGTGAAAGGGTTAAAAATATTTCATTGAAGTTTATTTAATAATCATTGATTAGGGTGTCAAGCAGCTTGGATCTTGATGAGATGCAAAGTTACTAACTTACGGTACTAGGAGTATCATAGGACTCAAACTGCTTGCAGCACTACATTAACAGTCAAAATAACATTAGCCCTTTCCTCCATAACAAAAAGTGCAAATGGCCTATATGATCATCAAACTGAGTTTAAAGCAGGTTACTGCTTAAAACAAGAGCCGTATGCTTCACTTTCAAAGATCTTTCTTTAACTTTTCACATGTGTTGAACATATTCAATGAACTCCTTTGGGTGCATATGTGGAGCAAGAGTTAAATGGTTCCTATAGAGCTTATGTGGATGAAAGGTTTAACTCTTTCCTCCCTGAAACTTTAAATGGACAATTCCAGTTTCCATTTAAGTCTAGTCCACTTATAAGAGTTGTTTTTGTCAATGTTTGGCATTATGACAAACAGTGAAGACCCTGATCAGATGGCTCCTTTCGGAGCCCTCTGATCTGGGTCTTCACTGTTTGCATAGGACAAGTGTACTATTCACATGTACACTATTTGAAAAGGACACCTATAGGCGGGACTAGGGTTCAAAGAGTTAAAGAAGTTATGAGGCCAACTGAGTTAACCCATTACCCCATAGCCTGTTTCTAGTTTTGAAAACAGATGACCACTTAAAGCAGGTTGAAAGTAGGACAGAATGCACCCTAATCTGCTTTACTTTAAGCCTGATTTAGGCTACAATCTGCTAGGATAAAGAAAATTTATCTAATGGTGCATATCCATGACGCAGACTGTATAAAGCAGAACTACATGTATATTCTTTAATGGAGGAATAAATTAAAGGTGTAAAAAGGAGTATTTATGGTATGACCGGTTAAAAGAGCTTCACACTTGTCAAAAGAGTCGCTACATAACACCAGTTTAACCCACTACTCCATAAATACACCTTTTATATTATAAATAATTATTAATTCCTCCACTGAAGAAAACAATTCCATTATATACTGTAATGAAAATATTTCCTCCATTTTAACAAATGATCCTCAGGGTTAGATAAACTTTTGATGTAATTAGGTATTTACTCCTTGATAATTTACAGAATTGAGTATTTACAATTTTTATTGGGTATTTGCAATTTCTGTTATTGTAATATTCAGATGAGGTACTCAAAACTTTCCTTGTTTTGTATTACTCCTTATAATAATTGTGAAAAACAATTGCTTTTTTCCACAATTTTAATTGGGTAAATACCCCAAAGGCAATATGAGCCTTATCTGTAACCCTTGATGGTAACTTAAAGCAGGCTGAAAGTAAAGCAGAATGTGTATATAAACTCTAAGGGTGCATTCTACTTTACTTTCAACCGGTTGAAACCCATTACTCCATAGCCTGTTTTAGTTTAAAAGACAGGTGACCACTTAAAGCAGGTTGAAAGTAAAGCAGAATGTGCCTTAAGGCACATTCTGCTTTACTTTCAGCCTGCTTTAAGCTACTGTTTGTTAAATATATAGAAAATATTTTTTATGATACACATTCATAAATGTTTAAATTGGAAAAAAAAAAAATTCATCAATTAAGGAATACATTAAAGGTGTATAAAGGTGTATTTATGTGTAAATGGGTTACCATAAGTGTGCACCTGTCTTCAAAACTAGAAACGGGATATGGAGTAAACAGGATATGGAGATAATGGAGTAAAACGTTTAACCCATTACCCCATAGCATTTTTCTAGTTTTGAAAATAGGTGACTACTTAAAGCAGGTTGAAAGTAAAGCTGTGCCTTAAGGCACATTCTGCTTTACTTTCAGCCTGCTTTAAGCTACCCTTTGTTAAATATATAGAAAATATTTTATGATACATATTCATGAGTGTATAAATTGGAATTATTTTCCTCCATTAAGGAATACATTAAAGGCGTAAAAAGGTGTATTTATGGATAAATGGGTTACCATAAGTGGTCACCTGTCTTCAAAACTAGAAAAGGGATATGGAGCAAAGGTTTAAACTGTACACAGGGTTCCAGATAAGGGGAGTATTTCAATGCTTTAAACCCTATGGTGTCACTACTCATTAGAATCGTCTGAAAGAGACGATTCTAATGAGTAGTAACACCATAGGATTTGGTGCTGAATTAAGTGAGAAAATGTTGGATTTGTTCAGTTTACTCCCTCTTATCTGGAACCCTGCTGTACATATGTGGCAGTATAGAGATACCTACCTCTTTGATCTGGGGAATGTACAGGTCATCAGAGTTCTGGTGCTTTAAACACTCTAGATCATTCATACATGTGTCTCGCTCCTGCGACAGTGTGCTCATTCTCTCCTTGTGATCCCTCAAATCGTTTTTCAATCTATTTCAGAAAAAATGAATACAACCAGATTAATTTCTATTCAGTTGGGTAGATTATTTAACATTAATTAATATGTATTTAGGCTTTGCCTATGGACGGAAAAAAGCAAATTTATACTAATGAAAACGGAATAGATCTATCACCAGTGTGTGATTAGCGCTCTTGTATCAGTTCGTTGTGCTACGCCTCTCGTGACTGAGATCTGGATTACACAACCGACTCGAACTTTTATTATATACCTAAATTGTTTGGGACAAGATCTATATGTTGTTAAACCAAATAATCAAATAGATCTATAAGCACCGGTTTTTAAATTGTTAAAAGTTAAAACTCCTCCGTACACCTATAATGCAATCTGAAACTATTTTTGGAAGTCATATGACCACCAATAATGACGTCATTATTTATATTGATGGCGTATTGGTAATCCGTTATTTTTATCGGTTCGATTGAGGAGTAGATTTTTGTAAAAAACGTTCATTTAAGCGTTTAAGGGTATGAATTGAACTGTTTGAAGCTTTGTCCTTTGGAGAAAATCATTTCAAGTGAGTGTTGGAGGTTATTCATGCTTAAAATGATTTAAAAATAGCACCGAAATCGGGAATTCCGAAACGTCACGCACAACTCTTCGTAAAAGCCGTGACGTCATCATCCAAGATGTCAGCCCCCATGTTTTGTAGTTGCCTAGTTTTGAGGAAATTATTCACGGGCAAATCAAACACTTTTCAAAGTCTGTCAGTGATTGAATAAAATTGGAATACCTTTGATTTTATCATGCATTACTTAAGAACGGAAAAAAGGCAAGCCTTTTTTCCGTATAAACAGTGTTTTCTCCAAGTTATACATAGAACTATATAAGTAAAGTGTTGAATACAAGTGACAGCTTAAAACAAGATGAAGAATACCAGAAAGCTCCTACACAGGGCTCCAGAGAAGAGGGAGTAAACTGAACAAAAATTAATCCAATATTTTCTCACTCACTTCAGCACCAAATCCTATGGTGTTACTACATGTACTCATTAGAATTGTCTTGAAAAGACGATTCCAGTGAGTAGTAGAAACCATAGGGTTTAATGCAGAAATAAGAATTTTACTTTTTGAAATACTCCACTTATCTGGAGCTCTGCCCCTACAGAAGCTTTTGAACAGCTTTACTTTTAGTTTACTTTAAGCAGTCACCTGACTAGAACACAGTAAGATAAAGGCTAAACTTATTGTCAGATATGACTATGTGTCAGATATCATTATGACTATGGGGCCCGGGAAAGGGCTAAACTGTCTGCATCTTGACAGTTTTGTGGTTCTTTAAATAGTTACAGCTAAGAACAAGTTTGACTTATTTATAATTAAACTCATTAGAATATCTACTATCTAGCAATATATCATAAAATAATTCAAGTTAAAGCAGGCTGAAGTAAAGCAGAATGTGCCTTAAGGCATATTCTCCTTTACTTCAGCCTACTTTAACCCATTCCCCCATAAATACGTTTTTTTACGCCTTTAATTGATTCCTCCATTGAAGAAAAAAGTTCAAATTTATACATCTAAGAATATATATTACACAAAATATTTTCTATATTGTAGCCGATGGTAGCTTAAATCAGGCTGAAAGTAAAGCGGAATGTGCCTTAAGGCACATTCTGCTTTACTTTAAACCTGCTTAAGTGGTCACCTATCTTCAATACTAGAAACAGGCTATGAGGTAATGGGTTAAGTGGCTTTAAAACAAGAAATAGGCAATGCAGTAATGGGTTAATTTTAAACTCAATTTTTGTTTCAAAAACCATTGTTTAACAGAATGTTCATCCCCAGGACTCATTCTTTTGATTTAAAAATTTATCACTGTTTTAAAACCTTTTGGATAGAAGCTCACCTGCTTATCTCACACTCCCGGTCCAGTAACAACTGTTTGGCCTGATGCATCTGACGCTTTAAGTCCTTGCTTTCTGGAATGTTAGTTCTACCATCTTTACTCACAGGCCTGTTCTTCTTTAATGAACACTGAAGATTGTTCCGAAGACACTGTTCACAAGAGAAATCATCCTCATCTTTTAATGTTTGTTCATTTGAGATTGCATAATTTTCAGCATCTTTTTTAAGAGCTGCGGAGTCTGCCCTGGAATTCTGAAGAGTGGCATCAAGTTCTGATAACAACTCTTCTTCAGAATCAATGTCAGCTGTAATACCATTTTCACTGGTTTTGCTTTTGGTATCAGAGTGTTCTGCATCATTCTGTTTCTGTGTCTGCTTTTGCTTATCAGGTAAAGGATTAACTTTATCAGCACAGTTATCTATAGATGCAGAATCAGATCTTGAATTTTCTCCAGATTTACTGTGCTTTCGGATTGCCCCTGTTGCTATGCTTAGGTTAAGTTCTGCGTCAGTCTTTGGAGTATCTGGATTTGTAAGTTTCCTAACACTTGTGTCTACTTTCACATTATCACTACTGGTTTTAACTAGGGTGTCAACACTCTGGGAACATGCTTGATGACTTGTGCTAGAATGTTTGGTCGGACTGATATCGTTTTGGCTTTCAGTTTTCACCTGTGATACTGTTGGACTATTTTCACCTACTGGATTATTTCTTACATTCCCATCACTATTTCTATATTCTACATTCCCCTGTTCAGTGTTAGTATCTTGCCTATCCACTGAGTGTGAGCTGGCACTATTATGGCTATCCATGAGTTCAGCTGTTGGATTTTGACTAGATTCACTCTGACAGGTTGTTATTGCACTTTGATCACACTCTGGCTGAAATGATTGTGCAACTTCAGTCTTTGACTCAGCTGAAGTCGCAACACTTATTTCATCTTCAGGTACTACTCTTTCATCATTGGGTGCTTCCAATGTGGAAGTGGACATAGCACATGCTTCATCTCTTCCAGATGATTGAGTTAACGCTTCACTTTCACTTTTTATACACACTGTGTCTGACTCAGCATTTGCATTGCTACTAAGTTCATTTGCAGTATTATTTCTTCCACCAGAAGCTGAACAATGGTGTGAAGTGATTTCGTCATCTGACTCAGTCGGTTCATTTTCTTCTTGAGCAACAAAATCAGCCCCTTCATCTTGATCTAAAACATTTTGCTCAATTATGTTACCTTGCTGATTCCCAATATTTACATTAACTATAGCAGAAGCTCCATCTGCTTCTACTTCTAAATCATTTGCTGCACAAGTACTGTTTTCCCTCACAGATTCAGCTCCACAATCTTCAGGCACACTGTCTTCAAGCTGACAACTTGATTCTGTTCTATGATGTGCAGCAACACAACCTGAATCATGACCCTGCTCAGCCTCAGTGATATCACCCCTGTTAACATCTCCTTCTGCCCCCTCCCCTTCTATAAAGCCAGCAAAGTTCTGCGAATTCTCCTCTGGTTCTAAAGACCATTCTGCACCAGCAAAGTTAACTTCCTTGTTTGTCCCATAATATTGTTCATCCTCTGCTTCCAGATTCTCTTGCATCTCATTACTTGCTGGAGCTCCTCCCTCTCCATTATTGTTCACATTGCCTCCATTCGTGACATCTCTGAACTGAGCTTGATCTCCTTCAGCTAAACAACTATTCTCATTGGCATCATTGTCCGGTTCACATATATCAGATTCCGCTGAGTTTGCTCCACCAGCTTGAACATGTTCTGGCAGCAATGCTTGTCGGTTTTCATTTTCTCCAGTTGCTTCTACGGCTTGGAATTCTATATTAGATCCTGCCTCTGACTCAGGCGGTGCATCTTCCTCCTCAGGAGCGTCAGCTTCTGGGTCTGGGTTTTCTATAAGACCCTCATCTTCAGGCTCGATATCGGACATCTTTGTCTCACATCTGTAGATTAAGAAAAGAAGAATTATTTTTCTGTCAGAACCCAAACACAACCAGGGTCCAAGGTTAGAAAGCTTTTACATTGAGTCTGAAGGCGTTCTCAAGCATTTGATTTGTCAGATTTGAGCCTAGGCTCAAATCTGACTAATCAAATGCTTGAGATCACTCAGACTCAACTCAAATGCTTTATATTATAACCTTGGAGCTAGGGCTCCAGATAAGAATATTTAATTTTGATTTGTTTTGATTTTACGTCGCTTTCAACAGTATTTCAGTCATATCGTGACGTCCAGCTAATCATAGGTGGAGGAAGACCCCAGAAGCCCTTTATGCACTCACAGTTTCAGGCACAAATCGGCAACTGGGTAGAACCACCGACCTTCCGCAAGCCAGCTGGAAGGCTTCCCCAATCCCCACATGAAAAATCCGAACGACCCTACTGGGATTCGAACTCACAGCGGTGAGGAGCTTAGTGATGTAAGTCACAGTGACTATACCACTAGGCCACGGAGGCCCCTTAAGAATATTTAAAAAACTAAAATCTTTATTTTGTATTAAACCCTATGGTCTACCTTACTCATTAGAATCGTCTTGACAAGAAGACTCTAATGAGTTCTCACAGAGCACCAGATAAGGGTAGTTTTTCAAAAACTAAAATCTTTATTTCTGAATTAAACCCTATGGTGTCACTACTCATTAGAATTGTCTCTTCGAGACAATTCTAATGAGTAGTAACAACATAGGATTTGGCGCTAAAATGAGTGAGAAAATGTAGGATTTGTTCGGAAAACTCTCTTATCTGGAGCCCTGTAGGGCTCTGACAACTTTGAAATATATCATTTACAGTCAAACCTGTATTAAGTGACCATTCAGAAAATGATGTATTTGTAGTTTTTACGATAGGTGGCAGCTTAATGCAGGACCAAAATAATGCAGAAAGCTCCTATGCAGCTATTGGAGCGTTCTGCATTACATTTTTCCTGCATTAAAACAGTTATCTCTCTTTATTTAGAGATCATCATGCATCTTCATTATCATCATCATCATCAGTTCATCATGATTATCATCATCTTCATTAAGTGTTCGCTTATCAAAGGTTTAACAGTATGATAAACTTGCTTCAATAGAACTATATCACATTCTGTCACAGAAAAATTCCCCTGAAACTTAAGTCCAATTTCAAAATATGTTTTGTCCATTTTTGACTATTTAGAGTTGATATCAACAATACATTACAAAATTAACAAACAGTGTAGATCCTGATCTGAAAGAGCCCTCTGATCAGGGCCTATACTGTTTGCATGGGACAAGTGTAATCCTCACATGTACACTGTTTGTAAAGGACAAGTATACTCTCCGCTAGGGCTGAATGTGTTAAAGGTCTCCTATAGGATCTACACTGTTTGCAAATGTCTGAGAGGACAGGTATGGTTTTCATTGGTACACTCAGGGCTCCAATAAGAGGTAGTTTTTTCAACAAACCCAACAATTCTCACTCTTTTAAGCCCCAAATCCTATGGTGTAACTACTCATTAGAATCGTCTCGAAGAGACGATTCTAATGAGTAGTAACACCATAGGGTTTAATTCAGAAATAAAGATTTTAGTTTTTGAAAAACTACCCTTATCTGGAGCTCTGTACACTATTTGTGAAGGATGAATATACCTTACAAGGGTTCAATGGAACTTGGATTTCATCTAGACTACCTAACTCACACTGGGATTTGTCCAGCCCTGTCAGAATCATTACAAACCTTAAAGCAACGAGTAACCTCATCATTAACAGTGTACCTGTGAAATAAATAGTTGTCCTTACCTACAGTTACAGTGAAGACCCTGATAGCGTGAGAAGAAAATCTAAAGTAAAAGGTGGAAGTATGTTAAGTGAGAAATAAAAGTAAAAAAAAGAGGTAGAATTAGGAGTGGGTGGCTAGCTAGTTGAGCCTTGAAGGCATCAACTGAGCCTTCTGACGCTATGTCCATTGAAATTTGCAAGCTTATTCCATTCCCTAATTGTGTGAGGGAAGAAGGACTGTAGGGGATTTGGAAGGTTTGGCTGTGTGACCTTGATGATGTTCTGGATGGTTTATGGAGATTGTAAAATTTGTTGATAGCAACAATGTTGTTATTAAATCTTAAATAGCATGGTTAGTCGAGTCACGTCGACGATCTTGAAGAGATTTCCATTTCAAATCATTTATCATGGTTGAGACACTTGAACGGTTGTGACCGGTAGTTGTTTTTCACAAATCGTGCTCCTCTTTGCTGGACCATCTCTAGTCGCTGGATGTCGCCTTTTTCATAGGGATCCCAGACAATTTACAAGGCTCCAGATAAGAGGGAGTAAACTGAAAATATTTAAATTGAGCGCTTCATTTCCTGCATTCTGGGCCATTCTGAGGGTGCTTCAAGACTTATTAGGCAAAAAGTAGGAATAGAAGGAGTTTTTGTAGAAAAATGCGAAAAAGTAGGAGGGTGATTAAAAAGTAGGAAAAAAGTAGGAAAAGTAGGAATGGTTGAAGACCTGAACTTCAGAAACATGAGACAGTTTCTATGTGATCGTTTACAATTCAATCATCAACAAAAGTTGACTTGAAACAATAACTCTATTCCATTTAAAGAAAACAAATGATTCAGCTATAACGAATGACAGCAAGTCATAACAAGAGCCCCATGAGGCATATTTCGCTCACCTGAGTGAGAATAGGTGACAAAATGGAGATACAGATTAATGTCCAGGACGGGGTCATTTTTTACCTGAGGGGCATAATTTGAAAACAAACTTGATAGAGGACCTGTAGATGATGCTATGTGCCAAATATATCAGCTCTGGGGTGACTATTGAGGTCAAAAAGACTATCCTGATAGTATTGCAATAGTTCAAATACTATCCCGATACTATTGGGAAAGTCAATAAACTATTGCGATACTATCACGATAGTTGTTTTAATAACTACTTCCTTATAAACAGAGGCTTGTTTAGCTAGCTTCGAAGCAGTGTTCTGAAGGAAGTTTTCAGACGTTTTCGTTGTGTTCCCTATTGCCATAGACGGGTGTTTGCATTTCATGTGATCGATTAAATTGGATGTATTTTAAGTTTTATATTATAGTTTCTGCATGCAACTTTTGTTTGATCCACTGTGTCGTTTTGCTTTACGAAGCCAAAGTGCTGCCAAACTACAGCTTTACCTTTCTTGTTGTCAACAATTTCCACTTCGTCTGCCATTTTCACTACTTTCAGTTTACACTAAGATCGAATGGAATACCGGTGTCTCGTTTTCGAGAACTAGGATTCAAGTTAATTCAATTTTTTACAGTCTTATGACTAATCTAAAATGATTTAAAGTGAGGGGAAAATAAGTTACGAACTAAATTAATTAAATGGTAAATGATTCTAAGTTATTGATTCTCATTTCCGAATTTTCCACCCGGTCTCGGCCTTTACCTTCCTGAAAACATGCGGTCCCCCCCCCCCCTGACCGAAATCGATTTTAAGCGTTTTTATAACTATTTAGATGAGCTCTCCTGAGCTTAAACTTCTGGCTAAAATCATGATGAATCATTGCAGGGGCGAGGCCAGGCTTCAATGAATGATATGCACCTCAGGGGGAGAGTGCTGGAAGGGGTATCAAAACAAAACCACTAACCTTGACAGATTTTAGAAAAATCAATTATGTCGGGTCCCTGTGGTAAAAAACGTATGCATATGGAACTGTATGACGCCCATGTTCGATATTACCGCCTAAATAAGCGCACAGTAGTGGTCAATGCTGTGTCGGCTGTGAACGAACACCTGTCCCGTTTTCCAAAAATGGGTGTTTTCAGTGAGTACAGTTACTGTTCGAAATGCATGCTTAAAGTTGGTTTTGTGTTATGTTTTTATGGAAGGGTATTATTAGCTAGACAGAAGTGCAAAAAGGGTGTCGTTTTATCAATTATCATTCATGATATGCTCCGTTTTGTCGAGATAGGGTGAGAATATACTGAATATCAGTTGTACCCCTTGTCTCTATATATACCTACTGACAATTTTTTCCCTCAAAAATCAATCGTGTCGGGTCCCTGTGCCCCCCTCCCCCCCCTAAATCCGCCCTTGGCATGACTCAATGGCTTCCAACCCAACAATACATGCATTTTTTGTGGGGCTTAAACACCCTTTATTTATAGTGAGATCGGAAACAAACCACAAGAAATAGCAATTTCTGAATGATTAAATTAACTGGAAATAAGTTTACCACGAGGCCACTTGAAGTTTTCAATTCTTAAAAACTGACGGGAAAAAAAGTAAAATGCGACATTAAATATAATACAGAGTATTGAAAATAACGATTTCCGAGACACGAAATTGGGTCATTTTATTTTTTCCTTTTATGTCAAAGTGTTGTACTTTAACATCATTTTTTGTTTCTTTTATACATGTTTAGGTCAAGATCTACCCATTAACCACAAAATATCCCAGAAATTGTTTTTTTTTAAAAAAAATCCTTTGTCATTTAACAAACCAGAAATGGGTGTCAAAGCCACCTGATGCTCGCCTGTTTAAAGTTTAAGTCTGAAAAAACATCTTGTATCGAAAGCAAATCAATTTTCAGTTTAGAAAGATTATTAAATTAATGTTGAGTCTACATCTAGTTATATTAAACTTTAAAACAACTTGTGTAACATTTAACCTGGTGATTTGTAGTCAAAACAACTTAGTCCAAAACATGTTGAAAATTGACATAAATTAAAATTATTTTTAAATTCCAACTTCATAACATCGATATTTGACCCCTAATGAACCTCCATACAAAATTTCAACACCCTTGCACAAGTACTAAACTTTAAAACAACCTGTCCAAAAAACTTTAACCTGGTGAATGTAGTCGAAAAACCTAAGTCCAAAACATGTTAAAAAAATTTGACATATTTTAAAATTATTTTTAAATTCCAACACCATAACATCAATGTTTAACCCCAAATGAACCTCCATACAAAATTTCATAACCCTAGCACAAGTACTAAACTTTAAAACAACCCGTCCAAAAAACTTTAACCTGGTAATTTGTAGTCGAAAAACCTAAGTCCAAAACATGTTGAAAATTGACATAAATTAAAATTATTTTTAAATTCCAACATCATAACATCAATGTTTAACCCCAAATGAACCTCCATACAAAATTTTATAACCCTAGCACAAATATTAAGCTTTAGTTTAAACATATTTATTTCCAGAAGTACATATGACTACAATTATACATGCTAACGTTATTTTACAATACTTAGGAAAAGGATTGAAACGAAAGAATAAACTTATTGAGTTTCTCTCCTTACTTATAAACTAAACAGTTAGTCTTGTGTTTAGCGGCTTCCTAGAAATCTTTCTTACTAGAGAAAGCATAGTTTCATATTGTATTACTTTCGGTTGCTTCAGCCTTGATACAGAACAGAAGTAAAGGAGAAAGCGCAAAGTGTCTTTCTGATTTACTTCTGCAATGCACCAATTTATCAACATTTTAGCAGAGCATATTAAGCTTTAAAACAACCCGTCCAAAAAACTTTAACCTGACCACGCTCACTCACGCCGGGGGTATGACATTAGCTCTGCTGTTCTACGAACAGGCGAGCTAAAAATGTACCAGAAACATCAACATATGCACTTACCTAATCAAATAATCCCTAAAGCCTTTTTGTACACCAGTGAAATTTGAATAAATACTAAAGCTCCACTAAAATAGTCCTTCAAACATGCATGTATTTTCACTGTCAAATCTAGCCGCCATTTTGAAAGGGTACCTTGAACCAATGACATCAAATTAAGGCCAAGTAAAATGTAATTTTTATGTT
Organism: Gari tellinella; assembly: GCA_922989275.2. Classification (NCBI taxonomy): domain Eukaryota; kingdom Metazoa; phylum Mollusca; class Bivalvia; order Cardiida; family Psammobiidae; genus Gari; species Gari tellinella. The sequence continues at coordinate 50,885,314 of OV277866.1, forward strand.
AAAGTCCTAGATCCCATACAGTTTTTTAACTTAACACCTTTTTCAATGTTTTCAAATGAAAAAAAAATCAAATAAACTAGAAATATGAATAAATTAGATATTTTCTCAATACTGGTCAATTATTGGTATTTTCCTACAGTCAGATTATTGGTCAACATTGCCTAATTATAATTTGTCCCTCAGTATAGTTTAAAAGGTACTCCATGAATATATCCTGTTCTCCTGACTGAACCACTGGTCTCTTTTACATATTTTTAAGTATTTGTGCGGGCTGATGGTGAGTAATTTCTATTGTTATTCTTATTTAATGTGGGTGAGGTTGATCCGAAAGTAATGCAAAAATGTGCTAATTCTTTGATTACTCATGATAAGGTGATTACCGATAAACCAAACAATAAAATGTTATTGGCCTTACATATGACGTATTTATAGTCACGTGACCTTCATTAAGAATAGACGTGCTTGCAGACGATGTAGTAGTAAATTAATTTCTGTATGTTTAAGGCATCAGATTCGTTGCTAAGATACAGGTAAATTTGGGAATAGTGAAAATAACTGATTTTGTGTGTATATTCATAATCACATCGAAAAAATACTTGTATGTACCACATTTGTCACTTGTGTTGTTTGGAAGATGAAATACGTTTATAGTAAAAACAAACCTCACAGTCGGATTTGTGATGTGTGCAAATCTCGCGCTGCGCGTGATGTAAACAAAAAGTCATCGGAATATGGTACCCCACGGAATTAGGGACCTTGGCGATATATATTGCCTTTTTGACGAGTTTACACTTTGACGAATCGTCCGTAATTCGTTTTATTAAACTGAACTCAACATATGAAACTTTATTACGAAATGAAATATAGTTGATGCATTTAAACATGTTTATCCTGTTTGCATAATTATCTGTATCAATCATTCAATGCGTCATAGAACCCTAAAAGGCTTTTACACGACGGGCTTTCCTTTCTACTACGAGATTGACACCTATTTCATTTTCTTTCCATGTATATTGTATTGATTGTTGTTTGTCACATGCTGTATATACTTATCTATGTTTTTGTAATCTTCAATTTGGAGGAAATAAAGAAAAATATAACCTTGCTTCTTGTCAATTCGCCACTTTCTTGTCAATTCGCCACCTAATCAAAACTTAGAATTCCGTCACGAGCAGGCTATCGAGGATGTCCGAAATCTACAGAGGATATCCGAATACTGGGACAGTTTCACTCAGGAAGATTTCAACTTCAAGCGCCGAAAATGCGAAAGAACAGATAAAATAACAATAATTCACAAAAAGTTTCAAATCAAAAGACATGTTGGTAATTTTAATTCTAGCTGTCCGTTGTTACTTTTTTATTGTTAACTTGTAAAAGTTATGATTTCTTTTCAAAAAATTAAATCTTTCAAAATCATTAAAAATGTTCAAGTTTCATGAAACAAACTATATAACGTACTGACAGAGCCTACATTGACCTAATTATCGAACCACCAATCAGAGGTGGCGAATTGACAAGAAAGCATCCCGGTGATCCAGAGCAATGACTTCGTTCGAAAACGGTACAGTTATTACACTTTCTATTTATTTCACAAGTTTTATTTGTATATATTCGTGTTATTGAAGGTTCAGTTCAGAATTAGATCCGTGAACAAGTAAGAAATGTTACATCAGATAGACAGATAGGCGCATGCGCGAAAATATAGCTAAGGGTGGCGAAAACACAGGTAAACAGGCTATATACAATTGTTAACGACTATGGACAACGCACGACTAACGACGCACGTAGATGGACGGACGACGACGGGCGACAGACACAGGGCCATCCCAATAGCTCACCTTGAGCCTTTGGCTCAGGCGAGCTATAAAGGTGTCTTTGGACATAGAATTTTGACATTTCGATTGAAAGAAATTACTTTTTCTCAGCCCTACAATGCTTACAGTTTAAAACATTTTGATAGGGGCTATTGTTCGTTTGTATTCTGCTATCACCTCAAGCAAAATCAAAAATATCCATGAATGGGTGTAGTATTTCCAGGAAAATATAATCTGTCAGTTTTACATCTCATTTGCCAACATTACAAAATGGCGAGAACATCATAAAGTCACATGACCAATCTTATTTCAAGACTGCTTTTCGAAATATTTGTATAAGAAATCATAGATCAATTTCTTATGTTGAAAACCAGACCATCATTTCTCTTACTGCCTTTTACCATACCTAATATTTAGGTGTCTGTACAAATTTTATTTTAGACATAGATCTAGACACATTTTATTTCACGTGATTTTTACGTTATGCCTTTCAACGCGAGATGCATTTTAAGTAGAGCTGAGTTTCATTCAAGTTTAGAACTTTCATGAGGCTGTGATTTCATGAAAGTTACAAATGCTGGTTTTAAGGACAGTCCAGAATGTCGGTTAGGGTACATAGGCTGGTTTGGATTTTACAACTACGCCTTTTAGCACGCATGCGCAACAAAGGCGTTCTCAGCAACAGTCATTTCCGGTTTGGAATCGTCGTCAGCACAGACTTGCATTTCTTTTCACGATGTACAAGAAAGAGAAACCATTGCCAGTGAAAAGCAGTGCGTCGCTGCTTTGTAATAACTTAACCGTTTTAAATGGTGCCGAAAAAGGGTTTCTTAATTATGCCATTGTTCACAAATACCTTATCAATATGATTTGCACATCAACAGACGGGTCAAATGTGACGCACAGGCAGGTGATTTGTAAAGAGCCCTCCGCCACACAACAGGGGACATCCATGGTGATGCAGGTAAACGTCCGAAATGTATAGGCCCAGTTAAAAGTGGTCTCAACTGTCAAAAATAAAGAAAATTGGCCTTATTGAAAGTGAGCACCCGTTTTGACACTCACCTATTTCGACGCTATATGAGTTTACTAGTCATATCTGTAATACGCAGTATCTTCATCACAGTTGACTCACGGCTTGTATAGCTCAGAGCGCCGGCTTACAGTGCGGGAGGTTGATGGTTCAATCCCCATACGTGTCAAACCAAAGACTTGAAACTTTGTAGTTGACGAAATTGGCGCTCAGGATTCCGGGTTAGCATTACGACTGGTTTGTCGGTGTCAGGATAAAGTGACCAGCCAGATACAGTCCCAATGGTGCACCTAAAAAGAGTTCCTTCTTATAATCATCAGGATTGATGGCGAGAAGTAATAAATAGAAATAGACTCTGCTGTAGAGTTTCTCATGTGGACTATATCTCACCGGTAATTTTCTCATGTATTTTGTTAATATGGTGGGGATATGTTGGATCAAGGTTGCACTTTAAGAGAGTCTGTACACATGAACCTTCCTGTCGCCGTGATGTACGGTAGATGAGTTCTCCTACCTGGTTTGCCATTTTGCCAGGCATGTCTTGCGACTTGATTGCCCCCCTTGTCAGTGAAATAAAGAGTATGTTTTTCTGTTTCAGGCAAGATGGGTTGTTCTCAAGCACAGATCTGTCCTAGTTTTAACTTCACAAAAAGGGATTCAGGTAACATGTAATCTTACACATTTAAGTTTACTCAAAAGAAAATTTACAGAATCTTTACACAGATAGGAGAATCAGATTTAACCCTTTCCTTCCTGAAACCTCAAAGTATTCTAATTTCAATTTAGTCAAGTCCATTTTTGACTTGGTTGATTTTCAATTTAGTCAAGTCCATTTTTGACTTTTTAGGGTTGATTTTTATAATATATGTCAAAATGACAAACAGTACAGATCCTGATCAGAGGGCTCCTTAAGGATCCCTCTGATCAGGGTTTACATTGTTTGCATAGGACAAGTGTACTCCTCACATGTAGGCTGTTTGCAAATGACGCATATATGCGTGACTAGGGTTCAAAGAGTTAACCTATTACTCCAGAGATTCACATTTTTACTCTTTTAAGTTAATCTTCCGCTGAAGAAAATTGTTCCACTTTATGCAGTCATGCAGATTAACCATAACAAATAGATTCTATGTGACTGTCCTAGCAGATGATAGCTTAAAGCAGGCTGAAAGCGAAACAGAAAGGCAAACAGTATCCTCTTGATATCTCAAGTAGTCTTCAATTGATTTTTTCCCGAACTTCATAGGATAGTTTGTTGGCAAATTATGGCTGGACAAGTTCAATAACCACAATTTTCAGATGTTTATTTATAGAGCCCTTAGTTAATATGCAGACACAGGCTTTGTTATTTGAATATGATTTAACTCATTTATAATTTTAAGGAGCTCTCTGATCAGGGTCTACTCTGTTTGCTCCCAACAAGTGTACTTTTCACAGGTCTATTGTTAGTAAATTACGAGAATACTTATTGCAAGGGATTAGGGTTGATTGTTTTAGAATATGAACATTAGTTATGTTTAGTTTTTATCCAATGATTCGGAACAATTATTTTACTTAATTTGAATATTTCGACTGTATCCCAGTCTTTGTCAGCTGATTGTCAACTATCACGTTGGACGTAGACTGTGTGATACAGATGAAATATTCAAAGTAATTAAAATAACTGTTCAGAGTCAATTGATAAAACTAAACAAAAATGTCAAATTCAGAACAAGAGATTAATCTTCAATGTGGTATGAAAATTAGTATTTACAGATTTTTGTAACTTTGTGCCTTTCTTTTAATAGATGTTTGAACATGATGGCTCAGCTATGTTGTACTGGTATGCTTTGGGAGACAATTCTACATCTGACATGGCAGGTTTGTAGTTTATTATACCCCCACAAACAGAGTTTGAGGGGGGTATACTGTAGGGCTGCAACGGTTCAGGTACTTCACGGTTCGGTTCGGGTTCGAGTAGACCCCTTCGGTTTTCGGTTATTTCGGTTCGGGTATTAGGATAAGAACTTGATAAAATCAACCAGAAAAAAATTCTTATTTACTGGCACATGTCTATGCAGACAATAGATCTACACACTTTTTCGAAAACGCTATCACTGTCATCTATAATTTTATCATATGTACGAGAAAGATGTGCATTTCTTTCTACCATTTTAGGACAGATTGTAGCGAATTTAAGGCGTGGTTCGTCCCAACCTGTTTTTCATTGAAGTTTCGTAACTAAGCTTTCAGTCTATTTTGTTTGTCATTCTGGCTGGTCTTCCTTAAATGCCTCATCAGCCTTCTATTTATAAGCGCTAGAAGAACTACCTAGCTCCAATTATATTATTATTTTACTGAAAAAGTTAATAATATTTCAGTTTAATTATTTACATCGCCATTCGCAATTTGCGGTCGCTAAGTAATAGACTGGTTACCCTTTTTCTGATGCTGATTGGACTTTGGTACCTTTGAAGCCTGGCTATCAATCGTGCGCATGCGTTAAGTGCTGGGTTTCCCGGAATTATAAATAGCCGATATGAAAAGAACGAGACAGACGAGAAGCGAGCTATTTAAATTACTGCAAGAAGAAAAGGTTAGAACTGTGATTTAACCTTACATTTTGGAACGTCTGACCATCAAAAATATACACGCAGACTGCACGCTGATTGGTAAATTAGCGGTCTAGTGTAATTTACCATACATCGGCGCACCGAACCGAAAATTTGCGGTGCCGACCCGAAACTCGAACCGAGACAAACGAACCGAAAATAACCGAAATTCGGTGAACCGTTGCAGTCCTAGTATACTGGAATCAGCCTGTCGGTCGGTTGGTTGGCCGTCGGTCGGTCCGGCGGTCGTCGGTCTGTCTGCAAAATCTTGTACTTTCAACTCCTCCTTCAGTTTCAACCCGATTAATTTGATATTTGGCATAAATGTTACTCAGGTGTAGTAGATGTGCAAGACACAAATTTCAGGTCTCTGTGACCTTGACCTTGACCTTTGGCCTTGAAATTAGTATTGAAATTGGTAGGCAAAATCTTGTACTTTCAACTCCTCCTTCAGTTTCAACCCGATTCATTTGATACTTGGCATAGATGTTACTCAGGTGTAGTAGATGTGCAAGACACAAATTTCAGGTCTCTGTGACCTTGACCTTGAGCCTTGAAATTGGTAGGCAAAATCTTGTACTTTCAACTCCTCTTTCAGTTTCAACCCGATTCATTTGATACTTGGCATAAATGTTACTTAGGTGTACTAGATGTGCAAGACACAAATTTCAGGTTTCTGTGACCTTGACCTTTGGCCTTAAATTTGGTCTTGAAATTGGCAGGCAAAATCTTGTACTTTCAACTCCTCCTTCAGTTTCAACCCGATTCATTTGATACTTTGCATAGATGTTACTCAGGTGTAGTAGATGTGCAAGACACAATTTTCAGGTCTCTGTGACCTTGACCTTTGGCCTTGAAATTGGTATTGAAATTGGTAGGCAAAATCTTGTACTTTCAACTCCTCTTTCAGTTTCAACCCGATTCATTTGATACTTGGCATAAATGTTACTCAGGCGTACTAGATGTGCAAGACACAAATTTCAGGTCTCTGTGACCTTGACCTTTGGCCTTAAATTTGGTCTTGAAATTGGCAGGCAAAATCTTGTACTTTCAACTCCTCCTTCAGTTTCAACCCGATTCATTTGATACTTGGCATAGATGCTACTCAGGTGTAGTAGATGTGCAAGACACAAATTTCAGGTCTCTGTGACCTTGACCTTTGTCATTTAAATTGGTCTTGAAATTGACAGGCAAAATCTTGTACTTTCAACTGCTCCTTCACTTTCAACCTGATTCACTTGATACTTTGCATAAATGATACTCAGGAGTAGTAGATGTGCAAGACACACATTTCAAATCTCTGTGACCTTGACCTTTGGCCTTGAAATTGGCAGGCAAAATCTTGTACAGCGAACTCCTTCACTTTCAACCTGATTTACTTGATACTTGCCATAAATTTTCCAAGTTTTTATGATGGTGGCAGCACCCTGCCATTGTCAAACCTCATTGAAAACGTCTGCAGAGTGTGACAGAGTGCTGCATAGTGGGGGTATTTATCACCTTTAGTGATAGCCGTTCTAGTTATATACCTATTCACAAATGCAAGCAAATACAGAGTTACAGACCCAACAATAGATGATGACATCATGGCTTTTATGCAACATAAGTTATACACGATTTATTTATATTAAGAAGCTTTGTACGTGACATTTCGGAATTCCAGGTGTCGATGCTATTTTCAAAAAAGTTGAAACCAAGCGTTGTTAACTTTTGAACAAAACATTTCCATTTTAAGCATGAATAACCCACAGCACTCACTTGTCATGTTTTCCTCCAAAGGATAAAGCTTAAAACAGTTCAATTCATACCCTTAAACGCTTAAAATAGCGGATTATATCAAGAACAAATCAATACGTCATCAATATAAATAATGACATAATTATTGGTGGTCACATGACTTCCAAAAATAATTTCAGATTGCATATATTATGTGTACTGAGGACTTTTAACATACATGTATGCATATATAGATCTATTTGATTATTTGGTTGAACAACATATAGATCTTGTCCCAAACAGTTTAGGTATAAAATAAAAGGAATATCACTAGTGTGTGACCCACAGTCTTGTATCAGTTCTCGTTGGTTGTGTAATCCAGATAACACTTGAGGCTATACGCCTCTTGGGTGATCTGGATTACACAACCAACTTGAACTGATACAAGACCGCGGATCATACACAGTGGTGATATTCCTTTTATATTCAGGGCTCCATACGAGAAACAGTTAACTGAACATTTTATGTCATATGTTTACGGAAATTACCCAAAACTTTATGATATCCTGATTGTGATACCCCAAAGTCCACTTCTAGCTTTGATGACAGGTGACCACTAAAACCATTACCCCATAAATACCCCCTTTTTATGTCTTTGATTTATTTCTAATCTAAAGAAAATTGTTCCATTTTACACAATATTTTCTATATCATAGGAGATGGTAGCTTAAAGCAGGCTGAAAGTAAAAGCAGAATGCAGCTTCTGCTTAACTTTCAACCTGCTGTAAGTGGTCACCTGTCAGCAAAACTAGAAACAGTCTATATGCTTAAGGGTTAAAACATGGCGAAAGTAAAGTAGAATGCACCTTAAGGCACATTCTGATTTACTTTCAGCCTGCTTAAAGCTACCATCTGCTAGAATACAGAAACTATCTCTTATAGTGTATGTTCATGACTATAAATTGGAACTATTTTTTTCAGTGGAGGAATAAATTAAATACCGCTAGACGTAAAAAGGCGTATTTATGGGATAAAGTGTGACTACTCAGGGGTGTAAAAATTTCAAAATTGTTACTCGCCCTGCTGGGTGATAATGACATTTTGCTCATTAGTTTCTGTTGTAAATTATCAGAAAATCTGCTTGCCCTGACAAAATGTTACTCGCCATGGTGAGTGGGCGAGTAGAATTTTACACCCCTGCTACTAAATAGAATTGACACTTTGAGGTGAATTTAATGAGTAGTAACAAAATAGAGTTTGATGGAGACACAAGTGTTACAGTATTAAGTTTGAAACACAGTTTGTCTCACTAAGAACCTCTTATTACCATTATGTTTGTTGTAAGGTGTGTTATTAGGCATTATTATCACTATTGGGCTCCTCTGATCCAGGTCTGCCCTGTTTGTCATCCAAAATATAAATTAAAAAAAACAAACCCACCAACCTTCTTTACCCATTATCCCATAGCCTGTTTCAGTATTGACCACTTAAAGCTGGCTGAAAGTAAAGCAGAATGCGCCTTAACCCTTTGAGCCCTAGTCCCGCATATAGGCGTCCTTTTCAAACAGTGTACATGTGAATAGTATACTTGTCCTGTGCAAACAGTGAAGACCCAGATCAGAGGGCTCTGAAAGGAGCCCTCTGATCAGGGTCTTCACTGTTTGTCATAATGCCAAACGTTGACAAAAACAACCCTTAAAAGTCAGAAACGGACTAGACTAAAATGGAAACTGGAATTGTCAATTTAAAGTTTCAGGGAGGAAAGAGTTAAGGCACATTCTGCTTTACTTTCAGTCTGCTTTAAGTTACAATCTCCTAGGATATAGAAAATAGTTGTGATGGTGCATATTCATTCATGGAATTCTTTTCTACAATAGTGGAGGAATAAATTGAAGGCGTAAAAATGCATATTTATAGGGTAATGGTTTAAATTGTCAAAAATTAACTAGAATTAATTGGAAACTGGATTTATCTAAGGTCAATAATTATTAGATCTATATTAATACTCTTGCATGTTCTCTTGTGTTTCAGATCAGAGTAGCTTTGGGAGGGGAATAGCCGGTGTTAATGACGTACATATTTGTGTTGGTAAGGACAAGTTTGTACTTTGATCTTGTCAGAAACGATTTAATGGATGGGAGTAAATATTGAATCATATCTAAGAGAAATAAAATAAAATCAAATCTACAGCCTGTATGCTGTTTTAATTGAAAATAGACGAGGTTGGTATTTTGGTCAAACATCTGGTCATGACATTCCCCATGACCTAGTTATTATCAGGGATACAGACCGCTACTTGCTTAACCCTTTACCTCATAGCCTGTTTCTAGTCTAGAAAGTAGGTGACCACTTAAAGCAGGTTAAAAGTAAAGCAGAGTGTGCCTTAAGGCACATTCTGCTTTACTTTCAGCCTGCCTTAAGTTACCATCTGCTAGGATATATATATATTATTATTATTATTATACCAGATTTATATAGCGCTCTTTTCACACAGGGTTGTGCGTTCAAAAGCGCTTATATAGAAAATATTTCTTATGATACGTATTCATGACTGTAAATTGGATTTATTTCTTCTGTGGAGGAATAAATTTAAGGTACAAAAATGTATATTTATGGAGTAAAGGGGTAAAAGAAGATGACCATTAAGCTGATAGCTCATTGCTTTACTTTTATTAGCTCAACTGAGTTAGCTCAGGGTGAGTTTTTGCAATCCTTGAATGTCCGTCGTTTGTCGTCAACAATTTTAGTGTTTACACTCTAGAGGCCACAATTTTAATTAAATCTTTCTCAAACTTGCTCAGATTGTATATTACTATAAGAGTTTGGATGAGTTTGATTATGGTTGAAATCAGACAAATATGTCGAGAGTTATCTACCTTTTAATTGCTGAAAATGCTATATTTAACGGTGTTTACACTCTAGAGGCCACACTTTTTATTCAATCTTCCTCAAACTTGCTCAGATTGTATATGACTATAAGAATTCAAATGAGTTTGATTATGGTTGAAATGGAACTAATAGGTTAAGAGTTATCGACCCTTGATTTGCTGAAAATGCCATATTTAACAATGTTTACACTCTATAGAGGCCGCAATTTTTATCAAATCTTTCTTAAACTTGCTCAGATTGTATATTACCATAAGAGTTTGGATGATTTCGACTATGGTTGAAATCAAACAATAGGTCAAGAGTTAAGCTACCTTTGAATTGCTGACAATGCCATATTTAACGGTGTTTACACTCTAGAGGCAACAATTTTTATCCAATCTTCTTCAGATTGAATATGCCTATAAGAGTTCAGATGAGTTCGATTATGGTTGAAATCGGACAAATAGGTCAAGAGTTATCTACCTTTGAATTGCTGAAAATGCCATATTTAACAGTGTTTACACTCTTGCAACTACAGTTTTCAATGGATTTTAATTATACTTGCACACAATGTATATAGCTATAAGTTCTCGAAGGAGTGCAATTATTGTTGAAATCTGATCATTGTGGCAAGAGTTATCTGTCCTTGATATACTTTGAAATGCTAGAAAAGGCTTCATTTCAGTATTATTTAGGCTCTAGTTATCTGCCTACTCTACTATACTAGAGAAGGTTGTATTCCAATGTTGTTTACATGCTATACTACAAACTTGAATGGATTTAGAATAAAACGGGTGAAATTCAAAGGTAAAGCTATCAGGCTTCATTACAAATGGTGAGCGATATCAGGGCCTTCAGGCCCTCTTGTCTTGGTTTAAGGTGCTACCTGTATTTATCATTGGGTGCATTTCTATAATAATAGATACAGATCTTAAAGGTATTTCTATGAAGAATAGTTAAAGGTGGGATTAGGCATTTCCTAATGGAAAAGGCAAAGGGTAGTTTTTCATGGCCCCCAGCATCCAGAATGAGTATTTAAAAAACTAAAATCTTTATTTCTGCATTAAACTCTATAGTGTCTCTTTGAGACAATTCTAATGATTCATATGATTTGGTGCTGTAATGAATGCGAAAATGTTGGAATTGTTCAGTTTACTCCCTCTTATCTAGATTCAAGAGCAGCTATAATTTTGTAGGCTTGTAGCGATTGACCTATCTGTCTGTTTATGTGAGCGTGCATACCGGTAAGAGATTAGTAATATTTACTGTTTGGTTCTGCATAAAAACCACAGTCTACCTTATTGGACCTGATTTGGACTTAGAATATTGTAAATGGATTTCACCATTTCGTCTGGCATCAATACTGCCAACTGGAATGCTTGATCACCAAACCTGGATTTTAACGTAAACTAATTTGACCTTAGAATAGAAAATATTCGACAATGTATTGTCACTGGAGGCATGTGTTTATAAAATGCAGCATTTTGGATTATAGTAGGTTTAAATGCTAGCAGGGAAACCACAAATCTTTTCTATTCTAAGGCATTGATGATAACCTTCGCAAACAATTTAGATCTTGATGAGACAGGGTGTAATGCAGTGTATAATTAGGATCCAAACTGTTGACAGTCACACTGACCCTGTTTGAAAGAAAATTTAGAAAATTCTATTTTAAGAACAGTAGCAGATGGCAATGGTTGCAGACAAAAAATTACTTCTAAAGCAAAATTAGCATGCAAAAAGTTAATATTCAGATTTTGAATATGTTCTATTCTAAGGCCAAATTAATTTGAAGCTAAATCAAGTTTGGGTTGGTAAGGTTTGATATATACAGTATAAACCTCTTTATTACATCACTAAACCGTGTAAATTATTAGATGTATTAGACAGGTGACTGCTTAAAGCCAGGTTACAGTAAAACAGAAACCTCCTATAGGAGCTTTCTGTTTTACTGTCACCTTGCTTTAAGCTGTCACATGTCTTTTATACAATCAATTAGCCTTCTTTTTAAGTGGTCGTAATAGAGAGATTTTACTATACATCAAACCCAACACAGAACTAGCAGCATATAGAATTTAAAATATAAATTATGGTTATTATGAATTATTTACAGGTACCCAAGATGGAAAAATTCTAGTGTTTGAAATTCCACCAAAAGGAACCAATGTCACATTAGTAAATACTCTACAGGGTAAGTCAGTATTTATCATTATTACAGCACATACATATTTACTTGGTAAATAACCTTTTGTGACTACATGTGACTGTCAGGTTGATCTGGACTAGAGACATGGTAGTCATTGCTAATGCATAATTCATATTGAACATTTTTATACGCACACCTCTAAAGGTGGTCGTATATTGGCGTGGCCCTGGTCGTCCGTTTGTTCCTTCGTCTGTTTCGTCAACATTTTGTTTGTCCAGAAAACTGTCATAAGGATATAAATGAAACTTCACACCAAGATCTGAAGCCGAGTCAAGTTTAAGATTCATTTGATTTTTCGTTACCGTGTTATCTGCCCTTGATGTACTCAGGTAAACTATAACTTAAAGGATGCCAGTGGGCGTACTATGTACCATTTGCGGTGCTCTCCTTTGTTTTAATGCATTTGTATAAATATAGATTTTTTTGCTGAAAAAAAAAAGTTTATTCTGTTATTTAACATAGGATTTCCCATAGACAACATTTTCTGTTTTGTGTAGGTCTGGAAACCAATATTAAAGACACATGCAACAGAAGAAAATAACGTAAGGCACCCAATAAAGGGAATGGCTTTGAGAGACATCAACTACAAAAATTGATTTTTGAGTATTAATTGTTCAAAGTTTAATCTTTTTTTCAATGCAAAGGGAGGTAATTTGGGGAAAAAAATTAAACAGGCAATTGTACACAAACTGCTAAAGACTGATTCTCTAAATTTGCAGCTTTTTGTTGCTGACTACTTTTTCAACATTATTGCTTACTTTTATAAGAAATACATGACTTGCATCTCATTTTAGACTTATAAAAATGAAGTTGCCTCCCTTTATGCAAACGTTTAATGCACTGTTCTAATCTAATTCTTTTACTTTAATCCTGCATTCAATTTACATCTTTTGTAACAGCTGACAACAGGGCATATTTTGAGTTTCATTAAAGAGTGGTTTTATTGTACAGCAAAACCTCTCTATGACAACCTGTAACTTTTGTAAATTATTATTATAACAGGTGACTGCTTAAAGCAAGGTGAAAGTAAAACAGAAAGCTTTAAACAGTCTCCTGTCTTTAATACACCCAATTAGCCTCGTTTTAGTAGTCATAATAGAGAGGTTTACTGTATTTTTGTGCTCTATTTGACTGGTAATTTGTTAGTAGACCTTGTCAGTGCTTGTACAGACTTGAAATGTAGTTGAAAATGAAAGTTTGTCTTAAAAAAGACCTTGAAAACAAGTTTTTCTTGAAAAGTAGTTTAAAATGACCAACTAGCCTTGAAAAGTACTTGAATCTAAACTTTTCAGTATTTTATATAAGGTTTGACTTTCAGGCACATTCTGCTTTACTTTCAGGCTTCTTTAAACTGCTTTCTGCTAGGATGAAAGAAATATTTCTTACAAATCTTACATGGCTGTATAAAGTTGAACTACTTTTTTTAATGGATGAATAAATTAAAGGTGTCAAAAGGTGCATTTATGGGATAATGGGTTAAACCCCCCTTGCCTAGTGCAGCTTGCCTGGCATATTCAAGCATTTGTATCTAGATCATACATAGAGGATATTGAATGAGTGTGTTGTCAGTCGTGAATTTATTGAACGAGTTGGATAAAATAATATTATTTTATCCAACGAGTTCAATTAATTAAAGACTGAAAACACACGAATTTGATATCCTATTTATCACATAAACAACAAATGACACGAAAATCCGAACGGTCTTACTTTCACTTTTGACCTCGGCTCTTAGGAAAACGATTCGTCATAGGTGTTATTCGGTTTTATTCATCCGTAGATGAAAACACCTTTCAAACTAAAATAATGAAAATCAACATCAATGTGTTGTGAAAAGACTTCTCTGATACCATATTCAAATTTTAGATTAATATTAAAATTAAAACTGTTCTAATTGACTTTAAATGATCATTTGACATTTAAAATCTAGTTTCGTTTTCAAAATAACGTTGTTATAGCAACACGACATCATTATCATTGTAACGTCTCAATTTGAAAAACAGTCAGAGTCACTGTTAATACAAGAGCTCTAAGTAGCCTGATTTGCAGCCTTAATTTGCGGGACTGCTCTAGATAATGTTTTAGGACACTTGGAAATGTTTTAAATCCCTAGTGGTGATCTTAGTTTGTCTAGATTCTCTTTACTGATTTAAGGTCGGCGTAGTAGTACAGTATTTAGGTGATTCGAAAATTAGTATAAAATATATGCCCAGTGGGCCATACGATTTTTACGGACCTCTATATTTTGCACGTTTATGTGATAAACCAAATTACTTGATAAGATCCAGATTGTATTCTTTCCCAAACAAACTTTTACCAGTATGATATTGTCACCTCTAAAAGTGTCTTGACATTACTTTACTTTCAATCTGCTAGGATATTGGAATAATTTCTTGTAGTGACTAAACATGACATATAAAGTTGCATTATTGTCTTTATTGGAGGAATGAATTAACCCATTACCACATAGCCTGTTTTAAATATTGTAGATAGGTGACCACTAAAAAAAGGTTGAAAGTAAAGCAGAATGCGCCTCAAGGCACATTCTGCTTTACTTTCAGCCTGCTTTATACTATAATCAGCTAGAATTAAGAAAATAATTTTTATGTAACATATTCCCAACTGTTTAAAGTGGGACTATTTTCTTTAGTGGAGAATCAATTAAAGACATAAAAAGGCGTGTTTATGGGGGAATGGGTTAATGTGTAAAATGGCATCTCTATTGGGTAATGGGTTAAACTTAATTAATGTTTTGTTTTTCCCAGGTCATAAGAGTGCAATCTGTGATCTTACATCTGATGGTGGAAGCACGCTAGTTAGTAGTGACGAGGATGGCAATATAATGATATGGAACATGGCAAACAACGGCAAACAAGTTACAGAAAAAATAGCTGGCAAAGGGTAAGCTGTGTGGCCTATAGTAGTTGTACAGGAGGATAAATATTGTGTACAACATGGTTATTACCCACAGTATTTTATATGTATCCACATGTATCTGTTGTATGCCACACCTGCTGGCATCAAGGATTCAGCCTTGCAACTTGAAATGGAAAATTTCATTTTCCTATTGAGTCTAGTCCATTTCTGACTACCGGTATTTAGGTTTTTTTTCTGCCAAATATTGAAGAATGATAAACAGTGCAGACCCTGATCACTGTTTGCAAAGGACAAGTGTAAGTTCCACAGGTACACTGTTAATGACTAATATACTAGTCGCTAGGGATGAATGTGTTTATATTTCTCATTCATTATCGGTACTATGTATTATGGTTATAAATGGTAATGATGGCTTCACCCTATACTATAGTAATTTGTTGATAAATTAAGACAGCTGACTGCTTAATGCAGTTGCTGGGTTAATGTGTCACTTTTGTCCTACATTAAGCTGTCCCCTGTAATATACCAGTAGGCTATAAATATACCCAGTTTTAGTGCTCAATTCATACTGTTTCAGGTATGACTGTAAGTGTTTTTGCATGCAATATGATACCATAGTTAACACACATGATAATGTACAATAATTCCTTTATTTTTATACTGCATGATAGTGACATGTTTGATTCTTGCAACCCTGAATTTTCAAATTAGACTTCCATTTCCTTACAGTTGACAAGTTTAAATTAACAGGGGATTGTTAAAATATTAAATGAATGACAAACAGTGTAGGCCCTGATCATCAGCTGACTCCCTTGAAAGCCCTCTGATCTGGGTCTGCTCTGTTTGCAAAGGACATATGTACTGGGTTCCAGAAGTGTAAAGGCTAATAAGGTGTGGCATGTGTTTGCATATGTTGATTGATATCTAAATCATATGTTCATTACAACAGTTACAGCTGATACTAATTCCTTCAACACCATGGACCTGTTTAACATAATTATATTCATTACATATGCAAACAGTGGAGACCCAGATCAGAGGGCTCCTAGCCCTCTGATCAGGGTCTGCACTGTTTGCTCATTAATACCAGTATACTGTATTTATGTAATTACCCAGAATTCCAAAGTAGACTGGTACTTTACCTACATATTCCTCACTGTATAAATTGGAACTATTTCCTTCTGTGGATGAATAAATTGAAGTCGTAAAAAGGCATATTTATGGGGTAATGGGTTAAGTGAATCACACATATTGGCTCGAGAAGACATGGTTAATTTTTGTTTTCTATTGTAGTGATCCATGCAGTAGTTTAGCTATCTGGAGAGGAGTGTTGGTCGGTGCATTTGGAAATGGAGAAATACGAGTATATGATTTAAAAACTGGGAAATTAGGAGCGTGTGTCAGTGCCCATGCCCGCTTTATTAATGCCATAGATGTTTCCAAGGATAATGGAATGGTAATATATTTTGTCGTTTCATTCTGAAATAACTTTTATTGTAAATGAACAAAAATTAAATATTATGAACAAAAAACAGCAACAAAATATCAAAGTAAGGGAATTTGAAAAATATCAACAATGTACTCTTTATACTACCACTTATAGCAGGTTGAGAGTAAAGCAGAGTGTGCCTTAAGGTACATTCTATTACTCTCAGCCTGCTTAAAGCTACCATCTGCTAAAATAGAGAAAGTATTTCTTTCTTACATAACTGTATAAAACAAGAGCGTGTCCCAGTTACACGAATGCCCCCGATGATACAGGGAGGGGAATCCAGACTATCAAACGTAAAAGTTAGAGAGCTGAACCTGTAGTGGAGCCCCATTTTGAGGACTTCAAGGGCCATAACTCCAAAAGGCCTAGCATAAATTGGTGCCGCTGGTTATCCAAATTGGTCTCCATTTTATGTCAACAAACATTTTCAGAAAGTTTGGTGATGATCAGATGAAAAGCAATGTGTTTGTGAAACACAAATGCCCCCAGCCAGCATCATGTTCTGTAATGTAATGCTTATTTGCAAAAGTAGGTCAAAAGTCATGGTCGTAGGGTAAATGAAACATTGGCATGGTTGGAGAAGTCTTACCACAAGAAACCTATAAAGTATGGAAGCTCTAGGCCTACTGGTTCAAATGTTATAGGCGTATAAAGATTTATACAAATAAAGGTCAAAGGTCAAGGTCACAAGGGCAAAAACCTAGGTATGGTTGGAAAGGTCTTGACACAAGAAATATATAAACAAAATATGAAAGCCGTAGGCCTACTGGTGCAAATGTTATAGCCATTTAAAGATTTCAACAAAAGTAGGTCAAATGTCAAGATCACAAGGTCAAAAAGTTTTGTATGGTTAGAAAGGGAAAACACATGTCAAGTATAAAAGGCCAAGGTGCAAAAATGCAAAAGTTCTATCCAAGGTTAAGGTTTTTGGTTAAAGTTTGATTAAATAGGTCAAAGATCGAGGTCAAGGTAACATGGTCAAAGATGTTGGTATGGTTGGAAAGGTCTTGACACAAGAAATATACATACAAAATATTAAAGCCCTGGGTCAACTGGTGCAAATGTTATAGCCATTTAAAGATTTTTACAAAAGTAGGTCAAATGTCAAGGTCACAAGGTCAAAAAGTTTTGTATGGTTGGAAAGGTCTTGCCATGAAGAATACACATGCCAAGTATAAAAGGCCCAGGTTCAAAAATGCAAAAGATATAGCCAATGTTAATGTTTTTGGTTAAAGTTTGATTAAATAGGTCAACAGTGAAGGTCAATGTCACATGGTCAAAGATATTGGTATGGTAGGAAAGGTCTTGACACAAAACATATACATACAAAATATTAAAGCCCTATGCTAACTGGTGCAAATGTTATAGCAATTTAAATATTTTTTCAAAAGAAGGTCAAATGTCAAGTTCAAGGTCAAAAAGTTTTGTATGGTTGGAAAGGTCTTGCCACGAGGAATACACATGCCAAGTATAAAATGCCCAGGTGCAAAAATGCAAAAGTTATAGCCAAGGTTAAGGATTTTGGTTAAAGTTTGATTAAATAGGTCAAAGGTCAAGGTCAAGGTCGCATGGTCAAAGATGTTGGTATGGTTGGAAAGGTCTTGACACAAGAAATATACATACAAAATATGAAAGCCCTGGGCCTACTGGTTCAAATGTTATAGCCATTTAAAGATTTTTACAAAAGTAGGTCAAATTTCAAGGTCAAGGTCACAAGGTCAAAAAGTTTTATATGGTTAGAAAGGTCTTGCCATGAGGAATACACATGCAAAGTATAAAAGGCCCAGGTTTAAAAATGCAAAAGTTATAGCCAAGGTTAAGGTTTTTGGTTAAAGTTTGATTAAATAGGTCAAATGTCAAGGTCGCATGGTCAAAGATGTTGGTATGGTTGGAAAGGTCTTGACACAAGAAATATACATACAAAATATGAAAGCCCTGGGCCTACTGGTTCAAATGTTATAGCCATTTAAAGAATTTTACAAAAGTAGGTCAAATTTCAAGGTCAAGGTCACAAGGTCAAAAAGTTTTATATGGTTGGAAAGGTCTTGCCATGAGGAATACACATGCAAAGTATAAAACGCCCAGGTTTAAAAATGCAAAAGTTATAGCCAAGGTTAAGGTTTTTGGTTAAAGTTTGATTAAATAGGTCAAAGGTCAAGGTCAAGGTCACATGGTCAAAGATGTTGGTATGGTTGGAAAGGTCTTGTCAAAAGAAATATACATACAAAATATGAAAGCCCTGGGCCTACTGGTGCAAATGTTATAGCCATTTAAAGATTTTTACAAAAGTAGGTCAAATGTCAAGGTCACAAGGTCAAAAAGGTTTGTATGGATGGAAAGGTCTTGATACAGGGAAGACACATGCCAAGTATAAAAGGTCCAGGTACAAAAATGCAAGAGTTATAGCCAAGGTTAAGGTTTTTGGCACAGACAGACAGACGGACGGACGGACAGACGGACGGACAAACCAACAGACATGACAAAAACTATATGGCCCCGAATCGTAGATTCTGGGAGCATAATAAAAATATTTTCTTCATTGGAGGAATAAATTAAAGGCGAAAAGTTTATTGGATTGAGGCAGGTGATTGCTTAAAGCAAGATGAAAATAGAGCAGAGATCTGTTGTTGATTTTCAGCAATAATCCTAAATGTTTTAACTTTGTTTTCTAGCTGGTCTCTGTTGGTGAAGACTCCTTTGCAAGGGTGTGGCAACTTGTTCCAGGGAATATGCCAGCGGTAGGTATATAAGTCCCAGCAATAGCATAGATCCAGAGGGGAATAAAGTCAAACTTGTATGAACCCTTTCCCTCCATAAATATGCCCGTTTACACCATTAATGTATTCTTCCTCTGAAGAAAATAGTTCCAATTAATACAGTCATTGATATGTACCATAAGAAATAGTTTCTATATTCTAACAGATGGTAGCTTTAAAGTGCGCTCACATTTGCTGTACGGCAGCCGCAGAAACGTGAAATTTTACGGCGGCTGTACGGCGTATCCCAATATCTAATAGCCCGCTGTAGAATTATAACGTGAAGTTAATTTCTACGGAGGCCGTAGAAAACACTCGCTGCAGAGTGGTTCTGCGGCTGCCGTATGGCCGCCGGAACTCAATTGTCACTTCTCCTATTGTGAATTTGTACTTTTGTTCCTACATGTAAAACATGTGTATTATCTTAAAATGGATTTAGATGTTCTTAAATGTTGTCCAAATGTGTCCTTTGAGTTCATGGTGTGGTTGGACTGAAATAGGTTGTGTGAAGATGTAGCAAAATCAAGTTATGTAGCAGGAGCAGCATTTTGATTGCAGAGCATCTGACGGAGCTTCCACGGCTGCCGAACAGTGGCTGTACGGCGAGGTTTTTAACCTCAAAAAATAAAAACTCGCAGTGCGGCAGCTGCAGCAAATGTGAGTGCAACACACAGTGGTCGTAGGAATTCTGCGGCGGCCGAGGAATTGCTACCTGCCGTAGAAATAACAAGCCCTGCGGCCGCCGTACAGCAGCCGCAGCAAATGTGAGCAAGGCATAAAGCAGACTGAAAGTAATGCAGAATGTACCTTAACTCATTAACTCATAAGCGATAAACCAGTTCTCAATGCTTATCTCAATAGAAGCTAGTTGAATAAAGTGTGTCAAAATGAGTTAGTATGAGGCTATTGCGCAATGAGTCAAAATGAGTCAGTATGGCTTAATGGGTTAAGGCACATTCTGCTTTACTTTCAACCTGCTTAAGCTATTTTCTGCTAGGATTTAGAAAATATTTTTAGTACATTTTCATGACTGTATAAAATATAACTATTTTCTTCAGTGGAGGATTAAATCAAATGCACTTAAAATCGCTTTTGAGGAAAAGAGTTAAAATTCAAAATTTCAACAAATAAAACCGACAATAAGTTTGAAGCCTGAGCAGAATCAAAAATGTTTGGAACTCATATCAATAATTCTTTTGTCAAAACTTCAAAACTCAAAACAGTTTATAAGGTTGCAGACAACAAATTAGTAGACAATATTTTGTCTGAGAATGGGTTCAATCAGATGATTAAAATTAATATGGCGATGAAAGGTTCCACTTTTATCTGGTACTAAGGAGTTTTATTATTATTTTATGTATTATTTTTCATTGTAGATTGAATTCCGATACGGGGATTGTGTAAAAGATCAACAGTTGGTTGGAGCTCAGTTTATTCAAGACAGTGGGCGGGGCTTTGTTGTAGCAGGATATGACAACTCGGACCTTACCTTTTTCATAAAATCATAGATGAATATGTGCAGTAAAACCTCTCTATTACCACCGCTAAATTGTGTGACTGTTACCCAATACATGTAGCCTGTTTCTAATTTTGAAGACGTTTGATCACTTGAAGCAGGTTGAAAGTAAAGTCGAATGTGCCTTAACTTAAGGCGCATTCTGCTTTACTTTCAGCCTGCTTTAAGCTATCATCTGCTAGGCTGTTGAAAGAATTTCTTATGGTACATGTTCATGACTGTATAAATTGGAACTTTTTTCCTCAGCGGAGAAATAACCTGACTGCGCTAAAAGGCGCTTCAATGTGGGAAAGGGTTATAGGAAAGTGACAGTAAAACAGAAAGCTCCTTTAGGAGCTTTCTGTTTTACTGTCACCTTGCTTTAAGCCATCACCTGTCTTTGATACAATCAATAAGCCTTTGTTTTAGTGGTCATAATAGAGAGGTTTTACTCTACCAATCTACCAAACGAATGACCAAATCTGTTTTCAACATATCAACAAATGAATGCATTTCATTTTATTTTCTGCAAGCTATGGGCAATTTTGTGACAGCTGTTGTAAATATTTGGAGCTAGATAAAATGCCAAACAATTTGGGTATCTTATCTAGATCCAAACTGTTAGACACTTGAAAGGTTAACCCTTTCACTGCCGAAGTAGCACAAAGTCGACTTTTCAAACAGTTTGGATCAAGATCAGACGCAGCGTAACATGCTGTCTGATCAGGATTCACACTGAATGACGATATGCAACAGACCAGAACCAATTCATCCATATATGTGAAGGACCTCTAAAAGTTACATCATGCCAAATATCAAAGCTCTGGTCATATTGGTTCCAGAGAAAAAGATGATTGAACATTTCACTATATAACTCTATGTAAAACTGTGATCCCCGGGCGGGGCCAATTTTGACCCCAGGGACAAAAATTGAACAGCTTTGATAGAGGATCTGTTGACGATGCTATGTGCAAAATATCTAAGCTAAGTGTACTATGGTTTCAGACAAGAAGATTTTTTAAGTTCTCATGGAAAAAAAATCTATTTAAAGCTTCGGTGACCCAGATATGCAACGGACCGGAACCGATTCAACAACATAAGTCAAATACCTCTAGAAGTAATACCATGCTAAATATCAAAGCTCTGGACATATTGGTTTCAGAGAAAAAGATGTTTGAACATTTCACTATATAACTCTATGTAAAACGTTGACCCCCCGGGTGGGGCCAGTTTTGACCCCAGGGGCAAAATTTGAACACCTTTGATAGAGGACCTATAGGTAATGCTATGTGCAAAATATCTAAGCTCTGGCTCTTGTGGTTTGTGACAAGAAGAATTTTTAAGATTTCCTTATTTTTTCACTTTGGTTGCCATAGCAACCAGAGTTCTGCATGGTTTCAAATTCTTTGAACAACTTTGAAAGAGCTTGACCCAAGGAACATTCCTGTGAAGTTTGGTTGCAATCAAGGAAGTGGTTTTGGAGGAGAAGATGTTTGAAGAAATTGTTGACGCACAACGCACAACGCACGACGACGGACATTGACTGACCACAAAAGCTCACCTTGAGCACTTTGTGCTCAGGTGAGCTAAAAACAGGTTTTCCATATTCTAGCAGATGGTAGCTTAAAGCAGGCTGGAAGTAAAGCAGAATGTGCCTTAAGGCGCATTCT
This sequence comes from Gari tellinella, assembly GCA_922989275.2. Classification (NCBI taxonomy): domain Eukaryota; kingdom Metazoa; phylum Mollusca; class Bivalvia; order Cardiida; family Psammobiidae; genus Gari; species Gari tellinella. The sequence continues at coordinate 50,907,832 of OV277866.1, forward strand.
GCTTTACTTTCAACATGCTTTAAGTGGATACCTGTCTTCAAAACCAGAAACAGGCTATTGGATAATGGGTTAATATCTAGAAGTAATTGTGTAAAGCTATCTTCAGTTTTGTAAGAGTTGATCCCTTTGAAATGAAAAACATTGTAGATTTAATTTTAATTTAATATTCTTTCATTATTTTAGCTTAAAATCACCATTTATACGTTTTATATGATTAGATATTAAGGAATTTGAGTAGTTTCGGTTATTTTTAAGTGGTTTGGGGTCTTTAGACGGACCCTGTTTTGTGTCATGCTGTTGTTTGTTGTAAAATAATTGCCTGAAAAAGTGATGTTAAGTTTTTCAGAATCTTTGTTGTTATACAAATGTACTGTGATTTTTGAAAAATTAGATTTTTTATATATTCGTACATATCAGAATTCTTGGCCCTGGAAAATACTTGGGTCAACAATTAGTTTTCTATACAATTGGCTGAATACAGTAAAACTTACGCTTTGTAATCATTAAAAGACAAAACACATGGAAAGCCTTTAAGACAGATTTCAACTTAATTTTAAAGTAATCATAAGGAATTTTCTGCATTATTTTATTCCACATGAATAATTCAGAATAAAAATAATGGAGAAAACTTCTGATTAACGTTTTCAATATATCTTAATTAAACTTGTCCCTAACATTGTACATGTAAAAAGTTCAATTGTCCCATGCAAAAATGACCAGTCTATTTAAAACTGCCCTGCATTTATTAATGCGAACTCAACAGAACCTCTCACCACAGTCTGCTCGCCTCAGTGTGCCCACAGGATCACATGCATTCAACATTGCATGCTTTTATCGTTCTCCATGGTCACTCCTCCTTTGTGTGCCTTGAGGCGAGTGGACCGTGGCGAGAGGTTCTGTAGAGTTCGCGGTAATGAACGCAGGGCTGGTTTGACTCTACATGTATTATGATTCGTTGTTGTGAGGTTAATTTATTTTTTAATTTTCATCACTTATGTTGTAATGATAGTACAGTTAACCTCTGAAAACCACACTCTACTACATCAGGAGAAAGTCTCATAAAACCCAAGTATTTCAGTCCCTAAACATGTTTTCTACTTGCTCATAAGTACTTAAACCCATAACCCCCTAGTTTATTCCCCATATTAATAATTGATGACCACTTAAAGCAGGTTGAAAGTAAAGCAGAATGTGCCATAAGGTATATTCTACTTTACTTTATAGCTACCTTTTGCTAGAATATAGAAAATATTTCTAATGATACATATTCACGACTGTATAAATTGGAAGGATTAACTTCAGTGGAGGACTAAATTAAGGTGTAAAATGTGTGTTTATGGAGTAATGGATTAATGAAGACATGTTGCTGCTTAATACAAGACAATAGCAATACAGAAAGCTCCTGAAGGATGTAACAAGAGGGCCTGAAGGAGCTTTCTGTATTGCTATTGTCTTGCATTAAGCAGCCACTGTCCAAAAGGACTGCCATTTCAATTTCTTATCTGGCAACCTCTGTAATCCGACGAGCTTACTCAGCATAGAAGGGAATGATTTTCATAGGTTTTTCTGTATAGCACTTCTTCTCACATCATTCAGCCGTCCCACTTGTGCAATTTTTTTGTATTTTGTGAATTTTGTGAGGAATAAAATCTTTGACATTTATTTGGCTTATTAATTACATTTATTTATGCTTTTCGGTGGATTACCGGAAAATAGCAGTGGATTATCACTTGGTAATCCACTGCAGTGGATTATCACCAATCGCTGTTTTCCCTGTAGGGCTCCCCAAAAATCGTAGTCAATCGTGTTTTATCGTTAAATTCCGGCAGTCCGATTTGTCGCGAACCACTCAACGGAAGAACAGAAGCAACGACGTAATTCGGATGACGTCAAATCAATAAATAAGTGACGTCATCGTACGGGAAACTGTTTCGTTAATGTGTTCGATGTAAACTTGGGGCTCAACACGGGGTAAATCATGTACTTTCGCTTTCATAATTTCGAAGAATTTCGTTTAAAAAGTGGCTTAAAAGAATAAATAAATAGAATAATTATTTTCAGTATAAGATCGAATTTAATCCATTGCGGGACCATCAGACTGTTATATTTTCACTCGTGGCTTCGCCACTCGTGAAAATATAACGTCTGATGTTCACTCAATGGATTAAATTTCTATCTTATACTGAAAAAAACAATTATCCTCTTATTATATGTATATGGCTCCAAACAAATCATTCTGCAAAGCAAATATTTTTATTGTCATCAACAAAGCAGTATTTTACTGTTTTTATGTAATGGCCAGGGCATATAGTGTTACCCCTCTCCATCATCATTTAGTTTACATTCAATATCTCTGTCATGGATGCGAATATTGAAGTCAAATTTGGTATATAGGTATATCATGGCTATAGACAGGTCAAGTTTTCAGCCCAGTAAATTTTGACAGAGTTATGCCCCTTGGACTTAGAAAAATTACGACAATTTGTGGTTTCGGCTTATTTTACCATTGATCGAAATTCAACCAAACTTTATCATAAGCATCAGTAGGGTGGGGAAACTAAAAGTTGTTAAAAGTTTGTAGGTGGGGTAATTTGTCTTGTTGCCATGGCAACCATGCACAAAATCTAGAAAAATCTTCTTTGAAACTACTGGGCCGATTTCAATTTGGTTTACACCAAAATGTTTCTCAATGGACAGACTTTCAAATTTGTTCAAAGAATTTTGATCCGTAAAAAAAAATGGCCGCCAGAGGGCGTGGTCATTTTCCCTATTTGGTAAAATCAAATAAAATGTTAACAATAGCTTCAAATGACATCTTCTCCTGTACCACTTTACAGATTTCAACAAAACTTCCTTTGGTCAAGCTCTTTTTAATTAGTACAAAGACTTGAAAACTTTGTAGAAATGTGAAAAAAATAAGGAAATCTTAAAAAATCTTCTTGTCAAAATCTACGAGGCCAGAGCTTAGATATTGGCACATAGCATCATCTACAGGTCCTCTATCAAGATTGTTCCAACTACGCCCCTGGGGTTAAAATTTGCGCTGCCCCGGGGTCTCAGTTTTACATAGAGTTATATAGTGAATTTTCAAACATCAGTGCTTCTCTGAAACTGTAAGGCCCAGATCATTAATATTTGACATGTAGCTTGGCCTTATGGTTCTCTACCAAGACTGTTCAAATTATGACCCCCGCGTCAAAAATCGCCCGCCCCGGGCTTATCAGTTTAACATAGACTTGACTTGCATAGGAAAAAAAATCTTCTTCTCTGAAACCATTAGGCCCAGATGATTAATATTTTACATGTAGCTTTGCCTTATGGTCCTCTACCAAGATTGTTCAAATAATGAACCCCGGGTCAAAATTGGCCCCACCCCGGGGCATAACAGTTTTACATGGACTTATTTAGGAAAACCTTTAAAAATCACCGCTCTGAAACTGTAGTATTTGACATATAGCTTTGCCTTATGGACGGTTACCTAATGGTCTTCTATCAAGATTGTTCAAATTATGACCCCCGGACAAAAATTTACCTCGCCCTCGGGCTTATCAGTTTTTCATAGGAAAACTTTTAAAAATCTTCTTCTCTGAAACAATAAGGTCCAGATCATAAATATTTGACATGTAGCTTTGCCTAATGGTCATCTACCAAGATTATTCAAATTATGGCACCTTGATCATAACTTTATTAAAATGTTGTTTTGCCCTGCTAGCTTCCTCAGGTGAGCGAAATGTGACCCTCTGGGTCTCTTGTTTTTAATACAAGAATCATACAGGTGTGCTTGGCTGCTAGTCTATTCTTTCTTCATGCCTGGCATGTTGAGCGGCTGCTTCTTTAGCGTGGTAGGCGTACAATACTGCCACAGCCTCCTCTACCTGGAAAACGAAAACATAACTGCATGTTGTCATTGTTTGGCTTAATTAACTCTTTCACTGCCAATGGCGCTAACGGCGACTTTTCAAACAGTTTGGATCCTGATCAGACGCCGCATAACGCGGCGTCTGATCAGGATCCAAACCTTTTGACACTCGTATCTATATGTTTTAAGTCATACTACATTAAATATTACGTTGAAACGGTCTTGCAAACAACACAATTGAAGCATACTACAATGAAACGATGAATGGGTTAAATATCTCAGTTAATTTGGCAGCGAAAGAATACAAGGTTCATATATACAGCAAAGCTTCAGATAAGGGAGTGTTTCAAAAACTAAAATCTTTATTTCTGCATTAAACCCTCAGTGATCTACTGATTAGAATAGTCTCTTTGAGATTTGTCCGGTTCACCCCCTCTTATCAGAAGCCCTCGATAAGAGTACATTTATTTCAAATATAAGAATAACTATGTCTGTATTAACTCTTTTGCTGCCAAATTAATCGGGAAATTTTAACACCCCCCCCCCCCCCCCCCCCCCCCCCCACCGTTTCATTGTCGTCTGCTTCAATATTGTTGTCTGCAATATCGTTTCAAAGTTAAATTTAAGGAAATATGACTGAGGAAAATTCTAAACGAGTGTCAAACAGTTTGGGTCTTGATCAGACACCGCGTTTGCGCGAAATAAACGACAGAAAATGAGCGGCAAATTAACAATGAATCTCTAGCCCGATTCATGGAATTTGTCAATAATTTTGTTTATTTCGCTTAAACGCCGAAAAATCAGTTAATTTCTTAACAATTTTGTCCTATTGGTACAACTCACATGAAAAAACTATGTATAGCACATCTACACTTCATTAAATAGAGGACAATCGATTCCTTTGGAATGATATGAAAAAATATATCACGAGAATGGGTTGTTATCTGTTAAAAAAATGTCACTGAAAAAGTGATATCATTATTAGTGATGATATCAATTGTGATGATATTATATGAAATTTATCTAACTGAGAACTCTCTATAAATCATCGATAGGTATATAATACAAGAGCCGCATGCGGCCCTAAATCGCTCACCTGGTTCCAATGTTACGGTCAGGGTAATTGACCAGTAATGGTTAAGTTATCACTATATGCCATTATCAGTAACTTCACCCAAAGCCACTGGCGGCCATGTTTGAGCAAGTAAGATTGTTTGAACATAACTGGAAAAGGGTCACCCATGAATCATTATTTGTGTAAAAATATTCTTAAATCAGTCCAATAGTTTCAGAGAAAAATATGTTTAAAGATTTTCTATACAGAAATATAAGGAAAACTTGCCCCATCCACTGCCAGTCTGGCATCCATGTTTTTTAAGATAACAGAATGATTTTAAAAAATCTGATAGAGAGTCATAAATGGATTATTTGTGTAAAATTATTTTCGATTTGGATTAGTAGTTTCACAGAAGAAGATTTTTAATTTTTTACTATACAGTAACATAAGGAAAATGTGCCCCACCCACTGGCAGCCATGTTATTTTAGATATCAAAATTATTTTAAGAAATCTGGTAGAGGGTCACCCATGGATCATTTGTGTGAAATTACTTTCAAATCGGACCAACGGGTTTCAGACAAGAAGATTGTTAAATATTTCACTATATAGCCATATAAGGAAAATCTGCCCCACCCACTAGCGGCCATGTTTTTTAAGATAGGAATATTATTTTAAGAAATCTGATAGAGGGTCACCAATGGCACAGTTGGGTAAAATCATTTACAATTCGGACCAGTAGATTTTGACAAGAAGAAAAAGTTTGACGACGGACGGACGGACGGACGACGGACACGGGGCGATCACAATAGCTTACCTTGGAACTTCGTGCCAGGTGAGCTAAAAAGGGCCACCATAGCCCTAAATCGCTCACCCGGTACACCATGTAAAACTTGACATAAAGGGACCTAGATTACAACTGGACATGACCCACAGTCAACCTCTAGAGTGTAAACAAGATTTTTGTATGATTTGACCAAATGAAGTGACCTTGTTTTTGACCAGACACAATCCAGTTTGATTTTGACCTAGATTTGATGTAGGCTAACATTTTGAAAATATTTCATTCAGATCTAATGAGATGTGTAGCCTCTAGAGGGTTAACACTGCTTTTCTTTTATTTGACCTAGTGACCTAGTTTTTAACCCCACATAACTCATATTCAAACTTGACCTAGATAGTAATTAGGCAAACATTCTGACCATGTTGCATTAAAATCCAGTGAGATTTGTAGCCTCTAGAGTGTTAACAAGGTTTTTCTATGATTTGACCTAGTGACCTAGTTTTTGACCGGACATGACCAATATTCAAACTTAACCTAGCTATTAATTAGGCAAACCTTTTGACCAAGTTTAATTAATATCAAATGAGATGTGTAGCCTCTAGAATGTTCACAAGGTTTTTCTTTAATTTGACCTTGTGACCTAGTTTTTGACCGGACATGACCCACATTCCAACTTGACCTAGATTTCATCAAGACAAACATTGTCATAAAGTTTCATTTAGATCCAATGAGATTTGTAGCCTCTAGAGTGTTCAAAAGGTTTTTCTATAATTTGACCTAGTGACCTAGTTTTTGACCGGACATAACCCACATTCGAACTTGACCTAGATTTCATCAAGACAAACATTGTCATCAAATTTCATGAAAATCCGATTAAATGTTTAGCCGCTAGAGTGTTCACAACCAATTGTGAACGGACGGACAGACGACGGACATCCAGCGATCCTAAAGCTTCACCTTGGCACGAAGCCAGGTCAGCTAACGAGAGTTGTCAGAGAGACAACAAAGCTCGCATTCGGTACGTTTAGAGAATTAAAAGCAGACTCTGAGGTCAAGGTCACAGAGGTCAACTTTTTTGTGTGCATGGAAAGGTCTTGTCCATATACATATGCAAACAAAATATTAGAATAATACCACAAGAAACCTAAACCAAGCCTTTAGTTCAAGGTCAATGGGCTGACACTTTTTGTATGCATGGAAAAGTCTTATCCATATACACACACATACCAAATATGAAAGCAATATCTCAATGAACGAAGGAGTTATAGGCAATTTTCAAAACCTTAACACATATTTAGAAACCTAAATGCAGGTCCTAAATTCAAGGTCACAGGGGTCAAACATTTTGTGTGCATGGAAAGGCCTTGCCCATATACACACACATACAAAATATGAAAGCAATACCTCAAGGGGCATAGAAGTAAAAGGCATTTTGACAAACCTAAACACAGATTTTGACACCTAAACCAAGGCCCTAACGTCAAGGTCAATGACATTGGGGTAAAAATATTTGTTTGCTTGGTAAGGTCTTCTCCATATACACATGCATACAAGATATGAAAGAAATATCTCATTTATCATAGGAGTTATAAGTATTTTTCTAAACCTAAACGCCGATTTCGAAACCTAAAAGCAGGCCCTAAGTTCAAAGTCAAGGTCACAGGGGTCAAACGTTTTGTGTGCATGGAAAGGTCTTGTCTATATACACAAAACATACCAAATATGAAAGCAATATCTCAATGATCATAGAAGTTATAAGCATTAAACGCAGATTTCGAAACCTAAACGCCGGCCCTTAATTCAAGGTCAAGGTCACTAGGCTGAAAATTTTTGTATTCATGAACATACATTTTCCATATACATATGCATTTCAAATATTAAAGGAATATCTCAATGAACATAGGAACTATAGGCAGTTTTCAAAACCTAAACGGAGATTTCAAAACCTAAACGCAAGCCCTAAGTTCAAGGTCAATGTCACAGGGGTCAAACTTTTTGTGTGCATGGAAAGGCCTTGTCCATATACACACACATACTAAATATAAAAGCAACACCTCCAGGGACATAGAACTTATAAGCATTTTCTTGAAACTGGGAACGGACACGGGAACGCCGACGCTAACGACTGGGTGAGAACATTCACAGGGCCCCGACACGATTGCGTTTTGAGAGAAAAAAATCGTCAGAAGGTATATATAGAGACAAGGGGTACAACTGATTGTTAGTACATTCTCACCCTATCTCGACAAAACCGGGCATATCATAAATAATAATTGAAGAAACGACACCCTTTTTGCACTTCTGTCTAGCTAATATAATACCCTTCCATAAAAACATAACATAAAACCAACTGTAAGCATGCACTTTCAAAAGTAATTGCATTTACTCACAGAAATCAAGGACTTTTGGAAAACGGGACAGGTGTTCGTTCACAGCTGACACCTCATTGACCACTACTGTGTGCTTGTTGAGGCGGTAATATCGAACATGACAGTCATATAGTTCCATGGATATCCATGTTTTACACCGATCAAAGCTGATTTATACTCAAACCATTGCAATACATGTACCAACAACAAATTCGCATGTTTTCATCGGCTGTAAAGCTATTCTTGTACATATAGTTTTTTTTGGTACGGCAATGATTTGAGAAGAAATCAGCTTTGATCGGTGTCAAAGATGTATATTTATGGAACTGTATGACTGTCATGCTCGATATTCCGCCTAAACAAGCGTACAGTAGTTGACAATGACTGTAACACTCGAATACCGCCTAAACAAGCGTACAGTAGTGGTCAATGCTGTTTTAGCTGTGAACGAACACCTGTCCCGTTTTCCAAAAGTCGTTGATTTCTGTGAGTAAATGCAATTACTGTTGAAAGTGCATCCTTACAGTTAGTTTTATGTTATGTTTTTATGGAAGGGTATTATATTAGCTAGACAGAAATGCAAAAAGGGTGTCGTTTCATCAAATATTATTCGTGATATGACCTCTTTTGTCGAGATAGGGTGAGAATATACCTACAATCAGTTGTACCCCTTGTCTCTATATATACCTTTTGACAATTTTTTCTCTCAAAAATAAATCGTGCCGGGTCCCTGTGAGAACATTAGCTCTTGGACACAGTCCGGCTATCTAAAATGCATATAGAATCTACAAAGTTTGATATCAATCGGTAAATAAATGTTGAAGTTTGCATAGCAAAATTCCATATGCTATGGACAAAAGAATCAACACACCGACTCTGTCGTTTGCGGGTGTGTGAAACACATTTCTTTTGGTGCATGTTGGTATTCAGGAATGTATTAAATGGAACTATATTCTTTAGTGGAGGAATAATTAAAGATGTAACAAGAACTGTTTGTGAAACACTATGCCCCAAACTTTAAATGCCCTTGACCTACGTCTGACATGACCAAACTTATTCTGAGCCCGATGGGCTTCTTGAGTGGTTTATACATACAGTTGAACTTCGGCATCTCACCTTTGCTTACACTCTGTTTTCTCTGTATTTTAAAAGCTATGGCCAATGTTAAAGTTGTGGAAAAACATATGGACATACAGAACAAGAACACTATAGTGCATTGAATAAGCTGTGGGGGCATAAACGGGCCTATATATATGGAGTAAAGGGTTAAACCATTACCCCATAGACTGTTACTAGTTTTGATGATAGGTGATCGCTAAAGCAGGTTGAAAGTAAAGCAGAACATACCCTAAGGCGCATTCTGTTTGACTTCTGATTTAAGCTTTCTTCTTCTAGGATATGGAAAATATTTCTCATGTTGCATATTCATGGCTGTATAAAGCGGAACTACTTTCTTCAGTGGAGGAACAAACTAGAGGCGTAAACAAGAGCCCCATGGGGCATATTTCGCTCACCTGAGAATAGCTGACAAAATAGACATAATGATTTATGTCACGGACGGGGTCATTTTTTTACTCGAGGGGCATAATTTGAACAATCTTGATACAGGACCTGTAGATGGTGCAATGTGCAAAATATCTAAGATTCAGGGTACTAGGGTTTTAGACGAGAAGATTTTTTAAGTTTTCATTTAAAAAAAATCTATTTTTAGCTCATGTGACCTACATATGCAACAGACTGGAACCATTTGAATAAAATAGGTAAAGGACATCTAGAAATGTCACCATGCCAAATATCAAAGCTCTGGCCATATTAGTTTCAGGGGAGAAGACATTTGAAAATGTCACTATATAACTCTATGTAAAACAGTGACCCCCCGGGGTGGGGCAAATTTTGACCCCAGGGGCATAATTTGAACAAACTTGATAGAGGACCTGTAGATGATGCTATGTGCGAAATATCTAAGCTCTGCCCATGTAGTTTTTGACGAGAAGATTTTTAAAAAATTTTTGAAAAAAATCTATTTTTAGCTCCTGTGACCTAGATATGCAACAGACCGGAACTATTTGAACAAAATGCGTAAAGGATATTTTGAAGTGTCACCATACCAAATATCAAAGCTCTGGCCATATTAGTGTCAGAGAAGAAGACGTTTGAAATTTTCACTATATAACTCTATGTAAAACTGTGACCCCCGGGCGGGGCTAATTTTGACCCCAGGAGCAAAATTTGAATAAACTTGATAGAGGATCTGTAGATGATGTTATGTGCCAAATATCTAAGCTCTGACCCTTGTTGTTTCAGACAAGAAGATTTTTTAAGTTTTCATTGAAAAAAAATCTGTTTTTAGCTCCTGTGACCTATATATGCAACAGACCGGAACAATTTGAACAAAATATGTAAAGGTTATCTAGAAGTGTCACCATACGGTATTAGACCATGGAGGAAGTATACTTCCTCCATGATTAGACATCAGCCTGTCGGGATGCAGTGAAATTTTATATGCTCTCTTAATTAACCCACAGGTTCTTGACACATAAAAAAAAAAAAAAAAAAGACCTCTTTTTTTTTTTTATCCCGTATCTAGATCTAGATCTGTCTTCGATAGAATAAAAAAATATTTACTTTAACTTCAAGGGAATAGTAAAGGCATAAAAACTTATCTCTAATGACTATGAGGAATAAGAGTTAAAACATTATACATTCAAATCACATTATACATGCACTGTACTTAATTCTAAGTAAGGGTAGGTGTTTGACTGTGTGTGGCAAGTTAATGTTAAACTTTTTCAAATAAATTCTTTGATTAAGTTTATGAGAGTCAGAGACTTATGAATGTTTTTCCATAAGACAACCAGTTCTACCCTGATCAGGGGCTTCCTGTTCTGGATCTACTGTTTGCAGCACATGCCCAATCTACTTGTTTCTGCATTCCTGTTTCAGAATTTATTTATTTGAAGAAGAAAAAGTGAGCATTTCTAGTATGTGTGTGTATTATCTGATTGAGTGTGACAGTAGTGTAGTGTGTATGGCAGAGAAAATGAAAAGGTGTGTACATTTCACATGCTTTAAACTTTCAAATACTGATTAAAGAGACTTTTCCATTTTGGTCAAAAGACTACATGTTGTTTGCGGTTTCTGTCAAAAGTAATTTTTCCATTTTTACAATCTTGTAAATGGCACTGACACTGATCAGAGGACTCACCCAGGAGATCAGACTGGGTCTACACTTTTTCCATAGGTCCAGGCATTCATAGTTTCAGGATAATTTTTTTGTATAGTTTATGTATAAAATAAGTGAATTAATGTGTTTCAGCTGTTTATCATTTTTGTGCTTTTACAACCAGTAAGGCTTTACAATGTAATACTTTGTTGCAAAATAATGGAATACTAGTTAATGCAAGCTGCAGTCAGCGACTAAACTGGGAGATCAGCAGGTATAATTGTAAACTTTAGTTATGATCGAAGTGTAACTTAAATATTGGTGCTGAACTTGAAAACAAAAATCCTACACAAACTGGTTCTTGCAAACAGATTAACAGAATAATACTTATTTCAGCCATTTCCATTTAAACACACTATACTATACACTACATATATGTATTGCTAAAAATGCACTATTTCATTGTTTAAAGGGCAAAAAAAATCGCCGCAGCGCGGGAGGGGGAGCCCTCCCGCAAAGCTCTGGTTATATTGGCTACAGAGGAGAAGACATTTGAAAATTTCACTATATAACTCTATGTAAAACTGTGACCCCTGGGGCGGGCCAATTTTGACCCCAGGGGCTTAATTGAACAAACTTGATAGAGGACCTGTAGATGATGCTATGTGCCAAATATCTTAGATCTGGCCCTTGCAGATTTTGACAAGAATAATTTTTAAGATTTCCTTATTTTTTCACTTTGGTTGCCTTGGCAACCAGAGTTCTGCATTGTTTTTAATTCTTTGAACAAATTTGAAAGAGCTTGACCCAAGGTACATTTCTATAAAATTTGGTTGAAATCTGTCAAGCGGTATAAGAGGAGATGTCATTTGAAGCAATTGTTAACGACGACGCACGACGACGGACGCCGGGCCATCCCAATAGCTCACCTTGAGCCTTTGGCTCAGGTGAGCTAAAACAGCATTCAAAGACTAATAGGATATCCCTTTCATAGATATTTATGGCCAAATCTTACCTTTACTTTGAGGAGCTCTGAAGATTCTAACATATGCAGCAACTCGGAGTTGTCCATCTCGAGCAACATCCCAGTAATCCTGCCAGCCCATTTTGCATGCAAGCGCTGGATCAGCGGGAACAATCTCTCTCCCAGCATCTGCTTCTGCTCCTGCGGTGGGGCAGCTGCCAACATGGAAGCTGTAAGAGCACCCATGCCTGGCACAATAATAGGCTGTAACTGAATAGAAAGTGTTATAGGTATAATTAACCCCTTGAACACTATGGATCTATTTGAAATATACATGTACTTAATACATTTACATATCTACAGTGTAGACTCCTAGACTCCTATAGGATCATTGTTCTCAAAAGGCGTGAAAGTAACTGTAAAAGCATAGGACTTTTGCGCAAAATATCGCAATCCATCTTATCCTGTCTAGAGAGGCCCTGAAAAACTCATATCCAAGGTTTTTTTTCCAACCAAATCGCCGCATATAAGGTACGGACCTCACTTGAGACGCTTCGCTGATTTTTTGCTAATGTAACAGTTACATGCTCGTGCAGCACAATATTTTACCTGGCTCTGGTAAGCATCCAAACTAGGTTAGGAAATGTCTTTAAGTAAACAGATAACTGATATGTATGCATTAAACCTACACTCTTATACCTTCCCTAATCAGTCGGATACGACAGCAGCGCCTAGCTAAGACACACAGTGCATAACAACAGACTGGTTGCTAAACAACTCAATAGAATTGCTGTTGTTGTTGCTGCTGCTAACTTAGGTTTATAGTCCCGCATAAGCTTTATCAGATGCGTCATCCCATTGTCTCAGGATTGGGACAATGGTCAGTATCATGCCTATTGTTGAATGGACTTTAATATAATAATAGAATAGAATAACATTGCTTTTGTTTTGATTTTGCGTCGCTTTCAACAGTATTTCAGTCATATCGCGACGTCCAGCTAATTATAGGTGAAGGATGACCCCAGAAGTCCTTTATGCACTGTTTTAGGCACAAATTGGCAACTGGGTAGAACCACCGACCTTCTGCAAGCCAGCTGGAAGGCTTCCCCACATGAAAAATCCGACACTGGGTGTCATAACACTCCAAAACTGACCAGGGGAATTTGCATCTAACCAATTAAAGTCATTATGTAGGCCCCCTGTTATGGGATTTTACCTAATATGTGCTATATGCATACACTACATACGAGAGTTGATGTATCTATAGGATACACAGTGAATGGCAAATTGTGTGTTAAAGGGAGGTAATAAGATAACTCATATGTATGCAGTTAACCACTCTTATACAGTCCTTCCCTAATCAGTCGGATACGGCAGCAGCGACTAGCTAAGACACACAGTGCATAACAACAGTCTGGTAGCTAAACAACTCAATAGAATAGCGTCACGACCAGCTATATTATATACACTCAGTGTTCGTTACCATGCGAAGTTTGATCAATTTGTTATAGATAGGTTGTGATTGAGTGAGTGTTTTCATTGAATTTGAGCCAATAACAATAAAGAACAAGAGTCGCATGAGGCTTTAAATCGCTCACCTGGTACCCATGATTACGGTCATATAAATGGACCAGTAATAACTAGAACTGCTATCACTAAAGGTGATAAATACCCCCACTCCAACTGACCTGTCACAAACAGTACAATGACATGTAGAAAGAATAATACATGCATATTAAGGAACTAAATTTCAAGTTGAAAAGGGGCATAATTCTGTCAAATGTAATGCAAGAGTTGTCACACTTGAAGAAAAGTCTCACAATACAACACTTCTAATGTGTACCACCTTTGAAGACAATATCATGAATAGTTTTCAAGAAAATGGCATGTTCCAAGAAATTAGAACAAAATTTCTAGATATAAAGGGGCATAATTCTGTCAAATTTTGTGCAAGAGTTGTCAAACTTCATGAAAGGTCTCACAATACAACACTTATAATGTGTTTGAAGACAATATCATGAATAGTTTTCAAGAAAATGGCATGGGTTAGGGTTAGGGTTACCCTAACACTAACCCTAAACCTAAAATCAAGTTAAAAAGGGGCATACTTCTGTCAAATTTGGTGCAAGAGTTATGAAACCTGTTAATGAGTGTCACCAAATAACATTGATAATGTATACCAAGTTTGAAGATTGTATCATAAACAGTTTTCAAGAACAAGAGGGCCTGAAGGCCCTGATATCGCTCACCTTTTATAATGAAGCCTGATAGCTTTTACCTTTGAATTTCACCTGTTATATTCTAAATCCATTCAAATTTGTAGTATAGCTTGTACACAACATGCAATATGACCCATTCTAGTATGTATAGTAAGTACATCGAAGGCAGATAACTAGAGCCTATATAATACTGAAATGAAGCCTTTTCTAGCGTTTCAAAGTAAATCAAGGGCAGATAACTCTTGCAACAATTATCAGATTTCAACAATAATTGCACTCCATCGAGAACTTATAGCTATATACATTGTGTGCAATTATAATTAAAATCCATTGAAAATTGTGGCCTCTAGAGTGCAAACACTGTTAAATATGGCATTTTCAGCAATTCAAAGGTAGATAACTCTTGACCTATAAATCCGATTCCAACCATAACCTAACTCATCAGAATTCTTATGGTTATATACAATCTGAGCAAGTTTAAGAAAGATTGGATTAAAATTGTGGCCTTTAGAGTGTAAACACCCTTAAATAGCTAGCTCAGGTGAGCTAAAAAGGCAAATGTCCCGGAAAAACGCGACGGACCGACGGACATACGGAAGGACGGACGGACAAGGCGTTTCCTATATAGCCCCCACCACTAGTGGTGGGGGTATAAGTGGTGGGGATATAATTAAGTTTTCACTTATTCACCCCCACCCACTGGTGGCCATGTTGTTTGAGCTAGGAAGATTATTTGAAGACAACTGGTAAAGGGTCACCCATGAATCAATATTTGTGTAAAATCATTCTGAAATCAGACCAATAGTTTCAGAGAATTTTCTTTGGAAAGTTTTTCTATACAGAAATATAAGGAAAACGTGCCCCATCCACTGGCGCCCATGTGTTTTAAGATAACAAACTACTTTTTAGAAATCTGGTAGAGAGTCATCAATTGACCATTTGTGTAAACTTATTTTGAATTTGGACCAGTTATAGTTTCAGGGGGAAAGATTTTTTTAAAGTGTTTACTATACAGTAACATAAGGAAAACGTGCCCCATCCACTGGCAGGCCACGTTATTTTAGATATCAAAATAATTTTAAGAAATCTAGTAAAGGGTTACCCATGGATCATTTGCATAAAATTACCGTCAAATTGGACCAGTAGCTTTTGACAAGAAGATTTTTAAAGTTTTCCCTATATAGCCATATAAGGAAAATCTGTGTGGTATAATGGCCAAGTCTTACATGTAATTAGTAATATTTACATTCGCCCCGCATTGTCCTTATATAACACTATTCTTAAAAGAGACTTGCATATTTCAATGAATGGTTATTTAAAATCCAGTTCTAGCCGGCTGGTTTAGGGGCGGAGCTATACTGATCACTTTCAAATCGATACAGAAGTCCATATCGTAGGCGTGGTTAACGCGGAGTAATACTGACCAAGTTACCGTAGCGTATCAGACTATTATATCAAGTAATGAGTGAAGCATAAATATTGAAATGTCCTTACCGTTAGCAAAGAAAAATCCGATAATAAAATACGTCGTATACAATGACCTCCATTCCCGCTTCGTCAGTTTCAATCAAGTATGGCATGTGAGTAAATCGGTTTTAAATAACGCTACCTAAATTTAAGATGCTTAAGTTACACCATGCCAAATATCAAAGCTCTGGCCATATTGGTTTCGGAGTAAAATATGTTTGAACATTTCACTATATAACTCTATGAAAAACAGTGACCAAAGGGGCGGGGCCAATTTTGACCCCAGGGGCAAAATTTGAACAAATCTGATACAAGACCTGTAGACGATGCTATGTGCAAAATATCTAAGCTCAGTGTATTATGGTGTCAGACAAGAAGATTTTTTAAGTTTTCATTGAAAAATGTTTTTTTTAGCAACTGTAACCCAGATATGCAACAGACCGAAACCATTTCAACAATATATGTTGAAGACCTCTGGAAGTTACACCATGCTAAATATCAAAGCTCTGACCATATTGGTTTCAGAGAAAAAGATGATTTAAAATTTCACTATATTACTCTTTGTAAATCTGTGACCCCCGGGTGGGGCCAATTTTAACCCCAGGGGCAAAATTTGTACAATCTTGATAGAGGACCTATAGATGATGCTATGTGCCAATGTGATGATATGGCCTACTAGTGACAACTCAACTCCAGTACTTCAAGTTAGATACTTTAATACATGGCATCACGCCACAATGCGTACCGAGCCTGCCTGGTCTGGTTCTCTAGTCTACTGGACTCCCCATCATCTCCTTTATCTTAGTTTTCCCAACTTATTTATAATACTCTGTCTTAATTGTCCTAGCACGCATCACCCATCAAATTGACAGTTTGACCTCAATTTGAAGGGAGGTGCGTGTCCCATGGACAGTGATTAATTTACTTGCACCGACCAGGCATCTTGGTCACACAACCGTATATATTTATAATACACAATTACAATTTCATGCGTGTCAAATGATATTTATTTATATCATTACACCTTCCCTCCTCACAATATAATGATCGAAATTTATTATATTATAACAGCACCTGGCACGGCAATATAGACAAATTCCTAACATTACCATACAATTTTTTTTTTAATAAACTACAACTACGGCAAAATACAACAATTACTACTTACCAAATTTACCAAATACAACAATACTATTTACCAAATACTATTTTACCCCTACCTATCCATTCCAAAACTGTTCATCTTTAATATTTGTAATTCACTGTTAAAGGGACTCGCAACCGGATGGTGTACTTGTCAAAATAAAATAAAATACTCAAATAAAAGCAAATTTGTGGCATTATTTGGCTTCTGACATTAAAAAAATATGATCAGTCCAAAAACAGTCTCAAGAATCGTCACCGAATCTTAGATTTTTAGATATTTTCCATCGTTTTTCTATACCGACTAGTAGACGGTATAGTTGTTGTTGTTGCTTCTCTACATGGGCTCAGACATAAACACGAGCCGAATTACGAAGTTGTATGCACTTTCGATCGCTACACATTGAAATACGTTAAATCGATCCATGATAAACGGATAGTTCCGTGGTGCATTGGTCTAAGTGGTTTCCCCTATTTTGCCTTCTGTCCGCCAATGCCGGGCCCCGGGTTCGAATCCCACCAGAGACCAATATTTTTTTTTATTAAAATACATTTTTTTTAAACAGAAGTTTTTATCCTAAACTAATTCTTTACCATTTATATAAGCGTTTGACACATATTTACAAATTACTATTTTTAATGCACCATCTGGTTGCGAGTCGCTTTAAAGTCACTAGATAACTTAGGTCCAGGTGTAGGTATCGTCCGCTGAATGTCTGCTAATATCCATAGTTAAGTTTAAGTCCAGTTGTAGGTATCGTCCGCTGAATGTCTGCTAATATCCATAGTTAAGTTTAAGTCCAGTCGGAAATCTGATATCTTGTTCCGAAAGTTTTCTCCAAGTTCCAAAAATACAGTTGAACTGCCGGTAGTCTCCGTAAGACGGGTCTGATAGAGTTGTCCACTCCTTTGCGTTGATTGCATATTGTCAGACATTTACGTAGTCTCCGGTATATACACACCTGTGTATTAATACATCACTAGTTGCACTCTAATGAATCTCACAGTTAGTCCCCAACTCAATTACAATGAGTATCATAGCCAGAGAGATTATTTCTCCGCTAAATTCGTTCCATTTTCCATGTGGTGTCAAAGATAATCAGCCTTTGAATGTCTTATTCAAACACGCCAGGTTGCTGGCCACCATCTCGAGGACTGTGTAAACCCACTTTGTGCATTCCAGACAGATCAATATTAATACAACCTATTCCTAGTAATTACTCTCATTATTAATAAAGATACTTTCTGTCTTGAAATATTTGCTATACCACCGAGAACTTCCTATTGTTTCCACAATTTTTAACTAATTTTCAGTATAGTTCGTGTAACTACAATACTATATAATAATGACTTTTTTATTGTTAATTAGCATGGCAATGTTTGTTTGTCACGGTTAATTGGTTAAGCACGTACTTGAGTTATTTAAGTGTTTTTATCCTATGTTGACAGTTGATTAATGTAGTGTTGTGTATTTGGTACACATTTTACCTGTACTGCCTGTCACCTTTTATGACATATCCCATGTCGTTTCATATACCCCCAGCCAACTTGTCGAATGTCAGCTATATTGCTTTACATAATTATATGCCATTTACAGTCCACTACGGAAGTCCATTTGACAGGTGCCCTTGTTTTAACTATATTTTGTCTATGAAGTACATAACTTATGCCAATTTTACCTGTAACCTACTTACTATAACGTATTTACCAGTATTTTCGTTTGCGCCCTTTTGATAGATTGCTTGTCATATTTTATTGCTTTGCTTTGAGAAAAAACCTGCTTTATTTGCGTTACTTTATAATCACACTCAATGTTTAACAGTTACAGTGGAATACACATGAAAAGCCAATGACGTCACGCATAAAGGTCACTTGCCGGAATCCGGGTCAAATCGGCCCAAAACCAAATCGGACCGGGTCAAATCGGCCTAAAAATTAGCCGGGTCAAATCGGCCCACTAATGGCGGGTCAAATCGGCCCAATATTAAAGGTATAGCGGACATGTCCTTATTGACTGCACTTAATTTATTGGTTCAGTAGAGAAATATTGACAAGAGTTTAAAATTGTTTGAATTTTGATCAGATATGGAATGCAGTATATTTGAAAGTATCGTCGCTTAACAAAAATATACGAACACAGTTTGGATCCTGATTAGACGCTGTGCTTTGTTTAAAGCTTTGTCAGTTGCTTTTAATACTGCAGATCAATAAGATAGATAGATAGATAGATATTTTATTTCAACTTGTACATAGTACATCGTTATCAATATCATACAAAATCTATCTATCTAATCTATCTATCTAATTCAATTCAATCATTTATTGCATAAAACATACATCAGCATGCTTAGAGCAAGATCAAATATGTACACACAAGCAAAACATGAATTTACAGATATATGGAGGCACTAATATTAAATAATACATACCCTACAATCAGCTATGTGCGAAAGTGCCCAATGTGTCGCCAAAAGTGTTATTGCAGCCACTACATTAATTGTTAGTTGGCAGTAAAGGTGTTAATTGATGTTTGACATGTTGTTGTGACAGTTAATCATTTATCACTTCACTGTCTTCACACGCGTTATTTGCCAACAGTTTTGATTCTAATGTGACACGTAATACGGTTCTGACTAGGATCAAAACCTTTTTTTCTGATGTTAAAACACAAAATAAAAATTGAGAAATAAAAGCAGACGACGACTGCATGTGACATCTTAAGAGATCAGGTAAACTTAACTTATAGATCTGTTTCCAACCTGTATCCAAAATGATAGTGTATACACGTTTGATGTGTTTTTGTTGTCGTGTTTTTTGTTTTACTATAGCCTCGTTGACTTATTTAGTTAAATGGCAATTTACACAATTTCTGAATAGCATTGCATTATAGATCTACTTAATTAATTCACGTACGACATTATTTAAGTTTAATTTTAATTCTTCATTTTCAGTTGTCACTGATATGTATCAATGTAACTTAAGTAATACAAATAACACGTAAAGGTCAAAAAGTGATATACCGTAACCAAACATAATCAGTTTTCCTGCTTTGACACTAAAATTAAAAATGGGCCGATTTGACCCGGTCCGACTTGACCCGGTCCGATTTGGTTTTGGGCCGATTTGACTCGGGGTCCGATTTGGTTTTGGGCCGATTTGACCCGTTACCACTTGCCGTATGAGCGAAAGTCTGAATATCAGCCCCCAGGCCCAACAAAGGTTATTTCTCTGCTTTTTCTAATGCCTATAATATATAAAAGGCGTATGTCGCTTTTACTGTTAACATGGAGAAAGGACATGGAGAAAGGACAAATGGAGAAGTATCCGGCCTGCTCGCGATTTATCGTGTCGTTCAATCAGCGGCGCTCGCTGGCGGCTAGAAAACAACGTTTTTCCGAAAGTTTGGTGTTAATAGAAATGCTTTTAATGTTATCTTTTCGTTATAAATTTTAATACAGATGTTTTATTAGACCATGATCTCACGACTAGTACAGAATTTGAGGCGATAGCTTATAATTTGTTTGTTTAGTGAGTTTGTGAAAATGAGAGAGAAAACGTACAGTACTGTATTTTCCGTTTTTCCTACGAAAGTTTGGTGTTAATAGAAATGCTTTTAATGCTATCTTTTCGTTATAAATTTTAATACAGATGTTTTATTAAACCATGATCTCACGACTAGTACAAAATTTGAGGCGATAGCTTATAAATTGTTAGTTTAGTGAGGTTTTGAAAATGAGAGAAAAACGTATTTTTTCGTTTACCTACGAAGTTTGGTGTTAATATAAATGCTTTTAATGTCATCTTATCGTTATAAATTTTAATACAGATGTTTTATTAGACCATTATCTTACGCGTAGTACAAAATTTGAGGCGATAGCCTATAAATTGATAGTTTAGTGAGGTTTTGAAAACGAGAGAAAAACGTATTTTTTCGTTTACCTACGAAGTTTGTGTGTGTCTATATTTCTCTGCCACTGTCTGTTTGCCTCTTGTCTGTCTCTCTGTCTGTCTGTTTTTCTCTTATCTCTGTCTGTCAGTCTCTCGCTTCTTCTTTTCTGTCTCCATCTTTCTGTATGAATGTCTGTCTGTCTCTCCGATGATCCTCATGCGGAGAAAAGGTAAAGTGTGTCATAAAGAGCTTAATTTGAAAAAGGGGTAAACTATATTTCAAGAGACATACTCTATGAATCCGACATTTTTGCAGCCTGGTCTGGATTACAACTGTTTGCAATTGCAATAGTCATCATGTTACTGGTATTCAGTAATGAGAGGGTTAATCCAGTCATCAACCAAACCAGGTGCATTGATGTTGTTTTTTTTTTTTTTTTTTTTTTTTTGTTTAATTCAATTCTATTATCTTTATTTTTTGTGATTTGTATAATATATAAACATCATGCGGTTACAGAAGTCAAGAACACATGTTCAAGTTACACGCACGGGTAGCATTGATCTTTTTCATTAAAGTAGCAACCCGCTGGTGTGACTGTCCATCTTCATAGATAATCGGCATGTTCAAGAAGCATGGACTTCATGCTGGGACAGTTTTATGACGCTGATAATTGTCCTGCTAATTTGGTGCGGGTTCTGTATACGGTTACGTAATGTGTCACATTCCTTTGTGATGTGTAATATGGTAGACATTTTGTAAGTAAATAAAGCTAAGGACGAGTGTCAAACATTCTGGATCCAGATCAGACGCCGTGTTACGCGGCATCTGATCTTGATCCAAGTTGTTTGCAAAAAAAAAAAGTAAAGTTGCGATCAGCAGGCAAAGAGTTAAGCAGTCAGTAAAATAGATTGCTTAATGCATTGGCTGCTTTATAATTTACTCCGTTATATAAGACATAAGTAAAGCAGAAAGAAACGGAGATCTCATGTTATCATGTTTGCAATTAATTTCTGAAGATAATGCAAACTGTTACCTCTTTCATAGAAATGGGACGGATAATATGTATATTTTAGTCTGGCTGTAAAACTAACCCTAAATTCATTTTTTTGAAGTAATATGTTAATAATTCTAATTTTCCTTTCAATAATAATAATGATCACATACGACATAATAATACAGTTACAACTTTGGCCGTTTTGGATTTTGGCCGTTTGACGCGCACTCCTTTCAAATGTCTCATTACATACAAAATGGATTTTTATTTTTGCTTCCAAGGAAATATTTCCTCCATGTAGAACATTGTAACAATGCATGAACACATTTTTAGAAGTTTAGAAGTTTGCTTAAGTTTTTATACAGAAGGAATTCTTTTCTTACGCGAGTTGGTCTAGTCATATCATTAGCCAGCAACCTTTGTAGGTCATCATTACTTTTTTCGCTTCAAGAAAAACCCTGGTATTTTAACAACCGAAAGATAAGTGTCACGGCTTTATATCAAGACCTTTTTTTTTAAAATATATAATATATATCGGACGAAAATTATGGATTAAATTCAAGTTTTTGAAACGGGACGTAGTATATATTTCGCGATCGCCTGCTCTCGTTTATCGACTATTTCATTTGGCCATCGCTCTTTAACTCGCCATAAAATTTGTCGATTTCGAAAATAAACACTTGCATTTTTACAACTGAAAGAAAAATATCTAAGCTTTCCTTTAAGACCATTTCTTTGAAAATCGGTGGAAAATTGAGGGTTTTATGAAAGGTTTTGTAGATAGATCTTTATTGCCTCCAATAATGGAGAGTTACACATTACAAACAGTGATAACATAACATAGAAACAACAGGCTCAATGATGACGACAAATATAGTATATACAGTTCAAATTACGTCAGACGTATAACTATGTATAGAGAGCACATGCACAAATACATCTAAACAGTAATACAGCTGTTATAGAGTAAGAGTGCATGGCTGTTGGAATATGTACAAATTCAAGCTTTATTAGAATAAATGAGTTATTCACAGTCAGGCCTGCACTAGATGGCATTCAATAAGGAAACGAAAGAAGATAATGAGCAGTCCCAGGTGGCAGTCCCCACAAGAATGAAATAAAGCAGAAAGCTCATAAATAGCATTGCGCTTTACATCAGACCTGTGACAAGCAGCCACCCGTACTAAAGATATCCCTAACCCACCGATCACTAAGCCACACCCCTCATACACACACATATCCGACTGTAAACAAAACACTTATAGTAATAAAGAAATTAATATTTTACCCCACTCCCCAACACACAAACACATACAAAACAAGTGAGAAAAGACGATACTTGTCGAAACGAAACATAAGAAACATCGTTGTCACTTGTAATGAGAAGCGTTAGTTAATGGTCAGTGAGAGTGAGCATGATGTCTTGTCGAAATAAAACACAAGACGAACCAGGTCACTAGCACACTGACCAAAGTATTCATATAATTATAATTAACTCGCCATAAAATTTGTCGATTTCGAAAATAAACACTTGCATTTTTACAACTGAAAGAAAAATATCTAAGCTTTCCTTTAAGACCATTTCTTTGAAAATCGGTGGAAAATTGAGGGTTTTATGAAAGGTTTTGTAACGGGGCGTGATATATTTATGCCCGAGTGCTTGCTCCCTTTTATCGGCAAATTCATTTGGAAACCACTCTTTAACTCGCCATAAAACGGATCAATTTTAAAAAATAAAATCTGTTATTTTTACAAGTGAAAGATAAATATCTTAGCCTTCTTTTAAGACCATTATAATGAAAATCGGGTGAAAATTAAGGATTTTATGTAACTTAAACTAACAGTAGGTAACCATTCAACACGATAAAATACGCGATAGCCCGCTATCGGCGTACCGGTGCAGTTGAATTATCGATCGATTAAGCGTTATCGCACATACAGGTAACGGACGACACCATTTTCGGGAAAATGCAGATTTGAGTATAAGTTACTTCTCCATTTGTCCTTTCTCTTTTGTCCTTTCTCCATGCTGTTAACCACAGGTTAGCATATTTCCCAACCTACACGGTACCTAGTCACAGTTGTGACAGGAAATTGCTAAAAACGAACTTGTTAGTTACTTCTTCTCGAAGCGTCTAGTGTAAATGGTGAACCATAGTATTCGTGTGTGAAACACCATTTTAACTACTTTTTAGTACTGTCCATCCCGGACGTTTGTTACAAACCAGACATAATACTCCCGGCCATATATGCGTGTAGTCATTACCTAACATGGTAAGACCTACTTTAAACTACATTAAATTTCCTATTGCATGTGCCTTACCTCTGCAGAACAGTCAAACTATTGACAGTCTATCAGTATTTGCTAGATTACCTCAGTTGACAAGTACTTCCTGCATTTATTTATAAGCAATTGCATGTTTCACCTGTCAATTCAATTACAGGTAACCGTGATTATTTGACTTTTCTCCTTAACCTTTACCGATCTATCTGACAGATTTTCCCTATTTATAGCTGACTACATTTTGACTCTGAAAATGTTTTCTGTTCTTATTGTGTACATGTTTCTGACGGCATTCCGTCTCAACCCCATTATTTTACCATCTCGGTATTTCATAGATTTCCATATTCATGATCCTACCTTTTTGTACATGTATATGTTTTCTTAATCTTAAACAGATTAATGTTCTTAAATCTTATTCTACAGCAACCTACCATATGCAAAATTACTTTAATTTGAGTACAATAAGTCGAAATTGTCTAACCCGACCTGTTTTTCTCCTTTTCAGTTTTAAATTTATTTAGTTAAACAATCACGCTGTAAACTTCTTTTTATTATAACGCGTTTCACAATTAATAATTATTCTTTAAAATTTGGTTCTTTTGCTAACTTCATAAACTCTTTCCTGCCAATAACTTGACATTTTTCTAATTACATGTATCTGCCTATTTTTACTAAATAGCCTACCCAAGCTCTGTTATTTAGACCTGTAGCCGCAAAAGGTGATCGAATTTCATAGCTCTCTGATACATATTTTATTTCCGCTTTAAACTTTATTCAGCAAAACGCTCGATAAAATGTCTGCTATAGTTCTACACATTTAAACACTTTGCTAATCTCCATTTAATTTCTGTTTTGAGTTTATCTATCTCTCTAACCTTTTGGTTGAGTTCAACACAATATGTTCCCGTTGTTTTCGCGTTCATTCTTAAAACTTTTTACTTAAGTATGTCGATTCGCATAATCGCTAATATTTTCTTTTGTTTGAAAATCTCTTAATTGAGCTGTTTCCAATTTATTCCAAAACAATACCATGTTTTCAATTTGCTAACATAGCCTTTTAACAATTTTTACATTCCCGTGAAAACTAATATGCTCTCTGTAATACTGCAAGCATTTGAAGACTTAAACATTTTGCAACAATTTTGAAATATTCAGATCTGTCATTTCTAAACACAAAGAGTTTCAACAGTACTCACGTTTTCCTCTGGCCTTGTGATCGTATAATTTTGGTCCACGGCTCCAAATTCGTAAGTGTGATTATATGGCCTTCTAGTGACAACTCAACTCCAGTACTTCAAGTTAGATACTTTAATACATGGCATCACGCCACAATGCGTACCGAGCCTGCCTGGTCTGGTTCTCTAGTCTACTGGACTCCCCATCATCTCCTTTATCTTAGTTTTCCCAACTTATTTATAATACTCTGTCTTAATTGTCCTAGCACGCATCACCCATCAAATTGACAGTTTGACCTCAATTTGAAGGGAGGTGCGTGTCCCATGGACAGTGATTAATTTACTTGCACCGACCAGGCATCTTGGTCACACAACCGTATATATTTATAATACACAATTACAATTTCATGCGTGTCAAATGATATTTATTTATATCATTACACCAAATATCTAAGCTCTGGCCCTTATGGTTTTTGACAAGAAGATTTTTTAAGATTTCTTTATTTTCTCACTTTTGTTACCATGGCAACCAGAGTTCTCCATTGTTTCAAATTCTTTGAACAAGTTTGAAAGAGCTTGACCCAAGCAACATTCCTGTAAAGTTTGGTTGCAATCAGGCTATTGGTTTTGAAGAAGAAGATGTTTGAAGAAATTGTTGACGCACAACGCACGATGCACAAAGACCGACCACAAAAGCTCACCTTGAGCTCTTAATGCTCAGATGAGCTAAAACAAGAGCCGTATACGGCCCTAAATCGCTCACCTGGGACCGTTGATGTAAATGTTACATATCTTGGAAAGATGAGAAATTATGACAATATGATTGTGCCAATTGCTGATTGGACAATGCTGAGTGCAGAATAGCTTTAGCTCCTGTAACCTAGATATGCAACGGACCGAAACCATTTGAACAATATCGGTAAAGTACCTCTAGAAGTTACACCATGCCAAATATCAAAGCTCTAGCTATATTAATTTCAGAGAAGAAGAGGTTTGAAGATTTCACTATATAACTCTATGTAAATTTGTGACCCCCGGGACGGGGTCATTTTTTACCCCAGGGACATAATTTGAACAATCTTAATAGAGGACCTGTAGATGATGCTTTGCGCAATATATCTTAGCTAAGGGTACTGTGGTTTTCGAGGAGAAGATTTTTAAAGTTTTTATTGAAAAAATCTATTTTTAGCTCCTGTGACCTAGATATGCAACGGACCAGAACCATTTGCACAACATCGGTAAAGTACCTCTAGAAGTTACACCATGCCAAATATCAAGAGAAGAAGAGGTTTGAAGAATTCACTATATAACTCTATGTAAATTTGTGACCCCCGGGGCGGGGTCATTTTTGACCCTGGGGACATAATTTGAACAATCTTGATAGAGAACCTATAGATGATGCTTTGTGCCAAATATCTAAGCTCAGGGTACTGTGGTTTCAGAGAAGAAGATTTTTTAAGTTTTAATTGAAAAAATCTATTTTTAGCTCCTGTGACCTAGATATGCAACGGACCGGAAACATTTGAACAATATTGGTAAAGTACCTCTAGAAGTTACACCATGCTAAATATCAAATCTCTAGCTATTTTAGTTTCAGAGAAGAAGAGGTTTGAAGAATTCACAATATAACTCTATGTAAATTTGTGACCCCCGGGGCGGGGCCATTTTTGACCCAGGGGACATAATTTGAACAATCTTGATAGAGGACCTATAGATGATGCTTTGGGCTATATACCTAAGCTCAGGGTACTTTGGTTTCAGAGAAGAAGATTTTTTTAGTTTTTATCATAACGATCTATTTTTAGCTCCTGTGACCTAGATATGCAACGGACCGGAAACATTTGAACAAGTTTCAAAGAGGACCATATAAGGATCATTTCTGCCAAGTTTGGTAAAAATTCATCCAGTGGTTTCGGAGGAGATGTCGTTTAAAGAAATTGTTGACGACGAACGAACGAACGAACGACGACGGACGACGGACATAGCACAATCAGAATAGCTCACCTTGGCACTTTGTGCCAGGTGAGCTAAAAAAGAGAAAAGATCAACATTCAGGAATATTTTGTCTTTATTTTCAAAGCTTTCTTACTTCACCAAAGGGAAAATACATGTAGTTTTACATTACAATTACCCAACTTTCAGTGTTTGAATACCTTTATTATATTAACCTGGTGTGTTGAAAATGCAGGTGTTATCCATGATACATGTCCATACAATTTCTTAGAATTGTATACATTTTACAGTTAAACTCTTTGCATGCTGAGTAATTTTTAGGTCTTAATTTCTTTTTGGATCCCAATGAGACGCCGTGTTACGCCGCGTCTCATCAGGATCTAAACTGTTCGCAAAAGTAATCTTTATGGCACATATATCCGCCACTAGCACGGTGAGAGTTTATGTATCAAAGCACCAATAATGTACATATCATGTCAACCCCTGGACTAAAAGAAACTATGGCCACCATTTTTAACCTTATTCCCTTTCCCTGATAGGGCGACCTTCGACACCCCTGGACTTCTTCTCCTCGATAATCAAGCGGTGTTCTTTGAATTTTATTGGCTGAAAGAGAAAATATTAATGTCACATGGTTATAAAAAGTTAAAAGCAGGAATGTGTGTGTGTGTGGGGGGGGGGGGGGGGATGTTAGTGTATGAAACAGAATCATTTTCCAGAGCACCAGATAAGGGTAGTTTTTCAAAAACTAAAATCTTTATTTCTGAATTAAACCCTATGGTGTCACTACTCATTAGAATCGTCTCTTCGAGACGATTCTAATGAGTAGTAACACCATAGGATTTGGTGCTAAAAATAGTGAGAAAATGTGGGATTTGTTGAAACAAGAGGGCCATGGCCCTTAATTCGCTCACCTGAGGACATTGAAGTTTGTACCTAAGTTGACTGGGCAAGACAACATTTTAATATAACTATAAATGGAGTTATCTTCCAGACAAGAAAACATGACAAAAGTGAATTTTGTTGCCAAGCTTATGACCCTTATCCATGACACATCCTCTTATCAAGCTATTTCCATTTCCAATAAATGATAATTATTTCACTAGCGTCAACAGAACTGGAATTATTTTCCTGACAATAAAATATGACAAAGGGGAAAAACTAAATATTGCTGCCCTTGTGCATGGCATTTTCTCTCATCAGTTTCTTTCCATACATAAAATTTCATTACAATAGCATCAGTAGAACTGAAGTTGTCTTCTTGACAAGAAAATATCACAAAGGGAAATAACTCAAAAAACAATGATGTCAGAGTTATGGCCTTTGCAAATGGCACTTCCTCTCATCAGGCTCTTTCCAAATAGGCAATTTCATTTTACCCATTACCCCATAGCATGTTTCTAATTTTGAAAATAGGTGGCCACCTAAAGCAGGTTGAAAGTAAAGCAGAATGTGTCTTAACCCTTAGCCTGCCACTCACGACTATAGCTTTATATGCAAACAGCTTGGATCCGGATTAGACGCCGAGTAACTCGGCGTCTCATCCGGATCCAAGCTGTTTGACACTCCGACAACATTTTCAGCAATTTTGAGCAACTTTGAAGCACTTTGAAACTTGAAGCAGACGAGAAATATAGCAGACGACAATTTATTTGGCGGGCTAAGGGTTAATGCACACTTTGCTTTACTTTTGCATCTTACATTTTCATGACTGTTTAAAGTGGAATTATTGAAAAGACATACAGATAACTCTGACAAAACCAATATTAAACATATGTATAAATATGGCATAAGACATAATTACATAACTGTCAGTGGATCACTTCCAGATCCTGTTTCTCTAAGTATGAATCAGACTGAACCATATCTAAACTTTAGCAGACAACATGTTCAGCTGATCATGACCAGTTCTGTGATACCCACTACCAGTTCAGAGTTGCATAATATTTGACCTCAGTGGCTAGAACGCTTGGGCTTACCCTTACCAGAATGAAATGATGTCTGCTTAAAACCTACTGTATGTGAAAAGTGTACAAAAAAACAATTTAGAAACTGTTAAGTTGGTAAATGAGTGGCAAATAGGTTGGATCCAGATTAGATGTAGCATTATGATTATGTTGCATCTGATCTGGATCCAAAATGTTTGCAAATATTGGCTATTTGCCCATAGTATATTAAGGGTAACTCAGGTAAATACAGTTCTGCCTAAATCAAAAATACTGTAAAACCTGCCTAGAGCAGCACTTAAACTGTGCAGGGTGGTGTCAAATGTGACCCTAGGGATTTCATTTTAACAAACTATAGATAGATCCACCAGGAGATTCTACTGTACAAATATCAAAGCTTAGGGCCTAGTAGTTTTGGGCAAGAAGATTTTTTAAAGATTTTTGCTTTTTTGCTTTTTCAAGCAGAGTTTGTGCTTTTTTTCCTTTTTTTTGAACAACTTCTGTAGAGAACCATCCAAGGAACATCATAAGCAGTTTGAACTCTCCCTACAATCGGCGGGTTTCAGAGGAGATGTCGTTTGAAGTAAAAGTGAACGGACAGACGGACAGACGTACTACGGACGGTGAGCGGTCACAATAGCTCACCTTGAGCCTTTGGCTCAGGTGAGCTAAAAACTACCTCTTATCTGGAGCCCTGATTTTCTGCAGTGGAAGAATGGATTTAATATATGTACTTGAGCATGCAGCTGAGTTAGATCTACATTTTTGTCAACTGCTTTTTTCTCAAATTCAAATTTTCTACTGCATTTGAAAGAGTTAACGTGGTTCGACAGTTGGCGGCCCGCATCTCGAGTTCTGGAAATGCTGATGACTTTCACCTGATCTTTGCGGCACATGCTTATAGTAGAGAATTTACATAAAGAAAAGTTTGATCTGCTTCGGTGTATGCTCTGTTAGCGCAGTTGGTATGGTGATTGACTAGCAATCCAAAGTTTCTAGGTTCGATTCCCAGTCGCTTCAAAACTTGTTTTTTTAAATAAATTGTCTGATTTTATTGACTAGTCAATCCATAACGCAGTGATCAAAGGACAGGCTATGTTTAGTCAAGTAATAATGAATACATGTAATATCAGATGCAAGTATAGTCAAGTGACAACTAAACTTTGTGAGGATATATAGCCTATATGACAGATGGCAACTTAACACAGGACAAAAGTAATGCTAAAAGATAGATCCTAAAGGAGCTTTATGCATTACTTTTGTTATGCATTAAGTAGTCACCTGCCTTTAAAGATCTACAGGCTACCGTATTCAATGGTCCCTTATTACAGGTTTGACTTATGGTATTATTTAGAGCTGACGGCATTTTAAAGTTGAACTCAAGGGAGGTTACTCGTTTTGTGTTAACATTTTGTCAGATTTTCTGGAAATCATGTATAAAATGTAAATTCCACTGTAGATTTTCATGAAAAAAATTAGACTACTAGAACTAAGTAATATCTATCTAATAAGAGTAAAATTAGTGTATGTTAAACAGCTAGATTTTTTGTAATTTGAGATTTAGTGACTTTTTCAGAATTTGACTTTTTTAAAATGTTGATGTTTCCAGAAAATATGTCTGATTTTCATGAAATATTTTTGTTTGCACAATATCTTATAGTGTCTGAACAGTTTACTTGAATGTACAGAAATTGTTGAGTTATATTATTTTATTAAGAAAATATTCCCGTTTATTAAAAAAGGAGCATTTTTAGACAAAAGGTGTCAGAAAACAAGAGCCCCATGGGGTATATTTCGCTCACCTGAGAAAATAGCTGAAAAATGGAGATAATAATTTAGATCCAGGACTGACCTAGATATGCAACAGACCCGAACAATTCGAACAAATTATGTTAAGTATATTTAAAAGTGTCACCATACCGAATATAAAAGCTCTGGCCATATTAGTGTCAGAGAAGAAGACGTTTCAAATTTTCTCTATATAACTCTATGTAAAACTGTGACCCCAGGGGTGGGGCCAATTTTGACCCCAGGTGCATAATTTGAACAAACTTGATAGAGGATCTGTAGGCGATGGTATGTGCCAAATATCTAAGCTCTGGCCCTTGTAGTTTCAGAAAAGAAGATTTTTTAAGTTTTCATTGAAAAAAAATCTATTTTTAGCTCCTGTGACCTAGTTATGCAACCGACCAAAACCATTTGAACAATTTTGGTTTAGGACATCTAGAAGTGTCACCATACCAAATATCAAAGCTCTGGCCATATTAGTTTCAGAGAAGAAGACGTTTGAAAATTTCACTATATAACTCTATGTAAAACTGTGACACCCGGGGCGGGGCCAATTTCGACCCCAGGGGCATAATTTGAACAAACTAAATAAAGGACCTGTAGGCGATGCTATGTGCCAAATATCTAAGCTCAGGCCCTTGTAGTTTCAGACAAGAAGATTTTTTAAGTTTTCAATGAAAAAAAATCTATTTTTAGCTCCTGTGACCTAGTTATGCAACTGACCAGAACCATTTGAACAATTTTCGTATAGGACATCTAGAAGTGTCACTATGCCAAATATCAATGCTCTGGCCACATTAGTTTCAGAGAAGAAGACGTTTGAAAATTTCACAATATAACGCTATGTAAATCTGTGACCCCCGGGGCGGGGCCAATTTTGACCCCAGGGGCATAATTTGAACAAACTTGATAGAGGACCAGTAGATAATGCTATGTGCCAAATATGTAAGCTCTGGCCCTTCCAGTTTTTGACGAGAAGATTTTTTAAGATTTCCTTATTTTTTCACTTTGGTTGCCATGGCAACCAGAGTTCTGCATTGTTTTTAATTCTTTGAACAAATTTGAAAGAGCTTGACCCAAGGAACATTTCTGTAAAGTTTGGTTGAATTCTGTCAAGCCGTATAGGAGGAGATGTCATTTGAAGCAATTGTTAACGACGACGCACGACTAACGACGGACGACGCCGGACACAGGGCCATCCCAATAGCTCACCTTGAGCCTTTGGCTCAGGTGAGCTAAAAAACGGTACTGTAATATTTTTTTATTTTAAAGATTTTTCACCCCTGATATGGTATATTTCAATTGAATCAAGATTTCAAAGATTTCTGACACGGAATTAGCTTAAGCGGTTAACATTTATTGGACAAAATTCTATTTGTATCCAGATGGTGTGTAATTAAAAGGTAAGATATTGCTCTTATGCAAGATTCATAAGCATATCACCGAATAAAATTTAAAATCTCCACTACTCCAGACTACTTTCAGTATATATAATTTTACAGAAACTTTTTGAAAACAGTGAAGACCAAGATCATGGTCTGCTTATTCTTATATTTGCTCTCTGCCCTTGAGGACGAGAGAGAGGGGTCCTCATTTTATTAACAAATATCATACCTGTACTTTAAATGATAGATACTTATAGTGTAATTCTGAGTTTTAAAAATGCATCTTTGCAAAAGATACTGCTGCTCACTATACATGTACTAGTGTCATGACATATAGAGAATAACTTTATTTTTTGGTGTAAGATCAAAATTTAATTCATTGATTGGCAAAGCCACTTGTGAAAATATAACAGTCTGATGTTCAAGAAAGAATTGAATTTAGATTTTCACTGTAAAAATACAGTTATTCTATATTTTTCAAATTTTAAACGAAATTTTAAACAAAATTTGTTGTCAAGTAAAAACAAAAGTACATTTTTACCCCATGTGCAGCACTAAATTTATATCGAACACCCTTTGACATTTTGCCATTCAATGTCGTCAGTCGTCACCGATTTATTGATTTGACGTCATCGGAACTACTTTGTTACGTCCGATCTTAAATTCATGTTCTTCCATTGAGAGGTTCCCCAATAAATCGGGCTGCCGGAGTTAAACGATAATACATGATTGACCATGATTCTATGAGCCCAACAGGGAAAATTCATAAAAGAAGCACACATGACGATAATCCCACTGCTTGAAACAGTGAAATTATCAAGCGATTATCCACGATTGACGGACATGAGCCCCCCGCCCGATTTTGCACGGGCGGACACGAGCCCCCCGCCTGTTTTGCGCGAGCGGACATAAGCCCTCCTGTTCGGACAGATAATTAACTAATGTTTTGTTAATATTTGTAGCAAAAAATAAGTTTTTCTTCGGCTATAAATATTGCCTTGCTTGTTTGTAATAATTCGTCAATTTTTAATTGTTTCATTTTAATCATGATACAGCTTAGGAACAAGAGCCCCATGGGGCATATTTCGCTCACCTGAGAATCACTGACAAAATGGAGATAATGACTTATGTCCAGAATGGGGTCATTTTTTATCTGAGGGGCATAATTTGAACAATCTTGATAGAGGCCCTGTAGATGATGCTATGTGCCAAATATATAAGACCAGGGTACTAGGGTTTTAGACAAGAAGATTTTTTTAAGTTTCCATTTAAAATCTTTTTTTTTTTAGCTCCTGTGACCTACTTATGCAACAGACTGGAACCATTTGAACAAAATATGTACAGGACATCTAGAAGTGTCAACATGATGAATATCAAAGCTCTGGCCATATTAGTTTCAGAGAAGAAGACGTTTGAAAATTTCACTAAATAACTCTATGTAAAACTGTGACCCCTGGGGCGGGCCAATTTTGACCCTAGGGACATAATTTGAACAAACTTGATAGAGGACCTGTAGATGATGCTATGTGCCAAATATCTAAGCTCTGGCCCATGTAGTTTCAGACAAGAAGATTTTTTAAGTTTTCATTGAAAAAATCAATTTTTAGCTCCTGTGACCTACTTATGCAATCGACCAGAACCATTTGAACAAAATATGTAAAGGACATCTAGAAGTGTCACCATGATGAAAATCAAAGCTCTGGCCATATTAGTTTCAGAGAAGAAGACGTTTGAAATTTTCACTATAGAACTCTATGTAAAACTGTGACCCCCGGGGCGGGGCCAATTTTGACCCCAGGGGCATAATTTGAACAAACTTGATAGAGGACCTGTAGGCGATGCTATGTGCCAAATATCTAAGCTCTGGTCCTTGTAGTTTCAGACAAGAAGATTTTTTAAGTTTTCATTGAAAAAAATCTATTTTTAGCTCCTGTGACCTACTTTTGCAAACGACCGGAACCATTTGAACAAAATATGTAAAGGACATCTAGAAGTGTCATCATCCCTAGTATCAATGCTCTAGCTATATTAGTTTCAGAGAAGAAAATTTCACTATATAACTCTATGTAAAACTGTGACCCCCGGGGCGGGGTCAATTTTGACCCTAGGGACATAATTTGAACAAACTTGATAGAGGAACTGTAGATGATGCTGTGTGCCAAATATCTAAGCTCTGGCCCTTGCAGTTTTTGACTAGAAGATTTTTAAAGATTTCCTTATTTTTTCACTTTGGTTGCCATGGCAACCAGAGTTCTCCATTTAATTCTTTGAACAAATTTGAAAGAGCTTGACCCAAGGAACATTTCTGTAAAGTTTGGTTGAAATCTGTCAAGCGGTATATGAGGAGATGTCATTTGAAGCAATTGTTAACGACGACGCACGACGGACGACGACAGACGCCGGGCCATCCCAATAGCTCACCTTGAGCCTTTGGCTCAGGTGAGCTAAAAAGATAATGATGATAGATCTAATCATTTATATTGTCAACTTGATTGCACAATAGTGACAAAATAAGATAATCGTTGCCTATTAGCGAATCAAACTGTCGGTAACACTTTGATGATACATGGAATTAATTGTTTAATTGACTCTTTTTACTGAAGAAACACCGCCAGTGAAACGTGTAAGTTTGATAGATTGATTGAATCTATTGTCCTAATAATTGTAAGTTAAAGGTGTTGTTTGTGTCTCATAATTCTCAAACATATCAAAGTTCTCAAACATTAAAAGCACAACATATAAAGTGCATTAATGACAAAATAACACTTAAAAACACGTTTTGAAGTTTTAAATCTAAATTTTTACGCAATAAAACATGTTTCTTATCATACAGTTGGTCCGGGGGCTCATGTCCGCACGCGCAAAACAGGCGGGGGGCTCGTGTCCGCCCGCGAAAAATCGACCGGGGGTGGGGGGGCTCATGTCCGCTTCCCATTTTCCACTGCTATTTCCTAGTTATCCACTGAAAAGCATAAATAATTCTTCTTAACCCCTTTCCCCGTCATAATTGGACTCCTCAACATAGGTCTCTACATAAATACCTTAACTCATCCATTTTTTTTTAAGATAACTGACAGCTTAAAGCATGAGCTTACTTCTTAGTAATGTACATGTATATCCAACTGAAAGCAGTGATTGTTTTAAGCTGTTTTAGTTGTTAGGAAAAATCTTAAGATCATTTAGTTACATTTTCAATGAGAAATGGTGAATGAGATACCCACCTTGTTTTTCACAACTGTTTGTACTGCCTCAGGGCTGTCAAATACCACAAATCCAAAGTTCTGCAGACAAAAAAAAGAGCTAAATTTAAACCAATTCCTCAATGATTATGCGTTTTTACACCTCAAATTTACTCCTCTTCTGAAGAAAATAGTTGCTATTTATACATTTATGAACATGAACCATAAGAAACTTATTCTATATCCTAGTAGATAGCTGCTTAAAGCAAGTTTAAAGTAAAGCAGAATGCACCTTAAGGTGCATTCTGCTTTACTTTGAACCTTCTTTAAAGGGTGATGTGTCTTTAAAGCTAGAAACGGGTTATGTGATAATGGATTAAACATACAGTTGCATATCATTAACTCTCTTCCATCAAACTTACGTATAGTTTATCAGTTCAAGTTTGACATCTGGCATTTGCTGAAGTCAATTATATACTTGGACAACGTACTCTAATATTTCAAAAGCCAGGTTTTAACTTTGAAATACAGGTAATTTTAACTTTACTCTTTCACCACATGATGGACCTTTTTCAAATTATCTCTTTACATTTGCAAACAGTGAAGACCTACATCTGAGGGCTCCTGTAGTTTCATTGCCTTTCTTTCGCATCTCTTTGGTCTTTTTTTTAAGCAGAATTCAAATTTTAGGTTTTGCTTCTTGGAAAGCAAATCCTCTTATTGTGACCACAGGGCCCCGACACGATTAATTTTTAGGGGAAAAAATTGTCTCTATATATACTTTCTGACGATTTTTTTCTCTCAAAAAGCAATCGTGTCGCGGCCCTGTGATTGTGACTCGCTACTGGTACCCTGCATCTTGAGTTCTGAAAATGCTCAGGATTTTCACATGATCTTTTTCTGCACATGTTATACTAAACACTTACATAAAGAACTCTTTGATTAAGTTTCAGTGTCTTCTTTGGTAGCTCAGTCAGTAGAGTGATTGACTAGAAATTCAAAGGTCCTAGCTAGGTTTGAGTCCTTTTCGTTTCAAAACCTTTTTTTTTTAAAATGTATTTTCTGATTTTATTGACTTGTCAGTCCATAACGCAGTGATCAAAGGACAGAATATGTTTAGTCACAATTGTAATAATGAATAATAATAGATGTAAGTATAGTCAATTGTCCCTTATTACAGGTTTGACTTATGGTTTTATTTAGAACTGATTGCATTTTCAAGTTGAATTCAAGGGAGGTAACCCTGTATGTGTTAAAATTTTGTCTGAATTTCTGGAAATCATTTATATTAAGTAAAGTCTGCTGTAGATTTTTATTAATTTTTTGTGACTAATAGAATTCAGAAATATCTATCTAACAATCTAAAATTAGTATATATTTTTGTAATTTGAAATTTAGTGACTTTTTCAGAATTTGACTTTTCTTGCCTCAAGAAGCCAGACCTAAGCAGACCTTGATTTAAAGTTTTGCTTTATTTTGGAGAAGCAAGTCCCTATTTGAGCTTTGTTTCTATAGTCAGACTTACTTCTGATTATAAGATGAAAGACCTAGAAGCAGGGTACATGCTTATAAAACGTTTGAATTGAGTCTGAAATTGTTCTCAAGAATTCGATTGGTCAGATTTGAGCCTGGCCAATAAAATGCTTGAAAACGCACTCAGTCTCAATTAAAACGCTTTAGTAGCACTGGGCCTGATCTACTTGAAATAAGACCTAGAAGCAGAAGCAGGTTTGCTTTTTACTGAACGGCAGAACACATGTTTAAACACCCTACATCCCTATACTTACAGGTATCTTTCCACTCCCAATGTTAGTGTTTATTCTCAGCTGAACCACATTTCCAAAAGCTGAAATACAATAAAAAATATATAAAGCTGGTGATTTTTTGTAGTCATAAAACCTAAATCAAACACATGTAAAAAGTTGACATAAATTAAAATCATTTTTAAATTCCAACTTCAAAACATCATATTTGACCCCAAATGAACCTCCATACAAGATTTCAGCACCCTAGCACAAATATTTAGTTTAAAACTGCCCGTCCAAAATTGTTTAACTTTGGCCACACTTACGCTCACTCACATGCTCAAGCAGGGGGTATAGCATAAGCTCTGCTGTTCTACAAACAGGCGAGCTAAAAATGAATTATATGATATAGTACCAGCAAGAATGACTATAATTATGTTGATAAAAATTAGCACTACATGTATATTAATCAAGAAACATGCTATTAAACTTTTCTACTCTATTGTCATCACCAAATCCTAAAGGTTGTGATTTCTTACAATAATTATCATTTTGAGACAATTCTAGTAAATAGATCTAGTAGTAATAACATAGGATTTGTGGAGACATGAGGATTTCAGTGATTAAAATACTCTTCTTATCTGGAGCTCTCAGATATACCAAAATAAATGGGTTCCTCTGAACATGTGTGCCACCTGCC
Source organism: Gari tellinella (assembly GCA_922989275.2). Lineage (NCBI taxonomy): Eukaryota > Metazoa > Mollusca > Bivalvia > Cardiida > Psammobiidae > Gari > Gari tellinella. Next base: position 50,945,893 of record OV277866.1, read on the forward strand.
AGCAAGTATCAGTTTAACATTCGCTTTCTTTAAAATACTCTTCTTATCTGGAGGTCAATTAAGATACATGTATACCAAAACCATTGGTAACCATTAACCCCTCCCCCAATAGTCTGTTTCTAATATTGAAAACATGTGATCCTTTAAAGCAGGTTGAAAGTAAAGCAGAATAAGCCTTATGGCACATTCTGCTTTACTTTCAGCCTGCTTTAATCTACCATTCTGCTAGGATATAGAAAATATTTCTTTATGGTACATGTTTATCACTGTATAAATTGGAACTCTTTTCATCAGTGGAGGAATAAATTAAAAGCGTAAAAAAGTGTATTTAGGGGGTAATGGGTTAACCTTGAAAGAAGTCTTTCAGTTCCCTTTCCTGTACACTGTGTGGCAGATTGCCTACAAAAAGTTGGTGGCTGTCTGGGTACCTGTCTCCTCGCCTGGAATCACCCCTCTGTGCACTATCCTCTCTCGTCAGATTACTACGATCCTCATTCCGACCCCAATCTTGTCTACTATCATCTCTCGTCAGATAACTACGATCCTCATTCCGACCCCTATCCTGTCTATCTCTGGAATTTCTAATGGAATATACACTGTGGAAATATTATCATTGTCTAAAATATATACAGTGTAGTTCCCTAAAAATGTGTATGAGAAGCTGCACAAGATGAACAACGATTCCCTCCTTACAACGATGCTTCGAGCAGTTCCCTGAACATGATAATCATTTTAACGCTTTAACTGATGTACTATCGTCTGCTTAAAGTTGTAGTCTGCTGATTTTTCTCAAAGTTACATATTTGACATTTTGACAGAACAAAAGTTAATGACGAGTGACAAACAGCTTGAATCCAGATCAGACGCCGCGTCTGATCTGGATTCAAACTGTTTGCAAATGTAAACCAATTTCCCTCCCTATAACGACTCCCTCCGAACAACGCACACAAATTGTGTCTCCCATTGGGTGGCGTTGTAGAGAGGGAACGCTGTATAACTAAGAAACCAATTGAATACTTTTTAAGGTGGTGCATTGTTAGTTTATTATTTAATACTATATATACCAATTATGATGGAAGAACATGACATATGTATTTTGTATGGAGTATTTTGTTTAATAAACGTTTCAAGCACAAACAGACACCACCCAGTCTACCAGGCAGTGTAAGGAAACTGGAAATGTAATGGCCACCAACATCAAAGTGGAAATGAATTTTTAATTTAAATGGACAGCAGCATCAAAGTGTACCTGAAGGACTGACCATATTTCATTTTGCTACCTATATTTTAACACTGGAAATATTTTTGAGGTCATAATTTTTGCATTTCACTATAATAACTAGAACTATCGCTAAGGTCAATGTCATCAATATGCTGTGCATCCTGGTGAACTCATTGAGGCGTATCAGCATATGAAGTTTCGTGACCGTAAGTGCAGTCCTTAATTTAGTCCAGAACAGACTATAAGGCAAATCCTTAACCCTATAGGTCAAGGTCACCAAACTGCAGTGCAACGTCATCTACCCATTAAGGCATTGAGCGTATTAAACTTCATGACCCTAGGTGCAGTCGTTAAGCCAGAACAGACTGTAGCGTAAAACCTTAACCCTAAAGGCCAAGGTCACCAAACTACAATGCAACATGGTCTACTCATTAATGCACACCAGCATATGATGTTTCTGAACGTAGGTGCAGTTGTTTTGCCAGAATAGACTTCAAGGCAAAACTTATATGTTGATGTTAGAGGTCAAGGTCAAAGGTCCAGATCACTAAACTATGTTGCAACGTGGTCTTCTCTTTAAGGCACATCAGCATATTGAAGTTTCCAAACCCTAAGGTGCAGATGTTCGACCACAACAGACTTTAATGCAAAACCTTAACATTGTCCTTTAGGTTGGTCAATGGTCAAGGCCATCAAACTGCAGAATAAACTGCAATCGCAAGTGCACACCTTTGGATCATGATCAACACCACTGCATAATTTAAAAAAAGTTCTGTTGAAGGATGGCAGAGTAAAGCTCCAGACAAAATTTATGTATTAAAATTACGAAAAGGGTAGACAAGTCAAGAGCTAAATGACAAATCAAACGGCAAGTGCACAACTACAGATGTTGATCAACAATACTGCATAATTTAAAAAAAGTTCCGTTGAAGGATAGCCTAGTAAAAATCCTGACATTATAATTCCGTCTGCAATTCCTGTCCTGGGTATGACTTTAAACTTCCTCCCACCCCAGGGATAAGGGGCTGCCACAGCCTGGGTGGCAGAACTACACGGCAGTCATCCACAAACTGATGGCCTGGCGTTGTAGTTATTGTGGCTTGGCGGAGGATCCTTTAGTAAGGACAATGGCAAGGCACACTGCCCGAGTGAGGGAACGGCGTGATGCACCTCGGACTACGTTAAGGTCTGAGTTGGGATGTCAGCCAGGACAGGCGATCCCACAAAAACAATCGTCAAAACCTCCATGGCAGATTCAACAAAATCTACGTTAGACGGTGCTGATAGACAACAGAGTTCTGTCAGTGGTGTCTCCGCCTTGGCCCCCACTCAGGTGCGGGGGGCAGGGTCGGGCCGTTTCGGCAAATCCCGCAAGCACCTGAGGAAGCTCAGGGTGGGCACACTCAATGTAAACACCCTGAGAGGAAGAGTGTGCGAGGTAGTAGAGACGCTATCTCGCAGGAAAGTGGACATCTGCTGTCTTCAAGAGACTAGGTACCGTGGAGGTCACTGCCGAACTATCAAGGGCAAGGACACCAGGTATAAGTTGTACTGGTCAGGTAATGACAGAGGAACTGCAGGAGTGGGAGTGTTTGTGGCAGAGGAGCTGATAGAAAAGGTGTTTGAAGTGCAGAGAGTTTCCGACAGGATAATTCTAGTCAAGCTTATTGTAGGGCAATGTGTGCTTACCTTCCTGTCTGTTTATGCTCCACAGTGTGGCCTTAGCGACGCTGACAAGGAACTTTTCTATGACCAACTGCGTGCCGTGACTGCCAAGATTCCAGAAACGGAGTTCCTCATCCCTTGTGGTGATTGGAATGGTCATGTAGGCAGTACCGGCACAGGCTTTCGTGAGGTGCATGGTGGCTTGGGATATGGCAGACTGAATCCTGACACTGAGGGGGAGAGAATCTTGGAATATGCACTTGCATATGACCTGGTCCTTGGCAACACCTGTTTCAAGAAGCGTGACAGCCACCTCATCACATACAAGTCAGGAAATGCAGCCACACAGATTGACTACATCCTGTTCCGAAAGAGAATGCGCAAGCTTGTGACAGATGTGAAGGTGATACCAGGAGAGGAGGTTGCTCTGCAACATCAGCTTCTGGTATGTGATATGCGGATAGCCATGCCACCAAAGACCAAACGCAAGTTCTCACCTCGTCTTAAAGTGTGGAAGCTCAAGGACCCTGAGACGTGCACGCGCTTCCAAGAAGTCTTTCAACAGCACATGCTCTCAGCTGAAAGTGAAGCATTCCCAACTGCTGAGGAAGTCTGGGATAAGCTCAAGACAGGCCTGTTGAGGACAACAGAAGAGGTATGTGGCACTACACGTCCTCACCGATGGCGGCGTGAAACTTGGTGGTGGGGTAGTGAAGTGGAAGAAGCTATTGCAGCTAAGAGGCAGGCTTTCAAGGCATGGAAGGCTGGCAAGGACACCAAAGAGACATACTACAGGGCCAAGCGCATTGCCAGACGCGCAGTGCACCATGCACGCCAGGATGCAGACAAGGTGGTCTACAAGAATATCGACCCCAAGTCATCAGAAGTATTCCGCCTTGCCAACCAGATGAGGAGAGAGAATGTGGATGTCGTAGGTGACAAGCCAATCAGAAATGATGCAGGGGAGATGATGCTGACTGAAGAGGCAAAACAAAAGGCGCGGCTTGAACACTACAAGAGACTCCTCAATGTTGAGTTTGAGTGGGACCCTGAACACCTGACTGTTGAACCACCATTTGAAGGTCCACCCATACTGATCACCATTGATATGGTTACAAAGGCCATCTCCAAGATGAAGACTGGCAAAGCAGCTGGACCATCAGGTGTAGTGGTTGAGATGTTTAGAGCAGCAGGTGATACAGGTGCTACCATGATCCGTGACCTCGCTATGGCAATCATCCGTGATGGCAAGATTCCAGCTGACTGGGAGCAGAGCTTCATCGTTTGTCTTTACAAGGGAAAGGGTGATGCTCTGGACCGAGGAAACTACAGAGGGCTAAAGCTGACGGAACAGGCCATGAAAGTCATAGAGAGGATTGTGGACAGCCTCATAAGACAGGTGGTGTCAATCGATGAATCGCAGTTTGGATTTGTCCCAGGCAGAGGTACAACAGATGCAATCTTTGTCGTCCGCCAATTGCACGAGAAATACCTTGCGGTGAACAAGCGGCTCTACATGGCTTTTGTGGATGTAGAGAAGGCATTTGACCGGGTCCCTCGGCAAGTGATTTGGTGGGCATTGAGAAAGCTTGGTGTCCAGGAGTGGATCGTAAAGCTCATTCAGGGGATGTATGAGAATGTGCGTAGTCGTGTTCGGGTTGGAGAGGGTCTCAGTGAAGAGTTTGAGGTGAAGGTTGGTGTACACCAGGGCTCTGTGCTCAGCCCTCTGCTCTTCATCATCGTACTTGAGGCTCTGTCACGTGAGTTCCGGGCTGGAGTACCTTGGGAGGACCTCTACGCTGATGATCTTGTCATTATTGCAGACTCCTTAGACGAGCGTGTCAGAAGGCTACAAATTTGGAAGGATGGCATGGAGCAGAAGGGATTGAGGGTAAATGCCAGGAAGACCAAGATCATGATCTGTGGTACAGGCCTGGACCTCTTGCAGAGCTCGGGCGACTTCCCATGCGGCATCTGCCGCACTGGTGTGGGCAGCAACAGCATCTATTGCAACGGCTGCAAACACTGGGTGCATAAGAAATGTAGTGGCCTCAAGCGTCTGACAGAAGATCCCGAATACAGGTGCACTAGATGCCAAGGAACTGCTCGACCCATCGACGGAAGGCCACAGAATGAGGTTTAGGTCGGACATGACAAGCTAGAAGTGGTATCATCCTTCTGCTACCTGGGGGATATGCTCTCTGCAGCCGGTGGATGTGAACTTGCAACAACCACGCGTGTGAAAACCGCCTGGAAGAAGTTCAAGGAGCTGCTACCAGTTCTGTCAACCCGCCATCTCTCCTACAAGACCCGCGGTCGTGTTTACAGCTCATGTGTGAGGAACGCAATGCTACATGCAAGTGAGACTTGGCCCTTGACAAGTCCAAACCTCCAGCGTTTACGTCGCAACAACAGAGCCATGATCAGGCAGATCTGCAATGTGAAGCCAGAGGATGTGGCTACTGTTACGTCAGATCAGCTGTTAGCACAACTTGGCCTTGATGACCTGGACATCATTCTGAGAGAGAAAAGACTCCGCTGGTTCGGACACGTTGAACGCTCCAGTGGCGCAATTAAGACAGTCTGCACCATACAGATTGAGGGAAGACGTGGTCCAGGGCGACCCAAGATGATATGGAAGACTTTAGCAGAGAGAGATAGACGAGAGTGGAAACTTTCTGAAGTTGACCCCTGTGACAGGGATGTGTGGAGATCCAGTGTGAGATCTGCTATGCGTGCAGTTAGCCAGCTGCCTGGAAGGGGGCCCACCGATGTGGACGACACTCCCACTCCTGCACGTTAATATAAATACCGATGATGATGATGAAGACGGATGGACAGACGCCGGAAAATTGATCCCTAAGTTTCACCTCTGCCTACAGCAGGTGGCACAAAAAGTTTTCATATTTTAAATACTCAGTTTATCTGGAGCTAAGGTTTTACAATCCTAAACTGTTTTTCATTTCCTAGCAGTTATTTCAGAAGTTGTATCAACTTACCTTACTGCCATCAGTTCCTCTAGTGCTGTGACAGCTTGTTTCTGATTATAATCTTGGGCAAAATTCCTGAACGAAGCCGCCAAACTTTGTACTGAAACAAATAAGACTCCAATCATAGTTTGAATCATACTATGTACACTGGTATCACAACATGCAGCTGAAAGCTGTTAACCTTCACTGGTTCTTCTAGTATCTTTTGTTCAGTGTTTGAGTCAGGACCCGCTGCTTAATCCATTACCTCATTAATATGCCTTTTTATGCTTTTGATTTATTCCTTCACTGTAGAAAATAGTGCACCTTTATACAGTCATGAATATGTTTCATAAAATATATTTGCTATATATCCTAGCAGATGACAGCTTAAAGCAGGCTGAAAGTAAAGCAGAATGTGCCTTACGGCACATTCTGCTTTACTTTCAACCTGCTTTAAGTGGTCACCTGTTTTCAAAACTAGAAACTAGCTATGGGGTAATGAGTTAACAGAAAGTTGAGGCACAGCAGATGTCTTTTCTTTGGGAAATTGCTGCTTGCTGTAAGCTGCAAGCTATGAGAATTTAAGATAAGCACTGCATGCGGGTGCTAACTGCCAACCTTGTCTGTGCTAGAAGATCAGTGAAATACGTGTATAAAACTTACAAGGCCATGGCCCTCATTTCACTCACCTGATAACATCATACCTAAGTTGACTGGACAAGACAATATTTTGATATAGCTATAAAAAACAAAAAAACAGCAACCTTAAAGCGACTCGCAACCAGATGGTGCATTAAAAATAGTAATTTGTAAATATGTGTCAAACGCTTATATAAATGGTAAAGAATTAGTTTAGGATAAGAAATTCTGTTTAAAAAAAATGTATTTCAATAAAAAAAAATATTGGTCTCTGGTGGGATTCGAACCCGGGGCCCGGCATTGGCGGACAGAAGGCAAAATAGGGGAAACCGCTTAGACCAATGGACCACGGAACTATCCGTTTATCTCGGATCGATTTAACGTATTTCAATGTGTAGCGATCGAAAGTGCATACAACTTCGTAATTCGGCTCGTGTTTATGTCTGAGCCCGTGTAGAGAAGCAACAACAACAACTATACCGTCTACTAGTCGGTATAGAAAAACGGTGGAAAATATCTAACAAGGGCCACTATGGCCCTAAATCGCTCACCTGGTACACCATGGCAAACTTGACCTATAGTGACCTAGATTATGACTGGCCATGACCCACAATCAACCTCTAGAGTGTAAACAAGATTTTCCTATGATTTGACCTAGTTTTTGAACGGACACAATACATATTTGATTTTAACCTAGATCTGATGTAGGCAAAAATTCTGACAATATTTCATGCAGATCTAATGAGATTTGTAGCTTCCAAAAGGTTAACACTGTTTTTCTTTGATTTGACCTAGTGACCTAGTTTTCAACCAGACATCACTCAAAATTAACTGAGCTAGATATCAATGAGGCAATCATGTTGAGCAAAATTCATTAAAATCCAATGAGAGTTGAAGCATCTAGAGTGTTAACAAGTTTCCCCTATGATTTGACCTAGTGACCTAGTTTTTTACTCTAAATGACCCATATTCGAACTTGACCTTGGTATCAATAAAGCAAACATTCTGACCAAAGTGAATAAAGATCAGATGAAATTTATAGCCTCAAGAGTGTTAACAAGGTTTTTCTATGATTTGACCTAGTGACCTACTTTTTGACCTGACATGACCCATATTCAAACTTGACCTAGATATCAATAAGACAAACATGCTGACCAAGTGTCATCAAGATCCAATGAGATTTGTAGCCTCTAGAGTGTTAACAAGGTTTTTCTATGATTTGACCTAGTGACCTAGTTTTTGACCGGACATAACCCATTTTCGAACTAGACCTTGGTATCAATTAAGCAAACATTCTGAATAAGCTTCATCAAGATTCAATGAGAGTTGAAGCATCAAGAGTGTTAACAAGGTTTTTCTATGATTTGACCTAGTGACCTAGATATCAATGAGCCAAACATTCTGACCAAGTTTCATCAAGATCCAATGAGATTTGTAGCCTTTAGAGTGTTAACAAGGTTTTTCTATGATTTGACCTTGTGACCTAGTTTTTGACCAAACATGACCCATATTTGAACATGACCTAGATATCAATGAGACAAACATTCTGACCAAGTTTCATCAAGATCCAATGAGATTTGTAGCCTCTAGAGTGTTAACAAGGTTTTTCTATGATTTGACCTAGTGACCTAGTTTTTGACCGGACATGACCCACATTCGAACTTGACCTAGATATCATTGAGATAAACATTCTGATCAAGTTTCATCAAGATCCAATGAGATTTGTAGCCTCTAGAGTGTTAACAAGGTTTTTCAATGATTTGACCTAGTGACCTAGTTTTTGACCCAACATGACCTACATTCGAACTTGGCCTAGATTTCTACTAGACAAACATTGTGATCAAGTTTCATGAAGATTGGATGATATTTGTAGCTGCTAGAGTGTTAACGAACCAATTGTGGACGGACGGACAACGGACATCCAGCGATCCTAAAAGCTCACCTTGGCACTTCGTGCCAGGTGAGCTAAAAATCTAAGATTCGGTGACGATTCTTGAGACTTTTTTTGGACTGATCATATTTTTTTAATGTCAGAAGCCAAATAATGCCACAAATTTGCTTTTATTTGAGTATTTTATTTTATTTTGACAAGTACACCATCCGGTTGCAAGTCCCTTTAAAATGTCGCTGAAGTCAAAGCTAGTAGATGGTCAAATGACCTAGATATTGTCAAGGTGATCATTATGAGTAAGATTCATATATTTCAATCAATTTCATTGAAAAAAAAAGATGTTTAATTCGTATAGATGCAATTGCTTGAGGGGGCAGGACTAAATGTGGATATCTTTCGCAGAGCAGGTGGGGCTTTATAATAGATATTTTCAGTTATGCGGTTATGGCTGTTCCTTTCAGGGTACACATTATTCGTGTTAACAACCTCTAATATGGATTAAAGAATAGATACATGCTTACTAATAAAATGTTCATTTAATATTAGAAATTACAGCAAATACAATATAAATATAAGAAACAAACTGAATTTTTTCAGCTTTTAAGCAAAATAAACAATCTATCGCTAATCTAATCGCTATCTCGATTCATAGAATTTGCCGATCATTTTCTGTTGTTTATTTTGGTAAAAAGCCGAAAAAATTCAGTTCATTTCTTAATTATCTGTTATTATCCGGCTTTAGGTGTAAACCGAAATATTGATTTTCATGGTAATGGTCACTTGTCACAGTGAGTTGATGACTGGATTTTGCTACCAGGACCTCAGAGATCCAGAGGCATGTACTTTTTTATCTTCTATCAAAGGACTTGAGAACACAATGACCTGAAATTAAACTTACCTTTTTCATCATAAGCAGTAGTCATAGGCGGTATTTCAAATCCTTTATGCAGTGTCTGTAATTAACAAATTAGCCAGCAATGTTATCAACTCAAACCAAATGAAGGAATCAAGTGTCAGTACACTCATGTCAATAGAAGCATTATCAGTCGGTCAAATACTACATGTCACTTGGCTCCAGGGTCCATACTTATAAAGATAAAGCGTTTGAGTTGAGTCTGAAATCGCTCTCAAGCATTTGATTGGTCAGATTTGAGACTGTAAGGTTCAAATCTGACCAATCAAATGCTTGAGAATGCACTCAGACTCAACTCAAACGTATTATAGGTGCTGATCAAGTTCAGAGGGAGTTTATTAACCCTTAGCCCGCCAAATAAATTGTTGTCTGCTATACTTCTCGTCTGCTTCAAGTTTCAAAGTGCTTCAAAGTTGCTCAAAGTTGCTGAAAATGTTGTTCGAGTGTCAAACAGCTTGGATCCGGATGAGACGCCGAGTTACTTGGCGTCTCATCCGGATCCAAGCTGTTTGCATATGGAGCTATAGTCGTGAGTGGCAGGCTAAGGGTTAACTGCATGCTAGGGGCGGATAGATGTGACACAGTGATTAGTAATTTACCTTAAGGCGTATTTATGGGGGAATGGATTAAAGCAGGTTGAAAGTAAAACAAGAGCTGTCGGAGAACAGCAAAGCTCGCCTAATTAAACCTTTCTTAAATAGGTAACTATCAAAAGAAAAGTGTATCAGTACATTGATATTCAAGCCACAGGGAACCTCCATTCAAAATATCAACTTCCTAATGCAAATATGTCATGTAGTATAAGCGCATTCCAACACTTACTCCATAACTAACTTTGAAATTTCTGTCCCAAAACTCTTTAGTCCACAAAAGCTGAAATTTTGACTAAATTTTTAAAAAAAAATTAAATTTTAACTACGCAAAATCAATGTTCAACCCACAGGGCACCTCCATTCCAAATATCAACTTCCTAATACAAATATTTCATGTAGTATTAGTGCATCACAACTCTTACCCCAAAACTTTAACCATGAGAAATCAGTCGAAAAACCTAAGTCCTCAACAGGTGAAATTTTGACTAAATTTTAACTTTTTTTAAATTTTAACTACGCAACATCAATGTTCAACCCACAGGGCACCTCCATTTCAAATATCAGCTTCCTAATACAAATATTTCATGTAGTATTAGTGCATAACAACTCTTACCCTAAAACTTTAACCATGAGAAATCAGCCGAAAAATTTAAGTCCACAAAAGATGAAATTTTGACTAAATTTAAACTGTTTTTTTAATTTAAACTACGCAACATCAATGTTCAACCCACAGGGCACCTCCATTTCAAATATCAGCTTCCTAATACAAATATTTCATGTAGAATTAGTGCATAACAACACTTACCCCAAAACTTTAACCATGAGAAATCAGCCGAAAAACCTAAGTCCACAACAGGTGAAATTTTGACTAAATTTAAACTTTTATTTAAATTTTAACTACATAACATCAATGTTCAACCCATAGGGCACCTCCAATCCAAATATCAGCTTCCTAATGCAAATATTTCATGATGTATTAGTGCATTACAACACTTACCCCAAAACTTTAACCATGAGAAATCAGCCGAAAAACCTAAGTCCACAACAGGTGAAATTTTGACTAAATTTAAACTTTTATTTAAATTTTAACTACATAACATCATTGTTCAACCCATAGGGCACCTCCAATCCAAATATCAGCTTCCTAATGCAAATATTTCATGATGTATTAGTGCATTACAACACTTACCCCAAAACTTTAACCATGAAAAACCAACGCCGACGCCGACGCCGACGCCGACACCGACGCCGACGTGATTCCATAAGCCCCCCCATTCTCCGAATAGGCGAGCTAATAGAATGAGTCCTAACCCTTTCGCCTTTAAGCGTATTTAATTCATTCCTCCACTGAAGAAAATAATTTCTAAGGCAGTGAAGGTGTTAAAAATACATACCGGTACATACCGTTTTTGGTTGCTGATAGACTCCAGCGCAATCTCCTAACTTAAGAGCAGATGTAACAGTATCATGTAGAGAAGAATTCGGATTGAGTTCAAAAGTCAGCCTCTCTGCAGCATCAATGTACTGTACGGTATCTTCAAAAGTGGCAAGATTTGTTTTACTTTTTTTCATTTTAACAAAAACCAGAGATTCATTTACAGAGCCTGTTGGATTCAACTGCTGTTTCATTTCACAGAGGTCTTTCTTAAGGTCTGAGCATCTTTCTATGTCTTCCTCAATATTCTGTTCTTCTGCATCATGTTTATTATTCATTTCACTCAAGGAATCCTCTTTGAGTTTTTCAAGATGCTGTGCTAGCTCTCTGTGTAATCCTTCAATTCTTCTTGTACATTCTTCTCTAGAAGCACTAAGCTTCACTTGTAGCTTGGTTCTTTCTTCTATAAGTCTTGTAAGACTTGCAATGAGGCTATCATTGCTGTTAATCACTGCCTTAAACTCATCTCCATTCATTATTCCCTTGGCAACTTGGGGAATGTAAGTCATGTTGGGCTTGCAGGTGTCCCTGAAATAACAGAGAATTTGAAATAAAACCAGGGCTCCAATATAAGAGGGAGTAAACTGAACAAATCCAACATTTTTTCACTTATTTCAGCACCAAATCCTATTGTGTTACTACTCATTAGAATCGTCTTGAAGAGACGATTCTAATGAGTGGTGACACCATAGGGTTAAATTCAGAAATATAGATTTTAAATTTTGAAATAATTCCCTTATCTGGAGCCCTGTAAAACCATGCTACAGCAAAGTATTTCACATTGTACAGTTTTCATATGCAATTACAGTCAAATTGTTTTAACTCCTTTGCTGCTATGCATTTTGTCGTCTTCTTCAATATTAATGTCTGCAAAAACTTTCTAAAAGTAAGAGTTAAGTTAGTATGACTTAAGAAGTTGAAGCAGATCATCAGCATTATGAAAATGAAGTAGTAATTAAGTTATGAACACTTTAATGCAAAATCTTAACATTGACCCTAGAGGTCAAGGTCAAAGGTAAAGGGCACCAAACTGCAGTGCAACGTAGTGTACTCATTGAGGCGCATCTTCATATGACATTTCTTGGACATAGGTGCACAGGGCCGGATCCAGAAATGTTTCAGTGGGGGGGCACAGGTGGGGAGGGTATGGGAGGGATATAACCCCTCCCATAGGTGGGGGTCCGGGGGGCCTCCCCCGGAAAATTTTTAACACTTGCATACTAAATGGTGCATTCTGAGGGCATTCAAAGAAGAAAGTTAACATTGATTGAATGATGTAAATACCCCCAATGAAACACTCAAAAAAGTGGTTTCATAAGACAAAGAGAAAAAAAAATCATAATCTGGAGAATTTTTTAATAGCTTTATCTCCATTCTCAGAAATCTGTTACTCCACACCATGGTCATACAAAGATTTTCATCAGTGCATTCAAAACGCAGGCCTTCAATTGATCTAAATGCAAAAAGTTGAAAAAAAAGTAGGAGTTTTTCAAGTAGAAAAGTAGGAAAAGGGAGGAAGATTTTCAATAAAATAGTAGGAACTGTTTGATACAAAATCAGAGCACCAGATAAGGGTAGTTTTTCAAAAACTAAAATCTTTATTTCTGAATTAAACCCTATGGTGTCACTACTCATTAGAATTGTCTCTTCGAGACGATTCTAATGAGTATAACACCATAGGATTTGGTGCTAAAAATAGTGAGAAAATGTGGGAAACTGGGATTTGTTGGAAAAACTACCTCTTATCTGGAGCCCTGCAAAATACCACATCGTGCTCTTGAGTCTAGCGGACGTCTAGCCACTGCCTACAGATATTCTCAGCCAAAGCCATATTATTCTTTGGTTATAATTTATTGAACAGACCGAAGATGCGATCCAACAGGTTTAGGGGGTTCTGGGGGTAGTCCCCCTGAATTTTTTTTAAATCAATCACCTCATTTCCTGCATTCTGGGCCATACTGAGGGTGCTTGAAGACTTATAAGGAAAGAATTAGGAAAAGTAGGAGGTTCTGGTAGAAAAATAGGAAAAAGTAGGAAGGTGATCAAAAGTTGGAAAAAAGTAGGAAAAGTAGGAACGGTTGAAGACCTGAAAACAGGTAAAATGCTAACATAAATCTATGTAAAAAATCGACTCAATATATTTGTTTATTTAATCATTCTATGGTGAAAGGTTGTCGTCCAGCCATTAATCTCTAACCCTACCCCTCCTATTCATATACACACTGTTACTAGGGGGGTCCTGGCGCATGCCCCCTCCTCCCCTATTCATCACCTAGTAAGGCATTTAAAAATGCCTTTGCTTTTTGTTACCCTTAAGTATTTTCATCAAATTTAGGCCTGTAGGATATGCAATTTGGGGGCACAGGCCTGAGGCATATCTAGAGACCATTTTGTGTACGCGCTGAATGCTTTTCGCACATTCACAACAGGTAAAATAATTGCATTAATTTATGTAAAGATCTAGGTAACTTTTACTTACACATGTATCGGCAAAATTATTGAGGGGCACAGGGGCATTTTTATTTTTTGGTTGGGGGAGGGGGTGGGGGTCACACCGTTGTGCCCCATCCTTGTTACTACGGGCCTGTCTCTGGTTCAAACACAGACCATATATGGCATGCTGAGGATTTGAGGGGGCACAGGGGCAATTTTGGATTTACTGGCCTGTAGGTTATGCAATTTGGGGGCACAGGCATTTTTATTTTTTGGTTGGGGAGGGGGCACACTGTCGTGCCCCCATCCTTGTTACTACGGGCCTGTGTCCGGTTCAAACACAGACCAGGCAAACTGAGGATTTGAGGGGGCACAGGGGCAATTTTGGATTTACTGACCTGTAGGATATGCAATTTGGGGGCACAGGCACTGGCATTTTTATTTTTTGGTTGGGGAGGGGGCACAGGGGGCACAGTTTCGTGCCCTCAATCCTTGTTACTACGGGCCTGTGTCGGGTTCAAACACAGACCAGGCATACTGAGGATTTGAAGGGGCACAGGGGCAGTTTTGGATTTACTGGCCTGTATCTTATGCAATTTAGGGACACAGGCATAGGCATTTTTATTTTTTTGGATGGGGGAGGGGGCACAGGGGGCACACTGTCGTGCCCCCATCCTTGTTGCTACGGGCCTGTGTTGGTTGGGGGAGGGGGCACACAGCCGTGCCCCCATCCTTGTTACTACGGGCCTGTGTTGGGTTCAAAACACAGACCAGGCATACTGAGGATTTGAGGGGGCACAGGGGCAATTTGGATTTACTGGCCTGTAGGTTATGCAATTTGGGGGCACAGGCACTGGCATTTTTATTTTTTGGTTGGGAGGGGGCACACTTTCGTGCCCCAATCCTTGTTACTACGGGCCTGTGTCGGGTTCAAACACAGACCAGGCATACTGAGGATTTGAGGGGACACAGTGGCAATTTCGGTTTGGGGGGGGGCACAGGGGGCACACTGCCATGCCCCCCCCCCCCCCCCATTCTTGTTACTACGAGCCTGTGTCGGGTTCAAACACAGACCAGGCATACTGAGGATTTGATGGCCAGAGATAAGAGACACAAGCCATTGCAGCAGCTCCAGATAAGTTCAAGCAGGCCAGCTGAGGGACATGTGCCCCTGTGCCTCAAGAGGATCTGTGCCTGTAATGCCATATACCAATGCGACTTTCTTACCCAGCTATATGATGAATATATAAATCAAGCAAAAAAAAATTTTTTTTTTTTTTTTTTTTTGGTGCTAAAAAAAAAAAATTCAGGCCAGCTGGGGGGGGGCACGTGCCCCCTGTGCCCCCCCCCCCCCCCCGGTAAATCCGTGCCTGGGTGCAGTCTTTGGTCCAGAACAGACTTTAACACAAAACCTTAATGTTGACTCTAAAGATCACTAAACTACAGTGTTGCTTGGTTTACCCGTTGTAGTGCATCAGCATGTGAAGTTTCGGGAACATAGGTGCAATAGTTATAGTCCAGAACAGACATTAACGTAAAAACTTAACATTGACCCTAGAGGTCAAGGTCAAAGGTCGGGCTCACCAAACTGTGATGCAACTTGGTGTACTCATCAAGGCACACAGCATAATTATAAAGTTCCTGACCGTAGGTGCATTAGTTAGGTAAGAAGGCAGAGCAGACTTTTACGAAAAACCTTAACATTGACCATAGAGGCCAAAAGTCAAGGTCACTGAACTGCGGTGCAGCTCTGTATTATCATTCAAACGCAACAGCATAATTGTGAAGTGACCACATGTGAAGTTACAATAAGTTAGACAAGAACGTTTTAACCCAAAACCTGAACATTGACCCCAGTGGTAATCAAACTGTGGTGCAACATAGTGTAATCAGCACATGAAGTTTCTTGGCCATAGCTACATTGAGGCGCTTCAGCATATGAATTTTCAAGGCTGTAGATGCATTCGCTAGTTCAAAACAGATTATTAAGACATTGAGTGGTCCTACAGTGTTTGACCCCAGACTCCGTTAAACCTTAATGTTGACCCTAGGGGTCAAGGTAAGTAAACATTGGTGCAACATGGTATACTTATTGAGGCGCATCAGCATATGAAGTTTCCAGACTTTTGGTGCAGTACTGTAGTCAGTTCAGAATAGACTTTAACTTAAAACCTTAACATTGACCCTAAAGTTCAAGGTCAAAGGTGAGGGTCACCAAACTACGGTACAAATCGGTGTACTCATTTAGGCACATCATCATTTAAAGTTCCTGACAGAAGGTGCAGTAGTTAGGACAGAACAGACTTAAATGCCAAACCTAAAAGTTGACCCTAGAGGTCAAGGTCAAAAGTCAAGGTCACTGAACAGCAATTCAATGCTATGGTCTTATTCAAGCGGATCAACATATGAAGTTGAGTGACCAAAGGTGCAGTAGTAAGTCAAGATTGTACACTTTAACACAAAACCTTAACATTGACCCTAGAGGTCCAGCTTAAGGTCAAAGTTTGAAAGGTTAAGGCAGGGTCACCAAAGTGAAACTGTGGTGCAACATTATGTATTCATAGAGGTGCATCTACATATGAAGTAACTTGGCCATTTTGTATAGGTGCAGTGATTCTTCAGGAACAGATCTGAACACAAAACCTTAGTGTTGACCCTAGAGGTAAAGGTCAAAGGTCAAGATCACTAAACTGCAGTGCAATGTGGGGTCAACTCATTGAGGCGCATCAGATGATGTTTCCTGACCGTAGGTGCAGTCGTTTTTCCAAAACAGACTTTAATACAAAACCTATAGAAGTTGACCCTAGATGTCAAGGTCAAATATCAAGGTCACCAAATTTTTGTTCTCCATTTTTACCACATTGGGATATGATTTTTACAATTAATTCTGTCTTATATATCCAGGTACCACCATTATTCGAACACCTAAGCATCTTCCAGTCAATTACAAATTTCTATGTGAATAAAAGTTATTTTTTACATAGGTACTGGATAAACTTGTTATTTTCAACTTATAATACGATGGATAAGTTATTGCAACTAAAATCGGTTCTCTAACAATGTAAACAAAGCATAGTGGCTGCTTACCTCATTCTCAGTGGGATGCCAACCTAAATTCGAACAGCAGGTTTGACACCACAAAATGTTTACTATATGTAGCCCAGGGTAAGTGTTTGTTCATAAAATGTCAGATAAAACATAAAACAAGTGTCTGTAACCTCACAAAAAGTAAATGTCAACTTTTTTACAAGTAATTACAGTAGTGTAGACATAAGGTATCAATTGTTAATGGCTACAGACAGGGCATTTATGATGATTAGAAGTGTCTCCCTTTTGATGTGAAATGCATCTAAAACAAAGAAGAAATTTCTTAAAAGTTGTTGAACATATTTTTCTAAAATAAAACTAGTGTACTGGAACCTGTTAGATAAACAAATATTTTGTTTATTCCCTGTTATTTCTTATATGAAACATAATTAGGAAATAAAAAAGTGAAAAAAGTGATAAGGATCCCTAGTTTGAGATTTGATCAAATTTAGTGGTCTGAACCCTCAATATTATTTATCCGGACCATTAGGAATGAGGTAAATGTAAAAGTTTTGCAGCCGATACACCACTGGTCACTTTTGATAACAGAAAATGTAGTTTGTGGCTAAATTATGCATTGGGAAATTTGGGATTAGATGTAAATACAATATTTATAGTCAGATAAGTTAAACAAATGCCCTTTCACTTATTTACTGATCTTTTTTGCCGATTTTGTGTTCTTGACTTTTCTACCGGTGTTACTGTCAAAATGTCACGCGCAGTTATGCAAATTTGTTTGTAACTATAGATGTCACGCGAAACGATTCAGGTGTTCGATTTTTGGTTGTGTTCGAATAACGGTTGTAAAGGGATACATACGTACGTGTGCTTTAATACTGCACAAACAGGACAGCACAAGTCATCATGCTGTCCACAATACATGGAAACCGTCTGTCCAGGATGTTCTGTGCACTCAATGCCAGTGTCTTGTCCCAACTCCGTTTTCCCCCATTCTACTTTCTCTTTCTCCCCAAGAACTTTGTGCGTTTTATTGTATCTGCTGTGTGACTTTAAACAAGAACTGCAGAGACATTCGTCACAATTCTTGCAATATGATGTTGCTTTCTTTATCAAATCATTTTCCTCACAAACTCTGCATCGCCATTCAAAATACTCCTCTTGCCCTGCTAGTGCTTCACGAACTTCATGCCAGTTCTCCGCCATTGTTGTTGTTGTTGTTGTAATTTCCTCCGTTGTAGTCGGAGCACCCAGGACTTGGTAAGTCCTGGTAAATATAGTGTTCTCACGAATAAAGCTCAGAAATGAAACAAATAAGTTCAAAGAGCCTTATGCCAAGGCTTACGGGTCCTTGTATTAGCGGCCAGAAATCACATGTTAATATTAGCTTCACACACGTCTGCGCTATTGCACTACGAATTATAGCTGAAAACTAATATTGCATGCACATGTATAGTCTATTCTTAAGGCTCACAAATGAAAACATCCGTTCAGCAGGTATGGCAAGAAAACACCTGGAACTAAGTGAAAGTCCGACTTGACTTCTTAAGGCTATTAGAGTTCAAAAAATAAAACAAATAAGTTCAAAAACCTTGTGCCAAGGCTTAGGGGTCCATGTAATGGCGGCCAGAACTCACATGTTAATGCTAGCTTCACACACGTTTGTGACAAATGCACTACGAATTATAGCTGAAAACTAACACTGCATGCTAACATGTATAGTCTATTCTTAGGGGCTCACAAAAACATGTCCGTTCAGCAGATATGGCGAGAAGAATCCTGAAACTTAGTGGAAGTCTGTCTTAACTTCTTAAATATTGCAAAAGTCTTGTCTATTCTTAGGGTTCACAGAAAAACATGTCCGTTCAGCAGGAATGGAGCGAAAATACCTGGAGGCGTGGAGCTCAGAGGAAGTCTAACTTAATCTTAGAAAAACATGTCCGTTCAGCAGGAATGGCGCGAAGGTACCTGGAGGCGTGGAGCTCAGAGGAAGTCTTACTTAATCTTCTAAAAACTGTTAAAAAATTTCGAGATAAAGGAATTTGCGATAAAATGAGGATATGTAAGAATTATGGAGACTAGTAAGTCTATCTGGATGTGCTCAGCCTTTAGTGTAACGAAACCATAGAGTTTCAGGCAAAAATCGTGAGGCCTCGCGGGTCCGTGTAATGGCGGCACGAATGGAAGAATTCACATGTAGAAGTCCCTTCGTCTGCAGTTTGCCGGTTTGTTGCAGGTTGCCACAGAAAAACTGTTGCTTCTTTCACCAGAGACCGCTTCAAACAATTAAAGAGTCTGTTCAGAACTTTGCACTACGAGTTGAAACTGCACATGTGTAGTCTATTCGGGATATTACGCCGACTTTCGTTATCCCGAAGGAGGTCGGAATAGACCGAGTAGTTTACGAATTAAGGGAAATCACTCTACGTGACTATCAAAAAAGAAAATGGTATCAAAATGTGCTGTGAAAACTGCGAAATAGATCTCATTTCCAGACAGGTATTCCCTTGATTGTAAACGCCTTTACTTACAATTAATCTCCGTTAGCTACAGTGTTAAGAAGCTGAAAATATATCTAACTGAGGCTAGAGGTGTACCGTGAAGACCCAGGACAGTGCCACTGCCTACAACGGGTTATGATGATTGATGGTCAAAACGTACCGAGTAAAAAAGAACCATTTTTGGACGAAGCGTACCACATATATCGATAAGAAATTTTTAATACTGTTTTAGGTGATAATTGATTGATTTACCTGTAAATTTAATTAGTGTGTTTTACATACGCCTGAATACTATAGTTATCACCCAGACACCTCCTTATCTAGCATGAAATGTTAGTATCCTTGCTTCTTGTCAATTTGCCACTTTCTTGTCAATTCACCACCTAAGCAAAACTTAGGATTCCGTCACGAGCAGGCTACCGAGGATGTCCGAAAATTACAGAGGATATCCGAATACTAGGACAGTTTCACTAAGGAAGATTTCAAGCGCCGAAAATGCGAAAGAAACAGGTCAAATAACAATAATTCACAAAAAGTTTCAAATCAAAGGACATGTTGGTAATTTTAACTCTACATGCCCGTTGTTACTTTTTTATCGTAAAGTTGTAAAAGTTATAATTATTTACTTTTAAAATATTGAATATTTCAAAATCATTAAAAAATGTTCAAATTTCGTGAAACAAACTATAACATACTGACAGAGCCTACATTGACCTAATTATCGAACGACCAATCAGAGGTGGCGAATTGACAAGAAAGCATCCCGGTGATCGAGAGCAATGACCTCATTCGAATACGGGACAGTTATTTACATTTGTTACTTTTGTACGGTGGCACTAAGGTGACATCCCGTGTCCAAAAATTAAGTTTGATTTCCTGCGTCCAAATTTTTTTTTTGGACACGGACGTTCTTACCAGACGGCTGTTGTGGGGTAAGATGCTATATAAACCCTAACCTTAAAACTAACCCCACATGCACAATTTTTAACCCCTTATAGGGACTCGCAACCGGATGGTGTACTTGTCAAAATAAAATAAAATACTCAAATAAAAGCAAATTTGTGGCATTATTTGGCTTCTGACATTAAAAAAATATGATCAGTCCAAAAAAAGTCTCAAGAATCGTCACCGAATCTTAGATTTTTAGATGTTTTCCATCGTTTTTCTATACCGACTAGTAGACGGTATAGTTGTTGTTGTTGCTTCTCTACACAGGCTCAGACACAAACACGAGCCGAATTACGAAGTTGTATGCACTTTCGATCGCTACACATTGAAATACGTTAAATAGATCCGATATAAACGGATAGTTCCGTGGTCCATTGGTCTAAGCGGTTTCCCCTATTTTGCCTTCTGTCCGCCAATGCCGGGCCACGGGTTCGAATCCCACCAGAGACCAATATTTTTTTTTATTGAAATACATTTTTTTAAAACAGATTTTCTTATCCTATACTAATTCTTTACCATTTATATCAGCGTTTGACACATATTTACAAATTACTATTTTAATGCACCATCTGGTTGCGAGTCGCTTTAACACTCTCCTTCAACACCACTAAACGGCCAGGTTAAGGACCCAAAACTGCCAGGTTAGGACCCCACAATGTGGCTCCTGGATGTGCAGGAAAACAAAAAAATTTGTTTCCCCGACTTTTTTTTGTTTTTTTGGACACGGGAAAACAAACTTTTGTTTCCCCGACTTTTTTTTTTATTTTTGGACACGTGAAAAAAAAACTTTTGTTTCCCCGACTTTTTTTTTTTTTTTGGACACGGGAAAACAAACTTTTGTTTCCCTGACTTTTTTTTTTTTTGGACACGGGAAAACAAAATAACTATCTTGTGCGCACAAGATAATTCATCCAATCATAAAGCCCGTATTAAACTACCCTCCAAAATTTGGCTCCAAAGCTCACGTGAGGCTCCTAAGACCTTTGGCGTATCAGGATAGATCTGTACAGAATATGATGTCATGTTGCTTAGTAACGAAGTTCCCGATTCGTAGGAATCCTGCACTTTTAAATACTAAAATATTATTAACCCTACATGACACAGTGAGAGATTTCCACAGCAGAATAATCATAAAGATATCCAACATTTAAACAGATATACCAGGACAGGCTTAAAAACCCTGAAAAGAGCAAAAGCGAAATCTATCTAAATCCAGAATGAAAATTAGATAGATCTACACAAAGATCTGTTACAAACTGAGTCTATATAGATCTACATGTAGAATTTACGCCGTTTATTGTGGCACGAAGGTAACCAGACTAAGCAAAGCATGTGATATGTTCACAATCATGACATCACATAATCGTAGTTATATGACGTCATAATGATGACGCTATCGGAATGTAGAACTTTCAAACGGTCGTATACAGAAACACATCTGTAAACCGGACACAAACACCAACAGTTCCCAAACAGACGGTCGCCAAGAGCTGCACGATGGTATTACAGAAAGCTGATATAAGAGCTCTCTGCAACACCATCGCAACCAACAACGCAACAGTTCGTCGTTAGATCCCTCTTTCAACCCTAGTCCACTCTGTGTACAGTTAGAGACAGCGAGCTAATTTTAGACTTCAGACACTGTCCTCACAGTACACCGACATTAAGACTAAAAATTGGGAGGATATATTCTGTTCTCTATTTAATTAAACCCCAACGGATTTTTTGGGGCACCAAATTTCACAATATGTAGATCTAAGTCATTATTTTTCAAAGTAAGACTAGCTCTACCAATATATTCAGGATGCAAAAATACACCAACCTGGTAGACCAAAAAAATCTTTAAAACACTTAATTTGACTTTTAATCCAGAGATTTAAATCTGGTTTAAGTCCAGTGTGTATCATCTCTGTGTACAGCGTGTACTTACAGCCATGTAAACAGCACAAAAACAACCTCTGCTGGAGTATTTTGAAAAGTTTTAAATTAGATGAGTAGAGTAACATGAAGCTTGATTTGAGGTCAGAAATTGTTTTCAAAATGACTTTTAGCAAAAACTGTGTGAATTTAACTTGTAGATGTGACTCAATCTGTGATTTTAAAGAATGAGGCAAAACTTAATTTCCTCCCTGTTTTTCGGCTATTGCCATGATACCCTGAGGACGGCACCTGTCAAAAGTTAGCTTGTCGTCACAGGGGTTCATTGATCGGAGACTACTTCAACCCACACAAGTGTCCAGATTTCAGAGGTATAACTGTAATATCTATCAAGACACGTACGTTCGAGCCCCAAATAAGACAAGAAGACAGACCACTTTTTAGCTCACCTGAGCCAAAGGCTCAAGGTGAGCTATTGGGATGGCCCTGTGTCCGTCGTCCGTCGTCGTTAACAATTGCTTCAAATGACATCTCCTCCTATACCCCTTGACAGATTTTAACTAAACTTTACAGGAATGTTCCTTGGGTCAAGCTCTTTCAAATTTGTTCAAAGAATTAAAAACAATGTAGAACTCTGGTTGCCATGGCAACCAAAGTGAAAAAATAAGGAAATCTTAAAAAATCTTCTTGTCTGAAACTACAAGGTCCAGAGCTTAGATATTTGGCACATAGCATCATCTATAGGTCCTCTATCAAGTTTGTTCAAATTATGCCCCTGGGGTCAAAATTGGCCCCGCCCGGGGGTCACAGTTTTACATAGAGTTATATAGTGACATTTCCAAACGTCTTCTTCTCTGGAACTAATATGGCCAGAGCCTTGATATTTGGCATGGTTACACTTCTAGATGTCCTATACCAAAATTGTTCAAATGGTTCTGGTCAGTTGCATAACTAGGTCACAGGAGCTAAAAATAGAATTTTTCGATGAAAACTTAAAAAATCTTCTTCTCTGAAACTGCAAGGGTCAGAGCTTAGATATTTGGCACATAGCATTGCCTACAGGTCCTTTATCAAGTTTGTTCAAATTACACCCCTGGGGTCAAAATTGGCCCCGC
The DNA here is from genome assembly GCA_922989275.2 of Gari tellinella. Taxonomy (NCBI): domain Eukaryota; kingdom Metazoa; phylum Mollusca; class Bivalvia; order Cardiida; family Psammobiidae; genus Gari; species Gari tellinella. The sequence goes on from OV277866.1 coordinate 50,969,143, forward strand.
CCGGGGGTCACTGTTTTACATAGAGTTATATAGTGAAATTTTCAAATGTCTTTTTCTCTGAAACTAATATGGCCAGGGCTTTGATATTAGGCATGGTGACATTTCTAGAGGTCCTATACAAAAATCGTTCAAATGGTTCTGGTCGGTTGCATAACAAGGTCACAGGAGCTAAAAATAGATTTTTTTTCAATAAAACCTTAAAAAATCTTCTTGTCTGAAACTACAAGGGCCTTAGCTTAGATATTTGACACATAGCATCACATACAGGTCCTCTATCAGGTTTGTTCAAATTATGCCCCTTGAGTCAAAATTGGCCCCGCCCCGGGGGTCACAGTTTTACATAGAGTTATATATTGAAATTTTCAAACGTCTTCTTCTCTGAAACTAATATGGCCAGAGCTTTGATATTCAGCATGGTGCCACTTCTAGATATTCTTTACCTATTTTGTTCAATTGGTTTCAGTCTGTTCATATGTAGGTCACAGGAGTTAAAAATAGATATTTTTTCAATGGAAACTTACAAAAATCTTCTTGTCTAAAACCCTTCTACCCTGATCTTAGATATTTGGCACATAGCATTATCTACAGGTCATCTTACAAGATTGTTCAAATTATGCCCCTCGGGTAAAAAATGACCCCTACCTGGACATAAATAATTATCTCCATTTTGTCAGTTATTCTCAGGTGAGCGAATTATGCCCCATGGGGCTCTTGTTATGCAAAGTGCTTACCACCTGCTGTAGTTATACAGCCTTCCCTCTCTACAACGGCCCTCCAAACAATGACTCCCTCCTTACAACGACATTCACCGCTGTTCCCACCAAAATTATGTTTTATGCTTGCACTGGTGCATCATCATCTACTTAAAATTGTTGTCTGCTGTTTTTCTTACATAAATGACATTTTAAGAGAAAAAATTATAATGACAAATGACAAACAGCTTGAATCAAGATCTGACGCCGCGTAATGCGGCGTCTGATCTTGATTCGAGCTGTTTGCAAATGTTAACCAAGTTCCCTCCCTATAACGACTCCCTCTGAACAACGCACATATTTGTTGTCTCCCATTGGGTGTCGTTGTAGAGAGGGAGCGCTGTATTGAGCACCATAATTTTTAACACATTCAACCCTAGCGACGAATATACTCCGCATTTACAAACAGTGTACCTGTGAGGATTACACTTGTCCCATGCAAACAGTGTGGACCCCGATCAACGGGCTCATGTATGAGCACTCTGATCAGGGCCTGCACTGTTAGTCATTTTACAATATATTGTTAAATGTCGGTGCATAACAAAAAAAAAGTTGGGGAAACAAATTTTTTTTTGTTTTCCCGTGTCCAAAAAAAAGAAAAAAGTCGGGGAAACAAAAGTTTGTTTTCCCGTGTCCAAAAATAAAAACAAAAGTCGGGGAAACAAAAGTTTGTTTTCCCGTGTCCAAAAATAAAATAAAAAAGTCGGGGAAACAAAAGTTTGTTTTCCCGTGTCCAAAACTAAAAAAAAGTCAGGGAAACAAAAGTTTGTTTTCCCCGTGTCCAAAAATAAAAAAAAAAGTTGGGGAAACAAGTTTGTTTTCCCGTGTCCAAAAATAAAATAAAAAAGTCGGGGAAACAAAAGTTTGTTTTCCCGTGTCCAAAACTAAAAAAAAAGTCAGGGAAACAAAAGTTTGTTTTCCCGTGTCAAAAAAAAAAGAAAAAAGTTGGGGAAACTAGTTTGTTTTCCCGTGTCCAAAAATAATAAAAAAAAGTCGGGGAAACAAAAGTTTGTTTTCCCGTGTCCAAAAAAAAAAAAAAAAAGTCGGGGAAACAAAAGTATTGTTTTCCCGTGTCCAAAAAAAAATTTTGACTCGGGGAAAACAAACTTAATTTTTGGACACGGGATGACACCTTAGTGCCACCGTACATTTGTATTTATTTCACAAGTTTTATTTGTATATATTCGTGTTATTGAAGGTTCAGTTCAGAATTAGGTTCCTGAACAAGTAAGAAAAGTTACACCAGAAAGCGCATGCGCGAAAAATATAGCTAAGGGTGGCGAAAACACAGGTAACCAGGCTAATTATTTTATTTTGCCATAAACAAGTGTTGTATGTTCTCAAAGTTAAGAAATATTTAGATAAGTCTCAACCAGTCCATTGTGGATCCTGACCCCCTTACCCGGCTTCTAAATTCTAATCGATCCAAACTTGAAAATAAATATTGCACCAGGGAAAAGGTAGTAATTACACGGTTTTTGATCAGGATCCAAAGTTCCAAACTGTTTGAAAATTAATCTAAAAATTTCTGCTAACAACTGCTGTCTGTTCTCAAACTATTAAAATAAGTGTCCACAATTGAGGACGTGGACCAGACTCCTCCTTACGCAACGTCTCATCAGAATCCAAACTACTTGAAAATAAATCTGCATCGCAATATGCAGAAACCGAATATTAGATGGCAGTTTGCGTGACATTCAAATTGTCAACCCGAGAAACAGAATGTCACCTCGAGGCGTAGCCGAGGGTGACATTCTTGTTTTCGAGGGTTGACAATTTGAATGTCACACAAACTGACATCTTATATTTATTTTATTAAACCGAGCTTATCAACCCTGGCTTTGAAATCGTCTCATTCGTATTTTATAAATGTGTTGTGAATACCAATTTAGCGTGGACATGTACGTAACACGGGAAATGACGTCGCCGTCTTACGTCGTCACATTGTCTATAATTATATTACAAGAAAGAAAGAAGAACGTTATGACAAGTAAATTGAAGTAACAGCGTCTTTTCATTGTCTAGGTGGCAAATATCCTCTTCCGAAATGGTGGCAAACCGTTAAGGAATGGACAAAGGGAAGCAACTTGTACAGAAAATGCCAAAAGTTGATTAGGAGTTACCACTCTTTAAAACGTTCTATTTCGTTCCCATAGCGAAAATCATATCATAGCTGACAGTATTTTTAAGAGCGGAGAAAAAAAAAATGTCGTTAAGAGTGACGTCACAAAAAGAATATCATAAAGAGTGCCAGTATATTTTTGCCAGATGTAAAAGACATGCAAAATGTAACTTTAGGTCTATGGGAAATTAACATAAATGTAACTTAAAGCGAGGTGTAATAATGCAATATATCGTGTAAGTACGGAACAAGCATCTGCCATCGTGTTTACTATATTAATCTTGTTCAACCAGGCCCTTGATTCGCTGCTTGTTTCAGTGTTTCTTAATAAGAGCGTCTCGTTGAGCGAAATTAAACGGAAACGAAATAGTTACTGTTACACCAGCTAGGGATATGGATAAAACACCGGACTGCATCTACGCCTTGTTTCGAAAACAATTATGCGAAATAAAAGGTAATTTTGTCCATTCTTTTACTGCTTTTATATAAGGTAAAGAAAATCAATTTTTCTGAATCTGAACCACGGTGCAATATTATTCAGCTCACACCACAATATATCGGTACACCGCCAAATCGTTACACCCCTAGCATAGTTACGTCATTAAGCTGATTCTAATCAGGATCAAAGTTATTTGAAAAAATATATTGCACTCATGGTCAAGCAGTCGTTATGCCGCTTCTCATGATCACAATTCAAACTGTTTGAAAATATATCTTAATGCATGTGTCATCCAGTGATAAGGTTAAAGGTTTGAGTACGGGCAGGCAATTGTCGTCTACTTTTATTTGTGATTTTATGTTTTTAATTAAAAATGAAATGAATGTAACATTTCTAAAATATGTTTTTGAAATATACCAGTTTATATCTAATTGTAAATAAAGTTTCATTACAATTGGAATGGTCAACTGTCTTAAATCTCTTTTTATGCCCCCAGAATCTACGATTCGGGGGCATATAGTTTTTGTCATGTCTGTTGGTTCGAGCACACGAAAGGCCCTTTGTTGGGTAGGGAGAACAATAGATTCCATTCATTCCGTGATTGCCCTATTGTTATTGTTGGGTATTTTAGTGTACTGTTGGGTACTTTTAAACAAAAAATATACCCAACAAATGTCCAACTGTGAGAACGTCCGTCCGTCCGTCCGTCCGCGCCACTAAAGTGGGTTAGAGGGCCAGATAACGGTAAACATAACAAAAGAAGACAATAGAGTTCATTCCGTAACAATACACTAAGGGGCCATGGCCCGTTATTTGAACAAAAGAAAATAACAAAAGAAAAAGCCCTCTAACCCAATTCGGTGGCACATCCGTCCGTCCGTCCGTCCGTCTGTCTGTGCCAAAAACCTTAACCTTGGCTATAACTCTTGCATTTTTGTACCTGGACCTTTTATACTTGGCATGTGTCTTCCCTGAATCAAGACCTTTCCATCCATACAAACCTTTTTGACCTTGTGACCTTGACCTTGACATTTGACCTACTTTTGTAAAAATCTTTAAATGGCTATAACATTTGCACCAGTAGGCCCAGGGCTTTCATATTTTGTATGTATATTTCTTTTGTCAAGACCTTTCCAACCATACCAACATCTTGGACCATGTGACCTTGACCTTTTACCTATTTAATCAAACTTTAACCAAAAACCTTAACCTTGGCTATAACTTTTGCATTTTTAAACCTGGGCCTTTTATACTTGGCATGTGTATTCCTCATGGCAAGACCTTTCCAACCATATAAAACTTTTTGACCTTGTGACCTTGACCTTGACATTTGACCTACTTTTGTAAAAATCTTTAAATGGCTATAACATTTGCACCAGTAGGCTCAGGGCTTTCATATTTTGTATGTATATTTCTTTTGTCAAGACCTTTCCAACCATACCAACATCTTTGACCATGTGACCTTGACCTTGACTTTTGACCTATTTAATCAAACTTTAACCAAAAACCTTAACCTTGGCTATAACTTTTGCATTTTTAAACCTGGGCCTTTTATACTTGGCATGTGTATTCCTCATGGCAAGACCTTTCCAACCATATAAAACTTTTTGACCTTGTGACCTTGACCTTGAAATTTGACCTACTTTTGTAAAAATCTTTAAATGGCTATAACATTTGCACCAGTAGGCCCAGGGCTTTCATATTTTGTATGTATATTTCTTGTGTCAAGACCTTTCCAACCATACCAACATCTTTGAACATGCGACCTTGACCTTGACCTTTTACCTATTTAATCAAACTTTAACCAAAAACCTTAACCTTGGCTATAACTTTTGCATTTTTGCACCTGGGCATTTTATACTTGGCATGTGTATTCCTCATGACAAGATCTTTCCAACCATACAAAACTTTTTGACCTTGACCTTGACATTTGACCTACTTTTGTAAAAATCTTTAAATGGCTATAACATTTGCACCAGTTAGCATAGGGCTTTAACATTTTGTATGTATATGTTTTGTGTCAAGACCTTTCCTACTATACTAATTTCTTTGACCATGTGCCCTTGACCTTCACCTTTGACCTATTTAATCAAACTTTAACCAAAAACATTAACATTGGCTATAACTTTTGCATTTTTGAACCTGGGCCTTTTATACTTGGCATGTGTATTCTTCATGGCAAGACCTTTCCAACCATACAAAACTTTTTGACCTTGTGACCTTGACATTTGACCTACTTTTGTAAAAATCTTTAAATGGCTATAACATTTGCACCAGTTGGCCCAGGGCTTTAATATTTTGTATGTATATTTCTTGTGTCAAGACCTTTCCAACCATACCAACATCTTTGACCATGTGACCTTGACCTCGATCTTTGACCTATTTAATCAAACTTTAACCAAAAACCTTAACCTTGGATATAACTTTTGCATTTTTGCACCTTGGCCTTTTATACTTGACATGTGTTTTCCCTTTCTAACCATACAAAACTTTTTGACCTTGTGACCTTGACATTTGACCTACTTTTGTTGAAATCTTTAAATGGCTATAACATTTGCACCAGTAGGCCTACGGCTTCCATATTTTGTTTATATATTTCTTGTGTCAAGACCTTTCCAACCATACCTACGTTTTTGCCCTTGTGACCTTGACCTTTGACCTTTATTTGTATAAATCTTTATACGCCTATAACATTTGAACCAGTAGGCCTAGAGCTTCCATACTTTATATGTTTCTTGTGTTAAGACTTCTCCAACCATGCCAATGTTTCATTTACCCTACGACCATGACTTTTGACCTACTTTTGCAAATAAGCATTACATTACAGAACATGATGCTGGCTGGGGGCATTTGTGTTTCACAAACACATTGCTTTTCATCTGATCATCACCAAACTTTCTGAAAATGTTTGTTGACATAAAATGGAGACCAATTTGGATAACCAGCGGCACCAATTTATGCTAGGCCCTTTGGAGTAATGGCCCTTGAAGTCCTCAAAATGGCGTCCACTACAGTTTCAGCTCTCTAACTTTTACGTTTGATAGTCTGGATTCCCCTCCCTGTATCATCGGGGGCATTCGTGTAACTGGGACACGCTCTTGTTTTTTGTTATATTACACTTCTTATTTTGCTAATGAAAAAAATCGACATGACTTTTTGAACGGTAGCCCGGTATAGATTTTTTTTTAGATCAGTTATGTTTATCTATATTTTGATTTTAACACAATCGACATCTACTTCAATAGTCAAGTGGTTCAATATAACAAAAGTGTTATGGTTTTCAACAAATACTCTTGAACATAACAGCAGCGTTATTTTTTATGATATTTTCAGTATGAGTTAAGTATATTACCTATATTTTTGTTATTTTATGAAAAACAGCACTCTCTCTCTACACCGACACCAAATGGGAGACAAAACTTGTGTGCGTTGTCCGGTTTGCAAACAGCTTGAATCCAGACCAGACGCCGCCTAGCGCGGCGTCTGATCTGGATTCAAGCTTTTTGTCACTCGTCATTAAGTTTTATTTCTGTCAAATGTCAATTATGTAACTTTGAGAAAAACAGCAGAGGACAATTTTACCCTTGCGGAAAAAAAAACGCAGCTATTTAAAAACGCAGCTTTTACGCCACTAATGTCAAGCTTTTACGCCACTTGGGCCAGTAGCAAAAACGAGCCTTGCAGTGAAGCGGCGTATTTAACAAAAAGTATGGAAAAGTGGCAGATAAGTGGCGTGTAAGCGACGTATTGTCATGTTGAAAAGACGCCGCTCTACATAAGTGGCAGAAAAGCCTCGTATTTGTTTTCCTATTGAGATAATTAAATATGCCACTCCAATAAAGTGGCGTTTAAGCGACATATTTGTTGTTATGAAAAGACGCCACTCTACATAAGTGAAAGAAAAGCCTCGTATTTGTTTTTTTATTGAGATATAGTTAAATATGCCACTCCAATAAAGTGGCGTTTAAGCGACATATTTGTTATAAGAAAAGATGCCACTTTTCAAAAGTGAAATATTTAAGATATGAAGTGGCGTATTTAAGAAATTTGTTTTATTTGTCCTCCAAATATTAAATACGCCACTTTTACACACCTTTGCTGTAGTCACGTATTGACTTTTACCTCATAGCTAAGACTTTATCACTTATACAGACAGAGCAGACTCAGACTAAGTTAAGCTTCTGTAGCAGCTGTTAGTTCAGGGTCTATTCTGTATAATAATCATTTAGACACTTTTTTATGCTACTTTCCCTTCTCAAAAAAAAAGTGACCTTTTTACCAAAGGAACTTGTGAAAGTGTTGTTTTTTCTGTACCTTTTCATAGCAAAAAGTGTATTTATTTGTTTTAAATATGCATCTTTTTTTCAAATAAGCATATTTTATTAAAATTGACATCATTAAAGTGCACTTTTTGTTTGTAAAAGTGCATCTTTTACTCTTTAAGACTTTTACATGTTACAACAAGTACATTTTTTAAGTGTATTTTTTTCTTTTTTTTAAAAAAAGTAGTTTTTTTTTTAATTTCTATGAAATTGTGTTCATTGGCAAGTGCATTTTAAGTGCATCTTTTATAGGAAAAGTGAATATTTTCTTAAGGCCACTTTTTAGATAGGTCGGAACTGCATTTTGCTTTTTCTTGTGATTGCTGACTAACATCCTCGTTCACCTACTTTAGTACTGGTCCCTAATATTCGAACCCTCAGACACGGCCAATCATCTTTCAAACATTTGACTCTAAGTCTTTCCAACAGTTGACTCTTTCCATCATAGATGAAATTTGAAGCAGCCAACTTTGAAATGATTCAAATCATGTAAAAGTAAAACACCAATTTGTTTAACCCTTAGAAGCGACTTTTAGCGTATTTAATTTATTCCTCCGCTGAAGAAATAAGTTCCAGCTTATACCCTCATGAACAATTAACATCACATTTTTTTTTATATAGCCTAGCAGATAGTAGTTTAAATCAGGATGAAAGTTAAGGCACATTCAGCTTTACTTTCAACCTGCTTTAACTGATCGCCTGTATTTAATGTTATAAAGGGGTTATTGGGTAAAGGGTTAAATATATGTTTAATTATTCAAATGAAAGTTGAAAACATTGTGACAAAAAGAATTAAATTTCTCCAATTGTTTAAAAAAATGTCTGCTAGAGAGGCATGAAAAGTTATTTTTCCCATTGATATGTACAATGATGTTGATAATGTAATTTATTTATTTTTTTACAGCAACAATTTTGTGTTTTTACAGCAACATTTTTGTGGATTGACAATAATTGTCATCATGGTCAAAATCTGACTGCTCATGGTACAGATTTCGGTGTATGATGTCAGTATGTTTTTTTGTCTAAAGTGTTGAAATGGGTGGAAATGCATTTTTTGTCATCATGAACTGCCTTATAAATGTATTTCACCCATTATCCCATAAAAACACCTTTTTACTCCTCTAATTTATTCCTCCAGGGAAGAAAATAGATCCATGTTTTTAAGTTATAATTGTGTATTTAGAAAAAAATCTTCATCCTAGTAAATGATAGCTCAAAGTAGGCTGAAAGTAAAGCAGAATGGGCCTCAATGTGCATTCTGCTTTACTTTCAATCTGCTTTATGGAGTAAATTATTTTTAAAACTTTGAGAAACAGGCTATGGGGTAATGGGTTAAGGGTTTGATAGGGGGAAATGTCAACCATTGAAATTACTCTAAAAGTTTTTTAGAGAGATATTTGCTGATTTTGTGATGTAAAAATGTTGAAATTGATATAACTTAACCCATTACCCCATAAATATCCCTTTTTATGCATTTAATTTATTCTTCCACTGCAAAACATATTTCCAATTTATAAAGTCATGAATTATAAGAAATATATCTTTGCTCTAGCAGGTGGTAGCTTACAGTAGGCTGAAAGTAAAGCAGAATGTGCCTGAAAGATGCAATTCTGCTTTACTTTCAACCTGCTTTAAACAGTCACCATTTTTGAAAACTAAAAAAAAGGGTAAGGGGTTAAATAAGCCTTCCTGGTGGATTAACCCATAGCCTGTTTCTAGTTTGGAAGATATGTGACCACTAAAAGCAGGTTGAAAGTAAAGCAGATTGTGGCTTAAGGGCTACTTTGCTTTACATTCAGCCTTCTTTAACCCATTACCCCTTTTTATGCCTTAAATTTATTCCTCCACTAAAGAAAATATTTCAAATTTATTGAGTAATGGTTGTGAACTAGAAGAAAATAAATTCTTTATCCTTGCAGATGATAGCTTAAAGCAGGCTGAAAGTAAAGCAGAATGTGCCTTACAGTGCATTTTGCTTACTTTCAACCTGCTTTAAGTGGTCACCTGTTTTCAAAACTAGAAATAGGATATGGGGTAATTGGTTAAGCTATTTATCTGTAAGAATATAGAAAATATTTCTTGGGAGTTTTACTTGTGTCAGTTTAAATTGGAACTACTTTCTTCAGTAGAGAAATAAATTAAATGTGTAAAAATGTGTATTTATGGGGTAATGGGTTAAAGGTTCTGTTGTCCTTCAGCTCAACAGCATCATTTTATATCATTGTTTTTCACACTTTAGTAGAAGTTTGCAGTTTGAGAAAGATTTTCATTATGTATAATTATATTCTTAAAAGCTAGGTGTAACTACTAAGAATTAAGAGCTTGAGTGCTTGTATTTACAGGACTGAACTGAAAGATTCCATCTTTTTCTGTTTTCCACCTAAGTCTGGTGGCTTTTCTAAGATTTAGTTTTTCTTTTTAAGCAGGCTAACAAAGTTTAGGATACCTATAATGTGGATGTTTGGTGAATTGTAGGTATTGTGTATTTTGAGGATATCTGTGCAAGCCAATTGTTTTAACCATTTTGATTGAAGGAGTTAGCTCCCTTTATAGGTATATGTTTATTTTTTTGTATGAAATTATAATTAATTATTTACAATAAATATGTACATTTTCTTGTATTTGATTAATATTTTCTTTGTTTTAGATTTTATAAGTGAATATTAAGAAAAAAGTAATTAAAGACACTTATATAACCACCCATAATCCATCAGCCAATTCAGCCAATGAGAAAGCTGGATTTAATCAGCTAACACTGTGGCAGACATTTTGAATCTTGGAAAAAGACAAGAGACAAAAGGTAAAATATTAAGCATAATTCAGCTAGATTCATCCTGTTTTTCACACATTTAATAATGTTTATATTGAAGGCTGTAGTTTAAGAAATATTTTTATTATGTACATATACCTAAAAGGTGTTAGAGAAGCTTGTATTTGCAAATCATCTGATTGGACTGAGCAATATTTTATTTAATGTGGTTTAAATGGCTGATGTAATTTGCAATCTATTTTTCTATCATTGTCAGTTTTTCTACTATTGCTAATTCAAAATAACATACATACTACCTGGCTTTGTAGCAATTACTAAAGGTTTCATGTCTTGTAAATAAATTAGAATATAATTCAAAGCAAGTTGAAAACAGTTTGGATTTTAAGAGCCTTGGTTTTATCCTATTGTGAGATCTGTAACATATTTTTGATCTTAGAGGTCAGGTCAGTTTTGTGATCAAAACAACTTGACCTATTGAATCAATTAACTCAATAAACACATTACCCCATAGCCTGTTCTAGTATTGAAAACTTAAAGCAGGTTTGAAAGTAAAGGAGAATGGGCACAGTCTGCTTTACTTTCACTACTGGTAGTAGTTTTAGCCTGCTTTTACCCTTAACCCAATAGCAAATTATTTCATTTTTTTAAAATAGTTGACTGACTTAAAGCAGGTTGAAAGTAAAGCAGTTTGGTGGCATCCTGACAGTCAGATCAAAACAACTCAAAGTGCCCTATTGATCAATAAACTTAATATTTAATGAACCCATTACCCCATAGCCTGTTCTTAGTATTGAAGATGGCCACTTAAAGCAGGTTGAAAGTAAAGCAGTTTGGTGGCAACCTTACAGTCAGATCAAAACAACTTGCCCTATTGATCAATTAACAGTTAACTTAATATTTAATGAACCCATTACCCCATAGCCTGTTCTTAGTATTGAAGATGGCCACTTAAAGCAGGTTGAAAGTAAAGCAGTTTGGTGGCAACCTGACAGTCAGATCAAAACAACTTGCCCTATTGATCAATTAACTTAATATTTAATGAACCCATTACCCCATAGCCTGTTCTTAGTATTGAAGATGGCCACTTAAAAGCAGGTTTGAAAGTAAAGCAGAATGAACACAGTCTGCTTTACTTTCACTACTGGTAGTAGTTTCAGCCTGCCTTAACCCAAAAGCAAATTGTTTCACTTTTTGAAGATAGTAGACAGACTAAAAGCAGGTTCAGAGTAAAGCAGAATGTGCCATAAGATGCATTCTTCTTTTCTTTCAGTCTGCTTTATAGGTTTAGTGCGGCTCCAACAAATTTGACATACTCTAGCTTGCAATTAATTTTTACTAGATCTACTGTCATTTTAACCCATCTCTGGAGTTCAATTGCACAGTCACCGGGTATAGCGCACCGGAGCTTCTCACCAATGCTGTTTCCTGTTTGACCCTTGGTCACGGGGCAGTATGTGAGAGGGTTAAAAAAAATTGTCGTCCTACCGAATACGTGGGTTTTCTCTGGAAACTCCAGTTTCCTCCCACAGAAATGACCAAATATACCACCATTTGAGCCATGGAGAGTGATTTGTATAAGTTATCTCTTTCCGTCCCGAAACTTTAAATGGACAATTCCAGTTTCCATTTTAGTCTAGTCCATTTCTGACTTTTAAGGGTTGTTTTTGTCAATGTTTGGCATGATGACAAACAGTGAAGACCCTTTTGGGTCTTCACGGTTTGCATAGGACAAGTGTACTATTCACATGTTCACTGTTTGAAAATGACGCCTATATGCTGGACTAGGGTTCAAAGGTTAATGTTCATAATAGATGTAAATGAAATTAAGTTGTAACTGTTTTTCATATTTTTCCAGACCTAAGATAGCTCTTCACACTGGAAGTCTGGTTATTATCATGTGTTGACGTTCACAAGAAGAGTTCAAATTGAGTCCAGTAAAAATTTGCACGACAAATCATGGGTAAGTATGAAAAAGAATTACACAATAATAGACTTTTCTCTTTCTAATGGCATTAATTTCTTTGTTAAACGATCTTAAACGATGTTCTACGTTAAATTACTGGACGCACAATGAAGTGATTCGACCCTTGGTCGCCATATTGAATTTAAACATACAGAAATGCCCCGAGGATACAGACATCATATTTTGTCACAAATAAATGCTGAAAGAAATCTATACTGATGTTATTTGAATGTACACACAATTAATGAAATATTAGTTTACAATATATATTTCGTTTTTACGGTGGGCACCTGTTGACTTTCAGTTTCACAAAACCATCTCAGACAAGCGCTATCTACTATGTTATTGTTGATTTACAAATTACCATTGAATTGATTTGTTTTGATTTTACGTCGCTTTCAACAGTATTTCAGTCATATCGCGACGTCCAGCTTAAATTATAGGTGACCCCAGAAGCCCTTTATGCACTGTTTCAGACACAAATCGGCAACTGGGTAGAACCACCGACCTTCCGCAAGCCAGCTGGAAATCTCAATCCCACCTCTGTTTAAGATGTAACCTTTCTATTAAAATAAAGTACTATTATCATATGGTTGCGGCTCTAGATTAAAACTTATGTTTGGCATTAAATCTAGATCTGTTATATATTTCTAAAGTGTCTTAAATTTAATAGTAATAAGAAATTAGTAACAAGTTCAGACACGTGGGTTCTCTCTGCACACTCAGGTAAACCCCCCCCCCCCCCCCCCCATTCGAGCCATCGAGAGTTATTTGTATAAGTTAATGTAGCTTAATGTTTCATAATCGATGTAAAAGAAATAAAGTTTTAATTGTTTTTTCTTTTTTTCATAACATAGCTCTTCAAACCGGAAGTCTGGTTATTTACATGTGTTGACGTTCACTAGGAGATTTCAAAATGACCATGTCCACGACAAATTTTGCACGACAAATCATTGGGTAAGTATGAAAGAGAATTATTTTTAGACGTTTCTCTTTCAAATGACATGAATCTCCTGGTCAAACTATTTATATGAAGCTCATGTTTTTGAGTTACTGGATGCACGATGAAGCGTGATTCAACCCTTGGTCACCATATTGAACCCTCTACAACGTCCTTCCAAACAACGTCTATTTCCCGAACAGTAAAATTATGTCTAACGCTTCAACTGCTGTAATATCGTCTGCTTAATGCTGCCGTTTGCTGTTTTTCTTAAAGTTACATAAAAGGACATTTTGACAGAAGAAACTTCATAATGAGTGACAAACAGTTTGAATCCAGATCAGCCGCTGCGTTACACAGCGTCTGATCTGGATTCAAGCTGTTTACAAATGTGAACCTATGTGTCTCCCATTGGATTTTGTTGAAGACAGAGAACGCTGCATATATTTTGTTTTTGAGGCGGGCCACATATAATGCACAGGTGTGTCTTTCAGTTTCACAAACCAACTCGGACAAACGCTATCTTCTATGTTATTGTTAATTTACAAATTATCATTGAATCAAAGTTATGCACTTACAATTTTTTCAACTGGTACATTTGAAGAAATAAATTAGTATGATATATAATAGATTTATAACGGTATCTCACTTATTAGGATCTTTGGTTGTTATATCTATGGGATGGGTTTTATCAAAATCGGAAATGGGAACTTTTTTCACAAAATACGCCTGTCAGACTGTCAGTGAGCCCCTTATTTATCTATTTTTTATAATCATTCAGAGCTCCAGATAATGAGATTAGGAGAGTATTTATTTCTGCATTAAACCCTATTATGGTGTCACACCATAGGATTTGGTGGTGAAATAACTTCAAATATGAACAGAATGTTAAATTTGTTCAGTGTTAACTTCCTAGCTCTTAAATAATTTAGTCATATCTGGAGCCCTGATCATATTTTTAACTTCTTCAACTTTCTTTTCAGGTTAAATTCAACCCTCCCGACATGAAATCTGGAAATTGGATGGAGGGAATTAAAGGCCCTCACTGCCAACTTCATTTTAAAACATCAAAAATTGAAAAATGTATCCGTCATCCCAATGTGAAAATTGAAATTGAGAAATCTTTTGATATTTGAACTTTTAAGCTGCTTTAAGAACACAAATCAATTAATAAGTGCATTACGATATCTGAAAAAGCAGAACTTTCAGTACTTCACAAAATACACGGACAGTATTGCAAGAAGAATGTACGCTTATATGTTGAAGAAGAAAAAACTCGAAGGTTTGCAGCTGTTGTAGATTTAAGACACAGCTAATTGGCAGCGACCAGCCAAGACAACAATCAGTGAATCACACCATCAAGAATTGGTTGAGGCTGGAAATCATGGTTTACTAGAGCCCAGACAGGGAATATGGCACAAACTATTCAAAAGTCCAACGGCACAGCCAGTTGAATGTGAAATATTAAAAAAGCAGTGAGCTAAGTCAAAGACTCAACTTTTGACATGTATTCAAAGGAAGAAAAGAAAAATGTTAATCTTTGTAATATCTTTGCCAGAACTTCAGTGAAACATACTTTTAGCCCTTCCCCGAGTACTTTTAAATAGCCGATTTTATGAATGTTGAAAACTGTGTAGCGCCAGATCAGACTTCACTTCACTGAGTTGTGTGATCAGTGTAAGCACCGTTTTCTGAAAAATAGCATTTAGTCCATTGTCTTTGTCTTGTTTTGAAGATCAGTGACCTAAATTGATACAGCAGGTTGAGAGTAAAATAGAATGTGGCTTTCCCTTTACCAGTCTTAGTCTTACAGCTATCATTTGCTAAGATAGAAAGTTCTCCTTAGTAGGTTCAAATTCATGACAATTATTGACTTGTATTTGCTTGTTTTCTTTTCACTATAACTTAAGTAATGTTAAGTAGATCAAACTGATTTTTTAGATGATTCAATCATGCTGTCACTTTAACAGGAAACATAGTGAAAACAAAAAAAGCAAACACATGATTAAAAATATTATATATTGTATATTTCTTTTTATTATCGGAGTTCAAGAAAGATTGTGATACATACAGGAGTGAATGAGTTAGAAAGTGCTTATACACTGATTGACAGTTTTGCCTGTTCTATTTTTAGCTACTGCAACACATTACCTGTTTGCAATTACGATCTATATATCGGTAGCGCAATACAAAAGGCATGGCATATCCAGTTTAAATTAACAAGTATATTTTGCAAAATGGTTAAAAAAAATAAAACGAGAAACCGCCAAGGTCGGTATGGCCGGATTGTCTGCACTTTTGCTTTGTATATATATATATATATAATAAATAATGTCGGCGTGATGCCGGAAACTACCGGGAAAAGCTGTATATATATGAATTAAAAAAATAAATGATGTATTGTAGGCTTTAAAAACACAATTTTATTTCTTCAAACAATGTTTGAAGAAATAAAATTGTGTTTTTAAAGCCTACAATACATCATTTATTTTTTTAATTCATATATATATATATATATATATATATATAATATAGTTACCCATGGCATGTGATGATGACCTCACTACAACTGTACATGCCAAATTTGGTTGCTGTAGGACTTAAATTTGACTAAAACTGACACTAACAAAAAGGTAAACCAAGACGCAAACGAAAAGGTTAACCAAGAATTCTCTAAGTCATTGGACCTTGAAATCTAGGTCACAGTGACCTAGTTACCCATGGCATGTGAAGATGACCTCACTACAACTGTACGTGCCAAATTTGGTTGCTGTAGGACTTAAACTTTGACTAAAACTGACACTAACAAAAAGGTAAACCAAGACGCAAACGAAAAGGTTAACCAAGAATTCTCCAAGCATTGGACCGTGAAATCTAGGTCACAGTGACCTTGTTACCCACAGCATGTGATGATGATCTCACTATAACTGTACATGCCAAATTTGGTTGCTGTATGACTTAAGCTTTGGCTAAAACTGATACTAACAAAAAGGTCAACCAAAGTGAGGACGGACGGACGGACAGACCGACGGACGGCATTCGCCAATCTATAGACCGCATTTTCAATCCGGCCAAAAATATGTATGAAAGATTAATGTAAAACATCTAACTGCTGAGTTATGATGGTTTTGCAAAACTATTGCTCTTTAAACTAAAATTGGCATTTTACAAGTGTGTTAATGACGGCAATTTTTCTAGTGACTGAAAACTCAGTTTATCCATTGTTTGGCACATTAACTTTTTTAAATCTATCAAATTCAATAAGTTTCTGTTTAAGAAAAATTGAGATACTTTTAATTGGCATTTGGTTGACTTTAAGAGTACAAACGTCAGTTTTAAATAAAACTGGTAATGGTTGCTTATTGGCCATTCAATGTTTGCATTCATATTTTTTCTGTGACGTCATGCAAACACACACTGATTGGTTAACTCTGAAACTGTCAGTCCGTGTATTGTCCAACACTGTTTGGTTTGAGTTGATATTAGTGGTGGGCTTCTTATTGAATGACTTTTTCTCTCTTTCGCGTCATGACAAAATGTATAAATAAGAATAAAAATATTTTAAGGTTTTTGTTTACATTCTGAAAAGTCATTAGATTAGTGAAACTTGCAGTTTCAGCTTTAATATTACTCATTATAAGTTGGGCATCTTTTCCGGTTCGTTTTAGCTCTCATAAGCTTTTTAAAGATAGACTTTTGCAATACTTAAATGTCACTAGCTTCATTGTAGTTTGTCAACAAGTTTGTATTTACACTCTAGAGGCTACATTTTTTATCCGATCTTTCTTAAACTTGCTCAGATTGTATTTGATCATAATTTTTCAGATGAGTTTGATTATGATTAAAATCAGACCACTAGGTTAAGAGTTGCATGCTAAATAATTTTCAAGTGTTATTGCGTTCCATTTATTGGCTAAAATGCATATGGTTTTCATGTTAAGTTTGGTGGATCTCAATATGTGTACAACAGTCTAGAGCCAGACCAGGTCCAATATGTGTGGTATATGTCTAGATCAAGACTGTTTGCACAAGGTATTTACATTTATAAACATTTGAATTTCAAAATTTGTCTCCAGCATGCCTGTATTATTAAAAGGATAATAATTAATTATTAGATGATGACAACTTAACATAAATATCATTGTACTTCAGTTAAGACTTAGAGTAAGATGGAACTTTGCTTTGGTTACATTATCTTTTATTGGGTATAAATGACATGTAAGATTTAGAGCATCTGATATCAGAGGCTTGCAGTATCATTATTGAGTTTTTAACTTTCTGTGAAGATAACTGTATTTATTTGTAAACAATGTAATTGTTTGATTTATTTAAGTTTGCTCAACCCTTTATCCCATGAATACACTTTTTGCACCTTTAAATTATTCTTCCCTACTGTATCGGAAATTTATTACCTATCATAGCCACCATGGCATGCAATTACATGTATAAGTTGTTCTTTATTCAGTTTCAGTAATTTAGACAGCTTGGGTGTTTTTATAGGAAAATAAAAGTAAAAGCAAAAAAGGTGCATGACATTCCTACTCAAGTTACACCTGGCTTTAATCTCCTAAGTAGATTTCTTTTGCCTTTCCACTTCAATTTTTAAAATAACAGAAAACCAGATATAGGTGACCTGTATCAGGTTTTCTGTAATTTTGAAAAATGAAGTTGGTGTCATGTATGCTGGTTGGTTGTATGTAGCAAACTGTCTATAAATTTAGCATTTTATTGAGGTTGTAATTTAGACAACTACTTTGTTTTAAACAGCTTGTCTGAAGTATTAGTCATTCTGTTATATTTTGAACTGTATTTAACACTTTGCATGCTAAGTAATTTTCAAGAGTTATTTTGTCTCCTTCAGTGGCTAAAAAGAATTTTGTTTTCATCTTAATTTTAGTAGGAACTCAATATAAGTACAGCAGTCTACTGCCAGATCAGGTCCAACATTTGTGGTAGCTGATCTGGATCCAGACTATTTGCAAAACTTGTTGTTAAACTGTCTGACCAGTGCTACACAATGTATCAAGATATATTGAAGACAAGTGGAAACTATGATCCATGATTAAATGATATCTTTATTTAGTTTGCAGTTGCCCAACTCTCAATGTGAAACTTTCTTTGTAATAATGTACAGTCGAACTTCAGTATCTCGACGGTCTCGGGACGATCGAAATAGCATCGAGATAAGCATGGGCTCGAGATAGCCAAACTGGTAAAAAGTTCAAAACTTACAGAAAGTAAGCCTGTGAACAATAAAACCGCTGTACGTATGCACTCTCGCGTGTTTGTGAAATGCCGTAACGTTTTAACACGTTATATGCCGATTTCGATGTTACACGTTTACTGTAATTTTTGTGCACAAAACACGGACGATAAAGACAATCAATAACTCACATTTTATTTAGTACTTGAACAGCAATATATTTATTTTGCAATCACCGAACATGGAAATATACATGTTACAGTCGAGTCCGGTAAGTCTGCGCGTCCGGTAAAGCTGCGCATCAACAAACCGGTTTACTTCCGGCTGTCAAATACTCACGAAAACCTCGTTTACTTAGGAAATCACAGTGAAATTCATTGGAGCTGGTGAAAAATCACCCTAGGTTAAGAAAAAGTAATTGCGATAAGCATAATTCGTAAACAAATCCTTATATTTAGTATTTAAGACACGTGGGTCAATTGTGTACATTTCATGCATTTGACCTCATTGAATATTCATGAGACATTGACCTGGATTCCGCAAGACATCTCGGTTGATTCGGCTCATTATTTATTTGTCGAACAGTTCATAACAATATAACATACGCTATGTATAGCTTTTTATTACCACTCTGTTTTGTTTATCGCGGAATTTCGTGTATTATTCGTATTTTCCTTCCTGCCGTCCGCGGTACTATTTTCCTCAACATCCGTTTTATCAAGGGGCGCTACTCTTGATGAATTGAATCAACACCGACAATGACCGTTATCAGGAGACTGATTTTAAGGATGCGGCGACCAAACTTTAAGCGATAATTTACTGTTGATTGACAATTATCACCTAACACCCATTCAGCCAACGTGTCATACTACCGATAGTTCCGGTTAATGATTTTACCTGTGATTTCCACAGTCCCATACTCGCGATCAAAGTCGGCGAGCGTATCGATGCATGAAAACCTACAGTCGTCGAGATACTGGGTGTTAATTGAGAACAATTAAATGAATATGGCCAAAATTTATAGTCGAAATACCGGGGGTAATCGAGACTAGCCATAGTCGAAATAGGGCAGGTAAGATTACATAAGAATAAGAACAAATATTTCCGGGACTTGAGACAATCGTCGAGATAGGCATTGCAATCGAGATTCTGACGTTCGAGATACTTGTGTTCGACTGTATATTTTATTTATTGAAGTTTGCTTCACGTAGTAGTGCATTACCCCACAGAATGTTTCTAGCATTTGATTGGTGGCCATTTAAATCAGGTTGAAAGCTGTACTTTCAGCCTGCTTTAAGCTACCATCTGCAAGAACATAGCAAACATTTTTTACAATTAACATTCATTACAGTATAAACAGTAATTATTTTTCTTAAGTGTAGGAATAAATTAAAGGCGTACAAAGGTGTATTTATGAAGTAATGGATTAAACTGCTGGAAGTCTATCTTTTTTAAGCTGTTTCAGTGCCATAACTACTCAGACAAAAATGTAGCCACAGAGGGAAGATGAGTAACTGTCATGCCAGTTGTCTGTTATTTCCATGTATATATGTTTTTATTATTTTGTGTGTTTTAATTACAAATGTACTGAAAGTTAAATTGTTGTTAACCCTTTCATTCGTTGCCAAAATGTCAAAGCATCTATATGGAACTTTAATTGTTTAAAGTAGGATACTGCTTTAAGTAAGATAAAACTTTAAAAGTAAGACAAAAAGCTCCTTTAGAATAGTTTCCCTTTACTTTCACCTAACTTTAACTTGTTGAAGAGTTCTGTATTCAAGAATATAAATACATATTCTTTTGTGGAGCAGGTAGAGGCGATTCTGTTAAGGAAAGGGTTTAATTGTCTTAGTGCTATAAAGCCCACTGGAAACAGCCCATGCTTGTACCTTAAAGTCAATAATGCCAAGAATAAGAGCAGCATGTATATATTTTTTTATGTTTCGCAAGGCAGAGTCCTCCCCACCCCACCCCCACTTCTTTAGAGATAAACAGTTTGCCCCATGCCTTTTTCCTATCCACCAATGCCCTTTTCAGAGATTTGGCTCAAGTCTATGATTTACTTGTTCAAGTTTATTTCCTTGAGGTTTGAAATAAATATACAAAGAATTTCTATATTTGTGTGGTGTTTTGTACATCTTTGGTAGCATTTTCTGTTTGATTTCTCCCCATTTATTTTATTAAAATTTTACTTTTATGAGATTTTTTTCAGCAAACATGGTGTCAAAGCCTTATTCTTTTTCTAATTGCTTTTTGACCGGCAGAAAAGTGGCATAATAGCTATGCTTTAAGTGGCGTAAAAGCTTGCTTTTACGCCGCTTTTCTGTCGCTTGATACTTAGGCACGTTTCTGAGTGGCGTTTAAGTGGCGTAAAAGCAAGCTTTTACGTCGCTTTTCTGCCACTTGAGAAAACGTCACTTTACTACTTAGGCACGTTTCTGAGTGGCGTTTAAGTGGCGTAAAAGCGTAGCTTATACGCCACGGTATTGGCACCGGCGTAAAAGCTATGCTTTTACGCCGCTTTTCTGCCACTAGAGAAAAACGCCGCTTTGCTTCTTAGGCTCGTTTCTGAGTGGCGTTTTAGTGGCGTAAAAGCGTAGCTTATACGTCGCGGTATTGGCACCGGCGTAAAAGCTATGCTTTTACGCCGCTTTTCTGCCACTTGAGAAAAACGCCGCTGTTCTATTTAGGCACGTTTCTGAGTGGCGTTTAAGTGGCGTTTCTGCCACTTTTTTCAGGTCCTAATAAAACGCCACTAATACGAGGGTGCCAATACCGCGGCGTAAAAGCTTGCTTTTACGCCACTTTTACGTCACTAAAAGCTTAGCTTTTAGTGACGTAAAAGCATAGCTTTTTTCCGCAAGGGTAAACAGATAACATTGTAGTCGTGAATAGGTTGGACATAATTGTCCTCTTTAGGGAACTGTGACAAGGGTCGTTGTAAGGAGGGATTCGTTGTTGGGAGGGCCGTTGTAGAGAGAGAACGCTGTAATAACATTTTGAACTGTGTAGTATGTGCATATTTGTATGACTTTATTTGACTGAAAGTTTCATAAATAAAACGGCTATAACCACTATAGTATTAAAATGTGTTAAAAAATATTACCTCAACAAAATATAGATCTGTGCTATAAAGTTAGAATGTAAAAATGATTTAAATATTTTTCAATTATTGACATGTTTTTGACTTATTAAATTTTGTTTCTTCTACAAATCACCAGGTTCAAGTTTTTTGGACGGGTTAGTTTTAAAGTTTAATACTTGTGCTAGGGTGCTGAAATTTTGTATCAAGTTTCATTTGGGGTCAAACATTGATGTTATGAACTTGAAATTTAAAAAGAATTTAAATATTTGTCAATTTTTGACATGTTTTGGACTTATGTTAACACCATAAGGTTAAAGTTTTTTGGACGGGTTGTTTTAAAGTTGAATATATACGTGCTAGGGTGCTCGCATTTTGTATGGAGCTTCATTTGGGAACAAACATTGATGTTATAAAGTTAATTAAAATGATTTAATTTATTTCAATTTTTGACATGTTTAGAACTTAGTTGTTTTAACCTCAAATCACCAGGTTAAAATATTTTGGACGGGTTGTTTTAAAGTTTAATATAACTAGACTAAGACTCATCATTCATTTATTAATCTTTCTAATCTGAAAATTGATTTCTTTTCGATAAAAGATGTTTTTAGACTTAAATATTAAACAGGCGAGCATCAGGTGGCTTTGACACCATTTTCTGGTTCCAATCATACTGTTTGATCTTATTGTGCATTATACCATTGTGTAGGCGAAGAATTGTTCTTTCGAATGATATATCACAGATGCTTTTTGCACTTATTATATTGAAGTTATTAATTAAGTTGCATTACTGTTGAAACCACCCTCGGGCTTCGTATCTTTGATGTATAGGGTTAAAATGTGCCTATTATGTATGGTGAGTTAGGCTAAAGCACTTTAAGTTAACCCATTACCCCATAAATACACCTTTTTACGCCTTTAAGTGATTCATCCACTGAAGAAAATAGTTCCACTTTATACTGTTACACGTATGCACCATAAGAAATATTTTCTATATTCTTTTAGATGATAGCTTAACCCATTACCCTATAAATACTCCTTTTTATGCTTTAGATTTATTCCTCCACTGAAGAAAATAGTTTCAAATTATACAGTCATGGATTTGCATCACAAGATATATTTGCTATATTCTAGCAGATGGAAGCTTAAAGCAGGCTGAAAGTAAAACAGAATGTGCCTTAAGGCACATTAAAGCACATTCTGCTTACTATCAACCTGCTTTAAGTTGTCACCAAACTTCAAAAACAGAAACAGGCTATAGGGTAATGGGTTAAAGCAGGCTGAAAGTAAAGCAGAATGCGCCTTAAGGCACATTCTGTTTTACTTTCTACCTGATTTAAGTAGTCACCTACTTTAAATACAAGAATAAGGCTATGGGGTAATGGGTTAAATCTAAGTTCATACAACCATATTTATTTTTCCAGAATTCCTGCAGTACTCCAGTGGTTGAAGGATGAGTCGTGTAGATGCCAAAGTCGTTCTCCTGGGCAAGTCATATGTTGGAAAGACTTGTTTGGTGAACAGATATGTGCATTCCAGATTTGATGAAAACCTTCCGTATCAAAATGTAAGTTCAAGGGTCTACTAGTTTACTGTGGAACACAATTCTACATGTAATTGTTAAATGACTTTTGACTTTGTATGTAATAATTAACCCATCACCCCATTAACACACCTTTTTACACCTTTAATTATTCCTCCACTGAAGAAAATAGTTCCATTTTATACAGTCATGAATGACATAAGAAGTATTTTCTAGCAGACAGTAGCTGAAAGCAGGCTGAAAGTAAAGCACCTTAATCAGGCATTCTGCTTTACTTTCAGCCTTCTTTATGCAAAATTCTGCTAGAATATTGAAAACATTTCTTATCGACTAATGGTTTTTGAGCAGTCAAGATGGGACATAATAAAATCTTCTCCACTTTAAGTTTTTGCATGCTGGGTAGTTTTTTTTCTTCGTATGCAAAAAATGTCATCTGTTTCTGTTCTAGAAATTGAAGTACGAAATTTCTTTCTAACCCTTTCAACCCTACAGCCCTCTGTAGAGGTTACTGATTATGCAAACAGTGTAGACCCTGATCAGAGGGTTCCTATAGGAGCCCTCTGATCAGGGTCTGCACTGTTTGATATTTTCATTGGTTTTTGTTGTCATACCAAAAGTGCAACAGAAGACTGGTTCAAAATGCCTGTACTAGAAGAGTCCAAAATGATTATAAATAGCCACAAGAGAAATTAGGGTTGAAACGGTCAAAACAGGAACAGAGTGTCAAACAGTTTTGATCCAGATGAGACGTCGTATTACACGGTGTCTCATCAGGATCCAAACTGTTTGCACAGATAATAAGGATTCTGCCACTAGCGTCCAAAGAGTTAATAGTAATGGAGGTTAGATTCTTGTTGTTTCTTTCAGACTATTGGAGCAGCATATGGTAGTAAGAAGGAAACTGTTGGACAGAAGAGCATTGTGCTAGGAATCTGGGTAAGTCAGGAGCATATGATGAACACTTTCACACCTTTACCTATTCTTTAAAGTGGTGTCACCTTTACCTATTCCTCATATCACCTTTACCTATTCCTCATATCACCTTTACCTATTCCTCACATCACCTTTACCTATTCCTCATATCACCTTTACCTATTCCTCACATCACCTTTACCTATTCCTCATATCACCTTTACCTATTCCTCATAACACCTTTACCTATTCCTCACATCGCCTTTACCCATCGCCTTTACCTATTCCTCACATCACCTTTACCTATTCCTCACATCACCTTTACCTATTCCTCATATCACCTTTACCTATTCCTCACATCACCTTTACCTCTTCCTCATATCACCTTTACCTATTCCTCACATCACATTTACCTCTTCCTCATATCACCTTTACCTATTCCTCACATCACCTTTACCTCTTCCTCATATCACCTTAAACTATTCCTCACATCACCTTTACCTATTCCTCATATCACCTTTACCTATTCCTCATATCAAAGCCATTTCACACCTATACCTATTCCTCAAAGCAATGTCCTGTTTGCTTATTCCTCATAACATGGTTACATTTGCTTATTCCTTGAATGGCAATGCCTTAATATACCTCATAGCAATGCCATTTCAAACCTTTACCTATTTCTTTCAATAGCATTGTCACCTTAAACTATTCCTCATATCAATGCCATTTCACACCTTTACCTATTAATCATAGCAATGCCACCTTTGCCTATTCCACAAAGCAATGTCACCTTTTCCTGTCCCTCATGGTACTTTACCTACTCCTCATATTAAAATCATAACAAATTAAATCAGATCTTTTTGAGTTGAGTACACTTGAATTGTTTGTTGGACGTTTCATAGATGAATAAGTTCAGAGAATGACAAATTTCTTTGTTTAGTGTCTAAACAGAATGTACAGTTCAAGGCTCCAGATAAGAGGGAGGAAACCAAAATTGTCCAGCCTTTTATCCTTTATGTCTGCACCAAACCCTATGGTTTACTATTCATTAGAGTTGTCTCTTCCAGACCATTCTAATCAATAGTCACATCAAAGAGTTTTGGTGAAGGCATAATTTAAAGAATTTAGTTACTGAAATATTTAAAGCCCTGTGTACTGTATCATAGGGTCCAGATAAGTGGGAGTAAACTAAAGAAATCCAACATTTTCTCACTTATTTCACCTTCAAATCCTATGGTGTTACTACTTATTAGAATCCTCTGAAGATTCTAATGAGTAGTAACACCATAGGGTTCATTGCAGAAATAAAGATTTTAGTTTTTTAAATACTCCCCTTATCTATAGCTCTGATACTATCATCAGTGATAATTTTACCTGTTCTCATTAAATTTGTCAGGGACTCATTATTAAAAAAGTTGCGAGTCCCATGGACCCATAGCTTTTCTGGCCTTTATTAACCTATTACTCATAAGCAAATAGTAGCTTTAAAAAGCAGTTTGAAAGTAAAGCAGAATGTGCCTTAAGGCACATTCTGCTTTACTTTCAACCTCCTTTAAGTGGTCACCTGTCTTCAAAACTAGAAATAAGTTTTAGGATATTGGGTTAATTTTTCACCTCAAGGACTCAATGTTTGTCTCTAGGACTCTTTGTTTTACAGAATGTGCATCCAGAGGACTCATTCATCTGATTTTCTAAAATTATCACTGTATCATGGTATAAAGTTTCCCCCCACAGGACACTGCTGGGCATGAGAGATATGAGTCAATGACACGAATGTATTACAGAGGGGCATCAGCATGTATTCTGTGCTACGACATCACAGAAAAAACTAGTTTTGAGCGGTCAAGATTTTGGGCAGGAGAGCTAAGAGCCACTGAGCAAGTAAGTAAAGATTTGACCATAGTTCAAAGGACAGTGAATGTTGATTTCACTGAAAATAGTCTCTTATAATTCACTTATGAATGGTGTGGTTACTTTGTATATTATTATGTATTTCTTGTTGTATATTTATTTGTTGTAACCATGATGAGACTCAAATAAAGAATGAACTAATAAATACTACAGGTTTGGTTGTATGCACTTAAAGTTATGTAGATTAAACAGTCAATAAGGAAGCATTCTTAACCCATTCCCCCATAAATACACCTTTTTACGCCTCATATTTATTCCTCCATTGAAAAAATAGTTCCAATTTATTAAGTTATGATTATGTACTGTTAGAAAAAAATATTTTTCCCAGCAGATGATAGCTTAAAGCAGGCTTAAAGTAAAGCAGAATGTGCCTTAAGGCGCATTCTGCTTTACTTTCAACCCGCTTTAAGTGGTCATCTGTTTTCAAAACTAGAAATAGGCTATGGGTAAAAAAACGTATTTATGGGGTAATGGGTTAACCCATACCTCCATAGCTAAATCTTAAAATTACGTACAGTCCTAAAGCAGCTCTCTCATCAGGGTCTGCACTGTTTGTAATTTATAGATATATTGCAGAAAACAACCATATATGGACTAGACTAAATTGGTAACTTGAATTGTATATTAAAAGTGTCAGGGGTGAATTGAACAATTGCATATAGATGATCTTTGGAATAATAGACTGTTCTGTAACATGCACTCATAAATCTCCAATTAAGAGGGAGTAAACTGCACAAATCCAACGTTTTCTCACTTATTTCAACACCAAAGCCTATGGTGTTACTACTCATTAGAATCGTCTCAAAGAGACGATTCTAACGAGTAGTGACACCATAGGGTTAAATGCAGAAATAAAGATTTTAGTTTTTGAAATACTCCCCTTATCTGGTGCCCTGTCTTCATATATTTTACAGGATTGTCGTATCTACCTTTGTGGAACTAAGAAAGATATTGTTGAAGAATTCCCTAACAGACGAGAGGTGGAGAAGAGAATGGCCGAACCCTTGGCATATGGTGAGTTTTAAGAGGAAGGAATCTTAACTTGTACAGTGTTGAATCTAATGCTTGGAACAATTTTATGATAGCTTTATTCTAGGTTAGTGTTTTGAATCCAACTTTAGTTATCGGATTGTGTAGTAAAAACTGGCAATGTTGAATTACTTTTAGTGAGTGAGGCACTACTACACTGTTGTTCTTAGATATATATAGTGCCTGATAGTTTGAGTGAATACACAGATTACATAAGGTCATTTTATGAGAAATTTAACCCATTACCCAATAGCCTATTTCTACTTTTGAAGATATGAGACCACTTATAGCAGGTTGAAAGTAAAGCAGAATGCGCCTTAAGGCACATTCTGCTTTACGTTCAGCCTGCTTTAAGCTACCATCTGTCAGAATAAAGAAAATATTTCTTATGATACATGTTTATGACTACAAATTTGAACTCTTTTCTTCAGTGGAGGAATAAATTAAATGCGTATTTATGGGTTAATGGGTTAAATAGGTAACACAAAAACAAAACATTGATTGTCTGCGGCTCTTTGGACATGGCTTACAGTAGATGTAAACCATACTTAGAAACAACAACAGCTCTATTGATACCTTTATTTGGGATAATTGGATGTGGTCATACACAGTAAAACTAGACTGAAGGAGTTTGAGAGTTTGTACATCCAAAATAAACTTAAACTGGATTTGATATATCCTATAATTTGTCAGAACAAGTTTGATCCCAGGAGATGAAAATATGAAACTAAAATTACGGAGTGAGGATGGGGGGCTGAAGTCGGGGAGGGGTATTCTAGAGCCATGCATTTAACTTTTTCAGTTCCCATCACTAAATGACGCTGTCGTGCCGATTCAAGGTGAAAGATCAATATCTGATCCTCAACTCAAAGGTTCTGCTTCATAAACGCTGCTTCAATAGATAAGGACTTGTCATACAGATATATTGACCACTGAAGTGAAACTTTGAAACTTTATTGAAATAAGGTCCACTACTGTGGACAGCTTTAACATTTATACAAATAGTAAATGTACATATGAAAAGGGAGGTCATTAGTTGGGAAAGCGCAAATTTATTTGAAATGTTCATAATTAAGTCTTTCCTCCCTAAAACTTTAAATGGACAATTCCACTTTCCATTTTAGTCTAGTCCATTTCTGACTTTTAAGGGTTGTTTTTGTCAATGTTTGGCATTATAACAAACAGTGAAGACCCTGATCAGAGGGCTCCTTTCGGAGCCCTCTGATCTGGGTCTTCACTGTTTGCATAGGACAAGTGTACTATTCACATGTACACTGTTTGAAAAGGACGCCTATAGGCGGGACTAGGGTTCAAAGGGTTAAGTGAAGACTCATAAATGGTGTCAATTAAAGGTGGCACCTTAACCCATTCAAACCTAGGGGCGAGTATATTCATCATTGACAAACAACATACCTGTGAAGAGTACACTTGTGCTATATGCCAACATTGTAGACCCTGATCAGAGGACTCCTAAAGGTTAGGACCTGCAATGATTGTAACAGAGCACCAGATATGGGTAGTTTTTCAAATACTAAAATCTTTATTTCTGAATTAAACCCTATGGTGTCACTACTCATTAGAATCGTCTCTTCGAGACGATTCTAATGAGTAGTAACACCATAGGATTTGGTTCTAAAAAAGTGAGAAAATGTTGGATTTGTTGAAATAACTACCTCTTATCTGGAGCCCTGTTGTAATCTTGCAATATATTGTTAAAATCAACTCTAATTAGTCAAAAATGGACTAAACTCAATTTAAAGTTAGAATTTTCCATAAAAAGTTGCAGTGGTGAATGTAAAGCATGATAAAAGTAAAGCATAGAGCTCCTTTATACTATACTGATAGTTCTATTGAGTGGCCTACACTCATAGACCATAGACTGAGCTCCAGATAAGGGGAGTATTTCAAAATCTAAAATCCTTATTTCTGCATTAAACCATATGGTGTTACTACTCATTAGAATCGTCTTTTCGAGACAATTCTAATGAGTAGTGACACCAAAGGATTTTGTGCTGAAATGAGTGTCAAAATGTTGGATTTGTTCAGTTCACTCCCTCTTGTCTGGAGCCCTGTCAATATAGGTCATACTGGATACACTCCTTGTAAAAATACATAAATGTTTTATAAATGCCATACTGTTTTATTTACAGATTTCCAGTCAGAATTATATGAAACGTCGAGTAAAACAGGTGAAAATATAGGTATGTAGTTAGCTAGGGCGGTAAGTCTTGTGTTCACCCATTACCCCATAGCCTGTTTCTAGTTTTGAAGACAGGTGACCACTTAAAGCAGGCAGAAAGTAAAGCAGAATGTGCTATATGGCACATTCTGCTTTACTTTTAGCCTGCTTTAAGCTATAATCTGCTAGAATATAGAAAATATTTTAAATGGTACACATCAATGACTGTATAGTGGAACTATTTTCTTCAGGAAATGATTATATTAAAGGCGTAAAAAGGCCAAATTTATGGGGTAATGGGTTAATTGACCCACCCAAATATATGTTAAACTAGCAGTATTTAAAACTGTAGGCAACTTAATGTAGAACAAAAATAATGCAGAAAGCTCCTATTCGAGCTTTCTGCTTTACTTTTGTTCTGCATTAAGCAGTCATTTGTCTAAGTTCTTAACCCTTTACCCCATAGTCTGATTCTAGTTTTGAAGATGTGACTATGTAAAGCAGAATGCGCCTCAAGTGTTTGACAGAAATAGCATCTTGTTATTAACCCATTAACACATAGCCTGTTTCTAGTTTTGAAAATAGGTAATCACTTAAAGAGGGTTGAAAGTAAAGCAGAATGTGTTTAAGCTTGCATTTGCTAAATTATAGAAAACATTTCTTATCATATATATTCATAACTGTATAAATTGGAACTATTTTCTTCAGTGGAGAAATAAATTAAGGTGTAAGAAAGTGTATTTATGGGGTAATGAGTTAAACTGTTTAGATCTTGGGTCAGGCGCCTTCTTTTATTTGGGCCTGGACCTGATCCAATCAGTTTTCAAAAGTCTTTATTAACAGTTTGGAATGTACATGTAATAGGTAAGTCAGTGTTAATGCTTGTATTTCCTCCCTTTGAAAATACAAAATGTTGAATGTATGTTTACCTCCCTTTGACTATTAAGAAATTCATAGACCTTCAATTTCCCCATACCAATAATATGCTAACCTATTCCATAAGGAAAGTCCTGCTAAAAGCATGCTGAAAATAAAGAAGAAATATCATTCAAAAGCTTTCTGCTTTACGTTTTACCTGCTTTGAGCAACCACATGTTTAAATACCATAATTTTATACAAGCTTTTATTTGCAAGTTTGTTTTGTATTAATTTGGTATACAGACTTGTATGAAGCATGTTACAAGCTTAACTTATTACCCTATAGCCTGTTTCTAGTATTGAACATAGGTGATCACTTAAAGCAGGTTGAAAGTAAAGCAGAATGCGCCCTATGGCGTATTCTGCTTTGCTTTCAGCCTACTTTAAGCTGCCATATGCTAGGATACAGAAAATACTTCTTATGGTACAGATTCATGACTGTATAAAGTGGTACTATTTTCTTCTGTGGAGGAATAAATTACTGGCATAAAAAGGTGTATTTATGGGGTAATGGGTTAAACAAGATGAACATAAAAGAGCTTTCTGTTTTATGTTCACCTTGTTTTAAGCAGTCACCTAGCTGCCTTGAATACCTGATTATTAACACATTTAACCCATTCCCCCATAAATTCGCCTTTTTACGCCTTTAATTTATTCCTATACTGAAGAAAATAGCTCCACTTTACACAGTCATGAATATGTGTCATATGAAAAAAACATTTATGTTCTAGTAGATGGTAGCTTAAAGCAAGCTGAGAGTAAAGCAGAATGTGCCTTAAGGCACATTCTGCTTTACTTTCAACCTGCTTTAAGTAGTACTAGTCACCTATATTCAATACTAGAATCAGGCTATGGGGTAATGGGCTTAATGGTTGTAATAAGAGAGGTTTTAGCGTATGTAATTTCAATAATTTGTGCCAGTGGCTAGGAAAGTCAGAGTTACTTAAAGCCTGTTTTAAAATATATTTCAGAGGTTTTATTTAAGAAGATTGCTAGTGACTTAATTGCACAGAGGGAAGAAAAGGAGAGAGAACATAAAGGTAGGATTGATCATTCCGCTTACAGCTATACATGTGCAAACTCTTTCCTTGTAGCCTTTTCTGTGTTTAACCCATTACTCCATAAATACACCTTTTTATGTCAAAATTTATTTCTGTAGATACAGGCCTCCAGCCCATACTACAAACAGAACAGTACATATTTCAAAAAGAGTGACTTCCACAGCTATTATATCAATATTTTACAAAATTTTTTTAACTCATTGAACCATTTCTACCAACTTACTCATCCTATACAAAAATGAATAGAATCTACTACATGCAAATAGTACACTTGTCTAGAGCAAACAGTGAAGACCCATTCCAGAGGGTTCCTAGAAAGGTTCCCCTGGCTTGGATCCACATTGTTTACCATTCAAGCATTCATTTATGCATTTAATTTAATCCTCCATTTTCAACCTGCTTTTAGCTATCATCTGCTAGAATATAGAAACTATTTCTGAAGATACACAATTCGTGACTGTATAAAGTTGAACTATTTTCTTCAGTGTAGGAATAAATCAAAAGCGTAAAAGGTGTATTTATGGTGTAATGTGTTAAAATAAAGAAGGATTACGGGATCTAATTTGTTTGCAATGGAGATAATAATTGTTGTGCAAATGCCTTTATTTGGAAAGTATACTACTCAAAGTTTGCTAAGCACCAAGGGTAAAATCTCCATAGGTACCAATGCATTGACCCTATCACATCTCAACACATAACTTCCAACGTTTGTGTTTGATTTCTTCCAAATTTGAAGATGTTTTGGCCAAAGGGTTACTTTACAGATTCTAAAAAATGTAGAAATGTTCAGGTCCTGAAACCTGTAACCTGAAACCTGAGGAAATTTATCAAAATGTGAAATTTCTGAGATTTCACAAAAAATTTCAAATCCATTGAATTCTACATTGTTATGTTCTAAGAGATATTATTCGGTGATAAAATCAATTTTTTTATCTTTTAATGTTCAATTGTACCCATTGTAACATTTCTAAGAACATTAAAATGTAGCATTCAATGGATTTAAAATTTTTTGGTGAAATCTCAGAAATTTTACATTTTGATAATTTCTTTGGGTTTCGCCTATAGGACCTGAATGAGTGTAAATCTTTTAGAATCTGTAAAGTAACCCTTTGGCCAAAACGTCTCCAAATTTGGAAGAAATCGAACAAAAATGTTGGAAGTTATGTGTTGAGATGTGATAGGGTCAATGTATTGGTACCTATGAAGATTATACCCTTGGTGCTTAGCAAACTTTGAGTAGTATATTATAATTTCCCTACTGTGATTATAAAAAGTAAATGAACAAGAAATCAGAAAATTCTCTCGTGTCCATGTCTATATAAGTTTATAAAACATTTTTAGCTTTGCAATTAACAAATATTGATTCAGTTTTGGGGATTATATACTATACAGTGGCGAATACGTTATTCTTACCAGTTTAAATGCAAACACCTTGCAATAAAACATAGATAATGACAATCTGTTGACAATTCTGACTATTTATTTTGATCAGAGTGGCAAACAGTTTGGAGCCTGATCAGATGCCGGGTTACCCGGCATCTGTTCTGGCTCCAAACTGTTTGCACTGGAAATAATAGTTTTAGCGTAAACACATTTATCGGGAAAGAATAACGTCATCTCCACTGTATCATTAGAGAGTCTGCAATATAACTGTTATCACTTTAACCCATTACCCCATAAATACGCCTTTTTACGCCTCTAAATTGTTCCTCCATTGAAGAAAATAGTTCCAGTTTATACAGTCATGAACATGTACCAAAAGAAATAGCTCCTATATATTTGCTGATGGTAGCTTAAAGTGTGCACCTGTCTTCAAAACTAGAAACAGGCTATGGGGTAATGGATTAACCAAGCACAGCTAGAACTCAGGTTTTGAAATAAAATATTCACCAGAAATCAAATCTCCCTGTAAAATAAATTCACTTTAGAACACTGCTGTGTGAATGTGAAAATTCAAAGCTGAAAGCATGTAAGATATATGACCTTTTGCTATTTGATATAAATGTATTTGATATATTAACCCTTTTCCATATTAATACACATTTTAACGCCTTTAATTTATTTATCCATTGAAGAAAATAGCTCCTTCAGGGGCGTAGCCAGCGATACGCATGTGCGTAACATCAGGTTGAAAAATGAAAAATCAAACATGGCCAAAAATGGCATAAAAACCGAAGGCTAAGGGGGGTTAGACCTTAAAGTCTAAAATGAAGATTTCAAACACACTTCAGAGCTCACCATTTCAGTTCTAATTTCCATTTTTCTCCACGGGGGAGAACCCCCAGACCCCCCTCCAGCATTGATCAATTTCAAGTTTTAGAAAACCAAGAACTTAGTAACTACAAAGACAGCAGCCTCAAGCCTACGGTGCTACATGTAATCTGCTACATGTACCTCTCGTGCGTCTAAACATTGAGTCAAATAGTTATATAATGTTATGTCTTATATAACAAACCTTTGAAGAAAATTGTATGGATCACATAGTTCGTATTTAGTGCCCAAAACCCCCCACCAATAATTTTTCATAGTTCATATACATGTGGATTGTACGTACAATGTATACCTAAATCGTCTAAAAGTCGAAAGTTCTTGGAAATATACATGTATAGGTTAGTCACATTGATCGTATTCAGTGTCCAAAATCCCTACAAACACACTTCAGATCTCACCATTTCAGTTCTTATTTCGATTTTTTCTCCCGGGGGATGACCCCAGGACCCCCACTTTCATCTGTCAAGTTCAAGTTTCAGAAAATAAAGAACTTAGTTACTACAAAGTTGGCAGCCTGAAAGTGTTTCGTGTACTTCTCTTGAGTCTTAAAGTCAAATAATTCTAGCAGTGGAAAAATTAGTCACAAAATAAGGTTGTGTCTAATAAAACAGAGCCTTCAAAACAATTGTATGGTTCACGTTGATCGTATTTAGTGTCCCTATTCCCTCCAAAAACACTTCAGAGCTCACCATTTCAGTTCTTGTTTCCATTTTTCTCCCCGGTGGAGGACCCCGAACTCCCACTTGCATTTTTTTAAGTTCGAGTTTTGGAAACTCAGGATCTTAACAACTACAAATTTAAATCAGCATCATGAAGAAAAAAATACGGTGTTTCATGCACCTCTCGTGCGGCAAAGTCAAATTATTATAGCGGAAAAAATGTTAATCACTAAATTTATTGTTATGTTATAACGGAGCTTTGAACTCAATTGTATGGTTCACATAGATCTATTCAGTGCTCCAGATCCCTCTAAACACTATTCAGAGCTCATCATTTCAGTTCTTATTTCCATTTTTCTCCCGGGGGAGGACCCCCCGAACCCCCACTTGCATTTTTCAAGTTCGAGTTTCGGAAACTCAGGATCTCAACAACTACAAATTTAAGTGGACATCATAAAAGACTACAGTGCTTCTTGTATATACCACTCGTGCGGCTAAAAGTCAAATTATTTTAGCAGAAAAAACGCTAATCACAAAATTTAAGGATAAATATTGTTTATTGGTTACTTATGTAAATAATGTAAAACCTCTCTATGACCACTGAATTGTGTGAATTATTGGGTGTTAAAGACTGGTGACTGCTTAAAGCAAGCTGACAGGTAATCATTACAACAGTGCTTGCAGCTTTTCCCCAAACAAGACAATTATTTCCAACCCTTTCACTGCTGCAATATCGTCTGCTTAAAATTGTCGTCTGCTTTTTAGTTGACATTTTGCAAAAGCAATATAATGATGAGTTATAAACAGCTAGAATCCTGATCAGACTCCGCGCTACGATTTAAATTGTTTGCAAATGTTAGTCAAGTCTTAATTTCCCTCCCTATAACAACTTCCATAGAATAATGTACACAATCTTAGTCTCCAATTGGGTGTTGTTGTAGGGAGGGAGCACTGTACATTCAAACTTGTAAAAGAAACTCTCCAATGAAATTTGGCCAATGTAAGTCACTTTTCTACATAGAGAGATTGGCCATTCTCTTCAATTGATGGAATGCACAGAACTATGCTTAACCCATTACCCCAATAGCCCATTTCTAGTTTTAAAGATATGTGACCACTTAAAGCAGGTTGAAAGTAAAGCAGAATGCGCTTTAAGGGGCATTCTGCTTTACTTTCAGCCTGCTTTAAGCCATCATCAACAAGTATATAGAAAATATTTCTCCTGGCAAATATATGTATTTATGACTGTATAAAGTGGAAGTTATTTTCTACAGTGGAGAAATAAATGAAAGGTGTAAAAAGGCGTATTTAGGGGGGAGTGGGTTAAGCATGGTTTGGTACAGGGGTCAATATTCCTCTACATAGATTACCGACGTTGACCAACATTGACCTGATCTAATTAACAATGGGTTAATACTGTAATGTTTTTAGCTCACCTGAGCCAAAGACTCAAGGTGAGCTATTGTGACCGCTCACCGTCCGTAGTACGTCTGTCCGTCTGTCCGTTCACTTTTACTTCAAGCGACATCTCCTCTGAACCCGCGGATTGTAGGGCGGGTTCAAACTGCTCATGATGTTCCTTGGATGCTTCTCTACAGAAGTTGTTCAAATGAAAGAGAAAAAGCAAAAACTCTGCTTGAAAAAGCAAAAAAGCAAAAAAATTAAAAAAATCTTCTTGCTAAAAACTACTAGGCCCTAAGCTTTGATATTTTTACAGTAGAATCTCCTGGTCGATCCCTCTATAGTTTGTTAAAATGAAATCCCTAGGGTCACACTTGACGCCATGCACCCTGCGCAGTTTAACTGCAGCTCTAGGCAGGTTTCACAGTATTTTTGATGAAGCAGAAGTAGAACTGTATTTTACCTGAGTTACTCTTAATATACTAAGGGCAAATAGCCAATATTTGCAAACATTTTGGATCCAGATCAGATGCAACATAATCATAATGCTACATCCAATCTGGATCCAACCTATTTGCCACTCATTTACCAACTTAACATTTTCTAAATTGTTTTTTTGTACACTTTTCACATACAGTAGGTTTTAAGCAGACATCATTTCAGTCTGGTAAGGGTAAGCCCCAGAGTTCTAGCCACTGAGGTCAAATATTATGCAACTCTGAACTGGTAGGGAGTACCACAGAACTGGTCATGATCAGCTGAACATGTTGTCTGCTAAAGTTTAGATATGGTTCAGTCTGATTCATACTTAGAGAAACAGGATCTGGAAGTGATCCACTGACAGTTATGTAATTATGTCTTATGCCATATTTCCATTACCCCATAAATGTGCATTTTTAGGCCTTTGATTTATTCCTCTACTTAAGAAAATAATTCCACTTTAAACAGTCATGAAAATGTAAGATGCAAAAGTAAAGCAAAGTGTGCATTAACCCTTAGCCCGCCAAATAAATTGTCGTCTGCTATATTTCTCGTCTGCTTCAAGTTTCAAAGTGCTTCAAAGTTGCTCAAAATTGCTGAAAATGTTGTCCGAGTGTCAAACAGCTTGGATCCGGATGAGACGCCGAGTTACTCGGCGTCTAATCCGGATCCAAGCTGTTTGCATATAAAGCTATAGTCGTGAGTGGCAGGCTAAGGGTTAAGACACATTCTGCTTTACTTTCAACCTGCTTTAGGTGGCCACCTATTTTCAAAACTAGAAACATGCTATGGGGTAATGGGTAAAATGAAATTGCCTATTTGGAAAGAGCCTGATGAGAGGAAGTGCCATTTGCAAAGGCCATAACTCTGACATCATTGTTTTTTGAGTTATTTCCCTTTGTGATATTTTCTTGTCAAGAAGACAACTTCAGTTCTACTGATGCTATTGTAATTAAATTTTATGTATGGAAAGAAACTGATGAGAGAAAATGCCATGCACAAGGGCAGCAATATTTAGTTTTTCCCCTTTGTCATATTTTATTGTCAGGAAAATAATTCCAGTTCTGCTGACGCTAGTGAAATAATTATCATTTATTGGAAATGGAAATAGCTTGATAAGAGGATGTGTCATGGATAAGGGTCATAAGCTTGTCAACAAAATTCACTTTTGTCATGTTTTCTTGTCTGGAAGATAACTCCATTTATAGTTATATTAAAATGTTGTCTTGCCCAGTCAACTTAGGTACAAACTTCAATGTCCTCAGGTGAGCGAATTTAGGGCTATGGCCCTCTTGTTTCTGTTTCAGAACGTGTGGACGAGACCATACATGTTAATCACAGTCGGTGGAAAAGTCCTTGCGGATGTTCTTGATGGTTTAAG
This sequence comes from Gari tellinella, assembly GCA_922989275.2. Taxonomy (NCBI): domain Eukaryota; kingdom Metazoa; phylum Mollusca; class Bivalvia; order Cardiida; family Psammobiidae; genus Gari; species Gari tellinella. Next base: position 51,006,481 of record OV277866.1, read on the forward strand.
TACTTCATAGATGGACCTAGGTGTATTTATTTTTAAGCTTGAGAACATACCCGGTAGTAATATTTCTTGTTAACCCTTTGCCTGCTGATCGTAACTTCATCGCTTTTTGCAAACTGTTTGGATCTAGATCAGAGGCCGCGTAAGGCGGCCTCTGAACTGGATCCAAACAGTTTGACACTCATCTTTAGGTTTGTCTATTTAAAAAATGTATAAATCTAAATTGAACACATTTTGCGGACGATAATTTCAAAGCTGACGATATTGCAGCAGGATAAGGGTTAACAGTCATGCTGTGTAACAGTATTTATACTTGTATATACACTCAGTTCAAAAAGAAACGCACAATTTTGTCATCACAATATTATTTGTCAGTATTTCTGCCTATGGTTATCAGTGTTGAAAAAGGGAGATTTATTATTGCATTTGTAGCATGACAATCTACACAAATCGGTTCGGTGTTTTAAACAGCTGAAGTTTGCTCTATCGCTGTCAAATTGATCGTGAGATGTTAACCTTTCACCGTTTCATTGTCGTCTGCTTCTATTCTGTTGTTTACCAGATAGTTTCAAAGTAAGATTCAATGTAATTGACTTAAAGAATATCGATACGAGTGTCAAACAGTTTGGATCCTGATCAGACGCCGCGTTACGCGGCGTCTGATCAGGATCCAAACTGTTTGCCCACGCGCTTTTTGGTGTCATTAGGAGAGAAAGGGTTAAAAGGCGGCACAGTGTTTTTGAGTTTTTATTTCTGAACTTGTTACAGAATTAAATGAATCTTGAGATATAGTCTAAATATTCTAATTTTCTTCATTGAAAGATTCTTAATCTGCGCCTGAGCACGATGTGCGTTTCTTTTTGTGCTGAGTGTAAGTCACAGTGGATGCTTCACGCTTTGCATCCTAGTGGCCAAACCGTGATAACCTTTACAAACAGTTTGGATGCAGATGAGACGCTGCAGGGCACAGTGTTTTATCATATCAGGATTCAAATTGTTTGACACACTGACCTTATTATGAAAAAGAAATAGGGGAAAAAATGTTTTAGAACAGCACATGAAAATAATTGTTGCAGACGACAATTTTAGCTAGCATGCAAAGAGTTAATGCAGAGCAACGGTAATGCAGAAAAGCTCCATAAGGAATTTCCGACAAGTAGTTTTCTGCAATAAGCTACCACTTATCGCAAATTCTGTATACACCAAAGTTAATGCTTTAACCCATTACCCATTAACCCTTAGCCCGCCAAATAAATTGTCGTCTGCTATATTTCTCATCTGCTTCAAGTTTCAAAAAGCTTCAAAGTTGCTCAAAATTGCTGAAAATGTTGTTCGAGTGTCAAACAGCTTGGATCCGGATGAGACGCCGAGTTCCTCGGCGTCTCATCCGGATCCAAGCTGTTTGCATATGGAGCTATAGTCGTGAGTGGCAGGCTAAGGGTTAATACCCCTTTTTATGACTTTAATTTATTATTCCACTAATGAAAATAGTTCCACATTATACAGTCATGAATATGTATCATAAGAAATATTTTTATATTCTAATAGATGGTAGATTAAAGCAGGCTGAAAGTAAAGCAGAATGCGCCTAAAGGCGCATTCTGTTTTACTTTCAACCTGCTTTAAGTGTTCACCTATTTTCAAAACTAGAAACAGGCAATGGGGTAATGGGTTAAGACATTGTCAAGGTGCCACCTTCTTGACTCTAACATGATCAAATTATTTCGGAAGAATTTTACGCCCCTGGCCGCTTTATTGGTGCCTACTTCAGTATAATTGTCTGTAAGACAAGTTTTAAGGTTGTATGACTTAGTAAATATCGATAAGAGTCTCAAACAGTTTTGGTCCTGATCAGACGCGGCGTCTGATCAGGACCAAAACTGTTTGCAAACACGCTTTATGGCGTCATTGAGTATGAAAAGGGTTTAAAGACCGCATATGCATCTTCTTTTAACCCTTTTCTGCCAATGAATTGTCCTCTACCTGTTTTGTCAATTTCAGTTTCATGAACAGCACAAAAATTAAACATTAATTGATATTTCTTGGAATTGATCATATGAAATATTCAGCATAAAAAGGTTGAAAGTGTCTCGGAACTCCAGATAAGAGGGAGTAAACTGAACAACTCAAACATTTTCTCACTCATTTTAGCACCAAAACCTATGGTCTTTTCGAGATGATTCTAATAAATAGTAACACCATAGGGTTTAAAACAGAAATAAAATTTAGTTTTTGAAATATTCCTCTGGTGTCTGTATTCAGGTGTAAAAACATGCATCTCCTATTTTGGATTGATTTTATTTATATTTATCAGATATTCTACAGATTTAAATACTTTTGTTAAGTGTTGTTTGTTTTGAAAGTTTTTCTCAGATGTGCCATAACCCATTACCCCATAGCCTGTTTCTAGTTTTAAAGAAAGATGATCACTTAAAACATGTTAAAAGTAAAGCAGAATGTGCCTTAAGTCACATTCTGCTTTGCTTTCAATCTGCTTTGAGTGGTCATCTATCTTCAAAACTAGAAACAGGCTATGGAGTAAAGGGTTAAAACAGTGAAGACCCAGTTCCTCCTGAAGCTGTCTTGTCAGTCTGCACTGTTATCTTATAAGGCTCAATTTGACGTGAGAATGCATATTTTCCAAATTTTATTAACAAATTACCGGTTTTTGTTTTGAAAACAGGTGAGCATTTAAAGCAGGTTGAAAGTAAAGTAGAGAGCACCTGAAGGCGCATTTTGCTTTACTTCAGCCTGTTTAAGAGATAGAATACATTTCTTATGGTGCATATATATAACTGTATAAAATGGAACTATTTTCTATAATGGAAGAATAAATTAAAAGCATAAAAAGGCATATTTATTAACTAATGGGTTAACCAAGGTAATAGCTCAGATGATAGATGTTCATAGTGGGTGGAGTTTTATATCATGAATTTTCAGTAGGAGAAAAGGTTGATATTTACCAGTATCCCACTAGACAATCTGAATATCATGGCCCCAAAAGAGGAGTATTTCAAAAAATAAAATCTTCATGTCTGCACCAAACCCTACTCATTAAAAATCATTTCATAACTTGTACAAGTAAAGTCTCTGCATTTAAAACAATTAGCTAGTGTCCTCATTGTCATTAGTCGTTGTTGTCCGCAAACTAAACATAGGCCATAACTTCTACAATTTTCCTGCCAAGCCATTGACAAAGTCCCTCCTACTTTGGCTCTGCAGGTCTACTATTGTAGCATCTGTATTAGTTCCTGCCAGGCCATTGACAAAGTCCTTCTCACTTTGGCTCTGCAGGTCTACTACTGTAGCATCTGTATTAGTTCCTGCCAGACCATTGACAAAGTCCTTCTCACTTTGGCTCTGCAGGTCTACTACTGTAGCATCTGTATTAGTTCCTGCCAGGCCATTGACAAAGTCCTTCTCACTTTGGCTCTGCAGGTCTTCTACTGTAGCATCTGTATTAGTTCCTGCCAGGCCATTGACAAAGTCCTTCTCACTTGGGCTCTGCAGGTCTGCTACTGTAGCATCTGTATTAGTTCCTGCCAGGCCATTGACAAAGTCCTTCTCACTTTGGCTCTGCAGGTCTACTACTGTAGCATCTGTATTAGTTCCTGCCAGACCACTGACAAAGTCCTTCTCACTTTGGCTCTGCAGGTCTACTACTGTAGCATCTGTATAAGTTCCTGCCAGGCCATTGACAAAGTCCTTCTCACTTTGGCTCTGCAGGTCTACTACTGTAGCATCTGTATAAGTTCCTGCCAGGCCATTGACAAAGTCCTTCTCACTTTGGTTCTGCAGGTCTACTACTGTAGCATCTGTATTAGTTCCTGCCAGACCATTGACAAAGTCCTTCTCACTTTGGCTCTGCAGGTCTACTACTGTAGCATCTGTATAAGTTCCTGCCAGGCCATTGACAAAGTCCTTCTCACTTTGGCTCTGCATGTCTTCTACTGTAGCATCTGTATTAGTTCCTGCCATGCCATTGACAAAGTCCTTCTCACTTGGGCTCTGCAGGTCTTCTACTGTAGCATCTGTATTAGTTCCTGCCAGGCCATTGACAAAGTCCTTCTCACTTTGGCTTTGCAGGTCTACTACTGTAGCATCTGTATTAGTTCCTGCCAGGCCATTGACAAAGTCCTTCTCACTTTGGCTCTGCAGGTCTACTACTGTAGCATCTGTATTAGTTCCTGCCAGACCATTGACAAAGTCCTTCTCACTTTGGCTCTGCAGGTCTACTACTGTAGCATCTGTATAAGTTCCTGCCAGGCCATTGACAAAGTCCTTCTCACTTTGGCTCTGCATGTCTTCTACTGTAGCATCTGTATTAGTTCCTGCCATGCCATTGACAAAGTCCTTCTCACTTGGGCTCTGCAGGTCTTCTACTGTAGCATCTGTATTAGTTCCTGCCAGGCCATTGACAAAGTCCTTCTCACTTTGGCTCTGCAGGTCTACTACTGTAGCATCTGTATTAGTTCCTGCCAGGCCATTGACAAAGTCCTTCTCACTTTGGCTCTGCAGGTCTTCTACTGTAGCATCTGTATTAGTTCCTGCCAGGCCATTGACAAAGTCCTTCTCACTTTGGCTTTGTATGTTTCTACTATTCGTTTTTAGCTCACCTGAGCTAGCTCAGGGTGAGCTTTTGCAATACTTGAATGTGCGTCGTTTGCGTTCGTCGTTCGTCGTCAACAATTTTAGTGTTTACACTCTAGAGGCCACAATATTTATCCAATCTTTCTCAAAATTGCTCAGATTGTATATTACCATAAGAGTTCGGATGAGGTTGATTATGGTTGAAATCGGACTAATAGGTCAAGAGTAATCTACCTTCGAATTGCTGAAAATGCCATATTTAAGGGTGTTTACACTCTAGAGGCCACAATTTTTATCAAATCTATCTCAAACTTGCTCAGATTGTATATGACCATAAGAGTTCGGATGAGTTCGATTATGGTTGAAATCTGATCAATGGGTTGAGAGAAATCAACCTTTGAATTGCTGAAAATGCCATATTTAACAGTGTTTACACTCTAGAGGCCACAATTTTTATCAAATCTATCTCAAACATGCTCACATTGTATATAACCATAAGAGTTCAGATGAGTTCCATTTTGGTTGAAATTGGACTTATCTACCTTTGAAATGCTGAAATTGTCATATTTGAGGGTGTTTACTCTCCAGGGGTTACACTTTTTATCCAATCTATCTCAAACTTGCTCAGATTGTATATGACTATAAGAGTTCGATTGAGTTTGATTTTGATTTAAATCGGACTAATAGGTTGAGAGTTATCTACCTTTGAATTGCTGAAAATGTCATATTTAAGGGTGTTTACACTCTAGAGGCCACACTTTTTATCCGGTCTTTTTCAAACTTGCTCAGATTGTATATGACCATAAGAGTTCATATAAGTGTGGTTATGGTTGAAATCAGACGTATAGGTCAAGAGTTGTCTGCCCTTGAATTGCTGAAAATGCCATATCGAACAGCGTTTACACTTTTGCAACTACAGTTTTGAATGGATTTTGATTTTACTTGCACACAAAGTATATACCTATAAGTTCTCAAAGGAGTGCAATTGTTGTTGAAATCTAATCATTGTAGCAATAGTTATCTGCCCTTGATATACTTTGAAATGCTAGAAAAGGCTTCATTTCAGTATTGTTTAGGTTCTAGTTATCTGCCCTTGATGTACTCTTCCATACTAGAATTATGAGGTTGTATTCCAAAATTGTTTACATGCTATACTACAAATTTGAATGGATTTAAACCAAAACTGATGAAACAGTAAGATAAAGCTATCAAGCTTCAGTACAACAGGTGAGCGATATCAGGGCCTTCAGGCCCTCTTGTTACTAGTTGTTAGTCATTGTAATCCTGATTATCCAAGTTATTCTGGTGTTTTTGCAGGTGGACTACTGTAGCGCTATGGCTGCACATAATCGCTGAGTGTCTGATCAAGCATTTAACCCATTAAGCCATACTGACTCATTTTGACTCATTGCGCAATAGCCTCATACTAACTCATTTTGACACACTTTAATCAACTACCCTGTATTGAGACAAGCATTGATAATTGTTTATCGCTTATGAGTTAATGGGTTAACACTGTCGTTGAAGAATGATAACAAAACATTTCATATCGACTCCAAAGGTTGCAACATTCAATAAAGTTATCATCAACATAATTTCTCTGGTCTTCAATCTGTGTTTCTACTATTTGTTTTAAGTCATTGTATTCCAAGTTATCCTGGTGTTTTTGCAGGTGGACTACTGTAGCGCTATGGCTGCACATAATCGCTGAGTGTCTGATCAAGCATTTAACACTGTCGTTGAAGAAATGATAACAAAACTTTTCATATCGACTCCAAAGGTTGCAACATTCAATAAAGTTATCATCAACATAATTTCTCTGGTCTTCAATCTATGTTTCTACTATTCGTTTTTAGCTCGACTTTTTCGAAAAGTCGAGCTATTGTCGTCACCCTGTCGTCTGCGTCGGTTAAGTTTTTAGCTCACCTGAGCCAAAGGCTCAGGATGAGCTATTGTGATCCCATTCCGTCCGGTGTCTGGCGTCCGTCGTACGTCGTCCGTTCACATTTTCAAACATCTCCTCAGAAACCACTGAACCGATTTCAACCAAACTTTGTCAGAAGCATCAGTGACAAGGGGGAACGAAATCTTGTTCAAAGATTTTGGCTAGAGTTATTCCCCTTGCTGTGGGACCAGATTTTCTAACATGACCCTATAGACAACTTTTAATGCATAAGAAAATCTTAAAAAATCTTCTTCTCAGAAACCCAATGGCCCAGACCTTTGATATTTGGTATGTATCATTACCTAATGATCTTCTACCAAGATTGTTCAAAGTTTGACACTGGGGCCAAAATTGGCCCCGTCCTGGGGCTTATCAGTATGTAGCTTTGCCATATGGTTCTCTACCAAGATTATTCAAATTATCAATTAACATATCTCAATAACTATCAAAGGTATCCATTTTAAACTTTGAATAGTTGTTCAGTATCAAAAGGGCAACTCATTACAACAAGGCAGGTAACCCTGTGATTTGTCATTTCAGAGTAATTGCCCTTGTTTTATTTACTTAAAAATTATAAATTAACATATCTCAATAACTATCAAAGGTATCCATTTGAAACTTTGAATAGTTGTTCAGTATCAAAAGGGCAACTTATTACAACAAGGCAGGTAACCCTGTGATTTGTCATTTCAGAGTTATTGCCCTTGTTTTATTTACTTAAATATTATAAATTAACATATCTCAATAACTATCAGGGGTATCGATTTGAAACTTTGAAATGTTGTTAAGTATCAAAAGAGCAACTCATTACAACAAGTAAGGTAACCCTGGGATTTGTCATTTCAGAGTTATTGCCCCTGGTTTATTTACTTAAACATTATAAATTAACATATCTCTATAACTATCAAAGGTATCCATTTGAAACTTTGTATACTTGTTTAGTATCAAAAGGGCAACTCATTACAACAAGGCAGGTAACCCTGGGATTTGTCATTTCAGAGTTATTGCCCATGTTTTATTTACTTAAAAATTGTAAATTAACATATCTAAATAACTATGAAAGATATTAACTTGAAACTTTAGATACCTGTTAAGTATCAGAAGGACAACTCATTACAACAAGGTAGGTTACTCTGTGATTTGTGATTCCAGAGTAATTGTCCTTGATTTATTTACTTAAAACTTGTAAATTGAAATATCTTAATAACTGTCAAAGGTTTTAACTTGAAACTTTAAATACTTGTGTTATAACAAAAGGGCAACTTTTTCAAACAAGAAAGATGACTGGGGATGTGCCATTTCAGAGTTATTGCCCTTGTTTTTATTTACATAAAACTTGTAAATTAAAATTTCTCAATAATTACCATAGGTATTAACTTCAAACTTTGAATACTTGTTCAGTTTCAAAAGGGCATCACCTTTCAACACAGCAGATAACCATGGGATTTGTCATTGCAGAGTTATTGCCCCTGTTTGACTAAGAATTTGTATATGAAATTATTCAGTAACCGTAGAAAGTTATTAATTTCAAACTTCAAATATATTTGAATACTTGTTTAGTTTCAAAAGGGCAACGCATTACAACAAGGCAGGTAAAGCAGGCAAAGATATTGTCCTTCTTTTGACTTATAGTTTACTTTAAGTGGAATGTAGACTGTCCAAGTATGTTTAAGTTGTTGTTGCTTACAAACTTCTATGATCATTAGGGCATTAAACACCCATACACATTCTTTAAGTTTGAAAAATATAGCCGTCTCAAGTATATGAAAGTCGAGCGTCCAGCACCCGTTTCCGGTGCTCTCATTAGTCATTGTAATCCAAGTTATTCTGGTGGTTTTGCAAGTCGACTACTGTAGCACCCGTGTCTGCACACAAAAGCTGAGCATCTGAGTTTTAAAACTGTTGTTAAAGAAATAATAGCAAAACTGGCCATATCTACTCCAAAGGGTTGCAACATGCAATAAAATTATCATCAACATAATTTCTCTTGTCTTTAATCTGTCATTTGACAATTTCTTTAAGTTATTCAGATGACAATGTTATGTTTTGTTTCATTTCCATTGCAGTTATTTCAATTTGAATAACCAATTCCTCTTGTAGTAGTTCTACCACTATTGTCGCATTAGTTGTTTCTATTAACTTATTCTTGTAGTCACATTCAGGTGGGCACTTTCTTGACATGATAATCACCTTGGGCCCGTTTTACTAAACTACTTACGCAAAAAAATTTGCGTAAGTCAAAATCGTTTAACTCTTATTTTTCGATCATAAATGTTTGCAAACAGCAAAAAGCCAGATCAGAGGACGCGCTACAAGCGCATCCTTTGATCTGGCTATTTGCTGTTTGTAGCAAGTGATAATAATAATAAAAAAAAATTAAAATTTAAAATTTTGACTTATGCAAAAATTTTGCGTAAGTAGTTTAGTAAAACGGGCCCCTTGTCTTTAATTGGTGATTTAATAGTTCTGCAGATGACAATGTTATGTTTTGTTTTATTTCCATTGCAGTTATTTCAATTTGAATAACCAATTCCTCTTGTAGTAGTAGTACTACTACTGTCACATAAGTTGTTTTAATGATGGTGGTCACATTCTTGATATGATAATCACCTTGTCTTTAATCAGTGATTTGACAATTTCTTTTAGTTCTTCAGATGATAATGTTATGTTTTGTTTCATTTCCATTGCAGTTACATGTAATTCAATTGACAAGCTAATCCCTATTGTAGTTCTGATACTGTTGCGTTAATTGTTTCTACTATTTGTTTTAAGTCATTGTAATCCAAATTATTCTGGTGATTTTGCAAGTCGACTACTGTAGCACCTTTGTCTGCACATAATCCCTGAGCGTCTGATCGAGTATGTAACTGTGTTGTTGAGGAAATAGTAGCAAAACTGGCCATATCGACTCCAAAGGTTGCCACATGCAATAAATTCATAATCAACATAATTTCTCTGGTCTTCAATCTGTGTTTCTACTATTTGTTTTAAGTCATTGTAATCCAAGTTATTCTGGTGGTTTTGCAAGTCGACTACTGTAGCACCCGTGTCTGCACACAAAAGCTGAGCATCTGAGTATTAAAACTGTTGTTAAAGAAATAATAGCAAAACTGGCCATATCTACTCCAAAGGGTTGCAACATGCAATAAGATTATCATCAACATAATTTCTCTGGTCTTCAATCTGTGTTTCTACTATTTGTTTTAAGTCATTGTATTCCAAGTTATTCTGGTGTTTTTGCAGGTGGACTACTGTAGCACTATGTCTGCACATAATGGCTGAGTGTCTGATCAAGCATTTAACACTGTCGTTGAAGAAATGATAACAAAACTTTTCATATTGACTCCAAAGGTTGCGACATGCAATAAGATTATCATCAACATAATTTCTCTGGTCTTCAATCTGTGTTTCTACTATTTGTTTTAAGTCATTGTATTCCAAGTTATTCTGGTGTTTTTGCAGGTGGACTACTGTAGCACTATGGCTGCACATAATGGCTGAGTGTCTGATCAAGCATTTAACACTGTCGTTGAAGAAATGATAACAAAACTTTTCATATTGACTCCAAAGGTTGCGACATGCAATAAGATTATCATCAACATAATTTCTCTGGTCTTCAATCTGTGTTTCTACTATTTGTTTTAAGTCATTGTATTCCAAGTTATTCTGGTGTTTTTGCAGGTGGACTACTGTAGCACTATGGCTGCACATAATGGCTGAGTGTCTGATCAAGCATTTAACACTGTCGTTGAAGAAATGATAACAAAACTTTTCATATTGACTCCAAAGGTTGCGACATGCAATAAGATTATCATCAACATAATTTCTCTGGTCTTCAATCTGTGTTTCTACTATTTGTTTTAAGTCATTGTATTCCAAGTTATTCTGGTGTTTTTGCAGGTGGACTACTGTAGCACTATGGCTGCACATAATGGCTGAGTGTCTGATCAAGCATTTAACACTGTCGTTGAAGAAATGATAACAAAACTTTTCATATTGACTCCAAAGGTTGCAACATGCAATAAGATTATCATCAACATAATTTCTCTGGTCTTCAATCTTTGTTTCTTCTATTTGTTTTAAGTCATTGTAATCCAACTTATTCTGGTGGTTTTGCAAGTCGACTACTGTAGCACCTTTGTCTGCACGCAATCACTGAGCGTCTGAGTATGTAACACTGTTGTTGAAGAAATGATAGCAAAACTTGTCATATCGACTCCAAAGGTTGCAACATGCAATAAAGTTATCATCAACATAACTTCTCTGGTCTTCAATCTATGTTTCTTCTATTTGTTTTAATTCATTGTAATCCAACTTATTCTGATGGTTTTGCAAGTCGACTACTGTAGCACCCGTGTCTGCACACAATGGCTGAGCTTCTGGGTATATAACTGTGTTGTTGAAGAAACGATAGCAAAACTTGTCATATTAACTCCAAAGGTTGACACATGCAATAGATTTATCATCAACATAATTTCTCTGGTCTTTAATCTTATATTCTATGATTTGACAATTTCTTTAAGTTCTTCATTTGACCATGTTATGTTTTGTTTCATTTCCATTGCAGTTATATCATTTTGAATAACCTATTCCTCTTTTAGTAGTAGTAGTACTACTTCTGTTGCATTAGTTGTTTCTTTTAACTTACTGTTGTAGTCACATTCAGGTAGTAACATTCTTGACATGACACCACACCTTGTTCTGTTGGTAAAATTCAGGTATCTGAAGTGATGTTACCCCAATTATTTATAAACATTGATATCTGGCCCCCCCCCATAAAAATCATTTGGAGTACGTGTTCCGTACATTGTAAACTGTATTTACAATCACTTTCTCTTTGGTAGCCATTTGGCTTAGGTTTCCTGAGATATGGCAGCACATTTCTGTGATGGCTCTTCCTCTCTTCCCTTTGTGAAATTTTGGTGAGGATTTGGTATCCTGGTATCAGTTTCCTTTGACCATGTCCCAAAAAATGCAATGGATATGTTGTTCGAGACTGTCCTGACAGCTTTTGGGACCTTCTCTCCTCTTTTTTGATCTCGTCCTCTCGCTGTTCCAAGTTTTCCTGGAATAAGTTCTCAGATACTTGGTGGTCATTGTTGCAAACTTTCCTGTATTTTTACAGGAACAACTGGTCTGATAAGTTCACAGCGTTTACGTGTGTTGACATTCATACCTTGAGCGAGAATTCTAAAAGTGTCTTTTGATAGCTCTTTCACTCTTCCTGTGTCCACATCCTTCATTAAGATTTCCAACATTTGGATTACAAGAACCATAACCATACCCATTTATTTCTGGGATGTCTGCATTGCTAAATCTGCAGGTCTGGTCGGTATAAAGGCTTGCCAAAGTTCTTTGTATTTCGGCATGCAGATTTTGGAAACTTTTCCAGTGCCAAGTATCTTAACAACCTCCTCACTTAACCCATTGCCTCATTAATATGTCTTTTTACGCTTTTAGTTTATTCCACCACTGAAGAAAATAGTTCCAAATTATACCTTCATAAATATATACATGTACATTGTACTAGAGCAAATATTTTCTATATCTTAAAAGGATATCTTAAAGCTGGCTGAAAGTAAAGCAAAATGGGCCTTAAGGTGCAATCTGCTTTACTTTCAACCTGCTTTAAGTGGTCACCTATCTTTGATACTAGAATCTAGATACTGGGGCAATGTGTTAAAGGTCTGACAAATTTGTCTGGTTCACTACCTGGCTAATCTTATTGTTGACTGCCAGTCCGAATTGAATTTCTTCTTTATATGACTGCTCTAAATCACTGAGAAAGGTCTGAGACTGAGTGATCTTACTTTCGCTTTCACTTTCAATCGTAAGATCCAAATCATCCCTTCTGTTAGTCCGGTCAGTCGTGACCAGTTGGACTTCTTCATTACTTCAAGATGAATGTGTGTATTCATAGCACTCCCTTGAAATGGACCAAATCTTGTCTCACAAACAGAAAGTCCAGTTACCTCCCCTGAACAGTCAGCATCTGACACTGAGCCATTGCGGCTTAACTCTTTGCATGCTGGGTAATTTTTTCGTCTGCAACAATTGTCGTCTGCTGATGTTGTTAAAATAGAATTTTTTAATTTTCTTTTAAAAACAGGGTCAGAGTACTAGTGTCAAACAGTTTGAATCCTGATGAGGCGCGGCATTTTCATCTGGATCCAAACAGTTTGTGATGGTATTCACAGTGGCAGATATATCTCCCGCTAGCATGCAAAGAGTTAACTCTTTGCAAGATTATCTCTGCAAACATTTTGAATCCTGATGAGACGCCGCATATTGCGGCGTCTCATCAGGATCCAAACTGTTTGACACTCTGACCCTGTTTTCGAAAGAAATTTAGAAAATTCTATTTTTCAAACAGTTGCAGATGACAATTTTGCCAGATAAAAAAAATTACCCAGCATGCAAAGAGTTAATATTCCACAGAGTTCTTGTGCTGGGGGCGTGATGTTTATATCGGCTCTTGACTGAGTGTTGCAGAACTATCTATCCAATATGTAATCATAATGTATAATGTGATTAAAATATATATATATATATAATACAATATATAATTCATTCTTACACATGCATAATCATAATTAAATGTGTTACATGTAGTGCCGTTAAACCCAAACAAACTAAAATGATCTAGATCTACATTTCTATATGGATATGCCAATGACCTCAAGGTTGAGTAAGGGTTTGGTGGATATAATATAATACATTCTTACACACGCATACACACTGTCGCTATATAATCATATTTGTGTTAGATGTAGTGCGGTTAAACCCAACTAAAATGATCTACCGTAGATCTACATTTCTATATGGATATGCCAATGACCACAAGACTACGTACAGTGGAAAATCTGTTATTCTTTCCCGATAAACGCGTTTACGCTAAAACTATTTTTTCTTTTACAAACAGTTTGGAGCCAGATCAGACGCCGGCTCCAAACTGTTTGCCACCAAGATAAACATGAAATATCAGAATTGTCCAAAAGTTGTACTTTTCTACGTTTTAGTGTTTTGCATTTGCGTACGTTTGCGTTTAAACGGGAAAGAATAACAGATTCTCCACTGTAATAGGGGTTTGGTTGAGACATAAAGAAGAAAATGTTGGTAAACTCCCTCTTATCTGGAGCCCTGTGGACACATATATATACAGTGCTCCCTCTCTACAAAGACACCAAATGGGAGACAAAGATTTGTGTGGTTTTTTGGAGAGATTTGTTACAGGAAGGGAAATTTAATTACATGTGCACAAAGCTTGAATCCAGATCTGACGCAGCCTTACACGGCGTCTGATCTAGATTCAAACTGTTTGCTAGTCGTCATTATGATTTTTCTGTCAAAATGTCCAATACTAAAGAAAAACAGCAGACAACAATTTTAAGCAGACCATATTGCTAAATATAATTGTCTTGGGGACAGTGGCAAGCATTGTTGTAAGGAGGGAGTTGTTGTTCGGAGGGCCATTGTAGGGAGGGAGTACATATATATTGAACATAAAATGTGCAATCAGGAACAGTCGGCTGTATATTCCAGTGTAACCCTTGATCTCCTATAGTGTTGTCTGCTTTGAAATTTTCGTCTGTAATATTTGTGAAAAGTTTGGATTATTAACTTTCTGACTGAAGACTTGAGAATCCTGATTTGAATCTGAAGAACCATTGATAATAATGCCATATAACAGATTGGATCCTGATTGAAATCTGATCTGGATCCAGACTGTTTGTATTGCCTGTTTAGTCATTTGTGGCGGTGAATTGGTTAACTCTTTCCCTCAATTCTCATTTTCAGTGTTGAAAGTAAAGCAGAAAGCAGACTGAAAGTAAAGCAGAAACCTGTAAAAGCATTATTTCAGTCTGTTTTAACTCTCACCATGCTAGAGGTGAAACCATGATAACTTTGCAAACAGTTTGGATCCTGATGAGACGCCTCGTAACGTGGTGTCTCATCAGGATCCTGTTTGATACTCTGACCCTTTTTTGAAAAGAAATTGTGAAAATTCTGTTTTTAGAACAAGAGTAAATAACAAATTTTGCAGACTTAACCCTTTACCTGATATCCTATTTCTAGTACTTAAGATAGATGACTACTTAAAGCAGGTTAAAAGTAAAGCAGAATGTGCCATAGGGCACATTCTGCTTTACTTTCAGCCTGGTTTAAGCTATTATGTGCTTTAATATAGAAAATATACACTGTAATACATATTCATTACTGATTAAATTGGAACTATTTTCTTCAGCGGATGAATAAATCATATCCGCTAAAAGGCGCTTCTATTGGGTAAAGGGTTAAGTATCACAGAGCATGCTGAGAACAACCATCCGTCTGCAACAATGAAATTAGAGCTAATTGAAGGAAAGTGTCAATCTGAACATGCGACATGACACTGATACAAAAAACCAGTTCATTGTTGGAGCAAAATGATACCGTTCCATTGTTCTACTATTGTTTAGTTTCAACTTATCACAGCTGTGGTATATGAAATTTGAGTTGAAACTCAGGTGTGCTCAACTCGAAATTGGAATATTTTCATGTTTTACCCAAACTAAAAGACATGTTTTGTTGGGAATATCAACATTTTATTCTGAATATTTGGAGTCATATGATATGATCTGTGTAGCAGTTTCGATATCAGGTTTTCCCTTGTAATTGTGGAAACAGATCCCATCAGTTTGTCAAGTAAAAGTATAGGGCTCCAGGTAAGAGTAAGTAAACTGAACAAATCCAGCATTTCTCACTTATTTTAGCCCCAAACCCTAAGGTGTTACTACTCATTAGAATCGTCTCTTCGAGACGGTTCTAATGAGTAGTGACATCATAGGGTTTAATGCAGAAATAAAGATTTTAGTTTGAAATACATGTTCTCCCCTTATCTGGAGCTCTGTAAAAATTCAATACAGATTTTCAGTGCAGAAAATAAAAGAGGTAGATACAGCCAGTCTTGTATTTCAAGCCATTACACCATAAATATTCCTTTTTATGCCTTTTAATTATCCCCTGCCGAAAGGCAGAGGGATACTGTTTTAGGTCTGTCCGTCCGGCTGTGCGTGCGTGCGTGCGTCACGTTTTCCGTCCGCAACTGTATCTCCGAAACCGATAAACAGATTTGGATGAAACTTGGTATACTTATTTGTCATCATAGGAGCACCGTAAGAAATCAATTTTTTTTCAGAAAATTTTAGGAATTTATGAGTTATCTGCCCTTTTTGTGTTAAAAATGTCCGTCCGTGCGTCCGTCACATTTTCCGTCCGCAACTGTATCTCCGAAACCGATAAACAGATTTGGATGAAACTTGGTATACTTATTTGTCATCATAGGAGCACCGTGGGAAATCAATTTTTTTTCAGAAAATTATAGGAATTAATGAGTTATCTGCCCTTTTTGTGTTAAAAATGCCATATTTAACAGTTTTTACACTCTAGCAACTACAGTATTCAACATATTTTGTTTATACTTGCACACAATGTCTATAAGTACAAGTTCTTGCAGGTGTGCAATTATTGTAAAAAAAGGATACTTGTGACAAGAGTTATCTGCCCTTGAAGTACTTAAAAATGCTTTATTTTGATATTTTTTACATACTAGAGCCTATAAATATGCATGGATTTTGAAAAAACTTTCTTGAATTATGTATGGCTATTAGTTTTCAAATGAATTTGATTATTGTTGAAAACGGAGAAATGAGTCATGAGTTATCTGCCCTTGATAAGTAAAAAATGCCATATTTAACTGTTTTTACTCTGGCAACTACAATTATGAATGGATTTAAATGATACTTGCACACAATGTCTATAAGTAAAAGTTCTTGTAGGTGTGCTATTATTGTCAAAAAAGGATACTTGTGGCAAGAGTTATCTGCCCTTGATGTACTTAGAAATGCTAGAAAATGCTTTATTTTAATATTGTTTACATCCTAGTATCTATAAATATGCATGGATTTTGATAAAAAAATCTTAAACTATGTATGGCTATTAGTTTTCAAATAATTGTTATCATTTTTGAAAACAGAGAAACTAGTCAACAGTTATCTGCCCTTGATGAGTCGAAAAACCATATTTAACAGTTTTTACCATCTAGAAACTACAGTCTTTAATGGATTTTGATTTAACTTACACACGATGTATATAAATATAAGGGTTGCAATTATTGTCAAAAAAGGATACTTTGTGGCAAGAGTTATCTGCCCTTTATGTACTTAGTAATGCTCAACATGGCTTTATTGTTTACATGCTATTGTGTACAAATGTGAATGGATTTTGAAAAAAAAAAATTAAATCATATATTGCTATTATTTATAGAATGAGTTCAATTATTGTCGAAAATGTGCAAATTAGTCAAGAATACTCTACCCTTGAAGAGTTGAAAATGTGTTTACACTCTAGTAAATTCAACAGTTCTGAATTTTTTTAAATAATACTTGCACACAATTATAAGTTCTTGAAAGTGTTTAATTACTGTTGAATTTGAATCAAGAGTTACCTGCCCCTGTCATACTTAGATTTATAATGCTACAAACGGCTTTATTTTTTGTATTGTTTAGGCTTTAACATGTACAAAATTGAATGGATTTTATAAAACTTTGTAAAAAGCTTTTGAATGTTGATCTTTAAAGACACTTAAGACAGGTGATCACCATTTGCCCCTTCCTCCCACATTAAAGTTTGCCACTTTCTTCTGGACAATCGCTGCGGCAGGGGATATCAGCTCTAAGGTGCTTGTTTATTCCGTCACTAAAGCAAATTAGTTCCTTTTTAATCCTTTCATGATCAAATAAATAGGGAGATTTTTACCCCTTCACCGCTTTATTGTCCTCTGCTTCAGTATTGTTGTCTGCAAGACGCTTGTCAAAGTTTAAGAATTAAGGTTGTCTGACTAAATAAATATCAATAACAGTGTCACACACTTTGGTCCTGATCAGACTTCGCGTCATGCAGCGTCTGATCAGGAACCAAACTTTTTGCAAACATGCTTAATGGCGTCATTGAGAGTGAAAGGGTTAAAAAGTCATGAATATATTATATATGCACCATAAGAAATATTTCCTACGTCCTAGCAGACGATAGCTTAAAGCAGACTGAAAGTAAAGCACAATGTTTCCTAAAGAGAATTTTGTTTACTTTCAGCTTGCTTAACTCTTTCCTCCCTGAAACTTTAAATGGACAATTCCAGTTTTCATTAAGTCAAGTCCATTTTTGACTTTTAAGGGTTGTTTTTGTCAATGTTTGGCATTATGACAAACAGTGAAGACCCTGATCAGAGGGCTCCTTTCGGAGCCCTCTGATCTGGGTCTTCACTGTTTGCACAGGATAGGTGTACTATTTATATATACACTGTTTGAAAATGACGCCTATATGCGGGACTAGGGTTCAAAGGGTTAAAGTAAACTATCTATTTTCAAATGTGAAAACAAGCAAGGAGGGAAAGGGTTAAGCACCCTCTTATTCAACCCATTCCCCCTATTTTTAGTTTTGAAGACATATAACCACTTAAAGCAGGTTGAAAGTAAAGCAGAATGCTTCTCAAGGTGCATTCTGCTTTACTTTGAGCCTGCTTTAAGCCACCATCTGCTTGGATATTTCTTATTACTATTTTTTAGAGTGCATATTCATGAAGTTATAAAGAGGAGCTATTTTCTTTAGAAGAGGTAAAATTTAGAGGTGTAAAAGAAGTATTAATTGGGTACCACATTGCTTTAGACACCAAAAAAACAAACTAGTGGTTATAAAAGAGGTATTTGATCTTATTCGCAAGTTAAATAATCTTCTGGGGGCCTTATAATCATAATTGTAACGTTGTACGACAAAAATGATCATAAGTCAAATCTTTAAAATACATTTAACTTCTGACTTCTCCATCTAATCCTGTATTTTGACATCTCTCTGGAATCGTCTGTTCAAGACGATTCCAAAGAGATGTCACAATACTGAATTAGAGGAGAAATAAATGATAACTGAGAAGTTTAAAATCTGACTCAGGACAATACTTGTCATGATGTTTCATAAGCCTGAGGCTCCTGATCTTCCACTGAATGTTTTGACCATACAGTCATATACACCAAAGGTCTGCAATTATGTTATAGATATTATTATATGTAAAGTCGGCCAAGACTGTACATATTTCATTCACTAATATATTTGATATGTGTTTTGTGAATATCTTGATACATGTTTTGTGAATAACTACTTTTATTAATTTTTGTTTTATTATCTAATAACCTGATTGAGAATAAACCACCCATTTTGATGATCAATCTTATTTCTTTTCATTGATCATGGATTTGAGATGATTCTAATGAGTATTCACAACATAGAGTTTGTTGGCATCATGAAGCTGAAAACGTAGAATACTGATAAATATTAACATTTAAAAATCAATGTTAAAAATCCATGTCAGAATTCTGTTATTCTTTCCCGTTTAAATGCAAACGTACGCAAACGCAAAGCGCTAAAACGTAGAAAAGAACAACTTTTGGACAATTCTGATATTTCATGTTTATCTTGGTGGCAAACAGTTTGGAGCCTGATCAGACGCCGGGTTACCCGGCGTCTGATCTGGCTCCAAACTGTTTGCACTGCAAATAATAGTTTTAGCTTAAACGCGTTTATTGGGAAAGAATAACAGATTCTCCACTGTATTTGGTTCTCTGTCTGTGCACCCATCTATCATTTTCACTCTTTTTGTCAATTTTGCTGCAACTTTACAGTCAGTCTTCATTGGAACCTGTGTACCTGCATTAGTTTCATTATGATTCAACAACTTTTACTAGAGTTATTGTTTCTTTTAGATCCTGAGGAGTATGATTAACACATTTAAACCTATACTTCTCATTTAAAAACAGTGTACCTGAGAGGATTGCACTTGTCCCATGCAAACAGTATAGACCTTGATCAGAGGGCTCCTTAAGGAGCCCTCTGATCAGGGTCTAAACTGTTTGTCATTTTGAATTATATTGTTAAAATCAACACTAAATGCTAAAAAATGGACTAGACTTATTTTGTTTTTGGAATCGTTCATTAAAAGTTTCAGGGGTAAATGAGTTAATTATACACAAAAAATTGTGCCTCTACTACAGATGTTTGTCAAATTTGCCATAAAACGTTTTTATTATATGTCTTCCTTTGGCTTACAGTTCTTGTTTCTTCTTGCTTGACATATATTTCTTTTATAGATTTCCCTGAATTATTGATACAGTAAAGCCTCTCTATTACGACCACTAAATTGTGTGAATTATTAGGTGTTTAAGACAGGTGATTGCTTAAAGCAAGGTGACAGTAAAACAGAAAGCTCCTATAGGAGCTTTCTGTTTTACTGTCACCTTGCTTTAAGCTGTCACCTGACTTTTATACATTCAATTAGCCTTCTTATAAGTGGTTGTAATAGAGAGGTTTCACTGTATTTATCCACCATGCCATATAGCCCAACGTAGGTGCTTTCTTCCAATATGTGATTTTCTGTAACCAATCAGCTGTAAAATACCATGCATTCATTCAATGTAACCTATCATGACTGATTGCTACCCATTTGTGATTTACCAGTTCATCATGACTGATTGCTACCCATTTGTAATTTATTATAACTTATCATGGCTAATATAATTACTACCGGTTCATCTGTGAGTGCTACCAATATGTGTTTTACTTTATCCTATTAGGGCTATATAACTGTTACCCCCATTATGGCTGACTGCTATCCATTTGTGATATACTGTAATACATCATGGCTGATTGCTACACATTTGTGATTTATTTTAACAAATTATTGCTGATTACTATCTGATCATGGATGAATGCTACAAATTTGTGATTTGTTGTAACACATTATATAGCTGATTACTACCCACTCATGGCTGACCCTACCCAATCATGGCAGACTGCCACCCCTTTGTGATTAACTATAGCTCATTGTGGTTGATTACTATCCCAACATGGCTGATTGTTACCAATTTGTGATTTACTAGTCTGTCATGGTTGATTGATTCCCAATTTTGATTTACTTTAACCCATCATGGCTAATTACTACACCATCATAGCTGATTGCTACCCATTTGTGATGTTCTAGTCCATCATGACTGATTGTTACACATTTTTGTGATTTCTGTAACCCATCATGGCTAATTACTAGCCCACCATGGCTGATTGCTACCCATTTGTGATTTATTATACTAGTAACCCATCATGGCTAATTACCCCATCAAGGCTGATTTCCACCATTTGTGATTTTTGAATTAGTTTTTGGTTTCAATTCATAGCAAATTGAACTTCATTCACAGCATAGTTTGTTTTCAATTTTATATTGTTCTTCCGCCAATTAAGTTGCCATGATATTACATTATTGATTAGATTACCATTAACCTTTACTACATAGCCTGATTCTAGTTTTCAAGACAGCTACAGGTGACTGCTTAAAGCAGGTTGAAAGTAAAGCAGAATGTGCCTTTCTTTAAGCTATCATCTATTAGAATATAGACAATATATTTTATGATAGTCATGCAAAAATTAAACTATTTTCTTCAATGTAGGAATAAATTAAATATGTTATAATGTGTATCTATGAAGTAAAGGGTTAACCCAAGTATGGCTGAATATTGAAACGAGGTCATTGATAGTTTCACTACAGATGTACAAACCCCATGTGGTTCTGGGGCATGCCAGCTTGGTCAGCTGGCAAACAAGAATAGGAACCACTGCCTTAGTCTGACCTGATACAGTAGAAGGCTGCCAAAATGTGTAACCTTTTCAGTGATTCCATGGATGGATAAATCCATCATAAAATTATGTATTTGTATGACAGTCCAAGTACTGCAAAGGTTAAAATTTAGAATATTTGTAACTGGTATTCTGGCCAGGGTTCAAATTTCTAGATCAATACCTCATATTTTTAGATTGATGTAAATGAGGTGCTGATCTAGCAACTTGTCTCATGGAGTCGCAATACGACTGAAATACTATTAAAGTGACTGAAAACCCCATTTCAACAACAATGACAACAGATGAACAAGGATAATCTAAAGCCAGTGCAGTGTTTTTTCTGTACAGCAGATCATTTCATAATTATGAAATATCAAAAACAGTGCAGACCCTGATGAGACACAAAAAAATTGCCACATCTTATCAGGATCCAGACTCTTTGTCTACTTTTTAGCATGTTGGGCTTTAAATCTTTCAACACACTGGACCTGTTTAAAGTATACTTATTATAAAAATGCAAACAGTGTAGACCCAGATCAGAGGGCTCCTACAGGAGCCCTCTGATCAGGGTCTACACTGTTTGCTAATTTAGACCAGTATTTATTAACTCTTTGAACCCTAGGAACGCATATATGCGTCATTTGCAAACAACATACCTGTGAGGAGTACACTTGTCTTATGCAAACAGTGTAGACCCTAATCATAGGGCTCCTTATGGAGCATTCTAATCAAGGTCTTTACTGTTTTTCATTTTGACATTTATTGTAAAAATCATCCCTAAAAAGTAAAAAATGGACTAGACTAAATTGAAAATTAGAATTGTCCATTTGAGGTTTCAGGGGTTAAACAGCCCATAATACTAAGTAGATTGATTCATATGTTGGTAACTAAAAAGATCCACAAGGGAGGGTAATAACCCACAAGAGTTTGACTGTTTGCATGCAAAGAGTTAAGATTTGGGTCATTGTTCTTGAGTTTTCAATATTAAAATTGAAAGTGCAATGAGACAATATGCCCATTGAGAGGCAAACTTGATATTTAACTACAAACCAATAACTTGCTTCTATTATTGTGATATCTGAGAAACACATAACGAGTATGCACTTTTGTTTGCCATTTGTTCAGAAATATTCATTTCATTATGTATTGTGTTACATTTATCATGGTATAGTTTCAATGTTAAAACAACTCAAACAGTAGCAAAAACGTTCTAATTTTCTTTTCATTCTTCTTTAGCCTTTTACCCCATAGCCACTTTCTAGTTTTAAGATAGGTGACGATTTAAATTTTAAAGCCATCAATTGCTGGGAAATAATTAATTCGGTACATGTGTTTGACTGTATAAATTGGAACTAGTTTTTTAAGTGGAGGAAGAAATTAAATTTACTTAAAGGCGCTTCTTTGGGGGAAAGTGGTTAAACTGCCACCTTGCTTAACCCGTTCTCATATGGCCTGTTTCTCAACTGTTTTAAGACAGACGACCACTTAGAGCAGCCAGGTTGAAAACCAAGCAGAATGCGCTATTGATTGAAAAAGTATATGCTTTTTAAGGGCTACAACAATCCACAAATGTAGTTAATGACTGGTAAATTAAGGCGCATTCTGCTTTACTTTCAACCTGTTTTAATTGATCACCTGTCTTCAAAACTAGCAACAGGCTATGGTCTATGGGTAAAGCAGGGTATTAACTAGGGTAGATAACTATAATTGGACAATTGATTGTATGAACATGTAAACATTTTGCATCTTTATCTATGATATTATTAATATCAGTAAGATATTTTATATTATTCAAGCTTTTAGTTGTTAATTTGTTGATGTTTATATTATATTTGCATATTTTGAATTGTTTTTATTTCAATAAAATACATTACATCATAAACAGTGTTTCTGTGTTGTTGTTGTTGTTGTTGCTAAGGTTTATAGTCCCATAGAAGCTTTTCAGGTGTGTCATCCCATTGTCATCAGGGTTGAGACAATGGTCAGCATCATGCCTATTAATGACTGACTTTAAAAGTGTTTCTCTGTCTTGACCAACCTTAAAGTCATGTACATGTATAGTGATTGTATAAAAGACAGGTGACAGCTTAAAGTAAGATGACGGAAAAATAGAAAGCTCCTAAAGGATTTTTCTGTTTTACTGTTACCTTGCTTTAAGCAGTCACCTGTCGTACACAGCTTATAATTAAGACATTTTAACCCTTTCCCCCATAGAAGCGTATTTTAGCGAATTTGATTTCTTCCTCCACTGAAGAAAATGGTTCCAATTTAATCGGTCATGAATATATATTATAGGGAATATTTTCCATATTCTAGCACATGATAGCTTAAAGCAGGCTAAAAGTAAGCAGAATGCGCCTTTAGGCGCATTCTGCTTTACTTTTAACCTGCTTTAAGTAGTCACCTATCTTCAATACTATAAATAGGTAACCAGGTAATGGGTTAATGGTCGTAATAGAGAGGTTTTACTGTACATTGTTCTACTGTTACCTGGAGCCTGGGTATATGTGTTTGGCACGTGTGCATGTGTAGTGAAACCTCTCTACAACCACACCCAATTGGAGACACAGATTGTGTGTGTGTGTTGTTTGGAGGGAGTCGTTATAGAATAGGAACATTCAGATTGGGCTTACATTTTCAAACAGCTTGAATCGAGATCAGACGCCGTATAGGGTCGTTGTAAGAAGGGAGTCTTTGTTGGGAGGGCTGTTGTAGAGAGGAAACACTGTAGTTATCAAAACATAATTTCTGATCAAAGAAACAAAGCTTAGTCCTTGAAAATAGGAAATTTGACTTTCATAATAAGAGATGTTTTGTGTTTATGACATTTAAGATTGTTAAATACAAGTTTGGATAGTCAAAAGTGATTTGCATTGACTTTTACTATAGCATTGCAGAGCTTAAACTTGCCCTTTTACAGTTTTAATGAACAAAAACCATTAACCCTTAACCCGCCAAATAAATTGTCGTCTGCTATATTTCTCGTCTGCTTCAAGTTTCAAAGTGCTTCAAAGTTGCTCAAAATTGCTGGAAATGTTGTTCGAGTGTCAAACAGCTTGGATCCGGATGAGAGGCCGAGTTACTCGGCGTCTCATCCGGATCCAAGCTGTTTGCATATGGAGCTATAGTCGTGAGTGGCAGGCTAAGGGTTAATATTGTACCAAGAAATGTAACTATTGCAGATGTTAAAGTTTTATGTTTCAAATTTATTGTTTTTGCAAGTGTGGAGCATAGTGCAGTGAAGTAGGCGTTAATCTTCCCCAATAAACGTGTTTATGCTATTTAGCTATTTAAAACTATTATTTCCATTGCAAACAGTTTGGAGCCAGATCAGACGCCGGGTAACCCGGCGTCTGATCAGGTTCCAAACTGTTTGCCACTCAGATTAAAATAAATAGTCAGAAATGTCGGAAATTTGTTATTTTTTCGATTTTATTGCTATGTAATTTCGTTGAAACGGGAAAGAATGACTCTTCTTCACTGTATTTCAGTCAATATCTCTGGCTAAGATTGGCGCATGTTCACCAAACGTGATATACAGTGTATATTGTTCCTCTCTACAACGACACCCAATGGAAGACCAGGATTGTGTGTGTTGTTCGGAGGAAGTTGTTATAGGGAGGGAAATTGGCTTACATCTGCAAACAGCTTGGATCCAGATCAGACAAAGTGTAATGCGTCGTCTGATCTGAATTTAAGCTGTTTGTCACTCTTCATCAGTTTATTTTCTGTCAAATGTCCATTATGTGACTTTGAGAAAAACAGCAGATGCCAATTTTAAGCAGACCATATAGCAGAAATAACAGCGGTAGACATACTTGTCGTGTTTATGGAACAGTGACAATGGTCGTTGTAAGGAGGGAGTCATTGTTTGGAGGACCGTTGTAGGTAGGGAGTACTGTATATATCAAGCCTACAGGATTACCTACATAGTGCCCCTTTTTCAAACCTTAAAGAGACGTTGTACGTTTTCAAAACAAAGAAAACACTGAACTAAAAGCAATCTTTAGCATTATCGTGTATAATATAATTATGGCTATAAAAACATGGTCAGTGTCTTCGCCACGACACTTTTTAGAAAATAGCTGACACATGTAACATGTACCAGTCCAACCGACGGCGATCTTCTTCAGTGTTTATCAACAATCAAAAAATTAGTCCGCCACCAGGTTAATGTCACAAGAAATGCCTGAAATGGCCAGATTAATGTAACAATAAATGGCCAGGTTAACGTCACAAGAGATGGCCTGTTAATTTCTACGAAAATACCAAAAAGACCTGCGGACATATTCTAAAGTTTACCATAGCCCTAACCCTAGATTTTGGTGGCGGACTAATGGGGCCCTACCGCATTACAGAGTTATCCCAATTTTCCTCCAGAGTGAACTCCCTTGATAAGGAAAAAGGTTGTTTCCGGTTTAGTTAACGCATCATTGAGACGGTGTCGATAACGGTCATAAACGATTCGGAAAAGAATAGATCGAATGCGGTTTATTAGTTTGATACCTATATCTATATGCAGTCAAGCTCCCGTTTATCCCTATGTATTTTAATGTATTCATTTTGTTTACTGTCAAATGCGACGGTTATTTATTTCATCGTTTTTAGCAAAAAAAGTAGCCCTGATCATACTTTTTCTATATAACAAAGAAGCCGAAATTTAACATACTTAACAGACACGGGTTTTCACCTCGGTAAAAGAGCGTTAACATGGATAAATATTTGAAACAATTGTCAATTTTTGTAACGTATTCTATACTGCTTATACCGTTGGAGTGTGATACCCTGCATCTTATCTGGATCCAAATTGTTTGGCAAAAGTCGTCATAAACTCTGTTGAGTCGCGCTTAGTGTTAATCCTTCCTTTACTTCATAGGAATGTTTTTTCACACCTTTGAAAACATAATAGACCCTTTTCAAAGAGATCTTTTAGTTATAGGAGCCATCAGATCAGGCTCTTATCTGTTAGCTTGTAAACAGTATTGTTCTTAATCTGCAAAAACATCAGTGTGACATAAATCTTTGTTGCGCATAAGACAAAGTGGCACATTACTTCTTATCTTCCTTCTTTACATCAGTAGTTGTGCATTTCTTAATAGTTACTACGTAAGTAGATCCTGATCAGATGGTTACTATATAGGAACAGTCTCTATAATCAATGACTGTCCTCTCTGATTCTTAAATGACATTATAGGTCTTAATAAATGCTGCCTATTACAGGTGAAAAAGGGGATATTTATTAAGACATTACCGTTATTAAACATATTAAACTTTGTATTATTCAGTTATAAATAATGACATGAATATTCATTAGGCAAAGGGTTAAACTGATCTTTCAAAATATGTAAACCCTAGTCCAACAATCATCTTGGGCATGTTATCATAAGAAAATGTAGCACTAAACATCTTAATTCATGAATCGATTTGATGGAGTACTCTCTAAACAATTACATAATTTAATTGGCATATTGTAATGGGCAAATTTGATAATCAGCCATCAATTCGCATTAAAAAGTTATTTTCCGCAAATTCACAATATTGCAATAAAGCACTCCCCTCTTTCTCGTAACCCTTATCCTGCCGATCGCGACTTGGCTGGTATTTGTAAACAGTTTGGATCCAGATTAGACGCCGCGCAACCCGGCGTCTGATTATACCCCCTCAAACGAAGTTTGGGGGGTATACTGGAGTCACCATATCCGTCCGTCCGGCTTGTCCGGAGCATAACTTCTAAAGTATAAGAGCTATTGACTTCAACCTTCATAATAGATAGAACTCATGGACCAGGAGTGCAGTGCACAAGAACCGTTACTCTGTCATCAGTATTTTTGGAGTTATTGCCCTTTGTTGCTATATTTTTACCCAATTTAGGCTTGTCCGGAGCATAACTTCCGAAGTATAGGAGCTATTGACTTCAAACTTCATATACAGATAGATCTCATTGACTACAGGAACGTAGATTATATCTAATATACGTTCCTGTTGACTAGGAGTGCAGTGCGCAAGAACCGTTACTCTGTCATCAGTATTTTTGGAGTTATTGCCCTTTGTTGTTATATTTTTACCCAATTTAGGCTTGTCCGGAGCATAACTTTCAAAGTATAAGAGCTATTGACTTCAAACTTCATATACAGATAGATCCCATTGACTAAGAGTGCAGTGTGCAAGAACCATAACTCTGTCATCAGTATTTTTGGACTTATTGCCCTTTGTTGTTATTTTACCCAATTTAGGCTTGTCCGGAGCATAACTTATAAAGTATAAGAGCTATTGACCTTAAACTTCATATACAGATATATCTCATTGACTAGGAGTGCAGTGCGCAAGAACCATAACTCTATCATCAGTATTTTTGGAGTTATTGCCCTTTGTTGTATTTTTACCCAATTTAGACTTGTCCGGAGCATTACTTCAAAAGTATAAGAGGTATCGACTTTAAACTTCATATATAGATAGATCTCATGGACTAGGAGTGCAGTGTGCAAAAACCATAACTCTGTCATCAGTATTTTGGAGTTATTGCCCTTTGTTGCTATATTTTTACCCAATTTAGGCTTGTCCGGAGCATAACTTATAAAGTATAAGAGCTATTGACTTTAAACTTCATATACAGATAGATGGCATTGACTAGGAGTGCAGTGCGCACGAACCATACCTCTATCATCAGTACTTTTGGATTTATTTCCTGTACTTATTATATTTTTACCCAATTTAGGCTTGTCCAGAGCATACCTTCAAAAATATAAGAGCTATTGACTTCAAACTTCATATATAGATAGATCTCATTGACTAGGAGTGCAGTGCCTACGGTCCGTTACTCTGTCATCAGTATTTTTGAGTTATTGCCCTTTGTTGTTACATTTTTATCTAATTTAGGCTTGTTTAGAGCATAACTTCCAAAGTATATGAACTATTGACTTCAAACTTCATATACATATAGATCTCATTTACCAGGAGTGCAGTGCATAAGAACATTTACCTTGTCATCCATATTTTTGGAGTTTTTGCCCTTTGTTGTTATATTTTTATCAATTTTTGGAGTTGATGCCCTTTGTTATTTTTTTCCAAGTTAGGGAGCACTTAAGTGCACACATCAAACTTATCCAGAAACATTTACCTCTTGTGAAAAGACCCCACTGGGGGTATGAATCACCATTTGTGATAGGTCTAGTTTGGAGTTAAAACTATTTCACAACTGTCATTAAGTTTCTTCCACTCAAAAATTCAATAAAATAATTTCACACATTGATTTTGCAGATGACAATTTCAAAGCAGACGATATTACAGCCGGATAAGGGATTTCATTTCCTACATGTACCATTCCAGACTTTCATTATACATGTACAATGCTCCCTAAAGTGGAGAATGTGTTATTCTTTCCCAATAAACGCGTTTATGCTAAAACTATTATTTTCACTGCAAATAGTTTGGAGCCAGATCAGACGCCGGATAACCCGGCGTCTGATCAGGCTCCAAACTGTTTGCCACCAAGATAAAGATGAATTATCAGAATTGTCAAAAAGTTGTACTTTTCTACTTTTTAGTGTTTTGCGTTTGCGTACGTTTGCGTTTAAACGGGAAAGAATAACAGATTCTCCACTGTTCCTACAACGGCCCTTCGAACAAGGATTCCCCCTCCTTATAACAGTGATTGCCGCTGTTCCCCAAACAAGACAAATATAATTGTCTAACGCTTTTGCTGCTGCAATATCGTATGCTTCGAGTAGTCGTCTGGTATTTTTTCTCCAAGTTATTATGTATTGGACAATTTGACAGGAGAAACATAAAGACTAGTGACAAATAGTTTGAACCCAGATCAGACGTAACACGCGGCGTATGATCTGGGTTCAAACTGTATGCAAATGTTTTATTAAGGGTACTGATTTTCCTCCATACAACAGCTTCCTCCGAATAACACACATAAATTGGGTGGGGATCCTGGGAACAAAATGCAGATTTGGGAACGGGAGAAAAATTGTCAGCAATCTTTCTCGTTTTTCTTTTTTTCCCTTTTTTTACAGTTACCTTATTCTTGTTAAATTTTATTGTCAAACAAATGTTTCAATTCAAGGAAGCTCCTTTCTGTCTCAATATCATTATTGTCTCCATTCCGAATTTCCATTTTACTAATTGAAGACAGAATATCGAAAGAAAGTAACATTTAAATTGTTTACCGACATGTTTGTGACAGTATTGGAAGGGCCGAATCTAATGTTGCAATAACTTGTGGCCCAACCCTTTTGTATATATTACATGATGCTTGTGTGAATATGTAAACTAATTGAACAATAAAATATTATTAAACTAAACTACACATGAATCACTGTCTCCCATTACATATGTTGTTGTAGAGAGAGACACTGTAAAATTTAACCCTCACAATGCTGATCGCGATCTGTTCAAATTTGCAGACGACTGATAAGGATCCTAACCGTTCTACACCTGAGCCGACAGGGCTGCCATACTTCTGGATTGTTTCCGAAATCTTTGGATTTTCCGAAATCTTTTGGATTTTTTCTTAATTTCTCCGAAACTACGGATGTTTTCCGAAATCTTCGGATTTCTGCTCTTACTTTTAAAATTTGGAATTTAATGCGTTTTTTTACTTAGAAAACATTGAAATGGGTGTCAGACAGTTTAGATCCAGATCAGTTGGTCGCGTTACGCGACGTCTGATCTGAATCCAAACTGTCTGCACAATTATGTTAGTGTTATAGAGTCTGGCAGCGAAAGGGTTAAAAGGTACGGATCCTTATATCGCGCTTGGAAATTTGGAAATCTTAGGATTTTTATGAGCATCTTATTCACCCGCTTACAACTCCGTTACAATGGGGCGCGCTTCAGAACGAGTTTTGGTACAGATTCTATCCGATTTGTGTTACGGCTTCTGAATCGTGCAGCATGTGTAAACAGATTTAGGTTCACAACCGTTCCCATTTCCGCAAAATCCCCAGGCGAATGCACACCCAAAAATAGGTATTGCGTTTTGATATATATTTCTCTAGGTTCAATTTCTCTAGGTTCAATGACCACTGTCGCTTTTGAAACTTGTATAATTGCCGATTACGGAGCGATTGTTTGTAAAGTTTACATGTACACTGCATTTTTATTAAGACAACTTTCACTTTCGGAAGAAATGCCGAACGCCTTCTGGCTTTTTTCCCCTCAATTTCGTGTATTTATGTGTTGATCTTAACATACCGCGACTGTTACATGTATCTGTTATCCTGTATTTTGGGAATGGTTGTTTTTATTGATAATCGTTCTTGGCAATGTTACTGTTCCGAAAGGATTGTTTTGTGAATGCTACAGATTCTTTCTTACATGGTTACAGATTCTGACGGGCGTTGCAATTATATGTAACCCTGATGGAACAGTGGTGACGAACGCGATCTAAATCTTTAAAAACAATCCACGAACTTGTACCTGTTTTCTAAACGTTTGGATACCAGATGATGCGCACATTACATCTAATTTGTTTGTTTGTAAGCATACAGTTATGTGTTTTTTACGACTTTCATGCAAATACAGTTCATATGGTCACTTCATTTGTTCCCTTTTAAACCATTTTATTTGGATTTGCAAGCTACTTCACACTGGCAACAGAAGAAATTTTTATAAGATATAAAACACCCTCAACTGTTTTCTTTTCTCATTGATTACACATGCATCTGTTAATACATATTCAGTCGAACCTGAATTGTTTAGATTATATGTGCATCACCTCTGCTGTACCCATAAACCGACATAAATGCTGTTTTTATCATTTTAAAAGGAAAAAGAATATCATTTTCGTCAAAACTGCACAACCTTTTTATAAGCTGCAGTTATTCTAATACAATTGCGAACAGAGTGTACAGATTATGCCACTGGAGTCGAAATTGGCCCATCCCTGGGGTCACAAACTTTACATACAAACATCATTCAAATTGAGCGATACCATTTAGTGCGGGGTGTTTTACTCGTTTGAGTAATATAGGTTAAAAGATCTTAACAACATTTGTCTAAAAAATGTCCCATTGTCTTAGATGGGTGTATGTCACGAATTTCTCTCAGCCTGATCAAACTAAGTAAAAATAACGTGATTCCGGATTCGTTGGAATAGTTGATAATCAAATACTGAGACTAGTTATATCACATTACACACTTTATTAAATATACAGAGTCAATCACTACTATCTCTTATCTTAAACCCTTCTTAAACACCACCACTTAAATCACTATGTATGTCAAACTGTCTATATCTTTTCAACACTGAACTCATAGTTTAACAACTTTGACAAACTAATTAATGCATTAAATAGCAACTGCAATCAGTCTTTGTTTGTAACTAAATCAAACACTCTATTTATTTATACTTATTGTTTATGGTAATTATTAGCTAACTCTTGGTCACACAGACACGTAATATGGTCACACAGACTCACTAAATCAGTCACACAGACACGATTTGTCAATACTAATACTCCGAGAGGCTGGTCACACAGACACCGTTTTAAATTGGTCACACAGACACACTAGAGTACATTAGTTTAATAGAGTTAGTTTTTAATATATTAGGCACCCAACTCAAGCGACACACAGTCGTAGGTATATCCTTGTCACACAGACGAAAGGATCAACTTTCCATAAATAGTTAGTATAACTAAACGATACAACTCATCTCTGTATAAGAAGCAGGTGACATTCCATCGTCATATCACAACGCCCTTAGCTTGTTCAATACTAACTACAGATTCTTTCTTACATTGTTGCAGATTCTGACGGGCGTTGCAATTATATGTAACCCTGATGGAACAGTGGTGACGAACGCGATCTAAATCTTTAAAAATAATCCACGAACTTGTACCTGTTTTCTAAAACTTTTGGATATCAGATGATGCGCACATTACATCTTATTTGTTTGTTTATAAGCATACAGGTATGGGTTTTTTACGATTTTCATGCATAT
This sequence comes from Gari tellinella, assembly GCA_922989275.2. Lineage (NCBI taxonomy): Eukaryota > Metazoa > Mollusca > Bivalvia > Cardiida > Psammobiidae > Gari > Gari tellinella. The sequence continues at coordinate 51,038,658 of OV277866.1, forward strand.
ACAGTTCATAATGTCGGTTCATTTGTTCCTTTTTAAACCATTTTATTTGGGTTTGCAAGCTTCTTCAATAGAACAAAAGGAAGAAATTTAATTTATATCAGATATTAAACACCCTCAACTTTTTTCTTTTCTCATTGATTACACGTGTATCTATTAATAAATATTCAGTCGAACTTGGATTATTTAGATTCTCTGTGCATCACCTCTGTTGTACCCATAAACCGATCTAAATGCTGTTTTTAACATTTTAAATGGAAAAAGAATATCATATTCGTTAATACTGCACAACCTTTTTATAAGCTGCAGTTATTCTAATATAATTGCAAACAGATTGTACAGATTATGACACTGGGGTCGAAATTGGCCCTTCCCTGGGGTCACAATTTTTACATACAAACATCATTCAAATTGAGCGATATCATTTAGTGCGGGTGTTCACTCGTTTGTACCCGGAAGAATGGACAAAGGGCATTATAGTACCTGTGCCAAAAATGGGTAACCTTAACGATGTTAATAATTTCCATGGCATCACTTTGACAAGTATTTTTTCAAAAGTTTTTTGGGTCATTTTAGAGATTACTCCTGTTACAAAATGAACTTACAGAAATAAGAAATAAAAACCTCAGAGGTGCTTTTAATAGGTCAAGATCTCAATGGATAGAGCAAGGTGAAAAGGTCACAAATTATTTTTGTAATTTAGAAAAATATCATAATTCATGTAAAAGTATTCCGTTTATAGAAAAAAATGGTTCGTTAATATTTGACCAAGAAGAAATTTTACAAGAAACTAGTAATTTTTATGAAACCTTATACAGCGAACAAAATACAAACAAAAATTATGACTTAGATAGGGAATTAGATGGCTGTAACGTAAATTAGTTGAATGCTGATCAGAGTAACTGTTTGGAAGGTCTCTTAACCTTTGAAGAAGTGTCAAATACTTTAAAAAATATGAAGAATGATAAAAGCCCTGGAAGTGATGGCTTTACATAAAATTTCTTTAAAGTATTTTGGAATAAACTTGGACATTTCGTTGTAAAAGCCCTAAACCATGCGTTCTTGGCTGATTCCTTTTCTAAAAATATAAAATTAGGAACAATTACATGTATTCCCAAGGACAATAAACCAAAGCACTTTTTGAAAAATTGGAGACCAATAACATTGTTAAATGTATTGTATAAATTAGCATCTGGTAGTATAGCAAATAGAATTAAAACAGTTTTAAATACGCTAGTGTCTCATGATCAGACTGGATTTGTTAAAGGTAGATACATTGGTGAAAATACTAGATTACTGTATGATATTATGAAATACTGTGAAGATAACAATATACCAGGTTTATTAATGCTAATAGATTTCGAGAAAGCTTTTGACTCCGTGTCATTTGACTTTATTGATAAAACTTTGTCATTCTTTAACTTTGGCGATATGTTCAAAAAGTGGATTAGATTATTTCTGTATAATACTGAGGTTTGTGTACAACTAAATGGGTTCCTATCAAATTTTTTTCAAGTTAAGCGAGGCTGCAGACAAGGGGACCCAATATCATCTTACATTTTTATACTGTGTGATGAAATTCTAGCAATAAGAATAAAAAATTGTAAAAATATCACTGGAATAAAAATCAAGGGGGAAGAATATATTATATCTCAATTTGCAGATGACACCTCCTTATTTTTAGATGGCTCTGACAAGTCTTTGCATAATGTTCTAGAAGTTATCAATAATTTTTCAGCTATATCCGGTTTATATGTCAATTTTGACAAAACAAAGGTCATTTGGATTGGTTCTCTTAAGTACAGTACAAGGTCAATAAAAACGAAATGGAAACTATCTTGGGGTGATAGTCAGTTTAAAGTTCTAGGGATTCATTTTGATGTAAATTTAAATGTGATCTGCGAAATAAATTTTGAAGAAAAGATAAAGAGTATACAAAAATGCATTTCATATTGGAAAAGGCGGAAACTGACTCCTATCGGCAAAATAACTGTTGTTAAAGCTTTACTTTTACCTATACTTACACATTTGTTTATAGGCTTGCCAACAATTAACTTCGTGAAAAATCTTACTAATATATTTTATGAATTTATATGGAACGGTAAAGCAAAAATAAAACGAAACGTTCTAATAAAAGATTATTCAGAAGGAGGGTTAAAAATGATCGATATTGAAAGCTACATAAGAAGTTTAAAAATTAAATGGTTTAAGAATTTCATAATTCACAATGATAGTAAATGTTATAATCTATTGCAAAACCTGATAAACATGACAAAGCTACTGAATTCCGGAAGTATGTTCTGCAAATTGATATTAAACAAGTTAAAGAATAAATTTTGGGTCGATGTCTTAGAAGCATACATGCTTTATATTAAAAAGAGTAGTGTTGGAGATATACAAGACATATATAATATGCCATTATTCTATAATGATAATTTTCTCATAAATAAAAAAGCTGTATATATACCAACACTTTACGATAGAGGGATACGATATGTAAACGACATTCTAGATAAATATGGTAATTTTGTAGATTTAAAATACTTAGAAGAAGTGAGTGGAAAAAAGATTAATTTCCTTCATTATTATGGCTTAATAAATTCAGTTAAGTCTTTTATGACTAGATCAGAATTTACTCCGAAAAAAGATTCACTTTTAGAATTTCAATACCCAACCATTAATTGTTATATGTACCCCATTTTAACCGGAAAATGTGACAATAAATTTGTATATAATGTACTTGCTAATAACGATGATACCCCTACTAGTCAATCCAAATGGGTGTCAATATACAAAAATAGTCTTATAAATTGGAAGAATATGTATAGCTATGTATTTAAATGTACTAAAGATACTTATTTGCAATGGTTACAAACTAGAATTATACATAGAATATTACCTACTAATACATTATTATTTAAAATGAAAATCAAAGATACTAATTTATGCACTTTCTGCCATAATCATGAAGAAACAATTGTTCATTTGTTTTGGGAATGTTGTAAAGTGAAACCAATAATAACACATATTTCAGATAAGTTAGTAAAATATAACCCGCACCTCAAAATAAATAGTTTATATGTACTTTTGGGAAGTGAGTGGAAAAAAGATTAATTTCCTTCATTATTATGGCTTAATAAATTCAGTTAAGTCTTTTATGACTAGATCAGGATTTACTCCGAAAAAAGATTCACTTTTAGAATTTCAATACCCAACCATTAATTGTTATATGTACCCCATTTTAACCGGAAAATGTGACAATAAAATTTGTATATAATGTACTTGCTAATAACGATGATACCCCTACTAGTCAATCCAAATGGGTGTCAATATACAAAAATAGTCTTATAAATTGGAAGAATATGTATAGCTATGTATTTAAATGTACTAAAGATACTTATTTGCAATGGTTACAAACTAGAATTATACATAGAATATTACCTACTAATACATTATTATTTAAAATGAAAATCAAAGATACTAATTTATGCACTTTCTGCCATAATCATGAAGAAACTATTGTTCATTTGTTTTGGGAATGTTGTAAAGTGAAACCAATAATAACACATATTTCAGATAAGTTAGTAAAATATAACCCGCACCTCAAAATAAATAGTTTATATGTACTTTTGGGAACCGATCAAAATGACTTCAAACTTGACATTTTGTTTTTAGAAATAAAACGATATATATTTTTATGTAACACAAAGAAAATCGTTCCATCAATAACCGGGTTAAATAACTCATTGAAACTAGCATGGGATATAAAACAAGTATGTAGTAATTCAGAAAATATAACTTCTACATGGACAATTGTACAATATCTTATATTAAACTACATTTAGACATAAAACGTACTGTAATAAAAATAACCTAGCAAAAATGCATGTTTCTTCCTGTATTTTTTTTTTATTCCATTTTCAATTTTTTTTTCAATAAAAATGTATGTTTTCATATTTACATTCGATAGAAAAATTGTATATTAGAAATATTATTTAGTTTTTGACGATTCTACATGAAAATTTCGTTGTATTTGTATTTTCTACTTAAACTACATGATGTTGAAATGTAAAAATATGTATGGATGTAATATATGTGAATAAAAAAAAAAAAAAAGATTCTCTGTGCATCACCTCTGTTGTACCCATAAACCGATCTAAATGCTGTTTTTAACATTTTAAATGGAAAAAGAATATCATATTCGTTAATACTGCACAACCTTTTTATAAGCTGCAGTTATTCTAATATAATTGCAAACAGATTGTACAGATTATGACACTGGGGTCGAAATTGGCCCTTCCCTGGGGTCACAATTTTTACATACAAACACCATTCAAATTGAGCGATATCATTTAGTGCGGGTGTTCACTCGTTTGTACCCGGAAGAATGGACAAAGGGCATTATAGTACCTGTGCCAAAAAAGGGTAACCTTAACGATGTTAATAATTTCCATGGCATCACTTTGGCAAGTATTTTTTCAAAAGTTTTTTCATTTATTCTAGACAATAGGTTGAGAAATTGGGCCGAAAATAATGATCTGCTAACGGACTACCAATTTGGCTTTAGAAGTAATCGGAGTACAATAGATTGTGCTTTTATCTTGCATTCTTTTATTGAAAAGGTAATTAAGTTTGAGAAGAAAAAACTCCACTGTGCTTTTATCGATTTTCGAAAAGCGTTCGACCTAGTATATAGAGATGGTCTATGGTTGAAATTAATTGAATATGGTGTTTCAACAAAAATGATTAAAATGTTACAATCAATGTACCTGAATGTTAAATCTTGCGTTAAGGTAAATGGTGAGCTGAGTGATTTTTTTGACAGCTATATGGGGGTTAAACAAGGAGAACCGTTATCTCCATTGTTATTCTTATTTTTTATAAATGATATGCGCACCTCTTTGCAGTCAGATAATGTTGAACATATCACACTAGATGACTTACACATTTACATGCTATTATTTGCAGACGACACTGTTTTGTTTTCTTATACTAAGGATGGTTTGCAAAAACTACTTGATCAGCTAAATGAGTACTGTCAGCAATGGGGTATAGTGGTAAACACTGATAAAACTGTTGTAATGACCTTTAAAACATTAACAGGCCATATAATGTTGATATTAAATACGATGGCAAAATGCTTAAAAATGTAAAGACATTTACTTATTTAGGAGTTACATTATCAGCTAATGGGTTATTTTATCAAACACAAAAGCAATTGTCTGAACAAGGAATGAAAGCATTATTTTCGATTAACTCTCTCTTTGATATTATACCCTTAAAGAGGCTCGCAACCGGATCAAGCATTAAAAATAGTAATTTGTAAATATATGGCTAATGCTTATATAAATGGGTAAAATTTAGTTTAGGGTAATAAATTCTGTTAAAAAATGCATTTCCAAAAAAAAAAAAAGGAGAGGCTCAGGTGGGATTCGAACCCGTGACCATCCATGCGGAGACAAAAATGAAAAATGAGGCATCGCCTTTACGCCCTCGGCTACGGACGCTCTCTAAATATATGGTAGCGAATTAACGTACTTCAATGATAGCTATTAATAGAACATTATTCGGCTCGGGTTTATGTCTGACCCCGTGTAGAGAAGCAACAACAACAACTATAACGTTAGCTAACGCTATAGAAAAACGATGGAAAATATCTAAAAAAACTAAGATTCGGTGACGATTCTTGAGACGTTTTTTGGACTGATCATATTTTTTTTTTAATGTCAGAAGCCAAATAATGCCACAAATTTGCTTTTATTTGAGTATTTTATTTTATTTTGACAAGAACACCATCCGGTTGCGAGTCCCTTTAAATGTAACAGAAAAAGTAAATATTTTTTATTCGATGGTATCGCCTATATTGAATTATGGCTCAGAAATATGGGGATTTCACGTAGCACCAGACATTGAGAAAGTACACACTAAATTTATAAAGCAAACATTAGGAGTTAGACAAAAAACAAACAAATAATGCCGTGTACGGAGAATTAGGTAGGCTACCTTTGTCAGTAATCAGAAAAATAAGAATTGTAAAGTATTGGTATAAAATTATAAATTCAGATAATTCCCTGATCAATAAAGTTTTCAATTCTTTAATCGATGAAAACGGAAATGCTCTTTATCAGAATTCGTGGGCAGATAAAGTTAGAAATATGTTATTTTCCTTAGGGTTTGGGTACTAATGGAATAACGGTTCAGTTACAAATTTACAGTTAGAGAAAGTCATTGAACGAATAATTGATAAGTTTTTGCAACATACGTTGCGAATTCTCCAAAGCTTGAAACATATGCGGTTGTTAAAAACTCTTTTGAGATAGAAAAGCATATTAAGTGTGTGTTCAATGATAATTATCGTAAATCACTATGCCGATTAAGATGCCCGGCACATAGATTATTAATTGAAGAAGGTAGATACCGGAATATTGAAAGAGATCAGAGATTGTGAACCCATTGTAATATGAATTGTATTGAAAATGAATATCACTTCCTACTTGTCTGTCCTAAATACCAAGAATTGCGACGAAGTACACTTCCTCCATATTATTGCTCATGGCCAACTATACAAAAGTTCAAATCTATTATGACTTCACAACAGTCTGGGCCCCTTAATAAGCTAGCAAAGTTTATTTACTTGGCTAACGAAATTAGAGAGTCTGAAATCGAATCTTAAATATATAGCAAATCGAAAATGTTTAATAATGTATATATGAGATATTATTTAGCAAAACATTCATATGCCAAACTAGTACAGCAATCTTACATGTTAACCGTACTTACATCCATTGCATTACAAATAAATTATTCTAATAATTAGTACTCACCACATAGTCCGACATGGAAATCACTATAATCCATTGTATATCATATAATATAGGTATACATACTAATGTTCAACACCTAATTTGTTCGAAATAAGTAAATTATCTATTTGCAAACGCTGCTTATCCAGATCTGGGGGCTTTCGGCTTAGCCACCTGATATGGGTTTTCATCGTTTGCAATATACTTTGCGGAAAACTAGGTTCAAACCCCTAAAAAACGTAATAAACTTGTCATCTATCAGTAAATGGATGAGTGCATCCGAACTATTGTCACAGGATTGATTGACTAGATAGTGTTGTTATATATATGTGTACATATTGTTCGTTTTGTTATGTTCAATCATAAATATAGTAATGTCAATTTTCAGTATGAAAATGCAGATCAATTTCGAATTCAATTGGCTTTGATTCTGATAAGACGAAAACAACTGTGTCGTCTTATCAGGACTTAAACCTATTGTAACGCTCAACAATGAAAAGAATTATGATCGAAATATAACTGTAAGTTGAAAATATTGAACCAACCTTAAAACTAGAACCAGCAGATTGGTAATCGTAGCAAAATTATATCTTGTTATTTTGTGATATTGTAAATACCTTAATTTATTCAAAGTATTATGTCAGTATATCGCATTTGTTTCGAGATGTATTTATACCGGAACTTGATCAGATGACGTTAATATAACCGATCAAAGGCCAGTATATATTAAGGTACTTCGCATATGCGCGTAGTTTCCATACGATTGTTATGAAACTTTTCATGAAGAATGATAATAGCCTAAGAAACAATGTGTGTAAATATAGGCAAAATTTATCGTGTGGTTTGTCTTTAAGGTCTTTTTTCTGACAAAAACCTAGAATTTTGATGATTTTATTTTTCTTAAAAATGAATAAAGCTAATGACTATAATTCTCACCCAATAAGTAGTCCACAACATTCATTACAAGAAAAGCTAAAAACATTTTGAATAAAGGTGTTCAGAAAGATGTTATCAGCTATTTAAATTTTGCAAAATGCTAAAAAATTGAATTACAAAAAACTGACTCATTCAATGTATATTTGTTTTCATTTTATTCAAATATATGGTTGATGAACTAGTCAGTCTGAAAAAATTAGAAAATATTACAGTCAGGATTTGTTGTAATAACATATTTTCTTATTAAAATGTGGGATATTTGTTGTTTAGATACAGTTACCTACCTTAGAATTAAAACTTTGTCATTAAAATGCATTATTATTTATTCATGGACTTGCATACAAGGTTTATTATATTGTTTTAACATAATTATAATGGGCAATATCGATCTTGAAAAGGTTAGCGTATTGATAAGCTTCAATGTGTGGCTTTATAGTTCGATCAAATCGTTTATATGTATACCGATTTCATTGACTTGTAAGTCATTAAACTAAAACGTACAGGTAAGTGGACATATACTTGGACCGTAAACATCACTAGTTCTAATCAACGAAGACTAAACATAACATGTCTCTTGATTACTGCGTTATGGATTGACAAGTCAATAAATCGGACACTAAAAAAAATATTTGGATCGGATGAGTCTCGAACCTATGACCTTTTGATTGCTAGTCAACCACTATACTAACTGCGCTATGAAGGATTATACTAATTCGAATCAACATTTCCTTTATATAAATTTTCTAGTATAAACACGTACGAAAACAGTCTGTGTCGTCAATACGCATATCCGCTCGCCCACAAGACCGACTTCCGGTAGCCAAAGGCCTTAAGTGCAAAAAAAAGTATTCAACTAGATTTGGAGCCAAACCAGACATCAATGTCGATGCCTGGTCGGGAAACAAATACATACGTTTATTTAGACACCTTGTTTATTTATAGCAATAATCTCCCTGTATGTTTAAAATGATGTTCACTCTCTTCTTAATGCTTTTCTCATGTTTATCAACCGCCTAGTGTAAGGCAACAGACATGTATCATGTTATGCCGAATAAAATGATTTGACTTGACTTGATTATAATAGTTTAAGCCATCAGTTAGAATTAAATAATCTTAACAACATTTGTAAAAAACAATGTCACATTGTCAATGTATCACTATGACTCAGGTGAGCAATTTAGAGTCAATGTCTTCTGTCACTGCCAAAGTCGCAGTTATGCCTCACCTCACCTCACCTATCCCGTAACCGCGGAGGTCGTTGGGGCAGCAATGACGACTCGTGTACCAGCCTTCTCCACGCGTTACGGTCTTCCGCTACTGTTTTGGCTCCGGCAAGATCAAGGCCTGTCCATTCTTTAATATTGCATGTCCAACTTTTGCAGTTATGCACCATTGAATATAATGCAGTCTTACAGTGGAGAAAACGTTATTCTTTCCCATTTAAACCTACCTAAACGCATCACGTTATTTTTATCTAAGTGTAAGACAGTTTGGAACCTGATCAAACGCCGGGTTAACGTATCTCAGACGCCGCTTTGGAGAGGCGGTGTCTTAGATGGGTGTTCACTATTTTATATAGCCCATTCAAAAGGAATTACAAGTAATCAAAATAAATCATACATCATATTTTTTTTATACTCGTCGTTTTTATTTTACACAGTTGTTTTCGACAGCAACACTTATAAATGACACCCTCTGTGACTTTATGCAGTGACGGATAACACCCCGGTTACACATGCGGTCGGGCTTAAATCGGTACCCAATCGGTCTAATATTTTGCTGTTTTGATCGGTTGTCATACGTGATTTAATTTCAGGCTTTCTGTGTAACCGGGTATCGGTGATGAATAATTGTTCAATCGGTCAAACGCCACCCCGCCTCCGATTGGCCACCGATGGGAGACTCATGAAATCCAATGGGCCGCCGATTAAAAGCGCCCAACAACCATTCAATAATCGATGAATACCGATAAAACACCGCTGAAATGCTGGCGGCAACCGATTGATCACAAATTGATCACCGATTTAACTGCCATTAACAACCGATGAAAACCGACGAGATCCCGCGTTTTAATTCTCATCTTTTTTTCATCGTTGGTAAGCATCAATTCGTCGGTGGTGTATCGGTGGTTTATCGGTGACTCGTCGGTGATATCGGTAGTAGACAGGTTGTCAATCGGTTATTTGTAAAATATTTTCACCGATCGAGAATTTTAAACACGTTTAAAATGTCCAATCGGTGATTTTTTACCGACGAAACTCATCTTTACCTAATAGCTATTGGTAGGTGGAAAACAGGTGGCCAATAGGTGATGCCGGTAGTAAATAGGTTTTCGTCGGTCCCCTCCCTAGTTTGGCGAAAAAACAACCGATCTATCACCGATGGCTCTGTGTAACCGGGGTGTAACATGGTCATAGGCATCAAACGCTTTACAGTAGGTACACCTCATGTCCATTATCTGAAATGGAAGAGAAATGTCGGTAAGAATCTGTATCTATCAGCATAACCTCGGTTAGAATCCGTAACGCTATCTGTCCGAATCTGTACCGAAAGGCGCGATCAAAATATCGATAAATTCAGGAGTTTTGCAAAACAATTGGAATCGACAATCGCTGGAAGTATTGATCAAATATACACCTTACTTAGGCAATTGAGAAAATAACCGTGACATGCAAATTTATAGGCCTTGTTTCGAAAATTCAAGGAAATCATTTCAGAAAACTCTATTTTCAATACAGTTCATATATTTTACGAATTGCTGGCAAATATTCAACCAGTGTATACATACTGAAGGCGTGGAATTAATCGGAACAACAGAAAAGCACAATATTTATAATATATTTGTTTGATATTAGGCTTGAATTACCTGTTTTTACATACCACCGCCGCCATGGACGGAAGCCGTAACACTTGTATGCCTGAATTTGTACGAAAACTCGTTCTGAAGCGCGCCCCATTGTAACGGATTTGTAAGCGGGTGAGTTTGGCGAAAAAGACAACCGATCTATCACCGATGGCTCTGTGTGACCGGGATGTAAAGGGCATTGCGACAAGTGTCATTGTAATGAGGGAGTCGTTGTTTGGGGGGGGGGGGGCGTTGTAGGGAGTGATCACTGTAATGTTAAAGCGACGTAAAATCCTTACTGATCCAAATCCTACCATCCGACCTTCGATCACAGGAGCACACATGTGACTGCTTGAGCCCTTTAGCTGTCTGATCTAAACTCATACTGTTTGCAAATGTAAAAATGCAATACTAATACGACTATCACAGATACATGTATATTATATACAGAATCACATTAGGATCACAGATCATTTTGCAGTCAGTTTGGTTCCAGTTCAGAGCACTAAGAAATTTGGTGTCTAATGTCAATGTAGGCTCTTTGATGCTTGAGTGCTAAATCCGAATTTATACTATTTGCTGTAGGGTACCAGTGAGAAAATCAATTAAAATAGATTAACAACTCTCTCTCTCTCTCTCTCTCTCTCTCTCTCTCTCTCTCTCTCCCTCTCTTTATTCAACAGAATAACATGTTAGTCTAACATAATGACATATTATTATAACAAAATAGCTTGCAGAACTGACATAATTACATTCGAATTGATCAAGATGGCGTATCTATTTAACATAATTACATAACAATTTCACATAACAACACTCGTTTTGAAGAGGACAACTTACGCGTTTGACATAATAACATTATAGTTCAACAGGATAACATATGTTTTTGACATGACGACATACTTTTTCAGCACGACAATATTTCAGACCTCAGCATAAGACAGCTGCGGCGTTCCATAGTCACTGACTGGCACACAATCTCGTCCGATCTCACGTGAACTGAGCACGTTTTGGGATGAGATGCGGCGTCGTTGCGACGTCTACCGAACCAGCAATTGACGATGGAACAGCTGGTTTATTGTCTAGTCAGGATAATGGAATGACATTCCTAAGCAGTTTTTTGAAGCGTAAGTTAGACCCATGAGACGGAGATGCTGTGCTTGCTTTGTTGCAATCGGAGGACACACTCATTATTTATTATGTGACATGGATTTTGACCCTTATTGACAAAAACGGATGTCAGTGCAATCATGTTTAACATCGTACATTTTTTACTCTTATACAATGTAAGATTGATGTTTAGAATAACTCGATAAAAAAATCATTTTATATATGGTTAGTTATTCCCTTTTCAGGACAATCATTCCCATTGCCCAGTTTCTGAGTTCCGTGAGTATACCTTTTAAAAAGGCTACATAAAAAAGAGAATAGCTTCTGTATCGTTAAACTAAATAACCTTAAATTACACGACACCTAACCAGAAGGTAATTTTGTAGAATTTCAGTACAAAAAAGCAATCAATCATTAAACTGTAAGGATACAGCTGATGGATGTGTAGCCTACGCCGCAGAGGAAACACACACTAATAGTCAATACAACATTACAGCGTTCTCTCTCTACAAGACACCAATTTGGGAGAAACAGGTTATGTGCGTTATTCGGAGGGCGTCGTTATAGGGAAGGAGTTTGGCTTACATTTGCAAACAGCTTGAAGCCCGATCAGACGCCGCGTCACGCGGCGTCTGATCGGGATTCAAGCTGTTTTTCACTCGTCATTAATTTATTGTCTGTCACAATGGTTAATATGTCACTTTGAGAAAAAACAGCAGACGACAATTTTAAGCAGACGATATTGCAGCAATAAAAGGGTAATACATTTATGTCGTGTTTAGGGAACTGCGGCAAGGGCGTTGTAAGGAGGGAGTCGTTATTGGGAGGGACGTTGTAGAGAGGGAGTACTGTATTTAAAGTACAGGTTAACCACTTAGCTGCCTTACACCGAGTACAACAGTTATTTGCAAACAGTAAGAATCCTGATGAGACGCCGCGTGACGCGGCGTCTCATCAGGATTCAAACTGTTTGACACTCATTTCAACATACATTGAGTCAAAATACCCTTTATGTAAATTTGTGAAGTAGAAGCAGACGACAATTGGAATTAACCTGATGACGTCATGGCAGGGAAGGGTTAAACTTCTGTACGCTATAGACAAAGCTGTGATAATTGCTACTAAGAGCATGTATCCAGATGGGACGCCTAGTAATCTAGCGTCTCTTATTTTATGGACCAAAATTGTTTGACACGCTAATGATATGATTTAAAGAGTACACAGAACCAACTACTTTTAGAAATGTCATAGATGCTACATTTCGCAGACTAGAATTGTGTATACAAGTAGCGTACTACTACTACTTATGCTTAGTACTACTACTTATACAAGTAGCCTACTTTCGGTTTATTATTACAAGTCTCCTTTTAATCCTTTATCCTTAAGGAGCGCCTTTTAGCGCACTTAATTTATTCCTCCACTGAAGGAAGAAAATAGTTCCCATTTTCACAGTCACGAACATGTGCCATAAGAAAAAGTTTCTATATTATAGCAGATGGTAGCTTATTGCTTTTGAAATAGATCGCAGGAAATATATTCATTTAGACCAGTTATGCAGGTTTGAAACCGACTGCAATCTAAAACAAATGCATTTATTTAGGTTAAGCTCCTATGTTTTATTTATTAAACTTGGTTTCATGCCAGATATAGATACGATACTGATTGAATATGGTCTCGGGCAGTTCATTGACGAATACCTTAATGGAGGAATATTTCCTTAAAAGAATTGTTGGAATCGTACTATCAAAAGATCGACAATTAGCTCTTATGTCTTAGATTGGAACATTCGGACATCTGTAGAAAGGTTTAGTATATTTATATTAGGTCTGCCAACTGTAATTACCAGTAATGTGATCTATGGAAATTTGCACAACGTTTTCCTGGACAGTTGATTTTTGTCAAATCAGCGGCTCAATTTGTAGCCTTTTTAACTCGCTATGACGATATTTGTTATATGTGCGGGAGGAATTGTAATAATCGTAATAAAGCTGGCCATCTTATTTTATCAAATATGCCCTTAAAAGTACTTTTAATGATTGAGGTTAAGGGTCAAGGTAACAGTAAACTGAAAATGGTACACGACACGCCATCTTCCAAATAATACTAACGTACAAAATTGATCAATCTAGCTGATGCGCATTACTAAAATTGCTTCAGATAAATGTTTTCTATAATTGCAGTTCAATAGCAAGGCTAAAGGAAAATTCAACTGAAAGAGGTATGTGGCACTCACCCACCCCACTGATATACTCACACAATAAATTTGGTATCCCTATCTGGTGCGGAAAGATGTTCCAAAAAAGATACATGTATTTATATAATTGAGATCAAAGGTCAAGGTTAACGAAGCATTAATTGGTATGCCCCACTCAGCTTTATCACGATGTTCCCACACGCCAACTTTGATATATATAGCTGATGTGGTGTACACATTATTACCCATTCAAGCTCCTGTAGATGAATGTTGGAATCAAAAGTCAAGGTTAAGGTCACAGTGACCTGAAAATATTATTAAACAGCCCGCCATTCCAAGATGTACTCGGACAACCCATTTGGTACCCACAGCTGGCAATATGAAATACTAGCATCCCCTAGAAAGCTTCTTAATGAAGTTCGGTTTCTTATGTCACTATGCAATATGAATGATAAATTGTGCCGCGCATACATGCTTTGCATCCTAAAGGTACGACTAAACTGTTTTCTCTCTGACAGTATAGTACATGTAATAGGTGAAAGTCATTCGTGATTGAGCAATCAAAGGCACAGCAAGGAAGGGAAATGTATTCTTAAAATTGTCGTCTCCTCTTTTTTTCTCAAAGTTACATATAAGTCGACATTTTGATAGAGGAAATATAATACTAATGAGTGACAAACAGCTTGAATCCAGATCAGACATCGCTTTACGCGGCGTCTGATCTGGATTCAAGCTGTTTGAAAAAATATTAGCCAATTCTTAATTTTTTGCTCCCTATAACTACTCCCTCTGAACAACGCACGTGTTTCCCATTGGGTGTCTTTGTAGAGAGAGAGAGCACTGTGCATTTAAAACTTTATAGAAATACGAGATCAGTTACATGTAAACTTAACCCCTTCATTGTCATGAAGGCATCTGCTTTAAACAATTGTCAACCTTTATTTCTCACATTTATCTTGTATGTAAATTGACACATTTAAAGTCGTTACCAGTGTCAAACAGTAGTGATCCTGATTAGACGCCACATAACGCTGAATAAAACAATGATGTGTCATACTTAACCCTTTCCCCCCATAGAAGCGACTTTTAGCGTATTTAATTTATTCCTCCGCTGAAGAAAATAGTTCCAGTTTATACCCTCATGAACAATTACCATTACAAATATTTTATATAGCCTAGCAGATTTTAGCTTAAAGCAGGCTGAAAGTAAAGCAGAATGTGCCTTAAGGCACATTCTGCTTTACTTTCAACCTGCTTTAAGTGGTCACCTGTTTTTCAAAACTAGAAACAGGCTATGAGGTAAAGGGTTAAGGTGTCATACTTAACATTGTCTGAATTATTTCAACATTAAATTAATATTGGGTATAAGTAAACGATCAGCAACTAGTTATATTTTTCGAAAGCCATGCACATTACATCAGCTTTTTTATATAGAGAATCTTGCATGAGTATTCATTTACTAGAATGTGTTTTGGGGAAAACGCATGTCTCTCTCTCAAACCCCTCGCCTGGGCAAGCGTTATATTTATATTAATCAATGAGTTTATGAAAAATAAAAAGTAATGAACACCAATGTGATATTCAAATTATCACAAATATAAACATTTTAAAAACCAATTAAGTCAATTAAAGCCGTATTTTGTATTAAAGCCATTCAAACTTGTTTATGGTAAGGCCACTACAGTGGAGAATCTGTTATTCTTTCCCGTTTAAACGCAAACGTACGCAAACGCAAAGCACTAAAACGTAGAAAAGTACAACTTTTTGACAATTCTGATAATTCATGTTTATCTTGGTGGCAAACAGTTTGGAGCCTGATCAGACGCCGGGTTACCCGGCGTCTGATCTGGCTCCAAACTGTTTGCACGGCAAATAATAGTTTTAGCGTAAAAGCGTTTATTGGGAAAGAATAACGTTTTCTCCACTGTACAAATGACGTTATTTGGTTCCAATGTCATAAAGCAGTTGTAGACGAGCACGGTGGACCGGGTCCAACTGTGCAATGGCTTTATTACACTGCCAGATGCGGCTTTATGTAATAAAAGAAAATATTAAATGGTTCAAATGATGTGTTGAAATGTCAATAGGCAAAACACGTGTATCTCAATACATTGAAAACCTTACAGAAAAACGAGATCAGTTCATCTAAACCCCTTCACTGTCATGAAGTCATCTGCTTTAAACATTTGTCGTCAACCTTTATTTCTCACTTTTTTTCTTTTATGTCAATTGACACAATTAAAGTCGTTCAAACTGTCAAACAGTTTTGATCCTGATTAGACGCCACGTAACGCGGCGTCTGATCGGGACCCAAACTGTTTGCAATTAACCAATATACACGCGGTTAGGCAGTGAAAGGCTTGAAAGGTAAAACCATGTTTGCTCATTACTTATACTACCCAGTCATGCATTTCGTAACTCTTTGCACGCTAGCGGCAGATATAGCTGCCACAGGCATATAATCTTTGCAAACAGTTTGGTTCCAGATGAGACGCCGCGTATCGCGGCGTCTCATTAGGATACAAACGTTTGCCATTCTGACACTGAATTTAAAAAGAAATTTTTAAAAAATTCTTTTTTTAGAAAGAAGCAGACGACAAGTATTGCAGACGAAAAAATTACACAACACGCAAAGAGTTAAGAATAGTTGAAAACATCTATACATTCACTTCAATAGTAATTGCAAAAAAAAACTGGCAATGTTGTGGGAGCACAGGGATAGGTATACTTTTTTACATCAGAATATTCTTTATAAGTAAAACTAATGGTATCGTTTCCAAAAAATCATTGCAGTTAAACTCTTCTTAACCGGACGTGTGTGGGGACAACATAGATGTCCGGTTAAAAGGACTTTCAAGTTTAGAAGGGTTTGATAAAATGATTCATAGCCTGTTATAAGTATGGAAGATAGCTGACCACCTTAAGCTGATTAAAAGTAAACCAGAAAGCGCCTTTAGGCGCTTCATGTTTTAATTTCAACATGCTTTAAGCTATCATCTACTAGAAAATAGAAATTATTTCTGTTGACACATATTGAAGAATGTGTTTTCTTCAGTGTTGGAATAAATCAAAGGCGAAGAAATGCATATTTATGGTATAATGGGTTAAAAAACAATGAGTTTGAAACGGGACCAACGTTTTAGCCTATAGTTTAGAGAGAATTCCGGTTATTATGAGGTTCCGGTTTGGAGGTGTTCCTCTGTATATCGTACACCATCTTGAGTACCATCCCTGCAATGAACATGACAAGATTGTTCATAATTTATTAGAATTATAACACGGGTATCTTATATGAAATATGAAATCGTGACTTATCCAATAAATTGTGAACACGAATGGTATAACTTTGCTATTTATGAAATTATGACATAACGTATAGAGTCGTTTTCTGTGTATTTTCATTTCTTATTTGTCGCATTAACCCTTTACCCAATAACCCGTTTATAACAATAAATACAGGTGATCATTTAAAGCAGGTTGAAAGTAAAGCAGGGTGTGCCTTTATTCCATTCCCAGACCGCAAGTTATGTGATAGATATCGAAACGAGCGTCAAACAGGTTTGATCAGCATCTAAACTGTTTGCAAAGACGACTTTATGCGACTCCTGTGGTGAAAGGGTGAAAGGGTTAACTCTTTTACCGCCACTGTATGGGTTAACCTTTTCATGTCAAAATTATTCGGGAGAGTTTTACCCCAACACCGCTTTATTGTCGTCTGATTCATTATTGTTGGCTGCAAGATATATACGTTTCAAAGTTAGATTTAATGTTGTTTGACTAAATAAATAACGATAACATTGTCAAATAGTTTCGGTCTGATCAGGACCCAAACTGTTAGCAAGCGCGATGTAAAGCGTCTTTGAGAGTGAAAGGGTGAACATCTTCGCTTTCCGAATGCGACTTGACCAGTATTTGTTGAAACAGTTTTGAATCAGATCAGACGCTGAGAAACGCGGTGTCTGACCTGGATCAAAACAATTCTACAGTCGTCTTTACGTTTCTTTATTTAAAATGCATAAATCTGGATTTTACAAAAAAAAACCAACAACATTTTAGACGACAGAGCAGACGATATTACGACTGAGTAAGGGTTGACGGATATCACAAATTTGCATTCATGATTGAGTTAAAGATCTACAAGGCCAATTGTCAAAACAAAATCCGAACACGATACAATATAGTCTCGTTATGTAAGGACCAATACATATATAATTACTGATTCTGATAAATAACGCCATTAAATTAAACCAGTTTGTTTTCACCTGACAGGGCGAAGCTAGCTTTTGGCAAAGATTAACTAATTTGCATTTGATTCTAGGGGTGATAGGTATAGTTCAGTATTGAATGGGTTTTTTCACGATACTTGCAACATGGAGAAACACATGAGCACGAAAAGGTACCAGTGCTCCCTCTCTACAACAACATCCAATGGGAGACAACTATTACGTGTGTTGTTCGAAGGGAGTTGTTATAGGGACGGAAAATTAAGACTTGGATTATAATTATTTGCAAACAGCTTGAATCTAGATCAGACGCCACGTTATACGCGGCGTATAATCTGTATTCAAGCTGTTTGTCACTTGTCATTACATTCCTTCTGTCAAAATGTCCACTAATATGTAACGTTGAGAAAAAGCGGCAAACAACAACGGTAAATTCCGATAATAAACGAACGTGTTGCCGCTCCTAAGTTGAAATGCAAATGTCCTCATCGAAACTCCGCCCTGCAAGGTCATAATGAATCGGCCTGTAACAAGCACTATTTTCAAGACCCGTTAATTGTGCTGAAATCAGGCAGTCTTAAACAAGAGAAAAGTGGCACAGAACTCTCCTATAGGATATATCTGTTTTATCTCCTGCATTAACCATTTCGATGCCAAATTCATCGTAAGAGTTTAACCCCTTCACCGCCAGGGTGTCGTCTGCTTCAATATTGTTGTCTGCAATATCGTTTCAAAATTAGATTTAAAGAAATATGACTTAACTATGTCGATACGAGAGACAAACAGTTTGGATCCTGAACAGACGCCGCGTTTCGCTGCGTCTGATCAGGATCCAAACTGGTTGCATTTAGTCGATGTTATGCGACTCCGGCGGTAAAAGGGTTAAGACTCCAAGCAATCATCCTATTCATTTATCATGTTACTAGTTGTTTACCGTAAATGAATAATGGTGTTGAATGTCTACACAAATGATGAGTGTACGGGTAATCTCTTTTGCTATATGATTATATATATTTATTTGTTCATTCATGAATATTAATTTCCTCTACAGAAGTAAATGCAATTAATGTGTCCAGAAAGCTTCTGATCAGGATCTAAGCTTTTTGGAGCCGTTGGCAGTGAAATAGTTAATATTTCTTTACTTTCAGCAGCTTTAAGCTATCATCTGCACGCGCGGATAAAGTAAACATTTCTTTTGGTGCATATTCATGAAGTATAAAGTGGACCTATTTTATATAGTGGTCGAATAAATAAAAGACGTAAAAATTCGTTTATGGAGTAATGGGTCTCTATCGGGTTGCCGTTGAACGGATTTTTACTGCATATAAGATATGTTAGATAGAATCTACTATCACTTTAATGAATGTGTATGTGTCTGGTCTTTAGAGAAGCATTAAAAGCAATTTAGAAGGTATATCATGTGGGTGGGTTAACACTTTGCATGCTGGGTAATATTTCGACTGCAACATTTGTCTTCTGCTACTGTTCTAGAAATGCTTTTTCAAAATTTAGTTTCAAAACAAGGTCAGAGTGTCCAACAGTTTGGATGCTGATGAGACGCCGCGTAACGCGGCGTCTCATCTGGATCAAAACTGTTTGCAAAGAAAAGCACTATCCCTACGCTAGCTTGTAAATAGTGAATGCAGTTATTCCTGTTGATAAATTCCAGTTGGTCAAAGATTATTATTTGAACTATGCTTTATATCTATAATTTGATCTTTATATGCGTCTCTTACGTTCGTATTACCGGTATTAGACGAACACAGCACCTTGTGTACAGTGGTAAATACGCTATTCCTACCCACTTTCCGCGTTTCTTACGCGTTTATTATCCGTTTCGCTAAACGGGTTTCCTAGCCGTTTCTTTACGCGTTTCTTTACGCGTTTAAAAGAGCCCGGATGTCGGTCTTAATTTTCTAAAGAATACTCCTGAAATATTGATTCGGGTCATTCACAAAGTGAGCAAAACATCAAATATTCCGACATTTCATGCGGTAAGTAAAGATTGCAGTCGTTATCGTAGCGGCGAGTCCAATGCAAGTCTGTCGCGACGGGTGGTTTATTGATTTATGGGTCTGGTGTCACTAATCGGATTAGTAGGTTTTTCATCGATAAGATCCGAAATCTCCGCGTGAAACGCACCAATCGCAACATCTCTGGTATAATCGTTTATTTACGCGTTTAAACGCGTTAAAATAGTTAGGCGTTAAGCGTTCGTTAAGCGTTCGTTAACCCTTCACTATGCGTTTCTTACGCATAGATTAACGCTTAAATGGGTAGGAATCGCGTATTTACCACTGTATTAACACATTCTCTGTCAGACGTCATCATTTTTTAATGTTTGTCGTCTGTTTTTATTTCTCCGTCTCAATTTTTGTTTATACTTTGACCTAAGAAATATTGAAATGAGTGCCAAAATGGGTATATTCTGATATTAAAAGGAAAAAAACAAAAGCAAAAACAAAACAAAAATTCTACCATACTCTACCGTATTTATAAATACATGTATATATATACACCGGGAATCAAAAAGGTACATTTACATGTAGTCTAATCTGTCAACATAGACTTGCATACAAGGTTAATGATATTGTTTAAACATTATAATGGGCAATCTCGATCTTGAAAATGTAGAAAAACACAAAATGAGACGTGTTTGTAAATGCGTTTTATGACGTCAATGAGAATGAAAGGGTTAACCTTAAAATATACAAGGTGGAGTTTCGATTGTACCGGTTATACGAATTAGTTTTGTAATGTGTCCCAAGTACATGATGGTAAGGGTTAATTGGTACATGTAACGTACTTTTCATAAGGCGTTAGAACTTTCAAACTGTTTGCAATGGACACCATGTTAGTGGGAAAGAATGGTCGAGAAGGAGTAATCAGTTAACAAACACCATGTTCTACTAGGGTTGGGTTTCGCACGTAAGATGAGTAGAGATGTCACACGGCTAATGATAAAACCTTTACATGCATAAAACGTATTGCCTGCAACTTGGCAAATAGTTTGAGTCCAGATCAGACGCCGAGTAACCCAAACTGTTTGTCAATGGCATTCTATATCTGCAAAGAATAGTAACAAAGAATAGAATTTATTAAAATTAGAAGAATCGATTTTATGATCAAATACTATAGATTCAGTTTCTATTTGCAAATAATTTGGTTCCTTAGAGTACCTAAAATTATTCTTTAGAAATAAAATCAGACGACAATTGTTTAAAACTGATGTCCTCAATGCAGTCAATAGGTGCAATGGGGGTGGTTTAAAATGTATTTCGCCTACTCGATGTGGCGGTTTAGGTATAAGGAGAAGGAACGACACGCCTTTCCGTGGTTTGTTTGGTTCATGATATATCAAATAAGACCCTTGGCAGGCGCGTAGCTACCTGTACGCAAAAAACGCAACTGCGTACACATTGTCCGCAAATATAGAAAAATTGAAAAGTCTAAAAATGCAATAAAAATCATAGGGGGTAGGGGTAGAGATCAAAGGCTTGAAGAAAAGCTGTCAGAAAAAAAACGTTATCCTAGAATCAATAATTTGTTATTTTGAGTCAAATTTTTACATAGTCTTTGAATACGGAAAACGCCCTCAGAACGCACCTGAGACCATCTAGGATTAAAAATTTCCCGGGGGAGCATGCCCCCGGACCCCTCTAGAGTAAGGGTTTTAAACCAATCAGACGGGGTAAGAATAAGAGATGAATGGCCGGGACACGCGCAAAAATATATAAAGATACAATTTATGTTATGGGGGAGTCGAATTTTACATATAGATTAAAGAATGCTGTTGCCAGATGGTATTTTTCTGTTTAACCTGTTTTGATTGCTCGAAATGCCCTGAGAACCCACCATTTATTTTAAGCCATATAGGAATATTTTTCACCGGAGGAGCATACCGCATTTGCCCCCTCAATCACAGTTTGCTTCATACGAGCCTGCTTTCAAATATCATGTTATCAAAACGGAACATTTATGTAAGTGGTTCTGTTGCAGATCTGAATGTTACTCATTGTCGGTTTGAAATTAACATCCATGATTTTGTTGTGACGTCAATGTCGTTTATATTTTATTTATTTTTTTGCATAGATTTATGTACTTTAATGCCTGTTTTGAAGGCGGGAAATGCCCTCAGAACGCACCAGAGACCATCTAGAAATAAAATTTTCCCGGGGGAGCATGCCCCCGGACCCCCCTAGTATAGGACTGCGTACACTTCCTAATTGGTCTAGCTACGCCCCTGCTTGGATTAGAGACAGAAGCGTTCATGGTGAAAACACTTGTTTACATATAGCTTAATGATATGGCAACAACTGTAGTATACACTGGAGAAAACGTTATTCTTTCCCGTTTAAACGCATATGCGTATACGAAACGCAAACGCATAGCAATTCAATGTAGAACATTACAACTATTTTGACATTTTCTCACGATAAATTTTATCTGAGTGGCAAATAGTTTGATTACCCGGCGTCTGATCTGGCTTTGAACAAACTATTTGCAATGGAAATAACAGTTTTAGCATAATCGCGTTAACGTCTTCCCCACTGTATGAATGAAACTCTACATTCAACGGAATTTCTACCACTCGAACTCTCGTAAATCGTAATTACAGTGTTCCCTCTCTCCAACGGTTCTCACAACAATGGTTCCCTCCTAACTACGACATTGCTGCAGTTTCCAGACCCTTAACAGGACAATTATTTCTATCGCTTTCACTGCTGTTTTATCGTCTGCTGTTTTACTCAATGTTACATATTGGACATTTTGATAGGAAAAAAACTTAATGACGAGTGACAAACAACTTGAATCCAGCTTCTAGTTGTTTGAAAATGTAAGCCGATTCCCTCCCTATAACGACTCCCTGCGAACAACGCATACATTTTTTGTCTCCCACTGGGTGTTGTTGTAGAGAGGGAGCGCTGTACAAGTTGTTCATCTGGAACTGAATATTTCAAATACGACTTATAACCACGTCACTTCCATCACGTTGTTTGCTTTAACCCTTTGAACCCTAGTCCCGCATATTGGCGTTCTTTACAAACAATGTACATGTGAATAGTATACGTGTCCTATGCAAACAATGAAGACACAGATCAGAGGGCTCCTAGGAGCCCTCTGATCAGGGTCTTCACTGTTTGGCATAATGCCAAACATTGACAAAACAACATTTAAAAGTCAGAAATGGACTAGACTTAAATGGAAACTGGAACGGTCCATTTAAAGTTTCAGGGAGGAAAGAGTTAAGCAATTGTCTTCTGCTTCTTTTTATCGAATTAAAAAATGTAGGTAACTTGAATAAAGTGATATCATATTGAGTGTCTTCGAGCAGTCTGGTTCTTGATCAGGCGCGGCGTCGCGCGGCATCTGATCAGAATTCAAATTATTTGCTAATATTAACATTCGCTTTATTATTCAAATCCATTGAAAAAAAAGACATTTAATTTGTATACACTCTATGTCTCGATAGGGCGGGACTTGTGGAACGTTTTACTAACGTTCACCGAGCGTTGCACGTGTTCGGCTATCGTAAGTCAGTCGTTACTCTAGCGTTACTCGTTTGTTTTGAAGTGAATGACTCATTTGCGACCTGATGCTTACTGTTCAAAATCACAATAATTCATTACTAAATTTCCAGCGTTTTGTTCCCGTTCGACCGTAAAAATCACACGCTAGCAAAACGGCATTCTGTCGTTAGTCGCAAGTTAGTCAAACGTTAGTCACACGCTCAACACGCTCGTCTAACGTTGGCTACTCGTTCGTCGCGCGCCAGTGGCACGTTAGTACACGCTAATGGTTCTCATGGGTATCTTACTTGGTCGCTGTTACACGCCTCTCGTGCGTCAGACACACACTAGTCATGCGTTAGGCACACGTTAATAACACGCAAGATGTGTCATGCTCATTCTAGAACGCTCAAAATTTGAACGATTGAAACGCTCAGAGAACGTTGACAAGAACGGCATGGTGTGACGGGTCCATTATGTGAACTAAACATACATGCATACTAATGAAATGTTCCTTTAATATTAGAAATTACAGCAAATGTAATGTAAATACCTGCATAAGAAATGAACTGAATTTGTCTGCATTTAAGCGAAATAAACGAAAATGCTCGGCAAATTTACCTTGAATCGCGTCAGTGTCGCTCATTTTCTGTCGTTTATTTCGCTTAAACGCCGACAAAATTTATCTTTCTTTAGTTAGTCACCTGTCTTATACAGTAAAGGAAACGTTATTCTTTCCCGTTTAAACGCAAACGAAAGTCAAACGCATCGTAATAAAATGTAGAAAATGACAAAGTTTCGACAATTATGACTATTTATGTTAATCTGAATGGCAAACAGTTTGGAGCCTGATCAGACACCGGTTTACCCGACGTCTGATCTGGCTATAAACTGTTTGCAATGGAAATAAACGTTTTAGCGTAAACGCGTTTAATGGGAAAGAATAACGTTTTCTCCACTGTACATGTTATCATCAACATATTTAGTGGTAGTAATAGAGAGGTTTTACTGTATGGATAAGTCCGCTTTAAGCGAGTTTGGATTATCGAGGTTAGACGGTATACTCTTCGGCATTAACATTATTATGCAAACAGTTTGGATCAAGATCAGACGCCGCGAAATTCTGATCTGAATCTAAACTGTTTGACACCCTTACAAATGTTTCCATAGTAAAAACAACAACACATAAAATCTAAATTTTTAAAAGTTAGTGCAGAAATCCAAAAATTAGTTTTAAAAATCCGAAGAGTTGGGAAACATCCGGAGAAATGGCAACCTTGATAAATCAGTACCCATTTGTTGGCAAATCAACTAACGATATCTATTGTAACTAACTCGCTGTACGGAGTTGCCCTGTGATAACCATTTAGAAAGTAAGAATTGGAGAAAAGGAAGCAAATTAATCTACAGAGTAAAGAGAAATAAAAGTAAAAAAAAAAACCCGGATAAATGTAAAAATAAATTGTACGATTTCATGATTTCCAGGAAATTTCGACAAAACAATAAGATTATTTCGTAATTTTTTTGTTACTGTTATTTTTCATAGAAGTAAAATTAGTGGAATCAGTGAAAATAATGATCGTGATAGATAATAATAAAAACTTGGTATGAAATAAAGATACGTCTTTGCGCTTGAAGTCTTATTACTCCTCGAATGATTAGCTACAGTCGAAACTCGATACTTCGAAATCGTTTAAATCGACCTTACCGGTATTTCGATCAATCGATCTCTCTTAAGACGAATATACCCGTATCTCAAAGTTAAAACGTGACTAAGCCACGCTTTTACTTTGAAATATGGGTATGTTCGAAGTAAAAGCGATTTCGAATTATCGAGTTTCGATTGTATGCTAGTTATGAGTAATAAAGTATATATTCCTTAACCCCTTCACTGCCTTACCCCGAGTATAAACTGTATTTTCAAACATTCTGGATACTGATCAGACGCCGTGTAACTAAATTCAATGTACTTTCAGTTAAATTACATAAATTTAAATTTGAGATATTAAAGCAGACGACATTTGTTTAAAATTGATAACTTCATGACAGCGAAGATGTTAAAAATATAGGTTTGTAACCATTTTGCTGCCGATTGCAATTTTACCGCTATCTGTAAACATTTTGGATCCAGATCAGAGATTGATGTAATTGTATTTGGTGTCTTTTGTTGGGTCCATACTTTTGCAAACAGCTTGAATCCAGATCAGACGCCGCGTAACGCGGCATCTGATCTGGATTCAAGCTGTTTGTCACGCGTCATTATATTTGTTCTATCAAAATGTCCACTTATATGTCATTTTGAGGAAAAACAGCAGACGATAACTTTCAGCAAACGATATTGCAGCAGTAAAAGCGTTAGACATAATCGTCATGTTTGGGGAACTTGGACGAAGGTCGTTGTAAGGAGGTAAGGAGGGAATCGTTGTTGAGAGGGTCGTTGTGGGGAGGGAACAGTGTAATGGGTTAAGCCACAATTTATCAGGGACAAACGCTTCAGATACCACACCACATTACCACTGTTTGACAATTGAATATATTCTATCATTTTACATGAAATTATTGACCTTTGTTTGTTGTCTAAAAAATCAGTCATTTTCATGAAATGACTAATTACACAGATTGACTGTACCATACACACGTTCTGAGAGTTTGTTTGATTACCCATTCTCTCTCTTACCTCGAGTAAAATAGTTATTTGCAAACAGTTAGGATCCTGATCAGACGCCGCGTAACTCAGGATTTAATCAGGACCCCAACTGTTTGACATGCATTTCATTATTTCATAGTCAAAGCTCCTTAAAATTTTAATTTGAGAAAAAAAATCAGATGTTTAAACTGACAACGTCATGGCAGTGAAGCGGTTAATGTACAACCCTTTTTACAGCGATAGTCTTGGTTTCCCACAAGTGTAAGACTACAAAGGGTTTTATTCATGTATTACTAGATCTACCTGGTTTCACAATAGCCGAACTTGCGTAAAGTGAGTTTGAAGAAATATTGCAATCTATAAAACACTCACACCACGAAACTTTAAATGGACAAGTTTTCAATTCAGAAAAGCTCAGTTATGACTATATATGAACATTAGTAACAGACATATTAAGGAGAAGGCCTACAAATCACGTGTTAGGCCGTCTCTAGAATATGCCTGTTCGGCCTGGGATCCCCATCTTAAGAAAGATATCGACAGACTTGAGAAAGTTCAGAGACGAGGGGCTCGATACGTGCTCAATCGATATCACAACAGATCCTCAGTGTCTGAAATGATTGACCATCTGGAGTGGAAACCGTTGGCAGAAAGGAGAAGAACAGCAAGACTGTGTATGTTCTATAAGCTGGCAAATGGCACTGTGAACATTGACACTAGTGCGAAACCCACACCATACCAAAGACAGTCGCGATCGTTCAATGAAAGAGCATACCAGCTGCCAATCTGTCGGACGAATGTCAGGAAGGAATCTTTCTATCCGCGAACGACATGGAAATGGAACACTTTGCCCCACGAGTACTGTGCTTTCGCAGAGCCTCGATTCCTTCAAGGCTCATCTTTCAGCATAAATAGGCTGCATTGCGTTTCATGCGCACATCCTGAAAACGGCAGAACAATCAACTATTTGATGGAGGCCGTATTATGGTAGAAGTAGAAGTAGAAGTAGGGACTTTTTTCTGCAATACAAACAAACAGTACAGACCTTGATCGGATTGTAACTTTATGACCACACTGATCTGCGTTTAAAAATGGATTACACATGCGTACTGGTATTAGATAAAGTATCACCAGCTTGACAAATAGTTTGGATCCAGATGAGACGCCGAGTTACTCGGCGTCTCATCTTAGTCCAAACTGTTTGAAAGAGTTATCACAAATATCCTCCTTATTTGCAGAAAGGTTAAGTTAAATATGATTGGTTAAAGTAAATTTGCTTCAAATGTTCATTCAATGAAGCAAAACACGATTGTCATCATTGGAAGTTATCCGTTTGGTAAATAGGTCATGTTATAACAGATGCGATGATCTACATATATTCATTTTTGTTGTCGCATGAACATTTTGGATAGGAACACTCCTTTCTTGTTCGTCTTGCAGTTTGGTTATTTCAGTAGGCGTTTATGGAAAGTATTATTAAGCCTTTCACTCTCAATAATGCCCAAAAGCGCGTTTGCAAACAGTTTGGGTCCTGATCAGACGTCGCGTAAAGCGACGTCTGATCAGGACCCAAACTGTTTGACGCTCTTATATATATATATATTAAGTCCTACAACCTTAAATCTAACTTTGAAACGTGTCTTGCAGACACCAATACTGAAGCAGACGACCATATAGCGGTGAAGGGGCAAAAATCTCCCGATTAATTTGAACATGAAGGGGTTAATACGCTCGTTATTGGTCATATTTCATACTTCGTGACTTAAGGTAAATACGAACCAACACAGAAATAGCAGTTTAAGGCTCCACCCAACTGGATATACATATTTTAAAAGAATGGAACAAATGCGCCTTGAAAGATGACATCTGCATTTTTATTTTCCATATAAAAAAATAGCCATTTTGATTAAAAACACAGTAAGCCAGGCATACATGTAGGATATCTGAGCACCATCTGATCTAAATTCAAACTAATGGAGTTCAAGTCTAGGAGTGCTTGGCACAGAAGGGGTTAACTTCCGTCACTGCCGCGTATTATCTTCTGTTTTAAAACCCTTTCCCTTATAGAAGCGACTTTTAGCACATTCATTTTATTCATCCGCTGAAGCAAAGAGTTCCAAATTATACCGTAATGAATATGTGTCATATTTAATACTGTCCTTATTCTAGCAGTTAATAGCTTAAAGCAGGCTGAAAGTAAAGCAGAATGCGCCTTAGGGCGCATTCTGCTTTACTCTCAACCTGCTTTAAGTAGTCACATATCTTCAATACTAGAAACAATGCTATCAGGTAAAGGGTTAACCCTCTTATCGCCAAAATATCGTCTGCATTGGTAGTGTCTGTCTGCAATATTTTTAAAGTCAGATTCAGGATTTTTTGATTGAAGAAATATAGAAACGAGTGTCAAACAGTGTGGATCCTGAACAGGATCCAAACTGTTTGCGAGCGCGCTTTTCAGCGTCATTGAGACGCGGCGTCTGCTGATGATCCAAACTTTTAGCAAAGTCGCCTTTTGGCGACGTTGGCAGTGAAAGAGTTTTTCACATTGCGGAATCAGTTTTACGCCCAAAAAAATTTGTTCACGAATTACTTCTTTTGATAAAAAACAACAGACAATGTACACAAAATTATACATTTCATGATACAGTCTGCTTACCGATTGGATGGTTTCGCACTAATGCACGGCTTTCCAAATGAAACAATGATTAGAATCGAAACCGCATATTCAATTTAGTTAAAAGTGCAGTATACATGTAACTATTTCATTGTCAATGGCGTTAAAAAATGCTTTTAAAATCAGTCAGTAGCGCGGTGTCTGATCAAGGTCCAAATTTGTTTATGGAGATCTCAATGCTTTTTCCCAATTGGCCACAAAACAAATGTTTTGTTACTACTACTACTTCTACTACTACTACTACTACTACTACTACTACTACTACTACTTCTACTACTACTACTACAACAACAACTACTACTACTACTACTACTACTTCTACTACTACTACTACTACTACTACTACTACTACTACTACTACTACTACTACTACAACAACAACAACTACTACTACTACTACTATGAAAGTAGTGAAATGAGACTCGATGCAGTGGAGAAGTGTTATTTTCTCACAACAAACGCGTTTGTTCGTAAACAATTACATGTTTTTCCTTTTCAAACAGTTTTAATCCTGATCAGGCGCTTGGCAACCAGGCGTCTAATCAGGCGTCAACCGTTTTAGATTTTAAAAGCAAACTGGCATATTCTGCATTCAGTTGTATAGCGTTAGTTTCGTTTAACAAAAAAAGAATGACATATTCCTAATTGTAGGTACCAGCTAGGGTACCATTTGTTTGGTTGAAATATCCTATTATGTGCACCTAGTGGATGGTAAAATAATTATTCGTACCATTGTGTGTTAGCTGTTGACATAATTGAATTTGCACTTCGTAAACATGTCACTAGGATGGTAAATGTTTTGAGTGGAAAGTAGGAAAAAAGGCCTTTCTATATTTCAGTGAAGGTTTGTCATAAATTTATTCAAACTTTGTGTTTATGTTGGATTGTATAGTTTATAGTAATATTTATGATATTTATATGAATGTTTGTTTCTTATTTATCGGAAAATAATTATTATACGTCTCCGTGTTGGTGAATATGGATCATTAAAGTGATTCAGAAACAATTCCAAGAAATAAATAAAACTTGTACAATAAAGCCTCGATAGTCCGAACTTGCTAATTTGATCTGCTATATTTGTGGTCGTTAAACCCTTTACCAATAATCTGTTTCAAGGTTTGAACGCAAATGATCGCTGAAACCAGGCTAAAACCAGCAAGCCAAAAGTAAAGCAGAATGCTCCTTAGGGAGTATTCAGCGTTACATTTTGCTTGCTTTGAGCTCCCTTCTGGAAAGTTACTGGAAATGTATTTAGTTATTTACGTTTAGGATTCCCTAGCTGAGGACCTATGTTCTTAGTGTAAGAATTATTTGAAGCGTACACAGGTGTACAGTGGAGAATCTGTTATTCTTTCCCGTTTAAACGCAAACGTACGCAAACGCAAAGCGCTAAAACGTAGAAAAGAACAACTTTTGGACAATTCTGATAATTCTTGTTTATCATGGTGGCAAATAGTTTGGAGCCTGATCAGACGCCGGGTTACCCGGCGTCTGATCTGGCTCCAAACTGTTTGCACTGGAAATAATAGTTTTAGCGTAAACGCGTTTATTGGGAAAGAATAACACATTCTCCACTGTACATGTATCTATGAGGTAAATGTTTAGAGCAATTTTGACACTCTGTTAATCAAATTAACCGTTGATCAACCTTTTCGTGAGGTCTTTTCCCCTTCACCGCTATATTGTCGTCTTTTTCAATATTGTTGTCGGCACTATCGTTTCAATGTAAGATTAAAGGTAGAAATTTCTAAAAACAATGACATTTTCTATATGTTATTGCAATGCGTTTGCGTTTCGGCTGCGTTTAAACAGGAAAGAATAAAGAATTCTTCATTGTATACGACAACTGTCAAAATAACGTCTCTGAATGATGTCAAGATGTTCCAGAAAGTTTTCTTTTCCCAGTTAGCGCGTTTGTGCTAAAGCAATTATTTTCATTACAAACTCTTTTGAGCCTGATAAGACGCTTGGTAATTTGGCGTCTGCTCAGAATCCAAGCTGTTGTGTCATATACATGTAGTTTCGTTTAAACGGGTTAGACTAACTTATTTCCATTGTAATTGTGAGCTTTGAATGTTGTACTCAAATTATAGAAACTAGTTTGAAAACCGAATCGAATATACTTCACCAGGCAATCGTTTCTAAACATCATCTATGTGCTAAGATAACCAATTTACATGCATGTCAGGGGTCCGTTTCATAAAACTTCGTACGACAAATGTTATCGTAAGTCTGATTAGAAAAATCTCAATTATTATTTATTTCTCCATCTAATCTTGCCTTGTGACATCTCTTTGGAATCGTCTTTTCAAGACGATTCCAAAAAGATGTCACAAGACAGGATTAGATGGAGAAATTACATGTATTTTAAAGTTTTGACTTACAAACGTTTTTGTCGTATGAACTTTTCTGAAACGGGCCCCTGATCCCTAAGTGTTCAATGTCTGCTTAGACTCGACCTCATTTGACACCCGGATTGAAATGAATTGTCCTCAATTTCAATATGCCATTATTTTCCTCTGGTCGTCAGGGTATATACTGGTTTTTCTAATTTCAAATAACATGTGACAACTTCCGTTAAAATTAACATTATTTACTTTATCACTGTAAAGGTTTTGCCATTTTACTTCCTTACACCGAGAACAATGGTAATTTGTAAACAGTTTGGAAACTGGCCAGTAACGCGGCGTCTTATTAAGATTTAAACTGTTTGACTGTTTTAAGTTAAAATACATAAAATTTAAATGTGAGAAATAAAGCAGACGACAATTCTTTAAAATAGATGGCGGTTAGTTAAGGGGTTAAACTGGAAATATTTACATTGTATTGTTATTATTATACCAGACTTATATAGCGCTGTTTTATCATAGAAGTTTTCGAGAGATGAAATTATGCTTATGGACGTCGTTTAAGCCAAAATGACGTCACAGTATTCATAATAAAGACGGGTCATATAGAGTTCAATATCGCCAGCGCGTCATATCGAAGCAGTTTACAGACGATATTTGTGATATTCTGTGATTCTGTAACAAATATCCGTCAGTCGATACAGTGGAGAAAACGTTATTCTTTCCCAATAAACGCGTTTACGCTTAAACTATTATTTGCAGTGCAAACAGTTTGGAGCCAGATCAGACGCCGGGTAACCCGGCGTCTGATCAGGCTCTAAACTGTTTGCCACCAAGATAAACAGTTTTATTCTTTATTATAGTCTCATCATGGTTACAGCATAGTATATACACAAACAAATATTACAAACAGTATTTTCTTTCCCGTTTAAACGCAAACGTACGCAAACGCAAAGCACTAAAACGTAGAAAAGAACAACTTTTGGACAATTCTGATATTTCATGTTTATCTTGGTGGCAACCAGTTTGGAGCCTGATCAGACGCCGGGTTACCCGGCGTCTGATCTGGCTCCAAACTGTTTGCACTGCAAATAATAGTTTTAGCGTAAACGCGTTTATTGGGAAAGAATAACAGATTCTCCACTGTAGTATGATTTAAGAAATGTTGACACGAGTGTTAAACAGTTTTGATCCTGATCAGACGCTGTGCTACGCGGCGTCTGATCCAGATCCAAAACTGTTTGTAAAGTTGAATTTTTACGACTTTTGCGCCGATAGGGCAAATGAAGTCATGCCATAATCTTGACGAAGTTTGAACAACATATCCAATACATTTTAACGGTTTTACGTAAAACATTTATTCGCAAAGGCAATATTGTTAAAATGATGAATGGGTAACAGAAACACCCAACACTCTTCAGTATGAATAAAAAACAGCTTTTACATTTGGTCAGTCAGTGTGTGTACTAAGATCGATTTGTTATAAACTGAACGGACCTAGTCTCAGGGCTGCCATAAGTTGACATGAAAAATCCTAAGACTTCCAAATTTACATTTTTCAAGTGCGGTTTTACGAATCGTACCTTTACCCCATTGCCTTTTTCTTGTTTTGTTTGACATGCGACTACTTAAAGCAGGCTGTAAGTAAAGCAGAATGCGCCTTAGGGCGCATTCTGCTTTACTTTTTACTTTTAGCCTGCTTTAAGCTACCATGAACCGGGGAAAAATCCGGAGATTTAGGAAAAATCCGAAGAAATGGCAGCCCTGTAATCTTGCAGCTGCTGAACAACTCTACTGTCTATATTGAGGCTAAATATATATTTTATTTGAAAGACTATGCTTATTTAAAATGACAGTATCACTGTGTGGTGGGGACGCTACCGTCGTAATCGTAAATAAAGATTACTCGCTACCGATATTTTGTTTATCTTGTTTACGTGGGAGGTCTAGCAAAATAAAAACGCATCAATTTCATCTATTTACTCGTAGAAAAAGTTTAAGACCAACGCGTCATATAAATGAGGACTGTTTTACGGCACTGCTTGTGATTATGTGACAAAAATCCGTTCAGAACGGATTGAATTAAGAAAAATTTGGTTTTCGAATCGACAGAAAATTGAATCGATGATATCACGTGATTTATTTTGATTCTCTCTACAGTTTTCCCGACAGTGTGCATGATCTCCTATTGACATCATGGTCAACAAATCAGATTACGAGACTATTATTTATCTGGCAATGTATTATCTAACCTTAATAACCACTGACACTCTCAATTGATCAATTCAATTTCAGCTTAAATTTAGTCCGGATTTTACTATTTAAAAGTGTACGTTTTTAACAATATTTCACAAATGATAAAGAGCATAGATCCTGATCAGATATGAACCCTCAAATCTGGATATACAATGTTTCAATCAGACAAGTATTTCCCCACAAGTGTACTGTGTATTAAGTTCCTGGAGACCCGTCATTGGAGGTTAATGGGCCAATGTTTCATTATTACTCATAAATACTTATATATTACTTATAAAATCAACCAAATTGGAAACGTCAATATGTCACCGATTAATTTGTCTGGCTAAAGCACTCCCACGTGACGCTGTTAGGATATCATCGCATTCATTACATATTAGAAAGAGGTCGCTTAATAACCCATTCACTGCCATGAGATCATCCAACCCCTTCTATGCCATAACGTCTTCTGTTTAAACCAATTTCTGTCGACATATATTTTATAAATTCAATAGTTTAGGTATTTCTCTTAAGAAGTGTAAATAATAAAAAATAAGTTTCAAACAGTTTGGATCCTGATTAGACGCCGCTTTACGCGGCGTCTGGTCAGGATCCAAACTGTTTGTAAATAACCACTGTAATCGTGGTGAAGGCGTCGTGAAAGGCTACCTACTAGACTAGTCAATGAAATGAAATATATCCCAATGATACGTTGGAAGGTTAATTTCACTTTAAATCTAGTGCATTATTGTCCAAAAAGGCTTGTTGTCTTTACATACATCACTAACCTTTGTATATAATAATAGTTTGATTTACCAGGTTTTATTAGATATTCAGCAGTCTGGCTATTGTCAAAATATAGAAAAGCATTAATCCGACTGCATGTTATCCCTTTTATGATATTTGTTCAGACAGGTAGTCAGAAAATAAGCAAAAAGTGGTTATTGGACCTTTTATTATATGGCTATTTCTCTTAAAAACGTTTCCGGAAAGAGATATGTTGAAAACATACTTATTTTGTTCAAAATTACGTTTGTTTGTTTTCATAACAGAAGTAAATAACTCTAAACCTTTCTCCAGATAAGTTAGACTTCACCGGCAGTTGCAAGCAGGTTGAATCCTCATCAGACACATAGTGACCTATGGCCCGTTTCATAAAACTTCGCACGACAAAAGTTGTCGTAAGTCAAATTATAATTTTTTTTATTTATTTCTCCATCTAATCCTGTCTTGTGACATCTATTTGGAATCGTCTTGAAAAGACGATTCCAAAGAGATGTCACAAGACAGGATTAGATAGAGAAATCAGAAATTAAATGTATTTTAAAGTTTCGACTTACGACCGTTTTTGTCGTACGAAGTTTTATGAAACGGGCCCCTGGCATCTGGTCAGAATTCAAACTGTTTCACACTCGTTTGAGACTTCCATGGAAATATTTCTTATGATATTATTCTGAGAGCAAGCGATGAGTAGAATTAGGGTTTACAACGCTCCCTCTCTACAACGACAACCAATTGGAGACAAATATTATGTGTTGTTCGGAGGGAGTCGTTATATGGAGGGAAATTGGTTTACATTTGCAAACAGCTTAAATCTAGATCAGACGCCGCGTAATTCGGCGTCTGATTTTGATTTAAGCTGTTTGTCAATCGTTTTGTCAATCGTTAGTAAGTTATTTTATCTGTCAAAATGTCCTTTATGATACAGTGGAGAATCTGTTATTCTTTCCCGTTTAAACGCAAACGTACGCAAACGCAAAACACTAAAACGTAGAAAAGTACAAGTTTTGGACAATTCTGATAATTCATGTTTATCTTGGTGGCAAACAGTTTGGAGCCTGATCAGACGCCGGGTTACCCGGCGTCTGATCTGGCTCCAAACTGTTTGCTCTGCAAATAATAGTTTTAGCGTAAACGCGTTTATTGGGAAAGAATAACAGATTCTCCACTGTACTTTGAGAAAAAGAGCAGACGACAAGCATACGGTATTGCAGCAGTAAAAGCGTTAGACATTATTGTCCTGTTTAGGGAACTGCGACAAATGTCGTTGTAAGGAGGTAATCGTTGTTGGGAGGGCCATTGTAGGGAGGGAGCACAGTCCTATTATGTTTAAAGCATGGATTTTAGTCGATGCCGCCTCGTAAGGGAGGTGTCGTAGCGCGAGTTTCGGCAATATCGGGAGAAGTAGACTGGCTGTTCAAGACACATAAAAACAAAACAAATGGAAATATACATTATATAGTACTTTCTGCAAAAACAAAGTTGTTTGATTTAATAAGTGGAAACAAAAAATTTAACAGCAAACGGAACTGGTAATCGAGTAGGACTCTTGTAAAGTAGTTTTATTTACAGATCGAGTGAAATTGATTTTGAAAGAATCATATGTAATTTTTAGGGAGAAAAAAATTGGGAAAAGGAGGGTTCGTCTACAAATGATTGAAGGGGCCTCCATGGCCTAGTGGTAGACTCACTGTGATTTACATCACTTAGCTCCTCACCGCTGTGAGTTCGAATCCCTGTAGGGTCGTTCGGATTTTTTATGTGGGGAAGCCTTCCAGCTGGCTTGCGGAAGGTCGGTGGTTCTACCCAGTTGCCGATGATTTGTGCCTGAAACAGTACATAAAGGGCTTCTGGGTAATTAGCTGGACATCGCGATTTGACTGAAATACTGATGAAAGCGACGTAAAATAAAAAAAATACAAAAAAGTTTACAATCGAAAAAGCAACCGATATCAGCCCCTTTTTGAAAGAATAAAGGCCCTGACAGTAGGACGTACTTTTAATATGTCCTTTGTACAAAAGATAACGACTGACACAAACTGCTTTCCTAAAATCGGCGAGATGTTCCGATTAATTGGCACATGCAAGCGTTGCAAAGAACAGTTTCTCTTTAAAAACCAACAACGAACACAGCCATTAAAACAGAATGCGTGACACCTACTTTCAAGTAATCAAATAATAACATATTTAAAACTTTAAAACGGGAAGGCAAACTATAATTAAAAAGTTTACAGCGTTGAACAAAGAAAATAAAAAAAGGTGATAAACCGAAGTGAATGCGTATTTACTATCTATAAAGTACATAATATGTAAAAGATCTTTATAAATTCAAAACTTTTATTAAAGAAAGTTGCTGTAAACTGTTCTATGTAAAATTTCAGATGTTTTTTGTTTATGGCTTCGGTCTGTTCTGATACAGTTTCAACTCATATTCACAGGTCAACACTGTTAAATCTTCATTAACGTATTGTTGCCCAAAGTCGTTTAGATCTGTACAGTGGATAATCTGTTATTCTTTCCCAACAAACGCGTTTACGCTAAAACTATTATTTGCAGTACAAACAGTTTGGAGCCAGATCAGACGCCGGGTAACCCGGCGTCTGATCAGGCTTCAAACTGTTTGCCACCAAGATAAACAAGAATTATCAGAATTGTCCAAAAGTTGTTCTTTTCTACGTTTTAGTGCTTTGCGTACGTTTGCGTTTAAACGGGAAAGAATAACAGATTCTCCACTGTACAAGAAAATATTTTTTTTAACATAATCTCATGTTCAAAATAATTCTTTGATACCTTCTCTAATATAGTCGTACATAAAATAAATATCCTAGTAAATGGTAGCTTTGGCATGGTGAAAGTAAAGCAGACTTCTCCATAATGAGCAAATGCGAAATATTTTTGCCTTATATTCGTCCACTAAAACAAATAGTTCCGTTTTATTATATATACACTTATGATATATGACCCAAAAGCCCCACCAGACTCTCTGGAATAAACTCGTTCATCCAAAGGACAAACTAGACAAAGTTGAAACGTGCACCAGTGTCTACCATATTAAATTGTGCAAAAAGTTACATGTATGTTGAGGAGACTGGCATAACTATGAAAATCTCACATGGGTAATATAGAAAGGTCGTGGAAATCAACGCGGACAGACAGGGCGTATACTCGTGCGGAAAGGAAACATTCACAGACTGAGTTAAATAAGAGTGCGATAACAGATCACGTGGCACAGGGGTGGAACTCCGTACATATTCAAGACAAAGAAAGTGGTCAACACATACGCCAGATAAGGGAGGCCACCCAGATTCGAATCAAATCCAAGCGTGATGAACCGGAACTACGGGGCGTTCCGACTCAGAAAGAGTACAACACTTCGTAAACTTCCGGTACCGCAGTAGCAAAAGGGAAGTAATACCCAATCGACTAAAGTTTAGTCGACAGTAATGAAGTGAACAGACCAGTTCACGAAACTGTTTGGGTAGTTATAAGGCACGTTATGGCTTTACCTTCAACCTGCTTTATGTGGCCACCTTTTTCAACTAGAAACAGGCTATTAGGTGTAGTTATGGCATATTGATATATTAAGTAGGATGATAGTTTAATGAAATTAAAAGTAATGCCCCAACGCACAAAGCAAGAAATGACCAATAAAACAACGAGAGCAACAATCCGTGTCTGCCTTTGCCTCCCCAGAGTCCTGGTATTAGCACAATTAAAAGTTTGTGGCCCACCACCAAAACACGTAGTGATACTATTCACAAAGTCAAAAAAATATTGCATGATTCGCTTCACACTACATCCAAAAACTGTATTCACACACTCCCAAAAGAATATTCCTAATACTACAGTCAATAGAGGTCATATGTAAGATGAGTTGATTAAACTTTGTTCAACTTTTGATCAGAAACACAGTTCTTGACAAAACAAGCATCTGTTTGCCAGCCATGTTGATTATTAACATTTGGTCATTTACTGTATATCAAATATCGTACGATGACGTATGATCAGACTCTGAACTGTTTGGCACTTGTAAATGCCTGTCAAACTAATCATTTTGTCAAACTTTAGATATAATTGCAAATATAGGATATTATAGTAGTGAATGTATTAGATGAGTTACGACATCCTAATGACAGGGGAAACGATTAAATTAAGGATTACAGTGCTCCATCTCTACAACGGCCCTCCCAACAACGAATCCCTCCTTACAACGACCCCTGTCGCAGTTCCCTAAAAAAGACATTTATGTCCAAACCTTTCATGGCTGCAAAATCGTCTGCCTAAATATGTCGTCTGCTGTTTTTCTCAAAGTTATGATGGACATTTTGATAGAAAAACCTTAATGACGAGTGACAAACAGCTTGATTCCAGATCAGACGCCGCAATACGCGGCGTCTGATGTGGATTCAAGCTGTTTGCAAATGTAAGCCAAATTACCACCCTACAACGACTCCCTCCGAACAACGCACATATTTTTTGTCTTCCACTGGATGTCATTGTAGAGAGGGAGCGCTGTATATACTTATTAGAATAGTTTATGTTTCCATGATGGTATAAAAAAAAACAACCCTAGCCACACTGTATTAAACCTCGAAGCGGTTTCATACAAAAGTGTGATCAGGTATTGTTTTCATAACTCAATGAAAACAAAAGATATTCGATATATTACTTATAATTTTCTATCACTACTGAATTTAAAAAGGAAATGAAATAGCGAATCAGACATGAGTGCTCATTATTTAACACTTTAAAGCCTTAAGTTGTAGTCCCTCCGCCATAATATATTTACCGCCAAAATGTGACGTTGTATTGTAGTAACATCAATGCCAATTACGTCATTTGGCGTCCTGCTTCATGCAGGGCTTGTGGGAATAGTTGGAAAAAGAGAAAGTAGGTCCGACAAGGTGTGGCCTATATTTTTTGTCATGGGTTAATGAAACAAATAATACAGCGAATTACAGCTAACCAAAAGTAATAAACAATATAAATAAATTAATTAATGATCTTCTAAGGCAGATTCGTTTGGGTTGAAGCAGAAAAATTTGACCAGATTTACCTTTATCATGCTGAATTATCATCAGCTTCAAAAATATCAGCCGGGTTTTTAGGAAACATCAAGTATCCATGTCTATGCGCCCTTACAAGACATTACGCAATATCTTGGTGCACCCAAAGGACAAGCAACCCAAGGAAGACAAGGCGGAGGTGATATATAGTATTCCGTGCAAGAATTGTAACAATGTGTATGTAGGGGAAACTGGCCGCAAATTCGGCACTAGACTAGTTGAGCACAAGAAAGACTGTGATACAAGAGTAAAACCCACTTACACTAGGGCAAATAGAAAAATGTCAGAAAGCACGATGGAAAAAAGTGCAATCACAGACCACCAAAACATAAACAATCATCAGATAGACTGGGAGGGGGCAAGTATAGTAGAAAGGGAAAGTGACTGGAGAATGAGAAAGACAAAGGAGGCAATACATATCAGGACACAGGGGGCGGTAATGAACAGGGACCAGGGGACCTTCCTTTCCGGGATCTACGACCCTCTTTTCGCCAATCTACGGAAGATTGGCGGAGAGTCCCGAGGTTCAAAGCCGCGAGTGAGAAGTCGTCACGTCGCCAGTAGCTTTGAGGATGTCCACAGTAGTGGACGAAACAGTCAGCAGTAAGAAAAATAGTAAGTGTTGTGATTGATGAAAAAAGTATTCTAATTATGGATTTACCAACACAATGAACACTTTCAAGTATTCAAAAATATCGTCTGCAAAATACATTAAAATTTATTGTATGACTCTTAGATTGAAACAGGTTAAATTACATGAGCTTGAATAAGTTCCAAACTATTTAAACTGTTTTCAAATGCTGGCCAAGTCGAGCAGGAATAACTGAAATTGAAAATGCTTATACATGTACATTGTAGATGATAAATGATTACAAGTGCATAGCGTGTTATGTGTACTATTTCCTCGCCACACTGCCACCGTCTGCTTTGTTCTTTCGAGCGCAATGAAATCGCCTGCTTTAATACTTCTTTCTGCAATATAAGATATTTATAGAATTAGATTGACTTAAAAAAACGACATAAGTATCAATCAGGTTTGACTCATATAAAACGCCGTGTAAAGTTGCGTCTGATAAGTTTCTAAAGTGGTGGCAAATTCGAATATTGGTGTCAATAATATTGATCAAGTTAAACGATCTATGTGAACACGTTAATGTTATGGTATTTCTTTACTGCCGGAATGCTACAGTCCTTTGATCCATTCTACGTCAGCTCATATCCATTACTTAATAATTTTTGCACGCAATGCATTAGTGTTTTCTTCTGACCTGTCCAATTTAATTTTTGATCGGGAGACGTTATCCTTTCCATTTTAAACGCAAACGCATTTCACTTTACTGAAGAAAATGACATCTTTTTGAACTTTCTAACTGACTATTCAATTTGAGTGGCAAAAAGAGTTGAGTCTGATCAGACGCCGAGTAACTTGTTTGAAACTGAAATAATAGTTTTAGCGAAAAGCGTTTATTGGGAGAGCATAACGTACATGTATCAGCAGCGGTCTCTTGCTGCAATAACTGACCTTTACAAAAATGTCGTCTGCAGCATTTTTTAATATTGAGTTATTTTCATTTTTCCGGAATAATTATTAGAGGATATACCAATCAAGATTCAGACGAAACAACGAACTAGTTTGCATCTGGTCTGAATCCAATATGTTTGCAATAGTAATCGCGATTTCTCCCATAGGATGCAGAAAAGGTAACTACACGTAAAAACCTCTCAAGTACGATCATTAAATTGTGTTTATAATTATGTGTTAGCCCTTTCACTGCTAAGCTTTTCGTGAGATTGTTACCTCTTCACCGCTTTATTGTCTTTTGCTTTACGTTTGTGGGTGAAATGTCGTTTCAAAGTTAAAACAATAAGGCAGAATGACTGAAGAAATTTCAAAACGAGTGTCAACACAGTTAACAGTTAACGCGGCGTCTGATCACTGTTTGCAAACGGTCTTTTAAGCGTCACTGAGAGTGAAAGGGTTAACCCTTTACCTGATAGCCTATTTCTAGAATTGAAAATAGGTTACTACTTAAAGCAGGTTGAAAGTAAAGCAGAATGCGCTTAAGGCGCATTCTGCTTTACTTTCAGCCTACTTTAAGCTATTACCTGCTAGAATAAGGAAAGTATTAAACATGACACATATTCATTGCGGTATATATTGGAACTATTTTCTACAGCGGATGAATATAATGCATGTGCTAAAAGTCGCTTCTATAAGGAAAAGGGTTAAGGCACGTGGGTGCTTAAGCAAGTTGAAAGTAAAATAGAAAGCACTTTTAGAAGTTCTCTGTTTTACGTTCACCTTTCTTCAAGCTGCAATGTGTTAGCTTTCATTTGAGTGGTCGTAATATGGAGTGTTGGCTGTACTGTTTAAATAACGCATTAATTGTCAAGGAATCGTATGTAATAAAATTGTCGTCTACAGTTAATTGTTACAGTTTGAATTTTAAGTTTATTATATAAGGAACATGTTTCGATACAGTATAAAACGTGAACATCTACTTCAATATAGCCTGATTTGATACAAGAACATGAGTTTTAGCTATAAACAAATGCTCTTGAACATAACTGTAGTGTGATTTTAGCATGATATTTTCAGTACAAGTTAAGTATTAGCTATATTTTTGTCATTTTATGAAACATTTTAAACTGCGTGGTATATGCATGCATGTAATTGTCTGATTTTATTTGACAGCAAGTTTCATAAAATTATTCAAACTAATAAAGCCGCTATAATAATAGTCATAGTATCAAAGAAAACACTTGAATTGGGGTCATTTCGGTTCGTGTTCGACTTATCTAGCATTGTGGTCTTATCGTGCATTATACGATTATGTAGGCAAATAGTTGTTCTTTCGAATGATATATTACACTTGCATTTTTCACTTACTATTTTTAAGTTATTAATCAAGATGCATTAATTATGAAACACCCTTCCCTCGTACATTTTGTAAGATATGAAAACAATATCGATATTGGATTACCACCGTTTGGATAATAAATCAGTTATTTCCTATTGCAAACAGTTTGGAGCCAGATCAGACGCCGGTTTTACACACGTCATTGCTGTCGGTCCAGTTAGGATTAGGGATAAGCCGATTATATGACATATGTTACCGTTAATGTCACACAGGGAGGGGATGAATGGATACCAAAAGTAGTTACAGTGGCGAAGACGTTATGCTTTCCTGTTTTGAACGAAACGGAACGCAAAATCCATGCTGCTAAATGAAAGAATACCAGTCATTTGAAAAAATAATGACAGTATTTTAAATATGAATGGCGACCAGTTTGGAGCCCGATTAGACACCATGTTATACTAGGTGTCTGGTCTGGCTTCAAACATTTTGCAATAGAAATGCCCGATTTAGCACAAACGCGTTGATTGTGGAAGAAAAACGTCCTCTGAAAGTGACCCTGATAAACATCTGTATTAAGAGTTGTAGGAGCTGTTCTTTATTAATGCGAGTCCATTTAGGTTGACCCTGAATGTTTTAGTTCACAAGGTTATTAAAGTTAAGTCTGTTTTATGGGATGTACATTAACCCTTTCACTTTCAATGGCGTTTACAAGCG
Source organism: Gari tellinella (assembly GCA_922989275.2). NCBI lineage: Eukaryota > Metazoa > Mollusca > Bivalvia > Cardiida > Psammobiidae > Gari > Gari tellinella. The sequence goes on from OV277866.1 coordinate 51,081,601, forward strand.
CGTTTGCAAACAGTTTGGATCCCAATCAGACGCCGCGTAACGCGGCGTCTGATCAGAATCCAAACTGTTTGACAATCTTTCTGAAATGTCTTCATTGATACTTGCCTTTTTTAACTTTAAAACGACATTGCAGACAACAAAATTGAAGCAGACGACAATGAAACGGTGAGGGGGTAAAATCTCATGATAAATTTCACCATGAAAGGGTTCAATGTAGTACAGAACAAAAACTGACTCACTGTAAAGAAATCGAAGTAGTCAATGTTTGTTTGTTTGTTTTTGATTTACGTCGCTTTCAACAGTATTTCAGTCATATCGCGACGTCCAGCTAATTACAGGTGGAGGAAGACCCCAGAAGTTCTTTATGCACTGTTTCAGGCACAAATCATCAACTGGGTAGAACCACCGACCTTCCGCAGGCTTCCCTACATGAAAAATCCGAACGACCCTACTGGGATTCGAACTCACAGCGGTGGAGGAGCTTAGTGATGTTTCACAGTGACTACACCACTAAGCCACGGAGGCCCCAGTAGTCAATGTACATGTAGCACTATTACATGTATCAATGACTACAAATAGAGAAATCCAGTTAACTCATTACCCCACAAAATACGCTTTTTTACGCCTTTAATTTATTCCTCTACTGACATAAATAGTTCCAATTTATACAGTTATGAACAAAAAATACTAGCGGATAGTAGCTTAAAGCTGGCCGAAAGTAAAGCAGAATGCGCCTTAAGGCGCAGTCTGCTTTACTTTCTACCTGCTTTAAGTGGTCAACCGTCTTCAATCATAGAAACAGGCTATGGGGTAATTGGTTAAGCCTATTTTAACTAACAATGTTATCTTTGATATATCGTTTGTTATATATAAAAGACATGTCTTATAATATATATCTAGATGTTTAAAAAATAAAACCGAATTAAACCATTTATGTCTTGATATTACAATGAAATTGTCCTACATGTATGTGCTCGATTGAAGATTTTATAAAAAAAGAAACAAGGGTGATCTTCAAACACTGCAGTGTTTGTTCATACAGCAAAGCATGGGTAATGGAATAGAAAACAACACAGACTCTGATGAGGCGCCATATATTGTGGCGTTTCATCAAGGTCTCCACTGCTTGCTAGTTACCGCTATTTTGCACAATAGGCAGTAACGGTTTGATTTAGTGGATGTTATCTTGTGCTTTTAGCTTCTGCAGGTACATGTGTATCTGATAAATTTATGATTCTTTTGCATGTAGTTTCAGGGCTGCCATTTTCCGGATTTTTCCTAAATCTCCGGATTTTTTCCAAGTTCATGATAGCTGAAAGCAGTCTGAAAGTCAAGCAGAATGCGCCCTAAGGCGCATTCTGCTTTACTTACACCCTGCTTTAAGTGGTCGCATGTCAACAAAACAAGAAAAAGGCTATGGGGTAAAGGTACGATTCGTAAAATCGCACTTGAAAAATGCAAATTTGAAAATCTTAGGATTTTTCATGTCAACTTATGGCAGCCATGTAGTTTGCATTAGGATGAAACGCCCGCAGATGAACTCGACATCTGTTTTTTCTTATTATACTTCGCTCCATAAATATTAATGATTATGAGAAAGGGCATTTATGAGGTGCATCAGGGACTGTACCCGGCGGTCACATTATCCTGACACCGACGAACCAGTCGTAATGCTAACCCGAACTCCTGAACGTCAAGGAGGGAAGCCATTACTACCAATTTTTAAGTATTTGGCTTGACTCCGCCGGGAATTGAACCCGCAATCTCCCGCACTGCAAGCGGACGCACTAACACTGAGCTATGCAGGCGGTTCGCATCTCATCTGGATGCAAACACTGGTTATATTTTGATGATAGTTCCTGAAAGAAAATTCAGGTCAATCAGCTACATGAATCATTACGTAAAACGTTGGCAGACGAACATCATAGAACATCCTGAGGATGAGCTCTTCCTTAGCGCGATTTGTCTAACGTTGTAAACCGTATTGATCCAGATCAGACACCGCGTTAGGCATGATAAGTTCAGCATGATAAGGGCTAAAGGAAGCAAATTACTTTGGGGGCATTCCACCGATAATTCAAATAAGAGTTTCAAGTGCTAACTACAATGCATGTAATTACTAGCACTCTAATCAGATTTAGCTTTCTTTTAGGACAAACCTGTTGCTTGCAGTAAGCTCAAAATAAGTTTTTGTTACCCTAATTAAAGCCAAATAATTACGTTTACTGTATACAATCCTGTTACATGTATTGTATTGTGTTGTTACAATTGTCATCTGCCGATTGCAGAGCACTAGATAGGGGGGTATTTCAAAAACTGAAATCTTTATTTCTGAATTAAACCCTATGGTGTCACTACTCATTGGAATCGTCTCTTTGAGACGATTCTAATGAGTAGTAACACCATAGGATTTGATGCTGAAATGAGTGAAAAACGTTGGTTTTATTCAGTGTTCTCCCTGCGATTGTTTTCTCCACCAGACTGTTGGGCCTTTGGACTGAAGATGTCGAAACTGCGAACATGTCTTTCATAATTCAACCACGTTTTGATATCGAAACCCGGAAACAAATTACAGTAAAAACTCGATTCTTCGAACTCGCGTTACTTCGAACATACCTATATTTCAAAGTTAACTTTTAAATACTGGTATTTTCGACTTAAACGAGATCGACTTATCAAAATTAAACTTACGAAATACTAGAAATATCGATTTAAGCGAGTTCGTAGTATTGCGTTTCGACTGTATTTATATAAATAACAACTCAATTAAACCGAGTCTGCAATTTTCAGTATTTGCTTTGTTTTCTGTGCTTTCAAAGGATCTCCCCCTTATTCAGATTTATATAATTCACAACAGCAGATGTTAAGTGCTTGTGTGGCGGCTGTAAAAAGTCGCCCCGTACTTCATTCTCAGTGTTGTTATACTTTCTGGTCCTTTGGAATCTTTGATTTCAGCGCATTTACAGTTGAAAGTTGAATTCCGCTTAAGCTGGTGCTATGGGGCGTGAGCACTGTTGCATATTTCAGTATTACTCATGAACAGACTCAATTAAACCGAGTCTGCAATTTTCAGTATTTGCTTTGTTTTCTTTGCTTTCAAAGGATCCCCCCGTATTCAGATTTCGGATGTCATACAAACCCAAACCCAATGTATTACTCATGATAATTTACTAACACATAACCTTATTATGTATGTGTATATACTTGGATGAATGGTGGTCAAAGACTAAAATCTTTATTTCTGCATTAAACCCTATAGTTGATATAGGTTAGAAAAAAATGGCATTGTTCAGTTCGCCCCCTCTTACATGTATCTAGAACCCTGATTCCAATAAATCTTTGGTAATAACTCGACCATTTTCAATTAAAGTACAAATGAAGATGCAATCCCCTTTTAACGTAAACAAAAAAACAAACGCAATTCAACAAATTGTAGGAAACTACATGTTTATCAATCTGAGTGCCTAAAAAATGAATGACGTTTCCTTTACTTATTTGCGTTCTCGTAATAAGTTAAAATGGAAGCTATACACGAGGATAGTTAAAAAAACGTTTGATACTGGATCAATAACTTCATAATAATAAGTGCAAAATGCATGTATGATATACCATTTTGAAGAAACAATCTTTGCAGACACGGTGATATAGTCCACGCTATAAGTGGAGTCACTGTAGAAGATTGTCATGTTTTTAAATCAAAATGTAGATACACTGAATGATTTAGAACATTTTCATTGCGTTCGAAAAAACATGTCCACTTTCGTCATAAGCAAAAACGAAAGGTTGTTTTTAAAAAAAAATGAGATTTTCGGCAGTTAACCCTTTCAATAGAAATAAAATTTTACTTACATTCAAATTAAGACATTAACTGATAAATTTCAGAAAAAAATGGGAAATTGTACTCTATAAGAATTTATTACGTCAAAAAATTATGTCTGAAAAGTGCTATGTTCAAGTGTTTTCGAGTAGGGGTCATTTAGGTTTATGTTTTGACTCATCGAGTTATACAGTGGAGAATCTGTTATTCTTTCCCAATAAACGCGTTTACGCTAAAACTATTATTTGCCGTGCAAACAGTTTGGAGCCTGATCAGACGCCGGGTAACCCGGCGTCTGATCAGGCTCCAAACTGTTTGCCACCAGGATAAACAAGAATTATCAGAATTGTCCAAAAGTTCTTCTTTTTCACGTTTTAGTGCTTTGCGTTTGCGTACGTTTGCGTTTAAACGGGAAAGAATAACAGATTCTCCACTATATGATCTGATCATGCATTATACCACAGTGTAGGCGAACTATTGTTCTTTTAAATGATGTCTCACACATGTAGTTTGCATTTATTACATCGAAGTGTTTGATCCAGTATCAAAACTATTTGAGCAGCCCAACCCTAAACCTAAATGACCCCTCCTCGAGGAGGCTTTTCTGTGTATTGTTGAGTTAATATTCTGAACACAATTTAATACTACAGTGGAGAAAACGTTATTCTTTCCCAATAAACGCGTTTACGCTAAAACTATTATTTCTATTGCAAACAGTTTGGAGCCAGATCAGACGCCGGGTAACCCGGCGTCTGATCAACCTCTAAACTGTTTGCCACCAAGATAAAAATGAATTATCAGAATTGTCCAAAAATTGCACTTTTCTACGTTTTAGTGTTTTGCGTTTCGTTTCGTTTAAACGGGAAAGAATAACTTATTCCCCACTGTACTTGACTAAATCTTGAATATTCACAATCGCTTCATACGAATCCCTAGAACCAAATGCTGGTCAATTCGTGTAGACGCTATTTTTCGAGAGGACGGGACTTGTGGATAAGTTTCGAAGAGGAGGCGGGGCATACGCTTTTTACAAACGCGAGTTAATCTTTGGAAGTTGAACAGCAACTATTTTGGCGGATTTTTCAAAACATTGTTTTGAACCGATATATGCCTTTCTAAGTTCCTATTTACGGAAACCATGATTCCCGGCTAAAATTTTTCTTTAATAATGTAATAAATTGCAAGATAATTGAAATACCTTATGAACAGCAGCTGTCTGCATTTCTTTATGACAAAAAAATCGATATATTTATCCTACATTTAAAATGGCGTCACTTTCAAATTACGTCAACTCGGCATTTTTGCGCCCAACTGTCAATTTGTTGACCTAAAAAAAAACGTAAACAATGGAACTTATTTTTTTGCCTTCGAATGCACAACGCTTCAGTAATTCGGCCATTGCTGTTCCTTACATGAATAGGGTACTCATCAATCTCTAATATGGAATAAACATACATTCGTACAGTGGAGAAAACGTTATTCTTTCCCAATAAACGCGTTTACGCTAAAACTATTATTTCTATTGCAAACAGTTTGGAGCCAGATCAGACGCCGGGTAACCCGGCGTCTGATCAGGCTCCAAACTGTTTGCCACCAAGATAAAAATGAATTATCAGAATTGTCCAAAAGTTGTACTTTTCAACGTTTTAGTGTTTTGCGTTTGCGTACGTTTGCGTTTAAACGGGAAAGAATAACGTTTTCTCCACTGTAACATCATGTTAATTGAAAATTAAAGAATACTGCAATATAGCGCGATTCATAGTATTTACTGATAATTTTCTGTCGTTTATTGCGCTTGAACGCCGAAAATACCAGTTCATTTCTTAATTATATCCACAGAGTGAAATAGGTTTGATCCTAATGTGGAGAACTGCTATATAGTTGGAAATATACACCTAACGAGACCTGATACAAGACCCCGGATCACACATAAATTATGCTTATATTTCTTTTATCCTATACTTCAACATTATATAATGTCATTAATTTACTTTGAGTTTTGAACAAATGTTGTTTTAAACTAGCTTAAAATTGGGATTATATCTCTTCCAATCGAATAACCAAATATATGCATGTACATGTACCAGTATTATATTAAACTGTTCCTGTGTATTGATACAAACAGAAAATATTTTTGAAAGTCATGCGACCACCAATAGTTACGCCATGCAATACGTCATCATTTATTTTGATGACGTATTGATTTGTTCTCGACTTTATCCACTACATGTATTTTCATCGATTTGATTGAAAAGTGTTTTTGCATAAGGTCGTTTAGTGGGTTCCGGATCACAAACAAGATGTATGTGAATCCCTTGTTGGAAAGTTGAGCGATCTGAAATAAATACATTTTGGAAGAAAAATAAATTCTAATTTCTAAATAAACTGATATAATTTGATAATCTGATTACGTCATTCGTCACGGTGTATAGTTGTATATTACCTTCTCAACTTTCTATTTGTCGTATTGATACTCTCACGGCTAGACACATTACACTACAAACACATTTTTAATATGTACTCGTTAGAAATCGGGTTGCAAGGTGTTAAAAACGGCTTTGATCTATTTCGTTAACTACAGTCGATCTTCGATATCTCGAACTCGGTTAAGTCGAATATACCCGTATTTCAAAGTTAAAACGTGGCTTAGCCACGTTTTAACTTTGAAATACGGATATGGTCGACATAACCGAGCATGAAGTAATGAAATTCATGTGACGACATATCGGATAGTTCGAGTTAAGCGAGTTGGAGATATCGAAGTTCGACTGTAAAAATCACCTTACTGCCTAATGTTGTCGCCAACATACCTAAACCCCTTTTCCCCATAGCTTGTTTCCAGGTATGAAGACAAGTGACCATTTAAAGAAGGCGTATTCTGCTTTTATTTCAAGCCTGCTTTAAGCTACCAGCTGTTAGAATATTGAAATTATTTCTAAAGTTATATATTCACAACTGTACAAATTGTACAAATGAAACTATTTTCTTCAGTGAGGGAAGAGTAAGAGGCGAAACAAGCGTATGATTGGGGTAATTGGTAGTATCGTCCGTTTAAATACAAAATGTTTTTGTTAGTTTCAAAGATACCGGTAACTGTACGTTAAAATTACTGAAGAAATATCCAAATGATTATCAAGGTACAGTGGAAAAGACGTTATTCTTTCCCAATAAACGCGCTTACGCTAAAACGTATTTTTCCAAGGTAAACAGTTTGGAGCCAGAGCAGACGCCGGATCAGGCTCCAAACTGTTTGCTATTCAGATTATCATGATTAGTCAGAATTGTCGTAATATGATGAACATTTTATACTACGATTTATTAACTTTAGAAAAATACTACTCTGAGAAGAAATTGAAACATCCAACAATTCAAAAGTTCAATAAATCATTGAGATATCGGATTAAAAAACATTTAAACAGATCTAAATAGTTCAGTTTATACGTATATGCATGTTGTTTTTGTATTTAGAAACATACATGCTTTGTATATGTTTCCTTTGTATATGTTATGTTTTTATGATTGTTATTCTATGTGAATAAACTGAATTCCAGTAGACAGTTCCAAAAAGAAAAACAACTACAAAACAACCACGTTTTGGCGGTTAATATATATGGCGGAAGGACTACAGGTACAACCTACTACGGCTTTAAAGTGTTAAATACTGAGCACTCATGTCATATTCTCTATTTTATTTCTTTCTTTAATTAAACAGTGATTTCAAATTATAAGGGTTAATCGAACATTTATTGTGTTCACGGAGGTATGTAAACAAAACATGGACACACTTAAGTATGAAACCATGAACAAAGTAATTTTTCGTTTTATTTATTAAATGATATTACCGGGAAAACGCCAAAATTCAACTTTCAGAATTGTCACTGATTACAAACGTTGCAGATGAAACTTACCTTTCAACTTTCAGAATTGTCACTGATAACAAACGTTGCAGATGAAACTTACCTTTCAACTTTCAGAATTGTTACTGATAACAAACGTTGCATATGAAACTTACCTATCGTGCAGAAGGTTGATCCCGTTAACCCATTACCCCATAGCCTGTTTCTAGTATAGAAGATAGGTGACAACTTAAAGCAGGTTGAAAGTAAAGCAGAATGTGCCTTAAGGCACATTCTACTTTACTTTCAGCCTGCTTTAAGCTTTTATTTGTTAGAATATAGAAAAAAATTATTATGATTTTTGTTTGTGACAGTATAAATTTGAACTATTTTCTTCTGTAGAGGAATAAATTAAAGGCTTAAAAGGCGTATTTATGGTGTAACGGGTTAAGACTTGTCTCTCATAAAGTAGGCATTAAACAAAGGTGTAGATCTTGATGAGACGCTTCGTTGTACTCATCAGGTTCTGCACTGTTTACATTTTCATATGAAATGCGTTGCTGTATTGCCAAACACTACATTGAATTGTTTTTCTCAAGAATATATGGTGATATTAAAAGTTCAATATCTTGACAAAAAGAAGAAGAATATATCGACTATATTGAAATCGTCATGCAAGCACAAGAGATGAATTCATATTTAGTCAACGAGCTTGTTATAAATGATAAGTAATGAGAGCACGAAAGTGAAATTCTATTTGTCACATAACAATTCTAAACACCTACGGTTCCATCAACGCCAGTTACGTCATTTGGTGTCCCGCTACATGTACAGTCAGTGCTTGTTGACGTGAAGGTTTGGCCGCAGCCCAAAACTACGGAAGCTTATACGGACCCCCTTAAATGTAATAATATCTTTGAAAAGTTAAAGAGTTACATATCTTTGACATATATAAAGTGATATTTTATGTGTAATCATATCAACATTAATATTTATCTTTATCGAAATTAACAATTTATATATCTGCAATATATAAAAGCTAATGTTTTCTGAGCAGTTATATGATAATAATATTTATGTCAATAACTTTTTGTCAATTATAAATGGAATTAAGATATAAATTGGTAAAAAGCAGAGAATTTATATCTTACAAAACGTCTATTTTTGTATATTTCTAAGTTATAATAAATGTAAAAGGCTAAAAAAGAACACATTGTATATTTACCAAAATAAGTTTATTTTTTCTATACTACTTAAGTAATTATTTCATATACTTAATAACTATATTGCTGAATATATCTTCACAACAAATAATAGATCGAAAGTAACGAATTATATTAAATAAATAGTGTCCTTTTTATGAGAAAATTCGAGCTAATTTTAATGTATTTCAGTAAAAACGAATTATTTATATTTCAAGGCTAAATATAAGAGACTTAAAACTGACGTGTTATGTCGTACCCAACGTATATCATTATTGTTTTAAAGCATTTTTATATCATAAAACTGCGTGGAAGTTTTACACATTTATTGTATATATAAGGGGGTCCGTACTATATTTCACTAGTGGATAAAAAGAGGATATTGTATGAGTGTTCATTATTTATCATTTTTAATAAACGAGTTGACTAAAATGATATGACGCGAGCCTTGGCGAGCGTCATATTCATTTTAGTCAACGAGTTTATTAAAAATGATAAATAATGAACACGAATGTGATATTCTATTTATCACATTACAAGTTCAAGCACCTATTAAATTGATTTGAAGCCGTAGTTTGTAGACCCTACGCTATATAGATTTTCCGCCAAACGTTACGTTGTTTACGTTAACGTCATAGTAAATTACGTCATTTGGCACCCCGCTACATGCAGCGCTTATGGACGAACAAGTTAGGCCGGAGCCCAAAAAACGATATTCCACTAGTGGATTACGATATTTATACAATCGCTTTATGCAACTCCCAGACCGCAAATTATGTGATAAATGATATTTATATAATTGCTTGAATCCACTACCAGACTACAAGTAATGTGATACATATGCATAAATGGGTTAAACATTAGTTTTCTTATACAAGATATAACTCCGCTAACTTGAACTTGATCTATTGGGATTTACCAGTAGTTTTAAGGGTGTATTGAACTCATAAATTTGTCAAACTTTCATTTCAAAGTATATAAAAACATTCTATCATGGTTTTGTTTTGAAGGACTATCTAGGATGAATGGCAAAATATAGAATATTATATTTTGATGTAGAATACTTGGCTTAACGACTACAGTAGAACCTCTCTATTATGACCACTAAATAGAAGGCTAATCGTCCGTATAAAGGACAGGTGACAGCTTAAAGCATTGTGAAAGTGAAACAGAAAGCTCCTATTGGAGCTTTCTGTTTCACTTTCACATTGCTTTAAGCAGTCACCTGTCTTAAACGATTAATATTTGACACAATTTAGTGGTCGTAATAGAGAGGTTCTACTGTTTTTCTAAAAGGTGTGTCAGATTAGGATTTGATTTTTCTTTTTTGTCCTGTGTCAAGAACCCGCTTCAATAAAATCTATTTCAAATGAAAACAAACAATGTATGTTTATGGTAGTATTTTTTTTAATCTCATACAAAAACTAATTTAAGATAAAACAGATACCAAATGTGAAATTTATGAAGCACAAAATATCATCGATATGTTTCTATTTTGTAAAATTTGTAAAGGGAGATAACTCCTTTTTCTTTAATAACTCAACATTTTAAACACTAAACTTTCAATTTCTTGAATTGGTTTTGTATGGGCGTTTATATGGTGCACTTTAAGAAATTGTTAGATAAATTGTTTACTATTTATCATAAAAACAAGTTTAAAAAGAAATATCTACCAATGAAAACAATGTTGTTGATACAGATATTCATATTTTTCCAATATGGTGCCTGTTTGGTCTTGATTTAGATTTTTATGTAAAAATACTTCAATAGACATGAAATACATAAAAAACGAAATTACCATGTTTATTTTTATTTAGAATAGATTTTACCCTTGCTTATACTTTAAATTTGACAAAATTTGAGAAAAAAATTGCCGTAGTGCAAAAGAAAAAAATGCACACCAACATATGTTTTTTTCTTCTATTTTTTCATGTATCATAAACAGCTCTTTCAAATAAACATGAAATAATTTTTTTTGATACTTTAAAAATTTCGCTTTTGGGGTAAAAAACACCCTCATGTCACAAATATGATTAAATCTAGTTGGAGTTATTGGGGTTCAACTGTATTCTCAGAATAGAACTATTGTGACGAGCACGAGGCAAGTACAGCTCTCCCTCTCTACAACGGCCCTCCCAACAACGATTCCCTCTTTACAGCGACGCGTGCTGCTCTTCCCTCAAACTAGACAATTAAGTCCGACCTTTTCATGGCTGCAATGTCGTCTGCTTAAATTGTCGTCTGCTGTTTTTCTCAAAATTACAAAATGGACAGTTTGACAGAAAAAAAACCTTAATGACGAATGTCAAACAGCTTAAATCCAGATCAGACGCCGCGTTACGCGGCGTCTGATCTGGATTCAAGCTGTTTGCAAATGTAAGCCAAGTTTCCTCCCTATAACGACTCCCTCTGACAACGCACATATTTCATGTCTCCCATTGGGTGTCGTTGTAGAGAGGGAGCGCTGTACGTACAAACTAAAGCTGAAATTCAAATTCCTGTTTTGTTTCGTATTCTGTTAATGCGTTCAAATAACAGCTAGGATCAAAATGTCTCAAATAATAGTCCTGAAACAGATCAGAATACAAACTGTTGCGCACTATCAATAACTTCACCATTTAACCCTTTCGTGCTCATATTATTCGGGAGATTTTTACTATTACGCCGCTTTATTGTCGTCGACTTCAATATTGTAATCTGCAATATCGTTTCAAGATTAAATCTATGGCAGTATGACTGAAGAAATTTCAAAGGGAGTGTCAAACTATTTGAATTCCGATCAGACGCCGCGTGACGCGGCGTCTGATCAGGATCCAAACTGTTTGCAAACGCGCTTTTAAACGTCATTGAGAGTAAAAGGGTTAAAATTACATTAACTTTAAGTTGCAATCATATGCAGACACTAATTAAGCATATGTCAAGTGGAGGAAGCGCTATTCTTCCCCAATTCACGCATTTATGTTGAAACGATTATTTGATTTATGTCTATTGCAAAACAGTTTGGAGCCAGACCAGAACCCGGCGTCTGGCCAGGCTCCAAGCCGTTTGTGTAGCAGATTAAGTAAACTGTCAGATTTTTAAAAAAAATGTTCTACATTTTAGTGCGATGCATAAAAACTAGAAATGATAACTAACATCTTCTCAACTGTAGCTGCAAAGATATTGGTTCGATAAGGGTAAAGTGGGGTAGACGTTATTCTTTCCAAATAAACGCGTTTACGGTTAAACTATCATTTCCATTGCAAACAATTTGGAGCCAGATCAGACGCCGGGTAACCCGGCGTCTGATCAGGCTCCAAACTGTTTCCCAAGCAGATTAAAATAAATCGTAAGCAATGTCAAAAAGTTGTGATTTTCTTCATTATATTGAAAAGCGTTTGCGTTTCTTTTGCGTTTATACGGGAAGGTTTAAACAACGTCCTCTCTATTGTATTTCGTGTTTCCTAGAAAGCTATAACGATATTTCGCCTTCTTTTATTTATCGATACGTTTTTGTAGTGTCTTTCTGACAGTAGCGCCGTCTGTAAACATTCCGCCAAAATGCCGTCTGCTTTTTCGACAGACGGTCACTATAGTTACTAGTGAAATCGGAATGGACATATTAAAGGGACTCGCAACCGGATGGTGTACTTGTCAAAATAAAATAAAATACTCAAATAAAAGCAAATTTGTGGCATTATTTGGCTTCTGACATTAAAAAAATATGATCAGTCCAAAAAAAGTCTCAAGAATCGTCAACGATTCTTAGATTTTTAGATATTTTCCATCGTTTTTCTATACCGACTAGTAGACGGTATAGTTGTTGTTGTTGCTTCTCTACACGGGCTCAGACATAAACACGAGCCGAATTACGAGGTTGTATGCACTTTCGATCGCTACACATTGAAATACGTTAAATCGATCCGAGATAAACGGATAGTTCCGTGGTCCATTGGTCTAAGCGGTTTCCCCTATTTTGCCTTCTGTCCGCCAATGCCGGGCCCCGGGTTCGAATCCCACCAGAGACCAATATTGTTTTTTAATTGAAATACATTTTTTTTAAACAGAATGTCTTATCCTAAACTAATTCTTTTACAATTTATATAAGCGTTTGACACATATTTACAAATTACTATTTTTAATGCACCATCTGGTTGCGAGTCGCTTTAAGTATTGATTGGTACAGTTCCGATTATGTCGATGGTATAGTCGCTACAGTGCAATTTGAATACAGTAGAACCCCTCAATTACGACCACTAAATTGTGTTAGTTATAAGATGTTTACAACAGGTGACTGCTTAGAGCAAGGAGACAGTAAAACAGAAAGCTCCTATAAGAGCTTTCTGTTCACTGTCACCTTGCTTTAAGCTGTCACCTGTCTTTTATCCAATCAATTAGTCTTCTTTTTGGTGGCCGTAATAAAGAGGTTGTACTGTACATGTAAAACGACCAATGAATGAAGAATTATGGACTATTGATAGACAGGTGGCTACTTAATGCAGGACAAAAATAATTCGGATTCATTACGTCGTCTTGTATTTAGTAGCTTCTTGTTTGTCGGAGAATAAATTGATAATTTGCGATATGTCAGCTGTGTCCTATATGGTATCATCTCTTATTATTATTTATCGGCGCTATGTGACCTATTTTGTGTCGCAATGCCGTAAAACCCAACTGATCCATCCAACCATTCACTAAAAAGAACATTAACAACTACTACAGAAAGGCACCCCTAGTCGTAATGTTTAGGAACGGGTTCCAGCTAAATATAGGGAAATAGTAAACGCATGAAAAAGCTTTATGACTCAGGTGCTTACTGAATTTCTATTATTCTATATTAAGCGACATTTCTATCTTCCTAGTTCAATTGCTTCTTTGATGGACACCCCCATTAACCCTTTTCTGTCGAAATCGCATTAAGTCGACTTTGCAGACAGTTTGTACAGTGGAGAATCTGTTATTCTTTCCCGTTTAAACGCAAACGTACGCAAACGCAATGCGCTAAAACGAAGAAAAGAACAACTTTTGGACAATTCTGATAATTCTTGTTTATCTTGGTGGCAAACTGTTTGAAGCCTGATAAGACGCCGGGTTACCCGGCGTCTGATCTGGCTCCAAACTGTTTGCACTGCAAATAATAGTTTTAGCGTAAACGCGTTTATTGGGAAAGAATAACGTTTTCTCCACTGTAGTTCAATTGCTTCTTTGTGGAACACCCCCATTAACCCTTTTCTGTCGAAATCGCATCAAGTCGACATTGCAGACAGTTTGTATCCTGATCAGATGCAGCGAAAACGCGGCGTCTCATCAAGGTCCAAACTGTGTGACACTTGTTTCGATATTTTAAAGTCATATTACTATCAATCTTACATACAGTGGAGAAAACGTTATTCTCTCACAATAAACGCGTTTACGCTAAAACTATTATTTTCACTGCAAACAGTTTGGAGCCAGATCAGACGCCGGGTAACCCGGCGTCTGATCAGGCTCCAAACTGTTTGCCACCAAGATAAAGATGAATTATCAGAATTGTCAAAAAGTTGTACCTTTCTACGTTTTAGTGCTTTCCGTTTGCGTACGTTTGCGTTTAAACGGGAAAGAATAACAGATTCTCCACTGTAGAAACGATCATGCAGACAATAATATTGAAACAGACGACAATGTACATTGTAGCGGTGAAGGGGTTAAACCCTCTCGATTTATTTGGCACCGATAGGTAACTCAGTTTGACTTCACTGCGTCAGAAATCTCTATTACAGTGGAGAATCTGTTATTCTTTCCCGTTTAAACGCAAACGTACGCAAACGCAAAGCACTAAAACGTAGAAAAGAACAAATTTTGGACAATTCTGATATTTCATGTTTATCTTGGTGGCAAACAGTTTGGAGCCTGATCAGACGCCGGGTTACCCGGCGTCTGATCTGGCTCCAAACTGTTTGCACTGCAAATAATAGTTTTAGCGTAAACGCGTTTATTGGGAAATAATAACACATTCTCCACTGTACATATATACAGGATCTCACTACTCATTTGATACCCAGCGTTTCAGATACAGCGAATCTAATACTTTGGCATAAGTCTCAACTGCAAATTTCTGGTTTCAAATGTCTCTTCGACGACATACAATGGGAGACACATATTGTGTATGTTGTTCAGAGGGTGTCGTTAAAGGGAGGAAAAATTAAGATTAGGCTTACATTAAATTTGCAAACAACTTGAATCCAGATCAGACGCCGCTTTACGCGTCGTCTGATCTGGATTCAAGTTGTTTGTCACTCGTCATTATTTTTATTCTATCAAAATGACCACTTATATGTAACATTTAGAAGAAAAAAAACGGTAGACGAAAATTTAAGCAGACGATATTGCAGCAGTAAAAGCGTTTGACTTAACTTTCCTGTTAAGGGAACTGAGGCAATAGTCGTTGTAAGAAAGTAAATCGCTGATTAGAGGGCCGTTGTAGGGAGGGAGCAATGTATAACCTTTCGCATGTCTATCAAAGGGCTGGTAGACAACAATCAACAATAGAAAACACGGTATCAGAACAGGCAGTATATAGTTTGACACTCGTACTTTGGTCTTTATCAGTTTTTAATACAGTGGAGAAAACGTTATTCTTTCCAAATAAACGCGTTTACGCTAAAACTATTATTTCTATTGCAAACAGTTTGTAGCCAGATCAGACGCCGGGTAACCCGGCGTCTGATCAGGCTCCAAACTGTTTGCCACCAAGATAAACATAAATTATCAGAATCGTCCAAAAGTTGCACTTTTTTACGTTTTAGTGTTTTGCGTTTCGTTTAAATGGGAAAGAATAACGTTTTCTCCACTGTACATGTACATACACAATTCAAAGTCAAACTGTTTTGAGTAACTCTCGTCTGCGTTCGCTACTATTTTACAAATTTACGTTTCACAAAGTCTTATCAGGATCCAAACTGTTTGCAAATTAACATTGTTCGCATCGTAAGGCAGTCAAAGGATCAACTACAGACCTGGGGCCCGTTTCATAAAACTTCGAACGACATAAACGGTGGGTAAATCAAAACTTAAAAAATACATTTAATTTCTGATTTCTCCATTGAATCCTGTCTTGTGACATCTCTATGGAATCGTCTTTTCAATGGATGAAGAAGTAAATAATTATTGATATTTTAGTATCTGATTTAAAGCCATTTTTGTCGTATAAAAAGGGCCACCTGATTCCTACGTCTGTTTAGGACCTGTTTAGCACTCATTACACCCGTGTCAGTTCACCGACCAGACATTAATGCTAAACTATAGAGGTTAAAACAGACGGTTTTGAGACTAGGATATCAGAGCAGTTAATTGCGAGATGAAATGCATCATAATCAATATAGATGTATATATATGTATACTATGTGAATGTTGTAATTTGATTATTAAGTTAAAAAAAACGCAACTCCACATACTAGTATCTTTAAGTAGCTTGAATTAAGTTTAGTTGTAAGCTTACTCAGTGTCTGATCAGGATCTGAAATGCTTGACATGCAAAAAAGTTGACTAAGAACTTCTCTTAACCTTTCATGATACAATTTATCGTGAGGCTTTTATCCCTTCACCACCATATTGGCGTCTGCTTTAATATTGTTGTCTGCAATATCATTTCAAAGTTAGATTTAACCCTTTCCCCCATAGAAGCGCCTTTTAGCGAATATGATTTATTCCTCCGCTGAAGAAAATAGTTCCAATTTAATCAGTTATGAATATATATAAAAGAAATATTTTGTTATATTCTAGTACATGATAGCTTAAAGCAGGCTGAAAGTAAAGCAGAATGCGCCCTAAGGCGCATTCTGCTTTACTTTCAGCCTGCTTTAAGAAATCACCTATCTTCAATACTATAATTAGACTATCAGGTAAAGGGTTAATACAGTATAGCTGACGTAATTTCAAAACAAGTGGAAAACAGTTTTGATCCTGATCAGACGCCGCGTTGCGCGGCGTCTTATCAAAATCAAAACTGTTTGCAAATGCGCTTTATGACGTCATTGTGAGTGAAAGGGTTAAAGCAATTTTGACGATATATATTATAGCAGCAGTATAAGGGTTGTTTAGATTTTCAGTGCCATTTGCCCGTGGATGCGTAGTATCGATATTATATATAAGCGACGTTAAGCTGTAGAGTCGGCCATTACATACAGGGATCTGCAACCATGATCGAAGGACAAAGAACAGACAACAGGTACTCTACTCATCAAATACATTTATAAATATGTAACGGTACTTGTTATATTAATTTTATTTAAATATTGGACTGTAGATTTTACATATATATTCCATATACAACTTTACTATATTTCTTATATTATTTATGCGTAAATGCATATATGTTATATATATTAGTTTTATATAATGTTGTATTACGTAATTATATTATTATCATATTATGAAAATACATTAATAATGCATACTTAGTATACCGTTTAACACGTTTTCCTATCATTCGTGATAGTTGATAATTTTGTAAATTTAACTCAAACTCAAACATGTACTAAATTCAAAAATTATATCAAATACTATCAGAATTAATGAAAGTTATGCATTTAGGTGGAACATATTTCTAAACATTACATAAAATACAAATAAACTATTTTATAATAAAGTAGTTATCTATTTATTAATGCTGATTCTCTATCAAGTTCTTCACATGTCGATTTACAAAAATAGTGTTTACCATATTCATTCCTTTTCATACTGTTTATCAATATTCATTATATGCATGTAATGCACGGAAATAATAATATCCATACTATGAATCCTTTACCCATTATATTGTCACACAACAACATTATTTAGATAATTTCTATTTTGTAATTGAGTCGTAAGTTGTAATTAAGATTATTTACGTATTGACCTTAATATTATTTACTCTATAAATATATTTATGTTATTCAATTAAATGCATATCACATAAATGATCTCAACTCGGTATCATATAAATATTTTCAGAATACATTTTTGGCATACAGTGGAGAAAACGTTATTCTTACCCAAATAAACGCGTTTACGCTAAAACGTTCATTTCCATTGCGAACAGTTATGGCCAGATCAGACGCCGGGTAACCCGGCATGTGATCAGGCTCCAAACTGTTTGCCATTCATATTATAATGAATAGACAGAATTGTCAAAAACTTGTCATTTTCTACGTTTTTTACGATGTGTTACGTTTGAGTTTAAACGGGAAAGAATAACGGTTTTTTTACTATAATATTGTGTATTCATTCAAATGATATAAATACATGGAAGATTGCTTAGCGCATTGAACTTAGTGACGCGTATTCGCGTCATTTACTAGTGCACATGTGAAGAGTATCATTGACATATTCAAACAGTATAAAATCCCTATGGTCAGGGTATGCTCCGTTTGATATTTTTCTAAACTATTATAAAATCTAAAAAAGATCATGATGCAAGGCAAGTGTTGAGGATGGGTACCAACTTATAACGCTCGATATTCTGAAATCATTTTCCACCCACTTAATGCATTGCTCCTGGTAAGAAGGAATAATCTAAACTAATCTAACATTTTCTCACTCATTTCACAATCAAATCTTATGGCGTTACTACTCATTAGACTCGTCTCGTCGAGACGAGTCTAATGAGTAGTGACATTATAGAGTGTAATGCAGAAATAAATATTTTTATTTTTGCATTACTCCTCTTGTTACGACATGTTATGATAACTGGTTTACTACTTCATTCTAAGATTTACGTTTACCGAACACCAAAACGTAACTTTCTATGTTCATAAATCATACGTCAGCTACAATCGGAACAACCCTTAACTCTGTGCAGGCTGGGTACAGTGGATAATCCGTTATTCTTTCCCGTTTAAACGAAACGAAACGCAAACGCAAAACACTAAAACGTAGAAAAGTGCAACTTTTGGACAATTCTGATAATTCATTTTTATCTTGGTGGCAAACAGTTTGGAGCCTGATCAGACGCCGGGTTACCCGGCGTCTCATCTGGCTCCAAACTGTTTGCAATAGCAATAATAGTTTTAGCGTAAACGCGTTTATTGGGAAAGAATAACGTTTTCTCCACTGTAATAATCACGTCGGCAGCATTAGTCGTCTGCTCATGTTGAAAAATATATCATTTTCGACTTTCCTTTTCTAAACCAAGGTCAGAATGTCAAACAGTTTTGGTCCTGATGTGACGCCGCGTTATGCGGCGTCTCATATGGATCCTAATTGTTTGCAACATACTCTCTATTTAACCGCAAGTGTGCAAAGCGTTTATGTGTTGTTTATGTTGTTTATAAATTCAAAAAATGTAATTGTACCATTGACTGTGTTATAATATAAAAGTAGCTATTAATAACCTTTGCTAGAAGTTGTGTATCATTCATTGGATTGCGGAAGATCGTAGGCTCTACTCGGTTGCAGATTTGTGCCTGAAACAGTGCATAAAGGGCTTCTGGGGTCTTCCTTCACCTGTAGTTAACTGAATGTCGCATTGTGACTGAAATACTGTTAGAAGTGACTTAAAATCATAACAGATCTAAATCATATTAAGTTTATAGAATGGTGTTATATAGTTGATTGTTTATATTTAAAGCAGGAATACTACAGTGGAAATTACGTCATTCTACATTCATGTCGTTAAAATGAGACGCAAACGCACTGTAGTAAAAGGAAGATAATAATAGCTTTATGAAATATCTGAATATAAATTTTCATATGCGTGTAGTGGCAAACAGTTTGGAGCCTGATTAAACTTCAGGTTACGCGGTGTCTGATCTGGCTCCAAACTTTCAACAATGGACAAAACGTTTTAGAATAAAGGCGTTTATTGGGGGGGGGGGGGGGGGGGGCGTTTTCCTCACTGTAGTATTATCAGCGTCAGTTGCGTATTTACCCTGGCAACAACATTATATTTCTTCTAATATGTAACAAGTACGTACTTTCAGCGACATTGTAATATTAAAACAGTATACTTTGTAATATACGTATACGACCCATGCAGCATGTTAAGATTCCAACAATTTGTATGTACATGTACATATACTCCAAATTAGTAGATACATTTGAAGAAGAGATTAACATCTGTGTGCTCGGCTACACGGCAACGCCATCTCGAAAAGTGTTATGGTAATAAGAACTGCTATCTTATAGGGCCTTTTCAATATATGTGTTTCATTATTGTCAGCAAACGCAACTTATTCACCGTTTTATGAAACATGGGCGTTTTCTATTGTTAAAAAAACCTTTTATTTCATTTGGTAATTTTATGATATAATTTAATATAACTATTTTGACGTTCCTATATACGAGGGCCAATCAAGAGTTTGTGTTTTATTGTGTTTGATTTAACACAACAAAGCGTTCATTACATCTCTAGCATACATATAATCATGCAGTAAAAGGTATTGTCATTCATCAACTGGTTTATACTACGTGACCAAATGGCGTACTGAGGTTCATATAAAGTAGAAAGTAGAAATAGTAGTAAATGTTACTTGCTCATTTACCTACAGTGGAGAATCTGTTATTCTTTCCCGTTTAAACGCAAACGTACGCAAACGCAAAGCGATAAAACGTAGAAAAGAACAATGTTTGGTCAATTCTGATATTTCATGTTTATCTTGGTGGCAAACAGTTTGGAGCCTGATCAGACGCCGGGTTACCCGGCGTCTGATCTGGCTCCAAACTGTTTGCACTGCAAATAATAGTTTTAGCGTAAACGCGTTTATTGGGAAAGAATAACAGATTCTCCACTGTAAAACATAATGGTTGTCTGTTATAATGTGAAACATTTAAATCAAAGTAACGAAGTCACGGATTGTATATACACATGGGTGTAGAACTAACATTTTGATTATATCAAAATATAGATATAAAAGTAGAATATAACCTATACATACTGTATCAAATGAATGTGATCAAGACAAAAATGATATATATTTTAATAATTCTTATATGAATATCAAATAATACGACGCTATTGTGTTCTCAAATCTTACAAAAAGTAAGCGAAAACACAAGTCAACTTTATTGTAAAGACTACTCCATATTTGGCGCTAGTACACTATTGAGAGTATCAAACATGTATTGGACATTTTCTAAGCAAAATGATATGAAAATATGATTAATATCAGTAGCAAATGTGGCCAGTGCCTATGACTACTCCACATTGTTGTATACCGGTATTTTGTACAATTAGGGGAAGTGTAGTTATCAATGTATTACATAACCATTGTATTCCCAAGGCTATGTACAGTGGTCCCTCTTCACAAAAACACCCAAATTGGAGACACAGAGTGTGTGTGTTGTTCGAAGGTTGTTGTTATGGGGAGATATATAGGTTTACATTAGGTTTACATTTACAAACAATTTAAATCCAGCTCTGGATTCAATTCACTCATCATTATCTTTCATTTCTTCAAATGTCAGCAGTGACAGTGTTAGAAATACTTGTCTTGTTTGGGGAACAGCGACAAACGTTGTTGTAAGGAAGGGTTCGCTGTTGGGAGGGTCATTGTCGGGAGAGAGCACAGTATAACACATGATAATCGAACATGTTTCCAAGAACAAGCCTACTAAACACGACCTTTTGAATGACTCTCGTACATCTGTATTGGAAACGAAACAGAAGACGAACGGTATAATTATTGCAATTTAATAACAAGGCATTTATTTGTCCACATTTATTTGACGAAACGCTGAAGCCTGAGCAATACCGGTATAAATCGATTCTATAACATGGACAGTCACGGAACTGACCAGAGTGGATAGACGTCGGATGAGGATCATAATTGTTCGACTCTCATCTTTAGGTTTCCTTAAATTAAAAGTACGGTGTTCCCTCTCTACAACGACACCCAATGGGAGAAGAAATTGTGTGTGTTGTTCTGAGGGAGTCGTCATAGGGAGGGAAATTGGCAACATTTGCAAACAGCTTGAATCCAGACCAGACGCCGCGCAACGCGGCGTCTGATCTGTATTCAAGCTGTTTGCCACTCGTCATTATATTTATTTTATCAAAATGTCCACTTATATGTAACTTTGAGAAAAACAGCAGACGAAATTTTAAGCAGACTGTATTGCATCCTTGAAATGGTTGGACATAAATGTCTTGTTTGGGGAACAGCGACAAGGGTCGTTGTAAGTAGGGAGTCTTTGTTGGGAGGGCCGCTGTATGGAGGGAACACTGTACATGAAACTTTATTGGATAGAATCAACATTGAGACCGACGATATTATGACAGGGGTGGGGTTTATTTAGAACGAATTCAATGACAACTACCCTCACTGCTTAGAGTTTATCGTATTGTTTAATGTTCGCCTATCACAAGTGTCACACATATTCCAACATAGTGCAGACAAATTCACCTGCCATTGAACTTTATGCATGAATTATAAATTAAAGTGATATGACGCAGTATGAATCAATAATTCATTATCATTTAGCAAACCATACGCTGTCGTTAAACAAAGTGTCATGTGCGTTTTTGTATATATAAAGGATAACAAAGTTGTTCTGAAGCTTAATTTAGAAATGCAACGAAATGTGAAATAATTCTAAAAGAGGTCACCAACGTCCAGTCAATTTGTCTGAACTCTATCTGGCTGAACTGGCAATGCCCGAATTACCTTTGGTACATTATGGATGATCCGTGTTAAGGAACGTCGTACTACAAAAAAGGTCGTAAGTCAGATTCTAAAATTCTCAATTATTGTCTATTTCTACATCCAATCTTGAAATGTGACATCTCATACGAATATTCAAGAAAAGTCAATTCTAAAGAGATGTCACAATACAGGATTAAACGGAGAAATACTTAATTATACGTATTTTAATGTTTCGGCTTTTGACCGTTTGTGTCGTACGACGTTTCGTAAAACGGGACCCAGTCCCTGAAAAGAGACTCTTGAAGAATCGTTGTAAGAAAAATATTGTCGTAAATTAGTTCCTAAAGTTCTTAATCATTATATATTGCTCCTTCTAATACTGTCTTGTGACATCGTGTTTTGAATCTTCTTGAAAATACAATTCCATAGAGATGTCACAAGACAGGAATATATGTATTTTAAAGTTTTGACTTACGACCGTTTGAATCGTATGGCGTTTCGTAACACATTCCCCTGATTGGGATCAACACTATTTGCATTGGGTAAAGATGTTTCTCACAGATGCACTGTTTACAAATAACGCACATACATATCAGTAGGGTTCAGTGATTTAATGAGAGTGCTTTATTCATTGAACACTAAGCATCTCCTTCGAGTTAGAAGGTTACCTTGAGGATCTTTTTGTTATTAAAATATGAGCCAGTCTGCACAGAAGTCTTGGTAGTTTAATGAATACTGGTTTAATAAGCAAACAGTGAAGACCAATATCAGTTGGCTCCTATAGGAGCCCGCTGATTTGGGTCCACATTGTTTGTAATTGCAATGCGTATATTTTAACCCTTTACCTGATATCCTATTTCTAGTACTTAAGATAGGTGACTACTTAAAGCAGGTTGAAAGTAAAGCAGAATGCGCCTTAGGGCGCATTCTGCTTTACTTTCAGCCTGCTTTAAGCTATCATGTGCTAAAATATAGAAAATATTCCCTATAATACATTTTCATTACTGACTAAATTGGAACTATTTTCTTCAGCGGAGGAATAAATTAAATACGCTAAAAGTCGCTTCTATTGGGTAAAGGGTTAAACAGGTCCATAGTGTCGAAGGCGTTAAGGATAGCATTCTTTTTTTGAACGTGATAGAGTTATTGCAGACGTAAAATAAAAGCTGGTAGTAAAAATGTTCAACTATACAAAACGTTTACAGAAATATCACCATTGGTCATTTCAGATGCTTTTTCTTCGCCGGCAGATGTTCTACACTGTTCCTTGTCCTTTGTTTCCTCTTGTTACTTGATATAACGACAGCACAGTTCGCCAACACGTACGGATGGGGTGGTGCAGGAAACGGCAAGAGAAGTTATAACAAAGTCGCACATACAGACTTCATGCTACAAAACAAATGCTTACCGAATGAAAAAATACGAAGTTACATCATCGAACTTATTCAGGTTTGTAGTTTTCTTTGTAGGTAGTGTTTTACCCTTTCAATGTCGATGTCGTATAAAGTCGACTTTTAAAACAGTTCGGATCTAGAGCAGACGGCGTCTGAGCAGGTCCATCTTGTGATACGCGTTTTGCTATGTCTGATGTCATTCGTAAAACTTTAAATCTAAATTAAATCCCTGCAGTCAGTACAAAGCTCATTGTAGTTCGGACCTGAAATACCAGTTGGAACTTTAGTAGTGGTTACGGTTTACTAGATCACCCTGTTTGTTCTTACGCACATCCGTCTGTCCGTTTTGGCACATTTTACAGGAGTGTTGTTCATTGATGTTATTGTGAATTGCTTGATTGGTCGATTGAAGGACCACATGGGTTGAATGTGTTGCTTTTCCTCAAAACAAGTTTTGCCCTGCTCAGTGATTTAGTGAAGGATTTGTATCTGAATCTGAATGTACTACAGTGTAGGGCTAAATAAGGCAAGGGGTGTTCCGAAAAAGAGAATGCTACTTAATAAGTCGCACTGGTCAAGAGATTTATATAATTTAAAACAAGTGTTAATAAATAGTCAGCGTATGAAGCAGTTTGGGTCCTGATAAGACGCTAAGTGTAATCACGGATTTTAAAGGTGTTGATGATTTGGTCCTAAAATATAGCAATGTCATGGTTTTATATTAACGGACGTTATGTACGACTTTGTTCGAATAATTTTTCTGTCAGTTTCCATTTACCCTCTTACTGCCAAGACATCGTATGCTTATACAATCCATTTACCTTTGTTTCTCAGTATTTTATTTTAGTCATATTGACTGAAAATTTTGATACCAGAATAAAACAACTGACCCTTGATCAGATGGCATGTCATTCGACATCGATTGTGATACCAGCTGTTCGCGAATGGAATTTTTACTCATTGTTTGTAGTGACGAAATTTAACTAATTTGTGCCCACGATCCCATATATGGGACATAGGCAAACAGTGTAGACTCTGATCATACGCCGTAAAATGCGGCGTCTGACCAGAGTCTACACTGTTTGCTTATAGGAACGTCAAAATAAACAAAATGAAAATGAAAATTTTGACCAGACATCCCTTTGATAAAACATGAACTAATCCAATACATAAACATAAAAGAATCCACTAAGCGTAAATGGGTTAAAGGAGAAATACGAATTGACGTCTCCATTGTCCTAGTCGTAATCAAATTGCATGTACGTATTTAATTAGCAGAACTGACGTACCCAACTTTTGGCAAGATATCAAGTATCAAAACACACCTATCTTGTTTTTGGCGGACGGAAAACACACCAACGCGTTGCATATCTTGAATTACAACACACCCAGATGCTTAATTACTATATTTAAACTGACGAGTTGACTAAAATAGTATGTCGCAAGCATTGGCGAGAGTCATATTAAAACTGATAAGTAAAGAGCACGATAGTGAGATTATATTGATATCCTTCAAATTTTAAAAACCAGTGTAGTTAACTGAAATCGTAGGTTTTAGTTCCTCCGCCATAAATACAGTTCATTGTTTTATAATTTTTCATAATAAATCACCACTATTGACATCTTTGAATTTCGCGGTATTGACGAACTGTTTTGACCGGAGCCCTAATAACGATAGTTCCCTAGTTATTACAGAGGCAGAGGCGGTTTTGTGTGGTAAAAAATATAAACGAGTACAATGTACTAGAAACCCAAACAATATATATACAGCGTTCCCTCTCTACAACGACACCTAATGGGAGACAAACATTGTGTGCGTTGTTCGGAGGGAGTCGTTATAGGGAGGGACATTTGATACATTCGCAAACAGGTTGAATCCAGATCCGACGCCTGTGTAACGCGGCGTCTGGTCTAAATTCATTTTTTTGTCATTTGTCAATAAGTTTTTTCAGTCAAAATTGTCCTTTATGTAACTTTAGTAAAAACAACAGACGACAATTTTAAGCAGACGATATTGCAGCAGTAAAAGCGTAAGACTGTATTTTCCAAAGGGAACTGCGGCAAACGTCGTTGTCAGGCGGGACTTGTTGTTTGGAGGGACGTTGTAGGGAGGGAGCGCTGTAAATATAATCTCGATTACCCCATTTACCGCCTTACTCCGATAACAATGCTTTTACTTGCAAACAGTTTGAATCATAAGCAAACGCAGCGTATTCAAGCAGTTATTACGATCTGTTTAGTCAGTTTACCATAAATATAAATTTGAGAAATAGAAGCAGACAACAATTGTTTAAAGCAGATAACGCAAGGGCAGTGGCGGTGTTACCATAATGCACCTACAAAGGTACATGTTTGTGAAATATAGGACACGGAAGTTTTAAAGGATGGCGGCTGTGAATTTACTAAACTAGTCATGTGATTATACAGTGGAGAATGTGTTATTCTTTCCCAATAAACGCGTTTACGCTAAAACTATTTTTTGCAGTGCAAACAGTTGTTTGGAGCCAGATCAGACGCCGGGTAACCCGGCGTCTGATCAGACTCCAAACTGTTTGCCACCAAGATAAACATGAATTATAAGAATGGTCCAAAAGTTGTACTTTTCTACGTTTTAGTGCTTTGCGATTGCGTACGTTTGCGTTTAAACGGGAAAGAATAACAGATTCTCCACTGTAACAACACATGTATTTGTGTGTGCGATGTCTGCAGCTACAATGCAGCTATCTGTTTCAATGTCAGTTTTACTAGCATACAAGCACAGCATATTGCCTTGGCCATTTTCAAAAAGATACAGTGCTCCCTACAACGACCCTCCCAACAGCGACTCCCTCTTTACAACGACCATTGCCGCAGTTCCCTTAACAAGATAATTATGTCTAACGCTTTCACTACTGCAATATCGTCTACTTAAAATTGTCGCCTGCTGTGTTTTCTCAAAGTTACGTATTTGGATATTTTGATAGAATAAATATAATGACGAGTGACAAATAGCTTGAATCCAGATCAGACCTGGATTCGAGATGTTTGCAAATGCAAGCCAAGTCTTAATTGTCCCTCTCTATAACGACTCCCTCCGAACAACATACGCAATCTGTGTCTCCCATTGGGTGTCGTTGTAGAGAGGGAGCACTGTATATGAACTTATCGTATTAGAAACATATCACACATAAAATGGATTATTATATAAATCACAGAGCAACAAAAGTATACAGTGTATTTGTACATAGGTGCATATGCTTGACAGTATACTTAGCACTTATCTTGTTGAATATTAATACATGTTTATATAACCACGCCCACTACGAACAGCTACTATCTGAAGTATATCATTGGCTTATACAATGTACACCACTTTCCTCGGAAAGAATGAAAACGCATGTTAAACAGAGCATATAAGAAAACTATGTAGACCTAGACCAGACAGCTCAAACATGCACACTATGATCTGGGACTACAGTGTTTAAAAAGTTAATACATGTATTTGCTAATAACATGAAAAGTGATACTTCTCTATATAATTTAAGAGCAATATTTATTATCAGTTGACTACGGTATGTTACGTTGATATTTCTTTCTTACCCAATGGTACTTTGGTTAAACAACAGAGTAAGAAATAATAATCCAGACGATTTTAAAAACCAAGTAAAAAAACCAAAACTTTGTTTTAATTACGTTCAATCGTTCAAGTGTTTTGAGAACTTAGTTTAAACCGAGTCAACATTTGTGGCAAATCTTTTTTTTCAAATATTCTTTAAAATAATACTTCCTTTAACATGTGTAATTGAATGAACAGGAAATGTTGTTTTGGATATGCTCGTCTCGTGACGCATTCTATTAGTTGCTACATAATTGACAATACTTTCTAAATTTAGCACAGAAACACTAAAATGTTCAATAATATAACAAGTTATTTATGCCCTATAGATACTGTCAACAGTGTTACATTGGTCAATGTATGTTTCACACATAGTAGTGTTTCTGTATGATAGTATGATTAATAACACCCATGAGGTTTTGAATTATAACGTTAAAGTGCTTGTTTATACTGTGAATTACACTTTCGCGATGTTGATGTTTGATATTGTGATTTATACAGTGGAGAAAACGTTATTCTTTTCCACTAAACGCGTTTACGCGAAAACGTTTACTTCCCATACAAACCCGGCGTCTGATCAGGCTCCAAACTGTTTGCCACTCATATCAGATTGAAGTGTAAGACATGTCAAAAGAATAACCTTTTCTACGTTTTAGTGCTTTGCGTTTGCGTTTTGTTTGCGTTTTCTCCACTATAATACTCACGTGTCTGAAATCTGGGACAATTTGTTTATGCAATACTGTTGAAATATTCCTACTGTATTGATAATTAACGTCTTTTTTGTCTCTTTTTCTTTCACAGGGAGAAATGTCACGGATACGAAAATGCAAAGAAGCTGCAAGGATCACGGAAGAATCAAATGACTATTCGGACATACTACAAGGCTTTTATCCATGAGGTACAGTGGTTACATGTAAGCCTTTCATGATCAAATTGATCGGGATATTTTTTACCCCTTCACCGATTTATTGTCGTCTGCTTCAGTATTGTTGTCTGCAAGAGTTAAGGTTGTATGACTAAATAAATATCGATAAGAACGAACAGTTTGGGCCCTGATCAGACGTCACGTCTAGCGGCGTTTGATCAGGATCCAAACTGTTTGCAAACGCGCTCTTAAACGTCATCGAGAGTGAAAGGGATAACCCTCCCCATAGCTCGTTTCGAGCTTTTGAGGCAGGTGACCACTTAAAGCAGAATGCGCCTTAATGCTTTACCTTCATCATGCTTTAAGCTTCAATATGCCAAGGCATAGAACATATTTCTGATAGTGCATAGTTATGATTTTATAAAACAGAACTATTTTCTGGAATGGAGGAATAAACTAAAGGCGTAAAAGGGCGCATGTTAAATACGTACATATTCTGTTACTTTCCCAGTGAACGTAATTTGCTGTTACATAATTTTATTTCCGTTGCAAACAGATTGGAGGCATACCAGACGCCAGAGATTATGGATTATGATAAAATTTCAAAGTGTTTGCTACATGTACATACATTGTATCGTTTACATTAAGTAAACCTCTGTCACTAGCTGTATTTTATTGTATGATTTTCTCGTTTAGTTTTGTTTTAATTACACTTGTGTGTATCTGTTTTTTACAGTGCAACAAAGTCCCTCTTTAAGCTTTTTCACTAATACATGTATATATATATCTTGCCTTTCACTTTCAACTTATTAAAAGGCAATTTAGGCGATGTGGTTAACCCCTTCACTGACATGACGTCATCTACTTTAACCCTTTACCCAATAGACGCGTCTTTTAGCGCATTCAATTTATTCCTCCGCTGAAGAAAATAGTTCCAATTTATACAGTCATGAATATGAATCATAAGGAATATTTCTTTATTCTAACAAGTGGTAGCTTAAAGCAGGTTGAAAGTAAAGCAGAATGCGCCTAAAGGCGCATTCTGCTTTACTTTCAATCTGCTTTAAGAGGTTACCTGTTAAAAAACTGACTAGTGGGTAAAGGGTTAAACGATTG
Organism: Gari tellinella; assembly: GCA_922989275.2. Taxonomy (NCBI): domain Eukaryota; kingdom Metazoa; phylum Mollusca; class Bivalvia; order Cardiida; family Psammobiidae; genus Gari; species Gari tellinella. The sequence goes on from OV277866.1 coordinate 51,111,006, forward strand.
ATTTAAACTTTAGATCTAGCTATTTTGACTAAAAAGATATTAAAATGGGCGTCAAGCAGTTTGGATCCTGATTAGGATGAACATTGTACTCGAAGCAAAGCAATGATGGGGACAAACGAGGTTGACCTATCTAGGATTTACGGTAATTGATGCGTTCTCTTTATTTACAGGTGCCCTGCACATAGACGAATGGAAAAAAACTCTGCCATCAGCTCAACTTCTAAAACAATGCCTACCAAATTTCATAAGAATATTTTAAAAGTCATGCTACGATCACAAAGGCTCACTAAGTATGTGCGTTTAATAGACATTATTTCATGATGAGTGAAGGAAAAGATATCTATATTTTTTTACGGTAATGATTTGTGAAATGGCTTCAAGATTAAGATGCTATTTTGATAGTAATAAAAATTAAAGCTTTAAAATTTTACCGGTTTCAATTTTGATTCATTAAACCTTTTTTTTTATCCATTCTCCTGACAAATTGTTAAATAGTATAATCTCGTTTGGACGACCACTAAATTGTGTTACAGTGGAGAATGTTTTATTCTTTCCCAATAAACGCGTTTACGCTAAAACTATTATTTACAATACAAACAGTTTGGAGCCAGATAAGACGCCGGGTAACCCGGCGTCTGATCAGGCTCCAAACTGTTTGCCACCAAGATAAACATGAATTATCAGAATTGTCTAAAAGTTGTTCTTTTCTACGTTTCAGTGCTTTGCGTTTGCGTACGTTTGCGTTTAAACGGGAAAGAATAACAGATTCTCCACTGTAATATTTAGCAGGTGACTGCTTAAAGTTAGGTGCGAGTCAAACATAAAGCTCCTTCATTCGCTTTCTGTTTTACTGTCACATTGCTTTAAGCTTTCACATGTCTTTAATACAACAAATTTGTCTACTTTTGTGTGGTCGTAACAGAAATTTTACTTTTACCGGCGGTAGTGGCCCAATGGGTAACACCTTGGACTACGGTACCAGGGGTCGTGAGTTCGATCCCCCGCCGGACCAGCGGTCTGACTAGGGGATTTTTCTGAATCCCCGATGATGTACAGGAATGTTCTTGAGCAAGACATGTACCGCGAATTGCTCTTCTCCACCCAGGGGTTAAAATGGGTACCTGTGAAGGGTCTGAGTCGGTACTGCGGCTGCATTTGACTGCGCCATATATTAGCAGTGCTCATAGGCAAGATGGCTCGATGATCAGGGGAGTATATGTACAGTCGGCTGAGCGGTCATTCGGACTGAAAGTAGACTTTAACTTGGTATATTTATTTATTACTTAAGAAATGGATTGATTTTTCCGGCGTTTAAGGGTGTATGAAACTCATGACTTTAGGAATTTTTCAAAGTATATGAAAACCTTCTATGATGGTTTTGTATTGTAGAGCTGTTTAAGATGAATGAAAAATAGAAAAAGTGTACATTTTGGTGAACAATTTTTGGCTCTACGGCCATGTAAAATTTACCCCACCCACTCTTTATTATTTTGTCCTTTTTAAACAGCCCGCTTCAATAAAATCCATTTCAAATTAAAACAAATTGTGTTATTTATTTCCTGTCTATGGTAGTATTGCTTCATACAAAAACAAATTTAAGAGAAAACAGGCACCAAATGTGAAATTTATAAAGCACTAAAAATATCATCGATATGGTACTTTTTTGTAAATTTGGAAAGGGAGATAACTCTTTTTACTTTAATAACTCAAAATTTTAAACACTGACCTTTCAATTTCTTTTCATATTTTGAACTGACTTAGCATGGGCTTTCTTCTGGTAGAATATAAGAAAAAGTTTAATACTAGAACTATTTCATTTTCAAACTTTTTAACTTTTTTTCATAAAATAAAAAATCTAATAAAATAATGCAATATAAAAAGCAATGTTTTCATATTCAAGGATCCATAATGTTCAAACCTGGTGCCTGTTTTGTCTAAATTTGGTTTCTATATGTGTAAATACCACCATAGACATGAAATAATAAAGAAAACCCACATTACCATGTTTGTTTTGTTTTGAAATAGATTTTACTGAAGCTTGTACTCTGAATGGGTAACATTTGAGAAAAAAAAATCCAAATTTGACATACCTTTTCAAATCGCTGTAGCTCAAAAAAGGACACCACAATCTATTTATATTTTCATTTTTTTATTCATCATAAACAGCTCTTCCAACAAAAAAGATAGAAAAAATGTTTAATACTTTGAAAAATTCGCTTATGGGTTTGATGCACCCTTAAACTAAAAAGATCGTCAAAGTCCATGAATCGAGTTATATTAGTGCCAATGATAAAATGGGTAGGAAAGGGTCTCGTCTGGATCTAAACTGTTGAAACAAGAGAGATTTCTTCGTAGCTTTGTTTAAGCACTAATCTGTTATTCAGTTGTTTTTTTTGCAATTTCGAACGTCTTATCTTAAGACATGGGCTCGTCTTACGAAACGTCGTACGATAATGTAGTTATATTTTAAAAACATATACTTTGTGAATTCTCCAGCTAATCTTGCCTTCTAAGATCTCTTTAGATTTGTCTTTTCAATAAATAATTATTGGAAAATTGAGAATCTGACTTACGACAATGTTTGACGTACGAAGTTTCGTAAAACGGACCCCTAATGTAACCGGCAAACTAACCCGTTCAACCCCACCCACCAACAACCACCCGTCATGGCCCCGGATTGAAGTTACATTTGCAAACAGTTTGGATATTCATTAGACGTCCAGTTTCTGTTTTTGTTTATCCTGCCAATAAGCTTAGCCCTTTCAACTCTAAAAACATCTTGTGGTAATTTATAATTTTTTGGACCCTTCTAGTACAAGACCTTTGAACCCGTCTACTGTTATATTTTTTGTAGAACAACAAACACCAATGATAATATTAAACAGTGCAGACCCTGATCAGAGGGCTCCTATAGGAGCCCTCTGATCAGGGTCTACACTGTTTACATATGTAATCAGTAATCCCTTCAGAGGGTTGTAAGGTCGAAAGAGTAAAACCTACACTAAAGAATTAAAGAAAAACTGACATTTCAACCTTTCACCGCAAAATTAATCGTGAGTTGTTCCCCCTTCACATATCTATATTGTCGTCTGCCACAAATGTGTCTGCAATATATATTCCAATATATAATATAATTTAAGGCGGCGTTACGGACGAAATTTTGAAACAAATGTATGGGAACTTCGACCCTGGCCAGACGCTGCTCTTCGCGGCGTCTGGTCTGGAACAAAACTATGTGGCCTATGGTGAACAAAGCGTTAAGCAGACAGTATCCTGACAGTAAAGTAGATGATTATACAGTACTCCCTCTCTAAAATTTCCATTGGCAGACACATATTTTGTGTGCAGTTTGAAGGAGATGTTGTAGGGATTGAAAATGAACACCCTTAGAATACAAAAGTTGAATCGAGATTAGATGCCGTGTAACGCGGTGTCTGATCTGGGTTCAAACTGATTGCCTCTCGTCAATATATTTGTTCGAAGTATTTAACTTTGAGAAAAAACAACAGACGACACTCTAAAGCAAACAAGATATGCATGCGGCCTTTAATCGCTCACCCGGTACCCACGGTAACGGACATCAAAATGGACAAGTTGTTTCAGAAAAAGAAGATTTGTATTTAGCTTTAATTTAGCCATATCAGGAAAACTTAACCATCCACTGACAGTCACGTTTTGAGCTAGCGAAATTATTTGAAGAAATCTGGTAGAGGGTCACCGATGGATTATTCGTTTAAAATTATTTACAATTTGAACCAGTCTTGATTAAGTTTCCACTATTAGCCATCATAGGTAAAGTCAGCCCCACCCACTGACGGCAATGTTTTTTTAGCGAAAATTATTTGATGAAAACTAACATAGGGTCACCCATGAATCGTTTGCGTAAACTTATTCTTAAATCAGACCAGTAGTTTTAGAGAAGAAGAAATTTTTCTATACAGTAATATAAGGAAAACTTGCACCATCCACTGTCGGCCATGTTCTTTAAGATAACACAACTATTTTAAGAAATATGGTAGAGGGTCACATATGGATCATTTTTAGGAAATTACTTTCAAATCGCACATGCGGTTTCAGACAAGAATATTTTTAAAGTTTTCACTACATAACCATACCAAGAAATCTGCCCCATCCACTGGCGGTCATGGTTTTTAAGCTAAGAAAATAATTTTACGAAACCTCCTTACCCGTGGAACATGTGTGTGATTGTTGTTTAACTCGGACTAGTAGTTTTTGACAAGACGATTTTCAAGGTTGATTTCAATTGGTTGCCATGCGATTCATAATTTCAATTGGATGACCTACATTATAAGATTCGGAGGGAGTATCCTACAAGGAACAATCATTTAAAGTTTTAAATAAATTGGCCTTGTGATTTCCAAGAAGAAATTGTCGCCGGACACTGTTCGATCACAACAGCCAACCTTGGCACCTCATGCCAGGTGAGCTAATGGGCAAACAATATCGCAGTTTTGAAATAGTTGTGTATATAAATATTGTTTTTGTTTGGGGAACAACAGCAATAATTGTTGTACGGAGGGAATCGTTGTTGGGAGGGTCGGTATTGGGAGGGAGCACTGTACAATCATAACAGACCACAGTTAACCGTTTCAACACAGAACTCTGGTTTCAGCATGAAACTGTCGCCTGATTTAATACTGATATCAGAACGTTCTTTTTAAAGCGCGATTTTTTTTATCCTAGTCAGACGCTGCATCATCATACTCTGGGTTCAAAATTATGACAAACTGGACAAAAATCGTCTATGGCAGACAAAATGTTAGTTAGCCCCGATTATGCTCACTGAGCATAATCAGGGCTAACTAACATTTTGTCTGTCAAATTTACAATGGAACCCCTCACATACCCTCCCCGCCTGTGCCCCCCACTGAACTACTTCTGGATCCGGCCCTGGCTTGGCGAACATTTGAAAATTGTTTGCCCCTAATAGTCAACGCTTCTATATTGCAAAACGCTAATTAATACGCTTGTAAAATAATTTAATCAATTATCGCCGCTCTTATTTCTCAAATTTAAATTTTAGCTATTTTTCACTTAAGAAAATCTATTTATTGAAATGTGTGTCAAACAAATTTTGAAAAATACGATCGTAATACGATCGGAAAATATAAAAATACCACTGCGGTGGTGTTTAGCTTACAGGCGATCAATTTGCCAATTACAAAAATGATTATAACTTTCATAATACATAACATTGTTTTCTCACATAACTACCCGTGTTTTCAATAGCGAACAACGATCGCGAATATGTGCATCCTTGTCTCCAACATGTGTGACATCACTTAAATGATGTTACTAAAACGTCACTGTTTATAAAGGTGTTCTTACATCATTTGGATTCTTAAAAGGGCACTATATTGCTAAAAAAAATTACATTAAATTGTTGATTATGTGAGAAAAAGAATCTGTCACTCATCGATGTATGAGAAAAGCTAATGTTAATCTCGTCTAGAATAGAAAATTTATTAAGGTCGCCAAGGCTCGCCTAATAACTTTTCAATTCTAGACTCGGTTAAGATCAGTTTGTCTCATACATCGACTCATGGCAAATCCTATATGTACAATGTATTATTCTTAAAGGTTTATCAGTTACATGTAGCAGTTTATCTTTTTGGTTTTGCCCCTAACCAATGGGACATATAGGCATGATTATACATTTTAAAGTATGTCAAAGTTTGATCAAAATCAATTCAAATTTGTAAACAATAGAGTGTAAAATTGTTAAAATCGTGCATTTTCCCAGCATAAACAACGTTTGAGTACGTCAAAAGCGAACAACTTTTCACAAAATGGTTCCGTTTCATCAAAATTTACTCGAATATAAAAAAGGAATAATTCAACTTTGTGCAAGTTTAAACCAAAGTCCAATTTAAATGTACTCTTTAGAGTGTAAACTCTGCAAGGCTCTATAACACTAACATTTGCCAACAGTTTTTGCCGAAACAGTCAGATATGTTTTGTTTTTATTTTCAGTCAAAGTGCTTTAAAATATAAAGACCTCCCTATTTTCAGCGGTTCGGGGATCCGTCTTATGTAACGTCGCACGAAAGATTCTAAAATTCCCAATTATTATTTACTGCTCCATATAATCCTGTCTTGTGATATCTCTTTGAAATCGTCTTGAAAAGACGATTCCAAAAAAATGTCACAAGACAGCATTACCATCCGATCACAATTACCATCCGATCAACGAGTCCTTACTTTCAACAATGCTTGCTGCTCTTCCAAAATATAGACATTTATAACTATTGTCGATGATATTTGAACTGGCACTCATCAATTTCCGTCATCTTTCGTCGATGAAGTCGGGAATTTCCGTTGAATGTTTAAATGAAAATCAATAAATACTCAGCAACATGTACTGCACTATCAGTTCAATAGTAACACATGCACCATAGCTCAGTGGCATATGTCGCCGACTCGATGGACAGAGGTCGTGGGTTCGACTCTAGGTAAAGTCTATTTTAAATTCGGGTAGACTTTCGGAAACCTATATTTTTATAGTGAATTCATTCTCTCTTTTGTAACAGAGACTTCGTAAAATCTACTTTTTAGCGAAATAAAAAGTGACACATTGTGCTTCTAATGAGCGTTATATGTAACGCGTACAGTAGAGTGCTTTCAGCAGAAATGATGGAATTCATTACTTGTACGTCTTTAATTTTTGTTGAAGACAAGTCTCACTGTACAAACTTCACAGAAGCGTGCGTCTACATGAAAAAATAATTCAAAGAAAATATATATAAAAAAAGTCTAATGTATGAAAAACTACCATGACGGGGATCGAACGCACGACACTGGTATTGGTAGTACGGTGATTAAACCACTAAGCTACTATCGACTGTGTAACATATTATGATGTACAAACATTATTCAATATTTACATTCCCCTTGCACATTCCTTATATGAACACTATGTTAGAATAGAGTTGTATCAGCTCATGAAAGCCGACTAAAAAGCCAGTCTAAACTAGATTTCCTTTACCCAGAATTCCGTGGTGTAGGCGTGGTTTAGCGCGGAATAATACTGACCCAGTTAAGACCTATTTTCTGATTTATCACTGGAGAGTTGATACGTGACAGAGTAAATAAACACCCCACACTCCACATGTGGAAAGTTTATGTTGCAATGCACAAATTAAAATAATCAAATTTAATCTAAATCCATGCCCTATGGGATTTAAATAAATACTGAACACATGTATGTTTTTTGATGATTAGTTTACCCTCGGATCAATACAAATCATTATAGATTCTACATGTATATAGTTTGTCGCACTGTCTGCAATACATGAATGAATGACGCTGACTTTTAGGCACAGCATAATTATAATGTTCATGTCTGACCACAGAGATGAAAGTTCAATCCGATCCTTTAGTAGGAACTTATCTGCCGATCAAAAACAGATGCTTGGTAGATCCCTTTGCTCAGTGTCATCTGCAGCAACCATGTCTGAAAATAAACAAATCAAGCAAGTTTCAGCGTAAAAAAGGCTAATGCAATCAGATAGGCTGTATTCTCTTTATATGTTTTCAAATCAAGTTCCAAACTGTTAGTCACTCAAATAAAAATAAGTCTACAAATTTTTTAAGTCATTTTCCAAATTCAAGGTCTATTTCATTTGGAATTTATGAAAAATGGGAAAGAATAATTCAACATATTCTTTTCCAGAGTTCCAGATAAGGGGGTTATTTAAAAAACTTAAGTCTATATTTCTGCAATAAACCATATGGAGTTACTACTGATTAGAATAACCTCATTGAGCAAATGAATAGTAACAGCATAGGATTTGTTGCTTAAATGAGTGAGAAAATGTTTAATTTGTTCAATTTAGATCTACTCCCTCTTATCTGGAGTCCTGCTTTTCTGTACATCAATGAGGGAAATTAAGGTTGAATGTTCCTAATGAGATCGAGTCAATGTATGGTACGTACCGTTGATAGAAAAAGCGACCATTCTCGTGCCTACTGACCGCCGGTACGAAACCATGCTAACTGAATGTCAGTTCACAATAATGATTAATCGCTAGAAATGTTGATAACCGAACTTGAATGACAGAGATGATCTGATCTCATTAGGGACGTTCAACCTTAAAATGCATCAAAAGGGACTTCCGTAGAGTAAAGTGTGCAGTCGCCAGTCTGCAACTCATCTTTTACATGTACCCCTTACCCTACATAATGATAATCACATCAAATCTTTATGCTTATTTCATCATCAATCAAAATTCAACTCAACGCACCAATCAAAGAGTACTTACGTTGTTTCAACTTGGATTGTATTTTCTAGCCATATCTAAATCAATGATGGATTTGTTTTATACATGACTGTTTCTAATGACTGCATCATCTGAAATGATACAAAGTAACAAGCTGTTTTAGAACTCTTTCAGATATCATGTATCATACTATTCCTTTTGAAAATTTCAGTCACCAATAATATAGTCTTACTAAAAAGATTATCTACATCACAACTTTATTTGTTTGAAACTCATATTGGTTTCTGAATATGTGTACACAAATGTGTAGATCTATCATGTCTACACAACGACACCAAAACGTTTTAAAATGGATGTGGGTGGCTTTGCTGGGTGGCCACTTGTTTACAGAGATATATTGCTGAAATATATAATATTACAAACTTTAAAAACCGTAACGTATCAAATAATTATATCAGGTAATGAGTGAAGCATAAGTAATTAACTGTCCTTACCATGAGCAAAGGAAATTCCGATAATAATAGCCATCGTATCTGCTTTCGATCAAGCAACATGGCGTGTGAGTAAATCGGCGATGACCTATATTTAAGAAGATGCTTATAATACAAATATTTCGTAAATTTATGTGTTTTTAAATGTCTCAGAAGGTTTATTAAACAAAACGAAAAAGTTAACCGGTTAAACGTCAAAATGTATCCAATAATTATATGTGATTAGGACTATTTTCATACCATATATGGAGATCGTTACTACGTTGGCAACGCATAGCAACGGACAAAGTGTCTATTAGCACGGTTATGTACATTTCTCGGTTCACAATGGAATATAAATATAAGAAATAAATTGCGTACGTCCGTTATTCATGAGGAAATGCAACTTCAATGCTTTTACTAGCAAAGTTAAGCGAGAAGCCCTTCGGGCTTCACGCACTTTGCTAGTAAAAGCATTGAAGTTGCATTTCCCCATGAATACCGGAAGTACGCAATTCATTTCTTAAGTGGCAGTCCAAACATCATCGACAATACCTAACGCTTTCACTGGTGCAATATCTTCCGCTTAAAAGTGTCCTCTGCTGATCGTTCCTTCAGTTACGTATTGAATATGTTTACAGAAGAAAGTTGTAGCGACTTGTCACAATATAGGAAACATTTCAAATAATTATTTCATCAAATTCATGGTAGGACCCCAGCTGTCAGCCACGTATATACATTATGAAAAAAAATTAGATTCACGCCATTGACCCTTTCACTCTCAATGACGCCATAAAGCGCATTTGCCAACAGTTTTGATCCTGATCAGACGCCGAGTCAAGCGGTGTCTGATTAGGATCAACACTGTTTGCAACTTGGTTTTAAATTAAGTGTTATACTGCCTTAATTCTAACTTTGAAACGATATTGCAGACAGCACTATTGCAGCAGACGACAATATGGCGGTGAAAGGGTAAAATAATTTGATCATGAAAGGGTTAAAACAACAGACTTCTGGTCTTACACTAAAGTCAAGGCCAGTGGTCACATAAACGTCGATGTATAATAATAAATACATTTATCACTCTCTTCAACAACACACTGTTTTTCGGAGGGAGTTATTATAGGAGGTTAAAATAATAAACTCAGAATACATTTGAAAACAGTTTGAACCAAGATCAGACGCCGCGTAACGCGGCGTCTAATCTGGGCTCAAACTTTTTGTCACTCATCTTTATGTTTCTTCTGTCAACATATCCAATTTATAACCTTAAGAAAAAACAACAGACGACAATTTTAATCAGACGATATTGCAGCAATGAAAGCGCCAGCCATAATTGTCTTGTTTTAGGAACAGCGGCTATAATTGTTGTAAGGAGAGAGTCGTTGACCGGAGGGCCGTTGTAGGGAGGGAGCACTGTACATTTTACTTCACCGTTCTAATACCAGCCAAACACACAATTAAATATCCAATTTGGGAAAACGACATCCTTTTTCAACTTTTAATTTGTGTAGCAAACCAGGCGTTTGATCTGGTTCTAAACTGTTTGCAACAATTTCAGTTTAAGTTCAAACAGAACTGTTGGCAACGAACGTAAGGTTTTTAGCATGACATGTTTGTTTAGAAAAAACTCTCTATGTCATGTTTTTGTTGTCGAACAGGATAGGTATGAAAATAATTAAAATGTTGTATATATGTCAACTAGAGAAGACCCACGCCAGACGTAACCCCTTTGTGCCAAAGGTTATACAACTTATCAGGGCTCCAGATAAGAGGGAGTAAACTGAACAAATCCAACATTTCTCACTCACTTTAGCACCAACTCCTATGGTGATACTACTCATGCGAATCATCCCTTCGAGACCATAGGGTTTAAAGCAGAAATAAAGATTTTAGTTTTCGAAATACTCCCCTTATCTGGGGCCTTGCTAAAGGAACAACTGAATTTCTTCTCTAACACATTTGATTGAGTGTTGAGCTTATATTATTTGCTCAAAATATGCAGAGTGATATCAGTGTGAAACAGAAAAAAGCAAAACGAAAAACAACAACACAGGGGTTTAAAGGTTTGTTTTAAAGGCTATAAAATTCAATACATTTGTAAACATTCTTTTAGCAGCGTGCTTGTTCTTTGTAACCTTGCAAAGAAACATATACACGTCGATTTACTTTTCTTTTTGAACAAGCGTGTGATTAGTTCTTAAGAAGAGCCTGCGCTACACGCTACAGTACTCCCTTTCTACAACGGCCATCCAAACAAAGATTTCCTCCTAATACAACGCTTGCCGCTGTTTCCCCTGAAAGACAATTATGTATACACTTTTCAAGTCTGCAATATTGTTTGCTTAAAATTGTCGTTTTGCTGTTTTTCTCAAAGACACACATTGGACATTTTGACAGGAGAAAACATAATGTCGAGTGGCAAACAGCTTGAACCAAGACCAGATGCCGCGTTACGTGGCGTCTTACCAGTATTCAAGCTGTTTGCAAGTTTATGTCAATTTCACTCGCTATAACAACTCACTCCGAACAACACACACACTCTTTGTCTTCAAATGGGTATTGTTGTAGAGAGGGAGCAGTGTATATGCTGTAGTGTTTTAGGTGAGAATGATTTACTTGATTGCATGTTAACTTTTTCAATAAGTTTCATAAAACTTCAACACTGAAGAATAATCGGATGAAATTCTGAGCAATATTTAAATGTTTTTCTTGTATTGAACATACTTAAATGACATAGGACTCATGCGGTACATGTAAATGAAATTATGCATATATCAGGCAAACTGTTAGACTATCTTATACACAAATAAAACAAAGCAAATGCAACATTGAGTCTTCAGAGATCACAGTGTTTCTTCATTGTAAAGTCACTCAAACAAAGGGCCTATTGGTTGACTGAATTGAGTGTTACTGAGATATATGAAATGTTTAACCCTTTTCTGCGCCAAATTAACCGTGAGACTTTACCCTTTCATCGCTATAGTGTCGTCTGCTTCAATAGTGTTGTCAGTGGATCGTTGCTAAGTTAAATATAAGCTAGTATGACTTAAGATCTTAATTTCAATACGAGTGTGAAACAGTTTGGATCCTGATCAGAAGCCGCGTTACGCGTTACTGTTTGCAAAGTCGACTTTATTTGACTTATTCGGCGTCGAAAGGTTTAAAGCCCTGTATGAAATAAAACGTTTTCTCTACTGTAATCTGCACGCTGCACCTAGGGCACAAACTGCTAACCTAAACGGCAAACAGTGGTAATTGAACACGCTACCGGGTCGAGTGTTTACGGTATTTGCTCATACAGTGGAGCATCTGTTATTCTTTCCCGTTTAAACGCAAACGTACGCAAACGCAAAGCACTAAAACGTAGAAAAGTACAACTTTTGGACAATTCTGATAATCCATGTTTATCTTGGTGGCAAACAGTTTGGAGCCTGATCAGACGCCGGGTTACCCGGCCTCTGATCTGGCTCCAAACTGTTTGCACTGCAAATAATAGTTTTAGCGTAAACGCGTTTATTGGGAAAGAATAACAGATTCTCCACTGTAGAACGTGACATCTCACCACGACCTGCACTAGTTTGCAAAAATAGAATGACACATTCTGCTGATTTAGAAGTAACAAATACTGTAAACCTCTCTATTACGACCAATTAAACGAAGACTAATTGATTGTATAAAGACAAATGGAAGTTAAAGTAAGGTGGCAGTAATACAGAAAGCTCCTAAAGGAGCTTTCTGTTTTACTGTTACCTACCTTTAAGCAATAACCTATCGTAACTAACTACACAAGTAATAATTAACACAATTTAGTGGTCGTAATAGAGGGGTTGGGCTGTACACCAGTTTATAAATTAGCGTTTGAAGGGAGTTTATCATGGTCTTCATTGTCGCAATGTTCACGAATCTTTTCCAAGAAAATATCTTTTTAATGGCATAATTCCTGATTGCTTTTCTTAATTACCCCCTCCCCTCAAATAGAGCAATCGCCTGTAAGTGCATTTAATTTATCTCTCCATCGAAGAGAGTAGTTCAGATTTGTTCAGGCATGAAAATGTACCTTCAGAAATATTTTTTATTGCCATGTAGATGTTACCTTAAATCAGACTGAAAACAAAGTAGAAGGTGCCTGAATGCGTCTTCTGCTTTACTTTCAACCTATTTTAAGTCGTCTACAAAACTACAGTGGAGAATCTGTTATTCTTTCCCGTTTAAACGCAAACGTACTAAACGCAAAACACTAAAACGTAGAAAAGTACAACTTTTTGACAGTTCTGATAATTCATCTTTATCTTGGTGGCAAACAGTTTGGAGCCTGATCAGACGCCGGGTTACCCGGCGTCTGATCTGGCTCCAAACTGTTTGCAGAGAAAATAATAGTTTTAGCGTAAACGCGTTTATTGGGAAAGAATAACAGATTATCCACTGTAGAAACAGGAAATTGGGTTACGGGTTAATGTGCTTCTGAACTTAAACTCATTTTCCTGCAAGGTTGAGTATAAATGGCTTAAGGCCGCGAAAACACCTTAACTTTCGTGTTTAATGACATAGTTTCCGAAATTAGAAACTTCTATTCGCAAGTAACAGCATGTGAGGGTCTCCACATCATGACGTATTGCTTACAACCATCTATATTTAAAAACTATTTAACCAGATTTTTCGCTTTCTAAGTGTAGAAAAAAAAGATAATTCTTACAGCGATATAAAGCAATCATGAATAGTAAAGTGCGTCTGCTTAGAGCCTGCAGTGGAGAATCCGTTATTCTTTCCCGTTTAAGGTGGTTCGCGGGTCAGCTTATTCTGTGTCAGAATTCTTTGAAACCTTGATTAAATTGAAATATACCATATGGAGAGTGAAATATCGTTAAAATAAAAAAAAGTTACAGTGCCGTTTTTTTCTGACAGGACCTTTTGTCGAAAAAAGCTCCTTTTTTGATAAACAGGAATATTTTCTTTATAAAATGATATAACTCAATAATTTCTGTACATTCAAGTAAACTGTACATAGACTATAAGATATTGGGCAAACAAAAGTATTTTATGACATATTTGTTGGAAATATCAATATTTAAAAAAAGTCAAATTCTGAAAATCTCAAATTACAAAAAATCTAGCTGTTTAACGTATACTTATTTTACTCTTATTAGATAGATATAACTTAATTCTACTAGTCACAAAAATTTAATGAAAATCTACAGTGGAATTTACATTTTATACATGATTTCCTGAAATTCTGACAAAATGTAAACACAAAACGAGTAACCTCCTTTGAGTTCAACTTTAAAATGCCGTCAGCTCTAAATAATACCATAAGTCAAACCTGTAATAAGGGACCATTGAAAACGGTAGCCTGTAGATCTTTAAAGGCAAGTGACTGTTTAATGCATAACAAAAGTAATGCATACAAGCTCCTTTAGGATCTATCTTTTAGCATTAGTGTTGTCCTGTGTTAAGCTGCCATCTGTCATATAGGCTATAAATACTCACAAATTTAGCTGTCACTTGACTATACTTGCATCTGATATTATTAATTATTACTTGACTAAACATAGCCTGTCCTTTGATCACTGCGTTATGAAATGACTAGTCACTAAAATCAGACAATTTGTTAAAAAAAAGTTTTGAACCGAGTGGGAATCGAACCTAGAACCTTTGGATTGCAAGTCTATCACCGTATTCACTGCGCTAACAGAGCAGACACTGAGTAAGATCAAACTTTTCTTTATCTAAATTTTCTACTATAAGCACGTGCCGCAAAGATCAGGTGAAAGTCATCAGCATTTCCGGAACTCGAAATGCGGACCGCCCGCTGTCGAACCACCTTAAACGAAAGGAAACGCAAACGCAAAACACTAAAACGTAGAAAAGTGCAACTTTTGGACAATTCTGATAATTCGTTTTTATCTTGGTGGCAAACAGTTTGGAGCCTGATCAGACGCCGGGTTACCCGGCGTCTGATCTGGCTCCAAACTGTTTGCAATAGAAATAATAGTTTTAGCGTAAACGCGTTTATTGGGAAAGAATAACGTTTTCCTCACTGTACGCTGTTTGTTGATAGAATTTTTAATATAATAGATGAAAAAGAAAATGAATTTTAAACCAGATACCCCTTAGATAGAAATGGACTAATCCAATATATCAGCATTGAAGAATCCACTGGATGCAAATCAATGGGTTTAACCCTTGACTACAGCTGACTGCTACTGGATATTTTAACCCTTTCGACCCTAAATTATACCTGCGATTTTTACCCCTTCGCCACTTTATTGTCGTCGGCACCAGAATTGTTTTCTGCAAGAATGTTTCAAAATTAGATTTAAGGCTGTATGTATTTATAAATATCGATAAGAATGACAAACAGTTTGTTTCCTGATCAGACGCCGCGTTACGCGGCGTCTGATCTGGATCCAAACTGTTTGCAAATTCGACTGTTTGCGACTACGGCGCTGAAATGGCTAATTGACCGCAGCGCACAAATACTTATTCCCTGCCATCCAATCCCTCAGGTTGATATAAACTATGACCAAAACAAAAGCCATGTACTTAGCCTTGTAGGCTAGATCAGAGCATATAGTTCAGAAGATAAATTATATTACTCTTTTCCGTTTAAACGCAAAAGAAACGCAAACGCAATGCACTTAAATGTAGAAATTCACTATTTACTGATATTCCTCAAGATTTGCTTTGATCTGAGTGGCAAACAGTTTGGAGCCTGATGAGATGCTGGGTTACTCGGCGTCTTATATGACTCCAAACTGGTTGCAATGGAAATCATAGTTTAAGCATAAACGCGTTTATTGGGAAAGAATTACGTCTTCTCCACTGTATCCATAGAGACGTTTCATTTTTCAGGTGTAGTTGTATGGGTTCCATGAAGTACAGCTATTACGGTCACTAAATTTTGATAATTATTGATTTTTTAGGCAGGTGACCGCTTAAAGCAATGTGACAGTGAAAAAGAAATCTCCTATAGGAGCTTTCTGTTCCACTTTTACATTGCTTTAAGCTGTCACCGGTCTTTTATTCCATGAATTATCCTTCGTTTTAGCGGTCGTGATCGAGAGGTTCTACTGTACATTTTGAAGGCCGTCTATAGAATGTCAAATAGAAGTGTGCGACTAGTAATCTTACAACATTTCCTAACACGCTTGTGATTATTCCTTTGCCTTTGGTAATGTGACATTTGTAGCCAAAACAGTTTTGATCTAGATCAGATGCAAAGATGCGGTGTGATTGATATTTACTAGAACGTACAGACTATACAACTGATGCAACGTATACATTTTATACGAAATACAGGTGATGACACACTTCAGAGTTCAGAGTTCAAACTTCACACTTCCTAAATATACGCCTTTCATCTCATAAATACACTTAGTATTGATAGTTCAAATTTCAAACATCAGACTTCAAACTTCACACTTCCTAAATATATGCCATTTATCTCATAAATACATGTAGTATTGATAGTACAAATTTAAAACTTCAGACTTCAAACTGCACACTTCCTAAATGTATGCCATTAATTTCATAAATACATGAAGTATTGATAGTACAAATTTAAAACTTCAGACTTCAAACTGCACACTTCCTAAATGTATGCCATTAATTTCATAAATACATGTAGTATTGATAGTACAATTTAAAACTTCAGACTTCAAACGTCACACATCCGACTTTAGACTACAGACAAGTCAGAAGTGGAAAGTCAGAAGTGGAAAGTCAGAAGACGGACGTCGAAATCCTGGAGCCTGAAGTCAGAAGTCGGAAGTCTGAAATCTGGACTCTGAAATGTGATGCTTGAAGTTGACAGTCGGGAGTCGAAAGACACCACCGGTCATTCATAGATACATGTTGGACATGCCTATATCTCATAGTGCCAAAGGTTCAATTGTACCCTAATAAATACGAAAGACTCAAGCAGGAAACGCAACACAAACAATACACCCACCTCTCAAGCAGAACACACACACAGTCATACCATAACACACACACACGCACATACATACACACACGCGCAATACCTTTCCTTCATCTACACACTAAATAGAAAACAACACGAAAGACAGACATAAAGCAAAGTGAACATAGGAGCCCGCCTTGGTACGGTCAATAGCAATCAATAATTAATTATAAATTAATTATAAATAACCACTGGGGGTTCAATCAAGTTTTCCTGTCGCAGACGGGCCTGGTTTCTCTTTTGGCCTCAACTCTCTGAAACAATTTAACCAATCAGGAATGATCAGAAATCTAGGTCAACTACATCTTGCTTGAATGCAGTACTCTTATTATATTGGCCAATACGCCGAAACGAGTTAGACTGATGTTCTGTTTTTCCCCACACTTATCTTGGAGTTAAGACTTTGCAAAATATTGAAAACAATAAGGTACAAAATCTAAATTAGTGCTTTCACTATCATCATTTTCTAGATTTAGCGTGGATAATCTCTAAATTTAACATGTGGGAAATTCTGTTTATAAAATGGAACAAAATAGACATGATAAGTTTATATAACGAATACTGTATCCCCTAAAAACTTTAATCTGCGACGGAATATCTTTTTAAAATATATTTTCTGTTATTTCTATATTGAGAATAGTTAATGTCATTCAACCTTACTGTAAATTCACAGGAGACCGGACAAGACAACTAATTTTTTCCCCTGCAGATACAGCGGAGAATACGTCATTCTTTTCCGTTTAATCGCAAACGGAACGCAAACGCAAAACACTAAAATGTAAAAAAGGACACTTTTTTTTAACAATTCTGACTTTTCATTGTTATCTTAGTGGCAAACAGTTTTGAGCCTGATCAGACGCCGGTTTACCCGGCGTCTGTTCAGGCTCCAAACAGTTTGCATTGGAAAAAAATAGTTGTAGTGTAAAAGCGTTTATTTGGAAAGAATAACGTTTACTCCACTGTAGTTTGGACAACGACTATGCCACTTGGAAAATTACCTGCACTTTTCAATACAGTGTTCTTTCCCTATAATGACACTCACAACAACGACTTCCTCCTTATACATGTACCAACACTTGCCACTGTTCCCCAATCAAGACAAAATGTCTAACGCTTTTGCTGCTGTAACATCGTCTTTTAAATGTGTCGTTTGCTGTTTTTCTAAAAGTCGCATCATTATTCGACAGTTTTACAGACTTTTTCACTGTAAGTCTAAATTTGCCAAAAGAAACCAGACGGTATAATTGTCCAGCAGGCGATATTCTCGCAGAAAAGAGGTTGGCCGGAATCGAGATATTTGCCCATCATGCGTGTTCTAGTTGTAACAGTGAAACACGCAATCGAAACACGAAAATAGAGTATTAAAATGTATGCACTTTCTTTAAATGACTAACCATTTATTTCCATTTCCTAATATTGATTGATGCTTTGGTTATTCTGTAAATAAACACGTCCACAAGATGGACCGCTTTGATTCGTTTAAACGTGCCAGGTTAACTACATGTATTCCGCTGACAGGTTCTATCACGCTAACATATGTAAATAGTTTGGATCAAGAAGGATCCAAACTGTTTGACACTATTATCATCATTTTTAAGTCAAACTGGATTAAATTTTAAATTTTAGAAATATAACAGAAGAAACGTTTACAATAGATTATGTTCTGCTTTTTTAATACATGTAGTAAACGCTTTTAGAATTATTTCCCGTTTAATCACAACGTAAACATCAACATGTCACCTCCACTGCCATTACGTCATCAATTCAAAAACATCGATGTCTGCTTTTTGGATGAATACATTAACATGCATATTGAAGGAGTAAAGGGTTGGATGTAAGAACCTACTAACTCTTCTTGAGAGTGATCAGATCCGGACTATATTCCATAGTCCCTTCAGAAAGAAAAAAAGTTTGGTGTGACGTCATCAAACTATATTTGCTGTTCCAAACTTATCCTATTTCCTATAATAAATATATATATTCGTTCCTGTATTTTAACTGCAGAACAATATAGAAAATGACAACTTTTTGACAATTCTGACTACCTGTTTAAATCTGAGTGCAAACAGTTCGGGGCCTGATCAGACGTCAAGCTACCCGGTGTCTGATCTGACTCCAAACTGTTTGCAATGTAAATAATAGTTTAAGCGTAAACGCGCTTTTTTTAAAAGAAAACTTTTTCTCTACTGTACATGTACCCTGCACGCTATACACGGGACACACACTGCTAACCAAAGCAGCAAACAGTGGCAACTGAACACGCTACTGGTAGCCAACTTGCAATTGATGGCCAACGACGGCCATCGTTTTCTTTACTGAACTCATGGCAGGAAACGTTCCGCCAACGGTTTGGGCTAAAACATCTCCAAGTGTATCATTTTTATACATAAAAAGACAAATCAAAGACCAAAAAAGGAAGAGACACAAAGATGACACGGAAGCTAATATTCAATGAATACGATTGTACAGAAATACCAATTTTCAATTAAAAAACCCAACATATGTTTCCTTCAGATTTATTTCTTTTTTTGTATTTCAGAATTTTGTTTCATACAGTTGTTCAAGTATTTATTTGACATCTAAGTAGGGTTTAGCTGTATGGTTCACCTTATTCTACTCTAGCAACGAGTATACTCGCTGTTAACAAACAGCGTACATGTTCCTTAGAAGAGTTCTCTTGCCTTATGCAAACAGTGTAGACACAGATCAAAAAGTCCTCTGATCAGTGTCTGCGCTGTTTGTCATTTTAAAATACATATAAATTGTAAAATATAACACATAAGGACCCAAATAGGACTTGGCTTATAATTGCAAACAGCTTGAATCCAGATCAGACGCCGCGTCACGCGGCGTCTGATCTGGATTAAAGTTGTTTGTCACTCGTCATTATATTTATTCTATCATAATCTCCACTTCTATGTCACTTTGAGAGGATATAGCAGACGACACTTTTAAGCAGACGATATTGCAGCAGTAAATGCGTTGGATATAATTGCCCCGTTTAAGGAATTGCGGCAAGGGTCGTTGTAAGGAGGGACTAATTGTTGGGGAGGCCGTTGTAGAGAGGGAACACTGTATATATATTTTATTTTTTTCAAGTTCGTCTTGTTTCGTTTGCATTAACCACTTCAGTGCTCTGTGTGATTTAGGTACGATTTGCACACTTTTCCAAACTGCTTGGCACGGTCTTCAATATAAACTTTGAAACAACTGCGTAGATGCCTATTCTTTAATCGACCTTGTCCCTGAATCAGTACTAATATATATACCGGTTTATATAAATTATCCAGACTTTGTTAATTCAGTTAAGAATGATTTAATTAACTATTTAAAATAATGTTCTTTGCCTGGAATATTGAACTACAGTGCACCGTGAAACATCTATTCAGCGGTCATTTAACCCTTTCGGCGCCAAATTAATCGTCAAGTTTTTAACCCTTCGCCATTTTATTGTCATCTGCTTCAAAATTCGTGTTTGCAGTATCGTTTCAAAGTAAGATCAACTTGAATGTAGTATGACTTAAGGAAATATAATGTCGAAATGAGTGTCAAACAGTATGGATTAGGCGTTAGGCGGCGTCTGATCAGGATCCAAACTGTTTGCAAAGTCGACTTTATGCGACTTCGGCATCGATTTGTTTAAACCATTTATTCTTGGGCATTGTTGTTATAAATTCTCCTGACAGTGAAGGAAATATTCCTATACATGTATTAACCGTTGATGTCACCGACATCAGCCACAAAACAACCTATTAGTAAACAGTGTAGACCCCAGTGAGATGGAGCGATACGCACTGCCTTCTATTTCATATAAAACGTTTCGAGATTGCATAAGTCGAACGAACCAGAATTTTGTCAACTGAATTTCGAAAAAAAGCACTGGCTTAGTTTAAACATATTTTATTCATCATATATATATATTTTAAAGTCACACATAAGTAAACATTAGGTTGAGAACGAAAGCAGAATCTAATATTTTTTTCTCCTAGTAAATAATAAGTAGTATACAATTACGACAATATTTTGCAAATAAACTTTTTCCTTCTGACTTAAGTCGAACCAACCCATATTTCAAAGTTAACACTTGATTAAACAATGCTTTAACTTTGAAAAAGGGGAATGGTTAACTGAAATGAGTTCGACCTGTTGAGTTTCGACATAACTTATATTCGCTTAACACATAATTGGATGTACAGAACAGGAAACCAGTTCGCAATTTAAACCCTACTGAGAATACGATTTTTATAGTTAAGATTAATTCTCATCTTAATAAAATTTACAGTTTTCGGGAAAAATATTCTTATCTTTTGAATGCTACGGACTAATTTATTATAAAAGTTTCGACGAAGTGGTACTGGCGGATACACATTTTGGGCCCAGGGTCCAAAGTCATTAAGAGTTTGAGTTGCTAGCAAAAGCTCAAATTTGACCAATCCAATGCTTGATAACGATCTCAAGACTCAACTCAAACTCTTTAAAACCTTGGGGTCTGATTAGTAATTCGGTGTATGGTCTGGTACGAACTGTTTGACACTTTGATGATATTTTTCTGAAAGAAAATTCGGATTAATCAACTCTTATAATAGAAGCAGACCATCATGTTGCACATTATAAATAACAAAGCTGGTTAGAAGATGGCACACTTTATACAGTAGAGAAGACACTTAAATTTTTCCCTTTTAAACGGAACTCAACGGAACGCAAACGCAATGTAAAAAACTGTAAAAAAGAGTGCTTTTTGAATATTCTGTCCATTTCTGTTTTATTGGCACCTTGTTTTTAGTTGTCACCCGTCTTTTATTCAATCAACAAGCCATCGTTTTAGTGGTCGCAATAAAGAGGTTTTAAAATGGCAAATAAAAATTATTTATTGTAGGGGAGATAGTGGGTGGGAATTACAGTGTAGAAAATGTTATTCTTTCCCAATAAACGCGTTTACTCTAAAACTATTATTTGCAGTGCAAACAGTTTGGAGCCAGATCAGACGCCGGGTAACCCGGCGTCTGATCAGGCTCCAAACTGTTTGCCACCAAGATAAACATGAATTATCAAAATTGTTCAAAAGTTGTACTTTTCAACGTTTTAGTGTTTTGCGTTTGCGTACGTTTGCGTTTAAACGGGAAAGAATATCGGATGCTCCACTGTATTCACTAGCGAAACGTTTTTAGGAACATTCAAAATGTCAATGTAGATAATGTTTAGACAGTTTACGTTTTCGGCGGTAATGCTTGAAAATACATGTATAAGCTTAAATCTTAAATTTGATTAAAGAAGTTTTATTTCTGTTTCTACACTATTAGATCTACTTTTATAGTTCCAACGACTTATTGGATATTCGTTCTGTTATCACAGCTAGAGTTGCGAAGTCATCTGGGGTCCGTCTTACGAAACGTCGTACGACTAATATTGTCGTAGGTCAGTTTCTAAAATTCTCAATTATTATTTATTTCTCCATCTAATCCTGTCTTGTGACAGCTTTTTGACTGTCTTGAAAACACGATTCCAAAGAGATGTAATAATACAGGATTAGATAGAGAAATCAGAAATGAAATGTATTTTAAAGTTTTGCCTAACCACCGTTTTTCTCGTACGAAGTTTTATGAAACGGGTACCTAGCTCAAAACTATTTGCATTAGAAATAATAGTTTTAGCATAAACACGTTTATTGGGAAAGGATTACATCTTCTTTACTGTATGACATAGGAAAACAGTGTAGACTCTGATCGACGCAGCATAATGCGGCGTCTGACCAGAGTCTTCTCTGTTTGCTGATAGGAATTTCAATATAAAACAAAACGAAAATGAAAATTTAGACCCAATTTAAAAATGCATATGCATGGACAAATTTAATGTGCGCAAATGGGTTAACCTTTCAGGCTGTTGAAGTGTGTTTGCTGATCAGGATCCAAACTGTTTGACACTCGTATTGACATTTTCCCCGTCAAAACTGTTAAGTTGACTTAAGAAAAATTGCAGACGACAATGCCAATGCAGATGATATTTTGGCGGTAAAACCGTCAAAGGAGGCGATAAAACTTGGCAGCGAAAGAGTTAAGGCTTGGGGAAAACATCATAGCTTACCTATTATAAATATTTCTGAACACTTGTTATCAAACCATTAAGATGGTTCTTATAACACTACTTTTAAAATTTTCTTTCTTTGACAGTTTCGGTGACTGCTGTCACCTTTCTCAAAAATCCAACTGATTCCGTGGATGAGGACGAGGGGCATATAAGCTCTCTCACGTCTCGGACCCGGTTTTCGTCAGCAAGTGCGCTGACGGAAATAGCCGATGATCCACGGAATCAGTTGGATTTTTGAGAAAGGTGACAGCAGTCACCGAATCTGTCAAAGAAAGAAAAAATTAATAGTAGTGTTATAAGAACCTTTTACTCATATGGAATTACCTACTAAATGAACTCTTTCAAGGATTAAGATGGCTGTTGGTCTGTTTGTTTTCTCTAAAATGTCACATGGTACTTTAATCGATTTGAAAACTACCATACGGAGATTGAAAAATAACAAATATTACAACGGATTTTTTTTCTGACAAGACCTTTTTGTTTTTGTCTTTGTAGCTTCAGGGGTAAGGTACTGTCTAATATGACCAATTTGCCACAGCTGTGCGTAGCTAGACATGCACACAGCGATAAGGTTCTGTTTCATATCCATTTGGGAATCAAATCTTGCACCAATATTCTTCACACACAATGATGGTTTGATTTTAGAGTTTCCCCCTTGAACGTAAAAGTCTTCAGGTATGTTAACCTTTTTTGTGTGAAACTGTATGACCTCTGTTTTGTCAGTGTTCATCTTCCAAGTTTTTCCAAGTTTTATTGATAACAACCGCAAAGTCCCGTATAACGGGATACATCAGCAAGTAATTACATCAACAATATATATACGTAAGACATATACACACAAATGACATGAGACAGACTGTCTCGAATCACAACGGAAAACGGCTACACTCTTAAAAAGTGGATTAAATAAACAGTCGATTGAGTTGAGGGATGAGCTGTCAATCAATCAATTGGTTAAGCAATCGGTATTTCGAGTAAGGGTAAGTGAACTTGCCTCTCTCTGTCTCTCTCTGTCTCTCTCTGTGTCTCTCTCTGTGTCTCTCCAAGTATGTAAAAAGTCATGTCTGTGGTGACATTCTTCCGTAACCCTCTGCAAGCTGCGAGCGCAATTGTGATATCTGTTGCAAACAGTATTGATCCAGATGAGACTACGAGTAACTCGAAATCTGATGTGGATTAAACATATTCTGTAGCATCCACGAAACTATGTCTTTCAGACATCTTTCGCCTTTTAGAGGGCTACTTGTTGGCAAGATGTGTCTTTAGGCTTGAACGACAAGTTTCTCCTTTGTATGTTAAACCATCATAATTTGCAAACGCTATTATTTTCTACATATAATTTAATTTCATTTTATTCGCTTTTAATAATATTTTAACGGGAGAAAATATTTGCGCAAATCATGAGAATAGTTAAATAGTCGTCTAGACGCAGGTGGCTTTCTTTAACCTTTATCGTTCAAAGATTAATTGTCAGCTTAAACGGTTGTCTGTACAATAACTCATAATCATGTAATAAATCAATCTGCTTTCAACACGAGTACCAAACAGTCTGATACATTATGTACCTGGCCAAGCGATGCGTTATTCAGTGTCTGATATGAATTCTTAATGTTTGAAAACGTTGGGTAGACTTACAGTAGAGAAGACCTTATTCTTTCCCTTTTAACCCTTTCTCTTGTGGGTATTTATTATACTTTTGGACTCTTCAAGTGCAGGCATTTTGAACCAGTCTACTGTTCCATTTTTTGGTATGACAACAAAAAACAATGAAAATATCAAACAGTGCAGACCCTGATCAGAGGGCTCCTACAGCAGCCTCTGACCAGGGTATACACTGTTTGCATATGTAATCAGTAATATCTACAGAGGGCTGTAGGGTTGAAAAGGTTAAACGCAAAAGAAACGCAAATCCATTGACATAAAACGTAGAAAATTACACTTTTTTGACAATTCTGATCATTCATGTTAATCTGAATGGCAAACAGTTTTGGTCAGACGCCGTGTAACTGATCTGGCTCCAAACTGAAATGGAAACAAAATTTTAGCGTATACGTGTATAGTGGGAAAAGACTAACACCTTCTCTACTGTCATAATGTTTTTTTTCATTATTTCCCCTCTTAAATCGGTACCCAGAATTACTTTTAATTGTTAAATCTATAACATAGAGGATAACTGTTTTTTTCAGTGTAAGATCGAAATTTAATCCATTGAGTGAACATCAGACGTTATATTTTCACGAGTGGCGAAGCCACGAGTGAAAATATAACAGTCTGATGTTCACGAAATGGATTAAATTCGATCTTACACTGAAAAAACACAGTTATTCTATTTATTTATGCTTTTAAGCCACTTTTTAAACGAAATTGTTTAAAATTTGAAAGCGAACGTACATTATTTATCCCGTGTTGAGCCCCACGTTTTATGTCGAACACACACGTGCGTGACAGTTGGCGGTATATTTGTTGATTTGACGTCATCCGAATGACTTCGTTGCTCCCGAGTTTGGATTCGTGCTCTTCCGGTGAGTAGTTCGCGACAAATCGGACTGCCGGAATTTAACGATAAGACACGATTGACTGCGATTCTTGGGGAGCCCTACGGGGAAAATTCATAATAAAAGCGATTGGTGATAATCCACTGCAGTGGATTACCAAGTGATCATCCACTGCTATATCGTGGTAATCCACCGAAAAGCATAAATAAAAATAGATCTTTTTATTGCTGGGATAAGAATACAATACCACCACCAACAACAACACAAATTACTTTCAGACACTGAACACTAGATGCCAGATATTGTTCCGGCCAAGGTAATTCTTTTTTCTTAAATAACATTCAATGAAAAATAAAGCATTTTTGAACAATCAGCTGACTGAACATTGAAACAAGAAATATCTTTAAAAAAACATGTTCAGCGGAGAGCGTTTGGATTTAATGGTGTAGATGGGTATGAAAAATGTATAAAATTGAGGTTGTCAAGTAATTGTAATACAATGTACATTGGATTGAAAAGCAAAACATTCAATTACAGTAACCTTCATGTAAAGTATAGCCACTCAAGGTTTATCCTCTACAGAATTACCAAAAAATAATTCAAACCATATCCTGCTACTCACAGATTCTTCACTTGCACAAATCTACTGTTAGATCACTCTTCATTCATGAATAGATTTTCTTAGAACAAAGATATCATATCTAAAAATACAAACATGCTGGCATAGCACTTGCAGACTGTGTTTATAATTTTGCACTAACAGTTCATCTCCAGTAAAACTTGTAAATGGGTACAATAGATCAGTCTGTCCCCATATCCAATCAGCCCATTTAGTTTTAAGCATGTGACGTTCAACCTAGATTTCTGACCCGTTATCATTGGTTGAGAATATGCGAATGATAGGTCTATATAGAAACCATTCAGCTCCGCTGTAAAACAAACAAGATGTCGACAAGGTACGGGCTTGTTAATACAAAATACATTCTGAGATCGTTCTCAAGCATTTGATTAGTCAGATTAGAGCCTAGGCTCAAATACGACCAATCAAATGCTTGAGAACGAATTCAGACTGGGAACACAAGTGGGAAATACATGTACATTTGTATGTTATGGGGCCTTCACATACACGGAATTTCTACGATTTTCTTACGGATGGCACACATTGGCACACATCCGTAAAAGTTTACGGTTTCTTACGATATATGCCACTTTTAAGAGTGAATTAAGATGTGTTACGAGTTGTTACGGGCTATTTACGATATCTTACGAGTTATTACGATATGTTTACGACAAAACTTCGCGTTCTATAGCAGTCGCACCTGGTTTTCTCTACTTGCACGCTCTTTCAGTTAAATGGTCACTCAATATAAGTTTGATTGTACTTGCCCCTTCACCGCCATAGCCCGAGTACAATGATACTTGCAAAAGGTTTGGATCCAGATCTGGCATCGCGTGACGCGGCACCTGGTCAGGTTCCAAACTGCTTGACACTCAATTTTATACTCCTTAAATCAAAAAACCTAAAATTAAAATTTGAGAAATAAACGTAGACGAATTGTTCAAAGCTCGTTACGTGATGACAGTGAAGTGACTTTATCGTAAACAATACGTAATATTACCGCCTGCAACAATTATTGCAAATTACTGTTATATTATTTTTTTCTTCAAAAATTTCTCAAAATATAAGATTATAGTCTCAATTTGAGTAGGTCCTGATGTGAGTTATCGCCACGTGCGGTTTAATCTGGATATAAACTGTTTGCAAATGTTAGGGTTACGTGTTGTTACGTTCGATTTGCGATTAAGTTGCGGATTGTAACGGATTATTTACGTGTTGTTTACGGAGAAGTCCATCCGTGGTCTATCGTAGTCTATCGTAAAAAAGTTTTTGACATGTCAAAAAAAAAAGAGTTTCGTCTTACGGAGGCTTACGGATGTCGTCGAGTTTTGCGGATGGTAACGGATTGTTGTTACGGACGTCTGCGATGTGTTTGCGGATGTTAACGAGTTATTTCCGGACGTTTGCGATTGACTACGGTTTGGAGATCCGTAAGGACTCGTAAGAAACATCCGTGTATGTGAACGCACCTTTATGAGTTGTTACGATTTACCTAAAAACACTGACGTGTTTGACCTATTCAGTACCAAAAAGAATACAATTTCAAATGTGTCATCATTCGACAACTGGCATGAAGTGATAGAACATCGATATGGAGCAATAGGTTAACAAACGGGGGCTTTCTCCGATAGTTAACACTTTGCTCCATAGCTCGTTTTTAGAAAGTTGAATACTTGAAGCGGGTTTAAAGTAGAGTCGGAATGCGTCATAATGCGTATTCTGCCTTACTTTAAGCCAGTTTTTAAGCTTAAATCTGCAAACTTCTAGAGTTTTGAAATAATTTTTATGCTGGGATTATTATCCTGAAGAGAAAACAAATGTGTTAAATAATCAACAATTCATATACAAAAAATATAAAATGTGCAGATTCTAATATACTTTGCAGATTATTGTTATAAGAATGACTGCCCGTCATTACTCGTCTTTATATGTATTATATTATATAATGCTGATAGACATGTATGTCTTTGCTGAATAAAACATATCATATGACTGAAATAATAGTTCACTTAGATTTTTGTGGTCTTTTTGGTAAGATTATGCCTGTTTGGACGGAAAACCTCCACGATAATACCACGGATGACTACGAACACGTTACGGTCGGTATACGGATCCTTGCGGACTGTTTACGGATCCTTGCGGGCTGTTTACGGAGGATTACGTGTTGTTACAACCGGTTTACGATACTAAACGGATCGTTACGATTGATTTACGGAAGAATATCTCCGCGGACAATCGTAAGAAAAGTTTTGACATAAAGAAATTGGCATCTTCCTCCCCGAATCCTTACGGATACTTACGAGTTATTTACGGACATTTAAGGATCATTTGCGGAAGCTTACGATTGACTACAATTCGGCGATCCGTAAGGAATCGTAAGAAAATATCGTATATGTGAAGGCCCCATTACTCCTTCTCAGCCAAATTTATCGTCTATTTTCACTCTCTAACCGCTAAAACATCGTATGTATTGATAGTATCGTCTGCAATATTGAAGAAAAAAAATCAGTTTTTAAGGCTTTTTTGAATGAAGAAATTTCGATACGACTGGCAAACGGTTCGGATCCTGTTCAGACGCCGCGTTACGCGGCGCCTGATCAGGATCCAAACTGTTTGCAAAGTCGCATTTTGGCGCCATTGGCAGTGAACTGGTTAGACAAAACACATTTTATAGAATGCAATGAATATTTGGATAATGTGGATAATTCTGAATGTCAAATAGTAACTCGGCATCTCATCTGGCTCCAAACAGTTTGCATTTGGTAAACTCATTTAACCACAAGTACGTTCAAAGAGAAATAAAAATGTCTTCATCCCCATGTTCCCTATCCCAACAGTACGAAATTTGTGTTTTGTTTACGAAATACATGTAATACATCTGGTTGATTCTCCATAACTATATTTTACGTGGTTATTTTTTAAACCCATAAACACAGTTATGTAAACTCTTTATCCTTTGGCCTATTTCCAGGTTTGAAGAGATTTGATCACTTAAAGCAGGTTGAAAGTAAAGCAGAATGTGCCTTGAGGCTCATTCTGCTTTAATTTCAGACAGCTTTAAGTCATTATCTGTTTCAATATAGAAACTATTTATGCTACAAATTCATGACTGTATATCTTAAACTATCTTTTTGGTAAAATAATAAATTAAGGCGTAAAAAGGAGTATTTATGGGGCAATGGGTAAAAAACATCACGTCCATTGCAAACAGATCGGAGCCAGGACAAACGCCAAGTGAACCGGCGTCAGACCAGGCTTCAAAATGTTTCAGTACTCAGATAAACATAGACTCTCAATATCTGAAAGATCTTGTTCTTTTCTGTATTTTATTGCATTGTGTTAACATAAAGTTTCATTTAAACGGGAAAGAATCAAATGCTCTTGTAAGCTACAAAAAAATATTATTAAAGTTTGCAGGATATATTTGATTAAAGGTACCTTAATCATATTCATGCTGACTTGCCGTCTGCTTAAAAAGTATCGTTTGCGAGAAAAGGGCAAAATAAGGTTGTTTTTTTTGCTTTCTGTAAGAAAATTTGGAAATGAATGACAATCATTTTGGACCCAAACGCGGCGTCTGATCTGGATCCAAACTGTTTGCAAAAATAATGTCAGCCAAATAATGTGGACTCCATGGCGGACCGTTGTAGATATATAGATGTAGGTACATGTAGCTACGCGCCTGTCCTGGACCTATTTTAGGTCAAGACGTAAAACGATGATTGCTTTAGTATTTTTAGACAGAATTTACACTTTTCTTGCCAAGGCCGACTTAGGCAAAATCAAAAAGTACCTATGTTTCCGGTAACCCGACTGACCCTAGTTTTTTCCCCGACCTTTAACTTTTTTTTTTCACTTTTCGAAAAATGTGTTGTCTATTGTCGGTCATTTTTGCGACAATCGTTTTTTGAGGAGCGTGTAATAGAATATATTCTGCGTTAAATTGTTTACAAAGCTAATTTATAGACGTTTAAGTGTGTTAAAATTAATTTTTAAATACGATTTAGCATATATCGAAGCGAAATTTGCTCTAAATATGTCATAAAGTAGTCTCCTTGAAGATATGATGTGCTACATGTAGTTAGTTAACAACATGCAGCCGGCACATAACAATGACATATCTAACATGCATACAACACATATCAAAACATCATTTATTCCATCTATCATATAATGTCACTACTTTGCCTTCTTGGTAAATAGATAGTATAAAGAGTCACACCGATTTTGAATTTTAAGATAAATTTGGTAAAGGGACCTATCAATAAAATAAAAAACTTGAATGGATATTTATAAGTTTGATATTTATGGCCCAGGGCTTTGCAAATAGAATACATTTATGCATGTAAAAATACTCCATCAGAAAGTTATATGTATTATTGTATGTTTTTACATAAAAAAGAAGAAAAAAAGAGAAGGTTTTCCGACCGTCCGTCCCTAATACTTTTGGGCATGTAATAGGAAACACAGGTATTTTTTTATTTGGCCTTACTTGTATTGTAAACAGTATGGGTTACAAAATACATAAAACGCAAATATTAAACAGATGGCATTTCAGTATGCTATTGAATTAGAAAAGAACGACTTGTTTTTTCGGTTCAAATTTCATTATCAGAGAAATATTGCCATATTATACTATTTAAAGATATTTAAAAAACACTCAAAGCTGGATTATTTTTTTTTTATTTCAAGGATAGATACATAAACGAAGCTATTATTTTCACTGAAACAACCATAATGGGTCTCATAACACTCATTGGTTTCATTTAAAACTGATGCACTGAAAACCCTCACAAAATAATTTGAAACTCATGAGCGCCAGTCGAGTAAAACATGTTAACCCTTATCCTGCGGTGATGTCGTCTGCTTCTAAATTGTCGTCTGCAAAGTTTGTTAAATTTAGATTTATACATTTTTTAAGTAAAGAAACCTAAAGAAGAGTGTCAAACAGTTTAGATCCAGATCAGACACCGCGTTACGCGGTGTCTGATCTGGATCTAAACTGTTTGCAAAAATCAATAAAGTCGCGAACAGCAGGCAAAGGGTTAACCCTTTCGGCGTCGTACTAGCAAAAAGTCGACTTTGCAAACCATTTGGATCAATATCAGACACCGCGTAACGCGGTTTCTGATCAGAATCCAAACTTTTTGACACTCTTGTCGATATTTCTTAAATAATACATCCCTAAATCTAACTTTGAAATGTTCTTGCAGACAGTTATGCGGACGATTATAAAGCGGTTAAGGTGTAAAATAGGACTTTAGCCCGAGCGCTTTTACCAAAAGTAAGCTAATTGTACAGTGGAGAAAACGTTATTCTTTCCCAATAAACGCGTTTACGCTAAAACTATTATTTATATTGCAAACAGTTTGGAGCCAGATCAGACGCTGGGGAAACCGGCGTCTGATCAGGCTCCAAACTGTTTGCCACCAAGATAAAAATGAATTATCAGAATTGTCCAAAAGTTGCACTTTTCTACGTTTTAGTGTTTTGCGTTTCGTTTCGTTTAAACGGGAAAGAATAACGGATTCTCCACTGTATCACTACTCGGGTCTGGTTGCCTCTTTTAATGACCTGTTTATTATATTTGCTTACCAAATAATTGTTTACATTTATACGCACTACTTGTTGATGCTTTATTTAAGTTTTATTCTAATATTTTATCAAAATGGCAGTAGTGCGCACCAACAACAAGCGTACATGTGTATTATTCAATTTATTGAGTTGATGTTTGCATTCTAAAAGATGTACCATTACTTAAAAACAAGTTTATATGCTCTAAATATATCAAAGAAACATAGTTATGTTCAAGTATATATACAATCATCTAAATTTAAACAATCTTATTCATAAATATCAACCTGGCTTTCTACCAGGTCATTCAACTGCTCATCAACTTGTTGATATATATAATCACATATGTAAGGCTTACGACGATAAAGCCTTTGATAGAGTATGGCATTAGGGACTTCTTTTAAAACTCAAGCAATATGGAATATGTGTCCATCTCCACAACTCACTTGTTATCGGATTATATTTCAAACATACAACAACGAGTCTTTATCGGGTCCTCGTTCTCTGAATATAAAACGTTTGATGCCGGAGTTCCGCAAGAATATGTTCTTGGCCCTCTTCTGTTTTTAAATATTGTTTACGCGGCGTCTGATCTGGATTTAAGCTGTTTGCAAATTTCCCTCCCTACGACGATTCTCTCCAAACAATGCACACAACTTATGTCTCCCGTTTAGAGTCGTTGTAGAGAGGGAGCGCTGTAAAAGTAAAATTGAGAGCCCGTATATTACATCTGTTACACAATAGAGTTAATGAAAACCAAAACTACATACATAGTGGAGAAGACCTTTTTATTTCCCGTTTAAATGCATACGAAACGCAAACGCATTGCACTTAAAAGAAGAAAATTACAACTTACTAAATTCCTCACAATTATTTTAATCTTAGAAGCAAACAGTTTGGAGCCTGATCAGACGCCGGGCAACCCGGTGTCTGATCTGGCTCTGAACTGTTTGCAATGGAAATAATAATTTTAGCGTAAACGCGTTTATTGAGAAAGAATAACGTCCTCTTCACTGTATAAGGCACTGTTATTGGTGTATAGAATCTACAATCAAAGGCCTGCCTTTAAATTGATTACAGATTAGCGTTGTTTTCGCCCGTTGAAATGAATCTGAAAGCTGCAGGATAAACGTAAGAACTCGGTACAGTTCAGTCAGTTCGTATATGAGCCATGCCACGACAAAACCAATCTAATTCATTGTGTGACATTATAAAACATTGTCATCCCTAGAACTGTTTCTCAGTTTGGTCTTCGCTGCCAAAAGCTGTATAAAATACAACTACATAAAATGTTTTAGATACATGTAGGTGTCTAACAGTGTAGATCAATACCTGCCGCTTTGACGCGGCGGCTGGCCTTGATCTACACCTGTTGCAACGTAATAAGTCAGATTATATTAAAATATAACTGGGGAGAAGACGTTATTATTTCCCGTTTAACCGAACCGAACCGAAACGGAAACGCATAGCATTGAACTATGGAAAATAATGAGCTTTGGATACGCAAACAGTTCATTGCATCATAGTGACAAATAGTTTGCAACCTGATCATACGAGTTTTCCAACGAAAATGGCCTGTTTAGATCAATTCCGAATAAGGGGAGATCGTTTGAAAGCACAGAAAACAAAGCAAATACTGAAAATTGCAGACTCGGTTTAATTGAGTCTGTTCATGAGCAATACTGAAATATGCAACAGTGCTCACACCCCCTAGCACCAGCTTAAGCGGAATTCAACTTTCAACTGTAAATGCCCTGAAATTAATGATTCCAAAGGACCAGAAAGTATAACAACAGTTTACAACACTGAGAATGAAGTACGGGGCGACTTTTTACAGCCGCCACACAAGCACATAACATCTGCTATTGTGAATTATATAAATCAGAATAAGGGGAGGTCCTTTGAAAGCACAGAAAACAAAGCAAATACTGAAAATTGCAGACTCTGTTTAATTGAGTCTGTTCATGAGCAATACTGAAATATGCAACAGTGCTCACGCGTCATAGCAAACCCGTTTATCCCTTTACCCAATAGAAACGCCTTTTAACGCATTTACTTTATTCATCCACTGAAGGAAATAGTTCAAATGTATAATGTAAAAAACATGTACCAAAATTAATATTTTCTATATTCTAGCAGTAGTACTAAAAGCAGGCTGGAAGTAAAGCAGTATGCGCCTTAAGACGCATTCTGCTTTACTTTCAATCTGTTTTCAGTGCTCAACTGTCTTAAAACTAGAAACGGGTTATTGGGTAAAGGATTATTGGAACAATCCAGGATAAAAGTTATATGCAGAAGACTTTTCCAGGAGCTTTCTGTGTTGCTTTTGACCTAAATTGTTCAACTACCTTTGGAATAACTGGACTTATACACAACAATGAAATAAACCGAAACTGAAACTGAATTGGTATAAAGATGCTTTTACTACTACACACATTTAGATCTACATATGTAATTATTTATATTATTTTGTGTCTGGGCGGTGACCTAAATACAATAAATGGTGAACTGAACAGAACAGAATAAAGTATTATCTCCCAGTCTGACAAAAACTCGCCTAGTTGAACTATTTCCCTGACATATAAAAATAGATATCCTAATTTCTTTAAAACACCGTTACCTTTCATTGTGTTGAACGTAGAATGCGTATTTCATGCAAAACACCCAAGACTGCACCAATTCTTCCCTTGACATTTCGCAATCGGGATAAATTGCTCTAATCAGAACCATTTTAACTCCTAAACTGCGAAGCGAATCTTTGCTGGAATCTACAAAACATTTAAATAGAACCCAGATAAAACACTATGTAACCTATCAGTTTGACATATATATCTATATATTTCCTAGCTTTAAGTGTGCAAAATATACATTTGTAAATAAAACGACATCAAACAGTCTCGGTTTTGCCGAACATACCCGTATTATAAAGTTAAAACGTGGCTTAGCCACGTTTTAACTTTGAAATATGGGTATGTTCGACGTACAGTAACCAAGCATGGAAAAATGCAGTTTAAATGTCGAACTATCGGATAGTTCGAGTTAAACGAGTTCGAGATATCGAAGTTCGGCTGTATGTAAAGAAACTGTATCATGGCAGTGAAGGGGTTGTTCACCTAATTTACAATAACTGCAGAGTTTGAGTTTGTTAAAACATTCTGCAATGTGCAATTTCTGGCGGACTACTTCGTAAGTTCATTAACACTTCTCTGTCATGATGATATCGTCTGAACTCTTCAATCGCTACAAAATCACCTGCTTCCCAGTTCTCGTTTGTAACTGTTTTTAACCATTTCACTCTCAATTGCGCTTTAAAGCGCGTTTGAAAATAGTTTGGGTCCTGGTCAGACGTCGCGTAACGCGGCGTCTGATTAGGACCCAAAGTGTTTGATACTCTTATCGGTATTGATTAAGTCATACAACCTTAAATCTAACTTTGAAACGTGTCTTGCAGACAAGAAGTAAATGAAGCGGTGAAGGGGTAAAACTCTCCCGAATAATTTTATCATGAAAGGGTTAAAGAATCAAGATGCAAACACTTTAAAGTAACTTATCATTTTAGTAGGGGAAGGACCAACTCTAAGTTGGTAGAATTTATGGTCCAACACCTTTTCCTGTAAAAGAAAAGGATATAAAATATGTTTGAACTATCATTTCGGGTCGATTTTAACAATAATATTTTAAATGATAAACAGTTAAACCTATGACAACAAGGTTCTTGCATGAACCTTCTAATCAGATAAATAGAGGATAATCAATTCCTTTGAATAGATATGAAAAAATATCACGAGAATGGGTTGTTATCTGGTTAAAAAACGAGTCCGCAGGACGAGTTTTTAACCAGATAACAATCCATTCGAGTGATATATTTTTCATATCTATTCAAAGGAATTGATTATTCTATTTATTATTTATTATATACATTTTATTGACGTTTTTTACAGAAAAACACACAAAATTAATTGTTTTCAAATGCGCGACGTCACTAAAGATATTGTGACGTGGCGTCACAAAAAGTGATGTCATCACTTAGTCTAGTGATGATATCAACTGTGACGATATGAAATTTATCTAACTGAGAAATCTCTATAAATCATCGATATGTATATAATAAACATTGTTTGCACAGGACAAGTCTACTCTTAACCCTTTTACTACCAACTTTTTCGTGAGTTTTTCACCCCTTCACCGTTTCATTGTCGTCTGCTTCAACTTTGTTGTCTGCAATGTCGTTTTAAAATTAAAAAATAAGGCAGTATGACTGAAGAAATTTCAAAACGAATGTCAAACAGTTAGGATCCTAATCAGACGCCGCGTAACGCGGCGTCTGATTAGGATCCAAACTGTTTGCAAACGCGCTTTTAAGCGACATTGAGAGCGAAAGGGTTAACCAGCAAAGTGTTTATCAATGACGTATATACGTTTTACTTTGGTTCTCCGGTGATAAAAGACCATTCAATGTGTCACAGTGCCGTAAAACCCAACTCAATCAATTCACTTTTGTTCAATAAGTAAAACGACTGTTAAGTGAAGTTTCGTGAAGATCTCTAAAAGTATTGTTCTGTTGTTAACAATTTGGAGCCAGATCAGACGCCTGGTAAATATGGCTCCAAAATATGTGCTACTCAGATAAGAATAAATCGACAGTTATTTAAAAATACTATCGTTTGCTATGTTCTGTTCTATGGCGTCTAAATCTGAAAATGGTACGCGAAGCCCTGTTACTCAATATTCACTCACCCATATCTGAATATATCTGTTTTTGGTATAGGACTTGCTACTGACAAGTTCTTTATCACCTGTTGTAGGCAGAGGTGACACTTAGGGATCACTTTTCCGAATTATGTCTGTCTGTCCGTCTGTCCGTGCTTACGAGAGGGTATTAATGTGGCTAAATTTCTTAGCCTCATAATTGAAAAACATTAACATGGCCGTCTCTTGTGGCATTAACCTGGCCATTTTTTGTGACATTAACCTGTCCAGTTGTGGGACATAGGGTTAGACGTTGGGTTAGGCTCCAGATCATTCTATTCCAATTCTATACTGTGAACATATAAACATATGTATGACTATTTGCAGTTAAAGGGTTATTGCCCCTAACTGCTCGTAAAATGGCACAAATGACACCAGAGGATTCAGGGAAGGTAAATAAACCTTTTCAAATATGGCGTATTAACACAAATGTCCATAAGCTGTCCATATGTAGGGGGTGACGTTTGGCCTGAGTGGTCAATTCCTACGCATCACAACGACCAACCGTTGTCTAGTACCGTTTAACATAGGTAGAAAAAGATTATTTCGATTATAACATGAACAGATTTAAATGTAATTATTAGAAAAGAAGTCAAATGTTTCTCGCTTATTTCCTCTGGGGACGCAGCTTCCTACCGGAGTACCTTTCTGCGGCTTTTGCTTAGGAAATTAACTGATTTTTTCGGCGTTCAAGCAAACGACAAAAATAATCAGTTCATTTCTTATATTTACAATATATTTGCCGTAATTTCTAATATTAAATGAACATTTTGTTAGTACGCATGTATGTTTAATCTAGGTTGATAACACGGATAATGTGTACCCGATAAGGAACAGCCATGACCGCATTACTGAAGTTGTGTATATTCGAAAGCAAAAAAATAAGTTCCATTGTTTACATTCTAAAGTAAACAACTTGACAGTTTGGCGCGAAAATGCATATTTGACGCCATTTGAAAATAACGTCATTTTTTAAAAGTAGGATCAATATGTCGATGTTTTGTCATAAAGAAATGCAGACAGCTGCTGTTTATAAAGTATATCAATTTTCTTTCAATTTATCTCATTAATAAGAAGAATTTTAGTCGGTAATAATGGTTTCTGCTAACAGGTTAAGAACAAACTTTTGAAAAATCCGCAAAATAATTGCTGTCCGGGTTCCAAAGATTAATTCGCGAATGAAAAATGCATATGCCCCGCCTTCACTGCGAAACTTATCCTCAAGTCCCGCTCTCTCGAAAAATAGCGTTTACACGAACTGAACGACATTTCTTTCAATGGATTTGAATGGGGCGAATGTAAATATAAGAAGTTTACACACCACACGGCAGACACGTTCATACACTCAATGCATATTTACAGATACTCCATCTGGCACAAAACAAACATTACTTGAAACAAGACAGAATATGACAAGTAACATGATTGGTTAAAAAGAATATGTTTTTACGAGCAATAGGAATTACGTTAGAAATTTCAAAAATGGTAACGAATTGATGCATGATGTCACGTCACGTCATTTAACCGCGGGAGGAGTGGAATAGGGAATAGCGTTGTTAAACATCTCAGATATATCACAACGAGCTTCTTTAATTTTCATAGTGACAATAACACTTATCATGCTAGAATAAGTATTCTAACATGACACGTGAATTCGTCCCTATAAACAAAGAACAAGTTCGCCGTGGTATACCTAGTGTGTTTTACCACGTTGTGAAAATAGTCTTTTTAAACAGGCTCTTCCTGTACCCACCCTACGGTAAAGCGGAGTTTTCAATGAAAAGTAATGTGACGTAAAAGGTCTTTTCTTTCATGTTTTGTTACTGATTTGTCTCAGATATATTTAATCTGACTAATACTAAATGGTTCTATGACAGAATAAATTATTTCGTCACTAAGTTTTATTTTTCTTATATATGACGTACTGATATTGGTTTCATGTAATAGCCATACAAGGGAAGTGATTCGGTCGAAAACTGCACCCGCAGAGGAAATAAGCGAGTTTGAAACACAATTGCTTGCATTTCTTATGAGTTTTTAAAGTTAGTCATGTTAGAATCGAAATAATCTTCGGCCTGCGTGGTCAATTCCTGCGCATCACAACTCCCAACCGTTGTAGAATACCGTTTAACAACGATCGAACATCGATTATTTCTTAATTATACCATTCACAAGTTACTTCCTGTGAGATATTTTGTCATTCTTTTAAATGCATAGTATATAATTATTGCTAAATTGTTAATTTATTCTCAACTTCACTTGCCATAAAACGTATAAAGTTGTGTAAACAATGAGTTTGTGATAAATGTTATGCAATGTATACCGAACGTACAATGGGCAGAAGTTGATAACATGCGCCAACTCATATTCTATTCCCGTTTCACGATATTACCCGTGTCTCTGATATATTGGGCATACACTATTCCCCCAAAGGTATGCTTTAGAGGTATAAAAATTGGATGCAAAAGCGATTTAGAATATATTGACTATTTGGTTGAGGATCAAGGTTACAATAGTGGTAAAGAAACGCCTAAAAGAGAGACTTAAGTGGTCCCATGGTATTGCCCAATCTTTTTTCACAACTAAAGACATCGTTAAGATTAAAGTGTTTCCGATGTTTTCTGAAATTGAAAAGGTTGCTAAGATTGTTTTGGAAATTTTTGACTTTGAAATTGTAAGAAAACATTTTGCATCGCATTTTTTTGTATACACAAAGCAGGGTTTTTGTAAGAAAACGGTTATTTTGGTGTAGGACAAAACGAATGAGACATACGGGCATACGTACCTTTGAGAGCATAATTCAGTATTGCTTCTCTGTATTATACTGCAATTTGTTTCAACCTTTTATTCAACAGGCTGTTTCTAAATTTGAATAAACTTGACCAGTTATTAAAACATGTTTAGAGCAAAGCAGTATACAACTTAATCTACTCTACTAGGATGTAGAAACTATTTACTATGATACCTATTCATGACTGTATAACTGATTTGTCATTGGAAGAATAAGTTAAAGGTGTAAAAACAATATTCATTGGGGCATGGGTTACATACTGTTAGCGAATTTTTATTCAAAACTACGTACAGTAGAGAACTTATTCTTTTCCAATAAACGCGTTTACGCTTTAACTGTTACTTCAATTGCAAACAGTTTGGAGCCAGATCAGACGCCGGGTAGGCCGGCGTCTGATCAGCCCCCAAACTGTTTGCCACTCAAAAAGTTGTAATTTTCTACATTTACGATTAATGTTTTTGCGTTTCGTATGCGTTAAACGGAAAAGAATAACGTCTTCTCCCCTGTTACCCTTTGTCAACTGATCGGGACTTGATTTGCATTGCTGAAGGTTTGGATCCAGATCAGATGTCACGTAACGCAGCCATTGACCTGGATCAAAAACGAAATATCGGCAGAATACAATGTAAGTGATTTTAGGTAGTGGTCTACATTATGGTCATATGACTATCCTAGCCATGTAAAATTCCTGAACTACATGTACTAGATCATAAAACAATGGGGACGGACGTTATTCTTTTTCAATAAACGCCTCTGCACTAAATGAATTATTTGGAGCTAGATCAGACGCCGGGTAACTCAATATAATACATTATATTGCAATGCGTTTAGCTTCGTTTGAACGGGAAAGAATAACGTCTTTCTGATTTTATATTTTATCTCATTGGACCCGATCGAGGGGTATGCAAGTCTTTTACAAACAGTGTACTTGTGAAGCATACACCTGTCATGTGAAAACAGAGGACTCGGGCAGGAGACAGCATATCAGGCTTGCGTTGTTTGCGAGTTTGCAACAAATTCTAAACAAACTACCGATATAGTCAAGAATGGACTAGATTAAATTATAAACTTGACGTTTTCATTTGAAGTTACATGAGTCAATGAGTTAAAATAGTATGTTTATACCTGTAACTGTAGCGCGTTCAATTACCACTGTTTACTGTTCAGGTTAGCAGTTTGTGCTCCGTGTGAAGCGTGCAGAGTACAGTAGAGAAAACGTTTTCTTTCCAATAACCCCGGTTACGCTTAAACTATTATGTTCATTGCAAACAGTTTGGAGCCTGATCAGACGCCGGGTAACCCGGTGTCTGATCAGGCTCCAAACTGTTTGCAACTCAGATTTAAACTGGTAGTCGGAATTGTCAAAGGTTGTCATTTTCTTGCAATGCGTTTGCGTTTGAACGAAAGAACTACGTTTCTCCACTGTATTTCAGACCGGTAGCCAACTCGCAATCGATGGCCATTGATTTCTTTACTGAACGCATCACTGATTGATGATTATAAAATTGTAAAGCATTGAGTGGTATAGAGTGCCATGTAAATCGGTGTCTGAATGAATGAATGAATGGTGTTTAACGGCCCATCGACACAAAAAGGTCATTTAGAGCCGAACAAAATCGGTGTCTGATCGGGTTCCAAACAATCAGTAAATGCCAGTAGATTTCAGTGCAAAATATAATATTATTTCCAAATAAACGCGTTTATGCTAAAACCCGTTAATTCTTTGCAAACAGTTTGGAGTCAGATCAGACGCCGAGTGACCCGGTGTCTGGTCAGGTTTAAAACTGTTTTCCAATCAGATTGAAAAGAATCGCTAAACATTTCAAAATATTGTGATGATCTACACCTTATTGAATAACGTTTGCATTTTGTTTGCGTTATACGGGAAAGAATAACGTCTTCTCAGCGGCATGGCCTCACAGTGCACGGGTTACAGAGTAACTTCTGAAGTAGGTCTACCGGAAACCAAACATGTGTTTCGGTCCCCGAGAATTCGTTCTAGTTCCTTAATCAATGATATCAACTATAGAAATACAATGGGACTGCTTCCTGCTGGACAAAAAAAGTACAGACAGTTCCTAAAGATGCAATAAGCTTCCATCTGTCTTAAACGACTGGCAATTTAACCCCCTTTATGTTGTTAAAAGACTTCTCAAAAAACGAAAGTTTCTGTAAATATAACGTTTTGTTCGATCCGAAATTGTTCGGTTGTCAGAAGATTCACTGTGAGTTTATCATTTGAAACTCTTTACAGTGGAGAATCTGTTATTCTTTCCCAATAAACGCGTTTACGCTAAAACTATTATTTGCAGTGCAAACAGTTTGGAGCCAGATCAGACGCCGGGTAACCCTGCGTCTGATCAGGCTCCAAACTGTTTGCCACCATGGTAAACATGAAATATCAGAATTGTCCAAAAGTTGTTCTTTTCTACGTTTTAGTGCTTTGCGTTTGCGTACGTTTGCGTTTAAACGGGAAAGAATAACAGATTCTCCACTGTACATGCTTTGTTATTTTGTCGTCTGCAATGAGTGTCGTCTGCAACTGTTGTAAAAATAGTATACGAAAGATTCAATTTTTCAAAAAAAGATCAGAGTGTCATACAGTTTGGATCCTGATGAGATTCCATGTAACACAGAATCTCTCTTATTCTGAAGTGTTTGAAAAGGTAAGCATTGTTTCGCCATCAGCATGCAAAGAGTTGAGATAAAACTTGTGTCTGGGTCGTATAAGTATCAGAAGTGTATGAATGTACACGCAGACAAATGGCAACCTTATCAAGAATGAGTTTCTCTCTCTTTGTGCCGTTACTTTGTATTCTCTTTGGCTCGGCAAAATCAGACACTGAAAAGAAATTTGTGACGGAACCTGAGATTGACTTCCAATCTGAATTATTAGCACTGAAAGCTGAATTCCAAGCATTTAAGAATGCTTCAAGAGGTAAATGTTGCTTCATTTTATTCTTCAATATGCCTATAATATGAAATAGGCACAGCCTACAAACGAGCAAAGCTGTTGAAAGCAAGAATGAAGCAAGAATGATATGATGCATTCATAATTTTAACTAATCTTATTGGTCTTGTTTTGAGTTGTAGACGGGTAGATGACTGGCCCACTGTCCTTTCTTTAATGTCTGTGTAATTTTGTTCTTTTATTGGTTAGCTACTTTCATGTCACCCACCACTCTTTGTTAATGTTTGAATATGTGTGAAATAGTGATGTATTGGTTAGCGATGTTCATGTTAACCATAATACTTTATTAGTCTGAGACAGGTAAATTATTGCCCTGCTGCTCTTTCTTTAACGTACATGTTCTATGTCTAAGTCTTTTATTGGTGAGCAGCGACTTTCATGTCACCCATGATTGTTGTTTTATTTGAGTTAAATGAACCTTGATAATA
The DNA here is from genome assembly GCA_922989275.2 of Gari tellinella. NCBI lineage: Eukaryota > Metazoa > Mollusca > Bivalvia > Cardiida > Psammobiidae > Gari > Gari tellinella. The sequence continues at coordinate 51,153,390 of OV277866.1, forward strand.
ACTACCGTTGTATAGATGGAATGTTTGAATATGTACTAATATATAAAATAGTAATGTATGGTCTTTTAGCGACGTTCATGTAACCCACCATACTTTATTCAATTTCTTAAAGGTAAAATAAAATACTGCTTATAGGTGATGTTTAAATCATTGTCACAGTGAAGTAATAGTCTATACTTCAAAACAGTATATTTGAGACTTTGAAATTACCATTTAACCCTTTCCCCATAATTAGCTGGTTATCAGTATAGAATGCAGATTGTTGCTTACTCTGCTTTACTTTCAGCTTGGTATTGGGTCAAAATAGAAAGACACTATGATGTGTGTTAGTGTTGGTAAGTGTATATTCACAGGTACATGTAGATCTATACTGGACACATTTTTTTATTATCTTTACTATGCCATATAAAAGAGAACTCTTTATATGGTATAGTAAAACAAAATGTGTCAAATACCTGTGGGTATATTTGCATGTAGGTGCACTGGATTTTGGTGTTCAATGAGCAATTAAATGTGCCTGTTGCTAGTACTGGTGATAATAGACTTTAAAGTTACTGGATAAGCATGAATTTTAGCATTAAAATCATGTACTGTGTGCATATATATAACGCATGTTTCATATGTTTAACCCGTTCCTAATTAGCAGCTTCATGGAAGAATATATACATTAAACATATGAAACATGTGTTACAAATGCATAGAGTATACCCCTGGGTTAATTACCCTTAGTACAATGCTATGTGAAGGAAAATATTAAATAATAATCATCATCATCATCATCATCCACAGCAACACCTTGCATTAAAGACGGACAACGTAAGTCAGTTTGAATCGATTTGCAAAGTATAGTCAAACAACTAGGTCTGACGTGTCAAAGGTCAGCCGAGTCCACTTTTTAGGGATAACAGCATTCCGCATGTTCTCGGACCGTTTTTAAACAGTCGAGTTTAGTATATTAGATACAAATGAAGGCAGAATTGCTGTCAGCAGTTTAGCGCAGTAGGTATAGTGTAGGTACGCAGAATGCATTGTGATAATAGTATTTTTGTTCAGCGTGGGTTCGAATCCCGCGTCAAGCTCAAACTTTTTTTTTAATCTAGAATGAATAGTAAAGCATTATCTTATTTCATACTGTATTATACTGATTATTTATGCACACGTTCTTCAATGTTGAGGAAGGGGTGCATTAGCTTGAGTTCGAGTCCTATATTAGCCATATTTTCAAAAACAAAGGGATGATAACATACAAATATCAATACAAGTTTTAGTTGTTTTCTTCAGGGGGCTTTCCGCATTACTTTGGTGCAATGTAATTATAGAATCCTTAATATTGTTTTAGCCAAAAAAATATTTCGGGTTGATGCAAGATTCGCACCCGCGCTTGATAAAATGTTTCACGATCGATCATGCTTCCTTTTAGCCTTACGTCTTATCCACAACGCTATGTTTCCGATAACTAATTCGTTTATTGTTTGTACAAATAACTTAAACTTTTCTTTTAAAAATTGCCACGAGGATATCCGAAATGCTGATCTCCCTTATAAATAGACTCGGCGACCCCGTGACACGTCTAACCTAGTTGTTTGACTATATAGAAAACTATTTGTTACAAAACATGAAATCAAGATGATCAGTCTTCTAGTCACGAGATGAGGATTGTCTCTAGTCGGCGTATACTAACATTTTAAGACTGGTCTCGTAGTTCGTGGTTATGGGTGATTTTGGGATGGACTTGGTGGGTTTGCGTGGACTTCGGATGAGTGTATCGTAAAGCACTCTCTGTAAAGTTGCTAGTCGGCATTAATATGATTTCTTTCATATAGCTGATTGGCTTTCTTATAACGAAAACTATATCAGAAAAGTACTTATTTTATGGATACATGTATAAACGCGTTTAATGGGGAAAGAATAACGTCTTCTCCACTGTATATAACCAACTTTATGCTCTACATGTATCACATTCATATTCTATAAAAAAACTGACAGCTGGAATTTTTGTTGTTGTTATTATTGTTACATATATTTTAATTATAATCTAGTATGAATTATGATACCACAATGTTTAGAAGACAATGTTCAAACTTTAGCAAAGGCTCATGTATAATTTAAACTTTCATTAAACACGTTTTGAAGACGTTTCTGGCACTTAAGTGGAAATTATGAGATTACCAGTTTTCATGTGCTGTTTTTTTTAAATCACAATTTTCTATTTTCTATCGGTTTGGTTCAAACTTGTTTATTTCAGTACTCATGAACTCGGCATGTGAAATGTTCTTTGGACATCCCAGACAGTTTCATAGATCAGTACAAACAATGGGTGCTTTGTTTTAACGGAGATTGTACATATGGCAGGGATTCATTTTACAGTAAATCCATTCTAATTCGACCATTATATTGAGTTAACTATTAGGAGTTTTGACAAATGACTGTTTAAGCAAGATGTCAGTGAAACAAAAAGCTCCTTTATGAGCTTTCTGTTTCACTGTTACATTAATTTAAGTTGTCACCTGTCTTTGATATAACCAATGAGCATTTGTTTTAGTTGGCGTAATAGATAGGTTTTACTGTACTTAGAAGCCTTTTAATCCACTTTTAGATAATGCCGTTTCAACACCAAAAAAGCCTCTACAAATGTAGAATCACTTAAAGTAAAATCCCCAGTTACTGTTAGAGTGCTTTCCTATATATATATATGTTTGCAGTCATATGAAAATTCTGACATCATAAAGAATGCTACAATTAAATAACAAATAGCAACGTATAAAACACTCTGATATATATTCCAGACTTCTTAATTCAAACACAGTCTTCTAACAGACATTCTTTCGTCGTGTAAAATAAAAAATGATGAAAGACCTATTCAATGTTGACGCAAGGATTAAATTTTGAAGGAACGAAACATGAAGTCGTCTGATGTTACCTAATACAGTGGAGAATCTGTTATTCTTTCCCGTTTAAACGCAAACGTACGCAAACGCAAAGCACTAAAACGTAAAAAAGAACAACTTTTGGACAATTCTGATAATTCTTGTTTATCCTGGTGGCAAACAGTTTGGAGCCTGATCAGACGCCGGGTTACCCGGCGTCTGATCAGGCTCCAAACTGTTTGCACTGCAAATAATAGTTTTAGCGTAAACGCGTTTATTGGGAAAGAATAACAGATTCTCCACTGTACATGTATGAAAAGGGGAGGAGACGTTGCCCTTTCTTGTCCCATTTTGCGTGGGCGGACAGGAGCCCATGCGGCTGGTCAAAGATATACTAGTAGTTTACTAAATTAAAATATAAATATTATTTTAATATATTTAGCAAAAATAAAGGTTTTCTTCGGCTGTTAATATTCGCTTCTTTGTTGATAATTATTTGCCAATTAAGAATTGTTTAATATTTTATCCTGATAATCATATACATGTATACTACCTTATTACACAAAAGTGGCGAAATCAAATAAAAATACTTGAGAAATGAGAATACTGATGATGGATTCAAACTGAAATACAAAAGTAGGAAATGAAAAGATAACCAGAAGGTTAATATTGAACTAATTGAAACAATGTTTCTTGTTGAATGTCTTTGTTGAAATGACTTGTAACTGTATATAATACTGTAAACAGTCCACCAGGTGAACTTGTAAGTTTGATAGGTTATCCGCTTTCTTTAAAAGAGAAGGAACCATATCAAGAATACATGACGATTAGATATTATATTAGGAATGTTGAAATATTATTTCATGATTGAATAACTTGTTATAACATATTTGGCTACACATGTAGACAAAAAGTAATCTGTCAAACGTCATATTGCCATACCGTTTTCTCTGATTTGCATTTGTGGTTGCTGTGCTCATGGCTAATGTTAGATTTATTTTTTAATAAATATTATATTAGAATCTTTTCTATGCATAAACTTAGTATTGTCTGATATTTATTTTCCGTAAGACATTACAGAGCGTTGAAAAAAAATAATGATACGTATGTAATTAAAGTTTAAACTGTATTGTGTAAACCAATCTTATGCGGGGTACATCTTTCGGTGTACCTATAGGCAAACAGTTTTGATCTCAGGTCAGGCCCCACATTGAAATCAAAACTGTTTGCAGCAAAGTCAATATTCTATCAGAAACTGCTAAAATCTTTTGCAAATATTTGAGTTATAAAAAGCTATAATTTTCTGCATGTTATTACATTGCGTTTATACTGTGGAGAAGACGTTATTTTTTTCCAATAAACGTGGATGCGATAAAATGTTCATTTCCATTGCAAAAACAGTTTGGATCTAGAACAGACGCCGGGTAACCCGTTGTCTGATCAGTCTCCAAACTGTTTACCGTCAAGGGTAAAATCACATTTCAGAAATGTAAAAACAAAATCATTTTCTTCGTTTTATCGCAATGCGTTTGCGTTTTGTTTGCGTTCAAACGGGAAATAACAACGTCCGGTCCATTGCAGGTCTTCAACTGCTACAATATCATCTGGTTCATAGTCGTTGTCTAAAATTGTTTTTCCAGAATAAATTAATTTTAAAGACATTTTATTTTAAGAGATCTCGGCATTATGGCAATCAGTTTGTTACGTTCTGGGCTTAATATAATTGGACCGTGCCAAAACAAAACCTGCCTCATTGTATTGCAACATTGTACAGACTAAACATCATTGTCACCCAGTCTTTGCATCTGAGTTTGGTCTATTGTAAAATATCATATATAAAACAGCTACATAAAATGCTTCAGAGGCTTTGGGTGTCAAACTGTGTAGGTCAATGCCATTCGCCGCGTCTTTGACGCGTTGGCTGGCCTTAATTTGCAATCAGGCAGGTTTTCTCATGGCACGGCTCAATTGTATTGCATCTTTATTTACCAATATAATCAGCGGAGCTTCATGTATTGTATATGAATATTCATTGGTCGAAGGGTTTACACAATTTTGACTTTGCTATCATTTGAACAGGTAGTGGTTCAACATTCACACGCTGGGGTAAAAATGACTGTCCAAGTGTAACAGACTTCCTATACAGAGGTAAGTGACAAGCACAAATAACACTTCTTAACGGTGCCTGTTTATAACATGTTAAGGACTATCGCGTCAGTTTCAGTTTTTACGGTCAAAGTCAGGCAACTCATGCAAACTATTTGCATGCGTTGTCTCCCTTTGACCAATACTCTATTATATAGTTTATATTTGAAATTTGTATTTTTTCTACTTCAATAAGCTGAATTGTACGGTCATTGCAACATTTGGCGACCACGCTAATGATGCTTGAATGATGGTATATTGTTGACGATTGAACAGTATGGATTTGGGCACTTTCTGGCATTTAAGGGTGTATCCAACCCATAAGCGATTTTTTCAAAGTATCAAACTTTTTTTCTTTCGTAGTTGTTTTGGAAGAGCTATTTATGATGAATGAAAAAATGGGGAAAAACATATATGGTGGTGTCCTTTTGTTTTAGCTACAGCGATTTGAAAAAGGTATGTCAAATTTGGACTTTTTCTCTCAAATTTTACCCATTCAGAGTACAAGCTTCAGTAAAATCTATTTCAAAACAAAACAAACATGGTAATTTGGGTTTTCATTATTTATTTCATGTCTATGGTGGTATTTTTACATATTGAAACCAAATTTAGACAAAGCAGGCACTAGGTTTGAACAATATGGATCCTCGAATATGCTTTTTATAGGGCATGATTTTATTAGATATTTTATTTTATGCAAAAAAAAAGTAAAAAAGTTTGAAAATGAGATAGTTCTAGTATTAAACTTTTTCTTATATTCTACCAAATGAAAGCCAATGCTAAGGCAGTTCAAAATACGAAAGAAATTGAAAGGTCAGTGTTGAAAATTTGGAGTTATTAAAGTAAAAAGAGTTATCTCCCCCTACAAAATTTACAAAAAAGTACCATATCGATGATATTTAGAGCTTTATAAATTTCACATTTGGTGCCTGTTTTTTTTTATTGGTTTTTGTATGAAGAAATACTACTATAGATAGGAAATAAATAATACAAAACCAAATTATCATATTAGTTTTCATTTAAAATGGATTTTATTGAAGCGGGCTGTTTGAAAAGGACACAATAAGAGAAAGTGGGGTAAATTTTACATGGCTATGGAGCCAACTATTGTTCACCAAAATGAACACTGTTTCTATTTTTTCATTCATTTTAAATAGCTCTTCAATACAAAACCATCATACAGTGTTTTCATATTCTTTGAAAATTTCTTAAATTCATGACATTGATACACCCTTAAAAGTGGTTATCATATATCATTTGTAGATAGCCCTATAAGTAATTGGATTGACCAGCGTTACTCTTTATGCAGACATTTGTATGTTTCAGAAAAAATAGTTCGGGTACCTATAATTTTAATTAGTGATTTCAGTAAATGAATGCTTCATCAGAATATGTGAAACATATTGTCAAAATCTGAATGTAAGAACTGTAGGAGAAAAACATTTGAAAATAACTATCTAATGTGTTCCCTTTATTGACGAATACTATGTTGTTTCCATGTTTTTGTTGCTACTTGCTCCTATTTTTTTCTATTTGATGACTCAACATTTTAGGTAAATTACAAAGCTGAAGAGGGTTTTTCTGAGAGTTTATGATCAAAAGCACGTGTCTCCGGATAATTAGGGTTAATACCCAAAAATAAGCTATTCAGAAAAGATCCAGTTCGGGGACCCCCTATTTTTATTATATATTTCTGCATAACAGGGTATATACTGTAACAACATGCTAAATTAAAAAAAAATCTGAATGTTTTGAAAATTCGAACAAACTGCCGCGATGGTCTTTAAGATATATGTGTACGGGAAATCTCATTTTTTTGCTTAATGCATGGACTGCATCCTGAAATCAGCTTCCTCATACTACGTTATGACAGAATTAATTTCAAAGGACCGCGTTGGTCATGAGGAGGTCGAATCCAATTACAGGGGAGAAGACGTTTTTCTTTACCAACAAACACGTTTTTTGCTAAAACAATTGTGGCACATGTAACTAGTTTAAAGCCTCAATAGACGGTGTTTGATCAGGTTCAAAACTATTTGACACTCAGATTAAAATAAATCGTTAGCATATTAAAAAAAAATTCATTTGATATACAGTGTAACACCTCTAAACCGGAACCTCTAAATACCGGAATTCTCTCTAAACCGGACAAAAACGTTGGTCCCGTCTCCAACCCTTCTTCATTTTAACCCAATACACCATAAATATGCCTTTTTACGCCTTTGATTTATTCCTTCACTGAAGAAAATACATTCATGTATATGTATAATTAGAAAGATTTCTATATTCTAGCAGATGATAGCTTAAAGCAGGTTAAAAGTAAAGCGCATTCTGCTTTACTTTTAACCTGCTTTAAGTGATCAACTATCTTCCATACTAGAAACAAGCCATGATTAAAACCCCTCTAAACCGGAAACCCCTTTAAACCGGACATTTATGTTGTCCCCACACATATTCGGTTTAGAGGTGTTTCACTTTATACGAGTACTATTGTGTTGCATTTACGATTAGAATCGTTTACACGGGAACGAATTATATCTTCCCCACCGTACATCTCAGAGTTATAACGTCAATAAAGTAATGGCTACTACAATGCATCTCTCTCTATGTATTTTAACATTTATGATTTAATTTAACCAATTGTTATGCTATTAAATTGCACAATAACGATTATATCTCTGGTGTAAATATGTAGGTAGTTGCTAGAGAGGGAATGTGAAAGTTAGCCACCTGGTCTGTTTTACTTTTTTCTATTTCGAGCTCCCACTTTCAATGAATTTTCTTTTCTGTGCCATAGTACCATTCTATGTGGTGCCACATGACCATTCTATGTGTCGCAGTGACGTAAACCCCAACCTATTTAATCAATATTTGTAGTTAAATAGGGATTTATTGTTTAAATCGTTGACTCATGAAGCTTTAAATGGACTGTGCCAGTTTACAAGTAAGTCTGGCTCATTTTGGCCGTGATTTAGGATTAAACTAACAATATTAAGAAAATATTAAGAAACAGTAAATTCCCTGTTCATATGTCTTCTGTACAATACCACTTATCTGGGGGTTCACTATATGCATAGGACAAGTGCATGCTACACTGTTATACTGTATTTAAAAGTTAACACGTTTGTGTTTTTGAAACAATATGCCCCTACCCACAGTCATATTCTCAAATAATTGACCTATTGGTCACTGTGAACTTAACCTTTTTTCCGACAATGTCTGGAATATACATAGTCATACTCCTCTCAGTTACAAGTATATTAAATATGAATTTCCGTTTCCTGAGGGTCAAAGGTTATTGCCTTTTCAAATATTTGACCTTAATAATATGTTCTCTGTGACTTGACCTTTGATCAAACATGTGTATAATACATACCCATGTTCCTCACAATTAAAGCACTATGAAAACCAAACATGAAGTGAGGCAGAGGTTAAGGCCATTTTAGATAGTTCACATTTTGACATCTGTGACCTTAACCTCTCACTTGAAACCTTCAAACTATACCTTTCCAAAATTTAATGTACATCTAAAATGAAGTCCTTATCACTTGAGGGTCAACTGTGATTGCCGTTTCAAATATTTGACATGTTGCCCTCTTTGACCGTTGCGTTTGACTTGACATATCTAAAATATACATATTTAAATTCCTTTTAGTTAGAGACATGTGTATATCCAACGTGAAGCCCTTGTCACTTAAAGGTCGAAGGTTATTTTTACCTTTGTGGCATTGACCTTAAATCCGACATGACCAAAACCTGCACATTCATACACCTGTCAATATGGGGATCACATACATAATGTATTGAGAGTGTATTGGTTAAAGTTCAAAACCTATTTTCAACATTAAACACGCGGACAAACAGACAAAAAGACAAAGAAACAGATAGGGCAAAAACAATATACCCAAATTATAAATGATGGGTGCAAATTGAAAAAGCAGTTTAAATACATTTTAACTTAAAAATACGTTAATATCCGATCTTAACTATAATCGGGTAAATTTCGATATTAAATGGCTAGTTAAGCGTTATCAATTTTTGTTTGTTTAAGGTTACATTGCTGGCAAGAAATGGGACGATCCTGGAAGCTCCAGTAACACCCTGTGTCTTCCTGCCGATCCAACATGGGCCAAATATGATGACATCAGTGAAAACGTTAGGTCAGTAATATACGGGACGGAACTGGACGCCTGGACAAGTTCTCACATCTTTAACAAAGATGTATTCAACGAGGATATGCCCTGTGCCGTCTGCAGAAGTCCTTACCCGACCACGCTCATGATCCCTGCTCGTACAAACTGCTACCCGGGGTGGACAATGCAGTACAACGGGTATTTGGTATCGAATAAGGCCGGTGCAGGAAGGGGAAGCTATGAGTCAATCTGTATTGATATGGATCCTGACTTCGTATCGCATAGCCAAGCAGACGACAATGAGCACGTGCTGTATCTGATGGAGGCTAAGTGTGGTTCTCTGCCTTGTCCTCCATACCATGACGGCCGGGAACTGGCATGCGCCGTGTGCTCAAAATGATTGGAGCTGGCAATATTGCATTTAAGAGACTGAAAGCAAATGGTGTATTTGCGAAAAATATTCAAACATAAGCAAAGATCAGGAATTATTGTGCGTTTATCGCATGAACGAAATATAATTAGTATTAACTAAAAAAACCTCAAGAAAAAACACTGACTCTTTGTTTTTCGGACTTTACCCATTACTTGTACTACCCCCATCATTGACGATGTAGATCTTTGCCTTGATCTTCTTTATGGGGCCTTCACATACACGATATTTTCCTACGATTCCTTACGGATCGCCAACTCGTAGTCAATCGTAAGCATCCGCAACTGATATGTTAGTGTCCGTAAATAACTCGCAAGTATCCGTCAGGATTCGTGGAAGAAGATGCCTATTTTTTATGTCAAAAATGTTCTTACGATTGTCTACGGGGTTATTCTTCCGTCAATCAATCGTAACGATTCGTTAGGTATCGTAAACCGGTTGTAACAACATGTAATCCTCCGTAAACAGCCCGCAAGGATCTGTAAACCCCCGTAACGTGTTCGTAGTCATCCGTTGTACATGTATTATCGCGGAGATTTTTCGTCCAAACAGGCATAATCTTGCCCAAAAATACCACAAAAAATCTAAGTGAAGTATTATTTCAGTCATATCGATGTTCTCTCACTTCATGCCAGTTGTCGAATGATGACACATTTGAAATTGAATACTTTTTGGTACTAAAAAGGTCAAACACGTCAGTTCTCTTAGGAAAATCTTAACAACTCATGAAGGTGCCTTCACATACATGTACACGGATGTTTCTTGCGAGTCCTTACGGATCTCCAAACCGTAGTTAATCGCAAACGTCCGGAAATAACTCTATAACATTCATAAACACGTCGCAGATGTCCATAAACAATTTGATACCATCCGTAATGCCTGGGTCACACATTCACGGATGATAGTCAAGGATGGGTACGGGCGAAAATGCTACGGACTGTGATAGATCCGTGAGTTTCTACGATATTAGAACGGGCCAGAAAGGGTTTCCACGGTTTAGTTACGGGGAGTATCGCGGATTAGCTTTTAATTGTCGGGGAACAGAACGGATTGGTACGGTTTCTCACGGACTTTTACGGATTTTCACGGAATAATACGTAGCACCGTACTCGATAGACACGGAGTCATACGGTTTGCTACGGTGAAATACGATTTCGTACGGGCTACTACAGTTTGCGGCGGAGATTTACGGGTACATGCGGATGTACACACACAGAGAACTACACAAACACTTATTTTTATTATTGTTTTGCGGAAGTTCATTTTACACAGACACGACCAATAAAAATATGTCTTGCTGATTGTAAAAAGACAATTGACAGCTCAAAGCAAGGTGAAAGTAGATTAGAAAGCCCTTGCGCGGGTTTTCTGTTGTACTTTCAATTTTCTTAAAGCAGGCACCTGTTTTCGATACCTTACCATTTTAATGAACACAATTTTGTTGTCGTAAAAAATAATAATATACCAAGTTAAAGTCTACCTTCAGTCCGAATGACCGCTCAGCCGACTGTACATTTACTCCCCTGATCATTGAGCCACTTTGCCTACAATATTGAGCACTGCTAACATATGGCGCAGTCAAATGCAGCCGCAGTACCGACTCAGACCCTTCAAAGGTATCCATTTTAACCCCTGGGTGGAGAGGAGCAATTCGCGGTACATGTCTTGCTTTAAAACATTCATGTACATCATCGGGGATTCAGAAAATATCACCTAGTCAGACCGCTGGTCCGGCGGAGGATCGAACTCACGACCCCTGGTCACCAAAATCAAGGATAGAAAGGTATTTTCCTCTTTTTTCCATTGTGGTCCCCGATTTATGAGCGATTTCTGAAAAAAAACCTTTTGCCGACAATTGTGATCCAAGTGAGACGTCGATTAACTCCGTACATCCAAACATACGCTTTCTGCACCCACATTTACCAAGAGGAATTTATAGTCAGCGTCCACAAGGGCAATCAGAACTATTGAATTTGTTTAACCTTTATAGTTAAAGTACATGTACAGCGATCCACCACCCTTCGACTGTTTGATGTCCATGTGTTTTCTATCTAGTGCACCTAGAACATGTGGGAAGTTCCATATTTCCTAGAACTGGCGTGCCTCTTCCAGCCATTTTTCAGGAGTGGAAAGAGTGGTAACAACCTCTGCCATGTATTCCTCGATACAAGCCTTGCATACTTCTTTCATAATGGCTCTTATGGTGTAGTGTGCTACCCTAAATTCTTACATTAGTGTAACTGTCCCCTTTTGCAAGGTGCCTCAAAGTTAGTGCAAGTATTATCCTAGGGCTGACGGCTTTTCTTTAACCTTTGCTATCCTCGGGCGAAGTCTTTCAAGAAGATTCGCGAACAACTGTGCATCTACACTTACACAGTTTCTGAATGCCTCTTGGTTTTCTATCCTTATTTCATTCAATAATGTATCATATTGGCCACGAAGCTGTCTTCTATGAAACCAGACTCTCATCCATCATCTCCTCTCTTGCCTCTATTTAGTTTTAACACGACAGAAATATTTTTTAGAGCACCTCTGTTAATTGCCACCAAAACCAACAACAGATCCTGTCTTCTATCGCTCATTATTGCATCCACAGTCAAAGAAGTTATTAAACAAGACCATAAACACTGAGAAAATGGAAATGTTTTTTCACACAGATGTGTTTTCAATTTAATTATCCGCCTGAAATTAAAATAAAACCCGTACTGAGCCGTACTACTCCGATCTAGAACTTAAGTGACCGTGTCAGTCCGTGTCAAGACGTATTAATCCGGCACTGTCCGTGTTGAAACGTATCGGACCGTAGACGTCCTGTTTGAACCGTATAAGTCCGTTTTCGTGTACTTAGTCTCCCCGTACACAGCCGCAGAAAGCCGTATTGAACCGTACTTAACCCGTACTGGTCCGTACCAATCCGTACTGTGACGCTCTGCCAGGTGTCTACGGACCAGTACGGGTTAGAACGGTTTAGCTACGTTTTGGTACGGATTTATACGGGTTCGATACGGTTTAGCACGGACAAGTACGGAGTTTTATCCGTACTGGTTTTTTGAACATGTTCAAAAAACCAGTACGGTGTGGAACCACACCTACGGATGATCAAGTTTCAGGCACGGGCCTGTACGAGCTTTTACGGACCATTACGGATACTGCCGGATTGAATCCGTAGCCGTCCGGGAGGCTCATCCGTGAATGTGTGACCTAGGCATAAATCTCGACGACATCCGTAAGCCTCCGTAAGACGAAAATCAAATTTGTTGACATGTCAAAAACTTTTCTACGATAGACTACGATAGACCACGGATCGACTTCTCCGTAAACAACTCGTAAATAACCCATTACAATCCGCAACTTGTCGTAAATCGAACGTAATAACACGTAACTCTAACATTTGCAAACAGTTAACATCCAGATTAGACCGCGCGTGTTGACACCTCACACCACAACCTACTCAAATTGAGACTCTAATCTTATATTTTGAGAAATTTTGAAAAAAATCTTATATAATAACAGTAACACACGTCAACTGTTGCAGGCGGTAATATTACGAATTGTTTCCGATTAAGCCCCTTCACTGTCATCACGTAATTAAAGAACAACTTTCGTCTACGTTTATTTCTCAAATTTTAATCATAGGTATTTTGATTTAGGGGTGCATCAAACCCATAAGCGATTTTTTCAAAGTATTAAACTTTTTTTCTATCATTGTTTTTATGGAAGAGCTGTTTATGATGAATGAAAAAAAAATAGATGGTGGTGTACTGTTTTTTGAGCTACAGCGATTTGAAAAAGGTATGTCAAATTTGGACTTGTTTTTCAAATTTTACCCATTCAAAGTACAAGCTTCAGTAAAATCTATTTCAAAACAAAACAAACATGGTAATTTGGACTTTCCTTATTTATTCCATGTCTATGGTAGTATTTTCACATATTGAAACCAAATTTAGACAAAGCAGGCACCAGGTTTGAACAATATGGATCCTTGAATATCAAAAATATGCTTATTATATTGCATGATTTTATTAGATTTTTTATTTTATGAAAAAAAAGTAAAAAAGTTAGAAAATGAAATAGTTCTAGTATTAAACTTTTTCTTATATTCTACCAGAAGAAAGCCCATGCTAATGCAGTTCAAAATATGAAAAGAAAATGAAAGGTCAGTGTTGAAAATTTTGAGTTATTAAAGTAAAAAGAGTTATCTCCCTTACAAAATTTACAAAAAAGTACCATATCGATGATATTTAGAGCTTTATAAATTTCACATTTGGTGCCCGTTTTCTCTTAAATTAGTTTTTTTGAAGAAATACTACCATAGACAGGAAAATAAATAACACAAAACCAACTTATTATATTTATTTTCATTCGAAATGGATTTTATTGAAGCGGGCTGTTTAAAAAGGACAAAATAAGAAAGAGTGGGTGGGGTAAATTTTACATGGCCGTACAGCCAAAAGTTGTTCACCAAAATGAACACTTTTTCTATTTTTTCATTCAGCTTAAACAGCTCTTCAATATAAAACCATCATAGAGGGTTTTCATATACTTTGAAAATTTCCCAAATTCATGAGTTTCATACACTCTTAAGGTACTTCGCATACGGAAGTGACTCTTGCGGGCGAGCGGAAATGCGCCTTGACGACATAGACGTTTTCCGCACGTGCTTATACTAGAAAATCTATATAAAGGAAATGTTGATACAATTTAGTATAGTCCTTCATAGCGCAGTCGATAGAGTGATTGACTAGCAATCCAAAGGCCATAGGTTCGAGTCCCATTCGATCCAAATATATTTTTTAAGTGTCCGATTTATTGACTTTTCAATCCATAACGCAGTGATCAAGGGACATGTTATGTTTTGTCTTCGTTGTTTAGAATTAGTGATGTTATATACGATCCAGTTAGATGTTCATTTACATGTACGTTTTAGTTTATTGATTTACAAGTCAATAAAATCGGTATACATGTATAAGATTTGATCGAACTATAAAGCCACACATTGAAGCTTATCAATACGTCAACCTTTTCAAGATCGATATTGCCAATTACATGTATTATATTTAAACAAAGTAATGAACCTTGTATGCAAATATATACGAGAGACTCAAGCAGGAAACGCAACACAAACAATACACCCACCTCTCAAGCAGAACATACACACAGTCAAACCATAACAAACACACACGCGCGCAATATCATTCCTTCATCTACACACTCAATAGAAACCACGCAAGACAAACGTAAAGCAAAGTGAATATAGGAGCCCGCCTTGGTACGGTCAGTAGCAATCAATAATTAATTATAAATTAACCATTAACAACCACTGGGGGTTAAGTCCATGAATAAATAATAAGGCATTTTAATGACAGAATTTTGATTTTGAGGTAGGTAAATTTATCTCAACTTCAAATTTCCCACATTTTAATAAGAACATCTGTTATTACAACAAATCTTGACTGTAATATGTTATGAATTTTTCTGACCAACTACATTATCAACCATTTATTTGAATAAAATGAAAACAAATATACATTGAATGAGTCAGTTTTTTGTAATTCAATTTTTTAGCAATTTGCAAAATTTAAATAGCTGATACATGTAACATCTTTCTGAACACCTTTATTCAAAATGTTTTTAGCCTTTCTTGTAATGAATATTGTGGACTACTTATTGGGCGAGACTTGTAGTCAGTAGCTTTATTTATTTTTGAGAAAAATAAAATGATCAAAATTCCAGGTTTTTGTCAGAAAAAGAGACCTTAAAGACAAACGACTCGATAAATTTTGCCTAAATTTTCACACATTGTTTCTTAGGCTATTAACATTCTTCAAGAAAAGTTTTATAACACCTTGTATGGAAACTAAGCGCACCCGCGAAGTACCTTAAGGAGTATAAAATTGAGTGTCAATCAGTTTGGATCCTGAACAGAAGTCGCGTCACGCGATGCCAGATCTGGATCCAAACCCTTTGCAAGTAATCATTGTACTCTGGCTAAGGCAGTGAATGGGGTACAGGTAAGTACAGTCAAACTTATATCGAGTGACCTTTAACTGAAAGAACGTGCAAGTAAAGAAAACCAGGTGCGACTGCTCAATACCGCGCGGAGTTTTGTCGTAAATAGCTCGTAAAGGGGTAATTTTGATCGAACTATCGAAGGGTTAAAACAGTGGTTGCTTGATAAAGGGTTAAAGTTATACAGAAATATCAGTTTTATCCATTATCTTATTTTTGCATTCGTCAGATGTACCGGTCTTTTGAGAACCCTTTGCTACTAAAATGAAAGGTCACAAAAGTGAGTAAACATTTTGCAGTGTTACAAGCAAACAAATCTTCCTATAAAGAGTCTGCATTTGGAACCGTGATTGTTCTGTTTCTCAGATAACATTTTCCGACTTTGTACTCTAAGTGTATTGATATTCATTTCAAACAGTTTTGAACAAATTATTTCCCCTGATACATGTAATAATGACCCCACCCAGGGTGGCTTCATAGTGAGCATTATAGAGCCGCATGGGCCTTTTAGTGTTTGTTTACAAACAATCTACACAAATATGTTTCGTATTTAAACCGATACAATTTCCTGAAGTACATGTATATGGAAACAAAATATTAAACTAAAGTAACCACGACGGAAGCAAATAAGAAAAGCACTCAGTGAACTTTCTTGTTCATTTTCATCCAACTTTTATTCTCCGAAATGTCGTTAACGCCTCCATTTCGGCTTTATTTTAGTGGTTGCTACAGCTGAACTTAACTGGAAAATAAAAACCTAGTCATAAAAATATATGTCGCCGAGACACGGGAGGATAATCGTAATTGTCGTACAATTTTAAATAAACCTTAAAATGAGATCATGTATAGTGGAGAAAACGTTATTCTTCCCAATAAACGCGTTTACGTTAAAACTATTATTTCCATTGCAAACAGTCTGGAGCAAGATCAGACGCCGGGTAACCCGGCGTCTGATCAAGCTCCAAACTGTTTGCCACTCAGCTAAAAATATATGGTCAGAATTGAATTGCCGACAAGTTGTTATTTTCTACGTTTTATTGCGATGCGTTTGCGTTTCGTTTGCGTTTAAACGGGAAAGAATAACGTTTTCTCCACTGTATAATTATTAAGCCGGTGGCTGAGTGTTTAAAAATATTGCTTTATCTTTAAATAAAGACGCAAATACAGACCAATGAGCAATTAATCCAGTAGCACCAAATAGGTTCTTCCATGTATACTGTATTAGTCCATCATTCATATGTACAGTGGAGATTCCGTTATTCTTTCCCGTTTAAACGAAACGAAACGCAAACGCAAAACACTAAAACGTAGAAAAGTACAACTTTTGGACAATTTTGATAATTCATGTTTGTTTATCTTGGTGGCAAACAGTTTGGAGCCTGATCAGACGCCGGGTTACCCGGCGTCTGATCTGGCTCCAAACTGTTTTCAATAGAACTAATAGTTTTAGCGTAAACGCGTTTATTGGGAAAGAGAATATAACGTTTTCTCCACTGTATCTAAGGGGTGTCTGGTCTCGTTTTGTTATATTTTGAATTTCCTATCAGCAACGACTGTAGACTCTGATCACATGCTTCACGTTTCGTCTATGTCCCATATGTGGGATCATGGACACAACTGGGTTAATATAAGGCTACTTAATGCAGGTTGAAATGCTACGGAAAGCTCCTATAAAGAGCTTTCTGCATTATTTGATTTTGCACTAAGCAGATATTTGTCTTAAGAATGATTGTAACCACGCTTCTTCTCTGAATAATATCTTACAGTGGAGATTACGTTATTCTTCACCATTTAAACGCATCATAACGAAATTTGCAAGACAATGAAATAAAATACACTTTCTTGAAATTTCTATCCTTTTTTTTATCTGAGTAGCAAACAGTAGGGGACCTGATCAGAAGGCCCCGAACTGTCTGCACTGGAAATTTTAGATTCAGCGTAAACGTGTTTATTGGGAAAGAATAACGTCTTCTTCATTATATTCATTTCTTGTTCAAACACGACTAAACACGGTCAGTTTAAAGGCACATATAGTTCCAAACTGTTTATAAAAGAAACAATTGCATGTATTTTAACATAAGCGCTTTTATTTCTAAAAAAAGCGTCTTCACGTCGTCTCCACTGTAATCATGATTGATTGTAGGTTTGAACCTGATCAAACGCCTGACTTGGGACCTGATCGTGCATACAAACGCATTTTATGGAAATTAATTACGATTCACCCATTATAATTGCTCATTACTAAACCTAGTCGCATAGTAAGTATACTTGTGCATATCAATCACAAAAATCATTCACCAAATGTACGCTGCAGTCGAGATTTTTTAAAAATAGTAGTTACAAACAGTTTGGATCCAGATGAGACGCCGAGTGACTCGGCGTCTCATCTGGATCCAAACTGTTTGACACTCTGAT
Source organism: Gari tellinella (assembly GCA_922989275.2). Classification (NCBI taxonomy): domain Eukaryota; kingdom Metazoa; phylum Mollusca; class Bivalvia; order Cardiida; family Psammobiidae; genus Gari; species Gari tellinella. The sequence continues at coordinate 51,171,389 of OV277866.1, forward strand.
TAATTTTTATGGAAGAAAATAGATTCGTTATTTTTTATAAAAAAATTCAGACGACCCATTTAGCAGACGACAATTTCTTTTTTTACAGGTTAAGGACATGTGGTTATGGAAATCAAGGTTGATAGATCAGCGCGTTACAGCAGATTGTTTGTCTAAACGTAATTTAAAATGTCGTCTGCACATTTAAAGCCTTTTCATTAGAACCACCGTTACTCTAGTTTAGAAGTTTGAAGTATTTTATGTATCCGATACCCAGTGCTGGTAAATCTGTGTATTAACTGGAACCAGTCTGTTTCTAAACTGGAACCAGACTGTTTAGAAAGTGCTAGAATAAGGTTAATGGTGATAAAAAACACATACAGTGCAGTATACGTTATTCATTCCTATTAAACGCGTTTACACTAAAATTGTTAGTTACATTGCAAGCAGTTTTGAGCCAGATTAGACGCCGAGTAACCCGGCGTCTGATCAGGATCTAAACTGTTTGCCACTCTGATTAAAAAAAATAGCCGGAATTGTCCTAACAATGTCATTTTCTACCTTTTATTGCAATGCATTTGCATTTAAACGGGAAAGAATAACGTATTCTCTATTGTATCAACGAAATTAGGAAACATATGGCATAGGCAATAAACATTTAATTTTGTTACAAGCTAATGGGTTTATTTACGATTGTTCGTTTGAATATTGTGACCCTAATTTATCCCCGACACATACATCATAAAAATAGGAAAAACAGTGGAGAAAACGTTATTCTTTCCCAATAAACGCGTTTACGCTAAAACTATTATTTCCATTTCAAACAGTTTGGAGCCAGATCAGACGCCGGGTAACCCGGCGTCTGATCATGATCCAAACTGTCTGCTACTCAGATTAAAAAAGATAGTTGGAAATTTAAAAAAGATGTCATTTTTGACAGTTTAGTGTTTTGCGTTTGCGTTTCTTCTGCGTTTAAACGGGAAAGAATAACGTTTTCTCCACTGTAAATGACAGACGAATATTGTTTTGTAATTTCAGATATTTGCAAAAATGTACGACAAACATATTTACGGAATAAATCTTATTCAAATTTAATTCATTCATATCTGAAACATAAAATGAGCAGTTAAAAAAGACTTGTTCAAAAATTGAATGTGAAGGGATGTTTTAACAGTACATAACCCCCACCCACCTCAGCGACCCTCCGAAAAACGATTCCCACCTTACAACGACGATTGCCGCTGTTTCCAAAACAAAACACTTATATCCTACCTTTCTCGGCCGTAATATCGTCTGCTGGAAATTGTCGTCTGTTGTTTTTCTCAAAGTCACGTAATGCACAATTTGACTTAAAAACATAAATAATTACGAGTGACAGACAGCTTGAATCCCGATCAGACGCCATATCACGCGGCGTTTGATCTGGATTCAAGTTGTTTGAAAATGTAAGCAAATTTACCTCCCTATAATAAATCCCTCTGAACAACACGCACAATACATGTAGCTGCCTCCCATTGGGTATTGTTGTAGAGATGGATCACTGTATATTGTTTAATGACAACCAGTGATGATCCTGATCACAGGTCTCCTTTAGGGGCACCAGTAGCCCTCTATTCTGCGTATTCACCGTTTACATAGGACCCAGGGCTGCCATAAGCTGACATTAAAAATCCTAAGATTTCCAAAGTTGCATTTTTCAAGTACGATTTTAAGAATCGTACCTTTACCCCATAGCCTGTTTCTAGTTTTGTTGACATGCGACTACTTAAAGCAAGCTGTAAGTAAAGCAGAATGCGCCTTAAGGCGCATTCTGCTTTCTTTTCAGCCTGCTTTAAGCTATCATGTACTGGAAAAAATCCGGAGATTTAGGAAAAATCCGGAGAAATGGCAGCCCTGAGGACCAAAGTACTTTTTACCGTTCAACTGTTTGTAAAGTAAGAGTATGCTCGTCTGTAGGGTTCAGTGTGTAGTGTCTTTAGACATATTTACAGTGGAGAAAACGTTATTCTTTCCCGTTTAAACTCAAACGAAACGCAAACGAAACGCAAACGCAAGACACTAAAATGTAGAAAATTACAACTTTTTACATATCTCACGATCTATTTTAATCTGAGTGACAAACAGTTTGGAGCCTGATCGGACGCCAGGTAACCCGGCGTCTCATCTGGCTCCAAATTGTTTGCAATGGAAATAGTAGTTTTAACGTAAATGCGTTTATTGGGAAAGAATAACGTTTTCTCCACTGTAGATTACTTTTTACTTCTGGGCAGTAAACTCGAATAGCCACGTCACAGAATTCAAGTAGTCTGTTGGTTATTTAGTCATACACTCGTGGTTAGGTTTACAGTGCTCCCTCTCTACAACGACACCCGATGGGAGACAAAAAATGTGTACGTTGTTCGGAGGGAGCCGTTTGAGGGAGGGAAATTGGCGTAACGCGGCGTCTGATCTGAATTCAAGTTATTTGTCGTTCGTCATTAAGTGTTTTTCTGTCAAATGTTCAGTATGTAACGTTGAGAAAAACAGCATACGACAACTTTCAGCAGACGATATAACAGTAGTAAAAGCTTTATTGTTCCTGTTTAGGGAACAACGGCAAAGGTCGTTGTAAGGAGGGAGTCGTTGTTTGGAAGGCCGTTGTAGGCATGGAACACATTCTATTTAACCTTTTCGCCATGTTGTCTGCCTCGCGACTCACATACGTGCTTCAGGTTGAAAATGCATGTTTATTTATAACCCGGATAATTCTTAGACCGCTGGAAAGTTAGCAGTTCAAACAGAGTTTCAAATATGAAACTCAATATATGAGATAAGAGTAGTTTTTACTTGAGAATTATATGATATACAATGATGACGACGTTTTTCTCCAAATAAACGTTTTTTATACTCAAATCATTATTTCTATTGCAAATTGTTTGTTACAGTGGAGAAAACGTTCTTTCCCGATAAACGCGTTACATGTAGTGTTAAAATTATTATTTCCATTGCAAACAGTTTGGAGGCAGATCAGACGCCGGGTTACCCGGCGTCTGATCTGCCTCCAAACTGTTTCCTACTCAGGTTAAAAAAAATAACCAGAAGTTGTCATTTTCTACTTTTTATTTGCACTGCATTTTCGTTTTAATTGCGTTTAAACAGGAACGAATAACTTTTCCACTGTAACAACTGTGACCTAGTTCACGCCACATTAATGTTCAATCACCATGTAGCGGACATGTCGGCGAGAAAAAACAACTTTACCGATTGATAGATCATACTATTTGCACAATCGAATTTGTCCGCTTATTCGGTTGCAAAATATGTAAGAGAGATGTATTTTATTTACCGCACATGCACATGCGCGAACGGATGACGTTGTGATGCAACAGCGACAAAATGAGTCGATATCAGTCATACATTGTACGAGGGTATATATAATAATCAAAGTCCTGTTGGTGCTGTTTTGGCGGCCTTTTAGCTCGGCTGGCAAAAAGAACCATGGAGAGCTATTATGATCGCACTGTGTCATGTGATCTTGGTCTACACTGTTTGTAAATGTAATGAGTATATTTTAAACATGTGCACGGTGTTGAAAGAGTTAAAACGAAAAAACAAGTGCAAACTAATGGAATCAAAATACATGTATAGAAAATGACAAATTTATAAAATTTAAAATTATGAAGACTCTTTTTTTATCTGAATGGAAAACAATCGGGAGCCTGATCAGACACCTATTTGTGATGAAAATAATGTTTTTGCACATACGAGTAATCTTATATGTGGCAGCTTAAGTCACAGTAACAGCCCCGCCCCCTCATCTTGAATACATTGAGTAGCCTTCAGGCTTAATACCAAAATCAAACAATAAACCTTCTATCAAGAGGGCATCTAATTATTCTATAATTCCCTTTTAAACTCAAACGAAACGCAAAAGCTTTTTCAATAAAATGTTAAACATTGCAAATGATATAAATGAACCGTGCCATGAGATTACCTGCCTTATTGCATTTCAAATAGTGTAAATTAATGCCAGCTGCCGCGTCAAAGATGCGACAGCTGGTCTTGATCTACAATGTTTGACACCCACGTGCATCTAAAGCATTATATGTACAGTGGAGAAAACGTTATTCTTTCCCGTTTAAACGCAAACGAAACGCAAATGCAAAACACTAAAATGTAGAAAATTTCGATTTTTAGATTTTTTTCACAATTCATTTTTATCTGAGTGGCTTACAGTTTGGAGCCTGATCAGACGCCGGGTACCCGGCGTCTGATCTGGCTCCAAACTGTTTGCAGTGTACATTATAGTTTTAGCGTAAACGCGTTTATTGGGAAAGAATAACACATTCTCCACTGTAGCTGTATTACATGTATATACGGTATTTGGCAATGTAGACCAAAACTCAGATAAAGAGCGAAGTATGACAACGGTTCTTGGTCGGTATTTATTACATGTTATAGCATCAACTGGTTCGTATAAATGGGAAATAAAAAATATAATCTACACTGTACGTCCTTTCAGTTGACAAAACATAAACACAAAAAGCCAACAAGTTTAAAGACGTAAGCACCGATTACATGTAACTCGACATCTGGTAATAATCAAAACTTTTTTCAAATGCCAATTAAGTCAACCTTAGTGTGAAAGTAGGTCCATTTTCTGTGTGGTTTTTATACAAGGTTGAAGTATCGGAATTAAAATGCACTGTTTGTAGTGGTTTTTACGCAGGTTATCAATTCAATGAAGGTAAATGTCATGAGCCTTAATTTGGGGCTTAAAGCTTGCTGCTTTCAAAGGAATTGTAATCTCCGCTAGTTTTATTGCTACTTCCAGCAAGCAAGTTGTTACTAAATACAATATGACAAGTAACAGAAAGCTCATGTCGGAACATTTCTGTTATTTTCATCTTGATTAAAGCAGTCAACAAACTTCAGTGCGAAAACATCCGTTTTTAAAATGTTCGAATTAAGGGGTTTAATGAAAGATGTTTACAGTAGAAAACATTCCATGTTAAACTGTTTTTTATTTATAAAAAAAATCTTTGTTGTAAGACAGATCTTTGAAACAACGACTGAATGCAAATGAGCGTAATCAATCTCAAGCCTTTCATGATCAAATTATTCGGGAGATGTTTACCCCTTCACCGCTTTATTGTCGTCTGATTCTGCATTGTTGTCTGCAATATCGTTTCAAAGTTAAAAATTTATAGCAGTAAGAGTGCAGACAGTCAAACAGTTTGGATCCTGATCAGGCGCCGCGTTACGCGGCGTCTGATCAGGATCAAAACTGTTTGCAATCGCGATTTCAAGCGTCATTGAGAGCGTAATCGGTCTTAATTAACAAATAGAATAACGTTACGTAAGGCAAGAAAATTGTTTAGCTGTACACTATCAATCTCATATGTAACAAACAGGTACTCCCATGTTGATGAACCGTTCTACTGGTGATGAAGTGGAAACCCGAACAATGACTATAGTAATTGCTACTCCTTCAACAACCACTACTACTACTGCTACTTCTACTACTGCAGTGGGGAAGACGTTATTCTTTCCCGCTTAAACGCAAAACGAAACACAAACGCAAAGCACTTAAATGTAGAAAATAGATAATATTTATTCCTTACTATACATTTTGGTCTGAGTGGCAAATAGCTGGAGTCTTGTCAGAGAATAATAGTATAAGCATAAACGCGTTTATTGGTAAAGAATAACCACTGTACGTCTACCACTTATACTACTACTAGTGCTTCTTTTACTTCTACGCTCGTACTACTACTATTACAACTTCAACTGCTACAACAACAGCAACTACAACAACAACCAGGGGTCATTTCTCATTTATATCAGCACCAAATCCATTTGATATTACTACTCATTAGAATCATTTCTAAGAGACGATTCTAATGACTCTAACTACGGCAAGGGTCGTTGTAAGGCGGGAGTTGTTGTTGGGAGGGTTGTTGTAGGGAGAGAGTACTGTAGTTTTGTTTCACCGGGGTCTAATGCAGTGTTCCGCAATTAAACAAAAAAAGTAGCAATTGCAATTAGCGTTCCTCTACAAATGTATCAACAGTGACAGAAGACGTTGTTCTTTCCTGTTTAAATGACGAAATTGAAATAAAGCGCAATAAAACTAGTACAAAATCTGACACAGTCATGTGAACTTTTGTTAGAGATACCAGTTTTGAATTCTTTCACTGCCTGAACACCAATGTAGAAATCAAACATTGGAAAATAGTTCCATGTTCCTTATTGATATAAAACTTTATAGAACTAGAAGGTATTATCAAAATCAATCAACTATTACAGTCCATAAACTACATGTTTCAATCGATTAGAGTCCATAACACCTAACTAATATGCATGGAACTCCTCCTTATTCAAACTTGATCTACGTATCATTAATATAAAGCTATATACTAAGTACCATCAAAATTGGTCAGCAAGTACAGTCTCTTCATTGGATCGACTATCAGCCAATCATAGGCCAGATAACCTTACTTATATGTGCATAATTTCTCAATATTCAAACATGACCTGTGTCTAGTTAATGTAGAGCCACATACAGTGGAGAAAACGTTATTCTTTCCCAATAAACGCGTTTACGCTTAAACTATCATTTCCATTGCAAACAGTTTGGAGCAAGACCCAAACTGTTTGCCACCAAGATAAAAAAAATAGTTATCAGAATTGTCCAAAATGTACCTATCTACGTTTTAGTGTTTTGCGTTTGCGTTTCGTTTAAACGGGAAAGAATAACGGATAGCAGGAATCACCAACAGCTGTCAACAAGGAACAAATGAGATTGCTAGAGTCATTATAAACAAGGCCTAATAAAGCATTTTATTTTATAAATCGGGGGCAGTAACTCTCTACAGTCTAATCCGATTTTAGTAAATTGTCAAACTTTATAAAGATCATTCTGTCAAAATGTGTTTGGGATTGGTGGACAAATGAGGTTGCTAGAGTATTATCATGGTAATTTGATAATTCAAGGGCAGCTAACTCGGGACGCAATAATTTGATTGAACCCAAAATCTATAGGTGTTTCCTCGTATAATACTTAGCATATGCTGTTAATATGAACTTGATACGTGAAGAACTGTTTGGGTTGTCGCGGAACATCAATGTTGACGGACGAGCAGAATTCGTATATGGCTCCTGCATTTTCAATACAGCCCTGATAAAATGTAGAAAGTATTTATATTTGAATAATTTGAAGCTTTATTTCAATGGTAGGAAGCAAACAGTTTTGGACCAGATGAGATGGCGAGTTATTCTATGACTATTTAGAAACGAATAATTGTTTTAGCCAAAACAACATTTATTGGGAAACACAATGTATCATTGTGATGTTCTATCATTTCAAAAATGAAATAAATCGTCAAGATATTCTAGGCACAGTTAAATTTATAACACAGACCTTTAATTTCCTAATTTGAACTTTAAATGTTCAAGGGACAAATCCATTAACCCCTTCACTGCCTAATCCCGAATACAGTGATTACTTGCAAACAATTTGGATCCTGATCAGACACCGCGTATCGCGGTGTCTGATCAGGATCCAAATTTGTTTGACACTCATTACAATACATCTTAAGTCAAAATACCTAAATATTTAATTGGGAAATAAAAGCAGACGACAAAATTAAAAAACAATTGATGACGTCATGACGTTGCATCGAAGATGTGAAATGTATCGCCTATCAAAACGTCAACTGAAGTTGGTTAACCAGACTCGGCTGTGCGCTAGATAATCATTTAATTTAATCTGTAATCTCCTGGTCAAAATCTGCAAGACACTACATGCGGTTACAGTGGAGAAAACATTATTATTTCCCAATAAATACTAAAAAAGTTTTTCTTTGCAAACATACGGGTTGGAGCTTATTTACCTCGGTGTCTGATCTGGCTCCCAACTGCTTGCATTGAAAATCAATTCTCAAAGTTCAAATGCGTTGGAACAAAACTAACCGTTTCCATTTTAAATACAGTGCTCCCTCTCTACTACGACACCTAAGGGGAGACAACGATTGGGTGTGTTATTTGTAGGGGTTTGTTTTAAGGAGGGCAAATTAGGACTTTGTTAACATTTGCAAACAGCTTGAATCAAGATCAGACGCCACCAGAAACAGACTGTTTTCGCGACGGTACCTTTATCATCGGTGTTCAAGTAAGTACGAGATACTACAAATAACTCATTTTCAAAGACTGTCTCCAAGAACATATTTTGACATCACATCTTCGTAGGAAAATTCGATAATATTTGGTCGAGTCGAGTAGTCGGCCACAATGAAACATGAGGGGCTCACAGAGTACATAGGATCACGTCTACGTCATATTAGCCAATCAAAAATAAGGAAATTAAATCGCAGAATAATAAGTATTGTGATGCAGCTGTGTTACGAATTGTAGTAATTACTACACTCTGCGTTGAACTATAACGACCGGTTTTGTAGTACATGTGTATTGTTGCATTTGTTGCATACATGTATTGCAGTAATGTCTACAATTTGCAACCTTACTACAAAACAGGTCACAACACAGCTGTGTTCTCTTTATTGTACAAATTCATTCGAAAAGGTCCGGTATCACAGGAAGATATTTATGTTTTTGAGTAATTAATACTACTACTATTTATAATAATAATAATAGTTTAATAACAAATGATCACATATTATTAATTGAGTGATAACTCAGAAATACAATATGTTCATATTCAGTGAAAATTGTAATCTTTTGTGAACACACTCACTATGGTTTGAACATTAAGCTATTCGTTTAATATTGTATATGGGTTTTACGCAACAGTATTTATGGTTTCAGTCTAGCCCAAAATAATGTGAAATGATGTTAATGTAACATTTTGATATTGTCCAAACAGCTGCGACGGTGAAATATCTTCTGAAATATTTGCCTGCGGTTTGCTGCCTTCACGAATGTCTGAATTTCTTAGACTGGTTAACATTGTTTTTGCATAAATGTTCATATGAAATTTGATGCTTTATGATGATTTGTACGGCTATGATTTTATTTGTAAAAGATGTGATTTGTCTAGACAAATAAAAGTGGAACAAAAAGGGTTGACTCTGACCCTTCAGAAGCCCCTGATCAAATACTTATACAGTGGAGAAAACGTTATTCTTTCCCGTTTAAACGAAACGAAACGCAAACGCAAAACACTAAAATGTAGAAAACTTTTTTACATATCTCACGATCTATTTTGATCTGAGTGACAAACAGTTTGGAGCCTGATCAGACGCCGGGTAGCCCGGCGTCTGATCTGGCTCCAAACTGTTTGCAATGGAAATAGTAGTTTTAACGTAAACGCGTTTATTGGGAAAGAATAACGTTTTTCTCCACTGTATGTTTGCAAAATAGAAACTTTATGTTAAGTGGTATTTAAAAAAAGATGTACAGCGGAGAATACGTTATTGCAAAAAATATTGGAACCAGATAAGACAGCGGTAACCCGGCGTTTGATCAGTCTACAAACCGTTTACCACTCAGATTCAAAGGACCGTCAACATTATCAAGACATTGCGAGTTTCTACATTGTAGTGCATTGTGTTTGCGTTTAGTTTCGATTAAAAGGGAAATAATAACGCCCATTCCGCCTGAAAATGTAAAGCGGTTACATGTATACAATACATATTGTATATACTGACTACTCAACGGAATGATTAATATCAGTCTAAAATCCAGATGGTTGATAAATGGATGATTAAATAATAATTGAACCGTGCCATGACAAAACCAGCCTTATTGCATTGCAACATATACAGACCAAGCACCGTTACATGTGCCACCCCAGACTATGTATCTGAATTTGGTAAACACTACCAAATACCGTATACAGTGAAACCCCTCTAAACCGGACATGTGTGGGGATAGCAAAAATGTCCGGTTTAAAGGGGTTTCCGGTTTAGAGGGGTTTTAACTTGATTCTAGTATGGAAGTTAGTTGACCACCACTTAAAGAAGGTTGAAACGGGACCAAAGCATTTGTCCGGTTTAGAGAGGATTCCGGTATTCAGAGGTTCCGGTTTAGAGGGATTTCACTGTATAATACAGCTACATAAATGCGATAGATGGATGTCAAACAGTACAGATCAAGACCAGTCGCTGCGGCTTTGACGAGGCGGCTAGTCTTGATCTTCAATGTTTGCAACACACTGTTTTCTCATTGCACGGTTCATTAGAAGCTCCGATAAGTGGTTGCTTAATGCTTTCTTAAATAACACTAAACATAAAGCTCAGATTATTACTTTCTGTATCATTTTTATCTTGTATTAATCAACAACCTGTCGGTAGGGAACTCTAGGCTTCCCCAATTAGTGGTCGCCTTAAACATGATTGCCGGTAGGGACTAGGACTGCATTGTTAATCGTAACGCCAATTTGAACATGATCAGGTTCTAAATGTCCTGCAAAGGATAGCCGTTCTTAGAAAGCACTGTACTCTCCTTACAACGGCCATACCAACAACGACTCCCTCCTTACAACTACGCTTGCTACAGTTCCATAAACAGGACAACTATGTATAATGCTTTTACTGCTGCAATATCGTCTGCTTAAATTGTCGGCTGCTGCTTTTTCTTAAAGAAATATATATATACTGGACATTCTTATATCTAATAAATATAATGATGAATGACAAACGGCTTGAATCAGGATCTCATGCCGCGTTACGCGGCGTCTGATCTTGGTTCAAGCTGTTTGCTAATGTAAGACAAGTCTTAATTTCCCTCACTCTGTAACGACTCCATCCGAACAACACACACAATCTGTGTCTCCCATTAGGTGTCGTTGTAGAGAGGGAACACTGTACTTAGGGCAGACTGTATCATGTGTAACAGTTACAGTGGAGAAAACGTTATTTTTTCCCAATAAACGCGTTTACGCTTAAACTATCATTTCCATTGCAAACAGTTTGGAGCCAGATCAGACGCCGGATAACCCGGCGTCTGATCAGGCTCCAAACTGTTTTGCCACCAAGATAAAAAATAGTTATCAGAATTGCCCAAAATGTACTTATCTACGTTTTAGTGTTTTGCGTTTGCGTTTCGTTTCGTTTAAACGGGAAAGAATAACGGATTCTCCACTGTACTTACAGTAGAACAAACGTTATTCTTTATCGTTTGAATGACACAAAACTCAATCGCACTCCAATAAAATGTAGAAAATAACAGCCTTTTTAAAATTTCTTACTATTCATTTCCATCTGAATTGCAAACAATTTGAAGCCAGATCAGACGCCGGGTTATACCCGGAGTCTGATCTGGCTCCAAACCGTTTATAACTTGAATGATTTTCTTTAACAACAACGAATTTATTGTGAAAGTATAACGTTGCTTAACTGAATAAAATGCAATTAGTAAAAAATGATAAAAACTCGGTTAAATAATTTTCATCGAATAAACCTTTTCTCACGTTTCATCAATCTTAATAAACAAATAAATGACTCTTAAACACATCAATTGGCTTTATTGTTTTTTGTCCTATTTGAAAAATTTAATTGTATGCTAATGTAATATTTAAACCATTTAATGAATGAAAAATATGTTACAGTGGAGAAGACGTTATTCTTTCCCAATCACGCGTTTACGCTAAAAAACTATTATTTCTATTGCAAAATCCAGATCAGGCGCCGGTGTAACGCAGTAGAATGACCCACCCCTGCTAAAATGACCCATGGGTCATGTCACTACGTAGAACAGTGACCTGGGTCATTTTACTACGTAGAAAATGACCCCAGACCGTAGAAAAAGGACCCCATCGACTCGTAGTAGAATGACCCCCTCACGGTCTGGGGTCATTTCTCTACGTAGTACATGTATAAAGACCCTGATCCTTTTGAACGGGTGGGTCATTCTAATGCGTTACACCGGTTTACCCGGAGTCTGATTAGGCTCTAAACTGTTTGTCATTCAGATGAAAACGAATATGGTCTGAATTGTCAACACGTTGTCATTTTATATTTTATTGCAATACGTTTGCGTTACGTTTGCGTTTGCGTTTAAACGGGAAAGAAATGTCTCATTTGTATAACGAACAGATTCAATTGTGACAGTTTAATTTGTGCTCAGTGATCCTCAAAATGACTTATGTAAATTATTGTCAACCCTAGCGACGAGTATACTCGTCATTTACAAACAGTGTACTTGTGATTATTACAATTTTCCCATGCAAACAGTGTATGGAGCCCTCTGATCAGGGTCTACACTGTTTGTCAGTTTGAAATATATTGTTTAAATCAACCCTAAATCGTCAAAAATGGACTAGACTTAATTTAAGATTGGAATCGTCCATTAAAAGTTTCAGGGGTGAATGAGACTGAAAACCAAAAATGAACGCAAATGCTTGGCACTATCATGCATATAGTATTTAAGATATGATCGGAATAAAACATCTTAACCATTTCATTCTCAATGACGTCATAAAGCGCGTTTGCAAACATTTTGAATCCTGATCAAACGCCGCGTAACGCGGCGTCTGATCAGGGTCCAAACTGTTTGACACTCGTATCGATATGTTTGAAGTCATAGTACATTGAATCTTACATTGAAACGATCTTGCAAACAACAAAATTGAAGCAGACGACAATGAACCGGTGAAGGGGTAAAAAATCTCACGATTAATTTGGCAGCGAAATAGTTAAAGGAATATCATTGAATCTTAGGTGTTGAATTTTTTTTCACGCGCTTTTTCTACCCTGACCTTTGACCGGAGAGCCCATTAAAAGGTTCAGGAGTGAGTGGGCTAAAGGGGAAGACAAACATCTCCCCCCCACTGTAATGGTGTCACCGGAATTCACCCAAATATTTTAACTTATTGTAACATCACATGGTATTTAATTGTGATTGATACACAGTGATGTATGACAAAAATACAATGTTTGTTTTTTATGATTGCTGGGTAATCATTTCACCTAAAACATTAATGTGATTAATTTCAAATCCAGAACAAATTTATTTTCTATGTTTTTCACCACTGAAAAGTATGTCATTTTTACGTGTAAAACGTGTATTCACATACACTGATCAGGTACAGTGGAGAATCTGTTATTCTTTCCCGTTTAAACGCAAACGTACGCAAACGCAAAGCACTAAAACGTAGAAAAGAACAACTTATGGACAATTCTGATAATTCTTGTTTATCTTGGTGGCAAACAGTTTGGAGCCTGATCAGACGCCGGGTTACCCGGCGTCTGATCTGGCTCCAAACTGTTTGCACTGCAAATAATAGTTTTAGCGTAAACGCGTTTATTGGGAAAGAATAACAGATTCTCCACTGTATGGACGAGGCAGAACGAGGAAGGACCGAACTCTTACGGAGACTTAAAACCAAATACAATGTAGTGTATTTTCAACAACAAACAAGACTGCGCGTTCAATAACCGCATATGCCCCGGTTGCATCTTTGACAATATATTCTGAATCTTTTCTAAGTCCAAACTAGGTCACTGTCAAGGTCAAACTGAGCTTGGGTAATATTGGTGAGCTGGTAATGGTCCAAAGCAATAACTGTGTAAGTATCGAAACATTGTTAAGCAGTGTTGATGCTAGACGAAATTCAAATTAGGTCAAGGTCAAGGTCAAAATCAAGGTTTGGTGATAATGGTGGATAGGGAATGATCCAAGGCTTTATCCGAGCATTTAAGTAAGTGGTGTTGATGCTAGACGAAACGGTAAAATCTACCTACATGTAACCTTGTTACGGACGGAGGGACGGCAGACGGACGGACGGACAGGACGATTATTATATGCCTCCGCATCTGTTGAAATATTAAAGCAAATTTGTGGCAGTTCATGCAAATGCATTTAAAGTGTTGATATATCTGTATAACACATTTTCAAAATAACATACTGATGTTTGTGTGACTGACAACACTTCGCTCCCGATAGTTTGCAAATAATACAAATAAGATAGAACAGACACCCTTTCATGATCAAATCATTCGGGAGAATTTTACCCCTTCATCGCTTTATTGTCGGCTGCTTCAATAGTGTTGTCTCCAAGACACGTTTCAAAGTTAGATTTAAGGTTGTATGAGTTAATAAATATCGATGAGAGTGTCAAACAGATTGGGTCCTGATCAGACGCCGCGTGACGCGGCGTCTGATCAAGACTCAAACTGTTTGCAAACGCGCTTTAAGGCGTCATTGAGAGTGAAAGGTTTAGGAACACACCGGCATTCCTCGTCAAGGATAATGTTTGCATGATGTCAGTAATGATCCAAGTTTTTCGAATTATAAAACTTGATATTTAGAACAGTTTATTGAACCACTCAGTAAAAGGTCATGCATGGCATAGAAAAATTCCTTCTGAAATCCCGATTGGTATTGTGCCCAAACCCCCACATTTTCACGGAGCCCAGCCTTAAATGTTATCCTTCACATTTGCAATATGCAAAAACAGGAAAACAAACTCTAGAATAACAACAACATCATTATGTCATCTTGCAGCAGAACATCTGTCAAAAGCTGTTTCTTTCGTTTCACATGACTTCACCATATGTTTTTGTACTTTTGAAATATGATTGAAGGTGCAGTTAAACTTGTATTAAAGATTAACTTAAAGAAAACAATGATGGCAAACCTTATGGACATGTGTTTGCTCAATACAAGACAAAGGTAATACAGTCGTGTAAAAGCCTTTATAGGATTCGACGTACCATAGTCGGATGCAGATTCAGAAAGCTCATAAAGGAGCGTTCTGTATTACTTTATCCCTGCTATTCCCTGTTATGAATACTATACTAAGTATGTATATATATACTTAGTATAGTATTCATAACAGGGAACAGCTTAATATATATATATTTGAGATCAATGGTCTCGTAAACAAAATTGTTTCACTGTTGTGAAAAAATAGTTTAATTAATATCATATGACGTTGAAGATGACAAATCTATGTTAACTTTTGCCACGCTGTACAATGTATGCAAGTATGTTTGCTATATCATTGTAATAAATAAGTTTCAAGGAATGGCATCGAGAAAGCACATCTTTTTTTAAACCTAGCTGTTAGGCGCTCTGCTAAACGTACGGTCTTACTTCGACAAACCGAACTCGCTTAAATAAACATTATCCATATTTCAAAGTTAAGCCACGTTTTAACTTTGAAATATAGGTGTGTTCGACTTAAACGCGTTAGTATTATCGAAATTCAACTGGATTCAAATTCATTTTTTTCTATTTCTCAAACTCAAATTTCTGAATTATTCTTAGTTCATGGTTTTTTCATATACAGGTAAATTGGACTCAACTCATTCACCCCTGAAACTTTTAATGGACAATTCCATTTTCAAAATACGTCTAGTCCATTTCTGACTATTTAGGGATGAGTTTAACTATATGTATATATTTCAAAATGACAAACAGTGTACCTGAAGGAGCCCTCTGATCAGGGTATATACTGTTTGCATAGGACAAGGGCAATCCGCACAGGTTTACATACTGTTTGTGAATGACGAGTATACTCGTTGCTATGGTTGAATGCGTTAACTGAGTCGAGTTATCGTGGTCGACTGTACTTTGAGATTTGTCACAAGCTTTGTAGTTCACCTGACAATTTAACTGCAATGTAACCTGGTTAAGTTCAATAAATCTCCAGAACATGTCGTTGAACTTACAGCCGGTTCATTGAACTGCTATACGGTGGAGAGAGCGTTATTTGTTCCCGTTTAACCCTGTCACTCTCAATGACGTTATAATGATAAAGCGCATTTGCAAACAGTTTTGATCCTGATCAGACGCCGCTTTACGCGGCGACTGAGCAGAATCAGAACTGTTTGCCGCTTGTTTTGAAATTACGTCAGTTGTACATTTGTACTGCCTTCAATCTAACTTTGAAACGATATTACAGAAAACAATATAGAAGCAGACGATACTATGGCGGTACAGTGGAGAATCTGTTATTCTTTCCCGTTTAAACGCAAACGTACGCAAACGCAAAGCGCTAAAACGTAGATAAGAACAACTTTTGGACAATTCTGATAATTCTGGTTTATCTTGGTGGCAAACAGTTTGAAGCCTGATCAGACGCCGGGTTACCCGGCGTCTGATCTGGCTCCAAGCTGTTTGCACTGCAAATAATAGTTTTAGCGTAAACGCGTTTATTGGGAAAGAATAACAGATTCTCCACTGTAAAATGGGTAAAAGCCTCACGGTAAATTTGATCGTGAAAGGATTTAACGCAAACGGAGCGCAATCGCGTTACATAAAAATGCAGACAAAGACAACCTTTTTTTTTTTGCTGATTATTAGTTTTTGATATGAGGCGCAAACAGTTTGGCCCGGCGGGTGATCTGGCTCAAAACTGTTTGCAATGGAAATAATAGTTTTAGCGTAAACGCGTTTATTGGGAAAGAATAACGTTTTCTCCACTGTATTCGGGTCATGGGACATTGCGCGAGGTCAAACTGTATCCTCATTATAACAAGTCAAGTCAAGTCAAGACATTATTCTTTTACATTGGTTCATATACATGTACATGTACATCTTACGAACAAATTACCTTTCAAACGATTTGTTGTACTTAAGCCAGACGCAATCTACATGTACATGCACATTCCCTTTTTAAATGTTGACAATTCAATTAAGTCAGAGTTTTGAGTCCAATTAGACGCCTGATAACATTGCGTTTGATCTTGGACCACCTATATGTTTTTGCAATGGGCATCCTTGATTGAAACTTACTGGTTGAAATTACAGAGCTCTCTCTTTACAACGGCACCCAGTGGGAGACAAACAATGTACGCGTTGTTCGAAGGGAGTCGTTATAGGGAGGGAAATTGACTTAAATTTGCAAACAGCTTGTATCCAGATGAGACGCCGCGTAACGCGGCGTCTGGTCTGGATTTAAGCTGTTTGTCACTCGTCAATTAGCTTCTGTTTGTCAAAATGATGATTATGTAACTTTTAGAAAACCAGCAGATGACATTTTTAAGCAGACGTTACTGTAGCAGTGAAATGGTTAGAAATAATTTCTCTTGTTTGGGAACCAGCGACATTGGTCGTTATAAGGAGGGAATCTTTGTTGGGAGGGCCGCTGTAAAGAGGGAGCACTGTAAGTATATCTAAGCTGCCATCCGTACAGTGGAGAAAACGTTATTCTTTCCCAATAAACGCGTTTACGCTAAAACTATTATTTCTATTGCAAACAGTTTGGAACCAGATCAGACGCCGGGTAACCCGGCGTCTGATCAGGCTCCAAACTGTTTGCCACCAAGATAAAAATGAAGTATCAGAATTGTCTAAAAGTTGCACTTTTCTACGTTTTAGTGTTTTGCGTTTGCGTTTCGTTTCGTTTAAACGGGAAATAATAACGTTTTCCCCACTGTAGCACTGAAAGCAAATATGAGGAAAATACACAGAAGATAACAATGAAAGATCATTGTGATGGTGATTAGATTTCTGCAATATTTTTATCACATCGGAGAAGACGTTTTCCTTTTCAAAACAAATTCGTTTATGCCTAAATCCTTATGTTCACTGCAAATAATTTATAGTAAGACCAGACGCTGTGTACAGTGGAGAATCTGTTATTCTTTCTCGTTTAAACGAAACGCAAACGCAAAACACTAAAACGTAGAAAAGTGCAACTTTTGGACAATTCTGATAATTCATTTTTATCTTGGTGGCAAACAGTTTGGAGCCTGATCAGACGCCGGGTTACCCGGCGTCTGATCTGGCTCCAAACTGTTTGCAATAGAAATAACAGTTTTAGCGTAAACGCGTTTATTGGGAAAGAATAATGTTTTCTCCACTGTACACTAGTGTCTGACTAGGCTTGTCACACTTTTTAAAAACTCCTCGCTAGAAATGTAAAAATACATGTAGTATAGAATTAATGTCAACATTTTATTGAAATTTCTTTGTGTTACATGTAAGTCGTTTCGTTTGAACGGAAAACGCTATTGTCTTCTCTGAAGCTGACTTAAGAGAACGTCAATTTCTGCTTCAATAAATTGTCACTATAAATACAGAGGGGGAAACGTTGTTATTTCCAGTTTAACCCTTTCATGATCAAATTTATCGTGAGGTTTTTACCCATTTACCGCCATATTGTCGTCTGCTTCAATATTGTTGTCTGCACTTTCATTCAAAGTTAGATTTAAGGCAATATAAGTCACTTTTTTATCCAAGCAAGTGGCAAACAGTTTTGATCCTGATCAGACGACGCATTACCCGGCGTCTGATCAGGATCAAAACTGTTTACAAATGCGCTTTATGACGGCATTGAGAGTGGAAAGGTTAAACGAAAAAAAATCCTTTGAAAAGGAAAATGATATAAACCTTGAAAATATTAAATCTTATTCGTTACAGTGGAGAAAACGTTATTTTCTCCAGTTTAAACGCAAACGAAACGCAAACGCAAAACACTAAAATGTAGAAATTTCAATGTTTAGATTATTTTTACAATTCATTTTTATCTGAGTGGCAAACAGTTTGGAGCCTGATCAGACGCCGGGTAACCCGGCGTCTGATCTGGCTCCAAACTGTTTGCAGTGGACATTATAGTTTTAGCGTAAACGCGTTTATTGGGGAAAGAATAACGTTTTCTCCACTGTATCATTGCGTGTTGAACATTTTGAAGTCAGATCAAACGACTAAGTCTGATCAAACTACAAACTGCCTGAAATAGATATTGTAAAGAAAATAGCGTTTATAATTCAAATAGATATATGTAAGGAGGGAACACTGTAATTAATTTCTGATTTCTCCATCTAATCATGTCTTGTGACATATCTTTGGAATAGCGTGACATCTCTTTGGAATCGTATTTTCAAGAAGATTACAAAGAGATGTCACAAGCGAGTATTAGATGGAGAAATAAATAATAATTGAGACTTTTATAATCTGACTTACGACAACATTAATTTTGTCGTATGAAATTTTATGAATCGGGCCCCATGACCCCTAATAAGATCGGGCCAATGGTGGTCAATATTCCAAGGTTCTATGTCTGAGTTTGGTCTACACTGCTAAATACTCTGTATTATACTGCTAAATACAATGCGTTGGATGCATGTGTGTCAAACAGTGTAGATCAAGAGCAGCCGCCGCGTCTTTGAAAATGAAACTCGATTGATACATAATGATACAGTGCTCTCTCTCTACAACGACCCCCAATGGGAGACACATATTGCGGGTGTTGTTCGGAGGGAGTCGTTATAGGAAGGGACAAATAAGACCTGGCTTACATTTGCAAACAGCTTGAATCCAGAACTGTTTGACACTCGTCATTATATTTATTCTATCAAAATGTTCACTGCAGACGACAACTTTAAGAAGACGATAATGCAGCAGAAAAAGCGTTGGGCATAAATGTCCTGTTTAGGGAACTGCGGCAAGAGTCTTTGTTGGGAGGGCCATGTAGGAAGGGATACTGTATAAGTCGTTCCGACGTTTTTCAGTAAAATATCTCAGAAATTTGAGCTTGATTACTCATAACGAGGGCCAATGTTGGTCAATATTGATACTCTACGGAGAGCGATCAGCCATTCTCGTGAACTGTCGGACGTGACAGACGTTTATCAGTATACCATTGTAGAATATACGTACATGTGTATGTAACAACAACTGTAGTGATCTTAATTTCGATCTATACAATAACCATTTACGTGAAAGTCCTGCTTGTAGATGCGGCTCTGATATAGAAGATGCTGAACATTTTATTTTTTAATGTTAAATGTACGCCAACGAACGTCATCTTTTTCTACAAAAAAAACAACACCTCCGTACTATTTGGCAACACTGATTTTACACACGAAGATAATTCGCTGTTGTTTATGGAGTTTCAGAAATGTATTAAAAGAACCAAACGTTCTGGAACGTGACACTTTATCTTTTTCCAATATTCAAAAATTATTAGATAACAAATAGTTGGATCTGGGCAGGGTGGTTACATGTATGGGAGGACATATGGACTTGTTTTTGCTTTATACGTAAATTAAGGTTTTTTTTAAGTTAGAATATATTTATTATGTATTACAGCATATCGTTTATACCTGTACTTACGTGTCTAATGTTGGTATAACTTGAGGCCCAACCCTTTTGCAATATCTTATTATCTATTGATAATTTGTATACATATACGCAGTAGCAAATGTGTACATGTACATGTATGTCGATAAATGTATATGATATCTGACATTTGTAATAAAATATAATTAAATCAACTGTCGGCCGTTCCGAATCATTCCAAAGCCGTGTTCGGAACAAGCCGTCAGTTAAACGAAGGTGACCGATCGCTCTTCGTTGAGAACCGATTTTGGTGTAAATGTTACAGTGGAGAATACGTTATTCTTTCCCGTTTAAACGCAAACGCAAAACACTAAAATGTAGAAAATAACAACGTTTTTACATTTTTCACTGTCTATTTTTATCTGAGTGTGAAACAGTTTGGAGCCTGGTCAGACGCCGGGTTACCCGGCGTCTGATCTGGCTCCAAACTGTTTGCACTGGAAATAATAGTTTTAGCGTAAACGCGTTTATTGGGAAAGAATAACACATTCTCCACTGTATTAGGGGTCCTCAACCTCAAATTTGAAATAAACTTTGCGGACAACGACATTACAGCAGGTGAATCTGTTGCACTAAAGATGATTTAAGTAGACGATAAAGTTTGCAGTGAAACAGTGGAAAAGACGTTATTACAGTGGAGAAAACGTTATTATTTCCCGTTTAAACGAAACGAAACGCAAACGCAACATATTAATACGTAGAAAAATGCAACTTTTTGACAATTCTTATAATTCATTTTTGTGTAGGAGGCAAATAGTTTGGAGCCTGATCAGACGCCGGGTTACCCGGCGTCTGATCTTGCTCCAAACTGTTTGCAAAATAAATACTATTTTTAGCGTAAACGCGTTTATTGGGAAAGAATAACATTTTCCCAATAAACGTGTTTGTGCTAAAATCATTACTTTCCATTGCAAACAGTTTAAAGCCAGATCAGACACCGGTACCCGGCGTCCGATCTGACCCAGTGCAGTTTTCTACTCAAATCAAAATAACTTGTCAGATTAAAAAAAAGCATCTCTTTCTTTTCACCAATGTATGTGGTGGAAGGCTAAGTTTGATCCCCCTCCGGACCAAGTCAGTATAATGGGACTTTATAAAAACGGAGACCAGGCGAATCAGTTCTTTACACTGGGCATTCGAAAGAACCAGATAACTCTGTCAATAAAAAGGTTGGGCATCGCGCCCGGGATTTCTGTACCCGCTCTCCTCTCTCTCGGGCGTCAAGTTACAGTGGACAAAACGTTATTCTTTCCCAATAAACGCGTTTACGCTAAAACTATTATTTCTATTGCGAACAGTTTGGAGCAAGATCGGGTTACCCGGCGTCTCATCAGGTTCCAAATTGTTTGCCACCATAATAAATATGAATTATCAGGATTGTCCAAAAGTTGCACTTTTCTACGTTTTAGTGTTTTGCGTTTGCGTTTCGTTTCGTTTAAACGGGAAAGAATAACGTATTCCCCACTGTAGTCCATAGTTGGAAGGAGCTGACGTTAACAAACAAATTGCACTTCGTTTATGTTCCGTTTCGTTTAACTCTTTCCCTGCTAGTTTTTATCGTCTGCTTTAACCTTCTTATTGCCAAGATATCGTCTGCATTGGAAATGTCGTCTGCCAAATTCTTAAAGTCAGCTTTAGGATTGTTTTGACTAAAGAAATATCGATACGCCTTGATCAGACGCCGTGTTACGCGGCGTCTAATAGGGATCCAAATTGTTTGCAAAGTCGCCTTTTGGCGCCATTGGCAGTGAAACGAAAATCATTCCCACTGTAGGATTACAACACTACAGTGGAGAAAACGTTATTCTTTACCAATAAACGCGTTTACGCTAAAACTATTATTTCTATTGCAAACAGTTTGGAGCCAGATCAGACTCCAAACTGTTTGCCACCAAGATAAAAATGAATTATCAGAATTGTCCAAAAGTTGCACTTTTCTACGTTTTAGTGTTTTGCGTTTGCGTTTCGTTTCGTTTAAACGGGAAAGAATAACGGATTCTCCACTGTACTGACAAGCAATAAAACAGAACACGATCACTCATTAAACATATGCGTTTGATATGCTTAGAATGTTAATGAACAAAAAAAGCCATTAATATTTTTTCACTGTCAAACTTGTATAAAGCCAACATGCAATTACATTAACCCTTTCATGATCAAATTATTCGGGAGATTTTTACCCCTTCGCCGCTTTATTGTCGTATGCTTCATTACTGTTATCTACAAGACACGTTACAATGTTAGATTTAAAGGGATACTTGCGTATTTGAAAAACCCGACAGAATCTCATAAAAAGTTCTACAAGTTGAATTAAGGTCTATATAAGCAAATTGCTAAAATAAATTGGGGGTTGCCATGCTTTTTTCAGCTCTAGTTGGCTTTGAAAAGTGTGACGTTTGCCGCATTTGCTCATTGTCAGAGCAGAAAACGTCATAAGTCATAAGGGACAAATGCACTTATATTACAACAAAATAAATATTTTTAGTACACTTTTTAATTTTCTAGCATTCATTCATCCCACGCAAGTGTGAAATAGACTTTTTAAAGCTCTTTCTTGTGTTTTTAATGAGCGTTTGGGCTAAAATGAATGCTGAAACCCGGAAATATAAGATATTTTTTCTTGCCAATGTCTCACAAAAACATCAATTATGTGAAAAGTTTCCATGAATAATTCTTGAAACTTTCTAGGCAATGGTGTAATGGAACATAGGTGTCACCATGCTCATTTATGAAATATGGTCAAAATTCCAACCCTACCCCCTTAGATTTTATGCAGAAAATATGCCTCTCCCAATAGCCAAATTGGGTCTCTGTTGGCCTAAAAATGAGAAATATCCATCCAATATTTGCTTAAATTGGTAAATATATGAGTGTATGTGAATACAATAGCATTTAATAAAGTTTTAGTTACTTAAAGCATTTACAGTGCTGCTGATAAAAACATAAACATAATTTCTACAAGAACTGCTACTCGGGACAGTTTTTTTTTCAAATCTTGAAACAGTGCCTGTACGGAAAGGACTATATTGTACATAATTTACCAATGAGAACTTTTCAAAATTCATTTTTATGTTAATAAATGTATTGCAAATCAGAAAATATATAGTAATCAAGGTATTTAAGAAGTTTATTTTTCAACATTTTAATATAGGCTAGTATGTCTTTAAGGTTGTCTGACTTAATATGTATCGACAAGAGTGTCAAACAGTTTGGGTCCTGATCAGACGCCGCGTTACGCGGCGTCTGTTCAGGACCCAAACTGTTTGCAAACGTGCTTCAATGCGCCATTTAGAGTGAAAAAGTTAACCTTTTCACTGTCAACGGCGACAAAAGGCGTCCGGGGCCTCCGTGGTCTAGTGGTATAATCACTATAACTTACATGTACATCACTACATGTACGTGTAAGCTCCTCACCGTTGTGAGTTCGAATCCCACTAGGGTCGTTCGTATTTTTCATGTGGGGAAGACTTCCAGCTGGCTTGCGGAAGATCGGTGGTTCTACCCAGGTGCCAATTTGTGCTTGAAACAGTGCATAAAGGACTTCTGTGGTCTTCATCCACCTGTTATTACATTATGTAGCTGGACGTCGCGATATGACTGAAATACTGTTGAAAGCGACGTACATGTAAAATCAAAACAAATCAAATCAAATTAAATAAAAAAGGCGTCCTTGCAAACAGTTTGAATCCGGATTAGACGCCGCGTATGTTCAATACCCCAAATGCTTGACACTCATTTTGAAATTATTTCAGTCATTCTGCATTAAATATAACTTTAAAACAATATTGCAGACAACAGTATAGAAGCAGATGAAAATATAGCGGTGAAGGGGTAAAACGCTCACGATGAATTTGAAAATGAAAATGTACGCATTTTTGGACGAGATAGAGGACCAATTTAGGTTTGATTGATTGAGCTGGGTTTTATGGCACCGCGACACATGAAATGGTCATATAGCGCCGAACGAATTTAGGATGTTTCTGCATTATTAGTCTTAACCCTTAGCCCGCCAAATAAATTGTCGTCTGCTATATTTCTCGTCTGCTTCAAGTTTCAAAGTGCTTCAAAGTTGCTCAAAATTGCTGAAAATGTTGTCCGAGTGTCAAACAGCTTGGATCCGGATGAGACGCCGAGTTACTCGGCGTCTCATCCGGATCCAAGCTGTTTGCATATGGAGCTATAGTCGTGACTGGCAGGCTAAGGGTTAAAGGTTCCATACGTCACTTCGATTAGTTGTCGCCTAAAGCAATATAAACTGAACAGGCCTCATGATACATGTAACAAACATGCTCTATGGCACCAGAGGTATCGTTATGCGACGCCTACATTGTAATCAAGATCCCAACTGTTTAAAGGGCCGCATATAAACCTTAATGGCGTGGAAAAGGTTAAAAATGACCCTTTACAGTTTAGCAAATGAAGATTGAACACTACGATAGAATGTTTAACTGCATGTCAGCTTTTCCCTGTCATTGTGAAATCACTGGTATTTGAAAATACAGTGTTCCCCTTCTTCAACGGCCCTCCCACCAACGACTCCCTCCTTACAACAACCATTGCCGCAGTTCCCTAAACAGGACAATTATGTCTAACGCTTTAACTAACTTAATTTCAAGTGTCGTCTACTTCAAGTGTCGCCTGCTGTTTTTTCTCAAAAAATCATACAAGTAGACATTTTGATATACTAATTATATGACGAGTGACAAACAGCTTAAATCCAGATCAGACGCGTAACGCGGCGTCTGATCTGAATTCAAGCCTTTTGCAAAAGTGAGCCAAGTTTTAATATGTCCTCCCTATAACGACTCCCTCTGAACATCACACACAATCAGTGTCTCCCATAGGGTATCGTTGTAGAGAAAGAAAACTGTAATTTGAAAACCAGGTCAGACAGTGAATAACTCTGTGGCTAATTTTGGTACAGACTTAACGCTTATGGTTTACATCTTTTCAAATTAACGTGCATATAAACAATATTTAAAGTGTTGCAGGCCTTATGGCATGAGAAGATCTACATAAGTTATTCTTTCCCATAAATGCTTATTTAAAATTATAGTTTTCAATGCAAACAGTTTGAAGCCAGATCAGACGGCGTCTGACCTGGCTCCAAATTGTTGGCCACTCAGAAAATGTCACCTAGAGCTGGGTCGCAGTAAGGATTTGAGCAGTGATGCATTTTCCAGCAGACCACCGACATTATCAATCATTAAAAAATGCATCTGGTTTTTTTTTTACAAAAGGTATACATGTACACATAATTCAAACGAATATTCGAATGGTAAAATAAGGTTCGAATATTCGATTAAAAACCGAATATTCGAATAATCGTTGACATCCTTAGAATAAAAAATCAGAATTATAAAAACAATTCATACTTTTCTATATTTTATTGCAATGCGTTTGTTTTTCGTATATGTTTAAACGGGACAGAATAACGTCTTGTCCATTGTATAAGGCGTTCTAAAATGGGTTTAGATAGAGAAAAATAGTACGTGCTTCAATTAATATTCCTTTCGAAGACATGTAAACGTGCTTTAACTGAGTAATTACAACACTATGGGAATAAATTACGTTTTAATTGGTTACGTTTTTGTATTCACAAAGGCCCTAATGTCATTTGAAACATTAGTAAAAAACCAGAAAAAATAATGACGAATAGAAGTGACAGGGGATAAGGAAAGAAAGAGAGATGGAGAATGCTTAGTGGAGAATATACTTTATTTCATTGCCAACGGTTTGGAGCAAGATTAGACGTTAGGTTACACAAAAAAGAAATATATAGAACGATGAAGATCGTGAACGAGAGACATCTAAAAGTAGAGAGATATATAGAGACGGACAGTCAGAGAGAGAGAGAGACAGAGACAGAGAGAGACAGAGACAGAGACATAGACAGAGATAGACAGAGAGAGAGAGAGAGAGACAGACAGACAGAGACAGAGACAGACAGAGAGAGAGAGAAAAGAGAGAGAAAGAGAGAGAAGGAGAGAGAGAGAGAGAGTGGGAGAGAAAAAGAATGTGGGAAAGAGAGTGAGAGAGAGACAGGGATAAATAGAGAGGAGAGAGAGAGATATATAGAGAAAGAGTGAACATACAAGGAGAGAGACAGGACATGCATAAAGGCAGAGACAGAAAGATAGGCAAAGAAAGAGAGAGAGAAAAATATAGAGAGAGGGACAGAATGAAGACAGAGACGAAACGGCACATAGAGCAACAAACACACAGAGAGACAGATATAGAGAAAAAGAGATAGAGAGGGGATAAATAAAAAAAGGCACACACACAGTCAAAGAGACATTGTGATAAAGACAGATAGAGAAAGAGAGAAAGAGATAGAGAGATAGAGAGAGAGATAGAGAGAGAGAGAGAGAGAGAGACTGAGACATACACAGACAGAAGCAGACATACATGTATACATACATGCTGCGGCGGAGAGAACCAATTATAGAGACAAAGAAAGAGAGAGAAAGACGAAACAGAGACGAGAGATAAAGAGGGAAAGAGAGAAAGAGAGAGGGAAAGAGAGAGAGAGAGAAATTGGGGGTGACTACATTACTAGAGAGAGATAGACCAGACAAACAGCTAATGATAGAGAAAGATAAGGTACCACAACGATTGATGGAGATACAAACCTAAATGCAGAGAAGAATGAAACATAGATAGAGAAAGATATCAGATAAGCCAAATTTACAATGTACATTGAAAATGAGTTTGGCACGTATTCAACCTATTGGTGTTCTAGTTTTAATCCACGACAATAAACGCTACGAATAATTGAGCGGAGTACATAAGTATCCGTTGTCTATATCGATCATCACATCAAATAACCATCATTTATAAAATCGCATCAAATAGTGAGAAAAGGTTTGTGTAGAGATCAGACGCGCGTCTGATCATGGAAAAAATATTTGACACAGAAAAGTTCCAGTCGTTACTTGACTGTTCTACAATTAGGACTGAATCATAAGACAACAATTTGTGGTTTACCAAAAAGTACTACATCACTCTGAAGTACTATAGACAGTCACTAGGTCACTACTGAAGGGGACCTTTCAATTGTTGCAATATCGTCTGCTTGTATACCTTCACTGCAATGACGTCATTAATTGTAACAATTATCGTCTTCTTTATTTCTCAAATTTAATTTTATGTATTTTGACTAAACAAATATTGAAATGACTCAAACAGTTCAGACTAAATCAAATAATTCCATTCAATGTAGTTTGGAGCTTCGATCAAGTTCCGAGCTGTTTTCCATTCAGATAGATATACATGTATATCGATAAATTTTGAAGAAAATAACTGCTACCTGTTTACATGTATTTGTATTTTATTATAACATTCATTGATTTCAGGAAAGCATTTGATACTAACAATCGAACAAAACTGAAGACAATCCATCAACATACTAGTATTGGATTCCAGATATTATACTTCGAGCATTCGTAACAATGTACTGCGACACCAGGGCTAGAGTTGTTACATGTACCAAGGAATTTAAACTGTTTGCCGGGGTACTACTGGGAAATACACTAGCTCCCCGCTTTATTGTGCTACATGTAAGTTATGCACCGAGACAGGCTATCAACGGGAGAGAAGAAGCACTAGGGTTTACAGTTACGCAGAAGGGTTGGTCAAATAATGCTCACAGATCTGGATCCAAAGTTATAAGCTTTTCAGTTGAGTCTTAAGTCGTTCTCAAATTCAAAATAGCCACCTTACTCTTAGGCAGCCAATACAGGGCAATCGCAGTAGGGATGGGCAAAGCAGGCCCTATGTAGACAGTCTATTCGAGTACACATGCATTAGAAATACAGAGGAAATATCAGAATGTATGATAAGTACAGAAGGTTTGAGATTCATGTCTATCTAAGGACTAAGGTGGAATAAGACGGCTCAATGTGAGTGAGTGAGAGAGTGATAGAATAATATTTTTGCATCTTTTTTGCGCCTCGTATTGTATCCTTTAACTCTTTCACTGCCAAGCTTTATCATCTGCTTTAACCCTCTTACTGCCAAATTTCGGTCTGCCTTAGTAGTTTCGTCTCAACTATCTTTAAAAGCCACCTCTAGGGCAGTTTTGACTGAAAGTTGTCAATACGAGTGTCAAACAGATTGGATCCTGATCAGACGCCGCGTTACGCGGCGTCTGATCAGTATCCAAACTGTTTACCAATTCGTATATTGGTGCCATTTTCAGTGAAAGAATTGAACGACAGAATGCCACTTTAACCTATGTAAGTCGCCATACGGTCATTGAGTCATGTTCAGAGTCCTCTAACTAGTACATGTACAGTAGGAAATTAGTTATTCTGTCCCAATGGACGAGTTTGTGATAAATTTTTTTATTTCTATTGCAAACAGTTTGAAGTCAGATCAGACGCCGGTTTACGCGATGTTTGGTCAGTCCGATTAAGAACAAAACAGATAATCAGAACTTTTATAACAGATATGATGTTATACAGGTTAGTGCACTGCGTTTGCGTTTCATTTCGTTTAAACGGGAAAGACAAAAAGTTATCTATTGTAGGACATCCCTTGCTGCACGTTCGCTTTTTTCCACCTTATTTTCAAGAGACTCGGTTGTGAAATCCATTCAGTCAAAACTATTTACTTTGACATACTATGAACCTTAACTTAACCCTTTTATTTCCATAGCATGCTCTGCTGAATATATTTCGTCTGGGATATTTTCTCAACTCTAATATTAGGCTTACTACTGACATTTCGTCTATCCGCGAGTCATGTAGATTGGCTCCTGAGTAGACATGGAGTTTATCGGCGTCCGATCAGGATCCAATCTCTTGGAAGATATCAATATAGCTTGGTTTATCAGTCAGTGAATGGGTTAATGAAGTCTTGTCATTTCTTTACATGTAATTCATTATCCCCTGAAACTTCTAATGGATAATTCAAGTTTACAATAAAGGCTGGTCCATTTTAGACTATTTAGGGTTGTTTTTTGTAATGAATTGCAAAATGCCAAACAATGAAGTCCCTGATCAGGAGCCCTCTGATCAGGGACTTCACTGTTTGCATAGGACAAGTGTTCCCTTCACAGGCACACCTTTGGTGAATGACGCATATATGCGTTACTAGGGCTCAATGAGTTAATTCATTTCGAATCGTAAATGATATATTATTATGTTTACCGGCTACTGATTGTTTATTTGTGTACACGTGACATTTCACTCACTCCATGTCGTCCTTTAACCCATTCATTGCCATGACAACATCTGCTTTAACTCATTGAGACCTAGTGACGCAAATATGCGTCCTTTACCAAATGTGTACATGTACCTGTGGAGGGTACACTTGTCCTATGCAAACAGTGAAGTCCCTGATCAGAGCGCTGTTGGCGAATTAACAATACACGACAAGCGCGCCATGACGTCAACAGCAAGCAGGAAGTAGATAATGTATTGCAGTATTATTTTTACTGTCAAATGAGACATAGTTGTTGTTTGCAAATAGTTTAATACAACCGTTATGTCGAGAAACTGGAAATTTAGTAAAGATTAAAACAGTTTGACATAAGTTTCGATGTTTCCTGAGGTCAAAATATCTAAAACATGAATCTGAATAAAATAAGAAGTGCAGACCACCAATCTTAAACAGACGTTACTAACAGTAAATAGTAAATATAGTCCAAATTCGATAATTCGAACTCGCGTTAGTTTGAACATACCCGTATTGCAAAGTTAAAACGTGGCTTAACTACGTTTTAACTTTGAAATACGGATATCCTCGACTTAAGCGAGATTGAATTTTCGAAAGTCAACTTATGAAAGATCGATTGAATCAAGTTCGCTGTATCGAGTTTCAACTGTAGGTTACAGTTGTCAACAGGCAAATGATAAAGTTGAAAGAAAACAGGTGTCTACATTACATCTTTATTCATCATGAGTTTACTGATAACATATCATACAATAAACTATAAACATGACGGCATGCCATTAAAATGAATTATAAACGACTATGCACATCATATTAAAAGTTTCTAATCATTTCGTAAAAATAAATAACAAGGAAAATAAAACAATGTGACACAATATGTTACAATAGTAAATACGTTGTTAATTGACATACAGTGGAGAATCTGTTATTCTTTCCCAATAAACGCGTTTACGCTAAAACTGTTATTTGCAGTGCAAACAGTTTGGAGCCAGATCAGACGCCGGCGTCTGATCTGGCTCCAAACTGTTTGCACTGCAAATAATAGTTTTAGCGTAAACGCGTTTATTGGGAAATAATAACAGATTCTCCACTGTACTACATGTATTTGCACAGGACAGTTACATGTACATGTTGTATGTTACAGTCAATCTGTGCTATGAGTCATTTCGTTAAATGACTAAAATTTCAGTAATTACGTGAACTGACTCTTTTACTTGTTTGCCTAAACATTTCAGTCATTTCATGAAATGACTAAAAACACATTCAGTTATTTATTTATTTATTTATTAGATTGTAATGAGTTGTGTGTTTTAATAATTACAAACTACACTATTGAAAGAATACATGCATAATAAATGTTATGCAAGTCAAATATCTTCAATTTATTTATTTATTAGATCGTAATGATTTGTGTATTGTAATAATTACAAACTACACTATTGAAAGAATACATGCATACATGTAATAAATGTTATGCAAGTCAAATATCTTCAATTTATTTATTTATTAGATCGTAATGATTTGTGTATTGTAATAATTACAAACTACACTATTGAAAGAATACATGCATAATAAATGTTATGCAAGTCAAATATCTTCAATTTATTTATTTATTAGATCGTAATGATTGTGTATTGTAATAATTACAAACTATACTATTGAAGGAATACATGCATAATAAATGTTATGCAAGTCAAATACATGTATCTTCAATCATTAAAAACGCGTGCAATGTTTCGTAAATATTTGTGTTAGAAATTAAGTATTAAACAAAATTATACATATTGAATGATATGAATGAACAGCTGCTTTTGAATTTATCAAATAAAAGTCATTTAACATATTGCCTGAATCCTGCTAAAGGTTTCCAGCCAATTTGTGTTAAAGTTGTCTTTCAATTACAGTGACTGAAAGTTTCAGGAATTTCGTGAAACGGTCATTTCACGTAGTGACAGAAACTTTTAGACATTTCGTGAAATGACTGGTTTACACAGATTGACTGTAACATATATACTGATTGTTACATGTAATGTCGAGTACAATAGATTTTAGACGACAAAAACTGTTAAACATGATTAATGTGAATCTGATCCATTATTGCATAAGTAAAGTCAATATTATTACTAAGGTTACAGCATGCCATGTTGCGGTTATAAGATCCTCTTGTGTATATTAATCCTGAGTATAATGGAGAAAAAATTAATCAGTCGCGTTTGTACGAAATGAAACACAAACGCAGTGCACTAAAGTGTAGAAACTAGCAACTTTTTTCAAAATTATGACTCTTCCTTTTATTCTGAGTGGCAAACAGTTTGAAGCTAGATCAGAAACCGGATTACCCGGTAACTGAAATCGGCTAATACTTTTTTTAAAGGGGGGGGGGGGTTAAAAGAGATATAGATGTATGTGTCAAGTACCTGTGGTTTGCAAGGGACATACAGTGAAGCTCGCTTATAACGAAATTGGATATAACGAAATATTGGATATAACAAAACATTTTCTTCAAACATCTCTAATTGAAGTATAATAGAATGGACCTGATAAAATGAAATTTTGAAATAACGAAAAACGTTTGACAGTCCGGGTCCGTTTCATAAAACTTCGTACGACAAAAACTGTCGTAAGCCAAAACTTTAAATAACACTTTATTATTATCAGGTTTTCTCTTGGCACGGCTTTTACCAATATTTCTTCTGTCAAAATGCCTACATGTATACAGTGGGCTATGTTATCATTTCCCGTTTTAAACACAAATGAAACGCAAACGCAGTGCAATAAAATGTAGACAAATTTCTCTCAAACTTTATTTTAATCAGTTAATTAGTTGGCCAGTTTGGGTGACCCGGCGTCTTATCAGGCTCCAAACTGTTTGTCACTTAGATTAAAATAGATATTCGGAATTGTTAAAATGTTGCTATTTTCTGTATTTTAGTACAGTTAAATAATGTTTCGCATGCGTTTTAACGGGATACAGTGGAGAATCTGTTATTCTTTCCCAATAAACGCGTTTACGCTAAAACTATCATTTGCAATGCAAACAGTTTGGAGCCAGATCAGACGCCGGGTAACCCGGCGTCTGATCAGGCTCCAAACTGTTTGCCACCAAACAATAATTATCAGAATTGTCCAAAAGTTGTTCTTTTCTACGTTTTAGTGCTTTGCGTTTGCGTACGTTTGCGTTTAAACGGGAAAGAATAACAGATTCTCGACTGTAGAAACACATATCCACTTTACAATGCTTATTTGCAAAATGTTTGGATTCTCACAGACTCCGCGTGGATAAGGATATAAACTGTTTGACACTCATTTAAATATTTATGAAGTCAAACTACCTAAAATTGAATTTTAGAAGTAAAAACAGACAATTGTTTAAACCAGATGACGTCAGGGCAGTGACAGGATTAAAAACTAAATTTGAAAGAAAACAATATGTTTAAGTGAACTATGAAACAAGAGCTAGCCGTTGTATAAAGCCTTGTGGGTAATATGTCAAGCGCAATGATATGGAAAAAAGAAAGTGTATTGTTTTACAAATAATAGATGATGTTTATTGTAAACTGACATCAACACTTCCATATTATCATGTGATTTATAAATCAAACCCCGTCCTTGGTTATTAACCTTTAAACGACATGTGTCCTTTAAGCAGAGCATTATTAAAAGTATGTAAATGTAGTCGATACTGATTTTCATTAGCAGTACTATTATTGGTCATGAAATAAGTTTAGAATAAAAACAGTCTATTTAATTTAGATTTTGAATTAATTTTGATTTTGAGAGAGGGGGGCAGAGAGAGACGCAGAGAGACAGAGAGAGGATAAAGGTGAGCCCGGGCAATGCCCTACTGTTTTTCGACAGTGTTCGCTCTCTACAACGGCCCTCCCAACAACGGTTCCCTCCTTATAACGACGATTGCCGCTGTTCCTAAAACAATATAGTTATGTTCAACCTTTTCACGACTGCAAAACCATAATGACGAATGACAAAACGCTTGAATCCAGATCAGACGCCGCATAACGCGGCGTCTGATCTTAATTCAACCAGTTTTCAAATTTAAGCCAATTTCCCTCCCTACAACGACTCCCCCCGAACAACGCACATAATGTGTGTCTCCCATTGGGTGTCGTTGTAGAGGGGCGCTGTAGCTTCTCAGGATGGCATAGTTTAATAAGCTAAACGTAAAACAGAAAGCTCCCATTGGACTTCGCTGTATTACCTTTGTCTTGCAGTAAGCAATGTTTTTAATGAATAGAGGTCAATCAAATATGTGCAAACTGTGTCAAGCAGTGTCATATTTCAGACAGTTACATTGGAGACGAAGCCAGGCTCTCCCCGTTTAACGTATACGAAACGCAAACGCATAGCAATAGAATATAGAAAATGGCAACGTTTTGACAACTCCTTAAGAAGCCCTCTGCTCTACACTGTCTGCATGGGAAAAGTGTAATCATCACAGCTACGCTATTTGTAAAATACGAGTATACCCGTCACTATTGTTAAGTGTGTTAAACGGGAAGCACTGACGCTTTCTCCACTGTACGAAGGATCTGTTCTGATGGCAACATTTGCCTTTTAACCGCATCACGGAAGAGGGCTGAATCAACTATTGCATGGTGACACAGCTCATTTCTAGTGTTGTTGTTGACACATTCCACATACAGGTAGTGTACTCACAGTCGCCGACCATATGGGTTTCGTTACACTATTTACGGGCACTGTATACTTCACAATTTTGTAATTTTGACTTTCCGTATACGTGACACAGTCTATTGTCTACTGCAGTGTCTGACATGTGTCACATGTCACATGTTCATGTATAATTATAGATGTGGAGCAAGACTTAGTGCTGTATAATCTACTTAACTCTTAACCTAATAACCTATTAATAATATTAAAGACAGGTGATCACTTAAAGCAGGTTGAAAGTAAAGCACATTCTGCTTTCCTTTCAGCCTGCTTTAATTTACCATCTGTTAGGCTATATAAAAATATTTGTTATGGTAATTGTTCATCAGGGTATAAACTGGTACTATTTTCTTCAGCGGAGGAATAAATTAAATACGCCAAAAGTCGCTTCTATGTGGGAAAGGGTTAAAACCAGGGACCCGTTTCATAAAACATTCGTACGACAAATGTTGTCGTAAGTCAGATTATAAAACCGTTACGACCGTTTTTGTTGTACGAAGTATTATGAAACTGGCCCCTGGGATGCGTCTTACGAAACATCGTATCACAAAACCCCCGATCCCCGACCCCCCCCCCAACCCCCCCCAACCAACCAATCAAAACCAAACAAAAAAAACCCCACAAAACAAACAAAAAACCCCACAATAAAACATCAAAAACAAAACAACAACAACAACAAATAAACAAACAAAAAGAAACCAGTCGTATTATCCTGTCTTTTGACATCAATTTGCAATTCCTCTTGACAAGACGATTCCAAAGAGATGTCACAAGACAGGATAAGATGGAGAAATTAATAAAAATTGAGAATTTTAGAATATGACTTACGACAATATTTATCATACGACGTTTCATTAGACGGACTCCTGGGGCCCGTTTTATACGTTTTATGATTAGGGACGTAACTCCACTAATCCACACTGTTTATAATCCAATGTTCACTGTGTCACTGCCAATCTTGAATACACGTGTACATTGTATTTGCAAACAGTTTGAATCCAGATCAAATGCCAAGTTACTTGCTTCGGTGTCACTGTTTTCTTCAGTAAAAAATAACTCCTTCATCCCAACAATTTATCGTGAGGTCTGTATCCCCTCACCCCCATATTGTCGCCTGCTTCAAAAGTGTTGTCTGCATTATTGATATAAAGATTTATTTAAAGCAGTATGACTGACCTATTTTCGAATCAAGTGTCACTCCGTTGGATCCAGATCAGACGCTGCGTTACGCGGCGTCTGACCAAAATATAAACGGGTTACAAAGGCGCCTTTGTACGTCATTAACAGTGAAAGGGTAACGTCGTTATTAAAAAATGCACACGCCGATATATAACAGTAGATATTACATTATTCTTTCCTTTTTAAACTAAACGAAAACACTTTGCGATGAAATTTAGAAAAAAAACATATTTTGCATTGTTGACTATTCTTATTTGAGTCTGTATTGCAAATAGTTTGGAGCCTGATCAGACGCCGGATTACCCGGCGTCTGATCTGGTTCCAACCTGTTTGCAATATAAATACTTGTTTTGGCATAAACGCATTTACTAGGAAAGAAGAACTTCTTATTCACTTAATTAAGAAGATGATATAACGCCAATGGGAGAGTTGATATAATATTCCAAACAGCTTCAATCACAACTGTTGCAATAACAATAAATATTTCAATTCTCAAGGTTTATGTAGTTGGCTTTGTACCACAATGTGACAGTACGATTTAAAATTATTTTTAACCTAAAAACAGTTAATTGACATTTGAAATGAAATCAGTTCAAACATGCTCTGATTTTTTATTTTAA
Organism: Gari tellinella; assembly: GCA_922989275.2. Classification (NCBI taxonomy): domain Eukaryota; kingdom Metazoa; phylum Mollusca; class Bivalvia; order Cardiida; family Psammobiidae; genus Gari; species Gari tellinella. The sequence continues at coordinate 51,207,040 of OV277866.1, forward strand.
AACCAAGCAAAACCTAAAACGAGTTCTACTTGTACAATTTAAACTATTAATGTTTTCATTTTAAGGACACGCTATCAATCTCAAAAATAAGTGAACTATATTTGAAAATCTTGATTACATGTAAATCTCATTGATTAAGAAAACCTTTAGGTTTTTAAATTTAAGAATACCAAAGATATTTCAGCCATGGAACCATCATAGATAGTATACACATGAACAATCTTATAAGTTGGAAGGACGTAATAAAACAAATATAGGGAAGCATGAAACTATCAAATGTGATTGAGGACTGGAAAATAAAAGATGGTGGAAGCATGCAGTTACATGTATTAAGTACGGTAACATATGGAAATTCTGTATAGCTGGTTCACTTGTACTTGTGAGGGAATTAATTATCTGCTCCTCTGCTGTTCCTTCCAACGGATTGCAAAAGAAAAACCCGGCAAAATAAAATAACCGTACTTAATTATTAATCACTGTCAATGACGCCAAGAGGCGCCTTTGCAAATACTTTTGTTTGACACCCGTTTCGAAATAGTTTAAACGATATTGCAGGCAACAAAATTTTAAGCAAACGATACTATGGCGGTGACGGGGTAAAAACCATGATAAAATTGACCAAGAAAGGGTAAATAACCACTATCAAGGACAATAGAGGTATGGCCATATCAAGAATGATAAAATCATGAAACTTTATACGATGTATGGAACTATCAAGATGTACATGTAAAAGCACTGTTATTCCATAGATATTGGTTGCGTCGAATTATCAAAGATAGTACATGTAGATGTAGCTTGGAATTTACAAACCCATTCACTACATGTACAATACCCTGAATAAGAGAAAACACCATTCCTACCATTTGATATAATAAAATGGAATAAAAATTTATAATGCTAACCTAACATCTAGTAAAAGTAATTAAACCTGTTTGCACTTTATTTATTGTGAGAACACAACACTTTCCATCATGACAAGTAATAACAACAACAAAAAGCAACACAAGCAACTACGCAATTACAGTCGCAGTAGTACAGTGGACAAACCGTTATTCTTTCCCAATAAACGCGTTTACGCTAAAACTGTTATTTCTATTGCGAACAGTTTGGAGCAAGATCAGACGCCGGGTAACCCGGCGTCTGATCAGGCTCCAAATTGTTTGCCACCATAATAAATATGAGTTATCAGGATTGTCCAAAAGTTGCACTTTTCTACGTTTTAGTGTTTTGCGTTTGCGTTTCGTTTCGTTTAAACGGGAAAGAATAACGTATTCTCCACTGTGACAAGAAAGGGCCCATGGGCCATATTTCACACACATGAGAATAGCTGACAAAATGGAGAGGATGTTTTATTTTCCGGGGCGTCTTTTTTACCACAGGGGTATAATCTGAACATTCATGATAGAGGACATGTAGATGATACTGTGGCCCAAATATCTAAGTTATGTGTACTAGGGTTTCAGATAAGGAGACTTTTCAAATTACAATGAAACAGTCTATTTAAGCTCTTGTGACCCAGATATGCAACCGGAACCATTTAAAGAATATTGATAAAGGAATTGGTAAAGAACATCTAGAAGTGTCGCAATGCCAAAAAAACCAAAGCTCTGGGAATATTAGTTTCAGAGAAGAAATTGTTTTAAAACTTTTTCTATATACATGTAACTATTTGTAAATGCAGTGACCACCGGGGCGGGGTCAATTTTAACCCAAGGAGCATAACGTGTACACGCTTAGTAGAGCACATGTAGATGATGCTATGTGCCACATATCAACGCTCTGATTCTTATAGTTCTTGAAAAGAAGATTGTTTAAGATTTCGGTATATTTGTTTTACATTGGTCGCCATGGCAACCAAATGTCTGAATTTTTTTTTTAAATGTTGAACACATTTGAAAGAGCTTTACCCAAGGAACATTCCTGTAATGTTTGGTTAAAATCTGTCAAGCGGTATAGGAGGAGATATCAGTTGGAGCAATTGTTAACGACGACGGGCAACGCATTTCGGACAATGAACGACGCACACCCAACGGCGACCGACGGACACAGGGCCATCACAACAGTTCACATTAAGTCTTTAGCCCAGGTGGGCTAAAACATATTGAACAATAATTGATTTCAGAGATGAACGTTAAGGAAACAGCCGTCTAAAGCTTCTTGGGCCCGGCTGTGATTACAGTGGAGACAACGTTATTCTTTCCCCGTAAACGCGTTTACGCAAAAACTATTATTTCCGTAGCAAACTGTTTGGAGCCAGATCAGACGCCGGGAAACCCGGCGTCTGATCTGCCTCCAAACTGTTTGCTAATCAGATTAGCATGAATAGTCAGAAGTGTCTAAAAGTTGTCATTTTCTGTATTATAGTGGGATGCGTTTGCGTTTCGTTTGCGTTTAAACGGGAGAGATTAACATCTTCTCGACTGTACATGTACATGTAGCTGTTTCGTCAAGTACCTCGCAACCTAAATACTGCACCCTGTTGTCAAGCAGTAACTGATGATGTGGTTTTTAAATTAATACTCGTATATACATTGTACCACCGACGTCTGTATCAACGTTTTGATATTTTATATTCGAAGTAATACTAAAAAAACCACTTTAATGTCACGAAGAACTACAGTGGATAATCTGTTATTCTTTCCCAATAAACGCGTTTACGCTAAAACTATTATTTGCAGTGCAAACAGTTTGGAGCCAGATCAGACGCCGGGTAACCCTGCGTCTGATCAGGCTCCAAACTGTTGGCCACCAAGATAAACAAGAATTATCAGAACTGTCCAACAGTTGTTCTTTTCTACGTTTTAGCGCTTTGCGTTTGCGTACGTTTGCGTTTAAACGGGAAAGAATAACAGATTCTCCACTGTACGCTAATACATGTGTTGGATATGTACGCGTATACTGAAGTAACGATTATCGATAACGAGGTCGGTTTTAAACACATACAGTGTGAGGCAGTCAAGTTAATACAGAATGTTGCATGCCATCGTACAATTAACCCCCCCCCCCCGAAAAACGCCCGGCTTCACGCAAAGGTATAATGATAAAACTTTGTCAACATCTGAAAATGATATTCTTATTAATGTAATATCCCCATGATTTGTCAAAAAATACAGTCACTGTTTTTGCCAACCGCAGGGTATAAAAGTCATAAAAGTAACTGCTAGAATATAAAACATTGCGCAATTAAAACCAACGGTAATTAATTTTATGAACTGCATTGTCATTGAGATTTAGACAGCAAATGTTCGGTGTACATGTAACCCTTTCTTCGCCGGAGGCGACTAAAATCGGTTTTTGCAAATAGTTTACATCACGATCAGCCGTCTGATCAGGATCCAAACCATTTGACACTCCCTTCGAAATTCCGTCAGTGATTCTGCCTTAAATCTAACTTTGAAATGATGTTGCAGACAACAGTATTGAAGCACAAGACAGTAATTCGGTGAGGACGTAAACTGCTCACGATAAATGAGGCGATGAAAGCTAAAATGAAAAAAACTTTTCTATAACTCATTTTATTCGTTTTAATTTGAGTGGCAAACAGTTTGGAGCCTGGTTAGACTCCGGGTCACCTAGAGTCTGAATTGGCTCCAAACCTTTTTCTAATTCGACCCTTCTCCACTGTACAATAAATGCTAACAGTAGAGACAACGTCAATCATGCCAGTTACAGTGGAGAATCTGTTATTCTTTCCCGTTTAAACGCAAACGTACGCAAACGCAAAACACTAAAACGTAGAAAAGTACAACTTTTTGACAATTCTGAAAATTCATCTATATCTTGGTGGCAAACAGTTTGGAGCCTGATCAGACGCCGGTTACCCGGCGTCTGATCTGGCTCCAAACTGTTTGCACTGCAAATAATAGTTTTAGCGTAAACGCGTTTATTGGGAAAGAATAACACATTCTTCACTGTACATGTGTGTTCGATTTGCGTTTGCGATTCTGATTTACCGAGAAAGTAATGTATTTTCCCCTATATGCGGAATTCTTTTTACAGTCAAACGTATACAGAAGAGAATGCGAACGAAATTCAAACACAATGCAATCAAATATAGAAAATAGCAACATTTTGACATTACATTGCGTCTTTTGGAAAAATTGTTTTAACTATATTTCTAACGATTACTCCCTATTCTGATTGGCAAACAGATTCGAGCCTTACCATACACTAGTTATTCGGCGTCTGATCTTGCTCTTAACTGTTTACAATGGAAAGAATAACGTTTTCTCCACGGTATATTGTTATTGCAGGCTTCTGTCTCTTACATGTATATCTTCAGAGCCATCAAATAGAAAAGACGTTATTCTTTCCCAATAAACGCGCTTAAGCTAAAACTATTTTTCCAGTGCAAGCTGCTTCGAGTCAGATCAGACGCCGGGTAACCCAGCGTCTGATCAGGCTCCAAACTGTTTTCCACTCAGATTAAAATAAATAGTCAGAATAGTCCACAAGTTGTCATTTTCTACGTTTAAATGCGGTGCCAGTGCGTTTCGTTTGCGTTAAACGGGGAAAATAAAGGCTTCTCTATTGTAGTCCCCTATTGTCTTTAATAAGATTTTCGATCCGTTTTTTTTTATTTTCCTCCTTTTTCAATAGCAGGCAACATTTTCCTAATTTGAAACATAACATTTTTCTTATGTGAAATATAACAAAATCTGTCTTAGTTCGTTAAAATTTAGCCTTAAACATTAAGTATAGTTCAATCATAAATGTATAAGAACGGACTACTTTTTTTTCTCTTATGGTTTGTTTTTGCTAGTGTACATTACTGCGAAAATCATACAAAATTCACTACATGTCCATGTGCTTAACCTTGTCTGAATGCAAATCTAAACCTAACACTTGTCATAATAAAATCCTGACCAAATATCAATCTTAGTGATGTTAAAAACCTACTAATATCAATTATCTCATATTATAGCGTTTCGCTAACGATATGTGTTTTTATTTGGTCAATTATCCCTTAAGAAAAAAACCCAACCCACAGACACATTGATGGAAAACAGCATTACAAAACTATAACTAATAAATCACAAGAAATTTTGTTTTATTTCAATATGTTTTGTCCTAATCAACGGAAATTGATTATCGTGACGTTAATTGGAGTGAAGAGTATAAAACCAAAAGGATTGGAGGACCCTGACAGTAAGGGGTCAAACTAGCTATACCATCAGGTAAGATACGAATACCCGAGTCGTGAGAAAAAATATATATTAAACCGTGCAAACAATGTAGACACAGATCATTCGCCGCGTTTCAACGCGGCGGATTATCTGTGTCTACACTGTTTTCAAAGATGGAACAGAAATTGATGAAAACTGACAACAACAAAATAGTTAAGATCATAATTATCTAAAAGTAAATACGAAAGACTCAAGGAGGAAACGCAAGCTTCAATGTAACTATGATATTGGACTATAATGTTTGTAATGTCTAAATGAAGTTTTTTCTCACGACTTTATGATACATTTTCTTTCTGTTCAGACATGCATAATTTTCAAAAACAGTTAACGTTATCAACGTTACGGACGACAACGTGATATACATGTATGTAAATGTAGCTTTGGATTAAAATGAGAAGCCGAGTCAATCGGCGTCTCGTTTCAACCAGTGCTGTAAAAAAACAAACTGGTGATGGTTTCTAAAAGAAACTGCAAATAGGCGTTGCAAACGACATACATGTATGTATACGACAAACATACATGTAACGTGCCTTAGTTGAACTTAACGTTAAGATACATCTTAAATCGTTCGCTGCTAATATCTATAACCCTAACGTTTGCAAACATTTTGGGCCTGAAATACGGCGTCTGCTCTGGATTCAAACTCTTTTGACAATCACATAAATGGTTTTTAAGTGAAACTGCCTTAAATCTAAACTTTAGGTATAAAAGCAGACAATAAGTTGAGCAGGTGATTTCATTGCAGTGATTGTGTTATTACGTCATAATGACAGCTGAAGCATCACACCATCGCCCCATAGCATATTTCAAGTTTTCAAGACAGATTACCACTTAAAGCAGGTTGAAAGTAAAGCAGAAAGCGCCTTCAGGCGGAATATGTTTTACTTTCAGCCTGCTTTAAGATATCATCTGCTAGAATACAAACATATCTTATGGGTGCATATTCTTGACTGTATAAATTGGAACCATTTTCTGAATGGGGAGAATAAATTAAATGTGCTAAAAGGCGTGTCTATTTGGGAAAGGGTTAAATGAAGATATACAGTGGAGAAAACGTTATTCTTTCCCAATAAACGCGTTTACTCTAAAACTATTATTTCCATTGCAAACAGTTTGGAGCCAGACCAGACGCCGGGTAACCCGGCGTCTGATCAGGCTCTAAACTGTTTGCCACCAAGATAAACATGAATTATCAAAATTGTTCAAACATTGTACTTTTCAACGTTTTAGTGTTTCGCGTTTGCGTACATTTTCGTTTAAACGGGAAAGAATAACGGATTCTCCACTGTATGCAATTTCTGGAAGTCAGGCGGTAATTTAATTCATTACTTCGGGAACATTAGCTTTTTGCATTTAGAGATATACGCTCATCTCTGTGAAGTTATTTTTCCATACACAGTTTACACGGATCATCTAAAAATCAGTGTTAAATCGTTATTTTCTCGTATGGTCAATGCTACTAGGTTTGTAATCTATTTAGTTCACTTTCGTATCACTGTAAAATTTTAATAGCGCATTTAATTTGAGCACAACGTCACCCCAAAACACTATGGGTTGTCTGCGTTAAAGATTCACATGTAATTAAAACAAGATAAAAAATAATGTAAATGGTTGCTATAGGCCTCTCAAAAGAACGTGTTTGTTTGATTTAAGTAAAGTGGCTTTATAGTGCACGATAAAACAAGATAAAAGTAAAGTACAAATAAATTGTTTTGTTTATGATGAGTTACATGTAACAATAGTATGCGGTAAAAACGCGAGCCTTTCAACATTTCTAAAGTAAAAATACCTAACATTTAAATTTGAGAAATAAAATCATCCGCTAAGTTTTAAAATGTATGATTGCGTGGCAGTGCAAGAATTAACCAAACAGTACAGCCGGTGTTCCATTAGGGTCTATTGCCTGCCTGCATCATTGACATTTTTGTCTGATATAAAAACATCGTTTATTCTCAAGAAAACATTTTGGTGTAGATTTGGGAGGAAGGAAACATGCTTCAGAGAAGGAATTCAAGTGATTGTAAAGTTGTTAAAGAACATTCTTATTTCGCGAATTACAGACGTTACTAAATGTCGGCTACCGGTATGTCCAAATTCTAATTGGTTTGTCTACTTACATGTACATATACCCGCACTTTTGTTTCCTACATGTACCAATATTTATATATTCAATAATATAATTGTAAAAAATAAATATTTTCAAGCAACTGATTTGATCTTTAGATTTGTAAACAACCATTGCGCAAAAGCGTCAATGTGATATTTACAGTGGAGAATCTGTTATTCTTTCCCGTTTAAACGCAAACGTACGCAAACGCAAAGCATTAAAACGTAGAAAAGAACAACTTTTACATGTAGACAATTCTGATAATTCATGTTTATCTTGGTGGCAAACATTTTGGAGCCTGATCAGACGCCGGGTTACCCGGCGTCTGATCTGGCTCCAAACTGTTTGTATTGTAAATAATAGTTTTATCGTAAACGCGTTTATTGGGAAAGAATAACAGATTCTCCACTGTATACCATGATTTCAAAATTTAAACATGATTTCGGTACATTTTAACTTTGTAATACATGTACAGTAGAAAAGGCGGTATTCTTTACCAATAAATACAAGTTTGTTGAATCAGTGTGTTTTCAGTAGTGAATTTATTGAACGAGTTGGATAAAATAATATATTACGAACCTTTGGCGAACAAAATATCATTTTGTCCCCAATAAGTTCAATAAATTCAATGCTGAAAACACACGAATTCAATATTCTATTTACAGTGGAGAAAACGTTATTCTTTCCCAATAAACGCGTTTACGCTAAAACTATTATTTTCACTGCAAACAGTTTGGAGCCAGATCAGACGCCGGGTAACCCGGCGTCTGATCAGGCTCCAAACTGTTTGCCACCAAAATAATGATGAATTATCAGAATTGTCAAAAAGTTGTACTTTTCTACGTTTAAGTGTTTTGCGTTTGCGTACGTTTGCGTTTAAACGGGAAAGAATAACAGATTCGCCACTGTATCACACTATGACCAAATGACACAAGACTCCGTGCAATCTTACTTTAACCCTTTCACTCTCAATCGCGATTCAAAGCGCGTTTGCAAATAGTTTGTATCCTGATCAGACGCTGCGTAACGCGGCGTCTGATCAGGATCCAAACTGTTTGACACTCGTTTTGAAATTTATTCAGTCATAATGCCCTTATTTTTTCACTTTGAAACGGCATTGCAGACAACAATATTGAAGCAGACGACAATGAAACGGTGAAGGGGTAAACATCTCCCGAATAATTTGATCATGGAAGGGTTAACTTTGGTCTCAGATGTTAGGAAACCGATTCGTCATAACTGTTATAAGGTTTTATTTATCCATAGATAAAAACAGTATCAAACTAAAATAAAGAATAAAGCAAAAAATCAATGGGTTGGGAAAATATTTCTATAATTATAGTCAACTTTTCAATTAATATCTAATTCAAAAAATCATTATTGACTGAAAATGATAATTTCACACTTAGTTTCAGATTTAGATTATCAGGTACGTCATTATTTTAACATGATGTCATTAATATGTAATGTTAGAAATTCAAAACACAAACAACAGATTGATAGTACATGTATACTACAGTTCTACGCACATGTAGTCTGATTTGCTGGACATCTTTCGGGAGAAAAAATGATACAGACCAGTTGGATCCTTGGAAATGTTTTGATCACTCCTGCATGTCGCCGTAAACTAGATTCTCTGAACTGATTTTACAGTCGGCGTACATGTAGTAATACAGTATTCCAGTGGTTCGTAAATGGGTATATTATATGCACAGTGTACCATACGATATATATTTCACTGTATAGTGTGTGCATGTTTATGTGATAAACATGTGTATGCTTAATACCTTTTGTCAAATTCTAACAGTTTTGAGCCAGATCAGACCCCGGATAACCCGACGTCTGGCCAGGTTCTAAACTGTTTGAAAATCGGATGAAAATACACCGTCAACCATTTCAAAAAGCTTCATTTTATACACTTTCTCACATTCAGTTGATGTTTCCTTTTTTGAAATAATAACGTATTCGCCACAGTATAAAGTAGTTTTATATGTACATGTAACTGTATATTCTCTTATTTACAGAATGAAGCTCTTATTCGTTTTCGCCGCTATGATTGCGGCCGCTTCTGCGACTTATTACATGGGAGGATATGGCAGAGGGATGGGAATGATGGGCATGGGAATGGGCGGCCATGGCGGATATGGAGGATATGGCGGAGGATATGGCGGAGGATATGGCGGCGGAGGATATGGCGGTTATGGCGGAGGATATGGCGGAGGATATGGTGGTTATGGCGGAATGGGAATGATGGGCGGTATGGGAATGATGGGTGGAGGAGGATATGGTGGATATGGCGGAGGATATGGCGGAGGATATGGCGGCGGATATGGCGGAGGATATGGCGGAGGATATGGCGGAATGGGAATGATGGGTGGTATGGGCGGTATGGGCGGTATGGGTGGATACGGATACGGCATGGGTAGATATCACGGTAAGGGTTTGATTTGCCCGGAAGTTATTGACGAAGGAATTGACAAAGCGTGCATTGCGTTATTGAGAAGAGGTATATCTTCTCTACTGTAAATCGAGTATCTAAACTAATCAGTTTCCAATTTAAAAGTAAAAAGTTTATATCCTATACAGCAATGAAGTCATTATACAGTGGAGAATCTGTTATTCTTTCCCGTTTAAACGCAAACGTACGCAAACGCAAAGCACTAAAACGTAGAAAAGTACAACTTTTGGACAATTCTGATAATTCATGTTTATCTTGGTGGCAAACAGCTTGGAGCCTGATCAGACGCCGGGTTACCCGGCGTCTGATCTGGCTCCAAACTGTTTGCAATAGAAATAATAGTTTTAGCGTAAACGCGTTTATTGGGAAAGAATAACAGATTCTCCACTGTATGCCAAATCCTTAAATGCATTGCAAACAGTTTGGTGCCAGATCAGACGCCGGGTGATGTGACATCTGATCTGGCACCAAACTGTTTGCCACTTAGATAAAGATAAATCGTAGATATATAATTGAAATATAGACCATTTAATTAAATTGCTTTTGAGTTTTGTTTCCGATTTTCATTTTTTTTATATATATATATATATATAAAAGGGAATGAGCGTAAGAAATTGGCATTTAAAATATATCTGCATCACAATTGCGTTCCGATTCGCTTACAGTGGAGAAACGTTATTCTTTCCCAATAAACGCGTTTACGCTAAAACGTTTATTTCCAGTGAAAGCAGTTTGGAGCCAGATCAGACGCCGGGTAACCCGGCGTCTGATCAGGCTCCAAACTGTTTGCCACTCATATTAACATGAATAGTCAGAAATGCCGAAACATTGTCTCTTTCTAAGTTTTATTGCGATGCGTTTGCGTTTCGTTTGCGTTTAAACGGGAAAGAATAACGTTTCTCCACTGTATAATATAATACATTTATACGATAATACATTACAATACATACAGTGGAGACGCTATTCCTTCCAAATAAACGCGTTCATACTAAAACTTTTATTTCAAATACAAACAGTTCGGAGCCAGATGTGGCTCCAAACTGTTTGCCTCTCTGATCAAAACAAATCATGAGGAATATCAATAGTAATTTTCTACATTTAAGTGCATTTCGTTTGCGTTTCGTTTGCGTTTAAACGGGAAAGATTAACGTCCTTTCCACTGTAGTAATTCAAAACAGTAAAACCTCTCTTATTCACCACAAAAAGGATGGCTGGTGGTATAAACGACAGGTGACAGCTTTAAGCAAGGTGACATTAAAACAGAAAGCTCCTAAATCAACTTTTTGTTTTTATACTTTTTTAAGAAGTCACTTGCCCTAAACCACCTGATACAATAGATGACAACTTATTGACAATCCTGACCATTTATTTTAATATAAGTGGCAACAAGTTTGGAGCCTGATGAGACGCCGGATTACCCGGCGTTTGATCTGACTCCAAACTGTTTGCACTGCAAATAATAGTTTTAGCGTAAACGCGTTTATTGGGAAAGAATAACGTTTTCACTACTGTAATTTAGTGGTCGTAATAGAGAGGTTGAAGTAATAGATTGGTGGTCGTAATGGAGAGGTTTTACTGTATTATACCACTTCTATATTTTCAGGAAAGAAGTATTAAAGACTACCCGCTGTAAGTCAATCCACTGACTGTTCTCGACCAATACCATACTATTGTTCTATATTTAAAATTGCTGATTAACATGTACATATATTGACAATAAAAATTGCATTATGAAATCAACATTGTCGGTCTGTTTTGATTTGACTCTTCTCAGAACTTTCGATTTCTTTTCAATATGTGTTTAACCGACAAAAGCGCCCAAAGCAGGCTTCTTTAATCTATTACCCTATGACCTGTTTTTAGTTTTTAAAAAGAGTTGACCACGTAAACCAGGTTGAAAGTAGAGCAAAGTGCGCCTTAATAGAGCAGAATGCGACTTAAGGCGCATTTTGCTTTACTTTCAGCCTACTTTAAGCCAATTTCTGGTAAAATATAGAAACTATTTTCGTCATAAATATTCATAACTGTACAAATTGGAACTATTTTCTTTAGTGGAGAAATGACTTAAAGGCGAAAAAGGGCTTATTAATGGGGTAATGGGTTAAAACATAGTAGATTTCATGAGTATCTATAACAGCCGGGCCCTGACAAAATTGCAACATTGTACAGAACAAACACGATCATCATCTCAAGCTCTGTATCTGAGTTTAGTCTACATTGCAAAAACCGTGTATAATACATCTACATGAAATGCTTTAGACGAACGTGGGTGTCAAACAGTGTAGAATAAGGCCAGCCGCCGGCTGGCCTTGATCTACAATGTTTGCATTGTAATAAGGCTGTTTTTTTCATGGCACGGCTAATATATACTATTATCACATAACTTGCGCTCTTGGAGTGGAATAAAGCCATTATTATAAATATCGTAATCCACTAGTGGAATATCGTGTTTTTGGGACCGGCCAAACCTTTTCATCAACAAGCGCTGCATTAAAAACTTTAAAATAGCACAGAGCAATTCCATAAAGGAATTATAAGAGATGATATAAATGGCATAACATGCCAACTATAACACAGATATTTATACATCACAGTATGACACAAATAAATAGAATGTTACAATTCATAATACTGATTTAACATAAAAACATAATAAAGCCGCGCTAAAAAGAGAGTAAAGAAAACCCCCAACTAAGAATAGTCAACAAATGCAAGATAAAGAATTCCGATGTTAAAAAATTACATCTGTTTAAAGATCTGATTTAAATGAAAGTATTATTATCTAATCGAATTTAACTAAGATTATTTACATATTAAAACTTATTGTTGTTGTAAAATGTTGAAGCAGGTTTTGGCACAATCTCTTATCATGTTAGTGTTGGAAAATAGAAACACATATTTATTAAAATCATCTAGGTTTAAGAAATCTGAATTAAGAGTACGTTCTTTTGTAAACAACTCTTCTCTTAAATCACTGTAAATAAGACAGTCCAAAGTTACATGTATTTCATTTTCTACAGTATTGTTAATACAAATTGGGCAAATTCTACTTTCCTTACGAAGACCTGCATAACGGGCAGTTTCAATTCGAATTGAATCTACACCTAATCTAAATTTACAAAAAAAGCCGAACGCTGCAAAGGCGGAAGTATCATTTTACAGTATTGATCTGTAGACAAGTTGGATTTAAAACAATTGTACAATCTCGACTAGTTTCGACCACGGCCAGATATCCCAACATAACTATTAATTCTATTTAGCAAGATACTAATGCAATTTTCAAATGCTTTAGTCTGAACAAATGATTAAGGTAATCCAACACTGACGGTAGGGTAATTATTATGTAAAAATGATACTATGAATGGATACTACATGTTATTCCCGAGTTTTGTGTAAAATATGAAGGCTTTTCGCCATCTCTTCTCGAAAATATTTGAAATATTGTATATAGCCTTACAGGTAGGAAAATATGCGAGAAAATTAAAAGACAAATATTCCTGAAAGGTGATTTTTACCCATTCTAACCTAAAATACTGATATGTTTGTATGTCATGCCTATGCCAGAAGACGTGAACATCACAAAATAAAAGTTATTGTCCCATTATTTGCATCATATGATGTGAAAAATTAAAAGATCTGAACCTTCTTCTTAAAACTATGCAATATTTTCCATACGATTTTACATTATATGACTTAAAAGGTTGTATGTTTGTACAAAAATGATAACTTGGGCAAAACAAACCACTTGCTTATTTTTTTATACAATACTTACGCAATCTAAATCCAAAATATGAAGACATTTGGCCGCACCCAACTGGAAATAAATAATTTTGTCTTCGAAAACGTGTTGGAGAGCTTGAATACTTTATAAAGACTGAACAATAAATTTGGCTTATAATTAAATATGTTTGCAAGTTAATGTCAGGCACATTTATCGTTGATTTAGGAAAAGGTTTTGTTTAAAAAAGATATATATTTCAAAGAAAAATATATTCGAACCCGTGCGGGGAAGGCCAGGCAAATTTACAAGACGAGATTTGCAACATTTCGGACTACGTTCGGATAATTTCTAACAATATCGTCCAGGTTTTATATGGGAGTGTTCGGTATATTCCGTTAAACACGGAAAATGCCGAGATAGCACGGAAAAAGGCGATCTTCAGTCTTGGAATTCCTTAAAATGATGTAAACGACAATTATACATGTATTGAAATTATTCTCATAAAAAATAAGACTGAACTTTATAGTACCAATTTTTACATGAACGATTTGGGCTTCCGTACATGTACGACCGACGTGCAACGCGTTTATTAACCCTTGACCTGTCCATACATGATAAATGTGACCCGTACAGGGCAATACATTTCCACTGTCGAACTAAAGCTGGCTTCCAGCCCATTTCCGCAGCTACACCATCATCAAGGCTCGCGTCATATTATTTTAGTCAAATAATAAATAATGAGCACTCATGTAAGATCCTCTATGTATTTGACTGCTTTAGACTACTAGTATTTTGAATAATCCATAACTCACCCTTTCAGTACCAAGGCGGACAGCACTAGCATTATTAGTTATACAGTTTCTTCACAGGGTACATGAGGATTTCTTCCCGGCTGAGGAAAATCATTGTTGCCCGAGCCGTTAGGCGAGGGTTACATGATTTTACCAGCCGGGAAGAAATCCTCATGTACCCTGTGAAGAAACTGTATAACGAATTTATTATACTTCAAAGTTTTTATTGTTCAAATGAAATATTTCGGAATATGTCGTGCACAGCGCTCAAAGTAAACAGTAACAAAATCGCGTCAAAACATATGTCGTTGAGCGTAAGTGACGTCATATGTTTATCATGTTGTTATTCAAAAGAAAAATGGACACACTCGTATAAAGAGTTACATGTATTAAATACGTTGGCATCAAACTTTCCAAGAAAAAATATGACTGTTGAAAGATCCCACCCCGATTAATTCTTATCCGAAATGGACTTAAAACGGAGGATGCATGAGTGAATGCATCAATCCTGTCGAGCAGTCGGCCGTCCTATATTCTGCAAAGACTGAAGGGTCTGTCAGCCAATGAAAACAGCTGCATTTCTATGTACCCTGTAAGCCCACAGGGTACTTCGTGTCAGGTCTACGGCTCGGTAGCCTATCAGAAGTAAGGAATTTACTTTGCAGTATAATAATGTAATCTGTTTGGATCCATGGTCTAAATTGTTTGACAGGAATGGCATTGTTTCCTAAGTAAAACGCTTTAAATTCAAAATGTTAAAAGTAAAAGACTTGACTTGATCCAGAGTTTATTTGTCATCTGCTGCGGGATTAGTCCCTGTAGCTTGGGTAGGCAACATGCGGCTAGAGCGTCTAACCCCTGATTTCCACGCTCCTCTGTTCTGTGGGTCTGGGAAAGCGGACGAACAATTATAACAGACGATAATATGATATATTGTGTACTAAAGGGAGGTATTCAGATAAACTCACATGTATGCAATAAATTACTCTAAGAGTGGTTTACTGCATAAGAGTGGTTAACTGCATACCTATGAGTTATCTGATAATATGGCAGTGACAGAATAAGACGGATATTTCCGTCATGATCATAGAAAAATAGCTTTAACCTACTGAACCCTAGAGATGCGTAAACGTCCTTTACTTAAAAATGAATTGCTTATTTTCTGCGTTTAAGCGAATTAACGACTGAAAGTAATCTGCAAATTTCACGACTCGCTAGCGATACATGGTAAATGTGCCGACCATTTCTGTCGATTAAACGCCGAAATTTTCCAGTATATTTCTTATATTTACATTTAGTGATGCAAATCGAGGACCGTTTTGGACACCTAACCGGTCTCCATCTGTAAACAAAGGTTTCTATATACCAAAATGTTCGTAAAAGTGTGAAGATTATGAAACTGCTTGTTGCAGTTGTGATATTTGTGGGCCAACATCGCTATTCAAGATGGCGTCCAAGATGGCCGCCACAAACATGAAATATCACAAACATACTACCTATTGCAATTCTTTTCTTATTATTAGTCTAAAAGTTATGCAAATGCACTTTGAACATTATAAAGGAGTCAAAGTATTCACGTGATGTGAATAAAGACCGTTTAACCCTTCTACAGTGACAATAAAAGTTCAAAATGGCGTCCAAGATGGCCGCAATAAGCATAGAAATATCACGCACATACTAATTTGTTATTGCCAGATTTAGGCATGATATTAGGCCTTAGTGTTTGACCTACTCTTTCAGCCAATCGGAAAGCCACAAAATTCAAATTTTCGCTCGGTTTAATTATTAAGTCTTCGGGATTTAACGAGATTTGGCAATTTAATTATGAAGTGTTCGAGACTTGGATTTAGGCGTTAGCTAGCATTGCGCATGTGTTAATATTTCGGTCAGCTCCGCCCATTACGTGACCTTTAAGCTTTATGGGAAATCCACTACACAGCAAAGTGCTTATGTAGATATATATACATGTGCAATTCAATTTCGAGGAAAATAATGACATTTTGTAGCTCGCTGGTCGGAAGAAACTTGTGAAAATCATTCAATTTTTATTTAATCTTTAGGGGTGGGGAATAAGAAAAAGAAAACACACAATGTAATTAAAACAGAATTCTTACCGTTATAAAAACACCAACATCTACAAACCATTGTCAATCTTGAAAATGAAGTTGCGGCGAGAATGCTAAAGACAGGCGACTGCTTAATGCAAGATCAAAATAATGCAGAAAGCTCATTTATGAGTTTTCTGCATTATGTCATGTTGCATTCGGCAACCACCTGTAGTCAAGGCTCAAGTGTGAATTTTAGTTCGCCTGTTAATGCTTAATGCTGACAAAACTAATGCAGAAAGTTCCTATTGGAGATTTCTGCATTATTTTATGCTACATTAAGCAACCGCCTGTAATTAATTTTACAAATGGATATCATTGAGATCTCTTTCAGGGAATTGCTTAATGCTGGGTAAAACTAATGCAGAAATTTCCTATAGAAGCTTTCTGCATTAGTGTATGCTGTATTACATGTAATTAGCGCAACCTGTATGAGATATTTCAAATATGTGTTCTGTTACACTTTAGACGTCAATTACTATCATTTACCCGTCGGTTTTGAAGATAACCATTTTCTTGACGCAACTTGGTACATGAATTGTCATGCGCCATGTTGCTTCGACACGTAATAAAACACACATATACAGGCTGTGTAAACATCTGTCGGCGGAGAAAAATATGGTAATGAAGTGAAGTGACGTCATATGTGGGCGGGTCAAACACTAAAATGGTTAGAGTTCTTAATAATTAAGAAGCCAAATTCGGTCGCAGGCTCCCTCATTTGTTGGCTTCTTAATCATTAAGAATCATTGAAATAACCTCTAACTATTACTTGGTTGCAGCACTAATTATATTTGCTGTAATTTCTAATATTAAATGAACATTTTATGAGTATGCATGTATGTTTAATCCAAATTAGAGGTTGTTCACATGAATAATGTGTACCCTTAAAGGAACAGCCATAACGGCGTTACTGAAGAAACGAAAACAGAATGACTCGCGGAGAGCATATCCATAAGCCCTGCCTCCTCTGCGAATATATCTACACGCCCCGCCCTCTCGAGAAATTGCGTTTAAAAACGTCATTTGTTTCGATGGATTTGACCAGGGCGAATGCAAATATATAACAGTTGACAAACCCCTGTCAAACGACGGGCAGCAAACGGTTAATTCAATGTAGAAGAAAGACATGTAAGTATCCAAACTGGTTGACTCTCAGACAACAAAGTTGACAACACTTGAAAGAAAACCGCCAGGTTCTACTTCTGTTTGCGTTTTGAACATGTATATAGTGCTCCTCCCTACGACGGCCCTCAAAACAACGACTCCCTCCTTACAACGATGTTTGTCGATGTTCCCCAAACAAGACAATTATCATTAACGCTCCAGTTATATATTGGACATTTTGATAGAAGATTTGCGTGGCGTCTGTTCTGGAATCAATCTGTATAAATGTTTTAGCCAATTTCCCTCCCTATAACAACCCCCTCCGGACAAAGCACACACTATTTGTCTCCCATGGATGTTGCAGTATAGAGGGAGCACTGTACATTGATTACTTTTAGACACTAACACAGGGAAATACAGGGTTGCCATAAGTTGACATAAAAAATCCTGTGAAAATGTACGATTCGTAAAAAATGCAAATTTGGAAATCTTAGGATTTTTTATGTCAACTTATGGCAACCCTGTATTTCCCTGTGTTAGTGTCTAAAAGTAATCACTGTACAGGCGCCTGTTTCTAGTTTTGTTGACACGTGGCTGCTTAAAGCAGGCTGAAACTAAAGCAGAATGCTCCTTAAGGCGCATTCTGCTTTACTTTCAGCCTTCTTTAAGCTACCATGTACTAGAAAAAAATTCGAAGATTTAGTAAAAATCTGGAGAAATGGCAGCCCTGGAAATATAAAGACGTCCTTAGACGCTTACATTATGAAATGTAAAAGATGTCCTTAGTTGCTTACATGGCAATAGGGTAAATAATATGTACCTAAACCGCCATTTGGTAACAGTCTTTAGTTTAATAATATTTAATTCCAGAAGTACATATGATTACATTTATACATGTAAACGTTATTATACAATACTTAGGAAAAGGATTGAAACGAAAGAATAAACTTATTGAGTTTCTCTCCTTACTTATTAGCGACTTATTATGGTGACAGTCTTTACCGTTGGCTATTCAGTTCTGCCTCTATCTGAAGACTGGATTATTCTCGCCAAACTGAAACTCTTTTGAGGAAAACTTGATTGGCAGATTATCGTTGCTGGCAGCTTAAAACCCCTGAATCCGGCGCGGGTATAAAAAAGCAACCACCAATTGCAAGTCACATAGCGACGTAGCTTTGTAAACAATAGTCCTTATTTGGATTTATGGGCGGTTTAAATCGGTGAGACTGCATAGTAGATCTGTTCGTGAAATAGAAGGACTCCGCTAACGCCCCGCTCCATCTATTTTCACGAAGACTTGTCAAAGTGCAGTCTAACCTATATCAAAACTCTAATATGTACCTGGAGAAAATGTTGAGACGTCCTAAGATGCTTACCTGGAGTAAAGAGAAAGGACGTCCTTAAACGCTTACATGAGGAAAATGTGACGACGTCCTTAGGCGCTTGCGTTGGAACAAAGTAAAGACATCCTTACATTGTATGTACGACCAGACCATAATAAGCTTGGCCCGTTTTATGAAATGTCGTACAACAAAAATAAGAAAGGATTATATGAAGAAATAATTAAAAATCAATAATTTTGGAATCTGATTTACGATCATTTTTGTCATACGACGTTTTATAAACGGGCCGCAGATGCACACCGATGCCAAAATGGATGGGATGACGCAGTATGAGGGAAATAAAATCAGACGTAAAACAAACAACAAAAAATGCAGTCCTTTTTTCTCTGTAATAATATCACATGCCCATAAATCACTATTTACATAGATACAATATTTAGTCAAATAGTAACACTGGTGCAATTTTGACTGCAGACGCATCAATACGAGTTTGATCTGGATCGGAACCGTTTGCATAAATGTTTCACAAGCCACACCCCGCAAACACAGTGTTAAAATGACGTATTAACTATTAACCCTTATCACACAGTGGAGAAAACGTTATTCTTTCCCGTTTAAACGCAAACGAACGCAAACGCAAATCACTAAAACGTGAAAAAGTACACATTTTAGACAATTCTAACAATTTATGTTTATCTGAGTGGCAAACAGTTTGGAGCCTGATCAGACGCCGGGTTACCCGGCGTCTGATCTGGCTCCAAACTATTGTACTGGAAATATAAGTTTTAGCATAAACGCGTTTTTTGGGAAAGAATAACGTTTTCTCCACTGTACTAGATCGTTGTCTGCTCCAAATGTATCGTCTGCGAAAACAGACAATCTAAACAGGTAGAATGGATTTTTGAACTGAAGAAAAGTTGAATACGATTGACAAATATTTTGAATATAGGGTCAACACTGCTTGACACTCGATTTGAAATAATGTCAGTCATACTACCTTAAGTCTAACTTTGAAACGATATTGAAGACGGCAGTATTGAAGCAGACGATACTATAACGATATAATGGCGATGAAGGGTAAACGCCTCTCGATACATTTGGCAATGTAAGGGTAAATATGGAAGGTGACAGAATTAATAAACATGTATTTCTATTCTGTATTAACCAAGCGAGTTCGAAGTATAAAAACTGGGCTTTCAGAACCAAAAGTATTTTTGATAAGTTAAATTGTAGCCAGTTTTCAAATGTTGGTAATCATCAAAATCTAATACATGTATCATGTGTAAGATGACAATATTGCATACATGGTGAAATATAAAGAAGAGTGGAGAGAAAACATTAACAGAAAGCTTTCAATAACAGGATCAGGGCGCAATAAACTAAGAACTTATAAGCTATTTCAAGAAACTTTTGAAACTGAATATTCCGTTAAAATTATTTTTCCATTGAAACACAGATCTGCTTTTGCTAAATGTAGATGTGGAGTTGCCCCTTTACGGATAGAAACAGGTATATATGAGAGGCTACAATTAGAATGTAGAACTTGTCTTTTTTGTAAAAAAAACTATTGAAAATGAATTACATGTGATAACTAAATGTACACTATATGAGGATATACGAGTCGAGCTAGTTGATAAGGCAACCGGTGTGTTTAATGAATTTATGTCAGAAACTAACTGTGATAAGTTTAAATTGTTGTTTTCTAGTGTGCAACTTGTACGTGTTACTGCCAAATCCTGCTTCAATATTTAAAAACTTCGTACAAATCGTTTGTATAACACATACTATGTGCAATAACATTACGAGGTGCTCATGTTTAGCTAGTGTAAAAAGGAAACTCGTATATGTGTATAAATATAACATGTTGTTTAAATATATAATTTTATATTATCTTTGTCTATGTAAAGCGTGTTAATCAAGTTATCGTATATCTGATCAATGGTAAGAATGGATATGTTATTAACATTTCTTAATAAGGCATATGAATGCATTTTATGAATGTCAGCTTTTCAGTATAACTTTATGACAGGTCTTAACTATGAGATTAGCACTATTTACATGGTTTTAGTTTTATGTATTTATTGTATTGAGCTGCTGATACTTGAACTATGATATTCAGGTAATAATTTGCTGTGATAACTTCTTAATAGTCGCTTATGATTCTTATTTGAATGGCATTGTTAATAGTGTTTTATGACTAAATGTATATATGTATATGAACCATGATGAGACTGAAATAAAGATATAATATATACAGTGTTCTCTCATCGCGCTTTTCCTAAAACAGAACAAGTATGTCCGATCATTTCACGGTTGCAATATCGTCTGCTTAAAATTGTCGCCTGATGTTTTTTCATATTTACAATTTGGACATTTTGACAGAAAATAACAACACTATAATGACGAGTAACAAACAGCTTGATTCCAGTCTGATCTAGAATCAAGCTGTTTGCAAATGTAAGCCAATTTTCCTCTCTATAACAACTCCCTCTGAACAACGCACAGTATGTGGCTCCTATTAGGCGTTGCTGTAAAGTGTGTGTGGGGGGGGGGGGGGGGGGGCACTATATACATGTACTCATTTCAAGTAATGTTGTTGAACAGGTAGATGCCTTATACAGTGGAGAATGTGTTATTCTTTCCCAATAAACGCGTTTACGCTAAAACTATTATTTGCAGTGCAAACAGTTTGGAGCCAGATCAGACGCCGGGTAACCCGGCGTCTGATCAGGCTCCAAACTGTTTGCCACCAAGATAAACATGTATTATCAGAATTGTCCAAAAGTTGTTCTTTTCTACGTTTTGGTGCTTTGCGTTTGCGTACGTTTGCGTTTAAACGGGAAAGAATAACATATTCTCCACTGTATTTAGCTTGCACGGAGGAAGGGGTGACTTTTGTCTGAGATATTTTGTTGTATTTAAATTTACATTTGTCTCAAATATTTTACTCGTTCAGTAGAGAAGACGTTATTCATTATTATTATTATTATACCAGATTTATATAGCGCTCTTTTCACACAGGGGTAGTGCGTTCAAAAGCGCTTCACATAAGATTACACAAAAGTACCTACAAAGCGAGAAAGGACAAAATAACTACAATTAGATCTAAAATAAACATGAATAAACATACAAAAGACAGCCCCACAAAACGGCGATCACATTACTCCCATCAATCATGCCCAATAAACGCGTTTATATTAATACGATTGTTTGAATTGATAACACATTTAGAGACAGATCAGATGCCGGATTACAGTGGAGACTCTGTTATTCTTTCCCAATAAACGCGTTTACGCTAAAACTATTATTTGCAGTACAAACAGTTTGGAGCCAGATCAGACGCCGGGTAACCCGGCGTCTGATCAGGCTCCAAACTGTTTGCCACCAAGATAAACAAAGAATTATCAGAATTGTCCAAAAGTTGTTCTTTTCTACGTTTAAGTGCTTTGCGTTTGCGTACGTTTGGGTTTAAACGGGAAAGAATAACAGATTCTCCACTGTACTAGACGTCTTATCTGGCTCTATGCTGTTTGCTTCTTAAATAAAAACAAACTGTAAGACATTTTTCAAACAATTATCATATTCTACATTTTATTGCTTTGCATTTGTGTTTGATTTCGTTTAAACAGAGAAAAAGGACGCCTTTTCCACCGTAAAACCGTCCGCACACTGAATTACCGGCATTTTACACGAACTGAAAACGATTGCAATGCTAGAATTCAGTAAAAACCTCTCTATTACTACCACTAAATTGTGTTTATATTCACGCGTTTAAATCAAGTAACTGCTTAAAGCAAGGTGACAGTAAAAACAGGAATTTCATTAGGGAGCTTTCTGTGTGACTTTCACCTTGCTTTAAGCTGTCAATTGTATTCCATACAATCGATTACATGAAGCCTTATTTTTAGCGGTCGTAATAGAGAGGTTTCACTATACATTATTACAGTTTTTAGTCTAAACATTAAAGTTCACAAGCACACATCAACTTAACTGATTGCAAAATAAAGGTTTCTACTAACCATAAATACGCAAGAAATGAATTTGATTAATGTTTTTCAATTCTCTAGTTCTCTGTCATTCTAGTCAACACACGTGTAAACTGATTGTCTATCCAAAATTCGTCCTTTGTCTTTCTAAGTGATGATGATGATAATTACTAATCACCTATTCAAACATTAACACTTATCATGCTAAGTGTGATTTAGCTGACATGTTAAAACTTTTACCATACCGATCAGGTCCCGTGTTTCACGGCACGTGATCAAGATTCGAACTGCTTGTCACTTGTATTGTATATTATCCATAATAAAGGTATAAAGATATTAAACATTGTTTTGCAATTTTCATATCAGACGCTAATGCTAATTTAATATGGCAAAGGTTTAGACTTGTTTTGAAGTTGTATGCAGTACAGTGGAGAATATGTTATTCTTTCCCGTTTAAACGCAAACGTACGCAAACGCAAAGCACTAAAACGTAGAAAAGAACAACTTTTGGACAATTCTGATAATTCTTGTTTATCTTGGTGGGCAAACAGTTTGGAGCCTGATCAGACGCCGGGTTACCCGGCGTCTGATCTGGCTCCAAACTGTGTGCACTGCAAATAATAGTTTTAGCGTAAACGCGTTTATTGGGAAAGAATAACAGATTCTCCACTGTAAATCAGACGGCTCCCGTAGGAGCTGTCTGATGTCCGATTACCTTGTTTTAAGCAGTTACCTGCCGTAAACACCTGATGAAATTATTTAGTGGTCGTAAAAGAGGAGTGTTTGCTGTTTATCTATCGAAGACGGTCGGAGCGATCAGGATAGATGGGCACAGATTTGCATACTGAAATGACAAATCACACCAAACCCATAACATGCTGATTACGACCTCACTAAACTTTGCCAAAAGTCTTGATCGAGATCAGACACCGCGTAACGATGCGTCTAACCAGGATACAAATTGTTTGATACTTATTTTAATGTTTCTCCTAGTAAAATGCATAAAAATCTCAACTTGGGAAATGAAAGCAGATGTCAATTTAGAAGCCGACGATATTGAAGCAGCGAAAGTATTAATTGTTTTCTGTTCAGCACCACACACATACAATGGGCAAAAAGCTTTAATTTTTCACTTTACGCAATAGCTTATGTCAACTGCAAACCACTGGGGTTCAGGGGCCAGTTTCATAAAACTTCGTACGAAAAATGTTGTAGTAAGTCATATTATAATAGTCTCAATTAGAATTTATTTCCCCATCTTATCCTGTCTTGTGACATCCCTTTGAAATCGTCTTGAAAAGATGATTCCAAAAATATGTCACAATACAGGATTAGATAGGGAAATCAGAAATTAAATGTATTATAAAGTTTTGACTTACGACCTTTTTTGTCGTACGAAGTTTTATGAAACGGGCACTAGATACGAAAAATGTACACGTTTTTAAAGAAATGAAGTTTTTGATTGTACCGACGATTCACAGCTGACATTATCGCGGAGAGGGTCGATCGTGTTGCCCGCTAGATCTTTTAAACTTTGAAACATTATTTAAATATATCTGTACAAGGTCAACTCCCGTGGATAGCATTAACATTTATACAAATAGTAATTATACTTAAATATAGGGGTTGTGAGTGCGAGCTACCGCCAATTAAGGGGCCTGATTATGGTTTTTTCGATTCACTGATGATTTAGATACGCTCTTTAGCAAGGTATGCACCGCGAATAGCTCCTTTCCATCCGGGTTTGAAATAGATATTCTACTTGTGAACGGTCTTAACCGGTACTGCGGCTGCCTAGGTGCCATTATTATATTCATTTTTGCAACTTGATCAATAACTTCAATATAAAAATACTAGTGCAAAATGTATGTGTGATATATCAATCGAACGGGGAATTCTTACCTACACGATGGTAGAAAGCACACAAAGATCACATAACCCAATAAGTCACAACACGAACATAAATGACCAATTCTCGAGGGCACTGGACCGTATGTGTTTTGTTGAGTTTTTTTAAAACACATTTTGATAATCAAATAGTAAAAGCGGCCAGATGATTTCAAAAACAGTTTATGAAACTATCGGGCAGATAAAATCAGACAACTATACACATACTACACAGATTTAAATATTATTATTTCATAAATTTGAAAAAAAGTAGTTATTACAAAATTCATACTAAAAAATCACCTACAAATAAACTACATGTACTGTTATATTGAAGAGTATTTGTTGAAAGCTATAGCTCTTTTTTTTTATATTCAACCAACATTTAACTGAATCCATTCCAGTAGATTTTCATGATTTAAAATCAAAATGTAGATATGCAGACCTTTTTTTTCTTCATATAGTTCAAAACCTTATGTCGACTTTTTTATTACTAAAATAAGAAATTTTAGTTTTTGAAATATTGATATTTAAGAAAACTAACCCTTTCAATTGTAATGTATTTTATTTACATTGAAATTTGGACATTAAACTAACATAATTTAAAAAAAACACTTTAAGAAATGGTACTTTTTAAGACCTTATTACGTAAAACAGTAATGTCTTAAACGTGTTATGATCCAACCTCCTTTAATAGGGATCATTTAGGTTAATATTGCGATTTATCGAGTTATGTTATCTTATCGTGCATTATACCATTTTTCAAATGGACGGTCACTGAAGCTGAAAACAGAGCACAACCTTTACTTTGAATACCAAAATATTATACACGTTCTTGTCGATTTGTCTAGCCTACTATGTACAACGCTACTTCTCTACAACGACGCCCAACGTGAGACAAAACGTATGTGCGTTGTGTGGAGAGAGTCGTTATAGGTAGGGGCATTTGCAAACAGCTTGAATCCAGATCAGACGCCGCGTAATACGGCGTCTGATTTTGATTCAAGCTATTTGTCACTCGTCATTAAGTTATTTTCTATCATATTGTCCAATATGTTACTTTGAGAAAAACGGTAGTAGACAACTTTAAGCAGCAGTAAAAACGTTAGACATAATTGTCGTGTTAAAGGAACTGCGGCAAGGGTCGTTGTTAGGAGTGAGTCGTTGTTTGGGTGTCCTTTGTAGGAAGGGTACACTGTATATCTGGCAGGTCTCCTCTTATATGGTTCCTCAAACATCGACTTTCTGACACTGTCAATTAAATTGTTACAATAGTTCTTCATTTGACAGGACAGAAAACCACGTCAGTTCTAAGGGTGGTGTGATATATTTAACGTCAGTGGAGCAAAATGTCGCAAATGTTTGAATAATCGTTCACTTCCGGAAAAAAACACCGAAAATACTCCTTGGGTATTGTTCTTTTGACAAAACACACTGGCCACTTATAATTCAAGATAGCGGCCATTTTTATAAGATGTCCGCCATGGTAAATGCAGAAATTATGCATTTTGCAATAAAATCGCAAATTTGGAAGAAAAACCTCTATCTCGGTGTCCATTGTTTAAATTGAGCGATGATGATACAATACTCCCTCCCTATAACGGCCCTCCCAACAACAATTCTCTCCTTAGAACAACGCCTGACGCCGTTCTCCTAACAAAGCAATTATGTCAATAATGTCCAACACTTTCACTGCTGAATATCGTCTGCTTAGATCGCCTTTTGGGGGGATTTACAAAGTCAAAGGATCTCAAACGGATACATTAAAACTATTTAGATTTTATTGCAGCAAGAGAAAACCGTGTATTGTTTTCTAAAATTCGAATCTCAGTTCATACTTTAAAAATTGAAACAGGCAGCTATTCTAGACACAGATTGGAAAGACATGAACGTGTTTGTATTTTAAATGACAAACATGAAATTGAAGATGATTTTCATTTTGTACTTGGGTGTCAGGCCTATAATTAAATAAGAAGAAAATATATTAAACCATATTTGTCCAATAGAACTACATGTATAGTGGCAACGTGTTTTCCATTGCAATTAAATTTGTTTCTATTATGTCAACCGGAGTTGCAATAACCCTATTCATGATGCATTCTTACCTAAGACTACATTTCGTGGAGTTCTGTGTCATATTCTGTTGAAAGTTTCGGAAAAAATACTTTTTAACCGGCGCTGACGAAAGGATTTAATTTCGTCGGAGGGTTTAAAAACACCAAAAAACATAAAAAATATTAAGTATGTTTGATCATCTTATGGAGTAAAACATTTCGGAGTTACTTCAAAATGTATTACAAATCTGGTTATTGCAAAACTGGTTGAACTGTCAACTGTGATTGCAATTAAAACCAGTTTTACAATAAAACAGTGTCAAAACATTTTATTGCAATTAAGTTTATTTCTATAATGTCCACCGGAGTTGCATTAACCCTAATGAGTATTTACGATTCATTCTTACCTATGACTACATTTTGTGCAGTAATGTGTCATATTCTGCTGAAATTTTCGAAAAAATATATATTTTACCGGCGCCGACGAATGCATTAGACTGCGTTGGATGATCAAAAACACACACGAAATATCAAGTTTGTATGATCATCTAATGGAGTAAAACTTTTCTGAGCGACTTCAAACTTTAATTGCAAGTCCGGTTATTGCAAAACTGCTTTGAGTGTAAACCGTCATTGCAATAAAAACAGTTGTGCAATAAAACAGTGTCAAAGTGTTTTCTATTTGAATTAAATGTGTTTTTATTATGTCAACCGGAGTTGCAATAACCCTATTCACGATTCATTCTTACCTAAGACTACATTTCGAAAGTACTATGTCATATTCTGTCTACCTTTTCGAAAAATATTGTATTCTTTTAACGACGTTGACGAATGCATTAGATATCGTCGGAGGATCCCAAAACTTCAAAACAAAAACAAAACACACACAAAATCAAGTTCCTATGATCATCAAATGGAGTCAAATGTTTCTGCTTGACTTTGAAATTTAGTGCAATTTAGGTTATTGCAAATCTGATTGAACTGTCAACAGAAATTGTAATAAAAAACAGTTTTGCATAAATTATTGCAAAACCTTGCCAAAACTTGTTTTTGTTGCAATTCCTGTTGCTACAGGGCTGTTTGCAAATGTAAAAGTACAAGCTTTAAGCGGTACAGAAGTTGCACAGAAAGCTCCTATGGGAGATAAATACGAAACACTCGAGCAGGAAACGCAACACAAACAATAACCCACTATGGCAACGGTCAAATTGTACTCACTAGTCTGTAGTCACGAGTAACTGTAAGACATGGAAGGGTTCAGGGTACGACAGAGAGGGAGAGAAAAACAAAGCACGAAAATCCTGATGTCTGCATTACTTTTATCCAGCATTAAACAATAGCATTTTTAATAACGGTATTATATCAGTTTAGTTCGTGATAGAAGCAATGCATGAAGCAACTACATGAGCTTTCTGAAATAGAATTTCCAGCATTAAACAAGTGTCCGGTCTATACAGATAACTATGTTTATTTAATATATGTAATGCCCAATGTGAAAATGTTTCTTTACCATTAATTAGTAGTGTCTCATAACTCTTGGCAGAATTGTCAGTTCGATTATAAAATAATGCTGATAATGTAAAGAAGTGTTTTATGGTTGTTGTAGATGGCTATATTAGCGTACAAATTAAACTATGTGTTTAACGACTACTTTAAAAGGATAATATTTAGTTGCATTTTACAGCCTTGTTATTTTTCAGCACTAAACAAAGGCTAGTCTATAGAGATAAATATGTAAATTTTTGAAATATTGAATATGTAAGATGTAATAAATATATTTCTAATGTGGAAGTTAAACAACTTATTAGCGACTATTGAAAAGGAGAATATTTAGTTGCGTCTTATAAAAGTATATCAGCTTAAAATGGGACTGAAGTGCAGCATTCAACGGATATCAGCTCAATTTGAGACGGGGGTTGTATAGAAAGTTCCTAAAAGAGCTTCCTATATTGCTTTCATCCAACAATAAATAATTGTTTACCACAATTGTAAAGACCTGCAGACAAAGGTTATGCCCCCTATTTGGTTTCTCGGAGACATAACTCAATTCTGTGTCACAAAATTGATACATTTAATTGATATAATGTATATACTGAGTCTAATTTACGAATGTGTCTTCTGTGTAAAAATACATCTATAACATGCTCTTATATGATTGTTATATTAATATTTACACAATTGCACCAACCCATGCAACTGCACTATTTCGAGAAGACACACATTTCGTGTGGAATACAATTACATGATTAAGGTATATGTAATATAAATGGTACATGTGCGTTATGAGTGTATACTTTTGCATATATATATTTATTTCCAGTCATCATAAATTATTGGACTCTGATTGGCTAAAACTGCACATGTGACCACTGTGTACGAGACCGTATTCATTGATTTTGCCGGGTAGTACGGATCACGTGACTTAATAGATGTTTTCTCCCTCGATCGATTCGCGTAAATAATATCTCTTTTTCTGTTTATTAAGCAATTGTTTATCAAGAAATAAAAAGAAATCTCAATTAAAAACTGTATTGAATCTATCATTATGCGCATGTGTAAACTCAAATATCGATTGGATGCTAATTTCTTGCTTTGTTTTCCCTGATTACCCCACTCGTGCCGTCACCATGGTAAACAAAAGACTGGAAATGAAATGGCACTAGTCACTGGTTTATAATGAAATTGACACATAATTAGGATATATTTAGATCAATAGTTTTATCGAAATCAACCCAAACTCGATATGCATAGCAACTGACCTACGTATTCATTCGTTCGCTCCTGATTGTTTCCGTTCATTTGTTAAAACGTATCGTTACAGTGTTTCATAAAACATAAATGTCCGTTCGAAATAATTTGGTAGCCTACATGTAATGAACATTTATAAGATGCCCACATTCCAATGTGATGACGTAATCATGTTAGATACAGTTAAACTTAGGGCCTATCTTGAATTTTGTTCACTCGAACATATCGGTATTTCAAAGTTTAAAAGGTGGATATGCCACTTTGTTAGCTTAAAATACGGATATGTTCAACAGAAGCAGGTTTATGACATTAATATGTAGAAATGCAGGTAGATTCTACTTATGCGAGTTCCAAACATCGAAGTTTAACTGTATAGACTTCTTTGCTCTAGCGCGAGAAATTTCAGTGAACTGTTGTCAATTTCAAGTGTCAATTTAGGATCAAGTAAACAACACTATGTCAGATGATGCATGTTGTCTTTCTTGTATTGGACCTAGACTGGAAATAAATTCGTAATAATTTGGTAGCCTACATGTAATGAACATTTATAAGATGCCCACATTCCAATGTGATGACGTAATCATGTTAGATACAGTTAAACTTAGATACTTAGTTAAACTTAAAATTGCTGCTAACCATACCAAGGCGGGCTCCTATGTTCGCTTTGCTTTATATTTGTCTTGCGTGTTGTTTTCTATTTGGTGTGTGGATGTAGGAGTTATGTTGCGTGTGTGTGTGTGTGTTTGTTTTGGTATGACTGTGTGTGTGTGTTCTGCTTGAGAGGTGGGTGTATTGTTTGTGTTACGTTTCCTGCTTGAGTCGTTCGTATTTATTAGGGCCTATCTTGAATTTTGTTCACTCGAACATATCGGCATTTCAAAGTTTAAAAGGTGGATATGCCACTTTTTTAGCTTAAAATACGGATATGTTCAACAGAAGCAGGTTTATGACATTAATCTGTAGAAATGCAGGTAGATTCTACTTATGCGAGTTCCAAACATCGAAGTTTAACTGTATAGACTTCTTTGCTCTAGCGCGAGAGATTTCAGTGAACTGTTGTCAATTTCAAGTGTCAATTTAGGATCAAGTAAACAACACTATGTCAGATGATGCATGTTGTCTTTCTTGTACTGGATCTAGACTGGAAATAAATTCGTAATAATTTGGTAGCCTACATGTAATGAACATTTACAAGATGCCCACATTCCAATGTGATGACGTAATCATGTTAGATACAGTTAAACTTAGGGCCTATCTTGAATTTTGTTCACTCGAACATATCGGTATTTCAAAGTTTAAAAGGTGGATATGCCACTTTTTTAGCTTAAAATACGGATATGTTCAACAGAAGCAGGTTTATGACATTAATCTGTAGAAATGCAGGTAGATTCTACTTATGCGAGTTCCAAACATCGAAGTTTAACTGTATAGACTTCTTTGCTCTAGCGCGAGAAATTTCAGTGAACTGTTGTCAATTTCAAGTGTCAATTTAGGATCAAGTAAACAACACTATGTCAGATGATGCATGTTGTCTTTCTTGTATTGGATCTAGACTGGAAATAAATTCGTTACACGGCATTCCGGCAGGGTGTACGGGCTTGTATGACGGTTTTGGATTCCGTATTTCCTTCGCGCTTCGCTTTCAGGAAATACGGAATCCAAAACCGTCATACCAGCCCGAACACCCTGCCGGAATGCCGTGTAACTAATAATATCTAGTTTGTCTATAATAATAGATACTGTTCTATAAATAATAAAACACAAATGGCCCACACCCGGTTTGTAGGTGTCAACAGCAGTCACAAATATATCAATATGCGAAAAATGGTGATGAAGATGTCGCACACACGCGCACTTCATATTCTATGAATAGGTATCCAGCAAAACAATGCATAAAAATAAAACGAATTTGTAGTATATAAAATTTACTAAAGATTACGTATATTTATGAGCTCGACATTTCTGTTTATTTGGTTTCATCGTCGGGATTTTGGAGTATAACTTGACGTTTAGGCTACTAGCAAAAGGACAGTTTAGTGTCAGTTTTGTCTAATTATGCAGCTGACAAAATCTTTGCTTATTGCTCATCTAAATATATGCATATATGTATGTATTTTTTAATTTGTCATGTCATACTGTCAGTCGTATGCATATTTGTTGATTTTGTTTTCGCGTAACTATTGTGAATACACTTATCAAACTTAAACTTATCAAACTGTCTTATACAAAATGTTTGAAACATCCAAATTCCAAGTTGTTGGCCACTTATATTAAAATATATCATACCATTTTCAAAATATGTAAATATTCATTCTTTTGTAATGCTTTCCCGTTTAGAGTTTTTTAAACGGAAAAGAAGAACATTTTCTTCACTGTGCAAAGCGTGTGGATGTTTAATGACACTGACCGGACACCTTAAGGTGTTGTGCAGTTCATAAGCGTAAAAATGTTTGGTATATAGAGGTGAAGAAAAAACCGATCCATAACCATCAATTATCGCAATTTGCCCCATCTGTAAAAAACAAATTTGCATGCGAGTGAGTCCAAGCTCTATAAAAAGCTGATGATAGTGACCCAGGGGACATAGCCCGCATTGTGCTTGTCAACTTGAGCCTCCAGGTATTGTAATAATTATACATATATATTACTGTTGTGTTATGATTCTATGTTATCTAATGTTATGTTTTATTATATGCGTGTTATATTATTTGCATGTTATGTTTAAGGAATAATTCGAATATTTGTTGTATCCATGGAGGTATAAAAAAAATACCTGGTCACACTGTATGAAACCGCGAATTCGCGGTTTCATACAAAAGTGTTACCAGGTTTTTTTCATACCTCCATGAATACCATAAATGTTCCGAATTATTCCTTATAATTTAATATCACTACTGAATTTAAGAAAGTAGTTAAATAGAGAATCTGTCACGAGTGTTCATTATTTAACACTTTTAAAACGTGGGTTGTAGTCCTTCCGCCATATATATTTTTCGCCAAAACGCGACGTTGTTTTGTAGTAACGTCGTCGTCAATGACGTCATTTGGCGTCCTGCTTCATACAGCGCTTGTGGATAGCTGTTGGATTAAGAGAAAGTAGTCCCGACAATGCGTGGCCTATTTTTGTTTTCATGGGGCTATGAAAATAGAATTACTGCTAATCACAGCTAACCAAAAGTGATGAAAACAAACAATATTAAATTATTATTTAATAAATTATATTCAACACTCTCACAGAGCCAGGGCTGCCATTTTTCCGGATTTTTTCCCGAATTATTCGAATTTGATTTTTATCCTAGAAGAAGGTAGCTTAAAGCAAGCTGAACGTAAAGCAGAATTCGTCTAATGGCGCATTCTGCTTTACTTTCAACCTGCTTGAAGTAATTGCGCTTGAAAAATAAAAAATGTTCAAATCTCAGGATTGGTCATGATCAACTAATGGCAGCCCTTGAGAGCCTCTTTTTGGGTAAGACTATTTATACATGAGGAAAAGACATCGTTCTTTAAAAAAAACACGCTTTTATATTAAAACAATATTTCAAGTAGAAAAGTGTTTTGAAATTTACCAGACACGGGGTTACCCGTCGTCTGATCATTCTCTAAACGGTTCTCTACTCAGATTTAGATTAAATGTTACAAAATATCCCAAGCAATGTATTTTATAAGTTTATTGCATTGGG
Source organism: Gari tellinella (assembly GCA_922989275.2). Taxonomy (NCBI): domain Eukaryota; kingdom Metazoa; phylum Mollusca; class Bivalvia; order Cardiida; family Psammobiidae; genus Gari; species Gari tellinella. The sequence continues at coordinate 51,240,213 of OV277866.1, forward strand.
TTTGCGTTTCTTTTGCATTCAAACAGGAAAGAAACGCGAAAAGTACACAACGTTCGCGCCGTCTGTTTTCCTAAGATAACCATTCATATACAGTTTGTCAAGCAATGTCCTTGAACCCGCCGAACAGTAACGATAAAGTGCAGTTGCACTGATATTGTCATTAAAATCATAGGTGGTTTTCTCGAATAGACTTTTTGTACCCTTATTCTATTTATATAACGAGGTATACAACTCGACGCCTCTAATGTTGATGCTAGCTCGTCCTCGAAATATCAACGTACCATGCCTGTAAAATCAGCTTATATTCGCAATTGCATATATAAAATGCGACAATATCATTGTGAAACTTTAGCGCTTATTACCGGTAAATGTAAAAATGGAGCATTTAAGTCCAAACATTCATACAGAATCTAGCCGTCACTCTTTTATTGATTCATAGTGAAACTAAAGCAGTATGAAACAAGACATTTTATTGGCTGTTGCTAGACGGTATGTTACTTTTATGTTCCGATCAGGCAATGAAATTACTCGTAACAAAAATAGTAATTTTCCAACACAAACGTTGGACGAGTTCGTGTCCTAATGGTTCGTGACACATATTTTGTCAAATATCGTTCTTCTAAGTTGAAATACTTTGTACATTTAGACTGTTGATGAATATGGTGTAGCTGATAAATGTTGAATCCGTATTTGGTCAGGTTAAATCTGCGTTGTTTGAATTTTCTGGAATCGCTGCAATGTAGACCTTGTGTAGTACGTAAACCCAGCTAGAAAATATTTTAGTATGATATACATGTACTTGTACATGTATACTGTATTTACACTGTCCTTCAAAGTTATCATAATACTGTTTTCTGAATTATAGTATGTCTATATTTTGAGCGGCGCATTCACAAGCAATTTATACATGCAAGACTTGTGACCTGACACCATGCCCATATACAGTGGAGAAAACGTTATTCTTTCCCGTTTAAACGAAACGAAACGCAAACGCAAAACACTAAAACGTAGAAAAGTACAACTTTTGGACAATTTTGATAATTTATGTTTATCTTGGCTCCAACCAGTTTGGAGCCTGATCAGACGCCGGGTTACCCGGCGTCTGATCTGGCTCCAACCAGTTTGGAATAGAAATAATAGTTTTAGCGTAAACGCGTTTATTTGGAAAGAATAACGTTTTCTCCACTGTACAGCGAAGAGGACATTACTCTCTCCGGTGTAAACGGAAACAAAGGGCAAACGCATTACAATAAAACATAGACAATGACAACTTATTGACATTCTGACTATTTGGCAAACAGTTTGGAGTCTGATATGGCTCTAAACTGCTTGCAGTGGAAACAAGTTTTAGCGTGAGCGCGCTTATTGGGAAAGAATATAAAGGATCTGTCATGAGTCGATGTTTAAGACAAGCTGATCTCAAAGGAGTCTAGAATTGAAATGTTATTAGGCGAGCCTTGGCGAGCTTAATAACTTTTCTATTCTAGACGAGTTTGAGATCAACTTGTCTTAAACATCGACGAGTGACAGATTCTTTTTCTCACATTACCAACGATTTTAAGCTATTTTTAAAGCAAAATGCATTTTTTAAAACCCCGTTGACGTCAGAACGCAGTTATAAATAGTGACGTTAAAGTGACGTCATCAAAGTGATCTTACACATGTTGGAGATATTGATATTCGTCATCGTTTTTCGCTATAGAAAACAAGGGTAGTTATATGAGAAAACGTATTCTCCACTGTATCTAGAAATATGTTTGACCTGTAACCAGTTTGGACCCAGATTTAACGTCGGGTCGTTCAGTCTCTTATCTGTATATAAACTGTTTGCAAATGTGTATGACTGTATATGTTTTTTATAACAAGTACACTGACAATGGTTTCGTTTTCGGACTAATGGTTCTCAGACATGTATTCACGATTTGCAGAATTGAGATGCAGTAAGGATGAATTAATTAGACTGTTCTAAAGAGTGACATTTTCTTCATTCTATTTAATTGCGTTTGCCCTTCGTTTGCGCTTTTAAAAGCGGGATATAATAACGTTTTCTCTGATGTAATGCGGCGCCCGATAAGCTCCAACCCAATCTCTCAAAGTACAGTGCTTCCTCTCTACTACAACTCCCAATGTGTGTGTTGATCGGAGGGAGCTGTTATAGGGAGGGAAATTGCTTACATTTGCAAACGGCTTGAATCCAGATCAGACGCCGCGTACGCGTAGTCTTAGAGCCTATACTTTTCTACATGTCATTGCACTTTGTGGTAGTTTAATTGCGTTTAACCCCTTCACTGCCATGGCGTCATCAAATTTAAACAGGTGTCGTCTGCTTCTATTTCTAAAATTCAATGTTTAGGTATTTGGACTTAAGAAATATTGAAACGAGTGTCAAACAGTTTGGATCCTGATCAGACGCCTCGTAAGCGTCTTATCAGGATCCAAACTGTTTGCAAATAACTACTGTACTCGGGGTAAGACAGTGAAGTGGAGAAGACGTTATTCAATCCCGTTTGACCTAAACGAAAACGGAATAATACTCGTATACAGTATAAAATTTCAGCCGATTGAAAAGTTCTGAACACTTGTTTTCGTGAGTGGCAAACAGTTTTGGACCTGATCAGACACCGGGTCACCCGGCGTCCGATCTGGTCACAAACTGTTTGAAATGGAAATAATTAGTTTCTCCATAAGCGCGTTTATTTGAAACAGAATAACGTCTTCAACACTGTGACACAAACACACCTCTTTTACAGCCAGGGGCCTCTGTGGCCTAGTTGTATAGTCACTGTGACTTACATCACTAAGCTCCTCACCGCTGTGAGTTCGAATCCCTGTAAGGTCGTTCGGATGTTTCATGTGGGGAAGCCTTCCAGCTGGCTTGCGGAAGGTCGGTGGTTCTACCCAGTAGCCGATTGGTGCCTGAAACAGTGCACAAAGGACTTCTGGGGTCTTCCTCCTCCTATAATTAGCTGGACGTCGCGATATGGCTGAACTACTGTTGAAAGCGACGTAAAATCAAAACAAATCAAAATCTTTTACAGCCATGTTCAAGCTCTTCATTCTCGCTCTGATGGTGGCTGCCATATCAGGCCATTATTATAATTATGGGACAGGAGTGGGCGCTCATATGGTCGGATCAACAGTAGGACATGGCCATTATTATACGAGAGGAGCACGTCATGGGGGAGCTATTATGATGGGACATGGTAATGTATTAAATTTAAGATAATCAATTCCTTTGGATTGGTATGAAATATATATTACGAGAATGGGTTGTTATCTGGTTGAAAAACAAGTCCGCAGGACGAGTTTTTAAACAGATAACAACCCATTCGAGTGATATATTTTTCATATCCCTTTTAAACAGATAACAACCCATTCGAGTGATATTTTTTTCATATCCATCCAAAGGAATTGATTATTTTGTTTATTGTATAAATCTTAATGACGTTTTAGAGAGAAAACACACAAAATTAATTATTTACGCGCGACGTCATAAAATATATTTAGACGTAGCGTCACAAAAATGATATCGTCACTGCAAAAGTGATATCATCACTAGTGACGCATATAACATGTATGAAATTTATCTGAGAAATCTCTATAAATCATCGATAGGTATATGATAAATAGACACATCTTTGAGGAGACATTTTATTATTCCCAGTAAATTCGTCCGTTCTAATTAACCCTTTCATTATCAAATTAATTGTTAAATTTTTACCACTAAATCGCCATATTGTCGTCTGCTTCAATATTGTTGTCTGCAATATCGTTTCAAAGTTAAATTTAAGGCAGAATGACTGAAGAAATTTCAAAACGAGTGTCAAACAGTTTGGATAATTATAAGACGCTGCGTGACGCGGCGTCTAATCAGGATCTATATTGTTTGCAAACGTGCCTTTTTGCGTAATTGAGAGTGGAAAGGCTCAATGCGCTTATGTTAATACTACATGTATACTGTCAATTGCAAACAGTTTAGAACCAGATCAGACGCCGGATGACCTGGTTCCTGATCAGGCTCAAAACTGCTTGCCACCCAGACTAAAGTACATTTCATTGAATTGCGGATACATTTCGTTTAACCCTTTCCCCATAAAAAGCGACTTTTATTGTATTTATTTTATTCCTTCGCTGAAGAAAATAGTTCCAGTTTATACTCTAACAATTACAATTACAAATATGTTATATAGCCTAGCAGATTTTAGTTTAAAGCAGGCTGAAATTAAAGCAGAATGTGCCTTCAGGCACATTCTGCTTTACTTTCAACCTGCTTTAAGTGATCACCAGTCCTGTCTTCAAAACTAGAAACAGGCTATGAGGTTAAGGGTTAATTAAACAGCAAAGAGTGACGTCTCATCCGTTGTTTTCAACCAGTCTCCAAGGTTATAAAGCGCTGAAGTTGAGTCTGAGTTCGTTTTTGCCGTTTGACCAATCAAATGCTTAAGAACGAACTCATACTCAAATCAAACGTTGTATAACCTTAGAGCTTGTTATGTCCTTTTCAAACGTTTTGAAGTCGATCAGACACCGTGCAAATTTCAAAATTTTTGAAAATGTATTTTTTGACTCATTGAGCCCTAGTGACGCATATACAGTGGAGAATCTGTTATTATTTCCCGTTTAAACGCAAACGTACGCAAACGCAAAGCACTAAAACGTAGAAAAGTACAACTTTTGGACAATTCTGATAATTCATGTTTATCTTGGTGGCAAACAGCTTGGAGCCTGATCAGACGCCGGGTTACCCGGCGTCTGATCTGGCTCCAAACTGTTTGCAATAGAAATAATAGTTTTAGCGTAAACGCGTTTATTGGGAAAGAATAACAGATTCTCCACTGTACATGTATGCGTCCTTTACCAAAAGTGTACCCGTGAAGGGGTAAATTTGTCTTATACAAACAGTGAAGTGTACAGTGGTGTCTGATCAGCATCTAAACTGTTTCACGCTCATATACCGTGTTCCCTGCCTTTAACGGCCCTCCCAACAACGATTCCCTCCCAACAACGACATTGCCGCTGTTCCCTAAACGGGACAATTTTGTCGAACGTATTTTATAGCTGCAATATCGTCTGTTTAAAATTATCGTCTGCTGATTTTCTCAAAGTTACATACATTGTATAAGTGGAAGTTTTGAAAGAAGAAATATAACGAGTGACAAACAGCTTGAATCCAGATCAGACGCCGCGTAAAGTGGTGTCTGATCAGCATCTAAACTGTTCCACACTCATATACAGTGTCCCCCCTTCAACGGCCCTCCCTACAACGATTCCCGCCTTGCAATGGCTATTTCCGCAGTTCACTAAACGAGACTGTTTTGTCTAATGGTTTTATAGCTGTAAGATAGTCTGCTTAAAATTATCGTCTGCTTACATATGTAGATTCTATTTTCCCAAAATTACAAATAAGTGTAAATATAATGACAAGTGACACACAGCTTGATTCTAATGTAGACGCTTCGTTGCTTCTGGTCTGGATTCAAGCTGTTTGCAAATGTAAGCCAAGTCTTAATTTCCCTCCCTATAACGACCCACTCCGAACAACACACACAATATGTGTCTCCCGTTTGGTGTCGTTCTAGAGAGGCAGCACTGTACATAATTTTAGGTCAAACATATTGACATTCTAAATGTAACCCTTTACCTCATAGCCTACATGTATTTCTAGTTTTGAAGACAGGTGATCACTTAAAGCAGGTTGAAAGTAAAACAGAATGTGCCTTAAGGCACATTCTGCTTTACTGTCAGCCTGCTTTAAGCTAAAATCTGATGGGCTACATAAAATATTTGTACTGGTAATTGTTCATGAGGGTATTAACTGGAACTATTTTCTTCAGCGGAGGAATAAATTAAATACGCTTAAAGTGTTTTCTATGGAATAAAGGGTTATGAAATAAAAGCAGACGGTAAGTTTGCGAGCAGACGATATTATGGCAGTGAATAAGTCAGACGAGTGATGTCATAGTGTTAGTAAGTAAAAAGGGCTACACTGAAACACGACGTCTCTCTTCTGTATTAAAAGGTGGCCACGGCAGGAACCATGAATATGGATACGGAAACGGAAATGGACACGGTCGAACTTACGGATACGGATCATCATATGGCCATGGAGGACCTTCATATGAATGGAGAAGAATTTACCACACCAAATATCGCCCAACAACGGTTGGGACTTGGAGGCTCGAAGCAATCGGAGCAGGAAGAAGGCATTATGGATATGGGACAGGCAGCGGACATGTCGGTGGTGTCTATGCGACTGGTGGACATGGCCGTGGTATCCATTCGGCTGTTGGACATGGCGGTAACTACATGGCTGGCATTGGACGACATGCGGGTAGTATGCTTATGACGAGTGGCGGAAGAGGACGACATGGTTCCTTTTATGGCACAGGAAAAGGACAAGGTGCATATTATGGTACGGGAGGAGGACATGGTGGTTTCTATTATGGTTCAGGAGGTGGGCATGGTGATGTCTATTATGGTTCAGGAGGTGGACATCGTGGTCACTATATGGGTGGAAAAGGTGGCGGTCGCATGATGATAGGAGGATACCGTCCTTATTATTCTAGCGGCTATGGACGTTAGTATTTTTTCTGTACTAATTTTAACTCTTGTCCTGCTTAATTATCGACTGCAAAATTGGTTAAATTTAGTTTTATACATTTTGTAAGGGACGAAATCTAAAAACGAGTTGCAAACAGCTTGGATCCAGATCAGACGCCGGTAAACTGTTATTTTACCCCGCTTAAACGCATTTGCTATAGTTCACTGAAATGCGTTTGTGTTTCGTTTGCGTTTAAACGGGAAAGAAAGAATATGAAAACGTTTGTAGTAAGAGTGGAGAAGACGTTATTCTTTCCCGTTTAAACGTAAACGAAATGTAAACGCATTCCGGTAAAACTTAGAAAACATTTTATTTAAATCTGAATAGCAAACGGTTTGGAGCCTGATCAGACGCCGGGTAACCCGGTGTCTGATCTGGTTCCAAACTGTTTGCAATGGAAATAATAGTTTAAACGTTAACGCGTTTATTGGTGAAGAATACCGTCTTCTCGACTGATGTACTGAGTCGCCTATTAGGGTTTCCCGGCGTCTGATCTGGCGCCAAATTGTGTGCAATGGGTATAATAGTTTAAACACAAACGCGTTTATTCGGAAAACATTTACCTAATTTAAAATGACGTAACTTCTAATGAGGTCAAATCGTCATTTTCGCGCCAAACTGTCATAGTTGTTGATCTTAGAATGTAAACGATGGAACCTATTTTTTGCTTTCGAATGTACACAGCTACAGTTATTTGGTCATGGCTGTTCCTGATAGGGTACACATTATTCGTGTTATCAACCTCTAATATGGATTAAACACACATGCATACTTACAAAGCGTTAAACTTATATTAGAAAGTACAGCAAATACATTGTAAATATAAGCAATGAAAATATTTTTTTCGGCGTTCAAGCGAAATGTACGACAGAAAATTATCTGCAAAATTACTATGAATCGCTAGATTCATGGTATTTGCCGATAATTTTCTGTCGTTGAACGCCGAAAAAAATCAATTCATTTCTTAAGTATCACGTCTTCCCCACTGTATGTCTGTTGTTGTTGTTATTTTCAGATCGTAAAGGAGGTTACCGATCTTATAAAGGTTAAAGGATAAAGTAAGTATTACCGGAAGTAAACTTAACCTTTCGAAATATCGTCTTACTCAAAATTGTTGTTAGAAACGATTTTGAAACACATGTAGCAACCTAAACCAACATAATGTTTACCCATACATTTGTAAATGCATATTGCCCATAAAATACGCCAGCAAATGGTGAAGATCGCGATCGGGGGAAGGGGTGTTCCAAATGCGCGCGTTTACAATCGTTATTTCCACTGCAAATAACACGGAGTCAGATCAGACGCCGGATTTTCTGATATGGATTCAATCTTTTGCCTCTAAGATTCTTTTTATTTGAACGCACTGCATTTGTCTCTTTCACTGAGCCTCATGCTGAAGCAATCGATTGCAGCCTGTTGAAATAAAACTAAACGTAATCGAATTTAGTACATTGCTCCCTCACCCGACGGCCCTCGGAACAACGATTCCTCATTAAAACAACGCTTGCCGTTGTACCCCAAAACAAGACAATTAAGTGTAACACTTTAATTGTTGCAATATCGTCTGCTTAAACTTATTGTCTACTCTTTTGTTCCCTCAAAATTACATAATAGTGAACATTTGACATAAGAAATATAATGAAAATTACATAATAGTGAACATTTGACATAAGAAATATAATGAAGAGTGACAAACAGCTTGAATCCAGATCAGACGCCGCGATAAGCGGCGTCTGATCTGGATTCAAGCTGTTTGTACAAGTAAACCAAGTCTTAGCCTTCCTCCCTTTAACAACACGCTCCGAACAACGCACACATTATACGTCTCCCATTGGGTGTTGTTGTTAAGAGGGAGCACAGAATAAAAATTACCCGGTTCTTGAAGATATTGATGACTACGTATTTCCAATTTGAGTAGCAAACAGTTTGGAATCTGAACTAGTCTCTAAAATGTTGACAATAACAGCAACAACAACAACAATAATAATTATAACAATAATAATGATAACGACTTGATTGGACGAGAAAACTTATTCGATACAATCAATAATCCATGAGGCCCTTAACATATGATCCGTGTCATGACAAAACCAGCTTTATTGCACTGCAAACAGTATTTATCAAGGCCAGCCACCCACATGCATCTAAAGCATTTTATGTAGCTGTATTACATGTATATACGGTATTTGACAGTGTAGACCAAACTCAGATACAGAGACTTGGGTGACGACGGTCTGTACAATGATGCAATGCAATAAGGCTGGTTTTGTCTTGGCACAGCCCAAATATACAAATACATAAAATCCCGAACAACAAAACAGCAGTAATAATTGTTTAGTATAAACGCATTAATTGCGAAAGAATAACGTAGTCTCTATTGCAACTGTTGAATACATGTATTATTCTTTTCTCCAATAGAAGCGCCTTTTAGCGCATTCAATGTATTCGTCCACTGATTCACACAGTCATGAACAGGTTACATACGAAATAGTTTTTTATTGCCTGGCAGATGAACCAACCACCCTACTATATGTTTATGTACCCTATTATCTGCAATGTTACTTTGTTACATGTATTTTGCAAAACTGATATATACTCCCTCATGTTGCACTACGGTGCCTGAGATGAAATAAGGTAATGTTGTTGTTGTTGTTGTTGAAAGCTTGCAGGTTGAAAGGAAATAAGAAAGCGCTTTACGACGCATTCCGATTAACTTACAGCCTGGTGCATGTAGTGACCTGTCTTCTTAAGCCGTTCCCCCTTTATTACGCCTTTTTATGCCTCTAATTTATTCCTCCAAAGAAAAAACAGTTTTATTTTATTAAGTTATGATCGTGTACTACCGTAATTAGAAAATATTTCTTTATCTTAGAAGATCATAGCTTGAAGCAGGCTGAAAGTAAAGTAGAATGCGCCTTAAGTGGTCAACCTGCTTTAAGTGGTCATCTGTTTTCCAAACTAGAAACAGGAAATGGGGGTAATTGGTTAACTAGAAACAGGTTATGAGGTGGTGGGTTAATGAGCAAGACATCAGCAAGTAATGTTATAGGAATGATAACATGTTTTAGATTTTTATACACTTCCGGTTTTTGAAGTTCGCTATGTAACAATGTTTTACGCATCACACAATTCAATGTTTGACCGTTGTTTTTACTCGTCGATTTTCTTTTCTTTTTCAGATGGACAGAAGGGTTAGTCGATGTGAACTCGCAGACCTAACCCCAACTCGTCAACGACCACAGTACTTGCTTTAAACACATAATGCTTGTACTTTTCCGAAATGTAAATAAACAAGTAGTTTGCAAGTTTGATCCTTTGTTTGGACTTGTTTTTCATATTTCCTCATTCTAATTACAACTAAGATGCTCCCTTCCTACAACGGCCTTCCGAACGACTTCCTTACAACTACGCTTGCCGCTGTTCCCCAAACAAGACATTTCTGTCTGAAGCTTTAACTGCTGCAAAATCGTCTGCTTACAGTGGAGAATCTGTTATTCTTTCCCAATAAACGCGTTTACGATAAAACTATTATTTGCAGTGCAAACAGTTTGGAGCCAGATCAGACGCCGGGTAACCCGGCGTCTGATCAGGCTCCAAACTCTTTGCCACCAAGATAAACAAGAATTATCAGAATTGTCCAAAAATTGTTCTTTTTTACGTTTGAGTGCTTTGTGTTTGCGTACGTTTGCGTTTAAACGGGAAAGAATAACAGATTCTCCACTGTAGAAGTGTCTTCTGCTGTTTTACTCAAAATGACATTTTGACAGAAGAAACATAAAGACGAGTGATGAACAGTTTGAACCCTGATCAGATGCTGCGTTACGCGGCGTCTGACCTGGGTTCAAACTGTTTGCAAATGCAATCTTAGGGTATTAATTTCCCCCTCCCTATAAAAACTCCCTCAGAACAACACACACTATTTGTTTCCCATTTGGAGAACAGTTCTTTGAAGATATAGCCGGAAAGACGTGAATCTTTATCCGTTTTCACTAAACAAAACACAAAAGCAATGCAGTAAAATATAAAAAGACAGCAACAGGCCCTTAAAAGATACATGAAAATTGTTTAATATTTGTTGACTCATAGCCTTTTTCTAGTTTTGAAGACAGGGAACCACTTTAAGCAGGTTGAAAGTAAATCAGAATGCGCCTTCAGGCGCATTCGGCTTTTACTTTTAGGCTGCTTTAAGTAACCAGCTACTCAGATACAAAAATATTTTTTTACGGTGCATATTCATGACTGTATAAACTAAATCTATTTTCTTCAGTGGATGAATAAACTAGTAAAAGCGCATGGGAAAAGTATCATTGACATACATTTGTAGGTCTGATCTGGCCCAAATCTGTTTGCAATGGAAACACTTTTCTCACATAACTACCCTTGTTTTCTATAGCGAACAACGATGACGAATATGCTTATCTCCAACATGTGTAAGATCACTTTGATGACGTCACTATAACGTCACTATTTATAACGGCGTTTTGACGTCACCGGGGTTCAAAAAAATGCATATTGCTTAAAAAAAAGTTAAATTCGTTGGTAATGTGTGAAAAGAATCTGTCACTCGTCGATGTTTAAGACAAGTTGATCTCAAACTCGTCTAGAATAGAAACGTTATTAAGCTCGCCAAGGCTAGATTCCACTGAATTTCGCAGCGTGGGCTCATATTTCAGGTTGAATAATTATTTACAGTTGTTTATTTTAGAATTATAAAATAACATTCACACACTAAAGCTAATAATATGATCAGACATTCAGTAAGGAGTCGTTTAGATAAAGGTTCATTGCTAAATGATTATTGAAGAATGAGCCATTATTCCTTTATCGTTCCTTATAGAGCATTCTAATTACTTTATTATTATTATACCAGATTTATATAGCTATCTTTTCACACAGGAGTTGTGCGTTCAAAAGCGCTTCACATAAAAGTATATAAAGATACATACAAAGCGAGAAAAGACAAATAAATACATTTAGATTTAAAAAATACATGTATGTTAAAGTTACTGTCTGAAAAACAGCGTTCCCTTTCTACAACGACACCCAATGGGAGAAAAAGAGTGAGTGTTGTGTCAGGAGGGAATCGTTATAGAGCGGAAAATTGGCGTACATTTGCAAATAGCTTGAATCGAGACCATACGCCGAGTAACGCAGTCTCTGATCTGGCTTCAGGCTGTTTGTCCCTCGTCATTATATTTCTTCAAAATCGTCAGAATGTCCATTAATTCATTACTTTCAGAAAAACAGCAAACGACAATTATAAGCAGACGATATTGCTGACATGAAACTATTGGACATACTTGTCTTGTTTGGGGAACAGCGGCAAGCGTTGTTGTGCGGAGGGAATCGTTGTTCGGAGGGCCGTTGTTGAGAGGGAGCACTGTATACTGCAAACGCATTTTGAGTTTTAATGTCCATGGCTTCCTAGTTTAGATAAACAGCGTTCCCTCTCTACAACGGCCCTCCCAACAGCAACTCCCTCCTTACAACGACAATTGTCGCTCTTCCCTAAACAGGGCAATTATGTCACGGCTGAAATGTCGCCTGCTTAAAATTGTCGTCTGCTATTTTTCTCAAAGTTACATAATGGACCCTTTGACAAAATAAACTTAACGACGAGTGACAAACAGCTTGGATCCAGATCAGACGCCGCGTTACGCGGCGTCTGATCTGGATTCAAGCTGTTTGCAAATGTAAGCCAATTTCCCTCCCTATAACGACTCCCTCCGTACAACGCACATAATGTGTGTCTCCCATTGGGTGTCGTTGTAGAGAGGGAGCAATGTACTATCCTTATTGTAGGAATAATAAAAGGCATAAAAGGTGTATATGTGCAGTAATGGTCTAACAGTCCCTAAGACGCTTCAGTTCCAAACCGCTACAATAAACAAATGTGGTCATATACCATTTATACTTTTATAAACATGTATGTTTCCCTCCATCTAACGACTCCCTCCGAACAACGAACACAATTGTTGTCTCCCATTGGATGTCGTTGTAGAGAGGGAGCACTGTACTATATAATAACGAATAGTTTGTACGTTGCATACACTTCTTTTTATTGACTTATTCTCAACCATATACAGTGGAGAATACGTGATTCTTTCCTGTTAAAACGCAAACGAAACGTAAACGCATTACAATACAATGGAGAAAATAACATTTTTTTTTGACAAATCTGACTATTTATTTTTATCTGAATGGAAATCAGTTTGGAGCCTGACCAGACACCGGGTTGGCGATGGAAAGAATAGTTTAAGCGTAAATGCGTTTATTGGGAAAGAATAGCGTCTTATCCAGTGTAGCATAAGCGCGGTTTTGGGAATGTATTACATTATCTACACTGTACTAAATAAAAGGAAATAGTTTGTACGTTACTTACACGTCTTTTCATTGAATAATTCTCGACCATATACAACAATACGAGACAACAATTGTGTGCGTTGTTCGGAGGGAGTCGTTAGAAGGAGGAAAATCCGCTAACATTTGCAAACAGCTTGAATCCTGATCAAACGCCGCGTAACGCGGCGTCTGATCTGGATTCAAGCTGTTTGTCACTCGTCATTAAGTGTTTTTCTTTCAAAATGTTCAATATGTAACTTTGAGAAAAACAGCAGACGACAACTTTTAGCAGACGATATTAAAGCAGTAAAAGCGTTAGACATAATTGTCTTGTCTAGGGAACTGCGACAAGAGTCGTTGTAAGGACAAAGTCGTTGTTGGGAGGGCCGTTGTAGGGAGGGAGTGCTATACAGTGTAGATGTTATTCATTCCCCAAACCGCATTGATGCTGAAGTCCATGTGTCAATTGTAAACACGATTTACATTCAGATCAAATAGATCACTAGAAATTTCTAAAACTTATCTCCTACATTCTGTTACAATACGTTGAGTTTACGTTTGATTTTAAATAAGAAATGAACTGATTTTTCGGCATTTAAGCGAAATAAACGACAGAAAATGAATGGCAAATTTGATTATTTGATATTCATTTTCTGTCGTTTATTTCGCTTAAACGCCGAACAAATAAGTTCAATTCTTTTTCTAACATTATATGTGCTGTAATTTCTAAAATTATGAACCGTTTATTAGTTTAATCCATATCAGAGGTTGCTAACACGAAAACTTGTATCCTGAAAGGAACAAACATAGCCGCATTACTGAAGCTGTTTGCTATTCAAACGCAAGAAAACAAGTTCCACTGTAAACATCAAACGGCATAGATTTGACAGTTTGACGCAAACATGCCGATTACTGAAGCTGTGTACATTCGAGCGCAACAAAATAAGTTCCATTGTAAACATTAAACGTAATGGATTTGACATTTTGTCGCTTAAATGCTGATTCAACGTCAATTTGAAATGACGTCATTTTTAAACTAGGATAAGTATATTGATTATTTTTTGTCATAAAAATGCAGACAGATGCTGTTTATAAGGTATTTCAATTTGCTTGAAAGTTGTCTCATTAATAAAGAATACTTTTAATGGTAAGGCATACATCAATTAGGAAGCATACATGTGTATTTGAAAAATCGGCAAAATGTCTGTTGTCTGAGTTTGAAGGACTAATTCGCGGAGAAAATAATGCAGGTGATATTGTTAATTCAGAGGGTTGTTTTAGATACTTAGGTGTATTTCTGGATGAAACATTGATTTTAAAAGATAATGTGAAAAGAAAGTGTCGCGTTGCAATGCTGAACTACTCCAGAATAAAATTTATTAGGACACATTTAACGAAGGAAGCTACAGAAATACTAGTCATTTCACTTGTTATCTCTCATTTAGATTATTGTAATGTTGGTTTATACGGAAACACGAAATGTGATTTAGATAAACACCAGCGAACTCAGTATTTGTGTGCTAAGCTTGTTTAAACAGGAATTGGCCATACAGCTCTAAGAAATCACCTTAAGTTTTACTTTGGTTACATGTTGTACAGTGGATAATCTGTTATTATTTCCCAATAAACGCGTTTACGCTAAAACTATTATTTGCAGTGCAAACAGTTTGGAGCCAGATCAGACGCCGGGTAAGCCGGCGTCTGATCAGGCTCCAAACTGTTTGCCACCAAGATAAACAAGAATTATCAGAATTGTCCAAAGGTTGTTCTTTTCTACGTTTTAGTGCTTTGCGTTTGCGTACGTTTGCGTTTAAACGAGAAAGAATAACAGATTATTCACTGTATCTGGTAAGGCACGTATCTCGTTCAAAATACTGACATAGATGTTCCATTGCTCCTGTGTGCCTAGAACTTCAAGCTATGCCTACATCATCACACAATCTTAAATCAGCAGACAAAGCTTGTGAAATGTACATTGTGCCTTTTAATAAGAGAAAGACCTTCTGTGAAAGGACTTTTGGAACAATTGGTCCCAAACTTTGGAACGAGCTTCCAAGCAAAATAAAACCTGAAATCATCATCTTCCCGAAATCATCATTCTGAAATCATCATCATTTGATATCATCATCCCTCATCATTCATTGGCGCTATATGACCTGTTCTGTGTCGCGTTGCCGTAAAACCGAACTACATGTAATGTATTACTCCTATTCCGGTTTTTTTATCAATTAGATTTTAAATCGATGTACAGCGCCAATGAATGCATCGATTATAAGAATAGGTCTTAACCAAAATTAAAATGTTTCAAAGTTTCAAAGTTTACAGTGGAAAGGACGTCATTCTTTCTCGTTTCAACGAAAGGAAACGCACAGTGTAATTGAAATATAGATCATCGCTGTGTATGACAGATCGTAAGGATATTATTTGATGCTATCGGTATTTTTATACGAAATTGAAAAGAATATTGCAGTTAATTAAACGCATTTGTTATTTGATGAGCGACAAAATGGTAAAACCACACGAAAAACAGTGTGATCTAAAGATTTAATTTCCCTTGCTTGACTACAGAAACACACATACTGAGATATCCTTAAAAAGCGCGGACAAAAACAGGACTGAATTTATTCCATACAGTCGACTATCAAGACACAATCATGCCTACAACCTAATCAAATGTTTTGAGAACTTGTGGCTCAATCACGTTTCTGTGTATATATTGAATACTAACATGACACGTGAATGTGTCTCTATAAACAAAAAACACATTTACCGTGATATATCTAGTATAATATACAACGCAGTTAAAGTAGTCCGTTTTGCAGGCTCTTCCCGTGCCCGCCATACGTTAAACACAGTTCCTTCAATGAAAGACATGTGGCGTAATATTTCCTAGGAGATGGTAGCTTAAAGCAGGCAGTAATTAGAGCAGAATGCACCTTAAGGCACATTCTGGTTTACTTTCAACCTGCTTTTAGTGGTCATTTTCGTTTAGAACAAAGCTAGAAACATGCTACTTTTATTAGGTATGACTTGTTTTTAGAATGGGTAGAATGGAACAGCAATAGAAGGGCGTTCCTACTTCATGTAGATACTCGTTGTGGGTAATAGTCCGATGCAATTGTTGCCCTTTATTATCAAAAAGGAACCAGTGTAGACCCGGTAAGACCCTTATTTGTAATGTCAAAATCGAAATCATATATGTTCTACCGTTGTTAATCGGCTATTTAAGAACGGTTGGGAGTTGTGCTGCTCAGGAATTGGCCACGAAGGCCGAAATCGGCTATTTAAGAACGGTTGGGAGTTGTGCTGCGCAGGAATTGGCCACGAAGGCCGAAGTGTATGAGTCTTTGTTCGTTTCTCAATAAACGGGTTTATCATAACTTAAAACAATAACTTCCGGTGTCTGGTTAGGCTCCAAACTGTTTGCCACTCAGATTAAAACAAATGAAAATACATTTAAAAACAATTGAATTTTTCTACAGTTTATGTTATTGCGTTTGCATATAATTTGTGATTATATCTTTCGGTGCCAAATTAATTATAAGATTTTAACCCCGTCATCGTTACTTTGCCGTCTGCTTCAATATTGTTGTCTGCATGATTGTTTCAAATTAAGATTTCAGGTAGATGTGTCTTAAGATATATCGAAACGAGTGGCAAACAGCGTCTCCGGTGCCGAAAGGTTAAACGGGAATCTTCATCATCGCTGTACCAAAACGGAGATCGATCGAGAGATTGTGAGACGTCAGATTCCTTTGCCAATTGCAGTTTAAAGGAACAACTTTAGCCTTTGTATATAGACACATGCCTTCTGTATACCTTTAGGCAGCCTATGAGTTTAACCATTTAACCCTTTCACTATCGAAGACGCCCAAAGGTGTCTTTGCAAACAGTTCTGATCCTGATCATACGCCAGACAACGCAATCCAAACTATTTGTCACTTGTTTCGAAATTTCGTCAACTATACTGCATTTAATCTGCAGGTGAAATACTCACGACAGATTTGACATAGAAATGGTTGATAAACATTTTGGCAATAAACCTTTAACACGTTATGTAGAAGTAAAATATAGTTTTCAAACCTTGTCGTCTGCTGTGCTTCTCAGAGATGCTTTGTCTCTTTCATTTGAGTTGCTGTCGTCAGGGTGTCAACTGGCTGGATCAGATGAGACGCCGCCCGGGTTTGCAAGATTTACAGTGGAGAAGACGTTATTCACTCGCGTTTAAACACCAATACTATTCAATAAAGTGTAGAACATTACAATATTGTAACAGAATGTACAGTTGCATTGCTTTTGGGAAGTTGATTCATTTACATGTATTTGTTGTTTATGTCATATGTTATAGGACACACCAATATTTCATTGATGTTTATATATTTGTATTAGGTTTTCATATGGAAATGGTGTAAGTCATCGATTTTGATGCGATTTGGAGCGATCTAACGATTGTTAGATTCCGCGAAAACCCATGACTTTTCATACTTGCTCATTTCATACAGTTATTGTAGAAAGTATGCATGATAAGAACATTGTTTACTAACAGTCTGCATTTCTTCTTAGGTCATTTATTTAAGTGATATCCATGATTTGTGCTGACGTAGTGTGTTTATTCTGTAAATTCAATCAATTGGAAATATTCTTAATCCGAGCAGAATTGCAGTTTACAGAGTAATCACTGTCAGCAATGGTTATATTTAGCGTGTGTGTTATAATTCATATAAAGATGTATAGGATGCATCCTTTAATATTGAAGTTAATTCACATTTTATTATTGTTGTTACGTTTTAATAACGGCGATAGCTTATTGGTTTGCAACAGTGATGCGGTTAACGGGTATTTCCGTTCCTGATATCGATTGATCAATATTGTCACGTGACGGCATCCTTGTATTTCTAGTGGATAAAAGGAACTGTTTACGTTCAAAGTATTCTCGCGCTATAGGCTACAACTATGAGTGAAGCTGAGCGTTCCAGCACTTCCACTTCCACTTTCGGCACGTCTGAGAACTTTCGAACTCAGACTTTTTGCTCTAACTTCAAAATCTCTAAACTTGCAATTTAAGACGGTGTTTGCATTTAGAACAGGAAGTCCCGTCACATGAACACGCGCGTTTTCTTATTTCTGTATCCTTTAAGTAAACTTAGGCTTCAGGATTAGAGCTAGAGGATCTGGATCTAAATCTACGTCACTGTCGCAGAACCTGTTAGAACTAGAACTAGTTTAAGTATTTGCCTGTTAGTCTTTAAGTCTGATGTGTCCAGCCTAATATAGAAGATTGATTGATACATTATTATTAAACTTTCATTAACTTTACATTGCATTGTGTCGTGTTTCCCAATTCCGTTATTTTTAATTAATCCCAGAGTGAGCGTGGATCCGTCAGACTGAGTGATCTGGAGACCTAAGGAGTAAAATCGGGCTGTCCGGTTACAATATGTTCAACTTTCTAGATATGTGTTTAGTATATACGCGTTCACTGGGAAGTAATAACATCTTCTACATTGTATCAAAGATTTTAATGAAGCGTTAAGAAGGTAAATGCTTCGCCATGTCTTCGAAGATAAAGGGACTACTACAGGCATATTATCGAAAAAAAGTATTTTCGTTATTTTGTTTTAAAAAAAACCTTTTGTAAAAAGCCACTTGTAGCAATCTGGGGCCCGTTTCACAAAACTTCGTACGAAAACTTTAGAATACATCTAATATCTGTAGTTTCCTGTCTTGTCATTATTGCCATTGTCGCTCTTGTAATATAGTGGAGAAGATATTATTCTTTCCAAATAACATCGTTTACCCTAAAACTATTAATTGTATTGCAAAACCAGGCTCCAAAATAAGTTGCCACTGCAATTTGAATACATTGTATGACTTTATAAAAAATTGTCATTTTCTACATTTTATAATACTAGTATTGTGTTTGCGTTTCGTTTGTGTTTAAACGGAAAGAATAATGGCCTTCTAAACTGTATCCTGACAGGCCGATGCTTGCGGCAATCTGAATATGAAGAACATACCCCTAAATAATGTTCTGTTTTCTTTCAGCAACCACCAGTCTGAAACACTGAAAACAATTTATGGAGAAATGGTAAAGGCCTTTCTATTATATCGATCTTGATTATCTATTTGGTTGATCTAAAATATCTTTGCAAGTGATCTGACCATATCCTGACTGTTGAATTTGAATAATGATTGATTAATTCTATATTGTTGTAACGATTACATACCATGGCAAAACAAATGAATACATATATAATGAAATATATAACAAATAATGCATGCAGATGAAAATTCACATTGATATGCTCACCAATACCAAGGATTACACAAAAAGGTAAAAGGTACTTTACCCTTATTTCCATTGTAGTCCCTGATACTCATGACAGATCCATGAAAGTCATGTATTGATTACTTAAGGAATAATTCGAATATTTATTGTGTTCATAGAGGTAAGAAAAATTACCCTGGCCACACTGTATAAAAAATTTGTAACCAGGTGTTTTATTCATACCTCCATGAACACAATAAATATCCGAATTGTTTCTTATAATTCAATATCACTACTGAATTTAAGAAAGAAATTAAATAGAAAATCGGACACGAGTGTTCATTATTTAACACTTTTAAGCCGTAGTGTGTAGTATATGAACTGCCAAAACTCGGCGTGGTTGTGTAGCAACGTCATCGTAAATGACGTCATTTAGCGTCCTGCTTCATGCAGCGCTTGTGGAGAACAGCTGTATTAAGAGAAAGTAATCCAGACAAAGCTTCCGATTGAAAAATAAAAGAAGACGACAATTCTTTAAAACAGATGACGTCACATCAGTTAGGGGGTAAACCGTTAGTTTCTATGATTATTTTCTTTGGCGCGTGTATCTTTTGAAGTGAACGTTCTGTTAGTTGCAAAGACAAGACTAGTGTTTGTTTAAGACTGAAAGTTATATATAAATATAAATTCGTAATACATTTTAGTACTGCAAGACTTTAATCTTAACTATCATCATTGTTACATTTTCAAACAATGTGGATTCAGAACTGATGCCGCAAGACGCGGACTTTGTACGCGATCCAAATTGTTTGGCACTCATATATATATATATATATTTGATCTTTCGTCAGATTAATAAAGTTTAACAAACATTGATTTGACTTTGTTATTATCACACGATACCGGCATATTTAAAACAGACGAAGGTGCAAATCAGCATGATACGGTTTGAGAATTGTTTTAGTTTCTCTCTTGTTTCCACAAGTTTCATGTATTTGTATTATCTTTCCTGTATGTTTTAATTGATGTCATTGTTTACAAGTGTATCATTAGGAATACTACTCCATTAATTGGAATATTTCTTGTAAATAAAGTTGAGTTAAAGCAAGGTCTTAAATCTTAACAGGAAAGTATGTCTAAGCGTTTCCAATATGTCCGATATTTGCTGAAGTATTTTATATGAACAGAATAGTTTCAACAGAACATACATACGACGTGTACAACATCAACTAGTCAACATATACAGTAAAACCTCTCTATTACGACCCACTAAATTGTGTTAAATATTAGGTGTTTACGACAGGTGGCTGCTTAAGGCAAGGTGTCAGTAAACCAGAAAGCTCCTATGGAGCTTTCTGATTTACTGTCATCTTGCTTTAAGCTGTCACCTGTCTTTTATACAATCAATTAGCCTTAGTTTTAGAGGTCACAATAGAGAGCTTCTACTGTAATATAACTTTTACGATATAGTTTATTGATATCATAATTGTGTAGAGAAAGTCAACAGTAATGTAATAATGCTATAACTTTATTGAAATAATACATTCCGTGATTCATTATAACAGAGGAGAATACATTATTCTTAATTCTAACACACCTCGCCCACCCCCCTATATAAGCGAAGAAGGACCGTCTCGGTGTTCGAATTTTCAGTAGAACACTCACGCGCTAAACGTTCTAACGTGACGTCATATGGCTTCGAAAATGCGTACGCCAAGAAATGTAGCGCCGTTACTTCGGGGCAATTTAGGTTAAATAATGTGTTAGAATCGAACTAATAAATTAATACCAGTGTTCAATCTAACAATCGAACACGGATAGTCGTTGAGATGCTTGTAATTAAATCACTCGGCCTAAAGGCCTCGTGATTAAATTACTACGCATCTCAACTCCTACCAGTGTTCGATTGCACGATAGAACACTGGTATTAATTTATTATTTCTTAACTAATTTACAATGCAGCTTTTTAAACATTTTCTAGCAGTCTTTTTTAATCTACGAGGCAAACAGTTTTAAAGCCTAATTAGACACTTAGTTACCCAGCGTCTAATCCTGGCTCCAAACCGTTTTGCAATGGACATAAATGTTGTAGCATGAATGCGTTTATTGAGAAAGATTAACATGTTCACTACTGTAAATAGGAAACTGTGTCGTAGCGTGTCAACTTGCCTTATATATAAGGTGATATTCGTTTGTAGTTTAATCAACATTAATATTTATCTTTGTCAAAGGGTGTCAAATTGCCTTATATAATCATGTTGCTGTATTTGTACGAACGGAACATAACAAATTCTACTGACTCGTACATCATTAAATATATAACATTAAATAGTTACATATTTATTTTTTAATATATATATGAGGGGATAGTCTTGTGTAGTCATAACAACATTATATTTATATTTGTCACATAGTGTCAAAATGCCTTAATAATTATGTTGCTTTATTTGTATGAACGGAACATAACACATTCCATTGACTCGTACATCATTATTTATATAACATATAATATAACTCATAATATGCAGTTAATTGATATCTACGGAAGCTTATACGGACCACCTGATAGGTAATATTATGGCTAAAAAGTGTACAGTTACATATCTTACATGTAAACAGATAGAATGTGATATATTTTGAGAAGTTATACATATATCAACATTAATATTCATCTTCGTCGAAATGAATATTATATATAAGCTAATATCTGAGCAGTTATATAAACATAATATTTACGTGAATACTGTTTTGTCAATTATAAATAGGCATTAAGATATGAATCGTAAAATACAGAGTATTCGTATCTTACAAAACATAAATGAAGTTAAAATAAATGTAAAAGGCTAAAAAAAAATTATATATAGTTATATATAACGGAATAAGATTTTTTGTATACTACTAAAGTGAGTATTTTATAAATTTAATAACATGTATATTTCTGTATGCATCTTTACAACATAATTATAAAAGATCGAATAAGCGAGTTATATCAAACAAATAGTGTCCTTATAATGAGAAAATTCGAGATATTTTTTATTGTATTTCAATAAAATCGGATTTTTATGGTTTATGTTATGGTACATCCAACATATATCATTAAAGCATTTCTATGTCATACAACACGTGCTATTGTTTTTTATATAGATTTATTGTTTATATAAGAGGATCAGTATAAGCTTCCGTAGCCTCATATATAGAGATATAACACTTTAAACAGAAATGTAATAATGTTATAATCTTTGCAAATAAACATTCCGTACGTTAATGGTTAATGGTTCCAGTGGGACGGACGTTATCATTTCCAGTTAATCGCAAACGAAACGCCATTCACATCATGTAGACAGTTAATCTATTTATTTTAATTATCTAATTTATTTTAATCTTAGTGTGAAAAAGTTGTCTGCCTATTCAGACGCGGGGCTACCCGGCGTCTGATCTGGATCCAAACTGTGTGCAACTGCAATACGAATTTTAGCATAAACGCTTCTACTGGGAAGGAATAGATTCCTCTCTACAGTAACACCAACAGTCATTGAGTGTTTTCAATACTTTCACTTAACCTATTACTACATAGCCTTTTTCTAGTATTGAAGAAAGTTGACCACTTAAAGAGGCTCGCAACCAGATTTAGCATTAACAATAGTACTTTGTAAATATGTGTCAAACGCTTATATAAACGGGTAAGAATTAGTTTAGGATAAAAAATTCTGTTTCAAAAATGCATTTCAATAAAAATAAATATTATTGGGCTCTGGTGGGATTCGAACCCGGGACCCGGCATGCGGGGGCAGTAAGCAAAATAAGGCAACCACTTAGACCGCTCGACTAGCCGCACTATCTGTATTACTGGGATAGATTTAACGTACTACTGTGTAGCGCTGGAGCGTATATAATTCAGCCGGGTTTATGTCCGACCCGTGATCAATTTCTATTGCGTCTTGCGATGCTATAGAATAAATATAGGATTAAGCGATGGAAAATATCTAAAAAATTAGGATTTGAAGACTTTTCTTGAGGGTGTTTTTAGACTGATCATATTTTTCTAATGCCAGATGCACGATAATGCTACACATTGGGTATTATTTGAGTTTTTTTTGTTGTTGCAAATACACCATCTGGTTGCGAGTCTCTTTAAAGCAGGTTGAACGTAAAGCAGAATGCCCCTTAAGGCGCATTCTTCTTTACTTTCAGTCTGCTTTAAGCTTTAATCTGCTTGAATAAAGAACATATTTGTATGGAGGAATAAATTAAAGGCGTATTTATGGGGTAATGGGTTAAATCATCACACCGTAGGGAATACATGATTCTTTCCCAATAAACGCGTTTGTGCTAAAACAATTACTTTTAGTTTCAATGCAAACCGTTTGGAGACAGCACTGACGTTGTGTACAGTGGAGAAGACGTTATTATTTCCCGTTTAAACACAAAATAAACGCAAAGCAATAAAATATAGAATATGAAAACTAACTTGTTGGCAATTATGACTGTTCATCTAAATCAGAGTGGCAAACAGTTTGGAGCCTGATCAGCCGCCGGGTTACCCGGCGTCTGATCTGGCTTCAAACTATTTGCAATGGAATTTTTTTTTTTTAGCGTAAACGCGTTTGTTGGGAAAACCTTAAATCTTCTCCACTGTAAGTTGCCGTCTGATATAGCTCCAAACGTGTTACCATTAAAATTAAACTAGATTGTCAAAATTCAAGAAAAAAATGTTATTTTCGTTATTTGTTGTTATGCATGTGCGTTTCATTGAAACGGATAGAATTTAAATATGTTCTACTATGCAACCATCTTATAGTAACTTGTTCAATTCACCATTTTACAATCGTTATTATTTTTAGCACAATTATTCCCTGCATTCTACTTTGCGTCTAGATCATTCCTATTCCATTTACAACTAACTGTCGCATTGACAACTTATCCAAGATACAATATTTGAATATTAGCACATGGCTTGGAGCTCTCGGCCAATCAGATGCCCCAAAAGCCTGTGAATATATCGTTTATTTTACAAAACCATGAAATAACTAACACACTGTTCACTTATTCCAAACTTCCGTCATCTCAAGGCAATCTGACGTCACAACCCTAGCAATCCTCTGAACTGCACTCGCTTGATGACGTCATATTATGTACAGTGAGACCTAAACTTTAAAGGCAATTAATAATGAATTGTGCTTACATATAGAGCTTCAATAAGCGTTATCTATGTTGGTGTTAAAGCATGCTTAATGTCTCAAACTACACATTGAAATAACCTTTCAATTTAAGTAAAATATTACAAATAAAATGACTTTTTCGTCTAATACAAAAAGCAGAAACGAAGGGTCCTCTTGTTTTCCTCGAGCCCAAGCCAGTGCTAAATAGGTTAGACCATGGTTGCGCGCGAATAAACGACATAGTTCTCGGGGGCTACGCCCCCGAGAACTATATCGTTTATTCGCTTGCAACCATGGTCTAACCTATACGTATCTGTTTACTATAGGGAAAACGTTATTCTTTCCCAAACAACACATTTTGCTTAGGCAATCATGTGTATTGAAAACAGTTTGGAGCCATATCAGATGATCAGGCTTCGAACGTTTTGCCACTCAGATTAAATTAAATCATCCGAATTATTTTACCAATATATAAACTGTTCAAATAGGCATTTTTACTACGTATTCATTTCAGTCTATATTTTACAGCGTTCCCTCTCTACAACGGCCCTCCCAACAACGAATTCCTTCTTACAACGACACTTACTGCAAATTCCCTAACAGGACAATTATGTCTAACGCTTTTACTGCTGCAATATTGTCTGCTTTAAATTGTCGTCTGCTTTTTTTCTCTCAAAGTCACATATAAGTGGAGATTTTGATAGAATAAATATAACGACGCGTGACAAACAGCTTGAATCCAGGCCCCGAGGTTATAAAACTTTAAATGAACTCTGTACTCAAAACTCAGTTTTGATTACAGGCTCTAGTTTTTACAAAACACGCGTTAACTGATTTAAGTGACCTGATTTGGATGCAACTTTACAGCAGAATTATGTATGCAAAAACTAGTTATAAATCAAATATTTTCTGAAATATTATGAGCTGAGCAAAATTCTGAGTTTTGAGCACAGAGTCCGTTTTAAGTTATATAACCTCGGGGCCAGATCAGACACCGCGTTACGCGGCGTCTGATCTGGACTCAAGCTGTTTGCAAATGTGAGACAAGTCTTACTTTTCCCTCTCTATAACGACTCCCTCCGAACAACACAAATTATTATACTGCAAAGAAATTTCCTCACTTTTGATTGGTCAGAGGAACGTGGACTTAAACTAAGTACCCTGTGAGCTGACAGGGTACATAGACATTCCCCATTGAAGGCCCCTCATGTTTCGTTACATCACAAACAAGATGGCCGACTACTCGACTCGACAAAATACTATCAAATTTTACTACGAAGAAACGTTTGTGATGTAAAAGTATATACTTGGAAACGAATATTTGTTTTTATACTTTCGTTTGACACATAAAACAGTCTTTGAAAATTAGTTATTTGTAATATCTGTTTCGTCTATTTTGACGTGGTCCGATGACAAAGTGCCGTCACCAATGTTTTGTTTACGTCAGTTTCTGCCAGCTTTAAGCTAAGTGGACGCCTGAGAGAGACTGGGGCGGATGCAGAACCCCTGGGATCGATGCTCTACCCTTATTATCGACAGAGTTCTGTGGTTCCTTTGGATGCAAAGTGTAACGCACTGATACATCGGACCTCGGTAAAATAAAACTGGGTCAAAATTTCTAAAACTGTAAACAAGGATTGAGTACATGCAAGTCTAGAGTTGCGGCAATACACGTCCTATTATAGATCTACGCAGATGTCAGTGTATAATACCTGGCTCAACGTTACACAGAAATTGTGTCAGTTTAACCGAGGCAGATTTATCTTCAGGCATGTCAGAGGTCTTTGAATCGCCTTATCCTAACGCTTCGATCGCATACATTCAAAGAAAGCAGTAAAACAATATAAAAAGAGGTCACTTACGATTAAAATTGAATATTTCCCTTTTAAATTCCATTTAAATTTCACATTTATTATCCAGAGTATTGTCTTTATTTCCCAAACAATGGTCTCAGCTCAACTGAAGTATCGATCAGCTGGTCTATAATGACGACACCTACTAAATTCTGACGTGGATTGATGTGACGTCAGCTACATAGTGGTTTTTGGGGTGCCCAACGGGGGATTAGTGTTGCGTTATGAAAATTGACAGATGGAGTGGACATAATTATTTATAAAGCGTTTAAACCGTAAAATCTTTGACAGTATAATAAATTCGTTATACAGTTTCTTCCCAGGGTACTTAGGATTTATTCCCGGCTGGTCAAATCATGTAACCCTCGCCTGACGGCTCGGGCAACATGATTTTCCTCAGCCGGGAATAAATCCTAAGTACCCTGGGAAGAAACTGTATAACTAATATAATATGTGTCTCCCATAGGGTGTCGCTGTAGAGAGGGAACGCTGTAATACTATTTTAATTCCCGAATATTGTAATATTTATTGAGAATTGTTGTCATTTTCTACATTTTAATTGCACTGTGTTTCGCTTCGTTTCAACGGGAAAGAATGACGTCGTCTCCTCAGTAATTCATCGATGTGGATACGTTATTCTTAAGCATAGACATAGACATACAGTGGAGAATGTGTTATTCTTCCTAATAAACGCGTTTACGCTAAAACTATTTTTTTTATTTCCATTGCAAACAGTTTGGAGCCAGATCAGACTCCGGGTAACCCGGCGTCTGATCAGGCTCCAAACTGTTTGCCACCAAGATAAACATGAAATATCAGAATTGTCCAAAAGTTGTTCTTTTCTACGTTTTAGCGCTTTGCGTTTGCGTACGTTTGCGTTTAAACGGAAAAGAATAACAGATTCTCCACTGTAGACATAGTCTACGTTATTCTTTAGCAACATGCATCTCTAGAGCTGATTAATACTGCAAACAGATACTCTTTTCTATCTCTTTACAAGTGTCTAAAGTGTACAGTCTTATATGTGGGTATTTATTTGTACATGTAGTAAGTTACTTAGTTTGTATTTATGTTTGTGCCAGTTGTTTAGGTATTTATATACTCGTATATAATATCTATTAAAAAACAAAAATTTAATATCTCCAAATTTTGTTGGTAAACATAATTATATATTCGTATATACACATGTACTACTCTTAGCTAGTAGACTGCTGTGTTTACCTGTATTTCTTCTCCAAATTTCTTCTAGCTGGAGAAGCATATCATATGGGTACATGTACCCCAGCATTACTGTTGGCAAAAATGAACCAAGTATTTATTTATTTATTTATTTATCCTATTTGGTAGAGTTTGGTAAATACCTGTATGCTTTCTTCTTCCATGTACATGTACATGTAACCTCGATACTTCTTGATAATTATTATGACACATCAATATACAATTGCAAGAGTGAACTCGAGGCGGCAGCATAGACTATGATCAGCGGCCGAGTTACCTAGGAACTGAGCACGATCTAAACTGTCAGTTGATATGTATGACTATATAAGGAACAAATTTTGGTTAACATATGTTTGTTCATAAGAAATACATTTGATATAGGCTTTATTATAAATTATAAAAAAATTCAAATGAATTTGCGTATTCCCAACTAATGACCTCTCTATTGATGTGTATGTTTTCTATTTGTATAAATGTTAATGCTGTTCACGGTAGTGGACCTTATAAAGATATATTTCAATAAATAAATAAAAAAATAAAGAGTACAACCAAATCATACGTCGAATATTTCGGTGCCTGGTCTGCGTAGATCGAGATACAGTGGAGAATCTGTGAATCTTTCCCGTTTAAACGCAAACGTACGCATACGCAAAACACTAAAACGTAGAAAAGTATAACTTTTGGACAATTCTGATAATTCATGTTTATCTTGGTGGCAAACAGTTTGGAGCCTGATCAGACGCCGGGTTACCCGGCGTCTGATCTGGCTCCAAACTGTTTGCACTGCAAATAATAGTTTTAACGTTTTCTCCACTGTAACCCATTTCTCCATAGATATGCATTTTTACGTATTTAATTTATTCCTCAGCTGAAAAAAATAGTTCCAATTCATACAGCCAAGGATAAGTATCGATAAGTTTCAATATTGTAGTAGATACATGTACATGTAGTAACGTAAAGCAGGCTCAAAATAAAGTAGAATGCGCATTAAGGCGCATTCTGCTTTACTTTAAAACTGCTTTAAGTATCATGCTTTCTTAAAAAAAAGAAACAGGTTATGGAGAAAAGTGCTGATAAAAGTAATTTTCTACATAAATAATCCAATGCTTTAAATACAGTTAAGATGTTCTTTATACTGAACATATTTACTTAGATCTACATGTATTCCCTAATTACAGTCTAACTTCGATATCTCGAACTCGGTTATGTCGAATATACCCGTATTTCAAAGTTAAAACGTGGCTAAGCCACGTTTTAACTTTGAAACACGGATATGTTCGACTTAACCGAGCATGAAGTAACGTAATTCATGTATCGAATTATCGGATAGTTCGAGTTAAGCGAGTTTGAGATATCGAAGGTCGACTTTAAAAGTTTTGATTACTATTTAATGTCCACCGCACATGTTTGCTATTGCAGGTGACAGCCACGTGTCGCTAATGAAGTCCACATTGTGTTTACGGCAGCTATATTTATTCGCAATTGCCGCATATTAATCTTTGCACATTTTAGAGAGGTTTATATAATTAATACTCATTAATGCATGCATTGTCTGTCGAGGATGTTAACCTTTAAAAAAAAAATAAAAAAGAGCATCGTTAGGAAACACCAGCCTGTGCACTTTTGTAAACATAAAGTCAATTTATATGCACAGAACAAATAACGATTTATATCCATCAATTAGCAACGTAATTTGGCTAATCTATCAGAATCAAATTAGTATGTATGCACCGTAGCTGCATCACTATAAAAGTCACCGGGTTTAGACCTTAGGGACATTGGCCGCCCCGGGTTGCCCATCAAATAACCAGGTAAGTTAACGAATTTTAAATCATTTTTCTTATTCTCATTTAGATAATAACTAATATACTCGACGTCAACTATTTGAACTATCTCCGCGAATTTAGGCAACATTTCGAGAGCAGACACAAATACAATTTTGCAGCTAGGTGACGTTTTGGAATAACTTGCAATACAGTGGAGAATGTGTTATTCTTTCCCAATAAACGCGTTTACGCTAAAACTATTATTTGCAGTGCAAACAGTTTGGAGCCAGATCAGACGCCGGGTAACCCGGCGTCTGATCAGGCTTCAAACTGTTTGCCACCAAGATAAACAAGAATTATCAGAATTGTCCAAAATTTGTCTTTTCTACGTTTTAGCGCTTTGCGTTTGCGTACGTTTGCGTTTAAACGGGAAAGAATAACATATTCTCCACTGTAAGTGTTACAGTGGAGAAGACGTTATTTTATTCCGATATACGCGTTTATGCTAAAATATTATGTCAAGTGCAAACAGTTTAGAGCCAGACCAAACTCCAGAAACCCGGCGTCTGATCAGGCTTGAATTGTTTACTACTCAGATAAAAACAAATACATTTTTTATATTGTATTGCAATGTGTTGGCGTTTCGTTTGCGTTTAAACGGGAAAGAAATGCGTCTCTCCACTGGACAGTGGTATTGTACGTTACAGGGGAGAAAACCTTATTCTTTCCGAATAAACGCATTAATGTTAAAAATTCTATTTCCATTGCAAACAGTTTGGAGTCAGATCAGATGCCGGGTAAACTGGGGTCTGATCAGGCTCCAAATTCTTGTCACTCAGATTAAAAAAGATCGTGCGATATGTAAAAAAGTTGTAATTTTTTACATTTAAGTGTTTTGCGTTTGCGTTTCGTTTGCGTTTAAACGGAAGAATAACGTTTTCTCACATGTATCTTTGTTTAGTCGAAATTGGTTTGTTTTGGATGACAGACACTTAAGTGGCCTGGTCAGACTCAAGATAACCCGGCGTCTCATCGGGTTCTATACTGATCGCAATGGAAATAGTAGTGTCTTCACATACGCTTGTATTTTGAAAGATTAATGTTATTTTCACTGAAAGGATGTAACCATACTTTTAAATGCAAGTAAATACGTGGATGCATGGCTGAAATTAATACGTAGTTATATGCATTGGGACCGTCTTATGAAACGTCATACATGTACGACAAAAACGGTCGTAAGTCTATTAATTTTCCATCTAATACTGTCGTGTCACAATACAGGATTAGATGGGGAGCAATAAATAATAATTGAGGATATTAGAATCTGACTTACGCTGAATTTTGTCGTACGAATTTTCGCATGACGGTCCCAGAAGTCTCAGGGCTGCCATAAGTTGACAAGAAAAATCCTAAGATTTCCAAACTTGCATTTTTCAAGTGCGATTTAACGAATCGTACCTTTACCCATTATCCCTTTTTCTTGTTTTGTTGACATGCGACTACTTAAAGCAGGCTGTAAGTGAACATAATCGAGTCCTAGTTGGGTAAACAATCTACTTAGGTATAAAACAGCATATTATGTCATGTGCATGTAGTTAATACTGTGTCTGTTCTGATTAAATAATATTTCCTATCATTACTTTAAGATTTCTTTGTCTACAATCTTAGAAAACAGTGTTTAATTACTAGTACAATGAAGAAAACATTATTCTTTCCCAAAATCGCGTTTTTATTTCCCTTGCAAACTATTTGAAGCCCGAAGACGCCGGGTAACATTCAGTAAATCTTCAGAATGTTCAAAATGTTGTCATTTTCTACATTTAATTGCGTTAGGTTTCTGTAAGAACAAAGGAAAACACTTTCTACTCTGTACAAAAACTGGGCGATAGAGAGGATTACAGAGGAGAAGACGTTATTTTCTCCCGTTCAAACGCAAACGAAACTCAAACGCATTGCATAAAAATATAGAAAATGTATTTTTTAGAGATTTCTAACGATTAACTTTTATCTGAGTCGCAAGCAGTTTGAAGTAAGATCAGATGCCGGGTTACCCGGCGTCTGATCTGACATCAAACTGCTTGCAATGGACATAACAAATGTAGCATAAACGCGTTTATTGGGAAAATCAAGTATTTTCTGTTTGATAGTCTGTCATATCCAATGGGTGTTTACTTCATTCATTAATAGTTGGTGCAAATATTTTGGAGCCAGATCCGACGCCGGGTAACTCTGTATGAGTAGCTTAGCGTCTAATCAGACACTTAATTGTTTGAAACTCAGATTAGAATATATCGCTTAAAATATTAAATTCTACAGTTTTAAATCTTTATTGCATTTCGTTTAACTTTTGGTTGTGTTTAACCAGACGGAAATACTTACCTCGATGGTAATTTGCATTGATTGTTCTAATAGTCGAACTATCTTCTATTACTCTACAGTGGAGAAAACGTTATTATTTCCCAATAAACGCGTTTACGTTAAAACTACTATTTCCATTGCAAACAGTTTGGAGCCAGATCAGACGCCGGGTAACCCGGCGTCTGATCAGGCTCCAAACTGTTTGTCATTCAGATTAAAATAGATCGTGAGGTATGTAAAAAAAGTTGTAATTTTCTAAATTTTAGTGTTTGCGTTTCGTTTGCGTTTAAACGGGAAAGAATAACGTTTTCTCCACTGTATCTTACATGTTACCCTTTCAATCTCAATGTCGCTTGTTTGCACAGTTTGTGTCCTGATCATACGCCACGTAACGCGTCTCTGATCAGGACCCAAACTGTTTGACACCCTTATCGATATTTACAGTGGAGAAAACGTTATTCTTTCCCAATAAACGCGTTTACGCTAAAACTATTATTTCTATTGAAGACAGTTTGGAACCAGATCAGACGCCGGGTAACCCGGCGTCTGATCAGGCTCCAAACTGTTTGCCACAAAGATAAAAATGAATTATCAGAATTGTCCAAAAGTTGCACATTTCTACGTTTTAGTGTTTGCGTTTGCGTTGCGTTTCGTTTAAACGGGAAAGAATAACGGATTATCCACTGTATTAAGTCATACAATCTTAAATCTAACTTTGAAACGTGTCTTGCATACAACAATAATGAAGCAGACGACAATAAAGCGGTGAAGGGGTAAACATCTCCCGAATAATTTGATTATGAAAGAGTTAAATAGTTTCAGTTTCACCCCTGCGCTGTAATCACGTCATCAAATTGAAACAATTGTTTGTTTGGTTCTAAATTTAAAGTTTAGGAACTTTGACTTAGAAATTTTGAAATGAGTGTTAAATAGTTTGGATCTTGATCAGTGGTCCCGTTACGCGGCGTCTAATCAGGATTCAAACTATTTGATAACCATCACTTTATTTTGGGTTAGGCAAAGAAGCCGCGGTTGAAGGGTCTAAACGGCATTTGTTTTGCAAACAGTGCGGAGTTTTCTTGAAGATGTACATGTACAGGGATGTTCTGGAGCAAGATAATTTATGCACCGAAAATTGCTTCTCCCACACAGGCGTACAATGGATACATGTGTGGGTCTTGGTTGGTAAATGCGGTTGCCTATCTGAATATTGAAGGCCAAACTGCTCCATGCTATGTCGTCCTTTTCATAAAACTTCGTACTACAAATATTGTCGTAAGTCAGGTAAATAAAGTCTCAATTATTATTTATTTCTTCAACTAATCCTGTCTTGTGACATCTCTGTGGAATTGTCTTTTCAAGACAATTCCAAAGAGATGTCACAAGACAGAATTTAGATAGAGAAATCAGAAATTAAATGTATATTAAAGTTTTGACTTACGACCGTTTGTGTCGTGCGAAGTTTTAAGAAATAGGGTACACGGGGAGTAAAGGAGCTACATTAGCTGAACGGCATGTTGGACTGATAGTACACTATATATTAGTGTTTTCTTCTGACCTGTCAGAGTTACTTTTAGATTGGAACATTCTAAAATTTTAAAAGGGATGATCACCGTACTCGTTGATTTCCGGGTCGGCCAGGGATACGGAAAACTGTATTTATTGTGTATAATGTACAGTAGAGAAGACATTAATATTTCCCGAATAAACGCAAACACAGTGCACTAAACTGCAAAAAATTAATTCTATCTTTTTAATCTGGTGGCAAATAGTGCCAACCTTAATAGTTTTTTGCATAAACACGTTTATTGAGAATGAATAACATATCAGTGAAATTAGCGCAACTGTCTCGTGCTGCTAGAGGATCATGCTTATCTCAAGTTGGAAAGTGTACGACTATATAGATCCGATGTTACCCTGTTATCTATTTACCATTATGAACTAGTCTGTTCTAAAAACACTCTGACAGGTCGGACAAATCGGACAATAACTTGGTACATTTTGTTTATTTACAGCCATGTTGAAGCTTATTGTGTGCACCCTCTTGGTGGTTGCCATTAGAGGACACTATTATATGAGTGGATATGGAGCGGGAGGACACATGAGAGGAAATATGATGGCTTATAGTGGCCATATTGGAGGAGGCCAAACGTGTAAGTACATGTACAGTGGAGAATCCGTTATTCTTTCCCGTTTAAACGAAACGCAAACGCAAAACACTAAAACGTAGAAAAGTGCAACTTTTGGACAATTCTGATAATTCATTTTTATCTTGGTGGCAAACACTTTGGAGCCTGATCAGACGCCGGGGTACCCGGCGTCTGATCTGGCTCCAAACTGTTTTCAATAGAAATAATAGTTTTAGCGTAAACGCGTTTATTGGGAAAGAATATCGTTTTCTCCACTGTATGAACAATAGATATCCGATAATAGACTAGATCGTCTATAGACCAATCAGCGATGGTCATCGAGAATATTAGTCAGTTGGAATTACTATCGTTTTTGCGCTTATTAACGTTTGATTGTCGTTTTATGCTGCATATTGATGTTTGTAGTACGAATTCACTCTTAAATGAAATTAGTTTATATTTTTTACAGTCGAAGCGAAGTGTTCGATACATCTTGCCATATGTCGTCTTTCTGACCGTCTACCAATGGGAACTTAGCACTAGGTATCCGATCTATGATAAGATATATATGGTATTAACCATTTCGACCCTAGGTGCGACTAAAGTCGACTTTGCTAACAGTTTGGATCCAGATCAAGACCTTAATTGTTTGACACTATGCTTCAAAGCTTTCTGTGAAAACATGTGCAAGAGGAAGTATCAAAAGATGTGCTAGACAGAATCAATTACAGTGGAGAATGTGTTATTCTTTCCCAAAAAACGCGTTTACGCTTAAACTATTATTTGCAGTGCAAACAGTGTGGAGCCAGATCAGACGCCGGGTAACCCGGCGTCTGATCAGGTTTCAAACTGTTTGCCACCAAGATAAACATGAATTATCAGAATTGTCCAAAAATTGTTCTTTTCTACGTTTTAGTGTTTTGCGTTTGCGTACGTTTGCGTTTAAACGGGAAAGAATAACAGATTCTCCACTGTAGCCTTCGTTTTAGTGGTCGTAATAGAGAGGTTTTACTGTACATGTTATTGAATGGTGATGACGTTTATTACAGTGGAGAAAACGTTATTCTTTCCCAATAAACGCGTTTACGCTAAAACTGTTTTTCGCATTGCAAACAGTTTGGCGCCAGATCAGACGCCGGGTAACCCGGCGTCTGTTCAGTCTCCAAACTGTTTGCCACTCAGATTAAAATAGATCGTGAGAAAAGTCAAAAAGTTGTAATTTTCTGCATTTTTTTGCAATGCGTTTGCGTTTCGTTTGCGTTTAAACGGGAAAGAATAACGTATTCTCCACTGTACGATCGAGAGGACGTTAAAGGGTTGCTCGCTTAAACGCAATGCAAACTGTAAAATGTCCAAACTGAAATTTGTTTATTAACATTTTCCCGTCGAAGACGGGAATGTTATCTCTTTTAACCTTTAAAGTGCTTCATGACATTTCAGTGTAAAAGTGCTAATCTTAAAAACTCATTCTTCCCAAGAACAGTTATTGAGTGGCCGGAACAATCTACCAGGGGAAGTTGTGTGCGCAAATACAGTGCAGAGCTTCGAAGTACGACTAGTTAAGCTCGTACTTCCAATGCTCTCTCTTCCGCTGCGCATATGCCTAAAAAGCTCTGCAGTGTATATATCAAGATCCAGACCTACAGGTTGAAACATTTTAACCAATCAGTAATGATCAGAAATCTTAGTCAATGACCGCTTGCTTGAACTGCAGCACTCTCATTGGCCGAATGCCTAGAGGTCAGAGACCACCAAAACATTTTCCATATATCTCCATTATAACGTTCAAGGCTGTGCTGACCGAATTTGAACAAACATTTTAAGCACGGAATTATACACTGAGCCAACTTGTCTATAATTCCTGTATTAAGTTTATATAATGAATACTGTTCACTCCCAAAATGAACTTTAACTTTCGACGGAATATCTTTTTTGAAGATATTTCTTGTTTATGATTTGTTTAAGTCGCAAACAGTTGAGAGTCGTTAGCCGATGACTTATCTGGATCCGAACTGCAATGAAAATGTTTGTTGCAGCACAATCGCTTTAACTCTTTAGGTGCCAAATTAATCGTGGGGTGTGTTTTTACCCCTTTCACAGCTCTATTATCGTCTGCTTCATACTTGTTGTTTGCAAAATCGTTTCAAAGTAAGATTCATTGAAGAATAACTAAAAAAATTCGATTTGAGTGTCAAACAGTTTGGATTTTGATCAGGATCCAAATTATTTGCGAAGTTGGCTTTATGCGACTCCGGCGCCGAACAGCTTAAGGTACTTCGCAGGTGCGCTTAGTTTCCATACAAGGTGTTATGAAACTTTTCATGATGAATGATAGTAGCCTAAGAAACAATGTGTGAAAATATAGGCAAAATTTATCGATTGGTTTGTCTTTAAGGTATCTTTTTCTGACAAAACCTGGAATTTTGATGATTTTATTTTTCTCAAAAATAAATAAAGCTGATGAATATAAATCTCGCCCAATAAGTAGTCCACAACATTCATTACAAGAAAAGCTAAAAACATTTTGAATAAAGGTGTTCAGAAAGATGTTATCAGCTATTTAAATTTTGCAAAATGCTAAAAAATTGAATCACAAAAACTGACTCATTCAATGTATATTTGTTTTCGTTTTATTCAAATATATGGTTGATGAAAATGTTAGTCTAAAAAAATAGAAAATATTACAGTCAGGATTTGTTTTAATAACAGATTTTCTTATTAAAATGTGGGATATTTGAAGTTGAGATACAGTTACCTACCTTAAAATTAAAATTCTGTCATTAAAATTCAATATTATTTTTTCATGGACTTACATACAAGGTTAATTATATGTTTTAAGTAGACATATAATTGGACCATAACATCATTAATTCTAATCAACGAATACTAGAAATAACATGTCCCTTGATCACTGCGTTATAGATTGACAAGTCAATAAATCGGACACTTAAAAAATACTTTGGATCGGATGGGTCTCGAACTTATGACATTTGCATTGCTAGTCAACCACTATACTGACTGCGCTATGAAGGATTATACTAAATCGTATCAACATTTCCTTTATATAAATTTTCTAGTATAAACACGTATGGAAAAAGATCAAGTCGTCAAGACGCATATCCGCTCGCCCGCAAGACCGACTTCCGTATGCGAAAGGCCTTAACGGGGAAACGATTTTATAACGTCTTCCCCGGTGTCTAATATAAGAATAAAACCCATTACCCCATAGCGTGTTTCTGGTTTCGACGGTACAATACTGTATAATTTTATGACCATTTAAAGCATGTTAAAAATATGACAGAATGCGCCTCCAGGAGCACTCTGCTTTAGTTTTAGCCTTAATTAAGCTATCATCTGCAATGGAAAAGAAAATAGTTCTTATGGTCCATATCCATGACTGTATAAAGTGGAACTATTTTTGTCAGTGGAGGAATAGATTAAAGGCGTATTTAAAGTGGTGCGTATTCATGGCATAATGGGTTAACTATGTTTTTTAGATGGTAGATCCGGCATGCACTATGGTAGTCGTAGGGGTTATGGAGGCAACAGTGGTTGGAAGTGGTTGCAAATCTCCCATCCGAAAACCTACACCCGTTACGTTAGAAGCTGGATTCAAGTCCCTTACAATGGCTATTATAATGGAGGCGGTCACGGCATGACGGGTGGTGTTGGAGCTTACTCTATGGGAATAGGAGGTCACAGCGGGGCGGGTGGTGTTGGAGCTTACTCTATGGGAATAGGAAGAGGTAAGTGTGTGTCGACCTTAGTTTTGATTTACAATGTAACACATTCAACCCTAGTGGCAAGTATACTAAAGAAATAATAAATCAATACCAGTGTTTTATCGTGCAATCAAACATGGGTAGGAGTTAAGATGCGTAGTAATTTAATCACGAGGCCGTAGGCCGAGTGATTTAATTACAAGCATCTCAACGAATCCGTGTTCGATTGCACGATCAAACACTGGTATTTATTTATTATTTTGATTCTAACACTTCAAATTAACCAAAATTTGCACCCACGCAACGGCGCTTCATTTCTTGGCGTATGCATTTCCGAAGCCATATAACGTCGGTTACATCACATTTTAACCGTTACAGCGCGTGCGTGTTTTATTGAGAATTCAAACACAGTTTTTTCCTTCTTTGTTTATTTAGGGGTGTGCGCGAGTTGTGTTAGAATCGTAATTAACAAACATTGTGCCTGTCAACAGTACATTTGACCTATGCAATCGGTGCTGGCCCAGCGCTTATAAAGCGTTTCAGCAGAGTCTGAGTGCGTTTTCAAGCCTAGGCTCAAATCTGACCAATCAATTACTTTGAGAACGATTTCATACTCAACTCAAACGCTTTATAGGCATGGATCCAGGTGTCCTCTGATCAATGTTTTCCCTGTCTGTCATGTAGTAATATACTCACGGAATTTAAAAACTGTGCATTGGGAATAGCATTATAAAAAATAAGAAAAACAAACCAGATATAAATTGACTGTGTTATTGTGTTCTTTTTAACATCGATCTAACGTTTCGTAAGAGTCATTAATGTGTGATGTCAATAATGATTGTACTGCAATGCGTTTTTGACATTAAGGGTCAAAACCCATGTCACACAATTAATAACGCATGTGTCCTCCGTTTGTACCAAAGCGCGCACGGCATCATCGTCGAGTAAACCTCGCCAATGCAAAGGAATGTCATTCCTTACCATGACTAAACAATCAGCCAGCTGTTCCAACGTCAATGGCTGGTTCGGTAGCCGTCGCAAACGACGCACAGTCTTATCTGATGAAACAGCGGGCCAGTAAATGACCTCGATGTTTTTGTTCTGTATGAAGGCCGTGACAACGCACGCGAGCAACGTGTAGGTGAGCCATGCCATGCTTTAAGACAATATGGCGAGTTTGACGTCAGAACGGGACGTACAGTAGGACGTCACGGACGGATTTTAAATTAGCGTAATTTTTCAGCACTGTCCTCCGGCTGATACGACGAAGCCCTCGAATGTTTCTAGCCGTAAAGTTTGAAGACTGAAAACGATCACGCACATGTGTAACGGAAAAATACATATCTTGTCGACGTTACGTTTATAGCGATATCCTAGGTCGCAGGTTCTCGCGAGCATTGCCAATTTGTCGGTACGTCTCCATAATGACAACTTGATGTTACGATGAAGACCAAATCGGCCTGCAACGTCATTTTTTCTTCATTCCAAGCTCTAATATGCTGACTTCAAACGTAAACGTGCATTTTCAGACAGCCGTGACATAGCCGTCATGGTTGATAAACCAAATCTTACTTGTTTTTCCGATGATTTACTGCCAAAACAACCAGTGTACATTGAAGACGGGGTGCATGTACTGTACAAATAAGTATTCTGAACAATTTATGCAAAAAAAGACAAACGCTTTTTGACACGCAAAATTAACGTAAATTTCACGAAAAGGGTAACCAATACCTTCTACACACTTTAATCAGCTGTACAAACCGATTTAACGTGAGCTTTTTGAAAACGTGTACATTAGAAATATATTTTAACCATGCACAGTTTTTAAATTCCGTGAGTATATATTGCTAATTCATCCATATACCGGTACATGTATATTAACCCTTATTCTAATGCGAAATCGTCTGCTTTGAAATTGGCGTCTGCAAAATTTGTTAGATTTATATTTATGCATTTTTCAAATAAACAAACCTTATTTTAGACGAGTGCCAAACAGTTCGGATCCAGCTCAGACGCCGCGTCACACGACGTCTGATCTTGATCCAAACTGTTTGCAAAACCCGGTGAAGTCGCGACCAGCTTGCAAAGGGTTTAAACAATAGAATAAACTTTATTTTGTATTTGAGTAGTCCATTAAAAGTTTCAGGAGTAAATATGCATTGCAAATAGATTGGAACCTGATCAGACCTCAAAATAGCTCATTATACAATGGAGAAGACGTCATTCTTACCCAATATCCGTGCTTACGATACTTAAACAAATATTTTCCATTACAAACACTTTCGATCCAGATCAGATGCCGGGTAAACCGGCGTCAGACCAGGTTCCAAACTGTTTGTCACTCAGAGAAAAATAAATTGTGAGGAATTTCTAAAATTTGACATGGTATTTGACATTTTATTGCAATGCGTTTTCGGTTCGTTTGCGTTGAAACAAGAAAAATAGCGTTTTCTCTGTGTCAAAAGTATTTTATCCTGTCAGCGTACTATATTTCTTAAAATGCCGTGTAAAAATTAGATCAGCTTTCAGTTGTACATGTATCTATTTTTCAAGCAAAAACAATCTTACCTGCGGTAGTAGCAAAGTGATAATGCACTCGACCACGGTTGCAGAGGTCGTAAGCTCGATCCCCCACCAGACCAGCGGCCTGACTAGGGGATTTTTCCGAACCCCGATGATGTACAGGGATGTTCTTGAGCAAGATATGCACTTCAAATTGCTCCTGTCCACCCAGGGGTTACACTTTCGTACGTGTGAAGGGTCTGGTTCACGCAAACGAAACACAAATCAGTAAAATGTAAAACCATTAATTGGACGTTCAATACTATATACAGTGAAAATGCAATTGCAGTACAGTGGAGAATCTGTTATTCTTTCCCAATAAACGCGTTTACGCTAAAACTATTATTTGCAGTGCAAACAGTTTGGAGCCAGATCAGACGCCGGGTAACCCGGCGTCTGATCAGGCTTCAAACTGTTTGCCACCAAGATAAACAAGAATTATCAGAATTGTCCAAAAGTTCTGATTCTACGTTTTAGCGCTTTGCGTTTGCGTACGTTTGCGTACGCTTGCGTTTAAACGGGAAAGAATAACAGATTCTCCACTGTAACATCAAGAAAATTATACTTTCTTGACCTTGTTGACAATTCGTTTTTCTTTTCACCAGAGCTAAATGGTATCTATTAAGACCAACATTTCTATTGAGATAAACATTTCAACCAATCATATTTGATCAGAAATTTAGAATTAAGAGCACCTGTTGAAACTGAATTGTCTGATTGGATAGTAGCCAGGGCTCCAGATAAGGGGAGAATTTCAAAACTTAAAATCTTTATTTGTGCATTAAACCATATGGTGTAACTACTCATTTGAATTGTCTCTTCCAGACGATAAAAATAAGTGGTAACATCATAGGGTTTGGTGCTGAAATGAGTGAGAAAATGTTAGATTTGTTCAGTTTACTCCCCTCTTATCTGGAGCCCTAAAACTGTAGCCAGGCTGGTCAATGTACTATTACAGTTTTACCAACAATCAGCCTGTGTCTCTTAGTTTACACTCACATTTCATATCTGACATCATGCTTCTATTTTAAGATATGATATCAGATGTCTTTTTATAGATAGACAGTGGTAGCTAGGTGTTTTGTTTAATAATGGTTTACTACCAATTTATTTTAATTGTTAACTATTTGTACAAATTTACCATACATTAGTTAAACACAATTGTGTTGTTTCATCATTTATTTACAAGAGTGAGGTGTTATAGAACGTGTACAGCAGACTGCTATTCTGTATGGGTATGCACAGTTTATTTAGTTATAGTTTGTTTCAAGAAACTCCCCATGAATGAAGAAGTTTGATATATAGAACAGTAGTTTAATCTGAGGATCTCCTACCAGTAGCTAGGATATGGGTTATATTATTATTTTGCATTTCTGTACATTATAGTTTTTTAGTCAGAGTTATGCTATTTCCTTGAATGTGTATTTTTTGCTTTTCAATCCAAGATATTACAATTCTTTAAAAAAAACACCAATTTCTTACAATTTTGCACACCCATCTACATCATGAATTCCACCACCCATTCCGCTGAATATCTTTTTTAAAGATATTTCTTGTTATTTGAGTGGCACACAGTTTGGAGTGTGTTCTGACACCAAACTGTTTACAATAGACATTTAGCATAAACGCATTTATTTGGGAAAACATAACGGCTTCTTAACTGTACAGTGGAGAAGATGTTATTCTTTCGAAATAAACGCGTTTACGCTAAAACTGTTATATCTATTGCAAACAGTTTGGAGCCAGATTAGACGCCGGGTTACCCGGCGTCTGATCAGGCTCCAAACTGTTTGCCACTCAGATTAGAATAAAATCGTCAGAGTTTTCAAAAACGTTTAACTTTCTACATTTTAGTGCAATGCGTTTGTGTTTCGTATGCGTTTAAACGGGAAACACTAACCTCTTCTCCACAGAAGCCAATTCGTTCAACACTTTTCCTTTTTCAGGTCACATAGGAATTGGAGGCGGACGCGGCGGACGCGGCGGCATGTGGAGACACGGCCACGGCCACGGCCACAGCGGCGGTCACGGCTTTTTCCATGGTGGACATAGCGGCGGTGGTCGCGGCTGGTATGGCGGGGGACGAAGGCATGGCTACGGCTACGGCTACGGACATGGAGTACATGGCGGACAACACTACGGCTACGGACATGGAGTACATGGCGGACACCACTACGGCTATGGACGTTAGTACTCCACTTTATACAGTGGAGAAGACGTTATTCTGTCCCGTTTAAACGCAAACGAAACGCATTGAAGAAAAATGACAACTTTTTGACAGTTCTGACTAGATCTATTTGTTTTAATCTAAGTGGCAAACAGTTTGAAGCCTGATCAGACGCCGGGTAATCCGGTGTCTGATATGGCTACAAATAGTTTGCATAGGTAAAACACGTGTTAGTGTAAACGCGTTTATTGGGGAAAAATATCGTCTTCTTAACTGTAAACCGCTATCTTGCAATAATATCGCCTACTTTTAACCCTTTACCTCATAACCTGTTACTAGTTTTGAAGACAGGTGACCACTTAAAGCAGGTTGAAAGTAAAGCAGAATGTGCCTTAAGGCACATTCTGCTTTACTTTCAGCCTGCTTTAAGCTAAAATCTGCTACGCTATATAAAATAAGTGTAATGGTAATTGTTCATGAGAGTATAAACTGGAACTATTTTCTTCAGCGGAGGAATACATTAATACGCTAAAAGTCGCTTCTATTAGGGAAAGGGTTAACCATTTACTCTGCTGTTATATCATCTGCTTTGAAATAGTCATCTGCAATATGTTTTGTAATTAAGACTTATACATTTCTTTAAGTACAAAAACCTAAAAAAAGTTTCAAATAGTTTATATCAAGAACAGACTGTTTGCAAATGAAACACCCAGTGAGGTCGTAATTAGAAGACATACGGTTTAATGAATATGCATTATACAATAATATTAGCCCCTATATACTGCATTACACGAGTCATCTTAGATTTACAAAACAACAGGGCTGTCATTTCTCCGGATTTTTCCTAAGTATTCGGATTTTTATCCTAGCAGATCGAAGCTTAGAATAGGCTGAAAGTAAAGCAGAATGCGCATTCTGCTTTACTTTCAACCTGTTTTAAGCAGGTATGTGTCTTCAAAACAAGAAACAGACTAGGGGGTAAAGGTACGATTAGTAAAATTGCGTCTGAAAAATTGGAATTTTGAAATCTTAGGATTTTTATGATCAACTTATGGCAGCCCTGAGACAATATGGGTACATGTAAAACATAATTATCAGAAGCCTCGTTATTCGTCGTCTGATCGGGATCAAACAGTTTCAAACAAACATTATATATTTCCTTTTCTAAATTTGTATACACTCTAACATTGACGCATAAACGACGAATAAACGATTGTAAAGCCATTCTAAACCAGAAATCTTTCTCAAAATGAATGCTATCTTTGTCTTGAAGAGTCCGGTTGTGAGATGTTTCACTATACATGTATACTATATTCACTGTTTAAGGTGTGATTTTTTCTACAATTTTCAGATAAGAAGGGTTAAAGGGCCATCCATACCAGCTCGCTGTACGGCATCGACCAGTGTACTCGCTTTAATGCTTGTACTCTTCTGAACTGTAAATAAACTACTAGTCAGCAGAATGAAATCTTATTGTTTCGACTTTTGTCTTACACCCAAACTTCCTTACACAAGATGTTAACCCATTTGCGCCCAGTGGATTCTTCGATGTTTATATATTGGATTAGTCCAATTTTTTTTTATCAAAGCGATGCCTGGTCAAAATATTCATTTTCATTTTGTTTTATATTGAAATTCCTATCAGCAAATAGTGTAGACCCTGATTAGACGCCGCATAATACGGCGTCTGATCAGAGTTTACAC
Organism: Gari tellinella; assembly: GCA_922989275.2. NCBI lineage: Eukaryota > Metazoa > Mollusca > Bivalvia > Cardiida > Psammobiidae > Gari > Gari tellinella. Next base: position 51,284,065 of record OV277866.1, read on the forward strand.
TGTTTGCATATGTCCAATATTTGGGATCGTGGGCACAAATGGGTGAATCCTACCCAATAAACGTGTTAATGCTCATATCCCGAATGTCTATTGCAATTAGTCTGGAGCCTGATCAGAGGCCGGGTAGCCCGGCGTCTGATCCCGCTTCAAACCGTTCGCTTATCAGATTTGAATCATAGTTAGATTTCTTTACTAAAAATGTACACGTCGTGTTCTACAATTTGTTGAATAGTGTTTGCGTTTCGCTTGTGTTTAAACGGGCAGGAATAACGTCTTCTCCCCGTTGTATGTACAGTGGAGAATCTGTTATTCTTTCCCAATAAACGCGTTTACGCTAAAACTATTATTTGCAGTGCAACCAGTTTGGAGCCAGATCAGACGCCGGGTTACCCGGTGTCTGATCAGGCTCCAAACTGTTTGCCACCAAGATAAACAAGAATTATCAGAATTGTCCAAAAGTTGTTCTTTTCTACGTTTTAGTGTTTTGCGTTTGCGTACGTTTGCGTTTAAACGGGAAAGAATAACAGATTCTCCACTGTATACATGTGTACACTCTATGATGATGCAGGTAGAGAAAACGTTATTCTTTCCCGTTTCAACGCAAACGAACAGTATAGAGCCTGATAAGACATTGGGTTACCTGGCGTCTGATCTGGCTCAAAACTGTTTCCAATGGAAATAATAGTTTAAGCGTAAACGCGTTTTTTGGGAAGGATAAAGTCTTCTCAACTGCATTATTTTTTCCACTGATCCCGTTGTGCTAACACAAATACACATATTGCAAAAAATAGTTTGGAGGATACAGCTCTCCCTCTCTACAACGGCCCTCCAAACAACGACTCCCTCCTTACAACGACCCTTGTTGCAGTTCCCTTAACAAAACAATTACATGTATGTCCAACATATTCACAGCTGCAATGCCGTCTTCTTAAAAATCGTCGTCTGCTGTTTTTCTCTAAGTTACATAATGGACATTTTAACAGGAAAAAACTAAATGACGAGTGACAAACAGCTTGAATCTAGATCAGACGCCGCGTTACGCGGCGTCTGATCTGGATTCAAGCTGTTTGCAAAGTTTCTCCCTATAACGACTCCCTCTAAACAATGCAAACAAATTATGTTTCCCGTTTGGTGTCGTTGTAGAGAGGGAGCGCTGTAAATCAGAACACTAGTGATACGGCTCCGAAGAGTGCCACGCAGACTTTAAAAAAAGTGTCGACTATTTCACAATCCGACTGATAGTGATATTGGACTGCATACTATGGGTTACCTATTACCTCCCTTTAACCCTTTAGGCGCCAACTTAATCGTGAGATTTCTTTATCCCTGAACCGTCATCTGCCCTAATATTGTTGTCTGCAAGAGCGTTTAAAAGCATCTCTTAAGAAATATCGATACCAGTGCCAAACAGTTTGGACCCACAGAGCAGACGCCGCATTACAGTATCCCCCCACCCCCCTCGACTGATCGGCGTGGGCGAATAAAAAGATCGTAATAATTTTCAAAAAACATTTTAGAGATATTTCTACACATCGTTCTAATGCGTATCCACTGCTACAGTGGAGAATCTGTTATTCGTTCCCAATAAACGCGTTTACGCTAAAACTATTATTTGCAGTGCAAAAAGTTTGGAGCCAGATCAGACGCCGGGTTACCCGGCGTCTGATCAGGCTCCAAACTGTTTACCACCAAGATAAACAAGAATTATCAGAATTGTCCAAAAAGTGTTCTTTTCTACGTTTTAGTGCTTTGCGTTTGCGTACGTTTGCGTTTAAACGGGAAAGAATAACAGATTCTCCTCTGCTATGTAAATGCTAAATATCAACTAGTAGTCCGGGCAAACTCAGGGGGAACCTTGCACCGAGTTGCATGAAAAATGTTTCTGCAGTTATAAATAGCTGAGACCTTGTAGTCTATGAAACCGATTGATGGTCATCTGACACTATTGGGCAACTCTCAGAATCCAAGATGGCCATCAAGATGGCGTTTACGCTAAAGCTATTATTTCCAGTGCAAACAGTTTGGAGCCAGATCAGACGCCGGGTAACCCGGCGTCTGATCAGGCTCCAAACTGTTTGCTACCATGATAAACATGAAATATCAGAATTGTCCAAAAGTTGTTCTTTTCTACGTTTTAGTGCTTTGCGTTTGCGTACGTTTGCGTTTAAACGGGAAAGAATAACATATTCTCCACTGTATATATCACTTTGATAAGGTAATTCTCAGCTAAATTTAAAAAAAAATAGTAAAAATGGCGGCCACTTTGGTTAAAAGCGGGTGATCTAACCACTAGTTATTTGATTACCAGGCTTATAACTTACCACTGTCCTTGGACAACCAGTATTGTCCTCTTTGGATATCTACATTTGTAGTGATGCAAGACTGGAATCCTTTGATAGCTCTCAAGATCCAAGATGGCCGCCAAGATGGCGACAAGAATTGTTAAACTCTTATTAATATAGTTTATCATCCATCCGATTACAAAGTTTCAGTCCCACCACTGTGCTTGGGCATCCAATAGTGTCCTCTTTGGATATCTATAGTTGTATCAATGTAAGACTGACAATCTTTCCAGCTCTCAGGATCCAATATGGCGGCCATGATGGCCGCCAGAATTGATCAACTCTAACCATCATATCTTATCCATCTGGTTCAAATACGATTAACTGCCTAAATATGAGTAAAATTTGCCATACAGTATTCATTTTTATAGAGTCATTACTAGGCGTCTGACCGACCGATATTGTTCTGAAAAAACGCTTGATCGATGACAACCAATTGTTATTCCGGAAAAGATCGAACGTTTCTGTTGACGCACGATGCTAGATATATCTACTATATCAACTATCTTAAACGAGCTGCACCAGATTAATAAGCATTTTAATGATATAAAATGATGAGGCTATTATATTATTTCACAATATTATAAGTACCTTTCTAACTGAAATGTTTCAAAAATTGTCTTAATATTATGCAACAACCACAATTCCAGAATCATTGAAACATGTTGACAAACATAGTTAATATGAGAGACTATTGAAGAAGTACAGTGGAGAATCTGTTATTCTTTCCCGTTTAAACGCAAACGTACGCAAACGCAAAACACTAAAACGTAGAAAAGAACAACTTTTGGACAATTCTGATAATTCTTGTTTATCTTGGTGGCAAACAGTTTGGAGCCTGATCAGACGCCGGGTTACCCGGCGTCTGATCTGGCTCCAAACTGTTTGCACTGCAAATAATAGTTTTAGCGTAAACGCGTTTATTGGGAAAGAATAACAGATTCTCCACTGTAAAAGGCTAATTCACTACTATCAACCATGTCTATACTTATCATTCATAGCTCTGATTCTACAATACCTTGTTTGTTCAATACAACACATACTTTCTCCACGGCATGCACAGAATACAGTGCAAGAAAGGCGATAACTATTGCAATGATATCGCATATTGGATCATGGTGTCTGACTACCACATGAACACTTAATCATTTTCAGTATATCCTGTGGTGCATACTGAACTTCATCGGGAAGTAGAACTGGCAAAAGCTATTTCTTGTTTACATCTTTGAACCAGCCAAAGTCAATGGGATCCATTGCTGGAGAGTCTGGACCAAAAGCATGCTTCCATACGCATGCTTGAAAGTATGCTCGTTTAACATGGGGTAGTAGTATGGGGAAGTGTACAAGGATAAACACATCTGTGTCATCTGCTATGCTATTTATGGCTTCACTTGAGTGTTTGCAAACATCCATTGCAAACTTGTTATAACAGGAGAAGACGAATATCCTCTCAAAATCACTGAACGTATATATACCTCTTCATGGCCTTCACCCGAGTACGCTTATTGTTTGCAAACACTCTTGATCCTGATCAGACCCCGCGTCACGCGGCATTTCATCAGGATCCAAACTGTCTGACACTTATTTCATTTTTTTCTAATTCAAAATACACAAAAAATTACACTTGAAAAACAGAAAGCAGACGACAACTATTTAGAATTGATGACGTCATGGCAGTGAATGAGTTAATTGAGGTTGATGAATGCAGAAAGTGATCTTCATTGAGAAAGACTACCGGAAGCCTGGATAGACTGTCTTGGATTCTTTGTTATATTATAAAACCATTAGAGTGTTGATAACGACTTGACTAATATTTGCAAACAGATTGGATCCTGACGCGGCGTCTGATCAGGAATCAAACTGTTTGGACATTCTTATTGATGAGTTGATTTACAGCTAAAATACCAACAATTGTTTAAAGAATGCGGTGGCAACATTATAACCGACGATTTACATGATCTAAATGTTGTATAGCATCAAAGGTCGTATTTTTACGAGCATATACTAAGACACATATTCGTTTCCCTTTTATCTTAACCATAATTGCATCTTTGATGCTGTTTATATGTACAACGGAGAATACATTATTATCTACATGTACACAGTTCACAGTGGAGTAGACGTTATTCTTTTCCTGTTTAAACGCAAACAAAACGCAAACGCAATGCAGTAAAACGTAGAAAAGAACAACTTTTAGACAACTCTGACTATTCATGTTAATCTGAGAGGCACACAGTTTAGACCCTGATCAGACGCCGATATACCTGGCGTCTGATCTGGCTCCAAAGTGTTTGCAATTGAAATCATAGTTGTAGCGTGAACACGTCCATTGTAGAGCCTGAACAGACGATGGGCAACCGGGGCGTTTGATCATGCCCCAAACTGTTTGTCACTTAGAATAAAATGAATGGTTCACTTGCGTTTTGTTTGTGCTTAAACGTGAAGGAATAACGCAGTATCCACAGTATTACTACAGTGGAGAAAACGTTTTTCTTTTCCGTTTAAACGCAAACGAAACGCAAACGCATTGCAATAAAATGCAGAAAATGACAATTTATCGACATTTCTTACGATCTATTTTAATCTGAGTGGCAAACAGCTTGTTGCCCGATCTGACGCCGGGTTACCCGGCGTCTGATCTGGCTCCAAACTGTTTGCACTGGAAATTATAGATTTAGCGTAAACGCGTTTATTTGGAAAGAGATACGTTTTCTCCACTGTATCTGTGTTCAGCTGAACGAATATTTAGCTTTGACCATTTACGATAAATGCTCAAAGACTATTGTTCATTAGCAGACATTTGTAAACATAAATACAGTGGAGAATCTGTTATTCTTTCCCGATAAACGCGTTTACGCTAAAACTATTATTTGCAGTGCAAGCAGTTTGGAGCCAGATCAGACGCCGGGTAACCCGGCGTCTGATCAGGCTCCAAACTGTTTGCCACCAAGATAAACACGAATTATCAGAATTGTCCAACATTTGTTCTTTTCTACGTTGTAGTGCTTTGCGTTTGCGTACGTTTGCGTTTAAACGGGAAAGAATAACAGATTCTCCACTGTATAAAGGTCTAGAAAGGGGCACTCGAGCGAGCTGAAAAATATGCTAAGCTATTGGTGTCAACAATGCCATATATAGGACATAGGCCAACAGTTTAAGCTCTGATTATAGACGTCGCATATTGTAGCATCCGATCAGAGCCTATACGCTTTGCTGATAGGAATTTCAATACATTTATAAAACAAAACGAAACTGACAATTTAGAACAGGCACCCCTGTGATAAAGATGGACTAATCCAATTTAGTTATAAGCTTTGAAGAATCTACTGGACACAAATGGGTTACAAAAAAAGTCATGTAATGTTAGAGTCAATGTGGGGGGAAATATTTCATCATGTCTGCCAAACATACAACTGTCAGACTGCAATATGGGATAAAACTATTCGCGGAGAAGACATCATTAAAACGTCTTTATTTTAAACCAAGTACAGGGAGGATCTTACATGAGTGGTCATTATTTATCATTTTTAATAAACGAGTTGACTAAGATAATAAGACGTGAGCCTTGGCGAGCGTAATATTTAACTAAGCCAACTCGTTTATTAAAAAATGTTGAACTCTAATGTGAGATTCTATTTATCACATAAACAATTTAAAAAAACCTTTTTAGTTAATTGAAGCCGCAGGTTGAAGTCCCATTCGCCAAATACATATAGATTTTACGCCAAAACGTGACGTTGTTTACGGTAACTTCATTGCAAATGACGTCATTTGGTATATCCTTGAAAAAATTCATTTAGTAGGAAGATCCATATGTATATAGAGTTCTTATGACACTACTAGAAATTTTTTACGTACTTGACAGTTTCGGTGACTACTGTCACCTTTTTCAAAAATCTAACTGATTCCGTGGACCATCGGCAATTTCCGTCAGCGCACGGAATCAGTTGGATTTTTGAGAAAGGTGACAGTAGTCACCGAAACTGTCAAGTACGTAAATTTGTTCTAGTAGTGTCATAAGAACTTTATATACAGACGTCATTTGGTGTCCCGCTACATGCAGCGTTTGTAGACGTCTACACATGTAATACAATATTTGAGCAATAATAAATTCATACCAGTGTTTTATCGTGCAATAAAACACGGATAGGAGTTGGGTGCGTAGTAATTAAATCACGAGTCCGAATGTATGAATTTATTATTTCGATTCTAACACTTCAATTCAATCACAATTTGCACCGACGCAACGGCGCTACATTTCTTGGCGTACGCATTTTCGAGGCCATATGACGTCACATTAAGACTTTACAGCGCGTGTGTGTGTTATTGAGAATTAAAACACATATACGTTTCTTCTTTGTTTATATAGGGGCGTGTAAGAGGTCTGTTAGAATAATTTGTAGTGCAATATTAGTCTAAATATTTGACTGCACGTGCACAAATTTGGTACGGTGAGCCGTTGATACCCATACAGTATTGAAAATGACAGTACTGCGAGGGCAATGACGTCATCATCGTGTTTTAAAGGCGATTAACAGGCATGTATGAAGGAAAATGGGATGGGAGCACACTTTTCATTAGCATGTGTTGGTTGGGGAGTGGGGGCACTTCTCATTCAGCGGCGGATTCACCGATTTATTGTCTTTTGAAACACTGACAATTTTGTTGTTGTTGTTGTTTTGTTTGGTTGTGTGCATATCTAGATTAAATTAAAAAAAAAATTGTTTGGTTACTATTATTGGCAAAATTATTGAGGGCACGCCCCCCCCCCCCCCCCCCCCGTGCCCCCCCTTTTCCCTGTTCCTACGAGCCTGATAAATAAGGGGCATATTACTCACCCGTAATCATGACTTGAGTCGTGCCATGAGAAAAAAAAACAGTGTAGATTCCGACCAGCCGTCGCATTTTCCTCTTGTCGTGGTTTACACTGTTAAACACACAGGGACGCGACACGATTGATTTTTGAGAGAAAAATAATATCAGAATGTATATATAGAGACTCTATAGTCTCTATATATACATTCTGACATTTTTTCTCTCAAAAATCAATCGTGTCGCATCCCTGTGGTTAAACACTCGTCAGCATATATGTATCCTGTATTTTATTGCCTAACTTTGCAATCAGTGTAGAACTTTGGAACTTGACCAGACGTCGAGTTATGTGTCATGACATACAGTGGAGAATGTGTGATTCTTTCCCAATAAACGCGTTTACGCTAAAACTATTTTTTGCAGTGCAAACAGTTTGGAGCCAGATCAGACGCCGGGTAACCCGGCGTCTGATCAGGCTCCAAACTGTTTGCCACCAAGATAAACATGACATATCAGAATTGTCCAAAAGTTGTTCTTTTCTACGTTTTAGTGCTTTGCGTTTGCGTACGTTTGCGTTTAAACGGGAAAGAATAACAGATTCTCCACTGTATCCTAGCATCCGTTTGATAAGTTCATTACAGTGCTCCCTCTCAACAACGACCCTCCTAAAAACGACTCTCTCCGTTCAACGACCCTTGTCACTGTTCCACAAACAAGACTTTATGTCCAACCTTGTCATGGCTGCAATACCGTCTGATTAAATTTGTTGTCTGCTGTTTTTCTCAAAGTTATATATAAGTGGACGTTTTGGTAGAATAAATACATTGACGTGTGACAAACAGCTTGAATCCAGTTACGTGGCGTCTGATCTAGATTTAAGTTTTTTTACAAATATTAACCAAGTTAAACAAATCTCTCAACATTACATATCAATGGACATTTTGACAGAAGGTAGATAATGATGACAAACAGCTTGAATCCAGATCAGACGCCGCGTAGTAACGCGGCGTCTGATCTGATTTCAAGCTGTTTGCAAATATTAATAAAGTCTTATTATCTATTCCTATAACAGTTCCCTATGAACAACAAACACACTGTTAGTCTCCCATTGGGTGTCGTTGTAGAGAGGGAACACTGTACTACCAAATCGTGATGTCAATCCCTTTCAAGGTATTAATCCATTCACATTTAATTGTCTTTCTTTCATTACATCAGTATCAGTTACTCTATTGCATCAAGGACGTCTGCCTGCCTGGACAAGGTTGACATAAACTGTTTGAAGAGGCTTCTATATTGGACATCATACGTAAAAAGATTGTTTTGATCAAAGCCATGGTCGTTTGTAGTTAAAAACATTTCAATCATTTGCTATACAGTCAAACCTCTCTATTACGACCACTAAGATATGTTAATTATTAGGTGTTAACGACAGACAGATGACTGCTTAAAGCAAGGTGACGGTAAAACAGAAGGCTCCTTTAGGGGCTTTCTGTTTTACTGTCACTTTACTTTAAGCTGTTATCTGTCTTTCATAAAGGTCAATAAATAACGTTTTAGTGGTCGTAATACAGAGATTTTACTGTATGTTTTATACCCTTCAACGTCACTATATTGTCTGTTTTAAATCATTTTGCCGAAACTATTTATTTTTCAAAGTCAGATGAAAAGCATTGCTACTGACGTAATATTGATACAAGTGTCAAACAGCTTTCCTCCTGCTCAGAGGCCACGGTACGTGGCGTCCGATCAAGATTCAGACTGTTTGCAAAGTCGACTTTAGCCGAGGTTGGCGGTAAAATAGCGAACAGTGCAACACACTATCCCATACAGTGGAGAGAACGTCTTTATACTCGTTTCACGCAAACGAAACGCAAACGCATTTCAATAAATTTTAGAAAATGTCCAATTGTAGAATATACTACAAGCTATTTATTTTTATCTGAGTGGCAAGCAGTCTTGAGCCAGATCAGACGCCTGCGTCTGATAAATTGTTTGCAATGGACATAATAGTTTGATCATCAAACGTGTTTATTTGGAAGGAATAATTTTACAATATCCGTCTAATTGCGTTCATGCACTTACTAAGCAAGATCGTAATTTCTCACATAACTACCCCTGTTTTCTATAGCGAACAACGGTGACGAATATCCTTATCACCAACATGTGTAAGATCACTTTGATGACGTCACTATAACGTCAATATTTATAACAGCGTTTTGACGTCATCGGGGTTCCAAAAACTGCATATTGCTTCTTAGCTTAAATCGTTGGTATTGTGAGAAAAAGAATCTGTCACTCGTCGATGTTTAAGACAGGTTGATCTCAAACTCGTCTAGAATACAAAAGTTATTAAGCTCGCCAAGGGTAGCCTAAAACTGGTGGTGTAGAAAGGTGTTGTTTCAAAAGTTCAAAAGTACTCTGTTTTACATCTGTCCATTTCCATTCCTTTGTAACTTTTTTCTGGTCTTTCTTTTTATACGTTGGCGGCAATAAATCAGAGAGTGGTCTGGAAATCTTACTAAAGTCCTTAATAAACTTGCGGTAATAACCCGCGAAGGCTAAAAAGGACCGTAACTCCTCTGCGCTGCTTGGGACTGGCCATTTCTGTACCTTGTCGATCTTCTCCGGTTGAGTTGCGATTCCATCCGCAGTCACCACGTGTCCAAGAAAACTGACTTCAGCCTTGAAGAAACAGCATTTCTCTGGAGCGAGCTTAATATTGGCCTCTTTGAGTTTATTCATTATGATATCGAGATGTTCTAAATGTTGTTCGTACGTTTCACTAAAAATTATCAAATCGTCCAAATATATCAAGCAAATTTTCATGTTTAAATCCCCTGAAATTTCTTGCATTATACGTTGATATATAGCCGGAGCGTTGGTCAGACCAAAAGCCATCTTGTTAAACTCATAGAAGCCAATAGATCCCACGGTAAATGCTGTTCTTTCCTTGTGACACTCCTCCAACTCTATCTGGTGATAGCCAGACTTCATATCAATGGTGGAAAAGAATTTGGCGCCATGTAGACGGTCAAAAATCTCTTCCATCCGTGGCAATGCGAACGAATCCTTTACTGTGCGATCGTTAAGCTGGCGAAATCAATGCAGAGCCTTAATTTATTATTTCTCTTCCGGACAAGAACTACATTCGACGTCAAAGGCGATTTGGAGGGACGGATGATACCACAGGACAACAACTATGAAATATGTTGCCTTACTTCCTCTATCATGGATGGCGGAATTCTCCTATGTCGTTGCTTAAACGGAATGTTGTTCTCTAAGTCTACTCGGTGTTTCATAAGGTTACATTGGCCGATATCCAAATCACCAGTTGAGAAGATGTCTTTATGGTGGTATAATAATTCATCAAGTTTCTTCCGTTGGTTTTCATCTAAAAGTTTGTCCTCATCAACATGTAAAGTACTCAAAATTTCAGTCTGTTTAGCCTCCAAATTCTCAAACACTTCATCTGCAATTTTGACAGGTTGAATCTCACAAATAACACAGCTAGGTGAAATGACAACTATGTCCGTTGATAAATTCGATAAAGTTACTGTAAATTCCTGAGATTTTAATCCATGTTGATGTTGAACGATAGCCGGTGTTATATCTAAATGGGAAGGAAGGTTGCTATGTTTGGTCTCCTGAATCAATGCTGCAGTAGTAGGGTGGTTAATGATCTGGTCGGTGTAGCCTCTAACATCAATAATCTCATTGGGCTTAAGCAGAATCTTCTCTGGACAGGCACTCCTGACAATTGCAATTCGGTTTTTATTCCTAGTCAAAGACTTCTCCATCAGCACCATGCATCTAAATGACAGAAACCATGGTGTGAATTGGTTGGTCTTCTGTAAGAATTGCTCGCCAAATGTCTTCTTGCAATCTAATAGAAACTCATGAAGGATGTTAGTTCCAAGAAGAATTGGTGCCCGCTTGGAATAAGCTGTGTCTGGTGTTACTAGAAAACACAGGCTAATGGTGATGCTTTCTGCAAACCTTCAGGAATTCCCAATGTAGCTTCTATGTAGCCTAAATATGGAAGAGACTGTCCATCTGCACATTCAATGGGTAGGATCCTGTCTATTGAATGCAGCTCTACATCAGACAAATGTTCCTTATAAAAGGATTCTGATACGGCAGACACGCATGACCCAGTGTCTAATAATGCCTTTCCTCGTGCCCCATTCACCACTACATCTGCCTCGTTTGGTTCTCCAAGTAATTGGGGTCAGATTTGTCAGTGCTCATACTTGCCCCAACAGCCTGAGCACTTAAGCTTTTGGGCAGTTACGCTGTATATGACCTGGCTCTCGGCATTTAAAGCAGATAATGCCGTCAGATAACTGGACAGGTGTCCCTCATGTGCCCCTTCCGGTTACAGTTAAAACAAGTTGGCTGGAAACTAGTGCTACCGGTTGGCCGTTGCGGTCTGTAAGCTCCTCTGCCTCTAGCTCCACCTTGAAATTTTCCTCTTCCCCTGTCTCTATTATCCCCAAGTCTGTGGTAGTTCCTATCTTCTTTCTCCTTCTCCAGTGTGTCTATCCTGCTGTTCAACTTCAGCAGTAATTCCCTCATCTCCTTCATTTCAGGTGTCTCCTTCTGTATAGAGACGGCAAATTTGCTAGGCTTCCTCTCTGGGATCCTTTCTTCCTTAGGTTCTGCTTCCAACTTCCTCAACTCCCGTTTGAACTCGTCATACTCCTTGATCTTATCACACTGGTACCGAGCAGTTTGCTTCAACTCTGTCCTGAGATCTCCATACAATTTCTCTTTCAGAACCAATGTGTCACTTCTCTGAAGTGCTGTCAGGGCAACGGCTTGTGCAAATACCTCCTCCAGCCTAGATGCGAAAGTTTCAACAGATTCGCCAGTCTTCTGAATGCACGTATAAAACTTCTTCATCACGGATTCCCTGGACTCTATGTTGCCGTAAGCACTATCGAGCGTGTCCATAATCTCTTGGATGCTGACACCAGTTCCCAGTCTCCTAACTTTGTCGCTGGCATTTCCCTTCAATGCTCTTCTTATTCCAAGCATAATCTGCTGCGACGAGAAAACCTTCTCCATCACCAAAGAGTCAACCTCAAACTTAAAGGTCTCCCAAGTCACCTCTCCCTTAGTCTCTTCACCATAGAAGGTAGACAACTTTGGGTAGCTGTAATGCCCACCCCTATGCTCTGTCACTGGTAACGCGGGAATCTCCTTCTCGGCAGGCTGCTTTGCGGGTATCTCTTTGAGGGGTAACTCTTTCTCAGCAGGCAGCTTTTCCTTCTTTATCCAAGACGCAGGTTTAACATACTTTGGGATAGCTCCTTTATCCTCAGGTTTCTCTGTCTTAGATTTTCCAAACACTTCGTTTACTTTCAGTAAGTCCTCCGGCGAAGTAACCTTTGGCTTAATATTCAACACTCGAAGGGCTTCAATAAGTCTATGCTCCTCGATAGTTACATCCCCTGACAATTCCAGTTTCTTCCCAACTCCTAATTCTGGCTTAGTTACTTCCTTATTAGTTCCTGATGCTTCCAGGTCCATTTCCTCCTCCGACTCATCCTCCATATCCGATAAGTCTATCAGGGAATCCTGCTTTGATTTCCCTTTACCTGCCATGTTTGTATTTCCAACAAGGCAAACCACACCAATTAGCAATATTGGTTATTTCTTGTATGTAAAAACTAAGTTTGAAATACCAGGATAAATATTCAAAATCCTGTAAAGACTTAGTGTGTAGACAAAGTTAAATATTATGTTTGGCAATGTATTATAGTTGTGTTTGTGTTATTACAGTGAATACGTATTGCACCGTAACAGCAAAAGGTGTTACGCCAAGGCGCGAAACAAAAAAAATGACGCGAGTGGCCACGGAAAGATATTTGTTACTATAGCGACAGTCAACTTGACTATAAATACCAGCTGAAAATGAAATTCTATGCTATAATAATACAATCTATCGCTGTTCCTAATATGCTCTAACCTATTACTGCTACCAGCTAATCTAATCAATATTAATACCTAACTAAATATCTGAAAGTACAATCTAAACATAAACCTGTAATTCTGAAAATTCAATCTAAACAAATATCTGTGTCTCTTTCTTCTATATCTTTTTGCTGTAGGTAGATGTCTCACATTCAATATAAAGTCAATTTCAGCTGTCAAACAAAACAATTCCAAAATTCCAACAGGGGGGAATATTTCAATTTCCAACAAGAACTATAACTGATTTATCTCGTTCCTAAGAAGAAGTATCCAAAATACTGTGGACAAACCAAGCTATAAAACTATTAATTTGAAAACAATAAGCACAAGGACCACAGTAAACTTCCAGAAATTAAACGCCTTTTTCCACGAATTAATATGAGCTTCAATATGGCATGAATTGCAAATAAAATTCAATAAATATTATCAAGAATGAAATAAGTCGGATACTGTTATTTCCGCTTTAGATATTCGAAATGGTAGCTTGAAACCTAGGGTTAGTCAATAGGGATATTTTAAGAAGAGAGCTGAAAATATGTATGATTTTAACCTTCACCAATCCTTCACCAAAACAAATTATTAAACATGCAAGTGAAAGAAACAATTTCTCGCTTACTTTACAATAACTCACTTGGCATAAGTTATTAATATAAAGAATTGCAGCTGTTAAAACAATGCTCCAATAAAATTTTCGGTTACTGCTTACATTATAACCTATGAACAACCTATTATGGCAATAGAGAGTCAATAAACTGCTATACTAAATTGGCCACTAGACCAATGATCCCACCACCATAACCAATTACATCATCAATACATGACTGTTTCAACCAAGGTGTTCCTGTATAATATGTAAACACAAATAAATTACATGGTCAAAGCAAAAGAAATACATGCAAACACAATAATTACAATGATTAAACTGTCTATAAATGAACACTTTACTTATTAACACCAGAAATTACTTAAAGTCTCTGAATAACAGTCACTGGTTCAATTTATATAAATAAATGTCACTTTCTTCCTCCTGGTTGTAGAAAATACTGTCCTCAGTAGTTAAATTACTAAATTACATATAAATATTACAAATAAAGCACTGTTGATTGTCTGTTTGCTCAAATTTAACTCACACACAATTACTTGTTGGGCGCCATTTTATAACCAACTAGCTCAGTGGTATATTTAGCTGAACTGTTTACAGTTTATAACTTAAACGGTTAACACTCTAAAGAGGGTGGGGGTCGCCAGGCGTGAGACAAATATATAACGACAAGCCTGGTTCTCTTTATACGTCTAATTACTTCGTAACACACCATTACACTTCAACGGCTGACATCATTCATAGCCAAAACACCATGGCAAAGACATACATGTACTCCAAAGAGTTAGCATCCTGAAATACATTGGTTAAAAGCACACTAAGCATTTGTCTAATAATATTTCCTTAAAACTGAAAAATAAGCATATATGTTGTGAACATTCACAACATGACTGTTGTGAATATTTACAACACAACAACATAATGTAAATTATCCAACATAACAGTTGAAACAACATAATACCAACTTTCAACGCCTTTGTCAACACTTATATCAATGTTCTAGGTGGCTATACAGCATACAACCCCCATTTACAAAAATGGACTCAACCCATATAATAACTTAATGCCTTCTATGCATTAAATATACAAAATAACACAATATTCAATACAGAACAATTCTTACCAGTTTATCGAACTAAACGCTTCAACACCTCCAGTACCATTCTACACCAAACTCACTCACTCCATGGTGTCCTAATAATGTGCTGCTGTAAAGATTAAAGGTGAACATTCCAAGTATGATGTTGTGACTATGTTACAAATGTTAGTAAGATAAATGAAGGTTCAAGCTTCCATTTCAACTTTCGCGAATGGCGCGAAAACCCATTACAAACGGTTCACGAGCCGAAATACATAAAATGATATTTAATTTAAAAGGAACAATTCATGCCACCTTGCAGAACTATATCAACAACATTTCCTATACATTACCAATTGTAGAAATAGCTGACACACCCCAATACGACCGACAATCTTCTTCAAACCTTCTCAACTAGTTAAACAAGTCACGGGTAAAGCAGAGATCTTTACCCAGTGAGAACAACCAATGAACTGCCTATAATGCAAGAGCTACTCTTCAATGACGTCACTCAAGCGTAATCACCCAAAAGGACATAATAAAAGCGCAATAGAAAATAAAAGCTGGAATGTAGCAAATACAAACGAAATGGGACAAATAATGGTGTAATGACAAATTTAAACCTGGTCACATTTTATATTGGATTAGTCCATTTTTTATCGAAGGGATGACTGGTCAAAATTTTCATTTTCATTTTGTTTTATATTGAAATTCCTACCAGCAAACAGTGTATACTCTGATCAGACGCCGCATAATGCGGCGTCTGATCAGAGTCTACACTGTCTGCCTATGTCCCATAAATGGGATAGTGAGCAAGATGGAGGTAAAAAGAATTCATGTAGTCCTGAGTTTTCTATTTTACTTTCATTGTGCTTTTAGCTACCACAAAATTTTAAATCTTCTATTTGGTGCTACGTTGTATGAATGTTTAAAAGAGGTATATTATTACGACCACAACAGCGTTTCGATATTGAAGGCAGGTGACAGCTTAAAACAAAGTAAATGTTAATCAGAAAGCTCATTTAGTAGCTGTTTTACAGTCACTTTACTTTAAACTGCCAATGTCTATCATTAAATCAACTAGCGTTGGTTTTAGTGGTCGAACTGGAGAGGGTTTTTACTGTGCTCTTCTTTTCAAATAAAACTTTGGCATGCAAAGCCTTTGTTGATGTAAATCCTCAAACTCTCTATTGACGTCAGCCTATCGTCATTGACTGCCAAATACAGCTATAGTTCATTCATACATTCTATTAACATTCCGCGTGTCATGTATCTTTTTTATATCTATATCCATGTTAATTATTAATGGTGTAAGCTGGGGGTATATTGTAAACATTACGTAACAGCCGAAATCAATATTACCAAAGCTAATACAATTTCATTAAATGTTCTGGTTTAAAAGATAGATTAATTTAGTGCATTTATATATATGTTTTGATAAAACATTTTCTTTGGCTTTGAGAACAATTATAATCTTCTGTATTAAAAGCAAATACTTAACTTCCTTCTGACGTCATAGTTTCTTAAAACGTCCAGTTAAAAGACTTTGAATGAGTTCAGTCCCCTATTTCGGTAACCATTTGTTCACAGTGGATGATACGCTATCTTTCCCGTTGATTCGCAACAAACGAAACCAAAACAAAAACACATTTCAATAAAATATGGAAAATGACAACCGTTTGACAATTCTTACGACTCATTTCAATCTTGCTGGCAAATAGCTTGGGGCCTGTGCAGACGTAACAGCGTCTGAACTGAACACAAGGTTATAAAGCGTTAAAGTTGAGTCCGAGTTCGTTCTCAAGCATTTGATTGGTATGATTTGAGCCTAGGCTTTAGACTCAACTAAAAAGCTTTATAATATTGGATCCTTGCTTGTTTGCAATGGGAACAATAATTATTATTATAGCGTAAACACGTTTTTTGGGAAAGACTGACCTCCATGTACTTCTAGGTTGAGAATCAGGCTTATAAGAGACAACTCGCTTTAATTCGACCTTTTAAACTATTGGGAAGATATATTATTCTTTCAAAATAAACGCAATTATTTCGATTGGAAACAGTTAGGGATTGAATCATACGACGGGCAAAGCGACATAGGTCTCTCATATAAAACAAATAGATGTGTCATAAAAATCTATCATTTTCGCATGTTTTGCATTATTGTCACTTCGTTTTAATCGGGAAAGAAAACGGCATCGCCTAGTTTTTTATATACTAAAACTAGATCTGGTTTACGTTGAACATACCCTTATATCAAAGTAAATGGTTGGCTCATTTTTAACTTTGAAATAAGGGTATGTTTTGACTAAAACTAGCTGCAGTTATCGAAATTACAAATAGGAAAACAATCATGAACAAGAGTAATAGACATTTTAGAAGCATTACCATTGCCATAACCTAATATTATAGGGATTTTCTGCATCTTTAGCGTCCCTCCTAATCTGCAACAATATATGTAATGTTCTATGCTTCTTTATTGGATGGATGTCGTACACAGGCTCGACTGCATTTAATATATACATATACATTGACCAAATAGCTGAAAATCTCAGGTTGTACAGTAAGACACCTTTTAAAATAGCATTCCTTTTAAGAAATGAACTGATATTTTCGGCGTTCAAGCGAAATAAACGACAGAAAATAACCGCATAGCTGAAGCTGTGTAAATTTGATAGCAAAACAATAAGTTCCAGTGTTTACATTCTAACGTCAACAACTTGACAGTTTGGCGCAACAATGCCGATTTGACGTCATTTGGAAATGAGTTCCTTTTTAAAGTAGGATAAATATATCGATTTTTTGTCATAAAGAAATGCAGACAGCTACTGTTTATAAGGTATATCAATTTTCTTGCAATTTATCACATTAATAAAGTAGAATGTTAGTCGGTACTCATGCTTTCCGCTAATAGGAAACATACATCGGTTAAGAACAATGTTTTGAAAAATCCGCCTAATGTTTTCTGTCCAAGTTCCAAAGATTAATTCGCGAATGAAAACTGCATATGTCCCGCTTCCTTTGCAAAATTTATCAACAAGTCCTGCCCTCTCAAGGAAAAGCGTTGACACGAATTGAACGTCATTATTTTCAATGGATTTGAATGGGGCGAATGTAAATATTTTATAACAGTGGAGAATCTGTTATTCTTTCCCGTTTAAACGCAAACGTACGCAAACGCAAAGCGCTAAAACGTAGAAAAGAACAACTTTTGGACAATTCTGATATTTCATGTTTATCTTGGTGGCAAACTGTTTGGAGCTTGTTCATAACTACAACGTCACCAACGTGAGTAGAAGATTAGGATACCAAAGAAACACAATCATTCGGTTGCTCAAACGTTTTCAACATACACGTTGAGTGACGAATTTTTACGTTGACGTTACTTCGACGTCGTTTTCAAACAGCGTCTGTTTCGGCAAGACAGTACGGTATCGGCTGACAGATCATATTGTGTTGGCTCCGGCAAACGCGGACACCCATTCAGGCAATGGGACCCTTTGTGGGACAGATCTTGACGGCACGTCATTGGGCTGCTCGTTTGTAGTGAGGATGACGACGTTTCCGTTAGGGGCGACAGGAGTGGACTCGTGTCTTTTCTCTGATATGTCTAATAATATTCTTAGTGGGCATGATGTTCGCACGCGGGGCTTTAGGAGAAAAGACATTATTGACCTTGCAAAAGCCCCGACTCAGGGATAGGACAACGTTGCATTCCCGACGTCGTTATTAGACGCCACGTAAGGTCTACACCATGTCTCAATGCCTCTTGCACCATTAGCATAGATGTACAGATACGATACTGACAAAAATGATCATAAGATTACAACTAAACCGACATAAAACTTCCAACTAATCGCAGTCTGACTCTCTGAGTTATTTTGCAACTTTGATTTTATCACTTTGTCTTTTCTCGTATAAAAACATCCACTTTCAACGACCGCATTTCAAAATCTGAAATAATTGCCATATTGCTCGTGAACTGATCTAAAATTTGGTTCCAAATACATAGGCTTTCAGGAAAACAGTCAATGAATAATTACAGAAAACAAAGTGCACAGTTTCTTTTTGAATTGAGATATATCCAGCTTTTGGAAAGTTTATACATTGATATGACAACTAAGATTCGATTGGTATATGTTTGAATCGTTGTTAATACTGAAACAGCTTACATACGGAATCAGCCATGGATTGTCCCTGATCTCGAGTGTATTAGAATACCAGTTAATGTAAATACCATTTCCTAACTTCAGTAAAATTGTATTCATACCCATTTATATCCAATATCCATCGAAGGCTGCTGACTTTGCCATCGTCTCCTTTTTAAAGGAGGTCACCTTGTACCATTTACATAGATGAGAAAAAGTAATGGCCTGAAAACGAAAATGTGAGGGACACCGGTATTGAATAGCATCAGTTTTGATTCAACAGAAAATTGTTATAACCTTATAACTTTTTGATGTCTACTATTTAAATAACTTGAAACCCTAATGGTTAGATTTAGATATATTCCATTTTTACTTAGTTTAAATAGCTATCAGATACTATAGTTTATGCAATATAAATGGAATAAAATATGTTGTTTTTTTTTTTTACATTTTATGAGTTATGCTGTCATGCCCACTTTCATATTTCATATTCAACTTTCAAATATTGTCTTCTTATTCACTTTGACTGATGTGAAATACTGAAAGTGTATTAACTCTTTCGCCGCCACATTAATCGTGAGATTTTTACCCCTTCACCGTTTCATAGTCGTCTGTTTCATTTTGTTGTTTGCTGTATAGTTTCAAAGTAAGATACAAATGTAGTATGACTCAAAACATATCAATACGCGGCGTCTGATCAGAATCTAAACTGTTTGCAAAGTCGCCTTTTGGTGCTAAAGGTAGTGAAAGAGTTAAAGGTATTTTTATGAAATAAAGAAATAGTTTTCACCGACAATTGAGACTGTCGTAAAGTACGTCATTGAACATACTGCCTTTTTTCCATTTGTTGCGAACATAAGCTTCCTTGGAAAAATTTCACGATTTTGGGGAAAGCAAGCAGAAGAAGAATTGTGTTTTATAAAATGTATTATCATTTTCAAGAAGCCCGTTTGTCAGTGCATTTTACTTTTGCCAAATTTGTTTCTCAAGTATTATGAAATTTTTCCTTTGAGTTTTTTCTTAAATTATTAACTTTGTTTCTTAGTTGTTTATAATTTAGCCAATCTGTTATTTTTTCAGACCATTTTATTATTCGTTTTATTCGATCTTTTTTTTCTATACAGTTTTCTTATTTCCGAATCATGCCATGGTTGATCATCTGGCTGGACACAATCGTGTTAAGAAGGAATACACTGTTTGATAAAATACATAAACAATTCAGTGAAAACAATGCAAACCTCATGAATCTATCAATTATATTATAATTTAATTCCTGGTTTAATCTGATTTATATTATAATTTAATTCCTGATTTAATCATGTGTCCTATCATAAAGCCATACAGTTCTTTCTAAATAAGAATTAACATGGTAAGCAAAAGGTAAGATTAAATACACTTGAGTTTGAGCCGTGTCATGAGAAAACCTGCCTTTGCGAAATTCAAACAGTGTAAATCAAGACCAGCCGCCGCGTCTTTGACGCGGCGGCTTGCATTGATCGTCACTGTTTGACATCCACATGCATCTATAAAGCATATCATGTAGCTGTATTGTATATGATATTTGGTAGTGTAGAATATATTCAGATACAGAGACATTGATGGCAGCGGTGCTTGGTATGGACATGTACAATGTGGCCATGCAATGGTTTTGTCATGGCATGGTTCATTTGTATGTAGCACCACGGAATTATACAAAACAGTGTATAATTCTGTGGTAGCACTGTGCTCACAGATGTCACTGGGCATTCCTGCATGTGAATTTACTGTGTCAGTTGGTGTTATCATGAGATCAAGAATAGCATTTTGTTGGGTAAGAACCTTAATTCATTATCTAATGAATTAAGTAGCATAATTTGTTTACATTATGAAAGGATAGATTGAACAAATCTTCATTCAGATCTCCTAGGAAACTTGTTTCTTCTACAAATTGTCAAAGTCTTCTTCGAGATTTAAATTTAAATTATCAAAATAGGACACTATCAGCAGTTTTGGGATTATAAAAGACACCAGATAGATAACGCTCATTTGTATGATAGCCTCTACGCAAATTGATTCAGCAGAGAATATCTCAAGAGCAGAAACCATTGAGAGCACTAATAGGTCTTTGTTCAAGTATATAGATAAGGATTCTATATCCATGGTTTATTCTGTCTTCCTGTATGTTCCAACAAAAGTGTTGAATAAAAAAGTGATTCATTTGACAATAAGTAATTTCAGTTGTAGTAGTAGTAGTTGTTGTTGTAGAAGTAGGGACAATATAGTTACGCTACGTTAGTTGTCGAAGTAGCAGTAGTAGTAGTAGTAGTAGTAGAAGTAGAAGAAGAAGTGGTATTAGATATAGTAATAGTAAAAATAGAAGAAGGAATAGTATTTGTTATAGTAATGGCAGTAACATTATAAGAAGTTGTAATAGTGGTCAGACTCACTCCGTTTCTTGATGAACGCGTGGGAAGTCATAACAAAATATATGTTTCTATTTTCAGATATTTTTATTTCAAAATTCAGTATTTGTTTTTCAAACAACACCTTGGTATACATTCAGTCACTTAATATGAACACAACAATCTCTTATATAAATAGTCTCTGCTAAACACTATATTCTAGCAGATGTCTAAAGAACATTAATATTATCCATGGAAACCGATGTGGGTTATTTATCAACCACGTGACACATCTTGGTCAGCACAGTTCGTCGTAATACATGTATGAGTATAAAGCTATTTATAACTATCAAACTATACAGATTATCTTGATAATCATACTTTCAGCAAACATCAATGACAAAAACACAGCTTAAAATGTACATGTACAAATAAATATTATGGAATTATGCTATTGCACACATGCTGATTATGCTCTATGTATTTTTTCATTTGATAATACAATATCGTACAAAATTCGTTTCCGTTTAAACGCAAACGAAACGCTAACACAATTCAATACAATTTAGGAAAGTATAACCTTTGCCAACAATGACTATATATCTAGATCTGAGTGGCAAACAGTTTGGAGCCTGGTCAAACAGCGGGTTATCCGGCCTCTGACATGGCTCCAAACTGTCTTCATTTGAAATAATTGTTTAAACATTCACACGTACAGTGGATAATCTGTTATTCTTTCCCAATAAACGCTAAAACTATTATTTGCAGTGCAAACAGTTTGGAGCCAGATCAGACGCCGGGTAACCCGGCGTCTGATCAGGCTCCAAATTGTTTGCCACCAAGATAAACATGAATTATCAGAATTGTCCAAAAGTTGTACTTTTCTACGTTTTAGTGCTTTGCGTTTGCGTACGTTTGCGTTTAAACGGGAAAGAATAACAGATTCTCCACTGTATATCAGGAAAGAAAAATGCCATCTGAACTGTACATATCATTTTATCAGTACAGTACTCATTATCTACAACACCCGACGGGAGACAAATATTGCGTGTGTTGTTCGTAGGGAGTTTTTATAGGGAGGGAAAATTAATAACCTTAGAATACATTTGCAAACAGTTTAAACCCAGAGCAGACGCCGCGTACATGTAATGTCAATTACAAAAATTCGTGTGTAACAGAAAACTTAGACAAGGTTTCATTGTCGATACCGCAACGGATTTGCACAGTTTGGATCTAGACCGGGGGCCCGTTTCATAAAACTTCGTACGACACAAGTTGTGGTAAGTCAGATTACAAAAGTCTCAGAATCTTTATAATTCACAACAGATGTTAAGTGCTTGTGTGGCGGCTGTAAAAAGTCGCCCCGTACTTCATTCTCAGTGTTGTTATACTTTCTGGTCCTTTGGAATCATTGATTTCAGCGCATTTACAGTCGAATGTTGAAATCCGCTTAAGCTGGTGCTAGGGGGCGTGAGTACTGTTGCATATTTCAGTATTGCTCATGAACAGACTCAATTAAACCGAGTCTGCAATTTTCAGTATTTGCTTTGTTTTCTGTGCTTTCAAAGGATCTCCCCTTATTCAGAATGTATTTCTCCGTCTAATCCTGTATTGTGACATCTCTTTGGAATTGTCTTGAAAAGACGATTCAAAAGAGATGTCACGTGACAGGATTAGATAGAGAAATCAGAGATAAAATGTATTTTAAAGTTTTGACTTACGACAACATTTTTTGTAAGATGTTTTATGAAACGGGGCCAGGTGCAGAGGCAATACTCGGTGTCTGATCGGGGTCGAAACTGTTTCACATTGAATTTCATAGTAATACATGTACTTAGTTAACAAATGATACAAAAATAATAATTGGACTTTCGAACAGACTCTAAGTTGAACTTAGCAACGTTTAAATATAAAGTACTGATACATTCGAATTAAGTCGATTCGACACTCCAAACGTTTCACTTTCAAATTATTTGATATAAATATTTTACCGCAAATAAATCATTTGCTTCACACTCACAGTGTTTAATGCAAATTGAGACGCCTAAAGCTGTGAAAATGTAACCTACGTTTTAATCACCATTTCCACGATACATTTCCCCTTATACATGCTAGAGAATACGATATTTATTCCCGTTGAATCGCAAACAAAACGGAGATGGAATTCAATAAAACTTCATTTTTGTTAAAACAATTATTGCGATTTTTCTAAATCTGAATTGGAGCCTATTCCGACCTGTTTGCAATGACAAATGAATTTTAGCACAAAACGCTTGTATTGGGAAAAACGTCCTATCAACTTTCAATGTTTCAAACAGTTTTGGTCCACATATATGTCAGGGCTCTATAGATAAGGGGAGTAATTCAAAAACTAAAATCTTCATTTCTGCATTTAACCCTATGATGTCACTACTCAACAGAATCGTCTCTTCGAGACAATTCTAATGAGTACTGACACCATAGGATTTGGGCTAAAATATGTGAAAAAATGTTGGGAGTTGTTCACTTTACTCCCTCTTACAGTGGAGAATCTGTTATTCTTTCCCGTTTAAACGCAAACGTACGCAAACGCAAAGCACTAAAACGTAGAAAAGAACAACTTTTGGACAATTCTGATAATTCTTGTTTATCTTGGTGGCAAACAGTTTGGAGCCTGATCAGACGCCGGGTAACTCGGCGTCTGACCTGGCTCCAAACTTTTTGCACTGCAAATAATAGTTTTAGCGTAAACGCGTTTAATTCTCCACTGTATCTGGAGCCCTGTATATGAGACGCCGACAAACAGTTTTGGTTCCATATGTATCCAAATTGTTTGACAGTCTAATGATAATTATTTTTCCACACTCAAAACGGAAACATTTCACCTCGCATTTAGATGCAGACGACACATTTACATTGATAGCAGACGACTATAACGGAGCGGGCTAAAGGTTTAAAACTACATTTTATTGCTTAGTTATTGCAAAAAACCAGATGTGTTCTGTACCACATTAAATCTGTGCACATTGACCCTTTTACTGTTAAAGTTATTGAGAGGGTTTGACCTCTTCATCGCCATATTGTCGTCTGCTTCAATATTGTTGTCTGTAATATCGTTTCAAAGTTAGACTTAAGGCAGTATGACTGGCGCAATTTTGAAACGAGTGTTAAACAGACTGGATCCTTATCAGACGCCTAGTTACGCGTCGTCTGATTAGAATTCTCCCAGTTTGCAAAGACGCCTTTTGGTGTTAAGATATCTATTAATGACAGCTCATGAATCTTTTGCTGAATGATCGCTGAACTCAAAATTGAATGTCGTTTAGACGTCAACCAACTGTCAGTATACTGAATCCTATCACTGCCAATATATCGTCTACTTAAAATTGGACGTAACTGAGTTCGAGATATCAAGAAGCCCGTTTCATTAAACCTCGTACGACGTCGTAAGTCAGATTGCATAAGTCTCAATTATTATTTTTTTCTATCTAATCCTGACATGATTAGATAGATAAATCAGAAAATAAATGTATTTTAAAGTTTTGACTTACGACCGTTTTGTCGTACGAAGTTTTATGAAACGAGCACACGGTTCGTCTGTTTTATGACTGTCGAACATTTATACGACCATAAAATAACGGTTTCATCTTTGTCACCTAATCTCTTCGTATCTTTTAGCACGCTGAGTAAGTGCGACTATAAATTGTGTCGTCTCACACAGCGACATTTTCTGCGTTTTCGAACAGTTTGGATTCAGATGAGACATCGAGTTTCATCTGGATCAAGCCTGTTTCCAACAGTTATAACAATTTCGCCGGGGCGTGCAAAAGGTTTGTTCGTCCATGTTCTAGGCCGTGCCACATACAATATCCACTTCAAGGGTCTTGACAATAGAGGCTGGTGGATATGCATGACTAAGGATACATGTGACGTCACATATCTCTGGGCATGCGTCTTCAAGCTCGTCTTTGACTTGCATCAACATTGACCACTGTCCACTCAGGGCAGACTATGTAAACAAAACCCCAACTGCTAACCAACGACCAAAGGTGCATAAACGGAGTTTTTATGGAACACACACTCGCAACCAACGCGGATTTCCTGGTCATACAACTCCCAGTTGCCTAAGATAAACTGTGTCCCATTCTGAATCAAGAGTCTGCAACCATTCGCCTTTTGTCTCAACATTTTCACGTGATGTACGACCGGTATGCATTTTCCATGAGCTGCAAAACAGAAACAAATTTTCTTATTTGCAGTAAATTCTCTATGAAACTTAACGCCTTCATTGCCGTACCTCGGGTAAAATGGTTATTTACAATCAATTTTGATCCTGATCAGACGACGCGTCACGCGGCCTCTGATCAGGATCCAAACTGTTTGACATTCATTTCAATATTGCTTAGAGTCTAATAAATGAAATTGAAATCTGAGAAGTAAAAGCATACGATAATTGAATTAAAACATGTACTAGTATGATGATGACTATTATCACAGTAAAACATGTACTATTATCAATAACATCATATAATATTATAAGTTTAACACATGTTGCGTTGGTATAAGATTTTATACGATATATGATATTATAGATATAGATAGAGCATATGTATATACAACGATGCAAGTAAAGAAACACAATATTAAGCTATTTCATTTTGGTTTTCGTTTCAACCACAACTTTATTGTATGTTTGTATGATGCATGTAGATATTTGAAATAAAATATTTTTAAACCAAAGCAGACGATAATTGTTAAAATGATACAGAAAGGGTTCAAACGTGACACAGCATCTAACCTGGATCCAAACTGGTTGTCTTCAATTACCAAATTACGTAAATCTTAATTTGACAGAGCTGTCATACGACCATTTCAAAGCAGATGATAATTACATGTATATCGAAATTTACAACGGAGAAGACGTAATCCTTTTCCGAGAAACGCAATAACATTATTACTATTACATGTATACCTATTGCAAATAGTTTGGAGCCATATCAGACGACAGGTACTCTGGCGACTGATCATGCTCCAAACTGTTTCCCACTCAGATAAAAGTGAATTGTTAGAAATTTCTAAAAAATGACATTTTCTACATTTTATTGCAAAGATTTTGCGTTTCGTTTCCTTTAACCCTTTCCCTCTCAATGACGCCTCAAAACGCGTTTGCAAACAGTTTGTGTTCTGATCAGACGCCACGTAACGTGGCGTCTGATTAGGACCCAAACTATTTGACACTCTTATCGATATTTTCTAAGTCATACAATCTTAAATCTAACTTTGATACGTGTCTTGCAGAGATACTGAAGCAGACGACAATAAAGCGGTGAATGGGTAAACAGATGATCAAGCCTGCTTCTAAAATGAAGGAACAAGTCTAAAGAAGAGTTGATCCAGAAATCTACTTATAAATGTACAGAGAAACAATATGATTTGAGAAGCAACTCCAGTCAAGGTCTATTTCTAAGTATGGATAAAATTTGGACAAGCTACAGCAGCGATAGCAACAGATGACATCATGATGACGTCATGACATCAACTCAACGTTGTGACGTCATGATGTTGAAACCACATCAATTGATGACATTACAATGACTGTCATCATCAAAAGCTGTGTAAAAATCACATGCTTAGAAACCATGATGCCAAACAAAGGTCACATGGTAACAACCCTCAGGTATAAAAGTGAGATGACACAATGGTTCATCTCATTCATTCTGACGAGTCCAAACAAGGACGAAACTAGTCAATGATATGTGACAACAAATATTCCAGCCGGGTTTTCTCTTGTCAGTCTTCTATATTTTTGTAGTCCAATACAGTTTGGAAGCGATATGAAAATGCTTACCTAAACCATTCGCCAGAAAGCAATCACAATCTTTTTTATCACAGTCAGCTTCATTGATTACCCTCGGGTATCTGTCAGCGGGTAATTCTGTATTGATTGAGCAGGTTTTACACATGTGTAAATACCCATCAGATGTTTGGCTGCCCCTATCTACACAGAACTGCTGAACAGACGTGGTGCCTGGAAGAAAAAACATGAAAAGTTAAAACTTTCATCATTAAATGAGTATACGAAACATTTCCAAGTGTCGAACTGGTCTATATCATTGTTTTACTAACGAGAGACCCCATAAAAAGGCTGCGTAAGTCACTGTTTCCTCAGCTTAGAGGAAAACGATTCCCCATAACTGTTATTTGAATCTATTCATCCATAGATAAAAGCAAACTAAAATAAAGGCAAACAATCAGTATTGAATTTATTGAACTCGTTAGATAAAATTTATTTACACGTTGCTCGTTAAATGCTCCCAATATACTATTATTTTATCAAACTCGTTCAATAAATTTAATATTGAAAAAAATATCACTCACTTAATATCCTCTATTTATCACATTTATAAACGTGCAAACTATACAGTGCAATATAAATCATGTGTCACACTATGCATATAATATACTAATTTATGAATCACCAAAATACTGTATTACTACGCCGACTGTTAAAACAGGTTTAGTTTAACAATATTAAGAACATCAGTAGTACATGACATTGTTTCAAGTGTCCAACCTTTTTGGTATCCCTAGCGACCGCACAAACACTTTACGTAGTAACAACAGTGACTCACAATTTCAGACGGTATATTATAATGCCGTCATGTCATAATATTAACGTAATTTCGAAAACGAAACTGAACGTCCAATAATCGTTTCAGTCAATAAGAAAAACATTGTTATTTTAAACGTTTACTAAACAAATGGTTATCAGACAAGTAATTTCTTTTACTGAAATACTGTTAAAAGCGACGTAAATTCAGAACCAATCCAAAATCCACAAGTCTTTTCACAACCGATTGGTGTTGCTTTTCTTTTCTTTTTATTGTGTTACTGCTTTTATCTATGAATGCATTAAACCCAATACATGTAACTTTTATGACGAATTGTTTTCCATTAGCTGAGGAAAAAGTGTAAATTAAATGTTCAGAGTTTTGTGTTGTTTGTTTTTTGTGTGACGAAAAGAATATTAAAGTATTTTATGTTCAGTATTCAATTTGTTGAACTTTTTGCTCGCCAAAGACTCTCAACATATTAGTCTTTCCAACTCGCTCGATAAACTATTTTCTGAAAACACACTCATTCAATATCCCCTATATAAATCAAGATGCAGAAGATTCCCCTGATATTCTATAAAAAATGATCTACCTTGTATCGACGCCGCTCTCTTCCGTCTTTTATCAACAGGAACATATTTTTTCACCAATTCCATATCGTGTTTTATATCCAAAATGTGCTTCAACTGGGTAATTGTTATATCCAGTGCTTCCAGTGTGTCATGTAGTGTTAAATTGTTCCTCGTATTGGTCATTTCTCCCTCGAATAATGGCGATGACGGGTCTGTGACCAGTGAACGACGTATGCTTTTATACCATCTGTTGAACTTTACAATATCATTGTGCAAATCACTCTTGATAATTGGGTCGTGAGTTTGACCTTGTTGCTGAAATTAAAAGGAAGACATTAGTTAAGTCCTGGGTTTAATGTTATAAAGCTTTTGAGTTTAGTCTGAGATCATTCTCAAGCATTTGATTGGTCCGATTTGAGATTTTGTTGAGCAAAAGCTCAAATATGACCAATCAAATGCTTCAGAACGATATCAGACTCAACTCAAATGCTTTATAAGCTTGTACATTTCGTGTGTGCACAAATGGTTTATGAAAGCATGTCAAAAGTAAAACAAGAACGATGACACAGTGTGTGACAAATGCCCCCGAAGTGTTTTGTCACTGAAATGTATTTATTTGGATGTAAAATAAAATCATGTAGTAGGTACCATACACCTTGCTGTTGTTGTGATGAAAATGTCCAAAGAAACAAGCTTGGTCTAGATTTTAAATCAGAGTTATGGCCAATGTTTAATTAACTCTATTTGACATCTAAATGACATTGACCCTTTGTCTGACACGACCCAACTGTAATGAGCTTAAGAACTTTCTAAGTTGAGAACACATGCCAAATATGAAGTCTCTATCACATGTAGTTACATAGTTATAGCTAATGTTAAATTAACTGTATTTGACCTCTAAATGACATTGATCTGTTTTGGAGATGATTCAAGTTGTGCCAAGCTCACGATCTTGATGAGCTGAGTACACATTCTAAATATAAAGTCTCTATCACATGCATATCCAAAATCATGGCCAATGTTACATTCACCTAACTTCACCTCTAAATGACCTCTAAATGACTTTGGACTTTGTCGGACATGATCCCAGTTGTACCGACTTCAAAAGATATTTGAACTGAGTACACATATCAATTATAAAGTCTTTATCCTATGTATTTCCAAAGTTATGGCCAAGGTTAAAGTTGTGGATAGACAAACAAACAAACAGACAAACATACAGACAGACAGACAGATAGACCAAAAATAATATGCCGCCGACTTGGTCGTGCGATGTCATCAAAATGTTCGTGTTTTGCGATTTATTTAGATGTCTTTACGTTATTATTATTTAATCAAATGCACTCTAACGGCGTATTCACTCGTTCAATACAAAACTTGTAGCTGTGAAGTAAATATGCATCAACTCGAACGTTTCTTCGGCCAAAATGCTAAAACTTGAGATATAAAAGCAGAATATCATGATTAACCCTTTCATCGCCAAATGTAGTTCGTGAATTTACCCCTTCACCGCCAGATTACCATCTACCTCAACATTGTTGTCTGATATATCGTATCAAAATTATTAAGCCAGTATGGCTGAAGAAATATCGATAGTGTTAAATTGTTTGGATCCTGATCAGACGTCGGTTGACGTGACATCTACATGTAGTCTGCGTAGTCAAACAGTTTGCTAAGTCAACTTAAGTCGCGTGAAGGCGTTAAGTAGGCAATATACAGTGGAGAATCTGTTATTCTTTCCCAATAAACGCGTTTACGCTAAAACTATTATTCGCAGTGCAAACAGTTTGGAGCCAGATCAGACGCCGGGTAACCCGGCGTCTGATCAGGCTCCAACCTGTTTGCCACCAAGATAAACATGAAATATCAGAATTGTCCAAAAGTTGTTCTTTTCTACGTGTTAGTGCTCTGCGTTTGCGTACGTTTGCGTTTAAACGGGAAAGAATAACAGATTCTCCACTGTATTCCGTAGTAAATGTTTGAAATAAATTTAGTCGCTTGTAGTTTTGCAAAGTGCATAAAAACGAACAAAGAATGATCTTCTAAAAATGTTAATGAAAATGTATCGTTTTCGTGAGCAGTCGAAATATAACCACAAGCGCATTTATCAGTTTAATCTTTTGCCATACGCTCAACAAAAAAACAAGCTATATATTACAACGGAATAAAAATATCTTTGCAAAATAGTTTGTTTTCTTTAAAAATGATATTGCTCTAGCGATCTATCGTCGTTTCAAAATACAATGAGGTATATTTTTACCGCTTATTCAAACGAATACATAATTTTATATACAGCGTTCCCTCTCTTCAATGGCCCTCCCAACAACGACTCCCTCCTTACAACGATTATTGCCGCTGTTCCCTAAACATGACTACTATGTCTTAAGCTTTTACTGCTGTTATATCGTCTGCTTTAAGTTGTCGTCTGTTGTTTTTCTAAAAGGTACAAATTGAACATTTTGACAGAAAAAACTTAATGGCGAGTGACAAACAGCTTGAATCCAGATTAGACGCCGGGTAACGCGGCGTCTAATCTGAATTCAAACTGTTTGCAAATGTAAGCAGTGTTCCCTCTTTATAACGACTCCCTCCGAAAAACACACACAATATGTATCTCTCATTGAATGTCGTTGTTGAAGGGGAACGCTGTAGTGTACAGCAACTCAATGTTTACCCCGTATTCAATGGTTATTTGCAAACAGTTTGAATCCTGATCGGACACCGCGTAAAGCGGCGTCTGATCAGGACCCAAACTGTTTAACACTATTTACGATATTACTTTAATTAATTCACATGTATCTAATATTTATTTTTGAGAAATAATAGCTGCCGAAAATTTGCGCCATGGAAATGAAAGGGTTAAAAGACACGTGGATGATCAAAGCTAGCCACGCAGCAGGTTGTTTTTTGCTCTAATACTGATGTGGACAATTCAACTTCTACTATTTGCGTGCTAGCGGCGGAATCCTGAGTATCTGTGCTAAAAATAATATTCGAAAATTCAATTGTTAGAACAGCTGTTGCGGGCGAAAATAACACCCAGCAAACAAAGAGTTAGATTTGTTTTTTAAATACATGTATATTGCAATATGTAAGACAGTGTAGACCCTGACCACTAGGCTCCTTTGAGAGACCTCAGATCTAGGTGGTCGCAGTAGTACATCGGACAAGTATATTTCTTATATGCACAATGTTCGTAAAGGATGTATTTGTGCGTGACTGTGGTACAAAGGGTTAACGTTCCGTTGACTGACCTATCTGTTTGTTTCGGTACGGCTTTGCACTAGAACATGTTATTTGATTGGATGTTTTAATATGCTAATTTAATTTTGCTTTCTGTCTTTTGTTTCTTTTCGGAAAGGCAAAAATCAAAGGTAAATGAGCGATTCAAAGAACTGTAATGTTATCGGCATTCTCAAATTGAAAGTATATTTTATATACGTGAGATATTGGTTGAGTATTTCATTGAGTATAATATACAGTGGAGAATCTGTTATTCTTTCCCGTTTAAACGCAAACGTACGCAAACGCAAAACACTAAAACGTAGAAAAGTACAACTTTTTGACAATTCTGATAATTCATGTTTATCATGGTGGCAAACAGTTTAGAGCCTGATCAGACGCCGGGTTACCCGGCGTCTGATCTGGCTCCAACCTGTTTGCACTGCCAATAATAGTTTTAGCGTAAACGCGTTTATTGGGAAAGAATAACGTTTTCTCCACTGTACTTGTATATGTAGTGAATAGTATACAATGTACCTATGTATATATGTTTAATAACGTTAAAGTATATATAATAAATGTTTGTCTTTCACAATAAGTAAAACGCGCAATTCAATTCAATCTTTTATTTTCTCGATACAGGCGTCTTCGTCTGTTGAGCATTAGATTGATACTTTAATCAGATTGAGACAGAATAGCCGAACACATCTGTTACGCCGAGTATGAAAGTTAACACTATTATGACATTGAAAACTTTATTTTTATTACAATACATGGATACTCTCTTAAAATTCATGTACAGATAATTCCTTAGTATATAAAAAACTATGTCTCATTTCGACTTGTAAACATTGATAACATATCCTTTGCCTTTGACTACATGTATGTATTGCATGATGTTCATGATTGTGTACTGTTGGGAATAGATGCGTTTTAGCAGAGACGCGTTTATTGTGAAAGAATACGGTATCCCTTCTAGTCAAACACTAAAAAGGCAGTTCAACCATTGTAGCTAATATAGACCCTGATCACGCAAACGCAGCAGCCGAATAGGTTAAACATTGTTCACGATGTATGAAAAACGTATTATTGTCTTCTTGCGCAGATTATGGTTCGTGTAACTTAGCGCATATCTTATACATGTACATGTAGTGGATAAAACGGTATTCCTTTCCTGTTTAACCGCAAACGATGCGAAAACGCATTGCAATGAAATAAAAAAAAAGTCAATTGTAGAAATTACTAACGATTCATTCTTATCTGAGTGGCAAACAGTTTGAAACCAGATCAGACGCCGGTTTGAGCATAAACGCGTTTACTGGGAAATAACAAAACCACTGTTTATATGACTTTCAAAGTTATCTACCTTGAACTGCTGAAAATGCCATATTTTACAGCGTTTACACTCTTGCAACTGCAGTTTTCAATGGATTTTGATTATACTTGTACACAAAGGATGTAGCTATACGTTCTCGAAGAAGAGCAATTATTGTTGAAATGTAATCATTGTGGCAATATTTACCTGCCCTTGATATACTTTGAAATGCTAGAAAAAGGCTTCATTTCAGTATTGTTTAGGCTCTAGTTATCTGTCTTTGATGTACTCTACTATACTACAGTAGGTCGACAATCTTGAATGGATTTAGAATAAAACGGGTGAAATTCAAAGGTAAAGCTATCAGGCTTCATTACAAATGGTGAGCGATATCAGGGCATTCAGGCCCTCTTGTTCTACCAAACCACCTACTTTTCCTACTTTTTTCCTAATTAGTCTTCAAGCACCCTCAGTATGGCCCAAAATGCAGGAAATGAAGCGCTTGATTTCAAATTTTTCCAGAGGGAGTACCCCCGGATCCCCCCTAAACCTGTTTGATTGCATCTTCGGTCTGTTGAATAAATCATAACCAAAGAATAAAATGGCTTTGGGTGAGAATGTCTTAAACTCAAGATTGCGGATTACTTAAATTTATATGAGCACGATGACTCCATGTGGTATTTTGTATCAAACAGTTCCTACTATTTTATTGAACATATTCCTCCTTTTCCTACTTTTCCACTTCAAAAACTCCTACTTTTTGCATTGAGATCAGTTGAATGCCTGTGTTTTGAATATTGGAAACCCTGGAAAATTTATCATCTCTTTATATTTGTTTGTCGTATGAAACCACTTTTTTGGGTGTTTCATTGTGGGTGTTTACATCATTCTATCGATGTTAACTTTCTTCTTAGAATGCCCTCAGAATGCACCATTTCTTATGCAAGTTTAAAAATATTTCCGGGGGAGGCCCCCCGGACCCCCACCTATGGGAGGGGTTATACCCCTCCCATACCCTCCCCACCTGTGCCCCCCCCCCCCCCCCACTGAACATTTTCTGGATCCGGCCCTGCTTTGTATACATCAGATCTCACCTTTTCATCTGTAGCTAGAGGGATGTGTACAAAAGTTCTGTCAGCTTCCTCGAGACTCTCTGCAAGCATTGTTTTGTCAAAGTTTCCAACAAGCTCAAGATAGATTTCTTTCATCATTCTCTGGTCAAGAACTATTCTTTTCTTGCGTGTGCTTCTCTTGACCGGACAATTGACAGGACGAGAGTTCTGCACGATGGCCGATCCTATCAACAATTTCTGGTTGCCTGCGGTCACTGTCACATATGGCTTTGTCGGCACCGGGTATGTCGTCGGGGTTAGAAACCTTTTCTGACGCTCTACTGAATGAGCTGTAAATGTAAAGAATATTTGTGAGGAATACAGCGGAGAGGACACTATTATTGTTCTTAAAACAAACAAACAAACAAAATACACAGAAACACACACAAAACAAAAACAAATAAATAATACCCTCAAATACAATGAAATAAGATAATACAATAACAGCTTTCTGAAAGTTTTAACAGTTGCGTTTTATCTGAGTGGCAAACAGTTTGGAGCCTTATAAGAGCCTCTGATCTGGCTCTAAACTGTTTGCAATTTACTTTCATAATGTTTAAGCATACACGTGTTTATTTGGAAAGTACAGTGGAGAATCTGTTATTCTTTCCCGTTTACACGCAAACGTACGCAAACGCAAAGCACTAAAACGTAGAAAAGAACAACTTATGGACAATTCTGATAATTCTTGTTTATCTTGGTGGCAAACAGTCTGGAGCCTGATCAGACGCCGGGTTACCCGGCGTCTGATCTGGCTCCAAACTGTTTGCAATAGAAATAAAAGTTTTAGCGTAAACGCGTTTATTGGGAAAGAATAACAGATTCTCCACTGTACAAAGAATATACCATTACATCCTGTTTAAACACAAGCACAACGCAAGCGCTATAAACAATGTAGAAACTTGCAAAAATTATTGTTTTAAAAATGGATCTGTATCTGATTGGTAAACACTTTTGACGCCGGGTTATCCGGGGTCTGATCTGACTCTGACCAGTTTGCATTAGGCAAAATTAATTTAGCATAAAAATGGGAATGAAATGACGTCTTCTTCACTGTAACTCAGTGTTTGATTGGGTTTCAACCTGTTTGCCACTCTGTAATAAATGAAATATCTACTTTCTTCAACAACAAACGCTAGAATGCTCTAGATTTTATAAAAACAAATTTTGGTCGCTTAGTTTAAATCCTGAAAGATTAAAGTCTTGTTAACCGGTATTGTTTTTGTTATAGAAATATCATGTTTTTATAATCAAGCGCGCTGTAATTTTCGCTGTAAATATCCCAAGTAACAAATCGCATACGCGGTGCTACACTTGACTGGGGTTTGAAAGCAGATTTCATCAAGACTAAACGCCGAAGAACATTAGTATCTGATCGGGATACAAACTATCCGACATCAAGTACATATAAACGCAACCAAATTGATTGTAGTAAGATAACGGTTGTAGATTTATTTTCAGTGGATAATTCTTCATTTTCTCCCCAAAAACTCGTTTACGCTAAAAGAATTATTTAAAATGCAAACATTTTGGAGCCAGATCAGACGCCGGGTATCCTGACGTTGTATGATCTGTTTTATGACTGCTATTTGCCAATTTTAATACCAGTTTAACACAAATTTGGCTGTACAGTAATATCCTGTATAATGACATCTCAGCAGAAGGCTACATGTATAATGACATCTCAGCAGAAGGCTAATTGTTGGGATACGTACAGTGGAGAAAACGTTATTCTTTCCCATTAAACGCGTTTACGCTAAAACTATTATTTGCAGTGCAAACAGTTTGGAGCCAGATCAGACGCCGGGTAACCCGGCGTCTGATCAGGCTCCGAACTGTTTGCCACCAAGATAAACATGAATTATCAGAATTGTCCAAAAGTTGTACTTTTGTACGTTTTAGTGTTTTGCGTTTGCGTACGTTTGCGTTTAAACGGGAAAGAATAACAGATTATCCACTGTACATGTACCATGGAGGAAAATGTATTCCTTTCCAATAAACGCCTCTGTGCTAAAACATCATTTCCATTGCGAACACTTTGGAACCAGACTCCGCAAAGTGTCACCAATTTATATGAGTCATTACTGTGGAGGAGACGTTATTCGGAGTGCAAAAAATGTAGAAAATGACAACGTGTTAAAAGTTCTAAATATTCAATATCATCTAAGTGGCAAACAGTTTGGAGCCTGATCAATCGCCGGGTTAATCGGCGTCTGATTTGGCTCCAAACTGTTTCCAATGGAAATAATAGTTTTAGTGTAAAAGCGTTTATTGTGAAATAATAACGTCTTTTCAACTGTAACATATTTAAGAAATTGGCAGTTTTACATTTATTGAATTGCGTGTGCGTTTGGTTCGTGGTAAACGGAGAAGAAAAACGTCTTCTCCAATGAAAATGATAAGGCGTGGGCGTCTTTTGCAAATGTCTAAGCAGGTCATGCTCCATCATTTTGAGCGCCTCTTTAACATATACAGTGGAGAAAACGTTATTCTTTCCCAATAAACGCGTTTACGCTAAAACTATTATTTCTATTGCAAACAGTTCGGGGCCAGATCAGACGCCGGGTAACCCGGCGTCTGATCAGGCTCCAAACTGTTTGCCACCAAGATAAAAATGAATTCTCAGAATTGTCCAAAAGTTGCACTTTTCGTTTCGTTTAAACGGGAAAGAATAACGGATTCTCCACTGTATGTTGCACCATCAATCTCTTACAGTGGAGATGACGTTATCCTTTACCGTTTAAACGCAAACGAAACGCAAATGCATTGCAATAAAATGATGAAAATTACAACGTTTTGACATATTTCACGATTTATGCTAATCTGATTGGCAAACAGTTTTGAGTTCGATCAGACGCCGGAATACCCGCTGTCTGATCTCGCTCCAAACTGTTTGCAATAGAAATTATAGTGTTAGCGTCATTGCGTCTATTACATGTAGGAAATATTAACGTATTATTCATTGCAACTCGTTGGATTTAAGAGTCGACATAACTGATACATTGTATTTACAAACGGTCCGATCAAACGCCGAGTAATTCGATGTCTGATCAGGATCAAAACTGTGTGACTCTCATTGAAATAATACGTATATCAAGGTATAGCTAAAATCTAAATTTTGGTAAAAACTGGTAAAAGCAGACGACACGAGCAGTGGCATCATGACAGTGATACATGTATCATGCAAAACTGAAACTGACTACATATCAAAATTTGGACGTGTATGCAAAACCAATAAAAAATATTCTAGGATCGGTGATTTTCTTACACAAATTATTCATTTGCGTTTTTCAAAAAACTCTAACATCCTTGAAACCAGTGGAAGCTGACAAAACACGACATTTATTACATGTCTTGCGATTTTATACAGTAGAGAATCTGTTATTCTTTCCCGTTTAAACGCAAACGTACGCAAACGCAAAGCACTAAAACGTAGAAAAGAACAACGTTTGGACAATTCTGATAATTCTTGTTTATCTTGGTGGCAAACAGTTTGGAGCCTGATCAGACGCCGGGTTACCCGGCGTCTGATCTGGCTCCAAACTGTTTGCACTGCAAATAATAGTTTTAGCGTAAACGCGTTTATTGGGAAAGAATAACAGATTCTCCACTGTAAGTAAAGTAGGCGTTGTTCTTTCCCATTCAAATGCAAATGAAACGGACACGCATTGCAATAAAATGTAGAACATGAACACTTAGGGGCAAACCGTTTTGAGCCTGATCAGACGCCGGGTTACCCGCTGTCTGATGTGGCTCCAAACTTTTGCAATGGAAATAATAGTAGGTAAACGCGTCGAATGGGAAAAATAACATCTTTCCACAGTGGACTGTATATTTCTTATACTTTTATATAACCCACGCGTTGCACATAATCGTCTCCTTAAAATTTTTGGTGATAATCTATTTCTAAGGTTTAGATTTAACGAATTTTAGCTATAGTAAGATTGACAAGGCAGTCGAGATCCTAGGTCCAAAGTTATAAAGAGTTTGAGTTGAGTCTGAATTCATTCTAAAGCATTTGATTAGTCAGATCTCATCTTTTCCTCTCAGACACAGTTCAAACTCTTTATACATGTAACCTTGGGGCCTGATTAGACGCTGCTTTACTTAACAATTGTTTAGAATACAATGTAGTTCTAAATAGTTAGCAAATACTAGCTACCTAGCCACACACACTGGAGAATTTTGTACTCTTGATCCAGTTAAGTTCTCGTGTCTCTTACATGTACATATAACGTTCGTTGTTTGTAAAATATAGGTTTGTACATGTAGTGTATTATTTTAAAATCAACATCAACTCAAAGCAAAGAGATAGTAGAGTAAAACTCTCTTAACATGACGATTTATTCACTGGGAACCAATTAGGTATTATCATCAAGTGTTTTGCTACGAAAACTCATATGGATATTACAACAGATTTTTATTTCTACGAAGGCAACTTTGTTTTGTTTTTGTAGCAAAACATTTCCCAGTATATGCACTGCCTTCGTAGGAAGTTGTTGTTGCAAACAATTTGATGATAATACGTATAATTTTGATGATAATACGATAATACCCCCAGTATTATTGCTAACTGAGTGACAAACAACTTGGGCCGGATCAGACGCCAGGTTACCCGGTGTCTGATTGGATTCCAAATTATTAGCAATGGAAATAATTATTATATTTAACTTTTCCTCAGTTCACAACACATACAAATTTGAACAAAATACTGCGAATACATGTAAGTGTCAAGTAGTGTAGAACCAGATCAGCCATTGCATCTCTGATAACCTACAAGTACAATGCTCACTCACTATTGACGGTTTTGACCACTGCTGTGGTTTCCTTCAGAATGCCATTGACGCACGTCGTCGGTCATGTTCGTCGATTTCCACCAAGTTCGGTGACGAAAATCAGGTTATATACTCTTGAGAGTTAATAGACCTCTTCGTCCCTGTTCTAGAACGGATTGTTCCGAACGTGGGGTAAAATCAACGAACATTACCGACGTCGTGTGAGAGTGACAGTCTGGAGATGACCACATCAGTGGTCGAAATCGTTGTGACCTGAGGAAAACATACTTCAAACTTAATAAAATTCATTTAAGAAATAGAAATACTTGGATTTAAGCACAAACGTTTCAATTGGCTGAAAGTAACGTTACTTCATTGTAATCTGCACAACGAACCAATACGTATGTGCAATTGTTCGTATTAAACAATGAATACTTTGGTCTGTCAAATCAGGGCCAATACTGCTCTCCAAGCATTAAGCTCTTACATGTATTAAACAATGAATACTTTGGTCTGTCAGATCAGGGCCAATACTGCTTTCCAAGCATTAAGCTGTTACCTTTCTGTTCGAGAAACCGATACAGTAAACTTCTCTATGACGGTGGAGAATCTGTTTTTCTTTCCCAATAAACGCGTTTACGCTAAAACTATTATTTGCAGTGCAAACAGTTTGGAGCCAGATCAGACGCCGGGTAACCCGGCGTCTGATCAGGCTCCAAACTGTTTGCCACCAAGATAAACATTAATTATCAGAATTGTCCAAAAGTTGTTCTTTTCTACGTTTTAGCGCTTTGCGTTTGCGTACGTTTGCGTTTAAACGGGAAAGAATAACAGATTCTCCACTGTACGACCATTAAAACGAAGGCTAATTGATTGTATTTATAAAAGATAGGTGACAGCTAAAAGCAATATAGTAAAACAGAAAGCTCCTTTAGGAGCTTTCTGTTTTACTGTCACCTTGCTTTCAGTTGTCACGTGTCGTAAAATCAAATAATCAACTCATTAAGTGGTCGTAATAGAGAGGTTTAATTTTAATTTTGCTTCTGAGTGACCGCTTACTGATACATCGAGTTCTGTCTTTAATAGAAGTAAGAATCCATTTACCTTGTAAAGCAATATTTAAAATTCCAGAGAAAGCGAACAAGAGTATTTTCACTGAATCCATTGTGCGTTTTAAATTGTCGCCTCTGTATAGATAAAATTACAAAATAGTAAAATACGTTCGATTATAATATCCAAACTGTACGTTTGTCGTTATCTGGTGTATATTTGCACTGAATGATATCTTTCTACATATCTTATATAACTAGTTTCCTGTGGTGAACCAATCAGGTAATAGGTGTTACTCGGGTACGCCTGTAAAGGTGGGTGGTCATTGGCCAAACAGCCGCACCACTGCAGGGGAATACGTGAGCCCTTCCCGTTCGATCCTTTCCTCCAAAGAAGTACCATGATACAGTGGAGAAGACGTTATTCTGTCCCATTTAATCGCAAACGAAAAACAAACGTATTACAATAAAACGTAGAAAGTGACAACATTTAGACAAATCTGACTATCCATTTTAATCTGATTCGAAACAAGTTTGGAGCCTGATCAGACGCCAGGTTACCCGGCGCCTGATCTTGGTCCAAATCGTTTGCTAAAATGTTTTAGAACAAGGGCGTTTATCAGGAAAAAAATGACGTCTTCTCCACTGTACAGTCACATTTTAGAAAGAGTAGGCCTAAAGCATATTTTAACAGTATTTCTATTTTCAATAATTGTTTAAACATGCTCATTCAGTGGAGAACACGTTATTCTTTCCAAGTAGATGCGCTTGTGATAGAACGATTATGTCCATTGCAAAACGTTTGGGGACCGATCAAACACCGGGTAATTTAGCATCTGAACAGGCACAAAGCCGTTCGTTGGCATTTAGGTTCGTTTAAACTTGAAATGATATATACGACCAATGGAAAGTAATTAGATCGGTGAATGGACAGTGGACGCTTAAGCAGGTTAAGAAGTAACTTTCTTTAGTGAAAGATCAATATGTTACACAGTAAACCAAATGTAAAGTGCTCATACACAGATCAAACACTAAACAATGTTTGCAATTTAAACAAATCGCTAGAAATTGCGAAAATAAAACAAATAAAAAATCTATATTTCAGTGAGTTGCGATTACGTTTTGTTTGTATTTAAAAATATAAGAATAAAATATAAGTAAACGGTAAGATTCTGCTAAACACCGGTCTTGCATTGCGTTCAGTAAACCCTTTCACTGCCATAGCGTCACCTGGTTTTAAAAATGGCCGTCTGCTGGTATTCTAGCTTTTTTCGTCTTCAAAATATTGAAATGAGCAACAGTTTTGATCTTGATCCAACGCATCTGATCAAGATGCAAACTGTTTGCAAATAGCCAATTTATTCAGGGTTAGGCAGTGAAAGGGGTTAAAAAGTCACGTGTGTCGCTCGCGTTTGCCCTTGGCACGCTACCTCACAAAACTGTTAATGTTTTAACTGTTAGCCAAAAGTAAACAGACAGATCAGTAAATCACTAGTATATCTAACGTTTACTGATCATCATTTGCCAATTTCTCAAAGGAATACCGAGGAGAAAATGTAATTCTTTCACAATAAACGGGTTTTCCCGTCGTCTGACCAGGCTCCAAACTGTTTGCCACTAAGATAGAACATAATTGTCCAAATTGTCTTAGAAATTGTCATTTTCTTTATTGAAAGGCGTTTGCCTTTCATTAAATTTTAACGAGATGAATATCGTGTTCTCCAATGTATATTCTTCACTTGTCTTTCATGTTCTTACAGAGTACATGTATGACCCCTTTCCAGTATATTCTGATAGCCGTCTGCATAAAGTAGGCCAACAGAGATGCAGATAAACTCCTGACGAAGATTTTACTTGAACATATCGATAGGTCTTCTTTTCAGGAGTTTCAAAAAAGCTGTCATTTTCAGCATTTTATTGCATGCTGTTTGAGCCAAGTTTCGTTTTTACGGGAAAGAGTATCGTCCTCGCCAATGCTCATATCGAACTGTAGCGGACCGCATACGTTGATATACATGTACATGTATATGTCCAGTTTGTAACTTAAATTGTTAAATGACTAGGTTTTTTAGATTCGATGTTTTTGTTTGTTCGGAGAGTTTGACCAGGGCAATCTAACATTTCCATTCCATGTTTCTATTTCTCGTAAAAGAATTTTATATTTCACTGACCTGTCCTAACAAAAAGCCAGACGACATGATTCCTGCATCCTAACCGTTTACTGCATTGAAGCCGCCAGACTGTAGGTAAAGCAGGAAACTCTTATTTTAAGTAACTACTTGTTTTATACACTCCAAAAACATAATTATGAGAAGTGACATGAGAAAAAAATCTGTCTTATTGAATTGCAAACAGTGTAGATCAAGACCAGCCACCGGGTCAAAGACGCAGCGGCTGGTAGTTGACTATTTGTCTACACTGTTTCACACCTACATGTACAGTGGAGAATCTGTTATTCTTTCCCGTTTAAACGCAAACGTACGCAAACGCAAAGCACTAAAACGTAGAAAAGAACAACTTTTGGACAATTCTGATATTTCATGTTTATCATGGTGGCAAACAGTTTGGAGCCTGATCAGACGCCGGGTTACCCGGCGTCTGATCTGGCTCCAAACTGTTTGCACTGGAAATAATAGTTTTAGCGTAAACGCGTCTATTGGGAAAGAATAACACATTCTCCACTGTACATGCATATAAAGCATTTTGTGTAGCTGTATTATTATATATATGGTATTTGGCAGTGTAGATCAAACTCAGATACAGAGCCTGGTACATGTATGACAACGGTGCTCGGTCTGTACAGTGGAGAAAACGTTATTCTTTCCCAATAAACGCGTTTATGATAAAAAAAACATTATTTCCTGTGCAAACAGTTTAGAGCCAGATCAGACGCCGGGTAACCCGGCGTCTGATCAGTCTCCAAACTGTTTGCCACTCATATTAAAATAAATGTTCCGAATTTTCAACAAGGTGTCATTTCTACGTTTTAATGCAATACGTTTGCGTTTCGTTTGCGTTTAAACGGAAAAAAATAACGTCTTCTCCTCTGTGCATGTATAATGTTGCAATGCAATGAAGTAGGTTTTGTCATTGCACGGCTCAAATATGAATGAAAGGTTATGGCTGAATATGAACATTCAAACCATACTGTTATTGTAGACGCTTTGCATTAAGCATTAAATTTTCTGCTGTAACGTAAGTTGTAAGACGAATTATAACGACAGTCCAATCAAGGCTTACCATTTCGACTACCTTAAAGTGATTTGTTTTGTGAGTACAGTGGATAATACGGTATTCCTGCTCATTTAAACGCAAACGAAACGCAAACGTATTGCAATAAAATGTAGAAAATTACAACATTTTGACATTTCCCGTGATCTACAGTAGAGAATCTGTTATTCTTTCCCGTTTAAACGCAAACGTACGCAAACGCAAAGCACTAAAACGTAGAAAAGAACAACTTTTGGACAATTCTGATAATTCTTGTTTATCTTGGTGGCAAACAGTTTGGAGCCTGATCAGACGCCGGGTTACCCGGCGTCTGATCTGGCTCCAAACTGTTTGCACTGCAAATAATAGTTTTAGCGTAAACGCGTTTATTGGGAAAGAATAACAGATTCTCCACTGTATTTACATCTTATAGTGGCAAACAGTTTAGAACCGACGATTGGTTACTCGGCGTTTGATCTGGCTTCAAACTGTTTTCAAAGGAAAGAAAAAAGTTTTAGAAAAAATAACGTCTTCTCTTCGTTACATGTACAAGGATAATGACCAGTTTAAGTAAAATGTCTGATGTAGTAGCTTTCATCTAAATATATCTTATGTTTTAGGCTGCCACCTGTCTGTATCGCCCTCCGTTAATTTTCGATTGTGCTGCCGTAATGAGGGAATTTAACTGTACAAGAAAGTATGTCTATAGACACTCCAGGGCCTTTATCCGACGGTAACTAAAGTTTCCCTTTCTCTGGACGGGGTAGAAAGTCTGAATCGGGCAAACAGAATATATCGTTAAACAATGACTGTTTCGGATAACGTTTTTCAATACCAAATTGGTATGTTATGTGAATGATTTTGATTTAATTTCCTTAATCTACCAGACCGCTTCAAGGCTTTGATATAAATGGAAAAAATATGTAATGCTTGCTTTAGAAGTAGTTTGGCCTACCTGAAGTAACCCTTTCGTGGTATTGGTCCAAGCTCGCCAGTATTTTCAAACAGTTTAGATCCAAATTAAAAATATACTAACTCGACGTCTGATTAGGGTGTCAAC
Source organism: Gari tellinella (assembly GCA_922989275.2). Taxonomy (NCBI): domain Eukaryota; kingdom Metazoa; phylum Mollusca; class Bivalvia; order Cardiida; family Psammobiidae; genus Gari; species Gari tellinella. Next base: position 51,328,311 of record OV277866.1, read on the forward strand.
AAGTTGACACTCTTATCGATATTTCAGCTGTCACAATTACTTATATTTAAAGTTAACAAAATAAGCAGACGACAACTTTCTAAGTTGAAGATATCCTTGCGGTAATGGGGTTAGTTACTTAGAATGTGAAAAAATAAGTTTTCTAGATCTTCAAACATAGATTAGTTTCTGATCTTGTACCGGCTAACTGAAAGTCGGATCAGGATCCAATCTCTTTGTGACTCTGATTATGGTTCTGATAATGCAGAAATTAAAGCCTCCGTTTCTTAATAAAAGCAGACCACGTTTTACTAGATAAAATGTCTGTAGTTTTAAAAAAGGTTTAACCCTTAATGGGATATGCTTGACTTGGCTAATACTTGCAACAATTTGGATCCAGATCAGACGCCGTGTCACGCGGCGTCTGGTCTGGATCCAAACTGTTTGCGGCTCATGTTAATAGTTTCTTTAATTTAAACAAATATAAAATAATTATATTTACATTTTCGCAGACGACATATTTGAAGCAGACGACAATTCAGCTTGCTATGGGTTAATCCATTGACCGTTATTACCCGATTAACCGATCAAGATGTCAACAGATTAAATAGGTATCGAATATGTGTCAATTTAGTGTAGACTACATAATTTCACATCAATAAGCTGATAAACTGGTTGTGTAAACAGCGCTAACATTTATTTATCAATGTAAGAGAATTAAATGTTCCAAAGTTCAAATGTGTCTGCAGTATAGTTTTTAAATAAGAAATTAAAACAATGAATGTCTGTATGCCTGCCTCTATTTCTGTTTCTGTCTCCATCTCTCTCGCTCTTTATTTCTCGTATTCTTGATTTTTCGATCTCTGTATGGCTGTCTGCCTGTATGTCTATTTCTCTATCTGTCTTCAAGCGTTATATAACGACGTTAAAATTCGGCATTTTGAGGTTACTCTATGGTACATGCACGACAACATCGTGCGTAGCTTCCCAGACTGTGAAAACAACAGCAGACGACAATTGAAACAAATCCTGGACCTGCTTTACCAGTTGACAACGCTTTTTCAGTTTTACACCAAAATATTCGTAGCATACGTAACAAACTTGATTACATTAAGGATACTTTTGCAGACTTTGACATCTTATGTTTTACAGAAACTCACCTAACGGCAGATATTACAGATAGCTCAATTTTAATAGACGACCATGACATTATATATCGTAAAGACAATACCAACCACTCTGGGGGGTTATTAGCATATATAAACTCAATTCTACGGCCAAGAAGGTGTTATGAGCTGGATGCATTTCTTGATGAGTCTTTATCTTTTGAGTCTTTATCTTTTGAAGTTCACGATTGTAATACCAAGTTCCTCATATGTATAGTATATCGTCCTCCTCACTACTTAATTGACTTCTGGGGAAAACTAAATATTTATATTGACAAAGCCCAGGAAATGTGTAATAATATTATTCTAGTTGGCGATATAAACGAAAACCAATTAAATTTAAACAATAACAAATTTCGTAATATTTTAACTATAAACAACATGAATAACATAATCAAAGAACCTACACGAGTAACACCATTAACAAGCACCCTACTTGACCCAATTGCTATTTCAAATCCAATACATCCTGTACGAGTGGAACACTAAAGACACCAAACAATATTAGTGATCACTTTGCTACTTTTGCTTTTATTAAAAATAATATGCCTATAATAAATGACTATAAAAGAAAAGTTTGGAATTATAAAAGAGCAAATTTTGACGTTCTGAACGATACGATAAATAATACTGACTGGTCATTTCTTAATAACAGCTCTATTGATGTCTCAGCAGACTTATTTACAACACGTTTTTTAAGTATTGTTGAAGACTGTATACCTTCAACACTTGCGACAATTAGACCTAACGACAAACCTTGGTACAATACTGACATACGTAGAACTTCACGACAAAGAGACAGACAAAAACAAACTGCTTTGAGAAGTAAAAGTCAAAACGACTGGACAAAATACAAACAGTTTAGGAACAAAGTAAACAATATGAAAAAACATGCAAAGGAATTATTTTTTAATAATTTGGAACATTCTATTTCAGATATTAACGTTAATAATCCTAGACAGTATTGGAAAATTGTGAAAATGCTCGTCAAAGAAAATTCGAGTTGCAATACTATGCTTCCTCCTCTTTTTGATAACAATAAACAAGACTTTTCGTACACAGATTTTGAGAAAGCTGATACTCTAAATAACTATTTTGCGTCAATATCTGCAATTGATGACTCTAACTCTGCTTTACCCGACTTTAACTACAAGACTAATGCTAGACTGGACAGCATCGACATTACAGAACAAGACATTCAGGACGTACTAATACATTTAAATCTACATAAAGCTACTGGACCCGATGGTATAAGTCACAGAATGTTAAAAGAAACAGTAAATAGTATTTCTAAACCTTTGGCAATATTATTTAATAGATCCATTAGAGAGTGTTATTTTCCTAAGTGCTGGAAACATGCTAATGTAATGGCCCTTTATAAGAAAGGTGAGAAGGATTCTCCATGTAATTATCGACCCATTTCCTTAATTAGTTATGGAACGTGTTGTGTTCAAGTATTTATACAATCATTTACATTTAATCAATCTTATTTATAAATATCAATCTGGCTTTCTACCAGGCCATTCGACTGTATATCAACTAGTTGATATATATAATCAAATATGTAAGGCTTTCGACGATAAAGAATCAACATGTATGGTTTTTTGTGACGTTAGTAAAGCCTTTGATAGAGTATGACATAAGGGTCTTCTTTTTAAACTCAAACAATATGGAATATGTGACCATCTCTACAACTGGTTATCAGATTATCTCTCAAACAGACAACAACGAGTCTTTTTTGGGTCATCTTTCTCTGAATATAAAACACTTAATGCCGGAGTTCCGCAAGGATCTATTCTTGGCCCTCTTCTGTTTTTAATTTTTGTTAATGATATTGCAGACAATTTATTAAGTACTACACGTTTATTTGCTGACGATAGTTCCTTAGCACACTCATCTGATAATATAGCTGTAATTGAAGCCACTATAAACGCAGATCTACAGAAAGTATCCGAATGGTCAAAACAATGGTTAGTCCAGTTAAACCCAAATAAAACAAAGGTCATGTTCTTTACATTTGTACATTCTGGTAGACCAAACATTGTTTTTTCAAGATTCATTATTATATTTTACTGAAAATCATAAACATTTAGGTCTAACCCTTAGCTCAAACGGTACATGGCACGAACACATTAACCAAATCACTTTAAAAGCGAGCAAAATACTTGGGTCAATGAGGGCATTAAAGTTTAAATCAGTAGAAAAACACTTCATCAGATTTATTTGTCATATTTAAGACCATTGTTAGAATATGCATCTATAGTATGGGATGGGTGCACAATATATGAAAAAGACAGTTTAGAAAAACTACAATACGAAGCAGCTAGGGTTGTTACTGGCTTAACACGTTCAGTGTCAATCAACAAACTAATTAGAGAAATTGGGTGGGTCTCATTAGAAAATAGAAGACATATGCAAAAATTAGTATTAATATTTAAAGGAGTAAATAATATGTTACCAGCTTACGTAAATGACATTTTTCCGCCTTCTGTTGGTGAAACTACTCAGTATAGATTAAGGAACTCGCATGATTTATTAACCATACCCAGAAGAACAGAAACATTCTCAAACTCAACAATTCCTTCATCTATAGACCTGTGGAATAAAACCCCATTAAACATACGTGAATCTGTATCTTTAGCAATGTTCAAGTCTCGACTTAAAGAACTTTATAAGGCCCCTAAAGTACCATCGTTTTTTGTAGAGGGAGACAGACGTTTATCAGTATACCACTGTAGAATACGTAACAACTGTAGTGATCTTAATGTCGATCTATACAATAATCATTTACGTGAAAGCCCTACTTGTAGATGCGGCTCTGATATAGAAGATGCTGAACATTTTATTTTTGAATGTCAAATGTATGCTGATGAACGTCTTCTCTTTCTACAAAAAACACAACACCTCCGTATACTGAATACTAATACTGTGCTATTTGGCAACATTGACTGTACACACGAAGATAATTCGCAGCTCTTTATTGAGTTTCAGAAATTTATTAAACGAACCAAACGTTTTGGAACCTAATACTTTACCTTTTCCTATATCCATAAACTATGTAGATAACAATTGGTTGGATCTGGGCTGGGTGGTCACATGTAGGGAAGGACAAACGGATTTTCTTTTCTTCTTTATACTTGAATAAGTTTCTTTTTTCCCTTTTTTTTTTTTTTGTAAACTAAGATAGAAATATTTTCTTCTGCATTACATTACATCATAACGTACTTACGATTGACATCAAGGGAAGGGCCTTCTCTAATGTTGGTATAACTTGTGGCCCAACCCGTTTGAAATATATTGTAATCTTTTGATAATTTGTATACATATATGCTGTAAAAACTGTGTACATGTTAGTAGATAAATGTATATGATATCTGATATATGCAATAAAATATGATTAAATAAAAAAAACGACAATTGTAAGCAAAATTAATAAAATTGCAGTCGTAAAAAAGGTTGAACATAATGGTTGTGTTTGAGAACAGCGACAAACGTTGGTGTACGGATGGACCCGTTGTTCAGATGACTGTTTTGAGGAGGGAACACTGTACGTTAATTTTTTGACGGGTTTTTCTTTTATTAGGGAAAGTTATTGTAGGCGAGTGCTACAGTGGAGAAAACGTTATTCTTTCCCAATAAACGCGTTTACGCTAAAACCCGGCGTCTGATCAGGATCCAAACTGTTTGCCACCAAGATAAAGATGAATTATCAGAATTATCCAAAAGTTGTACTTTTCTACGTTTTAGTGTTTTGCGTTTGCGTACGTTTGCGTTTAAACGGGAAAGAATAACAGATTCTCCACTGTACATGTAACTGTTTCCAGTAGGCTGGGTTTTTGTGTGGGAAGAAGGTATTAACTCTATCCTTGCCAAGTTTTTATCGTCTGCTTTAACTCTCTTGCCGCCAAAATATCGACGGCAATATAAAACATATAGTACGATACTGCAGCAGTGAAATGGTTAGACATAATTGTCTTGGTTGGGTGACATTAATAAGCGTTGTTGTGAGAAGGGAATCGTTGTTCGGGTGTCGTTTTAGGGAGGGACTCCTGTATAAACAATTTAATCTCAAATGTAATGAAATGTAGAAAATTATTTTTGACGAATTTTTGTCGTGGCAAAGGATTTGGAGCATTGGTTACTCGGTGTCTGATCTGACTCCATACTGTTTGCAAGGACACTAGTTACATGCATGTTAGCCACAAAAAACGTTTATTGGTAAATAACAACATCTCCACTGTTGTGAATTGATTTACGAACACACAATATGGACATCAAATAAACCCACACATTAAATAACCCCTCCCAACTTAGTTTCATAACTTCCGGAAATAGATACAATGGATCAAACGGATAAGTTGCTATAGGCAACTGTCAAAATGTATCTGAAAATGTTTTAGATGTATGTTGGTGTCAAACAGTGTACATCAAGATCAGTCAAAAGACACGGCGGCTGGCCTTGATCTGTAGACACTGTAGCCATCGATTGCGAGTTGACTACCGATCTGAAAAACAGTGGAGAAAACGTAATTCTTTAGTTCAAATGCAAACGCATTGCAATGAAATATAGAAAATGACAACATTCTGACAATTAATAGTTTCAGTGTAAACGCGGTTATTTGAAAATAAAATGTTTTCTCCACTGTACTCTGCATGCTGCACACGGGGCACAAACTGCTAACCTAAACAGTAAACAGTGGTAACTGAAAATGCTACAGATTTGTTCATGGCATGGTTCAAATATTTTGCGTTTTGTTTGAATTGGAAAAAATAGGGTGACTCCACTGTAACCATTTCAAATTCATTATTAATAGGTGGTTTCCGTTAATGAAAATAAGCAAAATGATATCTTTTTCGGATTCATTGTCGACACAAAAACGGCTGATGAAAAAACTGTCCACCGTTACATTGTATCACAGTGTGCGGACACTACTGTACCCTCACCGGAAGTCGGTAGCTATTAGGGATACAGTTTTGCCAATTAGGCATACCTACGTGTTATTGTGTTGCTCATCGCAGCTAAAACAACTGAATTATTTCTCTTTTACAATGAAATGTAAGTTACCTTGCATTATATCAGATCTAACAATGGTATTCGGGATTAGTCGAGTGTCAAGTATAAATCTAACGCACGTTTTACTTCTTAAAAACATACCAAACTTTGGGTCGCTCCTCATCGCTTGTAGAAAAACTGAGATATTTTATAGATTGTCCCACAATCTGGGGCAATAATGCAAATTTTGAAACGGCTAATCGACGAATTTACCATTTCTATATATAAAAACCAGACGCTGTCTTCCGTTTTCTTGCAAATAGTCGAAATCGAAAGCTTTTTGTGTAGAGCATACATGTATGTGTATATTGACCAAACTGTATGATTAATCGCTAATTTCTGTATGCTAATCGCAAATCTGATAAAACGACTGTATGCCTAATCACACAATTCCGATTTCACGTATCTAGTTATTTCATGGAGACATGGATAAATGGCTGTGCAATAACTGCAGTTTTTCTTCATTGTCATTCGGAGAAACTATCAACCACGCTGTCTACAATCATTCAAACAACGTTATCAGAGAAGAAATGAAAACACATGTAGGAGGCAACACATTCTTCTTCAAATAAAAATATATCAGACTTTACTTTCAGTAATTTTCGTGGAAAACAAGTTGATTTCCCCGTAAAAAAGTTGTCGGCAGAGTATAAGATTGCAATTTCGTCATGCCTATAATTTAAAGATACTTTTGCGTCACAAGACAAAACAAGAAGCGTGTATGAGATACACGGGTGCCCCTGATGGCACAGGGAGATGAATCCAGACTATCCTATAAAACTGTTCGAGTTAGAGAGCGGAAACCGTCGTGGATCGCCATGAAAGCATCCTTTTTAGAAATTCAAGGGCCATAACTTCAAAGGGCCTAGTGTGGCTTGGCGCCGCTGGTTATCAATTTGGTCTCCATTTTATGACAACAAAGATGAAAAGCAATGTGTTTGTGAAACACAAATACCCCTAGCAAGCATCGTGTTCGGAAATGTAATGCTTATTTGCAAAAGTAAGTCAAAAGTCAAGATCGCATGGTAAAAAAACATTGACATAGTTGGAAAAGTCTTAACACAAGAAAGATACAATGTACATACAAAGTATGGAAGCTCTATAGGCCTACTGGTTCAAAAGTATAGACATTTAAAGACTTTTACAAAAGTAGGTCAAAGGTCAAGGACACAAGGTAATAAAAGTTTGTTTTGTTGGAACGGTCTTGATACAGGGAAGACACATGCCAAATACGAGGGGCATTTTTTAAATAGTGGCAAATGATCATTAACTTCAATATGATAAGTGCAAAATCCATTTTAAAGAGCACTTTTTTGCCGACATGATGGTGTAACGCACGATAAGATCAAATAGGTCGATAAGTCACAACATAAACCTAAATTATCCTTACTTCAGGACACTAGAACATAGCACTTGTCAGACATGATTTTTTGACGTAATAACTTCTTTAAAAAAAATTTTTTTTTAAATGTTTTAATATATCAGTTTGTGTCTATTTTTTAATGTAAATAAAATTTCATTACCATTGAAAGGGTTATCTGACTTAGATATATATATTTTATCAAAAATAACATTTCTTGTTTTGCTTAAGAAAAAACTCAACATGTGCTTTCGAACACTATAATCTTTTTCTAGATCGGAATGTCTAATTTTTTATTTTGAAACATACAAATATACTTCAAAAGACAATGACTTCAATTATAGCCTGGTTTAAAATAAATATTGAGTATTTTTAAAGTTTTTTATTTATTTATTTTATTTATCATTATTATTTATTTTATTTATTATTTATCTTATTTTATTAAATAATTTATATATTATTCTAAACTGTGAAATGTGTGCATAACTGTCTGATATTACTTGACAGAAGTTTCATAAATTTATTAAAATAATAAAGCCGCAATGATAATTATAGTATCAAATTTTGTTTAAAAAAGTACTCCTGCAATACACAAAAAGGTCTAGTGTCCTCAAGTAATGGTTATATGTTGTGACTTATCGACTTATGTGATCTTATCGTCGTGTTTTATACCATCGTTTCAGCAAAGAATTGCCCTTTTAAAAAATAAATACACATGCTTTTTGCACTTATTATTTTGAAGTTACTGATCAATTGTCACTACTTAAAAATGTCTTCGTATAAAAGGCTCATGTGCAATAATGAAAGAGTTATAGCCAATGTTAAGTTTTTTTACACAAGACAGACCGACAAACGGACAAACAAACAGACAAACAGACAGGGCAAAATCTATATGCCCCAAAATCATATATTCTGGGGCATAACAATACAAAATATTACATCAACACCATTGAAACCAAAACAGACAGCTGCTCGTGTATACTTCAGACCAAGAAAGGGAATTGAGTGCATGTTTTGACAGAAATTCAAGAAACGTGCACTTTGGAAGATGTAGCAGAACAAAATACTTGATGTCTTAAACCCTTTGACAGCCATGTTCATAAAAATTGCATCAAAGCAAGCTGTACAATTACCAAATTATTTTAGAAAAGTATATGCAATTATGGTACAGTGCGTTTTCGATTAGGCATACATTGCTGAAAATATATCGGCTTTTAGGCTGACAGTGCATGTTTTCAATACGAGCCATTCCAAGCAATAATTTGACCATTTTCCTTTAGATACATCAAATTGTTTTTTGGTTAAACAGTTTTGACAATTATTAAACTGGAAATCGTTCAGAAAAACGAATATATCAGCAATTGTACAACGCAAATAACACGTCTGTATGCCTAATTGGCGAAACTGTATCCCTAATAGCTACCAACTTCCGGTGAGGGTACAGTAGGAGTCCGCACACTGTGGTTATAGAAGTTCACACTATAACTGGGTTTAAGTTCACAAGGAAACGGGTTGTCATATTTACTTGTTATTTCTTTATCATGTTTTCGAAAAGTAGAATCTAGAGTTATTTTCTTTACCCTATCGCTCGCATCGTTTTGTTGGATTTAAGGGCAGTATTGTGTAAGACAATTATTCTCACTCACATTTAGGTAACCGTTTAAATCATATGAGCTATATCACGAATATAAATAAACTACGGAAGTATTGTCTATAAGGTTTGACCTGTCATTTTATGCATATTCCGTTTTTTTCCGTAAGCTATTTTATCTTCCGGAAACAACTACAGTGCATAGTAAATAAGCAATAAAACGATGACTCGAATTTGATTATATTATCTGATATAGTAACCACAGTCGGTAATGGCTCAGTGGTTTATGTATTTCCACTACCAACGTTAGGGTTGTGAGTTTGATCCCCGATAGAGTTTGTTTTGTAATATTTCTAAATTTTTATTTTTCTAAATCATTTTTATATGGTAGACACATACAAACCATGATATTCATGCATTTATATAAAATAAAGTACAGTGAAACTTGCCTAAGGAACAGTAGATACAGTGGAAATGTGTTATTCTTTCCCAATAAACGCGTTTACTCTAAAATTATTATTCGCAGTGCAAACAGTTTGGAGCCAGATCAGACGCCGGGTAACCCGGCGTCTGATCAGGCTCCAAACTGTTTGCCACCAAGATAAACATGAAATATCAGAATTGTCCAAAAGTTGTTCTTTTCTACGTTTTAGTGCTTTGCGTTTGCGTACGTTTGCGTTTAAACGGGAAAGAATAACGGATTCTCCACTGTAGGAAAAGTGCTTAAATAGCAACATCACGTTATGCAAAACACTGTCCGACAGGGAGCACTCTGTGTTACTTCAGCAAGTTGTTCTTTACCAAAACGTTTACTGCTTTATTTTAGTATACTGACATAAAAAAGAACCTGCCCGACGTTTACAAAATAGTGCCTGGAATCGAAACCACGACCCTAGTACAAATGTAGTACAAGTCAATGCCACTATCCACTAAGCTTTTGCAACACAATGGCTTTTGAGTTAGTATATTTTCTGCAGTTTTCATTGATCTATAGATAAAGTATACGGAAACTTTCGATGGTACCAATGAAAGTTGACGGAAAGTGACTACTGCCAGGTCAAACCTTATTGATTATACGACGACAAACGACGGACACATGGCGATCACAATAGCTGACCCTGGGCTCTTCTTGCAAGATGTGCTAAAAGGCGGTAAAAAACCTCAGCCCAAGATATAAATAGCACAAAACTATTAATAGCCAATGATCAGTCATAACAGATATGTCGTCAGGTCAACAAAATAGAATACAGGGCACTTAGCATTGATATGTTGACCTTTAATGCCAGTCGTTGTCGATTCTTCCTACCGAAAAACTGTCAAGTACGGTATCGAAATATTTGAAATTTAATTCCTGAACCCATATACCGTATCCATAGGCGTGTATACATATTCAGTGACCATAGCTTAAACCATAACCTCTTCACTGCCATAACGTCATCAGTTTTAAACAATTGTCATCTGCTTTTATCAATAAAACTTAAATTTTGGATATTTTAACATTAGAAGTATAAAAGAACAATACAGTGGCAAAGTGTTATTCTTTTCAAATGTACGCACTTGTGTTAAACGATTATTTCTATTGCAAACAGTTTGGAGCCAGTTCATACATAGAAAAAACCGGTGTCTGATCATGCTCCAAACGGTTTGTCACTCGGATGAAAAGGACTCGTCCAAGTGTAAAATAATTCGAAATATACATTTTATTGCATTGCAATTAGATTCTTTTTACCCTTTCACCGCGGAGTCGCATTAAGTCGACACTGCATACAGTTTGGATCCAGATCAGACGCCGCTTTACGCGGCGTCTGATTAGGATCCAAACTGTTTGACATTTGTATCTATGTTTCTGAAGTATTAGTACCTAATTTCTTACATTTAAACGATCTTGCAGACCACAACATTGAAGCATACATCAAAATAATATGTCGCAGACAACATTACTGAAGCAGACGACAAAATAACGGCGAAGAGGGTAAAAAGCTCACGATTAATTTGGAACCGAAGGATTAACCCGGAAACGATGACTTCACCACTGTAACAGCTGTTAGGCACTGAAGTACCGCCCACGAAAACAGATTACATCGTCATTGACAACCTGGTATAATCCGGGCAAAGTCCCTTGTTTATAAATAACGGTATTGAGGCGATAAAACTTAGTGGGATTTGTCGTCAATCCTGTCCAACAGTATACTTTTAATGGGATTAAAATTTCTCAAAAAGTACAAAACCGGAGGAATATAAGCAGATCAATTAGCGATAATGATAAAATAAATGATAACCAATTTCTTTGAAAAATGGTCATAAAAAGAAGTACTTTTAAGTGGTTAAGCAGGGATCCAGCTAAGTGTGAAAACATTTGAGCCGTGTCATGACAAGACCTGCCTTATTGAATTGCAACATTGTATAGACCAAGCACCGTTGTCATCCCAGACTCTGTATCTGTGTTTGGTCTACACTGCCAAATGCTATATACAATACAGCTACATAAATTGCTTTAGATGCACGTGGGTGTCAAACAGTGTAGATTAATGCATGTCGCCGCGTCTTTGACGCGGCGGCTGGCTTTGATAGATAGAAAGATTTATTTCAACATAAAATGTACAATTACATCGCAATCTGCTATTAAAATCATACACAGCATACACTAGGCAACAATATGTATGAATTAATACAGCCATGTCACTCAACATTATATGAAACAGTTCAAACACACAAACGAGTAAGAAATACTCTTATTTCCATTTTGGTCCTTCACGTACTTAATGTAGGAGGAGTTAGCAGCACAAACTATTTTCCCTATATATTCTATATGCAATGCAATAAATCAGGTTTTGTCATGGCAAGGCTCATTTCAAACATTTAAACATTTATTTCTGTCGTAAATGTATATTAGAATCGTTTTCCCAAGTAGTCACACAATAGGGTTTGTTTGTCATAATAAACTAAGTAATTTAAATACTGTTATGATATGTGTAGTCCAATATCTTAACATCGGACTGAAAAACGACTACGGTTTTATTGGACAGTTAATTATAGAAAGACTTTGTAATTACACAGGAATAAATTCTTATGTTTAAAACTAGTATATCTGTTTTTCGATTCGTAAGAATTAATCCTTTCCTCACCATTATGACGTAAAATCCTTTCATACTCATTCGTTGACAAAATATCGTATATAAGTGTTATCGAACCTGGAAGCGAAGCGGTGAAATGGTTCAATAGTTCTTAAATATCATTTTTTGTTATGATTTTGCGTCGCTTTTAACAGTATTTCAGTCATATCGCGACGTCCAGCTAATTACAGGTGGAGGAAGACCCAAGAACCCCTTTATGCACTGTTTCAGACACAAAACGGCAACTGGGTACATGTAGAACCACCGACCTTCCGCAAGTCAGCTGGAAGGCTTCCCCACATGCAAAATCCGAACGACGACTCTACTGGGATTCGAACTTACAGCGGTGAGGAGCTTAGTGATATTAGTCACAGTGACTATACCACTAGGCCACGGAGGCCCCCTTAAATACATGTATCAAGTACATGTTCATCATTACATTAATAATGTTCTGTACTTTTGGTATGTAAAATTTATTTAGGAAATAAGAACTTCATACCTGTGCATTATCGTGCAATAGAACACGGGTGGGAGTTGAGATGCGTAGTGATTTAATAATTTTACATGTATTTGCAGTTAAATCATGTCTTTAAGGTCATAATTTTACCCGCATTTCACAGATCTAAAGAATTATTTAGGCCACGATGCGCTCAAAACAATATTTCATTTTCAAATCCATTTTGACCTGTCAAAACTGGTAAAAGAAGATAATAATGTACATGTAACAATGCTCTTACCGGTAGTGTGTTTTCAGACATTGCTTTAACAACGATGATGTATATTTCCGGCATGCCAGCATTGTAGTACCAAAAAGTAGCAAATACTATAAACAGTCTCTAATGGCTTTCCAGGAATTCGATCTTGAATTTATCGCACTATAACAGACACAATATTGTTTTTATTTAAATTCTTAGACCGACTTTTCAGAGTACCGATATCATTTAATCAAATGTATACTTAACCCAATCGCTCACAATTGCGCTTTCGCAAAAAGTTTGGATCCTGATCAGACGCCGCGTAACGCGGCGTCTGATCAGAATCCAAACTGTTTGACACTCATTTTGAAATTTCTCCAGTCATACTGGCTTATTATGTAACTTTGAAACGACATTGCAGACAACAAAATTGAAGCAGACGACAATAAAGCGGTGATGAGGTAAACATCTTCCAAATAATTTGATCATGAAATGGTTTAAAACATGTAAATAAAGCTTAAGTACAAACAAACAATAATATCTACATTCAATAAGTTTATGTCATCATCAGTTACATGTAGTACATGTACATGTACTTACACGCTGAGGAAAATGAAACTTTGAAACTTTATTGAAATATATCTGTATAAGGTCCACTACCGTGGACAGCATTAACATTTATACAAATAGAAAACATACATATCAATAGAGAGGTCATTAGTTGGGAATACGCAAATTCATTTGAAATTTTTATAATTTATAATAAAGCCTAAATAAAAAGTATTTCTTATGAATAAACAGATGTTAACCAGATATAGTCATACATATCACCTGACAGTTTAGATCGTGATCAGTTCCTAGGTAACTCGGCCTCTAATCGTGGTCTATGCTGGCTCGAGTTCACTCTTTCAATTTGTATATTGATGTGTCATAATAGTTATCAAGAAGTATCGAGGTTACATGTACATGGAAGAAGAAATCATACAGGTATTTACCAAGCTCTACCTAATAGGATGAACAAAAAAATAAATAAATACTTGGTTCATTTTTGCCAACAGTAATGCTGGGGTACCCATATGATATGCTTCTCCAGCTAGACGAAATTTGGAGAAGAAATACAGGTACATGTACACCCAGCAGTCTAGTGTACATTGGCTTGTTTTACTTTTCACACCATCGTTATTCACACACAAAATTATGATATGCAATTTATTAAATCACATTTAAAAAAAGCACTATCGTGTAGCCAATACATTTTTGCGCAAATTGATACCAAATTTGTCTATGGTTTGTACTTATTATTATAACAAACATCCTTAAACCCGATGTAAACAAAAGTCCCTCAAACCAAATGTACAGTTTCTTTATCATGTACAGTGGAGAATGTGTTATTCTTTCCCAATAGACGCGTTTACGCTAAAACTATTATTTCCAGTGCAAACAGTTTGGAGCCAGATCAGACGCCGGGTAACCCGGCGTCTGCTCAGGCTCCAAACTGTTTGCCACCATGATAAACATGAAATATCAGAATTGTCCAAAAGTTGTTCTTTTCTACGTTTTAGTGCTTTGCGTTTGCGTACGTTTGCGTTTAAACGGGAAAGAATAACAGATTCTCCACTTTAGCAGTGTACATGTAAGTATGTTTGAAAATCAGTGCTACGGTTAATATCCGTTATGTACAGTGCTCCCTCATCTTAACGGCCATCTGAACACCAATTATCTCCTTACAACAAAGCTTATTGCTGTTTCAAAAAACAAGACAATTATGTCAAACCTTGTCACCGCTGCAATATCGTCTGCTTAAAATTGTCGTTTGCTTTTTTTTCTCAGAATCACATATTGGACATTTTGACAGAAAACAAACATAACGACGGTTGACAAACAGCTTGCATCCAGATCAGACGTCGCCTGACACGGCGTCAAATATGGATTGAATCTGTTTGCAAATCTAAGCCGATTTCCTTCCCTATAACGACTCCCTCCTAAAAACACACATAATCTGTGTCTCCAATTAGGTGTTGTTGTAGAGAGGTAAAACTGGTAATACTGAATGATAAGTAAACTAGACTCTCTCTGTTTAACCCATTACCCCATAAATACGCCTTTTTACGCCTTTTATTTATTCCTCCACTGAAGAAAATAGTTTCGATTTATACAGTCATGAAACTGTTCTATAAGAAATATTTTCTATATTTTAGCAGGTAGTGGCTTAAATCAGGCCGAAAGTAAAGCAGAATGCGCCTTCAGGCGCATTCTGCTTTACTTTCAACCTGCTTTAAGTAGTTACCTATCTTCAATACGAGAAAGAGGCTATGTGGTACCGTATTTGGTTAAGGTCAATGGATATGTCAAGGAAATCAGACGTCTACCCAGAATGCAAAATAACTTTATATTAACTCATTGAGCCATGATAGTGACGCATTTATATATGCGTCATTCACCAAAAGTGTACCTTTGAAGAAAACATTTGTCTAATGCAAACAGTGAAGTCCCTCCTACAGGATCCCTCTAATCAGGGACTACATGTGAAGAGTACATTTGTCTAATGCAAACAGTGAAGTTCCTGATTAGAGGGCCCCTGCAGGAGCCCTCTAATCAGGGACTTCACTGTTTGTCATTTAGCAATATATTATAAAAAGCAACCCTGAAGAGTCTGAAATGGACCAGTTTTTGTCAACTGGATTTGTCCATTGGAATTTTCAGGGAGAATGAGTTTACTCTCAGTAAGTACAAAGACCAAATCAAAACTACCGTACAAGCGTTGGGTCGAAGGGTAATGCGATGTTTCCCTCTTGTGATACATTCTCTACGTCATAGTGTCGTGAGATCTGCTTATTCATAATTTTTATGTTTAAGGTGCTTGAATAGTAAAACTAGAACAGAATTCCTAGTACAGTCAAATTTACGCAATGTTTTCAATAAAACAAACAGAAGTTGCAAATGTCTTCTGTTAAGATAATTAACTGAACAAAAACAGAACAGAACGCACCGAAATGAGCATTCTGCATTACATTTTTTCCTGCATTTGACACCTTTTGTTTTCTAAATGCCAATGCCATTATATTAAATGGCTGTTCAATAAAGTTAGTAAGTGAAGACGTTTGAAAATGGAGTATAATCCGTTATATTGTATTTTTGTCCACTAACGTATCTGTTATGTCATACTTGTCTTTTAATCGGCAATTTTGCACTTAAAATAGCGCTTCGATATACTGCATGCAGACAAAACTTGTAGCATTTATCAGCACACTAATCCAACTGTTTGACATTCTAGGGGGTCCTGTAGTGCTTCACTTTCAAATGTTACGCATTTAGTGTGGTTCAAAGAACAAGTTCCTTAATATGCGTCTAGTTGTTAATATCGAAAGATTATACGATATAAAAAGTATATATTTTGTTCTGTTTATAGCACAATTGGCAAATGTCACTGTAATTAAACGCGCACTTTAGGGGAATAACGGGCGCATGTCGAGGAGCAACTTTAAATTAAGAAAAATAAATGGCCTAGTGAAAATGATATGCTAGTGATACACGTGTGTTTGTTACGTACAGTGGAGAATCTGTTATTCTTTCCCAATAAACGCGTTTACGCTAAAACTATTATTTGCAGTGCAAACATTTTGGAGCCAGATCAGACGCCGGGTAACCCGGCGTCTGATCAGGCTCCAAACTGTTTGCCACCAAGATAAACAAGAATTATCAGAATTGTCCAAAAGTTGTTCTTTTCTACGTTTTAGTGCTTTGCGTTTGCGTACGTTTGCGTTTAAACGGGAAAGAATAACAGATTCTCCACTGTAACTGGGTCCGAAATGAAATATGCACAGTGCTCCTTCTCTACGACGACACCCTATGGGAGACACAGATTGAGTGTGTTGTTCGGAGGAAGCCGTTGTAGGTAGGAAATTTAAGACTTAGCTTACATTGGTAAACAGCTTGAATCTACATCAGGCGCCGCCTAACGCATCTGATCTGGATTCAAGCTGATTGTCACTCGTCATTATGGTTTTTTTCTGTGAAAAGGGCCAATATATAATTTGAGGGGAAAAAAACCAGCAGACGACAATGTTAAGCAGAAGCAGACGATATTGCGCCAGAAAAAGCGTAAGACACAATTGTCTTGTTTAGGGATCTGCGGCAAGGGTCGTTCTAAGGAGGGATAGTAGCGTCTTTACGACAGTTTTATCCTGTTTCAGTACCGTCGTCATTTGCTAACGATTCATGGTAAATTTGCCTATCATTTTCTGTCATTTATTTTGCTTAAACGCCGAAAAGCGTCAGTTCATTTCTTATGTTTACAGTGGAGAATCTGGTATTCTTTCCCGTTTAAACGCAAACGTACGCAAACGCAAAGCACTAAAACATAGAAAAGAACAACTTTTGGACAATTCTGATAGTTCATGTTTATCTTGGTGGCAAACAGCTTGGAGCCTGATCAGACGCCGGGTTACCCGGCGTCTGATCTTGCTCCAAACTGTTTGCACTGCAAATAATAGTTTTAGCGTAAATGCGTTTATTGGGAAAGAATAACAGATTCTCCACTGTACATTATATTTGTTGTAATTTCTAATATTAGATGAACATTTTATTAGTATGCATGTTTGTTTAATCAATATTAGAGGTTGTTTACACGAATAATGTGTACCCTGAAAGGAAAAGCCATAACTGCCATTACCCAGGGAACGCAACAAAATGGTTCGCGGAAAGCAAACCCATACGCCCCGCCACCTCTGCGCAATACTAGTATACTATACTTCCCGCCCTTTCGAGAATGTGCGTTTACCCGAAATAAACGTCATTTTCTTCAATTGAATCGAATGGAGCGAATGTAAATATAAAACTATTAACTTTATGATTATCAAAAAGCTTAGGTCTTGATCAGACACCTCGTTTCGCGACGTCTTATCGAAAGCCAGAATGTTTTTCAAATAAGGTGTCAATGTTTGGCAATATTTGGTTATGACAAAATTTTCTTTTCAGAAAGTTTCTACTTTTTGGATACTGAAATGAATTGAAAACCCGAGTTAGTATGCCATGATTTGAAATTGATGTCAGGTGCTTATATAAACATGTAAAATAATTTTAGGAAAAGGATTTAGGTTACAAAACGCTTTTAGAAACTCTTAATCAGTTGGTTTAGATTCGCATCCATGCGTAGGTAGATCGAACCAGTGAAAGTCCTATTGCCTAACCCCTCACCATTCGTTTCATTCTCATCTGTCGGTCTATTAAATCTTATTGTACTGTATGCAAAATATTAAGAGCGAAGTTTAAAAACAAACCTACGATATCTTAGATTGGCATAAAAAAGGACATTTGAAATACTAAACTTCGGTGAATTTTCTTGAAGATATATTATACTGATAATAATGTTTCATGTTATAAGCACACTAGTGCTATCAATATGTTTTTATATGTAGTTCAGTAATTTCTCTTTATTGCAAATACACCAGTCTCCTTGAATAACTCATTATCCGGATCTAAGACTGTACAACATTTAGCCATGTGATGTGTGCTTCAATGGGAAATATGTCAGTCCTTCAAAATAAATGCGTTTATGCTAAATAAATTATGTCAATTGCAAACAATTTAGACTCAAATGTGTCTGATGTATCAGCATGTGTCTGATCAGGTCCAAATTTGTTTGCTGCTCAAATTAAAAGTAATCGTTAATATTTTCAAAACGTCGCTATTGTCTCCAATTTATTGCAATAATGTGGCACTTAGTTTCGTTTAAGTCTCCAATTTATTACATTCATTTTGCACTTAGTCTCGTTTACGTCTCCAATTTATTCCATTCTTTTTGCACTTAGTGTCATATAACTTTTTCAACCCTACATCCCTCTGTAGAGATTACTGTTTGCATATGCAAACAGTGTAGAACCTGATCAGAAGGCTTCCATATGAACCCTTTGCTCAGGTTCTGCACTGTTTAATATTTCCATTGGTTTTTGTTGTTATACAAAAATGCAAAAGTAGACTGGTTCAATGTTTTGTAATAGAAGAGTCCTTATAAATGCCTTCAAGAGGTTTGTAGGATTGAAAGGATTAAACAGTAAATAACGTTTTCTCCGCTGTTTTATGTCATCAATATTGCCCATGCATGGTGTTGGTTTATCCAACTAATTAAATTTAATCATTGCAATAATACGTATTAAACGAATGCTGTTTATATACGCTCCAAATATGTTTAAACTAACATTTCCTAAAAGAAGCGTGAAATGCGACTGTTTGATGCCATGCTTGTTTCTACATTTACACGAAACCCGATATTTTTGTTTGGGATGAAGGCATTTATAAAATATAATTCGAATTGTAGCAGTTCTTGATTAAATTTAGATATAGTTTATCAACTGATTTCTTTATGTGCTTTTATTTGTTAACATATATAGAATGTATTGAATGAAAAGCTATTTAAACATTTGCTAAACGTTTATTCATATGTATACACCCAAAACATATATAACGTATTCTCCACTGTTATACATAAAAAAAAAACCTATTCATCCTCAGAATCATCAGACTCTATTTCTAGTAAATACTTTTTTCTTGCTCTTTCAAATATATCTTCATCGTCATCATCGTCTTCACTATTGGTAGTTTCAAGAAGTGTTCGGTCTGAACTTTTACCTATTGTAGGAACTGGTTGTTTTAGATACTTTTGAACAAGGTCTCTCCATTGGTTAGTACCAGTTTCTGTCTTTTCCTTTGTTGAAACCATTGCTTGACTAGACTGTTGCACATGGTTTTTGGTGACTTCCTTCCAGTGAATAGGTTTTTCTAACGTTTCATTGGAGTAAGTGGTTTTCACGACTCTAGTTTCTGTTACATCTGTGTTAGTGGTGGGACTGATGCCGTCTGTTGCATGTTTATTATATTCGGAACGGCGGTCTTGTCCATTACCATTATCTAGAGGCGTCCCTGTATTCTGAGACAATTTGTTTATTTCATTTTCAACTATTCTGTGTCCTTTATTCTCATAGTCTTGTCGATCTACAACAACGTCATATGAAATGGCGCGCTTATTCAACTTCTGCATTGTAACAGATGATCTTCGCGATCCATTACCTCTTCTATCAATCGGAGAACGTTTATTTGACGGAGTTAAATTATTTATTATTCTTTCGTCTACTACGATTGTTCCGCCGAGTTTATTTTCTTTACTCGTATTATTTTGAATGCTAGTATCTAACTTTTCTTCTAAATTTAAACACGCACGTTCGTCATCGCACTCGTTGGTGCCAGCTTGTCCTGTTTTGTTACGTCGTAATGATTCATCGTGTGATTTGAAACCTTGAGTTCTACTCTCTGTGGGTATATTCAGATCAGAGCGATCACTCTTGTCACTTTGTGCTCCCATCGTATTTTTACTATTCTGTCGCTCCTTTGTATTATAAACGTCAGTATTTTCATTTACAACTGGTGGTGCATTCCTATCTGTACGAAATTCAACTTTTTCACGTTCACCATTACTATAAACAGTAATATGGTTTTCATTCACATCATTACCATTTATTGCAGTGTCCTTGTGCATTGTACCTTTCATTGTGTTTAGTTTTTGTTTTGTTCTTATCTTTTCACGCACTGTCGATGTCTTTCTACCACCAGTAACAGGGACTTTAATTGACGATTTACGTCTATTTGTATTTGCAGGTGGAGTGTTTTCATCGTTCTTGGAAACAGTACTCGAGCGACGTGTTGACGGCGTCTTGTTTACGCTACCTGAAAGTGTCAAAAAAAGTTATAATTTGAAATGAGCCATGCCATGGAAATACGAGATTTATTATAAGCAGTTTTGACCATGACCTGACACATGGTTTATATGGTCAGTGTCATTAATCAAGATATACAGTACTTTGTATGTCAATGTAGACATTGGTAAAGGCACCCAAGCAGAGAATACGGCCAGGCTTTGTGATTTCTATTTTGCAAAGCAATAAATCTGGGTTTCTCATGGCGGGAAAAACTGTTTTGGCTGTTACATGTGTTACCATTTTAGATTGGATATTTGTGAATGAAAAACCATATAACATAAATCTTAAAATAATTATTAAGCAAGTATTTCCAGTTTGCCCTTTTCCATGAGTAAAATTAAAATTCATCTAAGCTATTACCATGAAGATTCCTATTTATAACTCTCAATCAAACAAAGCTAATTGTGAAAGGACGCTTTTACATTGGAGAACAAGAGACCTTCCGTATTAAGGCGTATGTTAAAAGACGTTATTTGCATTATAAATGGTTCGGGTCAGGTAAGGCGTCGGATATCTCGGTGCCTGAACAGGCTCTAACCTGTTTGCAACTCAGATTTGCATTATAAATGGTTAGGGGTCAGGTAAGGCGTCGGATATATCGGTGCCTGAACAGGCTCTAAACTGTTTGCAACTCAGATTGGCATTATAATTGGTTAGGGGTCAGGTAAGGCGTCGGATATCTCGGTGCCTGAACAGGCTCTAAACTGTTTGCAACTCAGACTATGATAAAGCGATGAAAGTGCATAAAACTTAATATAGAACAAAGATGGAGAAAATTTAAATGATTAGCACTATAACTTGTATTTAGCTCCTCTAGATGTTGGTATTCAAGTACGATAGTGGATACACACTATTTCCCCTAATATGTGTTCTTCAAAAACTTATTCTCAGGGCAAACAGTCTCAATCCAGGTCTAAAACCAAGGTTATCTGTTTCTGCACAGATTCACGATTGATTGCCACTCAAGAAAAATCGCTAACAATTTTCTTTACATTCTGCATCGTAATGCAACGCATTTGCATGACATCTTTAAAATGAGCTGAAATGTTATAGTATACAAAAAACATGTGTGATTCTGAAACGCCTTGAAACATCATGCTTTTAAGATATTCTAGGCTCATAAGTGAATGTTTAACGTAGACGATAGATTTATCTTACTTTCTTCCAACATGTGTTTGAAAATTGCTT
Organism: Gari tellinella; assembly: GCA_922989275.2. Classification (NCBI taxonomy): domain Eukaryota; kingdom Metazoa; phylum Mollusca; class Bivalvia; order Cardiida; family Psammobiidae; genus Gari; species Gari tellinella. The sequence goes on from OV277866.1 coordinate 51,350,207, forward strand.
TCGATAAATGGACAAATAAAACAATTATATGTTGCCGTACATTTATTTGCACTACGGTCATAATATCTACTTCACTTGAAATCAAACATGAAATCTGGCATTGCTTTTTTATTTTCACGTTTACGGTGTAGACACATAAATAATCTTTTTTATGGGTAATACTTTTATGTTCAACATCAAGAAAATGGAAATAAAAACTTTGATAATATATATATTTCTTATTTCTTATATTCAACTATTTAATATATTTTGCCATTTGAAATCCCATATGAAGGAAAGTCAAATCACGGAAACAAATTGATAGAGATTGATGTTGAACAAAAATCACCTCCTTTTACAAAATTTACGATAATTACTGTTAAAACAATATTGATGATATGTCCATGTTCAAACAACATGTAGTTTCTTATGTGTTTCCCTTCATCCTAAACATTAAACACATGTTAAGAAAACATTTACATACTGTAAAATGTTGCTATTTGGACCACTGTTAAGAAGGATAATTGATTGTTTTACCTTTAATAATTCGTTATCGATTACATCAAGCCAACATGTACTGTATATTTACTATTTGAACCCTAGTCACACATATATGCGTCATTTGCAAACAGTATACCTGTGAGGAGAACACTAACTTGTCATTAGACATATGTTGTCAAAATCTACCCTAAAAGTCCCATTGTGTTTTCAGATATTTTCTCAATGCCTGAAATACGATAACGGTTAATAATAATGTTTGAACATTCTTATGGGCCAAACTGATCTATGAAATGATGAAGACGGGCCTAAATCACCAAAAAGGGCTATTTAAAATCATAACAAACCGAAAATAGAACGTCTGACATAAACATTTCCACACGGCTTAGTATCACGTGATACAGCCAAATACAACTTCACTGGGGGCAACCGTATCTTCTCTCCGCCCGTCTATCCATCAGTCAGTTAGACTATCACACTTTTTTGTCCGCTCTCTAACTCAACTAATTTTTATCCGATCTTTCACAAACTTGCTGAAAATGTTCATTGATATAAAATTAAGGTTTAGTTCGATCACTACTAAAATCGCATAAGGTATTTTTGAGTTATTGCCTGTTAATTAATAAAAAATGACTTTTTCAGTTATTTTTGCACTCTAAAACAAACAGCTTTTATCGGATATTCACCAAACATGCTGAAAATATTTATTCATATAAAATTTAGGTATAGTTTGATTATTACTAAAATCGCATGTATTAAAAAATGACTGTTTTCAGCAAGTTTTGCTCTCTAACACAAATACGTTTTATTGGATCTTCACCAAACTTGCTGAAAATGTTCATTGATATAAAATCAAGGTTTAGTTTGATTACTACTAAAGTCGCATTTATAAGGTATAATTGAGTTATTGCCTTTTTATTAATAAAAAATGACTGTTTCAGTCATTTTTGCACCCTAACACACACCGTTTTTATCGAATATTCACTAAACTTGCTGAAAATATTTAATTATATAAGATTTAGGTCTAGTTTGATTATTACAAAAATCGCATGTGGCATGTCTGAGTTTTGGCCCTTTAAGTATTAAAAATGAATGTTTCAGCATTTTTTGCCTTCTAACACATACAGTTTATATCAGATATTCACAAAACTTGTTGAAAATGTTTATTGATATAAAATCTAGGTCAGTAATCTTAACTACCAAAATCGCAAAAGGCATGTTGGAGTTATTGCCCTTGAATGACTAAAAATTTCATTTTTTAATTATTCAAGGGCAATAACTCAGACATGCCTTATGCGATTTTGCTAGTTATTGAACCTGACCTAGATTCTATACTAATAAAAATTTGTAGCAAGTTTGGTGAAGATCCAAAAAGAAGTGTTTGAGTTAGAGAGCGGACAAGGCTGAAACAGTCATTTTCAGCAAGCTCAAGGTATAGATTCTCCGTAGTTTGTTTTATCGTTTACCCCTAGTGAATAATTATGTACATGTTGTTATTGGATCTCATTGTGTTTAACCCTGTGCCTACTGGTCGTAACTTTTAGGAGTTTGCAAACTATTTGAATCTAAAAAGACACCGCGTAACGCGTCGTCTCATCTGGATCCAAACTGTTTGACACTCGTCTTAAGGTTTGTTTAATTAAAACAATGCATAAATCTAAACTGAACACATTTTGCAGACGACAATGTCAAAGCAGACGTCTGTGCAGCAGAATAAGGGTTAACAGGGTCATTTCCAGTGCTCCAGGTAAACGGGAGTAATCTGAACTAATCCAACATTTTCTCACTCATTTCAGCACCGAATGCTATGGTGTTACTACTGATTAAACCATCTCTTCGAGACAATCTTAATGAGTATGACACAATTGGGTTTAAAAGCAGAAATAAAGATTTTAGTTTTCGAAATACTTCCGTTATCTGGAGCCCTGTATTTACAGAGTTGTCCTTCTTTCCATTCACAAGGGAGGCTCTTTAATTTGTGCAGCACCAAAATATTATAAATAAAATTTAAAAAGCGAATTTCTTAGATAAAACCGTTTTTTGTGAAAGAATCACGTCCCACGTAGTTCAAATGGGACCCCAAACAACCGTTTTATGCAAGTTTCTCAAAAACACAATTCGGCTTTAAAAGTCAGATATGGGCTAGACTAAACTGAAAGCAAAAAGTGTCCATTTAATGTTTTAAGGAGAAAATGGTTGAACACTGCAATACCTGTATCTGGAGACAGTTTGTCAAACATAACTGCTGTGGACAAGGTTTCAAAAGTTGCCGGATCAGTTCCATTTGCCGTCCCATTTACCGTTCCAAAATCACTGTCGTCAGGTGTTCCCTCTTCGTTTTCATGCTCTATGTCTGAAAGGTATGTTTAGAGTAATTATCCTTCATTTTATACAATAGAGAAGATATAATTGTTTCCAAATAAAAACACTACGTTAACCCTTTGCCTGCTGATCGCGACTTTACTGATTTTTTCAAACAGTTTGGATCCAGATCAGCGGCGTCACGCGGCGTCTGATCTGGATCCAAACTGTTTGACACTTGTCTTGAGGTTTCTTTACTCAAAAAATGTAAAAATCTAAATTTAAAAAATTTGGCAGACGACCATTACGAAGCAGACGATATCACCGCAGGATAAGGGTTAAAACAGTACAGGTACTACATGTATACACTGACATTATCTGTAAACATCTTACGAAATGGCCTGTCCCTTCACGTAGAGTACTGGGGGCCGTCTTACGAAACGTCGTACGAAAAATATTGTCGTAAGTCAGAATATTAAAGTCTCAATTATTATTTATTTTTCCATCTAAACCTGTCTTATGATATCATTGTGAAACCATCTGGAAAAGACGACTCCGAAGAGATATCACAAGACAAAATTAAAAAGAGAAATTAGAGATCATTAACTTACCAGTTGCATTATTATGCACATCAGGGAGTGTCGTATAGGGTGACTTCCCATAAATGTTGTTTTTCTGTCGTCGATTTCTATTTCTTGAATCTGATGACATATTAATCGGGTCTAACTTCATCTTATTGGATGATCTTTTTTGCGTATTGACTAAACCTCCAGGCCTTGTCTTCTTCAAATCTTCTAACTGTGTCTGTAGCATACCACGTGATGGGCGTTTTGTTAAGCTTGATTTATGCATATCTTCTTTATACCTCTGTTCTTTAAGCCTTTCTATTTTCCTGTAAGCCTCTGCTAGGCTTGTTGTGTTTATGGAGTCTAGTTTATGATGCTTATAAGTATCATCTGACAACACTGACACGCTGTAACGTACGTGTCTGACCTGCCTGTTTGGATCACGATCGCTATATAACTTCTTTTCGTCACGAACTGTATCTGCTTGTAATCTACTGATAGAGTTTCTTGTCCTATTATGCGGTGATACATGTTTAAATGATTTGCGAAATGGACGACTCGAGTCTCTGCGATTTTGAAATGGACCAGAGTCTTTGCGATTTCTTATTCCTGGCAATGATGATGGTCGGGATATATGGGCTATGTCTCTACCAGTGTAGACTTTGTTGATGATATTTTGTTCGTTGATAACTGGTTTAAATGTACTGTCACGCCTTCCCAGATGGTCGACTGATTTTGACCTGTAATAAGGAACCTCATCACCGTCTTCATCAAAGTATATGCTCTTTCTCCTCCGAAGACCACCTGAAATGTTTACACACTTGAATAGGTTTTGTCTTTATATATATTAAAAAAGTACTTACAATAATTATCTGCAATCAGTAGTATGTTCAGTTACCATTGTTTTCTGTTTAGGTTAGCAGTTTGTGCCTCGTGTGCAGCATGCAGAGTACAGTGGAGAAAAGGTGTTCTTTCCCAATAAACGCGTTTACGTTTAACTAACATTTTTATTACAAACAGTTTGGAGCCAGATCAGACGCCGGGTAGCCCGGCGTCTGATCATGCTCCAAACTGTTTGCACTCAGATTAAAACTGGTAGTCGGAATGGTCAAAAAGTAGATATTTTCTATATTTCATTGCAATGCCTTTGCGTTCAAAGGAAATAATTACGTTTTTCTCCACTGTATTTCAGACCGGTAGCCAACTCGCAATCGATGACCATCGACGGCCATCGATTTGCTTACTGAACTCATGGTAAAGATAAAGTGACAAATTGAAGAAAAAATAGTTTCTTCATGTCCGGAACTTTTTGACCATTTTCAGTGGGAAAGATACATGTACGTCTCGTATCACGTAATAAAGGCATTTGTGAAACATACCTGTATAACAAAAAGAAACTGGTTGGGGCAAGCCCAGATGCCCGATAATCCGACGTCTGTCTAAGTTCAAAACTGATTGCTGTTAAGGGTGTATCAATGTCATGAGCCATTTTTTCAAAGTATTAAACTTTTTTTCTATCATTGTTTTTTTGGAAGAGCTATTTATGATGAATGAAAAAATGAAAAAAAATATATATGGTGGTGTCCTTTTTTTTGAGCTACAGCGATTTGGAAAAGGTTTGTCAAATTTGGATTTTTTTTCTTTAAATTTTACCCATTCAGAGTACAAGCTTCAGTAAAATTTATTTAAAAACAAAACAAACATGGTAATTTGGGTTTTCTTTATTTATTTCATGTCTATGGTGGTATGTTCACATATATAAACCAAATTTAAACAAAGCAGGCACCAGGTTTGAACAATATGGATCCTTGAATATCAAAAATATGCTTTATATAGGGCATGATTTTATTAGATTTTTTAGTTTATGAAAAAAAGTTTGAAAATGAAATAGTTCTAGTATTTAACTTTTTCCTATATCCTACCAGATGAAAGCCCATACTAAGGCAGTTCAAAATATGAAAAGAAATTGAAAGGTCAGTGTTGAAAATTTTGAGTTATTAAAGTAAAAAGAGTTATCGCCCCTTACAAAATTTACAAAAAAGTACCATACCGATGATATTTAGAGCTTTATAAATTTCACATTTGGTGCCTTTTTTTTCTTAAATTAGTTTTTGTATGAAGAAATACTACCATAGATAGGAAATAAATAACACAAAACCAAATTATCATATTTGTTTTCATTTAAAATGGGTTTTATTGAAGCGGGCTGTTTGAAAAGGACAAAATAAGAGGAAGTGGGTGGGGTAAATTTTACATGGCCGTAGAGCCAACTGTTGTTCACCAAAATGTACACTTTTTCTATTTTTTCCTTCCTCTTAAATAGCTCTTCAATACAAAACCATCATAGAGTGTTTTCATATACTTTGAAAAGTTCCCAAAGTCATGACATTGATACACCCTTAAGTTCAAATTAAATTGTCAACATTCCAACCAGCGACCATTTTACTACATTTAAATTACATTACGTTTCCGTTAAATGTTGAGTAAATGAACTAATAACGCCGTTCCAAGTGTATATGTCACACCAGTACTGACGGGATTAACCCTTTGAACCCTTGTCCCGCATATAGGCGTTCTTTTCAAACAGTATACATGTAAAAAGTGCACTTGTCCTATGCAAATAGTGAATACCAACATCAAGGGGCTCCTTACGGAGCCCTCTGATCTGGGTTTTCACTATGTGTCATAATGCAAAACATTGACAAAAACAACCCTTAAAAGTCAGAAACGGACTAGACTAAAATGGAAACTGGAATGTTCATTTAAAGTTTCAGGGAGGAAAAAGTTAATACATGTACGGACCACGCGTCCTTACCATTTCTAGGTTGTTTACGTCCTTCAGCATGAACCTCGTTGGCCAGACGGAATTCAGGAAATCCGTCAGAATACCAAGGTTTTGTCAGGCGTTTTTCGGAGCTCCTAGCGGATTGTTTGCGGCCGGAAAGCGACCGTATTGAAGATACTGGGTTTCGTATGTATCTCCTTTGAGTTCGCTTGGAGAGTCTTTTCCGGATGTGTGCACGTATTTTGTCCATATTCTTGAGCTGATCTGTTTTTGATCTAGAGGTAAAAAAGTAAAGTGATTGTGGATAATATTATGGATAGGCTCGTCATTCGCAAACAGTTGCAAGCATACGTCTGACCAGGCTCCAAACTGTTCGCCACTAAGATGAAAAAAACCTTCGGGGAAATTTAAAACCTGTTAATGAATTAACCAAACCAGAAATCCATAAATTAAATCTACGTGACGTAAGATAATCAAACGCATTGTAATGACATGATAAGTACACGGCGTCGTCGTATACCTCATGTTAAACGAACAATAAACGATGAGTGTTATTCAACCCTTGCCCTCGTCGGCTTTTTTATAAGCTATATTCTAACATGACACGTGAATTCGTCTCTATAAACAAAGAACAGGTCTATCGTGGTATACCTGAGACGTTATACCACGCTATTCCCTACCCCGCTCCTCCCGCGGTTATATGACATGACGTGACCTCGTGCGTTCATACGTTATGTTTTTTAAATTTCTTTCGTTATTCATATAGCCCGTAAAGACCATATACTTTTAACCAGTAACGTTACAGTAATTTTCTCATTCTTCTGTCTTGTTTGGTGTAATGTTTGTTCTATGCCAGATTGTGGATCGGTAAATGTAAATTTGCTTATGCGTGTTAGATTCTTGTAATGCCGCGGAAAAAGTTATTCGGTCGAAAAACTTCATCCGCTGAGGAAATAAGTATGGAACATTTGATTTCCTTTCTAATGAATTACTTTAAATCTGGTCATGTTAGAATCGAAATAATCTATGTTCTACCGTTGTGAAACTGTATTTTACAACGGTCGGTCCCCAACCGTTGTAAAATACCGTTTCACAACGGTAGAACATAGATTATTTCTTAAGTATACCAAGCTAAGGTTACTTTACATGTTTTACTGTGTAAATATATGGCACAATGTTTCTTTATACATTAGCGACTGTACACATTTGTAGGACAGGTCACGTGATGCAATTATGTATCATATGCTTTAACACTTAAAATACTTATGTCCGTAACATGATTATGTTGGCAGAACGTATGGCCCGACAATTTTCATTCCAATTTAAATGAAATATGATAATACATGTATTAGGTGACTGCTTGATGCTTTACTTTTTTGTCAATCATTGAGTTTCCATAATTTATAATTCTACAATAAAGAAAGTGTATCTTCATGTAACACGTTTCCTTGCCACTATTTTTCCAAATTTACCAATCAGAAGTTTAAACAACATTATTTGTTCCATAATGGTTCTACTTCGTGTTTTTTACTTATCCAATTTTCATAATTTTATCATATGCTGTACAGATGCATTATAGTGCAATAACTTCAAATCAAGTTTTATTACATTCAAAAAATGAAAATAGCACCGGATTGGGTAATTACATATACCCCTGCACTGCCTTTGCCCCAGCACACCCGCAATTACAAACAGTTTAATCCTGATCAGACGCCGATTTATTCGGCGTCTAATCGGGATTCAAAATGTTTGAAACTTAAATTGATTCTTCTTTAATCAATATAATCTATCATTCAAATTTGCAAATAGTGCTAGCATTGAACACATATATGTTAGTTGCATTCTTGCAGTCAAGGGTTACCTTACATGTAACTTACAGTGGAGAAGACACTATTCTTTCACCTTTAAACTAAACGCAAACGAAACGCAATGTAATGAAACATTAACATCTATATTTGTTTGGAATTTCTTTGGAGTTATTTTAATCTGATTGGCAAACAATTGGCTACCCTGTGTCTAATCTGGCTCTAAACTGTTTGCAATGGAGATCATTGTGTTACAGTGGAGAAAACGTTTTTCTTTCCCAATACACGCGTTTACGCTAAAACTATTATTTCTATTGCAAACAGTTTGGAGCCAGATCAGACGCCGGGTAACCCGGCGTCTGATCAGGCTCCAAACTGTTTGCCACCAAGATAAACAAGAATTATCAGAATTGTCCAAAAGTTTGCATACGTTTGCGTTTAAACGGGAAAGAATAACAGATTCTCCACTGTAGCTTAAACACTTAAATTAGGAAAGAATACCGTATTCTCAACTGTAGTCAGTAAGAAACTCTTGGGTAATAGTAAGATCGCAATAAAAGTTTTCGTCAACTTCCTGCAATTCCTACAAAATTATATTTTTGTAGACATTACATCTGATTCTGGTTGTCATCAATTAAAATTAACTTACCCATTTTGACTTTTCATCCTCTCTGGAAAAGAATAAGATGGAAAAATAGGTCAAGACATGAGCTAAGTAGTTCTATAAAATATGTTTCTGCAGGCTACATGTAATTACGACTGACATATTGAAACCTGGTTTCATATTGTGCAAAGTATGTTTTTGTGAAGACAATATTATTGTCAACACACTCGTTATAGTAGGTCTGGTCTAAACTACTATACTGCATTTATGTTGTTATCAGTTCACAGTATATTTATTACTTTCACATTTGGAAATAATTGTTTTTTATGATATATGTACAGCACCTTCTCAAAATCATCATTATTGACGGAGAGGAGTATCAAGAAGAAGAATACACTAGACACATGCAACAGAGTAGACCCAGACAAGAAGGTTCAGAATAGACCTTATGATCAGGGTCTGTACTATTTGTAAATTTGAACATTGTAACACTCATGAATAGTGCAAAATGTACAAGATCTAGGATAATTTAAAAAATGTGCTTGTCTAATGGAGAAAGGGATTGATTAACGCTTTACCCCATAGCAGATTTCTGGTATTGAAGATACATGTAGGTGACCACTTAAAGCAGGTTGAAAGTAAAGCAGAATGTGCCTTTACTTTCAGTCTGCTTTAAGCTAGAATCTTCTAGAATAAAGAAAATATTTCTTATAATACCTATTCATGACTTTATAAATTGGAACTATTTTCTACAGAGGATGAATAAATTAAATGTGATAAAAGGCGCCTCTATGCGGAAAAAGTTGCAGTCGAATCTCGACATCTCCATCTCAATTAAGTCAAATTCGCAAGTATTTCAAAGTAAATACGAAAGACTCAAGCAGGAAACGTAACACAAACAATACACCCACCTCTCAAGCAGAACACACACACACACAGTCATACCACAACAAACACACACACACACGCAATATCATTCCTTCATCTACACACTAAATAGAAAACAACACGCAAGACAAACATAAAGCTAAGTGAATATAGGAGCCCGCCTTGGTACGGTCAGTAGCAATCAATAATTAATTATAAATTAATTAATTATTAACAACCACTGGGGGATTAAACCTGGGTTTAGGGACGCCCAACCTCACTCTTATCTCCTATATTCACCTATAAAGACAAACAGTGTACATAAAATATAAACCCTGTTCCAAAACCTTACAATCAAAAAGACCGCCAACACAGTAAGTAAATACATGTAAAATATCTAACAAAAAATCTATGACAAGATTATTAATAACACGGGAAAGAATTTAACATTCAAGCCCGTGCTAAAAATAACCCACTGTGTCAACGTTCAAATTGTACTCAAGCGACTAGTCTGTAGTCACGAGTAACTGTAATACATGGATGGGTTCAGGGTACGACAGAGAAGGAGGGGAAAAACAAACAAAGCACGAAAATCCGACATAACTCTCCCGGTTAAGGACGGCTTTTGAGATACATCATCATGTAGTGCTAAACCATGTCTGTCGTCGCACAACCAAAGAGGAAAGCATGGTTATCAATTGTAGATTGATCGATAACCAAACGTGAAGTGCGCAGCAATATAGTAAGTTAAAATACACCTGTGCTATTATCCCATTCAAAAACGCTCCATTATTTTTCAGGAATGGAGCGTTCGGAACAATAGGTCTCCATTACTTTTCCCTACACAAGTGTGTAATAGTTACATAATTGTGTCGGAAAAAGTAATGGAGGCTGATTGTTCCGAACGCTCCATTTCTGAATACAGGGGAGGATGCGTTATTCTTTCCAAATAAACGCGTTTACGCTAAAACTAGTATTTCCATTGCAATTAGCTTGGAGCCATATTAGACGCCGGGTAACCCTGCGTCTGATCAGGCTCCAAACTGTTTGCCACTCAGATTAAAACGGATACTCAGAATTTTAAAAAAAGTTGTAATTTTCTCCATTTTACTGCAATGCGTTTGCGATTGGTGTGCGTTTAAACGGGAAAGAATAACGTATTATCCGCTGTAAAAAGAGACTGCTAAGCAACCACTGACCGAAGATGCAGGGTGATCTTTTAAGAGAGGTTGCCGCTAAACGCAGGACAAAAATAAAACAGAAGGCTCCTATATGAACATTCTGTATTTATTTTGTCCTGCATTAAGCTGCAACCTGCAGAGAAAATTCCAAATACATGTATGTCGATTTTAGTGGTAGCTGAAGACAGGTTTGACTGTGCATACAGTAAAATCTCCCTATTACTACAACTAATTCTTTGTTTACTATTTGGTGTCTAAGGCCGGTGACTAGATCCATTCAAGGAAAGTGAAAGTAACACAGAAATTTCATTTTGAAGCTTTCTGTTTTACTTACATCTTCCTTTACCTGTCACTTGTATTTTATTCGCCTTCAGCCAGCTACAAACGACTAGACACTTAAAACGAATACCCTTACAAAAAGCTTGGAATGTAATAAGACGCCGAAAACTTTGGCGTCTTAACAGAATCCAATCAATTTAACATCAGATTATAATAAATTTGCAAACAGCTTGGATCCAGCCCTGACACCAAATACGTCGATGTCTCGTGTGGATCCATACTGGTTTACACTTGATTAATATATCCATATCCTTAAGTATACGTGTAACTGATATTGGTTAGCTTTCAAAGTGAAGCAGACGATAACTTTAGAGACACTACTGGCTTTGGTATACAATTACACCTCTCTATTATGACCACTAAACTAGGTTATTTTAAAAAAAAAGTGTGTTTAAGGCAGGTGGCGGCTTAAAGTAAGGTTGATGAAAAATAGAAAGCACCGTTTGGAGCTTTCTCTTTTACTTTCATCTTTCTTTAAGCCCCACCTGGCTTTTATACAATCAATTAGCCTTTTGTTTAGTAGTCGTGATAGAAGGAGTTTACTGTATAAATTGCTCAAATGGTGTATGGTATGGGTTGTAACCCGTACTTACAATTGTGACCATAATAACATGAACAAACGCCTTAGATCCAGATCAGATGCCGGGTAAGTCGACGACGGATCCGGATCTAAGATGTTTGACTAATGTTACTAAGAAGATATTTTCAAGCTGCTAAACATACACTCAAACACAAGTATAAGTCCCATTCGAAAGAAAGAAAATCCAGATTAGTAAATAAATCCAACGTTTTCAAATATTTTCCCGGTGTCATATTAACACAGACTGAGAATAGCCAGATAGGTTCTGGTCAGTCATTGTCAACGGTGATTTTAAAGCACTGTACACAGTCATTGAACACGACATTCTTTAAGGAATGGAGAGTTATATATAATTACTAGAATTTCTTGAATAAAGCATGCTCATCAGCATGAGTATCACTAACAGTGCAATTACACACTATTTAGCTGAGGGAACCAGCGGGAATTAATTTGTTATTTAACAATACTAAATTCATGTTAGGTGTATTTTAAGTGGGAGAATGAACTCGTATCTCTCCATTCCTGAAAAATAATGAAGACTCGGCCCCTTCGGGGCCTCGTCTCCATTATTTTTCAGGAATGGAGAGATACTCGTCCATTCTCCCTAACATCATACTCTTTTTTGAGGAAAAAACTAATACGTTTCACAAACAGGTTTTGAAAATGAATATGTCCAAGAATCTTACGAAGTTTGTAAATAACATCACCATAAAACTCCGGATGTGAAATACCTTGCCGCAGAAAAGACTTTAAGTTACATTTATACTTGTTAATGAGAGGACGATTTCTCGCCATGTTTTAACGTTGAAATACTCTTAAGTTTGTCTTAAGTGCGTTTGCGTTAACAAAGTTTACTGGAAGAAATACGCATACGTTCATCTGAAGTAAATTCGGGTTGACGAGATTATACTATGTTGCAGAAAATTAATCCATGAGTTCCATGCATTTTTTTTGCATAGACGTTACTTTCAACCAGCTTTAAATAGCCTACTGTGAAGCATTTAAGGTGTTTGTATTAGATAATCACTCAGAAATTTGATAGGGAATATGTTTACCCATTTATGCAAAGAGGACTTTATATTCAATTAACGATTGTCTTGACTAATATGTAATATTGTCAGTTGTTTGTTATTGCTTTATACAAATGTATACAGGAATTTCTCTTAACAAACAGTGCGGACTCAGATCAAAGGCCGCATGATGCTGAGTCCGTTCTAAGGCCACACTAGTTGCATAGACGCTTGCTAAGAACGGGTCAAGCTAAAAGCCATAGTAATACAGTAGGGTTTCTCTATTACGACCACTAAACCGAAGACTGATTGAGTGTATAAAAGACAGAAGACAGCTTAAAGCAAGGTGACAGTAAAACAGAAAGCTCCTATACAATGTAGGAGCTTTCTGTTTTACTGTCACCTTGCTTTATGCAGTCACCTGTCGTAAACACAGTATAATTAACATAATTTAGTAGTCGTAATAGAGAGGTTCAACTGTACTAGAGAAGACGTTATTCCTTCCCAATAAACGCTAAAACTATTATTTCCATTGCACACAGTTTGGAGCCAGATCAGACGCCGGGTAAGAGGGCTTCTGATCAGGCTAAACACAAGCCTCTCAGATAGAAAATACTGTTATTCTTTCCCAATTAACGCGTTTGTAAATAAACGCTAAAACTATTATTTCCATTGCACACAGTTTGGCGCCAGATCAGACGCCGGGTAACACGGCTTCTGATCAGGCTAAACACAAGCCTCTCAGATAGAAAATAATTTAGAGAGTTGTCGTAAAACTTGTCATTTTCTACATTGTTGTGCATTGCGTTTGCGTGCCGTTTGCTTTTAAACGTGAACAAAATTACGTCTTCTCCACTGTAATCGAGAACTGAATAGGAAATGTCGATAAAATTGGTACAAAATGTAATTCATAAAAATGTCAGTTTAGTGAAGAACAATTGTGGAATGCATTTAAGCAGTCACATTTTTTCAGAGAGGTCCACTCATTGATGACCCTCGTTAATGAATACTCTCGTGCATGCAAAGTATGATCACGTAACCCTTTCACTCTCAATGACGCCTTCAAGCGTGATAGCAAACAGTTTGGGTCCTGACCAGACGCCGCGTAACGCGGCGTCTGATCAGGACCCAAACTGTTTGGCAATCTTATCGAATTTTATTAAGTCATAAAAGCAGACGACAAAAAAGCGGTGAGAGAGAGTTGGGTTTAACGGCACCGCGACACAATAAGGTCATATAGCGCCGAAGAATATGAAGGGGTAAACATTTCCCGAATAATTTGATAATGAAAGGGTTAACAAAATTAATGTTTAGATTACTTACCATCTGTGTTGGTCGTTGTAGAAGGTGTAAGTTTTGACCAGAGTTTCCGGTACAGGCTGGTAGGCTGGTAGTCCTCCATTTCTGTAACAAACATGCAGTTAAACCTCTCAATTACGACCACTAAATTGTTTTAATTTTTAGGGGTTTACTAAAGCAGATATCTGAAAGAAGTTTTCTGTGTTACTGTCAACACGCTTTAAGGTGTCACTTGTCGTAGAAAAGAAATATAATTTAGTTTACGTTGACTTATTCAGAGGTGTTTGGGTAATGGGTGTTTTAAAGATTCATTCAGCTGCGTTCAAAAACAATGATTCTCAGTTATAAAAGTTTGTTTCAAATCGCTGAGATAGTGTTGAAGACAATTGTATTTATCGTTTAAACGTAACAAAACGCAAAGAAATAAAATAAAGAAAATGACTTTTTGAAAATTCTTACTATTTGCTTTGATCTGGCAAACAATTTTGAGTCTGATCAGGCGCCGGGAAGTGGATTATTTTAGCACACATGCGTTTAATGGGGAAAGAATAGCATCTTTACTATAAATAATTGTCAGTTATAAAACGTTGCTTTCAAATGGATGATACATGTATATACACAAAATAGTTTGCATTTTGTCTCATTTGTAATTTTCACAGAAAGAGAAACTGTAAACTGTAAAATTGTATTGTGTGCTTGTTTCATTAATCCAGCCGGTTCGTAACCAATACAATGTCTGCCTTGGAACCAAATATGGCTCAACCTTTTACATGTTATATAGATCTAATTGTGTAATTGTCCTCTGAAGTATTTCTCCTCTTCAACAATTCTCAACCCTGACTTTTCTGAAACTTTCGATCGATAACATCACCAGATCAACAGTCGATTATACATGTAGTTGCCGAGGTACCCAGATTATTATTATGCAACCGAACAAAGTTCTCCGACAACATGTAAGATAATCAAATTATTTGTTGATTGCATGTAACCCCTCCTTCCTCCATTGCCGTGTGCCCAATTCAATAGTTATTCACAAACAGATTGATTCCTTATCAAAAGCAGAGTTAGACGATCAACTTGTTCAAGACTCATAAATATATTTACCTTAGTTTGAAGAAAAAGCGGATGAAATGCAGATGGCACTATGCCACATTATTAATTTCCTACTTACTGAACTTTTAACTCACCTCCAACTAGGATTGGCTTCCTCTTAAGAAATAATCCTTCTCATGTAGAACTATTGTATTGATATAGATATTTGAAATCCATCATTCAAAGATACCTGAATTAGAAAATATATTTCCATAGTAAATATTCGGTCCGATTGAGTAAGAAATTGTTTTAACACATTCACTGTTATTACACATTGTTAATGGATTACTGTTTCTATGAACATGAAAGTCCATACAATTAAACCCCAGCTCTACGCTGCCAAATTAATCGTGAGATTTTTACCCCTTCACCATTTCATTTGTCGTCTTCTTCAATTTTGTTGTTTGCAAGATTGTTTCAAAATAAGATTCAATGTAGTATGACTTAGAAACATATCGATAAGAGTGATAAACAGTTTGGATCCTTATCCACGCGGCGTCTGGTGAGGATCCAAACTGTTTGCAAATTCGCCTTTTGGAGCCAATGGAAGTGAAAGAATTAAGCCTTATCATGATGACGTGTCGTCTGCTTCAAATAAAATTATTGTCTGCGTAAAAAGTCACAATTAGTTTTTTATGCTTTTTGAACTAAAGAAAAGTTGATTGTGAGTGGCAAACAGTTTTGATCCTGATCAGACGCCGCGTAAATCCAAACTATTTGCAAATGTTAGCCAAGCCGCGCTTAGCACGATAAAGATAAATACAGTAAAACCTCGCTATTACGACCACTAAAAGGAAGGCTAATTGGGTGTATAATAGAGAGGTGACAGCTTAAAGCAAGGTTACAGTGAAACAGAAAGCTCCTATAGGAGCTTTCTGTTTCACTGTAACCTTGCTTTAAGCGGTCACCTATCGTAAACACCCTAATAATTAACATAATTTAGTGGTCGTAATAGCGAGGTTTTACTGTAATGGAATTGTTTTCGAGTATTAAGATTAATTGTTGCTTATGCAAAAAGGCAAATTGAAATTTATACAGGAAATTCATGTTTTACTTCCAACTTATATGAAGTTGTCACATGCCTATAAATACATGAACAGGTCTTTGTTTAAGTTGGTGAACGTGTAATTATATGTAATATGGTGTTACTGTTTAAAGATTAGGTGTACAGTGGAGAAGACGTTATTCTTTCCCAATAAACGGGTTTACGCTAAAACTAGTTTTTCCATTGCAAACTGTTTGGGGCCAGATCAGACGCCGGGTAACCGGTGTCTGATCAGGCCCCAAATTGTTTGCCACTCACATTAAAAAAAATCATTAAAATTTCAAAACGTCATTTTCTATATTTTACTACACTGCGTTTGCGTTTCGTTTGCGTTTAAACGGGAAGGAATAATGTATTCTCCACTGTTTGTATTATGAGTATAATTTTACTTTAGGATAAAGGGATTTACATTTTGTTTTAATTGACTTATGACCGGATCAACGGATTGACCTAATTTATTAAATCTGAGGTTTGCTCTACTTTGTGTGATCATGAAACTACATGTACATGTAGTAACAGTTTAGATCGACGAGACACAGTACAACTATAAATGTAACTGTATGTATGTTTGTATGTTTATCTGGCCGTCCATGTGTCTTTCTGTCAATCTGCCTGCATTTATGACTACATTCTATGCAGCTGGTGTCCGTCAATTTCTCTTTCTTTCACTCTCCTATTATTTTTTCTATTTCCCTCCTTCCAGTTTTTTCTTGCCTGCTTCATACGTAGTTCTCTCTCTAAACACCTTCATATAGTAGAGAAGACGTTTTTCTTTCCCAAAAAACGCGTTTACTCTAAAACTATTATTTCGAATGCAAACAGTTTGGAGACAGATTAGACGCCGAGTAACCCGGCGTCTGATCAGGCTCCAAACTTTGTTTAACTCAGATTAAAATGAATAGTGAGAATTGACGAAAAGTTGTCATTTTCTACGTTTTATTGCGATGTTTTTGCGTTTAGTTTGCTTTTGAAAGGGAAATAATAACTTTTTCTCCACTGTACAGTGGAGAATCTGTTATTCTTTCCCGTTTAAACGCAAACGTACGCAAACGCAAAGCACTAAAACGTAGAAAAGTACAACTTTTGGACAATTCTGATAATCCATGTTTATCTTGGTGGCAAACAGTTTGGAGCCTGATCAGACGCCGGCTCCAAACTGTTTGCACTGCAAATAATAGTTTTAGCGTAAACGCGTTTATTGGGAATGAATAACAGATTCTCCACTGTATCAAATACATTCTTCTTTGTTTTGCATTTGAGCGGGTCGCTTTGTATTTTTGTTTTTATTTCCTATACTGTAAAACACGACATGATATTATTGTTTTAGAAAGCTTTTATGATGACAATAAGCTATTAAACCTGTTCTCTTATTAATGCTTCCTATTATTACGTTTAATTTATCCCGAGAGACCTATTCATCCCATGTTAACCCATTCACCGCAAATTTTGCGGTCTGTTTTAACTCTTCAATCGCTGTTACAAATGTACGGTAGACGAAACGTTAATCTTTCCTGTTTAAACGCAATCGAAACGCAAACGCAAATCACTAAAAATAAGAAAAGGACAATTTTTGGACATTTCTAATTATTTATTAAATTTGAGCGGCAAACAGTTTGGAGCCTGATCAGACGCCGGGTTACCCGGCGTCTGATCTGGCTCAAAACTGTTTGCAATGGAAATAATAGTTTAGCGTAAAGGCGTTTATTTGGAAATAATTACGTTTTCTCCACTGTTTCATCATCTGTAAAACTGTTATCTAAACGATTATTTTAAATAAGATTTATGGAAGTATGAATAACAATTGATACGAGTGTCGACCAGTTTGGATCCTGATCAGACGCCCACGTCACGGAGTGTCTGAACAAAATCCAAACTGTTTCCAAACTCGATTTCTGGTCGTGTACAGTGGATAATCTGTTATTCTTTCCCAATAAACGCGTTTACGCTAAAACTATTATTTGCAGTGCAAACAGTTTGGAGTCAGATCAGACGCCGGGTAACCCGGCGTCTGATCAGTCTCCAAACTGTTTGCCACCAAGATAAACAAGAATTATCAGAATTGTCCAAAAGTTGTTCTTTTCTACGTTTTAGTACTTTGCGTTTGCGTACGTTCGCGTTTAACGGGAAAGAATAACAGATTCTCCACTGTATGTTTCACTACAAGTAAGTACATGTACCGGTACGAATAATAATTCATTTTTTCTGTATTACAAAACCACTTTATTTGGCAAAAAGAAACCACCTACGTTGGAAATGATTTATATCAGTCCCTGTATTTCTACACATTATACAGTGGAGAAGACGCTATTCTTTCCCGTTTAAACGCAAGCGAACTGCAAACGTAGCACAATAAAACGTAGAAAAGGACAACTTTTCGACAATTCTGACTATTCATGTTAATCTGAGTGGCAAACACTTTTGAGCCAGATCAAACACCGGGTTACCCGGCGTCTGATTAGGCTCCAATGTGTTTACTACATGTACATGTATGTAAATACATGTACATGTACGAGTAATAGTTTTAGCGTTAACACGTTTATTGGGAGATAATAACGCCTAACCCACTGTACCATTTCTCAGTGTTACATGTAAACTAGTTTAACAGCTAAAAGAACAACAGTTGCTAATGGGGCCTTCACATACACGATATTTTCTTACGTTTCCTTACGGATCGCCAACTCGTAGTCAATCGTAAGCATCCGCAAATGATCCGTTAGTGTCCGTAAATAACTCGCAAGGATACGTAAGGATTCGTGGAAGAAGATGCCCATATTTTTGTGTCAAAAATTTTCTTACGATTGTCCGCGGAGATATTCTTCCGTAAATCAATCGTAACGATCCGTTAAGTATCGTAAACCGGTTGTAACAACACGTAATCCTCCGCAAACAGCCCGCAAGGATCCGTAAACAGTCCGCAATGATCCGTAAACCGACCGTAACGTGTTCGTAGTCATCCGTGGTATTATCGTGGAGGTTTTCCGCCCAAACAGGCATAATCTTGCCAAAAAGACCACCAAAATCTAAGTGAACTATTATTTCAGTCATATCGATGTTCTATCACTTCATGCCAGTTGTCGAATGATGACACATTTGAAATTGAATAATTTTTGGTACTGAAAAGGTCAAACACGTCAGTGCTCTTAGGTAAATCGTAACAACTCATAAAGGTGCGTTCACATACACGGATGTTTCTTACGAGTCCTTACGGATCTCCAAACCGTAGTCAATCGCAAACGTCCGGAAATAACTCGTTAACATCCGCAAACACACCGCAGACGTCCGTAAACAATCCGTTACCATCCGCAAAACTCGACGACATCCGTAAGCCTCCGTAAGACGAAAATCTTATTGTTTGACATGTCAAAAACTTTTTTACGATAGACTACGATAGACCACGAATGGACTTCTCCGTAAACAACACGTAAATAATCCGTTACAATCCGCAACTTAATCGCAAATCGAACGTAACAACACGTAACCCTAACATTTGTAAACAGTTTATATCCAGATTAAACCGCACGTGGCGACAACTCACATCAGGACCTACTCAAATTGAGACTCTAATCTTATAATTTGAGAATTTTTTGAAGAAAAAAATAATATTATAACAGTAATTTGCAATAATTGTTGCAGGCGGTAATATTACGTATTGTTTACGATAAAGCCCCTTCACTGTCATCACGTAACAAGCTTTGAACAATTCGTCTACGTTTATTTCTCAAATTTTAATTTTAGGTTTTTTTATTTAAGGAGTATAAAAGTGAGTGTCAAGCAGTTTGGAACCTGACCAGGTGCCGCGTCACGCGATGCCAGATCTGGATCGAAACCTTTTGCAAGTATCAGTGTACTCGGGCTATGGCGGTAAAGGGGCAAGTACAGTCAAACTTATATTGAGTGACCCTTTAACTGAAAGAGCGTGCAAGTAGAGAAAACCAGGTGCGACTGCTATAGAACGCGGAGTTTTGTCGTAAACATATCGTAATAACTCGTAATATACCGTAAATAGCCCATAACAACTCGTAACACATCTTAATTCACTCTTAAAAGTGGCATATATCGTAAGAAACCGTAAACTTTTACGGATGTGTGCCAATGTGTGCCATCCGTAAGAAAATCGTAGAAATTCCGTGTATGTGAAGGCCCCATTATACAGTAAAATGTTGTTTGTTAGTTCTTTCACTCTCAATGACGTCAGAAAACGCATTTCTAACAGCTAAACTGTTTGCCACTTGTTTTGAAATTACGTCAGTTATACTGCCTTCAATCTAACTTTGAAAAAATACTGCAGACAACAATCTTAAAGCAGACGACAATATTGCAGCGAAGGGGTAAAAACCTCACGATAAATTTGATCATGAAAGGGTTAAAATGGTTAAAGTAAAGCAATTTTTCTTTTACAAATAGCATTCCTAGTCGCTAAACAGGTTTCAAAAGCGTTCATGTGAACTAAAATAATCTGAATGTCGGCTCATCTTACAGTGGAGAATGCGTTATTCTGTCCTATACATGTATTAATAATCGCAATACAATTAAATTGGAATATGTTAATTTCTTGAAAATATTAACGAATTATTTAAATATGAGTGGTAAATAGGGGACTTATCAGACGCTGTGTTACCCTGCGTCTGATCTGGCTCCTGTTTGCAGCGGATATCATTGTTTTGGAACGAATAACATCATTCCAACTGTATATTAACTTTTTACTTCTAATACATTTATCGTTGATTTCATATTTATTAATATATTTTATTTGTTACAAAGGAACAGAAAATAGGTCTTCTTATTTATATAATTGTTTTAAAAGGATATTATAGCACACATACACTATTTGAAGAACAATAGTACTGTTTTGTTAAAGAAAACGAATTGTAGGCGTACAGTGGAGCATCCGTTATTCTTTCCCGTTTAAACGCAAACGTACGCAAACGCAAAACACTCAAACGTAGAAAAGTGTTGGACAATTCTGATAATTCATTTTTATCTTGGTGGCTAACAGTTTGGAGCCTGATCAGACGCCGGGTTACCCGGCGTCTGATCTGGCTTCAAAATATTTGCACTGCAAATAATGGTTTTAGCGTAAACGCGTTTATTGGGAAAGAATGTGTTCTCCACTGTAGGCGTACACACTTAAGGAACTATAATGTAAAATGATAATGGCCTATATTCTTGGATGAGTTCATGTTTGGTAATGTGCAGTGTTCCTCTATACAACAACACCCATTCGGAGAAAAATATTTTACCAGTTGTTCGGAGGGAGTTGATATGGGGAGAGAAAACTGACCCCATTCACTGCATAAACCCGGTCACAATACTTTTGGAACTCATGTGTTGGCCAATATTCTTGGATGAGTTTATGCCTGATAATGTCAGTGTTTCCTCTCTACAGCAACACCCATTCGGAGAAAAAGAGTTTGCATGTTGTTCGGAGGGAGTTGTTATGGGAGGGAAAACAAGCCCCATTCACTGCCTCACCCCAGATACAAAAGTAAATGGCAAACGGTTTGGATCCTGTTTGATACATAATATGAAATTAGTTATTTTACCTAAACTTTTGATGTAAAGATATAAAAAAAGACAATAACTATTTAAAGCAGATGACACCAAAAGAAGTGAATAGGTTAAATATATTGTTAGGACGCTTACCCCACCCACTTTTGTAACATACGAAGATTAGAAACAGGCAAAATAATGATACTTATATTATTTATATCAACATATTATCTGTGTCAATTTATAGTATTTACCTTTAATAAATCATCCATTCAGTGTCAGTTCTTTAACTCTTCGATTTAATAGCATTTTCTTTATTTAGTTACACTAATAATAAGACATGAGTTCCCCGCCAATGGAGTTGCTTTGTGTGACGTCATAGCCGTTATTTTAGGAAATGCGGGAAACCCACATCTTGTTTTTGTCACATGACTTTTGTATATAAATAGCCCAGTTTTCAAAAGTATAAACATAATTGGAAAGAGATTTGATATAGTTGGAAATGGATTTGGAAATGTTATTAGAAATGATTGAAACTGAGAGAGATTAGATTTGAAAAGATAACGGATAAAGTTTGGAACACTGATATGATTTAAGGATGACACTGGGATTAATGTATAATTCTTATTAATGCTTTTAACCTATTTATTATGGTAATTTAAATGTAAATATGTCTTTAAAGGTAAAGATAATTAAATGTTGAAATGTTTATTTGTGTTTTGATTCTCTTAACATCCACTCTCCGGCCCGTCCTGACAATATGCAGCATTTTCGTCTCGTTTTGGCAACAGTGGCAAGCATTGTTGTAAGGAGGGGATTGTTGTAAGGAGGGTCGTTGTATGGAGGTATAGTACTGTACCTTTGGTATTGTGTTCTAAGATATGAAATTATTACTAAAACGGTCATTCTCATTGGTCTTTAACCCCTTCATCGTCATGACGTCATGACGTCATCAGCTTTAAGCAACTGTTGTATGTTTTTATTCCTCAAATCAAACTTTATAATTATGATATTGACCTAAATACAAAATTTAGTGCTAAACAGTTTGGATCCTGATCAGACACCGCGTTACGCGGCGTCTCATTAGGACCCAAACTGCTTGCAAATACCCATTGTACTCGGGTTAACTCTTTCCTCCCTGAACCTCAAATGGACAATTCCTGCTTCCATCTTAGTTCAATCCATTTCTGACTTTGAAGGGTTGTTTTTGTCAATGTTTGGCATCATGGCAAACAGTGGAGCCCTCTGATCTGGGTAGTCACTGTTTGCATAGGACAAGTGTACTATTCACATGTACATTGTTTGAAAAAGACGCCTATATGCGGGACTAGGGTTCAAAGAGTTAAGGTAGTGAAGGGTTAAACCTTACTTCTATTACATATAAACGCTGGTTGACACTTAACCCTTTCACTCTCAATGACGCCTTAAAGCGCGTTTGCAGACCGTTTAGGTCCTGATCAGACGCTGCGTAACGCGGCGTCCGATCAGGACCTAAACTGTTTGACACACTTATCGACATTTCTTAAGTCATGGAACCTTAAACCTAACTTTGAAACGTATCTTGCAGACAACAATAATGAAGCAGACGACAATAAAGCGGTGAATGGAGGGAAATCTCTCAAATAATTTGATCATGAAAGGGTTAAAGTATATCAGACGTTATTGTTTTCGAATTTTGCGCGCACATTCAAGACATAAAAACGTAGTAATATACATTTTTAATATTCTAACTGCTTATTTCAATCTACTTTGCAAACAGTTTGGAGAAACATCCGACACTCAGCGTCAGATCAGGGTCAACATTGTTTGCATTGGATATCATTGTTTTATTATAAACTCATTTAGTGGTAAAAATGAGCATATTCTCTACTGTAGCAAACAGTTTAGATCATAATCAAGGATCATTTAGAAATTCCTAAGTCTCTGAATGAATGCAAAAAATTACAGTGGAGAAAACGTTATTCTTTCCCAATAAACGCGTTTACGCTAAAACTATTATTTCTATTGCAAACAGTTTGGAGCCAGATCAGACGCCGTGTAACCCGGCGTCTGATCAGGCTCCAAACTGTTTGCCACCAAGATAAAAATGAATAATCAGAATTGTCCAAAAGTTGCACTTTTCTACGTTTAAGTGTTTTGCGTTTGCGTTTCGTTTCGTTTAAACGGGAAAGAATAACGGATTCTCCACTGTAGTTATTCGATGTCTGATCAGGATCAACACTGTTTGACACTTATATCTATATTATGCATGTACATGCACATGTACAATTACAATGTCAAATTTTTGAATTTTATGAAAATATGCAAACATGTTTACACACAATATTCAATCTTGGAAGAGAAAGTTTCTGACAATGATCAAAATACAACGTAATTGCTTATATTGGAGGCGCATTTTTAAATGTTTTTTCCTACATACATGTAAGCGTTGGTGCTAAAACAATTTCCTTGCAAACATTTTGGAGCACTCGATGTCTGACCAGGCTCCAGCCCGTTTGCTAATGAGATAAAGATTAATCGTCAATATTATTCCAAAGCTGCAATTTTATGCATTTTATTTCACTGCGTGTATTTCCGTTTGAACGTGAAAATGAAAATAACATTTACATCTTCCTTATTGCATATATAGAAACCTCATATACCGGCATTTAATGGGCTAATTACTTCAGTAAGTTTAATTGAAACATAAGACAAAGAAGAAGCCATTCAATCAATATTTATTTCAATCAGACATATGTCTTAATCAGTATCACAGACATGGTAACAGTATTATCACAGAAACCTAAAAATGGGTTGCCATGAGCACAAACAAAATACAGCATGTACAGTACTACATGAGTAACCATACAATAACAAGAAATCCGCGGAATATGATATCTATGTACTACATGAGTAACCATACAATAACAAGAAATCCGCGGAATATGATATCTCAGTACTACATGAGTAACCATACAATAACAAGAAATCGAGATATCTCGCCGCCACAAGGAGGTTTCAATGGTACTTACATGTAACCCTTCACCGTCGTGGGCGACCAAAGTAGGCTTTGCAAACAGTTTGGATCCAGATGAGACACTTGGATCACCAACAACGTCATTTTCGCAAACGAATATAAAGCAATACATTTATCATTGCGTCCTTCTTTCGTTGGGGCGAGACAAGAATAGCGAAGTTAGCTATCCACATAGATTTTCGTTCATTTACCACATTTTACAGAAAGGCACTTTAAGCATATGTGTAAAGATCCTGTCTCTGCAGATACATGCATATTATCCGTGTACTTAACTTCTTGTCTCTTGTACATGTACAAGACAAGAATATATTTTACGAAATGCAAACGGAAATATTAATCGATGTTAATTTATACATCGAGGTAACAGCCGGTCAATCGGATTTGGATATCCAGGTCGTGGTCCACATGGTCCAATATGGATTTTCACTGCCCGCACTTCCCGAGAGCTATAGCCCCTTGATATTGCTGGTGTCATTACTTTGCAAAGTGTAAATACAATGTAGATGTAAGATGTTCAATATATAAATAATACTATATTTTACGTATGTACATGACATAATTTTATATTACATAAAAGGTGAATACTTGAACTCACAGCTACATGTAAGGCCCGTTATTACACCCTATCAAAACAGGGCTTGCAGAGGTTGAACGACATACAATGTAATTCCCAATAAACGCGTTTGCGCTCAAATACATTTTGTCATTGAAACAATTTGGCGTCAGATCAGACGCCGGGACATCCGGCGTCTGATCAGGCTCAAATTTATTTGGCACTCAAATAGCAACAACTCGTCAACATTTTAAAACACACGCTATTTTCTACACTTCTATATATTATATTGAATGTGCGTTTATTTTCATTCAAACGGAAAAAAATAATGTTTCCACTATTGTACATACAATAGAAAATACATACAGTATACATGTTACAGTGGAGAATCTGCTATTCTTTCCCGTTTAAACGCAAACGCACTAAAACATAGAAAAGAACAACTTTTGGACAATTCTGATAATTCTTGTTTATCTTGGTGGCAAACAGTTTGGAGCCTGATCAGACGCCGGATTACCCGGCGTCTGATCTGGCTCCAAACTATTTGCATTGCAAATAATAGTTTTAGCGTAAACGCGTTTATTGGGAAAGAATAACATATTCTCCACTGTACCCTTTCACTCTCAAAGGATCTAAAAAGCGCGTTTGCAAACAGTTTGCATCCTGATCAGACGCCGCGTAACGTGGCGTCTGATCAGCACCCACACTGTTTGACACTCATTTTGATTTTTCTTCTTTTATACTGCCTTATTCTTTTATTTTCGAAACGACATTGCAGACAACAAAATTGAAGCAGGTTACAATGAACCGGTGAAAGGGTAAATTTCTCACGAACACTGTGGTAGTGAAAGGTTAAAAAACTAAACGCAAACGCAAGTCTTTAAATGTAGAAAATGGTATGTTGTTTAAAAATGTTGACATTTGATTTCTATCAGACTGGCAAACAGTTTAGACGCTGATAAGACTCAGAGTTACCGTTTTAGTATGAACGTGCTAAATGCGAAAGGATGACGTCCTGAAGCATGCTTTGACGGTACATGTATATTATAAAGTAATGGCTTAAAGCATGTTGAAAATAATGCCAAAAATGCATGTGTACATGTAGAAGACATTCTGCTTTACTTGCATACTGTTTTAAGCTCCTGTCTACTTTAAGTTGGTTACATAACGGGCATATAATAGCGGAACTCAGGGGCCTGTTTCATAAAACTTCGTACGACAAAAACGATCGTAAGTCAAAACTTTAAAATTCATTTAGCTTCTGATTTCTCTATGTAATCCTGTCTTGTGACTTCTCTTGGAATCGTCTTTTCAAGACGATTCCAAAAAGATGTCACAAGACAGGATTAGATGGAGAAATAAATAATAATTGAGACTATTGTAATCTGACTTACGACAATATTTGTCGTACGAAGTTTTATGAAATGAGCCCTAGTTGTCTAAACATCTACAATGTATATGGCATCTACTTATAGTGGGGGAAGACGCTACTCTTTCCCAGTAAACGCGTTTTGTGTCAAACATTTATTTCCATTGCAAACAGTTCAGAGACAGATCAGACGCCGGGTTACCTTTTCAGCTACTGAATTTAAATTGAGTCAACATTTTCATAACGTTATCATTTTCGTATTATTGTTGCAATGGCTTTCGTTTTAAAGGGAGAATAATAACATAGTTTCCACTATATTATACGGTGGAGAAGACGTTATTCTCTCCCCTTTAAACGCATACGAAACGCAATTCACTAAACTATAGACAATTCTAACCTTTTGACATTTCTCACGATTTTGTTAACCCATTTGTGCCCACGATCTCATATACGGGACATAGGCAAACAGTGTAGACTCTGATCAGACGCCTCGTTATGCGGCGTCTGGTCAGAGTCTACACTGTTTGCTGATAGGAATTTCAATATAAAACAAAATGAAAATGTTGACCAGGCTTCCCTTTGATAAAAAATGGACTAATCCACTATAAAAACATAGAAGAATCCACTGGGCGCAAATGGGTTAATCTGAGCGGCAAACAGTTTGGAAATAATAGTTTTAGCGAGACGCGTTTATTTGTAAAGAATAACATCTTCTCCGCTGTACTTAAAAATAAGATTACAGTGGAAAAAAAGTTATTCTTTGCAGTTTTTAAAAAAAACCGCAAACGAAACGAAGCCGCATTGCAGTAAAATGGAAAAACTTCTTGACCATTCTGAATGTTGATTTTAACCTGGACGGCAAACAGCAAACAGTTTGAAGCCTGATCAGACGCCGGGTTACATGTACCCGGCGTCTGATCTGGCTTCAAACTGTTTGCAATGGAAATAGTAGTTTTAACGTAAACGCGTTTATTCGGAAAGAATAACGTTTTCTCCACTGTACTACAGTGGCAGTGAATATGTGGTTTTCTTAGCATTTAGCACTTAATTCTGGGAATACCTTTCTACACAGTTCAGGGCTGCCATTTCTCCTCCTGAATTTCCCGAAACCTTCGGATTATTCTTAATTTCTCCGGACCTATTGATTTTTTCCCCGACATCTTCGGATTTCTGCTCTTACTTTTAAATTTTGTAAATACATATGAATTATTTATATTTATGTCAAACAGTTTAGATATAGATACATGTAAGACACCGCGTAACGCGGCGTCTGATCTCGATCTAAATTGTTTGCATAATAATACATGTATAAGTGTTACAGGGCCTTGCATTGAAAGGGTTGAAAGTACGATTCCTAAAATCGCAGTTGAAACTTTGGAAATTTTAGGATTTTATGAGCAAGTTATGGCAGCCCTGACAGTTTGGATCCAGATATGACACCAATGTCTCGTCTCGATTCAAACTGTTCATCACAGCACCCTCAGTTAAGGGATATATAAAATATTTGGATATTCGCTGAAGACAACGTTTTTATATGAAGCAAAATAAATGTTAATTGAGTTCCAAAATCAGTATCTACTTGGAGTTCATTTTTCTGAAATATGGTCGCATACATATATATTCACCAAAGTTAACAATAAATATCATTAAAACAAATATCATATAATATGTATTCAAATCAAACGCCATTGGAACAATCGGCATCTGATCGCAATCGAAGTTGCTTAGACATGCCAAATCATATAACAATTGAAAATACGATAAAATAAATACTGAACAAGCACAAAAATGATATATCTGATATAAATAATTAGAGACTTAACAAAAGACAGTAACTTTAGTTTACACTATATCAATAAATAAAATATATATTCTAAACTTAATCAATATAAATACAAGTTGACATACATGTATACAGTGGAGAAACCGTTATTCTTTCCCGTTTAAACGCAAACGTACGCAAACGCAAAACACTAAAACGTAGAAAAGTACAACTTTTTGACAATTCTGATAATTCATGTTTATCTTGGTGGCAAACAGTTTGGAGCCTGATCAGACGCCGGGTTACCCGGCGTCTGATCTGGCTCAAAACGGTTTGCAATAGAAATAATAGTTTAGCGTAAACGCGTTTATTGGGAAAGAATAACGGATTCTTCACTGTATATGTATTAAACATGTAATACATTAAACAATACTGCTCATCACATTTTCTTTAATCGCAGCAATTACAGCAGTATTACACAATAATTTGATTGATGACCAATCATAATTCGAACAATTCTAGCGCATTGCTTATTTTGTAGGCACAATTCACCCTCCGTATTTAACCTCCTTCGTAGCAAATTGTCTTTTGTAAAATAGTTCAGTTTGAACAAAATGTTTTCTCGACAAATGTTGACTTCAACATACATCCTATTTGAAGTTAGTTTCGAAGACATACAATGGTGTTCTAAAGACATTGCAGTTTGTGTCATTTCATATGAAAAAAGAAAAACAGTGCAGATCCCGACGATAGCCGACATTTTGCGGTGTCTCATCAGGTCTAAACTGTTTCCTCATGTATTATTTTGTGAACAATGGGCATTTACTGCTTATCTTAACTTATTCTTATTCCAATGTCAGTCTCGAAATACGAACAAGCTTGATTTGTAACTGTATAATAGAAACCAGGACCCCGTCTTACAATGTACGAAACGTCGTACGACAACTTTTGTAGTAAGTCAGATTCTCACATTCTCAATTTTTATCTATTTCTCCATCTATTCCTTGATTGCGCTATTACTTTGTAATCGTTTTGAAAAGACGATTCAAAAGAGATGTTACAAGACCGGATAAGATGAAGATAATAGAAATTAGATGTCTTTTAAAGTTATGACCTTCGAACTTTTTTGTCGTACGATGTTTCTTAAGACGGCCCCCGGACAAGTGAAGTAACGTAGAGTTATCCAAATGTCGACGTTTCAAGACTTTGCTCTACATAGAATCTTCATCAGAGTCTAGCAAATAACGTTTCTTTGCCCTTTCAAAAATATCAATGTCATCATCGTCATCATCTGTTTCCAAGGGAGCGTCTAGAAGACTTCGATCTTCCGTCTTGCCGACCTTTGGACTAGGCTGTCGCAGATACCTTTGTACTAGATCCCGCCACTGCTTGGGTTCCGGGGTCTTTTCTCTCTCTGTAACTTTTTCTTTGACAGTCACGGTTCGTTTCGTTTTCTTGGAGACGCCACCGCCACCGCTGCCGCTTGATGATCTTGATGCTCGTCCATCCTTATTGGATAAGCTGGACATTCTTCCGCTTTTGTCTATTTCTGGGAAGCGCGTCTTGACGACCTGACTCTTGCGTCTTCCCTGTGTTGCCTTTTTACGGTCCCTCGAGATTGATCGCTTCCTGTCACGTGACCGCGATGCTGATCGCTTCCTACTTCTCGAGGTTGACCTTCCTCTGGAGCCAGAACGTCGTCGAGCTCTTGTTGGTCTATTTTTAGCAGCTCGTTCGTAGTCCTCTCTATCTATTTTCATATCTCCATGCCCGTTCGTTCTGGACTGCACTCCGGTAGGTGAGCGCGCACGTATTACTCGAGGCTTAGATGCTTTAGGGCGACCTTCTTGGGTAGATTTAACTATTTTTGTTGGGGAATTGCCTTCTTTGCGAGCATTTATTATAACCTCGTTAACAACTTCGTCCATATGAACAGATTTACTTGTCTTGACTGTTGGACTGCCATATTTTTTGTTTTGTAAACTCGGTGATCTAGAATACCCGTTAAGCATAGGCGATACGTGTTTGTCCTTGCTCAATGTTGGCGAGACAGTTTCCTCATCTGGTTTACCCTGTGTGTCATGTCCGTTCACAACAACATTTTTATCCTCTGCCTTGTTATTCACAGAAGTAACTGATCCTCGTGGATTTATCTTAACACTGGCGCGTGAAAGTCTGCCAGTATTACCCTGCTGTTTATTGTCATCGACTGGTGGTTTCGCAATGCTAGCTCGAGACAAACGGCCAGTCGGTATAGGCTTGGTTACAGAACTTTGCTGACTTATTACTGAATTTCGCTTGATAGCTGTTTTGTTTTCGAATTGATCATACACGCTTTGTTGGCTGGCTCTAGATGGCGCTCTGCTCGTTATAGACGGCGCCATCGGTACATGGATGTCACCGTTCATGTCCTTCGTCTGTTTACTCTGTATGCTAAGCCGTGAGGGCGCCCTGGACATCCGGGATTCACTGGGCGCCCTGGACATTCGGGCTTCACTGGGTGCCCTGGAGATCCGGGCTCCGCTGTTAACATCTTGTTGCTGTTTTTGTCCGGAAAGCACAGGGGTTCGCTTACTTTGTACACTGATTCTTGAAGCTACACGTTGGTGCGGTGATTTAGCTGAACCAACTTCGGACAGTGGGGCACGAACACTTCCAGTCTCACTCCCGGCTTTGCGGGAACTTGCTTTGGTGACGGATTTGTTACCATCCGACTTTGTTGGACTTTTTGACTCTATGCTTTTAACATCCTTTAGCTCTCTGGCTGTGTCCAATCCCATCTGCGTTTCCATATGATCCAGATAGTCTGCCTGTCCTTTCGAGGCTGCATACGACGCTTTGCTAACTTTGCCATCATTAGTGCCATTCGGCGCTGCAGAAGTATTGGTGGTTGTTGTTGTGGTGGTTTCTGTCGTTGTTGTTGTAACTGTTGTATTTGGAGGCTCGTGGTTAGAGGAGGTAATGTGATTATCTGGTCGTTTGTCACTTGAATTTGTTTGCGTATCTGGCGCTGTGTTAGACTGAGCCACTGTGTCTATTACATTATCGTGTGTCTGTTTTTTCTTTGCAGGTACCTTTCCTTTAACTGTCTTATCAAGCAAAGCACTGTCTTTTAACAAGTCTTTCTTCATAGATTCAAAGTTACTAGCTTTATAACGAACTTGGGTAGATTCTTTTTTGCGTTTATCCATTAAGTCCTTCATATTCTTCGGCTTAGACCGATTACGACTTTTTGACCTACTTTTGGAACGATGTGACGGAGTGCTGCCTCGTTCTGATGACTGTCTCCAGTCACGTGACCGGTGTACACTTGGTCGTGCCAGTTTTTCAGACCCTGCTCGACGTTCAGAATGAGTGTATCTCGCCGGTCGACGAGCCTTCCGCACTGGCGGTGGCGGAGGGGAATCTTCTATATCAGACTCATCTGAAGATAATCAAACATGTAAATTAGGATACATTGCATACAGGGAAGAACACGTTATTCTTTCTCTTTCAACAACATTTCGCGCAAATACAGTGAACAGAATTAAGAAAATGATAGCTTCTTTCAAAATGTTAGCGATGAGTTCTGAATAGCATACAATTTTAAGCCTGATCGGACGGCGGGATACCTGGGTCAACGTTTTTAAAGCTTTTTACTTGAGTCTGTTATCGATCTTAAGCATTTGAATGGTCAGTTGTGAGCCTAGGCTCACATCTGACCAATTAAATGCTTGAGAACTACTTCAACTCGACTCAAAAGCTTTATAACATTAGACCCTGGTGTCTAATCTTGCTGCAAACTGTGACAACGGGCAAGCATATAATTGTCTTGGCATCAACGCGTTTACTGTAAAACTGGAAAATATCAACGTCTTCTCCACTGCAGTAAAGGTATATGTACCATGTGACCGCGAATAGTTTTGAAGTTACATTATACCCTCCCAACAACGACTCCCTCCTTACAACGACCTTGTCGCAGTTCTCTAAACAGGACAATAATGTTTAATCTCTTCTCGGATGCAATATCGTCTACTTCAATAACACGGCGTCTGATCAGGATTCAAACTGTGTGTCACTCGTATCGATATTTCTTCAGTCAAAAAAGCCCTAACGCTGCAGGAGACACTACCAATGCAGAAGATATTTTGGAAGTAAGAGGGTTAAAGCAGACGATAGAACAGTGAACGAGTTAAGCTTAAATTTGCCATCAACATCATTATCATACCTGACTGGTTTAGAATTCGTTGAGCCTCTTTCATTATGTCTTCAACATTCTTTCGGCGTTTCGTTGTTTTACCTGTGAATAATACATAAAAACCTGTGTAAATAAATTACATAAATAGGCATTTACTGACATTGTGGGTGTCAGCGATGAAAACAATGGTTTAGGAATTGTATACCAGTCATTTTAACTCATTACTCCTTTGGGACAAATTCACTCCTTTATTTAGTCCCCCGCCGCTGCAGAAAATATACTAATGAATACATGTACTTACATGTATCATGAGATAAAGTTTCTATAGTCTAGCGAATCAAAAGTTTAAAGCAGGCTAAATGTAAAGCAGAATGCGCCTGATGGCGCATTCTGCTTCACAGTCCGCCTGCATTAAGTGATCTGCTTTCTTCAATTCTAGAATCAGGCTATGCGGTAAAGGATACAGTGGAGAATAACGCTATTCTTTCCCGTTTAAACGAAACGAAACGCAAACGCAAAACACTAAAACGTAGAAAAGTGCAACTTTTGGACAATTCTGATAATTCATGTTTATCTTGGTGGCAAACAGTTTAGAGCCTGATCTGGCTCCAAACCGTTTGTACTGGAAATAATAGTTTTAGCGTAAACGCGTTTATTGGGAATGAATAACACATTCTCCACTGTAAATAAAAGTGTCAAATAGTTTGAAAACGGGTCTGGTTATAAAACAGCCTGTAATGGAAACATGTGAGCCCTCCCATGACAAAACCAGCCTTATAGCATTTCAAAAGTGAACAGACCAAGAAACATTACCATCCAAGGCTCTGTATCTGAATTTGGACCGTGTATAATACAGCTATATAAAATGCTTTAGACGCATGTGGGTGTCAAATAGTGCAGATCAATGCCTTGATCTACACTATTTGCAATGCAGTTAGGCAGGTTTTGTCATGACAAGGCTCATTTGTTTTTACACAAACGCGTTTGTAGGTACAGAACATCGTTTTTCTAACTGTATTAAAACGAGATGAAGCACTTTATCTTAATGCTGTCTAGTTCTTTACCAAAACCTTAAAAGTACATGGAATTTAGAATGTTTTACATACATGTAGCTAATTGTTATATCTAGAAGTAATGGAAATGATTAACCCATTGATTCCAAGTGTATTCTTCCGTGCGTACATATACCAGTAGGAGTAGTCCAATTTTGATGTATGGGATGCCTTGTCTAAATAATCATTTTCGTTTTGTATTATGTTGAAAATCCTATCGGCAAACAGTATAGTCTCTGATCAGACGCCGCAATATGCGGCGTTTGATCAGAGCCTACACTGTTTGCCTATATCCCTTTTATGGGACAATAGGCACAAATAAATGACAATGATATAAAGTACATGTACGTAACTATAGAGCATGTTTGCCCCTGAACAAAGAACGTGGGTTTACCCGTATGTATTCGTAAATTAATAGCCCACATTTGTCGCTAACAAGGTCAGAATTAAGCTAAGATAAAAGAAAAAGTGGATGTCAAGAGGTAACAGAGTGCTATGGTAAAGAGAAACTTTGAAGTAAGCTAAACATATCTACATTGGAATGGGGAAAACAAGAATTCTATTAAAGACAATACTAAAATTGACGAGGATACAATGTAGTCTGTTATGGAATATATATCTACAGTTACATGTAAGAAATCTTTATTCTTTCCCAATATACTAGATTGTGTTGAAACAAGTACATGTACATGTACAGTGGAGAACACGTTATTCTTTCCCAATAAACGCGTTTACGCTAAAACGTTTATTTCCATTGCAAACAGTTTGGAGCCAGATCAGACGCCGGGTAACCCGGCGTCTGATCAGGCTCAAAACTGTTGGCCATTCAGATTAACATAAATAGTCAGAATTATTGAAAATTTGTATTTATTACGATGCGCTTGCATTTCGTTTGCGTTTAAACGGGAAAGAATAACTTTTTCTTCACTGTGTGATTCCATGTGTGTATGGAATATAGGAGGTTGTTTAATGAGAAAATATACATGAACAGTAAAAACCCTCTATCGAGATCACTAAAGTGTGATGTATAAGGTGTTTAAGACAGGTGGCTCCTTAAGGAACTTTCTGTTTTACTGTCACATTGCTTTAAGTTGTCACCTGTCTTTTTTATAATCAATTAGTCTCAATTTAAGTGGTCGTAAAAGAGGTTTTAACTGTAAATGAAATCTCCTGTAGGAGCCGTTTACCCGTCGTTACAGAGGAGAATCCGTTATTCTTTCCCGTTTAAACGAAACGAAACGCAAACGCAAAACACTAAAACGTAGAAAAGTGCAACTTTTGGAAAATTCTGATAATTCATTTTTATCTTGGTGGCAAACAGTTTGGAGCCTGATCAGACGCCGGGTTACCCGGCGTCTGATCTGGCTCCAAACTGTTTGCAACAGAAATAATAGTTTTAGCGTAAACGCGTTTATTGGGAAAGAATAACGTTTTCTCCACTGTAACACTATTCAATGCTACAAGCTGCCTTAACCCTTTACCCCATAGCCTGTTTCTTACTTGGAAGAAAGGTGACTACTAAAAGAAGATTAAAAGTAAAGCAGAATGCGTCTTAACCCTTTCCCCCATAGAAGCGCATTTTAGCACATTTGAATATTCCTCAATTGAAGAGAATAGTTTTATTTAATCAATCAAGAATATGTTTTATAATAAATGTTTTTCATATCAAGCAGAAGGAAACTTAAAGCAGGCTGAAAGTAAAGCAGAATGTGCATTAAGGAACATTCTGCTTTGCTTTCAACCTGCTTTAAGTGGTCATATATCTTCAACACTAGAAACAGTTTATGGGGTAAAGGGTTAAGGCGAATTCTGCGTTCTTTCAACCATCTGCTAGGATATACATGTACAAACTATTTATTTTGGTATACGTTTATGACTGTCTAAAATGGATTATTTTCTTCAGTTGAGGAATAAATATATGGCGTAAAAAGGCGTATTTTATGGGGGAATGTGTTAAAATACTTTTGCGAGTCTTCTGTAGAGAGGTGATATAGAATCCGATTACAAATGCAACTTCAGCTAAGAACAGGTACATGTATGCATGTATAAAGAAGAACACTAGAGGAGATATAAACTTAACCCTTCCCCCATGGTAGCTCATTTTAACAGTAGCGAAGATGTTATTATTTCCCAATAAAACACGCCCATACTTAAACAACTAAGTTAATTGCAAACAGTTTGGAACAAGCTCTAATCTAGATTCGGAGTGAAACTCATCGCTAAAATCTTGAAATATTTATTTTTTATTTTTTTGCGTTTAACTGCCTTCCATTTGCGATTGATTTCGTTTAAACGGGAAATAATAATACATTCACTATAGTTACTCGTTTATTCATCACAGAGATTCTTCCGTATGATTCTAAGTAGTTACATTTATGTTCTGGAAAAACTTCATTGGAAATGTCAAAGTTTCCGCATCAAAATGATGCTTGGTGCAATATGAAAGTGAAGCAGAAAGATCTTGACGGAGCGTTCGGCTTTATTTTCAGTGTGCCTTAAGCTATCAGTTTTCTTAACTCATTTAGCCCTTGTGACGCATATATGCTTCTTTTACCAAAAGTGTACCCGTGAAGAGTATACTTGTCCTATGCAAACAGTGAGGTCCCTGATCAGAGGGATCCGGCAGGAGCCCTCTGATCAGGGTCTTCACTGTTAAATATTAAAAAAGAAACAACCCTAAATAGTTGAAAATGGACCAGCCTTTATTGCAAATTGGACTTGTCCATTGGAAGTTTCAGGGGATAATGAGTTAAACACTGAAAACAAACTGATGGGTAAATGATAAAGGAATGAAGATTTATATAAGGTGAAGAAGTTCAAAGTGAGTTCTACATGTATGTAATCTATCTGGCATTTAAGAAGTGACGTTTCTCTCAACAATCCTACATCTATCAACGGATGGGAAATCTATTTTCAGTAATTAGTTATCCAATCTATATCTAGAGTTAAATGTAATGCAAGGCTCCAGATAAAAGGGAGTACACTGAACAAATCCAAAATTTTTTCACTCATTTAGCACCAAATTCTACGGTGTTACTACTCATTAGAATCGTCTCTTCGAGACGATTCTAATGAGTAGTAACACCATAGGGTTTAAAGCAGAAATAAAGATTGAGTTTTTCAAATACTCCCCTTATCTGGAGCCTTGGTACTGTTCGTAGATCTACATCGCCCTTGCAGTTTGAAGATTTATCAGCTACTTGTAGTTTCTTTTAAAAAGCACGACACATATTACCATAATATATAATTTACAACTGGCTACATTGTAACAGCACAAACTACACCTTTATACACCTGATTTAAACAGTACAGTATACATATAAATGTACGTGTACATATGCATCGGATTTCACAGCAACTATATATTGCAGTGGAGAAGACTGTGTTTATTCCAGTTTAAACGCTAATGAAACGTAAACGCGATTCAATGAAATGTAGAAAAGTACAAGTTAATGAAATTCCTAGCAATTTGTTAAACCTTTGGGCGCCGAAGTCGCATAAAGTCGACAGTGCAAACAGTTTGGATTCCTTATCAGACGCCGCGTAACACGAGACTTTAACACACGTACCCAGACTGTTTGACAGTCGTATCCAAAGTTCTTAAGTCATTATCCCCTTAAGTCTAACTTGGAAACGATATTTCGAACAACAATATTGAAGCAGACGACAAAAATGCGGTTAAGGGGTAAAATCCGCCGAATAATCCACATGAAATAAAGTCGTTATTATTATTATTAATATTAATAATCTTGCGCCGAAAGATTATATCTAAGTGTCATTTGGTTCGGAGCCTGACCCGAAGTCTGATCTGACTCCAAAGTGTTTGCAGGTCATAATGATTTTAGCTTAATGTATTCACCCCTGAAAGTTTAAATGGACAATTCCAGTTTACAATTAAATTTAGTCCATTTGTTGATAATTAGGGTTGTTATTGACAATATTTTACAAAATAACAAACAGTGAAGACCCTGACCAGAGGGTTCCCTAAGGAGCCCTCTGATCAGGGTCTACACTGGTTGCATAGGACAAGTATACTCTTGGTAGGTATATACGTTGTTCAAGGCGTTTAGGTATTCATCCTTAGAACTACAAATGTACTATTCCATTTACCAATTTTATAAAGATTAGCCCATTTTTGTGAACAGTTTTTATTTTCTACATTCTACAGAATTACGATTGAGTTTTGTTTTAAATTGGAAATAATAACGTCTTCTCAACTGTACTATATTAGTTAAGACGTGAACCTATAACATGAAATTATTCCCAGATGACTTTAAAAATGTAAAGTTTAATAACAGATTCCTTCAAGATCTAATTTACAGAAAACACATTTGGTCGTGCGTGTACAATGGAAAATACGTGTTGAGTTGGGAAGACGTTTTTCATTTTCAATAAACGCGTTTATTCTAAAAATCAAATGTTCATTGCAGATAGTTTGGAGAAAGATCAGTCGCCTGGTAATCTTGTAATTGACCTGGTCCGAAACTGCTTGCTACTCATATTAAAAAGGTTCGTCATGATTTTGAAGACATTTCATTTTTCTACATTTTATTTTCATTGGATTTGCGTTTGGTTTCGTTTAAACGAGAAAGAATAACGCATTCGCCACAGCAAGGTATAAACGTTCACGTTTCGAAATTCAAGGAGAATATTTTTGTTCTTGATTTGTATTCAAGTTTCCTAAAATAGATCGCTTCAACCAAAGTGGGATAATGTTGCGCAACAAAATGTAAATTATTAGAGGTTTTATAGCGAAAATGAAGAGAAATCAGTTGATAAAAATAGTTGTATTCTTATTACAGTGGAGAAAACGTTATTCTTTCCCAATAAACGCGTTTACGCTAAAACTATTATTTGAATTGCAAACAGTTTGGAGCCAGATCAGACGCCGGGTAACCCGGCGTCTGATCAGGCTCCAAACTGTTTGCCACTCAGATTAAAATAAATAGTGAGAAATGTCAAAAAGTTGTAATTTTCTACGATTTAGTGCTTTGCGTTTGCGTACGTTTGCGTTTAAACGGGAAAGAATAACAGATTCTCCACTGTAACTGTTTGCAATTGCAACCCTTTATTGCACTACAGTGGAGAATGTGTTATTCTATCCCAACAAGCACGTTTTTGCTAAAACAATTCATTCCAATACAGCGCTCCCTGTCTACAACGATAATTGGAGACAACAATTATGTGCGTTGTTCGGAGGGAGTCGTTATAAGGAGGTTAAATGGTGTACATTTGCAAACAGCTTGAATCCAGATCAGACGCCGCGTAACGTGGCGTCTGATCTGGATTCGAGCTGTTTGTCACTCCTCATTAAGTTTTTTCCGTCAAAATGTTCATAATGTAAAACAGCAGACGACAATTTTAAGCAGACGACATTTCAGCAATAAAAGCGTTATACTGTACATAAATGTCCTATTTAGGGAATTGCGGCAATGGTCGTTGTAAGGAGGGAATCGTTGTTTGGAGGGCCGTTGTAGAGAGGGAGCACTGTATACAGTTTGAAGCCTTATCAGACACTTGGTCACCTGGCTCCAGATCAGGTGTAAAGGGTTTGCCACTCAGATGAAAAATGAAACGTCAGAATTTTGAAAAGACTATCATTATTGCATTTTATTGCAATATGTGCGCGTTTCGGGTTCTTCTAAACGGGAAATAGTCACGCCTTCTCTACTAAACCCACGTACCGTATATACAGTGGAGAAAATGTTATTCTTTCCCAATAAACGCGTTTACGCTAAAACTATTATTTCTATTGCAAACAGATTGGAGCCAGATCAGACGCCGGGTAACCCGGCGTCTGATCAGGTTCAAAACTGTTTGCCACCAAGATAAAAATGAATTATCAGAATTGTCCAAAAGTTGCACTTTTCTACGTTTTAGTTTTTTGCGTTTGCGTTTCGTTTCGTTTAAACGGGAACGAATAACGGATTCTCCACTGTAGGAACGAATAATGTGTTACTATTTGCGTATGCCCTTATTAACCCATTCGGCGTAGAAGTTTAAAGTCGACTTTGTAACGCGGTTTCTGATCAGAATCCAAGCTGTTTGACACTCATATCAATATTTCTGAAGACATGCCACCTTTAAATCTAACTATTGAAGCAATCGACAATTTAGCCGTGAAGGGGTAAAAACTCACGATTAATTTGACGCCGACAGGTTTAACCCATTCCGTAATAGTGTCTACTTTTACATGCTATTTTTCAAATTTAGCTAACGTAAAGATGTAGAAATATTGTTTAATTTTTCAAACTAAAGAAGCATTCAAACATGTCAAACCGGGTGGAGACAGTTAGGACGCCGGGCAACGCGACGTGCAATCTGGGTACGAATTGTTGGCAATACATGTATTAATACATGTACCAGTCAGCCAGTAATCGTTGTCAAAGGATTGATTTCTTTATTAACTCTGAAACACTGAAACAATATACTTGTGTTCACCTTAGGCTATATGTTATTAGTTTACCAGCAATAGGGTTACAAATGACACGTGATATTGGTTGCTACATGTAACATGTGCTAGCTATTTGTGTTCAGTGTAGATGAGGTTATTCAGTATTGTTGTCTGCAAGAAGGTTTCAAAGTTGATTTAAGGTTGTACATGTACATGTATGACTTAAAAAATATCGATTTTTTAAGTGTCTAACAGTTTGGAACCTGATCAGATGTCGCGTTACGCGGCGTCTGATCAAGAACCAAACAGTTTGCAAACTCGCCTTTATGCGACATCGGCGCCGAAAGGGTTAAAACAATGTAACTATACAGTGGAGAATGTGTTATTCTTTCCCAATAAACGCGTTTACGCTAAAACTATTATTTGCAGTGCAAACAGTTTGGAGCCAGATCAGACGCCGGGTAACCCGGCGTCTGATCAGGTTACCCGGCGTCTGATCTGGCTCCAAACTGTTTGCCACCAAGATAAACAAGAATTATCAGAATTGTCCAAAAGTTGTTCTTTTCTACGTTTTAGTGCTTTGCGTTTGCGTACTTTTGCGTTTAAACGGGAAAGAATAACAGATTCTCCACTGTAACTATCTAGCAAAAGGACAGGCTGACATTTTATTCAAATTAAATATAAATAGTGCTTCCCTTACAATGAAGTAGAGGCTATTCTTTCTCTATAGGCGCGTTTCGGTTAAGATAATAATTTCCATTGCAAAACCGGTGTCTAAACAGGATCCATATTGTAAGACTACAATTAAAACAAATTGTCAGAATTTTCAAAAAGTTGTCATTTTGTATATATATATAATTTATTCCATTGCTTTTTGGTTTTGGTTCGTTTAAACGGGGAAAGAATAACGCATTTTACTCTGAATTGATATAACTTACAATGGGAGAAAACATAATCCTTTCTGATTTGAATAAAAAATAAACTGAAAAGTAGAAATCTAATAAAATAAAAGTTAACCAAATTAATTAATATATGTTGGTATTGCTTACGATTTAGGTACATTTGAGTTGCTGTTTGAAGTCGGATCAGAAACCGGGTTACCTGGCGTCTTATCTGGCTCCAAACTGTTTGTCATGGATATAACATACTATATTAAAGATAAACGCGCAACGAGAAAGAATAACGTATTTCCTTTACCAACACAAATCGAAGATTAATTATGTTTTATGTTAAACTCTTGTTCCGTAAACATACATGATTTGGAAAATGATTCAATATAACTCAATACGCTCATATGTCTCCGTACAATTTACTTTTAGTAAATCTGATCAATTTTGGTTTTTAACTATTATATTGAAAGAGGGCTTTAAGTTTTACAAGAACAATAACTCTGGATATAGATTGGTTAGAGTTCTAATATAGGTTAGTTCCCTTTACCAGAATAACCATATTTCCACCGACCTGAGAACATGAATTCGATATCTAGAAAACAAAACAAACCAATTATTCTAGTAGACATAAAGTAAAACAGTTTCAATCAACCAAAAGTAAAATTAGATTACATTTAACCAACCCTGTTAACACAAGATATTAATTGAACATGATAATTAACCCAAATATGCATACATGTGTCCTCAAAAGCGCACTTCCCGATGAGGCACTTAAATACGCAGTCTCTCACTCAAGTTTATATTATTATAATTTTTGTACAGTGGAGAAAACGTTATTCTTTCCCAATAAACGCGTTTACGCTAAAACTATTATTTCTATTGCAAACAGTTTGGAGCCAGATCAGACGCCGGGTAACCCGGCGTCTGATCAGGCTCCAAACTGTTTGCACCAAGATAAAAATGTATTACATGTATCAGAATTGTCCAAAAGTTGCACTTTTCTACGTTTTAGTGTTTTGCGTTTGCGTTTCTTTTAAACGGGAAATAATAAACGAATTCTCCACTGTACACTGAACGGAGTCAAAGAGAGAAACTGTTACATGTGTTACCCTTTCTTGCATAACGCATCCATGCATAAGTGGGTTAATTTAGACATAACCATCAATGCCATATAAGACAAACTATCCCTCAAATAACTTCTCACCAGTTAGATCTATACATTTATAAAATACTACATATATTAAGCTTTAATATGTTTACTAGGTAGACAATTCTACCAACGCTCAGCAGCTATGCAAAAGGAGATGAACTTATAGTATTTAACCCATTTGAACCCAGTGGATTCTTCAAAGCTTATATATACTCAGCCAAAAAGAAAGTACACACTTTTAAGATTTACTTTACATTATAGTAGATTTTAAAGCTCCATGTCTTTTAAAGTACCCGATCAACTTCAATTTTGTTTGAGATTTTTTAAAGGCTCATACATTTACCAATGTTTCAAAGTTACAGTGGAGAAAACGTTATTCTTTCCCAATTAACGCGTTTACGCTAACACGTTTAATTGCAGTGCAAACAGTTTGAAGCCAGCTCAGACGCCGGGTAACCCGGCGTCTGATCAGGCTCCAAACTGTTTGCCACCAAGATAAATATGAATTATCAGAATTGTCCAAAAGTTGTACTTTTCTACGTTTTAGTGTTTTGCGTTTGCGTACGTTTGCGTTTAAACGGGAAAGACTAACGTATGCTCCACTGTAAAATATTCAGATATTACTTTATAGAGATGACTTTCATGATGATACATTGTACCATGCTTTGTTTGACAGACATACGAAAGTTACTCTAAATCTTGACATGTGGATGCTTAAAGCGAACTGAAAGTAAAGCAGATAAACCCTTCATGTGATCTCTGCTTTACCTTTAGCCTGCTTTATGCAATCAAACACTGAAAACAATTAATGAGGGAAATGGCGAAATAATCGACTTTTATATTCAACCCCTTTAGAACTGAATTACATTTGTAAACCCAGATTGGTTAACATGGAAGTTAAATATACATGTACACACATATAAACAAGATCAAACAACGTAAACCCAGATCAGCCGAAATGGAGCCTCGTCCGGGTCTTTGAAATTGTGACCTAGAGTTGAGAAAAAACCCATGGGTCGTTTTTCAAATTTGAGAGTCGACCTAGTGTTTTTGCAAACGTTGAGAGTTGACCCACAGTCTTAACTCATTCACCCCTGAAACTTTTAATGGATAGTTTTCCAATTTCAAAATACGTCTACATCATTTTTGACTATTTTGGGTTGATTTTAACAATATGTTGCAAAATGATAAACAGTGAAGACCCTGATCAGAGTACTCCTTAAGGAGCCGTCTGATCAGGGTCAACACTGTTTGCATTGAGCGAATGTAATCTTTACAGGTACATCGTTTGTAAATGACGAGTATACTCGTAGCTAGGGTTGAATGTGTTCATTAACGTTGAGAATGGACCCTTTATGTCATTTGTCAACTAGGTAAAAGTTCATGTAACTCCGGCTGATCACGGGAAGACATAACTGTTTCTAACAACCTTCATTCTCCACCACTGGTTCTGCAACTATAAATCAACCAATGAAAACTAAGTACCTGTACAATCAAACAGAACCCTTGATCGGTCACGTATTACATGTACCGGATAATACTGAATAATATGTTTTTATATGGTTTTTAACTCTTTCGCTGCCCACGGCGCAAAAATGCCACATTGCAAACAGTTTAAATCCTGATCAGACGCCGCGTAACACATTTCTTTAGTCAAAACAATCCTAAAGCTGATTGACTTCAAAAGTATTATAAGAGTTATTTACCTTTGTTCAAATTCCAAATATTTAGGATTACGAAGCACCTTAGGAAATATCAAGGAGCGAACGCTTTTGTTGAAAAGATTATTAACCACTAGCTTTTGTAAAAACTGGCTTATAAGAACTGAAAAACCATATAACACCATATTATTTGATATTATCCGGTGTTATCCGGAATTACGTCTACATTGTACAACAGTACATTGCGTTAAGTGGTCATGGATTTAGAGATCATGGCGATACACAATGGGGAAGGCATTATTCTTTCCAACGCTATTATGGCTATACACCTTACATGTATCTATTGAAACCAGTTTAGAATCATCCATGACCAGACGCCGGGTAAACCGCCGTCTGATCTGGATCCAAACTATATGTCAGCCAGATTAAAACGAATCGTCATCATTTTGAAGAAACTGCTATTTTCTACAATAATTTTCATTTAATTGCATTTGGGTTTCATTTCGTTCAAACGGGAAAGAATAAAGTGTTCCCCAGTGTATAAACACACACGGTTTCTAATTTAAATTGGCTGCTTAATGCATAGAATATACAATTTATAGAAGATACATCATGTAACATGTACATGTACATAGTTCAAAAGGCTTGGAAGTAAATCCTGAATAAGAGAAACTCGTTCGGTATGCTTATTACATGTAAGAGAGTTAGTTTATAAAATTAATTTTTAAAAGCGTTAAATGGAGTTACATGTAGCAAAGTATAAAAAATGTATAAAACACGTTTGCATAGCACGCCATTTGTGCCGAGTTCGAGTCAGGCATACGTCACATTTTTTTAAGTACGTATGTCACAAAACCTTTCTGATTGTGTTGGCCCGAGACATAATAATAGTATGATATTTATTCAACCAATAACAGCGTAGGCGAGCTTTCGTTTGAGTACATGTAACGTTATTCTTAATGACGT
Source organism: Gari tellinella (assembly GCA_922989275.2). NCBI lineage: Eukaryota > Metazoa > Mollusca > Bivalvia > Cardiida > Psammobiidae > Gari > Gari tellinella. The sequence goes on from OV277866.1 coordinate 51,394,638, forward strand.
GGCCAAGTTTTCATCTTTCTTCTTTTTATAAACAATACTCCTTCAAAACTGAAGATTATGTATTGAAATCTAACAAATCTACGACCACTTCGCAACCTGACTGATGTCTATGCTAATACATGTAATAGAAACTAAAATATACGATTAATCCCATCTATATTCTGGTTTTGTTTCTAAAAAGCAGACTTAAAGCTGTACATGCATTAAGCGACTATGATTTAAAGATACATTCAGAAAGGTAACTGCTTAATGAAGGATAAAAATAACACAGCAGCTCTTTTAAAAAACAACTGTAAGCATTGTGTTTATACTTCATTCTGCAACACTGTATTTAGAATGACCTTATACATGTAATCATATATTCAGTTGATTACTGTAAAACTGTAAACGGGGAAAGGCCATTTCAATAAAATAATACAGGGCTGCCATAAGTTTGCATAAAAAGTCCTAAGATTTCCTAATTGTAGTTTTCAAGTGCGAATTTGCGAATCGAACCTTTTCCCCATCGTCTGTTTCTAGTTTGGTTGACACGTGGCTGCTTAAAGCAGACTGAAAGTAAAGCAGGATGCGCATTAAGGTGCATTACGTGCGCATTAGGGCGCATTCTGCTTTACTTTCAGTCTGCTTTAAGCTACCATGTACTGGAAAAAATCCGAAGATTTAGGAAAAATCCGGAGAAATGGCAGCCCTGGATATCCACTTTAAGACGGTAAATGGGGAAAGGACAATTCAATATCATAATACATACCCTGATCATCTTCTGTATCCACATATACAGTGTCTATTCCCTCGAATCTCAGATTTTCTTCTTTCCGGCTAAGAGTCGGTACATTCACAGTAAACATGTTCCCGAACTTCTTTTGGTTCACCCGAGATCTTCTGTTCGGTGTCAAGGTTACTGGCATTCGTTTCACGGGTGGTTTATTTTGAATTTCAGTCACGTGATTTGGCAATCCGTATTCCTGTCTATCTTTATACTCTGCTTCAAGCACCTTTGATGTAACGTACTGAGTCATAAAACGTCTCCAAGCGTCATCTTCGAACTTTTTACGCACGTGACTTAGTTGCTGTCTTTGTCTATACGTAGACTCTAACCACTTCCGCTCTTGAACTTCCAGGCGATTGTACCGCTTGCGATATTCCTCCATTTGTACATGAGCTAATTTCTGGAAGAACTGTTTTTCTCGATTGTTTTTAGGAGTGTTTCCATACACTTTATTAATGTGTTTATAGATTACTCCTTGTAGCCGGCTTAACATAAAACTTTTCCGTTTATACGGTTCTATTGTCTGCACTTTCTTGTACACTTTTGTTGCTATTGACTTGGGACGCTTTCCTGATTTCGCTCTAGCACTATTTGGGGCCCAGTTCACCGTATCCATACCCGTGTATGTATTATGTATAACCTTAGGTTCATTAACTTTGGGGTGAAATGTCAACTCTCTTATCTGTTCTGGTTTCATTTTCAAAGTATTTCTGAAATATTCTGCTTTCTCTTCATCATCCATGTCTTCAAATTCCTTATGACGATCATTATTCCCGTATACAAACTCGTCCAAATACGCTTCGCTTTCTTTATTTGGCAAGTTTTTAGGATCAACAATAGTCACCTCCCGTCTTTTCTTACCTGGTTCACCAAACTCTGTTCTGGGTGATTTCGAAATATCAACAGTAGTTTTTGAGCGTCTAGGAGAAATAGAACTTGTTCGAAATTTAGCATCGTTAGATTTACTTTTGCTTGTATTTAAGTTCGTTGCATTTTTGTCTACCTTACTCTTTTCAGGGTGAAGTTCAATTGGAGGGACTTTTGGAGTGGGGGCCTTGTTATCATCTTCTTCCTTCTGTTTTTCTGACGCGTGGTATTTGAAATCATTGTCCACTTCCGTATTATTAGGTGGCGGGGACTTATGCCTTGGTGGATTGACGGGACCGTGGTCATCTGGAGGGAGCTTAGGGGGCTTAAAATCCCTGAAAAATAACAAAGCGGCATACATTAGAGACGAAGTTAATATTCCACGTATATGTTACAGTCAATTTGTGTACACAGTCATCTAATGAAATGACTGAAATTTCGTGAAATGAGTGAAATTGACAGACCACTATTACACATATTGGCTAGAGACCTTTTAAAGGATTCAAATACTGCGTGAAATAACTTTTATTGAATTAGTTCAACCGAAAATGTTCATTCACATCATCATGCAAGCAATATTTCAATAGTGTAGATTATAATTTTTAAGATACTGCCATCATATCACTTTAATACATAAAGCTAAAGTCGATTCAGTCATTTCATGAAATAACTTGAGGTGTTTTTCAGTCATTTCATGAAATGACTGATTACACAGATTGACTGTAACATAGATACATGTACAAAATTACGAAATACAATGGACAGATTGGAATGACAGATTCTTAAAATTGGTAAGAAAAAATTGTAACCCGGCGTCTGATCAGGCTCCAAACTGTTTGCCACTGATGACTCAGATTAACATTAAGAGTCAGACCTGTCGAAAAATTGTAATTTTATATGTTCAAGTGCAATTAGCAACATATGTATTAAATTTACGTTGCCACTAATTTAAAGTATATCTGCAATCCGGATGCAAACAACATATTTACAACATATGGTACAATTCGGTGTGGTCTGCTTTAAACAGGAAGATAAATTATTCTGTCCTAATTTAATCTTTCCAATGATTATAAATATTTCGCCTGCTATTAACCCGTTCATTCTCAATGACACCAAATAAAGCGCGTTTGCAAACAGTTTGTGTCCTTATTAGACGCCGCGTAACGCGGTGTCTGATCAGGACTCAAACTGTTTGACACTAGTCTTGAAATGTCATCAGTAACATTGCCTTAAATCTAATTTTTAAACGATATTGCAGACAACAATATTGAGACAGACGACAAAAAAGCGGTGAAAGGGTAAAAATCGCACGAAATATTTCATTATGAAAGGGTTAATCATCTGTTTACAGATCGCGACTTGACTAGTAGATCTGCAAACAGTTTGGATTAGCACAAGATGCTACGCGACATGTTTCTTAAGTTAGTTTCAATTTAAATTTGCATAAAACTACATTAATTTGGCTTTGACAAAATTTGAGCCGATAATTGCAAGGCAGACGATATTATGGTCAAATTACGATTGAAATATAGGCATTAACATAATCAATGTCATAACTATGACTGTATTAACCCATTTACTCCTTTAATCCCGATTACAATGGTTATTTGCAAGCAGTTTGGGTCCTGACCGGATACAGAGTCTGATCGGGATCTTAACTGTTTGATACTCATCCCAATATTTCTTAAGTCAAAGTACCTAAAATGTAAATATGATAAAAAAAACAGACGACAAATAGTTTAAAGCAGATGATGTCATTGCAGTGAAGGGGATACAGTGGAGAATGTGTTATTCTTTCCCAATAAACGCGTTTACGCTAAAACTATTATTTACAGTGCAAACAGTTTGGAGCCAGATCAGACGCCGGGTAACCCGGCGTCTGATCAGGCTCCAAACTGTTTGCCACCAATATAAACAAGAATTATCAGAATTGTCCAAAAGTTGTTCTTTTCTACGTTTTAGTGCTTTGCGTTTGCGTACGTTTGCGTTTAAACGGGAAAGAATAACAGAGTCTCCACTGTAACATTGCCATTTGTAGATTTGTCTTTTAAAATAACATGTCAAACAGCTTGACTGCACAAACATCGATACATGTACAACCGCAAAACATTTGGATTCCTTAACCCTTTCACTCTCAATGACGTCATTAGGCACAATTGCAAACAGTTTCTGTCCTGATCAGACGCCGCGTTAGGGTCAAAACTGTTTGGCACTTGTTTTGAAATAACGTCAGCTATACAGCCTTAAATCTAACTTTGAAACGATATTGCATACACCACTATTGAAGCAGACTACAATATGGCGGCCAAGGGATAAAAACCACATGATAAATTTGATAAATATCGTCTACCACAATCTGTCGTCAGCAATTTTATGTCAACTTACTTTGTTCAATTTGTTATCGAAGAAATATGGATACGAGTACCAAATAGTTTCGACCCTAATCCAGGGCTGCAAAGACCATGTGTCAGTCGCAAACAGTTTAGAAACGGACAAGAAGCATACATTGTATTTAGGAAATCAGGACCAGCGCTTATAAGGATTTTAAGTTGAGTCTGAGTGCGTTCTCAAGCATTTGATTGGTCAGATTTGAGCCGAGGCTCAAATCTGACCAATCAAGTGCTTGAGAACGATTTCAGACTCAACTCAAACGATGTATAAGCATGGACCCTGGATTCAAACCTACGTAGTTTTGTTAGGAGCTGCTTAATGATTATCCTCTATTCAATATTTACATGTATATGTTACCTGTATGCAAGAACGCAATTGTATATTCTTTTGAGTGACTTCTGTCTATAAGTTTGATTGTCATTTAAGTTTGAATCTAGTTTTCTCATAATATGATTTCAAAGGTCAACTATCGATTAGACATGGAATGTTTTTTCAAGTTTTGATTAATCTGCATGCTCAATCAATACATGGAATATTTAAAAAAAAAAATTACTCTTAGTTAACTAGTCCCCTGATAGTAACTTGGGGTCCGTCGTACGAAACGTCGTACGATATTCGTTGTCGTGAGTCAGTTTCTAAAATTCTCAATTATTATCGATTTCTTCATCTAATCATGTCAAAGAGATGTCACAAGGCAGGATTAGAAATAATATGTATTTTAAAGCTTTGACATACAACCTTTTTTGTAGTGCGACGTTTCGTAAGACGGGTCCCAGGTCCTGTAGAGCAATGCTAATGATAAATCCATGTAGTAAGTAAGATTGAAAGCTCGTTCTTTAACCCCTGACTCCATATTTGTGTTTCTAGTTTTGAAGACAGATAACCATATATAGCAGGTTAAAAGAAAAACAGAATGCGCCTTAAGGCGAGTTTTGTTTTACTTTCAGCCTATTTGTCGCTACCATTTGCTAGGATTTAGAATTGTTTCTTATGGTACATGTTCATGACTGGTTTTATTGGAACCGTTTTCGTCAATGGAGGAATAAATTAATGCGCTAAATAGTGCATTTACGGGGATAAAGGTACGCTGCCGCTTGTCTTAACCCTATTGGCGCCAAATTAATAGTGAAGTTTGTAACCCCTTCACCGTTACTCTGTCGTTGATGAAATTCGCGTTCAAAGAGTAAAACAGGAGATGACCTTGACATTTAAAGAATAATACAGACGATGAACATAACACGCGTTTTAGTCACTATAAAAATAGAACAAGCTAATCGTGGTATACCTGAGACGTTTTACAACGCTCTTCTCTACCCCGCTCCTCCCGCGGTCATATGACATGACGTGACCTCATGCATTCATACGTTATGTTGTTTAAATTTCTTACGTTATTCATATAGCCCGTAAAGACCATATGCTTTTAACCAGTTTTCCCATTATTCTGTCTTGTTTGATTTAACGTTTGTTCTATGCCAGATTGTGGATCGGTAAATGTAAATTAGCTGTTGGGTGTAACATTCTTGTAATGCCGCGGAAAAAGTTATTCGGTCGAAAAACTGCATCCGCTGAGGAAATAAGTATGGAACATTTGATTTCCTTTCTAATGAATTTCTTTAAATCTGGTCATGTTAGAATCGAAATAATCTATGTTCTACCGTTGTGAAACAGTATTTTACAACGGTCTGTCGTTGTGGTGCGCAGGAATTGACCACTCAGGCATTCGGCCTTCGTGGTCAATTCCTGCGCGCCACAACTCCCAACCGAAAAAAACGTTTCACAACGGTAGAACATAGATTATTTCTTAATCACGATAGACTATCGACAGTTGGAATCACTATTGCAATAATATCAGGATAGTTGTCACACGTTATACTATTTATAGTTACATGTATCGATAGTTAAAACACTATCACGATAGACTATCGACAGTTGAAATCACTATTGCAATACTATCATGATAAGTTGCCACACATTATACTATTTTGAATAAGTTCTTTATATTCTAGCAGATGGAAGCTTAAAGCTGTTTGAAAGAAAAGCAGAATGCGCCTACAAGTAAAGGTGTGAGTTTATAAAGTCTACATTTACGTAACTCGTATTCTGCCTACTTTTACATCTAAGCTACCAGCTGTCTTCAATATTGAAACCAGCTATAGGATAAAGAAATATTTAAAAGAGACTTAATAACATAATGGGAACACAATCAAACAAGCCATCTCAGTATCAGAGTTACTCGCAAACAACTTTGCTGACAGTGATAGAGGTCTAACCATCGATAGTAGCTCGAACTATCGCCAATATTATCGATAATTGAATTTTGTAATCGATAGTAGACTATTTTTATTTCAGCTATCGTGTTGTAATGAGTCGATACTATAGGCTCTCGTGTCACCCCTAATTTTAAGGGTTCAGCGGACAATGGCGTTTACATTCAAAAGGTTAACTAGAAGATAACTGACCTTCAAAAATTAAAACAGACGATGACTTATGCGTTACAAATTTAATCAGACGATAATCTTGTTGTCAAGGAGTACATCAGACTATGATTTTTTTGCGTTTAAGGAGTAAACCAGACGATGCCTTGGCGTTTAGTAGGTTTAACCGACGATGATTTATGCGTCCAAGGAGTAAACCAGACGATGACTTAGGCGTTTAGTGGGTTAAACTGGCGATGAATTTGGCGTTTAGAGGTTTTAAGACGATACATTTGGCGTTTAGTGGGTTAAACCAATGATGATTTTGGCGTTTAGCGAGTTATAACAGACGATGATTTTGGCGTTCAATGAGAAAAGCAGGCCATGACTTGGGCGTTTAATAGGTTGTGCAAACGATGATTTTGACGTTCAATGAGTAGAGCAAACGATTATTTTGGCGTGTAGCAGGTTTAACATACGATTACGTTTGCGTTGAATAGTCTAAGGCACCTGATGACGTTAATGAGTAAGATGATTAAATCAGATGATAATTTGGTAATACTTGTCACCACTGGTTTTATTGGGACATTAACCATTCTTTCACATGTAAATGAATACAGTGGAGAATGCGTTATTCTTTCCCAATAAACGCGCTTACGCTTAAACTATTATTTCCATTGCAAACAGTTTGTTGCCTGATCAAGACACCGGTTAACCCGGGGTCTGAGCAGGCTCCAAACAGTTTGCCACTCAGATTAACATGAATAATCAGAATTGTCAAAAAGTTATAATTGTCTACAGTTTAGTGCATTGCGTTGGCGTTTCGTATGCAAACAAATGGTTAACAACGAAGCATTTTATAGGGGGGAAATAATAGGGAGAAATAATGTATTCATTAATCCACCCACTGGAACTGTTTTACAGTGGATAAGACGTAATTCGTTCCTGAAACGCAAACAGAATGCAATAAAATGTAGAAAAGGACAACATTTTTACAATTCTGACTTTTTGTTTTAATCTGAATGGCAAACAGTTTGGAGCCTGATCAGGCGACGGAATACCCGGCGTCTGATCTGGCTCCAGACTGTTTGTACATACAATAAACGTTTAAGCGTAAATACGTTTATTCGGAAAGAAAAAACGTTTTCTCCATTGCACAATGTAGATCTACATACCTTTTGACCTCCTCATGTTCATCTTCAGTGTCATACTCTGGAATATCAACATCAACAGATAAGACATTTTCCTCAAACCGTATCACATCCTCTAACAACTCTTTTGACAATACGGACATTTTGGACGCCCTCCCCGAGGCCCCGCGACTTAGCTCACTATTTTTGCGAGTCATAAAGTTCACCCTCCTCCCATAGTTAATTCCCTCGGATAGCCGCCGAGGCATCATTTTTTTAGCCTCAATTTCTGTCCAAGTTTTCATGTTGGACATTGGCCACAACCATATCTATGCCTCCTGGCCGACTGAATATGCATCGTAACATTATCACTTTTAGATAAATTAAACATTCAAGTTACAAAGAGTTAAGTTTTCGGATTTGTTCCGTATTTTTGTTTTACAGAAATCCTATAAGAACGGATTTGAATAGTTATTTTCACTGATTTCTATATGTTAATCTTAGGTAGATATATAATTTATTCTTATTTCATAAGAAATCTATTTTGTATAGTGTATGTATATATATATACTTCTTAAAACGTATATCCAAATTGCACCAGATTAATCGCCGTATCCATGTAAACAAACACACCAACTATGATGAATATTCCTTAAAACTGTATATTTAGAAAATACCCAAACAATCACCACACGCGATCAACAAACACCTAACATTCCCCCAACCAGCCTAATTATATTCTTCACCACTTTTCACATTGTTAAGTATTTTTATCTTTCACCGTTGACAAAAAATATACCTTTGCCCTTTGTTAAACCCAACCCCTCTCGCTTGTTGAAAACTAAATTGACCCATGTAATTTCTTTACTAAGATTACCAGGTATCGTACGAAGAAAGGCACCGTGTTTAAGAATTTCCAAACACTTTTTCTATGTTGTTACAATAGTTAAAGTTGTTTATATAGCGGATCTCAGTAGTTAAACACGGCTGACTATAAGAAAATGTGGCGTTATTTCCGTAGTAAAGCAAAACCTATAATTCAATTCTACAGGTAATTGTGTATTTATCGACAAATCTACACTCAACGTGGGAAGCCTTTAAGATAAGGTTACATGTACTTAATACAGAACGCATGTAGTGCAGAAAGCTCCTATAGGAGCTTTCTGCACTACTTGCGTTCTGTATCAAGCAAAAACCGTTTAAATAGATAACCATACTTTATTTCACTGAGAGGCCGCTGCGATACAGTTTTACTGTTTGTACAAAATTATTCAAAAATCGAACCAGCCCATTCAGTTGAGACGACTCCGTGTTATAAAATCAAGTTATCATAATGAGTATCTATAGCAAAATGACCTTCTCTGTGTATGGCAGAATGAAGGCGTGTATACTGCATTATTAATCAAATCTTCTAATCAAATCGACAAATGAATAAGTTCCTATAATAAATGGTTGGTTTATTTATTTCAAAATTTGGTTGTACTTTTCAAAATGATTGATTCTTTAATATGTTGCTGATATAAAATAAGGCATGATCTTCAATGGGATTTACCCATGATAGTTTTTAAAATTTAGAAACTTAATTATAAATGTAGATCTCTAATATTTGTATATATTATCACGAAGAGAGATTTTAATGATTAATATAGCCTAAAATCGGGGTTAATTCACGTTGTTTTTAACAAGCTTTTCTTTTCGTCCTGTATTTGCACTGATAAGCAATTTTACTGGAAATGTGATGATATGTCAGTAATCATCTTTATTTTTCAGTTAATTGTTTCTGTCTATTTTTGACGAACCAAAACAGTCGATTGTGAAATATATTTCGGCTTCTGATCAGATACAGAGTACATTTGTACATTGTAACATGGCACCCTAAACTGATATTTTCTGTTTGTAAATGGCAATCGAGCGGATAAGAATGATTAAACCATATTATACATACCAACCGTATGTTTTGTACAGTTAAGACGTTATTCGTATCCTCATAAACAAAACAGAACGCAAACGCAGTAAAAAGAAATGTAAAATATGGCAACGTTTTAAAATAATTGATGATTGTTTTGCGTTTGAATGGCGAACAGCTTAGAGCTTGACCAGATGCCGGGTTACTTTGTGTCTGAACTTGCTCCAAACTGTATGCAATGGACACAATTGTATTAGCCCCAACGCGTTTATTGGGAAAGAAAAATGTGTTCTCCATTGTACAGGCTAACAGGGTGTTTTGTATACGTTAAAGGCAGAAGATAAATACCTTTCTGTTTGGAATAAAATTAACAGTGAATAAATAGAATCGTTTGACCTGTTTAGGATAAATATGGAGAGTTAATGCGAACAAAAACATTTCTAAACAAATCGAAACTTTAACCCTTTCACTCCAAATGACGCTTTAAAGACGCGTTTGCAAACAGTTTGGGTCCTGATCAGACGCCGCGTTACGCGGCATCTGATCAGGACCCAAATTGTTTGACACTCTTTTCGATATTTATTAAGTCACTCAACCTTAAATCTAACTTTGAAACGTGTCTTGCAGACAGCAATACTGAAGTAGACGACAATAAAGCAGGGAAGGGGTAAAACTCTTCCGAATAATTTGATCATGAAAGGGTCAAAAGCATGAATGACGTTTGAATAGCTACGAGAAAATGGTAGAACTGGCTGGGAAATTATATTATCGAATCCTATGTACATGTTTTTGCACCTTTGGTGTTGTCCATACAGTTCAGTGGGGAAAGACGTCATTCATTCTCGTTCAAACTTTTACTCTATAAATACGCCTTTGTACAGTGGAGAAAACGTTATTCTTTCAAATAAACGCGTTTATGCTAAAACTATTATTTCTATTGCAAACAGTTTGGAGCCAGATCAGACGCCGGGTAACCCGGCGTCTGATCAGGCTCCAAACTGTTTGCCACCAAGATAAAAATGAATAATCAGAAACCTCCAAAAGTTGCGATTTTCTACGTTTTAGTGTTTTGCGTTTGCGTTTCGTTTCGTTTAAACGGGAAAGAATAACAGATTCTCCACTGTACGCATTTAATTTATGCATACTGTTGAAGAAAAGGGTTTGAATTTACACCATTAGTAAAAGTTCAACTATTCTACAATGGAGAAAACGTTATTCGTTCTCGTTTAAACGCAATCGAAACACAAAAGCATCGTAATAAATCGTAGAAAATGATATCTTTTCGACAATTCTGACTATTCATGTTAATCTGAAAGGCAAATAATTTGGTTACCCAGTGTCTGATCTGGCTCCAAATTGTTTGCATTGGAAATACACGTTTTTAGCGTAAACGCGTTTATTGGGAAAGAATAACGTCTTCTCCACTGTAGTAGTCAGACTGGAAGTAAACCAGACTAACATCTTAATGCGCAGTTTGCTTTACTTTCACTCTGCGGTAAGTGGTCATCTATTTTCAGGGCTGCCATTTCTCCGGATTTTTCCTAAGTCTTCGGATTTTTATCCTAGCAGATGGTAGCTTAAAACAGGCTGAAAGTAAAGCAGAATGCGCCTTGAGGCGCATTCTGCTTTACTTCCAACCTGTTTTAAGCAGTCACGTGTCTTTAAAACAAGAAACAGACTATGGGGTAAAGTTACGATTAGTAAAATAATATACTAAAATTGCATCTGACAATTTGACATCTTAGGATTTGTATTATCAACTTATGGCAGCCCTGTATTTTCAAGACTAGAAAACAAGCTATTGGATAAAAGGTAAACGCAATTGCGATTCTATAAAAATGAAATAAAAATGTTTATCACATAATTTGCCGTCTGGGAGTTGCATAAAGCGATTGTATAAATATCGTAATCCACTAGTGGAATATCGTTTTTTGGGCTCCGGCCTAACTTGTTCGTCCATTAGCGCTGCATGTAGCGGGTGCCAAATGACGTCATTTACTATGACGTTAACGTAAACAACGTAACGTTTGGCGGAAAATCTATATAGCGTACGGTCTACAAACTACGGCTTCAAATCAATTTAATAGGTGCTTGAACTTGTAATGTGATAAATAGAATATCACATTCGTGTTCATTATTTATCATTTTTAATAAACTCGTTGACAAAAATGAATATGACGCTCGCCAAGGCTCGCGTCATATTATTTTAGTCAACTCGTTTATTAAAAATGATAAATAATGAACACTCATACAATATCCTCTATATACAATGCCAGGGTCTTGGAAATGCTGGTTAAGTCTGGTCTGGCTCCAATGTTATACAAGTGTTTGAGTTGAATCTGAGTTTGTTCTCAATCATTTGATTTGTCAGATTTGAACTTTGAACAGAGACTCAAATCTGACCAATCAAATGCTTGAGAACGATCCTAGACTCAGCTCAAACTCTATATAATCTTGGGATCTGGCTCCAAACCTTTCGTAATTGACATAATGTGGTTAGCATAAACGCGATAGAAAGGAAGAACGCTTCCACCCATTTCCATGGGATCTTCAAACATATAACAATTAAGCTTTAAGTAATTTCGTCAATAAACACCCAAATCGTACAGTGGAGAATCTGTTATTCTTTCCCGTTTAAACGCAAACGTACGCAAACGCAAAGCGCTAAAACGTAGAAAAGAACAACTTTTGGACAATTCTGATATTTCATGTTTATCTTGGTGGCAAACAGTTTGGAGCCTGATCAGACGCCGGGTTACCCGGCGTCTGATCTGGCTCCAAACTGTTTGCATTGCAAATAATAGTTTTAGCGTAAACGCGTTTATTGGGAAAGAATAACAGATTCTCCACTGTATGTTGTGACTACGCATAAGGATCGTTTCAAATAGATGGCTCATCATATACTAGTTGTACATGTATTTGAAAGAGACATAAATAATTTAATATTTTGAAATATAGTGCTCCTTCTCTACAACAACAACCGATGGGAGACGAAGTGTGTCTATGGTACTGAAGAATTTGTTATACGGAGGTAAATTGGCTTACGTTGGCAAACAGTTGGAATCCAGATCAGACTCAGCGTAACTCGTCATTATGTTTTTTTTCTGTGAAAATGTCCAATATGTGACTTTGAGAAAAACAGCAGACGACAATTTAAGCAGACGAGATTGCAGCCATGGTAAGTCTGGACATAATTGTCTTGTTTGGGGAACAGCGGCAAGCGTTGTTGTAAGGAGGGACTCGTTATTCAGATGGTCGTTGTAGGGAGGGAGCACTGTACGTTCCTTACATGTAACTGAAGTTTCATAAAGCGAACAGACTGATCTTTCTCATTAAACGCGTAAACTGGATGATATTGTTTGCCTTCCAAATAAATGCGTTTATGCTATAGCAAATATGTCCATACCAAAACAGTAAGAAGCCATATTAGACACCGGGTAACCGGTGTCTCAGCTGTCTCCAAACTGTTTTCAACTCAGATTGAAATGAATGGTTAGAAATGTCAAGACGTTGATGTATTCTACGATTTATCGCATTTCGTTGCGTTTCATTTGCGTTACAACGGAAAGGATAAGATATTCTCCACTGTATTCTATCCTATCAAACACGTAGTCTATAGAAATTATTACATCAAATAAACATATGATGCAAAAATTACTTACTTTTTGCTGGAACCTCTGTCTTTGGTTTGGCTTTCTCTATCACGTGACTTGGTTTAACAGGGATTTCAGCTTTTGCAATACAAAACAATAGATATATGTTATCTTTAAATCACAACATTGTTTACAGGCACATTATCTCATAATATGAATTCTAGTACTTTTGTCTAATTGATACGTCCATATACAGACGATTCGTGGTAACTCATTCACAAATAGTGTACCTACATGCAATAGAGAGAACACTTGTCCTATGCAAATAGTGCATACCCTGATCAGAGGGCCCTCTAACAAGGGTCTGTCTTGTTTGTCATGCTGCCAAATATAGCACACAAGATCCCAAAATAGACTTAAATATCGACTAGACCGAACCCTTTCACTCTCAATGACGTCATTAAGCGCATTTGCAAACCGTTTTGATCCTAATCAGACGCCCCGTCACTGTTTGTAACTTGTTATGAAATTACGGCAGTTATACCGCCTTAAATTTATTTTGAAACGATATTGAGACAACAATATTGAAGCAATGATTTAGGAAACAATACCGATTTGCAACTGTTACTTTTACCCCCTACTTCATTCAAGCGCTAACATTGCATTTATAATTACACGAATTCGATTAAAAAATAAAGCATAGTGTAAAGAAATACTGACAATCAGTTTGATACCACATTTGCATTTATGTATTTCAAAAAAGATAGAAATTGTATTTCCTAAATAGGTGCACAGTTTCTTTTTTGATGTTAGTATACAGTGGAGAATGTGTTATTCTTTCCCAATAAACGCGTTTACGTTAAAACTATTATTTGCAGTGCAAACAGTTTGGAGCCCGATCAGACGCCGGGTAACCCGGCGTCTGATCAGGCTTCAAACTGTTTGCCACCAATATAAACATGAAATATCAGAATTGTCCAAAAGTTGTTCTTTTCTACGTTTTAGCGCTTTGCGTTTGCGTACGTTTGCGTTTAAACGGGAAAGAATAACATATTCTCCACTGTAGTTGTATGTACTATGGAAGGTAGGGTAATCAAAACAAGCCAACTTTTCTTGAAGTATGAACAAGAGGAATGTAAAAACGTCTCAATTCGATTGTACATAAAGAATATCGCTACATGTAATGACTGCCTATAGATCGAACCTTGAATAAGTGCTTCATTATGTATTTGTACAGTGGAGAAGACGTTATTCTTTTCCAACAAACGCGTTTACGCTAAAACGTTTATTTCCTATGCAAACAGTTTAGAGCCAGATCAGACGCCGGGTAACAAGGCGTCTATTCAGGCTCCAAACTGTTTGCCACTCAGTTTAAAACTAATAGTCAGAAAATATTAAAAAATATTGTTATTTTCTACATTAATTGCATTGCGTTTGCGTTTCGTTTGCGCTCAAACAGGAAAGAATAACGCCTTCTCCAATGTATAAATTCAATTACATGTTCAACATAATGCTTTGTTAGCTTGTATTCTTTTGACTCTTTAGTCATTTGTAATTATAACTATAGACATACAGTGGAGAATGTGTTATTCTTTCCCAATAAACGCGTTTACGCTAAAACTATTATTTGCAGTGCAAACAGTTTGGAGCCAGATCAGACGCCGGGTAACCCGGCGTCTGATCAGGCTTCAAACTGTTTGCCACCAAGATAAACAAGAATTATCAGAATTGTCCAAAAGTTGTTCTTTTCTGCGTTTTAGCGCTTTGCGTTTGCGTACGTTTGCGTTTAAACGGGAAAGAATAACAGATTCTCCACTGTACAGGTAACAGTGTATAGTGGAGAAGACGTTATTCTCTCCTAATAACCATGTTTACGCTAAAACTATTATTTCAATTGCGAATAGGCATCGACCTGAATACCCGGTGTCTGCCCGATCAGGCTCAAAACTGTTTGCCACTCAGGTTAAAAGAAAATAGAAATTTTAATAAAATGATTTTCGAGCATTTTCTGCATTGCGTTTCCGTTTCGTTTGATCTTATCTACTGTACATGAAGAGCGCGCGTGTAAAATACAGATGTAGTTGGGTGTCCATGTATAACTGTTGCGTGGATCTCGATAATCCCATATAATATTAGCTGTGATTGTAAAATAACCCTGAACAGGTGAAAACATATTGCAGGCGCATATATTTGCAAATTTTGTTCAGATGCTTGCTTTGTAAATTGTGAGGTCATACAAACTTATTCAGCAAAACATTTCTATTACAGGAGCCCCAGTTCAATATTGATACTAATTAACTGCTAAACTTTATAATTATTCATTATTAAAGCAAACATTACAGAATATCATCAAATGCATCAGTACATGTAGGAGCAAACAGATCCGAATCTACAATGCTTACATGCGTACATTCATTGGTCGACGAGTGCTTTGCTATAAGTAATGAAATTGTTTTATGAAATTTGACTACACCATGCTATTATGCTGAATAATAAGTGTATTTATTGCCTCGTCGATGTAAGTGTAAATAACGTGTAGTATTACATAAAATGACATACAGCATACTTTAACCTTTTCTTTCATATTTATGAGTGTACGTTTGTTTAGATTTCGCATTTTCAATTCAGTACAGTTAATCAATACATGTATAATGAACGACCTTTCAGTGAATAGAACAGACATAGCGTTAAGATATATTGATGCTTAAAGCAGGACAAAAGTAATATATATATACACATGTATAGCTCCTTTAGAAGCTTTCTCCATTACTTGCGGTATGCATTTGGTTGTGGCTTGTCATAGAAAGCCGTCAATACATCTTTGAGTTATGCATTTGAACATGTACACTTACATCATAAGTGTACCCTTTATATAACTGAATATACGTCGCTTTATATTCTGAAATGAACATACACGCAAATAAATGTCTTCAAGAACCCAGGTTAATTGGCATCTATTATCCTACAAATCATCAACAAACTAGAATTGACAGGTAATTTCAAGTAATTGAAAACACTTGAAAACACTCATAGAATGCCGACATTAAAACGTACATGTACAGTATAGAATACGTTATTCTTTCCCAATAAACGCGGTCGTTGTTTTTGTATTGCAAACTGTTTGGGCCAGATTAGATTCCGGGTAACTACCTACATGTACATGTAGCATCTGATTAGGTTCCAACTACTATAGATAAACCTCATCTTAAGAATCTTACAATTCGTTGCATCTAATTTTATAATTTGTTGCATTGGATTAAACAGTTTGTTGCATTGCATTCAGTTTCCTTTGAACGGGAAAGAATAACGTCAAGACGTAACTCTTTTCCAATAAACGCGTTTACGCTAAAATCATTATTCCAATTCAAACAGTTTAAAACAAGATCAGACGCCGGGCAACCAAAATGATTGCCACTCAGATTAAAACAAACATTCAGAATAGACATGTTAAAATGCCATATTCGTGCAATGCGTTTGCGTTTCGTTTAAACGGGAAAGAATTAAGCGTCGTCCTAACAGTGCACACGTTATGGTGCTTTTACAGAGAAATGATAGATAAAAGCTTTAGGAACAAATATCAGACGTAGAGTTTGGAAATCTAAATTGTTTTAAACAGACCCTTAACTCTTTTATGATCAAATTTGTCGTGAGTTTTTTTGCCCATTCATCGCCATATTTTGGTCTGCTTCAATATTGTTTTCTGCAATATCGTTTCAATGTTAGAATTAAGGCAGTATACATGTAACTGATGTAATTTCAAAACAAGTGGCAAACAGTTTTGATCAGCGTAACGCGGCGTCTAATCAGGACCCAAACTGTTTGACTATCGTACATGTATCGATATTTCTTAAGTCATACTACATTGAATCTTTCTTTGAAGCGATCTTTCAAACAACAACATTGAAGCAGATGACAATAAAGCGGGGAAGTGTTAAAACCCTCACGATTAATTTGACGCAGAAAGGGTTAAATCGGGGAGAGAGAGAGAAAGAGAATAACGTCTTTTCTACTGTATCTAAGTTAATATCTATAAGTTTAGTTTAAACATAATTCATTTTTCACTTAACATGAATATAAAGATCACAAGTTCTAACATCTGTTAAGTGACCTTACATGTAACATGGGACTAGAAATGACCGGAGGTTCAATTGTTCTAATGTGCTAAACTTAATACCTCTTTTCCTCATATCTTATTAACCACTTCTAGAACCTTTCATATTGTGGTGGGTGGAGTAACAAGGGACATGAACAAAGATTAAATACTTCAATGCTTACCGGTTTGTTTCTCTACGACTGGCTTAGGTTTTTCCTGACGTGGGCTCGGTTTAACTGTTTCTATAAAAAAAAGAACCGAATGCAAAATACATGTATACATGTATCATTTATAAATATTAGTGCATGTTCAATGTATTCCGGTATATCAAGTATTGGATTTGCGCAAAACTAATTCGCCACAATATGCAAAACGATGTTAGTTTTGTGCCAAGATTATTACGTAAAAACGCTACATGTATATTAGTATAATATTACTCGTAAATTGATATTTAATGTCTGTCATAGTTTTGACAGTACAAAAGTGGAAAATAATTTAGAATATAACTGTTAGATCCAAAACGTGGACCAAAACAATTTGAAACACACTTACCTTTAGGGACAGGGATAGTTTCCTGTTTATGAGGTGGTGCTTTTTCCTTTCTAGGGCTCGGTTTCTCCTCGTTTTTCGGTACTAAGGTATTCACCTTGGGCACAGGGCCGTTCATTAGGGGCTGTTCTTTGGCAGGAGCGGTGGCGGACCGTGGCTCGGAGTCGGGCCCTGAAACCAACGAAAGCGACACTTGAGCTAAGTGACAATCAAGGTTTAGGACTCCTAATGAGATTGGACCAAAATCTGTACTCTACGTACAGCAATCGGTCATTCTCGTCTCCAAACTACAGTGGAGAATGTGTTATTCTTTCCCAATAAACGCGTTTACGCAAAAACTATTATTTCCTGTGCAAACAGTTTGGAGCCAGATCAGACGCCGGGTAACCCGGCGTCTGATTAGGCTCCAAACAGTTTGCAACTCAGATAAAAATGAAATCTCAAAGTTGTCAAAAGGCTGTCTTTTTCTACAGTTTAGTGTTTTGCGTTTGCGTCTCGTTTGCGTTTAAACGGGAAAGAATAACAGATTCTCCACTGTATTTGCAATGGAAATTATGATTTTAGCATATACATATACGCGTATATCGGGAAAGAATATCGTATTCGCCACTGTACCATTGAAGATTCCAAGTAGTCTGCTCAACATATTGAATGTTTGGTTTTCGTAATTCTCTCCTGTGTGTCTATAACATAATCCTGAGAATCACATTTTAGTAACAGCACTTTGGTGGACAATACGTGATTGTTTCCCCTTTAAACGAAACAAAACGCAAATGCAATGCAATAAATGTATAAAATGACATGTGTTTTTTTTTTAATTTTATGACGATTCATTTTTGTCTCAGTGGAGCACGGTTTGCAGTCTGGTCAAACACCGGGTTACTCTGCGTCCGACTTTGCTTCAAACTGTTTGCAATGGACATCTTGAATTAAGTATGAATGCGTTTAAAGGGAAATAAAAACGTATGTTCCACGGTACATCCATTTTACAACCCGTTCTCTTCACCAGATTTGTTTTGTTCAGCTATGCATGCAGACATTAAGGTTGCTATCATTACTAATAGACCAATATACATTGGAGAAGACATTATACTTTCCCAATACACATTTACGCTAATTCTATCATTTCCATTGCAAATAGTTTGAAGCCAGATCAGACGCCGGAAGACCCGGCGTCTGATCAGTTTCCAAACTTTTTGCCATTACTATTAAATTGAACATTCATATTTGTTTAAAACTTGTCATTTTCAACATTTCATTGAAATACGTTTGCGTTTTGTTTGCGTTTAAAAGGGAAAGAATAATGTCTTCTCCACTGAAAGTTGTAAATTGATAGGAAAAGTTATATTCCTCGGTCTGAAAGCGGGTGTCTCCTATTGAAGTCGGTGGCTTTGGTCTAGGAATGATAATACAATCACACCATGTTGAATGTTCTATACAATTATCAAACCAAACATTTAACAAAATATATAAACCGAACAATGCTGCATCATTAAATATAATACTTAGATCGGATTGCTATCAAATCTACAGGATTTGCGTTTCATGCCGTAACAATTGCATTTGCATTTCTATAACTGATATATGATCCCTCTAAAACAGTTGTGCTACAGTGGAGAAAACGTTATTCTTTCCCAATAAACGCAGTTTCGTTGAAACACATATTTCATATGCAAACAGTTTGGAGCCAGATCAGACGCCGGGTTACCCGGCGTCTGATCAGGCTACAAACTGTTTGCCACTCAGATTAAAACAAATAGTAAGAATTGTCAAAAGATGTCCTTTTCAACATTTATTGCATTGCGATTGGGTTTCGTTTGCATTTAAACGGGAAAGAATAACGTATTCTCCACTGTTTAGCGTCCCGTGAATGGGAAGCGACATATACATGTATTGCGGACTCTGAACAGACGCCGCATAATTCACTATTTGCTAACAGGAATTTCTATAAGAAATAAAAGGAAAAAAATGAAACCTTAGACCAGGTATCCCTTAATTAAATATGAACTCGTTCAATGTACAGGTACATGTATACAGGAGCCGTATATACATTCCTTATGTACATGTATATATATATAAGCATGGGAGAATCCACTTTGTATAAACAAACATCATAGGATGTACAGTTAAGAAGACTTTTTTTCTTTCTCGCAAACGAAACTAACGACGCAATGCACTTACATGTAGAACACAACAGTTTCTTGAAAACAGTTTACTCTGAGTGGCAAACAGGTTGGAGCCTGATCAGATGCCCGGTTCCAAACTGTGTTCATACAATGGAGAAGACGAAATTCTTTCCCGTTTATACGAGTGGCAAAAAGTAAGAAGCCTAATCAGACTCTGGGTTACCCGGCGTCTGATCTGGCTCTAAACTGTTTGCAAGGGAAATAATAGTTTAAGCGTTTAAACGCGTTAACCCTTTGCCTGCTGGTCGCGACTTTATTGATTTTTGCAAAACGTTTAGATCCAGATCAGACGCCGCGTAACGCGGCGTCTGGTCTGGATCCAAACTGTTTGACACTCGTCTTTAAGTTTCTTTACTTATAAAATGTATACATCTAAATTTAACAAACTTTACAGACGACAATTTCAAAGCAGACGACATCATCCCATATAAGGGTTAATGGCAAAGGGTAACGTCTTCTCCACTGTAACTTATCTGTATTACATGTACATATACGTTCTTGCATACACCCGCTAATCCACATGACAACCATGGTTACATGCAGGCTGGATGAAGTGCTCCCTTCCTACAATGACCCTCCCAACAACGATTCCCTCCTTTCAACAACGCTTGCCGCTGTTCCCAAAACAAGAAATTTATGTCTAACGCTTTCACTAACTGCTGCAATATCGTCTGCTTAAAATTGTCGCCTGTTGTTTTTTCTCAAAATTATGTAATGGACACTTTAACAGAAGAAACATGAAGACGAATGACAAACAGTTTGAAACCAGATCAGACGCCGCGATACGCGGCGTCTGATATCGGTTCAATATGTTTCAAATGTAATCTAAGGGTATTAATTCCCCCTCCCTATAACAACTCCCTCCGAGCAACACACACATTCTTTGTCTCCCATTGGTTGTTGTTGAAGAGACGGATTAACATCAACACTTACATGTAGCAACTTATGCGGTGACTGGCTACAAAGTTCGCCGTAATTAACATTTATATCACAATATGCATGTAATAGCATGGAAGCCTAATGATGGTGTCATTAATATGAACTATAGTCAATTAACCTTTTAACTCTCAATGGCGCCTGAAAGCGCGTTTGCAAACAGTTTGGCTCCTGATCAGACGCCGCGTCACGCGGCGTCTGATCAAGACCCACACTGTTTGACACTCGTATCGATATTTATAAACTCATATAACCTTAAATCTAACTTTTAAACGTATCTTGCAGACACTAATACTGAAGCAAACGGCAGTAAAGCGGTGAAGGGGTAAAATTCTCCCGAATAATTTCATCATGGAAGTGTTAACCCCCTCTAGTGTCGGGCATATAGCTCTACGTCATCCATAAACAGTTATCACGTAAAAAATCACTTATCCTATATGCAAACAGTGCAGCCCAAGATCAGTAGCATGAGCTTTTTGATTTGAGTGTCATATTTGTCATTTTACAATATATTGTAAATAGACATCCCTTAATAGCATATGATATAATTGACCTAAATGGAAAGCGTTATTCTTTTCCGTTTAAACGCATACGAAGCGCAAAAGCAATGCACTACATGTATAAACTGTAGACAATTATAACTTTTTGACATTTCTCACGATTTATGTTAATCTGAGTCGCAGGCAGTTTGAAGAGTGACCAGATGCCTGTTTTGTCGTAAATTCGTTTATTTGGAAAGACTAGTTACTCATCCGCTGTAGATGCAGTTCCGAATTAACGCGTTCTTACATGTATGATTGGGTTGCGAATACACTAAATTTGTATTCCGCGTCTTGTCCGCGCCCTAGTGGACGCCAGGTCTTAGACGCCGGGGTGACACGGCACTGGTACATGTACATTGTACATGTATTGCTCCAAACTATTTGGAATTTGCTTCAACATAAATCATTTATTGCGAACATTAACCCTTAGCCCGCCAACTAAATTGTCGTCTGCTATATTTCTCGTCTGCTTCAAGTTTCAAAGTGCTTCAAAGTTGCTCAAAATTGCTGAAAATGTTGTCCGAGTGTCAAACAGCTTGGATCCTGATGAGACGCCGAGTTACTCGGCGTCTCATCCGGATCCAAGCTGTTTGCATATGGAGCTATAGTCGTGACTGGCAGGCTAAGGGTTAAGATTCCACTCACTCTGCAACGACAATGAGTGGAATAGTTGTTGTCTGCCGAAAAATGCCATCTGCTTGCTGTTGAAAAAGTTTCTATACAATTGAGAAGATGTTATTCTTTCCCAATCAAAACGTTTATAATGTTACCCGGCGTCTGATCAGGCTCCTGACTGTTTGCCACTCAGGTTAAAAATTAATACTCAGGGATGTCAGAAAATTGTCATTTCCTACATTCTATTGCAATGAGTTTGCGTTTCGTTTGCGGTTACAGTGGAGAAAATGTTATTCTTTCCCAATAAACGCTACTACTCTAAAACTATTATTTCCATTGCAAACAGTTTGGAGCCAGATCAGACGCCGGGTAACCCGGCGTCTGATCAGGCTCCAAACTGTTTGTGGCCAAGATAAACATGAATTATCAAAATTGTTCAGAAGTTGTACTTTTCAACGATTTAGTGTTTTGCGTTTGCGTACGTTTGCGTTTAAACGGGAAAGAATAACGGATTATCCACTGTAAACGGCACGACAAACGTCTTCTTCACGGGATAATTGACAGGAATAGGCTCTGAAGGACAGAAACCTGATCAGGGTCTATACTGTCTGCATTGTCCTGAAATCCTTTTCTTGTAACGGAGGCTTTAATGATTTCTTACCATGACTCTCCTTCTTTGGAGGTTGCAGCCGTTTGGCCCTTTCCTGTCCCTTTTGTCCATGACTAGGATCCTGAGCTTGTTTGGGTCTGGGGAGTTCATTGAAGGTTCGTCCTCGGCGGGGTTCTGTAGGTCTTCCCTTCAGCACACTATCATTGTGAATGGCTCTAGAAAAGAGGAAGAATAGTCATGGTTAGGTACAGCAAAGAAAACTGTTTCTTTCTCAATGAACTCGTGTCACTGGGGGCCAACGGAGTATCACGAGGATTGTTTCGCACAGAAGTCCTGTATATGTTCCGCACCGATAAAGTGCATATTTCGTGTACACAAAACGAAAGTAAAACACGAATTGATAAACAATGCTATAAACATGATAATAACATTACCTTTTTAGATTCATTGTATCAATGGAATATTACTTGGGTTATAAAGAATCTGTAGTAATGCAATAAATGGATTTTAAATCGAGTTTAACAAATAAACATTGTATAGGTGCCGCACAGAGTATGTATATGTTACTAAACGAAGTCCATTTTATATGTATATGTTACCAACTGAAGTCATCATTGAATTTATAGGATACAAACCGCCACGTATCATGTTGCTTACCGTTTATCTCGAAAATAAATGATCTCCACCAAATCTGTTGATAGTGACAGTCCAGTGAGAAATTTTTTAAAGGTTAACACACAAAAAACTGGTCCATTTCATGTAAGTTTCTGAAGCAGTTAAAAGTGCAGGACTAGGATATGAATTCGATCAATCAACTGTTGCGGAAGCAGATGAAGCTGACAGAGTGGTTGATTTGTCCGAGCAACTGGAAACAAATTCAAAGCGACATAACATCTTTAAAAATGTTGCATCCCGAATTGATCTGTGAAAGTTTGCAGCATGTTCTATATAGGAAAATATTCAAAGGGCTATACTTTTGTAAAACAGAAACAGCCAATATTCCATATAGGCCTTAACCGTTCGTCAAGCGTTCATTAAGCGTTCGTTAACCGTTCACTATGCGTTTCTTACGCATAGATAAACGCGTAAATGGGTAGGAATAGCGTATTTACCACTGTACAGTGGTTATTCTTACCCGTTTAATCGCAAACAGAACGCAAACGCTATGCAATTATACAGTGGAGAAACCGTTATTCTTTTCCGTTTAAACGCAAACGAAACGCAAACGCATTGCAATGAAATATAGAAAAAGACAATTGTTGGACAATTTTGACTACTTGTTTTTATTTGAGTGGCAAACAGTTTTGAGCCTGGTCAGACGCCGGGTTATCCGGCATCTGATCTTGCTCTCAACTGTTTGCACTGGAAATAATTGTTTAGCATAAACGCGTTTATTGAGAAAGAATAACGTTTTCTCCACTGTAAGTCTGACTATTTATTACAACCTGATTGGCTTGACAGTTTGGAGTCTGATTAGACGCCGGGTAACCAATCGTTTGTTCAGTGTCCGAGGTTATCAAATTTAAATCAAACTCTGTGCTCAAAAATAAATTTTCATTACATGCTGTAGTTTTTACAAAATATGCTTGAACTAATTTAAGTAACCATATTTGGATATGATTTTACGATAGAATAATGGTATGCAAATACTATAGTTATATACAAAATGCTTCCTGAAGTGTTATCAGCTGGGTAAAATTCTGAGTTTAGAGCACAGAGTTCATTTCAAGTTTTATAACCTTGGGGCCTTGCTCAAAACTCTTTGCCACACATGTACAGATAAATATTCATAATTTTCAAAAAGTTACCATGTTATTGCATGGCTTTTGCAGTTAGTTTCGCTTAAAAGGGAAGGAATATTGTCTTCATTATTATAGCGTGACTTTATTGCACTATTCAATAACTACATGTGCAGTATAGAGAAGCAATTATCCTACCCCGTTTGAACAAAATTGAAACCAAAAATGCAATAACATGTTAAGAATAAATCTTGATCTGAATAGTAAAAAGTTAGTCGCCTGGTCGGACGCAGGGTTAACCGGCGTGTAATCTGGCTCCAACTTGTTTTAAATTGGTTTTAAATAAACGCGTTTATTAGAAAAGAATGCCATCGAAAATGTAAGTGCAGGCCAACTTATGTTACAGTGGAGAAGATATAATTCTTTCCCGCAAACGTAGTGCAATAAAACTTAGACAAGACAATTTTTAAACAATTATGTTTATAAATGTTTATCTGAGCGGCAAACAGTTTGGAGCCTGATAAGACGCCGGGTTATCCAGCGTCTGATCTGGTTCCAAACTGTTTGCATTCAAAATAGCAGTGATAACGTAAACGCGTATAACGTCTTCTCCACTGAATATACATGTACATGTACCATTCAAAACAAGTCAAAGGGATAGTCTAATTTTAGAACTCCAAACTTGTTTGGGCCTTCTTCCTGAATGAGATACTGAAGGTCGTATTTTATCGTCTCCAATTATACCTCGCGTTAGTCACATTCTTTACTATTTGTCCAAACCAGTGAGCAATCCCTAACAACCTACCAATTAGTTCAATTATTTCAATCACTAGTTTGTACCATACGAAAAGCATAATTGAAATACTGCTGGAATCCGATATCTCGAATTCGTTAAAGCTGAATTTACCCCTGGCTTATTCCATTGTACAACAGATGAATTTCATTATTTCGAACAGGTTGAAGCAAACTTTACCCATATTTAAAACAATAAAGGTGGCATTTCCATGTACACTAACTTTTAAATTCAAATATGTTTTACTTAAGAGGGATAGAGAGGTTCGATTGTACATGTATTTACTTATGACACGGAGTAAAAACAGACTTATGAATAGCTCGCAAATAAACTTTTAAAATCGGTCAACGAATAAAGAGGGGAAAATAGATTTTAGAAAGTTATTATTGACTTAATAGTACAGTTGAGTCTCCATACATGTACCTCGAGTTCAAGTCGACATTGTCCGTATTTAAAAGTGACATAGTCACATTGTTCCTTTGGCATACGAATATGTTTGACTTATGAGAGTTCTAGTTATAAGAACTCAGCTGTAAACTTGTGTTGAGCTCTACTTAGGTGAGCTCGATTTATCGAGGTTAAACTGTATCTAGTTACAGTGGAGAAAACGTTATTCTTTCCCTATAAACGCGTTTACGCTAAAACTATCATTTCTATTGCAAACAGTTTGGAGCCAGTTCAGACGCCGGGTAACCCGGCGTCTGATCAGGCTCCAAACTGTTTGCCACCAAGATAAAAATGAATTATCAGAATTGTCCAAAAGTAGCATTTTTCTACGTTTTAGTGTTTTGCGTTTGCGTTTCGTTTCGTTTAAACGGGAAAGAATAACGGGTTCTCCACTGTAGTACATGTACAGTGCACGAGAAGACGTTATTCTTTCCCATTTAAACGCATACGAAACGTAAAGGCGTTGCACTTAAATAAGGAAAATTACTCTTATTTTTACATTTTCTCGATTTATTCTTATCTGAGCGGCACTTGATCAGACGCTGGGTTTCCCGGCGTCTGGTCAGGCTCTAATTTGTTTGTAATGGAAATAATAGTTTTAGCGAAAACGCGTTTATTAGGAAATAATTACGTCTTCCCCACTGTATTGAACAAACAAGGTATTGTAGAATCAGAGCTATGAATGATAAGTATAGACATGGTTGATAGTAGTGAATTAGCCTTTTACAGTGGAGAATCTGTTATTCTTTCCCAATAAACGCGTTTACGCTAAAACTATTATTTACAGTGCAAACAGTTTGGAGCCAGATCAAACGCCGGGTAACCCGGCGTCTGATCAGGCTCCAAACTGTTTGCCACCAAGATAAACATGAAATATCAGAATTGTCCAAAAGTTGTACTTTTCTACGTTTTAGCGCTTTGCGTTTCGTTTGCGTTTAAACGGGAAAGAATAACGGATTCTCCACTGTACTAATCTTCAGGACAATGTATTCAACGTAAAGTCTCTAGGTATAAGAATCTTCCGGTGGTGTTACCCAATTATAATTTTGAAACACCTGAACGCTCATCTTTGGTACATTAATACTATCTTTTACTGAGCGACATACAGTAGAAACTGGTTTTATAACATGAAATCAAAACTTTCTGATCTTGATTTAACTACTTTTAGCAACATTGAAGTTAGAATTTGTAAGAATACTTTGGTAGAAAATGTAAAACAATCCACAATGTCTGATTTCAAAACAACCTGGACTAGAACAATAAATAGGACCACTGCCATTTCTGGAAGAGGGAGAAACAAACTGAGAACTTACAGAGTTTTTAAACAAAATTATGATGTTGAAAAATATTGCCTTGTCATATTACCACCAAGTCATAGGTCAGCTTTCTGCAAATTTAGATGCGGGGTTGCCCCTATACGTATCGAGACAGGAAGATATGAAAATATGGCTGAAGAAGATCGCAAATGCCCATTTTGTAAAACTGTTGTCGAGGACGAGGCACATGTAATTTTAGACTGCCCTATGTATAAGGATTTTAGAACAGATTTACTTCTTAAAGCTTCTAATGCATTTGTTGACTTTATGAATTTTAATAAACTTGATCAGCTAAAGGTTTTATTTACCCATCCCAGTCTAATACGTATATGTGCCAAAACCTGTTTTAATATTTTAAAAAGAAGAACCCAACTTTTATGTAAGTAATGCATATTATTTTTATTCTTTATAGATTAACGTTTTACCTATCACATGTGCTTGCTGCTAATCAGTTCATCTTTGATCTGATCAAAGATGATAACGGCTTTTTTACATCGTTTCTTAAAAATACGCTGTAGTGTACGTTTTCATTTTCAAATTTTCACAACCTTTTTTCTTAAAGCAGATTTTAATACATCGATTAGCAGCATGCACATGGTCTTACTTATGTATATAAATTGTAATAGTCATTAATGAATTGAATCAATTCTATGATATTTGATCTGTGATAGTCTCCTATAATTCTTAGTAAGAATGGCTGTGTACGCCATAGTTTCTGTATATATGATGTTTGTTAATATTTATGTATGTACACAGATGAGACTTAAATAAAGATATAAATATACAGTAGCGGAGACGTTATTCTTTTCAGATGAACGCGTTTATACCAAAAACACGTACTGCCAATTACAAACCTTTAAAAGAGAGACCAGACACCGGGTAACCCTGTGACTGGCCTGACCCAAACTGTTTGCCACTCTGATTAGAATGGATCTTAAGAATATTAAATGTCATTTTCTACATTTTATTGCATTGCATATTGGAAAGAATATAACGCTAAATATCCACTGTACATTGTACATATGATTGTACAGTAAAACCTCTCTATTACAACTACACAATTGGGTTGATTAGTAGGTGTTTACGACAAGTTACTGCTTAAAGCAAAATGGCAGTAAAACCGAAAACTCCTTTAGGAGCTTTCTTTTTAACTGTAAACATGCTTTAAGCATTCACCTGCCTTAAACACCCAGTAATTCACACATTTTAGTGGTTGTAATAGAGAGGTTTTACTGTAGGTCGTTTTAGTGGTCGTAATAGAGAGATTTACTGTAGCATGGTCGGGGGACATTGAACCTATTAATTTTCATACCATGCATTAACCTGAAATTTACGCAGAGGTGCATGTTTCTACACGTACCCGAAACGAAATTAATAATACAAAGAATTAGTAATATCGGGTAGGTGCCCTGCACACATTTTTGTGCTTGGTTTAATGAAGTAACAGTGGAGATGATGTTATTATTTCCCGTTTAAACGTATGAAAGAAACGCAAACGAATTCAATAAAATGTGGAAAATTACATGTTTGGCATAAACGCAATTAGTTATAAAGACTAACGTCTTCTCCACTGTATGTAATAAGCGCGTGTATGCAACCACTTACAGTGGATAAAACATTATTCTTTCCCAAAAAACGCGTTTATGCTACATGTAAAACTATTATTTCCATTGCAAACAGTTTGTAGCCAGATCAGACGACGGGTAACCCGTCGTCTGATCAGGCTCCAAACTGTTGCCACTCAGATTAAAATAAATGGTCAGAATTGTCAACAAGTTGTTATTTTCTTCGTTTTATTGCGATGCGTTTGCCCTTTGTTTGCGTTTAAACGGGAAAGAATAACATTATCTCCACTGTATGCACATCTACACATGTACCATGTTCACACAATGTTATTTTTTACGAACCAACTCGTTGGTGATAAAACAATTATTTCCACTGCAAACGGATCGGAGTCAGGGGAGCAAACGTCTGACTAGGCTTAAAATTGTGTGTTACCCAGATAAAGAAGGGTCGTTAATTGTTTTGTCCAGAAACCGTAATTTTCTACATTTTATTGCATTGGGTTTCCGTTTCGTTTAAATGGAATAAAATTAAGTAGTCTCTACTGTACACGTGTTTGTGCACGTATGGGTAGCGGTATACAGTCACACACAAAAAGAAACAGAGAAAAAGGAAAACTGAAATACTACGATGTGCGTGGTTTATCTTATGAGAAACTCCCATAACAAAGCAAAGCAGTAAATACCACATCGGATATTATGAAAACCAGGAGCGGGAATCGAACTCGAGACGTCTGTATGGCATTCCAATACGATAACATCTGAGCTAAAGAGTATACTCGGGCCCCCGATATTAAATACGTCTTTCGCCGTCGCTATGCATTTATAGAACACATAGAGAGATTAGTTCATGGGATTAACACATCCCCTCTAATTACATGTAACACACGTGCCGCTATCGCATTTGATATGTAAGTTTGAATTGTTACACGGATGTTTACACTTTCTTTATATGACACATACATGTAACGAAGTCATCATTTATGATGACGAACAAAGCCATTTCGGCATTAACCCTTTCCCTTATAGAAGCGACTTTTAGCGCATTCATTTTATTCATCCGCCAAAGAAAATAGTTCCATTTTATACTGCCATTAATATGAACTATAAGAAATATTTTCTATATACTAGCAGATAGTAACTTAAAGTAAGCTGAAAGTATAGCAGAATGTGCCCTAGGGCACATTCTGCTTTACTTTCAGCTTACTTTAATAGGTCACATATGTTAAATACTAGAAACAGGCTATTGGTTAAAGGGTTAAAGTAATTTCGGCACATTAGAAGCCATTCCAACATTAGAAAGATCCTCCCGGACGAGCCCCCATCTTACGAGAATCTCTCATTACAAAGTATAACAAGAAATATCTTTAAAAAAGATATTCGGCGGAATGAGTGGTTGAACTAAGGCTATATAGATGGGTGTGCAAAATTGAATGAAATTGAGGTTTTCAAAAGAATTGTAATATCTTGGATTGAAAAGCAAAAAATAAAAGTATACAATTGAAACAGTAACTTTTATTTAAAATGCAAAACTATCATGTACAGAAATGCAAAACAAAACAATAATTTAACTCATATCCTAGCTACTGGTAGGAGATCCTCACATTAATCTATTGTTCTAATTATCAAACTTTTCATTCATAGAGTTTCTTGAAATAAACTATAGCATACACAAATGTACAGATTCAACAGTCTGCTCTACTTCACTCTTGTAAATAATGATGAAACCACACGATTGTGTTTAACTCACTTGAGGCCATTTATATTTAATATTGCTTTTAATGTATGGTAAATGTGTACAAATAGTTAACAATTAAAACAAATTGGTAGTAAACAATTACAAAACACCTAGCTTCCTCTGTATTTCAGATGTCATCTTAAATTGCATCAGCCCCAAGTGTAGTAAACAGTCTGGTCTGTGTCTCTAAATTTTACACTCACAGCCATATCTGGGAAAACTGTAATTGGACATAGACCAGCCTACAGGGCTCCAGATAAGAGGGAGTAAACTAAACAAATCACATTTATTCACTCATTTCAGCACCAAACCCTATGGTGTTACCACTGATTTTGATTGTCTCGAAGAGACAATTCAAATGTTTAGTGACACCACAGGGTTTAATGCACAAATAAAGATTCTAAGTTTTGAAATAATTCCCTTATCTGGAGCCCTGGCTACTATCCAATCAGACTATTCAGTTTCAACAGGTGCTCTCAAGTCTAAATTTCTGATCAAATATAATTGGTTGAAATGTGTGGCCAAACAGAAAGTGTGGCTAAATAGAAACCAGACAGCTCCGCCGAAAAAAGTTAAAAAATCCACATTGGATATTATGAGAACCTCGGGCATATGTCGAACCCGAGACGCCCGCATGACAGTCCAGTACTATAACCTCTGAGCTACATTTGTACATAGTCTACTCTCTAAGCTAGGAGGTCGATATTGAATACGGCTTTCGCCGTCGCTATGCTATTTATGCTAGGTTCACACCAACGGCGAATGCCGCGATTTAAATCAGCGAGCAAAGCGTCGTCGTTTTCGTTAACTTTTCAAAAAGCATCACGATCACTTACGGTCTGATAAGCTCTGATACGCTCTGACACGAATTGGTTGCCGCTTTGGGGCGAATTATTTCCCGACTTGTTACGGTTCCTCACGCTTTGATCCCGCTTTGATAAGGCTTTGTTGCGCTTAAAATCACGCTTTCATAAGCTTTATTACGCTTTATCACGCTTTGATGTGATTGTGGCGTTTTAAATAAGGCTCTGATACGGTTATCACGCTTTGTTGTGCATTGGTACGCTCTGTTCAGCTCTGTTACGCATTGGAAAATGTCAAGATCGCCGATTTAATGCCGCTTTTTATCCAGAGCCCATATAACATAATGCAGTAGAACCACAAAATCTTTGCACCTTTGACTCGAGTATACGATGGAAAAACAACAAGATCCAGAAGTTCCAGATGTACCAAAAGCATTATCTATCCGAAGAGGACATGATGTTTGTCTCCCAATTGTATAACTACATCCTAGCCCTTGAAAGCGTGAAAGAGCGTGAGAGAGCGTGAGGAAGCTTGCCAAGCGTAACAAAGCCTAACAAAACGTGTCAAGCCTTGATCGAAGCGTCTCAATTCGTGGGAAATCATGAGAGTCCTTCATGAAAACGTAACAAATCGTAACAAAGCGTGTCAGATCTTGATGAAAGCGTCTGACCTCGTGTCAGATCTTCATGCCAGATCGTAACAAATCTTGAGACATCTTAACGAAGCGTGTCAAGTGGTGACAGACCGTGAAGAATAGGGTCCCCGCTTTGAACCAAGCTCTGTTAAGCTTTCCTACGCTTTGAGTCAAGCTTTGCTGAGCTTTGTTACGCTTTGTTAAGCTTTGATACGCTCTAGGCGCTTTAATCAATTCGTGACAGATCGCCCAAATTTTTAAACAGTTTAAAAAAATTGGGCGCTCTTGCCGAATGTCCCTCTTTACTCCAAGCTTTCCCACGATCTATTACGACCCTGACGCTTTAATCAAGCTTTGTTACGCTTTGGTGCCGCTTTGCACGCCGCTTTAAAGCGCCATCAACGCGCCGTTGGTGTGAACCTAGCATTATAGAACACAGAGAGAGATGGAGTATGGAATTCACCCGTTGGGCCCGCGATTCTGACTATTCATTGCAAATAGTTTAGAAATTGATGAGACAAATTTTATCTCCGCTTTGAACAGTCAAAATGAACAACGTCAAAATCAGTAGCAGACCATACATTGACAATGGAGGGGTTATCCTTTTCACCGTGACGCCACTGGCGACTAAACCCGACTTTGCACAAAAAAACCAGTTTGGACCTAGATAAAACGCCGCCAATCGCTGTCCAAACTGTTTGCCACTGATACCAATACATCTTCAGTCAAATTCCAAAATTCGAAGACTACTTTTAAATGACGATATTGACGTTATTCTTTCCAATTAAACGCTCCTTATGTCCACTGCAAACAGTTTGGAACCAGAACAAACGTATGGCCAGGTTCCAAACTATTTGCCACCAAGATTAACATAAATCGTGATACATTTCAAAAGAATGAAATTTTCTACAGTTTATTGTTTTGCGTTTGAGCTTCGTTTACGTTTAAACGGGAAAGAATAACGTCTTATCTACTGTACTCCAACTCACGACTCAATTCTATAGTAAGCTGTATACGGAAGTACCCGATGTGACCCACTGTCCATGTCACCCATAGTCGATCCCCTTGTTGAGAACCGAGAATGCAAACTCTCGCAAAACCTCGTGCTTGCACGTGTAAATCCAGTTTGAAAAATCGCATTTTCCGCACGCCTGCCGAAGTCAAAAACATTGGTCCTAGCCTCAGCATCAAACTGACCCATTGTGATAGAACGTGCAATATAACCGGAGTTCATTGTTATCGTTGCTTTGAGAAAAATAGCGCAATACTTGAATTTATTATCCTGGATACGGAAACTCAGTTATATGTAAGTTTTATCCCCTAAAACTTCCCATGTACGATTCCACTTTTCAATAAAGGGTGGTCTATTTTATACTATTTGAGGTTGATATCTATAATATATTGCAAAATGACAAATGTCAGTGAAAAGCCCTCTAATCAGGGACTCTACTGTTTGCATTAGACATTTTTACTCTTCACAGGTACACTTTTGGTAAAGAACGCATATATTCGTCACTAGGGCACAATACGTTAACGTTTTCCGAAAAACTTGCAGTTGTCAAGGATACAAAACGTATCATAAGTCAACGCGTAGGAATATTGTAAACTATAAAACATATGTTTATGGGTCACTCAATATGAGATGACATGATCATCTTAAGCTAAATGAAGAAAACAATTAATGCAGATAGTTCTTTCGGTCGTTTTTGCATTACATTGTGCTGCATTAATCAATCACTGTTTACATTCCTATTATACGAAGTTTATTTGTCCCTCGTTGCCCGACTCAGTTTTAACATCCATTGCCCGAATTGGCCGAAACACTATTGCCAACCAAAGTCAAGCATCTATATCCTGCAATATCAAATTCCGCCTATCTACGCAGTGTTCTAACAGAGAAGAGAGATGTTAGTCAACAAATTGTAATGTTATCTATAAACAGTGTCATACACAGTAATTCCTGTATTCAACCACTTTACAGTGGAGAAAACGTTATTCATTCCAAATAAACGCGTTTACGCTAAAACTATTTTTTCCAGCGCAAACAGGTTGGAGCCTGATCAGGCACCGGGTAACCCGGCGTCTGACCAGGCTCCAAACTGTTTGCCACTCAGATAAAAATGAAAAGTCAGTATTGTCAAAAAGTGTCTTTTTCTACATTTTAGTGTTTTGCGTTTGCGTTTTGTTTGCGTTTAAACGCGGAAATATGAACGTATTCTCCACTGTACATTTAGTGTGTGTTACGTAAGTAGCTTGCAAAACTCTTGACATACATGGCACATACGTACATTATGCAGGAAACTCACATATAGGAAGTTTCTGCAAATTCATTTATAGCATTTAAGGGACACCTTTCTATAGAAGCCCTACTTCATACATGTATTCATTTCGATGGCCGTTTTAAACATTATATAAAATTGTGTTTAGAAACTATAAGAACTGTGTTTGGAATTATAAGACTTTCCTATTCCAGATCAACCTAACACAATAATTTAAAATTTGGTAACATGAATGACCCAGCATTGAATACATGTGAGTCGTCTAGGCAACAAACTAATTTCTTAAATATGTTAGCAGACTAGCAATAAGGAGCAGAAGATAGGTCATTACCCTACATACAGTGGAGAAGACGTATTATTTCCCAATAAACGCGTTTACGCTAAACTATTACTTCCATTGCAAACAGTTTGGAGCCAGACCAAACGCCGGGTAACACAGCGTCTGATCAGGCTCCAAACTATTTGCCGTCAAGGTTAAAATCAACATTCAGAATTGTCGAAATATTGTCCTTTTCTTACGTTTATTACAATGCGTTTGCGTTTCCTTTGCGTTTAAACGAGAAAGAGTAACGTACAGTGGAGAAACCGTTTTTCTTTCCCAATAAACGCGTTTACGCTAAAACTATTATTTCTATCGCAAACAGTTTGGAGCCAGATCAGACGCCGGGTAACCCGGCGTCTGATCAGGCTCCAAACTGTTTGCCACCAAGATAAAAATGAATTATCAGAATTGTCCAAAAATTGCACTTTTCTACGTTTGAGTGTTTTGCGTTTGCGTTTCGTTTCGTTTAAACGGGAAAGAATAACAGATTATCCACTGTATTCTCTACTGTACTTGGTTTTGGCTCCCTGTAGTTTCGACCTTGACAACGGCAGATAGGGGTTAGTTAATCTTAGGAACAGAGACTTGTTTGAAGACTTATCCTAATTTGTTACTCGGACTAATTCCCAAATAATTCGATCGAATCAATAGATGGATCATCTGGTAAGATCTGACTGGTTTATCTTGCGTTTCTCTCTGTTTGAATAAGATTACAGTGCAGAAGACGTTAATCTTTTTTCTACATAAACGCGTTTATGCTAAAACTATTATGTCCATTGCAAACTGACAGGAGCCAGATCAAACGCCGGGTAACGGTATTCTTTTTCTATAAAAGAGTTTATGCTCAAACTAGTATGTCCATTGTAAACTAGTTGGAGCCAGATCAGACGTCGGGTAACCCGGCGTCTGATCAGGCTCCAACCTGTTTTCCACTCAGATAGATCGTTCTTTATAAATTTTAAAAATATAATTATTTCTATAACATTTCCCCACTGTATATCTATAATGAACTTTTCCAGCCAGTTATTGCAATATCAAGGAATACATTGTTTAACCTATTACCCTATAGCCTGTTTCTAGTATTGAAGATAGTTGACCACTTAAAGCAGGTTGAAAATAAAGCAGAAGGTGCTTTAAGGCACATTCTGCTTTTCTTTCAGCCTGCTTTAAGCTGTAATCTTCTAGAATATAGAAACTATTTCTCATTATACATATTCACGACTGTATAAATTGGAAGGTTTTTCTTTGGTGGAGGAATAAATTAAAAGCGTAAAAAGGTGTATTTATGGGGCAATGGGTTAAGGCTGATAGCTGCTGAAAGAAACACGAAAGACAACTACATGTACATAACTACAAGAATTCGAAAGAATCTTCCTGCTTCAGTCATTACAGTGGAGAATCTGTTATTCTTTCCCAATAAACGCGTTCACGCTAAAAGTATTATTTCAATTGCAAACAGTTTGGAGCCAGATCAGACGCCGGGTAACCCGGCGTCTCATCAGGCTCCAAACTGTTTGCCACCAAGATAAACATGAAATATCAGAATTTTCCAAAAGTTGTTCCTTTCTACGTTTTAGCGCTTTGCGTTTGCGTACGTTTGCGTTTAAACGGGAAAGAATAACAGATTCTCCACTGTACTCTGTTTCAAATTTAATTCTATATGTAAACAATATTCATGTAATTTTGAACAATACCTGAAAACATAACAATTTTAGCGTAAACGCGTTTATTGGGAAATAATAACTCTTCCCCACTGTATGTCTTTTATTCAAATGTTTTGAAATAGATTAATATTTACTATACTATAGGTCAAAGGCATGCAATTCTTCTGTTTATTATATGGATGTCTAATAAAAGGTGTTAAAGCGTTTATGATATTGATCATACGTCAATCGAATAGGCGTTTCAATCGGTTCTCATTTATTCGAACATTCCAAGCGAAGTTTTATTTTAGCTCGTTAAGGGTTAGCTGACCTAAATTCTTTAACAAATAACTCAAATGTCTAACCAACCTACGTTACCTTAATACAAAACAAAAACAATACATGTACAGCTGAACCTCTCTATCACGACCACTAAAACAAGGACTAATTGATTGTAAAACAAAATTCGGTGACAGCTTTAAGCAATATGACAGTAAAGGAGCTTTCTGTTATACTGGCACCTTGCTTTAAGCAGTCACTTGTCGTAAACACCTGAAATATTATACAAATTAGTGGTCGTATTACAGAGGTTACTGTATATCATTTCATACAGTCCCTACCAACTGAGACCATACAGTGGAGAAGATGTAATTCTCGACCAATAAACGCGTTTACGCCAACACAATGATGTCCACTGCAAACAGTTTTGAGCCAGATCAGACGTCCGCTAATCCGACGACTGATCAGGTTCCTCACTGTTTACCACTCTCGTAAGAAAGCGCAATAGAATAGTTTCCACATTTTATTGCATTTATTTGTTTGGGTTAAAACGGGAAAGAATTACCGTGCGTAAGCAAAACTGTATTACTTAGAGTACATGAAGACGTTATTCAGCCCCGTGTAAACGAAACGCAAATACATGTACACTATACTTAAATGTAGAAAATGACATTTGTTTAAAATGATGACGATTCGTATCGATATGAGTGGCAAGCAGTTTGTACATGTAGCCAGACCAGGCGATGCGTTCTGCCGTGTTACCCGGCGTCTGAACCGGCTGCAAACCTTTTTGCAATTGACATAGGGTTTTAACATAACGCGTTTATTGGGAAAGAATAATATCTTCACGTATATCGAGAATGCATTTACGTAAATTCAGCCGTTAGTACCGAGAAACAAATTCATGTCTATATATGTATAAACATCCTCTAGTTACATGTAACCGGTGGACGTGGTGCAGTGGTAGCACACTAGACTAAGATGCAATGGGTCGTGAGTTCCATCCTCCGCCGGACCAAGTCCTTCGGATGAGACTTTATAAACATGTATCAGTACATTACACTGGGTATCTAAAAGAACTACAGAAATGTAGAAAACTGTGGATTATAAGAGTAGGGCATCGCGCCCGGGTTTCTGTTTACGCTCCCCTCTCTCTGGAGCGTCCAATTATCACATACATGTAGATGGCAGAAACGGGCGTTAACAAACAAAACAAACACATACTCTATAGTTGACAATTATCAGTGTAAGCAGCAATTTCAGAAATATTCGGTTTGAAAATATCTAGATTTAGGCTATGATAATTTATTTCTTTGTTAGCAAGGGAGTGTGTTTTCTAGGGCTGCCATAAGTTGATCATAAAAAATCCTAAGATTTCCAAATTTTCTATTTTTCAAGCGTGATTACTTAAGCAGGTTGAAAGTAAAGCAGAATGCGCCTTGTGACGCATTCTGCTTTACTTTCAACCTGCTTTAAGCTACCATGTGCTAGGATTAAAATCCAAAAAATTCGGAAAAATCCTGAGAAATGCCAGCCCTGTTGCAAACAGGTTGGTTCCAGATCATACGCCTGGTAATACAAATTAGCCAAACCGCTTGCCATTGTAAATCAACATAGTAGTCAATCAATGAACTAAAGTGACAAAGTAACCACGAGTTATGTCCCCTCTAATATATCACACATGCTGCTACTAACGACACATTACATAGCTTTGTAAATTGGTTGAGAAATCCGTGTGAAAATATTTGGTTGAAGTTTTAATCTATTTATCCCTGTATATTTCAATGAGCTCTCGATATGTGCTTGCTGCAGGAAATTTCATTGTAGAATCTTAAGAGACTGTACATGTTACATGTGTGTATACCGTTTTGCATGCCATACGAAAAGCATATTGCGAAGTCCAATCAGGAACAACACTGTTTCCTAATGTCTGACAGAACGATAGGAGTTACTGAGTTAACCCATTACCCCATAAATACGCCTTTTAACGCATTTTATTTATTTCTCCGCTGTAGAAAAATAGTTCTAATTTATACAGTTATGAATATATATATATCATAAGAAATGATTTCTATTTTCTAGAAGATGGTAGCTTAAAGCAGGTTGAAAGTAAAGCAGAATGTGCCTTAAGGCACATTCTGCTTTACATTTAATCTGCTTTTAGTGGCCACCTATTTTCAAAACTAGAAACAGGCTATGGGGTAATGTCCTAAGCTGCTGTTTACCTTAACCACCTTACAGTGTGAAATTTACCTGCTTTCAAAATACAATGGTTGCTGGGTGGGAACAAGCCGATTAAACACACGAGTAAATAATATTTAAATCTTTTTCAGGGTGTGTAAGAGGATAAATGAGTGACAAGTGAATGACTGAAGGACTAGATTATTGAATGAAAAAGTGAGAAATTATTGGCTGAGAAAGTGATTGATTGAGTGTGCGAGAGAGCGAAAAATTAGTGAATGCGTGAGTGGATAAAGGATCAACTGGCTGATTACAGTGTGATTGCATTGTTGTCGGAACTTAGTGACTGTGTGGTTGGCTTCTTTCGCTTCGAGTCCAATCTGTGCTCATAATGTTCTGTCTGTGAACTTCAGTGCTCTCTCCAAACAACGTTCATCCCTACAGTAATTCCCTCCTTACAACAACATTTGCCCAGGCAATTATGTTCAATGTCTCTCCCTATAACAACTCCCTCAGAACTACACACAAGAGCTATGTCTCATTTCAATAGGTGTTGTTGTAGACAGGGAGCGGTACATATATCTAAATACGAACCCTATCACTAAACTAATATGTACGTGTTTTATAGGCGCCTGCATGCCATCAATTTACCATGGCTGACATTTCTCCGGATTTTTCCTAAATCTTCGGATTTCTTTCTTAGCAGATTTAAGCTGAAAGCGGCTTGAAAGTAACGTAGAATGCGCCTTTTGGCGCATTCTGCTTTTTTTTCAAATTGCTTTAAGTAATCGCGTTTGAAAAATAGAACATTTGAAAATCGTAGGATTTTTCAAAATCACCTTATGGCAGCTCTGATTTACACAATTTTGTTTTTGTTTTTCTTTAACATTAGGATTTAATTGCATAGCTTTTGCATTTACATGTGGAATGCTCCCTCCCTACAACAGTCCTCCGAATAACGATTCCCTCCTCACAACAGCGCCTGTCGCTGTTCCCAAACCAAGACAATTACATGTATGGCCAACCTTTTCCTTTCTGCAACATCGACTGCAAAATTGTCGTCTGCTGTTTTTTCAAAGTCATATTATTGGACATTTTAACAGAACAAACATTACGAGTGACAAACAGCTTAATTCTAGATCAGACGCCGCGTTACGCTGTGTAAGTCAATTTCCCTCCCTATAACAACTCCATCTGAACAACACACATACAATCCTTGTCTCCCAATGGCTGTTGTTGTATACAGGAGGGAACATTGTTGTATCGATTGAACGGGAGGAAATCAGATGGTCTCCACAGTACCGGAATTTGAATGTTACATGTATATACATTTAAACTACGTTTTAAATTTGAAATACGGATAAGTTCGACTAACGCGAATTTGGTCTATCCAAGTCCAGACTTAGAATTATGACAAGTTCAAAGTTATACTGCATCTCGTTTGCGAGATTCGCCTATATTTATATATTAACCTTTTCCCCTATAGAAGCGACTTTGAACGTATTTAATGTATTCCTCCACTGACGAAAATAGTTCCAGTTTATTCTCTCATGAACAATTACAATAACATATATTTTATATAGCCTAATAGATGGTAGTTTAAAGTAGGCTGAAAGTTAAGCAGAATGTGCCTTAAGGCACATTCTGCTTTACGTTCAACCTGCTTTAAGTGATCATCTGTGTTTAATGTTACAAACGGGTTATTTGGGTAAAGGGTTAACAGTTGCTATTTTACATACAATTAGAGTTAACAATACTTACGGGAAGTGAATCTCCGTCGACATTAAGATATCGAAACGAAACACCTTAATGTATTTATATTCATTGGCAATATTGCAATTTCGGAGTTTGATCCGAGTCCTAACAGTTTTCATGCGTATGTGTATTTGCACTAGACGGATAAATGGATTGGCACTCACTCAAAATCATCACAACTATTTCTCCATTTTTAAAAGAACAATATCTCCTCAATTTGTTTACTCCAAATGATTCTTTATAGTTTCAACAGCTTCAAATAGCTTGCATATAATCATTTATGCAAATTTGTAACACACGTACACTGCAAACACACTGACTCTCAAATGCTATGTTTCCAAATCAGTTACTGAAATATTGGAACCTATTTAAGTTCTTTGCAAGCGCAACTGCTCATTTTCTTTTCTAATATATATGTAGATCTAAAAATTGATGTATAAACTACTAGTACTGTAAATCACTACGACAGTTTGTCCATTGAAACTAAATACATCAGCCGGACTCACAAAAATATGTTGCCTATTTAATAATGACAATAAGATTTTACCATTTGACTATATCATGACAAATATAAATAAAACAAAGACATTTTAATTAGCGGCGATTTTTTAAATTAAACTAATCACATAGTCTTATTGATAGGTGGTTGCTTAATGCAGGACATATGTAATGCAGAAAGCTCCCTTTGGGAGCATTCTGCATAACTTTTATTCTGCATTAAGCAGACACCTGCTTCAAGAGAATACACGACATATCCATTGATTGGTAGATTAACAAAGGTGTGTCTGTCGCAATTAACCCGCCTTAATTGCCAATCAAAAGACATACTAGATTACAATCAACCTATTTGTAGATAAACAAATATGCGAATTATCAATAATCCGAAAATCAATCGGCTGAAAACTTCCTCTTTAGTCTTTAAATCATTTGTTCTATGAATTAATTGATAAAAATAATCAACGTCACGTGTTCAGGGCATCCAGTTTCAAAAGCTGCTATACATGTATGCTATATTCTGTGAAGAAATGCCATCTGCTTTAAACAGTTAGTTGTATTTTTTCAGTGAAAGGGACGTTTTTTTCCCACTAAACACGTCTATGCTACAATCCTTATGTTTGTTATAAATAGTTTGGAGATACAGCGCTCCCTCTCTATAGCGACACCCAATGGGAGACAACCATTATGTGTGTTGTTCGGAGGGATTCGTTATAGCGAAGGCAATTGGCTTACATTTCCAAAACGCGGCGTCTGATCTGGAATAAAGCTGTTTGTCACTCCTCATTAAGTAGTTTTCTGTCAAAATGTCCATTATGTTACTTTGAGAAAAAACAGCAGACGACAATTTTAAGCAGACGATATTGCAATTTTAAATCGTTAGACATAATGTTCTGTTTAGGGAACTGCGACAAGGCTCGTAGTAAGAGAAGTCGTTGTTGTGAATGCCGTTGTAGAGAGGGAGCACTGTATTGTTATTTTCTACAATTTAGCCCACTACGTTTGCGTTTATTTTGTGTTTAAAAGGGACAGAATATAACTTTCTTCATAGAAACATTACACTAGGTATCGCATTGCATTTTCGTTAAGTGTCGATGTACAGTGGAGAATCTGTTATTCTTTCCCAATAAACGCGTTTACGCTAAAACTGTTATTTGCAGTGCAAACAGTTTGGAGCCAGATCAAACGCCGGGTCACCCGGCGTCTGATCAGGCTCCAAACTGTTTGCCACCAAGATAAACAAGAATTAGATCTATCAGAATTGTCCAAAAGTTGTTCTTTTCTACGTTTTAGTGTTTTGCGTTTGCGTACGTTTGCGTTTAAACGGGAAAGAATAACAGATTCACCACTGCAGTATGGCTAACGTTCATGTCAAACAGGTTTGAATCCAGATACAATGTACAGTAAGACGCCAAGTTATTCGGCAGCCTATCTTGATCCAAACTGTGTACACCATTTATCACAACTTCGCCCAAAATACTTTAGGAATGGATCAGTTGGGGAATTAGTTATTGTCTCTTACAGTGGAGAATCTGTTATTCTTTCCCGTTTAAACGCAAACGTACGCAAACGTACGCAAACGCAAAGCACTAAAACGTAGAAAAGAACAACTTTTGGACAATTCTGATAATTCTTGTTTATCATGGTGGCAAACAGTTTGGAGCCTGATCAGACGCCGGGTTACCCGGCGTCTGATCTGGCTCCAAACTGTTTGCACTGGAAATAATAGTTTTAGCGTAAACACGTTTATTGGGAAAGAATAACACATTCTCCACTGTAACACCATTGAACTTAAATAAATTATGTTAATGCAAACAATCGTTCTAGACTATTTGAAACTAAGATAAAAATCAAATAGTCACAATCTTTAAAAAAAAATGTGTCACTTTCTATATTCTATTACGTTGCGTTTATTTTTAGTTTCGCTTAAAAGGAAAAGGAATAACGTCTTCTCCTCTGTTCAAAATGTTTGTCTTATCGCTTTACCATTGAACATATCTTCAGAGTTTTTCTCTTGATAAAATATAATCACTTCGACAGAAAGGTTTGAAAGTTTTTTAATATGCCAATATCTATTGAAAAGTATCGCGCAATGCACTTCGATAAATCACAGCCATTGGCGTGTTAAATATTATTAAACGAAGCATTATTATTGAAAAACATGATGATTGGTTGGATATTTTTTGAAGTCGTTTAGATCTACTATTTTACATTTTAAAGTTTTATCAGTGGCAAACAGTTTGAATCCTGATGAGACGCCGAGTTACTCGGCGTCTCATCAGGATTCAAACTGTTTGTAAGGGTTTTCAGGGGCTGTCACATATCTCACAGGTTT
Organism: Gari tellinella; assembly: GCA_922989275.2. Classification (NCBI taxonomy): domain Eukaryota; kingdom Metazoa; phylum Mollusca; class Bivalvia; order Cardiida; family Psammobiidae; genus Gari; species Gari tellinella. The sequence goes on from OV277866.1 coordinate 51,437,558, forward strand.
AGTGTGTAAGGCTAATGTAGGCAATTTTGATCGGTTGTTGTGATAGTCCAATGCATAGAAATACGCCTAATCACGGTAGAATTGTTAAATTGTCCTTCAGTATGATTTGTCACTTTTTCTAGCTTTCATGGGAAATTATTAGTGACCTAATTCTGACCTAATTCCGACCTATGAAATTAGGTCATGCTCGGTGCTTCTGAACGAAATAAATGTAGTTACGATTATGTACATGTATTGTACTTCTATACTTATACTACTCAAGATTGCCAAGGATCAAGTAGTACTACATGTAGAAACAAGGATATACACCTTCGTAGGTTCCAATGCATTGGCCCTATCACTTTCTCACAGCATAACTTCCTTTCATATTTGACGATATGTGTGCCAATGGTTTACTTTACATAATACTGTGTATTCTTGTTCATGTCTTGTAGGCGAATTTTCGAGGAAATTATCAAAATGTGAAAGTTCTTTGATTTCACCAAAGTTTTCAAATCCATTGAATTCTACATTTTAATATTTTTGAGGTGTTACATGTACATGTATTCGTTGGAAAAAACAATGTTGTCCCTTTCAATGATCAATTGTACAGTGGAGAATCTGTTATTCTTTCCCGTTTAAACGCAAACGTACGCAAACGCAAAGCACTAAAACGTAGAAAAGTACAACTTTTGGACAATTCAGATAATTCATGTTTATCTTGGTAGCAAACAGTTTGGAGCCTGATCAGACGCCGGGTTACCCGGCGTCTGATCTGGCTCCAAACTGTTTGCACTGCAAATAATAGTTTTAGCGTAAACGCGTTTATTGGGAAAGAATAACAGATTCTCCACTGTACCTATTATTGAATTGTAAAGCATGCTACATGTAATAAACTCACAAATACAGTTTCTATCATTGTTAACAATGTACCTCTATGGGACATTTTCTATGTAGGTCCCATTAGAACCTATAGAATGGACCTCTAGCTACAACTCCTGGACATTTTGTTGAAATTGACCAAAACTGTAGAAAGTTATAAAGTAAGAAAGTGATAGTGTCGATCTATTGGTTCCTATGGAGGTTATACCTTTAAATCCGTAGCAAACTTTGAGTAGTATAGTATACATATTAGCAGATAGAAAACCCTTTATTGAATGACATCCATAGTAATTGCATGTACAGTAAAACCTCTCTATAACGACCACTAAAATAAATGCTAATTTGATAAATAAAAGACAGGCGACAGCTTAAAGCAAGGTGACAGTAAAACAGAAAGCTCCTACAGGAGCTTTCTGTTTTACTGTCACCTTGCTTTAAGCAGTCACCTGTCAGAAACACCTAATAATTAACACAATTTAGTGGCCGTTATAGAGAGGTTCAACTGTATCAGTTTTGCTTGTAAACAAATGTTACAGTTACAGTGGAGAAGACGCTATTCTTTCCCGTTTTTATAAACACATGCGAAACGCAAACGCAATGACGTTTCTCACGATTTATGTAAATCTGAGTGGCTCACAGTTTGGAGCCTGAACAGACGCCGGGTTACCCGGCGGCTGACCAGGCTCCAAAATGTTTGCAATGGATCTAATAGCGTAACACAGGCCTAATGAGACGCCGCGTGGTGCGATGTCTTACATGTATCAGGGTCGTGACTGTTTGCCAATGTACTTTGCAGGAGACACTATTAAATGGGTTACATAACGTCTTCATCTGGCTCCAATCTGTTTCTAATAGAAATATTGTTATAGCGCAAAGACCTTTATTGAGTCATATTCGTTTAAACTTAAAGAATAGAACTTCAACAGAACTAACTGCACGCGTTCCTACTTTGAATATATTGCTGTAAAAGCTTTGTTTGTCCACAACAACTCCATATAAAGTCTAAAACATTTTAAAGTCCACCACTTGACAGTACATGTACTACAGTGATCCCTCCCTACAACGGCCCTCCCAACAACAATTCCCTCCTTACAACGACTCATGCCGCAATTCCATAAACGGGACAATTATGTATAACGTTTTTACTGCTGCAATATCGTCTGCTTAAAGTTGTTTCTGCTGTTTTTCTCAAAGTTACATATAAATGAAGATATTTATAGAATCAATATAATGACGAGTGACAAACAACTTGAATCAAGATCAGACGTTGCGTTAAGTGGCGTCTGATCTGGATTCAAGCTGTTTTCAAATGTCATCCGAGTCTTAATTTTCCCTCTCTATAACGACTCCCTCCAAAACACACAATGTGTGTCTCCCATTGGGTGTCGTTGTACATGTATATAGAGAGGGGGCACTGTACATTTATGTCTGATATAATAAAGAATCCTCATCTGTCGATTAATTGCAATGAAGAAGGCTTTTATTCTTAAACAAGTATATCCACTGCAAACATTAACGAACTAGATCAAACGCCGGGTTACCGGTAACTGGTCAGGCTCCAAATATTTGTAATACATGTACGTAAGCAATAAGTTTCATCTTAACGGTAAATATCAACGTCTTCTCCACTGTAATACATCTAAAATTAAACCACTTGACATGAGTGAAAATATGTCTGATATAATAAAGATCTTCATTTATCGATTAATTATTAATTATAACTGAAGAAAGATGTAATTATGTCTAGAGAGGGATGTCACCCTGAACTATAAGTGTAATATGATTCGACTGGGGTAGACATTAATACAGTGGAGAAGACGTTATTCTTTCTCAATAAATTTGTTTATTCTAAAAAATCCCCTTGTCCATTGCAAACAGTTTGGAGCCAGATCAGACGCCGGGGTCCCCGGCGTCTGATCAGGCTCCAAACTGATTGCCACTCATATTTCAAGGAATCGTTTAAATTGTCAAGAACTTGCCAATTTCGAAACTTTTTTGCATAGCTTTTGCGTTTTGTGTAGTTTAAATGGGACAGAATAACGTTTTCTCCACTGTACTTCACATAATTACGAATCTGCGTTGGTAATAGAATTAAGTGTATGCTTTTAAATACAATAAATCTCGACTATTACGACCACTCAATATTAGGTGACTGCTTTAAGCAGGATGAGAGAGAATGGGCTTTCTGCTTTACGTTCATCATTCTTTAAGTCACCTGCTGCTTTTTAATCTGAAGGCCGAGCATTCTTTTGAGTGATCTTATTACATGTAGAGGGAGTAACAGTTATATAAATACAATTTATGTCACTTGAATTTGACAGCAACACCGCCCACTGTGCTTCTGCCATACCCACAAGGAATCCTCACCCATACGTCCATACTTGACAGTTGACAATCACCCGAACATAGACCAAAACAAAACTAAATAGTAACTACATGTACGACTACATGTACATGTAGTATTAATTAGCCGTTTCACTGCCTTATGTCGTACAGGCGTTATCAAAACAGTCTGGAGCCTGATCAGACGCCGATGCATTAGGTTTCTGATCCTGATGATTTTATTATTTCCAAATAAATGCGTACATGTTTGTGCTAATTTTTTATATAATAACAAACAGTTCGGATCCGACGTCCGATCAGGCTCAAAAAAGTTTGCAGCTAAGAATAAAATCAGTTGCTTAAGAAAATTAAGACATGGTAATTAACTAAATCCCATTGAACTGCGTAAATGTTTCGCTTGCGTTTAAATGAGAAAGAATGTCTTATCCGATGTACTTTTCATTTTAAATAAATGTAGATCATACTTCAATTTTAATCATTTTCAAAACGATAACAAAGCATGCACTTTAGAGAATTTCTGTGCGTCAATGAACCTTTATTCTGCCAAAGGCGATTTTACCAACGTTAAAATTTGCAAACAGTATGAGTTCAGATCAGACGCCAAGTATCTCAGCGTCCGAACATAATTATTCTACATTGAATGCCGTTCGTGTTGAATTTTCATCAAATGAAAAAAACTTAAAATCTAACATGATAAAAAAAAGCAGACACACATTTTGAAGTCTGTAATTCAGTGATATAGAATCCAATAACGTTTTTAAAATCGTTAATTTTCTAATCGTTTCTGTATTAAAGTGAGGCACTCATCATGCATCTACATGTATATAATAGCGTTTATTAGCTCATGTCGTATTGTAATTTCTCCCACGCTGTCCAGAGGTCTTGGGAAGCATATATATATACAGTAGTTGAGAAGCATATATACAGAAGAAATTCGCGATACTTCGAACATAATCATATTTCAAAGTTAGACGCGTCTTGATCTATGTACTGTTTGCAATGCTTTAAGATAGATTTTCTCTCATGGTACGGCTCATATACTCGTATATCGTTGTTTCCAGCACAGAAATAGTTCAGTGACTTTACTGCATTACCGTGGCCCGTTTCATAAAACTTCGTACGACAATTGTTGTCGTAAGTCAGATTAAAAAAAATTCAATTATTATTCATTTTTCCATCTAATCCTGTTTTGTGACATCTCTTTAGAATCGTCTTGAAACAGGTATCAGAAATTGAATGTATTTTAAAGTTTTGACTTGCGACCGTTTTTGTCGTACGATGTTTTATGAAACGAGTCCCGGGGGAATAGCAACTTACCTAGTATGGTGTAGTTTGGTATAATAGTTACTGTAAGCTTGAGTTCCTGTTGTCATAGTGTGATACGTTATCTATAATACGTGATCACTCAGTGAGAGTTAATCTATTACTTCATAAATACGCCTTTTTACGTCTTTAATCAATTCATCTACTGAAGAAAATAGTTCCCTTTTATAAAGTCGACCAAGGACGCCGAAGAAATATATCCTTCATCCTAGCAGATGGTTGCTTATAGGGACATGTAGGTTGAAATGCGCCTTAACTTTCAATCTGCTTTAAATATAGTCATTTTACATGTACATGTACATGTATCTTCAAAACTAGAAACAGTCTATAGGGCAAACGGCTAATGATCCAATGTCAACTTTTCGTATATATCCGTATTTCATCCTAATCATATCAATAAATCCATTTTAAAGTTATAGATTCATTTGGTATACACGTATATATATGTTACAGGGTATTAAGTGTAATCAAGAAATACGTGAAATCCCTGAAAATATGGGATTTCACGAAAACCCTAAATCTCCCAGGGAAAATGCGTAATTTTGAAGCTTTTGGTTGATTCTTTTTATAAATATATTTGGCAGTTACTTTTGGTTAAGGTAATGAATCTTACCTCGTTTACATGTAGTTCATTAAGCTCAAAAGCAAGTATCACGCTATAAGTTATGTTGTTAACCTTATTAACAAGACAGAAGTCTTAGTTTTTAAATGTCCTGACTTAAATGCACACTGTTCACTTATTTTTATTTACTTGTGCGATAATCTTTGTATGAACGTTCATTAGACCATGCTATTTAAAGAAAGCACGATGTTTAAAACCAATATAAATGTCATGATAGTACAAATCTATTAATATGAGGAAAAAAGGGACATTTCATCAATTCCCTTAAACGCCCGGTCATTACGTGGAATCCCTAAACAGTTCAGGGATTACGCGTAATCCCTGATTACACTTAATTCCTGTACAATGTAACATATACATGTATTAGATACAGTGGAGAATCTGTTATTCTTTCCCAATAAACGCGTTTACGCTAAAACTATTATTTGCAGTGCAAAAAGTTTGGAGCCAGATCAAACGCCGGGTTACCCGGCGTCTGATCAGGCTCCAAACTGTTTGCTACCAAGATAAACAAGAATTATCAGAATTGTCCAAAAGTTGTTTTTTCTACGTTTTAGTGCTTAGCGTTTGCGTACGTTTGCGTTTAAACGGGAAAGAATAACATATTCTCCACTGTACATAAGAAATTGATGGTACTTTCATCAACACGGTATCATCTTGTACATTAAATAGCACATGTATCCGCATATTCCGTGAAAGTTCAATGATAAATCCATACCAACAGATTTTGTCATAGTGAAACCTTGCGACCACAACCACTTAAAAGTACATTAAACCTATTATTGACACATAAAACTGGCTGCTTTTTCCAAGAAACAGTGAATATGGCACTTCCTTTAATAATACATGTATTCTGCGTTAATTTGATCTTAATTTTGATGGTCACCAACTTTAAACAAATCAATTTTCTATTTGTGTGGACTTCTAGCAGGATTTTGGTTATACCCTGAAACGGGAGAAGACGTTATTCTTACCAAATAAACGCATTTACACTAAATATATTATTTCCCATGCAAGCAGTTGGGAGCGAGATCGGACGCCGGGTAACCCGGCGTCTGATCAAACTCTTAACTGTTGGCCATTCAGATTAAAATAATTTGTCAGAATTGTCTAAAAGTTGTAATTTTCTACTTTTAAGTGCATTGCTTTTGCGTATCGTTTGCGTTTAAACGGGAAAGAATAACGTCTTCTCCATTGTAATCTATAATGTGTTACAGTATACTCCAAATATTGCGATCACTAAATAGAAAATATGTTACATGTATCTGTCTTAATATAAAGTGACTAATGAAGACATGGTAAAAGTAAAGCGGAGCGCTCCTTTATGAACTTTCTGCTTTACTTTCACCTTGCGTTAGGCTGTTGCCAGTTATTCAAATCACACAAGTTTGTTCGTTGGAGTGCTCGTATTGGCCGGTTTTACAGTATCGTAAACTTTCTTGAATAAATGTCGACAAGAACAAAGGAATCCGCATGTGATAACATCCAATAGCAATGGTGTATTCTATGGTCTGAAATACGGTGGTAAGAAAACAAAATAGTAATTGAAAAACTTGTGAAAAGTCAATTTCTTTTCAACCTCTAAGCTGCCATGGACTTGAACCAATATGACCTGGAAAACAGGCATACACTTAACAAAAACATTAAAACAAGAACTGCATTAGATTCAGGTATGATATAGAAAACTTGAGATCCACAACTATATGCTGGTACATGTATCCACAAGATGCTACATGTACTTATTCATATAACAGGACGACATCAAACGTATCAGGAAAAATCGAAGCAGACATATTTCACAACAGATTCAACTTTTAACTGCAATCGTTTACAACCGTCTGTGACCCGGGTCAAATCTAGATTTTATGGTTTTCGCCGATCTTTTTTTATACAAAAAGCTGTAAAATTCAAGTTCAAATGTGCGTTTAGTATGTCTATATGTATGTGACTATCAAGCCGCGGCATGACTGGTCCATGTATTTGCAAACAGTTTGGTACCAGATCAGACACAGATTAGCCCGGCGTCTGATAATGATCTAAAAGGCTATTTGACATTCGATCGATGCATTAAACTAACTTGAAGGAGACCGCATTATTGCAGTAATGGTACAATGGATGTTCGTAAGACCTTATTGGGCTGTGGAATGAGGAATTTATAGTATCAGTGTGACATTGGACCACAGAGTACAGTGGAGAAGACGTTATTCTTTCCAGTTTAAAGGCAAACGAAACACAAACGAAACGCAAAAAAACTTTAATGTCGAAAATAATGTCATTTTATAAGTCTAACTAATCATGTTAGTCTGAGAGGCAAATAGTTTGGAGCCTGATCAGACGCCGGTTACCTGGCGTCTGATCTAGCTCCAAACTGTTTGCATTTTTTGAAATAATAACCGATACCGGGTAAACCGGCGTCTGATCAGGCTCTCAATTGTTTGCCACTCAAATTTAAAGAATCGCTAGACATTTAAAGCCGCATTGTGTTTTTGAGAAAACCAGCATAAAACTGTTGTTTGGGGTCCCATTTGAACTACGTGGGACGTGATTCTTTCACAAAAACCGGCTTTATCTAATAAATTCGCTTTTTAAATTTTATTTATAATATTTTTGTGCTGCTCAAATTAAAAAGCCTCCCTTGTGAATGGAAAGAAGGACAACTCTGTAAATACAGGGCTCCAGATAACGGAAGTATTTCGAAAACTAAAATCTTTATTTCTGCTTTTTAAACCCAATGGTGTCATACTCATTAAAATTGTCTCGAAGAGACGGTTTAATCAGTAGTAACACCATAGCATTCGGTGTTGAAATGAGTGAGAAAATGTTAGATTAGTTCAGATTACTCCCGCTTACATGTGTATAGCTGGAGCACTGAAAATGACCCTGTTAACCCTTATTCTGCTGCACAGACGTCTGCTTTGACATTGTCGTCTGCAAAATGTGTTCAGTTTAGATTTATGCATTGTTTTGATTAAACAAACCTCAAGACGAGTGTCAAACAGTTTGGATCCAGATGAGACGCCGCGTTACGCGGCGTCTTTTTAGATTCAAATAGTTTGTAAACTCCGTAAAGTTACGACCAGTATGCACAGGGTTAAACACTATGAGATCCAGTAACAACGTGTAAATATTATTCACGGTGGGTAAACGATTAAAAAAACTACGGAGAATCTATACATGTACCTTGAGCTTGCTGAAAATGATTGTTTCAGCCTTGTCCGCTCTCAAACTCAAACACTTCTTATTGGATCTTCACCAAACTTGCTACAAATGTTTATTAGTATAAAATCTAGGTCAGGTTCAATAACTAGCAAAATCGCATAAGGAATGTCTGAGTTATTGCCCTTGAATAATTAAAAAATTACTGTTTCAGCATTTTCTGCTCTCTAACACAAACATTTTTTATTGGCCCTTCAACCAAACTTGCTGACAACGTGTATTGGTATTAAATCTAGGTCAAGGAAAAAAATCGAATATAGTTTAATGAAAATCCTTCAAGAGGTAAAGGAGAAAAGGAGTGGTCATTTATTACTTAACTTATTACCAACACGGCTAAGATGAAGCACATGCAACAATTGACCAAATATTTGGCTAAAAATAGAATAAAAACTGGTCGTTTTACCGAGTGGACAGGGCAAAAATAAGGATAAAATAGCAAAATTTTAAAAATTAAAGAACCATAACTCCAACATGCCTTCGACGATTTTGGTATTTATAGAACTGGACCAAGATTTTATACAAATATTATTTTCAGCAAATTTGGTGAAGATCCAATAAAAACTGTTTGAGTCAGAAAGCTGACAAGCATGAAGTAGTCAATTTTTAGTCCTTCAAGGGCAATAACTCCAACATGCCTTGTAATAGATTTAATATTAATAAACATTTTCAACAAGTTTGGTGAATATCTGATAAAATCTGTATGTGTTAGAAAGCAAAAAAATGCTGAAATATTAATTTTTAATACTTAAAGAGTAAAAATTCAGACATGCCTTTTGCGATTTTTTAGTAGTATTCAAACCAAACCTTGATTTTATATAAATAAACATTTTCAGCAAGTTTGGTGAAAATCAAAAAAAAAAGTATTTGTGTTAGAGAGCAACATTTGGTGAAACAGTCCTTTTTAATACATAAAGGGCAATAACTAAGATAATCCCTATGTGATTTTAGTAATAATCACACTGGACCTAGATTTTATATAAATAAAGAATTTCAGCAAAATTGGTGACGATCCGATGAAAACTCTTTGTGTTAGAGAGCAAAAAAGGCTGAAACAGCCATTTTTAAAAATAATTAAAGGTCTATTCCTCCAACATGCCTTATGCGATTTTAGTAGGATTCAAACTTAACCTTGATTTTATATTAATGAAACCTTTCAGCAAGTTTGGTGAAGATTCCAAAAAAATTATAATAATCAGCAAAACTTGCTGAAAACAGTCGTTTCTAATACATAAAGGGCAAAACCTCAGATATGCCACATGCGATTTTTGTAATAATCAAACTAGACCTAAATTTTATATAATCAAACATTTTCAGCAAGTTATGTGAATATCCGATAAAAACTGTATGTGTTAGAGTGCAAAAGTGACTGAAACAGTCATTTTTTATTAATAAACAGGCAATAACTTAGATATACCTTATGCGATTTTAGTAGTAATCAAATTAAACCTTGATTTTATATCAATAAACATTTTCAGCAAGTTTGGTGAAGATCCAATAAAACGTATTTGTGTTAGAGAGCAAAACTTGCTGAAAACAGTCATTTTTTAATACATACAGGGCAAAAACTCAGATATGCCACATGCGATTTTAGTAATAATCAAACTATGAATAAATAGTTTCAGCATGTTTGGTGAATATCCGATAAAGCTGTTTGTTTTAGAGTGCAAAAATAATTGAAACAGTAATTTTTTATTAATTAACATGCAATAACTCAAAAATACCTTATGCGATTTTAGTAGTAATTAAATTAAACCTTGCTTTTATATCAATGAACATTTTCAGCAAGTTTGTGGAAAATCGGATAAAAAATAGTTGAGTTAGAGAGCGGACAACAAAGTGTGATAGTCTAACTGACTGATGGATGGACGGGCGGAGGTACATGTAGATACGGTTGCACCCAGTGAAGTTGAGTTCGGCTGTATCACGTGATACTAAGCCGTGTGGAAATGTTTATGTCAGACGTTCTATTTTCGGTTTGTTATGATTTTAAAATGCTCTTTTTGGTGATTTAGGTCCGTCTTCAACATTTCATAGATCAGTTTGGCCCATAAGGATGTTCAAACATTATTATTAACCGTTAATGTATTTCAGGCATTAAGAAAAGGTCTGAAAACACAATGGGACTTTATAAACACTCGTCAAATTTCAATATGTCATTGATTTGTTTGCGTTTAAACGGGAAAGAACGTCTTCTCTGTAGTGACATTGCTGCATTAAACAATGCAATCTTTGAGAGATCACGACCTAAACCCTTTCTCCGTTTATTGTCTATTTTAATAACCCGTTCACCGCTATATTAGCGACACAGAAAGAAAGAAAGACAGACAGACAAAGACATACATGTAAATAGTCATATGCACATACATCTAATAGAGAGTGTGTGAGAGAGAGAGAAAGAAAAGTAGAGAGACACAGATGTAGAGAGAGAGATATATATAGGGAGGAACAGTGACAAATGTTTCAAGAGAGTTAAGTGAAAGAGATAAAGAAAAAGGGCAGAGATAGAGAGAGATTATTAGAGGACAGTAGAGTGAGGTAGAGAAAGGGAGAGGTAGATAAAGATAGAGAGAGTGGTAGAGATAGGGAGATGTATATAGAGAAAAAGAGATGAGATGAGTAGAGAGAGGCAGAAATAGATACATCGAGAGGGAAATAGAAATATGGAGATTGAGAGGGCGAGAGATAGATAGGGATGGGATAGAGAGATAGAGGTAGAAAGAGAGATATAGACAGAGAGGTAGAGAAAGAGAGATATGGGACAGTGAGAGTGAGAGAGGTGGAGAACGACGAGAGAGGCAATGAGTATTTGAGAGAGAGAGAGAGAGAGAGAGATGTCATTATGCATTTATATGGATCGTTCTTCATTGCGCATATTAATTGTAGCTATATTAATAGGGCCAACCTTTTCATTGTTATCAAATAATATTTTTGAATATTTGTCAAATTGTCGTGTCAACAACCTTGTCCACTATTTAGATCGTAGGCGATGTTCAAGGCTAGTGGCTATAAATAGAGCCAATCGAAAAGCTCAAGTAAGCCACTGTTAAATCAAGAATGAAGTAAAGCAGATCATTTCTCTGGAAGCTTTCTGCTTTTTCTTTCAGTAGCATAATGCTATCTGTCCTTTTACTATCGACATGTATTCGTTGAATGGTCGCTAACAAAGTGGCAACTATTCTAGTATGTTCCCCACTACTCGAGGAGCATAATTTAACCAGGGATCGAGTCGCCACCTGCCGCACTGTGGTCACCGCTCTACCCATGAGGTTCTACAGTGCTCCTCCCTCCCTACAATGCCTTCCAAACAGCGATTCCCTCCTTACAACACTGCTTGCTACTGTTCCCCAACAAGACCATTACAGGTATGTCTAACATTTTCACCTCTGCAATATCAGAAACATAATGACGAGTGGCAAACAGTTTGAATCCAGATCAGACGCCGCTTCATGCGGCGTCTGATCTGGATTCAACCTGTTTGCAAATGTAATAAAAGCCGTGCTTCAAATTCTAAGGTTAATAGTTGTCCCTCCCTATAACAACTCCCATCCGAACAACGCATATAATCTTTGACTCCCAGTTGTTGTTGTTGCAGAGCGGGAGCATTGTATATCCTTTCCTCATTTGGCAGATATATTCGGTCACATTGAGTCTTAGAGTAAACCACACTACAGCGACAACTCAACTAATCGCGTGTCTTAGACGATTAAGGCAGATTAATACTTTAAGCAGGAAGAAGGTAAATCAGAAAAAAACACCTAGAGGATCCTTCTGCAAACTTTCATCCTGCTTTACTTGTTCAACCATCTTTAAAAGCAATAAGCAAGTATACGATTGATTTATTAGAGAAGTGTACATGTAACTATACATTGGAGAAGACGTTATTCTTTCCCGTTTAAACGCATACGAAACGCAAACGCAACTGTTTATTTAATCTGAATGACAACAGCTTGGAACCTGATCAGGCGCCAGGTTACCCGGCGTCTGATCTGGCTTCAAACTGTTTGCACTGTAAAATATAGAATTTAGCCTAAACGCGTTTATTGTGAAAGAATATTAAGGTATTCTCCACTGTATCTTAATATATTGGCATGACATGCTTTTACAGTTGGCTTACTGACAGGGTTTAGAAATTTAGTCAAGGTTAACACTAGTGTTATAAATACTGGCAAGTTTTTTGCAAGTACAGTTGAAAAAATGTTATTCTTTCCCGTTTAAACGTTTACGAAATGCAAACGCAAATGCAATAAAACGTAGAAAATTACAACTTGTTGACAATTCTGAATGTTGCCTTTTACCTCGACGGAAAACAGTTTGGAGCCTGATCAGACGCCGTGTTTCCCGGCGTCTGATCTTGCTCCAAACTGTTTGCACTGGAAATAATAGTTTTAGCATAAACGCGTTTATTTGGAAAATATAACGTCTTCTCCACTGTATAGACCTTAACACTTATCATGCTGAATTGTCCTCTGCTGCAAATTTATCGTCTGCAAAATAAAAGCAAACTCATAATCAGTTTGCACGTTTGATTCAATTCAAGTAACATTGAATATAAATCGCTAGCAGTTTGGATTCAGATCAGACGCCGCGTATCGCCAAGATAAGGTTAACATTTCTGTTGTCTATTCAATCTTGAATGTATCTTATATTTTCAAACAAATTGGACCCAGATCAGTCGACGAGAAATTCAGTATCTGATCTGGTTCAAAACTGATTGATGATCTTCTTTAGGTTTCTATAACTTTTAAATGCGTCAAACGCCGTCTGACAATATATTTGCTGACGACAAATTCCGTGCAAAATATATCACGACCAGAAAAGGGCTAACTAGGTTGTTACAACGTTTTTGCGTAAGACAATTAGAAACACTAACTAATAATAGCTCCGCTACATAATAAATGGGGAATTGAGTAGTCAATCGTCCGGCAAATACGACATAACGACATAAGAAGGGCTAAATATGTTGTAGAACTTTTTTTGGCTACGAAAATTAGAAAATACCTACTAATAATAGCCTTGCGGTATGATAAATGGGACAAGTGTGGCCAAGTAAGGAGACAAAATTACCTTGTTAGCAACATAAGTACCTACAGTGGAAAAGACGTTATTCTTTCCCAGTAAGCGCGTTTGCGCTGAAACTATTTTTATTCATTGCAAACAGTTTGGAGTCTTATCAAACGCCGGGTTACCCGGCGTATGTTCAGACTCCAAACTGTTTGCCACTCAGATTAACATAAATCGTGAGAAATGTGAGAAATTTCTAAAAGTTATATAATTGTCTACAGTTTAGACTTTTCCAATATAGCAAAGGGAAACATAAAATCCGATAAGTCGACAAGTTATAATAGAAATATAGTTGAGAAGACGTTATTTTTTTCTAATTTAAAACTTCACTAAATGGACACACGGTGCAATAAAATGAAGAAAATGACAGTTTAGTTTACATATTGACATGGCAAACGGTTTGGAACCTTATCAGACACAGGGTTACCCGGCGTCTGAGCAGGCTCCATACTGTTTGCAATGGGAATCATAGTTTAAGCAAAATCGCGTTAATTGGAGGAAATACATGTTACATTTCGGTATTTGTACTCTCTGCAATCGCAAACTACAGTTGAGAAGGCGTTATTCTTTCCAGTTTAAACGCAAACGAAATACAAAAGCAAGACATTAAAATTGTTAAAATAAAATATTTTTCATAACTTTGACGACTCCTTTGAACTGAATGGAAAACAGTGTTGAGCCTGATGAGACATAGTGTTACAGTGGAGATTCCCAATAAACGCGTTTACGCTAAAACTATTATTTCAATTACAAACAGTTTGGAGCCAGATCAGACGCCGGGTAACCCGGCGTCTGATCAGGCTCCAAACTGTTTGCCACCAAGATAAACATGAATTATCAAAATTGTCAAAAAGTTGTACTTTTCTACGTTTTAGTGTTTTGCGTTTGCGTACGTTTGCGTTTAAACGGGAAAGAATACATGTAACAGATTCTCCACTGTATCTGTCGTCTGATCTGGCTCCAAACTGTTGCAATGGGAATATTAGTGTTAGTGTAAACGCGTTTATTGGGAAAGAACAACATCTTCTCCACTGTACATGCTTGACTATTTATGAAATAGTATGCATATATTAATAAAACGACAAATAGAAAACTTCCTGATCAGAAGGCCTAACATTTACAGGGACCCTCTCACTTGAGTCTACATGTTTTGCACCCCATAACTCCCTCATCAAATTATACCACATAAATACGTATATTTTACGCCATTCAATTATTCCTTCGCCAAAACCAAGAGTTTCATTTTATACCGTTGATCTAATGAATATGCACCACAAGAAAAAAGTCTATATCCTAGCAGATGGTAGCTTAAAGCGGCAGAAACAGACTATGATTGTGGTGAAGGAACAGGACAAAAGTACTATACTGTTCACATGTACACTGTTTGTAATAGAGTGTACATGCGCCACAAAATGGCATGCTTATACAGTGGAGAATCTGTTATTCTTTCCCGTTTAAACGCAAACGTACGCAAACGCAAAGCACTAAAACGTAGAAAAGAATTCTGATAATTCTTGTTTATCTTGGTGGCAAACAGTTTGGAGCCTGATCAGACGCCGGGTTACCCGGCGTCTGATCTGGCTCCAAACTGCTTGCACTGCAAATAATAGTTTTAGCGTAAACGCGTTTATTGGGAAAGAATAACAGATTCTCCACTGTAAACGTTTGAGTCGCGTTTGAGATCGTTATCAAAGTCTGAGTTTGAGCAGTCTGCTATAATCTGATCAATAGAAGGCATGAGTATATTTATCACATCAGAATACTCTCAAACGCCTTATACGTGGAGAAGACGTTATTCTTTCCCGTTCAAACGCAAACGAACGCAAACGCATTGCATTAAAAGATAGAAAATTACCAGTTTTACAACACTTGTGACAACTAATTTCTATCTAAGCGGCAAATAGTTTAGAACCTGGTCAGACGCCGGGGTTACCCGGCGTCTGATCTGGGTCCAAACTGTTTGCAATGGAAATAATAGTTTTAGCTTTAACGCGTTTATTGGGAAAGAATAACGTATTCTCCAATGTAAGCATGGACCCATGTCTATATGGGGGAATAAAATAAAATGGTTGTATGGAGAAATATGTGTACCTGACATGAACGAATTTATCGAAATGGACACTCCTCTGTTTGTGTAAGACCACCTTCTGCACGGGCCGTGGGTGCAAGTCTGTGGACGCTCGAGACATTCTATGTTCTATCATGATGTCATCGAGCTTAATACTTTTCACCGGCACATGTAGGGCATTCCGCTTCCGTCTCCCAATAGGGGGCACAATCATTTGATCGGAAAGGTTCTTGGAAGGGGACGGAGAGTCCTTCATGCGGAGGTATTTCGACACCGGTACCTTTTTATAGGGACCCATTGTTGTGCTGTTGATAGGCAATTACTTGAACAAAACTGTCGTAGAAAATGTGTCCTAGCTTATTTGCAGAATATGCACAGGCACGAGGTTGACGTGCAGTAGCAGTAATATTATATAAGATTGTCTGCAGAATCGTAAACATCCTAAAAGTCGGAACATCATTTTTAACTCCTGGAATTATTCTAAAAGTATATCTTATTGCCTTTTCCACAGAATAATTTGTCCAAAAAGGTGAAAGCTGAAAAGCAAACAGTATAGACTCCGATCAGGGTCAGGGTCTACACTATTTGCTCAGACCTGCCTGTCCCAATACTTAGAATCTAGCTGAAATTCCGCGCTAACGTACAGTGGAGAATCCGTTATTCTTTCCCGTTTAAACGAAACGAAACGCAAACGCAAAACACTAAAACGTAGAAAAGTGCAACTTTTGGACAATTCTGATAATTCAATTTTATCTTGGTGGCAAACAGTTTGGAGCCTGATCAGACGCCGGGTTACCCGGCGTCTGATCTGGCTCCAAACTGTTTGCAATAGAAATAATAGTTTTAGCGTAAACGCGTTTATGGGGAAACAATAGTGTTTTCTCCACTGTACATGGCTTTAACCCATTAGTGCCTATTGTCAACAAAAAATATAGCTAGACAGTGTACAATGTAGATCCTAATGCGATGTGCAAATATATCATTAGTGTCTACATTGTTTGCTATTTTATATGAAATTATATGTATGGACAACAGTGCATAGTATTTACTCTACATGTAGCTACTGATTCCCTGCATGTACATGTATAGTGTAGGCAATTAATAATTATGTTTATACTAAAGCATAAAGAAAAGAAAAAAGTCATTGGAATACACAGACACACATGGGTTTAATGCGTACATGTACTATTCGGCACATATGAGCAAACTTGCCGTATTGCATTGCCATATTGTACACGGACCAAGCACTGTTGTCATCCTGCTCTGTATTTGAGTTTGCTATACACCACCAAATACCCAAGATAATACTGACAAATACAATGCTTTAGATTAGTGTAGGTGTCAAACATAGTAGACCAAGGACAGCGCCACCTCAAAGACGCGGCGGCTAGCCTTGATCTACACTGTTTGCAATGCAATAAGGCAGGTTTTGTCATGGCATAGCTTATATGTATTACAATGAAAAAAGCGCGTTTTGGACAAACAAGATTTGTTTATGTTTATAAAATATACGGCAATCAGCTTTTATCTTTAGCTTTAACTTCAAACAAATACTGTCGTCCTACGAAGAGAAAAACTATATCAACCATCGTTACATTTTACAGAGGAACAGTTCTTGTTGACACCTTTCTCTCACAAGAGATGGCTTTACCGTTGCTAAGCAACACGGTCAACTACGTTTATCACAACATCTTTCAAGTTCACATTGTTAACATCCAACTAGATGAGCATCCCTTTACATCAACACATTCACAGAAACAACTAATGTCTAGGGTCCGTGTCCCTTAATCCGGTCCCTGAATCACAATCATTTGCTTTAAGATCCGACCGATAGTAATGATAATGCTATCACCAAGGTTTTAAGGCCACGCATGTTTGTCTCAGTAAATGCTCGAACCCGACCAAAGCGCACACAAATAACTTTGTAACAACATACTTCGCCGCAGAAAAATGCATCGAAAGTTTGTCACAATTCATTGTGCGGCACTCTTAACAAGTAAAATAATACTGACATAAGATACCCAAATCAAATTATTACGAAAATTAAGAAAGCTCGTTAAGGTGTCTTATATATCTCGAATCAACACTTTAAAATCTTGAAATGATATCAAAAACACGTGGGTAAATTTAATATTAACTACTGGAAGACAATACACTGGGTAAATACTAATGTGTGTATAAAGATGATATTCCCAGATCTTAGTAAAGATTTGACAAGTCTTTGTTTTGAGATGATTCAAATATGTTTCGGGTCAGTCTGTTATTTAACCCTTTGCCGCCGGTATGTATTAGTATAGCGGCCGTGTTATTTGCTGTGCCAAATTTTCTAATCTAGATATATTGTCAGTTGTAGTTTTTGTAGTGTTCATTGTTCAGTTTATAAGTTTTCCACAAACAAGTGCAGATTGAATGAGGTGTATGGAGCAAATAGGCCAGCCGAGCTAAAACTAATAAATGGTCAAGATCAAAATATGATATCGAAGCGCATGCGCGACAGTCGCCCAAAATCAACCATTGAAAGCTCTCTCTCTCCCTCCATGTCTCTCTCTCTCCTCTCCCCCTCTCTATCCCATGTCGTAACAGAAGTCGCAGTAGAAGAAATAGTCGATGTAGTAGTTATTGTAGTGGTAGCAATAGTACAATTGTAGCAGTTGTTTCAATACTAGCAGTAGAACTAGTAATAGTAGTAGTAAAAGTAGTAGTAATAGTAAAATAGTAATCGTATAAGTAGTTGTAGTAGTTAGAGTTGTTGTTGTATAAGTAATAGTAGTAGCAGTAGTAATTGTGGTATTAATGATACAATAAGTAAAAGAAGAAGTAGTAAAATCAGTACCAACAGTAATAGTAGTTGTAAAAGTAGAAGTAATAGTTGTAATAGAAGAAGAAGAAAAAGAAGAAGAAGAAGTAGTAGTAGTAGTAGTAGTAGTAGTAGTAGTAGTAGCAGTAGAAGCAGTAGCAGTAGTAGTAGTTGTTGTAGTAGAAGAAGAAGTAGTAGTAGAAGTAGTAGTAGCCGCAGTAGTACAAGTTGTAGTAATAGAAGTTGTAGTAGAAGTAGCTAGTTGTTGTTGTAGTAGTAGTAGTAGCAGTAGTAGAAGTAGTAGAAGTGGTAGCAGTAGTAGTAGTAGTAGTAGTAGTGGTAGTGGTAGTAGTAGAAGTAGTAGTAGAAGTAGTAGTAGTAGTAGTAATAAAAGTAATATACCAAGTTAAAGTCTACTTTCAGTCCGAATGACCGCTCAGTCGACTGTACATATACTCCCCTGATCATCGAGCCATCTTGCCTATGAGCACTGCTAACATATGGCGCAGTCAAATGCAGCCGCAGTACCGACTCAGACCCTTCACAGGTACCCATTTTAACCCCTGGGTGGAGAGGAGCAATTCGCGGTACATGTCTTGCTCAAGAGCATTCCTGTACATCATCGGGGATTCAGAAAAATCCCCTAGTCAGACCGCTGGTCCGGCGGGGGATCGAACTCACGACCCCTGGTACCGTAGTCCAAGGTGTTAACCATTGGTCCACTAACGACGGTAGTAGTAGTAGTAGTAGTGGTAGTATTAGTAGCAGTAGTAGTAGTAGTAGAAGAAGTAGTAGTAGGTGTAGTAGTAGTAGCAGTAGTAGTAGTAGTAGAAGTAGTAGTAGTAGTAGTAGTGGTAGTAGTAGTAGTAGTAGTAGTAGTAGTGGTAGTGGTAGTAGTAGTAGTAGTAGTAGTAGTAGTAGTAGTGGTAGTAGTAGTAGTAGTAGTGGTAGTAGTAGTAGTAGTAGTTGTTGTTGTAGTAGTAGTAGTAGTAGTAGTAGAAGTAGTAGTAGTAGTAGTAGTAGTAGTTGTAGTAGTAGTAGTAGTGGTAGTAGTAGTAGTAGTAGTAGTAGTAGTAGTAGTGGTAGTAGTAGTAGTAGTAGTGTAGTAAGAGTAGTAGTAGTAGTAGTAGTAGTAGTGGTAGTAGTAGTAGTAGTAGTAGTGGTAGTAGTAGTAGTAGTAGTAGTAGTAGTAGTAGTAGCAGTAGTAGTAGTAGTAGTGGTAGTAGTGGTAGTAGTAGTAGTAGTAGTAGTGGTAGTAGTAGTAGTAGTAGTAGTAGTGGTAGTAGTAGTAGTAGTAGTTGTTGTTGTAGTAGTAGTAGTAGTAGTAGAAGTAGTAGTAGTAGTAGTAGTAGTAGTAGTAGTAGTAGTAGTAGTAGTAGAGATAGTAGTAGTAGTAGTAGTAGTAGTGGTAGTAGTAGTAGTAGTAGTGTAGTAAGAGTAGTAGTAGTAGTAGTAGTAGTAGACGTAGTAGTAGAAGTAATAGTCGTAGTTATAGTACTAGAAGTAGTAAAAATTAGTAGTAGTAGTAATATAAGTAGTAGTGGAAGTAGTTTAATAATAATAGTATAAGGAGTAATAGTCGTAGAAGTAGTAGTAGGAGTAGTAGTAGTAGTAGTAGTAGACTAGGTGTAATTTTTTCAAACCACTGGCGTATAAGTTGTAGAAGTGATATGTTTTTTACGTTTCGTTTCCACATTTACATGTTATTGACCGGGTAAAGCCCATAATATGCCAATAGTACCCGCTATCGACACGAATGCTAATCACTTTGACTATCCTGACAGATATGAATTATAGAGGCCTTGTCAAACATCTACGCTACAGTGAAAAAGATATTACTCTTTCCCAATAAACGCGTTTACGCCAAATCTATTATTTCCATAACAAACAATTTGGAGCCAGAACAGACGCCGGGTAACCCGGTGTCTGATCAGGCTCCAAACTGTTTACCACTCAGATTAAAATAAATCGTGAGAAAAATTTTAAAGTTGTGATTTCTACATTTTAGTACATTGCATTTGCGTTTCGAATATGCGTTTGAACGGGAAGAATAACGCCATCTCCACTGTAATAGCATTGAGTTGAACAAGCTATGTCAGCGACTGGGCTGTGTATTGAAGCAAATATTTTAAGGTGATTTTGAAATTACTTTTGATAAATTGTTGAATCTCTCGACGTTTTGAACTGCTTCCAAAATGTTTGCAAATACAGGGCATTCGACAAGGGCGTGCAGTGCTCCCTCCCTACAACGACCATTTGAACAACGACTACCTCATTACAACAATGCTCTCCGCTGTTCACCAAACAAGACAATTATGTCGAAACTTTTCACGGCTGCAATTTCGTCTGCTCAAAATTTTCGTCTCCTATTTTCCTCCAAGTCACATTTTAACAGAAATAAATGAATGAAGGATGCCAAACAGCTTGGATCAAGATCAGGCGCCGCGTTACGTGGAATGTGATTTGGATTCAAGCTGTTTGCAAACGAAAGCCAATCGCCCTCCCTATAACAACTCCTTTCCAACAGCACACACAATATCCGTCTCAAATTGGGTGTTGTTGTAGTGAGGGATCACTGTATTTCATAAACTAAACTCTTAATGTCTGCACGAAACCCTATGGTGTCTTGAAGAGACTATTCTAACGAGTAGTGATGCCATAGGGTTTAGTGCATGCATGATAGGGAAAGTATTGAAAATGTTGAATTTACTCCACATTTATGTATCTATGAAAGTGCCCTTCAAATCGTATGTGACTGTTAACCCTTTCAATCCTACAACCATCTGTAGAGATAACTGATTACATATGCAAACAGTGTAGACCATGATCAGAGCCTCTCTCGGAGGGCTCCTACAGGAGCCCTTTGATCAGAGTGTGTACTGTTTGATATTTCATTGTGCAAATATAATAGTAGACTGGTTCAAAATACCTGTACTAGAAGAGTCCAAAAGGATTATAAATACCCACAAGAGGAATTTAGGGTTGAAAGGGTAAAACAGACAAATGGAATCGGACATAGTCACAGTTCATCATTTGCAAACTTTATTTGAAACAACAAAAGTGTTGTCACAAATGCCCCAAACTGGTATATTGACACTAAAAATGCGTTTTATTATGTACGCAAACCCCAGAGACGCGTCTACTCTAAATATATTACATGCATGTATTTACATTTCAAATAGTTTGGAGCCAGATCAGACGCCAGGTACAAATGTATCCCGGCGTCTGATCAGGCTCTAAACTGTTTGCCACAAAGATTAAAATGAATCATAACAAATGTCTAAAATTTGACATTTTTTAACATTTTATTGCGTATGCGCTTCGTTTGCGTTTACATGTGAACGAATAACGTCTTCACTGTATTTGTGTTTCTATTTTATTTTACACTAAACGTTTCGCGAAAACCATATACGTCACATTAACATTGTCGAAGAAGTAGACACATTACATTTTAATGAAACGTTATGACATAACTTTGACAATAATTAGCTGAATAGCGTAATCATTTCAATAGTCAACATTCTGCTTCTCTACACATTGAAGCTGATTCCGACACAAAATTTCTCAAGAAAGCTCGGAGGACTGACACCGTGCAGAAAGCATGGTTTTGGATCTGTGACCTTGACCTCTAACCAATAAAATAAATAGTGACCAACATTACAGTAGTCTTAATACTTAGGGTGAATATGAATATAAAACAGTTAAATGTAAGCTAGAGTTCTGACCGAAATCGATACATGTAGTTCACTGATAATTTTTATCGTCTGCTTTAATCCTGTTACAGCCAAAATATCGTCTGCATTTTTAAAGTCGTCTGCAATATTATTAAAGTCAGCTTTAGTTTTGCCCTGAAGGAAATGTCGGTGCGAGTGACAAACAGTTTTGATCTGGCTTCGAACTGTTTACAATATAAATAATAGTTTGAACGTAAACGTATTTATTTTGGAAAGAATAACTTCTCCATTGTATATAGACCAAGTAGCTTTTTGTAGATAAAGGATACAGTCGAGAAACATTATTCTTTACCAACAAACGCATTTATGCTAAATTTGAATGTCCATTGCAAACAATTTGGAGTATAATCAGACTAAAAAATGTTTGTCATTTAGCACAAACTGAGTCGCTATAGATTTTTAGGGGTTTGGGTAGTGGGGTGGGTTAGTTTTTTTTTTTTAGGGGTTTATTTTTTATTTGATTTTTGGTTTTTGTGGTTGGGTTTGTTGTTTTTTATTTGGAGGTGGTCTTTTTAACTATTTTCTACATTTGATTGAAGTAAGCTTACTTTGCGTTTGTTTTTAAACGGGTAATAATAAAGATCTCTTCGCTTTTGTGAAACACCTCGTCCCCATATGTAGTTTTAAGTTTTGACTCACGACCGTGTTTTGCCGTACGTCGTTTTGTAAAACTGACCGCTGCTCTCCAAACTGAGTCAAATGCCTGTTTAAACTCAATGAATCAGCAATAAAGTCTCTGTTAACGTGTATGAGTAATATCAATAAGATTTTTTAAAAATAAAAATGTTATCAACAACAGAGTGATCTTTTCTGCAATCCGCTTGTATCAAAATCAAAACACAAATATACAAACAGGTAGACCAGCAGCAAGAAGAAAGAAAGAAAAGTGAACAAATTAACCAAAACAGATAGACCGATGGATTGATACATTGATGCCAGAGATCACTCTACTTGCCAGGCAATATGTTTAACAACACGAACAGTGGAATAGATGTTAGGTTTTCCCAATTGTTTATGCTAAAACTAATATGTCGATGAGTGCAAACAGTTTTGAGCCAGATCAGACGCCGGGTCTCCAAACTGTCTGCCATGCACTCAGATAAAAAAGGATTGCAAACAATATAAAAAAATGTCCTCAATGAGTTAGCGTTTAGTTTCATTTAAACGGGAAATAATGACATAAAACGGCAAGTTAAAGGATGCAGTCAATGATTGGTGTTGTCAAACTAATGATCACTATCATTAAACCATGCAGTTAATGAAATTCTGCCTCTTCCTTCACGATGGAACAGAAATATATTTCCCAGTACCGGACATGATAGCTATATCTGCAATGCAGAACTACACTGAGCGAAATTGTTTAACATTTGGATTTCTAAAAGACATCATTCCCAGTTTTCTGTAGATCTGGAAAGCAATATCAGAAAAATATAGTGATGTTCACAGTTAAGGGGATGGCATTGAGAGATATCGGTTGCAATAATTTGTTTCCGAGTATTGTTGTTTCAAAATGTACTCTTTTTTCAATGCAAAGGGAGGTAGGTTGACAAATCGCATTTTCAACGAACGATTGTACATACAGGTGTAAAGAATGATTCTCCAAAATGGCTGGATTTTTGTTCCTGGCTCCTTTTTCAACACAACTGCTAACTTTCATGAGGAAACCATGACTGAAATCTTTTATGACCGGTAAAGCAGTTACAATACAAGAGGAGTTACCTCCATATACGCAGATGTTTAAAGCATAGTCGATATCCCTCTCTGTTCTATGAGGTTCGGTTACTTATGTCATAATGCAATAAGAGTGATAAATTGCACCGCGCAGACGTTGTTTGCATCCTTAATGTATGACTAAACTTGTTTCGCCCAGTACACTAGTCTAATAGACTTCTCAATTCTTCCGAATAATTGCAAGGACCTCACTTACAACACAGGGATCCGTTTGTTTTTTTTATAAAACTTCGTACGACAAAAACGGTCGTAAGTCAAAACTTTAAAATAGACGATGCCAAAGAGATGTCACAAGACAGGATTAGTTGGAGAAATCAGAAATTAAATGTATTTCAAAGATTTTACTTACGACCTGTTTTATGAAATGAGCCCCAGAATACATGTACAGTGAAGAAGACTCATTTCATAAAAAACGCATTATATTTACACAATTATTTCCATTGCAAACAGTTTGGAGCCAGACAAAACGGCTTCTGATCAGGCTCCAAACCGTTTGCCATTCAGATAAATATGAACATTCAGAATTACGTTGTTTGCAATGGCCAAATATCCATTAATGTTTAACCCATTACCCCTTTCTTACGCTTTTTCACGTCTCTTTTTTATTCCTACACTGAAGTAAATAGTTTCACTCTATACAGTCATGAATATATGTATCATAAGAAATGTTTCATATATCCTAGTACATGTAGATTATAGCTTAAAGCAGGCTAAAAGTAAAGCAGAATGTGCTTTAAGGCACATTCTGCTTTACTTTCAACCTGCTTTAAGTGTTCCCTTATCTTTAATACTAGAAATATGCTACGGGGTATTTTGTTGAATCTGTATTTATTTCTTATGCGGAAGTTCATGTTCGAAACCTGAGTCGGCTACATGACAGTAGCTAAAACGGGTATTGCTACGCATCAGTAGACATCTCCGAAGTTTTTACCAAAACAATTAGATCTAGATTTTATATGATTACAGTGGAGAAAACGTTATTGTTTCCCGTTTAAACGTAAATGAAACGCAAACGCATTGCAATGAAATATTGAAAAATACAATTTTTTCGTCAATTCATGTTAATCTACGCGTTTACATGTGCATGTATTGGAAAAGAATAACGTTTTCTCCACTGTAACTCAGATTTCCGAGGATCCGAAAAAACGGTATGCTTTTCTTTTCATCTTCAGTTCCAAATGATCTTATTTAACTAAATTGAATAAAATACATTTATAAGAAAAAAACAATTGTGCGACACGATATTTAACACGTCCCTTTTTAACCCATTACCCAATAAAGACGCCTTTTTATGTCATTTATTCATAATTCCACTAAAGAAAATGGTTCTAATTTATGCAGTCATAAATATGTGTCATACGAAACATTTTCAATATCCCAGCAGATGATGGCTTAAAGCAGGCTGAAAGTAAAGCAAAATGCACATTCTGCTTTACTTTCAACCTACTTTAAGTTGTCACTTATCTTCAAAACCAATAATAATATATTACCTGATGTAGACATACTGGTCAAAATGAACACTCTTAGATTTTTTGTTTAGAATCTGGATTTTATTAATGCCGATCGGCAAATCCTCATTTCCGGTATCATCGTCGTCCAACCGGACGTCCTCGATCTGCACCGGCCTCGGACGATCATAACTATCTCCGATAGGTGGCAGCACTTTCAGATTCGTCAAATTTTTAGTTCCTTGCACCGCGTCAAATGCAAATCTCCGATACATTTTCACTGTCCACTTTCCAACGGAATGACCAACGAAATTTTGACGGTATTTTCAGCATTTTTACTGTCGCACGTATTGAGTAAATTCAGCATATAAAGCGGCGTGGCCTTAATTTCGGAGCCATTGTGATTTTTTATGTGCAATGCAAATCTAAAAACAAAATTTGGAGCGGGTTGTTAATGCTTTATCGTTATCGTCTTTACTGATCGGTTGAGATAAACGTAGCCATTGTTTTAGGCCGGCCCATATCGAATTGTATTTAATCGTTTTGTTTTGTGATGAGTAAAACATGTGTTCATCCAGGGGTTTCAAGTCAACCAGTGTTCAGCTACCGTTCTCTCAATGGCAAATTAAAGGGATATTTCAAAACCGACGTCTTCTTAACTAGGAACAAAAATTGTGCAGAAACTTTTATTTTCCAAAATAACTTTAATTCTACATATTGATCTGGCATTGAGTCAATATTTTTTAAGATATCTTTATAATGGAATATATGATATACCTGTGCGACTGTAAGAACAATTGTACAAATCATAGTACCGTAGAGAAGATTTTATTCTACCCCGTTTATGCGAAACGGAACGCAAACGCAATGCAATAAAATGTAGCAAATGAGACTGTTTTAGAAATTCTAACGATATATTTTTATCAAAGTAGCACACGGTTTGAATCCTGATCAGACGCCGGGTTACCCGGCGTATGATCAGGCTCCAAACCGTTTGCAGCTGACATCATTCATTTAGCATAAACGCGTTTATTAGGAAAGCATTATATATTCCCCATTGTACATTCTTAAATCAATACATAGATACTATACTAAAACGTCCTCCCAAAAAGAGGACTGTCGTTATTGTAACGACAGCTGATTTCTTTAGATAAAATGAATGGAAATGCAGACGAATCCTGTTTATAGGAGCATTTTGCTTTCTTTGTACTATTTAACGTCTGTTTTTCGTCATCAATATTTGTAAGTTGTCGTTAAATTTAACAATTAACAACGGGTTTATTGAACATGTTGTCATCTAACCCCTTCACCCCCATGATATTGCCCGTTTACAAAGTGGCGTCTGCTTGTATTAATTTGAAATCAGATTTTACTGAAGTTTACTAAAGAAACATCGGAGAGAGTAGCAAACAGTTAAAATCCTGACCAGACACCGAGTTACTCGGCGTCTGATCTGGATTCAAACTGTTTTCAAATGTCAGTACACAGGGGTGAAGGCAGGTGGAGGGGTTTAAATGTTTAGTGTATTGTCTCAAGGGCTTATCATCGACCGATTTACTCTACTATGTGTTGATATAACCTTATTCAGTTAAAACAATGCTGAATAGCCATTCAACTTGTTAATTGGCAGCCCTTGTGAACAGGCGACAAATTAATGCAGAACAAAATTAATGCAAAAAGGGCATCATTGTTTACATCTTTATCGAGGTGTGCGATTTTAGTTTAAACATACTTATTTCAAGAAGTACATATGAATACAATTATACACGCAGACGTACACTAATAATACTTAAGAAAAGGATTGAAACGAAAGAATTAACGTATTGAATTGCTGGCCTTAAAAGTGTACGATATTAAAATATGCTAAATGTATTAGTTAATCAATGATATTTAGTTGGGTAATTTATTGATTAATGGTCAAATTGGATGCATTTAGTTCCAAAAAAGAAACCCGTTTTCTTTCGATTTATTTGTTTTTCCCAAAATAACATTTTCGTCTAATTCAACGCGTAATATTTATGTAGTGTAACTGGGAACAAGTAATTCTTTTGAGCCAGATCACTCGGACAGTCTCCAATCTGTTTGCCACTTAGATTGAAACAAATACTCAGACTTTTTCAAAAAATTGCCGTTTATTCATTTTATTGCATTGAGGCTACTTCGTCTGTGCGTGTGTGCATTCTCGATACAGTAAGGAATACATGTGCATTATGCTTTCTCGTTGCAACGAAATTTAACATAAACGCAACTCAATCCAATATGAATAATTATAGATCCTTGGAGAAATAAAATGACCATTGATATTTATCAGAGTGGAGCCAGTTTTTAGTCTGATCTGACTACACACTGTTCGTAAGGATAATACTTGTTTTAGCCCAGATGCGTTTATTGGGGTAGAATAATATATTTTCCCATTGTACATGTAATAATAGTTCTATTCGGCATCTGAACAGCATCTTTACTGGTTAAAAGGGTCTAGAAAACTGTTTTCCCATGCATTAACGTCTACAGAAAATGTATGTTCATGTGTAAACAGTGCTTAGATTCAGTAACATCTGATCAGGATTTACAATATAAGCTATTTTCATGAACATTTAAAATTTACATACACTTAACGAATCTTCTAAGTGTGCAATTTTCCTTTCGCTATATATCTTTTATTTATAAGAATTTCTACACAAATGTTTGCGTGTTGGGTTATTGACGGACATTGAAATGTCATATCGTTATCAAATTTAAAAAATTATGTTTGACGACCCAGTAAACCATGAAACGACATAATACTCAATTTGCATGAGAAAATCGTGAACTGGTGGAAACTGTTTCGATACTTCTCTCGTGCATTCGCCATCAAGCCGTACATTCGGAAAACATGTTGTTGGACGAATATCTTGATCGAGCGACGTTGAATAGCCGTTCAACTATGTGTCACGTCGATATAATGGTCGACGTCAGGCTGTTATAAACAATGCTGGACAAAGGCGTTATTGAAATAACACCGTTTGTTTGTCTAAATTGACAATAAAATACTGTTTTAATGGCTTTTTGTTACACTCACCGTTGGATATGGTCGAGGAGTAACGCGCTCGACTACGAAACCAGGGGTCGTGAGATTGATCCCCGCTCGACCAATTCCTTCGGATAAGACTTTACAAAAGCCGAAGCCCAATGCATTGATCAGTGCTTTACACTGGGTACCTGAAATGACCAGCGAATAAGAGTAGGGAAAAGCACCTGAGTTCTCTGTATACGTCCCCTCTCTCACTTTTAGAAACCCTTTTTTACCGACTCATATGTTTCGTTCAAATTCATGACCATCAGAAATATGTATTTTTGATTTCTGCAAAGTTTTAACACGATCTGGTCATTAGCGCCGGATATGATACCAAATATAAGTGTACACTTAGAAGATTCGTTAAGTGTATTGACAAATATGCCCTGTCGATTTTACACCCCTTATAAGTTCACATGAATGCGTTCCACTACATAACGATGGACGAATTCAATGAATGATCCAAGTATGTATTGGTTAATTTTAACTGCGGCAATGCGGTTATCTAAACTACAATCGCTTTTGAATGTCAACTGGCATATAAACTATAGATCTGCGTACAAATACCAGCGGTAATTACGCAACATTGTAAATTTATGGCGCAACTTTGACATTGGCATCTAATGATTAAACCCCTTCACTGCATACCCCGAGTACAACAGTTATTTGCAAACAATTTGAATCCTGACCAGACGCCGCGCATCTGAGATGGTTTCAATCTGTTTGTTTTGGAAATAACCGATTAAGTACAAACGTGTTTTGTTAGGAAAGAATATAACGTCTTCTC
Source organism: Gari tellinella (assembly GCA_922989275.2). NCBI lineage: Eukaryota > Metazoa > Mollusca > Bivalvia > Cardiida > Psammobiidae > Gari > Gari tellinella. The sequence continues at coordinate 51,466,601 of OV277866.1, forward strand.
CACTTAATTCAAATAATGTATGGAACATTATTTGACCAAAAAGGCGTTTTATCTTCACGATTTGGTGTTCACTGTAAAGTTGATGGTGTCAGATCAGACTACCTCAATGTAACTCGGTGGCAGGGGCCCGTTTTATAAAACTTCGTACGACAAAAACAGTCGTAAGTCAATTTTTGATTTCTATGTCTGATCATGTTTGGTGACATCTGTTTGGAATCGTCTTGGAAAGACAACATTAGATGGAGAAATAAATAATAATTGAGACTTTTATTATCTGACTTACGACAACGATTAATTCAGACGTAGAACATGCATTGGTTTACAGATACTAATAATACTACACACATTATAATACAGTGTTCTCGCTTATCACGACACCCATTGGGAGACATAAATTGTGTGAGTTGTTAGGAGTGAGTCGTTATAGGGAGCGAACTTGGCTTACATTTGCAAACAGCAAAAAAATGTTCATTGTGTAACTTTGAAAAAAACAGCAGACGACGCAGACGATATTGCAGCAGTAATTTACAATAAATGTCCTGTTTAGGAAACTGTGGCAAAGGTCGTTGTAAGGAGGGAGTCGTTGTTTGAAGGGCCGTTGTAGAGAGGGAGCGCTGTATTACGAACAACTGAAAAAAGATAATGTGATCCCCATTAATAAAATACCTAGACGACATGTGCAATTGGGTGGCATCCGTTAACCACATTGTAATTAAACGACTCTCGCCTTACATGTACAACGACGCTTTTTGCATTTCCCTGAACAGGACAATTGTGTATAACGCTTTTACTGCTGCAATACCGTCTGCTTAAAATTGTCGTCTGCTGTTTTTTTTCTCAAAATTACATATTGAACATTTTGAAAGAAGTTCTAAACATAATGACGAGTGGCAAATAGCGTTACGCGGTGTCTGATCTGGATTCAAGCTGTTTGCAAATATAAGCCAATTTCCCTCTTTGTAACGACTCCCTCCGAACAACGCACACAATTGTTGTCTCCCATAGGGTGTCGTTGTAGAGAGTGGGCACTGTAGTTCAATTGATTTACCGAGTAACCTGTGTCACTCAAAGTAATTGCCGTCTACAATAAAATTTTGTCTAAAATCATTATCTAAAGTTCATAATGCGATTTGTTCTCTTCAGAAAAAAGCATCAGTGTTCAACAGTATATGTTAATCCTCATCCGGACCTTTGGGGTCCATTGAACCCCCAGCGGCTTTATTTTTGCTAGAAAAAAAGTTCAGCCTAATGACGCTTATGACGTTTTTAGACATTGTTTATATGGCTGATTTTGACACTAGTGTGAAATACGTACTTAATAGGTCTGTTCGCATAAATTTTACTTCAAAAACACGTCTGGTGTCTAATCGGACCCCAGAATTCTAAAGGTTTGTAAAATGTATTTAAAGCCATTTCAAAACCGTTTCTTGTTGTTAACAACTAAAATAATGGCATTTATTGAATACTAGATAGCACCGACAATACTGTTCCTCAATTGCACATATCAAAATATATCTTTCACGATCTAATGATTGAGTTATTTCCCTTGGATATTATAACCCCGGAGTGCAAACCTCGAGTCCAAAGGATTCACACTGTATGGAACGAATACATTTCTATCTGACCTCAAATTATGGAAATGATTTCAAGATTCAAATAAGTGTACTGTATTATATTTGGTTTTGGTCATTTCTGGAAGTTTTCATAGCAGTCATGGGCCAAGAATGGTGACCTTGACCTTTGCCCTATTGAACGTTGGTCAAGGAGGTCTGATCGGTCGGTATTTAAGGCGTCTATTTCAATGCTTCATTGCCCTGTTCAGTATATAAGATTCAGAGGAAGCAAGATATACAACAGACAAACACGCTCCAATTGGGATGTATGGCAAACGCTTGTTCAGCAGTGGTTTAACCTAATGTTTGATACAAATTCGTGTTATTTCATTCATGAATCAGAATTAATGTAATAAATAATGATTACAGGAAACCTCAAATCATACTTCATTACAATGATACAAAAAACTGGTGTAAACCATTGACCCAAACGGACTATGGTTACACCTGCAACTGCGTCTAGGACACGTTTCTGCAGCTCATCAGACATGACTGTAATGATGTGAAGCAGACATAGTTATGAGTAGTACTCAAGACATGGTGTTAAGCAATTGATATTCAAAGCTCTTATATCTTTACCATTTTAAGTTATGTGTGTGTGTTACTTTCATAACATGTGTTTGCCATACTTAGTTTTATCACATATATTTGACATGTCATTGACTCAGTGTCAGCGTCATGCATCCTGCACGGAGCTAAAACATACATGGTGACAGGTCAAATAAATTGGGCAACTATTGCCATAAGATTAATTGGAAGCAGAAACAAAGCTTAACAATTGAATGTATTGGTCAGCTGGAAAGCTGTTTTGGTTACATATATTCCACTAATAAAGTTTTTAAATCAGTCGTGGTTAAAAGTTGTATATTAACCCATTTTAATATTCATACATATTATTTGGGGTCCATTGGACCCCAACGATATTTTTGCAATTTTCTTCCAAATATTTACATAGTTCTGTAAAAGATACACCATTAATGTAACAAAATGTATATCTAGTGATAAATATGTCCACATCTCCCCATCTGTACATTTTCTGCACAAGTTATTAGATAAAATTCGATTTTTTACTGCAAAAAACTTAATTTTTTGTGTTACTATGGTCACTGGTTGCCATGGTAACAGTGAAAGCAACGTTTCGGTATTATCGCTACCATATACATGTAGCATAAACACACCAATTTATAATGCGGCATCAGTTATGTCACATAAGCCTATCTTGAATTATAAAAATAACAAAATGCACAATGGTGTCCAATGGACCCCAAAAGTCTCAAAACGGAAGTTTTTGCAAGGTCCGGATGAGGGTAAAATAATTGTGTACAGTGGAGAAGGCGTTTTTCCATCCCGTTTAACCCTCTCGTGATCAACTTTGTCGGGAGAGTTTTACCCCTTCACCGCTTTATTGTCGTCAGCTTCAGTATTGTTGTCTGAAAGACACGTTTCAAAGTTAAATTTTATGTTGTATGACTTAATAAATATCGATAAGAGTGTCAAACAGTTTAGGTCCTGATCAGACGCCGCGTTACGAGGCCTCTGACCAGGACCCAAACTGTTTGCAAACGCGCTTTGAGGCGTCATTGAGAGTGAAAGGGTTAAATGAAACGAAACGCAATCACCATCTATTAAAATGTAGAACATGACAACTCTTTCAAAATATTGGCAATTGTTGAAATCTTGGTGGCAAACAGTGTGAAGCCTGATCAGAGCCGAATTACCTTACACATTTGTAAGCAGACGACATTACACTGGTGGTAAGGTTAAGTGAATAGAAAACCTATTCGTATGCACTATACGTGTGCGAACTCAGTCGCGCATTTTACCGGTATTCTAGTGCCTTTTGTACCTTCAAGTTTGATAACCTAATAAATCAGATTTATTTATCAATCTTTGTCGGCCAAACGCTTTCACCCTCATCTTGCTAATATCTTCCACCTCAAATGTACTGTCAGTAATTGTTTTAATATTTGGTTTTATATCTTGTTATTTGGAGAAACATTAATGCAAGTGTCGAATACTTTCAATCCTATACATAAAATAACAATACATCGAATTACTCTTTGCAGATCTTGATCTAAATTTCTTGAGAATGAAAGTCAGAACGCGCGTTGAAGGTTAAGTCTTAACCGATGAAAAGCTATCTAAACTTGTCACCGACACCTTTATATACAATCAATTTTATTTTTAAAGACTGCAAATCAATTTAATTTTATTTTCAACCAGAATTTGACGAGGCGGCATAGATACCTGTAAAGTCAGAGTTCACCATATATTCGCACAGTGTTTTCTTCCGTGTTTCTACATTGGATTATTCAATTTTTTATCTAAGGGGTGTCTGGTCTAATTTTTCCTTTTCATTTTGATTCATACAGTGGATAATCTGTTATTCTTTCCCAATAAACGCGTTTACGCGAAAACTATTATTTGCAGTGCAAACAGTTTGGAGCCAGATCAGACGCCGGGTAAGCCGGCGTCTGATCAGGCTCCAAACTGTTTGCCACCAAGATAAACATGAAATATCAGAATTGTCCAAAAGTTGTTCATTTCTACGTTTTAGTGCTTTGCGTTTGCGTACGTTTGCGTTTAAACGGGAAAGAATAACAGATTCTCCACTGTATTGAACTTCCTATCAGCAAACAGTGAAGACTGTTTGCCTATGTCGCTTGAATTGGTTAATACAGCTGAAACGTTTTCCATTATATTTGCCAAGCATTAGACAATCACCTTAAAGGTTACCAAATTGCTTTCTTTCGAATCATCGGAACGAGGACTACATATTGGCTGTACACATAAAACGTAAATTAACCTCGTCAATGAACTTCTTTGATCAATGAACGTGCTAATACTTTATAGAAACGCCACTTGAATGTTAAAGTTAATATTGAAATCCATTAACCGCTTAATCATGTTCACTGCTAATCTATCAAAACACCTGCTACGACAAACAGATTGGATCCGGATTAAACGCCGAACTTTTCATTTTCGTTTTGTTTTATACATTGTATATTGAAATACCGGTATATATCAGCAAGCAGGGTGGACTCTGATCAGACGCCGCATCAGTTGGCGCCGGATCAAAGTCTACACTATTTGACTATGTTCTATCTAATATGAGATTTTTTGTGGGCACAAGTTGGTTTTAATGCGGTACGTGCAAATATCAAGTTGCAAACTTATTTATGGAATGCCGGTCGCGACATACCAATTGCTAAATGCTAAATGCTTGTTTGCCAATTGCTAATTTATATTTTGCCAAATACTTGCCAGTATGCCATTTGCCAGTTGCTTAATGCGAATTGCCATTTATCATTAATTTAATATCTTTTAACTGAAGAGTGTTGTTACGGGGTCAACTGTGCACTGTATCACCGTCTAATCGACTAGATGGTGGTCATGAGTGTGAACAATAAACCTACAATACTTTGTTTGCTGTTTTGACCAACTTAGTCAATTTCTAAATGCTAAATGCTTGTTTGCCAGATGCTGATTTGACATTTGCTAAATGCTAATATGTTCTATAATGCTATTTTGCCAATTGCCAATATGCCACTTGCCAGTTGCTTAATAATTTTATACATGTCTACATCTATTGTAAGGGAAAACATGCTACAATATTTCACTTTACCTCCACGGCAATGTCTAAGTACATCATCTGGTGAAGCCTGGTACTGTAGTTTGATTTGACAATTTCATCAAAGTAAGCTGTTTTGGATGTATTGGCATTTAGCAACTGGCAAAGCAGCATTTAGCATTAGCAATTGGCATGTCGTGACCGGCATTCCATACTTATTATATCGTGAAATATTCGGCTCCGAACTACAGTGTTTTAAAGCATAAAAGCGAATAATGCTGAAATCTGGCCATCGCTATTTAACATTGGCTTAGTTGAACAGTGAAGAAGATGTTTTTCTTTCCCAATCAGCGCGTTTAAGCTGAAACTATTGATTCCATTGCAATCATTTTAGAGCCACATAAAACGCCGGGGTAATCTAGTGTCTTATCAGGCCGTTTGCCACTCAGATTAAAATAAATAGGTACAGTTTATAAAAAGTATAAAATGCTACTTTTTACTGCGTTTCGTTTGATTTTAAACGAGAAAACACAGCGTCTTCTCCGCTGTTTAAAGTCCCATTGTGTTTTCAGACCTTTTCATAATGTCTGAAATACAATAACGGTTAATAATAATGTTTGAACATTCTAATGGGCCAAACTGATCTATGAAATGATGAAGACGGACCTAAATCACCAAAAAGGGCGATTTAAAATCATAACAAACCGAAAATAGAGCGTCTGCCATAAACCTTACCACACGGCTTAGTATCACGTGATACAGCCGGAGTCAACATCACCGTATGCAACCGCAATTACCTTCGACGGTCGATCCATCAGTCAGTTAGACTATCACACTTTTTTGTCCGCTCTCTAACTCGAAAATCTTTTATCCGATCTTCCACAAACTTGCTGAAAATGTTCATTGATATAAAATCAAGGTTTAGTTTGATTACTACTAAAATCGCATAAGGTGTTTTTGAGTTATTGCCTGTTAATTTATAAAAAATGACTGTTTCAGTCATTTTTGCACTCTAAAACAAACAGTTTTTATCGGATATTCACCAAACATGCTGAAAATATTTATTCATATAAAATTCAGGTCTAGTTTGATTATTACTAAAATCGCATGTGGCATACATGTACCTAAGTTTTTGCCCTTTATGTATTAAAAAATGACTGTTTTCTGCAAGGTTTGCTCTCTAACACAAATACGTTTTATTGGATCTTCACCAAATTTGCTGAAAATATTTATTGATATAATATCAAGGTTTAGTATGATTACTACTAAAAGCGCATTAGGTATATCTAAGTTATTGCCTGTTTATTAATGAAAAATGACGGTTTCAGTCACTTTTTGCACTCTAACACATACAGTTTTTATCGGATATTCATTAAACTTGCTGAAAATGTTTAAGTATATAAAATTTAGGTTTAGTTTGATTATTACAAAAATCGCATGTGGCATATCTGAGTGTTTGCCCTTTATGTATTAAAAAATGACTGTTTCAGCATTTTTCAGCAATAACTGACCTAGATTCTATACTAATAAACATTTGTAGCAAGTTTGGTGAAGATCCAAAAAGAAATGTTTGAGTTAGAGAGCGGACAAGGCTGAAACAGTCATTTTCAGCAAGCTCAAGGTATACATTCTCTATAGTTTATTTGACCGTTTACCCACAGTGAAAGATATGTACACGTTGTTATTGAATCTCATAGTGTTTAACCCTGTGCCTACTTTACGGAGTTTACAAACTATTTTAATCTAAAAAGACGCCGCGTAACGTGGCGTCTCATCTGGATCCAAACTATTTGACACTCGTCTTAAGGTTTGTTTAATTAAAACAATGCATAAATCTAAACTGAACACATTTTGCAGACGAAAATGTCGAAGCAGACGTCTGTGCAGCAGAATAAGGGTTATCCAGATGTTCCAGCTAAACATGTTAGCGAGAGTAATCTGAACCAATCTAACATTTTCTCACTCATTTCAGCACCGAATGCTATGGTGTTACTACTGATTAAACCGTCTATTCGAGACACTTTTAATGAGTATGACACCATTGGGTTTAAAAGCAGAAATAAAGATTTAAGTTTTCGAAATACTTCCGTTATCTGGAGCTCTGTATTTACAGAGTTGTCCTTCTTTCCATTCACAAGGGAGGCTTTTTAATTGGTGCTAGCACCAAAATATTATAAATAAAATTTAAAAAGCGAATTGCTTAGATAAAACCGGTTTTTGTGAAAGAATCACATCCCACGTAGTTCAAATGGGACCCCAAACAACCGTTTTATACAGGTTTCTCAAAAGCACAATGCGGCTTTAACCATAACACCCTCAATGACGTCATAAAGCGTATTTGAAACAGTTTTGATCAAGACGTGGCGTATGATCAAAACTGTTTGCTACTTGTTTTGAAATTACTTTAGTTCTACTGCCTGAAATCTAACTTTGAAACGACATTGCAGACACTAATATTGTTCAAAGCAGACGGCAATGAAACGGTGAGAGTTAAAAATCTCATGACTGATTTAACATCAAAATACAGTGGAGAAAACGTTATTCTTTCCCGTTTAAACGAAACGAAACGCAAAACACTCAAACGTAGAAAAGTACAACCTTTGAACAATTCTAATCCTTCATGCTTATCTTGATAGCAAATAGTTTGGAGCCTGTTCAGACGCCCGGTTACCCGGCGTCTGATCTGGCTCCAAATTGTTTGCAATAGAAATAATAGTTTTAGCGTAAACGCGTTTATTGGGAAAGATTTCCTCGATAATTTTTGCTCATTAAGTGAGCTTCTTTCGAGTACCATACAGATACAGAATAACGTTTTCTCCACTGTATTTGAATAAGAAAACAAAATTACCTCACACAGACTACGTCAGCAAATTGTACTTCCTTCCGAACACCGAATATCCTGATCTTTTCAACGCCCTGCATCGGCAACTCACCAATAGTGTCTGCATCTGACAATAGAGTTATCTCCCTGGTTGACCTAGTGACCTCCCTTGTAAATCTAGTTATCTCCCTTGTCATTCCTATTTCCGGTAAGACTTGCATTGATGTCAAATTCTTATTGGCTCTCATTTTGACAAATTTATTCATTTTTTGTCACTTTTTTTCGAAAATAACTATCCAAGAACTGGTCTACAGATATCACACTTCAAGAAACATTTTAGTTTTCCGATTCAGATTGCATTTTGTGATGCATATTGTGAGATTCGGTTTTCTCCACAGCGGTTAGAATAGTTTTATGGAGTAGAATCATGTTGGATTTTCATAGAATAGCAAAGTAAATGCCGGTTAGTTTACCTCAATCCCGGGAATGGTTTAGATAATCTAACTAAAAAGATCCCAGAAAAGTCAAACGTAATTTTCACACATACGTAGCTTAAACACTTAGTCTTATCACAACACAAAACAACTAAAAACATCCTTTTGTCACTATTTCATGGGCTGCACTAAAACCCTTTTAGTACCAAGCTCGACAAAACTAAAATTTGCTTCTTCGTTGCAGTGCTTTCTACAGTATTCCAAAGTACTACAATGTACATGTATTTCATATCAACTCCTGCTTTCATCGATGCTTTTTTTTGTATTCAAGAGCGACGGTGGATAATTATGTGACCGATAGCAACTATGTTTTAATGTTTGTCAGTCTTCTTTAACCTGATAAGAAATGGGTTGACCAGCTTTTTTAAACTATTAGTATCCAACAGAATGATATCTCTACAAAAAGCTGTCAAATCTTAGCTGAAATGTCCATTTAGTATGTATAGAGATTCAATTACTTGTCAAATCAGCTGCATAGCATATATTCACAGGCAGTTTGGAACCATATCTAAACTACTTGATATTCGTTACGACGGGGCTCTTATCCGAATGTATGTAAAACCAAATACAAAAGCTTATGACAAATAAGAAACCTGTCATGGAAATACTGTTGAAACAGTTAACTTAGTAGTTTGGGGTTAATAGGGGTTTGTTTGACCAAGAGAGTTCGTTGTTTAATGTGAAAACATTTTCCTACCAGTAGAAGGAATCAGTATTCTGAAGTTTATAGTTTAAACTGTAATGGGTTTCTGAATAGTGCCACACGACTTCAACAGGGTATACCTATTGCTTTTTCTCAAGCAACCACTTGCATTTAGCACCAAAAGCATGACATCATTAAATTGAAGTAAGTGTTTTCCATAATTTGAGACATGTGTTGTTCATAAAACATAAGAGCCGGACCATGAGATGTCCAGCCTAGCCGTCAAATCAGTCACCGTGTCTGATTAGGTTTTACATTTAAGATTTACAGACACTAATTTAAGAAAGAAAATTATGTTTGATCTTTAATTAGTTAGCCAGGTATACCATCGAACCGAGTATTTACCAGACCGAATCCTGTTCTATATCAAAATATACGCACTACAACTGTAGTCAACTATAAAACGCAAATTACGTACGTGCAGTATGTACAACGTAAAATGGTTATTACATGCATGCAACCACTTGGAGATTGCTCTCTACTGAACTTATACAAATCCCTCCCCCAACCCAATCTTCGAAAACAATCTACGCTGGCACTCCTAAATAAAATAGTTTGTCCGTGTTTTATATATACAAATAGCAATCCTATAATGAAAACTGTTCATGTCTGAATATAGTCAAAGGGGTCTGCACCTTTTGTTAAAACACACACGAAATTAATCCCCAAACTTCAACGATACCCTCCAAAGACACTAAAAATGAGCATCCAGTACTTATTCCATTAGCAACTTGTCTGTATGTTAAATGTTTTTGTTCTCACCAGATTGAATCAAAATATAAACTGACCAACTAATCCCTTAATCCCCAAAATCATTCTTAACTCTATACAGTACAGCCCATGTATTACCACTACTAAAATAATGCTACCAAATTGTGTAAAATGCAAATTGTACTGGAATTCGGATGAAAGGAAAACAAAACGTTCTTAAAGGAACTTTTCATTTTACTTTCACATTGCTTTAAGCAGCAACCTGCCTTAATCAACGCTGATTGAAGTAACTCAGTGGTCATAATGGAGAGGGATTACTGTATGTTTGTACTCCTCGTATTTTACCCCGTTCATGATCAAATACTTCGGGAGATTTTTACCCCTTTGTCACTTTATTGTTGTCTGCTTCAGTATTGTTGTCTGCAAGACACGTTTTAAAGTTAGATTTAACATTTTATGACTTAATAGGAGATACGCAACATTTTTCAAATTACTTAAAGCCACTATATTACTCCCACATAAACAGAATCTAACATTTTTCTTACATGAAATTTATGTCACTATCGTAAGCGTTCCATATAAAAAGAAGTAATACGTGGTGATATTTGAAGCAATATTGCTAACGAACAGTGAAATTTGTGGAAACAAGTAATCAAGTTTGTTTATTTTTGAATAGCGACGAAAATTTACGGACATACTCGGTAAAGCTCATTTGCATAATTCTATACAACAAGTCGAGTGCTTTACAACCAAAGAGAGACAACTCCTTTAAGTTTGGCCGTTAAACTGATGCAATGATACACATTGTCGCGGCCGAATCAATCACGTGACCTTTATGCGATCGATCGAGAGTTCTCGGAACCAGCCCGTAATCTTATTTGTAAACAAACCCGCTTATAATGTAAACCACCACGATAAGAATTCGACACATTTAGGTAGGATTCTTTACGAAGTGGGTGCATATGTCAGGCTTCTTACACTCGATTTCACTTAGTTTTAATACATAGAAAATGCACACATATAAGAAATTGCGCGTTTTAAACACCAATTTGAGCGGGATTGTGCCTTTAATAAAAGGCTTTGGGTAAATTTAAAAGTTTTTTTGAAGATGAAAAATGTTACTTTATGGGAGAATGCATTACAATGTTACTTTGTGGCATGATTTTATAAAATGCCCACGAAGATGATTACTTTTTGTAGTCGGGTGGGTATTTATTAGGGCAGTCTGGAAATCAGTGGTTCGGGCTAAATAAACTGGGAATCAGCATCATTTTACTGGTGGGTGCAGGCACATGAAAATTGTGCAAAATTGACCTGAAATCCCTATTGTTTGTGCAAAATAAATGAGAGGAAAAGGTTCAGTTAGTCAGAAAATACTTTTCCTTAAGTACCATCCCTAGGCGAACACTTTCGAAATTTTCGGAGAAAATGTGGGTTTTGAGGCTTTTTTGTCACGGGTTTTCGCGACCATAACAAACTTTAAATTTGGCCACAGAGGAATCTGACAGAGTTAGTAAATTCAATTTTAAATAGTTTTTCTTCTACACGTATGTTTCCTTTACAGTGGAGGAGATGTAATTCTTTCCCGTTTCAATACAAACTAAAAGCAAACGCATTGCAATAAAACGTAGAAAATGACAACGTTTAGACCATTCTGACTATTCATGTTAATTTGAGTAGCAATCAGTTTGGAGCCTGGTCAGACACCGGATTACAAGGCGTCTGATCTGGCTACAAAATGTTTTCAATGGAAATAACAGTTTTCGCGTTAACACGTTTATTGGGAAAGAATAACGTCTCTTAATCAAAGGTACAGTGGAGAATGTGTTATTCTTTCCCAATAAACGCGTTTACGCTAAAACTATTATTTACAGTGCAAACAGTTTGGAGCCAGATCAGACGCCGGGTAACCCGGCGTCTGATCAGGCTCCAAACTGTTTGCCACCAAGATAAACATGAAATATCAGAATTGTCCAAAAGTTGTTCTTTTCTACGTTTTAGTGCTTTGCGTTTGGGTACGTTTGCGTTTAAACGGGAAAGAATAACAGATTCTCCACTGTAACCAAAGGTAATACTCTGACAATGAATTACATTATTCGTGACGAGTCGATTCTAATAAAAAGTCACACTGTAGAGTTTATAGAGACATAAGGAATTTGATATTGTTCAGGAGTTTAGACAATATTTTATTTCTATGAGTGCATGAAGTCCCATGACCACACACCATCGCATCCACGCCAATAGAACGTGCCGTCGATATACAGGTCATGCGAGTGACACTAAGGCAGAACGGCTGAGCTACGTTGAAATATGGGTATGTTCGAAATCTAGCGTATTTTGCCTATTTTTAATCTCAATATCTTATCAAAATTCTATATTACACACATACTATACTTTTACAGGAAATACGTAAGCTCATGATATAGTACTGTTTTTATATAATCGAACACAGCAATTTTCAAGAGGGCATTTTTCCAAATTAACTAATTTACACAGTCAAACGTACATTAAGGCACCACTCAAAAACGATAATTAATTGTTTGTAGTATGCTAGATAGGTGACAGCTTAATAAATGATTAAAGTAATAAAGAAGGCTCATATACACATGTAGGAACATTCTGTATAACCTTTGCTACGCATTTAACTGTGGCGACCACCCCTCTTTTAAAACCACTCTGCAGTTACAGTCAGTAGTCGCTTTACATATATTTAACAGTAATGCGAAGGGTCAGGGTATCTTATCATTCGTTTCTAGGAGTTAGTCGAGGATAAGTAAAAAGAAGTTAAGTTATCACAACAACATTTAAAAGGTTTAATCCCTTCAACGTCAAAAGCAAATTCACGAAAACAGTTTGGGTTCAGATACTCTCCAGAGAAACGTGGCTACCGATCAGGGGACTGTTTCATAAGATTTCGTACTGCAAATGCTGTCGTAAGTCAGATTATTAAAGTCTCAATTATTATTTATATCTCCATCTAATCTTGTCTTGTGAATCTCTTTGGAATCGTCTTGAACAGACGATTCCAAAGAGATTCACAAGACAGGATTAGATAGAGAAATGAGAAATTAATTGTGTTTTAAAAGTTTTAATTACGACCGTTTTTGTCGTAGGAAGTCTTATGAAACGGGCCCGAACTCTTAAAGCCGCATTGTGTTTTTATGAAACCTGCATAAAACGGTTGTTTGGGATCCCATTTGAATTACATGGGACGTGATTCTTTCACAAAAACCTGCTTTATCTAAGAAATTCGCTTTTTAATTTTTTTTTTATAATTTTTTAGTGTTACACGAATTAAAGAGCCTCCCTTGTGAATGGAAAGAACGACAACTCTGTAAATACAGGGCTCCAGATAAGGAGAGTATTTCGAAAACAAAAAAATCTTTATTTCTGCATAAACCCAATGGTGTCATACTAATTTGAATTGTCTCGAAGAGACGATTTAATCAGTAGTAACACCATAGCATTCGGTGCTGAAACGAGTGAGAAATGTTGGATTTGTTCAGTTTATTCCTCTTATCTGGAGCGCTGTAATGAAGAAGTTAACCCTTATTCTGCTGCTCAGACGTCTGCTTTGACATTGTCGTCTGCAAAATATTTTCAGTTTAGATTTATGCATTGGTTTAATTAGAGTGTCAAATAGTTTGGATTCAGATGAGACGCCGCGTTACGCGGCGTCTGTTCTAGATTCAAACAGTTTGTAAACTCCGTAAAGTTGCGACCAGTAGGCACAGGGTTAAACTATGAGATCCAGTCACAACGTGTTTATAATATTCACGGTGGGTAACCGTGTAAAAAATATACGGAGGATCTTTACCAAGCTTGCTAAAAATGACTGTTTCAGCCTTGTCCGCTCTCTAACTCAAAAAATTCTTTTTGGATCTTCACCAAACTTGCTATAAATATTTATTAGTATAGAATCTAGGTCAGGTTTAATAACTAGCAAAATCGCATGAGGCAAGTCTGAGTTATTGCCCTTGAATAATTAAAAAAATAATTGTTAAGAGAGCAAAAAATGCTGAAACAGTCATTTTTTAATGCATAAAGGGCAATTACTCCGATATGCCTCATACGATTTTAGTAGTAATCAAACTAAACCTAGATTTTATACTAATGATCATTTTCAGCAAGTTTGGTGAAGATCCAATAAAAGTATTTGTGTAAGAGAGCAAAAAATGCTGAAACACTCATTTTTAATACTTAAATGGCAAAAACTCAAACATGCCAGATGCGATTTTAGCAGTAACCAAACTAAACCGATATTTTATTTTATGAATAAACAATTTCAGCAAGTATGGTGAAGATAAAAAAAAAAACTCTTTGTGATAGAGAGCAAAAAATCATGAAACAATCATTTTCAATAATTAAAGGGAAATTACTCCGACATGCCTCATGCGATGTTATCAGTATTCACACTGGACAAAGATTTAATATTAATAAACCTTTTCAGCATGTTTAGTGAAGATCCGATAAAAAATGTCTGTGTTAGAGTGCGGACAAGACTGAAAAGGCCATTTTTCATAATTCAAGGGTAATGACTCTGACATGCCTAATACAATTGAAGTAGTTATCAAACTTGGCCTACATTTTATACCAATACACATTTTCAGCAAGTTTGTGGAAGATCAGATAAAAAGTGTTCGAGTTAGATAGCGTACAAAAAAGTGTGAAAGTCTGACTGACTGACGGAGGAACGGGCGGAGGGACGGACAGAGGGACGAAAAGGGCGTTTACTGTAGGGCCACACGATGGGCCCTTAAATGAGCATATAATTATACTTACCCTCGTTGCTTTCGTTTTACTACCGTTGTGTCGAAATGTGGCTCATTTTATAGCAATATTCTGGACACGTTTGACCACTGTGAAGTTGATACCGACCGTATCACGTGACACTAAGCCGGGCGGTATTGTTTATGTCAGAAGTTCTATTTTCGGTTTGTTATGGTTTTAAATCTCCCTTTTTGGTGGAATAGGCCCGTCTTCAACATTTCATATATCAGTTTGGCCCATAAGAATGTTCAAACATTATTATTAACCGTTATTGTATTTCAGACTTTAAAAAATGGTCTGAAAACACAATAGGACTTTAACGATTGACATTCATTTCCATTTTTTCTAGGTGAAAAATAATAGAAAGCTGTATCTAAATATAAAAACTTGTAGACGACCAATTTCTTTACAGACAATGAGTACAGCCAGGAAAGAGTAAACATCCTTGGAAACGCGGATCTAGGTATTTTAGTTTTTTTTAGCTTTAGCTGTAAAACATATACACATATACATGTACCATATCTCCACAACGCAGACTGAACCTGGCAACACACTCAAGTGCGAGTTTGAAATGGACAGAAATAACGAGGCATATATGACTTGCAGATGGAGCCTGCTATAGATAGACCTTTTAAACCAAATCTAGTTGAGCTAATTTCTACTTTATTTACACCAATGTGTACTTAATTTTCAAACGTTGCCTACAGTACAAACTGCTCGCAGACGTATACATGTACAATGAGCGCAGTAATTTGACTCGAATAGTAACTAAAGTCATATATCTTTAAAAAGCAAATAAAGTAACTGTATCGTATTGGCCGATTAGTTAACGCATACGAATCTTAGTATAGTACTGTATTTATTGTGGTACATGTTTATGACTGTATAAATTGGAACTACCTTTTCAGCAGAGGAATAAGGTAAAAACAATTTCTTAAAGGAGCTTCTATGGGAGAAATGGTTAAAGCAGACGATTGTTGGCGGTGAAAGGCCGTTACTTATAAATGCGTACATGTACAGTGGAGAATGTGTTATTCTTTCCCAATAAACGCGTTTACGCTTTAACTATTATTTGCAGTGCAAACAGTTTGGAGCCGGATCAGACGCCGGGTAAGCCGGCGTCTGATCAGGCTCCAAACTGTTTGCCACCAAGATAAACATGGATTATCAGAATTGTCCAAAAGTTGTACTTTTCTACGTTTTAGTGCTTTGCGTTTGTGTACGTTTGCGTTTAAACGGGAAAATATAACAGATTCTCCACTGTAACAATTAGTGTGAGAGGCAGCTGAAGTACTTTAAATTTTGCCTATTCAAAATATTTGGTGCGCTATCATAGATACACCCTTTACATACGACTTCCGTCCTTTCTAAAGTGATAAGTAAACATTAGAGAAGTACCTCAAATAATGATACCTTAATATCAAACATTTCTCCGTGTACAATAGAGACGTTATTTCTTTTCGTTCTAATGTAAATGAAGCCGAAATGCACTTAAAAAGATTGTTGAAAAAATCATTTGTTTTTTAATCTTATCGTTTCAATTTTATCTCAATGGCAAACAGTATTGAGCCTGATCAGACGCCGGATTACCCGGCGTCTGATGTGGCCCCAACTGTTTGCAATGGAAATAATAATTTTATCATAACGCGTTTATTGGGAAAGAATAACGTCTTTTCAATTGTATACCAAACTTTGAAAGGCTGGATCTAAATCAATACAACTGAACTTTCGTGAAACGACAATCTAAAAAGATTCATTGACCATTTTAAAGGTGACGACAACTAAATGCCAACAAATAAAGGTGAAAGCTCTTACATGAGATTTCAGCATTAGTTTTAACACGCATTGAGCAATCACTTATAACTTATTTGTATACAGATATCAGAAATTCTGCTACATTTGTACATGCACGAACACTGCTTGAAACAAGTTTGGCAGTTATACGGTAATGTTTATTTTTACGTTTATAGATATATAAATATTAGTACAGCTCTTAACCAGGTGAAATAGTTAAAACTACAGTAGGAAACAACTCAACACTCTCAGTTGATACAGTGGAGAATCTGTTATTCTTTCCCGTTTAAACGCAAACGTACGCAAACGCAAAGCGCTAAAACGAAGAAAAGAACAACTTTTGGACAATTCTGATAATTCTTGTTTATCTTGGTGGCAAACAGTTTGAAGCCTGATCAGACGCCGGGTTACCCGGGGTCTGATCTGGCTCCAAACTGTTTGCACTGCAAATAATAGTTTTAGCGTAAACGCGTTTATTGGGAAAGAATAACAGATTCTCCACTGTAGTATTATGCAACGCTAGTGTTATAATGAAGGATGACAATGACAAACAGTGAAGAAGACGGTTTGCGTTTAAATTTGAGATAATAATATGTTGTTCATTGCAAACAGTTTGGAACAAGATCAAACCCAGGGTACAGTGGAGAAAACGTTATTCTTTCCCAATAAACGCGTTTACGCTAAAACTATTATTTGCAGTGCAAACAGTTTGCAGCCAGATCAGACGCCGGGTAACCCGGCGTCTGATCAGGCTCCAAACTGTTTGCCACCAAGATAAAAATGAATTATCAGAATTGTCCAAAAGTTGCACTTTTCTACGTTTTAGTGTTTTGCGTTTGCGTTTCGTTTCGTTTAAACGGGAAAGAATAACGGATTCTCCACTGTAACCCGGTGTCTGATCAGGCTCCACACTGCTTGCTACTCAGAATAGAAATAAGCCGTAAGAAATTTCTAAACATTGATATTTTTCTATATTTTATTTAACCCTTTCACTCTCAATGACGCTTTAAAGTGCGTTTGCAAACAGTTTGGGACAAAAACTGTTTGTTACTCTTATCGATATTTATTAAGTCAAACAATCTTAAATCTAACTTTGAAACGTGTCTTACAGACAACACTAATGAAGCAGACGACAATAAAGCGGTGAAGGGGTAAATATCTCACGAATTATTTGATAATGAAAAGGTTAAATTATTTAAATGCGTTTGCTTTCGTTTTGTGTTTCAATGAGAGAGAATAACCTCTTCTCCACTGTATACCGGTTGTTCACAGGAAGACTCTCCGGTTGTGCATTTAAAACAGGTTATAAAACTAAATGCATGCCAGAAGAATAAACGCCCATGAATATGCTTACTGGCACGTTTCTATTACTTGTTATTATTCAGCAGACACCTGTTTTATAGCACCATCTCGTGACATCTGCCTATTAACTGAATGGCAGTTTCAGACAGGTTTACATGTAAATGTATCTGTTTAAAGCTCTGCCTGCATTTCATTCATACATTGTACTGGTCGACAATTCTTAAAAACAAATATTTGCATATTTGTATTTACAGTGGAGAATCTGTTATTCTTTCCCGTTTAAACGCAAACGTACGCAAACGTACGCAAACGCAAAGCACTAAAACGTAGAAAAGAACAACTTATGGACAATTCTGATAATTCTTGTTTATCATGGTGGCAAACAGTTTGGAGCCTGATCAGACGCCGGGTTACCCGGCGTCTGATCTGGCTCCAAACTGTTTGCACTGCAAATAATAGTTTTAGCGTAAACGCGTTTATTGGGAAAGAATAACACATTCTCCACTGTATAACAAAAGTAATAAATGGATATGCTCTTACAGTAGAGAAGGTATTATTCTTTCCCGTTTGAACGCGAACGAAACGCAAACGCAATGTTATAAAATGTAGACAAGACATCTTTTGCACAATTCCATTTGTTTTAATCTGAGTGGCAAACAGTTTGGAGCCTGATCAGACACCGGGTAACCCGGTGTCTTATCTGGCTCCAAACTGTTTGCATAGGAAATAAACGTTTTAGCGTAAACGCGTGTATTGATCAATAAAGAATAAAGTATTCACTACTGTACCTTATTCACTATACGGACACAATTGAGGCATTTGTTGTAAACTGTGTGGATCCAGAGAAGACGCCGAACAAAATTTCGGCGTCTTCTCTGGATAAAAATTGTTTGACGCACAATGTACATGTACTTGCGATTTTTGACGAAAATGAATAAACATGTACTGTAAATGAGTGAGGAAACAAAGTTTGCAGACGACAATTATGGAGCGTGCAGCTGTTTAAAGTTACAGTGGAGAAAATGCTATTATTATTTCCCAATAAACGCGTTTACGCTAAAACTATTATTTCTATTGCAAACAGTTTGGAGCCAGATCAGACGCCGGGTAACCCGGCGTCTGATCAGGCTCCAAACTGTTTGCCACCAAGATAAAAATGAATTATCAGAATTGTCCAAAAGTTTCATTTTTCTACGTTTTAGTGTTTTGCGTTTGCGTTTCGTTTCGTTTAAACGGGACAGAATAACGGATTCTCAACTGTAACTACTGTATGACGTCGTACTCTAAGGACCTTTTACATAAGATTCACGTGTAATTGAATTTAGAAAATGTATTTCCTTTGATGATAACCATTTGCCTGTCCATTGCAATTAATCCAGCGTCTAATCAACCTGTCTGCCGCTCAGATTACAATGGATCGTTAACAGCGGAGAAACGTTATTATTTTACGTTTAAACGAAATGCAATGTAATAAAATGTAGATTTTTAAGAAAATCTTACAAATTTTATCTGAGCGGCGAGCAGTTTGTATCCTGGTTACATGTGAGTATAAGTCGGTTTCAAGCTTCCTTATTACAACACATATCGTGAAGTTGTAATTACTGAAACAGAACAACACGACATGTTACCGTCTTGGATTTAATAACGCACAAGTTACCGGTTGTGGAGCAACAAAGATTATTCCAAGTACGAGGAACTACCTTATAGCCTCGATATCACGCACTGATAATATAAAGTCACATGTCCTTATTAGCTCTGTTATCTATTAAAATTACGATTCGCTTACTAAACGCATGACACTGTATTTCCGCATTTAGTTTATAACAACAAAGATCCTGATTTAAAAGCTCTTGGGGATTCTGTCTGATCAGTGTCGTCACCGTTTTTGATGGTTTCAATCTTTGAAACCATCTATAGGCAGCGTCGAGTTTCAAAAATGTTGACCAAGTCGTCATCCGCTCAAGACAGCAACACTCAATAATATCGTAGGATACATTTGTATTATCAGATCCTTAAAAACGAAAAATCGATTAATTTTGAGAACTGTATAAGAAGAGACTGTGAAACAATATAAATTAATAAACTTATAGTGAATAACATTACACTATGTAGTAAATAAAAAATATGATAATCATAAAAATAGTAGAATCTATTTTCACTTTCTTGTGTGTACGAACAGTTTCGGGACGAGGAAAGTGGCATGCTGCTTGAAATGCGGCGGTATCGCGGTCGATTTCCGCGGCTGTTGAAAAAGCTTCATTAATTCATTAATCAAGATCGTTTTTTTATTGCATTAAAGGCTATATGCATAGGTGATCTCCAAATATGCTTGAAAAAATATTCACGTGTTGCATGAAATCATTTACAAATTAGGGTTTAGGTCAAATCCGCTTTTAAGAGTCTTAACAGTATTATTCAATGCTAGTCATCTGTATATATAATATACATGCAGAGACGAAATATTGTTCTCTTAGAAGTTAAACTTAGTAAAACTCCTGGGCTTTTTGTTTCACTCCATACGTCTGTATTTCAGTTTAAATCCATTATCAGTACCCTAAAGTACTTTGATTTCTTATAGGATATATCTGACTATCTGACATGAAGCTGCAGTCTTTCAGGTAGAAGTGCTTCTTCAATTTATTAGCAATTGTAATAGTTCATATAGTAGATGTCCAGTTTACAGCGACCAGTCTAGTATTGTCCTGTTTTTATTTATCATTTATGGTTGTTTTTAAAACATGGTGTTCTATCAAAAACAGATTTGACCCTCACGACCTCTTAGTGCATAGGATAAGTATACTCTTCAGAGGTACTGTTTGTAAAGGGGCGTATTCACTAACACGTGACCAGGGCTCAGTGAGTTAATTCAATATTGCTTACTACATGTACATACATGTAACAGAAGGAAGCAGAATAAGAAGGAGAGGAAGAATGGTGATGAAGAAGAAGACTATAGTTCAATGAGGCTACACTATAAATTCCCCATCGCAAATATTTGTGGCTGTGACAATCGTGCATATACAGTGGATAATCTGTTATTCTTTCCCGTTTAAACGCAAACGTACGCAAACGCAAAGCACTAAAACGTAGAAAAGTGCAACTTTTGGACAATTCTGATAATTCTTGTTTATCTTGGTGGCAAACAGTTTGGAGCCTGATCAGACGCCGGGTTACCCGGCGTCTGATCTGGCTGCAAACTGTTTGCACTGCAAATAATAGTTTTAGCGTAAACGCGTTTATTGGGAAAGAATAACGTTTTCTCCACTGTATATTGTTATTCTTTTACTAAGCATTACTTGGGGTATTTTCATAGTCTGCGCTAAATGAACACGGAATACGCACATTGTCCACGCAATTTGAAAATGTTTTCAAATTGCATTACACCGGCCAAAGTTGTTAACGATATTTGAAAATAAAATAAAATTGCTTTACGGTTCCCCGATTTTTAACGCAATTTGATTTTGTTTTGAATTGAGTTTTTGTTTCTCAAATTACGTGTCTGTAATGCATTATAGAACTCCATTATGACATTTCAGGATTAAGCTGTCATCTGTCCGGAAGGGTATGTTTATTGTCAATGGAGCTGCATGAAAATAGTTAAAAGTGCTGGAGAGTTGTATTTCGTTGAGAGTCGTATTTCGTGAATTTTTAAACAACCTTTCTTACTAGTTATGTAAAATACATGTACTGTCTTGTGTGAATACAGTACACACCTCTCTATTATGACCAATTTAGTATAGGTGTTTAAGACATATTTTAGTGCTTAAAGCAAGATGACAGTAAAACAGAAAACTCCTTAAGGAAGTATGTCTTATAACTAAGAACGAAGGTCATGGACAATGTCACAAAACCCTGATAACGGTATTGTTAAACTGCGCCATCCCAAGATGTACTCGTATATGTACAAATGCTGTGTCCCTATAGCTTAATACATGTATGTGATATAGAAAATATGGTCCGGACAATCTCTTTTTTATATAAAAAGGGTTAAAGGTCAAAGAAATAGTGGACTTGAAAGTGATACAGGAATCTCAACAGTACAAATACACCAAAGTTGGTATCCGTAGCTGATGTAATATAGGAACTATATTCCTGAAACGGTAGCGTACTCACAACGTTTGTCTAGACTAGTGTGTCTTTTTCCTATAGCAACATTATTATAATTATAGCCACATAACATAAATATCATGCTGCTCTTACTTTGGAATATAATGGTCTAAATGCTAACCCTCTTCCTACTAGCATCTAGGTTAATGTCACAAGAAATGCACAGGTTAATGTCACAGGTAAATGTAAATATTCTTAATTAAAATACATGTACATGTATTAATTAACCAATGTCCACGGTGCATCTGATTCAAATAAAGCGTAAAATCGGTCTGAATAACGGATGCACACGCAGTTCAATTACTAAATGCGACAAAGCTAGCTTCAGTGCGTATTTTTCTTTCGAATACCATAGTTCTGTATGGAGATAAATAGACAAGGTTACCTATATATACATGTATGGTATGCCTACAGAACGAGTAGAAAAAGCGTCTTAACCTTTTCACTGCCTAAATTTGTTTAAGCGGTCATACAATAATTGTCTTATACATTTAATTATTGAGCTAAGTGATAGTTTGACTGTCCAAGTAATACTTGTACGAGTGTACAAACCGAATGGATCCAGATCAGACGCCGCACTACGCGGCGTCTGATCTGGATTCAATTGGTTTGTAAATGTTTGCCGTACTGGCATTGTAAGGCTTTAAAGTAGACATTGAATCATTGACAGTACATAATGAATAAATGAAAACACTGCTCAAAGTGTATTCTGCTTAACCTTTTCACTCCCAATGACGCCAAAAGGCGTGTAAAATACAAACTTGCAAACATTTTGGATCCTGATCAGACGCCACGTAACGCGGCGTCTGATCAGGATCCAAACTGGTTGACACTCGTTTTAAAATTTCTTCAGTCATACTCCCATAAATCAAACTTTGAAACGATATTGCAGACAACAATATTGAAGTAGACGACAATATGGCTGTGAAGGGGTAAAAATCTCACGATAAATTTGATCATGAAAGGGTTAGATATTGAAATTCTGAAAATGGACACTTTCTTCCGTATGCAGTGTATTTATCCCTTTCACCACCATACTATCGTCCGCTTTGATACCCTGGTCTGTATATTTGTCAAAAAGATAGTTTCAAATAAAAATACATGTATTGAAAATATAGTCAAACGGTTTGGATCCTAATCAGCCATCGCATGACAAAGCGTCCGATCTGGCTCCAAACTGTTCGTATAGTCTTATAACGTTGACTATGGCATGAAAGGGTAAAAGTAATCTAGTGACAATCAGTTTGGAATAAGACCGGATACCGTATATCTATATGTATGTATGTCTGTGTATTTGTGTGTATCTTTGTCTGCCTATCTGTTTCTGTCTTTCTCTCTGTCTTTCTCTCTGTCTCTGTCTGTCTGTCTTTTTCTCTGTATGTCTGTGTTTCCTCTCTCTCTCAGCGTACATTGTATGTCGGTCGCTGACTGTATGTCTGTCTCATTTTCTTTCTCTCTTTCTGCCTATGTGTGTGTCTATCTGGCTGCTTCTGTATCTGTCTCTCTATAGATCTGTCTTTCTATCTGCATATAAGCTGGATCTTTCGTTATTGTTTTTTTATACATGTATTTAAACGAAACGATTTATTTGATTTGAATTGTTTTGATTTTAAACAAAACTAGACGTAACGCTCATAAATAAAATGACAGCATTTGAAAATTATGCCGATTATAGTGGCAAAAAACTGAATCACCCGGCGTCTGATCTGACTCCAAACTGATACCATGGGAAATAATAGTTGTAGCACAAACGCATTTATTGGGAAGGAATAGTGTCTTCCCCACAGTAGCAACAAGACAGCCCTACAGAAAGCCCCTGGGTCAATCATACCCTGATAACGAGCCACATAAATCATTTCCTGCTTTCAGGGTCCAATCACAGGTACTTGACACATAACTGTGATTTTTTTTAATGTGTCAAGTACCTTTCCTTTTCCTTTATTACACCTGTGGGTCCAATGTTATCAAGTATTTGAGTTGAGTCTGAGATCGTTCTCAAGCATTTGATTGGTCAGATTTCAAAAGCTCAAATCCGACCAATTCAATGCTTGAGAACGATCTCAGATACAACTTTAAACTCTTTACATGTACAACCTTGTGGCCCATTACTGAAGCATAAACATTGCTCCTTCTCAACAACGACACCCAATGGGAGACAAAATTTGTGTTTGTTGTTCGGAGGGAGTCGTTATAGGGAGGGAAATTAGCTTATATTTGCAAATAGCTTGAATCCAGATCAGACGCCGGGTAACGCGGCGTCTGATTTGGATTCAAGCTGTTTGTAATTCGTCATTAAACATATTATGTCAAAATGTCCATAATGTCACTTTGAGAAGGTGACACTTTCAAGCAGACGATAATGCAACGTTAAAACCATAGACACAATTGTACTGTTTAGGGGAACTGCGAAAAGGGTCGTTGTTGGGAGGGAGTCGTTGTTTGGAGGATCGTTGGAGAGGGGGAGCACTGTAGATGCTTAAAACAGGCTGAAAGTAAGGCACAATTCCTACAAGAGGGGTTCCTGTCAACATTAGACAAATAGCTAAGCGGTTCAAACAAACTATAAGGAAACTAACTAAAAAGATGAACATAATATTTGAGCAGCATCGGAAGAGAATACATAGTAGACCCAGATCAGTCTCCGCGTAAAAGCTGATATCGATACACACTATTTCATTATTCAAAGATCGCCTTATTTAACACATTCATCCCTAGCGACGAGTATACTCGTCATTAGCAAACAGTGTACCTGTGAGGATTACACTTGTCCTATGCAAACAGTGTATACCCTGATCAGAGGGCTCCTTCGGGAGCCCTCTGATCAGGGTCTACACTGTTTGTCATTTTGAAATATAATATATTGTTAAAATCACCCCTAAATAATAAAAAATGGACTATACTTATTTTGAAATTGGAAATGTCTATTAACAGAATCAGGAGTGAATGAGTTAAAATTTTAAAAAAATAAATGACTTACTTTATGCTGATATCTTTCTTGCTGGCTCGTGTATCAGCTGCTGTCGTGAGGGTGGTAGCATTGGTACCCACTGGTCCCGGGTCCGAGTTCGTCTCCGCCCAGAGCTTAGCTTTCTCACGAGCTTCCCTCACCCGTGCTTGCAGAGATTTCTTTGGAGCAGGATTTTCATCCAAGTTATCCGATTTTTTCGACCGTTCTGTATTATTTCCTGGTTTGCGTGAAAATTTATATGAACGTTTTGAGGTAAATTGGACAGCAGGTAGACTCTTAGTCACTGGTTCAGATTGATTAGACGCAATTTCACCTGACGTTTTCACAGCCTTAATATGTGCTTCAGATCGTGAAACAGGCGTTAGTTTGAAAAGCTTGTGCTCCGAATTGACATGTTTATCTTCAAATCTAACACGCTTATCAGACTCCGTATTACCATTCAAGTTTTCGCTGGCATTTTGACGAGGGGAATTGACTTTGTTGATATTTACATCATTAGACGGTTTTAAAGGTGGGATTTGTCGTGGAGGTCTGGGTTTTCTAAGTAGTTTTTCTGATACAGGTAATCTATTTGTATCTCCATTCTGCAAAAGAGGTTTGCTTCCCTGTGTTCGTTTGTCTGATACGGATACATTCAAATAACTACTCTGCATTGGCGATTTGATTCTCCGCTTGTCTGACACGTGCTCTCTATTTATATCACCATTATGCACGGGAGACTTGGCTCTTTTAGCACGTTGTTTTATCACAGGTAATCCATTTTCATTGGCTATTTCAGTTTGCACGGGCGATTTGATTTTACTATCTTGTGTTTGTGATCCGGGGATCTCGTTGTTACCAGCTTGTCCGTTCTGTATGGGAGCTCCAGTTTCTGTGACAGGGTTGCTATTGTCAGGGGTATTCTCATGGCCTCTCCTGCTATTAAGATTGAACGATTGAGTTACTGGCACGTGTTCTTGTTTAGTCTTTAAATTGCCATTCAAATTATGTTGGACCTTTTCATTAGGTAAAGCTCCGTCTGACTTGCCGTCTGTTTCCCTTTTAACGTGTATACCGCCATTTGCAATACATCGGTCATTATTATTTACATCTTCAGGTACCCTCCCAGCACCGGCTTCTTGTCGTCTGGGTGTTTTCTTTTTCCGAACTTTTTTCTTCTTTTCCGCCGACTCGGTAAACCAATCTTTTCCCGGCTCCTTCTGTTTCTTGGAACTAGATTCATCTTTATTTACGTGATCAGAACCATTTACAAAAGTGTGATCTTGTTTGGTTCGTTTAGTAGGTTTGTGTAACAGCAGAACTTGTTCCGGTCCCACCAATGCCCCGTTACCAATTTGAGGTAGAAATGCCATTTTATAATCATGGTCAAGAGTATGTCTTTACTTCCAGTCAAGAAGACAGCGCATTACCAAAATACAAACCACAAACATTAATATATATTTCGAAAAACTTGTGTTTCTATGCACAAATCATTCTACCACATTAATGTTTTAAAATTCCGTTCCTTTTTTAATCCCTTTAAATTCCATCACAAAAGTTTGAACACCAACTATCTATTCAATCGGTCACTGTGTGTTTTACTTTCATTCACCACGTTATCATAACAGTTACTTAATTGAAAAAGCAAATATTTAGATCACGTCATTTTTACTATTTTTAATTAAAGCTCTGACAATTTACGACTATAATAACACAACACAATATATTCCCACTATCTCCTACACGGCAAAACACTCCATTCGTTTATATTTAATAACACCTCGTTTCGCTCTATCTAATTGCTCTCCACTTTTTTGTCAGGCCAACATATCGGCTATTTCTCAATATGATAATACATACTTTACGAATAGAAATAAATATTGCCGAATTCGTAATAATTTTGTAAAAACTAACTAGAAATATCACTTATCTATTCCACCATAGTATGTCTTGCTTAATTGATCGCACTAAACGTTTAGAAGCCATGTTAACACTTTCGATCTATTGTCACTAGAACCAGAAGTCGTATTCATTATAATAAACACACTAGGGTTAATACACCTGCGCACCGTCCGTCAGCAAATAGACAGTTATACACTTAACAGTAAAAATATATACTTAATTGCTAATAAATACAAATACACCGCATTTAAAAGAAAATAAACGATATAGGCTTTCAAAACCAACGATGTTTTGAAGCAATGTTAAAGTATAGCAGATATCTCCCTCCTTTAGTTTTTTTTTTGCTATACTCTTATCTTGATTTAACCATTTCGGCGCCGAAGTCGCATAAAGTCGAGACTGCAAACAGTTTGGATCCTGATCAGACGCCGCGTAACGCGGCGTCTGATCAGGATTTAAACTGTTTGACACTCGTAACGAAATTTCTTAAATCATACAACCTTAAATCTGACTTTGAAACGATCTTGTAGACAACTATTTACGCAGACAACAATACAGCGGTGAAGGGGTAAAAATCTCACGAATAATTTGGCACCGAAAGGGTTACGCTTCAGCTGTTCTAGCACCCATTTTAGAATTGTGGTAGCTGTATACCTTTAAAAGGTACACAATAGAGGGACCTTACTGTAACAATATTTGTACGGTGTCTTTAATCCGGTGATTATATAAATTTCTTCAATGACGTGTTAACTGTCATATTGAGCGCCTTCTATGCATCTATTGGCATTTCATAACGGGTTTAAACGAGTTTGATCTTCTGGCTGTGCAGTTTTTCAGTAATCCTCTTCGTTTTATTTTTTTTATGTAACGAGACATAGATGAATTGATTCTAAAATAGCTTTCATAAAACCAGACAATAGTTAATCCTTTGCGTCAAAAGAAACAGATTAAATGCAGAAGATTTACATGTAAAACGCGGTGTCTGATAAGGGTCTACAACGCTGCCAATTCTCTTGATTTTTCCGAAATCTTTGGATTTTTCTCAATGTTTCCGGATCCACGGATTTTTTCCAAACTCTTCGGATTTCTGGTCTAACTTTTAAAATTTGGAATTCTATGCGATTTTACTTAGGGATTGCTATGCGTGTCAAACAGTTTAGATCCAGATCAGACGCCGCGTTACGCGGCGTCTGATCGAGATCCAAACTTTTTTGCATATACATTGTATAATTATGTTGGTGTTATAGAACATGGCATTGAAAGGGTTAAATGTGCGATTCCTTAAAGCGCGCTTGAAAATTTGGAAACGTTAGAATCTTTTATGAGCAACCACTAGTTTTCGAGGAGAACCACAATTTTAGTTTTTATGACCTATATTTGAAGAAATCTGAGAGAGAACTCTACAAAGAACAATCCTATGAAGTTTTGATGAAAATGGCCCAGTAGTTTCCAAGAAGACGTTCTCTAAAGGAAAAGTGACGACGGACGGAGTTCGTGCCAGGTGAGCTAAAATTGCTGTCATTTTCAACATTCCTTGTTTTACATTTTGTTGCATTTAAACTTAGAACTTCTGCTCCACTGCATGCTTCGTCAGTAAGTATTTGTTTAACTCTTTCACTGTCAAGTTTTATCTTCTGCTTTAACCCTCTTATCGTCAAACTATCGTCTGCATTGGTACATGTAGTGTCGTCTGCAATGTCTTTAAAGTCAGCTTAAGGGCTGTTTTAACTAAAAGAAATGTCGATACGAGTGTTAAACAGTTTGCATCCTGATCAGACGACGCGTAACGTGGTGTCTGATCAGGATCCAAACTGTTTCCAAAGTCGTATTTTTGCGTCATTGGTAGTGAAAGAGTTAAAACACGCTTAACAGTACAATCAGTTAAATTTTGTGTTACATGTAAACGATCACTCCATAAAATATCCCTTTTTTATTCTCGAAGATAAAAGCTAATTTAAATGCAGTACATGTACAGTATATCTCTACAACGGCCCTCCCACCAACGACTCCCTCTTTACAACGACCATTGCCGCTGTTCCCAAAACAATATCAGTATGTCCAACTTTTTCACGGCTGCAATATAGTCTACCTAAAATTGTCGTCTGCTGGTTTTTTCAAAGTTACATATTAGACATTTTGACAGAAACAAACATAATGACGAGTGGCAAACAACTTGAATCCAGATCAGACGCCGCGTTACGCGGCGTCTGGTCTGGATTCAAGCTGTTTGCAAATGTAAGCCAAATTCCCTCCCTTCAACGACTCCCTCCGAGCAACGCACATATGTTTTGTCTCCCATAAGGCGTCGTTGTAGAGAGGGAGCGCAGACAGTTCTTGTATAATATTTCTGTATTATTTCTGTTCTGTATTAAGCTGTCACATGTCTTTAGTACTATAAATGGTACTTCAATTAGCTTAATACAATAGTGATTTTAATTAGCCTCTACACGCCATGCGCAGTAATTAAAACCAAATATCGTTTCAAATCTTTGAACCCAACCCTATAATTATCTATATGAATGACTCTTGAATGCAACAAGAACATTTTATATTTGACAAGTCAAACAAATTAAGTTCAAGGATGAAAACAGTTCTTTACAATCTATTTGATTCTATTTAATTTAAATTCGTTTAGGTCTTAGTTACAGTGGACGAAACAACCAGTTCCCGCCTTAACGACACACACAAAAATACCAGACACAAAGCAACAAAACGTATAGAAAGTGACACATTCTTGAATGGGTTTACGATTTATTTTATGCTTAGTGCTAAACAGTTTGGAACCTGACTTTTTGTACTACATGTGTCGTAGTATTTGCCTTAAAATGTGAATACGTAAGTACATGTACAATGTACTACATGTAGCGAATCAAATATTTAGAATAATTCATAAAAACTAGATCTACCATTCCAAATGTTCATTTTTCATTTCATTTAATATAAATGCGTTACCTAGCATCTGCGACAACGCGTAGAAATACAGTGCTCCGTCAAACCCCAAGGGGAGACAAAGATTCAGTGTTTTGTTCGGAGGGAGTTGTTATAGGGAGGGAACATTGATACACTTGATTTAAATTTGCAAACGATTTGAATCCAGATTAGACGCAGCGTAACGCATGGTCTGATCTGGGTTCTAACTCTGTGTCACTCACCTTATGTTTCTTTTGTCTTAATGTCCAATACGTACATGTAACTTTGAGGGAAAAAGCAACAGCAGACGACAATAGTGCAGCAGTGAAAGCATTCGACATATTTTGTTTTGGTTTTAGAAACAGTGTCAAGCGGCATTGTAAGGAGGAAATCATTGTTCGGAGGTCCGTTGTAGGGAGCGGGCATTGTATATCATTGATACATGTAGAATGAACAATGAATGAATGAATGGTGTTTTACGGCGCATCGACACAAGATACAAGTAGTGAACTATTGTAGAAAATGTGGTTGCCACGAAAGTAATAACCTCATTAATCCATTACATGTACCCCATAAATACGCCTTTTTACGCCTCTAATTTATTATTTCAGTAAAGAAAATAGAGTCACCTTATATAGTCATGGATATGTATAAAAATAAATATTTTCTATATTATAGCATATGGTAGCTTAAAGCAGGCTGAAAGTAAGACAATATTTTCGCGTATATCTATATTAGAAACAAAATAAGTCACACATCAAAGTTGTCTAATTTTTTTACTCGACTTTTAGATTAATTGTGTCCTAATCGTTCACCTCTTTCGAAGCTTTATCTTGTGATGGTGCAAATATCGTCTGCTTTGAAAGTGCTTCCAAAAGGTTGGTCAATTCATGAATTATGCAGTTTTACATTTGAAAAAACCTAAAGACGAGTATCAAACAGTTTGGGTGCCGATCAGACGTCGCGTTACACGGCGTCTGATCGGCACCCAAACTGTTTGCAAATACATGTACATGTTTCAGTAATGTCGAAATCAACAGGCAAATGGCTAATCATAAATCATCAACCATTTTGTCAAAATGTAATTCTATCTCTTAATTTCATATTCTTCCTATACCAAAAATTAAGAATACTTCAGATACTTAACATAGCACCTGTCCAAAGTTCATGGTCAAAGATTAACTTCTCACAAGTCTAGTAGGGCAGTATAGTTTTGTTAAAATTTGTCACAGCGAGATGACAAATCGATAAAAACACACGAGAATACGTAAAAACAGTCCATATCGCTTTGAAAAACACCGGTATTACATTTGTTTAAACAGACACAGTATAATGGTAAGCAAAACGCAAACGCAATACATTAGAATGTAAAAAATGGCAATGTCTTGATTTTATTGATGATATCTTTTTCTTTGAGTGACATACAGTATAGAGCCAGATCAGACTCAATGTCACCCGGCGTTTGTTCTAGCTTTAAGCCGTTTACAAGGGACACAGTGAGTTTAGCATACACATGTTTATCGGGAAGAAATAACGTCTTTTACACTGTAGATGTTTACAGCTTAGATCTATACAGTGGAGAAGACAAATTATTTCCTGTTTAAACGCATACGAAACGCAAGTCCATATTGCACTTAATGTAGAAAATTACAACGTTTTGAAAGTCCTCACGATTTATGTTAATCTAAGTGTCAAACAGTGTTTGGAACCTGATTGGAGCCCGGGGTCTGGTCCGGCTCAAAACTGTTTGCAATGGATATGATAGTTTTAGCGTAAACGCATTTATTGGGAAAGAATAAAGTCTTCTCCACTGTAATGCGTGGCTCTGACAATATGATCAGATTACTTTTCGAGCATGATCAATGCATAAAAAAACGAAAAAAGAAAGAAATTTTCACCTACAACCAATTATTTCTAAAAATAAACATTTCAATTTTTTCTTTGCGAATCTGTTTACGAGTTTGGTTTATCCTTTAGGCCGATAACAGTCGGAAATATGAAGATAAATTACTTGTTAACCCTTTCGTGATCAAATAATTCGTGAGATTTTTACCTTTTCACCGTTTCATTGTCGTCTGCTTCAGTATTGTTGTCTGCAAGAGACGTTTCAGTTAGATTTAAGGTTGTGTGACTTAATAACTATCGAAACGAGTGTCAAACAGTTTGGATCCTGATCATACGCCGCGTTACGCGGCGTCTGATCAGGATCCAAACTGTTTGCAAACGCGCTTTAAAGCGTCATTGAGAGTGAAAGGGTTAACCCATTCACTGTCAGGATATTGCCTGCTTCAAAACTCTCGTCTGCTATTATTTATCATCATTAGAATTTTACGTATTTCAGTCACAGAAACATCCTAAATAATATCCAAACAATGCGGATAGTCATCATACATGTACTGACCAGACTCCGGATATTTTGGCGTCTGGTCAGGATCCTAACTGTCTGCAATGACAGTACAATCGGGGTAAAGCTGTGAGCCTTTTCATGATGACTTGTCGTCTGTTTCCAATAATATTGTCTGCGGAAAAGAAGAAAAAAAAAAGTTTTTATGCTATTTTTAAACTACAGAAAAGTGTAATATGACTGTCAAACAATTTGGATGCAGATCAGACGCCGCGTTACGCGGCGTCTGATCTGGATCCAAACTGTTTGCAAATGTTAACCAAATCGCGCTTATTATACGATAAGGGTTAAACCGCCACCTAAATGCGTTGTTTGTTTAGTTGTTTAGAAAGTACCCCGGCAACACGGGCCATTTGCATAACTAGAAGCTTTATTAGATCGAAATGCAAATTCAGGGGCAGTAGAAGTCACCATAAATAAATAAAATAGATGAATAAAAACATTTAAAAGTGTTATCTGTATGAGAAATACACGTTTCTTTGATAAGGCAAACGACCTGGTCTTTTAAATTGCCTAAGTTGTATTGTGAAAAGGCAAATTAGAATGCAGAATGCTAATACCATAGTACAGTCACTTTTAACTCATTCACCCCTGACATTTTAAAGCGACTAGCAATCAAATGGTGTGTTTGCAAAATTTAAAGAAAATACTCAAATAAAAGCAAATGTGTAGCATTATCGTGTATCTGGTATTAAAAAATCCTGATCAGTCTTAAAACATCCTCAAGAAATGTCATCTGGGTCCCAGATCGTAGTTATTTAGATATTTTCCATTGCTTTTTCTCCTGCGTCAGTAGACGGAGTGAATCCATTTCGCCTCAACTGAAATAGTTCTGCGATTGCATTAACCGAAACAAAATACCGTATTTGCCATCGCTACGGACTGAAGTAGATTAAATAAAACGCCTTTAACCCTTTCCCTTATAGAAGCGACTTTTAGCGCATTCATTTTATTCATCCGCCAAAGAAAATAGTTCCATTTTATACTGTTATGAATAAGTACTATAAGTATAATTTTCTATACACTAGCAGATAGTAACTTAAAGTAGGCTGAAAGTGAAGCAGAATGTGCCCTAGGGCACATTCTGCTTTACTTTCAGCCTGCTTTAATATGTCACATATCTTAACTACTAGAAAAAGGCTATTGGTTAAAGGGTTAACTGAATACACCGCTTAGCTCAATCGGTAAATCGTTTATCTTAATTTTCATTTTCCGTCCCCGCATGCAGGGTCCCGGGTTCAAATCAAATCCCACCAGAGCTAAGAAAAATAATTTCATTGAAATTTTGTTTTGTAAGAAAACCATTAGACAAAAATTTTAATCAAGCGATAAATTACAGAAGTGAATGCGTTAGGCATACATGTACTTGTCTTGGGAACAGTGGCAAGCGTTGTTCGTAGGGCCGTTGTAGGGAGGGGCAATGTATACAGTGGATAATCTGTTATTCTTTCCCGTTTAAACGCAAACGTACGCAAACTCACGCAAACGCAAAACACTAAAACGTAGAAAAGAACAACTTTTGGACAATTCTGATAATTCTTGTTTATCTTGGTGGCAACCAGTTTGGAGCCTGATCAGACGCCGGGTTTCCCGGCGTCTGATCTGGCTCCAAACTGTTTGCACTGCAAATAATAGTTTTAGCGTAAACGCGTTTATTGGGAAAGAATAACACATTCTCCACTGTAGATGAAGTTTAGTATTGCAAACTGTGTAAACTCTGACAAAACTTTATGTTATTTAGCTATGTAACTTGTTTTGTTGGGTATGCGTTTTGAATGCATTTACAAATAGTTTGGATCCTGATCAGGTTCTGTGTCTGATCTGGATCCATACTGTTTTTGAATACTGTTACCCACATGTCAATATACGCTCTGCATGTCCAGGGACCTGAATGTTAACCTTTTTCAGAAAATAATGGCGCACTTTCTAAGGTTAAAGCCATAAATAATTTCTGAACCGCCAGGACGAATTCACACAACTCATAGATTTGCACTATATTGATTGTATGTCTAAAAGCCAGGTCGGTTATTACATTTGTAACTCGATTTATCTTTCAAATGTTTTGTTAAAATATGTTCATTTCATATTTAAAATTCACCATTGTGTTTTTTCGTTTAAAAATATCGGTGAAATTTAATTTGACCGCATAATTGCACATTGTTATCGCTTCATTTCATAGGTCCGAGTAGAGCAACGCATTAACAAAGCTGATCCTGATCAGGGGCTGAGTAACTCGGCGTCTTACCACGGTCCAATTTTTTGACACTCATGTATAGATATTTCTTTATGTAGATCTACATGTAAATTGTAATGATCTTAATTTGAAAACAAAATGTTTACTGCGATTATTTAGACTGAATATATATTTGCAGTGAACGGATTAAGTACATTGGGGAATACGTTATTCTTTCCCGTTTCAACGCAATCGAAACGCAAACGCAAAACACTAAATTGTAGAAAAGGCCAATATTTTGACAACTCTGACATATCATTTTAATCTGAGTGGCAAACAGCATGGAGCCTGATCAGACGGGTTACCCGGCGTTTGATCAGGCTCCTAACTGTTTGCACTTGAACAAAATAGTTTAGCGTCAACGCGTTTATTGGGAAAAAATAACGTTTTCTCCACTGTGCATAATTTTTCTGATCAGGCACCAAACTGTTTGCCAAGAAGATCAAAATAAATTGGCAGATTTAAAAAAAAAACATAGTTGTCAGTTTTATACATTTTAATGCAGTACGTTTGTGTTTAGTTTCGTTTAAATGGGGGGATCGTGGGGATGTATTCTTTAAAGTGTGTACAGTTTATCTAAGAAAACGGATTGCTAAAAGCATTTTTAATTCATTCACCCCTGAAACTTTGAATGGACAATTCCATTTTTTCAATTTAGTCTAGTTCATTTTTTTGCTACTTAGGGTTGATTTTCACAATAAATAACAAACTGACAAACAGTGTAGACCCTGATCATATACAATGTACTCGTCGCTAGGATTCAATGTTACATGCATCAGCACTATTTTACTTCTGAGCGAAGCTTGTATCATAAACTTTAATATTAATCTAGCGTCAATACATAATCTTCAGTTTTTAAGGAGTATTGTTTAATAAATACAAAGAATATATAGATCTATGATAGTAATTGTACCAAGCCCCTACTACAGAAGCTTTCTGCATTATAATTTATTCTGCATGTAAGGACCACCCGTATTAGAAATTATTCTTAGCATTGTTGTGTACGGTACATTGGTATAGGTTTTACTGTACATAGTCCGTTTATTTTTGGTGACACCCCTTTACAACAGTAGCGTGTTCAGTTATCACTGTTTACTGCTTAGGTTAGCAATTTGTGCCACGTGTGCAGAGAACAGTAGAGAAAACGTATTATTTCCAATTTAACACGTTTACGCCAAAACTGTTAGTTCCATTGCAAACAGTTTGGAGCCAGATCAGACGCCAGGTACACGGCATCTAATCAGGTTCCAAACTGTTTGCACTCAGATTGAAACTGGTGGTCAGAATTGTCAAAAGTTGTCGTTTTCTATATTTCATTGGCATGTGTTTAAACACAATAACGTTTTCTCCCCTGTATTCCAGACCAGGTACATGTAGCCAACTCGCAATTGATGGCCAACGACGGTCATCGATTTCTTTACTGAACTCATGCGAGGTTTGGACAAAATGACCCATGCCAATATTGACTTGTCTATGATACATGTACAGGTTCTTGCAATGACCCATTGATATTTACGAAAATAGAAAAGCATGTTTGTTTAATTTTAAACACACATCGAAATGGATTTCCGTTTTGCTTTCACCCTTTTCTATTTTAGAAACCAGTACATGTGTACTGTGTGTATTGTACACGTTGAAAACAGTGTAGATCTTGATCAGATGACTCCTTAACTTATTCACCCCTGAAACCTTTAATGGAAAATTCCAATTTCAAAATGTCTAGTCCATTTTGACTATTTAGCGTTGATTTTAAAAATATATTTCAAAATGACAAACAGTGTAGACCCTGGTTTATATTTCAAATTCAAATTTCGGTATGTATTGAAATGAGTGTCAAACAGTTTGGATCCTGATCAGACGCCGCATTACGCGGTGTCCAACTAGGATAAAAACTGCAAATAACAATTGTACTCGGGTAAGTTTGTGAAGGGACAAAAAGCACATACAATCAAAAATCCAATCACATATTAGGCAATCCCTGGTGAGACGGTTTTGAAAACGATTGGTTTGATGGTTTCCTGACCAAGGGAGATAAATCTCACAAACTTCAGACATTCAAAATCAAACTGTAGTCAAGCAAGACCTGTTCAGCAACATTTCAAACGATGCTCGGCAAATCTGTAACCTTTCGTTAGATAGCTTGGTCTGTCTGGAGTAATATCTATACATCAGGGCTGCCATAAGTTGACATGAAAAATCCTAAGATTTCCAAATTTGCAATTTTCAAGTGCGATTTTACGAATCGTACCTTTACCCCATAGCCTGTTTCTAGTACTGTTGACATGCGACTACTTAAAGCAGACTGTAAGTAAAGCAGAATGCGCCTTTTACTTTCAGCCTGCTTTAAGCTACTATAAACTGGAAAAAAATCTGGAGATTTAGGAAAAATCCGGAGAAATGGCAGCCCTGATACATGTACAAATGTCGGTGGATCCTAATCTCACATGAGACTATTTGTAAAGTGCCAGTTGTGTCCAAGATACAGTGGAGAAGACGTTATTATTTCCCAATAACAAATTTAGGCTGAATTGCAAACAGATTGGAGCCAGATCAGACGCCGGGTAACCCGGCGTCTGATCAGGCTCCAAACTATTTGCCACTCAGATTATTATAAATTGTCAGAAATTTCAAAAAGTTGAAATTTTCTACACTTACGTGCAATTGCTTTTGCATTTTGTATGCGTTTAAACGGGAAAGAATAACATCTTCTCCACTGTAGATCTACATGAATGAGTTTTAACCACTTACCTCATAGTCTGTTTTATCTTTTGAAGATCATTTAAAGCAGATTTAGATTAAAGCAGAATATGCCTAAGGCACATTCTGCTTTACTTTCAGCCACAGGTACTTGACACATACTTTATTATCTATTAACCCCCCCCCCCCCCCTTTTTAAAAAAAAAAAAATTTTTTTTTTTTTTATTTCTACTTCTATTATAGATACAAGGTAAACAGCGCAATTCGACACCTAGTCTTTACTATCCACTTAAACTGATGCTAAAATAGACTCGATCGCCGATATTCTCTTGTGGTATCCTCGGGAAATGATTAATTTATCAATATCTACTTTTTATTTCATCAAATTCCGTCAAATAACGCCACAGTACGTGAATTATAACGAAAATAAGCATAAAAAAGTTTTCTGTCGTTCTCTTGGTACAGAATTTATTGCCCAAAATAAGGGGTAATCTAGTCGGTTTGCACATTTAACGGCCTTTACGGCTGGAACTTTCACCTAATTTCATTAGAGCAAACGCGTTTGTGTCGGAACATGGCCCTCTTCACTATCAGCTATATGAAATATACATGTAATTTGGCATGAAATTGACAAGTGAAAGACTCATTTCATTGTGAATGCCATTTTGAATACCGGAATGAATTGAATGAACGGAGCGATCTCATTGGTCAAAATAAAACAGGTAAAGTTTCTTTTAATTTTGCATTCTATGTAAATTATATAAAACTGATAATATTTCATTTAAAGATGATTTATAATATTTGGTGAAAGTTCCAGTGGCATAGGCCGTTTATTGTGGACAAATAACAGATCACCCCTACATGTACATTCGTTGCTATGTACCAAGAGAACGACAGAAAACTTTTTTATGCTTATTTTCGTTATAATTCACGTACTGTGGCGTTATTTGAAGTATAATAAAAAAAATTATTTTTTTTTTTTTTTTTTTTTTTAAAAAAAAGGGGGGGGGGGTGGGGTTAATAGATAATAAAGTATGTGTCAAGTACCTGTGCTTTCAGCCTGCTTTAAGCAACCATCTGTTTGAATATAGAAAATATTTTATAGTTCATAATCAAAACTGTAAAATGGAACTAATTTACATGTATATATTTACACCTTATTACGCCTCTAAATTGAAGAATATATTTTATTTTATTTTCCACTGTATACAGTACATGCATCATAAGAAATTGATAAAAATTGATCCTATATATCCTAAACCTAATAGTGGCTTAAAGCAGGCTGAAAGTAAAGCAGAGTGCACACTAAGGTGCATTCTGCTTTACCTTTAACTTGCTTTAAGTGGTCACCGGTTTTCAAAACTAGAAACAAGCTACGGGTAATGATTTAAACATTTTAAAAGCTCTATAGGAAACAATACAACAATAACTATAAGGTTAGATGTGTATTTATTATAATTTTAGGTTAAACACGATATCACACAGGGCATTGTCTTTGTCCCAGACAGCTGTTAATGTCTTCGTGGCCATTGAGCACATACCAGCATCACTGCATGTATACAAGTTCAGCTTGAGACTGAGGGTGGGGCTGCCTGCTACACCCTCGGGCAAGGTCACAGAGGTCAAGGTCTGTGAGGGTCCGTCACAGAGGTCATCTTCTAGCTTGGAACCACTCGACTCCAAATGCTGCTGGACTGCTTCATCTGGAAACAAACAAAGAGTACAGTGGTAAATACGCTAAATTACTACCCATTTACACGATAATCTATGCGTTAGAAACCCATAGTGAACGGTTAACGAACGGTTAACGCCTAACAATTTAAACGCATTAATAAACGATTATACCAATGCAGTCTCGGCTACAGAGTCCGTCGGCTAAGTGATGACCCTTTCACCCAGGCTCTTTTAAAAGCGTAAAGAAACGCGTAAAGAAATGGCTAGGAAACGTGTTTAACGAAACAGATAATTAACGTGTAAGAAACGCTTAAAGTGGGTAGGAATAGCGTATTTACCACTGTATAAATATAGCTTGTCGTTAACACATTTCTCAATAAATATGTCTTTTTACACCTTTATTTTTTTTTATTCCTCGAATTAAGACAATAGTGCCATCTGATACAGTCATGAATATGCATCATAACTTAAAACATACTACAAGTTACATATTTTATTCCTCCACTGATGAAAGTAGTTCTAATTTATAGTCATCAATATGCATATATTATACATGTATACTAGAAGCAATATTTCCT
The DNA here is from genome assembly GCA_922989275.2 of Gari tellinella. Lineage (NCBI taxonomy): Eukaryota > Metazoa > Mollusca > Bivalvia > Cardiida > Psammobiidae > Gari > Gari tellinella. Next base: position 51,505,832 of record OV277866.1, read on the forward strand.
ATATCCTAGCAGATGTTAACTTAAAGCAGACTGAAAGCAACGCAGAATTCACCTTAAGGCACAATCTGCTTCTCTAGCTACCTGCTGTTAATGGTCACCAGTGACCTATCTTCATCACTCCAAACAGACTATATGGTAATGGGTTAAAGCAAGCTGGTAGTAAAGCAGAAACCTCCCTATGGGGAGAAATGGTTCCTATAGGAGCCCTGTGATCGGGGTCTACACTTTTTGCTTAAAACAAGAGTATTCATCATCACAGGCATAGGGTTAAAGGGGGGGGGGGGGGGGGGTTGTATGTATAAGGGTATTCACTAGTTTAAAGATCACAGCTTAAAGTAATATAAAGGAAGGGCATAATACTCTTATCAGATCTTTCTGCTTTTCTCTTCAAACTTCAAATGGACAATACTAGTTTCCAATAATGTATTTAGTCCATTTTTGACTATTTAACTCTTTCCTCCCTGAAACTTTAAATGGAAAATTCCAGTTTCCATTTTAGTCTGGTCCATTTCTGACTTTTAAGGGTTGTTTTTGCCAATGTTTTGAATTATGACAAACAGTGAAGACCCTGATCAGAGGGCTCCTTTCGGAGCCCTCTGATCTGGGTCTTCACTGTTTGCACAGGACAAAAGTACTTTTCACATGTACACTGTTTGAAAACAACGCCAATATGCGGGACTATGGTTCAAAGGGTTAATGTTGTTTTTGTCAATATATTGCAATATGACAAACATGTCTATTCATACCTCTGATCAGAAAGCACCTGTAGGAGCCCTCTGATCTGTGTCTACACTGTTTTTATATAACAAGTGTACTTTTCACTGGTACACAGTTTTCATAGGATGTACAATGTTCAAGGGTTAAGAAGTGAACTGCCTTAACCATCTGCATTGATTCTCAGAACTGAAATGTTTTTTCTCCTCTAATGGAATTCTGTAGTTTCTGTCAATGTTTTTCCGATCATTAACTTGATGTTTAACACTGATCCTTCTTTTAAATTATCTGCTTGAAATAGTCCTCTCAAACTTGTGTCCAATTAAGATATACATGTATACAAATGTACATGTATATAAATTTGAGATTGAAGAAACTTAAAGATTACGTCAAACAATTTGGATCCAGATAAAATGCCACATTATGTAGCAACTGATCTGGATCTAGACTGTTTGTTAATACCAGTCAAGTCCCAATAAGTACATGTAGACAAACAATTAATGCAGGTTTAACCCCTTGCCTCATAAAATGTTACTAGTATTAAAGATGAGTGATCACTTAAAGCAGGTTAAAAGTAAAGCAGAATGTGCCTTAAGGCGCATTCTGCATTACCTTTAGCCTGTTTTAAGCTACACACTATTTTCTTGACGGTACATATATTAATGACTGTATAAAGGTGAACTATTTTCTTCAGTGGAGAAAAAATTAAAACCACAAAAAGGCTTACTTATAGGATATAAGGTAAAGTGTTGAAAGAGCTAATGAATAGATAAATCATCTCTGAAAATTGACACAGAGTCTGTGTCTCAGTGAGACTTAACATTTTGCATACAGAAATAGTCCTCCACTGCTAAATGTTCAAGAGCTATAGACAATTCATAATGTGCAATTGAAAACAGTTTGAATCTAGATCAAGCATGAAGTAATTAAGCATCTGAATCCTGTCAGATCAGGATTCAAACCTTATAACATAATACATGTATAACAATATTATTGTAATGGGGCTTTTTCATTTAGACAACAGTTTTAAAAGACAACAATCTAGTATGACAGGTATTCATACTCTTTAAATGCTAAACTGTCTTCTGCAATAATTGTCATCTGCTAACATTCTAAAATTAGAAGATTTCTGAAATTTGTTTTCAAAATTGGGTTAGTGTGTCAAATAGTTTGGATCTTAATGTGAAGTTAAGCTTCTCTGCTGCTTGTTTGGAACCAAACAGTTGGCAGCGGTAATCATTGTTTCCCATATCATACACATAGTTAACAATCTTTGGTAAAGTCACATCATTAAAACCATTAATGGAATGGATACAAAAGATTTGTTCAAGAGAAAATCAATATGGTCATTATCAGATATAGTAAGACCTCTCGTTTTCCACTACTAGAAAGAAGGTCAATTTATTGTATAACATACAGGTAACAGCTTAAAGCAAGGTGAAAGTAAAACAAATAGCTTTTATGTTTTTACTTTCACATTACTTTAAGCAATCACCTGTCTTGAACTAAAAAAAAATATCTGCATCCTTCATCAACTTAAGTTTCTTTTTGTTTTTTCATTCTGACTGAAACAAAGTCATAAGAACAAGTATCAATTTGAGACCTTGAATCCTGATCCGACACTAAACTTACTAGTGTCTAATCTGGATCCAATAAATCCTTTACATGTGTACAGTGGAGAATCTGTTATTCTTTCCCGATAAACGCGTTTACGCTAAAACTATTTTTTCTTTTACAAACAGTTTGGAGCCAGATCAGACGCCGGGTAACCCGGTGTCTGATCAGGCTCCAAACTGTTTGCCACCAAGATAAACATGAAATATCAGAATTGTCCAAAAGTTGTTCTTTTCTACGTTTTAGCGCTTTGCGTTTGCGTTTAAACGGGAAAGAATAACAGATTCTCCACTGTACCTATGCCACTGCAGCAGCTTCTGGCAGTGAAAGGGTAAAGGCACTGGTGATAATACTCAACCTATGAGTGCCATTAGTACTGGCCATTATAGTAAAGGAAGGTGCTGTCTCATTCTATAGATATGAGACACATTTGAGACCTCGGTCGGCACAGTCAAACTCTGGTACAGTCGAAACTCCATACTTCGAACTCACTTAAATGGACCTTACCAGTATTTTTAAATTAAGACAACTCAATCTCACTTAAGTCGAACATACCCGTATTTCAAAGTTAAAACGTGGCTAAGCCACATTTTAACTTTGAAATATGGGTATGTTCGAACTATCGGGAGTTCGAAGTATCGAGTTTATACTGTATTTCGAACTCGATTGAGTTAAAAATGCCCATATTTCTACAGTTTAATTTCAATATTTTACATTCGCTTAAAGCCTGTTTCTAGTTTTGAAGATAGGTGACCACTTCAAGCAGGTTGAAAGTATAGAAGAATGCACTGCATTCTGCTATACTTTCAACCTGCTTGATCACACCTTAAGGTGCATTCTGCTTTAGTTTCAGCCTGCTTTAAGCTACATGTATAATCTGCTAGAATAAAGAAAATAGTTTTATGTTACATATTACCCGACTGTTTAAAGTGGGACTATTTTCTTTGATGGAGGAATAAATCAAAGTCGTAAAAAGGTGTAAATATGAGTTAAATCAGGAAAAGGGTCAATAAAAGGGTACAACAACTTAGACTCTGATCATATTAACCCATTACCCCATAGCCCACTGCTAGTTTTGAAAATATATGACCGCTTAAAGCAGGTTGAAAGTAAAGCAGAATGCGCTTTTAAGGCACATTCTACTTTACTTTCAGCCTGCTTGAAGTTATCATCTACTAGACTATAGAAAAAAATTCTCATGATACATTATCGTGACTATATAAATTTGAACTATTTTCTTCAGCGGAGGAATAAATAAGAGGCATCAAAAGGCATGTTTATGGGATAAGGGGTTAACTCTGACAACAGGTTGAGGCATCATATAGCAGTAGCAAGACTTTACTTAAAATTTACCTTCTGAGCACAGTGTCCATCTATTTGGTGCATCCATATTCAAATGGACATCTGGGGCCATCTGCAGCTCAAGTTTCACTGCTGCCCCCTGGTTTGCCATACTGGATTTCTTCACAGGAGATTCAAAATCAGATTTAGATGGGAAAATGATTGGAAGCTAAACAGAAAAAAATGATAGAAAAACAAACATTGATTAATACTATCATTGAGTCTCATAATGTCCTAACAGCAATTTATCATAAGCAGAGTAACATATATGAGCCTTGCCATGACAAAACAAGCCTTATTGCAATTGCAGCATAGTGCAGACCGAGCACTGTTTTAATCCCAGACTGTGCTTCTGTGTTAGGTCTACACTGCCAAATACCGTATATAATACTGCTAAATACAATGTTTTAGAGGCATGTTGGTGCCGAACAGAGTAGATCAAGACCAGTCGCCGCGTCTTTGACACAGCGGCTGCCCTTGATCTACACTGTTTGAAATGCTATAAGGCAGGTTTTCTCATGGCACAACTCATATGTAATTAATATTGTTACCCCATAGCCTGTTTCTAGTTACAGTGGTAAATACGCTATTCCTACCCATTTACCCGTTAATCTAATGCGTAAGAAAAGCAAAGTGAACAGTTAACGCCTAACTATTTTAACGCGTTTAAACGCGTTAATAAACGATTATACCAGAGATGTTGCGATTGATGCTTCAGTTTTCCGTTTCACGCGGAATATGCCTTAACTTAAAGCACATTTTGATTTGCTTTTCAACCTGCTTTAAGTGGTCACCTGTCTTCAAAACTAGAAATCAATATGGGCTAAAGGGTTAATTAACCCACGCTTCATGGTGACAGTAACAGTCAATGATCTATATTTTTCCTTAAAAGAAATTAACCATATTTCCATGGTACCCAAGTTACTGAGGGTCTGAGTAGGGAACTAACTTGTGTGTTGCACCTGTCAAAACACTGATCAGAATCACCAAAAACGCTTATAGTATATCGGTTGTGACACCAAGCGTTTAGCTGACATGGTTAAACCAGTGTTATGTTCACTCAGCAGGGCACATGTGGATTGACTAGGCCAATTAAGAGACACACGCAAATGCAGTGTTGGCTAAGGAGTCCGTCGGCTAAGTGATGACCCTTTCATTCGGGCTCTTTTAAACGCGTAAAGAAATGCGTAAAGAAACGGATAGGAATCGCGTTTAACGAAACAGATAATAAACCCTTAAGAAAAGTGTAAGAAACACGTAAAGTGGGTAGGAATAGGGTATTTACCACTGTACATGTATGAAGACAGGTGACAAACATCTTGAAAGTAAAGCAGGACTCTCCTTACCCAACTAGCCTACAAATACACCCTTTTACACTTTGAATTTATTCCTCCACAGAAGACATTATATCAACTTCATACAATCATGAATATGTACCATAAGAAATAATATATATATATTATAGCAGATAGTAGCTTAAAGCATGCAGAAAGTAAAGCAGAATGTGCCTTAAGGCACATTCTGCTTTACTTTCAACCTGCTTTAACCCTTTGAACCCTAGTCCCACATATAGGCGTCCTTTTCAAACAATATACATGTGAAAAGTGCACTTATCCTATGCCAACAGTGAATACCCAGATCAGAGGGCTCCTTATGGAGCCCTCTGATCTGGGTCTTCACTGTTTGTCAGAATGAAAAACATAGACAAAAACAACCCTTAAAAGTCAGAAATGGACTATAATCAAATGGAAACTGGGGTTGTCCATTTAAAGTTTCAGGGAGGAAAGAGTTAAGCGGTAACCCGTCTTCAAAATTAGAAATAGGCAATGTGGTAATGGGCTTAAAGGAGCATTCTGTTTCTATTTAAGCTACTTTAACCCCATAAATACTCCTTTTTACGCCTTTTATTTGTTCCTACACTACAGAATACAGTTACAATATAAACAGTGGCAAATATATACAGTAAGAAATAGCTTCTATATTCTAACAGAAAGTAGCTTAAAGCAGGTTAAGGTGCATTCTGCTTTACTTTCAACCTGCTTTAAGTGGTCTTCTGTCTTTAAAACTAGAATCAGGCCATGTGCAAATGGGTTAAGCTATCAACTGCAAGGGTATAGGAAATAGTTTTAAGGTGCCTATTCATGACTGTATGAAGTATTTTCATTATTAGAGGAATATATTAAAGGCATAAAACAGTCTAGTCTATCTTTTTGGTAATGGGTTAACTCATCGGGCCCTAGTGATGCATATATGCATCCTTTACCAAAAGTGTACCTGTAAAGAGTACACTAAGTCTTGTCTTATGCAAACAGTTAAGTTCCTGATTAGAGGGCTCCTGCTCACCGTTTGTCATTTTGAAATATATTATAAAAAACAACCCTACAGTCTAAAATGGACCAGCCTTTATTGTAAACTGGAATTGTCCATTGGAAGTTTAAGGGGATAATGCGTTAATACAAGTTAGACAGTGCTATCATAGAACAGAATTCCTAAAAATACTGTTCTACAGTACAATGACATAATTATACATGTATATTAACCTAAGAGCATTTAAAACCCTTTCATGATCAAATTATTCGGGAGATTTTTACCCCCTCACCGCTTTATTGTCGTCTGCTTCAGTATTGTTGTCTGCAAAACATGTTTCAAAGTTAGATTTAAAGTTGTATGACTAAATAAATATCGATACAAGTTTCAAACAGTTTGGGTCCTGATCTGATGCCGCAATACATGGTGTCTAATCAGGATCCAAACTGTTTGCAAACGCGCTTTTAAGCGTCATTGATAGTGAAAGGATTAAAATCATAAACAACAGCTTGGATTAAAATATCCTTCAAATACAAACATATCCCCTAACATTGTACGCCTAGCCTGTATGGTTAAAACATAATTCCCCACCCACCTTTCACTCAGAAATCCTCTACCAAAGCTACCATGAAAATGCTGTCTGCTTTGAAAATGGTGTCAGGTTATTTCTACAGTTATTGTCACCATATACCTGATCCTAAGTCACAGTGTATATAAGATCACAAGTCAGCTAACATTTAAATAGATATTGGATTTCTAACCCACTAGAGAATATTCCCATTAAACAGTGAACACACAGGTTGGGCAAATCCAATATCTAAATAATTCACTAACGATTACTGTTAAACCTCACTAGTACACTATTAACCCATTACCCCATAGCCTATTTCAAGTATTAAATATAGGTTGCCACTTAAAGCAGGTTGAAAGTAAAGCAGAATGTGCCCTAAGGCACATTCTGCTTTACTTTCAGCCTGCTTTAAGCTACCATCAGCTAGAATATAGAAAATATTTATAATTATACATATTCATAATTGTATGAATTGGAACTATTTTCTTCAGTGGAGGAATAAATGAAAAGACGTAAAAAGTCGTATTTATGTGGTAATGGGTTAAGATTACAGGTAACTGATAAAAGTTAAAGGCGTTGCATGAACAGCGGATGAGCTACATTAATGTGATACATTAACCCTTTACTCCATAGCTTGTTTCTAGTATTGAAGTTATATGACCACTCAAAGCAGGTTCAAAGTAAAGCAGAATGCAACATATAAAGGTGCATAAATTCTGCTTTACTTTCAGCCTGCTTTAAGCTACATTCTGCTACAATAAAATAAATATTTATTATGAAACATATTCTTGACTGTATAAATTGGAACTATTTTCTTCAGTGGATGAACAAATTAAATATGCTAAAGGAAAGCGTTAACAGGCTAATCTGTCTATTACGACCCCTAAATTGTATTAATCCATGTGTTTTGGGACAGGAGACTGCTTAAAACAAGGTGACAGTAAAACAAAAAGCTCCATCTTGCTTTAATCTGTCACCTGTCTTTTATACAATTAAATTGTCTTCTTTTTAGTGGTTGTAATAGAGAGGGTTTACTGTACTGTTAACTCTTTCCTCCCTGAAACTTTAAATGGACAATTCCAGTTTCCATTTTAGTCTAGTCCATTTCTGACTTTTAAGGGTTGTTTTGTCAATGTTTGGCATCATGACAAACAGTGAAGACCCTGATCAGAGGGCTCCTTTCGGAGCCCTCTGATCTGGGTCTTCACTGTTTGCACAGGACAAGTTTACTATTCACATGTACACTGTTTGAAAAGGACGCCTATATGCGGGACTAGGGTTCAAAGGGTTAAACCAAAATAGTACACTACTAAGACTACAGGTAACTGATTATTTAAAAGTTAAAAGCATTGGACAGCAGACAAGATCCACTAATGTGACACATTAAACAGATTAAATTAAAAGTATAGAAGAATACTTACTCCCTTTGGAGCTTTCTGATTAACGCTCATCCTGTTTTTAACCCATTACTACATAAATACACCTTTCAACTCCTTTAATTTATTCCTCCACAGAAGAGAATAGTTCCAACTTATACAGTATAATCCTATCCCATAAGAAAATATTTTCTATATACTAGCAGGTGGTAGCTTAAAGCAGGTTGAAAATAAAGTAGAATGTGCCTAAAGGCACAATCTGCTTTACTTTCAACTTGCTTTAAGTGGTCACATGTCTTCGAAACTAGAAATGGGCTATTGGGTAAAGAGTTAAATTAAAAGTAAAGAATAAGGCTCCCTTTGAATCTCTGAATTACTCTCATCCTGTTTTAAGCAACCACTCCCATTCAACATAGAAATACTAAGTTGTTGTTACAATTTAACTGAATAACCACACTTTCATTAAGTCTTTGCTCCATAACTTGTTCCTAGTAATGAAGACAGGTGGTTGCTTAAAGCAGAATAAAAGTAAAGCAGAAGTCTCCTGAAATAAAATTTTGCTTTATGTTTAGCCTGCTTTAAGCTAAAGGAGCTTCCAGCATACCAAGTAAGTTGACTGTCTTTAAAGATTATTAGACTTCTGTATTTAGAGATTGTTAATTTTATGCCAGTTTGACTTTATATTTAATTAACCATTGCCTCATAAATACGCCATTTTACGCCTTCAAATTATTCCTCCACTTAGGAAAATAGTCACACTTTATAAAGTCATTAGTATCTACTATAAAAATATCAAACATTTTTTATTGTAGCTTAAAGCAAGTTGAAAGTAAAGCAGAATGCACCTTAAGGCACATTCTGCTTTACTTTCAACATGCTTTAAGTGGTCACCTATCTTTAATACTAGAAATAGGCATTGGGGTTGGGTAAAACAATTTAAATTATCCCACTATAACTACAGTAAATCTTGTACTAAAGGATTATACTTCCACAGAAAAAGATGATTTTACTACAAGTAGCAGCTCATGTTTCAGACCAACCGTAATGCAGAAAGCTTCTTCCATTAAAACATATTTTGTCCTGCATTTAGCAGTCATTTGTCATTAGCAACCTTCATACTATCTCTTGGAATGGCCAGTCAAGAGGGGTTGGACTGTTGTTCAGTCATATCTCATACAAATACAGTGAAACCCATCTAAACCGGAACCTCTTAATACCAGAATTCTCTCTAAACCCGACAAAACCTTTGGTCCCGTTTCCAATCCTTCTTTATTTTAACACATTACACCATAAATATAAGGCGCGTTCTGCTTTACTTTCAACCTGCTTTAAGTGATGAGCTATCTTCCATACTAGAAACCCCTTTAAACCGGAAACCACTCTAAACCGACCATTTATGTTGTCCCCAAACATGTCAGGTTTAGAGGGGTTTCACTGTATAGTAAAACCTTTCTATTATGACCACAACAGTGTTAATTATCAGGGGCCCGTTTTACTAAACTACTTACGCACAATTTTTGCGTAAGTCAAAATCGTTTTACTCTTATTTTTCGATCATAAACGTTTGCAAACAGCAAATAGCTAGATCAGAGGACGCGCTTAAAGCGCATCCTCTGATCTGGCTATTTGCTGTTTGTAGCAAGTGATAATAAAAAATATAAAATAAAATTAAAAATTTTGACTTACATTTTTGCGTAAGTAGTTTAGTAAAACGGGCCCCAGGTGCTTTGAGACAGGTGACTGATTAAAGCAAGGTGACAGTAAAAAAGAAAGCTCCTTCAGGAGATTTCTATTTTACTGTCACCTTGCTTTAAGCTGCCACCTGTCTTTTACACAATCAATTAGCCTTCTTTTTAGTGGTCGTAACAGAGAGTTTAACTGTAGTTGTAAAACAATCATAATCAACCTTAGAACTTTTCAAGTGCTTAAGTGCGAGCTGTAAATTTACAAGCATTTGCAAACATTTGCTGATTAACTCATAAACTAAGTACTTGTACATGTGCAAGGCAGAATGCTATCAGTTCATTAACCTGATGAACTCGACTGATTGTAATCCTTTCCCCCCCATAGAAGTGCCTTTTAGCACAATAATATTTTCTATATACTAACAGGTGGCAGCTTAAAGCTGGCTGAAAGTAAAGCAAAATGTACATCTATAAGGCACATTCTGCTGTACTTTCAACCTGCTTGAAGTGGTGGCACCTGTCTTCAAAACTAGAAACAGGCTATGGGGGAAAGGGTTAAACTTATACACTTGCACTATCATGCAAATCAATGCATATACACTTGCACACAGTTGATACCTAGATCAGAGGGCTCCTACATGATGAAGATCATTTTACACAATTTTGGGGGGAAAACTAAATAAACAATGAAGGACTAGACTAAGTTGGATACTGGAAATGTTTTTTTCAAGTTTCAGGGGTAATGAGTTAAGGTTTAGAAAGATCAATATCAATATTTATTTAAAATTGTTCTCTCCTGCCATACAATGAAAAGGGAAGTAACTGCAGTCATTAGAGTTTTACCCGATATACATGTACTTATCTCCCTTTGATTTGACCCTAGTAGTGCCATTGTTAACTGAAAATATGTATGAGAAAAAAATGCAGAAAACATTGCACAGTGGAGAAGACGCTTATCTGAGTGGTAAACAGTTTAAAGCCTGATAACACGCCGGATCAGGCTCCAAACTGTTTGCCACTCTGATTAACATAAATCGTGAGAAATGTCAAAAAGTTATAATTGTCTTCAGTTTAGTGCATTGCGTTTTTGTTTTGTATGCGTTTAAACGGGCACAAATAACATCTTTTCCACTGTATCACTCTATGTATTATACTTACACTGTAAATGTTATGAGATTCTAGCTCTAGAACTTTAATGTCGTGATTATTTGTGTCGGCGATGTACACTCGATTATTCTTCTTGTCAGCACTCACGCCACCTGGCTCATTCAGCTGTGTGTGTAGTAGGTTATCTCCCTTGTTAGATCCAGGTTTTCCTGTTCCAAGTAGTGTCTGACATGACCGCTTAGCAATTGTAACAGTTTTTATCTGAAAGTTAAATTTTACTGTAAATAAAAATACACTTAATGCAGTAAATTATCTCTGTAACTTACTGTTCAGTCTTAATTACACGTAACGCAGGGGAAACTCCAGGTACTCGTATTAAACTCATAATTATGCCTTTTTACACCTTCAATTTATTCCCCCACTGAAGGAAAATAGTCCTATTCTATACAGTCATGAATATGAAACATAAGAAATATTTTCCATATCTTATTAAATGGTAGCTTAAAGCAGGCTGAAAGTAAAGCAGAATGAGCCTTCTTCTTCTTGATCTTGATCTTTACAGTGTTGCGTCTTTCGACAATTGTACACCGCGCATGCGTCATAAAATTTTACATATTGGTTTTTTTATTTCATTTACAAAAGATAGTGTGGAATCTTTTTTGAAGTCGAAGGAAATGCTTTCCATGAGACCTTTGCCTAAGCTATCTCAATCTCTCACAGTTCTAGGGAAAAAACTAAATTTGTAACTATTTGAGGCACATACTGCTTTACTTTCACCCTACTTTATGCTACCATCTGCTAGGATATAAAAAAGTATTGCTTACAGTACACTATTCATCACTGTATAGACAATGCCAATTCTAGTGGAACTTTTTTCTTGGGTGCAGAAATAGATTAAAGGTGTAATTATGGGTTAATGGCTTAATGTTGATTTTTAGGTCTATTTAAGTATTTGAGACAAATAAGAGTTTTACAAACAGAGCAGATACTAATCGGAGACCTCTATAATCAGGTTATACACTGTTTGCAAAATATCCATATTTACTTATTTCCAGTAAAGAGAGTGTGTATGTCCCATGAAAGTAGCAAGCTTATGTCAAGTAACTTTCGATAAAACAGCATGGAGCTCATTCAAATATAGGCCTGCTGAAGGTCTTCAAATAAAAATGAAACAATGTGCATTTTTCTGTACAGAAAATAACTGACCTTATGATTGTAAGAGTCAGCAACCAGTAGGGGCCCATCCTCTGTCGCCATGGCAACACCTAGTGGGTGCTGGAGCTTAGCTTTTGTTCCAGTGTCATCAACGTCTCCATAGGCGAACAAGTTCTGTCAATATAAACCAGTTTCCAACCATTAGTATGACAAAACAAATTTATCTAAATCTGTCCCCATTAGAAGCACCTTTACCACATTGAGTAGCTGTGAAGAGTACAGTTGTCCTTTACAAACAGTGAAGTCCATGATCAGAGGGCTCCTACAGGAGCCCTTTGATCAGGGACTTCTATGTTTGTCATTTTACGGTATGTTATAACAAACAACCCTAAATAGTCTAAAATGAACCAGCCTTTGTTGCAAACAGGAATTGTCCGTTAGAAGTTTCAGGGGATAATGGGTTAATGCATCCATTTATTCCTCATAAAGATACTTTTCATGTTTTTAACCATGCTTTAGGAGCCTCCTGATCAGGTTAATTTTTAAAGCAGATTGAAAGTAAAGCAGAAAGCTCCTTCAAGAGCTTTTTTGCTTTACTTTCAACCTGCTTTAAGCAACCCCCTGTCTTTAAGGTCTGGTTAAGCAACAATTCACTGTAAATTAACCTATTACCCCCTTAGAAGTGTCTTTTTACGCCTTTAATTTATTCCTCATCTGAAGAAAGTTTATACAGTCATGCATATGTTCCATAACTAATATTTTCTATATCCTAGCAGGTAGTAGCTGAAAGCAGGCTGAAAGTAAAGCAGAATGCGCTTATAGGTATATTCTGCTTTACTTTCAACCTGCTTTAAGTGATCACCTGGCTTCAAAGCTAGAAACAGGCTATGGAGTAATGGGCTAAAATAATATTACCCTTGGGTCTATGTCACCTCCGACAACATTCTTGACTGGACCATTTCCCAGTTGGATACTCCTTATTGAAGAGCTTTCACTATCTGCAACACTGTAAAAAAATGTTACGAAATTAATTCACACTTAAATCAACATACATTTACAGCCTAAAATAAGTTTTGTATACAGGGAAATGGCTAAGCCTATAGACTATAAGATTACGTGTGTTGAAGATATGTGACCACTTAAAGCAGGCTCAAAGTTAAAAAAGATTGTGTCTTAAAGCGCATTCTGCTTTTCTTTCAGTTTGCTTTAGATTTTAATCAACCATCAGATAGTTTATACAGGATCTGTCATAGAGTCGATGTTTAAGACAAGCTGATCTCAAACGAGTCTAGAATTGAAACTTTTCTATTCTAGACATGTTTGAGATCAACTCGTCTTAAACATCGATGAGTGACAGATTCTTTTTCTCAAATAACCAGCGATTTTAAGCTATTTTTTAAAGCAATGGGCATTTTTTGGAACCCATGTGACGTAAAAATGCCTTTATAAATAGTGACGTTTCAGTGACGTCATCAAATTGATCTCACACATAATGAAGACAAAGAAAATCGTGATCGTTGTTTGCTATAGAAATAAAGGATAGTTATGTGAGAAATAGAAAGTAATTCTTATGGTACATGTTCATGACTCTATAAATTGTAACTAATTTCTTCAGCAGAATAAATTAGATGCATTAAAAGGCACTTCTAAGGGGGTCAGGGTTAAACAAGTTCTACTTACAACAGACAATTGAGTGACCTCGACACTGCCAGGCCTGAAGGTTGGGCAAAGCTGGCCTTCTCAAGGTAACTGTTGTTTCTGTTCTCCTCCAGTCCACTGCCAGCAAATCTCACACACGTTCCAGCTGTGTAATTTCTGGATAAGAAGAAATCTGGGTTAAAAAATGCTTATGCCCCTGATGGAGTTCTTGACAATTGATAGATAGATGTATTCAAAATAAAATGTACATTGATTAAAACATAGCCAAACAGTAAGCCTGATAAAGCAACCAGGCCATGTCAAACAACATTATAGGATAAAGATAACAAACAAGAGGCCCACATTTCGCTCACCTAATTCTATTCATGGAGTAAAAGGTTAAGTACCAGAGTTATTAAACTTCACATGCTTACATTCCTCAATGAGTACAGCATGTTGCATTGCAGTTTGATGACCATGACCAAAGACATTGACCTCTGTAAAATAATGTGGGTTTTTTGTGTTAATTATTAGGTGTTTACGACAGGTGACTGCTTAAAGCAAGGTGACAGTACAACAGAAAGCTCCATTAGGAGCTTTCTGTTTTACTGTCACCTTGCTTTAAGCTGTCACCTGTCTTTGATACTATCAATTAGCCTTCCTTTTAATGGTCGTAATAGAGAAATTTTACTGCATAAAAATCCACCCACAATAAAATGGATCATCTGGACTAGAACCCTGATCAGACAGCTGATTCAGAAAGTGTCAGTATACACAAATATCAGGAGAGCTAGAGCTTATCTCATATAGTTTAAAAAAAAATCATTTTTTATATTTTATACATGTATGTTTGAACCTTTTACCCCCATAGCCTATTTCTAGCTTTGAAGACAATTAAAGCAGGTTGAAAGTAAAGCAGAATGCATTCTGCTTTACTTTCAGCCTGGTTAAAGCTACCATCTGCTAGGAAATTAATGTAGAAACCTTTTCTTTTCGTACATGTTCATGACTATAAATTGAAACTATTTTCTACAATGGAGGAATAAATTTAATGTGTTAAAACTCCTATCTATGTACATGTAGTAAAGGGTTAATGTATTCAAGAGCATATTTAAGTGCAAGGTCAACCACAAGTTCATATAGCCTAGTCAACCTTATAATACAGTGCTCCCTCTCTACAACAACCCTCCAACAACGTACTTACAGCAACCCTTGCCACTGTTCCCCAAACAGGACAATTATATGTATAATACTTTGACTTCTGCAATATCCTTTGCTTTAAAACTGTCGTATGCTTTTTTTCCCAAAGTCACACATTGAACATTTTGACAGAAGAAATATAATGACAAGTGACAAACAGCTTGAATCCAGATCAGATGCCGCGTTACGCGGCGTCTTGATCTGGATTCAAGCTGTTTGCAAATGTAAGCCAATTTCCCTCCCTAAAACGACTCCCTCCGACCAACGCACACAGTTTTTGTCTCCCATTGGGTGTTGTTGTAGAGAGGGAGCACTGTACCACACAACACAGTACAGTGCTACATTTGTCAGTATGACTGTCCTTCTGTACCAACAAACCCTGGTCAAATTTAGCATCAACCCTTTACCCCATAGCCTGTTTCTACTGTTGAAGACAGGCGACACTTCAAACAGGTCAAAATTAAAGAAGAATATGTCACTGTGTATTCTGCTTTACAGTACAAGTCTCGCAATGTTTAAAAAGTCCGCGCTCCCAGCACGGACACTTTTGAATGTCCGCGGGTTTCCAGCACGGACAATTTTTTTGGATCATCGTGGACAAAATGTGTGTCCACCGCGGACAGAAATTTACCGTACGGGATATTTCCGCGGCGGAGTCATCGCTGATTGCGATGGCATCATCGCGGATTGCGAGGCATCATCGTGGACGCTACCTGTATGAGTTGGAGTCGCTGAATCGCTTTAGGTGAAAATTATCAAGAAAAGATATGCAACAGCTTACTTGTTCATACACGTGTGCATTTTTAACTGTAGAAAACTTTTTGGAATACAGTCATATTTCGAATTCATAATGAAATATAATATACATGTAAATAGCCTACTCTTAAACCCCGAAACTGAAACAGGTTCTTTATGTTAAACTAAAGTCTATAGTCAGGTTGCCAAAAAAAAAGATAAAGGATGAAAAAAAAGTATACGTATAATGTGTTTTAGCTCACTGTCTAAGTTTATTGAAAATCATACGGAAAGAGATTAAAAATGTCACTCGTATTCGGTCATAATTGTTTCGACCCAACACGAGAGTTAAAACGGGGGAGAGTTATGAAACTCGGGAAAACCATTATTTGAATTCATTCCCGTAAACGTGTGTCTTCTTAGAAGACGAGAAACTAATAGTACAGTAAAACCTCTCTATAACGTCCACTAAATGGTTTTAGATAGCAGGTTCTTTAGGTTCTATGTTTTATTGAAAATCGTACGGGTAGAGATTAAAAATGTCTGGCGCATTCTGTCATAATTGTTTAGAACCAACACGAGAATTAAAGGGGGGGGGGGAGAGTTGTGAAACTCGGGAAAATAATTATTTGTTTTCAATCCCGTAAACTTGTACCTCCTCCTAAGAAAAGTAGCTAAAGATACAGAATAAAACCTCTCTATCACGACCACTAAACTGTTAATTAACAGGTGTTAAAAACAAGTGCATGCTTAAGGAAAGGTGAACGTAAAACAAGTTTCTGCAGAAACTTTCATGTTTACGTTCATTTTGCTTCAAGCTTTCCCGTCTTTTTATGCAGTCAATTAGCCTTCAGTTTAGTGGTCATTATAGAGAGGTTTTATAGTAGATTGAATAATGATATAAGGACCAAACGCATCTACACGATTGATTTTGGTCTCAAAATTTACTATGCTGCTACAGTTTTTACTTTTGATCGATCAACTCTGTCAAACACGGGTTTGTATTTTTTCTGAGGAATGTAATCCTTTTTTACATTAGCCGAGGTTAAAGTTGAGATGATAGATAGATAGATAGGCAGTGTTATTTATATGCAAATGAGAGAGAGAGAGAGACAGAGAGAGCAAGACACACACAGAGATAGAGAGACAGAGAGAGATATATAGACTAGCAGACTGAAAGAGTGAATAAAGACAAACAGACAGAAACAGATGCATGTAAACAGACAGAGGGTCAGTCAGACAGACAGACAGCTGTTTTCATGTGGAAATAATATGCTGTTAGAGCTTCTTCACGGAATGTCTCAGAGCGAACGGTCAGTACTGTATACGGTCGCATGATTGAATTAAATGTACATATCAACTAACTCGACCGAGCTTACTTTTTCGTCTCTTTTCATAAACAGAATTAAACCCTATTTACCCTTTTTATGACATCGCATACTAAACAGCAATCAAATAAGTTTAGTTTAAACATATTTTACAGGGCTGCCATAAATTGACATAAAAATCCTTAGATTTCAAATACGCATTTTTAAAGTGCGATTTTACAAATCTTTCCTGTTCCCCATTGCCTGTTTCTAGTTGTGTTGCCACGTGGCTGCTTAAAGTAGGCTGAAGGTAAAACAGAATGCGTCTTAAGGCGCATTCTTCTTTACTTTCAGCCTGCTTTGAGCTACCACATACTAGAAAGAATATCCGAAGATTTAGAAAAAATCCGGATAAGTTGCAGTCCTGATTTTATTTCAATTATATACATAAAATGGGGTTGGACCACAGGTTCTACCAACTTAGAGACGGTCCTTCCCCTATAGTTTAACAAATACAAATTATTTTTCGAGAGCGGGCATTAGTGAGCCAGAGAGAGGGAGAAATAAAAAGAGAGAGAGAGAGAAAAGAGAGAAATAGAGCGAGGGAGATATATATATATATATATATAATAAATAATGTCGGCGTGATGCCGGAAACTACCGGGAAAAGCTGTATATATGAATTAAAAAAATAAATGATGTATTATAGGCTTTAAAAACACAATTTAATTTCTTCAAACAATGCGCGACGCGTTTCACTATAATTCATTAGGCGCTATATAGCCTTCAACTTTTTTTACTTAATTTACTCGTTCTGAGTTTCTTTCTTTTAAATATATATATATATATATATAGAGAGAGAGAGAGAGAGAGAGAGAGAGAGAGAGAGAGAGATAGAGAGAGAGAGAGAGAAAGAGAGATAATAGAGCGCGAGGGAGGGAGAGAGAGTATGTGTACAGTTGCCTCCATAACCATTATACATACTCTCTCTCTCGGCAATCAAATACACAAAGAAATTTATACAAATAGCAAACATATATATGTACAGTCGGCTGAGCGGTAATTCGGACTGAAAGTAGACTTTAACTTGGTATATTACTTTTTTTTATTTATCTCTGACGACCCGTGTCTGTAAACACCATATTGGATCTGCGATACTGTAACTGTGGAATTCTGAATGTCTACTGTCATCTTCAATCCATATGTGAAAATTTTAAAAAGACAAACAGGTGGTTTCGCGTTCTTTTGCAAACTACGTTTTAAAACTAGATTATATTATTGATTTAAAAGAGTCAACAAAGTCTTCATCAGTCATATACATATATTGGAAAATATTGTTTTATAAATGTGGTAATTAATGGTGTAGATACTTATCTAGTGACTGTAACTCAGAGTACGATAAGGATCTACTAGAAATTTTTAAACAACTTTTCGTTTACTTTCATTCTAAATAACTATAATGTTGATGACATTTAAAGTTAAAATGTATTATCTGGTTTTGAGATGATCGCTTACAATCATGGAGACATTACACATTTCTCCATGTTTACAATGTACATAATACGTATAGAGATAGACCTTACATCCATACAGATAAGAAAAATCAATCAAATTAATTATGTAAGTACTTCGTTATTGCTGTCTCTCAGTGTCACTCGTTATCTGCCACATTTCCCCATTGAGTGCCCCGATTAAGTGAATCACGTGCCTAGCCTAACTGGTTATTTCCGAAGCTGTCAAGGCGATTTATGGCATACAGTGTTAAAATCGTTATTTTTTATGATTGGCTTTCTAATTGGGGGCGGAGTTAAACGAAATCATTTACAATAATCTGAGTCATATGATTGGTCGAAAAAAAAGGTATTAGTTGGAAACTGGAAGGTCACGAAAGCCTAATTGACACATCAATAAGTTAACTTGATAAAAACTTTGATGTTACATAACTTAAAGAAGTATTTTGCCTCTTCATTTTTCTTCTCTCGACAAAAAGGCATATATTATGGTGATATGCGTATCACTTTCACACCTGAGCTATGAAATGTGTGTGGGGTGCCATAAATCATAAATTAAAAAAATCCGTTTGCACTACTAAACCATCATCTCTGTACATTGAACGGTGCAGATCCTGATCAGAGATACAAGGAGTCCTCTGGTCTGGGTTTACATGCTTACTGTTAAGCATACGACAAGTGCACTTGTCATAGGTAAACTGTTAGAAAGTGACTAGTATATTCGTCGATATGATTAAGTGTGTGACGTAATTACGATATGTGGTCATATCCTTAAACGGTGTAGATCCTGATCAGAGGACTCGAAGAAACCTCTGATCTGGATCTACATGTACATGCTTAGCATTCGACAAGTATACTTTCATAGGTAACACTGTTAGTAAGTTACGAATGCATATATATACTCGTAGATACAATTGAATGTGTGAACCAATAACGATGTGATCGTATCCTTAAACGGGATAGATACTGATCAGAGGGCTCTAGGATCCCCCTGATCTGGGTCTTCATAGTTATCAAGGTTTGTTTATATGTATTATTTATTAATTTTCCAATTGCTGTTGTATCACCGGCGCTTTTGTATTAAAACAACAGTATGGGACTTGTAGTATGACAGCCGAGTCTACACTGTTTGCAAGCATTTGGGCATTCGATTTGGTCATTTCTGCCCCGTCTGATTCATTCCTTGCTGATCCATCGTCATGGTGCTGTTCCCTCCATCAGAACATAGAAGACCGTTAAGGAAAGACAGTCACGTGAACAAAAAGTCATTTATCGCACAAAAAAACGCGAGATCAACGACATGCTGTCCAGACGATTTACCATTGTGTCAATAGAAGTTAGTTTAAAAAAGCGACTATACTCGTCGATAGGGTTGAATGTGTTAAATAATTGTTTTCATAAACAGTGCAGATCCGGACCGGAGTACTCCTTTATGAACACTCTGATCCTGGTCTGCACGGTTAGCACACGACAAGTGTACTTTTCTCAGTTACACTGTCAGTGCAAGGAAATGACGAGTGTACTCTTTGATAGGGTTAATGTGATAACCAATTCTACCTTTTTATCAACTCATCACGGTTGAGTCTCATCTTTTCAGTTAAAATTCTACCATATACATGTACACACATAATCATGATTTAAAAAAAATGAGATGTTGAAATTAGGCTTTTTAAAACTTTAATTTACTATAAATGATGAGTAATTATATATACAGACCGGTGGAAGCTTAATGCATATGAGAATTAATGCAGATAGCTCTGAATGACCTTCGATTTGCAATTAGCTGCCATCTGTCTGCAAAATGTTCCGCATGACTATTGCTCGGCATTAAGTTGTCACCAATTTGCATAACGGGTAACTTAATGCAGATGACAAAAAATGTAGAAAGCCTGGTGACAGCAAAATCAGTCGTTTTCCAACAATTCTAATTGTTTAAGACACGGAGCCATTGAGCTGTAACATCTTGTTGATTGAAGGCGGCGCTTTTATTTTTGATTGGCGGGTTTTGTTATCTAACCCCCTGCGCTGGAACGCCAGGGTCGTCGTTTCCGGTGTAGAACACCCAAAGCGTTGTTTTAATGTTTGACACTTTACTTTTGGCCCTCATTATGCTGAATTATCACCCGCTTCTAAAATAACTGAAATAAGATTCGTTGCTTAATTTCGCTGAAGAAAAACAGAAAATGAGAGTTAGTCAGGTTTAACCCTTACTAGGAGTTACGGTCTTCTGTAGGATCCGAACTGTTTGCAAATATTAAAGACGCTACACTCGGCAGGCTAAGGGATTATGCTATAAGAAGGTTGTGCGGCCGCCCAAAGCCAAATGATCCTTGCAGCTCCAGTCACCATCGGCTCCTTTTTGTGAAGACGTACATTGTACAGTGGAGAATGTATTATTATTTCCCAATAAACGCGTTTACGCTAAAACGTTTATTTCAATTGCAAACAGTTTGGAGTCAGATCAGAGGCTGGGTTACCCAGCGTCTGATCAGGCTCCAAACTGTTTGCCACTCAGATAAAAAGGAATTGTTAGAATTATGTAGAATTTGACATTTTCTACGTTTTAGTGCCTTGCGATTGCGTTTCGTTTGCGTTTAAACGGGGACAAATAACGTATTATCCTCTGTCTGCAGCGAATGTCAAATTTACCTGCATTTATTAGGCTTTATGAATATGCTACTAAAACAGTTATTTCTTTCTCTCTTCCCTTTCCTCCCCCCCTTAAAACTGTGTTAATTATTAGGTGTTTAGGACAGGTTACTGCTTACATAAAGGTGAAAGTAAGGCAGGAAGCTCCTTCGGTTTCCCATGTGTGTAACCGGCAACCGGCGAAATCAATTTTCCGTCCGAAATATATTTATTCTATTTGCTTACAAAGGATACAATAACAGGCTTAAATAGTCATTAAGGCAGGTGGTTGATCGCAACAGTACAACAGAGCTTGCTAAATTACTGCTCATCTGCAATTAGCTGCTACCTGTCTTAAAGCCATCCTGCATTTAGTTGCCACATTTTTAAAACGCCATTCAATAAAAACTGTTTAAAATGTTGTTTTTAAACCCCACCACCAATGAACTGCTTAAGAATCTCTCTAGTCCGGGTTTTTGTATGGTAACAGGATTCGATGTTCCGAGTTTTTAGTAAGTTTGTAAACGACCAAAATCTGTTACATTTACAATGGAGAAAACGTTTATACTTTCCCGTTTAAACGCAAACGAAACGCGAACGCAAAACACTTGAATGCATATACATGTAATGACAACTTTGTTATAAATATGTCTACATATTTTTATCTGAGTGACAAACAGTTTGGAGCCTAATCAGACGCCGGGTAACCCGGCGTCTAATCTTGCTCCAATTTGTTTGCAATTGAAATACTTGTTTTAGCGTAAACGCGTTTATTGGGAAAGAATAACATTTCTCCACAGTATAATTCGATTGCATGCAGTGTTTAAAAAAGACATTTTAAGATTCAGTATTGTTGTGATATTGCTTTTATTTGAAGCGTCTGGTATTTAAGACTAGTGGGCATTTAGATTAAGAAATATCCGTTTAAAAAGAAAGAATGTTTGCGTTAGAGTGACGTATTTTGAGTTTAGAATAATTAATAATTTTTCTTTAATCCTTTCACTTCCATTATAAATGATTCCCACTATGACATAATACACCCTCAAAGTTATTTCGTCTGCCAGTCTGATAATTATGTAGGCTAATCTACACAGGAATCATAGAAGACTAATGCGGACTCATAGATTTTGGGAATAGTTTTCAGGAGATTTATGATACTAGTATTTAGACTGATGTGAAATTGAAACCGTAAAATCGATTTACTTATAACCCTTTCACTCTCAATGACGCTTTAAAGCGCGTTTGTAACTAGTTGGGGCCTGATCAGACGCAATTAGGACCCACACAGTTTGACTGTCGTATCGACATTTATAAGGTCATACAACATTAAATATATCTTTGAAATGTGTATTGCAGAAAAAACAACATTGAAGCAGACGACAATAAAGCGATGAAGGGGTAAAATTCTCCCGAATAATTTGATCATGAAAGGGTTAAAAGTGGAACTTTACTATATATAGAGCCAAAATGGCATACGCGTGTATGCAAAGTTGAAACATCATAAAGGCTGTTTTGCTGTTGGATAATCGGTTGTACCGTGTTTCTTTATCAGAAATAAATTTTTGGCAACACTTAAGTAGAAAATAGACTCGAATATTGCACATCGTATTTTTCCGAACAGAACCAGACAATTCACAATCAGGTTCTGTAAACATAAATCAAACACGCCAAACAAATAGATGCTTGTCGAATGCAGAAAGGTTTCGGTTGGAAATAAGCCACAATGAACTTTTTTCGAATGATTTATTTCATATATTGAACATCTTTTATTGTGCGCAATATAGGAGCAAATAGGCTGTGGAAATTAACCAAGGAAACAAAATATCAATCCAGGTAAGGACCAGCGCGATCCGCAGTGGTGCACCGCGGTCCGTGACGATATCACCACGATCCGCGGTGATAACGATCGCGTCCGGCGGCGAGAACCCCGGTGAGACACCATCACGGACCCATCACTATCCGCGATGGACTGCGGAATACCTCAAATATCATGACGGACAAATACGCCCGTCCGCGGTCGCTAAAATTGCGACGGACCGCGGATTCTTTAAACATTGCGAGACTTGTACTGTACTTTCAAACCTGCTTAAAATCATGCTAACATCTGGTAAGGTATAAAAAATATTTCTTACAGTACATATTCATGACTGTATAAAGTGGAACTATTTTCTTTAGCAAAAGAATAAATTAAATTTATAAACAGGCATATTCATGGAGTAAATGAGCCCTCTGATCAGGGTATACATTGTTTGCATAGGACAAGTGTGCTCTTGACAGGTAAATGATTTTTTAATGACAAGTATACTCTAAGCTTGGGCTCAATGTGTTAATACATTAACTTACATGTTTTTATAGGTGTTTGAGTCTTTAAGGAAGTATGCCCAGATTTGATGGGTTCCTGCCATGGCTATAAATAGAACTTCATTACTGTCACCATCTGAAATATACAATTGAGAACAGAACATGATTAACCCATTACTCCATAGCCTGTTTCTAGATTTGAAGATAGGCGAGCACTTAAAGCAGGTTGAAATGTTTAGCATAATGCATCCTATGGCGTATTCTGTTTACTTTCAGCCTGTCTATTAAGCTATTTTCTGGTAGAATATGGAACTTATTTTTTATGATACATATTTATTACTGCATAAATTGGAACTTTTTTCTCCTTTGGAAGAATAAATTAAAGGCATAAAATGCATTTTTATGGGGTAATGGGTTAAATAATAGCTATAAACTAGCCTGAGTAAAGGCTGCTGTGGCCTCATATTGTAAGTGTCAACTTTGCTCAGTACAGTGTAGGTATGTGATCACATAACTGTTTACCTTGTTGAAGCGCCTTTTAGCGCATTTAATTTATTTCTCCACTGAAGAAAATAGTTCCATTTTACACAGTCATGAAAATGCACACAAGAAATATTTCCTTTATGTGAGTAAATGGTAGCTTAAAGCAGGCTGAAAATAAAGCAGAATGTGCCTTAGGGCACATTCTGCTTTACTTTCAACCTGCTTTAAGAATTAACCTGTCTTCAATACTAGTTAGAAACAGGCTATGGAGTACAGTACTGAACCTTATTAAATTAACAATTTTTGCGATTCGCTTGCAATTCGATGGCAATTCGCTTGCAATTTGATGGCAATTCGCTTGAGAATATTTTCCAATGCAATTAAGGCGCAAAGTTGTGTATCTCACCAATATTCGCAAATATGCCTTCGTTAATGTTTTTCGATTCCATTTTCATCACAACCGCTTCGGAAAAATCGCGTGAAACCACTCAAGCACACGGTTTGCTTTTTGAAGCGCCCGATTCGATGGCGATTTGATGGCAATTCGATGGCAATTCGTTTGCGATTATCAATTTAATTTAATAAGGTTCAGTACTGTAATGGGTTAAATGTAAGGTGTATTCTACTTCACTGTCAACCTGCTTTAAGTGGTCACCCTTCTTCTAAAGGAAGAAACAGGTTATGGAGTAAAGGGTTAAGCAGGGCTGCCATTTCTCCGGATTTTTCCTAAATCTTCGGATTTTTTTTCTAGTACATGGTAACTTAAAGCATGTTGAAAGTAAAGCAGAATGCACCTTAAGGCGCATTCTGCTTTACTTCCAGCCTGCTTTAAGCAGCCACATGTCAATAAAACTAGAAACAGGCGATGGGATCAAGGTACGATTCGTAAAATTGCACTTGAAAAATGAAAATTTGGAAATCTTAGGATTTTTCATGTCAACTTATGGCAGCCCTGGTTAAGTAATTGGTAAACATGGTATCAGACCACACACAAAATGTGAGATACAGCAACTTACCTAGACAAACATCCCAAGGTGAAGACAACTCCTGTTGGACTCCACTTTTACCTCCCTCTTTATTGTCTCCTTGGAAACCAGTTCCTGCCAGAGTTTCAACCATGCCAGTTTCTAAGTCCGCCTGTTTTGAGGATATAAACATGAAAATCAACAATTCTTCAACCCTTGGCCATATCACCTGCTTATATAATTCATTAATGCCTGAAATTTTTATGTTAGAATTGTAACCATTGCTCTATTACATTTTTGAAGTGCTTCAAAAGGATAGGAAATTCTACTTTTAGATGACATGGGACTTCTTAAAACAAGAGCCCCATGGGGCATATGTCGCTCACCTGAGAATAGCTGTACATCAAAATGGAGATAATGATTTATGTCCAGGACGGGGTCATTTTTTACCCGAGGGCCATAATTTGAACAATCTTGATAGAGGACCTGTAGATGATGCTATGTTCCACATATCTAAGATCAGGGTACTAGGGTTCTAGACAAGAAGATTTTTTTTAAGTTTCCATTGAAAAAATCTATTTTTAGCTCCTGTGACCTACATATGCAACAGACTGGAACCATTTGAACAAACTAGATAAAGGACATCTAGAAGTAACACCATGCCGAATATCAAAGCTCTTGCTATATTAGCTTCAGAAAAGAAGACGTTTGAAAACTGTGACCCCCGGAGTGGGGCTAATTTTGACCCCAGGGGCATAATTTGTACAAACTTGATAGAGGACCTGTAGATGATATGCAATCGACCAGAACCATTTGAACCTTATTGGTATAGGACATCTAAAAGTGTCACCATGCCAGATATCAAAGCTCTGGCCATATTAGTTTCAGAGGAGAAGACGTTTGAAAATTTCACTATATAACTCTATGTTAAACTGTGACCCCCCGGGCGGGGCCAATTTTGACCCCAGGGGCATAGTTTGTAGTTTGCTAGAGGACCTGTAGATGATGCTATGTGACAAATGTCTAAGATCTGGCCCTTGTAGTTTCAGACAAGAAGATTTTTTAAGATTTCCTTATTTTTTCACTTGGTTGCGATGGCAACCAGAGTTCTACATTGTTTTTAATTCTTTGAACAATTTTGAAAGAACTTGACCCAAGGAACATTCGTGTAAAGTTTGGTTGAAATCTTTTCAGCGGTATATAAGGAGATGTCATTTGAAGCAATTGTTAAATACAACAATGACTGTATAAAGTGAAATTATTTTCTTCTGTGGAAGAATAAATTAAAGACATAAAAAGGAATATGTATGGGTTAATAGGTTAATAAATATCATTATTTACATTTTCTAAATATAAGAAACTATATGTAAATGAGTGGCAAATAGTTTGGATCCAGATTAGATGCAGCATTATGTGGCATCTGACCTGGATCCATACTGTTTATGGCCAAGAATTAATTGTGGACTGATAGACAGAAAGATAAACAAACAAACAAAACACAAACAAACAAACAGACAGACCAAAAGTAATATGCCTCGAACTAAGTTGTGCTTGAGCATAAAATAGCAGACATCGTTATGTATCTCAGTGACCTGAGTTCAGAGCTAGCTATGGGTCAGTTATGCATAGGAGACGCTCTCAGAGAGAAATTACTATTATCATGCTGAACTGTTGTCTGCTCCAAATGTTTGTATGTGAAATATGTAAAAAATAATAACTTATATTTTCTAAATATAAGAAAATATGTAAATGAGTGGCAAATAGTTTCAGATCCAGATTAGATGCAGCATTATGTGGCATCTGACCTGGATCCAAACTGTTTGCAAAAATGTTGCATTTAGTATAAGGGTAGCTTCTTAGCCTGGAAAATACAGTGGGTCTGTATAAAAACGGATCATTAGAGAGTTTTTACTGTCAGACCTGCATCAAAAAGCACTGATATGGCCAGGGTTGAGTCAAATTTGACCCTAGGGTTTTGATTTTTTACAATTTTGAAAGTGATTTAGTAGAAGATACTATTCATGCAATATCTAAGGTGTGGGAACAGTGGTTTTTTACAAAAAACTTGTTTAAAGTTTTTCACTTTTTTTAATAAATTTCAATAAGTAGTCCACCAATGAATTTTATTTTAACAATTTCTGTAGAGAAGCATCCAAGGAACACCGTCAGCATTTTAGTTTTTCCCTCAAACTCGCGGTTTCAGAGGAGATGTCGCTTGAAGTAAATTTGAACGGACGGACAGACGGACGTGCCACCGAAATGGGTTAGAGGGCCTTTTCTTTTGTTATTTTCTTTTGTTTGAATAACGGGCCATGGCCCCTTATTCTATTGTTACGGAATGAACTCTATTGTCTTCTTTTGTTATGTTTACCGTTATCTGGCCAGAAAAGGCCCTCTAACCCATTTCGGTTGTGCGGACAGACGGACGGACGGACAGACGGACGACGGACGGCGGGCGATCACAACAGCTCACCTTGAGCCTTCGGCTCAGGTGAGCTAAAAACATTGAACTAATTTTTTATTTTAATATGACAAAAAGGGAATTCTGGAGCTCAGTTAAAATTACAACATACAGTGCTCCCTCCCTTACGTAACAATGGCCCTCTGAACTATATTAAAGGCCTTAAAACAACACTTGCCACTGTTCCCCAAACAAGACAATTATGTCCAACCTTTTCATGGCTGTATTATCGTCAGCTGAACCAGAGCCATCGCAAGATTGCACGCTTGACTATTGCAGGTTTTTTTCGTTATTGGAAATTTGATAATTTTTAATGTCTAAGTATAAAATTTCTAATTTAATATATAAGGTAATTTCTAAGTCCATCAAGGGCCATAACTCACATTAAATGCAAACTAGAATTACCTGCCTTGATTGACTGCACTAGTGGCAAGGTTGTGGTGAAGTTATAATCCCATACAAGCAGCAGTTGCAGAGATATAAGCTTATTTCTAGGTTGCACAAAAAACCTTAACCAAAATATCTAAAATCCATCAAGGGCCACAACTCACACTAAATGCAAACTTGAGTTACCTGCCTTGATTGACTGCACTAGTGGCAAGGATGTGGTGAAGTTATAATCCCATACAAGCAGCAGCTGCAGAGATATAAGCTTATTTCTAGGTTGCACAAAAAACCTTAACCAAAATTTCTAAGTCCATCAAGGGCCATAACTCACACAAAATCCAAACCAGAGTTACCAGCAATGATTTGCTGCAGTAGTGGGGAGGCTGTGGTGAAGTTAAAATGCAATACAAGTATTTGTTGTAGAAATACAAGCTTATTTGTAGGTTGCACAAAAAACCTTAACCAGTGCAACGCCGGAGGCGACTGTAATAGCCCTCCATATTCTTCAAATAGTCAAGCTAAAAATGTCGTCTACTGTTTTTCTCAAAGCCACATATTGGGACATTTTGACAGAAAAAAACATAATGACGAGTGACAAACAGCTTGAATCCAGATCAGACACTGCGTTATGCGATGTCTGATCTGAATTCAAGCTGTTTGCAAATGTAAGCCGATTTCCCTCCCTATAACAACTCCCTCTGAACAACACACACACTCTTTGTCTCCCAATGGGTGTTGTTGTAGAGAGGGAGCCGTGTTGTTCACATTATTGTTGGCTGAGCTTGGTTCATAAGACTGACATGACCCTGTATGACACACCCACCTTTCTAATGGCATGGTTTTCGGTATCAGCTATATAAATGCAAGCTCTGCCTAAAGCCACACCCTGTGGTGAGTGAAACTCGGCCTCTAAGAAACTCCCATCTTTGAATCCCCTTGATGAACTTCCAATGCTGTGCTGGAACAGAGAAACAACATGATCTTAGTGCACAATAATACCATTATTTTCTTTTGATTTTTTTGTCTCTGAAAATGTCAATTTGCCATCTTCAACGGATCTTGTTTTCAGTCTCTTTTTAACTCATTCTCCCCTGAAACTTTAAATTGACAATTCCAATTTCAAAATAAGTCTAGGCCATTTTTGACTATTTAGTGTTGATTTTAACAATATATTTCAAAACGACAAACAGTGTAGACCCTGATCAGAGGGTTCCTTAAGGAGCCCTCTATTCAGGGACTACACTGTTTGCAATATTATGACAAGTGTAATCCTCACAGGTACACTGTAAATGATGAGTATACTTGTCGCTAGGGTTGAATGTGTTAACCCTTTCCTCCCTGAAACCTCAAATGGACAATTCTAATTTTCAATTAAGTCTAGTCCATTTTTGACTTTTTAGGGTTGAATTTTACAATATATTCAAAATGACAATCAGTGTAGACCCTGATCAGAGGGCTCCTTAAGGAGCCCTCTGATCAGGGTCTACACTGTTTGCATAGGACAAGTGTACTCCTCATTGGTACACTGTTTGCAAATGACGCATATATACGTGACTAGGGAGCAAAAAGTTAAGCTGTTACCTCTCTGTAAATCTAATGAATGAATTATGAATGATTGATGATTTACAACCCATGAACACAAATGGTCATTTAGAGCTGACTTCAAATCTAGCAATGAGTCCTTAACCCTTTACCCTACAGAAATGTCCTTTAGCGCATTCAATTTATTCTCCCACTAAAGAAAATAGTTCCAATTCATACAGTCATGAACATGTACCATAAAAAATATTTTCTATATCCTAGCAGATTGTAGCTTAAAGCAGGCTGAAAGTAAAGCAGATTGCGCTTAAGGCACATTCTGCTTAACTTTCAACCTGCTTTAAGTGGTTATACCTGTTTTCAAAACTTAAGAACAGGCTATGGGGTAAAGGGTTAGGTCTTACACTGCTGACTTTCAAAATGGACTAGCTCTTCCTCTTTCTAAATAATGGTCCGTTTGTGCCGATTCTTGATGGTTTTGTCCTAAAAGAACATTTTTAGGGTTGATTTTGAAAAATATTTCACTAAAATAAAAAGTATACATGTATAAAGTATATTTTTCAAACAGTGCAGACCCTGGTCCTTATGGAGCCCTCTGATCTGGGTTTACACCGTTTGCAAATGGTTTCCAGCATTGATAGGGTCAATGAAGAGGGGGAACCTGAGTATGGTCACTGTAAACTGTTAAGAATGTTGATATAGACTATATATCAATAGAATATAGCATGTTAGAGCTTAATGATGACTGTCATATAACATCTTACCCCCCATGTGTCACTGTTGTCTTGTATGTGTCTATAAGTCACTCACTGAGTACTAAATATAACAACTGGATGGATCATATATATATAAGTCAACTTTAAAGCTAGTTTAATTACCCCTTTGAAGTGTAAGGAAAGCAAGTGCAGTAAAACATCTTTATTACAGTGGAGAATCTGTTATTCTTTCCCGTTTAAACGCAAACGTACGCAAACGCAAAGCACTAAAACGTAGAAAAGAACAACTTTTGGACAATTCTGATAATTCATGTTTATCATGGTGGCAAACAGTTTGGAGCCTGATCAGACGCCGGTTTCACTGTCACCTTGCTTTAAGATGTCATCTGTCTTTTGTACAATCAATTAGCCATTGTTTTAGTGGTCGTAATAGAGAGGTTTTACTGTATATTTATTATTTCGAAACAGTGTTATTCCAGATCAGAGGGCTCCTGAAATCATACGGCATCTGATCTGAATTCAAACTGTTTGTTACTTAAAATATAGTAAATAACCCTTTCCACAATAAATATGCCTTTATATGCCTTTAAGTTGGTTTAAACATATTTTATTTCAGATATTGTTCATGAACATAATACATTGATATAACGAAAAAGGGTTTGATCTAAAACTATGCTTAAAGTTAGAGAACCTTTCCTTCATGCCTGTAAGTTATTCCTACACAAAAGAAAATAGTTCCACTTTATTATACAATCATGAATAAGTATCACATGAAACATTTTCAATATAATTGCAATAGGTAATTAAAGTCTTTACAACTACAGTGGAGAATCTGTTATTCTTTCCCGTTTAAACACAAACGTACGCAAACGCAAAATACTAAAACGTAGAAAAGAACAACTTTTGGACAATTCTGATAATTCTTGTTTATCTTGGTGGCAAACAGTTTGGAGCCTGATCAGACGCCGGGTTACCCGGCGTCTGATCTGGCTCCAAACTGTTTGCACTGCAAATAATAGTTTTAGCGTAAATGCGTTTATTGGGAAAGAATAACACATTCTCCACTGTAGATTCAGGTTATTGGATGATGGGTTATAAAAGCTCAAAAAGTCTCAATATTACTCTGAAACTTAAATGGAAAATTCCGGTTTCAATTTAACTCTAGTCCATTGATGACTGTTACTTAGGGTAAATTAATTTTCTGTAAAATATTGTCAAATAACAAACAGAGTGCAGACCCTGATAAAGGAATCCTCTTTAAAATGTCTATACTATTTACATAGGACACACATACTCTTCATAGGTACACTGTAGGATAAGGGTTTATTTACATTTCTGTGGTCAGATTTTGCTTTTAGAGGGTCACATACTAAATGCCAAAGAAACTTGTCACTAGGTTTAAATGTGTTAACATGCAATTGTGGGGGACTACCCTAATACCTAAGTAGCAACAGTCTAGCTGTCACTGTATGTCTTAACTTGATGTAAATATATGTGACAGATTCCTACCCAAAAAGTGCAAACCTCTTTTTATCAATACAGTCGAAACTCAATACTTTGAACTCACTTAAATATATCCTACCAGTATTTCATAAGTTAAATTTGATAAGCCAATCTTGCTTTAGTCGAACATACCCATAGTTCAAAGTTAAAACGTGGCTGTGCCACGTTTTAACTTTATAATATGGGTATGTTGGTACCAACGTGAGTTTGAAGTATTGAGTATCCACTGTATAACCTTCTACATGCAATAGGCAAGCATTGTACTAACTATTGCAAACTGTTTGCATCCAGATGGAATGCAGAGTAACCAATTGTCTCATCTAGATTCAAACTCAGAATCTGACCCTCTTGATATTCTGTTGAGAGAATGCAGATAAAGCAAACCTGAGAATTACTTCGCAGACATCAAACTTTGCAGATGACAATCACATAGCATTTTAAAGGTTAGCCCTTATCATGTTAAGAGCAAACATGCAAAATTTTGCAAACAGTTTGGATCCAGGTTAGACGCCTCGTAACGCGGCGTCTAACCTGGATCCAAACTGTTTGGCACTCGTATGAAACTTTTCTTCAGTTTCAATATCTTAAAAATTTATTTTGATTTTTTTTTCTGCAAACAAAACATTTGAAGAAGATGGCATTTCAGCATGATAAGGGTTAAGGGACAGGGGCTTTATATAAAACAGATTTGTAAAGAAGTCAGTTGGTCAGTCTATAATAGTGGGGAGATTAATAAGGTTGCAAATCGTGTCCAGGCAATTTGGAACTTCTAGAAATATGAGAAGTCTGTGGATAACCCTGTTAACCACTGTGGTTTTATTTATCAAACATGGTAAGCCTGTTTTCTAACTCTTTGCATGCTGGGTAATTTTTTTTATTTTTCACACTGTTTTCAAAAAAGTTTATATAGTTATAATTATGCTAGTAGCATAATTATATTGTTTGTTGTTTTTAAAACAGTGAAGACTCAGCTAATGAGACAATTCCCAAAGGAGCTGTCTGATCATGGTCTGCAGACTCTGCACAGTGTGTTTTGTCTGATATGAGTCTGAATTCTGTTCAAGGGAATATTTTCCTTACATTATTGGCTAATGTATTTGTTCAAATGGGCAGTTTTATATACAGCATGACTATTCAGCGGGAGATAATTAAAACAATATTGACTCACTGTTATCTACGTTGTATTCTAACATGACACGTGAATTCATGTGACGTAAAAGGTCTTTTCTTTCATGTTTTGTTAATGATTTGTCTCAAATATATTTAATCGGACTAATACTAAACGGTTCTATGAAAGAATAAATCATTTCATCACTATTTTTTTGTTCTTATATATGACGTACTGATATTGGTTTCGTTTAATAGCCATACAAGGGAAGTAATTCGGTCGAAAACTGCATCCGCAGAGAAAATAAGCCTGAAACATTTGCTTGCATTTCTTATAATTTTTTTAAGTTAGTCATGTTAGAATCGAAATAATCAATATTCCACCATTGTTAAACAGTATTCTACAACGGTTGGGAGTTAAGATGCACAGGAATTGACAACTCTGGCCTTTGGCCTTCGTGGTCAATTCTTGCGCATCACAACTCCCAGCCATTGAAGAATACCCATTAACAACGGTAGAACATAGATTATTTCTTAAATAACCCATTTCTCTCCAGTAAACATTACTTAACCCAATACCCAGTAGGTAGGCTTTTTCATGCCTTTTATTTATTCATCCACTGAAAAAATAGTTCTATTTGATGCAGTCATAGATATTAGTACCAAAAGATATATTTCTTCATCCCAACAGACGGTTGCTTAACCCTTAACCCAATAGCCTGTTTCTACATTGAAAATAGCCCATTACAGTGGAGAAACTGTTATTCTTTCCCACTTAATGCGTTTGAAAGGCGTTTGAAAGGCGTTTGAAACGCGTTTTATCTATTAACTTACAAACGCGTTTGTAAGTGCGTTTAAACGCACTTATAAGTTAATAGTCATAATATGGTTTTACATTGCATTTTGGGTGTTTAAACAACGTTAAGAAAGATATTTTCTCATTTTTGCACTTTAAAAGTGCTTTATATATACACAAGTTGTGCGAATTGTGTTTTTTAAAGAGTTTTATCTCATTCGATCGTTAAATTAGACGATCTGTGTTTCGTTTAAAAATATGGTGGTGCTTTTTGTTCCAACCGAAATATTTGTTAATTGCTTGGATTCAGATCAGTTGTTAAATTACTGGGCATCTGATTCGCATCAATGTTTGGATCCAGATCAGATGCCGAGTTACTATGATCAAATTTTGCACATTCTGATTTTTTACAAATATGTTGTTACACTCACGCATTTGTACTAAATTCTATACATGGAATTGAAACAGTGTAGACCCTGTTAGGTCCATTCTTTTTGGAGTTTATATAATGATAGGTTATAACAAAACTAATCTAAAATTATCATAAAATCATCTAAACGCATACCTGATAAGTTCAGACGTTATTCCAGTGTCGAGTCAACATATTCAAAAGAATCATTAAGTCACATAACATTTAGATGAGCTGTAAATATGAAGGATTTTATCTATCTGTAAAGTATAACTGTACATGGTCAAAAACAGCAATATTATAATTGCCCATCGTGTAACCACGGAATTCTTGTATAATATAATTCTGTGGTGTAACTACCCGACATCTCGTTGCGTCATCAACCGGATATGGGGTAATAAAACTTCGGCTTATCAAAGTAAACATAATCCTAATTAGGGGTGCGAGTCTGTTGGGGGCAATTTTACAATTTATAGTCCGCCACCAAAATTGTCATTTTTATGGTCAGGTTACTTTCACAAGAAATGGCCACACTAGTGTAAATCTATCATATAAAGTAGATCTAATTTGACTTTATCAAAGCTGTGAGTTTGGATCCTGATGTATTGCCGATTTAACATTTTACTAATTTTACCCCTAACTCCCAAGTAATTGAAATAGATTCAAACCGTTTGAATAGAAATCAATATGATTTTAATTAATCTAATAAAATTTAACACTTAAGATCTCGTTGGAACGCCGAGTCACTCAGCATTATGATGGAGAACAAAACTGTCTGGTTTTTTAATCAAAATATTAATTCGTTCTATAACGTACATCAGTTTAGATCTTGATTAGATCATGGAGAAATCACAGACTGCTCCGTGATTAGATGGCGAACTTATCGGCGTCTCATCTACATGTACATAGAAAAATGTTTTCAAAGGTCACATAAAAATTGAGCGATATTGAGAAAATGCGTTTGCGTAGATGAATAACAGTATTTATTTGATCTTGACAAACTGCATACGTGACGCAATTTTCAGACGGGAAGATTTTCAAACAGTATCATTGATTGGAGCCAGATCAGACGCCGAGTTACTAATCATTTGATATGAACCAATGCTTGGATCAATATCATACGCCGAGTTACTCATGTCCTGGTCTACATAAATGATTCCACCCAGTTCAGACGCCGAGTTACTAAGCATGACTAAAATGTCAATTATTGGTGACTGCATCAGCATGACCATATATGGGAGATAGTAAAGCCGGACGTGTACACAGCAGGCATTGTCCGCCCAAGGCCTCTGGCAATCTATACACCCTGTCATACTGTATACACTCACAGTTTTATCTAGGCATACATGTACATGTAGACATAAGAAGGGTACTATAAACCTAGTATAATTATTTAAATACCTTTCGGATTTATTTTAATTCTTATAATTGATCGGTCTCGATAAAAACAAAGGTATGCCGAATGAAACGCAAAAATCCGC
This sequence comes from Gari tellinella, assembly GCA_922989275.2. Lineage (NCBI taxonomy): Eukaryota > Metazoa > Mollusca > Bivalvia > Cardiida > Psammobiidae > Gari > Gari tellinella. The sequence goes on from OV277866.1 coordinate 51,540,869, forward strand.
TTATAAACGCGTTTATAAACGCAAAACTCACTTATAAACGCTATACGCGTTTATCGTTTCGTTTGCGTTTTGTTTCCGCATGCGTAAGCATAAACGGGAAAGAATAACAGATTCTCCACTGTAGGTGACTACATGTACTTAAAGCAGGTTGAAAGTAAAGCAGAATGTGCCAAAAGGCACATTCTGCTTCACTTTAAGTCTGCTTTAAGCTACCACTAAGTCTTGCTAGAATTAAGAAAATATTCCTGATGATAAATACATTGTATTCATGACTGTATAAATTTGAACTATTTTGTTCAGCGGAGGAATAAACTGAATGTGTTAAAAGGCATTTCTATGGAAGAAAGGGTTAAGGCAGGCTGAAAGTCAAGCAGAATGCTCCTTACTGAGATGTATATCCTGCACCTACTCTTAACCTATTCATGATTGTATCCTGCCCTGATAAAAGAGTAATACAAAGCATGTCCACATTCCAATGATTGCTAACAACAGACTGACTGTAAAGTAAAGAAGAAAGCTCTACAACACTTTCCTTTAACCCATTATCCCATAAATATGCCTTTTTACGCCTCTTATATATCCCTTTACTGAAGAAAAAAGTTCCAATTTATGCAGTTGTGAATATTCAACATCAGATATAATTTCTATATTCTAGCAGCTAGTAGCTTAAAGCAGGCTGAAAGTAAAGCAGAATGCACCCTAAGGGGCATTCTGCTTTACTTTCAGCCTGCTTTAAGTGGCCACCTGTCTTCAAAACTAGAAACATGCTATGGGTAATGGGTTAAGAGATCAGTGCCAAATACCTTCACTGAATGTCAGTTTAACTTATTACCCCATAGATACACATTCCTCCAGCTGCCTCCACTGAAGAAAATAGTTCCAATTTATACAGTCATAAATATGTTTCATAAGGAATATTTTGTTTATTCTAGCAGATGATAGCTTAAAGCAGGCTTAAAGTAAAGCAAAACGTACCTTAAGGCATATTCTGGTTTAGTTTCAATATGCTTTATGTGCATGGATTACCTCTTTTTATAACAATACAGGCTTCCTGGCATATAATGGAGTAAAGGATTAAGCTATCACCTTTCTTAATTGTTAATGTTATGCAGTCAATTGTCTTTAGAGAGCTCCATATACCACCACTGTATGTCAGTTAAGCTTGATGTTTTTTTCATTTACAGGTCAATGCCAATGGGGTATGGGAATGGGCATGGGCATGGGTGGCATGCTGTGGGGCCAGGGAGGGATCCCACGGCAAGCTTTTGGGACCTTGGATGCCGCTGTAAAAGAAATCATTGGACCAAATGCAACCCCTAATGCTGCTATGATTGATATTGCCATGAGACAAAGAGGTATCCCGAGATCTATCCCACAGATTATGGAATATATGCCACACTTTGAACTGATGGCAAGACAGCTTGATGTAAAACCTCCAGGCGTCACAGGCAGACCTACTGTGCAACAACTGACCGACTTTCTCTGGAAGAGATCCAATGCATGGATGCAGAGAAATGCTGGATTCCCAGTCCTCCCAAACCCAATAGTGAACTCGAATGCTCAGCCTGCCGCAAACAATACTTCAGGGAACCAGAATACAGCAACAAATTCAGCCACAGCAAGCAATACCCCTACAACCAGTATGAATATTGGGGTGAATGGAATGGGTGGAATGGGAATGAATGGAATGGGAGGAATGGGTGGAATGGGAGGAATGGGTGGAATGGGAGGAATGGGTGGAATGGGAGGAATGGGTAATATGATGGGTCTTATGGCACTTGGTGGGTTTGATTTAGCTCTCCCGTTTGAAGGCCTTGGGCTATTTTGAATATGACTTTATATACAAACATGTCAGACATGGTATTATAGTTCTCATATGGTGCCCTCCTGAGTCACCAATGACAGGGCTCCAGATAAGGGGAGTATTTCAAAAACTAAAATCTTTATTTTTGCATTAAACCCTATGGTGTCACTACTCATTAGAATCGTCTCGAAGAGACAATTCTAATGAGTAGTAACACCATAGGATTTGGTGCTTAGATGAGTGAGAAAATGTTGGATTTGTTCAGATAACTCCCTCTTTTCTGAAGCCCTGAATGACAGTTTCTTCAATAATGCCATCTACTTTATAACTGCTTAATTTAAAGACAGTTGGACTGCATGTGTTATTTAATGAAAACCGAATGTAATTCTATGTTCTATTCCTGTGAGGGCTTATGACACTGTTTTAAAACCCTTGGGCTATAGATTAGTGTGGGAAGAACATGAATTCATTATGCAGCTCCAGTTGGGGTTAAGCGAAGAGAAAATAGAAATAAAATCCAACACTGTCCCCATCAAATCCATGTTGCTAATAGTGACTTACTCAAACTTGTATCTGAGCAGGGGTCCAGATAAGCGGGAGTAAAGCAAATATTTTCAAGATTTTCTCCTTGATAATTAAACTAAACCCTATGGTGTGTTACTCAAACTAAACCCTATGGTGTGCTACTATGAGTGGTCACACCATAGGGTTTTGAGGAGGCATAAAGATTTTAACTTTTTAGTTTTCAAAATACTCCCCTTATCTGGAGCCCCTGTTTGAGATGATTACAATGCCATATCAGGGCTGCCATCTCTCTGGATTTTTCCTAAATCTTCGGATTTTTTTCCTAGAACATGGTAGCTTAAAGCAGGCTGAAAGTAGAGCAGAATGCGCCATACGGCGCATTCTGCTTTACTTCCAGCCTGTTTTAAGTAATCATGTGTCAACAAAACTAGAAACAGGCTATGGGGTAAAGGTACGATTGGTAAATTCGCACTTGAAAAATGCAAATTTCGAAATCTTAGGATTTTTCATGTCAACTTATGGCAGCCCTGCCATATGGTTAACTCTTTCAACACTAAGTAACTATTGTGGGTTGTTAGGTTCCCCTGCAGATCTTTTTAATTATCAAAACATGAACCAGACTATTTGGAATTCTGGGTAGTTAAATAAATGCTACTCTAAATTAGCAAACAGTGAAGACTCTGATCAGGAGCCCTCTGATCTGGGTCTACACTGTTTGAAAATGTAATGAGTATATTTTAAAAAGATCAATGGTGTTGAAAGAGTAAAATGGAGGCACAATTTTGCTAATTGGAATATGATAAATTATCTTTTATTGAACCTATATTATTATCCATGTACTTACACTGTGCTGGTATGTCTCTGGCACTTGTCTTCAGGGCTGCCATAAGTTGACATAAAAAATCCTAAGATTTCCAAATTTGCATTTTTCAAGTGTGATTTTACGAATCGTACCTATATCCCATCCCCAGTTTCTAGTTTTGTTGACACATGGATGCTTAGAGCAGGCTGGAAGTAAGCAGAATGCGCCTTAAGGCGCATTCTGCTTTACTTTCAGCCTACTTTAAGCTACCATTTACTAGAAAAAAATCCGAGGATTTAGGAAAAATCCGGAGAAATGGCAGCCCTGTGTCTTGATACAGTGAAGAAGATGTTAATCTTTCTTGTATAATTATCCCAATACCTCATGAATATACCTTTTAACGCCTCTAATTTATCTCTCCATTGAAGTAAGTAGTTCTAATTTATACAGTTCTGAATATTTAATATTATAAATAATTTCTTTGTTCTGGCAGCTGCTAGCTTAAAGTAGGCTGAAAGTAAAGCAGAATGCACCTTAAGGGGCATCCTGCTTTACTTATAACCTGCTTTAAGTGGTCACGTGTCTCCAAAACTAGAAACATGTTACGGGGTAATGATCTTCTCCACTGTAAAATGTCTGCACATGATTGAACAAATAAATAATATGTTTCTAATAAATTTTACTTGTTATGTTTTCAATGCACTGAATTAATCCTGTTTTGGACATTTGTGTTTTGCAGTTCAACTGCCTTAATCCTTTCCCCAATAGAAGTGCCTTTTAGCAGATTCAATTTATTCCTCCATGGAAAAAACTATTTCTAATTCATACAGTCATGAATATATATCATAAAGATATATTTTCTACAATCAAGCAGACTGGAGCTTAAAGCATTCTGCTTTACTGTAAGTGATCATCCATCTTTAAAACAAGAAACAGGTTATGGGGTACAGTGGAGAAAACTTTATTCTTTCCCAATAAACGCGTTTACTCTAAAACTATTATTTCTATTGCAAATAGTTTGGAGCCAGATCAGACGCCGGGTAACCCGGCGTCTGATCAGGCTCCAAACTGTTTGCAACCAAGATAAAAATGAATTATCAGAATTGTCCAAAATATGCACTTTTCTACGTTTTAGTGTTTTGCGTTTGCGTTTCGTTTAAACGGGAAAGAATAACAGATTCTCCATTGTAATTAGTTAACACTTTATGCCATAGCCGGTTTCTAGTTTTGAATAAATTTTAAGGTAACAACTTAAAACAGGTTGAAAGTAAAGCAGAATGCATTGAGATATACTTCTGAAATATTTATTGATTCATTTTGATCTGAGGGACAAAATTTTTGGAGTCTGATTAGAGGTCAGGTGATACCAGGGGTCTGATCTGGCTCCAAACTGTTTGTGATGGAAATAATTGTTTTAGTATAAATGAGTTTATTGAGAAAGAATAATATCTTCTCCATGGTTACCTCGATCAGACAGTCTGTGACAAATACAATGCTCCCTCCCTACACCTGCCCTCCCAACAATGACTCCCTCCTTACAACAACCATTGTCAGGGTTCGCTAAACAGGACAATTTTGTCCCAACCTATTCATGGCCACAATGTCCTCTGCTTAAAATTTTTGTATGCTGCTTTCCTCAAAGATACATAAAGGACATTTTGACAAAAAAAATCTTAACGACGAGTGACAAACAGCTTGAATCCAGATCAGACGCCACGTAACGTGGTGTCTGATCTGGATTCAAGCTGTTTGCAAATGTAAGCCAATTTCCCTCCCTATGAAGACTCCCTCCAAACAAAGCACACAATTTTGTCTCCCACTAGGTGTTGTTGTTGCGATGGAGAATTTTAGTTACAGGGTTTTATTGTAGCCGTCCTCTCTCAACTTGTAAAATTGAGACAGTCGTCACATGATCTGCTTGACATAGGTTCAGGGCTACCATAAGTTGGTCATAAAAATCCTAAGATTTCAAATTTTAAATTTTCCAGATGCAGTTTTACTAACTGTACCTTTACCCTATAGTCTGTTTCGTGTTTTGAAGACAAACGACTGCTTAAAACAGGTTGAAAGTAAAGCAGAATGCGCCTTAAGGCGCATTCTGCTTTACTTTCAGCCTGTTTAAAGCTATGATCCGCTAGGATAAAAATCCAAATACTTAGGAAAAATCCGGAGAAATGGCAGCCCTGTAGGTTTACCTCCTCTGTCTGACAGATGAAGTATAAAGTTGTAACATTACCTGTCAAATCTGACAGCTGATACAGACTACCCGAGTTACAATTAGTACCTTGTCAATTACATGTCAATCAGGGCAGGGTGCATGTCACTTGAACCCATTCCCCCATAAATATGCCTTTTTATGCCTTTAGTTTATTCCTCCACTGCAGAAAATAGTACTTTATACAGTCATAAACATATACCAAAAGAAATATTTTCTATATCCTAGCAGATAGTAGCTTAACTCTTTCCTCCCTGAAACTTTAAATGGACACTTCCAGTTTCCATTTTAGTCTAGTCCATTTCTGACTTTTAAGGGTTGTTTTTGTTAATGTTTGGCATTATGACAAACAGTGAAGACCCTGATCAGAGGGCTCCTTTCAGAGCCCTCTGATCTGGGTCTTCACTGTTTGCACAGGACAAGTGTACTATTTACATGTACACTGTTTGAAAAGGACGCCTATATGCGGGACTAGGGTTCAAAGGGTTAAAGCAGGCTGAAAGTAAATCAGAATGCACTTTAAGGCATATTCTGCTTTACATTCAACCTGCTTTAAGTGGTCAAATATCATCAATACTAGAAACAAGCTATGGGGTAATGGTTTAAACTTTTATTTCATAGCCTTTTCTAGTTTTGAAAGCATGTGACTACTTAAAGCAAGTTGAAAGTATGCAGAATGCACCGTAATATGCATTCTGCTTTACTTTCAGTCTGCTTTGAGCAACCATCTGCAAGGATCAAGAAAATACTTCTTATGGTTCATATCCATCACTAAAGTGTATTAAGGGTGTATCAATGTCATGAGCCATTTTTTCAAAGTATTAAACTTTTTTTCTATCATTGTTTTTTTGGAAGAGCTAATTATGATGAATGAAAAAATGAAAAAAAATATCTATGGTGGTGTCCTTTTTTTTTGAGCTACAGCGATTTGAAAAAGGTATGTCAAATTTGGATTTTTTTCTTCAAATTTTACCCATTCAGAGTACAAGCTTCAGTAAAATCTATTTCAAAACAAAACAAACATGGTAATTTGGGTTTTCTTTATTTATTGCATGTCTATGGTGGTATGTTCACATATATAAACCAAATTTAGACAAAGCAGGCACCAGGTTTGAACAATATGGATCCTTGAATATCAAAAATATGCTTTATATAGGGCATAATTTTATTAGATTTTTTTATTTTATGAAAAAAAGTAAAAAAGTTTGAAAACGAAACAGTTCTAGTATTAAACTTTTTCTTATATTCTACCAGATGAAAGCCCATACTAAGGCAGTTCAAAATATGAAAAGAAATTGAAAGGTCAGTGTTGAAAATTTTGAGTTATTAAAGTAAAAAGAGTTATCGCCCCTTACAAAATTTACAAAAAAGTACCATACCGATGATATTTAAAGCTTTATAAATTTCACATTTGGTGCCTTTTTTTTCTTAAATTAGTTTTTGTATGAAGAAATACTACCATAGATATGAAATAAATAACACAAAACCAAAATATCATATTTGTTTTCATTTTAAATGGGTTTTATTGAAGCGGGCTGTTTGAAAAGGACAAAATAAGAGGAAGTGGGTGGGGTAAATTTTACATGGCCGTAGAGCCAACCGTTGTTCACCAAAATGTACACTTTTTCTATTTTTTCATTCATCTTAAATAGCTCTTCAATACAAAACCATCATAGAGTGTTTTCATATACTTTGAAAAGTTCCCAAAGTCATGACATTGATGCACCCTTAAGTTGAACTATTTTCTTCAGTGGAAGATTAAATTAAATGTGTAAAATTGTGTATCTATGGAGTAATGGATTAAATGAACACATATAACCTTAGAGTTGGGAACAGGGCAGTCAACTGGACTGGGGAGTATTTCAAAAATTAAAATCTTTATTTCTGTATTAAACCCTATGGTGTCACTACTCATTAGAATAATCTCTTCGAGACGATTCTAATGAGTAGTAACACCATAGGATTTGATGCTAAAATGAGTGAGAAATGTTGGATTTGTTCAATTTACTCCGTCTTATCTGGAGCTCTGTGGACAATCAGTTACCTTGACAATGCCTTTGTCATCTGTCACTACAATCCTGTGATGACCAGTGTCTGAGATAACCACAGTTCTGCCATCTTGACTAACACACACCTGTAAGATAGATATAAACAGTTTAACACAAACAATTTCACAGTGCTTCCTCTCCACAACAACACCCAATGGGAGATAAAGATTGTGAGTGAAATAGCTTACCTTGTTACAATTGCAAATAGCTTGGATCCAATTCAGATGCCATGTAATGCGGCATCTGATCTGTATTCAAGCTGTTTGTGACCACTCGTCATTTTATGTTTTTTTCTGTCATAATGTCAATTTATGACTTTGAGACAAACAGCACACAACCATTTTAAGAAGACAATATTGCAGCCGTGGAAAGGTTGGACATAACTGTCTTGGTTTGTGAACAGAGGGAAGCATTGTTGAAAGGAGGGAATCATTGTTCAGAGGGTCATTTTGGGGAGGGAACACTGTAAAACAAATAATGATATGGGAGGTCAAAGAGGTCAACTCAAAATACAGTCAGACTTTTGATAAGCAGCTATTCAAAAGAAACCATAATTCAGTTTTTGAAACTGGTGACAGATTAATGCAGAACAACAGTAAAGCAGAAAGCTTCTTTTAACTCATTATCCCCTGAAACTTCAAATGGACAATTCCAGTTTGCAATAAAGGCTTGTCCATTTTAGACTATTTAGGGATGTTTTTTTGTAATAAATTGCAAAATGATACACAGTGAAGTCCCTGATTTCAGGGATTTCACTGTTTGCATAGGACAAGTGTACTTTTTACAGGTACACATTTTGTATAGGACACAACACATATGCGTCACTAGGGCTCAATGAGTTAAAGAATGGCCACTTAACCTTTAAACCCATTACCCCATAAATATGCCTTTAATTTATTTCCCCATTGACGAAAATTATAACTCCAATTTAAGTTAAGTATAATCAGATTATTTTCTATATTCTAGCAGATGGTAGCGCAGGCTGAAAGAAAAGCAGAATGCACCTTATGGAGCATTCTGCTTTACTTTACATCTGCTTTAAGTGGTCATGTGCCTTCAAAACTAGAAACAGGCTATGGGGTAAAGGGTTAAAACCCTGGTGAGGCATATACACATCATTTGCAAGCAGTGTACCTGTGAAGAGAACACTTGTCCTATTCCAACAGTGTAGGGTCTAGACACAGATCAGAATATCCTAAATGAGGCCTCTGATCAGGATCTGCCATGTTTGTAATTTTTGCAATATGTAAATTGTAAAAACAACCCTAAATAGCCAAAATGGACTCGGCTGAAATTGGAACTGGAATTGTCCATTTAAAGTTTAGCCCTTTACTCCATAGCGGTTTCAGGTTTTGAAAACAGATGACCACTTAAATAAGGCTGAAAGTAAAGCAGAATGGGCTTTAAGAATCATTCTGATTTACTTTCAGCCTCCTTTAACTCATTTACCCCATAGCCTGTTGCTATTTTTAAGACAGGTGATCACTTAAAGCAAGTTGAAAGTAAAGCAGAATGCACCATAAGTTGCATTCTGCTTTACTTTCTGTGTACCTTAAGCTACTCTATCTGCTCCATACTGTTTGCAGTTCAAAATGAGTTATCAAAATTGTCCAAAAAGTTGTCATTCTACCCATTTTAATGCCTTGCGTTTGCATTTTGTTTGCCTTAAGGTTTTAAACAGGAAAGAATTACCTCAAAGGCTCATTTCCACAGTATGTGAGCAGTTGGTTAACTTTAAACAAAATCATGACAAGAAGAAGGGGGGATGCAAGGGCCAGGGTACAATGTCATATGTCTCTTCAAGTCTCTTCCATAGCAGCATGGCAAAATTCTCCAAAGGTAGGCATTTTACAGTGGAGAATCTGTTATTCTTTCCCGTTTTAACGCAAACGTACGCAAACGCAAAGCACTAAAACGTAGAAAAGAACAACTTTTGGACAATTCTGATATTTCATGTTTATCTAGGTGGCAAACATTTTGGAGCCTGATCAGACGCCGGGTTACCCGGCGTCTGATCTGGCTCCAAACTGTTTGCACTGCAAATAATAGTTTTAGCGTAAACGCGTTTATTGGGAAAGAATAACACATTCTCCACTGTAACACATTTATTTCATTCCTCGGCTGAAGAAAATATTTCCAATTTATACAGTCATGAATATGAAATTATAAGAAATAGATTCTGTATTCTAGAGGATGATAACTTAAAGCAGACTGAAAGTAAAGCTTTACTTTACTTTCAAGCTGCTTTTAGTGGTCACCCATATTCAATACATGTACTAGAAACAGACTATGGGGGTTAAAACAAGGTTTACTATATATTGTCATTACAGAATAATCTAAACCCATTAAATAAACAGACTTTACCTTTCCAGGATATAAAAGTGGAGTTTCTGGTGCATTTTCTTTCTTTACTGGCAAGTTGTGGGTACTTAGTGCTCCTTTTGTCTCATAAAATTCTTTTGCTACCTTGACAAAGTCCAGCAACTCTTGCCGGTGCCCTTCACCAATCAGGTGATGTAGAAACTGACCCTCTGGACCAACTATTACAAATGTTGGCCAGCAAGATATCTGCAGCTCTGTCCAAAGGCTTGCTGCAGAGTCGTTCACCACAGGATGGTGTATATTGTACCGCAGTATGGCACTTAAGATATTCGCTGAAACTTTCTCGTTTTCAAATTTTGCAGAATGGACCCCAATAATTGCAACTCCATCTTCTATAGAAAACTTTTCTTCTAGAGCCTCAAGATCAGGCAGAACGTGAAGGCAGTTGACACAACAGTATGTGAAGAAATCAAGGACAACGATCTTGCCTTTCAGCGACTCCTTAAGTTTTAAAGGAGCCTCAATGTTGAGCCATTCTAATCCTGAAATCACAAAATTTAGCACTTGTAACCTCTTACTCAGGTAGTAGCTAACCAATTACCCCATTACCTATTTTTAGTATAGATGATACATGAACACTTAAAGCAGGTTGAAAGTAAAGCAGAATGCACCTTAAGGTGCATTCTGCTTTACTTTCAGCCTGCTTTAAGCTACCATCTACTAAGATATAGAAAATATTTTGTATGGTCCATATTCATAACTTTATAAATTGGAACTATTTTCATCAGTTAAGGAATAAATAAGTGGCATACAAACGCGTATTTAAAGAGGAATGGGTAAAAGCTGTCTGGAAGTAAAGCAGAAAGCTCCTATTTTCAGTGAGCTTCATTTTTTAGCTTTAGGCCTTCTTTAAAGAGACACCTATCTCAAACATTAAATCAGAAGCTAATATGAGAGCAAGGATTCAGGGCTGCCATTTCTCCGGATTTTTCCTAAATCTTCGGATTTTTTCCCAGTTCATGGTAGCTTAAAGCAGGCTGAAAGTAAAGCAGAATGCGCCCTAAGGCGCATTCTGCTTTACTTACAGCCTGCTTTAAGCAGTCGCAAGTCAACAAAACAAGAAAAAGGCTATGGGGTAAAGGTACGATTCGTAAAATCGCACTTAAAAAAATGCAAATTTGAAACTCTTAGGATTTTTCATTTCAACTTATGGCAGCCCTGAGGATTAAGGCAGTAACTTACAACTAGAAAGGTGTTCCTCAGAACACATATGTTGCCTGATGTTAGCTGTTAGCACCAGGTCCTTCAGTATGACAAGGACACAGAATTATTGAAATGAACCATTGAGTGTACTGTATGTATTCAGTAGTTTATTCCTGGGGTGGAGTTTAGCTACAATGTCCCATCTCTTTAAATATTGATGTTAGATCTATAGCCCTTGGTCATAACACACCCGCTCATTGAGATCTATTACAGTATAGAAGTTATTTATACAGTGGAGAAGACATTATTCTTTCCTGTTTAAACATAAAAGAAACGCAAATGCAATGCCTTAAAATATAATAGAAATTGACAACTGATTGACAATTCTGAATTTTTGCTTTAATCTGAGTGGCAAACAGTTTGGAGCCTGATCAAAACTACAAACAAGCTATGAGGAAAGGTTAACATCAACTTGCTGAAGATTAACCCTTAGCCTGCCAGTCACGACTATAGCTCCATATGCAAACAGCTTGGATCTGGATGAGACGCCGAGTAACTCGGCGTCTCATCCGGATCCAAGCTGTTTGACACTCGGACAACATTTTCAGCAATTTTGAGCAAATTTGAAGCACTTTGAAACTTGAAGCAGACGAGAAATATAGCAGACGAGAATTTATTTGGCGGGCTAAGGGTTAATACTTATCATACTGAGTGCAACCTCAGGCTTCTATTTGGTTAAGTTGCCACCTGTCTTTATTATAAACATCTAGCTCCATATATAAGGGAGTAAACTGAACAAATTCTACATTTTCTCCCTTATGTTAGTACCAAATCCTATGGTGTATTACTACTCATTAGAATTGTCTCGAAGAGACGATTCTAATGAGTAAGACACCATAGGTTTTAATGCAGAAGTAAAGATCTCAGATTTTGAATGCTCCCTTTATCTAGAGCTCTGACTTTAACACATGTAACCTGTAACTCCTTACCATCTTTGAACTCCGGGATGACAAATTTCAACTTCTTGTCTATCAGTTCTAAATGCTGTCTAATTGCTCCATCTTTGTCTTTGGTTGGGTCTGATAGAATTTCATCTAAGTTGGCACATGCCTCCCATACATCATTTATATCTGCCATGGGCATCTTGCAAAAAGGCCAAAAGTGAATAGGAAAAATTACAAGATCTCACGATCATCTATACATTGATTAGAAATAGTACTATTAGTATTACCACAAAGCCACACAGAAACACCTTTTATCTAACCTTCCTCGTAATACACTGGCATTTAGATAAAAGGGAGTAAACTGAACAAATCCAACATTTTCTCACTTATTTCAACACCAAATCCTATGGTGTTACTACTCATTACTCAATTAATTTCTCCAGATCTACGAATTCTTTTAGAAATATTCGGATTTCTCCTCTTACTTTTATTTCCTCTTACTCTTTACTTTTTTAGGAAATTTATGAGGATCATTTTTACTTAGGATGTCAAACAGTTAACATCCAGATCCAGCATAGTATGCGTAGTTTTATCTGGATCTAAACTGTTTGCTTGATTTGATTTTGTTTGTTTACATCCGTTTCTGACATCTATGGGCTATAATTTAGGGCTCCAGATAAGGGGAGTATTTCATAAATAAAAATATTATTTCTGCATTAAACCCTACGTTGTCACTACTCATTAGAATTGTCTCGGACAGACGATTCTAATGAGTAGTAACACCATAGGATTTGGTGCTGAAATGAGTGAGAAAATGTTGATATTGTTCAGTTTACTCCCTCTTATCTGGAGCCCTGTATTATTGAATGCCCCAGAGAGAGGGGAGAAGATACAGAGAGCTTGGGCGCGATGCCCTACTCTTATTATCGACAGTCACAGGGTTATCTGGTTCTTTTAGATGCTCAGTGTAAAGCACTGATACATCAGACCTCACTTTATAAAGTCTCATCCGAATGACTTGGTTGGGCAGAACCACAAGCATCGTAATTTAGCGCTATACCGAACTATGTCTGCCGGTAAACTGTTTGCATAATTATGTTACTGTTATATATATAGAACCTGACAGCAAAAGGTAAAAGATACGATTCCTGAAATAGCACTTTAAATTTTTCATGGAAACTTATAGTATTTTTATGAGCAACTTGTGACGTTATGTAGCACTGGTTAATGTACTACTATTGTAGTCCTATAAATAAGACCTGAAGTAGCTTTTTCACATTTTTACATTTTCTGGTACATGCAAGATAAATGTAAAATGAAAATATCAGATTAAAGAAAGTTGACTGTTAAATAGGGGCATTGTAAATACGTCTAAATGTTTCGACTATATTATTTCCGGTTCCGGTTTCAAGATGGCTGCAAAGTTTTCAGTGCACAGAATTTAAATAAAAATCTTCGCGCATCTTAGTCAATGCTTTAATTACCTAATGTTAAAATAGTTTAAAAGGAAGAAGGAGACTTGTTTTTCAACTAGGCATATTTGATTGGACAAATAAAACCGCTAAAAGGATAAAATTTAGGAATCTTTGTCAGCATCGTGTCAAAAAGATAGTGTCAAAAGGATAAATTTAGAAGGGGAGATTTGGTCAACATCGTGAGGGAATTACACTTACCCAGTGTGGGGAAATAAGTCAAGCTGTAATAGTTATACGTACAAATCAAGTAAGTGATAAATAAATGAACTGAAAATCACCACAGCCTGCGAAAATTGTTTTGCGGCGTGGCATACAATAACGGAAACGTAAGCTGAAGACAAAACTTTTATAAACCCACAGCCTGCGAAAATTGTTTTGCGGCGTGGAATTCTGGAAGAACATTAATTCAATTAATTGTGCAAAATAATTATTACAGTAAAATATCTATTTAAAAACAAACATAATCTCCATTTGGAATAATAAGACAGATGACTGATAGTAGATTGGCAAAAACTTGTGAACAACTCTTGGGCAAAATTGGTGAAGGAGAGTCAACCCACCACACAATAGTATTATCAGATAGTAAAGGATGCTACATGAAAAGAGAAATTAATGCAAGAATTGAAAATTACAGTGCAGTGAGAAATATTAAATGGTGGTGCAAAGGGGGAAGGAAAATTGAGGAAGCTCTACAAATAATTAAACACAACCTCGTCTCAGAAACAAGAAAACATAACAAAATATTGGTTTACATATGGTTAGGGACCTGTGACTTAACAGAAAAGGCAGATATAGGACAAATTAGACTGAAATATAGAGATAACAGGGGTGTAGAGTATATTGCAGAAAAATACCGTGAAATTGTGTCGGTCATTAAACGAAACAAGTGCAAAGCTGTCATACTTGAGACTACCTACCATTCCATCAAACACTGGAACAAAATTAAAACAAATTCAGAAAGAGAAATATATACAGAGGAAGACGATCTACTCAGAAACCAAATTGACGATCTAAATCAGAAAATAAGAGAGATAAATTCAGAAAATTCAGTTTTGGCACCCAGATTCAACATTGACACAGAAAACACAAGAAGAAAGAGGTCAAGAACAGGTACCTATACAAACTGGGCTTTTTACAAAGACGGGGTGCATCCTAGGAAACAACTAACTTACGTTTGGCTACTAAAGTTAATCTACTATATCATTTTGAGTGACAGTACATAAAGTAAATAAAATGTTATCAAGGCGGTCAACCATTAAAGGGGGGAGTACACAATTAGATGCAGTTGAAAAAAAGAATAAAAAGAGAGGGAGGCCGGTAGAAATTTTTGGGTCGCAGAACACCAATCGCAACCACTCAGTGATACATACACCTTCAAGTTCTAGTTCAGTGATTCGCATACCTTCAAGTTGCAACTCTGCCGTAAACTCTCCTAAAGCAACCACACCAAATAAAACCCTCGAACATAAATTGCAAATCGATACTGATGACTCGTGGACATGCAACCTATGCACAACAAATTTTACAGACCCTGCAGATATGATGATGGAATGTCAGAGATGCAAGAACCATTTCTGCATTGGTTGCCTTAACAAAACAGTTGAAGAATACAGACTCTTGGCAGATAGTGATTTAATGTGGTTCTGCCCTCCATGTAGACAAAAAGTAGAAACAAATATTGTGACAGACAGAAAAATTGAAGAGACCTGTAGAGACATGATGGCAGCTTTTGAGAAAAGAATCCAAAGCATTGAAACAAATTTAGATAACAAATGTGACCAAGATGAAGTAAGGAAAATAGTGAAAGAAGAGCTTGATTTGGTGAATGGGAAGGAAAATGGTTACGACAAACAGGAAGTCAAAGAACTTGTCAGTGAAGAAGTATCAAAAAAGATGGAGGCGGCTAATGAAGCAGAAAAAGAGATATCCAAACAAAATGCAGACATAGATGAAGTCATGAATGAAGTGTATGAAAGGAAACAAAGAGAAAATAACTTAGTGATATATGGTATCCATGAGTGTGACTCCAAAATTAGAGACGAAAGACAGACATTTGACAAATCTGAGGCACTAACAGTACTACAAACATGTGAACCTAGTTTAATGAAGGAAGATCTAGTGAAAGTAGTGAGACTAGGGAAGTTTAATAAAGATAACCCTAAAAGACCAATGCTAATTAACCTCAAATCAGGCAAGCCTAAAGGCAGCATCTTCAAAGGTGCCAAAAACCTTTCATCAAAGGAGAAATACAAAGAAGTTAAAATTTCAAACGACTTAACAAGAGCAGAGAGACAAAAGGAGAAAGAGCTTACAGACAAAGCCAGGGAAATGTCGGCAAAAAACGGGCAGGGAGAGATCTTCAAGGTGAGAGGACCCCCCTGGGCCAGAAAGATAGTGAAATGGCGGGTGGGGGACCCCAAAGAATAAAACCCCAAACTAAAAAAAGCTCAGAAATTGTACAAAGTGTTAAAAATGTTAATGTTAAAAAAGTTGAGAAGTTAAATTTTACTGTTTTTAAAGAAGATGTACATATTGGAAAGGGTTTTAACAATTTGAATTGTGTATATACAAATGCAGACAGTTTGCCAAACAAATTAGATGAGCTAAAACTGCGAATTCAAACAGCAGAAGAAAACAGAATAGATATTGTAGGGATAACTGAAGTGTACCCTAAAAATTGTAGATACATGCCAGGAAAAGCAGAGCTGCAAATAGAAAATTTTGACCTGTTTATCAATGAACCAGAAGACAATAAAGTAAGAGGCACCGCATTGTACATAAACAAAGAGCTTAAGGCAGAAGAAGTTATTATCAATGGTAGTTTCAAAGAAAGCACATGGATCAAAATTAAACTGAACAAAAAAGACTCCTTATTGGTGGGATGCATGTATAAGAGTCCAAACAGCGACATTGAAAATCTCCAAAAACTAAACACAACACTAGAGGAAGTTTCAAGAATGAAAGAATACTCTCACTTGCTTATAATGGGAGACTTTAACTTCCCCAAAATAAATTGGAAGACATGGATAAATAGTGGGGATACCCAGGGAGACAACTTTATGGAAAGCATCAGGGACAGTTACCTATATCAGCATGTAACAGAACCTACAAGAACAAGAGAAAACTGTGAACCAAGTACACTGGACCTTATAATGTCAAACGAAGAAAATGCCCTGGACAACCTTATACATTCTAGTCCACTTGGTCACAGTGACCATTGTGTGCTGGATTTCACATACAGAGTGTACTTTCAACCAGAAGAAAAGGAAAAAGAAAAATGGAACTATTTCAAAGGGGATTACAATAAAATGGCCGAAAATTTAAAAATTGACTGGGAAAACTTAATGAAGGGAAAGAACACAGAGGAGCAGTTTCAAATTATTATGGACAAACTGAACAGCTTAAAAGAGAAATTTGTACCCAAGATAAATATGAAGGCACAAGCAAAAGCAAAAAAGCATAATTATATGCCATTGGATGAAAAAACCATAAGGAAAATAAAGAAAAAGCATAGATCTTGGCAGAGATACATGGAAACAAGAGATGGGCAGAAATACCAGGAGTTTGTGAGACTAAGAAATCAAGTGAAGGGCATGGTAAAGAAATCAAAATTAAACATGGAAAAAGAAATTGCGAAGAATGTGAAGACAAATCCGAAGAAATTTTGGCAATATGCAAATTCAAAAAGAAATACCAAAAACGGGATACCCGAACTAAAAGTAAAACAAGAAAATGGAGAAACACTTAAAACAAAAAATGACCAAGAAAAGGCTGATGCACTGGCAAATTTCTTCAGTAGTGTATTTACAGATGAGCCAGAGGGCGATACTCCAACATTAGAAGAACTCAATGTACAATATGAATGTAAAGTGGACGAAATAGTAGAAAAGGACGTTTTGGACCTCCTGGAAGAACTCAATATAAACAAGTCTACAGGCCCTGATGGTTTACACCCAAACATGCTCAAAGAGATAGGAAATGTCATTGCAAAACCACTGACAATCATGTTTAACACATCATTATCAGAAGGGGAAGTCCCAGATGTATGGAAAATAGCAAATGTTGTAGCTCTCTTCAAAAAGGGCGACAAAACGGATCCTGGAAATTATAGGCCTGTAAGCTTAACAAGTATTGTATGTAAACTGATGGAAAAGCTTGTGAGAAAAGTTATAGTAAATCATATGAGCTCTAACAATTTCTTTAGCAAACAACAGTTTGGCTTCATATCGGGGCGGTCAACTACATTGCAACTACTAAAAGTTATAGATGAATGGACAGAAATTTTAGATACTGGGGGAACAATAGATTCGGTTTACATGGATTTCATGAAAGCATTTGACAAGGTACCTCATCGTAGGCTGATCAAAAAGATGGAAAGATATAAAATAAGTAAAACAATAATATCCTGGGTAGAAGCATTCTTGCAGAACAGATCTCAGAAAATAACTGTAAATGGAACAGAATCGCAGAAACACAAGGTAACAAGCGGGATCCCGCAAGGAAGCGTTCTAGGCCCGACACTGTTTGTCATTTACATTAATGATATGCCGGAATGTGTACAGTCTCCGATCTATCTCTTTGCAGACGACACAAAAATCTACAGGGAAATCAAGACAAGGGAGGATGAAAAGATTTTACAAAATGACTTGGACAATTTACAAGAATGGTCAAATAAATGGTTGTTAAAATTTCATCCGAACAAATGTAAAACGTTAACAGTGTCAAACAAAAGCAGGGATTTAGATGGGGGGAAGTATCACCTTTACGACGAAAATGGAAATAAAATTAAACTGTCACAAACAAAAGAAGAAAAAGATATTGGGGTAATGGTAGACCAGAATTTACAATTCAAAACACATATGCAGCAACAAATAAACAAAGCCAACAGTATAATGGGACTTATTAGAAGAACTTACACGTACCTAGACGAGCAAAGCTTTAAATATCTTTTTCAAGGGTTAGTTAGACCACATTTAGAATATGCTGAAGCTGTTTGGAATCCATACAAAGTAGGGGATATAGAAAAATTGGAAAGCGTACAAAGGCGAGCAACTAAACAGATACCATCCCTAAAAAATATGGAATACCCAGACAGACTAAAAAAACTAAACATGCCAACTCTAAAATACAGGAGAACAAGAGGTGATATGATTGAGGTATTCAAGATCTTATCCGACATCTATGACCCAAAAACAACAGAAAACTTTTTACAAAGAAATACTTCATCAATCACAAGAGGACATGGAAAGAAATTAAAGAAAAACTTCTGCAGACTAAATTTAAGAAAATTTTCATTCACACAAAGAATAGTGGATATTTGGAACAGCCTACCGGAAAAAATAACAGTAGCTGAAACAGTAAAGAAATTTGAGATAAGTCTCGACAAGCACTGGGCAAATCAAGAAGTAAAATTCAACTTTACAAAGGACATAATAACCGGAAGTCGCGTTAAGTCGGGCATAAGTAGTAAAGAAGACAAGTTAGATGCGGACATAGTGGTCTAGGCCAGCGTCCACAGAAGATCCTAAGGTATCCTAAGGTAAGGTATGGTTAATGAAGTTATGGAACATTCTGCACAGTCTGAAACTGGATTACCAAGGAATATGTGTTATCAAAATATTTCCACATTGTGCTTACAATTCAAATACAAGATGTGCTGGTATATTCTAGCTACAGAGTTTAGATAACGATCTTGTTGACATGGTGAATATCCAGAAGATTCGCGAAAATACATGACAAAGTCATATTTATACTACAGCGACCTTCGACAGCTGTTTGTGCTGATCTAGGTTAAGATCAGACAGAAGCATGCTTCTCGATTTAGCTATTACGTTTAATTGACGGGTTTATATTAAATTAAAATGAAAGTAGATTGGGTGATAAAATCTTACCGACTTGTTTCCGCATTCCCGGTAAAGTAAACTTTACGCACTCATTAATTAACGAAATTGTTGATAAAAATGTATTTTCTGATGTTGTAATGCCTTTTGTAGTATTTCAAATTCAGTTGGAGTCTTGATTTTTATTTAATATTGTCTGTAAAACCTATTTGTTACAGTTGTAAAACACAGCAAGCACTATTTTAGTAATCCGACATGCATCATACAAAACGAAAGTGAAAGTAGATTTAGGGTAAGTATAAAACCCGGGACTTTATTCTCTCTAATCTACAATCATGGAGGAATTATATGGAGGTATAATTCCTCCATGCTACAATGCACGAATGGGCCATGAGTTTAAATAAAACTTGAAACCTGTTTAGAATAACCGATTTTTAGCTTTTAAACGTGCAAAATGGCCAATTCCGCTGGCTGTTCGCATTTCATTAGTGTTTACTGTTGTGTTTTAACATCACTGGTATACATCGTACAGCGGATGTTGCTCCAAAGTGATACGGAATCCATGGTGAATTGATGTAAACAATGTCAGGCCAGGTAAGAAATACGTCTATTACACAATAATTGCAACGCATAAGTATTAAACGTTTAATCGTACCGAATCAGAACTAATTTCTGCCTGTCGCAAACAAGCCTCTTCTGTTACAAACGTCGAATAGTCCGTGAATTATGAGAGTTTAGTCTGCCCTATCACTATCATGTGTGCCGAGTTTGCACAAATTGACTGAATATGTGCAATATATACAATTAAAATATAATTGTTTTTCACTGGATCGATGGCAAATAACTACATGCATTTGTAATATATCACAGTGTTGGCTAAAATG
The DNA here is from genome assembly GCA_922989275.2 of Gari tellinella. Taxonomy (NCBI): domain Eukaryota; kingdom Metazoa; phylum Mollusca; class Bivalvia; order Cardiida; family Psammobiidae; genus Gari; species Gari tellinella. Next base: position 51,560,931 of record OV277866.1, read on the forward strand.
ATCTACAGTTTGCAAATTTGGTCGATGTATTGCAGCATTACTGTACAGCGTCTTGCAATACATATGTACTGTTTCTTGCAGAGGCTGTGATATTTACTGTACTGCTTCTTGTTAATACTAAATGACCGTTCTTCGTCTATTTTCAGGTCAACTATGGATTACAAATGTGCTTACTACTCAGATTCATTCCAAACATTAAGAGGAATAATTGAACACACCAAAGAAAACCATCCAAGTAGAGAAATAAAAATTCGTGTTGTTGAAAACAACAAAATAAAGTCAACAAAATTTTAAAATTATCCCTGAATTATGTCGTGAGCAAGGACGGGTTATTATTGTAAATGACTTAGAGAGAAAAATACACTTATCAAGAGAAGGCACGATTCCGAAAGACAGTCCACGGATAAAAATATTGAAAGTAAACGACATTGTTAAAATAGATTACATGTACCAATCAAGCTGTGATTTAGGTTGTGAATCATTACCAGAAGAAACAAACAGCGACTGTCAAAATATGCTGAACAGCAAAAATAACTATACATATGTAAAGTTAATGAATAATTACAATCGGTATACAATAGCGTAAATTGTGTCTTTCTTTCCTATATTTGATTAACGCCTGCCATTTTAGCACGTGCAATTTTGAAATCGGTCAACCATTTAGCCACAGGTATTGTTAAGCCGTTTTCAACGAATCGCACGTGCGCGTTTCATAAAAAGTTCACGTGTTGAACATTTTGTGTCTTTGAAGTTATTGACGAAACAGTAACAGGAAAAACAGTATTTTATTAAAATTAAAGAGTTAATCTGATGTCTTAGACTAAACCAAATACAGCACGAACGCGCCATTAGCATGCTTACAGTGTATGTGCAATATACGCATAAATGAGATTGCACGGACATTTGTATGCACACGGGCATCTATCCATTCGCTGTACAGCAGATCCAACGTTACTTTGATTTTATGCGTAGACGTCTAGTGTCAGCGGAGGACATATTCCATACTAGACTTTCATACAAGAGTGGATTTTAGCTACACATAACTGGATATAAACTTGAATTGTTTCATCGATATTGTGGTGCCAAAAATATGGCATTTGTGGATTTTTACTTTTGATACTAATAGTCTTTAAAAGCGACGCCGTAACGTTATATTTCAATAGATTTTCATAAAATGTCATGAAATGAGTTGAAATTGAATACTGTTTGACTACTTATCATTTCAGTTATGATTTTTAAACACACATTAGAATAAAAACACATTATTTCTCATGTATAGTTTCGTTTGCTGTTATTGCTTCGACAATTTGAGCTCCTTCTTCCTGCCGATGTTGATACTCTGCAAAATGCCGGTAGACTTCATGCGTATTTTGCCTTTAAACCGGCTTCTTGCTGAAAGCAGATTTTCCGTGAACAACATTGCTTTTTTATTATTTCTTGATGTGGTGCGATGGTACGATTTGGACGAAACAACCACTGCAATGATATACAACCCCGATGTTAAGGATGTATCAAACCCATAAACGAATTTTTCAAAGTATCTAACTTTTTTCTTTCATGTTTATTTCGAAAGAGCTGTTGATGATAAATGAAAAAAAAAGAAAAAATTATATGTTGGTGGTTTTATTGAAGCGGGCTGTTTGAAAAGGACGAACTTAGAAAAAGTGTGTGTGTGGGGGGGGGGGGGGGGGGGGGGGGGGGGGGGTAAATTTTACATGACCGTGGAGCCAAACGTTGTTCACCAAAATGTACACTTTTTCTATTTTTCGTTCATCTTAAATAGCTCTTCAATACATAATCATCATTAGAGTGTTTAAATATACTTTAAAAAAATTCCCAAACTCATGAGTTTGATACACCCTTTACAGTACTGAATCTTATTAAATTAACAATTTTTGCGATTCGCTTGCAATTCGATGGCAATTCGCTTGCAAATCGATGGCAATTCGCTTGCGATTCAAGGTCCTAACTTTACCCTCGGGTAAGTTTTCTTGAATGGTGTATCTTACAAATGTTCGCAAATATGCATTCGTTATTGTTTTCGATTCCATTTTTGTCACAACCGCTTCGGAAAATTCGCGTTAAAATATTCAAACGTAGGATTTGTTTTTTGAAGCGCGCGATTCGATGACAATTCGATGGCAATTCGATGGCAATTCGCTTGCGATTATCAATTTAATTTAATAAGGTTCAGTACTATAGTTATTTTGGGTAACAGGCTTAAAATTGTTTAAGGGGCGTTTTCTGAGGTTAATGGGTGGCCCAAAGAAAAAAATGTAAGGGACAGAAAATGAAACTACTCCCGAACGTTATGCACCAGAGACATCAAACATCAATTTCATCGTACCAGATTTACTGATTGTATTTTCCAAGACATGCTAGTCCGACTCTTTCACCATTGAGTCACGGCGACTTCATTGAAATTCGGTTCGTTAGTTAATTATATAATTGTGAAACTAATTATGTACTTATATGTACGCTAGTTTTGGTACCTACATGTAAATTGATCATGTATATCTCAAATATAGATTTTGAATAGATATCAATGTTTTCCACGTTTTTGCGATGAAGACCGTAGGTAATAATGTCTAAAACAGTACCCTCAGTCGTTTGTAGTGACGTTACCCCACCCCGAAGTTGACCAGATTTAACGAAGCAACTTATACACAAACGTCGGCTCAAAATCCTCAGCCAAACGTATTTTCCTAGAGGAAAGGTTAGATACTAATTTTACTTTGCGAAAATACGTAGAATGTTTCAGAACACGGGTCCAGGTCTAATTTTCGATCCATTTCGTTCAGATTTACTAATTGTATTTTCCAAGATGCAGTACAGTAGAAATGCAAGATGCGGTACAGTAAACTGTCACCTGCTTGCAAGACGCGGTACAGTGATGGTAGAATGAAATGGCCAAATTTACAAAACGTGCAACTGTTTCGCTAACACGAGTCGAAAATCCTAATTCATATAGATACTATCTATCTGTAGAGGAAAAACAATTACTTTTTACATGTATATAATGCACATATTCGACCAATTTGTGTAAAGTCGGCACATGATGTTAGTGATAGGGCAGACTAAACTCTCATAATTCACGGACCATTCGACGTTTGTAACAGAGAAGGCTTGTTTGCGACAGGCAGAAATTAGTTCTGATTCGGTACGATTTAACGTTTAATACTTATGTGTTGCAATAATTGTGTAATAGACGTATTTCTTACCTGGCCTGACATTGTTTACATCAATTCACCATGGATTCCGTATCACTTTGGAGCAACATCCGCTGTACGATGTATACCAGTGAACATATGGGTTCTATTTTTGTTTTAACTTTCCGAATAGCAACATTGGCTTGTCGCGTATCCATGTCATTATGCAGCAATTTTTATGCGTTCTCTTAAATTGCTTGTTTACCCGGTAAATCGTAATAATTTCTCCCGATTTATGTTAAAAACATGGATTCAACTGCAAAAAGATTGGTATTCATTGAACCAGCGTCTGATCCGTCTCCAAACTGTTTCAGATTAAGTTTTAAATAAAATTTCATTGCCTACATTTTATTGCATTTTGTTTGCGTTTTCTAAAAGACGGCAAAGAAGAACGTCTTCTCCACTGTAATATGATAAATCTTTGCAAAGATAGTTCGTATGAGTTAATACTTTTTTTCTGATCGGAGGAAATAAAATATATTGATAGAGTTATTGCACGTTCTATCGGCAAATAAAGATATTATTTAGAACATACAAGGAACCATTTTTTATGGCAGTGGCTAGACGTCCGGAACCGGACGGCTAGCCCACCCTCACAGTGTAGGCTAGTCGTCCGGTTCCGGACGTCTAGCCTACACTGTGAGGGTGGGCTAGACGTCCGGAATAGATTTTCTTCAGAGAATATACTGCTTTATACGTGGGTTAATGCCTGGATATATACGGGAAACAACTATAAATCCATTTAACTATCAAAACCATCAATTAGAACGCAAAAAAATCAAATTTGAAGGAATTAATGTCCCTTTTAATAAGTAGCTGAAGAGCGACGTTCGCACCCGCCATTTTAATTGATGGTTGACTTAGGTATCTACAGGTATTACGCTCCGCTACGCTGACACTTTCGCACCTTGTCGCTATCATAACTGACTTGGTTTATCACACTTTCATCTTATATTTAAGGGAGATCTGGATCTAAACCATATGCATTGTAGTTTATATTACATGTAGGCAAATGTAAATCAAATATTCTGTCGAAGTAACGATACTTAAATACGCAAAGTGCGGGTAGCGAAATATCTGGCTGCATATATGTAAATAGAACCGTTGATCTACCCCTTTAGAACTTATGCCGATGCTTAATAATGGGTTTTGTTTGCATGGATGCTTGCTTAGTTACTTCCGAGTGGTTAACAGTTTGCTGCCTGTGACGAAACACGGAGATACCGGCCGTGACAATTAATAAGTTAATATCTGTACTAAAAATACTTTCGGCAACATGATTAGCCTAATCATGGAGAAAGGACAAAATTTGTCCTTTCTCCATGGCCTAATCATCATTATGACTTACAATTGAAATTTTAACCCCTTATTTTAGTATATTCAATTAATCTCTTCTTCATGCATTAATTACAAACAAAGCAACTGAACACAAAGAAATACGAGCGTACATGTGATAATGTGTCGATCTATTTCGTGTACAAGCACCTGTATCATATCTCGTTACATTCAATAAAAAATCCGTCCTAACATCTCATTTATTTGGTCTATATAGGTATATCATGGAGGAAGTATACACTTCCTCCATGGGTATATATACCTGTCTTAAGTGGCCACTAAATGATAAGGTATGGCTAGCTCCAAAGAAAGTTATATAAATGGTGTATGGGTTGATATATCTTGGATTCCACGGGTCGTACATATATGCAGATGTTTCGCTACCCGCACTTTGCGTAATTAAGCATCATTACTTCGACAGAATATTTGATTTACATTTGCCTACATGTAATATAAACTACAATACATATGGTTTAGATCCAGATCTCTCTTACATATAAGATGAAAGTGTGATAAACCAAGTCAGTTATGATAGCGACAAGGTGCGAAAGTGTCAGCGTAGCCTGTACATAGATACCTAAGTCAACCATCAATTAAAATGGCGGTCGCGAACGTCGCTCTTCAGCTACTTATTAAAAGGGACATTAATTCCTTCAAATTTGATTTTTTTTTTCGTTCTAATTGATGGTTTTGATAGTTAAATGGATTTATAGTTGTTTCCCGTATATATCCAGGCATTAACCCACGTATAAAGCAGTATATTCTCTGAAGAAAATCTATTCCGGACGTCTAGCCCACCCTCACAGTGTAGGCTAGACGTCCGGAACCGGACGACTAGCCTACACTGTGAGGGTGGGCTAGCCGTCCGGTTCCGGACGTCTAGCCACTGCCTTTTTTTATTCCTTTACTTCCTGTAAACCTGATATATATTTTTTATATGATCATAACACTTTTTGATTTTATTTGGCAGACGGGCGTACATGTATCATGCCCTCTTGTTTAACCCATTACTCCGTAGATGCCAGTCCCGTAGGAAGGAAAATGGGATGGGGGAGGGGGGGGGGGGGGGGGCACACTCAGCGGCGGACTTTTTTTATTGTGCGCTAAAAACAACGTTTATAAACGCGTTTTATGGCGTTTGTTTGGATACTATAACTGGCAAAACTATTGCTGATTTCACGAACATTTCATTCCATTTAGTCCTTTCTTCAACAGTTACTGCCCTTTGAGTTGCTACGAAACTCAAGTTTGGCCACTCTTTGATCTGATCTTCCCGTCTTTTTTTGTCACCCACGTCGTCACTGTACCCTGAAGTGTTGTCTTCGCGAGGCCTGGGGCCCGTTTTACTAAACAACTTACGCAAATTATTTGCGTAAGTCAAAATCTTAAATTTTAATTCATATTTTTTATTATCACTTGCTACAAACAGCAAATAGCCAGATCAGACGACGCGCTTTTAGCGCGTCCTCTGATCTGGCTATTTGCTGTTTGCAAACGTTTATGATCGAAAAATAAGAGTTAAACGATTTTGACTTACATGTACGCAAAAATTTTGCGTAAGTATTTTAGTAAAACGGGCCCCTGGTCCCGTGTTCACTAAAAGTCTTAAGACCAAAATTCGGATCAGATCAAGTAATTTGGATCAAATGTGAAACCGAGATCAAAATCGGTGTTCACAAAACAGATCAATATGATCCGATCCGAATTTCGGTCTCAAGTTGATCCTAATCTTGTTGAAATTTGATCCCGGTAATAACTAGGACCACATCATGAGATCAACGATCCGAAGTGTCTTGGCGGACGATAAGGACACGTCGATTCAAAATTAATGTAAAAGAAGCAATAAATGTTTTATGTCAATGCGTTTGCGTTTCGTTTGCCGCAGTTTATTTTAAATGGGAAATAATAACGTATTCTCTACTGTATATAAGTTTCATCCTGGTGTAAAGTGAGATATTCCTGTCCTTCTAAATGGTCTTCAACTTTGAAAGCCTTTACCTCAATTTATTTCTTCACTCAAATACTAATTATTTAAACATCAATATGTACAATAAGAAATATTTTCTATATCATAGCAGATGGTACAGTGGAGAAGACGTTATTCTGTTTTCTTTAAACCCATACGAAACGCAAACGCATTGCACCGAAATATCTCACGATTTATTTTAATCAGAGCGGCAAACAGTTTGGAGCCTGATCAGACGCCGGGTTACCCGGCACCTGATCTGGCTCCAAACTGTTTACAACGGAAATAACAGTAAGTTCAGCGTAAACGCGTTTATTGGGAAAGAATAACGTATTCTCCACTGAAGCTTAAAGAAGACTTATAGTAAAGCATTAAGACGCATTCTGTTTTATTTTCGACTTACAGTTAGTGGTCAAACTACAAGGTTATGCATTCTGATTGGAGAAACATCGATGTCTGTGTGTCAAGCAGTTTCGAATCCAACCACACACCAAGTTACTCGGTGTCTGATCAGGGTCCATAATATATAATATATAATCGGCAACTGGGTAGAACCACCGACTTTCCGCAAGCCAGCTGGAAGGCTTCCCCACATGAAAAATCCGAATGCCCTGACCGGGATTCGAACACACAGCGGTGAGGAGCTTAGTGATAGTGAGTCACAGTGACTTTACCACTAGGCCACGGAGGCCCCATTCAAGTAGCAGCTCAGTAAGTAGCAGCTCACTATGGGCGAGAGAGAAGGGTTTGACGCAAGGTCAAACTGTATCTTGATTTATTGTCGTGACGAACTCGATGTTTCTCTTGTGGTGACGTCAGTTCATGAGTATTATCCTTTGGATTGATATATGAAAAAGATAGCACGAGAATGGGTTATTATCTGGTTAAAAAACGAGTCCGCAGGACAAGTTTTTTTAACCAGATAACAACCCATTCTAGTGATATATTTTTCATATATATTATTATTTTTATTATACAATATTTTATTGACGTTTTTACAGAAAAAGCCCACACAAACTAATAATTTACACACGACGTCACAACATATATTTTGACGTGACGTCACAAAAAGTGATATCATCACTAGAGATGGTATCAAATGTGACGATATGAAATTTATCTCTACTGAGAAATCTCTATAATTCATCGATAAGTATATGATAAATAGGGGATAATCAGTTTCTTTGGATTGATATGAATAATATATAACAAGAATGGGTTGTTATCTGGTAATCTGGTCCACAGGGCGAGTTTTTAACCAGATAACAACCCATTCGAGTGATATGTTTGATATCTATTCAAAGAAATTGATTATTCTATTTGTAACATGGTGAGAAAAATATGCAGCAAAACCGGGGCTCGAACCCGGGACCCCTTGCTTACAGGACAAGTGTTCTACCGACTTAACCACCGGGCCGCTTACATAAATCTCTCACCATTTAATCATATACTCAACCCGGCTACACACACCCCCTCCACGAAATTCTTATTATTATTTCTGTACACTCTACGAGTTACATATTATCCTACGGGTTATTTACGTTGGGCGCCAAATGTAACATGGTGAGAAAAATATGCAGCCAGACCGGGGCTCGAACCCGGGACCCCTTGCTTACAGGGCAAGTGTTCTACCGACTGAACCATCGGGCCGCTTACACTAATCTCTCACAATTTAATCATATACTCAACCCGGCTACATAATTTTTTTATTTATTATATAATTTATAATGATGTTTTTACAGAAAAAACACGCCACATTAATTATTTACCCGCGACGTCACAAAAACTATTATGACGTAACGTCACAAAAAAGTGTAATCATCACTAGTGATGATATCAACTGTGACGATATGAAATTTATCTGAGAAATCCCTATAAATCATCGATAGGTAAATAATTATTCTATTTATTATATAATTTAAAATTATGTTTTTACAGAAAAAAACACGCAAAATTAATTATTTACCCGCGACGTCACAAAAACTATTATGACGTGACGTCACAAAAAGTGATATCGTCACTAGTGATGATATAAACTGTGACGATATGAAATTTATCTAACTGAGAAATCTCTTTAAATCATCGATAGGTATATAATAAAAACTCTTCACAACTCGACGCTACCAATGCAGATGATATTATGGCGACAAGAGGGTTAAAGCAGACGATATTTTGGCAGTGAAAGAGTTATAGAAAACGGAACACAAACGCAATGCAGTAAACAAAAACGTCTAACGATCCATTTTAGTCTGAGTGGCAAACAGTTTGGAGCCTCATCAGACACCGGGAAACCCGGTGTCTGATCTGGCTCCAAACTGTTTGCAATTGAAATGCTTGATTTAGCACAAACTCGTTTATTGGGAAGAATGACGTCTTCTCCACTTTACAACAACAACAACAAAACCACAACTGCAAATACTGGCGTAAAATTCCGTGTCCTCGCATTTTTATTTTGCACCTAATATAGGTTGAAAAATATGCATGCTTAACGCTTATATTACAGCTTACTTTTCAAATGTTCTTAGAAGTCCAGCTTAATACATGTAGGTTACCTATTGCAGGATACGTTCTAACAGTACTTTAAAGTGCGAAAATCAATGCAGACCCTTGTCGGAATACTCTTTCTGTAGCTCTTTGATTTGGATCTATTCTGTTTGCAAAAGATGTACGTATTTGGTCTTCGCAATAAACGTAAATAAAATATGCAAGTACACGTACTGCATAAAACAGCTGACAGTGTTTAAGCATATTGATAATGGTGTTAATTGACATTTAAGAAGAGGTTATTCTTTCCCTTTAACTCGTTCACTGCCAATGGTGCCAAACGGCGATTTTGCACACAGTTTTGATCCTGACCAGACGCCGCATAACGCGGCGCCTGAACAGGATCCAATCTGTTTCACACTCGTATCGACATTTCTGCAGTCAAAACAGCCATACAGGTGACTTTAAAATATTGCAGACGACAAAAATACCAATGCAGACCAAATTTTTGCGGTAAGAAAGTTAAAGCAGAGGATAAAACTTGGTAGGGAAAGAGTTAAACGAAACACAACCGCAATGCCATGAAAAGTAGAAAATGACAACTGTCAAACTTCTGACAACTCAATGTTGTCTGAGGGGTAGACAATTTGAAGCTTTATCATCAGACACCGGGTTACTCGTCGTCTGATCTTGCTCCAAACTGTATGCAATGGACAACAATGTTTACATGTAGCATAAACGCGTTCATTGGGAAATAATAAAAGAAACGTTTTTCTTCAATTTAAGGTACTTCGCATGTGCGCTTAATTTCCATACAATGTGTATGAAACTTTTCATGAAGAATGATAATAGCCTATTAAGTAAGAAACAATGTGTGAAAATATAGGCAAAATCTATCGTGTGGTTTGTCTTTTAGGTCTCTTTTTCTGACAAAAACCTGGAATTTTGATGATTTTATTTTTCTTAAAAATAAATAAAGCTAATGACTACAAGTCTCGCCCAATACGTAGTCCACAACATTCATTACAAGAAAAGCTAAAATCATTTTGAATAAAGGTATTCAGAAAGATGTCATCAGCTATTTAAATTTTGCATAATGGTAAAAAATTGAATTACAAAAAACTGACTCATTCAATGTACATTTGTTTTCATTTTATTTAAATATATGGTTGATGAAATAGTTAGTCTGAAAAAATTAGAAAATATTACAGTCAGGATTTGTTGTAATAACAGTTTTTCTTATTAAAATGTGTGATATTTGAAGTTCAGATACAGTTACCTTCCTTAAAATTATAATTCTGTCATTAAAATGCATTTTTATTTATTCATGCACTTGCATACAAGGTTAATTATATTATTTAAACATAATAATAATGGGCAATATCGATCTTGAAACGGTTGACGTATTGATAAGGTTCAATGTGTGGCTTTATAGTTCGATCAAATCGTATACATGTATACCCGTTTTATTGACTTGTAAGTCATTAAACTAAAACGTACATGTAAGTGGAAATATAATTGGACCGTATATAACATCACTTATTCTAGTCAACGAAGACAAAACATAACATGTCCCTTGATCACTGCATTATGGATTGAGAAGTCAATATATCGGACACTTAAAAAAATATTTGGATCGCATGGGTCTCGAACCTATGACCTTTCAATTGCTAGTCAATCACTGTACTGACTGCGCTATGAAGGATTATACTAATTCGTATCAACATTTCCTTTATATAAACTTTCTAGTATAAGCACGTGCGGAAAAAGTCTGTGTCGTCCAGACGCATATCCGCTCGCCCGCAAGACCGACTTCCGTGAGCGAAAGGCCTTAAGTCATACTTTTTGTTAAGGATGTCGGCCTGTCTTTTTGAGCATTATGATATTTCCGAAAAATTGTACGAACTCATTTTCAAAAAAATGTTAAGAACTCATTTTTGGTGAATGCATACAGTAATAAAATACTATTTTCCCGGGAAAAAATTGGATTTTCGTTCCGGAAGGGACTTTTTAAGTTTTATGTCCTATTCGTAGTTTACAGCATACACTGTTTTCATAGGTAGGTTGCATTTTGTTACATCCGATTTCATTTCAATTTCTCAGAATATAAGCATGAAATTTTCATGGTAGTACAGTTTTAGTATAAATTTTTGATAACTCAATAGATAAAATGAAATTTTTTTGAGAAATTTTTTTTTTAGTAAAAATACACGAAAAATTGAAAAAATGAGAAAAAATGATTTTTTTTAGATAAAATGATCTATATCTTTTTTAAAAGATCCGGGACCCTGTGTTTTTATTTGCTATTTCACTAAAACTTTTTGTTTGCAAGGCTAAAAACAACAAATAAAAAATTTGGTAATTAGTTTGCTACAATTTGTAAGGCAATTTTCACTGTGCCTTATTCTCCCATTATAAAAAAGTGGGTTGGGTAAATTTTACTCCTTTCCGGTGAAATCAAACATTTTTATTTTGGATCTTGATCAAACATTATTTTCAGAGTTTATTCTTACTATGGTAATGTAAATTAGGATACTTTTTGTACAAATAGAGTGTTTAAATAAAGATTGAAAAACCGTAGTACAAAAAAGTAGGAGTTTTTATGAAGCTTCAATTTTAGAGGGGTAGCCTTGAAAAATCTCAAATTGTGAAAAAGAAAGGTCCGGTACCCCCACTTTTTACACCAGTTTTGTCATAGAAACTAATTTTACTGTCTTTATGCAAAGTTTGAAGAATTTGGTAATTACTTTCCAAAGGTGCACCTACCCCCTTAAGCGACGGCTCAAGGGAAAGCGAAATATCCGTTTTAACTCCTTCAATGCCTTACCATGAGTACAATGCTTATTTGGCCAGCAGTTTGGATCATGACCAAAATGGGGTTTGGCCTAAAAACGGAACCAAATGTTAAAATAGACAATGATTGACACTATTAAATTATATTAGGGCTGACTGTTGCGACCAACATCACTAGCACGATAGTTATCGATAATTGAAAACACTATCACGATAGACTATCGATAGTTGGATTTACTATTGCAATACTATCACGATACATGTAGTTTATTACATATGAAACTATTATGAATATGAACCATAACATGTTTTAGCCGATTATAGCTTTAGGCAGACTGAAAGTAAAGCAGAATGTGCCTCTATATTGAATATATTAAGCTATAGTGGAAAGGATTAAAATATACTTAACACATATTGGGAACAAACTCAAACGGTTCATCTCAAAAGTTTGGTTATTCCCAAATCCTAAGTGATGAAAATCGAAAATATAGTTGATTCTTGTAGTGGACCATTTGGGCCATTTGCGTAATATTGTTTAATATCGACCACGGAGTTTTAGAGAATAATATTTCTTTAGTTTTCAATAAAACTACAATAACTATTGGTAAACCCTCCCTACAATGATCACTTCATTGAAGTTTAAATAAAATGGCTCAGTAGATTCCAATGAAAATGACAACTCACGACATACTCCGACGAGCAAAGGACACATTGCGCCCACAAAAGCTCAAATACTGTAGGCACTTCATGCCAGGTGAGCTAAACTTTATAAAATGTATTTTTCTGCAAAAGACAATGCCAATTGTTTAACCTTATTTCAAGCTTTATTTTAGGCATTTTGACAGAAGAAATATCGACACCATGGCAATGTCAAAATGTTTGGCGTCTGATCTTGATCCAAACTAAATGTTTATTTTCATTCCTTGTGAAGTTACAGAATGAGGGTTGACCTTTTAGCACTCATGATCACATAATTTCGTTACAATCGTTACAGATAATGTATATTGATAATGATAATAAGTTTAATACATATTTCAGCGTCTCGTCAGCATTCAATCTATTTGCCATTTGCGTTAAAAGTACTAACAGAATGGAGAAAATACAATCGTGACATGACAAAATCGATTACATTTCAAAAAGTGTAGATCAAGGCCAAAACAGGGCGGCATGTCTTGATCTACCGTTCTGCTTGACACCCACATGGATCTAAAGCATTTTATGTAGCTGTATCATATATTCGTATTTGGCAGTGTAGACCAAACTCAGATACAGAACTTAGGATGACAACGGTGCCTGGTCTGTATGATGTTGTAATGCAATAAGACAGGTATACATACTATACTAATTGTCATGGCTTGGCTCATTTTTAAACCTCTCCGGGCTCCAGATATGAGGGGGTAATCAACACAGATTCGATGTTTTCTCATTTATGTCTACACCAAACCCTATGTTGTGACTACTCATTAGAATCTTCTCGAAACGACGATTCTAATGAGTAGTTACACCACAGGGGTTTAAGTAGACATACATATTTTAGTTTTGAAATACTCCCATATCTGGAGCCCTGACCTAGTAAGACATAAATATGTAACTTTCAGCTCTCTGTACATTTGTCGTCAGCAGACATTCTTAAATGACACTCGCTACTTTTCTTTATAGTTAACAGCACCATAAATTCAAACAGTTTGGATCCTGATGAGACGCCGGTTAACTCGGCGTCTCATCAGGATCCAAACTGTTTGCAACAATTATAGCAAATTCACTACAAGCATGTAGAATGTTACAGATACAATTCGCAAACGAAAGCAAAGGGTCAATTATAATTAAGCCCTATTTATTCAACGAACTATGCTTATGCTCATTAGTAAAACAATAAAATGCATACTCACATAAAATTTGCACCTATGCAATTTTTATTATTAAATCTTATACAAAAAGTGCACTATTCGCTGAGTTGAAGGAATTTTATATGCGTGGTTTGTGCAAGTAAATATATTCAAAACTTGATATCTTGAAATAGCTTAAATTGAACTTATCGTAGTTTTTATATACAGTTAAATATGGATAATTCGAACTCGATTAAGTCGACCATAACCGTATTTTAAAGTGTGGCTAATACGTTTAAGATTGACTTAAGCGAACTTTCGCGTTTAAATGGAGACATTCTTCAATGACATCTTTATGCTAAAGTCTTTATGTCCATTGAAAACAGTTCACCCAGAGACAAATTAGATGCTGGGTTACCCGGCGTCTGACCAGGCTCCAATCTGTTTGCCACTCAAATTAAAATAAATCGTTAGAAGTTATAAATAAATATGTGTTTTGAATTTGTTGTATGCTTTTCGTTTGTGTTTATGTGGGAAACAATAACGTTTTATCCACTGTATAGAGGTTCGACTGTATAGATATACCGGTGCACTTTCTTGCTTAGTTAACACTCAGTGAAGTTACTTTCAAGAATTGGTCATGGAAAATGGTAAAATGGAACGGACTCCATCAAGCGAGTATACAATGGATGAACTCGCTAAGGACGAACTTGCAAAGGACGATGACGATCTGGTTGTGGAGACTATCGAGGACGAAAAATTATTCCAGTATGATGTACACGAAAACCCAAATATTCTAGCAACATTAGTGTTTGCCATGCAGGTATGAATCCTTTGATATCCCCAATGATTTGTGAAATAATTGTTTGCTTTCTTCTACTAGAGAAGACAGTATCCCATCCAAATAAATGCGCTTGTGCTTAAAACAATTGTTTGAATTTAATCACATAACACACAGTTTGGAGCCAAATCAGACGCTGGACTACCAGGCCTCTGATCAGGCTCCAAACGGTTGGCGATTCTCTTTAAGCTCAACAGAGCACGAAGTGCTCAAGGTGAGCTGTTGTGATACCATTCTGTCCGTCGTCCGTCCATCCATCTGTGCTGACGAGAGGGTACTTGTGTGGCTAAATTCCTTGGACTCGCAATCGAAAAACGTTAACCTGTCTCTTGTGACATTGACCTGATCCTTTCTTGTGACATTAACCTGGCCAGTTGTGGGACATATCTGGGGTAGGGTTAGCCTCCAGATCATTCTATTTCAAAGTTAGAGCAAAAAGGTTTTGTCTTTTGTGCGGCTAGCCACGCAACAGAAAACAAAATGATCAGCCACACACATACCGTCTCGTCCGACTGCCCCACTGTCCGTCAACGATTGCAAATGACTTCTTCTCTGAAACCAGTAGCCCCAGTGTAACCACAATTGGTCAAACAGATGTTGCTGGCTTCAGCTTCAAAAGTTGTTAAAAAAATTAGGTAGGGCTAGTGGTCTTGTCGCCAAAATGTTTCTCAATGGATAGACTTAAAATAGTGTTCGCCAGAGTGCGGGGCCACTTTTTTGCTCGGAAATTATCGATATAAAAGTCATATGTTTGGCTATACATTTAAGAGATTTTGTCTGTGCCATGAATTTGATAAAATATAGGTCAAACATGTACATGAATATAGGCCATGTCGGGTCATAAAGTAGAACTGTAGGTCAAATCGCGGAAAAAAGCTATTTGTCACTCAAGGGGCCATACTTATAGTTCAATCTCGATTATCTTGACACCTTATGAATATGGGTTGCAGAGTATTACAAGGTATGTCAGTAGGTCGAAATATAGAAAAAAAAACACTTCTAAACACTGTAGAAGACATGTTTTTAGTCACAAGTTTACAAACCGCGAGTGAGCACCTTGACAAAATCTAGGCAATGTAGTAATATGGATTACTTGGGTAAAAAGTAGTTCAGTAGGTCAAACTCTTCAAAGTACTCTAGGGCCCACGTATGTTGCCCCAATTTGATGCAGCTAGCTCAGACTAATTACCATAACAAAATCTAGATAAGTTATGAATATTAGCTATGTCTGAATATAAAGTAGGTCAATAGGTCAAATCATAAAATAGGCTTCTGAACAGTCAACACTTAAGAGGCCATATTTTAGCCCCAAATTCATGAAACGTACTCAAAATAATAACTAAGACAAAATCTAGGCAATGTATGAATATAAGTTACATGTATATCAGGTCAGAAAGTAGGTCATTAGGTCGAATCAATTGAAAGGCTTCTGAACCTTCTAATTTATATGGAGTACACACATCAATATTATCCTTACAAATTTACCTCGCGTGACATTAGGCGCTACAGTGGCGAATACGCTATTCCTACCCATTTACGCGTTTATCTATGCGTAAGAAACGCGTAGTGAACGCTTAATGAACGCTTAACGAACGCTTAACGAACGATTTGAACGCGTTTAAACGCGTTAATAAACGAATATACCCGAGATGTTGCGATTGGGGCGTCCGTTTTCCGTTTCACGCGGAGATTTCGGATCTTATCGAAGATTGCCGTTTTCGAAAAATCCGAATGAAACGGGTTTATCAAAAACAAGAATCGATTTGTCACTGGAAAATTTTCGCGATAAAACTAATATGGTAATGCGATTTTCGAAAACATTTTCTGTAAATGAGACGCCTCTTATCAGGATCTAAACTGGTTTCGCTTATAGAATTTTATATAAATATAGACAGTTTGGATCTCGATCATAATGCTGAGTGACTCGGCGTTTCATCGAGATTATTTCTGTTTGATATGTATTAGAATAATTCCTTCCATGTTGATTTCTATTCAAACGGTTTGACTCCAGATCTCAAACGCCTGGCTGTATAGATCGGCATAGCATCAGGATCCAAACTGACAGCTTTGAATAAACCCAATTACTTTTCATAATAGTTAACACTATCGATTTAGCTGTAGATATGACGCCGAGTAGTTCGGTTCTTATGTTTTACAGCTAAGAATGAAGCATACGGTCTTGATTTCATTTTTACAGTTTGGCTCTAGATGAAATGCCGAGTTACGGGAGTCTCATCCATATTCAAACTATACAGATATCTTTTTTACTTTGATGAGAGAGTATAATAACTGACACATACTCGCATATAAGATTTGGTTTATTTGGTTGATATTCCAATCAACCCCAATTAGGATACTTACTTTGATAAGCCGCAGTTTTATTACCCCACTATCCGGCTTGTGACGCAACACTGTTAGCGGCTTGCCCTGTGATGTAACATGCATGCCACATGTGCTTTTTGGAATTCCGAATGTTCATAGTAATAGTAATAAACACAATTTACAGAATCCTTTTTAAACGGTATCCTTTATATGGGAAAATAAATGTATATTCATAAAACTCTCACAGGATAACCTTTCTTCTTAAAAGAAAATGATTCAATGAAATTATGTAACCATTATTTATATCAGTCGGCAATACTTAGCCGGTCGGTTTATTGCTGATTGATGGGGGTAATGTGATCGCCGTTTTGGGAGACTGTCTTTTATATGTTTATTCATGTTTTATTTCAGATCTAATTGTAGTTATTTTGTCTTTTCTCGATTTATAGGTACATATGTGTTATTTCATGTAAAGCGCTTTTGAACGCACAATCCCTATATAAATCTGGTATAATAATAATAATAATAATTATATTTACCCCACTGTAACGATATTTGCTAAATTCTTAAGTAGGATAAGACCGGTCTCCACGTCATACATGGATTACCTCCCTTTCTTCATGATTACTCCCCTTTCATCCGGGCTCTTTTAAACGCGTTAAGAAACGCGTAAAGAAACGGATAGTAAACGCGTTTAACGAAACGGATAGTGAACGGTTAACGAACGCTTAACGAACGCGTAAGAAATGCATAAGAAACGCGTAAAGTGGTTAGGAATAGCGTATTTACCACTGTAGTTGGGGTATTAATCACTTTTAGTGATAAAGTCTAGTTAAATCTAGGAACTTTGTACCCTGGTGAGCGCCTCAGAGCCAATTGGGCTTTTGTTTAATTATGTAAATCGTCAGCATTTTGAAAAGCCTGATATTTTCTAAATGTTAAGGCCCTGTGTTTGCGTTTACTTTCGTTGAAGAAACAGACAGATGCTAAAACCGTAATATCCACCAATCGAGCCCCAGCGACGAGTATTCTCGCCAACTGCAATAAGGGTGGATAACTACATCGGAAGAGTAGATCTGGATGTAAACCGGTTCTACGTAGGACACACAAGGGCCCGTTATATAAAACTTCGCACGGCAAATGTTGTTGTAAGTCTAAATCGTTATTTATTTCTCCATCTTATTATGCCACAAGACATGATATGACGGAGAAATCAGATATTAAATGTATTTTAAAGTTTTGACTTACGACCGTTTTTGTCATACGAAGTTTTATGAAACGGGTCCCAGAGGGTGCTGAAAGGACAAATATTGAGCTCTCTGTTTCGTTGCAATAATTTGTAAAAAAAAACCCATAAATTGTCAAAACTGTACTAGCCTTTATTGGAAACTGGAATGGCCAATATGAAGGTTCAGCGATGAATAAGAGCGTTCGTTACTTGTCTTCTTTTCCACGAGTTATGTCCCTTTTGGAACTTAGGAACTAAAATAGAATTATCCTGTCGCGTGCCTATTTTCCTGACGGATAAAGGGGTGACAGATAAACTTTGCTTTATTATGCTAGTTGGTCACATGACCGATGTTATTATAGGGCCCGTTCGATTCACTGTTCCGATTGTTCTGGACAGACGGAACATCAATCGAATGCAGTGGACCAGTGTTCCGGACATGTTCCAACTGTTCTGTTTTTCGAGGTGGTGCAGTTGGAACAGTGACGTCATCAACATGGAGGCAATCGGAGCAATTGGAGACGCCAGATTTTATGAATGTTGCTTTAGAGTGTTTTTCACCACTCCTGAAGCAACATTCAAGCACAAATGTGCACAGCCAGTTAAATGTATCAGCCCCGTCCTGCATAGTTATATTTTAGGTCTAATTGGCCACCGGAATTTCAACAATTGCATCAAAACCCTAACCGACACCAATACTGATGCACAAGTTCATGACATATTTTTACCTAATTTTTATACAGGGTTTCTTGTTGATTATACCAATTTTTTATATGATATAGAAAAAACAACAATATTATTTTACAAAAATAAATGTGTCAAGTTCCTGTGCTCCGACACAGACGTGGCTACATAAGCGCTACAATTTGACTGGTGCACACATGTTCTTCAGTATACTGAGGATGAAAATGGTGATTATTTTTAGAAATTTAGCCAGTAGTACTAATCTAGTGCTGCTCTTTGATTCAAAACTTTTCTCTGGACGGGATAGCAAGATAAACAATAACAACTTTGGGTTAGCTGCAATCAGCCAATCATTATTTTATTTTGACGCCATTTTGAATTTTCAACTTCCTGTTCTAAATAGAGAAATTGCGTTCGATTGAGAGCTGTTCTTGAACAGGTTTGGAACGTGTTCCGGACAGTGAATCGAACGGGCCCTTTATGACCTGCAGCCGGAAATTTTTTTCCCACCGAGACGCTTATTTTTCCCGCTGTTAGGAAAGGTATTCTAAAACTCTATCATCAGAATCCGACCTGTAACGACGTTTGTTCGAACTATTCGATGCAATCAAAGCGTTGTAGAGTACGCGCAACCAGTCGCTTGCTGAGATACTTCTATAATTGTCCACATTTTAGATTTTCTGAGTGAAAAACACTAGATTTTTAAAGGTTCTTCTATTCTTTCCAACGTAACTAGGATGTGACGTCATCTATATAATAGAGCGCTTTCCTAAAGTAACATAGTTCTTTAGTGAGAATCTTATCTAGACCAAAAATGATTCTAGCTTTAATAAAAAACATTCTCTATTTATTTAACTATTGTGACAAGGATAAATAGAATATTTGGTGACTAGCTTTGAATGAGAAATGTTATCTGGCTCGGCTCCTGAAAATATCAGGTTCGCCTGCGGCTCACCAGATATATTCATCCGCCTTGCCAGATAACATTTCTCATTCAAAAGCTAGTCACCAAATATTCTCTATATACTCTTAATACAGTGAATATCGCTTAATACGAAATTGGATATAACGAAATATTGGATATTACGAAACAAATCTTGTTCCACATCTTTTATTTAACGTAAAGTAAAATAATTGATCGTATCTAATACAATTTAGATATACCGAAATAATCAGACGGGCCTGAGCTGACGACTTTGTTATCACGCAACGTCACCCACTTACCTCCCATCAATTGACATATTAAGCTGAAATTTGATACATGTATGTATCAGACCTAGCTTATCGAGTTCGTGTTTCGTTTAATCCTGTCAAGCTTTTATTGAGTTATGTCCCCTGAAAGGCGTAACATGTATTGTTTTGTAGTAGTACCTTTTGTCGCAAAGTAGCTTGTCATAAAAGGAAGGCTAATCTACAGTGGGGAATCCGTTATTCTTTCCCGTTTAAACGAAACGAAACGCAAACGCAAAACACGAAAACGTAGAAAACTGCAACTTTTGGACAATTCTGATAATTCATTTTTATCTTGGTGGCAAACAGTTTGGAGCCTGATCAGACGCCGGGTTACCCGGCGTCTGATCTGGCTCCAAACTGTTTGCAATAGAAATAATAGTTTTAGCGTAAACGCGTTTATTGCTAAAGAATAACGTTTTCTCCACTGTAACATGTATTGTTTGCGGGTAGTACGTTTTGTCGCAAAGTAGCTTATCATAATAGGACCATTACCCCATAAATACATCTTTTGACGCATTTAATTTGTTCCTACACAGAAAGAAATAGTTCCAATCGATATAGTCATGCATATGCACCACAATAAATATATTCTATATTCCAGGAGACGGTAGATTATTTTTTAAAGTAGGCTGAAAGTAGAGCAGAATGCGCCTGAATGCACATTCTGCTTTACTTTCAACCTACTGTAACATGGTGAGAAAAATATGCAGCCAGACCGGGGCTCGAACCCGGGACCCCTTGCTTACAGGGCAAGTGTTCTACCGACTGAACCACCGGGCCGCTTACACAAATCTCTCACCATTTAATCATATACTCAACCCGGCTACACACACCCTCT
Organism: Gari tellinella; assembly: GCA_922989275.2. Taxonomy (NCBI): domain Eukaryota; kingdom Metazoa; phylum Mollusca; class Bivalvia; order Cardiida; family Psammobiidae; genus Gari; species Gari tellinella. Next base: position 51,581,690 of record OV277866.1, read on the forward strand.
ACACAAGAATTCGTCCCGAATTCTTACTAAAGAACACTCCACGAGTTTCTTTTTATTATATTTGTATACTCTGCGAGTTACATATTATCATACGGGTTATTTACGTTGGGCGCCAAATGTAACATGGTGAGAAAAATATGCAGCCATACCGGGGCTCGAACCCGGGACCCTTGCTTACAGGGCAAGTGTTCTACCGACTGAACCACCGGGCTGCATATGTTACGGGAGCTACCGATAACAAATCAGTATAAGGTTCTATGATGACTTTATATCAATATCAATGTCATTGGTAATGACAATCAACCAATGGATACAACAAGGAATCTGAAATATAAAAATTCAACAATCATAAGTATGTGTATAAGTATATGATATATGAACTTTCAGTTCATAGTAAGCTGTGGGTGGAGGAGCTTAGCATGAATACACACAAGTAAACACAGTGTAAGCCACGTTACACTGACAGTTAAATGACTAATTTACAATAATTCTTGAATGACTAAATGTTACAAAAAGTGATGGTGACGATGATAATGATAATGATTATGATGTATGATAACAAATGTATAATTACCTTGAATAATAAATATTCCAGAGTAATAAATATACGTGTATAAGCCAAGCGGCAACAGTTTCTCCTGCGTGTTCAATAATGTACAAAAGCCGCCACGTGATGTTAGTAGTAACTCTGGGTGTAAGTAATGAAGTAAACCGGTTAATTCCCTTTGTGGATTAATTAAAGGACGAGTTTGATTAAAGGATAAGGTATATATAATAAGTAGATTATAAATGGGATTAAAGATAAAAAACAACATATCCTGACATTTCTTTTAATTGTATAATAACACCCTATAACATATTCCCCTGCTTTCAAAAAAAGTCGTCCTCGACTTTACTCAAAATAAAGGACGATAAATACTTTAGAATAGATGCACGTCATATAAACTTATATATGAGTGTAATAAAACTAACAAAAGCAAATGTTCATAGAAGTCCTAAATACACTACAGATGAAAACAGAAAACAATAAATGGCAAAGTATGAAAATAGTTCATGTAGTAGTAATACTGTACGTTCATCTCAACTGTCATGTATCTTAAAAATATGACATATAAAATGTAATGCTAAAGTACACTGTTGAGTACAATCTATTTACTAAGTCTAAAAGTAATATCTTTGGTTAAACAACCAAAGACAAATGTAAATGTACTTTAAAAAGAAATAACATGAGTTGAACGTACATATTATATACAAACAGATCTGTAGTATTAACATACACGTATATATATACATCAATTGCCAACTTAGGATGGCGGCCAAACATAAGAAAGTATGGAGAAAACCCAGTACTAGGATGTATTGTTACATTATATGCATGAACAAGAGTGTTTATGTGTGATTTCCAGTCACTTTTCTGGTTGTCCTCTAGTGTGCCGAGCATCTTCAACAGAGTTTGGTTGAAACGCTCGGTCATACCGTTGCCCATCGCATGATATGGGGTTGTATTTGTTTTGGCAACACCAGCCAGTTCACATAGTTCTTTCATGAGACCAGACATGAAATTAGGACCTTGGTCGCTATGGATTCTTGAAGGAAAACCGTAGTGCGTGACAAAGTTGTCAAAAAGCACTCTAGCCGTCACGTTTGTATATACATGTAATACGTACGTTCAACTCATGTCACAATTTAATCATACATGTATACTCAACCCGACTACACTACTTTAAGTGGCCACTGGCTTTAAGAGTAGAAACAGGCTTGGGGTATGGTTTAAAAGGGAGATTAAAACAAGCAAATTCTGGAATATATTTCCTGTTAGTTACCTCCCTTTATAAGATTGCATGACTTGCAGGCGGACATTGAGCAGACGACAATTACACATGGCGTCTGATCTGGCTCCAAACTATATGCAATGGAAATAATTTAACAGAACAGAACATAACATAACACATTTCACCAAGGTATAGGATACACAGCATGAACTCAATAGTTTTAGCGTTTACAAACGCGTTTATGTGGAAAGTATAAAAGTAAACATAGGCTTCAGCACGCGAGTTAACAACGGATATAAACAAGCAAAACACGGACGCAGATTGAAAATGTACTTATATGGACGAGATTGTGACATGCCAAGTTCGTCAGTGTAATTGCTTTTCATTATACGGAACACTGATTGAACCTAGAGAACACATTGTAGGCCATCGGCCTAACTAATGCTGTGAGGTATAGACATCATTCGTCCCCATTTAACCCTTTCATGATCAAATTATTCGGGAGATGTTTTACCCCTCCACCGCTTCATTGTCGGCTGCTTCGATTTTGTTGTTTGCAAGATCGTTTCAAAGTAGGATTCAATGTAGTATGACTTAAACCAAATCTATACATTTGTACGAGTGTCAAACAGTTTGAATCCTGGTCAGATGCCGCGTTACGCGGCGTCTGATCAGGGCCCAGACTGTTTGCAAACGCGCTTTAAGGCATCTTTGAAAGGGAAAGGGTTAAACGAGGTTCAATTTCAGTCAAAATACCCAAATTCAAAATTTCGGATTGAGCGGATTGTAAACAAACATTTAATTTTAACCTCTGCATTGCAGTTCGACAGGTCGCGGGATCAATCCCCGGAGACTTAAAAATAGTAGCAATGGCTTCCTTTCTTGGCGCTCAGGGCTTTGGGTTAGCATTACAACTGATTCGTCGGGCACAGTCCCTGGTGCACCTCATAAGTACCCCTGCTAGTAATACACAATCGTGAAGCAGTACATGCATTATAACAAACAAACAAAATACAACTTTTTTAATTAAAAGTGATGACGCCATGACACTATAGCAGTGCTACACGTATATTGCACCATGTCAGAGAAAGGTTAAAGCGCGGTTCATTGACCGATGGGCGAACATTCACCAAGATTTGCACGATCACGGTATTTGACACTTTCTATTCTGGAAACCAGTACATGTATATCTTTTAAACAGTGTAGATCCTGACCTGATGGTAAATGAACGTTTGATATATATATATTTCTTTATAGGTACACATTATAAACGCTTTATTTTTTCCGGTGATGTGGGATATTTTTCCTTACATTTTAATCTATTTCTTATATATTTATTATTAAAACAGCCATACAAAAAAAAAACCTGGTCTCTTTTCAAAAGTACATTTATATTTGAAAATTCAAATGATTAACTTTTCTTTCATCGCATAATTTATGCTAGTAACATTTTCACCCAGATATATATCATATATGATGTAGGTTAATGCAATGTGATGTGATGGTAACCAGCATTTTTACCAATTCAACAAAGTGTCTCAACTGTAGTTTAGATACGGGTGAACAACCGAGTACATGTAGGTCGGCGCCTTGTTTGACACATTCATGCTCCAATTCCGATTTAGGTTTTTACCCCTTTATCGCCAGATTGTCGTCAACCTCAATACTGTTTTCTGCAATATCGTTCAAGTTAGATTTAGGCAGTTTGTTTGACGAAGTTTCGAAAATATTGTCAAACAGTTTGGATCCTGATCAGACGCCGCGTAACGTGGCGTCTGATCAGGATCCAAACTGTTTGCAAACGCGCATTTTGTTGTCATTGGCAGTAAAAGAGTAAAACATAATTACATGAATTTTAATTCAATTATATGTAGTGAATTGAAAAGAGAGGCGGCTTGTTATCAGCTTCTCATCCGGGTCTGACACTCCTAAACTAATCGATAAAGCTACCGAGCACCAACAATAATTGCAACCTTGTTAAGCGTGTTAAGCCATTGGTTAAAACAAATGCCCGAAATGTACTAAAATTGTGTAACACCTTTACCGATTTTCAGTTCCATCCCTTTTACATGTATTCTAGTTGTGCAATAAGCCCCTTCTAAAAAATTTCACTACTTTCAGTCTGAAATTGAAGGCTAAATATTTTGGTTTGTACTTTATAAAAAATAACCTCCTCATTGTCCTACCCGGAATACATTAACATTTGTTATTTGCAAACAGTTGGGATCCTGATCAGGCGCAGCTCCGAACTTTGTGCCACTCAGATGAAAATAAATAGGATTGTCAATAAGTTGTTCATTTCTTCAATTATTTGCAATGCATTTGCGTTTCGTTTGCCTTTAACAGTAAATAATGACGCCTTCTCCATTGTTAGTGAAAATTACACTTGTTTCGGAGTGTAGAATAAAGTCTTCTCCGCTATACAAGTACCTACAGTGGAGAATCTGTTATTCTTTCCCGTTTAAACGCAAACGTACGCAAACGCAAAGCACTAAAACGTAGAAAAGAACAACTTTTGGACAATTCTGATAATTCTTGTTTATCTTGGTGGCAAACAGTTTGGAGCCTGATCAGACGCCGGGTTACCCGGCGTCTGATCTGGCTCCAAACTGTTTGCACTGCAAATAATAGTTTTAGCGTAAACGCGTTTATTGGGAAAGAATAACAGATTCTCCACTGTACAAAATGAAAATTAGGAGTCTGGGGGATCCAAGTGGTTTGCCACTCAGATTAACGGACCCTGTCAGAGTACTCTAGACATTTTAAACGACTATACTTTTCTACATTTGCTTGCATTGCGTTTCGTTTACGTTTTACCTGGAAATAATGACGTCTTCTCTAGTATTTCACGCGTTGGCATAGTTTAATGGAAAGACGCAACGCTTCGTTTTCAGATTTCTTCCCTATTTCGGTTGGTTTAAAACTACATCGGTTTCATCTTTTATCTTTTTAGACGATATTGAGTTTTTTATATGCCTTCTGATATATTTTACAAGATGGAGCTGATTGTGGTTATAACCTTTTTTAATTAAGTGTTACTATGCTTATGGATGTTGAGTTTTGAAAAGACGATTCCAGAGAGATGTCACAAGACATGATTAGATAGAGAAATCAGAAAATAAACGGGACCCAGAAACTTATTCAAACACGACTCGGAACCAACAGCATATGGACAAAGCGTTCTGAGAAACCTTCTCTAATCTGCGATAATGCACTGCACACGTGACATTCGATAGGCTGCTCCATTTGTCCCACACGCGCAACTTATATACAATTCAGTTTTGCCGTACCAGTGTGCCTATGCCTTCGGTACACTGCACATGTCTAAGCCTCCCATTAAGGAGTTTTACAACTCATCAATGAAATAAGCTACAAGTAAATGCAAGGTGACTGTTACTGAACTACTACGGTACAGGTTATGTACAATACATGCTATACACTCTGCTGAGTGAACACACAAAAAGGTAAACAGAAAGAGTGTATACATACAAGGTAACCTGCTGAAAGATTGTGATGGATAGCTGTAAAGTTGAAGTTAAACCTCCTGTGGAATGCACAGAGTTAGAGGTTGTGACAGACGTAACGAATAAGAGTACAAGTTCTACTAATAACGGTTACACTGTTAAGATCGAGGATGACGCATGTGTTGACAGTGAAGACCCATTTGACTACGATGTATTCGAAACTCCAAATATTTTTGCAACCATTGTCTTTGCACTTCAGGTAAATGATAATAGATTATTACTTTAATTAGATGAAAAATTGACAACGTAATACAGTACACGAAAGAAACAATTCAGAAAGCTCATGAAGTTGTCTAACTGATTTCATTCCTGTATTTAAGCAGTAACATTTTGAGGAACACCAAACTCATTGATTAAAAAGTGATTTCAGCATAAAGATTTCACTGTGTTTTTCATTTACATGGTAAACGTATTTTAATATTCCTCAAAATGTCAAATTACTGTGCGAAAGCACTACATTGTATATAAATGTTGACAAAATGCAAAACTTATGTAGAGGATCGCATAGATTTAAATCTTTCACTGTCAATGACGCCAGAATGTAGAATGTGCCTTTGCGAACAGTTTGGATTCAGATCAGACGCCGCGTGACATCAAGATCTAAACTGTGTAGCACTCGTTTTACAATTGTCGTCAGTCATTCTGCTTCAAATCTAACTTTGGAAAGGTATTTCAGCCAACACTATTAAAAGAAAAAACAACAATATAGTGCTGAAGGGGTAGAGAAATTCACATTACACGTGACAATGAAAGGATTAATGTCGGACGAACGCATAATCTTACCTCCTACTGTTTTGTCTCTTTGTAACGTAGTTTAACCATATGATGTCGGATCTGGCTCCAAACCACAGGTACTTGACACATACTTTATTATCTATGAACCCCCTCCCCGCTTAAAAAAAATATTTTTTTTTTTTTTTTACTATACTTCTATTATAGATACAAGGTAAACAGCGCAATTCGACACCTAGTCTTTACTATCGACTTAAACTGATGCTAAAATAGACTCGATCGCCGATATTCTCTTGTGGTACCCTCGGGAAAAGATTAATTTATCAATATCTACTTTTTATTTCATCAAATTCCGTCAAATAACGCCACAGTACGTGAATTATAACGAAAATAAGCATCAAAAAGTTTTTTGTCGTTTTCTTGGTACATAGCAACGAATGTACATGTAGGGGTGATCTGTTATTTGTCCACAATAAACGGCCTATGCCACTGGAACTTTCACCAAATATTATAAATCATCTTTAAATGAAATATTATCAGTTTTATATAATTTACATAGAATGCAAAATTAAAAGAAACTTTACCTGTTTAATTTTGACCAATGAGATCGCTCCGTTCATTCGATTCATTCCGGTATTCAAAATGGCATTGAAAATGAAATGAGTCTTTCACTTGTCAATTTCGTGCCAAATTACATGTATATTTCATATAGCTGATAGTGAAGAGGGTCATGTTCCGACACAAACGCATTTGCTCTAATGAAATTAGGTGAAAGTTCCAGCCGTAAAGGCCGTTAAATGTGCAAACCGACTAGATTACCCCTTATTTTGGGCAATAAATTCTGTACCAAGAGAACGACATAAAACTTTTTGAAGCTTATTTTCGTTATAATTCACGTACTGTGGCGTTATTTGACGGAATTTGATGAAATAAAAAGTAGATATTGATAAATTAATAATTTCCCGAGGGTACCACAAGAGAATATCGGCGATCGAGTCTATTTTAGCATCAGTTTAAGTCGATAGTAAAGACTAGGTGTCGAATTGCGCTGTTTACCTTGTATCTATAATAGAAGTATAGTAAAAAAAAAAAATTTTTTTTTTTTTTTAAGGGGGAAGGGGGTTCATAGATAATAAAGTATGTGTCAAGTACCTGTGCTCCAAACTGTTTGCAATAGAAAATTTAGTTTTTTAAAAGCGTAAACGCGTTTATTGGGAGAGAGTGGCGTCTTACCCACTGTAGTACAGTGGAGAATGTGTTATTCTTTCCCAATAAACGCGTTTACGCTAAAACTTTTATTTGCAGTGCAAACAGTTTGGAGCCAGATCAGACGCCGGGTAACCATGCGTCTGATCAGGCTTCAAACTGCTTGCCACCAAGATAAACATGAATTATCAGAATTGTCCAAATGTTGCACTTTTCTACATTTTAGTGTTTTGCGTTTGCGTACGTTTTCGTTTAAACGGGAAAGAATAACAGATTCTCCACTGTACAACACGGCCTTAATGTTTCGTGTTTTGATTCTGTCATCTTTTTCTTCATTACTTTATTTATTTATTGATTGGTAGGTTGATTGACTGACAAATTGATTGGGTGAATGACTGAGTTTTTGTTTGAATCACTCATGCATTCATTCGGTTACTCATTCAGTCACTCATATTCGTTCATTCATTAACATGTAATATACGCATTGTGTGCTTGGGAATGTGTGTAATTGTATTACAAACTATTGTTTTACATGTCCTTAAGTAAAAGAACTGTTATATACCCTAATACTTTTCATTTTTACATTATTATAGCTGAAAATGTCTTGCTTTGCCAGTATATTTTTCCAACTTAAATATTCTGTTAATTATACCTGTATCTCTCCCGGAATCTAATAGTAACCAATCTTCTAAAATTTAACTTACTGATCATAATACACAAAATTATTTGTTTGTCAATATGTATGTTTTGTCTATGTGTATACAATGTACTATATTTTCTCATGTATATCATGAACTGAGTGTAATAAAGGAAATCGAAACTGAATACACGCTACGAACACATTGTTATAACACTTAAAACAGCGTGTATGCAGATTAGTTACTCGGCATCTAATCTGAATATACATTGTTTCACACATGTTTATGATACATGTATATCCTTAAAGAAAATGCAGATTTATTTTCTCTAAGCACTGTTGCAAACAACACTTACGTAGCGTGCTAATTGTATAGATTTACAGCGTTCAGTCGCTACAACGACACCCAATAGGAGAAACAAATTGTATGCGTTGTTCGGAGAGAGTCGATACATGTATATGGAGGGAAATTGATATACAATTGCAAACAGCTTGAATTTAAATAAGACGCCGCGTAACGCGGCGTCTGATCTGGATTCAAGCTGTTTGTCACTCGTCATGAACATTTGTTCTGTCAAAATGTCAAATATGTAATTTTGAGAAAAACAGCAGACGACAACTTTAAGCAGACGATTGTACATCAGGTAAAGCGTTAGAATGGTTGTCCTGTTACGGAAACTGCGGCAAGAGTCGTCGTAAGGAGGGAATCATTGTTCTGAGGGCCGTTGTAGGGAGGGGACGCTGTGTATATAAAACCTCAATTGTGCGTTTCGACGATAAATATGTCTGTTTTTAACTACCTTCGGAATATCTCTGTAAGTACAAACTGGAATGTGTTCAATAGCAAATCTGCAAACATTAAACCCTTTGCCCAAAAGAAGCGCCTTTAAGCGCATTTAATTTATTCCTACACTTTAGAATAAAGGTCCAATCTATACAGTTATAAACATTTACTAAAGGAACTGTTTTCTATATCCTACAGCACTGAACCTTTTTAAATTAACAATTTTTGCGATTCGCTTGCAATTCGCTTGTAATTCGATTGCAATTCGCTTGCGATTCAAAATAGTAACTTTACCCTCGGATAAGTTTGCCTGATGGTGTATCTCACAAATATTCGCAAATACATGTATGCCTTCGTTTATTCTTTCGATTCCATTTTTGTCACAACCGCTTCTGAAAAATCGCGTAAAAGATATTTAAGCGTAAGATTTGCCTTTTGTAGCACCCGATTCGATGGCAATTCGCTTGCGATTTGCTTGCGATTATCAATTTAATTTAATAAGGTTCAGTACTGTAGCAGACGGTAGCGTAAAGTAGGTACATGTACCGGCGGACGTGGTCCATCGATCTCGACCATGATGCCAGGGGTCCTGAATTCGATCCCCCGCCGAACCAAGGCCTTCGGATGAGACTTTATAAAAACCGACATCCGATGTATTGATCAGTGCTTTATACTGGATATCTAAAAGAACCAGATAACTCTGTCGATACATGTATTAGGAATAGGGCATCGCCCTCGGGTTTTCTGTATCAACGCCCCTCCATCGGGGGCGTCCAATTAGCCCATAGATGGTAGAAACGGACGTTTACAAGCAAATAAACATTAAAGCAAGTTGAAAGACTGCCCAGTAATCAAAGCACTGAAAGTGCTGAAGGCTTGGGGATTGCAGTTGTGTGGTGGTGAGTGGAAGTGAAAGATATTTGCATAACAATGTGTAAAATTGTTAATTGATTTATTTATGATGAGGATATGGTATGTAGTTGTAAAAGCTGGAGTGTGAACAAAAGTAAGTGTGGGCATAGACAAACAAAAAAATTTTTTTTAAAGCCTGAAGCTTCTATTTAAAGGACAGTATACTCGCGTGAGCATTTATCAGCATTAGCCGGATCAGTATATGACGTGGTTTATGTGGAAGTGACATAAACTTAAAAGGCCAGCATATTAGTTTTGGTCCATTGTTTCCTGTCTAGGGTATTGAAGAAATGGCCAGCAGTGTAGTCTGTGTGGGTCTATTGTTGGTGGATGTGAATGACAAATCTTAATTATGGGGCTCAGTTTAATTTACTGAACCCGTTGGTTAAAGTGGTAGGTTGTTTGCCAATGGCTGGAAATATCAATTTTGCTAAATCGTTAATGAAATCAACACTGAAAACACACTCATTCAATACCCTTTAAAGCTGGATGGAAGAAATGTTCCATTTGGCATCAATGTACTTTATCACATCAAAATGTAACAAGAGTTGTCAGAGAGACAACAAAGCTCGCCATCGGCACATTTAGAAATTTAAAAGCACACTCAAGGTCACCGAGGTCAAGCTTTTTGCCTGCATGGAAAGGTCTTGTCAATATACCAGACATGGGGTCAATTACTTAGCAAAGTAATTAATTAAATTACCAATTAGTTGGATAGATGCAATTAAATTACTCTGTTTTTCCAAAAGTAATGATTAAATTAAATTACTTTACCCCTCAATTAAATTAAACTAACAATTTCTTTTCACCGTTACACTACATGATACAAGTTTATTAGTTCTTTGCAAACAATATCGACCCAGATCAGAGGATTTTGAACGTGCCCTCTGATAAGAGTCTGCTCTATGTACTATTTAGCACAATCCTATGCATGGGAAAATGTCACTGCCAATCACAACTATGTAGAATTATTAAACCAGTGTGGAAACAGATCAGACTTATTTTGAAGCTGATCAGCATCGAAGCTGTTTATGCCCACCGGGCTAAGGTTTGTTATGAAATTGTCAAAATTTAAGTGTTTAGTTTTCAAAGCAGATGACACATTATGACAGGGCCACACACAAGGGGGTATAAAATAAATATTTCCAACATTTTCCATTTATGTTTAAACCAAACCCTGTGGTGAGACTATGCATTAGAATCATCTCAATGAAACAATTCCAATGCAAATTCCTATGCACCATAGGGTTTTGAGCAGGCATAAAGATTTTAGTCTTCAAAATATTCCCCTAATCTGGATCCCTGACACTATCAGCAGATGACAACATTACTTAATGAATCACTTGGATTGCCCAGTGCCCAATGTGTGAAAAATAGCTTTGTGTATTATAAGAATGCTAATGTCACCTTTCTTAAACAGGCGATGAATGACCTTTAACCCAATGCACCGTAAGTGAATGTTGACAGCAAAGTTGTTGTCTTTGTTTTTAAGAAAACACTTGTATTTCTGTCTAATACTTTCTCAAATATATAAAATGAAGTTTAAACTGTTGGGATCTTTGTGTTACTTGATCTGTATTCAAACTAACTAATTCATAGTATATTTCCAAAATCTATTTGGTCAATGAGCAACTCCAGTAAGGGTTAAGCAATTCGATTTTGCAAATTGAGAATTGAGAATAATTAAGAGCTAGCTAAACATATTGGGTATTGCCTCATGGTGCATGTATTGTTGCAGCTAATAAGGATTTAATGAAGCTACAATTTCAACATGCATGTATTTTAACATCTTTTTAACAAATCATGTTTTATTGACCTGAGAATTAAAACTGTTTAAGCATTAGCACATTTGTATCATTTATACTTGTAGGTTATTAACAGGTTATTGACAAAATAGAGAGGATCCAAATAAGCTTTTAATCTAACCCTTTTCATTATTACATGTGTTTCAATCATGTCAGTTTGTAAATATTATGGAATTAAATGTTTTAACTAAGATGAGGTCAATCTTAAAAACTAACATGAACATGCTTAGAAAATGTATAAAAAGGCTTATCTTGTTTTCAATATGAGTTCAGAATGTTATTGTTCCAAATCATGTACAATATTGTGCAGGGTTAATTGAAAAGTAATTGAAATTCAATTAACAATTACCCGCTTTTTTCAAAAGTAATGATTAAATTACAATTAAAGTAATTGAAATATTGCTCAATAAACAATTATCTCCAATTACTTCACTTTTGTTAATTAATTATTAATTAATTAAATTATCAATTTCAATTACCCCATGTCTGCAATATACACATGAAAATTAAATATGAAGTTACACCTCAAGGGACATAAGAAATATAAACGTTTTTGAAACCTAAACACAGATTTCGAATCCTTAAACCATGGATCTAAGTTCAAGGTCAAGGTCACAGGGTCCAAATTTTTCTGTGCATGGAAAGGTCTTGTCCATATACACACACATACCAACTATGAAAGCAATACCTCAAGGGACATAGAAGTTATAGGCATTTTTCAAAACCTAAACACAGATTTCGAAACCTAAAGGCGGACACTAAGTTCAAGGTCAAGGTCACAGGGGTCCAAATGTTTCTGTGCATGGAAAGGTCTTGTCCATATACACATATATACCAACTATGAAAGCAATTCCTCAAGGGACATAGAAGTTATAGGCATTTTTCGAAACCTAAACACAGATTTCGAAACCTAAACGCGGGCCCTAAGTTCAAGGTCAAGGGGGTCCAAATTTTTCTGCGCATGGAAAGGTCTTGTCCATATACACACACATACCAACTATGAAAGCAATACCTCAAGAGACATAGAAGTTAAAGGCATTTTTCAAAACCTAAACACATATTTCGAAACCTACACGTGAACCCTAAGTTCAAGGTCAAGGTCACAGGGGTCCAAATGTTTCTGTGCATTGAAAGGTCTTGTCCATATACACACACATATCAACTATGAAAGCAATACCTGAAGGGACATAGAAGTAATAGGCATTTTTCGAAACCTAAACACAAATTTCGAAACCTAAACGCGGGCCCTTAGTTCAAGGTCAAGGTCACAGTTTTTTAAGACTAAGAGCACTTAAAGCAGGCTAAAAGGAAAGCAGAATGAGCCTGAAGGTACAGTGAGCCTTTTGTACATGTGCTTTTTGTAGCATGCTTTAAAGGAAAATGCCAGCTGGTTATAAACAACTTTTAAATGGAAGATATTGAAATAAAATCGCCTTCTGCGTTTGAATTTTTGAAAAATAATAAAAAATGAAGTAGTTAGGGCCGTTTAAACGATGTGATATATGACTGTGCAAGCGACCATTGGGGCCGCCATTTTATTTACCTGTGTGACGTAATTTATCCCTTCCGGTTATAGCGATTCTAACCGGGAATGCCGTAAAGTGCGAGGAATTTACATCGATAACATTAATAAACTGAAATACTGAGAACATTTTGAAATACGGAGGAAGGAAACAACACTGTAGGACTTCAGTTTTACGATTTCAATCCTCAATTATCAGAGTATGTAATATTAGAAGATCGAGACTACGACGGGTCGGGCGAAGAGGAAGCGCATTCGCCGGACGAGTTTGCAACTACAATACATGTACTTGTGTTCTAGCCCATTAACTCATAAGCGATAAACAATTATCAATGCTTATCTCAATACAAGCTAGTGGATTAAAGTGTGTCAAAATGAGCCAGTATGAGGCTATTGCTCAATGAGTCAATATGAGTAGGTATGGCTTAATGGGTTAACCTACAAAGGAGGATAATACTTGCTGCAGAACAAATGAACTGACGATTGGTTGTCTTGGTGACAGGGGTGCATAGCAGAACATCAAAATTTCGAGCTATTAGTGCTTAATCCAGCCATACTTGAGGTGGCGTATATACAGATTATGGCCTTGAAAGAAAATCGGGGTCGGGCACCGGATACTCTTGATAATAAGTATAAGTTTAAGATTTGCATACTGGTTGTGAATAAAGGCATCGAAGCCCTGTGGCTTTCGAAAAGAGTCTCTCCGATATATTTAGTCTTATCTGCTAATATTTCCGTAAACATTAATCATAAACATCGGCTCCAGGATATCGTCCGGTTTTTTTACGGGGCTACGACTAAAGCACAAGCATATAAAGACGACAATGCATGTGCCGATTTCATAACATCCAGTATAAAACGGATTGGGCATTACCTTTTTATTTAATAAAATATTTAGGGAGATCAAATTATTTTTCTGGTCTGGTATGAATTTTCCGGGACGTTTAACATCGGTTCTGCTCCTCAATCGGACATATATAATTTTAGAAAATAAACCATTTATTGACTCACGGAGTAATCTGTTCTTACTCTGTGATTGACTGTTATATATACTTGTATAATACAACACTTTTATAGTAACTGTTCTTTATTTGGTGACACAGTGGACTTTGTAAGGAAATTAATTGATATAATTATAAGATTGATACAATGAACCTCTGTTTGTTTTTATACTGCTTTACACCCCTTTTGGGTATATAATACTATTACTTATGAGGTGCACCTGAGGGACTGAACCTGGCCAGTCACTTTATCCCCACACCGATGAACCATTCGTAATGCTAACCTAAAATCCTAAGCGCCAAGGAGGGAAGCCATCACTTCCCAACTTTATATGCCCTTCTTCAGACGGGGCGTATTATTAAGTCAGTGGTGTGACACGGCTGGGGATTGAACCAACAAGTGGACTCCCAACCACTGAGCTACACATCTGCAGGGTCTATATAAAACATTTAAGTGACTGAAAACCAAATAACCCTTCAAAACATCTTGTAAATAGGTATATATTAATGAGAACAGAATTAATGATAAAAATTACATAAAAGCATGCTTGTACAGCTGCTTAAAGGCCGTACAAGTCTAGTCTCATCAATAAACACCTGTGACGACAAGTTAACTTTTGATGGGTGCCATCCTCAGGGTCTCATGGCAATAAGCCAAAAACAGGGAGGAAAATAAGTTTTGCCTCATTTCTTAAACTCTCAGATTGAGTCACATTTACTAGTTAAAATCACACAATTATTGTTTAAAGTCATTTTGAAAACAATTTCTGACCTCAAATCAAGCTTCAGGTTGCAATTCATCTAATTTTAACTTTCAAAATACTCGAGCAGTGGTTGTTTTTATGTTGTTCACATGGCAGCTAGTACACTGGTTGGAAACGTACACCGGATAATGCTATAAAATGAGCCGTATTTCGACACAACGGTGGTGACCATTGTCCCAATCCTGAGACAATGGGATGACGCATCTGATAAAGCTTATGCGGGGCTATATTAACCTCAGCAGAAACAACAACAACAACGGTGGCAAAACGAAAGAAACGTTTCCCACTGTACACAGAGATGAAGCACACTGGATTACATCTCTGGATTAAAAGTCAAATTAAGTGTTTTAAAGATTTTCTGTGGTACCAGGTTGGTGTATTTTTGCATACTGAATCTGTTGGTAGTCTTACTTTTAAGATTAATGCCTTACTTTTTGAGAAATTTGATGCCCAACAATATCGGTTGGGCGACAGTTAACTTATGAAGCGAGATTTTGCTAACAGTAAAACGCGTATTGCCGGTGTACTGTGAGGATATGGCAAAGACGAGAAATAGCTCCATATCATCTACCGGGGTAACTGTAAACATGTGGACTAGTACAAGTCATGACAAACCTACACACTGTGACAAACGCTTTTTGCGTAATAATATTCAGACAGCAGTACTTTTACCTTCTATAACAGGCCCTGGGGCCAATAACAGGTGACTTCCCAATTGCAAAAGGCCTCTTTTTTCCCAATTTTGGTGAGAGAATTTCCCAAAGTAAAATGCCTTATATAATTCTCATAGAAAAAACAACATATTTTGAGGATAAAACTACATTAGAAGTGTCCTAATCAATAACCAGTGCTGTTTAAATGTTAACAATGATTTATATTAGCTATTAGCTCTGTGTATACATGGTACATGTTGTGGTATGACTGTGTGTGTGTGTTCTGCTTGAGAGGTGGGTGTATTGTTTGTGTTACGTTTCCTGCTTGAGTCTTTCGTATTTATATGGTCTCTGTTTTCAATTATTAAAATAAAGCAACTTTCTATTTTCTGTATTTATGTAGACTTTCATTTAGTTTTTTAAGCATCTTCTAAGTCGAGGTCAGTTTATTTTCCCAAATTCGGCCGAAATTTGCGTTTGAATTTCCCAAAATTTGAAAATTTGATTTCAAGTTGAAATTTTATTAATAGAGTTTTTCTACTTACCACCATTTCTACCATTTGGATAATTTCCTGCACTTTCGGGTAAACTCGCTATAATTTTAATGAGCGTCTCCTAACCATGATCACACCGGAAGTCACACAGACGCTCGCTAACCACGTTTCCTCAGTTTTAATTTTTTTATCTATTAACATAACTACTGAGGGGAGGATGGGAGGGTAAGTTGTGGTGGTAAGTAGAAAAACTCTATTAATAAAATTTCAACTTGAAATCAAATTTTCAAATTTTATTTCATTCGTTTATCTACTTACCACCATTTCTACCATTTGGATAGATTACAAAGCTCTTACCTTTGGAGGTGGGATGTCTTCCTTCATCCATCAAACCATTGATATACCAACATGGAATCGTCTAACCATCTGTTAGTTCCATAAACACCAATAGCACAATATCCCACTGTCTGTACAAGTGTAACCCATCACTAATTAATATACACTATTTACAATCCTTCCTAGGATATAATATCTATCTGATACAAGTCAATCTTGATAACCTCAAGAAAGTTCACTGCTCAAAAACTCGCATAAAATTTAAGACATCATCTTATTCACAATCCAGAACACAGAGATCAACATTTCGCAGATAAAACTTTGTGAATGTTGATTCTCTGGACCAATCTGCAGCTTCCAGTATAGTTCTCATAGGAGCTCCATTGAAAAGAGCCCAAGAAGGACCTATAGCCCTTGTTGAGTGACCTTTAACCTTGATATCTTTATCATCATAGGCCATTTTAATGGTTTGAACTAACCATCTTGAAATTGTCTTGCTAGACACAGGTTGATGCGGTTCAACGTAGCTTAAAAACAAATTTGTGACATCTTCACCCTTCTGTGAATTTCTAAAAACTTCAGTTCTCTTGAGATACCAATATAAAGCCCTTTTTGGGTCTAACTTCTTGTTCTTTTTAAAAGCAGGCACAAATATTTTACCACCAAGATGTCCTGGCCTATCTTGTTTGCTAAGACCTGGTCTCAAAAAGGTGATCCCTCTGTTCTGGACACACACCCAGCCTTCTCCTAACCTCAGTGCTTGAAGATCGGCGCACCTCCGGAACGTTGAGATGGCTATAAGAAAAACACATTTGAATGTTAAATATTTCAACTTTGCCTTTTTCACTGGTTCAAAGGGGGATTTCTGCAACATCTGCAGAACCTTTAACAAATCCCACTCTGGGACCAATCTTGCAATTGGAGGTCTCGACACGAACACCCCTTTCAATAAGCGTATCAAATGTGGGTGTTGTCCAACTGGTACATTTTGTACCGGCTGAACCACAGCCGACAACATGGACCGATACCCTGATATTGTTCTGTATTTCAACCCAGAATCATACAAATGAGCAAGAAATTCTGCACAGTCTACTATAGAGGCAGTATAGGGATCTTTTTTCCCCTTATTACACCAGCAACTGAACCTTTTGAATTTGCTAACATAATCATTTTGTGTTCCTTTTCTCCAGGATGACATGAGTAAGTTTCTAACCCTCTTTGAAAATCCTGAATTTTTGAATTTTCGGTCGAGAGCAGCCAAGCCGTCAGATTGAAAATCATTGGATTTGAGTGATAAATTTGAGACTTGGGTTGAGACAACAGATCTGCTTGCACTGGAAGTCTCCTTGGTGGAGCAATCGACAACTGGAGTAGGTCTGTGTACCAGTGTCGACGTGGCCACTGAGGAGCAATCAGTATTATCTGACAATTGAACTGTTTCATATGCTCCAACACCTTCGGAATCAGACAGATTGGTGGAAAAGCATATGCCAGCATTCTGTCCCATGGAATTGACAATGCATCTATTGCTAGAGCATTTGGGTGATAATGCCATGAGCAAAATATTGGAAGTTTGTGATTCTCTCCTGAAGCAAACAGATCTATCATCGGACTTCCCCACAGACAAAACAACTTGTGTAGAACCACACTGTTCAGAGTCCATTCTGAAGGCCTGATCTTTTTCCGAGACAACTGATCTGCCAAAACATTTTGTACTCCAGCCAGATGAGCTGCTCTCAACTGAATATTGTTTTTCAGAGCCAATTTCCATAGTTCCCAAGTCTTGTAGCATAACTGTACTGACTTTGTTCCCCCTTGTTTGTTCAGGTACTGACAAACTGCGACATTGTCGCACCTGACTAGTACATTTTGATTCTTGATTTGGGGTAAGAAATGTTTTAGAACCCTGATGACTGCCTCCATCTCCAGAATGTTTATATGCCAAGCTATTTCCTTTAATTCCCAAACCCCATGATGAGTCAAATTTTTCAGATGACCCCCATATCCCTTCTTGGATGCATCTGTTGTGATCACTACTGGGTTTGACCATTTCTGTAATGATCTGCCCTTGTTTATGTTGGCTTCCTGAGACCACCAACTTAAATGTGTTAACAGATGTAGAGTACAAGGAACTACTGTTTCCAAAGGATCTGAATGAGGTCTCCAATAATGTAGAAGGTGCAATTGTATTGGCCTCATAAACAGTCGGGCATTGGGTGTAAGTTCTATGCAGGACGCCATCAACCCTAATAAAACGAAGAATTCTCTGGCAGTTGCCTCCCCCTTCTCAGATTGAATATGGCTGATCTGATTTTGACCAAATGATCTGGAGATGGAAACACTAGCGCTACATTCAGTTTGAATAGTGCTCCTATGTAAGTCAGAACTTGAGTTGGAACCAGATTTGACTTTTTCAAATTCACAATAAAACCTAGATCGAACAGGAGATTGAGCACTGTCTTGCGATTTCCTAATAAATTCTGATGACAAGAGTTCAGACCCAACCAATCGTCTAGATATGCAGCTAGTCTTATGTTCTGCATTCTTAAATTTGCTACGACTACACTGCAAATTTTTGTGAACACCCTCGGTGCACATGTTGGGCCAAAACAAAGCGTTTTGAACTGATAAACTTTCCCTTCTAGGCAAAAACGAAGAAACTTTCGATGGTGAATATGAATTGGAATGTGCAGATATGCATCTGTCAGATCCAGAGAAAATGCCCAATCTCCTGGTTGAACTAGATTCAAGACCTTTGACATTGTGTCCATTTTGAAATGTAGTTTCCTCAGATACTGGTTCAGAGGTTTCAGATTTATAACAGGACGAAGCCCTCCTGTTTTCTTTGTGACTAGAAAGAGAGTACTGTAAAAACCTTCTCTGATACGGTTTACTGGAACAGTTTCTATTGCATTTTTCTGAAGCAATTTTTGTATTTCTTCCCTTAAAACCTGAATGTTTTGGGGACTTGCTTTTGTTTCTCTCACCCCTAACCATGGAGGGTTCTGAACAAAATCTAACTTTAGACCATTTCGAACCGTGTCTAGGACCCATTTGTCGTCTGTAATTTTTTCCCAACTTTTTATAAAGAATTTTAATCTGCCTCCAACCGGAATCTGAGGAAACTTTGCTAGAAATTCTTTGTCAGAAATGTTTTTCTCTGAAAGATTTCCGAAAAGAACTTACCATTTTAGGAGCAGTGCTTGGTATCTTGAATTTTCCCTGCTGCTTGTAGGAGTTGTAGGATGTATTCCCAGCTCTATTCTGGTAACCCCTGTGGCTGTACTCATCCATTCTAGATCTTTTGGCTGCACTATTTGTAGAAGTAGCCGTTTTCCTCTTGTTTGTATTATGAGACTGCTTTCTCAATGTTTCTGGCATAACGTCGGCTAGTTGTTTATTCAAATCACTCTTTTCTTTGAGTTTTTTTGTCAAACTGGGGACCAAAAACTCCACCAGCTGAAAGAGGTAAAGACATCACAGCATGACTGTATTCTTTGAACTCACTCAAGCCAGTGTCCACTAATGCTGCATTTCTCCTCACTAAATGATGGAAAGCACCTGCTCTGGCTACCTGATCCAGAGTTTTGGTAGACATTGCAAACACGTCTCTGGTCATTTGTACTGCCTGGTCAAGATTTAAACTATCGGCCTGCAATGTGTCCAACATAGATCCCAAAGCTTGTTGAATATAGCATGTGGATATAAGTCCCATACGAGATGCTAATTGTCCGTAAAAAGACAGTTTTTCAAAACTTTTCATGTGTTTTGAAAATAAAGAAGGTGTACGACCAAATGATGCACTACGGCCATGCCTGTTCACCAACAAGGCTTCCACCGAATCATCAATACCTGGAACCTTAAAATATTGTTGATAGTCCTCATGAACAGGAAAAATGTTCCTGTAACTATCCCTGTAAGATGACACTTTATCTGGATGCTCAGATCTCCAGGATTCATTCAACACATCAATCTGGTTGTGTTCTAAACACAAACCCACACAGGATTTAGTCTTTGATGTAAGGGCATCACTGCCAAATCTCTCCTTCAGAGCACTTGAATGCAATTCTGTCTGTTTCTCAACTTGAACAGGATTATTGTTGTCATCCTTCATGTTAGTTGACAAATATTTAAGGAATCTTTCTTTTTCCTCAATGTCAATCCCCGAAGAGTGAGTTAAATCTGACACAGAGCCTGCTGTCAGAAAACCACAGTCATTCTTCTCCTTAGAGCTGACAAAAAGAGACATTTCATCATCCAGGCGTGGAGAATTCTGAAAATGTCTCTCCTGATTAACCTCAGACCTCCCAAAGAGCGTCTCACGAGGTTCCAAAATAGGTAGTGAATTTTGCCCACGAGCTGCGCCGAACGCCTCGTTTTGGCAACTGTTCTTCTCTTTATCATCTAGAAACGAACACAGTTTGTCAATCTTCGTCTCCACCGACGAAAAACGTTCCTCTTGCTTTGACAGCCTCTCGGTGAAATCGGCCATGTCGTCTTTTTTCGTTTTTGAAGAAGTCCGTTTCCTTCCCGAACTCGACTTACCGTCGTCACTTTTAGACTTCTCCGATAGAGAAGCCTCTTTCTCTTTCTGAAGAAATGCTTCAGCCATTTCTCAAAGAATGTAAACTACTAAAATAAATAACTTTTTACTATGCAAACTTAGAAAGCGATGTTCACCCGTCGCGCATAAAATTAAAACTGAGGAAACGTGGTTAGCGAGCGTCTGTGTGACTTCCGGTGTGATCATGGTTAGGAGACGCTCATTAAAATTATAGCGAGTTTACCCGAAAGTGCAGGAAATTATCCAAATGGTAGAAATGGTGGTAAGTAGAAAAACGAATGAAATAAAATGAAAGGCTAAGGCCCCTTCCCTTTTTTGGAAAAAAAGCCCTGGACCGACTCAAAATGGTACGAACCGTCGTGGGGCGCAAACAGCTAGCTGACAAATACCGCTAATCCGTGTGAACAAGTAAGAATAATAAAATGTCCATATGACTATGAACAAAAACCAAAACTATCTAAAAATGCAAACTTACTTCATAATTGGGGCTAGTAAGGAGCCTACAAGACGAAGTTTTTTCTTAGATTCTACAACGTGACATTTTATGAAGAGTATTCGGCAATAACCCAAATTAGCGAAATGGGCAAGCTATTATTTTGAATGTGGAGAAATGGAACTTACTCGGCACACAAAAGATGTCATGGGCAAGCAATATTAATATTATAAATATTAAACTAAACTAATAATCACCAGTGTGTCTCTTAAGTATATTTTATAATTAATCCACACTTGTTTTAACGAACGCAGTTAATGCGCAGGTATAACAACAATAATAATAATTAATGCCGTGACTGACGCTCGGCAGTAAATATATAGATCTGGATAGGAAGTGATGCCAGAACTAGAGGTGCCGGTCTATACCAGGAGTGGATCGTTAACAACCTGGTCTACGCTAATTCCTTTTTCCCGAGAACCATCGTCTGCTGGAACTAGTTGCACGCAACTGTCACCGCTGCGGAATCCCTTGTAGTGTTCCACCAGCGGCTGACAGCAACATACTAGCCTACCATACATTGTAAATAGTTTTAAACCAAGATTTTAACTCGATCCGACTCACCATGTACATAAGCACACAGAACCTCTATACTTTCCGGAAGGATACCCGGCTCTTAACTGGAAGAAGAAGTAGATCTAAATATATGTATTAACTGTTAACCATGGTCTCTATGTACATTTATTTTTTATGGTGGAGATATTTGTTACAGATTTACTACCAATAGAATGCTTCATCTATAGGTAATGCACTGAAAATGCACCAATATAACATGATCAGGTCGTTTGGGGTATTCAGAAGTACCCTAGTGTAGACGGTACACTGTCAAAACTCAAAAGAGCTTTGAGAAAGCCTAGCGAGACCTCGTATGACAGAATTTTTAACCATGGTTTCAATGTACATTACTTCTTATTGAGATATTTGTTACAGATTTACTACCTATAGCATGCTCCAGCTGTAGGTGCTATAGGTAATGCACTGAAAATACACCAATATTACATGATCCCGTAAAAGCCAGTATTGGTTACTGTGACGTATATCATTCAGATTCAGATCGGATCGTTTGTAGGGGTGACTATTGAGGTAAAAAAGACTATCCTGGTAGTATTGCGATAGTTCAAATAGAATCTAGTAATACTATCACGATAGTTGTTTTAATAACTATTTTCTTAGAGGCTTCTTTAGCTAGCTTCGAAGCCATGTTCTGAAGGAAGTTTTCAGACGTTTTCGTTGTGTTCGCTATTGCCACAGACGGGTGTTTGCGTGTCATGTGATCGATTAAATTGGATATGTTTCCACTAAGTTTTATAGTACAGTTTCTACATGCAACTTTTGTTTGATCCACTGTGTCGTTTTGCTTGACGAAGCCAAAGTGCCTGCAAACTGCAGTTTTACCTTTCTTGATGTCAACAATTTCGACTTCGTCTGCCATTTTCATTTTTCAGTTTACACTAAGATCGAATGGAATGCCGGCGTCTCGTTTTCGAGAACCAGGATTCAAGTTAATTCAATTTTTTACAGTCCTATGACTAAAATAAAATGATTTAAAGTAAGGGAAAAAGACGCATATAAGTTACGAACTAAACTTATTAAATGATAAACGATTCTAAGTCATTGATTCTCATTTCCGAATGTTCCATCCGGTCTCATTCTTTACTTTCCTAAAAACGTGCGATCAAGTCGTCTGGACGCTTTACGGTTAACGAATAAGAGAGAAATACAAGCGTTTGTCGATTGAATTTAATAAACAAATACTGATTCACGTGTTAAATCCATATCACAGGGTCATTTAAACATATCTTTGAATATCCCCAACAATGTTTTTATGTATTACAATGTATGCAATACCATTAAGCTTACCCGTTCTTGCATTTAGCATAGATGTAATGCACTAAAATGCATGATCGGGTCGTTTGGGGTATTCAGAAGTAGACTGTACACTGTCAAAAGCGCTTTGAGAAAGCATAGGGAACCCGTATGACAGAATTTTTAACCATTGTCTCAATGTACATTTATTTATTACTGTTGAGATATTTGTTAGAGATTTACTACCTATAGCATTCTCCACCTATAGGTGCTATAGGTAATGCACTGAAAATGCACCAATATTACATGATCGGATCGTTTGGGTTATTCAGACTGCCAGAAGCGCATAGACTCGCACACACGTCAGAACTGAAAATGCACCAGGGGGAGCTAGTCTCGCACCAGGAAAAAAGATTTGCCTTCGTTAATGCTCGGGGACAGAATGTCCCAAAGCAAACATCAACCTTAAAAGGCAAAATTCTCCATCCTAAATTCAAAATTATAATTGTCCATTTGAGGTTTAAGGGAAGAAAGGGTTAAGGCGCATTCTGCTTTATTTTCAGCAACCATCGCCTAGGATATAGATATTTTCTGACGGAACATATTCATGATTATATAAAATGAACCTGCTTTCCTCAAAGGAGGACATTTAATTTGAGCGAAACTCTAATATAACTTTGATTACTTTTGTAATTAGCAACGGAAGTGACTGTCTAAATCAATTCTCTATGATTTTCAGCGACATCGTACCGTTACCAGTTATTTTATCAGCACACACCGTGCATAAATGCATTGTAATTTTTAGATTAACTTTTAACCCTTTCAATCCTACAACCCTCTCTAGAGATTACTGATTACATAATTATGCGAACAGTGTAGACCCTGATCAGAAGGATCCTACAGGAGCCCTCTGATTAGGGTCTGCACTGTTTGATATTTACATTGGTTTTTGTTGTCAGACCAAAAATGCAACAGTAGACTGTTTCAAAATACATGTATACTAGAAGAGTCCAAAAGGATTATAAATACCCACAAGAGAAATAAGGGTTGAAAGGGTAACGCGCATATACAGCGGCGAAGACATTATTCTTTCTCTTTTAAATGCAAACGAAACGCAAACGCATTGCAGTGAAATGTAGAAAAAATCAAATTTTAGAATTTTCTAACGACTCATTGTAAGTATGGCTTAATGTAGTTATCCTGTTACCCTGAATAATATGGTATTTTCTCCCTGGTAGACGAAACATAAGCGCAATTGCAATAAAAGGTAGCAAATGACGGGTTATTTAAAATAATTGATCACTCTTGTCATCTGAATGGCAAATAGTTTGGAGCCTGATCAGATGCGGGTACTGTTCGCAACGGACGTTAAGGTTTAGAGCCATTAGTTTCTTATGCAAACAGTTTAGAGCCAGATCAGACGCCGGGTTACCCGACGTCTGATCATGCTCTAAACTGTTTGCCATGAAATGAAAATAAATGTAAAGAAATTAAAATGTTATTTTCTACATTTTACTGAATTTCGTTAACGTTTCGCTTGCGTTTAAACGACAGTATATACTGTTTTCTCCACTGTAGCATAAACACGTTTTGTTTGGGATTGAAACACGCAAATTGTGTCGACAGCCATCTGTACCAAGTGTTTAAACGATTGAGCGGATGAACAAGGCAACTTTATACAGTGGAGAATCTGTTATTCTTTCCAGTTTAAACGCAAACGTACGCAAACGCAAAACACTAAAACGTAGAAAAGTACAACTTTTGGACAATTCTGGTAATTCTTGTTTATCTTGGTGGCAAACAGTTTGAAGCCTGATCAGACGCCGTGTAACCCGGCGTCTGATCTGGCTCCAAACTGTTTGCACTGCAAACAATAGTTTTAGCGTAAACGCGTTTATTGGGAAAGAATAACAGATTCTCCACTGTAATAACGTCATTTCGTTGATGAAAGAGAATATTTACAACGACTCTTTTTAGAGAAAAGACAATGCCGTCTTTTTGAACTAACAGTAAATATAGGCTGTTACAACCAATGGCATCTTATTATACATGATTATCGTATATTATAAAAGCATGATCAAACGATCATGGATTTGCAATATGACAGAAAGATGACAGCTTTTAAAGCTTTTAAACCCTTCTATGCTTTGCTGTTGCAATGAACTCTCTATGTGCACTTGCTTGGAGATATCATTACCGATACGCCAAGGTGATCTAAATACACGGTATAGTCTTTGTTTATACCACAGGGACCCGACATGGTTGATTTTTGGGAGAAAACAATTGTCAGAAGGTATATATAGAGATAAGGGGTACAACTGATCGTCAGACTATTCTCACACTATCTCGACAAAACTAGGAATATCATGAATAATA
The DNA here is from genome assembly GCA_922989275.2 of Gari tellinella. Lineage (NCBI taxonomy): Eukaryota > Metazoa > Mollusca > Bivalvia > Cardiida > Psammobiidae > Gari > Gari tellinella. The sequence continues at coordinate 51,607,071 of OV277866.1, forward strand.
ATTGGTGAAACGACACCCTTTTTGCATTTCTGTCTGGCTAATATAATACCCTTCCAAAAAACATAACACAAAAACCAACTGTAAGCATGTAATGTCAACAGTAACTGCGTCTTATCACTGAATCACCGATTTTCGGAAAACGGGACAGGGGTTCGTTTACAGCCGACACAGCATTGACTTCTACTGTACGCTCGTTTAGGCGGTAATATCTCACAATATTATATATCTAATACAGGGCTCCCTCTCTACAACGACACGCGATGAGAGACAAAGAGTGTGTGTGTTGTTCGGAGGGAGTCGTTATTCGGAGGGAAACTGACTTACATTTGCAAACAGCTTGAATCCAGATCAGACGCGTCTGATCTGGATTAAAGCTGTAAGTCACTCGTAATTACGTCTTTATCTGTCAACATGTCCTTTATGTTAGAAAAACAGCAGACAACAATATTAAGTAGACGACACTGCAGCAGTGAAAGGGTTAGACATAATTGTCCTGGGAACAGCGACAAGCGTTGTTGTAGGGAGGGAGTCGTTGAAGGGAATGCCGTTGTGGAGAGGGAGAACTGTAACAGGAAAGTGGAATATTGCCATGAAACATGATAATTATCATATCGCGTCAAATGACCTGTAAGTGCCACATACTGTCACCTGATGATGTAATTGAAAATTTTCTTCACAACTTTCCTGTTTACTTATCTAAAATAGATATAATGTACTGCAGGATCACTGGCGCTGTCATTCGAATAGAAATCTTGGAATACAATCTAACTGACAACACGAAACTTTTCTAGTTACAGTCGAACTTCGATATTTCGAACTCGGTTAAATCGAATTTATCCGTATTCCAAAGTTAAAACGTGGCTTAGCCACGTTTTAACCTTGAAAAATTGATATGTTCGACTTAACAGAGCATGAAATAATGAAGTCCATGTGTCAAACTATCGGATAGTTCGAGTAAAGCGAGTTCGAGATATCGAAGTTCGACTGTAATTATCTGTTCTCGAGATAAATAACTACATTGTTCCATCAGAAAAAGGCCCTCTGAACAAAGATTCCCTTCTTAAAACAACACTTGCCGCTGTTTCCCACGCAAAAAGTAAGCCCAACCTTTCCACGACAGCAATATCGTCTTCTTAAAATTTGTTGGCTGCCGTTTTTCTCAAAGTCACATAATTGACATTTTGGACAGAAGAAAATATAATGACAGATGGCAAACGGCTTGATATCTGATCAGATGCCGCGTCTGATCCGGATTCAAGCTGTTTGCAAATGTAAGCCAATTTCCCTCTCTAAAATACCCCCCTCCGAACAAAAACACGCGGTATTTGTCTCCCATTGGGTGTTGTTGTAGAGAGGGAGAACTGTAGTAAAGTGAATTTGAAACAGTTTAAAGCACTAGCATGACTAAGTTCGTGTTAAGATACGTATCTGCTTATCATTAAACATTTCCACATTCCATTCTTTAGATAATTACATGTATCTAAAATAATTAACACGAAAGTTTTCGCAAAAAGTAACTAGTTAAATATAAATGTGAGATATAAACAGGAAACTATCATGATAATTAAGTGGTTAACTGGTATCAGAAATATACCACAAATATAATTTTTGTTATCTTTATTCCAGCAAGTGCTTATGTCCTTGTCCAGAAGCCTGTCAACTTCTCTATTGGTGGCTGATGTTGTTTGCGCACGGACAGACGAACACTACAAAGCCAAGCTGCTCAGTACCACACTGTTTATATCAGGAATTACGTCACTGCTTCAAAATACGATAGGAGTGAGGTATGAAATATAACATACAGTGTAGAAAATAGTATTCTTTCCCGTTTTAACGAAAATGAAACGCAAACGCATTGCAATAGTATATAAAAAATGATAGCGTGTTGGCAATTTGGACTTTTCATTTTTATCTGAATTGCAAACAGTTTGGAGCCTGATCAGACGTCGGGCCTTGTACCAGTGCATTGTATCGAAACTGTCCATATGTATGCATGCAAACGTTTTATGTGTGTACCAAACCGTTCATCAAACACAACTGTAGCTGGCGAATGTGAGAGGTTTCATATATATATACAAGCTGCTAAACGAAGTATAAAATATTGGCTGAAAATCTTATCATTGTCTAAACATAGATATGTCTGGAAGAGCTATGAAATGCTAAGATATTTTGACAATAGCGGGTATCAAAATTGGGTAACATTAGTTAGGACACACTTGTATCGCATTGGTTTCGGTTATGTATGGGATAACCAATGTGTGTACAATGAAACTCTTTTTATATATCAGCACACATAAAGAATGAAAGACCAATATTTGCAACAGTGGCATGAATCATGTAGTTCAAGTTCAAAGCTCTCCACATATATTGGTTTTAAACCTGATTTTAAATTTGAAGAGTACTTAAATGTTCTTGACGTTAAGAAATTTAGAGTAACTTTAGCATCATTCAGGATATCCTCTCACACTCTCATGATCGAAAAGGGCAGACACTTGGGTATTTCGCGTGATTCAAGATTATGTAAGTTTTGTCCAAGAAGTATTGAAGACGAATACCACTTTCTGTTAGTGTGCCCTTTATATAATGACCTAAGGAAACAATATTTAGCAATAAAATATTACAATTATCCAAATATGTACAAGTTCAATTTACTTATGACACCTACAAATATTGATACAGTGTGAAATCTTGCAATGTACATTTAGTATGCCTTGCAATTACGCAAAGAATCTAATCATTTGTAAATTGAATTTCGCCAATGTTTGTTCATTTCATATTGTTACACACCGTATGTATTGATTGTATATTTTGTATATGTTTCAGGGCGGGAGGCCTGTATCACAATAAACTTTGTCTTGTCTTGTCTTGATCTGGATCCAATCTGTTTGCAATGGATATTATAGTTTAACCCTTTCCCCCATAGAAGCGACTTTTAGCGTATTTAATGTATTCCTCCGCTGGAGAAAATAGTTCCAATTCATACCCTAAAAGACAATTACTATAACAAATATTTTATATAGCCTAACAGATGGTAGTTTAAAGCAGGCTGAAAGTAAAGCAGAATGTGCCATAAGGCACATTCTGCTTTACTTTCAACCTGCTTTAAGTGGTCACCTGTCTTCAAAACTAGAAATAGTCTATGAGGTAAAGGGTTAAGCACACACGCATTAGGTAACTGTTGGATATAAGAATTGTTTCAGGCCACTCACTCTGTATACGACAATTTGCCTAGCGTGCTATGTAGCGGCATGTAATGGTTGAACATGCTCGTGTTTTCAGGTTGCCCCTTTACCAAGGCCCAGCAGCAACCTATGTACTACCCCTTATCGCTATGTCATCACTGCCGTCCTGGCGATGTCCCGATATCGCATTAAGTACAGGTATTATTATTATTATCATCATCATTAGTATTATCATTATTATTATTATTGTTGTTATTATTATTATACCCGATTTATATAGCGCTCATTTCACGTAGGAGTTATGTGTTCAAAAGCTGTTCACATGAACATATATAAATGTACCTCTATAAAAAGCAAGAAAAGATAAATAACTACATTTACAATAAATATGACACTTGTAACACTCAAACTGTGTGTGCTTATAAAACGGATATATGCCTGGTTATTTGCGCGAAAAACCCCCAAAATATTAATATGATATTGTATTTGGACATGAGCGTAAATTATCACTTTTAGAATAATCGCTTGAATCTCGAAACTCAGCAGTTAAAAGGATACAGTGCTCCCTCCCTACAACTACCCTCCATCTAACGACTTCCTCCTAACAGCAATGCTTGTCGCTCTTCCCAAAAACATAATTATTCTTGCACTTTCACTCCTACAATTTTGTCTGTTGTTGTTTCTCAAAGTTACAAACATGTACATATTAGTAGACATTTTGACAAAAGAAATACAGTAACACCTCTCTATTACGACCACTAAATTGTGTGAAATAATAGTCGTTCAAGACAGGTGACTGCTTAAAGTAATGTGAAAGTGAAACAGAAAGCTCCTACATGAGCTTTCTGTTTCACTTTCACATTGCTTTAAGCTGTCACCTGTCATTTATACAGACAATTAGCCTACTTTTTAGTGGTCGTAATAGAGAGGTTCTACTGTATAATAACCACCGACAAACAAATTGAATCAAAATCAGACGCCGCCTTTATTTTCCTCCCTATAACGACTCACTCCGAACAACACATGTAATCTTTGTCATCCATTGGCTTTTTTGTAGAGAAGGGGCACTGTAAACAGTTCAAAGTACAGGGTATCACCTGGTTTAAGCTGCCACGTTACCAACATTAACAACGTATTTAATGTCATTTACAGTACAAAAATATTCCATCTAATTATCGTTAAAGGAGGTCGTTGTGCATATTTAAAAGGAACAGAACAACGACAGTGACGTCACTATCATCTCAAATATTTTCGAGATAAATACGTCAATGAATACTGAGTTAATCCATTTACACCATATACATGCCTTTTTTACGCATTCAATTAATCCCTTCGCTGAGAAAAATAGCTCCAATCCTTTATCCCAGCAGATGGCAGTTTAAAACAGACTGATAGTAAAGCAGAATGCGCCATGACCCGCATTTGTCTTTACTTTCAACTTGCTATAAGTGTTCACCTGTTTTGCAAACGACGAAACAGACTATCGAGAAGAGGGTTATAACTGATAACCCTTTTACGAGATAAAAAGAGCATTGCAGACAGTGTAGACACACAGCATATCGCTCTATAGCACCAGCTAGGGGTACAGAGGAGAAGGCGTTTATCTTTCCCGTTAAACTCTTTTACGCTAAATCTATTATTTCCATTGCAAACAGTTTTGAGACAGATAAAATGCTGGGTAAACCGGCGTCTGATCAGGCTCCAAACTGTTTGCCACTATGAGAATTGCCAACAAATTGTATTTATTTTATATTTTATTGCTTTGCCTTTGCGTTCGTTTGCGCTTAACCCCTTCACTGCCTTACCCCGAGTGCAACGGTTATTTGCAAACAGTTTAAATCCTGATTAGATGCCGCGTAACGCGGCGTCTAATCAGGATTCAAACTGTTTGACACTCATTTCAATATTTCTTTACTCAACAAACCCAAACATTGAATTTGAGAAATCAAAGCAGACGATATTTGTTTAAAATTGATGACGTCATGGCAGTAAAGGGGTTAATCGGAAAAGAATATCGTTTTCTCCACTGTACAAGTAGGCATTATCTGCAAACATAGATATATTCTGATGATTGTGACAATTAACAAACATATTATGACATTTTGTAGCTGCGGCGGCGAACCAAACATTAAATTCAACAGAATTGGATCTGAATGCACTGATATTGGAGAGGACACAAAAGGTACACTTTTTTGCATAAATAAATCATTTGTATTGAATTAACAGTGACTTATTGAATTTAACCCTTTCACTGTCGGTGACGTGAAAAGGCGCTTTTGCAAAATAGGTTTGATCCTGATCAGACGCCACGTGACGTGGCGTCTAATCAGGATCGAAACTGTTTGACACTGGTTTTTCAAATTTCGTCAGTCAGACTGCCTTGAATCTAAGTTTGAAATCATGTTGCAGACAACAATATTGAAACAGATGACACTATAGAGATGAAGGGTTAACAATCTCACGATAAGTTTGACATTGAAAGGGTTAAAAAAATTCGGGACTGTACTGGCTTCAATGTTATAAAGCTTTTGAGTTGAGTCTGAGTGCGTTTTCAAGCTTTTTATTGGTCAGATCTGAGACTAGGCTCAAATTTGACCAATCAAATGCTTGAAAACGACTTCAGACTCAACTCAAAAGCTTTAACACCTGGGGCCCTGGTCTTATTTTATCCTCTGTATAAAAGGACAGGGTCACTATGTGTTAAATGCCACTGTTCTGGTAGGGAAATCTGATCTAGGACTACACTGTTTGTATAGAACAAGTGTAATCTTCAGAGGTTCCCTGTCTGTAAAAAACGCTTATACCTGTCGGTTTCAATGGGCATATAAGCTTGACACATCATTGTTGACTAAGTGCATGTTTTGAAATACAGTTTCCCCTCCCTACCACGGCCCTCACAACAACACCCCCGTACAACAACGCTTGCCGCTCTTCCCAAACACAAGGCAACCAATTCACGGCTGCAATGTCGGCTGCTTAATATCGCCGTCTGCTGTTTTTCTCATTGTTACATAACGGACATTATGCCAAAAACAACTAAATGACGAGTGACAAACAGCTTGGAACCAGATCAGACCCCGCTTTACGCGGCGTCTGGTCTGGATTCAAGCTGTTTGCAATTGTAAGCCAATTTTCCTCCCTATAACGACTCCCTCCGAACAAACGCACATACTTTTGTCTCCCATAGGATGTCGTTGTAGAGAGGGAGCGCTATAAAAACTAAAAGGACACTATGAAAGTAGACAATATTGTAACCAAAAGAAACCATCATGATGTATTATATACAATTATACACCTCCAGAGTATATAGAGGGATTGTTGACTTTTCAGCTGGAAGGCAGTCTTATGATAGCAGGGGCTGTCCACATGCTGTTTGGGCTCACGGGGCTGGTGGGTGTGTTGGTGCGATTTGTCGGGCCCATTACCATTATACCCGCTCTTACCATTATTGGCCTGATAGTCTTCAAGGCGGCAGCGAAATTCGCCAAAACTCAGATTGGGGTCAGCATGTTGTAAGTCTGGACAGTTTAAGAAATGAACTGAAAGCGAAATAAACGACAGAAAGTGATCGGTAAAGTCAATGCATCGCGTTAGAGATTCATGGCAAATTTCTCGATCATTTTCTGTCGTTTATTTCGCTTAAAAGCCGAGAAAATCAGTTAATTTCTGATATTGACATTATATTTGCTGTAATTTCTAATACTAAATGAACATTTTATTAGAATGCATGCATGTTTGATCCATATTAGAGGTTATTAATTAGAAAAACCCTTAAAGGAACAGTCATAATGGCATTACTGAAGCAACGCAACACAGTAATTCGCGAAGAACAGAATCATTAGCTCCGCCTCCTCTCATCTGCGCAATATATTCACAAGTTCCGCCCTCTCGCCTCTTACGTTTACTTGAATTTAATGTCAATTTTCAATGGAATGTAATGGGGCGAATGTAAATATTTTGTAATATTTTTACCTCTGGAAATTGTATCCTTTGCAAATGGTGTAGATCCTGACCAGATGTCTTAAAGGCACAATCCCGCTCAAATTGGTGTTTAAAACGCGCAATTTCTTATATGTGTACATTTTCTATGTATTAAAACTAAGTGAAATCGAGTGTAAGAAGCCTGACATATGCACCCACTTCGTAAAGAATCCTACCTAAATGTGTCGAATTCTTATCGTGGTTGTTTACTTTATAAGCGGGTTTGTTTACAAATAAGATTACGGGCTGGTTCCGAGAACTTTCGATCGATCGCATAAAGGTCACGTGATTGATTCGGCCGCGACAATGTGTATACATTACATCAGTTTAACGGCCAAACTTAAAGGAGTTGTCTCTCTTTGGTTGTAAAGCACTCGACTTGTTGTATAGAATTATGCAAATGAGCTTTACCGAGTATGTCCGTAAATTTTCGTCGCTATTCAAAAATAAACAAACTTGATTACTTGTTTCCACAAATTTCACTGTTCGTTAGCAATATTGCTTCAAATATCACCACGTATTACTTCTTTTTATATGGAACGCTTACGATAGTGACATAAATTTCATGTAAGAAAAATGTTTGATTCTGATTATGTGGGAGTAATATAGTGGCTTTAACAAAGCTGATTTGATAACAAAGCATAGGAAGGATCGTAAGAAATTTCATAAAGGTGTTATTTTCTATATTTAAGTGCAATGCGTTTGTGTTTCTTTTGCGTTTACACGGGGAAGAATAACGTGTTCTCTACTGTATTTGAATGCACTCATAGTATTGTCCGACGCTTCTCATTCTCATTCTCACGTCTCAGTCCATCCAGTTGAGAAAACGTTATTTTCCCACAGTAAACGCGTTTATTGTCAAACAATTATTCACTAAATTTACAGTATCACACCAAAGGCATGCTTAAAGTTGGTATGGCGAAATATGATAATTGTTGGTTCTCTCCTTCAACGAGACATGCTTTCCAATATAAATGAACGTTAAATACCCGACTGCTGTGAACTTCAATTGAGATACATGTACTGTGGATATGAGTTTCAAGTTTTGACACCTATTGCGCATGGTTACATTGGATACGACGTTATTCTTCCCAATAAAGGTGTTTAAGTTTAAAGTATTATTTCCATTGCAAACAGTGTGGGGACAGATCAGACGGCGTTAGATCAGTGTCCAAATTGTTTGCCACTCAGACAAAAATGAATGTAATAGCTTTTTTAACAAAAAATGATTTTTTTTTTAATTTAATGCGTTTGCGTCAATTTAAACGAGAACAAATAACGTCTTCTCCTCTGTATCACTCTCCTCTAATCGTGAACGATTATCCCCTGAAACTTCTAATGAACAATTCCTGTTTACAATAAAGGCTGGTCCAGTTTAGACTTTTAAGGGTTGTTTTTTATACTATATTACAAAATGACAAACAGTGATATCCCTGATAAGAGGGCTCTTGCATTTAACCATGCAGTGTACTCTTAACAGGTACCCTTTTGGTAAAGGACGCATATATATATGCGTCACTAGGGCTCACCGAATTAATTGAAATATAAATCGCTCATAAAGATGAGGCTGTTGCAAAGCATGTCATGCCCCTATTTAAAAAGAAAAGACACCGTCTCGCCAAGATTGTGGTATAATTCATAAATGCATTTTTTACTGGCGCCATAGATCCAGACATGAATTCCATGAAGCAACTTTACCTCTTACCATGCTAGCTTCGGATATAACTGCCATAGTAATAACCTCTGCAAACAGTTTGGATCCTGATGAGACGCCGCGTAAAGCGGCGTCTCATCAGGATTCAAACTGTTTGACACTTGACCCTGTTTTGAAAAGAAAATTAGAAAATTATATTGAAAGAAAACTTAGTAGACGACAAATGTTGCAGATGACAAAATTACCCAGCATGCAAAGAGTGTACTTATACAAACCTTATCCTGTCAATCGCGACATAACTGGTATTTAAACAGCTTAGGTCTAGATCAGACGTCACATAACGCGGTGCCTGATATTGATCCAAACTATTTCACCCTCTTATTTTTAAAGTTTCTTTGATTTAAAATATGTACAAAGTTTAACTGAATATATTTTCTACGGCGGCAATTTTTAAGCCGAAACTATAACGACAGGATAAGATTTAACCCAGAAAAACATTTGCAAGGTCGAAATAAAAACACCTGTCTGTTAAATGTATGGCGTGTCAGACGTTGCAACATTCAATTATTTATATATATTTCAAAAGTGTATATATATGTTGTATAATTTTCATATATATGTTATAAATGCACCAGGGATACCAACTTTTATTCGTTACTCTACGAGGCTATACTGGGTATTGATGATGCGTTTGTTTTACGACCCCTCAAACATTGAAACAACTGTTTTATCAGTAAAAGTAGAGCAAAGCACTTCCCGCGCATATTAACATTGTAATAATCATTCAAAATATGCAAATATATAAATTAACATTTCCTTTCATATCTACGTAATACTATATCTATACAGACGTATACCGCCAAAATATTCTCATTTTATGCAGTATAATATTACAAAACATCAGTGACACTGCAATTTCTTTTGTCAACAGGAACGCATACCATGCGCTTTAATTTTTGTAAAGGGAAATGATTTAAAGGGACGACTGTAACGCTTAATTTAGAATCTAGATACATGTACTTTGATTTAGATATTCAAGTACGTGGTACAGTGGAGAAAACGTTATTCATTCCCAATAAACGCGTTTACGCTAAAACTATTATTTCTATTGCAAACAGTTTGGAGCAAGATCAGACGCCGGGTAACCCGGCGTCTGATCAGGCTCCAAACTGTTTGCCACCAAGATAAAAATGAATTATCAGAATTGTCCAAAAGTTGCACTTTTCAACGTTTTAGTGTTTTGCGTTTGCGTTTCGTTTCGTTTAAATGGGAAAGAATAACGGATTCTCCACTGTATTATACATATTTTTAAGTATCAACTGTTCAATTTCACTTACAATAAAGATGAAAGCTATATATACTGGTAGCTTTCACCCGAATACTCGGGTGAAAGCTACAGTGGGGAAGATGTTATATTTCCCCAAAAGCGCGTTGATGCTAAAAATGTTATTTCCGAAACAAACAGTTTAAAGTCAGATCAGACGCAGGGCAACCCGGTGTCTGATTATGCTCCAAATCGTTTGCACTTCAGATAAAAAGAGGTACATGTAGTTAGTAATTTAAAAATGTGAATGGTAACACTGTATTTTATATTATTTTATATTAATTTCAGTACTCTAGCAGTTGCTTTTATTATGTCATTTTACCTGGGGAAGGTCAATATGCCAGTCCCATCATGGAACAGGAAGACAGGTTTCAAGATTAAACGGTATCCATTACAGAGGATGTTCTCTGTAAGTATGAATGTCCCGTTAAATATATCAACAAGTAAATGAATTATACAGTTTAACCCTTTAAATCTCAATGACGCCTTAGCCATTTGAACCCTAGTCCCGATTATAGGCGTCCTTTTCAAACAGTGAACATGTGAATAGTACACTTGTCATGTGCAAACAGTGAAGACCCAGATTAGAGGGCTCCGAATGGAGCCCTCTGATCAGGGTCTTCACTGTTTATCTTAATGCCAAACATTGACAAAAACAACACTTAAAAGTCAGAAATGGACTAGACTAAAATGGAAACTGGAATTGTCCTTTTAAAGTTTTAGGGAGGAAAGAGTTAAAGCGCATTTGCAAATCGATATTTATCAAGTCATACAACCTAAAAAACTAACGTTGAAACGTATACTGAAGCACACGACAATAAAGCTGTGAAGGGGTAAAATATCCTTAATAATTTGATCATGAAAGGATTAAGAGGCTATTCCGTGAAGATGCATTAAACTTCGCTGGAACTTTATACTTAACCTTCGCCTTGCAAGTTTCAAAATGCGTTACACACTAAATTCGTCGTATTTATGTGACCACGTACCCCATCGAAACCTAATAATTCCATTACACATCATTTACAATCCCTGTACCTGTACATTTGGGCTAACTATGCAATCGGCGCATACCCAGAACAGAGGGCTCATATGGGAAACCTATGCACAGGGTCTGAACTGTCTGTCTGTACAAAAAATTGTAAAACTAACCCTAAGTGATCAAACAGGGACCTTTTAGTTGTTGTTTAGGCAATCACCTGTCAGTGAGATTTTAGAGATTCAAGTTTATATATGAGTCATGTCATGACAAAGCCAGCCTTATGCATTTCAACATTGTACAGTACAAGCTCTGTAACTGAGTTTGGTTTACACTCGTAATACAGCTACATAACTGCCTTTGATGCATGAGGGTGTCAAACAGTGTAGATCAGGACCAGCCGCTTCGTTTTTGACGCGTCGGCTGGTCTTGATATACACTGTTTGCAATGCAATAAGACATGTTTTGTCATAACGTGACTCATATGGTTTTCTTTAACCACATCCAGGTCCTTCTTGCTTGTATACTGGGTTGGGGACTTAGTGGTATACTCACCGCTGCTGGTGCCTTCTCTGACGACCCGAACAGTGACGTGTTTTATGCAAGAACTGATTCCCGGCTTCATGTTATAGAAGAATCAATCTGGTTTTATGTTCCTTATCCAGGTATACAGTGGAGAACACGTTATTATATCCCAATTAATGGACTTATGTTATACAGTGCTCCCTCTCTACAACGGCTTTCCAAACAACAACTCCCTCCTTACAACAACGCTTGTCACTGTTCCCAAGCAATTATGTCAAACGATTTCACTGCTGCAATATGGTCTGCTTGAAATTGTTGTCTGCAGTTTTACTTACAAAAAGGAAATTTTGACATAAAAAAAATAATGACGTATGGCAAACCGGTCGAATCCAGTTCAAACGCGGCTTTCGCGGCGTCTGATCTTAACTACAACTGTTTGCAAATGTAAGCCAATTTCCCTCCCTATACCAGGTCCCTCCGAACAATACACACAATCTTTGTCTCCCATAGGGTGTCGTTGTAGAGTGAGAGCATTGTAATCGGTATGTCAATTGGAAAGAGTTCGGATCAGGCTTAAAAACTATAAATACAGCGCTAGAAATTATAGAAAATCTGTAATTTTCAACGTTCCTTATCTGCATTTCTTTTTAAACGGCAAAGGATAGCGTGCTCTCCAGTATAAGAAATAAAACCCAACATCTCACCACCAACCCTGACAGAAATGCGCAGACACATACAGTGGAGAAGACGTTATTCTTTCCCAAAAAATGCTTTTACGCTAAAACGATTATTTCCAATGCAAACAGTTTGGAGTCAGATCAGACGCCGGGTAACCCGGCGTCTGATCAGGTTTAAACTGTCTGTTGCGTTGAAACGGGATATAATTATATAACGTCTTCTCCACTGTATGCACGCACACATACATACAAACGCACGAGCCTTATGTTCACATGCATGCACATGCGCATACAAAACCCGTCGAACATAATATGTTATAATTATAATAAAATTAACTAACTATGTTTGTGTATTTCTTTGAAGAAGCATCGAGGTTTTAATGACTAAAAGGTAAAGCAAAACGATATATATATTTTCTAATTTTTGTGCAGTGTTGATGTACTCCATTATACTAACACCTGCATAAAAGCTGCTACCGCAGCTAAACCGTATAGGTTTAACGGATGCTAACATGTTTTATACATACTGTATCATATTTTATCATATTAAAAAAGTTTTACGTAATTCTATTTTAAAAATAATTTGTATAAAAAAAATTACACATTCTTATACAAAGGTTCATTAAACCAATTAAACTAATGCTAGATGTATTAATGGATTACCGTAGTCTTACAATCTTACTTCAGGTCAGTTCGGATCTCCTGGTTATGACACTGGCGCGCTGGTGACGTTTATGATGGGCACCATTAGTTCAATCATTGATTCTGTTGGTGATTACTACGCATGCTCAAAAGTATGCATGGTTCCACCGCCCCCGAAACATGCAGTTAACAGAGGTAATGTTAGATTCCATAATGTCAATAATGATTTAGAATAAATATATTCCTTAGAATGATTCTAAGAGTTGATACCTATTGTAAGACAGCGTCTGGTCAGGATTAAACTGTTTGACATTCGTATCGACATTTCTTCAGTTAAAACAGGCTTAAAGTTGACTTTAAAATTATTGCAGACGACACTACCAATACAGACGATATATTGGCGGTAAGAGGGTTAATGCAGACGATAAAACCTGGCAGTAAAAAAGTAAAATTTGATAATCATGTTTCAGGTATTGCAGTGGAAGGGTTGATGAGTTTTTTAGGCGGTTGGGCAGGGGCTGGTCATGCAACGTCTACATTTGGCGGAAACATTGGAGCCATTGGTATCACAAGGGTATGAACTTAGTCCGTGCCTTTAAACTGATTGTTAATAGTTGTGTAGAAAAAAACTGCAATGCCCCCCTTTTAAACAAAACTAACCACAAATATTTAAGTAATAATAATACATTTGTATTTTATGAGAGCTCATTATTTATCTCTTTAACCCTTTACCCAATAGAAGCGACTTTTAGCGCATTAATTTATTCCTCCGCTGAAGAAATTAGTTCCAATTTAATCAGTCATGAATATATATTATAGGGAAAATTTTCTATATATTCTAGCACAGGATAGCTTAAAGCAGGCTGAAAGTAAAGCAGAATGCGCCTTAAGCGCATTCTGCTTTACTTTCAACCTGCTTTAAGTAGTAACCTATTTTCAATTCTAGAAATAGGCTATCAGGTAAAGGGTTAAAGCCGTATGCTGTAGTCCCTCCGCCATATATATATATTATTGCGCCTGATGGTATGGTGAAACGCGTCGCGTATTGTGTAAGGAAATACAATTGTTTTTAAGCCTAATACATCATCTATTTTTTTTAAATCATATATACAGCTTTTCCCGGTAATTTTCGGCATCATGTCGACATTACCTACTATATTATATATATAAAGCGCCAAACGTGGCCACAAAAGACGTCATTTGGCGTGCGGCTACATACTGTGCTTGTGGTTGAACAGTTGGACTAAGCGAAAGTAGTCCCGGCAAGACGTGGATTTGTTTTGCATGGAGGGTTAAATGCATTAATGTACAGTTCATCAAAAGAAATGAAAAAAATCAATATAAACTTATTTGACAACATACTGTTTAAAGTGAGCACAGTTTGACCATATTTGGCAATTCGTCTAGATAACGATACATTGTCACTGAAGTACTTAATGCATGTAAGTTATGCCTCCAAAATGGAGGCATTTAAAAATCGCATTGTCCGTCCTAATGTTTGTCTGTTTATCCTAAGTAACTTTCTGTCTGACCCATGTGTCTGTCTCACGTCGTGTCCGCTCTGAATCTCTACATAAATAAATGAATTAAGATGTTGCATAGTAGACAGTTTTACCACATTGATACGATATGTCGCAATAAAGACCTTGGGCCCGTTTCATAAAAATTCGTACTAAAAATGTTGTCGTAAGTTTATAAAGGTCTTAATTAATATTTATTGTTCAATCTAATCCTGTCTTGTGACATATGTTTTGAATCATCTTTTCAATTAGATAGAGACATCAGAAATGAAATATGTTTTAACTTTTAAAGTTATGACTTACGACCGTTATTGTCGTAAGAAGTTTTATGAAACGGACCCCTGGTCCGTATCTTAAAGGTCAATGTCACGATTTTGTGTCAAAGGTCCTGATGGAATACACCTTATCGTGTCTGGGCTCTAACTTCATAATGCATAATTGGATGTTTTGAATAGCTTAACGCGAGTATTTGTTCTAGAGAATACAATGTGTCGTGCTCAAGATATGTAGCTTAAAGTTTAAGGTCAAAATCGAGGTTCAAAAGTAAAAAGGGGGAACATCATGTTATGCATAGGCTCTAACTTTATCGTGCATAAATTGAATTTAAAACTATTTGGCATAAAGAGAAGACATTTTATCGTAAACAAGATCCAAGTCTGTAGCTGACATGTCAAGGTCACAGTCCATGATCAAAAGTTAAAAAGGGGATTTTTGGTCATGTCTGGGTTTTAACTCCATCATGTATGAATGCATTATAAAAATCAAATGTACTCAAAGATAAGACGAGTGTCACGTGCTAAACAAAGGTCGGTAACTCGGTTATATCAAAAAGCAAAGGTTTAAAAAATTCATTTTTCCTCTGCCCGGGCTCTTTACTCATTATCCCCTGAAACTTTCAATGGACAATTCCAGTTTGCAATAAAGGCTGGTCCATTTTTGTTTTGATACTATATTACAAAATGATAAACAGTGAAGACCCTGATCAGAGGGCTCCTGGAGGTACTCTTCAAATGTACATTTTTGATAAAAGACGCATATATGCGTCACTAGGGCTCAATGAGTTAATATTGTTTTACATGAAATGATTTTGAAATTATTTGGCACAAATAACCTTCCAGATATATTGAGCATGCAATACACATGTGCTTGTAGACTTAAAAGCTTGAAAGGTCAATTATTCAAACAGAGAAGATGGTCCTGTCATACACATGTCTAATTATTTTAATTTTGGGTATTACATTTGGGAGATTGGGGGACATTTGTCACGGTGATTGCGACATATATTGTTTTACCACGAAACTATATAGGTATTAATGCATATATGTATACACTTGTAGGAAATAGTTATAATTTTAGGAATATGCAATTTTGTAAACAACCAGCCGCCTGTATGTATAGTAAATCAATACCTGATAAATTAAAACATATCTTTCATCATTTCATACATGTATGTTTAACATTTTTACCTAATTAAACCTTAAACATCGGTCGTTTATTCTCTTATCCAACTTCCTTTAATTAAACACCCGTTCATTTTGTGATCCTTAAATGAAGATGACTGTAGAATGTAGAACATTTTATTTGTCTAATTCCATGTTTCGTAAAGTCGATAAAACATTATTCTTTCCCAATAAACGCGTTTAGGCTTAAACTATTATGTCAATTGCAAACAGTTTCGAGCCAGATCAGACGCCGGGTAACCCGGCGTCTAATCAGGCTCCAAACTGTTTGCCACTCATATTAAAGTAAAACGTCCGAATTATCCACATGTTGTCCATCTCTACATTTTATTCAATGCGTTTGCGTTGCATATGAGTTGAAACAGAAAACAATAACGTCTAATCTACTGAACCTAAACTATTTCACGGATAGGTAGCAAGTATTCGTGTTTTCCAAGTGGTTGGGGTTATCTACATCCTGTTCGGTGTTGTGGCTAAGCTCGGTGCTGTGTTTGTCACCATTCCATACAGTGTAGTAGGAGGGATGATGATGCTCAACTTTGGTGTTCTGATAGGCGTGATGTTGTCCAACATGCAGTTTGTAGACATGAACTCTACCAGGAACCTGGCTATCATTGGCGTGTCTATGCTCTTGTCTCAAGTGTTTCCCTACTGGATAGAGATTACTCCAAATGCAATCAATACAGGTACGATAAGAAATATAATTTTCTTCTGTTAAACGCAGTGAATAAGAAGAAAAATTACTTTCCCTTGCTCCGGAAAATGTATCCGCTAATTGACGTAAGTAGTAGCGCACGAAGTTTTCGTGCGTGGTAAGTTACTGTACATTGGTCATTCAACTCTGGGAGACCAACTAGACAACACGTATTGAATTTTATTTAGGGATCAGAACAGTTATTTCATGTTATTGTGGTAATTGATTTTGTATTATGATTCAAGAGCTACTTTAGTTTTGATTAACTAAATATTAAAGTTTTTATTACGTCATGGAACTGCATGTGTTTCTGCCCAATTGCTTTAATCACTTTTATAATAAATATTATAATTATTTGTTGACTTTGTTGTAAGAGTTGTTCAGGTTAGACGAACAAACTATTTTGATACTGTAAAACAGTTACTTTTCGCGTCATGAATATTTCGCGTAATGCGATTTTGCATTAATTCGCGACATCATGCAATATTTCTAGCAGGTGGTAGCTTTAAGCAGGCTGAAAGTAAAGCAGAATGTGCCTTAAGGCACATTCTGCTGTACTTCCAACCTTCTTTAAGAGGTCACCTATTTCAAAACTAGAGACATTCGCGAATTAACGCGTAAATTATATTCTCGCGAATAAAACCGGTTTTACAATACATTGCAAACATTCTTGAATTTGTTCATTCTTCATTCATTCATAGACATAAGGAAACGTTGGGCGGTAAGGAACAAGGCTTCGAACTATCTGCAATGGAAATGTGCATTGTAGGATCAAAGCCACGAGTCTTCTATCAAGATTGTTCAAATTATGTCCCTGAGGTAAAAAATGATCCAATCCTTAGGGGGTCATCGCTTTACATAGAGTAATTTAGTGAACGTTTCAAACATCTTATCCCTTGAAACTAATAAGCCCAGAGCTTTGAAAGTTAGTATGGTGACACTTCGATATGTCCTGTATTAATATTGAAAAATGGTTCCGGTTGGTTGAATATATAGGTCAAAGGAACAAAAAATATTTATTTTAATGAAAACTTAAAAAATGTCTTTTCTGAAACCCTAGCTTAGATATTTGGCACATATCATCATTTACATGTCTTCTATCATGATTGTTCAAATTTTGTATCTTGAGTCTCATAGTCCATCTTTATTCATCGGCCCGATATGACCTATTTTGTGTCGCAGTATCGTAAAACCCAACTCATCCATCCATCTTTAATGTACTTAACTGTTTTATTTCTTAAAGTTGTTTGTTTTACAGGGTCGGAATTGGCGGACAAAATTTTCACGATGCTCTTGGCCAACCCAGCATTTGTGGCAGCTTTCTTGGCCTGCTTTCTTGACAACACACTTCCGGGTACAACATTTCCTAGTTCTATTTAGCACCGTTAATACATTTACTGATGATTGCCGTACTAAGAGTTCACACTGTATTTTGTTCGTGAGACGGGCCTCAGATCCAGCTATTTCCTAGTTCTATTTATAGTCGTTAATTTATTTACTGGTATTTGCCTTACTGAGAGGTCACACTGTATTTTGGACATTACAACAGAAATACTTTTGGAAAAGTCGTTCAGGTATAACGACACAATTTAAAAGTGTTGTTATGATTGTCGTTCATTATTAAAGGTTTAACTCTTACTGCTACCATCTAGACATACCAACCGTTCTAATTCAATTACTGCAATTATATTATCTGCTGAAATGGTCGTATGTTGTTTTGTACAGTGCTCCCTCTCGACAACAACACCCAATGTGAGGCAACGTTGTTATTGGGAGGGGGAATTAAGACTTGCCTTACACTTGCAAACAGCTTGAATCCAGACCAGACGCTGCCTGATGCTGTTTGTCACCGTCTATGTTTTGTTTTTCTGTCAAAATGCCAAATACATGACTTCAGGAAAAAACAGCAGGCGACGACTTTAAGCACACGGTATCGCAGCTGTGAAAACGTTACACAAAAATTGTGTAAACAGAGGTAAGCGTCGTTGTAAGGAGGGATCGTATTTCGGAGGGCCGTTGTACATCAGGAGGGAGCACTGTATAACATTTAGAAGTTTATGCGTTTTAATTCAAAACTCATTTATATAACTGTCAAAACAGTTGGACCCTGAACCATACCATACATTGATTGTTGTTCTTGTTTGTCAGGTACACTGAAGGAAAGAGGAATGCTGGCTTGGCAAGCTGATTTAGGCATTGATGACGATGAGGATAAGGTGGAAGAAACGGAGAGAATGATCAAAATCAAACAGACTGTATACACACTTCCCCTGTTTCAAAGACTTGGACGATGGCTTCCATGCATCAAGCGTATCCCTATTTTCCCAAAGTGACATTTCCTGTGATCGGTTATTTAGAATCAAATTGACGGAGCCG
Organism: Gari tellinella; assembly: GCA_922989275.2. Lineage (NCBI taxonomy): Eukaryota > Metazoa > Mollusca > Bivalvia > Cardiida > Psammobiidae > Gari > Gari tellinella. The sequence goes on from OV277866.1 coordinate 51,626,082, forward strand.
AATAGAGCAATTAAATAATTTGGAACATAACATACGATGGATACCCATTAATGGTTTGAGCATGGTTTTAGGACTTGTACAATTAACAAATTCGACCCTAGCGACGAGTTTACTCGTCATTTACAAACAATGGACATGTGAGGATTACACTTGTCCCATGCAATCAGTATAGATCCTGGTCAGCCCTCTGATCAGGGTCTACACTGTTTGTAATTTTAAAATATATTGTTAAAATCAACCCTTAATAGTCAAATATGAGCTAGACTTATTTTGAAATTGTAACTGTCCATTAACACTTTCAGGGGTGAATTAGTTAACAGTTAACCGTACTATGTTCACTACAAAGAGACTCATATTATTTGTAAACGCTGAGTTTCCAAGACAATGTATTTATTTTTGCAATGTACATGTATATATCTAATATTTTCTGTTTCGTGTATCTACAGAAATGTTTTGGAGATTAAAACAACAACACGTGACTACTCTTACTTTTAACCCATCCACTTCCTTACAATTATACCTTTTCCTTGCGGTCAGTACAATATGGATCATGTTAGAAAAAAGTAGATAGACATAAATTAACATTATCAATCAGGGGGACAAATAGTTTCACCAAACTTTGCTGTTTGAATCTTGCCGAAGTCAAGTAGTTTGTGTGATATAACAAATAAGATTCTGAAACCACCAATATAACTAAAACTGATCACAGTGTAACATCTTAAAACGAAAGCCTGAAATACCACAAATTTGTTGTAAGCTAAGCCAGTGATTTTGATCCAAACTATTTCCTGCACATCAACCGTTGAAAGAAGACTCATACAAATTCCTTATTCTGGCGGATAAAATGACCTTAAATTGATCTATGAAAAATTCAAATATGGATTTTAAATTTCAAACCTTCGATCCGTAGTCACGCTTGTACGTGTCCTTTGCAAACAGTGTATCTATAAAGAGTACCCGTGTCTATGCAAGCAGTGCGTACCTAGATAAGACGCATCCTAACGGAACCCTTTGATTAGAGTCTTCAATTTATCATATTGCAATACACTGCCAAACACGACTTTAAATAGTCAAAAATATAGAGACTAAATTGGAACCTTGAATTATTGATTGGAAGTTTCACAGAGGAAATAGTTAAACTAACTAAACGATGCTTTGTGTGTCAGCCAGTTATTTTTAGTATATTATGTATCACAAATATTTCTCACGATTTTCATTATATCAGGCGGCAAATATTTATTATCCTGATTATTATAATATGATCTATAGTTGCAGTTTTAGATATTGCCGAAAACTCCTATTGAAGTTTCAAGCATTATTTTTAACCTGCATTACTTCTTTTATCGCCTGCCGATGCCGACACCTCTGACATCTGTGCACAATTTGGATCCTGATCAGACACATAGAGAATCTATGAGCCGCGCTCTGACAAAAATGGTCTTATTGACGTTCGTGAAATGACGTTGCATTCGCGGAGTTTTGACGTAATTGCTTGCAAATATTTCCTACGGATAGTTTTAACCTTCAATAATGTAAACACTGTTTGAAAAGCTGTAATCAAAACGTCGATGGATGAAGAACTAGAGGTAAAAATGAAATACTGGTTTTGTAGCTGCTTATACAGGCATGACACTCAATTATCATTATAATTGCATGCATTCAGGTCAGATGTTTTTCAGTGTTACGAAGCACATGTTTATAAAAATGCAAATGGCGGTGCAGCACACATTTTACAATCCTGCCATGTGTTAATTTAAGAATGTAAACAGTTTTATACAGATCCTAAAACTTCATTTGGAAGTATTTGTCCGCTTTTCAGTATTTACCATCTTTCTCATTCTGCGAGTAGGTATGATAGTACATAATTATCTACTGTGTAGATCCTGATTGCTGTGACCATATATGATAAATATGTTTTCTTGCATGTGAAGTGATAGGCAAATTGTCTTGTTCCCGAAATAAAACATTTATATTAATTGATGTTTAAATGACATCTGCTAACTTTTTGTGGAACTCAAGTCACAACTTGGTAGCATTTGATTTTAAACACTTTTTAACTTCTTGTGTCATATGTAGATCTCTTGATTTAATCATATGGTTATAGCAACCTTTTCCATAAAATGCACATGTTTCAATAGTTACAGTTCATTATTTTATATTTTTGTTAAATAAGTTAAACTGTAAATATGTTTTGTTATATACCCGTTTTGTTGATTGTTCATCGAAGCGGCATTGCCCAAGGGGGTCCCCTATCATATATTTTATTATGAGTTAGCGAGTGTTATATTCGATTCCTGTTAAGTCTTAGTTATATTATAGTATTGTTTCATAGTAAAAACGCATTGAATGACAACTTATTCAAGTAAAAGCAGAAATATCAGCAGTCGATAATATGGCAACAACTATGTTAGATGGGTATTTATGTCATACTGGTTAAGGTGGTTCGACAGCGGGCGGCCCGCATCTCGAGTTCCGGAAATGCTGATGACTTTCACCTGATCTTTTCGGCACGTGTTTATAGTAGAAAATTTAGATAAAGAAAATTTGGATGATATTCAGTGTCTTCTCTGTTAGCACAGTTGGTTACGGTGGTTGACTAGCAATCCAAAGGTTCTAGGTTCGATTCTCACTCGCTTCAAAACTTTTTTTTAAAATAAATTGTCCGATTTTATTTACTAGTTAATCCATAACGCAGTGATCAAAGGACAGGCTATGTTTAGTCACGTAATAATGAATAATATCAGATGCAAGTATAGTCAAGTGACAACTAAACTTTGTGAGGATTTATAGCCTATATGAAAGATGGCAGCTTAACACGGGACAAAAGTAATGCTGAAAGATAGATCCTAAAGGAGCTTTTATGCATTACTTTTGTTCTGTATGAAGCAGTCACATGTCTTCAAAGATCTACAGGCTACCGTATTTAATGGTCCCTTATAACAGGTTTGACTTATGGTATTATTTAGAGCTGACGGCATTTTAAAGTTGAACCCAAGGGAGGTTACTCGTTGTGTGTTAACATTTTGTCAGAATTTCTGGAAATCATGTATAAAATGTAAATTCCACTGTAGATTTTCATGAAACTTATGCGACTAGTAGAACTAAGTTATATCTATCTAATAAGAGTAAAAATAGTGTATGTTAAACGACTAGATTTTTGGTAATTTGAGATTTAGTGACTTTTTCCGAATTTGACTTTTTTAAAATATTGATATTTCCAGAAAATATGCCATGAAATATTTTTTGTTTACACAATATCTTATAGTCTCTGTACAGTTTACTTGAATGTACAGAAATTATTGAGTTATATCATTTTATAAAGAAAATATTCCTGTTTATTAAAAAAGGAGCTTTGCTCGACAAAAGGTCCTGTCAGAAAAAAACGGCACTGTAACTTTTTTTTATTTTAACGACTTTTCACTCTCCATATGGTATATTTCAATTTAATCAAGGTTTCAAAGAATTCTGACACAGAATAAGCTGACCCGCGAACCACCTTAAGCAGTCATCTGTCTTCAGCGATCTCCAAGTCACTAATCACTGTACACAGTTTTTTAATACATGTATTAACAAAATAGTAGCACACTTATTTTAGTAGCTACTCAGTATAAAGGGCTTGTTTTAGAAGTGACATGCCACAAGGGTTGGTTGAAAATGATAATTCTAACGTTAATCCTCACGCTGAATAGCCATACTTTCACCATTAAAAACTAACCGTCTAGCTTTAAAACAGTGTGACACGGCTAATAAATGCAAACTTTAACGTTGGCGGTCCAATACCGGCCGATGTACCGTGCTCCCTCTGTACAACGACATTCAATGGGAGACACGGAGTGTGTGTGTACCTCGGAGGGAGTTGTTATAGGGAGGGAAAATTAAGACTTGACTAACATTTGCAACAGCTTGATTCCAGATCAGACGCCGCATATCGCGGTGTCTGATCTGGATCCAAGCTGTTTGTCAATCGACATTATATTTATTCTATAAAAATGTCCACTTATACGAAACTTTGAGAAAATATTGCAGCAGTGAAAGCGTTAGACTTAATTATCCTGTTTAGGGAACTGCAGCAATGGTATTTTTAAGGTGGGAGTCGTTGTTGGGAGGGCTGTTTAGGGAGGGAGCTCTGTATTCAGGTTGATTCATTTTTGACGAAAACAGCCGATCTCACGGGCTAACATCAAGAACGTAGAGAGCTGAGTACAACGCCCTGTAGTGAGCTCCCAGCTGACAGTTTGTTTATCATATGCCTTCAATATACACCGACAACAACTAAATACAATGCAAAATCGTAGTCTTTAAAACCATTTAATATCCAGAGACCTTTGATATTTGAAGCCGGAACAAGAATTATTTTATGGCACAAAGAAGAACGCGGACATTGCGGACAACAGGTAAAAAATCGATACTTGATAAGATACAAATGATACGATACAAGAAGTAAGATATACAGTAAAACCTCTCTATTCCGACCACTAAGACGATGGCTAATTGGTTGTAAAAAAGGCAGGTGCTTTCAGTTTAAATGTCACCTTGCTTTAAGCAGTCACCTGTCGTAAACTAACAATAATTTACACATTTTTTGTGGTCGTTATAGAGAGGTTTTACTGTAGTGTTTTGTATCTTAGAACTACTCGCGGAAAAGTCCGCTATCACAGGAAAGCATACACCCCAAGGGATCACCCTCGATGACAGATCGAAGACTCATGATAAGCATATCCTTTTATAAAGGAAACGCATCAAACAGCTTTTCGGATGCTGTCTGGTCTGGCTCACCACTGTATTGAACACGTGTCATTAGTGTAAGCTTATGGCATAAGAGAGGTTAATGACATACACATATTATGGACTGTAAATAGTTGAATAACTTTACACTTGGTCTGCGTGAAGGGTTAATGCCTAATCTCAACTAATTTAACCCGTTCACTGTCAAGTCGCCAATACTGGCAGTTGCAAATATTTTGTATTCTGCTCCAAACTGTTTGACACTCATACAAAGGTTTCCTTAGTCAAACATGCATCTATTCCAAGTGTTAAAAGTAAAAACAGACACGAAATATAAGCCTACGATAGCATGACATAATTATGCTAAGTTGATCTCGCTTGTACCCACAATCTACACGACATACTTATTGTATCCGATAACAGGCATGTGTTAGATTTCAATTGATACCACCAAGGTTTAAATCGGCCTAGTTTGTCCTTTACACTAGCTTGTAAAGGGTTATGAAAATACTACAAAAATTGGATTAGACGACTGTACATCACTCGGAGGTGTCTTTTGTGAAGAAATAAGGTAACTGATTTAAAGTTGGCTAAATTCCACTTTAATTTAAACGATTATCGTTTTTAACCATTTGCTTTCCGATCACGACGTGACTGGAGATGGCAAGCAGTCTGGAGAAAGATCAAACGCCGCTGAATCCAAAATTGTTGACATTTATTTTATAAGATTATGCCTTTGAAAAACATGAAACTTGTACAGTGCTCCCTCTCTACAACGACACACAATGGCAGACACATGTTGGATGTGTTGTTCGGAGGAAGTCGTTATATGGAAGGAAATAAAGAATTGGCTTTCATTTCAAAACAGCTTGAACGTAACGCGACCTCTGATCTGGATTCAAGCTGTTTGTCACTCGTCATTATACTTATTCTATCAAAATGTCTTCTACATATGTAACATTAAGAACAAGCAGCAGACGATATTTCAGCATTAAAAAGCGTTAGACAAAATTGTCCAGTTAAGGGACCAATCTTTGTTGTAAGAAGGGAGTCATTGTTTGGAATTGGAGGTACGTTGTAGGGGGGGGGGGGGGGGGGGGCATTGTATTTTGACATTTGCAGATTACAGTTTGAAAGCAAACGATATTTCAAGGGTTATACGTGTAAAAACATGCATTCGAAACTTGACAACTCGATCGCGATTAATTCAATCGGATAACATGTTACTTTAAAAGTTGAATTGCAATAATGGAACACTACGTCGAACATACTCGTAGTATATAGCTGCGATAACGTATCTGCACTGTAGCGTGTTCAGGTAATTGTATATCGGAGTCCAACGTGCTATCGTACAACCCTTATACATGTAGTACGACATAACGTTCTTCAATGCTCTCCAATAATAATTCATTGCGGCCCCCATGTTTATTTGCTTTTCAATGGTACGAATGAAGTATTTACGAATCGGAATAACACACGCAAAAGTGTACTAATCAACTGATATGCATCAATCTTATCGCATATAAAAGGATTTAAATATAATATTGTAAGCTACTTTGTTTGATACATTAAGTATCGGTAACGGTTGGTTTATTGAAGAGAAATTAACTCAGAACTGTTCGCTGTGGCTCGTGTACTCATTTGGACGCCATTTGGAAATCCTGTTCACTTTGTCAAACGACCCTAGATGCAGTGGTGTGTGTAGCTCGCCAACGATATCATGCAAACAGGTATTTTTAGTGTAAATTGTCACGATCGGAGGCCATCGATGGGATCCAATTAGATAACTTAACACGCTACAGATAAAGACTACCATCCTATACAGTTACGTCCCAGAAAAATGCGCTCACCACAGAAATCCTACGGTGGTTGCACGGCGTAAACCAATGTTTTACAAGCAGAATTACATGGTAGCTTAAAGCAGGCTGAAAGTAAAGCAGAATGCGCCTTAAGGCGCATTATGCTTTACTTTCAACCTGCTTTAAGCAGCCACGTGTAAAAAAAACCAGAAACAGGCGATGGGGAAAAGGTACGATTCGTAAAATCGCACTTGAAAAATGCAAATTTGGAAATCTTAGGATTTTTTATGTCAACTTATGGCAGCCCTGTACAAGCTGTCGAGCTCGCCTCGGAATTATAACTAAACGTGGAGCAAATGTGAGTGAGGCATTAGCTTCTCAGCAATGGCGCAAGCCGAATGTGATTCACAGGTTTCGTCGATTTGGAATGTTTTTTTCTGACATTCAGGTTACCTACTTCTTGAATAAAGTTTCTGTTGATTTAAATTTTACTGGCGTTATCGCGGGCAACGTTTTCGAGAGATAGTCGGCCAATTTTGACAAAAATGTACCGTTACCCTCCATTGACTCCATAGTAAGACTTCCATAATGGCAGGTGTAGTAAAACCGCCGAGTGTCAAAAAATGGCGTGACAATCTCAAATAAACGAATTTTAATCTTTGTACTAAAAGTATAAAGATTAAAATTCTTATTTTATCTTAAAACGGGTAAAAACAAGTCTTGTTTTTTTTACCCACTTTAAGACAAAATATTAACTGTTTGAACATATAACAACTATAAACAATGACTACAGAATTTGCACCCTTGTAGAGATACTAGTTAGGTTCGTAGCCCTTTTAGACTTTAGTCTAGAGTAAGAGATAACTATGTTATCGCAGCTTGTATCATTAAGTTATTATAAAACGCTTAAAAAGCTGAATGTACGGCACCGACTTACATTTTGACTTAAAACAAATTCAATCCTAGTAATGAAAATACGTGAAGAGTACACATGTTCTGTACAAACAGTGAGGCTCATTATCAGAAAAGCTCTTTAAGGACCCCCCCCCCCCCCTTTGTCAGCGTCTGCACTGCCTTTCATTTTGAAGTGTTTAATATTACAAAACTTTAAATAGTCAAACATAGTATTCCCTATATATTTCGCCCATAACCAAAATACTTGAGGACTAAAAGTCATATATAAAATAGTTATATCTCTTTACAAGACAATTCGATACTAAATAACTATAATATGGCAGTTTGCGTGACATTCAAATTGTTTTCGAAAGTTGACTATTTGAATGTCACGCAAACTGTCATTTAATATTTATTTTACTACACTGAGCTTATCTACCCTGAATGTGGAATCGTTTCGTTCGTTTTCTATAAAAACTGTTGTGAATACCAATTTAGCGCCGCCTAGCACGTAACGCGGGAAACGACGTCACATTGTTCATATCATTACAAAAAAGGAAGAAGAATGTTAAGACAAGTAGACTGAAGACACAGCGTCTTTTTCATTGTCTAGTTGGCAAATTTCTCCTCCGAAATTGTGACCAATAGTTTAGATGCCATGTTTGGTGTCATCTGGTGACAGTTGTCTGGAACAGAGGGAGCATTATCAAGTTTCTAGACGCTTAAATGTTTGTAAGGACTGTATAAAGGAAAGCAACTCGGTCAGAAAATGCTTAAAGAATATAACATAGTGACAGTATTTTTTGTATAGATGTAAAAGACATGCAAACTGTTTCATTTTCGTCGATAGGAAATTAACAAAGTGAGGTGTAATAATATGTAAATATTAGATGGCAGTATGCGTGACATTCATATTGTCTACCCGAGTACAGAAAGTCACCCCGAGGCGAAGCCGAGGTTTACAATCGTATTTTCGAGGGATGACGAGAAACGTGTCTATATCCTAGGCTAGTAAACGGTAGCGGAAGGCAGGTTTAAATATTGCAGAATGTGCCTTAAGGCATGATCTCCTTTACTTTCAACCTGCTTTAAGTGGTCTTATTTCTCCAAAACTACAAACGGGCACTTTCCAAATAATACCCTTAGTGTGCTGGAATTGAGTACATACCTCATTTGCACACAGTGTAGATCCAGACCCAGAGCCCTCTGATCATGATATTCACTGGTTGTCATAATACTATATATTAAAATTACAAACCACTCCAGGATCAGTGTAAACTGGTCATAAATATCAAATGGAACAGTCAATTTGAAAAGTCTGCTAATGAAGGGTTAGATTAATCTACTACGTAAATGTTGATACATGGTACCCCAAAGTATTAGTACACTGGTCAGTATATGATGCCTTCCATTTATATAGTCCTTATGACAAATTAGTGATCAAGATCGTGTGGCTGATATGTCGCTGAAAAAAGGACGTTAACTATATCATGCAAAAGCATGATGTTTTTAATCTTAGCTGTAACGGCTATTATGTTAAGCGGAGTGGAACGGTCATACAGTGGAGAATCTGTTATTCTTTCCCAATAAACGCGTTTACGCTAAAACTATTATTTGCAGTGCAAACAGTTTGGAGCCAGATCAGACGCCGGGTAACCCGGCGTCTGATCAGGTTCCAAACTGTTTGCCACCAAGATAAACAAGAATGATCAGAATTGTCCAAAAGTTGTTCTTTTCTACGTTTTAGTGCTTTGCGTTTGCGTACGTTTGCGTTTAAACGGGAAAGAATAACAGATTCTCCACTGTATATCATGCAAAAGCATGATGTTTTTAATCTTAGCTGTGACGGCTATTATGTTAAGCGGAGTGGAACGGGCATAGTAACGTTTGAAGAGAATCACAAGACCATCATTTCTAAGACATTATTTTGAATTTCAGCCATTGACTTAGGCGGCAGTATATTTAGGTTTTGTGGCCATTTTGTTTAGCAGAGCAAACCAGGTACACTTAAAATCATAACATTCCATAAGACAAACATTTCTGTGAATTTACTTTGAATTTGGAGCATTGGCTGAGGAGAACATGTCATTTAGTTTGCTTTCTCTATTTTTAGCTGTGTCGACCGTTTTGTTCGGCAGAACGGAACGACTATTTTTTATGATGTGGGAAATTTGTTGAACATGTTTATGAAATTATTAAGAAACCTGGTCAAAGGTTCAGGTGGAATAGTCATTTATGTGGATTGACGTCCAATTTTTGCGCTGCCTGGCAATTTTTTGTAACGAAAACCGATACTGAAGAATCGTTACTCAACAAAATAATGCGTATCGGTTTCTTCCAGTGGGTACTTTCGGTTTTAAACAATATCTATAACTCGCGACAAATAAACAGTAAGCACTTGCAATTGCATTAGAAAGGGAAGTGTTTGAAACCTGGCAATTGCTCTTTCTAATAAAGCTAATGGAATCCCCGGGACTTCGTTAAAAGGGAATAGTAACTTGATCCCGAGAACGCAGACACGAAGCCGACTGCTCATTTGTATCAGTAGTATATGACAGGACCTTTAGTTTCAAAAGAAGCATCATAACATATGCTTGTTTAACCATTTAAGAATATTCAAAAATCTAACTTTTCTTGCGTGAAGTTTGATTAATATTTTATCAATATAGTTTGATAGAGTGAGTGTTTTTATTGAAATTGAGCTAAAACAATTGAATAATATGCAAACATTTCTGGCAACAAAACTATCCATTTTGTATCATACGTTTAGTAAGCATCAAGTTTTAACTGTTTCAATGTCTGTTTGTATCAATTATTAGATATTCTGTAAATCATTTCAGAAAGTTAAAAAATACATAATTTACTCTTTGTCGAGATTGACTACATTATAAATAATTATCTTTCACGTGTCCATAGGCAAAAACAAACCTATGAGGTTGTTTTAACCATGGCACTAATGTATGTTTGGAGAACCTATACAGACATTGTCATAAAGAGACTATATAAATTTCACTTAGGCGCGTACATGTTTTCCCTTTAAAGCAATATATGGACGGACGACGGACGAACGGACGAACACCGAACGATAGGCGATTCTGAAAGATCACATTTAGCATTTGGCTGAGGTAAGCTAAAATCGTTCAAAAGGGTCCGTTTCATAAAACTTCATACGACAATGGTCGTAGGTCAAAACTTTAAAACACGTTTAATTTCTGAGTTCTCTATCTAACTCTGTCTTGCCTTTTCAAGACGATTCTATATAGATGTCACAGGACAGGATTAGATGCAGAAATAAATAATATTTGACACTTTTATAATCTGACTAAAACGACATTAAATTTGTCGTACGACGTTTTATGAAACGGGTCCCAGAGTACATTAGGCAACTGAGGTGTGACTGCTAGCGTTACAATATAAAAACTGTCGATACTTGCTTTTATTTTCACAGGTGAAGAAGAAATCGGAGCTCAAGGTAAGAGATCGAAACATTTCCTTACATTGTAATTATTATGTCTCTGTCAAATATATGTTACTAATCAGAATCGTCATATGAACATGACTTTAACTAGAGGCTATGTCGTAGAGTTTGGTGTATATTTAAGGAGTTTAATACATGCATTTAAAACCCCTTTTTTAATGAGGACGATATAAATTTGTATAATAACTGCACATATATATAGAAAACAGGTATAAATAGATTGGTAGGGTGGTGAAGGGAAATGGATATTATAGAGTATTTGATATATAGAACCTACGTAACTTGCAAACTATCTATTGGATTTTGCTAACGGCGTAGACCCCGACAAACAGGTTTACATACATGTAGTCTTTTGCAAAATCTACGTCTTTGTGTAGCTACACGTATTGTTAAATGACTCGGTCAAATTGCATTCAGTTTAGAACTTAATTAGACGTATATAGGTAAACGTTTTTTGTAATGCTCTTCAATATATTATATCAGTGACGAAATACGCATTAGAGTGATATATGTTTGTCTATTTCTATGTTTGTATTTGAATTTGGTATGGGATTGTAAATTTGTTTTAAACAATGAAACGTGTGCTAAGATGCTACTTAGAAGTAAATGAATTTCAAAATGGTTCCTAATGCAGAGAACACGTAAGCATACAGGTATTATATGGGCGTTTTGCTCTGTCTTTTGTTCAAAATGAAGGCGTCAACGTGTTAACAGTGTTCCATGCATTTTTGATAAGTGACCGCTTCAGACAAGTTGGAGTATATCGAGAAAACGAGAAAGAAACGTTCTGTTGATTATTGTTTATCTTTAGTTTAAATTTGTCTTTGATTGCTTTTTTATTTGTAAATTTATTTGATATTAAAACTTTCACTCTCAAAGACGTCATAAAGCGCATTTGCAAACAGTTTTGATCCTGATCAGACGCCGCGCAACTCGGCGTCTGATCAGAATCAAAGCTGTTTGCACTCATTTCTAAATTGCATTAGTCATACTGCCTGCAATCTTACTTTGAAACGATATTTCGGACAATACTATTGAAACAGACGACAATATGGCGATGAAGGGTACACTTCTCACAATAATGGGTAAATCACCTTTCAGCACTGCATGGACCAGAAGTAAACAGCATCGTGCTATCAACGTGTAGTATATAACGGACACAATGACTGATACAAACAGTAACACCATACAAGTTCAGGACCCTAACACAGAGGTTAAACCGAAAGTGACGATAGACCAGGCCCTTGAAGTGGTTAAGAGAGTATATGGCTTAAAGGTAAGACAGGTGTACAGGCCATCTGACTTTCTACCACTTCCCAAATACAAGCACATTTACACACCTATACATTAACTTTTTACCGGTCCGTCTAAAGACACGAAACCTGGCAAAAACTCCTAAATCCACTAAAAAATCATCACTACTACAATTCCTTAATATGTAATCAATTAAAGCCTTTAAATTGTGTTTTTAAACTTAAATAATTTATGGAGAAAATAAAGAGCAAAAAGAATTCGTAAGAACATAGCTATATACAGTCACTTCCTTTTGGTGCTGGTATCCACACCAGCACCAAAGGAAGGTAACAGTATATATCTATGTGTTACGTTTTGTAAGAGTTGTTCCACTTAAATTTATAAGCTTTTATTTGATTTGATATTTAGGACTTCAAGTAGTTTGGGTTGTTTTTAAGTGGTTTGGGTAGGTTTTGGGTCTTTAGACGGAGCCACTGTTTACCATTTTCCCAGTACACGCGGATTTACACATTTTCATTGACTTTTCATCATTTATCATTTATGTGAACATAAATCTCCTTAAGGTTAAGTATTAGTTATAGTTCATTTTTTGAAAATTATGCAATATAACAGAACAGAACAGAACAGAACAGAACAGAACAATCATTTTATTTGACTTGTACACAAGATACATCGTCATACAACTTACATACAAACTGTTACGTCAATCAATAGGCTTATCCAAACCTAAACCAACATACATGATATACATAATTATTTGTTGTTCTTTGTCTCTGCTGGGAGAGTACAAACTTATAATCATACTATGGATTTAATAACGTTCATTAAGTTCTGAAACAAAAATTTCCTGGTCCATGCTTATAAAGCGTTCGATCCCAGTCCGAGATCGCTCACCAGTTCCTAATCCAGTTCCAAAAGCTCGAGAACGATCCCAAACCAGAGTCAAGCAAATGCTTCTTTAGTAAACAAAGCTAGATTATTTAATATTTTCTTATCATGACTAAGAAATAATTGGCATAATTTAAACATTGATGGCCTTGAAATATAGATTTTTTATCTAAATATCTGTGTCTTATCTCGTTATATATAGGACAAACACAAATAAAATGATAAATATCGTCTATGTCCAAAAGGTCGCAAAAAGTACAAACTCGTTTCTGGGAATTCTATTAACGCCATAACGCCCGGTCTGTATTCTAAGAGAATGAGATGATAACCTTAACTTTGTTATATACAGTCTTAGGTTATGGGGTACAACAACTAGATATAGTTCATATGAAAAACTGGGGTTAAAGTGTTTATACTCTTCTAAAACGGGACTGTTTTGTATTGACTCATACCATTCCTGGACAAAACAATCAACTACACGTTGTTTGAATCAGGCCGGGAATGTTTTAACAGCGGCTTGATTCAAATTATTAAAGACGTCTGAAAAACCATAAATATCAAGCAAATGTTTAACCTGCCAAACCCAATTTTTCTTACCCTGTTTAAAGTCTCCCACAGCTAAGTTATACAATCTATTTAGATTTATGTTGTCTGTTTGTGTTAACTTGCACCCATATTTAATTAATTTATAAAACAGGTAATAAAAATAGGATAGCGACAGAGTTACCCATAAACACCCATGGTGCTTGAATTTTTTGAAATCCTCAAAATGCGTTTGCAAAACTTAAGATGAACCCTCTCAATATCTTTTGATTTAGTAAAACCCCAAATTTCGGAAGAGTAATTCAAAACGGAACCCACACACGAGTCAAATAATTGGCAAAGCGTTTTTGACTTTAATGGCACTCTATTACAATTTACTAATAAGGTATACAGTGCGAACTCATTGTTAGCACTGAAATTACCGTTGCACTTGAAGACAGTTCCAAGATAGTTGAATGTATCTACATTTTCAATAGGCAAACCATTGTAAGTCCATTTTTCATCTTCACGCAAAGCAATTCGTTTCTAAATACCATGACTTTTATTTTTGCATTATTTACTTCAAGGCCCCATTGTTGACAATATGTATATAACAAATCCAGATATAACCTGGAGCGACCGTAGGGAGCGAACAGGTTTTGTTGTATAATTTCAAACCAAATGAACTATATCTGGTTTACCGTTTGCCTCAAATATAGCACGCAGGCCAGCTTATGTCAGTTTCCGTTCAACCTACATTACCTATACTTAGTTATGGCTCAACACAAATTACCACTCGTCCGAGTTTTTCAGCCAATAAAAGGGCTCTATTTTGGATGACGGTGCTTCGCATTTTCAGAAGCCGGCGAGTTCACATTTACACATGACGTCACACAAAAAACTAGAAAATCGACCGGGAACCCTGTACGCGTGTAGGGCTCGCAGTAGGCATTTCCATTTAGACACAAAACCAAGCACGCGTTCCGACAGTATAGGGCTGAAAAATGGCGTGAACGATCATTGTGGACTGGTGTGACATGAAAATGCTCGATCAATGATTTGCTAAAATATGATTCGCCGTAAAAATCAGTCACCAAGTATTAAGCAGCACATGATCAACCAAGATTCGAGTCCTTTAATCCCCTAATAGAGCCAAGCAATAATTGTTTTAAAGTCTGTTTAGAAAAAAAAAAGTAAAACACAAGTTACAGGGTGAAAACAATTCAAAACACCATAAATCAAGTGCATTCTTGGTTTTTAAATGACATTGATCTGGACTATGTTGTTAAGTGCGTTATACTATTATTGACAAAAATGTCTATGGCACCGAAGGGGTTGACGACGGATGGCTGTTTAACGCAAGAAAGAAACGCTTATAGGAGCCTCTGTATTGCTTGCCTAATGCATTGATAAAAAGCAACCGTATTTAAGTACAATATTGAAAATAAACTCCTTCCTTTCGATAAGTTTTATAGTCAAATCTTTGTAAAGCGATTACACAAAATAAGACTAGACCCACAGGTCGGCTGCTTAACCCTTTAAACCCAACACTTATACAATGAACAATTCGGGTCTAGTCCATTTTTGTAATAGGACCTCTACGATGTAGTTCTACAAACTTTGCTCTGGACAAGTGTAACGGTACATGATAAATGACGAGTGAACTCGTCACCTAGGGTTCAATGAGTTAATGCATGACATGAGTAATACAGAAATGTCAATTCAGAGTGTTTCATATTAATTTCGTTATGCACTAACTATAGTCGCCTGTGTACAGAACTCTTTGATTTATTCATGCCTCTTCATTGAAAAGCCGCAGTACACAGGTTATACATTACAGCGGTTGCTGTATGACGTAATGATGCGCTACGCTCCGCCTTTAGCACGCGGTGTCCCATAACCGGTTCATTACTTGTTTATTTCTGCTATACCCAATTACAAAACTGAAAAATATGCGATATATTTTTTCATTTCTCGCTGAAATGGAGCCCTTTCATTGACTGGTAAACTAGGGCAAACGGTAAGGAGTCCTTATGAGATCGAAATTTGTACTCTACGAACATTGATCGGCCATAATCGTCAACTGCCAGTATGTTACAAATCTTGCTAAAACATGGTTCGGAACAGGTCGGCAGTTCACATTAAGCTGATCGGTCTCTGTTGAGTTTCGATATTAACCGACATTGTTCAGGTCCTCAACCTTAAGGAGAGTGGTTCTTTACTCTCCAGTCGAGAGCTTTGTTCAGATAACGCACACCTGTATTCAGAGTCTCATTTTGATTTATATCTATTGGCATTCTGGTGATATTCTCTTAATCAGTTCATGATCAAATTTATCGTGAGGTTTTTACCTTGTTGCCTTGTTCAATATTGTTGTCTGCAATATTGTTTCAAAATTAGAGTTAAAACAGTATGACTCAAGGAATTTAAAAACGAATGTCAAACAGTTTGGATCCCGATCAGACGACGCGTTAAGGGATCCAAAGTGTTTACAAATGCGCTTTATGACGAAATTGAGAGGGAAAGGGTTAAGAACAAGATTTCTAAGAAAGGGTTAATAGAAAACAAACAGGTCAACACACCGTAAACGTGTAGACTTTCGGACTCTACCAATAGTCAAAAGATAACTGCTAGAGTTATAGAGTTGCAATATTTATCGACTCTTTTCTGTTAATTTAGACCAAGACGTTGAAAGCTCTACCTGGGTATGAAGACTGGAATTACTTCTTTAAAGCCAATGAAGATTACGACAACAAAAACATAACTAACATATCACCAGATGGATACGTGTTAAAGATTTTCAATACCTTACATTCATCAAACCCAACTGTTATAGGTACTGTGATTCATTTTTACATTTTCGGTTCATTTCAGCATCATGTTCGCTTATTCTGATACCAAAAGTTTTATAAGTGTACATAGTTAAATGTCTAACGCATTATTTGGTCTAAAAACATTGTGTCGTCTTTAGATATTCCAAGATTTAATTGAAATCGGACAGCTGATAACATGCTGATGTTAAGCGAAATAATATGATTTCTTAAACGCCTATGCCTATTTGTAATTATAATCCAAAAACGTTTTCCATTAAACTATGATATTATGATGCAAGCGTTTGTGGACATGTTTAGAGTTAATTTGAAAGACATGGCATTTTAATCAGGTACCAGTTCTTTTATTCAGAGGCACAACACGCTTTGATGAACCACGTAATGGAAAAGGGGATGGTCACTCAATCCATTATACAGAACAAGAAAGGCTTAGAGTTTAGTATTGAAGAATTCACGGACAAAAACAATGGTGAGATTTGTAGTTAAATTCAGTGATTTATCTGGACTCATTTTTAGTGAAGAGGTTAAATTAGTTAAAAATGCTCAGCCATTTACCATTAATGCATTCGCACTAGTATATACAGTTTTAAAGTCCCTTGGGCAAGGAATCAACAGTTTTATATAGAACACTGTATTTTATTTATTCTTCGGAATCAGATTTATCTATTTACATTTAATCAGTACATCTTCGCATGAAAGAGCTTTAAACTCTGAAAATCGGTATATCTTGCATTTGTTTGTGAGTACATAATAGTCTTACAATAATGGGCGCAAATTGAGCCAAATGCACAGGCTTCGAGAAAGATGTACATCAATGTTTACTGATGCAATGATCTTAAAGGTTTTATTTTGATATTAGATATTTCATTCTTTAATGGTTATTTATTTCTACAATCCTTTTAAACTTCTCTGGACTTACATTTGGGCATTTCATATTTTAAGAATATCGGTTATTTGAAATTAAAAACAACAAAAACTTTGCTATTTTTCTACTTTAATTTTGACTTCATTGGTGTTTCAAAGTTATTTTGAGTCATATCAAATAACAGGCAACGTAATATCTATCAAAACGTGTCCGCATTGATCATGCAGCTCGGTAGTCTTAACAAACATATACTTATTTCACCCTTAATAACGATACAATACATTTTTATCATTTTTAGGAGAAAGCCGGCAATACGCAGTACGTATTGTAACATTTATTTCTGGACTCATACTCGACCAAACACCACAAGTTGCTGGGACCTTTCGAAACGTTGGGGAGTTTCTGGGAAAGCTTCAACAAGCAATAACAGTGAGTAAATAAAACCAAAAAAACCATGTTACTATTATAAGATCATTTTCCTTACCTATTGAACATTAGTGACGCGGTGCATATGAACGTCCTTTACAGTTTACATTTGAAATATCGCGGTCCGTCTAATGACCCTAAACCTGCCGAAACCTCCCCAATCCAATTAAAACCCACACTACTACAATTCCTTAATATATAATCTGATAAAGCTTTTAAATGGTGTATTTGAATTTAAATGAAGTATAAAGAAAATTAAGAGCAAAACGAATTTGAACACCACGTAAGAACATAGCTTCATGCAGTTACTTCCCTTTGGTGCTGGTGTAAAAGGAAGTAACTGTATTTACCTATAGTTGCTCCCATTAAATGCCAAAAATTATCGTAGATTTGATTTTAATTTAACACTTGTTTTATTATTGTAGCTTAAATGCGTCACTTATAAGCTTTTGATATTTAGCAATTGAAGTAGTTTGGGTTGTTTTTAAGTGGTTTGGGTAGGTTTAGAGAGGTACGGCGGTCAAACTATTATATATTTTCGTTGAACAAATTGACCAGACAGAAGTGCATGCAATATGTTAGCTGTAGATTTAGAAAAAAGTCAAACACTGCCTAGATATATATAGACTCACAGTTTCTACTAGAACTCTACGTATCCTAATTTGCAGTCTGAATTTGCGAGACTACTTGAGAGAATTTTGATAGGACACTTGGGAACGTTTTAATACCTAATGGTGATCTAAGTATGTCTGATGTACAATCGGCGTAGTAGTACAGTATTTTTGTGATTAGAAAATGTATAAAATATATGCACAGAACGCCGTACGATATGTACGGAACTCTTTATTTTTCCCGTTTCTGTGAGAAATATCGCAGCATCAAATAATTGTTAGAAAATTGAATATATCCATCAGTTTTACTTGTGTCACAATCGAACTCTGAGGGTTTGGTGATGTGTTTCACATTAAAAGTGTCAAATTTATAATGTTAAGCTCAAATTATATGTACTTGTTCAATTTGTTTAGATTTGAATTAAATCAAGATCGCCTACTGTCGCATATATATCTACAGGTTTTCATACTTAGAAATTTGTAAATTATATGTAAGGAAATAATATAATTCTAGAATGCAATAGTTGCAGACAACAAAATGCCATCTATTAATGAAATAATATCAGATTTTAAGTGTCAATATGGTCAGAATTAGAGGCAAGAACTACAGGAACCCCCTTTTAGAATGAATCTTGGACCCGTCTTACGAAACGTCCTTGGACAAAAACGGTCGTAAGTCAAAAGAAAAAAGTATACAGCTTAATCCTGTATGGTGACATTTCTTTTTCAAGACAATTCCAAAGAGATGTCACAAGACAGAATTAGATTCAGAAATGAATATTTACTGAGAATTTTAAAATCTGACATACGACAATATTTGTTGAACAACGTTTCGAAAGACATGCCCCTGGGACCCGTTTCATTAAACTTAGTCAGCCAGATTACTAGGCTTGAATTTCAATTTGTTTTATCATTTTGACGTTCAAAGAAGCAATGTGTAAATTAGATTTACCAATTTAACCTTTCTTTTACACAGGGTTTTCATCATCCGTTTTACGACACTTATAATCACATATGGAACATGTTTGAGACGCCGAAGTTAAGAAATTTTATAGAAGCTGTCAAAGACAAAGATGACAGGAAGATAGTTGAAGAAGTTATCGATACGTTTGAAAAAGTGATCGTACCAGAGTCTGTCAATTTTAAAAAAGGTAGTTTTAATGATTTTAACCCTTATCCTGCTGGTCGCGACTTCACAGGTTTTTGCAAACAGTTTGGATCCAGATCAGACGCCGCGTAACGCGGCGTCTGATCTGAATCCAAACTGTTTGACACTCGTCTTTAGGTTTCTTTAATTAAAAAATGTATAAACCTAAATTTAACAAATTTTGCAGACGACAATTTCAAAGCAGACGACTTTGCAGCAGGATAAGGGTTAAGTAAAATATCTTAGATTTGTTATCAAATTTGTCCATCTTTATGATGAGCCGGTCTATGAAAATACAGTATACCTCTGACAAACGGATGAAAATGTTTGGATTGTTCAGAAATGCAAAGATCCTTTAACCTTTATCATGCTGAGTAAATTTTGGCTAACATTTACAATTTACATACAATTTGGATCCAGAACAGACGCCTCATACAGAGTTTTACCGCAGAGCATATATATATCTGTAGCAAACGACATTCAGCGTAATCATGATAACGATCCTTCTTCATACATTAACCCTTTCCCTTATAGAAGCGACTTTTAGCACACTCATTTTATTCATCCGCTGAAGAAAATAGTTCCAAATTATACCGTAATGAATATGTGTCATATTAAATACTTTCCTTATTCTAGCAGTTAATAGCTTAAAGCAGGCTGAAAGTAAAGCAGAATGCGCCTTAGGGCGCATTCTGCTTTACTTTCAACCTGCTTTAAGTAGTCACATATCTTCAATTATAGAAACAATGCTATCAGGTAAAGGGTTAAGGAGCCACTTGCACTGTTAGCAATGTACAGTCGAATTTTAATATCTCGAGTTGGTTTTGTCAATCATACCCGTATTTCAAAGTTCAAACGTGGCTAAGCCACGTTTTAATATGAAATATGGGTATGTTCGACTTAACCGAGCATGGAATAATGCAGTTCATTTGTCGAACTTTCCGATAATTCGAGTTGAACGAGCTCGAGATATTGAAGTTCGACTGTATATCTCATTTTTGAAGAACTCATTCGAAAGTAGAATAAATGTTTGGAACGGAAATTTTGCTTTCAGAAACTTTAAGTTAGCTAGAGTACAGGTTCGAAGGTTATAAAGCATTTGATTGGTCAGATTTGAGTAGTTGCTGATCAAAAATTAAATATTGACCAATCACAGGCTTGAGATGGATTTTGGACTCAACTCATAAGCTTTAAAACCTTGGGGCCAGTTTTCGGAGTCTACAATGTCGAAGTAAAAAATATAGATCCTGATCAGACATCGAGTAACTTACTTGGCGTCGTCTGATCTGTATAAAAAATGTTTGCAAGCGTTGGACAAAGGTATTGCATAGATTAATGCTTGCATTGTAAATATACAGGAATGATTCACGGAGATGTCAGTGACCAGAATCTGATAGTACATAAAGTTCCTGTGAAAGAGGGCGAAGTTGACACAGGTAACCATGATGTCACAGCAATATTGGATTTTGCGGATGCCATTTCTTCCTATGCGGTCGTTGACATTGCAGCATGTATCATGTATCTGTCATTGGAATGTCCGGAGGAGAACCAGTTGGACGTTGGTGGTCATTTACTAGCAGGGTATTACAAAACCAACTCTTTAAATGAATCAGAAAAGAAAAACCTACGGACTCTAACTTGTGCTAGATTATGTCAGTCACTTGTGTTAGGGGCACATTCGTTTTCCCTACAGCCGGAGAATGAATACCTCTTACTGACATCTAAACGAGGTTGGCCATTGCTGCGCAAGTTATGGAACACTAGTGATGATGAGTTGTATTGTCGCTGGAATAGTATATTAAAATCATATGGATACTGATATACATTTACAGTGAACTGTTAACTAGTTTGTTTAACATACGTTGGACTTAAAATATGCATTTATTGTATTTATCTTATATATATATACCCCAATTAAATAGCTACCCAGCCTATGGGTGACCGTTTACTCTCTTGGTTGTACATGTTTTACGAAGTGCGCTATATATCATTACATTTCATATGGTGCAAGACAACCGTATATGTTGCTTTTGTAATTTAAATACAAATATCAAATATAGCATGAAAAACGATAACAATTTAATTATATACTCAGTCAAAAAAGAAAGTACCCATCGTATATTTATATCTATATAGTAGGAACTGACATGTTTTCTGACTATTTGCTTTATCTGGACTAAAGAAAAATTCCTTAGTGAAATTCTGTGAAATAATCGAAGTCGACACGATATTTTTTTTATTGTACAATATTGAGCGAAATGGCATATAAGGGTCGATTTCTAAAGTGACACTTTCTTTGAGTTCACCAACAAGAAAGGTTAAGTTTCATTTTGAATGTGGTATAAGCACCCAAATTGGACTGAAAGTATTTAATATTGAGTCATTATCTCACGTGTCAACCATTTTGTTCAATGCATGTCGTGAATCAGCGGCCCATGCTGTTGACGTAACGCTATAATAACGCTGTGATAACGGCGCAGGCAAATTGTTCCATTTAACTTGTAACGCTGCTGCCAAGTCATTTACCGTGTTGATTGTGTGATTTGTCCGAACACGACATCCTAGTTCGTCCCACGTGTGTTCTATAGGATTTAAATCGGGACTAATCGAGGCCAGTCTAATATACTCAGCCAAAATTAAAGTTGCCCACTTGTTACATTTACTTTACATCTTTTAAGTACTTTAAAGTATCAACTCCAGTTTTGTTTGAGGTTTTAAAGGCCCATACGATCAGCAATGTATTCAAGTAAAAACATTCAGGTTAAACGACACATGCAACAAAAATGAAACACTTAAACAGTTTTCTTATTTCAATTCAAAGGGAGGTAATTTGATATTATAAGACTTTCTAGTATCAATTACGCCGTAAATATTGTCATGAATAAAAATCTAATGTGATTTTATTTTCTTTAAGAAAATGTCCTATCTGTTGAATATAAGTACAATTGTTTCTCTTCCATTGAAAAAAAATTCTAAGCAAATATGCTGTTTTCTGTTTTATGGACCTTTTATTTTCAATATAATGTGTCAGTTATTTAGCCACAATGATTTCATGTCGTCTGCTACTTTCTATAAAATAAAAGTTAAATACAGTTTATTTATAAGACGCTGATAATTTAGAATACAAAAGTGGGTACTTTCTATTTTGGCTGAGTATATTTATCAGAGTGACTTAATGTTCTAGGACCCGTTTCATAAACTTCGTACAACAAATTCGTCGTAAGTCAGATTATAAAAGTCTTAATTTCTTTTCATATCTCGATCAAATCCTGTCTTGTGACATCACTTTGGAATTGTCTTGAAAAGAGGACTCCAAAGAAATGTCACAAGCCCGGATTAAGTAGAAACATCAGAAATTAGATGTATTTTAAAGTTTTGACTTACGACCGTACGAAGTTTTATGAAACGGGTCTCAGAGCCTATTTCGTCGCCAAGTTTATAGTGTTTTGTTTGCTCCAAAACTATTGGAAATAGATTCCGTCTCATGCGGGAAAGAATATTATTTTCATGCGGTTCGACAGTATAGCATGAATATGTTGTCTTCGCGGTTCTTTTTCATGAAGTCACATGGTTGTGTACTCGTGCGCACGTGATCGTGCACAGGGCGTAGTTGCCTGGCCATTCTACCGTTCACTGTCACACTGTACAGACGTATTGTTGAAACAGTCATTTGGGAACACGTGGGAAAATGGAAAACGAGAATTACCTTCTTGGTAAAATGGAGGAGCTGTTGTCTGCTTGTTTGCACAGTCTTTTGAGGACAGGATAAGTGGATCGCAGAATCTGACACGCAAAGTAATGATAATTTCACTTTTAAGAAGAAGGGCAACGAGGAGCAATACAAGGTCAACGTGCAAGTTTTCGGGAGTTTACGTGAGGCAGACGGCCATTTATCCGAGATGGCATGAAGTTCGCAGTCGGACAAGGCCAGTGCCGCTAGACCCAGTATACAAGAAGGTATTGACACTATTTTACACAGACATAAACTCATCAAATTGGCTGACTCGTCTGAGCTAGGTTGGCGAGTAGTACAGGAGTACGAGGCTCATCCACTGGCTGAGGACTCAGAGGACGAAAAAAGATCCACAGGGCGCATATGCATGCTGACCGTAAAGTTAAACTTGAGAGGCGTGCCAGATCAAGGCGTTTCTCTCCGTACAACGTCCAGGGAGCTTTGCAGCAGACGGCAACGTCACCGGGTAACACAGCTTGGAAGGGGTGCAAACCCGGGGTCTGTTTTAAGTGCGGACGACCGGGTCATTGGCAAGCCGACTGCGGGACGTCCAGGGTGACGGAGACCATGACGGAGTCTGGCAGGGCTAATAATAAGATAAGTAGCATTTTGTCTCATTTTGATATTGACTCGCAATCTTGTAAGAATGTAGCTCCTAAAATGGAGGCTCAGGCGAGCTCACTGTCCCCTGTTAGTGGAGTGACCATGGAGAACGACAAAAGCATGCAATGTTGAAGGCACGTGAACCTGTGGGTGACCTGAGGTGAACGGGCCGTGGCGAGTGGTTCTGTTGAGTTCGCGGTAATGAACGCAGGGCAGGTTTGAACTTTCGGCGTAGTTTAGACAGAGTTACAGTTAGAAACTTTCTTTTAATTTATGAGTTCAAATCGAGTTTTCAATCATGCATTTACATTTTTCATTGGCACTTTGCATAAACAATGTAGCTACATAATGACAAGCGCGTGTAAAGCTTGATTTTGGGTTTCGATTTAATAATATTTTGACAGAGTTAGGTCCTATAGACATAGAAAAATTCAAATATTTCACATGTTTTGCTCATTATCTCACATACACATCTTGTAGTGCAGATCGACATTTATTATTTGTTGCCAGCGGGGTTATTCGCCTAGACACATTTGTGCATCAAATTGATTAGCCGAGTAACACTAAGTTGTTTTTGCAAAAAGCGGTAATAAATCTATATATTTTTGAAAGTATATACCCGGTAAATATGTGTACGAGAGGTACATCACTTACAATTTGATATAATTTTTCTACCAAGCGAAACATATACACATTCGAATGAGTTTTGATTTATTACAGATATAATTCATAAAATGTGTGTTCACCGAAGTGCATTAGGTATGTGAAGTGTGACGGCTAGTTTTACTATATTCAAACTGTCGATTATTATAGTTGTATTCACATGTGAAAAACGAAATCAGAGCTTTGGTTTAGATGACGTTATATAATCATTATAGTGCATTGTCCCTTTTATGTCTCTGTCAAACTATACTTTCTTATTACTCAACAACATTGTTTCTTTGAGACAACCTTGATGAGTAGTCATAGAGTAGGGTTTGGTGAATAAGGAGTTTAGTATTAGTGTTTTCTGCTGACCTGTCGGAGTTATTTTTAGATTGGAACATTCTAAAACTTTAAAAGGGATGAGTTTTCTCTACATCCAGTTAGAGATACGGATAGCTGTAATTTTTGTGCGTATTGTACAGTAGAAGGTATATTATTCTTTCCCGTTTGAACGCAAACGCAATGCGCTAAACTGTGGAAATTTAATTTTAGAATATTTTAATATATTTTTAATCTGAGTAGCAAACAGTTTGGAGCCTGATCAGACGCCGGGTTACCCGGCGTCTGATCTGGCTCAAACCCGTTTGCAATGGAAATAATAGTTTTAGTATACAATTGCGTTTATTGGGAAAGAATAAGATAGTAGTAAAGTTAGCGCAGCGGTCTCGTGCTGCACGAGGATCATACTTAACTCTAGTTGGAAAGTGTACGACTATATAGATCCGATGTTACCCTGTTATCCTTTTACAATAATGAACTATTCTGTTCTAAAAATAACTCCGACAGGTCAGAAAAATCGAACAATACATTTATTTAAAACCACTGATTTACCAAGGACTATAGCAATTGTCATTATAATTGCACATGGATATAGCCTCGTGTCTGTGAACAAGTATAAACTTGGTAGTGAAACGAAAAGTAGTGGATGCTTATAAGGTGATACAGGAACTTCATCACTTGCTTACTGTTTTTTGGATATATGAAACAGTGTAGACCCCGGGCAAGTGCATTTCATACCATGCCCAGCGCTAATAAGCGTTTAAGTTGAGTCTGAGTTCGTTCTCAAGCATTTGATTGGTCAGATTTGAGCCTAGGATCAAATCCGACAAATCAAATGCTTGAGAACTATTCAATACTCAACTCAAACGCTTTATGAGCATGGGCCCTGCATTAGTTTGCAAGGTATGCGTCTTTGTGTAGCTAGGTGTAATGTAAAATTACTTTGTAAAGTGGCTTTAGTTTAGAACCTAATCAGACGTATATTGATCTATGTTGCTTGCAACGCGGAGGAGACAAGTCAAAATGACTGAAACAAATAGTAATACAATAAAGCTTCAGGACCCGTTTTACTAAAATTTTAATTTATATGTTTTATTATCACTTGCTATAAACAGCAAATAGCCAGATCAGAGGACGCGCTTGATTTGGCTATTTTGCTGTTTGCAAACGTTTATGATCGAAAAATAAGAGTTAAACGATTTTGACTTACGCAAAAAATTTGCGTAAGTTGTTTAGTAAAACGGGCCCAGGACCCCAGTATAGAGATAAAACCAAAGGTGACGACAGACCAGGCTCTTGATGTGGTATGGCGAGTATACGGAGCCATGTATTCATTAGCTCGAATTCTACAGAACATCCCGCGATCCACTCGGCTCAGGGCACCCACGGGTTCATGTGCCTTCAACATTACATGCTGTTGTCTCTCTCCTGGTCACTCATCCTTTTGCGCCCTGGGTTCAAAGGGTCGCCACGAGAGCCTCTGTAGAGTTAACGCTTATGAACACAGGCCTGATGTACATATAATCCCATGTTTAATTTACGATTTCCCCCCAAACACATTTTTACACCACCATAATTTCTTCTTATAATGGAATAATATTTGAATCCTTTCCTGATAAAGAATGTTCAGACTAGTTGTTCGTACCGGCTTTCTGTCTGGTGCGTGCTCAAGCAGGTTAAGAGCGAAGCAGAACTATCTCTTTAACCTTTCCATGAACAAATATCGTGAGTTTTTACCCGTTCACCGCCATAATGTACATGTAGTCTATTTCAATATTGTTGTCAGCGATATCGTTTCAAAGATAGATTCAAGGCGATATAACTGACGTAATTTCCAAACAAGTGGCGTACAGTATTTGATCCTGCTCAGAGGCCGCGTTACGCGACGTCCTGGTCAGGATCAAAGTTGTTTGCATATGCGCTTTATGACGTCATTGAGAGTGAAAGGGTTAATGAGAGTAATTCTTTATTTGCAGATGAAGTGTTAAGTTCAGATTGCTCGAACATTTATTGAGAGTCTTAATTTGATTTATATCTATTGACAACCCGGTGATATTTTCTCAGACGATATGCAGATATATCAATTGTGTAATGTTTGCATACGACAATGATATAACGTGCTAAAAGTTAACAATTTACCTCAACGAAGCGCCTTTAAAAACATTTATTTTAGTTGTCTACGTAAGAAAATGCTCCGATTTATACAGTCATATTAGTCTGTTTTAATAGTAATATTGTCTATATTCAAGCAGATTGTAGATAAAGCAGGATGTAAATAAAGCATTTAGCTTAACGTTCAACCTGCTTTCAGTGGCCTACTACGTGTATCTTCAATGTCAGAAACATGATTTAGGGTAAGGGTTTTCCTACTTTGAGCAAGCTTTCTAAGAATGGGTAAAGAGAATACAGATTCACAAACCGTAAACTTGTAGACCAACAGTCCATCGATAATTTCCCGTTATATATGATATAGTATTTTCTTTTCTGTATATGTAGACCGAAACTTGACAAGCTCTGCCTGGGTATGAGGGTTGGAACTTCTTCTTTCAAGCCAATAAAGAGTACGACAACGAAAACAT
Source organism: Gari tellinella (assembly GCA_922989275.2). NCBI lineage: Eukaryota > Metazoa > Mollusca > Bivalvia > Cardiida > Psammobiidae > Gari > Gari tellinella. Next base: position 51,653,421 of record OV277866.1, read on the forward strand.
ACCTACCATATCACCAGATGGGTACGTTTTGAAGATTTTCAATAGCTTACATTCGTCAAACCGAACTACCATAGATACTGTTATTTACAGTATACAGTTATTTCATGTGTGTTTGGGGAACAGTCGGAACTATTGGCCCGATGTATCAGGGAAGACTTTTGAACTGTTGCCCGAGGCCGAAAGTCCGAGGGCAACAGTTCGAAATGTCTTCCCTGATAACGAGGGCCAATAGTTTTGACTGTTCCCCTAACACACATGAAATAACTGTTTTATTACCTAATATTCTATAGAAATAGAATTTCAAAAAGAACAAATCTAAGCGAAAATACAAATAAAATGAAATTATATTAGTCATTTTGAGTGTTTGCACCAAGGAATAACACACTATTTCCAGTCATCATAAATTATTGGACTCTGATAGGCTGAAACCGCACATGTGACCACTGTGTACGAGACCGTACACATTGCTTTAGCCGGGAAGAACGGGTCACGTGACTAGTTAGATGCTGTTCCCTCGCTCGATTCGCGTAAACAATCTCTCTTTCTCGGTTTATTAAGCAGTTGTTTTCCAAGCAATCAAAAGAAATCTTAATTAAAAACTGTCTTGATTCGCTCATTATGTGTAAATGTAATTCAGATATCGATAATATGATAGTTTCTTGCTTGCTTTCCCTGATTACCCCAACCACGTCGTCACCATGATAAACAAACGACGGGACATGAAATGAACAACGCAAAGTACAACAGCACTTGTCACTAGTCTATAGTGAAATTGACATTGAATTCAGATTTATTTAGATCAATATGTTTATCGAAATCAACCAAAATAGGCAGAACTCGATATGCCTAGACACTGACCTACGTGTTCATTTGTTCGTTCCTGATTATTTCCGTTCATTTGTTACAATAAATCGTTACAGCGTTTCATAAAACGTAAATGTCCTCTGCGAACTATCCGTTCAAAATACCCTGGTTATGAACATTTTAAGAATGTTCACATTTCCAATGTGATGACGTAACCATATTAGATACAGTCGATCTTCGATAGGGTCTATCTTGGTTTCATTTCAGTCGAACATATCCGTAATTCAAAGTTAAATGGTGGCTTTGTCACTATTTACACTTGCAATACGGAATATGTTCGACATAATGCGGTTTAGAAATTATTGCATTAAACTGTAGGAATGTAGATACATTCTACTTATGCGAGTTCCTGATATCGTCGAAGTTTAACTGTATAACAATTGTACTAAATCATAGAATAGTGAGTTTGACATGTACTGATGTCAATTTCAAGTGTCAACTTTAGGGTCAAGACAGTAAAACTTTGTCAGATTATGCATGTTTTCTTTCTTGTATTGGATAGCGAAAAGAATATCACATAGAAACAGTATTTATTTTTTTGATAGATGTAAAAGACATGCAAAATATTTCATTCTGGTCTATGCGAAGTTAACATTGTAATTCAAAGCGAGGTGTAATAAAAGGGAATCTGACCATCTGACATAAGTCCATAAGTCACTCTTTAATTACTTTCAATACAAGAGAAAAGTGACTATATCCGAGGCTAGTAGATGGTAGCTGAGGGCAGGTTAAAGTAGTGCCTTAAGGCACATTCTGCTTTACTTCCAACCTGCTTTAAGTGGTCTTATTTCTCGAAAACTACAAACAGGCACTTTCCAAAGAATACCCTTAGTGTGCTGGAATTGAGTATATACCTCATTTGCATACAGTGTAGATCCAGATCCTGAGCCCTCTGATCAGGGTCTACACTGTTTGTCATAATTAAAAATATTTTGAGGACAAACCCATCCAGGGTCAATGTAAACTGGTCATTAATTACAAATGAAACTGTCCATTTGGAAAGTCTGCATATAAGCATATAAAGGGTTAAGATTGGGCCTATCAGCATATGTTTATTCACTGCTCCCTCCCTACAATGGTCCTGCCAACAACGACTCCTTCCTCACAACGACCCTTGCCACAGTTCCCTAAACAGGACATTTATGTCTAACGCTTGCACTACTGTCATATCGTCTGCTGAAATTGTCGTCTGCTGTTGTTTCTCAAGTTACGTATAAGAGTACATTTTGATAAAATTAGTGACAACACCTTGAATCCAGATCAGATGCCGCGTTACGCGGCGTTTGATCATGATTCAAGCTGTTTTCAAATGTAAGTCAATTCTTAATTTTTGCTCCTTATAACGACTCCCACACTCTGTGTCTCCCATTGGGTGTCGTTGTAGAGAGGAAACCAAGGTCAGTGTATGACGCCTTCTATTTATACAGTCCTTAATGACAAATTAGTGATCATGATCATGTGGCTGATATGTCGCTGAAAAAAGGACGTTAACCGTTAAAGTCCCATTGTGTTTTCAGACCTTTTCTTAATGTCTGAAATACAATAACGGTTAATAATAATGTTTGAACATTTTATGGGCCAAACTGATCTATGAAATGATGAAGACGGACCTAAACCACCAAAAGGGGCGATTTAAAATCATAACAAACCGAAAATAGAACGTCTGACATAAACATTACCACACGGCTTAGTATCACGTGATACAGCCGGAATCAACTTCAAAGGGTGCAACCGTATCTACCTCCGCCCGTCCCTCCATCAGTCAGACTATCACACTTTTTTGTCCGCTCTCTAACTCGAATATTTTTATCCGATCTTCCACAAACTTGCTGAAAATGTTCATTGATATAAAATCAAGGTTAAGTTTGATTACTACTAAAACCGCATAAGGTATTTTTGAGTTATTGCCCGTTAATTAATAAAGAATGACTGTTTCAGTTTTTTGCACTCTAAAACAAACAGTTTTAATCGGATATTCACCAAACATGCTGAAAATATTTATTCATATAAAATTAAGGTCTAGTTTGATTATAACTAAAATCGCATGTGCAATATCTGAATTTTTGCTCTTTATGTATTAAAAACGATTGTTTTCAGCAAGTTTTGCTCTCTAACACAAATACGTTTTATTGGATCTTCACTAAACTTGCTGAAAATGTTTATTGATATAAAATCAAGGTTTAGTTTGATTACTACTAAAATCGCATAAGGAATATCTGAGTTACTGCCTGTTTATTAATAAAAAATGACTGTTTCAGTCATTTTTGCGCTCTAACACATACAGTTTTTATCGGATATTCACTAAACTGCCTGAAAACGTTTAATTATATAATATTTAGGTCTAGTTTGATTATTACAAAAATAGCACGTGGCATATCTGAGTTTTTGCCCTTTATGTATTAGAAATGACTGTTTTCAGCAAGTTTTGCTCTTTAACACAAATACCTTTTTTTTAATCTTCACCAAATTGCTGAAAGTTTTCATTTATATAAAATCAAGGTTAAGTTTGAATCCTACTAAAATCGCATAAGGCATGTCGGAGTAATAGCCCTTTAATTATTAAAAAATGGCTGTTTCAGCCTTTTTTGCTCTCTAACACAAAGAGTTTTCATCGGATCTTCACCAAACTTGCTGAAATTCTTTATTTATATAAAATCTAGGTCTACAAATACGTTTTATTGGATCCTCACCAAACTTGCTGAAAATGATTATTTATATAAAATCAAGGTTTAGTTTGATTACTACTAAAATCGCATAAGGAATGTCTGAGTTATTGCCTGTTTATTAATAAAAAATAACTGTTTCAGTCATTTTTGCACTCTAACACATACAGTTTTTATCAGATACTCACTTAACTTCCTGAAAACGTTTAATTATATAGAATTTAGGTCTAGTTTGATTATTACAAAAATCGCATGTGGCATATCTGAGCTTTTGCCCTTTATGTATTAAAAATGACTGTTTTCAGCAAGTTTTGCTCTCTAACATAAATACCTTTTTTTGAATCTTCACCAAACTTGCTGAAAGTTTTCATTTATATAAAATCAAGGTTAAGTTTGAATCCTACTAAAGTCGCATAAGGCATGTCGGAGTAATAGCCCTTTAATTATTAAAAAATGGCTGTTTCAGCTTTTTTTGCTCTCTAACACAAAGAGTTTTCATCGGATCTTCACCAAACTTGCTTAAAGTCTTTATTTATATAAAATCTAGGTCCAGTTTGATTATTACTAAAATCCCATAAGGATTATCTTAGGTATTTCACCATTTTTTGCTCTCTAACACAAATTGATTTTCACCAAACTTGCTGAACATGTTTATTTATATAAAATCAAGGTTTGGTTTGAATACTACTAAAATCGCAAAAGGTATGTCAGAGTTGTTGCCCTTTAAGTATTAAAAATGAATGTTTCAGCATTTTTTGCTTTCTAACACATACAGTTTTTATCAGATATTCACCAAACTTGTTGAAAATGTTCATTAATATACAATCTAGGTCAATCATCTTAACTACCAAAATCGCACAAGGCATTGTTAGAGTTATTGCCCTTGAATGACTAAAAATTGACTACTTCAGGCTTCTCAGCTTTCTGACTCAAACAGTTTTAATTGGATCTTCACCAAATTTGCTGAAAATAATATTTGTATAAAATCTTGGTCCAGTTCTATAAATACCCAAATCGCCGAAGGCATGTTGCAGTTATGGTTCTTCAATTTTTAATATTTGACTATTTATATATTTATATCCTTATTTTATGCCCTGTCCACTCTGTAAAAGGACCAGTTTTATGCTTCATCTTAGCTGTGTTGGTAATAAGTTAAGTAATAAATGACCACTCCATTTCTCCTTTACTTCTTGAAGGATTTTCATTCAACTGTATTCGATTTTTTTCTTGACCTAGATTTAATACCAATTCACATTGTCAGCAAGTTTGGTGAATATCCAATAAAAGTGTTTGTGTTAGAGAGCAGAAAATGCTGAAACAGTGATGTTTTAATCATTTAAGGACAATAACTCATGCCTCATGCGATTTTGCTAGTTATTAAACCTGACCTAGGTTCTATACTAATAAACATTTTTAGCAAGTTTAGTGAAGATCCAAAAAAATGTGTTTGAGTTAGAGAGCGGACAAGGCTGAAACAGTCATTTTCAGCAAGCTTCGTAAAGATTCTCCGTATATTTCTTTACATGCTTATCCACCGTGAATATTTTGTACACATTTTGACTGGATCTCATAGTTTAACCCTGTGCCTACTGGTCGTAACTTTACGGAGTTTACAAACTGTTTGAATATAGAAAGACGCCGCGTAACGCGGCGTCTCATCTGGATCCAAACTGTTTGACACTAGTCTTATGGGTTGTTTAATTCAAACAATGCATAAATCTAAACTGAACAAATTGTGCAGACGACAATGTCAAAGCAGACGTCTGTGCAGCAGAATAAGAGTTAACCGCTTCATTTTCAGCGCTCCGGATAAGCGGGAGTAATCTGAACTAATCCAAAATTTTCTCACTCATTTCAGCACCGAATGCTATGGTGTTACTACTGATTAAACCGTCTCTTCGAGACAATTTTAATGAGTATGACACCATTGGGTTTAAAAGCAGAACAAAATATTTAAGTTTTCGAAAAACTTCCGTTATCTGGAGCCATGTATTTACAGAGTTGTCCTTCTTTCCATTCACAAGGGAGGCTTTATAAATTGTGCCGCACATAAAAAATATAAATCAAAATCAAAAAGTGAATTTCTTAGATAAAGTCGTTTTTTGTGAAAGAATCACGTCCCACGTAGTTCAAATGAGACCCCAAACAACCGTTTTGTGCAGGTTTCTCAAAAGCACAATGCGGCCTTAAACAATCTCTATTTCTCGCGACAAATAAACGGTAAACACTTGAAATTGCATTAGAAGGGGAAGTATGTGAAACCTGGCAAAAACTCTAATAAGGCTTAGGGAAGTCCCAGGACTTCGTTCAAAGTGAATATTAGCTTGAACCCGAGACCACAGAGACGAGCCGACTGCTCTTTTGTATCATTAGTATATTATATGAAGGGACCTATAGTTTCAAAAGAAGTATTATAACATATGCTTGTTTTACCATTTTCTGAGTACATTTATTCACAAATAAAACTTTTATTGTGTAAAGTTTGATAATTGTTTTATAAATATGTTTTGATAGAGTGAGTGTTTTTATTGAAATTGAGCCAAAATAATTAAGAAAAATGCAAATATATATGAAAACTATCCACTTTGCATCATACGTTTAGTAAGCACCACGTTTTAACTGTTTTAATGTCTGTTTGTGTCAATTATTAGATCTACTTTATGTTATATCAATCAGAAAGCCAAAAGATACATGCTGACTCTTTGCCGAGAAGGGCCACATTATATATTTCAAGTGCCAATAGACTAAACCGTACATGTACCCCTTTAACGCAATTGTGGACGGTCGGACGACGGACAAACGGACGGACGCCGAACGAAAGGCGATTCTTAAAACTCACCTTGAGCCTTTGGCTAAGATAAGCTTAAATCTTTCACCAGGGGCCCGTTTCATAAAACTTCGTACGACAAAAATGGTCGTAAGTCAAAACTTTAAAATGCATTTAATTTCTGAGTTCTCTATCTAATCCTATCTTGTTACATATCTTTGGTACCGTCTTTTCAAGACAATTCCAACAGATGTCACAAGACAGGATTAGATGGAGAAATAAATAATGATTAAGACTTTTATAATCTGACTAACGACAACATTTTGTCGTACGAAGTTTTATGAAACGAGCCCCAGAATACATTAGGCAACTGAGATGTGACTGCAAGCGTTACAATATCGAAACTGTCGATACATGTACTTACTTTTATTTAGTAATTCACAGGTGAAGTAGAAATCGCTAAGGTAAGCTAAAACTTTTCAACAGGGGCCCGTTTCATAAAACTTCGTACGACAAAAATGGTCGTAAGTCAAAACTTTAAAATGCATTCAATTTCTGAGTTCTCTATCTAATCCTATCTTGTTACATCTCTTTAGAGTTGTCTTTTCAAGACGATTCCTAACAGATGTCACAAGACAGGATTATATGGAGAAATAAATAATGATTGAGACTTTTATAATCTTACTAACGTCAACATTTGTCGTACGAAGTTTTATGAAACGGGCCCCAGAATACATTAGGCAACTGAAGTGTGACTGCTAGCGTTACAATATTAAAACTGTCGATGCTTGTTTTTATTTTCACAGGTGAAGAAGAACTGCAGGTAAGAGATTGGTTATGTTACTCATCAGCATCGGCAGATGAACACGACCTTTATGAGAAGCTATGACGCAGAGTTTGGTGAATATATAAGGAGTTTAATACATGTTTTGAAAAACTCTTTTTTTACGGTGGACGATATCAATTTTCATTATTTTCATGGATATAGTAAACATGTATAATTAGCTTGGCAGGGATACGAAAGGAAATGGAGAGTTATAGAGTAATTAATATAATATGGAATAGGCAAAGCCTATAAGCGAGCACTGCTAAACCACGGGACCGTCACAATAGAAGTCTGAACCCCAAAAGAAAAAAAATGTATAGACACTAGATATATAGACGTTGTATACATTTTTTTCTTCTTTTGGGGTTCAGACTTCTATTGTGACGGTCCCCAGTGTGCTAAACCATCTTCAGAAAACAAAGAATGAAGATTGTAACAAAATAGTATACCAAATAAATACGATTAGCCTGTTTACCTGTGTTTTCGCCACCCTTAGCTATATTTTTCGCAAATGCGCTTTCTGATGTAATATTTCTTACTTTTTCACGGATCTAATTCTGGACTGAACTTTCAATAACACGAATATATACAAATAAAACTTGTGAAATAAATACAAATGTAAATTACTGTACCATTTTTGAACGAGGTCATTGCTCTGGATCACCGGGATGCTTTCTTGTCAATTCGCCACCTCTGATTGGTCGTTCGATAATTAGGTCAATGTAGGCTCTGGCAGTATGTTATAGTTTGTTTCATGAAATTTGAACATTGTTTAATGATTTTGAAATATTTAATTTTTTAAAAGTAAATAATATCTTTTACAACTTTACAATAAAAAAAGTAACAACGGGCATATAGAGTTAAAATTACCAACATGTCCTTTGATTTGAAACTTTTTATGAATTATTGTTATTTTACCTGTTTCTTTCGCATTTTCTGCGCTTGAAATCTTCTGTTGTTAAACTGGCCCAGTATTCGGATATCCTCTGTAGTTTTCGGACATCCTCGGTAGCCTGCTATGACGGAATTCCAAGTTTTGCTTAGGTGGCGAATTGACAAGAAAGTGGCGAAATGACAAGAAGCAAGGATATGCGTAAATACATGTTTTATATATCTACTTAAGATAATAAAATTTAACAATAATTTAGCTACATGTAATGTATTATGAAATAAGCAAGTGCAGCTGTACATTTGGAGCAAATTAAGACTATGTTTCCATTAATGGTTGCTCCATTAGACTAACCTTTGAACAGAATGACACTTACCCAAACCCTATTCCTACTGAATGAGGGTCAAATTCATTTAAGAAAGGCTATGGTGGAATTAGCCTTTTTGGTTATTTTATTAATGTTGAAACCCCCTCTCAGGTCTTGTGATATTGTCACGCATAGGTAAGGGTTCTCCTGGACCTGCTTTAGGATTTGGTTGTCTAGGGTGTAGAAATGACTGGATCTGTTATTGACACTCATGAGGTAGCACTTCTTGGCATTGAAACGCATACCCTATGTCGAGGCCCAGGCCTCCAGCCCACTCAAGTCCCTCTGTAGCACGTCATGATCCTCCTGACTCCAGATTGTTCTGTACAGAAGGCAGTCATCTGCAAACAGCCAGACTTGCAATTTAACGGAGTCAAGTAGGTCATTGATGTGACAGAGGCACAGGAGAAATTTAAAGTGATTTGATTCGGGGATCTATCCATTGAAATAAACTGGCAGTTTATTTTGTCGTTATATTTTCTTTGGTGAGTCTGTGTTTGTTTTTGTTGTTTGTTTTATTTAGATGATCTAAGAATTAGATGTATGTACATGTTCATACTTGTTTTTATCTTCATTCTTGTAAATTTCAAGAAATATTATTCTGAATTGAATTTATTTGAAAGCCAGAATTAATTTCAATCAGGTGTAACTAAGGATGTATGTACTTCATAGTCTACTAGCTAAGACCAAATGTGGTATTGGTCACATTTACACTGTGTTTGAGAATATGATAAAGGTGATTAAACAAGTGGAACAGTCACAAAAACTGCCTTTAAGGTCAAATTTAACAGACTTATATATTCTGATCGGTCAATAATTCTGTGATTGTATGAATATTTTGCTTTGAAGGGAGATATAGAGAAAATTGGACACTTAAATTTGAGTTTAATGAGATACCATTTGATTTTTTCAGATTTAATGGCTCTAGAAAAGTGGATGTACATTATCAAGATAGACAGTGATGTGCTTGATGGAAAAGAATCAATTTTGGCCATGCACCAGAGTGACCAAAAAATTTACTGACTCTTAATTACCATCACTACCAGTTTGCGGCACAGATCTTATATACTTATATAGATATCTAATAGTTACTTCGTTGTTTGTAAACTGCATTTTGTGTAAGCGAAATAAAAATATTTATTTGCAAATTCTATTGTTTTATTTTCTCCCAATGTCAAATGAAATCTATTTAAAACTGGAACGTATTTTTGAGAAAAGCAGATGTCTCCCCTGGTTTCCCCTATCCCGAATAATTTATGTCAAAATCTATTTTAATAATTGATCATGTGACCTTTGACCTCAAATGCAACCCCATTCATCCCCTCATCATAAGCAACCAGTGCACCAAAAAATGGACATTAGAACAAAAGTTATTGTCCGTATACCAAAGAAAAATCTAAATTCTATTTTTAGTAAAAGATCATGTGACCTTTGACCTCAAATGCAATCCACTGCATCCACTTGTCATAAGCAACCAGTACACCAAAAATGGACATGATTTCTCTATAAGAAAACAAGTTATTGTCCGGAAACCAAAGCGTGACAGACAGACTGACAGGCATAAGTTTGGGAGCCATTTATATAATAGCATGTGTCAAAGATGTAAATCAAATAAGAAGTTATCTGTATGAGTAACTAAAATAAACGATGGCCAAATATTGAACATAAAAAAGATGTAACTGGCTAAGAAGTGTACCATAAATAAATACTGTAGGTTTTTGCCAATAATTTACTCTCACTTAGTGACTCTTGAATATTCTTTTTTGAGCCTGATTAGGGTTAACACTGTACATGAACAGAATTCAAGTCGATATCCATGTTAAAAAAACTTTCTGATGTGTAAATTTGACATGATAAAGAAAAAAAAAGTAAAACTGCGCCGAAACAACCGAGGTCGAACCTACAATGGACCGAAAAGATCCGGAATCTATAAATAGAACGTAAATATTTTATGAGAGATTGGTTTTGAAACAATGGTGAAAGCACGAAATAATACATTCCGTTGTTAACGGGACAAAAAAACGTAGAGTTTTTATGACGGAAAGATATCTCTCATAACTAACGAGTACGGCCACGGAACCTTTCGTTATTCGACTGGAGAACGAAGGCGTTCCGATCGTCCGGTGATGGAGCGCAGGTTTTATACACCGCCACATCCGGTAATCGGAATACTCTTTTGGAGGTAAATAAATCGAAAGACAGCTTCCGGGTGACAGGCGAGATTGAATTGCAACACTGGTCAACTGTATTTCAAGTAAAAAGAGTGTTAGAGTAAACGTGTAAAAATCTTTAAATAAGATACAGAACCAGTCCTTGAAAATATTTTAGCAAGTAGATCCGCCGGAAGAAAAATATTTTAGCTAGTAGATCCGCCGGAAAACGGAATGTGACAGCTGAAAATCAATTCAATGTACAGGTAAAAAGCAAGTGAAATTAGTTTGAAAATGACCCCCTTACCATAAATGCTTCGCTTTTCGCGAAAATGGCCCGGAGGGCCATTTTCGCGAGCGTGCTCGCTATAAAAACTACGTCACATGCAAACGAACTATTTGATATTTCGAACGGCGTAGACCCAAACGAACTGTTTTTCATCCATGTAGTATTTTGCAAGATCTGCGTATTTGTGTAGCTACATGTAATGTAAATCGACTCGGTCAAATGGCATTCAGTTTATAACTTAATTAGACGTTTATTGGTCTACATGATTTGCAATGCTCGTCAATTTATTTTATCAGTGACACAATACACGTTAGAGTGATGTATGATTATCTATTTCTACGTTTATTTTTGAATTTGGTATTGATTACAAATTGGATTTAAACAGTGAAACTTGTGTAACGATGCCACTAAGAAGTAGATGAATTTCAGAAGGGAGTATATGCAGAACAAACGCAAAGTAAACAGTTATAACAGAAGTGTTCTGCTTTATTGTTTGTCTTGAAGTAAAGTGTCAATGTGTTAACAACGTTCCCTGCATCTTTGATAAGCGATCATCTTAGACAAATTAGAGTATACCGAGAACACGAAGAAGAAGCGTTCTGTTGATTGTTTATCTTTAGTTAAAATTTGTCATTGATTGATTGTTTATTTGAAAATTGATTTGATATTAACCCTTTAACTCTCAATGACGTCATAAAACGCATTTGCAACCAGTTTTGATACTGATCAGACGCCGCGTAACGCGGCGTCTGATCAGTGTAAAAACTGTTTGCCACTCTTTTCGAATTTTCAGTATTAGTCATACTGCCTGAAATCTTACTTTGAAACGATATTGCGGACAGCAATATTGAAGCAGACGACAATATGGCGATGGAGATGTATAAATCTTACGATAAATTTGATCATGAAAGGGTAAATCACTTTTCAGCACTGCATGAACCAGAAGTAAACAACATCGTGCTATCAACGTGTAGTATCTACGGGACACAATGAATGATACAAACAGTAACACCATACAACTTCAGGACCCTAACACAGAGATTAAACCGAAAGTGACGATAGACCAGGCCCTTGAAGTGGTTTGGAGAGTATATGGCTTAAAGGTAAGACAGGTGTACTGGCCATCTGACTTCCTACGATTTCCAAAATACAAGCACATTTGACACACCTATACAATAACTTTTAACCGGTCCGTCAAAAGACTCGAAACCTGACCAAACCTCCCAAACCCTCTTAAAGCCCAAACTACTATAATTCCTAAATATGTAATCAAATAAATTTTTAAATTTAATTAATTTATAAAGACAATAGGAATTCGTAAGGAATTCGTAAGAACATAGCTATATACAGTCACTTCCTTTTGGTGCTGATGTGAACTGTATATATCTATGTTCTTACGTTTCGTACGAGTTGTTCCCCTTAAATGAAAAAAAAACCCAGCGTAGATTTAATTTTATTCAATTTTTATTTTCTTCATTATTTTAACTTAAACTCGCTATTTGTAAGCTTTATTTGATTTGATATTCAGGAATTCAAGTAGTTTTAGTTTGTTTTTTAGGGGATTGGGTAGGTTTTGGTCTTTGGACGGAGCCACTGTTAACCATTTCCCCAGTTCAAGCGGATTTACACATTTTCATTGACTTTTCATCATTTATCATTTATCATGTTTACCATGTCTGGTACCTGATACAGACTTTTTGGAATATGTTTGTATCTGTTCTCTGCCGGCTGGCTGTAAAGGCAGTTTGAACGTGAACAGAAATCTCCTTAAGGTTAAAGAGTCCTAATTGGATCTGATCAAAATATGTACTCTACGTACAGCGATCGGCCATTCTCGTCAACTGCCGGTATGTTACAAATCTTGCTAAAGCATGGTTCGGGACAAGTCGGCAGTTCACGAGAAAGGCCGATCGGCCTTCGTTGAGTTTCGATATTGAACGACATTGTCCATGTCTCATTAGGGGTCCTCAACCTTGAGGGGAGTGGTTCTATCCAATCGAGAGCTTTATTCAGATAACGCACACTTGTATTCAGAGTCTCATTTTGATTTATATCTATTGGCACTCTTGTGATATTCTCTTAATCATTTCATGATCAAATTTATCGTGAGGACTTTCACCGTCATAGTGTTGCCTGCTTCAATACTGTTGTCTGCAATGTTGTTTCAAAATTAGAGTTAAGGAAGTATGACTGAAGGAATTTAAAAACGAATGTCAAACAGTTTGGATCCTGATCAGACGATGCGTTAAGGGATCCAAAGTGTTTACAAATGCGCTTTATGACGTAATTGAGAGTGAAAGGGTTAAGAACAAGATTTCTAAGAAAGGGTTAATAGAAAACAAATAGGTTAACACACCGTAAATGTGTAGACTTTCGGAATTTACCAATAGTCAAAAGATAACTGCAAGAGTTAAAGATTTGCAATATTTATCGACTCTTTTCTGTCAATTTAGACCAAGACTTTGAACGCTCTACCTGGGTATGAAGACTGGAATTATTTCTTTCAAGCCAATGAAGAGTACGACAACAAAAACGTACATACTATATCACCAGATGGATACGTGTTAAAGGTTTTCAATAGCTTACATTCATCAAACCCCAAAGTTATAGGTATTGTGTTTCATTTTTCATATTTCGGTTCATTTCAGCATCATGTTAGATTACTCTGATGCCAATAGCTTTACAAGTGTACATAGTTAAACTTTTTACGCATTATTTGGTCCATAAACATTGTGTCGTTTTCGGCTATTCAAGATTTAAAGGAAATGGGACAGCTGATTACATGCTGATTTTTAGCGAAATAATATGATTGCTTAAACGCGTAAGCCTTTTGTTAATATAATCCAAGAAAACGTTTTACATTAAACTGTGATATTATGATGCTTTTTTCAAAATGTTTAGAGTGAATTTGCAAGACATTGCATTTTAATCAGGTACAAGTTCTTTTATTCAGAGGCACAACACGCCTTGCTGAACCACGTAATGGAAAAGGGAGTGGTCACTCAATCCATTATACAGAATAAGAAAGGCTCAGAGTTTAGTATTGAAGAATTCACGGGAAAAAAAAACAATGGTGAGAAATGCAGTTAAATTAAGTAATATATGTGGACTTATTTTTAATGAAGAGGTTAAATTCGTAAAATAATGCTCATTCTTTTACCATTGATGCATTCAGACTAGTATATACAGTTTTAAAGTCCCTTGGGTAAGGAATTAACAGTTTTATATAGAACACTGTATTTTATTTTTCTTCGAAATCAGATTTGTCTATTTACATTTAATCAGTACATCTTCGCATGAAAAAGCTTTAAAATCTGAAAAACGGTATAGCTTGTATTTGTTTATGAATGCATGATAGTCTTACAATAATGGGCACAAATTGAGCCAAATGCACAGGGTTTGAGAAAGATGTACTTCAATGTTTACTGATGCAATGATCTTAAAGGTTTTATTTTGATATTTAATAGTCCATACTTTGATGGTTTTTTATTTCTACAATCCGTTTACTCTTCTCTGGACTTACATTTAGGAATTTAATATTTTAAGAATATCGATTATTTGAAATTAAAAACAACAAATGCGTTGCTATTTCCCAGCTAAAATAGCAACTTCATTGGTGTTTCAAACGTATTTTAAGTCATATCAAATAACAGGCAACGTAATATCTATCAAAAACGAGTCCGCATTGTTCATGCAGGTCGGCAGTATTAACAAACATATACACATATACTTATTTCACTCGTAGTAACGATACAATACATTTTTTATCATTTTTAGGAGAAAGTCGGCAATACGCAGTACGCATTGTAACATATGTTTCTGGACTCATACTCGACCAAACACCACAAGTTGCTGGTACCTTTAGGAACGTTGGGGAGTTTGTAGGAAAGCTTGAACAAGCAATACAAGTGAGTAAATGAAATAAAATAAACCATTATAAACTATATTAAATCGTTTTCTTTACCTATTGAACGTTGATGACGCGGCAAATATGCACGTCCTTTATAACAGTTCACATTTGACAGATCGGCCCGTCTAAAGAATTAGAAATTTAATTTGTCTTAAAGTGGTGCCCTACGACCGTTTTAGACGTACACAGTTTTATAAAATGGGCCCCTGGATTATAGGTTTACATGACTCGAAATGGTAAAATGTAGACTAGGATTGACTTGCAATTGGTATTGTACTTTTGCGTTCAAGGAAGCAATATGTAAATTAAGTATACCTATATAACCTTTCTTTTACACAGGGTTTTCATCATCCGTTTTACGACACTTATAATCACATATGGAACATGTTTGAGACGCCGAAGTTAAGAAGTTTTATAGAAGCTGTCAAAGACAAAGATGACAGGAAGATGGTTGAAGAATGTATCTATACGTTTGAGAAAGTGATCGTACCAGAGTCCGCCCATTTTAAAAAAGGTATTTTCAGAGATTTTAAGTTAAAATATCTTGAATTTTTTATCAACTTTGTCCATCTTTATTATGAGCCGGTCTATGAAAATACAGAATACCACAGACAAACGACTTTTCCCGGACTGATGAAAATGCAGTGATCCTTTAACCCTTACCATGCTAAGTATAATGTGGCTAACATTTACAATTTACATACAATTTGGATCCAGATCAGACGCCGCATATCAAGGCATCTGATCTGAATCAAGCTGTTTGCCACTCATATTAAAGTTTTCTTAATTAAAAAAACCGCATTACAGAGATTTACCGCAGATCATATACGGTATATCTGTAGCAAACGACATTCGGCATAATCATGATAACGAACCTTTTTCATACATTAAGCAGCTACTTGCACTGTTAGCTATGTACAGTCGAACTTCAATATCTCGAAGGTGTCAAACAATCCCGTTTTTCAAAGCTAAAACGTGGTTAGCTAGAGTAATGGTTCGAATATTAAAAAGCATTTAATTGGTCAGATTTGAGTATTTGCTGAGCAAATATTAAAAGCTTACCAATCATATTCTTGAGAACGATTTTAAAGCTTCAAACATTAGGGCCAGTTTTCGGGAGTCTACAATGTCGAAGTCAAAAATATAGATCCTGATCAGACATCGAGTAACTTACTAGGCGGCGTCTGATCTGGATAAAAAATGTTTGCAAAAGTTGTGCAAAGGTATTTCATAGATTAATGCTTGCATTATAAATATACAGGAATGATTCACGGAGATGTCAGCGCCCAAAATCTGATAGTACATAAAGTTCCTGTGAGAGAGGGCGAAGTTGACACAGGAATACATGATGTCACAGCCATATTGGATTTTGCGGGTGCCATTTCTTCATATACGGTCGTTGACGTTGCAGGTGGTATTATGTATCTGTCATTCCAATGTCCGGAGGAGAAACAGTTGGACGCTGGTGGCCATTTTCTGGCAGGGTATTACAAAAACAACTCTTTAAATGAATCAGAAAAGAAAAGCCTACGGACTCTAATGTGTGCTAGATTATGTCAGTCACTTGTGCTAGGGGCACATTCGTTTTCCCAACAGCCAGAGAATGAATACCTCTTACTGACATCTAAACGAGGTTGGCCATTGCTGCGCAAGTTATGGAACACTAGTGATGATGAGTTGTATTGTCGATGGAATAGTATATTAAAATCATATGGACAGTGATATACATTTACAGTGAACCGTTGACTAGTTTGACTTAAAAACACATTTATTGTACTTATCTTTATATGTATATGTACACCCTAATTAAGTAGTTACCCAAACCATGGGTGAACGTTTACTATCTTGATTGTACATGTTTTTACTAAGTGCGCTGTATATCATGACATTTCATATGGTGCAAGAAAACCGTATTAGTTTCTTTTGTAATTTAAACACAAATGTAAAATATTGCATGGAACACGATACCAATTTAATTGCTATTATCAGAGTGACTTAAGTTTCTGGGGCCCGTTTCATAAAACTTCGTTCGACAAATAGGTCGTTAGTCAGATTATAAAAGTCTCAATTATCATTTATTTCTCTATCTAATTATGTCTTGTGACATCTCTTTGGAATTGTCTTTAGGAAATGTCACAAGACAGGATAAGATAGAGAAATCAGTAAATAGATGTATTTTAAAGTTTTGACTTACGACCGTTTTTGCCGTACGAAGATTTATGAAACGGATCCAGAGCCTCTTTAGACGACAAGTTTAGAGTGGCTTGTTTGGTCTAAAACTGTTTGCAATAGACTGCGTTTCAGGTGGGAAAGAATAGTATTTCCCCGTGGTCATAAAGGTGTAGCTCTTAACCTATCCACTGCCACATTAGTATGCACTTAACATTAGTGCTCTGCTCCTATGTATCAAATTAAGACTAGTGTTGTTTGATTAAAATGCATAGATACTTTTCATAATAAAACACATATTTATACGAATCTAAACTGTAGGCCAATGCACTATGCCGATGCAAATACAGTGTACAGGTTATCCTGAATGGTTACAAATGGCGTTATTACAACAAAAATAGTGATATATGCTTGCATAGTTGTTACCAATATTTTACAAGTATTTTTAAATACCTAGTTTGCCACATTTCTAATTCCATTACTATCATTTAGTTCGAATGTATTATACAATGACTACAATAACGTGACCAAACTATTCCGCTTTCAATAGGTTAATATATTATAACATTTTATAACAATAATTTATGTTATGGCTCGAACCCGGGACCTTCGGACTACCGTTCCGACGCTCTACCGACTGAGCTAGCCGGCTGACTACAAATTAATCTCCCCAACTGTGATAGGTTCGGTACCGTGACATACTTCCCCACGAAATTGAAATTCGTCCTCGAATTACCCTACATGAAAGTAGTTCAATTATGAGTTAGATTATAGTTATATATGTAGGCGCTGTTAAGCTCACCATACATTAACAGTCATGGTCCCTCGTTGGGCGCCAAATGTCACAGGGGGGAGAAAAAGCTTGCAGACAGGTGGGACAAGGAAGTTTATGTAGTCATCAGTCAACCTAACCCAGATGTCCCAGTTTTCCATGTGAGGCCTGAGCATAGGAGATGTTCCCCTATGACCCTACACAGAAACCTGTTGCTACCAATCATGGGGCTGCCAGCTTCAGCTCGTGTTGAACCGAAGAGATCAGTGGCATCACCAGTACACACTTCAGTTTATATAGTTCTGTTGAGAACTACAGAATTTTTTTTATCTACTGTTATAC
This sequence comes from Gari tellinella, assembly GCA_922989275.2. Lineage (NCBI taxonomy): Eukaryota > Metazoa > Mollusca > Bivalvia > Cardiida > Psammobiidae > Gari > Gari tellinella. The sequence continues at coordinate 51,671,429 of OV277866.1, forward strand.
TGTGTTTATACTGTTATTTTATAGCTCACAACTAAAAATTCTGTAGTTCTCAACAGAACTATATAAACTGAAGTGTGTACTGCACACTAAAACACTATCAACAGCTGAATTATATTACATGTATAAACTAAAGTGTGTACTGCACACTAGAGAACTTTCAATCTGATTTCATTCTTCTAAAATACCTTTATCCTGGAAGTCTACCAATGACGTGGATGGAATGCAGAAGCATACGGTTTTAACCGCCTTTGGGGTATGACATACTTCTGCACGGGAGGTTTAGGATCCAGAGCAATGGTGTTCACAGATGCCACCGGAGATGCCACTGGAGATGCCACTGATCTCTTCGGTTCAACACGAGCTGAAGCTGGCAGCCCCATGATTGGTAGCAACAGGTTTCTGTGTAGGATCTTAGGGGCACATCTCCTATGCTCAGGCCTGACATGGAAAACTGGGACATCTGGGTTAGGTTGACTGATGACTACATAAACTTCCTTGTCCCACCTGTCTGCAAGCTTGTTCTTACCCTGAAGACCTACTTTTCTCACCAAGACCCTGTCACCAGGTTCCAACTTGGTCTCCCTTACCGAAGGTCGTACCGTCTCATATGACACCGAGCTTGTTTCCGAGCTTCCTTTGTGGCTGCATCGTAAGCGAATGCCAACCTCTTCTTAAGAGCAACACGGTAGTTGGATCTGTCTCTGTTCGCTGGTCACTTGTCAGGTTCGATCCCCAGGAACGCGTCAACTGCCAATCGCGGATGCCTCCCGTACATCAGGAAATGAGGGGAGTAACCAGTGCTCTCATGCCGGGTTGCATTATAGGCATGCACAAGAGTTGGCACATGGCTCTTCCAGTCTGACTTCTGGTCCTCTTCCAGGGTGCCAAGCAGATTCAATAAGGTCTGGTTGAACCTTTCAGTCATGCCGTTGCCCTGAGGGTGGTAGGGGGTAGTCCTGGATTTGTCCACGTTAGCAATGGAGCAAAGGTCTTTGATGACAGTACTCTCGAAGTTCCTTCCCTGGTCACTGTGTAGTCTGCTAGGAATAAATACGAAATACTCAAGCAGGAAACGCAACACAAACAATAGACCCACCTCTCAAGCAGAACACACACACAGTCATACCATAACAAACACACACACACACACACACACACACACACACACACACACACACGCACACTCCCATTCCTTCATCTACACACTAAATAGAAAACAACACGCAAGACAAACATAAAGCAAAGTGAACATAGGAGCCCGCCTTGGTACGGTCAGTAGAAATCAATAATTAATTATAAATTAATTATTAACTACCACTGGGGGGTTTAACCTGGGTTTAGGGGCGCCCAACCTCACACTTATCTCCTATATTCACCTATAAAGAACCCCGTAGTGGACGATAAACTGCTCAAAGATGACTTTCGCAGTGGTGTGAGCTGTCTGGTTACGGGTGGGAAAGGCCTGCGCATACCTGGTGAAATGGTCTGTCAGAACAAGTATATTCTCATACCCACCAGCTGACATCTCCAATGTAAGGTAGTCCATACAGACAACTTCCAAAGGCTATGTTGACTGGATAGGAACCAGTCCTGCAGCTCGAATCTCAGACCGCTTCCGCCGGATACACCTAGGACAATTCCTCACCCTCTTCTCTATAAAATCTTCCATCCCCGGCCAGAAGAATATGGACTTGATGAGAGCCATGGTCCGTTCTCTGCCTTGGTGTCCAGCATCATCATGAAGACCCATGAACACAATGTCATTGTATACCTCTGGCAAGACTAACTGGGAAACTGTGTTGCCACTGACGGTGCCTTTTCTGTATGGGAGTCCATCCTTAACCTGCAGGTTTCCCCATTCTCTTAAATGTCTCCGGACATTCTCTGTTTCCAATGCAGTCTGTCTTCTTGTCAGTTTATGTCCCGCTCTGATGATCTGAATCACTCTAGCAATAGAAGGATCCTTCTGCTGTTCACCATTGCAGTCTATGTTGCTGAATGGAGTATCCTGTGACTGTTTCTACTGTTCAGCTTCCTGGGATAAGGCAAGGCATTCAATAGCAGGGTTATCCTGGCAAGTGGCTGTTTGAGACTGCAACAAGGCTTTCAAGATATCCGGGTAAAGGATATGCTCTTCAGTCTCTGAGGGGTGTTTAGGAAGGCGTGAAAGTCTATCCGCGTCAATGTTCTGTACACCTGAACGATAATGTATCGTGAAGTTGTATGTGGCAAGTGCAGCTAACCAGCGGTGAGACAGTGCATCAAGTGTGGCAGTGCTGAATGCATAGGTCAGTGGATTGTTGTCTGTCCTGACCTTGAAGGTCTTTCCTCCATACAAGTAGTCATGGAACTTATCCACCACTGCCCACTTCAAGGCTAAAAACCTAAGTTATGCGCTGGGTAGTTCCTCTCGTTCTGCCTTAAACCTCTGCTTGCATACGCAATCACTCTCTCTGAGCCATTACTCTTTTGGTAGAGTACAGCACCCAATCCTGAAGAACTTGCGTCAACATGCAGGATAAATGGCTTCTGGTAATCTGAATATGCAAGTACAGGAGGAGATGTAAGGAGAGCAATCAGACTGTCAAATGCCTTCTGCTGGCTTTCTGTCCAAACCCATGGTGCTGCCTTCTTCTTGGTGTCTCCCTTCTTATTTGTCGGATGGCCAACAAGCAGATCGTTCAATGGTTTCGCAATTTGTGCAAACCCAGGAACGAATCGCCTGTAGTAGCTGGCAAACCCTAGAAAGCTCCGTAGCTCCTTAATAGTTGAGGGAACAGGCCAAGACTTCAGTGCTTCAACCTTAGCTGGGTCGGTTTCTATACCCTTAGCACTCACCATATGTCCAAGGTACTGTACTTTGGTGCAGAAAAACTCGCATTTGGAAACCTTTAGCTTGAGATCACATTTCTCCATGCGCTCGAAGACGGCTTTTAACCTTCGGAAGTGTTCGTCCATCGTTTTGGAGAAAATGATCACATCATCTAGGTAGATCAGACACTCTTTCAGATGTAGCTCTCCCATACAACGCTCCATTAGACGCTGGAAACTAGCTGGCGCGTTGGTGAGCCCAAAAGCCATACGATTGCACTCGTAGATTCCAAGGGGGGGTCCCTGAAAAGGCTGTCTTGTGCTTGTCCAACTCCTTCATCGCCACCTGCCAGTATCCTGATCTGAGGTCCAACTTTGAGAAATACTTGGATCCTACCAAAGTGTCAAGGGTTTCCTCTATTCGTGGCAAAGCGTAGGCGTCCTTGACTGTCCTGTTGTTGAGCTTTCTAAAATCAATGCAGAATCTCAAACTTGAATCACGTTTCCGCACAAGTACAACATTGGATGAGAAGGGGCTATGTGACTCCCGTATGGCAAGGAACTTGGAAGTCCTATCACGCTCTTTCGGGGACAAGGTGTCTGAAGGAATGGCAATCCCTAACTCCGCCAATGACTTATCAGCATTTCTGGGTACAGCTGCTTCCTTTTCAAATGGGTCCACTTTCCTAATCACATCTACTCCATGAAGGTCACACAAGAGGCTCATTGGAAGAATAGAGATGGGTCGTGCAGACAAATTGCAGATTCGAACTGGAACCTTGGAAAAGCTTCTGTTTGAAGAGACTTGAACAAGTCGATGGCAGAGACTAAACTGGTGTACTCTGTCGTTAGGTTCAGTCACAGCCTGCACCATATCGCCATGTTCTCTGACTTTACCCGTTATGGTCCTTGTCTCAAAGGGTGGACTCTTGAATGGCTTCCGGTTGTTTGCTCTAACTGGTATACATGCAGACTGTGCAGCTAAAAGTACTCCAAAAACAGATTTCCAAGCACCAGGAGCTTCATCGGCTTTGTCCATGAGACGAAGATGATTCAGTACGTTGGTACCAATTATGGACATGACTGACTGGGAATGAGTTCCATCTGGTACAACAAGCACTGGAGCACAGACTGGAGGCATATCAGTAGTAGGGATGGCAATGTTCATCACTGCATAGCCAAGGTATGGTACTTTGGCACCGGTCGCTCCTTTGATCTCTAAACTAAAGTCTTTCAAACTTTCCAGTGTAGGTCTTGGATCCATGTTCATGAAGAAGGACTGGGTAACTGTTGTTATCATGGATCCCGAGTCGATCAAACACTTGCATTGATGGTTATTCAGCATGACATCTACATGGTTCGCTAGTCCAACTAAAGGAACAAGAACAGGCTCCTCTTCTACTAGACTTCCTAATGACCCTTCTTCTGAGGAAGTCCTTTCTCGTTTAAAGGTTTCTTTGCAGTTTCCTTCTTCTGCTCCTGTCCACCTTCATTATTCCCTTGCTTCTGTCCAATGTCCTTCTTACCCGCCTTAAGCTCTTTTATCTCTTTCTCCATCCGATCCATTCTGCCACCCAATCCTTTGAGTTGACCGTTCACACCCTCTAACTGCTTAAGTAGTTTGGACTCTACATAGGTCATGTTCGCACTGGCAGGCTCAGTCACTGCTGGGGGTCCCTCCAACTCCAATTCTATCTTTCTGATCTCTTTCCCGAGCAGGGTGAAACTATGGATGTTCTCGAACTTGTAGCGAGCTGCATTCCTTAGTTCTCTTTCTCTCAGTCCAGACCATAAGCGGTTCCTCAGCATCTCATTCTTGGCATCTGGGGAAAGGTGAACATTTGAATTGCTCAGCAGATGCTCCAGTCTTATACTGAAATCAGCAACACTCTCCAGTGGCTCCTGTCTGGCTGCATAAAACTTCTCTTTCAGTGTCTCGCTTGAAGCAACATTTCCAAAAATGGCTTCCAACTCCACCAAGATGTCTGAAGCTGAAGCACTTTCACCTAGGTACAAAAGAGTTGGCCGTGCTTTCCCTTTAAGGCTTTTCGTGATAGCTTCCAGAAGTATATGCTCCGGGTAGACGCAACTCCTCATTAAGCTCTTCAGGTCAACTCTCCAAACTTCAAACTCTTGTCCTCCCTTGTGCTCTTCTCCTGAGAAAACTGGCAATGTAGGTATACGAGCTGTAGGCGCAGGGAATCTGTATAAGTCACTACTCCTATATGATGTTGAATGAAAAGTCCTAACAGGAGGAAAAGGTGGTGCACTTGGTAGCTTAAACTCTGGAGGTTGGGGTTTAGGTGCCTTATTATACCCACCTGGAGGAATATGTGGTCCACTCGATGGCTTATACTCTGGTAGCTGGGGTTTAGGTGCTGTACTATACTCACCTGCAGGAAGATGCGGTCTAGGCGGCACATCTTCAGCTTGCTGTGTGGTTAAAGGGGTAACATTATATTTACCTGATTGTCGCAGCTGGTCTGCAAAATACTCAAATGCCTGACTCTGAATAGGGCTTAAATCTACTGTAAAGTCTTGTAAAGACATATTGCCTATCTAAGTAATAACACTATTATACTAGCCAGTTCCCCTCTGAGTATGATGCTTAATAAGCAGATACAAAAAGAAAAGCAACGTTCTTTATGAAATTGCTGGTGCTACACGATGCGATAAGTAAGAAGTAAAGTATCACAGATAAGTAACTAGTGCTCTAGCAATTATCTGTCATACACATCAAAGCTAGGAAATTCTGAAAATCTCCAGCTCCATGTAACTGTACACAAAGTTATGTCAACTGATGTATCAAAAGTTAATAAATCACCAATTCAGAGTTCAAAGTCACTTGCAATACGTTATTCTCTCAATAAACTTTCTCAGTAAACAATAACATCCAACTAGATTCAAACAACTTTCAGTTAAGACTCCAAAATGTTTGCTACAATTCAATCTCACACTGCTTTCATAAGATCACAATTCAATAAACTTGAATCAATAACTGAACAAAATATGAGTTTGAACACAAAGTCTTTCTGTATGATTCTAGACAGACAGACAGACAAACAGATACTCCAATGATCTCAAAAGACAATACAACTGCCTCATAAGCAATCAACTTTGACAATTAAGTATATCAAGTTATCATGTACAAGTTATCTGAGCTGAAAGCAACACTTTTCAACCTGTAAACAAAAACTTCCCCTCTCCAACCTGAACAATTACAGATAATCTTTAAGACCAAGCTAATTTCACTCCACTGAAAATGGTTCCAATACAATGAAAGATACAGTGTACCCTGTTATAATAACAGTTCACGCTTTTTTTTTTTTTAACTTTACTTTAAAGCTTAATTAAAGTAAAGCAATATCAGAAAGTAAAGTAACAGAACATAATTAAACGGTACAATACAGGATGATAGAACATAAGTAAACATGTACGATACAGGGTGATAGAACAGAAGTAAACGTGTACGATACAGGATGATAGAACAGAAGTAAACGTGTACGATACAGGATGATAGAACAGAAGCAAACGTGTACGATACAGGATGATAGAACAGAAGTAAACGTGTACGATACAGGATGATAGAACAGAAGTAAACGTGTACGATACAGGATGATAGAACAGAAGTAAACATGTACGATACAGGATGATAGAACAGAAGCAAACGTGTACGATACGGGACAAAACAGGATGAAAAAACAGACAAAACAGTACGCAACAGGATTATTATAAGACGTACAACTTTACACAGGTGGAAACTATTTATACCCTAAATGACAGGTCTACTCTACTATTCTGAATAGGATAATCAGGAATGATCAATGAAAATGGAATGTTAGTAATGGTTAATTGTTAATGCTCACCAAAACCAATGCAAACTGTGAAACTGATAGGTGTCAGGTGCTCAAAGTGCTGGGGTTCACACACATAGTCCATTCCACACACACACCAACATAATACATGATCTATCTGATGCCAAACAATCTGCAAACTAAGGTCACAATGTTTAAAATCAGGTAAATCTAAACAAAATATACATATCAAAAATACATTCATAAACCTCTAAATGTTCTTTTCAATAAATATTTGTCACTCAGGTAAATCAATGAAATTATTCAAGTCAAAGTCTGATGATGATATAAACACCACTTATTAGTATGTTCTATTTAGGCATCACCTTGATCAATCAATCCTTCAGTCAATCACTGGAAAACAACAGTGTTTACAAAGCACACAAAATTGTCTAGCCTAGTCTCTATTAATAGTCACTATGTATGCTGGAAGTAACGCACAGGTGTTCACGCGTTATAATCTTGCAGTGAAGAATATTAATTAATTAAATGATGGAATTCAGTTCTAGCGGAATCTGGACATGTTGTCAAATATGTAAACACATGGTACAGTAGCTCTTCAGCCAAACACTAACCAGTCTGTCAACAGTTGAGTTTCTGGTAATTACTTAACAGAATGGCGTGCATAATAATCACGGTATGATTACGTGGCATAAACAATGATATGCAACACTAGTTACCACTTTAGAATAGATGTAAAAGTTATCCTCCTCGACGAAACAACAAACCCGCAGACATTGGAAATCCTCTGTGACGTCATTAAAGCTGTCCCCATAAATAACCAAACGCACGTGGGCTTCCCTGCACTTTTACCGTAGGTTAAACAGAGCAACGTAACATGGAGGCTTCGTTCGTCCCAATGACCATCGCCCAAATTCACACTGGCCACCAAAATGTCGCCGGGCAAAGATACATAGCTCTGTCTCTGTCCGGGGTTCGACTAAATGGGGTCTGGCACAAAAGGGACCTTTGTAGCGCCTGAAAATAATTTGCGGCGCATACAATTCAAACTCAAGACGTACGTGAGTAACGATCTGTGTAATTCAAAGTGCCAATTAATACATAGAAAATACAGAAATATTATGAAAATGCGACGAACATACATGAATAGATGAATGAAATAATAGCTCTTATCAATATGTTAAAGCAATAAAACAGTCACTTTACCTGAAAATAATTTGCGGCGCATACAATTCAAACTTAAGACGTACGTGAGTAACGATCTGTGTAATTCAAAGTGCGCATGTGCAAGTTGGTGTGGCTATTTTATACTAAAAGGTTAAGGGTTAGTTGAACTTGAAAGTAAATGATTGGTTAGTAAGTATATGACCATGAATCTAGATATACCTATATGAGCATGGGCGGATCTACATGACTATGGGGTGAGCTAAATGAATGTGAGCATGGGCGGATCTACATATGAAAATGAAAGGGTCTACATGAAAATGAAGGATCTAAACATGAATGTGAAAGATCTACATGAGAATGACGGATCTAAATGAAGATGAAGGATCTACACATGAGTATGATACATATAAAAGACATATAACATAGAAACATGAACACTGACAAACCATGGAACGGCTGACCCCGTGACATTTAATTTCAACTCAATACAGCTTAGTAAAGTAGAAACTAGAAGGGTGTTTTCGGAACACATACTTTACCTGCAAGCAACCATCAGTCTAACAAAAGTTTTAGCTAAGAATAAAATGTTTTAGTATATCAGAAGTTATCTGCCATACAGAAAGTGTAGAAAAGAAGAATAACTCTAATAGTGTTTATGGTAGAGTTATTTACCATGTACAATACACTTCTACTAAGCAAACGTCTTCCATAAATAAAATCTCATCTAAAAGGCATCAGTAGTATAGGTGGTATAGGCAGTAAAATAGAAAATATATGAAAGGAGGATAACTCTTAAAACATTGATGCAAAAATTATGAACTTTGTACAAGCCACTTTCTCTCATCAATCTCTTTCTACGAGAGTCATTCAAAAGTTCTGTAACTTGGTCATTTTCTTGTAATCTACATTTATGATTTCCATTTTTGATGCATATTCAAAAAATCTATTTCTTATGGATTCAAAGATGTATCATACAAGTCAGTATTCTTACTTTAAACGGTTTGTATAACGTCACGGATAGTCTTCTAAAGATGACACTTAAACCATGCATGTTTATAGAGTTTAAACTTACTGTTGCGATGCATTGAAGGGACACACACAGTTGTATGCTTTAATGTTTCAACATTAATGCTTGTCTGATATTACTACAGTTTTATTACAAATACCGGAAACTCACGTCGAGAAAGAAAACTGACGACAATTTTAGTAGCCGATGAGGAAAAAGTTAAGCGTATTTTATTTGACATACCCTACAGATATTGCATTTAAAATCGAAGGTGTGATCAGCAATTACTGAGTAAAACGTCATGGTGATCTCTTATGATAGGCCCACAGTTGAGAAGACGTTCTTCGTCCCGTTTAAACGAATTATATCTAAAACGCAATCCACTAAATTACAGAAAATGACAGTTAAATAACAATACTTTCGAGCACCAGATCACTCACCGCGTTACTAACTGTCCGTTCGTGTGTGTGTCTATACAGTATGAGGTTACAAAATATATACAGTGGAGAAGACGTTATGCTTTCCCAATAAACGCGTTTACATTTAAACTACTATTCCCGCTTCTATTTCCAGTGCAAACAGTTTGGAGCCAGGCGTATGACCAAGCTCTTAACTGTTTGCCACTCGGATTAAAATAAATGATCTCAATTGTCAACAAGTTGTTATTTTCTCCATTTGAATACATTGCGTTTGCATTTCTTTTGCGTTTAAACGGGAAAAAATAACGTCTTCTCCACAGTAACATCTCCATTTCCCATCCCGATTGATCTTCTTTTGCAAAAGCAGTTTGAATCTAGCGCAGATGTTGAAGTTGCAATCCTACCTTAATCAACATACTGTATGAGAGACTTTTTGTGCCCCTCCATGAAGTGACTGGGGCATATAATGTTACCCTTTTCCGTTCTTCACTCCTTCTGTATATGTCATTCAGTCTTTTTGTCCTTCCGCCATCATTCAGTTTGCGATCATTTCTCTACTATAGATGCACATATTGATATTTCGCTATAAAGATGTATCACGGCAATCCGCATGTCAAGTTTGAATTTGCCTCCTACCGAATAAATGCTGACAGAGTCATGCCCCTTGGACATCGAACAATTTGTGGTTTCCGCTCAGCATCTCTGTTAGGCTATGTTACAATGTATTTGAAATTGAAATTTGCAATAAAGGTACATAACGAGGATATGCATGTCAAGTTCGAATATGGATTTAGTTGAATAATTGTTGGCGGAGTTATGCTCCTTGCATTTAACAAATTTTAATAAAGCATATAGTTTTCTTTCAAAGTCTCTGTCGATCATTGGTATTTTGAACTGAAATTCAGGATAAATGAGTATAACATGGGAATACGCAGGCCAAGTACGAAATTGGTTTGGATTGAATAGTTCTTGGCGGAATTATGTTCATTACACTTTCTAATTAGTCATGCTTTCTTCCAAATATCTGGGATTATGCATTGATATTTTGAAATGAAGTTCATTGTAAACCATGGGGATACGCAGGCCTGCCCCGCGTTCATTACCGCGAAATCAACAGAACATCTCGCCAGGGCACGCTTATCTCAATGCGCAAAAGGTGGAGTGACCACGGAGAACGACAAAAGCATGCAATGTTGCAGGCACGAGAACCTGTGGGTGACCTGAGGTGAGCGGGTCGTTGCGAGCGGGCTGTTGAGTTCGCGGTAATGAACGCAGGGCAGGTTTGAACTTTCGGCGTAGTTTAGACAGAGTTACAGTTAGAAACTTTCTTTTAATTTATGAGTTTAAATCAATATTTCAATCATGCATTTACATTTTTCATTTGCACCTTGCATAAACAATGTAGCTACATAATGACAAGCGCACGTGAAGCTTGATTTTGGGTTTCGATTGAATTATATTTTGACAGAGTATTTATTAGGTCCTATAGACATAGAAAAATTCAAATATATCACATGTTTTGCTCATTATCTCACATACACATCTTGTAGTGCAGATCGACATTTATATTTTGTTGCCAGCGGGGTTATTCGCCTAGACACATTTAGTTGTGCATTAAATTGATTAGCCGAGTAACACTAACTTGTTTTTGCAAAAAGCGGTAATAAATCTAGATATTTTTGAAAGTATATACATGTGTGTACGAGAGGTACATCACTTACAATTTGATATAATTTTTCTACCAAGCGAAACATATACACATTCGAATGAGTTTTGATTTATTACAGATATAATTCATAAAATGTGTGTTCACCGAAGTACATTAGGTAGGTGAAGTGTGACGGCTAGTTTTACAATATTCAAACTGTCGATTATTATAGTTGTATTCATAGGTGAAAAATGAAATCAGAGCTTTGGTTTAGATGACGTTATATAATCATTATAGTGCATTGTCACTTTTATGTCTCTGTCAAACTATACTTTCTTATTACTTAACAGCATTGTTTCTTTGAGACAACCTTGATGAGTAGTCATAGAGTAGGGTTTGGTGAATAAGGAGTTTAGTACATTTATTTAAAACCACTGATTTACCAAGGACTATAGCAATTGTCATTATAATTGCACATGGATATAGCCTCGTGTCTGTGAACAAGTATAAACTTGGTAGTGAAACGAAAAGTAGTGGATGCTTATAAGGTGATACAGGAACTACATCACTTGCTTACGGTTTTTTGGATATATGAAACAGTGTAGACCCCGGGCAAGTGCATTTCATACCATGCCCAGCGCTAATAAGCGTTTAAGTTGAGTCTGAGTTCGTTCTCAAGCATTTGATTGGTCAGATTTGAGCCTAGGATCAAATCCGACCAATCAAATGCTTGAGAACTATTCAATACTCAACTCAAACGCTTTATTAGCATGGGCCCTGCATTAGTTTGCAAGGTATGCGTCTTTGTGTAGCTAGGTGTAATGTAAAATTACTTTGTACAGTGGCTTTAATTTAGAACCTAATCAGACGTCTATTGATCTATGTTGCTTGCAACGCGGAGGAGACAAGTCAAAATGACTGATACAAATAGTAATACAATAAAGCTTCAGGACCCCAGCATAGAGATAAAACCAAAGGTGACGACAGACCAGGCTCTTGATGTGGTATGGCGAGTATACGGATTAAAGGTAATACAGCCATGTGTTCATTAGCTCGAATTCTACAGAACATCCCGCGATCCACTCGGCTCAGGGTACCTACAGGTTCATGTGCCTTCAACATTACATGCTTTTGTCTCTCTCCTGGTCACTCCTCCTTTTGCGCCCTGAGTTCAAAGGGTCGCCACGAGAGGCTCTGTAGAGTTAACGCTAATGAACACAGGCCTGATGTACATATAATCCCATGTTTAATTTACGATTTCCCCCCAAACACATTTTTAGACCACCATAATTTCTTCATATAATGGAATATACTTGAATCCTTTTCTGTTAAAGAATGTTCAGACTAGTTTCTGTCCGGTGCGTGCTCAAGCAGGTTAAGAGCGAAGCAGAACTATCTCCTTAACCTTTCAATGAACAAATATCGTGAGTTTTTACCCGTTCACCGCCATAATGTACATGTAGTCTATTTCAATATTGTTGTCTGCGATATCGTTTCAAAGATAGATATAACTGACGTAATTTCCAAACAAGTGGCGTACAGTATTTGATCCTGCTCAGAGGCCGCGTTACGCGACGTCCTGGTCAGGATCAAAGTTGTTTGCATATGCGCTTTATGACGTCATTGAGGGTGAAAGGGTTAATGAGAGTAATTCTTTATTTGCAGATGAAGGGTTAAGTTCAGATTGCTCGAACATTTATTGAGAATCTTAATTTGATTTATATCTATTGACAACCCGGTGATATTTTCTCAGACTATATGCATATATATCAATTGTATAATGTTTGCATACGACAATGATATAACGTGCTAAAAGTTAACAATTTACCTCAACGAAGCGCCTTTAAAAACATTTATTTTAGTTGTCTACGTAAGAAAATGTTCCGATTTATATAGTCATTAGTATGTTTTAATTCAAGCAGATTGTAGATAAAGCAGGATAAAAATAAAGCATTTAGCAAAATTTAGAGAACACAGATTCACAAACCGTAAATTTGTAGACCAACAGTCCATCGTTATATGTGATATAATATTTTCTTTTCTGTATAATTATGTAGACCGAAACTTTACAAGCTCTGCCTGGGTATGAGGATTGGAACTTCTTCTTTCAAGCCAATAAAGAGTACGACAACGAAAACATACCTACCATATCACCAGATGGATACGTTTTGAAGATTTTCAATAGCTTACATTCGTCAAACCGAGCTGTCATAGGTACTGTTATTTACAGTTAATACTATTCGGTTCTAAATCATGTGTGCGTATTCTTTTACATGTACCAGTGTACGAGTACATAATACAACTTATTACGCATATTTCTTTTTTCAAATTGTTACGTATTCAGTTATTTCAATAGTTAAAAGAAATCGGACAGCTGATAATATACATGTACTGATGTGAACCGAAAATAAACGCGTAAACATTTTTGTAAATATATCGAAAGTTATTTTTATCCATTACCATTCTAAAATACAATTTAGTATGTTTTAATACGCTCGTACGGTAGAGCTTTTATGCGCGCCATGACATTTTGATAAAGTACCATTTTTATGTTTCAGAAGCACAGCACGCTTTGATAAACTACGTTTTGGCAAAAGGAGTAGTCACTCAATCCATCATACACAACAAGAATGGCTCCGAATTTAGTATTGAAGAATTCACGGACAAAACTAATGGTTAGAAATTCAATTAAATTGTATCGAAATTCTTCTGAAGGTTGCTCGTTTCGAAATAGAAGTCAGATATGGTAAATGTATTTCATTAGATTTATTTGACCTTCAAGATATGATGCACGGTGGAAATAGGTCGATGCCAATTTGGACACCGAGTTATTCGGTGTTGATTAGTCTGCGTAGATAGACATACAGACAAAATCACTTCTAAACCCATACAACAAACTGATGCACTTAAGTCAATGTATTTAATTTTAATCTGAGATTTCAATTGAAGACACCGAGGTTTTACAATGCTTAAATTGCGACTTTAATTGGTATTTCCAAACTCTTGTAAGCCATATCAAGCTACAGGTTATATAATAATTCCAAAACAAGTAAACATTGTTTATACAGCCTAGTGGTCTTTACAACACACATTGACATATATAATTTACCTGACAGTAGATTAAATTGTTCATCATATGTTTGCAGGTGAAAATCGACAATACGCAATACGTATCGTAACATTTATACCTGGAACAATACTCGATCAAACACCGCCAGTTGTTGGTACCTATCTGAATGTGGGGGATTTTGTAGGAAAATTTGAAAAAGCAATAGAAGTGAGTAAATGATATCAAAGCAACCGCTTTACTGGTCTATGAATGTGTTCCGTACCTATTAAACACAAGTAATGCTATGCATATATATGCATTCTTTACAGCAATGTACCTGTAAATGATTCACGCCATAACGGCGGTAAGTGTATTATATTTTGAGTGTACTTGAAGAGAGATTGACTGTAAAATTAAAACAACAGCATGCCCTATTATGTTTTCTGCAAACACAGAAACAATATTTAAAGCATGACATACAGCGAGACTTCAGATTACAAAAGAGTTCCATCTATGTTCCTTTATATCACTTCCGAACCCTATGTCGTGACTACTCTGAGTGTATCGTGATGTGTACCAAACTTTATGCTACAGTACTGAACCTTATTAAATTAAATTGATAATCGCAAGCGAATTGCCATCGAATTGCCATCGAATCGGGCGCTTCAAAAAACAAATCCTACGTTTGAATACTTTAACGCGAATTTTCAGAAGGGGTTGTGACAAAAATGGAATCGAAAAAATTAACGAAGGCATATTTGCGAACATTTGTGAGATACACCACTCAAGAAAACGTATCCGAGGGTAAATTAATTAATCGAATTTTCTATGGGTCTACACCTACAGGAACCCTCTCACCAGAATTGATCTATTTTTCATTATGCACAACCCAAAATAGTCAGACATGAACTAGACTTGATTTCCAACTTGCAATGTCCGTTTGGCAGGGAGCAACATGTTAATTAACCTCAGAATATAAGTATTCCAACATAATCTTTCTTTTACCCAGGGTTTTCGTCATCCGTTTTACGACACGTATAGTAGTATATGGAATATGTTGAAGACACCGATATTAAGGACTTTCATAGAAGTTGTCAAAGACGAACATGACAAGAAGATGGTTGAAGAAGTCATCAACGCATTTGAGAAAATTATTGTACCTGAGTTAAGCAATTTTAAAAAAGGTATTTTTAAGGATTCCAAATTTAACTATCAAATACATTAACATTCTTATCAGTCGGTCTATGAATATAGTTACGACTCTGTCCGGACTATACAGGCAACCAGGCACCGGAATGGCAATCGTTAAAACAGGCAATATTTCATAATTCGATGATATTGAATAAGTGTGTTTAAGTATTAGAGTTATTGAACAAGTTGGATTAAGCAATTTGTTGCGAGCATTTTGCGACATATCATTTTATCTAACGAGTTCAATAAATTGTTTTAGATTGATTAACATGTTCGATGTTCATGGCAGTTCTACTTCGTTGGGTACTACATTATCGTCCGTTGCATAGTTGTTGTCAGCAATGAATTTTTAAAAGTTCCACTGTAAAGCCATTCTAGCTAAAGACACGAGGGCAAAACAGTTTGCATCCTGACCAGATGCCGCATTTTTCCGTGTCTGATGTTGGTCCTAAATGATTGCATATTCTATTAGAGGTGCAGTATAATGTGTCTTACCACGCCGTAAAAAAGATTGTGTACAGCCCATCGTGTTCTGAATAAGTTACACGAAAAAAACCCAACAGTAACGGCTTAGACTATGACGGTTACTTAAGACAGACTTTAGAAACTGCCGAAAAGTCACATAGATCTATAAGCATTATGTTATTGTGTCCAGCATTCAGAATAATGTACGTCTAAAATATATCATAATTTCTGCTTTCACCATCTTATCCTGTCTTGTGACATCTCTGTGGAATTTTCGTTTCAAAACGATTCCAAAGAAATGTCACAAGACAGGACAAGATGGAGAACTAAATACTAATTGAGAGTTTTAGAATCTACCATACGGCAGTATTTGTGGTACGAGTTTTAATAACATGGCCCCTTGATTTCAACTTTACTATTTAAACAGGAATGATTCACGGAGATATCAATGCCCAAAACCTGATAGTACACAAAATTCCTGCGAAAGAGGGCGAAGTTGACACGGGCGTCCATGATGTTACAGCCATATTGGACTTTGGGGATGCAACATTTTCATATGTAGTAATTGAAATTGCAACAACCATTACATATCTCTCACTCGAATGCCCGAATGAGAGTCAGTTGGACGTTGGTGGTCATTTTCTTGCAGGCTATTACAACCACGGCTCTCTGAATAGAGTAGAGATGAAAAGCTTAAGATATCTTGTATGTGCTAGATTATGTCAGTCACTTGTGTTAGGGGCGCATTCCTTCTCCCAACAACCAGAGAATGAATACCTCTTACTGACATCTAAACGAGGTTGGCCATTGTTGCGCCAGTTATGGAAAACTAGTGACGATGAGTTGTATTGTCTCTGGAATAGAATAGTCAAGTCACATGGCACTGTTATACTGTGAACTCTTGAGTAGTTATTTGAACAAATCATTTACAAAACATTAACTAAAAATGCCTAGTTCATGTAGCTATCTTTTATATGTATATGTATACAATATATCTGCAACGACACCCAATGTGAGACAAAAATTATGTGCGTTGTTCGGAGGGAGTCGTTATAGGCAGAGGATTGGCTTACAGTTGCAAACATCTTGAATCCAGATTAGACGCCGCGTCACGCGGCGTCTAATCTGGATTCAAGCTGTTTGTCACTCATCATTATGTTTTTCTCTGTCAAAATGTCCAATGTGCTACTTTGAGAAAAACAGCAGACGACAATTTCAAGCAGACGATATTGCAGAAGTGAAAGTATTAGACATATAATTGTCTTGTTTGGGGAACAGCGGCAATGGTCGTTGTAAAGACGGAGTTGTTGTTTGGAGGGAGGGCCGTTGTAGAGAGGGAGTTACTCAACCAAGGATGGTAATTTATTTGTCAGAATACAGTGTAAGGTTTCTTTTTAACTGAAACTCAACTGCGTTAATCTTTGTGGCATAAACTAATCCTTTCTGGATATAAACTAAATTGAAAATTGTTTAATTGTTGTTGGTGTACATTTAAGGCACACAATAAACTCGTCACAGGTTTGGCAATTGAATCCAAACCTTTTTGCTAAAATATTCACGTGGTCATCGCTAGTGGTCAAAACATGATTGTGTTCTGTTTATGCGTAGAATTGATGTATGTATTAACTGTATGTTAATATTTGATGGCAATCTGATAGTTTAACATGACAATGAAGCTCATTAATATAATCTTTCGTTATATCGCCTGCTTTGAAAGTGGCGTCTGCAAACTTTAACAAAATAAGATTTATACATGTGTTTCATTGAAAAGGTCTTCTGGATAAGTAGGGTGCCAAGCAGTTTGGACCAGGATCAAACGTCGCGATAGGCAAATACAAAATAATGTGGAATTCTATGGCATGTGAAGTGTTGCAAAAAGAAATAATGGTTCAATAAAAAATTATTTATTCTATAAATGAAAATAATTGTTCAACAAAACAATTAGTTGTTCTATCTGACAAATATGTGTTCAATAAAAAAATAATTTGTGCAATAAATTAAAAAAAATTTTTTTTTTAATCAATATATGTTATTAAACATAAATATTTTTATTGAACAAATAAAATACTTTTGCAACACAAGTTACATGGGAAAAATTATTCATTCAATAATTGGAGGCGAAATCGTTCAGCGCTTCAGAGGCTATTGACACGACGGTCGAGTCGATAACGTTTCTTATTCGCACAACGGTCGTGCGGATAAGGATTTTTAATGGGCACGGCAGTCGTGCGGATCAGAAAGCTTATTCGCACGACGGTCGTTCCTAAACAAGTCGTGCATATATGAAAGCTTATTCGCACGACGGTTGTTCCGATACATGTACTATATATAGTGACCGGGCCCGTGAATCGAACCCGGGACCTCCCACTTGCAAGGCGAGCGTTATAACCATTGAGCCAAAAGTCCGGACGTTAGGCTCGAGGGCCTAACACTGCCTATATTCACTACACTCCTCCCCATCTTAATTTTGAGGTCCTTTTTTTTTTATCCCTTTCGACTTACGGTAGCTACCACGCGTCATTTCTGACGGTGACCCATGTATCGGGCAAGGACAGTCACCACCAGATGGTGCGGAAAAATCCGTTTGCCGACAACGCCATTATAGTGACCGGGCCCGGGAAACGAACCCGGGACCTCCCGCTTGCAAGGCGAGCGTTATAACCATTGAGCCAAAAGTCCGGACGTTAGGCTCGAGGGCCTAACACTGCCTATATTCAGTACATATATCTACCTTTGATACACGAAATTCGATGTAAGTTTTGATAAACAGTCAGTCCTGGGCTGAACACATTCAACCCTAACGACGACTTCACTCGTCATTTATAACAGTGTACATGTGAAACGTACAATAGACCTATGAAGAATGTGTAGACCTTAATCAGAGGGATCCGAAAAGGGTCCTCTAATCAGGGACTGCAACCGTGAACAATCCTAAATAGGCAAAATTGGGCTGACTTAAGTTATGATTGAAAACGTGGACTGTTGTTTTGAATATGAATGACTTGCGAAAACAAATCTGCAAACTCTTTGAACGTTATATTTCAGTTGCTTTCAATAGAAAAGCCAAGTTTCATTAACAGTTTTATGTATACCAAATGGTCCACTCCAGGCCCGTAGGAACACGGTGGGAAGATACAATAATCTTGCCAATATTAGTAAAATATACCTAGTTATTTACATAGATATAAGTAGGTAGTTTACGTGTTTTGAATGTGCGAAACGCCCATCAGAACGCATCAGCTAGAGACCGTCTAAAAACAAAATTTTCACGGGGGAGCATGCTCCCGGACCCCTAGTAATTACCGAGTTCCTAGGACTGTCTCAGGTTTGTCTGCGGAAGGTCGCAGTATTGCAAACATTCGGACATTATTCCGCGCCGACGCGGGATGGCTTGTGATCCTCTCTCTAAATGATAGCTAGATGTAAGATATGTGTCTCACATATTGTCAATATACTCATGTCTTGATGTTTTCATGATGATCGAAACGGCCATGTTCAAATTGTAAAACGAAAGTGCCTAACGGCACGACAGTCGTGCGGATAACAATTCGTATATTCACGTCAACTATTCATGTAATCGGACGCAAATTTGTTTCATAAAAGGCAATTTTGTCGTAAATTGACAAAAAAGGTAAATTCACGATATCGAAAATTAACGATAGGTGTAGGATAATTCATAACACGGGCCCCAGAGCTGTATCCTTACGAACGTCGTTCCGATAGACACTTACATGTACCTAGACTAGAGCTGTCAGCCAATGAAAACCGCCCTTACAAAAACCGTTAGTATCCCATAATGCTAATTTAAGACAATATATTTTTTAACATCCGTTGCAAAACGTGAAAAATATTGATTCGATATTTTTTTTTTTTTTTCTATAAATTCAAATATATATGTTCATTAAAAAAATATTGATTCTGAAAAAAAATATTTTAAAATTTATTGAATACATATATTTTTTAAGAAAAAAATATTTTGTCAGATAGAAAATTATATTTAAATTATTGAATAAATATTTTTTTCTTGACCATATATTTTTCAGATAGAATGATAAAGTTTTTATTGAACCATTATTTCTTTTTGCAACACTTCACATGCCATAGAGTTCGCAGTGGAGAAAACGTGATTCTTTCCCGTTTAAACGCAAACGAAACGCAAACGCATTGCAATAAAACATCAAAAGACAACTTTTCGACAATTCTATCTGTTCATGTTAATCTAAGTGGCAAACAGTTTAAAACCTGATCAGACGCCGGGTTACCCGGCGTCTGATCTGGCTCCAAACTGTTTGCAATGGAATAATAGTTTTAGTGTAAACGCGTTTATGGGGAAAAAGACTAACGTCTTCTCCACTGTAGCAGTGATGTAGTTCATATGAGGGGACGGTTAACCCTTTCATGATCAAATTTATCGTGAGGTTTCGTTACGCAGAATAGTGGACACGCAGGTGGCCCACTTGCTCTCAATTTCGAGCATTAAAATAAGAAGGGCATTTTTACATAACTTGTAATAACTTTTTTTTCTGGACAGATATCGTTCCTGTGCAAACGGCCTGTGTTAGCTTAAACATTTTCCTTTATGATGGAATTGTTTTGAAAAAATATTTTAATAAGATTTTGGTCCTTTTTTAAGTTTAAAAAGACACCTCTAAATCACATTAAACAAAGAGTAAAATGCTGAAAATAAGCCTCGACACGGATAATATAACACGACCTTGTGCATTTATACAAATCGATATCAATTCTGTGCAAACGGGCTCGTATACTTGACTATTTGTTCTTTCTTTTGATATAAATTTAAGAATTGTAAGTTAATGTTAATTTGGTCCTTTTTCAAATTGAAAATAAAATTAATATGTTCAAAGAGTCGTCGGGAGTTTCCGTAAATACCGAGCGGTAAGAGCCGAACATTGACGGGCACGCAAACTAGCGTAGGACAGTTTATCGATAATCTATCGGTGTCCACTATTCTGCCTAACGTTACCCCTTCACCGCCATATTATCGTCTGCCTTAATATTGTTTTCTGTATAATTGTTTCGATGTTAGATTTAAGTCAGTAGAAATGACGTTATTTCAAAACAAGTGGCAAACGGTTTTGTACCCGATCAGACGCCGCGTTACGCGGCGTCTGATCAGGATCAAAACTGTTTGCAAAAGCGCTTTATGACGTCATTAAAATTAAAAGGGTTAATAATATCCAATAAAACGCAGCTTGCCTGGCATGTACAATGAGTGTCGATTCTCGTCAGCCGCCGATGAATCTGTTTGAAACCTATTACTCAAAAGATACGCCCTTTTACGCTTTCATTTTTTCCATCGCTGAAGAAAACAGTTCCACTTTATGCAATCGCAAATAGGTTTAGCCGAGGTTCTTATAAAGAAACTCCCGCAACGACCCGGGACCTAACCCAGGTCGCCAGGTTTGCAGGAATGCATTCTAGTACCTCGTCATAAAAGGGCGCCTGTACAGTAAGGCCGTTGAAGTGATGATTAACCTACCCACTGTGACATATGCATTAGACGAAATATATTCTATATCCTGGCAGAGGCAATTAAACACAGGCTGAAAGTAAAGCAGAATGTTCCTGGCCACCTGTCTTCAAACCTAGAAAAAGGCTTAAAAAGTACATCTTTTAACTGTTTCTACAGTTACAATCTTTAGGAAATCTTCTGAAGCAGACGATGAGAAATGGGTTAAGCGTTTACTAATTTGACCTGCACATATACAGTGGAGTATCTGTTATTCTTTCCCAATAAACGCGTTTACGCTAAAACTATTATTTCCAGTGCAAACAGTTTGGAGCCAGATCAGACGCCGGGTGACCCGGCGTCTGATCAGGCTCCAAACTGTTTGCCACCAAGATAAACAAGAATTTTCAAAATTGTCCAAAAATTGTTCTTTTCTACGTTTCAGTGCTTTGCGTTTCGTTTGCGTTTAAACGGGAAAGAATAACAGATCTCCACTGTGTCATTTACAGCCGATGATGTAAATCAGATAACACTACGTATCACATAGTGTGATCTCTTATGATAGGCGAACTGGAAAATCCGTAAATATTTCCCGTTTAAACGAATCTAAACGCAAACGCAATCTACTATTAGGCAGAAAATGACTGATGTACGACGATTCTGACGATTAAAGTTGAAACTTAACTGAATAACAAATTATTTGGAGCCAGTCTACACGCCGGGTGATTGCTTAAGCACATATGCGTTTATTAGGAAAGAACATATGCTCAACTGCACGTTTAATGTATGGTACACTAAATGTACAGAAACTCTTTACATATTAGCTGTCACATGTGATGTTAAATATATATTTATAGTGAAGAAGACGTTATTCTTTCCAGTTTAACCGCATACGATACGCAAACGCAATGCACTAAACTGTAGACAATAATTTATTATATTTTTTTTTACATTTCTTACAACTTATGTTAATCTTAGTGGCAAACAGTGTGGAGTATGATCAAACGCCGGGTTTCCCGTCGTCTGATTAGGCCCAAAATGTATGCAATGGAAATATTAGTTTTAGCGTAAACGCGGTTATTGAGGAGGATAACGTTTTTACTCATTTGCACTGTATCTACCATTAATATTTCGCATACCAAAGTACACTCGATGCAAATGATGTTACATTAATATCTATGTCGCATCTGTTACATTGTAAAAAATCAAATTAAATTGTACAAAGAAAGTGGTAATGTTGAAGTACACGATGTTCAGGCAGGAAATATGTTGGCTGTTTTGCAAATGCATGTGTTGTATTGTTTCACCATAAGACGTTATCATTTCCAATTCACCGCAAGTAAGTAAGTAAGTAAATATTTTATTATTGTAGCATGTGCATAGAATGTTTATTACGAGTTCTACGTGTATTGTTACATCACATATTAAATGTGATCAACATATTTAATTGGTTGTGTAACTGGAAAATTTTCAAGTTCAGTTCTCGGAATGTTCACTTTGGTTGGAGTTAACACTTTTCAAATAATCGCATTATGTGCTTAAACATTTTTTGTCATCGCAAACAGACTGGAAACATATCGGTTGCCATCTGATCAGAATCCAAACTGTTTGATATTCAGAGTACAATAAAATGTCAACATTTTAAAAAAGTTTTCCTTTTGACATATGAACAATGCCATGACAAAACCAACATTATTGCATTGCAAACCGTGTAGATAAAGGCCAGTCGCCGTGTCAAAGATGTGGCGACTGGCCCTGGTCTATACCGTTTGACACACACATGAATCTTAAACATTTCATGTAACTGTATTATGTAGACCTACGGTATTTGGCAGTGTAGACCAAACTCAGAGCACTAAATACAGAGCATAGGATGACAGCGGTGCTTGGTCTGTACAACGTTGCAATGCAATAAGGTTTGGTTTGTCATGGCGCTTCTCATGTATAGTGTTTCGTTTCGTTCAAATGTACATATTTAACTTCTTACCAATTGTAAGGTTATTACACAGAATGCACATGTTATCTTTTGCAAAATATGTATGTTTGTATAGCTACATGTACTGTTACATTACGAGGGCTGTCCCAAAACATCGTAGACTTTCCTTATAAAAGTGTTCGTTAAAACAGCAGAGACAAACGGTCGTCAGTATATATAAACATATGGTTTATGTAAACCTGTGTGAAGTTTTAACGTGTTATCTTTAAAACTGACCAGCACAGAATATTTTGAAACACCCTACCTGTGTAACCCCGGCGCACACTAGGTAATGTTACGACGTCATCGACATAAACGTCATTCCTTTTAAAAATACTTGTAGTGGTGATTGATGCATTTTCGCTGACGCACAACTTCTTAAACAAGCTGATATCTACATGTAGCTCGCGCAACACTCTCAATGTTTCTTGTTTGAGCTGTACTCAACGTTTTCAATGTTTGTCCGCGTATCTGAGGTTTTAGGTATGAAAATACTGCAAAATCTAATTGGTTAGGTCAATGGTATGTGGCGCATGTCTAAGCTTTTGAAAACCCAACACGGCAAGTTCCAAATGTGCATACTGGGTAATGTGGCACGAAGCGATAAACTGGTGCAATGTGTTGCTTCCTAAGTTGTCAATGAACCCCGGTCACTTCTCTCGTATCGTATTCAGGAGGTCTGTGTGATGGGTGTTTGCTGAAAAAGTCCTGATCTCTCGCATATCGTCTCAAGAAGAGGGTTGATACCTAGACACATCTTTCTTTTTCTTCTGCACTTAACAAGCGTGGCACCCATATAGCACCGACTCTCGACATGTTTAGTTTCTCACGTAAAAGTCAATTTACAGACAATTTGCTGACCCCGACGAGTTCAGCATTCTATCTCACCGCAAGACGTCGATCACCATTCATGACGCTCCTCACGTTTTCTACAATGAAACAGTCAATTTCTTCCGGCCGTCCCATCTTTACATTATTTTCTCAACCCCTCCTCCTGAAAATCGCGAATGCTATTTGAACTCCAGCAAGCGAGATGCTGATTGATAAATTTCTGATGAGTGTAGTTGTTTTAACGTCTGTTTCGGGATCAAATGCAACTCAAAACAGTATTCTATGACATTCTGCTGCGCCGCCTTTTCCCCTGACGTCGTAATTTCTGGCGTCTTCAGAACACGGTATCATTCGCCATAACTAGATATCTTTTTTTTTAAAGGACGCTACGTTAACGAATTTTTTCCAGGATGACGTCATATATAACAACGTCAACATTCATGACGCAATTTTGCGCAAATTCCGATTCAAAATTTCTTTGTAGGAGGTTGTAAAATGTACCTCTTTAAATTTGGCGTGCGCCGCATAATCTAACCAACAATGAATATATACAAATAAAATAGGGTCAGGTTTGTTCAGGAACCTTATTATTTCTAATTCAAATGTGAACATGTTTGAAATAGCATTGGTAAAAAAATCAAAGAAATGTTACGTCGGGTTCTTCAAAAAAAAAAATTAGTCCACGGTGTTTTGGGACAGCCCTCGTACTCGGTGAAGTAGTATTAACCTTTTATCACCTGAAACTTCCAATAGACAAATGCAGTTAACAACAAAGGCTAGTCCATTTAATTATATTTAGGATTGTTTTTAAACATATTGCAAACTGTCAAACAGTGAAGTCCCTGATTAGAGGGCTCCTGCAGGACCCCTCTAATCAGGGACTTCACTGTTTGCATAAGTCACATGTACCCATCACGGGTACACTTTTGGTAAAGGACGCATATATGCGTCACTAAGGCTAAATGAGTTAAGTTTAGAACATAATGATGTCTATTGGTCTGCAATATTTGCAATACTCGTCAATCCACTGAGATATAGAATTTCAAATATTTACATAAACAGTTTCAGCTATGCGGGTGTGGCTTTTCCTTTCAGGGTGTTAACAGCTTCTTATTTGGATTCATGCATACTAATCAAATGATGCAGCAATTATAATGTAAATATGAGACATGAACTGATTTTTTCGGCGCCTAAGCGAAATAAATGACAGAAAATGATGGACAAACTCGTATTTGACACATTTGCAGAAGCCAATTTATGAGCAATCGACATGGTCATGTGAGCTTGATGGAGAAGAGTAATGGATTAACCGTTTTTAACCCATTTGTATAGACAAGTTTCCTACCAGAATAAGCGCTTTTAGCAAATGTATGGACGGAATTGTCCTTATATAATAATCTCGTTTGACCCATGTATGTAGACAGGTTTCCTTTTAGAGTAACGAATGTTGACACCTTTATACATGACTTTTTGTATAGACAAATTTCCTACTTAATTTACCGCTGTTGACACAATTGTGTAGACATGGTTCCTTATAGTGTAACTAATGTTGACACACGTATGAAGACATGTTTCTTTATAGGGCAAACGGCTGTTGATGTATATATGTAGACAGGTATACGTACAGAGTAATCGCTGTTGACACATGTATGTAGACAAGTTTCCTTACATAGTAACCATTATTGACTCATGTATGTAGACATGTCTCATTATACAGTAACCGCTGTTGACATATGAATAAAGACATTATACGTATAGGGTAACCGCTGCTAGCACATGTTTGTAGATATGTTTAATTAAAGAGTTACCGCTGTAAACACATGCACAGTGTGTGTAGACATATTTCTGTATGCATGTAGAGTATCCGTTGTTGACAAATGTATGTAGATATACTATAAACGTTAACCTATACAAAAACCTTTGCTGACACATTTATATCGTATGGATAAGGTTTTTTTTATTTAATCAGATCTTCGACAGTTTGTTTGGCGTTCTACAAAAGATAAATCAAAGTAGACAACATCTTCCTACCAACGTATAGTTTATACAGGACACAATGACTGATTCAAATAGTAACACCATACCGCTTCAGGATCCTAACGCAGAAGTGAAACCGAAAGTGACGATAGACCAGGCACTTGAAGTGGTTTGGCGAGTATACGGCTTAAAGGTAACATATATGTACAGAGCATCTTACATTACATTTACCAATTTTCGTGCCATGACAAAACCTGCCTTATTGCATTAAAACATTCCACAGGCCGAGCACCGGCTCTGTATCTGAGTTTAGTCTACACTGCCAAATACCGATATAATAAAGATACATCAACTACTTTAGATGCATATCTATTATACTGGTAAGTAAATTCCGTACTTCTGATTGGCTAACGAGCTGTAGATGTAAACAAAAGGCCAAATAAAAAAGTACCTTTGTTTCCTATTACATGCCAAAAACAAATTAGGGACGGTAGGTCGGAAAATCTTTTCTTTTATTTTTATAAAAAAACAACAACAAACAAACGAAAAACAACCATAGAATAATACACGTAACTTTCTTATGGATGAGTGTATAATTATAGTGATACTAATATATGAAAATAAATTGAAATAATTTTTTGTGCAGAGCCATGTGGTTATTCATAAAAAAAACTCTTATAAATTTCCATTCAAATTGTTATTCTATTGGTAGATCCCATTACCAAAATTACCTTAAAATTCTAAAGTAGTATCATTGTTGTTCAATAATGGTGAACCAAATACGCAAAGTACTGACATATATGATAGATGCAGTTGATTATGTTTCGAAATGTGTTGTATGCATGTAAAATGTGTCAATGAAATGTATTGTTTGCATGTTGAATGTGTCAATTGCTAATTCACTAGCAGATCATATGTGCAAGGAACGTACTTAATGACCATTTAGAGCAAATTTCACTTCCATATTTGCTAAATCTATTTTAACAATCAATTTTAAACACTTAAACGTCTATAAATTAGCCTTTGAAACAGTTAAGGTTGTATCCAACCCATAAGCGATTTTTTCAAAGTATCAAACTTTTTTCTGTCATTGTTTTTTTGGAAGAGCTATTAATGATGAATGAAAAAATGAAAAAAAATATATATGATGGTGTCCTTTATTTTGAGCTACAGCGATTTGAAAAAGGTATGTCAAATTTGGACTTTTTCTCTCAACGTTTACCCATTCAGAGTACAAGCTTCAGTAAAATCTATTTCAAACAAAACAAACATGGTAATTTGGGTTTTCATTATTTAGTTAATGTCTATGGTGGTATTTTCACATATAGAAACCAAATTTAGACAAAGCAGGCACTAGGTTTGAACAATATGGATTCTCGAATATCAAAAATATGCTTTTTTATAGGGCATGATTTTATTAGATTTTTTATTTTCTGAAACAAAAAGTAAAAAAGTTTGAAAATGAAATAGTTCTAGTATTAAACTTTTTGTTATATTCTACCAAATGAAAGCCAATGCTAAGGCAGTTCAAAATATGAAAAAAAATTGAAAGGTCAGTGTTGAAAATTTTGAATTATTAAAGTAAAACGAGTTAACTCCCCTTACAAAATTTACAAAAATAGTACCATATCGATGATATTTAGAGCTTTATAAATTTCACATTTGGTGCCTGTTTTTTCTTAAATTAGTTTTTGTATGAAGAAATACTACCATAGATTGGAAATAAATAACACAAAACCAAATCATCATATTTGTTTTCATTTAAAATGGATTTGATTGAAGCGGGCTGTTTGAAAAGGACAAAATAAGAGAAAGTGGGTGGGGTATATTTTACATGGCCATGGAGCCAACTGTTGTTAACCAAAATGTACACTTTTTCTATTTTTTCATTCATCTTAAATAGCTCTTCAATATAAACTATCATAAAGTGTTTTAATATACTTTGAACATTTCTTAAATTCATGACATTGATACACCCTTAAGTGGAGAATAGCTTGTATTACGTGCTCCGCAAAAAACATGCGCTGCAAAATTTACCTACATTCTCTGATACATTTTTCGAAAATAAAAAAAAGTTTAAGGTCGGAGGGAAGTCGGGTTACCGGAAACACAGGTATTTTTTTATTTTGCCTAAGTAACGCTGTGAGCTGACAGGATACGTAGAAATGCAGCTTTTTCATTGGCTGAAATGTCCCTTAGTCTTGTTTCGCAGAAAATAAGATGACTTCTCGACAGAATTGTGTGCATTCGATCGTACATCCTCCGTTTTAAGTCCATTTCGGCTACGATGCAATCGGGGTTTGGATCTTTAAACAGTCTATTTGTTCTGGGAAAGATTGACGCCGACGTCTACGAGCTTGCCCATTTTTCTGTTGAATAGCAACCGTCAGAAATGTAACGTCATTTACGTTCAACGGCATCTGTTTTGACGCGATCTGTTACTGTTTTCTCGGTGCTGTACTTGATAAATTCCAAAATATTTCGTTTGAACAGGAAAATCTTTCCCGTTAAATAAATATTTTATACAGTTTCCTCCCAGGGCACATGATGATTTATTCCCGGCTGGTAAAGTCATGATACCCTCGTCTAACTGCTCGGTAAACATGATTTTCTTCAGCCGGGAATAAATACTCATGTACCTTGGGAAGAAACTGTATTACTTATTATGTCCACACCTCCACTTTGTCTTCATAGAAATGACTTTTCATACTTCGATATCTACTCGGTACTGATAATGAGCTAAAGGAATAATGTCCTACATACAATTTGCCGTATTTGTGTTATTTAAAAGCAGATTGTTTGCCAAGCAGAGACCTCTTTTATAATGGTGTTTCTTTACTTGAAGTTCCATGATGGTTTTATCAGATTGGACGCCGTGTTAATCGGAGTTTGATTCTGATCAACACGATTGACACACTCGTGATATGGTCTCGAACGAAAATGCAGATATAGGTCTATACAATCTACGAAAATTGTTCTACACGACATTGATGCGAGCTTAAAGTTACACACTGAACAAAGGGTTTAAAACAAACAGTAAAAAGCAGGTTGGCATACCATGAACTTGTTTCATCACATACAATTAAAACACAATATGTACATTCGCCCTGTAACTTCATCATATAACCGTATTAAAAATATGGAGTTTAATCTTAAAACTGTTTCCAGCCAGTTAGAAAGAGAGCAGAGTCTGTGCCAGAGAGATACAGTTCGGTCACGAAACTGACCAAGCCAAGCTATTGTAAGGTGTTTATCATCCATTTAACCTCAGAACACACGTCATTTATTCCCTAAATAGGTGGAACTACAACCAGTTTTGAATTGATGTCTTTAGATATTGTCATGAGAATTTGTCTTTCGGACTTTTAACTCTGGCATTAATCTCTTGATATATTTATGTAAGTCGAACTTCGATATCTCGAACTCGGTTGTGTCGAATGTATTCGTAGTTCAAAGTTAAAACGTGGCTTAGCCACGTTTTAACTTTGAACTACGGGTATGTTCGACTGAACCGAACATGAAATTATGTAATTCATGTGTCGAAATATCGGTTAGTTCGAGTTAAGCGAGATCGAGATATCGAAGTTCGACTGTATGAAATTTCTTTTCTGTCAATTTAGACCAATACTTTGAAAGCTCTACCTGGGTATGAAGACTGGAATTACTTCTTTCAAGCCAATGACGAGTACGACAACAAAAACATACCTACCGTATCACCGGATGGATACGTGTTAAAGATTTTCAATAGCTTACATTCATCAAACCCAACTGTTATAGGTACTGCTATTTATTATATGCATTCATATGATATCGAACGTCTCCGTGTGTAGCTACAAAGTAAAATACAACAGTCTGTATCGTCCATCTTGAATTTTCCTGTTTTGTATTTTACTCCAAATTCATTTTCGAAAAGAGAGTGCCGGAACTACTTTTTTCAAACTGTGTAATCTATTCATATATTTTACTGCAAATATAAAATTATTTTCGATATGAAGTGATTGAAACATTTCGTTTAATTGTTGTTGGCGTATATAGAAGACATATAATAAAAACATCACCAGTTGGCAGCGCGCTACGTGTTGTTGTATTAATCTCTCGACGTTTTTGCCGGATACAATTGATCAGACTCGCGTCAAGGCGCTCGTTAGATCGTCTATATCCGCCAAAAACGTCCTGAGCTGAATACATCACCCTGTATTGCACTGTCAACTGGTTATGTGTATGTATTTGTCACATTGTTCAATCCAGAATCAGCTCATCGTAATCTGATACCCATATCACACTTAAACTTTGAGCGCATCCTTTTGTCTGTAAAGTATGACATGTGAAGCTTCTTGCAAGCTTAAACCTTGCCATGCTTAACCCTACTGTCCTTACAGTTTGACGTAAAGCGTCATTAATCTGGATCAAAACTGTTTGCCACTCATCTTCAACCTTTTGTCTGTTTAAAATGCTTAAAAACTAGTTTTGATTACATGTATTGTTTTCGACGATATGTTTGAAGCAGACGACAATTCAGTATGCCGTGTGTTAAAGGGACTCGCAACCGGATGGTGTACTTGTCAAAATAAAATAAAATACTCAAATAAAAGCAAATTTGTGGCATTATTTGGCTTCTGACATTAAAAAAATATGATCAGTCCAAAAAAAGTCTCAAGAATCGTCACCGAATCTTAGATTTTTATATATTTTCCATCGTTTTTCTATACCGACTAGTAGACGGTATAGTTGTTGTTGTTGCTTCTCTACACGGGCTCAGACATAAACGCGAGCCGAATTGTGAAGTTGTATGCACTTTCGATCGCTACACATTGAAATACGTTAAATCGATCAGAGATAAAAGGATAGTTCCGTGGTCCATTGGTCTGAGCGGTTTCCCCTATTTTGCCTTCTGTCGGCCAATGCCGGGCCCCGGGTTCGAATCCCACCTGAGACCAATATTTTTTTTTATTGAAATACATTTTTTTAAACAGAATTTCTTATCCTAAACTAATTCTTTACCATTTATATAAGCGTTTGACACATATTTACAAATTACTATTTTTAAGGCACCATCTGGTTGCGAGTCGCTTTAAAGGACATCGGAAAGCTGATGACATGTTGAATTTAACCCTTTCACTTCAAGCGCGTTTGCAAACAGTTTGGGTCCTGATCAGAGGCCGCATCACGCGGCGATTGATCAGGACCTAAACTGTTTGACACTCGTATCGATATTTATTAAGTCATACAACCTTAAAGCTAACTATATAACGTGTCTTGCAGACAACAATAGTGAAGCAGACGACAATGAAGCGGCGAAGGGGTAAACATCTCCCGAATAATTTGACCATGAAAGGGTTAAACAATAATTTCTTTTTTATCAAAACGTAAGATTTTTCACAGTTATATTCAGACAAGTATTTTCAATTATACTTTAATGCAACGGTACACTAGTGTAACAACATGGCATCTTAAAAATTAAGAGCTAAATTAATCGTCAGTAGTTTACCTTTTCAACGCTATATTGTCGTCTGCTTGAAATTTATTGTCTGCAAGAACGTTTTAAAGTTAGATTTCAGGTAGTATGACTTAACAAATATCGAAACGAGTGTCAAACAGTTTGGATCCTGACCAGGCGCCTCGTTAGTGTTTGCAAGTCGACTTTGTTCGACTTCGACGCGAAAGGGTAAAAAGATACTAGTTGTATAATTCAGAGGCACAACACGCGTTGATAAACTACGTCTGGAGAAATGGAATGGTCACTCAATCCATCATGCAGAACAAGAATGGCTCCGAATTTAGTATAGAAGCATTCACAGACGATACAAAAGGTAAGAAAAGTAGTAATATTTATTATTTTCCCGGCATTGAATGTTGTTATTTAATATATTTATAAGCTCAAAAACAGACAGAGTTCTTATTGGAGATTGGTTGTCCACATTTTTGCCGTGTCATAACAAAACCAGCCTTATTGCATTCTGACATTGTACAGAACTAGCACCATTGTCACCCCAGGTTCTGTATGTGAGTTTAGTCTACACTACCAAACACCGTATATAATAGATCTACCAAACTGATATGCATACGTGCGTCAAACAAACGCGTGTCTTTGACGTGGCAGCTGACCTTGATCTATGCTGTTAAAAATCCGAAAAAGCAGGTTTTCTCGTGGCACGCCGCTTTTATATAATAAACCATGGTTCCATTAATGCTCAACACGCTAATGGCGAAATCATATTAGCCCTTTCAACCCTACATCCCTCTGTAGAGATTACTGATTACATATGCAAACAGTGAAGACCCTGATCAGAGGGCTCCTATTGGAGCCCTCTGATCAGGGTCTGCACTGTTTGATATTTTTATTGGTCAAACTAAAACTGCAAAAGTAGACTGGTTCAAATTCCTGTACTAGAAGAGTCCAAAGAGGATTATAAATACCCACAAGATATATTTAGGGTTGAAAGGGTTAACCATTAGAAAACAATGCTGATGAGACGCCTCGTAACGGCATTTCCTCTGGATTCCACCTATTTGACACTCTGCTTAACTTCAACAATGCAAACACTCAACATTTTGATTGTTTAAGGCAGGCTCCTACTTTCAGACTGTAGAAATGTTTTTATACTCGGTAACTCCATTTCCGTCATTTACAATACACTTTAGTTTTCAATTTGCAGGTGAAATTCGACATTATGCAGTACGGGTTGTAACGTTTGTTCCAGGGATCATATTCGACCAATCGCCGCCGGTGGCTGGCTCTTTTATGAATGTTGGAGATTTTGTCGGAAAGTTCCAGAAAGCTGTTAAAGTTAGTCTAAATTTACTAATCCAGTTATTTGTCATAACACCGTTTGCCTTTACCTCTAGAACCAAAGCAACTGATACTCCCTTACAACAGTTTAACTCTAAATACAGTGCTTCCTCCCTGCAAAGTCCCTCTGAACAACGATTCCCTCCTTACAACAACGCTTGCCGCTGTTCCCCAAATAAGACAAGTATGTCCAACCTTTTCATCTGCCGTTTTTCTCAAAGTGACATTATGGACATTTTGTTAGAACCCCTCCCCCCCCCCCCCCCCCCCCCCCCCCCCCCAGAAACACCAGTGACAAACAGCTTGAATCAAGATCAGACACCGTGTCACGCGGCGTCTGATCTTGATATACCCTGTTTGCAAATCTAAGCCAATTTCCTCCCTATAACAAGATCAGACTCCCTTCGAACAACACACACATAATCGTTGTCTCTCAATTGGTGTTGTTGTAGAGAGACACTGTATTTGTCGTTCAATGGGTGGTGTTGTAGAGAGAAAGCAATGTCGTGCATTTGTCTTATGCAAACAGTCTCGACATGGATTTGAAAGGGTTACGTTCTAGACGAGTATATTTATGGAGTTACTTTAATTAAATGCTTTTTAAACAGGCATTGTCAATGGTCAAATATATTTATATGAAAATATTATTATGTTTCCATATATAATGAGAGAAGGTTTACAGTGTCAGACTTGTACTGTGTTACACGTTAATGCCAATCGTCAACTAAAGTAGGCATTGGCCAACAGTGTAGACGTCAATTTGTCAAGCCTCACGTCAGGCCCTGCATTGATTGCTATTAAATTAGATGGTTAGCTGTATAAAGAAGTAATGTAGTGTTTGTATATCACCCTTGTCCATCTATAGTGAAATCTTCCAGCAAGTATATAGAGGATAATCAATTCCTTTGGTTTGATATGAAAAATATAAACGAGAATGGGTTGTTATTTGATTAAAAGACGAGTCCACAGGACAATTTTTTTACCAGATAACAACCCATTCTCGTGATACATTTTTCATATTTATCCAAAGGAAATGAGTTTTACTTATTATTGTATACATTTTAATGACTTTTTTACAGAGAAAACACACCAAACTAATTGTATATGCGCAACGTCACAAAAGATATTTATCGTAAAGTCACAAAAAAGATATCGTCACTGTAAAATTAATATCATCACTTGTGATGATAGCAACTGTGACGCATATGAACTTTATCTAAGTGAGAAATCTCTATACCATCGAAAGGTATTTATATTATATTATATATGATAAATAGGGATAATCTGTTGCAGTATCCAAGCATAAATGATTTAACCCCTTCACTGCCTTATCCCGAGCACAACAGTGTTTTACAAACTGTTTGGATTCTGATCAGACGCCGCGTGACGCGGCCTCTGATCAGGATCCAAACTGTTTGACACTCATTTCAATATTTCTTCAGTCAAAATAGCAAAAAATAAAATCTAATAAATAACGGCAGACGACAATTGTTTGAAATTGATGACGTCACGGCAGTGAAAGGGTTAACATATGATTTACATGTACCTTCATTATTGTACAGGGTTTTCATCATCCGTTTTACGACACTCATAGCCACATATGGAGCTTAGTTGAGACACCGGTGTTAAGGAACTTTATAGAAGCTGTCAAAGATAAGCAGGACCAAAAGATGGTTGAGGAAGTAATCAACGCTTTTGAAAACACTGTCGTCCCAGAGTATAGTAATTTTAAAAAAGGTAGATATTTTAAAGACTTCAAATTATAACAATCAATAAACTCTTTTGCTGCCAATTTTTGTCGTCTGCTGTAATCGTCTGCTGTAAATCTTTTGCCTGCAACATACCGTCCAATTAACTGACTGATGTGTCAATTAGGCTCACGTTATCACCCGGTATTCAAGTAAGACCTTCTTTTTCAACAAAAAACATGACCCAGCTTATGATCAACCATTTCGTTAAACTCCGCCCCAAATTAACAAAGCCAATCATATAAAAATATCGATTTTAATACGGTAAAAGTCGTAGATCACCTCTGACAGCTTCGGAATAAACCACCTATCCAGTCACGTAACCTACGCAATAGAGGCACACAGCGGGGATTCTGACGCGTGATTTACCGGTAAAATGACCGAGAAAACAAGAGAGAATATGGTAACTTGTAGAAAATACCTTTATCTATCAGGATTTGTAAAAAAGTATAAAACGACTATTTTACCATTTATGTCGTAAAACGCTATCTTAAACAAGCTATTTCAAATCATATCGTCGGTATTACATGTATGAAAAACAGAGTATGCTAAATACAGATAGCCCTGGTCAGAAATATTTCTTTACTAATAGATTTCATTTATCATATTTAGGAATGGGAAATGTTTAGTATGCATTGTTGCTTATTAAAGGGTTACGTAAAGCCAGATCATTTATATACAATGTACGAGATTCTTTGTATCATGTTCTCTCTGTATTAAAAGGAAGTGACCTGCCCACGTTACTTTAAAGATTGATCTCTTGTAACACATATACAGTTAAGTAGACTTATATATAAACACTTTTAGATACATGTTAAAAATTATTATGTTCACATAACAAAAACAATGACTAGCCTTTTGTTTAATTCAGCCCCACATTGTTGGGAAAAGGCAGAGCTGAGATAACTGCATGTGTCCTTTATTAACAGGAATGATCCACGGAGATATCAACGCTCAAAACCTGATAGTACATAAAGTACCTGTGAAAGAAGGGAAAGTTGATACAGGTATTCATGACGTTACAGCCATATTGGACTTTGGGGATGCCACCCTGTCATATACAGTTATGGAAATTGCAATAAGCATTGCGCATCTCCAAATCGAATGCCCGGATGAAAGTCAGTTGGACGTTGGTGGCCATGTTCTTGCTGGGTATTTCAAGCACAACTCTCTGAATAAAACAGAAATGAAATGCTTAAGGACTCTGGCATGTGCTAGATTATGCCAGTCACTTGTGTACGGGGCGCATTCGATTTCCCAACAGCCAGAGAATGAATATCTGTTAACGACATCTAAACGAGGTTGGCCATTGTTGCGAAAGTTGTGGAACACTAGTGACGATGAGTTGTATTGTCGCTGGAATAGTATAATAAGATCTTATGGATAGCGATTTATAAACAGAACAGTGGAAAACTTCCCTTAACTCATTCAAATCTGAAACACCAAATGGAAAATTCCAGTTTGAAATAAAATCTAGTCCATGTTTGGAAATTCCGGGTTTTTTCTTTAGTTATTTCATAAAATGTCAAACAGAGCAGACACTGATCAGACGGCTACTTTATGATCCCGCAGATCTGTGTCTGCACTGTTTGCATATGGCCAAATGTACTCGTCACATGTGCACTGTTTGTTAAGGACGCATAATCATACTCGTTGCTAGGGTTGAATGTGTTGAATGTGATTGAAATTACTTATTTCTTGGATCAGTCTCAGTATGTATATGTATATATGTATATCCAATTAAATACTTACTCAACCCATAAATAGTTGTTTACCGTATTGACAGTATAGGAACACTTAGTAACAATGTCCTCTTATTCAGCAAACTATTTTAATCCTTTCGGCGCCGAAGTCGCATACAGTAGAATACATGTATGCAAACAGCTGTGATCCTGATCAAACGCAGCGTTACGCTGCGTCTGATCAGGATCCAAAGTGTTTGATACTCGCGTCGAAATTTCTTTCTTAAGTCACACTACCTTAATTCTAACTTTGCAATGATTTTAGATACAATAATATTGAAAACAAAAGATAATATAGCGTTGAAGGGGTAATCTATCACGATTAAGTTTTTCCGAAAGCGTTAAATAAACACGAAATCTTGGTCAATTTTATTGCAGTTAAGAATCTGTTCAAACATATCAAATACTTGTCGTCGCAATATATCTATCAATTAGATACCGTCGGACTTGTGTTTATCAGCAACTAAAATAAATGTGAGTTACCGTGCTCCCTCCCTGCAACAGCTCTCCGTAAAACAAAAACGACTCCCTCCTTACAACCACCCTTGCCGCGTTTCCCTCAACCAGACAATTATGTCTAACGCTTTTACTGATGCAATATCGTCTGCTATAAAGTGTCGTCTGCTGTTGCTCTTAGTGTTTCATATTGTACGAAATTTTGATAGAATAAATATAACGACGAGTGACAAACATCTTGAATCCAGACCAAACGACGCGTAACGCGGCGTCTGATCTGGAGTCAAGCTGTTTGCAAATGTAAGCCAAGTCTTAAAGTTCCCTCTCTATAACGACTCCCTCCGAACAACATACACAATATGTGAGTCCCTTTGAGTGTTGTTGTAGAGAAGGAACATTGTATCTATCATTATGGTACGAGAGAGATTGACACTGGATATGTGTAAAGCGTGTTTAGCGTAAAGCTCTTGTCAAGAGGTTTCTGCTTTGAATGTGTCTGACATTAATTAAGACCATCTTCTTAACCCATAACCCCATAGCCTGTTTCTAGTTTTGAAGACGGGTGGCCATTTAAATCAGGTTGAAAGTAAAGCAGAATGTGCCTTAAGGCACATTCTGCTTTACTTTTAGCCTGCTTTAAGCTATTATCTGCTAGAATATAGAAAACATTTCTTATGATTCTTATTTGTAACACTATAAATTTGATTTATTTTCTTCAGTAGAGGAATAAACTAGAGGCGTTAAAAGGCGTATATATGGGGTATTAATAGTGTATGCTATGCGTTTCTTTGAAGGATGTGTACTGAACATATATTTGAATGTACCTATGAGTCGTTTGACAACATTTCTGTTCGTAACCCCTTCAAACATGACTGATATCTCATCTCGTTCATCTCATAAATATATTCTGTTTTCATCAACTCAGCTTACGGGGCCTCCGTGGCCTAGTGGTAAAGTCACTGTGACTTACATCACTAAGCTCCTCACTGCTGTGAGTTCGAATCCCAGTAGGGTCGTTCGGATTTTTCATGTGGGGAAGCCTTCCAGCTGACTTGCGGAAGGTCGGTGGTTCTACCCAGTTGCCGATTTGTGTCTGAAACAGTACATAAAGGGTTTCTGGGATCTTCCTCCACCTGTAATTAGCTGGACGTCGCGATATGACTGCAATACTGTTAAAAGCGACGTAAAATCATAAAAAAATCAATCAATTCATCTCAGCTTACATCTTTCGCAGTGATATGCCTATTAACCTAACGAATAATGGACTATCAGGTGATGCACGTCATGATGTTGATCTCAATGTTAAAAAAACAGTTTAAACACGTACACTAGATAACATCTTTAATATATTTAGGAAATGAGCTCATATTTGAGTACTCTTATATGAGCTTCTTTCAAATAAACATGTCTCAAATATGAGCTAATTTCCAAAAGGTTTTAAAGAAAACCTCGCTTATTAATACGACCACTTGACCTTAGGCTTATTAATATCATTTAAGACAGTTGGCAGCTTAAAGCACGATGGCAGTAAGGCACAAAGATCCTAAATAAATTTTCTGTTTAACCCATTTGTGCCCGCGATCTCATATATGGGACATAGGCAAACATTGTAGACTCTAATCAGTGTCTACACTGTTTGCTGATGGGAATTTCAATATAAAACAAAATGAAAATGGAATTTTTGACCAGGCATCCCTTTGATGAAAAATGGCCTAATCCAATATGTAACCATGGAAGAATCCACTGGGTATAAATGGGTTAATTGTAATCATGCTTTAAGTAACCATCTGCCTAAAACTTGGATTTTTATCTCATGAAGTGGTCGTAATAGAGAGGTTGCACTGGTTATCGCTTCATACCACGCATATATCACCAACCGACCCAACATATTTAATTTATAACAAGTCAATTTATGTAACACAACTGGTTTTAAATGATAACCGCTTTAACCCAGCTCGCCGTTTCTCCAGTTTTCTAACAGTCATGAATAGAAACAGACATTGCGGAATTAGATGTCTGCTTAAGATCTGAACTGATTAGCACCTATATAGATACTTTAATAAAATGTTTCGCATTTTAATTTAAGCAATCATAGCAGCCCGCATTTCCCGTGTGATATAACGACAGTGGAAAGGTTGGCCATATTACATGTAGATGTAAAACATGTATATGCGCACCACTGCTTTTAGTTGTCAGTTGATATATTGATATAGCTTCAAGGTTACAAGCATTTTATCCGCATTAAGGTAAGTCGGTGTTATAGTGGAGAAGACGTTATTCGTTTCCGTTTAAACGCATACGAAACGCAAACGCATTCTCACGGTTAACTTCAATCTGAGGGGCACACAGTTTGGTTTGGAGCCTGACCAGGCGCCGGGTGACCCGGTGTCTGAGCAGGGTCAAAACTGTTTGCGATCGTAATAATACGTTGAATTCACCTAATGAAATAACCTTCTATCTTACACTTAAAAATACAATATCCTCTGTGTATGTACGTGTTCCTGTTGTTACCTTTCTTAATAAAAATGTGTGACACGTTGGAGTGCCGCGTGTCAAATGGGCCGTCCATCTCATTGCTTGTGTACATGTCATTCTGGTGATATTCTTACAAGTAACAAACAAAAGACACATACCTCAATACTAACATGGTTACAGTGGCAAATACGCTATTCCTACCCACTCTACGCGTTTCTTACGCGTTCGTTAACCGTTCGTTTACCGATCACTATGCATTTATTATCCGTTTCGTTAAACGGCTTTCCTAGCCGTTTCTTTACGCGTTTCTTTACGCGTTTAAAAGAGCCCGGATGAAAGGGTCCGACGGACCCCTTAGCTTCAGCGGTTTACACACCCACTTTATGACATGTTTATTACAGAACACTAGGTGGTATCGCCGATAACATTGCTATCTTTAATTGGCAATACACTGTTAATCTCCCGATATCTGAGTGACATATGTATAGGCGGGTTACATAAATAGATAGGTTACAGGCGGTGGTCAGTGCCTGTCGATAATATCCGAAATCTCCGCGTGAAACGGATACCTGAAGCACCAATCGCAGCATCTCTGGTATAATCGTTTATTAACGCGTTTAAACGGGTTAAGATCGTTAGGCCTTAAGCGTTCGTTAAGCGTTCGTTAAGCGTTCGTTAACCGTTCACTATGCGTTTCTTACGCATAGACTAACGCGTAAATGGGTAGGAATAGCGTATTTATCACTGTACTTTGCACCAATATTCATGTTAAAACTCTTTTAACCCTACTCACGCATATATTCGTCATTCGCAAACAACGTACTTATTAGGAGTACACGTGTCCTATGCAAACAGCGTAGACCTTGATCAGGATCAGATGGGCTCTTTAAGTAGCCCTCTGATAAGGGTCTACACTGTCATTTGAACACATATTGTAATAAATCGACCCTAAAAAGTCCCAAATGGACTTGACTGAATTGAAAACTAGAACTATCCATTTGAAGTTTCAGAGAGGAAAGGGTTAAGTCGAAGCTTAATAAAAGTTCATGCTAATTTGATGGTAGCAGCCTTTTCAGGACAACATTGATGTATTCTTTTTCGTCTTGCGTAAAGCAAAACTCTGTTTTTCGAGGTCACCATGCATATTTTAGAATGAGTGCAATAGGATTAGTGAATATATAAACAGGTACTCAATGGTTTGGTAGACTTATCTTTTGTATATCATTCCAGCTAAAAGTATACTCGAAAAACGATGACAGATTAAAACTAGCAACATCATTCAGATGCAGGATCCTAGCACAGTGGTCAAACCACAAGTGACAGAAGCACAGGCCATTGAAGTCTTGTGGCGGGTACAGTGGAGAATCTGTTATTCTTTCCTAATAAACGCGTTTACGCTAAAATTATTATTTACAATACAAACAATTTGGAGCCAGATCAGACACCGGGTAACCCGGCGTCTGATCAGGCTCCAAACTGTTTGCCACCAAGATAAACATGAATTATCAGAATTGTCTAAAAGTTGTTCTTTTCTACGTTTTAGTGGTTTGCGTTTGCGTACGTTTGCGTTTAAACGGGAAAGAATAACAGATTCTCCACTGTATATGGATTAAAGGTGAGATACAGTGGAAATACATTATTCTCCCCGCTTACTTAATGCAAATACAAAATCAAATACAGTATAACCTGGCTTATCCGACATCCTTCGGTACCAACTGATGATGTCGGATAAAACAGTGTGCCGGTTAATCAAATTTTAGATATACAGCCGAGCTATGATATTCCATACTCACTTAAGGTGGTTCGCGGGTCTGCGTGTTCCCTGTCAGACATCTTTGAAACCAGGATTAAATTGGAGTATACCCCACGGAGAGTGAAAAAGAAATTACAGCACCGTTCTTTTCTGACAGGACCTTTTGTCGAGAAAAGTTCCTTTTTGACATATTTTCTGGAAATATCAGTGCTTTAAGAAAGTCAAATTACAAAAATCTAGCTGTTTAACATACATTAATTTTAGGCTTATTAGATAGATATTACTAAATTCTACTCATCACAAAAAATTAATGAAAATCAACAGTAGACTTTACATTTTATACATGATTTCCAGAAATTCTGACAAAATGTTAACACAAACCGAGTTACCTTCCTTGAGTTCGTTCAACTTTAAAATTATTATTATTATTATTATACCAGATTTATATAGCGCTCTTTTCATACAGGGATTGTGCGTTCAAAAGCGCTTTACATGAAATAACACATATGTACCTATAAATCGTGAAAAGACAAAATAACTACAATTAGATCTGAAATAAAACATGAATAAACATATAAAAGACAGTCCCCCAAAACAGCGATCACATTACCCCCATCAATCAGCAATGAACCGACCGGCTAAGTATTGCCGACTGATATAAATAATGGTAGAGCGCCCAATGCAGGCCATCGACAAAACACAAATAACTATAATTAGATCTAAAATAAATAAGAATAAACATACAAAAGACAGCCCCCAAAAACGGCAATCACACTACCCCCATCAATCAGCAATGAACCAGCCGGTTAAAGATTGCCGACCAATAGAAATAATAGCAGAGCGCCCAATGCAGGCCATCTAATGTAACATAACTAGGAAAAATAGCATGCGACCATAACTAAAAACTCTATAGAAGATCAATAACATTATAAAAAATGGTGAAAGCTGTCCACGAATTGTACCACAGACCACGCCAGCTGGTTTCAAAAGAGATCAGAGTTGTATCCCTACCATCAAAGATCCACCAGACAGGCATTGGTCAACAGTACAACCCCAGAACTAAAAATTAGACCCATAACATTTACAGAATGAACACAGCCCTAGGGTAGCAGTCATCTACCCTCTCCACCCCACACCCGCGGGACCTACATGTTCCATGGCTGAAATTACACCCTTACTTTATAAAACATCAAGATAAGAAGCTGTCCTTGAAATATACCACAAACCCCAAGCCAGTCGGTTTCAAAGAGATCAGGGGCAATCCCTACCATCAAGATCCACCGAACAGGCATGGGCAAACGGTACAATTCCAGAACTCCCATTTAGACCCACAATATCTACAGCAAGAACATGGCCCGGAGGTAGCAGTCATCCATTTCCTAATGTGTTCTAATAATAAATATTAAAGAAGTGTGTTTTCAGACGTTTTTTGAAGACTGCAACTGAGCTCGCATCTCTGGTGTCTGATGGTAGAGAGTTCCAGAGCTTTGGGGCTGCATGCATGAAACTTCTATCTCCAAACTTCACCAAACGACTTCTCGGCACAACCAGCGATACTGATTTACTCGCAGACCGCAACTCTCTTCGAGGTCTATACACGTCCAGCATACTAACAATGTACCTTGGAGAATCATTGCACATGGCTTTGTATGTGAGTGTCAGAATTTTGAATTCAACTCTGTGTTGAACTGGAAGCCAGTGAAGCTTCTTCAAGACTGGAGTGATGTGATTGTGCCGAGGAGTTCTGGTAATGATGCGGGCTGCTGTATTTTGCACACGCTGTAGTTTTCGTAGTGAGTTTTGGGGAATCCCATATAGCAGTGAGTTGCAGTAGTCAATTTTTGATGTGACCAGAGAATTGACCAAAGTCTTTGTAGCTTCTGGAGAAAGGTACTGTCTAATATGACCTATTTGCCGCAGCTGTGCGTAGCTAGACCTGCACACAGTGTTGATGTGCTGTGTCATATCCATTTGGGAATCAAGTCTAGCACCAAGGTTGTTCACCCATAATGACGGTTTGATTTTAGAGTTTCCCACTTGAACATGAAAATCTCCGGGAACGTTAACCTTTTTTGAATGAAACAGTATGACCTCAGTTTTGTCAGTGTTCAGCTTTAACATATTCTGGTGCATCCATGAGACTATGTCTTTTAGACATCCTTCGACTTTTGAAAGGGCTTCTTGTTGACTAGATGTGTCTTTAGGCTTAAATGACAAGTATAACTGTGAATCATCTGCATAGAAATGATGATCCAGATCATGATTTCTGCAAATTGAGCCGACAGGTTTTGTGTACATGATGTAGAAATGCCATCAACTCTAAATAATACCATACGTCAAACCTGTAATAATGGACCATTGAATACGGTAGCCTATAGATCTTTGAAGACAGGTGACTGCTTAATGGATGACAAAAGTACTGCATAAAAGTTCCTTTAGGATCTATCTTTTAGCTTTACTTTTGTTATGTGTTAAGCTACCATCGGCCATAATATTATAGACTAAAAATCCTCACAAAGTTTAGTCACTTGACTATACATACTTGTATCTGATATAAACGGAATATCACCACAGTGTGTGATCCGGGGTCTTGTATCAGTTTGAGTTGGTTGTGTAATCCAGATCTCACGAGAGGCGCAGCCTCGAGTGTGATCTGGATTACATAACCAACTAGAACTGATACAAGACCCCGGATCACACAATGTGGTGATGTTCCTTTTATTATATACCTAAACTGTTTGGGACTAGATCTAGATATATATGTTGTTCAACCGAATAATCAAATATACGCATACATGTAGGCCCCTATATGTTAAAAATCCTGAGTTCTATTCACCACCTTCACCTATCCGTAGTCTAATCGATCCGTTGGGGCACTACGGATGGCCTGGAAACCAACTTCCTATACATGGACGTCATGTGACCACCAATAAATTACGTCATTATTTTTTTTTTTAATAAGCGTTTCAGAGCATGAGTTGAACTGTTTTAAGCTTTATCCTTTGGAGGAAAACATTAGTAAAAGTGGGTGTTGTGGATTATTCACGCTTAAAATGGAAATTAACCTTTTCAAAGTTGACCAATTCTTAGTTTCAACTTTTTTTCAAAATAGCATCGGACCTGGAATTCCGAAACGTCACGCGCAACGCTTCTTTATATTAATAGATCGTGTACAACTTGTGTTGCATAAAAGCAGTGACGTTAACATTGTGTAGCATATATGCCATCTGATACGGACCGTCTGGTACGGAAAAAGATTGTATGGCCTGTATTCGGTTGTTTTTAGAATAGGTATAATGATAATATTTATTATTAAATTAGTGACTAAACATAGCCTGTCCTTTGATCACTGCGTTATGGATTGACTAGGCATTAAAGTTGGACAATTTATTTTAAAAAAAGTTTGAAGCGAGTGGGACTCGAACCTAAAACCTTTTGATTGCTAGTCAATCAGTCTACCTACTGCGCTAACAAAGTAGACACTGAAGCTTATCAACCTTTTCTTTATGTTAATTTTCTACTATAAGCAAGTGCCGAAAAGTTCATGTGAAAGTTATAAGCATTTCCGAAACTTAAGATGCGGGCCGCTTTAAGTGTTACATACCGTATTTCAAAGTTAAAGTGTGGCTTTGTTC
Organism: Gari tellinella; assembly: GCA_922989275.2. Lineage (NCBI taxonomy): Eukaryota > Metazoa > Mollusca > Bivalvia > Cardiida > Psammobiidae > Gari > Gari tellinella. The sequence continues at coordinate 51,715,852 of OV277866.1, forward strand.
CACTTAAGGACCTTCGCGGCAGTTTAGATTCTAACGGTCAAAGGGTGACAACTCATGCAAAATATTTGTATGAGTTGCATACCTTTGACCATAGCTCCATAATTAATGTTTATATGCGTACTTCTTTTATTCTATCCCAATAAGCTAAATTATGCGGTCATACCTGCATTTTGGCGACCACGATTAGAATAGTGATATATCGTTGACGATTGAATTGTATGTATTTGGATCTCTTTGAGCATTATAAAGTTGTAATCATATAGCATTTGTATATAACCCTATGTAAATGGATTTACATGTATTACTATCTATGCAGACATTTGCATCTTTTTTTAAAAAAAAACCCAACTAATTCCGGTACCTATATTTTTATGTGTGATTTCAGTGAATGAATGCTTTAACGATATTAAAATTTTGTTAAGAATATCATCAAACTCTGAATGTTAGAACAGTAGAAGAAACAACTTTGAAAAATAACTATTTGATGCGTTCCCGTTTTAGACAGATAATGTGTTGTTTTTATGTTTGTAGTGCTACTTGCTCCTATTTTTTCCATTTTATGAAAACATATGTATAGCCTAACAAATTAGGTTAAGTACAAAGCTGAAAAATGTTATTCTGAGGAGTTTATGATCAAAAGCACGTGTCTCCGGATAATAAGGTGGGGTATACCCAAAGCTATTTCTAAGCTATTTAGAAAAACAAATCCAGTTCGGAGTCCTCCATTTTTTATTTCATAGTTTTGCAGGGTATATACTAGCAACATACAACATTTTTTTTAAAAATAATCTGAATGTTATGACAATTAGAAGACACTGGCGCGATGGTCTTTAAGCGAGCCTGTGATATAAATTCAATCGACAGAAATAATGTTAGCTCGACTTAACGTGCATGAGATATCGAAATTAGTGTATGAAATTTGACATTAGGATCAGAAAATCTTTGCCAGATAAATCAGGTGTCTGGATTAACCAGGTGTCGGAAAAGCTAGGTTATACTAAAAAAAGTAATATACCAAGTTAAAGTCTACTTTCAGTCCGAATGACCGCTCAGTCGACTGTACATATACTCCCCTGATCATCGAGCCATCTTGCCTATGAGCACTGCTAACATATGGCGCAGTCAAATGCAGCCGCAGTACCGACTCAGACCCTTCACAGGTACCCATTTTAACCCCTGGGTGGAGAGGAGCAATTCGCGGTACATGTCTTGCTCAAGAACATTCCTGTACATCATCGGGGATTCAGAAAAATCCCCTAGTCAGACCGCTGGTCCGGCGGGGGATCGAACTCAAGACCCCTGGTACCGTAGTCCAAGGTGTTAACCATTGGGCCAACTACCACCGGTTCCCTCCCTACAACGGCCCTCCCAATAACGACTCACTCTTAACAACGACCATTGCCGCAGTTCCCCATAAAAGGGCAATTATGTCTAACGTTTTTATTGCTGTAATACCGTCTGCTTAATTTTGTCGTCTTTTGCTCTTCTAAATTTACATAATGGACGTTTTGACGGGGACAATCTTAATGACGAGTGACAAACAGTTTGAATCCAGATCAGACGCCGCGTTACGCGGCGTCTGATCTGGAGTCAAGCTGTTTGCAACTGTAGCTAATTTCCCTCCCTATAACGACTCCCCCCGAACAACGTACACACATTTTGTCTCCTATTGGAAGTCGTTGGAGAGAGGGAGTGCTGTATAATACAGAAAAGGGCAGCGTGTTGAAAATATTTACGATTTATTTTATCACAATGACAAAAAGTGTTTACCTAATCAGACACCGGGACCCGACATTTGTCTGGTTCGAAACTGTTTGCGATGGATTATACTTTTTTGAGCACAGGCGCGAAAATATTGAAGCTCACTTGTAACGAATTTTGACGTAACGAAATATTTGATTTAACATAATAAATTACTCATATTTAAGTTATATATTAACTTGTTGGTGAAACTGATGTAACAAACCCTTGATATCACGAAAGAGATTTGATTTGATTTGTTTTGATTTTACGTCACTTTCAACAGTATTTCAGTCATATCGCGACGTCCAGCTAATTATAGGTGGAGGAAGACCCCAGAAGTCCTTTATTCACTGTTTCATGCACAAATCGGCAACTGGATAGAACCACCGACCTTTCGCAAGCCAGCTGGAAGGCTTCCCCACATGGAAAATCCGAACGACCCTACTGGGATTCGAACTCAGAGCGGTGAGGAGCTTAGTGATGTAAGTCACAGTGACTATACACTAGGCCACGAAGGCCCCTGATATCACGAAAGAGATCCCGGGGGTTCGGTATAAACGACCTTCAGTGTATTGGGGAAGAATTGAAATTTATTTTCCGGTTTTATTATAGAACATGCTTTAGTTCACTTAATGTGTATTTAAATATAATTTATGTTAGAGAAAGAACATGAGCAACGGCATATATTTGGTGTAAACTATGAGCTGTGATTCGCCAATTATTGTCACCCATTGTTTTTAAAAACTGTTTCAAAGCGCTTGCTGTAAGGGCATTGGATCGACCTTTTGAAAACTTACCGAATCCTTCATTTTTTTGTCTAAAGAAAGTAGGGTTCATTGTTTGAAGTAGCCAGTGTAAACATTTATTCATTTAATCCTTACTGCAAACAGTTAAAACCGGATATGACATTGATATAGTGTACGTTGTCACATGCAACGACTCATTAGGTGAAATCTTTGAAAACTGAACTCCTTTACCCATCGATGCCTGTAATGGACCTTTCATATGCACAGGAAAATAGTGAAGACCCTTCTGAGACGCCATGTAAAGCGGCATTTCAGCGTGCTCTTCATGTGTGGACAGTTTGCATTAATTCGTTCCACTAGTAGTTTTGCAAACCAGAATTCTTTAAAACCAGAAATATCCCAAACAGAATTATTAAAATGTAAAAGTCACTAAATATCGGTGCAGTACCGATCGAACAAATAGCAGAAACACGCATAGAATTCTAGAAACCTGTTAAATATTGACTCTTGTAACACAAAACGTTCGTTAAGGGTTATGTGCGATACTCTTGACCTTACATGACTGCCAATGAACATGTAGCGTTGGAATACTTCCGAATTAACCTCTATTGGCCGCAAGATTTTTGGATAGATGCAGCCTTTATATATGCAACTACGATCTTTTATCATGTTACAGTACTCCCTCCCTACAACTACCCTCTGAACAACGATGGTCCCTTTACAATAACGCTTTCCGCTGTTCCCAAAACAAGACAATTATATCTAACACTGCTGCAAAACCGTCTGCTTAAAATTGTCATCTGCTATTTTCTCAAAGTTACATATTGGACAATTTGGCATAAAAACAACATAATGACGAGTGACAAACAGCTTGAATTAAGATCTGACGCCGCTGTATAAGGTATCTGATGTTGATGCAAGCTGTTTGCAAATATATGCCAGTTTCCCTCTCTTAAACAACGTCCATCGAACAACACACATACTATTTGACTCCAACTGGGTGTTGTTGTAGAGAAGGGACGCTGAACTAGCATCAACTCCACTTAATTTAACCTGTGGCACACTTTGTGATGGTCGCCGCCATAATATGACATCTGGATAGCAGGTTTCAAATGTGTTTCTTTCTAAATCCTTCATAAATTATTATTGGCAAACAGTTAACAGTAGACACCCAATACTACAGCGTGTTATGTGGATCTGAACTGCATGCATCCGTTTTCACAAAATCGCCCGTAGCATGTCGAAGCGTCATTCTCTTACATATGTAACCCTTTTACTCCCAAAATGTTCGTGACATTTTTCCCTTCACCGTTTCGTTGTCGTCTGCTTCAATTTTGTTGTCTGCAATGTCGTTTCAGAGTTAAAAAGCAAGGCAGTATGACTGAAGAAATTTCAAAACGAGTGCTAAACAGTTTGGATCCGGACAGACGCCGCATAAAGACGCCGCATTACACGGCGTCTGGTCAGGATTCAAACTGTTTGCAAACGCGCTTTTAAGCTTTTATGCTTGTTCTCTTGTACGTAATCGCTATAGACACAAGTGTTGAAAGCTCTACCTGGGTATGAATATTTGAACTTCTACTTTCAAGCCAATGACGAGAACGACAATGAAAACATCCATACCATATTTTCAGATGGATACGTTTTGAAAATTTTCAATAGTTTACATTCATCAAACCCAACTATCATAGGTACTGTTCTTTACTCAGTCGCCTCTGAAACTTCAAATTAACATTTCTAGTTTCAGATGAGGTCTAGTCTAGTTGGTATATAATGATGTTTATAATTTGATATACATGTACTACCAAATTATTGGCACTTCTGTGTCCAGTCTGTTTATAATAACCAAAGGTCATTTTGTCACAGCATTGATATCTGATAACGTCCAAGGATCCGTCTTACGACCGTCGTACGACAAATATTGTTGTAAGTCAGATTCTAAAATTCTCAATTATTATTTATTTTCCAATCTAATCTTCTCTTGTGACATCTCTTTGGCATTGCCACAAGACAGGGTTATATTTAGAAATCAGAAATGTTTTACTTACGACCGTTTTTTGTCGTTTGACGTTTCGTAAGAAGGGTCCCATTATTTTATATTTCAGAAGCCCTACATGCTGTGATGAACTACGTAACAGAAAGGGGTGTAGTCACTCAATCCATTATACGCAACAGAAATGGCTCTGATTACAGTTTAGAAACTTTCCAGGATGACGTGAATGGTTATAATATTTCTTATTTAACCCTTTCACTCTCAATGACGCCTTAAAGCGCGTTTGCAAACAGTTTGGGCCCTGATAAGACGCCGCCTATTTATTAAGTCATACAACCTTAAATCTAACTGAAACGTGTATTGCAGACAACACATGTGAAGCAGACGACAATAAAGCGATGAAGGGGTAAAAATCTCAAGAATAATTTGATCATAAAAGGGTTAAGACATATTCATGGCCTCTAAGAAATCTTACTGGGGACATATTTTGCAGACGAAAATGTCTTTGCAAATAAAAGCATTAACTTTGAAAAAGTGTGCCAAAACAGGGATTGCATCCTTCGCTTGTCGATAAAGACTTTACTGGCATTTCCAAAAGGCTTAAATTAAGATAGGACACCACAACATCTGTTCTGAATCAAACGTGTTTTATTACGCGATTTTAGGTATTATCAATAAAAATGCATATATCTTAACCCTTAGCCTGCCACTCACGACTATAGCTCCATATGCAAACAGCTGGGATCCGGATAAGACGCCGAGTAACTCGGCGTCTCATCCGGATCCAAGCTGTTTGACACTCGGACAACATTTTCAGCAATTTTGAGCAACTTTGAAGCACTTTGAAACTTGAAGCAGACGAGAAATATAGCAGACGACAATTTATTTGGCGGGCTAAGGGTTAAAATGTCAAAATTTACAGACGACATATTCAATGCAGGCGATATATTAGACTAGCGGGATTTAAGGAAAAGGACTCTGTATACAAGTTGAACGGTATTTTGGGGTAAACGTTGGGAACCGGGCTTTTTAACATAATTCAAGTGTGCTGAATCCGATTACCCCGGTTCCCAAGCGAAATTTTGAGTTTTTTTACTATTTAATTTGCATAAACAAAATGGCCGCCAAATTATTATTTTTGACAATTCTTGAAACATGTTCTTAATAACTCTTCAATACAGCGCTACAAAGAGAAACGAAAAGTGTCTATATTTATCGGTTTAGGATCAGAGAATGTGATAAAGATATTTTCAAGGTACTTAGTGGCATACAATGCTCTCAAATATGCATATTAGCTATGCTACATCTTCAGTCAGTTTATCTACCAGTACAGATATGGTTCCTGTGCGGAGTGAACCATCCATTTCAGTAAGTGACACAGGGACTGGCAGAAGCTCATGCTTTAGAATAGCTGGCATGTCTACTGGACCTTCGTAAGCTGTAACAAGGCGTCGGGGTATTTTTCTGTCTGCTTTCATGATGGTCCGTTTGTCCTTATCTTTAGTATTGTTGACCACTTCATTCAGCGATGCAAACATTTTGGCATTGCTTATGTGTAGAGTTGCATGAATTGGGACAGCTGGCTTTTCACCTTGTTCCGATAAAACCATCCTTTAATTAACAAATTTGTTCGTCAGTCCTGCCCGACTTGCACAAAGTAACGAGGTTTGAATTTCCTGTGTTGCTAGATACTTTGTGGCCAAATTTTGCAATGCAGTTGGTGAAAAAGATGCAAATACATGTACCTTGAATCTCTGGAAAGTTGAGACAAATGCCATTTCTAAAGCATTGTCCCGCTTTTGTCGCAATCTGTTGGTTTCATTGTGTAATATCTATTACCAGGAGAGTTGTTGTACAACTGTAGCATGGGTTTGAGCTGCAATGTGTGACCTCAAATTATATGACAGCGTCGATCTACAAAGTGTTGATGTTGTCTTCCTGATACCAATGAGGCATCCGACTTTCTTTCCAGTACCATTGAGCCATTCCATAGCTTGGTGGGGATCTACCTGGTTGAACTTTTGGACGGAACGTTTGACTACAAAATTGCCCCTTTGAAACACTGATAACACATGCTCTGGAGGTTTGGATTTATCTAAGCTAGGTACACTTGACCCCACCTTGCATAGTTCAGATGATCATACCGTATACAGTATGGCAACATCTGGCTGAAGGATTGTTTATTAAGGGCCCAGATACAATCTCTCTTAGCACGGGTGAATTGCAGCAATACTGAAACCATGTTCATGTACGTCCACTAAAAGGCAGTCTACGGAGTAAAGGTTTGAGATATGTGCATTCTGTAATCAAGCTGAAAGTAAAAACCAACATTCAAATGCTGCATTTGAGAACACGATATACTTTTCCAATAAACGCGTTTACGCTAAAACTAGCATTTACATTGCAAACATTTTGAAGCCAGATCAGACGTCGGGTTACTTTGATCAGGCTCCAAACTGTTGACCATTCATATTAGAAAAGATAGTCGAAAATGTCCAGAAATTGTCATTTTCTCCATTTCAATGCCATGCGTTAGCGTTTTGCTTGCGTTTAAACGGGGAAAATAACGTTTTTTCCACTGTATCACGCATCTGATGTACTCATGGTCAAATAGTTTTTCAAGGAATGATCGTTACACATATAAACTGCGTTTTTGTAAGCAACGGTAGATAGCTGATGTGTTCCTTTCCACTTAAACTATGTACTATTTATTTCCCTTGATAAGACATCCAACAACCCAAGTATAGGGTTTGATAATATAACACATACTAAGACATACACAGATAGAGATAAACCTCTTATAACGCCTTTTACTCCAAACTGTTTGTAAAATGTTTACCCCTTCACCGTTGCATTGTCTTCTGCTTCAGTTTTGTTGTCTGCAATGTCGTTTCAGAGTTAAAAAGAATAAGCCGGTATGACTGAAGAAATTTAAAACGAGTGTCAAACAGTTTCGATCCTGATCAGACGCCACGTAACGCGGTGTCTGATCAGGATTCAATTAAACTGTTTGCAATCGCGCTTTTAAGCGTCAATGAAAGTGAAAGGGTTAATGGAAACATAACATTAAAGGCATCTCTAGTTTTAATTCAAAATTCTGCTTTCATTAACCCTTTTCCTTATAGAAGCGACTTTTAGCACATTCATTTTATTCATCCGCTGAAGAAAATAGTTCCAAATTAAACCGTAATGAATATGTGTCATATTAAATACTTTCCTTATTCTAGCAGTTAATAGCTTAAAGCAGGCTGAAAGTAAAGCAGAATGTGCCTTAGGGCGCATTCTGTTTTACTTTCAACCTGCTTTAAGTAGTCACATATCTTCAATACTAGAAACAATGCTATCAGGTAAAGGGTTAAGACAGAAGAGCTAAATTAGCTTAACTCTTTTACTGCCAACATCGCCAAAAAGGCGACTTTGCAACCAGTTTGAATCCTAACCAGACGCCGCTTTACGCGCTGTCTGATCAAAACCAAAAGTGTTTAACACTCGTATCGACATTTATTCAGTCAAAACATCCCGAAATCTGACTTTGAAAATAATGCAGACGACATTTCCAATGCAGACGATATTTTGGCGAAGAGGGTTAACGCAGACGAAATAACTTGGCAGCGAAAGATATGCGGCGTCTGATCAGGATCCAAACTGTTAGCAAACTAACTTTTTAGCGTCATTAAGCGAAAAGGTTAAACGGAGGTTCAGCAGAGTAAATGTATACATACATACATACAAATTTAACCCTTTCAACCCCAAACTTCAGCCTCTGCTATAACAATTGCCACCGTCGTAATAGCGTCTGCTTCAAAAATGTGATATGTACTATTGTTTCAATTCTTCAAAGCTCTTTGACTACAGAGGTTCTGCTACAGTGGAGAAAATGTTATGTTGTGCCCGGTTCAACCCATATCAAACGTATATGCAATGCAATAAAAAAGGGAAAAATTCAATGCCTTGAAATTTCTTACGATTCTTTTTATTCTGAGTGGCAAAACAATTTGAAGCCTGATCAGACTCCCGGCGTCTGATCCGGCTCCAAACTGTTTGCACTGGAAACTAATTGCTTTAGCGTAAGGGCGTTTATTGGATAATTATACCGTCGCCTCCACTGTATCTTAAGTCACCTCCGTTAGCTAACTAAATAGACAGACAGACAGAATTGTTTATTAAAAGTGCCATGCATCAATACATCATTCATTTGTACATAAACATATCAATAAAAATGGTATTGATACCCGGCCGATTTCGACCTATAAGACACTGTAAAATCAAATAAAATACTTTGATTAAAACATGATGGCTTATATACATATGCCACATTCCTGAAAGAAAGAAATTTTCTAAAACATTCTACTTACAATTTAAGAGCATATGGATATAGCAGCAGTATAAAAAGGATTTAGAAGACTATAAAGGGTAAGACTTCTATACATGTCTAAAAGAAAGAAATTTAAAATATAAATATACATTTTATGTTACTATATAAAAACATTTTACCTTTTATACATATTATTTAAAGTATTTGCAAGCGAATATTGCAATTCATTGCATTTCGTTATGTATTTTAGTTTATCTGTAGACGACATATCAGCAAAAGCACCGTACAGCGCCGATGCCATTGCAAACATATCATATCTACAGTCCGAATGGAGACTGCAGTCTATGAGAAAATGAGTCTCATCCTCTACTTCATTGGATGGACACAATTTACAAATACGTTCTCCATGTGGAACTTTTGGCCTACTGTATCGACCCGTTTCTACAAAAAGGGGAAGTGAACAAGATCTGAATTTAAACAATGTTCAACGGTGGTCCCGTGATAATGGTAGTGTACAGTAATGCTCTGTTTGAAAATCACATTGTATTGTTTATAAGTTCTGAGTTTATCAGACATTTCTAACTCTGTCTTCCACTGATCAATGTCTGCGATAGTCAATGTTTGTTTCACTTCTTTTACTAAAGATTTAACACTTTGTAAGTCATTAGTTATGCTATGTAAGCATCCGTGTTTAGAAGCCACGTTGAGAACACGTGACTCCTAGCTCCTATAAATAGATTTTGACCACAAGTGAACTTGTTGAGTCAGTCTAGACGGCTGAAGCCTACCAAGTTTTATATACATTCGGAAAGCTTCTACCTTGGCATTAACTCTGGCAGCTACCCAACCCATGTCGCCACGTATGCAACATTGGATGCAAAAGCACGTGGAACTATAGTCCGGTCTATAGTCGTCTATAGTGACTATAGCTCCAACAAAACACCCATGGTTCTACCCGCAGACGACCCATTCTAAGTTTTCATTGGTTCGACAAACGGTGTTCTTCTGTGGACCTTAATGCGCACGCGCCGGCCTCACTTTCGATGGACTATAGACCAAACAATAGGTCCACGTGAAGTTGCTCATAACAACCTTGTCATACCATGTAAATTCAGTTTAGACTTTGAATTTGTTCACCGCCCTATTATCAGTTGCAAAGGAGAAGACATTATAATTTGCCTATGCACGGAATTATCACATATATGTGTACAACTAAGAATAGAGTTTCGTACATATCGTACGGCGCACAATGCATAGGTTTTTATCCCAAAACTACAGACTGCAAATCAGGCTACGCAGAGCTCTAGTATTAACAGTGACTCAGAATAAACTGTTTTTTTGTTTTTTTATTTGAACAATATAGTTCATGGACATCATGTTAAGTCAATGAGACCACGTTTATATTCAATATTAATTTAAACAACAAGTATGACGAATCGTTTTCCTAACAGCTGAGGAAAAATGAAAGTAAGAACGTTCGGATTTTGTGTCAGTTGTTTATTTGAATTTAAAATAAATAAATAAATTCATGTGTTTTCAGCATTACATTTATTGAACAAGTTTGATGAAATTATGTGTTGCTCGCCAATGCTCGAAACCCATTTTTTTCCAACGAGTTCAAAACGTTCACTACTGAAAACACTCTCTTTCAGTATCCTCTATTTATGCTACTCGTCAGTTATACGTTTTTCAAGAGTTGTTGTCCAAAACATATTTCGCTAGGTTTATTACGCACTGCGTCGCCGGTTATGTAATAAAACCAGTTATTTCAGGTTCACTGAGGTGATATATTGTACAATAAATGGCAGATGCATCAAATGAGGATGACATAATTTGCCGACGAAAATAACTAGCAAGATAAATGTAAATGTGGACAGAGTCAGAGAGAAGAGTCTTAGAACTGAATGTCACAATAAATAACAAAACTTATTTGCTACTACAATTTGGGGGTACATTTATACGACGTATGTTGCAATAGGTTTACCTCGATGGCAATCCTATACTTCAAGACTTCTGCTATTCGGATGCAATTAACCTTTAATATGACTTTGCGATAATACCAATCGTATAATTTCGTGAAAATAAAATAAAAGTGCTAATAGGGTCGATAACTTGATGTACATGTATACGTCCGGTAGCTTAATACACTCGTTTGGTGAAACACGTACCACAGTTTTGGCACAAGTGATGTCCATGATCTACATTTTAAAAAAATAATAGATTCACCTGAAAAATTCAAGATGGCCGCAAGGTTTTGCTTTCCTTTTGATCTTGTGCTTTTCAAAGAAAGCATGTCATAAAGCATATATGTGCAGCATTTGATGCTTGTATCACAAAGTGAAGTAATTGTCAGTTAATCTGCCGGACTATACGTAGAAAGTAAAGCAAAAACGTCATATAGGATCATTCTGCTTTACTTTTAACTCGGTGTCTTATCGCGACTTCACCGTTTCACACACCAATTACACTACCCGGCCAAACTCTGGGACCATTTATAAAACTTTGTACTACAAAAAAAGTCGTAGTCAAAACTTTAAAATACATTTAATTTCTGTATTCTCTATCTAATCCTGTCTTGTGACATCTTTTTGGAATCATCTTTTGAGATGTCACAAGACAGGATTAGATGGAAAATGAATAATAGTTGAGACTTTTATAATCTGACTTACGACAACATTTGTCGTACGAAGTTATATGAAACAGGACCCCAGCATTACAAACAATTCTAACACTTGTTGCAGACAAAAGTTGATAGCGTGATTAAGGTTAACTCTTTCATCGTCATTGACAACAAAGGGTGATTTTGCAAGCATTTTGGATCCTGACCAGACACCGCATAGCGCAGCGTCTGATCGGGATCCAAAATGTTCGACGCTTGTGTCGATACTTCTTCAGTCCTTAAAAGTACCTTAACATTTACTGTGAAAACGGCATCAATATCATCCGATTTATATAAGTGAAAAGATTGGGTCAGAATATAACATTTCGCGGTAAAATACTTAAAGAAACACTGCTCTTATAACATATGTCAAATAATGTTCAGAAATCGGTAACTCACTCGCGTTCGATTTTAAAATATTCATGATGCAACGAATGAGATCATCTAAAAGCGCTGCTTGAAAAACATTTGCGTTTCATACGATACATTGTTGAATCAGTATACACCGTTGGTATAACATCTACAGAGAAAATGACGTTATTCTGTTCCGTTTAACTCTTTCTATGCCTAGTTTTAACCTCTGCTTCACACTCGTACAGCCAAATTATCGTCTCTGTTTTCAAGTCAGGTTTAAGGCTTTTTGATACTGAAGAAATATTGTTATAAGTGTCGCGACGTCTGATTAGAATCCGAAATGTTTGCAAACGTGCCTTTTGGAGCCATTGGCATTGGAAAAGTTAAACGCAAATGAAACGCTAATAGTACGGAATAAACATGCAATAAAATATAGAAAAAAACATTTAAACACGCTTTGAATTTGAGTGACAAATAGTTTTTGAGCCTGATCAGACGCAAGACCTCCGGCCTCTGACCTAACATCAAATTGTTTGCAGTGGACCTCTTTTTTAGCATACACATGCTTACTGTGCCCCCTTTCGACATGAGCCCCCTGAACGACGATTCCCTCCTTACAAGAACGCTTGCAACTGTTCCCTAAACAAGACAATAATGTCCAACGTGGCTGCAATATCATCCGCTTATAATTGTCGTCTGCTGTTTTCCTCAAATTTACATACAGTGCTCCCTCTCTACAACGACACCCAATGGAAGACAACGATTATGTGTGTTGTTCGGAGGGAGTCGTTATAGGAAGGGAAAATGGCTTACATTTGCAAACAGCTTGATTCCAGGGCAGAACGCGTAACGCGGCGTCTGATTTGGATTCATGCAGGTTGTCACTCATCATTATGTTTTTTTCTGTCAAGATGTCAATTACGTTAGAAAAACAGCAGACAACAAATTTAGCAGCAGTGAAAGCGTCGTTGTAAGGAGGGAGTCGTTGTTCGGATGGCCGTTGTAGAGAGAGAGCGCTGTATTTGACATTTTGACAGAAACACAACATAATGACGCGTCTGATCTTGAGTCAAGCTGTTTGCAAATGTAATTCAATTCTCCTCCCTATAACAACTGTTTCCGAACAACGAACAAAATCTGTGTCTTTTAGTTGATGTTGTTCCAGAGAGGGAGCATTGTAGATCCATTGGGAAAGAAAATGTTTTTCTCTATTGTATTAGGGAGTAATTGTACAGAGGGAAACCTCTACTACTCCGCAAACAATGCATGTACAATGAGTGTGAGTGGCTCATTTGTCAGTTTTATTCTAAATTATGCTAGCCTTGTCGGGGTTTTTCAAAGTGCAACAATGAGCTAGTACATCTTGTAAATATATTGTAAGGCCATACTAGGCAGTCTATAGCGGTTAATATACAGTAATATATACAGTAACACCTCTCTATTACGACCACTAAATCGTGATAATTGGCAGGTGTTTACGACAGGTGACTGCTTAAAGCAAAGTGACAAAAAAAACGATAGCATCTTAAGGAGCATTCTGTTTTACTGTCACCTTGCTTTAAGCTATCACCTGTCTTTTATACGGTTAATTGGTCCTCTTTTTAGTGGTCTTAATAGAGAGGTGCTACTGATTGAAAATTCTACCAATATTTTGTTTGTTAGTATGCTAAAAAAAGGTAACATTTGCTGTTAAAACTTTCAATTGTAGAGATTAATTTGCTAAAGACATACTCATTTTGAAAATTATAAATAAGAAACGATAGTGTTGAAACACGAGGGATGTTTCATAATTAATGCAACTTGTTCTGTTACTTTGATATTATAAGTGTGATATGCATGTGTGATATATCTTTGGAAAGGGCTATTTCTCACCTACACGATGGTACAATGCCCACTTATATAGCTTTTCGCTATAAATTACAATACTAACCTAAATGACCGATTCTCAAGGGCACTACAACTTAGCATTTTTTAGGTTAATTTTTTCTCCTAATAAGTTTCAAAAAGTTGAATTTCTAAATCTTGTTTTTGAAATATATCAGTGTAGTCCGGCCGCGGACACGTTTAACCTTGCTTGGAGTTGTATAGAAAATGTTTTTGTGGTTTTTGGTAGAATAGACCCTCAGCATCAAGGATCCGATGTATGACCACCGGTCATCCTTGAGCATTTTGAGATATTCAAGATGGCGTCCAAGATGGCCGCCGGCATATATCTGGCTAACTGTTAGGTTTGATTCAATAAGCTTTAACAGATTTTTCAGCAAATTATTGCTCAATTTTATCTTTTGTGACATAATTAAAGTTCAAAATAGAAATAAAAATGATCTATAATTCAAAATGGCGTCCAAAATGGCCGACAAAGTACTTTTTTATGTAAAATAAAATGCAAAGTAAGTGCGTTACTTTACAAGGCTACGATTTGCTCCAGTTTTTTCCCCGTCGTGATAATATAATTGTTCATAATTAATAATAAAGCATGACAAGATCAATTTGGCGATTAATTCATTCATAAATGAATTATAAGAGACTGTCATCAGAATAGAGTATACATAAAACCATACAACTTAAGTGTACATTAAATTAGTTCATGCATATCCATGTAAAATGCAATAAATATTTCAGATTAACAGAAAAGTAATTAGTCAAGTCAAAACTCAAATATTATCAATGAGTTCATAGAACCCAATTACCGACCTTTAATATATAAATTTCACTGTTTTTTAAACAAAGAATGCTGAAATTATCGTACAAAAATAAGGTTCTGTAATTGCATTACTTAGATATTTGTCACCACATGTCACCTTTCTTGTTAAATAGTTCAATTACATGTGAGCTTCTTAGGAACAGGGACATAAATTGGTAGAATGGATACCAATAATTCTTCTTGGGATGCAAGTCTCCTGAGGATGTGGTGGCACCTATTTGAACCAGATAACTGTGTACAGTATCTTTCAGTATAAAACTATGTTCATTATTCCTTTTCATCAAGCCTTTTAGCATTGTAAGCTAGTACTGCTGCTGCAAAGAATCATCATATCTTTGAAATATTGCTGAATGAGTACATGGCTACACAGACACTTGACTGAACAGTCTTTTGGCTTAACCATAGATTAGAATAAGAAAGAATGACATCACACATATAATTTCTAATATAAAAAAAATGCATATCTTTACTCCTGAATTACCAAAGTAAACAGAACTTTGGTACAGTTACTGTCAAATTCAGTCACTGCAAAAGTGGTCATCTTGTATAAGAAGTGCATAACTCTTGACATGATGATATATTGCAAAGCCGCTGGCCTATCAGGAGTGATAGCCGAGATGATTAAAGCAGCTTCGGAGTACAAGGGGTTAGAGATTTGAAGACGACTGACTGATGCGATTTTCAGTAATTGTGTGATATCTGAGGACAGGGAGGCAAATAACATCCTCAAACAATAAAGAAGTGAATAACAAGCTCGCATGAGCGACACTTATCATGTGGTAAAGCTCAAGGACCAGACAATAAAGTTGATGAACCGATTAAACAGATACCTCTGTGCGTGATATTATCAACATTGATGCATGTAGTTTGGAGTTGTTAATGGTAAAGGTACTATTGATTCGTTCTTCACTGTGTACTATCTATAGCACAAGTAAAAGGTCGAAATCAAACCTCTGCATGTGGCCTTTGTTGATCTGGAGAAAGCCTTTAGATTCAATACAAAGAATGAGCTTTTGGTTTGAGAAATGCGATTTGCATGTGAAACAGAGTTTTAAAACCGCTTACATGAAGCGGGCAGTATTACGAGAAGTTTTTGTGTATGGTTTGCATTAGGTATTTGATCTCAACCCTCTGCTGTACCAGTGCTTGATGTTCTGCTTTACTAGTGTATGAGACTCTGTCATAAGAGTCTAGCAAAGGTGTTCCGTTGGCGCTTCTGTACACAGTTTTCTGTGATCACAAATTCACTGACAGGGTAACCCAAACACCTGGATGGAAGGTTGTTATCAAACCGTGTTGACAGAGAGTTAACATGAAGAATACTTGGCTCATGATCTCAGAGTGGTCAATGGCTTGGTCTTCTTCGAGACTGTAGGGAATGTTCCTGTGCTGACTGTCAGATTGGAGAAAATTCAATTGCAGTAGTTATGTGACATTAATTGTACAATTACAAGCAGTGCAGACTTTGTATGCCTATGACGTCAGGACTAAACGTGTCTTTTTGATGGAAGACCAGTTACTCTGTTAGGTGTCGATGGGGCTACGTTTGATGTCTAGAAAGCTTCTGTAACATGTTGTTTGCTAGAAGAGGATTCGAGCTTGTCATAATCACAGGACAGGAAATTTCAAAGAAAGGCCTAGCACAATAATATCCTTTGAGACTCGTAGAATAGTGTTCAACACCTGTTTGTTATTTTTTTTTCATTTAATACGGAGGCTATTCATTAATGTCGTCTGCGGAAGACTTGCAGACAGTTTGCAGAAATTGAGCCTGTGATCAGTTGGATCTGTGGCGTTAAACAGGACGAGGAGGTCCCACAGATACAAGTAATGAGAACTAAACGTTTGGGATGTTATGGACAGGTGGGGTGTGCCACTTCATGCATCAACTCAATAACGAGCAGGACCATTCTGCGCTTAGTAAGACTTAGTAAGAGATCACAATCGCCATGGTTAGACTATGGAAGAGATGACCAGGTCCTGTGTGTCAGAGGAGCATATAAATCAGGTTTGAGGACATTCTAGCCACATTCAGCCTACCCGAGCTGCTAGGACATCCACAGCAGTTGAGAAATAAACGCAGTATCATGTCAAGTACAACTAACTTAATAGCAAGCTATGTTAGAAACCTGACATGACCTTTTGTTTCTAATTATCATTTACAGTGTGCAATTTTATTCCCTACTAATAAGAATATTTATTTATATAATAGTACAATATGCAAGTGCTAATTCATAAACGTACTGTATATCGACACCAATATGTTTATTAACTCCTTTACATAGGTTGTTGTGTGCGACATATTCATTTTCAAATTCACAATACATGCAGAACCAGGAATAGTATCCAATTTATATTACATCTCACATAATATTACTTCTTGAAAAACAAACAAAACAAAAACGCTGACTTTGGCAGCCATTCTGATTGCCATTTAGAAAACGAATCATATAATTTATGTTCAAAACACAAACATCAATGGTGACTCAAACTTGAATTAACCTCAAATTTTGATTTTTTTCTGCAGAAGGCGATGATTAAGATAGATCAACATAAGACTAATCTTTCAAAAGCAGTTATTTCATAATTCTAATTAATTCTTAAAAACACTCATTTGTCTTAAAAAGAGGCTAAAAATGGTATGCTTGGTGGATAGATTATATACTTCCTTTTCACATTTATTTTACATTAAGTAAATTTTCAGGCTCCATATCTTTTGAAGTACTTCTTCAACTCAAGTTTTGTTTGAGATTTTTAGGGTTCATACGTTCACCAATGTATTCCAGTGGAACATTTATATTAAACGACACATGTAACGAAAATGAAACACACAAGGTATATTCTTATTTCAAATCAAAGGGAGGTAATTTTATATTTGAAGACTTTCTGGTCTTGATGACGCCATGAATATTGCGATGAATGCAAGTCTAATGTGATTTTATTTTCTTTAAGCAAATGTTCTAGCGGCTGAATATGAGCACGATTGTATCTCCTCTATAGAGATCGTTTATAATAAAAAATACTGTTTTCCGGAAAGAGTTATCGACCTTTTCATTTTCAATACAATGTGCCAGTTATTTAGCCACAATGATAGGTTTATGTATGAGACGCTGATAATTAAGAATACAAAAGTGGGTACTTTCTGTTTTTTGCTTATTATATAAAATTGAAGAGACAAGCATCTGTTTTGCATATTTTGTCGGCCATTTTTGACGCCATTTTGAAATTAACAGTATACTTTTCTCTGTTTGTTTTTTTAAACATCGAAGAAGTATTGAACTACTTTTAATCTTGTTTACAGTTGACAATTACCTAATCAAAACTGACAGCAGTTTCATTTTTCTTCCCTCAACCATCTTGGACGTCACCTTAATACTTTGTCGGCCATTTTGGACGCCATTTTGAATAAAGCATTATTATTATTACTTCCATTTTGAACTTAAATAATGTCAAACGTTATGAAAGTGAACTATAATCTGCTGAAAATTTTAAATCAAACGCAACAGCTAGTCATTTTACATCGTTATGCATGGACTTACTCAATGTAAACTTAAGCTGTATGTTTTTATGCATACTGTATTCTGGTGACAGTCTCTGATAATTCATTTATGAATGAGTTAATTGCCAACTTAATCTTTTCACGCTTTATTTATTAATTATGAACAATTATATTACCACGACGGGAAAAAACTGGAGCAAATCGTAGCCTTGTAAAGTGTCATTTTCATTTTATTTCACATAAAAATGGTCTTTGTCGGCCATTTTGGACGCCAATTTTGAATTATAGATTATTTTTATTTCTATTTTGAACTTTAATTATGTCATCAAAGATGAAATTGAACTATAATTTGCTGAAAATTCCGTTATAGCTTATTGAATCAAACCTAACAGTTAGCCAGATAAATGCTGGCGGCCATCTTGGACGCCATCTTGAATATCTGGAAACGCTCAAGGATGACCAGCGGTCATACATCGGATCCTAAATGCTGAGGGTCTATTCTACCAAAACCCACAAAAACATTTTCTATACAACTCCAAGCAAGGTTAAGCTAAAATACCCTTATCTGCTACCAGACTAGTGTGTGTCTGAATTTTAATGTGAATACAATTTCATAAAAGTTAAAATGGTCAACTGTCTTAAATCTCAATTTTTCAAAAATTAAATTTCTTACTTGAAAAACGTTGACATGAATTTTCGAACGCTATAAATATCTCCTTGGTCCGTGTATCTATATTTTTATTTTCAAAACATGAACATCTACATCAATAGCTTCAATTATAGCCTGTTTTGATGTAACAAAATGTGGTTTACCTTTCAATAAATACCCTTAAACATAACAGTAGTGTAATTTTCTACGATATTTACAGCACGAGCTATATTTTTGTCATTTTATAATATAATGTAAGTTTTTACCCGTAGTATGTGCATAAATATTTGAACGAAAGTTTGGTTAAATTATTCCAAATAATATAAAGTCGCTATAACAATATTAGTATCATCATTTGTTCAAAAACTTACCTCTTAAATACACAAAAATGGTCCAGTGCCCTAAACTTGGAGTCACATCAGTTCGTGTTGTGACATATCTAGTCATTTGATCTTACCGTGTCTTATACCAATGTGTAGAAGAAGAATGGTTCGTTTCAATGATATATAACACATGCATTTTGCACTTATCATATTAAAGTTCTTGATCAAGTTGCATTAATTATGAAACACCCCCGTAGCATGTACGAAATACAAGATATGAATATGAATTCCGTATTTCTGAAACCTCTTCGTATTAATTTGACTTTCTACTTGTCTAACAAAGGTTTCGAAATTATGATACCGACACATAAGATAGACCATTTGCTGTTTATTTTGAATATTTTATGAGTAAAAGTTAATGTGTCCCAAAGACAAATGGATTCTCTATTTTGTTTTGTGGTCGAGGAAAATAGTAGTTTTCGTTCAAAATCAGTATCATTCCGCTTGGGAAGATATATATGGAACAATACAGTGCTCCCGCCCTACAAAGGCCCTCCGACCAACGACTCCCTTCTAACAACAACTCGTTCTACTGTTCCCAAGACAAAATATGTCTACACTTTCACTGCTGCTATATCGCCTGCCTGAAGTTGTTGTATGATGTTTTTCTTACATCACGAATATTTTGACAGAATTTATTTAATGACCAGTGGCAAGTAGTTTGAAGCTAGATAATACGTCGCGTTTCCGTGATCTGGAATCAAAATGTATGTAAATCGTCATTATATTTCTATCGTCAAAATGTCCATTAATAAGAAACTTCGAGAAAAACAGCAGACGAGAAGTTTAAGCAGACGATATTGCAATAGTTAAACTTTAACATAACTATATATTGTTAAATGGGAATAGCGGCAACATCGTTTTAAGGAGGGAGTCGTTGTTAGGAGGGACGTTAAACGGAGGAAGCGAAGTACTCCATCTTGCAGTTTGCAACAGTCAGCAGAAACGTGATGTACAGTACTCCCTGACTACAACGACACCCAATGGGAGACACGTATTGTGTGTGTTGTTCGGAGGGGTCGTTATTGGGAGGGAAAATAAAGACTTGGCTTACATTTGCAAACAGTTTGAATCAAGACCAGACGCCTGACGCGGCGTCTGATCTTGAATCAAGCTGTTTGTCTGTCGTCATTATATTTACTTTATTTTATTCTATCAAAATATCCACTTATATGAAACTTTGAGAAAAAACAGCAGACGACAATCTTAAGCAGACGATATTGCAGCAGTAAAAGCATGGGACCAGCGATTAGGGTAGTTGTATGGAAGGAATCGTCGTTGGGAGAGCAGTTGTAGGGAAGGAACACTGTATTTGATAAGCAGTAACAGTACGTTATAACCGTATTATATGAAGAATGTTTCTTATTGTCTAATTACTATGGCAACAGAAAATGTGGTCTGTGTTTTCTATTGTCATTGGAGGTTATAAGGATTCTTTAATAAAGCAATTATTCGTCTCAAATTACAATTGTCGTTCTTGAAGTAAATTACATCACGAAACATGTATGGCTTGTCTGACCCTAGGATTCTATGGGGACCCATGGTAGAATAATAGCAAAATACCAATGACTCATTTCGTTTTTATTTATTCATGAGCGGTAATAATAAGAGCGTCACCCGAGCTGAGTGGTTCGCCAAATCATTTGTGGTTCACGTGAAAATATCCCTCTGTTTAGGCCACAGTTGAAGTAATCGACGCCATCGTTTTGACGGGAGTTGCAGGCTTTTATGCAATATAAGTTTAATAATGCATAAGGTACAATGGAAAACACGTTATTATTTCCCAATAAATGCATTTACCGCTAAAACTAGTACTTCCAGTGCAAGCAGTTTGGAGCCAGATCAGACGCCGCGGAAACCCGGCGTCTGATCAGGCTCCAAACTGATTGCCACTCAGATAGAAAATAATTGTCAGAATTGTCTTAAAAGTTGTCATTTTTTATTTCTATTTCAAAGAGTTTGCGTTCCGGGACAGAATAACGTATCCAATGTGCGTTAAAGGACATATTACAATGGTAAAATGGAACGCCTTGAGGTTTCGATGGCGTGCAGAGGACACCATACATGTATTCCCAATTGAAGCTGCGAAAAGAATGTCCCTTCTCCATCGTTATTCGAAGGCAAATGATGAAACAAAATACAATAAGCATGTAGTACGCACAATAAAGATGTAATGTCCTTACCTTTAAATGAATCTATACGCAGCAAACAGAATGCATTTAAATATAAAAAATGACAGTTTGTTTTAAAATGTCAAGAACAGAATCCAAACTGTTTGACACTTGTATCGATATTTCTTAAGTCAAACGACCTTCAATATAACTTTGAAACGTTTTTGCAGATAATAATATTGGAGCAGACGACGATGTAGCGGTGAAGGGGTAAACTCACGGGATTAGTATGTCGCCAAAAGGGTTAATTTGTTGAAGACAGCCGTAATGATGGTCAATGAACAGTTTTTCCAGTCTGGTTAGCTTTACGACAAACAGTGATCCCTCTCTACAACGAGACCCAACGGGAGACACAGATTATGTATGTCGTACGGAGGGAGTCGTTAAAGGGAGGGAAATTTAAGACGTGTCTTATATTTGCAAACAGTTTGAATCCAGATACGCGGCGTCTGATCTGGATTCAAGCTGTTTGTCACTCGTCATTATATCAATTATATCAAAATATCCACTTATATGTAACTTTGAGAAAAACAGCAGACGATAATTTTAAGCAGACGATATCGCAGCAGTGAAAATGTTGTCCTGATTAGGAAACTGTGGCAAGGGTCGTTGTAAGGAGGGAGTCGTTGTTGGGAAGGCCGTTGTAGGGAGGGAGCACTGCATAATTATGGAACATAACGAGACATCATACGATCCTCCGGTCTTACTCATACAGATGACTTCTCAAGAAATGATCTCTATTAAACAATTATTAGCCGACTAAACTAATAAGTAAACGTATATAAAAACTCGGCCAGTAGGGAACTCATTGCAAGATGATATGTAGTTGTCCCTTTAGATTTAGATCTAGGTGACACTTGATTACCAGCGTTGAGTTAATGTTTTAAGTTATCTTAATAATCTAAACCGTGAATACTTTAACCGTTTAGCCAATGGCTTATTTCTAGTGTTGAAGACGGGTGACCCCTTAAAGCAGGTTGAAGGTAAAGCAAAATGCTCCTTAAAGCTTTAAACAGTCATCAGTTGTAACCACATAATAATTAACACATTTTGATAGTCGTAATAGAGAGGTTTTACCGTAGTTTGCAACCGTTGTCGGGAATTGTCTACTAGAGTGCGGAGGGTTAGGTAATATTGGTTGTTTTGTCTGCTCGGTGTGTTGTATGCAACCTTTAGTTTATCTGCCATTACGTTATCCCTTCACATTAGTGGCATGTGATTTACATCCAAACAGTTTGTAATCAAGAATAATCAATTCATTTCGATTGATTTGAAAATATATATCGCGAGAATGGGTTGTTTTCAGGAGGAAAATCGATTTTTTAGATAACAACCCATTCGAGTGGTATATTTTTCATATCCATTCAAAGGCATTGAATACTCTATTTATTATATACATTTTTAATGACGTTTTACAGAGAACCCACACACAATTTATTGTTTACCCGGGACGTCGGTGGCGTCTCAAAAAGGGTATCGTCACTGCAAAAGTGATATCATAACTAGTTATGATATCAACTGTAATGCATTTGAAATTTATTTAACTGAGAAATCTCTATAAACCATCGATAAGTATATGATAAATAGAGGATACTCAATTTCTTTGGATTTATATTAAAAATATATCACGAGAATTGGTTGTTTTCTTGCTCAAAAACGGGTTCGCAGGACGAGTGTTTTCATTGATAACAACAGATTCGAGTGATCTCTTTGTCATATCTATCCAAAGGATTTGATTTGTCTATTTATTTATACATTAAATGACGTTTTTACAGAGAAAAACATACATAGTTGTTTTACGCACGACGTCACAAAATATATTGAGATATGACGTAACAAAAATGATATCGTCACTGCAAAAGTGATATCATAACTAGTGATGATATCAAGTACATGTATGAATCATACGAAATTTATCTAACTGAGAAATCTCTTTAAATCATCGATAGGTATTTGATTAATATTAATACCTGACTCTCTATTTAAGTGATTATTAAACTTGTTTGACTGTTTTTCCGTAAAGATTTACCAGACTTGTGCCAGGGGGCAACAGTTGACTGTTGCATAGCACTGTTACATGCGCAAAAATGGTGCGCAAACTTTTTCTGCATCACGGGACCGAATAAGGCGTCTTTATGATACAGATTTTTGTTTAAGAATATAAATATGATCAAAAATTAAACTACACTATGCATGTAATCAAACCAGTTTCTACGTAACTCTAGCCTTTTGCGGGGTTGTTCGGGGCATTTTTTCTCTCCCGAACAACCCCTTAAAAAGGCTCTATACATCTAGATCTAGATCTAGTATCAAAAGTGACTCCGAATAAGATTAATAAAACCACTTGCAGATCTAGCATCTTCCTTTTTAAAAACAAAATATTATGACGTTACAACATACATGACGTCATGTCATTAAACATGACGTAATTTCGAAAACCAAATGTGTCAATTAAGTTGAGTCAATAAGAAACAAAGACTATTTCAATCGTAATTGAACAAATGAATATGGTAGAGAAATCTTTTCACAACGTAGTGATGTTCTCATTCAGTATTGAATTTAATAAAGATGAACCATAAAAGCATGTCTAGAACCTAAATACGTTTTGTTCAAACCATGTAGATCTACATGTAGCCAATGAACCAGCCTTGCTTAAATAGAGAGTCAGGTAATACATCATTTGTTTGATAGTTACTTCGGAAACATTCAAATCAATGTCCCTCGGTAGCAAGGAAGACATTGAGAACTGTTGCCCTCGGTCGTTGGCCTCGGGCAACAGTTCTCAAGGTCTTCACTGCTACCTCGGGTTAATGATTTGACTGTTCCCTCAGTACATTACCTATGAAACAAATGTATACTGTTATCAGTTACTATAGCCTGAACGTGCATTCAAGTTATAAAATCATGAATTCTGACATTACAGATACTTAGCGTTTAAGGATAAATACCAATAGTTATTCCTAATGAGAAAACAGTAAAATCCCTCCTTCCCAATGACTAAAAAAAGGCTAATTGATTTTTATGACACTGTATCTTTAACGTATTATAGGCATGCAACGCAACAGTTAAAACAGGATGGTGGTGACACAGTTAACCTTTAAAGGATCTTTCTGTTTAAAGTTTATTCTGCTGTAAGCTTTTTTCTGTCGTTAACATACGTCATGGGGATTTATTTATCCTTTCAACAATAGAAGCGCTTATTAGCGCATTTACAGTGAAGAAGGCGTTATTCTTTCCCGTTTAAAAGCAACCGAAATGCAAACAAATTGCTACAAAACGAGGAAAAATATCATCTGTTTATAATTCCTGACTATATTTCTTCATTTGAGTAGCAAACGGTTTGGAGCCTGATCAGATGCTGGGTTACCCGGTGTCTGATCTGGCTCCAACTGTGTGCACTTGAATTAATAGTTTTATCGTTAAATGTGTTTTTGGAAAATGATAAAATCTTCTCTGCTGTGCTTTTTCGTCGTCAGATTGCATTATCAAATAGCATGTGTGAGGGCCATATATTTAATATTCTGCATCCTGACAAGTGGCTGCTTACGGCAGACTGAAACTAAAACAGAAAGCTGATAAAAGAGTTTCTACTTTACTATCAGTTTGCTTTAAACTACATCATCATAGAAACACTGAAAGTATGATATGTAGAAAATCGTTAAAGATTGTTGCCAAGGCAGATTTTTACTGTGTCATAATTACGATAGTATTTGTCGTTAAACCTTTTTTGAAATTTTCAAATCACACTGGATAAATACTGACGCACATTTGTATATTTGCTCCATTCCGAATACTGAGCTCTATCTTTCTACAACAACATCCTATATATGAGAGACAAAGAGTGTGTGTGTGTGTGTGTGTGTGTGTGTGTGTGTGTGTGTGTGTGTGTGTGTGTGCGTTGTTCGGAGGGAATTGTTATAGGGATGGGAATTAATTTCCATTTGCAAACAGCTTGAATCAAGATCAGACGCCGAGTTGGTAGTCACTCGTCATTAAGTTTTTTTCCTGTCTAAATGTCCACTTGTATAAACTTTGAGAAACAACAGCAGAACGTTGTTTCGAGGGCCGCTGTAGGCAGGGATTACTGTATATTGATCCTTATAACGGATGGTCCGTGTCTCACACTGTTCGAATAATTCCATAAAAAGCGAGATATATGCATACTTGTTATTTTGTACCTAGCAGTTTTGACAATCCCAGTTTCCATTTAAGAATAATAAATACTTTACTATTTCGGGTTGGTTTTTATAATTCACGTCAAACAGACGAACAGTTTTGATCCTTACCAGAGCTCAGAGCAGACGTCCTCTAACCAGGATCTACAATGTTTGCAAAATACTAGTGAAGTCTTACATTGTATCAACACGCTGTTCGTAAATGATAAGTATATTCGTTAGGGCTAGGGGGTCACTGTGTCAGCTATATTTGGTAATTTACCAATTCTGCAAATTAGATCTGTCTCGAGATTTACATTAGCCACTGAATATCGTTTATATGAAAGCAGTTGAAATGACCAACTTATTGATGATGTCACAGAATCGTTTCAAACGAACTAAAGTAATTGCAACCGTCTCTTTCGCAAAGAATAAATGAGGTTTACATGCACAGTGGATGTTATTCTTTCCCGTTTATAAATACGCAAACTAAACGCAAACGCATTGCAATATATTGGAGAAAGAACAACTTTTCGCCAAGTTTGACTCTTATTCTAAATCTGGATGGCAAACAGTTTGGAGCCTGATTAGACGCCGGGTTACTGTTTTCAATGAAAATAATAGTTTTATCGTGGACACGTTTATTGGGAAAGAATAACGTCTTCTCCACTGTACGTGTTGATTTAAAATTAGTATTGTACCTACATTTAATGTGTTCCGTACAATTAGCTTTCCAGTTTTAATTAATTAAAGAAAGGCAGGAAATTGACTTTTTTACCAATTTATAGATATGAAGCCAGCTTATAAGAATCGAAAGGTCAAACAGAATATAATATCATAGCGATTTGGTATTGTAATGATGATACTAGGTACCATATTGAGACTTTAGCTAACTAATCCATAATGTCGTATATATGCGTTAGTCATATCGTATAAAACAATCCAGATTACTCTAATCCCTCCCTACGAAAATACCAAATGTGAGACAAAAGAGTGTTCGGAGGGATTTGTTATAGGGAGGCATTGACTTACATTTGCAAACAGCTTAAAACCTGATCAGACGCCGCGTATCGCGGCGTCTTATCTATATTCAAACTGTTTCTCACTTGTCATTATGTTTGATCTGTCAAAATGTCCAATATATAACTTTGAACAAACAGCAGACG
Organism: Gari tellinella; assembly: GCA_922989275.2. Taxonomy (NCBI): domain Eukaryota; kingdom Metazoa; phylum Mollusca; class Bivalvia; order Cardiida; family Psammobiidae; genus Gari; species Gari tellinella. The sequence continues at coordinate 51,742,388 of OV277866.1, forward strand.
ACAATTGTAAGTAGACGATATTGCAGTCGTGAAAAGTTTGGACCAATTGTGTTATTTGGGGAACAGCGGTTAGCGTTGTTGTACAGAGAGAATCGTTGTTCTGAGAGTCTGTGAAGCAAAGAAGCACAGTGTTAAAGACATCTCCTGACGGCCTTTTGATCATAACGCCTTGCCAGACAATTTCCTTGCAAAAAGCATGGATCTTGTGGACATGTCGATAGCGAAGAACCATTTAATCGTCTCATGTGCGACCCAACCTTTATATTTGATAGCTTGGTTAGAATTAACCATTGGAAAGCACTATAGCATGAGTATAATCTGGCCTCATCAGGTAAATTGAGATTGGTATACCCGCCGGCAGCTTGTGCTGCACATGCTTTGACAGTTACATTGACACCTCAAATTAAATGTGTGGGGGACTCTAACAATTAACTGACGAAATGGTCTATGCTTCTTTGGAAATTGAAGGTGTCAATTTCATGGTTGAATGAGTTAACACAGTACACTGTAGCCTGTTTGTTGTATTTAATATATGTTACCCATGAAACCAGGTTGAACGTAAAGCAGAAAGAGTCTGAAGGGGCAATCCCCTTTAACGCTTAGTCTGCTTAAGCTACCATAATAGGACAATACTTCTTATGGTACATATTCATGCTTGTACAAAGTGGAACTATTTTCGTCAGTGGAAGGATAGATGAACGGCATAAAAAGGTGTAATTATACAGTGGAGAATCTGTTATTCTTTCCCAATAAACGCGTTTACGCTAAAACTATTATTTGCAGTACAAACAGTTTGGAGCCAGATCAGACGCCGGGTAACCCGGCGTCTGATCAGGCTCCAAACTGTTTGCCACCAAGATAAACAAGAATTATCAGAATTGTCCAAACGTTGTTCTTTTCTATGTTTTAGTGCTTTGATTTTGCGTACGTTTGCGTTTAAACGGGAAAGAATAACAGATTCTCCACTGTACGGACAATGGGTTAACTAGCCTGTATAACAACAAGGAAACAAGTCGGAAGACATGGATAAGACCAACACATGCCTAACAATATTTACATGTTCATTTATTAATATCAAAACAAGTGTATTGCATATCATCGTAGACATCAAACTATATACAGCAACTTATTATATAACATCAACTCATATATTTATAGAATTACAATATATACATAAAACATGCATGTAATAACAATGAGTAATGATTCCTAAATCAACAGCAGTTTAATAGTGTATAGACATATTAAAGGACAAGTCAAACCAATACAGTGCTCCCTCTCTTCAACAATACCCTATGGGAGGCACATACTGTGTGTTGTGAGGAGGGAGTGGTTATAGGGAGGAAAAATGTATACTTGCCTTACATGTGTAAACAGTTAAAATCAAGATCAGACGCGGCGTCTGATTTGAATTCAAGCTATTTGTCACTCGTCATTATATTTCTTTCTGTCAAACTGTCTTTAATATGTAACCTTTAATACCAAAAAAAAAGCAGACTTCAATTTGAAGCAGACGATATTGCAGCAGTGAAACTGTTAGACATACTTTTCTTGTTTTGGGAACAGCGGCAAGCGTTGTTGAAAGGGGGCGTTGTTGTTCTGGAGGCCGTTGTAGGAAGGGAGCACATATTAACCCTTTGTATTCATAAACTACTCCACCCACTATGAACATATAATGGAGAATATGTTATTCTTTCCCGTTTAAACGCAAACGTACGCAAACGCAAAGCACTAAAACATAGAAAAGAACAACTTTTGGACAATTCTGATAATTCTTGTTTATCTTGGTGGCAAACAGTTTGGAGCCTGATCAGACGCCGGGTTACCCGGCGTCTGATCTGGCTCCAAACTGTTTGCACTGCAAATAATAGTTATAGCGTAAACGCGTTTATTGGTAAAGAATAACAGATTATCCACTGTATAATATGACGTGCGCTAAAACATTGGTTGATAAAATAAGAAAACAACCACATTACAGAGTGTCGATCGCATGGAAAACCCTGATCATAGAACTCATTCATCCATTACCCCATATTTGTTAATTTTGAAAACATATAATCACTTAACCCTTTCACTCTCGATGACGCTTAAAAGCGCGTTTGCAAACAGTTTGGATCCTGATCAGACACCGCGTCAGAATCAAAACTGTTTTATACTCGTTTAGAAATTTCTTTAGTCGTACTGCCTTTTTTGTTAACTTTGAAACGACATTGCAGACAACAAAATTGAACCAGACGACAACGAAACGGTGAAGGGATAAACATCTCACGAAAAAGTTGATATTGAAAGGGTTAAAGCAGGTTAAAAGTAAACAGAATGCGCCTTCAGGCACATTCTGCTTAACGTCAGTCTGTTTTAAGCTATCATCTGCTATATAATAGCAAATAATACTTAATATAATAACTATTATTGACTGTTTTAATTTAAACATTTATACTTCGATGGAGGAATAAATCAAATGTGTTAAATGTATAATTTTGGGGTAATGGGTTAAGGAGTCTTCTGACCCTCGGAGCTGGCTACAAACTGTTTTCAAGTAACATACGGTGTTTAGCATAAACGTGTTTAATGGGAAACAATTACATTCCCCCCACTGAAAACCGCATGCTGAATGTATGCACAATTTAAAAGGTATATTACAACATCGTGCTATAGACTGTTAAATGTAAAAAAGGACACCATTTGGTCTTACACTGGTACATGTATAGCAGTATGAAACAAATAATGTTGAACAAAATAGTAACAAACATAAACAATGAAATACATACAAACTTAGACACAACAAATGAAAAATGACACAATTTCTGATGAGCGTGCTATTTTCAATGTTCTGTAGTTGTTGGTTGTTTGGTTGTTGCTGTTTTTTCTAAAAAAGTGCCGTGTTTTGTTGTTTTACATGAGGTGTTTACTGGCAGCAATTGCATGATGTAATACTTGAAATTGACACTGGCTTTAATGTGTGTTAGTGTCCATTCATTACTTTCGTTACGTGTAGTTTATACATTTGATACATAAATGAACATATAGTAAACATGATTTTTCAATAGAAATAATCCAAAAGATCAAAGATGTATCATTTATGAGTAGGTAGATACTATATTGAAGACATTTGTGAAGACGTTATCATATCGGGTTTCAACAAAATTGAGCGGAAACAATACACTAAATATAGAAAAAGGCAACCTTTTAGAAGTATTGGCGAAGAATTTTAATCCGAGAGGTAAACAGTTCGGAACAAAGACGTGGTTTCATACTGCTTGCATTTGCAATAATTGTTAAAGTACAAAAACATATTTAGGAAAATCCAGTTGAAAAGATGTTTTCTTATTTTCCCACAAACGCGTTTATGCTATAACCATCATTTCAATTGTAAACAGTTTGTAGCCAAATCAGCCGTCGGATGTCTGATCGGACTCCAAACAATTTGTCAACGTTGTCTAAAAAGTTGTCATTTTCTACTTTTATTGCAAAACGTTTGCGTCTGATCGCGTTTGAACGGTACACACGTTTGAGCCTGGTCACACGTCGTGTAACTTTCTTTTTTGTCTGTTATGCGATTATTAATATCAGTTATTGATATTGTTTTCTAAAATATAAGTTTATCATAACTTTTTTCACAAGCGGTCAAATTACGAATTTTACGTCGTTCCAAATTGAAGTGAAACGGTCAGCGCCGTGTCCCACCCAACCCCAAACCCTCGAAACAAAACTTGCTCATGGTTATACGACTATATAGACTAAGACAGTACGACATGGATGACATATTGTTAGCATTTATGATACTCAGTAGCAGAGAGACACGGTTATTTACACGATACTTTTTCCCTCTACGATATTGTAATCTTTCAACTCTATATTTTAGATACTGAAAGAAAAAACCGATTTGATCGTTGCCTATAGCTTAATATTTAGAACTGCAATAAAAACTCACATTTAATTGAATGACAGACAGTTGGGAAAACGGATTTACCCTTTCGCTGCCATTATGATGTAATATACGTATTACCTGTCGAACACAATCGTTCACTTGTATTTTTCGCCTGCTTTAACAAATGTTAATGTAAGAAATTCCTAAGAGATATGTGTACATCACATTTGTCCTACATTAATTTGGCACTTTTTTTTAAAAAGAAAACTCTTTTTTTAAATGTGTCAAGTCACTGTGATTACAGTGGAGAATCTGTTATTCTTTCCCAATAAACGCGTTTACGCTAAAACTATTATTCCCAGTGCAAACAGTTTGGAGCCAGATCAGACGCCGGGTAACCAAGATAAACAAGAATTATCAGAATTGTCCAAAAGTTGTTCTTTTCTATGTTTTAGTGCTTTGCGTCGTTTAAACGGGAAAGAATAACAGATTATCCACTGTAATCCTTTCACTGCTAAGGTGGACAGCACGTTTACAAACATTGGTATCCTGTTAAGACGCCGTGTCACGAGGTGTCTGATCAGGATTGAATCTGTTGACAAACTCGTTTCAATGTTTCATAAGTCGAAAACGCATAACCTTTCATTTTGTATAATAAAAACACATGTATACGACTATAAGCAAACACTACTATAGCAGCGGTAGTTTAAGACGGGTATTTCCGTCATATTTGCAGGGAAATAGTTATGTTACCGCATGATTTTGACTGTCACTATAAGACATTATTCAGTGGTCGCTCAGTATAAGTTTGGCTGTAATATTAGTTTGACTTTATTATGACGTCATAACCTTATCCCCTCCTTCGCAACCCTCATACGACCTCTTAATCCATTGGTCATAGACAATTCCATCACTTGTCAAGACTTTAAAGCAGTGTATACCACCAGACACGTATCATTTATCCAGGCTTCAAGGTTTTAAAGCTTTTCAGATGAGTCTGACGTCGTTTTGAAGCAATTGATTGGTCATATTTGAGCCTAGGCTCAAATCTGACCAATCAAATGCTTCAGAACGATACAGGACTCAACATAAACTCTTCATAACCTTGGACCCTGTGTTTACTGTTCATTTTCCAAAACCAAAAATGACAATAAGTCCCCTAATTTATATACACACAATACAATATGGAATTACACATAATCAGTTTCTTTGATTACTTTACGAGTTCGGAAGGCCATTTAGAAATTGAAGAAATTTGTTTCTTTGTCAAAGTTTGTGAATATATTTTACAAATATCATTAAACATTTTTAATATTGTATTCACGTAGAATTGAAAGCACAAAACAATGAAATGTTGTTGTAATGGCTTAACTCATTGAGCCCTAGTGACGCATATAATATATATGCTTCCTTTACCAAAAGTGTACATGTGAAGGGTACATTTGTCTAATGCAAACAGTGTAGTTCCTGATTAGAGGGCTCCTGTAGGAGCCCTCTAATCAGGGACTTCACTGAATGTCATCTTGCAATATGTTATAAAAACAACCCTGAATAGTCTAAAATGGACCAGCCTTTGTTGCAAACTGGATTTGCCGATTGGAAGTTTCATGGGAAAATGAAATAAGAAATATTTGTCTTTGAAACAACGGCTAAAAGCCAAGCAAACGGCTCCTTTAGAACTCAAACCGTATCGATGTTCTGCTTTACTGTAAGCTTGATTTAATAAGCCTGATTTTTTAACACCGGTTTTCAGTTTAGTAGTGGTATAAACGGGGATCTCTTGGCTTTTCGTCATAACAATGGAGAAGACGTCATTCTTTGTATGCTGAAACCATACTTTCCATTACGAACAGTTTGAGCCAAAAAAGATACCGGATAATCCGGCGGCTGATAAAGCTCCAAACCGTTTGTTATCTATACTAAAGCAAATCTGTACATCCGTTTTTAAGACACGTTTTCAGTTTTATTGCGTTTGCGTTTGAGTTTAGTTCAAGGGGAAAGAATAGCGTCTTCTCTAATGTACTCTAAGCATCTGTTTTTCTGTCAACTAAATCACTATAAGTCTGCTTGTTTGATTAACACTGTTAAAATACACCACTCGCCTTCCTGAGGTTAATCTCAGCTACAATGTCAAGGACTTTAGCCAGTATCTCGCGCATCATGATGACGTCAGTAGCACACGACACGTGCGTGTAAACCTGTTTATGACACGGGTGTTGTTGATGAAACAAATCCCGAACATACTTCACACAAGCATCCGCATTGTTTTCGCCTGTAAGAGAAAATGATGCATGAATGTATCTCGAACATTTTTCAATCATATCACAATAATTTAATTGATGACAATAAAACCAAACATTAGATATGGCACAAATAGCCTATATTAAGTAAATATATGTCTATACAAAAAACTAGATTGCTAGAATACCATATAGGTTTCCTGACCCCAAGATAATAAAGCGTTTGATTTGAGTCTGAATTGGTTCTCAAGCATGTGTCTGAACAATCAAACGCCTGGGAACGATCTCAAACTCAATTAAAATTTTGTGTTACCTTGAAAACAGGTGTTCTAGCATCTTCTTCTAACAAAAGCGTTGACACTGCAAGACCTTATGTCCAGTGATTTCACCGCTTGACACCAAGATTACCATTAATAATAGATATGCGCCATGTGTGAATGGCTGCATTTTTCTCAGCTCTCACAGTTATCAATATTCAAAGTGGAATTACTTTATATAAACTTCTGAAACTTGACAGTGTTGTAAATGAATATAGTTTTAAAAGAATGGTGTGATTTAATAGTGATTTTATAGTGAGATTTAAAAGATATTGTAGATTTAATAAATCATATTTGTGGAGTATATAGTGTTACACTGGACATATTGGATATTTAATTCAACATGTGTTTGGCCCAAGGCAGAAATGACGGTGAACAAGGCCTACCAAAACAGATTATCACCTACAGCAGGTTGTATCTTTCTGAGCTCAAGCAATTATCACCTGATTGTAAACCTGATCCCCTTCTATTATCTAGATTGAAAGAGTTAGGTCTTTATGACTTTGGGCAATTTGGATTAGCAAAGTATAGGGGTACAAAAGGGGGTAAATCCAAACTGAAACGCATTTGGGATACAAATGATGGCATTCATCATGAAATTATTACAGAATTACCACAGTCAATCGAAGTTGTTTCCAGTACTTGTCAAACAAATAGTAAACTTGAAATCTCAGTTGAACCTCCTAAAGCAAATACACAAAATCTCATTCATGTAAAGTATGAACAGCCCATGTCCACCAAACCTCAAAAGCAAATTAACGTCTGCAGTTTAAACCCAAGATCAGTAAAAAATAAAGCTTTGGCTATACATGACTATATAATCTCAAATGATATTGATGTAATGGCCGTCACTGAGACCTGGCTTGGTAGTGCTGCAGATAAACCATGCTTAGGTGAACTGGTTCCTGACAGCTATAAGATCAAACATGTTCCTCGCTGTAGTGGAAGCCGGGGTGGTGGAGTGGGGCTCATATATAAGGCATCAATGGATATCAAAATCCTTTCCTCTACCAAAGATAATGATTTTTCAACTTTTGAGCACATTGACTGTACTTTAAGCATCAAAGATTTCACAGTGCGTCTAGCAGTCATCTACAGACCCCCTCCATCCACGGCAAACGGTCTAAAAATCTCAGACTTTCTTGACAAGGAATGGCCACTTTTCTTATCGAAATTTTCAACCATTGATAAACAAATCATCATTGTAGGGGATTTAAACCTTCATCTTGATATATCAAACGATAGGAACACTGTCAATTTCGTCAGTACAATGGATTCATTTGGTTTTCAACAGCATGTCAAAGAAGCCACTCATGTCGGGGGACACACTCTTGACGTTGTTATAACAAGAGATAACGAAGACTGTGTGTCAAATATTGAAGTCACTGACCCTGGACTATCTGACAGTACTTTAGTGGCAAAATCTCAAGAGACCATTTCTCTGTGTCTTTCAGAGCAAAGGCAGAAAAACCTCCGCCCATCAGAAAAACTGTTTCATTTCGAAAGCTTAGGGACATTAATGTCGATTTATTTAAAAGAGATATCCTTAACTCAGATTCAATTAAAGAAATTCTGAAAATGACAGATATTGACGAAATTGTCGGTGTATACACACATGAACTTAAAGCCCTGATCAATAAGCATGCACCATTGAAAACTAAGACCATAACTATCAGGCCATCATGTCCATGGTACACCCAGGAACTTCACGATGCTAAACATTTAAAGCGTAAGCTGGAACGAAAGTGGAAATTATCCAAACTCATAATTGATCATCAACTGTATCGAGAGCAGTGTGCTAAAGTAAACAAACTATTAGCAGAGTCAAAGGTTAATTTTTACACAGAAAAAGTAGAATCCTGTCAACAGGACTCGAAGAGTCTTTTTAAAGTCACTAAGCATCTCCTGGGTGCAAACAGTGAAATTGCACTGCCAAAAAATGTGTCCTCAAAACAACTTGCGCATGATTTCAGCGACTTTTTTATTGAAAAGGTGGACAAAATACGGACAGGCATTGCCTCTGAATCAATGTCATGCACCCCAGTCATCACAGAAACGTTGCATTCAATGAATTCTTTAGAAAGCTTTGACTCTGCTACAGCAGCAGAAATTCGGGATATTGTGAAGGCATCCCCATGTAAGTCCTGTGAACTCGACCCAATACCTACATGGCTTTTAAAGTTATGCCTTGACGAGCTCCTACCGTCGTTAACAAAAATTGTGAACTCTTCGCTGGAATCTGCGTATGTTCCAAAAGAATTCAAAAAGTCGCATGTAAGACCTCTTTTGAAAAAACCTGATCTCGATACAAATGATCTTAAGAACTACAGGCCTGTATCAAATTTGCCATTTCTCTCAAAAGTATTAGAAAAGGTAGTAGACAAACGCATTGAGTCCCATTTGACCACAAACAATCTGCATGAACAACATCAGTCAGCATATCGTAAGCATCACTCTACAGAAACTGCTCTTCTAAAAGTTCAAAATGACATCTTGCAATATCTTGATAAGAATGAAATCACAATTCTGGTGATGCTTGACCTATCTGCCGCATTCGACACAATTGATCATGAAACATTACTCAATCGCCTTGAAAAAGACTTCAAAATTATTGGAAACCCACTAAAGTGGATGACCTCATACCTGACCGACCGTTACCAAACAGTCGCGGTAGATGGCGAATTATCTGCCCCAGTTCAAATGAAATATAGTGTGCCACAGGGGTCAGTCCTTGGGCCGAAGAACTACATCTTGTACACAAAACCTGTCGGCTCAATTTGCAGAAATCATCAGCTGGATCATCACTTCTATGCAGATGATTCACAGTTATACTTGTCATTTAAGCCTAAAGACACATCTTGTCAACAAGAAGCCCTTTCAAAAGTCGAAGGGTGTCTAAAAGACATAGTATCATGGATGCACCAGAACATGTTGAAGCTGAACACTGACAAAACTGAGGTCATACTGTTTCATTCAAAAAAGTTTAACGTTCCTGGAGATTTTCACGTACAAGTGGGAAACTCTAAAATCAAACCATCAGTATGTGTGAAGAATCTTGGTGCTAGATTAGATTCCCAAATGGATATGACACAGCACATTAACGCTGTGTGCAGGTCTGGCTACTTACAGCTGCGGCAGATAGGTCATATTAGACAGTACCTTTCTCCAGAAGCTACAAAGACCTTGATCAATTCTCTGGTCACTTCAAAAATTGACTACTGCAACTCACTGCTGTATGGGATTCCCCAAAACTCATTATGCAAACTACAGCGTGTGCAAAATACAGCAGCCCGCATCATTACCAGGACCCCTCGGTACAATCACATCACTCCAGTATTGAAGGATCTTCACTGGCTTCCAGTTCAACACAGAATTGAATTCAAAATTCTGACACTCACATACAAAGCCATGTGCAATGATTCTCCAAGGTACATTGTCAATATGCTTGACGTGTATAAACCTCGAAGAGAGCTGCGGTCTGCAACTAAATCAGTATCGCTGGTGGTACCGAGGAGTCGTTTGGTGAGGTTTGGAGATAGAAGTTTCATGCATGCAGCCCCAAAGCTCTGGAACAGTCTACCATCAGACATTAGAGATGCAAGCTCAGTTGCAGTTTTCAAAAAGCATCTGAAAACACATTACTTTAATATTTGTTATTAGAACACTGCTACCTATGCGATATGTTCTTGCTGTAGATGTTGTGGGTCCAAATGGGAGTATTATCGAGTTTTCGGTCTCTTATAGAAATTTTAGTTATTGTCGCATGCTATTTTTCCTAGTTATGTTACATTGGGCGGCCTGCATTGGGCGTTCTGCTATTATTTCTATCAGTCGGCATAAAGAAGCCATTTGCTTCGTTGCTCTCGATTGTTGAGGTAGTGCAATCGCCGCTTTGGGGGCTGTCTTCTGTATGTTTAGTGGCCTTCATTGGGCGCTCTACTGTTATTTCTATCAGTCCGCATAAAGAAGCCATTTGCTTCGTTGCTCTTGATTGATGGAGTAACGTGATCGCCATTTTGGGGGCTGTCTTTTGTACGTTTATTATGTTTATTTTATATCTAATTGTAGTTATTTGTCTTTTCCTGGCGGCCTGCATTTGGGCGCTCTACTATTGTTTCTATCGGTCGACAATCAGAAGCCGGTTGCTTCATTGCTGATTGATGGGAGTAATGTGAACGCCTTTTTGGGGGCTGTCTTTTGTATGTTTATTCATGTTTATTTTAGATCATATTGTAGTTATTTTGTCTTTTCTTGTTTGTAGGTACATTTGTGTAACTTCATGTGAAGCGCTTTTGAACGCACAACCCCTGTGTGAAAAGAGCGCTATATAAATCTGGTATAATAATAATAATAATAATTAATTGACAACCATTTCAAGAACTGTCATAATCTCAATTATTGTATTTCATTGCGCATGCGTTTCGTTTAAACGAAAGAATTCCCCACTGTACATTCTTTTTTAAAAGTTTTACTTAACTCATTGTGCCCTAGTGACGCATATATGCGTCCTTTACCAAATGTGTACATGTAGGAGCCCTCTGATCAGTGACTTCACTGATTGTAATCTTACAATTTATTCCAAAAACCAACCCTAAATAGTCTAAAATGGACCAGCCTTTATTGCAAACTGGAATTGTCCATTGGAAGTTTCACGGGATAATGAATGAAATGGTACAAAATATATATTGAACAGAACGTCTGTCCAGAGTCCCATTGTTGAAGTGGAAAACCAATTGTAATTCCATTATAGGGTTGTAGTAGATAATTATCATCTTTGTAATTGCTGTCTGCAGGCTATCAGTACAAACCAAATTGTCTCTTGAAATATACCTCAATGTATAAAACAATTTTTCGCTCCCTACAACGGTCCTCCAAACAATGATTCGCTCCTTAAAACGACCCTTGTCGGAGTTCCCTTAACAGAATAAGTATTCTAAGACTCTTACTGCTGTAATATCTTCTAATTAAAGTTGTCGTCTAGTGTTTTCTCAAAGTTACATATTGGACAATTTGATAGAAAGAAACTTAATGACGAGTGACAACCAGCTTGTAAATCGGCGTCTGATCTGGATTCAAGCTGTTTGCAAATGTAAACCAATTTCCCTCCCTGTAACGACTCCCTCCGAACAACGTACACACTGTTTGTCTCCCTTTGGGTTTCGTTGTAGAGAGGGAGCTAATTACAGTGGGGAATTTGTTATTCTTTCCCAATAAACGCGTTTACGCTAAAACTATTATTTTCTCTGCAAACAGTTTAGAGCCAGATAAGACGCCGGGTAACCCGGCGTCTGATCAGGCTCCAAACTGTTTGCCACCACGATAAAGATGAATTATCAGAATTGTCAAAAAGTTGTACTTAGGCTTAAGAAATACCGGTAATGTCGATTTAAGCGAGTTCAAAATATCGAGTATCGACTATGCATATGAATCGAAAAGGTTCAAAGATATTACAGGCGTTTCGTCAAGTGTTGAACTTGGTCACGTGGTATTTTGGCAATAGGATTACATGTACGCAAATGTATCCTAGAAGCACTCGCAGTCTATTCAAGGTCAATAAGTTCTAAGCGTAATAAAACAACGTATGAATAAGTACAATTGTTACGAGCACGTATTATTACACCAGATAAGAGGTTTAAACGATTCCTTGACATCTTCAAAGGGGTTGCTTAGGAAATGGATTTCAATTATATCACCGAAAATCGAGACATTTCAATGGAAAACACGCACATCAGTTAGCGGGATATTGCTAAAGCCCGGCACTGCACATATAATTGTCTGCTTAAAGCTTAGTCTGCTTTTATTTCTAGGAGTTATAATTTAGAATTTCTAACTTAAGAGACACCGACATGTAGAATTCTTGATCAAATTTCGAGAACTCGGTGCCTTATTAGCTTAACCCTTTACCAAATTGCCTATTTCTAGATTTGAAGACAGGTGACCACTTAAATCAGGTTGAAAGTAAAGCAGAATGCGCCTTAATGCGCATTTTGCTTTACTTTCAACTTGCTTTAAGCCACTATCTGGTAGTATATACATGTACCGGTAATATTTCTTATTGTACATGTTCATGCCTGTATAAATTTGAATTATTTTCTTTGGCGGAGGAATGAATTAAATGCGCTAAAAGGCGTTTCTATCGGGTAAAGGGTTAATAGGATTCACACTTTTCGTTGACTCGTTGACCCCTTCAATACGTTAAGATTAATCAGAGAAACTCTGGCGGGGGTATACCGTGCTTAAAGGCAATAAAAACAGAAACAGAAACACCGAAATTATTGCCAATCAAATGAATACTATTTTTATTGTCTCTGCTCCACCACGAAACTGTGAGTGGCATAAAGTGAAACGTAATTGTCCGTGCGTAAGCTATTTGTCTAGAATTTGCGAATAGGTTAGTTCTGCAACTACAGTTGTCTCTCTAGCAACAGCAAATTGTACAGGTGACCATGATCTTTAACATTGACGTAATCGACAACATTGATGTGACATTGGATAAGTGTTTGCGTTAAGAACAGTTATGGACCGGTTAACTCTGTGAGCATTTACGTTGGCAGAGCATCCGTGTATGTTTTCCTTTTCTGCCCATACAGTTTGACCGCGAGTGCATTTTGTTAGTGAATTGTGCTTATGTCCGTCCGTCTGGAAGTCCGCCTCTCCGTGAACCTTTTGTAAGGGTATATTCATTACAGCACATCAGCTAGGGCTACGAAATTTAGGATATGGGTGCTTCTTGAGATGGCACTGTTCCGTAATATTTTCAGGTCACTGTGACATTGACCTTGCTTTTTTTACTCAATTAAAGAATAATACAAAAAGCTTGTCTTTAGGTTATTTCCTAGACAGTGCTCCCTCTCTACAACGGCGCCCAATGGGAGACAACACGTGTGTGTGTTGTTTGGAGGAAGTTGTTATAGCACATTTGCAAACAGCATGAAGTGAGATCAGACGACGCGTTACGCGGCGTCTTATCTGAATTCAAGCTATTTGTCACTCGTTATTATGGGTTTTTTCTGTCAAATTGTCCATTATGTAAGAACAGAACAGAAAACAATTTTAAGCAGACGATATTGCAGCAGTGAAAGCGTTAGATATACTTGTCTTAGGAACAGTGGCAAGCGTTGTTGTAAGGAGGGGTGTTTGTTGGGAGGGCCGTTATAGGGAGGGAGCACTCAACAACACAAGCAAGGAGTACCTATGTGGCTGTGTTAGTACATTTTCAGGACACTGTGACCTTGTCCTTTCCTTTTGAAATGTTCAAAAGGAACATGCTATTTTACTTTTATGCTGCAACAAATTTCCACCTGTTATTGAAGTTATCGATGTAGCACAGTTTAACACACTTTATTTGATACATGTTAGGATCTAGTAAGTATTGAAATCGATACATGTATTTGCAAATACCTCTACCAGTTCTGAATCAGTTCAGCATCCCGTTACGCTGCGCATAAGAGTCCTTCTTGTTATTCTTTCCCGCTTAAACGCAAACGTACGCAAACGCAAAGCACTAAAACATAGAAAAGAACAACTTTTGGACAATTCTGATAATTTTTGTTTATCTTGGTGGCAAACAGTTTGGAGCCTGATCAGACGCCGGGTTACCCGGCGTCTGATCTGGCTCCAAACTGTTTGCACTGCAAATAATAGTTTTAGCGTAAACGCGTTTATTGGGAAAGAATAACAGATTATCCACTGTAGTACGTGTATCTTTAACAGTGTACCTGACCTGAGCAAGACGATAACTCTAGATCAGAGGGTTCCTATACTTATTACTAGTCGTTTAATCAGAATGTGCAATGTTTGATATTTTTACAATAGATTAAAAAAACAACCCATAATGGTTTCACTTGAGTAGACTTCAATGGAAACTGTAATTGTCCGTACGAAGTTTAAGGCGCATTCTGCTTTACGTTCAACCTGTTTTATACTATCGTATGCTCAAATATAGAAACTATTTATTACAGTGGAGAATGTGTTATTCTTTCCCAATAAACGCGTTTACGCTAAAACTATTATTTGCAGTGCAAACAGTTTGGAGCCAGATCAGACGCCGGGTAACCCGGCGTCTGATCAGGCTCCAAACTGTTTGCCACGAAGATAAACATGAAATATCAGAATTGTCCAAAAGTTGTTCTTTTCTACGTTTTAGTGCTTTGCGTTTGCGTACGTTTGCGTTTAAACGGGAAAGAATAACAGATTCTCCACTGTATTTATACATATTCATGACTGTATAAATTGGAGCTATTATCTTCAGTGGAGTAATAAATTAATTGCGTTAAAATGTGTATCTATATAAAAAGTGTTAAAGTTGTGTTTTACAGGAGAAACAAAGCAAACCTAGTTCGGACTAAATGACTGCATGGTACAGTGGAGAATATGTTATTCTTTCCCGTTTAAACGCAAACGTACGCAAACGCAAAACACTAAAACGTACAAAAGAACAACTTTTGGACAATTCTGATATTTCAAGTTTATCTTGGTGGCAAACAGTTTGGAGCCTGATCAGACGCCGGGTTACCCGGCGTCTGATCTGACTCCAAACTGTTTGCACTGCAAAAAATAGTTTTAGCGTAAACGCGTTTATTGGGAAAGAATAACACATTCTCCACTGTAGGACTAAATGACTGCATGGTAGATGTTTGTTTTTATCACGCTGCTCAAAAATGCCGAAAGCAACGCAGACATCAAACTTCAGTTAAAATGGCTGCTGTTACTGACAAAACTACATACTATTGCAACACACTTCTCGGTGTCTGATTGGAATCCAAACTGTTTGAAAATGCATGTCAAGTCGATCTGAACATAAACAATTAGAAAAAACAGCATACCTTTGTAATCCTTTAGCCAGGCACTTAATTGTTTCGCCTGTAGTTTTTCTACGAACAAGTCATACTTGTTTAAGAACAGCAGAAAATCAGTTTTCTCTAAGTATCTGTTGTGGGACACTTCCCGAAATGTGGTCAGGCTATCCTGAAGGGAATTCTGCAAACAGATTATATAATACAAAACAATAATGAAAAAGGTGTACAGTGGAACCCCTCAAAACTGGGTATGTGGGGGACAACATAAATATCCGGTTTAGAGGGGTTTCGGGTTAAGAAGGGTTTTAACCCATAGCTTGTTTCTATGGAAGATAGCTGATCACTTAAACCAGGTTGAAAGTAAAGCAGAATGCGCCTTCAGGCGCATTCTGCTTTACTTTCAACCTGTTTTAAGCTATGGTCTGCTAGAATATAGAACATATATATTTCTGATGATTGATATTCATGAATGTATTTTCTTCAGTAAATAAATAAATGAAAGGCGTAAAATGCATATTATGATGTAATGTGTTGAAGTAAAAGGGTTGGAAACGGGACCAACGTTTTTGTCAGGTTCAGAGAGACTTCGGGTATTTTGAGGTTTCGGTTTAGAGGGGTTTCACTGTATCAATTGTTGTGTTTAACCCATTCAATAACATTACGTCATTATTTTTTAAACAACTACCGTCTACTTTTTTCTAAAGTTTACACCTTAGGTGTTCTGATTTAAGAAATATTTAAATGAGTGTCAAACAGTTTAGATCCTGATCAGACGCATCTTAATGCGGCGTCTGATCAGGACCAAAGCTGCTTGCAAATAAGCATTGCCGTGGAGGGGTCAAGCTTGCTTCATTCAGACAATGTGTTTGTTTTAACTCATTGAGCTTTACTGGCGAGTATATTCGCCCTCAAAAAGAGTACCTATAAAATATACTTGTCATCAGAAACCAGTGTAGACCAAGATCAAAGGGCTTCTAATTGATTCACCTGATCAGCATCTGAACTGTATGCCATTTTGCAATAGACCGTAATTAAACAATCCTAGATGATCAAAAGTGGACTTTATTTTAAACTGGAAATATTCATTTAAAGTTTCTGGGGTAAATTCAGTTAAGTACATATAGTCTTAAAGACATTTCCTGACCTAGTTGAGGTGATAACACCTAGACAGGTAAAACATGCAAGTCTGTGCAAAGTGTGCTAAAAACTATAATACGAGCGTATTGTCTATACAAAGAATCAGTGAAGCGTCTCATGTGAGGCCCGTCTCTTATTTTCGCTGATTTGGTTTAAAACAATCCTTGAGTTTGAGTATGTCAGAGCCTCTCTAAACAGAATAAGATGACTTTGCCACATGACTAAAAATTTTACAGCAGCTTTCACGCCTATTGAGAACAAGAGAGCGGGATTCATACAAAGAACCAAGAGTAATGCCTCTACCATAAATATAGATATCATTGAGAAGCTTATATGTAACTTAGTCTGCTCTTGGCAGTAACCTCTCATATGACACTTGAGTTACTCAGCTATTTTCAGACACAGTAGCTAGATAATGAACAGAAAAATCCCAATTTTGCGCCAAATGACTGGATCTGATACATGTCGAAACTGCTTGCAACTGGGATAGTATATTTTAAAATGCACAAAATGATGATAAAATTTAGAAGTTCATCCGACTTCAGCAAAACAGACGGTAATTGATTAACCCTTTCACTTTCAATGACGCCCTAAAGTGCGTTTGCAAACAGTTTGAGTCCTGATCAGACGCCGCGTGACGCGGCGTCTGATCTGGACTCAAACTGTTTGATACTCTTATCGATATTTATTGAGTCAGACAACCTTAAAACTAACTTTGAAAAGTGTCTTGCAGACAACAATACTGAAGCAGACTACAATAAAGCGGTGAAGGGGTAAACATCTCCCTAACAATTTGACTATGAAAGGGTTAAAACAGGTTGTTGATTATAATTTGGTCAAGATTCAAGAATGTTCTTAACTCTTATTCTTTCACTGCCAAGTTGTGGCATCTGCTTATCTGCTCTCAATACCAAACTATCGTCCGCATTGATAGTTATTTATTCAATATTTTACCAAGTCATACGTAGGGGTGTTTTCCCTAAAGAAATATCGATACATGAGTGTCAACTATTCTGTAACGCGGCGCCTGGTCAAGATCGAAACTATTTTAAAAGTCGACAGGGTAAGAGTTAAATTGTGATTGGGGTTTCGATTGGTTTCGGCAGACACTTTAAATACCAACCGAAAGACGAATAAGTCGTTACAGCATTTAATAATGCATTATTATGCTTCCACAAGCCTGGACTATGTTGGAAACGTTGATGATATTATAAAGTGATCGGTGCTAAAACTATTGAGAATTTTTTAATGTGATAAATACACTCTCATAGAGGGAGAAAATAAAAAGAAGTCAAGTCGAGCTTGTTGAATAGGATTTTGTTTCCTCCACGTGTAGAGTCGTTTTTGTGGATTAAGCTCGCTAAAAGGGTCAATTAGCTCTCTGTTAGAAATATATTTTAAAACAGTGTTTCTAGCATTTTTATTGTTAACATATTTATAATTATAATATGAGGTTATTTAACAGTGTTGAGTACACTACTAGTCATAACCATATTTGGACGAGGCGATAGCCGAGTCCAATATGGATTATGACTGCTGTGTTCGTGTCCAATTGAATTCAGTATTGTACTCTACACTGTTAAATTACCTCTTTATTTCACACCATAAAATAAATAAAATGACAAAAGAAACTACATGCATTTTCTCCTATTCGTTCTAGCCTAGCCTTTGACTTCGCAATTTCCAAAAACAAAATACAGTGTTCCGTCCCTCCACCGGCCCTCCCAACAACGACTTCCCCATAATAACCACCATTGTCGCAGTTCCCTAAACAGGACAATTATGTCTAACTCTTTTCATGGCTGCAATACCATCTGCTTAAATATGTCGACTGCTGTTTTTCTGAAAGGTACATATAAGTTGACGTTTTGATAGAATAATAGAATTACTAGTGACAAACCGCGTTACACGGCGTCTGATCTGGATTCAAGCTGTTTGCAAATGTAAGCCAAGTCTTATTTTTCCCTTCCTATAACGACTCGCTCCGTGCAACACACACAATTTGTGTCTCCAATTGGGTGTCGTTGTAGAGATGGAGCACTGTATCAGACGAAGGTGAAATGCCAAGAGAAGTAACTCTTAACAGAGTGTCGGAAGAGTTGTCCAGTCCAATACGAAAATGATATGGATTTTCTGGATCCGAGTCAAAAATGAGGGTGTAAGACATAATTTTCCTGTTTAGGGAACTGCGACAAGGGTCGTTGTAAGGGGAAAGTTGTTGTTTGGAAGGCCGTTGTAGGGGGGGGGGGGGAACAATGTATTTTGTTTTTGTGGAAATTCAAAGGCTAGAAGGAATTGCAAAAAAATAAATTCATGTGGTTTCTTTTGTCATTTTATAATTTTATGGTGTGAAATAAAGAGGTAATTTAACAGTGTTGAGTACAATACTGAATTCAATTGGACTCGTACACAGCAGTCATAATCCATATTGGACTCGGCTATCGCCTCGTCCAGTATGAATTATGGCTAGCCTGCTGTGTACTCGTCCAATAGAGTTCAGTATTGTACTTTAAACACTGTTAAATAACCTCTTATTATCCGTATCCAAAACTGAGATAAAATCACCGCATATTGCATATGGAATATTTCCAATATTATCTATTTTGTCAAATATATTGTAAACAGACGGCTGGTCTTGATTAGGACCATAAATTGACGTAAGCGTGAAGTGATTATCATAAACAGTTAAATCTAGAATAACAAAATTTCCATTTGTGTCATGTATTACATTATGTATTTCAAACTTAGTTTTTTTAAACAATATCGCGACTCCCCTATTTCGTGAAGGCTTGCAGCTTTAGACTATATCTGATCCCCATTCCGTGTATATACTTTTATACATGTCCTGTGTAAAATGGGTATCTTGCAACCAGTATACATGTTTTTCACGTATTAATTCTTTTAGATGGTGAAACACTGACAACCTTTTCTTGTTACTGTGCACACCTCTACATCTATATAATACAATACTTACTTTCTGCGAATCGCCAAAAAATATCAAACGAGAACTTTCTATATCCAGAAGCGATAAACATGACATATTTAGATGTCTGATAAACAAATAAAAATAAATAGCAGCAAAATACATTAAACAGAATAAAATACAAAAATATGACATATACAAATGAAAAGCATCATTAAATATTAACATTCTACTTCACTTGTCAGAACATCACATATCAAAACAACAAAAAAAGTAAGATGAGTTTTCAATAAAATACCTGAGTAATTTTCAATCGATGCGTTACCGTGCATATAAAGACAAACAGTGGAGAATGTGTTATTCTTTCCCGTTTAAACGCAAACGTACGCAAACGCAAAGCACTGAAACGTAGAAAAGAACAACTTTTAGACAATTCTGATAATTCATGTTTATCTTGGTGGCAAACAGTTTGGAGCCTGATCAGACGCCGGGTTACCCGGCGTCTGATCTGGCTCCAAACTGTTTGTATTGTAAATAATAGTTTTAGCGTAAACGCGTTTATTGGGAAAGAATAACAGATTATCCACTGTATATCTACATGTAAATCTGTATAGCGTTTTCATGTTACATAAATATTTTTTAACCCTTACATTGCTTATTTAACGTTTAAAAGAGCTAAGGTTGTTTGACTTAAGAAATATCGATAATAGTGTCAAACAGTTTGGATCCTGACCTGGATCAAAACTGTGTGCAAAGTCGACTGTATGAGACCCTTGAGGTGTAAGGGTTAAAATGCTAAGTTATGCTTATGACACAATACGTTTCCTTGCGTACTTTATCCGGATCGATAAGTATCAATAGTTCAGCTAAGTATAGACTTGAGCAGCAACGCAATCTTAAAGAAGGTCGGAATTTACCAAGTCAATTTACCACTGTATACTTGCACAGGACTTACCAGAGTTTCGTCCTCTTCCAGGGCTTCGTCGAACTCGCTTAGTGGAACGAAGAAGAGAACAGCTGTAATGTTTTCAAACAAATGTATCCACTTCTTGCGCTGACTTTTCTGTCCGGCAACATCAATGACTCTGTGAAATATAATTTACATGGACTATTTTTGAGATGGTGTGTTTTAAATTCGCACATGCTTCCCGCTAGTTTGCCTGTAAGTGGCATGTATTTTAAAAAAATGTTACTGAGGCAAAATAACCTGTACTGTTACAATACATTTCAAGAATCCAGACATCTGAATTTACGATGCAGGTAGGATTCTTTTATCGCGACTTTACAGAAGCATGAAAAGACAACTACATTATGTAAGAAAGGATAAGCCGAAGTTCAAAGGCGTTTTCATCAATAGATAACATGTCGTTTACAATAATTTGTTCAACTGATACATGTACCTGCTGGTATTTTCACTACAGTACAAACTACCTTACTACTTCATGAATAACTAGTAGAAAATGACGACTAGTGACAAACAGTTTTGAGCCTGGCCAGACGTCGGGTTACATGTACCCGGAGTCTCAGCGATCTGGTTTCAGATTGTTTGCAGTGGACATATTGTTTAAGCAGAAATGTGTTTATTAGGAAAACATAACGTCTTCTGCACTAGATAATAGATATGGAACATTCAAAACATTGATATCAAACATGTTTGATCACGTCAAGACGACGATATACACGACGTCAACTCTGGTCCCACGGCTATAAAGCTTTTGAGTTGAGTCTAGGATGGTTCATAAGCATTTGATTGATCAGATTGGAGCTTTAGCGGAGAAAAAGTTCCAATATTATCAACCAGATGCTTAAGAACAATCTGAGACCCGTCTTTCCAGTAAAAGCTAAACACTGACCAATAAAATACTAGAGAATGACTCAGAATAAACTCAAAAGCTTTATAACATTGAACCCTCTATTGTAACTATTTTTAAGTGCCACTAGATCTATAGGCACATTTGGATATCAAAAGGTTACGACCTACATGCACTTAAAATGTTTATCACCAACAATAAACTCTGTTTTCAACATTTATGTTTCTAAGTATGTCTATTGAAGTCTATGGAACATACATAAAACATAATACGAAAAACGAAAAACGTAGGTTATAAATGTTTTTTTGAAATCGTAATCTCTTGAAAATAATATTTTAAGTTACTTGTCGCTGTGGGCACATCTGTGATAACTGCAGCAAGCAGCTTTGATTTATCATTAACCATTATCCTGCTGTGATATCGTCTGCTTTAAAATTGTCGTCTGCAAAATTTGTTAAATTTAAATTTATACATTTCTAAAGTAAAGAAACCTAAAGACGAATGTCAAACGGTTTGGATCCAGATCACACGCCGCGTAACGCGGCGTCTGATCTGTATCCAAACTTGTTGCAAAATTCAGTAAAGTTTAGATCAGCAGGCACTGGGTAAAAACATTTGACTGATACATAAATCAGTAATGCCTGGATAAAAAGCGGTCAAAGTTAGATATGTCATAAAACTTGTTGCGTTTGCTCGTTTACTGATTCCTCTACAAGCATTCTTTATAGTTCTTTTATTTGCCGATATGAGTTTAGCTCCAATTAACAGAATAGATGTATTTACTCGTAAATTACAAACAATGAACATATAAGGCCAAACAAAAAAATATCTGTGTTTCCTATTACATGCCCGAAACAATTAGGGACGGACGGTCGAAAATCTTCTTTTTTTTTCATAAAACACATACAATAATACATGTAACTTTCTGATGGAGTATTTTATATATGAAAATGTATGAATGTATTCTATTGTGCAAAGCCCTGGACCATACTTAAAAACTTACAAATATCCATTCAAATTGTTGATTTTATTGATAGGTCCCATTACCGAAATTAGAGAGGTTTCGATTTCTTACTTGTACTGGAACGTATTCGTGTAGCTCGAAACCATCGTGACGTAATCAAGGTATGCGCACCTAACTTTTGATTTACAAGTTCATAACGTGTGGCATACAGTCTACCCGTTAGAGTAAAACGTGTTAGTTCATCATCATTTTATTCCTATTATTTATATATCTCATGTAAATGTTATTTAATAGAATGTTGGTACAAACCCCTATCTTCATTTTGTATTTATTTATTTTTTAAAAAGATTTGAGTTTAAAGAGTAAAATATCGAATTAGGTGACACGGTTACACGCTATAATCAACAGCCAAAAAAGTCGCTTGAAACGACTGACAAAACTTCGATATCAGCCTTTCAAATGATACATAATCCTTCCCTGAGTACTAAAACACTAAAATATATGTGCACGTATGTGTGTTCAATGTGCGTGCAAGGTGCATGCGTCTGTCTTTATCTGCATTTGTCTGTATGTATATCTCTCTTTCTCTCTCTTTCCCTCTCGTTCTCTCTGTGTCTCTGTCTGTCTGTCTGCATCTGATTGCGCATGTCTATGGACCTGCCTATCTGTCCGGTCTGTCATTTCGTCTCTCTTTCCATCTCTCTCTCTCTTATCTCTATATCTCGCCTTTTCTCTGTCTGCTTTCTCTCCATCTCTCTGTCTGTTTTTCTGTCTACTTGTGTGTCTCTCTGTTTCTTTCTCTTTCTCTCTGTCCCTGTATGTCTGTTACTTTTTTTTCTCTCTCTCTCTCTCTCTCTCTCTATCTATCTCTATTTATTTTACTCCTCTATTTCGCTCCATCTCTATCTTACATCCTCCCTCTTTCTGTCTCCCTGTCTCTTTGTGTGTCTCTCTATGTGCCTCATTTTCTATATGTGTCTCTCTGGCTGTGTATGTTTGTCTCTGCATCTCTGTCACCCTCTTTATTTCTTTATTTCTTTCTCTCTATTTCTTTCTTTTTTTCTCTCTCTCCCACTCTCTCTCCCTCCCTCTCTCTCTCTGTATTTCTCTCTCTCTTTCTGTCTCTTTCTGTCTGTCTCTCTCTCTCTCTATATATATATATAAATCTCTCTCTTTGGATCTAAGACATAAAATATGATCATGTTCCTCGAATTTAAGAATAGATTTTTTTTCTATATCGAATCTATATAGATCTACTATGTATCAATCGATACCTAATTCAACGCTAGATCTATTAAAGCTGACTACTTGCAGAAAAATGGCATCAAACCATAAAGAATTGTTCTTTTCAACGAAACGCTTGATGTCAAGCTGTTAAGAGAGGTACATGTATTAGCACAACACCCCATCTAGAACAAAAAAGCTGGGAAAGTATCGCCGACGCAATAAGGGATGCAGATATGCCCATCGAAGGAAGACGAAACAACACAATACATTAAAATGCAGAAAATTATTGTTTTTGAAATTTATCACAAATTACATGTAATTTCATCTGAGATACAAAATGATGGGATCGTATTCAGATACCGGGTTACCCGGCGTCTGATATGGCTCCAAACTGTTTGCAGGGGAAAAACCAGTTTTAGCGTAAACGCGTTTATTTTAAAAGAATGACGTTTCTCCACTATAGGCTGCATCAAGGATTAACATAACACAGTAAACTAAGACCTACATCATGCATGATTGTACAAGTTGTCCAATTTGGAAACACGATTTAGACAATACGTGTATACATAATATGTACAGTGGAGAAAACGTTATTATTTCCCGTTTAAACGCAAACGAAACGCAAACGTAGTGCATGGTAAAATGACAAATTTTGACAATTTTGACGACTCATTTGAGCCTGAGTGGTAAACAGTTTGGAGCCTGATCAGACGCCAGGTTACCCGGCGTCTGATCTGGCTCTAAACTGTTTTCAATTGAAATAATAGTTTTAGTGTTTAATTTTATTGGGAAGTAATCACGTTTTCTCCACACGTACACGTTCACGTAAAAGAAATCGAAACCCTCTTTACAAATATTTTACTCGTGAACGGGAACTTTAGGTCACACGTACCCGTACCCGTACACGTAAGAAATCGAAACCTCTCTAATATAATCTTAAAAATCTAAACCGGTATAATTGTTTATAATATTGATATACCAAGACGGCAAAGTAGTGACTTATATATGACAGATGGAATGAGTGATGTTTTGAAATGTGTTGTGTGCATGTTAATTGTGTCATTTATATGTGCTGTCTGCATATTTAATGTGTTAATGGTTAACTAACTAGCATATCACATCTTCAAGGAAGCTACTTTATGACAGATTTAGAGCAAACGGAAACTATCTTCTATTACACGCTCCTTAAAATACGATTGTCGCAAAAATGATCGACAGTTCCCAGCACATTTTTTGAAAAGTGAAAACAAATGTTTAGGGTCGTGGGGGAACATCTAGGGTCGGTCGGGTTCCGGGAAACACAGGTGCTTTTTTATTTGGCCTAAAGAGTAAAGTTTTCCTATGCAAACAGTGAAGACCGAGATTAGAGGGACACTTCAGATCAAAGTAAGTTGTAAGTTTTTCAAATTATTGTAAAAACAACCATAAATTGTCAAACATGAACTAGACTTAATTGTAAACTTGAAATTTCCATTTGAAGCAGTTAAAGCAGGCTGCACCGTTATGTAGGGCGAAAGTAAAACTAGGAGCTAATGCATGGATTGTCATACTTTAAATGATCAGTGATAGTTTTCCACAGGTGATACTGATTTGTTTTATTTCATGCCTATGCCAGAAGACGTGAACATTACAAAATAAAAGTTATTGTCCCAATATTTGCTGTAATGGGGGTGGGGGAATAACTACAGTGGAGAATCTGTTATTCTTTCCCAATAAACGCGTTTACGCTAAAACTATTATTTGCAGTGCAAACAGTTTGGAGCCAGATCAGACGCCGGGTAACCCGGCGTCTGATCAGGCTCCAAACTGTTTGCCACCAAGATAAACAAGAAGTATCAGAATTGTCCAAAAGTTGTTCTTTTCTACGTTTTAGTGCTTTGCGTTTGCGTACGTTTGCGTTTAAACGGAAAAGAATAACAGATTCTCCACTGTAATTCTACATGTAAGTGAAGCCTGAAGCTTCAAATGACCGACATCAGGCTTCAAAAAAGTCTGACCAGCTTTTAAATAATCAAGATTGTATTCTTGTAGTATATTGCAGCATGGCAAACATAATAATTTTGGGAACTTCTAAAAAGGCTATCTGATTTAAGTCATTACTGTTTGCATAGGACACATTTATTCTAACAAATGCAATGTTTGTAAATGGTGCGTATGTAACTAGGGTTTAGATGGTGAAGCGAATATGGGAGTAAAACAATATTGCATGACTTCATACACTTAAATGATAATAGCTTGAATAACACGAATATGGGGTATATGAACTAGTTTACTGCCAACGGCGCCAAAGGGCAACTTTACAAACATTTTGAATCCTGGTCAGACGCCGCGTCATGCGGTGTTTAATCAGGATCCAAGCTGTTTGACACCCGTTTCAACATTTCTGCAGTGAAAACAGTCCTGACTCTGACCTTAAATATATTGCAGAAACTTATAATGCATATCTATTTGGCGGTAAGAGGGGTAAAGCAGACAATAAAACTAGGAAGGGAATAAGCTAACCTTTTCACTATCAGATTTTGTCAGCTTTGATACTATGATCTGCTTTTTGTTTCAAAGATAGTATCAATATAAACTAGATTAAGAAATATCGAAACATTAATACAAACTGACTGATCAGACGCCGCGTTACTGTCAATGTCGTGTATGGCAGTAAAAGGGTTTACAATTTTCATCACAAGCACATTTCAATATTCAAACCCTTTCTTGTCGAAATATCATCTACTCTGAAATTGTTGAGATTCAGATTTATACATTTTTTTAATTGAAGAAACCTACTATAACAGGTGTTCAGCAGCTTTGACCCAGATCAGACTCCGTGGTACACAGTGTCTTGTCTGGATCAAAACTCTTTCCGAATACCAGTCCAGTCGAGATCTGCAGGATAAAGCTTAACGTTTTCTAGTAGTTATTCATTTACCGGAAGCCGCTTTCGACCATCTACATTTATTTAACACTCGAAACAAAAATTATTCAAATTACAAAACAACCCCTCTTAACTTGAATGCCAGCTAGTTACGACGAATAAGAACTTTGAACAAAAGTGTGCTGCTTAAAGAAGGGCATATGTAATGCAAAAGAGTCCTATTGGAGGTTTTTCACATTACCTTTTTTCTACAGTTAGCTGTTTCAGTCTTACAAATGGACACTTTGGCTATGTGTTAGTGTCGCTTAAGAAACATTCTACTTTGAGTTTAAATCATGACTCTAATGTGTAAGTGCGTTTTCGTATTGCGTGCGCGAAATTATTTGCATACAAGTAGATGTTCTATAGTACTGATCACAGTGTCCTTTGTTAGTTATCGATTGTCTTCACACTTTGCGTGGAAGTGAAGTGTGATGTATTCAGCAACAGTTTTTCTGTTGTTACAGTAGAGATCCCGCTTAAACGCTAGTGAAACGCAATTGTAATAAAACGTAGAAAATGACAACCTTTAGACAAACCTGACTACTCATGTGAAAATTAGTTGCAAACTGTTTGGAGCCTGATCAGACGCCGGGTTACCCGGCGTCTGATCTGGCTCCAAACTGTTTGCAATGGAAATCATAGTTTTAGCGTAAACGCGTTTATTGGGAAAGAATAACATATTTTCCACTGTACAAGTCACGTCAAACTGTAACGATACAACACTAGAGCGAGTGTTCGCTTTGGCCTGGATTATACTCATTGACCTTAAATTTCAACTGGACGCGTACAGCTTAACATAATCAGTTTATAACCTTTAAGGCAAGGCTTGCTTTAAAAAGTTTGTTTTGTTTAGCACTACGAATATTGCGAAATTACATAATTATAGTGCAGCGCCTGATCAGAGAGCTCCCTATGAACCCTCAGAGAGATAACCGTCTACACTGTTTGCATAACATAGCAAGTAAAAATGCTCGCACAGACTCAATGTGAACTATCACATTGGCTTTAAATAATCACTTTACTGCCGTGACGTCATCGACATTAAATAATTGTCGTCTGCTTTTATTTCTCAATCTTAAATTGTAAGTTGGTTTTTTTTTACTTTAGGACTATTGAAATGAGTGTCAAATAATTTTGATTCTAATCGGAAGCCGGGCGACGCGGCGTCCGATCAGGATCCAAATTGTTTGCAAATATTTAGTGTAATCGGGGTTACAGTGGAGAATCTGTTATTCTTTCCCAATAAACGCGTTTACGCTAAAACTATTATTTGCCGTGCAAACAGTCTGATCAGGCTCCAAACTGTTTGCCACCAAGATAAACAAGAATTATCAGAATTGTCCATAAGTTGTTCTTTTCTACGTTTTAGTGATTTGCGTTTGCGTACGTTTGCGTTTAAACGGGAAATAATAACAGATTCTCCACTGTAGCAGTGAAGGGGTTAAACGAAATATCTGGGGCCCGTTTCATAAAACTTCGTACGACAAAAAAGGTCTTAAGTCAAAACTTTAAAATACATTTAATTTCTTATTTCTCTATCTAATCCTGTCTTGTACATCTTTTTGGAATCGTCTTTTTAAGACGATTCCAAAGAGATGTCACAAGACAGGATTAGATGGAGAAATAAATAATTATTTAGACTTTTATAATCTGAATACGACAACATTTGTCGTACGAAGTTTTATGAAACGGGTCCCTGGTTCTTATAATAGGACTTTGAATTACCTGTATGACAAGCTCTCTGTGTGAAACATGTGTTCTATCACGCCCAGGGTAGGTCTACGTATGTATAGGATGTCTTGTAGAGTTGGAACATAGTTCTCTTGTAGGATTCTGTCAACGTTGCCCATGAAGCTGAAATACAATGAAGTTTAACTAACAATTTGAACTCTGAAGTGTTCGTCTAAATGGACTGTACAGTGGAGAATCCGTTATTCTTTCCCGTTTAAACGAAACGAAACGCAAACGCAAAACACTAAAACGTAGAAAAGTGCAACTTTTGGACAATTCTGATAATTCATTTTTATCTTGGTGGCAAACAGTATGGAGCCTGATCAGACGCCGGGTTACCCGGCGTCTGATCTGGCTCCAAACTGTTTGCAATAGAAATAATAGTTTTAGCGTAAACGCGTTTATTGGGAAAGAATAACGTTTTCACCACTGTACATGATATCATTTTTGACAAATGACCAGATTGCATTGATTTTAAGAGCTGATTTAGCAAATAGTTCCGAAAAGTTGAACTGTATCTAATAGTGCATAGTTATTGGCTACATGTAGCTGCTATTGGATTTCTTTAACCAGGGTCTGCACTGTTTGCACAATATACTTACGGGTATAATGCTGTCCAGCACAGAAAGTGTCAAAAAGTATTGTTTAACCATTTCGCCTTTATACATGTACCGGTATATGACTTTTGACGAATATAGAATTATATGTTATAGAAAATCTAGTTCATACTTATATCATATCCTAAAAAGGTTCTAAGTTATGCTACATTCTGAAAAGATGTGTGTTTAAAGCAGGCTGAAAGTAAAATTTTCTACTTTATTTTCAGATAATTTAGACAACCTACTGTTTAAACACTGACAATGAGGACGGGTAAAAGATACAAGAAAAAAGGTATACAAAAAGCATATGTATCAATGGTCGTATTCGAATCATCGAGTTTGTGGTCAACGAAAAGTGGGCGGAGCAAACGCGCGAAGATTTACTGATGTCAACGATTTTGGCCCGACTCGAATAGAAATTGTAGTCAACGAAAACTTTGTACTTTCGGACGAATGGAAATGAATCAAACACCCGTTAAAAGTTTTGCCACCAAGATAAACAAGAATGATCAGAATTGTCCAAAAGTTGTACTTTTCTACGTTTTAGTGCTTTGCGTTTGCGTACGTTTGCGTTTAAACGGGAAAGAATAACAGATTATCCACTGTATCATGATAATGCATGCTTTGAAATTGTCATCGGCATGCTTTGTTAGATTAACCCGTGAGCAAATTGTAATTGAACAACTTGTCTTTAGTAATCCCCAAAACTGTTCTCAAGCTGTTGACCTCAGATTAAACCGCTTTTGAAAATATTGTTGGTAATTATTACAGATGTAGCAATTTGATTAATAAAAATGCATGCCTGCAAATTGCAACAAACAAATATTAATAGTTTTAATCAGAAAATATGATGCGGCGTATGTACATTTTCTTGCAATTTATTTCATTAATAAAAAGGAATATTAGTCGGGAATCATGGTTAAGGCATATATCTGTTAAGAACAAATTTTGAAAAAATCCGCCATATGTTTGCTTCCCAAGTTCCAAAGATTAATTCGCGAATGAAAACTGCATATGCCCCGCCTCCCCTTCGAAACTTTTCCACAAGTCCCGCCCTCTCGAAAAGTGGTGTTTATACGAAATGAACACCGTTTTTGTCTATTGTGTAGAATGGGGCGATTGTAATTATTCATGGTGTAAAAGACATATTTCAGTTTAAAACAGGAACAGTGTAAAGGATTAAGATTTACGAAGAGCTCTTGGTTTTACAATCATACCGGTTCCTCTTTCAGTATAAAACGCGTCCAACTTTTTCTTGCTCTCAGCCGTCTACTATCTTTATTTAACATTATCGTAATAGTGTGACTTTATTTGACATGAACATACTAGATCTCTTGTTGGGTCAGCTGAAACTTTTCGTGATGGTTGCTTCTTTGGCTCAAACATTGCTGGTATCCGGGGTCTCGTGAGAACTCCGTGAGCAGCTTCTGATCTTGGGCACTCATTCCATTGCATTTGAGATTAAGGTACGTAAATCGCTTGGTCAGTTCCGAGCATGCCATAGCTATAAGACTGTTGGCTCCTTTTGTAGGTGTATCGGGGATGTCATTATCCGGAACCTGTTTCAGCAACTCCTTAAGGTTCAAAATGGGGTTACGTTTTTGGAACCCCTCGGCCTCTCCCTGTCAAAAAGGAAATATATAATTCAATTACAAGCGTTTATATTTAATACAGTCAATTATGTATATATACATTTGCGATCATTCATTGAACCGGTGCATAAACGATACGGCAGAAAGTGCATATGGATAGTTCTGTTTTACAATGAAGCTCATTTATAAAGAAATCGGTTATAAAGAAGTATTGGATATAACAAAAAGTAAAGCAAAATGGGCCTGACATAACGACAATATAATGACAGAAATCAGACGGTCCGGGGGACTTCTGTATAAGTGGAGGATTTCACTGTACCGCCGTCCTATATTATGCAATAATCTGTCCTGCATGTCCTGCATTAACACTTTCAACACCATGAACCTGTTTAAAATAAATTAATACCATTTGCAAACTGTGTAGACCTAGACCTCTAAACAACACACACACTATTTGCCTCCCGTTTGATGTGGTTGTACAGTGGAGAAAACGTTATTCTTTCCCAATAAACGCGTTTACGCTAAAACTATTATTTTTATTGCAAACAGTTTGGAGCCAGATCAGACGCCGGGTAACCCGGCGTCTGATCAGGCTCCAAACTGTTTGCCACCAAGATAAATATGAATTATCAGAATTGTCCAACAGTTGCACTTTTCTACGTTTTAGTGTTTTGCGTTTGTGTTTCGTTTCGTTTAAACGGGAAAGAATAACGGATTCTCCACTGTAACGAAAAAGCACTGTACTAACGTCCATCCCATTTATTTACCTGTAAAGTTTCGGACTCGAAGTTGATCTGCAATCGTTTCATGTTCTCAAGGATCTTGTTTCCGGCAGTTGCTACGTTATCATACACTTGATTGACATATTTGGACCGCTCAGATTCCGGGAAACCATCACCGTAGTGAAGCCTCAACTGTTTGACAAACGTGCTTTTACCGGAACATGCTCCCCCTGGAAATATAACAAATTGTGATAATACATTTGATAGGTATTGGATTTAAAATTTAACCAGGTACTGCTTGAGGGTTTGTTTTTATTGTTTTCATACATTTTGTTAATTTATTTTCACCTTAATAAAAACTAACCGTTGAAATCCCTCATTGCAATGATTTGGTATAAAATGAGTCGGGGTTTGTTTGCTCTAGATTTTTATACATGTACTTTGGTATTTTCCATGAACCATCAGCATGAGTGCTCAATATTATTGGCCCTGATTAGACACTGAGCAATTTTTGTGTATGGATATGATCTAGACTGCTTTGTGACTTCCATGGCTGCTTAATGCAGTAGAACACAGTAGGACGTTTAACTGGTATCTTGCTTATGAAACATTTGTTATCGGATTGATAATTGCACTTCACTTATCTGTAAAATTTTGCTTCTCAACCAAATATTCTTTTTACCGCGTCACTGCCAATTCCGAAAGGACTAACATCTGCACTAAGTTTGGCGTTTGATTAAGATCTGAACTGTTACACCAAAAGGTCAACGTTTATTGAGTAAAAACGCAAAAGTAATTCCAAATTCCGTAAATAAATATAACCCAAAATATTTAAGAAGACAGCAATGTGGCTGTGAAAGTGTGTTACAAGTTATTACACACAGCTATGAAGTGTTAAAATCAAGCGTGTCCTACGTTCATGTGTTTTATAAGTTTTACTGTAACATCATATGACCAAAATAATGATACATTGCAGTGCTACAATCTTAAAGACTTTTCCTCAGTCCATTGAGGGACTCTCCCCCCACTGTCTGGATAGGTGTGAATTTTAACTGACAAAGCATGCACCACATGCCAATTTACCTGGTGAGGCCCAGATTATACTCATACTCTAGTGATTTTCAATGGTTATTTCTAACCAAACTATCAACTCACACGAGAAGCTTCAATGGTTCTGTGCTACCCACATGTCCATAAGATCCATGCCTTTTACAAGGAAATTGTCTGGCAAGGCGTTATGATCGAAAGGTCGCCAGGAGATGACTTTTACCCTTAAACTGCCGAAATTTTCGTGAGTTTTTTACCCCTTCACCGTTTCATTGCCGTTTGCTTCAATTGGTCGTTTGCAAGATCGTTTGAAAGTAAGATCCAATGAAGTATGACTCAAACTATATCGATATAAGTCTCAAACAGTTTGGATGCTGATCAGACGCCGCGTTACGCGGCGTCTGATTAGGATCCAACTGATTGCAAATGCATTTTAAGCGTCACTGAGAGTGAAAGTGTTAAGCAGCTGCAGCTTATATTAACGCTTCCAGATCAGACGCCGCGTTACGATATGGATCACGATACGCCGCATCTAATATGGGTCAAACTGTTTAAAAAACCCAGTGAAGTCGCGATCAGCTGGCAAAGATTTAAGCGAACATTATTCATAGTTAGATTGAATATAACTAGACAGATGACTGCTAAATGCAATATTAAACCGTGCAAACAGCTCCTTTAGGGGCGTTATATATACATTAGGTATGGAACTTGTATTTTAAAACCACCTGTAAAACATATTACACCAGTCTTCTTTTGAGTGTCTTTATACAGTGGATAACAAACTATTCTTTCCAATAATTAATACGCGTTTGGAAATTTATCACACGGCTGGTACAGTGGAGAATATGTTATTCTTTCCCGTTTAAACGCAAACGTACGCAAACGCAAAGCACTAAAACGTAGAAAAGAACAACTTTTGGACAATTCTGATAATTCTTGTTTATCTTGGTGGCAAACAGTTTGGAGCCTGATCAGACGCCGGGTTACCCGGCGTCTGATCTGGCTCCAAACTATTTGCACTGCAAATAATAGTTTTAGCGTAAACGCGTTTATTGAGAAAGAATAACGTTTTCTCCACTGTAATACGCGTTTGGAAATTTATCACACGGCGGGTAACTGATCTGGCTTTAGACGTTTTCATTTTCAGATTAAAAATAAACGTTAACATTTTCAATAATTTTGTAAAAAGAAATTTGTTATTTATCCATTTACAATGCATTGCATTTGCATTAAGTACCGTTTAAAACTTTTTCTACAACGTTTTATCGTTTGCTTTAACCCTCTTACCGCCAAATTATTGTCCGCATAGGTAGTGTCGTCTGCAATATTTAGGGCTGTTTTGACTGAAGAAATATCGATACGAGTGTCAAACAGTTTGGAACCTGATTAGACGCCTCGTAACACGACGTCTGATCAGGATCAAAACGTTTTGCAAATTCGTCTGTTGGCGCCATTGGCAGAGAAAAAAAGTAAACAGGAGAGAATAACGCCATCTTGATCTACATTATCCTTTTATACGATTGACAGTTTAAAGAAGCATTTTAAAGTATAATACACTGTTTTGCCAATTTCTGGTGGCAGTCTGGCATCAAATATATAATTTGAACACTGTATTGCCAGATAATGTTGCATACCACGTATCTAAGTTCCATGCCATGTCGACATTCCAAGAACTAGTAACAATGCATGTTTTCAGTTGCAAAGGCCAGCCAATCTGTAGTTGGAATTGAATCCTTTGATACAACATTGAACAGGGACTCACAAAGAAACATTCTTGTGTAGTCGGGATGAAATGAGACAAGTGGTTTTGCAGTAATTGTTTGAAGTGAACGACATGTACGGGAATATCAATAAAGCTAACATCACAGACATAATGCTGAGGTGGGTTTAGATTGGTGATATGCACAAAGCCTTTCTTTGTTTATCAAGGGCATTAAAGTCAACCAAACAACCTGTAAGGTTATTTGCCCGTATAACCTAGAACTGTTCCGTAAAGAGTCGTTTGAAGCATACTGTCGAAAGTCGAATTAATTTAAGATATACGAAAACATATACATTTGTTCAGCGAAATACCTCATGGAAGCATCAAATAGGATATGCTCAATTTTTTTTGCAATAGTTACCATTTGTTTGGATATTAACCACTTTAATTGCCTTACCCCGAGTATAATGGTTATTTGCAAACGGTTTTGATTCTAATCATACGCCGGTTATAGCGGAAACAGATCAGATTTCAAACTGTATTACTTCATTTTATTATTTCTACGGTCGAAATACCTCAATTTTTAATCTGAGAAATACGGCAACTATTCAAATTTGATGATGTCATAGCAGTGAATGATGACGTCTGATAGAGAATAATTACGTCATTGCAATGAATGATGACGTCATGAAAGTAAATGATAACGTTGATGGAGTGAATAATGACGTCATTGAAAGGAATGAATACGGCGTTGAAGTAAATGATGACGTCATTGCAGTGAATGATGGCGTCATTGCAGTGAATGGTGACGTCATGGCAGTGAAATGGATTAAAGCGTATGCTGTTCAATACCTAAGACTAGTAGCAAGACTTCCTTAAGTTTCTTCTCTCGCTCCTCTTCCAGCTGATGGTCGATACTTTTGCTTCTGTTCATGGCTGATCTCGAGCTTTTGGACATCGATGACCATGATAGTGTCTGAAATATGAAGTACAATAGCATGTACATGTACATTGTGAACAACTTTTTCAAAGATACATGTATACACATAATTATGACAGCTAAATGCAGATTTTTATGCACTAAGTATATTTGCATTACAGTATAGAACATTTAGACTTTGCTTACATTTGCAAACAACTTGAATCCAGATCAGACACTGCGTGACGCGGTGTCTGATCTGGATTCTAGCTGTTTGTCAATCATAGTTATATTTATTCTATAAAAATGTCCACTTTTACAACATAACAGACGTCGTGAGCGTTGAATAACACCCGTTGTTTAAATGTTATATATACTAGTTAAATAACTATGCAAATGAGGTACGCAACGACGTCGTTACTTGTGACGTCATTAAAATGCGTTCTATGCGTTCAATTTCCAACGTCTTCTTTCCATCATGTAGATTCAATTTATAGATTTTTGGTGAAATTAATCAATATTAGATCTACATGAAAGTGCTTAATATACATATAATAACATAAACATTATTCTAGTGAACGGGGTTAATTTGGAAGAACTTTTTTTCCTGTATAGAGATCTACTTATATCGCGCTTAGCATTCACTTGACCTCAAAGGCTGCAATTAATAACTTTTCTAGGTTATGTTATAAAAAGAATGTAACATTCGTATTAATAATAACTCGTCGTTTGCTAAAACGACAAAAACTCGGCAAAACCTCGTTTTTATCGTTTTCTAAAAGACTCGTTTAATAAATCCAATACACTATGAACACTAATGTAATATCTTATATATATATATAAACATTTTGTATATCGGAAAAATTAAATAAATTACTTCACATGCCATTACGGCTCTTCAGTGTTATATGGTATCGTGGTAACGACGTCGCGTCATGTCGTCACAACCAATACGTCATTGTGACGTCATGACGCAACGTCGTATTATTTCTTGTGATGGTGTAATTTTGGAAGCAAAACTTATTAAGAACTTGTATTTAAATCCGGTTTAAAACATTTTATAAAATACGTTTCTTTTATTTACCTAGCCGACGTACTGTCTGTGTATATATATAATATAACTTTGAGAAAAAAGCAGACGATCATTTTAAGCAGACGATATTGCAGCAGTAAAAGCGTTATGCACAATAGTCCTGTTGGGAACTGCGAAAATGGTCGTTGCACGGAGGGAGTCGTTATTGGTAGGGCCGTTGTACGGAGAGAATACTCTATTACAATATATTGATGTTTGATCAATAACAGTACTGTTTGAAAATCATTTCAAAATGTCTTCATTTTGTTTCTCTTCTAGAAATTAATATTAACCCTTTCATGATCAAATAATTCGGGAAAGTTTCACCCCTTCACCGCTTTACTTTCGTCTGCTTCAGTGTTGTTGTCTGCAATATACGTTTCAAGGTAAGATTTAAGGTTGCATGACTTAATGTATATCGATAAGAGTGTCAAACAGTTTGGGACCAGATCAGACGCCGCGTAACGCGGCGTCTGATCAGGACCCAAACTGATTGCAAACGCGTTTTATGGCGACATTGAGAGTGAATGAGTTAAAAGAAGACAACATTATCATCTGCATACCCAAATCCGGGTATGCGACAATAGGATGACCTTGAAATGTTTATAGTGTGGTGAAGGGGTTAAAAGCATTGGCTTAGCGACTCTTTGCGATGCAAAATCAGATCTCAGCTGTTGTTGTTTTTAATTCGTACTGTTTTGTTTGAACAGGTCGTCAAATAGTCCGATAGAATTAATAGTTCGCTAATTATTTGAATCATGCTGCAAATCAAAACCAAAATTATGAATAATAGATTTGATCATAATTTTGATATAGTTAATTTTTTCTACATGTATCTGCCATCTACCGTTACTGATATCTAAGCATATTCCCAGAATATTCAAGCCACCTAGAACAAATATTTTGACCTAGAATTCGATCCCCAGTTTAAAGGAGTAAAGTTGTCAGCAAATTATCTGTTCATTAAATATAATGAGTTGGCATGTCAGTTGGCGCTAATGGGCTAACCCTTAAGCTGCCAAATTTCACCATCTGTTTTAACCCTTTTGTATTCAAAATATCGTTCGCTAGAATTCGCCGTCTGACCAGTTCTCACTATTTCTTATTTTTGATACAGTGCTCCCTCCCTATAACGGCCCTCTAAACAACGAGTCCCTCCTTACAATGATCTTTGCCGCATTTCCGCAAACAAGTATGCCCAACCTTCTTACAGCTGCAATATAGTCTGCCGTCTGCTGTTTTTCTCAAAGTTACATAATGGACATCTGTACAGAAACATCTTAATGACGAGTGACAAACATATTTAATCTAGATCAGACACCGCGTTACGCGGCGTCTGAGCTGGATACATGTACAAGCTGTTTGCAAATGTAATCCGAATTCCCTCCTTATAACGATCCATCCGAACAACGCACACAGTGGGTGTCGTTGTATAGAGGGAGCACTATAATATTGATTACAGAAATGTTGACACGAGTGCAAAATAGTTTCGATCCTGATCAGACACCGGGTGACGCGGCATTTGATAAGGATCTAAACTGTTGCAAAGTAGACCGTAGTATTCCTTGATGGTCAAAGTGTTACACGATGCCGTCAATATCGAGCTAACTAAGACTTAAATACATGTAGTTATTTCAATATAATGAGTCCTGTTCAGATGCCGAGAAATCGTTGTCGTGAAAAAGACACTATCTTTGTTATACTCACATTATTGTAAAAACCATGAAATTTCCTTTTTTTAAATAAAAGGCCTGCTGTTCAGAATATATACCCGAATATGAAGTAGGTCCTGATATAAATAAATGTAATTTCCGGTTGAAAGGTTTTACCTATTTGGCTAAATCTCGTTTAATATTTGTTTTACAGTGCATACTATCATATTATATGTATTGGTTTCCATTATCTTATACAGTGGAGAATCTGTTATTCTTTCCCGTTTAAACGCAAACGTACGCAAACGCAAAGCACTAAAACATAGAAAAGAACAACTTTTGGACAATTCTGATAATTCTTGTTTATCTTGGTGGCAAACAGTTTGGAGCCTGATCAGACGCCGGGTTACCCGGCGTCTGATCTGGCTCAAAACTGTTTGCACTGCAAATAAAAGTTTTAGCGTAAACGCATTTATTGGGAAAGAATAACACATTCTCCACTGTACTATCATATTATATGTATTGGTTTCCATTATCTTATATAACTGCAAAATGGTGTTAAACAAATAAAAATCTCACGCCCAATGCAAAATGTTTGGAAATCGTGTAAATGGGCGATCAGTCAAAAAAACCTTCGTTACCCAAAACATTCGGACAAGTTGTCTTTACAAATGTACTAATCAATAAAGACTATAAATATACAAATAGTTTATGGGCTCAAACTGTAAATACATTTAGCAGAGTGAATAAAAGTGTACCATAAATTGTCGTGCAAGGTGAGAGAAAGTCCTTTAAAGGTTTACATTTTCTGAAATAGCATATAGCAACAGTGCGAAAAGCAAAGCTTACAATGGAACATTTATTGTTATTACATGTATTTGTTATATTTTCCAAGTAGCGCGTTCTTGATAACATACAATGGAGAATGCGTTATTCTTTCCCGTTTAACGCAAACGAAACGCAAATGCATTGCAATAAAATATAGGAAAAACAACTTTTTGACATATCTGACTATTCATTAAAATATTGAGTGGCAAACAGTTTGGAGCCGGATCAGACGCCGGGTTACCCGGCGTCTAATATGGCTCCAAACTGTTTGAAATTTAAATAATAGTTTAAGCTTTAACGCGTTTATTGGGAAAGAATCATAACGTTTTCACCAAGGCACATGTACATATGTTAAATGCAAGCAGTTTGGAGAAACGAGGTGAATGCCAAGGATGTAGATTGTTTGACAGTTAATCACTTCACTGTCGTGACGTCTTCAATTTTAACAATGATCGTTTGCTTTTATTTCTCAAATTTAAATATTTAAGGTACATGTATATGGTCTTAAGAAATATTGAAGTGTCAAGCAGTTTTGGTCGTGATCAGACATCGCGTTATGCGGCCTTTGATCAGGATAAAAACAGGTTTGCAAATAACTATTGTACTCGGAGTAAGACAGTGAAAGAGTAAGATTTGAAAAAGTCCCCAACATATACTCAGCCAAAAAAGAAAGTACCCACTTTTTTTATTCTAACTTATCAGCGGCTCATACATAAACTGTATTCAAATTATATTTTATAGAAAATAACAGAAATCATGATATCATTGTGGCTAAAAAACTAGCAAGTTGTATTAGAAATAAAAGGTCTATAACTCTTTTTCCTGAAAACAGCATTTTCGCTTAGAATTCTTTTTTCATAGTAGAGAAACAATTGTAGTCATTTTCAACAGCTAGATCTTTTTCTTAAAGAAAATAAAATCACATGAGACTTTCATTCATTACAATATTTACGGCGTTATTAAGACTAGAAAGTCATAAAATATCAAATTACCTCCCTTTGATATATGGACAAAATGGTGGACGCATGTACTACAGACTCCAAATTCAAGACTTAAGTACCATTTTGAGTGCTTATATCACATTTAAAATGAAATTAAACCTTTCTTTTTGGTTAACCCAGTCTTTTTAAAGAAAGTGGCATTTTTGAAATCGACCCCTATGTCGTTTCGCTCAATATTTTACATTAAAACATATCGCGTCGACTTTAATTTTTCACAGAATGTTACTAAGGAATTATTCTTCAATCCAGATAAAAAAAAGTCAAAATATATCCGAGTTCCTAGTATATCGATAGAAATATATGATGGGTACTTTCTTTTTTGGCTGAGTATATATGCAATACTGTCCTTTTCTCCATTATATTGCAATGGCGTTTGCGGTTCGTTTCAAATATAAACGGGCAAATGAACTTACAATTTGTTTAGGTGCACATCTATACGGATTCCTGTGTGTCTCTGGGACTAGGTCATGTTTAACTTTATTAGCTGGTACAAACAGTGGTTTGCAATTAGACACGACTAGCGTAAAGTAGATTAAGCATGATTACGCATAATAATTGACCAATCTGAAACGTACAGATTGAAGAAAGTTATTTGCTGATTTTGTCTGACCGAGTCTTCCTCAGCCGTAATCAGACTTAACCCTATGCCTGGATATAATTGCGATGTACTTTTCCTGTGTACTTGCTGGAGAATTTAATTAACCCTTTCATGCTCAAATAATTCGGGAAAGTTTTACCCCTTCACCGCTTTATTGTCGTCTGATTCAGTATTGTTGTCTGCAAGACACGTTTTAAAGTTAGATTTAAGGTTGTATGACTTTTAACTATCGATAAGAGTCTCAAATAGTTTGGGTCCTGATCAGACGCCGCGTTCGGCGGCGTCTGATCAGGATCCAAACTGTTTGCAAACGCGTTTCCAGGCGTCATTGAGAGTTAAGGATAAATAATGGTTATATAAAGACACTGAAGTGTTTGTCCATACAGCAGAATATTTCATGTGAACTGGTAAACAGTGCAGACCTTCATCGTACTCTGGTAATCGGGATCTACACTGTTTGCTAATTTGAAACTATACATTACAGTTAAATATCTCTATTACAACCATAAAAACGTAGGCTTATACATGTAGACTGGAAAATAAATAGGTGACAGATTAAAGCAATGTGAACGTAAAACAAAAAGCTTCTGAAAGAGCTTTCTGGTTTACGTTCACCTTGCTTTTACTTTCAGAACGTTCTGTGATCGTTATCTACCAAATGGTTCAGAATAGATTCTTCATTGTCTTTCCGAAAATTATCATCAACGCTCAAACAGTTTGTATCAATATGAGAAGACACTTTAAACTTTGTCAGCGACTCAGCTGGATCTAAACTGTTGGTAACAAGGATCATACATGTCTCTGAAGCGTGCAGAAAGTATACCATTATCAAGTTTGTGTTTACCTTGTTTCTGTCACGATTGCCCAAACCAAATACATGAATATTTATTTAAAAAACATAAAGATAACTATTTAATAACTTGATTCCAAATCAGACGATGGGTTCTGTTTGAAACAAGTTATAATGATTAGCACGCAATGCTTTCTTTAAGTGTACATGTATTTGAAAGTGAATCGGACACTTTTTATGTGAACGGGTACAATAAAACAATAGGCAAGGTAAGTATACATTAATTTCAGAGTTATTTTGTTTGCTAATTTAGTTCGAAACAATCGCAATACTTTTAAGCAGCACGGATCCGGAAATCTCATTGATCACCGATAGCTTTTTACAATTCCATCAATGATGATACGCAAATATAGTAAATGGTTTAATACATGTACCCGAATTGTTTATAATTGTATTACATTGGTGTCCTGCAATCATCAGATTAACCCATTAATGATAAGAAATTGCATTGAACTCTTCCTGTATGATTGCTGTAATATTTCATTATAGATATACGACATTGCAGTGTTAGCACTTTTTGTAAAGTAGTACACAGCTTAGACCTTGGTGGCAGTATATCACATCATGATCTATGCTGCTTGTTAAGATCTAATTTAGTAGAAAGGGACGTTTAGGGTTTAAAGTTTGGCATTGCTATTCTTGCTGAAAGCGACATTTGGTTAAGACATTCAGTGCATAGTTCAAAGTCTGTAATCAGCTAAACTCAAAAGTACAATTAGGTGAGTTAACTTATCAGCCTTGAGCAAATATCAATGAAATAAAATGTGATCAATATGTATGTCTGTGTTAACCATTCAGTGCCAGTTTTACGTAATAATCCCCCCAAAACAATCACTACAATTTCGTCGTCTGTTTGAAGTTTCGTCCATGTTTACTTATGAACAATTAAATTTAATGCGTTTTAGGGTAAGAACTTTGATATAATTATCAAATAGTCTGGACTCTGACCAGACGTTGCATTACACAGCGTCTGATTAGGATATATACTTTTTGCCTATGTCAGTGTTGTAGGGCTTGACAGTGGAGGAGTTAACTCATCTTTTAATGGACCATTCCAATTTGAAAATAAGTCTAGTCCATTTTTGACTATTTAGGGTTAATTTTAACAATGTATTTCAAAATGACAAACAGTTTATACCCTGATCAGAGGCTCCTTAAGGAGCCCTCTGATCAGGGCCTACACTGTTTGCATAAGACAAGTGTACTGCTCACAGGTACACTTTTTGTAAATGACGAGTATACTCTTCGCTAGGGTTGAATGTGTGAAGTGACGCATATAAATAGTATAGTGGAGAGAAAACGTTATTCTTTATCGTTTAACAAAAGCAAAACTCAAACGCAATTCAAAAATATGTGGTCATTGCATTTTTGAAATACAAGTTTTTTCTACAGATTTATTCTTTTTTCGTGTAACAAACAGGTTGGGGCTAAATCAGATGCATATTAATCCAGCATCTTATCAGGCTAAAAAAATACTCAGAATATAAACTAGTTGTCGAAATTTGCAAAAGCGTTTTGCAATACTTTATAGTATAACATTTGTGATAAAAAGTGTGTAAACGGAAAGAGATAACAATGCCTCTCCTGAATAAAAAAAATACTCACCAAACGCTGTTTGAAAAATCAATGTGTATAATTATATAACTTAATATTGGCTTGGTATGTCTATATTTTACAATAAAGTAGTAAACAGATTAGTTTAGTTAACCACTTATTTAGCTCAAATACATTTTTGTAGATTTCACTTAATATGAACAAAATGTTTTCCTTTTAATACTTGCTACTATGACCGAATAAATGTTGATACGGATAACAAATCGATTTGGCCATTATCAGCGTACATGTACATGTATATATCTTCTACAAGGCCCGATAGCTCATACAAATTTTGCGAAGCGTCAAATGAATCAGCCCCGTCACGTAACTGAAACTCTTGTCCCACTCATGATAATAGTTTTGTCACCATATATGCATTATTCACGTACAGTGAGTGTGAACTGAAATGTTGTGAAATGCTAAATTTCTTACTGCTCAAGCACATGCTTATCCGACCTCTTAATAAATGTCTAATTATAATAAGATTAGACAGTGGCAGCATACGGTCGGAAAATATACATTTAATCCTTCGGTTGGTTGCTATT
This sequence comes from Gari tellinella, assembly GCA_922989275.2. Lineage (NCBI taxonomy): Eukaryota > Metazoa > Mollusca > Bivalvia > Cardiida > Psammobiidae > Gari > Gari tellinella. Next base: position 51,785,035 of record OV277866.1, read on the forward strand.
ACATCATTGGATAGCTACAGAAAGGCAGTATATCGGGTTACATGTTGTGAATATTTTGTTTGAACTTGCTGTCTGCTATTTTATGTTATAAGCTTAAAGAAACAATTAAAAGCAAACGCAATCAGTTATGAACCAATATAGGTTCTGGTTGACACCAGAACAAATGCTACATGTAGCAGCTATAGATCTGGATACATCCCCCACAACAGGATTTAACACATTGTTTTATCTTATCTAAGAACTGAAAATACTCATTAAGGCTCTTGTTGACTTATCTATAGTTGTAGCGGATTTTCACCAGAGCATGTAATTTGTTTATCGATTATGACTCTAAGGAGTCAGATGGTGACAACAGGCATATCGCTTAGTTACTTATCGGAGCCTCTGGGGCTCTGATAAGTAACTAAACGATATCCCTTACGTATTGCGAAAGGGTCAACGATCGACCAAACGGTGCATTAGTTCTGCTATATTTCGTCCGGTAAATATGATTACGGTTATTCGATAGTAATTTGATTACTCGTCTTCACGGCTTCGTGCTCTGAATTAACCAGCATCTCAACGACTTACAGTGATCTAATTTGCAGAGATCACTCGTATCAAAATATTCAGGAGTGGATTTAAGGTTTCCGATGGTATAAAAAAGAAGTTATTCTTTCCCGTTTGATTAACCCACTAGCCCATAAATACGCCTATTTACGCCTATAATTGATTCATCATCTAAAGAAAATATTTCTAATTTGTACAGTCATGGATACATATCATAAGAAATACTTTCTATATTCTAACATAATGATCATTTAAAACAGGCTGAAAGTAAAACAGAATGTGCCGTAATGTACCTTAAGTGGTCATCTATTTTCAAAACAAGAAACAGACTATGGAATAATGCTTTGATTGAAAACGAAACGCAAACGCTATGCGATAAAATTATGAAAATATCAAATTTTAAAGGTTTATAAAGCTATATTTTAATCTGAATGGCAAACAGTTAGAAGCCTTATTTAAAGGCTAGCTTGAATTGCGACTGATCTAGCTCTAAACTGTTTGCAATGAAAACATATTTTTTGCATAAACACGTGTTTTTAGAACACGAATAGTAGAGGTACTCGTATAAGACGTAGACAATTTGGTGCAATAGATATTGCATATTTCCAATAAGTCACTGCTTCGGTTCGAATCCCGACCGGACTATTTACATTGTATACCTTTTGGTAACCATTTACACTTTTATGCCAATTCTGGTTTTCAATCTCTTTATAAATGGGTTATATGCGTTTTACGTCTTTAATATTTACATTCGCCCCATTCAATTCCATTGACAAAAAGGGTGTTCATTTCGTATAAACACCATTTCTCGAGAGGGCGGGACTTGTGGAGAAGTTTGGAATAGGAGGCGGGGCATATGCAGTTTTCCTTCGCGAATTAATCTTTGGAACTTGGGACAGCAAACATTTGGCGGGTTTTATCAAAATTTATTTCTTAACCGATCTATGCCTTCCTATTAGTGGAAACCATAATTCCCGACTAATAGTCTTCTTTATTAATGAGATAAATTGCAATATAATTGACATACCTTATACACAACAACTGTCTGCATTCCTTTATGCCATAAAACACGATATATTTATCCTACTTTAAAAATGACGTCACTTCCTATGATATCAAATCGTCCTTTTCGCGCCAAATTGTCAAAGTTGTTGGTCTAAGAATGTAAACAATGGAACTAATTGTTTTGCTTTGGAATGTACACAGCTCCAGTAATTCGGTCATGGCTGTTCCTTGTAGGTAACACATTATTCGTGTTATCAACCTCTTATATGGATTAAACATACATGCATACTTACAAACCTTAAAATGATATTAGAAATTACAGCAAATACTTTGTAAATATAAAAAATGAACAGATGTTTTTCGGCGTTCAAGCGAAATGAAAGCAAAGCAGAATTCGCCTTCAGACGCATTCCGATATACTTTCATTATTTTTGTCACCTATATTATTCAAAGTACTTGAGAGTACTAATGACGGTTTCAAACTGAAATAAGTAGTATGGAATGAAAGGAAACTCTGAAAACAAACAGTATTTCTTTTTAAATGTGTTTGATAGTATTTTTTTAAACTTACAAGTTGTAACATTGAATAATACAGTAAAGACCTGAAAAACGTATTTGTCCTAAACCGTATCATAAAGCATGTGAATATTAGTTCAGGCATATTAGGAAATTATCTATTTATATGGCTTTTAAATGTCATTAAAAACCTCGAGGAAACTTTGTCAACAGCCGTGAAATCATCAGGCATCAGTGTCGCACATTTCAAGTCACTTTCCTAGTCCCAAAATTATTGGCACACAAATCAAAGTCAAAGTAGATTCTACCGATTTTATGGTCATCATATTAACTTACGATGTAATGTTTATTCACAATAATTTTATTATTTTGAATCGTCTCACTGTTTCATCTCATGCAGTTCTCAAAATTAATCCAGTTTTCGTTTTTGTGGAACCGATATTATTGAAGATAATGAGTGTTGTTTTCTTGAGCGGGTGTGTACCGGTACTGAGTCAAGGTTTTGGAAACGCGACGCTGACTATAGAGATTTGAAACCATCAACAACTAGAAAGAGGCTACGGAGTTGGAGATAAGTGTGAGGTTGGGCGCCCCTAAACCCAGGTTTAACCCCCCAGTGGTTGTTAATAATTAATTAATTTATAGTTAATTATTGATTGCTACTGACCGTACCAAGGCGATCTCCTATATTCACTTTGCTTTATGTTTGTCTTGCGTGTTGTTTTCTATTTAGTGTGTAGATGAAGGAATGGTATTGCGTGTGTGTGTGTGTGTGTGTGTGTTTGTTGTGGTATGACTGTGTGTGTGTGTTCTGCTTGAGAGGTGGGTGTATTGTTTGTGTTACGTTTCCTGCTTGAGTCTTTCGTATTTATTTGTTGCCACAATAGTGTTACTTGTGCCGTGTGGAGGCCGTAAAACGTCGCCCCGTACATTTAATCAATATTGTTATCATTCCTCCTGCAGGAGCGTACACTTGTTGTACAACTCGTCTCTTTGGCTTTCTTTCTTGCACCGTATGGTAGGTCTCTATGTACCGATGGTCAGATGAGCTTCGGTATTGTACCGGTTCTTCACTAACTCTTTACTACTTACATTAACCATTTTCAATCTTTACATTTTCCAATTGGAATTACTTTATAATAAATTTCGAACTTTCTTTCTATAGAGTTATAATTACATTAACTATTTTCATTCTTTACATTTTTCAAATTGGAATTACTTTATAATAAATGTCAAACTTTCAATCTGTAGAGTTATACTCGATACATAGGGACAGGTGCTTACTTGCTTCTCTTAATTATGGAACTACAAACAAACAAAAGACTAAAAATCCCCCTTACACCACTTAGAATGCACTCTGCGTGTTCTGTTCATATCCCTAGAAATACTACTAATTTTGTATCACTACAGCCGTCCGTACAATTATCACCACTTAAGCTCTATTCGGCATCTTCTTTTCACATTCCATCTCTTTCTATTAATAATTGTTTTCATAATGGTCCAAAAGTAGTGCTTTCACCTCTAAAATATTCTATTCAACGCAATAATTCTGTTTTATTACGACCATTGAACAAAAAACGTAGAGTGCATCCTATTATTGAAAAGTGCAATGCTAAGAGGTGAGCGTGTTGCAATTTTTTATCTTGCAAGTCTACTATACAATCAACAGTAAACGGTAGATTATTTAGTGTTGTCATAGATTCAGACATCAACTGACGAACTAATCATGTTATATACGTGTTAACTTGAAAAGCACCAGGTTGTGGTATCCAGTATGTTGGGCAAACCGGTCGTCCCCTCAAAATTAGGTTTAATGAACATCTTCGTACTTGTTGAAACAAAAAACTGAGGAACTTTCTGTATCAACATTTTCGGAAATCTGGACATGGATTAGATTTTATTTCAATTCAACCTGTCGAACATATTACGTATGATCAAAATGCTACTAATAGTTTCAAATGTAAGGCTAGATTTATAACGGAATTAAAATGGATTAAAAATTTACAGACACCCTTTCCTTTAGGCTTGAATGATAATATATACCAATCTGGCAATATTTCTAAAGAACCTTCAATTGATATTTTTTCGATTTATTCTAAACGAAACCGTAACTCTAGATCGCATGGTATTCGTATAAATGGTAATATTTAACGTAAATCACGTCAGTCGATTTCTATTAAAGATTTGCATAATCAGCTGTTACATTCTGGTAAACATAAAATGCTTCTCGGCTTTCTTCGTTGTCATTGACGTCTTTAAGAGATATTGACGACAAGGCTGATAATATAATTTTACGCACAGATCCTCTGTATTATACTGCAGGTTTAATACAAAGTTATACTCAGCATATTCTCAGACTGCATATTGATTCTTTAAACGATCACAAAAGATTTTTCATTAAGGTCCCTTTTATAAATAAAGGTATTGATTTTATAGATTTACAAAGTATTCTCCGAAACAAAAATGTGATGAATGCTGTTCCAAATTATTTTAAAAATCTTGAACCACCTATTATTTGCTATAAGTATAATAAATCTGTAAGAGGGTTAATTTTTAACTACAATAAAATTGTTTTTGATCTTAAAATTCTCGAAAATACACCAGCTACATGAGATTGTACCTCTTCTAAATTCTGTTACGCCCCAGTGGGTCACATAATAACAGTCAATTTTCATATCATTAAAGATAAACGCATCAGAGCGCTTTTGAGTAAGGGACCTAAATTTAGATTACCTGCCTTAATTGATTTCGATACTTGCCGTAATCATATTTCGGAAGCTTTGAATAATTATAGTACCAACTGGTGCCGAAGAGATCATGCTGAAAATGACGCTCTTTCAAAATGGAAAGAATTAATTTTTGATATTATCGATATCCGGATTTCGTTCTATTTATCCAATAACCATCTTTTACCACCTAAACCTAAATTTAACATTCGTCACTAAAAGAAGGGCATACAAGACTTTCAGTCCAAGTATGTACTCGTTCCTGCCGACAAAGCATCCAATAATGTGATAATTGTATGACGATTACATTATGTTGATGCTTTAAACCAGGAACTTGTGAATACCAATTCCTATATATCTACCAATTTAACGGAGCGTAATGTAGTATCTGATCATCTTGATACATGTAAACAATTAAAAGCTTATGTCAACATTACATGTCACAAACTTCCTACAATGTACTGGATACCAAAACTCCACAAAACACCTTATAAGTCTCGTTTTATTGCTAATTCAAGTGCATGTACTACTACTAAGCTTTCCAAACTTTTAACATCGTCTTTAATTAAAATCAAAGAACATGTTCAAAGGTATTGTGATAAGACTTACGAAAATTCTGGACTTAATCTGTTTTGGTCTATCAAAAACTCTAATGAAATTTTGGCAAAGCTTGAATATAGAAAATACCAAGCTTGCAATATAAGTACGTATGACTTTTCAACACTATATACTACCTTACCTCATAATCTAATAAAAGCTAAACTTATACAACTTATTGAAAAGACTTTTGCCAGAGAAAGGAAGCTATTTCTGGCGTGTAATACTGATCGTGCATTTTTTACAAATGACACGGTTAAGCATTACACTATGTGGACTTGCACCGATGTCTGTGAGTCACTAACATTTCTTCTGGATAATATTTATGTACGTTTTGGGAGTACCATATACCGCCAAGTGATTGGTATTCCTATGGGTACAAACTGTGCGCCCCTTGTCGCAGACCTATTTTTGTACTGTTATTAGAGGGACTTTATGCTTAGTCTAAAACCTGATACACAGGCAGATATGATCGAAGCCTTTAACAATACATCGCGCTATCTAGATGATATTTTTAATATAGACAGCCCATTTTTTGATACGTTGTTCCCTTTTATTTACCCAAAAGAACTACGCCTTAATAAAACAAACGAGTCAAATTTGTCGGCACCATTTTTAGATTTTGATCTTTTTATAAATAACGGAATTGTTTCTTCTAAGATTTATGATAAACGAGATGATTTTGATTTTAGTATTGTAAATTATCCTCATCTAGATGGCGATGTTACCCGTTCCACATCTTACGGGGTTTATATTTCACTACTTATTCGCTTTGCTAGGGCCTGTACCTCTGTTGAGGACTTCCACATTCGTAATAAAACTATTACTGAAAAGCTTCTTAAACAGGGGTACAGATTTCATAAACTTCGTAAAACATTTTCTAAATTCTTTTATAGAAATCTTCCTCTCATTAACAAGTATAAATGTAACTTAAGCGATATCGTCTGCTGAAAATTGTCGTCTGCTGTTTTTCTCAAAGTTACGTAATGGACATTTTGAAATAAAAAAGACTAAATGTCGAGTAACAAACGGCTTGAATCCAGATCAGATGCCAATTTCCCTCCCCATAACGACTTCCTCTGAACAACGCACACATTTTGTCTCCCATCGGGTGCCTTTGTAGAGAGGGGGCGCTGTAAATGGTATACTTTCTGTAGTCTGAAATAGGGTTGTTGTCTGTCCCGCATACCAAAATCGTAAACGTCTAAAGCAATCCATCAAATGGAAGCATAATCGAATGCAGGACATTACTTGATTGCTGGTCGAGAAATACTATCTCTACAGCCAGAGGAGCTGTCCGTTTCATGGTCTTTTACAGACGCTCGCAATATCCGGGTCTCGTTAGAAAGATCGATTACAGCTGTTCGCTGGCCAGATGATTTGGAGTTCTTAAGATTTTACGTCGCTTTAAATAACCATTTGCCTTATAGATGCGCCTTTTAGCGCATTCAGTTTAAGCCTCCGCTGAAGAAAAAGTTCCAATTTATACAGACATGAATATGTATCATAAGGGTTTTTTATTCTATCAGGTAGTAGCTTAAAGCAGGCTGAAAGTAAAGCAGATTGTGCCTTTAGGCACATTTTGCTTTACTTCCAACTTGCTTTAAGTAGTCACCTATTTTCAAATCTAGATGGAGCCTATTGGGTACACGTAAAAGGTTAACAGTAGTTCAGTCATATCGCAACGCCTTGCTAATTACAGGTCATTTACAATGTATGTACAGTTGCATGCATACATCGGAAACTGGGTAGACCGACCTACCGCAAGCCAGCTAGAAGGCTTCACCACATGAAAACCCCGAAGTTCCAAGACATTGATTCAGTCCCGAGCGGTGATGAGCTTGGTGTTTGAAAGTCACAGTGACTATAACCACTGCTGGTCAGTAGTAATGTCATTGTAGGTTAGTATACTCCTTGATGGTCCGAATGCACTGGTTTGTCTTAAGTCAATTTCATCACAAGAATACTAAAAGCATTCAACAATTTCAACACTTTCGGTGCCAAAGTAATCGTGATATTGTTTTACCCTTTCGCCGCTTTATTGTCGTCTGCTTCAATATTGTTTATTAGAAGATCGTTACAATGTAGGATTCAATGTAGTATGACTTAAGAAATATCGATACGAGTTTCAAACAGTTTGGATCCTGAACAGACGTCGCGTCAAAATCAGGATCCAAACTGTTTTGAAAGTCGACTTTATGCGATGTCGGGTTAAGGATTGTGATACATGGTGGGTCACAGCGTTCTGAATATATTTGAGATTATTAGACTACCTTTCATCTTACGGGTACATGTAATCGCCATCATTATTAATTTCCATGGCGAAAGAAGGTAACGTATGAAACCGACATGCAAAAAAAAACTAGCAGTCAAATGACGTCAAAAGAGTTATAAAACTTCTGAGTTCAGTCTAAGATGTTTCTCAAAAGCTCAAATCTGACCAATCAGATGATTGAGAACAAATTAGGACCCAACTCAAAAGTTTATAGCCCTTGACCTAGAACTGTGTGGTAGCATTACGACAACCAAATGGGATGGGCATAAATCAAACAAGTCCGTATATGTCATCAACTTTATTCATCAGGCACCATCAAATTGACCTTTATCGCTATAAATGGGTCTTTACCGGCATGATGCAAACAATTTGGAACGTATAAATATCCTGGAACCCGGGCTCTAGTTTATAAAGCTTTTGAGTTGAGTCTGAGGTCGTTCTCAAGCATTTGATTGGTTAGATTTGAGCCTAGGCTCAAATCTGACCAATCAATTGCCTGAGAACAGTCTCAAACTCAAGTCATACTCTTTATAACCTTTGGGGCTGATCTCGATCTTAAGGGGGTAGGTGCACCTTGGTAAAGTAAATACCAAATTCTTCAAACTTTGCATATTGATAGTAAAATTAGTTTCTATGACAAAACTGGTGAAAAAGTGGGGGTACCGGACATTTCTTTTTCACAATTTGAGATTTTTCAAGGCTACCCCCCTAAAATTGAAGCTTCATAAAAACTCCTACTTTTTTGTACTACGGTTTTTCAATCTTTATTTAAACAATCTATTTGTACCAAAAGTATCCTAATTTATATTACCATAGTAAGAATAAACCCTGAAAATAATGTTTTTTTAAGATCCAAAATAAAAATATTTGATTTCACCAGAAAGGAGTAAAATTTACCCCACCCACTTTTTTATAATGGGAGAATAAGGCACTGTGAAAATTGCCCTACAAATTGTAGCAAACTAAATACCAAATTTTTTATTTGTTGTTTTTAGCCTTGCAAACAAAAGGTTTTAGTGAAATAGCAAATAAAAACACAGGGTCCCGTACCGTTTAAAAAAGATATAGATCATTTTATCTAAAAAATCCATTTTTCTCATATTTTCAATTTTTTGTGTACTTTTACCAAAAATATTTTTTTTCCAAAAAATTTCATTTTATCGATTGAGTTATCTATAATTTATACTAAAACTGTACTACATGCTTATATTCTGAGAAATTGAAATGAAATCGGATGTAACAAAATACAACCTACCTATGAAAACAGTGTATGCTGTTAACTACGAATAGGAAAAAGTCCCTTCCGGAACGAAAATCCAATTTTTTCCCGGGAAAATAGTGTTTTATTACTGTATGCATTCACCAAAAATGAGTTCTTACCATTTTTTGGAAAACCAGTTCGTAAAATGTTTCGGAAATTTCATAATGCTCAAAAAGACAGGCCGACATCCTTAACTGTTTGCATTGTATTTGGGCAAAGTAATAGCATCACTATATCTCGTTGTGTTTCCAGAGTACCAAACCCGTACACGACTAGATAAAAGCAATCCTGGTCGACAAATCCTATCTCTACAGTCAGAAGAGCTGTCAGTTTCATGGTCTTTTATAGACGCTCGCAATATCCGGGTCTCGTTAGAAAGATCGATGACAGTTGCTCGCCGGCCAGGAGTCATTATATTGTAGGTTTGTTATCACATAGATAGTGTTATAAGAAAATCCTTATTTAACATGTCTTCAATTGCACAATTGTTTCGATTACAGTGTAACTGAAATCTGGCATTTGCTAATACATCCCGACTAAATCTCAGGTACTGCTGCACTAAATAGCTGGAAATGCTTCCGCGGAATAATCAAACGAAGTCTCTGGAGAAATAATTCCATTTTGTCATGAAACTGTCACTGTCCAGTGCTTTTTTATGTAATATATGGAGGCCTCAGAATAGATGAAAAGTATTTCTATGATAATAGATGGGGTTTATGGTGAAATCATGTGGGCAGAAGCGACATGTCCCTCTTAAGCCAATGTTTATGGAAAGGAGGGTAAGTTTGGTTTTACAGCACCACGACACCAAATATGCAATATAGCGCCGACCGGTGTTCATGTCAAAAGGTACAGTGCCCCCTCTCTCCAACGACAACCAATGGGGGGTAGTGTGTACGGTGTTTGGAGGGAGTCGTTATAGAGAGGAAACTTTGCTTACATTTGCAAACAACGGCGTCTGACCTGGATATTCAAGCTGTTTGTGTCTTGTCATTTTTTCTGTCAAAATGTCCAGTATGTAAGAAAAACAGCAGACAACAATTTTAAGCAGACGATATTACAGCAGTGTAAGCGTTAGACATAATTGTATTGGGCACATCCTCAAGCGTCGTTGTACAGTGGAGAATCTGTTATTCTTTCCCGTTTAAACGCAAACGTACGCAAACGCAAAGCACTAACACGTAGAAAAGAACAACTTTTGGACAATTCTGATAATTCTTGTTTATCTTTGTGGCAAACAGTTTGGAGCCTGATCAGACGCCGGGTTACCCGGCGTCTGATCTGGCTCCAAACTGTTTGCACTGCAAATAATAGTTTTAGCGTAAACGCGTTTATTGGGAAAGAATAACAGATTCTCCACTGTATGGAGGGAGTCGTTGTTGGGAGGGCCGTTGTAAAGAGTGAGTATTGTAGTAAATACCAGTTATACCAATGCATCTACGAGATTGCTCTTATTTTCAATATTACACCCCGTTTTCTAGGGTAGAGACACCAAATAGTCGGAGCTGTTTCCGTGGTATTGTCAAAAGAATCCTCCGAGAAATAATTTCAAACGTTTGTTCCTCAGAATAGCATCAAATGTGTCAATCCGGATATGTTTATTCTTTTGGGTTCATTTCATGTAATACAGCGCTCCCTCCCAACAACGGTTTTCCCAACAACGACTCCCTCCTTGCAACAACCATTGCCGCTGTTCCCCCAAACAATACATTTAGGTTCAACATTTCCATTTCTGCAATACCGTCTGCTTAAATTTGTCGTCTGCTGTTTTTCTCAAAGTTACATGTAAGTGGACATTTTGATAGAACAAATATAATGACGAGTGACAAACAGCTTGAATCCAGATCCGACGACGAGTTACGCGGGGTCTGATCTGGATTCAAGCTGTTTTCAAATGTAAGCCAAATCTGTTTTCACTCCGAACAACACACACAATTGGTGTTTCCCGTTGGGTGTCTTTGAGAGAGAGAGAGAGCACTGTACATGGAGACCAGAGAATTCATACAAAAGCATTTCTGTCATTAAAGACTGGGTTTACGGACAAATTGTATGAACTGAAGTGACATGTAGCATCCTTGGTTTGGATGGTGCCTATCTCAAAATGTAGCAGAACAGCAGTCATGTCACTGACGCCATGAGACTTTTCTTAGATGCCATGTACCCCTGCTTTCTCTGCACTTGTCAATTGTACATGCATATATTGGAAAATACAGAGTAGCATGTACAGTGGAGAAAACGCTATTCTTTCCCAATAAACGCGTTTACGCTAAAACTATTATTTACTGTGCAAACAGTTTGGAGCCAGATCAGACGCCGGGTAACCCGGCGTCTGATCAGGCTCCAAACTGTTTGCCACCAAGATAAACAAGAATTATCAGAATTGTCCAAAAGTTGTTTTTTTCTACGTTTTAGTGCTTTGCGTTTGCGTACGTTCGCGTTTAAACGGGAAAGAATAACAGATTCTCCACTGTATTATATGTTTGGAATAAAAAATGTCAATTTTGAACTTGCGCATTAAATGTGAATTATATAAGGGAGCCGAATAAGTGGCCCATGTTCTTCTCTGTCTTTTTCAATCAATTATGCGTGAATCTACTGTTAACCCTTTCACTCTAAATGACGCTTAAAATCGCGTTTGCAAACATTTTTTATCCTGATCAGACGCCGCGTCAGGAGGCGTCTGATCATGATCCAAACTGTTTGACATTCGTTTTGAAATTTCTTCAGTAATACTGTCCTTTTTTTTTAGCTTTGAAACAAAATTGCAGACAACAAAATTGAAGCAGACGACAATGAAACGATGGAGGGGTAAAACTCTCACAGAATATTTGGCAGTGAAAGGGTTGAGTCAAATATAGCTTGGCACCTGTGAACGGATAAATATTTGTAATTCTGAACTTACATAAATAATATGGCGCAGCTTAATTGCAGTTGTTGTTGTTGTTGGCATCCTTCAGTCAGTATTTACTATGGATTTGATTTTACTTCTCTGATCTGGTGGCTGAACAGTCCGATGCAGGAATGGCAGTCTCTTTTACAGGTGACACACGGATAGATAGACTATGTTGTGTATCTGTTGCAGTTTTCTTTTCAGCGGGTCCGTTTGTCTTCTGCTAATCTGATCAGGTTTTCCTCACCTGACACCAGCTGTTTAGCTTCTCCACTTTGGTCGGTCAGCATCAATATCTTCCCAGTGTTCGCTGTCAATCTCTAGGGCATTTATGTCCCTCGTACAGACATCTCTGTAGCAACCAGTGTCTCTTTTCCCGGATGCAAGTTCCCCATAGAGGATGTCTTTGGATTTTATGTCGTCCTCCATACGACGAACATGACCTAGCCAATGGAGTCTACGCTGTCTAAAGCCCCGATCTCACTGTCCCCGTTTAGGTCCCCGGTGAGTCCCTGTTAAGCAAACCGGCAGTCACCGGGAGTACAATTAGATTAAACACAGTGTTGAGGCCTGCGCGTGACAAAATATCAGTATTTGGCACTTTGTCCTGCCAAGAGATGCCTAGGATGCGACGGATGCCCCTCATGTGTAATGTGTTTAGTCTCTGTTCTTGCTTAGCGTAGGTCGTCCATGTCTCACACCTATATAGTAGTGTGCTGACGACGCAGGCGTTATACTCTACCATCGTTGTTTTAACGGAGAACGGAGTTCTCACACACGCGTGCGATGAGCCGAGCAAAGCTGGTTGCTGCTTTCCCATTTCTCTTACCTTTCTCTTTATCAAGAGTGAGGATACTGCTTGCCGTCGACCCTAGGTATGTAAATTGGAGTTAAGCTGTTTGCTACTGTAAGCCAATTCTTTATTGTCCCTCCCTATAACAACTCCCTACGATCAACACACACACACGCTTTGTCTACTATTGGGTGTTTTTGTAAAAAGAGAGCAGTATTATTATATATAATTATCGAAGCATTTGTTGAAGGATTTGGGAAGAAATAGAAATATATTTGTGACTGTGTTTCTATTTCTGAGATTTCCAGTTTTGAAGGGTCCGATTTACGGAGGTTACGCTGTATATATTTGTTTCATTTAGGTGTAATTGCGAGGTGTCGCTGTATGCTATTTGTATTCTATCAGTTATTGCACAATACCCTGACCACAAAACGTTATCACCGTCCTATAACTACATTTGCATATTCTCTTATTAGTAACCCTTGTGCTGACGCCATCAATTTTAGCAATTATCGTCGGCTTTTATATTTCAAATCTGAATTTTAGGTACTTTGACTTATATGCAAGTTGCTGCATCACGGTTGGTATTGTTATATTGTTGTTAATTATTTGTTTTGTATGAAAATGCCTTTGTTTTGTGTGCTTGTATATATGTTGAGCGCCCCATGGTAGATTGGTATTTACCAAATGAGCTCTCTCGTTAAATGAAGTCTTTATTATTATTATTATTATTATCATTATTATTATTATTATGTCAAACATTTTGGACACTTATTAGACACCGCATTATTCTGCGTCTGATAAGGATCTCAACTGCTTGCAAATGACTATTGTACTCGAGGTAAGGCAGTGAAGGGGTTAAACCACTGGTGAGGATTCAACGTTTGTGGCATTTATAGTGATATTCTTATGAGATATTTGACCAGAATCTGACTTTAGCAACTAAAAGCAGATAACAATAGTTTTAAGCCCTATCGGCGCTAAATAAATCACGAGATTTCCCCCCTTCACTGTTACATTGTAGGGTGTTTCAATATTGTTGTCTACAAGATCGTTTCAAGGATAGATTTAAGGAAGTAAGCTTTAAGAAATATCGAAAAGTGTGTAAGAAAGTTTTGATCCTGATCAGACGCCGCGTTACGCGGCGTCTGATCTGGATCCAAACCTTTTTTTTCAAATACAACTTTATGCGACTCCAGTGTGAAAAGATATTCAAATAAGTAGAGGACAACCAAGTAAAATATGTCAGCAAAAGTTGCGTCTACAACTTTTGTAAACGAGAATCGCTCTGAAAAAGCATCTCAGAAATATCAAGAAAGTGGTTAATGATTAAGATCCAGATGTTCTATGTTATATGTGGTATGTAGCCTAAAACTGTAAAGCAAAAAACGTGAAAAGTATTGCACGACGAAAATATGATTTGACAACGGTAGACCCAATTTACAGAAAACCCTGCGTACAAAGACGCCTTGCATACATGTAACATAATATTATATACTATTATCAGGTCTGCAGATGAGAGGAAGTACAATGAACAACATCATCTATTTAATCACTACTTTTAATCATTCCATTAATCTTTTGAATATTTGCCTCATTTTAAAACTGATTTTATAAACTTATGATAACAATCATTAAAATCTTAGTAATTATATTAAAATAATTTCCTTTATTTAGATAATTTATTTTATTATACTCCATAAGGTACATGTAAGATGTATTTACCTTATTGTAAATGTAGTTATTTGTCCTTCTCACTTTCTAAGTACATTTTGTTTATAATTTCTTGTGAAGCGCTTCTACACGAACAACTCCTGTGTGAAAAGTAGGACGCTTCATAATAATGATCAATAAAAATAACATTTCCTTACTCATTTCAGTACCAAATCATATAGTGTTACTACTCATTAGAATTGTCTCGAACAGACGATTCTGACGAGTAGTCACACCATAGGAGTTAATGCAGACTTATTAAATGATTTAGTTTTTATTTACTTCCGTTACCTGGAGCCAAGTACATTTAACCTTGATCTGACTCAAAACTGATCAACTGTCTTTATTTGTTTCTTTTGTTGTTTTTTTAAAACATGAACCGTCATGCATTCACCATATTGTCATACTCTCTATTGTATTCCATTTCGGTTATGGCTTTCACCACTGTTAATATAAAGTCGGGGAATTATTCAGAAAATAGAAACGATTATGTGTTGATAATAACTGGCAATTTGATGTACTTTTCCTCATGTGTGTTGTTGGCATGGACACCGGTTTGCCCAATTAAGATTGTGCAATACTTCTCTATATCAACATTATTTTATCTGAAACAAGTGGGGGCATTGGTCCATCAAATATTTATAACATCTTTACCCGAAACACTATAAATGTCAAGCGGGAAAACTGTTTCGTTTACATTATGCGACCTGAACGTTTAGCCTTTATTTGTGGCGGTTACATTCCACAGGAAAATTAGTATATATCCAGATAAGACATCGAGTTATTTGAAACGTGGCTAATATGGGTACGTTCGAACTAACGCGAGTGGATGTATCGGATTTTCGACTGTTTTGTTATTCACGTTTACGGCTACTCTTTTTCCCCAATGGTCTGATGAAACTATACGAATCATCAGAAAATGGGATCAAGACAATACAACTATAGCTAATGATTTATATTACCTAATGGTCTCCTCCAATTATAATCACGTTTGATATGGTAAGAGCGCATTTGTTATGTGCTATCATCACAATTCATATAGTTTTTAGATAGCCGTGCTTTAGAGACCGCATATATTTTACAACTGGTTATTGGTTCAACCTTTTCTATAAGTCCCAAGGTTAAAAACAGTCTGAGTTGAGACTGAATTTGTTCTCAATCATACCACTGGTCAAACTTTAGCGACAGCTCAAATTCGGCCAATCACATGCTTGAGAACGATCTCAGATTCAACTGAAGCGTTTATAAACCGTGAAACGTGAAGACTAATGGGACTTTGCACATACAGTAAAACCTCGCTATTACGACCACCCAATTTTGTTAATTATTTGGATGTGTACGATAGGTGACTGCTTAAAGCAAGGTGACAGTGAAACAGAAAGCTCCTGTAGGAGCTTTCTGTTTCACTGTCACATTGCTTTAAGCTGCCACCTCTCTATTATACAATTAATTAGCATTCGTTTAAGTGGTCGTAATAGCGAGGTTTTACTGTACATGTAATTCGGATTGAGGTCAGTCAGACGTCGGATGATGGGATCAAAACTGTTTGACAATCCTATTTAATTTGGCTCCTAATAGTTGCAATGAATTTTACTTTTCTAAGCATAAAGTCTTGAGGGAATAACATAGAAACTCATGTGTATATATTAGTTTTCAACTCACTGACTGTATTTTGTACTACATGTAAGATGTTTGCAATGTATAATGGAGAAGGGGTTATTTATTTATTTTTTTAAAAATCGTTTAGGTTGAACTATTTTGCAAACGATTTGGAGCCAGATCAGACGCCGGGTGCGTCTGATTAGAATCGAAACTGTTTGCAATTCAGATTAAAATGAATCGTCAGGAATTTCAAAACAAAGACGGTTTCATATGCGTTTAAACAGGGACGAATAACGTCTTCTCCACTGTTCCATGACCATAAACTCCCGTTGTACCCGAAAACTACGTCTGTAGATCATTACAAGCGTTATCGATGGGTCGTTAAGGACAAACCAACTGGCACCAGGTCGTTTATGTTATTGCTGATGACCTTAAAACAGTGTACCAAGTAAACTGTGTCAATCAGTCAGTCTGACCGCAGTTACAGTGGAGACAGCATCGCACTATAAGGCAGAAAATTACAACATGTTAAAAACTCAGACCTTTCATGTTAATCAGAGTGGCAAACACTTTGGAGCAAGATCAGACGCCGGGTTACCCGGCGTCTGATTTGGGTCCAAACTGTTTGCATTGAAAATAATAATTTCAACGTAAACGCGTTTATTGGGAAAGGAAAACGTATTCTCCACTGTAGCTGTCAATGTCGACATATTATACAGTCGAGGCTCGTTATCTCGACCTCAATTAACTCATTTTTCCTGTATTTCAAATAAATACATTTCGTTATTTTGAACTCGCTTTATTCGAACGTACCTCAAAGTTGAACTGTGGCTTAGCCCCACTTTAATTTTGTAAAATAAGCATGTCTGTCTTAATCGGTTTCGAATTATGGAGGAACAACTGTATTGATAAAGCAATAGCAATTACTCAAACAATTGACGGCAGCTGGCATTGGGATATCAGTCAACTGACCCTATAATACAGTACAGAAAATCTTTTTACCCCACCTCCTCTCAATAAACGCGTTCATGCTTGAAGCCATAAATCCATTACATACCGGTGTCTGATCAGACTCCATATTACTTGCCATTGAGATTAAAACAAACAATTTAGATCCAGATCAGATGCCGCGTTAAGCGGACCAGGATCAGAAATGTTTGACACTCGTATCGATATTTGTTTTAAGTTAAAGTACATTGAATATTACTTTGAAACGATCGTGGCAACAATTCAATTACATGAGCTTACAGAAAAGACTAAGTAAACTATGTTAATAATATACCTGGCTGCCAAACAGACTTAGTGCACTGATACGTCGATGTCTAATTATCGTAACTTTTTGTTGCGTGATCCAAGTCAACTTGTCTTGATAACAGATGGTTAACAGAGCAAATAATCTTAATAAACTTTTGTAATAACATTGATGTATTAAATGATCTATCTGTCTAAGCATTAAATCGCAAAATAAGAAACAAGTAGCAGACGTTTTGCGAAACGAGTCTTGATATACCGCTATATCGTATTTTATCATACTTAAATACAGTGTGTTTCAGTAAAGCATACTGACACCAAGTGTGTCTTAAATTTCGATCGATCAAAAGATAAAGTCGTCATAGATTTTGTTTTGATTACAATGATAAACTTTCCATTTTGAAATAGTCCTGGTACGTACACAGCGGCCTTTAACAAAAGAGAAGTAATAGTTATATATGTACATACAAACAAAACCCCAGTCGAATTGTAGCAACATAAAACAGTACGTTTCTACTGTTTGTGAAGTTTGGTGGATACAGATAAATGTGTCTATATAATGCAGAAGGTTAAATTGAAACTTACTGCATGTAGCAAATTACTGGCAAAAATCCCTTAAACCAAACGTTGTATAATGGTTAAGAGTTAAAACACCTAAAAGTAAGTTGTGTATATTTATTTATTTATTTACATTTAAGGTCGACTGCATAATACAACACATGTAACAAATTTAAATATATCACAGCAATAAATAAGAAATTTAGTTAAGTTATAGAATATTGACTAAAAGAAAGCTAATAAGAATAAAATTTTGCGTACTTTTGATAAACTGATTACTTAAAAGGATAATGTGTGTTGAATTAGTAAATTACCTGCAGAGGGCCTATGGACAACCCATTTATGCTAAAAGCTTATTTCCAATGGGGTCCAACTTATCTAGACTAAAACTACTAAAAAAAGAAACTAATTAAGCCAAATATTTAGGTACAAAACGGGATTATTCAAAGTATGCATTCATTTACTGCATCATATCACATATAAATATATCACTGAGGATTAAGCAAATTATCACAGATACACATTCAGATTACTCTTCACAGTGCAGAATTTTTGAAATGGACTCTTCCATTTTCGAACAGTTCCCACTTTACATAAATTCAGAAATATAATATTTCAAATATTGGCAAACAGGGGTGACTCATTTCAAAGGGTTCATTCACTGTCCCTCTTAAATGGGTCTACACTGTTTGTAAAAAATGTATAAACCGTTTCCAGCAATGAGAGTGTTAATAATATAGAAAGTCACTTTTGCTCTCTAAGACTTGCACATCAAGTAGGTGCTTCTTAACTAACTGTTTGAATTTGCTGATGTTTTTGACACCTTTAATGTAATCCGGAAGAGAATTCCAGTCTCTTGATCCAGTATATAAAAAAGTATGTTTACTTAAATTGTTACTGACACTAGGTAACATAAAGTTATTTTGGCTAGAACCCCTAGAACTTTTTACAAAGTTTTCCAATAGATATGAAGGACAAGTTTTACGATGGAATGAATGCATGTGACTAAGTCTAAGCTGTTTAGCTCTGTTGTCAACTCTCAACATATTCAAATGCACATAGTCTTGCCAAGTGATGGATTCTCTTGGAGAATACCCTTGAATAAATCTTATAAACTTGTTCTGCACCACATGGAGCTTATGTTTTAACCCCTTATTTAGACCTTCATACCAAGCTGAACTACAGTAGTCAAAATGACACTGCAGAAGTGCGGAGCATAAAAGTTTACCTGTGTTAAAATCCAAACATTTGTTTTGTCTGTATAAAAATTTAAGTTTGCCATTAATCTTGGATATATTTTGCTGTACTATAGCTTCACCTGACAAAACTTGTCTAAAGAAAGACCTAGGTACTTTACTTGCTTAGTACTTTTTATGGTATGACCATTACAGGTAACATGTGTGGATCCTTGCTTACTTAAATTGCGCTTTGGACCAAAAAGAATGTATTCTGTTTTCCCTAACCACTCAGAGCAGTTTTCTAAAAAATGACCAAGTTTGACTGGAATACAGGCAGGGTCCTGATGGCTAAACAATATTGTGCTGTCATCAGCATACAAAATGAGTTTGCAGTCCTTATCAATGCTAGTAACCATGTCGTTCACGTAGCAGAGAAAAAGAAAAGATCCTTATATGCTACCCTGTGGTACTCCGCGAGTGACTTGAAGAGCATTTGACATAGTTTTGCCAATGCTGACAACTTGGTTCCTATCAGATAAGTAGGACTTAAACCATGGTATTGACCGAATGCCCATTAATTCCAATTTACCATACAGAGTTTCATGATTAACTGTATCAAATGCCTTCTGTAGGTCTAACATTATCACCCAGTACATGTATACAAGCCTTTTGAAGAATTCCATTTAATAGTGTCAAGCAAATGAATTAGGCAACTATCTGTAGAGTAAGATTTTCTAAAACCTGATTGGTAATCGTATATAATATTGTTAGTTACTAAGTAAGACTCAAGCTGTGTATAGACAGCCCGCTCTAAGATTTTTGAGACGATACTTAAGATGCTCACAGGTCTAACATTACCTACTTCCAGGGTACTGTCTTTCTTGTGTAAAGGTTTAACGCTGGCTTGCTTAAAGTCTTCAGGAACAACACCTTCAGGAATTGATGAATTGATAATAAAAGTAATTGGAAGCTTAAAGGCATCTGCACAATCTCTCAAAAACCTAGCAGGCATGCCATCTAAACCAGTACTATTACTAACATTCAAGCTGCTCAGCTCCCTAAGCACATAACTCTCTGAAACATGCTTCAAATGCAGTTCTTTATTATTAGGGTTTTCGTCTTTGTAGTATTTAGACAAATGATCTGAATTTAGATCAAATTTGTGTTTCTGACAAGGAAGTTTGTTTACCAGAACTGAGGCAATACTAGTAAAAATGTTATTGAAGTAATTAAAATGTTCAAAGTGTCATGACAAATGGCATTGTCAACTGTTAGGACAACATTCTGGCTATCCTGTTTAGTGTTTTGTAACCAAGTGATTTCAAACTCTGCCAAAGCTTTTTAGGTTCAAATTTATTCTCTTCAACTTTACTTAAAAAGTATTCAGACTTTGCAGTCTCAATATGTCTCTGCACTAAATTTCTGTAATTCAAATAATGCTTATAGTCCTCTCTGTTACCATGCTTTTTAAAGCTACGCAGGTAAGTATCCCGTGACTTTATGTTCTCTACGATTTCTGAATTTAGCCAGGGTTCTGTCTTAGATTTTAGTCGAATTCCTTAACAGTGGATAGATAATAAGTTATTATTTCCCGTTAAAACGTAAACGAAACGCAAACGAAAAGCACTTAAATGTAGAAAATTAAAAAATATCCATACTATTCCTTTTAATCTCTTTTCGAAACAGTTTGGAGCCTGGTCAGACGCCGGGTTTCCCGGCGTCTAATCTGGCTTCAAACTGTTTGCAACGAAAATAATAGTATCAGCGTAAACACGATTATTCGGAAAGAATACGTAACTTATCTTTTGTTTGCTACATTACCAGCGTGCAAGGTATAGCATACGTAACTGCAAATAGCCTGCAAATAGCCATTGTATTCGGGTTTAAGACATAATAAGATTTACGAAATTCTATAAAATAGTAATTATATCCCGTACCAGCAGCCACCTACGATTTGACCTAATTTAGTATTGCACATTCACTGATAGAACAAACATGTGATGTATTCGATCCCTAAAATTTAAGATGTTAAGCATTTTAAATTAGGGAGCATTGCTTTCAGCGTCTAACATGTTTATCCTGATCAGACACAAAGCTACTCAAAGTCTGATCAGGTTTCAAACTATCGTAAAATGTTGTTATCTAGGAAAACCTCTCCATTACGACAACTAATGAAAAGGCTAATCGTTTGTATAAAAGCCTAGTGATAGCTTAAAGCAAGGTGACAGTAAAACAGAAAGCTCTTAAGGGAGCTTTCTGTTTTACTGTCATCTTGCTTTAAGCAGTCACCTGTCTCGTACACCTAATATTTAAGACTATTAGGAGGTCGTAATAGAGAGATTTGTCTGTATTTGGACTTGAACTTGACGGCGTTAAGCGAATGATAAATCAATTAATTGCTCATTAGCTACTGTCGACATACATTAGATACAAAACACATTGTGGCAAATTAATCGTGTTATTTGTTACAAATCAAATTATATAATGACATCATTCAGACGGAGTACATAAGGTTGTTAGTATCGACCTATTAATACAGAGCATGGGATCACTTATGCTGATGTCCGATAAACTGCCACTGTGGACACAAATCTATCAGTTTTATTCTTGCCGTAGTTTCTCTTTTGGAAATAAATTACAAAAAAAGTATTTATAAACGTTTGTAGTGGCAAAATAGTATTGATCCTAATCGAGTTCTGCAATATTCGGCGTTTGACCTGTTTGTAATAGAGGTCACTTTTGAGCATAATAGCGTTGTTTGGGAAAGCATCCGTATTGAAATACCAGAAATGATAAATTCAATTTTTAACTAAAATCTAGCTATGGGTTATGTTGTTTTCAATAAAACAAAATCGAGACTCTGATCACACTTCTACAGGAGCACTTTAATTTTTGCTCTACATCGTTTGCATAGACCTGGTACAAATATGTGATGTTCTATATATAGCCATTTGTGGAGGACGTCAATAGCACCACTAGAGGGTCAATATGTTGATATCTAGTTATCAACTGACTCTTTCAAGGTAAGGCCAGAAAGCAGAACAGTTCATATGAAATACATGTAGCCAAAAAATTGCAGACCCTGATGAGACACGTACTGTTTGCTAATGTCTACTCAAGTACCGTAGATACTAGCAAGAGCGTAGCTACCTATACGTCCATACAATGTACGCCCGGGAATTCACTTTATTTGGCTAATATTTGCAAACAGTCTTGATTCAGATCAGACGCCGCGTAACGCGCCGTCTGATCTTGATCCAAACTGTTTGTCACTCTTAGTCAACGTTTCTTCAGTTTTAAGGTTTTAAGTAAAACAAACAAAATATTTTGAATCTTTTCCCAGACGATAATTGTATTTGATGCAGACGGCAATTCACCATGATAAAAGTTAATGTACAGTGGTAAATACGCTATTCCTACCCACTCTACGCGTTTCTTACGCGTTCGTTAACCGTTCACTATGCTTTTTTTATTATCCGTTTCGTTAAACGGCTTTCCTAGCCGTTTCTTTACGCATTTATTTACGTGTTTAAAAGAGCCCGGATGAAAGGGTCATCATTTAGCCGACGGACCCCTTAGCTTCAGCGGTTTACACACCCACTTTATTACATATGTATCACAGAACACTAGGTGGTATCGCCGATAACATTGCTATCTTTAATTGGCATTACACTGTTAATCCCCCTATATCTGAGTGGCATATGTATAGTCGGGTTACATAAATAGATTGGTTACAGGCGGTGGTCAGTGCCTGTCGATAAGATCCGAAATCTCCGCGTGAAACGGATACCTGAAGCACCAATCGCAGCATCTCTGGTATAATCGTTTATTAACGCGTTTAAACGGGTTAAGATCGTTAGGCGTTAACAGTTCGTTAAGCGTTCGTTAACCGTTCACTATGCGTTTCTTACGCATAGATTTACGCGTAAATGGGTAGGAATAGCGTATTTACCACTGTACCTTCAATAATCGTTAACTATGAAAGTTGAATTTATATGGCTTATAAGCTTAGCGACCCAACCTCCCCATGAGGCCCGGACCGACTGGGAACATAGGTGGTCCCTAGACCCCTCGCTGGTGAGTCCTATATTTATTTGCGCCTTTCTACGCGCCTGACGGAGATTGAATGGGCTCAAGAAAATCAAGAAGTTAGACCGTGCATACAACAATAAATATCCTAACTCAACATCTTAGTTTTCTACACTGATTCAAATACATAAATAACTGTTAAACTCTTATAACACCATGGACCTATTTCGAATATAATCATTACATTTGCATACAGCGTGGATCCAATATATGTTCCAATAGGAGCCATCTGATCTGGTTGTACACTGTATGCTTATTTCAACCAGTATTTATTAAACTACACAGAAGTTCAAGCAGACTGGTTTATGTTTTGGCAACTTAAATGATCCACAAGGGAATATAATAACCCAAAATAGTTACATAGTCCTGAAAGAGTTAAATGAATCACAAACCAACAACTATCCAGAAAGCATATCTTACCTTTTTGACACGTTTAAGTGATTGTTTGACCTTCTTCCCGTCTAAATCCATGATTCACAATAAGTTTTGTTGATCAGTAAAGCTCCCTTAAGCTTGTTTCAATCATGTGCGATGTGACGATTGATGAAACCAAAATCACTTTTCATCAAAGGATCACGTATATTCCTTGCGCTTCACGCATATATCTGAAAATGGAAAAAAGAAATAATTGCTCCAAAAGGTTAAACAAAACGTAAACGAAAACGAAAAACAATAAAATATAAAAAAGCGGGCAGTTTAGTTTTAATCACTGTCAGATATTTCACTTTTTCTCAGCCTCAGAGGGATAGAAGAGGATGCATAAGAACCCGGTTGATTCCCTTTCTGTTTTTCAAAAACATCCGCTGGTTTTACTTGTCCAGTGTTTAGCACGTTTACACGTGACCTCGTTCAAACACTTTTACAGCCAAAATGGTGAGCCCTTCACCGTTTCATTCTCATCTGCTTCAATTTTGTTGTCTTCAATGTTGTTTAAAGTTAAACAATAAGACAGTATTACTGAAGAAATGTCAAAACGAGTGTACAACGGTTTGGATCTTGATCAGACGTCGCGTTACGCGGCGTCTGATCAGGATCTAAACATTTTGCAAACACGCTTTCTTTTAAGCGTCATTGAGAGCCAAAGGGTTAAAGTCCCATCCGAAGGACTTGATCCGGAGAGGGATCGAACACATGACCCCGGATTGATTGTTTACGAGCCCGTTAACCCTTTCCCCCATAGAAGCGACTTTTAGCGTATTTAATTCATTCCTCCGCTGAAGAAAATAGTTCCAGTTTATACCCTCATGAACAATTACCATTACAAATATTTTATATAGCCTGGCAGATTTTAGGTTAAAGCAGGCTGAAAGTAAAGCAGAATGTGCCTTAAGGCACATTCTGCTTTACTTTCAACCTGCTTTAAGTGGTCACCTGTCTTCAAAACTATAAACAGTCTATGAGGTAAAGGGTTCAGACCAAGTGGCCTCCGATGTGTTTACAATGTAATGAATTTCTTTGAGTAAAGCATCTACAGCAACATCTGGTAGAAACCATTTTGCACTTAACATTCCAAATTATCGCTTACGGAAACACTATTCATGTATCTCGACAAAGCAAAAGAGATCTCAATGTTGGTGTGAAAGACAGGTGACAGTTTGAAGCATAGAAAATTGTAAAGCATTAATATTTAACAAAATTACATTGTAATTTCATTTCAGTAGGCACCCGACAAAAATATCCTCCTTTTCGTGAATTGTCGTTTTTTTTACAAACAACCCATAACACGGTTGTTAAATATACCCAACACAATAATTAAAGGGGCATGCTTTCTTTATTTCAACTCAGCGTTTTTTAAAACCGCCGTTTGGTGCAAACTAACAGCTAATGATGAAATAAAAGTTGTTATGCTGATCGAAACGCCTTTCTAGAAAATGTTCTGTTGGAAAAATAGTCTCTGAAATTTGGCTACATATTGAATAAATCTAAAAATTCAAAATATATATTGTTTACCCCCCCCCCAAATAAAACTGGGTTAATAATATTGTAACTTGGAAATTTTATTATCCTTGTCGAAAGTCTTTTCGATCAGTACGACACATTTGTTTGTGCTTTGGCGTGAACACAACCGCATTCTAGCAAGTTTTCGAAGCACAATATCGATTTTTCTTTAAAAAAAAAGTGGATTTCGTTACCATTTAAAATCAAGGGATTTTTTCAGGGTGAGATCGGTTAAATTCACTGCGCCTCGTTAGCACACACGGCATACTCGAAATTATCATGATGCATTATACGGACATCATTTGACATGTCGGTAACAACGTTTTGTATTTTTTGGGTAAAGATAGTGTTTTTTGCAAATTTGAAGTTGATTTTTTTTAGAAAATATTTCTTTCGAAGTTGATACTGTTTGTGTTAAGACACATAGATCTGAAAAAAACATTTTGCTCTACGATGAATACTAATGCCCATACAGCGGTTTGAAAAAAAAAACCGCGCAGTTTAAATAAAGAAGGCCTGCCCCTTTTTATTATTTTTTTAGTATAATTTCACCAAGGCTGAGAACAAACTGGCTCCTGAAAAAATCGCATATTAAGGAGTATCTAAAACTATATATTGGTTCTGTGCCTCTTATTGTGTACGTTATGCAATATCATATGACTAGACATCATATCATACAAAATGTATTATTTATATCATCACTATGAACATTGGTACAATCGCATGTCCACTACTCGATCTCGCGTTTTAAAGTCGAATTTTCTCTTTTTCAAATTTCAAACGTGGCTTAGTCACATGTCAACTTTGAAGTACCAATATGTGTGACTTTAAAGCCACTTCAATCTATGGATAGTCAACCATAAAATTGTATTTCGACGTATGCGAGTAAGTGTTACATGTATCGACGAGGACTGTTTTATTTCTTATATACATTGTATTGGAACTCGGTAAAAAGCATGACTAGACACTATGCAATATAACGTTAATTAATTGGAACAGAGCGACTAATCCACGACCATTAATATCATACTATATATTCATTCATTTGCTCAGTGTAATATATGATCGACATGCTGGCTACACTTGATATTTCTTTACGCAACATTTCAAAACATTTTGACTAGACCTTCCATTTTTCTAACAATCACAATAATTGTCACAAACGTCAATTACAGTGCTCCATCTCTTCAGCGACACCTATTGGGAGACATAAATTGTGTGCGTTGTCCGGAGGGAGTCGTTATAGGGAGGGAAAATGGCAAACAATTGCAAACAGCTTAAATCCAGACCAGCGTCTGCTCTGGAAGCAAGCTGTTTGTCACTCGTAATAAAGGTTTTGACAATGATAAAAAACCTATAGGACTAATACGAATAGGACGAACAAAGTAATGATGATAATAACGACTAATACTATATGCATACATGTACATGTATATATCTAACTGGCATCCGTAAACCTAATGGTTTACCCCTCTCTATCGTGTGCCTAAACGTTGTATTCTGCTTGAACGTCGCAAAAGCATATAGTTTAGATATTTAGGCTGCGGCGAAACATTGATGTGGCAAACAGTTTATATCATGATTATAAGCCGGGCTATTCGATGTCTGATATGGATCCAAACAGCTTGTAAATGCTGATATGCTCAATCAAAAGCAGTGGAGGTTGTCACAGTTGAGAATGTGTTATTCTTTCCCAAAAAACGCGTTTACGCTACAACTATTATTTGCAGTGCAAACAGTTTGGAGCCACATCAGACGCCGGGGAACCCGGCGTCTGATCAGGCTCCAAACTGTTTGCCACCAAGATAAAAATGAGTTATCAGAATTGTCCAAAAAATGCACTTTTTTACGTTTTAGTATTTTGCGTTTGCGTTTCGTTTCGTTTAAACGGGAAAGAATAACGTATTCTCCACTGTTGCATTTAGCGCTTTCTACCATAGCCTGCTTTGAGTATCGAAGACAAATGATAGCTTAAGGGTTATTCTGCTTTACTTTCAGTCTGCTTTTAACTACAATCTGATAGAATATAAGAACTACGTGTTATGTTACATATTCATGACTGTATGAAGAGGTAAAAACATATATTGTATGCAT
Organism: Gari tellinella; assembly: GCA_922989275.2. Taxonomy (NCBI): domain Eukaryota; kingdom Metazoa; phylum Mollusca; class Bivalvia; order Cardiida; family Psammobiidae; genus Gari; species Gari tellinella. Next base: position 51,812,070 of record OV277866.1, read on the forward strand.
CTATAGAGGAATACATTAAATGCATAAAAGGTGTATCTGTGGAGTAATGGGCATTACGAAGGAACTAAGAGCAGTTTTACCCGTTTACTGCCAATTCTTTCATGAGATTTTTACCCCTTCACCGATTCATTGTCATCTGCTTTAAATTTGTTGTCTGCGATGTAGTTTCAAAATTAGAAAATAAAGCAGTATGACTCAAGAAATTTTCAAAGCGAGTGTCAAACAGTTTGGATTCTGATCAGAACTGTTTGCAAGCGCGCTTTTAAGCGTCATCGAGAGTGAAGGGTTAAGTATTTGATTAGTGTTATTTTGTCTGAAGGAACAGCTGTAGAATTGTTATTTGATATGCTTTATAGTCATGAACCATGTGTTCAAACATGCTAATGGGCGGTATGATTACATGAGCTATCGAATTTAAAGTGTTTGAAATAATAAATCGCCGAGCTAAAAGTACGTGTAGTAATTAATCGCAGACAGCCCTAGTGATAAGAGAAAGCCGGTATATCATGAATGTATAAAAGTAATGCATATTTAAAACTTGTCTTCTGTAGTTTCTTTCAGGATTTGATTTTTGGCATTTTGAACGGAGAAATATTGATTCGAGAATCAAACATTATATAGGATGACCAGACGTAGGAGTTTGGTCGTACAAGGCAGTGAAGGGATAAGTACAGTGCTCCCTCCTTATAACGGCCCTCCCAACAATGATTCCCTCCTTACAGCAACGATTTCCGCTCTTCCCCCAGACAAAACAATGATGTCTAACCTATTGATAGCTGCAATGTCATCTGCTTAAAATTGTCGTCTGCTGTTTTTTCTTTTGTCAAAGTTACATAATGGACATTTTGACAGAAAACTTTTAATGGCGAGTGACAAACAGCTTGGATCCAGATCAGACGCCGCATAACGCTGTTCCAGCTGTTTGCAAATGTAAGCAAATTTCCATTCCTATAACGACTACCTGCGAACAACGTACACACTTTTTGCCTCCCACTGGGTGTCATTGTAGAGAGGGAGTACAGTAATTACAAGTAGATATCGAACTTCCAGTGAAGTAGCCATTGACAAAGAAAGAGCATAGTACCTTAATCTATTTATGTCACAGCCATGCTGTTTGGTCTTCATGAAAGAAATGTCATACTTATTCTAACAAATTATCGCTGGCTTCAAATACTTCGTAAATGTAAGATAGTTATATTGCAAATGAATATTATGTCAAATTAATATACCTTGAATAGAATATCAGACAATTTCAATCACGAATAGACGTCGAGTTACATATATCTGTTGTGTGGTCTAGATACTAACTGTTTGTATATCAAATTTTGTCGCAGTTATCAGGATAGAGGTTTAACACCATCAGCCATCATTTTACAACAGATGTCAGTTGCCAACGTCATTTCACTCAAGATGTTAACCTTTTCACTCTCAATGACGTCATTAAACGCATTTGCAAAAAAAGTTGTGATCCTGATCAGATTTATCGTGAGGTTTTACCCCTTCACTCCACATTGTCGTGTGCTTCAACATTGTCTGCAAAATCGTTTCAAAGTTAGATTATAGGCAGTATAACTAACGTAATTTCAAAGCAATTGGTAAACAGTTTTAATCTTGATCAGGATAAAAACTGTTTGCAAATACGCTTTATGACGTCAGTGAGAGTGAAAGGGTAAATTAAACCCACTGAATCAGCAAATGACAGCGTCTTTTCTAAACCAATGCATCAGGCACTCTATTTAACTTCTAATTTAATAGTCTATAGTGTTTGATTGATTACGTTATTGATGTAAGAGCTGCAACACATGACTAAGTGTTTCACTTTCAAAATACAAAGCAATATACGTGAACCTCGGCAAGTTCAGCTCGCTCGTATTTCAAAGTTTAACTGTGTTTACCTTAAATACTTGTGGTTTCGACTAAACAAATTTGCCCCCGAAACATGAAATGGACTTTTCCAATCATTGCCCGTTTTATATATTTATTGTTTCCTCCATTCATAAAGATATGTACAAAATATTTACATATTCAACGATCAAACAATACATCTACATGTACATTGTATTCACAATGGAATGCAGTGATATACATGTACATGTTGTTTAATCATTTCTTCACTTAATTGTTTTCAGCTTCAATAGTGTTGTCTCTAAGCTCGGGCTGTATGACATAAGAAATTTCGATACGAGTGTCAAACAGTTTCATCCTGAACAGACGCTGCATAACGATCAGGATCAAAACTGTTTGCAATATCGAATTTATGCGACTCCGCCGAAACTAAATTGAGTATTTATGGATGTATCGTAAAATGACAAAAAATGCAGACCCTGGCGAGAGTGGTCCTATAGGAACCCTCTGATCTTGGTCTTCAATGTTTTCAATAGGGTCAATGTTTCATTGGAAGAGAGGAGACGGCGTTATTCTTTCTCATTTAAACGCAAACCAAAAGCAAACGCGTTGCAATAAGATATAAAAATTATATATATACATTTTGTTTTATAAATTTCTAATTATTAATTGATATCTGAGTGGCAGACAGTTTGTGTCCTGATGAGACGTCGGGTAACCCGGCGTCCGATCTTCCTACAAACTGTTTGCATTGGACATCATAGTTTTAGCCTAAACAGGTTTATTGGAAAAGAATCACGTCTTCAACCCTGTAAATTTTTTTTAAAAAGCCATTGGTCTCGGGATAAGGCAGTGATGACGATGGATCCACCCCCGGGCAATGCACTGAAGGTGTTACAGTATTCCCTACCTACAACTGACCTCCCAACAACGACTCCCTTCTTACAACGACCCTTGTCGCAGTCTCCCGCCGGTTGTTGTTGTAGAGAGGGAGTAGTGTATGCCCGTTAAATGAGACCTTTTATGGGACCATATTTTCTAAAGGTGTTTTAAAACATGTCAAGACTTGATTTGACTTTTTGCCTGCCTTAAAGTTTTGCCTGCCACCTGGTTTACGTTTGCCGTCTGCAATTATTTCTAAAAAAATATTTTAAAACCATTTTAGTTCAACTCGTGCAACACTACGTAACTCTTGTTGGATATTAGGTTCATTTGTGGATCGTCTTAGTTACAAAAAAAACCCCACTCTACTTGGAATAAATACTGCTTTAAATCAACAAAGGGTGTAGACCCTGATGAGGCTCCAAACTGTTTGCCACTGAGATTAAAAAGAGATAGATCTAGTAAGAAACCTTTCTAAAAAACTGCGCGTTCAGTAAACGCTTATGCCCCCGGTGGCAACCTTGACAGTATATTTTGAATCCAAATTAGGTCAAGGTCAAGGTCAAAATCAAGGTTGGGTGATATTGGTGGATAGCGAATAGTCCAAGGCAACAACTGTATAAGTATCCAAGCATTGGAGTAAGCGTTGTTGATGCTAGACGAAACGGTAAAATCTAGTTAACCAAGAAATATCCCAATCAAAATATTCTAAGTCCAAATTAGGTCAAGGTCAAAATCAAGGTTGGGTATTATTGGTTGCTAGGGAATGGTCCAAGGCAACAACTGTATAAATATCCAAGCATTTGAATAAGTGGTATTGTTGCTAGACGAAACGGTAAAATCTACTTAACCTGGTTAAGGACGGACGGACGGACGGGACGATTACTATATGCTTCCGCATCTGTCGATGCCGGGGCATAAAAACGTTATTTTTGTACATTTTACAACAATGAATTTGCGTTTAAGGAATAAGGTCTACTCAACTGAATGTTGACGCTGGACTCTGCTGTATTTCGCAGGGATAACGCAGTGGTGTCCTACACAAGTTTGTTGTAGGCAAACAGTATTTACATATAGCTACAGTGGAGAATCCGTTATTCTTTCCCGTTTAAACGAAACAAAACGCAAACGCAAAACACTAAAACGTAAAAAAGTGCAATTTTTGGACAATTCTGATATTTCATGTTTATCTTGGTGGCGAACAGTTTGGAGCCTGAGCAGACGCCGGGTTACACGGCGTCTGATCTGGCTACAAACTGTTTGCACTGCAAATAATAGTTTTAGCATAAACGCGTTTATTGGGAAAGAATAACACATTCTCCACTGTACATAATTATAGTATCACCTCTGTCCGGTGCGCTTGGGGCATTTTCAATTACTATTTTCAATTACTGGGATTGATCATAATGGATAACGGCACAAATCAGAGGAGATTTGTATCCAAAATAAATGGCATAGCTTTTTGTCCATTCAAAAAGCGTGCTTTGTACATTATACTTACATTATCTTTCTTCAATCATGTATATGCTTTGACTTGGAGTAGAAAAATAACTTGGATCAGACGCTTTGCACAGTTGAGAATACGCCATTAATTTAGTTCAATATTGTCAAAGAATTGTCCTTTTATATGTTTTAGTTCAATGTGTTTGTGTTTCTTTGCGTTTAAACGAGAAGGAAATATAGGATCTGTCATGAGTCGATGTTTAAGACAAGCTGATCTCAAACAAGTCTAGAATTGAAATGTTATTAAGCGAGCCTTGGCGAGCTTAATAACTTTTCTATTCTAGACGAGTTTGAGATCAACTTGTCTTAAACATCGACGAGTGACAGATTCTTTTTTTCACATTACCAACGATTTAAGCTATTTTTAAGCAATATGTATTTTTTGGAACCTCTGTGACGTCAAAACGCCGTTATAAATTGTGACGTTATAGTGACGTCATCCAAGTGATCTTACACATGTTGGAGATAAGAATATTCGTCATCGTTGTTCGCTATAGAAAACAGGGGTAGTTATGTGAGAATAGCGTCTTCTCCACTGTAAGCACCAGGATAAGTCTATATAATTACATTATTGTAGTTTTAATTCAAATAAACTTATATGCAGAAACATGTGAGAAAGGCCTATGGCCATTGTTACTTAGATAACATGAGCGGACGAGGTTTAGGATACACAAGAGAATAACAGTACATGTATACGAAGACATTAACGCATTTAGAGTGGAGAAGACATTATTTTCCTCCCAAAAAAAACCCGCGTTTACTCTGAAACATCTATTTCCATTGCAAACGGTTTAGTTGTCCTTTTAAACGTTTTATTGCAAACAGTTTGAAGCCCAACAGTCATCAAAAGCATTGCATTTAGCAGTATTATCTACGTTATTTGGCATTGTAGACAAATTCAGATGCAGAGCCTTTGAGAACAACGGTACTTGGTCTGTACAATGTTGCACTGCAATAAGGCAGGTTTTGTTTTATGACAAGGCTCAAATACATGTATAATCATCTTCGCAGGCGTACACTCTGTGCGTTTCCTTTTTGTACGTTTGATACGAACCCCTATCAAGTTATTTTGCTGCTCCAATTAATCGTTTGCAAAAACCCAGATTTTATACTTTTTTTAAGAATAAAAATATTTTAAACAGACAGCAAAAAAAAACTATTAAATGATTTTGATCCATATAAGCCAATATGCTACTGGGTTCGTGTACCTGATCTGGATCCAAACTGCACATTTTAGCAAAGCCGAGCTTAGCAGGAAGTGTAAACAAGTTACATGACAAGTAATCCTAACCAAATAGATATATATCGACCGCCAGAGATAAGCCTTTTGTTCTTTACATCTGCGGCAAATAAAACGCCGTGATTTGTGCTAGCATCAATCATTTTGACTCCTTTTATTTTGCTAATTACATTGCTTTACTGAACAATCTAATTGCGTTTCTTCGTTAGAGTAAATGGAGTGGGCAGTCTTTTGGCTACTATAACACCGTATTCTTTCATTGCCGTCTGAGTGTGGTATCTAAAATGTTTATATTATTTGGGATAAGGAAACAATATTGCGAGTACCAAACAGTTTGGATCTTGATCAGACGCCGCTTTACGCGGCGTCTGATCAGGATTCAAACTGTTTGCCAATGGAAGGGGTATCGGGCTTGGTAGTGAAAGGGGATAATTGGATTGTTGTGTTTTCTAACATCACTGGGGAGCTTTGATTAATTGTGAAGTATCGTGTGCTGGAGATAGTTTATTATATAAGAGCCGCACGGACAAAATGTAAAACAAACATTTCGGTTCACCGTTCTAAGGTAGTGCATGGAAACGGAACTGATGAATAGAGTGCATTGTATGCAACGAAATACTGTTTGTTTGAATTTCTATTTTCAATTTGCTATGATTTTTCGCCGCTTTTAGCAGTTAATCAGTCATATCGCGACGTCCAGTCTACGGTGGAGGAAGACCCCATAAGTCCTTTATGTACTGTTTTAAGCACACATCGGCAACTGAGTAGAACCACCGAATAATGTTAATAATGTTTGTCTGAATTCAGTTACATCGACGTTATACTCTTCATTGCTTTACCCTGTATACAATGGCTTTTTGCAAACAGTTTGAATCCTGATCAGACGCCGCGTAACTGATCAGGATCCAAACTGTTTGACACTCATAGCGTAAATATTTATATGCTTGTACGACGAAAACTGTATAGTTTAAGTCAAATAAACGTTCTTCTTCTACGTTCTTCTTAATACCATTTATTTAGATTTGAGACATAAAAGCAGACAAAAATTGTTTAAAACAGATGACGTCATGACAGTGGAGGAGTTAACCTTTTACAGTAGAATAGTTTGAACTCGTGAGGTCGAACTCAAATTGTTATCAGACGTCGGATACCTCAATATTAAAATATTTGACACAGCTATTATGTTTTAAAGACGATAGACTGTATTGTTTAGGTCAAATAAACGTTTTTCTTCTTCTGCAATCTTCTTAATACCATAAATTTAAATTTGAGACATAAAAGCATACGACAATTGTTTAAAACAGATAACGTCATGACAGTGGAGGAGTTAACCTCTCTAAGCATATTATTTTATACTCGTTATAACTTGTAGTCGAATTCAAATTGTTATCAGACGTCGGGTACCTCAATATTGAAATTTTTAAAAAAACCAGCTAGTGTCCAACTCATTACAGAATATCTCTTATACAGTGGAGAAAATGTTATTCTTTCCCGTTTAAACGAAACGAAACGCAAACGCAAAACGCTAAAACATAGAAAAGTGCAACTTTTGGACAATTCTGACAATTCATTTTTATTTTGGTGGCAAACAGTTTGGAGCCTGATCAGACGCCGGGTTACCCGGCGTCTGATCTGGCTCCAAACTGTTTGCAATAGAAATAATAGTTTTAGCGTAAACGCGTTTATTGGGAAAGAATAACGTTTTCTCCACTGTAGTCCGATGAATATGGCAGTTGAAATGCGATAGGAAGCTAAATGCAGTACTAAACTAAAACAAAGCAGAAAACTCCTATAAAACTTTCTTCTTTTCTTATACACTGCACGAAGCAGTAGTCCGAATAGTAACATGAACATTATAACAACTCTGCTATAGTAAGGCCTGACTGAATAAACACAAACGAATTTCAGAAAACAGAATAAGATTCATATTTTGTTGCTATTACATGTATCAATACAGTGAAGATGACGTTATTCTTTCCCGTTTAAACGCAAACGAATCGCAAACGCAATGAATAAATGGAGAAAATCTTTTGACAATTCTGACTATTTATTTCAGTCTGAGTGACAAACAGTTACGAGCCTGATCAGACGCCGGGTAACCCGGCGTCTGATCCGGCTCCAAACAGTTTGCATAGAACGCAATAGTTTTAGCGTAACCGCATTTATTGGGAATAAATAAAGTCTTCTCCACTGTACAGTGGAGAATCTGTTATTCTTTCCCGTTTAAACGCAAACGTACGCAAACGCAAAGCACTAAAACGTAGAAAAGTACAACTTTTGGACAATTCTGATAATTCATGTTTATCTTGGTGGCAAACAGTTTGGAGCCTGATCAGACGCCGGGTTACCCGGCGTCTGATCTGGCTCCAAACTGTTTGCACTGCAAATAATAGTTTTAGCGTAAACGCGTTTATTGGGAAAGAATAACAGATTCTCCACTGTATGTTATAGTGGAGAAGACGCTATTCTTTCCAAATAAACACGTTTATGCAAAAAGTATAATATCCATTGCAGACGGGTTTGGGATATTATTCGGCATCTGTTTGCCATTAAGATAAAAAAAATTCAGAATTGTGTTAATTTTCTAAATTCTATTGCACTGATTTTGAGTTGTAATTTGTGAAAGATAAGGGCCCAGACGGAATTCTTTCTTCGATGATTATATATATATATATAAAGTATTCGGACTGTAAACGACAGTTCCCTCTTGGTAGTGTCGGTATATCTCAGAATAGATAATCATCCCGCCACTGTTACGCCAAGAAAGACAGGCCATCAGACTATAGGACCAGGGTTTCTTTTGTCATTATTTAAAGAGCCGATATATCAAACGAATGACTATGTAGTTTCAAATTTAACGCCTCCAATATACTTTTATCCGAATCACTAGAGGAATCAGGACACGAACACTGAACAGGTCGGGTATTGCTGATTGATGAAATTATTGTGTTCGCCGTTTTGGGGCGGCTGTCTTTTGTGTGTTTATTCATGTTGATTTTAGATCTTATAGTAGTTATATGTCTTTTCTCGCTTTGTAGGTACATTTATGTTTTTCATATGAAGCGCTTTTGAACGCACAACCCCTGTGTGAAAAAAGCGCTATACAAATCTGGAATAATAAATAAAAAGATAAATATTTAACCCCAGTACTCCATACATGTAACTATGCTATTTTATGTAATTTAGTTATTCCTCCACTGAAGAAATTAGTTCAAACCTATACAGTCATAAATATACACCACAAGAAACAGTTTCTGCTTCCTAACAGATGATGAGTTCAAGCAGGCTGAAACTAAAGCATAAGGTGCCTTAAGATTCTAGTTTACTTTCAATGTGCATTAACTATTTCATTCTCAATGACGATTAAAAGCGCATTTGCAAACAACTTGGATCCTGATCAGACGACGCGTTATGCGGTGTCTGTTCAGGATCCAAACTGTTTGACTCGTTTTGAAATTTCTTCAGTCATACTGCCTTATTATTTAACTTTCAAACGACATAGAAGACAACAAAAATTGAAGCAGACGACAATGAAACGGTGAAGGGTTAAACATCTCACAGAAAATTAGGCAGTGAAGGTTTAAGTTCCACCTGTATTAAAAAACAGGATATGGGGTAAAGGGTTAAATGCCAGTAGACCAACCCCGAGCTAGTCAGTACACTGATGGTTAACTGACATTATAAACAGTATAGATCCTGATACATGTAAGACACGAGATTCGAAACGCTTTGTCTTGACAGTTTGTTACAGATGAATATTTTGTTCGGGGGTCAATGTACACAATTTATTAAACGAAGCTCATAATAGAACCGAGCAAAAGAAACCATGAATGTTGAGTATATTTTTTTGTTATTTTACACATTGTGAAAGAAATACTTTGTTCTCAAATTAACACTAATATGATTATATATGTTGCATACGGTTGTGAGTCTACATACAGTCGTCTAGTCACTGGATGTCTGACCAGGCTCCAATATGCGCAAATGGAATAGATATAAGATTTCTTTATTTTCCCTTCGGTAACCATGACAAACAGAATTCTGAATTATACCAAATTAACAAATGTTACAGAACTTGACGCAAGAAACCTTCCTGTAAAGTTTGGTTGAAATCAGTCAAGAATAAGAATAAGTTAGAAGAATATGTTTAAAGATATTGACAGACGTACGACGACGACGATGACGTACATTCGGCTATCACAAAAACTCATATTTGCACTTTGTGCCAGGTGAGCTAATAAAAGTACGCTCGATATGTATTCTGGCCTCTGATCTGGATGGAAACTATTTGCACAGGCATGTACAGAAACACACATGTGAGATAAACTGGAAACTAAACCAGTGGTCCAGATAAGGGGAGTATTTCAAAAACATAAATCTTTATTTCTGCATTAAACCCTATGGTGTCACTACTCATAAGAATCGTCTCGAAGTAGTAACATCATAACATTTTGTGCAGTATGAGCGAGAAAATGATGGATTTGTTCAGATTACTCCTCCTTATCTGGAACCCTGTAAACAAAATCGAAAGTTTACTTCTCTATGATAATCCGACGTCCTCGACAACTTTTTCAAATCCAAACAAGATATGGCAGAACAGGACTCTGAGATATCTTACTAACATATACACCGGTCTGTATTTGTAACAATGATCTACTGGATATCCAAAATATATTTCCCAAACTTTGATTTTATAATTCTCCAGCGACTCTCACACTTCTGGTATACATCAACTTTTCTTTCAGTAGTGGATGTTTGCGTCTGTTACTTTGTTGATAAATCAAACATTACTAACATATCAAAAGGTCATCAATAGTATCTAACAGGCCGCTACCCAGCAATATCCAGTCGATAGTGAATCTCAAACCAGCTGCTGGAGCTTACAGTATACATGCATAACATATAGATACCTAGATAGTATCAATGGATTATTTTTCGTGTTATTGAATAATGTTTTCTTCAACCCATTTCCGCATTTTCCGTTTCTAGTTTTTAAAAAAACGATGACCACTTAAAGCAGGTAGAAAATAAAGCAGAATGTGCATTCTGCTTTACTTTCAGCCTGCTTTGAGCTGTACTCTTCTTGGATATAGAAAATACGTCTGATGGTACATAGTCATCACTGTTTAAACTATATTCTTCAGTGAATGAAATATTTAAAGGCGTAAAAGGCGTATTTATGGGATTACGAGTTAAACAGCTAATTATCAAGTACTGAAAACGATACAAGTCATATAAAAGGTCTTGCGCCTGCTGGATCATTTTCGTGGCTTATTGAAAATCATATAGCAATAGCAAACAAACTGGATACTGTCAGATCAGACACCGATTAACAAAATGTCTAGTTTATATTGTACTACCATATCAAAAGGTCATAACTAATATCTAACAAGCCGCTACCTAGCAATAGTCAGTCGATAGTGAATCCCCAATCAGCTACTGGAGCTTACACTATACATGCATAACATATAGATACCTAGATATGATCAATGGATTATTCTATTTTTTTAAAAAAAATTTAAGAATACTTTTTTATAAACAGCTTATTGTCTAGTACTGAAAACGGCACCCGTCATATAAAAGATATGTTCCAACACACTTGTTCAATTGTCATAATTTAATATTAATTGTTTTCATTACTTTTGGTTAGCTGTGATTGGCTGTAATTTTTGTTTCATAACTCAATGAAAACAAAAATAAATCAGGCCACGCCTTGTCAGGACTACTTTCTCTTTGTCCAACTGCTCTCCACAAGCGCAGCACGAAGCAGGACGCCAAATGACGTCATTGACGTCGATGTAACTACAAAAAAACGTCGCGTTTTGGCGGAAAATATATATGGCGGAGGGACCACAACCTACCTTTTAAAAGCGTTAAATAATGAACACTCGTGTCGGATTCTCTATTTAACTACTTTCTTAAATTCAGTAGTGATATTAAATTTTAAGGAATAATTTTAATAATTATTGTATTCATGTAGATATGAAAAAAACACCTGATCACACTTTTGTATAAAACCACTTTCATACAGTGTAACCAAGGTTTTTTCATACCTCCATGAGTACAATAATATTAGAATTATTCCTTAAATATACATATCATTTCTACAGGCTTTTGCAGAACAAACCTAGAGTTATGATTGTTTCGATCGGAATTATAAAGCGCCCCTCCCCGCCCCACCCTGTCAGTCCAACTAGCTTACCATTGCAAACATACATGTTATATGAAGCCAGAAGGGCCTTGGTGTGATGCTTCAACTCGATATACACTGCTTCATGTGTTGTCATTATTGTGACTTTACTGAATATGGTATTTTAGTTTTGTATCTTAACATGGGCAAATGTTTGCACTGAAACATTTTAAAGTTAAAGGGAGTTTATACACTGTTATTGCCTGTTCAAGACGTGACTAAATGAATGTTTATATACAAATGCAGTTAGCCTTTACAAATATACTTTAAAAACATTTTTTTTTCGTGTATTAGTGAAAATCATATTTGCAAGTAATCTGGATACTGATGAAACGCCGATTAACTCACTCGTGGTTTTAGTGTATAAACATGTTTGGGTACAAAAAAAATGGTTAATTACCGTATGTCCTATACTTGTTTGTATTAGGCAAATTAACGACTATATAACGCCGTTTAGCTGCTTAACAAGCGCATTCTTTCACCTTTTACTCCATACATACACCCTTTTAGGTCTTTAGTTTATTCTTCCAATCAGGAAAATTATTCCAGATTATGCCGACATGAAATCGCACCCTAAGGATATTTCCAGTAACCTAGCAAATTATAACTTAACCTATAAACCTTATACAGTGGAGAAAACGTTATTTTTTCCCGTTTAAACGAAACGAAACGCAAACGCAGAACGTAGAAAAGTGCAACTTTTGGACAATTCTGAGAATTCATGTTTATCTTGGTGGAAAACAGTTTGGAGCCTGATCAGACGCCGGGTTACCCGGCGTCTGATCTGGCTCCAAACTGTTTGCAATAGAAACAATAGTTTTAGCGTAAACGCGTTTATTGGGAAAGAATAACGTTTTCTCCACTGTAACACACCCGATTGTAGCTTTAAGCAAGCTGAAAATTATGCAAAATGCTATATGAAGAACCACTTCAGCATGCGTTAACCTGTTCGCTCTCAAAGACGCTTAAAAGCGCGTTTGCAAACAGTTTGGATCCTAATCAAAGGCGGCGTCTGATCAGGATCCAAACTGTTTGACAGTCGTTTTGAAATGTCTTCAGTCATACTGTCTTATATTCTAACTTTGAACGGACATTACAGACAACAAAATAGAAGCAGACGATAATAAAGCGGTGACGGGGTACAAATCTCCCGAATATTTTGATCATGAAAGGGTGAAGCACCTGTCTGTCTTTATTACAATGAAGCTCAATTATAACGAAAACATGGGACCGTCTGATTTCGTTAGTTATAATCAAATTTCGTTATATCAGGTTCATTTTACTATACGTTAATTAAAGACAGGGAATACGATTTTTTTGTTGCATCCAGCATTTCGTTATACCCACGTCAATCTACTGAAAATGAGCGTGGGGGACCATTTACCCTGGATCCAAACTTTTGTGTGCAAAACTTGGCCTATTCGCTCTATCACAAATCTTGATAGATCCTTACAAGACAATGAGTTACTTTTATAAATACTAGATCGGTACCGGACAGTGAAACCTCTTTATTACGACCACTAAAAGGAAGACTAATTAATGGTATAAAAGTCAAGTGAGAGCTTAAAGAAAGGTGATAGTAAAACAGAAAACTCCTAAAGGAGTTTTCTGTTTTACTGTCATCTTGCTTTAAGTGGTCTTTTGTCTTAAACACTTAATAATTCGCACACTTTAGTGGTCATAAAAAGGGTTTACTATATGTGTGTGTAATGAGACATGTTATGAGTTGTCTATGTGGTATAGGCTTTATTTCATGCCCACTTGGTTCCCTACCGTCAGCAGTGTCAGAGCCATATATTCATGCAAGTGTAAGTCTGCTGATTGTCAGAAAGCTAGACTACATAATACAGTGGAGAAAACGTTATTCTTTTCCGTTTAAACTCCAAATAATGCAAACGCAATACATTAAAATCATAGGCAATGGTACCGACCTAAACGGATTTTTTTTATGATTTTTTGTAGAAAACTAGATCTGGATATATACATATAGTGAAAGAGCTGAGAAATTTGTTTTTTTGAAAAATCTTTTTTTTCACAATATTTTTTCTAAGCTCTTTCGCTATATGTATATATCCATATCTAAATTTATGCAAAAATAAAATCTGTTTAGGTCGGTACCATTGCCTATGATTAAAATGTGAAAAATTATGACATTTTGACAATTCTGACTAATCAGGTTAGTCTCAGTGGCAAAAAGTTTGGAACCTGATCAAACGCCAGTTTATTTCACTTTCTTTGATATAACCAAAAGATCGACGCTATGCCAACAATACCCTTGGTGTCGTGCGTTTTCAGTGTCTAAACAGCACCGAAATGGGCAATGTCGGGTCATCCGACGTCTGAACAGGATCCAAACGTGTGGCCACAAACATGATTTAAAAAAAATCAACAAAGGCTTCCTTTTTCTACGTTTTTTGCAACACATTTGTTTTCGCTTGCTTTTAAACCGGGAAAAGAACATTGCCTGGTCCGCTATACATTTACCTGAAAGACACTAACAGAATCCGAATACCCAAACAACTGTCGATCAATTCAGATTCGCTGTCAAATTTTAACAACTGACAGATTAATCTTAACCTTAAGGTTATATGGTAATCAAGATGTCTAGCATCTGAGTTACATAAATGTACGAAGAATATACAACCTATTTTAGTGCAGCAATGTCAGCTATATATAGTACCACTACCAAAACTATGTCTTGATATAGTGGCGAAGACGATATTCTGTCTCAGTGTACGCGTTTATGCTAAAATCCCGATTTTCATCGCAAAAACTTTTGAGCAAGTTCAGACGCAAGTGTGTCCTCTATACCGTTTGCCACTGAGATAGAAATGTAAAGAGAAATTGTAATTTACTACATTTGAATGAAGTGCAATTACGTTTCGCTTGAGTTTAAACGGGAAATAATTGCCGTCTGAGTGTGGTATCTAAAATGTTTATATTATTTGGGATAAGGAAACAATATTGCGAGTACCAAACAGTTTGGATCTTGATCAGACGCCGCTTTACGCGGCGTCTGATCAGGATTCAAACTGTTTGCCAATGGAAGGGGTATCGGGCTTGGTAGTGAAAGGGGATAATTGGATTGTTGTGTTTTCTAACATCACTGGGGAGCTTTGATTAATTGTGAAGTCTCGTGTGCTGGAGATAGTTTATTATATAAGAGCCGCACGGACAAAATGTAAAACAAACATTTCGGTTCACCGTTCTAAGGTAGTGCATGGAAACGGAACTGATGAATAGAGTGCATTGTATGCAACGAAATACTGTTTGTTTGAATTTCTATTTTCAATTTGCTATGATTTTTCGCCGCTTTTAGCAGTTAATCAGTCATATCGCGACGTCCAGTCTACGGTGGAGGAAGACCCCATAAGTCCTTTATGTACTGTTTTAAGCACACATCGGCAACTGAGTAGAACCACCGAATAATGTTAATAATGTTTGTCTGAATTCAGTTACATCGACGTTATACTCTTCATTGCTTTACCCTGTATACAATGGCTTTTTGCAAACAGTTTGAATCCTGATCAGACGCCGCGTAACTGATCAGGATCCAAACTGTTTGACACTCATAGCGTAAATATTTATATGCTTGTACGACGAAAACTGTATAGTTTAAGTCAAATAAACGTTCTTCTTCTACGTTCTTCTTAATACCATTTATTTAGATTTGAGACATAAAAGCAGACAAAAATTGTTTAAAACAGATGACGTCATGACAGTGGAGGAGTTAACCTTTTACAGTAGAATAGTTTGAACTCGTGAGGTCGAACTCAAATTGTTATCAGACGTCGGATACCTCAATATTAAAATATTTGACACAGCTATTATGTTTTAAAGACGATAGACTGTATTGTTTAGGTCAAATAAACGTTTTTCTTCTTCTGCAATCTTCTTAATACCATAAATTTAAATTTGAGACATAAAAGCAGACGACAATTGTTTAAAACAGATAACGTCATGACAGTGGAGGAGTTAACCTCTCTAAGCATATTATTTTATACTCGTTATAACTTGTAGTCGAATTCAAATTGTTATCAGACGTCGGGTACCTCAATATTGAAATTTTTAAAAAAACCAGCTAGTGTCCAACTCATTACAGAATATCTCTTATACAGTGGAGAAAATGTTATTCTTTCCCGTTTAAACGAAACGAAACGCAAACGCAAAACGCTAAAACATAGAAAAGTGCAACTTTTGGACAATTCTGACAATTCATTTTTATTTTGGTGGCAAACAGTTTGGAGCCTGATCAGACGCCGGGTTACCCGGCGTCTGATCTGGCTCCAAACTGTTTGCAATAGAAATAATAGTTTTAGCGTAAACGCGTTTATTGGGAAAGAATAACGTTTTCTCCACTGTAGTCCGATGAATATGGCAGTTGAAATGCGATAGGAAGCTAAATGCAGTACTAAACTAAAACAAAGCAGAAAACTCCTATAAAACTTTCTTCTTTTCTTATACACTGCACGAAGCAGTAGTCCGAATAGTAACATGAACATTATAACAACTCTGCTATAGTAAGGCCTGACTGAATAAACACAAACGAATTTCAGAAAACAGAATAAGATTCATATTTTGTTGCTATTACATGTATCAATACAGTGAAGATGACGTTATTCTTTCCCGTTTAAACGCAAACGAATCGCAAACGCAATGAATAAATGGAGAAAATCTTTTGACAATTCTGACTATTTATTTCAGTCTGAGTGACAAACAGTTACGAGCCTGATCAGACGCCGGGTAACCCGGCGTCTGATCCGGCTCCAAACAGTTTGCATAGAACGCAATAGTTTTAGCGTAACCGCATTTATTGGGAATAAATAAAGTCTTCTCCACTGTACAGTGGAGAATCTGTTATTCTTTCCCGTTTAAACGCAAACGTACGCAAACGCAAAGCACTAAAACGTAGAAAAGTACAACTTTTGGACAATTCTGATAATTCATGTTTATCTTGGTGGCAAACAGTTTGGAGCCTGATCAGACGCCGGGTAACCCGGCGTCTGATCAGGCTCCAAACTGTTTGCACTGCAAATAATAGTTTTAGCGTAAACGCGTTTATTGGGAAAGAATAACAGATTCTCCACTGTATGTTATAGTGGAGAAGACGCTATTCTTTCCAAATAAACACGTTTATGCAAAAAGTATAATATCCATTGCAGACGGGTTTGGGATATTATTCGGCATCTGTTTGCCATTAAGATAAAAAAAATTCAGAATTGTGTTAATTTTCTAAATTCTATTGCACTGATTTTGAGTTGTAATTTGTGAAAGATAAGGGCCCAGACGGAATTCTTTCTTCGATGATTATATATATATATATATAAAGTATTCGGACTGTAAACGACAGTTCCCTCTTGGTAGTGTCGGTATATCTCAGAATAGATAATCATCCCGCCACTGTTACGCCAAGAAAGACAGGCCATCAGACTATAGGACCAGGGTTTCTTTTGTCATTATTTAAAGAGCCGATATATCAAACGAATGACTATGTAGTTTCAAATTTAACGCCTCCAATATACTTTTATCCGAATCACTAGAGGAATCAGGACACGAACACTGAACAGGTCGGGTATTGCTGATTGATGAAATTATTGTGTTCGCCGTTTTGGGGCGGCTGTCTTTTGTGTGTTTATTCATGTTGATTTTAGATCTTATAGTAGTTATATGTCTTTTCTCGCTTTGTAGGTACATTTATGTTTTTTCATATGAAGCGCTTTTGAACGCACAACCCCTGTGTGAAAAAAGCGCTATACAAATCTGGAATAATAAATAAAAAGATAAATATTTAACCCCAGTACTCCATACATGTAACTATGCTATTTTATGTAATTTAGTTATTCCTCCACTGAAGAAATTAGTTCAAACCTATACAGTCATAAATATACACCACAAGAAACAGTTTCTGCTTCCTAACAGATGATGAGTTCAAGCAGGCTGAAACTAAAGCATAAGGTGCCTTAAGATTCTAGTTTACTTTCAATGTGCATTAACTATTTCATTCTCAATGACGATTAAAAGCGCATTTGCAAACAACTTGGATCCTGATCAGACGACGCGTTATGCGGTGTCTGTTCAGGATCCAAACTGTTTGACTCGTTTTGAAATTTCTTCAGTCATACTGCCTTATTATTTAACTTTCAAACGACATAGAAGACAACAAAAATTGAAGCAGACGACAATGAAACGGTGAAGGGTTAAACATCTCACAGAAAATTAGGCAGTGAAGGTTTAAGTTCCACCTGTATTAAAAAACAGGATATGGGGTAAAGGGTTAAATGCCAGTAGACCAACCCCGAGCTAGTCAGTACACTGATGGTTAACTGACATTATAAACAGTATAGATCCTGATACATGTAAGACACGAGATTCGAAACGCTTTGTCTTGACAGTTTGTTACAGATGAATATTTTGTTCGGGGGTCAATGTACACAATTTATTAAACGAAGCTCATAATAGAACCGAGCAAAAGAAACCATGAATGTTGAGTATATTTTTTTGTTATTTTACACATTGTGAAAGAAATACTTTGTTCTCAAATTAACACTAATATGATTATATATGTTGCATACGGTTGTGAGTCTACATACAGTCGTCTAGTCACTGGATGTCTGACCAGGCTCCAATATGCGCAAATGGAATAGATATAAGATTTCTTTATTTTCCCTTCGGTAACCATGACAAACAGAATTCTGAATTATACCAAATTAACAAATGTTACAGAACTTGACGCAAGAAACCTTCCTGTAAAGTTTGGTTGAAATCAGTCAAGAATAAGAATAAGTTAGAAGAATATGTTTAAAGATATTGACAGACGTACGACGACGACGATGACGTACATTCGGCTATCACAAAAACTCATATTTGCACTTTGTGCCAGGTGAGCTAATAAAAGTACGCTCGATATGTATTCTGGCCTCTGATCTGGATGGAAACTATTTGCACAGGCATGTACAGAAACACACATGTGAGATAAACTGGAAACTAAACCAGTGGTCCAGATAAGGGGAGTATTTCAAAAACATAAATCTTTATTTCTGCATTAAACCCTATGGTGTCACTACTCATAAGAATCGTCTCGAAGTAGTAACATCATAACATTTTGTGCAG
The DNA here is from genome assembly GCA_922989275.2 of Gari tellinella. Taxonomy (NCBI): domain Eukaryota; kingdom Metazoa; phylum Mollusca; class Bivalvia; order Cardiida; family Psammobiidae; genus Gari; species Gari tellinella. The sequence goes on from OV277866.1 coordinate 51,830,840, forward strand.
TATGAGCGAGAAAATGATGGATTTGTTCAGATTACTCCTCCTTATCTGGAACCCTGTAAACAAAATCGAAAGTTTACTTCTCTATGATAATCCGACGTCCTCGACAACTTTTTCAAATCCAAACAAGATATGGCAGAACAGGACTCTGAGATATCTTACTAACATATACACCGGTCTGTATTTGTAACAATGATCTACTGGATATCCAAAATATATTTCCCAAACTTTGATTTTATAATTCTCCAGCGACTCTCACACTTCTGGTATACATCAACTTTTCTTTCAGTAGTGGATGTTTGCGTCTGTTACTTTGTTGATAAATCAAACATTACTAACATATCAAAAGGTCATCAATAGTATCTAACAGGCCGCTACCCAGCAATATCCAGTCGATAGTGAATCTCAAACCAGCTGCTGGAGCTTACAGTATACATGCATAACATATAGATACCTAGATAGTATCAATGGATTATTTTTCGTGTTATTGAATAATGTTTTCTTCAACCCATTTCCGCATTTTCCGTTTCTAGTTTTTAAAAAAACGATGACCACTTAAAGCAGGTAGAAAATAAAGCAGAATGTGCATTCTGCTTTACTTTCAGCCTGCTTTGAGCTGTACTCTTCTTGGATATAGAAAATACGTCTGATGGTACATAGTCATCACTGTTTAAACTATATTCTTCAGTGAATGAAATATTTAAAGGCGTAAAAGGCGTATTTATGGGATTACGAGTTAAACAGCTAATTATCAAGTACTGAAAACGATACAAGTCATATAAAAGGTCTTGCGCCTGCTGGATCATTTTCGTGGCTTATTGAAAATCATATAGCAATAGCAAACAAACTGGATACTGTCAGATCAGACACCGATTAACAAAATGTCTAGTTTATATTGTACTACCATATCAAAAGGTCATAACTAATATCTAACAAGCCGCTACCTAGCAATAGTCAGTCGATAGTGAATCCCCAATCAGCTACTGGAGCTTACACTATACATGCATAACATATAGATACCTAGATATGATCAATGGATTATTCTATTTTTTTAAAAAAATTTTAAGAATACTTTTTTATAAACAGCTTATTGTCTAGTACTGAAAACGGCACCCGTCATATAAAAGATATGTTCCAACACACTTGTTCAATTGTCATAATTTAATATTAATTGTTTTCATTACTTTTGGTTAGCTGTGATTGGCTGTAATTTTTGTTTCATAACTCAATGAAAACAAAAATAAATCAGGCCACGCCTTGTCAGGACTACTTTCTCTTTGTCCAACTGCTCTCCACAAGCGCAGCACGAAGCAGGACGCCAAATGACGTCATTGACGTCGATGTAACTACAAAAAAACGTCGCGTTTTGGCGGAAAATATATATGGCGGAGGGACCACAACCTACCTTTTAAAAGCGTTAAATAATGAACACTCGTGTCGGATTCTCTATTTAACTACTTTCTTAAATTCAGTAGTGATATTAAATTTTAAGGAATAATTTTAATAATTATTGTATTCATGTAGATATGAAAAAAACACCTGATCACACTTTTGTATAAAACCACTTTCATACAGTGTAACCAAGGTTTTTTCATACCTCCATGAGTACAATAATATTAGAATTATTCCTTAAATATACATATCATTTCTACAGGCTTTTGCAGAACAAACCTAGAGTTATGATTGTTTCGATCGGAATTATAAAGCGCCCCTCCCCGCCCCACCCTGTCAGTCCAACTAGCTTACCATTGCAAACATACATGTTATATGAAGCCAGAAGGGCCTTGGTGTGATGCTTCAACTCGATATACACTGCTTCATGTGTTGTCATTATTGTGACTTTACTGAATATGGTATTTTAGTTTTGTATCTTAACATGGGCAAATGTTTGCACTGAAACATTTTAAAGTTAAAGGGAGTTTATACACTGTTATTGCCTGTTCAAGACGTGACTAAATGAATGTTTATATACAAATGCAGTTAGCCTTTACAAATATACTTTAAAAACATTTTTTTTTCGTGTATTAGTGAAAATCATATTTGCAAGTAATCTGGATACTGATGAAACGCCGATTAACTCACTCGTGGTTTTAGTGTATAAACATGTTTGGGTACAAAAAAAATGGTTAATTACCGTATGTCCTATACTTGTTTGTATTAGGCAAATTAACGACTATATAACGCCGTTTAGCTGCTTAACAAGCGCATTCTTTCACCTTTTACTCCATACATACACCCTTTTAGGTCTTTAGTTTATTCTTCCAATCAGGAAAATTATTCCAGATTATGCCGACATGAAATCGCACCCTAAGGATATTTCCAGTAACCTAGCAAATTATAACTTAACCTATAAACCTTATACAGTGGAGAAAACGTTATTTTTTCCCGTTTAAACGAAACGAAACGCAAACGCAGAACGTAGAAAAGTGCAACTTTTGGACAATTCTGAGAATTCATGTTTATCTTGGTGGAAAACAGTTTGGAGCCTGATCAGACGCCGGGTTACCCGGCGTCTGATCTGGCTCCAAACTGTTTGCAATAGAAACAATAGTTTTAGCGTAAACGCGTTTATTGGGAAAGAATAACGTTTTCTCCACTGTAACACACCCGATTGTAGCTTTAAGCAAGCTGAAAATTATGCAAAATGCTATATGAAGAACCACTTCAGCATGCGTTAACCTGTTCGCTCTCAAAGACGCTTAAAAGCGCGTTTGCAAACAGTTTGGATCCTAATCAAAGGCGGCGTCTGATCAGGATCCAAACTGTTTGACAGTCGTTTTGAAATGTCTTCAGTCATACTGTCTTATATTCTAACTTTGAACGGACATTACAGACAACAAAATAGAAGCAGACGATAATAAAGCGGTGACGGGGTACAAATCTCCCGAATATTTTGATCATGAAAGGGTGAAGCACCTGTCTGTCTTTATTACAATGAAGCTCAATTATAACGAAAACATGGGACCGTCTGATTTCGTTAGTTATAATCAAATTTCGTTATATCAGGTTCATTTTACTATACGTTAATTAAAGACAGGGAATACGATTTTTTTGTTGCATCCAGCATTTCGTTATACCCACGTCAATCTACTGAAAATGAGCGTGGGGGACCATTTACCCTGGATCCAAACTTTTGTGTGCAAAACTTGGCCTATTCGCTCTATCACAAATCTTGATAGATCCTTACAAGACAATGAGTTACTTTTATAAATACTAGATCGGTACCGGACAGTGAAACCTCTTTATTACGACCACTAAAAGGAAGACTAATTAATGGTATAAAAGTCAAGTGAGAGCTTAAAGAAAGGTGATAGTAAAACAGAAAACTCCTAAAGGAGTTTTCTGTTTTACTGTCATCTTGCTTTAAGTGGTCTTTTGTCTTAAACACTTAATAATTCGCACACTTTAGTGGTCATAAAAAGGGTTTACTATATGTGTGTGTAATGAGACATGTTATGAGTTGTCTATGTGGTATAGGCTTTATTTCATGCCCACTTGGTTCCCTACCGTCAGCAGTGTCAGAGCCATATATTCATGCAAGTGTAAGTCTGCTGATTGTCAGAAAGCTAGACTACATAATACAGTGGAGAAAACGTTATTCTTTTCCGTTTAAACTCCAAATAATGCAAACGCAATACATTAAAATCATAGGCAATGGTACCGACCTAAACGGATTTTTTTTATGATTTTTTGTAGAAAACTAGATCTGGATATATACATATAGTGAAAGAGCTGAGAAATTTGTTTTTTTGAAAAATCTTTTTTTTCACAATATTTTTTCTAAGCTCTTTCGCTATATGTATATATCCATATCTAAATTTATGCAAAAATAAAATCTGTTTAGGTCGGTACCATTGCCTATGATTAAAATGTGAAAAATTATGACATTTTGACAATTCTGACTAATCAGGTTAGTCTCAGTGGCAAAAAGTTTGGAACCTGATCAAACGCCAGTTTATTTCACTTTCTTTGATATAACCAAAAGATCGACGCTATGCCAACAATACCCTTGGTGTCGTGCGTTTTCAGTGTCTAAACAGCACCGAAATGGGCAATGTCGGGTCATCCGACGTCTGAACAGGATCCAAACGTGTGGCCACAAACATGATTTAAAAAAAATCAACAAAGGCTTCCTTTTTCTACGTTTTTTGCAACACATTTGTTTTCGCTTGCTTTTAAACCGGGAAAAGAACATTGCCTGGTCCGCTATACATTTACCTGAAAGACACTAACAGAATCCGAATACCCAAACAACTGTCGATCAATTCAGATTCGCTGTCAAATTTTAACAACTGACAGATTAATCTTAACCTTAAGGTTATATGGTAATCAAGATGTCTAGCATCTGAGTTACATAAATGTACGAAGAATATACAACCTATTTTAGTGCAGCAATGTCAGCTATATATAGTACCACTACCAAAACTATGTCTTGATATAGTGGCGAAGACGATATTCTGTCTCAGTGTACGCGTTTATGCTAAAATCCCGATTTTCATCGCAAAAACTTTTGAGCAAGTTCAGACGCAAGTGTGTCCTCTATACCGTTTGCCACTGAGATAGAAATGTAAAGAGAAATTGTAATTTACTACATTTGAATGAAGTGCAATTACGTTTCGCTTGAGTTTAAACGGGAAATAATTGCCGTCTGAGTGTGGTATCTAAAATGTTTATATTATTTGGGATAAGGAAACAATATTGCGAGTACCAAACAGTTTGGATCTTGATCAGACGCCGCTTTACGCGGCGTCTGATCAGGATTCAAACTGTTTGCCAATGGAAGGGGTATCGGGCTTGGTAGTGAAAGGGGATAATTGGATTGTTGTGTTTTCTAACATCACTGGGGAGCTTTGATTAATTGTGAAGTCTCGTGTGCTGGAGATAGTTTATTATATAAGAGCCGCACGGACAAAATGTAAAACAAACATTTCGGTTCACCGTTCTAAGGTAGTGCATGGAAACGGAACTGATGAATAGAGTGCATTGTATGCAACGAAATACTGTTTGTTTGAATTTCTATTTTCAATTTGCTATGATTTTTCGCCGCTTTTAGCAGTTAATCAGTCATATCGCGACGTCCAGTCTACGGTGGAGGAAGACCCCATAAGTCCTTTATGTACTGTTTTAAGCACACATCGGCAACTGAGTAGAACCACCGAATAATGTTAATAATGTTTGTCTGAATTCAGTTACATCGACGTTATACTCTTCATTGCTTTACCCTGTATACAATGGCTTTTTGCAAACAGTTTGAATCCTGATCAGACGCCGCGTAACTGATCAGGATCCAAACTGTTTGACACTCATAGCGTAAATATTTATATGCTTGTACGACGAAAACTGTATAGTTTAAGTCAAATAAACGTTCTTCTTCTACGTTCTTCTTAATACCATTTATTTAGATTTGAGACATAAAAGCAGACAAAAATTGTTTAAAACAGATGACGTCATGACAGTGGAGGAGTTAACCTTTTACAGTAGAATAGTTTGAACTCGTGAGGTCGAACTCAAATTGTTATCAGACGTCGGATACCTCAATATTAAAATATTTGACACAGCTATTATGTTTTAAAGACGATAGACTGTATTGTTTAGGTCAAATAAACGTTTTTCTTCTTCTGCAATCTTCTTAATACCATAAATTTAAATTTGAGACATAAAAGCAGACGACAATTGTTTAAAACAGATAACGTCATGACAGTGGAGGAGTTAACCTCTCTAAGCATATTATTTTATACTCGTTATAACTTGTAGTCGAATTCAAATTGTTATCAGACGTCGGGTACCTCAATATTGAAATTTTTAAAAAAAACCAGCTAGTGTCCAACTCATTACAGAATATCTCTTATACAGTGGAGAAAATGTTATTCTTTCCCGTTTAAACGAAACGAAACGCAAACGCAAAACGCTAAAACATAGAAAAGTGCAACTTTTGGACAATTCTGACAATTCATTTTTATTTTGGTGGCAAACAGTTTGGAGCCTGATCAGACGCCGGGTTACCCGGCGTCTGATCTGGCTCCAAACTGTTTGCAATAGAAATAATAGTTTTAGCGTAAACGCGTTTATTGGGAAAGAATAACGTTTTCTCCACTGTAGTCCGATGAATATGGCAGTTGAAATGCGATAGGAAGCTAAATGCAGTACTAAACTAAAACAAAGCAGAAAACTCCTATAAAACTTTCTTCTTTTCTTATACACTGCAAGAAGCAGTAGTCCGAATAGTAACATGAACATTATAACAACTCTGCTATAGTAAGGCCTGACTGAATAAACACAAACGAATTTCAGAAAACAGAATAAGATTCATATTTTGTTGCTATTACATGTATCAATACAGTGAAGATGACGTTATTCTTTCCCGTTTAAACGCAAACGAATCGCAAACGCAATGAATAAATGGAGAAAATCTTTTGACAATTCTGACTATTTATTTCAGTCTGAGTGACAAACAGTTACGAGCCTGATCAGACGCCGGGTAACCCGGCGTCTGATCCGGCTCCAAACAGTTTGCATAGAACGCAATAGTTTTAGCGTAACCGCATTTATTGGGAATAAATAAAGTCTTCTCCACTGTACAGTGGAGAATCTGTTATTCTTTCCCGTTTAAACGCAAACGTACGCAAACGCAAAGCACTAAAACGTAGAAAAGTACAACTTTTGGACAATTCTGATAATTCATGTTTATCTTGGTGGCAAACAGTTTGGAGCCTGATCAGACGCCGGGTTACCCGGCGTCTGATCTGGCTCCAAACTGTTTGCACTGCAAATAATAGTTTTAGCGTAAACGCGTTTATTGGGAAAGAATAACAGATTCTCCACTGTATGTTATAGTGGAGAAGACGCTATTCTTTCCAAATAAACACGTTTATGCAAAAAGTATAATATCCATTGCAGACGGGTTTGGGATATTATTCGGCATCTGTTTGCCATTAAGATAAAAAAAATTCAGAATTGTGTTAATTTTCTAAATTCTATTGCACTGATTTTGAGTTGTAATTTGTGAAAGATAAGGGCCCAGACGGAATTCTTTCTTCGATGATTATATATATATATATAAAGTATTCGGACTGTAAACGACAGTTCCCTCTTGGTAGTGTCGGTATATCTCAGAATAGATAATCATCCCGCCACTGTTACGCCAAGAAAGACAGGCCATCAGACTATAGGACCAGGGTTTCTTTTGTCATTATTTAAAGAGCCGATATATCAAACGAATGACTATGTAGTTTCAAATTTAACGCCTCCAATATACTTTTATCCGAATCACTAGAGGAATCAGGACACGAACACTGAACAGGTCGGGTATTGCTGATTGATGAAATTATTGTGTTCGCCGTTTTGGGGCGGCTGTCTTTTGTGTGTTTATTCATGTTGATTTTAGATCTTATAGTAGTTATATGTCTTTTCTCGCTTTGTAGGTACATTTATGTTTTTTCATATGAAGCGCTTTTGAACGCACAACCCCTGTGTGAAAAAAGCGCTATACAAATCTGGAATAATAAATAAAAAGATAAATATTTAACCCCAGTACTCCATACATGTAACTATGCTATTTTATGTAATTTAGTTATTCCTCCACTGAAGAAATTAGTTCAAACCTATACAGTCATAAATATACACCACAAGAAACAGTTTCTGCTTCCTAACAGATGATGAGTTCAAGCAGGCTGAAACTAAAGCATAAGGTGCCTTAAGATTCTAGTTTACTTTCAATGTGCATTAACTATTTCATTCTCAATGACGATTAAAAGCGCATTTGCAAACAACTTGGATCCTGATCAGACGACGCGTTATGCGGTGTCTGTTCAGGATCCAAACTGTTTGACTCGTTTTGAAATTTCTTCAGTCATACTGCCTTATTATTTAACTTTCAAACGACATAGAAGACAACAAAAATTGAAGCAGACGACAATGAAACGGTGAAGGGTTAAACATCTCACAGAAAATTAGGCAGTGAAGGTTTAAGTTCCACCTGTATTAAAAAACAGGATATGGGGTAAAGGGTTAAATGCCAGTAGACCAACCCCGAGCTAGTCAGTACACTGATGGTTAACTGACATTATAAACAGTATAGATCCTGATACATGTAAGACACGAGATTCGAAACGCTTTGTCTTGACAGTTTGTTACAGATGAATATTTTGTTCGGGGGTCAATGTACACAATTTATTAAACGAAGCTCATAATAGAACCGAGCAAAAGAAACCATGAATGTTGAGTATATTTTTTTGTTATTTTACACATTGTGAAAGAAATACTTTGTTCTCAAATTAACACTAATATGATTATATATGTTGCATACGGTTGTGAGTCTACATACAGTCGTCTAGTCACTGGATGTCTGACCAGGCTCCAATATGCGCAAATGGAATAGATATAAGATTTCTTTATTTTCCCTTCGGTAACCATGACAAACAGAATTCTGAATTATACCAAATTAACAAATGTTACAGAACTTGACGCAAGAAACCTTCCTGTAAAGTTTGGTTGAAATCAGTCAAGAATAAGAATAAGTTAGAAGAATATGTTTAAAGATATTGACAGACGTACGACGACGACGATGACGTACATTCGGCTATCACAAAAACTCATATTTGCACTTTGTGCCAGGTGAGCTAATAAAAGTACGCTCGATATGTATTCTGGCCTCTGATCTGGATGGAAACTATTTGCACAGGCATGTACAGAAACACACATGTGAGATAAACTGGAAACTAAACCAGTGGTCCAGATAAGGGGAGTATTTCAAAAACATAAATCTTTATTTCTGCATTAAACCCTATGGTGTCACTACTCATAAGAATCGTCTCGAAGTAGTAACATCATAACATTTTGTGCAGTATGAGCGAGAAAATGATGGATTTGTTCAGATTACTCCTCCTTATCTGGAACCCTGTAAACAAAATCGAAAGTTTACTTCTCTATGATAATCCGACGTCCTCGACAACTTTTTCAAATCCAAACAAGATATGGCAGAACAGGACTCTGAGATATCTTACTAACATATACACCGGTCTGTATTTGTAACAATGATCTACTGGATATCCAAAATATATTTCCCAAACTTTGATTTTATAATTCTCCAGCGACTCTCACACTTCTGGTATACATCAACTTTTCTTTCAGTAGTGGATGTTTGCGTCTGTTACTTTGTTGATAAATCAAACATTACTAACATATCAAAAGGTCATCAATAGTATCTAACAGGCCGCTACCCAGCAATATCCAGTCGATAGTGAATCTCAAACCAGCTGCTGGAGCTTACAGTATACATGCATAACATATAGATACCTAGATAGTATCAATGGATTATTTTTCGTGTTATTGAATAATGTTTTCTTCAACCCATTTCCGCATTTTCCGTTTCTAGTTTTTAAAAAAACGATGACCACTTAAAGCAGGTAGAAAATAAAGCAGAATGTGCATTCTGCTTTACTTTCAGCCTGCTTTGAGCTGTACTCTTCTTGGATATAGAAAATACGTCTGATGGTACATAGTCATCACTGTTTAAACTATATTCTTCAGTGAATGAAATATTTAAAGGCGTAAAAGGCGTATTTATGGGATTACGAGTTAAACAGCTAATTATCAAGTACTGAAAACGATACAAGTCATATAAAAGGTCTTGCGCCTGCTGGATCATTTTCGTGGCTTATTGAAAATCATATAGCAATAGCAAACAAACTGGATACTGTCAGATCAGACACCGATTAACAAAATGTCTAGTTTATATTGTACTACCATATCAAAAGGTCATAACTAATATCTAACAAGCCGCTACCTAGCAATAGTCAGTCGATAGTGAATCCCCAATCAGCTACTGGAGCTTACACTATACATGCATAACATATAGATACCTAGATATGATCAATGGATTATTCTATTTTTTTAAAAAAAATTTAAGAATACTTTTTTATAAACAGCTTATTGTCTAGTACTGAAAACGGCACCCGTCATATAAAAGATATGTTCCAACACACTTGTTCAATTGTCATAATTTAATATTAATTGTTTTCATTACTTTTGGTTAGCTGTGATTGGCTGTAATTTTTGTTTCATAACTCAATGAAAACAAAAATAAATCAGGCCACGCCTTGTCAGGACTACTTTCTCTTTGTCCAACTGCTCTCCACAAGCGCAGCACGAAGCAGGACGCCAAATGACGTCATTGACGTCGATGTAACTACAAAAAAACGTCGCGTTTTGGCGGAAAATATATATGGCGGAGGGACCACAACCTACCTTTTAAAAGCGTTAAATAATGAACACTCGTGTCGGATTCTCTATTTAACTACTTTCTTAAATTCAGTAGTGATATTAAATTTTAAGGAATAATTTTAATAATTATTGTATTCATGTAGATATGAAAAAAACACCTGATCACACTTTTGTATAAAACCACTTTCATACAGTGTAACCAAGGTTTTTTCATACCTCCATGAGTACAATAATATTAGAATTATTCCTTAAATATACATATCATTTCTACAGGCTTTTGCAGAACAAACCTAGAGTTATGATTGTTTCGATCGGAATTATAAAGCGCCCCTCCCCGCCCCACCCTGTCAGTCCAACTAGCTTACCATTGCAAACATACATGTTATATGAAGCCAGAAGGGCCTTGGTGTGATGCTTCAACTCGATATACACTGCTTCATGTGTTGTCATTATTGTGACTTTACTGAATATGGTATTTTAGTTTTGTATCTTAACATGGGCAAATGTTTGCACTGAAACATTTTAAAGTTAAAGGGAGTTTATACACTGTTATTGCCTGTTCAAGACGTGACTAAATGAATGTTTATATACAAATGCAGTTAGCCTTTACAAATATACTTTAAAAACATTTTTTTTTCGTGTATTAGTGAAAATCATATTTGCAAGTAATCTGGATACTGATGAAACGCCGATTAACTCACTCGTGGTTTTAGTGTATAAACATGTTTGGGTACAAAAAAAATGGTTAATTACCGTATGTCCTATACTTGTTTGTATTAGGCAAATTAACGACTATATAACGCCGTTTAGCTGCTTAACAAGCGCATTCTTTCACCTTTTACTCCATACATACACCCTTTTAGGTCTTTAGTTTATTCTTCCAATCAGGAAAATTATTCCAGATTATGCCGACATGAAATCGCACCCTAAGGATATTTCCAGTAACCTAGCAAATTATAACTTAACCTATAAACCTTATACAGTGGAGAAAACGTTATTTTTTCCCGTTTAAACGAAACGAAACGCAAACGCAGAACGTAGAAAAGTGCAACTTTTGGACAATTCTGAGAATTCATGTTTATCTTGGTGGAAAACAGTTTGGAGCCTGATCAGACGCCGGGTTACCCGGCGTCTGATCTGGCTCCAAACTGTTTGCAATAGAAACAATAGTTTTAGCGTAAACGCGTTTATTGGGAAAGAATAACGTTTTCTCCACTGTAACACACCCGATTGTAGCTTTAAGCAAGCTGAAAATTATGCAAAATGCTATATGAAGAACCACTTCAGCATGCGTTAACCTGTTCGCTCTCAAAGACGCTTAAAAGCGCGTTTGCAAACAGTTTGGATCCTAATCAAAGGCGGCGTCTGATCAGGATCCAAACTGTTTGACAGTCGTTTTGAAATGTCTTCAGTCATACTGTCTTATATTCTAACTTTGAACGGACATTACAGACAACAAAATAGAAGCAGACGATAATAAAGCGGTGACGGGGTACAAATCTCCCGAATATTTTGATCATGAAAGGGTGAAGCACCTGTCTGTCTTTATTACAATGAAGCTCAATTATAACGAAAACATGGGACCGTCTGATTTCGTTAGTTATAATCAAATTTCGTTATATCAGGTTCATTTTACTATACGTTAATTAAAGACAGGGAATACGATTTTTTTGTTGCATCCAGCATTTCGTTATACCCACGTCAATCTACTGAAAATGAGCGTGGGGGACCATTTACCCTGGATCCAAACTTTTGTGTGCAAAACTTGGCCTATTCGCTCTATCACAAATCTTGATAGATCCTTACAAGACAATGAGTTACTTTTATAAATACTAGATCGGTACCGGACAGTGAAACCTCTTTATTACGACCACTAAAAGGAAGACTAATTAATGGTATAAAAGTCAAGTGAGAGCTTAAAGAAAGGTGATAGTAAAACAGAAAACTCCTAAAGGAGTTTTCTGTTTTACTGTCATCTTGCTTTAAGTGGTCTTTTGTCTTAAACACTTAATAATTCGCACACTTTAGTGGTCATAAAAAGGGTTTACTATATGTGTGTGTAATGAGACATGTTATGAGTTGTCTATGTGGTATAGGCTTTATTTCATGCCCACTTGGTTCCCTACCGTCAGCAGTGTCAGAGCCATATATTCATGCAAGTGTAAGTCTGCTGATTGTCAGAAAGCTAGACTACATAATACAGTGGAGAAAACGTTATTCTTTTCCGTTTAAACTCCAAATAATGCAAACGCAATACATTAAAATCATAGGCAATGGTACCGACCTAAACGGATTTTTTTTATGATTTTTTGTAGAAAACTAGATCTGGATATATACATATAGTGAAAGAGCTGAGAAATTTGTTTTTTTGAAAAATCTTTTTTTTCACAATATTTTTTCTAAGCTCTTTCGCTATATGTATATATCCATATCTAAATTTATGCAAAAATAAAATCTGTTTAGGTCGGTACCATTGCCTATGATTAAAATGTGAAAAATTATGACATTTTGACAATTCTGACTAATCAGGTTAGTCTCAGTGGCAAAAAGTTTGGAACCTGATCAAACGCCAGTTTATTTCACTTTCTTTGATATAACCAAAAGATCGACGCTATGCCAACAATACCCTTGGTGTCGTGCGTTTTCAGTGTCTAAACAGCACCGAAATGGGCAATGTCGGGTCATCCGACGTCTGAACAGGATCCAAACGTGTGGCCACAAACATGATTTAAAAAAAATCAACAAAGGCTTCCTTTTTCTACGTTTTTTGCAACACATTTGTTTTCGCTTGCTTTTAAACCGGGAAAAGAACATTGCCTGGTCCGCTATACATTTACCTGAAAGACACTAACAGAATCCGAATACCCAAACAACTGTCGATCAATTCAGATTCGCTGTCAAATTTTAACAACTGACAGATTAATCTTAACCTTAAGGTTATATGGTAATCAAGATGTCTAGCATCTGAGTTACATAAATGTACGAAGAATATACAACCTATTTTAGTGCAGCAATGTCAGCTATATATAGTACCACTACCAAAACTATGTCTTGATATAGTGGCGAAGACGATATTCTGTCTCAGTGTACGCGTTTATGCTAAAATCCCGATTTTCATCGCAAAAACTTTTGAGCAAGTTCAGACGCAAGTGTGTCCTCTATACCGTTTGCCACTGAGATAGAAATGTAAAGAGAAATTGTAATTTACTACATTTGAATGAAGTGCAATTACGTTTCGCTTGAGTTTAAACGGGAAATAATAACGACTTCAAAATACCATTTTCAAATGTAGTACTAGACAAAGTTCTCGACTTTGATAAGTATCAAAACTTGTTTGTAAACACCTACAGTGGAGAAAACGTTATTCTTTCCCAATAAACGCATTTACGCTAAAACTATTATTTGCAGTGCAAACAGTTTGAAGCCAGATCAGACGCCGGGTAACCCGGCGTCTGATCAGGCTCCAAACTGTTTGCCACCAAGATAAACATGAATTATTAGAATTGTCCAAAACGTGTACTTTTCTACGTTTTAGTGATTTGCGTTTGCGTACGTTTGCGTTTAAACGGGAAAGAATAACAGATTCTCCACTGTAGCACATCTCGCTGGCAGAGCATGGGGTTAGTTGATTTGGAAAGCAGTTTTATGATGTTCTTGGCAGTTTTATGTTCACTAATGAACCAACGTTCGTTCAGTAGGTTTAACCCTTTCACTCTCAATGATGCTTAACCCTATCCCCCATAGAAGCGACTTTTAGCGTATTTAATTCATTCCTCCGCTTAAGAAAATAGTTCCTATTTAAAAAGTTATAAACATGTGCCATGAGATATATTTTCTACATATTAGCAGATGGCAGCTTAAAGCATGCTGAAAGTAAAGCAGAATGTGCCTTAAGGCGCATTCTGCTTTACTTTCAACCTGCTTTAAGTGGTCCTTTATTTTCAATTCTAGAAATAGGCTATTGGGTAAAGGGTTAAAAGCGCCGCTTGCAAACAGTTTGGATTCTGACCAGGCGCCGCGTAACGCGGCGTCTGATCAGGATCCAAACTGTTTGACACTCGTTTTAAAATTTCTTCAGTCATACTGCTTTATTTCTTTTAAATTTGAAACGACATTACAGACCACAAAATTGAAGCAGACGACAAATAGAGAAACACAATAAGCTGTTTTGCTTTCGTTTCAATCCTAAACTCATCTTTGCAAAAAACACGTACACTAGTGACATAAAATCCCTTTAAACCAAGCAGACGACAATGAAATGGTGAAGGGATAAAAATCTCACGAATAATTTGATCATGAAAGGGTTACATGTAAATCGACTACAACAGTGATCGGAATCACTCAAATTTGCGAACACCTTGACTTACAGACACACAGCATATAACTTTATAGTATGATCAGGATTAAAACTGTTTTATGCGCAACTCGCATATTAATTTAGTAAAAACTGCCCAAAATTTGAATCACAGACACAGAGCAGACGATATTCTACCATTAACCCACTTACATGTAGCCTATCGCTTATTTAACCCGTTATCCCATAGTCTATTTCTTGTATTGAAGATAGGTGACCACTTAAAGCAGGTTGAAAGTAAAACAGAATTCTGCTTTACTTTTAGCCTGCTTTAAGCAACCATCATCCCCGAAAATAGAAAATATTTCATATGATGAATATTCATACTTGTATAAATTGCAAATACTTTCTTCAGTGCAGGAATAAATTAGAGGTGTAAAAAGGCGTATTGATGGGGGAATGGGTTAAAGTGACATTGGCAAACAGTTTAGACCCAAATGAGACAATGAGTCATTCTACGCCTACTCAGTGTGTGCACTTTACATGTAGCTGTTGCAAATGAAATTGCATACTTTATGGGCAAATAATGTTGGTGTAAATCACCCTTGTATCTTTATATTGAAATCTTCCAGCAAACACTAAGGGGAGGTTCATTGCAAATTCAAGATATAACTTGATGTGAGGGATATAGCTATGTTACATGTAATATGTAATGATGGTGCGCTTGTATGCTTTAGTCAAATATCGGCGCAATATGACAATTTCATGTGTCGTTGTGCCGTAAACCCAACCCAATCAATCGAAATAATGTAAAACATATGTTCTGTTCTGATATTAGTGAACAGCTGCGTTCTAATGTAATATTATACAATTTATGCATGTCTGAACAAACGATTACACTATTCAACTTCTTGAAAGTCTTACATGCACTTACACACGTCCCATTGAATATTGGTTTAAATGTTATCGTATATTACATGTAATATCAACCCTTTTGCTGCCGCAATGCCGGCTGCTTAAAGCTAACGTCTGCAGTGATTCTTTAAAGACAGACGTTAGGAATTTGATTGTGGTAGAATCGAGTTGAGTCAAAAAGTCTATGACCAGACGCGTCTGATTTAAATCGAGACTGTAGGAAAATGCCAAGTCGTAGACCTCATAGAGTTATTGTTTAGAAAACGTTATTCTTACCAAATAAACGCGTTTACGCAAAAATTATCATTTCCATTGCAAACAGTTTGGAGCCAGATCAGACGCCGGTTAAACCGGTGTTTGTCCAGGCTCCAAGCTGTTTGCCACTCAGATTTAAATAAAAAATGGTCAACAAGTTGTCCTTTTCTACCCTTCTATTGCAATGCGTTTGCGTTTCGTTTGCGTTTAACTGCACACCCATTCACATTGAGACACTGATAAACCCAACTTCACGTAATTCAACTGATCCATAAACATTGAAGTATAGCTAAATTCGAGTTATCAGTGCTAAGCGCTACCAGAAGTTAATCCATCAATTAAAACGTATTACCCGTAATTTTCAAAACAACATTTCCTGGAAGTGATTGCCAAATGTCAAACATAATTCGGAGTAACCACGCGTGCACACTTTCAAAGCAAAATGACAAATAATTCAACCCTATGTTTAAGTGGTATCTAAAGGGAAGATTAATAGATGAACTCAACGACATCACAAGAAAAATGGGATAAAGCTTTAGGGATAACAATCAGTAAAAACGACTGGAAAGACATCTATAAAATACCTTTCAGTATATCAAATAATGCAAACATACAGTGGTTTCCGTTTCGTATTACACATAGACTACTTGGCACAAACTACATGTACTATCTGTTCAAAATGAATTACACAGATAGCCCATTGTGTACTTTCTGTAAATAATATTTAGAAACTATTGATAATTTGTTTTGCACGTGCACTGTCACCCAACAATAAATCAAAACTACATTGCCCCCCCCCCCCCCCAAAAAAAAGACAGATTTTCAAAATCTTGATATTGAAACAATGATTTTTTGGTTCTAGAAATGCATCAGATACCGTATAAAGTATTATTCTAATTCTTATCAAAATGTATATTTTTCCAATGCAAATACAATAGATATGTACCTACAGTACAAGATATAAACGGAATATTACTATCCTTTGCATATCTTATGCACCGGATCACTCGAGTTGTGTGTGTAAAGGCTATATCCAACGAGACCGAAGGTCGAGTTGGATATAGCCTTTACACACACAACGAGAGTGATCCGGTGCATCAGATATGCAAAGTATAGTAATGTTCCTTTTATTATATACCTCAGATAATAATAATAAAATAAAAAACGATAGAAATGTTTCGAGCTATTGTCTATGCCCCTGTAGTGTGTAAAGTAGTTCCGAACTTCCGACTACACAGTAAACGTTATTTTCCCATTACACAAGGTACATGGGTAATACGGAATTTTCAATCCGTCAAGGTGTATTTGTTCGATAAAATACGAAAATATTTCGGGCAGAACATTGTTAGGTATATAATAAAAACAACACAACTATGACGGGTAAAATAAATGAGGTCCTGCTTTTGACAAGTTCTGAAAAACAATTGTCAACAAGTGAAAACGTACAGTGGAGAATCTGTTATTCTTTCACGTTTAAACGCAAACGTACGCAAACGCAAAGCGCTAAAACGTAGAAAAGTACAACTTTTTGACAATTCTGATAATTCTTGTTTATCTTGGTGGCAAACAGTTTGGAGCCTGATCAGACGCCGGGTTACCCGGCGTCTGATCTGGCTCCAAACTGTTTGCACTGCAAATAATAGTTTTAGCGTAAACGCGTTTATTGGGAAGGAATATCAGATTCTCCACTGTATTGCCCTCAATTTGAAAACAACATTTCCTGGAAGTGATTGTCAAATGTCAAACATAATTCGCAGTAACCAATGCACAATTCTAAAGCCAAAGGACACATAATTCAACCCTATGTTAAATGGTATGTAAAGGGAAGATGCATAAGCAGCCTACAATGCACTTGTGCATATCGACCAGAACAACCGTAGAACAGGAGTTTATAACAAGACTGAATCAGAATCAAAGCATGTACCCACGAGATCAGCTTATATAACCCAACTGTTATTTTTGACACAACAACGTCAAAACCACTGTCAAATTATATACTTTCTATAGGATACCCTAACCATTCTCCATCAGTTAAAGTGTTTGTTTTGTAATTAAGTTCTATTCAATTTGAAATGGAAGGCACATGTATCAAACAGTTTGGATCCAAATACCTTTGTATCTGACATGGTTCCAGACTGCTGACAAATACCAGTCAATGCACATTCGACAGCTACAGTGGAGAAAAATGTCATTCTTTCCCGTTTAAACGCAAACGAAACGCAAACGCAAAACACTTAAATGTAGAAATTGACAATTTTTTAACGATTCTCACTTTTCTTTTTTGTCTGATAGGCACACAGTTTTGCGCCTGATCAGAAGCCGGGTTATCCAAACTGTTTGCAATGAAAATAATAATTTCAGCGTAAACGCGTTTATTGGGAAAGAATAACGTTTTCTCTACTGTAAATGACTAAAACATCCTACATAAACATTCGCAAATAGATATCACAGAAATTGCTCTGGTGATGAAACGTTAATAACCAAACTAACATAACAAGATATGTAATACTACATAATTGAGTAGGGCCGTAGGAATCGTTCCTAATATAGAATAAAAAAAAATGTCTCTATTTTCTGTAAATGCTTTACATCTGTCTGAGTACGGTAATTTATGGTGTAAAAAAACAAATATTGTCACCGAAAAGTTTAGAAATTCGGTCTTGTTTTCGTCAAACATTGTATAATAAAAGTGCAAATAATTTAGACATACAGTGATTTTTTAATCTGTACTTTTATTATTTATAATAAATTGATAATTAACTTCTTCAATCCTAGCAACGAGTATGCTTGTTATGTACAGCCAATATACCAGTTAACAGTACTTTTGTCCCATGTCAACAGTGTAGATCCTGATCACAGATTCCTTACTCATGATTTATGGATCCTTAAGAAGTCCTCTGCTCAGAATATGTACTGTTAACCTTTTTTGTGTGAAAGAGTATGACCTCTGTTTTGTCAGTGTTAAGCTTCAACACATCCTGGTGCATACACGAGACATTAAGACATCCTTCGATTTTTGGAGAGGGTCTCTTGTTGACAAGCTGTGTCTTTAGGCTTGAATGACAAGTATAATTGTGAATCATCTACACTGAAGTGTTGACCAGATGATGATTTCTGCAAATTGAGCCCACATGTTTTGTGTACAAGATGTAGTTTTTCGGTCCCAGGTCTGAATCCTGTGGCACACTATATTTCATTTAAACTGGGGCAGATAATTTTCCATCTTAAAATACGTATGCTACACTGAACTTATTTGATATTTAATTCCATACTATTAATACGAATGCCATGGCCAATATAAGTCTGAGATCATTATTAAGCTTTTGATTGGTCAGAATTGAGTATTCAGATCAGTATTCTGCTCGAATTTGACCAATTAGCTTTGGAACGATTTCCGACTCATTTTGAACAAATTCTTTATACACAAGGGGCAAGTTGTTGCCCTCACTGTTTACGTAGCAAATTAAGGGTCCCAGGAGAGATTTATATAACAAAGTCTTCTGATACCATATCCTGTCAATATGAAGTAATAACTTATTTCATAATACATGTAGTTACAGTAAAACAAACAATGTACATGTATACCTTAATCCAAGGTTCTCGGATCAGGGTCTACACTGTATGAAAACAACACACAACTTGTAGTTGTTTTCAGCATAGAAAAGGTTAACAACATCACTATCACGGGATCTGATCGATTGTTTCTGTCTGTTTTGAAGAAGAGTTTAATTGTACAACGGAAATTAAATTCCTTTAAAATGAGTCTTATATACGAAACTTTACTACCTAAGAATTCTAAGTGTTATACAGTGGAGAATACGTTATTCTTTCTCAATAAAGGCGTTTGCGATAAAACTAGTTTTTGCATTGCAAACATGTTGAAGTCAGATCAATCGCCGGGTCATTCGGTGTCTGATCAGGCTCCAAACTGTTTGCCACTCAGATTAAAATAAATCGTTAAGATTTTCAAGACGTAGTCATTATCTACATTAATTTCAATGCATATGTGTTTCGTTTTGTGTTTAAATGGGAAGAACAATGTCTTCTCAACTTTTAATGAAATAAACTACTCAGCGAAGAACATTATAAAAAACTTAAATATAACTGATCAGTAACATTTTGATTTGGGTACTTGTTGGTGTGCTATTACTGTTTGGACATTAATCCTGTGTAAATCGTTATAATTCTTAATGCGGATTTTATCAAACAGTTTGGATACAGACCACGAAGCGTCTGATCAGGGTCCAAACTGTTTTCCCTTTACACATGTATTGTTTTTCACTTCAATAAACTGATTTTGAATATTTTCGTAGACGATATAGTTATGAAAAGGAGACGACAATTTAATGATAAGATTTAAGTATAAATTATTTGTTAAACTTTAATTACTAATTTCAATGCTGTAACACTATTTCATTACGACCTTTCGATCTGTATCATGTTATATGTTCGTCTACTTAGAAGATATCTTCTCTGCAAAATATTCCCAATTTGTGTTATGCTTCTTAAATTGAAGGATATACAGTGGAGAATCTGTTATTCTTTCCCGTTTAAATGCAACCGTACGCAAACGCAAAGCACTAAAACGTAGAAAAGTACAACTTTTGGACAATTCTGATAATTCTTGTTTATCTTGGTGGCAAACAGTTTGGAGCCTGATCAGACGCCGGGTAACCCGGCGTCTGATCTGGCTCCAAACTGTTTGCACTGCAAATAATAGTTTTAGCGTAAACGCGTTTATTGGGAAACAATAACAGATTCTCCACTGTATTGGGTATGGATGCTAAACAATTAGGATCAAACTTAGACGACGCGTAACGTTGCAAACTTTAATACTTGTCAAATCTCGTTAAGAATGATACGGGTCAAATTCGAACCGTTTATTGTGTAGTAATTCTTTCCAAATAAACACATGCATGCCAAAATGATTATTTCAATTGCAACTAATTTGGAGTCAGATCAGACGTCGGGTAACCATGCGTCTGGTCAGGTTCTAAACTGTTTGCCACTCAGATAAAAGATAATTGTCAGAATTGTCTAAAGAGTGGCATTTTCTACTTTTATTGCAAAGCTGCGATTAATGGAAATGAATAAACTTTTTTAAGTATTCTTCATGGTATAAATCATAACACAATTAAAGCAAGTACAGGGTTCCCTCCTTACAGCGGTCCTCCCAACAGCGACCCCTCCTCACAACGACCCTTGCCGCTGTTCCCAAATGAAGGCATTTACAATGGAAAATACGTTATTCTTTCCCGTTTAAACGAAACGAAACGCAAACGCAAAACGCTAAAACGTAGAAAAGTGCAACTTTTGGACAATTCTGATAATTCATTTTTATTTTGGTGGCAAACAGTTTGGAGCCATATCAGACACCGGGTTACCTGGCGTCTGATCTGGCTCCAAACTGTTTGCACTGCAAATAATAGTTTTAGCGTAAACGCGTTTATTGGGAAAGAATAACACATTATCCACTGTATGTCCAACCTTTTCATGGCTGCAATACCGCCTTCCTATATTTGTCGTCTGAAATTTGTTCTCAAAGTTACAAATAAATGGAGATTTTGATAGAGTAAATTAAATGACGAGTGGCAAACAACTGGAATCCAGATCAGACGCCGCTGTTTGCAAATGTGAGCCAATTTCCCCCTCCATGTAACAACTCCCTCCGAACAACGCACATAATGTGTGTCTCCGATTTGATGCCGTTGTAGAGATGGAGCAAGTAATGAGAAGTCACAACACAGGGACCTGGCGAGACATTAAAGACAAATAACTGACAACGTTTTGTTTGACGTCCCAATGTCTGAAGTGTTGCCTAAAACACTGACAATAATCTATTGCTGGAAGACATATAAGATTAATATTTTCTTTTAGAATACAGAGGCATCGACCTTTCGATAAAATAAAGTTTATCACAGATGGGCTGTTTTAACTGTTTCCCTGCCTGGTATAATGTTTAAGGAAATTGAATAAAAGATTGAACTATTTGAGAGACCATGTTTCTTGAACCCTTTCATTCTCATTGACGCTGAAAAGCGCGTTTGCAAAAAGTTCATGCGGCATCTGATCAGGAATCAAACTGTTTGACATTAGTTTTGAAATTTCTTCAGTCATACAGCCTTATTTTTTAACTTTGGAACGATATTGCAGACAACAAAGTTGAAGCAAACGACACTGAAACGGCAAAGGGGTTAACCAATCACGGACAATTTGTAGGTACAGTGGAGAATCTGTTATTCTTTCCCAATAAACGCGTTTACGATAAAACTATTATTTGCGGTGCAAACAGTTTGGAGCCATATCAGACGCCGGGTAACCCGGCGTCTGATCAGGCTCCAAACTGTTTGCCACCAAGATAAACATGAATTATCAGAATTGTCCAAAAGTTGTACTTTTCTACGTTTTAGTGCTTTGCGTTTGCGTACGTTTGCGTTTAAACGTGAAAGAATAACAGATTATCCACTGTAAAAGGGTTGAGTCATTCACCGCTGTTCAGTCAGACCTGGTCGTACTTGATTATGCGGGGGTGTCGAAGACTGGCGCAGACCGTTTGGATGAAAATCGGGAGGGTCTCTAGAGCTTGGAAATACCTATAACTCGATTGACACCGGAATCCTGGAATTCTGTGAGAGTGCCGGATACCCTTGCAGACCGTTTCAATAGACTCGGGAGAGTCCCTAGGGTCCGGAACTACACACAACGTGATTGACACTTGATCACTAGAAGTCTGCTACTGCGCCTGAAACTGTCGCTGACTTATTCTATAAACTCGAGAAGGACCATAGAGGTCAAAATTGGCCTTAACTCGATTGACATCGGAATCCTGGAAGTCTGATAGTGCACCGGAAACTGTCGCAGACTGTCTTTATATACTCGGGAGTCAAAGTTTGCCATAATTATCTAGATTGGAACAAGGAATGATAGAAGTCTTAAAGGGTGCCGTTCACCCTCTAGGTGGTTGAACTTTATGTCGGAAGGGGTATAATGAACTCCTTATCATTCTAAAGTGGAGTCATTGAACTTTTAGTTAAGAAGTTGTGGATCAAGATCATGCTCATGAATTTAAAAATGCTAGTAGGAACTTACATCACTGATCAATAAGCATGCACTATTGTACACTAAGACCATAACTCTCAGGTCACCATGCCCATGGTACATGTACACACAGGAACTTCACGATGCAAAACATTTGAGGCGTAAGTTGGAACGAAAGTTGAAATTATCAAAACTCACAACTGATCATCATGCATCGAGAGCATTGTGCTAAAGTAAACAAATTGTTGGCAAAGTCAAAGGTTAATTTCTACACAGAAAAAGTAGAATCCTGTCAACGGGACTGGAAGAGTCTTTTCAAAGTTACTAAGCATCTCCTGGGTGCACACTGTGAAATTGCACTGCCACAAAATGTGTCCTCAAAACAACTTGCGCGTGATTTCAGCGCCTTTTGCATTGAAAAAGGGGACAAAATACGAACAGGCATTGCCTCTGTCAGTTTTTCCTTCCTTATAACAACTCCCTCCAAACAACAATCATAATCTGTGTCTCATATTGTAGAGAGTGACCACTGTTTTATTCTATTTAAATCCAAACACTACCAGCCTAACAAGACAAACATGCAAAACACTATCATAAAAAGTGTATTTACAACATTATAAAAAAACTGACGTTGACATCATTTTTAAATTGTACTTGTCAAATAATTCACAAAGTATAACGAGTGAAATAAATACCTTTCAATGCCACGAATATAATGCAGATATTGCAGCAGTGAAAGTGTTATACATAATTGTCTTGGAAACAGTGGTGAGCGTTGTTGTAAGGAGGGAGTCGTTGTTCCGATGGACGTTGTAGGGAGGGAGTACTGTAGTTATCGTTGCGATTGGTCAATTTCTTGGTACATGTAAAAGACACTGACCTAACAAACCGTAATTGTAAAGGTTCTGACGCAAAAGCTGTGGATGATGAAATTATGGCTACCTCGACGTAATAAATTATAGTCTGCTATGTCATCGAGGTCTGATTTGGATACAAAATGTTCGCAAATACCGATCAAATGACAGACAATGGGTTCCACTGTGTATAAACGAACTGTCTCATTACCGGATAGAGCGACTAGATTGAACAACACATGTTGACATTTCTTCACAGACCGTAACTAAACCTGTTAATTTTGGATATTGTATTCGAACCAATGCGAGCGAAGGTAAGTAATAATCGCAATTATACATGTATATTGTATCGTAGTACACTTGTAAGTGTGTACGTAGAGAGGCAATAGGCACTTTCGACTGGTCAATTTTCGTGGAGCAACCAAATCTCGTGGAGCACATATTTTGTTCGACTGGTAGTGTGACGTCATGGTCCGACACGCCTTGGAGTACGAAAGATATCGGTTGTAAACCCTTGTTGAGTTCGTTGAGTAACAGACGCCAGATATAATCCATAAACAATATTTTGATTGGTCAGATCTGTTTCGTGGTGTAATCTTAATTGATGGAATACCTAACGTTTTGCCAGTCAAATACGACTAAGGGTAATCTGATTGAAAATCAACATAGGGTATCGATTTCCCTCTCGAATTTAGGAATATTTCTTTGAAAATATCCTTTGTTTTAATCGCATATATTACAAGAGTGAACTGTATGGTATCTTCAACACAGAGTGTCGATTTCCCTCTCAAATTTGGGAAAATTTCTTTGAAAATGTCCTTTGTTTTAATCGCATATAATACATGAGTGTACTGCATGGTATCTAAATAGACTGCTAAACAAAGCCACCACCTTTTGTTTATTCTAAATCGCCATTTGATTATAAATTTATGCAAACTTTCTACATGTTGACTGTTTCATATATTGCAATACTCTACTATCATTTATAGCGACTACCCACCAACGTGTCTGTATGACATATAGCGACTAGATTCCCCTGAAATTTGTATGACATATAGCGACTAGCTATACACGATTTCTCAATTTCTGCTTGATATATTGTTATGATTTCTTCTTAAAAGTTGTATCAGAGTGATGCGTATATGTACGTCTACTACCATTTACATGTATAGTGTGTTCATGCATGCAAATGACCATTTTCGACCCAATTTTCTGAAATGTGTATGACATATTGCGACTCGCGAAATATGATTTCACCAATTCTACATACTGTATTGTTATTTTTTCCCAGGACTGCCATGTCTCCGAAATTTTCCGAAATCTTCAGACGTATGGATTTTTCTCAAAATCTTCGGATTTCTGCTCTAACTTTTAAAATTTGGATCTTAAACGTATTTTGCGTCGAAAACATTGATATTGGTTTCAAAGGAGCCCTCTGACCAGGGTCTTCACTGTTTGTCACTTTGACCTATTATTGTAAAAATTAAACCTAAAAAGTCAAAAATAGACCAGATTAAATTGAAATTAGAATTGTCCATTTGAAGTATCAGGGAGGGAAAGGGTTTTAACTATTGATAAACTTAATCAAGGACTTCATTGCGTGTGTATACATAAACATAATGTCGACACCAGCTTGAGGGTTGAAAGGTATAGGTAAATTTTGTGCGCTGAACCGTGACTGAGCTTTTCTATTTATAGAAGTTGCAACCATTCCATGTTATGGGTAGGTTAGGGTTCAAACCTTAACTTGATATTTAAAATAAGATTTTGAGACCTATATGTCATCGTGGGTGTGGTAGTAGATAGTGTTTTACTGAGTAAGGTCATGAGTTCGGAACCCAGTGAAACCTTTATTTTTTCTTTTTTTATTGGTTGGGAAAGGCATTTTAATACAACACATGACGATAACCACAAGGAACCTTTAGTAAGTGTTCATTATTTAAATAATATATATTATTCAGTTTCTTATTACATTTCGGTATAACCACATTATTCAAGCTGAATATGCTACGACAGACAAACACCACCGTGTCAAGTGTCTAAATTTCCATGGCAAGGAAGCTTGTAGAAAACGTCTACGAGCTTGTAAGAAGGAGAAGCGGAAGCGATTTAAAATTCCATTGGATCTAATCCGAATCCCCTTTAACTTATATGGGGTAACCTTAAAGGTATTCCTAAGTACCTAACACATTGAACCCTAACGACAAGTATACTCGTCATTTAGAAAAAGTGTACTCCACTTGTCCCTTGTAAACAGTGAAAACCCATTTTGCATTATATGTTGAACAAATTAAAATAAGTAATTGTTTGAAAATTAATGCTATAAAACATAATAATAATAATTTAAAAAAAAAGAAACCCTACTGGGAATCGAACCCACAGCCCTTTATACTATTGCAAGTACCCTAACCCGCTACCTATTAGTCTAACCCGATTATTGATTTAATTACAATGCAAAAGGCATTATATCCTAAGTATACCATCAAAGGTAGGTAACTCCTGAACAAAGTCATGGTTTGTGACGTGTTTTACCTCTACGGGTGGACTCGTCCTAAAGGTCACAGCTCACGGGTCAAAATCCGACTATAGCGGGGTTGATCGCCAGTTGCGACAAACCAGTGTCGTAAAATTGTTAGGAGCAGCTCTGTTCTGGGTCTACTTTGTAATAATAATAATGAAATAATAATTTTATTTGTGCACATGTTTATGAAAACATATGATAATAAATATACATATTGTTGAAATTATCAAAAACTAGATTCACTTAGCAATATAGATATCACATTAAGAAGAAAACATCACAAATAGACTAGTTCAGTTGTTATTTTACGCCAATATATAATTAAGATATTATGGACATTTTGGAAAAGAAATGGTGCACAGGATTGCCCGTAATGTTTAACTCATAAAGAACAAAACTTGTTTCCAACAGGGTCCAAGCTGTTACATTGGGATCTTGAGTGATATTAATTAAACACATTGTTGAAGTTTATCAAAAACTAGATTCACCTTAAAAAATAGACACCACATTAGTAAGAACTTATCACAAATAGACTAGGTTAGTTGTTATTTTACGCCAATATATAATTAGGATATTATGGACATTTTAGAAAAGAAATGGTGCACAGGATTTCCCGTAATGTTTTGCCCATAAAGAACTAAACCTATTTCCAACAGGGTCCAAACAGGGATCTTGAGTGACATTAATTAAACATATGTGCTTTATGGTAAAACGATTTGGAAGTAAAGGTATCAACTGGAGGGATAATCATCAATTACATTAGATTTAGTTCCACAACATTGGACATCTTTCATTTTAGTAAAGTGTTCGTGTATGCTTGGGGCTTGGTTGTTAATTTCGTTATAAACATGATTTAGTCGTAATTGTTTACATCTATATTCCAAATTTAAAATCGAAGATCTGCCACACGAAGAGATGTTCTACTCGTACAATGTTAATTATGAATGAAACGCAGTTTGTTTTGTACAACCTGTAGTTTGTGTTTGTTTTTCAGGGTTTTAGTAAGATCACAGAGGAGGAAGCGTAATCTATATTGCGTTGTATTAAAAAATAGTGTCTTTCTAAAATATTTGTTTAATCAATCCTACTGGCGATATAACATTTAGTTCTAGAGTTTATTTTCTTGATAATATTATTTATAATGGAATGTTCCTGACATGTCTGCATCTAAAAATGAGACCGGATATTTAACTGCACTTGTAGATTTGATTTCATGACCGTTACATTCAACGGAAAAGTTTTTGATTTTATTTAATTTTATTCGAGATCCAAACAAAATACTTTCTGTTTTTCCGAGATGTAACGAGAGTTTTTTTTATTGATTAACCATTTGCTACATTTTTCTAGTTCTTTTTCTAAAACACGACTGATATTAAGATGGATCTTTGTGGGAGAATATAAGTTTCCTGTATGGATTCAACTATAAACATTTTATCCCATTTTTTGTTTCAATTTGGCAATACAATCTCCTGTAATG
This sequence comes from Gari tellinella, assembly GCA_922989275.2. Taxonomy (NCBI): domain Eukaryota; kingdom Metazoa; phylum Mollusca; class Bivalvia; order Cardiida; family Psammobiidae; genus Gari; species Gari tellinella. The sequence continues at coordinate 51,858,412 of OV277866.1, forward strand.
TTTTGACAGTGTTATGTTTATGAAATTTTCCTTTTGTTACTTTCCTAGTTCAGTTAGTAGGTAAATTATCGCTTATATTCAATGGAAGTGAATGTGCAAGACTGAGATATTTTTTCGGGGTGGCTAACAAGAACTTGGTATAATAAAGGCTGAGTGTTGTTTGTAATTCATGTAGGACTAGTAATCAGTTGAGTAAGATTAAACATGTTTAGCAACTTGGTATAATTATCTAAATATCCACCTTTTTTGTTCTGGCAAATGTTAAAATCACATAAAACTGACAATTCTATATCACTTCTGAGTTTGGACATAACATTTCCAAATTCTTCATTAAGATCGCTTTACTTTGGTGGCCTGTAACAAGAACATATTAGAATTGGTTTGGTTTTCGCTGGATATATTTCTGTCCACACCGCTTAAACTTTGTCACTCTGTAACTCTGTATTTTCTGAAAAAGCAAATTGTCAAAAGGAGGCATTGTCAAGTAAGGGTTGAAAAGAGATATATATTTTTTTAAAGTAACAAAGGTGCGTTTTGGACGTAAAATGATCCCAGAGTCGTCTGAAATCGTACAGTAAGATCGCTATAATTCATACAGTTTAGTCGCTATAATCATACAGATCAGCATGTAGTCTGATTCAATAAAAGATACAGTTTCAGTTTCATCGGTGCAGTACTTTGAACATAGGTATTTAGTTAAATTTCACAACTATTGTACTTGTACTGCTATCAAAAGAAGAGTACATAATTTTCTCAAGTTTTAACGCCCGATTAGATGTCAGGATGCGAAAAAATGCGTATTTGACACGTTTGTAAACAAGGCCTCGTGTAAACATTGCCAATGGAAAGTGATGTAATGGAAATATTTTCTTTGGAAAGCTTGATAACGGAAAAATGACAGTCAAATAAATATCTTAAAGCAATGCACAATATAATGCACGTTTGCTTTTCTTAGTGATCTACTTAGAAAACAATGAAAAGAGAGGAAAACAATTTCCGTACATGTCAGCGTGTCGCACTGAATCGATAGACTCGTGACAATAGTCGCAAGATTCGGTTATGATACAGTTCGTTTATACACGGTGGGTTCGTACTAGTCTTAGTATGAAAGGCAATTAGCACGATTACGTACTGGTGAATAACGTAAATGAAGCCTAGTCTTTCAAATAATTTTATTTCTTATTTAATTTCCGAAAACATTTCCTCAGACACCTCCCTATCTGCACTGTAATCACGTTTATTGAAATGTCAATAATCCCTGTTTTACACGAAAATCTTTCAAAATTATTACCCTCTAGCGTAAAAAAAAGCCCAAACAATTTCCGAGGTTTCGAGCAATCATAACAAGCTACAGTGGAGAATCTGTTATTCTTTCCCGTTTAAACGCAAACGTACGCAAACGCAAAGCACTAAAACGTAGAAAAGTACAACTTTTGGACAATTCTGATAATTCTTGTTTATCTTGGTGGCAAACAGTTTGGAGCCTGATCAGACGCCGGGTTACCCGGCGTCTGATCTGGCTCCAAACTGTTTGCACTGCAAATAATAGTTTTAGCGTAAACGCGTTTATTGGGAAAGAATAACAGATTCTCCACTGTATGTACGTGTACGTATTCACCAATCCTTAACTCTTTGAACCCTAGTCCCGCATATAGGCGTCATTTTTAAACACTGTACATGTGAATAGTACACATGTCATATGCAAACAGTGAAGACCCAGATCAGAGGGATCCGAAAGGAGCCCTCTGATCAGGGTCTTCACTGTTTGTCACAATGCCAAACAACATTGACAAAAACAACCCTTAAAAGTCAGAAATGGACTAGACTAAAATGGAAACTGGAATTGTCTATTTAAAGTTTCAGGGAGGAAAGAGTTAAGTGGTGAAGAAAAAGTTATTATTTCCAATAAACGCGTTTACGCTAAAATTATAATATCAATTGCAAACAATTTGGAGCCAGATCAGACTCCAAACTGTTTGCCACTCAGATTAAAAAGAGTCGTCAATTTTCTTCAAAATGTTGTAATTTTACGCATTTAAATACATTGTGTTTGCGTTTCGTTTGCGTTTAAACCGAACAGAATAACGTCTTCTCTAATGTGTTCTTTCATTCTACATGTAAAAGTAATTCCAACCCCCTAGAATCCAATACGCTTGTTGTTTTGCGGTGTACATGTAATACATGTAATAGAACCACAGCGAAATCTACTTATATTTAGCCAGATTTGAAGACTCGTTCAGTGGAGAAGATGTGTTTCTTTCCCGTTTAAACGCAAACAACACGCAAACGAAACGCATTACAATGAGTAAAATGACAACTTTTTGACTCATTTTGTACTGACTGGGAAACAGTATGTAGCCTGATCTGGCTTTAAACTGTTTGCAATGGAAAATGTAGTTTTAGCGTAAACGCGTTTTGGGGGAAACTAACGTCTTCTATACTATATTATTGTTTGTTTGTTTGTTTGTTTTTGATTTTACGTCGCTTTCAACAGTAGTTAAGTCATATCGCGACGTACAGCTAATTACGGGTGGAGGAAGACCCCAGAAGTCTTTTATGCACTGTTTCAGGCACAAATCGGCAACTGGGTAGAACCACTGACCTTCCGCAAGCCAGCTTAAAGGCTTCCCCGCATGAAAAATCCGAACGACCCTACTGGGATTCGAACTCACAGCGGTGAGGAGCTTAGTGATGTAAGTCACAGTGACTATACCACTAGGCCACGGAGGCCCCCATACTATATTATTGAAGCCCTGATTAAAATATTTCCATATAGTTCACATAATTAATCAGCTCTACACAAGTTATAGCTGCATGTAAATGCAAATTTTTACCTTGATTTTACTTCGAGTTTGAAACAGTTTGCAATGGAACACGTTGTTTTAGCGTAAACGTGTGTGTTTGTGAAAAATAACAAGGCGTGTGTGTGGGGGGGGGGGGGTAGTCCATCAAAGGACTGAGGAAATGTTTAAGTACTTGCGTATAAACCACTGGACTTGGGGTCTAGTAAGGTCATGCATGAAAGATGTAAAATAATCTCAGGGACAGAAATATCTGCATTTCGGTGCACAACTTTATTTTAGAATGATTGCGTACTTAATATCAATATGTTTACATCAGAGATTCAAATTGAAAATTTATAATTGTGGGAAAGTTCTCTATGAGTGCAACTTTTGTATAATTTAAATGGATTCAACTCTCAAGTGTGCCGCCTTTGTTATGAGATATTTCCGATACGACACACTTTGCCCATGACATTCTATTGCCTGCTTTAAAAATGTCATCTGCAAACTTTGTTAGATTATTTTCCTTAAAACGAGATATGACGTCGTGTCAGATACGGCGTAAGAATTGGATCCAAACTGTCTGAAAAATCCAAGTCAATACACGATCGATAAACGACAGTTAAGTAGAGAAAATGTTATTATTTCCCGATTAAACGAAACTAAATATAAATGCATTGCAATGAAATGTAGAAAATGGCATCATTTTTTTAAAATTCTGATTTTTTATTTTCAAAGAGAGTGTCCAAATTTGGCCTAAAACTGTTTTTTTTTAATAAATGGATGATAATGAAGTATATATTTATAACCCTTAGGATACTACACTACTTTTGCAAACAGCTTGGGTCAATATCAGACGCCGCATAAGGCGGCGTCTGATCTGGGCCCAAACTGTTTGACACTCGTCTTTAGGTTTCTTTAATTCAAAAATGTATAAATCTAAATTTAACACATTTTGCCGACGACCATATCAAAGCAGACGATTTTGCAGCTGGATAAGGGTTCAAAATACGTTTTAAAGAATAAGTATCGGACATCTGTTTAATCTGAATATCAAGCATTCTGGAGACTGGTCCCAAGTTTATAAAGCTTTTTAAGTTGAGTCCAAAATGTTTATCGAGCATTTGATTGGTCAGTTTTTAGTAAATGTTCAAATCTCACATTGTCCCCATTGTAAAGCATGACATTTGCGTTTGATTTTGTTGAACCCATCCCCCATAGAAGCTCCCTTAGCGCATATAATTTATTACTCCACTGAAGAAAATAGTTCCACTTTATACAGTCATGAATATGAACCATAATAATATTTTCTTTATCCTAGAAAATGGTAGCTTGAGCAAGTAAAAATTATAGCAGAATGCGCATAAACCCATTTCACTCTCAATAACGCCTAAAGGCGCGTTTGCAAACAGTTTGGATCCTGATCAGACGCCGCGTTACGCGGCGTCTGATCAGGATCCAAACTGTTTCACACTCGTATCGATATGTGTTAAGTCATACGTTGAATATCTTACTTTGAAAAAACCTTGCAAACATCAAAATTAAAGCGGACGACAATAAAACGGTGAAGGCGTAAAAATCGCACGAAAAAATTCCAGTGAAAGGGTTGAGACGCATTATGCAATATTTTCAACCTGCTTGAAGTGTTGTCCTGTCTTCAAAACTAGATTCAGGCTTTGAGAGAAATTGGTTAAACGGGAAAAAAATTCGTTTTTTTCCTCTGTACACATTGGCTGCAAAACCCGTTAGTGCTCGTTACTGGAAAGTAAATGGTATAGACTACATGTATCATGTTACAGTGGAGAAAACGTTATTCTTTCCCAATAAACGCGTTTACGCTAAAACTATTATTTGCAGTGCAAACAGTTTGGAGCCAGATCAGACGCCGGGTAACCCGGCGTCTGATCAGGCTCCAAACTGTTTGCCACAAAGATATAAACATGAATTATCAGAATTGTCCAAAAGTTGTACTTTTCTACGTTTTAGTGCTTTGCGTTTGCGTACGTTTGCGTTTAAACGGGAAAGAATAACAGATTCTCCACTGTAGTAGATGGCCACGACTATCAAAGCCAATTGGCGACAGTAGGTCGAGTGATTGTGATTACTGTCCAAGTCAATCATCGTTTACATTGATCAGATGAACTAGCCCTACATTATCATTTGTCCCAAAATCATTCATTCCAAATTATTGCTGGCTATCGCCTCTTTGCTTACTTAGCTATAGATTGTTACACAGCCAAGTCACGCTATATACATGTAGTGGACAGGAAAGATATTATTCTTTCCCATATAAACGCAAACAAACACATGCATTGCAATAAAACGTAGAGGTTGTCAGGTTTGGGAACTTTATAGCGATTCGTTATAATCTGAGTGCAACACAGTTTGGAGCTTATCAGACATTGGGTTATAGTCCCAAACTGATATTTTTATGATATTTTTAACGTTAACACTTTCAACCCTACAGCCCTCTGTAAAGATTACTGATAACATATACAGTGGAGAAAACGTTATTCTTTCCCAATAAACGCGTTTACGCTAAAACTATTATTTGCAGTGCAAACAGTTTGGAGCCAGATCAGACGCCGGGTAACCCGGCGTCTGATCAGGCTCCAAACTGTTTGCCACCAAGATAAACAAGAATTATCAGAATTGTCCAAAAGTTGTTCTTTTCTATGTTTTAGTGCTTTGCGTTTGCGTACGTTTGCGTTTAAACGGGAAAGAATAACAGATTCTCCACTGTATTTAGCTATAGATTGTTACACAGCCAAGTCACGCTATATAATGGAGAAGACGTGGGTTTTTTCCCCGTAAAAACGAAACGCAAACGCATTATGTAGAAAATATCATATGGCGATTTATTATACAATGTGTAGTACACATCATGGAACGTGATCAGACGCCGGGGTCTGGCCAGGCTCTAAAAAGAGACTTAAATAAAGTATAAAGCATTTGCAGACTTCATAAATGTCATATTTAAATGTATGCAATTGTAAAAGAAAACTTAAAGAAAAGAAGCAAACGTTTAGGATCGAACGCCACGTAACGAGACGTCTGATCTGAATCCAAACTATTTGCACATAAACATAAAGTTGTGATCAGAAGAGAGCTTGTTAAAAGTCATGCATGGGTTCGTTTGGTAATACTTAACTGGGTTTATACATTCAACGTTTGATCAGGTTATCATATTTCCAAATACATGTAGATCTATACTAACTTTCTTTTACCAAATCAAAAGCACACATGTTCTCTTCTACACAGCAATTAATTTTGAGTTCCATCCAAATAAAAACAACAATGTTTTCATCACCATATGTGTATGGTCACTACATGTAAAACAATGTTTTTCAGTGAAGAAGCAGATATTATTTACAGTTAAATCGAAAACACGATGCAAAGTCAGTTGAAAAGAAATCATAGAAAAGTTCATTATTGTTTACTGTCTAGCGATTTTTATTAACCTGAGAGGCACAAAACTGGTCAGACGCCGCGTCACTCGGCGTCTAATCTGGTTATGAACGGTTTGCAATGGATATAGGGATTTTAGCATGAACGTGTTTCGGGGAAATAATAACGTTTGTATCTTAACTCTTTCAACACTAAGTAACACTTGTGGGTTATTAGGTTCCATTGTGAATGTGTTTAGTTACAAAAACATGAAACAGTCTACCTGGAGTTCTGGGAATAGTAATGAATAATGCTGTTAATTAGAAAACAGTGTAGACCCATATCAATGAGGAATCTTATGGGAGCCCTCTGATCATGGTCTACACTGTTTGTAAATGTAATGAGTATATTTTAAACAGGTCCGTGGTGTTGAAAGAGTTTTTTCGTACTTATGTTTGTATACTAAATTCTATATCTATTTCACTGACCATGATAGATGTTCCATGTCTAAAATATTGTACAGTCATGTATTGAGCAGTTTGGATCTACATAATATAAGACGCGTCCCGTCCAAACGAAACGCGAACGCATTTTTTAATTAAAATATAGAAACTGTCATTTTTTGGAAATTATTACTGATCCTTTTTACTGATCGAAGTAGCAAACAGTGTAGAATCTGGTCAGACGTCGGGTAACCCGCTCCGAACTATTTGCATAGGAAATAGTTTTAGCATCAACGCGTTTATTGGGAAAGAATAACGTTTTATCCACTATATCACCAGTTATATTAAAACACTAAATTACACAATACAAAAACTATATGAAATGTATGTAGGGCATCTTTGGGCGCTCCTGCATAATCAGACAATTAATGAATATATATACATGTATTGTTCGACAATATTGACCTGACGTTGGTGACCTCTATTAGCATAATTTCACACTTTGCTGCATTTCTAAATATAGCTTCGGAACACTTCGTTATCATTTATACGAGAACGCACATTGTAACCACATGGGTACCGAGAAAATATAGCATTGCCCGGTTCCACAAATATCGACAGGTATTTAGCGCAAGTGGTAAGGAAGACGACTATAAATTATTTTTCCGTACAGTCAGTGGTTCGAATCCCATGCAATACTCATACATTTTTTTCAGATTTTTATAATTTATACTGTTTCTTGAAAGTATTCATACAACATCTATCTCGGTTGGAACACGATTATTTTTTTATTTTAAAAAAAATTATGTCATAGCGTCTATTTGGTCTATAAAAAAACATTTTATAAAATAAAAATATTTCCCCTCTATCGAGATTCGAACTCGGAACCTCGATGTTACTAATTCCTTGCTCTACCGACACATCTATTGCAGATGAGTTACATCTGAGGGGTGTAAATTAGGTATATATTGGAAAGAGTCGCAGGTGAGGGCATCGATGATCTTACCTGAATTCAAACCCACTCGAAAGCGCAACATGATGCGTTTTAGTAGATACGATTATACTAGGAGAATCGGGAATAATAGTTTATCAACAACAACTTTTTGAACTTGCTCAATGTGGATCGTTAATCCATTGAGGATCACAACTGTAACAAAATTTACGTAATCAGCCGAAACAACCCGACACTGTACGATCCGCTATCGATTATTGATTTATACAGCGTCATCTTACAATAATTTATTCATGCATAAAGTTCAACGTCAGGTCAATATTGTCGCACAATACTTCGTGGAACTGTAGAGAAGACATTATTCCTTCCTAATAAACGCGTTTATGCTTAAACAATTGTCCCCACTGCAAACAGCTTTAAGCCAGATCAGATGCCGGTAACCCAGCGTCTGATCTGATTCCAAACGGTTTGCCACTCAAATAAAAATTGATAGTTAGAATTGTCTATACGTTGTCATTTTCTGCATTTTATTGCAATGCGTTTGCGTTTTGTTTGGATTTGAATAGGAAAGAATATCGTCTACGTACTCTACTCTACGTAATAAGGGTAAACGTACCTCCTTAAAAAGTGTTTTGATCAGGATCTGAACTGTTTGTTATTTGGCAATACATTTAAAAAACAGAACAACCTTAAATAGAATGAAATGGAAAGACTATAATGAAAAGTCGTATTGTTCATACATGTATGAAGTGCCAATGGTGATAGTGTTAACACGCCATGATTAGAATATGACTGGTTACTTTTAACTCATTACCCCATATATACTCATTTTTACGCGTTTGATTTATTCCTCCTTTGAAAAAAATAGTTTCAATTCATACAGTCATGAATATGTTTCAGGAGAAATATTTTCTACATTCTAGCAGGTGATAGCTTAAAGCAGGTTGAACGTAAAGCAGAATGCGCCTTAAGGCGCATTCTGCTTTACTTTCAACCTGCTTTAAGTAATCATCTGTCTGCAAAATTAGATGGGTTAAGCACTATACTTCCTTAGCTCGAGTAAACTGGTTTTCTGAAAATAGTAAGAACTGTGAACAGACGCCGGGTAATGCGGCTTCTGATTAGGATCCAAACTGGTTGATGCTCATTTAAATATTTTTTTGGCGAAACACATAGATTCTATACTTTAAATTTTATCGAACGTATCCGTCTACTAAAGTTAGAAAAACATATAACGCTTAGACTATCAAAATTGAATATTAACTCGGCATCTGTTTAAAAACAGATACAGTGGAGAATCTGTTATTCTTTCCCAATAAACGCGTTTACGCTAAAACTATTATTTGCAGTGCAAACAGTTGGAGCCAGATCAAACGCCGGGTAACCCGGCGTCTGATCAGGATCCAAACTGTTTGCCACCAAGATAAACATGAATTATCAGAATTGTCCAAAAGTTGTACTTTTCTACGTTTTAGTGCTTTGCGTTTGCGTGCGTTTGCGTACGTTTGCGTTTAAACGGGAAAGAATAACAGATTCTCCACTGTACATAGATCTGAGTTTCTGCTGTCAAAATGAATCCAGAACTTGGATTAAAACTCATTTATTATCCTTTATATGCCTATCAACTTCAAATGTAGATACATGTATAAGGAATAGTTAAGACCATGATGCGATGTCACATTAAGTGGTGTCTCTTTACGGTATGCATTATTGGCTACAGTTGCTCCTCCCTATAACGGTCCTGCGAACAACGATTCCCTCCTTACATCAATGATTGCCGCAAGTTTGTCTAACGCTTTTACTGCTGCAATATTGTCTGCTCAAAATTGTCGTTTGTAGTTTTGCAATGTTATATGTTTTGTCAGAAGAAATATAATGACAAGTGAAAAACAGCCTGAATCCAGATCGTTACGCGGCGTCTAATCTGGATTCAAGCTGTTTGCAAATATAAGTCAATTATTAATCTTCCCTCCCTATAACAATTCCCTCTGAACAGCACACGCACTTTTTGTCTCCCCTTGGATGTTGTTGTAGAGACGGAGCACGCTATTTCAAATATGTTCTTATGTGTGGAAACACCCCCAAGCAATGGCTCCAAATCTTGCTTGTAATCTATAAATATACTCTTATAGTAAGCATTTTAGGAGCATTCATTGCAATACTAATGCATCGGTACAGTAATAGGTTAAACAGGCGATATTCTGGCAGTGAAGATATGAAAGCAGACGATGTAAACGAAATTAAGAGTTAAACCCTCCACTGCTATGACGTCATCAGCTTAAAAATAGTCTGCTTTTAGTTCACAAATACACATCCTAGGTATGTTGACATAATTATGTAATATTGAAATGAATGACAAACAAATTCGATCCTGATAAGACGCAGCGTAACGCGGTGTCTGATCAGGATCCAAACTATTTGCAAATAACAACTGTACTCGGGGTAAAGCAGTGAATTCGTTGATAAAGTGATAACTCAGTGGTTGTTCTCCTCTAAATTATCCAGAAGCTCCATCCCCTGAGGATTTGTAATTCGTTCAGGAACAAACAATCATTGTTCACCTCTGCACTGCTAGAATTGCACCACCTTGGACATTTACGTTTGCATTAAATTCTCACATTTAGACCACAGACATTTTAACCTATGACATATCGACATGAGTGTACAATAATTTTGCGAATGCCACTTAGTCGGACTTGCCAGTACTATAGTTAAATATAACTACGAAATCCTGTTAAGTTAGAAAACTACACACATAGGAAGATGTAATTGGTTTGCCGCTTTCACTGTAATCAATCATATTTAAGGGCAAACGCGTTCAGTTTTTGCAACACCTTTTTGCTTTAACAAATACCGATAATTCAAGAATCGTTACTCAACGAAATCGTGAGTATCGGTTACCTCGGTTTCAATCAATCTATTTCGGTTTTATTCAATCTCTATTAATAGTGAAATATAAACGGTAAACACATGAAATTGCACTTGGTAAATGAAAGTACGTGAAACTTTGCACATACTTTATCAAATAAGACTAAGGTAATAACCAAGGACTTGAATCAATGTGAATATAAACCTGAACCCGAGAACACATAGAAAAAGCCGTCTGCTTATTTAGGTCATTTGTATATGTACGAAAGTGCCTATAGTTTCAAAAGAAGCATTATAACAAATGCTTTTTTACCATTGTCTGATGTTTAACACCAAAAGCATTTCTTGTGTGAAGTTTTCTTAGTGATAGAATTTGATTGAGTGAATGTTTCATTGAACGTGAGCCAAACAATTAAGAACAAATGAATATATATTCCGGTAACAAACTTTACACTTTGAATCATAGTTTAAGTAACATCATTTTTTAACTGTTTTAATGTTTGTGTGTGCCACCTATTACTTTACATTATTTTAGGAAGCCAAGAAAGGCCGAGAAAGGCTACATTATACATTTCAAATGCCCATAGACAAAAAGAACATTATAACCTATGTTTTTCTTTTTAACATGGTACTAAGATCTGTTTGACGAACCTATGCAGACATTTTCATAGAGATCAAACGTATGCCCTTAATGTTCATGGCTATGTTCATTTGATTCACTTGATAATGCAAGACAAGGCAATATTATATCATCATGCTTAACCTCTTCACCTCCCCGTTTGACAATACTAACATTAACATACAGTTTGGGTCTAGATCAGATGCTGTGTATTGCGTCTAATCCAGGTCAAAACTGTTACACATTCATACTACAGTGCTCCAGCTCTACAACGACGTCCAATGGGAGACACAGATTGTGTGTGTCGTTCGGAGGGAGTCGTTATAGAGAGGAACAATTAAGACTTGGCTTACATTTGCAAACTGCTTGAATCAAGATCAGACGCCGCATAACGCGGCGTCTGATCTGGATCCAAGCTGTTTGTCAGTTGTCATTATATTTATTCTATCAAAATGCCCGCTTATGAAGCAGACCATACTGCAGCAGTAAACATGTTAGACATAATTGTTCTGTTAAGGGAACTGCGACAAGGGTCATTGTTAGGAGGAATTCGATGTTGGAAGGGTCATTGTAGGGAAATGTATTTCAAATTTTATAAATAATAGTAGACGAAAATTTCAGCTGACGATGATTCACAGTGTTTGTAAATAACTATTGCATTTGTTTTTATGCAAAGAAAAGTGAAAGGTAAGTGGTACCCTTACGCAAATAGAGGGTAAAAGTATATTCTAAAGCTGAAATATTGGTTAATTGGTTAGATCGACTAACTAGAGCTTTGAATTGTCGATATTGTATTGTAAATACTTTAATTATCATTGAGATCAATAAAAAAGCATTTTGAAACACCCGAAAAGTATGATACGATCTTTAACATTGTTTATTTTGGTTGTCGGAATTTAAGATATTCTAAGAATCTTGCCTACCTAAAATAGATTATCCTTGCCATGCATCAAACCAGTAAATGTATTGTTTGTAAACATTGTAGACCCAGATGCGGCAATTTCTTCAAAAATCCAATCGTCTGATCAAAGTGTGCACTTTATGTTGTTTTAAATGTGGTCTTGAAAACGTCTTAAATAATATTTGACTGGAAACATCCTGACAATCATCAAAGCCGGTCAACTTTCAAATTGCAACAGTCCGTTTAGAACATTCGCTATTAAAAGGCTTAAACTATTTTGAATTTTTGTCTGTTTTCACTCAGCCGATTGGTAGAAATTTAAAGGATGTTTAGTGCACACACTAACTGTGTCATGTATTTGGTATAGATAGTACCATATTGGTATCGTTTTACTCCTTCTAGCGCCAGATTAATTGTGAGATTTTTACCCCTTCTCTGCCTTATTGTCGTCTGCACTAATATTGTTGTCTACAGTATCATTTTATAGTTAAGGCGGTATGACTGGAGGTATTTCAAAACCAGTGCCAAACAGTTTGGAGCCTGATCAGACTGTAAACTGCAAATGCAAACGCGCTTTTTGGTGTCATTAAGAGTGAAAGGGTTACGAAATATTGATACGAGTGCCAAACAGCTTTGATCCTTATCAGACGCCGCGTTACACGATGTCTGATCTGGATCCAATCTGTTTGCAAAGTCCATCTTAATCGACTTCGGCGCGGAAAGGGTTAAAAAATATTGATTACATCAATGTCGTTATCAAGGAGAAGAATTTATATAAGTTTATACGCAGATACCCCCCGCAAAGCTATTCAAAACGTGTCCTCTTACGTCTGATACCGGACACTTTTTTCTATTACCGGACAGTTTTACTTTCTGTTACCGGATACTTTTTACGGGCGTGGTGCACGTGGTGAGCATGCGGTCACCGGTTTAGCTCTTGCACTGCCCGGGAATTGACGAGGTAACCCTTGTTATGCTACAGTGGAGAAAACGTAATTCTTTCCCGTTTAAACGCAATCGAAACGCAAACGCAAAACACTAAATGTAGATTTCTAGAAAATAATAACTTTTTTTTTTACATTTTTCATCATCTTTTTTCATCTGAGTGGCACACAATTTGTATCCTGATCAGACACCGTGTTACCCGGCGTCTGATCTGGTTCCAAAATGTTTGCAATGGAAAATATAGTTTAAGCGTCAAACGCGTTTATTGGGGAAGAATAACGTTTTTCCACTGTGAGTACCGCTTGTCTAACATTTGGAAACAGTTTAGATCCATAGAAGACGCCATGTAACGCGGCATGTGATCTGGATCCAAATGTTTGGCACTGATTTTCATTTTTGATTCAATTTGGAAAGCATAAGAAAGATTTTGAGATTCTCCGCAGACGATAAGTTTGATGCAGACGGCAATTCAGCACGATAAGGGATAACGAACTTTTGCAAACAGTTTGGATCAATATCAAACACACAGTAACTCAGCGTTTGAACAGGATCCAAGCTGATAGACACTTGATTCGTGCAATCAAATCCCGAAACTTTGCGTTGGAAAATAAGTGCATTCAGCAATTTCAAAGCAGACGACAATATGACAGTGCAAGAGTGAACGACGCTATTTAATAGTGTGCCTGTTCAGGAGAAAAATATCTGGTCCTTGGTTTGGTTATAAGGAGCGGAAAAGGAATTATATCGGGCTAAAATGATAAAATATTTATTGACCTTAAAGCTAAATGCTTAAAAAAAGATGTCATCTAAATTGATAAATACAGCGCTTACCTTATACTAGCTGAATACTCATTCTGAGCGCAGATAAATAAATACATGTACGTAGTTATTTTACGGCATGACCCAGCACACAGGCTGCACGGAATGCTCGTGCAAAGTATAAAAAGGACCAATGAAAATAATAGTTGGTTTACGTGAATTTCAATATTTTATAAATAGATATATTAATTTGCAATATTACATTGACCGCAATCATTATTGACTCGGTGTAAGATATTTATTAAAATCTACGTATAAGTCATATGTCGCCTCGGACAATTTGTTGTCGCCCTCGCAAAACAGTCTGATTACGATTCATACTGTACACTTTTAAGGCGAAACCCGTCGTGTATCTATTACTTACCCAAACTTGTTTTCTAATCCTTATATTTATATGTAAAATTGTATGTATTGTCAGTCATGACTGTATCTATTTCGATATAAAAAAGTACTGTTTAAACTAATGTCGTTATATGTATTTACTACTTCTGGGTACACCAGTCCTGCGTTCATTACCGCGAACTTTTCAGAACCTCTCGCCGCGGTCCGCTAGCCTCAAGGCGCACAAAGGAGGAGTGACCATGGATAACGACAAAAGCATGCAATGTTGAAGGCACGTGAACCTGATGGCGCCCTGATGCGAGCGGACCGTGGCGAGAGGTTCTGTTGTGTTCGCGGTAATGAAAGAAGGGCTGCAATCGTCTGCAGTATGGTTCTGAGTTGTTCTGTTTTATATTTTTGACAGAAGAATTTGAACTCTGGATAGCATTAGTAAGAAGCGGACGCGTTAACCACTGTACTTTCCGGTCCTGGTTACAGTGGCGACAACGTTATTCTTTCCCGTTTAAACGAAAACGAAATGCAAACGCAATGCACTCAAATTGAGAAAATTGATTTTTTAACAACTCTTACTATTTATTTTAATCTGTGTGGCAAACAGTTTGGAGCCTGATCAGACGCCGGGTTACCCGGTGTCTGATCTGGCTCCAAACTGTTTGCATAGGAAACAATAGTTTTCGCGTGAACGCGTTTAATTGGAAAGAAAAACGTCTGTTCCACTGCATTGTGGTTAGTTTGTAGACATACATGTACCATTCTTAATAAACACTGATACCATAAAGCCATAAGACCGTCAAGAACCAAACATAACAAACTGCCAAGTTTTGATTTGACATGACATTGTTATTACATATTTAATTTGAAAACCGAATTCTCGTCGCTCTCTAGAGACGGTATTCTCACTGTATGTAAGTGTTTGTATGATTGGTCTGTCACATATAGTGACACTCTATCACGCGTGCCTCTTCCAAAAAGAACTATATTGATCAAACAGCACTTGTCCACGTGCGTCAAAAAAGTGTCTGCACTTTAAACCATTGTAATGGTTAATTACATTAATATGCCTTTTGACCTCTTTAATCTATGCCTCCACTGAAGAAAATAGTACCGCTGTTAACAGCCATGGATATGTATCATAAGTAATATTTTCTATATCCTAGCAAATGGTAAAGCAGACTAACTGTAAAGTAGAAAACACAAACAGTCGTATTGTGCTTTACTTTCAACCAGCTTTAATTGATCGCCTGTCTAAAATACCTAACAACAGGTCACGATCGACGCAACAAAGCAATTGTTCGAACAACGAGATCATGATATTGGTTATATAACAAACAACAGGACCAATACAAACGATGTTATGCCGGATAAATGGATAAGGCAGGTATTGTCCGATTGTTCTGACCTGTCGGAGTTAATTTTAGAACAGAATAGTTCATAATGGTAAATATATAACAGGGTAACATCGGATCTATATAGTCGTACACTTTCCAACTTGAGATAACATGATTCTCGTGCAGCACGAGACCCTTGCGCTAACTTTACTGATATTTTATTCTTTCCCAACAAACGCATTTATATACTAAACTATTATTTCCATTGCAAACAGGTTGGAGCCAGATCAGACGCCGGGTTACCCGGCGTCTGATCAGGCTCCAACCTGTTTGCTACTCAGATTAAAAATATACTTAAAATTTCTTAAAGTTAATTTCCACAGTTAAGTGCATTGCGTTTGCGTTTAAACGGGAAATAATCAGGTAATATCTACTGTACATTGCGCACAAAAATTACAGCTATCCGTATCATTAACCGTATGTAGAGAAAACTCATCCCTTTGAAAGTTTGAGAATGTTCCAATCTAAAAATAACTCCGACAGGTCAGAAGAAAACACTAATAATAACAAAATGCCTGTTTGCAATGCTCACGCTACCAAAACCTGTAAATAAACTTTACCTTTATCATGCATGGTCTAAGTTTCTCATTGTACATTACACATGTACAAGGGCTTCTTACGTTAAGTGCACATGCCCAATACAAAGTTATTGTTACATGTAGTTCCAAAGGTTTTAGCAAGGTTAAACATGACCTATAAATGATTTTAACCTTTGTCTGACATGACCCAATCTCAAAGGCGTATTATGTTCAGTACATATCCTAACTATACTGAAGTCTCAACCACATGTAGTTAAAGGTTATGTCTATTGTTAAATTTTTGTACAGACAGACATACAATCGAAACACATAGATAATCCTTAAACATTATGAAACCCATCTTTCATCTCGGAAGTATAAAATTGGCATTGAAAAAAGATAAAGCAGTAGGGTTATAGCCAAATTGGCAATTAGTTCCCAATAAACGAAATAGGAATAAGGTATTTAGCTTAAACGAAATGAAAAGGTCTTATCCACTAAAAAAAACAGTGTGGTTGGAAACAGTGTATTTGAGATGGCGTCTGGACCATATATCGCCCCATGGTTATCTAAACGTCGTTGGGACAAACTAATGGAGTTTTCGTTACTGGAAACTGGCACCTGGAGATATTTCTAACACTGGCTCCTGGAGATTTTTCTAACACTTCTCGTCTAACAATGTGTCTGCTATTAAACTGTCTTTTGCAAATCGTGAATTGCAATATACGTAACAGTTCTATCTAAAGCAACGCATCTTAATGTACAAAATCTCAAGACGAATGTCCAGCGTTTTTTTTATCAAACCATGTTAACTTATTCACTTCCACATTATCGTGATATTTTACTACTTCGACACCATATTGTCATCTGCTTAAATATTGTTGTCTGCATTGTTTGAATATCAAACAGATTTTATACTAAAAAGACACCGCATTAAACTGTGTCTGGTCATGACTTTAAACAAGTTACAAACAAGCCCTTTGGGCGTCAATGCCAATGAAAGGTATAACCGAAATGTTCAGATGTATCATAAACTCTAAGATGTGACCTGGCGAGTTTTCGAGGAGATATTGAGCAGACGTAATTATTTCTCGTTTTAACGAAACAAAAAGCAAATATAGATGTTAAATGTTATATATATATAGAAAATGTTGGTGGTTTATATTTATCTGAGTTGCAGGTACTTTGGATCCCGGTGTAAGGGTTAAAGTATTAACATGATAAAACATGATAGTATCTTCATCTAAAAGTGTTGCATGACAAAAACCGTTAAAGTTTAATCCAGGTGGCTGCTTGACAGTTTCACAAATTCATCAAAAACAGAATCAAGTCTAACAGTGTATAAGCTCTTTTGTTTATATGGACTATTCGACATGTATTAAAGTTCGAATTTATTCTAGGGATGTGCAAGACAAATTTCATATAAAATGATATGATATAAACGGTGCAAAATCTAACATCACGGGACTTCATAATAAGCATTCTATACTATAAGCAATATATTATAAAAACAATGCCCCCTCTCTACAACAACATCCAAATTGGAGGCGAAGAGTGTGTGTGTTGTTCGGAGGGAGTTGTTATAGGGATAGAAATGGCTTATATTTTCACACAACAGTAATCAAGATAAGACGCCTCGTAATGCGGGGTCTGATCTGGATTCAAACTGTTTATCACTCGTCATTATATGTTTCTGTCAAAATGTCCGTTATGTATCTTTGAGAAAAACAGCAGAATCCACTTTTTTAAGCAGACGATATTGCAGCCGTGAAAACCTTACACATTCATGTCCTGTTCAGGGCACAGCTGAATGCGTTGTTGTAAGGATGGAGTCGTTGTTCGATGGGCCGTTGTAGGAGCATTGTATACTGTTTTGGAGCATAGAAAGGGTAAACTCCCCAATTTAGAAGTGGTTAGCTTTTATCATACAATGATGACATTGGTACAGTGGATAATATGACTTTCTTTCTATAATAAACGCGTTCGTTGTAAAATCAATATTTCCATTGAAAATATGTTGGTGCCAGAAAAGCTCCAAACTGCTTGCCACTTAAAACTGACATTTTTATATTCTATTGCAATGCGTTTGCGTTTAGTTTTGATAAACCGGGAAATAAAAACGTCTTGGCCACTGTACCACTTACAGAAACAGCGTGCTTTTATGGGTAAATAAGTACTAGATATAATACATCCTGCAAGACAATTACTGTTTTACATCAAACATATATAATTACACAATTTGGGAAAGGCCTTTATCATGTAACACACAGTTTCCTTAATATGTGACTACCGATGCAAACAGTTTGGATCTAGATGAGACGCCGAGTTATTCGGTGTCTCATCTAGATCCAAACTGTTTGTCACTCGGATACAATTTGCTAAATTACATGAAATATTAATCTATTTCATGACTTCGCTACGTACGCCGAAGATGTACCACTACATGTTAAAGCATAATTACCTCTACCAGAAATAGTTCCTGTACGTGAAGAGTGTTTAGACCTATTCCTATTATTGGATTTATATGGTCTCTTGGTATTCATCGATGTACAAAAATTCGTTAGATGATTTGTGAGAACAAATACCAAATATCGTGCACCAAGCCAATATAACTTGGATGCAACAGCGAATGTTTTAATTGCTGTGTAGCAACCGGAATTGCAATAAAAACAGGTTTTGCAATATTATTGCAAATCCTGTTTTTATTGCAATTCCGGTTGACAGTTCACCTGTTTTATTGCAGTGCCGGTTGCTACATTGCTATAATACAGAGCTCCAGATCAGTATTAAAACACTAAAATCTTTATTTCTGTACGAAACCGTATAGCGTTACTACTCATATGAAGCGTCTCTTGGTGTTAAAATAAGACAGAAAATGAAGATGTTTTTCGGTTTAGTCCTTCTTATCTCAAGTCCTGTGTAATGATGAAATAAACTGTGTTAGCACATGGCTTGGAGCTCTCGGCCAATCAGAGGCCTAAAAAACCTGTGAATATATCGTTTATTTTACAAAACCATGAAATAACTAACACACTGTTCACTTATTCCAAGCTTCCGTCATATCAAGGCAATTTGACGTCACAACCCTAGATCGGAGGGGAACTGCACTCGCTTGATGACGTCATATTATGTACAGTGAGACCTAAACTTTAAAGGCAATTAATAATGAATTGTGCTTACATATAGAGCTTCAATAAGCGTTATTTATGTTGGTGTTAAAACATGCTTAATGTCTCAAACTGCACATTGAAATAACCTTTCAATTTAAGTAAAGTATTACAAATAAAATGACTTTTTCGTCTAAAACAAAAAGTAGAAACGTAGGGTCTTCTTGTTTTCCTCGAGCCCAAGCCAGTGCTAAATAGGTTAGACCACGGTTGCGCGCGAATAAACGACATAGTTCTCGGGGGCTACGCCCCCTCGAACTATATCGTTTATTCGCTTGCAACCATGGTCTAACCTATACTTGGTTTGGTCATTGTGTGACATCAGAGAGTTTCAGACCGTAAAGTTTAGTTTAACAGTTTGGAGCCTTAACATATTCAATTGTTTATAACAGACATACTTAGCTAAACCGAGTTTATCAGGAGACAATAACGTTTTTTGCCACTTAAAGTACTCTGAAGCTATGAACCTAGTCATGGTTGGAATATTGAGGAATAAAGCGTAAAGAGATGCAAACTCTGTTTTCCGATCACCACACTAGGGAAGTATCTATAAATTGATTTAGGAAGTATCATCTTAATGATAATGCGTTGCAGTATGAAATGCCGAGTAACATGTCGTGGGATAAGAATTTTAGCCATTAACCCTCTCTCTGATTTTCGTCATCTCTTTGAAACAATTGTCGTCTGATTTTATTACTCAAATTCAAATTTTATGCATTTAGACATAGAACATATTATATGAGTGTCAAAAAATTTGAATCCTTACCAGATGCTATGTTCGTCAGGTTTTTTTTTATAAAACAAATATGCAAGTCCAAACATTTATTTTAGAATTTCAAAATAATCTCTACCATTGTCCATGTACGACACTCCCAGTAATAATTATGTTCGTGGCATACAAAACATGTGTTTTTGATGCAATACAGAAACGCCTACATCTACCACTTCAACCTTTAAATCCTTTGGTCAAATGTCAATATTAATAGGAGTATAGTCCGATAGAGAATACGTAGCCCTAAGTCTGCTTTTTGTGCAGAATAAAACATTAATGCATATTGTCCTCAGAACAACAATGCATATCCTGACATGACACCGATTAACAATCCAGTTCGCAAAAAGGAAGTGGTTATAGAAATATCCACACAAAAATGGGTAAATGCTGACTTTCTTTCCGGAAATTCGGCTTATGTGATCACTTAAGCGATCACAACAATGTCAAAGCTCTCGTAGAAAACTAGCCAGTATATCAGCAGTCTTGTTTTGTTTCGCATTATGCTTCGTGGACCTGTATTCTATGAAACGTATTGATTTACCTGCAGTTTTCTAGCTTGTTTCAGAATACAATACGTTTCAATCACGAGTTATGGATGCGTCAAGAACAAAAAACCGTTGTGCAATCCCTTTGTCGACATTTTCAAAGAGTTAGATACCCATTTAGAAGACATGTGCAGTTGTACAGTCGGGAACACGTTATTATTTCCCCAATAAACGCGTACAGTGGAACATACGTTGATCTTCCCTAATAAATGCGCTTACAGTAAAACTATTATATTTATTGCAAACAGTTTGAAGCCAGACCCGGCGTCAGACCAAATTCCAAATTGTTTGCCACTTAGTCTAGTCTTGTCTTCTGTTATTTGTTCAGCTTATGACTAAATCGGACTGAATCATCCGTATGTCATGTTTCTGTATTTTAAGAAACAATTTCATTTAAACAACAAAATATAAACGGAGGTTACGAAACACGAAGGAGTATAGTCGAACTGTTTGCCAGCAAACTTGTTAATACGGAGAAGACGTTATATTTTTCCTAATCAACGCTATTATGCTGAAGACATACGTTCCAATGTATAGGCAGTTCAGACGCCTTGTAATCTGGCGTCTCTTCCAAACAAAACATTGTTGAAACTCAGATAAGAATTAATAGTAAACCAAGTTTCAATAAAAATGTACCTTTTTAGCATTTACTTGCATTACGAGAAAGATAATCACTTTCTACACCGTAATGGGTATAAGCACTTTGGTCACTTAACTCTTTGAACCATAGTCACATCTATATGCTTTATTTGCAAATAGTGTACCTGTGAGGAGTACATTTGTTCTTTGCAAACAGTTTAGACCCTGATTAGATATATTGTAAAATCAACCATAAAAAGTAAAAATGAAGTAGACTAAATTGAAAACTAGAAATGTCCACTTGAGGTTTCAGGGAGGAAAGAGTTCAGAGCGATTACGTCACTTTAATTTCTATGGCCTAAACGTATTTTCTGGTTGTCAGGGGATGCATGAATATAGCTCTAATTGAGTATCATTACAAGAACAATTGTTTGACACAATATGATTAATATTAATATCATTATCTAAATAACTGCATTTGTTCCTAATGCTAGCATGAAGAATGGCTTCTTATTGATCAATAGAGCTAGGTATGCAATACTAACGCACAATTTCTGTTCCGCACTATGGTATAGCAATATCATTCTGGTTTCTTAGAGAGTACTCTGTTTTTTCAAATACATATGGTGGAAATAAATTGCTTATAAATATGAATTTACTAAATTACTAGTTACATAAAAAAAATATTTACTTATCTTTGAGTTTCCAATCCACAGTTATTATACAAACTTGCAATGGAAACAGATCTTGATAAACTGACTGCTTCATTTTGTAATTTTTCAAGCGACATATACTCTTGTTCAGTACAACCGTCCCATACATCTTAAGCATATTGAAATAAGGGACGAAAATGAGAAATTTAAATTTGATTTAGACATTCATTCTTCAGATCGGGACACAATTTCAGATTGGAAAATGGACCTGGGGTCGACACTCTCAGATTAGACCAAAAACCTTTTATTTCAAAATCTTAAAGTCAGTATATTTGTATGTGAAAATTTGACTAATAAGCTACGTAAAATACAAAACCTATACGGTTGGGGACTATACCATCCAATTAAGCGGAACAGAAACGTTACATATATTTTTTTTACAATGATGCAAGACAACTTCAAAATTTACCATACATGCAATTTAGATAGTTTTCAATCAAACTAAGTCCATTATGAATATATTGTTACGAATCTTAATGACAAAATAGTCTACTTGACAATGCATCTGCACATGAATGTAACGTATCTGTTTCTAAATTGTTAGTGAGAATCAGCCGCATATAAATACTTACAACACCTTCATTGAACTACAAATATTGTATTTTAAGGTTGCTATCTCCTATCTGGGAATTGATAGATCTATAGACACCCGCATCGCCCTTAATTGTTCAACCGTTACGTATCTGTTTCTGTAACGTATCTGTTCATTTTTAGATCAAGTATGCACGTGTAAGAATGAATTTACGTCTCAACCTCTAAATTTTCTCTTGGGAAATAGTAACAAGGGAATATTTGAATTGCAGAGTAAGTAAACGCATGTCATACGATTATAAGGTTGATAAAAATGTGTTGGAAGTCGTAACGTATCTGTTCTTCCAACTTATACTTTCTGCTATCCGGAATGGTAGAGTGTGCAAAACTAATAACACATTGTTTCAAATGTGTTTAAGTGGTTGTTGCCATTCTTTACACTCCGGGCCAGATATTAGAACCACTTAGCAGTTGGAAAACAGTATTCAAGTACTGTAATAAGTGTGACAATATCACTGTAACGTATCTGTTCGGACACCCGTAGACAGAGTTCTATGGTCATTTGTGACTTTGTTTTAGGTTTTGGACAAGGGAAAGTAAGCAGTTACAGAAAAAAATCGAGAATTGGTTGCCAATAATATCGTAGAAAGATTACGGCACCGTGTTCTTATAGTTCATGATAGTGGAGACAGAATAATTGACCCTTATATTGGATACTTTGACTATCATAAAAAAGCCACAAACACTGACACACCCTCAAAAACATATTATGGATGTAGATTTGTGACCCTACGTATCTGTGAGTAACAAAAGCAGAGCATATCACATTATTTCGTTCGAAATAGGTGCCTGCGACACCTATTTTGTGGAATTTTGTCCTTATATGAAGAATGAGTCTAGAGCTTTTCGTTCATATTATTTTTTAGCTTGCGCATTATGCCTATTACGTTAGAGGCGGGCGTTAAGATATTGTCAATATATATTGACTTCCATTTCCCACTGTTACTCAAAGTTACACC
Organism: Gari tellinella; assembly: GCA_922989275.2. Classification (NCBI taxonomy): domain Eukaryota; kingdom Metazoa; phylum Mollusca; class Bivalvia; order Cardiida; family Psammobiidae; genus Gari; species Gari tellinella. The sequence goes on from OV277866.1 coordinate 51,881,703, forward strand.
AAGATGAATTCGCGAAAATTTCACATTTTGATAATTTCTTCAAATCATATTCAAATTTCTTTATTACTCTCAGCTTGAGCCTACAGGACATAACCAATTGTAAACATTATCAGAATCCGTACAGTGAACCCTTAGCAATAAGATCTCCAAATTTGGAAGGAATCGAATAAATATGTTTGAAGTAATGCGATGAGAAAGTGGTAGATGTTCTGCATTGGAACCTATGGAGGTTTTACTCATGGTGCTTAGCAACTTTTGAGTAGTACGAGCGTATATTTTGTTCTATGCCAATGCATGATAAACGTAGGAAACAGAATATCTATTGGTAATAAGTAACTGCGCTTTAGAACTATTGGAGAAGGGATAAAGCCTGTAATACATAGTTCCTTACAGTATAATCCAATCGACGGTTTCATTACTGTTAATGTAGACTGGTAATCATATTATTTCGCATAGCTATGTAATCAACCAAGCAGCGACTGTCAGAAAGCCAAGGTAACTATGCCAATCACTTCATTTTATCACATGCAGTGCTGTATAATTGAGGGTCTATTTTAAAACGGCCCATACTTAGTGTTCAGTTGTTGCGATTCCCAGAGAAAGTAATTGCAGACCAATAACTCAGGCTTTAAAGACGATATTAGGTCAATTATTAAGCGAAATATGTTAACCCTTTCGCTGCGTGATTCAATTGCCTGCTTTAATACCTTCATTACTATACGTTCGCTTTATAGAAAATGTGAAAATGTTGCCTAAACTATTATTTCAAAGTTAGATTTAACCTTTGACCAAATTAATTGTCATTTTGATACCATTTTGTTTATTTTGTCGTCTGCTTCTTTATTGTTGTCTGTAAGATAGTTTCAAAAATAGATATAAGGTATTATCATGACTTCAGAAATATCGATACGGGTGTCAAACAGTTTTGATCCTGATCTTGATCCACACTTTTTGCAAAGTCGACTCTATGCAACTTCGGTGCCAGAAAGTTTAAAGCATTTTGACCACAAAACAAACGTATGACGGACAGTTTGATAGCGAAATTTTACGTCCGAACAAGATCTAATCTGTTTGTAAAGTGTAGTATAGTCGCCTATAGAGTTGCAATCGTAAAATCCGAGGCCTAATGAGTGCTACTTACATTGAGCCTGAATCCGAACAAGGCCGAAAATCTCTTTTTATCAATTTATTTTTTAAAAGTGTCTTCAGTTACATGTAGAACATAAACAAGTACATGTACATACTGCAATTGAAACTTAGTTTTGAAACAACTTTTGAAAAAACACATTAAAGTTGAGATGACGTCTAACGCCTCGGTCAAATAGGACAAGGATAAGCCAAATATGACTTGACACCTTCTAAACCTCTATAAAAGTCATATGAAAAGACAGTTTGGTCATTTTAACAAGATATAACGTCTTCTGCACTGTATCTAGTATCTGTACTCAACGTAAAAAGTTCTTAAGCTCAGCCGAGGATTGAGATTGTTTAACATTCGTATTTACGTTTATTCATTCAATCAGAAATGTACAGGTGCAACTGAAAATCAAAATACTAACGGCACTTTTGAAAACGACGAGGATATTGCAAAACTACTGTGTAAGGAAGAATAGATATTAACGGCCAAAACACATTTTTCAATTAAATGTGTCTGTTCAGATGAGTTTTAGAAACAATATTGCTACTACATGTGCGTATAACAGACTATATCTAGCACAATTACATTTTTAAAAGCACCATGAGATTGCAAGATGACGTCAAATACAGTGGAGAATCTGTTATTCTTTCCCAATAAACGCGTTTACGCTAAAACTAATATTTGCAGTGCAAACAGTTTGGAGCCAGATCAGACGCCGGGTAACCCGGCGTCTGAACAGGCTCCAAACTGTTTGCCACTAAGATAAACATGAATTATCAGAATTGTCCAAAAGTTGTACTTTTCTACGTTTTAGTGCTTTGCGTTTGCGTACGTTTGCGTTTAAACGGGAAAGAATAACAGATTATCCACTGTACATTTACTCTTTCATTGCAAACTGCAACTTTATTGGCGTTGCATACAGTTTGGATCAAATCAAACGCGGCGTCTGATCAAGATTCAATCTGTTTAACATATGATTAATGTGTTATATGTATCAGTTGAAATGCCAATATGATCAATTTAAAAACAATTGCAGAACCGAAAGACTGTTAAAGCCGGCGTTAATTTTGCAACGAAAGAATTAACCACAGGATACCTTTGTCTGGAATTACGTAACTAGGTTCTTAAATGATAGGCATCTCTGGGTTCGATCAATACCGATACATCAGGGGTACAGCAGAGAAGATATTATCATATCCCAATAAACACGTTTATTTTAAAAGCCATTATATCCACTGTAAACAGTTTGGACCCAGATCAGATGCTGGGTAACGTTTGTCACGCAGAAACAAATAAATCGTTATAAATATCAAGACAAAATACGGTTCAACGCTTTATTGCATTGCGTTTGCGTGTCATTTACGTTTAAACAGGGAGAATACTGTCTTCTCCACTGTACACGGTAAGAGCTGTTTGTTTTGGGAAACTTTCCTTGGAGGGTTTGCGATTTTTAATCGATTCAAATCTCAAGTGTGCTACTTTTGTTATGTAAATAATATCTGTAAGCGTTTACTTTGTGTCTGTCGATCTAAAATTGACTTTGATTTGCCAACATTTTGGATCCAGATCAGACAGTTACGAGTTGTATTATCTAGATCTAAAATATTTTACATCCGACATAAGATTGTTTTTGTTTAAGAAATGTATACATCTAAACAATATTTGCAGACACGTTCAAAATAGAAATGATTTCGACAGAAGACGCGTGAAAATAGTTTACCGTGTACAGAAAAAAAGCTTTTTTAAAAGTCTACACACTCTTTTATTTATTTTGCGATACTAGACTCATTCAACCCTAAAACTTCTAGTTGAAAATTCTAATCTCTAATTAAGAAGATTCTATTTTTGATTATTTAGGGGTGTTTATTGCAATATATTGCTAAATTTCAAACAGTGCAAACCCTGATCAGAGGGCGCCTTATGGAGCCCTCTGATCAGGATATACACTGTTTGCATAAAACAAGTATTTTAATCTGAGGTATATTGGTTGTTAATGACGAGTATAATCGTCGATAGGGTTGAATGTGTTAAGATAAATAAAGAATTTACATAGAGACACTCTAAACAAATATTGTTATAGATTTAACGAACTATGACAATCTAAAACAAATACGTTAACTGTCTTTAGATGCTTACACTAGTCTCTCTTTCAGGGTGCTTTAAGCTCTATTTAAATTTGTAATCAAACGTTTTACAGAAGTATCTTGTGTAACCAGGGTAAATAATATATTTTAAACAATACTATTGGTCATACCGATTTTAGAAATGTTGAGACACAGACAAATACCACAAAAACAGCTGATTTAAAACCGTATTGATCAAAATTAATGTAATCACGCTACCAATTGAAAAATATATAAAAAAAACGGATTTGAGAGATCTTTTTTTTCGTGAAAAGTTCCCGACGTCAGTAGTTCAAATGGGATCCAAATATCCTGATTATTATTTTACAATATTAGATAAACAAAGCTAAACAAACGATGCCTAAACACGTAAATCTGTATATAATGGGCATGTCATTATTCCAGAAAATAAATCAACATCGCCTACTTGGCCACAGAAAAGTGTTCATCAATGTTACCATAAAGCCATTAATCCATCATGAAACATCGTTGTTAATTCCAACAAAGCAGATTTATCATCCCATCTCTATTTTCTAGATGCATTAACGACAAATCACGTTGTATGTGATATATCAGGTTTGGTTGCACAGGGAAACGAAATACAGAACTTCTCAGTAGTATTGATACACATGTTCTTTGTATATTCAGTATTTCTTTTTTTGCATTTAGAAACCTCCTGTATTTTGCAACTATTTGGACTTTATAGATGCTTCACTGCTTAATCATTTCACTCTCAGTGACGCTTTAAAGCGCGTTTGCAAACAGTTTGGGTCATGATCTGACGCCGCGTAACGCGGCGTCTGATCAGGACCCATACTGTTTGACACTCTAATCGATATTTATTAAGTCATACTACCTTAAATCTAACTTTGAAACGCGTCTTGCAGATATTAATAATGAAACAGACGACGATAAAGCGGTGAAGGGGTGAACATCTCCCGAAAAAGTTGACCATGAAAGGGTTTTAACAGCGAATGATATTTGCCGAATTCCTCTAACTAAAATCATTCCAATATGTATACAGTGATGAAGCGTATGAATGTTTTGTCATGTTTTGTGCGTTAACACACTCGTTGATAAAGTGTTTGTTAGTGTTTTCATAAACATGTATGTGGTCATTTCTTGACGCCCGATGATTTTTAAAGCTCAATAAAGCAATCAATCAATGAATAAAAATAAGCTTAAATAAGTTTTATTATATCAATATTATATTGACAGTAGCAGTAGTAGAGGTAGTAGAAGTAGTAGAAGTAGTAGAAGTAGTAGTAGTAATAGTAGTAGTAGTACTAGTAGTAGTAGTAGTAGTAGTAGTAGTTGAAGTTGAAGTAGTAGTAGAAGTAGTAGTAGAAGAAGAAGTGGTAGTAGTAGTAGTAGTAGTAGTTGTAGTAGTAGTAGTAGTAGTAGTAGTTGTAGTAGTAGTAGTAGTAGTAGTAGTAGTAGAAGTAGTATTGGTAGTATTAGTTGTAGTAGTAGTAGAAGTAGTAGTAGAAGAAGGAGTGGTAGTAGTAGTAGTAGTTTTAGTAGTAGTAGTAGTAGTAGTAGTAGTAGTAGAAGAAGTAGTGGTAGTAGTAATAGTAGTAGTAGTAGTTGTAGTAATAGTAGTAGTAGTAGTAGTAGTAGAAATAGTAGTAGTAGTAGTTGTAGTAATAGTAGTAGAACATGTAGTAGTAGAAATCGTAGAAATAGTACTAGTAGTTAAAGTAGTAGTAGTAGTAGTAGAAGTAGTTGTAGTTTGTTAGTAGAAGTAGTGTAAGTATTGATAGTAGTACTGGTACATGTAGTATCGGTAGCAATAATAATAGCACTAGCACTACTGTTGTTGTTACCTAATGTCTCATGACGCTTCAATGTCGTTTTAATGCGAAAGGTGGGAACTCTTCTAAAGATTTAGCAAAGACAAGCTGAGATGACGTCCGGGTTCACGACTTGCAATATTTGTCGTCAGACTTAATTTACAACATCATCTAGTACACTTAGCACCGTTATGTGTAGACAGCCCCCTTTTTTCATTGGTCCGAGTGCAAACAGAACATACCTAGACCAGAAACAGTTTTCTCGGTGTCTATTCTGGATTTAATTTGTTTCTCATTATAATCGATGTTTCTTTAAACATACATACAATGGCATAACTCATGATTTGAAACTACAAATGGGCATTTTAAGCAGACAATATTGTGTCAGGAAAGCTGTTAAAGAAATTGTAAGACCAATAACACAATTTCTAACAATTAGAATAATATTGTGTTTATGTTGTTTATGTCAGCTATCTGTCTAATGAAAGACATTTCTGATTTATATTTTTTTTTATCCTGCCCTAAGCTGTTACCTGTCTTGTGCAACAAACTGTACGTCGAAATAGCGACATGTTACTGTAACACTCCAGGAAATTACGTAGACAACTAAGTATGTATAATTATTTACTCATTAGAAGTGTCTGAGGTAATGCCTGCGGTAATGGTTTGGGTAATGACATTTCGTTTGAACAATTTTGCTTTTCTCTAGCGAAAGAAGAATCCGCGCATTTGATCCTTAAGCTTAGAAAACGAATCACAGCCTTGAGACATTGTAACTGGTGTGTATGTGTTAATGAACAATTAGTACCAGTAAAGCTAAGTTATATCAAATACATGGTCAATTTGTGTTGTCCTCAGACAAGTCGAAGCTTAACCCTTCACTGTCAATTACCTCGAAAGGGCATCTTTGTAAACTGTTTAGATAACGCGGCGTCTGATCAGATTCTACTTGACACTCTTGTCGATATTGAAGAAGATGACACTATTTATAGTTTAAGAAGCAAAATATTCCATGGAGGTTGTTATGTTATATAACAACCTCCATGGAATAGTTCGCACAATAACTTGTCAAACACGGCTGAAAGACAACAAATGCAGAACGAAAAGGACAACGACCATTAAACGTTTGGGTTTGACATGACGTTTTTATATATATACAGACATCTCGGAAAGTGATTTCTTCTTGCCCTCTAGAGACAAACACCGGGATAAAAGTAAGTATTTTCTCGACAAGTCTGTCGCTATTCCTGCCTTTCCAGGAATATCTTTCTCCTGACGAAACTGATTTAACACTTTACGTCATACAGTGGAGAAAACGTTATTCTTTCCCAATAAACGCGTTTACGCTAAAACTATAATTTCAATTGCAAACAGTTTGGAGCCAGATCAGACGCCGGGTAACCCGGCGTCTGATCAGGCTCCAAACTGTTTGCCACCAAGATAAAGATGAATTATCAGAATTGTCCAAAAGTTGTACTTTTCTACGTTTTAGTGTTTTGCGTTTGCGTATGTTTGCGTTTAAACGGGAAAGAATAACAGACTCTCCACTGTAGCCTGTTTCTATTTGTAAAGATAGGTGATTAATTAAAACAGGTTGAAAGTAAAGCAGCATGTGCCTTAGCACATTCAACCCTAGCTACGAGTATACTCGTCATGAACAATCAGTGTAAATATAAGGAGTACTCTTGTCTTATGCAAAAAGTGAAGACCCTAATCAGAGGGCTTCTTCAGGAGCCCTATGAGCAGGGTCTGCACTGTTTGTCATTTTGCAAGTTAGTGTTAAAATTAATCATAAATAGTCAAAAATGGACTAGACTTAATTGGACAATGGAATTTTCCATTAAAAGTTCCAGGGGTGAATGAGTTTCAGTCTGATTTATGCTATCATCTGCTACTATATAGACAAAAACATTATTTTATGGTGCATATTCGTAATGACGGAATATGACAGTTTAAAAAAAATCAACATTTCAAGTTTGCTCAACCTTTATCAAAATGTTGTCAGACAATTGACAAAAAACAATTTGGATGCCTTTTTCGAAATAAGGAAACGCTAAGTTCGAGTCTCAAATAATTTGAAGCCTTGTTGCACGCCGAGTTACTCAATGTATTTTCTGGATTATATCTGCATTTTCATTTTAATCTGGGTGGCGAACAGTTTGGAACCTAATTAGACGCAGTGTTACCCGGAGTCTGACCTGACTCAAACTGGTTTGTAATGGTAACATAGTTTTAGAATACATGCACTTATAAGTTGTTCCCACTATTTTTGCGCCGCTTTTTACTAGATTGTGTGAGTCGTTTTTTCAAGAGTGTTGCTGGTGGTTTAATCTGAACAATTTTATGAGCAATATAAACGCGTTTCTATTTTCTGATTTTTCTCTTAAGAAGAAAACAGCAAAATAGATGAGTTCAATAGCCTCTAAACTCGTTTGATCAAGCTGTTTTGATAAATATGGTATCGAATTTCTGAATATAATATATATATTTGGTGTAGACGTACAGTGTGGAACATGTAATACTGCCCCGTTAAACTCTTTCATCGCCAAAGCCGTAAAAAACAACATCACAGGATCCGGATCAGACGCCGCAAGTAGTTGTCTGCAAGATTGTTTCAAAGTAAGACTGAGGGAAGCGTGATTTAAGAAATATCGATACTGGTGTCAAACAGTTTGTATCCTGATCAGACACCGCGTTACGCGGCGTCTGATCAGGATCCAAACAGTTTGCAAAGTCGCACTAATGCGACTTCGGTGCTGAAAGAGTTATCATATATTTCATGGCAGTATAATTCAACTGACGGTGCCATTACTGTCAATGTAGAGGGATAATCATATTACTTTGTATAGCCATGTTATCAGTCTAGCAATGACTGTCAAAAGGACCTATGATATTGGGGAAGCCATAGCATTTAATGACCTGTTGATGTGTCTAATTCAAGGTTAAATGTAGACTTAGTGGTGTAAAAAGTGCAGTTCAATAGTTCACAATAAAAATCCCCAAAAATGGTAGTGTAAAGGAGAAAAGGTTATTTTGAGAGTTTCTTATGTATTGATTTTCATAGCAATATGACATTTTTTTTACTTCCATCTTGCTGCAAGCTGGTTGCTTCTTATATCATAAAAAGCATTTTTTATTTTGATTGGCCGTACAGTAGAAATTATATTATTATTTCCCAATTAACGCGTGTATGCTAAACACCCTATATTAATTGCAAACACTTTGGAGCTAGATCAGACAAAGGATATCCTTTCGTCTGATCAGGCTCAAAATTGAAAGCCACTCAGATTTTTAAAGAATTGTCCAACCTTTTCTAGAATTTGGCATTTTCTATATTTTATTTTAGTTAGTTTTCGTTTCATGCCTTTTTAACAACAAAGGTCTTCTCGACCACAAGTGCTCGCATTGTATTTTTGTAAAATCACCACAATATAAACATAGGGGTGATTTTTCTAAACAATACGATACAATCACGTGTGTTCTCCACTGTACATAACTATATTTCAACACTATCCGTAATCACTACCTGTAAGATATTGGAGATACAAGTATTATCCTTTGGAAACATCCGTGATATGTATGAAAATATATGAACCGTGCAATGACAAAACCAGCCTTATTGCACTGCAACATTGTACAGACCAATCACCGTTGTCATCCTAGGCTCTGTATCTGAGTTCGATCTACACTGCCAAAATCCATCAAAATACAGCTACATTAAATGTTTTATATGCATGTGGGTTTGAAACAGTGTATATCAAGATCAGCCGGCTGGCATTGATCTACACTGTTTTCAATGCAATAAGGTAGCTTTTGTCATTGCAATGCTCATATTTTAGATAAAATTGTCAAACATTTTATTGTATCATTTCGCGAACAATCCGTCGTAACGCATGTATGTTCTATGTAGTGCTTAAAAGCTAGTGAAATTATGTTATTCAAGGTTTATTATAGCAAATCAAATTAAACCCGTATTTCCATGAACATCATCATGTGCCAATATCAAACATTGTATTATGTTCTATTACCACAAGCATTATATTGGCAAAAGTATATAACAAAAACACCATTGCTTTACAAAAGAGTACATACTCCCTATGCAAACACAATTAGACCAAGATCAGAGGGTTTCTAAATGACGATATTGCAAATAATAACCTTAAAATTGTACTTTTGACGTTTCAGCGGAAATTATTTAAATAAATACTTTCGATGAACGCATTCAAATAGGTGACTATTTAAAACATGTTAAAAGTAAAGCAGAATATTCTTTAAAGCAGATTGCACGTAAATAGAATGCGGCTTAAGGCATATTCTGTTTTATTTTCAGCCTGTTTAAGCTACTATCTGCTGGAATATAGTACATGTAAGTAAATTGTATGATCCAAATTCATGAACGCAAACATTGGAAATAATTTCTTTAGTGGAAGAAGAAATTAATGGCGTCAAATGCTTATTTATAGGGTTATGGGTTAAGCAATTGTGTAAGGCATTCGCAAAATGGCTTGCATTATGCTCTAGTAAGATTATTCCCCGAAATATCGAGCAATATTTCCTATTAAATATTATTCCTTATAATACCTCTAAAACGATTATACGGCATTTGTTTTGTTTCCCCCCACAACCTATATAATACTATTAACAGCACAAAAGTCACATGACCTTAAATATACTATTTCCTCGTTTATTGCCTTAAAGAATGAGCTCCAGCAGAGTATAATTGTCGTTTATTACAGGCTATTGTTAGCAAATGAGCAGCTATATGTGTATACTGGTATGGGACGATGACGTTCGGGTTCTAAAACGGGAAAATGTTCACAACTATGAGCCTAAATAATAGAGAGTTTCCAGTGTGCTCGGTCGATACGTCTGCGTCACAGAGTACACACGAGTGGGTGGTTTGTTGTGGGAAACTTTTCAACGTAAACTAGCTCTTTTACTGCCAAATGTTATCATTTGCTTTAACCATCTTACCGTCAAATTATCGTCTACATATGTTATGTCGTCGGCAATATTTTCTAAGTCAGCTTGGTGCGTTTTGACTGGGGAAATGTCGATACGTGTGTTAAACAGTTTGGATCCTGATCAGACGCCGCGTAACGCGGCGTCTGATCAGAATCCAAACTGTTTAGAAAGTCTTCTTTTGGCGCCGTTGGTAGTGAAATATTTAAGTAAAAGTAGAACGCCGCAAATACGCTGCAATTCACCAAAGAGTTCCTTGACTGTGTGAATCATACAGAGGTGAAGTCGTTTTTCTTTTCCCAATTTACGCGTTTATGCTAAACACCATAATAACAAACAATTCGGAATCAGATCAAACACCAGGTAACCCGGCGTCAGATCAAACTCCAACTATTTGTTATTCAAGTTGAAAGTAATCTTAACATTTTCAAAATGTTGCTATTGCCTCCACTTTATTGGCCGGTTTCCGTTTAGTGTCATTTAAACGAGAAATACTATTATTTTCTTCACTGTTTTAGGCACTTCAATTCTTTCGGCGCCAAAAAATGTTGTCTGTTTGAACCATTTGATCGCTATAATATCGTCTGAAAGTACGACATGGTTTAAGAAATCATAGTACTGTAACGCTTGCATCTAACATATTATTGAGTGTAGGTAAAAAGGATATCTACGATAGTTTGTTGACTAAGGACGGTATGGATTTAGGCATGTTACTAAGTTTGGTTTAAGAAAATTGTTTAGGTAAAAGCTATTGATTCAATATTAATAAATACTCAAAGAAGGCGAATATCTTAAAATGAATTCGTTTCTTTGTTTTGTTTGGTTTGATATTACACCAAGTAGTGAAATACAACTAAGACATGTTTATCACATGATCAATGTTGTTCGATACTAAACATTATTTTAGATGTTGAGTGCGGGGTGACAACCGGGGATGCAACTGCACAACTAAACAAACAACTTTTCGACGCATTAACTCCTTCACTGTAACGACGTCATCGGCTTTATAAAATAGTCATCTGCTTTTATATCTCAAATTTCAATTCCAGGCATTGTTATTTAAATAAAATATAAAAATGAATGTCAAACAGCTTGGATCCTTAGCAAGCACCGCGTTACTCTGTGTTGGCGTGTTCATTTAAATTGTATGGCAATCTGGTTAAATATCACTTTCAATCATTCTTGCAAATTTACTCTAACCCCATAAAGTGTTTTATTGACACAAAGTTTCTGATAGGAAGTTTGTGTCTTTGTAAAGAATACAGAACTCTCTCTCTACAACAACACTTAATAGGAGACGAATATTGGGTGTGTTGTAAATTACGACTAATCTTACATTTGGAACAGATTGAGTCCAGATCAGACGTCGCGTACGGTCGCGTCTGATAAGGATTCAAGCTATTTGTCATTCGTCATTATATTTATCTGTCAAAATGTCCACTAAGATGTAACTTTGAGAAAAAAAGTAGACAACCATTTGAAACCGACGTTATTTCAGCAGTTAAAATGTTAGACATATTTGTTCTTGTTTAGAGCGGCAATAATTGTTGTAAGGAGGGAAAAGTTGTTTGGAGGACCGTCGTATGGAGGAGGGACCACTGTACATATAGTATGTTGCTTCCAGTAACACAGAAAATGACTGAATACACGGTAGCCTTGGACAAATTCATGTTCATGCTGCAAAAATCGGGCAAAACATGTAAATCTTTGTATAATTAATCTGTCACTATTCATTACAATAAATCACACTTGACATGAACAATCTTAAAACCACTCTTCCGCTTAGATTTACCCTTTTAAATTTTAGTTCCGACTTATTTTGCACTTGTATGCAGCTCAGCCGTCGGGTAACTCGGCGTCTGATCAGGATGCACATTGGTTTACATTCGTATTGGTAACTCATCTGACAAATTTCAAAATTTCTGTATTTGGAACGCAATACATTTGGCAAATTTCAAACTGACACTATTATTACCGTAAAATATTAATCCCTTCACTGCCTTACCACGAGTACAATGGTTATTGGAAAACAGTTTGGCTCCTGATTAGACGCCGCGTTACGCGGCGTCTGATCAGGAACCAAACTGTTTGACCCTTAATTTTATATTTCTGAAGTCATAAATGCTAGATTATAATTTTGACAACTAAAAGCAGACGACAATTGTTTAAAAGTAATGACGTCAAGACAGAACAATAGTTTTAACATCATTCTATGATTAAGTCGTAGGCATTTTGACAAACAACAGCTGGTCATATTTTATCTTTTTTAAAGTTAATGGATCCTATTTGTAAACCCAACTAAACCCTCTATAAAGAACAATAGCTTAGACTAGTACTTATTGGGAAATGGTTTGCAACATACATGTACATATCATATTTGCGCTAATTAGCGCTTTATTAAAGATGTATAAATATCTTTCGTCAGATGACTGTTATATGTAGGAACCAGTTTGGGCAGAAACAACATGTTTGAGCAGTACATGTATGCATTCTTTTTCGACTGCAATAGGCATAGTTCAGTATAAGCGAAAGCCAAAGAGGGTTATTGTATTGTATGCAATTGTTACAAGAATGATCCTACATGACTCATAAGGGCTACTAGATGCAGGCAATATGAATAGGCATTCACTGCCATGTTTTCAATTGTCTTTATTGTAAACAGTGTGGATCCAACTCAGACGCCGCGTTACGTGTCGTCTAATCAGGACTTGACACTCATTCCAATGTTTCAGATCAGAGGAAATTTAACATCTAAAAAAGGAAACGGCACTTTTTAAGGAGACGATACTATAATAGTGAAAGAGCTTTTAAAAACCGAGATTCGATGTACCAGTTCTTTACACTGGACATCTTAAAGAACCAGAGAACTTGGTCGATAATAAAAGTAGGGCATCGCGCCCGGGTTTTCTGTATTCGCACGCCTCCCTCTTTGGCGTCCAATTAGCCCTTAGATGGCAGTAACGGACGTTAACAAATAAGAAATATTTGCAAACAGTTTAACTCTTTCACTCTGGATCGCGCTTCAAAGTGCGTTTGCAAACATTTTGGATCCTAAAAAGACGCCGCGTAACACGGCATCTGATCAGGATTTAAACTGTTTGACACTCGTTTTAAAATTTCGTCAGTCATACTGCCTTATTTTTCAACTTTGAAACGATATTGCATACAACAAAATTGAAGCAGACGACATTGAAGCGGTGAAGGGGTAAAAGAACTCACGGAAAATTTGGTAGTGAAAGGATTTAGGTTATTCACCGCTGTTCAGTCAGACCTGGTCGTACTTGACTATGCGGGGGTGTTCAAGACTATCATATACCGTTTGTTTGAACTCTGGAGGGTCTCTAGAATCCGGAATTACGTACAACCCGATTTGCACCTGAATCATAGAAGTCTGCAAGGGTGCCGGAGACCCTTGCAGATCGTTTCAATAGACTTGGGAGGGTGCCTAGGGTCTGGAACTACGCAATACTTGATTGGCACCGGGACACTGGAAGTCTGTAAGCACATGTGAAACTGTCGCACACTGTCTCTATATATATACTCGAGAAGGGCCCTAGAGGTCAAAATTGGCCATAACTCGATTTGCATCGGAATCCTGGAAGTCTGCTAGTGCGCCGGAAACTGTCGCAGACCGTCTTAATATACTCGGGAGGGTCCCTAGAGGTGAAAGTTTGTCATATCTCGATTGGAACCTGTCTGATTTTTAAACTTTGAAACGACATTGCTGACAACAAAATTGAAGCAGACGACAATGAAACGGTGAAGGGGTAAAAATATCCCGAATAATTTGATCATGAAAGGATTAAATCCTGATCAAATGCAGAGAATGTAAACATTATATTAATTTCTAAACTTTTTTGATACAGTGGAGAATTTGTTATTCTTTCCCGTTTAAACGCAAACGTACGCAAACGCAAAGCACTAAAACGTAGAAAACAACAACTTTTTGACAATTCTGATAATTCTTGCTTATCTTGGTGGCAAACAGTTTGGAGCCTGATCAGACGCCGGGTTACCCGGCGTCTGATCTGGCTCCAAACTGTTTGCACTGCAAATAATAGTTTTAGCGTAAACGCGTTTATTGGGAAAGAATAACAGGTTCTCCACTGTACTCCTTTTTCGATATGAATACATAAGTATATAGTCAGTCTACCTATAAATATAAGTTTGAGAAATAAAGGCAGACGCCAATTCTTTGAAGCAGGTGGCGTTATGGAAATCACTTGGTTAACTCCTTTGTACAGTGGAGAAAACGTTATTATTTTCCGTTTAAACGCAACCGAAACGCAAACGTATCGCAATAAAACGTGGAAAAGTACAAGTTTTGGACAATCCTAATAATTCATGTGTATCTTTGTGGCAAATAGTTTTGAGCCAGATCAGACGGCGGGTTACCCGGCGTCTGATCTTGCAATAGAAATAATAGTTTTAGCATAAACGCATTCATTGGAAAAGAATAACGTTTTCTCCACTGTAGCATTCTGGTTGCCATCATTTGCATTCAGTTTGGAACCCGATTAGACAAAAAACAAATATACTGACATAAACCAACTGAAAAAGGAATTACATTGTACACACCCCGTTTTAAGGGGAAATATCAGAAAATCTTAGCATAATAAAGAGTCAATCTATTTATATTAAGCAATGCCTAGGCATGCCTCGTTTACCACAATTATCGGCAGTACCAATATGTTTCCAACATATTATCAAAACGAAATTACTGTCAAAGATGATTTAATGATAACAGGATATTTCAACTGATGCGGGGATTAAGAAGATTTCTATTTTACTCATAAAGAGAATATTGTTTGATTGCCAGCCAAATAACTGTTTGCAACATTAACACATTCAACCCTAACGACGAGTATACTCGTCATTTACAAACAGTGTACCTTTGATGATAACACTTGTACCATGCAAACAGTGTAGACTCTGATCAGAGGGCTCCTGGGGGAGCCCTCTGATCAGGGTCTACATTGTTTGTCATTTTGAAATAGTCAATAAAGGACTAGACTTATTTTGAAATTGTAATTTTCCATTAAAAGTTTCAGGGGTGAATGAGTTAAGAAACCAAAGCGTAAAGCCAATTTCTTGAGTTTTTTTTTTTTTTTTACTTAACCTTAATAATGGTTGTACACTGCAACATGTCTTTAACTCTTTTGTCGCCAAATTAATCGTGCAGTTTTTACCTATTCATTGTTATTTTGTCGGCTGCTTCAATATTGTTGTCTGCAAGATCGTTTGAAAGTTAGATTTAAGGTACTACATGTATGACTTACATGTAAGAAATATTGATACGGGTGTCAAACAGTCTGGACCCTGGTTAGACGCCGCGTATTGCGGCTTTTGATCTGGATCCAAACTGTTTGAAAAATCGACTGTATGCGACTTTTGTGTCGAAAGGGTTAACTTACACATATGTGTTTGTCTTAAACTTTGTAAACGGACTTTCAGAATGCTGTTATGTCGGATTTATTTACACTCTGAAGCTAAACTAATCAAATGGATGTTTCACCTTTTGCAATACTGGCCAGTTTACGACGGTTTTTTACAATATGTTTCAGAAAAATTAAAACTAAGTCAAACTGTCCACATATCGCTATTTCATATACTTATTACCAGGATAGAAAGGCTTTATCGATAAAAGTTACATAATGCGTCGTTTTTCATATTACATATGTTACTAATAAGATATATAGGTCAGATCAATGCTATATAATTGTGTCTATTGATGTACGATCTTGTTTGGCGTGTAACAGTCTGATGCTGTATTAAAGTAGATGTTAACAGCTATCAACACAATATTGGCGACGTTCAGTCGGATGCTTATGAGTGATATCCAAGTCTATTAAGTCATTGATTGATTAAGTAAATATGTCAAACATGGTCGTTCATCTACATTTACTCTGTACAGTAGAGAATGCGATATTCGTTCTCATTTAAATAGTATAACCGCAAACGCAATAAACAACGAGAAAAATGACACGTCAGGTTTTTTCACAAATGCTGACAGTTCATATGGACAGTGTCTTTTTGAGTCACAAACGCGTTTATTGGGTATAATAACGTCTTCTCAACCTTAACTTCCACTGATAACAAGACTCATAAAGGAATATTAAAGACGGACAATAACTTAATATATGACAATCAAAACGCTCTATCTACAACTGCAATCAACGCGAAAATTAGTACATTTCATACACCACGTCGGCTACATCGGAAAACGTCATTTGACCTGTATAAAAAGTCAATAAAGCTCCCATGAATTGACTGCTATCATACATTTCTTCACTAGTTACACATTGATCTTTCCAAAAATCATAATGAACCTTATTCAACCCGAGTGGTACCAACCAACCCCTCCGGCTCACGGCCTACTGTATAAATTTCACTTCTATAGCGGTATCAATTTAAATCAATTGCCATGTGCTTTTATTTCTCAAATACAATGCTTACGTATTTTGACTGAAGAAATAAAGACATGAGTGTCTAACACCTTTAGTCCTGGGCCAAAGGTTATAAAGCGTTTGAGTTGAGTCTGAGTTTGTTCTCAAAATATTGATTGGTCAGATGTGAGCCTATGTTAAAATCTGACCAAGCAAATGCTTGAGAACGACTTTAGACTCAACTCAAAAAAAGCTTTATAACCTTGGAGTTTGGTCAGAAGCGGCCTTACGCGGCGTCTAAATAGGAACCAAACTGTTTCAAACGTTTAGAGACAGACGTCAAAGAGTAATAAGACTTATGATCTAGCTTAGAAATTTCAAATTGACGATAGTTCTTTTAACATAAAACATATTTTTTTGGAAATAATAAGATTGCACACTTTGTATGTCTGACAATCCTTCTTTCTTTTACTCGGCCCACATTTTTTAGATACCAATGTTAAATAGGGCATGCTTGACATTGCATCTGAAAGTCACAGACATAAATTGCATTGACATTTACAGTGGAGGAAACGTTATATTCTTTCCCAATAAACGCGTTTACGCAAAAGCGAGTATTTCTTACCCGGCGTCTGATCAGTCTCCAAACTGTTTGGCAGTCAGATTAAAAAAACTAGTCAGAATTGTCAAAACGTTGCCGTTGTCTACGTTTTATTTTAATGCGTAAGTGTTTTGTTTGCGTTTAAACGGTAAAGAATAATGTCCTCTTCATTGTAACCCTTTCTTAACTACAATACGTTCATTGCTAATCATGTCTACAAAGAAGTAGCCCCTTGTGACATGGGTAACGGAGGATACAGTGGAGAAAACGTTATTCTTTCCCAATAAACGCGTTTACTTTCAAACGGTTATTTTCATTGCAAACAGTTTGGATCCAGAGCAGACGTCTGATCAGGCTCCAAACTGTTTGTCCCTCAGACTAACCTGATTAGTTAGAATTGTCAAAATGTCATCATTTTCTACATTTTAGTGTGTTGCGTTTGCGTTTCGTTTGAGTTTAAACGGGAAAGAATAACGTTTTCTGCACTGTATCATCCACCCACTGCCATCAGACTTCACCAAACTGCGTCACGTACACCCCTATGCAATCACCGCATTGTCATACATGTACAGGGTTCCCTCCTTACAACGACATTCAATGGAGACAAATATTGTGTGAAATGTTCGGAGGGGTCGTTATAGGGAGGGAACACTAAGACATAACTGACATTTGCAAACAGCTTAAATCGAGATCAGACGCCGCGTAACGCGGCGTCTGATCTCGATTCAAGATGTTTGTCAGTCGATATTACAATTATTTCTTCTATCAAAATGTCCACTTTGAGAACAACAGCAGGAGACAAGTTGAAGCAGATGATATTACAGCATTTAAACGTTAGATATAATTGTCCTGTTAAGGAGGGAGTCGTTGTTGGATGGAACGTTGTAGAGAGGGCGCGCTGTAGTCCCTTGTGAGATGAGAAATGGATACATTCAACCCACTGCCACCAGTACAGAGTGGTAAGACTTCACCAAACTGCGTCACATACACACCTACAGTGAAGAATCTGTTATTCTTTCCCGTTTAAACGCAAACGTACGCAAACGCAAAGCGCTAAAACGTAGAAAAGAACAACTTTTGGACAATTCTGATAATTCTTGTTTATCTTGGTGGCAAACAGTTTGAAGCCTGATCAGACGCCGGGTTACCCGGCGTCTGATCTGGCTCCAAACTGTTTGCACTGCAAATAATAGTTTTAGCGTAAACGCGTTTATTGGGAAAGAATAACATATTCTCCACTGTATGCAATCACCTCATTGTCATACATGTACAGTGTTCCCTCCTTACAACGACCCTCTGAACAACGATCCCCTGCTTACAACCACTCTGTCGCTGTTCCCCCCTAAATGCAAATATGTCTAGACCTTTTCGTGTTGCGATATCGTCTGCTGAAAATTGTCGTCTGCTGTTTTTCTCAAAGTTACATAATGGATATTTTGACAGAAAAAAATCTTAATGAAGAGTGAAAAACAACGTGTAGCCCGAACAGACACCACGTTACGCGGCGTCTGATCTGGATTCAAGCTTTTTGCAAATATAAGCCATGTCCCTTCCTATAACGACTCCCTCCGAACAACGCACATCATTTGTGTCTCCTATTGAATGTCGTTGTAGAGAGGGACCGCAGTAGTACGTTATATACTTAACATGTATACCTTGATGCTGTAATGTGCTTGTCGGAAGGTTTTGTACATGTAACAGGTTTTGTAAGGATTCGGAGACTGTTTGACAGTCGTTTCGGTATTTTTCTTTAGTGATACTACATTGAATCTTACTTTGAAACGATCTTGCATACAACAGTATTAATGAAACATACGACAATAAAGCGGTAAAGGGGTAAGAACCTCACGATTAATTTGGCGCCGAAATGGTTCAAATGAATCGACACCATATTGAAGAACTGCCATGAATAGACATCTTTTCCATCGTATATTTCGACCTAGTTAGAAACTCACAGGTTTTGAATTGATGATATTGGTGTTACAAATTTAATTTAAAAACCTATCTGTACTTAGTCTGTAGCCACCACATTCTCACCATATATAACTCTCTGTTAGATTAATCTGTCATATTCAGTGACAACCCGTCATATTTGCTTAAGCTTATGCATATCATATTGACGATACATACAGTGGAGAATCCGTTATTCTTTCCCGTTTAAACGCAAACGTACGCAAACGCAAAGCACTAAAACGTAGAAAAGAACAACTTTTGGACAATTCTGATAATTCTTGTTTATCTTGGTGGCAAACAGTTTGGAGCCTGATCAGACGCCGGGTTACCCGGCGTCTGATCTGGCTCCAAACTGTTTGCACTGCAAATAATAGTTTTAGCGTAAACGCGTTTATTGGGAAAGAATAACAGATTCTCCACTGTACAGTGGAGATGTTATTATTCTGTCCCGGTTAAACGCAAACGAAACGCAAACGCAATGCAAAAAAATGTAGGAAAGGACACCTTTTTAACACTTCTAACCATCTGTTTTTATCTTAGTGGCGAACAGTTTGAGGGCTGATCAGACGCCGGGATACCCGGCGTCTGATCTGGCTCCAAACTGTTAGCATAGGAAATAAACCTTTTAGCGTAAACACGTTTATTAGGAAATAATAACGTCTTCTCCACTGTACCCCTTCGTTTCCAATGCATCGTATGATTGAAATTTGTTATTTGATTCTGGTTATCACATTCAGATTCAACCCTTTAAACCCTAGTCATACATATATGCGTCCTTTTCAAAACTAGTACATGTACCTGTGGATAATACACTTGTCAAATGCATATAGTAAATACCCATATCATAGAGCGACTAACCGAGCCTTCCGACCAGGTTCTACACAGTTAGAATATTGCCATACATAGACAAAACAACCATAAATTGTCAGAAAAGGACACTGAATCGAACTCTAAAATTGTTAATTTGATGCTTCTGGAAGGAAGGTTAAGACGTCTTGCATTGCAAACGGGTTGGATTCTGATCAAATGCCGGTGTAGAATGACCCACCCCTGCTAAAATGACCCATGGGTCATGTCTATACGTAGAACAGTGAGTGACCCGGGTCATTTTACTACGTAGACAAATGATCCCAGACCGTAGAAAAAGGACCCCATCGATTCGAAGAAGAATGACTCAAGGACCCGGGTCATTTCTCTACGTAGTATAAAGACCCGGATCCTTTTGCACGGGTGGGTCATTCTAATGCGTCACACCGGCACTTGATCAGGATCCAAACTTCTTGCAAATTAAAGCTTACTCGATGTTAATCAGTAAGGGGGTTGCTAATACATGTATCTAATTTTGAGAACGAAAGACACTTTTACACAGACGATATGGCAGCAGTGAAAGCGTTAGAAATAAATGTACTGTGTGAACAGCGGCAATCATTGTTGTAAGGAGGGAATGGTTGTTCGGAGATCCGTTGAAGGGAGGGATTACTGTAGTCAAATAATGATTAATTTAAATTGGGATTTGGAATTGTCCATTTGGAGAAAAGGGTTAACCCTTTCATGATCAAATTATTCGGGATATTTTTACCCCTTCACCGCTTTATTGTCGTCTGCTTCAGTATATTGACACATTTCAAAGTTATATTTAGGGTTCTACATGTATGACTTAATAAATTTCGATAAGAGTTTCAAATACTTTGGGTCCTGTTCAGACGGCGCGTAACGCGGCGTCTGATCAGGACCCAAACTGTTTGCAAACGCGCTTCAAAGCGTTATTGAGAGTGAAAGGGTTACAATGTAACACAAGCATGCTGGTCGGCGTTGTAAGTCTTGCAAGAACATTTCGCTCCACCGATTTATTTGCCGTGGCATTTTAATCTACAGACCTGATTCGAACATCGCCAAATACCAAGCCTCGGGAGACCAATATGTGTATAGATTAGTGTAAATATGATTGTTCTGTCACTTGTACTCGTCATAAGAACATTTGCAAAATAAAGTCTACATTAATTTAACGCTTTCAGGGCAAAATATATCGTCTGCATTTACCTTTATGCAGAACTAATATCGTCTGCTAAACTTCGTCGTCTGCAGGTTTATACCAATTTCAAATATTTGCCATTCTGACGTAAGCAATAGTGATACAGGTGCCAAATAGTTTCGATCCTGATCAGATATATCCGTCAATATTTAAGAAATAGCGAAAAACAGCAGGCGACAGTTCTTACATGTAGCAGACGATATTTAAGCAGTAAAAGCGTTAGACATACAATGTACTAATCTTACTTTAAGAACTGGGGTAAGCATATTTGAAAGGAGGGAATCGTTTTTCGGAGGTTCGTTGTAGGGAGGGAACACTGTATGGTACAGGGAGGTTGCTACAGTGGGTAATACATTATTATTTCTAGTTTAATCGAACCTAAACGCAAACAAAAAACAATTAAATGTAGAAAATAAAAGCTGCAGCAGAGTTCGCTCCTGAAAACTATTGTACAGACAAGTTACAGCAGTAGAAACAAATGTATAATGTTCTCTTTAAACGAAACTAAATGGATAAGCAATGCCGTAAAATATAGAAAATGACAGCTTTTTTGATGATTTTCTATCTGTGTGGCAAACGGTTTTAAATAATAAAAAAATTACAGTTGAAAAAACGTCATTCGTTCCAATTGTACACGTTTACGCTACATGTACGCTATAACCATTATTTCCAGTGCAAACTGTTTGTAGCCATATCAGACGTCTTATCTAGCCCCAAACTATTCGCCATTCAGATTAACACTAGTCAGAATATTTATTGTCAATTTTTTTTTCTACATTTCATCGCAATTTCGTTTGCGCTCAGTTTGCGTTCAGATGGGAAGAAATATCGTCTTCTCCACGTATTATCCATGTTACTCACTCAAATTACTTCACCCGTAGATGGGCATACATGTAAGACCTACACTATATTTTTTCCACCTGGTTCTTTCCTGCGTTATTCTATTAATTTCTTCCCATGACAATTGATTAAAACAATTGCATACATTTAAGTATTACTCGTTCCTATCTCGTATAGTTCAAACGAGAAAGAAGACCGTTTTCTCCAAAGGCCAAAGTATCTTCTAATTATAATTGCTTATCTCATCCTATGCATGTTAAGCAGTTTCTTTCGGAAAATATGTCGTCCACAGCGATCCATTGTCCATATTAATCCTTTCGCTGCCAATGTTACCCCCATCACCGCTTTAACGTTGTCTGCTTCAATGTTGATGTCTGCAAGACCGTTTAAAAGTAAGATTCAATGTCGTACTATGACTTGAGAAATATCGATAAAAATGTCAAACAGTTTTGATCCTTCAGACGCCGCGAAACGCGGCGTCTGATCACGATTTAAACTGTTTGCAAAGTCGCGTGTGGCGCCTTTGGCAATGAAAGAGTAAAACTCTCCTTGGTCAGAATTATTATCCCGTCAAATCGTCTACTCTATTGCCGTCTTAAAACTGTGTATAATAACAATGTAGGAAAGTTTTATCTTGAAGACACATAAGGGCGAATAGTAAACAGTAACTGTTTTGATCCCAATCAAACACCGGGATACGCTGGACAAAACAACGTCTTCCCCACCAAACAGCGAACCAATTTCTAACGCTACCTTTATTCTATTCGTGTTTTTGTCAGTCGTTTTGGCAGCATCAATATTGATACTAAACAGATAACGCAGTATGTGCATATATCAGTTAAAATGCAATATATTTACTTTATACATGTAGATGCTATCATGTTTTCAAAAGGCTAATACGGATATATTACTTCGATTAAATGTTTATCTAGTTTCCTTGTGTCTGCTTTAAATTTCTCGTCGCAAAAAATAAAATCTATACATGTTTAAATTCCAGAAATGTTAAAACTGGTGTCAAATAGTTTGGATTACAAACATCAGAGAAACAACGATCGACATGCAAGGGTTTTCAGTTAAATATACTCACCCATCGCTCTTCCACATGCAAGATTATTCTGAACTCTAATGGCTCCAATTATTTCCCAAACGTGTGATGACGTCAAAGTTGCCCGGATGGGGAACAAGTATTTGTGGTTTATGTTTGTAATAACAGAGCGCTTTCGGTGTTTGAACAATATTTATAGACCAGCAACATGCTTTCGGTGTTCCAGCAATATTTATATACACCACCAGCAATCTAAACTTTATCCTGCTATGTAGAGCTTGAATTGCTTTTGCAAACAGTTTGAACATTAATGATCTTGATAAGACGCCAAGTAACCCCCGTCTGATCAGGATCCGAATGCTCTGATACTCGTACTGGGGTATAGTAAATTTAAACTGGAGTTTTGACGTTTTGTAGAAGTTTAAAGCCTCCGAATATAAGCCGTACAAGGTTGAAAGAGAAAACGATAGTGATGTATCACTGGTTCAATTTACGGCCCTTGATACGTGTAGCGGAGATGTGGGTGCTACAGTGGAAAATACCTTATTCAATCCCGATTAACAAATTACACCAAATCCTGTTTCTATCATTGAAGATCTGTGACCACTTAAACTAGATTGAAAGTAAAGCAGAATGCGCCTGAAGGCGTATTCTGCTTTACTTCCAGCCTGTCTTAAGCGATCATATGCAAGAATATAGAAAATCCCTCTTATGTAACATATTCCTGGCTGTTTAAAAAATGACAATGCTAGTGCAGGAATGATTGAAAGGTGTAAAAATGCGTATTAAATGGGGTAATGGATTCAATTAAACATGCAAATTCAATTAAATCAAATGTAGTAAATATTTAGATAACAATTGCATTTCTTTAACGAATTATTCGAACAGACACATGGTAAGAGTTCATTGCCATATATTTCAACAAGAGGCAATACTCATATTTATGTGACGATTATAGAAAAGGTTTGTATTTTGTTTTCAATTAAAATAAATTGACCACA
This sequence comes from Gari tellinella, assembly GCA_922989275.2. NCBI lineage: Eukaryota > Metazoa > Mollusca > Bivalvia > Cardiida > Psammobiidae > Gari > Gari tellinella. The sequence goes on from OV277866.1 coordinate 51,905,577, forward strand.
CTTAGTCTATTTCTTATGTTCCTTGTTGGTTATAGTGATATGTATCAGGATCCAACTTGTTTGCAAATGCCACACAATCCGACCAAATCATTAATTAGACAAACTGTTTTGAGGGACGCATGACAAACTGTTGTTTTTTTTAAATATATTTTACGGAAACAATTAACGCCATCACGTGACTTTACAATCTCTTCTATTGCTATAAATATAAATATGGGTTGTGTCATGACAATACCCATGATACCTGCCTTATTGCATTGCAAACAGAGTAGACAAAGGCCAGCCGCCGCGGCAGCTAACCTCGTCTCTATTTGACACCTACAATTATCTAAAGCACCGTATTTAGTAGTACATGTACAGTGGATAATGTGTTATTCTTTCCCAATAAACGCGTTTACGCTAAAACTATTATTTCTATTGCAAACAGTTTGGAGCCAGATCAGACGCCGGGTGACCCGGCGTCTGATCAGGTTCCAAACTGTTTGCCACCAACATAAGCATGAATTATCAGAATTGTCAAAAAGTTGTTCTTTTCTACGTTTTAGTGTTTTGCGTTTGCGTACGTTTGCGTTTAAACAGGAAAGAATAACAGATTCTCCACTGTATTATATACGGTACATTGTATATTGGTAGTGTTGACCAAACTCAGATACAGCGCCTGCGATGACAACGGTGTTTGATCTGTACAATGTTGAAATGCAATATGGCAGGTTTTGTCATGACATTACTCAATAAACTGCGCCCACTATGGACATCTGTAGTCTGAATTATAATATTGACTGATACAATAAGGAAATTAATACCCAAGAAGGTGTGCAATACGCATATCACACAGATCCTAGAAGAAAATCAGTCGTTATACGATGATACATGTAGCAGGAGCATTTTGCCTAGCTAGCTAATTTTAGATTGTATAGTGGTTTATTTTGGGCATTGTAATTACGAAGCGTTTTAGGTTCTAAATATGGTGCACATTTTTTTGAGGTTAAGCAATATTTTCAATAAAAGAATTGTGTTACGTACAAAAATGACCAAATAAAGCAGGTTACAGTGGAGAATCTGTTATTCTTTCCCAATAAACGCGTTTACGCTAAAACTATTATTTGCAGTGCAAACAGTTTGGAGCCAGATCAGACGCCGGGTAACCCGGCGTCTGATCAGGCTCCAAACTGTTTGCCACCAAGATAAACATGAATTATCAGAATTGTCCAAAAGTTGTACTTTTCTACGTTTTAGTGCTTTGCGTTTGCGTACGTTTGCGTTTAACGGGAAAGAATAACAGATTCTCCACTGTACCAGAGTATTGTAATATTGTCCAAATAGGCGAGACTTTACTGGAATTTGCAAATATTATGGATTCAGATCAGACGCCGCGACTGATATCGGCCTCTTATCTGAAGCGATACTGTTTTAAACTGTTTATATTAGTCAAAACAGCATACAGTGGAGATGAGTTTTCTCGGCGTTTCATTGTTAAGTTATTTTCTAGGTTTTATTGCATTGCGTTTCGTTCTTGTTTAATTGGAAAAACATAACGTCTTCTCAACTGTATAATTTATAACTATGTGAACGTTTTTGTAGACGGTTACAGTGGAGAAAACGTTATTTCTTTCCCAATAAACGTGTTTAAGCGAAAACTATTATTTCCTTTGCAAACAGTTTGGAGCCAGATCAGACGCCGGGTAACCCGGCGTCAGATCAGGTTTCAAACTGTTTGCCACTCAGACAAACATGAATAGTCAGAATTGTCGAAAAGTTGTCATTTTTTATGGTTGTTTTTTTTGCGATGCGTTTTGCATTTTGTTTAATGTTTAAACGGGAAAGAATAACGTTTTTTCCACTGTATGTTCATGCAGGCGGTATATTAAAAAGCATTATTGTTAAAGAATATGTTAGAGCGATGTTGTTTTTAAAGAATGTTTTAATGGATATTGATTTTAATCCAACAGTGCAGGTTCGGGTGTTGTAATTGAACATTAGTGTCAGATTTATCAAATTTGAAACCACGAGAATTGAAATCTGGCAAGAACGGAGTGGTAATTCTACCATGAGTTAATTGAGGTGCAGGTGTTTTTTATTTTTGTTTTTCTATGTTTGTCTTGTTTTTAATTACAATTTTACCGTAGTAATTGTTAGAAAATGATAATGCATGGGATTCTATTTCCAACACTTAACCCCTTCACTGCTGTGACGTCATCAATTTAAAACAATTGTCGTCTGCTTTTATTTCTCAAATTTAGATTTTTAGGTATTTTGATTTAAGAAGTATTGAAATGAGTGTCAAACAGATTGGATCCGGATCAGACACCGCGTCATGCGGCATCTGATCAGAATCCAAACTATTTGCAAATAGCTATCGTACTCGGGGTAAGGCAGTGAAGGGGTTAAATCTAGTTCATAGTTTAAACAAACTAAACGGCAACACATTGTTACAGTGGAGAAGACGTTATTCTTTCCCAATAAACGCGTTTACGCTAAAACTGTAATTTCCAGTGCAAACAGTTTGTTTGGAGCCAGATCAGACACCGGATAACCCCGCCATCTGATCAGGATCCAATTGTTTGTCATTCAGATTAAAACGAGCATTCAGAATTATTGTCAAAAACGTGTCATTTTCTACATTTTTTTCAGAGCGTTTCCGTTTCTTTTGCATTTAAACGGAAATATTAACGTATTTCCCACTGTACCATTACTATAGTGGATAATCTGTTATTCTTTCCCGTTTAAAAGCAAACGAAACGCAAACGCAAAGCGCTAAAACGTAGAAAAGTACAACTTTTGGACAATTCTGATATTTCATGTTTATCTTGGTGGCAAACAGTTTGGAGCCAGATCAGACGCCGGGTTACCCGGCGTCTGATCTGGCTCCAAACTGTTTGCACTGCAAATTATAGTTTTAGCGTAAACGCGTTTATTGGGAAAGAATAACGCATTCTCCACTGTATAGTGTATACCTATACAAAGATGGCAGATTATACATAACGTACATCTGAAGACACCAATATGTTTTAAAACTTTCACTGCCAATTAGTTCGTGAGAGTTTTACCCATACACCGTTTTATTGTCGTCTGCTCAATTTTTTTGTCTGCAATGTCGTTTCAAAGTTTTAAAAAGCAGCATGACTGAAGAAATTTCAAAACGAGTGTCAAACAGATTAAATGTCAAACTGACAAATAGTGTAGATCCTTAAGGGCAAGTGTACTCCTCACAGGTACGCTGTTTGCAAATGACGCATATATGCGTGACTACAGTTCAAAGAGTAAAGAAACAAAAGAAGATATGTTAAGCAGACATTATTGTGGATCAAATAACATAAAACAATTAGCCATTCAATCAGGGTGACCATTAAAACGATTTTCAAGTTCATTAGAGCCGACAAAAACCAGTGATTTTAGTGACTGTATGTCTATGTAATTAAAGTAATAAAATCTGTCACAAAACCTAAGGTTATTGCTTCAATTAGTATCTTGCTTCAATACCAACCGCTGGTAGTAGTGCTTGGAAATGCCTGGAAATGTCTCACGATCGATATGATGCGTACTTGATACTAGGGGTACTATTATATGCGCCATGCCTTGTGATAGATGGATGGATGGATAAATTGATGGATGGATGGATGGATAGATGGGCGTGTTGTGTTTACGGCACTGCGACAGAAAATATCGGAAGGATATACTGTGGAGAAGACGTTATTCTTTCCAAATAAACGCGTTTACGCTAAAACTATTGTTTCCATTGCAAACAATTTGAAACCAGATCAGACGCCGTGTAACCCGGCATCTGATCAGGCTTCGAACTGTTTGCAACTAAAAGTCAGAATTGCGAACAAGTTGTCATTTTTCGCTTAATTGCAATGCATTAGCGTTTCGTTTGCATTTAAACAGGAAATAATAATGTCTCCTCCACTATGTAAATGTAGCGCCGATGAATTATGGGATGATATAATGAGGAATGTTTTCATGAAGTTAATTTCAACTAATCGCATTCCATGCATAGCAGCGCATGGGATCAAAACCACCTTCCAGTCTTCCTTTCAGTTCTTGGCAGAGGTAAATAATCTCAGTCAAATAAACAGAAACATCTCCTACAACAATTAAGCCACAGACAGGAGACAAGACAGGGTGACTCTGGGACCGTGCCACGTTAGGCAGAATAGTGGAAACTCAGGTGGCTCACTTGCTCTCATTTTCGCGCATTAAAATAAGAAGGGCACTTTTACATAACTTGTAATAACTTTTTTTCTGGACAGATATCGTTCCTGTGCAAACGGTCCGTGTTAGCTTAATCATTTTTCTTTATGATGAAATTGTTTTGAAAAAATATTTTAATAAGATTTTGTTTCTTTTTTAAGTTGAAAAAGACACCTCTTAATCACATTAAACATAAAGGAAAATGCAGAAAATAAGCCTCGACACGGTTAATATAACACGACCTTGTGCATTTATACAAATCGATATCAATTCTGTGCAAACGGACTCGTATAATTGAATATTTGTTCTTTGATATAAATTCACATGTTCAAAAAGTCGTCGGGAGTTTCCGTAAATACCGATCGATTGCGGAAGCAAATATCCGGTAAGCATTGACGGGCTCTCGAGCTAGCGTAGAGCAGTTTATCGATAATCTAGCAATGTCCACTATTCTGCCTAACGTGTGAAAAAAAAGATTTATTGCATTGAACGATAATGTAGATCTAGACCAGCATTCAGCTCAACGTGGCGCAATGAAATACAGTGGTCCCTCCCTTCAGCGACCCCCTGAACAACACTTCTCTTCTTACAATAAGGCTTACCGCTGTTTCCAAAAACAATACAATTATGCCCAATCTTTTCGCGGCTGCAATTGTCTGCTGAAATTGTCGTCTGATGTTTTACTCAAAAGTCACATAACGGACATTTGAGGAAACAACATGATGGCGAGTGATAAACAGCTTGAATCCAGATCTACTCTGATCTGGATACAAGTTATTTGCAAACGTAAAGCCGATACCCCTTCCTATATCAACTCCCACCAAACAACATGCACGCTCTTTGTTTCAAATAGGGTGGTTGTTGATGACAGGGAGCACTGTAGAGATAGCTTTGGCTATAGCGAATTCGAGATATTAAGGCAGCGAAACGGAAAGGATTTTATTCTTTCTAATCTAAACGCAAAAGAAACGTAAACGCATAGTCTGACTTTTCATTGAAATCTGACTGGCACACTGTTTGGATAAGACGCCGGGTTACTCGGCGTCTGGTCTGACCAGAAACTGTTTGCAATGGACGTTCGGAATTTAGGATAAAATAATTTGTTAAGAATATCGTCTTCTCAAATGTTTGTTTTGTTACGGTTTACGTTTTCTGTAAAGTGAACTACCAACATTAATATCTTATTGCAAAATACAGTCTTCTATGTACATTCATACATGTACATTCATATCAACTATTCAATCCCTGTGTTGTCGAGTAATTTGGCATTTGAACAGAAAACAAAATGTGTGTAGAACGCAATCGATACCTGGCATTACAGTCGAGGTAACGTTTTTCTTTCCCAATAAACGCGTTTACGCTAAACCTATTATTTCCATTGCAAACAGTTTGGAGCCAGATCAGACGCCGGATAACCGAACTGTTTGCCACTCAGGTTAAAACAAATAGTTACCTATTCTAAAAGATGTTATTTTCTATATTTTACTGCAATGCGTTTGCGTTTCGTTTGCGTTTAAACGGGAAAGAATGACGTTTTCTCCACTGTAACATGAGAAGAGTTACCAATTGACCGTTTCTCATGAAAACACTTCTTATCAGTACAGTGCTTCCTCTGTACAACAACACCGAAGGGCAGACATGGATTGTGTGTTTTGCTTGGAGGGATATATTCTAGGGAAGAAAATTGGCTTACATTTGCAAACAGCTTGCATCCAGACCAGCCACCGCGTAACGCATGGGTTTGATCTGGATTCAAGCTGTTTGTCACTCGTAATTATGTTGTTTCTGTGAAAAAAATGCATTACGAAACTTTGAGAAAAAACAGCAGACGACAATTTTAAGCAGATGGTTTTGCAGCCGTGAAATGTTTGGCAATAATTGTATTGTTGGACGAAGAGCGGCAATCGTTGTTGTAAGGAGGGAGTCGTTGTTCGTAATGCTGTAGAAGGGAGAGAGTACTGTAAGGCACTACACAGTTGAACCTCGATAACTACAGTGGAGAAAACGTTATTCTTTCCCAATAAACGCGTTTACGCCAAAACTATTATTTCTATTGAAAACAGTTTGGAGCCAGATCAGACGCCGGGTAACCCGGCGTCTGATCAGGCTCCAAACTGTTTGCCACCAAGGTAAAAATGAAGTATCAGAATTGTCCAAAAGTTGCACTTTTCTACGTTTAAGTGTTTTGCGTTTTCGTTTCGTTTCGTTTAAACGGGAAAGAATAACGGATTGCTCTGATCTGGATTCAAGCTGTTTGCAAACATAAACCGATTTCCCTCTCTATAACGACTCCGTCCGAACAAGGCACGCACATGTTGGTCTCCAATTGGGTGTCGTTGTAAAGAGGGAGCGCTGTATATCAATGGTACAGTGCAGTAAACGTTATTATTTCGCGTCTAAAGTAAACATAACGCAAACGTAATGCAATAAAATATAAATATCGTATTTTGAACTTTGCAACGATTTATTTTCATGTAGACGATATTTTGTCTCTGAAAGGGTAAACTATATTGTGAATGCGGAGATGAAAGGATTAAATGAAAAGATATGGAGGGTTTTCTGTGGTTTTCTCGGCGTCTTATCAAGCTATAAAAGGTTGCAGTGGACATAAGATGTTTAGTATTACCCGCGATGCTTGGTAAAGAATAACGTTTTTTCACCATTTTAGTCCGGATTGTGGAAATTACTTGCCGAAAATTACAAGGCTCTAAACAGACGACCTTCTATCCTAGATTCAGATAATTACAGAGCACAGTGTGGCCACCACAACGTCTACTTAACTCCTTCACTGCCTTATCTCGAGCACAATTGTTATTTGCGAACAGTTTGGACCCTGATGAGACCCCTCGTTAGCAGGCGTCTGATAAAAAGCAAAACTGTTTGACTGATTTCAATAGCTCTTAAGTTGGATATTTAAATTTGAGAAATAAAAGCAGACGACACTTGTTTATCGCGGATGACGTCATGGCAATAAAGGGGTTAATATCCAGGCTGCTTATACAGTATATCCCCTACCAGCATAACCAACCAGACAAAGATATATCGGCTACTACAGTAAGAAGCGCTTGAGGGTATTTCTGTTATACATTACATGTAATTACTTTGATAAAAATGTGCGGCCTTGCTATTCGTTAATATCATTACGTTTCATTTGCATTTGCCAATCTGAAAGAAATTTCTCTAACATGTCCGAAAGAGTGAAAAAACTTAAGTGGTTGTCTTAGTAGATCTACTTCCGTAGCCTTTTAGATCCAAACAAACGTAAACTCACTGCAATAACACGTAGAAAATGACAATTTTTAGACAATTCTGACTATTCAAGTAAGACTGATTAGCAAACAGTTTTAAGTCTAGTCAGACGGCGGGTCATCCGGCTTCTGATTTGGCTCAAAACTGTTTGCAATGGAAATCATAGCTTAACGTTAACGCGTTTATTGGGAAAGAAAAATGTTTCTCCACTGTAGTTGAGTATATTTGCTTTAACTATTTCCTCCCTGAAACTTTAGATGGACAATTCCAGTTTCCATTTCAGTCTAGTCCATTTCTGACTTTTAAGGATTGGTTTTGTCAATGTTTGGAATTACGACAAACAGTGAAGACTCTGATCAGAGGGCTCCTTTCGGAGCCCTCTGATCTGGGTCTACACTGTTTGCATAGGACAAGTGTACTATTCACATGCACACTGTTTGAAAAGGACGCCTATATGCGGGACTAGGGTTCAAAGGGTTAAACGACCATTCGCAGACGATGAATTAGTGGTGTTTAATACAATGGACAACTAAATACATGATAAACTAAAATGAAACTACTCCGACTAGGACATTCTGCTTAAGGTACTTCGCATATGCGCGTAGTTTCCATACGATTGTTATGAAACTTTTCATGAAGAATGATAATAGCCTAAGAAACAATGTGTGTAAATATAGGCAACATGTATCGTGTGGTTTGTCTTTAAGGTCTTTTTTCTGACAAAAACCTAGAATTTTGATGATTTTATTTTTCTTAAAAATGAATAAAGCTAATGACTATAATTCTCGCCCAATAAGTAGTCCACAACATTCATTACAAGAAAAGCTAAAAACATTTTGAATAAAGGTGTTCAGAAAGATGTTATCAGCTATTTAAATTTTGCAAAATGCTAAAAAATTGAATTACAAAAAACTGACTCATTCAATGTATATTTGTTTTCATTTTATTCAAATATATGGTTGATGAACTAGTCAGTCTGAAAAAATTAGAAAATATTACAGTCAGGATTTGTTGTAATAACATATTTTCTTATTAAAATGTGGGATATTTGTTGTTTAGATACAGTTACCTACCTTAGAATTAAAACTTTGTCATTAAAATGCATTATTATTTATTCATGGACTTGCATACAATGTTTATTATATTGTTTGAACATAATTATAATGGGCAATATCGATCTTGAAAAGGTTAGCGTATTGATAAGCTTCAATGTGTGGCTTTATAGTTCGATCAAATCGTTTACATGTAGATCTATACCGATTTAATTGACTTGTAAGTCATTAAACTAAAACGTACAGGTAAGTGGACATATACTTGGACCGTAAACATCACTAGTACTAATCAACGAAGACTAAACATAACATGACTCTTGATTACTGCGTTATGGATTGACAAGTCAATAAATCGGACACTTAAAAAAAATATCTGGATCGGTTGGGTCTCGAACCTATGACCTTTGGATTGCTAGTCAACCACTATAGGCAACCACTATACTAACTGCGCTATGAAGGATTATACTAATTCGTATCAACATTTCCTTTATATAAATTTTCTAGTATAAACACGTACGAAAAAAGTCTGTGTCGTCCAGACGCATATCCGCTCGCCCGCAAGACCGACTTCCGGTAGCGAAAGGCCTTAACAGTCGTGCTACATCAACCAGTTACATGTACCTGTCTTTACATTTGTATATATTCAATTATTCTTAAATATATTGCTTTTTAGCACAAGGCTGGACTATATCATTTGAGTTTTTGTAACTTTAACCCATTACCCCAAAGCCTGTTTCTAGTTTTGAAAATAGGTGACTACTTAAAGCAGGTTGAAAGTAAAGCAGAATGCGCCATATGGCGCATTCTGCTTTACTTTCAGCCTGCTTTAAGCTATTACCTGCTAGAATAAGGAAAGTATTAAATATGACACATATTCATTACGGTATATATTGGAACTATTTTTTCAGATGATGAATAAAATGCATGTGCTAAAAGTCGCTTCTATAAGGGAAAGGGTTAAAATATTCAAATGAGTGTCAAACAGTTTACGTTACGCACCGTCGAGACCGTTTGTAAATAGTCGTTGTACTCGGGGTTACAGTGGAGAATCCGTTATTCTTTCCCGTTTAAACGAAACGAAACGCAAACGCAAAACACTAAAACGTAGAAAAGTGCAATTTTTTGACAATTCTGATAATACATTTTTATCTTGGTTGCAAACAGATTAGGAGCCTGATCAGACGCCGGGTTACCCGGCGTCTGATCTTGCTCCAAACTGTTTGCAATAGAAATAATAGTTTCAGCGTAAACGCGTTTATTGGGAAAGAATAACGTTTTCTCCACTGTAGGCAGTGAAGGTACTAAAACCGATGCAGTTTAAATATAAGATATCACTTTATTTTGAATTTTTATTTACACAATACCCCTTTTTGTTTGCTTTTTCTGGCACTGTGTTCTCACAATATACCAGTTCATTTATCACAATCTATTTCACAAAGCAATATCCGTACTCTATCAATTCAAATCTCCCACTAACTTCCGAGCGTAAATAGTTCAATATTTAACCCCTTCATTGCCTTACCTCGAATACAATGATTACATGCAAACAGTTTGGATCCTGACCGTACGCCGCGTAACACGGTGTCTGATCAGGATCCAAATGCTGACTCTCATTCCAATAGTTCCCTAGTCAAACTACCTAAAATTTAAATTTGAGAAATACAAGCAGACGATAAGTGTTTAGAATTTATGACGTCATGGCAGTGAAGGTGTTTACACACTTTTTGCTGAACTTTTTAAATGGACTATGTCACCTTTGAATAATGACCAGTGATTATTGATTTTAGGACTGTTTTTTAAAAGCATTCTTTCAACAAAAATAAAAATACAAAGAATATTGCATACCTTGTTAAGGGGATTCTTTAGGGGGTCCACTAACAAGAGTCTACACTTCTTGAAAAATAGTCATACATGTATACTGATTTCTAGGATAGATCAGGTTAACCCTTTCAGCGGCCAATTAATCGTGAGATTGTTCTCTGTGCACCGTTATTTTGTCGTCTGCTTCAATGCTGTTGAACACAATGAGATTTAAGGAAGCATGATTTAAGCATGATTTAAGAAATATCGATACGAGTGTCAAACAATTTGGATCCTGATCGGACGTCGCGTGACGCGGCGTCTTATCAGGATCTTAACTATCGGTAAAGTCGCCTTTGGGCGCCATTGGCAGTCAAAGAGTTATGGCAGAATTACTTTTTAATAAACAACCTGCAACAAGACGTCAATGCAGAATAAGCCTCTTTTAACCCCTTCCCTCATAGAAGCGCCTTTTAGCGTATTCACTTTATTCCTCCACTGTAGAAAATAGTTCCAATCTATACAGCCATGCATATGTAACATTAGAAATATGTTCTTTATTCTAACAGGTGGTAGCTTAAAGCAGACTGAAAGTAAAGCAGAATGCGCCTAAGGGCGCATTCTGCTTTACTTTCAATCTGCTTTAAGTAGTCACCTATTTTCAAATTTTAAAAAAGGCTATGGGGTAAAGGGTTAAAAGGTTCGACTATTGTAAACAGCACGAGAAACCTTGCACTGAGTTTTCAACTTTTATAATGCCGACTTTCTTCATAGGGAATGTTTTGATTTTTGTATCACTTACCAGTTTGCATAGAATCTCGAGGGATTGTTCCCTACCCTAAATATATACTAGTAAGTGTATATCCCTTGTCCTTTCAGGGGCATTCTGATGTGGATCTACACTGTTTGAAAATGATATCGGTATACAGTAAAACCTCGCTATTACGACCACTTAAACGAAGATTAATTGATTGTATAAAAGAAAGGTGGCAGCATGAAGCAATGTGACAGTGAAACAGAAAGCTCCTACGGAGCTTTCTGTTTCACTGCCACCTTGCTTTAAGCTGCCACCTATCGTAAAAACCCTAATAATTAACAAAATTTAGTGGTCGTTATAGACAGGTTTTACTGTAAACCTTCGGTCGCAGCACTGTTATAGTTAAGTGAGAATTCTGTAAGTACTCCTGGAGTTCAATAAACCATTGAACAGCCTATTAATTCCTTAACTAGGGTAGTCACATAGTCTTTCATGTATAAACGATTCATAACGTTTACAAAATGGAAACAAACAAACACAAAAAGCAGTAGTTACTGGAAAACGTCGATTATGTTTTTAAAAGTATGAAACAATTGGAGACATGAATGACATGGAGCTACTTGGGGTCTAACTCTTTCAGTGCCAAATTAATCGTGAGCTTTTTACCCCTACATCGTTATTGTGTCATATGTATGCTTCGATATTGCTTTCTGTAATAACATTTTAAAGTATGATTGAAGAAATATCGATACAAGTGTCAAACAATTTGGATCCAGATGAGACGCCGCGCTACGCGGCGGCTGATCAGGGTCATAACTGTTTGACACTCGTTTATTGACACTCGATATTTGTTAAGTCATACTACTCTAAATCTAAGTTTGTTAAGGATCTGGAAGACAACAATATTGGAGCAGACGACAAAATAACCGTGAAAGGGTAAAATATCACGATTAATTTATCGCACATATGGTTAAAGTTTGAATCAATTGGAGACATGAATGACTTGGAGTCTGCCTTTGATCTACTTATCAAGAACCAGTTACAGTGGAGAAGACGTTTTTTTTCACTTTTGAACGTAGGCCAAACGCAATGCAATATATAGGTTGAACATTTTGACTACTCATTTTAATGTGACCGACAAACAGAATGGAGCCTGATCAGACGCCGGGTGACCCGGCGTCTGATCTGGCTCCAAACTGTTTGCAATTGAAACAATAGTTTTGCTGTTAGCGCCTTTATTGGGAAACAATGACGTTTTCTCAACTCTAGGTTCGAATGGACATCGGCTCTTGGAAAAAGAAAAGTGGTTATTGGGTTTGTGTTGAGCTCCTGTAGGCTGTGCCTAGGTGCTAGTATACTAAAATACGTAACTAATTCACCCCTAGAATGTTTAATCGGTCATTCCAATTTGCGGTTAAGTCTATTCCATATTTGACGATTAACGGTAGATGTTTAAAATGTGTCTGGCTTCACGTACTTCGGATCAACTAATGTCTTTTCATACAGAACGTGTGCAACCTAAACTTTATTCTGTCACACATCGTCTCTATCAATACACCCACAAGAATTCACAGTACATTTAACCGCATTTCTGAGACAAATCCTGAAACAATCAGTCACTTTACCATGACGTATTAGTTTTATTGCATTACATTTCTGTCGAGTTCTGTTTAAACTGTTGAATTGTTGTCTGCTTCAAAGGTTTCGTCTGTGAAAAAATTCAAAATCAAATATTAACCCTTTCATGGTCAAATTTATCGTCAGATTTTAACACTTCACCGCAAAATTGTCGTCTGCTGCAATAGTGTTTTCTGCACTATGGTTTTAAAGTTAGATTTAGGGCAGTATAACTGAGGTAATTTCAAAAGCAAGTCTCAATTAGTCTGAAATTGTTTGCATATGGTGTCAAGCCTATATGGAAAGGATTCCGGGTCGCATGGTCCGTAAATAGTGCATAGTGAAACATACGACAAAATAATAGTGAAAGGGTACAGTGGAGAATCTGTTATTCTTTCCCAATACACGCGTTTACGCTAAAACTATTATTTGCAGTGCAAACAGTTTGGAGCCAGATCAGCCGCCGGGTAACCCGGCGTCTGAACTGGCTCCAAACTGTTTGCCACCAAGATAAACATGAATTATCAGAATTGTCCAAAAGTTGTTCTTGTCTACGTTTTAGTGCTTTGCGTTTGCGTACGTTTGCGTCTAAATGGGAAAGAATAACAGATTTTCCACTGTAAAAAACGCACGATTAATTTAACGCCAATAGGGTTAAAGTATGAAACAATAATTTATTCCAAATACACGTCACATTTTTGTTATACATGCATTCAGCCATAAAATCAAATGGATGGCTGCGTGCAGTAAAAGAAAAAGTCACGTGTATTTTGGCATTCGAAACTTATCAACAAGTCCCTCCCCATCGAAAAGTGGTGTTTATATGAAATGAACAGCATTTTTTCCAATTGAATTGAATGGGGCGATTGTAAATATATTACATTTAACCGCATTTCTGAGACAAATCCTGAAACAATCAGTCACTTTACACTGACTTATTGGTTTTATTGCATTACATTTCTGTCGAGGTCTGTTTAACCAATATCATGTTGAATTGGCGTCTGCTTCAAATGTTTCGTCTGCGAAAAATTTCAAAATCAAATATTAAGCTGAATAAAAGGTAGATATGAGTGCCATCCGTTTGGATTCAGACTAGTCTGGATTCGAACTGTTTGCAAACTATTGCATGGTCGTGCCAAGCATGATAAGGGTAAAAACTTTAAAGGGAAATAAATTTACAGATCAAATACCTTGGCAGGAGATTGAATTCTTTGTTCCATACGAATGCATTATTCCCAGGTAGGATATGGACAAACGGTTTCATTGTTAGAATCAATTCCTGCGGATCGCGACTGGAATGGACCTCGGAAATGGAATGGAATTAGATCAAACGCAGCCTTTGATCTTTATATAAAACAGTAGTCACTCGTCTCTAATTTGACTTCTCCAAATTAAAAATGAATTAATATTTTGAACATTTTTTGACAAATCTTTTAGACGACAAATTCAAAGCAGAAGTCGACAGGAGAAGAGGGTAAGACAGATGTTGGATAATTCAGAACAAGCATTGATGCAAGCCTTTAATCCATTCACTGCCATGACGTCAGCACATTTTAAAAAAATGTCGTCTGCTTTTTATTTCTCAAATTTGAATTTTATGTACTTAACTTAAGAAATATTTAATTGTGTCGAACAGTTTGGCTCCTGTTCTGAAACTGCGTTAATCGGCGTCTTATCAGGGGTCAAACTGTTTGCAAAACAAACATTGTAATTGGAGTTAGGCAGTTAATGGGTTAAAACTTATATTCTTCGTTAACCCTTTACTACATAGCATGTTTCTATAATTGAAAGTAGGTAACCACTTAAAGCTGGTTGGAATAACGGCGCCTTATACTTTACTTTCAGCCTGCTCTAAGTTTCCATCTGCTTGAATATGGAAATTATTTCATATAATATTGTTTGCATGACTAATTAAATTCGAGCTATTTTATTCAGTAGAGGAAAAACATTTATGCGCTAAAATGCCCTTCTATTGGGGAAAGGGTTACATGTAACCTTCCCCAACTCTCGAATGAAATTGTGATAACTGTTGTATACAATTGCAGTCTTCAGATGAGACATCGTAGCTCTCGACCTCTCATCTTGATACAAACTATGTGACACTCTGATAGTATTTTTCTCTGACAGAATTCGAACTTATATTGGTGTAAACAGCGGTGTTAAGTTAGATGGACAACATAGTGACAATGAAATTGGCATGTGTATATTATATAAGCAATCCATTGTATCATGTGACAAGAAACATATCTATGTTTACATTACTTACAGTGGAGAATCTGTTATTCTTTCCCGTTTAAACGCAAACGTACGCAAACGCAAAGTACTAAAACGTAGAAAAGAACAACTTTTGGACAATTCTGATATTTCATGTTCATCTTGGTGGCAAACAGTTTGGAGCCTGATCAGACGCCGGGTTACCCGGCGTCTGATCTGGCTCCAAACTGTTTGCACTGCAAATAATAGTTTTAGCGTTAACGCGTTTATTGGGAAAGAATAACAGATTCTCCACTGTAGAAATAAAGTGTTTGAATCTTGAATCTTGAAATATGGCAGTTTTGAGAATTGTTGCAGACAACAGTGATATATCGTGCTGAACATTGCTATTAATGTTTATTCGTTCTCTTTTAATAGAGTATTGATAATTGGCAGGTTTATCTCCCCTTATTCAGATTTATATAATTCACAACAGCAGGTGTTAAGTGCTTGTGTGGCGGCTGTAAAATGTCGCCCCGTACTTCATTCTCAGTGTTGTTATGCTTTCTGGTCCTTTGGAATCATTGATTTCAGCGTATTTACAATTATTGAAAGTTGAATTCCGCTTAAGCTTGTGCTAGGGGGCGTGAGCACTGTTGCATATTTCAGTATTGCTCATGAACAGACTCAATTAAACCGAGTCTGCAATTTTCAGTATTTGCTTTGTTTTCTGTGCTTTCAAAGGATCTCCCCTTATTCAGATTTATATAACTCACAACAGCATATGTTAAGTGTTTGTGTGGCGGCTGTAAACAGTCGCCCCGTACTTCATTTTCAGTGTTGTTATACTTTCTGGTCCTTAGGAATCATTGATTTCAGCGCATTTACAGTTGAAAGTTGAATTCCGCTTAAGCTGGTGCTACATGTAGGGGGCATGAGCACTGTTGCATATTTCAGTATTGCTCATGAACAGACTCAATTAAACCTAGTCTGCAAATTTCAGTATTTGCTTTGTTTTCTGTGCTTTCAAAGGATCTCCCCTTATTCAGGTTTACTTTTGTCTGATTTAACACCTTCACTGTCGTGACTTCATATGCTTTAACCCTTTCATTGACAAAAATATGATTAGGTGTTTACCCCTGCGCCACCATATTGTCATCTGCTTCAAAATTGGTGACTGCAATATTGTTTCAAAGTTAGATTTATGGCAATATGACTGACAAAATTTCAAACAAAAAGCAAACCGTTTGGAACCCGATTACTGCGTTACTATTTTCAAATGCGCATTGTGGCGTCATTTAATGTAAATCGCACTAAAGCAACGTCTTACTGAGTTTTTATCTTGAACAGACGCCGTGATCACGATCCAAACTGTTTTAAAAACAAAATATTAATGTGCTAGATAGACAATAACACGATGGTCAGTTATAAAAAAAACATACACAGTAAATGATAAGCAACGCTATGTATGGTTTAATACATCCATGTCACTCAACATAATATGCCAAGGATAACACAAAAATAAGTCAGAAATACTCTTCTTTCCATTGTGCTCTGGGTACGGCAATGAACAGATTACAATGAAGATGTTATGCTATCGCTTGCTTTAAATATTAAAATCCAGTCGTTACATGACATGTCTTAATCGTTCGTTTTAATACAAGTCCACTACATAAGGCGTTGTTGTAAGGAGGAATCGTTGTTTGGAGGTCCATTGTAGGGAGGGAACACTATAATAAACATGCTTTCCGTACAGTGGAGAATCCGTTTATCTTTCCCGTTTAAACGCAAACGTACGCAAACGCAAAGCGCTAAAACGTAGAAAAGAACAACTTTTGGACAATTCTGATAGTTCATGTTTATCTTGGTGGCAAACATTTTGGAGCCTGATCAGACGCCGGGTTACCCGGTGTCTGATATGGCTCCAAACTGTTTGCACTGCAAATAATAGTTTTAGCGTAAACGCGTTTATTGGGAAAGAATAACAGATTCTCCACTGTAAGGCGTTGTTGTAAGGAGGAATCGTTGTTTGGAGGTCCATTGTAGGGAGGGAACACTATAATAAACATGCTTTCCGTAAGTCTTGAAACTGTGGACAGCGGCATTGACAATATTTAATAAAATACTTCTATTTGTATAAGAAATCAAGGTCTGGTATTTTGTCAAACCAGAAGACAGAAAGTTAATCAAATTGAAATATGACCGAGTATGAAACAGCTGTCAAACATTATTAAACATGCTTCTTGGCTATTTACAGTGGATGGTTATTGTCCGTTAAACAATATCAAATACAAACACAATTCATTGCAATTCATTTGCGATCCGTTGAGATTGGGATCAGACGCCGAGTAATAATCATAGCGGTATTTAGTATCTTGAACCCTGCCTGAACATGAGACAGACGATTGTTATGGTATTTAAAGGGTCAAAGGACTTTGACTTTATTATGTATTCTGGCTATCTATCATTAAACTAGTGATCTTGTCACAGCATTGTTTGCCTTAACCCTTTCTCATTGTGAGCTTTAGATTTTGAGTACTTAAAACATGTTGAAAACAGGTGATTGAATATTGCAGATGTCAAACACAGGGGATATGCTATTCTTTCCCGTTTAAACGCATACGAAACGCAAACGCATTGCACTTAAATGTAGAAAATTACAATTTTTAAAACATTTCTCACGATTTATTTTAATCTAAGTGATAAACAGTTTGAAGCATGATCAGACGCCGGATTACCCGGCGTCTGATCAGGCTCCAAACTGTTTGCAATAGAAATAATGGTTTTAGCCGAAACGCGTTTATTGGAAAGGAATAATGTTTTCTACACTGTACAATGCATCGTGTCTGGTACTCTAATACGGAGTTTTACCATCAAGTTGAATAATCTATGCCACCAATGTGTTCTAATGACTTGTGAGATGAGAAAGTGTCTTGTAGGAATTGATACTGGTATAATTAGTGTAACAAGTAACGCCTTAATCTCCATAATAAATTACATAGGCCATTCAACCTGTCTGCTATAGATATGTTTTCTGCAAGAAAAAAAAGATTTTTTTAATCTAGTGTTATGCTTTTTAAACTTGGGTACGGTTTAAAATAAGTGCCAAACAAACAATTTGTATCCGGATCAGCACTGCGTTACGCGTCGTCTGATATAGATCCAAATTGTTTAGTTTGCGCATGTTGGCCAAGTAACGTATGATAAAATTCTGTAAGATACAGACTAATTTATAATTACAATTACAAACAGTTCGGTTCCTGATGAGACACCTATATACTCGGTCGCTCATCTGGATCAAATTGTTGTTACCCTCTTACTACATTTATGTCGTTTTTCAATGAAACGTGATGGTTGTTACAGACGACATACTTTGCAGACAACATTTACAGTGGAGAATCTGTTATTCTTTCCCAATAAACGCGTTTACGCTCAAACTATTATTTGCAGTGCAAACAGTTTGGAGCCAGATCAGACGCCGGGTGACCCGGCGTCTGATCAGGCTCCAAACTGTTTACCACCAAGATAAACAAGAATTATCAGAATTGTCAAAAAGTTGTTCTTTTCTACGTTTTAGTGCTTTGCGTTTGCGTACGTTTGCGTTTAAACGGGAAAGAATAACAGATTCTCCACTGTAACACACAGACCTCTATACAGTTAATTTATATGAAAGTTGACACTCATGCTTAATAAAATTGAACTTAAACATGTTTGTAGATCTTGAAATTCGTATGATTTGTATACAATTAGGATCTCTAGAATTAGTTGAGTATATTAATTAACATTGTTTGTAGTGTAGATATTTTAGGTACTGCAAGAGCTTCTAAGAAACAGCACCTTTTAGCTGAATACGAAACGTTCACACAGCCACACTGAAAGAACCATGAAATATTTCTAAGCAATTACAGTAAAACCTCTCTATTGCGACCAATCAACTGTTTAAATTATCAGGCATTTAAGGCAGGTTACTGTCTAGAACAGTGTGAACGTAAAACAGAAAGCTCTTTCAGGGGCTTTCTGTTTTACGTTCACCATGCTTTAAGTTGTCACATGTGTTTTATGGAACCAATAAGTCTTCTTATAGTGGTCGTATTAGAGAGGTTTTGCTGTATTTGCAATATGCGGACTACTCGGATATCATCGCATTCATTGACTGTTGAATACAGCTGTTGTGTCTATTGTCTGTGTACTTGGGTTGTCATCTAGAGAGGTTCTGGAACTATCGCTGAAGTGGCTGTTGGCAAAAGCAGGGCTGCCATTTCTCCGGATTTTTCCTAAATCTCCAGAATTTTATTCCAACAGATGGAAGCTTAAAACAGGCTTTATTTTCAACCTGATTTAAGCATCACGTGTCTTAAAAACTAGAAATAGACTATGGGTTAAATCAGGAAAATCGGGCTTATCGATCAATCTACAATTGATAACTATGCTTTCCTCTTTGGTTGTGCGACGACAGACAGGGCTTAGCATTACATGATGATGTATCTCTAAAGCCGTCCTTAACCGGGAGAGTTATGTCGGATTTTCATGCTTTGTTTTTTCTCTCCCTCTCTGTCGTACCCTGGACCCTTCCATGTCTTACAGTTACTCGTAACTACAGACTAGTCGCTTGAGTACAATTTGACCGTTGCCATAGTGGGTTATTTTTAACACGGGCTTGAATGTTTAATTCTTTCCCATGTTACTAATGATCTTGTCATAGAATTTTTGTTAAATGTTTAACATGTATTTACTTACTGTGCTGGCGGTCTTTTTGATTGTGAGGTTGTGGAACAGGGTTTATATTTTATGTACACTGTTCGTCTTTATAGGTGAATATAGGAGATAAGTGTGAGGTTGGGCGCCCCTAAACCCAGGTTTAACCCCCCAGTAGTAGTTAATGATTAATTTATAATTAATTATTGATTGCTACTGACCCTACTAAGGCGGGCTCCTATGTTCAGTTTGCTTTATGTTTGTCTTGCGTGTTGTTTTCTATTTAGTAAGTAGATGAAGGAATGGGCGCGTGTGTGTGTGTGTGTGTGTGTGTGTGTGTGTGTGTGTGTGTGTGTGTGTGTGTGTGTGTGTGTGTGTGTGTGTGTGTGTGTGTGTGTGTGTGTGTGTGTGTGTGTGTGTGTGTGTGTGTGTGTGTGTGTGTGTGTGTGTGTGTGTGTGTGTGTGTGTGTGTGTGTGTGTGTGTGTGTGTGTGTGTGTGTGTGTGTGTGTGTGTGTGTGTGTGTGTGTGTTTGTTATGGTATGACTGTGTGTGTGTTCTGCTTGAGAGGTGGGTGTATTGTTTGTGTTGCGTTTCCTGCTTGAGTCTTCCGTATTTATTTGAAAAATTGAAAAAATTGAATTTTTTTTATCAACTTAAGGCAGGCCTGCACTAGCCAATACAGTGCCCCTCCCTACAACGACCCCCCGAACAACGATTTGTTCTGATAAAGGCGTATAGTTGTCAATTTTAAAAACAAAGTTTAGCTACTAAAGCAGACTGATAGAGAATCGAAAATCATCCTTGATTTTATGTTGTAATATGTGTCTGGTTTGAGCAGTCACCAGTCAAGTTGACACTTTTCTTTAATAGTGCATTTGGCAGAATAATATTTTATGATAAAAAAGGCAGTCTATGAGTAATTTGTTAGTTCATGCAACTATGTGAAAAGGCTTGACCGTGAGCGAAATTAAATCTATGGCCATAACTCAGCGAAATTCAAGAACAATGTGATAAATGTAGTTACAGTGGAGAATCTGTTATTCTTTCCCGTTTAAACGCAAACATACGCAAACACAAAACACTAAAACGTAGAAAAGTACAACTTTTTGACAATTCTGATAATTCATGCTTATCTTGGTGGCGAACAGTTTGGAGCCTGGTCAGACGCCGGGTTACCCAGCGTCTGATCTGGCTCCAAACTGTTTGGAATGGAAATAATAGTTTTAGCGTAAACGCGTTTATTGGGAAAGAATAACACATTCTCCACTGTACCAGCTGCCTACCGATAGACTGGGGTGTTACTTGCAAGCAGTTTGGATCCAGACAATGTATTCCGTCCCTACAACGACCCTCTGAACAACGATTCCCACCTTACAACAACGCATGTCGTCCTTCCCCCAAACAACGTTAGTATGTCTAACCCTTTCACTGCTGCAATTGCAATATCGTCGTTTTAAACTTGTCGTCTATCGTATTTTCTCAAAGTTACGTATTGGAAATATTGACTGAAGAAGCATAAAGACGAATGACAAACTGTTTTGACCCATATCAGACGCCACGTTAATTTTCCCTCCCTATAATAACTTCTACAATCCGTGTCTTCCATTGGGTGTTGTTGTAGAGAGGGGAACTGACTTATGTCATTTGTGTTAAGGATTTTCAATCAAAAAATCAAAAAGTCGAAAAGTGGCAAATGTTACAAGCTGACATTTTAAAACAGACGTTACAATGACAGAAATTTGTTAAGCATTATTGAACATTTCCAGAAATCACATATAACGACGGTATTTGAAACTCTCGCTTTTTTGTCGAATCCCTAAACGCTCATAATCATGTGGAAACAAGTTCAGCTCAACTAAGTGAAGAATTTCTCTTCTAAATTTGTAACAGATATTTCTTCATGTCATT
The DNA here is from genome assembly GCA_922989275.2 of Gari tellinella. Classification (NCBI taxonomy): domain Eukaryota; kingdom Metazoa; phylum Mollusca; class Bivalvia; order Cardiida; family Psammobiidae; genus Gari; species Gari tellinella. The sequence continues at coordinate 51,927,040 of OV277866.1, forward strand.
TTAAAGAACAATCAATCATTTTGTTACCAACTTCACTGCCCTACCATCCGGCATCTTGATTATTTGCAAAGCGTTTGGATCTGATCAGATTGCGCGTAACGTAACTTAAAATACATCTTTGATTTATTTCTCAATCTAATCCTTTTTCTGGCGTCCCTTTGGACTCGTTTTTTTAAGAAATTCCAAAGAGATGGCACAAAACAGTGTTAGATGGACAAACAAATAATAATTGAAAATTGGAATCTGACTTACGACAAAATTTGTCCTTCGAAGTTTCGTAAAACAGGCTGAACTATTTCGACATCCGTACTAAGGATTTTCTATTGAAAAGGCAAATAATCGCAACTTGGCAAACTTTACAAACTATATTTTTAAAGCAGACCTTACTTGGCAGAAACATGTTTTAAAAAAATGAACCTTTCAAGAAATGCACACAAACCGAGGGTCTCTGAACTTGTCGACTCCCTAAACACTCAAAATCCTGTGAAAACTAGTTCAGCTCAACTATTGCAAGATTTCTCTTCCGCATTCATGCACTCTTTATTTGTAACAGATATTTCTTCATGTCATTTCAAAGAACAATCAATCATTTTGTTACCCACCTCACTGCCCTACCATCCTACGGACCAGATGCCGCGTAACACAAACTGTTTAGATCGTCACATGCAAGTTCCAGTTGCGGTTAAATAGTTAACCCTTTTCACACTGGATTGTCGTCTGCTTCAAATATATCGTCTGTGAAATATTATCAAATAAGTTTGATCTTGAAATTACAGGTGCCATCTTAAAGCAAAAAAAATAGTAAAGCAGAAATATCTTATATGAGATATCTGCTCTTTAAGCTACAATCTGCCTTAAGTACAGTTTGATATACATGTAGGACATGTAATTGGCGCTACTGGATATTGAGGAAAGATATACGGTGCTCACTCCCTACAGCGGCACTCTTAACAACGATTTTCACCTTACAACAACCCTTTCCGCTGTTCCCCAGAAAAAACAATGATGTCCATATATTTTCACGGTTACAATATCGTTTGTTTAAAATTGTCGCCTGTTGTTTTTAGCTCCGTCGTTTATCCGTCAGTTCGTCGTCAACAATTTCTTTCAACGACATATCCTCGGAAACTACTCTATAGACTTTTACAAAACTTGGCTTAAATGATCCGTATATGGTCCTCTTTCAAAGTTGTTCAAATTGTTCTGGTCCGTTGCATACCTAGGTCACGGGAGCTAAAAGTATATCGTTTCAATGAAACTTAAAAAATCTTCTTGTCAAAAACGACAAGGACCAGATCTAATATATTTGGCACATTGCACCATCTATAGGTCCTCTATCAAGTTTGTTGAAAGTATGCCCCCTGGATCAAAATTGGCCCTGTCCCGGGGGTCACAGTTTAACATAGAGTTATATTGTGAAATCTTCAATTATCTTCTTTTCCTAAACTAATATGGCCAGAGCTTTGACTTTTGGCATGATGACACTTCTAGAGGCACTTTACCAATATTGTTTAAACCGACCTGGTTTATTGCATATCTAGGTCACAGGAGCTAAAAATAAAACTTTTCAATGAAAATTAAAATAATCGTCTTGTCAAAAACTACAAGGGCCAGAGCTTAGATATTTGCCATATGGCATCATCTATTGGTTCTCTATCAAGATTGTTAAAATTGTGCCCCTTGGGTCAAAATTGGCTCTGCCCTTAGGATCACCGTTTGAGTTAAATAGTGAAATCTTCAATCATTTTCTCTGAAACTAATATGGCCATAGTTTTAATATTTGGCATGGTGACGCTGCTAGTGGTTCCCGCCAATTGCATATCTGTGTCACTAGCTAAACACAGTTTCTTTTTCAATGAAAAATCTTACTGTTTGAAACCATGTACACAGTCATGAGCTAAGATATTTGACAGAACACTTTATTTGCGTGTTTATCAACAAGATTGTCATTACAGTAAAAATGATCCTACCCAAGGAGCCATGTGCCCCTTGTATTGTTTTTATTTCCAGGTGAGCGATTTTTAGGCCCGCATAGGCCTCTTATTCTCAAATTCACGTATTGAACATTTGAAAGAAAACACAGAGCTGAGTAACAAACAGATTGAATACTAATCAGACGGCGTATGATCTGGACTCAAGCTGTTTGCAAATGGAAGCCATTTTTTCTCCTTGTATCAACTCATTCCGAACAACACACACACTATTTTTTCTCCCGTTGTGTTTTGTAGTAGAAGTGGATTACTGTACTGCCTAATATAAAGCAAGATGAAAACATAGCTGAAATCGTCCTACTATTTGTTCACCTTGACTTGAGCTGTCACATGTCTTAATGTCTTCAGTTAATTGCTTTTAGAAGAAGTTACTGTATGCAAAAGTAATCAATGCACACCACAATTGTAAAATTATTAAATTTTATGATGATAAAACTCTTGTGTCAAAATTGAATTTTCGGTTAATTTGATTTAGTAATTTGATTTTAGTGTTATGCTCGCCACTTCCATGGTCTAATAGATTCACTAGTATGACCCGACTGCACTGCCAACGCTTTAGAAACCAGTTTGAATCCAGATCTGACGCCGAGTATACATGTACTTCCCTTCTACAACAAACCCAATTACGAAGAAATAGCATACCCCAATTTTTAAGCAGGCGATATTGCAGCAGTAAAATCGTTAGACATAAATATCTTGTAATGGAAACAACGGCAAGCGCTGTCGTAAGGAGGGAGTTTGTTGTTCGGAAGGCCTTCGTAGGAAGGGAGCACCGTAGTTTGGATCGAGATGAGATGTCGCGTTATTCGATGTCTAAACTGTATCATGGCTGTTTTCTGCTTTTATCACAAAATCGCCCGCAGCGTGTTTAATATCGTATATAAAACTATACGGTTATCCTATTTCGGTTAATATATTCTATTGTCGATCGAGGTGAAATTTCCAAAAGAAAGTTACCAGGATCTTAAACAGACGGCTGTTATCCTGGATTTAAGTAATTGCTTGGCACACATTGTCTCGACAAAGAAACACTTATTTCTAGTATGCTCATGTATTTCTAGAAATAAAGACATAAACGACAGCAGAATACCAAATTCTAAAATGGGTCAAAGGAGATGCAGAAAACAATATTTTACTCTTTCCCTGTCAATTTTTATCGTCTGCTTTAACTCTCTTACCGCCCAAATATCGTCTGCATTGGTACTGTTGTCTGCAAACATTTTAAAGTCAGCTTTGGAACTGTTTTGATTGAAAAAATAGTGATGCGAGCGTGAACTGGTTTGGATCCTGATCAGACGCCAGTATATGCGATAATGTGTGCAAAGTCGCCTTTTGGCGCTGTTGGCAGTCCGATCAGACGTCGTGTTTAACCCTTTCCCCCATAGAAGCGCCTTTTAGCGCATTCATTTTATTCATCCGCCAAAGAAAATAGTTCCATTTTATACTGTCATGAATATGTACCTTAAGAAATATTTTCTTATATCCTAGCAGATAGTAACTTAAAGCAGGCAGAAAGTAAAGCAGAATGCGCCCTGGGCGCATTCTGCTTTACTTTCAACCTGCTTTAATAGGTCACATATCTTAACTACTAGAAACAGGCTATGAGGAAAAGGGTTAACAATGCATGAGGATGAACATTGTTTGATACTTGGTCGACATTTCATCAGTTAAACTACCTTTTATTTTAATTACTTTTTATAACAAGTGTACTGACTTAACCAGACAATGACATTCTGTACTTGAATCGAGCAAACAGTTTGGCTTCAGATGAGATGCCAAATATCTCAGTGTCTCATTCAAACCGTTTGACACTCATTTTAAAATTTCTTAAATTACAAATATCTTTAATTTAAACCTGAGAAAGAAAAGAAACGACCAATCGGTTAAGGAGATGACGTCATTGCAGTGAATTGGTTAAGGGAGTCCTTCCCAGTGGTCTCAATTGCGGGGGTTGACTGTATCCTGGTAAATTAGTAATAGCTGCGATGAACTTCTCGCACCCCATTATACTGGTGCGGTGTTACAGTGGAGAATGTGTTATTCTTTCCCAATAAACGCGTTTACGCTAAAACTATTATTTGCAGTGCAAACAGTTTGGAGCCAGATCAGACGCCGGGTAACCCGGCGTCTGATCAGGCTCCAAACTGTTTGCCACCAAGATAAACAAGAATTATCAGAATTGTCCAAAAGTTGTTCTTTTCTACGTTTTAGTGCTTTGCGTTTGCGTACGTTTGCGTTTAAACGGGAAAGAATAACAGATTCTCCACTGTACTATTCTCTTGAGGGAGAGAGCTGTTTGTGTGCATACGTTCATATATCAAATTTCCATAATTATATCCCTGCAATAATTGTATATTTTAAGAAGCACGGCTTAATAAGTATCAACATCGACATGGAATACAGATAAGTCCCGTCGCCATCGACCATTTATCAATGAGTTTTACCCTTTCGGCGCCGTAGTCTAATAAAGTCAATTTTACAAACAGTTTGTATCCAGATCGGACGCCGCGTAAAACGGCGTCTGATAAGGATTCAAATTATTTGACACTCATATCGATATTTCCTAAGTCATAAAACCTTAATTCTAACTTAGAAACGTTCTTTTAGACAACAATGCCGAAGGGGTAAAACTCTCCAGAATGATTTGGCACCAAAATGGTTGAATATTTTAACGCTAGTCACGTATATACGCGTCTTTTGCAAACTGTTCACGATAAGAGTATTTACGTCACATGCAAACACTGAAGACCAATAACAGACTCTCTGATTATTGTATGTTCTGTTTCTTATATTGCGACATATTGTAAAAGCAACGTTTCCTTAATATTCAAATACATGTATGAATAACTCTTGATTTGAAATTGGAGATGTTCATCTATGCTCCACCTTAGGAAACGTCGTACGACAAAAACGGTCGAAAGTCAAAACATTAAAATAAATTGTACATTTAATTTCTGATTTCTCCATCTAATCCTGCAATGTTACAATTCTTTCGAATAGTCTTTTCAAGACGATTTCAAAGAGATGTTACAAAACTGGATTAGAGGGGGAAATAAATATTAATTTGGAACATTAGAATCTGACTTACGACAATAGTTGTCGTACGATGCGTCGTAATACAGGTGTGACAAATATTGATATACATACAGTGGAGAATATGTTATTCTTTCCCGTTTAAACGCAAACGTACGCAAACGCAAAGCGCTAAAACGTAGAAAAGAACAACTTTTGGACAATTCTAATATTCATGTTTATCTTGGTGGCAAACAGTTTGGAGCCTGATCAGACGCCGGGTTACCCGGCGTCTGATCTGGCTCCAAACTGTTTGTAAAAGAAAAAATAGTTTTAGCGTAAACGCGTTTATCCGGAAAGAATAACAGATTCTCCACTGTACAACACTTCGAACATGTACATGTAAGTACAAAGTACATGATTATACATGTACTACACGATTTCTGCCAAAAATATCATCAACATCATCATTATCAGCTATTGTACTGTTCAAATATCTCAGGACAGGCTCGTTTTATTATGAATTGAAAAGTAAAGCATGTAATTTAGTACATAATTATATGAAATAATTATGTAATGTGTTAACATATTTGCGACGAGTTGATTCTTCTATGGTTATATATTGGAGTAGTCCATTATCAATATAAGAGGTCTAAAATTACATTTTTTCGTTTTGTTTAATATTGAAATTCCTATAAGCAAACAGTGTAGAATCTGATCAGACGCCGTATATTGCGGCGTCTGATCCTAGTTTACACTTTTCGATTTGCTTATGTCCCTTTTCTAGGACGATAGACTTGAATTGGTTAATTTTCAAATGTACTACAGTGTATCAAAAGGTAATTATGTTTAGATTAGAAAATAGTATTACAAAATTATTATAAAGTATATAGATTCAAGCAACACACCAAAATCACTTGTTTAGCCATATATTTTATCTAGTTTTATATGAAATTTTCATTTTATAACCTTATACCCAATTATATAAAAAGCTACCAACATACGCAGTTATATTATTTTGCCAAAGTTTCTAATGACCTAATTCGCCTTAGTGCTTGTTTCTAAGCACCAGATTACAATTTGATATATACTGTCTTAGGCAATGTCATATTCAAACTTATTCCCAGAGATAATTAGCCAATTCCTTGGATTCATTTATATGCTGATTACATTATTATAGAATGAAGTATGGCACTGTTTGTATATGCTGATTATGAATGTCGGTCACTGGGACATTAAGTTTCATTGCCAAAAGAGAAGGTTGTATGAAGAATAGTGACCTAAATGCAAATCCGTGGTATTGTATCTGACCTTGTTTTTTCTTAGTAAAGTGGATAATCCGTTATTCTTTCCCGTTTAAACGAAACGAAACGCAAAACACTAAAACGTAGAAAAGTGCAACTTTTGGACAATTCTGATAATACATTTTTATCTTGGTGGCAAACAGTTTGGAGCCTGATCAGACGTCGGGTTACCCGGCGTCTGATCTGGCTCCAAACTGTTTGCAATAGAAATAATAGTTTTAGCGTAAACGCGTTTATCGGGAAAGAATAACGGTTTCTCCACTGTACTGTGGAGACGAAGTTGTTTTTGTTTTTGTATTGATATAAACGCGAACAAAATATGCAGAAAAATTACATTAATTTTTCTAAAATATTCGTACGATTTTTTAGATATGTGTGGCTCATAGTTTGGAGTCTGATCAGAAGACGTGGTACCTGACGTCTGTTCTGGTTCCGAACTATTTGCAATGAAAATCATTATCTCAGTATAAATGCCTGTATTTCGTTTACTTGGAAATGTCAACGCCTTCTCCACTGTATGTCATATCATCTCTTAAAATGCGTTTAAAATCCTACGAATACACACATACAGTAAAATTCCTCTTAACCTGTTGTGCCTACAGTGGAGAGTACGTTAGTTTGTCCCAGTAAACACGTTTATGCGTTTATTGCCATTGCAAACAGTTTGAAGCCTGATCGAACACCGGGTAACCCGACGTCTTATCAGGCTCCAAACTGTTTGCCAGTAACATAAATCATGAGAAAGTCAAAATTGTCTACAATTAAGTGCATTTTGTTTGCGTTTCGTATGCGTTTAAACGGGAAAGAAAAACGTAATTTCCCACTGTATAAAAGGGATATGGGCAATCAGTGCCGACTCTGATCAGGCGCCGCAACATATGGCGCCTTATAAGAGTCTTTCCGGTTTGCTGATAGGACTTTAAATACATAACAAAACGAAAATGAAAATTTAGACGAGGTACCCCTTATATCAAAAATGGACTTATCAAATATACAAATATGAAAGAATCCACTGGGCCCAGATAGGTCAAAACAACCATCCATGAAAGTTCAACTGGAAAATTCAAATTTCCATCTAACAGTAAGTCAAATCAATCTGTGAAGTATGTTGCAAAAAAGAAAGCACAGTGCAAACCTTGATCAGAGAGCTCCAATAGGATCCATTTTGTAAGGGTGGACATTGTCTTGGTCTACAATTGTTGCATTGTACCAATGTTTTCTTCACATAATACTGTTTTGTATTTAATGCCACGAAGGTTCAATAGATTAAACCACATTCAAATCAGGAATAATAAAGCATGTGTTCGCTTGACCTTTTTGCAAAGAACACATTTATGTTTCACCAGGGTTCAAAGGGTAAAGCTGCATCCCTGCCCTAGAAACCTACATATGAAGACTAAGTGCGGCTTAAGAGAGATTTTAATATACATCATCTGACTGTTGTTATTGAAATGTTAGGTTTGTTTTACAAAACAGATTAAAACGCGAAATTTAGGAGTTTTACTGATGTTTTTAATTCAAATACTACTTTTGGTACAAGATAAAATTTGTGATTATTTTAACCACAATAAAAACGTTGGGTCCAAACTGTTTTACAAACGCGCTATTAAACGTCTTTGAGAGCGAAAGGGTTAATAATCAAAATGGTATTTTAGACTTTCAGTGAAGAATATGTTAGTTTTTCACGTATAAAACGCAAACGAATCACAAACTCAATCCAATGAAAGGTGAAATCTGCCATTATTTGAAAGTTTTAACAATTAAGTTTGATCGGAGTGACTAACAGTCTAGGGCTAGATCAGACGCCAGGTTACTTGACGTCATTTTTGGGTCTAAACTGTTTGCAATGAAAATAATAGTTTTAGCGTAAACGCGTTTATTGGGAAATAATAAGTTTCAAGTGTTTGTCGATCCAAATTGAAGTGCTATTCGTTAATAGTTTGGCTCCAGATCAGACGCCGCGTGACAATGGGACTGAGTTGAGACCAAATTGTATTATACATGTACAAAGACGTACTTCTTTACCATTAACGCCTTTACGCTAAAACTAGTTTATTCATTTCAAATAGTTTGGAGCCAAATCAAACGTCGGGTAACCCGATGTCTGATTATGATCCATGATCTTTGCCAATCAGATCAAAATATATCGTTAAAACTTTCGAAACCTTGTTATTTTTACTTTTATTTGCGGCCTTTTGCGTTTTAAGGGGAATAATGATGTTCATCCATCGTAGCAACTGTTAAAGAATGACTTTGAGGTCTACTGAAAGCATTACAAAAGTAATGCAGACAGCTCCTGTATGAGCTTTCTGCTACATTTATTGTTCTTTGTTAATCTGCAATTTGTCTTAACCCTTTCGCTCTCAATGACGCTTAAAAGCGCGTTTTCAATCAGTTTGGATAATAATCAGACGCCGCGTAACGCGGCGGCTGATCCGGATATAAACTGTTTGACACTCGTTTTGTAAATGTTCCGTCATACATGTGTTGCCTTAGTTTGTAACTTTTAATCGACATTGCAGACAACAAAATTGAAGCAGACGAAAATGAAACGGTAAAGTGGTAAAAATCTGCGAAATAATTTGATCATGAAGTGGTTAAACAACTCAAGTGAGGTCGTTGAACAGAAGTTTTGCTTTACAATAAAATCTCTCTATTACGACCACCTAAAAGAAAGCTAATTGATTATAAGAGAGACAGGTACAGCTTAAAGCAATATGACAGACGAAACATTCTGTTTTACCTGCATTTTGCTTAAGCATCTACCTGTCTTAAACATCAAACAATTAAGCAAGTGATATATCTAATGGTAGTTATTTCGGTTGCAAACAATTTATAGTTAGACCAGAGACAGCGTTTAACCCAGCGACTGATCAGGGACCCGTGTCATAAAACTTACAAATGTTGTCGTAAGTCAGATTATAAAAGTCTTAATTATAATTTATTTATCCATCTTTGGAATCGTCTTTAAAAGACGATTCTAGAGAGATGTCTTAAGACCGGATTAAATAGAGAAATCAGAAATTAAATGTATTTTTAACTTTTGACTCACGGCAACATTTGTCGTACGAAATTTTATTCCACGGCCCTGGCTCATAACTCTGTGCCATTCAAAGATAAATAGTCAGAATTTCCCAAACAAGAAGTTTTGTTGGTCAATTCATTGTATTTAGTTTGATTTAGTTTCGTCCAAACAGAAAATAATGATGTCTCCTCTTTAGCATCTTCAAAGCATGATGCCGCGTTCAGTGATAATAAACTTATTCCACTGCAATGGTTTCTCAAGCTCACAGTACAGCGAGATAATTAAACTTTTTATAGCAGTCATAGTCGAACTTAGATAACTCGAATATATTTATGTTTCTATGGCTAAATTTCGATAACTCGAAATTACTTAAGTCGAATATAACTTTGCTTAAAAGTTAATGTTTGACTTAGCCATGTTTTAATTTTGCAAAATTAATAATTTCGACTTAAGTGACTTCGATGTATAGGGTTTTGGCTGAAGTTTATTCGGTTCTCATATGTATCTTATTTACATAGTTATGGATATACAGTAAAACCTCGCTATTACGACCACTTAAACGAATGCTAAGTGATTGTATAATAGAGAGGTGACAGCTTAAAGCAAGGTGACAGTGAAGCAGAAAGCTCCTAGAGGAGCTTTCTGTTTCACTGTCATCTTGCTTTAAGCGGTCACCTACTGTAAACACCCTAATAATTCACATAATTTAGTGGTCGTAATAGAGAGGTTTTACTGTACAACTTGAAAACCAATCTAGATAAACTACAGTGCTCCCTCTCTACAACGACATCTAATGGGAGACACAGATTGTGTGTGCTGTTCGTAGAGAATCGTAAATAGGGAGGGACAATTAAGACTTCGCTTACTTTTGCAAACAGCTTGAATCCAAATCAGATGCCGCATTACGCGGCGTCTGATCTTGACTCAAGCTGTTAGTCATTATCTTTATTCTATCAAAATGTCCACTTATATGTAACTTTGAGAAAAAACAGCATTCGACAATTTAAAGCATTTTAATATTGCAACAGAATAAGCGTTCTACATAATCTTCCTTTTAAGGGAACTGCGGTAAGGGTCGTTGTAAGGAGGAAGTCGTTGTTAGGAGGGCCGTTGTAGGAAGGGAGCTAAAATAGCAGGACAACAGTTCTTGTCAAAACAAAACAAAAGTTTCTAAAGTCTTCAGAAAGCTAGCTGTTTTAATTGCACTACTATATATGTAAAATCATGTGCTACTGTAGCTCTATGATAACAAATGGTTTGAAAGTACTCACCTTTGCTGACTTCAATGTTACAAAATATTCTAAAGAAATTGCCGTTAATATTCAAAATCCATTTCACAGCGCAATATCCATACACCATGAATTCAAACCTCCCAACTCGCTACCAAACATCTATAGTTCAATAGTTAAGCTAGAACTGACTTCTGTTAGCCATCGGCGGCAAAACATCGATGCAGAGGAAGCTTCGACTGGCGCTACTATTGTAAACAGTTAGAGCACCTGGCATTCGGTGTTTAGCTAGTTCATCCCTGAAACTTTAACCCTTTCACTACAAAACTATTCGTGAGATTTTTACCTCTTCACCGTTTCATTGTCGTCTGCTTCAATTGTTTTTGTCTGCAATATTGTTTCGAAGTTAATTTTAAGGCAGTTTGACTGAAAAAACATTCGATACGAGTGCCAAACAGTTTGGATCCTGATCAGACGCCGCGTAATGCGGCGTCTGATCAGGATCCAAACTGTTTGCATACGCACTTTTAGGCGTCATAAAGAGTGAAAGGGTTACATCTGCAAGCCGAATTTCCAATTAGGTCCAGTCAATCTGTAAATCTTTAAGATTGTGTTTTATATTATATTGCAAAATGAAAGTTTATATTCTTATCGGATGTCTCCTAGCGATCAGTGTTTATAATGTTTGTAAAATACAACGATACTCTCAAACGGTACCAACAATTTTATATTTAAAAGAACCCTAAGTAGTACAACATTAACCAGGCACAAATGATATCAAACTGTTTGGAATCTTGTCAGACGCTTCGTAAAGACTCATCAATATTTTAAGTTAATTAACGCATGAACATGTCATAAATAAAAGCAGATTTTGAAATGACGTTTGTAATCGTCGATAGGATTCGGTTTACTGCATGCAAGTAAGAACTTTTCACGAACTATCGAACAAATCTTCAAATAAATAAAATACGTTAACTCATTCACTGCCTTATCCAGGATACAAATGTTATTTGCAAATAGTTTGGAGGTATTCAGACATGTATAGTACTACAGTGGAGAAAACGTTATTCTTTCCCAATAAACGCGTTTACGCTAAAACTATTATTTGCAGTGCAAACAGTTTGCAGCCAGATCAGACGCCGGGAACCCGGCGTCTGATCAGGCTCCAAACTGTTTGCCACCAAGATAAACAAGAATTATCAGAATTGTCCAAAAGTTGCACTTTTCTACGTTTTAGTACTTTGCGTTTGCGTTTCGTTTGGGTTTAAACGGGAAAGAATAACAGATTCTCCACTGTAACGCTATTGACAAAAAGTGCATTGGAGAAGACGCTGTACTTTCTCGTGTAAACGCAAACGAAACGCAAACGAAATGACAAATCAGTAAAATGTAGTGTTGTTTGTATACGCCCGTCATCGACGGTCGTATTATGGTATACCCAGCGCTGTCCGTCCGTCCGTTAACTTTTCTTGTTAGAGCTCTCTCACCTTCATTTATTGATCGATTTTGATTAAACTTCCTACAAATATTTCATACCAGAATAGTTTGGACGAGTTCGCGTTTCAGACGTTGGCGGCTATTTTTAGCAGAGTTATGCCCTTTTATTGTCAAAAATGGGCATTTTTAAAAAAACAAAAACAGAACTTCTTTTTTTTTATTCAATTGATTTCAAATTTGATATGGTGATACAATGAATGAAGTTACTTAGCATATATTACGGGTTTTTGGTTTGTCTCGGTATTTTCAGAGTTATGCCCCTTCACACAATTTTTTTAACAATATATTGTTTCCTGATAATAATTTTACTAACATTTTGTCTATTGTAACCAAATTTCATTTTAAGCATTCTCATCGTGCAGGGAAGGCACCTGTGAATTTTGGTTCCTGTTAAATTATTTTTCTATGAGTTATGCCCCTTTACATACTTAAAATTTAAAATAAGCCACACTTCGTCCGTTAACTTTCTTCTTAGCGCTCTCTCACCTTCATGTATTGACCGATTTTGATTAAACTTCCTACAAATATTCCATGCCACAATCGTTCGAACGAGTTTGCGTTCCAGACGTTGGCGACTATATTTAGCAGAGTTATGCCCCTTTATTGTCAAAAATGGGCATTTAAAAAAAACAAAAAAACAGAACTTTTTTATTAATCAATTGATTTCAAATTTGATATGGTGATACAATGAATGAAGTGACTTAATATATATTGCGGGTTTTTGGATGACTCCGTATTTTCAGAGTTAAGGCCCTTGACACAATTTTTTTTAACAATATATTGTTTCCTGATAATAATTGTACTTACATTTTGTCTATTGTAACCAAATTTCATATTTAGCTTTCTCATCATACGGGGAAGGCACCTGTGAATTTTGGTTCCTGTTAAATTTCAGACGTTGGCGACTATTTGTAGCAGAGTTATGCCCCCGTTATTGTCAAAAATGGGCATTTTTTAAAAAAAAAAAAGAACTTTTTTCTTTTCTATTCAATTGATTTCAAATTTGATATTTGGTTCCTGTTAAATTATTTTTTAACGAGTTATGCCCCTTTACATACTTAAAATTTAAGATAAGCCACACTATCAGACAATAACTTTTAGTTTTCTTTCATCTTTTTATGACTAAGTCTAATAATGAGCAAGACTGAAAAGTGCAAGGTTGATCACACTCGCAGACTTTACTATAGTGCTTGAGCTATCGCAATACTACAGCATAGTCTTTTTGAGATCGATAGTCGGGCCTACACTCCGGGCGACTTTTTCCAGTGGGCCTGAGTCCGGACGACTTTGACACCCGCCGGCCATGACGGGCGTATTTTTCCGCACTGCGGTGCTCTTGTTGAAACTTGTAGCCATCTATTTTAATCTGATACTTGTACGTAAACAGGATCTTGGTTACCTGGCTTCTGATTTCTCTCCGAACTTTTACCACGAAAAGCATTCTTTTAAAATGAAGATCAAACCTGATTTATTGTCGGGTTCTGTAACACTTGTAATAAAACATTAGGTTTAACTAGCTATTAACCGACAGAGAACTAAGCTTATATATAATACAGTTTGATTAGTAACATACATCAGGTGGGGATCAGATATACAATTAACCACATACTAAGAATATCACAGGATTAAAAGTGATTTACAAACATGGAGGTACCTTGCAAGCGCAAAAAATTAAAAACAGTACACTGGCTTTCCAGAAATAATTTAAAATGAATCATTCAAAACATTGTAATGAGAATATTATTTCGTTGAAATAGTAAAAATGCAGTATTAATATATACTTGAACGTTTTCGCCACCGAAGTCGCATTAAGTCGACTTTGCAAACAGTTTAGAATCTGATCAGACAGCGTCGTCTGAACGCCGCTTTACGCGGCGTCTGAGCAGGATCCACACTTTTTGACACGTGTATCGACATTTCTTAATTCATACTAAATTGAAACTTACTTTGAAACACTAGTGTAAACAACAGTGTTGAAGCAGACGACAATAAAGCGGTAAGGGGTTACATGTAAAACCTCACGATTAATTTGGTGCCGAAAGGGATATATTTAGAACTGAAATAAGCGATACATGTACGAATAAGTATACATGAATTTATTGGTACCACATTCGCCACTGTAAATAATTATCCTATCACACACACTTAAGCAACATAGGCGTATTGGTATAGTAAGGCAAAACTAGTGAACACCAAAACAACACCGTTCAGTAACTGTTTCCAATGGTCACCAGTTACAAGTGTATATATTTCTCCCATTTACAACAACACCAAATAGATGAGAAAGAATGTGTGCGTCGTTTGGAGGGAAACATTATAGGGAGGGACTTTGGCTTAAATTGCAATGAGGCATCTGATCTGGATGCAAGCTGTTTGTCAGGCTAAACTTTAGGGACGCGTATATACGCAATTTATATTAAAAAACATAAGTAGTACAGTTCTCTCTTTCCTACAACGGCCCTCCTAACCACAACTCCCTCCTTACAACGACCCTTGCCGTTGTTCCTTTAACAATACATTAATGTCTTACCTTTTCATGCCTGCAATACCGTCTGCTTAAAAGTGTCGTCTGCTGTTTTTTAATGTTAAATAATGTACATTTTGACAGAAAAAAAAACCTTAATGACGGGTGACAAACAGCTTGAATCCAGATCAGACGCCGCGTTAGGCGGTGTCTGATCTGGATTTAAGCTGTTTGCAAATGTAAGCAAATTTCCCTCCCTATAACGACTCTCTCCGAACAACGCACACAATATGTGTCTTCCACTGGGTGTCGTTGTAGAGAGGGGCGCTGTACAACATTAACCAGGCACAATCCCTGCACTGCCAACTCCGATTACGCAAAAAATATATCAAATTGTTTGGAACCTGGTCAGACGCCTCGTAAAGACCCAATATCAATATTTTTTAATTTAAAAAACGCATAAAAATGTCATAAATAAAAGCAGATTAACTATTTTAGAAGACGACTGTGTTTGACGGAATACTACGTCATACTGACAGGAAACGAGCTACAGCGACACCTATAGGGATATACATGTTGAATGTGTTGTTCGGAGGGAGTTGTTATAGAGAGGGACAATTAATTTTTGGCTAACATTTGCAAACAGCTTGAATCCAGATCAGTCGCCGCGAAACGAGGCGTCTCCTCTGGATTCAAAATGTTTGTCACTCATCATTACATGCTTTCTATCAAAATCTCCACTTCAATTTAACTGTGAGAAAAAATAGAAGACGATAATATTAAGCAGACGATATTGCAGCAGTAAAAGCGTTAGGCATTACTGTATCGTTTAGGGAATTGCTGCAAGGGTCATTGTGAGGAAGGAGTCATTGTTGGGAGGGCCGTTGAAGAGAGGGAAAACTATGTTCGAAAATTGAATTGTCGATTGAAAGCTCAGGGGTCGATGCATTAAGCCGTCTACAGTTGTCAAAACTACCAATGAGAGAAGTATTTCAAGGTGCCCTAGTGTGCTAGGTAAAGGTGTCAAGAAGCGCTTCTAGTGAGGAAAATATCAATACACTTAAAGTACGGTTCACTGTCTGTGACTTATTTAAATAACTCTTGACATGATAATACATTATAGATCTTTAGGACATTTGCAAAATACATATTCAGTTTCTTCAGTAAATTATTTAGCTCCTTGTAGAAGATCGATCGTGCGTGGTAACAAAGAACCTCATATCCGACAAACAGTTGTTATGTTTAAAAAAATAAGTCACTGCTTTCATTTAGATCTAGTGGCATTTGTAAACTCAAACCAAATCGTTGACAATAGACCGTTTGGGTTCTCATAACTGGGCCAAATGATATAAAACGTTTAAGTTGAGTTTGAGATCGTTCGCAAGCATTTGATTGGTCAGATTTGAGATTTTGCTTAAATGTGACCAATAAAATGCTTGAAAACGATTTCAAACTCAACTCAATCGCTTTAACTTTTTCCCTGCCATTGGTGCCAAATGGCGACTTTGCAAAATGTTTGACACTTGTATCGACAACTTTATTCAGTTAAAAATCCCTAAAGCTCCCTTTTAAAATATTGCTGAAGGCACTCCTAACGATATTTTGGCGATAATACAGTTACAGTATACGATACAACCTAGTTGTGAAAGAGTTTAGACTTTATGTAAGCTGCGAACAGTTTGTAGTCAGATTAGACTCAAACACCTGACCATGCGTTGATGTCTTTCGCATATGCGAGTTTTTCTTGCGGGCGAGTGGAAATTCGTCTCGACGGTATAGACTGTTTCCGCACGTGCTTATATACTAACAACAACAATTTAAGGGGCAAATAATAGAAATATAGGGTAAAGCAAATAAATGACCGTAAGTTTATTCATAATCGTGTAAAATTACATGTTTACTTAATTGTAGGGTACGTCTTTCTTTCGAAAAGAAGAAAACGATATCACAACGCTGCTTAAAACACAACTACCCTAAAAATTCAGTGTGCCAGACTAGGTGGGTGGGGTAACAAACAACAAAACCAAGAGCCCCATCTTACAAGTTCTTTTATTACCTGACTCTCTATTTAAGTGAATATTAAGCATTTTTGACTGTTTTCCGAAATATTTACCAGACTGAGGCCAGCGGGCAACAGTTGACTGTTACATAGTACTGTTACATGCGCGAAAATGGTGCGCAAAACTTTTCTGCATCGCGGGACCAAGGCGTCTTTATGATACAGATTTTTGTTTAAGGATCTAGCCTTTTGCGGAGTTGATCGGGTCATTTTTTTCTCTCCCGAATAATCCCCTTAAAAGGCTATATAGTTCTAGACCTAAAATCAAGAGTAACTCCGAATAAAAGCGACACACCGCTTGCAGATCTAACGTCTTCCTTTTTTAAACACATTTTGACGTTACAAAAAAATGACGTCAAATTATACATGACGTAATTTCGACAAAGTGTCAATCAATTTCAATCAATAAGAAACAATAATAATTCAATCGTAATTGAAAATATGAATATGTTGGACATCTTTTTTACAAAACAGTGATGTTCACATTCAGTTGTTGTATTGAATTGAATTATGATTAAATATACACGTAAGATCATCTCTAGAATTTATAAATACGTGTTGTTCAAATTTTGTATAGATAGATCTAGATCTAGCCATTCATTCAGCCTGGCTTAAATAGAGAGTCAGGTAATAAATCCTTTGTTTGATAGTTACTTCGGGAACAGTCAAACCATTGTCCCTCGGTAGCAGGGAAGACCTTGAGAACTGTTGCCCTCGGCCGTTGGCCTCGGGCAACAGTTCTCAAGGTCTTCCCTGCTACCTCGGGTCAATGATTTGACTGTTCCCTCAGTACCTATGAAATAAATGTATACTGTTAAATTACAACTAGTTTCATGTGTGTCCACCATACGCATTTATCACGATCTGGCATCCGCAGGGAAAGCTGAAATTAACTTGCAGATGTATGCAATGGGTATTCTGTGTCATTCTTCAATAAGCATATCTTTAAGCTCCTGGACAGTCCTAGAGGGCCGATCTTTACCGGATATTCGGCGTTGCTGCATGCCCTATGCATTCTCAATGTTTGTTAGGTCTATTGCCCTTGCTAATCAGTCAGCCCGCTCTATGTTATCCTGCTCCAAGTACTGGTCCACCATACGTGCTCGGTAAGGGCGAGCATTGACGTCTGTCGGGTTGAAGCTGGACCAAACACTTTAGCGTAATTGCGCTCAATGGCGTCTAGCGTATCGTCCCTATACTCCAAACTGGTCAGAGCCATGATCCTTATGACGTACAGTGGAGAATCTGTTATTCTTTCCCGTTTAAACGCAAACGTACGCAAACGCAAAGCACTAAAACGTATAAAAGAACAACTTTTGGACAATTCTGATAATTCTTGTTTATCTTGGTGGTAAACAGTTTGGAGCCTGATCAGACGCCGGGTTACCCGGCGTCTGATCTGGCTCCAAACTGTTTGCACTGCAAATAATAGTTTTAGCGTAAACGCGTTTATTGGGAAAGAATAACAGATTCTCCACTGTAAAGGTCCATGCAACCGTTGTAGGAGATGCCCACCCCAACGAGCCCTTGTCCTTTTCTGGGTTGGTCGCGCACTGCCACACATCAGTCCTAGAATCGTTCGTTTGTCTGTCTTTACAATCGTTTGTAACCTTTATTGAAATCCAAATTAAAATTTAACTCACCATCCAACAATACGTTGCGCAAACTTAGACGCTTAAAGGGCACGGTTTGGGGCAACACACTGGATGGCATCTTCGTTGATGTGGGGTCAAGGCAATTAGCGCGATGGGTCTTCTAGCCCATATGTTTGTTGCATGGAATCGGTTCCCAAAGATCTGAACAGAGATCCTGTAACCTTACGTCTGATTATAAATGATATTAAGTGTAACGTTGGGACCCAGCCGTTGACATAATGCCATAAGTTACAACATCTGTCCTGAATTTCAAGTGTGACCTGTAAACGACCTTGACATGGTCTCCAATTTACCCTCCCGGTGTTCAGGATTATTGGTTGTGTATAACTCATTGCTGATGCCCTTTGTTCAATCTAGAGTACCGTTGACTTGAAAGCTCAAATGTTCCACAATAGAAAAATCCAATATGGCCGCCACCAGTAATGTTGGAAAAAGCTATTTTTTTATTTTGTTTGTCGAATAATCAAATATCATACCTCTAAATTGTTTTTGTTTGGTGAAAAATCCATTTCCTCTCTGAGGTCCTTTCTTCAATATGGAGAGTCATTGATTTGAAAAGGTCAAGTTCAATGTCTTTTTGATACATCAACGACCTTGGGCTTAGCTTGAACAGAAGTAGTCAGTATGTAAACTCTAATGTGACACATTTGGACGTTAGCAATTCACTAATGATATTTCTTTGTAAATTCTGTGTAATTCTAACACAATTAAGTCATTTACGGACATACCGTTTTTTAATGCAGGAGGAAACCAGAGTACCCGGAGAAAACCACTGACAAGGAGTAAGTAAATGGCAACTCTCTGACATTAGACAGTGAAAAGACGACAGTGAGCGGGACTCAATCCTACGTTCTGATGTGAGAGGCTGTTATCCTAACCACTGAACCTACCACAGCCCCACGGACAGACGGTAGGGCCGGGACAGAAATAGAACACCTCATTCCACATGTATGGAAAGGTACATCAACAAAGCATCAACAATTGATATTCAAAAGTCATTTCGTGTCGGGTTTTCACAGGGTGAAGAAACTGAAGTGTCCAGTTTTCCATGACAAAATGTGTTCCAAAGTACCTCTGCAGCGCGTCAAGGACATCACCGAGTATCACACTTCTCTGTACACTAATACAATGTGAGCAGACTCTATGGTAAAGGCTTAAGGTACTTTGAGGGCATCAGAGTACCAATGTGCTCCTAACAGCAACCATGTGTAAAATTTTCTAGTCGTGTCTCTGGTTCATCAATATGTATAAGCATTTTACATGCCCTTTGTACCAGAAAGGTTCCTCTGCGAACATGTACTTTCATCAAACCGCTTGGAAGAAGAAAACAATCAATTCCAGTATTAACACTGGTAATGTTATCTTGTCGGAGCTGTTCAAATGTCTCTGCAGTTGTAGTCGATCTGGTTCCTGTCCAGATGCGTACCATGTACTTCTCTGATAATGCTTTATGTTGCTCTGAAGGTATCTCTCCAAAGTTTATCAAATACTGTACCAGGTCACAGGCTACAGCTGCAAGTTCATGCAGTCGTCGTCTTTAATATGTGAACCTTTATCATTGTCTTGGCAGATTTCCTTCATACCCAGTATCCGGAAGTGT
Source organism: Gari tellinella (assembly GCA_922989275.2). Lineage (NCBI taxonomy): Eukaryota > Metazoa > Mollusca > Bivalvia > Cardiida > Psammobiidae > Gari > Gari tellinella. The sequence continues at coordinate 51,946,876 of OV277866.1, forward strand.
GAAGTAAAGTGTAGAAATATCGCGAAGGTGTCTGTGTGGTTGGACATTATGACAGGTCTCTAACACTGTTTGATACAAACAGTCAACTCAACAGGAACCACCAACCTAGCGTCAGCATCCTCAATCCGGTTTAACCGCTCGGAAATGTTTTCATTACCAGATGCTAACGATCTGGATAAGCTTCATTGTCAGATTCAATATAACTGGCAATGATGGTAGGATTGACACAGGCTTCGTTGCCTCGTACTCCCGAAATTTATCATGTTTTTAGGGAATTTGAGTCTCTTTGCTTATGCAAATGATGACAGTGTCTGCTGCTTCGTCACTTCGCCAGATACGTTCACCTTCCTTTAAAAACATCTCGATGCATGAGTACAGGCAGTACAGTAAAATATACTCTGCCTCTTCCCCCACGGCAAAGGTTTGCCGCTGAATAGATGATAAATTGATGACATCACAAAGAGTATAAATTGTGTCCCAGACATGAAGTGTACGAAGACATGAGTGGTAAGAGTAGACTCGTGACTCCATTTGCTCAGGTCCAGTCCAGGTCCAATCTCTCTAATAAGTGCTGACTTGCTGACATGGACAGGAAGTTCACCATTGAACAATGAAGATGAATAAATCAAATCATGAGATAGTATCTGCTTAAGTGCCATGTCTCGTTCCTAAGCAATGCTCATGCTTCTCTGAACATCTGCCACATCTTTTGACGACGGGGCGTTCTTCTCCTTTGATGTTGATGGTGTGTTTGGTTGATCAGTGATCCTTGGAAGCTTCCTCTTTCAAATGATTGCACAGGTGTTTTGGGTTTTCTCAACTAATCTCTCCAGTCTGTATGCATTGTAAACACGTTCACCATTTTCTAGACATTTGAGTAGACGTGCAACAACTTTTCGGACAACAGCCAGCTCTTTCAGTAGATTGTGCAATGGCACGGTGACACTGACCGCCCATGGGTATGGATTCTGACGTTCCAGCACATACAGGGGAGAATGTGTTATTCTTTCCCAATAAACGCGTTTACGCTAAAATGTTTATTTCCACTGCAAACAGTTTGGAGCCAGATCAGACGCCGGGTAACCCGGCGTCTGATCAGGCTCCAAGCTGTATGCCACTCAGATGAAAATAAATTTTAAGAAATATCTTAAAATTGACATTTTCTACGTTTTAGTGTTTTCCGTTTGCGTTTCGTTTGCGTTTAAACGGGAAATAATAACGTTTTCTCCACTGTAGCCATGTAGCATTACCACATTGTGGTTGAACGTGTGACGACGAGTGGTGCTCAGTTAACGCTGAAGATGACACTCCGTGAGATCAATGGCCTAGTTGATGGGTGAAAGATTGAGGAGGCTACTGATGGACCTAATCTATTAGAGCAAGAGTTCCAACTCTGCTACAGCACCATCGTTGCGCGTCTCTCCCTCCATATATTTACCGTCAGGGCCCTTTGAAACTCGCTGAATAATCAACTCAATATGTGTAAACTAAATCACCTATTTTGTTCAATGTACCATGAACCGTAATGCAGGTAATTGATGGAGTCATATTGAGCACAAATCTGCATGGACACTTCAAAGTAGCCACATGCAGATTATTGTGTCTTTCTCTGTCGGAGACTTCAGAATTTTTGACGATGGACACTAACTTCAACCAAACACCAAAGAATTGGCAAAACTCAGACTTAGTCTCACATTCCTTCTTCAAACTCAAGAAAGTCTTGGTGATCTACCCGTTCATGACCTAAAACCCACCAACCTTCATTCCTGTTAGATTATGGCAAGGGGGATAATCTCGGTCTAATAAACAGAAACATTCCCTATGACATCTAAGCCCCAGAACTGTGGCAATGTTGGGAGGTTTCTGAGGGCGGATAGGCGGACCGACAATTGATAGATCAAGCAAACTTTCAAAGCAAACATGCCATAAGTAGTTGAAATATGAGTATAACACCTTATATCGCAGTTTAGGCTCTTGTGTTACCAAAATGACCTTTAACATGTCCTTTCAAGGTCGGATTGACCTAAAAATACAAAATGATATCGTAAATGAATTTGTCGCACTTATTTCAGTGTTCTTTTTATGAATTGCATATGCACATGTATATGCTCTTAACAGTAAAAAGGTACGATTTTCAAAATGGCCGACGGCAGCCATCTTTGATTCGATCATAGCCGGAAACGTGTCATGATGGCTGAGAAGCACTTTGGTCATTTTTCATGTCTAGGGACCGATTTACTCGATTCTGCTGAGAGACTCTCTCAACACCATTTTGCAAACGGGTCTTCAGGCCAGGTACAGGACTAAACGCAGTGATCAAGGGACATTTTATGATTAGTCTTCGTTGGTTAGAATCAGTGTCTACTATATTTTGTCCAATTATGTATATCCATTTACGTTTTCGTTTAATTGATTATAAGTCAATAAAATCGAAATATAAGATTTGATCAAACTATCAAGACACACATTAAAGCTTATCAATCCTTTCAATTTGTGTCTGTTTTCCCCCACATTTTCAAGATCGATATTGGCGATTATAATGTTAAAACATTATCATTAACCTTGTATGCAAGTTTATGAATAACTTATAATGCATTTTAATGACAGAATTTCATTTTAAGGAAGGTCACTGTATCTCGTTTTCAAATTTTAAATTTTGTTATCACAACAAAACCTTACAGTAATCTTTCCTAAATTGTTCTGACCAACTATTCACCAACAATATGTTTGAATAGAATAAAAAATAAACATTGAATATGTCATTTTTTGTAATTCAAGTTTTTATGATAAATTAGCATTTTACAAAATCTAAATAGCAGATAACATTTTTTTTGATTTTCTTGTATGGAATGCACAACTTCGTGTCCGAGACTTAGAGACATTAATTTAGCTTTATTTACTTAACTATGATAAATACTTTCTTATCGCATTTCAAGGTTTTTGCTAAAATATGAGATCGTAAAGACAAACCAAACAATAAATGTTGCCAAATTCGCAAAGATTATTTCTTAGACTAGTATTATTCGTCAAGCAAAGTTTCATTACACCTTTCATAAAAAGTAAGCTCACTAGTGAACTACCTTAAGTGTTATCAAACGGAATAACAGAGTCTTATTTCTCCGATATGGGAAAGTTTGTGATTCTGCTTTATAGTTCATTGACTTGGAACTACAAATTGACAAGTCCAGTTTCCAATGACATCTAGTCTATGCTTTACTAATAACTCTTGCATGCTGGTTTTTTTTTTCGTCTCCAAAAAGTGTCGTCTGTTAGATTTATTGTTCTAAAAAGAGAGTTTTACAAATTTCTTTTCAAACAGAACAGAACAGAACAACTATTTCATGCTCACAAATTGTACAAGATCGTTGCAAAACAGGATCAGAGGGTCAAACAAATTGGATCCTGACGAGACGTGTTACGCGGAGTCTCATCATGATCCGAACTGGATACAAATATAATCAATTGCGCACATGTATCCACCGCTAGCGTGCAAAGAGTTACATGTAAATGGTGAATTACTATTATTGTAAGTTGGCAAACAATACAGATTAATAGAATCAAGCACGGCTTCTGGTCAAGACGGACGAGTCTAGACCCGAGGTTTGTCTGTTCCCAGTCGGAATCGAGCTTTAGCGAGATTCCGACAGGAACAGACAAACCGAGGGTCTAGACTCGTCCGTCTTGACCAGAAGCCGTGCTTGATTATTTTTCTCGCTTAAAATACCTCTTAAAACGAGAATATTAAAGGATTTGTAAAGACCTACTTTTTTCCCGTATCACACATTCCATATCCAATAGCAACAAACAGCTGTTTGAAGGTCGCGCTATTTCAGCTTGGCTTTGACATCTATTTGTACACACGTTTTAAGAAGAAAACGTGTCCAACTTTAGATCATAACTCAGAAATACAAACGGTTTTTATTGAATCCAAGCGGTTTGAATAGTTTAAGTTATCGAAACGATCATTTCTTCCTTTATATACGTTCTACTACCAAGCCATAACAGCAACCGACGTCAATGACGTCACATAAGAACGTGACGTTACGCGGATACTCAATCATTTGAAATAATCAACAAAAACAACATAAATCACTGTTTAAACACCGGATCATTGAATTGTCGAAAGCCACAGCCAGTGTAGAGTTTACAGTGAAATTGTCGATTACATTTCTCTCTGTGAACGTAGCTTGAGGTCAAATTTTAGTTTTAGGGTATTTCTGTAAGAGTTACCTCCCGTTCCCTTGCTTAAACCCATTCGGGTGGAAGAATACCGTACCAGACAAGGTTTGCCGCACTGCTATTTATAGTAACAAAATGTGGTCTAGCACCCCCAAAAAGCGAGAAACATATAAGATGGTTACCGTTAGAGTCCTCTGGTCTTGGTAAACAGTGTTTACATATTAAGAACGCGTAAATTCAATCTGTGAATTTGCTGTTACAGTGGAGAATCTGTTTAATGCAAACGTACGCAAACGCAAAGCACTAAAACGTAGAAAAGAACTACTTTTGGACAATTCTGATAATTCTTGTTTATCTTGGTGGCAAACAGTTTGGAGCCTGATCAGACGCCGGGTAACCCGGCGTCTGATCTGGCTCCAAACTGTTTGCACTGCAAATTATAGTTTTAGCGTAAACGCGTTTATTGGGAAAGAATAACATATTCTCCACTGTAACAGTCAGATTTACCATGTCCGCGCCACATTTTGTCGTCTGCTTTATCCCTTTATCAAATTCACCAATGAAACATCAAATCGACAATTCTAATTTCAAACTTAGTATAACCCTTTTTGACTAATTCGAGCTGTTTCTACAATATGACACTCATTGCAATATTTCTTTAGTCCAAATACCTTAAATTTTTATTTGAGAAATAAAAGCAGAGGACAATTTTGTAAAACTAATGACGTTATAAAAAGGAATAGGTTTACTGTGGAAAAGACGTTAATCTTTCCCTTTTAAACGCAGATAAAACTCAAACGCATCGCAATAAAACTAAGTAAATAACAACTTGTTGACAGTTCGAACCATTTATTTTAATCTGAGTGGCAAACAGTTTGAAGCCTGATCAGACGCCGGGTTATCCGGCGTCTGGTCTGGCTCCAAACTGTTTGCACTAGAACGTATAGTTTTAGCGTAAACACGTACACTGGGAAATACTATCGTTTTCCTCACTGTATTATTGACACATAACGAAATGGCTGATACGATACCATTTTCGACAATTCTGCAACTATTCAACATAACTTCACGAGATTGTAAGATAACTTCGCAAGATTGTAAGACGAGAACTAATCTAACCAAGCTTTTTTCGATAATAGTTGGTATAACCATCTTAACTGTTCCATTGCCAATCTATGACCTCTTCTCTCACCCTTCATCTTCATATTATCTGCATTTGAGACATTCGACCGAAGAAATATCGACGCTCGTGTTATGTAGACTAAGTATATATAACCACTGCTGAGACGAAGCTTTACGCGGCGTCTGATCAGGATTCAAGTTTTTTTGGGGTAAACATTCTATATTGGAGACAATGGCAGTGAAATAGTCCTTCTTCCGTTAAATAGTCATACAGGAAAACCTCTCTATAATGACCACTTAAATGAAAGCTAACTCATTACGCAAAAGCCATGTTGCAGCTTCAAGCAAGGTGAAAATCAAACGGATGGAGCTTTCCGTTTGTGAGAATTAGAATAATGCAATGGACGTAACATAGATATTTTACTGTATATACAACTTTGACTATGTGAGCATCTATTCATCAGAATTATTACATTGGCTAATAAAAGGGGGGGGGCACTTTTTCATCAGGGAAACATGCAGACTCATATCAGCTGCATCCTATAGAAGACAGCAGTGCACACACTGGTCAGACAGCTCAAGCCCCTGTAGTACCTGTCGGCTAAAATTAGAATACTTTTCTTCCCCGTTAAACCTTTTCACTGCCAAAAGTTTCGTGAGATAGTTACCGCTGCACCGTTTCATTGTAGTCTGTTTCAAATTTAGTGTCTGAAAATGTCTTTTCAAAGTTAAAAAAGTAAGCAGTATGACTGAAGAAATTTCAAAACAAGAGTCAAACAAATTGGATCCTGATCAGACGCCGCGTCACGCGGCGTCTGATCAGGATCCAAACTGTTTGCAAACGCGCTTCATTGAGAGTGAAAGGGTTAAACCCAAACGAAGCGCAAACGTATTGCAATTACATATAGAAAATAACATTTTGAAAATGTGAAAGATTGGTTGTAACCTGAGTGGCAGGTTATGTACATGTAAGAGCCGATGAAACGTCGGATATACAATGGAAAAACTAATTTTCGTGTAAAATTGTTTATTGGGACAGAATAACGTCATTTCGACTGTAAGATTTCAATCTTAATGTTTGACATCGTATTGACTTTATTTTCTGCAATCACGACGGTCTGTTTGTAGAAGATATTTACGTCTTGGATCTCGTTAAGCAAGAAAATGGAACATTAATTACATGTACATGTACACCCTACACTCAAAATGACGACACTTACACAAACACAGTGCTCTTTCTATACAACAACAACAACCAATGAGAGACAAAGAGTGTGTGGGTAGTATGGAGGGAGTTGTTACAGGGAGAGAAATTGGTTTATATTTGTAAACAGTTTGAATCCAGATCAAACGCCACGTAAGCTGTTTGTCACTCGACATTGGGGTGTTTCTGTCAAAATGTCCAATATGTCACTCTGAGGAAAACTGCAGACGAATATTTTAAGCATACGATATTGTAGCCGTGAAAAAGGTTGGACAAAATTGTCTTGTTATGTGGAACATCGACAAGCGTTGGTGTACGGAATCGTTGTTCGTAGGGCCGTTGTAGGGAGGGAGCACTGCACCGGTGTGTCAGCATTTTCAATGAAAATGCCAGGCATGCTCTTTAACAATGTTTGGCAGAACGGCGGATAGTAGTCAGTATGTTTAAGTAAAATTACCTAAAATTTAAACTTGAAAAAAGGCCGATTATGATTGTTAAAAATTGATGACGTCATAGCAGTGAAGGGGTTAACACATACTGACGCGTATCACTCATTCTCTGATAGCCAGAACAATAAGCCGTTGACAAAACTGATTTAAGTTAAAATCATCCTGGGTTGTTATGAAAAATGTCATCAACTCAGCATTAGTGGTTTTTGAAATATATAAATTCTAGTATTGGCATATTGTATCTTTTAGAGCAGGATTTTGAAAATAAAGGTTTTGTAGACATATATAGTACAATGAAAACTAGGGTACTAGACAAGTCAAGTAATGTTTAGATGTTCAACATAGTTAATAACTGTGACCTCGAAATGGGATCCTTGAGGTTCCGATCTTGAAAATTTGTTATATCGTGGGATTATTTATAAAATAAAAGATGCAATTATATTTTAATTGTAAAAGAAACACTTTAAAATGTTGATGGAATGGTAACAAATAACAACACATGGATCCAAAAATACGTCAATGGTACACGTGTTGTAAGGCTAATTTGCAGTCTGGACAACTTATGCAAGATGTCAGCAATACACTGTGATACCTGTACTTAAAAGACACTTGGAACGCCTGTGGGCAATTTTTGTGATGGCTACTTCACGTGTATAATAAGTTGGATAAATTAAGGGTAGGCGGGACTATGGTAGTCGTCTGGCTGTCGTCTGAACATTTGGTATAAATACTTACAAAATATCAGTCTAAGAAAGTTTAGATTTTAGATTTAAGGCAGTAATCATGTTATTTCACATAGGGGCAGCGTCAGCTGCCATGCTTAGTGTGTTCAGGAGCTAAACTACATTTTGGACTTTGATGCAGGAGTTTCCTTAACAGAGACCCATATCGAACAGTTGTTATTTCATATACTTATGTTATGCTGGATTAGCTGATTGTCTACACTGTGTGTTCAGGGTCTTTAATAAACAACCAGAAACATTAGCGATGTTTTCATTACAACAAACTCCACCAAGATTTTCAATAAGGATCATGAAACACCTTTACCACACACGCGAATGTGCTTTTGATAAAAACCCTAAACATTTGCCCGAACTGATTATTCTACAGATGGATGTTTAACAATTTATAAATATCCCGTTCATTACTATGCCACTGTCTCGTAAATTACATAAACATTGCTTTGCAAACAGAAATGTTTCAAGGAGTATCACGTCTCATAACTATTACATATGCTTGGATTATTTTACGTCTGGCAAAAAATAACGCAAACGCTTGGGTCTTTAACAAGCATGACGGAAACAACAAATTAGCTGTAATCATTATCATTAACGTATTTCATTGAGATACTTTTTCGCAAGTAACTTTTGCGAAATATGAGTTTTTTCCAAATTTTAGAGCGTTTTTGTTTTGTTTTTCAAATATAAAGACTAAAAAAAGTAGTTTTTGTCCGAACACGTTCTTGTTTAAACCATGCGACTCCATATTGCTGCCTTTTTATTTCCCGGTATATCTCATTGGTTTTGCCTTTGACTTTGCCATTCTGGAAGAGAATAAAAGTCTATGTGAACACGTTTTTATTAAATCACCTGTATTTTTTGTTATTTTGCAATGCTTTGATGTGGAAAAAGCAAATAAACATAGTTACATTTTTCATTTAAACGCTAGGTCGATATTTACACCAAGCAGGCATTTACTTAATCTGGTCACAAAAGTTTAAAGATGATGTCCCGACAAGGATATGATGTTTGCCGGGATCACAAAGGCCATACTATATTTTAATAATTATAATAATAAAACTAATAATAATAAAGATTTTATTTTAAGAGGGTAACACAATTAGAACACACAAGCAACCAATCTCACTAAATCTGTGAAATGTGCATTTATTATATGCAAACAGCGAAGACTTAAATCAGAGGGTTCCTACAGGGGCCCTCATTTCAGGGTTTACACTGTTGGTCGTTTTGTAAGGTATATAAAAACACAAATCTTAATGGTTACACATCGACAAATCTAAGTGGCAAACAGTTTGAATCCTTATCAGACGCCAGGTAACCCGGCGTCTGATTTGACTCCAAACTGTTTGCAATAGAAAAATAGCTTTAGCGTCAAACGCGTTTATTCGGAAAGAATCACATCTTCTCTATTGTTATAATACATTGCTATTATTCATTATGTACGTATATGACACATATCACACGCTGCTGAATGTAATGATGGAAACAGTATGAGGTCTAATACCATTAAAGAATGTCATTGACTTTTAATATACATTACAATGGAGACGAAGTTTTTCTTTCTCGTTTAAACAAAAACGAAACACATTGCAATAACATATAGAAAATGTAACAATTTTGAGCCCGATCAGACGCCATGTTACGTCTGATCTGACTCCAAACTGGAGTCAAACAGTTTGATGCTGCAGTGGTAAATACGCTATTCCTACCCATTTACGCGTTAATCTATGCGTAAGAAACGCACAGTGAACGATTAACGAACGCTTAACGAACGGTTAACGCCTAACGATCTTAACGCGTTTAAAAGCGTTAATAAACAATTATACCAGAGATGTTGCGATTGGTGCTTCAGTTATCTGTTTCATGCGGAGATTTCGGATCTTATCGAATTGTGCGAAGATAATTAAACCATGCATTTATGTTGATCATATTCCATAGTATCGTTACCCTGCTATAAAAATAGTGCAGCGCCAATCGTGTACATGCAGATAGAGATTAAAGTATCACATAATTAGTTTAAGAGCTAGCCGCATTAATCTGTCATCAATCAATTACAACAGGCACTGACCACCCGCCTGTAACCAATCAATTAGAACAAGCATTGACCACCCGCCTATATATGCCACTCAGCTATCGGGGGATTAACAGTGTATTGCCAATTGAAGATAGCAATGTTATCGGCGATACCACCTAATGTTCTGTAATACACGTTTCATAAAGTGGATGTGTAAACCGCTGAAGCTAAGGGGTCCGTCGGCTAAGTAATTACCCTTTCATCCGGGCTCTTTTAAACGCGTAAAGAAACGCGTAAAGAAACGGATAGGAAACACGTTTAAAGAAACGCGTAAGAAAAGCTTAAAGTTAAATAGCGTATTTACCACAGTAAATACAAGTGTACTTTCGCTGATAAAAAACAACCCTGGTCAAGATAACATTGTTGCATTACTACACCAGGGTTTAAGAAGTACAGTTTTAATATACTGTTTCACAAACAACCATGCACTGTAGATAGCTGTGTCATCACAAAGCTTTCAAAATTTAAAAACACGGTTGTAAACTTTCAGCACTCAACAATGGGCTATAGTATAGGTTTTAATTTAGAATTCAAAATAGTTTTATAAATGTAACATCATTACAAGTGCCATATTGTTTATATGTTTAACAGAGACTTTCTGTTCCAGACACTATCTGTTTGCAAATAACTCTGTAGCCGATCAAAACAATGGCATTGGCAATATATTGTTTGCCTCCAATAGTTGGCCTATATTTCAGCTGACGATAAAACGAGGGGTGAAGTTATTTATTGTGAGCGTCGGGCATGTATATTTTGTCTTTACACTTTCCCCCATAGAAGCGCCTTTTAGCGCCTTTTTATTCCTCCACTGAAGAAATAGTTCCACACCGAGCTTAACCACAAACGTTGCATGACGCCGGTAACTGAATGGCGCCATTTGTGATGACGTTACTATAAACACCGTAATGTTTTGGCGGAAAAAAGTACAGAGAAACTGCAATAACTTGGTCATCATGTTTTAATGATTAAAATGGGTGTAAAAATCTACCATTTGTTTTGCTGATGTAGGATATGAATTTCTCCCCCTCGGCAAGCCTCGTCCCTGCATAAACATTCTGACCCTCGGGGGATAAATTCATATCCTTCCAAAAAGAGGCATTTATGTCTAACGCTTTCACTGTCTGCTTAAAATTATCGTTAGCAATTTCTTCTAAAAGTTAGGTATTGGGTATTTTGACACAAATAACATCAGGACGAGCTGGCATGCGGCGTTTGATCTGGGTTCAAACTGTTTGCAAATGTTCTTTAAGGGTATTAATTTGCCCTCCCTATTACAACTCACTCCAAACAACACACATAATCCTTGTCTCGCATTCGGAGTTGATGTAGAGAGGGAGTACCGTATAATGATCAGACAGCGAGTTATTTATCATTTTATTTTATCTTAGCAGTTTGAAATAACCAGTCAAGCTAGGATTGACAGTTTAAGACTTTACATTTTGTGCTGCTCACTTTAAAAACGGTCCCAGTAAGGTCAAAATTATTCATTTTAACCGAAAAAGTATCGATACTTATGTAAAAAATGTCGGGAGTGTCCAGGCTTCTGATCAGGACCAAAACCATTTGCAAAGTTTAATCAAGTCACGTTCATCACTCTGCGAATCTGCGAATTAATATTTGACACGTAATCATTACTAACGGCAATATTGGCTTGACGCATTTCCCTCGAGACACCGATCCCAACCTTCGACGCCCTGACTATTCTGATTCATTTATACAGAATAAACCGTACATGTATGTCTGTTACAATATTGTCTGCTTCACATATCTCGTCTACAATGTCTAAAATAGTAATTCTAAGACGTATTAGGATAAGAAACTCAATCATGAATGAAAAAAAGTATGGATCCCGATCAGGAAACAATGTTTATCGCGGTGTATGATCTCGATCCAAACCGTTTGCAAACTCAGGCCGAGTCGCAAACTAGCAGACGATGAATTTATGATGTAAATTAATGATGTAACATAATATTTATATGTAATGCTAGGTCTCCATACTATCTCATTGTCATTTACTCGGTGCAGTGTGATATTCGTTTGTCCAGATACAATAAATGATTAATTGTTAGAACCTATTCATTAGTTCTCCCATTGTGAGATAGCATTGTATAGGGTCCTCTGAAAAATCACGACTTCATTCTTTAACGAGATGATTCTGTTAACCCTTTCCCCAATAGAAGCGACTTTTTTAAACCTGATTTAAGTGATCACCTGTCTTTAATGTTATAAACAGGCCATTGGGTAAAGGGTTAACATATATTTATTATTGTTTAATAATATTTTATTGTTCAATTAGTTTACATATTCACACAAGCATCATATAATTTGTTTAATATAAACAAAAGGGTTGGGCCACAAGTTATTGCAACATTAGATTCGGCCCTTCCCATTCTGTCACAAACATGTCGGTAAATAATATAAATGTTAATTTCTTTCGATAATCTGTCTTCAATTAGTAAAAAGGAAATTCGGAATGGAGACAATGATGACATTGAGACAGAAAGGAGCTTCGTTGAATTGAACCATTTGTTTGACAATAAAATTATATAAGAATAAGGTAACTGTAAAATAGGAAAAGAAAAATATTTATTATTGTTACTGTGTACAAATAACTTGGACGAAATGTATCTTAAACTCACCCACCCCTGAAAACTTTAAGAGGGCATAGCAATTCCGATTTCGAATTCAATGTAAGACATTTAACACTGTTGATAGTTGATTTTAGCATAATTTTGAAATATGACAAACAATCATATCCTTATCAGATTGCTCCTGCTGGAGCCCTCTGATAAATGTCTACACTGATCGCATCGGAAAAGTGTACTTTTCACGTGTACATTTTGTCAATGACGAGTATACTCGTCGTTAGGGGAGACTGAATTTAAAGTATTCCGCAACTCGATTGCACCTTTAGGGTTGAGTCCCAATATCGAACCTTTTTCGCCTTTTAATTGATGGGAGGGGTGCGATACCACGCGGACAATATTAACATGAAAAGGTTACTCAATAGATAATAAAATTGCTCGCTACCTCGTATAACATTTTGTGTTCTGAGAGGGTAATAAAACTTGAAGTGGTATATGTATGTGCTTATATAACTAGTCAAACTTGTCCACTCCTATCGAACTATTTTTATTCAAACATGTATATAGAGACAGCAGCTCAACCACTTTGCTACCAATCCCATAAATTTACATTTGTAAACTATTTGTGAAACTTGCCGTCAGAGTAACCCTTTCATGATCAAATAATTCGGGATATCTTTACCTCTTCACCGCTTAATTGTCGTTTTTTCAATATTGTTGTCTGCAAGACACATTTCAAAGTAAGGTTTAAGGTTATATGGCTGAAAAAATATTGATAAGAGTGTCAAACAGTTTCGGTCCTGATCAGACGCCGCGTCACGCAAACTGTTTGCAAACGCGCTTTAAAGCGTCATTGAGAGCAAAAGGGTTAAACGTCTTGACAGTAATGATCAATGGCTTGTGTTTGTTGTTTCGGTACAAAATGCATACACTTCCAAATTCAATAAATAACATCGGACGGTGAATTTATGCTGACGATATCAATGACTGTGTTTTGCGAGTTACTTTATTTATGTTTGATATGTTTTTAATATAAACGTGCATGTAGAAAGATTAATACTTCTGTATTATACGAATGAGTTACAAACATTTGCTTGTTTTGTCATAAAGGTTTAAAAAACAATTTCTCAGCGAAAAGAATAACTGCTGACAACTCCTAAAAGACTAAGAATAATCGGAATCCTTCCAACCGTGTTTTAAGGCAGTTAACAATGTTTAGCATGTACTGAATCAATGTTATGAGCTGTATATTGGAATAATTGACAATTTGGAAACGTCACGGGAAGATACCTCTAGGACAACAACTAATAAGGAAATCAGTTATATGCAAACCTTTACCATTTCCTACGATCCCTGTTTTACTTTATGTTGCCTAATGTCTTCTTTTGCCTTTGCTCAATAATTTTGCAAGTAAACATATAATCACTACTTCTTTTTAACCAATTCCCCCAAATATGTTTTCTAGTCTTGAAGACAGGTGACATCTCTACTTTACGTTCAGCCTGCTTTAAACTGCTATCTACTTGGTTGTAAATATTTCTAACAGGACATTGGTAATAATTATAGATCTATACCTTCGGAAATTATTTACACAAAATACTAGTTATACGCTTACATTTAGATAGCCTGTGACTCCCGCTCTAGTCTTCTTTGAAACATACTCGTCGTATGCGTGGGGCGAGTGCTGTATTGTCCGTTTGTCCAACACTTGTCTATATTTATATTGTCATTGAACCCGTTCACATCTTGGCTCTGACTACCCAGTCTGGCCGGTAATTCCTTTGGTTCACCACTCTCAGACAAATAGAGTGATTCCTAATATTCAGTCTACCAAGCTTGGTTGTGGCCTTCTGGTTCTCGTTTCATGCGCTCTTGGTAATAATTTCTCCTCATGTGTGTTGTCCCTCCCAGTCAGAATGATCATGTCCCCTCTTTCTCGCCTGTGATGTAAAAACAGTAGCCTAAGCTTGTTCAATCTCTTTCCATAAGCGAGGTTTGTTATGTCTCTGCAAAACTGTGTTGCCCTACGCTGAACTTTTCTAGCTTGTCCATGTCGCCGACGAACTGATGGGTCCTGGATGCGTTTCCATCGTTAGTGATTAAATCGAACCAGATGATAATGGAACACCTTCGCAGTAGATAATTCGGCTTTTTTTTACCGTTTTTTTATTTTGTTCATGCGTTACTGCGGTTTTATTGCAACCCTCTCTTACCCTGATTTTAGCGATATAAATTGTATCAACATTATTGTTTAATTAACTACCGGCGGTAGTGGCCCAATGGTTAACACCTTGGACTACGGTACCAGGGGTCGTGAGTTCGATCCCCCGCCGGACCAGCGGTCTGACTAGGGGATTTTTCTGAATCCCCGATGATGTACAGGAATGTTCTTGAGCAAGACATGTACCGCGAATTGCTCCTCTCCACCCAGGGGTTAAAATGGGTACCTGTGAAGGGTCTGAGTCGGTACTGCGGCTGCATTTGACTGCGCCATATGTTAGCAGTGCTCATAGGCAAGATGGCTCGATGATCAGGGGAGTATATGTACAGTCGGCTGAGCGGTCATTCGGACTGAAAGTAGACTTTAACTTGGTATATTATTATTATTTTATTTTATTTAATTACATTAATGTATTGCCTTGCAAACGCATTAAAAAGCTTTTTTAACAAAAAAGTTCTATTGATGAATCATCGAATGTTTTATTTGATGCATTTGTGTTCACGCAGGGGTCACGCGATGTTCACGTGAAATATGCACGGTCCCAATCCACCTCATCCTACCTAGCAAACTTAACGCAACGAAATCTAAAGGTTATTTCGGAAAAAAGGCATAAAGTAATTATTAAAATACGTCCATGTGTACACAGAAAGAAATGCACGGATGTATGTGTTACTACCATGTATTTTCCAACCCATAGATAGACTATAGTTGGTTTTGCCGATTTTATATTTAGTAACATAGCCAAACTAGTATAATTTTATCAGTCAATACATAACGTGTGGTAAATGAATTGATGCAACCGCTCGAATATTCGACCGCTATCTTTTAAAGGCTTAACTGATGAGATTGCTAAGCACTGCTTTACTGTAAATATAACTGATTGCAGGAGAGTGTTGCATGTATGTAAAAGTAACCTGAATTGCCTAATTACATTATCCTTAAAAGTGGCAGAATATATAAAAGTTCTAAGCATTAGTTTAAGTTCAAATTTAATACGATCATTAATATTTGCGGGTCTTATCATTTTTACAGAAATAATTTTCTCAGTCAACTAATCAATATAAAAATTATGTTGAAACCCATGAAGCACCATACACTCTTAATGATAGATATGTAAATGTGCAAAACTCATTTTGCACATGTAAAGTTGAGTCTTTCGTATTTATTTAGTAGCATCCCTCTTGCGTTAGAGGTCTATTTGTTCCTTAATATTCATTGCCTTTCCGTTAATGTATTCCTAGCCATTATAAAAGAGATTTGTAGGTTGTCTCCAGACCCTGCAATTTAAGTATTTCACTTTTATTCACACAGGTATTTTGCTCCCTAGCCAGGATTATTTAATAAAACAGTGCTGGAATTGCAAGAATTATAAAGGCAAAATGTAATGATGAACTTCTGAAAAATGGAACGCGTCCAAAAACAAAGATTTTAAGCTAGTCTAGACTATTTTGTAGCCGCTTTTACGCTTGCGTTAAACCTCGCTTGTCGACAGTTGATATGTACTTTTAAGAACATTGGGTTACCTTTAACTTAAGTGTAACCCCACTAAACTTTGTCATAGGTATGTTGTTAAATATTACTTCGTGGCAACTTCATGCCTTGTCTTTCATATTCGTTCACATCTACTGCCTTATCATATTGTTATTGACATGGGAGTAAAGGAGCACAACCGACAGAAAGTATTTTAGTGTGAGTGTCTACAGGGGTTTAGGGAGTGTGAATGGGTCATCGATTGCAATGAGATATAGCTCGATCCTGTGTAGAGTTGTATGTAAGTAAATATGTTTATACTAAATATGTCTTTACTCGTGATGGCACTGCATATGACTGATTTTAAAGTGTTTGCATAATAAAGATTCTATTATATTCTTGTTTTTGTTCCTGTCTATGCAAGACCACTAATATATCTCACACGTCCTCCCTACAACCTAAACCCCTACCCGACGAAAACGAACACTAAGTAACTTACAAGTTCTAATAAGGTTCAGAACCCCTAATTGGCATGCTTCCAAAGCCTTTTAAATATAAACTAGTCTTAAACTACAGTCTATCCCAGATTTAAATAGCGTACAAAAGTTTATTAACTTTTAACGCGAAACGAAAAGGTTATAAGATATTGAACTTTCCTAACCCAATTTAAAAATGTCACGAGATACATCACAGACAAAATGAATAAAAAATGTGTGACATTTTTATTTGTTCTGCTCAAATTTCATATCAAAATGATATGTGGTTAGCCTAGTCTAACAACGTTTGAAGAGGTTCATGATTAATCGGAATGACTTACGGACAATGCCGACTGTGTACGGACCATTATGAATCATCAAACTAAACACCATTGCTAGCAAATGTCATGTAACTATAAAGGTATCAACATATCTAAAAAGAAACATGTTAATTATTTGCATACTAGCGGTGGGTATGTCACACAGTTATTACCTTCGCAAACAGTTTGGGTCAAGATGAGACGCCGAGTATTACGGCGTCTCATCAGAATCCCAACTGTTTGACACCTTGACCCTGTTTTGAAAAGAAATTTAGAAAATTATATTATCAGAACGATGACAGACAAGACTTGTTGCAGACGAAACGGTGAACCAGCATGCAAATAGTTAGAATTAACAGTAAAGTAAACAAGAAATGAAAACAGACAGTGGTACCTCATGACCGTCAACATAGTAACAATCCCTTCTATCTAGACAATGACGACCACTCGAAACATGCCCTAAACGATGTTTGCCGATTTCCCCCAAACAAGATATTTATGTGTAAAACTTTAACTGTTGCAATATCGTCTGCTAAAAATGTCGTCTGATGTTTTTCTCACAATTAACATATTAGTGCACATTTTGACAGAAGAAATATAATGACGAGTGACAAACAGCTTGAATACAGATCAAAGGCCGCGTGTCGCAGCGTCTGATTTAGATTCAAGCTGTTTGCAAATGTAAGGCCATTTCCCTCCCTATAACATATCCCTCCGAACAACACACATACTCTTGGTCTCCCATCGGGTATTGTTGTAGAGAGGGAACGCCTGTACATGATATTAATGTCAAACACATGTAGAAGCTTTAATGTTTTGAATGTAAGCCAAAATGATATTTAAAGTACAACTCTTTCTATAGGTCAGGTACTTTTTCTGTAACTGTTTAGCAATTTATGTTAATCGTATATGACCTAAAGACGATTACTACACCATAATATGTGGTCTAGTAAATATATTAGTATTTTGCGGAACAGATTAGGTTCTCAGATCAACCGTATGTATGATAATTTGGTATATTGAATAGTTTGCAATACCGATAGATGTATCTCTGCAAACGTACAGTAGAACCCTTCGCAAGCGGAACCTCTAAATACCGATTTTTCCCTAAACCGGACAAAAAATGGTGCCGCTTTAACCCAGCACACCATAAATACGCCTTTTTATGCCTTTGATTTTTTTCTACAGTGTAGAAAATACATTCAGAAATATGTATTATCAGAAATAATTTCTATATTCTTGTAGATGATAACTTAAAGTAGGTTGAAAGTAAAAGAGAATGCGCCTTAAGGTGCATTCTGCTTTACTTTCAACCTGTTTTAAGTGGTCAGCTATCTTCCATACTAGTAACAATTCACAATTATAGGGTAATGGGTTAAAACCCCTCTGAACTGGAAACCCTTCTCAACTGAAAAAGTATGTTGTCCCCACACATATGCGGTTTAGATGGGTTTCAATGTATCTGAAACTGGCTGTCTAGCGTTTACTATCTTATAATGGTTTATAAGGTAACTCACCTTTACCATTTCGCCCACAAAGGAAAGGTACTAGTATTACATTTCCAATTGATCCAACCATCCATTATGTTTCGCAAATTAGATAAAAGCTGTACATTTGAAATATGTTCGTCTTTTATACTTTAAAAGGTCAATGCTACATGGACAAACACTGCAGTGTCTTTAGATTACCCTAGACTTGTATATTATAGAAGAAGAAGAAGAAGAACGTTTATTTGACTTAAACTATACAGTTTCTCGTCATAATACATAAATATTTACAATATAACATATAATACAAGGTCAAATTTAATATGTAGATCTAGATCTACGAACTTTTAGCCAGAATTATTTTACATGAAGTAATTTCGAAAATATCTCGAGGGTGGTATCAAAAACATCGATTCATTTTTTATTTGTTTTAGAATACTAACGTATAGAGGGAGAGAAGGAGGCAGTCTTTCACACAATTAAGGCCCAAGTGAAACGCCGAGTTACTTGGCGTCATTAATGGACCCGAATCGCTTGAATCAGTCATAACAATTGTTCACCGCGTGCAGAATATTTGACCCAGGCCTAGATCTGCATAAGTTATTTACGAATGATACAAAAACAAACACGATTTAACCCTTACTGTGCGTGAACAAGTATATTCTATCTGCGCAAATAGTATAGACCCAGATCAGAGGGATCATGGTGGATCCCACTTATTTAGGTCTTCAATACTTGCAGTAGGGGTTCAGAACAATAAATAGTCGATTAGGTAACTGGACATCATTCCAGAATCTGGAATAGTCAGTTTACATAATCGGCATAGTAAGGGTTAAGTCTTGCATAGAGTGAAACACATGCGAATCGAGCATACTGCCCGTTTCACTCATAAAAATCAATAAGTCCAAACGCCCAGTCAATGACCGTATGGCGTCATCACATTCCTGTCCTGTCCCAAACTCATTGATTGGTGCTATTTTCGCGCTTGAATTTAACAACCAATCAACGCTTGAGACACCGATAGTAATAGTATAGATGCCAAATATGGATTATATAGTGCGACTCTAAATGCAAGTCCTGCGCAACCTTTTGCGCAGCTCGGCATCAAGTATTAGTCTTTCCTTCTGTTTTGACTGGGAGCCGAATACAACAATTATGTCTGGCGCTATCAGTTTGGAATAAAGTGATTTAGGACAGAAATCCACATGACAAGTAAGTGCAATTAAGTGTACCAATATATAAAGGACATATATGTTACTAACAATTTTGATGTCACAAACCTCAATTGGCAGAATATCGAGATATAGTCACGAGACCACGTGCTGTTTTGTGTCACACATGTGACAATATCAGGTTACACAGTAGGTCAACACATTTTTTACCATAACAAAAACAAACACGCTCTTGTCCAACTATAGTAAATACATGCGCCAGCTTAAAAGCAAATTGAAAGACGAGCTGAAAGCTTCTAAGGAAACTTTCTACTTCACTTTCACTTAGCTTCAAGCATTCAGACTCGGTTACAAAATCACAGCCGTGTAAATATAGGTCATTTGATACAATGGACTGTTTGAATACTATTCTTGAATACTATTTGTACATTTTACATACTATAAACATTATATACAAATATGGATACAGTACGAATCAAAACATAATTAACGCCATAGACACAACAGTTGAGGACCTGATCAGTCCCCATGTAATGGCTTCTGTTTTGGTTCAAATACTGCTCACAGACATATTATGAGCAGACACATCGTATTATTATGTGCTCCACAATCATAGCAGAGGTAGCTTAAGGCAGGCTATAAGCAAAGCAAGACACACCATGTATACACTCTGGTCCGTCTGGATTACTTCGAACCTGTCATAAGTGGTCACATATCTTCATAACTAGAAGCAAACCATGGTAGGTACCTTGAAGTAGATCCAAAGTAAAGCAGAACACACATTGATGTGCATTCCACTTTACTTTCAATCAACCTTAAGTGATTATCTGTCTTCCATTTAACTGGAAGTGTACATTCAATACTAGTTTCCTAGCACCTCACATTAACTCTCCCCTTAATGCAAATGCTTCAAATATGAATTTACTTAAATTCCTTACTGTGGCATTACCATCAGATTTCATTAACTCAATAAACTTATGTACACTTGGATTTCTGTAGTAATAAGGTTTGATATATAAATTTCTGAGAGGTTGATATGCCTCACAGATTAAAGTGAAATGATATTCATCTTCTATATCTCTTTTGTTACAGATTGTGCAGTACCGCTGGTGACGCTCTGTTCTGTTTCGAGCATATCGACCAGTTTCAATATGAAGTTTGTGAGATGCTAATCTTAATCTTGTCAATGGGATGCGAAACTTGCTGGTTAATACACTCAGGTATGGTTCATATGCAAATGTGTTCTTAAAATTTCTGTACAGAGATAGAGAACTAGAATTGTTTACACCATTGACCCATGTCTGTACAAATACATCATAAACTCTCTGTTTGAACAACAAATGAAATGTGTTCAAATTTACAGACTGCGGATTATTCCATACATATGAAAAACCATAATCATTTAGTAATGTCTTAATATTTGATGCCCAGTTTCTATTGTTCACACCTCCAATCATATTACACAACTCATTATACAGTGTGCTAACAACTACATTTTCAGATTGAATTACCTTGGTCCAAAACTTTATCATTCTTGTATATCTATTTATGTACAGTGGGTATCTCCCTAATTCTCCATATACAGCCATGTTACTTGTTGAGCTTTTAACCTGTAAGAGTTGTTTACAAAACTTTAAATGGATTCTTTCAATCTCTTTTGACTTGGAGTAACCCCATATTTCGCATGCATAACTTAGAGTTGCTCCAACAAATGCATCAAATAATTGACACTTAGTCTTAGGGCTCAGCTGGTACTGTTTAAGTTTAGACATCAAAATATTAAGTGCTTTCAGGCCTTTGCCAGCCAGGTACTCTTGATTCAAGGAATAATTTCCTGTATAGTTAAAAATGGTTCCTAAATAATTAAAATCATTTACATTTTCTAAAATACATCCTCCATAACTCCATCTTTCATTTTCCCTTGTACTACCACGTTTTCTAAAAACCATGACCTTTGTTTTGTTTATATTAACAGCTAATCCCCATTTATCACAATACACTTTCAGCATGTCTAAGCTATTCTGCAAGTCCTGTGGTGACTTACCAAAGACGACCATGTCATCGGCAAACAACATCAATATAAAGGTAATATCATCAAAAGAAAGACCACTTGATTCGTCATTCCGTAGAAATGTCTCTAAGTCATTTATAAATAGGGAAAAAAGCAGAGGGGACATAACTTCCCCCTGCTTAAGTCCTACTGCACATTCGAAAAATTCCGAATAAGAATTGCACCCCTGTATACAGGATTTTACTTTGTTATACATGCTT
This sequence comes from Gari tellinella, assembly GCA_922989275.2. Lineage (NCBI taxonomy): Eukaryota > Metazoa > Mollusca > Bivalvia > Cardiida > Psammobiidae > Gari > Gari tellinella. The sequence continues at coordinate 51,968,646 of OV277866.1, forward strand.
CGGACAATATTAAGCATTTTACCATTGATACCTAAATTGAATAGTTTAAACCAGAGTCCATTTAAATATATACTATCAAAGGCTTTTTTAAGATCTATGAAAGCACAATACAAGCGGCCTTTCTCATTCAGAACTTTCTGTACAATGGCATTTAAAACAAAAATTGCATCTACAGTGGATCTACCAGATCTAAAACCAAATTGCTTATCACTAAGAACATTATTAGACTCAGCCCAAAGATTCATTCTAGCATTTAAAATACCAGTGAAAATTTTTGCTAGACAACTGACTAATGTGATGCCCCTATAATTATTAACATCGTTTATATCGTTCTTTTTATGCAAAGGTACTATAATGCCCTCTGACCACTTGTCTGGGAAATGACCCGAATTTAATACCGCATTAAACAAGTCTAACAAATGTACATTTATGATGTCATATGACTCAATAAAGTATTCATTTAATAACCCGTCAATGCCACTTGATTTATTCTTTTTCAAGGATTGAATAGCAGAGGTTAATTCTGCAAGAGTAATGGGAGCATCAAGCTCTTCAAATAATATGTCACCCAAATCACTGGGATCTGAGTTGCAAAAGTCTTCAGCCTCAGGGACATTTGTACCAGATAAATCATCATTAAGCTTAGAGAAATATTCAAAAAAGTCTTCCAAATTTATATTACCTTGTTTAGATTTCTTTTTGGTAAACAGTTTCCAAAAGTCTCTGGGTTTAGAATGTCTAAGTTTTTCTATTTGCTTTAATTTACTATGCTCAAAACTCCTTTTCTTTTTTCTTACCAGTGCTTTATAAGTTGATTTTGCCTCACACATAATGGTTCTGTTTTGATTAGATTTACATTTGTTAAATTGAACAATACTTGATTTGTATATTGTCTTAGCTGTAATACATTGGTCATCAAACCAGTCTGCCTTATTACCTAATCTATTGTGATGCTCATATTTGGGCAGTTCACTTCCAGATTTCTGTACCTTTGAAAATAAGGGGTCTGTTACATCTCTAAGTACATTGGTAAACATATTAATACTGTTATTGACAGAGTCTTTACTAGTAGAATCAATATCTTCCACTATAGAGTTCAGTTCAGGCAGCTTCGAAATGAGTTTACTTCTGAATGTATCCTTATACATGTCTCTCCAGTTAAAGTGGGTCCGGCCTGCACCTTGCTCTTTGCTACACTCTGCTGTATCATACATACCGCAGTGTATATCAAAGGACAAGGGTGCATGGTCTGACCATTCATTAAAATCATTAACAACGAATCTATTAATCACATTAAAATCTTTTTCTTGTATTAGAAGATAATCTATTACACTTGAACCTGTTGTGTTAACATAGGTAAAGGAGCCAGACTGATCACTATGTAGACGACCATTGGCGATTCTCATTGATGTAGCTTTACAGAGATCCAAAAGCCTTAGTCCATGTGCATTGGTGCCATTGTCCATTGATGACCGTGGTAATGGATTATCAGGTATATACTCCTCATTGTCTAAATAACTTACAGGTCTATCTAGAACAATATAATCATGCCTGGTGTTTCCCACTCTTGCATTAAGATCACCACAAAGTATTACTTTACCCGATTCTTGGTATCGTGTTATGTCTGCTTGTAATAATTGAAAGAAATCACAGTCGATCACATTATATGCTGGAGAGTTTTCGACCCATAAATAAGCCCCTGCTATATAAATATCCTCATCGTTTCCAAAGAACACTCGGTCAAGTTTCAACCAGATGATTGAGTCGTGGACTGATTTTATTACCTTTATACCCATTTCGAGATCATTCCTAGTGTATACAGCTACCCCTCCACTACATCTCTTTGCTCGCCTATTTTGAAATTTTCTGTAGTAGTTAATGCATTTAAAACCCGATATGTCAAAAGCACTATCTTTATCAGCCCATGTTTCGTAGAGAAAAATTATATCACTTTTACCTAATTGTTGTATAAATTCACTGTCTTCCAGTTTGTTCCTGCTTAATCCATGGATGTTCCACGAAAGAATGCGAAGATCCACCCTCGGGGACCCCTATTGGGCAATGCCTCGCCTGCCTCCACGACCCCTACGTCCGTACCCACGACCACCCCGACCACGTCTACTGCCATTACTACGGCCTCTGTAACTCCTATCACCTGATGTACTCTCATCAGCAGCAGATGAGTCGCCAGCAGCCGGACCACCATATTCGTTGGTTGGATTCTGTGGGGCGTTTGGAGATTGTGGACGCCCATCAATGTAAAGTTTGTCGTAACTGATCCATGCCTTGTGTCCATTGTTAACTGCCTCTTTGAGCCTTGGGACTAATGCCCTCCTACGATCACTCACAGACTTCGGGAATTGTTCGTGTACATAGTAGCTGGTGCCTTTCAAATTCCTACTTGATGTGCGTACTAATTCACGATCTTTGAATGAGGAAAATTTGACTATGACATTCCTAGGTTTACGTGGCGGGCCATAAGCACGGGAGTTATCATGTGAATTGTCATGAGTGTAGTCTGCATTCATTGTACTTGCAGGCTGATGTGTAGCCCTGTGTGCACGCTCTATACCGAAGTGGTCAACCGTGTATTGATATTATAATGGCCCTATCCAGCAAGCACATAGGGGCTGTCCATTGCAATATCAATGCATAAATGGGTAAGTTAACCCTTTAATGGTCAAATTTTCGGGAGAATTTTACCCCTTCGCCGCTTTTTGTTGTCGTCTGCTTCATTATTGTTGTCGTAAGATACGTTTAAAAGTTGGATTGAAGGTTGTATGGCTTAATAAATATCGCTAAGAGTGTCAACCAGTTTGGGTCATGATCAGACGCCGCGTTACGCAAACGCGCTTTAAAGCGTCACTGAGAGTGAAAGGAATACGTAAACTAGCATTTGAAAATGATTTGGATTCAGAGTAGAGAGCGCGTTACTGATTCATAACTAACTCAGAGTCTGGTACATTCGTTGAAAGGATTCTTCTGTCACATGCTTTATTCTAAAGTTTGAATATGAAACCATGCGTTGTAACAAAGTAAGATATTCAAAAAGAATGACACGTACAGTGGAGAATCTGTTATTCTTTCCCAATAAACGCGTTTACGCTAAAACTATTATTTGCCGTGCAAACAGTTTGGAGCCAGATCAGACGCCGGGTAACCCGGCGTCTGATCAGGCTCCAAACTGTTTGCCACCAAAATTAACAAGAATTATCAGAATTGTCCAAAAGTGGTTCTTTTCTACGTTTTAGTGCTTTGCGTTTGTGTACGTTTGCGTTTAAACGGGAAAGAATAACAGATTCTCCACTGTAATAAGGCATCGTACTGTTTGCTATTTCACATGCAATGACCAGAGGCCCTATTCATTAAAGTTCGTTCGACTAAAACGGTCGTAAGTCAAAATTTTAAAATACATTTAATTTCTGAGTTCTCCATCTAATCATGACGTGGAACACGTCTCTGGAATCGTCTTTTTAAAACGATTCCAACGTAATGTGACAACACCGTTTTAGATGGAGAAATAAATATTAATGTAGACTTTTATTATCTATCTTACGACAAGATTTGTCGTACGAAGTTTTATGAAACGGGCTCCGGGTACATTTGTTTTTAAGAGTTCTTCTGTCACATGCTTTATTCTCAGTTTGAATTCTAAAGCAGGCGTTTTAACAAAGAAAACTATTCAAACTGAATGAAACCTAATGAGACGTCGTACTGTTTGTTATTTTACATGCAATGACCAGGGGCCCGTTTCATAAAACTTCGTACGACAAATGTTATCGTAACTCATATTATAAAAGTCTCAATTATTATTTGTTTTCCAAAAGACAATTCAAAAGAGATGTCACAAGACAGGATTAGATAGCGAAATCAGATATTAAAGGTATTTTAAAGTTTTTACTTTCGACCGTTTTGTCGTACGAAATTTTATGAAACGAGCCCCAGGCGTATAGACAAACACTGCGGTGCCTATAGATAACCCTTTTACATCTATTCTGACAATTTCAAGCAAGCACAAAAGGGGGTGTTCATTACAATATACAGGCATTAGTGAAGACAAGAAAATTAAAATCCAAGGAGATTAGAATATGTCACGCATTCCGTTGCAAATTTCTTAATCCCTTCACTCTAGATGACTTAATAAATATCGACACGAGTGTCAACAGTTTGAGTCAAACGCGGCGTCTGATCAGGACTAAAACTGTTTGACACTCATATCGATATTTATTAAGTCATACAACTTTAGATCAAACTTTGAAACGTGTCTTGCCGACAACAGTCCTGAAGCAGATGACAATAAAGCGGTGATTGGGTAAAATTCTTCCGAATAATTTTATCATGAAAGGGCTAAGGATCATAGAGTGATTTTCTGCTATGCAGTCCACCACCTAAATAGAAAGACGAACATGTGTCGTCTGCAACACTTATCAAGGTTGATGATCTGTATTCAATTTTGAATATATGGTCAACAGATTGGATTCAGTGTATAGTATTACCTGAATCCACATTGGTTGCAAAACTCGGCATAACTTTTCCACAGACTAGAAGAATTAACAATTAGAACGTCAAACCAATACGTTCGGTCTATTACAGTTATATGTACATTTAAGAAAACGAATTAAGCACATGTCATTGTACAACTCTATATTTTCTTAAGCATTCTCAAGTATAAAGATCTACAAGAAATGTAATATGGTGAGAAGGCGGTTTCCAATTTCTCTAAAAAAAAAAGTATTGTGTGGATGAGTACATCTGGATGTGGTATCAAATGCAAGTCTGTTCTTGGAGGACCGGGTAGTTCAATGGTGGTAAGCCTCCCATGTCCCACGAGTATACAGCGTTTAAGTTAAGTCTGAGATCGTCTCAGGAGTTTGATTGGTCAGAATTGAGTTTATAAAGCGCGCTTGAGTTGAATCTTACATCATGTTTAAACATTTTATTGGTCAGATTTGAGCTTTTGCTCCAATCTGACAAATCAATTGCTTGAAAACGTTCTCAGACTCAACACAAACGCTTTATTGCCTTGGGTCCTGTATTCGTCTGCTGATGCTGTGTTCACGTATTCGATCTACAAATTTTGGCAATCAGGTTTATACTTATATTAGACAACCAACATTCAACCGTGTTTACAATTTCCCCTAAGGACAAAGACTTCAACATTGGTTTACGATAACTGTTGAGATTTAAAGAGTATCTCAAGAAACAAACAAAAAACAAGTCTGTATTAATATAGACTTGGATAATAACACAGACTGTAGGCAAAAGGCATCATAGACAAAAGTCTCGCCAAGCCATTTATTTTATATTTGCTTGATTTGTATCGACATTTGTATTCATGGAAATATATTAATATATTACTGATGACTCTGCACTTCTGTTTAAATAAACAACATTTGGGCCGTGCCATGAGAAAACCAGCCTTATTGCATTGCAACATTGTACAGTGGAGAATCTGTTATTCTTTCCCGTTTAAACGCAAACGTACGCAAACGCAAAGCGCTAAAACGTAGAAAAGAACAACTTTTGGACAATTCTGATATTTCATGTTTATCTTGGTGGCAAACAGTTTGGAGCCTGATCAGACGCCGGGTTACCCGGCGTCTGATCTGGTTCCAAACTGTTTGCATTGCAAATAATAGTTTTAGCGTAAACGCGTTTATTGCATGGGAAAGAATAACAGATTCTCCACTGTACAGGCCAAGCACCGTTGTCATCACAGGTTCTGAATCTGAGTTTGGTCTACACTGCCAAATATCGTATATATTACACCGAACATATTAAGTGATTTAGATGTATAGGGGTGTCAAACAGTTAAGATCAAGCCCTGCCATCGCGTCTTTGACGCGGTGGCAGGGCTTGATCTACAATGTTTAAAATGCAATAAGGCAGGTTTTCTCGTGGCACGGCTCGTTTGAATGAAACCTACACACTTGGTATATCATTGACTGTTTGATAGGCTGAGTCTATTCAACTTTAAACCTCTTCACTGCCTATCTCGAGTTTAATGTTTATTTACAAACAGTTAAGATGCCGATCAGAAGCCGCGTAACGCGGCGTCTGATCAGGATCCAAACAGTTTTACTCTCATTGCGATAGTAATGTTATCAGAACTTCGCTCATCGCCTGTAGAAGACGGGCGGCGACGTCAAATAAATGTTTCCCTTCAATTACATGTATTATAGATACCTGCTTTCTCATTTTAGAAGACAAACTATTTTAGCAACTATATTTTTTATATAGTGCAACCATAAAGTAATCATTCTCACATATATTTTCTAAAGTTCGTGAGGTGTCGGAGCTGTTTATAATATCTCTACAATCTATCATACGTGAGAATGCCTGGTTTCTGGAAACATTGCTCTTTTCATGGTGTGCGGTGGCTTCGATGCCAAACTAAAACATGAAGAACTGGATTTCTCTATGGATATCCACTTGCCAGGAACTCTCTACTGACAATATGTTTAAGCATTCTTCGTGGGAGAAGCCTTCATTCTTTCCAAACAAATGCGTTCATGTTAAAACATCGGGTAACCCGGCTTCTGATCAGACTGCATTTTTTTGCTGGTCAGATAAATTAAATCTTAAGGCATTTCATGAAGACGTATTTTCTTTTTTTAATTGTGTTTGCGTTTCATTTGAGTTTACACGGTAAAGAATAATGGTTTCTCTACTGTGTATTGAACTTTTGGAAATAAGATGTATTCTTCTATTAGGAAAAGCAACCATGCTGTGTTTCCAAGTGTTTGTATCAAGACAGTTTTAAGTTGCCAACAAACAGACAACCACATTTTGAATTACCCACCAGGACATGTTACAGTGGAGAATCTGTTATTCTTTCCCGTTTAAACGCAAACGTACGCAAACGCAAAGCACTAAAACATAGAAAAGAACAATTTTTTGACAATTCTGATAATTCTTGTTTATCTTGGTGGCAAACAGTTTGGAGCCTGATCAGACGCCGGGTTACCCGGCGTCTGATCTGGCTCCAAACTATTTCCACTGCAAATAATAGTTTCAGCGTAAACGCGTTTATTGGGAAAGAATAACAGATTCTCCACTGTAGGCCAATACGAATTTTAAACATATGATTTATTATACCTGTCTGTCGTAATTTAACCCTTTCACTGCCAAATATTTGGTGAGAATTCTACCCCTTCACCGATTCATTGTCGTTTGCTTCAATTTTTTGTTGTCTGCAATATCGTTTCAAAGTTAATTTTAAGCCGGTATGACTGACACAATTTCGATACTAGTGTCAATCAGTTTGGATCCTGATCAGAGGCTGCCTGACGCGGCGTCTGATTAGGATCCAAACTGTTTGCAAACGCGCTTTTAAGCGTCATTGAGAGTAAAAGGGTTATTATTACATGTATTATTATTATTATACCAGATTTATATAACGCTCTTTTCACACAGGGGTTGTGCGTTCAAAAGCGCTTCACATGAAATTACAAATAAGTACCTACAAAGCGTGAAAAAACAAATAACTGCATTATGAATGTTTCACAAATTTCAACTTTCATTCTGTGGTAATGCATACTTTGACAATATAATAATGTGCAGCAGAAGCATTAGACACTAGTCTCGCCAATTTCTTATTATATATAGTTGCCTCGATGTTATCGACAGATTTATTTACGATAATACAGAATTTATGATTATGCAATTGCGCAAATCGACATCAGAATAACACTCAATCTCTTGACAATCTGCTGCTTTAGACTGCTTAACCCTTAGCACGTTATTCAATTGTCTACAATCGGGCTGTTGACAGCAGTTTTCGCTCCATTGTATATTGTTCCGATGTTAATTGTGACAACTTTCTCAACATATTCACTCATTCCAGTTTGGTAAGCAGAGTGTTATTCCTATGTTATAGAAACCATACATATGTACAGTAACACCGTTCAAAACCACCACTCAATTACAGTGGAGAATCTGTTATTCTTTCCCAATAAACGCGTTTACGCTAAAACTATTATTTGCAGTGCAAACAGTTTGGAGCCAGATCAAACGCCGGGTAACCCGGCGTCTGATCAGGCTCCAAACTGTTTGACACCAAAATAAGCATGAAATATCAGAATTGTCCAAAAGAAGTTCTTTTCTACGTTTTGGTGCTTTGCGTTTGCGTACGTTTGCGTTTAAACGGGAAAGAATAACATATTCTCCACTGTAAGGTACTTATTTTGTGTTTAGGACAGGTGGCTGTGGAAAGCAAGGTGATACAATAAGAGTTTTCTGTTTTACGTTCACTTTGCCTATAGCTTCCACCTATGTTCCTTTCAATTAGTTAGTGGTCGTAATGTAAATAGTTTACCCGTATGTATATTTCCATACTTCCTACATAGTACAGTGGAGAATCTGTTATTCTTTCCCGTTTAAACGCAAACGTACGCAAACGCAAAACGCTAAAACGTAGAAAAGAACAACTTTTGGATAATTCTGATATTTCATGTTTATCTTGGTGGCAAACAGTTTGGAGCCTGATCAGACGCCGGGTTACCCGGCGTCTGATCTGGCTCCAAACTGTTTGCACTGCAAATAATAGTTTTAGCGTAAACGCGTTTATTGGGAAAGAATAACAGATTATCCACTGTATATATCTGTAGAAACGGTTTGAGAAACATGTGTATCAAAATGTTTCAACTAGAAGAAAAGTCTACGCCAATCTCAAATTTGGTTTATGATTCCTGTCAAAATTTCATAGAACATGTCATGCATCTATACTCTTAAGTCCGCACCAACACGTTGCGGTACCATTTTATGTTTTAAATAATCAGCAGACATCGTGAAGAACGCCACGCCAGTTTATCTATTCATGTATTGCATATCTGCTTCCATCTTATCATATAAGTCGTTGAAATATTCAACTTATGATTCTGAATAATAATACAACGACATAAAAATAAACTTCATATTTCGTATTCTGCCTGAGTAAGATTGTTCTATTTTATTATCAACCATCGATAAGTCAAACTCTTTAAACACTCTGCAAGCAATGTAACTGTTGTCCGCAAAAATGCGCTAGTTGAATTAACCCTTTCACCGCAAAGTTTATCGTGAGGCTTCTTCCCCTTCAACGCAAAATTGTCGTCTGCATCAATAATTTTGTCTGCAATATCGTTCCAAAGTTAGATTTAGGGAATACCGGTTATTCGAAGTTATTTCGAAGTGGTTGTCAAACAGTTTGTATGCTGATAAAACGACGCGTTACGTGGCTGATCAGTATAATAATTGTTTTCAAAAGGCTCATGTTTGTGTCATTGACAATAAAAGAGTTACAGTGGAGAATCTGTTATTCTTTCCCGTTTAAACGCAAACGTACGCAAACGCAAAGCGCTAAAACGTAGAAAATTACAACTTTTGGACAATTATGATATTTCATTTTTATCTTGGTGGCAAACAGTTTGGAGCCTGATCAGACGCCGGGTTACCCGGCGTCTGATCTGGCTCCAAACTGTTTGCAATAGAAATAATAGTTTTAGCGTAAACGCGTTTATTGGGAAAGAATAACGTTTTCTCCACTGTATATCTTTTTTTAAAAAGGAAACACAGCAATCGAAAAGACAATACAATTGACAAACAATGTACATGTATATGTGCTGTTTAGCGAAGGTCAGTTGAAATGTTGCCAGTTCTACTGTAGAAAGTATAGCGATAGAACATAAAAATAAAAGTACAGCAAGTTCTTACTCGTACCATTGCTAAGCTCGACTTTGCTATCAGTTGCAACAGCTCCGATCCAGATCAGATGTCGTATAACAAGGTGTCTGATCTGGGTACAAACTGTTTATCAAACATATTCAACCTTTTTTTCAACTCAAAATTTTAAAATATAAAAATGAATGTTTCGCAGACGATATATTTAAAGCAGACTACATTTCAGCATGATAACGGTTATTGAATTATTGATAGACAATGTCGAAGGCTCTTAAGTCTTCATGTAATGTAGAAATTAAAGAGAACTATACATCATGTTATTGCTTATAAACACGCAAATGCTTGTGATGTACCTTTTCAAGTATTGCCTCTATCGCGGTTGTGTGAAGCGTGTATATACCGTGGAGAATACATTATTCTTTCCTGATAAAAGCGTTTATGATGAAAAACATATATGTCCATTGCAAACAGTTTGGAGCCAGATCAGACGCCGGATAACTCGGCTTCTGATAAGACTCCAGACTGTTTGCCACTCAAAAGTAAAAAAAGTAGCTATAATATTAAAACAATTGTACTTTTCTACATTTTTTAATTGCGTTTGAGTTTCGAGTGCGTTTACAGAATAACGTCTTCTCCACTGTATGATGCTGTTTAGATCATGTTGCTATTGTTCATTTACACGGATCCAAATAACGACTCCAAATTTGCACGAAAACATGCGTCCATTGTTAAGAATAGATTACAATGTACCACTAATATACAATTTACCATGCGATAATATAGTTATATAGTTAACCCGTCATATAAGGTTGATACTATTATGATACAAAGAATACTGCTCCAATACGTTAACCACGGAATTCAGTGTATAATTCTGTGCGTTAACTACCCGCAGTAGCCTATTCAACGTAATGCTCGACTACAAACATTTCTGCACTCGTTCAAACCATTTTTGAGAAACTATACGTTTGATTTTATAAGACTGTTAAATGATAACCAATTCATTTGTCAACATTCACGTCTGTAAATTAACAAGTATGTTTTCTGTTTGTTAGACAATAAAGAACGTCTGGGGGAATAGTTCCGGTTAACTCATACATGTACGCCTACTTTACAGAGAAATCTGCTACTACAGGTTGCTTCCCCATAAAGCCGTCCTAACAACGAGTCCCTCCTTAAAACAAGGCTTGTCGCTGTTCCCTAAACAAGACAATTATGGCTGACGCTTTAACTGCTGCAATATCGTCTGCTGTTTTTTCTGAAAGTCAAATAACAGACTTTTTGGCAAACATCTTGAATCCACGGGTCTGTTCTGGATTCAAGCTGTTTGCAATTGTAAGTCTTAATATTCCCTACCGATAACAACTCACTCTTAACAACACACACTATCTTGGTCTCCCATTGGGTGTCGTTGTAGAGAGGGAGAAATGTATAAAGTTTAACTAAGTTTTATTACGCTATGTGACTAGCGGCTGTGGTGATGTATGGATTCAGTGGATGATTATTATTTCCTATTTCGCTATTCATTAAGGACTTTGCACACATTTCTATAATTCGTATAATGTCCAACACCCACGCATGAACTGTAGAATATATACAGGTACATAATTAGTGATTTCATTCATTCACCCCAGAAACATTAAATGGCAAATTCCAGTTTTAAGTAAAATCTGGTCTATATGTTTTACTAATAACGGTTGATTTTACAATATGTTTCAATGCAGGCCTGATCAGAGGTCTCTTATTGAGCTCTTTGATCAGGATCTACATTGTTTGCATTCGACAATTGTACTCCGCAGGGGTAAACTGTTTTTATTTATGCTTTTCGGTGGATTACCGGAAAATAGCAGTAGATTATAACTTGGTAATCCACTGCAGTGGATTATCACCAATCGTCGTTTTCCCCGTAGGGCTCCCCAAAAATCGTAGTCAAACGTGTCTTATCGTTACATTCCGGTGTAACGAAGTATTTTGACCCCCATCGAAAAGTGACCCCCCGGTCAAAATTCGACGTCGTAGAATGACCCCCTGTCGTCGAAAAAGGACCCCCATCGTCGAATATTGACCCCCTTCTGTCGAAAAATGACCCCCTTTATACTTACCTTTATATTTGGTTTAAAGTTAGTTTTGCAAGTGCTAAATGTGTATTTATACCCCAAAGCTCAATTTTGGGCGTATGTGGTGACAAAATTGCGCGTGTCTGGAAGTAATTCCGTCTTCACATGTACCTTTTGTTTAGAACATATTTTCTTTATTACACCAGCAAGATTTACCAAAGTTGGTGTGTGAGTACAGCTTGCCATGGCAAATTGGCCTATAACATAGCCTGTACAATTTTCACCTTTCAGGTCACTGTGACCTTGACCTTTGACATTTTTTTTCCGATAACAACTTTTATGGCCTTTATTTGGTACCACGGCGCTCATACATGTACGTTCTATTGATTTAGAAGGATACCTGTCAGTTTGCAAGTTAATACGTCAGTGCCCAAAGTTGGGAGATTTTGAGGGGGCTCCGTGACAAAAGCTTTTGAATTTTCTTAATGCATTTCTTTTTATACATGACTATTTATTTTTGCGAAAACACAACAGTACTGTTGAAAAGTATCTCAGTTTGGCCAACAAATTTTGATATAATCTGTGCTTTGGTTTCGGGGTTCGTTTCAACTGTTCTAGTCTCAAGATACTGACTCGAGTTTGATCTCGATCGTTAAATCTGAAGTAAAGTTGGTATCAAACAACTGTAAAACCTTTATTAAGCTGCACTTGCAGGTATAGTTTGGTCATCTATTTATTACCATTACTTGTGTTTTAGTGTTCCCCGGCTTTACATCTTAATAAGGTAGTGTCACTTCGAATGGCTTAAGTATTATAGTAATGTTTACTTGTAAGACTCTTTACCCTGCATAACTTAGCAACAGCGAAATGTACTCTTGTCGTATTCAGCAAGTGACCAATATTGTGAGTATCGTGATATTTGTTGCCTCAGTTTGACCTTTAATTCTGTAGTGACCAAAGGTCAAGATAATAAAGAGTTTGAGTTGAGTCTGAGATCGTTGTCAGGCATTTGATTTGTCAGATTAGCGCCAACGCCCAGACTCAATTCAAACTCTTTATAACCTTGGGCCCTGAAGTACCTATCAAATCGTCATCATTCAAATAAAGCCATTACAAGAGGGCTATGTTGTGTTTTCCCAACTCTTGCTGATATGATTCAACAGTTTATCATGTTTATGTGTACATTTAACACTATCTACAAACAACTTATATCCAGATCGGACGCTGCGCATTGTTGCCTCATTACACTTGTCATCAATCAGTGTCGTTGAATAACTCCGGTCATTATTCGATGATGTAGAATGACCCCCGGTCTTTTTTTGATGTCGTATAATGACTCCCCGGCCATAACTCGATGTCGAAGAATGACCCCGGTCTTTTTTCGATGTCGTAGAATGACTCCCCGGTCATTATTCGATGTCGTAGAATGACCCCCGGTCATTATTCGATGTCGTAGAATGACCCCCCTGATATTATTCTATTTCATAGAATACCACGCCCTGCCCTGGTATGGTAATTACCGTATTTGATGTCAAACAAAGACCCCTTCTCATTATTCAATGTCGCGTGCAGCTCCCTGAGGATTAATTCATGTCAGATTGCTAATTACTTTTAAAAATCATTTGATGCTTCTATGTTGTATAATATACTGTCAATAATCTAATTATTATTTTCATACACACATGCTGCAAGGTTTCTGTTGCGACACATTGTAGTAAGACGAATGTCATTGGAATCGATGTAAATACATGTATTACATATTATATACTGTTAAAGGGGGATAAATATTTTCACTTGTTTACGTTTATTGATATCGAGTACCACTGATATACTTTAAACTACGTTCAATAAGTGGTCATATATCTTCAAGAATAGAAACAGGCTATGGAGTAAAGGGTTAAGTATTCATGTTTGACTTAATGCATCTAACAGACAATGCATTTGACACTGTAATGATGTTATATGCAGCAGTGACATTTATACAGTTTGTCTTAGTACAGTTGAACCCCTCTATATCAGTAATTCAATTAAGAAGTGTACAGGCAAAACGGCTTTGACTTTTCAAACTGTATACTTGCATACATGTATGCATCTTTGATTATGTAGTTGACAAAGAACTTGTAAATGAGTACCTATCAGTTATATATGATGTGCTTATTAGCCTTTTTTAGTAATGTTTTGGAATGTTATAAAAATGTAATGTACGATTTAATGCATTACTTTGCCAATGTAGTTGTAAACGGTGCGTATTGGTGATGTAATTGTAATATAATGCACTCTTTAGCAATGTGATTGTAAACTTGTAAAGTAATTTATAACTTTCTCAAGTAATTCACACCATGCCTGCCCCCGCCCCACCGACCTGCATACTCCATGGCTGAATTACACCCTTAACTTATTTATAAATAAGCTGTTCACGAATAAAACCTCAGACCCGCTACCAGCTTGTTTCAAAGAGATCGGGTAATCCCTACCATCAGCATCCAACATATAAGCACCAGGTTAACGGTATCCCCTCGGGAACAGCATTTAGTATACTGTACGTTCCCATGGCATGCTTATCATAAGTCTGTCTGAATTTTAACTTGTTTATCATCTAAATTTTATGTATCTTTTAACTCATTCACACCTGCAAATGTAAGTTAGGTATGTCAAGTCAATTTTCGACTAACTAGGGTTGTTTTATACAATACATTTCAAAACTGACACATATAATGTTGTAGGAAAGATGGCTCAATGATCAGGGGGTAAATGTACAGTCGGCTGAGAGGTCATTCGGACTGAAAGTAGACTTTAACTGGTACTTTACTCTTTTTTGTTACATATCAGAGGGCTCCTGTGGGTAAAGTCTGACCTGGGTCTACACTGTTTACAAGGGACAATTGTACTATTAACATGAACACTGTTTGTAAATAACTAATATACTCGTCGCTAGGGTCCAATTGGTTAAACTGTGTCGCTTAATTGCTGGAGAGGGTAGGGGGTCATTATTCGATGGGGGTCGATATATTTCAGGAGGGGTCAAAATACTTCATGAGGGGAGTCATAGTACTATGACCGTGGGGTCAAATTTCGACGTCGAATTATGACCGGGGGGTCATTGTACGATATCGAAAAATGACCGGAGGTCATTCTACGTCGTCGAATTATGACCGGGGGGTCATTTTTCGATGGGGGTCAAAATACTTCGTTACACCGGCAGTCCGATTTGTCGCGAACCACTCAACGCAGGAACACGAATCCAAAATCGGGAGCAACGACGTAATTCGGATGACGTCAAATCATTAAATAAGTGACGTCATCGTACGGGAAACTGTTTCGTTAATGTAATCGATGTAAACTTCGGGCTCAACACGGGGTTAATCATGTACTTTCGCTTTCACAATTGTCGAACAATTTCGTTTAAAAAGTGGCTTAAAAGCATAAATAAATAGAATAATTGTATTTTTTCAGTATAAGATCGAATTTAATCCATTTCGTGAACATCAGACTGTTATATTTTCACGAGTGGCTTCGCCACTCGTGAAAATATAACGTCTGATGTTCACTCAATGGATTAAATTTCTATCTTATACTAAAAAAAAACAATTATCCTCTATGTAAATGACAAGCATAATCGGTGCTAGGATTATATGTGCATGTACGTATAAAAAAAAATGATACGGACACTCTGGTCATTCGGATTATTCATGAGGGGAAGCCTTCAGGCTGTCCTGCGGAAAGTCTGTGGTTCTACCCAGTTTCCGATTTGTGTCCGAAACAATGCACAAAGGTCTCATTGGGTCTTCCCCTATATTTATTTAGATGGACGTCGCGATTTGGCTAAAATATTGTTAAAAGCGACGAAAAATTACAACACATAAATAGATAAATTAATGTTGCGGAATTTTGTCGTAAATACATGCACTGATCATGTTAAAGATAGCATTCACGTTGACAGGTTATACCTATTCCAAGTCAACATTGAATGAACAAGCGATATTGGTGACTTCTGCATTATTTCTCTTGCATTAAGCGTTTGTCTGTATTTTAATAATACATGTATATCGATACCGCAATAGCTACGATACATGCTGTACTGGACACTATTCTACGACCGCATTTAACCCTTTCCGTGTTATATCCCTTCACCGCTAAATTGTCGTCTTCTTCAAAATTGTTGTCTGCAAGATCGTTTCAAAGTTAGATCTAAGGCAGTGTGACTTACAAAATACATATACGAATGTCAAACATTTTGGATCCTGAGCAGACGCCGCGTCTGGTCAGGATCCAAACTGTTTGCAAAAGTCGACTTTATGCGACTTCGGCGCCGAAAGGATTAACCAATAAATGCCTATCGTTCACAAAGGTGGACACAAGCAAACATATATACGGCGCCTCATCAGGGTATTCACTGTTTGTTATTTCATATGAAATAATCTTTTGTCTGAATTTAAACGCAGCAGTGTGTTAATATAACAATTGTTCATCTGCAGCGAAAACATCCAGAGCTCATTCCAATGGCAAGTTCATCCTTTCAACAGCAATATTTTAAACTTCTACACCGTTCTTTTGCCGTGTACTTCAATATTGTTGTCTGCAATATCGTTTCAAAGTTACAACAGTGTGAATTAACATATACTGATACGAATGTTAAACAGTTTGGATCCTGATTAGGCGTTACGCGGCGTCTGATCATGATCCAACCTGTTTGCAACCCACGGTAAAAGGGTTAAACGGAGCATAATATGTGATCATGTAGTTGTAATAAACCTCACGGTTTTCGTGCAGAATGGCATATTCAATAAATCATTTCATGACCCCATTTATGTGAAATAAAACTGCAATTTCCAGTAAACACCGTGGTATTGCCAATCAGCCAGACAATTGTTAAATTTAGTGAGGAAAAGAATCAATATCGCGTTTTGTTTGTAATCGTGCAATGATTTGACTGTATTATATTATCCCCACCTCCAGTATAACAAACGGTGTATTTATCCTATACCGTGACCCAATTTTTGTTTGCATCCAATATGAAAGCTCGTACTCTGGCATTGCAAGATAAATTTATTGTAAGTTCAGTAAAACCTATACACGGCGGTCCCTCATTGAAATTTCTGTTGTTTTATTTGACAAGGATGTACGTCTCGCGGGGCACTTGGGGATGCAGCACCCAGGTCCATGCGGCGACAGCTATAGCAACGACCGACTTAACCCCTTGCTCAATCAATACGCCATTTTTACGCCTTAAATTTAGTAATTCACTTACAAAATAGTTTCAATTGATACAATCCCGAATATGATCCCTAAGAATACAATCTATATATATATATCTTAGTTTATGATAGTTTTAAGCAGGCAGGCTTAAAGTAAATTAGAATGCGCAATAGCCTGAAAGTAAAGCAGAATGCATTAAATATTGACGAAATAATGAAACGAGTGTCAAACAATGTTCATCCTGATTAGACGACGATCCAAGCTGTTTGCAAATGTCATACTTGCATCATTGTGATACAATAGTTTTATGTTTTCTGTTTACATACGGCTTTTTAGATTATTACATATGTTATTGACGAATAAACTTTTTTTTGTTCACGTACTACTATTTATTGGTTTAAGCTTAATGTTTTGCCTGTTACAATGTATTGTGCTTCAAAGTTGTTGTCTGCATCGGCTTTTAGAAATTAATGTTGATGTCGTTTTAGTTTGATAACCCCAAAATATGAGTATCTTACAATGACGATCCTGATCTGATTTCTGGTTACAAAACTTTCGTAAAGTATTTTAAAATGATGATTAGCAAGCGAATAATTAAAACTAATGGGCAGACTTGACTGCATTTCTTAAATATATCAGTTTGGATACAAATACAGAAACATTTATATAGCGCAAAAAGTATAAAAATTCAACTGCGCTTCACAATAAATGCTACTAATTATTACAAGTAGTGTGTTAGGGATTGTATTATACCTACTTGTCCTTGTCCTCGAACCCCCTCCGCCCGCCACCATTGCCCTGTTGAATCTCATTAGTGACGTCATCAATCGGGTATGTCAAACCTATTTATCATTTTAATTAAATTCTTTTCATCTCGAAAACAAAAACCTAATTAAAGACGGCGGGGCGCCCCAATAGGGTCTTGACGTTTTCAATAAACAGAGGGATAAGATCTTAATGAATTTTTGGGCCAACGAAAGAAAGGTTTAATTAAATTTGGACAGGCGAACGGACAGAGAGGCAGTCAGACAAAACCTCTACAGTATAGCATAAACTGTTTTATCGCGTTCTAGAGCGATATACGCCGTTTGTAGAAAAAAAGTAAAACATGTATTTAGCCACATGGGTTTAACGGTTTTTAAATTCGCCGCTACAATTTTACAATGTTAAACACGGTTAAAGTAACGACAATTAGACCCGTACTCTTACGTTAAATGTATAATGCCAAACGTCTACCAATTTCTCGTTCGCTATAAAACTTAACCCATCATGTAAACGAATGCGACTCTTACTCGTGTAGAATCTTTTATTGTAACCTAAAGATGGATGTATACAGAGTAACAATGGAATGGGTAAAGTTTGTGTGAAGGATTCACTGTTTGTCGAATACCCGATGTATAACTCTTGTTATGTACTGTATCTATATACATGTGTGTTTTGAAGCGTTGAATTCGCTTAATACACTATGGAATTCCATATACGACAGCCAACTGCTAGCTGCTTACTGCCAACTGCTTCCTGTCAATTATTCAAAATTCATGTATAGGGATTAAAAATGGAGGATCTTCTGGTAAAATACTGCCCGCTGCGGCAACAAAACTTCACATTTGACCAAATAGCTGCCGTATTGGAAGTAAAACATGAAGTATCGTACATGTATGGAACGTACAGTAAGTAGTTGGCAGTAAGCAGTTGGCAGTAAGCAGTTAAGAGTAGACAGTAAGCAGTTGGCAGTTGACAGTTGACAGTAAGAAGTTGGCTGTTGTACATGGAACTCCATAGCGAGGAAAACAAAATATCACATGCATTTGTTGTCAAATGTTTGGATAGGAGTCAAACAATGACGCTCCTGAATGCTTTTTAGGCGCCCCATTTCGAGCTACGAGTACATCTGTATATCAATACGTGTTGGAATAGTGGCGGATTTCCATCAATTATTGATATATAGTACATGCACTTATAAATTTGGAAAATAGAAGAAAAAAATATCCTAGGAAACGACAATTTTATTTCAGTAACAGTTCATAGGGGCCACGGTTCCTGGTTCGGGGCTTCGGTTTAAGTATGCATACAGTACGCATTTGGCGGTGAGAAGTTGGTAGTAAGCAGTTGGCAATAAGTAGTTGGCAGTAAGCAGTTGGCAGTAAGCAGTAAAGAGTAGGCAGTTTGCAGTTGACAGTAAGAAGTTGGCTGTCGTATATGGAATTCCATAATGCACCGCATTCCTCTCAGTGGGAGAAATGTTACTACAAAGTGTCGCCTGCTTCATTTATCGTTGAAAAAATGTACGGGTTTGAAAAGCCAAGACAACTCGGCGTCGACTATCTGTGCCAAGAGGGAGGTAAATACGACTTGGTAACACAAAAGTTACGAAAGCTCACATAGACAGACTAGTCCTCGGAACTCTGCTCTAATCCGTTTAAACTATCTACAAGAGGGTAGACTTATAATTTGTTTTAAATGTAGGCTGAAAACTTGTACTGATCAGGTTGTCCCGTTAGGGAAATGTAGCGTCGCTTGAATTTATCTCCCTGATTTCCCCGTTTTATAGGGGCCAAAGGAGTGTGTCTACTTATAGGTATCTTGTCTAGTTAGCTACGTCTGTCTGCAAGGCGTAAAGGGAGGCGACGAGAAGGCACGGGAGAGGGAAAAAGGAGACACAGAGGAGTGAAAGAGGAGTCACGGAGGAGTGAAGAGGAGGCAGAGAGGAGTGAAGAGGAGCGAAGAGGAGGCACGGAGGAGTAAAGAGGAAGCACCTTGTCGCTCAAAAGAGGATTGGGGAAGATTATGTGATAAGGGCCGTCGATGTCGTACCAGTGAAGCATAAATGGACCACTAGAGGAAAAAACTCCTATTTTGAAAGCGTTGTATGAGGAGGATGGATCGGTATCTGTACGTACAAAGTGACGAGAGCAATATTTATTTCGACGACAATACCACAACGCGCTTCAGAGTACAGCTGAAATTTCCCTTGTATTTACCTGGTGTATGGAAAGTGGCCTTGGTGGAATTTCACGCTACGGCCAAGGCGAAGTCGACCATAAAGGCGGACGAGGGTCTTTACATCTATGCTGACCTATGTAAAGAAAGTATCGTTCATGGCGAGGAACGGCCCTTGTTGAGACGGTTAGAAAAGACCAGCAAAAGCATATGGGACTATATACTAGACTCCCCATTTTATCTGCCAGTGACGAAACGCGAAGTGAGGGAGTTCCAAGTGTATATAAGGGTAGAACGCGACAACGACGTGTCACATTTAGTGAAACCCTTGCACTTGACATTTCATTTCAAGCATTATCCATTTTGGTAGCTGATACTTGTGTCGGTTGTGGGGATGAAGACTTACGTGCCTAATCCAGAGAGATGGGCGAGTTATTTCCAAGATAAAAGCAGCACTTCGGGTCAAATCGAGACACACGGCTACTGCCCAGCAGTCATTCCGATTGAAGACCCAAAGCCGAGGCTACCCAAGGCGGAGGTAGTAAGCATCGAGGCTGTGACTCCAGTGCAACGGCAGGACGAGAGGGTGGATAGTGAGCTTCGGAGAGTCGGAGTTTTGCCGACACCTTCCAAATAGAGAAACAGAAACCAACTAGACCAACGTGGAGGTTCTAGTGGTCTGCGACTGAAGCGCCTCTCCGCATCCGATACCTCCGGGTTTTAAGAGGCCTCCTCCTCCTACTGCGCCTCAGTCCTGCAGTGAACGTCAACATAAACGCATGCAAAATATGTTTGAAAGACTTTAAACGGCGAGATAACATGCTGCGCCATATGAAGAATCAACACGGAAATACGCGAGAGGGAGAGAAAATCGTGTCGGCATCGGAGTCCGACCCATCTGATACGGAAACTATAGAATCTGAGGAAGGCCGTGGAATGTCCGAGGTGGATGAGACCAGTGATTCTGAGAGGCAGTCAGTGGAAGACCAGTATGATCCTTGGGAAATCGTGATTCAAAAGGCATTTGACAAGTGTCAAGATCAGTTTGAGGAGGAGGTGACTAAGCTGATGCAGAGGAGGGATATCGATGAAACGGAGGCCACGAAGAGGGTGTATCGGGATATGAGAAGCACCTACAGAAAAGCGGTTAGCTTGGTTTTTACCGACAGAATGGTGTGGTATGTATAAAGCCATTAAAAGGACAGCCACTAAGTTTGTGGATCTGGATGACTACAGTCCGGAGGAAGCCTGGAAAGTGCCATCGGACAAAGAAAATATGTGTTTGACACTATCTTGGCGGAGTACTATCCACCGGAATTAGAGGGCGTTGAACTGCAGGAGGATATCTATGTCGAAGAGGAACGGTTGACTAAAAGGACTAAACGCGGAGGCTCTTTTTGATTGGATGTACAGTGACAGGCACGATAATAAACATTTTCAAGCGTGTTTCAACTCCGTCAACTATATGGGTAAACTTACAATATTCCATGAGGACATTGTTTCAGTCTATTTGGATATGTATCATGTGAATAAAATGTTATAAACCATATAAAGCGAATTTTCGTGAACTCTCCAGCCCCTCTCCCACATCCCTTCGTGTCACCTCTTTCACTCCTCAGTGCCTCCTCTTCACTCCTCCTTACCTCCTCTTCACTCCTCAGTGCATCCTCTTCACTCCTCAATGCCTCCTGATCACTCCTCCCAGTCTCTTCTTCACTCCTCCCCTGCCTCCTGGTCTCTCCTCCCAGCCTCCTCTGTGCCTCCTCTTCACTCCTCCGTGCCCCCTCGAGCCTCTCTTTTGTCCGTAAGCCGTAGTACCGAGACTAAAGGAGTTATCAGTCGAACGCACTGAACCCTGACCTAACTCGAGTGGCTTCTTGAAGTCTGCAATTGTGTAGAAGACAGTCGCATACCATTTTTATTCACTCGGGAGGGTTCTGGGAGATGTAATGTAGCGATAACTCATTTGGCACCGGATCCTGAAAGTCTGCGAAGGTGTCAGAAACAGTCGCAGACCGGTTTAATAGACTCGGGAGGTTACAGAAAGGTCAAAATTGGTCGTTACGCTATTGGCATCGGATCCTGAAAGTCTGTGAGGGTGCCGGAAACAGTCGCAGACTGGCTTAATGGACTCGGGAGGTTGCAGAAAGGACAAATCTGGTCGTAACTCGACTGGCACCGGAATTCTGAAAGTCTACGAGGGTTCTGGGAGATGTAATGTAGCGATAACTCATTTGGCACCGGATCCTGAAAGTCTGCGAGGGTGTCAGAAACAGTCACAGACCGTTGTTATAGACTCGGGAGGGTCCTTAAATGCCGGTACTATGCATAACTCGTTTGGCACCGGAATCGAGTCTGCGAGAGTGCCGAAGACAGTCGCAGACAGCTTAAATAGACTAAGGAGGGTCCCTAGAGGGCAAAACTGGTCATAACTCTACTGGCACCGGAATCTTGAAAGTCTGCTAGGGTACCGGAGACAGTCGCAAACCGCCTAAATAGACTAGGGATGCCTCTCTGTCCGTTCGTCTGTCCGAATTTAATTAAACCTTTCTTTCGTTTGCCCAAAATCTCATTAAGATCTTATCCCTCTGTTTATTGAAAACGTCAAGACCCTATTGGGGCGCCCCGCCGTCTTTAATTAGGTTTTTGTTTTCGAGATGAAAAGAATTTAATTAAAATGATAAATAGGTTTGACATACCCGATTGATGACGTCACTAATGAGATTCAACAGGGCAATGGTGGCGGGCGGGGGGGTTATAACACTACTATTACATAATTAAAATATCAGCCAATACATGTATGTGTTAAGTCAGTGAGATTGTATAATTGACTGACAAGAGTGTTTTAAAGGGACTCGCAACCGGATGGTGTACTTGTCAAAATAAAATAAAATACTCAAATAAAAGCAAATTTGTGTAATTATTTGGCTTCTGACATTAAAAAAAATATGATCAGTCCAAAAGAGTCTCAAGAATCGTCACCGAATCTTAGTTGTTTTAGATATTTTCCATCGTTTTTCTATTGCGACTAGTAGACGGTATAGTTGTTGTTGTTGCTTCTCTGCATGGGCTCAGACATAAACCCGAGCCGAATAATGTACTATCAATCGCTACAAGTGAAGTACGTCAATTCGCTACCATATATATATAGAGCGCCCGTAGTCGAGAGGGTAAAGGCGTTTGCTTATTTTTCATGTTTGTCTCCGCATGGAGGATCACGGGTTCGAATCCCACTAGAGCTTCTTCTTTTCTTTTTTTTGAAATGCATTTTTTAACAGAATTTGTTATCCTAAACTAAATCTTACCCACTTATATAAGCTTTTGACATATATTTACAAATTACTATTTTAATGCTAAATCCGGTTGCGAGCCTCTTTACGGTTTTTTCTAAAAGCAATTTCAGTTTTTACTGCTTTTTAGTAAATTGGAAGCATAATCCACCATATTGGGCCAACCTCCGCCAGTGACCGTTCAGCAAACTTCGTGCTATGTCTAGGTACAACAAACTGAATGTTGCTAGACGATCTCTAACGGTAATTCCCTTGAACCTGGAAAACAATGACAAGCACTTTAAACATGATCATTGCACGAACAGGCAACCAATGTAACTGTTTAAGAATGTCGGAGCTATGCTGCTCATATGTTGCTTTCATTACTAATCTGGCAGCATGATATTTTAAGTTTTTTAGTTAAGCTAGCTGATAAGCTTGCAAAAGCAAACAGCCCGCTACAAAAAAGACGATGTGTGAATACATAAGTCTTTGTATGAGAGTCTCAGCTGACTTTTATGATATACGATGTTTACGGATACACCTCAAATCTCTTAGCTGACTATGTGCTATTTTACACTTTTTACAAAAATGTGCAAATGTACTTGTCATATAAGATATGACGCCGACATACTTGACTTTGTTACATGACACCATAACCTCGCGATCAGTAGTTTTGAAGTAAATAACCATCGCATACAGATCTTTGAAACCATACAAATATTTCTGGTTGTAAACCAAAATGTGTACTCAGGTGTTCTGCCATAAGCGGTACTTAGATTACATCGATCGTTCAAAACTGATCCAACTTATACTCCTCAATGAGCTGTAAAGCCTGCAATATGCCTAAAGGATACTTCAATGAATTCCAAACATTGATTGGGCCAACTTTTTGTTCAAATATACAGTTTATGCAAAAAGTACAGAATAGCATTCATAAACTACCCAAAACATATATCTGTATCAACGTATCGTATTAATGACTGCTACCTAGACTGTTAAATTGTTGACTTAGCAAATTCCAAGCAATGCAATTAAGGTAAACGGACTTAGCCTTAACCCTGTAACTGTCAAAGACGCCTAAAGGCGCATTTGCAAACAGTTTTGATCCCGATCATAAACCGCGTTACGCCACTTTTGAAATTACATCAGTTATACTTCCTTACATTTAACTTTGCAACGATATTGCAGACCTATTGAAGCAGCCGACAATATGTCGGTAAAAGGGTAAGAGTCGCACGATAGATTTGATAGTTAAAGGGTTAAGATAATTTTCTGTTTACCACAAGATTTATTTCCAATAACTGATTCAGCCTAACCAATAAATATGCTTGTAAAAAAGTTTAAGTCTACGAACGTCTTCTCTTAGGTCGATGTAGGTCGTTTATGACAATTGCTATTCCAATTCTGCTTATATGACGGATTTATTTATTTACATATGATAATTTCTAAAGAGTACCCTTTCGTTGCTTTTATATCGTCTGCTTAAAATTAGTATCTGCTGTGTTTTCGCAAAGTAATATATTTAACGAAAGTACTACCCGGTAATGAATAGTGTCAAACATGGTAGCCTTCAGAAAATGTGTGGTTAAAACTTGTTTAGTACTACACCAAGTCATTGTAATACTAGCTGCTGCAAAACTATGGTGGCACAACCGTGACACCTCTTAACTTCTTAACTTTTCTGAAAAAGTCCGGTTAATATCTCACATTATTACCAAATAAGTAGAAATAATTTTCATGAACATCTGCTCAATATCATAATGCGTTGTTATTATCGTATCACGTCTAATGTACTATAAGTGCCGTATACTACAAACACCTACTAAAGTTAACCAATACTTTTCCAGATAACTTTATTGTTATATTATCTAAAAATAGATATCCTTTATTTCCAGTCTCAATTTGAATATCTGTGTTCAAATTAGGCAGAATATGTTCATAATTGAGAATGAACTTACTCGTATTTATGTACATCTATTTGTTTTGCCCACCACATGCCATTTACTGTTCACAGCACACATGTATTATTGTATTTGAATATTGACTGTCGGCCTGGTTATGCAGTAAATAAACTATGAAACTTTGAAACTACAAACATTTGTGATGTCGGAGAGATTGGTCTTTAATTTTACAATACATTTTTCTATTTTCAGAAAACTGATATAATGAAACTTGAATTGTTGATTATCTTTTTAAGTACATTAAGTCATCAGTTGTAGGAAGTTTAAAGCAATAGTATGGTTAAAATTAGTGTTAAGATATTAATGTTGTTATTGTGAAAAGTTTCAACATTCCACTTTACAGATAATTATCTGAAAACAAAGGCGAAAATGTTCTCAAAAACGAACTTGGAAAGTAATTATCTATGTGCGATATAAACATGAAACTCTCACGATAATTAAGTACATGTAGTTAACTGATGTCAGAAGTATGCCATTATCGTACAAAACATTTTGCAGATGTTTTCAATTTAAGCTTGTCTGGTTTTCTAAAAAAAAAAGCTATTGTTGTCACTTTGCCGTCATTTATGGTTAATATAAGAAATTAACTGAATTTTTCGGCGTTTAAGCGAAATAAACGACAGAAAATGATCGACAAATTCCATGAATTGCATTAAAAAACGATATTAAACCCTTCGGAGGAAACTATGGTGGACTTTGCAAAAACATTGGGCCAAGATCAGATGCCTTCTTATCAGGATATAAACAATTTGGCGTTCGTATCGAACTTGCTTCATTTATTCAACCTCAAATCTGACATTTAAATAAACATGCAAGAAATACATGTATACTAAGAGCAATTGCTATATTTACGGCTACCAAGGCTAAATCTTAAGGTATAATTTGGCGGTGGACAGATTAATAAACTTAAGGGTGGGGTAAACGTCTCTATGATCTTCAATAAAATGTCTATGAAATACTAGCATTTTATTATTTTCATTTTGGCTATAAACAGGTAACCATGGTAAGTGATTAGCGTGACTGTTTTTTCTCATAAATACGGTAAGACATATCTATGACGACCACAAAACTGTGTTAATTATTAAGTTTTTACGACAGGTGACTGCTTTAAGCAATGTTGCAGTCAAACAGGAAGCTCCTTTAGGGACTTTCTGTTTTATTTCCACCTTATTTTAAGCTGTCACCTGTCTTTTATACTATATATTACCCTTCGTTACCGTGATCGCAATAGATGCGTTTCCCTGTACGTGTTTTACTGCAACAATGATCTCCGTTTAAAACGTTGTAATAAGCTTCTAAACTCCCATTAAATTACTTTTATTGACAAGCTAATTTAAACTTTATTTCTTTTTTCTGAGGGTTAAGCTGCTTATTCCAATAAACATTTATTTGCATTCTCTTTCCATGATGCATTCAGTAGCGTACAACAAAGATTAATGCTTCTTTTGAGGCAATACTATTTCGAAATGTGTGTTTTGATCGGAGGGAGTCGTTATAGGGAGAGGACATTCGGAGGGAGGGAGTCGTTATAAGGGACTTGGAATACGTTTGCAAACAGCTTGCATCCAGATCAGACGACGCGTAACGCGGCGTCTGATTTGGATTCAAGCTGTTTGTTACTCGTTATTATATTTATTCTATCAAATCTCCAGTTTTATGTAACATTGAGCAAAATCAGCAGACGACAATTTTAAGCAGACGATATTGCAGCACTAAAAGTGTGAGGCATAATTGTTCCGTTTAGGGAATTTCGGCAATGATCATTGGAAGGAGAAGTCGTTGTTTGGAGGACCGTTGTAGAGAGGAAACACTGTGCATTAAAATATGGCAGTATGTGGGAAAAGTCTAACAGAGGCAAAATGTTCCTTTAAACGTTTTCAATATGTAAATCCTATGTTTAAGCAATTCTTTAAGAGCAAAGTGAATATACACTGTGTCGTCTGGTTTTATGCTGTTGTTTTACTCAGTTAAACGAGGATTGTTGTTTTTTTGGATGTGTCAAGAACCTGTTTCACTGCATCCCGGCAAGTGGATGTCTAATGGAGAACTCATTTTTACTTTAAGTCTGCTCTAAACAACGATCCATCATAAAAACAGAAATCAAATTTTAACTCTGTGAAGAATTACATTTTACCTGTATTCGGTAGCCTTCTGCCTTCAACTCTTTCATGATAAATTATTCGGGAGTTTTTTACCCCTTCACCGCTTTATTGTCGTCTGCTTCAATATTGTTGTCTGCAAAACACGTTTTAAAGTTAGATTTAAGGTTGTTTGACTTAATAAATGTCGATAAGAGTGTCAAACAGTCTGGGCCCTGATCAGACGCCACGTTAGTGTTTGCAAACGCTCTTTAAGGCGTGATTGAGAGTGAAAGGATTAACTCTTTCACTGCTAAGTTTTATCGTCTTACAGTGGAGAATCTGTTATTCTTTCCCGTTTAAACGCAAACGTACGCAAACGCAAAGTTCTAAAACGTAGAAAAGAACAACTTTTAGACAATTCTGATAATTCATGTTTATCTTGGTGGTAACCAGTTTGGAGCCTGATCAGACGCCGGGTTACCCGGCGTATGATCTGGCTCCAAACTGTTTGTATTGTAAATAATAGTTTTAGCGTAAACGCGTTTATTGGGAAAGAATAACAGATTCTCCACTGTACAATCTCACCGTCAAATTATCGTCTGCATTCATAGTGTCGTTTGCGATATTTTGTCAAGTCAGGTTTAGAGCATTTGTGACTGAAGAAATATTGATACGAGTGTCAAACAGTTTGGATCCTAATCAGACGCCGCGTAAAACTATTTGTGCAAAGTTGCCTTTGACGCCGTTGGCAGTGAAATACTTAAATATATTCTGCTTCTTCGTTCAAACGGCGCTAAAACATTCGACCGAATTCGATTGCATTTCTTTCGGTGACGTTGATATTAGTCAACCAGCGTCCTTGACAGCGAGTTATGTTATCAGTATTTGTTTTTCATTTTTTGGTTTGTAAAGTTTCAACTTTTGGAAACATTAATGCTTATGGGTGCCGAATTAGTCATTTGTGTGTCATCATGTGTGAGATTGACATTTTTCTTTCTGTTTTGTAAGGCATTGTTTTCTTTATCTTAACATGTTTTGCAACAATAATGCACGACGACGAAAATAGAATCCTATTTTCCAAAGGCATTAACCCTCTAAGTTATTAGGCCGACAGTTTATTTCCTTTACGAACACTGATATTTTAAAAGTGTTTTTATTTAGATATTGAAACAGCATCAAGCATACGCAATACATGTACATATATTTGGCCGACGTTTACGTTTTTGGCTTTCTTATCCTCAGTTTGACTAATTGAGTTGAACTCGAAAACAAAAACCACCATATGAATCCGTGGGCGGATAGCCTTGACATGCGGATATGTCTTATTCTCAGCTGTTACGATAAATATCATTATTATTTTTGTTTCAGAGACAATTGTTTCTACCCTTTTTTGTTAACAAGGAAATCAGATACGGCGTTTGACACACTATTGCACTATGCCATTACATGGTTTTCCTATTATCACATGCAAACCTTCGTTTACCCTAATATTCAAGTAAAATGAGCCGTGCCATGAAACAAACCAGTCTTATTGCATTGCAACATTCTACATACCAAGCTCCGTTGTCATCCCTGGCTCTGTATTTGAGTTTGGTCTACATTGTCAAAAAACATATATAATACAGCTAAATAAAATGATTTAGATTCATGTGGGTGTCAAACAGAGTAGATTAAGACCAGCCGCCGCGTCTAAGACGCGGCGTCTGGTCTTGATCTAAACTGCTTGAAATGCAATAAGGCAGGATTTCTCATGGCATGGCTCAAATATATTTGACCAAATAGGATATATGTATATCAAACCGACGAAATGTATTGCCATAGTTGAAGGAATGGTATTGCGTGTGTGTGTGTGTGTGTTTGTTGTGGTATGACTGTGTGTGTGTGTTCTGCTTGAGAGGTGGGTGTATTGTTTGTGTTACGCTTTCGTATTTATTCATCCAGATCGAAGACTATTTCATTAGCGGCTAATTTGATCCAAACTATTTGCAAATACAAAGTCAATTCTGCAGGAGAAAAATTGATAAGGAACTGTTCTTTATTGGGACGACCATTGTTTTCGTGTTTACCCATTACCCAATATACTCCTTTTTACACCTTTTATTTATTCCAAAATTGTAGAAAATCGTTCAACTGTACTAAGTCAATGTACCAGTTTTAGTTTCAGTTTTATTTATTTTCTCTCTCAGTTTGCAACATACAAAAACATGAGAACAGTTCGACGAGATACATTTGTTATATTGAATCAGATGGTAACCTAGCGCAAGCGCAACGAGAAGCAGAATGTATCTTAAGGAGAATTCTGTTTTACTTTCAGTCTGTTTTGAGCAATCATCTGCCTTCAACTGTGAAGTAAAACAAACAAGTTGTCGAAAGTAGATTAAGGTGTTGATGAGTTTTTAGTGTAACTACACAACTGAGTTTAAGCATTGTATCCCAAAACACACGTGCCATCTTAACCTTTATCACGGTAAGCGCGACTTGGCTAACAATTTAAAGGTTCACGAAGCCTCCGTTTTGGCCCTGTAAAAATCTTGTTTGTCCAATTTATGTTTTAGCTATATTTTCTCTTTATTTGTCAATTTCAGATATTAATACGGAAAAAAGCTTGCTTTTTTCCGTTCTTAGGTAATGCACGGAAAAAAACAAAGGATTTCCAATTCAATTCAATCCCTGACAGACTTTGAAAAGTGTTTGATTTGCGCGTGCTTAACTTCCTGTAACTAAGCAACAATACGAAATAGTACTAAAAGAATCCAACAAATGCAAGTGGTCGTCAGTTTTAAGCTCTCGATTCAAATTTTCGTTTTGTTATTCACCATATAATGAAGCAATAATTGATGAAGAAAGACGATATTTACGTGGCCTTTTTTATTTTAAATCGTAGTTAAACGAACTATATTTTGTGAAACCTACGCCGGAAACGGCGTAGTACTTCGTCTTAGTTCCGTCGTCAAATTATGTCAGACAGTTTGAGTGATTAGGACCATACCATTTAACGATTAGAATCTACTATTGGACATGGATATTCCACTGGAAAACAGGATCTATTGAGACACAGAATTGTATACACCCGGGATCAGTTATCAGGTAAGTTGATTTTAATGGTATTGTAGCAGGATGAGGGGACCCAGTGATCTGGATCCACCCCAGGAGCGCTACGCTCCTCAAGTCCGGACTCTGGGTATAGCCTGGTGGGACGGGGAATATAACTAAAACTCAGAAATCAATTTATTTCTTTTATTTAATCATAAAGCCTAACTATTTACAATAACGGAATCCCGAGTTACATGGTATTTCCGCAGAGCAGGATGTCACCCGTTGGGTTGCCCAGGCTAACGTCCGGAGGTACAGGTTTATCCTGATGCAGAAATACCCTAAGTTTACTAAATCTAAATCTGAAACATTACAGTGTAACCACCGTTGGTCTCAGTTTACAACCTATCGGTCGTAGATGCTCTTAGCTCAGTTACCAGTTACAGTACTGAACCTTATTAAATTAAATTGATAATCGCAAGCGAATTGCCATCGAATTGCCATCGAATCGCGCGCTTCAAAAAACAAATCCTTCGTTTGAATATTTTTACGCGAATTTTCCGAAGCGGTTGCGACAAAAATGGAATCGAAAACACTAACGACTGCATATTTGCGACCATTTGTGAGATACACCATTCAAGAAAACTTACCCGAGGGTAAAGTTAGTACTTTGAATCGCAATCGAATTGCCATCGAATTGCAAGCGAATTGCCATCGAATCGCAAAAATTGTTAATTTAATAAGATTCAGTACTGTATCAACCAGTTGCAAGTAAGAGACAGAGCAGTGGTCAGTGTCTCATTATATAGGCAGATAGAACCATGTGACCATCTGCCAAACTGGACTGATTCGCCGATTTCTATAACTAAAGTTGTTTTTCTACAAGTAAAAAACATAGAACTAATCTAACTTCAATTGCCACAAAATGCAGATGAAAAGCATGCAATATCATGAGATGTTTCAGTACACTATAATCTTTAGCTTGCTATTATAAATGTTAAAGGGCAATTCGCCATGCTAAAGGATGCCAAACTGCTACAGTATTATTCCCTACTGCTATGTCTGAAGTATCGAAAATTCGACGAAATTGACATCAGATTTGTGCGGCTGCAATTATTGTATTATAACCGAATAATCCCCCGATAAAATATCTTTGCGGGACAGTCGGTGGTTTACACTGTACCAAAGATAGCTACACGAAGCAAACCTATGTTTTGATATAAACTCGACATCAATAAGAAATGTCTGAAATGATTAAGAGCTAGAGACCAACAGTCGTTAAAGGTGTGTATAAGCGCCACAGGCTTCTGTGAAAGAAATGGATTTGTTTGATCCCAAATTGCGGAGGGTGATAACTGCTGTACAGGACTGCATGCTGTAGCGTATTCAATTGATCATTCTAACATGACACGTGAAATCGACTCTATAAACAAAGAACAGGTCTATCGTGGTATACCTGAGACGGTATACCACGCTCTTCCCTACTCCGCTCCTCCCACGGTTATATGACATGACGTGACCACGTGCGTTCATACGTTATGTTTTTTAAATTTCTTTCGTTATTCATATAGCCCGTAAAGACCATAAATTATACTTTTAACCAGTAACGTTACAGTAATTTTCTCATTCTTCTGTCTTGTTTGATGTAATGTTTGTTCTATGCCAGATTATGGATCGGTAATTGTAAATTTGCTTATGGGTGTTAGATTCTTGTAATGCCGCGGAAAAAGTTATTCGGTCGAAAAACTTCATCCGCTGAGGAAATAAGTATGGAACATTTGATTTCCTTTCTAATGAATTTCCTTACATCTGGTCATGTTAGAATCGAAATAATCTATGTTCTACCGTTGTGAAACTGTATTTTACAACGGTCGGTCGTTGTGGTGCGCAGGAATTGACCACTCAGGCCTTCGGCCTTCGTGGTCAATTCCTGCGCACCACAACTCCCAACCGTTGTAAAATACCGTTTCACAACGGTAGAACATAGATTATTTCTTAAATTACCACTGTAGCAATTTGTGCAGAGTACACTACATTTTTCTTTCCAAATAACCCCGGTTACATTACACTTTAACTTTTGTTTTCATTGCAAACAGTTTAGACTTGGTAACCCGGCGTCTGATCAGCCTCCAAACTGTTTGCCACTCAATTTAAAACTTGTAGTCGGAGTTGTCAAAAAGTTGTCATTTTCTATATTTCATTGCAATGGGTTTCGTTTGAATGGAAGAATACCGTTTTCTCCACTCTGACTGTATTTTAGAGCCAATCATTGAATCATTATGGCCGTAGATGGCAATCGATTTCTTTACTGAACTCATGACTGTATTCGGATGGTTACAGACTTGGCAGCCGGTACGTAGTTTAACAACAGCGATTTAGGGTTTATTTTACTGTTAAATCATGCCGTTTGTTGTTTTTCATCGACTCATAAAAATGACAGTTCGGCTTCCGGTCAAAGACAATTAAATGCCATCTTTGAATCTGTAGAGGAAAATCCATATTTATATCTGGACATCGTCAAACCAGTCAAAATACTATCCCTGAAATCCTGAACGCCAAGGAGGGGAGCCTTTAATGCCAGTATTTAAAGTTTTTGGCTTGACTCGGCAGCTTGGGCTTACATTAATCTGGAATTTTATTGTGACATTAACCTATAGCGTGTTCAGTTAGTAACTTACCGTATCGATTGCATCAATTGCATAAAAAAACATAACAATTTAACTAAAACAGACTGTTTGCATGATATCGATTGCGAATGGCACGAATGATCTCATGGGTAGTTAGCCAACACGAACAAGAAAAACAAAATGGTGACCAAATGAGTTTACAAAAATAAGCGAACAGTCCCGAATTAATTTCTCATCAATAAACCAACATTTTCCGATACTTAATGTATAAAAAAACCCAGCTTACATCTGAGCAGTTAAATCTTATTTTTATATGCGGTAAAATTGATGCATTTGAGTTAATTAGTAAACTTTTGCTTGTGTTATTTCGATTCGTACATAAATCGATTGTACCCAGGTAACCATTGAATTAGTAAATAAACATGGTGGCGCAACTGTTAATTAAACTTTTTTATTCACACTTTTTAGCTCACCTGGCACGAAGTGCCAAGGTGAGCTATTGTGATCGCCCTGTGTCCGTCGTCGTCTGTCCGTGCTCACAAAATGATAGTTAAGTGGCTAAAATTGACTAAAATAACTAGGCACGTAAGTGAAAAAACATTAACCTGGCCATTTCTTGTGACCTGGCCAGTTGTGGGACTTAGGGGTAGGGTTAGCCTCCAGATCATTGTATAACAAAGTTAGATTTCAATTATGTGGCTTACCACACACATTTTAACCACATAAAAGAGATAAAATAAAGAAGGCAATGGCCACTTAAATGGAGATTGTGGGTATGTCCGGCAGTCTGTCCGTCGTCAAACTTTTTGTTAATGATCTTCTTGGTCACTACTGGGCCAATTTCTTCAAAACTTCATAGGATTGTTCCTTGTAGGATACTCTCTCAGATTTCTTCAAATATAGGTCACCCAAATGAAATTGTTGTTGCCATGGCAACCAATTGAAAAAACTTTAAAAATCTTCTTGTCAAAAACTACTGGTCCAAATTGAAAATAATTTTACCCAAATGTGCCATTTGTCGTATTCGACTGGCAAAACTTTAGCTATTCCATCAATTGAAATTACACCACGAAACAGATCTGACCAATCAAAAAAATGTTTATGGATTATGTTTGGCGTCTATTGCTCAACGAACTCAACAAGGGTTTTCAGCCGATATTTTTCGTACTCCACGGCATGTGTCACACTACCTGTCGAACAAAATATGTGCTCCATGAGATTTGGTTGCTCCACGAAAATTAGCCAGTCGAAAACACCTATTGGTGACCGTTTATCAGATTTTTAAAAATGATTTTCCTATCTTAAAAAACATGGCCGCTAGTGAGTGGGGCAGATTTTCCTTAAATGGCTATATAGTGAAAACTTTAAAAAATCTTCTTGTCTGAAATCGATGATCCGATTTGAAAGTAATTTCACACAAATGATTCATATGGGCGACTCTCTACGAAATTTCTTAAAATAATTCTGATATATAAAAAACATGGCCCCCAGTGGGGAGGGGCACATTTTCCATATGTTACTGTATACAGTACTGAACCTTATTAAATTAACATTGTTTGCGATTCGCTTGCAATTCGCTTGCAATTCGATGGAAATTCGCTTGCGATTCGAAATAGTAACTTTACCCTCGGGTAAGTTTTCTTGAATGGTGTATCTCACAAATGTTCGCAAATATGACTTCGTTATTTTTTTCGATTCAATATTTGTCAAAACCGCTTCGGAAAATTCACGTAAAAATATTTAAACGTAGGATTTGTTTTTTGAAGCGCCCGATTCGATGGCAATTCGATGGCAATTCGCTTCCGATTATCAATTTAATTCAACAAGGTTCAGTACTGTAGTAAAAACTTTAAAAATCTTCTTCTGTGAAACTACTGGTCCAAATTGAAAATAACTTTACACAAATGATCCATTTATAAATCTATCAGATTGCTTAAAATCATTTTGTTATCTTAAAAAACATGACTACCAGTGGGTGGGGCAAGTTTTCCTTATATTTCTGTATAGAAAATCTTTAAAAATCTTTTCCCTGAAACTGTTGGTGTCATTTAAGAATATTTTTACACAAATAATGATTCATATGTGGCCCTTTGCCAGTTTACTTTAAATAATCTTCCTAGCTCAAACATAACCACCAGTGGGTGGGGGTGAATTTACCGATGATGGCTTGTATTGAAAACTTAACCATTACTGGTCCATTACCATGACCATAACCATAGGTACCAGGTGACCGATTAAGGGCCGCATGTGGCTCTTGTTACTTATTTGCTCAGACGCACAGCTGCACATAATACTCAATACGAGGGGGGCTGCAGTATGGATAGATAGATAGACATGTAATCAAACAATTACAAAATAAATTTAATAGATCTATCTTGAAATATGCTCATCATCCATCAAAGAATTAAGTGCAATTCAACTGCCTTTTAAAAATGACATTTGACACTGGCTACATTTAAAATTATTAAATTTATTTACCCCTGTGAATCAAGCAGTAGATCATCTCGATTTAAAATGTACCTTCCGCTTAATCATTTGATGTATACCCCTCTTATAACTAGGACTAAACAATACTTATTGATGGAATAAAAAATAGCTAACAACTTACAGAACAGTGGAACTAAAGCAGAAAACATCTTCAAATGCTCTCTGCTTTACTTTCATCTTTCTTTAAGTGACCACCTGCTGTATACAATAATGATTACTGTAGCCTCAGTGGTGTCTACAGAGTGGTTAACCTCATCCTTGGCAACTCTCAAGACCTATGTTGGTTGTTTATCCTGAAAACTTACACATATTTTTAAATTATTTCAACAGGGGCAATGGTAATATGGTATGGATGGATCCCATGGATGAGTCAGATTTTATGGCACCAAAATACAAAATGGGTCATATAGCATGGATGGATGATGAGGGATGGAGAGATGATGTTTCAGGACAGCTGATTTCATCTTATCTCATTGATCGAGATGAAAGCCATGTATAACATCACACTAACGTGGTACCAGACCTTTCAAGGGGAATTCAACTGCCATAAAATAGGTAAATTATTGCTTCTTTCATTAAGAAATTACAAAAATTTAGAAAAATGTAAAATAAAAAACACTGAGGTTAGCCTTTATTGAAATTGCGACATGGTGAAAAAACATGCTACTCATCTGGGACTTGCAAACAGTTTTGATACAGATAGGCACCACTTATGCGGGACCTGATCTGGATCTACTCTGTTTGACACTCAGAATTCAGATTCTAATTCTGTTAGGTAAAATAGATGTTTATTGGAATTTATCATACAATACTGAGCATGTACATGTAGCTATTTGTAGACTATGTGTAATGTATAAGAATTGTTAAGGGTTGTACCTTCAAGTACTTGAACCAGATACAAACTGCCTTGGCAAACAGTGTAGACTCACATGCAAAATATGAAGTATCTATCAAATGTAGCTGCAAAGCTGTGGACTATGTCAAGTTCACCCTATTTGACCTTTAGATGACATCTACATGGCCTTGACCTTTGTCTGGCTTAACCCAAGTTGTACTGTTCTCAAGAGATTCTTTAATGCACATGCCAAAATGAAAAGTCACAATTTTATGGACTTATGGCCAATGCTAAATTCTGCCTATTTGGCCTTTAAAAGCTGAATCTCCTTTAAATGCAAAATATTTTCGTGTATTATGTTATGATTTAGAGAGCCTACAAAGTACAGTATATAGTAAATTAAGTTAAAGGCAATGTGTGTGGGGCTTTAGATTGAAAAATAAGCCAGTAATGTGTACAGTTCTGACACTAACAGTATAATGATTTTCATTTCAGTCCATGAAATCTGATTTATGATTACAAGTCAGTGCTCCACATAAGTTGGAATAATCAGACCAAATGCAGCTTTTCTTCATGTCAGCACCAACGCCTATGGTGTTACCATTCATTAGAGTTGTCTTGAGAACAGGATTCTAATAAGTAGTCACACCACTGGGTTTAATGTAGACATAAAGAATTTATTTTCAGTTATCTGTAGCCCCTGTATGAGTATAACTATGTCAACATTAATTTATTATCATTCTGATTTGGCTTTAGCTCCATTGATTGAATACATATACCAGACATGCTGGAAAATTCATGGGAAAGTACAACTTAGCCAAAACCATGCCTTATTCACATGTTTCCATAAAGCCAAACAAAACTTAACATTGCCTCCAAATTTCAGCTTATGCTTTATAAAGAATAGTTAAAGAAACTTCAACATAACCTCCTACTTTTGCACAAGTAATTAGATGCTAAAGCAGGAAATTGTTAGAGACCACTAGTGTCACTGTGCGAATAAAACCTGCTATTTGGTCAATATGTTAAGTCGTACAAAACTTATAAAAGAAAACAACAACACAAAAGTCCTGACATGTTTGAGGCCTGTAAAGTGCCTTATACATAACAAAAATTATTTATGTACTATCTATTGCAGAATGAGCCCTGTATGGTGGTCCATGACCAGTGCAATGTTTGGAATGACCAGTGCAATGTTTGGAATGTTTCCCTGCCTGAAGTGGTAAACAATGTAGGACAAGCATCAACCATAACATTCAGCAGTTTCCTATCCAAGATGTACTTTCATACAGATACCGGTAGTCAGAGATTGTGATGCAAGAGAGAACAACATAATTATGTGCTGAATTGGAGTGATAAATATATGAACTGATTAGAGCGGTGGATACTTTAAAATGGATCAAATTCCATGTCAGCACCAAATCCTATGGTGTATTTTAACTAATCATAAAAATTATCTTTTTGAACCAATTCTAATGAGTAGTCACACCATATGGTTTAATGCAGACATAAAGATTTAAGTTCTTGAAGTACTCCCCCTTATGCGGAGCCCTGTATCCATGTTAATTCTTTAAAAGAAAAACAATGCTGTTGTAATTTGTGACAAATTATTTTAATTATAGTCTAAAAGCTGTAATTATGTATATATGAAATTGAAACGTAACTTTAGT
This sequence comes from Gari tellinella, assembly GCA_922989275.2. NCBI lineage: Eukaryota > Metazoa > Mollusca > Bivalvia > Cardiida > Psammobiidae > Gari > Gari tellinella. The sequence goes on from OV277866.1 coordinate 52,006,465, forward strand.
GTTATTGTGTTTTTTACTGCTGTGTACTATCAGAACAGATGAAATAAATAAAAAGCAAATTAAATAATTATACATAATGAAATATTTTTCCTGTTGTGTTTATAAATAATTCCTAAAGTGCCAGTAAAAAAAAATCAGAATTGAAAGCCCTAGAGAACCTTTATTTTAACAAGATCATGTTTTTCTTTTTGTCAATGTGATATTTCACTCTTTGACACTTTTTTTTAATCTCGGTGCCAACAATTGTCTCATTTACAGTAAAACATATCTAATACAACCACTACATGAGGTCCAATTGTTGGTGTGCAAGACAACTTGTCAAGTGACTGCATTATGCAAGAACATCTAGATAATAGTAAAGCAGAAAGCCCCTTAGGTGCTTTCTGATTACTTTCACCTTGCTTTACCCCTTTCCTCCATAGCCAAAAGTGCAAATCTCCTATATCAAACTATGTCAAAAACACTGACTGTTTAAAGTAAGATGAAAGTAACTTTTTGCAGGGAGCTCCTGTTAGAGCTTTTTGCTTTACTTTTATCTTGCTTTGAACTACCTCATGTTTTCAAAACAGTCACAGGTAAGCAAATTCTCATTTGATATCCTTATACTGAGGTGTAGGTAGAGGTGCTGTAGGCACTTCAGTTCTGTGGAGGAAAGGGTGAATGTATGGTCTCTGTTATACTGCAACAGAATGCAAGTTTTGACCACACAGCATTACTGTATTTCGCATCCTTTTTATGCCCCCCCCCACAACATAATCGGGGCTATACCGGTTTTTATACGCTCGTCTTCAGACGGGACGTATTATGTCGTGGCTCTGTCTGTCTGTCTGTCTGTCCGTCCATTAACTTTTTCATGTCGGCTCTCTAATTCAAACAAATTTAGTTCGATAACCAACAAGATTGACCCAGACATTCAAGAGTTATGCCCCTTTTTTCGTCAAAAACGGGCATTTTAGTTTGTCCGCTCTCTAACTGGAAAGAATTTATTTTAATCCTTTGAAACTTGGTCACCATGTGTATGACCATAATATCTCGGTCAAGTTTGATAACCAGCATGATTGCACCAGACATTCAAGAGTTATGCCCCTTTTTTCGTTAAAAATGGGCATATTTTAGTTTGTCCGCTATCTAACTCAAACAAATTTATTTCAATCCTTTTGAAAGTTTATCAGCATGTGTATGACCATAATGTCTTGGTCAAGTTCAATAACAAGCAAGATTGCCCCAGACATTCAAGAGTTATGCCCCTTTTTCGTAAAAAACTGGCATATTTTAGTTTGTTCGCTCCCTTACTCAAAGAAATTTATTCCAATTTTTTTAAAACTTAGTCAACATGTGTATGACTATAATGTCTTGGTTATGTTCCATAACCAGCAAGATTGTCCCAGACATTCAAGAGTTATGCCCCTTTTTTCATATAAAACGGGCATTTTTTAGTTTGTCCGCTCTCTAACTCAAACAAATTTATTCCAATCCTTTTGAAACTGGGTCAGCATGTGTATTACCATATTGTCTCGGTTATGTTCCATAACCAGCAGGATTGCCCTAGACATTCAAGAGTTATGCCCCTTATTTTGTCAACAACGGGCATTTTTTAGTTTGTCTGCTCTCTAACTCAAATAAATTTATTCCAATCCTTTTGAAACTTGGTCAGCATGTGTATGACTATAATGTCTCGGTCAAGCTCGATAACCAGCAAGACTGCCACTGACATTTAAGAGTTATGTCCCTTTTATTGTCAAAAAGAGGCATTTTTTGTTTGTCCGCTCTCTTTCTCAAATTTATTTCCAATCCTTTTAGCATATGACCCCTAACTTTCAGGGTTCTTTCCCTTTTATTCACCTTACCTTGATAGGGTTTTGGTATGACTACATGCTAAGATCAATTTGACGGGCGTATAATGTGCCCGGCTTGCGCGGTGCTCTTGTTGTTCTGTCTGCACAGAACTTTAATCTTGGCCATAACGTTTGAATAACATGGGTTAGAGGCTTTATATTTTGTATGTGTACTCACCTCAAGACGCTCTTGAGGTCAGTACAACTTGGGTCATGTCCTGCAAAGGTCGAGGTCATTTAGAGGTAAAATCCGGTGAAAGGGGAGGTAACGCATCCTATATTATTTCAATTGAATGGGAAGGGAGGTAACTCATCCTAACTGGCCATAACTCTTTGATCATGTGATCATTTCTTAATTTAGAAATAAGTTTTCACTATGACATTTGACAAACCTTGTTATGACGACGACGTCCAGATGACGTCATGATACTATGGTGATGATGCATTTGAATAAGCTAGAACAAGCGGTTTTCTTTATATATTGCAACACAACAAAAACAAGGAGTACAATTAGCCTGCTGTATGATTTTATTTGAAAGCCAAATGAATACATTGCAGTGACAAAAACCTCGGCCGTCGGGGGCCATTTGTCACTTTCTGTGACACCATTCTTGTTAGTCATCCTATTTTTATTAGTTCATCCGAGACTTTTCAAGTGAACTATATAGTTAGTCTATAGTGATCAGTAGATGTCTGTTGTCCATCTAGCGGCTATAGATTTACCCCTATCAAAATCATATTTTCTCAGGATATTCATCTTGAAGAGTTGTAGCTCCACTTTGAATATGGGTCGTATGGAGTCAAAAAGCAGGTCACAATGTCATATCTTTGATGATAATTTATTAAGACTCTAGGTAAAAGTACCACACTATTGTCAAAATCAAGAAGCATTAAGTTATACTTATTAGTACAATTTTGCTTTTTTTCCGTCCATAGGCGAAGCCTAAATACATATTACTTCATATTCTATATAAAGCTCAACCTAAATTCAAATTTTGACAACTTTATAGTTTCTTGTAAATGGACCACGAAGACAAAAAGGGCCAAACAGGCAGATTTTGGGTACAATTCAGGGTATGAATCATACAAATAAACAACGAAGGTACTAATGCGACACAACGATATTTAAGTACATACTAAATATTTAAGTTGAAGTATTTTGAAATGTCGCAAGCGTGCCTTCACTGTTTATTTTTAGGATTTATACCGCAAATTGTACCAATTTTGTCTTTTTTGGCCTCTTGGTTCATTTACAAGAAACTATAAAATTGTCAAAACTTGAATTTGGGTCGTTCGTGTGTATTTTACGGAGTATTAGTATCTGGTATTGACAAATAAACAGAAAATGAAGATAAAAATTTTTTGGGATAAAATATTTTTACAGGACCTAAACGGAGGCTTCGTGAATCTTGCCCTTTGTTTTGACCAAGATAAGACGCCGTGTAACTGTTATTTATATTACAAGATTTCGTATTTGATCGTACAATTTTGCTATAGAAGCTGGAATATATATTAATAATATTGATCGTAGAAATAGAATTGCATGTTTTGTAATAAAAATGTAATTGAATCAGAATATCACGTTTTATTAATATTTAAAAAATATAAAAAAGAAAGATTTGAAATTTTAAATATATCTCCTTGCCCTCTCTAAATATTTTCATACACCTACATTCTTCAAAGAACAAACAAATTTCAGTGAAATGTAGCAACATACGAGGGCTGTCCCAAAACATCGTAGACTTTCGTACTGAAATTGTTATTTATAACAGCAGAGACAAACGCTCGTCATGGTTTATAAACATAGGGATTAAGTAAGCCTGTGTGAATTTTTATCGCACTATCTTAAAAACTGGCTAGCGCAGAGTAGTTTGAAACACCCTACCCGTGCAACCCCGGCGCACACTATAGTTACGTAATGACGTTATCGACGTCAACGTTACTCTTTTTCAAAATATTCGCCGTGATGAGCGATGCATTCGCTGTTTCACACAACCGATTAACTTTTCATATGCGCTGACGAACAATGCTTTTCTTCATTCCTCACAACACTCTTAAATGTTTCTTGTTTCAGCTCCTCAAAGTTTTCAAATGTAAGTCATAGTAACTGAAATTTCAGGCATATAAATACGACGAAATCTGAATGGACTATATCAGTGCTGTATGGCACATGTTCAAGCTTTTGAAAAACCCACCACGGCTATTTTGAATTGTGTATACTGGGAAGTGTGGCACCGAACGTTTTCCTAGTGGAATATGATGCTTTCAACTTGAAATTCAAGGTTGTCAACAAACCATCTTCTTTCGTATCGCAATGTGGCATGCAAGAGATCTGTGCGATGAATTTGTTGAAAAATGGCTGCTCTCTCGCATAACGTTGCAAACCAAGTCATGTCTTTTTTCTGCACTTAGCAAGCGAGACATCCACCAGGTTAATAGCCTCTCGAGATGTTTCTCAAGCAAAATCCGATGTAGAGACGAGTTGCTGACCCCGACGATTTCAACCATTTTTATTACCGCAAGATGCTGATCACCATTGAAGACGCTCCTCACGTTTTTCTACAATGAAGCCGTCAATTCATATCGGCCGTTCCGTCTTTGTAAACTAATTTTCAATCCATCCGTCTAAACAAACGCTTATGCTATTTGGAGATCAGAGAACAATAGGCTGATTTATACTTATCTGTTGATTGTAGTTGTTTAAACGTCTGTGTCGGGGTCATATTTAACCTAACACAGTATTCTTTAACAATTTGCTGCGCCGCACTTTCCTTTGACGTCGTCATTTCTAGCGTTTTCAGAACACGGTACCATTCGCGATAACCCTATAGATGTTTTCAAAATACCGCTACGTTAATGATATTTTCCAGGATGACGTCACACATAGCAACGTAAACGTTCATGACGCAATATTGCGCGAATTCAAGCTCGAAGTTGCATTGTAGGAGGTTGAAAGATGCACACCTTTAAATTTACCTGTATGATTTTTGCGTGCGCCGCTAAATCTAACCAGCAATGAATATTTGCTAATTAATAAGAGTCAGGTTTGTTAATGAACTTCATTCTTTATTCTACAAATGTGAAAATGTTTGAAATAGCATCAGTAAAAAAATCATAGAAATTATACGTCGGGTTCTTCAAAAAAATAATTTGTCCACGGTGTTTTGGGACAGCCCTCGTATAGCAAGGTTGCAATGACTATATACGAAATAATTTAGTCGCAGATTGATAGTATCAATACATATCATGTCTTATATGTAGGTAATATTAGTATATGTACTATAATAGTTTGTAAACAAGCAATAATATTTTCAGTTGTTTTGTACTTGTGTTTATGTAAACGTCATGGTCATATTTAACGTAAATGAATCTATTGTACATGGCCAATGGCACTTGCCTTGAGTTGAATTGGTTTGTTATTTTTTTTTTACAGATTATGTATTTGAAGCAGACGACAATCTTAAGACGGATATTAATTGAGAAAAAAGTAAATAAAATTGTCAATATGTCGTCAGTGTTTTTCAGATGTTTTTCGATTTAATTTGACAGTTGAACTTCAGTATTGTGATCTTACAATATAAGTTACTTCATCCTGCATCGCGGTGCCGTACTTTCTTCACTCTTTCAATATTATTATATAATATGACTTAAATGTCATTATTTTGACTGAATGAGTTTTCATCAGCGCAAACATATACATGTACCGGTAAACGATAACGACATGTTTTAACTCTTACATAATGTAGAATACTAAATTCACCCTTACAAACAGTAATGTGCAGACAGCTTCGATCCGCGTAACGCGGCCTCTGATTACGATCCAAACTGTTTGACACTCGTTCGGAAATTTCGTCAGACATACTGCCTCAGATCTAACTTTGAAACGATATTTCAGATAACAATATTGAAGCAGACTTATGTCGGTAAAAAGGGTAAAGTACTCATGATTGATTAATTGCATGATTTTGCGGTTAAAGGGTTAAACGATATCACGAATATACACGCGTTAGCTCGAACACACCCATATTTCAAAGTTACAACGTTTCTTAGCCACGTTTTAACTTTGAACTATGTGTATGTTCGACATAAGCGAGAGATCGACTTACCGAAATTCAACTGATGAACTTATTGTATTTTACTTTATCCTGACACCAATTAATTAACATACAGTGGAGAATCTGTTATTCTTTCCCGTTTAAACGCAAACGTACGCAAACGCAAAACACTAAAACGTAGAAAAGAACAACTTTTGGACAATTCTGATAATGCATGTTTATCTTGGTGGCAAACAGTTTGGAGGGTGATCAGACGCCGGGTTACCCGGCGTCTGATCTGGCTCCAAACTGTTTGCAGTGCGAATAATAGTTTTAGCGTAAACGCGTTTATTGGGAAAGAATAACACATTCTCCACTGTATCTTAGTGGTTGTTTAAGACAAACAGTCGTTATAGAGATGTTTTATTGTATTCAACTGACATTTTACAATTTCATACTCTTTGACATCCCTTAGATGTGGATACCATAGCGTTTAAAAAGTGATTGTTAAGGTTCTATTGCAATTTTAAGAACTGATAACAATTTATAAAATGTAAATTAACTCTTTGCACGCTAGCGGCGGATATGCCACACAGTGATTACCTTTGCAAAAAGTTTGGATTCTGATGAGACGCCGCGTAACGCAGTGTCTCGTCAGATTTCAAAATATTTTAAAGTATCAAGTGTCGACTGTAGTATAATTCTTTATGTGAAGTTATTTCACATCGGTTATATACTTGAACACAAAGTAAAAGTATTTTTGATATTCAGGTGTTGTGTTGCGTGTGTGGCTGTTTATGCAGTTTTTTAACATCAAACAGGCGAGCAAATTTTAGTACTGGATTAAAAAAGTATCAAAGGCCGATACACTTACCATTAAGCAGCCGTTAACTCTCAGCATGCTGGGTAATTTGTTCGTCTGTAACTATTGTCGTCTGCTATTGTTCTAAAATCAGATTGTTCAATATTTCTTTTCAAAACAGGATCAGAGTGTCAAATATGTTGATACCGGATGAGACGCCGTGTCACGTGGCGTCTATTCAGAAGCCAAACTATAAGCAATCACTGTGGGACATATCCGCCGCTAGTGTGCAAAGAGTTAAAATTTTCATCAGCCCATTTCATTGACAGTAAAACCTTAACAAACCCCTTGAACACTATGGTATCCACATCTAAGGGAGGTCAGAGGGTATGAAGTTGTAACATGTCAGCAGAATAAAGTAAAGACCTCTGTCTATCACGACCACTAAATTATGTTTATCATTAGGTGTTTATGCCCATGTGGATTCTTCCATGTTTATATATTGGATTAGTCCATTTTCTATAAAAGGGATGCCTGGTCAAAATTTTCATTTTGTTTTATATTAAAATTCCTATCAGCAAACAGTGTAGACTTGGATCAGACGCCGCATAATTCGGCGTCTGATCAGAGTCAACACTGTTTGCCTATGTCCCTTATATGGGATTGTGGGCACAAATGGGTATAAAGTTAGGAGCCTGCTTGAAGCAAGGTGACAGTAAAACAGAAAGATAATGTTGAAGAAAGGTGGTTGCCTAAAGCAGGTTGAAATTAAAGCAGAATGTGCTTTAAGGCGCATTCTGCTCTATTTTCAGCCTGCATTAAGCTACTATCTGCTTGGCCAGAGAAAACATGTTATAGTTCATACTCATAATAGTTTCATGTTTGAAATACTATCGTTATAGTATTGCAATAATGAATTAAACTATCGATAGTCTATCGTGATAGTGATTGCAACTATCGATTACTATCGAGCGATAGTTTTAATAAACTAATGTAATAGTATTTCAAAAGTGAATTAAACTACCGATAATCTATCGTGATAGTGTTTCCAACTGTCGAAAACTATCGAGCGATAGAAAAGTAAATATGTTTGATTTCACTGGAAAGGAGTAAAATTTACCCCACCCACTTTTTTATATTGGAGATTCAGGCACAGTGAACATTTCCCTACAAATTGTAGCAAATTAATTACCAAATTTTCTATTTGTTGTTTTTAGCCTTGTAAACATAAAGTTTTAGTGAAATAGCATATAAAAACACAGGGTCCCGGATCTTTTAAAAAAGATATAGACCATTTTATCGAAAAAATCCATTTTTTCACTTTTTGGTGTATTTTTATCAAAAACAATTTTTTATTAAAATAATTCTTTTGATCTATTGACTTATATATTATATATAATAAAACTGTACTTCCATGAAAATGTCATGCTCATATTCTAAGAAATTGTAGTGAAAACGGATGTAACAAAGTGCTACCTACCTCTGAAAACGGTGTATGCTGAAAACTACGAATCAGACACAATTTTTAAAAAGTCCCTACCGGTACGAAACAAACATTTTTTCCTCGGCAAATTAATGTTTTATGACTGTATGTACTCACAGAAAATGAGTTATTAACATTATTTGGAAAATGAGTTAGGATTTTTTTTCGGAAATGTCATCATGCTCAAAAAGACAGGCCGACATCCTTAAATGTGTTAAAAGTATTCAACACCATCTTTTTTATTTCACCAGCTAAGCCGTCGGTGCAAGTATTTAAAGTATGTAAGTGCATACTGTAGGATGAGAAATAAATCAGAAAATTCCGGTATGAGCTTTCATTTCATCAATACTGTAGACGGCACTTAGCTTAACACATTCAACCCTAGCGACGAGTATGCTCGTCATTTACAAACAGGTAGACCCTGATCAGAGCGCTCATTAAGGACCCCTCTGATCAGCGTCCACACTGTTTGTGATTTTTCAATAACTTGTAACAAAAACAACCTTTCATAGTCAAAAACTGACTAGACTTTATTCGAAACTGGTTTCTTCCATTGATAGTTTCTGGGTGAATGAGTAAAAACACCGCTAAAATGTATACATGTACAGTGGAGAATCTGTTATTCCTTCCCAATAAACGCGTTTACGCTAAAACTATTATTTGCAGTGCAAACAGTTTGGAGCCAGATCAGACGCCGGGTAACCCGGCGTCTGATCAGGCTCCAAACTGTTTGCCACCAAGATAAACAAGAATTATCAGAATTGTCAAAAAGTTGTACTTTTCTACGTTTTAGCGCTTTGCGTTTGCGTACGTTTGCGTTTAAACGGGAAAGAATAACAGATTATCCACTGTATAGGATTCAAAAGGTAGTAAGGCAAATAAGATTTAAGTGTGAAAGGGTTAAGGATATACGCCTGGTTTGTCGGTCGTAACAGTTGGATATCAAAGTGTTGTTTTACTGATAGATATACTACAGTTTTCTGTTCGTAATTACTCAATTACCACTTATCTGTTGTAACGAAGTTTAAACCGCAGGTACGTAGCACTAGGCCTTGTGTAATTAGTAACTAACTTACTGTACTAGATAAGTTCCAGACTTTTATTAAGTTTACCTGTTTAATGTGAGAGTGCCTGCAAGATATATTCCATGGGGTGTATTAACTTTTATTCTATACCAATGACCCAGTTTCCATACAAATATGTTACAGTGGACAAGACGTTATTCTTTCTTATAAACTCGTGTACGCTCAAATTATTATTTTCATTACATGTACAAACAGTTTGGGCCAGATACAGTAGAGAAACAGTTATTCGTTCCCGTTTATGCGTACGCATGTGCAAACAATGCGCAAACGATACGCAAATTAAACGATAAACGCGTTTGCGCGTTTATAAGTGGATTTTGCTTTTATAAGCGAATTTTTCCGTTTATAAATGTGTTTCAATCGGCATACCTTTGCTGTTATCGAGGCCGATCAATTATACGAATGAAAAAACCCGAAAGGTTTTCAGTCACCAATAATTGACATTCAAGTCACGCTTAATAACTCGGCGTATGATCCGGATCGAATCATTGATGCAGACCAGATATTGAGTAACTCGGCGTATATTATGGATCCAAGCATTCGGCGTCTGATCTGGCTTCAATCAATGATACGGTTTGAAAATCTGCTCCCTGCTATAAACCGGTGTAAATCGCATCACTTATGTAGTTAGGTGTCCCAGCGGGAGACTATTACGCAATCTACCCCGTTAAGATGTAGGGATTTTATGACAGGAAGTTGCTTGGCTGTCCATCGTACATGTACCTCTGGGCTAAAGTGGGAACCCTTAGAGTGTTAGAATACAGTGTGTCATTTAACTCTTTCCTCCCTGAAACTTCAAATAGAAAATCCAAGTTTCCATTTTCGTCTAGTATATCTCTGACTTTAAAGGGTTGTTTTTGTCAATGTTTAGCATTGTGACAGAAATGAAGCTGAATAAGTTTTTAAAAAACCTGGTATGTATTGTTCCTTAACAGTTTATAACGATGGGTAACTACTGTACATTGGTCAAAATTAGCTCAGATGTATAAAAGATATATAAACGCTATTTTTGCTGAAATAAGGAATAAGTTCTGAATGGGAAAGCCTGACCGACAAGGATTATCTCCCTTGCGTTTATAAACGGAGTAAATTATCGAAATTATGTTGAAGAAATACGGTAAAGTTCGGTTTAACCTTTTCGGCGCCGAAGTCGAATAAAGTCGACTTTGCTAACAGTTTTGATCCAGTATAGACAGCGCGAAATGCGGCGTTTGATCAGCATCCAAACTGTTTGACATTTCGTATCTATATCTCTTAAGTCATACTACATGAACATTGAATAATGTTTTGAAATTATCTAACAAACATTAATATTGAAACAGACGACAATTAGGCGGTGAAGGGGTAAAAACCTCACGATTAATTTGGCGCCGAGAAGGTAAAGCTATATGCGTTATCAAAATTATGTTAAAAAGTTACGGTACAGTTCGATATAAGGGAAGTTATTGAGGTTTTAACACTTTCACAGTCCAATTGTTCGTGAGATTTTAACCCCTTCAACGATTCATTGTCGACTCCTTTAGTTGTGTTGGCTGCAATATCGTTTCAAAGTTTTAAAAGATAAGCAGTGTGACTGATGAAATAACAAAACGAGTGTCAAATAGTTTGGTTACCGATCTCGTGTTTGCAAGCGCGATTTTAAGCGTCATTGACTGTGAAAGGGTTATATGTTATTATATCAAGTAAAACTACAATAAACCGGCTGTCTGATGTAGCAATTTATACATAAGTCTGGAAACGCATGCACTTTGATAATCATTATGTAACCTACTATATATTATTGGTAAAAAGAACACTTTGTATACAGTCTATCTCTATGTCTTTGCCAAGTTTACAGTGGAGAATCTGTTATTCTTTCCCGTTTAAACGCAAACGTACGCAAACGCAAAGCGCTAAAACGTAGAAAATAACAACTTTTGGACAATTCTGATAGTTCATGTTTATCTTGGTGGCAAACAATTTGGAGCCTGATCAGACGCCGGGTTATCCGGCGTATGATCTGGCTCCAAACTGTTTGCACTGCAAATAATAGTTTTAGCGTAAACGCGTTTATTGGGAAAGAATAACAGATTCTCCACTGTAGCTGCTGAATATGTGTCATCTGCTTTACCACGGAATTATACATTCTTTTTGGTAAACAGATTAATTATTTATGACCCAATTTAGCAACAGCGGTTGCCAAGAACACATTACATGTTGATATCATCGGTAATATACTTTGCAAAAAAGTTAACCTACCTGTTGTGAAATCGTCTGCTTTGAGATTGTCGTCTGTAAACTTTGTAAAATTCAGATTTATACATTTTAAAGTAAATACATCTGAAGACGAGTGTCAAATAGTTTGGATCCAGATCAGACGCCGCCGCCGCATAGCATCAGACGCCGCGCTATGCGGCGTCTGATCATGATCCAAACTGTTTTCCAAGCAGTGAAATCGCCACCAACAGGCAAAAGGTTAAGACATATCCGTATGCATCCCTTGTAATTTATGGCGGCTAAAATATATTTTATGTCTAAATTCAAACGCTCTACAGTAGAAAAAATGTAACTATTTTCACACAAATAAATACGAAAGACTCAAGCAAGAAACGTAACACAAACAATACACCCACCTCTCAAGCAGAACACAGGCGTTTATACTTACACGATGACAACTGAAACAGTTTGGTACCAGATCAGGCTCCATTTTACTGTTTTCACTCATATAGCAATAATTAGTTAGTTTATTTTTCTACATTTTACTTAAATGCGTTTGCGTTTCATTTGCATTTAAACGTAAATCTACGGATAGGAAATATGATTCGATATTCCTGGTCAGAAGTTTTTCAACCAAATTGACTGTTTGAATTTTTTCGTTTATAATTACTTCTAAAATTGTAATTTTGCATTGGTTTGAGCATGAACGAGTATGAACGTGTAAATAACTAACTTCGAAACCATTTTCGATGTAGTTTTCGTTGTAGTTAAAAAAACTTCTAGGGGACTGTTTTCATCAGCTCATGAAGACTTGTTCAGGGTTTACACTATTTGCAATGGTAAATACGCATTGCTTGTGGTTTGGTTCTCTTAAAACGGCCACGGCTTGAAACAATTGCAATCCGCTTCTCAAATTTGATTGTTAGGTAAATTGACCTGATTTGACGCCGTGTTTGTCGTCGTCTGATCGGGATCCGAACTAGTTAGGAAGAAAAATATTGTTATCGTGGGAGAGTCGAACCTAACGTTGTAAGAACTTGCGACCCGGTCCAATTACCTTATTTATATGGAAGTAAAATATGTTTGAACTTAAGTACTTCGGGTAAGGCGACGACAGGGATAAATCAACCGTCCATACATGTATGACGGGTTTAAATGATGGTTGATTCTCGTTGTACTTGGTACAGAAGTACATTCGCTATGTGGCTTTCAATAAGCATTAAACTATACTAACACGATAAAGAAACTATATATTTGCTTTAGGGGACTGTTGTTATACTTTTAAGTACAAACTATGGACACGTTTGGTAGAAAAATGTTTTGTTTACACGATGGTGTATGGGTTCATACCGTCGTAAATGGCAAAAAAGATGTCGTTTATTCCTTATATTTATATCTTTATTGTCTGTCTTATCCATTTAATGTGTATTTTGACCAGATATCATATACCGGCCAAATAGGATTGATATATGTAATCCGGGATGTAACGTCTATTCGATTTATTTAATATATGGTATGAAAAGTAGTCCAAAATACATGTTTTTGAGTTGATTACAAAGTCAAGCTTTTACCTGTAAACTGTGGCTGGGTGCTTAACGAACACTTATAAGACATTAAAAATAAACAATGCAACTTAAATATCTTTTTACAGCATATTTTAAAATATTAAGTCGCGCAAGTTTATTTCAGCCTAATTACATGCCATAGCAACCATTGGCTGGTCGCAAGGTCGGTATCTCTCCGGCGAAGACTCCACCCTCTTTCTAACTGGCTGGAAACAGTTTCGATTTGTAGGTTCATAAAATAGACCGTTGACCGCTTAATGCTTTTGGTCTGTAATTAGAAGTCATGGTACCTAACAGCATCATTACCCGTGTAAAATGTTATTTGAAAACAGTTTGGATCTTGATAAGATACCAAGTGGATCTGCGTCTGATCAGGATCCAAACTGTTTGACACTACTTTAGTTAATTTACATAAAGTTGAAATCAAAAAATTAATACCAGACGACACTTGTTCAAAGAAGATGCAGTCATGGCCGTGAATGCGTTAAACTGTTATGCGTGTTGATTTGATTATATTCTGAACTCAAGTTTGAATGTAGTAATACTTGTTTTGCAAGTGAAATAAAATAACAGTTATAAGATAGGTGATTGTTCACGTCTTTTCTATGTGATCTGTAATCAACGTATGTCTATTTTCGCGTGACATAAGCTTTGATTATAAATAGCTATATAATTAATTTATCATACCCTTATCTAGATACGGTGTTCCCTCTCTACAACAACACACAACGGGAAACAAAGACTGTGTGTGTTGTTCGGAGAGAATTGTTTTAGGGAGGGATAAGTAAAACTTAGCATACATTTGCAAACAGCTTGAATACAGACCAGACGCCGCGAAACGTGCAGTCTGATCTGGATTCAAGCTGCTATTAGTTACTCGTCATTATATTTTTTCTGTCATAATGTTCACGTATATGTAACTTTGATATACAACAGTAGACGATAATCTTAAGGGAACGATATAGCATCAGTGAACGTGTTAGAATAATAATCTGTGCTGGTGAACAGCGGAAAGCATTGTTGTAAGTAGTGACCTGAAGTCGGGGGTCGTTGTACGGAGCACTATATACATTGTACTACATTGTATGCCACACGATGCAGGACACACGACACTCTTCTAATACAGGACTCCCATGAGGAAACCGTACCCACATAACAAACCCACATGTCAGTGTAGAGTGACTGATTGTTTCAGGATTAGTCTGAGAAACGAGGTTACGTAAAGTGTGACTCCTAGTGGGCGTGTTGAAATAGACGGTACATGTTTATGGCAGAATCATTATGTTGGGAAAAAAGACTTTTACTTAATGAGACAATGTGTTTTGCGGTATATCACTGTGTATACCCGTACACAGGATATTGGTACCAGCGAGTCGAGAAAGTTATGGATTTGTTAGCAGATCGCTCTGCAGTGCAGGTATGTTTTCGTGATTTCCTGAATTATATGTCTAAGATCAATATGGAAAATAATACGGTATCAAAGTGTGATGATTCTGGAACATGCTGATGTCATAACATTTCAGTTTTACCAAGATAAACTCTCGTAAGACGTATAAACATGCTGCCTGGTACCGGTAAATAACAACGTTTGCTGACAAAATATCATTGTAATATTTTTTTTATAACTGCATAAGAGAATTATTCATGTTATACGAGTAATTTGTACTATCTTGATCAATATTTATGAAGCTTAAACTATTGTATTTGCCGCATGTGCTTAAAAAACCCGAAATGAAATTTGGCTAGGTGTACGGCAAATTGATACGCTAGTGAACGGCATATTGCAAAAACCTTTTAATCCAGTGTACGGCATCTTGCTTAAATCTACATCGAAATCGACGGCAGTTTGGTTTGTACAAGTATACATTCTGTACATTGTCATTTGTTTTTTACAGATTATGGACCTGTACAAATGTACCTACTGTAAGAAACAACTACCAACGTTCCGTGAGGTAATATCACACTTGATAGAGAGGCATGGATGTCAGGAGTTAAAATACCTTCGCCAGCGTGTTTGTTCCGCAAAAGTGTGCAACTTTAAAATTATACCTGAACAATGTAGAAAGGAGGGGAGAGTTATAACTATAATAGACGAAACTGAAAAAATCCATCTATCTAAGTTTAGATTTCGAAATCTGTGTTTAGGTTTCGAAAAATGCCCTTAACTTCTATGTCCCTTGATATATTGCTTTTATACTGGGTATGCATGTGTATATGGACAAACCCTGTCCATGGACACACATCATTTTCCTCAGTGACCTTGACCTTGAAGTAAGGACCCGCGTTTAGGTTTCGAAACCTGTGTTTAGTTTCCCAATGGCCAATAACTCCTATGTCCATTGAGATATTCCTTTCATATTCAGAGTGCATGTGTATATGAACATGGCATTTCCTTGTATGCAAAAAAAAATTGATCTCTGTGACCTTGACCGTAAACTTAAATGCTTGGGAATGATTTCAGACATATTTCAAAAGCTTTATAACCTTGAAGCCAGACATAACAAAATATCAAATAACTCATTTTCATATAAGTATATAGGCATTAAGTTTCTCAAAAATGCCTTTAAACTCCTACGCCCATTGAGATATTCCGTGTGCATGTGTATATAGACAAAACCTTTCTTGCATGCAAAAAGTTTGACCCCAGTGACCTTGACTTTCAACTAAGGATCCAGCTTAAGGTTTCGAAATCTGCGTTTAGGTTTCTCCAACTGCCTATAACTTATATATCCATTGAGATATTCCTTTAATATTTGGCATGCATGTGTAGTGACACTACATTTCAATGCATGCAAAAAACAGCCCAGTGACATTGACCTTTAACTTAGGTCCCGGGTTTAGGTTTCGAAATCTACGTTTAGGTTTCAAAAAAGGCTTATACATGTAATTCCTATGTCCCTTGAGGTGTTACTTTCATATTTGGTTTGTATGTGTACATGTGTACATGGACAAGACCTTTCCATGCATGAAAAGTGGTTGACCTCGGTGGCCTTGAGTGTGCCAATGGCGAGCTTTGTTGTCTCTCTGACAACTCTTGTTCATTCTTCCCCCGTGTGTTGAAAATTATTTCATTTTATACAGTAATGAAGATGTAACATACGACATGTTTCCTTTATCCTAGCAGATGGTCGCTGGAAACAGACTGAAAGTAACTCAAAATGCATCTTACCTTGGCGCATTCGGCTTTACTTTAAACCTGCCTGAAAGACATTTCCTCCGTCAATTGATGGAACCCCCCTCCCCGTTTTTCTCACTAGGTGTGAACATACAGGTAACGCAGTAGTAAAGTGTAAAAAGCCAATGCATCCAATCTCAAGCTGTCTAGAGAGGCCCTCACATACTCGCACTCAAGGGTTTTTTCAATAGGTTTTACTATCCAAACTTTCAAATTTAAGGTAAGGGCCTCACATAAAACGTTTAGATGAGTATCCATAGACAAGATAGCAGTAAGGAAAAAACTCGCACATTTTACCTGGTTTGGTGTTACAACCGAATGAAAGAAATGTATTTAAGTACTCATCCGTCTACAAAACTAAAACAAGCTAAAAAGGTTTAAAGATATATCCTCAGTTCATTGATGAAGTCCCCCATTGTTCTCGTAAGGCGAGAAAAAGCATGCAGCATAAGCTGCCAGCGGGTATACCAATCTCAGTTTACCTCGTGAGGCCCAGATAGACTCATGCTCAAGAAGGCTTTCAATGGTTATTTCTAACCAAATTATCAAATATAAAGGTACGATCTCACGTGGGACGCTTCAATGGTTCTTTGCTACCGGCATGTCCACAAGACCCATGTTTTATGCAAGGAAATTATCTGGCAAGGCCTTATGACCGGAGATGTCTTTAAAGGATATACCAACCCCGCAGAGCTATCCAAAAACTGTCCTCTAACGTCTGTTATTGTACACTTACTGTTAATGTTCATTATTACAGGCGTGCAGTCCGTGCTGAGCAACATGTGTGCTAAATATCAATTTTAACTCTTTCATTCGAATACACGTAACCCTAAGTGCCCATTGGATAATGTTTGGGTCAAGACAAGACGCCGCTTAACGCAACTTCTGATCTATATTCATGCCGCTTAACGTGACTTCTGATCCATATTCAAACTGTTTAGCACTCTTATTGAAACAAAGGACTTAGTGGTTCTTCGCACACGATATTATTGAATCAGACGACAATTCAGCAATATAAGGAATAACAAGCAAGTGTAACACGACCGCGGCAGTTTTCTAAAGAAAAGAACTCTGGGTTGAATTGAATACCGATCACTTTAAAGTGGGCAACTTATTCTGATTGCACTGTGGTAAATGATACCGCATAACCCAGTAATCTTACTGCACGATATGTCCGTGCAAAATTGAAAAACACATATGGAAATTATAGTTGTATACGTGTATTTCAATATTGTAGAAGTGGGTGGATTAGTTCGATATCATAAATTTACCGCAATCATTATTGACTCTGTGTTAGAAATCTTCGAATTAGGTAAAGTCCGATACAGTTACTCGTTCGCTTAAAAGTGTCCCATTACGTGAATAGCTATTAGAATATGTTCAAAGTGAATTCATTGTTTCAATTTAAACTTCTTAGGTATACTCGCTCTAGATCTAGTTTATCTATTCTAAGTAAATTAACAATGAAAAGTATATAATTTATAAATAGGAAGACTGTTCTCGGTATTCAGCTACCTTTGGCTGAAAGTAAAACCCCGAGGATGAGCTGTGACAGAGCAAAACGTTTTTAGGGCCAAATACCTGGTACCAAACCCCCGTACAATGACACATCAATATGCCGTGCAGTGAAATTTCATTCACAACCAATATGCCGTACACTTGACACAAATTTGTTTTAATTCTATTCTTAAAAGTATGACCCAACAGTGTGGTATTAGTGAGTCACAGGAATTATTATGAAAAGGATCGAATGTTTTATGAAAAGATTGTAGTCTGGATCGTTTTAAACAGTTGATACATGTATCATAAATTTTCGTCAGCAATCGTCGTTATTTACTGGTACCAGGCAGCATATATATATGTTTTACGAGAGTTTCTCTAAATAAAACAGAAATGTTTTGACACCAGTGTATCCCAGAAACATCACGCTTTAAAACGGTATCATAGACATGTTGATCATATACATTTTATGCTATAAATCATGAAAAAACATACCTGAACTGCAGAGCGACCGGCTAACTCTCTCGACTCGCTGGTACCAATATCCTGTGTACGGGTATACACAGTGTATATGAGAGGATCTGCTGTTCGGGCAACCACCACAGCGTGTATAGAACGCCATTTTCTCATATAACTACCCCTGTTTTTATAGCGAACAACGATCACGAATATCCTTGTCTCCAACATGTGTGAGATAAATTTGATGAGGTCACTCTAACGTTACTATTTATAAAGGCGATTTTATGTAACCGGGTTTCCAGAAAAAGCCTTTTGCTTAAAAAAAACCACCTTAAAATCGTTGGATATGTGAGAAAAAGAATCTGTCACTCGTCGATGTTTAAGACAAGATGATCTCAAGCTCGTCTAGAATAGAAAAGTAATTACGCTCTCCAAGGCTCGCTTTATAACATTTCAAGTCAAGCCTCGTTTGAGATAGCTTGTCTTAAACATCGACTCATGATAGATCATATATGTATGTCTTTAATGGAATATACCGGTCAGCACATATCAAGACTTAAATATTGCAATATCAAGACATAAACGAGTCAATGTGTAACTTTAAATAATAATGAATAACAAAATGTTACCTTCTTTGAATATGACAAGTGCACTCTTCACATGTACACTGTTTTTTAATTGGTTATTAGCCTTTAGTATTGACATTTTGATGTAATTATGCTATGGAGAGGATTATGTAAAGTCAATGCGGCTCGTGATTTCTACCTTCTTACTGTTTCCGCATGTAACGTAAAAGTGGTAGGCACGGTTGGCAAAATGTCTAGATGGACAAAATACAGTACAATGTATTGCATTATCGGTACAAATATTCATGCAATTTGTTACAATATTTGTTTGAAATAGGACAAAGATAATTTGCACTGGGTTTAACCCTTTAAGTACCACATTTTTCGTGCGATATTTACCCCTTCGCCGTTGCATTGTCGTCTGCTTCACTTTGCAAGATCGCTTCAAAGTAAGATAGTGTCAAAGAGTGTAACAAGTTTGAATCCTGATCGGACGCCGCGTTACGCGGTGTCTGAACATGATCCAAACTTTTTGCAAACGCGCTTTTATGCGTCATTGAGAGTGAAAAGGTAAATAAATCAGAATTTAATTTGTTAAATATAATTATATAGCCTAGGCGTATTTGATTTTGTTTCTATCTTATTCAACCAATATTGTCTGTTTGAAGCTGAATTACATTTGCCAAAATCTATATTTCCTGTACGAAATTGAAAACGTGTTTTGCGGGAATCCCGAATCATTGGATCGCAATGTCAACAAAATCACAATCAGCTCATAAAACTTCGTACGATAAAAACGGTCGTACGTCAAAACTCTAAAAAACATTCAATTTCTGATATTTCTATCTAACACTGTCTTTTGACATCTCTTTGGGATCGTCTTTTCAAGACGATTCCACACAGAAGACGTTCTTCCTTCCAAATAAACACGTCTACGCCAGATATTTCTTCATTGCATTAATAGCATGCATGGAGTATTCACCTGTGTTTAGATTTTACACAATGCTTAAATGAGTAGTGGTTTAATTCAAAATCGGCTGTTCTTGCAAAGTCTGATCTTGCTCCAAACTGTTTGCAATGGAAACGATAGATTTCGCGTAATCGTGTTTATTTGGTGATACATTTTTGTATTTCTTGATAATAGATATTGAGGTTGCATTTTTTTAAAACAAAAACAAAACAACAAACAACATTATAAGTATTTTTAAAGAATGGAGAGAAAGTTAACTTGGTAAACACCTGAATGTGCAAGGCAATTATAAAACACGTGTTTGGGACAACTTTTCAAACCGTATATAGACACAGCAATGACTATTACATCTATGAAACTTACTTGGCCGATATATAATATATTCGTGGAATTAAAAACAAATCTAGTCAAGATGCACATTGACAACGAGGAATATAAAATAATAGAAATAAACGACGAATTTCTGCTGTTCACGAAACTTAGCGAGCACAGCTTAAGGGTTAACACTCAGATAAACAGCAGAAAAACGTCGTTTATCTATTAAATAGATGCTTCGTTGTATGATTAAGAAGAAAGGAAAGTATATTTTGGACACAAAAGGTGATAAATCCATTTTTTTTTAATAAATACTCAATTTTTTGCCTTTGATTTCTCCATAAGAAAGGAGCTCCACTTTATTCATTTATGAATATGTACTAATTAGGAAAGTGTTGTTGTATCTTAGCAGATGGAAGTTAAAGCAGAATTCTTCAAGTGGAAATATGTTTTCAAAACTAAAAACAGGATATTGTTTGAATTTACAAAAAGTTTGAATCCAAATGACGAATACCGGTAGTTAATCCAGTGTCTGATCTGATTGCTGCATACTCTTGTTTGACATTAAAATAAAGTTGTCTTTCAGTCGACAATGCATAACATACTGACTCTATGTTTTTTTACAGACAACAAACGAGGATTAATTTATCGACTTCGTATGATGGTATTGTCATTAGGATTTACGTCGCTCAGTCTCAGCCTGGTCATTAGGTTTATCTTGTATATCAGCTTTGTGTCACTGACACGGCATTTACAGCGCCCCCTCTCTACAATGACACCCAATGGAAGACAAAAGCGTGTGCGTTGTTCGGAGGGAGTTGCTGTAGGGAGGGAAATTGACTTACATTTGAATACAGCTGGAATCCTGATCAGACGCCGGTCCTGATCAGACGCTGGGTTATGCGTCGTCTGATCTTGATTCGAGCTGTTTGCCATGCGTCATTAATTTTTGTTATGTCAAAATCTCTAATATGTAAATTTGAGAAAAACAGCAGACGACAATTTTAATTAGATTATATTGCAGTCGTAAAAAGTGTACATAATTATACTGTTTTGGGAACAGCGGCAAGGGCCGTTGCAAGGAGGGAATCGTTGTTGGGAGGGCTGTTGTAGAGAGGGAGCACTGTAACTCGTGTGTCGTTCACCGAAGCAGATAAAGTCTCAGACACGATAATGCACTCAGCCAAATACAGAATTAAGACTGCTTCATGGTGATTCTTCTCTTAAATAACACAGAATTTACCCTTGTGTTGCCGTTCACATAATTCCGGGTATGTGCAAATAGATTAGGTATTGATCAGCTGTCGAGTACCTCGACGCATGATCAGGGTGTAACCTTCCCGAAACTTGTCATGTGATTTAAACCATTCAGAACGCGTTGCAAATATATTTGAGTAAGTTGTACAGCTGATATTTCAAAGCGAAAATTGTAATGACAAGAGATGGGTTAAGAAAGCTACACAGGCGTTTCTTGCCAGTGAGTATTTTACCCCTTCACCGTTTCATTGTCGTCTGCTTCAATATTATTGTGTGCAATATCGGCAGTATAACTGACGTAACTTCAATACAATTGGAAAACAGTTTTGATTCTGGTCGGGATCTAAACTGTTTGCGAATGCGTTTAATGACGTCATTGCGGGTGAAAGGGTTAAATTATAATGCCAATTTATCATCTTCTTTGTCGCCGGCAAAATCAATCAAACATCCATTTTATACATTGACGCGCATAAAGGGTGACAGACGTTTTTTCTCGTTTAAAAGCTAACAAATCGCAAACTCAATTACAAAAATGTAAACAAAAATACTTTTTTATCAAATTTCTACCGATTTTTTATCTGAGTGGCAAATAGTTTTGAGCCTTATCGGTTTGATCCCCAGAATCTGATCTGGCTTAACATTGTTTGTAATGGGCATCATTGTTTCAGCCTAAAAGCATATACAGTTCTCCCTCCCTACAACGGCCCTATGAACAACGACTCCCTCCTTACAACAAACTTTCCACTGTTCCCAATACATCACTGCTGCAATATCGTCTGCTTAAAATTGTCGTCTACTGTTCTTTCTCTTTTTTACATATTGGACATTTTGACAGAGAAGAATCAATAATGACGAGTGACAAATAGCTTTGATCCAGATGAGACACAGCGTTACGCCAATTTCCCTCTCTTAACAACTCCCTCAGTCGTCTCCTATTTGGTGTTGTTTTAGGGAGGGAACACTGTCTTTGGAGAGAAAAGCATCTTCTCCAAATATCGACATTTCATTAGTCAAAATGCTTTAATGAGACTGAATGCCAAATTATTTCAAGATCAACATTTTGTAAATCGGTTTCAGGCGCCGGGCAGGTTTATGCTAAAACACTTTAACGAAAAAACGGTAATGAGCTTGGTCGGGATTCGAACCAGTGCGTACAAGACAAACCAGTGTTCGGATTATCGAGCTTGCCAATTATTCAGACCGTATTCTTTCATATTGGTATTTCATGTAATTGCCATTCATACGGCGAAAATAAAGAAGGTAATACAGTGGAGAATCTGTTATTCTTTCCCAATAAACGCGTTTACGCTAAAACTATTATTTCAATTGCAAACAATTTGGAGCCAGATCAGACGCCGGGTAACCCGGCGTCTGATCAGGCTCCAAACTGTTTGCCACCAAGATAAACATGAAATATCAGAATTGTCCAAAAGTTGTTCCTTTCTACGTTTTAGCGCTTTGCGTTTGCGTACGTTTGCGTTTAAACGGGAAAGAATAACAGATTCTCCACTGTAGCTACTTTAAATATTTCAATGCCAAATGTTATCGTCTGTTTAAACCCTCCTACCGCCAAAATTTCTATTCAGGATCCATGCTCTTTGAAAAGTCGCCTTTTGGTGCCATTGGCAGTGAAAGAGTTGTTTACCTTACAGTATTAATAGCACATAGATATTGACGAGGTAATGTTCACGAATAAAGTAGAAATAAGTGATTTAAAACATCAAATAAATAGATGTCAGTGATGTTCCTCGGGCTAGGTTTTATGTCAACAATCAAAATCAAAAGGATATTTGCACAATGATATTATAATATTGTTTTATTTTCTTTGCAGACAAAATGTCAATTGTGATCTGGTTTTCAGTCTCTTTCAATCTTAATTTCAGACATAACAGCAGACAAATATATCTAAATAGAGGTTCTCCCTGTAGTCAATGGTTCAGGAAATTTTCATAAAACATTGATTACAGCGCTCCCTTTATACAACGACATCCAAAGGGAGACACAAATATGTGCGTTGTTCGGAGGGAGTCGTTATAGGGAGGGACATTTTCAAACATCTTGAATCGAGATCAGATGCCGCGTAACGCGGCGTCTGATCTGGATTCAAGCTGTTTGTAACTCGTAATTGTTTTCTGTCAAAATGTCCATTATGTGACTTTGACAAAAAAACAGCAGACGACAATTTTAAGCAGACGGCATTGCAACCGTGAATAAGTTGGATATAATTGTCCTGTTAAGGGAACTGCGGCAAGCGTTGTTGTAGTGAGGGAGTCGTTAGTCGTTGGTCGGAGGACCGTTGTAGAGAGGGATCACTGTATATTCAAACAAATGCGCGTTACCATACCCGGTGATATAATACTGGAGTATAATTTTGTTCATTAGCGTCAGCTGTCACATGAGACCTACGCATGTCAATCATGATCAAGTCGAACCATGTCATTATTTGATGATTTGTCAATATTGGCTTATCATTACGGGCGATTGGCACACTGATCGATCTATACACAATGCTACTGTATCGTGTTTTGGAAAGGTTAATGTTTCTCGGTTTACCGTTTTGCATGCTTTGGGTATATATATCTTTATTTCCTCAAGATCGAAAATTACAAATGCATGGATAAGTATATGACAAACAACAATCAATATATTATACATGAAAATAAAATAAAGCAAGTGTCAATTTACAGTGGAGAATGTGTTATTCTTTCCCAATAAACGCGTTTACGCTAAAACTATTATTTGCAGTGCAAACAATTTGGAGCCAGATCAGAAGCCGGGTAACCCGGCGTCTGATCAGGCTCCAAACTGTTTGCCACCAAGATAAACAAGACTTATCAGAATTGTCCAGAAGTTGTTCTTTTCTACGTTTTAGTGCTTTGCGTTTGCGTACGTTTGCGTTTAAACGGGAAAGAATAACAGATTCTCCACTGTAGTAGATCAAAAAACATATGCAAACATGATAAACATGTTTAGATGCAGCACATGTTTATATACCTCGTTTTATTTTAAAGGTTCGTATGTGATATCAGTTTTAAAAAACTAGCATAGCATCATTAATTTAATGGGGTTGTAGTATATTCAGAGAAAATTACAAACCAATTATGAAGAATAATGAAACTGACTTCAACAACATTGGTAGTTTTAGATACATTTCGATGCCCAATGAAAGACAAAACAATCCAAATAAAAACCCATATAAGAGGTTGGAATCGAACCCGTGCGGAAGACAAAACAACGTGTGTGTCCTGTGCTGTAACCACTGGACTACCTGGACTATTACATGGCTTTCTTTTTTTATCCTACATGTATTTCATGAAACTATAAATCTGGTCGGTGGTGGCAGTTCGGACATATAGCTACTTGGAGATTTTAAGAAATCCTTATGATTTGTATTTTTCTTGAAAAAATATAAACGACAATTACAACAAGTCGCTTAACTTAACTTTATTCCAACAGACCGGTTTCAGTTCGAACAAAATGGTCTTCTAAAACAATAAAAAAACGTTGTATTGGTAAATCCCTAGTTAAGTACAACATAACATTCTGTCCTGTTATTGCTGTCTGTTTGGTCTGCTAAGCACTGTAGACATCTTAAAGGCTACTAGCAACGTGACTTCTCACTCGCGGCTCGGTGTTGTATATGTCCCCCAACCGGACGTTGATCGGCGACAAGAGGATCTTAGATTCTTGATCCTTTTCCACCGACATTTTAGACGATGTAGTTTAATCTGGGTATATTACTCGGTGTCTTATCTTATTCCTAGCTGCTTGCAATCGACAATAACTCTTAGGCGATTTTTAGGGCTACAGTTTCTTTACTGTAGACCTGTCAAAATACACAAGGTTTTCGGAAACAAAACTTTTTTTTTCGGAGTAGGGCTTTCAACTTCTTTTATTACATATTTTGACATTGTAAATTCATTCTTAAAAAGAACATCACAGAAACCAGGCTTATTCTTACATTTGTTACTGCGTGTCGGGTTCCTTACGGTGAGAGTAATTTTTGTTCTCATGAATAAATTTAAAAGATTTAGCCTATAAATTCTAAGTTGTATTAGCCTATAAGAATAATATAATTATCTTTGAAACTGTCTGTCTAAGTCAACATGTGTGCGTGACAAGAACCATGTTTCCTTGTTTCTAAACTATTTCTCTGCCAAGTTTAGCCGTCTGTTTTAACACTTCGGCAAGTATCTTTATAATTTGTCGTCTGCAATGTTGACCCTTTCACGCATAGCCTGTTTCTGGTATTGAGGATAGTTGAAGATAGGGTTATGGCTCTTTTACTAAGGAATCATACATATACAAGCCTACTAAATTTGGCTGTACAAGAGTTTAAAAATGAGAAATCTTATGAGTTTGGCGAAGAACGGATAAGTGCTTTAATTTATTAGTACTAGTTTGAGATCCAAACATTTAAGTGACGCGTATGTTTAAATCCACATGACGACATAGAAGATGAGCCGTGACATAGGAGAACCTGACTGTTTGCATTGCAGCAGTGTACATACCAAGCACCGCTGTCATCACAGGCTCTGTGTCTGCCAAATACCGTACTAGTATATTATACTGCTGAATACAATGCTTTAGATTCATGTTGATGTGAAACAGTGTAAATCATTAGCAACCACCGTGTTTTTTACGCGACGACTTGCATTGATATACACTGTTTAAAATGCAGTATGGCAGGTTTACTCATGGCACTGCTCCAATGCAATCATATCTCGACGATAAAACATGGTCTTGTTATTTATTCCTCGTGCAACAGTGCCGCATGCTTCAAATAGAATGACAACATGTACAATGCTCTCTCTCTACAACGACATATAATGGGAGACAAACATTGTGTGCGTTGTTCGGAGGGTATCGTAGGCAGGGAAATTGGCTGCATTTGCAAACAGCTAGAATCCATATCAGAAGCCGCGTAACGCGGCGTCTAATCTGGATTCAAGCTGTTTGTCATTCGTTATTAAAAAAAATTCTGTCAAAATGTCCATTATGTACCTTTATGTAAGAAGGGAGTCTTTGTTGGGAGGCAGCACTGTAGTTTTAAATTATGGTTTTACCTCTTTTACCCTTTCGGCGCCAAATTAAACTTTTTGTTTGAATTATTACAAAACACGCCTCTGTTTCTAACACTCAATTGCAGTTTCGGTGAAGGCATATATACGAGAAAGCTTTAACCAGAATGTAATTAAATACATCCCTAGATGACCTTTCGATCATAACGCCTTGCCAGACAATTTCCTTGCAGTAATCATGGATCTTATGGACATGTCGCTAGCAAAGAACCATTGAAGCTTCTCGTGTACGACTCTACCTTTATATTTGATAGTTTGGTTAGACATAACCATTGAAAATCACTAGAGCATGAGTATAATCTGGACCTCACCAGGTAAACTGAGATTGTGCTGCACATGATTTGACAGTTACATTGACACCTCCAGAACAATGGGGTGGTGGTCCCTCAATGGATTGAGGAAAAGTCTTTTAAACAACTTTTGGCTTCACTTACATCCATGCTTTAATATCAACCCGCTTAAAGTAGAAAACTCTTGCCGTTTGAGTCGTTTTAATAACATGGTTTTATGATGGTTTATTAAGGTTTTCGCCCTCTTAGCAGACTATTTATTGTTCAATAGTTTGTTTATTAGCTAAGGGAAGCTACATTATAAATGGAAACTAATAAAACTCGAGAATGACATTTAATATTTGAAATAACTGCAAGAATAACTGTCTAGACTTTGAAGTTCTAATACTTTTGAGACTATCAAATTATTCATTATTTACAACAAGCTTGTGACAGGATTTTGAACTACATATCAAGATAATATATCCCGATAGCGGTTTATCATTCTATACATGTTCGTAATGTTTAACGTATAGTAATAGCTCTGTTCAACTGTTCATCAAATTTATTTATCGAATATCGGCATATTAGTTCAAGCTCTATTTTGAAGCGATTTAAAACTTATATATATATAATTCATTTCTAATTTGAGTCATTTCAAGGCTAAACACGAACCGTATAGTTCGACTTATTAAAACATTGCTAGAAAATATTGTGTCTTTTCATAATAATTGAGCCGTGCAATCAAAACCCTGCCTTATTGTATTACAAATAGTGTAGATTATGGCCGGCTGCATCGTCTTTGGCTTGCCTTAATCTTAACTGTTTGACACCCACATGCATCTAAAATATTTTATGTACGAACGTTCGTAGCTGTCATTCTATACGGTATTTGTCAGTATGGAACAAACTCAGATACAGAGGCCGTGATGAAAACGTTGCTCGGTATGTATAATGTTTCAATTATGTTTTTGCTCAAATCTGACCCATCAAATGCTTGAAAAAAGCCATGGTTCTACTTAAACTCTTGATTGCATCGAGGCCTTTGGTCTTGCCATGAACTGACCGTTTGTGTTTGCTGAGATTACATTACATATATAAGGGTAATATTAAGAATCTACACTTGGTCGTACAATAAATCATTTCAAATAAAATTATAAATAAATCTAGTACAGACACTGATGAGATGCTGGCATTTGAGGCGTCTCATCAGCGCCTATACTGTTTGCTTTTATCTCTTGTTGTGGGTGATAGGCATACCTTTTTCAAGAAATAGCCCACATTGTTTTAGACTGTTTAACCCTTTACCCAATAACCCGTTTATAACATTAAATACAGGTGATCACTTAAAGCAGGTTGAAAGTAAAGCAGAATGTGCCTTAAGGCACATTCTGCTTTACTTTCAGCCTGGTTTAATCTACCGTCTACTAGGCTATATTAAATATTTGTTATGGTAATTGTTCATGAGGAAATAAACTGGAACTATTTTCTTCAGTGGAGGAATAAATTAAATACGCTAAAAGTCGCTTCTATAGGGGAAAGGGTTAAGCATCTTCACTGCAATTATTGCGTCATAACCCGCCAAACCCATTCCCTTACACAATATCGTCTGCTCGAAAACATATTGTCTGCTTTTATTTCAAAGTTTTAAAATGGTATACAGTTAGACTTCAAATGCATATATATGGCTGTCAAACAATTTTGATCCAGATCAGACGCCGCGTAACGCGGCGTCTGATCAAGATCAAAACTGTTTGCAGTTATCTGTTTTTTGCGTTTGGCTCTCTAGGTATATCCTTCTGTATATTTTATGACAAATGGTCATTGGTCTTCATCTACAATTGCGTGCTTCTGTAGACCTATTTCGAAGTAATTTTCTTTTCATGAATAAATTATAAAGCAACAAAGTAGCTTTCTTTCCGCTTGGCAGTAAAATGACAAGAACTCTGATTGTTGTTGGTAATATAAGCCAACACGAAATGCCAATATCAGTTGGATAGCAAAGCTAAGCAACTGTCTTTTCATGAAAGAATATGGTTGAAGCCGTGTCATAACACTGACTGGCCTTGATCTACGCTGTTTGACACCAACATGCATCTAACGCATTTATGTAGTTGTAATACGTAGGGTATTTGACAGTATAGAACCAGTTCAGAAGTAGAGAATTGGGTCATAACAGTTGCAGTGCAATAAAGTTGGTTTTGTCATAGCACGGCTCAATTATAAGTTACCTTTAATCCATAATGTCACTGCCTGTTTTTATAGTCTGCTTGAATTCTTTTACCGCCATTATATCTTCTACAATTATATTATTGTCTTAAATTAATTGAAGTTAGATTTAACCTCATCACTGCCATGACGTCATCGGTTTTATACAATGTTCTTCTGCTTTTATTTCTCAAATTTTTATCAATACCCGTCCAAAACAGTAACTCGGTTTTAACCCTTTACCTGATAACCTGTTTCTAGTATTGAAGATATGTGACTACTTAAAGCAGGTTGAAAGTAAAGCAGAATGCGCCCTAAGGCGCATTCTGCTTTACTTTCAGCCTGCTTTAAGCTATTAACTGCTAGAATAAGGAAATTATTAAATATGACACATATTCATTACGGTATAATTTGGAACTATTTTCTTTGGCGGATGAATAAAATGAATGCGCTAAAAGTCGCTTCTATAAGGTAAAGGGTTAAACTGTTTGCGAATAAGTGTACTCGCTAAGAGACAGTGAAAGGATTATAGCATTATGTTGAGTTACTATGCATCTGATCTAAACTAGACCTAGTTTTCAATCGAACAGAATACATTGTATTTGGAAATCCTGGTGACGTAATTTAAGAAAATTAGAAGATTCAAAGGCTATATATAAACAACCTTCTTTTTTAATTAACATTCTGCACAATGCGATCAAACTGAGAGATCTACACTCGATGCGAAAGCGCAGTGTGAAATATATGCTTTAGTTTGTTTAAACTGTAGCAACTAGTTGGAATTTAGCTAACACCTAGTGATTTGGCGTCTCATTTGGATCCAAACTGTTTGATAATCTAGTGATATTGCGTGAAAGAAAACTCTGGTGTATCAGACTGTGTGAGTTCTTGCAGAAGACAATTTTATCCGACGATGATAACAGTGGAGAGTACGTTATTCTTTCCCTAAAAATGCGTTTACGCTAAAACTAATATTTTACTTGCAAACATTTTGGCGCCAGATCAGACGTCGGGTAATCCGGCGTATGATCAGGCTCCAAACTGTTTGCCACTCAGATTAAAAGTTATAGTCAGACGTTCCAAGTTGCTATTTTCTACGTTTAATTGCGGTTGAGTTTCGTTTGCGTTTAAACGGGCAAGAATAACGTCTTCTCCACTGTACATATCTAGCAGAAGGCTAAGGGTAATTGAATTATAACCAGTGGCTTTATTTAGATAAGGTCTGCACGCTATGTTCACTGGGAATTGAATTCATTTCTAAATATATAATCACAGTATCTTGAACTTTCGACATTTATTGCGACACTAGAGTACCCCTAATGTGCCATGAGAGTGGAATAATTCTTACAAAATCCACCTGTCAGAATGCTTATCTTTAGAAACTGGGAATGTAAATATATGAGCTGTGTCATGACAAAACCTGCCTTATTGCATTGCAACATTATACACACCGGGCACTATTGTCACCCAAGGTTATGTATCTGAGTTTGGTCTACAATGCCAAAATTTATATAATGCAGCTATATAAAATGAGTTTGATGCATATAGGTGTCAAACAGTACAGAGCAAGCCAGTCGCCGCTTCTTTGACGCAGCGGCTGACCTTGATCTACAGTTTGCAAAGCATAAGGCAATTTGAAATATTTGTTCAAATTGCGCTTTATTTCAAATACCGTGTCTACACAGGACACTTGCACATATTAAAGCCGTCGCTTCCTTTCTTATTAGTGAAAATAATAGAACTCGTGGGTGGATAGACTTAACGAGAAATGTTGTGTCTATTTAGTCTGCGTCATCCTATTAGTTTATAGCGCTCCCTCTCTACAACGACACCCCTTTGAACACAAAGTCATCGTATATGTTCGTTGTTCGGAGGGAGTCGTTGTAGGGAGGGAAATTGGCTTACAATTGCAAACAGCTTGAATCCAAATCAGACGCCGCGTAACGCGGCGTCTGATCTTGTTTCAAGATGTTTATCACTCGTCATTATTTTTTTCTGTTTAAATGTCCAATATGAGAAAAAAGGCAGGGAATAATTTTTAAGCAGACCATATCGCAGCTGTGAAAAGGTTGGGCATAATTGCCTTGTGGAACAGTCGAAATGGTCGTTGTGAGGAGCGAATCGTTGTTAAGAGGGTCGTTGTAGGGAGAGAGCGCTGAATATATAAGTATATTGGCCACGCATTTTGAAATAACAAATGAAATTACGTTACGCTGCCAATATTTAACGTTATCTAAAAAAAAAGGTTTTTCATTTTGCGTTACAGTGCCCCGATTCTAAATGCAAGGTGAAATACTTGTAAAAATTTCGTTATTTCAAATACCGTGTATTCACAGCACACTTGCATTTATTAAAGTCGTCGCTTCCTTTCTTATTAGTGTAAATAATAGAACTCGTGGGTGGATAGACTTAACGAGAAATGTTGTGTCTATTTAGTCTGCGTCATCTCATTAGTTTATACATTTACAACATCTCTATAACGTGGGTTTTATTCTTTTCATGTTCCCATGAAATCTACAGTCACAAAAGTAATGTCTGTAATTTTGTTAACCCTTTCATGATCAAATTATTCGAGAGAGTTTTACCCCTTTACCGTTTCATTGTCGTCTGCTTCAACTTTTTCTTTTTCTTCAATTTCGTTTAAAAGTCACAAAATAAGGTAGTATGAAGACATTTCAAAACGAGTGTCAAACAGATTGGATCCTGATCAGACGCCGCATAACAAACTGTTTGCAAACGCGCTTTTTTAAGCGTCATTTAGAGCGAAAGGGTTAACGAACTATTTATGTATTTTTAACCCTTAGCCTGATAATGCTGACTTTACTAGACTTTGCAAACTAATCGCGTCGTCTGATCAGTATCCACAATGTTTATAGTTCTTAGGTTTCTTAAAAATAAAAGAAATTACTCAAATGTGCAGATTGTCGTGCATCTGACATAAACAGAATATGGCCAGTCTAAAACCACCCTCAAGAAAAGTCACCGAATCTTAGTTTTCGATATTTCCCACTACTTTTTCAATTCCGCCCACAATACTGAGTTAATCCATTCGACTAGTTTGCGCACGAGCATATATCAACAGGAACAAATAACGTCGTTTCCCTCGCTGTACACTAAATCATATCTTATCCTAAACTAATATAATCCACAGTATGTAAACTCCGATGTATCCCTTCCGGAAGCTGTGATCAGCGAAGCGAGATGTTTACCGATATTTTCACTGACGTATGGATTAAGACCATTTGTAATAATTCAACACGCTAGCTTAAATGAAATACACCATCTACGATTGTGATACAGTTAAAAACGTTCAACACACCTCTTCCTACAATGTTGTGCTAAATAAACATTGAATCTTTGGCATGATCATCGCTGCGTATCAAGTGAAAACAACAGGTGCTTCAAAGAAGTATCGTAAATTCCGTCCATTTTCCGTACCACGCAGAATTGAAATGACAAAATGAATGAAATATCTACCTAAAAATATATAATGTACCATGAATATATTAATTTGACATGCAAACTTCGTCATAACTAAATCTGACCTAATTTCACTGGCTGTATGACTAGCTGCAATGTGACTATAACTAGCCGAGATTTATCCTGAATTAACTGTATGACTAGCTGAGAGTTCTGTCTTCGTTACGAAGCAAAGTCGTGTGTTAAGTATTTATATTAGTGAATCTATAAAATGAAGGCAACGAACATCCATGCAATTTACTCGTTATGTATTACATAACAAATTATTCTGACGAGTGCCAAACCTTTTGGACCCAAGTCAGACACAGTATGTTGGTTTGAATTAACACTTTTTGTATAGCCTGAGGTCCCATTTTCTATTACTTACTTACTTACTTAATCCTCTTCACTCCCAATGGAGCATAAGGCACCAACGAATCGTACCATCCACCTCTGTCTTGAGGGAGCCAATTTATTTCATTCCATGTCTTGCCTGCTGTAGCCATCTCTTCTTCTATTGTCCTACTCCACGTACCCAATAGCCTTCCCCTCTTCCTCTTTCCCTGTGGTGCCCATCTCAAAGCAGTATGTGGATGTCTGCTCCTGTTCATCCGCAACACATGACCCAGCCATCTCCAGCGTCTCAGTTTGACCTCTTGCTCAACGTTGTTGATTCCTGTGCGCTCTCTCACTTCTATGTTTGTGATGCGCTGCTCCCATCGAATTTTCAGGATCCGACGCAAGCAACGCCCCTCAAACCCCCTTAGTCGGTTTTCTATCTTCTTGTTCATTCTCCAGGTCTCTGATACGTAGAGAAGCACTGAGCGAACATTGGAGTTGTAGATTCTCAGTTTTGAGTCTGTTGAATGCCTGAGCTGCAGGACCTATTCTGGTGGAGATCTCTTTCTCGATGTTGCTGTCTGCAGAGATGTAGCTACCTAGGTACTTGAAGTATTGTACTTCCTCTAGCTCTGTGTCCCTAATATGTATCTTCTGGTTCGTCTTGTTTGACCTTCATGACTTTTGTCTTCCCAGGATGGATTTTCAGTCCCACACCCTTGTCTACTTCATTGACCCTGTCTGTTTTCTCCTGGATGTCATTGTGCGTCTGTGACAGCAGAGCAATATCATCTGCAAAGTCACAGTCCTCTATTCGGGTTGTAAGACCCATACTACTCCTCTTGGCCGTTCATGGATCACCTTCCCCTTCACCCAGTCGATGACAACAAGTAATACAATAGGGGAGATGACGCAGCCCTGTTTCACACCGGTTCGCACGTTAAACCACTCGCTTTGTTGTTCATCATGACGAACACAGCACTGGGTACTGGCATACATGTCTTTGAAGATGTTGACAACCCGTATGATGTTAGAATTTTCCATAGAGATGGATGGTGGATACTGTCGAAGGCCTTCTCAAAGTCAATGTAGTTCATATATAGGGAATAATTCCATTCAAGGGACCCCATTTCTATTGACAATGCTAAAATGTATATATGGAACAAACCCACATGTGCAATCGTGCTGGAAACTAGTATTATCTCGCAGACAGCTCTTTTATTGGAATGTTGAACATTTATTACAATTCTTCCTCCAACATTTTGTCGTTGGATGCCAAGTGTCCATTATGATTATAGAGCGAGTTGAAACCCCTTTTACTACACCAACTCGTGAATCTAAATGTAAGTTTGTTTTTTGAATCTGTATGTTGCTTCAATCCCATCTTTGTCTTTAACTGTCTTCACTGAAGGTGTTGAATTAATGAAAACACGCGCACACACATATAGCCCCTTACCACTACACATGACTCTAACTGACTCTACGTCGGCCAAACTGGGTGTCGTCAGCATGGGAATATTACTGAAAATAGACCAAACCATGATATTGGAGATTATAATGTGGAATTTTACATTAATTTTGAAACATACATTTCAACACTAAATAAGCACCAGCATGCTTGAATTTAACTCTTCCTGACTTTTCTCACTTTACCTGACTCTATATTTAGACGTACAGAGCAATTATGGTTCAATGTATGTTTCAAATGTCTGCCTTCGTTATACGAAGTGGGGTGTGGATGGGGGT
The DNA here is from genome assembly GCA_922989275.2 of Gari tellinella. Taxonomy (NCBI): domain Eukaryota; kingdom Metazoa; phylum Mollusca; class Bivalvia; order Cardiida; family Psammobiidae; genus Gari; species Gari tellinella. The sequence continues at coordinate 52,040,809 of OV277866.1, forward strand.
TGTGGTTGTCTTAGTATGTTTATAATATCAATATCTGAATCTAATGTGAAAATAAGACCAATTAGCAGAAAATGATTCAATGTAAATTTTGTTTCCTCGAAACGATGATTTTCTCGTAAAATTTGCTTCATTTTCAAAGAAAATTTATTCGTAAAAAAATAGATTGGGCTACACGTGAACAAATATGCCAGTTTTGAAAGGAGCGGCCTCAGACGCATCATTTCTTTTTATTTGATAAAAATCCTGCTAGTAAAAGTGAATTAGAGCAAGTTTTAAGCAGACTCGGTGTGCGGCACAGTGTGGAATTTTAGCCATGTTTATTGCTTACACCCTACCCTGTTTAAATCCCTATATGTCTCTGAGATATGCATCTAATATATTCAACATAGTGTCTTTTTAATGAAAACTACCCAAATAGATAGCAGAAAGTCTAATTCAATGTTTGTACGATTATTATTCAAATTCATTCAAAAACTCTATGAAAAGACAACCAGTAAAGTTCTTCTCCAAGGTACAATATGGAAATTGTTATATACATCAATTGGAGTTCGACAGGGATGCCTACTTTCCCCTACTTCATTGAACAGTTTCCTGGAGGAACTTATGAATGGAGTGCTTGAAGAACTAGCTGGAACAATAAGTATCAGAAGACGTAACATCACAAATCTAAGATCTGCTGATGATATTGATAGTTTGGCGGGTGGTGACGAAGAACTTGCTTCCTTGGTTGAAAAGCTTGATGGTGCCGCAATGTAAATCAGCGCAGAGAAATCAAAAAAAGTGACAAGCAATAATAACACCATCACTACAGACATTAACTCTGGCATCATTGGGCAATCCAAGTATTTTGGCTGTTTCTACACCTCTAAGGTGTGCTCTTTAAGAATCTGAATGGTGCCACTCTTGCATCATTGGGCAATCCGCACAATATGCAAATTAAGGTCGACATTACTAAAAATCTTGTTTTCGCCAATATCTCAGTAACTATGCATGTTATCAAAATAATGTTGATGTCTATCTCCATGTTTTGAGGGGTAAACAATCAGATAAAGCCGTTATAGTAACGATCACAGTGATACTAGTAGTTTGTGCTGAATAGGCATATTTAGGCAGCCATTACTGAAAATCTCTTTTTCGTCAATATCTCAGTACCTATGCATGGTATCAAAATAATGTCGGTGTCTATCTCCATGTTTTGAGGGGTAGATTATAAGATTCAACCATTTTAGTAAAGATTACACCAACATTTTGTGCAGAATGGGCATATTTAGGCAGCCATTACTGAAAATCTCGTTTTCGTCAATATCTCAGTAACTACATATGGTATCAGAATGATTTGGTGTATATCCCCATGTTTTGAGGGGTAGAAAATCAGATAAAACCATTATAGTATTGATCCCACACATAAATTAACACATGTTTTTAGCGGTAAAAGAGATTGTCAGTAATGGCTGTCTAAATATGCCCATTCTGCACAAAATGTTGGTGTAATCTTTACTAAAATGGTTTAATCTTATTCTTTACCCCTCAAAACATGGAGATAGACACAAAAATTATTTTGATACCATGCACAGGTACTAAAATATTGACGAAAACGAGACTATCAGTAATGGCTGCCTTATGCCCCGGTCACACAGACGGTCAGGCTTTAATAGGTACCCAATCGGTCGAATTATTTGCTGTTTTGATCGGTTGTCATACGTGATTTAATTTCAGGCTTTCTGTGTGACCGGGTATCGGTGATAAATAATTGTTCAATCGGTAAAACGCCACCCCGCCTCCGATTGACCACCGATTGACCACCGATTGGCAACTCATGAACTCCTATGGACCACCGATTAAAAGCGCCCAACAACCTATCAATAATCGACGAATACCGATAAAACACCGATGAAATGCTGGCGGCAACCGATTGATCACCAATTGATCACCGATTGAACTGCCATTAACAACCGATGAAAACCGACGAGATCCTGCGTTTTAATTCTCATCTTTTTTCTTCGGTGGTAAGTATCAGTTCATCGGTGCTTTATCGGTGCTTTATCGGTGACTCGTCGGTGATATCGGTAGTAGACAGGTTGTCAATCGGTTATTTGTAAAATATTTTCACCGATCGAGAATTTTAAGCACGTTTAAAAATCCCAATCGGTGATTTTTCGCCGACGAAACTCATCTTTACCCAATAGCGATTGATAGGTGGAAAACAGGTGGCCAATAGGTTATATCGGTAGTAAATCGGTTCTCATCGGTCCCCTCCCTAGTTTTTGCGAAAAAAACAACCGATCTATCACCGATGGCTCTGTGTGACCGGGGTGTTAATATGCCTATTCAGCACAAAATATCACTGTGATCGTTACTTAAATGGCTTTTTCTGATTGTTTACCCCTCAAAACATGTGGATAGACACCAAAAGTATTTTGATACCATGCATAGTTACTGAGATATTGGCAAAACCAAGATTTTTAGTAATGGCGACCTTAATTTGCATATTGCGCGGATTGCCCAATGATGCAAGAGTGGCATCATTCAGATTCTTAAAGAGCACACCTTAGAGGTGTAAAAACAGCAAAAAAAACTTTGTACGGACCGCAAAACACGGTTCTCCAAAACGCAGGGCGATGGCAACCGGTATATAATGAACAAGTCAGACAATTAGCAGTTAACCATATAGGTAAACATTGTATATTTTATTTTCACTTCTAGTCAAACGGAGGAAGATGATATGGTACATTTTTACAAGGAACAGTAGAAGGAAAGAGGAGTCGAGGAAGACAGAAAAGGAAATGGATTGATAAAATTGAACAGTGGGCATGATTGACACTCGAATAGTCTTTATATAGGCTTAAGAATGACCAAGTTCACTGAGCTAGTCATACACCATTTCAGTTTGTAGAATTCGAATCATGCTGTGTTTTTCTGTTTATTTTTCATTAACAAGCACGTCGGTTACATTACTTTATTATAGCTGCGAGTGTTAATAGTAACGTGTCAGCAGAAATTAACTTCAGGTGTCGCTGGAACAGTTTTAAATCACGCTTACACGGCGAGTCGGTAGGCAATGGCATCAGAAGCTTATTTCAGAGAGATCTTGCTTCAGATTCGGAAGACAGTTGGTGAACTGAAAGTAATTTTATCTTGCAAGTGTACTGGACGATATATTACAATTGTTTCTTAACACAGGGCTGTAAAATAAAGCTAAATCTTACTCGTTTCACTGGAGTGTGGTCTATTTCGTAGCATTTTGTCGATTCGTTGATCGCAGCTTCCGGAAGGGATACACCGGATTTTACATACTGTGTAATCGTTTGACATACAATTACAAAGTATTTCTTGTATGGTATCATTTGATTTTTCAGTCTCTTTAGAGTATAGTTTCTATTGCAAAATGCTAAGAGCTAGATCAGACGTCGGACCAAGTCCCAAACTGTTTGCTCCTCAGATAAGAATAAATAGAATGAATTTTCAACAATATACCACTATCAGGAACGTTCAGAAGAGGACTGATTTTCGATTTTAACCCTTACTTCATAGCCTGTTTCTAATTTCAAAGACAGATGATCACTTAATGCAGGTTGAAAGTAAAGTAGAATGCGCCTTAAAGCGCATTCCGTTTTATTTTTAGACTGCTTTAAACTAAAATCTGCTAGACTACCGGGTATAGAACATATTTCTAATTGTACATGTTGATGACTGTATAAATTTGAACTACTTTCTTCAGAATAAATTACATGTGCTAAAAGACGTTTCTATGGGGACAATGGTTAAGACATATATGTGACCTTTACTGTAAAGGAATTTCATAAATGCCAAATGAAACTGACATTTAGATAGCGATGATCATTAATATTGCAAAGTTGTCATTCCTTGTGAAAGTAACTCTTTAGAATATTTATTCTGCCATATGTTTATTCCACCAGGTAATCGAAAGAATGTCTCTTCCTTTATCTACTATCTTGTGAATACTTTCCCTAAAGCTAATAATGTTATATTCATAAAACACTGTACTCTGTTGATCCAATTTTCGAAAACATAATGTTTCAAAACATGTCAGATTTCTAATTGTTATATACTATGTAATGTTGAACAGAAAACGATCAGGATTCTCGAATTGTTTTGAGAAACAAACCAGTAAATTAGCGAATGTTCAAGTAAACACATTATCACCATAGACTGTGCGATCACCGCATTAACCATTTTACGCCCTCGGCCGACTGAACACTAGCCACGAGAACACACTGAACCCCCTCTAAACCGAACATGTGCGGGGACAGCATACATTTCCGGTTGAGAGGGGTTTCCAGTTTTGAGGGGGTTTAACCAATTAGCTTTTTTTTAGTATTGAAGATAGCCGACCACTTAAAGCAGGTTAAAAGTAAAGCAGAATGCGAATTAAGGCGCATTCCGCTTTACTTTCAACCTAATTTAAGCTATCATTTACTAGAAAACAGCAAATATTTCTGATGATGCATATTCATGAATGTATAAAGTGCGTATTTATGGTGTAATTTAGAATAAATTAGGGTCTACAACGGGACCAAACATTTTATCCGGTTTAGGGAGAATTTCGGTATGTAGAGGTTCCGGTTTGGAGGGGTTCCATTGTATTTGACATTTGCACATGTAAAGAGAACACTTGTCGTATACTCCTATAGGGGCCCTTTGATCAAGGTATATATTGTTTGTACCTTGGAATACACTATAACACAAAAGCGCTCAATTACACTGATATCAATATGTTGTTTTTTGCAGACCTGTAAATAAACTCATATACACCTTTTGCAAATGATGTTAGACCCTCCATCATCCGAATATGTACTCGCACACCAAAATCTGCATGCCAGTCTGCATTGATGAAATAAACATTGTGCGGACATGTTTCCCTCCCTAAAATAACTCTCTCAGAACAACACGCACATTCTGTGTCTCAATTGGGTGTTGTTGTAGAGAGGGACTACTGTAATTGTCTGCTGTTCACTGTATTATCTATATGGGACAGTGGTGTCTCTACGGCAGTTCAGACATCATTTTACATTGTAATATCCTGTAGAAAGACAGCGAAGTCTACTGTGTTACAGTGGATAATCTGTTATTCTTTCCCGTTTAAACGCAAACGTACGCAAACGCAAAACACTAAAACGTAGAAAAGTACAACTTTTGGACAATTCTGATAATTCTTGTTTATCTTGGTGGCAAACAGTTTGGAGCCTGATCAGACACCGGGTTACCCGGCGTCTGATCTGGCTCCAAACTGTCTGCACTGCAAATAATAGTTTTAGCGTAAACGCGTTTATTGGGAAAGAATAACAGATTCTCCACTGTACTCTGTTTTCGTCAAAATACTATCTTCATACTTAACCCCATCACTGCCATGAGGTCATCACATTTAAACAATTGTCGTCTGCTCCTGTTTCTAAAACACAATTTTTAGGTATTTTGACTTAATAAATATTGAAACGAGAGTCAAACAGTTTGGATTCTGACCAGACGCCGCGTTACTCGGCGTCTGATCAGGATCCAAACTGTTTGCAAATAACTATTGCACTCGGGGTAAGGCGGTGAAGGGGTTAATTGATAAGATATCCATATACAACACACGCGAAATTATCTATTAATTTCTGATTTATATTCTTTTCATCTTGTTTTCAATACAATACAGAGAATATGTGAAACATTTTGACAGCGTGTATGATGTTTCGTGAATACATTTATCGAAAGTCTGAAATTGACGTTACAGTTTTCAAGAAACTGGAACAACCCCATTCTTTACTGCACAAGTGAGCCCCAATACATGTTCTTGTCCACACGGATCAGACACCGTGTTATATGGTTTCTCATATGGTTTTACAGTTGCTTTACAATCGAATCAAACCCCTTTTATTTCTAAGGGCATGTGATCTAGAGTTAAGATGTTCAAAATAATAATATAAATCAGACGATATAATGTCGGGGAAATCGTTGAGATTAAATTACGAGATCGAACTGATACTATATATCTCTCAATACGTTCTAATTTCTAATTTAATAGCCATTAATCTCTTTTAGATTCTCCTAACATGTTGTTGATTGTTCTTTTGGCCTAGAAATGCAAAACTTTTAAAAACGTCGCTAGAGGTGCTAAGACCTTATTACGATAGATTGTATTTGTGTTCAAAACAATCTCCTTGTAAATGCTTCAAAATCTTGATTTGCTGTCTCAAATTAAACGATGTCGTAATGCGACGATTAGTTTGTATGGAGCTCATTAAGCTAAGAGATACTTAATTTGATAGTTATCTTATTTTTTTCAATGGGTCAATGGTACACATATCAAAGAGTGAATATTTAACAAGCACACGAGTGCTTTAATTTAGGTTTAACATAATGCGTCCGTGTAACTCTAACATAATCATAACGTTATATCATCAGTTAACTGCTGTTTTATCGTCTGCTTTAAAAATGTCTTAACGTTTATATTCAAGGTAGAATTTGGAGCTAAAATGTCTGTTCGAGAGTCAAATACTGTGTATCCTGACACAGAGTATAACGAGGATCCAAAGGTTCAACAAAGTCGAACCCATTCACAAAATGTGACAATTTCCATGCAAAAATTGTGTCGGCTTGCATGTCTCAAATTGTGACATTGTACATTTTTCCTAGGGAATTATCAGTTTGTTGACTCGGCTTAGATTGAATGTTACTACAGTGACCCCTCCTTACAACGGCCCTCCTTAAAACGACTATCTCCTTACAACAAAGCTTCTCCAAACAAGACATCTATGTCCAACCTTTTCACGGCTGCAATATCGTCTACTCAAAATTGTCGTCTGTTGTTTTTTCAAAGTATCGTATTGGACAGTTTTACAGAAAAATATAATGGCGAGTGACAAACAGCTTGAATACAGATCAAACGCCGCTTGAACTAAATTTTAGCTTTTTGCGATTGTAAGTCAATGGTCTTCCCTATAACAACTCCAACCGAACAACACATACCATATTTGTCTCCCATTGGGTGTTGTTGTAGAGATAGAGGGAGCACTGTAGTATGTTTGTTTCATAAGCTTGAATTATTCACCCCTGAAACTTTTAATGGTCAATTCTTACTTGTATTCCCTGTTTGACTATTTACAATAACTTGATAAATGATAAACAGTGCAGATCCTGGTCAGATGGTTTCTACAGGAACCTTCTGATCGGGGTCTACACTGTGTGCATAAGACAAAAAGTACTCTTTAATTGAACATTGATTTTTAACCCTTTTACTCTCAATGACGCCTTAAAGCGCGTTTGTAAACAGTAAATGTCCTGATCAGACACCGCGTGACGCGGCGTCTGATCAGAACCAAAACTGTTTTACCCTCTTATTGATATTCATTAATTCATACAACCTTAAATCTAACTTTAAAACATGTCTTTCAGACAACAATACTGAAGCAGATGACAATAAAGCGATGAAGGGGTAAAAATCTCCCGAATAATTTGATCATGAAATTGTTAATGACTACCACACCCGTCGCTAGAGTTATATGTGGTAGGCTTAAATCACTTTTAGCAGACATTAATTTTGAAACTAAAGCTATTCAGGAATGTTACATGTAATATTTGTTTTATTAATCCAGGCATACAGTCGAACCGAGATAATTCCAACCAGCTTAAGTCGACCATAGTTGTTAAATTATTGCTCTTGAACAAAAGAAATATGGATACAATCAACGTACGCAAATTTATGTCCTTCGTGTGTCGACTATTTCCAAATGGCATCGTTATTGCACTATATACAGAGCGCATTCCCTACAACGGCCCTCCGTAAAAAATCCCTCCTTACAACAATGAAGGCACCTGTTCGCCAAACAAGACTATTATGTCTAACGCTTTCACTGCTGCAACATCGTCTGCGTTATGCTCTATTTTGTAGAGAGGGAGCACTGTACTCAAATAATTTAAGCTTAACAACACTAACTTTGTTTACTTAAACTCGATTAAATCGAAAATATCTGTTATTTAAATTTTGCAATACGTTTACGTTCGACTTAAAGACATTTCTTGACCTAGCTTGGATGGTAACACCTACCCACGTATATACATGTAATTTGAGTCAAAGCAGGGAGAGCATGCACTTACTGTGGTAGCGTCTATGCAAAGAATCAGTCAGGCGTCTCATGTGAGGCCCGTACCTTATATTTGATAGTTTCGTTAGTAAAACCCATTGAAAAAACCCTTAAGATCTAGTATGTAAGGACCTCTATACCAAACCTCAGATGGCCGAAACGTTGCTGCACAATTTTCTCATGCTTTCAAATTACTTTCACGTCTAGCGAAATGGGGGTGAAGCAATGAATGGACCGGGATAATGTCTTTAAGCGAGTTCGTGTTGCCGGGTTCAACTATGTGTATCTTTCAAAAAGAGCGTCTCGTTGCAAATTACTTTCTTTCGCACTATGCCAAGGTCTTGTTAATTAGTTTTAAACTGTTATCTGTCTCCGATTCAATTAATCAGCCTAACTCTCAAATTGAATTAGAACCACTTGGCAATAGAGAAATGAAATATTCCTGTCAAATTGTTTTCCTGAACGGGCAAATTCGCACCAGAGGCGATTAAAACAAACAACCAGAGCAGCGCTTATAATTTCAAAAGAGTATTATAGCGTTATGCCCTAATCGCAACTTGACGAACGACTTGGAAACAGTTTTCATTTTTGTCAGGGATCCGCAACTCATGACAGGTCTGATTAGATTTTGCACTAGTACCGTCCAGGAGCTAGTTTCATAAAAACAACGTACAACAAAAATGGTCGTAAGTCAAAACTTTAAAATATATTTAATTTCTGATTTCTCTATCTAATCCTGTCTTTTGACATTTCTTTGGAATCGTCTTTTCAAGAAGACTCCAAAGAGATGTCACAAGACGGGGTTATATTAAGAAATAGATAATAATTGAAAATTTTATAATCTGACTTACGACAATATTTGTCGTACGAAGTTTTATGAAACCGTCCAGTTTCTATACATTCTGGTATTGTTTCGTTTTCGTTCCTAGAGGTGCTTGTATTTTTGTTGTTGTTGTTGTTACTTCTGTGTATTATCTATAAGTTTTGATATGTCGGTCATCACTTTCCGTCAAATGTCGTTGGTACATTGTACCATCGGAAGTTTCCGTTTACTTTTTTTTATACATCAATGAAAACTTCAGGTAATATACTTCAGTCGATAAGCTAACGCCACTTTGTCGCATTAGCTTAGTGGATAGTGTCATTGACTCGTAGTGCTAGGGTCGTTGGTTCGATTCCAGGTACTGTTTTGTAAACGTCGGCTTCAGGTTTTTTTTCCTATTATTATATATTTTACTTAAATAAAACAGTAAGCGTTTGGGCAAAGAAAACGTGCTGCTTAACGAAATACAGATGTAACAAAGAGTGCTTTCTGCCAGAGAGTGCTTTGAATAACGTAATGTTGCTACAGTGGAGAAAACGTTATGCTTTCCCAAAAAATACAGTGCCGTTTTTTTTCTGACAGGACCATTTGTCGAGAAAAGCTCCTTTTTTAATTAACAGGAATATTTTCTTTATAAAATGATATAACTCAATAATTTCTGTATATTCAAGTAAACTGTACAGAGACTATAAGATATTGTGCAAACAAAAATATTTCATGACATATTTTCTGGAAATATCAATGTTTTAAAAAAGTCAATTTCTGAAAAAGTCACTAAATCTCAAATTACAAAAAATCTAGCTGTTTAACGTACACTAATTTTACTCTTATTAGATAGATATAACTTAATTCTACTAGTCACACAAAAATAATGAAAATCTACAGTGGAATTAACATCAGAAATTCTGACAATATGTTACACAAATGCCGTCAGCTCTAAATAATACCAGAAGTCAAACCTGTATTATTGGGCAATTGAATACGGTAGCCTGTAGATCTTTAAAGACATGTGACTGCTTAATGCATAACAAAAGTAATGTATAAAAGCTCCTTTAAGATCTATCTTTTAGCATTACTTTTTTGCTGTGTTAAGCTGCCATCTGTCATATAGGCTATAAATCCTTACAAAGTTTAGTTGTCATTTGACAATACTTGCATCTGATATAATTCATTATTACGTGACTAAACATAGCCTGTCCTTTGGTCAATGCGTTATGAATTGACTAGTCAATAAAATCGGACAATTTAATTTTTAAAAAACAATTGTAACGAGTGGGAATCGAACCTGGGACCTTTGGTGTGCTAGTCAATCACTTTACCGACTGCGCTAACAAAGAAGACACTGATTCTTATCAAACTTTTCTTTATGCAATTTTTTTAATATAAGCACGTGCCGAAAAGATCATGACAGTGTGAAAGTCATCACCATTTCCGGAATTCGTTATGTGGGCCCTCCGCTGTCGAACCACCTTAAGGCTAAAACTATTATTTCCTTGGCAAACAGTTTGGAGGCTCCAAACTGTTTGCCACTCAGATCAATATGAATAGTAACAACTGTCGAAAAGTTGTCCTTTTCTATGATTTATTCCTATGCGTTTTGCGTTCCGTTTGAGTTTAAACGGGAGAGAATATAATTTTCTCCACTGTATAAGCACTTTCCTACCTTAGGCAAGTTCACTGTACTTTATTTTATTCAATTGCATGAATATCATGGTTTGTATGTGTCTAGGATGTCTACCATAAAAAAGTTTAGAAAAAAGACACATTAAGCAATATTACAAAATAAACTCTATCGGGAATCGAACCCACAACCCTTACGTTGGTAGGCGCAGATACATTACATGTACATGTTATCACTGAGCTATTACCGACTATAGTTATCTTTATCAGATAATATAATGAAATTCGAGTCATCGTTGAATGGCTTATCTACTATACACAATATTGCTGTTTCCGGAAGATAAAAATAGCTTACTGAAAAAGACGGAATATTCATAAACTGACAGGTCAAACCTTATCGACAATATGCAGATCTATAATATGAATAAATAAGAATAAATACAACTTACATTTAGGTATTTCACCCCTGTAGATATATAGTAATAAGCGTCATCTTATTCTACATCTACAGAGGTGATATACCCAAAAACAAATAAATATATATATACGTAAATTTCGTTGTTTTTTTATGTATTATTATAGATCTACATACACAGAGATAACAGAATACAACAACAACAACACAAGCACCTGTGTTTGTTCCCATTTAAGAGTTATTTGGTTGTATTTTTCATTGTTCTAGGAACATTTAAGAGCATGATACTAATGTTTTGATATATACGAAAGATGCGTGTTGTATTCACGGTGCCCCGACACGATTGATTTTTGAAATCGTCAGAAGGTCTCTATATATACATGTATCTATATATTTTTTTTTCTCAAAAAGCAATCGTGTGGGGGCCCTGTGGTTGTATTCCCGAGGTAACACAGTCAAGTAAACTCTAAGTTAACTTTTAATGTACAGTGCTCCCTCTCTACAACGACGCCCAATGGGAGACACCTACTTTGTGTGTTGTTCGGTGAGAGTTGTTATAGGGAGGAAATATTAATACCATTATTGTACTGAACTTGTATTGGCTTACATTAACAAACAATTTGAACCCAGAACAGACTTTGCGTAATGCGGCGTCTGGTCTGGGTTCAAACTGTTTGTCAATTATCTTTATGTTTCTTTTGTCAAAATATCAAATACGTAACTTTAAAACAAAACAGCACAATACATATTTAGACAGTCGATGGATATCGCAGCATTGAAAACATGTCTTGTTGTCTTGTTTGGGGAACAGCGGCAACAATTGATGTATGGAGGGAGCACTGTATTGTCCACAAACGTAAACATCAGGCTATGCACTGTTTCCTATTTATCTGAATCTAGTCGATATGCTGTATTGACACTCAATGTAGTGTCTGGAGTGTTTCTCGTAAAACAATTATCAGTCATGAATTATAAAATCTCAAAGTTCAATTCATTTAATCACGTTAAAGCTTTATGGTCTCGTTAAATCCAAATGTCATGACAATAAAGCCACGTAAAACATGTAAAGTTGGCGATAAAACTTCAAGAGTTAATTGTCTTTGAGAACAAACTGACACAGTGATAACTTTAACCCTTTCACTACCTAACCTTTCGTGAGATGTTTACCCCTTCACCATTTCATTGTCGTCTGCTTCAATTTTGTTGTTTGCAAGATCGTTTCAAAGTAAGATTCAATGTAGTATGACTTACAACATATCGATACGAGTGTCAAACAGTTTGGATCCTGATCATACGCCGCGTTACGCTGCGTCTGATCAGGATCCAAACTGTTTTCAAGTGCGCTTTCAGGCGTCATTGAGAGTGAAAGGGTTAAATTTGTTTTACCCATCCGAAGCCTTAATCAGACGGTACTTGTATTGAAAATAAATTTGTATCTTGATTAGGCCCTACAAATAACCCGTCCACTCACGAGTTTCACTGTGTAACTCGTCTGTGTAACTTTGGTGTTTGCTTCAACTTTTGATAATTAAAGGTAGACAGTGTAGTTTAGGCAGGCAGACATAAACTTATCGGTGAAATAGTTGTAATGAAACATTTTTGCGTGTGAGTACAAAAAGCATATATCGATGCTGATTTCTCGTAGTGTTCAATTTCCAATGAGACCGAACACTTTTAAAAAGCATGAAATTTGATTCAGGTCACGCTTAAAACCAGCGTTCAATAATCCACAAGCCTTAAACAAAAATGTGTTTTCATTTTTACCCTTTAACATCACTTATTCCTGTCAGTTTTGATGGAAAGTTAACTTTATGTGTTTGCCATTATACTGATCATTTCTGTTATGATTTAACATGGACACATTTCTTGTTGATGCACCAAATTGTGCGGTGAAGACGTGTATATATAGCCTCTTATTACAAACATTTAGAGTACTTTCGTTCGCGGTATTGAACATATTATTATTCTTGTTTTGAAAACAGATAACTGTTGTAAGTAAATTCAAGTGCCTCTAACAAGCATCCTGCTTTACACCACCGGCGTTAACCCTGTCACTCTCAATGACGCTTAAAAGCGCGTTTGCAAACAGTTTGGATCATAAATCCAAACTGTTTGACACTCGTTTTGAAATTTCTTCAGTCATACTACTTTTTTACTTTGAAACGACATTGCAGACAATAAAGTTGAAGCAGGCGACAATGAAACGGTGTAGGGGTAAGCTTCTCACGAACGATTTGTCAGTGAAAGGGTTAAGACTATATCTGGTAAGGAACTAGAAATTCATTTTATATTCATATTCAAGAGTTCCTAGCCGGTTACTTCTTTCCTTAGTGTGTAAATAATTACAAGCCAAAACGGCCTAATTTGTGGTAGACAATTAACACATGTATCTGTCGTTTCAGCAATTTAACACAGAGCTCTTATCTGGATGCAAACTATTTGCAGATACCAGTTAAGTCGCCATCGGTAGCCAAGGTGTAAACAAGGTGTAAACAAGAAACATTAGGTTCTGACGAATATGGAAACTTTATATGTATGTCTCTCTAGCCGGTAAATAGTTACGTACTTAGATATTCAACAATGTAATTAAGATAATGTCTGCACGCGAGATACGTTACCAATTCTTGATTTTCGTCAAATGCTGTCACTTTGACAAATGGTGACTGGTGTTACATCTGGAGACGGAAGACTACTGTGATAGTCTCATGAGAACGGGTATATTCTTAATCGGGTTTTTGTCAACTTATCGTCTGCTCTTCTTTTATTAAGATTAGACGCCGCGAAACGCGGCATATGATCTTGCTCAATGCTGTTTGACAATTGTAGGTTTATCAATTTCAAAATGCAGTCGAAACTCGATCATTCGAAATAGCGTTAGCTCGAACATACCTATATTTCAAAGTTACAGTGTGGCTTAGCAACGTTTTGCGGATATATTCAACTGAAGAGAGATAATATGTTACACAAATGCCGTCAGCTCTAAATAATACCAGAAGTCAAACCTGTATTATTGGGCAATTGAATACGGTAGCCTGTAGATCTTTAAAGACATGTGACTGCTTAATGCATAACAAAAGTAATGTATAAAAGCTCCTTTAAGATCTATCTTTTAGCATTACTTGTTTGCTGTGTTAAGCTGCCATCTGTCATATAGGCTATAAATCCTTACAAAGTTTAGTTGTCATTTGACAATACTTGCATCTGATATAATTCATTATTACGTGACTAAACATAGCCTGTCCTTTGGTCAATGCGTTATGAATTGACTAGTCAATAAAATCGGACAATTTAATTTTTAAAAAACAATTGTAACGAGTGGGAATCGAACCTGGGACCTTTGGTGTGCTAGTCAATCACTTTACCGACTGCGCTAACAAAGAAGACACTGATTCTTATCAAACTTTTCTTTATGCAATTTTTTTACTATAAGCACGTGCCGAAAAGATCATGACAGTGTGAAAGTCATCACCATTTCCGGAATTCGTTATGTGGGCCCTCCGCTGTCGAACCACCTTAAGGCTAAAACTATTATTTCCTTGGCAAACAGTTTGGAGCCTCCAAACTGTTTGCCACTCAGATCAATATGAATAGTAACAACTGTCGAAAAGTTGTCCTTTTCTATGATTTATTCCTATGCGTTTTGCGTTCCGTTTGCGTTTAAACGGGAGAGAATATAATTTTCTCCACTGTATAAGCACTTTCCTATCAAAGTTACCTTAGGCAAGTTCACTGTACTTTATTTTATTCAATTGCATGAATATCATGGTTTGTATGTGTCTAGGATGTCTACCATAAAAAAGTTTAGAAAAAAGACACATTAAGCAATATTACAAAATAAACTCTATCGGGAATCGAACCCACAACCCTTACGTTGGTAGGCGCAGATACATTACATGTACATGTTATCACTGAGCTATTACCGACTGTAGTTATCTTTATCAGATAATATAATGAAATTCGAGTCATCGTTGAATGGCTTATCTACTATACACAATATTGCTGTTTCCGGAAGATAAAAATAGCTTACTGAAAAAGACGGAATATTCATAAACTGACAGGTCAAACCTTATCGACAATATGCAGATCTATAATATGAATAAATAAGAATAAATACAACTTACATTTAGGTATGTCACCCCTGTAGATATATAGTAATAAGCGTCATCTTATTCTACATCTACAGAGGTGATATACCCAAAAACAAATAAATATATATATACGTAAATTTCGTTGTTTTTTTATGTATTATTATAGATCTACATACACAGAGATAACAGAATACAACAACAACAACACAAGCACCTGTGTTTGTTCCCATTTAAGAGTTATTTGGTTGTATTTTTCATTGTTCTAGGAACATTTAAGAGCATGATACTAATGTTTTGATATATACGAAAGATGCGTGTTGTATTCACGGTGCCCCGACACGATTGATTTTTGAAATCGTCAGAAGGTCTCTATATATACATGTATCTATATATTTTTTTTTCTCAAAAAGCAATCGTGTGGGGGCCCTGTGGTTGTATTCCCGAGGTAACACAGTCAAGTAAACTCTAAGTTAACTTTTAATGTACAGTGCTCCCTCTCTACAACGACGCCCAATGGGAGACACCTACTTTGTGTGTTGTTCGGTGAGAGTTGTTATAGGGAGGAAATATTAATACCATTATTGTACTGAACTTGTATTGGCTTACATTAACAAACAATTTGAACCCAGAACAGACTTTGCGTAATGCGGCGTCTGGTCTGGGTTCAAACTGTTTGTCACTTATCTTTATGTTTCTTTTGTCAAAATATCAAATACGTAACTTTAAAACAAAACAGCACAATACATATTTAGACAGTCGATGGATATCGCAGCATTGAAAACATGTCTTGTTGTCTTGTTTGGGGAACAGCGGCAACAATTGATGTATGGAGGGAGCACTGTATTGTCCACAAACGTAAACATCAGGCTATGCACTGTTTCCTATTTA
Organism: Gari tellinella; assembly: GCA_922989275.2. NCBI lineage: Eukaryota > Metazoa > Mollusca > Bivalvia > Cardiida > Psammobiidae > Gari > Gari tellinella. The sequence continues at coordinate 52,056,727 of OV277866.1, forward strand.
TCTGAATCTAGTCGATATGCTGTATTGACACTCAATGTAGTGTCTGGAGTGTTTCTCGTAAAACAATTATCAGTCATGAATTATAAAATCTCAAAGTTCAATTCATTTAATCACGTTAAAGCTTTATGGTCTCGTTAAATCCAAATGTCATGACAATAAAGCCACGTAAAACATGTAAAGTTGGCGATAAAACTTCAAGAGTTAATTGTCTTTGAGAACAAACTGACACAGTGATAACTTTAACCCTTTCACTACCTAACCTTTCGTGAGATGTTTACCCCTTCACCATTTCATTGTCGTCTGCTTCAATTTTGTTGTTTGCAAGATCGTTTCAAAGTAAGATTCAATGTAGTATGACTTACAACATATCGATACGAGTGTCAAACAGTTTGGATCCTGATCATACGCCGCGTTACGCTGCGTCTGATCAGGATCCAAACTGTTTTCAAGTGCGCTTTCAGGCGTCATTGAGAGTGAAAGGGTTAAATTTGTTTTACCCATCCGAAGCCTTAATCAGACGGTACTTGTATTGAAAATAAATTTGTATCTTGATTAGGCCCTACAAATAACCCGTCCACTCACGAGTTTCACTGTGTAACTCGTCTGTGTAACTTTGGTGTTTGCTTCAACTTTTGATAATTAAAGGTAGACAGTGTAGTTTAGGCAGGCAGACATAAACTTATCGGTGAAATAGTTGTAATGAAACATTTTTGCGTGTGAGTACAAAAAGCATATATCGATGCTGATTTCTCGTAGTGTTCAATTTCCAATGAGACCGAACACTTTTAAAAAGCATGAAATTTGATTCAGGTCACGCTTAAAACCAGCGTTCAATAATCCACAAGCCTTAAACAAAAATGTGTTTTCATTTTTACCCTTTAACATCACTTATTCCTGTCAGTTTTGATGGAAAGTTAACTTTATGTGTTTGCCATTATACTGATCATTTCTGTTATGATTTAACATGGACACATTTCTTGTTGATGCACCAAATTGTGCGGTGAAGACGTGTATATATAGCCTCTTATTACAAACATTTAGAGTACTTTCGTTCGCGGTATTGAACATATTATTATTCTTGTTTTGAAAACAGATAACTGTTGTAAGTAAATTCAAGTGCCTCTAACAAGCATCCTGCTTTACACCACCGGCGTTAACCCTGTCACTCTCAATGACGCTTAAAAGCGCGTTTGCAAACAGTTTGGATCATAAATCCAAACTGTTTGACACTCGTTTTGAAATTTCTTCAGTCATACTACTTTTTTACTTTGAAACGACATTGCAGACAATAAAGTTGAAGCAGGCGACAATGAAACGGTGTAGGGGTAAGCTTCTCACGAACGATTTGTCAGTGAAAGGGTTAAGACTATATCTGGTAAGGAACTAGAAATTCATTTTATATTCATATTCAAGAGTTCCTAGCCGGTTACTTCTTTCCTTAGTGTGTAAATAATTACAAGCCAAAACGGCCTAATTTGTGGTAGACAATTAACACATGTATCTGTCGTTTCAGCAATTTAACACAGAGCTCTTATCTGGATGCAAACTATTTGCAGATACCAGTTAAGTCGCCATCGGTAGCCAAGGTGTAAACAAGGTGTAAACAAGAAACATTAGGTTCTGACGAATATGGAAACTTTATATGTATGTCTCTCTAGCCGGTAAATAGTTACGTACTTAGATATTCAACAATGTAATTAAGATAATGTCTGCACGCGAGATACGTTACCAATTCTTGATTTTCGTCAAATGCTGTCACTTTGACAAATGGTGACTGGTGTTACATCTGGAGACGGAAGACTACTGTGATAGTCTCATGAGAACGGGTATATTCTTAATCGGGTTTTTGTCAACTTATCGTCTGCTCTTCTTTTATTAAGATTAGACGCCGCGAAACGCGGCATATGATCTTGCTCAATGCTGTTTGACAATTGTAGGTTTATCAATTTCAAAATGCAGTCGAAACTCGATCATTCGAAATAGCGTTAGCTCGAACATACCTATATTTCAAAGTTACAGTGTGGCTTAGCAACGTTTTGCGGATATATTCAACTGAAGAGAGATAATATGTTACACAAATGCCGTCAGCTCTAAATAATACCAGAAGTCAAACCTGTATTATTGGGCAATTGAATACGGTAGCCTGTAGATCTTTAAAGACATGTGACTGCTTAATGCATAACAAAAGTAATGTATAAAAGCTCCTTTAAGATCTATCTTTTAGCATTACTTTTTTGCTGTGTTAAGCTGCCATCTGTCATATAGGCTATAAATCCTTACAAAGTTTAGTTGTCATTTGACAATACTTGCATCTGATATAATTCATTATTACGTGACTAAACATAGCCTGTCCTTTGGTCAATGCGTTATGAATTGACTAGTCAATAAAATCGGACAATTTAATTTTTAAAAAACAATTGTAACGAGTGGGAATCGAACCTGGGACCTTTGGTGTGCTAGTCAATCACTTTACCGACTGCGCTAACAAAGAAGACACTGATTCTTATCAAACTTTTCTTTATGCAATTTTTTTACTATAAGCACGTGCCGAAAAGATCATGACAGTGTGAAAGTCATCACCATTTCCGGAATTCGTTATGTGGGCCCTCCGCTGTCGAACCACCTTAAGGCTAAAACTATTATTTCCTTGGCAAACAGTTTGGAGGCTCCAAACTGTTTGCCACTCAGATCAATATGAATAGTAACAACTGTCGAAAAGTTGTCCTTTTCTATGATTTATTCCTATGCGTTTTGCGTTCCGTTTGCGTTTAAACGGGAGAGAATATAATTTTCTCCACTGTATAAGCACTTTCCTATCAAAGTTACCTTAGGCAAGTTCACTGTACTTTATTGTATTCAATTGCATGAATATCATGGTTTGTATGTGTCTAGGATGTCTACCATAAAAAAGTTTAGAAAAAAGACACATTAAGCAATATTACAAAATAAACTCTATCGGGAATCGAACCCACAACCCTTACGTTGGTAGGCGCAGATACATTACATGTACATGTTATCACTGAGCTATTACCGACTATAGTTATCTTTATCAGATAATATAATGAAATTCGAGTCATCGTTGAATGGCTTATCTACTATACACAATATTGCTGTTTCCGGAAGATAAAAATAGCTTACTGAAAAAGACGGAATATTCATAAACTGACAGGTCAAACCTTATCGACAATATGCAGATCTATAATATGAATAAATAAGAATAAATACAACTTACATTTAGGTATGTCACCCCTGTAGATATATAGTAATAAGCGTCATCTTATTCTACATCTACAGAGGTGATATACCCAAAAACAAATAAATATATATATACGTAAATTTCGTTGTTTTTTTATGTATTATTATAGATCTACATACACAGAGATAACAGAATACAACAACAACAACACAAGCACCTGTGTTTGTTCCCATTTAAGAGTTATTTGGTTGTATTTTTCATTGTTCTAGGAACATTTAAGAACATGATACTAATGTTTTGATATATACGAAAGATGCGTGTTGTATTCACGGTGCCCCGACACGATTGATTTTTGAAATCGTCAGAAGGTCTCTATATATACATGTATCTATATATTTTTTTTTCTCAAAAAGCAATCGTGTGGGGGCCCTGTGGTTGTATTCCCGAGGTAACACAGTCAAGTAAACTCTAAGTTAACTTTTAATGTACAGTGCTCCCTCTCTACAACGACGCCCAATGGGAGACACCTACTTTGTGTGTTGTTCGGTGAGAGTTGTTATAGGGAGGAAATATTAATACCATTATTGTACTGAACTTGTATTGGCTTACATTAACAAACAATTTGAACCCAGAACAGACTTTGCGTAATGCGGCGTCTGGTCTGGGTTCAAACTGTTTGTCACTTATCTTTATGTTTCTTTTGTCAAAATATCAAATACGTAACTTTAAAACAAAACAGCACAATACATATTTAGACAGTCGATGGATATCGCAGCATTGAAAACATGTCTTGTTGTCTTGTTTGGGGAACAGCGGCAACAATTGATGTATGGAGGGAGCACTGTATTGTCCACAAACGTAAACATCAGGCTATGCACTGTTTCCTATTTATCTGAATCTAGTCGATATGCTGTATTGACACTCAATGTAGTGTCTGGAGTGTTTCTCGTAAAACAATTATCAGTCATGAATTATAAAATCTCAAAGTTCAATTCATTTAATCACGTTAAAGCTTTATGGTCTCGTTAAATCCAAATGTCATGACAATAAAGCCACGTAAAACATGTAAAGTTGGCGATAAAACTTCAAGAGTTAATTGTCTTTGAGAACAAACTGACACAGTGATAACTTTAACCCTTTCACTACCTAACCTTTCGTGAGATGTTTACCCCTTCACCATTTCATTGTCGTCTGCTTCAATTTTGTTGTTTGCAATATCGTTTCAAAGTAAGATTCAATGTAGTATGACTTACAACATATCGATACGAGTGTCAAACAGTTTGGATCCTGATCATACGCCGCGTTACGCTGCGTCTGATCAGGATCCAAACTGTTTTCAAGTGCGCTTTCAGGCGTCATTGAGAGTGAAAGGGTTAAATTTGTTTTACCCATCCGAAGCCTTAATCAGACGGTACTTGTATTGAAAATAAATTTGTATCTTGATTAGGCCCTACAAATAACCCGTCCACTCACGAGTTTCACTGTGTAACTCGTCTGTGTAACTTTGGTGTTTGCTTCAACTTTTGATAATTAAAGGTAGACAGTGTAGTTTAGGCAGGCAGACATAAACTTATCGGTGAAATAGTTGTAATGAAACATTTTTGCGTGTGAGTACAAAAAGCATATATCGATGCTGATTTCTCGTAGTGTTCAATTTCCAATGAGACCGAACACTTTTAAAAAGCATGAAATTTGATTCAGGTCACGCTTAAAACCAGCGTTCAATAATCCACAAGCCTTAAACAAAAATGTGTTTTCATTTTTACCCTTTAACATCACTTATTCCTGTCAGTTTTGATGGAAAGTTAACTTTATGTGTTTGCCATTATACTGATCATTTCTGTTATGATTTAACATGGACACATTTCTTGTTGATGCACCAAATTGTGCGGTGAAGACGTGTATATATAGCCTCTTATTACAAACATTTAGAGTACTTTCGTTCGCGGTATTGAACATATTATTATTCTTGTTTTGAAAACAGATAACTGTTGTAAGTAAATTCAAGTGCCTCTAACAAGCATCCTGCTTTACACCACCGGCGTTAACCCTGTCACTCTCAATGACGCTTAAAAGCGCGTTTGCAAACAGTTTGGATCATAAATCCAAACTGTTTGACACTCGTTTTGAAATTTCTTCAGTCATACTACTTTTTTACTTTGAAACGACATTGCAGACAATAAAGTTGAAGCAGGCGACAATGAAACGGTGTAGGGGTAAGCTTCTCACGAACGATTTGTCAGTGAAAGGGTTAAGACTATATCTGGTAAGGAACTAGAAATTCATTTTATATTCATATTCAAGAGTTCCTAGCCGGTTACTTCTTTCCTTAGTGTGTAAATAATTACAAGCCAAAACGGCCTAATTTGTGGTAGACAATTAACACATGTATCTGTCGTTTCAGCAATTTAACACAGAGCTCTTATCTGGATGCAAACTATTTGCAGATACCAGTTAAGTCGCCATCGGTAGCCAAGGTGTAAACAAGGTGTAAACAAGAAACATTAGGTTCTGACGAATATGGAAACTTTATATGTATGTCTCTCTAGCCGGTAAATAGTTACGTACTTAGATATTCAACAATGTAATTAAGATAATGTCTGCACGCGAGATACGTTACCAATTCTTGATTTTCGTCAAATGCTGTCACTTTGACGAATGGTGACTGGTGTTACATCTGGAGACGGAAGACTACTGTGATAGTCTCATGAGAACGGGTATATTCTTAATCGGGTTTTTGTCAACTTATCGTCTGCTCTTCTTTTATTAAGATTAGACGCCGCGAAACGCGGCATATGATCTTGCTCAATGCTGTTTGACAATTGTAGGTTTATCAATTTCAAAATGCAGTCGAAACTCGATCATTCGAAAGAGCGTTAGCTCGAACATACCTATATTTCAAAGTTACAGTGTGGCTTAGCAACGTTTTGCGGATATATTCAACTGAAGAGAGATAGTCTTCAAGAAATTCAACTGACGAAATACTTGTACGATCGGTTTAAGCGAGTTCGAAGTATCGAGTTTCGACTCTAAATATTTTTTACCAAATTGGCAGACGACAATATACCAAGCAGACGATATTTCAGCAGATTATGCGTTTAACATATTCAACACTCAACTACAACAATTTAATAAAAAATAATCTGAGATTTATTTGTTGTTATTTAAGGCCGGTAAACGGATTGTCGACACAGACCCAACCATTACCGGGCACCATTATATTCATATTCTAAACTAAACTTAAATGTATGGTAAATACGAAACGGGTCGTGTTTTCCTACCTAAATGCTGATAAATGTAATATACATTTTTCGTGTTGGTGTAACGTCTGTTTCAAATAAATGGTCTGCATTAAAAACTAAAAGTGACTTTCTTAGGTTATTTTTAATTGACAAATAGTTGAGTCAAAAACATTTTGAATCGAGATTAGACACTTCGTTACATGCCGTCTGATCTGGATCCAAACTGTTTGTAAAGGTTAGCCAAGTCGTGCTTAGCATAAAGAGGATTAACTCTATACATACCTTAATTCAAAACTGATATATACCTTACTTTGGAAAGTGGAAATACATCATGTGTTATTACGTTTGCTTGACAGTAAACATACATAAGTATCTTAGAATTGTACTTAACGTATTTATAGCGGTGGAAAAAATTACATTCTGCATTCTCTTTTCTATCATCAGATATAATGTGCTTGTTTCACTCGTAAAACGTCGCCTTTACACATGTACTTCATTGTTAATGTTGTTATACATTCTTGGCATTTTGTATCCTTGATTTCAGTGCATTTATAGTTGATAATTGAATTCCTCTTAAGTCGGCGCTATGGGCATGTGCAGTGTTGCACTTGTCAGTATTGTCCATGAACAGATTTTCCATATTTGGGTGTTCTCGATGCTTTTATTAGATCCCCATTTATTCAGAACTTATAGTTTATAGATCTGATTAAACAAATACTTATACATGTATATGGCAATTTGGTTGATTTTACGGTGATGTTAACAGCTTCCGATCAGGTTCTTAAATGTTGAAAATGCAAATGAAGTCAGTTTTCGCAGTTAAATAAGAGAGATTATCGTTATAATGAAATTGTTGTACTATAGCATATGCTACTGTTAAAAACTGTATTCCGCTCTATACCGTATGCTGTACTTTGTCCTTTCCTAAAATCACCATCATTTATTAATCAGCAACGAAACGTCGTTTTAGTGAACTAAATGTTTCTTTATTTCTGTTATCCCCAAGGCCCGTTAAAATATTTCCTAAAACAAGATCCCCTGTGTCTGAAACGTTAATTGCGAGTATATATTCAAAGCATATTTACAATAAGTCAAGTCTCCTATTCAAACTAAAAACATGTTTCAAAGATCCATTTTGTTTCTTATGTCAGAGAGATGTACTTACAGTAACGGTACAGGCTAACGTTCCACCTATTTCAATCATTTATCGTCATCATCTATTATTCATTATAGCGCAATTTGCCTCCAGCCTGCTTGACCCGTATTCCGCGATGAAGGAGTAGTACAATGTCCTTTCTCTTCAACAACACTACAGTGGAGAATCTGTTATTCTTTCCGAATAAACGCGGTAACCCGGCGTCTGATCAGGCTCCAAACTGTTTGCCACCAAGATAAACAAGAATTATCAGAATTGTCCAAAAGTTGTTCTTTTCTACGTTTTAGTGTTTAACGTTTGCGTACGTTTGCGTTTAAACGGAAAAGAATAACAGATTTTCCACTGTACGAGGGGGCATTTGAAAAGTAATGATAATTGAGCGATAACATTTCATTGGATGGTCTGATTTGATTAAAGTGAACATTTTCTGAAATACGAACCTTTCAGCGAGACATTCATACTAAATTTATTACAATAAATTTGAAAATTTCTGTGTTACTGGTATTCAAACTAGACATGGTTTAGGTATTAACTGAAATCCCTCTTGAATGCGCGAGGTAATTGCGTTCTATTGGAAGCATGTATATTTCAGAGCGCATTTTTCAAGTATCGCTCAGGCTGATTAAATAAATTTGATATTATTTGAAATATGCTTAAAAGTACTTTTGAATAGCATTTAGTTATTTAAAAAGTGATGAGTAATAATTGAATAACAGCAATATATATATAACACATATAGAAGACCATTATACCACATATTTTCAATTATTTTTGTTTTACGAAATACTGTTTGGAGGATGTGACGTCATAAATCCAAATTTCGTGTTTTTGGTCACGTGGTCATATCTTTTAAGCTGCTGTACTGTTCAAATTATAAATATTTTAGATTTCGTACTAAGTGTAAATAATGACAACATATGAATGCACACAATGGCTACTCGATTTATATTCTAAACTAAAACGTCAAGCAGTATAATTCCCGTAAATGGCGTATCTCCGGTAAAGTGGTTAGTTTCGGGAGTATTTGGGACGAGGCATACTCCATGTACAACATTAGCCAATTAAACAGTCGGAACCATAATGTTAATTTGCCATTAGATACACATGTATATGATAGATATGTTATGTGTAAATTCTATGCAAATCAGAATAGAGTAAAAGAAAAAATAACAGTAATGTTGTCCGTTTTAAGTGCAAAATGACTCATTTTGTTGACAATCCATCGGGTAATATACCTTCACGTATAATGGCATCTAGGTGACTATAAAGGTCTCCGATAATAATTTTGTGTTATTGATATCACTAGAGGAAAATTGTACCTTGTATCTAATATAAAAAAAGTTGTTACAACAGCCGTGGAATCAACCGCGATAATACATGTACCCTCGATGCCACCACATTTCAAAGCAGCATGCCACTTCCGTGTTCCCGAAATTATTCGTTCACAGAAGAAAGTGAAAGTAGACCTTATTAATTTTACGATCATCATATTTATTTTAAATCGTTTCACTGTTTCCTCAAATACAGTTCTCAAAACTAATCGAGGTTTCGTTTTTAACTGATAATATCCAACGATATTATTACCGGTAATCGGTGTTGCTTTCCGGATCGGATAAAGACTATATGACGGGTTTGGAAACTGGACGCTGGCTATAGATGGTTTCAAAGATTGAAACCATAAAAAGCGTCAGTTCTATCAAAAAGTATTTCAAACTTGTAAGTGACTGAACGATTTATCAACTAACGTCTAGCTAGAATATGCAGGTGATATTAACTGTTATAAATGATACATATTTTTGACACACTAGACGGTCAATACCAGAAAACATCGGCACTTTTCATGACATAACTTTATCATGTTGAACCTCGGTGGTGCATAAATATGCGTGCTTTACTATCATGGTGCCTGTAACAAGTACACGTATATAGCGCTCCCTCTCTACAACGACACCAAATGGGAGACGACAATTGTATGCGTTGTTCGGAAGGAATCGTTATAGGGAGGAACGTTGACTGATATTTGCAAACAGCTTGAATCCAGATCATAACGCGGCGTCTGATCTGGATTCAAGCTGTTTGTAACTCGTCATTTAATTTTTTCTGTCCAAATGTCCAATATGTGACTTTGAGAAAAACAGCAGACGACAAGTTCAAGCGGACGATATTACAGCCGTGAAAAAGGTTGGACATAACTGTAATGTTTGGGGAACAGCCGGAAGCGTTGTTGTAAAGAGGGAATCGTTGTTCGGTGGGCCAGTGTAGGGAGGGAACAACTGTATTATGAAAACAGGATAAACTCAAATCAGAGGGCTCCTTTAGCAGTTTTGGGATCAAGGTCGGTGTGTGTCCTTTTTGCAATATACAGTACTGAACCTTATTAAATTAACAATTTTTGCGATTCGCTTGCAATTCGCTTGCAATTCGATGGCAATTCGCTTGCGATTCAAAATAGTAACATTACCCTCGGGTAAGTTTGCCTGAATGGTGTATCCCACAAATATTTGCAAAATGCCTTCGTTAATTTTTTCGATTCCATTTTAGTCACAAACGCTTCGGAAAAGTCGCGTTAAAATATTAAAGCGTAAGATTCGCCTTTTGAAGCACCCGATTCGATGGCAATATGATGGCAATTCGCTTGCGATTCGTTTGCGATTATCAATTTAATTTAATAAGGTTCAGTACCGTACTGTACAAAACAATCATGCATTGCCACAACGGATTGAACGTGATTTGAAAATGGAATTATCAATTTCGTTTTGCAGGAGTTAGTGAGTTTAGATTGTTGGAGTTAAGATAAAACTGCAGTTATTACAGCAGACATCATTGTACGAAATATCCCATGTCAGTAAATAAACCTAACATCGGTCAGCTTGTGTATCTACTTTACAGTGCTTCCTCTCTACAAAAACACCCTGTCGGAGACAAAGGTTGCGTGTGTTGTTCGGAGGGAGGAACTGTTATACAGCGTATCCTGTTTGGGAAACAGCGGCAAGCGTTGTTGTATAGATAGATAGATAGATAGATGTATTTCAGCATAAAATGTAACAATACATGGTAAGACATTATTACAAACATTGTAAAAAAGATAAATAGTACATGAATGAAATAATGGACCATGACAGTCACATTATACACCAAGGATAACACAAAAAGGGAAGGAGTGAATCGTTGTTCAAAGGGTATTTGTAGGGAGGGAGCAAAATACCATCATCGTCAATGATGGAAAAAAGTGAACATGCAATTCCAATTACATGTAAGATCGGACAAAACTTCAAACAGTTTAGATCCTGGTCCGACGCCGAGTCTGATTTGGATTAGTTGTTTTTAAATGCAAGCGTTGTCATGAGTGGTATAATAATAACCATTAGATAAGGAAACATATAGATTAACATTTAATGTAAATCTATCTGTTTCCTGGCAAATGTTGTTGTAAGGAATCAGTCGTTGTTCGGAGGTCCGTTGTAGGGAGGCGCACTGTATGACGATTTTTTTATACTCTATAAGAGATAAACAAAGACGTTTGATCAGCCCTCAAACTGTTTACAATTCATATTGAAATAAAACACTAGAAGGTTATTTAAAATGTAATGTTCGCGACATGTTATTGAAATTGCGTTTGTTTCGCTTGCGTTTAACCCTTTTATGATAAAATTATTCGACAGTTCTTTACCCCTTCATAGCGTTTTTGTCGTCTACACCAGTATTTTTGTCTGAAAGACACGTTTCAAAGTTAGATATAAGGTTATATGACTTAATAAATATCGTTAAGCGTGTCAAACAATTTGGGTCCTGATTACGCGGCGTCTGATCAGGGCCCAGACTGTTTGCAAACGCGCTTAAAGACGTCATTGAGCGTGAAAGGGTTAAGCAATAAAAAAAACTTCGTCTCCAGTGTACATTTATATCTGATCAGCGCTCGAAGAACATGACGTCTCATCAAAATCTAATTTAAATGTTTGCAGTTTCAACGGAGAAACATAGATTCGATTTATTCACACACTTGATTGAGACAGTTCTAGTGTCCCTATGTATCTTTACTGAAAAATAGTCATTGGTCTCATTCTTCAAATTGCAAGTAATTGCATTTAATAAATAATTAAACAACAACGCTGAAAATATGTTTGAATTAGCAATCCACTTTCATAATATATACATTATCAACAGAGAAAACATAATGACGAGTTGCAAGCAACTTGAATTAAGGTCAGTTGTTGCGTAACGCGGCGTCTGATCTGGATTCAAGCACTTTGCAAATGTAAGCCAATTTCCCTCCCTATAACAACTGGAGAGAGGGATAAGTGTATATAATTTGAGATTTTATGCAAGTTGACTGAAGAAGCATCGATAGAATCGTTAATAAAATTACTCTGTGTTTGATATGGAGCCAAGCTGTGTACTGTATAATATAATTTGGCAGTAAATGGTTACAATGAGAGCATGTCATGGAAATGTCCATGTCAGGACACTATAGACAGTAAATTGCTGGTATTGGAGACATTGTTGCAACAAATAAATAATTTACACTTTAGAATCTACTCAAGATCTTACTGAATCACATTAGCATCCTAAACCATCACCCACTTCTTGTTCTTTAACCCTTTCACTCTCAATAACGCTTTAAAGCGCGTTTGCAAACAGTTTCATTCCTGATCAGACGCCGCGTTTTGCGGCGTCTGATCAGAAACCAAACTGTTTGACACTCTCATCGATATTTATTAAGTCATACAATCGTAAAGCTAACTTTGAAAAGTGTCTTGCAAACAAAAATGATAGAGTCGGCGACAATAAAGCGGTGAAGGGGTTAACATCTCCCGAATTATTTGATCGTGAAATGGTTAAGTCATTTGCAAAACCCTACCACTTGCATGCTGTCAAATATGTTTTTTTCCGGAGTTTATACATCTTTTGAATCGAATTCAGACACCATTTAACTAACGGCTGATCAAGCTCCGAACACATTTTATATCAGACAGCATATATCAGACAACATCAACACTAATGGTGGATTCTTATAATCTCGGAAGGAGGTAGGAGGGAATGCCTTTAATCAGATTGTCATAGAATAAGGGTATTTAGATTATGTACCATGATTGCTTTATTTACCTAACGTCTACACGCTATGTACACCGGGAACTGAATTCCCTTATACAGTACCCCCCTTTGAATAGCCCTCATAACAACACTTCCCTCCCTACAACAACGCGTGTCGCTGTTCCCTAAACAAGACACTCATGGCCAATATTTTCCCTTCTTCAGTTTCGTCAGCTTAAAATTGTATTTTGCTGTTTTTCTCAAAGTTACATTTTAGTGGACATTTCACAGAAAAAAAAATGCTTTTAGGACGAATGACAAACAGCTTGAATCAAGATGAGACGCCGCGTTTCGCAGCGTCTGGTCTGGATTCAAACAGTTTGCAAAAGTAAGCCAAGTCTTAATTTTCCGTCATTAAACCATCTTCCTCCGAACAACTCACGTAATCGTTGTCTCCCTTCGGGTGTTGTTGTAACGAGAGAGAAGTATATATATAAAACCACAAAATCCTGAACCTACGGCTTTTATTCCGACATTCGACTATCCTTGATGTCCCACGAGAAAATAAATAATTCTAAGAGAACCACGCCTGTCAACATGTCTCTTTTTAGAAACTGGGAGTGTATTAACCCTTTCCCTGATACGGGCGCCCTTTAGCATATTTAATTATGCTTCCACTGAAAAAAAAAAGTTCTAATTTATACAGTTATAAACATGTACCAAAAGAAATAATGCCTGTATCCTAGCAGATGGTAGCTTAAAACAGTTGAAAACAAAGAAATATGCGCTTTAATGCGCATTCTGCTTTACTTTCAATCTGATTTAAGTGGTCACCTGTCTTCAAAACTAGAAATAGGATATAGGTTAAAGGTTTTAATGGTTTAATTATGACCTTTTCTTTTCAGTATTTGAGTGTTTGAATTTGACATCACTGTCTAGACCGATAGCACAGTTTGGATTCAAATCAGAAGCTAAGTAGCTAATGGTAATGATAGGGTTAAATTATTTTCTGTCTTTGCCACTATTAATTTGTCTTTTAATGAGTGGTGGCAGCAATTGGACTTTCTTGATAAAACAACAAACATTGAAAACAAAGAGTACTGAATAGAAAGAGACAGTTTGATGGCAATGCTCATTAATATCGCAAAAGTTCAATTCCAATGCGAATGCAGCTCTCAAGAAGATTTATCTCTTGCATGTGTTTATTCCATTAGATCGAGTAAGAAGTTTCTCTATCTTAAGACACTTTGTTGTTGGTACTTTTGTGTTAGCTTTTACAGTGTCTATTTTGTAACACTTTCTGCGTCGTAGTCGCATAAAGTCGACTTTGCAAACAGTTTGGAGTAACGCGGAGTCTGATCAAGTTCCAAATTGTTTTTCACTTTTATCGATATTTATTAATTCATACAACCTTATACCTAACTTTGTAACGTTCTTGCAGACAACAATACTGAAGCAGACGATAAAAAGCGGTGAAGGGGTAAAACTCTCCCGACTATTTTGGCGCCGAAAGGGTTAAAGTGTTCTGTGTATCTTATATTCTATACGGACACCACGCTTTAACCCGTCCCCTGTCATGACGTCATCAATTATAAACAATTGTCTTCTGCTTTCGTTTCTCAAAGTTACTTATTTTAACAGAGGAAATATATAATGACAAGTTACGCGGCGTCTGATCTGCGTTCAAACTGTTTGCAAATGTAAGCCAAGTCATGCTAAGTACTCTAAGAATAATAGGGAAGGGTAATTTACCCTCCCTATAACAACTCCCTCAGAAGAACACACAATTTGTGTCTGCCATTGGGTGTTCTTGTAAAGAGGGGGCAGTATATATCCAAATTAGACAGATATTAAAAATAACATAAACTGGAGGTTTTAAAGACAGTGGGCCGCTTGGAGCGACCACCTGTCATAATCACAGAAAACTAAGTCGCAATAAGTGGTCGTAATATGGGATTAATACTGTAATATTGCAGTTCATGGGCTAGGTGATCATGTTGTTGCTGTACAGTGGAGAAAACGTTATTCTTTCCCAATAAACGCGTTTACGCTAAAACTATTATTTCTATTGCAAACAGTTTGGAGCCAGATCAGACGCCGGGTAACCCGGCGTCTGATCAGGCTTCAAACCGTTTGCCACCAAGATAAAAATGAATTATCAGAATTGTCCAAAAGTTTCACTTTTATACGTTTTAGTGTTTTGCGTTTGCGTTTCGTTTCCTTTAAACGGGAAAAAATAACAGATTCTCAACTGTTCCACTCCAGTCCTATAGTTCGGGTGAAATGGTATTTGCAAAGAGTTCAGACGTGTGTTCAGTAAAGAAAGCGTTGGCCATCGATTACGAGTTGGCTACCGGTCTGAAATACAGTGGAGAAAACGTAATTCCTTCGTTCAAACGCAAACGTCTCGCAATGAAATATAGAAAATGACAACATTTTGAAAATTCAGAATACCAGTTTTAATCTGAGTTGCAAACAGTTTGGAGTCTGATCAGACGCAGGGTTACCCGGCGTCTGATCTGGCTCCAGACTGTTTGCAATGAAAATAATAGTTTAAGCGTAACCGGGGTTATTTGGAAGAAAATATTATCTCTACTGTACTCTGTACGCTGCCACACGGTGCACAAATTGCTTACCTAAACAGCAAACAATGGTTATTGAACACGCTACTGGTCGAGACATAAAGCCAACTAATTTTACATCTGTTAAGGATCCAAAGAATAAACAATCACAATCGTTGTTATTGTCCGGTGTTTCTGAACTGTCGGGATTATTTTTAGAAAAGAATAGTTAAAGGTAAATAGGTATTGTCGATAAGGTTTGACCTGTCAGTTTATGAATATTCCGTCTTTTTCCGTAAGCTATTTTTATCTTACGGAAACAACAAAACAGTTTATAGTAAATAAGCCATTCAACGATGACTCGAATTGGATTATATCATCTGATAAAGATAATTAAAGTCGGTAATAGCTCAGTGGTTGTGTATATCTGCACTACCAACGTAAGGGTTATTGGTTCGATACCCGATAGAGTTTATTTTGTAATATTTCTTAATGTGTCTTTTTTTTTTAAAAGAAAATATGGTACATTGTAGACAGATACAACCCATGATATTCATGCAATTGGATCGGGCTCCAAACTGTTTGCTATGGAAATAATAGTTTTAGCGTAAACGCGTTTATTGGAAAAGAAAAACGTTTTCTCCACTGTAGCAACATTACGTTATGCAAAGCACTCTCTCATCTAACAAAAATCACTCTTTGTTACTTCTGTATTTCGTTAGTAAAATATATGATTATCGAGAAAACAAAACCTGAAGCCGACGTTTACAAAACAGTGCCTAGAATCGAACCAACGACCCTAGCACAACGAGTCAATGACAGTATCCACTAAGCTATTGCGACGGTGGCTTTAGATCATCGACTGAAGTATAATAGCAGTTGGCATTGATCTATAAATAAAGTATACGGAAATTTCCGATGGTACATGTACCAACGAAAGTTGACGGAAAGTGATAACTGACAGGTCAAACCTTATGGATAATAAGCAAGGTATAACATCGAATATGTAATCGTACACTTTCCTACTTGAGATAAGCATGATCCTCGTGCAGCACGAGACCGCTGCGCTAACTTTACTGCTATCTTATTATTTCCCAATAAACGCAATTATATACTAAAACTATTATTTCCATTGCAAACAGGTTTGAGCCAGATCAGACGCCGGGTAACCCGGCGTCTGATCAGGCTCCAACATGTTTGCTATTCAGATTAGAAATATAGTAAAAATTCTTAAAGTAAATGTCCACAGTTTAGTGCATTGCGTTTGCGTTTAAACGGGAAAGAATAATATATCATCTACTGTACATTACGAACAAAAATTCCCACAAGATTTAGCGTCTTTCCTTTCATTGAGTTTTGACCTTTTATGTCAGCTTATGATCACGGGTTTCTGCACAATTAATTCACTGCATTACACAATCCAAATGTCAGGTCATGAAACGTACAGCGCTCCCTCATTACAACGACACCCATTGGGAGACCAAAATCATGTGCGTTGTTCGCATGGAGTCGTTATAGAAGGGAAATTGTCTTAAATTGGCAAACAGCTTGAATCCAAACCAGACACGCGGCATCTGATCTGGATTCAAACTGTTTGTTACACGTAATTATGTTTTCTTCTGTCAAAATGTCCATGGTGTAACTTTGATAAAAACAGCAGACGATAATTGTCAGCAGACGGCATTGAAGCTGTAAATAGTTTGGACAAAACTGCGACAAGGGTCGTTGTAAGGAGGGATTCGTTGTTGGGAGGACCGTTGTAGATATTTCTCAGCAGATAGACATTGTTGTGCTTGAAACATTTACAGGTGGAAAAACGTTATTCTTTCCCAATACCAGCGTTTACGTTAACTCTTGTTTTTCCTTTGCAAACAGTTTGGAGCCAGACCAGACGCCGAGTAACGCTAGGTAACACTGTACATTCCCTTGTTAGACGCTGCAATCTCTACCCGACTACATCAAGAATATGTTAGGTGCTCCCTCCCTAAAACGGTCCTCTAAACAACAATTCCCTCCTTACAACAACACTGACCACTGTCCCAAACAAAATATGTCTAACCTTGTCACGGCTGCAATATCGTCTGCTTAACCAATAACCAATAAATACCCCTTTTTACATCTTTAATTGATTCCATCATTGAAGAAAATAGATCCAATTTTACAGTCATGAATATACTCGTACAGTGGAGAATCTGTTATTCTTTCCCGTTTAAACGCAAACGTACGCAAACGCAAAGCACTAAAACGTAGAAAAGAACAACTTTTGGACAATTCTGATAATTCTTGTTTATTTTGGTGGCAAACAGTTGGGAGCTTGATCAGACGCCGGGTTACCCGGCGTCTGATCTGGCTCCAAACTGTTTGCACTGCAAATAATAGTTTTAGCGTAAACGCGTTTATTGGGAAAGAATAACAGATTCTCCACTGTATATATCATAAGAAATATTCTAATCTATAGCAAATGGTAGCTTAAAGCCGGCTGAAAATAAAGCAGAATGTGCTTTTAAGTGATCACCTGTCTCCAAAACCAGAAACAGGCTATGAGGTAATGGGCTAACATTGTCGTGTTGTCTTTTTCTCAAAATTACATATTCGGAGATTTGACAGAAAAAACCATAATGACGAGTGACCAACAGCTTGAAGCAAGATCAGACATCGCATGCCGTGACGTCTGATCTTGGTTTAAGCTGTTTGTAAATGTAAGCCCAGTTCCCTCCCTTTAACAACTCAATCCGATCAACACACACAATATTTGTTTCTCATTGGGTTGTGTTGTAGAGGGGACCGGAGCACTGTATATCTAACAGGTACATGTATATTGCAATCTTAAATTGAATTGTATTTGTTTAAAGTCCCATTTTGTATTCAAACTTTTTTTTAAATATTTTAAATACCAACCAAGGTAAGTAATGATGTTTTACATTCGTATAGACTGTTGAAAAACAGAAAAAAATTACTGAAACGGATTTTTTAAAACCGTACCAAATCGAAAGTAAAAATGCTTCTATAAATCATACACCACTGCAGTTGCCATGTGACATGCGGTGTGATCATTTTGGCAATTTTTCCGAAGAATGGTGCTTTGCATTTTGTTCAATTAGGAGAGTGTTGCATACAGTGGAGAATCTGTTATTCTTTCCCAATAAACGCGTTTACGCTAAAACTATTATTTGCGGTGCAAACAGTTTGGAGCCAGATCAGACGCCGTGTAACCCGGCGTCTGATCAGGCTCCAAACTGTTTGCCACCAAGATAAACAAGAATTATCAGAATTGTCCAAAAGTTGTTCTTTTCTACGTTTTAGTGCTTTGCGTTTGCGTACGTTTGCGTTTAAACGGGAAAGAATAACAGATTCTCCACTGTACCATCTTCTAATTCTTTAAAACGTATAGGGTCTTTGCTCTCTTCCCTGTAAATGTTACGTATTAGACTAATATTAAGAATTAAGTAAGACTGTGCACAACTCAATGATGTAATCTAATATTCCAATCTTGTTGAAAAGCAAAACACTTAATAAATAAAAGCTATTTAATGTTATGTAGACAATGAAATCTCGAGTTTGCCCGTTTTCCAAAGGTCAAATTATCTCGAACCACGAAGAAATTGCAACCTTTAGACATCCGGAAACAGTTACACTGCATATAAGGATCAAACTTGTTTTTTATGAACATTTAATGTATTTAACACCTTCGTTGCTAGATGTAATGCTTTCATTGCCAATTTTTATTGTATGCTTTAAACATCTTACCTCCAAAATATCGTCTGCATTGGTAGTGTCGTCTGCAATATTTCAAAAGTCATATTTAGAGCTGTTTTTGCGTGAAGAAATGTTGCTCCGCGTGTGAAACAGTTGTGATCCTGATCAGACGCTGTGTTACACGGGGTCCGATCAGGATCCGAACTGTTTGAAAAGTCGCCTTTTGGTGCAATTGGCAGTGAACAGCTAGACAGTTTAATAGATATAAAGTGTTTTATAGTATTTTACATGTTTGCACTGTATGGCTTATTATTCAGGAAACCTAACAATTGCGAGACGAATGCAACATCAAGCTTTGTAAGAGTCTTTAATAAGCAAGAAAAACAACATAATAACCTACAGTGGAGAATCTGTTATTCTTTCCCAATAAACGCGTTTACGCTAAAACTATTATTTGCAGTGCAAACAGTTTGGAGCCAGATCAGACGCCGGGTAACCCGGCGGCTGATCAGGCTCCAAACTGTTTGCCACCAGGATAAACAAGAATTATCAGAATTGTCCAAAAGTTGTTCTTTTTTACGTTTTAGTGCTTTGAGTTTGCGTACGTTTGCGTTTAAACGGGAAAGAATAACAGATTCTCCACTGTATAAGCTGTATTATTGATGCAGTTTGGGGTATCCGGCGTCTGATCATGGTCCAAACTGTTTGCCACTTCGATAAGAATGAATCGCTAAAAATTTAAACTGGAAATAATTGCATTTTCTCCTCCATTGTAAATCTTGCAATACATAGTGCTCCCTCTCTACAACGACACCCAACGGGAGACAAAGATTGTGTGTGTTGTTCAGAGGGAGTCGTTAAAGAGAGGAAAATAAAGACTTAACTTACATTTACGCGGCGTCTGATCTGGATTCAATCTGTTTGTCACTCGTCATTGTATACATTCCATCGAAATATCCACTGAAATGTAACTTTAAGAAAAATCAACAGACGATAAATTGAAGCAGACGATATTGCAACCGTAAAAGCGTTAGACATAATTGTCCTGTTTAGGGAACTGCGACAAAGGTCGTTGCAAAGATAGAGTAATTGTTGGGAGGGCCGTTGTAGAGAGGGCTCGCAGTAGGATTACCTATATATCGATGCGGATTCCGGACAGCAATTAATTCCCATAGGAACTAAATACTGTCTAATGTTTGATTTAGGTCCCGCTTTAAGCCATCGCTAGCCAATGCTCTAGACTGAAACAAAATTGCTTGTCGGGCATTTGCCCTATAGATCCATTCATTCTTGTCAGTCTTGATAGACAGTTAATTAAGAATCTTTGTTTATGTGTTTGCCATAATATTTATTAAAGTCTCGGTTTAACAAGGACGAACTTAATATTCAAGCAGTTATTGGTACAAATGCAGTAATGTCTCGCTCGTACAGCCACTCAAGATATCCATCTGCTTAGTTTCATAATCTACATGTACACTGTTTTATCCCATTACCCTATAATTATATTGTTATACTAGGTTTCCTTGTTACATATGGTTGTACGAATACTGTAGCGTGACTGTAAAAATATGTATATTATGTTTTGTGTGACGATGTATACATGTACAAGTCAGAAATAAAAGTTCTGTTCTGTTCCTATAAATACGCCTTTTCATGCCTTAAATTTATTCCCCTACTAAAGAAAATAGTTCCAATTTATACATTCACGAATTAATCATACGCTATATTCTAGCAGATGGTAACTTAAAGCAGGGGGCACTCTGCTTTACCTTCAGTCTGCTTTAAGTCGTCACCTGTCTTCAAAACTCGAAAATGACCTTAAGGTTATAGGTTAAGTAGCATACATACTTTCAAAGTATGTTTCTATACATGAATCAACCCGTATTCGAAATTGAGTTTAAGGGGCTTTCTATATTGTTTTGCAGTCAGTAAACCTTTTCTAGAATACCAGTAATATTTTCAATTCCGATCAAATGCGTTCTTTAGGAATTCCGATTAATCGTAAGGCGGCGTCTGATCAGGAGCCTAACTGTTTGCATATAACTATTGTACCCGATGGAAAGCAGTGAAGGGGTAAAACCCAGATGCACAATAATTGTATTATAGCTTCTAATGCGCATAATTATTCAAACCATAAAAGCTTAATGCATTAAGTTGCTCTACTTTGCAAAACTAGGATCATTGTTTTTTTTTATTTATTGTATTACAAAATGCCAATGAACTCTGTTTTTAGCGGTAGTAAAATCAAATCTAATAAAGAAAATACTGTAATGCAAAACGTTTATAATTTATAAGCCGATATTCTTCTACAATAAACATGAGTGTAGTAAAAAATAATTTCCATTGCACACAGATCGGAGCCATATATTGCACCGTTTAATCCGGTGTCTGATCAGGCTCCAAACTCTTTTGCAACTCAGTAAAATTAATCGACATTGTTCACATTTTGTTTACGCGCGTCTTTAGTTTCGTTTAAACGGGAAATACTAACATACTACTTGTATAAAGGCCTTTGACTTGCTATAGAATAAAGGTGTGTCAGTGCGTGCGTACGTGCAAATGTTTACATTACTCAAATTTGATATGGGTCAAAGGTATACACCTTCATAGGTTCCAATACATTGACCCTATCACTTTCTCACACCATGACTTCCAACAGTTTCTGTCGATTCCTTCTATATTTGGAGATATGTGTGCCAAGGGTTCACTATACATATTGTGATAAATGTTATTGCTGTTCATGTTTTGTTGGCAAAAACCAAGGAAATTATCAAAATGTGAAAATTCTGAGATTTCACTCAAATGTTCAAATCCATTGAAGTCTATATTTTAATTTTCTAGACATTTTATTCGTGCACTATTTTACAAAATCACAAACAGAACGACCTTGATCAAAGGGGAATCCAAGGGCGTTGTTTAGAAACCGCGTTACTCATTGTCAGGGCATTATCACCAGTACAGTAAAACTATTATAAGCAAACTCTGAAGAAATTTGAACATAAATGCTTAAATTGTCTTTTCCACCCTTGGGAATGTTTTTTCGAAAGTTTAAAAGTCGACAGCATTTCTTTAATGCTTACATCTACAGTTTAGTCAGAAAATTACACAAAACAACTTCACATCTACTAGATTAAAATATCAACCTCATTTGTTTCTGTCTGAAATATTAACTTGATTTATCTGAATTACACTTGATTTATTGCATGGTGTTTAAAGCTGTTCAAGATTCTTGAATACAAGCGACGCAGTTCTGCAGATAGTGCACTGCATGTTGGATTTAATGACTGATGAGCAGGCGCCAGTTGTCACTCAAAGGGGTTTGTTTGTGAACATAATATTTTATGGTTATCGTATAACACTTTGTATCTTTTTTATTTTAACCCATTTGCACCCAGTGAATTAATTCTTCCATGCTTATATATTTGATAAGTCTATTTTTATCTAGGGTGCCTGGTCTAAATTAACATTTTCGTTTTGTTTTATATTGACATTCTTATCAGCAAACGGTGTTGACTCTGATCAGACGCCGCAGTATGCGGCGTCTGATTAGAGTCTACACTGTTTGTCCGTGTCCCATATATGTGATCGTGGGCATAAATGAGGTTAATTCGTGTAATACTGAGCTGCCGCAATCTCTGGTTAAACAGCCTCAGATGCCGAGCATAACAGACGGATGAGCAATACTTTGAATTGGTCCTACTGGCTATCCTGGCCACAAAAACTCTCTTGCAACCGCAATCCAGCAGCTGCATCAGGGCCTGGAGTGCGGATGTAAAGCTGAATCCATTGGCTTTACATTATGGCCTCGTCTACTTTCTCATAAACTATCAGTATAACTACATTATATTTGACTGCAAAGTTTTATCGTTTGCTTTAACCCTTTCAATGGCAAAATATTGTCTGCATTTATATTGTTTTCCGTAATACTTTCAATAGATTTAAGGCATTTTAAATGAAAAAATATCGAAACCTATGCCTAACACGGCGTCTGACCAGGATCCAAAATGGTTTCTACATCGCAATTTACGGTGACAAAGAAGTATGGAGACAGACTATCGAGGGATTTTCCCCTTAGGTATTGAAACGTATTTTAGGTAGTGCAGATCGTGCTCCTTGGAATACATCTGATCTGAATCTGTCTGCAAAGGGTTATATTGTTTAGAGTTAAAGGATGTAACATGCTGATATTCCAAAAAGACAAAACTGAAACGAATGCAGTATATGCTGCTACATTTGTAATACTTTACCTGCTAAATGCAACATTATTATATCTTTCAAACAGTATGGATCCAGATCAGAAAAACGGCGTCGAATCATGATCCAAACTTTTAAGTCCATATTTGTAAAAAAAAAAGGTTTTATAATTTAAAGTTCGAATGTTACAAAAATAAAATATTGTATAAGACAATTGTGAAGCAGCCGATACCACAGTAGATGAACATTTGATAAGAAGATCTCAATTATAAAATCAAATGGTTTTACAATGCATGTTAGAATCGGCAGAAGCTATCGACTGTACCGTTTTATTTTTAAATGTCATGTTTGAAAGTGATAGAGTGATATACATAATACTGGTCGAATATGCCCCACACAAAAAGCTTCTCACTCCGACAGCACAAAAAAATGAAACAGAACAGTACACACAAGTTTGTGATATTTTGGCAAACGAGACAGAACCAGCGCTAAGACACTAAACTATTACATTGCTCCCCATCTACAACGACACGCAATGGGAGACAACTAATGGGTGTTATTTGGAGGTAGTGATTATAGGGTGGGAAATTGGCTTACATTTGCAAACAGCGGCGCCTGATCTGGATTCAAAGTGTTTGCAACTCGTCATTATGGTTTATGTTGGTCATAATGTCCATTATGTTAGAAAAACAGCAAACACCAATTTTAAGCAGACACTATTGCAGCAGTGAAAGCGTTATTCACAGCTGTCAATGGAACATTGGCACGCGGGTTTTTGTAAAGAGAGAGTCGTTGTTTGGAGGGCCGTTGCAGAGAGGGATCACTGTAGTAATTACAGTTCAGTGAAACTTCTATATTACGACTGTAGAAGTGTGTTAATTTTATGGTGCTTACGACAGATGATTGCTTAAAGCAATGTGTCAATAAAGCACAAGGCTCCTTGGGGAGCTTTCTGTTTTACTGTCACATTGCTTTAAGCTGTCACCTGTCTTTTATACAACCACTTTGCCTTCGCTTTAGTGGTCGTTATATAGGGGATTTACTGTATACTATAACAGTGAAGCAGAGGTACCCCCATGAAACGTTATCAATGAGGTTTTGAATGACTGAGTGAAACTACAGTAACCTACTGTAAATGAATTTTACCCCTTCGCTGCTACAGTGGAGAATCTGTTATTCTTTCCCAATAAACGCGTTTACGCTAAAACTATTATTTGCAGTGCAAACAGTTTGGAGCCAGATCAGACACCGGGTAACCCGGCGTCTGATCAGGCTCCAAACTGTTTGCCACCAAGATAAACATGAAATATCAGAATTGTCCAAAAGTTGTTCTTTTCTACGTTTTAGCGCTTTGCGTTTGCGTACGTTTGCGTTTAAACGGGAAAGAATAACAGATTCTCCACTGTATGACGACATCAATTTTAACCAATTGTCGTCTGCTTTTATTTTATCAAAGTTCATTTTAGGTACTTTGACTTAAACCTTTCGGCGCCAAATTAATCGTGAGGGTTTACCCCTTAACCATTATTTTGTCGTCTGCTTCAGCATTGTTTTCTGCTATATCGTTTCAAAGTTATTTTTAAAGGTAGTTGTATCTTCAGATATACCGAAACGGGTGGAAATAATTTGGATCCTGATCAGACGCCGCGTAACGCGGCGTCTGATTTTGAACTAAATGTTTGAAAAGTCGACTTTGTGCGATTGTGTCGCTGAAACGGTTAATAAATTTTGAAATAAATGTTTAACAGTTTGGATACTGATCTGACAGTCTTTGCAAATACTGTTTTACTCGGGGTAAGGTCGTAAAAAGGTTAATAAATGCCTATTGAAATTGACATTTAGATAGCAATGCTCATTAATATTGCAAAGGTTCAATTCCATCTTAAAAGCAGCTTTCAAGAAGATATATCTCTTCCATGTGTTTATTCCATCAAGAGAGAGAGGGAATTTCTCTTCGTTTAAACACATTATCATTCGTACTTATGTTTTTGTTTTGTTTTGTTACATTTTTGTTTTCTTAAAATAATAATGTATCTCATTTTTAAAATGGTCATAAAGTTTCAAATATTATATTCAATTTGACAAGCAAACCAAAAAGACCGCCCATTAAAACATAACAAATATGCAACAACTCGCCACTTACCTTCAACAAATGTGCTTTACATGTTTAAACGAGTCCCCTATTCCCTGCCTTAAACCGAGTACAATGATTTTTAGAAAACAGTTTGGAGTCTGATCAGACATCACGTCTGCTCTGGTTAAAAGAAGATTGCATTCAAAATAATGGATTTAGCACATACGAGCGTACCCGTTTTGGGAACGAATAATTGTAGCTCTGTCTAGATACATGTAAACCACATTTTCCGAAACCAGACTAGTTCTAATTTTATATTGCGTGTCTCTGTTTTTCTGTTGTGAAAGTAATATTTGTTCTCATGAATAAATTAAAAAAACGAATTATTCCAGTTTGTTTTAGTCTATAAGAATAATATAATTCTGTTCAAAGTAGACGGTAAAATTCAACACGTGTGCGTGACAAACATATCTACAGTGCTGCTTCTCTGCTACAAAATCGACTGGGTGAGAAGGAGCGTGTGCGCTGTTCGGAGGGTGTTGTTTTAGGGAGGGACAACAAATACTTGGCTTACAGTTGCAAACAGCTTGAATCAATATCAGACGCCGCGTCACACACAAAGTTTTGTGTATCGGGCAACACACTTCTTCCTTCATAGTTTTGTCCTTTGGGTGAACTAAGAAGTGTGTGGGCCGATATACAGTGGATAAAACGTTATTCTTTCCCAATAAACGCGTTTACGCTAAAACTAATATTTCCATTGCAAACAGTTTGGAGCCAGATCAGACGCCGGGTGACCCGGCGTCTGATCAGGCTCTAAACTGTTTGCCACTTGTATAAAAATAAATAGTCAGAGTTGTCAAAAAGTTGTTATTTTGTACATTTTATTACGATGCGTTTGCGTTTTGTTTGCGTTTAAACGGGAAAGAATAACATTTTCTCCACTGTACCACGTCTAAGACTATTATAGGAGAAACCGAACGAATTCTGAAGGCAAGGTTCATGGAATATAGGAGACCGAATTCCAGCACCAGTGAGGTTTCACGACATATAATGAAGGACTGTCCAGGTTATAATGTAGACATTGACTATTTGAGAATTCTAGACGGGCACCCTTGTGGTTTGAGCGAGGCATTAAAGAACATAGATGTATCTACATACGAGCACACAAGCCAGTGTTGAACAGGGAACGGGGCCGTTACAATCTCCCGCACATCTGGGACAAAACCTTAAGGACATGCGCGCACAATTCTTGCGACACCTAGCGGATTGTACCCAAGACCGATAATTCAAGAATCATTATTCAGCGAAATAATGCGTATCAGTTACCTCCTGTAGGTACTTTTGGTTTTAAACAATCTCTTTTAATTGCGACAAATTAACTGAAAAACATAAAATGACACATGAAAAGGAAGTATGTGAAACCTTTAAATACTCTATCAAAAAAGGCTAAGGGGATATCAAAGGACTCTGATAAAAGTGAATATAAGCGTGAACCCGAGAACACATAGAATAAACCATCAGACTTGGGCGTAGGATCAGGCAACAAACTTTTTTTAATAGTTTCAACGTGAACGGTTGTTTTTTATGTTTAAATAATAACGTTTTCTCCGCTGTGAGTACGAACACATGAGACTTCCATCATGGACAGTTTACCGTTGCGAATTTTGTGCGTCGTTTAATTCCCAAACAAACAAAACTCTTTAAGACAGCGTGAAATTTGATTTAGGTTTCGCTAAGAAGTTAGATTTCGCTAATGTTCTAGACTGAAACATGGATGGTTGTCCGTCATTCGCCCTAGAGCACCATTTATTCCTGTCAATGTTGATGGACAGACACTTATGAATCTTTGTTTATGTGCTTGTCATTTCATGTATATTGATCAGTGTCTCGATTTACCAGGGCAAACTTCTTGATACAGCAATAAGTTAACGACTTAAAAACAGTAATGTTTCGTCCTTAAAATGATTCACCGCGTACGCGATGTCTGACCTGGATTCAAGCTGTTTGTCACTCGTCATAGTGTTTTTCAGTCAAAATGTCCAATATGTGATTTTGAGAATTACAGCAGACGACTATTATAAGCAGAGATATTGAAGCCGTGAAAAGGTTTTCTATAGCGAACAACGATGACGAATATTCTTATCTCCAACATGAGTACATTGTACGATCACTTTGATGACATCACTATAACGTCACTATTTATAACGGCGTTTTGACGTCACTGGGGTTCGAAAAAAAGCACATTGCTTAAAAAATAGTTTAACTCGTTGGTAATGTGAGAAAAAGAATCCGTCACTCGTCGATGTTTAAAACAAGTTGATCTCAAACTCGTCTAGAACAGAAAAGTTATTAAGCTCGCCAAGGCTCGCTTAATAACATTTCAATTCTAGACTCGTTTGAGATCAGCTTGTCTTAAACATCGACTCATGACAGATCCAATATGTAAGGAGGGAATCTTTATTAGTTTTAAGCAAAAGACAAGGAATAATCCTTAGATATTATTAACATTATTAACACCTTCATGGCCTTCTAAGGCAACTTAAATTGACTGGGAACATAGTTTGGATCTAGCTCAGACTCAGCGTTACTCGACGTCTGATCTGGCTCTAAACTGTTTGTTATCGTAAGCACAAACGCGTTTATTTAGAAATAATGTCGTTATCACTATAACTTAACCCTTTACTGCATAGTCTGTTTTCTAGCTTGGAAAACAGGCGGTCACATAAAACAGCTTGAAAGGCACATGTTGCTCTACTTTCAGCCTGATTTAAGCTACCAACTGCTTGGATATTGAAAATAGAACAAATTGAAATTACTTTGTAAGTGGAGGAAAACATTAGATGCGTTCAAATGGGTATCTATGGAGTAAAGGGTTGCGAATTTATTGTGTTTATTTGTATTGCAGCCTGATTTAAGCTACTAACTGCTGCGATATAGAAGATAGTACAAATTGAAACTATTTTCGTCAGTGGAGGAAAACATTAGATGCGTTCAAATGGGTATCTATGGAGTAAAGGGTTACGAATTTATTGTGTTTATTTGTATTGCAGCCTGATTGAAGCTACTAACTGCTGCGATATAGAAGATAGTACAAATTGAAACTATTTTCGTCAGTGGAGGAAAACATTAGATGCGTTCAAATGGGTACATGTATCTATGGAGTAAAGCGTTAAGAATTGATTGTGTTTATTTGTATTTTCAGCCTGATTTAAGCTACCAACTGTTGCGATATAGAAGATAGTAAAAATTGGAACTATTTTCGTAAGCGGAGGAAAACATTAGATGCGTTCAAATGGGTATCTATGGAGTAAAGGGTTAAGAATTGATTGTGTTTATTTGTATTTTCAGCCTAATTTAAGCTACCAACTGCTTCGATATAGAAGATAGTACAAATTGAAACTATTTTGTAAGTGGAGGAAAACATTAGATGCGTTCAAATGGGTACATGTATCTATGGAGTAAAGCGTTAAGAATTTATTGTGTTTATTTGTATTTTCAGCCTGATTAAAGCTACCAACTGTTGCGATATAGAAGATAGTACAAATTTGAACTATTTTCGTCAGTGAAGGAAAACATTATCATGATGCGTTCAAATGGGTATCTATGGAGTAATCGGTTAAGAATTGATTGCGTTTATTTGCGTTTTCAGCCTGATTTAAGCTACCAACTGCTGCGATATAGAAGATAGTACAAATTGAAACTATTTTCGTCAGTGGAGGAAAATATTAATTCGTTCAAATGAGTATATATTGAGTAAAGGGTTAAGAGTTGATTGTGTTTTATTCGTACTTTCAGCCTGATTTAAGCTACCAACTGCTGCGATATAGAAGATAGAACAAATTTGAACTATTTTCGTCAGGGGAGGAAAACATTAGATGCGTTCAAATGGGTATCTATGGAGTAAAGGGTTAAAAATTGATTGTGTTTAGTCTGATTTAAGCTATCGACTGCTGGGATATACATGTAGAACTAGTAAAAACGGAACTATTTTCGTCATTGGAGGAAAATTTTAAATGCGTAAAAATGAGTAGCTATGGAGGGATTGGTTAAGAGCTGTTTGTGTTAATTTGCACTATGAGCAGGCTTTAACAGAACAGAACAGAACAGAACACAAACGTGTAGGTAAACGTGAAAACCATAAATTCCGCTTCGTAGCAAAAGTAATGAATTACCCAAGCTTACTTCATTATTCCTAACGATTACGTAACCCACGCGGAAGACATAAAATGTCTGTAAATTAACCATACATAAAATTCTTATTGATGGTTGGTTATTCGACAACACAACTACGAAACTATTAAGCAACAACCCCTGATTAGAATAAACTGAAGTTATTTACAATTCCCTAATGCGCCTTCAATTCGTCTGCTTAACTATTTGCATGCTGGGTAAATTTTTCGTCTGCAACAATTGTCGTCTGTTACTGTTCTTAAAATCAAAAATTCAAAAATTATTTTAAAAACAATGTCAGAGTCTCAAACAGTTAACGCGGCATCTCATCAGGATCCAAGCTGTTTGCTCAACTCTTCACAATTCTATCGCTAGCATGCAATGAGTTAAACTTCTTGTTTGAGAAAAGATTCCAATTTTAGATGACAAAACAACGACGCATTTGTAGCAAAATTTGGATTGGTACCATGCGCAGATGTCCCCTACGTCAGATCCGGTTCAAAACGGCTGTTCAAATGTACACTTAGTTGTGCTTGACTTAGTTCTACAACAGCTCACGAACAACAGCATATAAACACTTTGGTGGAACTAGGTACAGCATTATCTTAATGAGCAAATGACCTATGAAAATGGAAATTCTTTTAAGCACTTAAACCAATAATAGAGATCTGAGTCGCTGTTGACATTTGAAGCACCTGCACAGTGCAGTTTAAATTACAGTGAAGAATACGTTTTTGCTTTCCAATAAAGGCGTTTATGTTAAAGTAATTATTTCCATTGCAAACAGTTTGGAGCCAGGGTATCTAGACGTCGAATCAGGCTCCAAACTGTTTGCCTCTCAATTAAAATCAAAACAAAAAACAACGGAAAAACAGTTTTCAATTTACTAACCAATTACATTACAAGTACCGTACGCATCGTTGTTTTAGATACAGTGTTCCCTCCCTACAACGATCCTCCCAAAAAAGACCCCTCCTTACACCGACCCTCGCCGCAGAACCCTAACCAAGACAATTATTTTTAACGCTTTAACTGCTGCAATATCGTCTGCTTTAAATTGTCGTCGGCTATTCTCAAAGTTACATGTAAATGACATGTAGATAAAATAAATATAATTACGAATGGCAAACAGTTTGAATCCAGATCAGACGCAGCGTTACGCGTAACGAGGCGTCTGATCTAGATTCAAGCTGTATACGAATACTTGTATAAGCCAAGTCTTAACTTTCCCTCCCTATAACGACTCCCTCCGAACAACACACCCAGTTTATGTCTCCGATTGGGTGTCGTTGTAGAGAGGGAACACTATACTACTTCTGTTAATATCTGTTTGACTTAACTAGGGTCTATATCTATTACTCGGTAGTAGCACAGTTTATGCATGAACAGTTCAACTGCCTTCATAATTAGATTCAGACGCACTTAAAGACACTCCGGAGAGGGATTATATAGTTGATTCTGACGATCTGATTTAAACGATAGAACTTATAATGCATTGAGTTGGTCTTCGTTTTACTGGCAAGCTATATTCATTGATTGTGTAATTTTATATAGTAGATAAAAGTGCCAGAGTTGTGGGTGATGTGGTATCATAATTGACCATTTTGGCGCCAAATTAATCGTGAGGCTTTTACCCCTTTTACTCTTTACTGTCTTCTGTTTCCATATTGTTGTTTGCAAGCTGTTTTCAAAGTAAGATTCAATGTAGTATGACTTAACCCTTTCAACCCTACAGCCCTCTGTAGAGATCACTGATTACATATGCAAACAGTGTAGACCCAGATCAGAGGGCTCCTATAGGAGCCCTCTGATCAGGGTCTTCACTGTTTGATATTTTCATTTGGTTTTGTTGTCATACCAAACATGCAACAGTAGACTGGTTCGAAATACCTGTACTATAAGAGTCCAAAAGGACTACAAATACCCACACGAGAAATTTAGGGTTGAAAGGGTTAAGAAATGTCGATACGAGTGTCAAACAGTTTGGATGCCTCGTGGCGAAGGGTACAAAAAACAGCGATAAACAGATTGACTATTTCATCGTCTAAACCGAATCTCCCTCACAGAGAGTATTCTTCGCTCCTCAACATGAGCCAAGAGGATCGCGGCGAGAGGTTCTGTAGAGTTTGTGCTAATGAACACATGGTATGTCATAAAAGCTAAGCGTCAGTTATTTTATAAGGTCTTTTTGACTTGTAAATGTCTTAAAGATATATCAAACTATTGTCTGGCGAGATCAGACAGGAATTATTAACTGTTATTAATGAAAAATATGTCTGCTACAGTCGGTCGATGCTAGAATATAGTGCATTGGTCCTTTTTCGAGACATTCAGTTTAGAACGTCGCATTAGAAAAATAAACGGTGATTTATAGAGACATTCATTACAGTGAAGCCGCTTAAAATCGAAATTTTCTGGAAAATACACCAGTAGCTTACAGTGGAGAATCTGTTATTCTTTCCCAATAAACGCGTTTACGCTAATTCTATTATTTGCAGTGCAAATAGTTTGGAGCCAGATCAGACGCCGGGTAACCCGGCGTCTGATCAGGCTCCAAACTGTTTGCCACCAAGATAAACAAGAATTATCAGAAGTGTCCAAACGTTGTTCTTTTCTACGTTTTAAGTGCTTTGCGTTTGCGTACGTTTGCGTTTAAACGGGAAAGAAAAACATATTCTCCACTGTATATATAAAGCCTTTATTGGTCATGCGACAGAAGGAGAATTGGAAGTCGTTAAAAAAAAGTTTGAAGCTAAATGCAGGACACCAGTGATAAAAAAAGCTTCTTCAGAATTGTATGTATGTCTGTCACCATGCATCTAGCAATCACGTGTTTTCAGATCTCTCTCGTATAATAACTCAACTGTGTAGTAAGTGACTTCGTTTAGGTTCAATGGTTTTCAGAGATTTTCCGTACACTATGGTAAGCATCTCGTTATAAAAGCTAAATGACTTAGAACTATTGCAGACGACACTGCCGATGCAGATAATATTTTTGCGGTAAGAGGGTTATTTTAAAGCAGACGATAAAACTTGGGAGTGAAATAGTTAAATAAGCAAAAAAATAATCAAACACATTAAGATGATTAGTAACTAGAAGGTTAGTGGGTTAACTAGCATAATTAATAAGAGAATATTAACTCAAATACCACAGGGGAATATTGTCAGGATTGTGCAATTTAATTAAAAACAAATATAATTAGTAGTGATTCATTGCGTATAATGAGAACACGGCGAATTGATAAACACGCCATACATAGGGAAAACAGCATAAACCCATCTCTATGGTAACATTGTTCAATTGTAGATTGAATTAATAAGAAAAAGTTAACAGTACATGTACAGTGGAGAAAACGTTATTATTTTCCAATAAACGCGTTTACGCTAACACTATTATTTCTAGTGTAAACAGTTTGGAATCAGATCAGACGCCGGGTAACCCGGCGTCTGATCAGGCTCCAAACTGTTTACCACTCAGATAAAAATTATAGTGAAAAATGTAAAAACGTAGTCATTTTGTACATTTAATGGTGTTTTGCGTTTGCGTTTAAACGGGAAAGAATAATGTTTTCTCCACTGTATGTACATATGTGTTCATTGTAGACTATCTTGGCAACTTAATCTGAGAATAAGATGTTTTAGATGTCAGAAGTGGACATCACAAACCAAAATGCAGATTAATCAACTCTGGTACAGTGCTCCCTCCCTACACCGGCCTTCCTAACAACGATTCACTCCTTACAAGAATGTGTGCCACTGTTTCTAAAACATGACAATCGCTTTCACTGTTGCAAGATCGTCTGATTATTATACAGAGCATTATGTAATACTTCAGTCTGTTTAAGCAGCTCATTATGTAGCAATTGTTTTCTATTGTCCTTCAACAGGTCATAGTTCAAACTTTATATCGTGTTGCTAATAAAAAGGCGTGAAAAGGCGTAGCTATAAAGGATATAGCCAAACCCCATCACCGCCATGATGTCATCAGCTTTAAACACGTGCCGTCTGCATTAATATCTCAAATTTAAATCTTAAGTATTTTGACTCAAATGAATATTAAAATAAATGAATAACAGTTTGGATCCTGGTCAGCATAAGCATTGCACTCGGTGTAAAGCAGTGAAACAAAAACAATCGAAATGGTTTTAATTGCTAAATCTGTCCGACTTCCTAAAGAACATGTTTACATACCACACCTGTTTTATTAAGTTTACGTAAATTTTCAGGCAAGAATGTCTAGCACTTTGTAAGCATTTTGAACCATGGGCACATTTTGTAATTGCTTTCTACAAGAATGTTCTGCATTTTTTTTTCTCAGACAATAAAACATACATTTATTAACTCTTTCACTACCAACGGCCCAATACGGCGACTTTGCAAACAGTTCAGATCCTGATCAGACGCCGCGTAACGCGGCGTCTGTTCATGGTCTAAACTATTTGACAATCGTATAGATACAGTGGAGAATCTGTTATTCTTTCCCAATAAACGCGTTTACGCTGAAACTATTATTTGCAGTGCAAACAGTTTGGAGCCAGATCAGACGCCGGGTAACCCGGCGTCTGATCAGGCTCCAAACTGTTTGCCACCAAGATAAACAAGAATTATCAGAATTGTCCAAAAGTTGTTATTTTATATGTTTTAGTGCTTTGCGTTTGCGTACGTTTGCGTTTAAACGGGAAAGAATAACAGATTCTCCACTGTATTTCTTCAGTCAAAATGCTCTAAATCGGATTTGACAAAATATTGCAGACGACACTTTGAATGCAGACTATGATTTGGCGGTGAGAAGGTTAAAAAAGACGATAAAACTCGCATACCAAGTTCTTAGACCATTATTATTGAACCTT
This sequence comes from Gari tellinella, assembly GCA_922989275.2. NCBI lineage: Eukaryota > Metazoa > Mollusca > Bivalvia > Cardiida > Psammobiidae > Gari > Gari tellinella. The sequence goes on from OV277866.1 coordinate 52,090,900, forward strand.
TGCTTGTATTTTGGTTGAATTTCCTCTTGAAATAAAGATAATAAATTCTGCTATTAAAGCAGCATCGAGTTAAGCAGCATCTAATCTAGATTCAAAATGTCAGTTTAAACATTCTACCTGTTAGACCGTGATCTGTAAATGTGTAAAAGCGCTTTAGATTAAAACGACATTGCAGACAACAAAATTATAGCAGACATCAATGAAACGGTGAAGAGGTAAAACAATTCCCGAATAATTTGATCTTGAAAGGATTAATCCATTCACCCTGAATGACGCCATAAAGCGCATAACGCAGCGTCTGATTAGGATCCAAACTATTTGACACTTTTATCGATATTTATTAAGTCATACAACCTAAAATTTACATTTGAAACTAGTCTTGCAGACAACAATACTGCAGGAGACGACAGAAAAGCGTTGGGAGTAAAATCTCCCGAATAATTTGATCATGAAAGGGTTAAGGGATTTGTACAAATTCTGTGTTTTAGTTAATCACCTACCAGAAATCTTTCAATACTAAGTACAGTGGAGAATCTGTTATTCTTGCCCGTTTAAACGCAAACGTACGCAAACGCAAAGCACTAAAACGTACAAAAGAACAACTTTTGGACATTTCTGATAGTTCATCTTGGTGGCAAACAGTTTGGAGCCTGATCAGACGCCGGGTTACCCGGCGTCTGATCTGCTCCAAACTGTTTGCAGTGAAAATAAACGTTTTAGCGTAAACGCGTTTATTGGGAAAGAATAACGTTTTCTCCACTGTAACTCTTGTGGTTTATTAGATTCCCTTGTGTATCCTTTTAGTTATGAAACATGAACCAGTCTTTTTGGATGTCTGGGTATAGCTTAATGAATACTGATCTAAATTAGCAAACAGTACAGACCATGAGTTTACACTGTTTTCAAATGTAATAAGTACATTTTAAACAGATCCATGGTGTTGAAAGAGTTAAAGATGCTGTTGGTCTAAATGGGAGTTCTGGAATTGTACCGTTGACCACGTGTCTGTCTGGTGGATCTTGATGGGATGAGATTTTCCAATCGATTTGAATCCAGTTGCCTGAGGGTCTATGGTACATGTATAATTCTTGGACAGTTTTTTATATTTATTTTATAAATTAAGGGCGTAGCTCAGCCATGGAGTATACAATACTCAACCGAACAACACGGAGAGTATCGTTTAATACATTTCGTTCTACGATATGTTAAAATCGGGTATAATTATAATAATCATAATAAAGTATCATCAGGCTAACTTTATCGCTGGTTCCTCACGAGAGAGCACGGTATTTAAAAACTGTTTTATCATAAGTAAGTTTCAGAACTCAACCTTCATTCAAGAAATGAACAGAACTTTTCGGCGATGAAGCGAAATAAACGACAGAAAACGAACAGCAGATTCCATGAATCGCCATTACTCAGGAAACGCAACAAAATGATTCGCGGAGAGCAGTTCCATAAGATCAACCTCCGCTGTGACAGGTTACCACAAGTCCTGCCCTAGATAAGTTGCGTTTATACAAATTAAACGTCATTTTGTTCAATGGAATTGAATGGGGCGAATGTAAATAGTTTGTATTCAGCTCAAAAGGTGGTCCCTTCGATAAGGTGTCTTGTTCACAAAAACAAAATGAATAATTGTAAGAAGAGAGAAACTCTTTTGTTTAACCAAAGTCTCAAGCTTCGCCAGACATATAAATGGAACTTTAATGTAAATGGAAACGTAATATGGGCATTTGATAGGTGTCCTCTCACTAGAGTTTGACTTTACTGTTGGTACTTCACATCCGAAGTATTTAGAACATAGAGCAGCATTTGTACGTTCAATGCCTTTGGTACACAATAGGCAGGTACCGCTAAGGCGCGTGGCTACAATGTACCTACGTCGGTGAACCCGGGACTCGACATTATTTGGCTAACATTTGCAAACAGTTTGGCTACAGATTAAACGCAGCGTAACGCTGTGTCTGAGTTGAATCCAAACTGTTTGTCACGCAAAAAACACAAGACGGCAATTCAGCATGATAAGGATTATTAACCATAAATCCTGAAAGTTTTAACCAACATATATGGCTTATTAGAGCCTGAAATATTATATTGTTTTCTGTAAAAGGCTTAGCCATCGGCCACGCCCTAATGAGGTCCTGGACCGGTTGGGAACCAAGGTGGTCCCCAGGCCCCTCGCTGGCGAATCCACTTTATATATGCCTTTCTGCGCCTCTGCAAAGTGTTGAGAGTTTATAATGGCAGGCTAGCCTTGGTTTCCCGCTTATGTGCGAAAGTGTTCCTGAATATTTAGGACATTGCACTTTTACCAGTAAGTATGCCAAAGCTAATAGATCAAACACAGACGGCGTTAAGCCTTCACCTAAAATACGGATATATATAAATTTGGTCAGCTTATTAAACATTTACGAGCTGCAAGACTGTTAACCCCTTCAACGTAATAGCCCGAGGTGACTGGGATTTGCAAAATGTTTACATCCTGCTAAGCCGCCGAGTCATTCGGCGTCTGATGAGGATCCAAAGTGGTTCATAGTGGTTATATTGCTCTTAACTCATAGTGCTTAATAGTTAAATTACTGGGAAAATTCCACAGACTACTACCTTAAGTAGAGATATGTTGACACCGGAGCGATTGATTTAGAGGTTGTCTGCATGCGATATCCGCTAAGATGTTATACAGTGGAGAATCTGTTATTCTTTCCCAATAAACGCGTTTACGCTAAAACTATTTTTTGCAGTGCAAATAATTTGGAGCCAGGTCAGACGCCGGGTAACCCGGCGTCTGATCAGGCTCCAAACTGTTTGCCACCAAGATAAACAAGAATTATCAGAAGTGTCCAAAAGTTGTTCTTTTCTATGTTTTAGTGCTTTGCGTTTGCGTACGTTTGCGTTTAAACGGGAAAGAATAACAGATTCTCCACTGTACCATCTTATACAATATAGAATAGAGTAGGAACCTTCAGCGTATGAAATAACTGGCTATTTTACAGAATCAGAATGTTAACCTTGATTCTATGTCTCAAACACATTGCGCTCTTGCAAACAGTTTGGATCCTGGTTAAAGCAGATAGGATTGATTAGTGTAGTAGTTCTGCACAAACCGATGCGATTGGAAATCACTTAACTCATACGTCCCTGAAACTTCTAATGTAAATTCCAAGGATATCTAGTCTATTTAGATTTGTTTTCTGCAACTGCAAAATCACAAACAGTGCAGACTCATATCAGAAGGCATCAGTAATCGCTATATTAAGAGCGCTCTGAACTGGGTCTTTGCACACGACAAATATACTCTTTACAAGACACTATTATTAAATAAAAGTACATCTGTCGCTAGGGTTCAATATATAAAATGTTGTTATTTGTATGTCAGAATCAAACAATAAAACTCCGCTACCTATAAAGGACTTCTCGTTTGTTGAACGCATAGAATTGTTCTGCATTACTTTAATCGTCACGACTTAACATACACAATGTATTACAATGTACTCCATACATATACAGTCCACGCTTAGTTCTTCCTCCACTGAAGAAAATAGTAATCAACACGACAGGCCGACAGTAATGCAGAATGGCGCAAATGTCTGTACTTTAACCGTCTTTAACCCTTTACCTGATAACCTATTTCTAGTACTTAAGATAGGTGACTGCTTAAAGCAGGTTGAAAGTAAAGCAGAATGCGCCTTAGGGCGCATTCTGCTTTACTTTCAGCATGCTTTAAGCTATTACCTGCTAGAAAATAAGGAACGTATTAAATATGACACATATTCATTACGGTATAATTTGGAACTATTTTCTTCAGCGGATGAATAAACTGATGTGCTAAAAGTCGCTTCTATAAGGGAAAGGGTTAAAATTCAAACAGACTATCGTGTAAAGTGTTAAACGGCAACAAGACTAAAATACCAGAAATTATACTCGGTTGAGTGATGTTAAACTTTTCGCGAAAAAATACATTGGCATAGAAGATTATTCAATCATTTTTCGTATTCAATATTTGATAGGATTGTAAAATGATAGAATGTAACTTAAAATTATGTTATCCAGATGTAACGCCGGGTTGTTTCCGAATAACCGACAATACATTATTATGATCGATAGTAAGACAAACAAAATGGTGACAACCTACGAAAAGTCCACTGTTCTATAAGAATTGATGATGACCCACGAAATAAAACTACAGTGCTCTCTCCCTATAACGACCCTCCCAACAACGATTCCCTCCTTACAACAATACTTGCCGTTGTTTCCTAAACAACTCAATTCATTATATCTAACACTTTTGCTGCTGCTCTTTGATTTTTGGCTGAATGCATGTTTAAAAAATGTGACTTGTATTTGGATATGATTTTTTTTTAAAAAGGCCCCATAAGGTCGAAATATTAGATAATACCAATGTTTTAATTCATTGCTATTTTAATTCCTTGTTTGGAACATTGTTATCTTTATTGTAAATTGTCGTTTGCTTTTTTCTCAAAGTTACATGTAAGCGGACATTTTGACAAATCAACAGTTTTACTATAATGATGAGTGACAAACAGCTTGAATCCAGATCAGACGCCCACTGTGTATACCCGTACACAGGATATTGGTACCAGCGAGTCGAGAGAATTAGCCGGTCGCTCTGCAGTGCGTGTATGTTTTTCATGGTTTTATAGCATAAAATGTCTATGAACAACATATATATAATACAGTATTAAAGCGTGATGTTTCTGTGATATGCTGATGTCAAACATTTCTGTTTTAATCACAGAAACTCTCGTTAAATCTATAATTATGCTGCCTAGTACCGGTTAATAACAACGATTGCTGACGAAAATTTATGATATCAACTGTTTCAAACGCTCCTGACTACAATATTTACATGAAACACTTAGTATATTTCATAATAATTCATGTAATTCACTAATACCACACTGTTGGGTCATGATTTTAAGAATAGAATTAAAACAAATTTGTGTCAAGTGTACGGCATCTTGGTTGTGACTGAAATATTACTGTACGGCATATTGATGTGTCACTGTACGGGGGTTTGCTACCAGATATTTGGCCCTTAAAACGTTTTGCTCTGTCACAGTTCGTCCTCATGGTGTTACGATTAACCAAAGGTAACCATGTACCGAGAACAGTTTTCCTATTTATAAATTTTGTAATTTTCATTGTTAATTTATATATAATAAAATAGATAAACTTGATATAGAGCGGGAACACCTAATAAAATGAAATTGAAACGATGAATATACGTTTAACATATTCTAATAGCTGTTCACGTAACAGAGACATTTTGAAGCGAACGAGGAACTGTATCGGACTATATCTTATTTGAAGATTTTTATTAAAAAACTTTACACAAACAGAGTCAATAATGGTTGCGGTGAATTTATGATACAAACTAATCTTGAATCCACCCACTCCTAAAATATTGAAATACACGTACACAGCTATAATTTCCATCTGTTTTTTTTCCATTTTGCATGAACATTATTAGTTATACAGTTTCTTCACAGTGTACATGAGGAGTTCTTCCCGGCTGAGGTAAATCATGTTGTCCGAGCCGTTAGGCGAGGGTTACATGATTTTACCAGCCGGGAAAAAATCCTCATGTACACTGTGAAGAAACTGTATAACGAATTTATTATACTGCAAAGTTTTCACTGTTCAAACGAAATAGTTCGGAATTTGTCGTGTATAGGGCTCATAATAAACTATAAAAAAAAATCGCGCCAAAGCAGATAACGTTGAGCGTAAGTGACGTCATGTCGTCACGTCTGATGGTTGTTATTCAAAAGAAAAATGGGCATACTCGGCATACTTCGACTTCAAACTTTCCCAGAGATAATGCGACTGTTGAAAGATCCAAACACCGATTGGTTCTTAGCCGAAATGGACTTAAAACGGAGGATGCACGATTGAATGCACTCAATCCTGTCGAGCAATCGGCCATCTTATATTCTGCAAAGCAAGACTCAGGGACCTGTCAGCCAATGAAAACAGCTGCATTTCCATGTACCCTGTCAGCTCACAGGGTACATGGGATTATGTCTAGGGCTCATTGACCAATGAAAAGTAAGGAATTTACTTTGCAGTATAATAAGTCGTGCAGTATGTTTACTGGGTTATGCGGTATCATTTACCACAGTGCAATCAGAATAAGCTGCCCGCTTTAAAGTTTGCTGTATTCAATTTAAAGACATTTCCTGATCTTTGTTCGGTGGTGACACCAAACCAGGTATAAAATCATGCAGCCATATGCGAGTTTTGTCCTTACTGCTATCTTTTTTCCAGGGATATACTCATCCAAGCGTTTCATGTGAGGACCGTACCTTAAGTTTGTTAGTTTGATTAGTAAAACCCTTGAGGGGTATATGAGGGCCTCTCTAGACAACTTGAGATTACTGACATTGACTTTGCACACTTTACAACTGTGTTACCTCAAATTACCTGTATTTCACACAGAGTGAGAACAATGGGGGAATCCATCAATGGACTGATGAAATGTCTTTAACCCAGAGTCCTTTTCTATAAAAACTGCCGCGGTCGTGTAAAATTGCTTGTTATTCCTTATCTTGCTAAATTGTTGTCTGATTCAATAATGTCGTGTGCGAAGAGACACTAAATCCTTTTTTTAATGTGAGTGTCAACCAGTTTGAATTTAGATCAGAAGTCGCGTTAAAGACATTTCCTGACATACTTTCGGTGGTAACACCAAACCAGGTTTAAACGCATGCAACCCTGTGGAATTTGTACAGTTAGTGTTAACTTTTCTAGGGATAAATTCATTGAAGCGTTTCATGTGAGGCCCGTACCTTCAATTTGTTAGTTTGGTTAAAAAAACATTGGAATAACTCTTAGGTGTGAGTATGTGAAGGCCTCTCTAGACAACTTGAGATTAGTGACATCTGCTAAGCACACTGGACTCCTGCTTTACCTGTATTTTCTCGCCTATTGAGAACATTTGTATAGGTACATAATCTGTAAAAAATAAATGACAATGTACAGAATATATACATCGATGACGCTTCGGATCAGGGATAGTAATTCTTTATACTCCCGATATTCCTCTACAACAGTCAATTCGATGTCTTGCAACAAACATTCTCATGTTCTTCATTATATATGCAAACTTGCACATTTTTTTTCGATGGAGAGTCTTTGGGTGTAAAGTATCGCTTAGATAGATTATTTTGTTGCGTTTCGTCTATTATAGACATAACTCTCCCCTCCCCTCTACGAGGGGTGTTCAAAAATACGCGGACAGATGCTGCCATTCCCTCAGATTTTGTTTGAACGGAAACTTGCACATAATGATACCCAGAGAATTCTGTATTGCCAGGGAAAATTTGACACAATTGACTTCAAGCATGATCAAACGTCTACTGTTATGGTAACGTTGGATCGTCACACCGGCCCAACGTCATCCAACGTCACGTTGACGACTCTACCCTTTGAGCTTTCTGACACTCCGACAGCATTTTAGGGATCGATCTCGCGCATAATCTCCTCATATTTAACTGTCATGAACTATAGTATGTATTGTCCTAACACTACAGTCTACCGGCTGGCTAACTTCTCTAACCATGCTACCTCTGTCTTTATCAAGGAGCTCTTTGATTTCATGCAAGTTCTGCGACGTTATTGACGTCGTCCGTCCGCTGCACTGTTCGTCCATCACACTTTCGCATCCGTCTTCATACCGCAAGTACAGTGGTATATACGCTATTCCTACCCACTCTACGCGTTTCTTACGCGTTCGTTAACCGTTCACTATGCGTTCATTATCCGTTTCGTTAAACGGCTTTCCTAGCCGTTTCTTTACGCGTTTCTTTACGCGTTTAAAAGAGTCCGGATGAAAGGGTCATCATTTAGCCGACGGACCTCTTAGCTTCAGCGGTTTACACACCCACTTTATGACATGTGTATCACAGAACACTAGGTGGTATCGCCGATAACATTGCTATCTTTAATTGGCATTACACTGTTAATCCCCCGATATCTGAGTGGCATATGTATAGGCGGGTTACATAAATAGATTGGTTACAGGCGGTGGTCAGTGCCTGTCGATAAGATCTGAAATCTCCGCGTGAAACGGATACCTGAAGCACCAATCGCAGCATCTCTGGTATAATCGTTTATTAACGCGTTTAAACGGGTTAAAATCGTTAGGCGTTAACAGTTCGTTAAGCGTTCGTTAACCGTTCACTATGCGTTTCTTACGCATAGATTAACGCGTAAATGGGTAGGAATAGCGTATGTATCACTGTACCACTTATGCAATGCCGTTCTCTTCATTGCTGCATCGCCGTATGCCTTGACCAACATTTCCATAGTTTCTTTTCTGCTTTTTCCATTGAGAACAGAAACTTTAACCGCCGTTCTCTGTTCGACGCTCATTTTGATGCACATTGTATAAACAAAATGGCCGCTTATGCTCAAATGACGTCAGACGTTTTAGTGACGTCACTGACGTCGTGTCAAGAACTGGCGCCATACTGTGCTAAAATTTGGAGACAATATTCCCCGCTCAGGGAATGACAGCATCTGTCCGCGTATTTTTGAACACCCCTCGTACATTGTTCAGGTATCATATTGAAGTTGCACACTTTTTCGGGAAAAAAAAACGCTGAATGAAATTGAAACGATGAATGTACGTTTAACATATTCTAATAGCTGTTCACGTAACAGAATACTTTTGAAGCGAACGAGTAACTGTATCGGACTATATCTTAATCGAAGATTTCTATTAAAAAACTTAACACACACAGAGTCAATAATGATTGCGGTTAATTTATGATATCAAACTAATCCACCCACTCATAAAATATTGAAATACACGTACACAACTATAATTTCCATCTGTGTTTTTCCATTTTGCACGAACATATCGTGCAGTATGTTTACTGGTTAATGCGGTATCATTTACCACAGTGCAATCAGAATAAGCTGTCCGCTTTAAAGTGTGCGGTATTCAATTTAAAGGCATTTCCTGATCTTTTTCCGGTGGTGACACCAAACCAGGTATAAAATCATGCAGTCATATGCGAGTGTTGTCCTTACTGCTATCTTGTCCAGGGATAATTATACTCATCCAAGCGTTTCATGTGAGGGCCGTGCTTTAAGTTTGTTAGTTTGATTAGTAAAACCCATTGAAAAAACCCTTGAGGGGTATGTGAGGGGCTCTCTAGACAACTTGAGATTACTAACATTGACTTTGCACACTTTACTACTGTGTTACCTGTATTTTCACACCGAGTGAGAACAATCGGGGAGTCCATCAATGGACTGATGAAATGTCTTTAATCCAGAGTCCTTTTCTATAAAAACTGCCGCGGTCGTGTTACACTTGCTTGTTATTCCTTATCTTGCTAAATTGTTGTCTGATTCAATAATGTCGTGTGCGAAGAGACACTAAACCCTTTTTTCAATGTGAGTGCCAAAGCCAGTTTGAATATAGACCAGAAGTCGCGTTAAAGACATTTCCTGACATACTTTCGGTGGTAACACCAAAACAGGTTTAAAAGCATGCAACCATGTGGAATTTGTGCAAATAGTGTTAACTGTTCTGGGGATAAAATCATTGAAGCGTTTCATGTGAGGTCCGTTCCTTCAATTTGTTAGTTTGGTTAAAAAACATTGGAATAACTCTTAGGTGTGAGTATGTCAGGGCCTCTCTAGACAACTTGAGATTAGTGACATCTGCTAAGCACACTGTACTCCTGCGTTACCTGTATTTTGACGCCTATTGAGAACAACAGGGTGCATCAAATGACTTAAAGCGGCGTCTTGTCTTGTTCCAAACAGTTTGCAAATGTTATCCAATGAGCACTTAGGGTTACGTTTATTCGAATAACAGAGTTAAAATTGATAGTTGGCACACATGTTGCTCTGTGCGGACAGCACGCCTGTAATAATGAACAATAACAGTAAGCGCCAAAACAGTTTAACTTCACCAGAGTATCTCATAAAGGATGTCGACTTTTCTAAGTCGAACCAGCGAACAACATCTGTGAAAAGCAAATATGTTATATTTTTAATGGGAAATTTGCCTTCAAAGACCAGCCGATTGAATGCTATATAATCAAGTTTGCCAGTCTGTTTCATTTCGTCGATTACGCTTCGGATCAGGGATAGTAATTCTTTATACTCCCTTTATACTTCTTTATACTCCCGAAATTCCTCTACAACAGGCAATTCGGAGTCTTTTAACAAACATGCTCATGTTCTTCATTATATGCAAACTTGCACATTTTTTTTCAATGGAGAGTCTTTGGGTGTAAAGTATCGCTTAGATAGATTATTTTGTTGCGTTTCGTCTATTATAGACATAACCCTCCCCTCCCCTCTACATTGTCCAGGTATAATATTAAGTTTGCACACTTTTTCGGAAAAAAACACAACAAACAACGCTGGCGAAGGTATTTTAATTCCTGACAGCCATGCATCTCTGTCAAGTGGGAAATTACCTCCCGGAACGTGGGTAGTTGTTCCTTACAGTACGAACATTTGTAAAGGTACATATTCTGTAAAAATAAATGACAATGTACAGAATATATACTTATACAAATCAATCAGCCGTCGATTTCGATGTAGATTTAAGCAAGTTGCCGTACACTAGATTGAAAGGCTTTAGCAATATGCCGTTCACTAGCGTAGCAAGTTGCCGTACACCTAACCAAATTTCATTTCGGGTTTTTAAAGCACATACGTCAAAAACAATAGTAAAAATTTCATAAATGTCAATCAAGATAGCATAAATTACTCGTATAACATGAATAAATCTCTTATACAATTATTAAAAACATATTACAATGATATTTTGTCAGCAACCGTTGTTATTTACCGGTACCAGGCAGCTTGTTTATACGTCTTACGAGAGTTTCTCTCGGTAAAACTGAAATGTTATGACAACAGCATGTTCCAGAAACATCTCGCTTTAATATAGTATTATTCTACATATTGATCCTAGGCATATAGATCTAGAAAATCATGAAAACATACCTGCACTGCAGAGCGATCTGCTAACAACTCTCGACTCGCTGGTACCAATATCCTGTGTACGGGTATACACAGTGACGCCGTATTACGCGACGTTTGATCTGGATTCAATATTTTTGCAAATGTAAGCTAAATCTTGGTGTTCCCTCCCTATAGCACATCCCTCCGAACAAAGCACACACTCTTTGTCTCCATCTTGGTGTTGTATAGATGAAGTACTGTAATATGTTAGCCTTTCCATTTGCGGTCACAATATAATCAAATTTAGAACAAGTCCAAAAACCTATTAACCCCTTTTTTGTCTGGACTGGATCTAAAACAGTTTTACACTCGTTTGAAAAATGCTTCATTGTGAAAACAAGGAAACTTAATTTTGGAACTAATGCAGACGACTATTGCAGACGACAAAAGTAAAGCAGACAATAATGTAACATGATAAATGTAAATACATCAAATAGAGTGACGACTGATAGACTTAGAGGGACGAGATTGTATACTTGATTAGACAACCTATTACCCATTAGCACCCTTGGTAACTGTCGCCTGAAAAAGTGTCGTCTGCAAGAGTTACCAAGGCTTATTTATCATTTTCCTTCAGATAATATTATCAGAGTTTAGAGTCAAACTGTTTGCAACAGTTAACACAATTTCGCCATGAGCATTAAATTGTCTGCTTTAAAATTGTCGTCTAAAATATTTGTTAAATAACCATTTCACTGCCATTACGACGTCCAACACAGTCTCTGGTCTACACCGCTTCCTCACTACAACATCCCACCGAAAAACGAGTTTCTCCTTACAACAATGTTCGCCGCTTTTTCCGAAACAAGACCATTATGTCTAATGCTATCACTGCTGCAATATCGTCTGCTTGAAATTGTCGTCTTCTGTTTTTTCTTAAAGTTACATATAAGTGCACATTTTGATAGAATAAATCTGAATACGGGTGACAAACACATTGAATCCAGTTCAGACGCCGCGTTACGTGGCGTCTGGTCTAGATTCAAGCTGTTTGCAAATGTAAGCCAAGTCATAATTTCCCCTCCCTATAACGACTCCCTTCGAACAACACACACAATCGTTGTATCCCACTGGATGCCATTGTAGAGAGGGAGCACTGTAATATGCTATTTTTCTATTAATAAAAAATGTCTGATTAGATTCCAAACTTTTTTTTTCAGACTTTGAGGTTGGGCGCCCCTAAACCCAGGTTAAACCCCCAGTGGTTGTTAATAATTAATTAATTTATAGTTGGTTATTGATTGCTACTGACCGTACCAAGGCGGGCTCCTATATTCACTTTGCTTTATGTTTGTCTTGCGTGTTGTTTTCTATTTAGTGTGTAGATGAAGGAATGGTATTGCGTGTGTGTGTGTGTGTGTGTTTGTTGTGGTATGACTGTGTGTGTGTGTTCTGCTTGAGAGGTGGGTGTATTGTTTGTGTTACGTTTCCTGCTTGAGTCTTTCGTATTTATTTGCAGGGAAAATATTTATGCATTTCAAAATAGCAACAGTTTTAGTGATGAGTGTCAAACAATTCAAGCATCATACCTGCATCAAAACTGTTTGTTAACTCTTTCCTCCCTAAAACTTTAAATGGACAATTCCAGTTTCCATTTTAGTCTAGCTCATTTCTGACTTTCAAGGGTTGTTTTTGTCAATGTTTGTCATTATGACAAACAGTGAATACCCTGATCAGAGGGCTCCTTTCGGAGCCCTCTGATCTGGGTCTTCACTGTTTGCATAGGACAAGTGTACTATTCACATGTACACTGCTTGAAAAGAACGCCTATATGCGGGACTATGGTTCAAAGGGTTAATACGTGTAAACCCGCGATCAGTAGGTAAAGCATTAATATCCAGGGGCCCGTCTTATACGACGTCGTTCGACAAAAATGGTCGTAAGTCAGATTCTAAAATTCTCAATTATTATGTATTTTTCATCCATGAAAATACGATTCTAAAGAGATGTCACAAGACAGGTTTAGATAGGGACATCAGAAATTATTTGTGTTTTAGATCATGACTTACGACCGCTTTCATCGTACGACGTTTCGTAAGACAGACCCCACATTATATTTATTTTCTGATATTTTCTGACATAGAGCAATGTTTGAAAAGTAGAAGAAGAGTTAAAGCCCTAGACAGCCAAACCAAGAAGCGTGTTTAGTGTTTATTAAGAACTGCAATTTGCATCCTATTAATCCATTCGCTGGCATGACGTCATCTTTGGACAATTGTTGTCTGATTTTATTTCTCAGATTTAGATTTAAGGTAAAATGACTAATGCAATAGTATTGAGTATCAAACAGGGTCAAACCTTTTCGCAAATAAAAAATGTACTCATGTTTACCCTTTCACTCTCAGTGGCGCCTAAACGCGCGTTTGCAAACAGTTTGAATCCTGATCAGACGCCGCGTTACGCGGCGTCTGATCAGGATCCAAACTGTTTGACACTCGTAATCGAAATTTTGTCACTCACACTGCCCTAAAATTAACTTTGAAACGATATTACATAAAAAATATTAAAGCAGACGACAATGGAACGGTGAATTGGTAAAATACTCACGAACAATTTGGCAGTGAAAGGGTTAAGACTGTGGAGGAGTTAAGCTTATGGCATTTTTCTTGCGACAAATAACAGTTTGTTGGTTTCTTTAAGTGATAAAGATGGATTCAATGTTTCGGTACAGACTAATTTCCCGCCAATATCAATCTTTTATCGTCATCATCCATTATTCACTATGATGTAATTCGCTTACAGTCTGCTAGACGGGTTTCTTAAGACTTTGCACGCTACAGCCGGCGTAATACTTCACAGTAATATTCGAAACAGTTTGGATACAAATAAGACGTCGAGTAACTCGGCGTCTTATCTGGGTCCAAACTGTTTGACATTCTGATGATATCTATTGCACCTAATCTCCGATAGATATACAGCAAGAGTTCATGCAGACGACACATATTGCAGAAGACAATTACAAACGGTGCTTTAGTTAATCGATACTTGAACGTTAGATGCTTCTCCGTGGCTAAACCACGACGAATATATAGCAAATATCCGAATGTACGACTGCACAAAAGAAGCTGCTATTTTAAATATTTCGCTGCCAAATACCATCGACTGTTTTAAGCTTTTCAGTGCAATGGTTTCGTTTTCATGAAATGCTGTCTGCGAAAAGTTGATCTTGACTGAAGCACGATTTATACATGCTATTGTTCGACAATATTGACCTGACGTTGGTGACCTCTATTAGCATAATTTCACACTTTGTTGCATTTCTAAATATAGCTTCGGAATACTTCGTTATCATTTATACGAGAACGCACGCATGGTAACCACATCGGTACCGAGTATATATAGCATTGCCCGGCTCCACAAATATCGACAGGTATTTAGCGCAAGTGGTAAGGAAGACGACTATCCATTCTTTTTCCGTACAGTCAGTGGTTCGAATCCCCCGCAATACTCATACAATTTTATAATTTATACCGTTTCTTTTTCTTTTAAGTATTCATACAACATCTATTTCGATTGGAACACGATTCTTTTGTTATTTTTCAAAAAAATATGTCATAGCGTCTGTTTTGACTATAAAATAACATTTCATCAAATAAAAATATTCCCCCCTCTATCGGAATTCGAACCCGGAACCTCGATCTTACTAATCCCTTGCTCTACCGACATACCTACTGCAGATGAGTTACATCTCAGGGATGTAAATTAGGTATATATTGACAAGAGTCGCAGGTGAGGACATCGATGATCTTACCTGAATTAAAACCCACTCGAAAGCGCAACATGATGCGTTTTAGTAGATACGATTATACTAGGAGACTCGGGAATAATAGTTTATCAACAACTTTTTGAACTTGTTCAATGTGGAGTGTTAATCCACTGAGGATTACAACTGTAACAAACTTCACGTAATCAGCCGAAACAACCCGACACTATACGATCCGCTATCGATTATTGATTTATACAGCGTCATCTTACAATTATTTATTCATGCATAAAGTTCAACGTCAGGTCAATATTGTCGCACAATACTATTAACAGTATGGATATTGATCTGACCAAGGTCCAAACTGCTTGGAATGTCGCCTATAGTCGCTCATAGCGATGAAATGATTAAACAATACCAACGAAGGGCAAACACTCTTTTAGTTCAGGTTTTCTCTTCATCCATATTTAAGCTAACATATGAATGGAACAGTTCACTTCAATGTTCCGCGTATAACGTTGTGTCTGATCTGGATACAAACTGATTGAAAATAACCAATGTACTCGGGGTTAGGCAGTGAAGGATTTGATACAGTTTAACTTTATACATGTAAAACTTCTTTCTGAGTGTAGAATCCCGGTCTTGGCATTCAGATTTTTCATTAGGGGAGCCTTCCAGCTGGCTTGCGGAAGGTCGGTGGGTCTACCCAGTTGCCGTTTTTTTCATAATTTTATTATAACAGTACATACATGTATATTATAAAGGGCTTCTGCGGCTTCCTCCAACTGCAATTAGATGGACGTTGCGATTAAACTGAACTACTGTTAAAGCGACGTAAAATCATAACATAAACTTTCGGATTATTGCCATCAATATGCAACTGTGTATTTTGTATTTGCTAAAAGCTAGACATTGGTAACTCTGATCATATGCAGATAGGAAAACTGATATTTTGAGAATAGATCATTTCGTCTCGTGATCCTTTTATCATTTTTCATAACTGCCAAATGGGCTTTGAAATTTCAGATTAAAATCTGACATGAAAGTCAGACGTTGTGATCATTTTAACATAAATCTTCGGCACTGTTTGCTGCGAATTCACAAATCGCGCCTGCTGGATATCATTACAGATACTTTTGATAAAGTTTATTAACCAAATGCGCTGCCTTGCAACTAGAATAATGGTTATTTGCAAACAGTTTGAGTCCTGTTCAAACACCGCGTAACGCGGCGTCTGATCAGGATCCAAACTGTTTGACAATCAATTTCACTATTTTTAAGTCAAAGTACAATATCGTTAAATTTTAGAAATAGAAGCAAACTACAATTGAATTGTAAAAACAGATGACGTGTTGGCAGTGACAATTTAAATCTTAGTTTTAGCTAAACTCTTTCGCTGCCAAGTTTTATCGTCTGCTTTAACCCTCTCGCCGCCAAATATCGTCTGCATTCGTACTGTCCTCTGACAAAGTGTTAAAGTCAGTTTTCTGAACAAATGTCGATACAGTGGAGAAAACGTTATTCTATCCCGTTTAAACGCAAACGTACGCAAACGCAAAGCACTAAAACGTAGAAAAGAACAATTTTTGGACAATTCTGATAATTCTTGTTTATCTTGGTGGCAAACAGTTTGGAGCCTGATCAGACGCCGGGTTACCCGGCGTCTGATCTAGCTCCAAACTGTTTGCACTGCAAATAATAGTTTTAGCGTAAACGCGTTTACTGGGAAAGAATAACGTTTTCTCCACTGTACGAGTGTCAAACGATTTTGATTCTTATCAGACGCTGTATTTAGTGGCGTCTGATCAAGATCTAAACTGTTTGCAAAGTCGTCGGTAGTGAAAGAGTTAACATACTATAGACGAAATGCATTGAAGTTTTTAGATGAAATGTTATAGTAAAACAACGAATTTTTATTAAAGTGTATTTGCTATCTGTCTACTTTCTTACTAGATTCTAAATCGACCAAAATAGCGTTTTAATGTTGCCATTATATTTTCAGAAATGACAGTTTTAAGGGTGCATCAATGTCATAAGCCAATTATTCAAAGTATTAAACTTTTTTTCTAACATTGTTTTTTTGGAAGAGCTGTTTATGATGAATGAAAAAATGGAAAAAAATATATATGGTGGTGTCCTTGTTTTTGAGCTACAGCGATTTGAAAAAGGTATGTCAATTTGGACGTTTTTTTTCAAATTTTACTCATTCAGAGTACAAGCTTCAGTAAAATTTATTTCAAAACAAAACAAACATGATAATTTGGGTTTTCATTATTTAGTTCATGTCTATGGTGGTATTTTCACATATAGAAACCAAATTTAGGCAAAGCAGGCACCAGGTTTGAACAATATGGATCCTTGAATATCAAAAATATGCTTTGTAAAGGGCATGATTTTATTAGATTTTTTATTTTATGAAAAAAAATAAAAAAGTTTGAAAATGAAATAGTTCTAGTATTTAACTTTTTTTTATATTCTACCAGATAAAAGCCCATGCTAAGGCAGTTCAAAATATGAAAAGAAATTGAAAGGTCAGTGTCGAAAATTTTGAGTTATTAAAGTAATAATAGTTATCTCCCCTTACAAAATTGACAAAAAAGTACCATATCGATGCTATTTAGAGCTTTATAAATTTCACATTTGGTGCCTTTTTTTTCTTAGATTAGTTTTTGTATGAAGAAATACTACCATAGATAGGAAATAAATAACACAAAACAAAATTATCATATTTGTTTTCATTTAAAATGGATTTTATTGAAGCGGGCTGTTTGAAAAGGACAAAATAAGAGGAAGTGGGTGGGGTAAATTTTACATGGCCGTAGAGCCAACTGTTGTTCACCAAAATGTACACTTTTTCTATTTTTTCATTCATCTTAAATAGCTCTTCAATACAAAATCATCATAGAGTGTTTTCATATACTTTGAAAAATTTCGAAAGTCATGACATGGATACACCCTTAAGGCATACCTAATGGGTATTTGACCTAATTCATGTAGTAAACATATTGTCAACCCTTTCATAACCTTAGCCGACTAAAGTCGACTTTGCAACATTTATGTTCCAGATAAGATACCACGTTAAGCAGATTCTGATCAGGATCCAAACTGTTTGACACTAATATCAATGTTTCTTTTGTCAAAAACGCTTAAAATTCCAAAATTTATAAGTAAAAGCAGACGATATGGTATCGACTGTGTTAGATGGGTATTGACGTCATCATGGCTGTGAAAGGGTTAGATATTCTGGTAAGAAACTTGAATTAACCTTTCCATCACCTAAGACGTCTATATTCGGCTTTGCAAACAGTTTTAATCTTAATCAGACGCCGTGTCAAGTCTGGATCCAACCTGCGTACACTCGTATCGATATACTTGTATATATACGTTTCAGTTAAATTGTCTCAAATTTAACATTTAATAAAAGCCCAACACGTTAAGGCTTATTTCCGTCGCAATTATATTTAGTTTCATATGGGTGAAGAGTTTGACCCATTCAACCATTGCTTGTTTTCAGTATTGAAGGCAGATGGTTACTTCAAACAGGATGAACGTAAGCAGAATGCTTTTGAACGAAAAACGGCGTATGCCACTATTATAGTGGTAAATACGCTATTCCTACCCATTTACGCGTTAATCTATGCGTAAGAAACGCATAGTGAACGGTTAACGAACGCTTAACGAACTGTTAACGCCTAACGATCTTAACCCGTTTAAACGCGTTAATAAACGATTATACCAGAGATGCTGCGATTGGTGCTTCAGGTATCCGTTTCACGCGGAGATTTCGGATCTTATCGACAGGCACTGACCACCCGCCTGTAACCAATCTATTTATGTAACCCGCCTTTATATGCCACTCAGATATCGGGGGATTAACAGTGTATTGCCAATTAAAGCCCTATTCCAAGTCCTTCATAGCAGCCCCCCCAATCACAGCTTGATACTTGGTGATTAGATCGCCCTTATCAGGGTATGTTTATTACAAACAAATTATCACAGCAGGGTACTAATTGATAGATGAAGACCAATATAGGTGCAAGTGATAGCTGTGCATTTAACCCTTAAGCTGTGCATCGTGAGTTGACTGTTATTTTTTCAAACAGTTTGGATCCAGATCTGATGCTGCATAATGTTGCATCTGATCTGTATCCAAACTGTATACCAGTTATCGCTGAGACTTTTTTAATTGAAATATGTACAAATCAAATTTAAATATTGTTTGCAGACGACAATTTAAAAGCAGAAGATATTACCGCAGGGTCAGGGTTAAGCACACAGTGATATTGTCTGTAGATTAAAAATTGATGAAATTTATTTTATTTTATTATTCTGTAATTTTGGGTCTTATACTACATAGCAAAACAGTGGGATAGTAATCTAGCTTTAATAAATAACAAAATACTACCAAGCAAGTCATGACATTACATTTACAATTATCAACTTTCAAACTACATTTAAAAGCTGCAAACTGCATAGATCCAGATCAAATTCTCAGTTACAAAGCACATGAGCTGGGGCCATACTAATGACTTGAGGACAAATAGATATACCCTGATTACTGAAAACTAATTTATTAGCAAAATATTTGATATGTTTGATCAGCATGAATCTTTTTAATAACAATTCCAGTTTCTCGTAAAGTCTAGTCCATTTTAACTATATGATAAGGTTGCTATAAAAGCTAATAGTCTAGTCCATTTTGACTATATAGTAGGGTCGCTATAAAAGCAAAAAGTCTAGTCAATTTTGACTATTAAATCTGAAAAGTGTCCAACGGTATAATTTACCCCTGTATCATAGCAAATGGTAGCTTAAATCAGGTTGAAAGTAAAGAAAAACGCTTTACTTTCTTGGCTTTTTCTTGTGATTTAACCCATTTCTCCATAAAAACACATTTGCTCTACTTTCAACCTGCTTTAAGTGGTCACTTGTATTCAAACAAAGAATTAATCCTCTGCAAACATGGTCTAAATATTTATATAACTCTGAATAAGTACTTTACGAAATATAGTATTTATCCTAGCAGACGGTTGCTTAAAGCAGGCTGAAAGTAAAGCACATTCTGCTCTACTTTCAACCTGCTTTAAGTGGTCACTTGTATTCAAACAAAGCATTTTAAAGGGTTAATCTTCTAGAAAACTTATACCACTGTTATTAGTTGACAAAATACAGATGTTAAAAAGTGTAGAAAAAGGTTTCATAACTTGATAATTTGACAATTAAAGGAAATGATCTAGATGCAAACCTTTAGTTTTTTTTGAAGGCCTAATCTTATCTTTATATGTATGCAATAATATCACAGTGTTGAAATGGATCAGCTAGATCCCTTATCTACCTGTATTAATACCTAGTACCCTAGGCCATGATGCCCTAGGTGCCTCTGGGTAATATGATGTAACAGTTGTATATCAAGCCCAACCACAATATACAATCCAATAGACATCCTGCTGAGCCAGGAATAGGCCTTTAAATATAGCAATGTTATCGGCGATACCACCTAATGTTCTGTAATACATGTACATGTCATAAAGTGTATGTGTAAACCGCTGAAGTTAAGGGGTCCGTCGGCTAAGTGATGACCCTTTCATCCGGGCTCTTTTAAACGCGTAAATAAACGCGTAAAGAAACGGCTAGGAAAGCCGTTTAACGAAACGGATAATGAACGCATAGTGAACGGTTAACGAACGCGTAAGAAACGGGTAGAGCGGGTACGAATAACATATTTACCTCTGTAACTATATCACCGCCCTAGGAAACTAGTGACCACTGTGTAATTAGTCAAGTTAGATCCTGAGAAAAAAACTCATAATGCGACGTCTGATCAGGATCCAAACAGTTTGGAATTCGTATCAATATTTCTTCACTGAACTTAATTTTGCATAAAAATTGCAGAAAAGCAATTTTGAAAAGAAAAATATTCATTTTGCGAAAGTGTTAATCAACCCTATCACTGTCATGACGTAATCAATTTAAAAACATTGTCTTCTGCTTATATTTCTAAACTTTAAAGTTTAGGTATTTTGACTTAAGAAATATTGAAAGGAGTGCAAACAGTTTTGAAGCTGATCAGATGCTGCGTAACAGGGCGTCTGATCAGCATCAAACGTTTCGCAAATAACCATGGTACTCGTGGTAGGGCAGTGAAGGGCTTCAACATGATAAATTTGGCAATGGACGGGTTAATTAAGGCCACTGACCCAAGTATGGATTTGGCATGCCTTAAAAGATTCAATGCTGTTGTTTAACTATTATATACTATTTTTAGATTTGGATGAATATTTCTTCGCATTAAAACTTGATGCCAAGAGAAAAATCAATCTCATCACATTCTATATAGATAGAATGTCTTTCAACATACACCAAAGAAGTTGAACGACCTGCGTGACGTGGTTATTTCTGTCATTTTGGAATATTAACCCTTAAGATGATGAATTGTCGTCTGCTTAAAATATTTCGTCTGCGAAATAAGATAAAATTAATTTTGATCTTTTTTTGAAATTAAGAAAATATAACTAATAGTGGGAAACAGCTTGGATCCAGATCAGATGCCGCTTTTTGCTGTATAATTTCTATTAAGACCAGCATTTTCACATTTTCAACCATTGACAAATGAACAGAAATCTACGCACTTCGATGGTCGGCAATACTCATTTCAAACCTTCTACTTATTTGGTAATATAATAAATAAAAATTGTATCTTGTACACGTATTTGTTGAAAAATAATAATCACAATTATCTTAAAAAATATAGTTATTGCATTACATGCTTAAGCTATTTAATTATCTTTTCATTGTGTGACATTTGTTCTGTTCGAATAAATGTGAATGTTTGCATGTTAGGTGACCGTTATTCTATTATATAGAATGTATGTATCAACGAGGTACGCTTATGTACAAGTTGAAATAAAATTCTGTTCTGTTCTGTTCTATAAATACATGTACCTTTTTTCTATGGCTACTGGCAGCAGTTAAATATGAGAAAGCTCATGAAGCACATATATATTTCCTTTCTTGAAGAGTGCAATAAAGCAGTCATATACGAATGAATACTCCGTCAATGGCCTAAATCATGTCATAAATATTAAGAGTTCCTTCTACCAGAGAGACTTTTTGACTTGTTAGTGTCTATAGGATATAACAAGATAACGTCTGGCAAGACGACAGCGACGTCATTAACCCCTGGCATGCCACATGCTAATATGTCGTCTGCTGAAGCTTTGTCGTCTGCTTTTATTTATTTATTTTTAAGTTTAGATCCTTTGGAATTTTTTTACTGAATAAACGTTGAGATGAGTGCTAAACAGTTTGGACGCTGATCAGACGCCGGGTTACCCGGCGTCTGATCAGCGTCCAAATTGTTTGCAAATGAAAGGTGAACGCCTAGCAAGGCAGGGAAGAGGTTTAAATCAAAATAATGATGCATAGGTCTGGCACAAGGATTGGTGATTATGAGAAACCAGCGGTAAATGCCCTGACTTGCTCTTCGTCGTATAAGATTACAGAATAAACACACAGCATTGTCAAAAAATATATATTTAAGTGAGCGCTATTATAGCAGAATCTGAAACATAAATAATAGTTCAACAGGTTGCAAATAGTAGCTTAAGGCATGCAGTACAGTGCTCCCTCTCTACAACAACACCCAATGAAAGACATATAATGTGTGTTGTTCAGAGGGAGTTGTTATAGGGATGGAAATTGGTAAACATTTGCAAACAGCTAGAATACAGATCAGTAACCACGTCACGGGGCGTCTGATCTGATTTCAAGCTGGTCGGCACTCGTCATTATGTTTTTGTCTCTCAAACTGTCCAATGTGAAATTTTGAGACAAACAGCTGACCACAACTTAAAACTTAAAGTTTAGAGCAGACGATATTGCAGCAGTGAAAACTTTGGACAGAACGGTCTTGTTCAGGGAACAGCGTCAAACGTTGTTGTAAGACTGGAATCGTTATTCAGATGGTCGTTGCGGGGAGGGAGCACTGTACATCCCCTAATGAGATCGGACAATATTGGTCCTCCATGTTGAGGTCATTCTTGTTAACTTTCTGGCACTAAAAAATACAGTTAAACCAAGACCACTTAATTGAGTTTATTATCAGGTGTTTAAGACAGTTGACTGCCATAAAAGCAAGGTGAACGTAAAACAGAAAGCTCCTTAAGGAGCTTTCTGTTTTATGTTCATCTTGCTTTCAGTTGTCACTTCTATGCAATCAGTTAGCCTTCATTACAATGGTCGTAATAGAGATGTTTTACTGTATATACGATAGTCGAAAACTTTCCTGCACTAGGAAAAAATAAGATAGTATGTAATGTGGATAACTTTCCTACACTTGACAATAATGATATTGGCGTACCGTGGACAAGTCGCTAATGTTTGAATATATAATGAAACAGATGTCGCGTGGAATATAGCATCTGATAGGTCATTTACCATTAGTTTTGCAACATAAACTACATGTATGAGCTATAGACATGGAATTTAGACAAACAATTCTAGCTTCAAATAAAACATAAAATGGTGTAGTCTCGCTATAAAAATCAAGCAAATGTTACTGTTCTGTGTTACCTGAGAGGGTGTTGCCCAAACTATTTGTACAAATAGAAACGTTCCCATTTTCTTCAACCCCTTCCACTGTCATGTCGTCATCAACTTTAAGCATCTGTCGTCTGCTTTTATTTAGATTGTATGTATCTTTTACTTAAGAAAGAAAGACATGAGTGCCAAAACAGTCAGACGCCGTGTTAAACCGTTTGCTAATATAAACCACTGTACTTGGGGTAAGGTAGCGAAGGCGTTCAGAGAGAGAGAGAGAGAGCACTTTATAATGCACAATGCAGCTGTTCACTATCGCCTACTTTAAGCGCATATTTACGCTTTTTGATAACAGTGTAGACACAGACCAGACAGTCCGTGTGCCGTAAAAAGTCTGCACTATTTCTTTGGAATTGTTTCCTTATTTCCTTAGCTACATGTAATGTAATGGAAGTAATTCACGATAACATGTTCATTGTTGTTGGAGTTTTATATACGCTGGAGAGGGGGTAGAATGTGATACAGTAATACCTCTCTACAACGACATCCAATGGAAGACAAATATTTCGGTGTTGTTCGAGGGTGGTTATAGGGAGGGAACATTAAGACTTGGCTTACATTTGCAAAAAGTTTGAATCCTTATCAGACGCCGCGTAACGCGGCGTCTGATCTGAATTCAAACTGTTTGTCACTCGACATTATTTTTCTTAAAATGTCTCAAAATGTCCACCAATATGTAATTTTGAGAAAACAGCAGACGACAAGTTTTAAGCAGACGATATTTCAACATCCAGTAAAGTGTAAGACATAATTGCCTTATTTGGGGAACAGTGGCAAGCGTTGTTGTAATGAGGGAATTGTTGTTAGGAGGGCTTCCTCTCTAATCTATCGCTGCCAACAGTGCAGGTCTTGGCAACAAATATTGTTTTCTCATGACATGGCTCAGTATGTGTTCTGGTTTACAATGACAAGTGGTAGGTCAATGGCCACTAAATTCGTATTGTTAACCTCATTCATGAGTCCACTCGACAAGATGTTTCTACTAAAGTGGCTATCTATGTTGTCAGATCTTAAAGAGATAACCATTAGTATTCTACTTCCAGTTATTCCTTTTAACGTCAAGTGCGCCCATGGGCGACTTTGCAAACAATTTGGATCCGGCGACTGATCAGTATCCATCAACCATTAATTTTCAACTTCCAGTTAATTCTTTTAACGTCATAGGCACCCATGGGCAACTGCGCAAGAATTTGGATCAGGCGACTGGTCAGGATCCAAACTGTTTGACATTCGCATCCATATTTCTTCAGTCAAAACAGCCCTAAAACTGACTTTATAAATACTGCAGACGACACTATCGAGGCAGACGTTATTTTGGCGTAAGAGGGTTAAAGAAGACGATAAAACTTGGCAGAGATAAAGTTAAAGGCAACGCAAATGAATAATCTTAAAATGTTAAACACATGAATCAGAAATGAAGTAAATTAGCAAATTAATAATGATGTTTTTGGAGCTTTTATAATCTTGCTTTAATCAGCCGCCTTCTTTTTAAAACATGAAACATACTCACCAATATTCCAAATCTAGAAATACGCTTGGATAAATATGTTTTTCCACAGGATTACTGCTAAGTTTGCCAGCAAACAGGGGCGAGCATCATCCAATATGTTTTTCCTTACGGCTGAACAAATATCTGATAAATACATGACAGACTCTAAGTCCCATCAATAACATAGGAATAACAGGGTTGCCAATTCTCCGGATTTATCCGAAATCATCGGATTTCTATCCTAGCAGATGGTATCTTAAAGCAGGCTGAAAGTAAAGCAGAATGCGCCTGAAGGCGTTCTGCTTTACAGTCAAACTGCTTTAAGTAATTGCGCTAGAAATATAGACAAATTGGAAATCTCAGGATTCTTTATGATCAGTTTATGGCGGTCCTTGAATAAGTGAATAACCGACGCAACAAAGCCATGCTAATTAATCACAGCATAGGATTCAAGACGTCTTTTGATTTTCGCTCTGTTGATTTCAGTTATTTCTCTTAGTAGGACATATAGAAGGCGATTACAAGAGTCTCACCTCGGTTTATGTTTTCCCGTCGAAAACGGGAATTTTATTTGTTTTTACCTCCATGTTAAAACGATTTATACAATCAGCAATGATGAGAAATCTTGGCCAATGACTGCTTCTAAATTAATGCTGTTACGTTACTATGTTATCATTTCTAAATTTAGCGTTGATAATCTGTAAATTTAGCATGTGGGAAACATTGGGCCAACTTGTGTATAATTGCGTGTGTAAAGTGTATGTAATGAATACTGTACCCCCAAAACAACTTTAACTTTCGACGGAATATCTTTTTTAAATATAAATCTTGTTTCAAATTCACTTTGTAGGGCTTTTAGTATGGCACAATATAACAAAGAGGTTGGCAAACAGTTTGGAATCTGATCAGCTACCGAGTTACCGTTTGTAAATTTTAGTGAAGCACAATTAGATCTACGACTTAGATTGAATATAATAAAAAATATGCACAGTTTGGCGTATAGTGACATTTAGAACAAGGTTAAACGCCTATACACTGAACTACATTTCCAATGTTTTTTTGTAAAAGGCTAAAATTAGATACCGTAATAATTTGTTTTCATCTATCAATGCCTCAAAACTATCCCTATGTCTGAAACAAAGGTCACCTTCACCTATCCCGTAGTCATGTCGGACCGTTGGAGCACCATAGATTTCTTAACAACTAGCTTTCTCCGTTCCCCTCTGTTTGTTTCTGCCATCCGCACTGTTTCCTTAAGACTTAAATCTGTCCACTCTGTAATGTTAGCTTCCCCATCCCATTGTATTCTCTGTATGCCTCTCCTTCTTCCTCCCTGAACTGCGCCTTGTAATATTGTCTTTGCAAGCCCTGATGACCTCGACACATGCCCGAACCATCTCATGTTACGTTGCTTGACAATTGTAAGCAAATCTTCAAAAGGTCCAATGGCTTGTTTGATCCTGTTACGAATTTCTTCATTTGAGATGTGTTCTCTGTATGATATGCAAAGTATTTTTCTGAAGCACCTCATCTCTAACGCACTAATTCTTCGCTCTAAGGCAAAATAAAAAATACCTCTGTTTCCGGTAACCCGACCGACCCTAGTTTTTCCCTCCGATCCTAAACTTTTTTTTTCATTTTTCGAAAAATGTATCGGTGGATGTAGGTCATTTTTGCGGCGCATGTGTGTAATAGAAGCTATTCTCAACTAAATTGTTTAAAAAGCAACTTTAAAGTCGTTTAAGTGTGTTAAAAATTGATTTTTAAATAAGATTAGGCAATAATCTAAGTGAAATCTTATCTAAATCTGTCATAAAGTACCTTCTTTGCAGATATTATCTGCTAGTTAATTAACCATTGACACATTCAACATGCAGGCAACACATTCTATTGACATATTTGATATGCATACAACACATTTTAAAACATTCTTTATTCAATCTGTCATAATTATAAACGTCACTACTTTGCCGTTTTGGTATACCAATAATTGTATACCAGTTTAAATGTTTAAGGTATTTTTGGTAATCAACAATTTGAATTGATATTTTTAAAGGGTTTTATATATGGCCCAGGGCTCTGCAAAGTAAAATACATTCATATATGTTCACATATGAATATGATTTTATATAAAAAAAACCTCCATCAGAATAGTTAAATGTATTATTATATGATTGTTTTAAAAAAAAAAAGAAAAAAAAAAGATTTTCCGACCGTCCGTCTTTTTTTGGCCTAAGTCTGCATTCAAGGTCCACGTCTCGCTGGCATATAGGAATATGGACATGACAAGTGAACGCATCAACCTTATTTTCGAGCTGCGGCTTATAGCCTATGTAGCCCAATATAAATCATTTAAGCGCGTTTGAAATATAATGATTCTCACATATATACTTTGTAGCGCTGGCACAATTTGAAAGACATAACAGATGGCGAGAATGTCGGTTGCAGAGCGTAGCCGTATGTTGCAGAGCTCACTAAGTCTGCTTCAAATCGACTCCACTAATTAGTCTTGGCTCTAGCCTGATGTCCGTAATTGTCAATTTAAAAATAATAACATAGTAGAAAATAGTCTTTTTCTATATTTGCTACTCTCTCTTTACCATTGTTTCAGATCGCTCGGGAATTAACACTTTCATCGCCGGAGTCGCATAAAGGCGAATTTGCAAACAGTTTAGAATCAATGTCAGACGCCGCGCTATAGCAATTCAATCGCAATATAGTACAATTGACGTATATATTTTACGTTTCTAAATCAGTCGTCGAAATGAAAGAAAACAGACCACACAAAAACTAAACATTGCACCTGTTCAAGGTACCTGTAAAAGCAAACCATATCAACACAGAAAAAAACAAGGGAATAGTTTATCTTCTCTGCCTTTATAACTTAA
Organism: Gari tellinella; assembly: GCA_922989275.2. Taxonomy (NCBI): domain Eukaryota; kingdom Metazoa; phylum Mollusca; class Bivalvia; order Cardiida; family Psammobiidae; genus Gari; species Gari tellinella. The sequence continues at coordinate 52,118,597 of OV277866.1, forward strand.
TTGCTTTCTTCAACATTTGAACGCAGGAACAGAATTGTAAAGACCTTTCAAAACAATTTGGATTACCGTATTGAGATAGCTTTATCGGAACTGTGACACAATCTACGTCATGTAGAGCCGTTGATTGATGCGGGGTGGTGAGGATGTCAGGAATCACAATTGTTGCGAAGCAGCGCATTGGATCAAAACCACCGAACTGCCTTCCTTTTCGTAGTTTTTGGCAGACCTTTAAAAGACAAATGACCGCTTAATGCAAGACAAAATCATTGCTACATTTTGTACTACTAGAGCCTTCTGCAATTATTTTGTCATCCATTAAGCGATCACCTGTCATACAGGCTATATACTCGATATTTAGTGGTCGCTTAAGATGTGCTTAACAGTAGTAGTAGTACTGAAACTAATGAGCGTGCTAGCAAACAATTTTTAAACAAATTTATTTCAAATTCAAATATTGTTACAATTGAGGATGACAAGGAACTCGGTCATACTGTCACTACAAGGAAACTATACTGACTTTAACTTGATTAACTTGATAAGTATGTACCTTTGGGCAAGTACACAATCACATTTAGTAAAAACCCAAAAGCAAACAAATCTCCAACAATTCTGCTGGTGTCTATCTGTGGCCCGTTTCATAAAACTATGTAAGACAAATGTTGTCGTGAGTCAGATTATAAAAGTCTGAATTATTATTTATTTCTCCATCTAGTCCTGTCTTGTGACATCTCTTTGGAATCGTCTTGAGATGTCACAAGACAGGAATAGATAGAGAAATGAGAAATGAAATGCATTTTAAAGTTTCAACTTACGACCGTTTTTATCGTACGAAGTTTTATGAAACCGTCCCCTGGTTCGTTGATCCCTGGAATCTCAAATACAGGACTGCCATTTCTCTGGATATTTCCGAAATCTCCGGAATTTTTCGTAATTTCTCCTGACCTACGGAATTTTTCCGAAATCTTCGGATTTCTGCTCTTACTTTTAACATTTTGAATTTTATGCGGTTTTTACTTGGGAAAACATTGATATGGGTGTCAAATAGTCTTGCGGCGTCTGATCTAGATCTAAACTATGCGCATAATAAAATTAGTGTTATAGAGCCTGTTTCTATAGTATTGAATATAGGTTACCACTTACAGCAGGTTGAAAGTAATTCATATTGCGCAATCTGCTGGAATATATTAAACAATTCATATAATACACATATTCATGGCAGTATACATTTTTTTTATAAACTATTTTTTTTCAGTGGTGGAATCAATTAAATGCGCTAAAAGGTGATTCTATGGAGTAAAAGGTTAAGACGAGAAATAATAAAGCAGAAGATGCCATTGCAGTGACGGATAAGTGGATGGATAAGTTGGGGTTTACGGCACTGTACGCAACATATGGCATAATGGCGCCAATGAATGATGAGGGATGCTGATATGGGATTATGATGATGATTTCAAGAAGATGATTTCGGCTAATCTCATTCGTTTCAAAGCAACTAATGGGATCAAAACCTTCGACATGTTTTACGTTTAGTTCTTGGCAGTGTATGGGGTAGTTATAATGTAACTATCTTTTTGCTCCTTTTTTGGGGCAATTCTTGTTTTAAGGAGGGAATCGTTGTTCAGAGAGACGTTATAGAGAGGGAGCACTGTACGTAATATTTGTAAACAGGTAGGTAAAAGAAAATCAAACAATTAAGGGCACATGGCTTCCACCCTGGGGACAGTAAACAATCTGGTCATTTTTCAGCATCCAAAGCAAATTCAATTACCCTTTCTCTTCTGGAACATTGTCAAATTGATACAGTGTTCCCTCTCCACCACGGCCCTCCAAACAACGAATCCCTCCTTACAACAACCCTTGCCGCAATTCCATAAACGGGACAATTATGTCTAACAATTTTACTGCTCCAATTTCGGCGGCGTCTGATCTGGATTCAAGCTGTTTGCAAACGTTAGCCAATTCTTGATTTTCTCTCCCTATAACGACTTCCTCCGCACAACACACATTCTGTGTCTTCCATTGGGTGTCATTGTAGAGCGGAAGCACTGTAATTGCCGTATGCTTTTAAAATTTTGATTGATGACGTTTTGAACGAAGAAACATCAACACGAGTTCAAAACAGGTTGAATCCTGATCAGACGCTAAGTTACTCGGCGTCAAATCTGGATCCAAACTACAGTAAAACCTCGCTATTACGACCACTATAACGATGGCTAATTGGTTGTTTAAAAGACATGTGACACATTAAAGTACGATGGCAATAAAACAGAGAGCTCCTAAAGGAGCTTTTTTGTTTTACTGTCACCGCGCTTTAAACAGTCGCCTGTCTTAAATACCTAGTAATCAACACAATATATGGGTCGTAATAAAGAGGTTTTACTGTATTTGCAATTGTTAATCAAATCGCTTCTAGCCATTCAAAGGCTGAAACTGGCCATGCAAATGTTTTAAATTGATTAGCAGCGCTATGCCATAGAGATAATTTATTGAGATGGCCGACAGTATTGGCAAAGTGAATTATTCACACACACATAACAATTACTGACATGCTGCAAATGAAATCAGAATCTACAGTCAAGCTAAGATAAAACGGTTATTCAAAATAAGCCCATGTATAACGTTTACGGGAGGACATAACACATTCAACCCTAGCGACGAGTATACTCGTCATTTACAAAACAGAACAGAACAGAACAAAACTTTATTTTGTCTCAAAACGGTGTACCTGAGAGGATTATATTTGTCAAATGCAAACAGTGTAAACCCTGATGAGAGGGCTCATTCAGGAGCCCTCTGATTAGGGTCTATATTGTTTGTCAATTTGAAAAATATTGTGAAATCAACTCTAATTAGTCAAAAATGTACTAGACTTATTTTGAAATTGGAATTGTCAATTTAAGTTCAAGGGTGAATGAGTTACTCATAATCATGCTAAGCGCGACTTAACAAGCTTTTGCAAACAGTTGGATCCAGATTAGACGCCGCGTGACGCATCCTGTTTGACGCTCAAAATGATTTTGATTTTGTTCGCAGACCATGTATTTGAAGCAGACGACATTTCAGCAAGACAGGGGTTAACACAACATAGTTAAAACTTAAGTTTAGGAATAGTATCAAATATGCGTCCATGGCATGTAGCAGGTTAAAACCAAACATGTGGCATTTTATTTGTCTAATTCAAAAATCCATTTTCTTTAATTGCACGTTTTAGAGTTATAAATTGCCACCACGTAGTGCAGATTAACCTCAATGATTTGTCATTACAAGCCACGGGGAAAATACAAATCAACCTTGAAGAAACTGATTCACACTGTTTGTGGTCTGAATGAATCTTTGTCTAATTTAGTATGAGAAAAAATAACCAAATGTGTCAACGAGAACTGTAAAATGAACAAACTATGTCACATTCCTTAACAAGAACTCTGCAGACTATAGAGTTATCTAGTGATTTCAATCATCGTCTTCTCAAAAACTAATATGCCAGAGCTTCGTAATTTGGCATGGTAACACTTATTATCAATATAATTGTTATTATTATTATCAATTATTTATTAATTATTATTATTATTATTATTATTATTACATGTATAATTATCATTATTATTACATGTATTATCAACTCAAACACTTTATAGCCATAATCCCTTACATTTACAAACAGTTCGGATTCTGACCAGACGCCGAGTAACTCGTGTGATCTGGATCCAAACATTATTATATTCTATCTCTGTTTACAAATATAAAATGCAGATTAAATAGCTTTATATTTATTGCAGATGACGAAATAGTCTGCATAAGTTAAAGGCTAATGGGGTTCTTTACCCGGTCTCGCAAGACAATGTTTATTCTAAAAACATTTATAAACGAACAATTCTCATTAAATGTGCGCATTCACTGTAATAGTGTATTGATAAAAGGTATTTCTATTTACATTATCTTCTGGGAATTCCCATTACATTATACAATTAGCCCAATAATGCTTCTATATTTTAGTTGGCTGCAAGATTAATTGAGTATATACCGGTACTATGGTGATCTAAAGACATTGTTTGTCCGCATAATTATCATCTCATATCTATATACTCAACACAAAAGTTTAGGAATCTTCAGACAACCATGTAACAAGGGAACACCAAAACAATCAATCATCCACTTTTTATTTATTTAACTAGATACATTTCTTGGCTTATAAAATATGTTTCCTTTAGTTTGATATCACTTATATCCCCTCTGTAGCACTGTGTCAAGTAACCTAGTAAGGGGTCAAAGTCATTTTTCACAACATTAGTGTCTACAGTCTAATCCCTTGTTTTATGCAAAACACATGAAATCATCATAATTCTATCGATGGTCTCATATGTCTTATATGGAAGGTCAGAATGTTCAAACAGTTTATATCTAGACCAGACGCCGCAAAACTATTTGAAACCCATATCAATGTTTCTTAAGTATAAACCGCATAAACTTCCAAATGTTAAACGTAAGAGCAGAAACTCGAAGATTTTTGGGGAAAAATCCGTGGGTCCGGAGAAATTAAGAAAATCCAGAATATTTTGGAAAACTCTGGAAAAATGGCAACCCTGTTACAGTGGAGAATCTGTTATTCTTTCCCAATAAACGCGTTTACGCTAAAACTATTATTTGCAGTGCAAACAGTTTGGAGCCAGATCAGACGCCGGGTAACCCGGCGTCTGATCAGGCTCCAAACTGTTTGCCACCAAGATAAACATGAATTATCAGAATTGTCCAAAAGTGGTTCTTTTCTACGTTTTAGTGTTTTGCGTTTGCGTACGTTTGCGTTTAAACGGGAAAGACTAACAGATTCTCCACTGTAGCAGAGCTTTTGTTACTGTTTTGCTGTGGACGACAGGCATTACTTGTGTAAGATATAAGATTACTTTCTATATCAAAATGTTATTCTTAGATAGTCCAATCTATGATAAAGAATTTGAATATTGAATGTAAAACGAAAAGTTAAGGAACTTGGCACGAAATTCGTGCTAATATGCTTCAGAAACGTTCTAATTGAACATGACGGAACTTTCGGGAATAATATTTCTGTTTTTTTCCAATATGATATAGTGTAAATAATTAGGTTACCTATGCGAAACCATAATTTACTAAATATTACAGTGTAAATAACCCCTAACTGCAATATCTCCAGCTTAAAATTTGTCGATTACATTAATGTCTCTATATAATTCGATTTGAGCCATTTCGTTTGAGAAAAGTGGCTAATTAATTCGGAGCATAAGCTTGATCCAAACTAATTCTAAGTACTAGTGAGGTCGGACCATGCCAGTGAAGGCTAAATGATGCAAATGTCCTACTGTCTTGATTGACGAGATTTTTGTTAGTGATTAAGAGTTATAGTACATTGCTCCTTTCCTACAACGGCCCTCCGAACAACGTCTCTCCCCTTACAACAACGCTTGTCGCTGTTCCCAAGACAATTATCATATCTAACGCTTTCATTGTTGCAATATCGTCTGCTTGAAACTGTTGTCTGCTGTGTTTCTTACATAATGGACTTTTTGACAGAAAAAACACACATAATGACGAATGGCAAACAGTTTGAAACTAGCTCTATAACAGCTCCCTCCGAATAACACACACACAGTATTTATCTCCCATTTTGGTGTCGTTGTAGAGAGGGAAACTAAAGTTTATTTTGGTGTTCAAAAAAAGCATTGTTTATAGCAAGATGGAAGTAAAGCAATCTCCATTTTGCTTTAAGCTGAAACACATATTTAATCATCATAAGCAAATATTCGTTTGAGAGGCAATAATTTAGAGGGGTTTTATTGTAGTTCAAATATGATTAGTGCCTGGGCGTGGTAACACGTCTTATGTACAAAGTGAAACGAAACGTGCTGATGATAAATTAATCGTGCTAACTGCCTGTGTATGATAGAGAGAAGCGGATCTTAGTTCGTTGCATAGGGCTCAACATGCATCCTCAAAATGAATCAAATTGTGTTTGTGATGATATCACTTCATATATAATCTGTTAATGATAAAAAGTATTGGTATTTTGTTTCTGATGCTGCTGTTGTTGTTTGTAGCAAATACACTGCTCCCTCTCTATAACGGCCCTCTGAACAACGATTCCTTTCTAAAAACAACACTTGTGACTGTTTTCTAAACAAGAGACCTAGTTCCATCCTTTTCTCGGCTTCAATATCGTCTGGTGAAAATCGTCGTCTGCTGTTTTGTTCAGTCACACATTTGACAGACACAAAAGCATGATGACGAGAGATAAACAGCTTGAATCCAGATCAGACGCCGCGTTATGCGGCGCCTGATCTGGATTCAAGCTGTTTGCTAATGTTAGCCAAATCCCCTCCCTATAACAACTCCCTCCGTACAACACACGCAATCTTTGTCTCTTATCAGATGTTGTTATTGAGAGAGATCACTGAAAAACGGTACGTCCCTCCAGGGTCTTAACGACGTCTCGTTTCATTCCTTGTGACGACGGTCAACAACATTACAATGTTGTCGGGACATTCGGATAAACCCCAATACAATGCACGTCTTAAAGTGAACCAAAACATACTCAACAAAAATGTTTAAAGTGGCAAAAGTATAAGTGGAAACACATGGTACTAGCTGAAATGTAATAGAAGAACCTATAAGGTGGTGCTTGTTTGTGTTGTTTGTTACGCCACCTACCTAGACTAGCACACGGATTTTTAGGGTGGTTGTATTTTAAGGAGAGCTGTGATTGTTTTCTATTTTTCTAAAAGAGAAATGCTCTACAGTGAAGTAAACATGTAATTTTACATTATACTGTTAACATGACTCTTAATAAATTTACGTTTATATATTTGCGTTACCCTATATACTTGTCCCTTTAATTAGTTTGTTGATTATATGTTGATAATATAACCGCTAGCTTACAACCAGTTTATACAATAATTGGAAACAGTGCGGATCTTGGTGCTCTATTCCGCGACGTTTGGTCACTTTTTGTAATTTTTGTGAAGATGGAAATAGTTATTTCCAATTCGAGTGACATAACGATATATTTTCACCAGAGTGAGTGCCGAGAGAGCACATGTTTTCAAACTTTAGATCCGCATTTGTTAATTATGCTAGATAAAATATAGGTTATGGCATAGCTAGACGATAATTAAGTTCTGTTAGTTCTCTTTTGATGAATTAATATCTAGCTGTTTGGTGTTTCGTTGTATTTTCCAGATTCTCACCGTCCCTTCATTCCATTTCATTTCAGAAATGTTCAAACAAAATACCTTCTTAAAACAAATTATGATTACATGGACACAAATAAATGATGACACAAACATTACAAAAATAAGCAATTGCATTTTATAGAGCAACAAAAATGTATTAATTCAAAACAAAATTATATTTAGAAAACAGTGGTTCGAAAAAGGAATTAAACATAGATAAGCTAGAACTACGCAAAATAAATGGAAACCATTCCTAGAACAGATGTTTTGTTTTAAACAAAAACTTTTTTCCTAGGAATATAATAAAAAGCTTAGACTGGTACTGTAGTCCTTAAAAGATCAAATTTCAATATTTCTCATACAAATTACCTTTCTCTCAATATCTCTCTTTCTCTCTTACACAGATTGTTTTTCATCTCATGTGTATAAATGTATGTTGTGTAATATGAAATTGTATAACATGAAAAATGATGAAATAAAATTCATTACAAAACCCCACTGGGAGTACATGCGAAATATTGTCTTGATTTAGTTTGTAAAATATTGTCTTGATTTAGTTTGTAATTTGTCGCAAAACGTCGGTATTTTCAACAGAATTTTATTAAGTATGATACCTGTCGTGTAAGTGTGATCTAAAATGTTTTGCACTGTACTTTAGCCATTTTAAAACCAAACTTTTGTTATGTCCTAGTTCTTCGACTTAAATATCTGAAATCCTTGTAAATAACTTGTTTCAGAACACCTTTTGCGCATATGTGACCTATAATTTCGAGGTTTGTGTATTTTAATTGGTATCATACTTAATAAAATTCTGTTGAAAATACCGACGTTTTGCGATGCCGAGTAGCTCATCGTGTTAAATAGATCAAAACTATTTGAAAATGTAAATTAAGTCACTATAGAAGAACATGGGTTAAGGCTTTTCAATGATTCACTTGTGTCTTTATGAGACACTTTAAAGTGTTCTGCTTTGGTGACCCATTGTTTTATGTAAGAAATTCCTGCATTAGATGTCGACAGTGCATCTGGTGAGAATTCAAACTTTTTCACACACAGTTTCATGTTTCTGCTTTGATTAAGTCATAAGTACACTAAATGTAAATCTTTTTGCAGACGACCATATTTTTAAGTTAACCATTTGCCTGCTGATCACAACTTCGTTGTTTTTTGCAAACAGTTTGGATCCAGATCAGACACCACGTGACGCGGCGTCTGATCTCGGTCAAAAATGTTTGACACTCGTCTTTATGTTTCTTGATTTAGATAATGTATATACAGTGCAGAGATTTAACAAACTTTGCAGACGATAATTTCAAAGCAGACAATTTAACAACAGGATGATGGTTAAGGAACGGACACTATTTGACTGTATTTGATTACATTGTGTTACCAAACACGTTCATTACGTTTCATTCAATTAATTTCAACGATTTATTGCGACAATTTGCATAAGCTTTTATAGCGCGTCCTAAATTCTCACTCGAGGCCCTCGTGCATAATAACCAATGTTGCTTGAGGTTAATATCACAAAAAGCAGATACCATTGCAATACATCAAGTCAATTTGCATCGGTTGTCTTTGTCTCTAACCGATTCTCTGACCGTTCGTATGCCTTTAGCAACACTTTGCCCCTTCACTTCCAGAAATCATCGGTTTAATATTTGAGGTATATTTTTCTCCCTCTCTTCATGAACCATAATTTTCAGTCAGTAGCTCTAGAATTACTACAATGGAAAGAATGATATACTATATCAGTAAAGGTCGGAGCTCCAGATAAGGGGAGTATTTCAAAAACTAAAATCTATATTTCTGCATTAAACCCTATGGTGTCGCTACTCATTAGAATCGTCTCTTCAAGACGATTCTATTGAGTAGTAACACCAAAGGATTTGGATTTAACCATGCCAACCCCCCCCCCCCCCACACACACACACACACATTTTTTTTATGGTTACCAATCTGTACGGAAGGGTCTTCTGAATCAGAATCGCAAAATAAACTCTTTTAGGCTATGTGTATTTTTAACCGTTTCCATGGCCACTCCCCGTTTTTTATTATGAGTTCCCATACCTGAAAAATCATCCATATCACTGGAAGGTTAAACAATAGGCATTCATTTCCATTTATTTTCTTTTTAATATTTTATTTGCATATTCATGAAAATTAATGTGAACATTAAAAAAAGTGATTTTATTTTTAGAAATAATGTAAACGTGTCACTTTTTTATCCTACAGGTATCATAAAACAACTTCAGGACCAAAATATTTAACTTTAAGTAATTTATTTTAATTATTTCCATATCAGCCCCCGAATTTTTTGTTATAATGGCCAATACCAGCTAAAGTGCCCGTATCACAGTAAGTTTTTGCCCTAAACACATAAATATTGTACCACATTGAAGATAATACAAAGTGTGGTTTTATTTTCTGCTTATTTATTGAAGTTACCTAATTTCTATACTCATGAATATTAATGAGCACATTAAAAATAGTAGAAAACATATAGAAATAACTTAAATATTTCATTTTTAAGCAAATATCAGTTAATGTGGAGTTTAAAGTGATGACAAAGTCCTCAGATAATAAAGTATATTACTTAAGGACAATAATTAAGCTTTCAGTGACATTATAACAGTTTTTGAATTGTTTCCATGGGATCGCCCCATATTACATCATAATGGCCATTGCCTACAAAAAACGCCCATATCACAGTCAGTGTTTGTCCTCAATATATAAATCTTACACCAAATTGAAGATAATACAAATTGTGGCTTTATTTCAAGCTTCTACTTTGAAATTACCAAAGTTGCATACTCATAAATATTAATGAGCACATTAGAAATAGTAAAGAAAAAATGAAATAACTTTAAAAAAAAATTAACATACACATATCAGTAAACAACATCAAATGAAGTTTAAAATGATGAAAAGGTCCTCAGAAAACATAGTATTTTACTTGTTTTCTACTATTTTAATGTACTCATTAATATTCATGAGTATACGAATCAGGTAATTTCAATATATAAGCAGAAAATAAAAACACATTTTGTATTATCTTCAAGTTGGTGCAAGATTTATAGACTAAAACACCTGGATCTGGCCTAAACCGATTTTCGTAAATGACTTAAACACTTGAATATTATTTCAGACATGTAAGTTTATCTATACATATAGTCTTTGAATTTCACCAAACAATCTCAAAGAAGCATTTTTCAAAAGCCGCGTAATCGACAACCCTCGCTGTCGCCGCATTTTAAATCAGCATGCCACGTTCCCGGTCCGGAAATTATTTATACACAAGAGTGAAAGTATATTCTACTTATTAAGATCATGTTTACTTTCAGAATGTATTATGTATTCACTAGAAGTTACTATATTTTCAAATCGTTTTCATTGTTTCGTCCAATACATTTCTCAAATAAACCATTTTTTATGCATTGATGGTTATTGTCTCTATTGATAATATCAGATATTGACACCAATTTAGTCCAGCAATGTTCAATCTAGAAATTTGGACTTTCTTGTAACTCTTTCACTGCCATTGGCGCCAAAAGGCGACTTTGCTAACAGTTAAGATCCTGATCGTAACGCGGCGTCTGATCATGATCCAAACTGTTTGACACTCGTTTCGATATGTTTAAGTCATACTACATTGTATCTTACTTTGAAACGATCTTGCAAACAACAAAATTGAAGCGTAATACATTCACTGCATTGAACAGAATATTCGGACATTTACAAAGATGGATTCTAACCAGGGGCCGTTTCATAAAACTTCGTACGACAAATGTTGTCATAAGTCAAAACTTTAAAATACATTAAATTTCTGATTTCTCTATATAATCCTGTCCTGTGACAAGACGGGATTAGATGGAGAAATGAATAATAATTGAGACTTTAATAATCTGACTTACGACAACATTTGTCGTACGAAGTTTTATGAAATGGGGACCAGATGCCTAGAAACCAAGAATCTGATCAGGATCAATCATGTCGAAATTAATATACAGTCGAAACTCAATACTTGGATATCGCTGAAATCGATTGTACCAGTATTTCTTCAGTTGAATTTTGATAAGTCAATCTCGCTTAAGTCGAATATACTCGTATTACAAAGCTAAAATAATTAATCGTATGTTTCTATCCTAAGCCACGTGGATATGTTCGAACTAACGCGAGTTAAAATTATCGAGATTCTACCGTATTCTTAATTTTGAGACACAAAACGTCAGCAGACAATATTCTAGAGGTAGAATGGGTTAATAATAAAAGGGCAAACAATTCTATATACCGCAATATGAAATATGAAAGGATGAAACAGACAATACAGCTGCGACCAAATTACAAAGGTACAATGCGAAAAGGTCATTCTAATCATGGAACAAAGAAAGTATATTAAAACCTCTTTATTACGACCACTAGAAAGAAATCTATTTTGGTTGATTAAAAGACATGTGACAGCTTAAAGCTTAAATCAAGGTGATAGTAAAACAGAAAACTCCTAAAGGAGCTTCCAGTTTTACTGTCATCTTGCTTTAAGCAGTCACCTGTATTAAACTACCAATAATTAACACAATTTAGTGGTCGTACAGTACTGAACCTTATTAAATTAACAATTTATGCGATTCGCTTGCAATTCGATGGCAATTCGCTTGTAATTCGATGACAATTCGCTTGCGATTCAAAATACTAACTTTACCCTCGGGTAAGTTTTCTTGAATGGTGTGTCTCACAAATGTTCGCAAATATGTCTTCGTTAATTTTTTCGATTCCATTTTTTTCACAACCGCTTCGGAAAATTCGCGTAAAAATATTCAAACGTTGGATTTGTTTTTTGAAGCGCCCGATTCGATGGCAATTCGATGGCAATTCGATTGCAATTCGCTTGCGATTATCAATTTAATTTAATATGGTTCAGTACTGTAATATGGGTTTCAAACATTTAGTCAGGATTGAAACTGGTTATAATTCAGATCGAATGCCGAGAAAAACAGACAGAGAATATTATAGTCTATATGAGCTTAACCCTTTCATGATCAAAATTATTTGGTAGATGCAGTATTGTCGTCTGCTTCATTATTGTTGTCTCCAGGACACGTTTCAAAGTTAGATTTACGGTTGTATGGCTTGATAAATATCGATAAGAGTGTCAAACGGTTTGGGTACATAAAGCGGCGTCTGATCAGGACCCAAACTGTTTGCAAACGTGCTTTTTAAGCGTCATTGAGAGCAAAAGATTGAAGCAGGTGTAATTTTAAGCATAAAATTTATATTGCTTTCAAATAGTGATAACCGTCACGTTTTCGTTGCCAAATCTGTTTTACAATTCATCGTCTGTAAAGCTTTCTTTCTGCATCTTTATGCTAAGTTCAAATGTTTTGACTGAAAAAAATATTTATATGAGTGCCAAACAGTTTAGATCCTGACCAGACACCGTGTTACCATGTGTCTGACAAGGATTCAATAGTTGCAAATTCCACCATGGCCAATTTGACTTTTAGTATTCTGAACATGTGATAAGTGTTGCAACAGGGCTGCCATTTCTCCGCATTTTTGCCGAAATCTTCGCATTTTTACCCTAGCAGATGGTAGCTTAAAGCGTAATCGCGTTTGAAAAATAGAAGTTTTGGAAATCTTAGGATTTTTCAAGACCAACGTTGCAAAACATTCGGATCCAAAATACATATGTATCGGCAGACGTAGTCTAGGGGTAAAATGCCCGATTATGAGGTCAGGGGTCGTGAGTTCGAACCCCCGCCGGACCAAGTCCTTCGGATGAGACTTCATAATCGATGTCTGATGTATCAATGCTATACACTGGGAATCAAAAAGCACCAAAGAACTCTTTGAATGATAAGAGTAGGGCATCGTGCCCGGGTTCTCTGTATCCGCTCAACTCTTTCTGGGACGTCCAATTTGCACATACATGTAGTTGGCAGAAACGGACGTTAACAAACAAAACAATCGAATTATCTGCATTCTGCAGACTACAAATTGTGAAGACGGCAATTACAAATGGTGTAGTGGCAAGACTCGCCCGTATTGTCCAATCCTAAACCTCTGAAAAACGATCTCTTCTAGACTAATTAGAATTCGTTGTAGCAAGATTTACGGTTACATGTAATGGTTGTATGATGGTCTGTTAAAGAAACTAAACTAGGGTAACGAGCTCTCTATATTACAGAACATTGTCCTGCATAAAAATCAATTCAACTCTAGAGACAATTATACTCGTCACCATGTACTAGTGAATATTACTAGTACACTGTTCATATGCAAACCAGGTAGACTGTGGTCAGGTAGGGGATCTGACCCGTGTCTGGGCGTTTTGTCATTTTGCAGTACATTGTATATTATGAAAAACACCTCTAAATAGTCAACACTGGCCTAGACTTAATCACAAACTGGAATTTCAGTAGTTACTCAATTTTAATGTTTCCACAAGTGGCGTTTTCACATTTCAACAGAACAATTACAGTGGAGAATCTGTTATTCTTTCCCGTTTAAACGCAAACGTACGCAAACGCAAAACACTAAAATGTAGAAAAGAACAACTTTTGGACAATTCTGATAATTCATGCTTATGGTGGTGGCAAACAGTTTGGAGCCTGATCAGACGCCGGGTCACCCGGCGTCTGATCTGGCTCCAAACTGTTTGCAATAGAAATAATAGTTTTAGCGTAAACGCGTTTATCGGGAAAGAATAACACATTCTCCACTGTATCTTAACCATTTCGCTCTTAATGACGCCAAAATGCGCATTTGCAAACAGTTTTGATCCGGATCAGACGCCGAGTAATGGGGCGTCTGATCAGTACCCAAAATGTTTGACACTCGTTTCGAAATAAAGTAAGCCATACTACCTTAAATTTTACTTTGAATTGATGTTGCTGACAACAAAATTAAACTAGAGCTATCACTAAAGGTGATTGATACCACAATTCCAAACTTTCCTGTCACAAACCCCACATACTGTTATAAATAGCATGTAAAAATTTGACCTTCATCTTGCTTTGTAAATTTGCAAATTTCAAGTTGAAAAGGGACATAACTTTGTCAAGTGTGTAACAGTTATGAAACTTGGAGAAAAGCATACCAACATAACACAAATAATGGTTCAATACAATATCAATAGTTTTCAAGAAAATGGCATGTCCAAACAATTAAAACTAAAAAGGGGCATAATTCTGTAAATTTTTGTGTAAGCGTGATTAAAATTATGGAAGAGTGTTAAAACGTAACACTTATATTGCGCACCAAGTTTATGGACAATAACATAAACAGTGCTCAAGAAAATGACAGAATGTCTTATCTAAGACACAAAATTTCATGTCTATTTGTTTTTGCAAGAGATATGTAACTTACAATGTGTACCAAGTTTGAAGACAATGTCATAATGACATGTTCAACGAATAATGTTTCAATTAAGAGACAAAACAAATCAAGTTAAAAAGGGCATAATTCAGTCAACTTTTGTGCAAAAGTCATGAAACCAGTCAATGAAAGTCCCCACATAACACTGATGATGTATACAAAATTTGAAGATGGTGTCACAAACAGTTTTCAAGAAAAAGGCAAACGTCCCGGGAAAATGCGACTGACTGACTGACTGACGGACGGACAAGGCGTTTCCTATATAGCCCTCACCTATAGTTGTGGGGGTATAAACAGACCACAATATGGCGGTGATGGGGTAAAGACCTCACGGTTAAGGGTCAATGACAACTAAATTGTTACTATCTATATACATACCAGGCTTGCTAGAAGTAATGAGTTGCAGGTATATACGGAATGCATATCTCTTCCATCAGTGTAGGTGGTTGCAAATAATCATTGTTGAAAAAACGGTTTATCTGTAATAAATTTCTGATTTTACATTCCCACATGAATATTTTTGAAATATTGTTTTTAAGATTCAGCGTGTCAGCTTTTGATAATACATATCGGAAACATTGCCTTTGAGGATAAAAGTTTGCAAGATAACGCAAACGCCACATTAACCCCATCTCTATCATGGCATAGGCACTATCAACTTAAAACTTGTAGTCTACGTTCAATACTTTAATTTCGATTTAATGTACACAGATTGTGCGTGTTGTTCGGAGGGAGTTGTTATATGGGGATTGGCTTACATGTACTTTCATAAATAGCTGTTTAACGCGGCGTCTGATCTTGGTTCAAGTTGTTTGTCACTCGGCATTATATGTGTTTGAGTTTGATATTGATTCAAGTTGTTTGTCACTTGTCATTTTATGTTTTTTGTTAAATGTCTAAGATATGATTTTGAGAAAAGTGCAGACAACAATTTTAAGCAGATGATATTGCAGTCGTGAAAAGTTTGGACATACTTGTCTTGTTTAGGGAACAGCAGCAAGCGTTGTTGTAAGGAGGGAAACGTTGTTCGGAAACGTTGTAGGGAGGGAGTACTGTATAACACCTTTATTACAGTGGAGAATCTGTTATTCTTTCCCAATAAACGCGTTTACGCTGAAACTATTATTTGCAGTGCAAACAGTTTGGAGCCAGATCAGACGCCGGGTAACCCGGCGTCTGATCAGGCTCCAAACTGTTTGCCACCAAGATAAACAAGAATTATCAGAATTGTCCAAAAGTTTTTCTTTTCTATGTTTTAGTGCTTTGCGTTTGCGTGCGTTTGCGTTTAAACGGGAAAGAATAACAGATTCTTTTAATTTTATGGTGTGAAATAAAGAGGTAATTTAACAGTGTTGAGTACAATACTGAATTCAATTGGACTCGAACACAGCAGTCATAATCCATATTGGACTCGGCTATCGCCTCGTCCAAATATGGTTATGACTGCTGTGTACTCGTCCAATAGAATTCAGTAGGGCCTATTGTACTCAACACTGTTAAATAACCTCATATTATATATTTTTTCTAACCCGGAATAAGAGGGTGGTATTGGTGAGAGAAAGACTATTGGTCGACAGACAAGAAGTCAGACTGAAGTCCCAGGAAAAAAACCGAGTAGATCCGAAAATCAGCAACAAGGTCTAAGATGGTGTCAATAATACTAAACCTCTGAAAGGCAAATTGTCGTTTTGTTTTTTAAATGCGTGTGGTACTACTTCTAACCTTAATATCCCGGAATGGTGTCTGGTCGGGATCCAAACTCTATGCTCACTCGTTATTGTTGGGGTTTGCTTTTGTTTTTTCTGATTAAGTACAAATGCATAAATCTGAAAACAGATGGCAAATTGACAAGAATAGCAAACAAAAAACTCACGGTAGAAATTGTTTCATTGGTTTCTGCTTTGCAAAGGGCATTAAAGTTTTATTGTTATCGTAAGATAAGCTTAAGAAACGTCAATTGGTTGCAGATATTTTGCCTTTTGACACATTACTCCATAGATACACATTTTTACGCCCTTAATTTATTCCTCCACTGAAGAAAACAGTTTCAATTCATACAATCATGAATGTTTACCATAAGAAATATATTCAATTGTACTAGCAAATGATAACTTAAACCATCCCGATAGCTTAACCCCTCCATTGCCTTACCCCGAGTACAGCGGTTATTTGGAAACAGTTTAAATCCCAGGAGTCAAACAGTTTTACACTCATTTCAATATTTCTTAACTCAAACAAAACTAATCATTGAATTTGAGAAATCAAAGCAGACGACAATTGTTTAAAATTGATGACGTCATGACAGTGAAGGGGTTAAAGCAGGCTGAAAGTGAAGAAATCGCCCTGGTGCGTATTCTGTTTTACTGCTCACCTATCTTTAATACCAGGAACACGCTATAAGGCAAATAATTCAATCGCTTTTATTGACCCTTTCATGATCAAAACTTTATTGTGAGGTGTATATCCCTTCATCACCATATTGTCGTCTGCTTCAATATTGTTGTCTGCAATCTCGTTTCAAAGTTAGATTTAAGGCAGTATGACCGACGTAATTGCAAAACAAGTCGCAAACAGTGTTGATCCTGATTAGACGCCGCGTGAGAGTGAAAGGGTTAAAGCATTGTCTCGTCCAACGCTTATCTTATGTGTTTACTTACCCCCAGCAATGATGAGGAATGACATAATCAAATATCCACATATTTGATAGCTGCCTGGTTAGCTAATTCTGTACATAATTTTTGATTTTGTTTAGATCCCGACCATACCATTAATTTTGTCAATTTAAAGTGACGTTTTATTATAAATCCTTTTCCTAAATAATGTTTAGGTGTTTGTACTAGAGCTTGATTTTCGATTTACAAAACCAAAATCTTTATTTAGGACAGGTCTGGTTTTCAGTCTCTTTAAAGCCTCAGTATCGTATTGTGTCTGTGTGATTTCTGGTAAAACAGATTCTTCCCCATTAAATATGTCTTCTTTCAGACCTGTGCTCGCCGTTATTTGCACTAATGAAAATCAAAACCCCTGGAGAAATTAAAACTTCTGATGATGCACTAAACAGACAAGATTTACATGGTAATACATCTCATTCATCTTGTTTCTTTATTTCTTGTCCTATAAACTCATTATTCCCTGTAACTCTAAATGGACAGATCCAGTTTCCAATTACATGTACGTCTGGTCCATTTTGATTATTTAGGGTTGTTTATTTTACAAAAAGTGACACAATGACAAACAGTGTAGACCCAGATCAGAGGGCTCCTTTAGAAGCCCTCTGATCTGGGTCTATACTGTTTGCATAGGGCATGTGTACTCTTCAAAGGTACACTGTTTGCGAAAGAAGCATATTTGTGCTTGCTTTGTAATTGTCGTCTGCAAGATTTTGTCGTCTGCAACAATTCTTCAAGTTGAATTGTCTGCAATTGTTTTACAGAAAATATCACCAGAGTGTCAAACAGTTTGGATCCAGATGAGACGCCGCGTAACGCGGCGTCTCATCTGGATCCATACTGTTTGCAAAAGTAATAACATAGTCACCCGTAGCGTGCACAATGTTAGCTTAATAACATGTATGCTTAACCATTTTCCCCATAGCTACAGTGGAGAATCTGTTATTCTTTCCCAATAAACGCGTTTACGCTAAAACTATTATTTGCAGTGCAAACAGTTTGGAGCCAGATCAGACGCCGGGTAACCCGGCGTCTGATCAGGCTCCAAACTGTTTGCCACCAAGATAAACATGAAATATCAGAATTGTCCAAAGGTTGTTCTTTTCTACGTTTTAGCGCTTTGCGTTTGCGTACGTTTGCGTTTAAACGGGAAAGAATAACAGATTTTCCACTGTATCCGTGTAAATCCCTTAAAATTCAACTGATATTGCACACTGCATGCGGCTTCTTACAGCAAAATGAATTTAAAGTACAAAAGTTCCTGTTTATGTGTTTTCGAATGTATTGTCATTTTGAGTATAGCGACACATTCTATTTTGACGCCATCAGCGTTTACTTATCCCGGAGCATTTAATAGGATAGAGACGTCCTGAGGCGGGTATATATGTTACAGTCAATATAATATGTATTTAGGCTTTGTTTATGGACGGAAAAAAGCAAAATTGTACTAATGAAAGCGGAATAGATCTATCACCAGTGTGTGATCAGCGCTCTTGTATCAGTTTGTTGTGTATTCCAGATCACACTCGAGGCTACGCCTCTCGTGACTGCATGAGAGCTGGATTACACAACGTACGACTCGAACTTTTATTGTATACCTAAATTGTTTGGGACAAAATCTATATGTTGTTAAACCAAATAATCAAATAGATCATATCCTATTTATAAGCACCCTACAATGTTAAAAGTTAAAACTCTTCCGTACACCTATAATGCAATCTGAAACTATTTTTGGAAGTCATATGACCACCAATAATGACGTCATTATTTACATTGATGACGTATTGATAATCCGTTATTTTATCGGTTCGATTGAGAAGTAGCTTTTTGCAAATAATGTTCATTTAAGCTTTTAAGGGTATGAATTGAACTGTTTGAAGCTTTGTCCTTTGGAGGAAATCATTACAAGTGAGTGTTGTGGGTTATTCATACTAACACTGGTTTAAAGATAGCACTGAATTCTGGAATTCCGAAACGTCACGCACAACTCTTCGTAAAAGCCGTGACGTCATCATCCAAGATGTCAGCCCCCATGTTTTGTAGTTACCTAGTTCTGAGGAAATTATTCACGCGCAAATCAAACACTTTTCAAAGTCTGTCAGTGATTGAATAGAATTGGAATACCTTTGATTTTATCATGCATTACTTAAGAACGGAAAAAAGGTAAGCCTTTTTTCCGTATTATGTAATCAGTCATTTCACGAAATGACTAGTCAATCTGTGGAATTGACTTTTCGCATAGTCTTTTAATGATACAATTTATGATGATATTCAGCGACATTTTTTAAATGTTCAAAAGATTACACGCACAAAACACACACTTTAATTCCCATCTTATTTCATTCATTCAATTTGCGAAATTATGTTTTAGACCTTTCAAGAACGCTGTAAATATGAAAGCATTGAATAGTTTTTATGTACATGTAATGTCAAAGGCTATATTTTGTATTATTTTAATGTTTAAAAATAAATTTGATAAATTGAGAGATTTTATAGTGAGATTGTGGCATTCTGTGCATGAACTCTTTGGCTTTTAAAAATAAGTGTATAAATTATCATAAGTTACACATAACATTAAAGGACGATGTGAAAAAGTCATTTGACATATTGACTAGTCATTTCGTGAAATGACTGATTACACAGATTGACTGTAACATATATAAACTTTATAAAGGCAATAGTAAAGCCATTCTATACAGCTGTTTACTGGAGAACAAGACATGTGTCACATGTAAAGGGAACATTGGCAAATATTGTAAACCTTGGTATGACTAATGCGGCATCTCACCAGGGTCTACAATGTTTGCTATTGCATTTGAAACATTCTGCTGCAAAAAAGTGCTGTGTCCGTTAACGTATACATCTATAATGAAATCTTCCAGCAAACACGTAGGTAGAATCCATTGCAATATCTCGGCTTAAATGGATTAACGGAATGTTTATAAAGTTACATAAGTTTAAAGTAAAACAATTGGTACTAGTTGAATTTATAAACACAGTAACAGACATACTCAGCCAAAAAAGGAAGTACTCACTTTTTACCTTGACTCTCCATTAAGTAAATTTTCAAGCTCCATATCTGTTTAAGTACCTTATGAAATCCAGTTTTGTTTGAGGTTTTAAAGGCTCATACGTTCACCAATGTATAGCACTACTGTTTCTTTTCTATGGAAAACATTTTGAGGCAAAAATGCTGTTGTCAGAACAATGCGTTATAGATCTATACCACTTATTGTCACTACAATGTGCCAGTTAATGTCGTCTGCAGTTTTCTATAAAACAAAAATAAAATACAGTTTATGTACAGTGGAGAATCCGCTATTCTTTCCCGTTTAAACGAAACGAATCTGGCTCCAAACTGTTTGGAGTATAAATAATAGTTTTAGCGTAAACGCGTTTATTGGGAAAGAATAACGTTTTCTCCACTGTATGAGAGTTGATAATTTAGCATACAAAAGTGGGTACTTTCTTTTTTGGCTGAGTCCTATGATGATACTTCAACATACACTTTTCACCAT
The DNA here is from genome assembly GCA_922989275.2 of Gari tellinella. Taxonomy (NCBI): domain Eukaryota; kingdom Metazoa; phylum Mollusca; class Bivalvia; order Cardiida; family Psammobiidae; genus Gari; species Gari tellinella. The sequence continues at coordinate 52,139,354 of OV277866.1, forward strand.
TAGCATTAATGGTCCGGTGCGGTGGTGTTTTTTCAACGATTAAGGTAAGAAATTTGGCGATAACTTTCTTTATAAAGCACGGATCTACACGAAATAAAGACGAGGGCCGTCTAAGAATGAAAATACACTCACGGTGATTGTGATTTGGCTCAAAATCAGCGTAAACAAATAGTTATTGAAGTCCGCGTAATTCGCAAGTCAGAAAATTGTATGATTCTGTCAGGAGCATTTTACCAAAAATACTCTAAAAATGGTTTTGAAGCGACTTTCGTGGTAGGATGTGGACTAAAGATACAGTATTTCACATTGGCAATTCATTTGTGAACGATACTTGGAATAGACTGAACTATTCTGTTGTTTTTTTCGCAAAAACAAGCAGAATGATTCGGTCCGGAGAAAGATTCGGTCCGGAGAAGTTTTGCACTATTTCCCAATGCCAAAGGAATTTCGCATGGAAATTTATTCTAGGGTTATGTCGATGATTTAATATTTTGTAAGCAAACGTACATCGCGTATACAATTCTACCAGATCTGTCTCTTTAGGACAATATCAGTTATTGTCTAGAATTTACTTCTTTTCTAATTTAAGTTCACTCTCGCTCGGTCAATCATATTATTGATTCAATTGATTTTTTTTATCTAGACACTAGATCTACATGTTGTTTGGCCGATTGATTCACATATTCTCCCGTTCGGCAGAATATTTTAGCAGATCCTGATCAGATGCAGTTAAGGAGACGGGCGGCTGATCTGGTTGTAGACTGATAACATGTCAATTTGTCAAATTCAAATTCTTTATTTCGCTCAGTACATGTTTTCACATAAATACATGAGGTTAATTGAGGTGTGTGAAGTTTGCACGACAATCGACATTTCGACATTCGACCTTTCACAAATGAAAGGTCGAACAGCTGTCGAATTTCGACTTTCGACATTTAAGCTTTCACATAATGTAACAAATTTTGCCCTCGACAATTCAGCTTTGCCATAATGTCGAAATATTGTCGAAATTCGACGTTCGACATTCAACATTTTCAAAACACATTACTTTGTCGAACTGATGTCGAATTTCGACGTTCGACACTTATACAAAGTCGAGTAATTGTCGAACTAGGGTCGAATTCGACGTTCGACAAACTGCAAATAAGGGAAAAAATCGAAATAATGTCGAAATTCGACATTCGACATTCAACAGTTTAAATATACATTACTTTGTCGAACTGATGTCGAATTTCGACGTTCGACATTTATACAAAGTCGGGAAATTGTCGAACTAGGGTCGAATTTCGACGTTCGACAAACTGCAAGTAAGGGAAAAAGTCGAAATATTGTCGAAATTCGACGTTCGACATTCAACAGTTTCAATACACATTACTTTGTCGAACTGATGTCGAATTTAGACGTTCGATACTTATACAAAGGTCAGGAAATTGTCGAAATAGGTTCGAAGTTCGACGTTCGACAAACTGCAAGTAAGGACAAAAGTCGAAATATTGTCGAAATTCGACGTTAGACATTCAACATTTTTAAAACACATTACTTTGTCGAGCTCATGTCGAATTTCGACGTTCGACACTTATACAAAGTCGGAAAAAAGGTCGAACTAGGGTCGAAGTTCGACGTTCGACAAACTGCAAGTGAGGGAAAGGTCGAAATATTGTCGAAATTCGACGTTCGACATTCAAAATTTCTTCAACACATTCCCTTTGTTGAACTTATGTCGAATTTCGACGTTCGACAATATGCCGGACCCGGGAAAAGTCGAAATATTGTCGAAATTCGACGTTCGACATTCAAAATTTCTTAAACACATTACTATGCCGAACTCATGTCGAATTTCGACGTTCGACATGTGGCCGGCCCGGGAATATAACTAAATATTGTCGAATTTCGACATTCGACATTTATCCAAAGTCGACATAAGTTCGAACTACTATCGAATTTCGACGTTCGACAAGTGGTCGGCCCGGAAAATGTCGAAATACTGTAGAATTTCGACATTCGACACTTATTCAAAGTCGGGATATTGTCGAACTAGGGTCGAATTTCAACGTTCGACAAATTGCAAGTAAGAGAAATGAGTCGAAATATTGTCGAAATTCGACGTTCGACATTCACTCTGTCGAACTAGGGTCGAATTTCGACGTTTGACAATTTGCCGGACCCGGGAAAAGTCGAAATATTGTCGAAATTCGACATTCGACATTTATCCAAAGTCGACATAAGTTCGAACTAGTGTCGAAATTCGACGTTCGTCAAAGCACCGGCCCGGAAAATGTCGAAATACTGTCGAATTTCGACATTCGAGGAAAAATTGTAGGGAAATTGTCGAATTAGGGTCGAATTTAGACGTTCGACATTGTCCTTTTTACCAAAATGTCGAAAATTTGCGGAAAAAATTTAGAACAGTTCAGTGTATTCCAAGTATCGTTCACAAATGAATTGCCAATGTGAAATACTGTATCTTTAGTCTACATCCTGCCACAAAAGTCGCTTCGAAACCATTTTTAGAGTATTTTTGGTAAAATGCTCCTGACCGAATCATACAATTTTCTGACTTGCGAATTACGCGGACTTCAATAACTTTTTTGTTTACGCTGATTTTGAGCCAAATCACAATCACTGTGGGTGTATTTTCATTCTTAGACGACCCTCGTCTTTATTTCGTGTAGATCCGTGCTTTATAAAGAAAGTTATCGCCAAATTTAAAAAACCACCACCGCACCGGACCATTAAGTCACGTGGGATGACCACCGTGACATTGCAGCCGTGACTATGTTGGACATAGTTGTCCTGTTTATGGAACTGCGACAAGGGACGTTGTAAGGAGGTAGTCGTTGTAAGGGGGGACAACACTATAGTAACAGTTTGGATCAAATTCGCTCATTCCTAAAATGCTGAAGTCGGTCTAGGTGTTCTGAAAGTATTAGAGAGCGTAATGCGCAGTACATGTACCTAATATCCTTGAGCTATTGCAGGAAACAACTGTTTAGAACATCATGTAAACACTCAAATCTTATTATAGACGTATTATAACATACTTGGCAGGACTTAACACTGGCGTGTGCTTCAAAATATAGACAATTCAGGACTCCAGATAAGAGGGAGTAAACGGAACCAATGCAATACTTTTTCACTCGTTTCAGCACCAAATCCTATGGTGTTACTACTCATTAGAATCGTCTCGTAGAGACGATTCTAATGAGTGGTGACACCATAGGGTTTAATGAAAAACTCAAAGCTTTAGTTTATGAAAAAAAACTTGATCCGGAGCTCTGCCATTAGAACGATCGTATAGAAAGCAATGGAGCCTTCTCTTTGTATAGTTTACAATCAGATAATCTCTTTTTTCTTTTTTCCTATGCGTTCCAAAAGTCCCGTCTCCCCATGTGGTTCCGGTTCATGACAATGACACAAGAGTTAGGACGACTGCATATCCCTTGCATGACTGTGAAGGGCGGCTGATAGGGATTCAAAATAAATTCAAAACTAGAACTATGTCATGTGCGGTAAGGGGTTAATGTTGCGATTGTTTCATGTAGGCTTTGTTTTTGCTGCTGAACCCTGATCGGCTGTTACACTATTAACCTTTAGCCCTCTAATTATGTCGATAGTTGTTTTTGCTGAAAGTGTAGACCCAGATGAGATACTTCCTTAAGAAGTTCTCTGATCAGAGTATACATTGTTTGCTAGAAGGAGAAATTATTCTGAAATAGACAACATTCTAAGTTTTCAAATACATTATATTCTACTTTAAAATAAATGGTTTGAATAGTATCCATAAAATGAGGGGTAATTTTTTGAAGGGTTAATGACTGATCAAGGCCTTAGCTGCTTGTAAGGGCTTCTATGTATATAAGTTATTATATAAATATGGATCTTGATCAAACCCTACATGTTGCTTTAACCCTTTACTACATATATATGTTTCATGAAAAATGCTTTTTGTTCTCTAGTAGATGGTGACTTGAAGCGGGTTTTAAGTAAAACATTTTGATTTACTTTCAACCTTGTTTAAGTGATCACCTTTCTTCAATGCTAGAAATATACCATGGAGTAAAGGGTTTGAAGTATCTTTGGTATATTCCTTCCCGTTTGTTATGAAATTTCATTGATCTAGATCTTTGCTATTTGTTAAATCGTCGTTTTGTTTTGGCTTTATATTGTCTCTACCTATCAATATTCATGTATAGATAACAAAGTTTGAATTCTCATAATGACACTTATGCATTATCATGTTCAGCTTAATCTTTAAAATTCTTTAAGTAAAACAGAGTAGTCCCTGGGGAGAGCTCCTACAGGAAGTGTCTTTTCAGGGTCCACTCTGTTTGCAAAGGTTTAAAAATACTGATTTGTAATTGTGTTCCTTCGTGTTATATATATGTTAATTTTGTTTGTGGACCATATTTAAAATTGGTTTGTTTGTTAGATACCAAATATGTAATCCACATGACATAAAGTCGTTATTATTATTATTATTATTATAAACTGAAATTTCATTCCGAGGTGAGCTGTTATAACAAACGTTCAAATCTGACCAATCAAATGCTTGAGAACAATTTCAGACTCATTTCAAAAATCAATGAATGTTACCTCTTGGCTGTGTTCTTGTTGTAGATGCTGTGGGTCTAAAAGGGAGTTCTGGAGTTGTATACCGTTGATCGTATGCCTGTATGGTGGATCTTGCTGGTAGGGATTGCCCAATCGCTTTTTGCAACCAGTTGGTGGTCTGTGGTATAATTCTTGGACATTTTTATCTTTACTTTTATAAATTACGCGCGTAACTCAGCCATGGATTATACAGTACTCAACAAAACAACACGCGGACTATTATATCAAACATTCGTTTTACGATTTGTGAACTACTCTCCGGCTCTACACTGGATAATATTATTATTATACTCGATTTATATAGCGATCCTTTCACACAGTAGTTGTGCGTTGAAAAGCGCTTCACATGAAATTATATAAATGTACCTACATAGCGAGAAAAGACAAATAACTACATTCACAATAAACATGATACATTATGGAGTAACATGGAAACATGGAAATTCTTTCAATATTATTACCAACATTATAAAATTTTTATATACGTAGTAAGTTTGTAAAATCAACTTTAAAATGGGTCAAACAATTAAAAGATCAATGGCATGAATAAAAATAGTGATTGTTTTGTTTGTTTGTTTGTTTGTTCCAGTGTAGAGCCGGAGAGTAGTTCCTAAGATTTCCAATTTTTCAAGTGCGATTTTAGAAAATCGTACCGTTAACCATTTCGCTGCCAGACTCTGTAACACTTAACATAATTATGCAAACAGTTTAGACCCAGATCAGACGCCGCGTAACTTACTTTTACATGTATCTCAGGGTGGCTTATAATCATGCCCCATGGCTTATATATTATACATGTATATAGGCAAGTCAGTCATAAAGCATGGTAGCTTTCATGCAAACTGGCGATGGCTGTCGGTGTAAATGGTTGGTTGTTACTGGCAAAACACAGTACCCAATGATTTCCAGTTTCAATGCAATGATAGGACTTGCACTTCTATATTTATACCCCAGATACCTTTCTACTTTGCCGCAGTTCTGGGGCTTAATTGTCATAAGGAATCATTTCTGTTTACTAGACCGAGATTATCCCCTTTGGCAAGAACTAAAAGGAATGCATGTTGATGGGTTTGATCCCATGCGCTGTTAGCAACGAACGAGATTAGCCGAAATCATCTTCTAAAATCACCAACATCTCATCTCATTATTCCTTATCATTCACCGGCGCTATATGACCTATTTTGTGTCGCAGTGCCGTAAAACCCAACTTCCATCCATCCATCTATATCTATTGCTAAACAATTTTAATTCAAACTTCAAATGTGTAACCGGTACTCGGATACTGCATTGCCTTAATGCGCGTAGGATCTACCCGGTTTGAAACAATAGCTCGGACTTGAATTAAAATATGACCTTGACATATGTTTGCACGAGATATCTCTTTCAACCTCACACACTCAGATTGTTTTCTCAAGGATAGAACTTCTATACAACATCTGTTTAAGGTGTACTTTGGTAAGAGGCCAGGTTTTACACAGTGTCTTGTATAACAATGCACAAACAATAGGGCGGAACCAGCTGTGCTTATTTTGTAATCCAAATACGTATAACATTTCAGAGCATTTTAACCCATTACCCCATAAATATTAAATACGCCGTTTTACGCCTTTAATTAATTCCTCTTCTGAATAAAAATGATTCTAATTTATACAGTTATAAATATGTATGATAAGAAATAGTTTCTATATTCAAGTGAGATGCTAGCTAAAAGCAGGCTGAAAGTAAAGCAGAATGCGCCTTCATGCGCATTCTGCTTTACTTTCAGCCTGCTTTAAGTGGTAACCTTTTTTCAGAATTAGGAACAGGCTAGGAGGTAATGGGTTAAGAATATGTATTGAACACCTAGATACAGTATACAGTGTTCTCTCTCTACAACAGCACCCAATGGGAGACAAAGAGTGTATACGTTATTCGGAGGGAGTTGTTATAGGGAGGAAAATTGACTTGTATCAAATATGCAAACAGCTTGAATCCAGATCAGACGCCGCGTAACGCGTCATCTGATCTGGATTCAAGCTGTTTGTCACTCGTCATTATGTTTCTTTCTCTCAAAATGTCAATTTTAGTGCTTTGAGTAAAAAAACAGCAGACGACAAATTTAAGAAGACGATATTGCAGCAGTGCAAGCGTAAGATATAATTGTCTTAGGGAACAGTGGCTATGGTCGTAGTGAGGTGGTTGTTGTTCGTAGGGTCGTTGTAGAGAGGGGGCACTGTAGAATACTTTATTTTTCCCCTTTAAACGCAAACGAAACACAAAGGCAATTCAATAAAACGTAGAAAAAATACATGTTTATACATGTCTAACAATAATAATAAGACAACAGGTGTACAACAGAAAACAGCAAATAGTTGAGAGCCTGATCAGACGCCGGATAACCCGGTGTCTGATCTGAATCCAAGCAGTGAACATAAGGATTTTAGCACAAACGTGTTTATTGGGAAAGAATAACGTCTTCTCCACTGCACCACAGTAGTCTAGACTGTCCGATGATTTAGCTCTTATCATGCTGAATTGTCGTCTGCTTCAAATATATCGTCTGCTAAAAAACTAAAAAATATTGTTCATGCTTTTGAAACAGGGGAATTGTCGAATATGAGTGACAAACAGTTTGGATTCAGATCAGACGCCGCGTTATGCGGCGTCTGGTCTGGATCCAAACTGTTTGCAAATGATAGCCAAGTCATGCTTAGCATGATAAGAGTTAAAATACTAAGTTTTGCCACAATTGGAAGGGAGGGGAAATTGATGCTAACAACTAGAAACGCGATATTAGTCATTTCGCTCTATGGGGCAAATTTGTGTTAACCATTAGCAGGAAACAGACAAAAACACTCGAAACTGTATACAGTGGTAAATACGCTATTCCTACCCACTTTACCCGTTTCTTACGCGTTTCTTAAGCGTTTCTTACGCGTTTATTTTCCGTTTCGTTAATCGCACTTTCTATCCGTTTCTTTGCGCGTTTCTTTACGCGATTAAAAGAGCGAGTGATATTGCAAAAGGTAAAGCCTGTTGTTTAGTACAGGTCTACTATATCACACGTCCAAAAGGAATGTGACATTACGTAATCTTATCTGAACAGAGGAGCCGCACTTATAATAGCATGGCAATAAGGAATATACAATCACAGCATGCATTACTTCATCAGCGAGCCGATAACTGATGAAATGCATATTTGGATACTGCTGTCCACAGGGAATATAAAGCTTACTTGAACATGCGTTTTAACTACGGTACCCACATAATAGTTTTGATTCAGATCACAAAAATAAATAAACAGTTTTAATCCAGATCAAGCTGAAAAAATGTTGGATTCATAGAGTATATCCGAAGTCAATAAGATCCGAAACCTCCGCGTGAAACGGAAAACCGACTCACTAATCGTTTATTAACGCGTTTAAACTCGTTAAAATCGTTAGGCGTTAACCGTTCGTTAACCGTCCGTTAACCGTTCACTATGCGTTTCTTACGCAAAGATAAACGCATAAATGGGTAGGAATAGCATATTTACCACTGTACATGTATTAGCTCGAACTTTATTGGGTCGACATACATGTACTGTGGAGAAAACGTAAAACTTTTCCAATAAACGCGTTTACGCTAAAGCTATTATTTCCATTGCAAACAACTTGGAACCAGATCAGACACCGGGTAACCCGACGTAAGATCGGGCTCCAAACTGTTTGACACCCATATTAAAATAAGAGAAATTTTACAGGATTGTCATTTTCTCAATTTTACTGCAGTGCGTTTGTGTTTCGTTTGCGTTTAAACGGGAAAGAATAACGTCTTCTTCACTATACCCCTTACGAGTCTGTATCACGTTTTAACTTTAAAATACAGGTATGTCAGTTAAGCAAATTCGACTTTTCGAAATTCAACTGTGGAATTGTAGGAAGTTCGGCTAAAATCATTACCTCATAGCATGTGTCTAGTGTTGAAAACAGATGACCACTTAAAGCAGGTTGAAAGTAAAAACAGAATGTACCTTAAATGTGCCTTAATGCACGTTCTGCTTTACTTTCAGCCTGCTTTAAGCTACCATACGTTATAATATAGAAAGTACTTCATATGCTGCATATTTATGACTGTATCTATTGGTACTATTTTCTTCAGAAGAGTAATAATTGAGTTACTCGACGTCTCATTTGTATCCATATTGTTTGAATCTCTAGTGATATGACAGACGACAGATCATCGCTGCACATAGGCAAGATAGGGACCCTATGTTATGAAACTTTCGCATGCAACAACTTTTTATTCTAACACAAATCTGAATGAGTCATCAGTTGTAGAAAACAATAAGTGTCATGCTTATCAGACGCCGAGTTATGCAATGTCTGATCAGGATCCAAACTGTTTGCTTATAACCATAAGGGTAAGGCAGACGAGGTTAAGAGCTTGAAACATTCGATCGCGCGTACGCCTATATGTATAAACTATCTTTAGAATTAATACGATGAATGGTTTGGATCCTGATGAGAAAACGAGTTACTCGGCGTCTCATCTTAATTCAAACTATTTGCAAATACCATTCAATTAGCACTTAGTGGTTTATGCATAACCGAACATTAGTTAACATTGTATGCTGAAGCTGTGTTAAATGACAAATAAATAGTGTTTTCGGCCACGCAAACTATAGTAAATAGTCATAGGCATATACATGTATATATAAATATTAGAGCTATGTAACTTAATAGAAACTTGATGATTCAGTGTATTTGCTTAAGAATTACATGGTCAATTTATCATATTTGTTGCTAATAATTTGATTAGTAAAGACTTGATATAATATTTGTTTTTCCTTTTATTTCACTACCTATTTTACTTCTACAATCACCACTACTACTACTACGCATACTTCTTCTACTACTTTGAATACGTTAATTCTTCGTCCTACTCCTACTCCTACTTTTACTCCTACCTTTATTACTCTTACTACTTCTACAACTACTACTTCTACTATTATTGCTACTTCTACTTCCCTTTTTTACAAACAGAGTACACTGAAACATTCATAAAGGTAAATCTCTGAAAATAGATATCTGAATACAAGTGCCTGCTTAATGCAGGAAATGCAAAATGACCCAACATGGGATTACTTTCTGTATTACTTCTGTTCTGCATTGGGCTGTCACCTGTTTTAAAGAACGAACATAAGACATATTAAGTTGTCGCATAATAGGCATTAGATAGGGGTTTACTGAAGTACCAAATCAAATGCTACGTGTCAAACATGGCGTCTGATCTGGTTCTTCACTATTTGAAACTCTTCATATCATTTTTACCACTTCCTAATGAAATAGTGTAAATCCTAACTAGACTCAGCGTCCGACTGTACAATTTCTGACGAAAAATAGCTTGAATAACTAATACTTGAGAAAAACAGTGTTTCGCCAATGGCCGCAGCATTACGTAATCATCTCAACATGGGGTGCCATAAAACTAATCTCCACAGCGCTTTAACAAAACAGAGGTCTGATCACATCCCCGATAAGCAATAACAATTCGATCGATTTATCGATAGGCGTGGTATATAACTCATGGGGTATCACATGAAGATCAATTAATTGAGTTAATTCCCCTGATTTTATATAATTTTTCAATGACGAATATTGTTCGGTATAGCTGCACACGACAAATTCTACAGACGAAAACTGCTAAGCATGATAAAAGTTACAGAAGGTGATTTTCCCGCCAGACCAAAGATTGAAACACACGCAGAGTCAGACAGGCCCCAGCTGTTAGAGCTCATTAACACTCGTAAAGATGCTGTTCATTTGTTGGTACAGTACTGAACCATATTAAATTAAATTGATAATCGTAAGCGAATTGCCATCGAATTGCCATCGAATTGCCATCGAATTGCCATCGAATCGCACGCTTCAAAAAGCATATCGTACGTTTGAATATTTTAACGCGAATTTTCCGAAGCGGTTGTGACGAAAATGGAATCGAAAACAATAAAGAATGCATATTTGCGAACATTTGTGAGATACACCATTCAAGAAAACTTACCCGAGGGTAAAGTTAGTACTTTGAATCGCAAGCGAATTGCCATCGAATTGCAAGCGAATTGCCATCGAATTGCAAGCGAATCGCAAAAATTGTTAATTTAATAAGATTCAGTACTGTAATGCATAGATTTATGTTTATAATTAGTAAAGTACAGACAATATAGGTCAAAGCGCTGTCTCCCTACAACGGCCCTCCGAACAATGACGCCCTACTTATACAGCAGTGTTTGCCGCCACAGGGCCCCGACACGATTGCTTTTTGGGGAAAAAATCGTCAGAAGCTATATACATGTATACCTTCTGACGATTTTTTTCTCAAAAAGCAATCGTGTCGGGGCGCTGTTCCCCAAACAAAACTATTATTGCTTTCACTGCTGCAATATCGTCTGCTTAAAATAGTAGTCTGCCGTTTTTCTCAAAACTTTCATATAAGTTGACATTTTGACAGAAGAAATATAATGACGTGTGACAAACAGCTTGAATCCATTTCAGACGCCGCGTTACGCGGCGTCTGATCTGGATTCAAGCTGTTTGCAAATGTAAGCCAATTTCCCTCCCTATATAACGATTCTCTCTGAATAACACACACGGTATGTGTCCTTCATTGGATGTTGTTGAAGGTGTTACGCGGCGTCTGATCTGGATACAAATTGTTTGCAAATGTAAGCCAATTCCCCTCCCTATAACGATTCTCTCCGAACAACACACACAATCTGTGTCTCCCATTAGGGGTTGTAGAGAGGGAGCGTTGTACATACAATATATAGGTCTATATATCAACCCTGTAGCTCATAGCGCGCACTTTTTTCAGGTCACGTTCCATATCATGTGGAGCGAAGTGTGACTATGTTTGAATTATGACATGAGAAAACATCATGTCATGAGAAAACCTCATGTCATGACAAAACATGTCTTATTGCACTGCAACATTGTACAGACCGAGCACCGTTGTCATCCAATACCCTGTTTCTGAGTTTTGTCTACACTGCCAATTATCGTACACATAATACAACACTTTAGATGAGTGTGGTCATTTGTGGGTGTCAAACAGAGTAGATCAAGGCAAGCCGCCGTGTCAAAGAAGCGGCGGCTGGCTTTGGTCTACACTGTTAACAATGCAATAAGACAGCGTTTTGACATGGCTTATCTGTGTGTATGTTTCTACCAAACTTGTTTTTGCTTGATAAATACAAGAAACATTTAGCCTTGTATTGAGGGCATATATGTTGTGATAATTGAAGCACAGGGAATTTGTCCTTAATGTGACGAGGTCAAAAAGACAATTTCCACAAGTATTAAACAAGTACTCTCGAATACATAAAGTTTAATATATACATGCTATAACAAACACATTCTAACAAATATCGAATTCGTAGCCAAATATATGTATTGTCTTTCTTTACTATACATTTATGTAAATATGACAGACAAACTTTCTTCAAAAAACAAAATACAGTACCTCATTTATAACCCAAACTGAAATATGTTGGTGCGTTTGCACTCAAGTGAAACGATAGTCGATGTTGTTTTCAAAATTTCTTTTGAATATGGACGAAAATAATAAGAGTTATAAGAATCATAGCATATTTACACATTCATTGCGAGGTGCCATTACACTAGCATTTGATTCAATGGGTCAATATTATATAAAGCGTTTGAGTTGAGTCTGAGTTCGTTCTTAAGCATTTGATTGGTCAGATTTGAGCATTGGCTCAAATCTGCCAATTAAATGATTGAGAACGATATCAGAATCAGGTCCCAAGGTTATAAACTCAGCAAAAACTCAAATCTGACCAATCAAATGCTTGAGAAAGATTTCAGACTCAACTCAACAGTTTTATAACCTTATACCCAGCTCAAACGCTTTATAACATTGGGGCCTGATTAGATGCCCAGTAACGACTGGTCGAAACTCAAGACTGGTTGACACTCATACACAATTACCTAAACTCTCAAGTTTGAAATCAAATACACGTCAACTTATGAAAAGACGGCACTAAACTATCTTAAATAATGGCAAAACATCAGTAACGTTTTCATCCTTGGAACGTTTAATGGACAATTCCGATTTCCTATTAAGCACGTGCATAGTCCGTTTTTGACTATTTCAAGGTTGAGTACGGTTGACATGCAGTGCAGACCCTGGTCAGATGGCTCCTTTACTTTTGGAACCCTGCAATCTGGGTATTCACTGTTTGCATAGGACAAGTGTACTCCTCACGTGTACACAGTATATTTATAACGAGTATACTCGTCGCCAGGGCTGAATGTGTTAGAGCAAACATTTCACTATTAATTCACATGCAAAACTGTTTACATAGCGCAACACCTCGTTTTTATGTCAAGTAGATCTACAAACATACGAAATAAATATTTATAAGTTAATGTAAATACTTGATATTGCTCTTTAATACTCACATTATATAATACACTTGACAAAACAGAACGCAGCCACTGACGAGTGCTGCTTGAATGTCATACAGTGGTAAATACGCTATTCCTACCCACTTTACCCGTTTCTTACGCGTTTCTTAAGCGTTTCTTACGCATTTATTATCTGTTTCGTTAAATGCGTTTTCTATCCGTATCTTTACGCGTTTCTTTTAGCCAGGAATATTGCAAAAGGTAACGCCTGTTGTTTAGTACAGGTCTACCATATCACACGCCCCAAAGGAATGTGACATTACGTAATCTTATCTGAACAGAGGAGCCGCACTTATAATAGCATGGCGATAAGGAATATACAATCACAGCATGCATTACTTCATCAGCGAGCCGATAACTGATGAAATGCATATTTAGATACTGCTCTTCACAGGGAATTTAAAGCTTACTTGAACATGCGTTTTAAGTACGGTACCCACATAATAGTTTTGATTCAGATCACAAAAATAAAAATCCAGTTTTAATCCAGATAAAGCTGAAAAATTTTTGGATTCATAGAGTATATCCGAAGTCAATAAGATCCGAAACCTCCGCGTGAAACGGAAAACCTGACGCACCGATCGCAACATCTCTGGTATAATCGTTTATTAACGCGTTTAGAACGCTCGTATAGAAAGCAATGGAGCCTTCTCTTTGTACAGTTTACAATTAGATAATCTCTTTTTTCTTTTTTCCTATGCGTTCCAAAAGTCCCGTCTCCCCATGTGGTTCCGGTTCATGACAATGACACAAGAGTTAGGACGACTGCATATCCCTTGCATGACTGTGAAGGGCGACTGATAGGGATTCAAAATAAACTGAAATTTCATTCCGAGGTGAGCTGTTATAACAAAAGTTCAAATCTGACCAATCAAATGCTTGAGAACAATTTCAGTTGTCAGACTCATTTCAAAAATCAATGAATGTTACCTCTTGGCTGTGTTCTTGCTGTAGATGCTGTGGGTCTAAAAGGGAGTTCTGGAGTTGTATACCGTTGATCGTATGCCTGTATGGTGGATCATGCTGGTAGGGATTGCCCAATCGCTGTTGCAACCAGTTGGTGGTCTGTGGTATAATTCTTGGACATTTTTATGTTTATTTTTATAAATTACGGGCGTAACTCAGCCATGGATTATAGAGTACTCAACAAAACAACACGGGGACTATTATATCAAACATTCGTTTTACGATTTGTGAACTACTCTCCGGCTCTACACTGGAACAAACAAACAAACCAAAAAATCACTATTTTTATTCATGCAATTGATCTTTTAATTATTTGACCCATTTTAAAGTTGATTTTACAAACTTACTACGTATATAACAATTTTATAATGTTGCTAATAATATTGAAAGAATTTCCATGTTTCCATGTTACTCCATAATGTATCGTGTTTATTATGAATGTAGTTATTTGTCTTTTCTCGCTATGTAGGTACATCTATATAATTTCATGTGAAGCGCTTTTGAACGCACAACTCCTGTGTGAAAGGATCGCTATATAAATCGAGTATAATGATAATATTATTAATAATATATATCTTTGACGACTGGAAATGGTGTCATGACATGTGTCTACGACGTGCAATCATATATAGCGTTGCAATATTATATATGTCTAAAGTACAAACAGGGATGCTGTAACTGTTATTTTTACAGCAATAAAAAAAAGAACGTTGCGTTTTCTTGAAACAAATACATTGTGCAAGTACAAGGGTAACGAGAAAACTTCTTTTACAATAGTGACTATGTTGTTTCTCTCGTTTAATACAGGGCTACCATAAGTTGCTCATAAAAATCCTAAGATTTCCAATTTTTCAAGTGCGATTTTAGAAAATCGTACCGTTAACCATTTCGCTGCCAGACTCTGTAACACTTAACATAATTATGCAAACAGTTTAGACCCAGATCAGACGCCGCGTAACTTACTTTTTTTCAGGGTGGCTAATAATCATGCCCCATGGCTTATATATTATACATGTATATAGGCAAGCCAGTCATAAAGCATGGTAGCTTTCATGCAAACTGGCGATGGCTGTCGGTGTAAATTGTTGGTTGTTACTGGCAAAACACGGTACCCAATGATTTCCAGTTTCAATGCAATGATAGGACTTGCACTTCTATATTTATACCCCAGATACCTTCCTACTTTGCCGCAGTTCTGGGGCTTAATTGTCATAAGGAATCCTTTCTGTTTATTAGACCGAGATTATCCCCTTTGGCAAGAACTAAAAGGAATGCATGTTGATGGTTTTGATCCCATGCGCTGTTAGCAACGAACGAGATTAGCCGAAATCATCTTCTAAAATCACCATTATCTCATCTCATTATTCATTATCATTCACCGGCGCTATATGACCTATTTTGTGTCGCAGTGCCGTAAAACCCAACTTCCATCCATCATCTATATCTATTGCCAAACAATTTTAATTCAAACTTCAAATGTGTAACCGGTACTCGGATACTGCATTGCCTTAATGCGCGTAGGATCTACCCGGTTTGAAACAATAGCTCGGACTTGAATTAAAATATGACCTTGACATATGTTTGCACGAGATATCTCTTTCAAGCTCACACACTCAGATTGTTTTCTCAAGGATAGAACTTCTATACAACATCTGTTTAAGGTGTACTTTGGTAAGAGGCCAGGTTTTACACAGTGTCTTGTATAACAATGCACAAACAATAGGGCGGAACCAGCTGTGCTTATTTTGTAATCCAAAAACGTATAACATTTCAGAGCATTTTAACCCATTACCCCATTAATATTAAATACGCCGTTTTACGCCTTTAATTAATTCCTCTTCTGAATAAAAATGATTCTAATTTATACAGTTATAAATATGTATGATAAGAAATAGTTTCTATATTCAAGTGAGATGCTAGCTAAAAGCAGGCTGAAAGTAAAGCAGAATGCGCCTTCATGCGCATTCTGCTTTACTTTCAGCCTGCTTTAAGCGGTGACCTTTTTTTCAGAATTAGGAACAGGCTTTGAGGTAATGGGTTAAGAATATGTATTGAACACCTAGATACAGTATACAGTGTTCTCTCTCTACAACAGCACCCAATGGGAGACAAAGAGTGTATATGTTATTCGGAGGGAGTTGTTATAGGGAGGAAAATTGACTTGTATCAAATATGCAAACAGCTTGAATCCAGATCAGACGCCGCGTAACGCGGCATCTGATCTGGATTCAAGCTGTTTGTCACTCGTCATTATGTTTCTTTCTCTCAAAATGTAAATTTTAGTGCTTTGAGTAAAAAAACAGCAGACGACAAATTTAAGAAGACGATATTGCAGCAGTGCAAGCGTAAGATATAATTGTCTTAGGGAACAGTGGCTATGGTCGTAGTGAGGTGGTTGTTGTTCGTAGGGTCGTTGTAGAGAGGGGGCACTCTATAATACTTTATTTTTCCCCTTTAAACGCAAACGAAACACAAAGGCAATTCAATAAAACGTAGAAAAAATACATGTTTATACATGTCTAACAATAATAATAAGACAACAGGTGTACAACAGAAAACAGCAAATAGTTGAGAGCCTGATCAGACGCCGGATAACCCGGTGTCTGATCTGAATCCAAGCAGTGAACATAAGGATTTTAGCACAAACGTGTTTATTGGGAAAGAATAACGTCTTCTCCACTGCACCACAGTAGTCTAGACTGTCCGATGATTTAGCTCTTATCATGCTGAATTGTCGTCTGCTTCAAATATATCGTCTGCTAAAAAACTAAAAAATAGTGTTCATGCTTTTGAAACAGGGGAATTGTCGAATATGAGTGACAAAC
Source organism: Gari tellinella (assembly GCA_922989275.2). Taxonomy (NCBI): domain Eukaryota; kingdom Metazoa; phylum Mollusca; class Bivalvia; order Cardiida; family Psammobiidae; genus Gari; species Gari tellinella. The sequence goes on from OV277866.1 coordinate 52,156,200, forward strand.
AGTTTGGATTCAGATCAGACGCCGCGTTATGCGGCGTCTGGTCTGGATCCAAACTGTTTGCAAGTGATAGCCAAGTCATGCTTAGCATGATAAGAGTTAAAATACTAAGTTTTGCCACAATTGGAAGGGAGGGGAAATTGTTGCTAACAACTAGAAACGCGATATTAGTCATTTCGCTCTATGGGGCAAATTTGTGTTAACCATTAGCAGGAAACAGACAAAAACACTCGAAACTGTATACAGTGGTAAATACGCTATTCCTACCCACTTTACCCGTTTCTTACGCGTTTCTTAAGCGTTTCTTACGCGTTTATTTTCCGTTTCGTTAATCGCGATTTATATCCGTTTCTTTGCGCGTTTCTTTACGCGATTAAAAGAGCGAGTGATATTGCAAAAGGTAAAGCCTGTTGTTTAGTACAGGTCTACTATATCACACGTCCAAAAGGAATGTGACATTACGTAATCTTATCTGAACGGAGGAGCCGCACTTATAATAGCATGGCGATAAGGAATATACAATCACAGCATGCATTACTTCATCAGCGAGCCAATAACTGATGAAATGCATATTTGGATACTGCTGTCCACAGGGAATATAAAGCTTACTTGAACATGCGTTTTAACTACGGTACCCACATAATAGTTTTGATTCAGATCACAAAAATAAATAAACAGTTTTAATCCAGATCAAGCTGAAAAAATGTTGGATTCATAGAGTATATCCGAAGTCAATAAGATCCGAAACCTCCGCGTGAAACGGAAAACCGACGCACTAATCGCAACATCTCTGGTATAATCGTTTATTAACGCGTTTAAACTCGTTAAAATCGTTAGGCGTTAACCGTTCGTTAACCGTCCGTTAACCGTTCACTATGCGTTTCTTACGCAAAGATAAACGCATAAATGGGTAGGAATAGCGTATTTACCACTGTACATGTATTAGCTCGAACTTTATTGGGTCGACATACATGTACTTTGGAGAAAACGTAAAACTTTCCCAATAAACGCGTTTACGCTAAAGCTATTATTTCCATTGCAAACAACTTGGAACCAGATCAGACACCGGGTAACCCGACGTAAGATCGGGCTCCAAACTGTTTGACATCCATATTAAAATAAGAGAAATTTTACAGGATTGTCATTTTCTCAATTTTACTGCAGTGCGTTTGTGTTTCGTTTGCGTTTAAACGGGAAAGAATAACGTCTTCTTCACTATACCCCTTACGAGTCTGTATCACGTTTTAACTTTAAAATACAGGTATGTCAGTTAAGCAAATTCGACTTTTCGAAATTCAACTGTGGAATTGTAGGAAGTTCGGCTAAAATCATTACCTCATAGCATGTTTCTAGTGTTGAAAACAGATGACCACTTAAAGCAGGTTGAAAGTAAAAACAGAATGTACCTTAAATGTGCCTTAATGCACGTTCTGCTTTACTTTCAGCCTGCTTTAAGCTACCATACGTTATAATATAGAAAGTACTTCATATGCTGTATATTTATGACTGTATCTATTGGTACTATTTTCTTCAGAAGAGTAATAATTGAGTTACTCGACGTCTCATTTGTATCCATATTGTTTGAATCTCTAGTGATATGACAGACGACAGATCATCGCTGCACATAGGCAAGATAGGGACCCTATGTTATGAAACTTTCGCATGCAACAACTTTTTATTCTAACACAAATCTGAATGAGTCATCAGTTGTAGAAAAATATAAGTGTCATGCTTATCAGACGCCGAGTTACGCAATGTCTGATCAGGATCCAAACTGTTTGCTTATAACCATAAGGGTAAGGCAGACGAGGTTAAGAGCTTGAAACATTCGATCGCGCGTACGCCTATATGTATAAACTATCTTTATAATTAATACGATGAATGGTTTGGATCCTGATGAGAAAACGAGTTACTCGGCGTCTCATCTTAATTCAAACTATTTGCAAATACCATTCAATTAGCACTTAGTGGTTTATGCATAACCGAACATTAGTTAACATTGTATGCTGAAGCTGTGTTAAATGACAAATAAATAGTGTTTTCGACCACGCAAACTATAGTAAATAGTCATAGGCATATACATGTATATATAAATATTAGAGCTATGTAACTTATTAGAAACTTGATGATTCAGTGTATTTGCTTAAGAATTACATGGTCAATTTATCATATGTGTTGCTAATAATTTGATTAGTAAAGACTTGATATAATATTTGTTTTTCCTTTTATTTCACTACCTATTTTACTTCTACAATCACCACTACTACTACTACGCATACTTCTTCTACTACTTTGAATACGTTAATTCTTCGTCCTACTCCTACTCCTACTTTTACTCCTACCTTTATTACTCTTACTACTTCTACAACTACTACTTCTACTATTATTGCTACTTCTACTTCCCTTTTTTACAAACAGAGTACACTGAAACATTCATAAAGGTAAATCTCTGAAAATAGATATCTGAATACAAGTGCCTGCTTAATGCAGGAAATGCAAAATGACCCTACATGGGATTACTTTCTGTATTACTTCTGTTCTGCATTGGGCTGTCACCTGTTTTAAAGAACGAACATAAGACATATTAAGTTGTCGCATAATAGGCATTAGATAGGGGTTTACTGAAGTACCAAATCAAATGCTACGTGTCAAACATGGCGTCTGATCTGGTTCTTCACTGTTTGAAACTCTTCATATCATTTTTACCACTTCCTAATGAAATAGTGTAAATCCTAACTAGACTCAGCGTCCGACTGTACAATTTCTGACGAAAAATAGCTTGAATAACTAATACTTGAGAAAAACAGTGTTTCGCCAATGGCCGCAGCATTACGTAATCATCTCAACATGGGGTGCCATAAAACTAATCTCCACAGCGCTTTAACAAAACAGAGGTCTGATCACATCCCCGATAAGCAATAACAATTCGATCGATTTATCGATAGGCGTGGTATATAACTCATGGGGTATCACATGAAGATCAATTAATTGAGTTAATTCCCCTGATTTTATATAATTTTTCAATGACGAATATTGTTCGGTATAGCTGCACACGACAAATTTTACAGACGAAAACTGCTAAGCATGATAAAAGTTACAGAAGGTGATTTTCCCGCCAGACCAAAGATTGAAACACACGCAGAGTCAGACAGGCCCCAGCTGTTAGAGCTCATTAACACTCGTAAAGATGCTGTTCATTTGTTGGTAATGCATAGATTTATGTTTATAATTAGTAAAGTACAGACAATATAGGTCAAAGCGCTGTCTCCCTACAACGGCCCTCCGAACAACGACGCCCTACTTACACTGTAAATTTGGCGAACACTACACGTGTTTTAATGGTGTTTCCTGTCGAAATGCTAGCGCTTTCTAGAAAAACACCAATATTTTTAAAATAATCGTTAGTGTTCTACACACGTTTAAAAGTTTTATGCCAGTGTTTTACAAGCTTCATTTTAATAAAACACTGGCGTTTTCATTGACATGCGATGAATATTATTCGTCTACTATTTTGATATAAATCCATTTTAAATGGCAATTGTAGCATATCTAAAGAGATTGGCTTAAAATCAAAGCCTTTCAGAATTTTCCTCGTCAAGAATTATCTCTGGACAATATTTATTAAACACCAGCGTTTTCTAAAGCCCGTTTCACATCAGCCGTACGAATTTTATTTTGTACGATTTCGAAGGTCCAGTGTATCGCAAGACAAATCGCAGCAAGTGATTTCAAATTCGTGTCGATCGTAGACAACGCAAGACCACCGCACGAACACCGTACGGCTGTCTCACGAGTAGTACGACTTTTACCGAGAACATAGGAAAAAGGTGGTGCAAAATTCGCACGACAGCCGCAAGATGGTCGCACAGCAGCCGTGCGAATGTGCAAGACAGCCGCAAGGCAGCCGTACAAATTTGGATATTCTCTTGCGCTCGCCGTACGGCAGCCGTACGAATGACTCACGTCATTCGTACGTTTATCTTACGAATAATGCTCCTATGAGGGTATAAATGTAAAGTCAAAACTGAAACTATCGTCACTTGCTCATGAGAATTTGGCAATAATGGTCTTTTTGATTGTGAGGTTATGGAACAGGGTTTATATTTTATGTACACTGTTCGTCTTTATAGGTGAATATAGGAGATAAGTGTGAGGTTTGGCGCCCCTAAACCCAGGTTTAACCCCCCAGTGGTTGTTAATAATTAATTAATTTATAGTTAATTATTGATTGCTACTGACCGTACCAAGGTGGGCTCCTATGTTCACTTTGCTTTATGTTTGTCTTGCGTGTTGTTTTCTATTTAGTGTGTAGATGAAGGAATGGTATTGCGTGTGAGGTGGGTGTATTGTTTGTGTTACGTTTCCTGCTTGAGTCTTTCGTATTTATTTCAACCTCAGATGGTGGATGTTGCAACATCAAGGAGAATAATTCAAGATGAAGAAGAACGCCATCATGCTACTTTGGTCATTCTTATCCGTGAGCGTCAACAGCAGAGAAGGCGTGAGAGGCGTTGGTGAGTAAAGTCATGGACTGAGCGAAGTAGGCTGTTCAGACACAACTATACCCTGTTCTGAGATCTTGATAAGGATTTCGAAGACGACAAGATGAGCTGCATAATGAAAAGCTACAATATGGTTGCCGAGTTGCTGCTACGTGTCAGCTCGCATATCACCAAGTCAAACAGAGGTCGTGGTTCCATCGAGCCTTGAGAGAAGCTGGTGTGAACACTCATATTTTGGCTACAGGAATGAATTTCAAATGCTTACAGTACGTTTTCAGGGTTGCACACAACATCATCCCCCTCTTTGTACGAGAGGTATGTTGGGCTATTTATAAACCAGTTCAACGATGAACTCATAGCCCTGCCTTCAACCCATGACCGATGATGTGATGTAGCGCAGATATTCTGCAACCGATGGAACTTCAACATTATATGTGGTGGGACCATAGACAACAAACATGTAGCCATCAAGAGGCCGGATCTGTCTGGAAGCCAGTCTTATAATTACAAGGGAGTTTGGTACATTGTGCTGCTAGGTATGATAGATGCAGAGTACAAGTTCCTGTGGATAAGTATGGGAAGCAACGGATTGGCTTCCGATGCAGGGATCTTCCTTAAGAACTCCCTACGGTCAGCCCAAGAGAACATCACCATTGGTTTCCAACCCGCGAACCACACCCACACGATGACAAGATATCCCTTATTTCATTATAGGAGATGACGCTTTTCCGCTGTTTAAAGGAAGCAAACGAAGATAATGTTAAGTATAGTAAAACTTATATGTAAAATTTAAAAAAAAAACGAATTCGTAGCTGTGCATTTTTGTGGATTAGATCATAGTTAGAAGTTGAGGTATAACGGGATATTTAGGTCGAGTGATAGCATTATCAAAATATCAACGACTGACAATAATCTGATGCAGGATCATATGTAACTACGAATTTAATACTTCGATTCTAACATGATTCTTTTAAAACAAAATTTCCAGGAGAACACCCAACACCGAAATGTTGGCATATGCTACGCCATTTTGGCTACTGCATTAACTTTCGACAACTTTTGCTGCTTTTCACCCTTAATATTCTAAAAGTAAAGGACGTAAACTCACCAGAATCAACAATATCAACTCAAGTATGGTTTATATGTCGCCTTGAAGCGAAGAACGATACCATTTGGATTAAATGTGGATATCTATATGCCAAAGCTATCGAGATTATAAATTGAGAAAAGTGAAAGCACTTTCGACTGTGCTAGATTTTAACATGGAACAGATAGAAACACATGTGGTTGAAATTTAACTTTAAACTGTATTTACCGGAGACAGAACTTTAATTTTAAATGTTCAGGCTAATGGTGCTTTTACTTAACGAAATGGCACCGGCGAACAACTGGAATTCTCGAATCTCAGATTTACTACGTGTTTACATCACATGATTTAAGGAATACCATTGATAAATTGCACGGTCGATCGAATGATTATCGCGAATTAGAGAACTGTTCTTGGATTTTTTTTTGTTTATATGTCATAGGTTTCGAGTCGAACTAGAACAGAAAATAAACAAGGTTTTCCAATAATAATTTATGCTATTCAGTAGGGGCGTAACAGCATTACTTTGTTAGAGTCCTCTTAGATATACGTATTTTAATACAGTTTTTCGTATTGCAATATTTTATATTTTAATTGAGCACATACGAGAGGGGATGCCCTGTAAATTTGAATGTAATGCTGTGACAGTTGTAACATACTCAACAAATGGCTATGTTAATTTGGACTCTCCCCTTGTATTTTGAGCACTCCTTTTATTCTTTTACTGCTACAAATAAGTTTTCAAGGCTAAATTCTATCCAAGTCTTGTACTTATAATTTGAAACAATATATTACAATATAATGCAATACGTTTTTGGACGTATTGTTACTGACCTACTGTAAGCATAGTACGAATTATACTTACAATGTACATCCAGTTGCGTGGCTTTGATAGCAAATTGTGTTTTACCTCGTCGGACCCTGAACTCGCCGGGTCTCCGGTCGGTGGCTCATATTTTTCATGGGGCACAACATACTTTCCCTTACCTCATTTTTTAGGCAGCTGTTGATGTGAACTCTCTGAATACTACAGTTTCAGTGAACTAATTTTAGCGCAGCTGCTTTTATAGGGGTGGGACTACGCCCAATCTCCGCAAGACGGTCGTACGGCAGCCGTGCGAGTCGTACGGCAGCCGTACGTTTCGCAGATGCCTTGTTGCGATGTTGCGACAAAACGTACGACGGCCGCACGGTGTTAGTACGGTCTTCGTAAGACTAACGCACGAATAGATTTGACTAATTGTAGCCATGATATTATCAAAAATCGTACGTCGAACGTACGGGCGTCTCACGGCAGCCGTGCGGCTGCCTTACGACCTGCAAAAATCGCATGGTGATCGCAAGGAAAATGAACATGTTGAAAACCCAGCTTGCGTCGTTGCGGCTGCCGTGCGACGTTGAAAAGTCGTACGGCTGCCGTACGGTTGTCGTACGAAACCTTGCGATTTAACCATAAAAACCGTTCGTGCGACTGTCGTTCGGCTGTAGCGCGTTCAAGTACCGTATCGATGCAATCGATTGCATCGGAAAACGGTAACAATTCACCTTTAACAACCGTTAGGGTGTTACCGATTGCGAACGACACGAACGTCCTCAGAGGTAGTTCGCCATCCCCAACAAGGAAAACAAAATGGCTACCAAATGAATTTAATACAACCGGCGAACAGTCCCGACTTAATTTCTCATCAATAAACCAACCTTTTCCGATACTTAATGTATCAAATAAAGCAGCTTACATCTGAGCAGCTAAATCTTATTTCTATATGCAGTAAAATTGATGCATTTCTGTAGATTAGTGCACTTTTGCTCGTGTTATTAAGATTCGCACATAACTCGTTCGGACCCTTGAAAAGTTAATAAACTTTGGGGCGCAATGAGTTATTATTGAAGAGTATCGGTGAACGTTAGGATGTCGTACTATATGGGTTGTTTGCATCGGTTAACGTTACTGTTCGCTGATACGGTACTTGAACGCCCTACTGATGTGAAACGGGCTTAAGCGTTGCGGTGGAAAACAGCTCGGTGTGCTGGTATTTTTTTTTTTTAATGTCACGTGACCAAAACCCCGGATATATCACTAACACCACGTGACGGGCTTTGTAACTATTTGGTTACGCACGAGAAACGACTGCCGCTTGGATTATATTAGATTCATGGGAATATTTATTATTTCAAGGTTAATATACAGAATTTGTTGTCATACCTCATCGTCATTAGCATCATCACATTTTGGAACATTTATTCATTCCAGAAGTATTTGCAAATTAATTATTTAATTGTACATGTAATTGTTAGGGAATACTTTTGTGTAATGTGACTCACAGTGTGTTTATATACATGTATGTGTATTGATGACCTTCCAACCACAGCTCACTGTGAACTGAAAGCTTCACAGGTACACTTTACTGATGATTGTTTATTTCTGATATTTCAGGCTGCAATTGGTATTACTGTCACTGTTGATATTTCTCCTAATTGAGATTGACATAAAGTCGACAAGAACCTAAACTACGTTTCCACGTGCAAAAACTGTCTAGCACGATTGGACAGTAACCGGTGTGTAATGGTCGACATAATTGTACACGGGCATGTACTTATCGGAAATGGTATTCGGGGGCCCCTATGATTCCATATGCGCTCATGGATCTGGAACATCGCCCGAACCGGATAATGTCACTGGAGCAGCAGGACCAGTAGCCTATGTGATGTCGTCACTGGATTTAGATGAAAAAGTGATGGTTAATGTCAGTGACAATGATTGACATTGAAGTGACAAAGTGACAGGATTTTTCTTACTGTGTCAGGGTGGAACATTAACTTCGACCATAATCATGCTGAATTGCCATCTTCCGAGTTTAAATATATCTTCTGCGAAAACTCAAAAATAGTTGTTTATGCTTTTTTAAGCCGAAGAAAAATAATCTTTGATTGACAAACAGTTTGGATCCAGATCAGACTCCGTGTGTCACGGTGTCGGATCTGGATCAAAGCTATTTGTACAGTGGAGAAAACGTTATTCTTTCCCAATAAACACGTTAACGTTAAAACTATTATTTCCAGTGCAAACATTTTGGAGCCCGATCAGACGCCGGGTAACCCGGCGTCTGATAAGGCTCCAAACTGTTTGCCACTCAGACAAAAATGAAAAGTCCGATGTGTCAAAAAGTTGTCCTTTTTTACATTTTTGTGTTTTGCGTTTGCGTTTCGTTTGCGTTTAAACGGGAAAGAATAACGTTTTCTCCACTGTAAATATTAGCCAAGTCGCGCTTAGCATGATATGGGTTAAGCATTTAGTTTATTCCTCCACGGAAGAAAATACAGTATAGAAGCCATTATCAACGCGTTTTTGCTAAAACTATTATTTCAATTGGAAACATGTTTGAGTCAGATCAGACGCCGGGTAACGCGAACCAAACTGTGTGCCTTTGCCATTTAGATTAGAATACATCGTGAGATATTTCAAAAAGTTGTTTTTTTCACCATTCTATTGCAATCAAAAATATTTTTTTATGCTTAAGCCGAAGAAAAATAAACTTTGAGTGACAAATAGTTTGGATACAAATCAGACGACGTGTGTCCCGGCGTCTGATCTGGATCAAAGCTATTTGTAAATGTTACCCAAGTCGCGTTTAGCATGATATGGGTTAAGCATTTAGTTTATTCCTGACTGTATAAACAATGACTGTATATTTTTCTTTTTTTACAAATGGTTGTTAACCTTTTACCCCATAGCTGGTTTCTAGTTTTACAGACAGGTAAGCACTTGAAGCAGGTTGAAAGTAATGCATGCAAGATGCACCTTAATGCACATTCTGCTTTACTTTCACTCTGCTTTAAGCTATAATCAATTAGAATATAGAAAACATTTTTCTAAGATGCATATTAATAACTGTATGAATTGGAACTGTTTTCTTCATTTGAGGAGTAAATTAACTGGTAAAATGCGTATCTACAGTTAAAACCTCTCTAATATGACCACTACATTATGTTAATTATTAGGTCTTTAAGGCAGATGACTGCTTAAAAATGAGCAAGGTAACAGTAAAACAGAAAAATCCTTAAGGAGCTTTCTGTTTTATTGTCACCTTCCTTTAGCTGTCACTTAACTTTAATACAATCAATATGCATTCTTTTTAGTGGTCGAAAAAGAGAGGTTTTACTGTATATGTAATTGTACTTCGAATAAAACAGGTGTGTTTTAAATACATGATAGATGTGTTTTGAAGTAAACCATGAAGTGTACGTTATGTGATTTAAAATAAAACTGATGTGTTTTGAATACATCATAGATGTGTTTTGAAGTAAACCATGAAGTGTACATTATGTCATTTAAAATAAAACTGAAGTGTTTTGAAATAAAACATTAACTGTACTAAAACGTGTTTTTGCGTTCTCAACTCGTTACAAGCCCAAAACACGCCTTTCCCGTTTACAGTCAAAACACTGTTTCACCTAATGTTTTAATCTAAAACACTAGTGTTTTTCACAAAACACCAAAACACGTTCTCAAACTGTTACAGAAAGGTGATTTCATATGTGTTTGGATTCAAAACACATGCTTTTACAGTGTACAGCAGTGCTTGCCGCCACAGTGCCCCGACACGATTGCTTTTTGGGGAAAAAATCGTCAGAAGCTATAAACATGTATACCTTCTGACGATTTTTTTCTCAAAAAGAAATCGTGTCGGGGCGCTGTTCCCCAAACAAAACTATTATTGCTTTCACTGCTGCAATATCGTCTGCTTAAAATCGTAGTCTGCTGTTTTTCTCAAAATTACATATAAGTTGACATTTTGACAGAAGAAATATAATGACGTGTGACAAACAGCTTGAATCCATTTCAGACGCCGCGTTACGCGGCGTCTGATCTGGATTCAAGCTGTTTGCAAATGTAAGCCAATTTCCCTCCCTATATAACGATTCTCTCTGAACAACACACACGGTATGTGTCCTTCATTGGATGTTGTTGTAGGTGTTACGCGGCGTCTGATCTGGATTCAAATTGTTTGCAAATGTAAGCCAATTCCCCTCCCTATAACGATTCTCTCCGAACAACACACACAATCTGTGTCTCCCATTAGGTGTTGTAGAGAGGGAGCGCTTTATAGACAATATATAGGTCTATATATCAACCATGTAGCTCATAGCGCGCACTTTTTTTCAGGTCACGTTCCATATCATGTTGAGCGAAGTGTGACTATGTTTGAATTGTGACATGAGAAAACCTCATGTCATGACAAAACATCATGTCATGACAAAACATGTCTTATTGCACTGCAACATTGTACAGACCGAGCACCGTTGTCATCCAATACCCTGTTTCTGAGTTTTGTCTACACTGCCAATTATCGTACACATAATACAGCTAAATACAACACTTTAGATGAGTGTGGTCATTTGTGGGTGTCAAACAGAGTAGATCAAGGCAAGCCGCCGTGTCAAAGAAGCGGCGGCTGGCTTTGGTCTACACTGTTAACAATGCAATAATACAGCGTTTTGACATGGCTTATCTGTATGTTTCTATATCTGTGTATGTTTCTACCAAACTTGTTTTTGCTTGATAAATACAAGAAACATTTAGCCTTGTATTGAGGGCATATATGTTGTGGTAATTGAAGCACAGGGAATTTGTCCTTAATGTGACGAGGTCAAAAAGACAATTACCACAAGTATTAAACAAGTATTGTTCGACAATATTGACCTGACGTTGAACTTTATGCATGAATAAATTATAAAGAGATGACACAGTATAAATCAATATTCGATAGCCTACGTACAATTTCGGGTTGTTTCGGCTGATTACGAGACTCTTGTTAGAGTTGTGATCCTCAGTGGATTAACACTCCACATTGAGCAAGTTCAAAAAGTTGTTGTTGATAAACTAGTATTCCCGAGTCTCCTAGTATAATCGCATGTACTAAAACGCATCATGTTGCGCTTTCGAGTGGGTTTTAATCCAGGTAAGATCATCGATGTTCTCACCTGCGACTCTTGCCAATATATACCTAATTTACAACCCCAGATGTAACTAATGTGCAATAGGTGTGTCGTTAGAGCAAGGGATTTGTAACATCGAGGTTCCGGGTTCAAATCCCGATAGAGGGGAAATATTTTTATTTTATAAAATGTTACTTTATAGACCAAACAGACGCTATGACATAATGTTTTTAAAAATAACAAAAGAATCGTGTTCCAATCGAAATAGATGTTGTATGATTACTTCAAAAACCCAGCATAAATTGTTAAAAAAAAGTGAAAAAATGTACGAGTATTGCATGGGATTCGAACCACTGACTGTACGGAAAAATGATGTATAGTCGTCTCCCTTACCACTTGCGCTAAATACCTGTCGATATTTGTTAAACCGGGTAATGCTATATTTTCTCGGTGCCGATGTGGTTACAATGCGCGTTCTCGTATAAATGATAACGAAGTGTTCCGAAGCTATATTTAGAAATGCAACAAAGTGTGAAATTATGCTAATAGAGGTCACCAACGTCAGGTCAATATTGTCGAACAATACTCTCGAATACACAAAGTTTAATATATACATGCTATAACAAACACATTCTAACAAATCTCGAATTCGTAGCCAAATATATGTATTGTCTTTCTTTATTATACATTTATGTAAATATGACAGACAAACTTTCTTCAAAAAACAAAATACAGTACCTCATTTATAACCCAAACTGAAATATGTTGGTGCGTTTGCACTCAAGTGAAACGGTAGTCGATGTTGTTTTCAAAATTTCTTTTGAATATGGACGAAAATAATAAGAGTTATAAGAATCATAGCATATTAACACATTCATTGCGAGGTGCCATTACACTAGCATTTGTTAACAGTTTGATTCAATGGGTCAATATTATATAAAGCGTTTGAGTTGAGTCTGAGTTCGTTCTTAAGCATTTGATTGGTCAGATTTGAGCAAAGGCTCAAATCTACCAATCAAATGCTTGAGAACGATATCAGAATCAGGTCCCAAGGTTATAAACTCAGCAAAAACTCAAATCTGACCAATCAAATGCTTGAGAAAGATTTCAGACTCAACTCAACAGTTTTATAACCTTATACCCAGCTCAAACGCTTTATAACATTGGGGCCTGATTAGATGCCCAGTAACGACTGGTCGAAACTCAAGACTGGTTGACACTCATACACAATTACCTAAACTCTCAAGTTTGAAATCAAATACACGTCAACTTATGAAAAGACGGCACTAAACTATCTTAAATAATGGCAAAACATCAGTAACGTTTTCATCCTTGGAACGTTTAATGGACAATTCCGATTTCCTATTAAGCACGTGCATAGTCCGTTTTTGACTATTTCAAGGTTGAGTACGGTTGACATGCAGTGCAGACCCTGGTCAGATGGCTCCTTTACTTTTGGAACCCTGCAATCTGGGTATTCACTGTTTGCATAGGACAAGTGTACTCCTCACGTGTACACAGTATATTTATAACGAGTATACTCGTCGCCAGGGCTGAATGTGTTAGAGCAAACATTTCACTATTAATTCACCTGCAAAACTGTTTACATAGCGCAACACCTCGTTTTTATGTCAAGTAGATCTACAAACATACGAAATAAATATTTATAAGTTAATGTAAATACTTGATATTGCTCTTTAATACTCACATTATATAATACACTTGACAAAACAGAACGCAGCCACTGACGAGTGCTGCTTGAATGTCATACAGTGGTAAATACGCTATTCCTACCCACTTTACCCGTTTCTTACGCGTTTCTTAAGCGTTTCTTACGCATTTATTATCTGTTTCGTTAAATGCGTTTTCTATCCGTTTCTTTACGCGTTTCTTTTAGCCAGGAATATTGCAAAAGGTAACGCCTGTTGTTTAGTACAGGTCTACCATATCACACGCCCCAAAGGAATGTGACATTACGTAATCTTATCTGAACAGAGGAGCCGCACTTATAATAGCATGGCGATAAGGAATATACAATCACAGCATGCATTACTTCATCAGCGAGCCGATAACTGATGAAATGCATATTTAGATACTGCTCTTCACAGGGAATTTAAAGCTTACTTGAACATGCGTTTTAAGTACGGTACCCACATAATAGTTTTGATTCAGATCACAAAAATAAAAATCCAGTTTTAATCCAGATAAAGCTGAAAATTTTTTGGATTCATAGAGTATATCCGAAGTCAATAAGATCCGAAACCTCCGCGTGAAACGGAAAACCTGACGCACCGATCGCAACATCTCTGGTATAATCGTTTATTAACGCGTTTAGAACGCTCGTATAGAAAGCAATGGAGCCTTCTCTTTGTACAGTTTACAATTAGATAATCTCTTTTTTCTTTTTTCCTATGCGTTCCAAAAGTCCCGTCTCCCCATGTGGTTCCGGTTCATGACAATGACACAAGAGTTAGGACGACTGCATATCCCTTGCATGACTGTGAAGGGCGACTGATAGGGATTCAAAATAAACTGAAATTTCATTCCGAGGTGAGCTGTTATAACAAAAGTTCAAATCTGACCAATCAAATGCTTGAGAACAATTTCAGTTGTCAGACTCATTTCAAAAATCAATGAATGTTACCTCTTGGCTGTGTTCTTGCTGTAGATGCTGTGGGTCTAAAAGGGAGTTCTGGAGTTGTATACCGTTGATCGTATGCCTGTATGGTGGATCATGCTGGTAGGGATTGCCCAATCGCTGTTGCAACCAGTTGGTGGTCTGTGGTATAATTCTTGGACATTTTTATGTTTATTTTTATAAATTACGGGCGTAACTCAGCCATGGATTATAGAGTACTCAACAAAACAACACGGGGACTATTATATCAAACATTCGTTTTACGATTTGTGAACTACTCTCCGGCTCTACACTGGAACAAACAAACAAACCAAAAAATCACTATTTTTATTCATGCAATTGATCTTTTAATTATTTGACCCATTTTAAAGTTGATTTTACAAACTTACTACGTATATAACAATTTTATAATGTTGCTAATAATATTGAAAGAATTTCCATGTTTCCATGTTACTCCATAATGTATCGTGTTTATTATGAATGTAGTTATTTGTCTTTTCTCGCTATGTAGGTACATCTATATAATTTCATGTGAAGCGCTTTTGAACGCACAACTCCTGTGTGAAAGGATCGCTATATAAATCGAGTATAATGATAATATTATTAATAATATATATCTTTGACGACTGGAAATGGTGTCATGACATGTGTCTACGACGTGCAATCATATATAGCGTTGCAATATTATATATGTCTAAAGTACAAACAGGGATGCTGTAACTGTTATTTTTACAGCAATAAAAAAAAGAACGTTGCGTTTTCTTGAAACAAATACATTGTGCAAGTACAAGGGTAACGAGAAAACTTCTTTTACAATAGTGACTATGATGTTTCTCTCGTTTAATACAGGGCTACCATAAGTTGCTCATAAAAATCCTAAGATTTCCAATTTTTCAAGTGCGATTTTAGAAAATCGTACCGTTAACCATTTCGCTGCCAGACTCTGTAACACTTAACATAATTATGCAAACAGTTTAGACCCAGATCAGACGCCGCGTAACTTACTTTTTTTCAGGGTGGCTAATAATCATGCCCCATGGCTTATATATTATACATGTATATAGGCAAGCCAGTCATAAAGCATGGTAGCTTTCATGCAAACTGGCGATGGCTGTCGGTGTAAATTGTTGGTTGTTACTGGCAAAACACGGTACCCAATGATTTCCAGTTTCAATGCAATGATAGGACTTGCACTTCTATATTTATACCCCAGATACCTTCCTACTTTGCAGCAGTTCTGGGGCTTAATTGTCATAAGGAATCCTTTCTGTTTATTAGACCGAGATTATCCCCTTTGGCAAGAACTAAAAGGAATGCATGTTGATGGTTTTGATCCCATGCGCTGTTAGCAACGAACGAGATTAGCCGAAATCATCTTCTAAAATCACCATTATCTCATCTCATTATTCATTATCATTCACCGGCGCTATATGACCTATTTTGTGTCGCAGTGCCGTAAAACCCAACTTCCATCCATCATCTATATCTATTGCCAAACAATTTTAATTCAAACTTCAAATGTGTAACCGGTACTCGGATACTGCATTGCCTTAATGCGCGTAGGATCTACCCGGTTTGAAACAATAGCTCGGACTTGAATTAAAATATGACCTTGACATATGTTTGCACGAGATATCTCTTTCAAGCTCACACACTCAGATTGTTTTCTCAAGGATAGAACTTCTATACAACATCTGTTTAAGGTGTACTTTGGTAAGAGGCCAGGTTTTACACAGTGTCTTGTATAACAATGCACAAACAATAGGGCGGAACCAGCTGTGCTTATTTTGTAATCCAAAAACGTATAACATTTCAGAGCATTTTAACCCATTACCCCATTAATATTAAATACGCCGTTTTACGCCTTTAATTAATTCCTCTTCTGAATAAAAATGATTCTAATTTATACAGTTATAAATATGTATGATAAGAAATAGTTTCTATATTCAAGTGAGATGCTAGCTAAAAGCAGGCTGAAAGTAAAGCAGAATGCGCCTTCATGCGCATTCTGCTTTACTTTCAGCCTGCTTTAAGCGGTGACCTTTTTTTCAGAATTAGGAACAGGCTTTGAGGTAATGGGTTAAGAATATGTATTGAACACCTAGATACAGTATACAGTGTTCTCTCTCTACAACAGCACCCAATGGGAGACAAAGAGTGTATATGTTATTCGGAGGGAGTTGTTATAGGGAGGAAAATTGACTTGTATCAAATATGCAAACAGCTTGAATCCAGATCAGACGCCGCGTAACGCGGCATCTGATCTGGATTCAAGCTGTTTGTCACTCGTCATTATGTTTCTTTCTCTCAAAATGTAAATTTTAGTGCTTTGAGTAAAAAAACAGCAGACGACAAATTTAAGAAGACGATATTGCAGCAGTGCAAGCGTAAGATATAATTGTCTTAGGGAACAGTGGCTATGGTCGTAGTGAGGTGGTTGTTGTTCGTAGGGTCGTTGTAGAGAGGGGGCACTCTATAATACTTTATTTTTCCCCTTTAAACGCAAACGAAACACAAAGGCAATTCAATAAAACGTAGAAAAAATACATGTTTATACATGTCTAACAATAATAATAAGACAACAGGTGTACAACAGAAAACAGCAAATAGTTGAGAGCCTGATCAGACGCCGGATAACCCGGTGTCTGATCTGAATCCAAGCAGTGAACATAAGGATTTTAGCACAAACGTGTTTATTGGGAAAGAATAACGTCTTCTCCACTGCACCACAGTAGTCTAGACTGTCCGATGATTTAGCTCTTATCATGCTGAATTGTCGTCTGCTTCAAATATATCGTCTGCTAAAAAACTAAAAAATAGTGTTCATGCTTTTGAAACAGGGGAATTGTCGAATATGAGTGACAAACAGTTTGGATTCAGATCAGACGCCGCGTTATGCGGCGTCTGGTCTGGATCCAAACTGTTTGCAAGTGATAGCCAAGTCATGCTTAGCATGATAAGAGTTAAAATACTAAGTTTTGCCACAATTGGAAGGGAGGGGGAAATTGATGCTAACAACTAGAAACGCGATATTAGTCATTTCGCTCTATGGGGCAAATTTGTGTTAACCATTAGCAGGAAACAGACAAAAACACTCGAAACTGTATACAGTGGTAAATACGCTATTCCTACCCACTTTACCCGTTTCTTACGCGTTTCTTAAGCGTTTCTTACGCGTTTATTTTCCGTTTCGTTAATCGCGATTTATATCCGTTTCTTTGCGCGTTTCTTTACGCGATTAAAAGAGCGAGTGATATTGCAAAAGGTAAAGCCTGTTGTTTAGTACAGGTCTACTATATCACACGTCCAAAAGGAATGTGACATTACGTAATCTTATCTGAACGGAGGAGCCGCACTTATAATAGCATGGCGATAAGGAATATACAATCACAGCATGCATTACTTCATCAGCGAGCCAATAACTGATGAAATGCATATTTGGATACTGCTGTCCACAGGGAATATAAAGCTTACTTGAACATGCGTTTTAACTACGGTACCCACATAATAGTTTTGATTCAGATCACAAAAATAAATAAACAGTTTTAATCCAGATCAAGCTGAAAAAATGTTGGATTCATAGAGTATATCCGAAGTCAATAAGATCCGAAACCTCCGCGTGAAACGGAAAACCGACGCACTAATCGCAACATCTATGGTATAATCGTTTATTAACGCGTTTAAACTCGTTAAAATCGTTAGGCGTTAACCGTTCGTTAACCGTCCGTTAACCGTTCACTATGCGTTTCTTACGCAAAGATAAACGCATAAATGGGTAGGAATAGCGTATTTACCACTGTACATGTATTAGCTCGAACTTTATTGGGTCGACATACATGTACTTTGGAGAAAACGTAAAACTTTCCCAATAAACGCGTTTACGCTAAAGCTATTATTTCCATTGCAAACAACTTGGAACCAGATCAGACACCGGGTAACCCGACGTAAGATCGGGCTCCAAACTGTTTGACATCCATATTAAAATAAGAGAAATTTTACAGGATTGTCATTTTCTCAATTTTACTGCAGTGCGTTTGTGTTTCGTTTGCGTTTAAACGGGAAAGAATAACGTCTTCTTCACTATACCCCTTACGAGTCTGTATCACGTTTTAACTTTAAAATACAGGTATGTCAGTTAAGCAAATTCGACTTTTCGAAATTCAACTGTGGAATTGTAGGAAGTTCGGCTAAAATCATTACCTCATAGCATGTTTCTAGTGTTGAAAACAGATGACCACTTAAAGCAGGTTGAAAGTAAAAACAGAATGTACCTTAAATGTGCCTTAATGCACGTTCTGCTTTACTTTCAGCCTGCTTTAAGCTACCATACGTTATAATATAGAAAGTACTTCATATGCTGTATATTTATGACTGTATCTATTGGTACTATTTTCTTCAGAAGAGTAATAATTGAGTTACTCGACGTCTCATTTGTATCCATATTGTTTGAATCTCTAGTGATATGACAGACGACAGATCATCGCTGCACATAGGCAAGATAGGGACCCTATGTTATGAAACTTTCGCATGCAACAACTTTTTATTCTAACACAAATCTGAATGAGTCATCAGTTGTAGAAAAAAATAAGTGTCATGCTTATCAGACGCCGAGTTACGCAATGTCTGATCAGGATCCAAACTGTTTGCTTATAACCATAAGGGTAAGGCAGACGAGGTTAAGAGCTTGAAACATTCGATCGCGCGTACGCCTATATGTATAAACTATCTTTATAATTAATACGATGAATGGTTTGGATCCTGATGAGAAAACGAGTTACTCGGCGTCTCATCTTAATTCAAACTATTTGCAAATACCATTCAATTAGCACTTAGTGGTTTATGCATAACCGAACATTAGTTAACATTGTATGCTGAAGCTGTGTTAAATGACAAATAAATAGTGTTTTCGGCCACGCAAACTATAGTAAATAGTCATAGGCATATACATGTATATATAAATATTAGAGCTATGTAACTTATTAGAAACTTGATGATTCAGTGTATTTGCTTAAGAATTACATGGTCAATTTATCATATGTGTTGCTAATAATTTGATTAGTAAAGACTTGATATAATATTTGTTTTTCCTTTTATTTCACTACCTATTTTACTTCTACAATCACCACTACTACTACTACGCATACTTCTTCTACTACTTTGAATACGTTAATTCTTCGTCCTACTCCTACTCCTACTTTTACTCCTACCTTTATTACTCTTACTACTTCTACAACTACTACTTCTACTATTATTGCTACTTCTACTTCCCTTTTTTACAAACAGAGTACACTGAAACATTCATAAAGGTAAATCTCTGAAAATAGATATCTGAATACAAGTGCCTGCTTAATGCAGGAAATGCAAAATGACCCTACATGGGATTACTTTCTGTATTACTTCTGTTCTGCATTGGGCTGTCACCTGTTTTAAAGAACGACCATAAGACATATTAAGTTGTCGCATAATAGGCATTAGATAGGGGTTTACTGAAGTACCAAATCAAATGCTACGTGTCAAACATGGCGTCTGATCTGGTTCTTCACTGTTTGAAACTCTTCATATCATTTTTACCACTTCCTAATGAAATAGTGTAAATCCTAACTAGACTCAGCGTCCGACTGTACAATTTCTGACGAAAAATAGCTTGAATAACTAATACTTGAGAAAAACAGTGTTTCGCCAATGGCCGCAGCATTACGTAATCATCTCAACATGGGGTGCCATAAAACTAATCTCCACAGCGCTTTAACAAAACAGAGGTCTGATCACATCCCCGATAAGCAATAACAATTCGATCGATTTATCGATAGGCGTGGTATATAACTCATGGGGTATCACATGAAGATCAATTAATTGAGTTAATTCCCCTGATTTTATATAATTTTTCAATGACGAATATTGTTCGGTATAGCTGCACACGACAAATTTTACAGACGAAAACTGCTAAGCATGATAAAAGTTACAGAAGGTGATTTTCCCGCCAGACCAAAGATTGAAACACACGCAGAGTCAGACAGGCCCCAGCTGTTAGAGCTCATTAACACTCGTAAAGATGCTGTTCATTTGTTGGTAATGCATAGATTTATGTTTATAATTAGTAAAGTACAGACAATATAGGTCAAAGCGCTGTCTCCCTACAACGGCCCTCCGAACAACGACGCCCTACTTACACTGTAAATTTGGCGAACACTACACGTGTTTTAATGGTGTTTCCTGTCGAAATGCTAGCGCTTTCTAGAAAAACACCAATATTTTTAAAATAATCGTTAGTGTTCTACACACGTTTAAAAGTTTTATGCCAGTGTTTTACAAGCTTCATTTTAATAAAACACTGGCGTTTTCATTGACATGCGATGAATATTATTCGTCTACTATTTTGATATAAATCCATTTTAAATGGCAATTGTAGCATATCTAAAGAGATTGGCTTAAAATCAAAGCCTTTCAGAATTTTCCTCGTCAAGAATTATCTCTGGACAATATTTATTAAACACCAGCGTTTTCTAAAGCCCGTTTCACATCAGCCGTACGAATTTTATTTTGTACGATTTCGAAGGTCCAGTGTATCGCAAGACAAATCGCAGCAAGTGATTTCAAATTCGTGTCGATCGTAGACAACGCAAGACCACCGCACGAACACCGTACGGCTGTCTCACGAGTAGTACGACTTTTACCGAGAACATAGGAAAAAGGTGGTGCAAAATTCGCACGACAGCCGCAAGATGGTCGCACAGCAGCCGTGCGAATGTGCAAGACAGCCGCAAGGCAGCCGTACAAATTTGGATATTCTCTTGCGCTCGCCGTACGGCAGCCGTACGAATGACTCACGTCATTCGTACGTTTATCTTACGAATAATGCTCCTATGAGGGTATAAATGTAAAGTCAAAACTGAAACTATCGTCACTTGCTCATGAGAATTTGGCAATAATGGTCTTTTTGATTGTGAGGTTATGGAACAGGGTTTATATTTTATGTACACTGTTCGTCTTTATAGGTGAATATAGGAGATAAGTGTGAGGTTTGGCGCCCCTAAACCCAGGTTTAACCCCCCAGTGGTTGTTAATAATTAATTAATTTATAGTTAATTATTGATTGCTACTGACCGTACCAAGGTGGGCTCCTATGTTCACTTTGCTTTATGTTTGTCTTGCGTGTTGTTTTCTATTTAGTGTGTAGATGAAGGAATGGTATTGCGTGTGAGGTGGGTGTATTGTTTGTGTTACGTTTCCTGCTTGAGTCTTTCGTATTTATTTCAACCTCAGATGGTGGATGTTGCAACATCAAGGAGAATAATTCAAGATGAAGAAGAACGCCATCATGCTACTTTGGTCATTCTTATCCGTGAGCGTCAACAGCAGAGAAGGCGTGAGAGGCGTTGGTGAGTAAAGTCATGGACTGAGCGAAGTAGGCTGTTCAGACACAACTATACCCTGTTCTGAGATCTTGATAAGGATTTCGAAGACGACAAGATGAGCTGCATAATGAAAAGCTTCAATATGGTTGCCGAGTTGCTGCTACGTGTCAGCTCGCATATCACCAAGTCAAACAGAGGTCGTGGTTCCATCGAGCCTTGAGAGAAGCTGGTGTGAACACTCATATTTTGGCTACAGGAATGAATTTCAAATGCTTACAGTACGTTTTCAGGGTTGCACACAACATCATCCCCCTCTTTGTACGAGAGGTATGTTGGGCTATTTATAAACCAGTTCAACGATGAACTCATAGCCCTGCCTTCAACCCATGACCGATGATGTGATGTAGCGCAGATATTCTGCAACCGATGGAACTTCAACATTATATGTGGTGGGACCATAGACAACAAACATGTAGCCATCAAGAGGCCGGATCTGTCTGGAAGCCAGTCTTATAATTACAAGGGAGTTTGGTACATTGTGCTGCTAGGTATGATAGATGCAGAGTACAAGTTCCTGTGGATAAGTATGGGAAGCAACGGATTGGCTTCCGATGCAGGGATCTTCCTTAAGAACTCCCTACGGTCAGCCCAAGAGAACATCACCATTGGTTTCCAACCCGCGAACCACACCCACACGATGACAAGATATCCCTTATTTCATTATAGGAGATGACGCTTTTCCGCTGTTTAAAGGAAGCAAACGAAGATAATGTTAAGTATAGTAAAACTTATATGTAAAATTTAAAAAAAAAACGAATTCGTAGCTGTGCATTTTTGTGTATTAGATCATAGTTAGAAGTTGAGGTATAACGGGATATTTAGGTCGAGTGATAGCATTATCAAAATATCAACGACTGACAATAATCTGATGCAGGATCATATGTAACTACGAATTTAATACTTCGATTCTAACATGATTCTTTTAAAACAAAATTTCCAGGAGAACACCCAACACCGAAATGTTGGCATATGCTACGCCATTTTGGCTACTGCATTAACTTTCGACAACTTTTGCTGCTTTTCACCCTTAATATTCTAAAAGTAAAGGACGTAAACTCACCAGAATCAACAATATCAACTCAAGTATGGTTTATATGTCGCCTTGAAGCGAAGAACGATACCATTTGGATTAAATGTGGATATCTATATGCCAAAGCTATCGAGATTATAAATTGAGAAAAGTGAAAGCACTTTCGACTGTGCTAGATTTTAACATGGAACAGATAGAAACACATGTGGTTGAAATTTAACTTTAAACTGTATTTACCGGAGACAGAACTTTAATTTTAAATGTTCAGGCTAATGGTGCTTTTACTTAACGAAATGGCACCGGCGAACAACTGGAATTCTCGAATCTCAGATTTACTACGTGTTTACATCACATGATTTAAGGAATACCATTGATAAATTGCACGGTCGATCGAATGATTATCGCGAATTAGAGAACTGTTCTTGGATTTTTTTTTGTTTATATGTCATAGGTTTCGAGTCGAACTAGAACAGAAAATAAACAAGGTTTTCCAATAATAATTTATGCTATTCAGTAGGGGCGTAACAGCATTACTTTGTTAGAGTCCTCTTAGATATACGTATTTTAATACAGTTTTTCGTATTGCAATATTTTATATTTTAATTGAGCACATACGAGAGGGGATGCCCTGTAAATTTGAATGTAATGCTGTGACAGTTGTAACATACTCAACAAATGGCTATGTTAATTTGGACTCTCCCCTTGTATTTTGAGCACTCCTTTTATTCTTTTACTGCTACAAATAAGTTTTCAAGGCTAAATTCTATCCAAGTCTTGTACTTATAATTTGAAACAATATATTACAATATAATGCAATACGTTTTTGGACGTATTGTTACTGACCTACTGTAAGCATAGTACGAATTATACTTACAATGTACATCCAGTTGCGTGGCTTTGATAGCAAATTGTGTTTTACCTCGTCGGACCCTGAACTCGCCGGGTCTCCGGTCGGTGGCTCATATTTTTCATGGGGCACAACATACTTTCCCTTACCTCATTTTTTAGGCAGCTGTTGATGTGAACTCTCTGAATACTACAGTTTCAGTGAACTAATTTTAGCGCAGCTGCTTTTATAGGGGTGGGACTACGCCCAATCTCCGCAAGACGGTCGTACGGCAGCCGTGCGAGTCGTACGGCAGCCGTACGTTTCGCAGATGCCTTGTTGCGATGTTGCGACAAAACGTACGACGGCCGCACGGTGTTAGTACGGTCTTCGTAAGACTAACGCACGAATAGATTTGACTAATTGTAGCCATGATATTATCAAAAATCGTACGTCGAACGTACGGGCGTCTCACGGCAGCCGTGCGGCTGCCTTACGACCTGCAAAAATCGCATGGTGATCGCAAGGAAAATGAACATGTTGAAAACCCAGCTTGCGTCGTTGCGGCTGCCGTGCGACGTTGAAAAGTCGTACGGCTGCCGTACGGTTGTCGTACGAAACCTTGCGATTTAACCATAAAAACCGTTCGTGCGACTGTCGTTCGGCTGTAGCGCGTTCAAGTACCGTATCGATGCAATCGATTGCATCGGAAAACGGTAACAATTCACCTTTAACAACCGTTAGGGTGTTACCGATTGCGAACGACACGAACGGCCTCAGAGGTAGTTCGCCATCCCCAACAAGGAAAACAAAATGGCTACCAAATGAATTTAATACAACCGGCGAACAGTCCCGACTTAATTTCTCATCAATAAACCAACCTTTTCCGATACTTAATGTATCAAATAAAGCAGCTTACATCTGAGCAGCTAAATCTTATTTCTATATGCAGTAAAATTGATGCATTTCTGTAGATTAGTGCACTTTTGCTCGTGTTATTAAGATTCGCACATAACTCGTTCGGACCCTTGAAAAGTTAATAAACTTTGGGGCGCAATGAGTTATTATTGAAGAGTATCGGTGAACGTTAGGATGTCGTACTATATGGGTTGTTTGCATCGGTTAACGTTACTGTTCGCTGATACGGTACTTGAACGCCCTACTGATGTGAAACGGGCTTAAGCGTTGCGGTGGAAAACAGCTCGGTGTGCTGGTATTTTTTTTTTTTAATGTCACGTGACCAAAACCCCGGATATATCACTAACACCACGTGACGGGCTTTGTAACTATTTGGTTACGCACGAGAAACGACTGCCGCTTGGATTATATTAGATTCATGGGAATATTTATTATTTCAAGGTAAATATACAGAATTTGTTGTCATACCTCATCGTCATTAGCATCATCACATTTTGGAACATTTATTCATTCCAGAAGTATTTGCAAATTAATTATTTAATTGTACATGTAATTGTTAGGGAATACTTTTGTGTAATGTGACTCACAGTGTGTTTATATACATGTATGTGTATTGATGACCTTCCAACCACAGCTCACTGTGAACTGAAAGCTTCACAGGTACACTTTACTGATGATTGTTTATTTCTGATATTTCAGGCTGCAATTGGTATTACTGTCACTGTTGATATTTCTCCTAATTGAGATTGACATAAAGTCGACAAGAACCTAAACTACGTTTCCACGTGCAAATACTGTCTAGCACGATTGGACAGTAACCGGTGTGTAATGGTCGACATAATTGTACACGGGCATGTACTTATCGGAAATGGTATTCGGGGGCCCCTATGATTCCATATGCGCTCATGGATCTGGAACATCGCCCGAACCGGATAATGTCACTGGAGCAGCAGGACCAGTAGCCTATGTGATGTCGTCACTGGATTTAGATGAAAAAGTGATGGTTAAGGTCAGTGACAATGATTGACATTGAAGTGACAAAGTGACAGGATTTTTCTTACTGTGTCAGGGTGGAACATTAACTTCGACCATAATCATGCTGAATTGCCATCTTCCGAGTTTAAATATATCTTCTGCGAAAACTCAAAAATAGTTGTTTATGCTTTTTTAAGCCGAAGAAAAATAATCTTTGATTGACAAACAGTTTGGATCCAGATCAGACTCCGTGTGTCACGGTGTCGGATCTGGATCAAAGCTATTTGTACAGTGGAGAAAACGTTATTCTTTCCCAATAAACACGTTAACGTTAAAACTATTATTTCCAGTGCAAACATTTTGGAGCCCGATCAGACGCCGGGTAACCCGGCGTCTGATAAGGCTCCAAACTGTTTGCCACTCAGACAAAAATGAAAAGTCCGATGTGTCAAAAAGTTGTCCTTTTTTACATTTTTGTGTTTTGCGTTTGCGTTTCGTTTGCGTTTAAACGGGAAAGAATAACGTTTTCTCCACTGTAAATATTAGCCAAGTCGCGCTTAGCATGATATGGGTTAAGCATTTAGTTTATTCCTCCACGGAAGAAAATACAGTATAGAAGCCATTATCAACGCGTTTTTGCTAAAACTATTATTTCAATTGGAAACATGTTTGAGTCAGATCAGACGCCGGGTAACGCGAACCAAACTGTGTGCCTTTGCCATTTAGATTAGAATACATCGTGAGATATTTCAAAAAGTTGTTTTTTTCACCATTCTATTGCAATCAAAAATATTTTTTTATGCTTAAGCCGAAGAAAAATAAACTTTGAGTGACAAATAGTTTGGATACAAATCAGACGACGTGTGTCCCGGCGTCTGATCTGGATCAAAGCTATTTGTAAATGTTACCCAAGTCGCGTTTAGCATGATATGGGTTAAGCATTTAGTTTATTCCTGACTGTATAAACAATGACTGTATATTTTTCTTTTTTTACAAATGGTTGTTAACCTTTTACCCCATAGCTGGTTTCTAGTTTTACAGACAGGTAAGCACTTGAAGCAGGTTGAAAGTAATGCATGCAAGATGCACCTTAATGCACATTCTGCTTTACTTTCACTCTGCTTTAAGCTATAATCAATTAGAATATAGAAAACATTTTTCTAAGATGCATATTAATAACTGTATGAATTGGAACTGTTTTCTTCATTTGAGGAGTAAATTAACTGGTAAAATGCGTATCTACAGTTAAAACCTCTCTAATATGACCACTACATTATGTTAATTATTAGGTCTTTAAGGCAGATGACTGCTTAAAAATGAGCAAGGTAACAGTAAAACAGAAAAATCCTTAAGGAGCTTTCTGTTTTATTGTCACCTTCCTTTAGCTGTCACTTAACTTTAATACAATCAATATGCATTCTTTTTAGTGGTCGAAAAAGAGAGGTTTTACTGTATATGTAATTGTACTTCGAATAAAACAGGTGTGTTTTAAATACATGATAGATGTGTTTTGAAGTAAACCATGAAGTGTACGTTATGTGATTTAAAATAAAACTGATGTGTTTTGAATACATCATAGATGTGTTTTGAAGTAAACCATGAAGTGTACATTATGTCATTTAAAATAAAACTGAAGTGTTTTGAAATAAAACATTAACTGTACTAAAACGTGTTTTTGCGTTCTCAACTCGTTACAAGCCCAAAACACGCCTTTCCCGTTTACAGTCAAAACACTGTTTCACCTAATGTTTTAATCTAAAACACTAGTGTTTTTCACAAAACACCAAAACACGTTCTCAAACTGTTACAGAAAGGTGATTTCATATGTGTTTGGATTCAAAACACATGCTTTTACAGTGTACAGCAGTGCTTGCCGCCACAGTGCCCCGACACGATTGCTTTTTGGGGAAAAAATCGTCAGAAGCTATAAACATGTATACCTTCTGACGATTTTTTTCTCAAAAAGAAATCGTGTCGGGGCGCTGTTCCCCAAACAAAACTATTATTGCTTTCACTGCTGCAATATCGTCTGCTTAAAATCGTAGTCTGCTGTTTTTCTCAAAATTACATATAAGTTGACATTTTGACAGAAGAAATATAATGACGTGTGACAAACAGCTTGAATCCATTTCAGACGCCGCGTTACGCGGCGTCTGATCTGGATTCAAGCTGTTTGCAAATGTAAGCCAATTTCCCTCCCTATATAACGATTCTCTCTGAACAACACACACGGTATGTGTCCTTCATTGGATGTTGTTGTAGGTGTTACGCGGCGTCTGATCTGGATTCAAATTGTTTGCAAATGTAAGCCAATTCCCCTCCCTATAACGATTCTCTCCGAACAACACACACAATCTGTGTCTCCCATTAGGTGTTGTAGAGAGGGAGCGCTTTATAGACAATATATAGGTCTATATATCAACCATGTAGCTCATAGCGCGCACTTTTTTTCAGGTCACGTTCCATATCATGTTGAGCGAAGTGTGACTATGTTTGAATTGTGACATGAGAAAACCTCATGTCATGACAAAACATCATGTCATGACAAAACATGTCTTATTGCACTGCAACATTGTACAGACCGAGCACCGTTGTCATCCAATACCCTGTTTCTGAGTTTTGTCTACACTGCCAATTATCGTACACATAATACAGCTAAATACAACACTTTAGATGAGTGTGGTCATTTGTGGGTGTCAAACAGAGTAGATCAAGGCAAGCCGCCGTGTCAAAGAAGCGGCGGCTGGCTTTGGTCTACACTGTTAACAATGCAATAATACAGCGTTTTGACATGGCTTATCTGTATGTTTCTATATCTGTGTATGTTTCTACCAAACTTGTTTTTGCTTGATAAATACAAGAAACATTTAGCCTTGTATTGAGGGCATATATGTTGTGGTAATTGAAGCACAGGGAATTTGTCCTTAATGTGACGAGGTCAAAAAGACAATTACCACAAGTATTAAACAAGTATTGTTCGACAATATTGACCTGACGTTGAACTTTATGCATGAATAAATTATAAAGAGATGACACAGTATAAATCAATATTCGATAGCCTACGTACAATTTCGGGTTGTTTCGGCTGATTACGAGACTCTTGTTAGAGTTGTGATCCTCAGTGGATTAACACTCCACATTGAGCAAGTTCAAAAAGTTGTTGTTGATAAACTAGTATTCCCGAGTCTCCTAGTATAATCGCATGTACTAAAACGCATCATGTTGCGCTTTCGAGTGGGTTTTAATCCAGGTAAGATCATCGATGTTCTCACCTGCGACTCTTGCCAATATATACCTAATTTACAACCCCAGATGTAACTAATGTGCAATAGGTGTGTCGTTAGAGCAAGGGATTTGTAACATCGAGGTTCCGGGTTCAAATCCCGATAGAGGGGAAATATTTTTATTTTATAAAATGTTACTTTATAGACCAAACAGACGCTATGACATAATGTTTTTAAAAATAACAAAAGAATCGTGTTCCAATCGAAATAGATGTTGTATGATTACTTCAAAAACCCAGCATAAATTGTTAAAAAAAAGTGAAAAAATGTACGAGTATTGCATGGGATTCGAACCACTGACTGTACGGAAAAATGATGTATAGTCGTCTCCCTTACCACTTGCGCTAAATACCTGTCGATATTTGTTAAACCGGGCAATGCTATATTTTCTCGGTGCCGATGTGGTTACAATGCGCGTTCTCGTATAAATGATAACGAAGTGTTCCGAAGCTATATTTAGAAATGCAACAAAGTGTGAAATTATGCTAATAGAGGTCACCAACGTCAGGTCAATATTGTCGAACAATACTCTCGAATACACAAAGTTTAATATATACATGCTATAACAAACACATTCTAACAAATCTCGAATTCGTAGCCAAATATATGTATTGTCTTTCTTTATTATACATTTATGTAAATATGACAGACAAACTTTCTTCAAAAAACAAAATACAGTACCTCATTTATAACCCAAACTGAAATATGTTGGTGCGTTTGCACTCAAGTGAAACGGTAGTCGATGTTGTTTTCAAAATTTCTTTTGAATATGGACGAAAATAATAAGAGTTATAAGAATCATAGCATATTAACACATTCATTGCGAGGTGCCATTACACTAGCATTTGTTAACAGTTTGATTCAATGGGTCAATATTATATAAAGCGTTTGAGTTGAGTCTGAGTTCGTTCTTAAGCATTTGATTGGTCAGATTTGAGCAAAGGCTCAAATCTACCAATCAAATGCTTGAGAACGATATCAGAATCAGGTCCCAAGGTTATAAACTCAGCAAAAACTCAAATCTGACCAATCAAATGCTTGAGAAAGATTTCAGACTCAACTCAACAGTTTTATAACCTTATACCCAGCTCAAACGCTTTATAACATTGGGGCCTGATTAGATGCCCAGTAACGACTGGTCGAAACTCAAGACTGCATGGTTGACACTCATACACAATTACCTAAACTCTCAAGTTTGAAATCAAATAGACGTCAACTTATGAAAAGACGGCACTAAACTATCTTAAATAATGGCAAAACATCAGTAACGTTTTCATCCTTGGACGTTTAATGGACAATTCCGATTTCCTATTAAGCACGTGCATAGTCCGTTTTTGACTATTTTAAGGTTGATTACGGTTGACATGCAGTGCAGACCCTGGTCAGATGGCTCCTTTACTTTAGGAACCCTGCAATCTGGGTATTCACTGTTTGCATAGGACAAGTGTACTCCTCACGTGTACACAGTAAATTTATAACGAGTATACTCGTCGCCAGGGCTGAATGTGTTAGAGCAAACATTTCACTATTAATTCACCTGCAAAACTGTTTACATAGCGCAACACCTCGTTTTTAAGTCAAGTAGATCTACAAACATACGAAATAAATATTTATAAGTTAATGTAAATACTTGATATTGCTCTTTAATACTCACATTATATAATACACTTGACAAAACAGAACGCAGCCACTGACGAGTGCTGCTTGAATGTCATACAGTGGTAAATACGCTATTCCTACCCACTTTACCCGTTTCTTATGCGTTTCTTACGCGTTTATTATCTGTTTCGTTAAATGCGTTTTCTATCCGTGTCTTTACGCGTTTCTTTTAGCCAGGAATATTGAAAAAGGTAACGCCTGTTGTTTAGTACAGGTCTACCATATCACACGCCCCAAAGGAATGTGACATAACGTAATCTTATCTGAACAGAGGAGCCGCACTTATAATAGAATGGCGATAAGGAATATACAATCACAGCATGCATTACTTCATCAGCGAGCCGATAACTGATGAAATGCATATTTGGATACTGCTCTTCACAGGGAATTTAAAGCTTACTTGAACATGCGTTTTAAGTACGGTACCCACATAATAGTTTTGATTCAGATCACAAAAATAAAAATCCAGTTTTAATCCAGATAAAGCTGAAAAAATGTTGGATTCATAGAGTATATCCGAAGTCAATAAGATCCGAAACCTCCGCGTGAAACGGAAAACCTGACGCACCGATCGCAACATCTCTGGTATAATCGTTTATTAACGCGTTTAGAACGCTCGTATAGAAAGCAATGGAGCCTTCTCTTTGTACAGTTTACAATTAGATAATCTCTTTTTTCATTTTTCCTATGCGTTCCAAAAGTCCCGTCTCCCCATGTGGTTCCGGTTCATGACAATGACACAAGAGTTAGGACGACTGCATATCCCTTGCATGACTGTGAAGGGCGACTGATAGGGATTCAAAATAAACTGAAATTTCATTCCGAGGTGAGCTGTTATAACAAAAGTTCAAATCTGACCAATCAAATGCTTGAGAACAATTTCAGTTTTCAGACTCATTTCAAAAACCAATGAATGTTACCTCTTGGCTGTGTTCTTGCTGTAGATGCTGTGGGTCTAAAAGGGAGTTCTGGAGTTGCATACCGTTGATCGTATGCCTGTATGGTGGATCATGCTGGTAGGGATTGCCCAATCGCTGTTGCAACCAGTTGGTGGTCTGTGGTATAATTCTTGGACATTTTTATCTTTATTTTTATAAATTACGGGCGTAACTCAGCCATGGATTATACAGTACTCAACAAAACAACACGGGGACTATTATATCAAACATTCGTTTTACGATTTGTGAACTACTCTCCGGCTCTACACTGGAACAAACAAACAAACAAACCAAAAAATCACTATTTTTATTCATGCAATTGATCTTTTAATTATTTGACCCATTTTAAAGTTGATTTTACAAACTTACTACGTATATAACAATTTTATAATGTTGGTAATAATATTGAAAGAATTTCCATGTTTCCATGTTACTCCATAATGTATCGTGTTTATTGTGAATGTAGTTATTTGTCTTTTCTCGCTATGTAGGTACATTTATATAATTTCATGTGAAGCGCTTTTGAACGCACACCTCCTGTGTGAAAGGATCGCTATATAAATCGAGTATAATAATAATATTATTATTAATATATATCTTTGACGACTGGAAATGGTGTCATGACATGTGTCTACGACGTGCAATCATATATAGCGTTGCAATATTATATATGTCTAAAGTACAAACAGGGATGCTGTAACTGTTATTTTTACAGCAAAATCTTGTCTTGATCTTGTGCCACTTTAAGTAATAAAAAAAAGAACGTTGCGTTTTCTTCAAACAAATACATTGTGCAAGTACAAGGGTAACGATAAAAGCTCTTTTACAATAGTGACTATGTTGTTTCTCTCGTTTAATACAGGGCTACCATAAGTTGCTCATAAAAATCCTAAGATTTCCAATTTTTCAAGTGCGATTTTAGAAAATCGTACCGTTAACCATTTCGCTGCCAGAATCTGTAACACTTAACATAATTATGCAAACAGTTTAGACCCAGATCAGACGCCGCGTAACTTACTTTTTTCTCAGGGTGGCTAATAATCATGCCCCATGGCTTATATATTATACATGTATATAGTCAAGCCAGTCATAAAGCATGGTAGCTTTCATGCAAACTGGCGATGGCTGTCGGTGTAAATTGTTGGATGTTACTGGCAAAACACAGTACCCAATGATTTCCAGTTTCAATGCAATTATAGGACTTGCACTTCTATATTTATACCCCAGATACCTTCCTACTTTGCCGCAGTTCTGGGGTTTAATTGTCATAAGGAATCATTTCTGTTTATTAGACCGAGATTATCCCCTTTGGCAAGAACTAAAAGGAATGCATGTTGATGGTTTTGATCCCATGCGCTGTTAGCAACGAACGAGATTAGCCGAAATCATCTTCTAAAATCACCATCATCTCATCTCATTATTCCTTATCATTCACTGGCGCTATATGACCTATTTTGTGTGGCAGTGCCGTAAAACCCAACTTCCATCCATCCATCTATATCTATTGCTAAACAATTTTAATTCAAACTTCAAATGTGTAACCGGTACTCGGATACTGCATTGCCTTAATGCGCGTAGGATCTACCCGGTTTGAAACAATAGCTCGGACTTGAATTAAAATATGACCTTGACATATTTTTGCACGAGATACCAGGTTTTACACAGTGTCTTGTACAGTACTCCCTCTCTCAAACGGCCCTCCCAACAACGAATCCCTCCTTACAACGACCCTAGCCGCAGTTCCCAAAACAGGACAATTATGTCTAACGATTTTACTGCTTTAACATCGTCTGCTTTAAGTTGTCGTCTGCTGTTTTTCTCAAAATTACATAATGGACATTTTGAAAGAAAAAACTTAATGACGAATGACAAACAGCTTGAATCCAGATCAGACGCCGCGTAACGCGGCGTCTGATCTGGATTCAAGCTGTTTGCAAATGTAAGCCAAGTTCCCTCTCTATAACGACTCCCTCCGAACAACGTACATATTTCTTGTCTCCCATTGGGTGTCGTTGTAGAGAGGGAGCGTTGTATAACAATGCACAAACAATAGGTCGGAACCAGCTGTGCTTATTTTGTAATCCAAATACGTATAACATTTCAGAGCATTTTAACCCATTACCCCATAAATATTAAATACGCCGTTTTACGCCTTTAATTAATTCCTCTTCTGAATTTTAAGAAGACGATATTGCAGCAGTGCAAGCGTAAGATATAATTGTCTTAGGGAACAGTGGCTATGGTCGTAGTGAGGTGGTTGATGTTCGTAGGGTCGTTGTAGAGAGGGGGCACTGTAGAATACTTTATTTTTCCCCTTTAAACGCAAACGAAACACAAAGGCAATTCAATAAAACGTAGGAAAAATACATGTTTATACATTTCTAACAATAATAAGACAACAGGTGTACAACAGAAAATACCACGCACACAACGCATATTTACCAATCCAAACACTCAGCACAACCAGCCACAGAACATTTTAATCTGAATGGCAAATAGTTTAGAGCCTGATCAGACGCCGGATAACCCGGTGTCTGATCTTAATCCAAGCAGTGAACATAAGGATTTTAGCACAAACGCGTTTATTGGGAAAGAATAACGTCTTCCCCACTGCACTACAGTAGTCTAGACTGTCCGAAGATTTAGCTCTTATCATGCTGAATTGTCGTCTGCTTCAAATATATCGTCTGCTAAATACTAAAAAATAGTGCTCATGCTTTTGAAACAGGGGAATTGTCGAATATGAGTGACGAACAGTTTGGATTCAGATCAGACGCTGCGTTATGCGGCGTCTGATCTGGATTCAAACTGTTTGCAAATGATAGCCAAGTCATGCTTAGCAT
Organism: Gari tellinella; assembly: GCA_922989275.2. Classification (NCBI taxonomy): domain Eukaryota; kingdom Metazoa; phylum Mollusca; class Bivalvia; order Cardiida; family Psammobiidae; genus Gari; species Gari tellinella. The sequence continues at coordinate 52,190,249 of OV277866.1, forward strand.
GATAAGAGTTAAACTACTGAGTTTTGCCACAATTGGAAGGGAGGGGAAATTGCTGAACTCAATTTTATCCTTTGTATTAATGAGGCTTTTAAATGTCAGAATGTTTGGGTTTGTATAATATTGTCTTTTGAGATACTTCTGTCGAAAGTGAGATAGTTCTCTACAAGTAAGTAGGTAATGGAATTCGTCTCCTATTTCTTGTTTGCATAAAATGCACAATCGCTCATTTCTGTTTAGTGAGTTCCATCTTCCAGTTTCAATTGGTAATTTATGATTTCTAGTTCTGAATCTAATTATATGATTTATGTTTTTGTACGGTGTATCTACTAAATAGTTTTCAAACTCAAAAGTGTCTTTAAAAATCATATAGGTTGAGCAGCTACTAGAAACGTGAGTAGCATTATCCTTGAACATCTGTGAGATTTCCTCTACAACACCATCAATATCATGGTTTATAACCTCCCTTTTATTTTCGAGACACGATAGCGTGTGTAAAATTTCTTCTAATTTATCGTTATTTTCAAACATGTTTACGTATTCATTTACTTTTAACGCCTCCCACATATTTGCATTTATAACATTGTCATTTACATTGCTTCCCTTAAGAATATATTCAAAGTGTAAGTTTAAAACAACTGGAGAATGGACATCTGAGAGCAGTGGTGAAAAATCTTTAACATGCAACGAACTAATATCATGAAATAAATTGGCACTACATATAAAATAATCAATAGTACTAACATCATTAGAGGTCGGCTGTCCATCTAAATCACCATTTGTTGTTCCGTTCAAAATAAATAAGTTGTTAGTTTGCAAAAATTCTATCAATTTGTAACCGTAATTATTCACCGACTTGTCACAATTTTCCTTTCAGTCTCGACCTTAGACTCTAAAAAACTGTTTACTTCAGTAATATATTCATCATATAGTTCAAAGTAATGACTTTGTTCCGAAATATCTCTATCTACATGTATATAGTCTTTTAATTGCTTATTTCGTGAGTTGAGATCGCCAAAACAAGCATACTGTATTGTACCTGTTAACCAGCGAGTCTAGATCTGCCTGGATGGCTGAACCAGAAATGGGTGTCAAAGCCACCTGATGCTCGCCTGTTTAAAATTTAAGCCTAAAACCATTGTGTATCGAAAACAAAATCAATTTTCAGTTTAGAAAAATTATTAAATGAATGATGAGTCTTAGTCTAGTTATATTAAAATTTAAAACAACCTGTCCACAAACTTTAACCTGGTAATTTGAGGTCAAAACAACTAAGTCCAAAACATGTCAAAAATTGAAATAATTAAAGTAATTTTTAATTCCAACTTCATAGCCTCAATGTTTGTTCCCAAATGAAGCTCCTCACAAAATGCCAGCACCCTGGCACACATATTCAACTTTAAAACAACCCGTCCAAAACACTTTAATCTGGTGATTGTAGTAAAAAAACCTAAGTCCAAAACATGTTAAAAATTGACAAATATAAGATTTGTTTTTTTTTAAATTCAAAGTTCATATGATCAATGTTTGACCCCAAATAAAGCTTCATACAGAGTTTCAGCACCCTAGCACACATATTAAACTTTTAAACAACCCGTCCAAAAAAATTTAACCTGGTGATTTGTAGCAAAAAACCTAAGTCCAAACCGTCATTAATTGAAAATAAATTAAATTATTTCTAAATTTTAACATTATAACATCAATGTTTGACACCAAATGAACCTCAATACAAAAGTTCAGCACCCTAGCACAAGTATTAAACTTTAAAACAACCCGTTCAAAAAACTTTAACCTGAGGTTTTGTAGCAAAAAACCTAAGTCCAAAACATGATCAAAATTGAAATAAATTAAATCATTTTTAAATTTCAACTTTATAACATCAAGGTTTGTTCCCAAATGAAGCTCCATATAAAATTCCAGCACTTTAGCACAAGTATAAACTTATAACTTTAAAACAACCCGTCCAAAAAACTTTAACCTGGGGAACCTAAGTCCAAAACATGTTAAAAATTTAAATAAATTAAATTATTTTTAAATTCCAATTTATAACATCATTGTTTTACACCAAATGAACCTCCATACAAAATTTCAGCACTCTTGTACAAGTATTAAACTTTAAAATAACCCGTCCAAAAAACTTTAACCTGGGGTTTTGCAGCAAAAAACCTAAGTCCAAAACATGTTACAAATTGAAATAAATTAAAGTTATTATTAAGTTTCAACTTCATAACATCAATGCTTAACCCCAAATGAACCTCCATACAAAATGTCAGCACCCTAGCACAACTATTAAGCTTTAAAACAACCCGTCAGTTTCAACTTCATAACATCAATGCTTTACCCCAAATGAACCTCCATACAAAATGTCAGCACCCTAGCACAACTATTAAGCTTTAAAACAACCCGTCCAAAAAACTTTAACCTTGGCCACGCTCACGCTCACGCTCACACTCACACTCACGCTCACCTCACGCCGGGGGTATGACATTAGCTCTGCTGTTCTACGAACAGGCGAGCTAAAAAGGATCAGTATTGGCGTATACAGATGATTCAGGAGGTATGTATATAAGTTAGGGAGAATGGACGAGTATCTCTCCATTCCTGAAAAATAATGGAGACGAGGCCCCGAAGGGGCCGAGTCTTCATTATTTTTCAGGAATGGAGAGATACGAGTTCATTCTCCCACTTAAAATACACCTAACATGAATTTAGTATTGTTAAATAACAAATGAATTCCCGCTGGTTCCCTCAGCTAAATATTGTGTAATTACACTGTTAGTGATACTCATGCTGATGAGCATGCTTTATTCAAGAAATTCTAGCAATTATATATAACTCTCCATTCCTTAAAGAATGTCGTGTACAATGACTGTGTACAGTGCTTTAAAATCACCGTAGACAATGGCTGACCAGCACCTATCTGGCTATTCTCAGTCTGTGTTAATATGATACCGGGAAAATATTTGAAAACGTTGGATTTATTTACTAATCTGGATTTTCTTTCTTTCGAATGGGACTTATACTTGTGTTTGAGTGTATGTTTAGCAGCTTGAAAATATCTTCTTAGTAACATTAGTCAAACATCTTAGATCCGGATCCGTCGTCGACTTACCCGGCATCTGATCTGGATCTAAGGCGTTTGTTCATGTTATTATGGTCACAATTGTAAGTACGGGTTACAACCCATACCAGACACCATTTGGAGAATTTATACAGTAAACTCCTTCTATCACGACTACTAAACAAAAGGCTAATTGATTGTATAAAAGCCAGGTGGGGCTTAAAGAAAGATGAAAGTAAAAGAGAAAGCTCCAAACGGTGCTTTCTATTTTTCATCAACCTTACTTTAAACAGCCACCTGCCTTAAACACACTTTTTTTTTTAAAATAACCTAGTTTAGTGGTCATAATAGAGAGGTGTAATTGTATACCAAAGCCAGTAGTGTCTCTAAAGTTATCGTCTGCTTCATTTTGAAAGCTAACCAATATCAGTTACACGTATACTTAAGGATATGGATATATTAATCAAGTGTAAACCAGTATGGATCCACATGAGACATCGACGTATTTGGTGTCAGGGCTGGATCCAAGCTGTTTGCAAATTTATTATAATCTGATGTTAAATTGATTGGATTCTGTTAAGACGCCAAATTTTTCGGCGTCTTATTACATTCCAAGCTTTTTGTAAGGGTATTTGTTTTAAGTGTCTAGTCGTTTGTAGCTGGCTGAAGGCGAATAAAATACAAGTGACAGGTAAAGGAATATGTAAGTAAAACAGAAAGCTTCAAAATGAAATTTCTGTGTTACTTTCACTTTCCTTGAATGGATCTAGTCACCGGCCTTAGACACCAAATAGTAAACAAAGAATTAGTTGTAGTAATAGGGAGGTTTTAATGTATGCACAGTCAAACCTGTCTTCAGCTACCACTAAAATCGACATACATGTATTTGGAATTTTCACTGCAGGTTGCAGCTTAATGCAGGACAAAAGTAATACAGAATGTTCATATAGGAGCCTTCTGTTTTATTTTTGTCCTGCGTTTAGCGGCAACCTCTCTTAAAAGATCACTCTGCATTTTTCGGTCAGTGGTCGCTTAGCAGTCTCTTTTTACAGTGGATAATACGTTATTCTTTCCCGTTTAAACGCACATCAATCGCAAACGCATTGCAGAAAAATGGAGAAAATTACAACTTTTTTAAAATTCTGAGTATCCGTTTTAATCTGAGTGGCAAACAGTTTGGAGCCTGATCAGACGCAGGGTTACCCGGCGTGTAATATGGCTCCAAACTAATTCACGGCAATGGAAATACTAGTTTTAGCGTAAACGCGTTTATTTGGAAAGAATAACGCATCCTCCCCTGTATTCAGAAATGGAGCGTTCGGAACAATAAGCCTCCATTACTTTTTCCGACACAATTATGTAACTATTACACACTTGTGTAGGGAAAAGTAATGGAGACCTATTGTTCCGAACGCTCCATTCCTGAAAAATAATGGAGCGTTTTTGAATGGGATAATAGCACAGGTGTATTTTAACACCACATAAAATATCGTCTTTTTGGTTAATCTTTTCGATATAACAAACCAATAAACAAGTTCACATTCCGTCTCTATCACAGTCACAAATTGACTTATTGTATGTTTTACCGCTATAGCTAAACCGCCCGATTTAACGGTGGACTTTTTTCGCCTATTTTTGAAATGGCATTTAAAAGATTTAGTGTCAAAAGTATCAAAGCAAGACATTTTAGTTTCTTGAAAGCCGATAATATCATGCTGATTGATAAAATTTAGAAATTCTGGACAATTTTGCTTACTAGTTAAGCCGCATACATTCAAAGATAGTATGTTTATATTATTTACTTTAATGGAATTACTGTTGCTTTTTTCAGGGTTAATTGTTTGAGCGTCACGTGACTCTCCCTCGCACCGTTACACTGCATGGATGGTATCGACAGAAGAGGGGTCACGTGGCACCTCTTGGGTATTGTTTAGCGAGCTTTCGCCTAGGCTGTCATTTTCACGATCGCTTGAGGTCACGTGACCTAACGGTTGATTCGGCACTGTTTTTGCTGTTTTTATGACATCTGGTTCATCTTCGACAGAAGAGGGATCATGCGTTAACTGCTGTTCATTGTTTTTCGGCGGAGCTGTCTGTTATCTATTTAGTCACACATTTCTATTTAGACAAACATTTGAACCAATCATATTTGATCAGAAATTTAGAATTAAGAGCACCTGTTGAAACTGACTTGTCTGATTGGATAGTAGCCAGGGCTCCAGATAAGAGAATTATTTCAAAACTTAAAAACTTTATTTGTGCATTAAACCCTATGGTGTCCAACTCATATGAATTGTCTCTTCGAAACGATAAAAATGAGTGGTAACACCATAGGGTTTGGTGCTGAAATGAGTGAGAAAATGTTAGATTTGTTCAATTTACTCCCCTCTTATCTGGAGCCCTGAAACAGTAGCCTAGCTGTTTATGCACTGATGTGAGTGTAAAATTAGACACAGCCAGTGTGTAATACTGAGCTTCTATTTTAAGATATGCTAGCAGAATCTGATGTGTATTTATAGATAGACAGTGGCAGCTAGGTATTTTGTTTAATAATGGTTTACTTCCAATTTATTTTAATTGTTAACTATTAATTTTGTACAAATTTACCATACATTGATAGCAATATAATAAATGGCCTCAAGTGAGTTAAACACAATTGTGTTGTTTCATCATTTATTTACAAGAGTGAGGTGTTATAGACCTTGTAAAGCAGGGCAGACTGTTCTGTATGGGCCTGCACAGTTTATCTAGTTATAGTTTGTTTCAAGAAACTCCCCATGAATGAAGTTTGATATACAGAACAATATAATTTAATCTGAGGATCTCCTACCAGTAGCTAGGATATGTTTTGCATTTCTGTACATTTATAGTTTTTTAGTCAGAGTTATGCTATATCGTTGAATGTGTATTTTTTGCTTTTCAATCCAAGATATTACAATTCTTTGAAAACCTCCAATTTCGTACAATTTTGCACACCCATCAACAGCATGAATTTCACCAACCATTCCGCCGAATATCTTTTTTAAAGATATTTCTTGTTCAACGTGCTTTCATTACTGCTTTCATTTTCATGAGCACTAGGTGTCACGTCGTTTTGGGGTTGGATCAACTCTGTTATTTTCATGTCTTCTGCTTCCGTTTCACTGTCATTCGCGTTTCGGCACTTTTTCAGATATGTGTCGTCGATCGGGGACCGAGCCTTTTGCTTTGGTCTCGGTACTCTGTAGTTAGGGGGTCCCTCTGTATCACTGTCACATTCTGAAGGTATCGAACCTATTACTATACTTCAGTGATGGGAATTGACGGTTTCCGAATGCTACACGCCTGCGTTCTTCCGGTGCCTGATAGGGGTAGCGTCTATATGGTGTATTATAGGTATCTCTTTGGGATGCAATGTTAATATTTTCATTCTGGGTCTGCATGGTTTGGTCATAGAGCCGTCCTTTTATATAGAGTTTGTCTATAGGGGTGTCTAGGAGTGTCTAGGGGTGTCAAGGGGTGTCTACGAGTGTCAAGGGGTGTCTAGGAGTGTCTAGGGGTGTCTGGGGATGTCTAGGGGTGACTGGGGTGTCTAGGGGTGTCTACAAGTGTCAATGGGTGTCTGAGAGTGTCTAGGGGAGTCTGGGGTGTCTGGGTATGTCTAGGAGTGTCTAGGAGTGTATAGGGTGTCTAGGGGTGTCTAGGGGTGTCTGGGGATGTCTAGGGGTGTCTGGGTTTGTCTAGGAGTTTCTGGAGGTGTCTGGGGATGTCTAGGGGTGTCTAGGAGTGTCTAGGAGTGTCTAGGGGTGTCTATGTGTGTCTAGGGGTGTCTGGGGTGTCTAGGAGTATCGAGGGTGTCTAGGGGTGTCTGTGGGTGTCTGGGGTTGTCTAGGGGTGTCTGGGGTGTCTAGGAGTGTCTAAGGGTGTCTAGAGCTGTCTACGAGTGTCAAGGGGTGTCAAGGAGTGTCTAGGGGTGTATAGATGTGTCTAGGGGTGTCTGGGGATGTCTAGGGGTGTATAGGAGTGACTAGGAGTGTCTATGGGTTTCTGGGGATGTCTAGGGGTGTCTGGGGATGTCTGGGGATGTCTGGGGGTGTCTAGGGGTGCCCAGGTGTGTCTAGGGGCTCTCTTATACAGCCACAACCTCTCTTAAGCCGCCACGACCTCTGTTAAGCCGCCACAGCATCTCTTAAGCGCCCAGAACCTCTCTTAAGCCGCCACAACCTCTGTTAAGCCGCCACAACCTCTTTTAAGCACATAGAACATCTTCTAAGCAGCCACAACATCTCTTAAGCCGCCACAACCTCTCTTAAGCGCCCAAAACATCTATTAAACAGCAACAATCTCTCTTAACCAGCCACAACCTTTCTTTAGCCGACACAACCTCTCTTAAGCCGCCACTAGGGGTGTCTAGGGGTGTCTAGACGTGTCTGGGGTGTCTGGGAGTGTCTAGGGGTGTCTAGGAGTGTCTAGGGGTGTCTAGGGGTGTCTAGACGTGTATGGGGTGTCTGGTGGTGTCTAAGGGTGTCTAGGAGTGTCTAAGGGTGTCTAGGGGTTGCTAGACGTGTCTGGGGTGTATGGGGGTGTCTAAAGTGACTAGGAGTGTCTAGGGGTGTCTAGGAGTGTCTAGGAGTGTCTAGGGGTGTCTAGACGTGTCTGGGGTGTCTGGGGGTGTCTAAAGTGACTAGGAGTGTCTAGGGGTGTCTAGGAGTGTCTAGGAGTGTCTAGGGGTGTCTACTCGTGTCTGGGGTGTCTGGGGGTGTCTAAGGGTGTCTAGGGGTGTCTAGGAGTGTCTGGGGTTGTCTAGGGGTGTCTAGGAGTGTCTAGACGTGTCTGGGTGTCTGGGGTGTCTAGGGGTGTCTAGGAGTGTCTAGGGGTGTCTAGGGGTGTCTACAACCTCTCTTAAGCTGCCACAACCTCTCTTTAGCTGCCACAACCTCTCTTAATCCGCAACAACCTCTTTTAAGTCGCAATAACCTCTCTTAAGCGTCCAGAACCTCTCTTAAAGAGCCACAACCTCTCTTAAGCCGCCACAACCTCTGTTAAGCCGCCACAACCTCTCTTAAGCGCCCAGAACCTCTATTAAACAGCCAAATCCTCTCTTAAGCCGCCACAATCTCTCTGAAGCCGTCATAACCTCTCTTAAACAGCCACAACCTCTCTTAAGCCACCACAACCTCTGTTAAGCCGCCACAGCCTCTCTTAAGCGCCCAGAAACTCTCTTAAGCCGCCACAACCTCTCTTAAGCTCCCAGAACCTCTCTTAAACAGCCACAACCTCCCTTAAGCCGCCACAACCTCTCTTAAGCCGCCACAACCTCTCTTAAACAGTCACAACCTCCTTTAAACAGCCACAACCTCTCTAAAGCCGCAACAACCTCTCTTAAGCCGCCACAACCTCTCTTGATAGATAGATAGGGGTGTCTGGGGATGTCTATGGGTTTGTGAGGTGTCTAGGGGTGTATACGAGTGTCAAGGGGTGTCTAGGAGTGTCTAGGGGAGTCTAGGGTGTCTGGGGGAGTCTGGGGGTGTCTATGAGTGTCTATGAGTGTCTAGGGGTGTCTAGACGTGTCTGAGGTGTCTGGGGGTGTCTAGGGTGTCTAGGGGTGTCTCGGAGTGTCTGGGGTTGTCTAGGGGTGTCTAGGAGTGTCTAGACGTGTCTGGGGTGTCTGGGGTGTCTAGACGTGTCTGAGGTGTCTGGGGTGTCTAGAGGTGTCTGGGGTGTCTAGGGGTGTCTAGGAGTGTCTAGACGTGTCTGGGATGTCTCGGGGTGTCTAGACGTGTCTGGGCTGTCTGGGGGGTCTAAAGGTGTCTGGGGTGTCTGGGGGTGTCTAGGGGTGTCTAGGGTGTCTAGAGGTGTCTGGGTTGTCTGGGGGTGTTTATGGGTGTCTAGAAGTGTCTAGGGTGTCTAGGGGTGTCTAGACGTGTCTGGGGTGTCAAGGAGTGTCTAGGGGTGTCTGGGGATGTCTACGAGTGTCAAGGGGTGTCTAGGAGTATCTAGGGGTGTTTAGAGGTATATGGAGTGCCTGGGGTGTCTAGGGGTGTCTAGGAGTGTCTAGTGGTGTCTAGGGGTGTATAGGGGTGTCTAGGGGTGTCTAGATGTGTCCTGGATGTCTGGGGTGTATAGGAGTGTCTAGGAGGATCTAAGGGTGTCTGGGAGTTGCTGGGCGTGTGTAGGGGTGTCTAGGGGTGTATGGGGTGTCTTGGGGTGTCTGGGGGTGTCTAGGGGTGTCTAGGATAGTCTAGGGGTGTCTAGGAGTGTCTAGGGATGTCTACGGGTTTCTGGGGTGTCTGGGGGTGTCTTGGGATGTCTAGGACTGTCTAGGGGTGTCTAGGAGTGTCTAGGAGTATCTAGGAGTGTCTGGGAGTGTCTAGGCGTGTCTAGGGGTGTATAGGGTGTCTGGGGTGTCTGGAGGTGTCTAGGGGTGTCTAGGATAGTCTAGGGGTGTCTAGGAGTGTCTAGGGATGTCTATGGGTTTCTGGGGTGTCTGGGGGTGTCTAGGGGTGTCTAGGAGTGTCTTGGGGTGTCTAGGAGTGTCTAGGAGTGTCTAGGGGTGTCTGGAGGTGTCTAGGGTTTCTGGGGGTGTCAAGGGGTGTCGTGGAGTGACTAGGGGTGTCTAGGGGTGTCTACAACCTCTCTTAAGCCGCCACAACCTCTCTTAAGCCGAAACAACCATTTTTAAGTCGCCACAACCTCTCTAATGCGTCCAGAACCTCTCTTAAATAGCCACAACCTCTCTTAAGCCGCCACAACCTCTGTTAAGCCGCTACAACCTCTCTTAAGCGCCCAGAACCTCTATTAAACAGCGACATCCTCTCTTAAGCCGCCACAACCTCTCTGAAGCCGTCATTACCTCTCTTAAACAGCCACGACCTCTTTTAAGCCGCCACAACCTCTGTAAAGCCGCCACAACCTCTCTTAAGCGCCCAGAACCCCTCTTAAACAGCCACAACCTCTCTTAAGTCACCACAACCTCTCTTAAACCGCCACAACCTCTCTTAAGCGACCATAACCTCTCTAAAGCCGCCACAACCTCTCTTGATAGATATATAGATAGATAGATAGATAGGGGTGTCTGGGGATGTCTATGGGGTTCTGAGGTGTCTAGAGGTGTCTACGAGTGTCAAGGGGTGTCTAGGAGTGTCTAGGGTGTCTAGGGCTGTCTGGGGAGTCTGGGGTGTCAAGGAGTGTATAGGAGTGTCTAGGGGTGGATGGGGATGACTAGGGGTGTCAAGGGGTGTCTGGGGATATCTAGGGGTGTCTGAGGGTGACTAGGAGTGACTAGGAGTTCTAGGCGTGTCTAAGGGTGTCTAGAGCTGTCTACGAGGTTCAAAGGGTGTCTAGGAGTGTATTGTGGTGTCTAGGTGTGTCTGGATGTGTCTAGGAGTTTCTAGGGTGTCTAGGAGTATATTGGGTGTCTTGGGGTGTCTACGAGTGTCAAGGGGTGTCTAGTAGTGTGTAGTGTTGTCTAGGGGTGTCTAGGTATGTCTGGGGATGTCTAGGGGTGTCTGGGTGTGTCTAGGGGTGTCTCGGGATGTCTTGGGATGTCTAGGAGTGTCTATGTGTGTATAGGGGTGTCTCGGATGTCTACGGTGTCTAGGAGTGTCTAGGAGTGTCTAGGGGTGTCTAGGGGTGTCTAGAGGTGTCTGGAGTGTCTTGGGGTGTCTAGGAGTGTCTAGGAGTGTCTAGGGGTGTCTAGGGGTGTCTAGGGGTGTCTAGGAGTGTGTAGGGGTGTCTAGAGCTGTCTAGAGGTGCCTGGGGTGTCTGGGGATGTCTAGGAGTGTCTATGAATGTCTAAGGGTGTCTAGAGGTGTCTGGGGTGTCTAAAAGGTGTCTAGGAGTGACTAGGCGTGTCTAGGGGTGTCTAGACGTGTCTGGGGGTGTTTAGAGGTGTCTGGGGTGTCTGGCGTGTCTAGGGGTGTCTAGGGGTGTCTAGGGGGGTCTAGAGGTGTATCGGGTGTCTAGGGGTGTCTAGGAGTGTATAGGGGTGTCTAGGGGTGTCTAGACGTGTCTGGTGTGTCTAAGGGTGTCTAGGAGTGTCTAGGGGTGTCTAGACGTGTCTGGTGTGTCTGGGGTGTCTAGGGGTGTCTAGGAGTGTCTAGGCGTGTCTAGGAGTGTCTATGGGTGGTTAGGGGTGTCTAGACGTGTCTGGGTTGTCTGGGGGTGTCTAAGGGTGTCTAGGAGTGTCTAGGGGTGTATAGGGGTGTCTAGACGTGCTGGGGGTGTCTAGGGTTGTCTAGGGGTGTCTAGAGGTGTCTGAGGTGTATAGGGGTGTCTAGGGGTGTCTAGGAGTGTCTGGAGTGTCTATGGGTGTCTAGGAGTGTCTAGAGTTGTCAAGGGGTGTCTAGACGTTTCTGGGGTGTCTGGGCGTGTCTAGAGGTATCTGGGGTGTCTGGGGATGTCTAGAGATGTCTAGGAGTGTCTAGGGGTGTCTAGGGGTGTCTTGACGTGTCTGGGGTGTATGGGGTGTCTGGGGGTGTCTAGAGGTGTCTGGGGTGTCTGGGGATGTCTAGGGGTGTCTAGGGGTGTCTTGGGTGTCTAGGGGTGTCTAGGGCAGTCTAGAGGTGTCTGGGGTGTCTATGGGTGTCTAGGAGTGTCTAGGGGTTTCTAGGGGTGTCTAGACGTGTTTGGGGTGTCTGGGGGTGTCTAGGGATGTATGGGGTGTATGGGGTGTCTAGGGGTGTCTAGGGGTGTCTAGAGGTGTCTTGGGTGTCTTCGGGTGTCAAGGAGTGTATAGGAGTGTCTAGGGGTGGATGGGGATGACTAGGGGTGTCAAGGGGTGTCTGGGGATATCTAGGGGTGTCTGAGGGTGACTAGGAGTGACTAGGAGTTCTAGGCGTGTCTAAGGGTGTCTAGAGCTGTCTACGAGGTTCAAAGGGTGTCTAGGAGTGTATTGTGGTGTCTAGGTGTGTCTGGATGTGTCTAGGAGTTTCTAGGGTGTCTAGGAGTATATTGGGTGTCTTGGGGTGTCTACGAGTGTCAAGGGGTGTCTAGTAGTGTGTAGTGGTGTCTAGGGGTGTCTAGGTATGTCTGGGGATGTCTAGGGGTGTCTGGGTGTGTCTAGGGGTGTCTCGGGATGTCTTAGGATTTCTAGGGGTGTCTATGTGTGTATAGGGGTGTCTCGGATGTCTGGGGTGTCTAGGAGTGTCTAGGAGTGTCTAGGGGTGTCTAGGGGTGTCTAGAGGTGTCTGGAGTGTCTTGGGGTGTCTAGGGGTGTCTAGGAGTGTCTAGGGGTGTCTAGGGGTGTCTAGGGGTGTCTAGGGGTGTCTAGGAGTGACTAGGCGTGTCTAGGGGTGTCTAGACGTGTCTGGGGGTGTTTAGATGTGTCTGGGGTGTCTGGCGTGTCTAGGGGTGTCTAGGAGTGTCTAGGGGGGTCTAGAGGTGTCTCGGGTGTCTAGGGGAGTCTAGGAGTGTATAGGGGTTTCTAGGGGTGTCTAGACGTGTCTGGGGGTGTTTAGAGGTGTCTGGGGTGTCTGGCGTGTCTAGGGGTGTCTAGGAGTGTCTAGGGGGGTCTTGAGGTGTCTCTGGTGTCTAGGGGTGTCTAGGAGTGTATAGGGGTTTCTAGGGGTGTCTAGACGTGTCTGGTGTGTCTAAGGGTGTCTAGGAGTGTCTAGGGGTGTCTAGACGTGTCTGGTGTGTCTGGGGGTGTCTAGGGGTGTCTAGGAGTGTCTAGGCGTGTCTAGGAGTGTCTATGGGTGGTTAGGGGTGTCTAGACGTGTTTGGGTTGTCTGGGGGTGTCTAGGGGTGTCTAGGAGTGTCTAGGGGTGTATAGGGGTGTCTAGACGTGCTGGGGGTGTCTAGGGTTGTCTATGGGTGTCTAGAGGTGTCTGGGGTGTATAGGGGTGTCTAGGGGTGTCTAGGAGTGTCTGGGGTGTCTATGGGTGTCTAGGAGTGTCTAGAGTTGTCAAGGGGTGTCTAGACGTTTCTGGGGTGTCTGGGCGTGTCTAGAGGTATCTGGGGTGTCTGGGGGTGTCTAAGGGTGTCTAGGAGTGTCTAGGGGTGTCTAGACGTGTCTGGTGTGTCTGGGGGTGTCTAGGGGTGTCTAGGAGTGTCTAGGCGTGTCTAGGAGTGTCTATGGGTGGTTAGGGGTGTCTAGACGTGTTTGGGTTGTCCTGGGGTGTCTAGGGGTGTCTAGGAGTGTCTAGGGGTGTATAGGGGTGTCTAGACGTGCTGGGGGTGTCTAGGGTTGTCTAGGGGTGTCTAGAGGTGTCTGGGGTGTATAGGGGTGTCTAGGAGTGTCTGGGGTGTCTATGGGTGTCTAGGAGTGTCTAGAATTGTCAAGGGGTGTCTAGACGTTTCTGGGGTGTCTGGGCGTGTCTAGAGGTATCTGGGGTGTCTTGGGGTGTCTTGGGGTGTCTAGGGGTGTCTAGGAGTGTCTAGAGGTGTCTAGGAGTGTCTGGGGATGTCTAGAGATGTCTAGGAGTGTCTAGGTGTGTCTAGGGGTGTCTTGACGTGTCTGGGGTGTCTGGGGGTGTCTAGAGGTGTCTGGGGATGTCTAGGGGTGTCTAGGGGTGTCTTGGGTGTCTAGGGGTGTCTAGGGCAGTCTAGAGGTGTCTGGGGTGTCTATGGGTGTCTAGGAGTGTCTAGGGGTTTCTAGGGGTGTCTAGACGTGTTTGGGGTGTCTGGGGGTGTCTAGAGGTGTCTGGGGTTTATGGGGTGTCTAGGGGTGTCTAGGGGTGTCTAGAGGTGTCTGGGGTGTCTTCGGGTGTCTATTGGTGTCTAGGAGTGTCTAGGGGTGTCTAGGGGTGTCTAGACGTGTCTGGTGTGTCTGGGGGTAAAGGAGCCTGACTGATAACCAAGTAGATGACCATTGGCGATTCTCAATGATGTTGCTTTGCAGAGATCCATGAGCCTCAGCCCATGTGCATTGGTGCCACTGTCCATTTATGACCTTAGTGATGGATTATCAGGTGTGTACTCATCATTATCTAAATAACTAACAGATCTATCTAAAACAACATAGTCATGTCTAATGCTACCCACTCTTGCGTTAAGATCCCCACATAGTATCACTTTACCTGTTTCTTGGAATCTTGTTATATCCTCCTGTAACAATTGAAAAAAGTCACAGTCTATCACATAATATGCTGGGGAGTTTTCAACCCATATATATGCTATTGGGATGTAAATATCCTCATCATTGTTGAAGAACTCTCGGTCAAGTTTTAACCAGATGACAGAATCATGAACTGATTTAATTACTTTTATACCCACTTCTATGTCATTACGAATGTAAACTGCTACCCCTCCACTACATCTCTTGGCCCGTCTATTCTGAAATTTCCTGTGGAACCTGATACACTTAAAACCCGATATTTCTAAAGCACTATCTTTATCAGCCCATGTCTCGTAGAGGAAAATGATGTCATTTTTGCGTAAATATTGAATACATTCATTTTCTTCCAGTTTGTTTCTACTCAATCCATGGATATTCCAAGACAGAACTCCAAGATCCACCCTCGAGGACCCCTATTGGACATCACCTCGTCTGCCTCCTCTACCCCGACGGTAACCACCTCGATAACCACGACCCGCACGTCTTCCGTTTCCACCGCGACCTCTGCTACTGTTATTACCAGCTGGAGCCCCTTCAGTAGCGGATATGACCTAAGCAGCCGGACCAGCATCTTCATTGCTGCGATTCTGATGTGCGTTTGGAGATTGTACGCGCCCATTAATATACAGTTTATCGTAGCTGAGCCATGCTTTCAAGTAAACATCCTTTAATACATGTACTTAACTTAATTTAAATTTAATTTAATTCACTATTTTAAAAATTTATTTATTTAATTTATTTATTTAAATTTAATTTAATTTAGGTACATTTTATAATAATTTTTTAGTCAGTGGACTAATCTTTATGCACTACTCCTCTTGGAGTGTGCAGAAGTGGCTTCCTCTGACTGTCAGAATGTAATTTTCTTTTTGTATTAATTAAAGTGACACCGATGACCAGTGCAGGGTCTAAATTAGAAACTGCACTGTATCCTGTGTAACTGTAAATAGACTGGTCAAGGGAGACAAGATATGAATTACTTAAATGTAGTAAGGCATGGGTTGTCTCCCATTGACCAACTAAATATTTTAATATGCTTTGACCAACTTTCCTACTGTATTTATTTGCATGCATGCCAGTGATCCTGTTTAAATCTGTTTTATTTGTTATTTGTTTACTATAACGTTTACCTATGTTTGTCGGAGTAAAAGCCCTACAGGGCTTATGTTATTTTGTTAAACCTATCCGACGTAAAATAAAATTTGTCAATGTCTATGTCTATGCTTTGTGGCCATTTTGAATCGCTACTTTGAGTCTAGGGACTAAATCTCTCCTTCGATCGCTAACCGACTTCGGGAATTGCTCATGCACGAAGAAGGACGTGTCTTTCAGATGTCTGCTTGAAGTACGCACTAACTCGCGATCTTTGAAGGATGAACATTTCACAGTGACATTCCTAGGCTTGCGCGGAGGCCCATATGCACGGGAATTATCGTGTGTGTTAACATTAGTGTAATTGGCACTAGTTGTGCCAATAGGCGGATGTGTAGATAGATGTGCACGTTCAATACACATTTTATCAACCGTGTCCTGATTGATTTTCATTTCTCGCACCATAAACTCACGCACTTTGGATTCTGTGTAGGCATATTTTTCATTCATATCCTCAGAAATATTACAAAAAATCAAATTGTTACGCATTGACTGTGAACGCATATATTCCATTTCCTCATCATATTTTGACTGTTGATCCATGAGCCTTGTAATGCTGTCATTTGCCTGTCCTAGTGCAAACTGTAACTCGTCTATCTTGTCCGTACATTTGTTGACGTTGCCTGTGCTAGACTGAATATTATCTTGTACATATACCCACAACTTGTTGACCTCGCTATCAATATTTGTAACTTTTTCTTCAAGTGAATCAAGTTTTGTTAATTTCTTTTGAACATTTTGGAGTCTTGTGTCAATACTTTTAACAAACTGTAATATCTGTGTAATCTCTGTTGAAGTAGATAAATCCGTGGGGCCCCTTTGGTTTATTTGTGTGTTACACTCATTGTTTGTATTATTATTTACCTTAATGTTCCCGGCATTTACGATTCCCACAGTAGGCACTTTAGATTCATCTTTTGTCATATGTCCACATAATTCCTGAATTGAATCATCTAAGAGAACACTATTCGCCTCCCTAATAGAGTCGATTATGTTTTCTAGGGATCCGCCATTACGCGCGGGTTTTGCCTCCGGAGTCTCACCCGAATCACTAGAATGTTTGCGTTTATCCATCATTCACAGGCATTATCCGCAAACTCCACTTTCACATACCACTGCTAAAACATTCGTTTTCAATTTAGCGCACTTTAAACAGTTTTATGTATCCGAAATACTATAAAATATCAAAATAAATGATGAGCGATTTAAACGTGCTGCCCTACAAATTTGACCTTGACCTTTTTTTCAAACAGGATTGTTTTTCTCTCCGCGCTTCTATTTTTTGTCTAGCTTCTACAGTAATATCATGCACCGAATAAAAAGATACAGAAAGTCAAGTAAATAATTATCAAAATTCTTGAGAGCACTAATTATGGTTCAAACTAAACTACAGAGGTATGGTGGTTACTTATAGTAAACATTCTGAGAGAACAATATTTCTTAAAAAATGAAAATTATACATTTTTAATAACAAATAAATGTGGCTTTTCAAAACCTCATAATAAATACACATTACCAGTTGACAGTGCGATACAGTGTGATGTATTCAGCTGGATATGTTTTAGGCGGAAATAGCGCGAGTCTGATCGGTTGTTTCCGGCAAAAACCGCCAAGAGCAGAATACAACACACTGAAGCGCACTGCCAACTGGTGATGTGTTTATGATATGCCTTGAATACACACCAAAAACAATTAAATAGTTGTTTAAATCATGTATATCCAGAAACAACATTAGTTATTCGA
The DNA here is from genome assembly GCA_922989275.2 of Gari tellinella. Classification (NCBI taxonomy): domain Eukaryota; kingdom Metazoa; phylum Mollusca; class Bivalvia; order Cardiida; family Psammobiidae; genus Gari; species Gari tellinella. The sequence goes on from OV277866.1 coordinate 52,207,237, forward strand.
ACCAGAACCAACTTCCTGTATGCCACAAAGAATAATGCGGAACTTAAACATGTGCCTAAATGATCTCACGTTTAATTGAAAAAGAGGTCGGAGAAAGATACAAGGTGGCTGACACAAGGTGGCTGATACAGACTCTTGTACTGTACTGTACAGACGTTCGATATCGTAAGAAGGCAAATAATAAACTGTAATACGTCGTGCTTATATATATTAAGGTTAACTAGATAGAGTACAACTCGGTTTTATGTAATGTTCTCATATATACTCGAGTATATATGACTCATAATTTATAAGGGATATTGTTATAGACGCTTTAAATCTTACGACACTACTGGGTTACTCAGTGATGAGTTATTCATTTTGGTCAAATACAACAACAAATATCATATAACTTGTAACCCTTTTAGAAAATTCACAAACATTTCTCTATATATTTTGCTATTGTGACAATGATAAATAAAATATTCGGTTACTAGCTTTGAATGAGAAATGTTCTCTGGCTCGGCTTCTGATATATTCACCTGATATATTCATCTGCCTTGTCAGATGATATTTCTCATTCAAAGCTAGTCACCAAATATTCTTTATGTGTTTTATTATTTCCAAAACAAATAGGGTCGGACTCTACTGTATGACCACTTTAAAACATTAATAATGGAGTGAACCTTCGCACTCAATGATTATAAGCAGTTGTATACACTGTTGATACTTTCTCGTAATGTTTTCATGTTGGAAGTATTCACAACTTATAGATCCGTGTCTATTTTCTGTTTGAACGACATTGATTAAGACTGATTTAACTTATTTATTTGCAGGATGCCATCCTTCAGGCATTTAACCTTGATGATTCGCCATGGTTTATGATGTAAGAAGGTATGCACATTTGACATATGACAGACAATCAAGCTCGTATTTATTACTTGTCTCACGCCCGGCATCCACATCCTCGTTAGAGTGTTGGAAGTTAATTTTAATGATACCCAACTACAAACTGTTAACAGTCCATCACCGCTGAGCTTAGCTCGACATTTTAAGTATGATGTTTAGGCTTTAGACTGCGTTAAGAATGCAACTATCAAAAGTCGAAAAGGCCAAGGGTGCTTTATTTGGTTTCAAACTCACATTTACGGATACAACTTACGTTTCTCTAACATGTTGTAATTGGTCATATATGTTGTTACAATTATAATTTTGTATTTATTTGAAATATTGTATATCTAAATGAGTCATTTCAGGAGCCAACTGGACTAGACTAATTCATTGCAAACAATGTAGATCAAGACCAGTCAGAGATGTGGCCTTTGTCATTGATACACGTATACATTGCCTAATAGTATAAAACATCACGTTATGTCTATTAAAGTGTTACTTTATGATTGCAATTGAATACCTGTATCAAACACCGATACTAAGAATACAGCCAGGTTTAATCGACACTGTTTGGTAAGTATAATACGTACATGTATGGTCTTGCTCATGACACGGCTCATATGTTGTTGGCGAAAGGCATGTTTTTTGGATATGTCTTTTTGAAACTTCAAACTACCGGTTTTTGAAGATGGTCTCGAACCGCTTGCCGACATTGTTTTATTTGTAATTACTAAGTCATGATAACGGCTGTAATGAACAATTAAGGACTGTATGATTATGTAAATGCTAAAATAAATGGCAGTGATCATGGCATCTCATCTCAGGGATGCAATTTCTCCGGATTTTTCTTAAATCTTCGGATTTTTTTCTAGTACATGGTAGCTTAAAGCTGGATGAAAGTAAAGCAGAATGCTTTAAACAGTCACGTGTCACCAAAACTAGAAAACAGGCGATGGGGAAAAGGTACGATTCGTAAAATCGCACTTGAAAATGCAAATTTGGAAATCTTAGGATTTTTTATGTCAACTTATGGCAGCCCAGTTATCTTGATGCAGACTTTCTGTATTAAGAACATATTCTGTGTATAAAACTGCTTAGCGTGCTTACTGTCATTTCGACAGACGTAAATCATTGATAAATGTTTGACAACTTGATTCATGTTTGACAGCTGAATCTATTATCGTTGTTTCTTAATTATACATATTATGACATACATGTACCATATGTGGGAAGTTTTTGATGCGTTGAATCAGGGACACAATAAACATGTGCAATACAACCTTTCTATTTTCCAAAAAAGAATAATTAACCCATTCCCCTATAGCCTGGTTCTAGTTTCGAAGACAGGTGACAACTTATAGTATGTTGAAAATAAAGCAGAATGCGCCTTAAGGCGCTTTCTGCTTTACTTTCAGCCTGATTTAAGTTACTGTCTACTAGAATATAGAAAATAGTTTTTTACGGTTCATTTTCATGACTTTATAAAGTGAAACTATTTTCTTCCATGGAGGAATCAATTAAGGTAAAAAGGTGTATTTATGGAGTGTTAAATGTATCATAGAATCCTAAAATAGGAGCTCTCTGTTTCAGTTCGCCTTGTTTAAGGCAGTTACATGTCATAACCACCTTATAACATACGTAAGTGGTTGTAATATAGAGGTTCTGTATCTTGTGTCACTGTTTGACTGCCAGATGATTAAATTCGTTGTAGGTTGACGGTTCTTTTACTTCGGATAATCACCTTAGCGTCGATGGTTATTTTAATGTCTTATACATGTAAGTGTTCGTTAAGCACACACCGACAATTTACTGGGTAAAATCTTGACTTTGTAATCAACTCCGAAACATGTATTTTGGACTACTTTTCATACCGCATATTATAGAGATCGAATGGCTGTTACATCCAGGCTTACACCTGTCAGACCTATTTGGCCGGTATGTGATATATTTATATACATGGAAACAAATCTGGTCAAATTACACATTAAATGGACAAGACAGAAAATAAAAATATAAATACTAGGAATAAACAACATCTTTTTGCCGTTCACGCGGTATGAATACATCAGCTTATCGTAAAACTTACCCCCTGCGAAGCCAATGTTTTAATACCGTCGCGAATCGCAAAAAGATGTTGATTATTCCTGTAGTACAATACAGTACAAAACCTTTCAGATTTCCAACCGATGAGTCTTTTAAAATGCGGTACAGCATTACAATGTACCCATTTGTGACAAGCGTCCCATTAAAAGAGATATCGGCCAACAGTTTAGATTAAGATCAGACGCCGCATTATGCGGCATTGGAGTGAGTCTGAACTATTTGCTACATGTTACATAATTTTTGTATATAGATCAAAGCCCTACCTGCGCTGAGGTTTAAACAGCTTTTCAGCTCGCCTGACACATGTGCGTAGACTTTGTATAGTCATTGGAACTTTGTGACTTTCTAGACACCTTGTAAGAAACCCCAGTGCAATAGACATTTAAACGACAGTGCAATAGACATAAATAAGACTATGGGTCCAGTGCAACCAGTTATTATTTATCTATATTTTTAAATTAAATTTTTAAGTACATACTCATATATCTGTGTTAGACTGCTATTTTGTAATTAATTACAGCTCGCCCTAGATGCTAATGTAACGTTTTCATTAACATTTCGCAGTTATTTGGCGTTTAGCTGCTTTCTTGCAGAAATTTACTTATTTGTGATTAACGCAATAGGGCCAGTGTAATTTCAGCAGCCATTGTGAATTGTAAGGGAAAGAGTCATTGTAGCGTGTAAGGGTCATTCACACATTTCGCTGCACATTAATTCTTTTAAAAGTAATGCATGCAGTTTTCATTTAACATTGCATTTATTATTTACAGTTGGTGATGGATTTAACATCTGCAATCATTTGTGACAATCAAATCTATCTTCTGTTAGCTTTCTTTTTCAGTCGTGCATAGTCAGGTCAAAAATTTTGGTTTAGCTGTGATATGGTGTGTTTAGCGGAGTCGTGAGTGAATTCAGGTTTCAAAGGGAGTGGAGTTCGTTGCTGAGAGGTTTCGGAGTCTATCTAGTTGGAATCATACGTGTGATATAGGTTCAGAGAGTTTCTCGGATCATTGGTTTGGAGCTTGCAGCACATTCTGGTCAGTACTAATTATCTATTTGGCTCAGCAATTTTCAGGGAATATTTTATTTCAGGTGAACCAATCAGTTTAAAATAACAGGTTGACAGCAGTTGACAACAGTTATGCATTGGTTTTGTTTTCAGAAGACAGTTTGACAGCGGTAGCAGCAACAATAGCATTATAACGTTGTTCATACATTTGTTTTTGCTTTTCAGCAGTCCAAAAATTGTAGCTTGTCAATTTAATTTACTGTAAAAAAAAAAAGAAATCTGTATTTTGTTGTCGCAACAAAAATATCATTGGTAGCATCAACATCAGTATCAGTTGCTGTGATATTTATTTATCCCACCCACTTAACAACTTTTTTGAACATCATAAGTTGATCAACACACAGTGTATTGGTATTGCAAACAGTGTTTATTACAGTGGAGAATCTGTTATTCTTTCCCAATAAACGCGTTTACGCTAAAACTATTATTTGCAGTGCAAACAGTTTGGAGCCAGATCAGACGCCGGGTAACCCGGCGTCTGATCAGGCTCCAAACTGTTTGCCACCATGATAACATGAATTATCAGAATTGTCCAAAAATTGTGCTTTTCTACGTTTTAGTGCTTTGCGTTTGCGTACGTTTGCGTTTAAACGGGAAAGAATAACAGATTCTCCACTGTACGTATATTTAACAGCGATTACAGTGGAGAATATGTTATTCTTTCCCAATAAACGCGTTTACGCTAAAACTATTATTTCTATTGCAAACAGTTTGGAGCCAGATCAGACGCCGGTTAACCCGGCGTCTGATCAGGCTCCAAACTGTTTGCCACCAAGATAAAAATGAATTATCAGAATTGTCCAAAAGTTGCACTTTTCTACGTTTTAGTGTTTTGCGTTTGCGTACGTTTGCGTTTAAACGGGAAAGAATAACAGATTCTCCACTGTATCTATACCTTAAAATTTGAGTGCAGAAACAATAAAATAAAATATTTACTGCCTGTATGGTGATTTCACTTTACAGATTGTATACAAAGATCATTGGAATTTCAGCATTTGTTAACTTGTTTAGATTTTCTAATCATCTTAACGCAATTAATTGTAATATTACTCGGTTCGAGTCATATTACTAGCTTGTATCGTGATAGTAAAAGAATAAAATAAAAAACTATATATGCCATGTTGAGCTTTTGTGATCATACTGTGTCCTCCGTCGTCCATCCGTCGTCGTTGTCCGTCGTTTTGCTTTGGTTTTCAGACTCATTGTATAGCTGGAACCAGGTGTCATTTGAATTTATCTTCATGGACTGCTAAGCCGACTGCGAGAGCTTCCTTAAGGGGTGATAGACGTTATTCATTCCCAACAAACGCGTTTCTTATAGAATAGTTATTGCAATTACAAACAGTTTTGGAACCACGCCAGACTCCGTATAATTTGGCGTCTAAAAAATCTCTAAACCGTTTCAAATGGAAACTAAACGCCCAGCCTCTGATGTCTTCTCCATTGTATTAAACACAAGATATTTTCCTTAAAACTAACAAAGATTCGTATCACAAAAGTGTTACATGTAACCCATTTACGCCAAGTGGATTCTTCCATGTTTATACATTGTATTAGTTCATTTTTATCAGAGGGATGCCTGGTCAAATTTTTCATTTTCCTTTTGTTATATATTGAAATTCCTATCAGAAAACAGTTTAGACTCTGAATAGACGCCGCATAATGCGGCGTCTGATCAGAGTATACACTGTTTGCCTATGTCCCATATATGGGTTCTTGAGCACAAATGTGTTAAAATATCAGGGGTTTTCTTTTAAAAACAACGAAGATTTGTATCACAGAAATGTAAAACGTTTAATTTCAAATCGGTTATAGATCTGTCTGTAATTGTCACTGCTTCATCAGTCGTTCTCATGCAAACCTGAAGCAGATAAAACAGTAATTACTGATCTAATGTACAGTATGCAAGCCGTTTATTCTTCCCTAAGCAACACATAAGCGCTATACAAATAGTGTCTATTGCAAACATCAGACGCCAGAAAATTTAGTATCGGATAAGGTTCCAACGGTGGAGAGGACGTCATTTATTCCTGTTACATGAATATATTTTTTTCAGTCTGACTATCTGTTTTAATCTGAGTGGAAAAACAGTTCGGAGCCAGGAAGACGCTTGGGAGCCCTGCGTCTGATCTTGCTCCAAACTGTTTGCATAGGAAATACATGTACTTGTTTAGACGTCAGCGCTATATTTGGAAAGAATAGCATCTTCTCCAGTGTGTCTGAATGCCGATCAGGGGCCCGTTTACATAAAACTTCGTACGACAAATCTTGTCGTAAGTCAGATTATGAAACAAATAGATAATTATGTTTTTCTCCATCAATCCTGTTTTGTGATATCTCTTGAAACGACGATTCCAAAGAGATGTCCCAAGACATGATTAGATAGAGAAATAAAAAAATAAATATATTTTAATGTTTTGACTTACGGTCGTTTTTGTCCTACGAATGTTTATGAAACGGGCCCCAGATTAACACATGTTTTCATAACAAGCGTTCTTTTTATGCATTTTATTGTGAACATGTAGCATGTGCCTTTAGTACTGTTTAAACAGAAACTGATTTATTCAGTTGGACTTTACGGCATCGAGATACATACAGTAGAGAAAACCTGATTCTTTCCCGTTTAAAAGCAAATGAAACGCAAACGCATCGCAGGAAAATGGAAAAATGACAACTTTTTGACAATTCTGACTATCTATTTTTAATCTGAGTTACAAACAGTTTGGAGCCTGATGGGACTCTGCGTTACCCGGCGTCTGATCAGGCGCCAAACTGTTTGCACTGGACAAACATAGTTTTAGCGTAAACACGTTTATTGGGAAAGAATAACGTTTTCTCCACGGTATATATGGTTTATTATGTCTCCAAACTGTGTATTAACCCTTTAACTCTCAATGACGCCAAATACAGTGGATAATCTCTTATTCTTTCCCAATAAACGCGTTTACGCTAAAACTATTATTTGCAGTGCAAACAGTTTGGAGCCAGATCAGACGCCGGGTAACCCGGCGTCTGATCAGGCTCCAAACTGTTTGCCACCAAGATAAACATGAATTATCAGAATTGTTTAAAAGTTGTTCTTTTCTACGTTTTAGCGCTTTGCGTTTGCGTACGTTTGCGTTTAAACGGGAAAGAATAACAGATTCTCCACTGTAGCACCTTTGCACGCGGCCTTTGATCAGGAAGGCCTGTTTTACATTCGTATTGAAATTTTGTCAGTCATACTGCATACATTTAATTTTGAAACGACATTGCAGACAACAATATTGAAGCAAACGACAACATTGCGGTGAAGGGGTAAATCACTCATGAAATGGGTAAACTTCAAACAGATAAACTTGTTTTAGTGGAGAAACAAGGCGACATCCTTAGAAACTTCTTAGCTCTATATAAAGTTTCTTCATTACAAATGAAGAGCTTTTAATTTAATTCTTATACGTCCAGCCTGGTCAGGATCAAAATTGTATGACACTCATTTCAATAATTCAAAACACCAAGTATTTGAATTTGAGGGTTGACTATGGCTATGCCACATTTTGACATACGGGCATGCTCGGATTTAGCGAGATCAAAGTATCAAAGTCAACACATGATATATCAATAGAATCGATTACGAAGTTTCGAGTGTCGACTGTTTATTGTAACTTATATGAAAAGGAGAAAAAATTATATAAGTTTGAACCAAACTTGTTTTCTAATCCTTATATTTATATATGAAATTGTATGTATTGTCAGTCATGACTGTATCTATTTTGAAAAAATAGTTACTGTTTAAACTAAGTATTTGAATTTGTAAGAAATTGCAGTCGACACTTTTCAAGCAGAAGATACTTATAAATGACAGTGAAAGCATTATGTGCAATGTTTCTTAAATTATTTTTATTAGGCTTTTAATTAAAAGCATACATACATCATGATATGCATGAGCAATTGCCGTTGAATAAGTTAAGTAAAAGTCATTTTACACATTGTCTGAATCCTGTCAAAGGTGTCTAGTCAATCTGTGTAAAATGCGCTCGTCAATTTAAGACATTCCGTGAAATGACTGATTAAATAGATTGACTGTAACATATACACCCTCCCAGACCGCAAGCAAATCTGAGCCGCAAACCGGTTTGACACTCGGATTAAAAATGAATAGTCAGAACTAACAACAAGTTGTAATACATACGTTCTGCATTTACAACATTGCGTTTCGTTTGTGCTTAACGGGAATCGATTACGTCTTCTGCACTGTAGTACATGTTATACAATCAGGAGGTTCCGTGCCTTACCTCTCGAGCAGCACTGTCCGATGGGCCTGGGCCAGTCCCTAAAGAAGGGTTCTGAGACACACCTAAAGCCTAGGGGGCATATTCTTCCAGGCCACCCTCCACACCAGGCACCTTGTAGAGGTTCTCCGAACCTACAGCCAGCACAACATATTCCAAGACCACCGTCCCTTAATACTTTGCATGTATCCTTTGAGTTCGGACAATCATCATCATCGAAACAGCGAGCAGAAGTGCCATCTGGATTCCGTGATCTTACTCTGCAGTCATGACGATTTTGAGCCTGAGCTGTAAATGTCAGAAACATTAATTTTATTGATAAAGGAACCACTGATGTTGGTTGTTACGATAAAGTGATAATGATGGATATAAAAGTTATGATAATGATAACAGTCATAATGTCAATAACATAACAACTACTTCTTATACTCATACATGTACTGCTACTTATTATAATAACTATTTGCGGTTAAAGTACTAGGAGTAGTAGTTGAATTAGTAGTAGTAGTAGTTGAAGTAGTACAGTAGTAGTAGTAGATGCAGTAGTAGTAGTTGGTGTTGTTTTGCAGTGGAATCAGTAGTGGTAGCAGTTGAAGAGGCATCATCAGCAGTAATAGTAGTAGAAGAAGTAGTAGTTTAGTAGAAACCGAAGTAGTAATTGTTTCGTTTGGTGTTGTAGTAGAAGTATTAGCAGAAGTATTATATGTAGTATTTGAATCGATAGAAGTAGCAGCGGTAGTACAAGTAGTTGTAGTAATACCGATAGTACAGTGGAGAAAACGTTATTCTTTCCTAAAAAACGCGTTCACGCTTAAACTATTGTTTCCCTTGCAAACAGTTTGGTAACCCGGCGTCTAATCAGGCCCCGAAACTGTTTTCCACTCAGATAAAAATGAAATTCAAAATTGTCAAAAATTCTTTCTTTTTCTTCGTTTTAGTGTTTTGCGTTTGCGTTTCGTTCGCGTTCAAACGGGAATAATAACGTTTTCTCCACTGTACTCATACTGCTACTGATTATAGTAGCACATGTAGTAAACGTACTAGGATTAGTAGTTGAAGAAGTAGTAGAGGTAGTAGTAGAAGAAGTAGTGGATGTTTTCTTTAGAATCAGTAGTGGTAGCAGTAGCAGCACAAGAGGCAGAAGCAGCAGCAGTAGCAGTAGAAGTAGTAGTAATATTAGTACAAACCGACACAGTTGTTGTTGTTGTACATGTAGTAGAAGCATTAGCAGTAGTGTTGTGCTGTAGAAATTCAGCATTTTTGCGTTTTGCAATTATTAAGGGTAAACCAAATAGTTCTCACCGTCTATGTGGGAAAATGGTAAAGCAAGTTTAGAGACGCCGAGCTCCTTGTTGTTCTTGCAATTTATCATAATAAATTTGTGCATTAGTCAATGTCGTTAAACAGATTAGAAATAACGAGCGATGTGTGATGGTGTTTTTGTAGCAGACCGGCTTTTAATTCAACTGGTCAGTAGCCATTAATCTTGATTAAATGCCATGTGGCTGTTTGATAAAAGTTCCTACCATCACAGAACTCTTATCCATTGGTCAGTGTGGTTACTTAGACAAGTAAAATCACAGGTTTAACACGAATAACACGCCTCTTAATTAATTGATCAGCTTTTGATTGGTCAGCATCTCGAAATTGAATTGCTATATAGTGAACCTTCAATATACAGTTTACAGAATATATTACACTACGGCTGTGAACATTAAAGAAGCTTGAAAAGGTTCAACTCTTTGTTTTTAGATTCCCAACTTAGAACGTGGCCACAGGCATAACACGTGGTGGGTAGAGAGTTCAATCCCGAACCTCCGCAAAGACTAAGCGAGACTAACAACATATGCCATTCACAGCAGGACCTTAGAAACCATGATATTCAGGAGCCTGTTGTGAAACGAGTTTCCACCATGGCAGACAGAGGAGCCAAGTGTACAAGTGCAAATTACACTCAGTGGTATGGACAGAGCCGTGGGCTCAGCCATTAGTACCCATTCCCCACAAACTTTGGATGAAGTGAATAAATGAACTTCAAAAATTGGACAATTGCAGAAACCCTCAAACAGTGAAATACCTGGGATTCATACAGTACAGAGCGCTACATGTGGTTCTGAATTTGATAACAATATTGACATTCTGACCGCTGCTGTAGCGAGACTAGCCACCAGCCTTGACGACAAGAAGAAGGAGGAAGCTCCGCCATGCAACCGATGTGGAGGTAGGTGCTACTCTTTAAACTCTTGTAGGGCAAAGGGCAAAATTTGCTTTAAATGCGGAAAATTAAACCACTTTGGTTCCAAGTGCAGAAGTAGCAGAGGCAGAGATTACTCGTTTTCTGGTCAACAAAACGTAATGCCCAGAAAATAGGGACTCGCGTCTGTCTGCGGGAACGATAATTTCAGTCCAGTAGACGGACAAAATAGTATCAAAGTTAAAAAAAAACTAGGGTTCAACAAACGAAAAACAGTAAAATCCAAAACTCTTACATTAAATTTGATTATTGTAGAAATAGTAATGTACACACAAATGAGAAAAAATTGAGAAAAGAAAATACCAATGAGAAATTGCCAGTAATAACAGCAAATTTTACAACTTAACAAAAAATACAGTAAACGTCACAGTAAATGAAAAGAGAACAATCGCTCTAGTAGATTCTGGGGCTTCTGTTTCATGCATTGGAGACGATTATTTTCAAAAAGTTTATCCAAATGGCCAGCGCTTGATAAATCCATGTAGCATTCAATCGGTGGTAGGAATTGGTAAAACAAGCCATTCAGTACTAGGCGTAGTGAAACTTGATGTCTGCTTTGGAAATTTGACTGTGTCATATCCGTTTTACATTGTTCAAAATTTGCACCATTCTTTGATATTGGGGCATGATTTAATGGAAGCACATAAAGTGACTTTAAATTGGGCAACAAAGCAAATGAGCATTCATAACGATCTTCAAATCTGTAAGTTGACTACAAATATGGGGTTGCGAGAAGTGTAAGAAATACAGTCATACCTGCACAGTCTGAGGTAGAAAATATTGTAAAAATAGCCAGAGTAAAAACACATCAAGAATTACTTTTGGAACCTGTTCGGTCTCTATCAAATCAATAGGTTAAGAAATGCAGGCTAGAAACTATCACCCAAGAAATGTCACTTCGCAAAAAAAAAAAAACTAGTTTACTTAGGACATGTAATTAGTAAGTCAGGAGTTGAAACAGATCAAAGAAAAGTAGAGAAAATTCTAAATCTCCAGCCGCCAAAGGATCAGAAAGGTGTTAACAGTTTACTGGGTTTAACAAACTACTACAAAAGGTTCATTTCAGGTTACAGTAAGATTTGCGCACCCTTGTTTGAATTGCTGAAAAAGGGAACCAAATTTACATGGTCTGAAAAATGTCAGTCTGCTTTAGATAAGCTAAAACGCACTCTAGTGTCAGCTCCCATTTTGGCCTTTCCTGACATGAACCGACCCTTTATTCTAACATGCGATGCATCCAGATCGGGTTTAGGTTACATTTTTGGGGCAGTTAGATGAGAATGGTAAGGAAAGGGTTATAGAATACGGTGGGCGCGCACTGCACGGCTCAGAAACAAATTATACGGTCTCGGAACTGGAATGTCTTGCGATAATTAGCGGGGTCAAGGCATATAGATCTTATCTTTCCACTGAAATACCGTTTAAAATCGTAACTGACCACAAGGCGCTCACGTGGCTAAAACAAATGACTTATTCGCCGAATGGTAGACTAGCACGATGGACACTTCTTTTACAAGGTTTCAATTATGACATCTATTAGGTAAACAAACACACACAGGGTTTATCTCACAAACTTGAAGACAAATGGAAAGGACCGTATTACATCAGACACAAAGGTACATTTGACACTTACAAGATTGCAGATTGTGCAACGAACAAGTTGCACAGGGCAATTGTAAATGCAAAGAATCTTAGGAGATACTGTGATCCTCAGGATTATAGGATCATTCATGAAGTTATCAATGAAAACGATTCAGATCTTGAGGATGAGTTATATTTAGATGACACTCAAACAATAGACAGAAATGAATCCCAAACTTTAGTAGACAATACTCAGTCTGAAGCAAATAATTCTCAGAAACACACAGACAGTAAGTCTGACGAACAATGGTACACAGCTACTAAAATTTTAAAGCAGAGAAGGGCAGGTAAAAATAAACAGTTTCTCGTAGAATGGGCCGACAAAAGGTATGAACCTTCATGGCAGCCTGATGAATATGTCTCAGAAGAATTAAAGAGACAATTTTATGTAAAACATACACAGACAGGTAAAAAGAGAAAACGTCCATATCTCTATTTTGATGAAAGGAAAAACTAATTTATGGAAATAAGTCAAGTTTAAACCGAATTTAAACCTGTTATGAACTCTCAAATTCTTATTTTTGTAGACACATTAACTTTATTTAAGGTAAAGATTGGCAGACATTCTTTTAACTTCCACATCCTTTTATTTCCCTTAATACATATAAACATGTTGTTGTTAACCAGATTTCAAGTATATAAGATTGATATATTGTTATGATAGTGAGTGAGAATGAGTGTATGAGTGAACACTTATTTACTTGGAATTTAATTGGAATGCTTTATATGGATCCACGTTCCATGGTTAAACAACTTCCCATCATGTATTGAAGTTAAATTGAGTAATCTGACCTATCTACTAACCTTATGGTTATGTATACTGCATTGGAATTTGGAATATATCGATCGAGTTGCAGAGTTTGAATTATGGTGTAGTTCCTCAAGAAAGAGTAAAATAATGTAAGAAATCACACATTTATGTGAACGTCATATGGTAATTAATTTCCCCCCAAGTTGCATTAAGTAATGACACAATGTAATTCAGCACACTACTGCTGTCTTATTAGTATATCTAGTGCTAACTCGCATTTTGCAGGTACAAAAACAATATCCTAGGTATGATGTTGGTATTTGTGCTTAAATTATTAATACAAAAGTGTTTAAATATTTGCAAAAACACAATTGCCTTTAAAAAAAATTGAGAATAAATAAATAAAGTTTTCGCACAGAACTGGGCATTTCAGATCTTCAACGTAGCACAATAAACAATAATGACAAAACTATTCAAATAAATGTATTGCCTCGTCTACTGGAAGGAAAGCTGCTGAAACATGATACTCAGCTTGTGAAAATATGATATCTGCTACGTTTTCCATGATCATAATGTACTCTTAGACCAATGCCCTACAAGGAAAAGAAAAGCACCTATGCCACATTGAATTTGTCAATATTTTAAATGTTTACATTCTATATTGTATATTGCTTTTATTTCAGAAAATATTTTGTATGCATATCATGTCCAATACATCAACATAATTATGATACTTAAAACAATTGGCAAAATGTGGTATTTATATATGTGTATGTATGTATAGCTGGACTGGTGTCATTGCATTACAAGTTTTCACCTTCATTTGTAGAAACCATTCTGTGTTCAACTTTATAGGAATAAAGTCTGATTTTAAAAGGGGAGTAGTGTTGTGCTGTAGAAATTCAGCATTTTTGCGTTTTGCAATTATTAAGGGTAAACCAATAGTTCTCACCGTCTATGTGGGAAAATGCTAAAGCAAGTTTAGAGACGCCGAGCTCCTTGTTGTTCTTGCAATTTATCATAATAAATTTGTGCATTAGTCAATGTCGTTAAACAGATTAGAAATAACGAGCGATGTGTGATGGTGTTTTTGTAGCAGACCGGCTTTTAATTCAACTGGTCAGTAGCCATTAATCTTGATTAAATGCCATGTGGCTGTTTGATAAAAGTTCCTACCATCACAGAACTCTTATCCATTGGTCAGTGTGGTTACTTAGACAAGTAAAAACACAGGTTTAACACGAATAACATGCCTCTTAATTAATTGATCAGCTTTTGATTGGTCAGCATCTCGAAATTGAATTGCTATATGGTGAACCTTCAATATACAGTTTACAGAATATATTACACTACGGCTGTGAACATTAAAGAAGCTTGAAAAGGTTCAACTCTTTGTTTTTAGATTCCCAACTTAGAACGTGGCCACAGGCATAACACGAGTATAAGAATCGATAGAAGTAGTAGTGGTAGTACATGTACTATAAGTAGTAGTTGTTGTAAGGGAAGTAGTACATGTAGTAGTAAAATATTGTTTGTTTTAAGGAGAAGTAGAAGTGGTGATATTAGCTGCAACAGTACACTAGTAGTACTTGTAGTACAGTGGAGAAAACGTTATTCTTTCTCAATAAATACGTTTACGCTAAAACTATTATTTGTAATGCAAATCGTTTGAAGCCAGATCAGACGCCGGGTTACCCGGCATCTGACCAGGCTTCAAACTGTTTGCCTCTCAGATTTAAATGAATAGTAAGAATTAGTCAAAATGTCGTCATTTTTCCATTTTAGTGTGTTGCGTTTGCATTTCGTTTGTGTTTAAACGGGAAAGAATAACGTTTCCTCCACTGTAGTAGAATCTTAGTTTTATTTGTAGTAGTACAATGTAGTGATAATAGTAGTACAGTAAAACCTCTCTATAACGCCCACTAAAAATAAGGCTAATTGGTTGTATAAAAGACAGGTGGCAGCTTAAAGCAAGGTGACAGTAAAACAGAAAGCTCCTGCAGGAGCTTTCTGTTTTACTGTCACCCTACTTTAAGTCGTCACCTGTCGTAAACGCCTAATAATTAACATAATTAAGTGGTCGTAATAGAGAGGATTTACTGTAGTTATAATAGTGGCAGTAGTCGCACAGTGTTCACCCCTACTATACGGTCCTCCCAAAAGGACTCCATCCATACAACGAATTTTCTTGAAGTTCCCTAAACAGGACAATTATGTCAAACACTTTTGCTACATCAATCTCGTCTGCTTAAAATTATCGTCTGTTGTGTTTTCTTAAAGTTACATATACGTGGACATTTCGATAGAATAAATATAATGTCGAGTGACAAACAGCTTGAATCCATAATCAGACAACGCGTAACGCGGCGTCTGATCTGAATTCAAGCTGTTTGCAAATGTATGGCAAGTCCCTTCCTAAAACGGCTCCCTCCGGACAACATACTCAATATGTGTCTCCCATTGGGTGTCATTGTAGAGAGAGAGTACTGTAGTAGTACATGTGTAATACTTGTAGAAGTTGTAGTAGTAGTGGTGGTGATAGTACATGTAGTAGTAGAAATAGTACATGTTATTACTTACAATGGAGAAAACGTTATTCTTTCCTAATAAACGTGTTTAAACTAAAACTATTTTGTCCAGTGCAAAAACTCTGGCGCCTGATCAGACGCCGGGTAACCCGGTGTCTGATCAGGCTCCAAACTGTTTGCCACTCAGATTAAAATAGATAGTCAGAATTGTCGAAAAGTTGTCAATTTCTCCATTTTACTGAGATGAGTTTGCGTTTCGTATGCGTATAAACGGGAAAGTATAACGTTGTCTCCACTGTAGTAATAGTACATTTTAATACTTATGCAATAAATCACTACAATAACCATACCTGAGGTAAAACCCAAGCACAAAATAATCACACCACACAGCAGAGTCTTCATTCTTCGCTTATAGTGCTGTCTGCAGCCTAACATGTTTAGTTCTTATTTATATGTACGAAACTACACGAGAAGTATCATGTAAACCAATGAATTACTGTTACATCCTTGATTGACATGTGATTCCTTTTAATTAATCACCACTATGCACATTCTTATCCTGTCGTAAACGACTCATGTGCAAAATGGTTGAATAACCTTGTTACTGAGGTGTATCCATACTATTTGATTTTAATTTAACAACCTTACTACAATTATTAATCAAATTTTTTGAACTGTTCCGTCAAATTCACTTTAGGCAATAGTACATGTAACTGTGTGCTACTTGGCTGTCTTTATTGTGACTGTCTGTTTCCGTATTGTTTTTCTTGAATGTACAGCCTCACACATCAAGTGATCTTACAATCAGTCAAAACTAAAGCATAACGTTGTTTCCATTGTATGATTTCCATTGTAAACAATTTGTAGCCAGACCAGACTCAGGGTTTCATATACCCAGCGTTTGATCGGCTACAAACTGTTTGCCACTCACATCAAAATAAATCGTTAGGAATTTCAAAATGTGCCCATTGTGTTCCTTTTTATTGCAATCTGTTTGTGTTTTGTCTGCATTTGAAACCGAAAGAATAACATCTTCTCTATTGCATGCAGAATTATTATGTTGTACAGTGGAGAATCTGTTATTCTTTCCCGTTTAAACGCAAACGTACGCAAACGCAAAGCACTAAAACGTAGAAAAGAACAACTTTTGGACAATTCTGATAATTCTTGTTTATCTTGGTGGCAAACAGTTTCGAGCCTGATCAGACGCCGGGTTACCCGGCGTCTGATCTGGCTCCAAACTGTTTGCACCGCAAAAAATAGTTTTAGCGTAAACGCGTTTATTGGGAAAGAATAACAGATTCTCCACTGTACCTGTTGCAAACTATGCGTACATGTACATTTGTGAAAAACTGTTTTAAACAGTTTGGATCCAGATGAGCCGCTTATAAAATTGAGTTACTCAATTAACTCCAAATCCCAACTGTTTGACACTCTGGTAAGTGTAAAAGCTCTTTATTACGACCACTAAAACGAAAGCAAAATGATTGTAAAAAAAACAGGTGACAGCTAAAAGTAAGGTAACAGTGAAACAGAAATTCTTAAGAAGGAGTTTTGTGGTTTACTGTCACCTTAAGCAGTCTTCTATCTTAAACTCCGAATATTTAAAAACAGTTTAGTGGTCGTAAAACAGAGGTTTTACTGTGTAATATAAAGACGGAAATGCAGCGAGATCAACTTTGAGGAGTGGTACATACAACTAAACACAGTGTGGTAGGTAAATTTAACTTGATAGACTTTTCAACTCCTTCACTACCATGACGCTCTCTGCTTTAAACAATTATCGCCTTCTGTTCTTTCTCAAATCAACATTTTAGGTATCTTAGTCTAAAAATTGCTTAAATGTATCAGACATTTTCGATCTTGTTTAGACGCCTCAATACGCGGCGTCTTATCAGGGTCGAAAATGTATGCAAATAATCATTGAACTCGGGGTTAGGCAGTTCAGGGGTAAATGCTTGTGTGAATAGGGCATCGGCTGACTGTCAATGAAACAATGGTTCTTTAGTGCTAATTAAAGGTCTTATTATGATTGTTTGCGGTTTTCTTTCACCAAATTGTACCGTCTGCCTAAACAGATTGTTTTATTTAAAACTGTAGCATAATTAAATTTCCTTTCACGCCTGACTGTTGAATATTCAAAAGTCACATCAATCAGAAATTATTTTACATTGTACTGTATGCATGTACATGTCAGTGGGGAAAATACTTTTTTTCTCACTTAACCCTTTCGTTGTCAAATTGCGCATGACATTTTACTTCAATGACGTTTCAAGGTCAAGTTTAACTCAAAGGGCAACATTTCAAATAGTTTAGGTCCTGACTAGACGCCACGCAACGCGGAATCTAATCAGGATTCACACTGTTTGACATTCGTATCAACATTTCGTCAGTATAAGAAGTCCCAAAGCTGATATAGTCAAACAACTAGGTCTGACGTGTCAAAGGTCAGCCGAGTCCATTTTTTAGGGATAACAGCATTCCGCATGTTCTCGGGCCAATGTTAAACAGTCTAGTTGAGTATAATAGATACAAATGAAGGCGCCATTGTTGTCAGCAGTTTAGCGCAATAGGCAAAGTGTAGGTACGCAGAATGCATTGTGATAATAGTATTTTTGTTCAGCGTGGGTTCGAATCCCGCGTCAAGCTCAAACTTTTTTTTAATCTAGAATGAATAGTAAAGCATTATCTTATTTCATACTGTATTATACTGACTGTTTATGCACATGTTCTTCAATGTTGGGGAAGGGGTGCATTAGTTTGAGTTCGAGTCCTATATTAGCCATATTTTCAAAAACAAAGGGATGATAAAATACAAATATCAATACAAGTTTTAGTTGTTTTCTTCAGGGGGCTTTCCGCATTACTTTAATGCAATATAATTATAGAATCCTTAATATTGTTTTAGCCAAACAATATTTTAGGTTGATACAAGACTCGAACCTGGGCTTGATAAAATGTTTCTCGAGCATGCCTCCTTTTAGTCCTACGTCTTATCCACTACGCTATGTTTCCGATAACTAATTCCTTTACTGTTTGTACAAATAACTAAAACTTTTAATTTAAAAATGTCCACGAGGATATCCGAAATGCTGATCTCCCTTATAAATGGACTCGGCGACCCCGTGACACGTCTAACCTAGTTGTTTGACTATATTAGAAATATTGCATACGCCACTATCAATGCAGACGATATGGGTTACAATAAAACGATTGGGTTACGATAAAACTTGAGAGCGAAAATTATAAGGATTTTTGAAACCAGCAAGAAATTCAAAATAAGTGTCAAACATTTTGGATGCTGATCAGATGCCGCGTAACTGTTTTCTGCTGGCACACTTCTTTAAGAAAGCCCCGTTAGTGGGAGAGAATGATATTTCCATCCGTACAGAGGAGAAAACGTTATTATTTCCCAATAAACGCGTTAACGCTAAAAAAATCCAATGCAAACCGTTTTGAGCCAGATCAGACGCCGGGTAACCCGGCGTCTGATCAGGCTACAAACAGTTTGCCATTCAGGTTTAAAGAAAATAGTAAAAAACATCGAAATGTTGTAATTGTGCCTATTCTAGTGAATTGCGTTTGAGTTTATGTGCGTTTAAACGGGAAAGAATAACATGTTCTCCACTGTATCTATGACTATTTATCCTCTTCACTCGGTTCTCCGGAACCCTTAGTGAAAAGGGATTAAAAAGGTAATCAATTTAAATGGAAACTGGGAGATACATTGAACGAATATGGAGAAAAAATAGTTTTCTAACTGAAATTCTAACACACCTCGCCCACACCCCTATATAAGCGAAGAAGGACCGTCTTGGTGTTCGAATTTTCAGTAGAACACTCACGCGCTAAACGTTCTAACGTGACGTCATGTGGCGTCGAAAATGCGTACGCCAAGAAATGTAGCGACGTTAATTCGGTGCAATTTAAGGTTAAATTATGTGTTAGAATCGAAATAATAAATGAACACCAGTGTTCTATCTAACAATCGAACACGGATAGTCGTTGAGATGCTTGTAATTAAATCACTCGGCCTAAAGGCCTCGTGATTAAATTACTACGCATCTCAACTCCTACCAGTGTTCGATTGCACGATAGAACACTGGTATGAATTTATTATTTCTTAAATAACATTTAAAGTAATCAAACAACTTCATTGTTTAAACAAATACCAGTTTTCAAACTAACCTTCGGCTGTAAATGCAGCGCCGCGAATTCTTATTAGGCCGGAAGTTTGACGTCATCATCCGGGTAGCAAAGGCGCTTGTACACAACCGGGTCAAATTTATACTGCATATGAAAGTTCAATTTCCAGACACTCGCTACACGTAATAAACATTTAGAGTTATATTGGAAAATGTGTTATTCGGAATAATTTTACAAAGGGACATTAAAAAAAAGGTACGTGGTCAATTTTGGTATTCATTTTTTGAATATATAATTTTCTTCAAAGTTTCACTAAAATTCCAAGTTCTTTTTAGCATTTTGTTTCGTCTATTAGCTGCCCGCATCTAATACCTAACCGGAACTGCTTTGTGCGATGACGTAAGCAAACCGTATGCGCTGTATCAAGCGTTTTTGTGAGGCTTCCGGACATGTAGGAAGGGTCCGTTGTATGAGAATGGAGGATATGTTTGAAAATAACATTTTATGAAAGAGCATGCTACCTTTAACTAATAGTTTTGATAAAATGGCACCATGTATCTCATGTAGAAAGCAGCTGCATATATATACAATAGAGTAGACGTTTTCAATACGAACCGAAACGCAGCTATACAATAACATGAAGAGTGTGACAGTGCTCCACATATTCTTCCTATTCTGACACTACTCTTACCATTCTGACAATAGGAGCCTGATCAAAGGCCAGATAACCCGATTGCTGGCCTCGTTTAATGTTAACAATTGTTTCCACACACACGCTTTCTATTGGAAAGGTATACCGTTTTCTAAACCGTATTTATTCGTCCTGCAGATAAAGCATTTTGCAGAAAAAACTTCCTGTACATTCGATATTTGTATATTTTTAGTGGTTGACATTATTTTTTGACCAATGAGAGTTGAGTATTTTGGGAAAATGTTCGAGGATTAATTTTTGTAAGTCAGTACTATGAAACACTAATCAACGACTAAAAATTTAATCCTGCGCATGCGTATTTGGGTTGATTCGCAGGTGTTTCTTTGGGTGCGGCCTTTGTCCATTTCCTTTGACATCTCTTTGTCGGTACTATTTAAAAAGGGTGTTTCGGGAAGAACAAACGTTTTGTTATTTTCAATTGACGGTATAGCTCTTTGTCGGTACCAAAAAAATAATTTCAACCGCTAAATTGGTTAGTGTCTATTAGTCAATTTTAACCAAAGATTAAAAGTCGCTCGGATGCCCATCGCTTGACTTTTAATTTTTGTTAGTTTAGTTTAAACATATTTTATTTCAATTATATACATGAAATGGGGTTGGGCCACAAGTTCTACCAACTTAGAGACGGCCCTTCCCCTACAGTTTAACAAGTACAAATTCTTTTAGAGAGCGGGCATTAGTGAGCCAGAGAGAGAGAGAGAGAGAAAGGGAGGAAGTGAGAGAAAGAGAGAGATATAGTGAGAGAGAGAGAAAGAGAGAGAGAGAGAGAGAGAGAGCAGTCGAACAAAGGAGAGAGTATGAGTGTGAGTACAGGTGCCTCCATAACCATAATGTGGATAATTATAATTATGCAAGTACAAAATTACACAGTGTAATCCGCCATCAAATAATTGACTGTGAAAAACAGTTAAGCCCGTATTAAGAAACTACCAGGTTTAGAAAGTTGTTGATATTTGGTGACCAGTGGTCCCCCAATGCACGACAGATCCAATGTAGAAAGCCCCATGCAGGGGTTCTCCACATTATTATCATTCCTGCACCAAGGAAGCACTGGCCTAAAAACATATTGGTAGCCGCCAAATACAGGTTCAACTGCAAAACAGATCAATTTATACAAACAGCAAATAACAAGAATTGCATCCCCGGTGTATTCCCTTGCATTCAGTGCAACCTCTCTATTACGACCACTAAAAGAGAACGATTATTGATTGTATAAGAAATTGTGAAAGAGACAGACTACAGCCCATAAAAAGGCGAAAGCAAAACAGAAAGCTCCTAAAAGAGTCCTCTGTCATACCTTCATCCCGCTCTAAGCAGCCAGCCGCCTCAAACACAAATTAATAATAAAATAATTTACTGTTCGTAATAGAGATGTTTAACTGATTGAGTTTGGCAAAAGATAAATATATAATGGTACAAGCTTATACTTTGACTCTGGCTATAGCCGTACTAGGACATGTATAGGGGGTAAAATAACAAGGAAAAAGGAGAAAATGTCAAGATCTAAAAACGTTTTGTTTCTTTTATAAAAGTTTGGACAGCTGTGAAAATCAGACAATTTTGTTCGAAAGTTAGATTTTTACTTCCAAAAAGAAGAATATTTCTATTAATTGGATGGTAAGGTCTTGTGGTCTGAAAAAGGGTATGTCGAAAATCTATATATTTAGGACATTTAAAAAAATAATGCTCTACATCTTCAGAAACATTCTCACACGAACAGTACGGGTCAATTTTCAAGTGGTTTATAAAAAGGTGTTCATTCAAATTACTACAATTGTTCCTAAGTCTTGCATGAAGTACCGTAAGGTGTCTATTTCCAACTAGGTAGTACTCTGGAACTCTCCCTGGCTTTGTTCTAGAGACTATATTACTTTTAAAAGAAGAGAAGGTAGGGACATGTCTGAGATCGGAGTCCAGAGAGTTCCAGAGCATTACAGATGATGGAATACATGAGTTTTGGAAAATAGAAGTTCTATTGGGTAACATTTCAAAATTTCCTCGGTTTCTTAATGGATAGTTTGACCTTTCGCCCACTAATGGGGGAATTATATCCGTTATGTGCTGTGGAACAGTGCCATGTGAGACCTTATACATGAAAAACAGTTTTTGATTTTCTCGTCTCTTGAACAAAGGCTCCCATCCACATTCATCGTATAGCTTTTCAAGGGAAACTGATCTCGTTAGTCCTGTGACAATACGCGCAGCTTCATTCTGCATTTTTTCTATAGTGTTTGTATGTAAATCAGGACACCCATCCCATACAATTGAAGAATATTCAAAAATTGGTCTTACATATGATAAGTATATTTGGTTTAGTGCAGATCTTGAAAGAGTAAATTTTACTTTGCGCATGATATTGATAACTTTAGAAGCTGACTCAATGATGTTATCTATATGGTTAGTCCATTGGCCATTTTTGCTGAGTGTCATCCCTAAGCGTTTATGGTGGTCAACAAAATTTATTTCAGTATTATCAAAGACAAGTCTGGGTAAAGGAGATTGCCTTTTTAAAGTGAATAGAATGGCCTCTGTTTTGTTTGGATTAAAGTTAACCAACCATTGTTTTGCCCAAACTGAAATGCAACTTAGATCATGGTTGATAATACCTTCGATATCATTTATATTACTTGCAGAATAGTAAAGTGAGCTATCATCAGCATACAACCTTGTTAAGCTAAGTAATGAATCGGTTATGTCATTCACATAAATGAGGAAGAGTAACGGCCCTAAAACGGAACCTTGAGGAACACCCGCATTGACGGGTTTGAGGTTAGATTCAGCTGACTGAATTACTACTTTTTGGTGTCTGTTATTTAAATAACTAGAAATCCAATGTATTAAGTTTAAGTTTATACCATTTTGTTTAAGTTTGAAGAGTAGACCCTTGTGCCATACTCTGTCAAAGACTTTTGAAATATCACAAAAAACCATACAAGTATATTGATTATGCTCAAAGCTTTGACAGATATGGTGATATATATCAATAAGTTGGTAAGTAGTTGAGTGGTTTGGTAGAAAACCAGACTGGTATTTGTATAATAAGTTATTGTCTAAAAGGAAGTTGTACATGTGTTTAAAGACTAATCTTTCTAAAAGTTTACCGCAACAGCTTAACAATGATACAGGCCTATAATTAGAGGGTGTTGATTTGTCCCCTTTTTTAAAAATTGGCGTTACTTGGGCAATTTTCCAAGAATCTGGAAAAAGTCCTTCTTGTATGGATCTATTAAATAACACAGCTAGTGGAACTGAAATGGCTTTAGCACAATTTTATAACATTTTGTGACTAATGTTGTCAGGTCCACTAGCTTTGTTTACATTTAAATTCAAAATAATCTCTTCTATTTCTGTTTGGCTAATATTAAAAACTGATAGTCTATTAATCGTTTTTTCTTCAAATAATGGGAGATTTATATTACTTTCATCAACATTTGATATTGATGTGAAATACGTATTCAAACATTCTGCCTTTTCTTCATTTGCTGTATACCAAATTTCCTGTCCATTGGGTAAAGTTTCATGAATGGGGGGGAAGCAAGCTGAAGATGAATTATTTTTAACAAAATGTCTTATAATTTTCCAGAATCCCCTTTTATCATTACATTGAAGTTCGGCCAAACTTGTTTCTAAGGTATTATAAAATTTCTCCTTTGCAAGTTTCTTTAGGTTATTAACTTTGTTTCTTAATTGTTTGTGTTTTAACCAGTCTGATTTTTTACCAGAAGATCTTGCAGTTTTTTTCATCCTATCTCTTTTTCTAGACATTTTCCTTATTTCAGAATCATACCATGGCTGGTCATCAGGGCGGACACATATTCTTTAGAGGGAATACAATGACTAATAAATAACATAAAAGTTTCAGTAAAGACATCACAGGCCTCATGAATCGATCCATTGAGTAATACATCCCAGTTAAAATTAGTTAATTTTTGATTTAATAAATCATAATTTGCTTTATTATAAAGCCACACAGTTCTTTCAAAACAAGGTTGGATTTGGTATGTAAATGGTAAATGTATATATGTAGCACTATGATCACTGATTTCACTGGGTATTTGAATAACTCCTGCGTCTGAAAGCACTGTGTCAATTGGTGTAATTATAGGGTCAAGGATAGCATTTTGACGTGTTGGAACATTAATAACATTATGTAAAGAGTTAAGCAGCATAACATCCTTTAGATTGTGATAGGATTGATTTAGCAAGCCCTTTTTAAATCTCCTAGCAGAATAACATTTTTTGAAATTTCAAAAGCTGCCTCTAGATTTAAATTTAAATTATCAAAAAATACATTATCTGCAGTTTTGGGACTATAAAAAATTCCAAATAAATAACGCTCGTTTTTTAAGATAGCCTCTACCCATATTGACTCGTTACAGAAAACCTCGAGATCAGCAACCCTTGATTGCACTAAGTCCTTGTTCAAGTAGACAAGAATTCCACCTCCATGGTTAGTTCTGTCTCTCCTGTATGGCTCATCAAAAGAATCAGATAGAAACAATTGTTCCTTAGTTATTGAGGTATCTAAATGAGTTTCTGTGAAACAAAGAATATTAAAATCAAGAAAGTGGTCTTTGATAAAATCAATTTTGTTTCGGATACTTCTTATATTGCAGTGTATTACTGATAAAATTGATGATTTATCAGATAAGTCAGGACCAGGGTTTTTCTCAACATCTCCTGCTTCAAAGAGTAACAGCATTACAACTAAGCTAAAAGTAATATTACAAAACATGTCTTTTAACATGCATATTCCTTTATGTAGGTAGAATTGTAAATTTGCCAAAAGCCAGATACAGTATCTAAAAAAATCTAAAACGTCATGATGCACATGAAAACTTTTACACATTCTAAAACATCTGCCATGAAACAATCCTATGGATATCCTCCAAGCATTTAAGTCGTTACCTATGCGGCAGTAGTACTACCTTTAGTCGTGGGATATCCATCTGGACCGCTTCATGGCTAATGTATATCATGGGGGCACCTGTAGACTTAACTAAACACAGATTGTCAGAAAAGCAAGAGAACAGAGTAGAAGAAAAAAGGAAACTTAAGGAAATGTATGAGAGGAAATGAATACAAAACGTTACTAGTACAAGTAACAACAGATAATAAGGGTAACT
This sequence comes from Gari tellinella, assembly GCA_922989275.2. Taxonomy (NCBI): domain Eukaryota; kingdom Metazoa; phylum Mollusca; class Bivalvia; order Cardiida; family Psammobiidae; genus Gari; species Gari tellinella. Next base: position 52,232,708 of record OV277866.1, read on the forward strand.
ATTTACATGAGTTATGAATGCATTTATGTGCATTGATAACGGAACGGGTATCTTGGGCTTGGGTCGTTCATGAAGTAGATCCCATCACACGTCCGAAAGAAGAAAAAGAAAACAAAATGCACAGTCAGGTAGTTCCGATCATAATAAGATGTCATGTTACGGGGCTTCTCATCTGGGTCGCAACTATCTGCATGTACTATTGTACTATGAAAGATACATTTCAATTTGTGTGATGATTTATTTTTTTTATTAATATTCGACCCTTTCCTCCGTAGGAATACATTTGAGCTACCTGCTCCATCACATAAGTGCCAAGATTGAGTGTGTATTAATACTTTGTGTACGGGTATTAGCTTAAAGCATGATGATAGTAAAGCAGAAAATTCCTAAAGGAGCTTTTTGCTTTACTCTCACCACAAACTGAGCACCAATCTGTATTAAACACATTTTGATATAGGTGAGTTTTACTGTTATCTCAGGAGGAAAGGTTACAAGTAATTAGAATATCATTTTCAATCTATATGGTTACCAAGGCTCCAATCAGGGGATATTAGTAAATTACTCGCATGGATCTCAGCCTAAATAAATAATAACCCCCACCAAACTCCGTGACAGGGCCTCTCACCATAATGAGCTGCCCAATCCAAGTGCTCAGTGATGGCACAACGGCTAAGTTTGTTGAAAATACACCCCACATCCAGAGCCATGGTATGTTGTACAAATAACTAAAATATTTTAGTTTAATTCATAATTATAAGTCAGCATTGCAAAATAAAGTGTGGATGTTTTTCAAGCTACTCATGGATCACCGCAAACTGTTTAAGCATATAAATATGGGTACAAAATCAAACCAACAAATTTTTGTTAAAATCGACTAATAGACACTAACCTATACATAGAGTGTGTTTGACAAATGAGTGACTTTTCCTTTTGACCCTTTTTCTGTATAGATTGGCATTTAACTTAATGACACACATATATGTAACGATTGCACGAGGTGTCTTGTATGCAAATTATCTCATTCGATAAAGTCGTTTTAGATTGACAGGCTCTGGATACAGAGGAGAATACATTATTATTTCCCTATAAACGCGCTAACGCTTAAATCGTTATGTCAATTGCAACTATTTCAATGCCATGTAGATAAACGGTACATATGCATGCACCGCGATGCCGCATAGGCGCGTCACCACATACATCTAGACCTGACAGTTTACTTCTACATGTATACAGGAAAATTAACGCATGGACAGGAAGGTCTTGTCTTTACGGCGCCGCGCACCGTATAAACAGGTCGCTATGTTATTGCGGAGCATAGGGCATCTTTGCAGCATTTACAGGCCAAACATAACGTATTCATCATACATTTGAAAAAAGAGACTAAAACAACTGCAGTGACCATATTGATAATGATGATGTTTTATATTAAGTGCCGCTTCTCTATATGGATGGGGTTTCCTCTTTTCCGTTCTTCGTTCGTACGTCAAAAAATGTTATGCGTGCGTAGCTGCTTTACTATTTGAGAAATATAATATCAAACCTTCACACGTGTTTGTTGAAATGCACATGTGTCTGGCAGAACTATAGCCAATGACTAAGTTAAATGGAAATCTTCTATATAATATTATTATTATACACCCTTTAGATCGGGTCATTGCATGGTACATGTATACCTTGCGCTGTCCGTCCGTCCGTCCCTCCGTTAACCTTTTCATGTTACATATAGCACGTTTAATGAAACTTACTATAATTGTTACCACAATAGCTCGGACGAGTTGATTATACAGACGTTTGAGGATTTTTTCAAGTAAAGGTATGCCCCCCCACTCCCGCCGACACACACACACACACTTTGTTGACAAAATTTTATATTAGCTTTTGTTTAAAGGAAAGAAAGACCAGTACTTCTCGAGTTTTGTGTTCAATTTCTGTGCCCTTGTACATCGTCATTTTCAAAAAAGTATCGAGTCAAATCAATAAATTTAGTTATTTTTCACCTATTGGGGCAAAAATATCAAAAATAGATATTCAACAGACACAATAATAGTGGTTGAAAACTTGAAATATAAAGGAATTAATTAGTATAAAGTGCACACTTTACTGCAATATATGACGACTGCTTTGGTTTTGTTAAATAGCATTACATTTAGCCACTGTTTGTGTCATCTGCTATAGCAAATGATGATACTTAGGGATCACTGTTCTGTCGTGTATTTGTCTGTTCGTCTGTGTGTCTGCTTTTTCTCCGTCACACGTGTTTCCCGTTACGCTATTTTCATCATATTTTCTTTTGGCCATATCTCCTGTTCTACAAAAGCTTTTAGAATGGAAAGCTTGACAAGATTAACTGTTTTGCCAAAGGTTCATAATAATTATTATTGAATCAATATTGTGTTAGTGATTCCCCTTTTCCATACAGTTTAAAAATCAGAGTCATTGAGAAGTTTTCCGGTACCCAGGATTGTTGCATTGTAATGAAACAGTATTGAATAATTGTCATTGATTGTTGTCTGGTGAATAGTTAATACTTTATTTCATGCTTTACTATTATTTATGATAATATTATAATCATTGAGACGAGTTCGTAATACACATCAACGTTATCCTTTATACCGAAATTCTCACAGACACAAACATTACGATAATGTGCGGATGTCAACATGCAAGCGCTTACAAGAAGACGCTGATCATTTATCAGACGTCTGTCAAAAACACGAATTAATAACAAACAGTGATATTCCATCGTGCGACAAATTAAAATGACTTAATATATAATTTTATTTCATTTGTATTTTGGCGCAGATTAGTGCTTGTTGAAATTCTATTTATAATTGTATAGATTATTCGGTAAGAAAATAGTTATTTCATGTGTGCTTGGGGAACAGTCAAAACTATTGGCCCTCGTTATCAAGGAAGACATTTCGAACTGTTGCCCTCGGCCTCTCGGCCTCGAACAACAGTTCGAAAGTCTTCCCTGATACATCGGGCAAATAGTATACAGTTATTTCATGTGTATTTGGCGAACAGTCAAAACTATTGGCCCGAGGTATCAGGGAAGACTTTAGAACAAATATTTGCAAACTTCAATGCTTGCTTGATTTTGCTTTTCAAAAAACATTGATCCTCTCAATCAAAATTTCATTTTTTCTCAAGTTATAGACGGTCAACCAGTCTAATTTGTGTGCTATTTTGTTCAAGATAATTTCAGTATGGTCACTCAGAATGTCCCTACTTCTTTTTTATGAAATCTCAGTTTTTCTAAAATGTAACAAAGTGATTTTTGAGAAAAAATGGCCACATAAATTAGTTTTTGCGAAATGTAAGATATTTTTGAATGAATTGTGCAAACGAAATCAATGTTTCTGCTTGTATTTGTATACAATAAAATCTTATGTCTAGTTGCATATATAAATTTTGATCCTTTCTATTAATAGTTTTAATATTTAATACTCTTAAATAAAGGAGGGGTCGTCATTTTAGGGTGTTTTTCGAAAATTAGGGTAACAAGACATAAATACTCATACTGTCTGTTATAAACCGTTAAAAGTCTTTAAAGGGACTCGCAACCGGATGATGTACTTGTCAAAATAAAATAAAATACTCAAATAAAAGCAAATTTGTGGCATTATTTGGCTTCTGACATTAAAAAAATATGATCAGTCCAAAAAAGTCTCAAGAATCGTCACCGAATCTTAGTTTTTTTAGATATTTTCCATCATTTTTCTATAGCGTCAGCTGACGGTATAGTTGTTGTTGTTGCTTCTCTACACGGGCTCAGACATAAACCCGAGCCGAATATGTATAAATCAATCGCTACCAGTGAAATACGTTAATTCGCTACCATATAGATAGAGAGCCCAAATAGCCGCGTGGTTAAGGCGTTTGCCTTTGTTTTATGTTTGTCTCCGCATGGAAGGTCACGGGTTCGAATCCCATCAGAGCTTCTTCCTTTTTTTTTTTGAAATGCAGTTTTTAACAGAATTTATTATCCAAAACTAAATATTACCTATTTATATAAGCATTTGACATATATTTACATATTACTATTTGTAATGCTAAATCCGGTTGCGAGCCTCTTAAACTCTGTAAAATGATGTAGAATTAGGTACTAAATAAGATGGTGTATAGGGTTTTGGGTTTCGTTTCGGTGCGCATTACACATCTAAGACCTTAATGCAGGTCCTTATACGATGACCATTGAGCTTAACCCATTTACTGCCATGACGTCACCAATCTTAAACATTTGTCGTCTGCTTTCATTTCTCAAACTTAAATTTAAGTTATTTTGACTAACGAAAGATTAAAATGAGTGTCAAACAGTTTGGATCCTGATCAGACGCCGCGTTACGTGGCGTCTAATCAGGATCCAAACTGTTTGCAAATAACTAGTGCACTCGGGGTTACGCGTTGAAGGGGTTAATCACGGAGTACATAAACCTACGTCGATGCTTAAGATTCAATCCTAGACTTGTACTTTTGGCTTGATGTATCAGAAATGTTCATTCGTCATTGTCTCAAACCGGAAACCACAAGTTAAGGTATTGTGATTCGGACCCTAACCTTGTCGTACCCGATACGTTTGGTCTTTTTTGACCATTTCGAACCCTTTGTCGTCCACAACAATCTACAGCATCAATTCAATAACGCATTCAGCCGAATATCTTTTTAAAGACATTACTTCTTATAGTACATGTACATATATTCACTCTAGACGAAAATAGCATAGTAAGTATTCGTAATCTACAGGGACTGCTAAGCCGACTGGGGGAGCTTCCTTACAGTAGGGTAGACGTTATTCATTTCTATTAACTCATTTGCGCCCTTGTGGATTATTCCATGTTTTATATTGGATAAGTCCATTTTTTATCAAAGGGATGCCTGGTCAAAATTTTCATTTTGTTTTATATTGAATTTCCTATCAGCAAACAGTGTAGAATCTGATCAGACGCCGCATACAGCGGCGTCTGATCAGAGTCTACACTATTTGTCTATGTCCCATTTATGGGATCGTGGGCACAAATGGATTAAAACGTGAGGTGTTTTGCATAAAAATCGACGAAGACTTGTATCACAGAAAGGTGTAAAACGTTTATTTTCAAATTGGGTTTCAGTCTGTAATCGCCTTTTCTTCATCAATCCATATCATGCAAACCTGAAACATAATACAATTATAATTACTGATCTAATATACAGGATAAAACTATTACAGTACAGAAAACGTTATCCTTTCCCAATAAACGTCTTTGCTCTAAAACTATTATATCCTTTGCAAATAGTTTGTAGCAAGATCAGACCCCCGGTAACCCGGTGTCTGTTTGGTTCCAAACTTTTTACCGCTCAGGTCCAAATAAATAGTGAGAACTATCTAATAGTTGTTATTTTTATACATTTTAGTGTATTCCATTTGCTTTTCGTTTCGTTTAAACGGGAATGAATAAAGTTTTCTCCCCTGTATACATGTACTTCCCTGAGCAACATCGTTGCGCCATACCAATGATTACATAGCCAGCAGTGTGGAGCCAACTCAGACGCAGTCTGATTAGGCTCCTACATGTTAGAAGACTTTATTCCTTCTCGTTAAAACGAAAACGAAACGCAAATAATAAAATTAAAGTGACGGTGTTTAGACAATTCAGGCTTTCATTTGTAATCTGAGTGGCAACCAGTTCGGCGCCTGATAAGACACCGGGTAACCCTACGTCTTATCTTACTCTAAACTGTTTGCATTGGGAATACATGTTTTAGCGTAAACGCGTTTTATGGGAGTTTACAGTGGAGAATCTGTTATTCTTTCCCGTTTAAACGCAAACGTACGCAAACGCAAAGCACTAAAACGTAGAAAAGAACAACTTTTGGACAATTCTGATAATTCTTGTTTTTCTTGGTGGCAAACAGTTTGGAGCCTGATCAGACGCCGGGTTACCCGGCGTCTGATCTGGCTCCAAACTGTTTGCACTGCAAATAATAGTTTTAGCGTAAACGCGTTTTATGGGAAGAATAACGTCTTCTCCATTGTACCTATTTGTCGAACACACATTTTAATACCAAACGTTCTTTTATGTATTTCATTGTATTCCGTTTGAGTTTAATTCTGTTTAACAGAAATTGTTTTAGTTGGGTTTTACGGTACCGTGGCACATTAAATGGTCAGCAATACATGTAGTAATCATAGTTTTAGCGTTAACGCGTTTATTGGGAAAGAATAACGTTTGCTCCACTGTACAAAATTAATACAAATATAGTTGATTTGAAGAGAGAAAAAATTTACACTGATGAGTGCCAGTACAAAAATCATCGACAATATAAGTATAATCGGAGACAAATGCGTTTAAACGGGAATGAGCCTTACCATTTGAACAGCACTGTCCGATGGGCTCGGGCCAGCGAATGGGCCAGCCCATAATGGAGTGTTCTGTCACACACATATAGCCTACAGGGCACCTCTTGTGAATCCACCCTCCACACCAGGCACCTTTCAGAGGCTCTCCGAACCTACAGCCAGCACAACAGGATCCAAGTTCATCGTTCGCTGATAGTTTCAAACATCTATCCTTCCGGTTCGGGCAATCATCATCATTATCGCTGCAAAGAGCAGCAGTGCCATTTGGATGCCGTGATCTTACTAAACAGTCAAGAGGTCTTTGAACCTGAGCTGTAAGTTTCAAACATACTCATTGTATTGATAAAGGAACCACTGATGTTGGTGGTAACTGTACATGTAAGATATACAGTGACGAAAACGTTATTCTTTCCAATAAACGCGTTTACGCTAAAACTATTATTTCCACAACAAGCAGTTTGGAGCCAGATCAGACGCCGGGTTACAGGCTCCAAACTGTTTGTCACTCAGATTAAAATAAATCGAAAAGTTATCTTTGTCTACGTTTTATTGCGATGCGTTTGCGGTTTTTGCGTTTGAACGGGAAATAATAACGTTTTTCCACTGTAGTGATAATGATGGATATAAAATATATGATAATGATAACAGTAATAATGTCAATAGCATTTATTACTACTACAACTACTTCTTATACTCAACCTGATACTAATTATAATAACACTTTGCGGTAGCGTTTCTAGGAGTAGTAGTTGAAGTAGTAGTAGTTTTAGGTTGTTGTTTTGTTGTAAAATTGGTAGTTATAGCAGTAGCAGCATCAGACGCACAATAGCAGTAAAGCCTGCAGCAGCATTTGTTGTAGTAGTAGTAGTAGTACATGTAGTACTGTAGTATAAACAGTAGGTGTAGAACCAACAATAGTAGTAGTTGTTGTTGTTGTAGTAGTCGTAGCAGATGTAGTACATGTAGTTATCTTAGTATCTACGGTAACCTATATATTTGGTATATCATACTTTTTTTCATTTCTCTCTTCATAAAAACTTAAGAAACAAGGTGAGGTACTTACATACCAAATTTCAAATTGATCAAATGAATGTTCCCACATTTATTACAAAATTCTACGAACCTTCCGAACAACTCTCGTAGTACATGTAGTAGTTATTTAGTAGTTGAAGTAGTAGCAGTAGCAGAAGTAGTATAATAATCGATAGAAGTAGTAGTAGTAGTTGTTGTTGTAATCATAGCAGTAGTTGTTGTAGTACCGTAGTAGAAAATACTAGAAATAGTACTTAGTAGCAGTAGTAGTTATAATAGAAACATTAGAAGAAGTAGCAGTAGCGAAATCTAGTAGAAGTACATGTACATGTAGCAGCAGTAGTAGCCGTTACGGTATTAAAATCAATAAAAGTAGGTCTAGCTTTAGAAGTAATAACAGTTGTTGCAGTAGTAGTAGAAATAGCAGTATCACCCGTTGTAAGAGAAGTAGAAGTACATATAGTATACTTTTTTGTTTTTAGAATAATTAGAAGGGTAATAGTAGCTGCAACAAAACACTAGTTGGTAGTAGTTGTAGTACGTTATTATTTCCCAATAAACGCATTTACGCTTAAACAAGGTTGTTCAATACAAACCGTTTGGAGCCAAATCAGACGCCGGGAAACCCGGCGTCTTTCCAGGCCCCAAACTGCTTGTTGTTCAGATTGAAAGAGAATTGTCGAAAAGTTGTAATTTTTTCCATTTTACTTCGATGCGTTTGAGTTACGTTTGCGTTTAAATGGGAAAGAATAACGTTTTCTCCACTGTAGTTAAAGTATTAGTTTATTTTTGTTGAAAGACAGTGAAGGAGACGCAGGGCTACCATCAGTTGACATGAAAAATCCTAAGATTTCCAAAGTAGCATTTCTCAAGTGCGATTTTACGAATCGTACCTTTATCCTATCGCCTGTTTCTAGTTTTGTTGACATATGACTGCTTAAAGCAGGACTGAGAGTAATGCAGAATGCGCCTTAAGGTGCATTCTGCTTTACTTTCAGTCCTGCTTTAAGCTACCATGAACTTGAATAAATCCGAAGATTTAGGAATAATCCGGAGAAATGGCAGCCCTAGAGACGTTATTCTATTGTAAACAGTTTGGAGCCAGATCAGACGAAGGAAAACCCGGTGTCTGATTAGGCTTCAAACTGTTTGCCACTCAGACTAACATGATTAGTTAGAATCGTCAAAATGTCGTGTAACAGGAATTAAAGAATATATCTGTTCACATATCTGTTCCATACTTTAATCATAAACAAGCACATCATAACAAGAATAAACAGTATGCTCTATAATTTCTTATGGAATGGTAAAAGAGAAAAAATCAAAAGAACTACATTAATAGGAAATAAATTAGAAGGAGGGGTTGAGATGATTGACCTAAATTCATACATTATTGCTTTGGAACTAAAATGGGTAAAATCTTTGACAGACAATACAAATGCAAATTGGAAAGCAATCCCTATATATTATTATCAAAATTATGGCAATAATTTCTTAATCTTTAACATGAATATAGACAGCATAAAAAGTATAAATACAATTAAGTTATCTGATTTCTATAAACACATATTAGAGATTTGTATCACCGCTCAACACAAACAACAAACGGAAATTTCAAAATTTGATGAAGTTAGAAGACAGATCTTATGGGGAAATAGATTCATCAAATCTAAAAACAAGTGCTTAATCTATAAGAAATGGATAGATTCCGGAATTCTGTTTGTTAATGACATAATTAATAATGTAGGACAAATACACCATACAAGTATATTAAATAAATTAATTGACAAAAGAAATTGGCTTACACAATCAATACCCAAGAAGTGGAAATTGTTACTAAATTCTGAGATGTCTCGCAGAACTAAAGTTAAAACTTCTTTACAGTTAGTGTTTTTTAAACGCAACTTAAAAGATTGCAATAATAAGTTTATATATCAGCATATAATATCTAACAAATTTCAAAAACCTATTGCACACCGATACTGGATAATAAATTTCCAAACATAAAATGGCACTATGTATATACTTTCATAAATAACATATTTGATAACAGACTAAAACAATACAGATATAAAGTTATCAACAACATATTTCCCGTAAAATCGATAAGATTTGTTTGGAAAATGATACCTTCTAACTCATGTAACAGATGCAATGTCACAGAAGATTATGAACATGTGTTTATTAACTGTTCTGCTGTTCAAACCTTCTGGCAAAGTATCGTAAGAATTTTCAAAATATGTGGGATAGACACAAACATAAAAACCCTTCAAACTGTTATATTTGGCTACAAAATTCAAAATGAAGCATATTTTAATATTAATTTAATGCTAACACTTGTTGGGTTTTGCATATATAAAGCATATTTCTTAAGCAATAACTGGACAAATCAAATTAATATTTTACACTTGTTTATTCAGGAATGTAAACTTTTGTTTGAATTGCTCAAACGAAAAGGAAAACGTAACTCTTTTATTATAAGATTTTCAAATGCACTGAGCGAGCTTTAGAAGCCGCATCATATTATATTACATGTACAGTGTTACTGTTCTTTTGTATATGTATATGTATATTATGTAAATATATATTATACTGAATAAAAGAAGTCTAGGCTTCACCAAAAAAAAAAAAGGAATTAAAGAATAGCGGTTTCCCCACTGTAGTAGAAATAATAGTAGCTGTTGTTGTAGTGGCATGAGTCGTAGTAGTACATGCAATATGGGTAGAAGAAGTTGTAGTGCATGTAGTAGTAGTGGTAGTGGTGGTTATAGTAGTAACAGCAATAGTACATGTTATTATTTATGCAAAAAAGTGTAACAATACAATAAGCATACCTGAAGTAAAACCCAGACACAAAATTATCACACCACACAGCAGCGTCTTCATTCTTCGCTAATAGTGCTGTCTGCAGCCTAACATGTTTAGTTATTATTTATAGGAATGAAACTACACGAAATGTTTCATGTAAACCAATGAATCCCTGATTGACATGTGGTTCCTTTTAAATTATTCATCATTATTCATATTCATATCCTGTCGTAAACGACTCTAATAGAATGTGCCAAAAGGTTGAATAACCTTGCGATTGCTGAAAGTGTATCCATACTATTTGATTTTAATTAAACAACCTAACCACATAATATTATATTAATCAAATTGAATTGTTCAGTAAAATGAACGTTAAGCAATAGAAACTACGTGTTATTTGTTTGTCTTTATAGTGACTGTCTGTTCCCGTGGTTTGTTTTGCATGTACAGACTCACACATCCAGTGATCTTACAGTCAATGCAAACTAAAATATATGATTTTCAAATTACTTCATATTTCTCTCTCTCTCTTTCTCGCGGGTGCTCTCTCTCTCTCTGTATATCTCTCTCTCTTTGTGCAAACAAACAAGATTTCCCCTTATTTTGGTCAATAATAACTGGACGTCCGAAACGACATAAAACCTTTTGATGCACATTTTCCTTATAAATTCACATACTGTTGCGTTTTTGACGGAATTTAATGAAATAAAAAGTAGATATTGATACATTAATCATTTCCCGAGGAACTTTCAATCCCTTTTGCTTCTCCTTCTTGCAGAATCTGTTGAAGATGCAGAAAATTTCTTCTTAACTTGTAAGAATTATACACAGTAAGACTAACTTTATTTCTTTCAATTATTAAGTTTCAACATCTGAACTTAAATAGATTATTATTTGGGAAAAGTTATTTAAATGACAAAGGAAAATCTCAATATCTTTAGTGCAGTGCATACATTTATTAGAGGATCTAAAAGATTTACATGATCGTCAAACAATTTGGATCCTTAACGGATGCCACACTACATGACATCCGATCAGGATCAAAACTGTTTGAAATTATATAAGGAATTTACAGAGCTCCAGATAAAAGTTAAATTCAAAAAGTTAAATCTTTATTTCTGCATTAGGCCCTGTGGGGTCATTTCTCGTTAGAATCGTCTCTATGAGACGAAATGAGTCTGACGAGTAGTCGCACCATTGGATTCGATGCTGTAATGAGGGAGGAAATGTTGAATTTGTTCAGTTTGTTCCATCTTGTCTGGAGCCATGAGTTTATAGGATATGGTAGTGGGGATTGAAAAGAGTATTTGAGTAAAGGGAGACAATTCATACGTTTAAGTAAACCTTTTTCAGTTACAGTTGTCTCTTTTATACCAGATAACGGCATGACACCACTTGTATACTTTATATATTATTTTTACCATTTATGACTAAATACACATTTAGATCACCATCACTGTTTGTATGGGACAGGTGTATACACTCTTCGTGACAGCCGAGTTTACTCGTCGCTTGGGGTCAATGTTTTAGCAACTACTTTTATCTACAATAAGGTTACTTCACATAACAACTTTAGTACATACATCAGATCCAGAGGAAGTTTCAATCTATTTTGCTTCTCCTTCTTGCAGATTTGTATACACCTAATGATAAAAATAATGATAAAAAGCCTCCGTTGGGTAACTAATGACCATACTTAGTAAAACACTACTTTACTGCCTCGGCCACGATGATGACATATAGGTACAGTATCAAAATCTTATTCTAAATATGAACTTCATGTTTCAACCCTGAACAACCTGTAAAACGTAGTGGAAACAACCGATATCAACCGAAGCTATCTATAGCGTGTTCAGCCACCGTATAGTTATTTCAATTTTGACAGGTTAATAAAACATAACAATACTATAATTGAGTACAGTCAAGCTTTTATTAAGCGATTATTTGGAATAAACCTTTTTTTCAACCCTTTAACTCCCAAATGACGCCATCAAGCGCATTAGAAAAAAGTAACACGGTGTCTGATCTGGATAGATAGTTAGCTAGATATATTTATTTCAATATAAAATGTACAATAACATGGCAATCTGTTATTAAAAACATACGTAGGAAAGAATAAGCAACGATATATTTGATTTAATACAGCCATGTCACTCAACATTATATGCCACGGATTACACAAAAAGTAGGAATACTCTTATTAACATTGTGGTTCTTAGATCAAAACTAATTGCAATTTGTTCATAAATAACATCTGTTTTATGGTGCATTGTAGATGGATGACTGCGAACCTGGCAACCCGAGCTCGATCCCCGGAAGGGGTGTTGTTTTATAAGAACATCCAGTTACATTTGGCGTTCAACGTAAATAACCCTTAATATAATATTTAACTCGAAGTGTTTACAAATATAAAAATAAATATCTTTACGATGGTGTTCAAAACGTGTTGATACTGGATCAATAAATTCATTATAATTAGTGCAAAATGCCTGTGTGATATATAATTTTAAAGATCAATTCTTTGCCGATATGGAGGTATAATGCACGATAAGATCGCATCACTTGATTAGCCCCACCATAAACCTAAATGACCCCTCCTCGAGGACACTGGATATTTTTTGTGTATGGTTGAGTTAATTTTCTGAACGCAATTTGATACTGTAATTACTATTATAGCTTTATTGTTTTGAATAAGTTTATGAGATTTTTTGTCAAATAAAGTCAGACAATTAGTCAAACACTACACAGTCTTAAATTATTTTTTTAATATAAAGTATTGAAAATAGAAGTAATAATAGACCAAATTTATGTACTAAGAGTTTTGGATCTAAATGCTTCTGGCAATTCTAATGGGGAAATCAAACTAACTAGTAAATAGATGATGATACACAGTATATTATTATTATATAAGTTATTCACCATTTTAACAGTATACATAAAACATACTCTACGACAGGTGTGTGTGGCGGGGTTGAGTCTATATGTTGAGTTTTAAAAATATGGTGAGATAATTGTGTAAGCGGTCCGGATAACTCAGACGGGTGAACATTTGCCCGGTAAGCAAGGCGTCCTGGGTTCGAGTCTCGGGTTGACTGCATATTTTGCTCACCGTGTAAATTAAAAAATAAAATCGAAATGTGTGTGACCGACTCTTTCGTAAGAATAAAACATACATTAAAAGGTATAACAGTTATAATGATAAAATATAGATTGATTTATTAATGAACAAACTATAACATTATCTTAAAATTGTTTATTGATTATACCAATTTCTTATGCGAATAAGTGATTTTATTCAGTTACATCTAAAATAAGACATACTTTTGCATCAAACATACATATTTTACACTTCGCAATAACTGACTTGTTGATTTAAGAAAAATTAACCGTATGTATAGGAATATCGTGTTGACCACCAAACTTCACTAAATGTAATTACTTTGCTGTGAAACGTTCACATAACATCAGACAAACATTACTGTTGACATGTCAAAGCATAAAACTAAATTAGTCCCATCAAGTCCATAACAATCGTAATGTAAATTTGTACTAACATGCATGGTTTCAGTGTCATTTATGTGACGTGTTTACCAACCAATTTATACCGTTTAAAAAAAGAATAATGACTTGTGTTACATGTATAAAATATATACCATGCATAAAAGTCGTATATGTTGATTTTCAGTTAATACCAAAATAACACAACGTTTTGAAAATCCTCGAATGCTGAAAAAAAACGGAAATGTTTTTAATTGGTTTGTTTATTGAAAACTCTTTTAAAATTTCATGAACATTTCATTGTCTACATAATTTGACATGCGCTCTTGTTTCATTATATCTACCAATTATTTATTTTCTGAGATAAGAGATAAGTTTAGTATGTTGAAAGCAGCCATACCTCGTCGATCATTCACGGTTGTCGAACATAAGCTGATTGAGGAGTAGAAACTACATTGTCAGAGAAGAAAAGTCACCAACAAGAGGTTACATAGAGTGAACAATGCGATAATTATTGTATAACGAATGTCTTTGACCTCGTTAACCGTTAGACCGCCATTGTATGATAGCATGCAACTGCTATCATCTACAACCTTTCTAAGAGTTTACAAGCATACACTTTTGATTGATAAAACCATTACAGTTTCAAACAGTTTGGATCAAGATGAGACGCCGTGTGACACGGCGTCTCATCTTGATCTAAACTGTTTGCAAAAATATCAGATATTCGGCCGTGGCACGCAGAAGGTTAATTCTATTTGACTGACTGCTTAATCGGATTGTTCTCGAACATGATAAGAAGACAACAGATAATTGTCGTCGTTTGATTGATAACTGAAACAATATAATTTTCTGGTTGACCTGTGTTTGCCGAGAATTATCTGGGCCAATAATGACCGATCTTGGTTGCACTTAAAACAACTCTTACGATAGTTAACACATTTTGCCCAAGTGGTTCGTATACGCGCCCCCTACCCACAGCGTACCCGCGAATGGTACACATGTCCTATTTCCTTTGCAAAGAGTGTAGATCCAAATCATATATCTCACAGTGTTTCCCTCTAAATTGGAGTTTTACTGTTGTTATTGTGCATCAGGATATGGTAAAATTGGACTAGACTTGTTCATTTGCAATGTTAAGGTTCCAAGAGTAAAATAGCTGAAGTATGACAACACATTTAATCACTAGAGAATTTTAAAAAACTGACATTGTGGACAGTATTTATGCATATGTTTGTAACGACCCGTCAGTAAGATGTGTACGATTTGACAGCTAAAAGAGAAGGATTTAGGTAAAGATCATCGGATATGAAAAACATTTCATAGTCATCCTTGTTCAAGCGTAAATGAAAGCCAAACAAAAAAATGTTTAGCTGAATCTTCCCAATCCGTTCTCCGAACATGTAACAGGCGAATGCATACGACTTTGTGAAACGTTTTGATCTGTTAAGACGTCGCGTTTCGCGTTACACAATTCGCCTCATTTTCGTGTAAAAATACGTTCGATTGTCCTGCAGTCAGTTCGCATCAATTTTGCGTTGATACAATATATTTTTAGAAGTAGCATCCGGGTTTACGACCCCAACATACTACTAAGACACATGAAAGCTTGATGCAGTACACTTTCGCCTAATACGTATGCATGTCTTAACTTCTATTATTGTTGAACATCTGTTTGTACGTGCTGGAGACTTATCAGAATGTTGCTTTATATCATCATCCCTTAACCGGTAGCAACCCTACAAACTGAAGGGAAATTATCTCTTGAGTGACCATGTTAAGGCTGTGCAAATTACCTTTGCTATGCCAATGCATATTGGTTAAATCTGAATAAGGGGAGATCCTTTGAAAGCACAGAAAACAAAGCAAATACTTAAAATTGCAGACTCGGTTTAATTGAGTCTGTTCATGAGCAATACTGAAATTTGCAACAGTGCTCACGCCCCCTAGCACCGGCTTAAGCGGAATTCAACTTTCAACTGTAAATGCGCTGAAATCAATGATTCCAAAGGACCAGAAAGTATAACAACACTGAGAATGAAGTGTACGCTTATTCATTCGTTTTATATATCTATAGAAGAGAGCGCCTTAAGTGCAAACCACCTATATCTACATTTGTCTTAGACAGGATACTGATGAAAGTAAGCTGAAAGTAAGCAGAATAAGTGTCTCATAGGAACTGTCTGCTTGACGTTCGTATTGCCTTAAAGCTCTCATTATATATATTCAACACTATCAATAAATGTTCACTTTTGGTAGTTGAATACAGGAATGGTTAAAAAAGCGTCCTATGGCGCTTATGCGGAGCTATGAGTTTAGTTTAAACATAGTTTAGTTTAACAGTGATTCATTAACTACACTGGGTTTATTTGGATTTAAACGAAACTTAACCCAGTTGTGCCTAGTGTCCTATTAAGGGGACAAATGCAAACGGAGCAGACTTAGATCAGACGCCGCAATATGCAGCATCGATTAGAGTCTACACTGCTGTTTGCTGATGGGAATTTTAATATAAAACAAAACGAAAATATAAACTTAGATCCTCGTACAAAAGAAATGGACAAATGGGTTAAAGCTAAAATAATGGCAAATAATTTGATTTATGTGGCAAACATTTCGAAACCTTATTAGACACCAATTAACCAACGTCTGATCTGACTCCGAGCTAGTTTTGATGAAAAACGTTCTTTAATAACTAGAAGGGTTACAAGAAAAATCTTGTTTGCTACTATGAAAACATGATAACTTGAAAACACAAGAACACATTCTTATGCAATTCCACACGTTTTATTTGAAAACTAATATGACTTCATGAGTTAAATTAAGAAAATGAATTGTTATTAGAATGACATTTGATTGATAAGCAGAGTATTGCTACTGACAAATTAATTTTCAAGTTACATCCATTAATAACTGTTCATTGCCTTTCATTTGATTTACAATTGATAAAAGATCTAGATTGACATTTTTAAATTGTTTAGTTATTATTAATTGCATAATAATAAGGAGGTGTCATGCCAAACAACATTTTGATTCAGTAGAACGATATAAAATTCATAGTTTCTAAGTGCTAACACCTAAAATGAAATTGACAGATTTTTCCAATTACAGTGGATGAAGTGTTATTGTATCCTTCTTGAAACAGGGTCCCCTTTAACCCTTTACCTGATAGCATTGTTTCTAGTATTGAAGATATGTGACTACTTAAAGCAGGTTGAAAGTAAAGCAGAATGCGCCCTAAGGCGCATTCTGATTTACTTTCAGCCTGCTTTAAGCTATTAACTGCTAGAATAATGAAAGTATTTAATATGACACATATTCATTACGGTATTATTTGGAACTATTTTTTTCAGCGGATGAATAAAATTAATGTGCTAAAAGTCGCTTCTATAAGGGAAAGGGTTAAACAAAACTAAATGCAATAGCAGTGCCATGAAATGAAGAAAATGCAATGTTCTTGAAACGTTGATTCTTTGTTTAAATCAGAGTGGCAAATACTTCGAAGCATGACCAGACACCGAGATACCTAATTCTTGTATGGCTCCAAATTGTTTGCAATAGAAACAATGACTTTCTTCCAAACGCGTGTATTGGAGAAAAAAACATTTTTTTCTACTGTACGAGCCTGTTAAACGAAACAAGGCACATAAATAACAAAAAAACACTATCAAAATACATTTGAAAAAAACTAGATATGTTAATCATTGGTGTTCGTAATATATTTTGCTAACCTATTTGTTCCCACAGTCATATACTATTATATAGGACATAGTCTAACAGTCTAGACCCTTATCAGACGCTGCATAATAAAATAATACAAATAACAACAGTAACAATAATGAAAATAAAATTAATTATTATATTAATTACAGTAATAAACTAACGAAAATGAAAATGTAGACCTTGCACTCCTTAGGTAAAAATGAATTAATGCAATGTATAAGCATTGATCAATTCATTTGGCGTAAATGGGTTAAGGATTTTCAGTATGTCTCAGTTATAATTGAACATGTCATAATTATCTTGTAGAAAAATTACCGGACCCACATGTTTGAGACTGGTATCACTACTTTGTGACCAGAGACTAATAAAGTACGCTAATGAGACTAGAAGCGTAAGACAGGGTGGAAATATAGTATAAAATTCAAACATGAGCTTTGCACTTAACTTTCAACATGTTCAGTCATGTGTATTTCTAAATTGCTATAATTTGATCAGATGATCGTAATATAGTTAGATTTTGAGCGCTGCGTCGTAACGGCATGTTTCTTTTTATATATAAGTTGCAACCATACTAAGTTATGGATATCTTAGGATTAAAACATCGAAACGTGTAGTCTGTTTGTTTGTACATGTAGTATATCACATTAGGAGTCAGTGGCCTAGATTTAATTGAATAATGGAGTGTCGATTCAGAAAACCCACCGTGTACAAAAAAAATTAAGTTGCATTAACTGCCAATGAGTTTGTTTAGATGTGATTACGCACATTGAGCCATGTATGAACAGTTTTGATTAATTGCATTGGATTATACGGTATTATGGCATATCTAATGGACATATTTCACCGATAAACGATTACATATACGTTAATATTAAACCAAAAATAGATCAACGAATATGCAACAGAAACAATCCAAAAACAACAACAACAGAAAACTCCCAACACTCAAAATAAGATTAAACAAAACAAAAAACACAAAAAAAACCAAAGGTAATCAAAGTCATATATAAGGATAAGTCCATTTTAAGAAACTAAATCGTATTGCATAAACCTATGTTTTAAGTTATATGGCACCGAGTGAAATAGTTCGTTCACACTAACAACCTATTAAATGACTTTGTCTCATAATAGAAAATGAAAATGATCTATCCAAAAAGAGCTGTTCAACAGAGTAAGGTTCCATGCAGACAAAAACCCTTGTTGATTTCTTGTTTTGATATTATGAAATTTGAAAATGTGATTTAAATGTGATATTAAATAGTTGTATGAATAAAAGAATGTTTATACAGAAATCAAGACAACGTCGATATTTGAAGATTAACAAAAACAGAATCAGCCTCTAAGGCAAACAAATTTCAGGAATTTTTGCTATTGAATTTTACCCCTTCACTACTGTGATGTCGTCAGCGTGAACCAATTGTCTTCTGAGGTTATTTCAAATTGTTAAAGTTAACCCTTATCCTGCGGTGATGTCGTCTGCTTCGAAATTGTCGTCTGCAAAGTTGTTTAATGGAGATATATACTTTTTTTAAGTAAAGAAACCTAAAGACGAGTGTCAAACAGTTTGGATCCAGATCAGACGCCGCGTTACGCGGCGCCTGATCTGGATCTAAACTGTTTGCAAAAATCAATAAAGTCGCGACCAGCAGGCAAAGGGTTAAGGTATTTTGACGTAAGATGAAATTGGATGAAACAAAGTTTGGAAGCTGATGAGAAGCCTAGTAACGCGGTGTCTGATTCGGCTACAAACTCTTTGCAAATGCTTGTTGTACTCGGGATAAAGCAGGGTAGGGATGAAACAGAAAAGAGGCGATAATGACATTATTTTGGACCAATTATTAAAAGTTCTTTTAACGTTTAAAGAAAATGAGACGTGAGCGATTTTGTAATAACTATAGTCTCGATAACATTGACAATTGTGAATTTAAAAAGCTTGCTAAAACACCGATTAATGCTTTCAATTCCTGTTTTTGTCGTTTGCTTTAGCCATTTCACGTCAAAATATTGTCTGCATTGATAGTGTCGTCCCACACTTTTTTTAATGTCATTGTAAGAGCTTTTTTGAGTGAAGAAATGACTATAGAATTTGATTCGGATACGCCATTGACAGTGTTAAACCGATGTTGGTTAGAAACAGGGATAAGTAAGTTTTTAATGCAAAACAAACGTGTTTCCTTTGCCCACAATTTGAGCCAGATCAGACATTTAGCTACCAACTATGTGACCAGTCTTTTTAACACTAATTCTTTGTTTGCTTCTCCGAGTAAAATAAATCTTCGTTTAAAACATCTAAAACCGTTCCACATCTTATTGTACTGCATTATGTTTGTTTTTTAGTTTCCTTAAACGGGAACGAATAACGTACCCCTCTAAATATACAGCAAACACCTCCGTTAAGATTATTAAACAGAAGTTCAGTTGATTGTATGTAAGTCAGATGACAGTCCTTAGGCATTAGGAAAGTAACACAGAAAGCTCATAAAGAAGTTTTCAGTTTTACTTTCATATTGCTTTAAGCAAGCACATCTCTTAAACATGTAACAATTAGCTCAATTAAGTGATCGTATAAGAGATCCAATTAAGTGATCGTAAAAAAGAGGTTGTACTGTATGAATCTGTTGATAAGATTGAATTCTTCCACTGGCGATAACATCTTAAAACGTTCATTGATTGATATATACGGCTGTAGTATAACATTTTTGTATGTCTTTATGCATGCTAAAATATACCAATGGAAATAATTTAAGCGGCAGACCAGACGTTGAGTGACTCTACGTGGTATTAGTTCCTGAACTGTTTGTCAATTAAATACCAATAAAACGTCACAAAAGCAGGAGCCTGCTTACACTACGCTTAGTTTCCTTTTACACATTATTCCCTGAACCTCCCGATAGACAATTCCTGTTTGCAATAAAGGCTTGTCCGTTTTTGACTATTTAGGGTTTTTCTTTCAATAAATTGCAAAGTGTCAAACAGTTAAGTCCCTGATCAGAGGGCTCGTACAGGAGCCCTCTGATCAGGGACTTCACTGTTTGCATAGGACAAGGGTACTCCTCACATGTACAAATTTGGTAAAGGACGTATATATGCTCAATGAGTGATCCGTTTCCTCCCTGAAACGTTCAATGGAAAATTCCAGTTTCCGCTATGGTCTAAGCGATATGTGACTATTTAGACTTGTAAAGTTAGGCTACTTCAATATGACAAACCGTGAAGATTCGGATCAAAGTACGCCTTTAAGAGTCATCTAATCTTGGTATTCACTGTTTGTATTGGACAAGAGTACTGTTTACATATTCACTGTTTGCAAAAGGTGTGTGTATGCATGACAAGAGTTCAAAGAGTTGAAATAGCGTCTTGCCTAAAGGAAGTCAAAATTTCACTGTAGAGCTTCAACATTTATGGAACACCGTCAATTTGGATGCACTGTCGCATTTTATCACCCCGAACACCCTTAATACTAGACATCGAGGACAAAAGACGCGTAATAGAAGTTGTCAAGCTTAATGATCAATTTTCAAGAAATACGAGTTTGATCAGCATTTCGAACGCCACATTACCGCAGCGTATCTACTTTGTATTCTCGTTGTGAAGACAACTTAATACCTCGTTTATCATCCGCGACTGTCAGCCTTTAGGCACAATAAGACGGCCACTTTCATAAAACCAGACGGATTTCAGGTACGGTGCAGAAACCGAATTATTTCCCGTTTTTACGAAACAACAGTGAAGCTCACTTATACATGTAACGACGTCCTCCGGTTCATCTGATTTATTTCGTGATATCAAAATTTGATTACACAGTGGATAAAACGTTATTCTTTTACGTTTAAACGCAAACGAAACGCAAACGCAGTGCACTAAAATGGGTAAAATGACAACTCTTTGACAATTTTGGCGACTCATTTCAAACTGAGTGGCAAACAGTTTGGAGCCTGATCAGACGCCGGGTTACCCGGCGTCTGATCTGGCTCTAAATTGTTTGCAATGGAAATAGTAGTTTAAGCCTTAACGCGTTTATTGGGAAATAATAACGTTTTCTCCACTGTATCAGGAATATTTTACAATAAGTTAATTAGAGATGGAGAATAGATTTTTGTTTTATTCAATTATTCGTTATATCCAGTCACGTTAGAAGCGAGCTTCGCTGTACACGCAAATGCCCTGCTATACATGTAGAAAATAATAAATTATTCAAAACGTAGCTGATGTGGTTTTTTTAATCTGAGTATCAAACAGCTTTTATCTTGCTCCAAATTATTTTCAATAAAAATACATGTAGTTGTTTAAGTTCAAATACGTGTGTATATAATGTTCTTATAACACTATTAGATTTTCATTACATACTTGACAGTTTCGTTGACTGCTGTCACCTTTCTCACAAATCAAATGATCCACGGAATCAGATGGATTTTTGAGAAAGGGAGATTTAATCTTTACTTGAGTCTCATCATGGTTACATTTTATATACATATATGCATTGTATCACATTTCATATCATAACATGTAAACTATGCAATTCTTTACAGAATTATAGAGAGTATTATCACCATTTAGCACTTTACATTTCACATTACATGTTCAACATATAAAAAGCATGCAGAACTAGCAAAACGACTATTTGTTAAGAACTGCTTTAAAATGTTACTTAAGAACTGACCGATAAGAAATATACCAATAAAGCCGGTTGAAAAACGTTTTTAAAAACGCAATTATCATCAAAATCAGTTTTTGAATGAACTGATTAGCATGACCTGCATGTCATGTTTTATAAGTGCCCATTATAAACAATAAAAAGACTATCATAGTCTCATCTGGAGTGAACAAATGTCCGCCTATCTAGTACATCAAAGCAGGTTTTGGCACATAATCTAGGGGAACCCAAACATCTCAACGTCAGAACAGTGAACAAGTTCAATATCGCAGCTTTATCAAATACGCTCGTAGTTTCGTCCTAAAATCACCTTACATAGGACAGTGAAGAATAACATGTTCATTTTCAACATCATTATTAGCACAGACTGTTCATACCCTTTGCTCTTCCCTTACACCTTCACATTGCCCGGTTCAGTACGAATTGGTGCAACACCAAATCTAAATTTACTGATGATTAACCGGAAGTATCTATTTACAGTACTGCCAAGATTCATATGCATGGTTAAATGTCTTATACGATCTAAGTTTATTACGTCCATTTCCTGAAGGACCAACAATACTGTTTACTAGAGTATGTCAACTGTTTTTAAATGTATCGATTACTTTCTGCACAACATCATAGGCAAATGAGTGCGATATAGGTGTTTCAAGAGAACTATGCATGTTAAAATCATTCGTATTCAAAACATTGTTAACATTATATATCCAGTTCGACATGATCCACAGCCAGCAGTCACCGAAACTGTCAAGTCTGTAAAACAATTCTAGTAGTGTAGCAAGAACATTATATACATACGGATCTACCTACTACAGTGGAGAATCTGTTATTCTTTCCCAATAAACGCGTTTACGCTAAAACTATTATTTGCAGTGCAAACAGTTTGGAGCCAGATCAGACGCCGGGTAACCCGGCGTCTGATCAGGCTCCAAACTGTTTGCCACCAAGATAAACATGAAATATCAGAATTGTCCAAACGTTGTTCTTTTCTACGTTTTAGTGCTTTGCGTTTGCGTACGTTTGCGTTTAAACGGGAAAGAATAACAGATTCTCCACTGTACTAAATGGCTTTTTTCAATGATAAAAGGGTTCAAACGCGTTTTTCAGAAACGTTCAATGTCAAGACCGTCAACATTGAGATCTACACACAGTTTGACACTCATATTAATACGTCCTTGATAAAACGCATAGACTTCCAATTTAAAAGGTGAAAGCAGACGAAAAATATAAGCAGACCATAATATGGCAATAACTGCGATAGGTATTTCCGTCAAATGGAAGTGAAAGAGTTTAGAAATTTAGTGTTTCAGAGACTGCTGCACTGTATCTGTGATTGTTTGTTTCCTTGGACGAACTGTTATTACTTGACCGGAACAGCCCTTTACATACATGTATTATGCATTTTCACTATTCCATGCATTTGGTTTTGGTTGTGAAAGATGTTGGTCTAATTAACCTTTCTCCTCCCTGAAGTTTGAAATGAAAAACTCAAGATTCTTGTACATTTTGGAATATGTAAAGCTGATAACTGTGCAAATATTGCAATATGACAAACAATGCAGACCATGCTCAGAGGGCTCCGTATGATCTGGATCTTACCTTTCACAGCTACACTGTTTCGGAAAAGATAAGCATAACTATAATAAAAGTTATTACACAATATGCTTTACACGAATGAGCTTCCATTGATTTACGAAATCATTTTAATATGGAATTATTTTGTCAGTCTGTGGTGACAAATTAGGTATTAATTCTGCATCGCACATTGAGAACTGACAGGAATCCTACCTAATTCGCCTATGGAATTCTGATTAGAAAACGGTAGCAAAACATGGTGCAGAAACCGAAAACAAGGCATATGCTTTGTGTTTTCAAACAATACAAATGTACTGTGATCGAAGCGTCCCACTTTAAATCAAACAAAACGCAATTGTAAACCAACAAAAGAAAAGTTATCCAAATCAGTTATAGGAAAATGTAATTTTTACCATGTTGTCGATTTAAATAAACTAGTTGTCACACAACAATAAAGTCATTTCCGCGGTTTTTTGTACCGGTCAACGTAAATGTCATTTTTGTGAACAATACCGTTGTTTTTTAACCCTTTACCTGATAGCATTGTTTCTAGTGTTGAAGATATGTGACTACTTAAAGCAGGTTGAAAGTAAAGCAGAATGCGCCCTAAGGCGTATTCTGCTTTACTTTCAGCCTGCTTTAAGCTATTAACTGCTAGAATAAGGAAAGTATTTAATATGACACATAATCATTACGGTATAATTTGGAACTATTTTCTTCAGCGGATGAATAAAATGAATGTGCTAAAAGTCGCTTCTATAAGGGAAAGGGTTAATAAAGAGATGATTGATACTTTATCTTCTGCATGCTGTGTAATTGTAATTCACGTAACGCGGCGTCTGAACTGGATCAAACACATTTCCAAAGGTAAGTCAAGTCACGCTTGGTATGTTGAGGGTTAACTTCTATATTGCATTTCTATTTTGTCATTTTGGTTTGCCGTTTTGTACAGTAAACCTATTGTATTCAGGGCTACCATAAGTTGCTGATAAAAGTCCGAAGATGTTCAATTTTCAAGCGACTACAACCCCCTTAAGCATTTCGCTTTCAGGCACCTTAACACTAACATGATTGTGCAAACAGTTAAGATCCAGAGCAGAAGCCGCGTAACGCGGCGTCTGATCTGGATCTTAACTGTTTAACACTCAAATCAATGTTTCCTAAGAAAATAACGCATACATTTCATTTTTTTTTTCAAAAGTAAGAACAGATCCGTAGGTCCGGAGAATTTAAGAAAAATCCGAAGACTTCGGACAATTCCGGTGAAATGGCAGCCCTGTTTATTTGATTCATAAACATTTAATTAATCAAAGCGTTTGAAGCTAGATGTATATATTTACTGTAACATTTTATTATATCAAGATGCTATATTGTTTTACCTCTTTTAAAATTCAAGGCACAATTAAAAGTTTGTATTGACAACACATGGCATCTTTAGGCGTTGTCAAACCTGATAACATCCAACAAAGAAACTTCTTGTTGATCAGGTTTCAAATGCTGGCTTGAGGTAATGCATTTACTAACATTTTCCTTTTATGTGATAAGACAGTCTGATAAGGTTACACATGCACGTCCTTATCGAGAGTATAATGAATAGTTGCAAACAGTTTGGATCCTGATCAGGCGTCGCAACGGATTTGGATCCAAACTGTTTGATACTCATAATCGGACGTTGAGTTATTTTGTGTCTGATCAGGATCATAAACGTTTGCAAAAGAAACTAACTTAACTGGCCACTTAGTAAATGACACCAACTATATAGTTGAAACACGTTAACTTAATGGTTGCGTCTTAAGTAAGTAAATAGTAGACATACATCTCAGTATGCTTGTATATCAAAATATAAAATTGTCTACATCTCAATGTTAGATCAGACTCCTGTCTGTGTTGATACGCATTTCGGACACTTCGCTTAAAATGCTGTTGAATCTTGTAAAGGCAAGGGTATTACTTGCAATTTTGTTTAACCTTTTACCCCATAGCCTGTTTGTAATGTTGAAGATAAGTAACCCCTTAAAGCTGGTTGAAAGTGAAACAGAATGCGCCCTTAAGCGCACTTTGCTTTACCTTCATCCTGATTTAAGCTACCACCTGCTAGAAAGTAGAAATATTGCTTATAATACAAATGTGGGCCTGTATCAATTTGAAAAAAAAAATCATTGGATGAATATATAAAATGTGTAAAAATGAGTATATTTTGGAGTGATGGGTTAACTGAAAAGGTAAAACAGTCGAGTAGCATCGAGGCGGCAAACAACTAACCATTCATGTCTAAAGGGCTGTTTAACAACTTCTAGAAATAAAATTGCTCATACGGGACATCTAATAATAAATATCAAACAAATCGAGTATAGATTAGATTCTCTGTGGAATAAAACCATAACGGAGATTTAATCATCTTTAAGAACTTATTTAATGTCTACAGATGGTAAATTTGGTGAAAAGTAATTTTATTTTATTTGAAAATGGCCTGGTCAATTGGTCTGCAAGATAAGACGTTGATCTTCAATAAAGGACATTGTATATGACGAGAGTAATGATGTTCCTTTTAAGTGGTTGTCCCTTTCAAAAATGGTAAGCATCTTGAGATTAAGAAACAAAACACAGACAGGAACCATGTCAATTAATTAATATCAATTTAAGAAACACATCTGGTATTTCAGAGAAGAATGTCTCCAACTGCCTCGATAACATCAAGTAAGGCAAACAATTTATAATTCCCGATGCATTTACCCTTATCATGTTAAATCATCGTATGTGTAAGTACAGTGCTTAAACTATTTTCGAATCAATTGTCTTAACCCGTTACCCTTAACCCTGTTTCTAGTTTTGAAGACATGTGACCATTTAAAGCATTCTGTTTGACTTTCAGCCTGTTTAAGCTACCAATTGCTATGATAACAAATATTTCTTATGACACATATTCATGACTGTTTGAACAATTTTCTTCAGAATACAATGAATAAATTGTCTGTGCAAAAACAGTGCTTAAAATTTGTCGAATAAATTTTTTCAACTCGTTACCCCATATCCTGTTTCTAGTTTTGAATATGACCATTTAAAGTAGGTTAAAAGTAACTTTCAGCTTGTTTAAGCTACCATCTAATATGATAATAGATATTTCTTACACGTATGACACATATTCATGACTGGTTGAGCTACTTTCTTCAGTGGATAAATAAATTAAAGGAGTAAAAACGTATGTATAGGGTAATGGGTAAACCAATTGTTCTAATACAATGTAACAACATCCCCTTTCAACAGGTGTCGTCTGCCCTTATTTCGTAAATCTATGTTTAGGTCAAGTGACTTTTGAAGTAATATCGTAATGAATCCTGCTCAGACAATGCGTTATGAGATGTCTAAAATCAGGGTATGACTTTAACCATTGCACTCTGAGGTAGGTAGTGATTGGGTTAGAAACAATGGTCAAACATGTGCAAATGAGAAGCATGTCATGCTAATCACGTGTTTGATATTTGTGTAGACATTTTATCCCACGATTTGTTTTTAAATAAAAACTCTAACATGACACGTGAATTCGTCTCTATAAACAAAGAACAGGTCTATCGTGGTATACCTGAGACGTTATACCACGCACTTCCCTACCTCGCTCCTCCCGCGGTTATATGACATGACGTGACCTCGTGCGCTCATACGTTATGTTTTTTAAATTTCTTTCGTTATTCATATAGCCCGTAAAGACCATATACTTTTAACCAGTAACGTTACAGTAATTTTCTCATTCTTCTGTCTTATTTGATGTTATGTTTGTTCTATGCCAGATTGTGGATCGGTAAATGTAAATTTGCTTATGGGTGTTAGATTCTTGTAATGCCGCGGAAAAAGTTATTCGGTCGAAAAACTTCATCCGCTGAGGAAATAAGTGTGGAACATTTGATTTCCTTTCTAATGAATTTCTTTAAATCTGGTCATGTTAGAATCGAAATAATCTATATTCTACCGTTGTGAAACGGTATTTTACAACGGTCGGTCGTTGTGGTGCGCAGGAATTGACCACTCAGGCCTTTGGCCTTCGTGGTCAATTCCTGCGCACCACAACTCCCAACCGTTGTAAAATACCGTTTCACAACGGTAGAGCATAGATTATTTTTTAAATATATAACGCTCTACAATTGCAGTCGTGGCAGAGAAAGAAATAAACACAATGGGGAAACGATATCATGGTATCAAAAAAAAATTACAGTGAAACCCTTCTAAATCAAACTTTTGTTGCGACAACATAAATTTCCGGTATATACGTGTTTTATGGAATACAGCTGACCACTCTAAGCAAGTTGAAGGTAATTCTGCTTTACTTTCAATATGTTTTAAGTAATCATCTGCTGAAATATTTTCTTCAGTGTAGGAATAGATTAAATACGTATAAAGGCGTATTTATGGTGAAATTGGTTACAAGAGAGAAGAGTTCGGAACAGGACAAATGTTTTCGTCCGTTTTAGAGAGAATTTCGATATATACAGTGGAGAATGTGTTATTCATTCCCAATAAACGCGTTTACGCTAAAACTGTTATTTGCAGTGCAAACAGTTTGGAGCCAGATCAGACGCCGGGTAACCCGGCGTCTGATCAGGCTCCAAACTGTTTGCCACCAAGATAAACATGTAATATCAGAATTGTCAAAAAGTTGTTCTTTTACTACGTTTTAGTGCTTTGCGTTTGCGTACGTTTGCGTTTAAACGGGAAAGAATAACATATTCTCCACTGTAGAGGTTTCGGTTTGGAGTGGTTAACTGTATTCAATTCGACTGATGCGCATTTGTTGAAATAAACTGTTATCAAAGCATTGCTTTTTTTCTCTCTACTTTCCACTCAAAAGACTCTTCGGTATTGTTGGCAGTCCGTGGTCATCTGTTAAAATCTAGGGTCACTTTTCAAAAATAATACTAACGACAAATAATGCGGTAAAATATATCAGATACGTCAAAAAACAACTTGAAAGACGATTTAAAGATAGCGTTTAGCACACATCACAGCTTAACCCTCACTCAAATAACCTTTTGCATGTTTAAAGACAGATGGTAGCTTAAAGCAGGCTTTATCCTGCATTTAGCTCCATTCTGCTAGGATGTCGAAAATATTTATCAAGGAATATAGTCACGGCTTATAAACAGCAACTATTTTGCTATGGAAGAGAGATAAATTCAAGGCGTAAAAATGCGTATATAAGGAGACAACAATATGAACGTAAAGCAAAAAGGTATATCCGAAAGGAGTTCTTTGTTACATTTTCAGTCTGTTTATAACTGTCAAGAAGCTTAAACATCGACCCCAGAGACCTCCATACCTTGTCAAGGTTCTGGTGCTTAAATGATAAATTAATGTAATTTGGAATTGTTTATTTAATGGTTTAATTGTACAATCCAAACTAAGGTACGCGTGTGGCGAACGGTCGCCAGACACCTAGGATTGCAAACTCGTACATTGGAGAAAACGTTATTCTTTCCCAATAAACGTGTTCACGCTAAAACTATTATTTCCTTCGCAAACAGTTTGGAGCCAGATCAGGCTCCAAACTGTTTGCCACTCAGATTAAAATAGATAGTAAGAATTGTCAAAAAATTGTCCTTCTCTACATTTAAGTGTTTTGCGTTTGCGTTTAAACGGGAAATAATAACGTTTTCTCCTGTAATAAACGGTGTCCAACTAAATGAAACATCTCCAAGAAATACATTGATCAGCGTTTCCAACCTAGCTGCAGCAATTCACGTCTATCAACTAAACCCACAATGAAAGGATACTTGCCATAAAAGTCAGGCAATACTGCACGTAAACGGTAAAAATACTTGCATGTTCCATGGAAATCAGATAGTTTGTTAACTTTCTATTATATTAAACGCCTTCACTGCCATGACGTCATCAAATTTAAACAACTGTCGTCTGCTTCTATTTCTAAAAAACAATGTTTAGGTATTTTAACTGAAGAAATATTGAACCAGTGTCAAATAGTTTGGATCCTTATCAGACTCCACGTCAAGCGGCGTCTGATCAGGATCCAAACTGTTTGCAAATAGCTACTGTACATGTACATGGGGTAAGGCAGTGAAGGGGTTAATGCGTTTTTAAATCGTTCTGTAAAATATCTAATTGATATTGTGGTATTGGAGTGTAATAAAGTGCCAAATACGTACCGGTTGAATAAAACTGTATGTTAATATGTTGATACAATCATCACATTCCACATGTAGCATGTTATAAATCGTTTTAATATAGATCGGTGCAGTGATGTTTGTCCTCAAATCAATTGATTGGTTTTTAATCTTAGGGACCGTTCTGCGTATTTTAAAAAAATAAAATTAATCCGTTTCCCGCACAGTGCAACCATTTTCCCTAATATTTTGCCTGCTGGTCGCGACTGCACTATCTTTGCAAAAAACTTAGATTCAGATAAGTCGCGACGTCTGATCTGGACCCAAGAATCTTGAGACTAATCGTTCGGTTTCTCTACTTAAGAAATTAAGATTTTATCAAAAATAAAGTAAAATCACATCATTTTAACACAATGACATCTCAGGATATTTTGTTGTTTGATAAAATCTTAATTGTGGTGGCAATCTTGTTTTTTAAGAAATTCTACTGCGCTTAATTGCTTTTCATTAGAATTAATTGTTTTCATAACGCAATCATTACATTTTTTAAATGAAATATTGAAACACTTGACTACCGATTACAAACAGTCATTTATATGTGTTTCTATATTTGGTTGAGGAATTTCGTTTTACATTTTGAAAATAATACTCACCCTTATTCTACAAAGTTGCATAGACCGAACTGACCTGACAGGGCGGAGTTTCGATGAAAACCTTTGCATTAATTTATGGGAGCAGCAGCACGTTGGTTTTATTATCGTATCTACCATTGTCGTCTGCCGTGTTACTCATATTTACATGTAAGTATATATTTTACAGAAGGAATATAATGGTAAAAGAGATTATACACCGTTTTACGCGGCATCTGATATGGATTAAATCTGTTTGACAATGTAAGCCAATTCTTAATTTTCCCTTCAAATTACTACTCTCTCCGAACAACACATACCATCTTTGTCTTCCACAGAGTGTTGTTGTAGAAATGTAGCACCGTATATATTTCACGTTGATATAACTGCATGCATAAATTGTGTTTCTCCATGTCGAAGGTTTCGGATAATAATAATAATATAATAATAATAATAATAATCTTTATTTCCTCCAGATAAGGAGAGCACAACACTACATAATACAAACAGTTCAAACGTGTATGTACATACAAAGTGACAAACGAAAAGAAAAGGGGAAAAGAGAGCAAAATATGAAACAATTATGTGGCGATGTATAGTTGCGTGTATTTGTCTCCCCTGGAAAAGACAAATACACTCAATTATACTTCGGTCTATACAAATGTAAATTGATTTATATTTGCCAAAAATTAACTCCATCCTGCCAGGTGAAAACAATCGGCCTATATAAATCGGGAGAGGGACTCCAAGTTTAACATCTCTAGCAATCGGGCGTTTGTATAGCAAACACGTATATTTGTTTAAAACAATAATTTACAATAAGAACATAGGCAATGTTTATTTATCGATTTAATTTCACAGTTTTACCCTAGCAATGAGTGTATATATCATTTACAAACAGTGATCCGATGAAACGTACACTTGTTCTATTCAAGTAGGGAGTACATGTATCGAGATTAGAGGGCATAATAAAGAACCCTCTGACAGGGTCGGCACTGCTTGGAATTTTTTATAACACCATATTTAGTTACAAATGATCGAATCTAATTTGGAAAGTGTCCATTTGATGCCCCATGGGTTAATGAGGTAATGTTATCATTAGTTTAGTTGAAACATGTTTAGTCCATAATCGTGACGCAGTGCTGCCATAAGATGTTTTCGAAAAATTCCTAAGATTTTAATTTTTTTCCTTTTTTTGCAAGCTAAGAGCAGGTTGAAAGTAAAGCAGAATGCGTCTTCAGACAAATTGTGCTTCACTTCGATCTGCTTTACGCTAGAATATGCTGGGATAAAAATCCAAAGATTTCGGAAAATTCCGGAGAAATTGCAGCCCTGGTGACATGAAGAGGTTTGGAACACAAGTTCTTAAAACCTTAGAGACGGCACTCATCCTACAGTGGAGCAAACATTATTCTTTCTCATTAAACGCGTTTACACTAAAACTATTATTTCCATTGCAAATGGTTGGGAGCCAGATCAGGATACAATTTGCTTAAACGACACTGGCAACTAGAAGCTAGTTGCGTTTACGAAATTAGAATCAACATGTTGCGTATATGACACTGGCAACCAGAGTTCTTTGCTTAAACGACACTGGCAACCAGAAACTAGTAGCGTATACGCTACTGGATTTTAGAAACTAGTAGCGTTTTCGCTACTGGCTTCTGGAAACTAGTGTCGTTTAAAGATAGTGGTATTTAAAATTTTCTGAAACGACACTGGCAACCAGAAACTAGTAGCGTATACGCTACTGGCTTCTAGAAACTAGTATTGTTTACGCTACTGGCTTCTGGAAACTAGTGTCGTTTAAGTAAAGTGGAAATTAAAATTTTTCTTAAACGACACTGGCAACCAGAAACTAGTAGCGTATACGCTACTGGCTTCTAGAAACTAGTAGCGTTTACGCTACTGGCTTCTTGAAACTAGTGTCGTTTAAAGATAGTGGAAATTAAAAAATTTCTGAAACGACACTGGCAACCAGAAACTAGTAGCGTATACGCTACTGGCTTCTAAAAACTAGTATTGTTTACGCTACTGGCTTCTGGAAACTAGTGTCGTTTAAGTAAAGTGGAAATTAAAATTTTTCTTAAACGACACTGGCAACCAGAAACTAGTAGCGTATACGCTACTGGCTTCTAGAAACTAGTAGCGTTTACGCTACTGGCTTCTTGAAACTAGTGTCGTTTAAAGATAGTGGAAATTAAAAATATTCTTAAACGACACTGGCAACCAGAAACTAGTAGCGTATACGCTACTGGCTTCTAAAAACTAGTAGCGTTTACGCTACTGGCTTCTGGAAACTAGTGTCGTTTAAGGAAAGTGGAAATTAAAAATTTTCTTAAACGACACTGGCAACCAGAAACTAGTAGCGTATACGCTACTGGCTTCTGGAAACTAGTGTCGTTTAAGGAAAGTGGAAACTAACATTTTTCTTAAACGACACTGGCAACCAGAAACTAGTAGCGTATATGCTACTGGCTTCTAGAAACTAGTAGCGTTTACGCTACTTGCTTCTGGAAACTAGTGTCGTTTAAGGATAGTGGAAACTAAAAATTTTCTGAAACGACACTGGCAACCAGAAACTAGTAGCGTATACGCTACTGGCTTCTAGAAACTAGTAGCGTTTACGCTACTGGCAACCAGTTCCGTTTACGCTACCAACTTCAGCCTCCCGGTCAAACATCATGTTATGCTTATCATGTACAGTTGGTAAAACGTTATTCTTACCCGTTTATACGCAAACGAAACGCAAACGCAAAGCTCTATAACATAGAAAAGTACAACATTTGGACAAATCTGACAATTCATGTTATCTTGGCGACAAACAGTTTGGAGCCTGATCAGACGCCGGGTTACCCGTCATCTGATCGTGCTTCAAACTGTTTAGAGAGGAAATAATAGTTTCAGCGTAAACGCGTTTGTTTGGAAAGAATAATGTTTTCATCACTCTATTTGAATTTTCGGTTGAACTTTCGTAATACGTATTTTACGTATTACAGTGGAGAATCTGTTATTTTTTCCCGTTTAAACGCAAACGTACGCAAACGCAAAGCACAAAAACGTAGAAAACTTTTGGACAATTCTGATAATTCATGTTTATCTTGGTGGCAAACAGTTTGGAGCCTGATCAGACGCCGGGTTACCCGGCGTCTGATCTGGATCCAAACTGTGTGTAATAGAAATAATAGTTTAAGCGTAAACGCGTTTATTGGGAAAGAATAATGTTTTCATCAGTGTATTTTAATTTTCGGTTAAAATTTCGTAATACGTATTTTACGTATTACGATATTTTTTTTTATCAAAATAAACGCATAACAACAGACGACCATCATTTAAATGTGTTGAAGTCGTGACAGGTACAGTGGAGAAAACGTTATTCTTTCCCGTTTAAACGCAAACGAAACGCAAACGCATCGCAATAAAACGTAGAAATTAACAAATTTTCGACAAATCTGACCATTCAACTTAATCTGAGTGGCAAACAATTTTGAGTCTGATCAGACGCCGGGTTACCCGGCTTCTGATCTGGCTCCAAACTATTTGTAATGGAAGTAGTGGTTTAAGCGTAAACGCGTTTAATGGGAAAGAATAACGTTTTCGCCACTGTAGGGGGTCATATTATGCATATTTATTTTAATAAACACATAGGCGATATCTTTCGGATGACGATCTGTACATGTATGTTATTTAAAACGTTAATATTCAATCTTACTGCTTTAAATATACGATGTGCATTAATTTGTTTAAACCATTTTCGAATATTTTGATTTTATGTTATTCTTTCAGCTCAAAAGGTTCTTGCATGAACACCGTCAAAATGGCAGTATACTTGGATACATTTTATCACCTTATAAAGAAACGGAGTCACCTTTTAAATGTTTAAATGGACATTTAAAGCAGATTTTAACAAGCAGAAGTTTTGATGTGTCTAGAACGTATCAAAGCGTTTCCTCGTAAGATTAGCTGTTGCTGTTTGCTTTTTATCCGTTCAGTATGCTTATATAGATAAGCCTGAGCGTGTAGATCTGTATATTATATCATGTGATATTTGTGATACATATTGTATGTTTAGTTACTCTTAAAGAGCACAGTCTCTTGTAATTCTATAAAGAATGGCATGGTTATGATTTTAAGTGTATGTCTGTACTTGTATATGTATTGTTACCATGATGAGACTTAAATAAACAAATAAACACCTTTCCTAAACAATTATCACAAGAAATAATGCCTTAAAACACAGCAGAATACGCTTAACTAACCGCTGAAGAGGATTCATAGATAGCGTTTAGCACAGATCACTGCTTAACATTTCACGAATAACTTTTGTCAGTATTCAAGACGGACGGAAGCTTAAAACAGCCTATAGGTAAAGCACATTTACTTACAACCGGCTGTAAGCTATAATCTGCTAGAGCAAAGAACTATTGTGTATGCTGCATACTTTTTTCTATAAAGAAGGTGGAACAAATTTAAGGCGAACAAAAGTGTATGTATCAGGAACATAATTTAAGGGAAAACGAAAAGCTCTATCCAAAAGAATTTCTGTGTTTTACTGTTTTAACCCTTTCCCCGATAGAAGCGACTTTTAGCGTATTTAATTTATTCCTCCGCTGAAAAAAACAGTTCCAGTTTATACCCTCATGAACAATTACCATAACAAATATTTTATATTGCCTAACAGATGGTAGTTTAAAGCAGGCTGAAAGTAAAGCAGAATGTGCCTTAAGGCACATTCTGCTTTACTTTCACCCTGCTTTAAGTGATCACATGTGTTTAATATTATAAAAAGGTTATTGGTTAAAGGGTTACATGTAAACTGACATCGAACGCAAGCCGTTCCTGGAATTCCGTATTTGCAATATTTGTTGTACAAACTCAGTTACGGTGCATGTGTATGCAACGAGTACAACACACCGAGGGCGCCAGACTCGTTATAGACGGTGTCAAACTAAATAAACACTTTCCAAGAAATACGGCCTTGATCAGCATTACCAATGCCGCGTAGCTGCAGCGTTTCCACTGTGTATTCTATTCGTGATAACAACTTAATATCTCGTTTATCATTCACGACTGTCAACCAAACCCACAATGAAACGATAATTTCCATAAAAAGCAGGCAATACTGCACGTTAACGTTAAAAGGACTTGAATGTTCGATGGAAATCAGGCAATTGTGAACTTTCTTTTATTCTTAATACGTTTATAGAGTTTTATAAATGGTTCTATTACAAGACATAATTGGTAATATGGAACTGGAGTATAATATAGTGCCGAATTCGTGCCGGTTGAATTAAACTTTATGCTAATATGTCAATAATTTTATATCTTACCCTTTAGCATGCTATAAAATTGCTGCATGACACTGATATTAGCGGAGATGATGTTTGGGTTTAGACCAAGTTTATGTTGTCAATTCTAGAAAACCATCGGCGAAAATATACATGTTAAAGGATTCAGTTATCGCACCGTGCGCCAAGACACCTTACCAAAACAAATCTGTTTTAACCAGTTCTCTATTCTTCTTATTTAATCATTTCGTGGCCTTGATATCGTTTGCGTTGATACTGATGTCTGTTTTGTCTGCTTAAACGTTATATTTCAGTACATATGATCAAAGATATATCGCTACAACTGTCAACTAGTTTGGATCCTGACCAGACGCTGATTTACGCGATCTCCGGCCAGGTCCAAAACTCTTTACATGTGAAAAGTCGACATTAGTTGCCCATTGCAGTGCAAGGGTTAAATGCCTGTTAAGCACAAGCTATTGTTGAATAAGTGTTCTTAATGATAAGGTAAGGTACTGACCAAAACGTAAAGATTAAGATATTGATACCGTATAAAAGTTCTAACAATAATGCAATATTTGTAAAATGAAAATCAATCCCATTAGTGTAACACACAAATCTCTTAGAATATTTCGTTGATTGATAAACTCAAAATTATTATGACAATCTCGGCTTTAAAGACATTCTACTGGGTTTAATTGCGTTTCATTAGAATTAACTGTTTTTATAACGCAAACATGAATATTGTTTTCTGAGATATTGAAACACGTTATTACCGATTACAAATAGTCATTTTTATTTGTTTTTGATTTTGGTTTAAATATTTCTTCTAATGTTTGGAAAATGATTTTAACTCGAAAAGAGTCACACTTAAACTCCTTAGGCGAAGTCTTGTTAGCACTTTAAGTATACATGTAAATGAAAAAAAGGTAATTGACAATATAACAGTACAATACAACCTTTCTCTTACGACCACTAAAAGGAGCTTTTTCTGTTTTACTGTCACCTTTATTTGAGTTGTCACGTGTGTTTCATACAGCGCTCCCTCTCTACGACATCCAATGGGAGACAAAGATTGTGTGCGTTGTGCGGGGGGAGTCGTTATAGAGAGGGCAACAGGTTTACATTTGCAAACAGCTTGAATCCAGATCATACGCCGCGTAACGCGGCGTCTGATCTGGATTCAAGCTGTGTGTCACTCGTCAATATATTTATTCTATCAAAATGTCCACTTACATGTACATTTGCGAAAACACAGCAGACGATAAATTTTAGTAGACGACAGTGCAGCCATGGAATGGTTTGAAATAAATTTCGTGTTTAGGGAACAGCGGTATGAGTCGTTGTAAGGAGGGTGTCGTTGTTGGGAGGGCCGTTATAGGGAGGGAACACCGTACTATCAATTAGTCTTTGTTTTAGTGATTGTAATAGATGGGATTTAATGTATATTGTTAATTGACGCAACTTTTTTTTATAGCACATGCATTGCAGTGGAGAAGACATCGACCTCTCCTGTTTAAACGCACCGAATCGCAAACATATTATCTTAAATTACTGAAATTGCAATTGTTTGAAAATGTTCAAGATAACTTTCAAACTTGTCAAATAGTTTGGAGTCTTGTCAGACGCAAGGTTACCCGGTGTCCAATCTGACTCTAAACAAAAACATTTACAGTTAAGATCCAGGGGCCCGTTTTACTAAACTACTTACGCAAAATATTTGCGTAAGTCAGAATCGTTTTACTGTTATTTTTTTATCATAAACGTTTGCAAACAGCAAATAGCCAGATCAGAGGACGCGCTAAAAGCGCGTCCTCTGATCTGGCTATTTGCTGTTTGTAGCAAATGATAATACAAAATATAAATTAAAATTTAAAATGTTGACTTACGCAAATAATTTTCGTAAGTTGTTTAGTAAAACGTGCCCCTGGTCAGACGTCGCATATTCCGATGTCTAATCATGACTCCAAGCAGCTTGCAATGGACATTATTGGTTTAGCATGTACGCGTCCTTTGAGAAATAGTAACGTCTTTCTCAATGATGAACACAATTGGTATTATGGCTCTTACTTAAATGACATACGACACTGACATTCTAGATATATACTAGACCATCTAGTGTCCAAGTGGATAAATACGTGCACATTGGGATCATTGTATTCCACTACTGTTATCGGAGTAGCAAACAGTTTGGAGCTTGATCAGACGCCGGGTTACCCGCCGGCTGATATGGACCCAATTAATATAAACATCATCAGCAGACTGATTTTCTTACAGGTTAACACTTAGGCAACACTTTGCCTGTTGATCTCGACTTTCCTTGCATTCGCAAACAGTATGGTTCCAGATCAGACGCCGCATTATGCGGCGTCTGATCTGGAACCATACTGTTTGGCGGATTATGTTGAGTTTCGACATTCTTAAACGACGAAATTTTAATTATATAATATAAATAAGTCCAGACGATAACTCTGAACCAGACGGTATTATAGTAGCCATGCGTCTGTCAGCTATCGATGCTGGGCCAGTGAATGGTTCACGGATCACAATTTATTTATAATTACTGTACTTGGCAAATTGCTGCTTCATTGGTTTCCAATAACCCCGTGCCATTACGGTCCCCCATACACTTTCCAATTTATTAATTATCGATCGAAAGTAATTAAGATAATTAAAAACGCTACCTGTTCAAGAACGAAGGGCTGATCAATACTGCCGTACCTCGATTACTCGAGTTCTCTTAAATCAAACTTATCCGTGTACCAAAATTAAAACATGACTTTACCACGTTTTTCTTTAAGTTTGATAAACGGGTATATTCAACTAATGTGCCCAGCTATAAAGCATGACGGAGTTAAAACAACGAAATTAGTTTTAGTTCGACTCAGTGAGGTCCTAGATCAGGGAGTTTTATCTATATTCGTATCTGTTTCAGTTCGTTTTTAATTTATTTATGGCCGGAAATTGAAATGTCCTGTTCTTTCAATCAGCTGCATCCATATATTGCGAACAGAAAGTTTGTAGTCAATAAGGCTACACTTGCGTCCACGTCGAATTCAATAGAAAATAAAGTGTATTCTCAAACGAAACAAATGTTTACAAAATAACATTAACTCCTAAAACTTGAGAACAATACCTAAATATAAAATTAAAACAAATTGACTTTATCTTTAGGTAATTTGTCCAAGAGGTGCAAACTTACTAGCAAACAGTAAAGGCACTGATCAGACTGCTCCATCAAAGGCAGTCGTATAATGGTCTACACTATATAATTATGGTTTACACTTTTTGCTAAGGCATGTCCTCCCAATACTAAAGATCATTATGTAAATGTATCGTTATAATTTCGGAACAAACACGATAATACACAATTATGCTGATGCCCACAAATAATTCCGAACCTATTGATTTAATGATGAACTGCTGTATATCGAACTCTTCATAATCATTTCAAGTAC
The DNA here is from genome assembly GCA_922989275.2 of Gari tellinella. NCBI lineage: Eukaryota > Metazoa > Mollusca > Bivalvia > Cardiida > Psammobiidae > Gari > Gari tellinella. The sequence goes on from OV277866.1 coordinate 52,271,823, forward strand.
GGTACATGTTACATGTGGTATCAGTAAGATGCATCAATTTATTGTGGACAGCAATTCTGCATTTAAGGTAGGATACCGGTTTCCATTTGGAAAGTCATCCGACCCAAGGACATCGTGGTAACCATTCGGTCCTGTAAACATGAGTCTGTTTGTTCCTAGACTTTATTCAATGATAATAACGGTTTGTAAATAGGTCTTTAATGTGTATACCTTTAGAAATATACATGGTTTGTTGAGATTTTAAGGCTTGACCATTACGGGTAGACTTCCTTAAGAAGGCTTCACTTGCGTCCGTGTCGAATTTAAAAGAAAAGAAACGGTATTTTCAATATGTAGGCACGTTGACTAGTGGCAGCAAAGATGAAAAGGACCGACATCTCAAAAGCTCTTATACACAAGTATCTTTATGAAGTAGTTGTATGACAACATCAGTTTTCCGTTTTAACCACCCATTCCTTTTAGCTGCAATTTCGCGACATTTGTGTTGACTATGGCATGTAGATACTGCATATACATTGAAACCTCTCTTAATAAATAAATACGAAAGAAGACTCAAGCAGGAAACGCAACACAAACAATACACCCATCTCTAAAGCAGAACACACATACAGCCATACCATAACAAACAAACACACACACACACACACACACACACACACACACGCAATACCATTCCTTCATCTACACACTAAATAGAAAACAACACGCAAGACAAACATAAAGCTAAGTGAACATAGGAGCCCGCCTTGGTACGGTCAGTAGCAATCAATAATCAATTATAAATTAATTAACTATTAACAACCACTGGGGGGTTAAACCTGGGTTTAGGGGCGCCCAACCTCACACTTATCTCCTATATTCACCTATAACGACGAACAGTGTACATAAAATATAAACCCTGTTCCACAACCTTACAATAAAAAAGACCGCCAGCACAGTAAGTAAATACATGTAAAACATCTAACAAATTCTCTGACAGGATTATTAGTAACACGGGAAAGAATTAAACATTCAAGCCCGTGTTAAAAATAACCCACTATGGCAACGGTCAAATTGTACTCAAGCGAATAGTCTGTAGTCACGAGTAACTGTAAGACATGGGAGGGTTTAGGGTACGACAGAGAGGGAGAGAAAAACCAAAGCACGAAAATCCGACATAACTCTCCCGGTTAAGGACGGCTTTAGAGATACATCATCATGTAGTGCTAAGCCCTGTCTGTCGTCGCACAACCAAAGAGGAAAGCATAGTTATCAATTGTAGATTGATCGATAACCAAACGTGAAGTGCGCAGCAATATAGTTGGATCATAATCTTTTTTGAGGAAAAATCTAATACGTTTCACAAATAGGTTTTGAAAATGCATATGTCCAAGAATCTTACGAAGTCTGTAAATCACATCACCATAAAACTCCGGATGTGAAATACCTTGCCGCAGAAAAGACTTTAAGTTACATTTATACTTGTTAATGAGAGGAAGATTTCTATAAAAGAATTTAGAAAATGTTTTACGAAGTTTATGAAATCTGTACCCCTGTTTAAGAAGCTTTTCAGTAATAGTTTTATTACGAATGTGGAAGTCCTCAACAGAGGTACAAGCCCTAGCAAAACGAATAAGTTGTGAAATATAAACCCCGTAAGATGTAGAACGGGGAACATCGCCATCTAGATGAGGATAGTTTACAATACTAAAATCAAAATCATCTCGTTTATCGTAAATCTTAGAAGAAACAATACCGTTATTTATTAAAAGATCCAAATCTAAAAATGGTGCCGATAAATTTGACTCGTTTGTTTTATTAAGGGGTAATTCTTTTGGGTAAATAAAAGGAAACAACGTATCAAAAAATGGGTTGTCTATATTAAATATATCATCTACCACACAATAATTCTAGGATTCTTGAAGTTAGTTCCCGTATCAACTCGGACATCAGTCCAGAAATGGAATTTTAAGATAGAGCAGCAATAGCACTGGCCTTGTAACAGGCGTATAAATGCTAGCTACATGCTAATAGCAAGAAAATACTCCGAAGAAGCAGGAGAATATCCACAAGGTGGTGAGTTATACCGTGGTTGACTCCAGCTAGAATTCTAGAACATTAGTTTTGTGTGGAAGATGAGAATGCTTTTACCAACTATATGAGAATGCCAGGATTATAGGCTAGTCATCCAATCAGAGGGGGGACACTCATGTGAGACCAAATTTATATGTCGGAGTGAAGCTGGCCATGACCCTCAGACATTTGGCTACATGACAAATGTATCAAACTGGTACTCACGAATCCCACGAATGAGTTCAGAATACCACGAACACCCAAAAGCCGTTTACGAATCAGTTACGAATTATACAAAACAGTTACGAATCCTAAGAATGCAGTACGAAGTTTTTACGAATTAATTACCGATGGTTTCATTTTCTTGGAGTTCTTGGCAAAAGTTTTGAACAGCTCTAAACCTTTATCACGAATCCCCGACCGCTCACAAATTGCAAAGATTTGACAACGAATCAGGTAAGAACTCCACGAATTTGTTACGAATCTTCTACGAATCCTAGCATTTTCCAATTCGTATCGATTCGTGGGATTCGTAGTCGGTGTGGAGTAGGGGCATTAGAGAAGTGTTTCTGTATGTCTAAATTGTATAGAATAGTTTTAATTAAAGCATTACACGCAAGCCATGCTTTCTTTTACAAGTAATATATTGATCCCGATATGACGCCACCTTACACGAGTCTCATTATGATCCCGTCTCCAAATATTTTACCGCTCAGATGAAAAAAATTAGAAATTTGAACAAATGTTGTAATTTCTTGATTTAAATGCATTGCGACTGCGTTTCGTGTTTTGTTTACAGAAAGAATACCGACTTGTCTACTGTATCGTGATGCAATCCTATGGAGAGACTCTGAAAGACCCAGCTTTATTTCCCTATTTATCAGCACATAATAAGGTGTAATTGCAGACATTAACAACAGAAGGACAGTGCCTTTTGTGGTATTCTCTTTAATCATGAAACTTTTAAACGCAACTACACCCACATAACACAATTGCGTGGATCAAGATCAAATGCCGACTACGCAAAATGACATGCCATTACTAAAATAAGTAACAGCTTTCATGGTAATAGACATATTTCTGACTTTAAACTATTTACAACCACGTTTCATGTAACCGCGATGGTATATTTTTTATGACATACAGTCGATACTTTGAACTCGCGGTAGTTCGAACATAACCTTATTTTAAAGTTAAAACGTGGCTTCGCGAGTTCGAAGTATCAATTTTCGACTGTCTATCTAGTATCCTCTTTATTCTTTATTGTGAAAAATAGCACGTCAGATTTTATCAATTTCTGAAAAACGCGCCATTTTCTTAAATCTTTTACTAAACTATCATATCATCTGCGTATAAAAAGTCGACTACAATTGTCTTTCAAATTTCAAAACACCAATACGTGTGGCTTTTACAAATTACTCTCATCCTGATCCAAAGGGCTTGCAATTGTTATTAGGTCGGCAATGGAGGTTGATGTTTGAATATTAAAATGCGAGAAAGTTATTTCTCTAAATATCACTATCAAGACCTGCTCTTATAGTTCCTAAACCAATAATCCTAAAGCATTTGTTTTCAGTTTAAATACCTATTTCTGTTTAACATATTCTCACATTTCTGCGGAATATTTATACCATTTGCATGCAACTTTTAAAGTCTGGTAGAAAATAAACCCCACGAGAATAAAGATTAGCGTCTAAATGAAGGGTTGATTCTATATTAACATTTTCAACAAGTCACAGCCTGGATGTTGCGTTTAAAGAAATGCTGATTTGAATTCTCAACTTAAGATGTTAGGCATTTGTATTCAATCTACATACGTGTCAAGCGGTTTGGATTCTGATAAAAAGCGTTTTATCATGTTCAAAACTGTTTGCAAATTCAGGCTCATTGTCGGCAATGCATAGGAATAAATATGAAATCATTTCGGGACCTTGAGCCGAACAATAAATACAACGTTTATGAATTAAACATTTTGCAGTCCTTTAGAAGTGGCAATGCCGTCTAGCCAACTGCATTTTCACTGAATATTCATTAGATACGTTGTTTGTTTAATGCTACTCTAGCACAAAACTACATGTAGCATGTTGTAATTATGGACAGTCAATATAACTTCTGAGCTTCGGTTCTACATGTACATGTATTTAATGACATATCTCAAGAGACCATTTCTCTGTATCTTTCAGAGCAAAGGCAGAAAAACCTCCTACCATCATTTCGAAGGCTTAGGGATATTAATGTCGAATCATTTAAAAGAAATTTCTTAATTCAGATTCAATGAAAGAAATTCTGAAAATGACAGATATTGACGAAATTGTCGGTGTATACACACATGAACATAAAGCTCTGACCAATAAGCATGCACCATTGTACTAAGACCATAACTCTCAGGCCATCATGTCCAGGGTACACCCAGGAACTTCACGATTCTAAACACTTAAGGCGTAAGCTGGAACGAAAGTGGAAATTATCCAAACTCGCAATTGATCATCAACTGTATCGAGACCAGTCTGCTAAAGTAAAAAAATTATTAGCAAAGTCAAAGGTTAATTTTTACACAGAAAAAGTAGAATTCTGTCAAAGAAACTCGAAGAGTCTTTTTAAAGTCACTAAGCACCTCCTTAGTGCAAACAGTGAAATTGCACTTCCCAAAAATGTGTCCTCAAAACAACTTGTGCATGATTTCAGCGACTTTTGCATTGAAAAAGTGGCCAAAATATGGACATGCATTGCTTCTGAATCAACGGCATGCACCCCAGTAATCACAGAAACATTGCATTCAATGAGCTCTTTAGAAAGTTTTGACACTGCTACAGCAGCAGAAATCGGGGAGATTGTCAAGGCATCCCCATGTAAGTCCTGTGAACTCGACCCAATACCTACATGGCTCTTAAAGTTATGCCTTGGCGAGCTCCTACCGTCGTTAACAAAAAGTGTGAACTCTTCGCTGGAATCTGCGTATGTTCCAAAAGAATTCAAAAAGTCGCATGTAAGACCTCTTTTGAATAAACCTGGTCTCGATACAAATGATCTTAAGAACTAAAGGCCTGTATCAAATTTGCCATCTCTCTCCAAAGTATTTGGAAACGTTGTAGACAGACGCATTGAGTCCAATTTGGCCACAAACAATCTGCATGAACAGCATCAGTCAGCATATAGTAAGCACCACTCTTCAGAAACTGCTCTTCTTAAAGTTCAAAATGACATCTTGCAATATCTTGATAAGAATGATATCACAATTCTAGTGATGATTGACCTATTAGCCGCATTCGACACAATTGATTATGAAACATTACTCAATCGCCTTGAAAAAGACTTCAAAATCATTGGAAACCCATTAAAGTGGATGAACTCATACCTGAATGATCGTTACCAAACAGTCGCAGTAGATGGAGAATTATCTGTCCCAGTTCATATGAAATATAGTGTGCCACAGGGCTAAGTCCTGGGACCCAAAAACTATATCTTGTACACAAAATCTGTCGGCTCAATTTGCAGAAATTATCATCTGGATCATCACTTCTATGCATATGATTCACAGTTATACTTGACATTCAAGCCTAAAGACACATCTTGTCAACAAGAAACCCTCTCAAAGGTCGAAGGGTGTCTAAAAGACATAGTCTCATGGATGCACCAGAATATGTTGAAGCTGAACACTGACAAACCTGAGGTCATACTGTTTCACTCAAAAAAGGTTAACATTCCCGGAGAGTTTTACGTTCAAGTGGGAAACTCTAAAATCCATCCATCATTGTGTGTGAAAATGGATAAGACACAGCACATCGACGCTGTGTGTAGGTCTAGCTACGCACAGCTGCGGCATATAGGTCATATTAGACAGTACCTTTCTATAGAAGCTACAAAGACCTTAGTCAATGCTCTGGTCACATCAAAAATTGACTACTGCAACTCACTGCTATATGGGATTCCGCAAAACTACAAGAACTACAGCGCGTGCAAAATACAGCAGCACGCATCATTACCAGGATTCCTCGGTACAATCACATCACTCCAGTCTTGAAGGATCTTCACTGGCTTCCAGTTCAACACAGAATTGAATTCAAAATTCTGACACTCACATACACAGCCATGTGCAATGATTCTCCAAGGTATATTGTCAGTATGCTTGACGTGTATAAACCTCGAAGAGAGGTGCGGTCTGCGACTAAATCAGTATCGCTGGTTGTACCGAGAAGTCGTTTGGTGAGGTTTGGAGATAGAAGTTTCATGCATGCAGCCCCAAAGCTCTGCCATCAGACATCAGAGATACGAGCTCAGTTGCAGTCTTCAAAAAGCGTCTGAAAACACACATCTTTAATATTTGTTATTAGAACACTGCTACCTATGCGATATGTTCTTGCTGTAGATGTTGTGGATCCAAATGGGAGTTCTGGAGTACTATCTGGTTTTTGGTCTCTTATAGAAATTTTTAGTTATTGTCGCATGCTATTTTTCCTAGTTATGTTACATTGGGCGGCCTGCATTGGGCGTTCTGCTATTAGTTCTATCACTCGGCATTAAAAAGCTATTTGCTTTATTGCTAATTGATAGATGGGGTAACGTAATCGCTGTTTTGGGGGCTGTCTTTTGCATGTTTATTCATGTTTATTTTAGATCTAATTGTAGTTATTTGTCTTTTCTCGGTGGCCTTCGTTGTGCGCTCTACTGTTATTTCTATCAGTCGACATTGAGAAGCCATGTGCTTCATTGCTAATTGATTGATGGGGTATTGTGATCGCCATTTTGGGGGCTGTCTTTTTTATGTTTATTCATGTTTATTTTAGATCTAATTGTAGTTATTTGTCTTTTCCTGGCGGCCTGCATTGGGCGCTCTACAATTGTTTCTATCAGTCGACAATCAGAAGCCGGTCGCTTCATTGCTGTTTGATGGGAGTAATGTGATCGCCATTTTGGGGGGCTGTCTTTTATATGTTTATTCATGTTTATTTTAGATCGTATTGTAGTTATTTTAGTCTTTTCTTGCTTTATAGGTACATTTGTGTAATTTCATGGAAAAGCTTTTGAACGCGCTACCCCTGTGTGAAAAGAGCGCTATATAAATCTGGTATAATAATAATAATAATATCAGTTTAAAACAGTTATCGTCTGCTTTTGTATCTGACATTTAGATTTAAGGTATTGTGACATACGAATTATTGAAATAATTACAATTCAGTTTTACCTAAGACGACACACTATTGCAACCGTGGTGATAAGGTCATGTATTGATGAAAAATGAAGATCTCACATTACAGATCAACACTAAACACTCTCGTTCGATTTTAAATCTGTTTGCTGTAATGTTTTCAAACTAAGAAAAAAAAAATATTGAAGAACATTGACGGCGGTTTCTCAATATTTGAACTTCAGTCGAACTTCGATTTCTCAAACTCATTTAACTCGAACTATCCAAAAGTTCGACATATACACTGCATTATTTCATGCTCGGTTAAGTCGAACATACCATATAACTTCGCAACGTTTTAACTTTGAAATACGGGTTTGTTCGACAAAACCGACTTTGAGATATTGAAGTCCGACTCGAAACTGTTTGCAGTTTGCTATGATGATTTTGTAGGAGAAATAAAAACTGAAAACTATTGTGGACGACAATGTTTGTTATGCATTCTTATGTAGATCCTCAACTCGAGTAGTGTTATGTGATCTGACATCCCTGGCAGAAGTTTCTCTCCTAAAAGATTGAGATTTGTCATAAATGACTTTGACTGTACAAGTAACGTAACCCAGACTTTATCCGCATGTAAAGATGCTGTGCAACAGTCAACTGTTGCACCAATGCAAAGGTCTAGAAGATTCTAGTTAAATCATTTTATTTGAACGGTTTTATTGGATAACCGTCAAAACTGCTTAATGTACACTTAAATAGAGAGACCTGCAATAAAACAGTTTTTTTACTTATATGAACTATATCTTTTTGGAGCCAGATGAGGATACCAACTGTTGGTCATCCATATTAAAGTATATTATCAATATACAAAATCTGCCACTTTCTTAATATTTCGTTTGCGTACAGGTTTCAAAAGAGGTAAGAAGCAATGCCGTCTTCATTAACCCTTTACCTCATAGCCTGTTTCTAGATTTGAAGGCAGGTTACCACATAAAGCAGGTTGAAAGTAAAGCAGAATGCGCCCTAAGGCGCATTCTGCTTTACTTTCAGCCTACTTTAAGCTAAAATCTGCTAGGCTGTATAAAATATTTGTAATGGTAATTGTTCATGAGGGTATAAACTGGAACTATTTTCTTCAGCGGAGGAATAAATTAAATACGCTAAAAGTCGCTTCTATTGGGGAAAGGGTTAAAATTAAGCATATAGTTCATACAGTTGGAAAGACGTTACTCTTTAAAAAAAGCAACATAGTTTTTCCATTGCAAGCAGTGTAAAGCCAGACCCGGTGTCTGATTTTGCTTCGAACCATTTGGCATTACGTTTTATTTTAAAAAAAAATGATTGTCATAATTGTCAAAGAGCTGTAATATTGTGTATGTAACTATATTGTGTTTTGGTGTTTTGTTTAAACAGGAAAGAATAACGAATATCCCCGTTTAGTTTCAAACCAGAGTAGCATTCACCCTTATTCATTTTCCCCAACTAATCATGACGTACATGTATTTACAGGTGCATGACAACTGTTTATCAAAAGTATTGTTTCGGGCAAAATCTCTGTTTTCAGCCTCTTTAAGTATCCCTATTTGTAACGACATTGCATCTTTCAACGATTCTCATTTACATGAATTTACTTAACATTGGTAGATTTAAATGGGTAGAGAGTATAAAATCTCATTTTTAAAATGAACTCATAACATGTAACCCTTTACCTTGAAGACAGTTTCAAATTTTAAAACAAGTGAACACTTAAAGCAGATTGAAAATAATGAAGATTGCGGCTAAAGGTGCATTTCGCTTTACTTTCAGCCTGCTTTCATCTGCTGGAATATAGAAAATAAATATTTCGTTTGTAACACGAATTTTATCTATTTTCTTCAGTTTAATAAATTGACTACTCTTAAAGGCGCTTCTACATGTATGCGAGTTAAAAAATTAAAAGCTTGCGTCTTTAAACATGCTTCATTATCTTGTCGTATTTCGTACGTTAAACTCTGAGTAGATACATTTACCAATATGAGGAAAAAACAATCACCATCAAATTGTAAAAAAGTTTGTTTTCTAATGAGACGCCGAGTTACTCGAAGTCTCAAAAGAGACGTATGTGTTCGCTAGAGTTAATGAAGCTTTGCACATCATTGAGCTGAAGGTTACACATCTATATTAGTTCTATGTTGGTGATGGGTCATTACATCTCTGAACGATAATGAAACGATATAATATTACGTATTCAATAATTGCCACCTGATAGTGTTAGTCTTTACCATGCTAAACCGATTGTCTACTTAATAAATGATGTCAAAAAATAATTGAAACCGAGTTTTATGTCAATTGTATACAAATAAAATCCCAAAAGAAGAGTCTAACAGTTTGAATCCTGATCTGACATCGATTTTATCGGCTTCTAATTTGGATCTAATTTGGATCTAAACTGTTTGCAATTTTAAGCAAGGTCGCGCTTAGTATGATAAGGATTAATTCAACCAAATCAACCAGCTCTGGACGATCGGATGATGCGTCTATTTATCGATCACGACAGATATCTAGTTGATCGATTGATATATGTCACTTTGCCTTTCCCTTGTGATAGAACGCCGACCAAATTGAAACCTAAAATCGACTATTGCAGTATAGGTGTGAAATATACAGCTAACACTGAGTTGAAAACCGGAAGTATCGACCTTCAAGAGGTAGGAACACGAATTTTTCAATATTGTATTAAGCGACCCTAAATTCAAAACTTGGATGTATCTCTTTAGAGAGGTGAACATGAAATGCAGGATATAAACAATGCAGAAAATTCCTATCTGAACTCTCTGTATTATTTTTATTTTCCATTTAGCACCCACTTGTATCTATTAACACTACAAGGTGTTCTATTTGGTGGTCGGTTAATACAATACTGTCTTACAGAGATGCCTTTATGAGCGAAAAATTAAATTAAGTTGACTGTGCTGTATTCTTCTTTGCTGCTTCCCTTTTCCGTGACCGGCATGTACTACATGTCTGTCCATGATTTCTTTGCTTCTCGCAATTTGTGCGCACCTTGCTTTGAATAATCCGGTACTGAGACATAACATTCTCACGTGTGCGGTTCAGTCCCTTTAGCATGCTCCTCATGTCACACAAGTTAAAAGTACACTTGTATAATGCAAAGAGTGACGACCCAAATCAAAGGGATAAAAAACGGTCAATCTGATCAGGGTCTGCATTGTTTGTTTGTTTTTTATATATTTCATTAAATAAATAATGAAATTCCTAAATAGTAGAAAAAGTTACCGGGCAAGACTTACCTTGAAACAAATTGTCGATTTGAGGTTTCATAAACAGTTTAAAGGGGAAGCATAAACTCTTCTCAGTTTTCCATAAAGGTTGCCTCTTCCAATGCCAACAGTGTCTAAAGACGACTTTGCAAACAGTTCGGATCCTTATCAGACGCTGCGTAAGTATCAAACTGTTTGACACTCGTATTGTTATTTCTTCAGTCATAACAGTCTTAAATCTGAGTTTAAAACTAGTGTAGACTACATGCTAATACAGATGATATTTTGGCAGTGAATGGGTTAAAACTGACGATTAAACTTGGCAGGGAAAGAGCTAATGATACATAGCTTACGTCTATATATAAGGTGGAGAAAAATAGCAATATTCTATTCATGCATATCGAATAGAACGAATCCCAAGCGACATCAGTATTCATTGAAGTAATAAGATAATATCCTTTCATATGTATTCTACTCATTATCCCCTGAAACATCCAATGGAACATCCCAGTTTGCAATAAAGGCTGGTCCATTTTAGACTATTTAGGAGTAACTATTGTAATAAATTGCAAAATAACAAACAGTGGAGTCCCTGATCAGAGGGCTCCTGCAGGAGCCCTCTGATCAGGGACTTCACTGTTTGCATAGGACAAGTGTGCTCTTCACAGGTACACATTTGGTAATGACGCATATATGCGTCACTAGGGCTCAATGAGTTAATCTGAGCTTCGAGAAAATGGGAATTCGAAGATGTGTAGATACGAAATAAATAAATAATGACTCAAAAAAGAAATATGTCACATTCGTGAAAAAAGAGTAATCTAATTATTTACCATTTTGAATGTGGAATTCAATCGAACCTGAAATTGAAAACGAAAGCTCTGATACAATTTATCTCATTTCAAACAATGAAGAAACTAGAACTGAACTTGATATACAACATAAATTGTTAAATAAAATTAAGTGCAGGCACGTATTATCAATAAGGTTTGACCTGACGGTCATCACTTTCCGTCAGCTTTCGTTGGTACAATCGGTGGTACAATCGGGAGTTTCCGGATACTTTATTGATATATACCTTAGCCGATACCAAAAGTCACTGTGTTGCAATAGCTGAATGGATAGCGTTAATGACTCGTTGTGGAAGGGTCATGGGTTCGATTCTCGGTACTGTTTTGTAAACTTCGGCTGTAAATATTTTTTAAATAGTAAAATATTAAAAGTTTAGTATGCCTTAAACGATACTAAAATAAATCAGTCAGCAATTTTTTTTAAAAACGGCCTGCTGCCTGATGCCTTTTGATGCTTGACGAAATACAAAAGTAACGCATAGTGCTTTCTGGGAGTGTTTTGCATAACGTGGTGTTCTTTGGACCAGTTTTCTAGCCAAGTTTTTCCTAGGCAAGTAGCACTGTACTCTATTTCATATACATGTACATGCAATTGAATGAATGTCATGGTTTGCATGCGTCTATCCGCATTTTTAAAAAAAATACATGTACATATTCAATAAATAATACAAAACTCTACCGGGGTCGAACCCAATACCTTTACCTTGGTAGCGCGGCGACCTTACCACTGAGCCATCACCGACTGTATTTATCTATAACCGATAACACTATTCCAGTTCGAGTCACCGTTGAATTGTCTATTCTCAATACACTGTAGTTGTTTTCGGAAGCTAACGAATAACTTACGGAAAAAGACGGAATATGCATGAACCGTCAGGTCAAACCTTATCGACAATAATTAGTCCATTATTGACATCACCGCAAAACATCTGACTATGCAATACATATAGGTCAATGTCACTACACTGCGATGCAGCATACTGTATTCTAATATCAATTTTAAACGAACTTTTAAACTGTTATCAATAATTATGTAACCTTTAGTGGTGGATAAATGTTTGTCATAACAAATTAACAGGCCTATTGATTTTATTTTAAAAACAATATATTGTAATAAGAGCAACAACCGTTCAAATTCGGAATCTGATCTGATATACTCTGTTTGCAATAACGTGATAGCTCAACCCGTTCACTGCCATGACGTCATCAATTTAAAACAATTGTCGTCTGATTTTATTTATTTATTTCAAATTTTAGGTATTTTGATTTAAAAATATTGAAATGAGTTTTAAACAGTTAAGATCCTGATCAGACGCGGCGTCTGATCAGGATCCAAACTGTTTGCAAAAAAAATATTGTACTCGAGGTAAGGCAGTAAGGGGGTTAAGCACATATGCGCTTTTGTCATAATAATTTCTTTCCCGCTAAAGTAATGCACAGCCAGTGATGTTTCCTTTAATTCACTTTCTTGTTAAACATGTTATACAATAAAACCACTCTATAACGACCATTGAAATGAAGCTAAATGGTTGTATAAAAGCCAATTAACAGTTTCATGCAACGTAACAGTAAACGAGAAAGCTCTTACAGGAGCTTTTGTTTTACTATCATCTTGCTTCAAGCAGTGAGAACTACATTTTAGAAACATGTCCTATTTTACGACCACTCAATACAATGCGTGTAATCAGTGGTTAATTCAATTGTTCCCTTTCTACAACTACCCTCTCAACAACTACTCCCTCATAACAACGACCCTAGCCGCAGTTTTCCTAAGCAGTGCAGTTATGCTTTAAATGCTGCAATATCGTCTGCTAAAAGTTCGCGTCTGCTGTTTTTCTCAAAGTGACCTAATAGACATTTTGAAAAATATAATGACGAGTGACAAACAGCTTGAATCCAGATCAGACGCCACAATCGCGGAGTCTGAAGTGGATTCAAGCTGTTTGCAAATGAAAGCCAATTTCCCTCCTTAAAACGACTCCCTCCTCCGAACAACACACACAATCTGTGTTTCCAATTGGATGTCGCTGTAGAGAGGGAGCGATGTATACATCTGTTTAATGTAAATTGAAATTAAAGCAAAAGCAAAAAATCTTATTTTGAATACTAATGATTTACTGTTATCATTATCATTGATGTTATGAAGTTGGATTTTAAAAATAATTTTAAATAATTGTCAACTTTCAACATATTTTGGACTTAGGTTTTTCGACTACAAATCACCAGGTTAAAGTTTTTTGGACGGGTTATTTTAAAGCTTAATATTTGTGCTAGGCTGCTGAAATTTTGTATGGAGGTTCATTTGGAGATTAACATTGATGTTATGAAGTTTGAGTTTAACATTTAAATTTATGTCAATTTTCAACATGTTTTGGACTTAAATGTTTCGACTACAAATTTCTAGGTTAAAGTTTTTTAGACGGGTTGTTTTAAAGTTTAATACTTGTGCTAGGGTGCTGAAATTTTATATGAAGCTTCGTTTGGGGACAAATATTGATGTTATGAAGTTGGAATTTAAAAACAATTTTAATATTTGTCAATTTTTAACATGTTTTGGACTTTCCTTTTTTACTGCAATCACCAGGTTAAAGTTTTTTTGGACGGGTTGTTTTAAAGTAAAATACTTGTGCTAGGGTGCTGAAATTTTGTGTGAAGCTATATTCCGGATCAAACATTGATGTTATGGAGTTGGAATTTAAAAACAATTTCAATATTAGTCAATTTTTAACATGTTTTGGACTTAGCTTTTATACTGCAATCACCAGGTTAAAGTTTTTTGGACGAGTTGTTTTAAGGTTTAATACTTGTGCTAGGGTGCTGAAATGTTGTATGGAGCTTCATTTGGGAACAAACATTGAGGCTATGAAGTTGTAATTAAAAATAATTTTAATTTATTTAATTTTTTTTTTTTTTTTTTACATGTTTTGGACTTAGTTGTTTTGACCTCAAATCACTAGGTTAAAGTTTTTGGACGGGCTGTTTTAAAGTTTTATATAACTAGATTAAGAATCATCATTCATTTAATAATCTTTCTTAACTGAGAATTGGTTTGTTTTGGATACAAGATGTTTTTAGACTTAAATTGCAAGCAGGCGAGCGTCAGGTGGCTTTGACACCCAATTCTGGTTAGTTCTGGGGTTGTACCGTTGACCAATGCCTGTCTGGTGGATCTTTGATGGTAGGGATATGGCTCTGATCTCTTTTGAAACCAGCTGGCGGGGTCTGTGGTATAATTCGTGGACAGCTTTCACCATTTTTAATCATGTCATTGATCTTCTATAGAGTTTGTAGTTATGGTCGCATGCTATTTTTCCTAGTTATGATGGCCTGCATTGGGCGCTCTGCTATTATTTCTATTGGTCGGCAATCTTTAGCCGGTTGGTTCATTGCTGATTGATGGGGGTAGTGTGATCGCCGTTTTGGGGGCTGTCTTTTGTATGTTTATTCTTATTTATTTTAGATCTAATTATAGTTATTTGTGTTTTGTCGATGGCCTGCATTGGGCGCTCTACCATTATTTATATCAGTCGGCAATACTTAGCCGGTCGGTTCATTGCTGATTGTTGTGGGTAATGTGATCGCCGTTTTGGGGGACTGTCTTTTATATGTTTATTCATGTTTTATTTCAGATCTAATTGTAGTTATTTTGTCTTTTCTCGATTTATAGGTACATATGTTTTGTTTCATGTAAATCGCCTTTGAACGCACAATCCCTGTGTGAAAAGAGCGCTATATAAATCTGGTATAATAATAATAATAATAATCTAACTTTCACGATTGTCCTGTTTAGGGAACCGCGAAAAAGGTCATTGTAAGGAGGGAGTCGTTGCTGGGAGGGCCGCTTTAGATAGGGAGCACTGTACAACCTATCGAATAGAAAAGTACAGTAGAGTTCAGCTACTACGACCTGAATGGAGAAACATTTTATTCAGTTGTAGATCAAAATCTTTTGAATAAAAATATGAAAGCAGATAAATATCAAACTTTCGAACTTCGCTATCTTAGTGGTAGATCAAAATCTTTTGAATAAAAATATGAAAGCAGATAAATATCAAACTTTCGAACTTCGCTATCTCGAACTCGCTTAACTCGAACTATCCGATAGTTCGACACATGAACTGCATTATTTCATGCTCGGATAGGTCGAACATACCAACATTTCAAAGTTAAAACGTGGCTAAGGTATTTAACCGAATTCGAGATATCGTAGTTACACTGTAATTAGAAGCTATCTGAGGTTACCCTTACCTTGCTTACAGCTGCATTCTGACGTCATCAACTACTATCCGTCTGATGGACCGAAATAACCGAATGGACATTTATGGTGTTAGTCAATTTCTAAAGCCAGTATTTGATGCATAATCGCTGTATGGTTCAATCAATGCAATACATTAACAATTACTGTACTTGTAAAGTGCTGTTCCAGTGAAGTTCAATAGTATCACGTGGCTTTTAAATAATAACCATACTGTGTTTTTATGGGCGTGCCAATGTATTGTGTATCGATTCAAAGTAATTACGGTAATTAAATCAGTGCCAGTCCGGCTCAAAGATCAGGACAAGACCCTTGGAACCAGTCAATCATCTTAGTTTATTTATAACAGGAAATTAAAATTTCCTTTCCTTTCAATCGGTTGGGTTATTAGACGTAAAGTAAAAGAAACGTAATGTTAAGTAAGCCATGTGTTTATCCATTCACCGTCTTACCCGAGGTACCATGGTTATTTGCAAACAGTTTGGTTCCTGATCAGACGCCGTGTTATGCGGCGTCTGATGATGATTCAAACTGTTTTGGTGCTCACTGGGATATTATTCAAAGAGCTTCATTTGCAACGAAAACCATCACTCTGATCACGATTCCTTTCGTTGCCTACATGTACATATTTCGTTAGACTATATCCAGTCAATTAGAGAGGGTGCAATTTCTTTTTGTTATATCAGGATTTCATTATATCCATTTTCGTTCCAAATAAGCTTCACTGTGGTCAATTTGCCTAAAATTAAGATTTGAAAAATAAAATCAGATGTCAATTTATAAAGCAGATGATGACACGACAGTTAATTGGTTAAAAGGTATTGCAGGCGATTGTGATCATAGTTTGACTGTGTTCAAACTTGTATATTGAATGCATACAGTGGAGAATGTGTTATTCTTTCCCAATAAACGCGTTTACGCTAAAACTATTATTTGCAGTGCAAACAGTTTGGAGCCAGATCAGACGCCGGGTAACCCGGCGTCTGATCAGGCTCCAAACTGTTTGCCACCAAGATAAACATGAAATATCAGAATTGTCCAAAAGTTGTTCTTTTCTACGTTTTAGTGCTTTGCGTTTGCGTACGTTTGCGTTTAAACGGGAAAGAATAACAGATTCTCCACTGTACTATATATAGTAACAGTAAGCCGTTTCACGGTTTTTCATATTGCTTTTGACCTGCAATATGCCGCCAAACTTTCTCTACATAGTATTGTCATATCAATAACAATGGTCTCAAATAAAAGAAGTTCATTGTTTGCACACAACATGGATACTCTTCCTAGGTTCTCATTCGTAAGTGTCACATGTAGGCGTTACCAGGGGTAGGTGCTAAATGGTATAGCTTTTGAAATGCAACTAAATATTTTAGCATATCTTAACCCGCAATTCATACGTTCAAGTATTGAGGACTTACATGTATATACAGTGGAGAAACAGTTATTGCTTTCAGTTCCAATGCAAACAAAACGCAAACTCAAAGAAAATAACTGTAGAAAATAATTAATTTTTAACGATTTATTTTAATAATAGTGGAAAACCATTTGGAACCTAATTCTACGCCGGGTAATCTGGTTCTGGCTGATCTGATTTCAAACGTTTAGTAGTGGCATCGTTGTTTTCGTATAAATACGTTTTTTGGGATAATAACATATTTGCCATTATAGGGGGCGTAATAAAAATACATAGTGTAAACCTTATTACTTCTATAATTCAAAACAAACAACAAAATGCGTTTGTCCTAGAAAGCTGGATGCAGACAATTTCGAGCCTCAGAAGACGCTAGTTTATTGGTTCCTAATCAGGACCAAACTTGTTTAAAGCCCGGATAAAATACAAACACTCAGCGATTTTTATGAGCTCGTAGTCTAATCATAATTTAAATACTTAGACACTCTTTTTATCGTTGCTTTGGTAAAATATATTTAATCTTAATAGCAAAGAAAATGCAGCCAACGATTTGATGGCAAAATGTAATCCCTTCACTGCCATGAAGTCATACAGTTTAAACAATTATCATTTGCCTCTATTTCTCAAATTGAAATATTTGGTATTTTTACTTTAGAAATATTGAAATAAGAGTCAAACAGTTTAGATCCTGATCAGAAGCCACATGACGCCGTGCCTTATCAGGATTTAAAAAAATCTATTGCACTCGGGGTAAGACAGTACATGGGTTAAGCGTAGATGAATCTACATATTTAACTCATTTGTGCCCACGATCCCATATATGGGACGTAGGCAAACAGTGTAGACTCTGATCAGATGCCACATTATGTGGCGTCTTATCAGAGTATGCACTGTCTGCTGATAGGAATTTCAATACAAAACAAAATGAAAATGAAAATTTTGACCAGGCATCCCTTTGATAAAAAATTGACTAATCCAATATATAAACATGGAAGAATCCCCTGGTTGCATATGGGTCAATTGACTGTTAGTGAGTCTGTGTGTAAAGCTGAGCTGTATTAACAAGTGAATTTCTGTTCATTAGAGAACATTTGCTAGAGAGACATAGAGGAATGACAGTAGCAAAGAAATTTGTATTGACAACGTCTTGTTAGCCATACATTTACTGGTCGGTCATCATTAGACTGTCTTAGTTTAAACACATACGGTCTGCAGGAATGTCGCCTGCTTAACCCTTTAACCCATAGCCTGTTTCTAGTTTTTAAGATATGTGACCTATTAAAGCAGGCTGAAAGTAAAGCAGAATGTGCCCTAGGGCACATTCTGCTTTACTTTCAGCCTGCTTTAAGTTAATATCTGCTAGTAGATAGAAACTATTTCTTATAGTACATATTCATGACAGTATAAAATGGAACTATTTTCTTTGGCGGATGAATAAAGTGAATGCGCTAAAAGTCGCTCCTATAAGGGAAAGGGTTAAATACAATCCGTTTTTATATCTTCAGTATGACTACAGACACCGTATCTGAGTAATAAACCAATTGAATTCTTAACAGAACTCGGCATCTAATTAGGATCAAAGTTGTTCACAAAATCGTATACATGTAAATATAGCCCCTTGTCTTAAAGGGTTTAGTCAGTCCAAGAAACAATTCGGTGTGATGGTGGCGCTAAATTCATTACCAATCCGGGGACCGTCTCATATATTAGGAAATACAAAATTAGCATCCTGAAAATAAATGGCTGCTTTTTTATGATAGAAACACGTCTTCATTGGGGAGGGATTGAGAAATGAACACTGGTTGCATGTGTGTACGATGTTTTCCTCATTAGACACGGAGTTCTCAAAATGATACATTTGTAAAGACTGCAACACAAATGAGAGTAGAAACCATACACACTACACAATCTAACAACAATTTACATATTGTGCAGACCCTACTTTGAGAGTTCCCTAAAGAGGAGGAGTCGCGACAGTGTGTGCTATGCCACCATCACACAGATTCAGGGCATACAGTGATTTTATACAGTGGAGAATCTGTTATTCTTTCCCAATAAACGCGTTTACGCTAAAACTATTATTTGCCCTGCAAACAGTTTGGAGCCAGATCAGACGCCGGGTAACCCGGCGTCTGATCAGGCTCCAAGCTGTTTGCGACCAAGATAAACATGAAATATCAGAATTGTTTGCGTACGTTTGCGTTTAAACGGGAAAGAATAACAGATTCTCCACTGTAGATACAATTATAGAGGGCATTTGTATAACATACTGTATTATGTCGGTGAAAGGTGACATACATGTAAAGCATTGATGAAACCCATTGGATACATTTGTAATAGTAAAGCCTTATATAAAACAATTTTGTAAGTCATGCATTGTATAAGTTTCATGGCTCACATCGATCCTTCCACGAGAACCTTTGAACTATACTCGTAAACAAACAATAACTCATAGACCCGTGAAACGTAATTGTGGACAACTCCAGATGACAAATAAGTCTAGCATTTCACCTTCCATTTATAGTTGTTTTACAACATATTACAAAGTGACAAACAGTGCAGATCCCGACCCGCATATGCCCTATTTGTATATGAAAAGTATTCTGTCTTTGACTGGTGCATATACCTGTAACTTATACCTCCATTCCACTGAGCGGCGATTCCTCTACGCTTCGAAATGTGGGTAAAATTCCCGCGAATCAGAAGCGTAACAAAAGCTTCTTGCTCGCCACCTCACAGCGATTGTTTTGCCCTTCTTAAAATGTACGTAGCGGAATCGCCGTCCAGTGGAATGGGGATATCAGGCCGTTAATGTGTTAACATGTTTTCATTATTCGTATCATACAGTGGAGAATCTGTTATTCTTTCCCGATAAACGCGTTTACGCTAAAACTAGTTTTTCTTTTACAAACAGTTTGGAGCCAGATCAGACGCCGGGTAGCCCGGCGTCTGATCAGGCTCCAAACTGTTTGCCACCAAGATAAACATGAAATATCAGAATTGTCCAAAAGTTGTTTTTTTCTACGTTTTAGCGCTTTGCGTTTGCGTACGTTTGCGTTTAAACGGGAAAGAATAACAGATTCTCCACTGTATTACATGTATGATTCTACATCGAACGTCTCTTTTACCCTATAATATGCGTCTGCTAAACCATCATCTTGCAAATCGCGACTTGATCCAAAGTTTAAATGTAGTCTGGATCCACAGCATGGTGTGTCTGCAACTATTTATTAGTATTAAAACTGTCGACAAGTTTAGTATAAGTTTCGTTCCATTCTGCTTAAATTGGTAAAACGTATAGCCGAACTATTGTATTAAAACAGACTACTTTATAAAAGAATATTGGATAATAAATGAAGATATGAAAAGTCTCATTGTTCTGTATTGCCTCATGGAATTGGCGCCAATGTGGTTTTGTACTTTGATTGCCACAAAGGTGCCATTTCTCGTATATGTCAGCACCAAACCAGAAACTGATCAAGCTTTATTATAAAACAACATATCGCAGATTACGCATTAAACCCTTTCGACTGCTGGCCATTGACATAACGAAAACGCGGCGTCTAATCAGTATCACTACTGTTTGACGCTCGTATCGATGTTCATGTGGTCAAAATGACACAACTCTTACTGCGGGAAAATTAACAAGACGACAATTTAGAAGCAGACAATATTGTCACAGGGAGACAGTATATCCTATTCAAGATATTCCAATGTATCGAAAATAACTAGCTGTATTTTAATATACTTTTTCATACTTAAACTAATCAAATGCAACATCAATCAACATGAGTTTTAACGAGTTTGGATCCAGAGTAGACGCCGAGTTTGTGTCGACATCCGATCTGAATCAAAATTATTTGTAAATGCGTTGACGTTGTTTCGAATGACTCAATAAGTGTTGAAAACGACACAAGTATCATTGAGTTATCCCTACACTCCCTATCACGAGATTTGAAATAGCCACATTTGGTATTTCCCTGATTAATTTGTCTGCCGCCATAGCATAAGTCACATTCTTATCGACATATTATTGTTAAGGGTTCGGCTAATAGACATACCATATTGAAAATCTCCGATTTATTCTTACATTTGTTTTTATTATAGAAGAATACAATCCAATACCATTTATCATGTATGCAATATTTAGCTACGATGTTTTCTACTTAAGCCAAATTTACTGGGACTTTGGGATATACTAATTATTAACCTTATCTAGATTCTTATCAAACAAATATTTCAATAAGATTAATAAGAAATATAATAATGGTTGTATGGTGTTACACATTTTTCTTTCATAAAGCGTGTCTTTGTATTCAAACCACTGTCGTCCTTTATAAACATTTAGGAGCAAGATCGGACACAGAATCACTCTAAAGTGTAAGCCACATTTATAATCCTTTCATAGAAGCGCTTTTTAAGCATCTTATTAATTCTCCACTAAAAAGGTTCCAATTCATACTTCAATGAGCATGTACTATAAGAAATATTTCGTAGGTGATAGTAGCGTAACTGTTAATCATTCTTTATTACATTTCTTCTATTAAAATGCCTATTTTTTGTAATTTTTAGAAAAACAGCAGACGATAACTTAACGCAGACGACATTGCATTTGTAGATAGGTTGGACATTCTTGTTCTGTTAGGGAACGGCAACAAGGGTCGGTGTAAGGATGGAGTCGTTGTTGGGAAGGCCGTTGTAGAGAGGGAGCACTGTAGCTATAGTTTCTTGACAACGGAAGCCTGTTCATGCTTCCTTTAACCGTTTACTTCAATCACATAGTGAACATATTAGGTTGTTATCAAACAATTTTTCAGTCAAATTCTGCTTTTGGAAAAGTTGTGACTGAAATTAGGAAGCAATTACGGTGTCGCTTATGTTAAACAATCGATTTCTCATGACTGGACCGAAGATCCTCTTTAACAATAAACGGGCATTTTATTTCCTTGAACAGTAATTTCTTTTCGACTTCAGTATTTCTTGGCAGTGAGGTATTAATATGCAGTATTAAATGTGCGTTGTGTGTCACCCTAACGGATACAAGTCCCAAATTCAAAGATTTCACTTGCAAACACTGTTCATGTAAAATTCATAGTTACAGTGGAGAATCTGTTATTCTTTCCCAATAAACGCGTTTACGCTAAAACTATTATTTACAGTGCTAACAGTTTGGAGCCAGATCAGACGCCGGGTAACCCGGCGTCTGATCAGGCTCCAAACTGTTTGCCACCAAGATAAATATGAATTATCAGAATTGTCAAAAAGTTGTTCCTTTCTACGTTTTAGTGTTTTGCGTTTGCGTACGTTTGCGTTTAAACGGGAAAGAATAACAGATTATCCACTGTACCGTGAGCATTCCCGCCGACGAAATCGTCTTTAATTTCGTCATTCGGGCACCAGAAAGATGTAGATGTCTTGATTAGTTTTGTCTTCAACATATTTTAGTATAATTCGAGTTGACGTAGAATCAATGTTTGGAAGGCTACGTCTACATCAATAAACTTGTGAAGTGCGAGGTCACTATTGTCAGAGTGTGTTATGTTAGCTCCTATCGTTCTGAAATATACGTCGTTTTCAATGATGTCACCTAGAGTTGTCTTAAAGTTATTATTGCTGAAAATGAAGAAACGCAAATAACAACATCAAACATATCGGGACTGATCAGAGATCACGTAGCTCGGGATTCGATCTGGATTTAAACTTTTTATATATAAAAGCCAAGACGGTATTCGCATGTAAAAGAACATCAGTCATTGGTGGGCTTTTATCTTATTATGTGAGAAAAATAGTGCCAAATACTTAAACAACTCTTACCTAGCTGTGTGTCTGACAGCATATGTTGCGTTCACGTCGTTAACTCATTTCACCCTGTATCTTTTAACCCATTTGTGCCAAGTGGATTCTTCCATGATTTAATATTGGATTAGTCCATTTTTTATCAAAGGGATGTCTGGTCAAAGTTTTCATTTTTATTTTGTTTTATATTGCAGGAATGTCGCTCTCTGTTTCAGTTCACCTACATGTCATAACCACCTAATAACATACGTAAGTGGTTGTAATAGAGAGGTCTTACTGCATCTTGTGTCACTGTTTGACTGCAACATGACTACAAATATTTGTTTTTTATCAAAGGGATGCCTGGTCAACATTTTTGTTTTCATTTTGTTTTATATTGAAATTCCTATCAGCAAACAGTGTAGACTCTGATCAGAGTCTCCACTGTTTGCCTATGTCCCATATATGGGATCGTGGGCACAAATGGGTTACGAAATATTCCAGTTTCCAATTAACCCATTGCGCCCAGTTGCTCATTATATGCTTATATATTGGAATAAATTATTTTTCATACAAGGGTAGAACCGAATAAGTGTTCATTTTCCGTTTTGAATATATTGAAAGTCCTATCAGCAAACCATGTATACTCTTATCAGAGTCTACACTGTTTGCCTTTGTCCCATATATTGGCTCGTGGGCACAAATGGGTTGAGTATTGCCCCTTTTTAACTATTTAGGGTTGTGTTTTACTATAGATTACAACATGACAAACAGTGCAGATCCTGACCAGAGAGTTTTTTAAAAATACATCTGCTCGAGGCGTAAATTGAATGCATACGAAAAATGTACTCTTCACAGGTAAACCTTCTGTAAACGATATATAACTATACTAGTTGCTAGGGTTTAATGTTTTGGTCATTTCATAAAATTAATGTAATCCACTAATGAACGTTTTTTTTGCCTTCAAAATAGTAAGCTTTGCTTAAGCTTTACATCGAATGAGTAATTTAGATAGAGACAATGTTATTATTTTACGTACATGTGTCTGCACAGTGTAGAATATGATACATTTTCGCGTTTATACCAGAACGCATTCCAAAAAAATGTAAAATATTAACAAGAGTTTGGAAATCATTACCATTCATTTTTCGGATGCAAATAGATAGTAAGTACAGTGGAGAATCTCTTATTCTTTCCCGTTTAAACGCAAACGTACGCAAACACAAAGCACTACAACGTAGAAAAGAACAACTTTTGGACAATTCTGATAATTCTTGTTCATCTTGGTAGCAAACAGTTTGGTAACCCGGCGTCTGATCTGGCTCCAAACTGTTTGCAATGGAAATAATAGTTTTAGCGTAAACGCGTTTATTGGGAAAGAATAACAGATTCTCCACTGTATCCGAACAGACTTGAAACTTCTTCACAATCAGAGGTATCGTTAGAGTGAATTGAACATTCATGTTTACCCTTGATAGAAGCGCATTCAATTTATTCCAATACTGAAGAAAACAGGCTCATTTAGTACAGTCATGAACATGAACCTTAAGAAATATTTTCTATATGCTAGCGGATGGTAGCTTAAAGCAGCGGAAAGTAAAGCCAAATGCATCTTTATGCACTTTCTGCTTTATGTTCAACCTGCTTTAGGTGGTTATGTGTCTTCCAAACTAAAACCAGGCTATGGGAAAAGGGTTAAGGTCTAGATATTCCGATCTTTATTAGTTTTGTTTTATTTCTTTCTTGCAATAAAAATATTTCTATCATTTAAACTTTAAACAATTTGACTTACGAAATTTCGAAATGAGTGTCAAACAATTTTGGATTTGGGACTGACGTCGCGTTACACACATTCTTGTTAGGTTTAAAACTATTTATATCTAACCACTGTACCCGGTGTATGACAATGAAGGGGTTTCATTCCGGAACTCCTAACACTGTCACTGACACTATGATGAAAACACCCCTTTCGGACCGTCGCTGTGATGTCTGGTGTCATTTTTCGTCTGTTTTGACAATTTATCCGTGTTTGTTAATTACATGTAGGAAAAATGGACATGAATGTCAAAACGATTGGACTCCAATCAAATGCCACGTTACGCGGTGTTTGATCAAGATCCCAAATGTTTGCATTTCCGTTTTGGTAACATATAAATTGGATAACTGCCTCATTCTCACGTGTTCAAATATGATAGTCATGTAACTTATACAAGAGCAACAAGTTATTTTCCCCTACAAAGGGGTTTAACTCTTCACTCGTCATATACAACCCTCTTTTAACAATTTTGCAGACACAATATAATCTGCTTAGACTTGTCTTCTGCACTTTTGCGCCGCTTTCTGTGAATTAGGTAGAGCGATGAGAAATAATCGTAAGCTAAAGGGCCGTACAGAACTATGTTCGTAAATAGCGCGATACGGGCGGTCAGTTGACGACAATTATCTATTTGACCCACCGACATTGGCCAGATCTCGTTAGGGTTGTAGAACCTGAAGTAGGGCTATATAGGTAATTTTCCCGTTTAAACGCAAACGAAACGCAAACGCATCGCAAAAAACGTAAAAAAAGATAACGTTTCGACTATTCTGACTATTTAGTTTAATCAAAGTGGGAAACAGTTTGAAGCCCGATCAGACGCCGTATTACCCGGCGTCTGGTCTGGCTCCAAACTGTTTGCAATGGAAATAATAATTTAAGCGTAAACCCGTTTATTGGGGAAGAATAACGTTTTCTCCACTGTACATGTACATTGTAGCACCGAAGACCATAATTTATCTTGACTGTCAATAATTACGCGAAATAGTTGTAGCAGAAATAGAACAAACTCCCTTGAGAGTTGAAAACATATCAGTATAGTGTTACTGTAGTATGATTTGTTTCACTATCTCTAGTCAAATGAAGTGGCATATACGGTCATGGTTTAGTAGCAACTCATACAGCTCCTGCAGTTTCTGCTGCTAAGCAAAATGCAACGCCATTCTTTTTCATTTTTTTCATTTTGAAGGCAAAATGGGTTTGGGTATCAATCAAATCCGCGTGGACCATTAAAGTTCGCGATTGACAATAAAAGTTTAGACACAAATCGTGTATTGGATACTCAAACAACACGGTCACTTTAATCTCTACAATGCAGTACGTTTCTGCTTAACTATGGGGTCAAAGTAGTCTTAACCCAGTGTTCATTATTATACTAGATTTTTACAGCTTTCTTTTCACACAAAGGTTGTATGTTCAAAAGTGCTTTACACCCAGATCGAAGTCAATCGACACTATTTAAATGTGTTTCACTTACATGTAACATGTATACTTTACTTAACCTTTTTGTGCCTAGCGTTACATAAGGTGTTCAAATGCAAACAGTGTAGACTCTTATCAAAGTATACACTGTTTGCTAATAGGACTTTCAATATAAAACAAACGGAAAAGGAAAAGTTAGACCAGACACCCTTACATCAAAGTTTGACTTATCCAATATACAATACATATTCATACAGTAGAGAATCTGTTATTCTTTCCCGTTTAAACGCAAACGTACGCAAACGCAAAGCACTAAAACGTAGAAAAGAACAACTTTTGGACAATTCTGATAATTCTTGTTTATCTTGGTGGCAAACAGTTTGGAGCCTGATCAGACGCCGGGTTACCCGGCGTCTGATCTGGCTCCAAACTGTTTGCACTGCAAATAATAGTTTTAGCGTAAACGCGTTTATTGGGAAAGAATAACAGATTCTCCACTGTAGCAGAATCCACTTGGCATAACGGGTAAAGGGTTGATGTAGAATTGCGATAAAAACAAACATACGTATATGTTCAATGGAATTCACATTAGTGTCAATTATATAGCAACAATAACAAACGTTTCTCTTTTCATGTCATGGCACTCAGACTGGCCTAAATACTTTAACTGCCTTGGTGTCTTCTACTTAACCATTAGTTGTTTTTTTTTGTTTCTAGACTTTAAAAAGATCTTTACGACATATTTACCGATATTTAATTCAATTAAATCAATGTTAGATCTGGACACAATACAGTTTTGCATCAATCAGCAGTTTGGGGTTTGGCGATGAAGGGGTGAAACAAAATATCTTTAAATGAATTAATTTCCATTCTAAACCTACACTGCACGGTCTAATAAAATTTACAATGCACCGTCTATATGTTGATGCACCGAGGGACGTCTGGCAGAAATGGTTTCTCTTCCTCTGTCGTAATGTCGTCTGCTGTAAATTTCCTTTTTTTACAAAAACTCGTACAATTTAGCTTTTTCTGTAACCAAAACAGATAAACCTAAGAATGAGTGTCAAACAAATTGGTTCCTGACCATACATATTTTTATGGCGTTTTTTGATTCGGATCCAAACTGTTTTCGCAAAACGAAAAACGTTGGAACTGAAATGTGGTAATGTTAATTATTCTACCGTAATTTCGCCTGCTTTAAAATTGAAGTCTACAAAACTTGTTTTAACTAGATTAATACATTTTTTATTAAAAGAAACCTATATATAAGTGTCAAACAGTTAAGATCAAAATCAGACGCCGCGTTATGCGATTTCTGATCTGAATACAAACTGTTTGCAAAACAAGGGACGTCGCAGTAATCAGCAGGCAAAAGGTTTGAACAGTTCTATAGTTTCAAATCAATTATCTATTTCGACGATCATGATACTACTTTTGATGTAACTGAACAAAATAACGCAATTTGGCATGCGAAGTTTAATGGTTAGTGCCAATTATCTATATTTTGACAATATTTATTACATATATAAACTTGATTATTATCTGTGCACTTGATATCATGTAGACAGTCAGACTGATTCTAAGGATAGTAATGTCGTATGATATGTACAACTACAGTGGAGAATCTGTTATTCTTTTCCGTTTAAACGCAAACGTACGCAAACGCAAAGCACTAAAACGTAGAAAAGAACAACTTTTGGACAATTCTGATATTTCATGTTTATCTTGGTGGCAAACAGTTTGGAGCCTGATCAGACGCCGGGTTACCCGGCGTCTGATCTGGCTCCAAACTGTTTGCACTGCAAATAATAGTTTTAGCGTAAACGCGTTTATTGGGAAAGAATAACAGATTCTCCACTGTATAACCATCAATTCAATGTAGTTTTGTAATGGAGCTATTTATTTTAACTTACTGGAATATAAGTTATTGATATTGTATGACAATTTGAAAACGGCGAACTGGTACAATGTATTATACCGGTACAATTATACAAGTGCAAATAATTAGTACGATACAACTTGGAATGATACAAATAAACTTTTTCAAGATAAGCAATCATGATAGACTGAGACAGCGTATAGTTGGAAAATGCCACCATTTCAAGTTCACACTTAATTAAACACAATCTGTGAAATGTAGAAACATGATATTGTGATGAAACTTTGAAACTCATCGATCCTGATGAGACGCCATATTATGCAATGTCACATCAGGATAACACTGTTTGCACAGCTAAAGTGCAAGGAGGTAAAAGATGACAGGCCATTGGCTTTTCCGCACTCTGGTCGGTTAAATGTCATAGGCGCTGTCTAACAATGCTACAAACTTATTTATTACCGGAAATTAAAAGTGTACATTGTTGTTATCTTGAATATTGATCCATACTAAAAGGAAATGGGTTATCATTTTTAAACACTATGTTTCAAAGGAAAGATGTCAGGGACGTTGAACCAAAATCAGCACTCTAGAAATAAAATCACTGTGGTTGTTTGATCAAATCTCATAGCGAAAAAAGGGCATATTTTGAATTCAAAATGTCTTTAATATCACCTTTTCAGTGTCGCTAGGGGTTCAAAATGAATCAACCGAAATAGATAATAAACAAAAAACAAGTGAACAATTCTTCTAGAAGTTTTACATTTATTTATGGTTATGACATTAATCATTGATCTAGTTCTAAAAGAGTCCCTTACTAAATAATAAATACACACTCGACGTCTATTAACCCTTTCCCCCATAGAAGCGACTTTTAGCGTATTTAATTTATTCATCCGCTGAAGAAAATAGTTCCAGTTTATAACCTCATGAACAATTACCATTACAAATATTTTATATAGCCTAGCAGATTTTAGCTTAAAACAGGCTGAAAGTAAAGCAGAATGTGCCTTAAGGCACATTCTGCTTTACTTTCAACCTGCTTTAAGTGGTGACCTATCTTCAATATTATAACTAGGCTATGAGGTAAAGGGTTAAAGATGACATCAATTATTTGCAACTTTTTGCGCAAGAATAGAATACCGACAAGTCATGCCTACCCAATTAAAGTCAACTTGTCCTGGCGGAAGTCTAGACCAGATCGAGTTGCTACATAGGAATAGAATAAACAAAATGAATGGCTAGCTTTGTAAAGTGCTCTCTCCATACAACGGTCCACTGAAAAACGATTCCCTCCTTACAACAACGCTTACCGCAACACCCAAGACAAGTATGTCTAACGTATTTACTGCTGCAATAGTTTCTGTTTAAAATTGCTGTCTTTTTTTTTCTTCTTACATAATTGATATTTTGACAAATAAAACATAATGACGAGTAACAAACAGTTCGTATTCAGATCAGGCGCCGTGTAACGCGGCGTCTGATCTTGATACAAGCTGTTTGAAAATGAAATCCATTATCCTTTGCTTGAACGACTCACACCGAACAACTTACATTTTATGTGTCTCCCATAGGATGTCGTTGTAGAGAGGGAGCGCTGTAGTTTCAAAATACATTAGTTGAAGAACTTCAGCTTCAGCTTAATATAGTTTGTTATGTTCAACATTGTTCTTCAGTTACTATGTTCAAAGTTGATTTGCCTGCATTTAGCTGAAGAAAATAGCATCGGAGTGTGAAAGTTGAGATCCAACTGAGAAACCATGTTGCGTAAAGTCTCTTGTAGAATTAAAACAGATTGCAATCATTATTATAAAGCCCCTATAAGCGTGCAAAATGCGTTCTCGTTTTAAGTAAAACTGACCAATTACTTTCGTTCAATCATTCACCTTAAAACGTTTAATGTACAATTCAAACATGCAGTCAAATCTAGTCTGGTTTGACCGTTCATTGCTTATTTAAACTATGAATTGCACAATTACAAGCAGTACATACCCTGATCAGAGGGCTCCTGCATGAGCCCTCTGAACACGGTCTTCACTGCTTGCCAAAGACAAATGTACTATTCAAGGGCACACTGTTTGTTAGTGATGAGCACAGTACACCCATCACCAATGCTGAATGTGGCAAAGCAAATAGTACGCCGTTAGATGTGTACGTCATATTTGCCTTTTTCATAATTATATACCAATTTATTTTGACAAACTTATTTGGAATGCATCAAATTTATGTTTTATACACCAGCTTAAGGGGATTCAAATAAATGACAAGAATTTACTTAGGATATTATCATTCCTGGAAATGTTCACGCCTTTCCTTATATTAGTGAACTAGTGTATGTTTCGTGATAAAACAGTGAACGTTTAGTATGACAGTGGTGACAACGTCACTTTGTCCAGGTTCATCCTTTCGCTGTCAGGCTCTATAACACTGCCATATGCAAACAATTAGGACCCAGATCAGACGCTGCGTCACGCAAAGTTTGCTCAGGATCCAAACTGTTTGACACTCATATTTATTTATGCGCTATAAGTCAAACTGCCTAAGACTATAAACATTAAAAATAAAAAAGCAAACGATAAATAAGTGAGAAGACGTTAGATGTTAAATGTTATGGTAATGGACGTGTTAGACAGGTTATGATGTCATATTGACAGCGAACGTGTTAGACGTGTATTGATGTGATATTGGCAGTGAACGTGTAACACGATAACGACGTCATAATGTCAATAACGTATTTGACAGGTGTTGACGTCATAAAGGCAATGAACTTGTTGGATAATAGTCCGGCAGAGGGTTGACTTGACCTTGAAATGCCGTCCTAAGTTTGTTTCTCGACTGATTCTACTTCAGTATATGTTACTTATTGAAAAACCACCGGGTGCCACTTTGTCACCCTTGAGCATTTTCGTATATTCAAGATGGCGGCCAAAATGGCTGCCGAAAGGCTTTTAAACAAAATAGCATACAAATCAGCATTCATTTTTCCTTTTTTTAATTGATTTGACCTCACCATAATGATAGTTATTATTCAAAAGACGTTTAATGTTTTCAAAATATTACGGGTGACATCTTGTCACTCTTTGGTATTTCAGTATATTCAAAATGGCGGCTAAAATGGCTACATAAATGTGTTGAAACAAACTACTCTAAACTTAAGCATTCATGGTTTGGTTTTCTTAACTGATTTGATCCCACCAAAATGATAGATATTACTGAACTGATGATACATATTATTGAACTGTTACGGATGACATCCTGTCACCCTTGAGCATTTCTGTATATTCAAGATGGCGGCCAAAATGGCTAACGAAACAATAGTCCAAAAGGCAGCATTCATTATTTCTCTTTTTCAACTGATTTGACCTCACCATAATGAGAGTTATTATTTACATGGACAATTTATGTTTTAAAAATGTTACGAGTGACATCTTGTCACCCTTCAGCATTTCCGTTTATTCAAATGGCTGCTTATATGGCTATCCAAATACGTTAAAATCTACTCTAAACTTCAGCATTCATAGTTTGGTTTTCTAAATTTATTTGACTCCACCATCATGAAAGTTTTTACTGAAATGATGATACATATTATTGACCTGTTACGGATGACATCTGGTCACCTTTGAGCACATCTGTGTATTCAAAATAGCGGCTAAAATGGCTACCTAAATGCTTAAAAACAAAATGGTCAACACATCAGCATTCATAATTTCTTTTTATTAATTGACTTGATCTCACCATTATAATATTCGTTATTGAAATAATCAAACTAATTATTGAAATGTTACGGGTGACATCTTTTTATCATTGAGCGTTTCCAGATATTTAAGATGGCGGCCAAAGTAGTGATGAAAATTTTGTTTAGCAAATAATGTCGAAAAATCAACAATCATACATTTTATATTCATAACTGACTCGATATCAACGTAATCATACTTACTATAAGATTTATGATACTTATTGATGAAATGTAATGGGTAACATCTTTTCATCCTTGAGTATTTCCATATATTTAAGATGGTGATGCTTATTATAGAAAACATGATACTTCTTATGGAACTGTACGTGGATGACATCTTGTCACCCTTGAGTATTTCCATATATTCGAGATGGCGACCAAAGCATTGACCGAAATGCTTTAAATCAAAATATGTCAAAACAACAACAAATATTTTTAAATGGTTTGACCTTACCAGAATGATACTTATTATTGACGAATGATACTCATTATTGAAATACTTTGGGGGACATCTTTTTACCATCGAGCATTTTCGTAATCAAGAAAGCGGCCAACATTGTGATAGAAATGCTTAAAATATTTAAAATGTTCAAAAGTCAAAATAAACAGCTGTTTCTTGACTGGTTCTTTTTAAGCACCTGTATTTGTTTGTTTACAAGAGCGCTTTTACATTTAACCCAAGAGACTTCCTACCTGATCGGGGTTCTGGGGCTTAATTGTCATAGGACTATTTCTGTGTATTTGACCGAGATAATGCCCGCTGCCAATAACTAAAAGGAAGGCAGGTCGCTGATTTTGTTCCCATGCGCTGATTCGCAACGAATGAGACTAGTCGAAATCATCTTTCTGAAATCATCATCATCTCATCTAATCACCTCTCATCTCATCTTTTATCGGCGCTGTATGATCTATTCTGTGTTGCAGTACCCTAAACCCAACTCGTCCATGCATGCTTTTACATATCAATATTTACGTTCTACAGGGCATGCTACGAGCGTACTTTGACAGCCACACATTGCTCTGTTTACAAATTTACTATAGCGTTATGACAAGGTTTCCGGTCCAAGTCGCTGGCTGTGAAGATGGTATCTGTTTATCCTTCCTCTAGCCAAACCCTGTTGGGTCAATTTCAGGTAGATTGTTTCCTCTAATAAATGCCTAAATCAAGGAAGCAGAGTTTTGCTGATGATTCATAGCTAAGCTGTGTGGTTTATACTTGAACGCGTGTTTCAGATATGAACTCGGGGAAATACTATTGCTTGTGAAATGTAAGTTTCAATAGAAAAAAAATCAAGTCAACCGATAAGTTAAAACTCACAGTTGGACCACAATTATTTCCTTGCAGCAGTTCACGTTCCTATTCCAAAGCTGTCTGCAACTGTGTTACATCCCGAGAGGGTATGTGCAGGAAGAATGTCCTCAGCAATGTCCATATGTTTGCCACATGCAATATCAATAATAGATTTGATTAACATTTTATTCGCCCTTCTTGTTTTATAATATGACTGACAGCTTAGGATTCGAATAATTTCTTATGCATGAGAATACCTACTACACAATCATGTTGTCTATCTCTTCATATGTTGCTTTCAAATGTTTTCTCTCTGACATAATACATCGGCTTGTTTAAGCGTGTGTTTCATTTTTACCTATTATCACTTGCTTGTTAATTTGTGTGTGCTCAATTTGAAAAGTCTCAGCATCTAGAATGTAAGAGATTATCAGCTTCATTAACTGTTGTTTTCAGTGACTGTAAGATAAACTGTTTTTGGTAATATGCTGTTAGCATGCAACTGATAGTAATCGATTTTAACCTGTTGCTCTCGTACACTTATAGAAATGTAAGTGCTGTATATATAGGTCAACATTGTTTTCCTCCAACTTAAATGTTCTGCACAGAGCCTTTTGTGGGGTATGTCATAAAACCTTAATAATATCGATCCGTCTATGGTGACTGTCTACTGGTCCCATTTTTGTGTCAAAAACTCCTATCTGGATTTTTTTTTAATTGCTTTATCAAATTTTGTAACTGTCATATCAATATGATCACCAAACAGTGCTGTTGGAAAAGGTGTCAATTCATGGGATAGAACATCTCCGATATCAACCTCATGGCTGCTAGCTTGAAGACTTTCGAAGATTATTGAGTAGATTTCACATGATTTGACCTACCATCACATTCTTTTGGTCACGGTGATTTCTTTTCTGATATCTTGTTTGTCCAATTCTATTAGCAGTTCGTAGCCTGGTTTCTAGCTGTTATGCACATCATCTGATTCCATTTCTCCAGTAACACTGTTGAAAACGCTATCTTTATCAATTTCTTTATCAATATAGCAACTACAATTTTTAAATGCACTTTAAACTGACTTGCTCACAGTGCATATTACTGTAAGTTCTTCCATAAGTTAAAGTTTGGGTGTAATAGAACCCCTTTGTCAAGAGTTATTCATCCTTGATACACCCAGGTAGGCTCGAAAAGGCAAGACTTTAACCACGTGTGCGCTCTAGTGTCTACAAATTTGAATATATATTTTTTCCGAACGTTCACAAGTTAAGTAAGTCTAAGTTTTAGGAAGAGTTTGATTATTGATGAAACTTAAAGATAAAACTACCCGATTCAATTCAGGTGAGAGATTTTATGGCCATCATGGTCCTCTTGTCTTACCGTGCCTTCCGTGTCCTTTGCGTTGTTTTCTATTTTCCGTCTCCTTTTTGCCCCTCAAAGTCAGTTTCAGGATCATCCCTGTGAGTCACCATGATATCAAAGTTTGCTTGCAACTGATTGTAAATGTGAATTCTAAAGCCTGTGAGTATTCCTGCTTAATCATAATCTTAATTATGCAATTGGCCACATGCCCATGGCACATAAAGGGGATTTCAATGAACATATGACATACTAGTATTCACTTTTATATACCTCGTCCATGCCTCATCAAATCTTAATTTTCAAAAATATTCTGAGCACCGCTCTTCGGAGAGCCTCCCTTTCTTTCAGGTAAGCCATGCCACATCTGCCATTGTTAGTTAACATGACCTGAATCAGAACTTTAAGGCAGCATTTCACTATATACTACACTCTTTCAAGGCATCAGAAAATATAAAGGCTAAGCCACTGTCTGCCATCAAACTACCCTCATCAGCAACTAAGCTGTTGAGTATATATAAGTGTATACCACCAAAACTATATGCTAAGAATGAAATATTTTGACGCACAAAAGTGTACAGTTACGTGACCCTAGCTGCTGGTACTTAGTCCAACACTGACCAAAAAGAAAAAATATCTAGGTCACAGAGGTCAAGGTTAAAGGTCAATGTTAGTAATTTACTTGTGTAGCTAGTTTTACTCGTTGAAGTGCACATACATGTGAAGTTATGTGAACGTAATTGAAGTACTTAGTCCAAAATTGACCTATAAAACGCAAAACAATTTACAAATGTCACAGAGGTCAAGGGCAAAAGTCAAGGTTATCAAACTGCAATGCAACATGTTACTCACATTAAGGCGTATCTATGGTTTAAGTTTCATTGATATAATACTTAAACTTTCAAGGAATTTACCCGGTATTCGATGCCGGGGTATAGTATAAAAGGCCCAATTTCGTGGAAACTAGTAAAAAATGGTTGGTGGGGTAAACCGGAAATATATCAAAATGCTCAAGGGTGCCAAGGTGGCACCCGGTCAATTCTGAATGACAATGCTTTGAACTATCAATATCAATTAAGAAAAAAACTTAGGACGCCATTTCTAGGTGGACCTCCAAATCCTCATTTCTCTGCCGGACTATAACGACGTCATATTGGCTATGAACGTGTTAGACGGTTTATGACATTATAATGGCAGTAAACGTATTAGACGTTTATTGATGTGATATTGGCATTAGATAACGTGTTAGACGGCAACGACGTAATAATGGTAATGAACGTATTAGACGGGTTATGACGTAATAATGGCAATGAACTTGTTAGACGTGTATTGATGTGATTGTGGCAGTGCACGTGTTCGACGGTAACGACGTCAGAATGGCAGTAAACGTGTTAAACGAGTATTAGAATCATATTGGCAGTGAACATGTTAGATGAGTATTGGCATCAACATAGCACTGAACGTGTTGGACGAGTATTGACGCCAAATGGCAGTGAACGTGCTAGACGGATATTGACGTCACATTGGAAGTTAACTTGTTAAACGTGTATTGCACTAGACGTGTTAGACAGTAATGACGTCATAATGGCAGTGGACGTGCTAGATTGATTGAGTTGGGTTTTACGGCACCGCGACACATGAAATGGTCATATGGCGCCGAAGTGGACGTGCTAGACAGGTATTGATGTTATAATTGCAGTGAACGTGTTAGACGGTATTGTCGTACTGATGGCTGTGTGTGTTAGAAGTGTACAAGTGTAATATTGGCAGTTATTGTGTTAGAAGGGCATTGACGTCATAATGACAGTTACTTGTCAGAAGGGTACATGTATAGACGTCATAATGGTAGGAAACGATTTAGACGGGCATTGAGGTCATAATGACATTTGACTTGTTAGACGGAGTTAAATATACTAAACGCAGTCAAAGTGCAATGCATTGTAACAATGGCAACTGTTTGCAAAGTCGCCTATGGTGGTGTCTTACTATTTATATAGCCAAAACTTAATTTTGCATCAAGCTTCAGGCTACGAATTTTACAGACGATATTTAGTGTGCGAAGGTTGAAAGGTAATAGAGGGGCTCAATTGTACTTACACTTAATCTTTGTTATAGTAGTAACAAAAATAAAGCAAAGAGATGCATGGTGTTTATGTAATGATTAGCGACAATACTAAAATAGTTACTGGCATTCAGCATCATTAGTCCAGGTAACTTTGCAAACAATATGGGTCTAGATGCGGCTTCTGTTAAACACTGACAAGGATACAGTGGAGAATCTGTTATTCTTTCCCGTTTAAACGCAAACGTACGCAAACGCAAAGCACTAAAACGTAAAAAAGAACAACTTTTGGACAATTCTGATAATTCTTGTTTATCTCGTAGGCAAACAGTTTGGAGCCTGATCAGACGCCGGGTTACCCGGCGTCTGATCTGGCTCCAAACTGTTTGCACGGCAAATAATAGTTTTAGCGTAAACGCGTTTATTGGGAAAGAATAACAGATTCTGCACTGTAATACTTTAGTTAATTTAAACACGTGTACACTTAAAATTTTCATAAACAAAAGCAAACGATAATTGTTTAAAGCAGTTGACGTCATTGCAGCGAAGGTGTTTAAATGGGTTATTTTACACAATATTTTTGTCACAAGTGGTGCACCTTATTTCATATAATGTACATTAAATAACATAATTTACTTTGAACGTGCATACGACTCTATACAAGTAACTAAACAATTACTGTTTCACAAGATCAATACATGTATTTCCGTACACAACAAAACAGAAACATCGTTTACAATTGAATGATACACGGTAGAACTATAGGCATTGCATTTTGTTACATGAATAAGACGTTATTATTTTTCAAACAAACACGTGTGTGCACTCAGAGGAAAACAAATCGTCGTGTTTTCTCAAATATATGTCATTTTCGAAATTGTATGCATTGTGTACGCGATTGGGAAAGAATAACGTGTTATCCACTATAATGGCAACATGTTGTTAGAATTACAAGTGCTGGTCAGTCATCATTAGACTGTATCTTGTTAAGGCTGTCTGAGAAACTTCCGCGCGATAGGAGGGGATTGGCTCATTTAATTTATCATTTTGAGGACTAGAACAGTGGAGCAAACATTTTCTTTCCCAATTAACGCGTTTATGCTTAATCTATTATTTATAGTGCAAACAATTTGGAGCCAGATCAAACGCCGGGTAACCCGGCGTCTGATCAGGCTCAAAAAGCTGTTTGTCACTCAGATTAAAGAAAAGGACCATAATTGTCAATAAACTGTCATTTTCGACATTAAATGGCCATGCGTTTGCGTTCCGTTTGCGTTTAAATGGGAAAGAATAACGTTTTGTCCACCGTAACATCGTCTGTCTAAAATGAGATTAGCTGCCGAATGGTTCTTATAGCACAGGCAATTCAAACCTTACCATGATTTTCACAATGGGGGAACTTGTTAGAGTGGACGTTATAACTTAGGAAAGTGTAATTAGGGACAGGTTTATCCATATTGATTCGTCTTAAGATACATGTACATTAACTTGGTTTCATCAAAGGACTTTAAGA
The DNA here is from genome assembly GCA_922989275.2 of Gari tellinella. NCBI lineage: Eukaryota > Metazoa > Mollusca > Bivalvia > Cardiida > Psammobiidae > Gari > Gari tellinella. Next base: position 52,309,624 of record OV277866.1, read on the forward strand.
GCCAGAAGAAGTGGTGGGTTGCGACACAAGCAGGTCATATAGCGGAGATGAATGATAAGGGATGGTGAGATGAGATGATGATGATTTCATAAGATGACATCGGCTGTTCTCATTCGTTGCAAAGCATCGCATGGGATCAGAACCACCAACCTGCCTTTAAAAAAGCAAGAGACTTACAAAATATGAATGCACAGTCATCGAACTTAAGGTAGCTCGCTAGTGAGCTTACTTTTAATGAAAGGTGTTATAAAAAACTGCTTGAAGATTAACACTAGTCTAAGAAATAATCTGTGCGAATGTAGACACAATTTATCCTCTGGTTTGTCTTTTTAAAGATCTCTTTTTCTAACAAAGTATTAGAATTTCGATGAGAAAGTCTTTCTTAAATCTAAATAAAGCTAATGACTCTAAGTCTCGTGCAATAAGTTGTTCATAACATTCTGAATAAGTTATACATACATGTATGCCCCTATATGTTAAAATTTCTGCGTACAAATTATGCAATCTTAAACATGCAATAAGTCATTATTGATTTGATGACATAATACCGGTGCTTTGTTCTCGATATAATCCATAATTTTGAGCGGCTCGATTGAGAAATGGCGTTTTGCAATTACTTAATCCTTTGGAGGAAAACATTAATAAAAGTGAGTGATGTGTGTTATTCACGCTTTAAAAGGAAATAAATTGTTCAAAGTTCATCAACGCTTGGTTTCAACATTTTTAAAAATAGCATCGAAACCTGGAATTCCGAACCTTCACGCGCAAGGCTTGTTTATATAAATGTAAATATCGTGTACAGCTTGTGTTGCATAAAAAATTGCATCAACATTGTGTAGCATATGCACTGTCTTATATGGACCATCTGATACGAAAACATATTGTTGGACTTGTATTTGCCTGTATTAAGAAACGTTTAAATGTACAAACCCTGGTCAGATGGGTTCAAACAGAATATTTCTTATCTGAATCTACAGTGTTTGTATAATACATATGTACTCGTCACATGTACTCGGTTTTAAGGACTCATATACGCATCACTAGGGTCAGAAACCATTGTTTTGTTATTTACATGTATCCCCTACACTGCCAACCTGACGTCATCAATTTAAAAAATTGTGATCTGATTCTATTTCTCAAATTTAAGTTTAAGGTAGAGATTGGTTATGTCAAACAGTTTGGGACTGTTTTAGACACCACATTACACGGGGTCTGATCAGGATTCAAACTATTTGCAAATAACTATTGTACTCTAGTAAGGCAATAATGAGTTAATATCGGTTAATTTAATTCTTTTTATTTGAAATTGCTGCAAATTGATGCTGTGTAAAAACCCAAGTAACAATTATTTGTACTCAATGAACAAATGCTAAATGCAAACAGTTTGGAAACAGATCAGCAGTCAGCTTTTTGGCGCCGGATCAGGCACCACAGTGTAGGCCTGTCAGACTATATGTGTTTGAAAACATTTGAACATAAACTACTTTTCGCTGTTCCACTGTTCATCATTATTGAAAAAGTCTGTTTCATTGTAGTCTAAAGGTTAATGCCCTTCAGAAATTAAAGCACTTTACATATCATTAATGCTAATATTCCATTTAATCATTGAATGACACACTAAAAAGATATTCTGCCTTAGGACATTGGCTGTTATTTTACAGTGCCGAATAAGTATAATCTACAAAAAGAGGTACTTGTAATGGGCTTTTTCTCCTGAAATTGTTTAGGAAAATTAGCTGATTGGTCGCTTTTTGGATTTTACAGCGCCGTTAAAACGATGTCACAATAGGACAGTGACCTCACGTTTTGTCTGGCCGACTAACAGTTAGAGCCGAGAATGAAACGATCAACCTGTGTTTGGCAAACCGAGTAGCGTTACCCATGTGTAACCGAGGCGGGATGCTTTAGTGGAGATGACGTTAGTCTTTCATTTTTAACCTATTTATGTTTGAATATTGCAATGGACTTTCCTTGTTTATTTGCTATTGTAGATATACACGGCTGATCTAGAGACACTTTAGTGTTTGTCCATTCAGAAATTATTTTTTAGTTCATATGGTACAGCAAACAATGCATAACCTGAAGAGACTCCGCGTATCGTAGCCTCTCATCAGAGTATCCACAGTTTGCCAATGTCCATTAGGCACTAGGTTTAAAAGGTGAATCGCACACGAAACGCAATGCAATAAAATGTCGAAAATAACAACGTTTTTAAGGCCTCGTGGAAGATTGGTTATGGTCAAATGTATCTATTATTAAATAAAGTATTTAGTTTTATTATTATTATCATCAATATTATTACTTTATTATTATTATTATTATTAATATTATTATTATTATTATTAGAGTCGAAAACAGTACTGAACCGGATCAGACATCGGATATCCCGGTATCTGATCTGGATTTAAAGTATTGGTTGTAGATGTCATCTTTTTGATACCTAAAAAAAAAACGTTTATTGAAAAATTAAAGTTGTCACCGCAAGCCAAAACACACTTGCTGGTAGTAATTTCGACTTTATGTCACATGTGCGAGCTATGCAAGTCAGATGTTATTTTATGAGAGTCAAGTAGGCAACCTTAATCGGTACAGTACTGAACCTTATTAGATTTAAAAAAAATTGCGATTCGTTTGCAATTCGATGGCAACTCGATGGCAATTCGATGGCAATTCGCTTGCGATTCAAAATAGTAACTTTACCCTTGGTTAAGTTTGCCTGAATGGTGTATCTCACAAATATTCGCAAATATGCCATCGTTAATTTTTTCGATTCCATTTTAATGGCAATTCGGTGGCAATTCGCTTGCGGTTATCAATTTAATTTAATAAGGTTCAGTACTGTTGTTGAGACGAATGTTTTCTAAGATGTACGCCTAAGTGCGAACGTTTCGACGATCTGCCGTGAACCGGTAAAAATAGTTGCCGGGTAACCCGGTTTCTATTCAGGCTGCATTATGTCGTGTTAAAAAACAACAAAGAAATTTCAATCATTTAAAAGGGAAATTAAGATAGTGTAAACTGTTAAATTACTTTTTCTAATATTTTGAACCACAAGCCTTTATCAAAGATAACCATGTCCAATTACACGTCAAATATGTAGTTCATGCATTCAACCATTCTGTTTACTTTTGTTGCTACACTATAAATGTATGAAGTCAATGCATGACACATTTAATAATTACAACATTTGACAGAAACTGAACTTTTCTACATTTTGTCGCACTGCGTCGGTTACACATCTTACTGATTATATACGTACATTAGCTGTTTATTCGATAATAAAGTGTCTACTTATACAGCTAACTAACGCTGCGTGTGGTTTATCGCTATTAAAGTTTAAAGTGCAAATAATAATATTAACCTACATGCTTTACGTACATATTATGCTAATACATTTAACATCGTTTCAATTATTTGACGGTACTTCTAGAGTAGAGAGGGCAAATTGTGTACATAGACTGTGGAGAAATTGTACAGAAATCATGCAATTACAGTCAAGTTTTATACAATTGTATAAAGATAAAATATGTCTTTGTGAGATTAGTTTCTTCTTTTTATTATCATTAATGTTATATTATTATTATCATACCAGCTTTATATTATATAGCACTCTTTTTACAATGGAATTTTGCATTCACAAGCGCTTAACGTTTAACGTGTATTTCTTTTACTATTGCCTAACAAGTACGAATTAACTATTCTAACACCATGGATCTGTTTCCAATATACATGTACTCATTACATTTGAAAACAGTGTAGACCCTAACCAGGGTCTACACGTGTTTCTATTGTACACCAGTTTTTATTAAACTACACATAAACCAATATGGCTGGTTGACATATTTGTAATTAAAGGAAGTTAATACAGTACTGAAACTTATTAAATTAACAATTTTTGCGATTCGCTTGCAATTCGATGGTAATTCGCTTGCAATTCGATGGCAATCCGCTTGCGATTCTAAATAGTAACTTTGCAATCGGGTAAGTTTTCTTCAATGGCGTATCTCACAAATGTTCACAAATGTGCATTCGTTATTTTTTTCGATTCCATTTTTGTCACAACCGCTTCGGAAAATTCGCGAAAAAATATTCAAGCGTAGGATTTGTTTTTGAAGCGCCCGATTCGATGGCAATTCGATGGCAATTCGCTTGCGATTATCAATTTAATTTAAGATTCATTACTGTTACCCACAATAGTTACTTTATGTTGAAAGAGTTAGGCTACATGTAACAGTAACTCTGTTATTTGTATGTACAGGGAAGAAGACGTCTGCACATTGTAATCATCGTAATCAATTTAGAGCCAGGTCAAACGCCAAATGAATCAGCGTCTGACCAGGCTCAAAACGGTTTGCCATTCATAATTGTATAGTATTACGTTAATCATCAACATTTTCAAGAATTAACAATATTCTGCCTTTTATTGCATTGAGATTAGTTTCGTTGAAATTTAAAAGAATAACAACATCTTCTTCACTGTATGAGTTCTTTCACAGCAGGATAATGATATATACAGTGGAGAATCTGTTATTATTCTTTCCCGTTTAAACGCAAACGTACGCAAACGCAAAACACTAAAACGTAGAAAAGTACAACTTTTTGACAATTCTGATAATTCATGGTTATCTTGGTGGCAAACAGTTTGGAGCCTGATCAGACGCCGGGTCACCCGGCGTCTGATCTGGCTCCAAACTGTTTGCAATGGAAATAATAGTTTTAGCGTAAACGCGTTATTGGGAAAGAATAACACATTATCCACTGTACCTGACATAAGTCTTTCATAGTGCTATATTTTTCTCTATTTCAGACTAACAAAAATAATACTGGATAATTAGATAATTAAGACTGAGTTAGAAAAGCATTCTCGGAATAGTTCTGCACCAGACGGTTTTAATTACGTAATTTAGTACTAGAAGGAAAGGGGTAGGTCACTTAGTATCATTATTTCAAAAGTTATTAGAGCGCTCCCTCTCTACAACGACACCCGGTGGGCGACACAAATGTGTGCGTTGTTCAGAGGTTGTCCTTATATGGAGGGAAATTGTCTACATTTGCAAACAGCTTGAATCTAGATCGGACACCGCGTAACGCGGCTGCTGATCTTAATTCAAACTACTTGTAACTCGTAATTATATTTATTCTATCAAACTGTCCACTTATGTGTAACTTTGAGAAAAACAGCAGACGACACATTTAAGCAGAATATATTGCAGCAGTTAAAGTCTTAGACATAATTTTCTATTTTAGGGAACTGTGGCTAAGGTCGTTGTGAGGAGGGAGTCGTTTTCGGGAAGGCCGTTGTAGGGAGGGAACACTGTACTGTGATACGTTGAGGACGACGTTATTCCAAATTAACCTCTTCACTGCCATTTCGTCAAACACGTAGTCATGGGGGTATAGAGTAATAAAAATATATCAATTACAGTGCTTCCTCCCTACAACGGCCCTCTCAACAACGATTCTCTCCTCGACCCTTGCAGCTGTTCTTCAAACGAGACAATTATGTCCAACATTTTTAAGGCTGCAATACGGTCTGCTTAAATTTGTCGATAATTTTGCTGTTTTTCACAAAGTTACATAAGTGGACAATTTGATAGAATAAATATAATGATGAGTGTCAAACAGCTTGAATCCAGATCAGACGCCGCGTGACGTGGCGTCTGATCTGGATTCAAGCTGTTTGCAAATGTTAGCTAAGTCTTAAGTTTCCTTCTCTATAACGACTCCCTCCGAACGGCACACACACTCTGTGTCTCCCACTTGGTGTCGTTGGTGAGAGCGAACACTGTACTTTAATCACACAGGTGTTCGTTCTCTTCTTATTTAACCCGAGGAACTTCTTTTAGCCTATCGGAGAGTAACGTTGTAAATGAAATAGAGGTACAGTGGAGAATCTGTTATTCTTTCCTGTTTAAACGCATACGTACGCAAACGCAAAACACTAAAACGTAGAAAAGAACAACTTTTGGACCATTCTGACAATTCTGATAATTCATATTTATCTTGGTGGCAAACAGTTTTGAGCCTGATCAGACGCCGGGTTACCCGGCGTCTGATCTGGCTCCAAACTGTTAGTACTGTAAATAATAATTTTAGCGTAAACGCTTTTATTGGGAAAGAATAACAGATTCTCCATTGTATTATGGAGAAAACGTTATTATTTCCCGTTTAAACGCAAACGAAACGCAAACGAAACGCAAACGCATCGCAATGAAACGTAGAAAAAGATAACTTTTCGACAATTCTGACTTTTTATTTCAATCTGGGTGGCAAACAGTTTGGAGCCTGATCAGACGCCGGGTTACCCGACGTCTGATCTGGCTCCAAACCGTTTGAACTGGAAATATTAGCTTGAGCGTAAACGAGTTTATTGGGAAAGAATAACGTTTTTCTCCACTGTAGTATCATTAGGCAAGATAGCTGTAGCTATAATAGGAACAGGTCCTCAGGGAACAGAAAACAGTATGTACAACATGTAACGATAGTGATTTATTATTTCCCAGCGAAAGCAGGAAGTAGTAATCCACTCACTGCCTTAACACGAGTGCGCTGACATTTGCAAACAGTTTGGTTCCAGATCAGACCCCGAATAAATCGGCGTCTGATCAGGATCCAAGCTGTTTACCTATGATTTTATATCGACAGCTAAAAGCAGACTATATGTTTCAGGCAATACGACTTCCCCGGTTTACACTTTTTGTATATGAAGTTTATCATGTAGCGTGTGTGGATTTGAAAACGAATCCATTAATTTATCCTATTGTTCTTTTTAATTATCTAGATCTACTTGTTAAGTGTTCTAAGCACAACAGGTGGTAAAATGATATATATAATGAAATAGAAATACACAAGGGAGATTTCACCCATGAACATTCTACTGGGCGGGTCAAGCTTCATATTAGGTGTCCCTTTTTTTACTATTGATGGTTGATTTTACAATATATTGCGATATGGCAAACAATGTGTAGACCCTTATAAGAGGTTTTCTGTAGATCTGGGTCTATAATGTTTGAATAAAACAAGTATAAGATCCACAGTTCCACTGTTTATACAAAAACCGACGTTATGAGTTAAAGTGTCAAATAACACGAACCCATTCGCCCATAACTTGTTTTCACTATCGAAGACAAATAGCTGCTTAACACTGGTTGCAAGTAACTAAAAGCCTATAAGGCGCGTTCCGCTTTACTTTCAGTCTGCTTCAAGCTACCATCGGCGAGGATATAGACATTATCAAACAGTCTCCGATCCTTACTGAATTTAACATATTAAGCTCTGTCTATTACTGAAATCACGTTGTTCATTAGGTTACTAATTTAATCACTTCCCCTCATTTATGTCGCACATGATTAAAACAGTGGGGATTCTATTAGCTAAGTGTATTGAGTAAATCTAATTGTAAATAAGTGAATCTCCGTTATAGTCAAAATCTCTCTAAAATAAAGGTTTGTTTGAGGTACAGGAGGTGTTTCTAACTATACAGTAAAACCTCTTTATAACAACCATTAAACCGAGGGATAATGTATTGTATAAAGGACAGGTGACAACTTATAGTTACGTGACAATGAAACAGAAAGCTCCTCATTACGCTTTCTGTTTTACCGTCACCTTGCTTGAAGAGTTAACCTGTTGTAATCAGCTAAAATGAACATTATTGTATGGTCGTAATTTAAAGAGGCTTTACTGTATACATTTATCCCGATTTAACCCTTGTCTGTTAAATTTATTCGTCTGTTTCAACCCTTTCTAAGACAAAGTATCATCTGCTACAATTCGCTGTCAGCAAATTAACCCTGCAGCAATGTAAATATAAGTGCAAGATCTGACGTCACCAGTTTCAAAATCAGAATACATTTACTGGTTTCAAGTTAGAAGTCAATTTACTCAACACTATTTGTCATCTAGAGTAAAGATGCGTAAAACAAGCGAAGCTAAACTTAAAACAAAGAGCTTGTGAATGTCATATGCTTATTGGATGCAACCACCCGCATTAATTAACCAATACATGTATGAACAAACTATAGGGGAAGAGTAAATCTGTTTATAAAGGAATTGAAGATATTAACACATGCTAAGTGGCTTAATCCATGTTTATAAATTGGTTTTGTCCATTTTCTATGTAAAGGTACCTGGTTTTAATGTTTATGTTCGTTTTGTTTTGCAATGAAAATCCTATTAGCAAAAAGTGAAGACTCTATACGGTTTGTTGGATCGAGGGCAACAATATATTAAGTAAGTATTACTGAAGGGTTCGTTGACGGCATTGGAAAACATGCATAGTAAAATTAAAAGCATATAAGACTCGTAATCATATTGCAAAACATGACATGCACGATCACGTATAACTAATGTTCGACTGTTTCAACACACTACGAGGATGACTAGTTTGTGCAATTTGAATAATTAGATAAAACTACTGTTTTATGTCATTGTATAAATTGTGCTGATAAAAAAAAGTGATGATAATTATACCGCATTTCGGGTCCGTCTAAAAATTATTCAGTTTTCAATATTCAAAACCAAAGAACTTGGTAAATAAATAGAATACAAATGTAGTTAATAAAACCTAATAACTCGTATTTCCTCTGTTTAATTCGAAACTAGAGCTCGGTTTATGTCTTATATATCTGTATAATACTATTTCAAAGGTTTAACTTTGAAAATACGGGACGTAGCGACTGAACCGAGTTCGTATTTCCGTTATTCGACTGTAATATTATGTAGAATCACGATAGTGATGACACCATCGATGTTCCATTTCTTATAGTGGAAAGGAAAACATTTTTTCCTGTTTAAACGGAAACAAAACACAGACGCATTGTTTTTAAATTTTGAAAATGACAACCTCTTGACAATTTCGCATATTCAGTTTAATCTGAGTGGCAAACAGTTTGGAGCGTAATCAGTCGCCGTGTAATCCAGCGTCTGATCTAAATTGTTTGCAATTGAAAATATAGTTTTAAAGTAAATGCGTTCATTGGGAAAGAATAATGGATTCTCTACTGTATGTGCTGTTTATTCTAGAAAAATCACATTGAAAGAGTAATGTATTGGCAGAATTGTACTGACACTGCTTTGATAATAATCTGAGTATGAACAAGTACAGTAAAATCCCTCTAGGACGACTACACAAACGACGATAAGTAAGTACATGATAAAAAATGAAGACAACTTAAAGCAATCAGATACAGTAAAATAAGGATGCTCTACATTATTTCTGTCTTGTTTTAAGAACCCATCGCCATATGCATTGAATATGTAAGAGATATATTTTACTGTTTTTACTTTTAACCACCATGGCCAATGCCTATTATCGCAAATGCGATGATTGTGTACATAAATATAGATGTTTATTTGGGTCTAGTTTTGTAGTTGCTGACATTAATTGACAGCGAATTACAAATGTAAATGATATATACCAATATATAATGACATTGATGGGCAATGTGATCGATGACTTACAGTAGAAAAGACGTTATTATTTCCAAACAAATGTGTTTGTGCTTAAAACGATAATACACTAGTATTTACAAAAATAGAGAAAAAGCAAACACCCGACAATATTGCATCTTATCAGGATCCGGACATCTTTTCTGTTAAGCTGGATGTCTGGAAGACCTTACACATTTTACTACATGTAGACATTTTAATATAACCTTAACCCTTTCATGATCATGTTTATCGAGATATAACTGACATAATTTCAAAACAAGTGACTAACAATTGTTATCCTGATCAGACGCCACGTTACGTGAAGTCTGATCAGGATAAATACTATTTACAAATGCGTTTTATGACGTAATCGAGAGTTAAAGTGTTAAGGGTTGTCGTTTGCTTCACTGCAAGAAAAACAAGAGTTGTCAGAGAGACAACAAAGCTCACCACCGGCACCTAAAGTAACTTAAAAGCACACTAAAGGTCACCGAGGTCAACCTTTTTGACTGCATGGAAAGGTCTTGTCCATATACACATGCAAATCAAAAAAGAAAGTAACACGTCAAGGGACATAGGAATTATAAGCAATTTTGGAAACCTAAACACAGATTTCGAAACCTAATCGCAGGCCCTAAGTTCAAGGTCACAGGGGTCCAAATTGTTCTGTGCATGGAAAGGTATTGTCCATATACACACACACATACCAACTATGAAAGCAATACCTCAAGGGACATAGAAGTTAAAGGCATTATTCGAAACTGGAACACAGATTTCGAAACCTAAACGCAGGCCCTAAGTTCAAGGTCAAGGTCACAGGGGTCCAAATTTTATGTGCATTTAAAGGTCTTGTCCATATACAAACACATACCAACTATGAAAGCAATACCTCAAGGGACATGAAGTTATGATAGTTTTTCGAAACCTAAACTCAGATTTCGAAACCTAAACATGGTCCCTAAGTTCAAGGTCAAGGTCACATGGGTCCACCTTTTTATGTGCATGGAAAGGTCTTGTCCATATACACACACATACTAACTATGAAAGCAATATCTCAAGGAACATAGACGTTATGGTCATTTTTCGAAACCTAAACGCAGATTTAGAAACCTAAACATGGGCCCTAAGTTTAAGGTCAAGGTCACATGGGTCCAAATTTTTCTGTGCATGGAAAGGTCTTGTCCATATACACACACATACCAACTATGAAAGCAATACCTCAAGGGACATAGAAGTTATAGACATTTTCTTAAAATTGTTTACGCCGTTCACGACGACGCCGACGACGACAACGACAACAACGACGACGACGACGAAGACGACTACACCGGGGGTATTGCAATAGCTCGTATTGTACTACGTACAGGCGAGCTAAAACATCTTGAACGGAATAGCTGAACGTCAATAATGAAAGAGGTTGTTTTTCTACACCGGTACTTAAACAGATCATAAAGAGATCTACAGACAGCTTCAAAAAAGAAAGAAAACCTTGCTGTATTAAATCACAGGTTTTCGGCGCGTAAGCTATGACCCCACCCCCCTCGCTGCTACCCCCCATAAATCTTTCAAAATGAGTCAAAATACATCCATATGTTCAACAAACATCCTTAACAAATGTTTCAAGAAGTTTCAAAAAAAATTTTTTTTTTTTCGTATCATGTATGTATACAATGAAAAGGTGGATGTGTATTCAGGGCCATCAACTTCCCAACCTTGTCATTTTGTCATTTTTGGGCCGATTTTGACAAATGATGGCTTATTATTTACATTTAACAGTTTTGTTCAAAGAAAGTTAGCTCACAGCCCAAGCAAGACACGAGCACAAGTGAAGAAATAAAAAGTTCGATAGGCACCTTATATCGGAATCCTTCTGTCACCTTAATTTTTGGACTTGCTCGTCAGTCATTCACTGATTCAGCGATTAACAAGTGCATTTGCGACCATGCATTACACCATGGTACGGGTAATTAATAGAAAATGAAATATATCATAAATACCTTTTGAATTATCGGTAAATGAGCATTTCTGTTACGAAATAAATTTCTTGATAACTTTCGTTTAGTTTCGGTTGACAAACGGATATGATATCATTGGTCGTATTCGAATCATTCAATTTGTTGTCAACGAAAACTAGGCGGAGCAAATGATCGAAGATTTACTGATGACAACGTTTTTGACCCGACTCGAATCGAAATTGTGGTCAACGATTTGATGGTTTGACAACATTTTGTCAACGGAAAACATCAAGGGGTGATTCGAATAGAACCTGTTGACAACACGTCCAACTAACGCTATAGTTGTCCTGATTCGAATACGACCAATTGAGGCGCTTGACTTTTGCGTCATTTCCTGCTTTGAAGCTGGTTATCGGGTTCGCTAGAATGATAATAGTTTGACTGGGCAACCAGTCGTTTGTTTGGGAAAATTTTGCGTGACAGATGGTTTCCGAATAAGGGGTCTCCCCACCCTTCGAGTCCCCATGCGCGTGTTCGCCGATTGCTTTGAATTTTTTACCAATTATCGTCAAAGAAAACTGTTTGCTGTAAACAATGAGCCATCATCTGTCCAGATCGTCCAAGATTTGACAAAATGACAGGGTTGGGAACTTGAGGGTTGCTTCTGCAAGGCGCTTTTTCATGGCAGCCTTTACTATTTTACTTATAAATTAGCAAAAAAAAATTTTTTTTTTAAATTTCACGAAACTTCAGGAAATGTTCTTTTATGATGATTATTGAATGTATGGATAGATTTTAGGGTATTTTATCCACGTTTGGTGGTGGTAGAGGGGGGTTATAGCAGCTAGGGGTAGTGTCATAGCCAACGGGCCGAATGCCTATGTATTAAATGTGTGATCTCAAAATTATCACCAGATACCTCTACACCGTGCCGTTGTTCTGATGCTCAATTGTCATAGTAGATGCTTTTGTTTATTTGACAGAGATTATCCCCTATGTCAAGAACTGCATGAAAGGCAGGTCGGTTGTTTTGATCCCATGCGGTGCTTTGCAATGAATGAGAATAGCTGAAATCGTCTTCCTGAAGTCATCATAATCTCATCATCCCTTATCATTCATCGGCGCTATATGACCTTTTATGGGTTGCAGTGCTGTAAAACCAAAAATCCTCAATCAAAAATCAAATATTAACATAATAAATCTCAAAAGAAATATATTTGTTGGACTTGTAATATTAATTTTGGTTTGTACTTTCTTTTTATTGACATCGATTCGAAATCCGACACTGTAAAAACAACTCTTACACTATTGAATAGGCATTTCTTAACCATAATTAATTAGATCTATCCATAATGATAAAAATGTTTCTCTCTAAAAATATCTATTTAAACGTTAACAATTTGTAATGAGTCTAACAGAACTGATTGTTGTTTTTATCCAAAATAGTTAATATAATAAATATAATCTACCTCATTCGAGAACAAATTCTATACAGTCGAACTTGTAATGAGCAACTACTCAAATTAAGAACATGTTTGCAGTCTTTAGGACGTACAGTCAAACCTGTCTTAGTGGCACACTGTTTTTAAAGGCACACTGTCAGATGTGGCAGTGGTTCTCTCCCCCCCATTTCTCTATATATTTAACCTGTATTAAAAGGCACACTGTGAGATGTGAAATGCAACACTAAATTTCAACTCCCAACACAGTATTTAACCTGTTTTCAGAGACACATGTTTTATTTTATTTCATTTTTGTTTAAATTATGCATAAGTTTCAGTTTCTCAATATAAAAAGTCTCAAATTCTGATAAAGTTAAATGATTCATGTAATATATAAAAGCTGTCTGATCTGAGTCCAGACAGTTTTATATTCAATGTCAAGACAATATGCAGCTTAATTCATTATGATTGTGGAAACTATGGGATTTATGAAAACTTAAATACATGTACATTAAGAGTTAAAGCATTCAGTTCATACCCTAGACCCATGTCTTTCCTTAAGGCAAGGTTTAATTTATATTTTTGCAGAGTGCTTTATTTATAACACCTTAAATAAATAAGTGTGAATTAGAACTAGGGGTTCTATGCTCAATTAAGGGATTAATTGATTGGTAACAAACCAGTTGCGAAATTAACAAAGTGATTACCTAATGTTTGGTTGCCACATCTTATCTTTGTTTGCACTTTCCTTTAGTAAATTATGAAATATACTTTCAATATTATTATGAAAACGAATCATATTGTTGCAGAAATGTTAAGCCCGATAAAGCTAAACACACATTTTAATGCATAATATTAACTTAGAAGTATACTTTAATCTACCCTATTCTTATAAATGTCCCAAACATGATAACCTGAATTTAAAGGCACCCTGTGAGATGTGGCACTTTTAGCTTTCTCCGAAAGTATGTCTCTAAAAACAGGTTTGACTGTAGGACACTTAAGTGAAGGCAGGAGTTCTGTTACAACAAACTCCTGTGCGTGTGTGTTGCACTAAGCGGTTGTCTGTCTTTACAGATAATAGATATTCTTTGTTCATTGGTAGGGTAACCCCTTCACTGCCCAACCCCGAGTATAATAGTTTTTGCAAATAGTTTGGATCCTGATCAGACGCCGCGTAACTTATTGACACTTATTGCAATATACCTTAAGGATGTCGGCCTGTCTTTTTGAGCATTATGAAATTTCCGAAAAATTTAACGAACTCGTTTTCAAAAAGATGGTAAGAACTCATTTTTGGTGAATGCATACAGTAATAAAACACTATTTTCCCGGGAAAAAAATTGGATTTTCGTTCCGGAAGGGACTTTTTAAGTTTTATGTCCTATTCGTAGTTAACAGCATACACTGTTTTCATAGGTAGGTTGTATTGTGTTACATCCGATTTCATTTCAATTTCTCAGAATATAAGCATGAAATTTTCATGGTAGTACAGTTTTAGTATAAATTATAGATAACTCAATAGATAAAATGAAATTTTTTTTGAAAAAAAATATTGTTGGTAAAATTGAAAAAATGAGAAAAAATGGATTTTTTAGATAAAATGATCTATATCTTTTTTAAAAGATACGGGACCCTGTGTTTTTATTTGCTATTTCACTAAAACTTTTTGTTTGCAAGGCTAAAAACAACAAATGAAAAAATTGGTATTTAGTTTGCTACAATTTGTAGGGCAATTTTCACAGTGCCTTATTCTCCCATTATAAAAAATTGGGTGGGGTAAATATTTCTCCTTTCTGGTGAAATCAAATATTTTTATTTTGGATCTTGAAAAAACATTATTTTCAGGGTTTATTCTTACTATGGTAATATAAATTAGGATACTTTTGGTACAAATAGATTGTTTATATAAAGATTGAAAAACCGTAGTACAAAAAAGTAGGAGTTTTTATGAAGCTTCAATTTTAGGGGGGTAGCCTTGAAAAATCTCAAATTGTGAAAAAGAAAGGTCCAGTACCCCCACTTTTTTCACCAGTTTTGTCATAGAAACTAATTTTACTATCAGTATGCAAAGTTTGAAGAATTTGGTATTTACTTTACCAAGGTGCACCTACCCCCTTAAGTAAATAACCACAATATTTAAGTTTTAGAACTTAAAGCAGACGACAATTGTTTGAAGTGTTTAATGAAGTCTCTTAGCTATAGACTACTATTCTTATGCATATTTTATTACAGATTGTTTGTTTAAATTGTTATTGGATAATCTTGTTTTGTCGGACTATAGCTTATAGCTAGTGTTCTTATGTTGACTGAAACCGACTTGAAATACAGATTATCTTATCTTATCTTATCTTATGATGTCATTGCAGTGACTGGGTGCTTCTTCTTTCTTCTTCTTTTAAAAGAACGGCCTCGACCACCAATGATAATTATCGCCATGAGCTAGAGTTAAATATATTAAAGTAAAATCGCCTAAAGAATCTTGCAAGCTACACGATCGATCCACCTGAAATCTCTAGTCAAGATGCAGTGCAATGTACCAAAAAACTTAAGAACTGGATCTAAAATATCCCCGCTTGCATCGAAATGGGCAAGAGGGTTATTCTGGTTAAAAACAGGATAAAAGAAACATAAGTTGACTATGGGTCACTCATCGTTGTATTATCTGGTTTTCGGTCTCTTATAGAAATTTTAGTTATTGTCGCATGCTATTTTTCCTAGTTATGTTACATTGGGCGGCCTGCATTGGGCGTTCTGCTATTATTTCTATCAGTCGGCATAAAGAAGCCATTTGCTTCGTTGCTCTCGATTGTTGAGGTAGTGCAATCGCCGTTTTGGGGGCTGTCTTCTGTATGTTTAGTGGCCTTCATTGGGCGCTCTACTGTTATTTCTATCAGTCCGCATAAAGAAGCCATTTGCTTCGTTGCTCTTGATTGATGGGGTAACGTGATCGCCATTTTGGGGGCTGTCTTTTGTACGTTTATTATGTTTATTTTATATCTAATTGTAGTTATTGGTCTTTTCCTGGCGGCCTGCATTTGGGCGCTCTACTATGGTTTCTATCGGTCGACAATCAGAAGCCGGTTGCTTCATTGCTGATTGATGGGAGTAATGTGATCGCCATTTTGGGGGCTGTCTTTTATATGTTTATTCATGTTTATTTTAGATCATATTGTAGTTATTTTGTCTTTTCTTGTGTGTAGGTACATTTGTGTAACTTCATGTGAAGCGCTTTTGAACGCACTACCCCTGTGTGAAAAGAGCGCTATATAAATCTGGTATAATAATAATAATAATAATCGTTGCAACCAGTGCTGACTTGTATCTAATGATGGAATCAACTCTGACAACATTCGATGGTAGTGCATTCCACTGCACTACAGTACGTGGAAAGAATGAATTCTTAAAATAGTCTTCTGCGGTGAAGGGTATTTGGTAAGCTAGGCGATAATAGTGTATATACTGTCTTGTGTAAGGTGCAAAGTACTGGCCAATGTTTATGTCTACATGGTTGTAAACCATTTTATGAAAAAGGGTGAGTCGACAAAGCTGTCTTCTATATTGTAGTGAGTTCAAATTTAGGTCATTTAGGATGCTTTTGACTGTGCCCTGGGTTTTGCTGTAAGTTTTAGTGTCCAGACGGGATGCCCTGCGTTGTACGTTTTCAAGCTTATTAATATCCTTTTTATGGTAAGGGTCCCAGATTCTTGAGCAGTATTTTAAGTTAGGCCAGGGAATAGGGTTATATGCAGCTGCCTTTGTGATTGGTTTGGAAGAGTGAAAATTTCGTTTTGGGAAACTAAGATACTGACTTGCCTTGCTGGTGATTTTGTTCGCAATCTTAACGCCTAAATAAGTGACCTGATTTACATCCTTTAAGGGATCATCGAGAAGAGAAAACATTGTTTCTAAGGATTTTCTAGATTTATAGGTGTGCATAATGTTGCATTCTTTCACATTAAGGGACATCTGTCATTTCTGTTCCAATAATGACAAATTCCCTAGGTATCTCTGTAGCTGTTCAGAATCACTATGTGTTTTAATATTCCTATAAATCACACAGTCATCCGCAAAGAGGCAAAGGCTAGATGAAACACAATCTGGAATGTCATTTATGTGGAGCAGAATCAGAAGAAGACCAAGGACTAACCCTTGTGGTACGCCAGAAATAACCGAAGCTAGACTAGATGATGCACCATCTACTATTACTCTTCGGATGTGATTCCCACGGAATGCCTTCACCACTGTATTTGTAGGACCTATAATATCGGTGTGGTCAAGTTTAAGGAGTAGCCTGTCATGATGGACACCATCGAAAGCCTTGCTAAAATCCCAATATGGCAACATCTACCTTGCTATGTTGTACTGCTTTGGCTAATTCATGAATTAAACCATTTAGTTGTATTTTGTAAGAGCGCCGGGTACGAAACCCATGTTGATTTCCACCAAGATGTACAGGTGATCAAGGTGATCCAAGACGTTACTTACGTCAATGTGTTCGAGGATCTTACAAGCAAAACAAGTAAGCGATACCGGTCTGTAGGTAGAAGCTTGGATCTTGTCGCCTTTTTCAAAGATCTGTGTAACATAGGAACAGGGTTTATATTTTATGTACACTGTTCGTCTTTATAGGAGAATATAGGAGATAAGAGTGAGGTTGGGCGCCCCTAAACCCAGGTTTAACCCCCAGTGGTTGTTAATGATTAATTTATAATTAATTATTGATTGCTGCTGACCGTACCAAATCGGGCTCCTATATTCACTTTGCTTTATGTTTGTCTTGCGTGTTGTTTTCTATTTAGTGTGTAGATGAAAGAATGGGATTGCGCGCGCGAGTGTGTGTGAGTGTTTGTTATGGTATGACTGTGTGTGTGTTCTGCTTGAGAGGTGGGTGTATTGTTTGTGTTGCGTTTCCTGCTTGAGTCTTTCGTATTTATTTGGAGCTAATAATCCAAAGGGACAGAACCATCTTCAATAGACTAATTAAACAAGAGCGTCAAAGTTGGAGTAATTTCATTTTCACATTCCTTCAGGATTAAAGGTTTGATCTGATCCAAGCATGCCGCCTTGCAGGGATCGAACTTCGCCAGCAAATTCTTGACACCATTTTCTGTGATATAAATATCGGGCATATTGGAAAATGGGCTAGGTCCCAGATCAGGCAAAACAGAATCTGTGTCGTTTGTAAAAACGGAAGAAAATTGGCTAGGACCTCAGATATTTCAGTTGCATTTTGTTTCATGATACCATTTTTCTCGTAGGGGAGCAACGCTACAATAATCATTCCGTAACCTTTTGACAAAGCCCCAGACACGTTTCGCTGTGCTATGCTTATGTTCATCAGCATTACATACTATGTTGATCTTGTAGTCCCAATAAGTCCAAGTTTCGAATTTTCTTTTGAATCAGGTTTTTAATCTTCTTATTTTTGGTAAACTCTGAAGTTCTCTTGCTTTTCTTGAATTTGCTATACAGTATGTCGCGCTGCTTCATTAATACAATGTTAATACAAGTTAGCATGTATAAGTGTTCGAACGTTACAATTGATGTAGCTCTGTCATAGTTTAATTTCCTGCAGATTTCGATGTGTTTTAGCGTCTGCCACACATGCTCAAACCATTAACGTTTTCATTGCAACGACGACGTAAGCTATACATATATGTTGTCTGTTTTTTATTTTAGGTTTTATGACATGAGAAACATAGAAGTGAGTGTCAAACGGTTTGAATCCTGACCAAACGCCGCGTTCATGGCGTATGTTCAGGATCCAAACTGTTTGCAAGTAACTACTGTACTCGGACTCAGGCATTTAAGGGGTTAATGTAACTCAGATTCAACACGCATGGTTTTATCATCAGACAATTTACGATAAAGAAATGGAGATTATGAATAACAGACACTCGTTTGTAGCTCAATGACAATGGTATGCCTGTGTCTGACAGACCAAACGTCGCCACTGAAAATGATATCTAGGTATATATTTCTAACAAATATATTTCCATCCATTCACAAATACTGACGAAATTGTTTCTACAATTCTAGTGAAATAACAGTTTTCTGCGTTTAAAAGATTACATTTGGTTCGACAATGACCAAGCATGTACAGATATACCACACAAGAAAATATTCAGAATGATAAAAAGCATTTTAAATTTCCTAAACAACACATTAATTACATAAAGAAAATCGAGAGTACGCGATTGCTAAACCATTAAAATCTTTATTTGACCCAATAACATATAAAAACAAATTATTTTTTGTCTTAAAACTGTTTTATTTAATTCTTGTTTCTTAATATTTTTTATCCCCAAATAAGGTTAATATAACTTTGTTTAATTTTCAAGATAAGTTAATATCAGTCTCAAGCATTTGAGATCCTGGTAAGAGTTGAGGTTATTTAGATTATGAGTTGAAGTCTAGTCTGTTTTAAGGCCCTTTTCAAGCAATGCACATACATGTATCTAATACACACAGTGTATATCCAGATCGGAGGGCCCCTGCAGGATCCCTTTGAACAGGGTTTGTACTCTTTATCAATTTGCAATTTATTACAGAAAATCTCTAAATGATTATTAATTGATTATACTTAATTGGAAACTGAAATTCGGCACTACATATTCCATGGATCAATGAGTTGAAATGCCAGTTTACGAGAACCTTAGCTGTGAAAGCAAGGCTTTCTTTGACCGTTGGCACTGGTAAAACTACATAAATATTTTTTACCTTTTTGTGAATTATTCCATGCTTGTATATTTGATTTGTCCATTTTATATCTAAAATTATACAATCTATTTTTTGCAGACAACAATACTAAAGCAGAGGACAATAAAGAGATGGGGGCAAAAGTCGCCCGAATAATTTCATCATGAAACTTAGATCGACTTTACTTTGATCAAGGTCTAAACTAGTTGCAGATGAAAAGTTTACACAGAAGATACTTTACTTGAGAAAGAGTTACATCAGACGGTTTTATTTGACAGTGACATTGTTAATTACAGTAGAACCTCTCTATTACATGTACGATCACTAAAATGAAATTAATTGTTTGTATTAAAAGACAGATGGCAGCATAAAGCACTGTCACATTTCTTTAAGCAGACCTCTGTCTTAAGCGACTTATATTTGATACAATAGTGGTCGTAATAGAGAGGTTCTACTCTAATATGAATATAGCAGATACCGGCCAAATATGTTTGATATATGTAATAATCCTGGATGGAACATCCATTCGAGCTCAATAATACATGGTATGAAAAGAAGACCAAATTAATTTTTAGAGTTGCATTGATAATTCAGGCTTTAACCCACCAAACTGACTATATGTGCTTAACGAACATTTATAAGACATTCAAATTAAACAATGCAACTTGACTATAAATTATTTTTAAAAAAATGGTAAAACATTAGGTCGCAGATGTGTATTCCATCCTAATTACAAACCATAGCAACCGTCAATTATTCGCTAGGTCAGTATCTTTCCGGCGATGACCCCGCGCTCTTTCTAAAAGGCTGGAACCAGTTTTAATGTGTAGGTTTCCTGAGGAATATACTTCATAGTTTCAATACGCTTCTAGAAGACGTAACAGAGCGAATGTATATATTAGGACATTACTACACTACCATCGTCTTAAGTCTGATCATGCTGTAAACTGTTTGCAATTAGCATATGGGTCGATAAAAACAAGTTTATTATAAAGCAAGAGCGCTTTTTTCAATGTTTATATCTAGCCGTGCTCAGTAGAAGAAGATGTTAATTCATCTGCTCTCCTTTTAGACGGTATTTTAATTATGATGGATTAAACAAGTTATTCGATTAAGGAATCTAATTTGGTTTCCCTGAAATACGTATTTAGATCTTATTTTCTTGTCTGCACATCACCTTGCATGCCTTTTTCCAAATTTAGATTATTAATAGACTGTATAGAAACATATTAGTGGCATGACGTAAAAAGGTAAGACATAATTTTAGTTTCACAGCGGGGAATGCTTTACCTTTTCCTGTTTAAACAAACCTTAAATCGAACTTGCAAAAAAGCAGAAACATTGTGTTGTTTTTTCATATTAACGGTTCTGTTTTCCTAAGTTACCAGATAGTAAGCACACGATGTTATATTGATTCAATTTGTTTGTAAAGGACAGGAGTAACAACAACACTAACGCATGTGTTTTGGAGGAAACGCATCTTGCAACTTATGGGGTTAAGAAGTTCAAAACCTAACCTACGGCGCAAGCGGTGAAAAAAAACTCATTGTTTTTTTTTCTCATATATAACTAGTTATTTATCTATGCAGCTGAGTTTGTTTTATTTATTTGTGTATTTCTACGAGCCGTCAAAATTTGTGAACAAATATGTCTTTAAACGAGATTTCTGTCGGCGATAGAATGGCTATACAATGTAGATGAGAAATGCCAGGAAATGTTTGCTTCCTAGTTTTTCCTGAATTAATCGGAATTTATTTAGAAATATGTTTCTACATAATTATTGATTTAGACAGTTCATTCACGCGTCAGCCATCGACGTGTAAGGAAGCTAGCAAGCTTAGAATAAGTATTGATATGGAAAAAACAGCATAGCCGGGTTATGTTAAAAAAAGCACCATGACATCCATCTTAATAATATATTGGATTTATAAAACTCGAATTTTAAAAAGCGATAAAAAATCGGCAACCTCGTTCTTTTTTACATTTTCTGAAATACTCGTTTTATAATTCCAAAGTTATTATGAACACTCATGTAATATCCAATATTAAATTAACTATCCGTTTAGTGAGCAAACAAATTGCAGTTTGAAACAAGATATTTACCCAAGCTATTGATGGATATTTCTGTGTGTATTGGCATACAATCATTGTACATGCATTAAAGAGGTGAATCCCTTACCTGAGAAATAAACAAACAAATAATGGATAGCATACATTATGACAAGAACTTGGCTAACACCAACTGAAACATTTAAAGTATACACCTACGACTGATCCCTCATTATTTATAACATAAAATAAAAGGAAAATTTTACAATTTATTAAACGTCTGTAGCATATATGAGGAGGACAACATATTTATCAAACATGCAATTTTAGGACCATAAACACGCTAGGAGTAAAGAGCAATCCACTCTGTAAATTATTTTAAAAAAGAGAGGAAATTCTATAATACAGATACATGTATTCAAATGCGAATGAATTTACCAAATTGGTGTTGATTAGGTTTATGGAAAGAAAAACTGTTTGAATATGTTATAATTTAAATATAAACCATAGCTAGTATTATGTGACACGTTAGATTTTTTCCTGTGACGCAAATATTTCCCCAAAATCATTTATTATTTACAAATGTGTATCGTTTCTTCTTGAATAACATATTCTGACGTTACAGTAGGCTAAATGTTAACTCATTCACTTACGTAAAAAAACCTGGATACTATTGCTGCTTTGTAATTAATGTACTCAATGTATTATGTCTTCTGGTTTTGCCATATTTCCTTACTCCCTTTTAAATGGCCAAAGTCAGTGTATATTGCGGATACGCTAATAAAACTGAAACTGAAACACTGTAATGACGTCTTCTGTTTTCAACAATTGCTGTTTGCTTGTATGTTTTCAATCAAATTTACAGGTGAATTGATAAAACGCATATTTATATAAATGAGTATCAAACAGTTTGATCCTAATCAGATAATACTCTATGCGGTATCTGGTCAAAATTTGACATGCTTGCGATAAGCCTTAGACTCGCGGCAAGTAAGTGGAATGATTGAAAATGGGATTAGGAAAGCTAACTTGGTGCGTAATTACAATTTATTTATCTGTTCTACGATTATTCAGATTGTTTTTCTATAAATAGACGATGTTACATACCTCAGTAAATCAAATAAATGTTCTTATTAAAATATATTCCATATGTGTATGATAGAAATTGAGGCTTTGATATGGAAATATATTTTGAATAAGTTCGAACATATTATTGGGGTTAAACACAAATTACACGAAATAAATATGAAGCTTGTGACCGGTGTTAAAGTGTAGTTGCATAATTGAAATCAATTAGAAAACTGTGTAAAAGTTATTTTTGGGAATCGATTTTATTGCAAAATAAACTTAGTTTTTGTGTTACTATGGTAACTAGTTGTCATAATAAATCGCTGATATGCCACATAAACAAAGTCAATAATACTTCATCATTTGTTATGTCATAAATGCATATAATGACTAAGCAAAACAATTAACATATAGAATGATGTTCAATGGACCATAAAAGTATCGAAACGCTTGTTTTTGGAAGGTCTGGGTGAGGGTTAAACATGCGTGAAGTAAATCCGTCATGTTCATATTCTGAATTCCGATTTGCCTTTAAAGAAACTATTTTTGTGAGACCTTTTAACTGAAGTTAACTGGTATAATTAGGTAACATTTTTTTAATTTTTTTTATATACTTTTGATTAGTATTAAGTCAAACCTATCGTTGAGAGCTTATTGAAAACACGAAAAATACTGTGAACAAACGTAACCCATGCCTGGCTAAACGACATTAAATATAGAACAAAACGATAATGCTTTTAACATTGAGCTTGCACTTGTATCCAAAAGGCAACAAGAAGTAGTTTGGAGCCTGACGAAACGTCTGGTTACTAGGCGTCTGATCCGGCTCTAGATTGTGTGCAATAGGAATATCTGTTTTAGCGCAAATGCGCGTTTTAGGAAGGATTAACGTCTTGTATTCTGTAAATTGGGTTGTCGTAAGACATTGTTTTATTGCAAAACACAAAATGAATTTTCTGTTTCCTTCACTCATTGCTTTCTATATTAAAGATTAACATTAAAGATAGAAACTTAATAGAGTGGTCGCTCAATCGAAGTTTAATTCTACATATCTATTGCCAGTTCGATGGTAATAGGATTTGTAGCCAGACAGGTTTAAATATTACGATATGTTCGCTTTATTGGTTATTTGATGACATGGATATAATCTTTCTTGAATCAAGTTTAGCTAACAATGTAACCTTTCAAAGCGACGAGTTGTGTGTGAAATTGAAACGATTGTAAACCACAGTGGGATAGATAGGTTTAGGAAAATACTGACGCTTATGATTAATTCGAATTTCAAATGCTTCGAGTCTGTTCGATTGTTAGATAAAACACTGGTATTAATTTATTATTTCGGTTCTAAAACATAATTCAACCTTAATTTGCACCGAAGCAAAGGCACTACATTTCTATGCGTACGCATTTTTGAAGCCATATGACTTAATGTTAGAACGTTACAGCGCGTGAGTGTTTTATTGAGAATTCAAACACTAATACGTTTCTTCTTTGTTTATATAGGGACGTGCGCGAAGTGTGTTAGAATTGAGTATTTTCTTTTATTTTTGCAAATACACCATCTGGTTGCTAGTCGCTTTAAAAGCAGACTTACACATCACATAAAGTGACATATCTTGAAGGACAAGAACAAATGAAAGCCCTGTAACAAATTGGCTTTATTGTAAAAGTCTGGAGGAAATGTAAACATGCATACGATTCATTTGATGTCTGATGAAACAGATATCGATATGTCTGGAAAGGATGGTGAATAAAATTAGTACCACAGAGCGACATTCTTAAGAGTGTCAATATTCAGTAAACTTTATTAACTAGCACTTTTTGTCATGTCGTCAACATTGTACTACGGTAGATAAGGCCATATATGTCAAGAGGATTAGTTCCCTGCTTAAATATTAGATAAGTAATTGGTTTAGCGTGGAAACTCACAAAACAGTTGACTGCTCAATGCGAGGTGACCACTGAAAATGAAAAAAAAACCTTCTATATAGGCTTTATGCATGAGTGTTATCAAGACCTAATCAACAACTAATATTTAAGACAATCCATCAATCTTATATTGAAATATTTTGATCTACATCAGACACGATGTAGCTCGCTGAATCACGTAAGGTACGTACACATGTCTTCTCGAACATGATCTAATGGAAGTTATTGAAATGCACCGATACACTATAAAAGTCGAGTTCAAGCTGCCCATTCTTAGTATAGTCTCAGAAAACGTTTCATCAACATTAAAGGTTTTCAGTAACAAGGTAGTTTATGAAATTGTTATAATTAAGAAATACTCTATGTTCTACCGTTGTGAAAAGGTATTTTACAACGGTTGTGAGTTGTGGTGCGCATGAATTGACCACGAAGGCCGAATGCCTGAGTGGTCAATTCCTGCGCACCACAACGACCGAGCGTTGTAAAATACCGTTTCACAACGGTAGAACATAGATTATTTCGATTCTAACATGACCAGATTTAAAAAAAATCATTAGAAAGGAAATAAAATGCCCCGTACTTATTTCCTCAGCGGATGCAGTTTTTCGACCGAATAACTTATTCCGCGGCATTACAATAATCACACACCCAACAGCAAATTTACACTTACCGATCCACGATCTGGCATAGAACAAACATTACATGAAACAAGACAAAAGCATGGGAAAATCACAGTAACATGACTGGTTAAAAGTATATGGTCCTTACGGGCCATATGAATAACGTTAGAAATTTCAAAAATAAAACGTATGAATGCATGAGGTCACGTCATGTCATATAAACGCGGGAGGAGCGGGGTAGAGAAGAGCGTTGTAAAACGACTCGGGTATACCACGATGAGCTTGTTCTACTTTTATAGTGACCAAAACGCGTGTCATGTTAGAATTGATGTTAGATTTGAAAAAGTAGTACAATTAATTCATTTGCAGATTGCGCCCAATGGATTCGTCCATGCTTATATATTTAATTTATCTATTTTGTATCTAAGGGTAGCCTGGTCTAAATTTTAATTTTCTTTCTTTTTTATATTGAAATTCCTATCAGCAAGCAGTATTGACTCTGATCAGACGCCGCTGTAAAAATTATGTTCATATGAAGGAGTCGCTGCTTGGATGTCATGTTTAATTTTGAAGTGTGCATTATTTGTAATGTGGATTGTGTAAAAAATACCACGCCAACAATATTACAAACGTCGTTACAGCATTGATTATAAGAATACGAGCTTTCTAGTATACTTTCATCTTGCTTTCAGCATTAACTATGTTGTTCATACACTCTTTTTGCCTGTTAACCCTTTCCCTTATAGAAGCGATTTTTAGCACATTCATTTTATTCATCCGCTGAAGAAAATAGTTCCAAATTATACCGTAATGAATATGTGTCATATTTAATACTTTCCTTATTCTAGCAGTTAATAGCTTAAAGCAGGCTGAACGTAAAGCAGAATGTGCCTTAAGGCACATTCTGCTTTACTTTCAACCTGCTTTAAGAAGTCACCTATCTACAATACTAGAAATAGACTATCAGGTAAAGGGTTAAGTAGTTGCAATAGTGAGGTGTTACTGTAAGTTACACTAAATTTTATACAATTATTGCATTATATTAGCATGTATCTGTTGTTGTAATGGATTTACATACTACCAGGGAGTAAGTGTTTACGTTATATTGACTAACCGAACATGTCTGACCGAATTGTATAAAGCATTTTTGGATTTCAGTATATATGACTTGTCTTAAAACTATGCTCTTATAATTTGTTTGCAACTTAGCTTTATTAATCAATTAAATGAAGTTATGGTAAACATTTTAATTTTTCTGGTTTATTACAACTTGACAGGTCTAATGAAATTACTCTTGCTTAACGCTTATTGTTCAGGAAATGGTTGTATGCATGCACATTATTTGCAAACAATGCAGAAAAAGACAAGATTACTCCGGACTATCATCTGAGCAGGACCATCACTGTTTTCCAAGTTTTGATACGAAATATAATTTTGGAAAGCCCGTTAAGACGTAAACCTTTTACTATTCAGAAAATGGAAACGCCCATTTGGAAAAAAAACTGCAATGTAAGGGTAAATATGTATATTAACCCTTGGCATGCTAAACACCAATTGACTTACATTTGTAAACAGTTAAGATCTCGACCAGAAGCCGCACAACGGAGCGTCTGATCTCGATCAAAATTGTTTGCCAATCATTTTCTACCTTTCGTCAGTTTAAAATACTTTTAAACTAATTTTGATTTATTTCGCAGAACTTGAAGCAGGCGAGAATTCAGCATGATAATAGTTGATGAAATATTGTGCTAGAATTCCAAAAAAGCAGCATTTACGATTTTTTGTTTACAAGAACGAACGTAAATTTTCAGCCAGTATGAAAATACAGTAAATCCCTTCATTTACAACCACACACTTATGTTAATTATTACAGTGGAGCATCTGTTATTCTTTCCCGTTTAAAAGCAAATGTACGCAAACGCAAAGCGTTAAAACGTAGAAAAGAACAACTTTTGGACATCTGATAATTCTTGTTTATCTTGGTGGCAAACAGTTTGAAGCCTGATCAGACGCCGGGTTACCCGGCGTCTGATCTGGCTCCAAACTGTTTGCACTGCAAATAAAAGTTTTAGCGTAAACGCGTTTATTGGGAAAGAATAACAGATTCTCCACTGTAGCTCCTGTACATGTAACACTTCCAGTTTACTACCACCTTACTTTCAGCTTTCACCTGTTTTTTAAGCAATCAATGTATCTTCGTTTAAGTGATCGTACATGTAATAGACAGGTCTTACTGTTTATAGTAAATAACACAATATTAGTTCCCGTTTAAACGCTTGCGAAACGCGAACGCACTGCAATAAAACCTTAAAAAATACACTTTTTTTACCTTTCTGACTATTGCTAATAAAATGAGTGGCAAATATTTGGGAGTCTGATCAGACACTTGGCTACCCGGCGTCTGATCTGGCTCCAAACCTTTAACAATGGAAATAATAGCTTTATCGTAACGCGTTTTTCGGGAAAGGATAAATTTTCCACTGGAATTATCTTATGCATTGCTTATGTGTCATTATAAGTAGATCTAAATGAGAATACTTCGATAGGGTAAATTGCAGGTGGCAACATAAACAAAATAAAAGTAAAGCATTAAACTCTCACAGGGGCTACATTAGACAAAATGTCATTGTTTCCCGATAAACGCGTTTACGCTTAAACTACTAGTTCTATTGCAAACAGTTTGAAGCCAGATCAGACACCGGGTAAGCCGGCGTCTGATCAGGCTCCAAACTGTTTGCCACCAAGATA
Organism: Gari tellinella; assembly: GCA_922989275.2. Taxonomy (NCBI): domain Eukaryota; kingdom Metazoa; phylum Mollusca; class Bivalvia; order Cardiida; family Psammobiidae; genus Gari; species Gari tellinella. The sequence continues at coordinate 52,337,569 of OV277866.1, forward strand.
AACATGAATTACTAGAATTGTCAAACAATTGCACTTTTCTATGTTTTAGTGTTTTGCGTTTGCGTTTCGTTTCGTTTAAACGGGAAATAATTGTGTTTTCTCCAATGTATCTGTTTTATGTTTTCATCATTTACGCAGTCACATAGGATTTTCAAATTGTATGTTATACATACAGACAGACTATCCATGATATGCATGTATCAAGTACACGTAAGCGTCGCTCAAAACAATGGAAAACTTAATTAAAAAGCTTCTGTTTTTCTCATGTACCCGTTTTAAACACAATTAATTTGAGTTATAAATTTACGTCGTTTGAACAGTAGTTCAATAAAATCGCGGGGCCCATCTAATTTCACATGGAGAACTGCATGTACCATACAGTATATGCTCTTTTATACACTGTTTCAGCCACCAATTGACAACCGAGGTAGAGCAACAGACCTTCTGGAAGGCTTTCCAACATTACAATTCCGAAGTGACAAGACCGGGTTTCGAACTGACAGCGGAAAACAGCCAAATGAGTGTCAGTTACAGTTACAATAACCACTTGGCCAAGGAGATCCCTTATCACCATAAATGACTGATGATTCACAATCCAAGAAGCCATGTTTAACTATATAAGTTACGTTGAAACCAAATTAGATAGGATTTGGCTTAGAAGCTGTGCTAATATTTTGTTTTCCATTAAGCTTCATTAATCAATTATGTGATGGTATGATCAGCATGTTTATGTTCATTAGAACTTGACAGGTATAATCGAATCACTGTTGCTTAAAAAAGCACTCAGTTAATGAATCACTTGATAGAATGTCGAGAATCACCAATTATATATACTCTTAGTATCGGGGAAACATGTACTTATTTCCGACTAAAACTGTTAATTAATTTACGCCTAGTGTCTAAAAAAGGGGACATTGGCTAACAGTGTAAACCGTTTGCTATATCATATGAAATACTTTAAGCTTTAGAAAAATACTGCCTTCTTTTTAATAAATAGTAAATATTACACACAAATAATTTTCTTTCTTTCCTTATAAAGTAAACGTTGTGTTTGGTGTTGTTTTAGCGAAAACGAATATGATGTTCAGTGGAAAAGACGTTATTCTTTCCCAATTAAAGAGTTTACGCTAAAACAATTAGTTTCATTCCCCCCGGCGTCTGACAGTCTAAAACGTGTTTGCCATTCACATTAAAATCAACATCAAGAATTGTTTAAAATTTGCCATTTTCTTCATTTAATTGCAAAACGTTTGCGTCAAATGAGAAGAGATAACACACTCCCCGCTGTATACAGTAGAGAATCTGTTATTCTTTCCCAATAAACGCGTTTACGCTAAAACTATTATTTGCAGTGCAAACAGTTTGGAGCCAGATCAGACGCCGGGTAACCCGGCGTCTGACCAGGCTCCAAACTGTTTGCCACCAAGATAAACATGAATTATCAGAATTGTCCAAAAGTTGTTCTTTTCTACGTTTTAGCGCTTTGCGTTTGCGTACGTTTGCGTTTAAACGGGAAAGAATAACAGATTCTCCACTGTATCACTGTACATTTGTTATAAATGCTCCTGGGTCAACACATCGACCTCCGTGAAGAGTATTTGTCGGAATTGAACAATCAATTTGGTAAACCATATTTCCTCATTTGTATGTATGGCAGTTTTCTGTCTAGATATCCCTGTCACAGATAAGTGAGATACAATTTTCGATAACGTTACAGTGGAGAAAACGTTATTCTTTCCCAATAAACGCGTTTACGCTAAATCTATTATTTTCAATGAAAACAGTTTGGAGCCAGATAAGACGCCGGATAACCCGGCGTCTGATAAGGCTCCAATCTGTTTGTCATCCATGTTACATGTATAATCAACATTCAGATTTGTGAAAAAGTTGTCTTTTTCTTCGTTTATTGCGATGCGTTTGCGTTTCGTTTGCGTTTAAACGGGAAAGAATAACATATTCTCCACTGTACATGTTCAGTTGAATTACGGAACATTTATATCAGGCAGTTGGTTTTTTATATAGCAACTCTGCGTAAATCGACCACTCAAAGAAATATAAGTGTGCGTTTTCGCAGAAGGAAACAGCTGGGGTAAAAGTAATATTGAAAGTTTCCTATGGCTTTTGCCCTGTAGTAAGTAGAGCTACATTTATAAAGATATTTCAACGTTTCTATATGCCTATTGAATAAGGGATTTACTGTGCATGTATTCTCACATGATGAGAAACAATTACGATAATGATAATGGGTCTGTAGTTAATACTTTCGTCTGTATAACTTGTCTGTATTGTGCTATTTTAATGCCGTAATGATTACAATAGTGCAACTAGATAACATCATTACTCAGTTACAGATGGGTCTGTTTGTTATTCGATATGTTAAACCCGTGCGTGATAAGTCCACTTTTCGCACGTTTATTCATCTATTATATAATATAGTCTAGGTAGACATCCGTTTCAGTCATCCAATCTTCGATATATCAGCTAATCCCCCGATTTCATTTATTCATTCATTCAGTCAGTCGGTCGGTCGGTCGGTCGGTCGATCGATTATTCGATCAAAGTGTCGTCATTAAATTTTAAGTTATTTCTTAAAAGCTATAGACCTTTTTGGAACTCCAGTGACAAATATTTAATGAAGACAAAGATAGTCGCGATCAATTCGCAATCGTTGTTTGATATTTAAAACAGTGGTATTTGAGAAAAAAATCAGTCTAAGAAAAAAACTTATCTCTGATTTTACTGATAACATTTAGACTTTTAAGTGTTGTTTAAGTCAAGAAACATTGATGGTATACAGTATCTAGTGTCAAACAGTTTCGATCCTTACCAGACGCCACATTACGCCACACCTGACGACCCAAACTGTCTGCATATATAGGCGTCATAGAGTCTGGCAGTCAAATGACTAATATAACGGTAGTAAATACAGTTGAACTTTGATATCGGCTAGGTCGAACATACCAGTAGTTCAAAGTTAAAACGTGGCTACATATAAGCCACGTTTTAACTTTGAAATACGGGTATGTTTGACTTAACCTACTATGAAATAAAGCAATTCATGTGTCGAAAAATTGGATAGTTCTTATTAAGCAAGTTCGAGATATCGAAGTTCGACTGTATATGTACAGTGGAGAATCTGTTATTCTTTCCCGTTTAAACGCAAACGTACGCAAACGCAAATCACTAAAACGTAGAAAAGAACAAATTTTGGACAATTCTGATATTTCATGTTTATCTTGGTGGCAAACAGTTTGGAGCCTGATCAGACGCCGGGTTACCCGGCGTCTGATCTGGCTCCAAACTGTTTGTATTGGAAATAATAGTTTTAGTATAAACGCGTTTATTGGGAAAGAATAACACATTCTCCACTGTATTATAATTATTCTTCTATAATAATGCAAAGAATAACACATTCTCCACTGTATTATAATTATTCTTCTATAATAATGCAAAGAATAACACATTCTCCACTGTATTATAATTATTCTTCTATAATAATGCAAAGAATAACACATTCTCCACTGTATTATAATTATTCTTCTATAATAATGCAGCAATAAACTGTTTCTGTAACTTTCTTTTGAAACACATGTAATTAATGGACATGTCTGAGTGTATCATTCTCCATTAAATATCACACCGTCCAATCGGTTAAGGATACCGCATCGATAAAGTTGTGGTTACATGTACCTCTCGCAGCGAGAGTCAATTAAAAATGTGAGTTTATATTTTGATCCAAAACACTCGTTCTTTCACAAGATCGGCAATTCTTTGTATACAGCCGTAAAAAGCAATGTTTGCCGAACATGTTGGTCTAATAATTTTCCAACAGCATGCATAATGGTGTATTAAATCAGTGAATCAATGTGAATCAATATGCCAAAACACCAATGTTCTTTCTTTGCGACTGAATATCTCCGATATATGACAAACTTTCGTTAATTCAACGATGTCGAAGGTAAATCAAAGTATTTTTGTCCATCCCATGAATTTCATATTGCTTTGTTCAAAATCAAGGTAGTTACAAGTATTTTCGTGTACTGAGTTGATGCTCGAATGGCTAAGGTTATCGCATTTTTAAAATTTGGTGGTTAAGGTTCACCCAAATTATGGGCGCAATAAGGTTAAGGTTAACCGAAAACTAACATAATTATGCAGTATTACAGCATCTAAAGACACATAGATCTACGTCTTATTTTCCCCTGGAAATTGAAACATATAAGACCCGCAGCTGTCATGTATACCGGTATTCTGTAAAGTGTGTTTAGCCTATTTATGTTCACAACAATTAGAATCTTTAACGTGTAAATCGGGTTTGTACAAAGATGTACAAGCTGACCGATTTCTCACAGTAAATAGTCATCTGTTTATTGTTTAAAAACAATTATTTGTATTGAAGCACAAAACTTGTGCATACTCATGTAACAAATTCAGTTCATTTAGGTATTGATTGTTACCTTACAGCGCCCACAATACGTAGAAATACCGTTAATAGGTTTGTGTGTCATTTTTAAATATTTACGATTATAAAACGTGTAAACTACATATAAACCTCTCTATTACGATCATTAAAGTGTGTGAATTATTATGTGTTGATGACAAATGACTGCTCAAAGCAATGTGAAAGTAAAACTGAAAGCTCCTTAAGGAGCTTCCTGTTGTACTGTCACGTTGCTTTAAGCTGTCACCTATCTTTATTTAATTAAGGAGTCGTTGTTTTAGTGTCCGTAATAGACAGGTTTTACTGTACATGTACAAGTTGTAGAATTTCAAGTGTACTGAAAGACGTAGTGAAAGGTAGAAATATGTTAGTTTTGTTTCTCGAATAAACGATTTTGTACTATATAAACGCATGTCAAGTGCAAAGGAAGTTGATCTAGATTTGACCTTGTCAATGAAGTACTCTTCTTCTGGTCCGGCTCCAATGGTTTGAAACTGAAACTGATTAATTTGATTAAACGCCTATTGTTACACAAAGTATATTCAATTGCGTTGTACAATGAAAGAGAACATAAAAATGAACAATCAATTACAACCAAAGGCCACATAGCAGTACTATCTCTCTCTTATATATAAAGAATACTGACAAATATTTTTGTTCACACATACTTAAACCACGAGTTAATATGAATAGCAAATAGTTTGAAGCCTCATAAGACCCTGATTTACAAGACATCTGATCCGTTTTCAAACTAGCTTTAGCGTTCAAAGTGTTTCAAAGTGCGAGAATGAATTACGCTATTGAAACAATACATATGTAGCGACCCTGCATTTGATTAGTAACAAGAATGCGAATAGCGTAATCTTATAAGTCTGTACAGCTGAAAATGAGGTTTCGAATAACATTGTATAATGATAGTGTAGTAATAAAAGAGAGCTAATGACCCAATAACCTTAGTTTAAACATATTTTATTGCCTAATATTTGTACAAAAGTTAATATAACAATACACTTCAAATGGTAAACATTACTAAAAAATATATGTGCAAAAGGGTCGGGCTACAAGTTCTTCCTAATTACCTGATTTTCCATAACATTTGTTAGGAAATGAATGTGCGTCTTCGCAATCCTATAATATAAACAAATAGTGTGCACGTTTTATTATTGTTATTGTGTTTACCATTATACCAGATTTATATAGCGTTCTCTCACATCCGAGCCGTGCGTTAATAGGGCTTCATATCACATGAAATTCTATACAAGTATGAGTATAGTTATACGCGTATAAATATATACATGCACTGTAAACGAGATATACAAATGTATTACAACTGATTATTAAAGGCGCCAAATCGTTGTGTCAGAACAAGAACAATACAATATAGTATTAAATTGTCTATTTTACAACCATTTTGCTTAATCGTTTACCACATAGCCTGTTTCTAGTTTTGAAGACAAGACCTAGCGACCGCTTAAAGCAGGTTAAAAGTAAAGTAAATTGCGCTTTAAGGCGTATTCTGTTTTACTTAAGTATGACTTAAGTTACTGTATCTATCTGTAGAGATATATGCAACCATTATTGTAATAAAACAGAACAATTTTCTTTAGTGAAGGACTTAGTTAAATGCGTAAAAATACGTATATATGGAGTAAAGGGTTAAATCTATCAGCAGCATTGATGGGTATTAACGCCGAATATAGCATGTTAATTGTTAAAGCAGTTGATTGTTTCATGGTTCAAGTAAGCAAATGCAATATTTCGGTGATGTTGACCTAGACCTTAAATGACATTAGATCGCCAAATGGTGCACACTCAACTAGGGAGTCACGAACATGTAACGCGTAAGACAGAATGAAAGAATGTCAGAAAGACATACGGATAGAAAACAAACATACATTGGAGAATGTGTTATTCTTTCCCAATAAACGCGTTTACGCTAAAACTATTATTTGCAGTGCAAACAGTTTGGAGCCAGATCAGACGCCGGGTAGCCTGGCGTCTGATCAGGCTCCAAACTGTTTGCCACCAAGATAAACATGATATATAAGAATTGTCCAAAAGTTGTTCTTTTCTACGTTTTAGTGCTTTGCGTTTGCGTACGTTTGCGTTTAAACGGGAAAGAATAACAGATTCTCCACTGTACATGTACCAAACTCAATTTGCTGAAATCTAATACAGGGTGTTGAAATGGTAAAAAGTAAATAAAATGATTTAGCATCATGTACTTTCTTCTGCCAAATTTCTCTGAAAAGGTTCCTACATAATTGTTGTGCAAATCTCCCTCTAAAATTTGTATCATAAATGAACGAGCTAATGGGGTCTGTTTTGCACGCACCTTTTCTGTACCTATATAGACGCTAAAACAATAACGCATGGCATTTTATATGTACGTTTACTGCGACATGAACGTGTCTCAGCCTGACAACAAATTAGCTGAATGGTGCGTCTGTAGACAATTAAACTGGTATGCAGCTCATTCAATGTCTAATGAAACACATACCACTATGTCTGGAAGGCAATGTGTATGGTGAATAATAAGAATGAAATGTCATTGACACTTGACCGTATATAAAACCAAATTCCGCGAAGTAAAATATGTCTGCTAGATTATCACTTTCAACTCTAACGACGAGTATATTCGTCATTCATACAGTGGATAATCTGTTATTCTTTCCCAATAAACGCGTTTAGGCTGAAGCTTTTATTTGCAGTGCAAACAGTTTAGAGCCAGATCAGACGCCGGGTAACCCGGCGTCTGATCAGTCTCCAAAATGATTGCCACCAAGATAAACAAGAATTATCAGAATTGTCCAAAAGTTGTTCTTTTCTACGTTTTAGTGCTTTGCGTTTGCGTACGTTTGCGTTTAAACGGGAAAGAATACATGTAACAGATTCTCCACTGTAGAAAGTAAACCAGTAATGGAAAATGTTCTTCTATGCTGTGTAGTCCCTGATCATATCCCTCTGATCAGGCTCTGCATTGTTTGTCATTTTGCAATATATTGTTAAAATCAACTTTAAAGAGTAAATTGCAAATTGATTCTGACAATTGAAAGTTTCATGGATGAACGAAGTGTATAGCTTTGTGTTTGTCACGTAACTTCAAACCTTTTTAAAAATGCGTTTCAACAATCAGCATGTTACGGGCGAGTGTAAGAGTACTGTTGCAAATAACTTTGATCCAGATACAATGCTGAGAATCGCCGTGTCTCATTTAGTTGCAGACTATTTGTCACTATATATATGCAGATAAAAAATGTAACTAATTTCTGAGAATAATTTTATTCTACAGGTTTGCGGACAATTACAGTTACAGTGGAGAATCTGTTATTCTTTCCCGTTTAAACGCAAACGTACGCAAACGCAAAGCACTAAAACGTAGAAAATAACAACTTTTGGACAATTCAGATATTTCATGTTTATCTTGGTGGCAAACAGTTTGGAGCCTGATCAGACGCCGGGTTACCCGGCGTCTGATCTGGCTCCAAACTGTTTGCACTGCAAATAATAGTTTTAGCGTAAACGCGTTTATTGGGAAAGAATAACAGATTCTCCACTGTATACCTCTCTATTAAGACTACTGAGTTGTTTTTATTATCAGGAATGTCAGATAGGTGGCTTTTTAAAGCAAGGTGACAGCTTTTGTTTTATTGTCGCATTGCTTTAAGCTGTCACCTGTCCTTTTTACACTCAATTAGCATTCATTTTAGTGGTCGTAATAAGGAAGTGTTACTGAACATACATGTAGCGTGCAAACTGTTGAAACGTGATGTATGTTATAATTAAGAGATAATCTATGCTCTACCGTTGTGAAACGGTATTTTACAACGGTTGGGAGTTGGTTTAATTCTTTATTTCAGTCTCATCATGATTTACAACATATCTTTATCACAGATTTAACAATTTTCAAAGTATATCATGCCGTTCATAATATGAACTATAAGAGACTATCGCAATTATGTAAATAATTACTATTAACATAACACATTTATACACAATAAAATGCATACATTCTCCATTAATCTTGCAAACAAGACTCCTTAAAGGGGTTGCCTTTTTTGTCTGTTTGCTTAAAAAGTGCTTAAGAGGAAAATAATTGGTAAAACCTGACTTAAAAAAACAGGCCAAACAAGCCGAATAGAAAATGGTATTAAAGAACCCGCTATCACCTCAAATCAGATTTGAGATAAACTGATTAATAAAGAATGTATACATGGGTTTAAACTATGATCAGAGACACTAAAAGAAGTTATACTGACATTATTTACAATAAAATAACTATCCATGATAAAGGCCGATAACTATCTACAAAGGTAAAAGTTTCGGCGCTGAAGAATACTAAAACAGGTTTTGGCACATAACCTACACATATCAGACTCTGTAAAAAGAAAAGACAACTTTTCAGCTTTGGACATATTACTAAAGTTAACATTTGAGCTGCCGGCTTTAAGAAAAAGGGTTTGTCGAAGATCATCGTATAAATAACAATCTAACAAAACATGGGCCTCATCTTCAACCTCATTACAGAAAGGGCACTTTCTGTCTTTTTGTTCTAAACCCTCAAATATGCCCGTCTCTATGTGCAAAGGTGCAACGCCACATCGGAACTTGCTAAAGGCAGCTCTGTGTCGTAACGGCATAATCAAAGTACAGTAGTATTCCGTTTTAAAATCAAATTTAAAGGTCCGATACGTCCTCAGTTTATTACTACCTCGTCCAGACGGCCCTTTAAGATTTCTAATAGACGTTAGCCATTCTTCACAAAACTTAGAGTGTACATTTGATTCAACCATATCAACAAAAGTCGACTTTGAAATACATTCATTTAGATCACAGTACTGTTCTAAGTCGAACTCTCTCAACTTATTCTTAACAATATAAGCCCAGTTTTTACAGTTCCGCCCAGATATATTGTTAGCCCACAGTGCAATACGTTTGTTCAATCTATTTATGGACAAATTGGATAGCCGTGCCCAGCCCAAAGCAATGGACTTCCATTGCTTTGTGCTGGGACAGCCCCAACCCATTTCGCCTGCAACTGCTGCGTTTGGAGTGTATTTTCCAACTCCTAAAAAGAATCTCATGGCTCGATTTTGAACCGCATTTATACATGAATAAGATTTATGGCCCCACACTGAAGCGCCATAACTTATGACTGGCCAAACTATGGACTCACAAAGATGGGTAAACACGTTAAATGGAACACCCCCAGCTGCTTTACATTTACAAATAAGGAGACCTAGTGAACGACTTGCACTCTGGGCCACAATTTTAGCTGTAATACTAAAGACCAAATGTTCCTGTAAAACCAAGCCTAAGTATGTATATCTATCAACAATGGAAAGATTTTGAGGACCACAACTAAAAGAAAAGGAAGACCTCGGTATACTCTCCGGGCGAAAGTGAACAATCTGACTTTTTGTACTATCAATAGACATATCATTGATTCTACTCCATTCTGATAGAGCGTCTAATAGCCTTTGTAAATCATTTTCATTTTCTGTAATCAAAACAATATCATCGAAGGCCTGAGTGGTCAATTCCTGCGCATCACAACGACCAGCCGTTGTAAAATACCGTTTCACAACGGTAGAACATAGATAATTTCGAATCTAACATGACCATATTTAAAGAAATTAATTAGAAAAGAAATCAAATTGTCCATACTTATTTCCTCAGCGAATGCAGTTTCTCGACCGAATAACTTTCCACGCAGCTTTTACAAGAATCTAACACCCAACAGCAAATTTACGTACAGCAGAGAATTCGCACACACACTACTCATTTAGCGATCCACCATCTGGCATAGAACAAATATAACATGAAACAAGACCGAAAAATGGGGAAATTACAGTAACATAACTGCTTAAAAGTATATGGTCTTTTCGTAACACGTCAAATCATTTAACCACGGGAGGAGCGGGATAGGGAAGAGCGTTGTAAAACGTCTCAGGTATACCACGATGAGCTTGTTCTATTTCTATAGTGACCAAGACGCGTGTCATGTTAGAATGGTCTTTCAATAAGCACTATGCATGTGGAACTTATTTGTTCAAGTATTGTAACCGTTATAGCTATCTTCTCCCTTCCTTTTTACCAAAAATATTGTCAGTAATTAATCTACTAGTATCCAATAAACTCTTGCAACCAAAGTGACGAGTATGCTCAGCACTACAGTGGAGAATCTGTTATTCTTTCCCGATAAACGCGTTTACGCTAAAACTATTTTTTCTTTTACAAACCCGGCGTCTGATCTGCCTCCAAACTGTTTGCCACCAAGATAAACATGAAATATAAGAATTGTCCCAAATTTGTTCTTTTCTACGTTTTATTGCTTTGCGTTTGCGTACGTTTGCGTTTAAACGGGACAGAATAACAGATTCTCCACTGTAACAAGCAATATCTATATAAAAGATGAACTCATATGCAGCGATTGTAGATCCTGATCATGGGGCTCTTGCATACACTTTGGTCATATATTGCAGAAAATAACAAAATAAATAGATCTAGTTACAAACGGACTAGACTTTCAGGAGGGAATGACTAAAGTAATTCAACTTGTTTATATTGTTTGTTCAACTTGACTCCTTAAATACTATAGTGGAGAAAACCATGTCTTTCCCGTTTAACCCAAACGAAACGCATCGCAATAAAACGTAGAAAAAGACGCATTTTTCACAATATTGAATGTTGAATTTAACCTTGATGACAAACAGTTTAGAGCCTGATCAGACGCCGGGACTTGGAAAAATAGATTTAGGTTTAACGCGTTTATTGGGAAAGAATAGCGTTTTCTCCACTGTATACTCAATCTTTACGTTTATCATCTATGCATCATGGAATTTGTTTTTTTTAAGAATTTAACATAAAAATATATTAAACATCTTATCATTCAATCTTCGCGAATGGACTAATCCGATTTCTGTTCCAATTTCCGATAAAGTATAGTCCATTGTTCCATATGCATGGTTTATGTTTAAAACAACGAATGTAAACTCTTGTCAGATATCTGCTCTGTTTGTATTGGTCAAGTGTATTCTGCATTGGTGAACTATTTTAACTTATTATAAACATACAATAAAACGTATATTAGGAAAAATATTTGCTTTCAGTTTATAAAATATATCAACATGCCGTAATAGTTTCGTTTTCGTCATAATATTTTGATTTTTTGCATATTTTCACTAGTTTCATTTCATATACAGTAGATTACACTTAAACACATTCCAATTAAATGTCGAAAATGTCGATTTCTAGAAAGTTGTAGCGATTCATTTTTATTTGAGTTGCAAGCAGTTTGGAACCAGATCAGATCAGATACCGGGTTACCCGGCGTCTGACATGGCTTAAACTTGTTTGCAATGGACATAATCGTTCTAACTGGGAAAGAATAACGTCATCTCCACTTAAATCTTTTTTATTTGAATGTATTAGCCTAAATACATTAAAATACTACCCCCAAAGTAAATTAACAAAATGAAGTGCCTTATATGTCCTTTGTCTTTGAATGAGTTAATTGTGCTGGTAAATCCATATTTTAAGTATCATTTTCTTCTAAACACAGCACTAAAATTTCCCTTACATTTGACGGTTTCGTCTCTCATTGGAGACATCATCAGAAGTGCCAAACTGCACGCTTTCGTCATGCTCGACGATTTTTGCCACTTTCCGTGGATGTGGCGAAAACCTGGTCGTAAACCCTCGAAAGCTGGTAGGACCCCTCGTCTCGGTTCGTGACGTCCTTGTTGACTCGTACATGTATATGTATAGACTCCTTTATTACCCGGGTCTTGTAATTTATGTCCTGTTTCTGAGTTTTTAAATGGTTGAACGAGTGTCTTGTGTGGCAGAAACACGAATTACATGTATTATTACTGATACGAGGCATTGATACGTCTTCCAATATGTTCAAAGTCATACACACACACAGATAGCATGCATGTAGGTTAGGACTCCACCCTTACTTTGCCTTTATAACCGTTTGTTTCTATATTAACCCATTTATACCCAGTGGATTAGTCCATGTGTATATATTGGACTAGTCCATTTTTATCAAAGGAACGCCTGGTCAAATTTTTCATTTTCATTTTGTTTTATTTTGAAATTCCTATCAACAAACATTGTAGACTCTGATCAGACGCTGCATAATGCGGCGTCTGATCAGAGTCTACACTGTTTGCATATGTCCCATATATGGAATCGTGGGTACACATCGGTTAAAAAGAGAAGATTTCCTCTTTTGAGCAGAGGAATGTTGCACTGTACAAACCAGTTTCTTTCCGTTTCAAACGAATGTAAAACATTTAGCCGAGTAAATGTATACTTGAAATTAAGATATCTACGATTTAACAGCATGCTATATCAATGTTAGGATCACATGGATACCTGTGAAATCATCTCATCAACACTTGAGGCTTTCAGTAACAAGATCTTGGAACAAGATTTGAAAGATTGATGTGCAAATGTGAAATGCAAATTGATTAAATACTTTGAAAAGTATGGTATCTTTCCCTAGAATCACTGTTGGAATTCTATATTTGTTTTGTAGCATGGGTTTTGTAATAGGCACTTGTGAATGATATCTGATATATCATGATTTACAATCTGAGATGGTGACGAATTTACAAAAAATAATAAACTGTGGAAACGAAGGAAAGACTCTTGAAAAAACCCAATACAAATGCAACCTGCTTCGCATAACAAGGAATCAGATGGAGATTGTTAACAGTGTGTGAATTCGTACTACAGTATTCCCTCCCTACCACGGCCCTCCAAACAACGACTCCCACCTTGCAACAACGCGTACAGCGATTCCCATTAGCAAAATAATTATGCCAAACTAGTTCACGATTGCAATGTCGTCTGCTTAAAATTGTCGTCTGCTAAATTTCTTAAACATACATAATGAACATTTGACAGCTTGAATCCAGAAATATTCACTTGCTGTAGGGCCAGTTTTTCTAACATGACCGTATATATAACTTTTAAAGTCCCATTGTGTTTTCAGACCTTTTTTTAATGTCCGAAATACAATAACGGTTAATAATAATGCTTGATCATTCTGATAAGCCAAATTGATCTATGAAATGTTATAGACAGACCTAAATCACCAAAAAGGCGATTTAAAACCATAACAAACCGAAAGTAGAACGTCTGACATAAACATTACCACACGGATTAGTGTCACGTGGAACAGCTGGGATCAATATCACAGGGGTGCGAGCGAACTACGATATTGCTATATAATGAGTCACATTTCTTCACAATGGTGTTTCAGCCCTTTTTGCTCTCTAACACAAATAGTTTTTATCGGATCTTCACCAAACTTGCATTAAATGTTCTTTTATATAAAATCTAGGTACAGTTAAATTACTACTTAAATCGAATAAGGCATGTAATACTTTTTGCCCTTTATGTATTAAGCATTGACTGTTTCCGCATTTTTTGCTCTCTAAAACAACCATTTTTAGTTGATCTTTACCAAACTTGCTAAAATTGTTTATTATTATAAAATCTTGGTCCAGTTTGATTACTACTAAAATCGCATGTGGAATGTTTGTGTATTTGCCATTTAAGTATTAAAAATGAGTGATTCATCAATGTTTGCTCTCTTTCACAAATACTTTAATTGGATCTTCACAAAACTTGCTGAAAATGTTCATTAGTATAAAATCTAGGTTTATTTTGATAACTAATAAAATCGTATGAGGCATATCTAAGTTTTTGCCCTTTATGTATTAAAAATGACTGTTTTCAGCAAGTTTTGCTCTCTAACACAAATACTTTTTATTGAATTTTCACCAAACTTGCTGAAAATTTTCATTGATATTATATCATGATTGAATTTGAATACTACTAAAATCGCATAAGGAATGTCAGAGTAATTGCCCTTTAATTATTAAAAATGACTGTTTCAGCCTTTTTTGCTCTCTTACACAAATATTTTTCATCGGATCTTCCACAAACTTGCTGAAATTCTTTATTTATAACAAATCTAGGTCCAGTTTGATTATTACTAAAATCCCATAATGATTATCTGAGTTATTGCCCTTTACGTATTAAAAAGGACTGTTTCACCATTTTTTGCTCTCTAACACAAATAGTTTTTTATTGATTTTCACCAAATTTGCTGAAAATGTTTATTAATATAAAATCAAGGTTAAGTTTGAATATTACTAAAATCGCATAATGTATATCTGAGTTATTGCCCTTTAATTATTAAAAAAATGACTGTTTCAGTTTTTTTGCCCTCTAACACATACAGTTTTTATCGGATATTGACTTAACTTGCTAAACATGTTTATAAATATAAAATATATGTCTAGTTCGAATAGTACTAATATCGCATAAGGCATGTCTGAGTTTTTTGCCCTTTAGTTATTAAAAATTAATGTTTCAGATTTTTTTTCTCTCTATCACAAACATTTCTTTTCTGAAGAAATTCTTTATTTATACAAAATCTAGGTTCAGTTTGATTATTACTTAAATCTTTTCTGAAGAAATTCTTTATTTATACAAAATCTAGGTTCAGTTTGATTATTACTTAAATCACAAATATTTCTTTTCAGAAGAAATTCTTTATTTATACAAAATAACAGGTTCAGTTTGATTATTGCTTAAATACATGTTTCACCATTTTCTGCTCTCTAACACAAATAACTTTTTTTGTGATTTTCACCAAACTTGCTGAAAATGTTTATTTATATGAAATCAAGATTTAGTTTGAACACTACTAAACTCGCAAAAGCTTTTGCCCTTAAGTACTAAACATGAATGTTCAGCAGGTTTTGCTCTCTAACACATACAGTTTGTATCGGATATTCACCAAACTTGTTAAAATGTTTATTAATATAAAATCTAGGTCAATCATCTTAACTACCAAAATCGCACAAGGTATGTTGGAGTTATTGCCATTGAATGAGTCAACATTGACTACTTCAGGCTTGTCAGCTTTCTGACTCAAACAGTTTTAATTGGATCTTCACCAAATTTGCTGAAAATAATATTTGTATAAAATATTGGTCCAGTTCTATAAATACCCAAATCGCCGAAGGCATGTTGGAGTTATGGTTGTTCATTTTTTTAAATTTTGCTATTTTATCCTTATTTTTGCCCTGTCCACTCTGTAAAAGGACCAGTTTTTATTCTATTTTTGCCCAATATTTGGTCAATGGTTGCATATGCTTTATCTTAGCCGTGTTGGTAATAAGTTAAGTAATAAATGATCACTCCATTTCTCCTTTATTTCTTGAAGGATTTTCATTCAACTGTATTCGATTTTTTCCTTGACGTAGATTTAATACCAATACACATTGTCAGCAAGTTTGGTGAAGATCCAATAAAAAGTGTTTGTGTTAGAGAGCAGAAAATGCTGAAACAGTCATTTTTTAATTATTCAAGGGCAATAACTCAGACATGCCTCATGTGAGTTTGCTAGTTATTGAACTTGACCTAGATTCTATACTAATAAACAGTTGTAGCAAGTTTGGTGAAGATCCAAAAAGAAGTGTTTGAGATAGAGAGCGGACAAGGCTGAAACAGTCATTTTAAGCAAGCTAGGTACAGATTCTCCGTATTTTTTACACGCTCATCCCCCCGTGAATATTATTTACACGTTGTGACTGGATCTCATAGTTTAACCCTATGCCTACTGGTCGTAACTTTACGGAGTTTACAAACTGTTTGAATCTAGAACAGACACTGCGTAACGCGGCGTCTCATCTGGATCCAAACTGTTTGACACTCGTCTTAAGGTTTGTTTACATAAAACAATGCATAAATCTAAACTGAACAAATTTTGCAGACGACAATGTCAACGCAGACGTCTGTGCAGCAGAATAAGGGTTAACGCTTCATTTTCAGGGCTCCAAATAAGCGAAATAAACTGAACAAATCCAACATTTTCTCACTCATTTCAGCACCGAATGCTATGGTGTTACTACTGATTAAACCTTCTCTTCGAGACAATTCTAATGAGTATGACACCATTGGGTTTAAATGCAGAAATAAAGAGTTTAGTTTTCGAAATACTTCCGTTATCTGGAGCCCTGTATTTACAGAGTCACACTATGTACCCGGATAATCCTGACAGGCTCGAGCGACCCTAACCCGATATCAATATGGCGGAAGACGGTAAAAAGTATGTCATTATTTGTCTTTGTTTTTATTATGTTTTTATATGTGTGTGGAGTGTTAGCGTAAAACTTTAATAACCATAGTATCGTGTATTGGGAACACGGTTTGTGTACTAAATATTGCGTTCGACAATCACTGAATGTTGGCCGAATTCAAGAAAATGCACACGAAAAAAGGGTTCAAAGTGAACATTGTTATGTTTCCGAGTGTTTTAAAGTATCTTAAAAGGGAATGGTGCGTTACTTTATAGCGATATGAGTTCAATGACCATCTATATGACACTGTGTAACAGTATCAAAGTTAAAATGTCATGTTTACTTCTAAAATATATGCCCTGATACAGAGACGGGTATGCATTTACGGATAATTCCTGACGAATATTTGAAACCGTACTGGATAAATGCGAACAGTAATTGGATAAGCACCTAACAGATTGGAAAAATAATGTTTTATGTTCTATATATTCTATGACTTTCACAAGTTATCTGGATTAAACTGCATACTGTAAATGAGTGCGTGCATGCAGTTCAATGCGGGAGAAAAACAATACTAAATCATTTGAGTTTGTGTGAAGTATTGAAGAGTTACTTTTGTCCTATTTGCTAACAGTTTGGAGCCTGATCAGACGCCAGGTAATTTGACTGGCGTCTGATCTGGATCCGAACTGTTTGTAAACTTGTTAATATATAAATGCATGTTTAGCACAGTCGTTGTGAAACTCCGCCCATTCTAAAGTGTGTGGCATCTGAATTAAACTGGAGTACTTTTGGTGACGGTCGTTTCGCCAACGGTTAATTTATATAGTAGAAATAAAGCCGTTTTGCCGACCTTATTATTATATAGGGATTAGGGTTTCACACCTTTGTGATGGGGGTATAATTGATGTTAGCTTTTTAAATAGACGATATATTGCATTAACTCCACTCGTTATCTAATTAAGCTCGCCCACATGCAATCGTATGCATGCGCGCACTCATGAACAGTGTGTGCGTTTAGATGAGATAACTCGTGGGAATTATATGTATGCAATATATAACATATACTCAGCCAAAAAAGAAAGTACCCATCGTATATTTCTATCTTTATACTAGGAGCTGAAATATTCTCTGACTATTTTTTTTATCTGGATTGAAGAACAATTCCTTAGTGCAATACTGTGAAAAACTGAAGTCTTCACGATATTCTTGTTATTGTAAAATATTGAGCGAAATGACATAGGGGTCGATTTCAAAAATGACACTTTCTTTGATAAGACTGGCTTCACCAGCAAGAAAGGTTTAATTTCATTTTAAACGTGGTATAAGCACCAAATTTGGGCTGTACGTTTTGAATTTGGAGTCATTATTTCATGTGTCCACCATTTTGTCCAATGCATGTCGTGAATCAAAATAATTTATACACATGCTTTTTACAGCAAGACATGATAATAATCTGTTTTATGATTTGCCATAATTGCCGCACGCTATTATTAAACAAAAGCTAATATGTATACCATACTCGCTACATAGGTGTGAAAACCTAAACCCTATACAATAATATGATAAAGTCGGCAAACGAGTTTAGGTCTACTATTTACATTGAGGTCTGCGAACGACAAGGTTGGCGAAATGTCCGTTGAAATTATCAAAAAATGCACGACAAATAATACTAATGTTACTTCAAATACAACGCCCAAAACACCAACGCTATGGCAAATAGCTCGACTCTAATCTTTGAACACGTGTCTATAATATAGAATATAAGTCGGTTAGGTGTTTATCATTGGAGTTTAACGATTTAGTTTGGTTTTTATCCACTTACTAGTATGTTGCCGGGTTTGGTTTTTATCTATTAGACGGTTAGGTTTTTATCCATTTTCTTGCATTCTGCACATAGAAACGAGCATTGTGACAACACGCATTGGAATAAAAACACAGTTTAAGCAAGTATACAAAGTAGTGTCGTTTTGCCTCCAAACTACAAAATAGCATGGGCAAATAAAACCTGTAAGTATTTTTAAGGATTTTTTATAAATATTTTGATCGAATGTTTGGCCTTGTTCCTCAACATTCAAGCTTAAAACACAAAGATGGATATATGTAACTATGGCTCTTTGGAATTAAAGAAATACTTGGTCGATAGCGACAGATAATACAACCGATACCTACCTTTTCAGTAGCGAAGTTATTAAAAAAACGAAAGGAGCCATGTAAAAACGTCAGCCATGTTTGAGCCGAGTTAGGATTGCTGAGCCTGTCAGGATTATCCGGGTACGTAGTGTGAGAGGTGTCCTTCTTTCCGTTCACAAGGTCAAATTAAATGGAAGTTATATCCATAAATTCAAAAAAATTAAAAAGCAAATTTCTTAGATAAAGCCGCTTTTTGTGAAAGAATCACGTCCCATGTAGTTCTAATGGGATTCCAATCAACCGTTTTATGCAGCTTCCCCCAAAACACAATGCGGCTTTAATGCATAAGGATATCTTTAAAAATCTTCTCCTCAGGAACTGTATAACGCAGAGCTCCGGTACTTCGTATGTAATATAACCTAATGGTCTTCTATCATGAGTTTTCAAATTATGACCCCAGGTCAAAAATTGCCCCACTCTTGGGTTTAACAGTTTTTGATAGGAAAACCTTTTAAAATAGTTTTGTCTGAAACTTAATTATTATTGTTCAAATTATGACCGAGTCAAAATGGTACATACATTTCTATACCGTAGGAAATATTTTAAGAATCTTCTCTGAAACTGTTAGGCTCATATCTTAAAGTTTGGCATGCAGCTTTGCATTGTTGCCCTCTACCAAATTAATAATATTATGACCCCGGATCTATAATGGCCCGCCCTTGGACTTTTCAGTTTTTCATAGGAAATTCTTTAAAACATTTTCTCTGAAAACTTAATATTTGACATATAGTTTTGCCTTATAGTTTTCTCTCAAAATTGTCCAAATTGAACCCCCGGGTAAAGAGTGGTCCCGCCCCAGGACTTTTCAGTGTTCCTCCTTAGACTCATATAGAAAGGCACAGAACGTTAAAATTCGACAAAAAGCTTTCCATTGTGATCCTCTACAAAGAGTGTTCAAATTATGAGCCCTGGGTCAAAAATGGCACCGCTCAGGGGCTTATCAGTTTTTTCGATGGAACAACGTTAAAAAGCTTCTTCTCTGAAACAGTAAGGCCCATATTATTTATATTTGACATATAGCTTTTTCATATAGGTTTTTTACCAAGTGTGTTCTCAAATTATGATTCCCGGTCAAAATTGGCACCACCGGGGCTTATCAGGTTGTTTTTTTTAAAACAGGAATCTTCTTCTCTTAAACCGTAAGGGCCAAATGATTAACATTTGACAGTTAGCTTTCCAATGTGACCCTATATCGATATTACACAAAATATAACAATAACATGTTTGACATCAAATCTAAATTGAGTGGAAACAAATCTTACTCTTAAAGTCTGAGGAAGACCGTTCCACAAGTAAAAACCTCTGACAAAAAATGACTTCTTACCAAAGGTGTTGACTCTAAGAATGGCATAGCGTCCATTATATATAAAGGTGAAAGAAATGGAATCGTCTTTAACGAGAGCTGTTGTCATGTTTGAACTTGTACAGCGTTTGTTCACAGAGCTTATAAAAGATAATCACTAAGACATAGAATAACAATGCCTTTTAGAATAATATAAATGTACAGGGTTATTTGATCAACTCTTTTCGAAACTGGTAACCAGTTGAGGTATTTCAAATGACTTGAGCCTATGTCTTCCCTGGTGTCTAAATTTAAAACAAAACGGATTAATTTATTTTGAGTTGTTTGGAGTTTTTTCTCCAAGTTTTGAGTAAAGGCTGGATACATGTACCGAAATCAACAAACGTATTCCAATACAGTGAAGTCCCTCTAAACCGGACAACAGAAATGTCCGGTTCATAGAGGTTCCCAGTTCCCAAGAGGTTTTAACCTTTTACCAAACACAGTGACTTGATTCTAGTATAGAAGACAGCCTACCACTTAAAGCAGGTTGAAAGTAAAGCAGAATGCGCCGTAAGGCGCATTCCGCTTTACTTTTAACGTGCTTTAAGCTATCATCTGCAAGAATGTATAAATTATTTTCGTCAGTGTAGGGATACACCAAAGACGTAAAAAGGCGTATTTATGGTGTAATTGGTGAAAATAAAGAATGTTTGGAAACGGGACCAAAGCTTTTGTCCGGTTTAGCCAGAATTCGGTATTTCGAGGTTCCGGTTTAGAGGGGTTTCACTGTACACATCAGACACAGAACATGTCGATATCTCATCATGATCTAAACTGGTAAATCTTTATTTCGGCCTTTTTAATACAGCTTTAAACTCTAAATTGAAGTGAATAAAGCAGACTTTATCTTGGCAGTGATGGTGTTAAATTGAGTTATAAATCAAATTATTTCTTTGTTAATTGAAACGAGCCCATCCATCCATCATTCAATCAGCCCATCCATCCAATTATCTACCCAGCTATGTTTTCCGAGGTACACGAGATAACCTTTCTATATACGAGACACCTTTAGCGTGCAAATGAAACACATCATTGTCAAATGTATGGAGATGTTTAACCCCTTAATACTGTCGTCTGTTTCAATATCACGATCTGTCATATACAGTGGATAATCTGTTATTCTTTCCCGTTTAAACGCAAACGTGCGCAAACGCA
Organism: Gari tellinella; assembly: GCA_922989275.2. Classification (NCBI taxonomy): domain Eukaryota; kingdom Metazoa; phylum Mollusca; class Bivalvia; order Cardiida; family Psammobiidae; genus Gari; species Gari tellinella. The sequence goes on from OV277866.1 coordinate 52,358,813, forward strand.
AAGCACTAAAACGTAGAAAAGAACAACTTTTGGACAATTCTGATAATTCTTGTTTATCTTGGTGGCAAACAGTTTGGAGCCTGATCAGACGCCGGGTTACCCGGCGTCTGATCTGGCTCCAAACTGTTTGCACTGCAAATAATAGTTTTAGCGTAAACGCGTTAATTGGGAAAGAATAACAGATTCTCCACTGTAATTTCAAAGTTAGATTTAAGGTAGTTTGAACATTAAATGGAATGAGTGATCGATCCACCGACTTGAACAAATCATTACAAAATGAAAATACTATAAAGTTTAGGAGGTGGTATTATTTCCGACAAAACGAGGGTCCATTTGAAGCAGTTATGTGTCCATACAGAAACGGACTAATTTGTTGTCTTAGTAACTTGGCGTCTGATCAGGATCCAGACTGTTTGTCAGTTTCCATAATAATCTTATATTTCATTAAAATTAAAATGTCTTTAGTTTTGTTTATTTGTTTACTACACAACGGATGTTTTCCTCACTGTATTTGCCAAGTAGGGAGGCTACTAATTCCATTCTCTAAGTAATTTTCCCTCAATCAAAAATGCATGCATTGACGTTAAACTTTTGCGTGGGATGAAAGGTATAGGCGAAACAAGTATTTTGTTTCAATTCAACTGGTGATCTAAGAAGCAAAACGAGTCAGCCCTCCTCAATCAACTTACATGTATGAAAGTGTTAACCCATCCACTGCCGTTACGGCATCAAGTTTAAACCCTTGTCGTCTACGTTTATCTCTTAAATATAAGATATTTTCCTTGAGTGTCAAACAATTAAGATCCTGACCTGACGCCGCATAACGCGGGGTCTGGTCAGGGTCTTAACTGTTTGCAAATAACCATTCTACTCGGGGTACGTCAGTGAAGGGGTTGAATAAGCTGGTACAGTGGAGAATATGATATTCTTTCCCGTTTAAACGAAACGAAACGCAAAACGCTTCAACGTAGAAAAGTGCAACTTTTAGACAATTCTGATAATTCATTTTTATTTTGGTGGCAAACAGTTTGGAGCCTGATCAGACGCCGGGTGACCCGGCGTCTGATCTGGCTCCAAACTGTTTGCAATAGAAATAATGGTTTTAGCGTAAACGCGTTTATTGGGAAAGAATAACGTTTTCCCCACTGTCGCACTGAAAGCTAGATAAAGCCTCTTTGAAAAAAAATAGCTTTTTTTTTCATCTCGGGTATAATTAACCCCGGTACTACCATGAGGTCATCCCCTGTACATACACAATTGTGGTCTGCTTGTATAGTAGTTATTTTGACTTAGGAAATATTGAAATGAATGTCAGATACTTTGGATCATGACCCGAATCTACGTAACTCGGCGTTTGACTAGTGTCCAAATTGTTTGCAAATAATGCCTTTGCTCGGAGTAAGGTACTGAAGGCGCTTATTACATGTATGACCTCAAACGAACGGACACAAATAGATCAAATAAAAAACACAGGAACCTAATTAATACAATGTAATACCATCTAAACTATAAACGAATCCCTTACATTTCTACTACCATTGAATATTTCACTGGGGTTTACAAACAGTTGTAATCCAGATATTAAAGACACAACGGGTGATATTGGTAACAATGTTTCTTCCTTCTAAAGGCAAAACGTATCTTAGTGACAAAAATGAATATTGAAATAGACGATACTATACAAATATCCCTGGTGAAAGAACGGATTGTTCAACAAAGATAAGTGATGGCAACAAGGCGTTAGCTACATGTACACATTCACATCGAATTTTATTTACAGAATATATTCAACATATCTAAGTTTCGCAATGGTACAGTGGAGAATCTGTTATTTTTTTCCCAATAAACGCGTTTACACTAAAACTATTATTTGCAGTGCAAACAGTTTGGAGCCTGATCAGACCTGTTTGCCACCAAGATAAACAAGAATTATCAGAGTTGTCCAACAGTTATTCTTTTCTATGTATTAATGCTTTGCGTTAGCGTACGTTTGCGTTTAAACGGGAAAGTATAACGTTTTCTCCACTGTACATGTAGAAGAGCCTTTGCATGCTTCTGCAGCAGGTGTCTCGTACAGTGGGGAAGACGTTATTCTTTCCCGTTTAGACGCAAACGAAACGCACAAAAATGGAGAAAATTACAACCTTTTGACAAGTGTGGCTATTCCTTTAAATATGAATGGAAAACAGTTAGACTACCCGGCGTCTGATCTGGCTCCAAACTGTTTGCAATGGAACTAATAGTTTTAGCGTAAACGCCTTTATTGGGAAAGAATAGTGTCTTATAAACTGTATCATATTTTAACATCTGCATTGCCATGACGTCAACAATTATCGTCTACTTTCATGTTCTTAACAGTGAGAATCCTGATACATGATAGATACATGTACAGTGGAGAATATGTTATTATTTCCCGTTTAAACGCAAACGTACGCAAACGCAAAGCGCTAAAACGTAGAAAAGAACAACTTTTGGACAATTCTGATATTTCATGTTTATCTTGGTGGCAAACAGTTTGGAGCCTGATCAGACGCCGGGTTACCCGGCGTCTGATCTGGCTCCAAACTGTTTGTAAAAGAAAAACTAGTTTTAGCGTAAACGCGTTTATCGGGAAAGAATAACAGATTCTCCACTGTATCAGAGTCAGACGTGTGTTTAGTGGTCATCTATTACACAGTTAACTGCTCAACAAAAAATTTCATTATGCATAAACTACAGTGGAGAAAACGTTATTCTTTCCCAATAAACGCGTTTACGCTAAAACGTTTATGTTCATTGCAAACAGTTTGGAGCCAGATCAGACGCCGGGTAACCCGATGTCCGATCAGTCTCCAAACTGTTTGTCACCAAGATAAACATGAATTGTCAGAATTGTCCAAATGTTGCACTTTTCTACGTTTTAGTGTTTTGCGTTTGCGTTTCGTTTCGTTTAAACGGGGAAAGAATAACGTTTTCTCCACTGTATTCCATTTCCACTATAACGTTACTACCCGTCTAAAATAGTCTAGGCTTTCGAGTTTACTTATAAAACTTGGAATTTTATGCGTAGTCGTTGGAAGGATTAACCAGTCACAAGTCTTTACTGATTCCTATGCATCGGTGAAGGGTGGTCGCTGAACACGAATTTGACTGTTTACGTTTGTGCATGTATATAAAACATTTGTCTAGCATGTTAAGATTACTAAAAATCTGGTAGTTCTTTGTCGATTTGTGAGAATGTACATTAGTGGAATAAAGAAATGGGTAATAAACTCTAAAAGATTTCAAAAAGAAGTCAGTAGAGTCAATAAAGTTAAATAATGTTACTGCATCTTCAGCAATATTTGATATTGAAATGATAATAAAACCTCTAATGTTTTCTTGCTTTACAATTCTAAGATATTAGTCTGCATAGTGAATGTTGTTCATGTATGATAGGTTATTGTTTGATAAATGAAGACACATAAAATCAAATAACAGTTTGGAAATGGATAGTATAAATAGTGAAATATCTTCAAATAGAGTGGAGAATATGTTTGTTTTCCAATAAACGGGTTGATCCAGAAACAATGATGTCCAACGCAAACCGGTTGTAGCCAGTTTAGACAAATGATAACCCGGCGTCTGTCCTGGCTAAAAACTGGTTGCTATTCAAATACAAATAATGTTAGGAAAAACGTTATGTTCAACATACGCTTGCATTGCGTTTGTGTTTCGTTAGGTTAAACGGAAAAAGAACGTATTCCCCGATTTAGTTCTGTTGCAGATGGGAAAACGCTTTCTAACCTCTCGGACAGAGGTATCCCGAAATCTAGGGGGTGTGAGATAACCTCATCTGTCCGGACAGACAAGCCGAACTATTTTATGATAGGTTGTTATTGTCGTTGTTATGACGTCGTCATGACGTCGTCATGCATGCATTAGCGCATTAAAATGCAACTCGCCACTGTAAAGCAAGTTAAACGCGTTTTCAGGGTTGACGAGGTGAGAAAATAGATCTAACACCACAGTTGAGTATCAGATGAATATCCCACCCTCGTTTGAAAATATTTTTGGAACACTCGGCAAAGCCTCGTGTTCCAAAAATATCTTCAAAACTCGGGTGGGATATTCTTATCTGACACTCAAGGTGGTGTTAGATTCACTATATCTATTTTTTATGTTTTAACGATACGCAAAGCCATGTTATTACATGTACAAATAACGGGACCTTTTTTATTGACAATCTTGACAATTGTATTAACCTGAGTATCAAATGGGTTTGAGCCTGATCAGCCGTCGAGTTACATGGCGTCTGATCTTGCTCCAAGCTGTTTACCTCAGCTCTTTGAGTGCTTAATGATTTCGGAAACGATACCGTTTAACCCGTCAATTGAACACAAACAGAGACGATACAAAACCAACCTTTAACCTATAACCCCGTAAACACACATTATTACTCCATTATATTTTGAAGATGCCAGCTTAAAACATTCTGAACGTAAAGCAGATTGTGCCTTAGGACATATTCTGCTTTACTTTAATATGCTTTAATTGGTAGTCACCGGTTTCAAAACTAGAAACAGGCTACAGTGTAGAATGTGTTATTCTTTCCCAATAAACGCGTTTACGCTAAAACTGTTTTTTGCAGTGCAAACAGTTTGGAGCCAGATCAGACGCCGGGTAACCCGGCGTCTGATCAGGCTCCAAACTGTTTGCCACCAAGATAAACATGAAATATCAGAATTGTCCAACAGTTGTTCTTTTTCTACGTTTTAGCGCTTTGCGTTTGCGTACGTTTGCGTTTAAACGGGAAAGAATAACAGATTCTCCACTGTATTGGATGAAAGGGGTTAACACGGAAAAGTGTTTTTTAGTAATCGTTAAAGTAATTCGTTACTATATCTTTCATATAAATTTACGTTAGTGTTGATGGAACGGACGCACGAGGCTCCTTTGGTCTTGATGAGTATCGATAAATTGGGTATTTTCCTTCAGAGATGATGGACGTTGATGTGAAGTATTTGAGAAATATTTCCTTAAAGCAATTTTAACTGGAAACGAAACTCTAGAGGTGAAGTTGTCCATCAGCAAGGTTCATGATATGAAATGTTTTCCCCGCCTAAATACATGATTGTTGCGGGTGAAAGTTGTTGCTATGAGAATTTTCTCGGTAACATATTAATGTTGGTCCTCGAAATTAAACACAAGGAAAAAGTGTAGACCCTACTAAGAGGCCATAGTTTGCCGCGTCTCTTTAGGGTATATACTGTTTGTTTTTTATTTGAAATGATAGGCTTTAAGGAGAGCCAGTGTAGTGTTTTAGATCACGGCTTAGCTGTTATGAAATCTTTCACCAAGCACACTGGGAACTTATAGGTGGTATCTAATTACGCACATTCTATTGCTGTAAACATAAACAAGAGGGAACCACGTTCAGAAATGTATAACCCAGCAGTTATTCAATGTTGACAGTGTCCAGTACAGTTAGAATACCACTGGAGAGTGAAATGACACAGGTTGATTGACTGAGTTGGGTTGTACGGCACCGCGACACATGAGATGGTCATGTGGCGCCGTAAAACGAAACGACTCAGAAGCTTCCCGCCTGAGTTTGATGCCGCTTTGAACATTTATGAACATTCATATATACCTATTGTCTTGCCTGAATGTTTCAACTTCTTCTCTGCCTTACCCCAAGTACAGTGCTTATTATTTTCAAACAGTTTAGATCCCGATCATACGCGGCCTCTGATCAGGATTCAAACAAATTATTTGACAGTAAGTTTTATAGTTAAAATTCAATATTCCTAAAATTTAAATTTAAGAAATAAATGAAGACGTCAATTTCTTTTTAAAAGAAAATGACGACGTGACAGTGAAATGGTGAATATCTGGAACACTATGTCACTCAACAATCTTTGTTTTACTGATTCGCGTGCTTGAAAATATTCGTCTGTTAAACATTTTAATTTTAACAGATATTTCTGTTCATGCTTGAAATGTTCCAATATCCTATACACTTTGTTCCTTGACTGAATTAGCTATACTGTTTCGCGTGCTTAGAAATGTTGGTCTGTTGTATGTTTTGAGGAAATAATTTTAGACATTCTGAATTGAGTTTGAAACAACTTATAAATATGTTCAGTTGCAGAATTACTCGGCCTCGTATTTTGATCTTAATTAGTTGAATTATTAGTGTAGTGTATATAATGTCAACTTAACAGGCACAAGTTTGATATCCATGTTAAACCTTATTAGATGAAGTCATATATAAAACGCTGGGATGATTATCACCCAAGTACGTGTTACACATTTAGTGGTCATTCATGGAGATATGTGTTAATTTCAAAGAAAGGTTATGTTCAACTCTACCTCGATTACAATATTTATTTGCAAATAGTTTGAATCTTGACCTGACGCAAAAGCGGGGGTCAAAGTTGTTTGACAGACATTAAAATAATACTAAAATTTAATCAATTTCTAAATAGTTTAACGGAGAAACAAATCATGAAGATAAGGAGTTAAACCACACTCTCTTGGTCAGGATTCAAGGTGTTCGACACACGTATCAATAGTTCGTTTGTCCACATGTATGACATATGAATACGATAGTAAACTCCAATTCAACCATGTATTTGACTTTATTGGAACCGATCTTAAATATACAACCGAACTCATAGTATTGTTGATGTATCACTTAGCTATAAACGGTGGAACCTGAAAAAACATTACATGTCAAGGCGTTGACGCCAGCTGGCGTGCAACTATTGCTGGGTTTTGATATAGGGTCTCCTGCAAATGCACTAGATCTATCTTTTATAAAATAATACAGTGGAGAATCTGTTATTCTTTCCCGTTTAAACGCAAACGTACGCAAACGCAAAGCGCTAAAACGTAGAACTTTTGGACAATTCTGGTAATTCTTGTTTATCTTGGTGGCAAACAGTTTGGAGCCTGCTCAGACGCCGGGTTATCCGTCGTCTGATCTGGCTCCAAACTGTCTGTAAAAGAAAAAATAGTTTTAGCGTAAACGCGATTATCGGGAAAGAATAACAGATTCTCCACTGTAAGAACCACGGACTTTCGACTTACGTAGGTTTAAATCAAAGCATTGAAACCTACTTGCCACTTATGTCTTCATATTGTTGTGAAATCTACGTTTGTGCTTGCTTGGAGATTTTCATAGACATACTAGGGTGATATAAAGTTACCATAGTACTTGTCCATACGATAGAGCATTACACATGGAATAGCAAACAGTGAAGTCCCTGATGAGACGCTGCGTAACGTTGCGTTTGCACTGGGTATGCACTGTTTGTCAAAGTATTCTGCGGTGGACGATAAGCGTTAATTAGTTAATAGCATTACACTGTTCAGCTGTGTCATTATACTATCACCTTTATCCCGCTTGATTTTCCGTTTACAAATGTATATATATATATATACTGAGTTCCCTCTCTACACCGACATCCAATTGGAGACACACATTGTGTGCGTTGTTCGGAGGGAGCCGTTGTAGGGAGGTTAATTGGCTTACAATTGCAAACAACTTAAATGCAGATCAGACGCCACGTTACGCGGCGTCTGATCTGGATTCAAGCTGTTTGTCACTCGTAATTAAGTTCTTGTTCTATCAAAATGCCCATTGTGTAACTCTGAGAAAAACAGCAGACGACAATTTTAAGCAGATGGTATTTCAGTCATGAAAAGTTTGGACATAAATGTCTTGTTTGGGGAACTGCGACAGGGGTCGTTGTTAGGAGGGAATCGTTGTTGGGAGGGCCGTTGTAGAGAGGGAGCACTGTACATGTATACGTGAAAACAGTTTGATATTATAAGGAAACTTTGAATATGATTTTGAATTCTTACGTTTTTGTATTAAAATACCTGTTGTGGTGTGTAATCTTATTGCTGTATAAATATGTACATGTAGTATACATGCTAGAGTATCTGAAAACCTTAACTATGTATGTATTGAATACGAGTGATGTAATTAAAGTAACAGCTGTAACCTATATTTTACACATAATTGGCGATCACATTTGCTTCAAGGTGTACGTGTTTAAATCCAAATAAAACAGTTTTTAGTTCAACGCAACTAGATCAAGACATAACGCTACTCGCTTAACTTCCAGTCCCGACCATACAGTCATTTGCAAAATGCTGCGATCTAGATCATACATTGGATTACGTGTTGTCTAGTTAGGAGAAAAACAACAACTGTTCGACAGTTGTATTTATGACTTATAGACAAACCTTCAAATTATGTTTTATATTAAAGAGCATTCCATACGGTTTCAGGAAGGAATTAAATGTTGGAGTGGAAAGGAACAAAATGACTGAATTAAAAAGTATTCGTTTTTAGTGTATATACTGCTATATACCATTTGCTATGGCCGTTCATTGCAAAATATATGTTGTTGTACATTTGTTTTGAAGTTACATGGGTTATTAGTGGTTGATTGGTTTGAATGTCGTTATAAATTGATGTTGTCTGTATCAGAATATTTTTTTTATAAACATCTGAAACAGCTAAACTTGTGATGTCAATATATGGACATTTAAACCCATATACCACAAATGACGCATGTAGATGTCATTTACAAACAGTTAACCTGTGAAGAGTACACTTGCCATTTGCAAATACTGTATACCCAAATTGTACAGTTCAAAAGAGGGTAATATCAAATCAGAATTGGGTTGTTATCTATACGTTTGGTTTAAAAACTATATGTAGGTAATCTCGTAAATCAGTTTTGTCTTTATTGTCCTTTCGTCTACCGATCGTGACTTAACTGGTTTGACAAACACTTTTGATCCCAATTAGACGCAGGATTTATGTCTCTTCTATTAAGAAATGTATGTTTATTTTATGTTTGTTTTCAAACTTGTGTGCGACACTATCACAACAGACGATATGTCGTCAGGATAAGGGTTAACAGCGTTATCTTATCAAGGTCTTTCTGTCCTCAAGGGCCCAATATAAAAATAAACATGCAATCAATCGTTAAGCACTGTCCTGCCGATTGCTACTATCTAGGTATTTGTAAATAGTTTGAACACAGATCAAACACAGAGTAACGCGGCGATATTCCAGGGTCCGAACTGTTTGCTTTTTTCACAATGGTTTCACCCAGTCAACATACCTATTTTTGTTTTGAACAGAAATGTAGACAATGACTTAAGCAGACGTTTGTTGAAATTCAAAGGGTTTAAACATAGCTATATTCGTGTTGCTTTGTGAGAATTTTGCGTGCTTTGCACACATAAATATTTGTTGTAGACAGACTGCCGGAAAACAACAGAAAATGTATTCGTGGCCTCATTGTCTGAGTCACATCATGTTAGGTAGAAACTTAAGAGCAGGTCAATATCGAATTAACCAGATTTGTAAACAGTTCGGTCCATCTTAAGTTAAATGTGTACTTCAATCATAGTTACCTTTTAGCCAAAATGCTTAATATAATCGCACTTGAACTGGTTAAGAGAATTTAAATATCTGTGTATCTCTAATATGATTTTCCGTCTTTTTAAACATGTAGTTTACAGCCAAATATTGGTACACATGTATGAGTAGGGCAATACATTATACAGTTTCATATCGACCCCTTAAAGCATCAATGTGCCATTTGTCATTGTTTCAGTTATAAAGCTAATACAAACATCCTTAAGCTTGTGTCTGTAATATATGCACACAGGAGTTATGGTCCTTGTTATCAAATAGCACCTGTTTGCATAGCGCATGTTTGTTTTTCAAGTAATGCATGAAGAGGACTCACATAGGCTTTGCCTGTTGTCCAATCCTTTTCTTCTGAATAAAATATTGTTTAAACTAAGGTTCTGTATGTCAGATAGCACATTGATGCATGTAAACCTTTTTCAAAACTTCTTGAAAACAGGTATTCTGGTGGTTGTAAGTGACATGTATGTGACTGAAATGAGATACATACTTATATTGAACATTTTTAATAATTTTGTAGTCGCTTAAACGACAAATCTTGTCTAAAAACAATAACACAATATACAAATCAAACACTAATTAATCAATATAAACAGGTATATATTCAGCAAAAAAGTATTGATAATGATTTGCAGTTATAGTTCACACACATAAACAAGAGAATTTTGAGTTTGCTAACCAAAACCTACACAAATCAAGGTCGCAATAAGAACAAATTAAGAATTAGTCGCTCAATCTATTTTGGATGATTACTATTCAATCAAATTTCAAAGAAGTCAGAGATACATCCAGATCATGACAGATTTAAGAACTAAGCATAAAAAACAACTCCAACACGAATTTAAGTTTATAATTTAACCTTCGACGTTTCGCCGTTAGGCTTTTTCAAGAACTAAGCACAAACTATAATCCGTTTTCCGTTAACTTTCTGATCCGTCAAGAAGTTGGATACAATCATTTTTCTACGAAGAAGTTGGTACATCAGCATAGTAAAAGTGAAACTCCTCCGGAATTAGACACTTTTAAATAGAGACAACAAATCAGCATTTGCGTTTCTGATACTACCAGTTTGTTTAAGAAAAATAGGCATCCAGTTGTTCTGTAAAGTTTTGTAGCTGTTCCCGTGTTCAGGTAGATGTTGTGACTTTGATTTCTAACACAAGTAGCTATGTCAAGTGTTTCATTTAGAAATATTTTAGTAGGTGATTTTTTTCTAATTTGTATCGAGACGTTTTTCAACCAATTCATCCTTACGCCTGTAGTGCTGACTTTCACAACAATTAGGACAGAACCTTTTTGAAAATACTTTCCGATTCAGAGCATCTTATACCTCATCGGTATTACACTGTATAATTTCTTTCTTCTTGTAAGATAAACGACAGTGAGATTGTGGTCTTCCTTTTGCTATTTTCAATCAAAGCATGTATGCTGTCCGATTCTTTTAGGGAATCCTCCGGTTCAAGAATGTGTCATTTATCATGTCTATTCATTGCATAAATGTTGGCAGAAACTTGTATATTTCTGTTTTGACCCCGCATGTAGTTTACTTTACGCCTGCCATATGATCGAGTTTAAATGAGTTATAAAACAAGTTCCGATGTTGCAAGATCTTCTGACACCCTGTGTTTTGTCCAATACATAACATATTCAATTCTCATCATCTAAAGAGTAAAATGAAGATTATAGCACGAAAGTTTCCTTTTGTAAATGTAATGGATTTCTCCTCCTAGAGTACATAGGATACTTAAAACAGCTTGCAATTCAAATGCTGCTGAGTAAAATGACTTGTCCCGTTTTGCTCTTATATTGCCTTTGCTGTTTGTTCTCTTAATTCCTGCTTCCTTTGGAAATGTGATTCTTGATTTAAATCAGGTTATTGTCAACGTCACCAGATGCAGATTTCAATTCAAAATAGGTGCACTGAGAACACCGATCTTTCTTTGGCTTGAAGATGAGAAATCAATTATAACAATAGTAAAGAAGAAATATTGAAAACAATTGCGCGTTCTTATTATGTTACTGCGAATGGCGCCATAAGGCGACTTTGCAAACAGTTGAGGTCATGATGAGACGCCGCGGCGTCTTATCAGGACCCAACTTGCTTATCACTTGTACGAATATTTCCTCCGTCAGAACTCCCTAAATGTGACTTGAAAATATTGCAGACAACATTGTTAATGCAGACGATATTTTTGCGATGAAAGGTGTCAAAACAGACGATCAACGCGGAATTAAAGAACCATATTGGCAAGCATTCTGGTATAAAGTAGAGGCTACCTTATCGGCATATTAAGTTGCCTGATAATGTTAGTTCACATAATATTCTCACATATGAAATAGGTAAGAAAAGGTGAGTTTTTTCCATTCAAGACAAGGCATCATATGTGTTAACCCCATCACTGTAATTACGTCGTCAAATTTAAACAACGATCGTTTGTTTTTGTGTCTCAAATTTAAAGTTGAGATATTTGATGTACGAAATATTGGAAAGTGTCAAACAGTTCGGATCTTGATCGGACACCGCGTGACGAAGTATCGGAATAAGATCCAAACTGTCTGAAAATAGCTGTTTTACGCGGAACAAGGCCGTGAAGGGGATAACACAAGAAAGGAATAAGAAATATGCAAAAACAGCTCACTTTTGGAGTATTGTTGTGAACATCTAGATCTAACTGTGCATTGCTTATGGTCTCCTCTTGATATTAATTACTACAATGCTCTAAAGCAATTGCATATGGCAGTTGAAGAATCCTAGATAACATTTATGCATGAATTGTCATAGTTCATATCTGACAGCCGAAACAGTGTTCTGGCCTATTTAGAACGGGTTTTGGATTTTCTTGTGTTTGATTTGATAAATATTTAAATCCCACTGATTTTTCGACTGTTTTCATTGTAAATATCACATGCATTTTGCGAATATTGTAGATCCAGAATAACTCTGAGTCTGATAAAGATCCAAACTGTATGAAACTTGTATCATATGTTATTTCATCCAAAATTACATACAGCCATAATTATATAATTCATTGAAAAGAACAGACAACAATTGTTTTCAAGACGACGTTGTAATGTCAAGGTACAGTGGAGAATCTGTTATTCTTTCCCAATAAACGCGTTTACGCTAAAACTATTATTTACAGTGCAAACAGTTTGGAGCCAGATCAGACGCCGGGTAACCCGGCGTCTGATCAGGCTCCAAACTGTTTGCCACCAAGATAAACATGACTTATAAGAATTGTCCAAAAGTTGTACTTTTCTACGTTTTAGTGCTTTGCGTTTGCGTACGTTTGCGTTTAAACGGGAAAGAATAACAGATTCTCCACTGTAAGAGCGAAACTTTGAAATTGAACGATAGCAAACGGCAGTCATGCAGAAGCGTGTACTTCATTTACATATGTTCGCTTGATGAAAAGTTCACATTACAGTAGAACCTGTCTATAACGGCCACTAAATTATGTTAATTATTTTTTGTTTATGACAGGTGACTGCTTAAAGCAAGGTGACAGTTAAACAGAAAGCTCCTTTAGGAGCTTTCTGTTTCACTGTCACCTTGCTTTAAGCTGTCACCTGTCTTTTATACATCTAATTAGCATTTATTTTAGTGGTCGTTATAGAGAGGTTTTACTGTAATTCCTTGCAAGCTGATAAAGAAATCTACGATAACCTTTTCAAACAGTTTCGATCCTGATGAGACACCGAGTCACTCGTCGTCTCATCTGGATCTAAACTGATCGAAACTCTGATCATGGTTTGAAAAGAAAGTTTATAAATCTAATGTTAGAGCATCAACAGGTGACATTGTTTTGCAGACGACCATAATATTTACCGTTTCAAGAGTTTAAGAAATATTAAGTGTTCGACAAGACTGAGCATCGGAATAAATACATGCTTAATACATGCAAACCTGCTACTCATTTAGAAACTAATTTGCATTAACGTAAACACCATGAAAGAAACGCATCATTTTTCTGATAAAAGAAGAAATAAATTTATTTCATCCTTTTCACTGCCATGACGTAATAAATTTTCAAGAAATGTAATCTGATTTTTAAGCTCATGTTTAAAAGTGACTAGGAGTCTTAAAATGATTGTCAAACAGTTTGGATGCAGATCAGATGCCGCATCGGATCAGGTTCGAAATTGTTTGCAAATAACTATATTACTCTGCGAAAGGAGGCGAAGGTTTTATCATAAAGAAATAACGTTTCATTCCCTCACTGGCAAGTACGAGAACACTGACGGTTGCAAACAGTATAGATCCAGATCTGATGCCGTGTAACCACGAGTCTGGTCCAGATTCTTACTGTGTGGAACTCATATCGAAATTCTTTGATAAAGAACTAAAGTTTTAATTTGAGAAATAAAAGTAAACAACACATATTAAGAAGGCGGTTGCCTGGCATTGACAATTTTAATGAGACGTTTTTCTTTATAAAACTGTGTGCTCAGTTAATATCACGCAACATAAAGTACAATTGATTTATACAGGAAACAGATAAAACCAGTACGGGAGGACTTCAAAGTCTTGCAGAAAATGTAGCGTATCGCCTGCTTTCAAACTATCATCTGCACACACATTCTTGTTCAGCTGTTTTCTGTTTTGACATAAGCAGTGCATGAACCATTTTGAAGATATTGAAATGATGTGGAACATTTAAGATCGTGATCAGACCCCAAGTTACGCGGCTTCTGATCAGGGTCCACACTGTTTGTAAAGAGTCATTGTACTCAGGGTAAGGTAGTACATGAGAACAAGAAGGCATACATTAAGAATCCCTATCAAATAACGAGATTTTCCGCACTTGATAAGGACTTTCTAAAAGAAGGTGCTTCTTAAAAGTAGACTGAAAGTAGAGAAGGATGTTTCTTAATTAGCTTTATGTCTTACGTTTAACAAACCTTAAGCATCTACCTATCAGAATGCAGTAGACAACAATTATATAGACCCTTAATAGGCCATATGAAACGCATTTATGCTAAAAGAAGCTTCTTTATACTGGGGAATATGTTACATCTGGATGGGTTCATACATTAAAACATTAACAAACAGTTCTATAAACATGATTTCAATAACAGAGCAGAACCAGGTCAAACAGCGATTAAATGAGTCAAAGAAGTTGCAAAACTTTTTTTATATTCAAATTGAACACATACAGTCACTGCCTTTTCATTCGTACATAGTTTGTTTGCAAAAAGTCTGAATGCTGATCAGACATCGCGTCACACGGTACCTGATAAGAATCCAAACCGGTTGGCACTTATCTCATTGCGATTTTACTTCAGTAATTTCACCTAAAATTTAAAATTGAGAAATGGTGTCATGGAAATGAAAGACTTATTATTTTGAGGAATCATTTTGCAGTCACAGCTGATTGCATTGGGATCTAGTATAGTTTCGTTTAAACTGGACAAATATCATTGTTTCTTCTGTACACTTTAACTCATTGATCCCTAGTGACGCATCTATGCGTCCTTTACCAAATGTGTACCTGTGAAGAGTACATTTGTCCTATGCAAACAGTGAAGTCCATGATCAGAGGGCTCCTGCAGGAGCCCTCTGATCAGGAACTTCACTGTTTGTCATTTTGCAATTTATTACAAAAAACAACCCTAAATAGTCTAAAATGGACCAGCTTTTATTGCTAACTGGGAATGTCCCTTGAAAGTTTCAGGGGATAATGAGTTAATGTTGACATTGACAGCCTCTTAGTTTGACATTAGAGCCAATCATTGCTATCTCTAGACATTGTAATGACTGAGCCTTCCTGTAAATTAACATTCGTATCTGACAGAAGTGAAACATCTGGCCTTCTCAATTACAAGAAACACAGGTATATTGGATGTTTGCTTACACACGGTTAACATTTATGTAAAGAAACCAACGAATCTTTCACTCAGTCGATTTTACTATATAAACAAGTGCCCGTAAAATACCATGTGGCTTACGTTTGCTTGAATATTGGCTGTTTCATCTTTGCTTTTCAATCATGAATTATGAATGAGGTCCTAATCTGAAGACCTGTTTATTGAAACAACCCAAATTGTGTGTGTGTCTAAAATCCTGATAGTTAAAAATCAAATTAGTCGAATAAAGTCTGATTGTTTTTAAATTTAATTTCAATAATTTAAGTTCACTAAAGTCGACAAATCCCGGGAAATAAAGTTAAAACGTGATTTAGTCACATGTTATTATTTGACAAAATGGGTAAGACTTCACCCTTATAATGCCAAATGTAAATTTGCAAACGCGGCGTCTGATCTGGATTCAAGCTGTTTGTCACTCATAATTATATTTATTCGTACAAAATGTCCACTTATATGTAACTTTGAGAAAAATCAGCCGACGGCAATTTAAACCACGCGCTATTGCAGCAGTGCAAGCATTAGACATAATTGTTCTGTTTAGGGAACAGCGACAAGGGGCGTTGTAAAGAGGGAGTGGTTGTTGGGAGAGCCGTTGTAGAGAGGGAACGCTGTGATAATAACAATAACAATAATAACAATACTGAAGGAGAGGCAGTATGGCGGTGAAATCGTGTAAATCCTCAGGATAAATTTTACAATGAAAGGGTTAGCCTTCTGCACGTTGTCAGTGAGTTTGTGATTAATTTTCAAGCTATGTTCAGGTGATGGTACATGTGTTGTGTATAACACTATATTGTTTTTATGTTATCCTATATTTACAATTCTCAATAAAATACTTTCATACTGGTTATTTCTGTTGAGAATATTTTGTTTTGTACCAATTGCAAAATTAACTGCTTCTTAAAAAAGCATATTACACCACTTTATCACAGCCACCCTTCAACATCTACTGACTTTCAGACTAACTGAATGCGACTTTAGGCGCATTTGAAAATAATATGGGACAATGTCAGAAAAAAAATTCGGCTTAAATCATAATGTGGAATAGTTGGCGGTTGGAGTGGTGTTTTCTAAAGTTAAATTACAATTTTTTCACGGAATAACAAAAATGATTGGAATTGATGGCACGTTACCAGTTGACAACTGGACAGTGAGATAGAGGGTGTTGTAGTCAGACCGGGACTTTTTGCGGAAATAGCGGATCTGACGAACACCTTGGCGTGATTCTGATCGGGTGTTTCCAGCAAATCGTCGAGAGCTGAATTCAGCACAATGTAGCGAACTGCTAACTGGTAATGTGTGTATTATATGCCTTGATAGTTGTATGCCACAAAGGATAACGCTGAACTTGCTGTACATGAACGTAAATGACGTCACGCTAAACCGAAAACAAGGTTGTGGTAAAATACAAGGTGGCTGATACAAGGTGGCTGATACGGACTCTTGTATTTTACTTTAAACTGTGCAGATAAACGCGGAGAACACTCTATATTATTAGAAGGCATATAATAAAAAAAATAGTATGTGTTTAAGGGTACTACCGAGATCAAGTCAACGACTTTATATTTAAGTTAACCTGCCAACCAAAGGTGTTCGTGGAAGTCTACTGTTAAAGAGCGGATGTACATCTTTACGTACCTACAATAATAAGTCGATGCTGACCAGAGCTGCACGGAATCGATGATACATTTGCAACATGACTTAATTTAATTTAAATCATTCTTAGAAACAACACCATGGATATACAGTCAATAAATAATTGATGGCATGACATAGTGTAAGACTGAACCAATATAAACTTAATAGATCCACTGTGCCTTTCTAGCTAATCTTAACTAAGTTCAAAGCAGACGTTGCTTTAAATACCCTACTAGGGTAAAGAATCTAGAAAATGCAGGTTATAAACATCTAGTTTACGTACAGGTGAGAATCGATCTCGCATCTCTTGTTAATATCAAATGCTTTAGCGCATGAATCATCATCTATCTGCACGTAAACATAATTACAGTATCCTTTTCTGGTCGCAAACGTCTTGGAAATAAGTTAGTGACCACAGTGTGACTAGGATGTATCAAACATAGGGCTTAAATTTACTTCAATATTTCATTGATACAATTAAAAATGTAATCATCAAAGAGGAAACCAAGAACTGATCGTATGCACTTGCGGACTAAATAAACAGGTAGGACGTGTCAAGATAATACTGATATATGTTACAGAAGCGGGCCATAGACTGATAATATTGATTACAAAGATCAATATTATCATACTGAATTAAGACACTGTCTGCTAGTTTTTATTAGCACGATGTACTCAATATTTTACGCACTATGGGTCAATTCGTGATATTTTAGGCAAACACTTTGGATCTAGATGAGATGCTGAGTTGTTAATGTATGGCCAACACCGAATGTAATATAGAATACGAAGGACCTCCAAAATGCTCTGTCGCTAATGGGATTCCATATGTTTATCACCCGAATACCCTAGGTGTACGGACACAAATATTCGATTGCAGATACATTGATGTATTATACAGATATGTATACCAGCCGTGTTCAGGCTATTCCTGCTAATGCGTGTAAATCGTTTGTCCTCATCATTTATCTTTGTAAACGATGATTATATTTGTGTTACTTGTCTGTTATAATTTAATGAAACTTTACGCAACTTATAAACAAACTATCCTTAATATTAGTTGGCCCCTACAATAAAAATAAAGTATGTTGTAAGCTTCTCTTTTCTTTTAAATAATCAATTCCCATGTACAATATCGTACAATATTATAAATAAATAAAAAATAACTAAAATATTTGAGAGGTGTCCTTGAAATAGTTAGCTTAATAGGTCAATCCGTATGAATATAAGGCTCTCATTATACTACTAGTAATCTTTTTCTTACTTTTACAGTTTTGTAGGATGCTGTTATCTATCTCAAGAGTCAAAATGATGATCCACGGAATCAGTTGCATTTTTGAGAAAGGTGACAGCAGTCATTGAAACTGTCGAAGGAAACATATACTAATAGTGTAATAAGAACCTTATATCCATTGATAACGTTGTGCTGATTTTTTATAATATTGTATAACGTTATTTATTCATCCAAATAAAACATTTCATAAACTTAAACATAATTATGTACATTTAAGCAACATTTACTTTGTTTTATTTTACAAATTGAAGTTCAATATAGGAATTTCGTATTCATTGAAATTCAACACAATATTTTCTTAATTTATTATGAAATATTTGCGAACCACCAATTAAACGTTATTGTTGGATCTTTAAAGATTTAAATAATAGTTTCATTTCATTTTGTCACATAATATACCATAAGTTACAAAAGTGTAAAAACTGCATGTTTTTAGTTTTGTATGTGCGAATTTATCAGGGACAGCATTTTGACCATTTAAAATTCGGGGTCCGTAGTGAACTCGCGCAAGAAATGGACCTTTCATATGATACATAATGAATGACAATCACACACATAGGTTTCGGAAAATGCCAAAGTAACCATATTTTGAAGGCCCCTCGTTAACTTAGCTATAAGATGCTTCAAACTGCACCTACCACCACGTGAAACAAGTAATACTTTATGTTAGAACTAGGGTGGTATTTAGTGACTATTTACCATGATGATCAACCAGTGAGGATAATATTGAATTTCAACCCTAACATGTCCAAAGTATCATTTGTTCAGAACATGAATTCTGCTTTTGTTATATGTGTGTTAGACATATTTGATTATATGAGACGCAGGGTCTTTTGGCATCTTATCAGGATTCATATAGGTCTGGGTAGTGGAGAGGTTAATACGATAGTGTTACGATCGTGCAACAAATACGTTAACAAAGCGCAAAGCTGGGCAACTTAACGTCAAATAAATACGAAAAGACTCAAGCAGGAAACGAAACACAAACAATACACCCACCTCTCAAGCAGAACACACACACACAGTCATACCACAACAAACACACACACACACACGCAATACCATTCCTTCATCTACACACTAAATAGAAAACAACACGCAAGACAAACATAAAGCAAAGTGAATATAGGAGCCCGCCTTGGTACGGTCAGTAGCAATCAATAATTAACTATAAATTAATTAACCGTTAACAACCACTGGGGGGTTAAACCTGGGTTTAGGGGCGCCCAACCTCACACTTATCTCCTATGTTCACCTATTGTTTGACAACAGTGTAAAAGCTATATGAGTAAAACTTCATCAATTTTGGAATTAAATATGTAAAAACAGAGGATGAACATTTTAATACACACATGACATCATCTGCTTTGCACAATTGCCTTCTGTTTTTTATGTGTCGAATTCAACATTTGGTATTGACCTAAATAGATGCGTTATGAGTGTCAGACAGGTTTGATACTGACACAATATTGTGTTTTTCAAAATTGCATGCAAATGACCATTCTATCCTAGGTAAGGCAGTGCAAGAATTAATGTATATTCTGTAAATATACCGCTTAGTGCACAGTGCACGCATTTTACTCACTCTCTTCGCGTCAACTGTAAAAAAAGACACTGTTCTGTCCCGTTTAAATCGCAAACGAAACGCAAACCCAGTGCAATGAAATAGAGAAAATAACCATTTTTTTAAAAATGCAATGTTTTTTCATTTGAGCAGCAAACAGTTTTGCGCCTGGTGAGACGCCGGTTACGCAGCGTCTAATCTGCCTCTAAACTGTTATGGAAATAATCGTTTTAGACAAAACGCTAGTATAGGGAACGAATGGCGTATTCTCCATTGTACACTAATATTGCGGTAGTCTCATGTTAGACCGTTGGCACGTATAGCATCCAGACAAAATACCAACTGTTTGCCGAACGGTATTGTTAGATGATTGATTGAACAGCTGCAAGCGTTCATGCAGGAACACACACCGGATTATAACACGTGGTTTGCATGTAATGTATTTCAGACGTTTATTTGCTACCTGTGAAAAGTAATATTTTGGAAATTATAAACTTATGCACAGGGGCTAAATTAGAACAGATAGGATCAAGACATATTCAGTCAATGTTGTAAACACTTTACTCTCTACATTGATACTGTCTATGATGTGAATACTTAATGACAATAAAAATGCATGCTAGATGAATTATAGCCGTCAATATTATCATTATGTTGAACGTTTATTTATTAAATGGTCGATTAATGTGAATTAATTCGAGTGCAGCAACAGTAGCTTGATATGGAGTCAATCGTGATGCATATTAACCATCTCCTGCCATCGTGTGGTGTGCACAGAAATGGTGTCTGTTCTTGTCATAAACAAAATTAATGTTATTTCGAATTAAAGAAATTTAAACACTAGTACTAGACTGGTTTCAAATGCTTGTCACGTATCGTTCTACATGCAATAGACGAACATATAGAATTGTTGGAACTTTACTCAGATATTTAAACTATTCAAACTTTCTTAACCCCTTACTCCAAAATATCATCTTAACGCATTTAATTATTTCTATATTAGGGAAAGTAGGAATTTGAACATAACTAATTAGGTATATCCATTATCTTTCCAGTTTATAGTTTACGGAATGTTCAAATAAAGCACGCCGCTTTTAAGGAGCACTCTGCTTTATGTTGAGTCTGGTTTGAGGTTCTTCTGTCTTCAGAAAACAGCCTATAGGGTAAATGGTTAAACGACCAGTACTTAATGATGGACTATGATATACGTGTTGCCAGTAGTTTTGATCTAGAAGAGACACTAATGACTTCGGTGTCTCTTTAAAATTTCAGTGTGTTAGTTATACAAGACAGATAAATAAATCACAGAGAGCTGCTACAGAGGAGAAACCTTACATATAATAATTGCCAAACGTGTTCTTGGATATTTTCTATGTTATTTCGCAGTCTGTTTTTATTTCTTAAATGTAGATTCTAGGCAGTCAGACAAAAATAATCGATAGGAGTGTCAAACAATTTTGAATCTTATTTAGAGCCGAGTCAGTACGTGTCGAAACAGTGTCTACATCAACATTATACTATGGTGCAATATCTAAAAGGAAACAATGAACCTTTAATTACTCTAGTATGATAAAAAAAACTGAAATATGTATTACATGTATAAATAACATATTTTATTATATACCTACCAATGTTCTGCCCGAAATATTTCCGTATTTTATCGAACAAATACACCTTGACGGATTGAAAATTCCGTATTACCCATGTACCTTGTGTAATGGGGAAATAACGTTTACTGTGTAGTCGGAAGTTCGGAACTACTTTACATACTACATGGGCATAGAAAATAGCTCGAAACATTTCTATCGTTTTTTATTTTGTTATTATTATATGAGGTATATAATAAAAGGAACATTAATATACTTTGCACTCTCGTTGTGTGTGTATACGCTATATCCAACTCGAACTTCGGTCTCGTTGGATATAGCCTTTACACACACAACTCGAGTGATCCGGTGCATAAGATATGCAAAGTATAGTAATATTCCGTTTGTAGCAAAATTGAGCATCCATTTTCCTGCAAATTCCTGTCTGGCTACCATGTTTAAATGTTTGGTTCGAGAGTAAAGCAATATCTTACAAGAATCAATGTGTCTTCAGTCTGAATCCTAATCATACAAACTTTAAAAATTAAACCAACAATGTGAAGGAGCAATAGCGTTTCAGCAAATGACGTGAATAAAAACGTTCATGAGTAAGTTAATTGCAGCGACAATTTATTGTTGTACTTTATGTGGAAAGGAAATGCTTTTTATTGAAGCTGTACTCTATTGCATAGGTTAACTATTTACCTTTACGGTGCGAGAAAAACAGTATGTATATTATATATAATATGGATCTTGGTCAGAGAACTGATGGAGCGATCCTTTTATATTGGGTATGCTCTGATTGTTTTGATTTGAGATAATTACAATAAATGAGCCTCAAAATGTTAACTAGCCACTTTACAAAAATGGAATAGTCCAATGAAAAGTTAACATGCAGTTAAGCAGTTAGGCGTTTGCGTTAATAACACCAATTAAGATTAATGTTTTTCTCTAAAGTTTCTGCAATAAAATGTTTTTTTATTGCGGCTTACTATGTTTTGAAGATTTTTGTACTTTTGTTAAATGCCAAAGTATTTTTTACTGAAGATAAAAATTAAAGGTATACTTTTATTAATGCATTCCAAAACGTTTTAGTTAGAACAGAATACCAGCCAATTTAAAGCAGTTTGCTGTAATGGTTAAAAGTGTTTCCTTTTGACTTATATTGTACCGTAGTTGAACACTTCTAGAATTTAAAGCATTATACAAGTATGCATAATAAGCAAACATTGTTGACTCTACTTACTGACCAGCGATCGCAGTCAAATGAAAAGTTCTTAAATGTTTGACTTTTTATGATGAGTGTCGAACAACTCGGAGCTTAAACAGATGGTGAGTAACTTTGCGTTCGATTTGGCTCTATCCAACTTTTAATAGAAGGTATTGTTTTAAAGGAAATTAATGTTTTAAAGGAAATGAATACTGTAGTGTTAACTTTACATATACATGTTCCTTTATTACTGAAATCATTTATCCAGACACGTAACGCAACGTCTGAACAACTGGTAATAAACTGTGTGACACATATCTTAAATTTCTGTTACCTATTTGTGCCCACGGTTCTATATATAGGAGACGAGCACTGTATCAGAGTCTTCAGTGTTTGCTGGTAGGAATTTCAATATAAAACAAAAAATAGATAAAATTGTAAACCAGGCATTCCCTAGATAAACAATGGACTTATCCAATAAATAATCATGGAAAACCAACACGGGGCGTAAATGGGTCAAATTAAGTTGCATTTATATGTTTTTTGCAGACGGCAATTTCCACGAAAGCGATATAGCGGCAATAGAAGGGGTGTTTGTTCTAATACTATTGCTACAGTCAATAACCATAAATACAAGACATACATATTCAGCAAGTCAAGTAAATAAGCGCATGTGTTAACATGATTGCTTTAAACGAATGCTGATGTGCTTTTTTTTCGAGGGAAGCTGAAAATAGCACACCAGTACAAATTGCACGTGTTGTGTTTTATGTACATATAACTATTGCATCTGTCCAAACACGTTCTGGCTAAATAGGAATGTCAGTACCAGCTGTCGATAACACCTTTCTAAACATCAGAATACTACTACAGCGCCCCCTTTCTACAACGACACCCAATGAGAGACTACAATTGTGTGTGTTGTTCGGAGGGAGTCGTTATAGGGAGGGAAATTGGTTGAATTTTTCAAACAGCTTGAATCCAGATCAAAACGCGGAGTCTGATCTGGATTTAAGCTGTTTGTCACTCGCCATTAATATTTTTTTTCTGTGAAAATGTCCAATATGTAATTTTGAGAAAAACAGTGGACGACAACTTTAAACAGACGATATTACAGCAATAAAAGCGTTAGAAATAATTGTCCTGTTAGGGAACTGTGACAATGGTCGTTCTAAGGAGGGAGTCGTTGTTGGGAGAGCCGTTGTAGAGAGGGAACACTGTAATCTACTTGTTGAAACATAACTAGTCAATAATTAATAGAACCAAGCTAAGCTAATATTTCTCTGAAATTTTGTATTGATCTTTCGTTCGGTAAACTCCTTTTAATAATTTCCTCAAGCATCTTTGAACTTGCTAGGCTAATGTTGATTTCTTTTCGCAATGCGTTAGAAGAAATCGAATAGTATGTTTAATTGAGTCTTGATAATTATTCAGCTGTTTTTTCGCCACGAGAAATTTTGATTATATATTTTCTAAGAGTTTCTTTCGTCATTTATCACTGCTACTTTTATTGATTTAAAATCTCTATTCAAATTGACTAAACGAATATACCATAACTTCACGAAAATTACGAAAACAATTCTTCAGGATAGCTTATGTTAACTTCTAAAATTATTTTCTACTCGCATATCCAAATAGTTTTTACTTACAATGACAGTTTCAGCACTCCGTTGGAATGCCTTCTTCAGACTGTGAAATTGACCGTTGGAGGATGACGTCATTAGCTTTGTTTACTACTGGGCATTTTTCCCGTAGTAAACAGCGGCCGGTAGATGGGGCTCATAAGATATCCCCCCTCGTCCCTGTTCATGACTCTGTCCTCCTGTACGATGTATAGTAATTCTCTTAACCTCCTCAGGGATGTGTTATTCTCTGTCTATCACTTTTACACCCTCCCAGTCTATAACATGGTTGTGTCTGGCAATATGATTTGTCACTGCACTAGCATGTTCTGTACACTGAGATGCCTTGTGCTCTGACCTCGTGAACACTTGTGGACAATTATCCGAGTCTTTTATATGTTCCTTTATCCTGGTCTCGAGATTTTTACCTGTCTCACCGATGTATGCCGCATTACAGTTTTTGCACGGTATGCGATAAACACATCCACATACTTCCTCGGTTTTTGTTTTGTCTTTTGGGTGCACCAGAGCTTTCCTACGGGTGTTTATGGGCCTCATAGCCACACTTATATCATGTTTACGAAACACCCTCGCCAACGCCTCCGATACGTTTTTAACATATGGGATAACCACATTCCCTTTATACTTTTTTTCCTCTCTCCTCCCATTACACTTCCTTTATTTGTCTCTATTCCTGTTCTCTACCTGATTTTTCACCTTTTTAATGGTCCATTGTGGATAACCACATGCTTTGAGAGCGTCACTTATGTGTTCAATCTCCTTCTTATGATCTACTTCTTCTGTTATAACCGAAACACACCTGTCTATAAGCGTCCTAATAACACTGAGTTTATGCACTAATGTGTGGTGCGAATTAAACTGCAGGTATTGGGCCGTATGTGTAGGTTTTCGGTAAACTAGTAATTTCACCGTTCCCTCTTCCTTCCGCACAATCAAAGTATCCAAGAAAGGAATCTGACCCCCACTCTCCTCTTCATTAGTTAATTTGATACTATTCGTTGTATCAACTGTATTTAAATGCTCGGTTAGATTCTTCACTTGTCCTTTTCCAATGATCTCCAATATATCATCTACATATCGCTTCCAGAGTTTAGGAGCACGTGTAAGAGGTGATGTAGCTATTGCTTCTAGTTCTAACCATTCGGTTATAACAGAAGAAGTAGATCAAAAGAAGGAGATTGAACACATACATGACGCACTCAAAGCATGTGGTTATCTACAATGGACCATTAAAAGGGTGAAAAATCAGGTAGAGAACAGGAATAGAGACAAGCAAAGGCAGTGTAATGGGAGGAGAGAGGAAAAAAGTATAAAGGGAATGTGGTTAACCCATATGTTAAAAACGTATCGGAGGCGTTGGCGAGGGTGTTTCGTAAACATGATATAAGTGTGGCTATGAGGCCCATTACCACCCTGAGGAAAGCACTTGTGCACCCAAAAGACAAAACAAAAACCGAGGAAGTATGTGGATGTGTTTATCGCATACCGTGCAAAAACTGTAATGCGGCATACATCGGTGAGACAGGTAAAAAGCTCGAGACCAGGATAAAGGAACATATAAAAGACTCGGATAATTGTCCACAAGTGTTCACGAGGTCAGAGCACAAGGCATCTCAGTCTACAGAACATGCACGTGCAGTGACAAATCACACTGCCAGACACAACCATGTTATAGACTGGGAGGGTGTAAAAGTGATAGACAGATAATAACACATCCCTGAGGAGGTTAAGAGAATCACTATGTATCGTACAAGAGGACAGAGTCATGAACAGGGACGTGGGGGGATATCTAATGAGCCCCATCTATCGGCCGCTGTTTACTACGGGAAAAATACCCAGTAGTAAACAAAGCTCATGACGTCATCCTCCAACGGCCAATTTCACAGTCTGAAGAAGGCACTCCAGCGGAGTGCTGAAACTGTCATTGTAAGTAAAAACTATTTGGATATGCGAGTAGAAAATAATTTTAGAAGATACCATAACTTGATAAAACAATATTGAAGAATCTTCTAAATTTAAATGCATATAGGTAAACCCCTTCTCTGAAATGACGTCATATGTATTCATCAAATTTAAATTTTAGGTGTCTGATCAAGGAACACACTGTTTGTTTTTTTGTTGTTGTTTTTTTTTATAAAATATGCTTAAATGAGTTTTCACTATTTCCTGGAAACATGTGTATTTGTTTTACTAGCAAACATTATAGTTCAGGTGACGTTATATATAAGCATATTCAACCTGAAGAGGTTTAACATCATTGCTAGTAAATCTGGAATGTAAAAAATACTGTATTGTTGATCATAGAACCCAACTAATGTAGTATTAATCATACCAAGCAGCTATTGGTTTCACAACTGGGGTAACGATGATTGTTCTCTGAATTCAAATGCCTGTTTTGTCTCCAAACAAAATTAATTAAGTCTACAATTTTGTATCAGGCAATGTTAGAACTGTGTCTTTGTTAAATGCAGGTTTCCATTACAAATAAAACAACTCTATGATTGTTGAGGACTTACATAGGCAATGCCTGTTGTCCAATCCATTTCATTATTTGAATAAAATATTTTTTAAAAAAAAAAAAAAAAAAAAAAAAAAATCTATGATTAAAGCGTAGAAAATGAAAGAGGTTTGAACAGTTTAGCTTCGGAAAGAGATTTAAACACATTAATTCCCAGATTCTATGTTCTTCATTAACCAACCGTATACCGTGAAGAGTACACTTGTCTTTCACAAGCAGTGTAGACCCTTATCAGAGCGACTCTGTTTGTGGCCTTCTGAATGACAAGGGTCTGAACGTGCCTGTGTTTCAGAATATATTTGTGATATAATGATAATTAATCTCTAGTTAATTATCTATAGGCTAGACTAAATGGGAAATTGGGCAATTGGAATTGTTTCTTCAGGGGAGAAATAAGTATGTACATTATTTGTTGTACCAGTGGATTACCTCTTACAGAGTCTATGACACGACCAGCTCATGATTGTGCACAATGTACTTCAAAAGTTTGATAGGTGTATAGGCTAATGGAAGTTATAACTAAGGCAAACACAGGTTTAGACATCAATGGTTAAATATTGTCCGGGGCATGTATAAATTCATTCACACCTAAAAATAATGATGGACAATTCCAGTTTCTAATTATATGTAATTCCAGTCAAACTTTGGTTATTTAGAGATTTTATGCAATATATATTTGCAATTTCACAAACAATACAGACTTGACTTCTATCAGAGGGCTCATTCAGGAACCCTCTGACTTTGGTCTAAGCAGTTTCCATAGGACAAGTGTGCTTTGCATGGGTAAACTGTTTACAAACGACGAATGTTGACCTTTCTAGAGTTTATTCTTGTTACCCAATGGAACGACTTTGTTTGAACAATGATTCTAAAACATATATATATATATTGCCTAACATTATCTATCATATTATTCGCAGGACATCAAAAATGCAGGAAATTATTAATTGTTCAAAACCAATTATAGATAGATTACGGCTCACACACACGATTAAAAGGCAAAATATATTCAAAACAGGAAGACACAATTTAATGTCCCACAAATATGAGCATAGATATGCGACTAGACAAGCTGAAAACGTTCGTATTAAGCACTGAACCAATTAAACATCTACCATCACCAAAGTTAACTATTATCCATAGGAACAACTTATCATGCTTCTCACATATATTGATAAGAGCCATAGAAAGTGATTACTACATCCAAACTGATGACTGTTTAGAGCTAGTCAGGATTATAGAAAAAGCTGTTGTCGGGATTGTCTACTTTACTACCAGCCAACGTTAAGTATATCCTGTATTTAACACTAAACAACTACGTAGGAAAAGGTTTAACAAATAATATTTGCATTCGTGCCATTTAGTTTCATTGTAAAAAAGCCGTTAAATTCGTAGCGAGATGCAATTTCTCTTGGGGCGGGACTTGTTGATCATTATGGAACTTATTTTGTTGCGTTCGAATGTACATAGCTTCAGTAATGCGATTTTAGTTGTTCCTTTCAGGGTACTCATTATTCGTGTTAACAACATCTTAAATTGAATAATCATACATGCATACTAATACTAATAAAATATCCATTTATTATTAGAAAGTACAGCAAATATAATGTAAATATACGAAAAGAACTTTGTTTTCAGCGTTTAAGCGAAATGAACGACATAAAGTAATCCGCACACTCTACGAATCGCGCTATAGTTTCATTTCTTGGCGGTTGGTTAAGTGGTAATGTAATCTTAATACATGTAGCAATTCATTTGCTTACAAATACCAAACCGAATACTGTTGAATAAAATCAAATACTACAAAGATGCTTTCCAGTTCTTTAAATCAATTTCAACAACTTGTATTTAATCGCTTATCTCCGTTTCTTTGAATATTTTGAAATAACAATGTAACCTGTTAGTATCAGGCTACTGGTATTTAAGGACGATAAAGACGATACAGGACGTTTCCTTGAATAACGGTCACGTATGTCTTAGTAAATGTTATCGGCTGTATCATTGGATACAGGAATGCTCATAAGTGGATATTAAATTATTTCCTAAATATAGTGTATGTTAAAAACAACTATTCACCATATACAATTTACAGATGCTGTGTAGTGTCGGTAGTCTTGACAACATTTGCATTTTCCAAAGTGTCCTACGTTTTTCCACGGTCATTCAATATCACAGCTTTGTATTCGATGTAGTATAAGCAGTACATACATATTTACACAGAATACATATCACAATGGAACTTGGTAAATATGAGACCTGAATATAATATGAAAGTATGGGAATTATAGAGGAAATATATTCACAATATAACTATTTGCATGTATTTACTGCATAGCCAAGTAAGTATAACATCTATCATTGCCATCTATCATCGACATTGCACGAAACACTACAGTGGAGAAAACATTATTCTTTCCCAATACATGCGTTTACTCTAAAACAATTATTTCCTATGCAAACAGTTTGGAGCCTGATCAGACGCCGGATAACCCGGCGTCTGATAAGGCTCCGAACGGTTTGCCACTCAGATTAAAATTAATAGTCTGAATTGTCAAAAAGGTGCAATTTCCCCCATTTTGTTGTAATACGTTTGCGTTTCGTTTGCGTTTAAACGGGAAAGAATAACGTTTGTCTCCACTGTAACATGCAAAATCATCATTATCTATGCTGTGAATTTCCGGTTTAAGGTTAGGGGCTTCTAACGAGATCAGACCAAAATCGTTACTCTACGTACAGCGATCGGACACTCTCTTAATATGTTGGTCCATTCCAAAACATGCTTTAGCATGGGTCAAAACGAACCGACAGTTGACGATTATGGCCGATCGCTCTCAAAAGGAATACTGATATTGACCAAAATCTACCCGATCTCATTTGGGGTCTTCAACCTTAACAAGTTATACTAACTTTACCAGTACTCACAATAGAGAAACATCAAGGCAAATGCCAACACAGTTTAGACCCTGATTAGACGCCGATTTACGCGTTTTTTCTGATTCAAACAATTTGGAAATTTAAGTGAGGTTAAGGATGTTAAAATCACACTACATTGTTTTATTTAAAACAATGTCTATGTTATGTATGTATACGACGTACTAGATATAGGGGGTGTCTCCATGGCCTAGTGGTTATAGTCACTTTGACTTACATTCACTTAGCTCCTCGCCGATGTGGGTTCGAATCCTACTTTCGCCGCGTCGGGCTTTTTACGACAGGAAGCCTTCCAGCCGGCTTGCCGATGGTCGGTTGTTCTACCCATTTACTAATGTGTGCCTGCAACAGTGCATTGAGGACTTTTGGTGTCTTCCTCCAATTGTAATCAGCGAGATGTCACGATATGACTGACATATTTTTAAAACGACGTAAAGAAGGTAACACAATCTGGTTCAATTACTAGATGCAGGGGTAAAACTGTGGGTTTTCAATGCTAAGTGCAAATATCTACAAGCCAGACCAGACACCAAGTGTTTCACCGTTTGATAAAGATCAGTGATGTTTGCGTTGCTTGACGTTCATATTTAAAGAGTTTGTCTTCAATGTTCAAATCGCAATTTTCTACATTTAATTGCAGTAGTTTGTGATACATTTCGTTCAAATGTAAACGATTGTTTACCCCATTATTATAAATAGCTACATGTAACAAAAACCCGAACTGTAATGAGAAAGTTAAGCATGTTTGTGCTATATGTAGGGATTCGGCAGTTGTGGATTATTTACATAGGTTACGATATGTGAAACCTGCTGTACATATTTGTAAAATTTATATATTACACTTTGCACGTGATATCTAAATTAATATTATTCCTATTCCTCATTGGAACGTTTCGTTGGGAATCAGTTCGAGCTTTAATATAGCTTTGTCTTGCTGCAAAGGTGCCTTCGCAAAATGATATAACGTAATTACCATAAGTATTGAGAGACAGGCCAGGGCAAGACTGTCCCTGCTATTTAAATGAGTTAAAAGTAATTACAGTGATCCCTCCCTACAACGACCCTCCGATAAACGATTCCCTGTTTGCTTTGATTCTAGCTTTTTAAAAGCAAGTGTTACTTAGCTGTAAGTTGTCGCAAAGTAGACACAGTTTGCGTATTGATTTGGTTATAAAGCTAAACGAAATGAGCATTAAGATCAAGCACCCCTCAGATAAATAATGGACTAATCCAATATTACCACTGTGCATCGTCTTCGTGTTTGAAAATTTTCCGGAAAACACATTTTTGTATTCCTGCAGCTTAGCCACCATAGTAAATCATCACAACATACAAACGTATGTTAATCTTGACAAGTGTGTGTTTTGTCAAAATCAGGTCAACTCAGATCGCAATAAAGATATATCATTTCCACCCTGGAAACCTTCACTACCGGCATTCCGTTGAGCGTGCAATCTTATCGTCGTTTTCTGGCAATAAATGACACACTTCCGTATAATTAGCATCGTCAAACAAAGGCAAAGATATACAGCCCTACGGTGCACTATCACATTTAGCCCCGCAACTACCATAATAGCAACTGCTTCACAATTTACGTCCGCTGTTTGCTAATTGTGAAAGAAATCGGCGTTTCGTATGAAATATAATATCTATCGAGTGACAAACAGTTTAGATCCTGATCAGACGCCGAGTTACTCGGCGTCTGATCAGGATCCAAACTGTTTGTGTATGTAGAAATGGCGGATGCTGGTAGTGAAGGGGTTAATCAGACGTACAGATATAGAAGCGCTGATAACAATGTAATTTAGATAGGAAAGCAATGTGCCCTAAAATGATGTGTGCTAATCTATTTGTATCGAGGGAATTAATTAATGAATTAATATTTGCAAGAAAGGTGGTAACAATAGGCTGCCATTATGACTTCATTAATTGATTGACATCACTATAAATGTTGAAGGTAAAACAGTATCAGATGCAATGAAGCATTAATGTGCAATAATTGGCGGTTTTGCAATTGATTCCTTTCTTTATCCATCATTGTCATGACCGTATCTATTTTACACTATTGCCGCTTGCTTTTATTTCTCAAATTTACAATCAAGGAATTTTGACGTTAGAAATATAACAATGAGTGTTAAAGCAGTTTGAATCCTGATCGGACCCACGTTCCGTGGCGTCTTTTCACGATCCAAATTGTTTCAAATTAACTATTGTACCGAGGGTAAGACAGAAAAGGGGTTAAAATCCATATAGGTTTATTTCTAACAGTGTTGAAGTTTTCAAATGATTTATTCCACTTTTGAAAATTGAATGACATATATTGTTTATCCATTTGACTGATTTCATATTTAAGAAATAATAAATTCATACCAGCGCTTTATCGTGTAATCAAACACTGGTAGGAGTTGAGATGCGTAGTAATTTAATAACGAGGCCTTTAGGCCGAGTGGTTTAATTACAAGCATCTCAACGACTACCCATGTTCGATTGTTAGATAAAACACTGGTATGAATTTTTTATTTCGAATCTAACACATAGTTTTACCTTAATTTGCTACAAAGCAACGGCGCTACATTTCTAGCCGTAAGCATTTTCGAAGCCATATGACGTCACGTTTGAACGTTTTAGAGCGTGGGTGTTATATTGAAAATTCAAACACTGAAACGTTCGTTCTTTGTTTATACATGTATAGGAGCGTGCGCGAAGTGTGTAAGAATCAAAATTAAGAGGCGAGGCGGGTGTGATTCCGGTGAAAACGGGTTTACATTGCGGACAGTATAGAGATAGATCGTAATCGATAGTCACATTCATTAGAATTTACGTATAATAAAACACTTTGAGATATTAATCCCTTCCCTGCCGTGCCCCGAGTACAACAGTTAACCGAAAATAAATTGGATTATGAGCATTTTCCACGTTACGTGGCGTCTGATTACGATCCAAACTGTTTGTTTCTCATTTCAACCTTTGGTATCTAAAATCCTGACTTTTTAATCTCAGAAATAAAAGCAGACGACAAATATTTAAAATTGATGCCGTCATTGCAATTGAGAAGTTAACACATTCACTGCCTTAGCTCGAGTACAACCAGTATTTTCAAAAACTTACGAAGCGGTTGACCAGGTTTCAAAACTATTCGACATTCATTGCGATACTTTTTTATTCAACTACACCCGGCGTCTGATCAGGCTCCAAATTGTTTGTATCTAACCTTTTAATTTGGGAAATAAAATCAGACGGCAATTTTTTAAAGCAAATGATGTCATGGACGAGTTAAGTCGTATTTTACATATGTAGAGTGTTCTACAAAACAGTGCTCCTTTTCTAAAACGGCCATCCAAACAACGAGTCCCTCTTTACAACAACCCTTGCCGCATGTCCCTAAACTTGACACTTATGTCTATCGCTTTAAATATGTAATGTCGTATGTGCAAGGTTGTCGGCTGCTGTTTTTCTCAAAGATACACATTGGACAATTTGACAGAAAAAAAACCTTTATGAGGAGTGACAATCAGCTTGATTCCAGATCCGACGCCACGTTACGCGGCGTCTAATCTGGATACAAGCTGTTTGCAAATGTTAACCAATGTCCCTCCCTATTACGACTCCCTCCGAACAACTAACACAATGTTTGTTTCCCAGCGGGTGTCGAAATATAGAGATGGAACGCTGTACTTCTAAACAGGCAACATCTGGGGGGGGGGGGGGGGGGGGGGGGGGGCAACGAAGTATCACCACGACCCGTTTCGCACAGAAGTCCCGCATATTTTTCGCACCTACAATCCATGTAAACACATCCATTTGTGTACTATATTTTATACGCTGACATTCGCATTAACCACTTGTGTCCATAGACACACATATCAATTGAATTTTTTCTTTGCAAATTACGGTATAGGTTCGTGAATAAACTGTTTACATACCATTTCTTGTATTATTTATGGAAAATAAGTATGTATATCAAGCACAGACGTCAATTTGTCACTCTTAAATGAATATTACCGGGCGATTATCGAAAAAAACATTGGAATGATCCACTATATTTACAAATATTCTGGAACCCTATCTCAGACATGATGCATGTTTATTAATAGCTTCATTTTTCCATAATTTGTCAACTTATTGTTCACAATAATGTATACAACTTTGAATCAATCACAGTACCCTGAAGCGTTTATGACTGTATGTGCCCTCCTGAAGTCGCATTTACGTGTATACGTTACCAACAGAAGGTGTATGTGTTACCTCCTGAAGTCAATTAATTGATTTCTGTTGCAGTGACAAAAAATGAATTGGAAAAATGTATCGTTTATGCCTAGCTCACATTTGCTGCGTAGATTTCCTACGACCGCCGTATGTTGTGCTCAAATTTGCTGCGGCTGCCGCAATGCGAGATTTGATGTTTTGGGGTTAAAACACTTGCGGCAGTGCGGTCTCCGTACGACAACCGTACGGCGCCTATGCGGCGGCCACGATTTCTAATAAAACCCACGGCGACCGCACGATGGCCGTACGGCGGCCGTTGATGTGCAGTCTTAATGCTGCTCCTGCTACACACATTGGCTTGCTACATGTGCACATAACTCATATCAGTCCAACTACACCGAGAACTCATAGGCATTATGTCTCATAAGAATATCCAAACACACTTTTAGATCAATAGACACGTATGAACAAAAGTGCAAATGCCAAACAGTAAAAAAATTAACCATTGAGTCCCGGCGGCCGCACGGTGGCCTTACGGCAGCCACCGAACCACTCTACGGCGTGTCGTTTTATACGGCCATCGTAGAAATGAATCTTTTTTTATAACTCCGCGTTATAATACTGCGGCGACCTCTACGGCCTGTAAAACGTTGGGATTTGCCGTGCGGCCGCCACACTGCCTCTGTAGGATTTCTTCGGCCATCGCAAGATTCTCCGATTTCACGTTTAGTTTAAACATATTTATTGCATAATATATACATGCAGGGGATTAGGCTACAAGTCTTCACAACATTATATAATGCCCGCTGCCCGATTTAACCTCTCTGCGACCGCCGTACGCCCGACGTAGAGCAAGTGTGGGCGCAATTTTAGCGATGAGGCCGTCCAGTCAAGCGGTACCAGTGTGACCATACCAAGTGGTTTGTGACGTTAATTTTGGTACCACTGACAGCTAAATTATCACCAAAAAGCCTCGATTCGGAATTTTAATCAAATGTTTATTTATTTTTGAGTCGATTTCAAGGAAACATAGCCAATGCTAAGGGTTAAAATAAGTTATTTTAGAATGATGTCAATGTATATGTCACTAGATGGATACTTTTTGTCTGAAAACGAGGCAAATATCCAGAAATGTAAACACACACAATGATACCACGACAATTTAATACTAGATATTGCCAACTATTAAGCCCCATTTTGAGGCAAAATGTATTACCTTGGTGACAAAT
Organism: Gari tellinella; assembly: GCA_922989275.2. Classification (NCBI taxonomy): domain Eukaryota; kingdom Metazoa; phylum Mollusca; class Bivalvia; order Cardiida; family Psammobiidae; genus Gari; species Gari tellinella. The sequence goes on from OV277866.1 coordinate 52,393,921, forward strand.
CCATCGATACCACTGTAAAGAAGCATATTCCACGTATCATAGGCTATGTTTCGTTGAAATCGGCTAAAACGAATTTCTTACATTTGATTGAAGTTCCGAAGGGAAGCCTTTTTGTTGACAATTTGACTGCCAGTGGTATCCACATATTACGTCACAGACCATGTGGTATGGTCACACTTGGTACTATCCATTTATTTGCTCTTCGCTTTTTGATAAAACGTGTAATATGAAAGACATTCACCCATTACCCTAAAGCCTGTTTCTAGTTTTGAAGACGGATAGTCACTTATTAAAGCAAATTGAAAGTAAAGCAGAATGCGCATTAAGGTACTTTTACTCTGTTTGCTTTAAGCTACCATCTGCTGGTATATAGATAATTATTAGATCATTGTTTCATAAATAGAATATAATTATATAGGAAAAAACCTGTGCAGCTTCTCATACACTTTTCTTAACACTTTCCCAGAGTAATTGCTTATATATGAAGGTGTAGTTCGTGTAGTTTGGAATATTGGCTGTTTCTGTTTTACAAAATTATAGCTCTTTGAGTATTTTCCTCTAAAGAACATACTGCAAACTTTCACAGATTATTTAAAAGGTGTTCATGAGGTTTTCACTTCGGGATGCAACTTTTTTTTATAGCTTTATGTCGCTTTGAATTTGTTTCGTACATAGCAATTATAGTGTATTCCAGTTGCTGGGACAATTCAACCACTCTGTCAGCTTCATCTGCTTCCGCAACAGTTGATTAATTGAATTCATTTCCTAGTCCTGAACTTTTAACTGCTTCAGAAACTTACATGAAATGGACCGGTTTTTTGTGTGTTAACCTTAAAAAAAATTTCTCACTGGACTGTCACTATCAACAGATTTGGTGGAGATAATTTATTTTCGAGATAAACGGTAGGCATCAGTAAGTGCATGATACATGGCGGTTTGCATCCTATAAATTCAATAATTACTTCAGTTGGTAACATATACATATAAAATGGACTTCGTTTAGTAACATATACATACTCTGTGCGGCACCTATACACGGTTCATTTGTTAAACTAGATTTAAAATCCATGTATTGCATTACTACAGATTCTTTATAACCCAAATAATATTCCATTGATACAATCAATCTAACAAGAGTTGTCAGAGAGATAACAAAGCTCGCTACCGGCACCTTAAGAAACTGAAACGCACACTCAAGGTCACGGATGTCAACCTTTTTGCCTGCATGGAAAGGTCTTGTCCATATACACATGCAAATCAAATATGAAAGTAACACCTCAAGGGACATAGGAAAAATAAGCGTCATTGAAACCTAAACGCAGATTTTTGAAACCTAAACCCGGGACTTTAAGTCAAGGTCAAGGTCACTGGGCTAATCAATGTTGCATGCATGGAATGGTCTTGTCCATATACACATGCAAGCCAAATATGAAAGAAATATCTCAATGGATATATGAGTTATAGCAATTTTGAAAACCCTAAACGCAGATTTTTAAACCTAAACGCGGGTCCTAAGTTCAAGGTCACGGTCACTGGGGGTCAAACATTTTACATGCAAGGAAAGATCTTGTCAATATACACATGCACACTGAATATGAAAGGAATATTTCAATTGATATAGGAGTTATAGACATTTTGAGAAACCTTTACGCAGATTTTCGAAACCTAAACATGGGTCCTAAGTTCAAGGTCAAGGTCACTTGGGTCAAACTTTTTGCATGCAAGGAATGATTTTGTCCATATACACATGCACACTGAATATGAAAGGAATATCTCAATGGATATAGGAGTTATAGAAATTTTGAGAAACCTAAACACAGATTTCAAAACTTAAACGCAGGCCCTTTGTTCAAGGTCAAGGTCACAATGGTCTAATTTTTTCTCTGCATGGAAAGGTCTTGTCCATATACACACACATACCAACTATGAAAGCAATACCTCAAGGGACATAGAAGTTATGGTCATTTTTCGAAACCTAAACATCGATTTCGAAACATAAACGTGGGCCCTAAGTTCACGGTTAAGGTAACAGGGGTCCAAATGTTTCTGTGCATGGAAAGATTTTGTCCATATACACACACATACCAACTATCAAAGCAATACATCAAGGGGCATAGAAGTTGAGGCATTTTTTGAAACCTAAACACAGATTTCGATACCTAAACATAGGCCCAAAGTTCAAAGTCACAGGGGTCCAAATTTTTCTATGCTTGGAAAGGTCTTGTCCATATACACACAAATACCTACTATGGAAGCAATACCTCAAGGGACATATAAGTTAAAGGCATTTTTCGAAACCTAAACACATATTCCGAAACCTAAACACAGGCGCTAAGATCAAGGTCAAGGTCACAGAGGTCCAAAGTTTTTGCCTGCATGAAAAGGTCTTGTCCATATACACACACATACCAATTATGAAAGCAATACCGAAAGGGACATAGAAGTTATGGTCATTTTTCCAACCTAAACACAGATTTCGAAACCTAAACGCAGGCCCTAAGTTCAAGGTCAATGTCACAGGGGTCCAAGTTTTTCTCTGCATGGAAAGGTCTTGTCCATACACACACACACACCAACTATGAAAGCAATACATCAAGGGACATAGAATTTTAAGGCATTTTTCCAAACCTAAACACAGATTTCGAAACCTAAACGCAGGCCATAAGTTCAAGGTCAAGATCACAGAGGTCCAATTTTGTCTGTGCATGGAAAGGTTTTGTCCATATACACAAACATACCAACTATGAAAGCAATACCTCAAGGAACATAGAATTTTAAGGCATTTTTCAAAACTTAACACAGATTTCGAAACCTAAACGCAGGCCCTAAGCTCAAGGTCAAGGTAACAGGGGTCCAAATTGTTCTGTGCATGGAAAGGCCCTGTCCATATACACATACATACCAAATATGAAAGCAATACCTCAAGGAATATAGAAGTTAAAGGCATTTTTCGAAACCTAAACACAGATTTCGAAACATAAACGCAGGCCCTAAGTTCAAGGTCAATGTCACAGGGGTCCAATTTTGTATGTGCATGGAAAGGTCTTGTTCCATATACACATACATACCAATTATGAAAGCAATACCTCAAGGGACATTTAACTTATAGACATTTTCTTAAAATTGTTTACGCCATTCACGACGACGACGACAACGACAACAACGACGACGACAACGAGGACGACGACTACACCGGGGGTATTGCAATAGCTCGTCTTGTACTTCGTACAGGCGAGCTAAAAAGGTAATGTTGATATCATGTTTAATAGCATTGTTTACCAAATAGCCTACATTTGAAACATTTTACATCATAGGATAAATGACTATGTTATTTTGCAAGTACAGTACTGAACCTTATTAAATTAACAATTTATGCGATTCGCTTGCAATTCGATGGCAATTCGCTTGCAATTCGATGACAATTCGCTTGCGATTCAAAATACTAACTTTACCCTCGGGTAAGTTTTCTTGAATGGTGTGTCTCACAAATGTTCGCAAATATGTCTTCGTTAATTTTTTCGATTCCATTTTTTTCACAACCGCTTCGGAAAATTCGCGTAAAAATATTCAAACGTAGGATTTGTTTTTTGAAGCGCCCGATTCGATGGCAATTCGATGGAAATTCGATTGCAATTCGCTTGCGATTATCAATTTAATTTAATATGGTTCAGTACTGTAATACCATGAATAAATTGCTCGAGAAAACATTCTACTTACCATCGGACCTATTTTATAATATGTTTCGGCTAAGAATATGCGAAATTGAGAGACACTCAAGGAAATTCGTGTTTTACTTTCGTTTTGGGTACACAAAATATGCACTTTATCGGTGCGGAACATATACGGGAATTCTGTGCGAAACGATCCTCGTGATACTCCGTTGACCCCCAGTGAGATATATACTTAACTATTATCACGCTATGGTACGCGGCATCTGGTCCCAATCTAAACTACGTGACACTCGTATCACGGTATCAGTATTGCTTTAGTCAACCTTTACAGAAGTTTAGTGATAACATCGCAGACAAGTTTTAAAAAAGACGAAAGGGTTCAATTAAGACGAGTAACCTAAGTCATTGCCTTACTGCGAATACACAGACTATTTGCAAACGGTTTGGATCCTAATCCCGCGTCACGCGGCGTCTGATTAGGATCAAAACTGTTCGACGCTCCTTTCAATATTTATTTAAGTCAAAATACTTCAAATCTAAATTAAGGAACGAAAGGCAGACAATAATTGTTTAAAATTGATTACGTTGTGGCAGTGGTGGGTTAACCCTTTACCTGATAGCATTGTTTCTAGTATTGAAGATATGTGACTACTTAAAGCAGGTTGAAAGTAAAGCAGAATGCGCCCAAAGGCGCATTCTGCTTTACTTTCAGCCTGCTTTAAGCTATTAACTGCTAGAATAAGGAAAGTATTTAATATGACACATATTCATTACGGTATAATTTGGAACTATTTTCTTCAGCGGATGAATAAAATGAATGTGCTAAAAGTCGCTTCTATAAGGGAAAGGGTTAAATAAACGTGTGTCGAATACTGCTAAGGTGAATGTACCCGAAACTCATCATTCATCATAAATGGACATCACTACGATACTATAGCCTAGTTCAGGTCTTTGGATGCAATATCTCTACTATTCTATTTCCATATATTTATAACTTTGCAATAACGCTGCTTCCGTCTTTTCTGCAAGTGCTGTTGCACCGTATGTGCCGTCGTATCAGAAAAGCATGAAAACCATTGTTGCGAAACTTGAGCATATCTTGAATCCAAATCTTATATTCAGGAAATTGGAACCAAACTGTTGGCAAATACAAATTAAATACGACACGCTCATCAGAATAAGTGTTAATAGGTGTCTAACCGACTTATGCCATATTTAGGGAAATCATTTACCAATCTATTACTTTGACAGAAGATTGGGATCGCCTTGTCCAAAGCTGCATCGATTTCAATCTATTTTAATTGTTCTCCCAGCTTAGATGCCAGACCTGAGAGAAGCTTAAACTAAGGCGATTGTGAAAACGTGTTGAAATTAGTTATACATTATCTTGTCATTCGTGGTTTTGTTGGTAATTGCAAACAGTTTAGATCGAGATCAGATATCGATTAACTCAGCGCTTGATCTTGATCAAAACTGTTACAGTGGAATCTGTTATTCTGTCCCGTTTAAACGCAAACGAAACGCAATCGCAAAACACTAAAATGTAGAAAAAGACAAGCTTTGGACAATTCTGACTTTTCTTTTTTATCAGAGTGGCAAACAGTTTGAAGCCTGATCAGACGCCTGGTTACCCGGTGTCTGATCTGGCTCCAAACTATTTGCAAAAGGAAATAATAGTTTTAGCGTAAACGCGTTTATTGGGACAGTATAACGTTTTCTCCACTGTAACACTCGCCTTTAAACTTTTACCTAATAGAATAAACATTGCAATTATATTTCACTGACTTTTTAGCGGAAATAACTTTTATAAGCCTTTAATATTAGGAAAAGAGAATGTTTTAAGTCTGTTTTGTAACACTATGAAAGGTTGTGCAAGATGCATGTCTATTTTAGTCTAATTTCAGATAGTTTTTAAATCAATCCCTTTGAAAGTGTAAAAAAGACATCGGAGCAATATCTTTTGTCGAATAAAGTAGCACAATAACTTTAATTAACCCTTAGCCTGCCAGTCACGACTATAGCTCCGTATGCAAACAGCTTGGATCCGGAAGAGACGCCGAGTAACTCGGCGTCTCATCCGGATCCAAGCTGTTTGACACTCGGACAACTTTTTCAGCAATTTTAAGCAACTTTGAAGCACTTTGAAACTTGAAGCAGACGAGAAATATAGCAGACGACAATTTATATGGCGGGCTAAGGGTTAAACTAAGGCGATTATGAAAACGTGTTTAAATTAGTTATACATTATCTTGTCATTCGTGGTGTTGTTGGTAATTGCAAACAGTTTAGATCGAGATCAGATATCGATTAACTCAGCGCTTGATCTTGATCAAAACTGTTACAGTGGAATCTGTTATTCTTTCCCGTTTAAACGCAAACGAAATGCAAACGCAAAACACTAAATTGTAGAAAAAGACAAGCTTTTGACAATTCTGACTTTTCTTTTTTATCAGAGTGGCAAACAGTTTGAAGCCTGATCAGACGCCTGGTTACCCGGTGTCTGATCTGGCTCCAAACTATTTGCAAAAGGAAATAATAGTTTTAGCGTAAACGCGTTTATTGGGACAGTATAACGTTTTCTCCACTGTACCACTCGCCTTTAAACTTTTACCTAATAGAATAAACATTGCAATTATATTTTACTGACTTTTTAGCGGAAATTACTTTTATAAGCCTTTAATATTAGGAAAAGAGAATGTTTTAAGTCTGTTTTGTAACACTATGAAAGGTTGTGCAAGATGCATGTCTATTTTAGTCTAATTTCAGATAGTTTTTAAATCAATCCCTTTGAAAGTGTAAAAAAGACATCGGAGCAATATCTTTTGTCGAATAAAGTAGCACAATAACTTTAACCCTTAGCCTGCCACTCACGACTAGCTCCATATGCAAACAGCTTGGATACGGATGAGACGCCGAGTAACTCGGCGTCTCATCCGGATCCAAGCTGTTTGACACTCGGACAACATTTTCAGCAATTTTGAGCAACTTTGAAGCACTTTGAAACTTGAAGCAGACGAGAAATATAGCAGACGACAATTTATTTGGCGGGCTAAGGGTTAATTAAGTTCAATATAATACAATTCACCGTTTGTATCTTTCTATTCTATTTGAACACTTGTGCAAGTACAGTGGAGAATGTGTTATTCTTTCCCAATAAACGTGTTAACGCTAAAACTATTATTTGCAGTGCAAACAGTTTGGAGCCAGGTCAGACGCCGGGTAACCCGGCGTCTGATCAGGCTCCAAACTGTTTGCCACCAAGATAAACAAGAAATATCAGAATTGTCCAAAAGTTGTTCTTTTCTACGTTTGAGCGCTTTGCGTTTGCGTACGTTTGCGTTTAAACGGGAAAGAATAACAGATTCTCCACTGTAGCACAATAACTTTAATTAAGTTCAATATAATTCAATTCACCGTTTGTATCTTTCTATTCTATTTGAACACTTGTACAAGTATGAACTTATTTGTGTTAGATATATGTTTGATTGCGAATCAAATGTTACAGTGGAGAATCTGTTATTCTTTCCCGTTTAAACGCAAACGTACGCAAACGCAAAGCACTAAAACGTAGAAAAGAACAACTTTTGGACAATTCTGATAATTCATGTTTATCTTGGTGGCAAACAGTCTGGAGCCTGATCAGACGCCGGGTTACCCGGCGTCTGATCTGGCTCCAAACTGTTTGCGCTGCAAATAATAGTTTTAGCGTAAACGCGTTTATTGGGAAAGAATAACACATTCTCCACTGTATATGAATATCTAAACCAATGTTTGTAATCTCGGATATGTTACCGTTGGAAAGAAACCTAAATAAAGCCTTTTTTACAATTAAAGAAATAACAAATTCTGCTATGACAAAAATAAACGATTATTCCGACGAAGGTATTGTAGTTGTAATGTTCACGTACTCTTCATGGTTTACACTGTTCCGGTGTATATGTACTTGTGCAGTAGCTTCTGTGTATGGGAAAACATGTGTGCGACAGTCCTTTAATTAAGAGGTATAATGAGCTCATACAACAGGTAATTGCTAAATGCAGGACAATAACAATGTAGACGCCTCCCTATGGAGCTACATCAACCAACCAACTGTCTTACATGACATACCACCAAATTCATTCTAAACGCATGTTCTTTAATCAAGAAACCTCTATGAAGCGAGCATTTGCTCGAATCGAACATGTTCGGAACTCGGATGTTGTACTGTATTTGATTCATGATAAAAGTTATTTAAAATGTTCTTTTACCAGATATTTGCATTATTTACTCAGAACCTTTATACGTGACTACGAATTCCCTCATAAGCAACTTTACTTTTTTAAAATTTGCTTTTTGATATAAATCCACATTACAATAAAATTTCCAGTTTCTAATTTAACAGTATGATCCTTCTGGGGAAATTCAAAATGATAAAGTACCGGTATTATGCATCTCTGGGAATAGTGTAATTGAGTCGTATTAAATAGAAACCAGCATACCGTAAAACCCCATTTAAACGTCCCCTTTAAAACATACCCCTAATAAAAAGCAAAAACAAACAACAGCTTGAAACGTTTGCACTTTAATCCTTTCACGTATAACCTGTTTTAAGAATTGAAGACAGATGTTGCTTGAAGCAGACAAAAATATGGACATATTCCTTTTTTCAATGTCTGTTATGATATAAATATGCATATCTATAAGAACTCGCCCACTGCGATGGAAAGGATCAAAATAAGCAATGTTTGCTTCCGATCCAATCCATTTCCAAGATATTGCTCACTGTGTATTAAATATATGTGTATATTTGTAAAATATCTGGAAATAAATATGTTTAACTAAGCAGACGGAAAATCCTGATAAAGCATCATACGCTACTTTAATTTTCGTTTAGCTGTTGGTATTCTGTATCGCACCTTGGCTTTTAAAAAGGGATATACAGTATTATATGATTTATATAATGTCAAATATTTCTGTTATTATTATATGGCTCAAAGCTCATTTCTAGCTGGTACCAGAAGGTTCGACCATCCTTTTTAAAATGTACGTGCGCTAGATGTTGTAAATCATAAGTCTTAAGGGCCCCATTCAACGAAAGATATGTTCCAAACATTGGCACTTTAGAGAACTTCAAAACGGTGATGCGTACAATTCACAGTAAGCATTGTTTTGAGCAGTAATGCATTTATAAACAGTCTGTTAGATAGACATGGAAACTTAATGCAGGATAAGAGTTTGACCAAAAACCCCTTAAGGAGCTTTTTTATAACCTTCATTCTGTATTAAGTAATCATCTTTTGTATGAAATGTATACACTTTGGACTGAGTTGTAAGTTAGCTCATGTTTGACTGTATGTAATTATTATTTCCTGCAATTCACCACAATAAACATCCCGGTTATTGTACCATATATGGCATAGCTTTAATTACAGTGGCTGGAATCATTACTCATGAAATGTTGCAGCTTATACCGAAGTGGATTAATTGCTGGCGCATTGCAATAATTACAATTAGTGATTAATGTCTCCAAAACGTGGGAACAATATTCCAGCCATAGTGGGAAACGTTATAGGTTGACAATTACATGAAACTTTTCGAAAACAATATGTAATATGATATAGAACAAAAAACGTTTTAACTATTCCGCTGCCAGGTTCTATAGCACTAACACATTCAATAAGTTTGGATCCTGGCGTGATCAGGGTATTAACCGTTTGAAACTCGTATCAATGTGTATTTAGTTAAACAACTGTTGAAATGCTAAAGTATATAAATAAAAGCAGAAAACAAATTTAAACAGGCGTTTTCATGTCTGTTACTGTGTACGACGGGTAATTATATTACATTGGCTGCGAAAGGGTTAACCCATTGCCCCATAGCTGCGCCTTTTAGCGGATATGATTTATTCCTCGGCTGAAGAAAATAGTTCCAATTTAATCAGTCATGAATATTATAGTATCGGGAATGTTTTCTATATTATAGCAAATGGAAGCTTAAAGCAGGTTGAAAGTAAAGCAGAATGCGCCTTAATGCGCATTCTGCTTTACTTTCAATCTGCTTTAAGTGATCACCGATCTTCAATACTAGAAATAGGCTATCATTTATTTAAGAAATACTGAAATGTTTCGCAAAACGTTCCTGGTCGGACGCCGCGTTACGTGGCGTCTAATCAGGGTCGAAGCTGTTTGCAAATACAGCGTTCCCTCAATACAACGACCCTCCCAACAACGACTACCTCCTTACAACGATTCTTGCCGCCTTTTACGTCTAATCTTTGTATGGCTGCAATACCGTCTGCTTAAATTTGTCGTCTGCTGTTTTTCTTCAAATTTACATATAAATGGATATTTTGATAGAATATATGCATGTATATTGACGAGTGACAAACAGCTTGAATCCAGATCCGACGCCGCATTACGCGGCCTCGGATCTGGATTCAAGGTGTTTGCAAATGTAAGCCAAATCTACATTTTCCTCCCCTATAAATACTCCATCCGAACAACACACATAATATGTGTCTCCCATTAGGTGTCGTTGTAGAGAGGGAGCACTGTAACCATTATTCCCGGGGTAAGACATTGAATGAAACATAGATACAAATAGTGAACAAGAAGACAATGCAATGGCTACTCAACACACCTTATACAGTATAATGTATATGGTGTCTATATTAATAACATTTTCTGGAGACGTGTAATTCATTGTATGTTAGGAACAAACCATTGGCGCGAATATTTATGACAATCTCATGTTGTTTCAATATCTTGTAAAAGCGTTGTTTACTTCAGATGGTTAAAACTGGACTATAAGTGTTGAGGGAGGCAACAATTAATCATGTCTGCATATCCAATAATATCGAAAAAAATAGAATTTCTGTTTTGTATGGTTAGTTTTAAATACAGAAATATATGTACAGTAAAAACTAAATAAATTTATGATTAAGACAGGTGGCTGCTAAGAGCAAAATGAAAGTAAAACAGAAAGCTCATTGTTTTTGCTAAAAGCCCCAGTTGTTTTCTTTTTACACAATCAAGTATCGTTCTTTGAAATGGTCGTAAAGGAAATGTTTTACTTTACATTTATATAGAGGTCATTCAACAAAGACATTCTCTTGAGAAAGACTTCTGCTAAAATCAGGACTTCTTTGCCTTACCCCTTACCTATATGCAGCTTCATGTGAAATCTATAATTCTTATGTACGTTACACGTATACTTCCCGAAATAAAATCTACAAAAAATGAGGAAAGGACAGCCTTTCGACAGTCTGACTTTTTGTATTTTAATTTGAATGGCAAACAGTTTGAAGCCTGATCAGACGTCGGGTTACACGGAATCTGATCAGGCTCCAAACTGTTTGCAATGGGAATAATAGTTTCAGCATGTACGCGTTTATAGGGAAAGAATAACGTCTGAATGTGACCGTTATACACATGTTGTTATGGATTTCTTATTATCACGTTCGTGAGATTGAAGTAATATATCCGATAACACAGTTTTCTAAATGGTTTTTAATCGTGGGCGTTTTAAATTCTCACACGAATGCATCCATAACCATTCAAACTGTACGGTATCCTACCAAAGCATCGTATACTTCAAATTGTGTCTCCTAATTTACGAGCGTATTATTTGTTTCTTTAACTGAAGTATTCTAAAAATTGGTTTCAAAAAGGGTTGATCCAGATCGCACCCTTTTTACTCAACAATATTCTAAATACAAATGCAAGTTAAACCGCGATTTGAAATGGAAAGGTTTATACAATAGAGAAAACGTTATTATTTCCCAATAAACGCGTTTACTCTAAAACAATTATTTCCTATGCATACAGATTGGAGCCCGATCAGACACCGGGAAATCCGGTGTCTGATCAGGCTCCAAACTGTTTACCACTCAGATTAAAATAAGTAGTCAGAATTGTCAAAAAGGTGTAATATCCTCCATTTTATTGAAATGCGTTTGCGTTTCGTTTGCATTTAAACGGGAAAGAATAACGTTTTCTCCGCTATAATATCAGCCAGCCTCACTGTAAATTACTTAAATGTCAGCTGTATCTATCCTTAATGTAAATGTATGCTACAATAAACTACAAAATGTTCATCTAATTGAGTTCGAAATTGCTGCCTTTATCTGTTTTTCATATGGAAATGACAGCGAAACCCCATAATTTGCACTTAGTGTGAATTTGCTTTTAAATGGGCGACTCCCAGACATATTTAAAACTTGAACATGCTATTTGCGAATGTTTGATAACGGTTGGAAATATTTTTAATAAAAATATGAGACGCCGAGTAACTCTCGTCTTATCTCTACATAAACTGTTTGACACTTCATTTATGAGGGCATGACGATATAATAAATTGATTGTATTTCAGAAAAACTACAGCCCTCAAAGTTTGAAGACAACTCCTGTTTAGAGTTCTAGAAATGTACACTGTATAATAGATGTTAAACTGATTCGCTGTATGTGTCAACATATTAAACGGCATTGAGAGACTGACTTGTCTTAACCCATTTCACTGCCATGAGGTCATCAATTATAAACAAATACCGTATGCTTGTATTTCTCAAATTTAAAGTTTAGGTATTTTAACTTAAGACATATTGAAATTAATATCAAACAGTTTCGATTCTGATCAGTCTTCGAATTACGCTGCTTCTGATCATGATCCAAACGTTTTGCAAAATTATTGTATTTTTGGTATGGCAGTGAAAGGGTTAATGCATTTCTGACTTAGATATTTTCAATAAATAATAACACTGTAGTCGTTTGGAAATATTGTATCAGTTAATGGACTGTTACCTGAACCCTTCTAGATACGTGTTTTAGGTGTTTTTTTTATCATACATCAATGCATAAAATAAATGTTCCGAATTATTACTTATAATTTGATATCACTACTGAATTTAAGAAAGCAGTTAGATAGATATATATGTTCCGCCATAACGCGACGTTGCTTTGTAGAAACGTCGTCGTCCATAACATAACGTCATTTGGTGTATTGTTTCATGCAGCGGTTGTGGAGAGGAACGTAGTCCCGACAAGGCGTGACCTGTATAAAAAATGAAAAATTTATTGCGAACAACGCGACATGTTTTGACTTGAGGCAGTGACTAACCCTTTCACGCTTAATCGCACTTTAAAACGCATTTGCAAACAGTTTGGATCCTGATTAGACACCGCGTCACGCGGCGTCTAATCAGAATCGAAACTGTGTGACACACGTATCTTAGTTTCTTAAATCATACTGACTTATTTTTCAACTGAGAACGAGATTGAAAACAACAAAATAGAAGCAGACGACAATGAAATGTTGAAGGGGTATACATCTCTCGAAGTCATTTTATCATGAAAGGGTTAAAAATGAAAGTTTTCTTTAAGCCTGCTAAATATAACCAAATGTCTTCAACTTTGAAAACACGTTATGGGGAAAAGATTTAAGCACGATAAGAATGAAGCATTATGCTTTTTTCAGGATCATTCGGATTCAAGCGTTCTTATTTATCTTAAAGCTATGATTAATTCGTCTCAAACACCATCAATTAGAATTCGATTGAGTAATCATAATAACTGAACTTATATATGCACTTGCAGGTGTTCATCGCTTTATGGCGTTCCGGTACACATCATTGAAAGATTGTGATAGTTATTGATGGTTGACGTAGTATTAATGCATTTATTTTAGTTAAATGTCAACTCCTAAATGCTTTTACTGTAATGCGATTTCAGACACATGCTGAAACTCACTAAGTATGTGTATGATATATGGATTATCAAGCATCGTGTATTGTATACAACTTGGCCGATGTTGTGCAAACGCGTTTAATACTTTGTTGAAAATACATTCAACTATAGAGACTCTCCATAAACAAACAATATACCTGTGACGAGTACATTTGTGCTATGCAAATTGTGTAGACCCTGACCAGGGGACTCCTGATCAGAGGGTGCGAACTACTTGTTTTTTTTTACATATAGTGTTACGATCAATTTTAAATAGTCAACAATAGTATAGATCTAGTTAGAAGTAGGAATTGTCCTCTAACTGCTTCAGGGGTGAATGAGTTAATATTTACATTCAACCTGTAAAGTCCTTATGTAATCCTATTGAAAAATATGCAGTCATCTGCCGATGAACCTACACTTCGAATCTGGATTTAACCAGTTCGGATTTCCCCCGTGCTATCCGTGGACTTCTTCAAATAGACTACATCGGGCACTTGACACTAAGCTCCCATTGGTCGACGGTAATATGACACTAGCGGAGTGATACAGACCCATAGGTCGTTGCCATCGCGTTGCTATGTGTGTAAATGGGTTAAGAAAACAACCGCGACCTGTAATTTTAGAATGTGCTTTGGCAATAGATATTCAAGTTGCACTGTTATTTGTTTGCCTTGTAAGTCATTTCCATTCACAGAGAGAAAGTTTACTGGAAAAAATCCTGAATTTTTTTATACAGTTACAGTACATGTAGTTGGGACTACTTTATCACCATATTTAGAAACTGGAATGGCTATTACATCGACATTACATCTATCAAACCTCTTTGACCGGTATATGATTAATTCTTATACAGAAAAACAAATATGGCCAATAAACACATTAAATTGACAAGACAGAAAATATAAATATAAATATAAGGAATAAACAACATCTCTTTGCCGCTCATGACGGTATGACTACATTAGCTTCGGGGGGTAAATTTATCGAAAACGCCCTTCGGGCGTTTACGGAACTTACCCCCTGCGAAGCTAATGTAGTCATACCGTCATGAACGTCAAAAATATGTTGTTTATTCCTATAGTATAAGCAGGGACCATATGGTATATATGGTCCCTGGTATAAGGATAGCTAATTTCATTTTAAGAAACGCTTAAAAGGAATGCTACATGTACATGATTATCAATTATTTAATCGATCATAAAAAAAACTTGGATACTAGTTTTCAGATTTTCAAATAAGAGAGTTACTTTAAACAGCGTATTAACAGGCGGTTAACGTTTAGGCTAGGTTATTTGTGAATGTCCTGTTCTTCAACATCTTATAATATTGCGTTATAAAGGAATAAGTCAACTCGTTTAAGAGCCAACGACTTTAGGTATAACCTTGCAGATTGAATTGATCCAAGAACAAAGTCATCTTCATTATTTGATTAATAAGTACATGTATTTGTCTTAACAAATTAAACCCTGGCCACGATTGTGTATCTCATTAAAAACAGTAAAACTGTGAATAAAACGGTTGTCCTATGCAAGCAGTGTAGACCAATACAAGAGGGTTCCTGGTTAATAGTCGAGTAAACAGCGTCTTATCGGGATACTAACTGTTTGCAAATGTTAATTGTCGTCGGGGTAGGGCAATGACGTGGTTATTGGTCACTTGGTTTGATTGCACTTACGTTATTTTTACATAACCTCATTTACCACATACACGTCTTATAAACTATGTCATTATCCATTTAAGATTAGTCCATCTTTTTCTATTTATGCTTGTTTTTTAACAATAAATTGCAAAAAAATACAGTGCAGGAGCCCTCTTATCAGGGCTTTCACTGTTTTCATAGGACTAGTGTACTTTTAACAATGCCAATGACGAGACTACTTGTCGATAGGGTACCATGTGTTAGTTAATGATGCCACAGTCAGTACGTAATGTTACCGGCATGTATTTCATCTAAACCGTGTTTCAGATCAGGTTTTTTGCAAAGTTATCGCAAAAGTTAGATCAACGTTAATTATGTTATAAAATAGTGATAACATGTAATTATAAACCCGAACGCTTTATAGTGAATTAATATCATAAGTTACACAGTTTTCAGGTGACCTAATATGGAATATACACTCCCAGTAAATTCCATATGGGACGAGGGCGTAGCTCGAGTCCCATATGGAATTTACTGGCAGTGTATATTCCATATTAGGTCACATGAACACTGTGTAACGTTTTTATCCTACCGACTACCTTTTATTCTTGACGAAATATATTAAAGGCCGTCATATAATATGAAAACATGACGTCATCAATCATTATCTAAACATTAGAGCGCGACGTCATGTTTACCGCCCAAATACTGTTAACATCTTAATCAGCAACCATTTAATGACTTGTTTATTGTATACAGTGGAGAAAATGTTATTCTTTCCCGTTTAAACGCTAACTAAACGCAAACGCATCGTAATAAAATGTACCAATTTACAATTTTGACAACTCTGACTATTCATTTTTGTACAAGTGGCAAACAGTGTGGAACCTGATCAGACACCGAGTCAACTTGCTTATGATCTGGCTCCAACCTGTTTGAAATGGAAATATTAGTTTTAGCGTAAACGCGTTTATTGGGAAAGAATAAAGTTTTCTCCGCTGTACCTGGTTCAAAATCAACGATTATGTAAATGGTTTGAATGTTTACATAATCCTAAGCGCGGCCGTTATAGAAACCAAATGACGTCATCTTCATCGAACGTTGGTCATTTTGAACGTTACGTTGCTAACTTTTTCACGTGCATAAGATCTGTTGCCCCCGGGCCAATATTAGGTTGCTGAAAGCAGTGGATGGAAAATACACGGCTTTCACGTGACGCCATTTCACCAATCGGATAGCTAGAAACTTGTAGGAGGTAGGATAATTTCAATATGGCGTTACACCGTGGAGACGACATTATTTTTGCCCAATCTACGCGTTTACATTATATATTCTACATGTATGAACGTACTTCCGTTGAAAACAGTTTTGAGCCAGATCAGATACCAGGTAGCCCGACCTTTGGTCAGGCTCCAAACTGTTTGCCACTCAGATTGAGCTAAATAGCTAGAAAATTTTAAACATTATGCACTGCGTTTCGTTTGCGTTTAAAGGGGGGACTGGTAACGTCTTCTCAACTGTATCATGGTTGGTAGCCATTGATGGGGGCAAAGCTGTTACAGAAACAGTTTTTTTTGTCGCTGTGGTGTGTAATCTTCAGCTAGAAATTGTTGATATACATTCATTTAGGAAATAAATGTATGTTAACTAAATTAGAGTATGTGGAGACGCCGATTTTCTGGATGAAAAAATGATGGCAAAGTCACATGTGCTGTCTTATTTTGTGAACGGGATACTCAGTTCACCGTTTTACAATTATTTTATTTTAGATGTTGATTATGTTCTAAAAAATGGTTCATCTTACATAAAAGAACACCGTTTGATGTCAATCTTTATTTATATTTGGCAGTAGATGAATCGGGCTGAAAGAAAAACATTAATTAAAATGTTATGCTCCACACGAACATTGTCTTCAAGATTGTCTTTGAAGACAAACGTAATATCTAAAATTGCTCATTGCCAAATATCATTTGAAAAATAGTGTTGTCTGTGATATATATTTACAATTTAGACTCAGACCACTTTGACCGGAGCACTATCGATACTAATGCCAAGCAGTTTGGATCTTGATCTGTTGCCTCGTAACGCCTTTTAGCTTTATTAGTGACGAAAATGATTAATGAACAAACTTGCATGCTTTTAATATTTAGCATGGTGCATAATTATATGGTCGATTGGTTAGTACACTGTCCGTGACACAGGAATGAAACACAGTCTGTTCCACAGCCCGTCAAATTATAAATATGTCCGGATGAGTGTCTGTTCGGTTTGTATTTTCCAAACGAAAGCGTAAATAAGCGATGGCGTATTAGACTCAAATATTGGACCTTGTTAGCTTATGAGAATATGTAATTGAGACATGCCTTGACAACACCCGGGCTTATTACCCTGTAAACAATGTAAATCCAGGCTAGCTGCCGTCAAAGACGTGGCTACTGGCTACACACAACCATCTAAAACAGTTTATGTAGCTGATTTATAGAGGGTATTTAGTAGTGTAGATCAAACTCAGAGACAGCGTCCAGGATTACAGCGGATCCTGGTTTGTACAACACGGCAATGTAATAAGGATGAGTTTGTCATGGCACGGCTCATGTTTTAAATTAACATTTCGGGTCAAGATATCAACTTTGAAAGTCGTTGTGATTATTTCGATTTTAGCAAAAAGCGATGGTTGCAAGATGACTGATGTGGTTGCAACCTAGATCAATGTTAACTCATGAGGTATATCTCGTGTAAGATTATTGAACAATAAGTTGGTTTCCCAGATGATAATTTTACTTGACAAAGGAATGACTTACAGTGGAGAATCTGTTATTCTTTCCCAATAAACGCGTTTACGCTAAAACTATTTTTTGCAGTGCAAACAGTTTGGAGCCAGATCAGACGCCGGGTAACCCGGCGTCTGATCAGGCTCCACACTGTTTGCCACCATGATAAACATGAAGTATCAGAATTGTCCAAAAATTGTTCTTTTCTACGTTTTAGCGCTTTGCGTTTGCGTACGTTTGCGTTTAAACGGGAAAGAATAACAGATTCTCCACTGTATAAGCCTTGACACTTGATAAAACGTTGAGGATATCTCATTTTCTTAGTAAGAAATGGTCAAACATTTACCATTTTAACCAAAAAAAAAAGAATTGCATGATCATATAACGTCATGATTATTGGTTTAAGTACTTGGCGACAACACAGAATGACGGTTTTCCATAGAATTTGTAGTTGGTGTAGAAATACATAATGTGCATGCAAGCCAATTGTTGCAATATCTTCAAACTATCTTGAAAAATACAAATGACATCCAAGGACAAGTGCTGCATGCAAAACCTTTTATCAACATATCTTAACTAGATATATTCCATATTGTTAAGACGCAGAGGATTTGTCAAGAAACGCCTTGTATTATCTGCATGCAACCTATTAACAATTCTGATGGTATTAATGCTATTTCAGAAAATGATTGATGGATCGTTTGTTCGTTCATTTGTTTGTTTGATCTGAACTTACACCTATTTATGCCACCTTTAGACTTTAACTTGATGTTTGATACATGTACCATGCTTTTGTGCGCTAAAACGTTTTTCATATTTCACATACATTATTAACCGGAAAGTAACTTAATGACAAATAACACACAGTTTGTCCAAGAAACATACGTCGAGCTTCTTGACGTCGTATCTGGATCCACATTGTTTGCCAATCCCATTCCAAACGCGTTTGTCAATGTAGTAAACTCTCATTTGTCAATGCTTTAAGTTTGATATGTTTTATTATACACCTATGTGTCGTATATGACCGTGACATGTCGTATTACCATCCGCAAACGAATATAACTGATTCTCTGAGGGTTCATAAAGGTAAATTATCTATTTGGTCCAGCCACGTGCCTGCTAATTGCTTTTAACTGGACCCGAAGTATGTCTATGCTGATTACCTCTTGGTGTTTTCAGTGTCTACTTTCTTAAATGTAAAAAGTAAATTTGAAAAGACATTGCAGAAAAAATGTCCAAATATGTCTAAATGGCTGCTATATATTACCCAGTATTACAAGTGATTGTCCTGGCTAATAAAGCGATTGCCCTGGCGAGTATGTTATCTCTACTGTCTTTCCATCAATAACTTGACGCGTAAGTCTCTGGAAATGTCTTATCATAGCGACAATATGATTGTATCATTTTATGACGTCAGGGCTGCCATTTCTCCGGATTTATTCCAAAAGCTTCGGATAATTTTTCTAGTACATGGTAGCCTTAAGCAGCTACACATCAACAAAACTTGAAACAGGCGACGGGGTAAAGGTACGATTCGTAAAATCTTAGGATTGTTCACGTCAAATTACGGCAGCCCTGTGACGTTGGTCACATATTACTCATGTCTACCATAAGCCAAAGTGTAATCAATGTCTACAATACTTTACCTAAACAAGCTTCAATCATTTAATATCCGGACCATATATTGTGTTTCTTGGAGCGTGATCTTACACAAATGTGCAACAGTAAAGTCAGATTGCGTAATACCGGTATAGAATCAAAACGGAATTTAAAACGGTAGTCCACTAAGTCACACATTCTATTGCTTTATGATCCCCCTACTTACATGTTTTTTCCAGTCTTATCAGCTTTGGAAATGTCAGTTAAGTTGCTTATATCTAAAATAATTATCTTTAAATTGCAATGAAACTGATTACTGTCTATATATAAATATATAGTCTAAACTTTGGCATGATGTTTTTCAGACATCACTGCCCTGTACATGTAACCTTTGTATATAATGATATATCATTTGCCTTGACAGGTCATCTTAAAATACCGTTTAGCCGATCGCTTCTGATGCACCTGTAATTATCAATCGTGGCCAATGCACATCATCTATATTACTCCTCAGAAATACCTCTGCGAAACATATTCACCACTGATAGACAATGATACAATAAAAAGCCTACATTTTATTTGTGCAATAACAATACAACAATTCATCTACAGTAAAACATCTCTATGACAATTAACTAAATAATATGAGATGTTTAAAAGCAGGCGACTGCTTAAAGCAGGGGGCGGTAAAACGGAAAGCTCTTTTAGTAGCGTTCCATTAAAAGTCACCTTGCTTTAAACTGTCACTTATATTTTATGTAATCAATAAGCTTTCTTTTTAGTGGTCGTAACAAATGATTTGATTGTTTTTGCAGAAAAGGAACACTTGTTAAAGTAGTAAATAACATTTCTAGGTTAACCGATTAAACATCTGTAGCACGTTTAAACCTGAATATTACTCGAAACTTGTGACCTACAGAGTAATATAATTGAATATTAAACTACTATTTCTAATATTTGCTCATTCGTTTCATTTTAGGTGCCCTAAGGTTTGACTGGTTAAACGGCTCCCAATACAAGCTAAAATGGTGAGTATAGTTATTATCTATTTAGTCACACTTAATGTTAAGCAGTCATTTTTGATCAAGTGAATTTACAATTTATTATGCACATTTCAATTTAATATAGGGCAATAGTTCGTAGCATGTTCTTATATCAGCTTTCTGCTTCACATTTGTCCTTC
The DNA here is from genome assembly GCA_922989275.2 of Gari tellinella. NCBI lineage: Eukaryota > Metazoa > Mollusca > Bivalvia > Cardiida > Psammobiidae > Gari > Gari tellinella. The sequence continues at coordinate 52,414,485 of OV277866.1, forward strand.
ATTATGGATTTATTGGGAGGTTGTGGAACAGGGTTTATATTTTATGTACACTGTTTGTCTTTATAGGTGAATACAGGAGATTAGTGTGAGGTTGGGCGCCCCTAAACCCAGGTTTAACCCCCCAGTGGTTGTTAATAATTAATTAATTTATAGTTAGTTATTGATTGCTACTGACCGTACCAAGGCGGGCTCCGATGTTCACTTTGCTTTATGTTTGTCTTGCGTGTTGTTTTCTATTAGTGTGTGGATGAAGGAATGGTATTGTGTGTGTGTGTTTGTTGTGGTATGACTGTGTGTGTGTGTTCTGCTTGAGAGGTGGGTGTATTATTTGTGTTACGTTTCCTGCTTGAGTCTTTCGTATTTATCTAATTTTAAAGATTATAATGATTCGTTAAAAAGCTATTACTTCATCAAAGAGTATGATAGTGTAGTTGTGCTGTAAATTGATGATATTTTATTTATGCTTTTCGGTGGATTACCACGAAATAGTAGTGGATTATCACTTAATAATTTCACTGCTTCGAGCAGCGGGATTATCGCCACGCGCGCTTTTCCACGTTGGGCTCCCCAAGAATCGTAGTCAATCGTGACTTATCGTTACATTCCGGCAGTCCAATATGTCGCGAACCACTCAACGGAAAAAAACGAATCCAAGATCGTGAGCAACGACGTAATTCGGATGACGTCAAATCAATAAATTAGTGACGTCAGTGTACGGGATTTGTCACGAAAATATGTTCGACATAAACTTGGGGCTCAACACGGGATAACTAATTTACTTTCGCTTTCGAATTGTCGAACACTTTCGTTTAAAAAGTGGCTTTAAAGCATAAATAAATAGAATCTAGAATAACTGTATTTTTTCAGTGTAAGATTCAATTTAATCCATTTCGTGAACATCAGACTGTTATATTTTCACGTGTGGCGAAGCCACGCGTGAAAATATAACGCCTGATGTTCACTCAATGGATTACATTTCGATATTACACTAAAAAAACAGTTATCCTCTATATAATGGTTGATATTATCATTTTCCCTTTTAATCAAACAAAAGCGCATACATATCAGAATGTATCAAATGTCAGTAATTGACATAAATTCAAAATATTGACGATTTATATTAGTACTCATTCAAGTGTCAGGGATCTCACCATACTCTGATTTACTCAGCATCAATATTCAGCTTCACAGCATATACAGTGGATAATCTGTTATTCTTTCCCGTTTAAACGCAAACGTACGCAAACGCAAAGCACTAAAACGTAGAAAAGAACAACTTTTGGACAATTCAGATAATTCTTGTTTATCTTAGTGGCAAACAGTTTGGTGCCTGATCAGACGCCGGGTTACCCGGCGTCTGATCTGGCTCCAAACTGTTTGCACTGCAAATAATAGTTTTAGCGTAAACGCGTTTATTGGGAAATAATAACAGATTCTCCACTGTAAGGGTTACGAGTGCACGTTTTGGGTTTACTCCTTACAATGCTACAGTTTCAAATGGATTTTTTTCATTATAAATGACTCATTCAAATCATTTGCCAAGAGATCTAGCCAAACACTATTCAAAAGAATGACAAACATTGTAAAACATTTCACTGAAGATCGCTCTGATATGGTAAATGATCTACATGTACAGTAAAAATGTCTCTATTACAATCACTGACATGTGTCAATTATAATGTGTTTAAGGCAGTACACTGCTTATAGCAAGGTGACAGTAAAGAAGAAAGTTCCTGTATGAGCTTTCTGTTTCGCTCATATTTCTTTAAGTTGTGACCTGTCTTTTAAACAAGCAATTAGTCTACTTTTCAGAGGTCGTGAAAGAGAGGTTTTTACTGTATGTATTCTACCTATCATTGTAAAGGATAACCAATTGTACGATTCTATAAACGATCTATTTTATGAGTATTGCTCGGAAATTCAATTTGACTAACATCATACATTTATAGACGGCAATTAACGCGATTATGAAGTTCAAGTGCACTTTAAACAGTTCAAACGTTATTTTCGCACAGGATATGCGAGTTTGCAGCATAATCAACTGATTGAAAGGCGTTACCTTATCTTCATTTTATTATAACTGCCTCTTTAAAGCAGTATTTTAGATTAACAAGGCAATGTTCCTAATTACTAAAGTACAAACTTTCAAGACTGACCTATTGATACAGTGGAGAATCTGTTATTCTTTCCCGATAAACGCGTTTACGCTAAAACTATTTTTTCTTTTACAAACAGTTTGGAGCCAGATCAGACGCCGGGTAACCCGGCGTCTGATCAGGCTCTAAACTGTTTGCCACCAAGATAAACATGAAATATCAGAATTGTCCAAAAATGGTTCTTTTCTACGTTTTAGCGCTTTGCGTTTGCGTACGTTTGCGTTTAAACGGGAAAGAATAACAGATTCTCTACTGTAACACTTACCTCATAACTGACACGAACGAAAACAGGATAGACCGAGATCAGATGAACATCAGATAATTGACTCTAATTTTGTTCTTTGCTTTGTTGAACCCTTAATATCTCCTGTAGAGGACATTTTCAAAACACCGCGTGAACGTTTATCAGTGACTGAACTGTATGCTGTTTCATATGATATGACGATACTGTGTTGCTGTATTACAAACTCTGCAGATCACATTTTTATTTTCACTCTCAATGACGCCATACAGCGCGTTTTCAAACAATTTGGGTCCTGATCAAACGATGCGTTACACAAACTGTTTGACACTCGATTCGAAGTTTCATTAGTCATATTGCCTTTAATCTAACTTTGAAACGATATAGCAGACAACACTATTGGAGCAGACGGCACTATGATGATAAAGGGGTAAAACACTCTCGACAAAGTCGATCATGTACAGTAGTGTTTGTCCATACAGAAAACGCATTTCATATGAAACAGCACAACACCTGATCAGACTCTGCATAACGCGACCTCTCATCAGGGTATACACTATTTGCCAATGTCTACTTTAGAAGACAATAGGCTTAAATGATTTAAAGATGAAACATAATTATGCACATATTTGGATTATAGGTTCAGCATATAAAGGTACTGTATTATTGTTTCATTTGCTATTATAAATAATATACATGTGTCTTTGATTTTATGGCTGAACGCATGTAACAAAAATGTGGTGTGTGTTTGGACGTGATTTTCTTTGAAAAAGGTCCTTAGAGTTTGAGATATTAGAAAAGAGCAGTTTATATATAAAAATAATAATATAATATTTGATAACGAATGAATGTAAACATTAGAGAAGAAATATTTCCCGGAAATCAGAAACAATCTTAAAATCAAACTATTTTACTTTCACTGTTGTTTGAAGGACATTTGTGTTTATGAAGTAGTTCATTTGCTACTTCTGCGGAAATGATGAACATAATAATGACACTCATAATTGAATGCAATGGTTAAATGGTGAATTTATCATAGTACCTTCTAGAAATGCACAGTTAAAAGAGGATTTTATTCAGCAAATGTAATGCTCAAATCTATCAAATATATCCGTAAAAACACGTTTACTTTCTGGTTTACTATGGATTTCTGTAGAATAACTTTGACAGACGAACTCGATTAACTCAAACTATCCGATATTTGGAATAATGAATTGGCCTTATTTCAAGCTCGGTTTAGGTTGACATATCCGTGTTTCTAAGTTTAAAGGCGGATTAGCCGCGTTTGAACTTTGAAATACGGGTATGTTCGACTTAACCGAGTTCGAGATATCGAAGTTCGACTTTACCCCTTAACATAATTGCAGAGACCTTCTACTGCGTATCGGTACTGGACATAATTGTCATAGGGGAAACATTGTTTATTTTACGGAGATTATCCCCTCACCAAGAACTTAAGGGAAGACAGTTACATCACTCTTCTTTGGAATTGAAGTATCAAAGAAAACCGCACTGTACATGTACGTGAATCTTAACGATGCTAAGTAACTGCACAATCGAAAGATTTTCATGAACACCCATATAATGTACATTTAACTGATAAGGTATACATGTAGTAACATGCAAACAATTTCTATAACTGATATCAACTGTCAAGGACACAATGACTTGAAATTGGTACATATACTTAAGAAATGAATTAATTTTTTTCGGTGTTCAAGCGGAATGAACGACAGAAAATGTTCGACAAATACCATGAATCGCGTTTCATGGTAAATTTGCCGATAATTTTCTGTCGTTCATTTCGCTTGAACACCGAAAAAAATCTGTTCATTTCTTATATTAAAATTATTTTATCTTTGTATTTGTTATGAAAAAAATTCAGACTTTCAGTTTTTAAAGGAGAAATGGTGTTGAAAAGGGGAAAAGTACGTCGAAGAAATAAACCTGAAAGAACAGCTTGAACGAAGTTAACACCGCCCCCTGTAACCAAATAACATAGCTAGATCCATACTGCGCGGCTAATATAGTTCTCAAATTCGCTTCAGGTTTTTACTAGGGAAACATACTTTTAAGTACATCCAAGTACGTTTTCTTATCCTCAATCGGGTTTTTAATTCATGCAACGGTGCAAGCAATCGTCAAGTGTGAACGCTAAAACCGTATTCTTAACAAACGCGGATCAGATAGAAATCCGGAGCTGAGAGGCACCATATGGGGTATTTATGGTTTTGGAGCCAATACTCAGAGCCTACATGTAAGTTGGAACAGGACAGGAGCTGAGGATTACTAGTGTTTTGTGATTTTTTTCTATCATAAGCGCTATTTACCAGTAATTTCAGTGATTATTCTGTAAAATTTTCTTCTTCTTCTTCCCATTAAGTGTAGGGCCCCTCTGGAGCATCGACGACGCACTGTGCACAAGTTTCAAGTTGTCGGGGGAGTATGTCACAGTGTGTAGGTTTATCATGACTTGAACGGCCTTACTGAACAAGTGCGACGTGGCAGAGTGCATGACTGCGAACCTGGCGACCCGGGATCAAACTCGGGTCGGCGCGGGTGTTTCTTAATAAAGAACACTCGGTTACATTGGGCGCCAAAAAAATGTTTGCTGGGGGTATACAAATTCATAGCAGACGGACAAAGTTTCGGAGCGCTTCCTACTGCATTTTTTTCACAATGAGTGTAAAACATTTATATCAATATGAATGTAAAGTCTATATATATTGGTATTTAGTGTTTAAAAAAAAGATTGGGAAATAAACTAGATTCCATCTAGGTCAAATACAACGTGGATTTCTAAGTTTAGAGTAGTGAAGATTAATGCGCAGCGACTTAACCCTAAGCTCCGCCTCCTACGGTTTGGGTGTCTATGAGAAATGAACACCGATCTTTACAATGGAAGGAGATAGGGAGAATATAATATATGTATATAACATCAAATGTGTTTCCTCTAGTTGACTTGCTGTGACACTGTACGTAAGGCTCTTGTTGTACACTTTCGACGTACATTCAGCAACATGTTTGTTAGTTTAATGCTGCAAAGCAATTCGAATGAAAATTGAAAGAACCTGCTAAGTCGACATCTGATTTTCATTCCATCCACACTTGTTGACACCTTGGTGATATTCTAGACAGGAACAATGTATATAAATTATATCAACATCTAGACATACTGTATACAGTGGAAAAAAAATTTAAAATATTCTTTCCCGTTTAAACGCAAACGAAATGCAAACGCATTTCAACAAAATGGAGCAAATGACACCTTTTGACAATGCTGACTATTTATTTCAATCTGAGTGGCAAACAGTTTTGAGCCTGGTCAGACGCCGGGTTACTGTTTGCATAGGGAAAAAACGTAATGTACCAAGTTGAAGTCTACTTTCAGTCCGAATGACCGCTCAGCCGACTGTACATATACTCCCTTGATCATCGAGCCATCTTGCCTATGAGCACTGCTAACATAATTATGGCGCAGTCAAATGCAGCCGCAGTACCGACTCAGACCCTTCACAGGTACCCATTTTAACCCCTGGGTGGAGAGGAGCAATTCGCGGTACATGTCTTGCTCAAGAACATTCCTGTACATCATCGGGGATTCAGAAAAAATCCCCTAGTCAGACCGCTGGAAATAATTGTTTTGGAGTAAACGCGTTAATGGGGAAAGAATAACGTTTTCTCTACTGTAACAATAATGTTACAGACACAAGGTGCTTAGTAAAATAAATTCTAAAAGAATATTGCAATTGTTACTTTCAGTCTGTAAATGCTCATTGTGTGGGTTTTGCTACAACACGTGAATGTTGTTACAGTGTGAAGGACGTTAATTTGCTCTCCAAATAAAAGCGTTTGTACAAATACAAACGTTTCCATTACAAAGTTGTAGCCTCGGTATCTAATACGGCTCAAAACCGATTGTCACTCATATATTTTTTAACTATCGACGATATATATTTCAAACATATTACAATTTATAACAATACGTTTGTGTTTAGATTAGTAAAGTGGGGGAGTGAATAACGCCTGTGCCACTACATTGGTGAGTGCCGCACAAGGTCGGACATAAATATGTGAGATACGGTTAAACTTCTGTACTACGAACATTAGCTATTTGTTAATTAGTGGGTCTTAAAGACACATGCAAGTGCTTAAAGCAAGATGACAGTGACAGAAAGCTCCTGCAGTAGTTTTCTGTTGTATTGTGAGCTTGTTTAAAGCTGTGTCCCTACTTTTCTAACATTAATTACCCTTCTTTTTTAAAGGACGTAATAGAGAGGTTGTACAGTGGAGAATCTGTTATTCTTTCCCAATAAACGCGTTTACGCTAAAACTATTATTTGCAGTGCAAACAGTTTGGAGCCAGATCAGACGCCGGGTAACCCGGCGTCTGATCAGGCTCCAAACTGTTTGCCACCAAGATAAACAAGAATTATCAGAATTGCCCAAAAGTTGTTCTTTTCTACGTTTTAGTGCTTTGCGTTTGCGTACGTTTGCGTTTAAACGGGAAAGAATAACAGATTTCCCACTGTACTGTATGCGAGATGCTTTATACGCAGTGTTTAGTCTTCCCTTACTAATTACATTTATGTACCGTTTTTCACTGAAACAGACGACATTCTATTACAGTAATGCGCCATCAAAAAACTCTTATGAATTATAGATAAAGGTCCTCCTAGAGACAATGTCTTAATTTGCCTTTCTCGACGTACTTAACACTTTCGTTTGGACATGGTGATCAATAGTTAACGTATAGCTTCCCACGTCAATCCGTTTGGCCTTGATAAAACCGTATAACTACGCATTAACCCATTACCCCATAGCCTGTTTCCAGTAGTTAAGATATGTGACCTATTAAAGCAGGTTGAAAGTAAAGCAGAATGCGCCCTAGGGCGCATTCTGCTTTACTTTCAGCCAGCTTTAAGTTACTATCTGCTAGGATATAGAAAATATTTCTTATGGTACATATTCATGACAGTATAAAATGGAACTATTTTCTTTTGCGGATGAATAAAATGAATGCGCTAAAAGTCGCTTCTATAAGGGAAAGGGTTAACAGCTTCTAATAAGATATACATTAAGGCAGATGGTCGTTTAACAATTTCAACACTTGAAGACAATTGAAAAGGTAATTGCAAACAGTGTAAATCCTGTAAACTGATGAAGACTCAATAAAAAAAACTTTTCGTTACCAAGTCTAACCATTTACTGTACATGTAATCCAACCAACTACGTCTTAATATCGCCTACCTGAATACTGTTGTTTTTCACTCTTCTTTAAAAAGCTAGATTTAAAACAATCGATCATTTGATACAAGTTATGCAGCGTCTGATCAGGATCCATACTTTGTGTGAGATTTTATAATATACTGGTTTGACTGTAAGATAAATAATACCCTAACATTATCCCATTATAGAGTGTAGTGTCAAGTGATGTCTTTATAGATTGCGTAGTACTTATTTCAAAGATTTGCGTAATTATACGACATTGTGGTACATCATCCCTGACTTTGCTTTCAAATACTTACGCCGGTATCTTTAAGGGCAGTTCCCATTATGTTGGAAATTAGTGACGACCAAGAGCGTGTTGTTTATACATGTAAGATTCCTGAATTGTCGACTTCTGGAACCTATGTTTTCACATGTAAACCAAAATTACTAGCCATTAGTTTTTAATGTGTCAATCGTAAATGAAATAACATATATTGAGGCATTTATTATTTTTAAAAATACTTGCGAAAGAAATGACTGAAGAAAACTAAATAAAACGAAATATAGTGGGCAAGACAATATTCTATCCATTTAAAATGACAATAAACGCAAATAGAATGCAAAAACATTTAAACAATGACAGCTTTTTCGACAATGTTTATTGTTACATGAGTAACAAACAAAGATTAGCCTAGGCAAATCAAACTGTAATTGAGTTATATCCAAATATTATTATTATTATTATTATTCCAATTTATGTAGCGAGCTTTTCATACAGGAGTTGTTTGTTAAAATAGGCTTGACATGAAATTATACTCATATACTCACAAAGTGAGAAAATACAGAAACTATATAAACAATAAAGTTTAAATCCTGAATAAGGGATATTTCCTGTATGAATAATTTATATAATTATCATTAGTTTATAAAAATATTTTTACAAATGCGTCAAATATTTAAAAGATTATATAAATTATTAAAATAGTGATTTGAAAGGCATTGCTGTTACATTGTATTGACTCTATCCCCAAACCACACATACACCAGATGACAAACATATCACCGGTTTATTTTCAGTAAAGTGTTATCTGGGTCAGATGCCTTCGTTTATTGCTGTTCAGCTAATCGGCAATGATTTTATGTTCTTATTTCGAAGAATGAAAGAGACTATGTCAAGCATACTTTATCTTGTTAGCATTGGTCATTAAACATGATCTTTATTTGCGTAAACCATGATCGAACTCTGAATGGAATTACAGTAAAACCTCTTTATTACGACCACTAAAACGAAGGCTAATTGATTATATGATAGAGAGGTGGCAGCTTAAAACAAGGTGACAGTGAGACAGAAAGCTCCTTAAGGAGCTTTCTGTTTCACTGTCACCTTGCTATAAGCGGTCACCTGTCGTAAACACCCTAATAATTAACAAAATTAAGTGGTCGTAATAGAGGGGTTTAACTGTACATTCAATCCCTTCACTGCCTTACTCAGAGTACACTAATTATTTGGATCATCCAATTAAGATCTTAACGGTTTGACACTCATTTCAATCTTTCTTAAGTCAAAATACCGGCACGTAATTTTAGATTTGTTAAATTAACGCAGACGACGATTGCTTTAGATTGATTACAATGTTTCCCTATTCCCCAGAAGTGGATTTTAGCAAATAAACTTATGTCTTACTAAGAAACCTTTTTAGGCTTTTACCATGTCCCTTTAAGAGGCATAGGAGATTGTTTCCAAACACTATCAGATGGAAGCTTATTGCATGCTTAAAGTAACTGCTTTCAGCCACCAACTGTATTAAACTGTGTCAAATACTGCTAGGGAAGGTTTAAACTCAAATTCAAACATGAATCGTGAATTCGTCTGTATAAACAAAAAACAAGTTCTCCGTGGTATACCTAGTGTGTTTTACCACGCTTTGTAAACAGTCCTTTCAAACAGGGTCTTCCAGTACCCACCCTACGGTAAAGCGCAGATTTCAATGAAAAGTCATATGACGTAAAATGTATTTTTTATGTTTTGTTACTGATTTGTCTTAGCTATATTTGATCTGACTAATACTAAATGGTTCTATGACAGACTAAATTATTTCGTCACTATTTTTTATGTTTCTTATATGTGACGTTCTGATATTGGTTTCATGTAAACACAATACAAGGGAAGTAATCGGTAAAAAGCTGCATCCGCAGAGGAAAAAAGCCTGAAACATTTGCTTGCATTTCTTATGATTTTTTTAAGTCAGTCATGTAAGAATCGAAATAATGGATGTTCTACATGTACAGTTGTTAAACAATAATCTACAAAGGTTCGGAGTTGTGATGCGCAGGAGTTGACCACTCGTGTCTTCGTCCTGAGCGGTCAATTCCTGCGCACCACAACTCCCAACCGTTGTAGAATACCGTTTAACAACGGTAGAGCATGGATTATTTCTTAATCCTTTATAATGTCTGTGTTGACAAACCACAACGATCGATGACCACACTGTTTGTCATTTGACATTGCATATTGAGGGGAAGACATTATTATCTTTCGAGTTCAAACGAAACTAAACGTAAACCAAAATGCAGTAAATGTAGAAAATTACAGGTTATTGAAGTTTTTGCGATGTATCTAACGTTGACTGGCAAACCTAAAAGCCTGAACAGATGCCGAATTATTAGGATATGCTACACAACGTTTGCAGTTAATTTACACTTACAATTCTATACGGTTTTAACACAAATGCGATTATAAGAGACGAAGAACGCTCTCGTTTCTGTGACATACAGTTAAGCTTATATAGTTGCAAGCGGACGGCAGAATGTGCTTTAGAATGGCACCCCGAAAACATTGGTTATTTGTAAACAAGTTGGATCCTGATGAGATGCCTTCATAACAAAATTACTTTAGTCTTTAACCTAAACTTAAGTTTAAAAAAATGAAGGGGAATGCAAATGTCTAAAGCATATTGCAGTGACGAAAACGTTATTCACTCCCGTTTAAAAGCAAACGAAATGCAAACGTAAAACACTAAAACATAGAAAATGTCATCTTTAAGATATTTCTTAAAATTCAATTTTATCTTTATCTGAGTGGCAAACAGCTCGGAGCCTGATCAGACGCCGGGTTAACCGGCGTCTGATCTGGCTCCAAACTGTTTGCAAAGGAAATAATAGTTTTAGAGTAAACGCGTTTATTGGGAAAGAATAATGTTTTCTCCACTGTACGTCATAGCAGTCAAAGGCATTTATTCTATATTATTGATATTTTCAGTCGAATGTACTATTGTTATCATTGGCAAAGATAAAACATTTAGTTTTTAGATTGGACATGCAGCGTTATATCCGCTTCCTGTTTAGCGATTCCAACCATTCACCGTGTCACTTTTACCGCGGTGCTTAATGGCGTACTGCGGAAATGTGCTTCTGATAAATCATGAATCACCAGAATGCAATCCATTTTGATATACAGTACAAGTTATTGTCATGAAACATATTTCAACACAGAGGATGTACAATGTTCCATCCCTACAACGGTCCTCTCAACAACGACTCTCTTCTTACAACGACGCTCACCGATTCTCCCAATACAAGACAATTTTGTTTAACCTTTTCACTGCTGCAATATCATCTGCTTAACATTGTCATGGGCCTTTTTTTAAAGTTATATGTTTGACCAATTCAGAGAAAAACACTTTCTGACGAGTGACAAACGACTGACGGCGTCTTATCTGGATTCAAGCTGTTTGCAAATGTAAGACGATTTCCCTCCCTATAACGACTCCCTCCGAACAACGAACATATGTGTATGTCTCCCAATAGGTGTCGCTGTCGCTGTAGAGAGAGGCGATGTAGTTCCAAGCTACGAGTATACTCGTTAATTACAAACAAAGTACCTGGTCAGGATATATGCTGTTTATATAGGAAACGTGTACTCTTCTGTTGGCAGACTACGTATATCCTCGTCGCTAGAGTTGAATGTGTTAACCCTTTACCTGATAGGCTATTTCTATTACTTAAGATAGGTGACTACTTAAATCAGGTTGAAAGTAAAGCAGAATGCGCCTAGGGGCGCATTCTGCTTTACTTTCAGCCTGCTTTAAGCTATCATGTGCTATAATATAGAAAATATTCCCTATAATACATATTCATTACTGATTAAATTGGAACTATTTTCTTCAGCGGATGAATAAATCATATCCGCTAAAAGGCGCTTCTATTGGGGAAAGGGTTAAGAGAGATACTGTACTATATGATCTAATGAAACGCACTCTTTTACATGAAAGGATGAATTAAATCATATACGGATATATAAATTAACGCAATGTTAATAAACATGTTGGTGGTTTATTTTATTCGTTGTTCAACCGTTTGAATTCCACCGCGCTATATGCGTTCTTTTAAAGACAATGTACCATTTAACCCCTTCACCGCCGTGACGTCATCAAATTCAAACAATTGTCGTGTGCTTCTATTTCTAACAAGCAATCTTTAGGAATTTGACTAAAGAAATATTAAAACGAGTGTCAAACAGTTTGGATCCTGATCAGACGACGCGTGACACTGCGTCTGACAAGGATCCAAAATGTTTGCAAATAACCATCGTATTCTGGGTAAGGCAGTGAAGGGGTTAAAAGAGCATGTGACCTATGAGCTTTAGATGCTTGTGGTCAAACAGAGAAGGTCAACACAAGCCGCCGGGTCTATGACGTGGCGGCTAGCCTTGGTCGTCACTGTTTGCAATACTATAAGGCAGGTTATGGCACGGCTCGTATTTATGTATTGTTTCAAAACAGATTAACCCCTTCACTGCCATGACGTCATCAGCTTTAAACAATTGTCGTCGGTATTTTTTTTAACAAATTCAAATGTTAGGTATTTTGAATAAAGAACTATTGAAATTAATAGCAAACAGTTTGGATCCTGATCAAACTGTTTGAAAATAACCGTTTTACTCGGGATAAGGCTTAACCAATTAATCTTTAAAACTTTCTTTGGACAATCCCAGTCTAGTACGTTTTTAATCATTTAGCATTGACCAGAAGGCTACACTGTGTGCATCGTACTGGTCGCTTGGGTTGAGTGTGTTAAAGCAGGCTTGAACTAACGGAAAATCTTTTCCTATGACTTTCTGCTTTACTTTAATCTTACCCAAAGCATTCATCGAACAGAGAAAAGGGTTTATTGTGATTATCATAAAACTGACGATGTTGGATGTTTTTACGATTTATACTGGCAACAGTTTAATGGACGGTTGTTCAACTGTTTGAGAGACAACGGTGAAGGAATTATCGAGAAAAAATATCAGTATTGTATTTCGCGAACATTTAACATTGATGTCGAATGTATAGACAACAATTAGCCGAACCCAAATAAATAGTTTTATTAAACATTAAAACATTCAATCCCAACCAGAAAATACATTATTGTCAGGGTCTAGTCTGTTTGTAATGTTGCAATTTATTGTCAAAATCAACTACATGTATAAATAGCAAAATATTTACTGGACGTAACTGGAAATTAAAATTGTTCATTGAATGTTTCAGGGGTGAATGAGTTAAAACGATATACATACATAGAACAAATTTACTTTAATTTTCCAACCAATGCGTGTGTTCTCTTAGAGATGCGAGCTCAGTTGCAGTCTTCGAAAAACGTCTGAAAACACACTTCTTTAATATTTATTATTAGAACACATTAGGAAATGGATGACTGCTACCTATGGGCTATGTTCTTGCTGTAGATATTGTGGGTCGAAATGGGAGTTCTGGAGTTGTACCGTTTGCCCGTGCCTGTATGGTGGATCCTGATGGTATGGATTGCCCCTGATCTCTTTGAAACCGACTGGATTGGGGTCTGCGTTGTAATTCAAGGACAGCTTCTTATCTTGATGTTTTATAAAGTAAGGGTGTAGTTTCAGCCATGGATTATGTAGGTCCCGCGGGTGTGGGATGGAGAGGGTAGATGACTGCTACCCCAGGGCTGTGTTCATTCTATAGATGTTATGGGTCTAATTTGGGGATCTTGATGGTAGAGATACGACTCTGATCTCTTTTGAAACCAGTTGGCGGGGTCTGTGGTATAATTCTTGGACAGCTTTTACCAGTTATAATAATATCATTGATCTTTTAAATATTTGACTCATTTTAAAGTTGATTTTGTAAACTATTGATAATTATTTTATATAATCTTGGTGATTGCATTGGGAGAGTTTCGCTTGTTCGGAATTTATTTCCATGTAAATCCATAAGGTATCATGTTTATTTTTAGATCTTAATGTTTTTTCTTGCGTTATAGGTACATTTGTGTAATTTCATGTGAAGCGCTTTTGAACGCAAAACCCCTGTGTGAAAAGAGCGCTATATAAATCTGGTATAATAATAATAATAATAATAACAATGTTACTTGTTGCAAAAATATTAATTGCAGATTATACACATCTCAACACAAACCTCGACATCCGATCAAACTCAATATTTTGATGATAAAAACCAGGCAACATCATCACGAAAATACAGTTTAATGACATTTTATTGCAATACGCTTGTATTTGCTTTTGTTTCAACAGTAATAATTTAAACTAAACAGTATTTGGTCAAATCAATTGAACAATCCAAACATTTAACAAACAGTCATTCAATAATTCTATACCTTTGACTGATTTGTTGTATGTATTTCTATGCTCCAGCACTACATAGTCGGGGGGGATTGTTTTTGGTCTGTCTTTTAGTCCGCAACTTAAATTTTGCCCATACTTTTGGAGCTGCGTGTGATAAAGACTTTATGTTTGGCACAGGTTTTCAACTCATAGATCTCTTCGGGTCGGTACAAGTACGACCATGTTTGCCAAAAGTCAAGATTATTGAGAGTTCAAACAGGCTAAATTTAACCTTAGATTTAAAATTTGGAACTGCATGTGATAGATACTTCATATGTGCCATGTGTACTCCATTCAAGAAGTCCATTGAGATCAGCGTAAGATCAGTGATGTCAGAAGAAGTTTAATGTCATCTATAGGTCATAGTCACACCAGAGAGGCATATTGATAAACAAACACATTTTGTTACTGATAAAGACCGATTTTATTGGCCTATCTGGGCGGAGTTTCGATTCGGACCATTGCATTTCAACTTTGGTGGCAACAGCACGCTCTTTTATTATCGGAATTTACCGTTGACGTGTTACGCGGAGTCTGATCTGGGTTCAAGTTGTTTGCAAATGTAGGTCAATTTTTAATAACCCCTCCTTCTAGCTACTCCCTCCGAACAGTGCACGCAATCTTTGTCTTCCATAAGGTGTTGTTGTAGAGAGGGAGCACTGTATATACCATGTTTACGTGGATATGGATGTACGCATAAATTCTGTTTCTCCATGTTGAAAGTATCGGACAATAACGATAAAATACGGAACTATACATATCACCCCTGAAATAAATAGTAACTTACTTTATCTTTGCCAAAGGTTAGCTCCGCTCTGCCAGTTGAAAAAGAAACCGGCCTATACTGACACCATGTTTCAATGTCACCAAACTCGATATCATACCTAGTCCATGAAATGAATAAAAGCAAAGATTTAAAGATATCCAATAATGGATTCTTGCCAGTAGTAATTAAGTTGAGACACTGATTATATCTCCTTTGCCTTATTTGTTCTTCAATTATATATCGATCGCATTTTCTAAACGTGCAAGGAAACAGTATCTCAAGAAGAGCTGTAATTAGACCCTTTACCGTTTTACCCAGAGCACAGCGGTATTTGAAAATAGTTCAAATCCTGATCAGGCACGGCGTAACGCGGCGTCTGATCAGAATCAGAACTGTTTGCTACCCTATCAATATTACCTAAGTCAAATACCTAAATGTAAAATTTGAGAAATTATAACCGACGAAAATAATTTAAAGTAGATGATGTCATGACACTGAAAGGATTGAATGTATTTGGTAACGTTCATACAGTGGAGAATACGTTATTCTTTCCCGTTTAATCGAAACGAAACGTAAACGCAAAACGCTAAAACGTAGAAAAGTGCAACATTTGGAAAATTCTGATAATTCATTTTTATTTTGGTGGCAAACAGTTTGGAGCCTGATCAGACGCCGGGTTACCCGGCGTCTGATCAGGCTCCAAACTGTTTGCAATAGAAATAATAGTTTTAGCTTAAACGCGTTTATTGGGAAAGAATAACGTTTTCTCCACTGTACTCGAGTGCCTACGCAGGAGAGTGATTTATGTATTTCAAAACGTATTTCGCAGGTTTGTGAAACGTTTCTTGAAAATAAATGTACTTTGGTTTCTAAACAATATAATAATACATACAAACAATGTCTGTAAGATTGAAATATGTCCGATTTGGCAATTTCACGAAATAATGCAAAGCTGAGATTATGAAATTAACACTATCTTAACGCATCAACAATATTTTAAGAGTCTAATCGTCTCTCTTGGATACCAATAACACTTTAATACACATGTTAACGATAAAAAAATATCACAGTGCTAATTGTACTTGCCTATGTTACAAGAAATGTTTTAATATAGAAACTAACCGCCAGTATTTTGTTACAGTAGTTTTGTAAAGTAGTTTTTCTAGTATAGCATGTATATACTGAAAAACATAACTGAATACAATGCATAGGTTACAGATTATCAAAAATAAACATGCTTAAAACTTGCATAGACCGAACCTGTATTAATCAAACTTGTGGACTGCGATCTAGTACTGCTAGAGTCGAGAAACTTCATATGCAGGTTTGAAAAAGTCAACTTGTTACATCTCAGTTTGGTGAATTGGACCTTCAACATTGACCGCATTGACTTAGGATATTTTTTATTTATTTCCTTTTTTTTGGGGGGGGGGGGGGAGTTAGGGTCATGTTAGAGCTAACGTTTGGCATTTATGGTCAATCATACAGCATGACATCAGTGTCCAGATGGTAATTGTCTTTTCAGGACTCCTTACACATTTAGTTAATTCATCATGGATTACTCAGTAGAGGGACGTTACAAGCAAATGTGGTTTTCTACAGTTCATTACGTTGCGTTTGTATTTTGGTTCGCTTGAATAGGCAACAAAACACATTCCCCTAAGAAACATGAAGGTTTCTATGTACCATCTAATTAACCCCCTCACTACCATGACGTCATCAATGTTAAACAATTGACGTCCGCCTTAACGTCTGAAATATAAATTGTGGGTACATGTATATTGATTTAAGAAATATAGCATTCTGCCTCGTGATTTAATTACTACGCATCTCAACTCCTACCAATGTTTAATTGCTAGATAGGGGTATGACTGGTAGGAATTTATCATTTCAATATAACCACAATTTGAAACCACGCAAAGGCGCTATATTTCTTAGCGTACGCATTGTCTACGCATTGCCAAAGCCATATTACGTCGGGTTAAGCCAACCAAGCGTGCATGTTTTAACGAGAATTTAAACACATGTACGATATTTCTTATTTTATAGAAGTATGATGTCCTCTATGCACGTCATCTGTTTTGGCGCGATTTTGATAGTGTTTACTTGAGCGCTTTAAAAAAAAAAGTTACACGACAATAACGAAATGTTTGGAAATATTTCATTTGAACAATCCCATCGATCATAGTTCAAACTTCCTTATTAACTTATGTAATCATATCTATTACATGACTTTTAAATCAAACATGAACTGGTAAGATGTTGTCAGAGGCGGTAGTTTGGAAGTATGTTCTTGACACTTATGTAATATTTTGGAAACCTAAGCATGTAAGAAACACTGCTTCCTATCAGCCTTAATCTGATTTCTATTATAATATTTATTTTCAAATAAATCAAAGAGTGGTATTGTTACAATGTACATGCATGTAGGCTATGTCAAATAGCAAAACTACAATTCGGTCTAGCTAACGTGTTTCATGTTTCTGGTAATATATTGCTATACTTTATTTCTTAAGCACTAAAAGGATACAATTCTGCTTATAATTTATTCTAAAACTTACTCCTTCTTAGTCTTATTTGCCGATGTTGTTTTTATTCTGAAGACCCCAACACATTCGGCGTCACATCAATACTACAATTCGGTCTAGCTAACGTGTTTCATGTTTCTGGCAATATATTGCTTTACCTTATTTCCTAAGCACTGAAAAGATACAATTCTGCTTAAAATGTATTCTAAAACTAACTCCTTCTCATTCTTATTTGCAGATGTTGATTTTATTCTGAAGATCCCAAAATAGTCGGCGTCAAAGCAGCATCTAAACCGTTTGCAAAAGTCATGGCAATTTGGTGACCACATTAAACCTGTTAACATTGTGTATACATTTCATGACATTCACATTTCGAAATCATCCTATTGTTGTTCAAGCTTTTATAGACCGTTCCTTTCTTATCCAAACTAATGCTGCATATATTGAATTATAACTTGATTTTCTTTATTATACTGTCATAAATATACGGTCATGAACTTTAGCTTGAGAGGTCTGCAAAAGACGATTAATGGCATATGACTTGTTTTGGTATTCTTAACAGGATAAGTAGACAATGATATCATTCTGCTAATGTACCAATTTTCATGTCCAAACTTTTGACCGCCTTTTGACACAACGACACAGTAACCCCACTCTATTACAACCGCGAAAACGAATGCTAATCGATTTAAAATAAGACAAGTGACAGCAGTATACACGGTGAAAGCAAAACAGAAAGCCCCTAAAGGAGCTTTCTTTTTAACTTTTACCTTGCTTTACACAGCCACCTGAACTAATCAATTAATATTCAACATATTTGAACGGTCGTAGAAGAGTGTTGTCCTAAACCTGAAAACGTCAAGTGAATGATAACTATATAAAGAGAGCGGATTGTATTCAAAGGAAACCTTTTAGCGATAATGGCAATAATGAGTGCTTCCTAGATAACGAATGACACTAGTCATGAACGTAAGAATCTTCGGACATTGCAATCAGTGTATACTGTTGGGAAGGCGGTATTCATTACCAATAAACACATGTAAGATACACTGCTTCCTATAATACTCCATCCAACACCGTTGGCATAAAGATTTTAACATTTTCTAGATACTTCTAGATATTTCAAGAATTTGTTATTGTCTTATTTTATCGAATTGCTTTGAGATCAGTTTCGCTTATCTTGACAAACAGTGAATACCATCCTATTCAAACTAAAACGTCTAAAAGTACATTCTGTGTCTACGAAGTTTGACAAAATTCATTTGTCACCTTATCTTACTATGTAAAGTCAAATTGCATCTAGTTATTGGTCATCATGTCAATATCCATGATTGTCTTTAAAGGTTTGAAACATTTTAGCAGCTTTGAGCATAAATATACTGACCCATTTAATCCGCAAAGGATGCTGTTTACTGTTCGCGTTTAATATCGCATGACTATAAGACTGGCTGCTTGTATACTCCATAAACGCGGTTAGCAAGTTAAGGTTTCTTTTCTTCTGTATTTTACATTATGAACGAATTATATCAATGTATTTAGGCTATAAGGCACAAATAACAAAGACACAATGTAGTATGATATTAACCCTTTCATGATCAATCTTATCGTGAGCTTTTCACCCCTTCACCGCCATATATCGTCTGCTTTAATAGTGTTGTCTGCAATATCGTTTCAAAGTTAGAATAAAGGCAGTATAACTGACGTAACTTCAAAACAAGTGGCAAATAGTTTTGATCCTGTTCAAACACCACGTCAAAATTATTTGCAAATGCGCGTTATGACGTCATTAGGAGTGATAGGGTTAAGCAAATAATTAAGAATAAGTTGTCACGATACGTCCTTCTAATAGCCCAAAGAGGAAGCCACACTTATGCCCGAGTCAAAAGTTCAAACAAACGTATCATGATTTATCTTATAACCATAAAGCCAGAATGTCGCCCAAATTTATGTTTAAATCGCGCAATTTCTTATATAAGAACATTTTCTATGTATTAAAACTAAGCGAAATCCGTTGTCTGGTGCCTGAAACATGCCCCCCTTTCTTTAAGAACCATACATAAATGTGCCGATTTCTTATCGAGATGTTTGGAAAAATAAGCTTTTTGTTTACATAACAAATCTTCGTGTCGGCTTCCGAGAGTTTCCGCAAGGTCGAATAAGAATCACGAGATCGATCCGATTTTCCTGACTTGTCTGGGTTATTTTAGGAACAGAGTAGTTCATAACCATTTAGGTAAGGGTGGAGAAAACGTTATTCCTTCCCGTTTAAACGCAAACGAAACGCAAACGCATCGCAATACTACGCATAAATGGACAACCTTTAGACAATTCTGACCATTCATGTTAGTCTGAGTGGCAAACAGTTTGGTGCCTGATCAGACGCCGGGTCACCCGGCGTCTGATCTGCTCCAAACTGTTTGCAATTAACATCATGGGTTTAGCGTTAACGCATTTATTGGGAAAGAATAACATTTTCTCCACTGTAATCAATGTAACATCGACTACATCATCGTACACTTTCCTACTTGAGATAAGTATGGTTCCCGTGCAGCACGAGACCGCTGCGCTAACTTTACAGATATTTTATTATCTCTCAATAAACGCATTTGTATACAAAACTATTATTTACATTGCAAACAGATTGGAGCCAGGTCAGACACCGGGTAACCCGGCGTTTGATCAGGTTCCAACCTATTTGCTACTCTGATTAAAAAATAATAGTTAAAACTTCTAAAAGTAAATTTCTACAGTTACGTGCATTGCGTTTGCGTTTAAACGGGAAAGAAAAAAAATTCTCTACTGTATACTGCGCACAATAAATACAGCTATCAATGTTTCTTGCTGGATTTAGGGAATACTCATCCCTTTTAAAGCTTTAGAATGTTCCAATCTAAAAATAACTATGTCAAGTCAGAAGAAAACACTAATAATGAGCTATGAAAACATCTTTACCGGGCGCAAGCCGAACGAACTCGGAAAATCTCCGTCGTTGATCGGATGTCAACAAACCGATTTAAATTCGACTTTTTTCCACCAAATTCATGTGTTTGTCAGATTTATTGCCCCCATAATCATCGCGGATTACTTCTTTTTATATGTTTAGATTACGTATCTGCCTGAATATTCAGGTTTAAAAAATGCGCTATTTTGACTTACATACTGCCTTTAACGGTTTCTGTTCTGGACATCCTTTATTTAGAGTGATAGTATTATTCCAAATGAACAACTAATATGGATGTATTTGATGTATACTGTAAACTAGTTTTGGACAACTCAACGTTTTCAATACTTAATTTGTATGCTCTTGGCCGCATAAGATATGGCTGTAAGCAGTTGTCTTCATTAAACAGTTTGTACCAAATTGATCAAGTAACACACTTTATTTTTTTTAAATATTATTTTGACATGTCGATATATTCTAAAGGTTTGAAATATTTATGATTTTAAGCTAAATACTTCCATTTCATAAGCCTCGTCGACAAAAATGGACTCAATACCTTGCAAACTGTGCAGAATTAGGTCAGCCATTGCGCAGATAATACGTACTGACATGCTATCACGTTGTTTCCAATAACCTGAAACCTATTTAACCCATTTATGCCTGGATATTGCAATGAACTCTCCCTATTTACATGCTGGAATATTTCATTGTAGACATACACGGGTGATCTAAAAACACTACATGCAGCGTTTGTCGACATACAGACAAATATGATATACAGTAGAACCTCTCTATTACGACCACTAAAATGTGTCAAATATTAGTCGTTTTAGACAGGTGACTGCTTAAGCAATGTGAAAGTGAAACAGAAAGCTCCTACAGGAGCTTTCTGTTTCACTTTCACATTGCTTTAAGCTGTCGCCTGTATTTTATACAGACAATCAGCCTTCTTTTTAGTGGTCGTAATAGAGAGGTTCTACTGTATATCAAACAGCACATACCCTGATGAGACGCAAAATGCAGCATATTATTAGGGTCTGTACTGTTTGCAAATGTCCAATTTAGTAGACACCCTGCTTAAATGGGTAAAGCGAAAAAAAAACACAAACACGGTGGTTGACCTTGGCTACGTTATTTCCAATTTGGCCAATGTCGCGGCTAAAGTCTCATTCTCAAGTAGTTCCTGATACCATGCCGTATCAGCTTTGACTCTGTTTCCCGATGTAGAACAGCGGAAGCGTGCTTCGGATGAAACATGACAACGCAATTAACATCTCTGTCCTCTAAATGTGTTTGCAGATTATTTGATATACACGTTTATAGTAAATACTTCAGATTTTATAGTCATTGAACGTGATTTTTACTTAAGCCCTTTACCCAGTAGTCTGTTTCTAGTTTTGAAGATGGGTACATGTAACCGCGTAAAGCATACTGAAAGTAAAGCAGAATGCGCCGTAAGGAGCTTTGTATTTTACCATCAATATGTTTCAGGCAGCCAACCGTAGGAATATAAAATTAATTCTTATGAATAGATTCATGACGGTATAAAACTGAACTGCTTCCTTCAGTTGGGAAATAAAGAAATGGCGTAAAAATTCATGTCGAAGGAGTAAATGGTTAAGTGATAAAATTAATTTAACTCATTGATGCCAAGTGGATTCTTCCATACAAAATTTAATATATTGGATTATTCAATTTTTGTTATAAGGGTTGGCTGGTATAATATTTCATTTTCGTTTTGTTTTGCATTGAAGATCCTATCAGCAAGCAGTGAATACTCTTATCAGACGCCGCATCATGCGGCGTCTGATCAGAGCATACACTGTTTGCCTATGTCCCATATATTGGCACAAATGGGTTAAGCAATTCAAAGGTAAATCAGAATGCTTATATTAGAGCTGTCCTTTTTTTCGTCCTACTTTAAAAAGTAACATGTAAGGGTTCGAGTTAGGCTATGGCGCTATCAGGTAATATTCGGATGAAGGAGAGTGTATTGCAAAGGACATGTGTGCTGTTGTAAGTAACATGATTTCATTGGGGACAAGGTAATATAAGCGATTTCACTTTATCTTTTTGGACATGAATTGTTCCACAATTATAAATCAGAAGAAACCACCCGTCTTCATATAAAAAAATACAATAAAATGATGACGAAATGTTAATGCCGATGAACTAATTATTTCCTCCTTGAAACTTTATAATGGACAATTCTACTTTTCATTTTAGTCTGGTCTTTTTCTGACAATTCATAGTTATTTTTGTAATGTATTACTGTATGACTGATAGTGTAGATCCTGATCAGTAGATGTCTGTAGGACTTTCGCGGTTAATTGTTAGGTTTCTTTACTTCAAAAATGTATCAATCTATATTTAACAAATTTTGCAGACGACATTTTCGAAGCAAAAAACTATATAATGACGAAATGTTAATGCAGATCCTCCCTAAATCTTTATAATGGACAATTTTACTTTTCAATTTAACTCTTTCCTCCCTGAAACTTTAAATGGACAATTCCAGTTTCCATTTTAGTCTAGTCCATTTCTGACTTTTAAGGGTTGTGTTTGTCAATGTTTGGCATTGTGACAAACAGTGAAGACCCTGATCAGAGGGCTCCGAAAGGAGCCCTCTGATCAGGATCTTCACTGTTTGCATAGGACAAGTGTACTATTCACGTGTACACTGTTTGAAAAGCACGCCTATATGCGGGACTAGGGTTCAAATAGTTAATCTGGTCTTTTTCTGACCATTCATAGTTATTATTGTAATGTATTACTGTTTGACTTATAGTGTATATCCTGATAAGTAGATGTCTGTAGGACTTTCGCGGTGAACTGTTTAATTGGTATTGGTTTGAACAATATAATATAACTGATTACATGGTAAACCTTGAAACGAATGTCAGTATCCGCATTGAATCTGCTGACCACCATAAGCAAGAAAAGCTACATGTATTTATTTATACGATATACATGGTAAAGCCACTGAACTAGGTGCACTGTTTACATCATAATATCATGTGATTTATGTACACGTATTTTAATAATCTCACAGTCTAGATACAAACAAAATTGTACCTACCTTTGAAGAAGTAGACAGGTTTCAATAATAGGTGACTGCTACATACAGGAAAACCCAACATGAAGCTTCTTGTAAGAACTTTCTGCATTATGTTTCTCATACATTGAACATATTAAATTGTATCAGACATTGCAAATGGCGCTGTTTTTAAATAGCCACTGATCACAGGCTTGACTGTATGTTTGAACTACTCGACACCGTAATAAAAACTTCAAACAGCTATATCAGGCAAAGCATACGTACTTTTATGTAAACGAAATGTGTTTAACCTGCAGTGCATCGATACGCACACAAGAAATTGTTTGAAAGCTCTTTGAATTCCAAGAGCCGAAATATCTATAGACAAAACATCAATAGGACATTGGCTACCTACATGTAGGTCTCAGTGTAGCATTGTGGGTGTGCCTGTTATGATACAGTAAAAATTTCATTGCTCAACTTTATCGTCTATTTTGATAAACACTTACACCACTATAATATTGTCTGCTAGACACCCTTTGGTATTCTCATTACACGGCTCAGTTGATTGAAATAATTGTCAAAAAGTTACCAGGTGTCTTCTCTGGATCCAGATATTCTGCAAAGTCGAATGTAGTTGCCTTCCACGTTGAAATTGAGAAATAGACATCCAGTGGAGAAGCATAACGACCGCTTAAGGCTATGCATGCGGTTTTGCATTGATATACAATCTTGAAGCTAATACATAATCCTTTGTTATTATACATGTATATGTATTGGATTTAAGCCGCATTTCTATAAGATTGACTATACATCCATTTAAACAAAGTGTGCCTAAAGTTCAATAAAATGACATAGGCAAACAGTGCAGACTAAGATCAGACGCCGCACCATGCGGTGTCTGATCTTAGTCTACACGAATTGCTAACATGCTTTTATCTAAAATAATATATGAAGAATGAAATATCGGACCAGACGCACCTTAAATAAAAAAGGACTCATCTCATATAAATTATCACACCAATTACTTCAATTAAACCTGTAATACGATACTACTAAGTAAAGTTGCACGAATATTATAAAGCAATGATCGATTTGATATATGACTACTAAAAGTGTATGCAGTAGCTCATTAATGTTGCTCTACAATGCGCTTTTTTATATAAAAAAAAATTGTCGCGTAGCAAATGTATGAATAGCAACCGCTATCAAACGCTTAGACGTGACGCGCGATGTTCGAACTAATTTTAAAATGACGCTTACTGTATCAGTATAAAAATCAATAAAAAATGTCAATTTTAGCTCGATATATTTGATCTATACATGTATCAAATTAATCAGCAGAAAGTAAACAATAACATCACAACATTTATCTCATTCTTATTATTTTGAAAGTTTTTGAAAAGTTAAGTTACAATGTAAAACACTTTCACTACAATGACGTCATCAGCTATAACCCTTTACCTGATAGCCTATTTCTAGTACTTAAGATAGGTGACTTCTTAAAGCAGGTTGAAAGTAAAGCAGAATGCGCCTTAGGGCGCATTCTGCTTTACTTTCAGCCTGCTTTAAGCTATCATGTGCTATAATCTAGAAAATATTACCCATAATACATATTCATTACTGATTAAATTGGAACTATTTTCTTCAGCGGAGGAATAAATCATATGCGCTAAAAGGCGCTTCTATAAGGTAAAGGGTTAAACAATCGTCGTTTGCTGTAATGTGACTTTAAGAATATTGGAATAAGTGAAAAACAGTTTTGACCCTGACCAGACACACGACGCGTGGTCCTGACTAAAACATTCTGCAGGTAACTTTGTCTGGGTAAGGTAGTTATGGGATTAACTTTTCTGTAATGTATTTCCTATTTGATTTATTGACTTGTAAACTATAATCAGCAGTCGTTTAAAACCAAGGTTAGATTATTTTACCGTGAAAGCTTTCTATATACACTAAACGCGAAGAAAGGCAGTTATTAACATCATTTAAAGCTCTATAAAGACAATAGTAAATTACATTATTTCTCTTTTCTGGAAACTTAATGTGCACTATTATGTTACCATTTTCACAAAATTTCACTTTAATGTGCATTCCAATTGAAATTTATATTCTGATAGTCGAATACATATTTACGTTTATTGAAATTATCACTATTTGCTTGCTTCTTAGATTCCGTTATTGTATAACATAAACAACAGACCCTTTCATCGTCAACTTTTACCGACTGCTTTTTTCCTTTCGTAGAAAACATAATAATGTCAGCTGAAATCGTCTTCAACAAATTAAATCGATGACATTTTGAGTATGGAAATATTCTAAAACTGAAACGAGTGCCAAATAGTTTTTGCATAACGCGGCGTCTGATCTAAATCCGGACTGTTTCTACGGTGAAAAGGCTCACGAAAATATTGCATTTTTCCTTTCTTGGTGAAAAGATGATAAATGCTCTGGTAGAAATGTAAAGCCAGACTGGCTTCATTTTCCGTCGTAATAAATCATGTGGAGAATAATAAAAGATTCTACTTGGATTATTATCTAATGTTTGCTGTCGAGGGAGCATTTGAGATGGGAGGCCAGCAAGTATCTACAGAGATAACCTGAAGATTGCTAGATGTCTAAATGTTATCAGACATACTATTTTGGAACAAACATTGGTTTAACCCCTTTACTACCCTACCCCGAGTACAAATGATTATTTACAAACAGTTTTGATCCTGATCAGACGCCGCACAACGCATATCAATATTTTTAGACAAAAATGCTTAGCATCAAAACCAATAAGTAAAAGCAGATTATCTGATAGCAGTTGTTTGAAATTGACGCCGTGATGGCACTGAAGGGGTTAAATCGTTATTTCTTCACACTACAGCGTTCCCTCTCTACAACGATGGGAGACATATACTATTTGCGTTGTTCGGATGGAGTCTTTAGAGAGAGGAAAGTTAGACTTAGCTTAAATTTGCAAACAACTTGAATCCAGATCAGACGCCGCGTAACGCGGCGTCTGATCTGGATTCAAGCTGTTTGTCACTCGTCATTATACTTATCATATCAAGATGTCCACTTAAGGTGGTTCGCAAGTCAGCTTATTCTGTGTCAGAATTCTTTGAAACCTTGATTAAATTGAAATATACCATATGGAGAGTGAAAAATCGTTAAAATAAAAAAAGTTACAGTGCCGTTTTTTTTCTGACAGGACCTTTTGTCGAGAAAAGCTCCTTTTTTAATAAACAGGAATATTTTCTTTATAAAATGATATAACTCAATAATCTCTGTACATGTAAGTAAACTGTACATAGACTACAAGATATTGGGCAAACAAAAGTATTTCATAACATATTTCCTGGAAATATCAATATTTTAATAAAGTCAAATTCTGAAAATCTCAAATTACAAAAAATCTAGCTGTTTAGCATACACTCATTTTACTCTCATTAGATATATATAATTTAATTCTACTAGTCATAAAAATTTAATGAAAATCTACAGTAGAATTTAAATTTTATACATGATTTCCTGAAATTCTGACAAAATGTTAACACAAAACGAGTAACCTCCCTTGAGATCAACTTTAAAATGCCGTCAGCTCTAAATAATACCATAAGTCAAACCTGTAAAAAGGGACCATTGGATACGGTATCCTGTAGATCTTTAAAGGCATGTGACTGCTTAATGCATAACAAAAGTAATGCATCAAAGCTCCTTTAGGATCTATCTTTTTAGCATTACTTTTGTCCTGTGTTAAGCTGTCATCTGTCATATAGGCTAATCCTCACAAATTTAGCTGTCACTTGACTAAACTTGCATCTGATACTATTCATTATTACGCGACTAAACATAGCCTGTCCTTTGATCACTGCGTTATGAATTGACTAGTCACTAAAATCGGAAAATATGTTAAAAAATAAAGGTTTTGAAGCGAGTGGGAATCGAACACAGAACCTTTGGATTGCAAGTCAATCACCGTAGCCACTGCGCTAACAGAGAAGACCCTAGAGTAGATCAATCTTTTCTTTATCTCCATTTTCAACTTTAAGCACGTGCCGCAAAGATCAGGTGAAAGTCATCAGCATTTCCGGAACTCTAGATGCGGGCCGCCCGCTGTCGAACCACCTTAAATGTAACTTTAAGAAGAAAAAAAGCGGACAACAATTTAAGTAGACGATATTGCAGCAGTAAAAGCGTTAAACATAATTTTCATTTTAAGGGACCTACGGCAAGGGTCGTTGAAAGCAGGGAGTCGTTGTTGGGAGGCCGTTGTAAGGAGGGAACACTGTACATAGCCTCATGGTAATAAAGAGTTGAGTCTATGGGTCATTCTCAAGCTTTTGATTGGTACAAGTCATGTAGAACTGAGCAGAATGGTGCACTGAAGCATCGATAATAATTAACATAGTTGCCGAGTGAGTTATTAGGCGGCTGATTTGAATGGGAGTAATGATGTGATCGTCGTTTTGGGGCCTGTCTTTTGTATGTTTATTCATGTTTATTTTAGATCTACATGTAATTGTACAGTTAGTTTGTCTTTTCTCGCTTTGAAGGTACATTTTTGTAATTTCATGTGAAGCACTTTTGAACGCACTATCCCTATGTGAAAAGAGCGCTATATAAATATGGTAGTACAATACAATAATAATTATATTAATAATAATAAAAAAAATAATAATAATAATAATAAACTGCAAATGCCTGATAATACAGTTTGACAGAAATTGTGATTCAGAATGAGCATTTTGACTGACAAACATTGCATGATCTTATATAAAGACTTTGTCACAGCAAGCGCGACTCGGGTGGTATGTGAGATAAGTTTTGACCCAGATCAGAAGCTTTTAAGCAAAAACATAACAACTGATTTTACGAGTTATTGTTAACGTGGACTTATCGAACCAGACGATAATTCATTAAGATACTTGGTCTCAATAATTATACAGTCGAAACTCGATACCTTTAATTCGCTTTAATCGATCTTACCAGTATTTAGTAAGTTGAATTTTGATAACTCGATCTCGCTTAAGTCGACCATACCCGTATTTCAAAGTTGAAACGTGGCTAAGCCATGTTTTAACTTTGAAATATGGGTATGTTCGAACTGACGCAAGTTCGTAGAATCGAGTTTTTGCTGTAATCATATTCTTCGTTTCCAAGCAAGTCAACTGGTTTCTAGCTTTCATAGTGTTAACGCTGATGTACAATGGACAACTCAAGGTACATGTAACATTGATTTAAACTGACAATGCAATCTAAAGGAAAATAAGAGAAAATTCCTTCAGATAAATATAGAACCTCAGATGTCATCGTTTTGTTAACCCTTTGCCTGCTGGTCGCGACTTAACTGATTTTTGCAAACAGTTTGGATCCAGATCAGACGCCGCGTAACGCGGCGTCTGATCTGGACCCAAACTGTTTGACACTCGTCTTTAGGTTTCTTTACTTAAAAATTGTATAAATCTAGATTTAACCAATTTTGCAGACGACAATTTCGAAGCAGACGATATTACCGCAGGATAAGGGTTAACCATTATCATGCTCAACTGTCGTCTTCCTCAGATATGTCGTCTTCGAAAAAAGTATCAAAATTAGTTTTAATGATTTATTGTCTCTAGTCTAAAAATAATTGAATATGAGTGACAAACCTGTTGGATCCTGATCAGACGCCGCGTTACGCGGTGTCTTATCTTGATTCAAACTATTTTGAAATGCTAGCCAAGTCGCACTTAGCATGATAAGGGTTAATCATTATTATATCGTTATATCGTATGATTAGAAATTGTTGTCTGCAGTATTTGTCAATGTAAGAATTTTGCATGTTTTAATCAAACAATTATTATGAATAAGACGAGTTGCAAATAGTTTGTATCTAGAGCAGACACCGCGTTACGCGGTGTCTGATCTGGATCCAAACTGTTTGCAAATACTTAAAATCCGATCGGCATGATAATGGTTAAGA
Source organism: Gari tellinella (assembly GCA_922989275.2). Lineage (NCBI taxonomy): Eukaryota > Metazoa > Mollusca > Bivalvia > Cardiida > Psammobiidae > Gari > Gari tellinella. Next base: position 52,443,961 of record OV277866.1, read on the forward strand.
ACTGTCTAAATGCGTGAATTATTTGCTCAGCTAAACTTTTGACCTGCATTAAACAACAACTTAATTAAGCAATTGATTGAAGCTAACTATATTGCATTCACTTGAGAAAACACATTAACATCAGCAATAAGACCACTACAGTGGAGAAAACGTTATTCTTTCCCAATAAACGCGTTTACGCCCAAAGTATTATTTCCACTGTAAACAGTTTGGAGCCAGATCAGACGCCGGGTACCAAGCGTCTGATCTGGCTCCAAACTGTTTGCCACTCAGATACATGTAAAAAAAGAAAAGTCAGAATTGTCAAACAATTATCCTTTTTTCTACACTTTAGTGTTTTGCGTTTGCGCTTCGTTTGCGTTTAATCGGGAAATAATAACATATGCTCCGCTGTATCTGGCTGTTTTATCTTTGTAGAGAGGGGGGGAGATATTATTAAACCAAATCAAACAAACACAATATGATAAAATGTAGAAAATGACGAGAGTAATGAGATTGTGTCTATATTATGAACCTGAAGGGCAAACATATTCGGCGACAAAGGAAAGGGTGATACTGTTTGCCTACATGTATGCCAGTCAGTTCAAGTTTAGTACATTAAGATGTAAGGGACAGATCAAGGAAATCAAATGCTACAGTGGAGAATCTGTTATTCTTTCCCAATAAACGCGTTTACGCTAAAACTATTATTTGCAGTGCAAACATTTTGAAGCCAGATCAGACGCCGGGTAACCCGGCGTCTGATCAGGCTCCAAACTGTTTGCCACCAAGATAAACATGAAATATCAGAATTGTCCAAAAATTGTTCTTTTCTACGTTTTAGCGCTTTGCGTTTGCGTACGTTTGCGTTTAAACGGGAAAGAATAACAGATTTTCCACTGTATCTTAGAGTATCAAGTTTCTTATCATAAGTCCTGATATGCTGCCATCGTGTTAAGCAATGTTGACATCCATTTAAAGTTTCTTTATCAGGCTTGATCTATTTTATACATAAAGGCATGCTTATTGATAAACTATTTCATTGTATTTTATTGATTGATTTTCGAGTAAAATTATCAGCATAGATCTTAAAAAATGTATATTTCTACTTTTTCATGGATTTTATTATTGCTTTTCCCAAAAAAAATGCATGCTAGTGGTATATGGGTATTTAGATAAGTTACATTGCCATGTGTTTGCTCTCCGTCGTTGGTATGCTCTTATAACTTGCTACGCTAAATAAATGCTAACTTACTAGGTTTTACAATTGTACAGGCTTTAACTGTTTCACTGTAAATGATCCCAACATACGCATTTGCAAACAGTTGGGATCCTGATCAGGCACTGCGTTACGCGACGTCTGATCAGGATCCAAACTGTTTGGCACTCGTTTTGAAGTAACTTAAGTCATACTGCCCTAAATCTAACCTAGAAACGGTATTGCTGACATAAACACTGAAGCAGACGATAAAATGGCGTGGTAGGGGTAAAAACCTTCCAATTAATTGGACAAGAAAGGGTTACAGTGGAGAATCTGTTATTCTTTCCCGTTTAAACGCAAACGTACGCAAACGCAAATCACTAAAACGTAGTAAAAGAACAACTTTTTGACAATTCTGATATTTCATGTTTATCTTGGTGGCAAACAGTTTGGAGCCTGATCAGACGCCGGGTTACCCGGCGTCTGATCTGGCTCCAAACTGTTTGCACTGCAAAAATAATAGTTTTAGCGTAAACGCGTTTATTGGGAAAGAATAACACATTCTCCACTGTAAGTACATAGCGTGGTGAAAGTTGAGAAATATAAACATTTGTCACGCAGTGTAAGATCTTGGACTTAAAATGACATCCCCTTCAAACCCAGCTGCCAGCTACTTCTTACAAAAATGAAGATTCTTATCTCTGACATTTGGTCACCTAATCACCACTAAATTGCAAGGTCAGTATCTCTTGCCAAACAATATCATGGTCTGGTGTATTGTTCTGTGTTATTTCGAGAAACTAAACTGTTATTTGTGCTGTAAAGTGTTGTTATGATATAGTGGAGAATCTGTTATTCTTTCCCGTTTAAACGCAAACGTACGCAAACGCAAAGCACTAAAACGTAGAAAAGAACAACTTTTGGACAATTCTGATAATTCTTGTTTATCTTGGTGGCAAACAGTTTGGAGCCTGATCAGACGCCGGGTTACCCGGCGTCTGATCTGGCTCCAAACTGTTTGCACTGCAAATAATAGTTTAAGCGTAAACGCGTTTATTGGGAAAGAATAACACATTCTCCACTGTATGTATGCAACATGTTCCTTTATAGTATATAGCTACAGACACGAAAATGACAGATATATATTGTGAATTCGTCTGAAAATGAAGTTATTAAGGGTTTATAAACATTCCAAACTCGATACTTCGATCTCGATTAAATCGATCGAATCAATATTTTGTAAGTTGAATTTCGATAAATCAATCTCTCTTACATCAAATTGCCTGTATTTAAAGGTTTAAACATGGGTTAGTTAAAACTTGGCTAAGCCACGTTTTAACTTTGAAATATGGGTATGTTCGAACTAACGCAAGTTTGAATTATCGAGTTTCTACAGTAGTGTATCTTACAGTACGGGCTTGCCAACGCGTTAACACACCCTTTGTCAGATGTCTAAAGGATATCGATTCATAGTATGGACAGGCTATAACGACGATCCAAAGGAAACATTATTCCAATGTTAAAATCAGGCATATGTTAAAGCAGGATGAAAGTAATGCAGAAAACTTCTGTTCGATATTTATGTGTTATATTCATTCTTTCTTGAATATTCACCTGTGATGAAAACCATGAATTAAACTCCATTTAAGTTTACCTAAAAGCTGCATTTTATACAAACTATTTTATCATTAATGACATACGTTGGCAAAAAAGGAGATAAGCGAATGTCGCTGGCCATTCAGCGTTATATCCGGTTCCGGTTTACGCCCTGAAACTTTTATAAAACTGAGTGCTTGAAATAGTGTTAGCAAGATTTGACAACGCTAAGGTATTAGATATTATTTCATGTAATCTAAAACAAACCAGTCATACTGTTGTAAATAGTTTGAATCCATACCAGACACAGACAAAATTGGCGTCTTGTATGGATATATACTGTTTTCAAGAACTTATAAGTAATATTCAACATAAATAAGGTTAAGCACTCTACCGTATCATTTTACTGCGTCACTTAATGTAAAAAGACGGAAGTGGATTCCAGACAAAACACAGCAACGCAATTAGTCTCCATGTTAGCTCACTCAATTGGCCTCGTTAATTAATAAATGTGCACACATTATCGCATTGTTTAGCAAATCGGTTAAAGCAATTTGGAATAAACAATGGATAATTAAGCTGTCATTGATGCAATGTAGATGGAATGTGCACACCTTAGCACAACATGGTGTTCAATATCTGACTGCAATTTGATGCTTTAACACATGCATTGAAATGCCAACGAATTTTGATTTTAAACGCAATAGTTTATATTGTTCAATTCTCATATAACAGTACATTAATCACGAGCACATTGCGATGCACAATGTCACCCGATTTGAATTGAGCCTAAGTAACTTGATGTAAGAACAATGCGCAACCTCTCTTATATCAGGGGGCCGTTTCATAAAACTTCTTACGACAAATGTTGTCGTAAGTCAGATTATAAAAGTATCAATTATTATTTATTTCTCCATCTAATCCTGTCTTGTGACATCCTTTTGGAATCGTCTTGAAAAGTCGATTCCAAAAAGATGTCACAAGACAGGATTAGATAGAGAAATCACAGATTAAATGTATTTTAAAGTTTTGACTTACGACAACATTTCAGTCAGCTCCTAGTCAGACACAAAGCAACCCGTTGTTTTATCCAATTCCAAATCTATTAGAATCTCTTCTAACTTTAAAAATAGATAAGGCTGTTCGTCATAATATTTATTTAGTAATCAATTCATTTTAGGGAGCACATTCAACCTTTCAAAAATGTTTGATAGCCTAATTCTTGAAATTCCATTGTCTTTCTTATAGAGGTCCGGTTCATAGATATCTCTCAAATATAGTACTACAGCTTTACAGAAAATTGTAATAACGAGCACTCAAGAAATAACAAAAAACAAAGGGAACCGCTTAAAGGGGGTGGAGGCTATCTACATAAAATCCACCCATGTGTTTTTCTATCACCTATACGATTTATTCTTATGACAAATCTGATTATTGTGATGGATTGCTATAATGTTTCGAGAATGTTTGAAAGTTTTCCATAACGCTAGGGTAAATGACCCAACTTTGTCGGTGAAAGGGATAAATTGCCATTGTGTAAAATACTGCCTTTACATGTATATCTTCGTATAAATTGTACATTGTAACTGATGTTGCTTTTTACATACATTATACAACGATAAAAAGGAGATATTGTTAAGTCGCCCTTTAAACCTTTAAATTGCCTATTTTTCAAATGTGGGCTTAAACCTTTCATGATCCAATCTTTCGTGAGCAGTTTACCCCTTCACCGTTTCAATGTCGTCTGTTTCAATTTTCTTGTCAGCCATATCGTTTCAAAGTTAATATTTAGGCAGTATGACTGACTCATTTTCTATATGAGTGTCAAACAGTTTGGATCCTGATCAGATGCCGCATTACGCGGCGTCTGATCAGGAGCCAAACTGTTTGCGAACGCGGTTTTAAGCGTTATTGAGAGTGAAAGGGTTAATTTTCTCATAAATGACGAACTTACACTGGTCATATCTGTGTTTTGTTCCACAAACATTTACATTACCTAACAAACAAAATAGAATCTGATCAGTCGGCTCCTTAAGTAACTAATGATAGTGTGCTCTTCTGTTCGCATCCCGTGAGACGTTTTCTTCGTCATCGCATAGTAAAACACGACAAAATATTTCTTAACACGAATATTCTATTAACCATCTTTGATGTGTATAGTGATACGTACATGTAGTTCAAGCTCTTACACAAACATCATGATCGATTCTTAACAGTCTCTATACAATTTACGAGCTTTATGATTAAAAGTTATGTTATAAATTGTTGTAGCGTTGCACGCTATCTGATATAAATCCTTTCAGCGTCAAGTGTGTTCGCCTTTCGACACCGAAAGGCTTGATTGTAATAGTTTAATAGTAGTGTACAGCCTTATTTTAGGGCGAAGGAAAGACCCATGGGAGCACAGTCTGCAACTAAAGTTTTGTATATGTCCCCTCGGGAGTCACTGTAGACTGGCCATTTATCAGAAATAGAAAGAATCCATTTAACCCTTTACCTTATAGAAGCGCCTTTTATCGCATTGCATTTATTCCTACGCTGAAGAAAATAGTTCCAGTTTATACCCTGATGAACAATTACCTTTACAAATAGTTTATATAGCCTAGTAGATTTTAGCTTAAAGCAGGCTGAAAGTAAAGCAGAATGTGCCTTAAGGCACATTCTGCTTTCCTTTCAACCTACTTTAAGTGGTCACCTGTCACCAAAACTAGAAACAGGCTATGAGGTAAAGGGTTAAAATGCCGTATTGGTGTTTTTGCGTCGCTATGTTGTAATAGCTCTTACGCACACATAGATGCATTCGCCACCAGTCTCAAGGATTACAAAGCTTTACCTAAAGGGTGTGTAACCTTGGACCCAGGTCTACATTCGTAATGTTAGTTACAGTTCAAAATAATCTTAATTGACTGTCATTGTTGCAGGTTGCAGCTAAATGAAGAAGAATATTTAATTATTAACCGATGTGTACCCATGGTCCTATATATATGACATAGACAAACAACGTAGACTCTGATCAGACGCGCACTAATGCGGCGTTTGATCAGTGGCTACACTGTCTGCTGATAGGAATTTTAAAATAAATTAAAACGAAAATGATAAGTATCCCTTATATAAAAATGGACTTATCCAATATATAAACATTGAATAATCAACTAAGCGCTAATTGGTTAATGAAGAATAATATCATTGTATTACTGTCGGTTGCTCTGTATGAGGCAGCTTTCAATTCGTCTTCGTTGAATAGTTGTTCAGTTATTAAAAAAAGATGATGATCGATTCACCCCATCAAAACATGATTTTAAGAATTACAGAAGTTCTTATTCATAGAAATTTCTGAAAATTGAGATACATATGTTATAAAACTGTTTTACGAAGAAAGTATTTCCCAATGAACACATTTGTGCTATAAGAATTACATGTATCCTCTTCGTTCGTATCGCTTGGACCCTTAGCGAAAACTGATTATAAAGGGAATCAATTTAAATGGAAACTGGCAGATACATTTAACAAATATGGAGGAAAAAACTGAAAATAACACTTAAAGTAATCACACAACTACATTGTTTAAACATATACCAGTTATTTAAACTAACCTTCGGCTGTAAGGCGGCGCTACGAATTCCTATTATCCCGGATATTTGACGTCATCATCCGGGTAACAAAGGCGCTTGTACACAATCGGGTCAAATTTATACTGCATGTGAAAGATCATTTTCCAGACACTCGCTACACGTAATAAACATTTAGAGTTATATTGGAAAATGTGTTATTCGAAATCATTTTACTAAGGGTTATTAAAAAATAAGGTACGTGGTCAATTTTGGTATTCGTTTTTAAATTTTTTTTCTTCAAATTTTCTCTAAAATTTCCAGGTTTTGTTAGCATTTTCTTCATCTATGTCGCTGCCCGTATCTAATACCTAACCGGAACTGCTTTTTGCGATGACGTAAGCAAACCGCATGCGCTGTATCAAGCGTTTTGTGAGGCTTCTGGAAAGATGGGAAGGATCCGGTTTATGAGAATCAGATATATTTGTATTGCTAATAGTTTGGAGCCAAACTCAACTTCGTCAACTCGGTGTATGTTGTCTGAGGAGTATCTTTACTATTTGCCTTCTTGAATGAAATAACTGCACATTACTCTTTAAGAAGCAAACCGTAGTTTTCTATATTTGGTTGCATTTTGTTTGCGTTTTAGTTTTCGCTGAAACGAAAATATACGCCATCTCAATTTTATAAAATACTCTTCAACGGTTCTCAATGGAACGAAACTACATCGGAACCCACTTGCTTTCAAACATAAATCATGTGTTCATATTTCGTTGCAATACATCATACCAAAGATGAATGAATCAAGCTGCTGTGAGCAACGGCAACAATAAAGATGATTTGATTTAGAGATAGGTTCAATACACCCAGGTCGTTGAACCTAATGGGAAATACCATATCACTATTGAAAATCAGTGTAGTCCTATGGTAGAAAAAGGCGTCTATCTTTCCCATAAAACTAATTTGTGTTTAAACGATGTCGTACATTGCAAAATGCTATGAGCATGGTCAGACGCCGAGTAATATATCATGTTCATACATCGTTATCTTTATTTCATTGGAGCCCAGTGTCTGCTCAACGTCTTGACTTAAACGGCCCCTTATATCTTAATAAGTCGTGCACTGGTTAATGTTTATTTTAAAGGCGTTAGCATCGGTCTCAACTTTTGATTGGACATATTTGTGCATTCTGCTGAGGTCTGGTCTATCAAACGATTGGGAACAATCACATACTCAACTTAACCCATTTGTGCCCACGATCCCATATATGGGACATAGGCAACCAATGTAGACTCTGATCAGACGCCGCATAATGCGGCGTCTGTTCAGAGTCTACACTGTTTGCTAATGGGAATTTCAATATAAAACAAAATGAAAATGAACATTTTGCCCAGGCATCCCTTTGATAAAAAATGGACTAATCCAATATATAAACATGGAAGAATCCTCTTTGTATAAATGGATTAAATGCTATAAACAGTGCTCCCTTTCTACAACAACATCCAATTACAGACAAAAATTGTGTATGCCGTGTTCAGGACGTTTCTATAGAGAAAAATACCCTTAGAGCATTGAACACGACATGGCGTACATTTGCAAACAGCTTGAACCCCGATCAGTCGCCACGTTTCGCAGCGTCTAATCTAGATTAGAACTCTTTATCTCTCGCCATTATGGATTGTTCTGTAAAGATCAGCAGACCACAATTTTTTGGCCGACGCTATTGCAGTAGTGAATGGGAACGTGGAACCTGACTTTTGGCATACGAGTTTTCTCCATGAAATGACGGTTTTGTAAATTATTTACACAAACTAAAAATCTTTAACTAATGAAACACATTTTAAACTATATCTAGTTTTCAATTTATTCAACAGATAGGAGTTGCAATATATTGAGTTTTGAGCCAGGTTTTTGTTTTGTGAATTATTTCGAAAAAATCTATTTTCCAAAGGGCTGCCATAAGTTGACAATAAAAATCCTAAGATTTCCAAATTTGCATTTTTCAAGTGCGATTTTGCGAATCGCACCTTTACCACATAGTCGTTTCTAGCTTTGTTGACATGTGACTACTTAGAGCAGACTGGAAGTAAAGCATTCTGCTTCTCTTTCAGCCAGCCTGCTTTAAGGGTGTATCAATGTCATGACTTTGGGAACTTTTCAAAGTATATGAAAACACTCTATGATGGTTTTGTATTGAAGAGCTATTTAAGATGAATGAAAAAATAGAAAAAGTGTACATTTTGGTGAACAACAGTTGGCTCTACGGCCATGTAAAATTTACCCCACCCACTTCCTCTTATTTTGTCCTTTTCAAACAGCCCGCTTCAATAAAACCCATTTTAAATGAAAACAAATAATATAATTTGGTTTTGTGTTATTTATTTCCTATCTATGGTAGTATTTCTTCATACAAAAACTAATTTAAGAAAAAAAAGGCACCAAATGTGAAATTTATAAAGCTCTAAATATCATCGGTATGGTACTTTTTTGTAAATTTTGTAAGGGGCGATAACTCTTTTTACTTTAATAACTCAAAATTTTCAACACTGACCTTTCAATTTCTTTTCATATTTTGAACTGCCTTAGTATGGGCTTTCATCTGGTAGAATATAAGAAAAAGTTTAATACTAGAACTATTTCATTTTCAAACTTTTTTACTTTTTTTCATAAAATGAAAAATCTAATAAAATCATGCCCTATATAAAGCATATTTTTGATATTCAAGGATCCATATTGTTCAAACCTGGTGCCTGATTTGTCTAAATTTGGTTTATATATGTGAACATACCACCATAGACATGAAATAAATAAAGAAAACCCAAATTACCATGTTTGTTTTGTTTTGAAATAGATTTTACTGAAGCTTGTACGCTGAATGGGTAAAATTTGAAGAAAAAAATCCAAATTTGACATACCTTTTTCAAATCGCTGTAGCTCAAATAAAAGGACACCACCATATATATTTTTTTTCATTTTTTCATTCATCATAAATAGCTCTTCCAAAAAAACAATGATAGAAAAAAAGTTTAATACTTTGAAAAAATGGCTCATGACATTGATACACCCTTAAGCTACCATGTACCAGAAAAAATCCGAAGATTTAGGAAAAATCCGGAGAAATGGCAGCCCTGTTTCCTCACTGTCTTATCAATAGCTTGCACTATTGATTCCACAATTTTTAATCTGTTCAGCATTACATCAAATAAATGTTTTCACCTGAACTGCATATTTTGCCAGAAGTGGGAAGGTTATCACATTTTTAGTTTCTATTTAAATGAATTATACGCGAACAAAATACGAAAACGTGAACAAAAATGTTTGTTTTGTTTCAATGTGAGTGCCGAACAATTGGAAACCTGACCAGACCTGGCTTCAATCCGTATGCAATGACCTAACGTTCTTCGAGAATACAGTATTCGTTCCCAACAAACGCGTTTTTACTAATATATTTATTTCAAGTGTAACCCAGCGGCTGACCAGCGAACAACCGGTTTGCAACTCAGTTTACAATAAATGTTTTTAAAACTGTCATTTTCTACATTTGAATGACTTGCGTATTGTTTGCGTTAAAACGCGAAATTAAAGCGTCGTTTTTACTGTATACCCTGTCTATAACCACAACCTGTTTTGGCAAAAATGTTATTCAAGAAGGAATAAGCGAATCTACTGGTCACACGGCATGATATCTGCATCCGGTTACAGCGAGTCCTAAACGAACTAGTGTATTGGTTTAAAGCGCCAGGCGATGGAAATAAAGGAAGTGGGTTCCGGACTAAACACAGCAATGCAATTAGCTGGCTTGTTACTTCATTTACTTGTTTATAATTAATAAAGATTTACACACGCTCGTCTTTGTTCAGTATACTGATAAAACCATTGAATAATGAAATAAATATTTACCATTTACTTGTCAATTAAATGAAATTCTTTGGAATATTCACACACTGGCATGATGTTCTATTGTATCGATTTCCATACTACGATAGTGTAATATATTTAACCCCTTTACTGCTTGACCAAGAGTACAATGGTTATTGCAAACATTTTGGTTCCTTATCAGAGACTACATAACGCGTCGTCTTATGTAAAAAATGCTTTTAGTACAAACGCGTAAACTGGAGAAATATAACGTGTTCACTACTGTATGCACGTTGTACGTTAAATTCCATTTAACTTGTTGCAGATGGTTGTGTCTCCCTTTTCAAATAGGGTGAGTTATTATTATTGTTATACTCGATTTATATATTGCTCTTTTCACACAGGAGTTGTGCGTTCAAAAGCGCTTCACATGTAATTATAACGATGTACCTAAAAAGCAATAAAAGACAAATAACTACATTCACAGTAAATATGATAAGTTCGTATACTGTTTTAGTTAAAGTATTGAGGCACAATATAGTACATGCCAACCTTTAGCGGATTTATTATTAGTCGCTACATTTGACCCGAATATTTGGAGCATGATAAGTCAAGTTCAGACAATATTGTATTAAGCGATTAGGAAGCTCATTAATAGTCGTTTTATACGTGAGTTACTTATTTCAGGAAAACATCTTCAATAGGAACAGAATATTCTGCAATACATACCGGTAGTATTTGACGTCTGCACTAAATAATCACATGTCCAATTGCTTTATACAGTGGAGAATCTTTTATTCTTTCCCAATAAACGCGTTTACGCTAAAACTATTATTTGCAGTGCAAACAGTTTGGAGCCAGATCAGACGCCGGGTAACCCGGCGTCTGATCAGGCTCCAAACTGTTTGCCACCAAGATAAACATGAAATATCAGAATTGTCCAAAAGTTGTTATTTTCTACGTTTTAGCGCTTTACGTTTGCGTACGTTTGCGTTTAAACGGGAAAGAATAACAGATTCTCCACTGTATGTGGTAGCTGTATATAAGATTGACTGTTGTTTAAAATAGCACACCGCAGTTTCGTTAATTGCCAAAAAGGCTTCCTTGTTAGCGAGCCAATGACATAATACAATTATTTTTCCATTACACCTTGTTGCTAACCTCTGGTTTGAGTTAAGATTGGTATCGTGAGAAAAATATTTCAAGGTAATAAGTATTTTGTCTGTATGTTCTTCTAATCACGTGACCTTTCAAACCAAACATTCACCACGCGTCTCTCTCCATGCCAAGTTCCTTATCTTGATGAGAATTAAAGATAACAGTTACTATTTATAGTTGCTGCCTGTATCATTTTCTTTCAAGTTACAGTGTTACCTCCCTATAACGGCCCCCAACAACGACTCCTTCCTTACAATGATATTTTCCGCTCTTCCCAAAAATGGACAGTTTTGGCCAACATATTTACGGCTGCAATGTCGTCTGTTTTATGATCTCAAAGTTACACTGTGTACATTTTGACAGAAATACTGAATGACGAGTGACAAACAGGTAACGTGGCGTCTGATCTGAATGCATGCTGTTTGCCAAGATAAGCCAAATTCTCCCTCTTTAACGCCTCCCTCCGAACAACGTACTAAATGTGTGTCTCCCATTAGGTGACGTTGTAGGGAGGGAGCAATGTACAACACAGTACAGTCTCCATTACGTAATGTCGCCTAACCTATTACCCAATAAATATGCCTTTTTACGCTTTTAATTTATTCTTTCACAGAGGAGTATAGTTCCAATGTACACAGTCATGAATATAAACCGTCAGAAATGGTTATTATATTCTAGCTGATAATAGCTTTAAGAGAGTTGAAAGTAAAGCAGAATGCACATTAAAGGCGCATTCTTCTTTACTTTTCACCTGCTTTAAGTGGTCATCTGTCTTCAAATGTAGAAACTGGCTATGGGGTTATGTGTTAACCGATTACCAAATAAATACGCCCTTTTACTCATTTAATAAATTCCTAAATTGCAGATGATGGCTCCATTTTTTACAATCATGAACATTTACATTATGAAACATTTTCTATATACTATCAGATATCATAACTTACAGCAGCCTGAAAGTAAAGCAGAACGCGCCTTAAGGCGCATTCTGTTTTACATTCAATCTTACTAAAGTGGTCAGCAGGAATTTAAAACTAGAGACTTACAATGGGTAAAGATTTAACCCATCTACCCCTAAAAAACTCAAAATTACGATTACAGTTTCTAATTATGTCCAAACTATTATTGACCATTTACTTTTTACATTATATTTCAAAGTGACATACAGTGTAGCCCATGTTTGCACAGGTCCACACTGTTTGCAAAGGACACGTGACACGTCACTGACGAGTAAACTCGTGGATAGGGGTTGAAATTAAAAAGTCGAACATATTTATATTTCATAGACAAAAAGGTGGCTCCCAAACTACGTTTTCAATTAGAAATAATAGTAAGTACCTTACTGAAGGAATTTTGAGTTGATTAACCCTTTACCCAATAACCCGTTTATAACATTAAATACAGGTGTTCACTTAAAGTAGGTTGAAAGTAAAGCAGAATGTGCCTGAAGGCACATTCTGCTTTACTTTCAGCCTGCTTTAAACTACCATCTGCTAGGCTGTATAAAATATTTGTAATAGAAATTGTTCATGAAGGTAAAAACTGGAACTGTATTCTTCAGCGGAGGAATAAATTAAATACTCTAAAAGTCGCTTCTATTGGGGAAAGGGTTAAATACAACCTTAGACATGTGTGTATGTTATACCTTATCCCTCCAGTACAGTGGAGAATGTGTTATTCTTTCCCAATAAACGCGTTTACGCTTAAACTATTATTTGCAGTGTAAACAGTTTGGAGCCAGATCAGACGCCGGGTAACCCGGCGTCTGATAAGGCTCCAAACTGTTTGCAACCAAGATAAAAATGAATTATCAGAATTGTCCAAAAATTGCACTTTTTTACGTTTTAGTGTTTTGCGTTTGCGTTTCGTTTCGTTTAAACGGGAACGAATAACGGATTATCCACTGTACCATGACATCATATATTTTAACAATACTCGTTTGCTTTTATGTCTCAGATTTAAATTTTTTTATCTTTACTTAAGAGATATTTAAGTGAGTTTCGAGGCTTGACATCATCGCGGCGTGACGCGGCGTCTGATCATGATTCAAATTATTCCGAATTACCATTGTTCTCGGGTTAGTGATGGGACCAATCCTTGTCCACACCCCTGTTAAGGCATCATTACATGTACTTGTACTACAATGTAATAGACTAAGAGTGCATGTAAGTTCTTTCTTAGTGAAAACCTCTGGTGTTCGCTCAATTTATTAAATGCTTAATCAATACGGTCGTTAAATTCATTCGACATTGCATGACAGTGAAAGCCCATACATTTTATGACCTCTCTTATTTCTGTACTAAAACTCTTGTCCTGGTACAAGGACAGCTTTAATGAGACTGGCTTTTCGCTATAGTGATTATAGATCTATGTTCAATAGTCTTGTCTTATAACATTGAACAGGTCATATAAAGTGGAACTAGCCTATATTTAACTTAACCTTGTGACGCAATTAAACTGTAGCTTAGTTATGTTTTAACTTTTAAAGGTGGGCAATTTTGGCGAAAATGAGTTGAGACATCATGAATCGCCTGTTCATACGGTGAGAACTTGGAAAGGTGTTCATCTCTTATTTTTGACTGGCATCCAGGTTTCTGGCGTCTTATCAGGCTCAAAACTATTTCCCACTCAGACAAATATAACAGTTGTATACTGCATTGCCTTGGCGTTCCGTGCCGATTCACCTCTTCACTCTCATACCCTAGTACAGTAGTTATTTTACATAACAAAACCGATCTTGATCAGATACCGCGTAACGCGGAGTCTAATCAGGATAGTATCTGCTGGACACTTATTTCAATATGTCTTTATTCAAAATACTTAAAGTTTAAATGTACAAAAAAGCAGACGATAAAGTTTAAAGCAGATGCTGTCATGGCAATGAAGGGGGTGAACGGGGAATGATAAGGCCTCCTCCACAGTCTTCACAAGTAAACAGTGTTTGTAATGAACGGATAGTCTAGTCGCTCGGACTCAAAGGGTACATTAACATATTGTTGGCATATATGGGCTAACGTTTCCAAATGTTTGACTCCACAATTATGAAACGAAGACTACTTATTCATCCTTATCAGACGTTGATAACTTGCACAAAACGGCATGATAATATTCCTAAAGATTTTCAAGCATTTTATTTAATGCACACCTGAAATATTTGACTGACAATTCAAGTACATGTATCAAATTAAGTCAAGTCCATGTTTTACTATTTAGATTGATGTTTACCTATTTGTGCCCACGATTCCATATATGGGACATATGCAAACAGTGTAGACTCTGATCAGACGCCGTAATAAGCGGCGTTTGATCAGAGTCTACACTGTTTGCTGATAGGAATTTCAATATAAAACATATTGAAAATGAAAATTTTGACCAGGCATCCCTTGTTAAACAAGAGCCGCATGCGGCCCTAAATCGCTCACCTGGTACCCATGTTTACGGTCATGGTAATGGACAAGTAATGATTAAATGTCCACTATAAGCCATCACCCGTAAATTAACCCCCATCCACAGGCACCCATGTTGTTTGAACTAGCAAGATTATTTGAAGATAACTGGCAAAGGGTCACCCATCATTACTTGTGTAAAAATATTCTTAAATCAGACAAATAGAGAAAACGCTTTTTAAAGTTTTTACTATACAGAAATATAAGGAAAACTTGCCCCACCCATTGGCGGCCATGTTTTTTAAGATATCAAAATCAATTTGAGCCATCTGGTAGAGGGTCACCCATGGATAGTTTGTGTAAAATTATTTTCAATTTGGATCAGTAGTTTCACAGACGAAGTTTTTTAAGATAGGAACTTTATATTAAGAAATCTTATAGAAGGTTACAGTACTGAACCTTATTAAATTAACAATGTTTGCGATTCGCTTGCAATTCGATGGCAATTCACTTGCAATTCGATGGCAATTCGCTTGCGATTCAAAATACTAACTTTACCCTCGGGTAAGTTTTCTTGAATGGTGTATCTCACAAATGTTCGCTAATATGTCTTCGTTAATTTTTTCGATTCCATTTTTGCCATAACCGCTTCGGAAAATTCGCGTAAAAATATTCAAACGTATGATTTGTTTTTTGAAGCGCCCGATTCGATGGCAATTCGATGACAATTCGATGGCAATTCGCTTGCGATTATCAATTTAATTTAATAAGGTTCAGTACTGTACCAATGGCACAGTTGGGTAAAATTATTTCCAATTCAGACCAGTAGTTTTTTACAAGAAGATTTTTAAAGTTGTTTCAATTGGTTGCCATGGCAACCACAATTTAAATTGGATGACCTATATTTTAAGAAATCTGAGAGAGTACCCTACAAGGAACAATCTTATGAAGTTTAAATGAAATTGACCCAGTATTTTTCAAGAAGAAGATCTTTAAAGAAAAAGTTGACGACGGACAACGGACGACGACGGACGACGGACACAGGGCAATCACAATAGCTCAAATGTGAGCTAAAAATTGACTAATCCAATATATAAACATGGAAGAATCAACTGGACGTTAATTGGTTGAAGAATGAAAGCCAAAATTGCGAAAAAAATGCCCAGTTTGCTTTGTACAGGCGTACTCCTTACACTGTTTGTTAATTACGTGTATACTCGTCGCTAGGGTTGAATGTATACATAACGGATAACGAGCGAGTAGATGGCTCAATGTAGAAACAACTACACGAACATGAATAAACCTTTTCGCTCATTATCTCAAAACATTTGCAGTCGAACTTATGATTCATGATAAATATCAAACTTAGTTAACCGTTACTAATATTTGTTGACCTACCTTTTACTAATCAGAAAACGCTTAGATCAAGTTTGATTAACTCAGCTACACACACTGTCAGCTACACCGGAGAAAAACGTTGTTCTTTCCCAAATAACGAGTCTACACTCAAACTATTATTTTTATTGCAAACAGTTGGAGCTAGATCAGACGCCGGGTAACCCGGTGTCTGATCAGGCTCCAAAGTGTTTGCCACTCAGATCAACTTGAATTGTCAGAATTGTCTAAAGGTTGTACTTTTCTACGTTTAAGTGTTTTGCGTTTGCGTTTCGTTTGCATTTAAACGGGAAAGAATAACGTTTTCTCCACTGTTAGCACGATGATTTTGTTTGTTTAAAACAACTGTCATCTGCAACAACTTTCAAATGTTATCAGTATGTATTCATTGTAACATACATGTACATGTAGTACCATCTGAGTACAAAACAGATTGGTTCCATATGAGGTAACTCGGGGTCTCATCTGGATACAAACTGTGTGTCATATAAAGTATTTGCCATATAGATATCTAGTCTATAGCATGCAAAAGTTTGAAATATTCTTGGTTTATTTCTAATTGTATGTCAAAGATAAAGATAACTACATGTTTGTTATCTAGCGTAATTTGTAAGGTACTAAGTGCGACCTTATTCGCTTTTACCAACAGTTAGGATCCTGGGGCCGGTTTTATAAAACTTCGTACAACAAATGTTGTCGTAACTCAGATTATAAAAGTCTCAATTATTGCAAAATGTATCTATTTCTCAATCTAAAGAAAAGACAATTCCAAAGAGATGTCACAAGACAGGATTAGATAGAGCAATCATGAATTAAATGTATTTCAAAGTTTTGACTTACGACTTATAGTCTGAAGAAGACTCCTGACCTTATATTGGAAGACGAAGACGAACATTTGTTGTAAGAAGCTTTATGAAACGGACCCTGATTCTGTATACGTACAAGGAAATCATCCATTAAGAAACATCAGCAGGTAGAACTTTTTAAGAAAACATATTGACATTCAAACCATTAAACTTTTTCGGCGCCACAGTCGCAGAAAGTCGTCTTTGCAAACTGTTTTGTTCCTGATCAGAAGCCGCGTACATCGGCGTCTGATTATTGTCAAACTGTTTGACACATGTTTCATTATTTCTAACGTTATACTCTCTAAAAAATTTATCTTTGAAATGATATTGCGGACAACAATATTGAAGCAGACGACAAAATAAAACCTCACGATTTATTAGGCGTCAAAAAGGTAAGGTTCTAAGATTTGTATGCCATTTGACGAGTTTGTGCGCCTCATAATGATTGTGTGCCAAACTTTTATTTTTAGTTTATCTGTTCTCTTGAGTCACGGCATGTTGCAACTAGTGTCGTATTATGTGAATCTTAACCCGCCCAGTGACACCAGAACGCCGCGTTTAGGATCCTAAGTTTTTAACACTCATACACATGCTGTGTAAGTCAAACTGCCTAAGCTCTTAACCAATGTTTGCCCACGAAACCATATATGGGACATAGACAAACGAGTTTAACGCCAACGTTTAATTTTGATCGTGACTGTAGGCCGGTTAATGATAGTTTTCCCTAATACATGTACACAAATGATGCTAAGACAATTTTGTTCGCTTCAAAGTGTTGAGTATGATGAGACAATGCAATCGGTGGTTGATATGCATGCACATTGGTGTGAAATAGTAGACAAGTCCCAGTAAGCAATATAAGAGGTAACAATTTGACTTTTTTACAACGGACTTAAATGCTGTCATGCAATGATCAGAATGGATTTTAAAGTATATTTTCAAAGTATGTTGCATCTAAGATAATGTTTGTTAAATGGCTTTATCATAACTGATAGCAAATCACCGACACAAAGTGATACCAAAGCCCTTGAACTTAAGGAGAACTCAGCAGCATCTTAGCAGCACTGAACTCGGATTGCTAAAGATCTTGCATGACATTTAATGACACAGATTTCATTTTTTTTCCAATGCGAAAGGATCCCTGTAGATAAACGCTTGTCATATTGAAGTGTTGACGGAATTTTGATAATGAATTGTTTGAAGACCACATAACGAAGTTTACTTGGAAATACTATTACTAAAATTTGCATCCTTATACTGCAAAAATTAACCGCCTGCTTCTACAGTGGAGAATTATTTCCCAATAAAGGCGTTTACGCTAAAACTATTATTTGCAGTGCAAACAGTTTGGAGCCAGATCAGACGCCGGGTAACCCGGCGTCTGATCAGGCTCAAAACTGTTTGCCACCAAGATAACCAAGAATTATCAGAATTGTCCAAAAGTTGTTCTTTTCTACGTTTTAGTGCTTTGCGTTTGCGTACGTTTGCGTTTAAACGGGAAAGAATAACAGATTCTCCACTGTATGTTGTAGTCTGCAATTACTTCAAACCTTGATAAAATATACACTCCAGCTCAGATTGCAATTTAATTATGCACCTGACTGGGATCGAAACCGTTATAAACAAAACAGACTAACATGCCCTTGATAATACAGCAAAACGTTTTTCTTTTCCGTTTAAACGCGAATGAAACGCAAATGCAAATAAAAGAAATGTAAAAATATATTATATTTTGTTTTTAGTATTTACTTTAATTTGAACAACTCCATTGTGCCACTGTGGTGAAATCGAAAGTGCCCATCACTTCTTTCGTACATGCCCATCATACCAGCGAACACGCACAGTTCTGCTGAACGCAACTAATCCAATCCATACACCAACTGTTAAACTTTTTCTTTATGGTGATCCATCACTTGACTATAATTCCAATCTAACTATCCTTCAGGCAGTGCAAAGTTATATTCTGCAAACAAATCGTTTCTCGTGAGACCTTTTTAATATACTGCTGGTGTCGAATCTGCCTAGGGGCAGCCATCCCTCTCGATAGCATTTGATCCGAAGAATTATTTTTCTTCACCCACCTCCCTTTTTTCCTTCGTGTTGTACCAATGTATTCTCACTCGAATCCATTACTAATATTTATATTTTGCTTTTGAATGCTAGTTTATCTATACATAGTTTAACCATATCTTGATGTTTAGATTATTAATTGTAGCAATATAATTTATTGTAAATTACCATCCGCTCTAGAATGTAAAACATATATGAAAATGAGAGGATCTTAAATAAGCTTATGCTTTCGATCTCATCCTTTTTGACATTGTTGTATGTAATTGACAAATGTTATGATCTATTGAGAAATAAAATATGTTTAAACTAATTTGAACAACAAACAGTTTGGACCCTGATTGGATGCCGGGCAACCAGTTTGGAAAAGGATATGATAGTTTTAGCATTAACGCATTTATTTGAAAAGAATATTGTTTTATACAATGTATCTACAGTGGAGAATCTGTTATTCTTTCCTGTTTAAACGCAAACGTACGCAAACGCAAAGCGCTAAAACGTAGAAAAGTACAATGTTTAGACTATTCTGATAATTCATGTTGATCTGAGTGGCAAACAGTTTGGAGCCTGATCAGACGCCGGGTTACCCGGCGTCTGATCTGGCTCCAAACTGTTTGCACTGCAAATAATAGTTTTAGCGTAAACGCGTTTATTGGGAAAGAATAACAGATTCTCCACTGTACAATGTATATATATTGCAAAGCTCAGTCCTTCAAAAGCATTAGACTAAATTGTACGCAGTAACACGACGTACGTTCGTTTCGGTTGAGTTTGTTATATATATTATAACTGGGTTGGATCCGAATAAGACAAAAGTCAGTTAGCATACCGTCTTGATCAAAACTGCTAGGCATCCATGTGATCTTGTCTGAAAAAAAATGCTGATTAATAAATGTTCAGTTTTGTTGCCGACGAAGCATTTTGCAATTCAAAGCTTGTTAACTCTTTGCACGCTAGCGTTGGTTATATCTGCCACAGTGGTTACCTTTGCAAAAGGTTTGGATCCAGTTGAGACGCCGCGTAGTGCGGCGTCTCATCTGGATCCAAACTGTTTGCCATTCTGACCCTGTTTTGAAAATAAATTTTGAAAATGATAATTTCAGAACATTTGCAGACGACAGTTGTTGCAGACGAAAATATTTACCCAGCATGCAAAGAGCTAAAGCTTGATCCTTGTCGTACTAAGCGTGACTAGACTTACATTTGCAAATAGTATGGGTCTAGATCAGACGCCGCGCAATTCGGCGTCTGATCTGGATCTAAACTAATTATCACTCATATTCAACTTTTCTTCAGTTTAAAAAATAATTAAAACTAATTTCGATTTTTTCAGAAGACCATATATTTGAAGCAGACGGCAATTCCGCATTGATAAGGGTTAATCGAATAGTTAGGGCAATATTACAAGAATAATGAACCGCAGTCTATTTCTGTTATGTGCCAAGAATGTTAATCCCTCTCGTTTTCTGCTTTATGAAATATATCGAATTAATGGTGCAACAGGAAATGTGCCATTGCCATTAGTTACAACAGCTCGCGCTCAATTTTGTAATAGAACACATAACTGAAAAGTGTAAGAATTTTGTTTTCAATGTATAAACGGTAAGATCTGTGTTAAGTGGTCATAAAATAAAGATGCATTAGCTTGGCTGCTAAATGCATACAGTGGAGAAAACGGGTTTTTTTCCCGAAGAAACGTGTTCATGCTAAAGTTATTTCCTATGCAAACAGTTTGAAATGTGTAACCCGGCGTCTGATCAGGATGTCCAAACTGTTTGCCACTCAGATTAAAACAAATAGTTAGAATTGTCAAAATGTTATCTTTTTCTACATTTTATTGCAACGCGTTTTTGTTTCGTTTGCGTTTTAAACGGGAAAAATAACGTCTTCTCCACAGTAACAATAGTGAAGAAGTGTTCTGTATTAACTTACTATTATTATATGATAGTCAATTCAGTCGCCGAGTGACCGATGTTTACAGATTCTATTGCATATATTTCCCAATGTTAACCCATTTTATGCTGAATACACTTTTAGGTGTATATGTGTACAGTGGAGAATCTGTTATTCTTTCCCGTTTAAACGCAAACGTACGCAAACGCAAAGCACTAAAACATAGAAAAGAACACCTTTTGGACAATTCTGATAATTCTTGTTTATCTTGGTGGCAAACAGTTTGGAGCCTGATCAGACGCCGGGTTACCCGGCGTCTGATCTGGCTCCAAACTGTTTGCACTGCAAAGCGTAAACGCGTTTATTGGGAAAGAATAACAGATTCTTCACTGTATGTGTACCTCTAGGCAAACAGTTTTGATCTCAGATCAGGCACCACATTGTGGGGCCTGTTCTGAGATCAAAACTGTTTGCAGCAAAGTCAATATTCTATCAGAAACTGCCAAAGATTTTGCAAATATTTAGGTTATACCCGACATTTTAAAATGGCCACCAAATATTACCCAGTATACAATGGGTTAAAACCAATATCTGACGCATTTTCGCTGTACAGTCGAACTTCATTAACTCAATTTCGCTTATGGGCATGTTCAACTTAAACTATATCTTTATAATAACATTCAGCCATAGAAAGTCTAGTAATTTTGTCTTAAACGAAACTAAGTTCTGGTTTACAAGAACATTCAAAGAAAGCTCGATAAATCAAACTCGTTAAAGACGAACAAAATCGTATATCATAATAAAATGTGGCTCTTAGTGATGTTTTTCATCAGATTGTTGAAACACAAATATTGTTAATCGGAAGTGTGTGACTTCATCAAGTCCGATAATAGACCTAATCTTTTCAGTGCCACGACGTCATCGATTTTAAACAATTGTCATTAGCTTTTATCCAAATTTATATTTCAGGTTTTTTTACTTAAGCAATATCAAAAATGAATGTCAAACAGTTTGGATTCTGAAGAGACGCCGCGTTATGCGGCGTCTCATCAGGATTCAAACTGTTTTCAAATACAATGTACATATAGCATGTGTACTCAAGGTAAGGCAGTAAATGGGTTGATTATAAAAATGAAAATAAATTCATCTTCAATTTTTCATTTCAAACCAGCACACACAATTGACGGATCAGATTGATAAGCTTGTTTCAAGTAGTCACGGATCTGTAACGAAATATCTTTACGGCCCATAATTTCTGAAGAAAACTTTATTTCAGACGTAAATCATTTGTTTATATTTCTCTGCAATAAATCGTCAGAACGGTGAATAAAACGACTGTTTGCGAGCAACGATACAGATCTGATTTAGAGATAGCTTAAAAGCACAGAGGTCGGTGAACCTTGATGAAGATAACTCGGTGTTTGCATTACCTGGAAACTAACTGCTATTTCAATACACCTGGCTCCTGTTGTTGGTTATAATTACAAAACAAATTCAAATGCCTTCTGGTCTGGAGCACATTCTTAGGCAGAGACTCAAAAATAAGCTTTAGCAGTTAGGTTTGGCTTCCAGTTTTCTGTCAGAAAAATGGAAGCCAGAGGCCACTTCAAGTTGTTAAAGGTCTTTGTCGATGAATCTAAGTTTCAACCCTTATCATGCCGTTTTATCGTCTGAGTTTGTAATTGTCGACTGTAAAATTGTTAAATTAAGATTTAGGCATTTCTAAATAAAACAAGCGTGTCAAACACTCGGCATCGATACTCATTTTTACGCATTTATTGTAAAATAATTCGAATTTATAAAGTCAAGAAATATTTGTTATATTCTCACAGATGGTAACTTAAAACCGGCTGAAAGTAGAGCATAATTAGCCTTAATGTCACCTGTCTTCAAAGCAAGATAAATGGTAAAAGGTGGGTGTGGGGGTATAGTGGTTACAGTGGTAAATACTGTCTTACCCATTTACGCGTTAATCTATGCGTAAGAAACGCATAGTGAACGGTTAACGAACGCTTAACGAGCGGTTAACGCCTAACGATCTTAACCCGTTTAAACGCGTTAATAAACTATTATACCAGAGATGCTGCGATTGGTGTTTCAGTTATCCGTTTCACGCGGAGATTTCGGATCGTATCGACAGGCACTGACCACCCGCCTGTAACCAATCAATTAGAACAAGCCGCCTATATATGCCACTCAGATATCGGGGGATTAACAGTGTATTGCCAATTAAAGATAGCAATGTTATCGGCGATACCAAATACACAGGTCATAAAGTGGATGTGTAAACCGCTGAAGCTAAGGGGTCCGTTGGCTAAGTGATGACCCTTTCATCCGGGCTCTTTTAAACGCGTAAAGAAACGCGTAAAGAAACGGCTAGGAAAGCCGTTTAACGAAACGGATAATAAACGCGTCGGAAACGCTTAAGAAACGCGTAGAGTGGGTAGGAATAGTGTATTTACCCTTGTATCTATCTGTACTCACAGTTGAAGTGAACGAGTCATAAAGTGTCAAAATGACATATAAGGTTATTGCAGGAAACTTTACAAGACATGATATATGAGTATGTGCCCGGTGTTTAGGAATAGATGCCAAATGCTTTCTCCAAAATAATAGAGCGTTTGCCTCTGTTTGCCAATTCGTTCACCCTTGAAGCACCTGCTTTGCAACATTTGCCAACTCATTGTCCAACCTCACTACAGTGGAGAAAACGTTATTCGTTCCCGTTTAAACGCAAACGAAACGCAAACGCATCGCATTAAATGTAGAAAAAGATAATTTCGACAATTCTGACTATTTCTTTTAATCTGAGTGGCAAACGGTTTGGAGCCAGATTAGATGCCGGGTTACCCGGCGACTGATCCGGCTCCTAACTGTTTGCAATGGAAATAATAGATTTAGCGTAAACGCGTTTATTGGGAAAGAATAACGTTTTTTCCACTGTAGCTATGTTTCTCTGCAGCTACAATGGCTTTACTTTTCTTTTTTCCCCGTTTAAATTAATAAAATGGCAAGCTAAATGCAATAAAAAGTTGAAATTCCATATTAAAACTGTTATGTTTGTATTTTACTCCGATTGTCAAACAGTTTGGAACCTCATCAGACACCTAGTTTCTCTGCGTCCGATCAGTTCCCAATTGATTTGCAACGAATCAGTAGGTGGAAATCAAGTGGTATTATCCCATTGATGTACATTGATACAATGTAATATCTCCTGTTTTTGATGCACTTAAAGTAAAGAGAAAGTAGGTTGTTATTCAATGTAAGCTGCTGATCTTTATCACTTTTAGACACACAGACACAAAATGTTACAGATAGTGTCCCTTAATCTGTTAGGGACACAATAGGCACTCATTTTCAAACAGTTTGTCCAGACTTCAAACTACTTGCAGCGATATACATGTATCATCTTAAATCAATTTATCACAAAAATTGAAGCTTGTGAAACAATGTTGGCACCCCGTTTCAAAAAGACTGACAATTAAATTAAATGGGTCATTGTGTTTGCAAATACATCGCACTCAAATACATGTAAAAGCAAAGTTTTAGCATGGTCGTACCTATGGCATTACAAAATGTATGATCTGTATAAAACAACCCTCTCATGAACAGTCACTGATTCTGTATTTAAATGTTTTCCACATGTCATGTTAGTAATGTGAATGATCAAATGATAGTACATGTAGTTTGACGCACAATCAAAGTACAATAGACTGTTTCTTTGTTTGCATTTAAAGTCTTGGTTGACAGATGACCGTTATCAATTTACATCCTTTTGCATTTCATATCTGGTGTTCATTACATATTTTGATAACATTTTACCTCTTGAAACGCAATTACGTGTACAATATGTTTAGCTGATTCACTGAGAAAATAAATCCGTTCAATACTTGAAGTATTCGGTAATGCAGCATTTATTCGTAGTAAACCTCGTTCAATTCATACGAAACTGTTAGTCTTTCCGAATATCATTTTTTAAAACATAGTAAAATCATAGTTTGCTTGGATTCCGTGTGGTGTTTAGTTTAGTAGCTCATTTGTGCCCACGATCCCATATAGGGGACATAGGTAAACAGAGTGAACTCTGATCAGACGCCGCATAATCTGGATCTCAACTGTATACATGTAACACTCTGTTGATATTTTCAGAAAAAAACCGAAAATACATCAAACAGCGAATTTAATATCTCTGTATGAGACAACATTTGCAGCAGGCAATTATACAGCATGCTATATATTAGCCACAGCAGACGACTTGCTGAAAGATGCAAGATACCCAGTAAAAGTACATTGGCATAAGATCTGATATGCTTTTAAATCACGTGAACTTTGGCTGTGGATAACCTAAACCCTTATCATGCTAAATGAGACTTGGCCCACGTTTGCAAACTGTTTGGATCCAGATCAGACGCCGCGTAACGCGGCGTCTGATCAGGTTCCAAACTGTTTGACACAAATATCTAAATTGCTTCAGTTAAGAAAGGCAGCCAAACTTATTTCATATTTTCTTAGCAGACGATAAAGTTGAAGCAGACGCCAAATACAGTATGATGAGGATTAAAAGTAATTAACTCATCACGTACACTTGCAATGTTTGGCAGACAGATATTTTATAGCAATAGACTTTCTTAGATTTCTCAATATGGCACAGATGTTACACTTTGAAAAAGATTGACTGTTGTTCATTATGATATTCATTGACCTTTTAGGATTCGGAATGAGCGTTTATCAGCTGTATTTCAGTTGACCTGTCAATCACAAAAAGAAAACGATGTAAACTATATACCTGTACAGGCGTGTTTTACATTTCGACGCCGAGATCGCATATAGCCGACTTTGCACACAGTTTGGATCAAGATCAGACGCCGTGTAACGCGTAATATCAATAGTTCTTCAGTCATACTACCTTAAGTCTAACTTTGATATCATCTTGCAGACACAATATTGAAGCAGACATCAATAGTGCGGTGAAGGGTTGAGAGACTCATGATTATTATATTTGCACCGAATGGGTTGCATGTAACCCTTTCAGCACAAAATGTAGCCTGCGAATTTTACCGTCTTGATTCAATATTGCTGTCTGATATATATTGGTCAAAGTTACATTCGAGGTAGTACATGTATGACTTAAGAAATATCGATTCAAATGTCAAACAGTTTGAATCGTGAGCAGACGCCGCCATACAGGACGTCTGCTCTGGAACAAAGCTGTTCGCAAAGTCAGCTTTAGGCGAATACGGATCTGAAAGGGTGTTAACTGTAAACTCTTTCTCTGCAGTATGAAATCATTAACAGTGCAACAGAGTGACTGCTAATATAGTCTCACCTTCTTAACTATTTCGCGTTCCTTTCTTGACATAGGAATTTTATGCGTTATATGTGGTACAGTGGAGAAAACGTTATTCTTTCCCGTTTAAACGAAACGAAACGCAAAACACTAAAACGTAGAAAAGTGCAACTGTTGGTCAATTCTGATAATTCATGTTTATCTTGGTGGCAAACAGTTAGGAGCCTGATCAGACATTGGGTTACCCGGCGTCTGATCTGGCTCCAAACTGTTTGCAATAGAAATAATAGTTTTAGCGTAAACGCATTTATTGAGAAAGAATAACGTTTCTCCACTGTATTTACTTAAGAAACATTGATTTGAATGTCAAAGAACGGTGGTTCCTGATCAATGTTTTCAGGCTTTGTGGCGAAGGGGTAAAGAACAGTTTACTTGCATTTGCAAATATCTCGGATGCAGACTTGATGCCGATAATCTTTAATCGTCAAATCTAAAGTCAAAATAGTCTTAATTTAATAAAATTATACAGACAACAATCTTTAAGCAGACGATAATATGCAAATGAAAACAATTAATAATTCCTGGTTTATCTCTTGTTCTTTTCATATGACTGGTAAAAGTTACAATTGTTTCTCTAAGAATCTTGAAATGGAGAAGACATTATTTCCTGAATATACTCGTTTGGGATACAATAAGTACTGTCCATTATAAAACGTTATATATAAATTGCTCTTTTCTAATATTTCGACCTCTAAGGGCCTTTTTCAAAGAAAATCACGTCAAAACACACGTCACATTTGTGTTACATGCATTCAGCCATAAAATCAAAGAGAAAAATGTTTACAGCATTTTTTGTTATTGCCGTTGTCATGGTGTCATCATGACGTCATCATCAGGACGTCATTTGTGCAATGGCGTCATGCATGCATTAGCGCATTATCCTCCGTAACATTACAGCCAAATGGTCTGTACGTTCGCAGCTTCCAGATCCAATCGGTTTCATAAATCTGTCTTGCAATTCTTCTTCCATTAAACATCCTCTTCAAAATGACAAATCTAACATCATCACTACTATTTCCTCCGACTCCAAAAATGTCTATAAATTGGCTTCTCTCTCTCATGAATGTCTTATATCACTCAAATGTTCCTTCATTCTCTCCCTGATTTCTCTCTCAGTCTCACCCACATACACCATACTATCACATTTATTGCATCTTATTGCATACACGACATTCCTCTCCCTACAGTTAATATTAGTACACACCTTGAAAATTGATTGTTCATATGTGTCTCTTACACTTGACATTTCAAGAATACTACAAGTAGCACATTCTTGTTAACAAACCACATTGTTAGGTTTTAACAATGCGGTTAGTCTTAGAATGTACCAGTGTGTCACAGATATTTTTATCACGCCGAAATGCTACAATAGGTAATTCCTGAAATACTTCTTTCAGTCTCTCAGATTTGTGTAAAACTTTTGAGTGCTTTTTTACAATGTCGTGTATGTTGGGCAGTAGATTTGAATAAGTCAGAACTAAAGGAACCCTATTCATTTTTGTATTATCTGATTGTTTCTTGAGAAAAGTATCTGATCTATTAAGCTTATCAACTCTTACTAACTGACTTTCTATCATCCTACCGCTATACCCTCTCCTTCTCAACTGACCCTTAAGTTCACCTCTTTCCCTAATGTAGTCTGACTCTCTTTCACATATACGTTTAATTCTCAAACCCAAACCATAGGCTATGCCTTTCTTTATATTTGGAGGATGACAAGAAGAATTATTGAGGTACAATTGTTTATCTGTAGGCTTAACATAAAGATCTGTATATACCTGACCATTGTCTATTTTCACTAAAGTGTCCAAAAACTCTATTTTATCCAAACCATATCTACGTTCTATCTTGATATTTTTGTGAATAATGTTTGCATGTTTGAGAGAGAAATCAGGGAGAGAATGAAGGAACATTTGAGTGATATAAGACATGAGAGAGAGAAGCCAATTTATAGACATTTCGGAGTCGGAGGTCATAGTAGTGATGATGTTAGGTTTGTCGTTTAATGGAAGAAGAATTGAAAGACAAATTTATGAAACCGATTGGATTTGGAAGCTGCGAACGTACAGACCATTTGGCTGTAATGTTAAGGAGGATAATGCGCTAATGCATGCATGACGCCATTGCACAAATGACGTCCTGATAATGACGTCTTGATGACGCCATGACAACGGCAATAACAAACAATGCTGTAAACATTATTCTCTTTGATTTTATGGCTGAATGCATGTAACAAAAATGTGACGTGTGTTTTGACGTGATTTTCTTTGAAAAAGGCCCTTAGAGGTCGAAATATTAGATAAGAGCAGTTTATATATTAATATTAATTTAATTCCCTATCTGGAATATTGAAAAAAAATCATTATAAAACAGTTTGAAGCAAACCCAGATGTTAAGTAATTCTGCATAATTATGGGTTTGTTTAAAATTGTTTAAAATTAATTGTCAGCATTTAAAGACATCTCCTGGCGACCTTTCGATCATAACATCTTGCAAGACAATTTCCTTGCAAAAAGCATGGATCTTATGGACATGAAGTAGCAAAGAACCATTGAAGCTTCTCGTGTGAGACCCAACGTTTATATTTGATAGTTTGGTTAGAAATAACTATTGAAAATCACTAGAGCATGAGTATAATCTGAGCCCCACCAGGTAATTTGAGATTGGGATATCATGTGCTGCAGACTTTGCCAGTTAAAATTCACACCTATCCAGACTATGGGGGGTAGTCCATTAAAAGAATGAGGAAAAGTCTTTAAATGTTATATTGACTGTGCATATGTGGAAATATATTTTTATTCTTGACTAGACAGAATCATATTTGTTTTATATAACTGCCAATATGCCATCTAACATGTAGTTACTGTATGCCTGTTTTAATGATTTCATTTTATAACGCAATGATTATGCTTTAAGATGTAGTTTCTTATGAAATGTTTTATTTTAATTGTTACTCTCAATTCATGTTTTATTTGTGTTTTTTTATAGTTGTAAAGCACTTTTGAACGTATGAGTATGTATGAAAAAAGTGCTATATAAATATGGTATATAATAATAATACTAAAGAAAGAACGATTTATTTTGTTCTGTATGTGATTGTATTAGATTTGCGTTCCGTTTTGTTCAATCCCTTCACTGCCCTACCCAGAATACAATGGCAATTGTCAAACAGTTTGAACTCTGATCATATTTTATATGGACTCTGAACAGCATCTGCATTGTCGACAATTTGCAAAACATAGCCAGAGCTAACCCTAAAATAAAATTCAATGGACAATAATAGAGCTGAATTGTCCATTCAAAGGTCCAAATGCGAATAAATTAAACTCTCTCAAAACTAACTGTAGAATTATTTGGACTCTGATGAAATGCTGAACGCCTCAGTATCTTATACATTGTTCCCTCTCTACAACAACACCCAATGGGAGACAGAAGTTGTGTGTTGTTCCGAGAGCACGACATGGCTTACATTTGCAAACATCTTGAATCTAGATAATCTAGACGGGAATCTAAAGTAGACGATAAAAAGGTTGAAAAGGTAAACATAACTATCTTGCTTGGGAAACAGCGTCAAGCGTTCTTGTAAGAAGGGAATCGTTGTTCAGAGTGCTGTTGAGGGGAGGGAGCACTGTAGTTTGATAATCAAATCGCATGTTGCATTACAGTGTTGAAACCGTTATTATTGCACAGTCAACGAGTTGATATGCGTGTTGTTATATGAATTAAATTTTGTTTTTAGCCAGATCATACTCCAAACTGGTTGCTATCTCAGAAAGAAATGAATCGTAAGAATAGTCCGATCATTGTAACTGTCTATATGATCATGCAAGACGTTTGCAGTTAGTTTTATCCAAATTGGAAAACATTACATATTCTCCACTGTATAAGGGTTGCTCGTATAATCATGTTTGAAATTTCTGAAATCACAATGGCTTAATTGCGCTGGTGCAAATGTGACATTTGTTGCTGTAATCGATGGTTTATTTGTAGCAGGTCAACGCTCTCAGATTGATCATTCCTTCCCAAAACATCGAGCTTAACCCTTTGAACGCTAGTCCCGCATATAGGCGTCCTTTTCAAACAGTACTCAGTATACATGTGAAAAGTGCACATGCCCTATGCAAACAGTGAATACCCAGATCAGAGGGCTCCGAAAGGAGCCCTCTGATCAGGGTCTTCACTGTTTGTCATAATGCCAAACATTGACAAAAACAACCCTTAAAGGTCAGAAATGGACTAGACTCAAATGGAAACAGGGATTGTCCATTTTAAGTTTCAGGGAGGAAAGAGTTAACCCTTTCACTGCCAATACAGTACGCGCTGGGTTTGTAAGCAGTATGGGTCAAGTTGATTGACAACCGTATCAATGTTTCTTCAGTTAAAACGTATAGAAATCTTAAATAAAAGCAGACGAAAAATTGAAGCAGACGATAGCATGGTAGTGAGTGTGCTAGACTGGGACCCGTTTCATAAACCTTCGTACGACAAAATTAATGTTGTTGTACGTCAGATTATAAAAGTCTCAATTATTATCTATTTCTCCTTCTAATACTGTCGTGTGACATCTCATTGGAATCGTATTGAAAGGACGATTCCAAAGAGATGTCAGAAGACAGGATTAGATAGAAAAATCTGAAATCAATGTTTTTTAAAGTTTTGACTTACGACCATTTTTGTCGTACGAAGTTTTATGAAACGGGTCCCAGGTTGTTAAATCACACTGGCATCGAAAGGGTTAATACAAAGTAATCAAACTTCAATAGCTAGAACCTAGTGTAGTCGAACTTATCCGCATTTCTTCAGTTTGAGTTCGATATATATAATTTGTTTAAGTTAAACGTACCCGCTTTTTAATTTTAAAACGTTTTAACTTTTGAATTACAGGTAGGTTCGACTTCAGCGAATTTGAGTCTTCGAGGTTTGGCAATACTTTTAAAAAGGTAATTAAGTCTTTATGAGTTTTATTTACCTTCCCTTATGATTACTGTGAACTTACACTTTTTTAGACACCCTGAACAATAAATGTAATGTTTCTAAAATTTAACATAAACGTTTATATTACAGCATTCCCTCCCTACAGTGGAGAATCTGTTATTCTTTCCCGTTTAAACGCAAACGTACGCAAACGCAAAGCACGAAAACGTAGAAAAGTACAACTTTTGGACAATTCTGATAGTTCATGTTTATATTGGTGGCAAACAGTTTGGAGCCTGATCAGACGCCGGGTCACCCGGCGTCTGATCTGGCTCCAAACTGTTTGCACTGCAAATAATAGTTTTAGCGTAAACGCGTTTATTGGGAAAGAATAACAGATTCTCAACTGTACAACGGCCCTCTCAACAACGACCCCTTCCTTACAACGACTTTTGCCGCAGTTCCTTCAACGGGACAATTTATGTCCAACGCTTTTTCAGCTGCAATATCGTCTGCTCAAAGTTGTCGTCTGCTGTTTTTCTCAAAGTTTCATATTGGACATTTTGACAGTAAAAAACTTAATGACAATTGGCAAACAGTCACGCGGCGTCTGATCTGGATTAAATCTATTTGTAAATATAAATATAGGATCTTGAATGAGTGCTCATTATTTATCATTTTTAATAAACGAGTTGACTAAAATAATATGAAGCGAGCCTTGGCGAGCGTCATATTCATTTTAGTCGACGAGTTTATTAAGAATGATAAATAATGAGCACAAATATGAGATTCTATTTATCACATAACAATTTTAAGGACCTATAAAACTAATTAAAGCCGTAGTTTATGCTCTCTGCTATATAGATTTTTCGCCAAAACGTCACGTTGTTTACGTTAACGTCATTGCAAATGACGTCATTTGGTGTCCTGCTGCATGCAGCGCTTGTGGACGAACAGGTTGGGCCAGAGTCCAAAAAACGATATTCCACTAGTGGATTACGATATTTACATAATGGCTTTATGCAACTCTCAGACCGCAGGTTATGTGATAAAACAAATTTCCCTCCCTATAACAATCCCCTCCTAACAACGAACACCATTTGTGTCTCCCATTGGGTGTCGTGGTAGAGAGGGGGCGCTGTATATTCCTTTCTGTGTTATCGAGCTTTTCTGTGTGTATCGGTACAGTAAGATACATTTACACGAGTCTGTATCTTTCTCCTTGTAGTTTACTGTTTGTATCTTACTTCGACCTCGTTTTCGATGAGCGAGACGTCATGTATACACCGTACATGACTGTACAAGTTCCGCGTTATTCTTTCTGACTTTAAGGACTTCTTTTTCTGCTTCAAATATCAAATATACTAGCTATAAAACGATTGAAACAACTATCGAGTTATTGATCGGGCATATTGAAGGCAAACAATAAACTCATCACCAGTTGGCAGTGCGCTACAGGGCGTTGTATTCAGCTCTCGGTGTTTTTAGTGGAAAGAGCCGATCAAAAGTTCCCCCAATACCGTCTCGATCTGAAAAATCGCTGTGTATTGCACCACCAACTGGTAATGTGAATTTGTCACACAGTTATTTGTCCAAAAGGGGCTCGCCGAATTGCAAACAGTGAGCAGTCTGATCAGATGTACACTGTTTGCTATTTTCATTCTGTCTAAGTCGTGAAGCCACTGCAGTTCTGATTGTATATTCCTTCGTGGAGATTCCAAAGAGTACACGGGAAAATATGGTTTATTTGAAGCTTAAAGGAAAACGTGTTAGTTAACTCCCTCTTCAGTTGTGTGTTTGTTTTATTTGTGTGTTGGCTTGTTCGTTTATTCGTTTGTTAGATCGCTCGCACATTGGCTCGTTCGTTACTTCTGAGTTTTGTTTTGTTTGTTTGTAGAATGGTCTCCTTGTTGAGTAATGAATATATGCGAAAGCATACTACAAATATTAGAGATCTTTTTACAAAACAAAACGGTTACCTCTCTGGTCCTGTAAATCCTGTTGCACGGTTATATTTCACTCTTTTACACACAAAACATACACGTGTTACAACCCATTCAAGATGAAACAAACGACGGGTCATGTAGTCTAGTTATTTCAACTAAGATTAATCTATCCTATTTATCTCTATATTACACATAATTAAAGTCTGATGAACATAAATATTCTATTTTGATTATGGACTTAAATACTTTCTCTCAAATTTTCATACGGTTTTAAAACTCTATTAACACAGTATGTAGTATCAAAGGTAATGTGTTCTAGATTACTGCATTACAACAGAATTAGGCGAGATTTTTATAGAATTAATCAATTTGTGCCCACGATCCCAAATATGGGACATAGGTAAACAGTGTAGACTCTGATCAGAGTCTACACTGTTTGCTGATAAGAATTTTAATATAAAACAAAATGAATTTGAAAATTTTGACCAGGCATCCCTTTGATAAAAATGGACTAATCTAATATATAAACATGAAAGAATTTACTCGTCTTAAATGGGATAAGTTATTATAAAGCGCCAAAACTAATCCTTATCATTTACAACACTTTGATCGGCGCCATATGACCATTTCATGTGTCGCGGTGTCGTAAAACCCAACTCAATCAATACAACACTTTGAAACTAGAAGAGGGACAATTTGAAATTCAAATACAAAATGAAATTGTATTCAAGCATAAACGTTGATATGCAGAAACTATTGGTTTTCTTTACGTTTTGCATGGAATCTAAAAATCATTAGTAGAGCAATAAATTAACCCAAAGAATATTTGAATATTTATGGAAGAGTTTTATTACTCAACCCCATCCTTTAATAGTGTCTAAAAGTTGATATCTGCAGTGTGTCTGTATTTAAGTACGAGTACTACATGTAACATCACTTCTTACAAGAATCTTGAACCTGATCAGAAGTTGGGTTACTAAATAACAGATTTGGATACAAACTATATTCAACAACAGAATAAGGCTTGTCAAAAAAAGCTTTAAAAGAGTACTTTATATTTCAAACACTGCTTTCTAAATAACACACATTAACACGAAAGAACACTTATCGAAATAGTTGTGCCGATATAACGGAAATATCATTCCAGTCTAATCATAATGAGTGAAAAGAATGTTAATATGTAACATATTGGAATAAATATGCATCTGAAACTATGTCATTAACATTACAGTGAAGGTTCCCTTTTACACGCAAACGAAACGCAAACGCATTACAATAGAATGGAGAAAAGGAAGGTTTCGTGACAAATATGATTATAACTATATTCAATATTATCGGCAAACAGTTTGAAGTCTGATCAGACGCCGGGTTACAATGACAATATCAGTGACCAATTTCCAAGATAACAGGTATGCTTTACCTGACATTTGAAGAGTTTGGTACAGTTGAGAACGTGTTATTCTTTAAAACCATTGCCTCTTTATAAGCGACTTTGTAGCGCATTTGAGCCATTCAACCACTGATTAAAACAGTTCCAATTTGCCTTGCATTGCCTTGCATTGCCTTGGTCCCGTCGCGGCTCCGTAACGCTGCACCATGTACAGTGGAGAATCTGTTATTCTTTCCCGTTTAAACGCAAACGTACGCAAACGCAAAGCACTAAAACGTAGAAACGAACAACTTTTGGACAATTCTGATAATTCTTGATTATCTTGGTGGCAAACAGTTTGGAACCTGATCAGACGCCGGGTTACCCGGCGTCTGATCTGGCTCCAAACTGTTTGCACTGCAAATAATAGTTTTAGCGTAAACGCGTTTATTGGGAAAGAATAACAGATTCTCCACTGCACCATGTACCACCCTTCTCCATTTGTTACGATCATATGCAAGTTGTTGATGAATATACAGTAGAACCTCTCTATTACGACCACTAAAATAAAGACTAATTGTCTGTATAAAAGACAGGTGACAGCTGAAAGTAATGTGAAAGTGAAACAGAAAGCTCCTGTAGGAGCTTTCTGTTTCACTTTCACATTGCTTTAAGCAGTCATTTGTCTTAAACGACTAATATTTGACACAATTAAGTGGTCGTAATAGAGAGGTTCTACTGTAGTTCCAATTTATACAATCATAAACATATCAGATGGTAGCGTAAAGCAGACTGAAATCAAAGCAGAATGCGCCTTACGGCACATTCTGCTTTACATTTAACCTGCATTGAACTTTGTTACATGTTACATGTTATTTGTCACCAAAGGTGCATAATAAATGGCAAACAGTGTAGACAATGATCAGACTGTCCCTTCGGAGTATACACTGTTTTCTCTGACCTCTCTGTCCAAATATTTCGGGTTCTTTTGTGGCAGTACTATACGAGCGTAAATACCGTATGAGGCTAATAAAACACATTAAACTTTTCCAATTATGAGAATTGTTTTATCCTTAAAACACCTACTTTAGAAACATTGCCAGTCTATCTTCTAATCCAATGCGCTCCCCTTACCTTTATTTCAGACACGCTCCAAGACTCGGTGTTCGCAAATTGTTTGGAACCTGATATGAAACCAAGTAATATGGTGGTTTCTGATCAGAACAAACAAGGAATATCTTTAAAAAATATATTCAGCGGAATGGGTGGTGGAATTCATGCTGTAGATGGGTGTGCAAAATTGTATGAAATTGAGTTTTTTCAAAGAATTGTAATATCTTGGATTGAAAAGCAAAAAATACACATTCAAGGATAACTATAACTCTGACTAAAAAACTATAAATGTACAGAAATGCAAAACAATAATATAACCCATATCCTAGCTACTGGTAGGAGATCCTCAGATTAAACTACTGTTCTATATATCAAACTTCATTCATGGGGAGTTTCTTGAAACAAACTATAACTAAATAAACTGTACATGCCCTTACAGAACAACAGTTCTATAACACCTCACTCTTGTGAATAAATGATGAAAAAACACAATTGTGTTTAACTCACTCGAGGCCATTTATTATATTGCTATCAATGTATGGTAAATTTGTACAAATAGTTAACAATTAAATAAATTGGTAATAAACCGTAACAAAACACCTTAGAGGTATCACTGTCTATCTATAGAAAGACAAATT
Source organism: Gari tellinella (assembly GCA_922989275.2). NCBI lineage: Eukaryota > Metazoa > Mollusca > Bivalvia > Cardiida > Psammobiidae > Gari > Gari tellinella. The sequence continues at coordinate 52,480,214 of OV277866.1, forward strand.
GTCATAATCTTAAAATAGAAGCATGATGTCATCAGCTCAGTATTAGTAAACACTGCACTGTGTCTCACAATTAGACCAGTAGCACTGGCTACAGTTTATCAGGGCTCCAGATAACAGGGAGTAAACTGAACAAATCTAACATTTTCTCACTCATTTCATCACCAAACCCTATGGTGTTACCACTCATTTTTATCGTCTCGAAGAGACAATTCAAACGAGTAGGACACCATAGGGTTTAATGCACAAATAAAGTTTTTAAGTTTTGAAATAATTCTCTTATCTGGAGCCCTGGCTACTATCCAATCAGACAATTCAGTTTCAACAGGTGCTCTTAATTCTAAATTTCTGATCAAATATGATTGGTTGAAATGTTTGTCTAAATAAAAATGTAGGTCTAAATAGATAATAGGCAGCTCCGCTGAAAAAACCTGTAAGAAACGTCCATTGATAGCTCGCGGTCTATCAAATTCTCACACTCTAACTGAATTTTATTTGTTTTCTGCAGACGGCAGTGTAAACCTTCATTGCCATATCCCGAGTACATTAGGCTTTTTGTAAACAAATCCTGATCAGACGACGACTAACGCGGATTTTTGGCATCCATTTCGATATGTTGTTATGACAAAATGCATAAAAAATTAGATTTGAGAAATGAATTCAGACGACAATAGTTTTAAGTAGATGACGCCATGGCAGTGAATGGGTTACAAACAGACAAACTCGGTACGATACGGGTTTAGTTGCTAGGACAGCTGGTACATGTATGCACGAAGAAATCCCTTTGTTTGTCTTTGAGCAAAAGCCAACGTACGATCGGAATCCAATATATTTGAAACTTTTGTCGATATGGATTCTGTCTGACTGGGTTAAATCTTATTTTCATACAAAAGTGTAACAAATTGGAGGATACAGTGGAGAATCTGTTATTCTTTCCCAATAAACGCGTTTACGCTAAAACTATTATTTGCAGTGCAAACAGTTTGGAGCCAGATCAGACGCCGGGTGACCCGGCGTCTGATCAGGCTCCAAACTGTTTGCCACCAATATAAACATGAAATATCTGAATTGTCCAAAAGTTGTTCTTTTCTACGTTTTAGCGCTTTGCGTTTGCGTACGTTTGCGTTTAAACGGGAAAGAATAACAGATTCTCCACTGTACATGTAGCTTGGTTGTGAAGGTGTTAACACATTCTATCCTAGCGACAAGTTCACTTGCCATTTATAAACGGCGAACATGTGAACTGACGTTAACCTTTTGCAAACAGAGAATACCCTGATCCCGAGTCCTATGGTCAGGGTTTGCATTGTTTAAGCGCTTTTGAACGCACTACCCCTGTGTGAAAAGAGCGCTATATAAATCTGGTATAATAATAATAATTTGTCAGTTTGAAAAAATGTTCATCTGCAGTTCAGGGGTGATTGAGTTAAAACGGTCGATACAAGTGGCCTTAAATGTGTTTTTTTAAGTTTAAAGGCGTCAGGTCTGACGCAAAACGACATTTTAAATCTCTAATGACTTGTATAAAGTCTGTGTTACCAATGCAAATGGACGTTTATTTTGTATTTTTTTCTAGACAGTTTATGGGCAAGGTCCCAATGGGATTACTATTTTATAGAAGAACCGCGTCACTTGAAAATTAAGTTTACAACATAATTTGTTTCTGAGCTGAGCAGTCCAATAGTGTCATCTGTATATAGTTATCGGTGTATACTGATTGACACATCTTTGGGTTAAATATGACAGATATATAGCATATGTCATGAGTCGATGTTTAAGACAAGCTGATCTCAAATGAGTCTAGAATTGAAATGTTATTTTAAGCGAGAACTTTTCTATTCTAGACGAGTTTAAGATCAACTCGTCTTTTAACATAACCAACGGTTTTAAGCTATTTTTTAAAGCAATAGGCATTTTTTGGAACCCCGGAGACGTCCAAACGCCTTTATAAACAGTGACATTTATATAGTGACCTCATCATATTGATCTCACCCATGTTGGAGACAGGGATATTCGTGATCGTTGTTCGCTACAGAAATCAAGGGTTACCGTAGTTATGTGAGAAAATAGCATTTTACGATTGTATTTTTCTTTCTTTTTAAGTTAAAATATAACCTGCTGATACGACTTCGAAACTGCATACCAATTCGCCGGTTACAAAAATATATCAATTGAAAAACGGTTACTGTAAATGATTACTTGCAAAGCTAATTTGGGATGTATTTTGTCAATTATCATTAGGCTGATATATAGACATTTGTTTACATGTATATGCAACTAAACTGAAAGTTATATTTGCATGCAATAACGACAGTTTGTTCTGAGAATACAGCCAGTGATTAAATGAATGCATATCAAACGGTGCTGAAATACTCCCGTTTCATCTATAAACTGTGTTCAAACCAGGTTATTGATGGCTGCAATTAAACTATTAGCTTCGTCATTGCTTTGGCCTGAGTACCGTAGCTTCATTGCAAAACAGTTTGGATCGAGTAACTCGGCGTTTGATCAGGACCCATACTGATTGAAACTCCTATCATTGTTTGGGTAAATTGTCCAAATTGTGTACCTTGAAGACGTTAAGTTAACGACCTGTTTAAGATGACGATATCAAGGAAATAATGAGGTTAAAGTACGTTCGCATATTATGCACTGACATGTGTTTTTTAAAGTCAGTGAACTATCGCAGGGGTTTAACTCAACAGCAATTTGCACAATACATCTGATGGCAAAACTGTAAACCATAAATATATGTAGTACGACAACTGCATGGATATGCGTTAAAATTATAACAGCATGTAGCCAGGTAAACGAAATGCTGAGCACTTAACAGAAACTTTCAGATTGACCTTTATAATTTTATAACATTCTGACACACAGTAACTCGGCTTCACATCTGGATCCGAACGGTTGAATACTGACGATATTTGCTTAACCCATTACCACATAAATACGCATTTGACCGCCTTTGATTTTTTACTCCATTGAAGAAAAGAGTTCAAATTTTTATAGTCATGCACATGTATCATAAGAAATATTTTCTATATTCGATTAGATGGTAACTTAAAGCAGGCTGAAAGTAAAGCAGAATGAGCCTTTAAGGTGCATTCTGTTTTACTTTCAACCTACTTTACCCGGTTATACAGTGGAGAATATGTTATTCTTTCCCAATAAACGCGTTTACGCTAAAACTATTATTTGCTGTGCAAACAGTTTGGAGCCAGATCAGACGCCGGGTAACCCGGCGTCTGATCAGGCTCCAAACTGTTTGCCACCAAGATAAACATGAAATATCAGAATGGTCCAAAAGTTGTTCTTTTCTACGTTTTAGTGTTTTGCGTTTGCGTACGTTTGCGTTTAAACGGGAAAGAATAACAGATTCTCCACTGTATATCTTCAAAACTAGAAGCGGGCTATGGGATAAAGGGTTAAAGGAAGTGTAATAAGATAAACTGTGTAACTTGTTGCTGATGACAAAATAACAGATGGCAATGACATAGAATGTCATTAACACAATTCCAAGAATGCTTCGTCAGATGAAATGGATACCCACCTTTGCATTTATAATTCATAACGTTTGAATGCCTAAATCTCAGCCTACATATCCGGCTTACTATTGGCAACAATTAACCCCGTTTATGCTTCGGCCCGTATACATAGGCACTATGAGAAAACAAGTTAAATCCTGGTCTGGTCAGATGCCGAGTTACTCTGCTTCCAAACCTTTTGACACTACCAGTTATCTCTTTTTAATCATTTGCAAAATGGCTTACATTGAGAATTAAAGCAGACGACTCTTTTAAACTGACGATATCATTGCAGTCAAGAGGTTAAAGTACTTTGGCATATGCACTGACATGCCTTTAAAGTCAGCGAACTATCGTAGAGGATTATCGACAAGGTGATAAAACTCACAAGCAATTTGCACCATACATCTGATGGAACAACTGTAAACCTTCAATACTACGAAACATAGACTAGACTTGGTGAAGATGTCCGTGACAGGTGGCATCCCGGTTAAACGCAAGATGAAAGAAAAAGCAGAACGCCCCAATAGTAGCGTTCTACTTTATTTTCGTCTTGCGTTAAGGCAATTACATAACGACCGAACAGTCTAGCATTCTTTTAAATTCTCAATATCGAAGGTAATTACTATAAAACTTTTACTCTGCGACTATGTCGTCTACTGAAGGAATATCGTATGCTTTCATTTCTAAACGTTGGATTTTTCCTTCAATATAACACAACGATTTACATTTCAAAAGGTTTAAATCGACAGGACGTCGAGTAACCTGGCGTCTGATAAAGAGCCAATCTGTTTTCAAATGTCTATACACTCCCTTCAAGGGCAGTAACATGTAAGGGGTAAAATACACGAGTTCAATGTATCAGCCAAATTACAAGTAACAGTGCCAATTCCTTAACATGTTTTCACCGAACATGCTGTTTAACTCTTTGGTCGCTATTTAATATTGTCGTCTGCAATACGACTAGTCTGTTGCTGTTCTAAAATTAAACCTTTCCTAACTTTATGTTCAAAACTTGATCAGATTGGCAAACAGTTTGCATTATGATGAGACGCCGCATTATGCGGCGTCTCATCATGATCCAAACTATTTGCACAGGTTGTCATGTTTTCGCCGCTGGCTTGCAAAAACTTAACGGCGTGCCTAAACATTTTTAACATGCCCGGGAGTAACAGTTGGGTTAGAAAAGATATAGTTTACACCTCGTAAAATGATAAATGCATGTTGAGCTAGAGATAAAATGCTTACTTAAATTCTGTTTTATGTAGTTATGTAGTAAACATTGAAACACTGATACTTTGTTTTCCTGAATGTGTAGAAGTTTTATGTTGTATGTACATTAAATGTGAAGTCAAACCCATTGGGGATCACTATTTCCAACCGAATGCTAAATACAAATTTATTACGTCCATCAGACGGTTTATGTATAAATTGCTGGATGTACTTATGCATTGTATTTAACAGCCATCAGCACTTTATCCATCCTTACCGTTTGTGATTGTCAATCGGAGGCTTATGGTCTGAGTGTACAATGTTAGCACAGAACATGTTTTTTGCACAGGTATACTGTATGTCTCTCTCATAATAAACTTTTTTTTCTGATATCTGCAAGTACATGTACTTTGAATCCAGTCAGGCTATTCTGATAAGGATCATGTTCGAATCTATATATGTTTAGGTAAAATATTTAAACTAATTCTGAAAAGCAGACGATAGTTTGCCAACGTAATACATTCAGATAAATATTGGCTTCTGCACGCTATGTGCGATGGTTCATTTGGATCCAAACTGTTAAAACTCTAGTGTTATTTTCTGAAACCCATTCTGACAATTGTTGCTGACGACACAATTTGCAGACGACAATAAGGTTCAGTACTACAGTGGAGAAAACGTTATTCTTTCCAAATAAACGCGTTTACGCTTAAACTATTGTTTCCATTCATACAGTTTGGAGCCAGATCAGACGCCGGGTAACCCGGCGTCTGATCAGACTCCAAACTGTTTGTCACTCTGATAAAAATGAAAGTCAAAATTGTCAAAAGGATGTCCATTTCTACATTTTAGTGTTTTGCATTTGCGTTTCGTTTGCGTTTAAACGGGAAAGAATAACAGATTATCCGCTGTATATAGTGAAACCCCTCTACACCGGATACTAATAAAACGAAATAGTCTTTGTCTTAACCAGCGGGTAACAGCTGACCAATTATTGCACGATAAAGGCTAGGCATAAAGCTCTTTTTGGAAGCTTTCTGCTTAATTTATTTCCTGCATTTAGAAGTCACTTGCATTTTGTCGAAAATCTTATTTTGCCAAGAGTGCCATGTGTATCTAGAGAGTTTTTACGTGAGTTCGTCTCTAGGCAGTGTCTTATTGACTGTGACATAGCTTGCTCCTTTCGTTATATTATCTTGGCACTTTTAACCATAACCCCTTCACTTCAAAGACACCGTCTGATTCAGCATTAACGTCTACATGTATGTCTGATATTTAGATTTCGATAGTTTTTGCACAATAACTATCGATATGAGCGCCAAACAGTTTGTATCCTGATCAGACGCCGAGTTACTCGTCGTCTGATCAGGATTCAAACAGTTTACAATTGCAAGCGCTCTCGGCCAAAGACAATGAAAGGGTTAAGTGTGTGTTAAAAAGGTTTAAAGGCTTGTTTCGCTTGCTCCACAAGGGCACTGTTAACCACATTATGTCTGGATGATTTAACTCTCACCAAGCATTGTCGTCTGCAGCAATTTTAACCCATATGCGTCAAGAGGATAATTTCATGTTGTTACGAGCCAGGCACAACAGACAGAAAAGCCAGCAACAAACATGCAATCTTTATGCAACTTAAAAACTTGTTTACCAATGAATATAAACTTCTAGAACAATCTTCATTATTGCTTACTATTCTCTCGTATTCTCTTATATTCCATGAAACTCTAGAATATTCTAAGAACTTTTAATTGTTCTAAGATAAAATTATGCATTTTTAAATACCGTATTTCTAACTCGTTACTATCCTATGTCCTCGCCAAACGCTACTTTTATTTACTGTATCTATATATCTCCAGTACTGGACCTTATTAAATTAAATTGATTATCGCAAGCGAGTCGCAAGCGAATTGCCATCGAATTGCCATCAAATCGGGTGCTTCAAAAGGCGAATCCTACGCTTGAATATTTTTACGCGATTTTTCCGAAGCGGTTGTGACAAAATGGAATCGAAACAATAAGCGAATGCACATTTGCGAATATTTGTGAGATACACCATTCAGGCAAACTTACCCGAGGATAAAGTAACTATTTTGTATCGCAAGCGAATTGCCATCGAATTGTCATCGAATTGCAAGTGAATCGCAAAAATTGTAAATTCAATAAGGTTTAGTACTGTACATGGATACAAATAGAGGAACGATATCTTCTAGCACCAGTTAGATCCATTGCTAGTGATTTCTGTTTCGTAAATTTAATTTACCTTTTCATAAGAAGCTGGAATACCAACCATGGCAATTATATTGTTTCTAATTCAATTCTATTAAACGTTTCCTAAACTGCTGTATAAGTATATATCTAGGCGGTTGAAAGCTATTAACATTTAGGTACAATCTGGTTTTCAGTAGTTTAACAAATAAAAGCGTAGAACATCATACATCGTATATTGCACATACAGTGGAGAATCTGTTATTCTTTCCCAATAAACGCGTTTACGCTAAAACTATTATTTGCAGTGCAAACAGTTTGGAGCCAGATCAGACGCCGGGTAACCCGGCGTCTGATCAGGCTCCAAACTGTTTGCCACCAAGATAAACAAAAATTATCAGAATTGTCCAAAAGTTGTTCTTTTCTATGTTTTAGCACTTTGCGTTTGCGTACGTTTGCGTTTAAACGGGAAAGAATAACAGATTCTCCACTGTAGTAAAGTCGCTAACATGTTATTCACTAGCTCACATGTTCTGTGAATATGGCATTGTGAGTATTGAATTAATTAAATTAGGGTAAAGGATTTCGACAACACGTCTTCTGTGCGCATGCGTGTTTTGTATGTGGTTTAAAAGAAGCCAAACAGTGTGCCTTTAATGTGTGAATTCGTTCTGATGTACGTTTCAAGGACATAAAAGTAAAGTGCTTCCTCCCTACAACGGCCCTTTGAACAACGAGTCCTTCCTCAGAACGACGCTTGCCGCTGTTCCCCTAGCGAGACAATTATGTCCAACCAGTTCACGTCTGCAGCTTGAAATTGTCGTCGGCTGTTACGTGTTGAAAGTTTTGACAGAAGAAACATAACGCTAAATGACAAACAGTTTGAACCCAGATCAGATCAGACGTCGCGTTCTGTGTTTAAACTGTTTGCAAATGTAAGCCAAGTGTACTACATTTCACTCTTCATAATAACTCCCTCTGAACAACACACTCAATCATTGTATCCCACTGGTTGGTGTTAATGTGAGAGAATGCTCTACTTGCAACAACATGTTATGCGTATAAAAGCTGTTTAGTTATATATTTAAAGCGACTCGCAACCAGACGGTGCATTTGCAAAAATAAAAGAAAACACTCAAATATAACAAAAAGGGTAGCATTATCGTGAATCTGGCATTGGAAAAATATGACCAGTCTAAAATCACCCTCTAGAAATGTCTTCAAATCTTAGTTTTTTAGTTATTTTCCATCGTTTTATCCATAGCGTCTTCAGTTGCTATAGAAATTGGTCACGGGCTAAGACATAAACCCGAGCCGAATGATGCAGTTGTATGTACTCTTCATCGCTTCCCACTGAAATACGTTCAATCGATCCCAGACATATGAATAGTTCCGTGGCCCATTGGGTCAAGCGGTGTCTTCATTTTGACTTATGTCCGCCCATGCCGGCTCATGGGTTCGATTCCCACCAGAGCTCAATTTTTAGCTCACCTGAGCACAAAGTGCTCAAGGTGAGCTATTGTGATCGGTTGCCGTCCGCCATACGTCGGTGTCGGTGTTGGTGTCGGTGTCGGTGTCGGTGTCGTCTGTTCACAATTCGTTTCAAATAACTTCTTCTCCGAAACCAATGGCCCAATTTTAACCAAACTTAGTCAGACACATACTGTAGTTGTGAGCTTCAAAATTTGTTCCAAAAAAGTGGGTGGGGCAATCGGTCTTGTTGCTATGGCAACCATGCACAATATCTAAAAAAATCTTCTTCTCAAAAACGACTGGTCCAATTTCAATTTGGCTTGCACCAAAATGTTTCTCAATTAATATACTTTCAAAGTTGTTCAAAGAATTTTGATCCGTCAAAAAACATGGCCGCCAGAGGGCGTGGTCATTTTCCGTATTTACGTAATATTGACAACTAAAGTCAAAACTTTAAACATCTTCTTGTCAATAACTATAAGTCCTAGGATAACCAAATTTCACATGTAGCATCATGTTGTAAACCTTTAGCAAGATTGTTCTAATAATGACCCCCGGGTCAAATGACCCCAGGGCTTATCAGTTTTTCATAGGAAATCCTTTAAAACTGTTCTTCTCTAAAACTGTATGGCCTAAACCTTTTATATTTAGCATCTAGCTTTGCCTTATGTACCTCTACTAAGATTGTTCAAATCATGACCCAGGGTTAAAAATTGCCCCGCCCCGGGGCTTATCAGTTTTACATAGACTTATATAGGAAAACCTTTAAAAATCTTCTTTTCTGAAACCGTAAGGCCCAGACAATTCATATTTGGCATCTAGCTTCATCTTATTGTCCTCTACCAAGATTGTTCAAATTATGACCCCCGAATCTAAAATGGCCACGGCCCGGGGCTTATCAGTTTTACATAGACTTAATATAGGAATAAACCTTTATAACTCTTCTTCTCTGAAACCGTAAGACCCATACCTTTTATATTTGGCATTTAGCTTTGTCTTATGGTCCTCTACCAAGATTGTTCAAATCATGACCCCCGGATCAAAAATGGCCCCGCCCCGAGGCTTATAAGTTTTACAAAGACGTTGTGTAGTAAAACCTTTAAAAATCTTCTTCTCTGAAACCGTAAGGCCCATACCTTTTATATTTGGCATCTACCTTTGTCTTATGGTCCTCTACCTAGATTGTTCATATCATGAACCCAGGGTAAAAGATGGCCCCTCCCCGGGGCTTATCAGTTTTATATATACTTCTACAGGAAAACCTAATTCCGAGTTGTTACAGTTTCATGCAACAGTCCACATACATGCAATGACAAACTTCATTATGCATCGAGTATAATACAATAGTAACTCGGGTGAGCGATTTAGGGCCGCATGCGGCTCTTGTTTTTATTGAAATGCATTTTTTAAACAGAATTTCTTATCCTAAACTAATTCTTACCCGTTTATATAAGCGTTTGTCACATATTTACAAATTACTATTTTTAATGCTATGTCTGGTTGCGAGTCTCTTTAAACTACGAATCACTTTCTTTAACAACCTTTTGGAGAATTATAACTTTTGCCAAACATTTAGACCGAGATGAAAATCTCGGCGTCTCATCTTGGTCCAAAAATGTTGCTTTTTCACACTAACAGTATTACACAGATCAAATGGCACGGTGCTAGTTCACTGCCAACGACGCCAGAATGTGACTTTGAAAACAGTTTGGACCCTGATCAGACCCCACGTAACGCAGCGTCTGATCAGGTTTCAAACTGTTTGACACTCGAATCGACATTTATGTAGTTAAAACAGCCATACAGTTGACTTTAAAATATTGCAAACGACACTACCAATGCAGACGATATTTTGGCGAAAAGAGGTTTAAAGCAGACGATAAAAACTCAACAGTGAAATAGTTAAGTTTCAGGCAGTGATGAGAGAAAATAAAAATAACTAAATTCAGTGTTCCCTCCATACAACGGCCATAACAACGATTCCCTCCTAACAACGACCCTTACGACTGTTCCCCAAACAAGATAAAAAGTTAAACACTTTAACTGCTGCAATATTGTCTGCTACGAATTGTAGTCTGCTGTTTGTTCTCAAAATTACATATTGATGGAATAAATATAATGACGAGTGACAAACAGCTTGAATCCAGATCAAACGCCGCGTAAGGTGGCGTTTGATCTGAATTCAAGCTGTTTGCTGATGTAGCCAATTTCCCTTCCTACAACGACTTCCTCCGAACAACGCACATATTTTGTGTCTCCCATTGAATGTCGTTGTAGAGAGGGAACGCTGTAACTGAATAGTTGTTAACTGTCACATTAACGCTATTACGGAGAAAATGTATATCAATATTCTTCACTTGAAGATCTTTACAACACGAACATACCTCCCTCAAGTAGAATCGTTTGAATACGGCTGTCAATTATATTGCTTTTTATTTTTTGCGAAGAGATTTACGTAAACATGTAATACATGTATAGACTGCATAAGCTTGGCATTCCTAACCCATTTGGATTAGATCATTTTATATCAAAGGGATGCCTGGTCAACATTTTCATTTCGTTTTTGTATTAAATTTACATTCCTATTCGCAAACAGTGTAGACTCTGATCAGACGCCGCATGACGCGGCGTCTGATCAGAGTCTACACTGTTTGCCTTTGTCCCATATATGGGATTGTCGGCACAAATGGGTTAATGGATTGTTGGTATAGGACCTTATTACCATTAATTTTGTCATAAAGGGACTCGGACTAAAGTTTTTTAAGTTGTTCAGTATAGTTTCCGCCATAACCTATTTTCAGCATTGAAGACATGCGGTTGCTAAAAGCAGGATAACTGTAAAGTTAAATGCTCCTTAATGAGCATTCTGCTTTACTTTCATCCTGATTTAAGCTATCAACCGTTAAGGTTTAGGAAGGGCCGAATCTAATGTTGCAATAACTTGTGGCCCAGCCCTTTTGTTTATATTTAACAAATTACATGATGCTTGTGTGAATATGTAAACTAATTGAACAATAAAATATTATTAAACTAAGGTTTAGGAATTATTTCTTATATGGAACTGTTTGCCCGTACATAGTGGAACTGTTGTATTTTACGGAGGAATAAGTGGAAGGCGTAAAAGGTGTATCTATGCATTAATGGGTTAAATTTGGTGGCTACTTAAATCAGTATGGTAAGAAAACAAAACAGTATTTTGACCCTGGTTTTGTTAACATTTTGTTTTATCACCAACAAGTGAATTTCCGTAAGAGTATTTGAAGTACATTCGAACTTCGATATCTTAAACTCGCTTAACTCGACTTTTCCGATATTTCGAAATATGAATTTGCCTTATTTCAAGCTTGGTTTAGGTGACCATGCCCGTGTTTCAAAGTTAAAACGCGGCTAAAAGCCGCGTTTTAACTTTAAAATACGAATATGTTCGACTTAACCGAGTCCGAGATATCGTAGTTCGACTGTATTACTTCATATTTGACCCTTTCATCTTCAAAGTTATTGTGGATATTTTACCCCTTTCACCGCTATATTTTCATCTGCTTTAAAAATTGTGTCTGCAATATCATTTCAAAATTAGATATAAGACAGTACGAACTTTCGAAACAAGTCTTAAACGATTTGGATCTTGACCAGACGCCGCGTCACCGTCATAGTGCCGTCTGCCTCAATACTTGGTATTGTCTACAATATGGTTTCAAAGTTAGATTTAATACAGAATGACAGATGTAATTTAAAAATGAATGTCAAACAGTTTGGATCCTGATCAGACGTCTCGTTGCACGGCGTCTGATGAGGATCCAAACTGTTCGCAAATTCGCCTGTTGACGTCATGTACAGCGAAAAGACTATTACATGAGCTGTACTTTGAATAATTACTGATCATTCAAACTCCTCTCTGTACTAGATCAAATTACAGTATTCAATGCATTCGCGTTGATTAGAATACAGATGAACTTCGATGTCTTGTATTCGCTTAACTCGAACTATCCGGTAGTTCGACACATGAAATGCATTATTTCATTTTCCGTTCAGTCGAACATACCCATATTTCAAAGTTAAAACGTGGCTGAGCCACGTTTTAACTTTGAAATACGGGTATGTTCGACCAAACCGAGTTCGAGATAGCGAAAGTCGACTGTATTTCCGGAATATGTTTCTTGGAGATACAGTGGAGAAAACGTTATTCTTTCCCGTTTAAACGCAAACGTACGCAAACGCATCGCAGTAAAACGTAGAAAAGGACAAGTTATTGACAATCCTGATCATTTATTCTAATCTGGGTGGCAAACAGTTTGGAGCCTGATCAGACGCCGGGTAACCCGGCGTCTGATCTGGCTCCAAACTGTTTGCACTGCAAATAATAGTTTTAGCGTAAACGCGTTTATTGGGAAAGAATAACAGATTCTCCACTGTATAGAATGCTGTTGCAGTTTGATTTAAATCAGATCACCCTACAGATAAATAACAATATTGTTGGAGGGGCGTGTCCGCTTACTGGAGCAGAACAGCTATGACGTCAATAACAGTACTTGTTTTGAATTGTTTACAGAATAAGTACAACTCCGATAACTCGACTCTCTTAAGTCGAACATAGTCCTTATTTAAAAGTTAAAACGTAGCTAAACCACGTTTTAATTTTGACATAATTATATGGTCGACTTAAACGAAGCAGAAATAATCTAACTTAACTGTACGTAGAATTTTGGGACTATTCGATTTAGGCGTGTTCGAGATATCGATGTACATGCTAAACTTAAGTTTTTCCAGTTGTAAACCGACATCTGATCAGGCTCCATACTATTTTCCACTCAGATGACAAATTTTCGAAAACTTTATTTCATTACGTTCTCTTTATGTTTTATGTTTCCGTTTCAAAGCATGTGTTTGTTGGAGATGAGAAGAAATAAAAAAAACAAATTTAGTTTTAGATTTTGTCAGACAATGAATGTACAGTGGATAAAACGTTATTATTTCCCTTTTAAATGCAAACGAAACTCAAGCGCAAAGCACTAAAACGTAGAAAATGCACAACATGTGAACATTTCTGACAATTGATGTTTATCTTGGTGAGAAATAGTTTGGAGCCTGATCAGACGCCGGGTTACCCGGCGTCTGATCTGGCTCCAAGCTGTTTGCAATGGAAATAATAGTTTAAGCGTAAACGCGTTTATTGGGAGAAAATAACGTTTTCTCCACTGTAACTTCACGAACATACGCACAGCCCTCATGAATAAAGGATAAACTGTAACTGACGACAACTTAATAACATCATATAGATCTCGCGTCATATTAATTTTAGTCAACTCGTTTATTAAAAAAGATAAGTAATGAGCACGAGTGTGAGATTTTATTTATCACATAACAATTGTAAACACCTATTAAATCCTCCCACAGAAATGACCAACTACGCTACTATTCGAGCAATCGAGAGTGATTTGTACAAGTTCATATAGCTTGTTCATATTCGATGTAAAGGAAAAAAAAGTTTAAATCTTAAATCAATCGAAGCCATTGTTTGTAGTATTTCTTCTATATAGATTTTCGACCAAAACCTGACGTTGTGTTGACGACAGTTGGTGTATTTATTATACAGCTCTCATACAGCGCTTTTGGACGAAATGGTTTGGCCGGAGGCTAAATTTCGATATTTCACTAGTGGATTACGATTGCGCTAGTATTGATATTGTTATAACAACTGTTACTACTACGTATTCTATTACTATTACTACTACTACTACTTGTAATAATAATGTTAACATACTTCTAATTCTTCTTTTTTCCCTTATTCTTTATTTCTACCATTATCATTTATCATAACTACATGTACTTCTTCTAGCAGTTTCGCCACTACATCTTACACATGTGTTTCTTATAATAGTACAACATTTGTGGTTATTCGGCCCAAAGGAACGAGTTATATATAAGTTAATTCAATTACAAGGTTACAAATTATTTATAATTGTAATCACAGAAGATGACTTTGACTTTTGTTGTGTGCGATAAGTGAAGCGTGTTGCTCTATGTAACTCAATCAAAGCAACGTAAACACACATATACCGATCAGTCAAAAGAATGCTCTCTTCCTTTGATGATTAAGGAATTATGACCGCTTAAAGTACGAAAGTAAAGCTAAATACTCCTTCAGTAGTATTCTATTTAACCCATGTGTGCCCACGATCCCATAAATTGGACATAGGCAAACAGTATAGACTCTGACCAGACGCCCCATTATGCGGCGTCTGATCAGAATAAACACTGTTTGCTGATAGGAATTTCCATTTAAAACAAAATAATTTAATATTGTTTGTTTTCATTACATTTGGTTAGCTGTGATTGGCTATAATTTTTGTTTCATAACTCCATGAAAATAATAAAATTCAGGCCACGCCTTGTCAGGACTACTTTCACTTAGTCCAACTGCTCTTCACAAGCGCTGCATGAAGCAGGATGCCAAATGACGTCATTGACGTCGACGTTACTACATAACAACGACGCGTTTTGGCGGAAAATATTAAATGGCGGAGGGACTACAACCTTCGTTTTAAAAGCGTTAAAAAAAGAACATTCGCCTTAGATTCTCTATTCAACTACTTTCTTAAATTCAGAAGTGATATTAAATTAAAAGGAATAATTCGAATATTTATTGTATTCATGGAGGTATGAAAAAAAACCTGGTCACACTTTTGTATGAAACCGTTTCGCGGTTTCATACAGTGTGACCAGGTTTTTTTTTCATACCTCCATGAATACAATAAATATTCGAATTATTCCTTAAATGAAAATGAAAATGCTGACCAGGCATCCCTTTGATAAAACATGGATTGATCCAATATATAAACATGGAAGAATCAACTGGTCGTAAATGGGTTTACTTCAATGCTGCTTAAATATGCCCCATGTGTTACATGTAACCCATTACTCCATGAATACGCTTTTTACGCATTTAATGCATTCTTCGACTGAAGGAAAATATTCCACTTAAAACAATCCTGAATATGTACGATAAGAAATATTACCTACATCCTAGCAAATGGTAGCTTCAACCTAGTTGAAAATAAAGCAGAATTCGCCTACTGTTTTTTCAGCGGAGATGTGTAATATCTACTTAGACAATAAAACGCCCTACATCATTAATATGCGATATACATGTACTTCTATAAGACAGCGAAAAGATATTTCTGTCGCACGGCTAGACCACACAGCTATTACAGGAAGGGGCGTAGCTATTTTATTCATTACCAAATGTGCATATAACCTTTTATTGATGTGTACATCAGTACATCATCATATAACACATACACTTTACCTTTCATTTTGTATAAGCTAACATATGAAGTCAGTACCATTGTTGAATATTCGTTTGTGGTATTTATGTTGAGGCGACAGTATACTCGTCATGAGTTTTTAAAGTGAAAAAAGGGTTTTAAGGACAGTGGTGTGTGCATAAAGAATAGACTATTGTCCTATTTTCGCTCATGTGGGAAAGGGATTTGCCCCATGGGGAATCACTCTATCCTCCATACCACGTGACGTCTTTTATTGTTTGTCCAGCTTAACTACACGCGCTGCATGACGCGGGGAACTAAATGACGTCATTTACGTCATTTCTGATGCCGTTACTATAAAAACGTCATAAGTTGGCGGAAAAAAAGTGCGCACAAACTGCAATTAGTTCGTTATTTGTATCACGTGTTAATCATTTAAATGGGAGGGAAAACATTCACATTCATTTTGTTGATGTAGGGTAGGAATTTCTTCCCCTCGGGTCAGACAATTCACGCAGGAATTCGGCAAGCCTCGATCCTGCATGACTTTTCTGACTCTCTGGGGAGAAATTCCTATCCTACATCAACACTCATGGTGGATTATTATAATCTCTTAAAGAGGTTCACAGAAGTTAACAGTAAAACCTATATCTAATAACACAATAAGTATTATTGATGTGGCCCGGTATGGACTTTCAATATTACTATTGCACTTCATTAAGTATTCACTTGCCTTAAATATCGATATCCTCTATTACTGGGTGGTCCCGCAAAGTAGTTGATCGGGATCCAAACTATTTGTAAAAAAATGTTGTAATTGGATTAAAGCAGGGATTAGGTAAACGCGAGTTCATGTTGTCACAATAATTATTATCTCTGATATTTCAAATTGTGCGCCCAGTATTCGTTTAAAGTTTATGGCTGTAAATAGAAACTCCTTGCTATTTCATATTTTAATATCCTGGTATATCTCTGCACATAAAATACGTTAAAATATGATACATATTAATATTACACAACACTCAATCATAACCATCAAATATGTCATTAAAACACTGTAATTAATTACTTAATCCACACAGGATAGTGCCACACAGGCTAAAGTCTCCACACAGGCAAAACATATCACAAATGTAGTTCATAACGAATGTTCGATAAGTGTAATAATATTAATTTTATGCCACACAGGCAAGATACTGTTAATGCCACTAAGGCGTAATAGTGTATATGCCACACAGGCTATGTCATGACGTCAGGATCTACGGACTTCTCCAACTATTGCATATCTATAGCACAAATGTCAAAGTCTTAAAATTCTTTCAACTCTCTCACACACCACGGTATATAAAACCGACTAAACATTGACATAATCAACTTTGGTCATATCAATTAAAACAAAAGTTAGTTAAAACCAAATTATTCATCATCATACAAGTAAGTTATGTGTAGACGAATACAAAGCATATACTATGCTAGTCATATATAAATTCAGCTTTACATAATACTACTCAATATACAATGCATTATATGAAAGTATGACTTATACCATCAGTCACTGTGTTTTATAACACACCCTTAACGTTTGTCCCTAGCTCCTGGACTAAGTCCTAAGTTCTGATTTCAATAATCTGGCTCCTGGACTAATCATTCGCAATAATCTGGAACTATTGCATGTGATTATTGGAATAAATATATCATCATGGTAGTCTGCCACTAGTTAAATGCGTATGGGAGATTGCTAAAGAAATACGACTTAAGGGTGTATCAATGTCATGAGCCATTTTTTCAAAGTATTAAACTTTTTTTCTATCATTGTTTTTTTGGAAGAGCTATTTATGATGAATGAAACAATGAAAATAAATATATATGGTGGTGTCCTTTTTTTTTAGCTACAGCGATTTGAAAAAGGTATGTCAAATTTGGAATTTTTTTCTTCAAATTTTACCCATTCATAGTACAAGCTTCAGTAAAATCTATTTCAAAACAAAACAAAAATGTTAATTTGGGTTTTCTTTATTTATTTCATGTCTATGGTGGTATGTTCACATGTAGAAACCAAATTTAGACAAAGCAGGCACCAGGTTTGAACAATATGGATCCTTGAATATCAAAAATATGCTTTATATAGGGCATGATTTTATTAGATTTTTTATTTTATGAAAAAAAGTAAAAAAGTTTGAAAATGAAATAGTTATAGTATTAAACTTTTTCTGATATTCTACCAGATGAAAGCCCATACTAAGGCAGTTCAAAATATGAAAAGAAATTGAAAGGTCAGTGTTAAACATTTTGAGTTATTAAAGTAAAAAGAGGTATCGCCCCTTACAAAATTTACAAAAAAGTACCATATCGATGATATTTAGAGCTTTATAAATTTCACATTTTGTGCCGTTTTTTTCTTAAATTAGTTTTTGTATGAAGAAATACTACCATAGATAGGAAATAAATAACACAAAACCAAATTATCGTATTTGTTTTCATTTAAAATGGATTTTATTGAAGCGGGATGCTTGAAAAGGACAAAATAAGAGTAAGTGGGTGGGGTAACATTTTACATGGCCGTAGAGCCAACTGTTGTTCACCAAAATGTACACTTTTTCTATTTTTTCATTCATCTTAAATAGCTCTTCAATACAAAACCATCATAGAGTGTTTTCATATACTTTGAAAAGTTCCCAAATTCATGACATTGATACACCCTTAAGTGTATGTCGTCTCCAAATAGATCTTTCAAACGGGACTTCTATGGGCAAAAAGTGATAGGCATAGCTTATGCAGGACAGGGAATGGTACCTTCTCTCAGCCCAAAACATACAGGGAATCACCTCTTCAATCTACAAATAAAAGAGGGCTACTACATGTAACTACCGTGTAGAACTAACAACAATTAGCATGCAAAATCCACGCGAAATACAGCATAACTAACTACAGTGGAGAATCTGTTATTCTTTCCCGATAAACGCGTTTACGCTAAAACTATTTTTTCTTTTACAAACAGTTTGGAGCCAGATCAGACGCCGGGTAACCCGGCGTCTGATCAGGCTCCAAACTGTTTGCCACCAAGATAAACATGAATTATCAGAATTGTCCAAAAGTTGTTCTTTTCTACGTTTTAGTGTTTTGCGTTTGCGTACGTTTGCGTTTAAACGGGAAAGAATAACAGATTCTCCACTGTACATGTATGTGTGTGGTCGGGACGGGAGAAAAGGACACTTACATATATATCTCAGACTCTAATGTAGTAACGGCCACATTCCAACACTGTAGAGAATACTTCTGGCCTCTTCAAGTATCTAATATGTTCTTCATTATGTACATGGAAACTTTTTCTCACCTGAGATAACCAAAGTCAATCATGCATAACGCTAGTGGACAGCCAATTTTTCTAGGTGTAATCACCAAACAACAAACAATGACCACTTCTCACAGTAAGGCAGAGTGCACTGAAAACTCATTATGTCATGCTCTTAACCCACCTCAAAGCAAGAATTACTTTAAAATTCATATCAGTGTTAAAGTATACCTCGCTTTAACTATTTCATGGTGAAAAACAATAATCAACACAATTTGAGACAGGATTAAAGCAAAGAAGAATGTGCCCTTTGACACATTCTGCTTTGCTTTCAACCTGCTCCAAGACCTTAAACACAATTATGACTCTAAAACAGATAAATCAAATAGTCAATAGAATGACAGAGGCTTAAGGCTGTCTGAGAGTTTAGCAAAATGTGCCTTTAAAAGGTTAATAACTTAATATAATGCTTGGAAACTTATTCATAAAAAGAAAACTAAAGCCAATTTATTGATTGTAGACTGAAGCCTGTAGAAAGTAAGGCAGAAAGCACTGGAAGCACACTGTGCTTTGCTTTCAACTGACTTCAATGGTATAAATCATCAAATATATCATAGTTAAGTATATACATGTAGACCAACTTAATATGTGATTGTAGCTTGTGGCCTGCTGAAAGTAAGGCAGAGTGCATAAACACTCATTCTGTCATGCTTTCAATCCGCTACATGCAGTAAAGATGCTTCCAACACTAGGGGCATGATGGTAAACAGTGTATCTGTTACATAGTGTACAAATAAGAAGCTTAAGGCAGTTTGAGAGTAGAGCAGAATGTGCCTTTAAAAGATGCTTTCTGCCCTATTCTCATCCACTTAAGTGTTAAACTGTTGTTGTTGTTGTTTTTCCATAAACAAAATACAAACAAATCCAGAAATAGGCTAAAAAACATTAACTATTTCATAGTTAAGTATATAGACCAAAGTTAACATGGGATTGTAGCCTGCTGAAAGTAGGGCAGAATGCACTGAAAACTCACTCTTGTCATGCTTTCAACCCGCTACAAGCAGTAAATATATTTCCAACACCAGGAGCAGGGTGGAAAGCAGTACAAATGCTCCAAAGTATACATATCAAAGTTAATACAGTGCTTGGAAACTAAAACAAAGCTAATCTATTGATTGTAGCTTGAAGCCTGCAGAAAGTAAGACAGAAGGTGCTGAAAGCACACTCTGTCTTGCTTTCAACTCGCTTCTATTGTTAATTTGCTACCAACATCAGGAACAAGATGAAAATAGGTAACACTTTAAAACTGGGAGCCTACTGAAGGCAGAGCAGATTGCGACTTGGAGTGCACTCTGCTATGCTTTCAATACGCCTCAAGTGATACCCTGTTTTCATAACCTAGAAACAGGCTATAATACAGTAACTACTCCATAGTATTTCGATTCAAAGCTAATACAGTGATTGAAAGCTTAGGGTTGACTGAAAGTGAAGAAGAATGCGCCTAAGGAAGCATTCTGCTTTACTTTCACTCACCGGTTTCCAAAACTGGAAAATGGCTATGTAATGAGTTCATCTTAATAATTATGGTAACTACATGTAATTATGATAACCACTTAGTTGGTTGTCATTGTATGTATGTTTGCTTGCATGTTTGTTTGTTTGTACAAAGAGAATGTAATTTATTACCATTGTCTTTATATATATATATATATAAAAAAGATCTATTTAGTAGTAACAAATATTGAAATGGAAAAGCTCAGTTCACATTACAATTTATGTGCACAGAGTTACTTCTATTTCCATATTTAGGTATGTTTTCTTCCAAATACATACTACAACGCCACCAAACGGAGATTTGGTGCAGTCATTCATAAGTTTGTAAATTTTGTATTGAACTATACATTAAAACCAACAACATATAGATCTACTGTCTCCATAAATAGTACAACAATATTATGTACACAATGCAAGGGACAACAGTTATTCAGACAGCGTATTTTGGTTAAACGCACACTGCTACCCCCCATCCCGTCTCAGTTACACCCCCCCCCCCCCCCCCCAGAAAGCCAGAACCCATTCATATTCTTCACGTGACCCCCCCCCCCCCCATTTAAACAAACACAAACACTTTACGACTTTTACCTTTCTTTTAAAGTATAGTGCACCTATTTCAGAGTATTACGGTCAAATTGGCTAGTTTTTGCGTTTTGTTTTCGGCAAAGGTTGGCAGGTTTGACATATCATTTATGAACAGCAGGCCATTAGCACGCCGGCACTATCTACATGCCTACTTACTTCAGGCTATTAATTAACAATCAAGATTTACTTACCCACATGATAGATAGATAGATAGATATTTTATTGATTTAAACTATACATAGTTTCTCATCAATACAAATATAAATTAACAATACATCATAATAATAGGTACATGTGATAGATACATTCAAATACTTAACCCATTTCCCCATAAATACGCCTTGCTACGCCTTCACTTTATGCCTCTGCTGTAGGAAATAATTCCGCTTATTATGTACCTTTACAATTAAAGTTTCCTATTTCCTAGTAGGTGGTAGCCTAAAGCAGGTTGAAAGCAAAGCAGAATGTGCCTTACGGTCTGAAACTACTGGTCCAAATTAAAAATAATTTTACACAAATGGTCAATTGATGATCCTCTAGCAGATTTCTTAAAATCATTTTGTTATCTTAAATAACATGGCCACCAGTGTGTGGGGCAAGTTTTCCTTATGTTACTGTTTACTAAAAACTTTAAAAATCTTCTTCTCTGAAACTACTGGTCCAAATTAAAAAATAATTTTACACAAATGGTCAATTGATGATCCTCTACCAGATTTCTTAAAATCTTTTTGTTATTAAAAAAAAACATGGCCACCAGTGGGAGGGGCAAGTTTTCCTATTATTTCTTTATAGAAAAAATTTCAAATTTTTTTTCTCTGAAACTGTTGTTCTGATTTAAGAAGTATTGTACACAAATGATGATTCATGGTGACCATTTGCCAGTTTTCTTCCAATAATCTTCCTAGCTCAAACAACATGGCCACCAGTGGGTGGGGGTGAATAAGTGAAAACTTAATGCCAAAAATGCACTATTTCATTGATTAAAGAGCAAAAATTTTCGCCACAGCGCGGGAGGGAGAGCCCTCCCGCACCCTCCCCCTATGCCCCAAATTCAACATGCCTTCAGAAATTCCTGGGGAAATCCCTGCGGTGCTTTCTGCTTTACTTTCATCCCACTCTAAGTTTTTGCCTATCTTCAATACTAGAGACAAGGCTATGGGGTAATGGGTTAATACACTGTATTTCTTATTTCCTATCAATCAAATACATTTAGATTTATTTTTTTTACTATTGAATTGTAGAAATATGACTCATTTTGAGGATGAGTTTAAAATACTATGAAATAATAACACTTTTTCTAATCTTAAATGCTTATGTTAAATATTTAGAAAGTCTAGATATAATACCATTTGAAGAGTTCAATAACTGTAGGAATTTAAACATACTAGGTCTATTTATAAAATATGGTTTAATATATGTTCTTCGTATTTGATTATAGGCCTGACACACTAGTACAAAATGAAATTCATCTTCAATTTCATTTTTATCACAAAAAATACAAATACGTTCATGTATTTCCAATCTGTTTCTAGAATATCTGCCAGTTTCAATTTTTAGCGTATGAGCTGAAATTCGAATTTTAGACAACAATATACGGTTCTCTCTTGCGGTAATAAAATCTAAATAGTCTTCAAAGCCGAATGAAATTTTCAATTCCTTGTATAAAGTCAGCTTTTTATTATTACCAATATCACCAAACCATTTTTGAATAAAACCGTCTTGTATTCTTTGCTTAAACATTGTTAAGAAAACTTTGTCATTGACAACCTGGAACGGCTGCTGCCATATATACATGAATCCATATTCAGATAACAAATTCTTTACACATGTAGCCCAGTTTTTCATACCATTCTCACAATCCTCTAGTGAGCGCTGGTATACATGTCTAATGATAATGTTATCTGAAGATTGAATTTTTAGCCAATACTTAACAATATTTACATATCTATATACATATAACGGGAATCTACCTAAATCCCCATAAACTGCATTATTACAAGCACTAAGTTTTACACCTAAAATATTTTTACAAAATTTCAAATGGATGCGTTCTAGATCCTTTGACTTTGTAAATCCCCAAATCGGCGATCCATAGTTAAGAATTGAAGACACAAAAGCATCAAACAACTGTAAACATAATTTAGGCTTAAGATCAAACTTCTTAATATTTAATAACAATACCTTCATAGCCTTCAGTGCTTTTCCATAAACAAATTGATTGTTTAAAACAAAAGTACCGGTATAATTAAACACTACGCCTAAGTAATTAAAATTGTTTACTATTTCTATTCTTTCACCTTTATACAACCAATTTTCATTTTCTAATAGCCCGCCCCTTTTTCTAAAAACCACAATTTTCGTTTTGTCCACATTGACTTCTAAACCCCATTTATTACAATATTCTTCTAATTTATTCAAGTTATTTTGCAAGTCTTCTGGAGAATGTCCTAATACAATCATGTCGTCTGCAAAGAGAAGGAGTATAAGGGTCAAATCATAAAACGAAAGTCCGCAATTTACTCTATCCTGCATGTATAATTCGAGATCCTCAATAAAAAGTGCGAACATTATAGGTGAATTTGTCTCCCCTTGTCTTAAGCCCACCGATATGTCGAAGAAATCTGAAAGAGAATTGCAATGTTTAACACATGATTTAACCGAAGCATACATTGCACGCATTATCCGAAGAAGTTTCCCACTAATACCCTGTTTATACAATTTAAGCCACAACGCATTTCTATTTATAGAGTCAAATGCCCTTTTTAAATCGATAAATGCACAGTACAATCTACCCTTATTATTCAATGTTTGATCAATTATATTTTTCAGTAAAAACATAGCATCTATTGTCGAACGCCCTTTTCTGAATCCAAATTGCGCATCAGAAATAACGTTATAGTTATCGCAAAATTGAGTAACTCTTGAATTTAAAACACTTGTAAATAATTTGCCAAAGCAGCTCATTAAAGTTATGCCTCTATAGTTCGACACTACGTTCTTATCCCCCTTTTTATGTAACGGTACAATAAATCCTTGTGACCATGTTGATGGGAAATATCCCTTATTAAAAACAATGTTAAATAAATCTGTAATATGACCTGCAATAATATCTGCAGTTTCAATAAAGAACTCATTTATCAAAAAATCACTGGGAGCACACGATTTATTTCGTTTCAGCTTTTTAATAGCAGACGACACTTCTTGTATTGTAATAGGCTGATCAAGTTCAACACAAATTTGATTACATTCATCAAAATCATGAGCCTGATTAAAATGTTCAGCTTCATCAATGTTAACATCATTCAGGTCGTTAAACATACTTAAAAAGTAATTATGAAAGTCAGATAGATCTAGATCTACACTGTCTGAAGTAGCATTCTTACGCGTAGAAAAATATTTCCAAAACTCACGCGGTTTAGAATATTTCAATTGTTCGAGCTCCCTTGCTTTCTTGTATTTATAAGCTCTTCGTTTTTTACGGATAAGAAGTTTATAATCTTGTTTTAAATTAAACAATTCTATTCTACTTTCATAAGACCTTTCTTTGTAAAAATTATGTAATGCAGCTTTATACTTCTGTTTAGATTGGTAACACTCGCTATCAAACCAGTAATTTGAATCGCACTTTCTAAAATGCTGTCTGCTTTCATTTATAATAGATTCCTTTACAAACAGATTTTCTGTTACATCACATATAACTGAAGAAAACTTATTAACAATCTCATCAACATTGCAATTTTCGGTAAGATCTACATGGTTAACAATATTATTCAAGCATGGCAATTTAGCAATAAGCTTCGATCTAAATGAATCACGGTATAAACCATTCCACTTGACTGTAGTAACGGACTGCACGGGTTTCTCGGGTATTTCTTTATTACAACAGATTACAAATGAAAGAGGCGCATGATCGCTAAACACATTGAAATCATTCACTTTAAAATTATGTACCCGTGCAAAATCACATTCCTTCAGTAACAAGTAGTCAATAATAGTACACCCTGCCCTATTCATGTAAGTATAATTTCCCACCCTACAGTCGTACCCCAATCTACCGTTAGCTATTCTTATTTCAGTTGCCTTACACAAATCAAGTAAGCTATTTCCACGCGTGTTACACACGGTGTCTAAAGAGGCCCGCTCAAGGGGTAAATCAGGCACATACTCATCAGGATCCATACCACGTAAAACTGTATCGCATGAAATATAGTCAGCCCTGTTACAAGTCCTGGCATTACAATCGCCTGAAAGCATAACACAACCTAACTGCTCAAAACTAAAAATAACTTCCTGTAACAAATTAAATAAATCGGCATCATAAAGGTTTGCTATAGGTGATTCATCAGCCCATAAGTACATAGCACAAAAGTATACATCTATATCGTTTTCAAAAAAGTGTTTATCCAATTTAAACCAAATAAGAGTGTCAAAGTGATTTTTTACTATAGAAATGCCATTTTTAATGCCATCTCTACAGTAAATAACCAATCCTCCACTATTACGTTTAGCTCTCTTGTTTCGAAACTTTCTATAGAAATGCCAACAATGGTAACCTGGAATTTCTATTACACTGTCCTTAGCTGTCCATGTTTCTGTAAGAATAATTATATCGTTCTCAACTAATGAATGCATGTAGAAGGTGGAAACGGCATGCGGTCACACATTCTAAATGCAGCTTAATAATACTCCAAATTTATTTCACTAATCCACTTTAAATTCCATCTCTGCAGAATACTTCTTATGAATTTTATCACATTTCACTAAATTCCCTTTGAACTTCGAACTAGATCACTTTTGTCGGTAGCTTAAACACACGCCGTAACATTTCTACAACCACCCAATTCAAAACAAAAAATCCGAAATTCACGTGCGACCTTGACCGACTCACAATCCAGTGACCCAGAGAGACAGTAATTTACATACATGTAGCGGTGCAGCCGCTAGCCGATCTAAACTAGGTTATAACCAAAAATAGATCTATAGAGAGATGCCAAGGAATTTATATCACATTTCACAAAAACTCCCTTTGAAACTTGAACTAGATCACTTTGGTCGGCAGTTTAAACGCACGCCGTATAACATCTCCTACAGCAACACCCAATTAAAATAAATCGGAATGCACGTGCGTCCTTAGAAATAAATCGAGGTCGCCAGACACACACCCACTGACCCAGTGGCAGTCTACACTGGCCACGCTTAACTCATTCACCCCTGAAACTTTAATGAACAATCCAATTTCGAAATAAGTCTGGTCCATTTTTGCCTTTTAGGGTTGATTTTAACAATACATTTGAGAATGACAAATAATGTTGATCCTGATCAGGGGGCTCCTTAAGGAGCCCTCTAATCAGGATCCACACTGTTTGCATTGGACAAGTGTAATCCTAACAGGTACACTGTTTATAAACGACGACTATACTCGTTGCTAGGGCTGAAAGTGTCAACTAGGTAATAACCGAAAATATATCCCTAAAAAATTGTCAATATTTGATGTTAGAGGAAGATTTCATATAACTGCTTTTGAATAAAAGTTGTCCTCTGTGTTCACGTGGCTTTGATATAGTATTAAAGAATGTATTCTCTTGTATATGTAATTGTACATACTGAGAAAATGAAGAATAAAACTTGGAACTTGGAAACTTGGAAACAGTACAGTGGACCCCTGTTACATACAGTGGACCCTTGTTATAACTAAAATACTTGACACATATTGTCCAACTTAACCCCAACTTGCAATATTTCAGATAAACTTATATATTTTGTTCTTTGTCCCGCACAGCTTATACCAGTACATGGCTACCTTTATACCTGAAACAAACATAGTTACCTATACAACATTTATATATACTAGTCAACTGATTAAAGCTTGAAAAGTAGAACCAAATATATAACAGTACCTGTCTGAATGACACATTTCATAAATGTCTTTAATTAACCTCCGTTCAGAGGATTTAATACACCGACTTCTTATGTAATTACCTTTCGAGCATCAGAGAGACAAACGTTGTTATTCTAATTTTCCAATATCGCATTTTTATTCCAAACCATCATGTGCATTGCAATCACCTTGGAGTCTGAGCAGACACCGAGTTATTCGGCGTCTTTATAAACTTTAAACTGGTTGCCATTCGGATTTAAAAAACTGTTTAATATCGATTCGAACATTTACTATCAACTGGAAAGTTAAAGGTGTTCTTCACTGCCATGCACATTATTTTTGACATAAAATTATATGAGTCTGGCGTGTCGACTGACCAAGGCTTGATTTGGTAGTCCGCATGATCTAGATACAAGTTCTGCTTAGTGTGTGCAGTGAATAACAGTACTCCCTCTCTACAACGACGCCCAATGGGAGACAACAAATATGTATGTTGTTCGGAGTGAGTCGTTATGGGGAGGGAAATAGTCTTAAATTTGCAAACAGCTTGAATCCAGATCAGACGCCGCGCAACGCGGCGTCTGATCTAGATTCAAGATGTTTGTCACTCGTCATTAAGCCTTTTCTGTCAAAATGCCCATTATGTAACTTTTAGAAGAACAGCAGACGACAATTTCAAGCGGACGTTACTGCAGCAATGACATAGCAAGAATTAATTGTCTTGTTTGGGGACCAGCGACAATGGGTCGTTTTAAGGAAGGAATCGTTGTTGGGGGCCATTGAAGAGAGGGAGCGCTGTACACCAATTAGCAGAGATATCTGCATTGAGCACGAAGGTCATACAGTAATGATCCGGTTTCTGATTAAGATCCATAGCTGTTTTGTAAGCCTGATTCAAGAAGGGTTTGTCATAAATACATGTACATCCACACATATTAATCATCGTTCAGATGTATAATTCAATTGTATTTATCTTTCTAGTAAACAGCACTAACTATCTCCCAAACCTCATATCTTTTCCACCTCTTCTTTAATCGTCTGAGTGCTGTGTTACTGAAGCCGGTTACGGCTGTCTTCTGCCACAGGTCTCAAAAGTTGATTCAATTGCATCTTCTGACAGAATATATCAACAGACGTGTAGACAATTTGGGTCTAGTTGAGAGGCTGAAATGAATCAAAACTGTTTTTAACAGTTTCTACAAATTCATCAGAAGCACGCAGAAGTTAACCCCTTCACTGCCTTACGTCTAGTACGATGGTTATTTGCAAACAGTTTGGATCCTGATCAGACGCCGCGTCACGCGGCGTCTGATCAGGATCCAAACTGTTTGACACTCATTTTAATAATTCTTAAATCAAAATACCTAATAACTAAATTTGAAAAGAAGAGCAGACGATAATTGTTTAAAAACTATGACGTCACGGCAGTGAAGGGGTTAAACGATCTTTATGTACCGATGGGTCGTAAAGCACCATCCATTTAGTCAATCAGACAACGTGTATATTAAGAAGGCTCTTTACGTGCATGCTCTTTACACTCGTAATCAAATTAACCTTGATATGTACCTTTTAACCTCAATTTGTAAACAAAATCATTTAGATGAAGGAGAACACGCTAAAAGTCTCCAAATATATGAAAGGTATTTCAAGTAAAACAATTATTCCAGTTAGAGGACAACATTCTTGTTTTGTACTCCTTCGTCCTTTTTCCGCCAAAATAACAGCTGCTCCATCTATCGGCTGCAAAATCCAAGTAATTACATATTAATGAATGGAGTATGTTTCAACGTGGAAAAATGGTTTCAAATAGTTTCGATCCTGATCATATCCCGAAATACTCAGCATCTTATATCGATTAAAAGTGTTTACAAATGCCAGACAGTCGAATGCACACTGCACTGTTTTAAAGGTTCCAAATGGCCTATAACCATCGGTTTATACGTATTTGCACCACTCGACTCAACAGTCATTGAATATGAAGCTTTTACATGTCACTTATTTCGTGTTTTGCCGGAGTATACTTGCAATGACAGATCAAATGCCAATAAACTCGGCCTCCAATTAAGATCCAAACAGCTTGATAAAAACCTTTCTGTTTCTTCATTCAAATTACCTAAAATATTATTTTGAGAAAGAAAGCAAAAGAAAGCATGTCAGTCCATGGGTGAACGTCGACTACAACCGCATTTTGATGTAGATAGAATGTGATTGAACTGTAAGAAATGGTTCGCAAATACATGTAGCAGTAAAGCTCGCAGTATACCGAAGACGAATTCAATTTTGTTCTTACAAATATCACGTTTGTTGGTGTCATCATTTCAATGCATGTTTTAATGTACAGTTTGAACTGGTGTCTACTTAGAATTTTGATAATTCATCTAACTTTTCTTTTTTTGCACATATAGTAAACATTAGTACACTACAACTTAACCCTTCGAACCCTAATCCCGCATATTGGCGTCCTTTTCAAACAGTGTACATGTGAATAATACACTTGTCATGTGCAAACAGTGATGACCCAGATCAGAGGGCTCCGAAAGGAGCCCTCTGATCAGGGTCTTCACTGTTTGTCATAATGCCAAAAATGGACAAAAACAACCCTTAAAAGCCAGAAATGGACTAGACTAAAATCGAAACTGGAATTGTCCATTTAAAGTTTCAGGGAGGAAAGAGTTAACGGGTTTGCACTGACATGTAGTTTGGATTAATCGAGACCAGGTTCCAATGTTATAATGCGTTTGGCTTCCAACATATTTAATCATTCCATTGATCTGACATTTGTTTGTCAATGTAAACGTTACCCAATAAGGGAATATATGTACTTGTATCTGGATCAAGGCAAAAGAAAATAGTGAGGATTAAAACCCAAGGACTAACCCAAGTCCTTAGGACCGGATCTTTTCTGTTTGCTACTATGAAATATGTACATAAATGGGTTAATAGTAATCACTTGCCATTATCAGTATTGTGTAAATAATTGCTAGGGGAAGGGCCGTAACTAATGTTTTTTAACTTGTGGCCCAACCCCATTTCCATGTTGAAATTTTGGAAATAAAATATGTTTAAACTAGCCTAAAACTAAAAACTGATAGTTATATGACCCATTAAAAGTTGATTTTACAAACGAATGATAACATGTTTTAAAATCTGATATTAATATTGAATTAATTTCCCTTGTGCGAAATGTGTTTACATGTAATTCAATACTTTATCACGTTTATTGTGAATTAAGTTTTTATGTCTTTTCTCGCTTTGTTATTATATTTATATAATTTCATGTGAAGCGCTCTTGAACGCACAGCTCCTGTGTGAAATGAGCGCTATATAAATCGGGTATAATAAAAATTATGATAATAATTGTATTGATATTAAAAATAATATTAATAATAATAATTATGACTTGAGTCAGATTTGAGCCTAATGAAATGCTTGAGATCGAACTCAGACTCTGCTCAAAAGCGTTATAACTTTGGTGCCCGGCTTTGAAGGTACAGTGGAGAATCTGTTATTCTTTCCCGTTTAAACGCA
Source organism: Gari tellinella (assembly GCA_922989275.2). Lineage (NCBI taxonomy): Eukaryota > Metazoa > Mollusca > Bivalvia > Cardiida > Psammobiidae > Gari > Gari tellinella. Next base: position 52,510,730 of record OV277866.1, read on the forward strand.
AACGTACGCAAACGCAAAGCACTAAAACGTAGAAAAGAACAACTTTTGGACAATTCTGATATTTCATGTTTATCTTGGTGGCAAACAGTTTGGAGCCTGATCAGACGCCGGGTCACCCGGCGTCTGATCTGGCTCCAAACTGTTTGCACTGCAAATAATAGTTTTAGCGTAAACGCGTTTATTGGGAAAGAATAACAGATTCTCCACTGTATTGGTGTCTGATTTTGCTTCAATCTGTTTGAAATTAACATCTTCACTGCCATGACGCCACGGAGTTTAATCAAGATTCAAACTGTTTGCGTATAACTATTGTACTCAGGGTAAGTCAGTGGAGAGGTTAAGATTTTTCAAAACGCGTCATCAGTTTGAAGTAAAGCTTTATGTTCTACATGTTTACATGTATTCAACATTAGTTTTGTTTCAAATGAAACAGTAACAATGCGTCTGACAAAATTGTTTGGTAGTACTGCGGAGAAACGTTATGTTATCCTAATCAACGCGTTTATACGAAAACTATTTTGTCCTTTGCAGACAGTTTGAGGTCAGATCAGAATTCTGGTAATATGGCGTCTGATCATCTGTACAAATGTTTTGCTGAATAAATTCAATTCGTCAGAATGTTCAAACTGTTGTCATTTGCTCCATTTAATTGTACGTATTGGCACTCAACAAAAAGAGCTTTTCCCCGCTGTTCTGATAATGCCATGCAATGGAGTTTAGAGGTTAGTCGTCTAATCATATTTTAGGTTTTTTATAGCGTATATAGCACCGAACCCTAATTTCATGCTCGGATAATTTACATACATCATTCTCCTAGATTGAGTTTATGTTGACTTCAAATAGAAACAAATAGGTTGAACAAATAAAACATGGAACTGCTTAATGGACATGCACTACAATATACTCGACTACTCATTTGAATGCATCAGGCACTTATCATACAGAAGCAATGATTTGCTCCCTAAATTGGTTACTTGAAATGTTTTTACTAAATCGACGTTTGTTTGGTTTTAGCATGATTATATTGCCTTAATATGAATATAAATCATATTTCGTGTTCGTGGTTATATGAAAAAACATTTTGACTGAATATCACAATGGCAGTTCCGCTTAGTGTGGATCCAGATCAGACGCCGAGTGATTAGCATCTGATCAGGATACATGTACAAGCTGTTTGACATAAAAGGGATGTTTAATCATTCAGTCGAAATGCACAAATTCAAAAAAAGGTTGTAAAATGCAGAATAAGGTTAAAAAGTGGACGGCATTACAGCAGTGCAAGGTTAGAGTCAATTAAACACGTATTGCGTTCTTAAATGTGTCGCCTTAGTATGACAATACAATGAATAAGTCTTGTGTCTGTAGTAAAAGCTTATTAATTAACAATGTTAACATGACACTCGTTTTGTCAATATAAAGATAGAGGAAGCTCACCGTAGTATATCTGAGACGTTTTACAACGCGCTTCCCTGTCCCGCTCTTCCCGCGGTTAAATGACGTGACATCATGCTTTCGTACGTAACGTTTGTGAAATGTCTCACGTTATTCCTATAGCCCGCAAAGACCATTTACTTGCAACTATACAGGTTACTGTCATTTCCCATTGTTCTGTCTTGTTCCATGTAATGTTTGTTCTATGCCAGATGGTGGATCGGTTAATATGTTTTATATGTGCAAAATTCTCAAAAAGAACTTTGCTGTTGGGTGTTAGATTCTTGTAAAAGTCGGTCGGAAAAATACATATGCTTAAGTATGAAACATTTATTTTCCTTTCTAATAATTTTCCTTAAATCTGGTCATGTTAGATTCTAAATAATATATATTCAACCGTTGTTTAACGATATTTTCCAACAGTTGGGAGTTGTGGTGCGCAGGAATTGTCCACGAATGACGAAAAGTTATTTAATAATTTGACCACCGATCGCAAGTTTACTTATATTTGCAAATAATTTGAATACTTGCAGTGGAGAAAATGTTATTATTTTCCGTTTGAACGCAAACGAAACACAAACGCAATACACTAAATTGTAATTCAGGACAAACGTTTGACACTTCAAACTATTCATGTTACTTTGATCGACAAACAGTTGAATCCTTATCAGACAACGGGTTACCCGGCGTCTGGTCAGGCTATAAATTGTTTACAATGGAAATAAAGGTGTTGGCTTTTAAAAAAGCTTTTATTTGTGAAGAATATCGTATTTTCCTCTGTATCTGCGGTGGCTGATTTTGATACAAACTCTTTGCAAAGTGGAGAACGGGTTAAACAGCAACTTAGCTAACGAATGGTGCATGACGCAGGACATAAAGAAATACAGACAACTGCTTTATGAGCCTTCTACATGTGTCTGCACTACACGGTCAACTCAAATAAGTTAAAATAGGAACTAAACTCAAGCTTGACTGTATAGTTGTACTACAGTGGAGAATCTGTTATTCTTTCCCAATAAACGCGTTTACGCTAAAACTATTATTTGCAGTGCAAACAGTTTGGAGCCAGATCAGACGCCGGGTAACCCGGCGTCTGATCAGGCTCCAAACTGTTTGCCACCAAGATAAACAAGAATTATCAGAATTGTCCAAAAGTTGTTCTTTTCTACGTTTTAGTGCTTTGCGTTTGCGTACGTTTGCGTTTAAACGGGAAAGAATAACAGATTCTCCACTGTACATAGATTTTGCTGACGGCTTTGAAATTTACTATCAAAATATAAAAGATATAAAAACGGGTCTGTAATGTTTCCTGTGGTATCTGATTTTCTAATAATCAGAAATAAATGATCTTTGAACAAAACAATTGTTGCATTTAATCGGATATTGTTCTCTTTTTTGCCAATATTTCAACTGTTGTGACACTCATAACATTTCAGTCGCTGGCATTCTGGGTAAAATTGCAATATGGTCATATTTCATCTTTTTCAGTAATGTTTTGACAAACATGTTACAGTAGAAAATATTTTATTTATTACCGTTTAACCGTTTCACTGCCTTCATGGGGTAACATCCCGTCTTACACAGTCGCTGCCACATTAGCGTTTGCTTATAATTTTTGTTTGCATTTACATGTACTTAATTTTGGAATTTCATTCACTTTTAGTTTCATATAAAGAAACAATGAGCATGAGTGTCGAACAGTCTGCATTCTGATCAGGGCTCACACTGTTTGCAAATGTCAGTGATATTGAAGTGAAAGGATTAAGTAAAAGGCAAATGCAATGTAAAAACGTAGTCACTCGTATTTTAGTAAATAATCAACATTTCCATCAACATTTCAGTTGTGGGGTTTTTTGCAGTTCATTGCATTGTATTGAAAGCACGGTAAATATAAACAAGTTGTTATCACATAAATAGTTGGACCACACAATAAAGAGCAATTTTGAAATATTATCATATTTTTCATCAACCATATTGAGAACAAACAAATTAGTATTTACTCATTTCCTTCCAAGTTTTATCGTCTGTTTGAACTCTCTTACATGTACAAAATGTATATGCCACAATGACGTCTGCATTCTTAGTATTGTTAATCTATGTCTGCAATATTTTTGAAGTCAGATTAAGGACTATTTTGACTGAAGAAATGTTGATACGAGTTTTAAACGGCAAACGTACCGCGGTGTCTAATCAGGAACCAAACTATTTTCAAAGTCTCATTTTGGCGCCGTTGACATGTACCAACGTTGGCATCTGATCTTGATCCACATTGTTTACCCTGCTTTTCTGCTGGTACTTGTAATCGACACCGTTGTTTTTGGGCAAAGAATTTTATGTAAGCCAGCATATGCACATATCTATTTTAATATATGTTAAACTCCTTCATTATCTTTCCATCGTGTGATATTTTGTTCAGATTGTTTATGTGAAACTGTTTGCATTTTACAGTTTAGAAAACGTTATTATTTCCCGCTTAAACGCAAACGAAACGCAAATGCAGTGCAGTAAAATGGAGAAAATGACAACTTTTCGACAATTCTGACTATTTATTTTAATCTAAGTGGCAAACAGTTCGGAGCCTGTTCAGACGCCGGGTGATCCGGCGTCTGATCAGGCGCCAAACTGTTTGCACTGGAGAAATACTTTTAGTTTAAACGCGTTTATAGGGAATGAATAACGTTTTCTCCACTGTATGTGGTCGTTCTACCTTTTATAGAATGTATGTATCATATTTGAAATAAAATTATGTTCTTTTCTGTTTATTTCCGGCATCATAGAAAAAAGCCGGGTTTTTACTGTAGACAATACTTTAAAGAATCTGTTGACGAAGCCTTATTGTATGTGTTAGTTTGGCTTAACGATATTCTAACCTCATAATAAAATGTTTACCAAATTACAAATGGCTAATTAATTTCAGAAGATGATCCTTGTACTGTGCGACTTAAAAGTTAGATTGATATCTTTTAATGCACAATGTACCTGTGTATAATCAGGTGTGTACTTTGGCTCGAGAAGTCACAATACCATTAATAGCTTATATAACAGGTTACTTTAACTGCGCAAGCACCTTTATAACTGTTTGCATGCTACCGGTGGAAACATTGGCTATATTTTCAAACAGTTTACGCCGCGTTATCGCGGCGACTCATCTGGATCCAAACTGTTTGACTCGCTTAATATGTTATAAAAGGAATTCAGAAAAATCTACTTTTAGAACAGTAGCAGAAGAACGTTGTTGAAGAGGACAATATTACCAAGCATGCAAATAGTTAAAATTTGTAATAAACAGGTACGTAACGTTACGGAACGTACTGTAAAACCCCGTTATTACGACAATTAAAATAACAACCCTATTCGTGAGTTATAATGTACGTGACAGCTTACAAAGGATCAAAGTAAAGCTTAACGCTCATGCGTGTGCTTTCTTCTTGACTTCAATGCTACTTGTAAGCATTCGCCGGCCATCGATACAAAAATTACGCATTCAAAATATTAATTGTTTAGAGTGGATGAAATAGAGAGATATTACTGTCTTTGTCAATATTTATCCTGCATCATTTAATTTTCTGCATGATGATTAACCTTGATGCAATTACACTTAACATTAAACGTTCCCGATGCCTATACTGTCAGTTTATTGATAATTTCTACATTTAATTCAGATTGAAAAACACAATGACATTTTATACTTACTGATATTAAAACAAAGCTTCGTACATTTTGACTAAGTAGCAATCGTTTCAACACGTCAATGGACAGGGCATCGAAACATCAGCCAATTTTCGTAAATTCTTTTGAAGGCTAACCATGAACGATAGACAAATGAACTTTAAACACGATAAGACATCATTATGTTTACTCTATAAGGCATGCTCACTGCATAATGCTATCTGGTCGTATCGGTATATAGCCAGTGTACCTCATTAACACCAATAACTGATATAGCGCTTAATGTCCATGCCTAAATGAACAAATTGAATGTCGTAAACACACCGGCTGTCAGGCACTGATGGTGTAGATTCAGATGAACATGCATCTATAATACCCTTATTTAAACATGGTTTGCATTGGTCGTTAGTTTCGTATATCTTACATGTATCCCTAAAACGAATATCACATGCGTTAACTCTCTCACTCTTTATAACGCCAACATGCGCGTGTGCAAATAGTTTTGATCTTGATCAGACGCCACGTAACGCGGTGTCTGATCAGGATCAAAACTGTTTGTCATTTGTTTTGAAATAACGACAGATATTCTGCCTTAAATCTAACTCTAAAACGATATTACAGACAACAATATTGAAGCAGACCACAATATTGCGGCGGAGAGGTTAAAACATTACGATAATTTTGACCATGAAAGGGTTAAAGCTGCATGAGGTTATATCGTAAATTTAGCATATAACAAGGTCTAACAATGTTCCTGCTTATTTCAAGGTATACTTTGAAAGATGTTGTCAGCAACATAGTCAAACTAATATATGTTCATATAAAAAGTGAATATGTTTTAATACATATGTCAAACAGTTTGGATCTTGATCATACGTTGAGTTACTCGGTGTCTGATCTGTTTGTAAGTTACCAATCACGGGTCCCACTTTACCAAAAGGGTTTACATGTACCTTCAGTTCGCTACGAACGATTTTGTGCTAACTCTTGCAAACAGTTTGGATTCAGATGAAACAGCGAGTTACTCGACACCTCGTCTGAATTCAACAGTATGACACTCTGGCGATATTTAAGAAATATTATAGGCTGATAAATTAATTTCAATACATTTTACAGAATACAAAAGTTTCAAACTATACTTACACAGCATGCGGAAGGGTAAACAAAACACTAACACAATTAGGCACATTGTTCTATTTCAAATTAAGCATGGTAGACGGCACTAACCTATATGTCAGAACTTTAGAGCATCTATGGCTTGTTTTATGTAAGTTAAGAGGAACTGTTGGGATATAGCGATTCTCGTTCTAACTTCAGGTGTGAGAAAAAATGGATTACCTTGTGGACTAGTCCCAGTTGGAAACAAATTGACTTTCGTATCGGTTAACTACTCGGTAAGTATCATATTTTGCCCGATATTTGATGTATGTTACAGTGGTAAAAACGTTATTCTTTCCCAATAAACGCGCTTACGCTAAACATAATATTTCTATTGCAACCAGTTTTGAGCCTGATCAGACGCCGGGTAACCCGGCGTCTGATCAGGCTCCAAACTGTTTGCCACCCAGATAACAATGAAAATTCAGATTTGTCAAAATGTTTTCATATCTTCATTTAACGCTACGTGTTTGCGTTTCGGTTGCGTTTAAACGGGAAAGAATAACGTTTTCTCCACTGTATCATTTTTGTCCGATATTTGATGTATGTTACCTACTTGCCAAAATCAATGATTTGGCCCATTTAATGGCGATATTAATTATTCATAAAACGATCTGCCTGGTAAATACCTCATCAAAAACGCATTTGTATAATACATAAAGATCCCAGTGCATCTACACTGATTTGATTACTAGGAAATACTTATCTCAATCTAACCCCCGCCTGCCAACCCGTCGACTGCTTAACAAGTGTCATCTGCTTTTACATTTTAATCTTCAACTTTAATGTCTGTTTAACAGAAGACAATGTGTGTCAACCAGTTTCGATCCAGATCAGACGCCGGGTAATCCGGCGTCTGATCTGCATCGAATCTGTTTGAAAAGTCCAGACCATCAGGAGAATGGTGAGAACATTGATGCTGGTTCAACTCAGATACATCTAACCCATTTCCAATTATAGAATTGTCGGGTTAAACGTTTTTTAACCCTTTCACCGCCAAATTATTTTTGAGTTTTTTACCCCTGCACCGTGATGTGTCGTCTGCTTCAATATTATTGTCTGCAACATAATTTCAAAGTTAGATTTAAGAGAGTATGACATAAGAGATATAGAAACGGGTGTCAAACAGTTTTGATCCTGATCAGACGCCGCGTAACGCGGCGTCTGATCAGGATCAAAACTGTTTGCAAATTCGACTTTAGGCGATTCTGGCGGTGAAAGGGTTAATATGCACATATCCCAGCATTTTGTTTTTCGTCGAACCATTCAAATGTGGATATAATTGTCTGATAGTGTTGATTCTGACAAGAGTCTGAGTAGTAAACATCAAGACGTCAGTCCCAGACTGTTTGAACACGCAGACTCAGAATACATGTAAGTTAACATCCAAAAGGTTAATATTCTTTTGGGAATGTATCGACATTTAAAAACGTATGTCAGCTGGAAGCAATTGTTGAATATATCTTTAGTTATTGCAAACACATTAATAGGGTGAGACCTGGGAATTCAGATTAGTGGCCCGCACGAGTTCTTAACGAGGGGGCATGATTTATGAACAAATACAACCAGTCCTATATTCAATTATACTAAAATAGAATGCATTGAGCTCCGTGGAAATGTGAAAATTAACTCTTCCGCTGCCAAATTGGTTGTGAGAGTTTTACAAATGTACCCCTCCACCGTTCATTGTCGTCTGCTTCAATTCTGTTGTTTGCAAGACCGTTTCAAAGTAAGATTCAATGTAGTATGAATTAAAACGTATCGATACATGTATGAGTGTCAAACACGTTTTATCCAGAGCAGACGCCGCGTGACGCGGCATCTGATCGGGATAAAAATGTTTGAAAATGCGCTTTATGACGTCATTAAGAGTGAAATGGTGAAATGCAGAGAAGGGTGCTATTATTCCCCATAAATGTGCTGACCAATACTGGAACTATCATCTCCATTGCAAACATTATGGGGTCATCTCAGTCGCCAGGTAACCCGGCGTCTGATCAGGCTAAAACCTGCTTGCAAATCGGATAAATTCAATCGTTGGAACTTTCAAAAAGCTGTACTTTTCTCCATTTGAATGATTTGTGTTTGTGTTTCTTTTCGTTTAAACGGGTTAGAATAACACAGTTGCCACTGTATACAGAAGTATATATGTTTGCAACACTTCTGCAATCGCCATAGAATTCCATAAATACTTATTTAAGTCATCAATCATTTCCGAATTTAAAGTTGGGTTTAATCAACTCTTATATTCATATAACAGAAACATATGCATTAGTTTACTTCCGTAAACTTTGTTGTCTGTAGCAACTCCTACGAAACGTTTTATTCACGATATCTGAAACGTAATCCGATTGCCACATAAACAGTTTCGAATGTACAGTGTTCCCTTTCTACAACGGCCCTCCAAACAACGACTCCCTCCTTAGAACAATCTAACATAGTTATAACTGTTATTGGCTGAAAAATACAAGCTGAACTGTATTCTTTTGTTGACTAAATCCATGGACAAACCTTTCTACATGAGCATCTATATGGCCACTTTGGCCATCTGTAAATATGTTGTGAGTAACGAGGAATTTGTTAATTCAAGTTACTGATTGAATAAAGAATTATTATTATTATTATAAATGTTTGGATCCAGAACAGAAGATAGACATCATGGCATCTGTTCTTATTCAAAACTAGTTTACATATAGTGTTGATTTAGTCAAAATGCTTAGAATCACATTAAAGTATGTTAACGCAGTAGACCATATTGTAGTAGTTACTGGGGTTAAGTTTCATATCTTTTTTAAGAGTAGATACTCCAATATATCAACCATCTCGCTGCTGCTATATTGTTCGTTTGAAAATTGCCATCTGTGATAATTTCTCGAACTAAAACTTAAGGCATTTTGACAGGAAAACACTTACATTGAAGGCAAAGAGTTTGGGTCCAGATAAGACGCCGCGTTATGCGGCGTCGTATCTGGACCCAAACTGTTTGCAATTTGTATCCCAATCGCGTTACTCACTATCAGGGTTAATGCTGGTAATGTTTATGGCAAGAGATCAGACGGATCCACAGTCACCGGGCACATACAGGTACAAACTCATCAAAGTTATATATCGGTTTTACCTATATATACCACGGAATTATACAGTATAAGTCCGTGCCTATACTGTGTAGGAGTGTAATATAAGATTTTACTCGCAACATAAAAGTGTATATATCTTCTATAATGTGAAAAATGGGAAAGAATGCCAGGAACAATATAGGTTATTGCGAAAACGTTTTTTTTCTTTCAGTTAGCGAGATTGTCCTTAATCGGTTGTCTTTCATTGCAAAACGTTTGGAGCTAGCCGTACTGAAACTTATTAAACTAAATTGATAAGCGCAAGCGAATTGCTATCGAATTTCCATCGAATCGGGTGCTTCAAAAGGCAAATCTTACCCTTGAATATTTTTACGCGAGTTTTCCGAAGCTGCTGTGACAAAATTGGAATCGAAACAATTAACGAAGGCATATTTGCGAATATTTGTGAGATACACCATTCAGGCAAACTTACCCGAGGGTAAAGTTACTATATTGAATCGCAAGCGAATTGCCATCGAATTGCAAGCGAATTGCAAGATAATTGCAAAAATTGTTAATTTAATAAGGGTCAGTACTGTAGATCAGGCTCTAGTAACACTATGTCTGATCTGGATCAAAACTTTTTGGCATTTGGTTATTACTACATGTACATCTTCAGAATTTAACCTTCTGAACGTCATTTTCTACAGATTGATCTCTTGTGTGTACGCAGAGAGGAACCAATAACATTTTCTCCACTAATAGAGGAAAAGTAACACTATTCTGCACTTCTTGCACTCACATACAGTTAGAACTTCGAGGTTCGAACTTGCTGAAGTCGGACTTACCAGTATGTCAAAGTTTAAATGTGACTTACAATATAACTTGCACAATGCGGAAAATTTCGACTTAACCTAGTTCGACGTATCGAGTTTTGACTATATTTGATATTCTATTATGTCGATAAAAGGGGGCTTTTATGTAACGCCCCTATTAATTGATAATGTATCCTTTTAGTGAGCATGAAGCAAGAATCTGTAATAATCATACGCTACCTGTGCAATATATAGGTTAACATTTAGCCCGCTTGCGGAGGAACAATATTACCATTGCCAAACAGTTTGGATCATGATGAGACACCGCGTCACGCGGTGTCTCATCAAGATCGAAACTGTGTGACACTCTGGTCCTGTGTTGAGAAAAGACATTTAGAATTTTATATTTCTAGAACAGTTGCAGACGACAATTTTTACAGACGAAAACATTACCCAGCATGCAAGCAGTTAACGACGATCACCTCAGACTAGTTACAGACGAGGCATGTCATTTAGTTCTTTGATGGTTAAAAAAAATTGTCGTCTGCACCAAATTGTCGGCTGTTACTGTTTAATATCGAGATGTTTTAAAATCTCTTTTCGGAATATAAAATCAGATAGACAAACAGTTTGGATCCAGATGAGACGCCGCGTTACGCGGCGTCTCTTCTGGATCCAAACTGTTTGCAAATGCAATAACGGCTTCGGTACTTGCGCGTACAGTGCTAAACGAGATTTCCAGATTCTTGTTTCCGACTTATTCGCTTCACTGCCATGACGTCAGCAATTTTAAACAATTGTCGTCTGTTTTTATTTCTCAAATTTAAGTTATAGGTATTTTGACCTGAGGGATATTTAAACGAGTGTCAAACAGTGTGGATCCTGATCAGACGAAGCATATCGCGGCGTCTAATCAGGATTTAAACTATTGTACTCGGGGTACATGTAAGGCAGTGAAAGGGGAAACACTCAATGTTACATATGTTATGCCATGACCCAATGAAAACCTGTCAATGTTTACCCGAAGACAGATAGGTGATTAATGCAAGACAAAATTAATGCAGAGAGTTCTTACCAGAGCTTTCCGTATTACTTATATCCTTCATTAGTTATCTATTTCTAATATGTTTTGATTTATAAATTGGCGGGCTTTAGACCGGATTGACTGTACCTGTGGGTACATGTACATGTACATGTAACAATAGAGAACACGTTATTCTTTCCAATAAACGCGTTTACGCTACAACTATTTTTCCATCGCAAACAATTTTGAGCCAGATAAGACGCCGGGTCACCCGGCGTCTAATCAGGTTCCAAATTGTTTTCCACTCAGATTAAAATAAATCAAAAGCTGTTGTTTTCTACATGACGCATTGCGTTTGCGTTTCAAATGACGGGAAATAGTAGTTTATTTTCCACTGTAAAGTGGAGAATACGTTATTCTTTCCCGTTTAACACAACGAAACGCAAACGCAAAGCACTAAAACGTAGAAAAGTGCAACTTTTGGAACATTCTGATTATTCATGTCTATCTTGGTGGCAGACAGTTTGGAGCTTGATCAGAAGCCGGGTAACCCGGCGTCTGATCTGGATTCAAACTGTTTGCAATGGAAATAATAGTATTAGAGTAAACGCGTTTATTGGGGGAAAATAATGTGTTCTCCACTGTACCTATACTTCCTGCCAACATTCCATTGGCAATGTATTTTGTGAGGGCCTGACATAAGCCACATAGACAATTCGCTATTGTTATAAACCTTTGCCAGGCCGCGTATGGCAGGCATCTGAAGACAGTCAAACTTGTATTGAGCACACGGTATGAACTCTTTCACTGCTAACTTTTATCGCCTGCTTTAACCCTCTTACCGCCTAAATATCGTCTGCATTTAAAAATGTCGTCTGCAATATATATCAAGTCAGATTTAAGCTGTTTTGACTGTAGAAATATCGATACATGTACGAGTGTCAAACAGTTTGAATCCTGATTAGACGCCGCGTTACGCGGCGTCTAATTAGGATCCAAACTGTTTACAAAGTCGCCTTTTGACGCCTTTGACAGTGAAAATGTGAAATAACATACGGGGCTGGCTGCTTCATGTGGGACAAGAGAACTGTAGGAAATCCCTATCGTTTCTGCATTACCTTTGGTCTGCATTAAGAAGCTATTTTCTGAAATATATTCTGAGTAGTTGTTGTTATTGGCGATCCTACGCTTAACGCACAAAGGCCAGCTATCTTTTTAGTTAAATTATACATTAAATGTACAAAGGAGAAAACGTTATTCTTTCCCGTTTAATCACAAACGAAACGCAAACGCAAAACAATAAAAGGTAGAAAAGGACAATTTTTTGACAATTCTGACTTTTCATTACATTGTTTGCCACTTAGATAAAAAGAAAACACCGAGAATCTAAACATCTGTAATTTTCTCCATTTTATTGGAGCGTTCTAGCGTTTCGTTTTGCTTAAACAGGAGATAATACATGTAACTTCCTCCCAACTGTACACGTTCAGTCAATGCTGCTGCTTGATAATGAAATCGTAGTTCCCGTTTAACCCTTTTGTGATCAAATTATTCGGAATATTTTGATACCTTCAACGCTAATTGTCGTCTGCTTCAGTATTGTTGTCTGCAAGATACGTTTAAAAGTTAGATTTAAAGTTGTATAACATAAATGTAGTAACTATCGATAAGAGTGTCAAACAATCTGGGTCCTGATCAGACGCTACGTTACGCAGCGTCTGATCAGGACCAAAACTGTTTGCAAACGCGCTTTATGGCGTCTTTGAGAGTGAAAGGGTTAAACGGAAGTAAAAGCAAACGAAATACAAACGAAATATTCAGAAACCAGCAACTCTCTTACAATGTTGATGGCTTCAAAAACAGTGGCAACCCTTTTGGAGACTTTTTCAGTTTCGGCTATTTCGGCGTTTAATCATGCTGCAAACTCCTGGGAATGATCAGAAGAGTTCAAAGTTATAACGAGTTTTAAGTAAGTCTGAGATTGTTCTAAAAAAATTGATTGGTCAGATTTCAACCTTTGCTACATGTAGCAACAGCCCAAATATGACCAAACAAATTGCACGAGTACGTTCTCAGACGCAAATAAAAAACTTCATAACCTTGGACCCACGACTTTGGCATAAACGCGTATATTGGGACTCTGTTTGCAATATACATATAGTGAAGAAGACATCGTTCATTCCCGTTTAAATGCATTTACGAAACCCAAACGCATTGCAGTAAAGTATAAAACTACAGTTTGTTGAACTTTCAAACAGTTAAGAGGCTATTCAGACACAGGTGTGTGATATGGCTCTAAACTGTTTTCAACTGAAATAGTAGTTTTAGCGTAAACGCGTGTATTTGGAAAGGATAACGTCTTCTCAAATGTAAGTTGTTTCTGGCATAAGTGTGTTACAGTGGAGAATCTGTTATTCTTTCCCGTTTAAACGCAAACGTACGCAAACGCAAAACACTAAAACGTAGAAAAGAACAACTTTTTGACAATTCTGATAATTTATATTTATCTTGGTGGCAAACAGTTTGGAGCCTGATCAGACGCCGGGTTACCCGGCGTCTGATCTGGCTCCAAACTGTTAGCACGGTAAATAATAGTTTTAGCGTAAACGCGTTTATTGGGAACGAATAACAGATTCTCCACTGTAGCTAGTACAGTAGAGAAGACGTTATTCTTTCCCGTTGAAACGCAAACGAAACACAAACGCATCGCAATAAAACGTAGAAAAAGATAGCTTTTCGAGAGTTCTGACTATTTAATTTTATCTGAGTGGCAAACAGTTTGGAGCCTGATCAGACGCCGGGTTACCCGGCGTCTGATCTGGCTCCAAACTGTTTGCAATGGAAATAAATAGTTTGAGCGTAAACGCGTTTATTGGTAAGACAACCATCTTCCCAAGGATGACCATCTTTCTCCAATTCATTGTGTCGTTTAAGTACGTTTCAAAACATTTTGACAATAGCATCTTCCTGGTCTCAGTGCAATTAGGCGCCAGAACATAATTGTGAAATTTGGAACGACTGTCTTTAGCTATGTTGGCAGTGAAGCTACAGTGTCTGATATTGGAGAACTGTAGGGTTTTAACTATCTCTCCTGTGGAAAATGCCTCGCCATCTTATAACGGTTAATATAGGACCTATCACAACATTGGATTAAACAGGTGGATATTTCGTTTCTGCAGATTGTAAGTAATTTATTTACACGAAAATATTTTTTCGAAGGTTGTTGTTTTTGTTGTGTAAATTTTATTGCAAAAAGGAAATTTACAGAATATAAAATTATATAAATTGCTCTTTTCTAATATTTCGCCATCTACGATCCTAAATGAAAGATAATCATGGATATCTTTGCTAGAGGCCCAAATAGGTCAAACTATTATTACATGTATAAGAGCAATTTAATAATTTTATATTTCTATTGATTTTGACTGATTACTTTCAATCATTTTAATTAAGAAAGATATCCGTGTGTGAAAAAACCTTTTAAATTAGTAAGAAGATGTATGATGTTTGGATTTTTAGACATGTTGAAGGAATTTAAAAAAAAGTTCTTGTGTTTCGAAAACACATCTAATTGGTTATTGTTTATCATTTCTCTTCGTCCTAATTTCGTATGAAGCAAGACAACTCAAGTGCTGGTAATATACTTTAACCTCTTTATACCAACTGGACTCACCTATGCATTGAACATTGCTTGGATACGTCCAATATTTATTTGAGAGGTGTCTGGTCAAATTTTGCACTTTTTCATTTAATTTAGATAGACATTCCTGTGAGTAAACAGTGCCGACTCAAACCATTATGCGGCATCTGATCTTCACATGCACTATTTTAACAATCTGCTCCATGGCCTTTTTCAAGTACTGACGATAGGTTACTGCTTAAACAAGTGGAACGTAAATCTAATGCGTATTAAAGCGCGTTTTGCTTTACTTTCAGCCTTAAAATTCTATTTGCTTAGTTTAAGAATTGTTTTCTTATGTCACATATTGATGACTGTCTAAATTTGAACTATTTTCTCTAGCAGGAGAAATAAGTTAAATGCTAAGAAATGAGTATATGTGATGTAATGTCACTTATAAAAAGTTATGCATAATTTGGCTATAGTTGATACATTCTAAGAATCTCAGATATTACGCTCAATCAAATGCAGTTTATGTTCGGTGTTGAATCTTTACTATCAACTTTAATCACCTGCCTTAAAACTTACACTGTTCGTATATCGTCTGCTTCAATACAGCTGGCTGTACTTCTATTTCGAACGTTTAGTAAAGACAAAATTTAATGTCTGAAGACATATTTAAACGAGTGTAACCAGTTTCCAAACATTTTGCAGAGTCTACAGTGGAGAATACGTTATTCTTTCCCATTTAAACGAAACGAAACGCAAAACGCTAAAACGTAGAAAAGTGCAACCTTTGGACAATTCTGATAATTCATTTTTATTTAGGTGGCAAACAGTTTGGAACCTGATCAGACGCCGGGTTACCCGGCGTCTGATCTGGCTCCAAACTGTTTGCAATAGAAAGAATAGTTTTAGCGTAAACGCGTTTATTGAGAAAGAATAACGTTTTATCCACTGTACTAGAGGATCATTCTTCAGATAAGGAAAAGAAAAAGTTCACATTGGAAAATGGATCTAGGGTTGACACGCTCAGATTAGACCAAAAAGGTGTTTTTTCAAAATCTTAAAGTCTGTATATTTGTATATGAAAATTTGAATAATAAGCTACGAAAAGTACAAAACCCAGACGGTCCTTCCAATTTATCAGAACAGATACGTTACATGTTACCTTTTAAGATAATGCCAGACAACTTCAAAATGTATCATACATGCAATTTAGATAGCCGACGACGATGTCGAAAGGGTTAAAGAGTGAATTGCTTAACTTTGTGCATGCTATGTCATTATCTGAAAAAACGTTGTCTGCAACAAATGCATTTTTCTCGGAAAGTATTACCAGAGTGTCAAACAGTTTGATGCAGATAAATTGCATGCTGTCTGTTTGTCTGTCAGTCTGTCTGTCTCTCATCCTCTCTCTGTGTCTCTTTCTCTTTCTCTCTCGCCCCTCTCTGTTTGTGTATGTATGTATGTCTCACTATACAGTGGAGAAAACGTTATTCTTTCCCAATAAACGCGTTTACGCTAAAACTATTATTTGCAGTGCAAACAGTTTGGAGCCAGATCAGACGCCGGGTTACCCGGCGTCTGTCAGGCTCCAAACTGTTTGCCACCAAGATAAACATGAATTATCAGAATTGTCCAAAAGATGTACTTTTCAACGTTTTAGTGTTTTGCGTTTGCGTACGTTTGCGTTTAAACGGGAAAGAATAACAGATTATCCACTGTATATATCTCTATCTCTCTCTCTCTCTCTCTCTCTCTCTCTCTATCTACATGTATCTACCTAAAGGCATAACCAAATGCTGGTCGCTTGATACAGTTTAACGGGATATATAATTCATATTAAGATTATATTGAAGGGTTTTAAACTAAAGACGTAGTCACCACTCGCCAAGTATTTTGATATTGTCCAGACGCATATTTCATCGACGTCTGAGCTGACTCCAAAGTGGAACCGTTGGCAAATGTTAACCAACTCGCAATAAATACATGATGCAGTCGAGACGACGTTATTTTAACACGTTAAAACCAAACTAAATACAAACACACTTGAATACAGAAATTGACAAAGTTTTGAAAATATTGCCGATTTAATTTACTCCATATGCCAAACAGTTTTGATCCTGATATCCGACCTCTGATCAGGCTCAAAACTGTCTGCAGGGCTGCCATAAGTTGACATGAAAAATCCTAAGATTTCCAAACTTGCAATTGTCAAGTGCGATTTTACGAATCGTACCTTTACCCATTAGCATTTATCTTGTTTTGTTAACATGCGACTAAATGTACTTAAAATAGACTTTCAGCCTGCTTTAAGCCACTATGTACTGGGGAAAAATCCAGAGATTTAGGAAAAATCCGGAGAAATGGCAGCCCTGTGTTTGCAGATGAGAGTAAAGAAAATCGAAAGAATTTCAAAGAATCTTAATTTTTTATATCGTCTGCGTAAAAATTATCGTTTGAAAATTTTGACATTTTCATGTTTTTACAGGAAACCAAAACACGATTGCCCAAACAGTTTGAATCCAGATCAGACATCAGATATTTGTGGCATCTGAGCAAGATCAAAACTGTAGTAGACAAATACAAGTTACGCGGCGTCTGATCAGGAACCAGACTGTTTGACATTCGTATCGATATTAATTAAGTCATACAACCTTAAACATAACTTTGAAACACGTCTTGCAGACAACAATATTGAAACAGACAATAATAAAGCGATGAGGGGGCAAACATCTCTCGAATAATCTAATCATGAAATGGTTAAATCCAGGTTCGACATCGAGTTACTAAACAACTTACGCAAAATGTTTGCGTAAGTCAAAATCGTTAACTCTTATTTTTCGATCATAAACCTTTTGCAAACAGCAAATAGCCAGATCAGAGGACGCGTTAAAAGCGCGTCCTCTGATCTGACTATTTACTGTTTGTAGAAAGTGATAATAAAAAATATAAATTAAAATTTAAAAATTTGACTTACGCAAACTTTTTGCGTAAGTAGTTTAGTAAAACGGGTCCCTGATCTTGATCAAAACAGTTTGCGGGTGTCACCCAGTCAATTAATCAGTTGATCACACTTTGCAGAACGAGTGTTCCTTTTTAGGAATTTCAAAGAAGCATTAACCAATCAAATCCTAGTGCCTGATCCAATTGTAATGGGTTATTTGCAAATAGTTTGGATAACTATCAGACGTCGCGTTACGCGGCGTCTGATCAGAATCCATTTTTTTAAAAAATCGTTTCAACATTTCTTAAGTCACAATATCTTAACTTTTTTAAATACATGTAAGTGAAATAAAAATAGACGATAATTATTTGAAGCTGGTGACGTCATTACAGTAAAGGGGTTAATGAGCTGTATTCCTACTGCAGACAAAAGCCTTTTCATCTTTAAATTTGAAAGTGAAACCTCGGTTTGAAATGCTGAATACAGTAAACACCTGACTTCAGTCACATTCCTATTAAGCCCTTGCCTGTTGGTGTTGACGACAAGTGACAGATGAATGCATGACTAAATAGCAGTATCGAAAGAGAGCTCCCTGTATCCCTTTTGCCCTTAATTAAGCAATCATCTATCTGTTGTGCCCACGATCCAATATATGGGACATAGGCAAACAGTGTAGACTCTGATCAGACGCCGCATGATGCGGCGTCTGATCAGAGTCTACACTGTTTGCTGATAGGAATTTCAATATAAAACAAAATGAAAATGAAAATTTTGACCAGGCATCCCTATGATTAAAAATGGACTAATCCAATTTATAAACATGGAAGAATCCACTGGGCGTAAATGGGTCAATTTCATTCCCGATATAACGCTCTAGAAAAGTTTACTGCGCCCACTGATTGTTTGTTATACAGTTTTATGAGCAATATTGCATCCGGACCTTTTTAGCACAACGTGTCGTTTAATAAATCCTGGCCTTCGAAAACTGAAATGCCTATTGATTATTCAAAGGTTCTTGTCGAACCCTGTATCGTCAAGGCAATTTATTTCTAACGAACGAGGAATGTATTTTTATGTCTTCTTACCGTACCGACAAAGCCTACACGTATGCAGACATTATATCGTCTACTAAAAATTGTCGTCTGCAATATTTGTTTATTAAGATTTGTGAATTTAAAATTGAAAAAAAGAACATTGGTCCGATAGTTACAAAATTTAGATCCTGATCAGGCGCCGAGTAACTCGGTGTCTGATCTGGATTCAAACTGATTGCAAAGTATTGGTGTATTCACATTGGCATGAACATGGCTAAAACATACAGTGGAGAATCTGTTATTCTTTCCCGTTTAAACGCAAACGTACGCAAACGCAAAGCACTAAAACGTAGAAAAGTACAACTTTTGGACATTTCTGATAATTCATGTTTATCTTGGTGGCAAACAGCTTGGAGCCTGATCAGACGCCGGGTTACCCGGCGTCTGATCTGGCTCCAAACTGTTTGCAATAGAAATAATAGTTTTAGCGTAAACGCGTTTATTGGGAAAGAATAACACATTCTCCACTGTAATCAGGCCGGGTGATAATTGAGAGAAATCTTTGATATACAGAACGTCTGACAATAATTGGTTTTATACACAACTGTAAACTTAAGTTTTGGAGTTTTGACTATCTCGATCAAACGATTAGTCTTTGAACAAAATTCAATATTTTATAAGATAAAGAATAAGACATGACTAAAACGTAATAACAATTAAAACGTAGTAAAGCTTCTTCAAAGGCAATCGATGATTTCGTGATGGCACATTGGTAACAGTGTTGGTATAGATGACGCCGATTTTATTACTCGTTTGAGTGTTGGACAATGATGCTGGATGCCTCAGATTCGATCTTCAATCAGGACATACAAATCACAAACAAACTTCAATATATCGGACTCATGTTTTCCGAATTTCTACAGTTCAATTAAAGTATGTCTGCCTCATTTCAGTCGAACATATCTTTATTGCAAAGTTAAAACGAGGATAAGTTATATACAGTACTATGGTCGATTTAAGCGAAATCGAGATATCGAAAACAATTTTGACTGTACTTTCAACATTGGTCTCTGATCAGACTGCAAACTGTTTGCTACATAGAATATGGTAAATCGACTTACTTATTAAAAATCTTATCGTGTTTTGTTTGCATTGAAATGGAAAATAATAGCGTCTTTACTGTAATCAATTGTCATAACACCGCAACCATACATATCAGATGTAACTCCAATCAAAACAGTTTTGCGTTTCAGTATCATATATGCGGTAAGAGATGATTTTGCAAAAGTCAGATGTACATAACACAGTAACATGTATCATAATCAGACGCCTAGTAACGCATTGTCTGAACAGGCTCACAACTGTTTAGTTAAAATTATGTAGTACTTTCTCTTTCAATGACACCAACATGCGTGTATACGTCACGATGGCAGCGGAAGGGTTAATACAGTGGAGAATACGTTATTCTTTCCCGTTTAAACGAAACGAAACGCAAACGCAAAACGCTAAAACGTAGAAAAGTGCAACTTTTGGACAATTCTGATAATTCATTTTTATTTAGGTGGCAAACAGTTTGGAGCCTGATCAGATGCCGGGTTACCCGGCGTCTGATCTGGCTCCAAACTGTTTGCATTAGAAAGAATAGTTTTAGCGTAAACGCGTTTATTGGGAAAGAATAACGTTTTCTCCACTGTATGCATACTGACAAGGCATTGAAATAACCTGAACTAAATGATGAATACCTAATATTGTCATGTACAGTTTAATTGAATGTATAGAAATTATTGAGTTATATTGTTTGATATAAAATTATTCCTTTTTATTTAAAATGAAACTTTTCTCCAAAAATGGTCCTGTCAGAAAAAAACGGTTTTGTATTTTGTTTTATTTTAACAAGTTTACAATCTCTCCATATGGTATATTTCAATTTAATCAATGTTTCATTGAGGTTTGACGGGGAAAAAGCAGACCTACGAACCACCTAAATCTAATAAGAAATAGTTTGTAACCTTGCAAAGCCACGTTTCATCTTTGTTATATTGGTATGTTCTTACTGACACGAGTTCGATGTATCGAGTTTCGACTGTACATTGTCACTGTTTTATTAAAACATAACCATGTTTATATATTCTAATGTATTGTGTTTGCGTATGGTTTCGTTAAATTAAAATACATGTATTAAAGTTTATTTCGCTGTAAAATTGGAACTCGATTCTGGTCTAGCTAAAATGAAAGTTACCCTATGTTCTATAATTGTTTGCAACCTAGATTAAATGAATGGTCAGAGTTGTCAAAGGGTTATTTTATTCTATTCTTATTTCAATGCATTTGCATTTCATTTGCGTTAAAACAGGAAATAATTACCTCTTCTCCTCTGTGCATTCGTTTAAAGACTTCAAAAGGTGTTGAATTGTCGCAAACCAACCATGCATCAATATAAAATACATTTATAACTATGCTACATTATTTTTTATCAAATAACTGAAGGCATTGACCCTGGAAAAACCTTACCACGATTGGATTGTTTCAGAGAGTCAGCATGGGGTCGAACTATAAGTTGTTCTATTAACTCTGGCGCTACAGTTCCGGTGAATACGCTTGATTAGCTCCTTTGAACACAAGCCGATAAATATTAAAGCTTGGTCGTTCACATTGGGGCACTATGCCCGTTATAAGGCAATCACGACTTCAGCATGTCCTTAGCGATCAAAGCTATTTTCATCATCAAACAATACGATCTAAAGATTCCCAAAACCAATATATATTTATTTGTTATATCGAACTAAATATATTCAGATTGACAAAGAGTTTGGATCCTGATGAGACGCCGAGTAACTCGGCGTCTCATCAGGGTCCAATCTGTTTGCAAATATTACCAAGAATGCGGTCATGCCGTGGTTAAGGCTAATTGTGTGTTTGCCTGCAACTACTTTACATTATTTATTGCCTCGCATGGTGCACTAGGGTTTCTTCTGCCTGAATTGGTTATATATATAATTTTGGATCAGAAGGTCTATGTATTAGTTACAGAGGTTTCATTTAGAAGAAGGCATTTACCAACGTCTAACCAAGGCGGACACATTTGAGAAGAGGTCATTCTGTCCAAGTGAGCGCGTTTGTTCCAAGACAAAATATGTTTATGTTCTGAGACTGTTATTGCCATTTCTTGGCGTATGATCATAACATTGATATCATGGGTCTTTTGAAGAAATTGGGGCCCGTTTCATAAAAATTCATTCGACAAAAACGGTCGTAAGTCCAAACTTTAAAACACATGTTATATCTGATTTCTCTATCTAATCATGTATTGTGACATCTCTTTGGAATCGTCTTAAAAAGACGATTCCAAAGAGATTTCACAAGACAGGATAAGATAGAGAAATGAATAATAGTTGGTACTTTTATCATCTGACTTACGACAACATTTGTCGTACGAAGCTTTATGATACGGGCTCCTGATCTATGAACATTAATCATTGCCGTTTGTTGGGGGACATTGAAACAATCTACTATCTTAAATGTTTACAATAAAATTAATGTTTAACCCTTTCATCCATAAAAACGCATTTTTATAACCTTAAATTTATTCCTCCAATGACGTAATTGGTCCTACTTCATACAGTCATGTACAAACCATGCACCATACCTCATATTGTAACCCTAGCAGAAGGTAACATAAGGCTGAAAGTATAGCAGAATGCGTCTAAAGCTTTACGTTCAACCTGCTTTAAATGGTCACTTGTCCTAAAACTAGAAACAAGGTTTGGGGAACGGGTAAAAATGCTAATTGTCAGCACATTTCATCAGCAAAGTTGGGACTCAGCCTTTAGAGGCATGTGGAAGTGTTCTAATTATGTAAGGTATTTTGAACACCTAAAGCTTCGCCACTAGATGTCTATGTTATCTCTTAAGTTAAATTTGTTTTTATGATTATTTTGACTAATGAGCGAGAACAGTCTGCCACTAGCTATTAGACACAATTTCGATCAACCACGGGGTACACTGGCTTGAAGTCAAAAACCAATTTGGCAAATTACGTAAACTCGTGGTATATTGTTCTAGACTTGGTAAAAGTAAATTACCGTTGTTACTTTTAAAATTCTAGTTCACTGATATCGAACTCATCCGTGTTTTAAAGTTTTAATAAAGCTAACTAGCGGGCAAAATGTTAACAGAAACTGAAATACGTACATTAAAACATATTAGTTTAAATGCTAAATTATTGTTTGGTCAGCACTGGTATTTAAATTATATGACTCCTTCACTCTCCAGGTGTAATCGATTGCTTTTATTTTCCATATTTTAGTAACTATATCAAAACTGTTTACAGATGATTGTTTCACATGGGGTTAGGCAGTTGTTGGTAAATATCATGAAACTCTCGAAAACGCCTACGACCATGAAAATGACAATTCGCACGGTGGGGAAATCTGTTAAGTGGCGTCTGATCAGGATTCAAAACTGTTTAAAATTTAGTCGAAATTCGATATCTCAAACTCGGTTAAAACGAAAATATCTGTATTACAAAGTTAACGTGGCTTAGCCACGTTTTAGCTTTGTAATATGGGCATGTTCGACTGTATCGACATATAATAATGCAATTCATGTGTTGACAAATTCGATAGTTCGAATAAAGCGAGTTCGTGATATCGAAGTTCGACTGTTACCATTTTTCTCGGGATCAAGCAGTAAAGAGACTTAACTCGAACCGCTTTGTCTAATTCGTACGTATTTCAAAGTTATATACAAGCTAAACTAGCGAAAAAGGGAACATAAACGGAAAGAGAATGTGTCAGTTTTATGTCTAACTTACAGTTTTAGCAGAACTAGTGTTTAAATTGTAATTGACTCCTTCACTGACATGGTTCAGTAATATCTTTAAGAATGTCCACCAGTTTCGACACCACCTAATACAGTAAAGAGTTAATGCAATACATCCTATAGGAGCATATCGCAGTACCTTTGTCATGCATAAAGCTGTTAGAAAGTGAACTCACTTTAATAGGTTGGCTGGTTAACACGGTCTTTACCGTATATACTGCGTTGCCAGGTATACTAATGGAACAAAACCTTATTATTAACTAATGAACAGTTTTACTATTACAACAGAGTGATAAAATACATGTTCCATTACAGTGTAGAAACCGTTATTCTTTCCCGTTTAAACGCAAACGAAACGCAAACGCAAAACACTAAATGGTAGTAAATAACAATTTTTAACAATTCTGACCATAGGTTTTAAGCTGAGTGGCAAATAGTTGGGATCCTGATCAGACGCCTGGTAACCCGGCGTCTGATCTGGCTTCAAAATGTTTGCAATTGAAATAATAGTTTTAGCGTTAAACGCGTTTATTGGGAAAAATAACGTTTTCTCAACTGTACATATATATACTGGAATACCTCTGAGAATGTAAATATGTAACAAGTTTCAATTTTTGAGATGTCAAAACGTATATGATACGAGCGTCAAACACTATGGACCTTGATCCAGGATCTGGCGATGAGTTACTCGGATCTGGATCCAAATAGTTTAACCCTATGGTTTGGGTTTAGCATTGAAGCCATGTTGTTGCTGGAATCAGACTTAAAGTAACGCTGAATGCTCCTTAAAGAACCATTCGTCTTTCATTTCAGCCTGATTTAAGCTACCACATGCAAGTATACAATGTACTCGGCTATTGTCTATGGTGAATACCCATGACAGAATAAAGTTGAGCTATATTCTTGCCTGGGAGAATAAATTAAAGGCGTGAAATGACATATCTGTTAAGTTCTTAGTTAAATAAAACGAATCGCAAAGGCAATGCATAAACTTAGTCGCCAGTGTCTGATATGGCTCCACCCTGTTTGCAGTTACACACTGTTTAGTATTGGGATTGAATGACATATTTCTATATCTAAGGTCTCTTATGCTAGTATGGTGCCAGTTCTCAGAAAGGTAAAACACGCTGCAATGTACAGTGTTCCCTCTCTACAACGGCCCTCCCAACAACGACTCCCTCCTTTCAACGACCCTTGCTGCAGTTCCCTAAACAGGACAATTATGTTTTAACGCCTGCACTGCTGCAACAATGTCTGCTTAAAATTGTCATCTGTATTTTTTCTCAAAGTTACAAATAAGTAAACATTTTGATAGAAGAATTATAATGACGAGTGACAAACAGCTTGAATCCAGATCAGACGCCGCGTCACGCGGCGTCTGATCTGAATTCAAGCTGTTTGCAAATGTAAGCCAAGTCCTAATTGTCCCTCTCTATAACGACTCCCTCCGAACAACAACCACACTCTGTGTCTCCCACTGGGTGTCGTTGAAGAGAGGGAACACTGTATATACGAGCATAGTTATACCTGTACAATAAACAGTGTGAAACTAATCTGATGTGTCATCTATACATGTATAATGAATAATAGTAAAGTGAAACTTTTGCTTGCATAATTAGATGTCCATACTGAATACATTTATAAATAAAACCAAACACAGCAAAGGCGCTCTGTTACTACCAGTGTACTTGGTTGTATGAAGACAGGTAACAGCTTATATAAGATGCAAGTAAAGTAGAAACAATATTACTTTTTTTATTGCTTGATGCAGTCACCTGTCGTTAACAGCTTATTCTTAAAACAATGTAGTGGTAGTATATAGTAGTATATGGGGTTTTACTGTGACAAGTAATTAACCTTAGATCTCACATGTAGATAATGCATAAGTAACGACTGTATCTGTTGGGAATACTTAGTTATTTCCCAATAAACGTTTTGGGCTTAAAACAACTGTTTCAATTGCAAACAGTTTGGAGCCAGATCAATAACACTCATATTGAAAATATTGTATTTCCTCAAATTTATTGCACTGCGATTTCTTTTGTTCAACCGGAAAGGAATAACGTTGCTCTCGAATGTAACTAGGTGATATTTCCAAATGTGTTATTCCAGTGTATAAAGGTTTATCCAGTTTTCCGATGTAATGGCAGTGAATGTGTAAGTTGGGTTTTTACGTAATAATGGATGTGAACGGGTTAACACAGAATATATTAATGGTATAAAAGAAGGAGAAACATCATTACCCTCAAGACATAGAAGTGCAAACGGATTGAATAACAAGTTAACATGCACGTTATACCAAGTGGTTACTCTTATATATATTAGTGTGACTAATGTGACCAGCCATTGGATACTGATTAATCACTAGGCATCGTAGATGTTTCCTGAACCGATTTGTGTCTAGTGTCAAACAACTTGGACATACGCAAACAGTACAGACTAATATCAGATCAGACGCCGTATATAACGAATGTGATTTGAGTCTGTTCTTTTATTTAACAATTATTTCTCTTAAGAAAAGAAACATGGACATTTAGGTCAAAGATTCTTTAAATAAAAGATGGACTCGGCCGATATATAATTATTGGTTAAAAGCAAGTTTATTTTTTTCAAAAACACAAATCATCCTGTATGTAAATAATGGCAAATAGTGTAGACTCGCATGACTTACAATGTACAAATATGGTAAACGTGACGTATTGTGGCGCATCGCATCTCATAAATGTGTTCACAGTTTCTGGGGACAGTATATCCCTGTATTCTAATATAATATTTCGAATGATATATACTACAGCGCCCCCTCTCTACAACGACATCCAATGGGAGACACATATTATGTACGTTGTTCAGGGGAAGTCGTTCTAGGGAGAGAAATTGGATTACATTTGCAAACAGCTTGAATCCAGGTCAGACGCCGCGTCTCGCGGTGTCTGATCTGGATACAAGCTGTTTGTCACTGGTCATCATGTTTAATTTGTCAAAATGTCCGTTATGTAGGGGAAAAAAGCAGACAACGATTTTAAGCAGAATATATTGCAGCAGTGAATGCGTTAGAAATAATTGTCTTGTGAAGTGCGGCAAGCGTCGTTGTAAGGAGGAAATCGTTGTTCAGAGGACTGTTGTAGGGAGGGATCACTGTAATATAAGGTCAACGGCAATATTGTTTGTCGTTCTATGGTCAGTGATATATAGATCTAGTTAGTACAATTGATAATAACACAGTGGAGAAGACACATTTATGCTAAAATATTTTAAATATTGCAAGCAGTTTGACAACTGATCAGACGCGTTAAAACCCAAATAATTGTTTGCCGCTGAAATTATAAAGACTCGTTTGAATTTGATTCATCTAGTTATTTTCTACATATTGCATTGTGCTTCGTTAGCATTTAAATTGGAATGAAAAGCATCTACTCCACGGTATTTCAGTTAGTTAAATGGGAAAAATATATTTTTCACATTATTCTTTGTATTGAGTCCTTCCAACATGGGCACTGGAAGAGTTTATATGAACCACTAAGGTGTAATTGTTTAAATCACTAGAAGCATGTTACTAACAGGCAACTATTGCAGCAAGAAATGGATTTACCGTAGCAATTACATCGCATAATTACTTTCATCTCCGACTTGTTTGAGACCCGGGATGCTGTTTTGATGAGATTTCCAGATTATCGTAATTACTAGTTATATACTGCCTAACTTCCAACAGAACTGACTTGCCCGTGCATTCTATAGAACATATAATATAGTTTCACAATGTAAGTATGGAAATACAGTGGAGAAAAGGTTTTTCTTTCCAAATAAACGCGTATACCCTTAGACAATTATTTCCTATGCAAACAGGTTGGAGTCAGATCAGACGTTGTTGTTGAATTAAATTTAAAGCGGTTTGACACATTTTATAAAACACAATATTGTAGATAACAGTTTTGATCCTATCCAGGCACCAAACTACACGGCAGGTGATATAAATCTAAACTTGTACAAGGGCAATCACCAAATGAAATGAAGCAGAAATAGTTAAACAGCGCGGATCAACGCGGCAGATTGTTTGATTTCTCCATGTATAATTGTCTATTCTTATACCTGTATATTTTTGTTTCTATCAAATTTCAAATCTGCATAGCAGTATTATATAAACGTTATAATGATTCTGTTTTTCTTTTAGTATGATACTTTATCATTTTCTTATTAAAGTCAATTGGTTTACGATGGTTTTGACAGTTAAAGAAAAACTCCGCAAATTTTCATTTCAAGTATTGTGATGTTGCAAGTGATCTTTCTTTGAATTTTCCTTTGTAACAGAATACATTTGTTGTTAAGTGCTGATGAAAGACTTCAACTGTTTGTTGTTAAAGTTAACCTTTTTACTTTGTTCTCGACACAGCTACAGTGGTAAAGACGTTATTTTGTACCATTTAGAAAAGCAAATACGAATGAAATGTAGAAAATGATACACTTTTGAAAAGGTTTTAATCGTTTAAAGACGGAATGACAAATAGTTTGGAGCCTGAAATGACGTCGAATTACATGCAGTAGAGAAATATTATTTCCAAATACAGGCATTTACGCTTAAACTATTATTTCCTTTGAAAACAGTTTTGATCCAGATCAGACTCCGGGTAACCCGGCGTCTGATCCGGATCAAAACCATTTTAAACTCAGATTAAAAACGGTAGATATTTCAAAATTTTCTCCACGACAGACTCTGACTTAAAACTAGTTGCAATAACTCAAATATGACCAATCAAATGCTTGAGTACGACCTCAGACTCAACTAAAATGCTTTATAAACTTGGACCAAATGCTTCAGGTACGATTACGATTGGTATTTACTACTAACACTGTTGCAGACTCTTTGACATGGGTAACAAGATGAATTAAGCTGTTACATCCCTAATGAGATCAGACCATTGTCTGTCAATACCGATTCTCTATGTAGAACGATTGGCCTTTATCGTCAATTGAAGGGACGTACCGAACTATGTTCGAACATTGTTATTTTACAACCGTCAGTTGACGAGAAATGACCTATCATTCTACATAGAGTACATGTTCATGTACAGTGGAGAATCTGTTATTCTTTCCCGTTTAAACGCAAACGTACGCAAACGTACGCAAACGCAAAGCGCTAAAACGTAGAAAAGAACAACTTTTGGACAATTCTGATAGTTCATGTTTATCTTGGTGGCAAACAGTTTGGAACCTGATCAGACGCAGGGTTACCCGGCGTCTGATCTGGCTCCAAACTGTTTGTAAAAGAAAAAATAGTTTTAGCGTAAACGCGTTTATCAGGAAAGAATAACAGATTCTCCACTGTACCTAGATTATCCATCCTTCGTCCGATTTCATTAGGGACATACCACCTTAATATGACTGCTGCTTGTAAATCACGTTCAAATTAGATTTGGAATGATTTATTTAAGCTTTAAGTAATGGCTATTATTCTTAATAGAAGCGTCATGACTACATGTATTGATGTACCTGTTTTTGCCCTGTCCATCAGCTAGAAGGCATCGTACATCAAAAGACGAAATGTGTTGAACATGTCATCATTTGGTTAATCAGCGCTATTAGGCCCCAGGTTGGATATTTTTATGGAAGATTTCTTTCTGCATGCCAGAGGCAGCCGTTATCGAATACTCGAAACAATGGAGAAGAAATTATTCTGTCCTGTTTAGACGAAATGAAGCGCAAACGCAATGGAATAAATGTAGATAATGACTACAGAGTGGAGAATCTGTTATTCTTTCCCAATAAACGCGTTTACGCTAAAACTATTATTTGCAGTGCAAACAGTTTGGAGCCAGATCAGACGCCGGGTAACCCGGCGTCTGATCAGGCTCCAAACTGTTTGCCACCAAGATAAACAAGAATTATCAGAATTGTCCAAAAGTTGTTCTTTTCTACGTTTTAGTGCTTTGCGTTTGGGTACGTTTGCGTTTAAACGGGAAAGAATAACAGATTCTCCACTGTATTTATTGAACATGTACACGATCCTGTGTTTTGAACTTTTAACTGAGTGGCAAACAGTTTTGAGCCTTATCAGGTTACAAAGCGTCTGATCCGGCTCAAAACTGCTTGCATTCGAAATAATTGTTTTAAAACACATATTCCAACAAGACAGAACAATGTCTTCTCCAACTGTGATGTTTACAAAAGAGACAGCTGATTTGTTCACACATACATGTACAATGTACAATGTATAACAGCGAAGAAATGGCGATATATATATATCTCATGTAGTGAAGTTCAAGTTAGTGACAAGGTTAAGATTCTGAAGGGGGACTTAAACCCTTAAAAGCGCGTTTGCAAACAGTTTGGGTCGTGATCAAACGCCAAGTAACGTGGCGTCTGATCAGGACCCAAATTGTTAGACACTCTTGTCGATATGTATTAAGTCTTACAACCTTACATCTTACTTTGAAACGTGTCTTGCAGACAACAATACTGAAGCATACGACAATAAGGCGGTGAAGGGGTTAAAATCTCCCCAATAATTTGATCATGAAAGAATATATTAATATATCCTTAAATGAACTATGAATGAATGAATGAATGAATCAATCAATTAATCAAACAATCAATCCTTCGTTCAATCATTCATTCAATCAATCAATCAATAAATAGTCAACGCTAAAGACGGAAAACAAGTTTACACAACATTAAAATCAGGAATTACGTAAAATTAAACTTTCAAACTTGTATTGTATTATTTTTTTCTCCATGGACCACTTCCCGATCGCCTCTTTGATATTAATGATTAATCAAGCCGTTTTATCATCCCATTTGTCTCTATTTCAGCAGTTCAAATAAATCGTTAACTTTGTTACTTGGGCTTCCAAGTCAAAATTGATTGAATTACAAACAAATTACCAGCAAACAAATTCAACCAATGTCTTTCTCTAACGGAGAATAATTATTTCGCTGCATTTCAAACAACGATAAGAAATATGATTCTTCTTTCTAACTGGACTGAGTAGAACATACCAGTTACGTAACAGTCAAGAAAACCCCTCTACTACTACCCCTGTATTACATGTATGTTAATTATATGGTGTTTAAGACATGTAGCTGCTTGAAACAAGATGAAAGTACACATAAGCTCCTTTTTGGAGCTTTCTACTTTACTTTCCCATTGCCATAAGCTACAGTGGAGAAAACGCTGTTCTTTCCCAATAAACGCGTTAACTTTAAAACAATCATTTCCTATGCAAACAGTTTGGACCCCGATCAGACGCCGGATAACCCGGCGTCTGATTAGGCTCCAAACTGTTTGTCACTCACATTAAAATAAATAGTCAGCATTTTCAAAAAGGTACCATTTTCTCCATTTTATTGAAATGCGTTTGCGTTTCGTTTGCGTTTAAACGGGAAAGAATAACGTTTCTCCACTTTATCACCTGTTTGTCATATACATATAATCACCTACCTTGTAGTGATATTTCATACACAGATAAGAAACATGGTGCGTCTTTCTAACTAGATTGAATAGAGCAGACCAGTTGCGTAAAAAATTACAAAGAAAAATGAAAAAGAACTTGTATGATAAACGAACAATGTCAGACAATCTGTTTTGGATCGGACTTAAAAGCTCAAAACAACTGACAGACAGACAGACAATACCTTCATTGTCATCTCAGATACACTAGGTACAACATGAGGAATTGTATACATATATTCTTAACATAAAATGAAAAAGGAACAAATTCCAGTCAATGTGTAAGTTCCAAGGAAAGAGCATTGGGTGTGGAAGTTGACTAAATTGTTTACTGAAAGTATCTATCCGGAGCAGGCAATACATGTACTTCGGAGAGTAGATTGCCTGCTCAGAATAGGTATCATACTAAAATAATAATAATTATGTTTGTTTCTCAGTTGATATAATTTCGGACTAATTAACAATTAAAAAAACATTATACAGTTATTTCATGTGTGTTTGGGGAACAGTCAAAACCACTGGCCCGAGTTATCAGGGAAGTCTTTCGAACTATTGCCCGAGGCCGATAGGCCGAGGGCATCAGTTCGAAATGTCCTCCCCGATAACAAGGGCCAACAGCTTTGATTGTTCCCCCAACACACATGAAATAACTGTTTTATTACCTAACACTTTATAAACCTAGATTTTCAAAAATAATTAATATGAGCCAAAACACAAATGAAATAAAATTGTATTAGTCATTAGTCATGTTGAATTGTTATTTTGGTTCGTTCTGCCTGTCTGTTCGTGTGTGGTTCTGTTGTTATGTTTGTATATTTGTCTGCCTGTCCAAAACTTTAACATTTGTCATAATGTTTGAACTACATGTGATAGATAAATACGAAAGACTCAAGCAGGAAACGTAACACAAACAATACACCCACCTCTCAAGCAGAACACACACACACAGTCATACCACAACAAACACACACACACACGCAATACCATTCCTTCATCTACACACTAAATAGAAAACAACACGCAAGACAAACATAAAGCAAAGTGAACATAGGAGCCCGCCTTGGTACGGTCAGTAGCAATCAATAACTAACTATAAATTAATTAACCATTAACAACCACTGGGGGGTTAAACCTGGGTTTAGGGGCGCCCAACCTCACACTTATCTCCTATATTCACCTATAAAGACGAACAGTGTACATAAAATATAAACCCTGTTCCACAACCTCACAATAAAAAAGACCGAGACGTCATCTAATACACGAGTATTCAGCTGAAGAAGCTCTTGTGCCCAGTACAAGTTCGACTATATAAGACACAAATAAAGGTCATTTAAATTCTAAGGTAAAATAGCAAATTTTTAACTGTGGACATAACTTTAGAAATTTATGAGACGGAAAGCTCATATCTGGCTGGTGTAATACATATAATGGCCCCTGGGCGCGGTAAAATTTGGGTCATGTCATACAAAAGAAAGTCATAGTCACAACAGATTCAAGCCCAGAGACGTTGAACTACAGTATCAGAATAGAGCAAAATCAAAGTAAAATAAACAATACCGTCATGAAATGTTAATTTACCTGCATCAATTTAAAAGTAGCAGTTTATACGATTACACAAAAACGTCTTACTAATGGACAAAACTATAAATATACAGATGAGGTAACATGAACTTATAGCAAAAGTTTTTGTGAGTTTTTAGCTCGCCTATTCGGAGAATGGGGTGCTTATGGAATCACCCCGGCGTCGGCGTCGGCTAGTCAAAATTTCACCTTTTGTAGACTTAGAGTTTTGGGACTGAACTTTCAAAGTTAGTTAAGGAGTAAGTGTTGGAATGCACTTATACTACATGACATATTTGCATTAGGAAGTTGATATTTTTAATGGAGGTTCCCTGTGGCTTGAATATCAATGTATTGATACACTTTTCTTTTGATAGTTACCTATTTAAGAAAGGTTTAATTAGGCGAGCTTTGCTGTTCTCCAACAGCTCTTGTTAATGTAGCTGTAATATATAGTCCTATTATATCTTGCTTCATTGTAAGCCATTGTTAGATTGGTAGTATCTCTGTCCTTGTAATATACTTATCAGGGTTACAGATAAGGTTTTGATGTAATTGGGTATTTACTCCTTGATATTTTCCTGAATAGGGTTTTTGAAAGTTTTATTGGGTATTGGGAGTTATATTGGGTATTATTCATATTCTGATTAGGTGTCCAAAATTTCTTTGCTTTTTGCTACATTTCTTTGCTTTACGAAATTATGTTACTCCTTGTTGTGAAAAACAATTGTTTTTTCCACAATTTTAATTGGGTAAAAACCCCAATACTCCCCTTATCTGTAACCCCGACTTATTGCAGTTGTTGGTTTTACTTGTTAATGTAGCTATAATATATAGTCCTATTATATCTTGCTTCATTGTAAGCCGTTGTTATTCGGATAATGGGGGGGGGGGGCTTATGGAATCACGTCGGCGTCGGTGTCGGCGTTGGTTTTTCATGGTTAAAGTTTTGGGGTAAGTGTTGTAAAGCACTAATACATCATGAAATATTTGCATTAGGAAGCTGATATTTGGATTGGAGGTGCCCTGTGGGTTGAACATTGATGTTGTGTAGTTAAAATTTTAAAAAAATGTTTTAATTTAGTCAAAATTTTACCTTTTGTGGACTTAGGTTTTTCGGCTGATTTCTCATGGTTAAAGTTTTGGGGTAAGTGTTGTAATGCACTAATACTACATGAAATATTTGTATTAGGAAGCTGATATTTGAAATGGAGGTGCCCTGTGGGTTGAACAGTGATGTTGCGTAGTTAGAAGTTGAAAAAAAGTTTAAATTTAGTCAAAATTACACCTTTTGTGGGCTTAGGTTTTTCGGCTGATTTCTCATGGTTAAAGTTTTGGGGTAAGTGTTGTGATGCACTAATATTACATGAAATATTTGTATTAGGAAGCTGATATTCGAAATTGAGGTGACCTGTAGGTTGAACATTGATGTTGCGTAGTTAAAATTTGACAAAAAGTTTAAATTTAGTCAAAATTACACCTTTTGTGGGCTTAGGTTTTTCGGCTGATTTCTCATGGTTAAAGTTTTGGGGTAAGTGTTGTGATGCACTAATATTACATGAAATATTTGTATTAGGAAGCTGATATTCGAAATTGAGGTGACCTGTAGGTTGAACATTGATGTTGCGTAGTTAAAATTTGACAAAAAGTTTAAATTTAGTCAAAATTACACCTTTTGTGGACTTAGGTTTTTCGGCTGATTTCTCATGGTTAAAGTTTTGGGGTAAGTGTTGTGATGCACTAATACTACATGAACTATTTGTATTAAGAAGCTGATATTTGGATTGGAGGTGCCCTGTGGGTTGAACATTGATGTTTTGTAGTTAAAACTTTAAAAACTGTTTAAATTTAGTCAAAACTTAACCTGTTTAGGACTTAGGTTTTTCAGCTGATTGCTCATGGTTAAAGTTTTGGGGTAAGTGTTGTAATGCACTAATACTACATGAACTATTTGTATCAAGAAGCTGATATTTGGAATGGAGGTGCCCTGTGGGTTGAACATTGATGCTGCGTAGTTAAAATGTGAAAAAACGTTTAAATTTAGTCAAAATTACACCTTTTGTGGACTTAGGTTTTCGGCTGATTTTCATGGTTAAAGTTTTGGGGTAAGTGTTGTGATGCACTAATACTACATGAAATATTTGTATCAAGAAGCTGATATTTGGAATGGAGGTGCCCTGTGGGTTGAACATTGATGTTGCGTTTTTAAATTTAAAATGGAGGTTCATTGTGGCTTGAATATGAATCTACTGATACATATTAATAGTTACATGTACCTATTTAAGAAAGGTTTAAATAGGCGAGCTTTGATGTTTTCCGACAGCTCTTGTCTCTTCAAGCAATCACCCTCCTTAGATATTGAAAACTATATTTCTTATTAATAATCGAAAAAGCAGAAAGCTTAAGCCATTATTTCGATTTTCCAAAAGCTTACAATTTATTTCTTGTGTACCTACATGTTGCTTTAGGTAGCCATTTAACCTCATACCGAAAATACGCAAAATGCACGCATTTACAGAAAGGGCTCACATACAATGGAAAAACGTTATTCTTTCCCGTTTAAACGCAAACGTAACGCAAACGCATCACACTAAAATGGCGAAATTGACAACTTTTTGACCATTCTGACTAACTATTTTAATCTGAGTGGCAAACAGTTTGAAGCCTGATCAGACGCCGGATTATCCGGCGTCTGATCAGGCGCCAAACTGTTTGCACTGGTAAAAAATAGTTTTAGTATAAACGCGTTTATTGAGAGAGAATAACATTTTCACCACTGTAATTATGATAATACATGTAAATAATTAACGTGGCGCTTTAAAGCAAAGGCAAAAATCAAGTTTTTTTTGTTCAACTTTTAATTTGCTTTAAGCGACTTGTTTTTGAGATACTGACGATAATTTTTTTTTTCAGTCAGAAAGATCGTGAAAAGGCTTTATTTATTACGGTCTTACAGTGGGGAAGACGTTATTCTTTCACAATTAACGCGTTTATGATAAAATGCCACCGTTTGGTCATTGCAAACAGTTTGTTGCCTAGTCAGACGCCGGGTAACCCGGCTTCTGATCAGGCTCAAAACTGTTTGCCATTCAGATCAGCTTGAATGGTTAGAATTGTCAAAAAGTTGTACTTTTCTACGTTTAAGTTCTTTGCGTTTGCGTTTCGTTTGCGTTTAAACGGGAAAGAATAACGTTTCTCAACTGTTACTGTACTCACTCAATCCTGTTGCTGATTCATGCGGGGAAAAATAAATCTTCCTTTACAATGACAGTAAGTGAAAAACCAATCACATAGGGACCATCAGTATTCATCGGGTTTCTCAAGGCGTTGACCTGAGTGAAACTTAAACATGATTGGATTGCTTAAGAGGCCTTGTCTGCCGGGTGAAAGAAAAAAATATTCTATTTACTATACAATAGTTCCGGTGAATACACTTGATTAGACTCTAGACGGCTAATATTATACTATAACGACCGGGTACAGTGGAGAAAACGTTATTCTTTCCCGTTTAAACGCAAACGTACGCAAACGCATCGCAGTAAAACGTAGAAATGGACAAGTTATTGACAATCCTGATCATTTATTCTAATCTGGGTGGCAAACAGTTTGGAGCCTGATCAGACGCCGGGTAACCCGGCGTCTGATCTGGCTCCAAACTGTTTGCAATGCAAATAATAGTTTTAGCGTAAACGCGTTTATTGGGAAAGAATAACAGATTCTCCACCGTATGCAATGGATAAGACGTTATTTGTTGTCCTTAAAACGAAGCTTAAACGCAAACGTAATGCAATTAAATGTAAAATTATAAATAAAAACAACGTTTTCGGAATATTGATAATATTTTTTATTGGGATTTGAGTGACATCAATTTGGACCCTGATCAGATGCCGGGTTTCTTTGCGTCTACGCTTGTTCTGATATGTTTGCAATTGAAATTAATGTTTAGCTTTAATGCGCTTAATAAGAATGAATATCGCTTTCTCTACTGTACATGTAGTACATGTATGCCTTAACAGTCAGAATTGCTACACTGTAGAAACGAAGAAGATATTATTTACAAAATGTAGCAAATAATAAAAAAGCAGATGAACCGCCTCGAATAGCAACGCCTCATTCTACAGAGAAAGTTGGATCGGGATCAAATGCCATGAAACAAGTATGTAATTGAAAATAGATTAAATATATCACTATACTACTTCGAAAATTGGGATAAGAAAACAATACATTCTACTCAACCTTTATCCACTCATTTGACCCAAAATCTTTCCTCGCCAAATTGATGAGTTTAACCATGGCACTGAACCACAGGGTTGCCATTTCTCCATTGTTTTTAAATATTCGGATTTTTGCTTTAACTTTTAAAGTTTGGATTGGTTTTGCGTGTTTTACTAAAAAACATCGATATGGGTGTGACGCGGCGGATGTTATTGATCCAAACTGTTTGCATAATTATGTTTGTGTTATAGAGCCCGACAGTAACACTATTAAAGGTATGGTTCCTAAAATCGCACTTGGAAATTTGGAAAGCTTATGGTTTTTATTAGCAAACTGATACAATGTATTAGCCCTGTCACCATCATATTATCACCTGCTTCATTTTGCTCTCTGCAGTACCATTTCAAAGCAAGATGAAAGTAAAGCAGAATGTGCATTAAGGCACATTCTGCTTTACTGTCAGCCTGCTTAAAGCTACAACTTGCTAGGCTATATAAAACATTTGTAATGGCAATTGTTCACGAGGGTATAAACTGGAACTATCTTCTTCAGCACAGGAATAAATTAAAATCCGCTACAAGTCGCTTCTATGGGTGAGAGGGAACTATGACTGAAGAATTTCTGATACGAGTTGCAAACAGTTTAGATGATCACCGTGGTCTATGCGGAGTCATATTTGGTTCCAAACTGTTTGCAAAGTCGATTTAAGTCGACGTTTGCAGTGAAAGGGCAGAACTTAAACGAGTCTTGTAACATTTGCTGTATTGTAAAAGACAACAACAACAACAGTGCAGCCCTGACCACTGGGTTCCTACATAGTACGTTAGACAACCAGTTAAGGAGCCTCTGACAAAGGTCTACAATGTTAGTAAAATATACATTATATACATCTAAGACTGTTACATGTATCTCGATATCGTTTATTCTAAGTAAACCGGCTTTGCAACGTTTTAAGTTTGACATATTTGACTTGAGCTAGCTCCAGTTGTCGAACGTCAACCGAAGCATAACGGGTACATTTACGTTAAATCTTTCCCCTATAGAAGCGACACTTACCATATTTGGTTTATTCCTCCGCTGAAGAAAATAGTTCCCGTTTATACCCTCATAAATAATTACTATAACAAATATTTCTATATAGCCTAGCAGACATTAGTTTAAAGCAGGCTGAAAGTAAAGCAGAATGTGCCTTAATCGTTCAAAATGAGTCAAAATACATCCATATGTTCAACAAACATCCTTAACAAATGTTTCAAGAAGTTTCAAGAAGTTTAAAAAAAAAATCGTATCATGTATGTATACAATGAAAAGGTGGATGTGTATTCAGAGCCATCAACTTCCTTGTCATTTTTGGGCCGATTTTGACAAATGATGGCTTATTATTTACATTTAACAGTTCTGTTCGAAGAAAGTTAGCTCACAGCCCAAGCAAGACACGAGCACAAGTGAAGAAATAAAAAGTTCGATAGGCACCTTATATCGGGATCCTTCGTTCACCTTAAATTTTGGACTTGTTCGTCATTCAGCGATTAACAAGTGCATTTGCGACCATGCATTACACCATGGTACGGGTAATTAATAGAAAATGAAATATATAATAAATACCTTTTGAATTATCGGTAAATGAGCATTTCTGTTACGAAATAAATTTCTAGATAACTTTCGTTTTCAAGTTTCTGTTGACAAACGTATATGATCATTGGTCGTATTCGAATCATTGAGTTTGTTGTCAACGAAAACTGGGCGGAGCAAATGCGCGAAGATTTACTGATGACAACAATTTTGACCCGACTCGAATCGAAATTGTGGTCAAACATTTGATGGTTTGACAACATTTTGTCAACGGAAAACATCAAGTGATGATTAGAATAGAACTTGTTGACAACTTTTCCAACTAACGCGATAGTTGTCCTGATTCGAAAACGACCAATTGAGACGCTTGACTTTTTGCGTCATTTCCTGCTTTGAAGCTGGTTCTCGGTTTCGCTAGAATGATAATATTTTGACTGGGCAACCAGTCGTTTGTTTGGGAATTTTTTGCGTGACAGATAGTTTCCGAATAAGGGGTCTCCCCCACCCTTCGAGTCCCCATGCGCGTGTTCGCCGATTGCTTTGAATTATTTACCAATTATCGTCAAAGAAAACTGTTTGCTGTAAACAATGAGCCATCATCTGTCCAGATCGTCCAAGATTTGACAAAATGACAGGGTTGGGAATTTGAGGGTTGCTTCTGCAAGGCGCTTTTTCATGGCAGCCTTTACTATTTTACTTATTAATTAGCAAAAAAAAAATTAAATTTCACGAAACTTCAGGAAAATTTCTTTTATGATGATTATTGAATGTATGGATATATTTTAGGGTATTTTATCCACGTTTGGTGGTGGTGGAGGGGGTTATAGCAGCTAGGGGTAGTGTCATAGCCAACGGGCCGAATGCCTATGGGGTAAAGGGTTGAGCTGTTTATGAGGTGTGACTGTTCTGGTGTCTAGCATGGAAAAGATTAACAATATGTACATGTTTCTGATTTTCGATTTTCTCACGATTGAACGTCTGTAATCAAGTCAGTGAGAGCCCACGTTACGCACATTTTTTCTCCGTTTCCGATATCCGGGAGCAGGGGTATTTATCACTGGCACTTAAAGTGTGTTCCTTGTCAATAGTATTGACTACGAGCTAATGGGAAGCACGTCGAAAGAAAATTGAACAGTTACTAGATAAGATTAATACTCAAGGTCGGATCTGCTATTAAAACACAAGAAATAATCGGTAAAATATTGTATAAGAGTCGTGTCATGGGAAACATGCCTGATTGCATTGCAAACAGTGTTGATCAAGGCCAGTCGCCGCACCAAAGACGCTGCGACTGGTATTGATCTACACTATTTGACACCTACATGTACACATAAATAAAGCACTTTATGTAGCTACATGTATACTATATACGGTATTTAGTAGTGAAGACCAAACTCAGATACATAGTCTGGGATGACAACAGTACTTGGTCTGTACAATGTTGAAATGCAATAAGGCAGGCTTTGTCAGGACACGGCTCATATGCATGCCGTTATAGTTGGTATCGTTGGGAATGACAACATATTATGGAAGACAAACAGTAAAGACCCTGACGTTACCCCATGAACGGCTCTCGCAATATACATACATAATTATATATTATCTTGAATCACTTCACTTCTACATTTAGTATCGACAACACTGATATTTGAAAAAAAAAGTTCAATCCTGATCAGACGCCGTGTCATGAGACGTCTGAACAGCATTAAAACTATTTCACATTCATGTCAATGTTTCCTAGGTCAAAAACTGAAATAATTAGTCAAAGTAAAAGCATTCGACAAATGTTAGCAGACGATTATTTGACAGAGATAGTTAGACGGATACCTTCGTCTTGGGTTAAAATGAATATGAACTATATATATTTCAATCTGAAGATCTGTAAACCAATCTTGACCTGATCAGACTCTGAGTCTCTTTGCATCTGGCCTGGCTCTAAACTATTTAAAATAAACCCTATTGAAGCGCAACAACCTTTTGGTTAAACAGAATAGTGTGTATACCATCTCGTATAACGATATAATCCAACGGAAACTAAAGTGTGCACTTGGTAAGAGAGA
This sequence comes from Gari tellinella, assembly GCA_922989275.2. NCBI lineage: Eukaryota > Metazoa > Mollusca > Bivalvia > Cardiida > Psammobiidae > Gari > Gari tellinella. Next base: position 52,551,155 of record OV277866.1, read on the forward strand.
AGCATACATTATAGAAGCAAACTATATCATGGTAATTTATTAATACCCAAGGTTATATTGACCAATTTGCACGCTTTTTGTTCTTAATTAAGTGCTCACTTTATATATGTATAACATATTTTCCCGATTTTATGCTGTGTGTCCCTTCACTATAAACAAATGAGAAGGTGAAGAAATGTTATTTATAACATTCATAAGTCAAAATTAATTTAATTTGTCCTGGCTGCTATTTTTAAACAAATAACAAAGCCCTTACAAATCATCCTCAGCGTTTTCAATGTTTTGAAATTCTTTCTGAGTGAGCCACGTCAATAGCTTAGAGTAGGTGTCTGCCCAGAGTCTTTACTTACGCAATGCCTGGAGTAATCAAGTTCGTAAAAATGATCATATTAATGCTGCTGAAAGATGGTGGACACATTCGATTGGTTCTGTGTCCATTAGGTTCACCACACTCATCAATGCCCTTGAGCCGCTTCTGGTATTTGTTAGATGAAGCGGTTCATATAGATAAAGACAATGTTCTTTCACGCTGTTAACATTTGCAATAATTGGAAATATATCAACTGTGTAATACAGTACCACCAAACCTGTACTGAGGGATAATTTAATAGAAAAAGCATAAAAAGAAATGCTACCGTGCAAAGTACAATCATGTTTATTCGGAACGTTTCCAAATGCGCCTTCAATATCAAGTCCGATCTTCATTAAGCTGCCATTTGTTGTTAGGCTGTCAAAGACAAAATAGTTAACTACTCACTGAATATAGTTTCTACTGGTTTAGGAGTAGTCACTTGGAATAATAATTATTAAGGCAAATTGTATTAACATTTTGTTGTTACTGCGAAATCTCGCTTTTCAACTCCTCAAAACAAAACTCGGTGATAGTGTAAACAACGGATTGCATCGTAAAGCATGGTTTAAGTCAATCAGAAGACTCCAAAGGGTTTTACTTTTATCTTTCTTGAAGCAAGTGCATGTTTTATCGCCAAAATGTCGGGAAGTATTATTACTTGTCAGAATATCAAGACATTACTGTAGCAAGGTATAAGTAATCAGCCCATCAGTAGAGCCTGTTACACTGGAGAAAACGTTATTCTTTCTCATTTAAACGCAAACGAAACGCTATCGCATTTCAATAAATGGAGGAAATTGCACCTTTTTGACAATGCTGACTTTATTTTAATCTGAGTGGCAAAAGGTTTGGAACCTGATCAGATGCCGGGTGACCCGGCATCTGATCAGGCTCCAAACTGTTTGCAAAGGGAAAAAATGTTTTAGAATAAACGTGTTTAGTGGGAAAGAATAGTGTTTTCTCTACTTAAGATGTTAAGGCATGACTTCAAATTAATAACAAAGCGTTTAGGAACAAAAACATGCACTTGTGAACTGATCTTGTTTTTGTTACTTATAGTTTATTGTAAAAGATTTATGTTTTCACATCTGTGATAAAGATACTTGGTCGTAAATTACTGAGACTAAGTAGGACAAAAGAATAGATAAATTACACCCGTGTCGAGGGATTACTTATCGATCTGTACCTCGATATGGAATGAAATGTTTGATGAGTCATCAGCACAATTATAATTGCAATAAATCTATTATCGGGTAAATTCTTGCACTTAGGAAGCTTTCTGCATTATTGTCGTCCTGCAGAGAAGCTGTTATTTGCCAAGACTACAAAAACATCACTCTTTCGGAAGATATTCATATAAAAGTTTGACTATATCTATAACAAGGTTTGTTCTCTAGATGACTTGCTATTGACCCTTGTATATTGACAACATAGCAAGACAAACAAACGCACTGCCATAATGTTTTATGCTTACAAAGTATGGCCATCTTTCTAAACTTATTTATTTTATGGACTATGGCTTACATGTAAGAAGCAAAGATAGGAAAGACAGACAATTTTTATTCAAATCTGAAGCTGACTTATTTGTCTGCAAAAGGTTAAAAGACGCGTCTAAATTTGGTGGTGAAGTGTTAACACAATGATGACATTAGATAGTCAATGTGGTATCAAATGGGAAAATAACACGGGCTCATTCCTCAGTGATATATCAATGTCACGTGTCTCTTCCCGCTATTAACATACTTAGAAGGCACTTTGCATTGCATTTACAGTAATGAACCTTTATGGCAACTGCTCAAATTAACTGTCTGATTTATGTGGTGGAAGATATACGAATGACAGCTTAACCCTTTCAATCTCAATGACGCTTAAAAGTGCGATTGCAAACAGTTTGGGCCCTGATCAGACGCCGCATCACGCGGCGTCTGATCAGGATCCAAACTGTTTAAAACTCGTTTGGAAATTAATTTCTTCAGTCATACTGCCTTTTTTAAAACTTTGAAGCGACATTACAGACAACACAATTGAAGCAGACGACAATGAAACGGTAAAAGGGTAAAAATCTCCCGAATAATTTGAGCATGAAAGAGTTGAAGCCATGTTTAGCTTACCGGTAACCATATATTTGCTTCAATAGCGTTGTGCTTTATATGTCGGCCCTGATAGGAAATAATAATAAAATATCGACACGGCTAAACAACCATTTTAATTGAATTGTTATAGTTAAATAGTTCTTGCATTTCTATTAAAACATTATTAACCCCATCTGTTGGCTCTTTTATAGAAATGATCATTGTTGTTAGTTAATGAAATCACATGATAGAGGATAAATAAGGACATAGTATGTCCTAGTGTATAAATGCATATGCAAGCGCCATGTATTAACTTGACAGCCTTTGATTCTTGTAACAAAGTTATCATATGACAAAACCCCTCACTCACATTATTCTGGTTGTTAAGGTAATATCACTGATACTTAATGCTAATGTTTGGTCCTTAAGCATTGGCAAATGGCAACTAAAATCAAAATGAAAGTGTAGCCTCGAGTGTGATCTGGATTACACAACCAACTCGAACTGATACAAGACCCGGATCAGACACTGTGGTGATATTCCGTTTATATCACAAGTCGTTAAAAGTGAAATTCACTGTATAGTTTTTATGTAGACATTATTTGAGCATTATCAAAAAAGTAAACAGTAATTTCCTAAGAGGTTTTCTATATTTACTCTTATCCTACTTTAAAAGACTATCTGTCTTTAACTAAACTAATTGCATCCTTAATTATCATACAGCTTTAGATAACCTCCCCATTAAAGACAGAACAATAAACCATTTATTTAGTGGCAGTTAGAAGGAAGATGTCAATATACCGAATAAACCTTGGGTATATTGACCCGAACAGAAATGACTTGTTTCTAATAACTATACGATTGACGCTTCAAAGAAAAGGCCGGTATTCAATAATTGTACAACTGACTTTTCACTTTACTGAATTCACAGAAACCCGTCTAATGAATTCCTCCGAGAGCACTCGCGGTTTTCTTCCGTTCTTCGGTGCACAAAACTAATTGAAATCACTTGGAACTTGGAGGGTTTGATTAGCGATATCATGGAGAGTATTTATTTCCTATCGATTTCTGGTATAATAGCAAGCTGGGTTTTGTTATTTTTTGAATGCATACTTTCGCAGGGTCGTTAGGTTTTATTTCAAGAAGATTGGTGTTTCTTGAATCCATCGAACGTTATAAATTTATTATGAGCATATCAATCAAGACCCTTATTTCTGTGTTGGATTAAAGTGGATAAGACGTTATTCGTTCCCGTTTAAATGCAAGCAAACTGCAAACGTATTACAATAAAATGGGTAAATAACACCTTTTTGGCATTTCTGACTACGTGTGTTTATCTTGATCTGAGAGCAAACAGTATGACACCAGATCAGACGCCGGGTTACCCGGCGTCTGATCAGGCGTCAAACTGTTTGAATGTGATATAATGTGAGTTTTAGCGTAAACGCGTTTATTGGGAAAGAATAACTTTTTCTCAACTGTATGCGTCAAAGACATTGATGGTTTTAATATGCTCCCCGCAGAAGTTCTTATAACTCTTCCAAATCAATATTCAATGAATTGAAACATTCTAGTCGGAATCGATTGAACAACCGATCGTGAAAAACAACAGTAAACCCTAGTAATTCCGGAACAGAACAGAACAAGTTAATATATGGAGGATAATCAATTCTTTCGGATTGATATGAAAATATATCACGAGAATGGGTTGTTATCTGGTTAAAAAACGAGTCCGCAGGACTTGTTTTTTAAAAGATAACAACCTATTCGAGTGATATTTTTTTTTCATATCTATTCAAAGGAATTGATTATTCTATTTATTACATACATCTTATTGACCTTTTTACAGAAAAACACACAAAATGAATTGTTTTTGCGCGACGTCACTAAAGATTTTGTGACGTCACTCACAAAAAGAGATATCATAACTAGTGACGATATCAACAGTGATGATATCAAATTTATCTAACTGAGAAATCTCTATAAATCATCTGTTGGTATATAATAAAACATTTTAATTCATTCATCCCTAAACTCTAAAAAAAAAAAGACAGCTCCAGTGTCATACATGTACTACATATTTGACTCTGTATGACTATGACTGATTTTGCAGTATATTTAAAAAGTTCAAACCGTGTAGACAGACCCTGATCAGAGGATTCCTAGAGAATCTTCTCATCTGGGTCTCCTCTGTTTGTCAAAGTGTATTATTCACTTGTGCAAATGCGAGTGTTTTCACCCTTTACTCCATAGCCTGTTTCTAGTTTTGAAAATAGGTGACTTCTTAAATCAGATTGAAAGTAAAGCAGAACGCGCCCTAAGGCGACCTGCAATCTGCTTTAAGTTACTACCTGCTAGAATTAAGAAAGTATTTTTTCTGATACATGTTCATGACTGTATAGATTGGAATTATGTTTTTCCTCGGATGATTAAACAAAATGCGTTAAAAGGTGATTTTATAAGGTAAATGGATAAGCTGCTAGATGTCTCATACTTTGACATTGGAATCTTAATTGAATGACCTTCAGATAACGTGTAGGCGACCGTAATTAATTGAATAGCAGGTCAACCAAAGACAGCTTCATCATTTAAGCCATCTATATTCAAGATTTCTTTGCATTAATCATGTACCCAACCATGCATTTGGCAATAAAAGAGGAATAAAAAGTCATATTAATGAACTGAGACAACTATATCTTTTTAAAGCTCCGTATTCAATTAACGGAAGTAAAAAGGAAAGAAGTTATGGCTCTTCAATTTGCATTTATCAAACTTACAAATCAATATTAATTATCTGTGTAGAACACAGCGACAAGTTCGCAAAACCAACAACTAAAAAGAAAGCTTTCAGAACAGTTTATGAAATACGGGAAAGTGAAAGTTTAGCAGAAAATTCCTGTATGAGCTTTCTGCTTTACTTTTATCTTCCCTGAAGAGTCATCGATCAATGCAGCTGTCACCAACTCATCGTGTGTGATGGTCCTATTAGTTGGACTTCACTGTACCCTACATGTTTTATTAATGTATTTACAAAGACAACAGTAATGAACATCAATTTCTTTTATCAAAGTTACAAAGCAATAAAAGTACGTCGACCTAAGACAGTGGAGAATCTGTTATTCTTTCCCATTTAAACGCAAACGTACGCAAACGCAAAGCACTAAAACGTAGAAAAGAACAACTTTTGGACAATTCTGATAATTCTTGTTTATCTTGGTGGCAAACAGTTTGGAGCCTGATCAGACGCCGGGTTACCCGGCGTCTGATCTGGCTCCAAACTGTTTGCACTGCAAAAAATAGTTTTAGCGTAAACGCGTTTATTGGGAAAGAATAACAGATTCTGCACTGTACACGTACACGTGTATCAGATGATATACAGTGGAGAATCTGTTATTCTTTCCCTTTTAAACGCAAAGGAAACGCTAGCGCAAAGCACTAAAACGTAGAAAAAACAACTTTTGGACAATTCTAATAACTCATGTTTATCTAAGCAAACAGTTTTTGAAGCCTGATCAGACGCCGGGTCACCAGGCGTCTTATCTGACTCTAAACTGTTTGTAGTAGAAACAATAGTTTTAGCGTAAACGCGTTTATTGGGAAAGAATAACGTTTTCTCCACTGTACGGGGTTCACTCTTACACCGCTAAATGCGACAATTCACTTTGTTTATAGTAACACGGTGTCTGATTCGGATCACAACTGTTTGGCACTCGCTATGTGTATCCGGTCATACTGCCTGAAATCTGACTTTGAAACCAAAAGGCATACTTATCATGGTGGTGAAAGGCTTTAATTAAATTGTTAAAAATTGCGATAGAAGGGTTAAAAATGAATATACCGCCCTTTTATATTCACAAATTAAAACTGTACTCATTTGGCCATTATTCCGTTAGCTAGAATATTTAATTATTGGTAGTTCCACAAGAAATGGGTTAAAAAGTGTTGGCTTCAAGAACATTAATGTAGAAGAACTTTATTCTTTACCAATTAACGTGTGTATGCCACAACAATGATGGCCACTGCAATCGTTTTGGAACCAAATAAGACGCAAAGCACTAAAATGGAGGAAAGGGCAGTTTTTTAACAATTCTATACTAATTATTTTAAGCTGAGAGGCAAACAGTTTGGAGTCTGATCAGACGCCGGGTTACCCGACGTCTGATCTGGCTCCAAACTGTTTGTAATTCAAATATTAGTTTTAGCGTAAATTCGTTTATTGGGGAAAGAATCACGGTTTTTTTTCACAATAATAACGTCGTGTCATTGTACTTCGATTGTAATGCAGAAAATAAATGTCACTCTGCAGCATTATCAACCTTCAAAGACACCAGTGTTACGGAACATGTTCGTGTATACAACTACTATAAAATGATAGAGCATTAGTGGTTGCACAATAAACATAAGTGATTCATACTTGGATTGCATGCCATTTACGTTGTTTATATTAATTAAGAAACGTCTTATTGGAATGCGTGGTAACTATCATTCAATCACCATCGTTGGTTGTATAGTGGAGAAAACGTTATTCTTTCCCGTTTAAAGGCAAACGAAGCGCAAACGCAAATCGCTTAAAGATAGAACATTACCATTTTTGACATTTTTGAATATTTCTTTTTCGTCTGAGTGACAAACAATTTGGAGCCTGATCAGACGCCGGGTTACCCGGCGTCTGATCCGGCACCAAATTGTTTGTAAAAGAAATAATAGTTTACATGTAGCGTAAACGCGTTTATTGCGAAAGAATAACGTTTTCTCCCCTGTATATTGTCGTAAACAGGTTATAACGCACTTTCCATATCACAACAACTCAATATTCAATCAATCCCTTCACTGCCGTGACGTCATCAATTTTAAATAATTGTCGTCTGCTGTTATTTCTCAAAATTTAATTTCAGGTATTTTGACATACAGAATATTTAAATGAGCGTCAAATAATTTTGATCCTGGTGAGTCGCCGCGTGACACGACGTCTGACTAGGCTCCAAACTATTCGCAAATGAAGTCATCGACCTTAAACAATTGTCATTCTCAAATTTACAGGTTAGTATTTTGACATAGGAACAATTGCAGTAAGTGTAAAACCGCTTGGTTCCTGATCAAACGCCGCGTTAGGCAAATACATGTAACCAATGTATCCGGGATAAGGCAGCGAATGGATTAAGCTGCCAACTAACTAACATATCGATAGCACATTTCTATGAAATGGTTGTAAGGAAATAGCCTTACTAATAAGGAAGTAATATTCTTGTATTAAGTACTACTCTGCGCTAGGTCATTGGAACGGTGCACATGAAAATGGTTGCCTGTCCTCAAAATTAAAATCTGGCTAAAGAAGGGTTAACTCTTTAAACACAGTGTATCTGTGTAGACTCCACTCTATGTATTCAAATCATGTGAACCCATATGCACTGTTTGTCAATTCGCAGTATAGTACAAAACAATATTGCAGACGAGGAATTGGAGCAAACGATATTTTGTCTAAGAAAGCGATAAAATATATATATTAGATAGTTTAAAGAGGCGGTTGAAGGCTTATTATTAAGTGAACAATAAATGCTTAAAACAAAATCTATTCACATACTCACATAAGTGTTCTCTCTACGTGTTTGTTAATATTAAATTTGAATCTAAATTTTATGAGTTTGCTGTATTATTTAGTTATTATAATTATTGGCAGTTAAATTCTGATTGTATCCCCTGGATAGAGTTAACAGTACAGTAGAACTTGTATAATTCGAACTACCTAAAGTCGATTACTCCGAATTTCTACTTCACAATTTCGATAACTCGAGTTCGTTTAATTCGAATGTAACAGTATTTTAAAGTTAAAACGTGACTGAGCAACGTTTTAACTTTACATGAAGATAAGTTTGACACAACAATTCACTGCCTTGCCCCAGGTACAATGGCTATTTGCAAATAGTTTGGCTTATCTGATTATTATGATCCAAACTGTATGACACTAATTTATATATTTCTTCACTCAAAAAACATAAAATTTAAAATTTACAAACAAAACCAGACGACATGTATTTGATTGATGGCGTAATAGCAGTAAAGGAGTTAAGCAATGTCTATTTGTTAAGGTTCGACTGACTTTGGTATTTTAATCATCATATTTTATTGCAAAACGTGATTTATTCAATACATAAAAAATACCTATAAAATCTGTTGTTTCCGTTAATTTATACGAAAACGTTAAGATCAATAAACAGTGACCTACCTATAAGTTGACCGTCTTATTTTTACATGCTGGGTAATTGTTTCGTCTGCATGTATAGTATGCATGTATAGTCGTCTGTGAGTGTTCTAAAAATTGAATTTTCAAAACAAAATCTTTTCAAACCAGGGTCAGATTTTCAGACAAGTTGGATATTAAAGAGACGGCTCGATACAGAACGTCTCATTAGGATCCAAACTGATCACAAAGATGATACTGGTTTCATCACTAGCTTTCCTATAGTCAGAGCAAAATTAAAATAAACAAGAAAGCACAAAGAAAGATCTCTACCAGCGTTCTGCTTTACTTCCAGAATATTTTAAGTAGATCTAGCCGTCTGCCTAAGCATTAACAACACATTTCCTTTTGAAGGTCAAATTAGCTCGATTCTACTTTACGATGCATTAGACTTCTATCATTTCATAACAAAATCCATTTGAAGGTTGAGGAATGTCTCCCACTGTGTTCTAATTAGGCTGATGAAAGAGCATAGTGATAAAATAACAGTAAACGCCAATAACTGTTATGGAACGCTGGTAATGATTCGATTCTGAAGCTATCTGTTATACAAATGCCAATTTATTTAACCCCTTCACTGCCATGACGTCATCAAATTTAAACTATTATCGTCTGCTTCTATGACTAAAAACAATTTTTAGGTATTTTGACTTAAGAAGTAATGAAACGAGCGTCAAACAGTTTGGATCCTGATCAGACGCCGCGTTACGCGGCGTCTGATCAGGATCCAAACTGTTTGCAAATAACTACTGTATTCGGGGTAAGGCAGTGAAGAGGTTAACATCTTCACTGACAATTTATCGGCTGCTGAAACATTGTCGCCTGCAACGTTATGCAACATTTAAAGATTTAGGACATTTAATTGAAGAAATGGTGATACGAGTCTCAAACAGTTTGAATTCTGATCAGACGCCGCGTTACGCGGCGTCTTATCTGGATCCAAACTGTTTGCAAATAAGGAAAAGTGTGCCGTTGGCAGTGAAAAAGTTAAACCATTTACTGCTTAGCGCCACTTGGCTTGGACTTGCATTCAGGTTGTAACCTGATCAGTCTTAGAGTCCCTCGGTGTCTGATTAGGCTCAAAGTTGGTTGACATTCGTGTCAAAATGAGTTTTGTAGTAAAAAGTAAGAATTAAATTTCAAAAACTATTTCAGGCATTTGTTTTAAAGCAGGTAACAGTTTGGCAAGATAAGGTATTTGTCTAGTAGTTCCGATTTTGTTATAGATGACTTTTATAGTTTTAGATCAATTCAGATACAAGACATGTGCACTAAATGCCAGTCATAAACGTCATTAAACTAGTAGAGGTTCATCCAGCCGACAGGATATTAACGTGTTTTCCTATAATATTGAAACTGTAAACAATTACTTAGCAACATGAATACAAGAAGTGCGTAAATAAACCGGGTACCAGACGAACATAAGAAATCCGGGGACCAGAAACATGTTCAATGAAGAAGGCATTGTTACTTCATGTTAAAACGCAAACGAAGCGCGAACGCAATGTCATGTAATGTAGAAAATATGTTTTATCATTATTAGTATTTATCTTAAACTTAGTGGCAATCAGTTTAGAACCTGATCAGACGCCGGGTTACCCGGCGTCTGATCTTGCTCCTAACTGTTTGCAACGGACATCATTGATTTAGCATAAAAGCGTTTAGTTGTGAAGAATAACGCCTTCATTGTTAGCAAAACGGGTAGAATAGTTACCACAGGTTTTCGCTGCTGTCTAAAAATGAATTATCTCATATTACAAGAATGGTTTATGTTGTAAGAGACCATCTATTAAAAATGTCACCAGTTCGTTGCATCACACAATTAGATAAAATATTAATACAATGTTCATAATTGGTTTACTTAAAATAGTTTGCACAGAAGCATATAGTCTAGTTGTCTACGAATTTATTATGAGTTTTTGACCGGTTTATTGTTTTGGTAGCGTTATATGTATATCACATGTGTCTAGAAACGTTAGTTATTACAAAACATAAATTTTGATTCCAATGCAGATGGCAAACGCAATAGTGTAAACTAAGATCAGACACCGCGTCGCAACCGCGTCGGCTAAAAAGGCCATACTATTTGTCAATTGTACGAGTCATTTGTTTTGTTGTAATTACCATTGCAATAACACCAGCTATATGCACTTAAATTGTTTCCTCTAGGGGTTGCCTATATGCAATACAACTTGTGAGAATGCTATTAACCCTTTCCCCCATAGAAGCGACTTTTAGCGTATTTAATTTATTCCTCCGCTAGAGAAAGTAATTCCAGTTTTTACCCTCATGAACATATACCATAACAAATATTTTAGATACCCTAGTCGATGGTAGTTTAAAGCAGGCTGAAAGTAAAGCAGAATGTGCCTTAAGGCACATTCTGCTTTACTTTCAACCTGCTTTAAGTGATCACCTGTATTTCATGTTATAAACAGGTTATTGGGTAAAGGGTTAATGTGACATCAAATATTTGCCATCGACACGCAGCTAATGACTAATTCGTTTATAAAGGATAAAGTAAAATACACGTATTTCCATTTCAGCATATACCAAAGTCGAAGATATAATTTTCAAAGATATATATCATTTAGATTTATATTTATGATGAAACAAATATTTTGTTTCAAACAGTTTGAAGCCTCATAAGACGTCTGGGCAAGTATCAAACTGTTTGCATTTGACATTTAATAAACCGTTAATATTTTGAAAAATATATAATTTTCTACATTTTATTTAATAGCTTTTAAGTTTTGGTTGACTTAAAAAGAACGCCGTTATCCCAGAACGAAACTAGTGATTTCAAACGAAACGCAAACATAAAACATTTAAATTTAGAAAATAACGACTCTTTGAATATGTTAACACAGTATTTTATAAGAGTGGCAAATAGCTTTGAGCCTGACCAGACACCGGATTAGCCGGAGACTGATCTGGATTCAAAATATTACAATATAAATAATGTTTTAGCACAAATTCGTATATTGGGAAAGAATTCCCACCTGTGCACCCATTGTGCTAGAATTTGACATCCGTATACAGTGGAGAATACGTTATTCTTTCCCGTTTAAACTTAACGAAACGCAAACGCAAAACGCTAAAACGTAGAAAAGTGCAACTTTTGGACAAATCTGATAATTTATTTTTATTTTGGTGGCAAACAGTTTGGAGCCTGATCAGACGCCGGGTTACCCGGCGTCTGATCTGGCTCCAAACTGTTTGCAATAGAAATAATAGTTTTAGCGTAAACGCGTTTATTGGGAAAGAATAACGTTTTCTCCAATGTATCTAATGACATTGGCCAGTGGTGTTTATCATGAGTATATGAAGTATGTCAACTTATGATCAGGATTCAAACAAACTGATGCTCGTATTTGTTTTGGGTTTTTATTTCAAAGAAGATCAATATTAAAGTTTTCAAAAAATACACACCGTGTCAAAGCTTTCAGGTTACCCCTTCACCACCTACCCTGAGAACAACGGTTATTTGCAAACAGTTTGATACCTGATAAGGATCCAAACTGTTAGACACTCTTTTCAGTATTTGTTAAGTCTAAAAACAAAACTTTTATTTTTTGAAAAAGGACAATCTATATAAACCAAATGACATTATGACAGTAATTAGTTTAAAGCTTAATCCGTCATTTCAATAATATTACAATTTTCTACTTTTACACGGCATTGATTAGCTAATTATTGGCAATACATTACCCAAGGTCATCCTTAATCTTTATCAAATAAAATATGTTCAGCTGCTGTACAATAACATCGTATATTACGACCGTTGAGGTATACGTTCACTAGCTGTCAACAGGGCTGCAATTTCTCCGGATTTTTCCTAAATCTTCGGATTATTTTCTTGTACATGGTAGCTTAAAGCAGGGTGAAAGTAAAGCAAGCAGAATGCGCCTTAGGGCGCATTCGGCTTTACTTCCAGCCTGCTTTAGGTAGTCACATGTCAACAAAGCTAGAAACGGGTTATGTGGTAAAGGTACGATACGTAAAATCGCACTTGAAAAATGCAAATTTGGGAATCTTAGGTTTTTTCATGTCAACTTATGGCAGCCCTGTATCAAGTTTAAAGCAGATTGCTGCTTCACAAATATCTTCATAGCTTGCTTTTAGCATTGTACATACATGGTTGCTGAAAGCAGGTTGAAAGTAAAGCAAAATGACATTCTGTTTTAGCTACTATCTGCTGGGATATACGAAATAGTTTTAAAATATAAAGGTAAAGTTTTGATTGCATAAACTCGAACTGTTTTCTTTAGTATCGGAATATAGTAGAGCAGGTTAAAGGAGGATGAAGGTAAAGCAGAAAGCTGAATTAAAAACTGAAACTTGTGTTTATTATCGTAATAGCGATTCTTGACTGCATTATCTGATATTATGTCGACCGTTGCCCATTCCACTTAACACCAATTGAACTAAACAGACAGGGAATAAAACAGAAAAAAAGCCGATCGAATTTGACTCTGGAATATCTCTTGGACATTTGAGACGAGAAAACGTAAACGAATCTGTAAAATATGCAAAACAGTTGCTTCATTTAGATTGCAATGTTGAACACCATTGCAAAATGATTTTTCACCAGAACATAATGGTTTGCAATCCCATCGATTCTCTCTGAATAATTCGGGGAAACCGAAACGTCTTGGTCATCTCAGATTATAGTTTTACTATCTCATGTTTTCCATCACGTCTCACATCTGCATATGACGGAGAAATTGTTATCCTTTCCCAGCAAACATGTTTGTGCCACAAGCATTACCGGTAATGTCCTACGTAAACTGTTTGAAGCCTGATCACACGCCGGGTAATCCGGTGTCTGATCAGACTCCAAAACTTTTGCCAATCATATAATAATAAATCGTTAGAACTTTCAAAAAAGTTTTGAGAAATTTCAAAAATGTTTTAACTGAATTGCGTTTCGTTTGCGTTTAACTCTTTTATCGCAGAGGTTTTATCGGCCGCTTTAACTCTTTTACCGCCAAATCATCGTCCACATGGTTAGTGTGATCTGCAAAAAGTTCTAAAGTCAGATTTATGGCTGGTTTGATAAAGGAGATAACAATGAAAATGCCAAATAGTTTAGATCCTTATCAGACGCCGCGTTTCACAGCGTCTAATGATGGTCCAAACTGTTTGCAAAGAGGACTTTTGGTGTCATTGGCAGTGAAAGAGTTAAACGGAAAAGAATAACGGTTATTTTTTTCTGCACTATGCTCAACATATTTCCAAACTGTATTAACCCAGTTGTGCCAACAATCCCATATATTGAACATAGGCAAGCAGTGAAGACTCTGATCAGACGCCGCATTATGCGGCGTCTGATCAGAGTCTACACTGTTTGCTGATAGGAATTTCAATATAAAAGAAAATGAAAATTTTGACCAGGAATCCCTTTGATAAAAAATAGACCAATCCAATATAAAACATAGAAGAATCCACTGGGCGCAAATGGGTTAATCCTGGACAGAGGTTCCTGACTGCTGATCAGAATTGAAACTGTTGGACACTATCGAGGGTAACTAACTATCTCGTTACAAAATACACGCAAAACTTCATTAAGAATAAATTATATTGCAGGCAACAAGTTGACGTGCAATTAAACGCCTCTGTTGCGATTACCACACATATTTCTTATTGGTGGTATGAAAGACAGGTGATAGTTTAAAGCAACCGGAAAGTAGAAAAGAAAAGCCATAAAGCAGCTCTCTGTTTTATTACAGTGGAGAATCTGTTATTCTTTCCCGTTTAAACGCAAACGTACGCAAACGCAAAGCACTAAAACGTAGAAAAGAACAACTTTTGGACAATTCTGATAATTCTTGTTTATCTTGGTGGCAAACAGTTTGGAGCCTGATAAGACGCCGGGTTACCCGGTGTCTGATCTGGCTCCAAACTGTTTGCACTGCAAATAATAGTTTTAGCGTAAACGCGTTTATTGGGAAAGAATAACAGATTCTCCACTGTGCACCTCACTTTATGCGAGATGAACGGTATATTAATAGATATTTTATGCACTATTCTCTGTGATATAAGAACGTGGGGGTTCTGTGTCTAAATATAGAACGTGGTGACATTGATTTTGATACTTATTTAACGTTGACAGTATATTCATATTCCCCATGACTGAGTTCGGTACCGAGAGGGTAGGTCTGGGAAACTCTCGCTTCTCTATTATAGGGATTGTACTTTATATATTCCAAGGTTGGTATGTACATGTATATACTATATTGGGAATAAAAATATATATTTACAGTAAATATACGTGTAGCTGTATTTTAGTGAATAGGCTTGTGGATCCCTTAATCAAGGTACATGTATTGTTAAATGCAAGGCATGGGTCAGACAAACACCTCCTATAGGTTATATTGCCTTACTTGAGCTATTACCATTCTTAAAGACTACCAATTCACATCAGTTGATTGACTCTATGTATAGAGATGTCTTCATTTGTGTTACATCAATTATATCCGTTGTAAGCAAACGTTATTCCTTCAAAAGTAAAACGCAAACGGAACGCAAACGCAAAACACTAAAAGGTAGAAAACAACAACATTTTGACAATTCTGACAATTCATGTTTATTTTGGTGGCAAACAGTTTGGAGCCTGATCAGACGCCGGGTTACCCGGCGTCTGATCCGGCGTCAAACTGTTTGAAATTGATATAATACGAGTTTTAGCGTAAACGCGTTTATTGGGAAAGAATAACGTTTTTTCCACTGCAGGAGACTGGTCAGATACCAGGTGTCCCGGCGAACGAGCATTTTGCATTTGGATTAAAATAAACCATCATTTAAAAAACAAGTTATCATTTTCAACATTTCGTTGCAACATGTTAATGTATAATTTCGTTTAACCCATTTGTGCCTAGCGTCCCGTAACAGGAACATATGCATTTCAGTGTTTTCCCGGACAGACGCCGAGAGTCTACAATGTACGCTGATAGGAAATTTTAATATAAACAAAACGAAAAAATGAAAATTTAGATCAGGAACCCTTACTAAACATAATTCTAATATATAAGCATGGAAGAATCAATTGGGTGCAAAATGACTAATAAAACATTCACTGCCAAGGCAACGTTCACCTGTATTCGTAAATAGTTTAAAGTTTGAAGTTTGGAACAATTCACTTGGAATAAATTGGTTAAACTGGAACAAAATATGTGTACTCCACAGCATGGTAAAATATTGTAAACTACAGCGTTCCCACTCTACAACAATATCCAATGGGAGACAACAATTATGTGCGTTGTTTGGAGGGAGTCGTTATAGGGAAGGAAATCGGCGTACATTTGCAAACAGCTTGAATCCAGATCTGGATTCAAGCTGTTTGCCACTCCTCATTCAGTTTTTTTTGCCGTCAAATGTCCATAAGGTAAAACAGCAGACGCCAACTTAAAGCAGACGACATTGCAGCAGTAAATGCGTTAGGCATAAATGCTCTATTTAGGGAGCTGCAACAAGGGTCGTTGTAAGGAGAGAGTCGATGTTGGGAGGGCTGTTGTAGGAAGGGAACACTTAAACAGTTTTTAGTCATCTTTTCTCGTCAACACTTGTTTGCCAGTATATGTTTATTAATAACTGAGCGTTTTGGGATCAACCTTTCAGTAGAGAGAATACGCAGTTTAACTACTTCTAAACCTCTGTTGAATAATATATTATGTAGGACATCAACGCTTTGGTAACAAATCCAATAGCCAACTCCCCCGCATACGTTCTGTACTATTGAATTATGCCATGTATGATCTTCAACATGGGACATGTAAATAACCCTCGTATATCACAAACTGTGTATATCAGCTTCTACATCATTTGCCAGAACCGTCAACAGCTTGTCTTTTATCATTGCAAAGTGTATCGGCAGGTTGCTGCGTGGTACCCTAAATATTGTTTTATGTTGGTACGTGCAAATAATACACTCTGAATTATGCCCATCACAAGTAAAAAACCCATTTTAGTTCTTAACACAGGATAGAAGTAATACAGAAGTCTCCATACTGAATTCTTCTATATTACTTTTATCCTATATTACACAATAGCCTGTTTCTAGGTTTGAAAACATATTTACTTAAATCAGGTTGAAAATGGAATAGAATACACATTAAGACTCATTCTGCGTCACTTTAAGCTACATATACCATCTGCTAGGATATAGAAATAGGTTTTATGCTGAATATTCTTGATTGCATAAAGTGGAACTAATTTCTTCAGTGGAGAATTGAATATAAGGCGTAAAAAGAGTACTAGTATCTATGGAATAATGGGTTTAATGACCTCTCGTGTTTGAATCTCGAAATTGTTCTTCCTTGAACTGTCAATAAAACACAGGACTGGCTGTTCAGCTTCGGCAAAATAAAATGTACCTACAACTTTCGTTTTTCATTTTAAGGTACAAAAATGCCTAACCTCATCTATTATAACCATCACGAAAACCCTTTGCCAACAGAAAATGCTTTTTTGGAGAAGTGGTATTTTTTCCAGTATTATCAATCAGGAAAAATGGCGTGTTGTTGGTTAATGCCAGATTCACTTTGTTCTCACACGAGGTATCTAGTTTTTATGACTCTGCAAACAACATTAGGCTCAGTCAAAAGAGGATCTGCTGCCAGAACTGTCTAAATATATATCTTTGATATACCATGGCTCGGGAGGGTTAGGAAGGATAGGGAATAATAAAGATACATTTGTTGCCAAAGCTGGGAAATGTTTGGATAATGATGAAAGAAAATTCACGGATAACTAATAATAATAAATGCAATAAAAATTTCAATGAATATGTCAAAGAAAGGTACGTTTTTTCTTGTGTGCCAAATCATGTCTTAACTGTTTGATCAACAAAAGGGTCTGCACTTTATAGAGGTTTGTCTAGGTGTACTGAACAAGCTAACATGGAGAATGATTTTACGACTTGCAATAAATCTACTATTGCCTTGATTTTGCAATGCACCCTGGTTTTGTCCTTGCTAAAGTGATACGAGTATGTTCGGTTTGAATTAGATAGCATGAGTTAAACACGCTAGTCGACCTTCAATATCTCGATTCATTTAATTCGAATTTGCATGATTTTATACAATTGTGCTTTATTATATCTAACCCGGTTAATTCGAACGTTGTAACCCGGGTGATCGGTAAATAGAGTAAGAGTCGGTATCTTTATAAGGTTATAGTAGACAAAAGGTCTGTAACAAAATATACAGAATATATAAGTACAAGGCTAAAACATTCCAAATAATACAGATTTCAGATCGCGCTAAATACTAAGCCGTTCACTAGATCTACCTCAAACATTACATGCATATGATTTAAATGGCAATTCAATTAAATGACTTACCAGCTGGTCGGATGGTATAACACTTATTCTAGAAAAATTTCAATGCTCTAATTTACAAATATTTTAATGGAGAGCTGTATATATTAATCAACCTTACAAGAAAACCAATGAAGCCAGAATGGTAGAGTAGGGTACAGAGATATAGTATGTTTACTTTGGTGTTTCGTGACAACTAGAGAATTACTCATTCGTGTATGATTTCACCCGCCAAACTCACGCTCAAACTATCATTGACAAGTGCATACACATGCAGTAAATAGTGAGTAATGATACAGACTATAACATAATGTAAACACTATATATAGTCTGGTTCAGCAAAAAATGCACAATGGAGT
Source organism: Gari tellinella (assembly GCA_922989275.2). Lineage (NCBI taxonomy): Eukaryota > Metazoa > Mollusca > Bivalvia > Cardiida > Psammobiidae > Gari > Gari tellinella. Next base: position 52,569,495 of record OV277866.1, read on the forward strand.
ACAGTTACATGTAAGCCGAAAAAACATGGGTTACATACCCTGCTATGTTTAAATATCTCTTGGCATTTGCAAACTCAGATAGAACAAATAAATAATGCACAAAATGATACTAAATGATTTCCATTACTTACTAGTAGGTGTCGGTGGTCCAGTGGGTAGGACGCTCGACTAGGAAGCGAGAGGTTCCTGGTTCGAGCCCTGTCAGGATCACTGAAATTTTTCTGAGCAAAAAATTAACCCTACATTGCTCCACTTCACCCAGGTGATTTAAATGGGTACCTGAGAGGGAAATAAGTCAATGTGTCATGGCTGCTAGTAGCGCCGAATGTAAATGGCCGACTTATGACTCGATGAACAGGGAGGTAATTGTAAAAGTCGGCAGAATATGACATATAAATTTCAGACTTGATAAACCTATCACCTTTACCTTTAATTAGAATGAAACTACTGATACAAACTTACAACCAATGTAAGTCAACACAAACTTGACCTATTTACACACTGTAATGTTTACAAATGTGTAACAAAATACCTACTTACAGGACAATACATGTATTGGGAAAGAAACACGTCTTCTCTACTGTATAAGACTCTGGTTTGTACCTTTTTTCCGAGCGCGATTAAGGCAAAATGACTGAAGATATTTCAACATCATTGTCAAGCAGGTTCCATCCTGACCAGATCGCCCATGTTGGTGAAAGAGTAAACAACAAGATTACATTAAATTGTTCACTCTCAAGACGTCATAAATCTGTTTGCCACTTGTTTTGAAAATTACGTCAGTCATACTGCCTAAAATCCAACTTAGAAACGATAGTGCAGACAATATTTTGTAAGCAGACGACAATATGGCGTTGAAATCGTAAAAACCGCACGATATATTTGATCATGAAAGGGTTATATCTTGAAAATGGCAGTTGTTAATGTTGTGTGTAGCTACAATGAAAGCCAAAGACGTTATTTGCGAATTTCTAAAACATTTTACACGCTATTGAATTTGGTACATAGAACTTTACCGGGCAACTATTTGTTATTCACATGCAATTAGCTTGAGCACGTTGCCGTGGTGAATACACTGACTGGAACAACATTCACAGCGATCATAAATGATTCACACTTTGTAGAGACGAGCCTTAGACGTGAATGTATATAGCGTCTAGTGCATGCGAAAGAAGAATTATTTTGTTTTATTTTGCAACTGCAATTTGTATCATTTCCTAATAGTTTATCTCACGCAAACAACGGGTTTCCTTGCGGAGTGCACTTCCTCTCATTTTGTGTGAAGGAAGTTGTTCTATTAGTCTATGGGCTAAACATTTTAACTGTCAACCCCTAAGTTTCATATGCCATAAATAAAAGGATTTACAAACAATGTACGAGCGTACACACAGATGAGAAAATCGGGTCTACAATGATTGCAAAAATACAACAATAAACCCTGTAATGTTGTTTATTTGGGTGTTTTCCACATATTCTTGCACATTAAAGCTGATACGTATCGAAATAGGATATAACCAAGTAATTGATTAAACAAAACGCAAATCAGTCCCAATCTCTAATATACGTACAGTTATATCTACCTGAGATAACGAAGTAAATGTATATAACGAAAGACATCAGATGTTACCAAGAACGTCCATTATATAAGCGAGTTTTATTACAGTACCATTGAATTTGAATAGGGACTTCTCATTATTCTCACTTACTTCTTGTCCTAATGTGATCGAACATTTCCATAGAACATTACATTTGGTTATTTTCGGTTCTTTGACTTTTTTGTACGACATCCGGATGTCCACATAGCAGGAATTGGTTCGGATTTCTGATTATTATATATATTTCATCCGATACACACTAAAGGACTTTTTAAAGTCATTTGTCGAGGTTAACGACGCATATATCATAGTTTCTTACAGAAAAATGTCTTCTTAGAAACAATGTATGGACAGGTTATAATTCTAACCTTTAGTGTAATTTGGCGATGAGACGTTTCATTATATCTGAGGTCAAATACATTCATGCTATTTCAATATCAGTTTGAATCCTGATCGCTCAGTTCAGTTTATTTTGCATCGTTGGCCTCCGACCCATACACATATAAGTACATACAAACAGAAAAACTTATGCATCAGTTGTAGTAATGAACACAATTTTACAATATTATAACAGTCTGGTGATCGGATTAATACAAACAATAATACATAAGTATTCCACATCATTCGAGTATTAAACATTTTTTAGATCAACTATTCAATCTTCATATTAGAAATTCATGGCCAAATTTTGAAGTGTTAACTTATCGTTAGAAAACATCGAGTAAGATATCAATAAGTGTAAATAGACTAACATGTTTTAGCTTTCGGTGGATATATGGACGTTTTGTATTGGAAATGTTACTTTTCTTGAAAAAGCTCATTACAGAAATTTTGATTAGTTTGATAAAATGCGGAGAACTATTTAGCTAATCATATAAACATCCGGTATGCAAATAAAGGGATGTCAACGTTTTTTTTAAATTTCTGGTGATACACCAGTAACTGGTATTCACGGATATTAGGGTCATTTCGGAATAGTCCATTTTTGTACAAAGGGTATATTTATTGATCTAAAGAGAAAAAAATCGTTCAAACGCGCATATGTTGGGGATAACATTCCGAAGATGTACTATAAAATATTAGTATGAGATATTCTGGTTCATTTCAATATGTTATATCGAATTTATTTGCATTATCTCAACTTTTCAAGAAACTGTAGAATCCAGTTTCAAAATAGTAGGCTATACCCTTATTCACTTATTAACATGGACTATACAGTTTAGTTGCATTTCATCACTGGTGGTCTATTGTAGTGTTGACAATCCACCTGAAGAGTTAAGTCGATATATCAGAGAGATTTGTGGACAAGTTAATGACCAAATGCGGTTTTAGCATTTCAGGAAAAATTAAGATCAATACGTTTTCTATCCTTCTTACCAAATACCTTGTACATCTAACCAATTACTCCAAATTCTATTTCTTGTTTTGAAGACAAGCGGCCACTTAAACCCAGAGTCAGCCTAGTTGTTTCAGTTCTAAAGAAAGTTAACATATAATTCAAGGATAACACAATATATAGCAGTATGTCAGAGATAAGTATAGCTTCTAATTCACAACTACCCCTTTGTGTTTGGCTGGAAAAAATATGATGAAATCATTGTTTTAGACAACAAAGGTAATCAAATATAGTAATTGATTTAGTTGCCAATTCGATTAGTATTCAAAACACCATTATAACAATATTGTTTTAAGAGTTTCACTTAAAAAAGCGTTTTCCTTACTGCTACCAGTGGCAAGTCAGGTATGTTTTGACGTTTGTACTGTTCACATTGACAAATGTAATAGAAACGATAGAGAAAAATGCCTTTGTTGACGATTTCATCTTTGCTGCTATCCTTCGTCAAGCTTACAACTCTCTTCGCTGTCATCAACGAATACAAATCTATTCACTGTCATAAACGAACATTTGTTGCCGAAATAAATGGATATTAGGTTCTGATATGCTAAAATAGAAACATTAAGAAATTAAGCATGTCTTGGATATGAGCCGTGTCATGACAAAACCAGTCTTATTGCATTGCAACATTGTACAAAACAAGCACCGTTGTCATCGCAGGCTCGTGTATCTGAACTTGGTCTTCACTGCTAAATACCATATAAAATATAGCTTCACACAATGCTTTAGATGCATGTGGTTGTCATCAAACAGTGTGCATCAAGACCAGCCGCCGCGTCTTTGACACGGCGGCTGGCCTTGATCTACACTGCTTGATGTGCAAAAATGAAGTTTTTTTCACGGCACGGTTTATAAATGTTCGTGGTATATCGTTGCATTTATGTACTATTTTGATTCGCATGTGTCATATAAACAAGCATTTGTTGCTGTATTTATATCTGCTACACACTTATTATTTTACTAATTACTAAATACTTTTACTAATTACTAAATACCTTCAAGCCGCATTATGTCATTGGGAAATCGTCATAAAATAGTAGTTTTGGATCCCATATGAGCGTGAATCTTAAACAAAAAGCTGTTTATCTATGAAATGTGTTTTTATTTTTGTAAGTTCTCTTCACTGCGACCAACTATGTACTATGTATTGTCTACTTACGTGATGAAAAGGTTCATAAGCTTCATTATCTGTCTTGGTGACAAAAACGAAATACAACATTTGATCGAGCTAAAATTCCACATAGTGAAGCTTATCAACTTTTTTTACAATCAGAAACAAGGGTGGTTTGACATTCAGTGGGTTTGGTCCTGTCAACCGCATCGCTGTACTATCTATAGCAGCATTTTAATTTGGAATTGTTACGGATTTAAATCACCCATTGAAATGGTTTATTTCTGTTTTCCAATGGTAAATCGGTATGGCCCACAAGAATGTTCAAACATTACTAACTACCATGTTTTTTATTTAGAATATCATAAAAAGAAATATGGATGTAAAGGCCATGTTTTTTCGCAACCAGTAACATCAGCTTCATATACTTTCTCTGAACTCTATTTCATTGTTTGTCTCGTGTTGTGTAAACGCTGTTTTATGTCAATGATGTGTCCTGAGTATGACAAACCCTGCTGTACTATTACTCTTATCATTACAGTCTCTAACTACATATATTATTGTAGTGCCGTTTTCTTTAAGTAATTCTTAATATTCAACTACCCTTATAATTATGTTCACTTTCAAATTGTTAAGATGAAATTATTATTAGGACAGTAAATGTAATAAGAAAGAGATATTGTTGTATTAAACAATGGGACAATTCACGAAAGAAATTCATCAGGATAGTAAATTATTCAATTCTAAACCTAGTTTCCATTCGCATATCCAAACTTATTTGGATATGCGAATGGCAACTAATTTTAAAATTAAAATCAAGAAAGGGACAATTGTTTAAAACGCAGATTTTAACCTTGAATTTTACTTTTTTTTAAAATTTAGTTTTTATATGATGTTGGTACATGTTTAATTATACAACTGAGAGAATTGTTAAACGTTTTACCAGTCAAGTATACGTTTTTAAATTATGCTAAACTTATGTTTAATTTTAATTTTTCGTTTCTATTGACCAAATGAGGTATTTGAGAGAAAGGGATACCACACTATGGTCTTCAATAGAAGTCAGTGGTGAATAAAGTGTATTTCCCATGTAAAAAGACAAAATACCATCTTCTAAAGTTTTTCGTAATATACACTGTCTACAGTTTCAGAAAAAGGTGATTTTCTACATTTGTTTTATTGCGCTTGCATTTAGTATGTGTTTAATAATTTCGCCTATAGCTTACTATTAGTATTGAAGACGGGTGGTTGCTTAAAACAGACTTAAAGGAGCATTATACTTTTTCTTCAACCTGAATTAAGCTACAATCAGATATGTATTGGAAAACGAAATGGTACATATTTGTGACTATAGAGCTATTTTTTGAGTGGAAGAGTAAATTAAAGTCGTGAAAGGGCTTATCTATGGAGTAATGGGTAAAAGGGAACGAATTACGTCTTCTCCGTGGTAGTAAAGACATGTGTTGGTTGATTGATTACAAACTTCCTCACCCATAACCCGTATCCACCGTCAACATAATTGCTAGCGATTTTAACATTGATTGGCATCAGGTTTTCCCACTCCAAGATATTGTCACAACAGGGACAGCGTGATATCAACTACAGCGGAGAAGACGTTACTCTTTCCGAACAAACGCGCTTATGCTGATATAATGCATCTGTTTCAAACCGTTTGGAGCCAGATCACACTCCTTCACACTATTTGCAACTGGGATGAAACATGTAACGTCAGAAACTTAAAACAGGTTATTATTTTTCTACAATTTTGCGCCATGGTTTATCCTCATTTAAATGGGAAAGAAAACTGTTTTGTCCACTGTATCAGCTAGCTGAAGATTGATCATCTCCGCTGTTATCCATGGGAAAAGCTTTAGACCACAATAACTTTATAGAAACTAATAAATGAGAATGAAGTGAGAGATTGTCATATGTTTTCCGAACCTGTCAGCCCAATCAATATCATTTTGAGCCTAAATTAGCTGAGAAACCTAGTTAAACCTTTGCTATATAGCTCTTTTGTTAGTTTTTACGATATGTGATTATTTTAATAAGTGAGACTTCTGCATTAGTATTAGCCGGTTTAAAGTACCAATCTCACAAACATTTGGAAAAACACAGAGCAGTAGCATGGACGTGCACTTCACTGAAGAATATAATTTTAAAGGTGCTAAAATGTGATGTATTTATGAACGGTTAATATACTTTTATAATGATGTCATATGACGAACGATGTGCGATAAGATAAGATAGGATAAGATGAGACTCATCTTAAGTCGACAAAACATTTACAAATAACATTAGCTTTATAACCGACTGCGATAAATAAAAATAGCATCATATTTTTGGAATATCGCATCTAAATATGACGAATGACGACATAATGATTTATAACACGGGCGTGTAAGAGGTCAATGTGATATTTTGGTGTCCTCAAATGAGTTTACAATTTGATAATCACATTCCCCTGATCTGGTCTAGAAGTGAACCCTTATGTTGTTGTTATAGTAGCGCTCGTCCAAATGTTTCTATGCCATTGACTTCCTTTAACCCTTAGCCCGCCAAATAAATTGTCGTCTGCTATATTTCTCGTCTGCTTCAAGTTTCAAATTACTTCAAAGTTGCTCAAAATTGCTGAAAATGTTGTCCGAGTGTCAAACCGCTTGGATCCGGATGAGACGCCGAGTTACTCGGCGTCTCATCCGGATCCAAGCTGTTTGCATATGGAGCTATAGTCGTGCGTGGCAGGCTAAGGGTTAACCCTTTCATGATCACAATTATTGTGAAATTGTTTCCCCTGCACCGCCATATTGTCGTCTTCTTCAATATTGGTGTGTGAAATATCGTTCTTGTATTCATGTGAAACAAATCCTTAAGGAATTGTCTGGTCTGGTTCTAAACAAATTTCAAAAAGCCTCAATATCCGCTTCAACAGGGAAAAAATGAACCTGACTATTTTTGCATTTGCAATTAAAAGGCCGATCAGTGGAGAAGATTTTATTCTTTCCCGTTTAAATGTAAATGAGGCGCAAGCGCATTGCGATAATCTGTAGAAAATCCCGACGTTTAGACAATCTGACAGTTTATTTTAATCTGAGTGGCAAACAGTTTGGAGTTACCAAACTATTTGGAGATTAATGGTTTAGCATAAACGCATTGGTAAAGGATAGAGTCTTTTGTACAATTTAGATATGAAAAATATATTACCCGGTACAGACAAATTAGCAGAATAACTATCAAGCACTCTACGACATTTCTACAAGATTTTGTTTTTTTTCACAAAATGATAGTTTCTTCAAATCCCGTTAGAAAGTTGATCATAATGTCAAAGAGCCCGATCCTGTTGAGAATTCGAATTACGAGGAGTGTTATCTGTTCTCATAACCGTTTACAAAGGTAACCATAAAAATACCCCGTAGAGAGCCAAAGATTAACCTTTAGCACTGACTGTATTGGCGAGTTGGTAATGTCGTTTGCAAACAGCTTGTATCCAGATGAGACGCCGATCCTCTGGATAAAAGCTGTTTGATAATCTGATAATATTGCCAGAAAAACAAACGCTAATAAGTGTACAGGAAAAATTGCTCATAACAAAGTGCGCGCTATATCTGCTTCCTGGCGCGTTAAAGGTTAAATGATCGTCTAATTTACTATTACAGTTTCTTATTTCTGGAATCATCAGATTTACCTCGTGGTAAGCTAAGACGGGTGTGGGAGAGAAACTCATTACCATATCGTCATAAAATTTACTGTAATACTGAACAATTCAAATAAACTGTAAGCTCGTTGATATATGGATAATACTATTTCAAGATAATAGTTTTGTATTTTGCTATAGAACACGAAGTGAAAAGGTAACGCAATTAAACAAAATGTAGACAATAAGAGTTTCTTGAACAATTTGAAGAATGTTGCTAACCTGCACATCAAACAGCTTGAAACAGTGTAAGGCGCCGAGTTACTCAAAACTTGTTTGCAAAACGTTGCACGAAGATCCGAGATTTTGTCACAATAATTGTATGAGGGACTGACTAACGTTTCAACATATTATCAGTTTTCAATATAAAAAGGCCTTGTTCATTAAGCTAAGTACAGCTTTTCTAAGTTTAGTTTAGAATGGAATCTGCGAAGGGTCAATTAGTACGACCTAATGTGTTTAGATGAAAGAAATGTTAGTATTTTTCAAATTTGGTTAACACATTCAACCCTATTTTGAACGAATGTACTCGTCATTTACAAATAGTATGCCTGTGACGAATACACGTTTCCTATGCAAACAATGTACACCCTGATCAAATTGCTCCTAATGAGAATAATCCAGAGTGTTTACAATATATATTTTTGTTTACGTACACATTCATTGCCAAAATATAATGTATTTTTCTACTTTACAGGGCTCCAAATAAGAGGGAGTAAACTGCACAAATCCAACATGTTCTCACTTATTTAAGCATCAAATCCTATGGTGTTACTACTCATTAGAATCGTCTCTTCGAGACGATTCTAATGAGTAGTGACACCAAAGGGTTTGACGCAGAGATAAATATGTTTGTTTTTAAATACCCCCTTATCTAGAGCCCTGACTACGGTATATGTTGTCACCAAATACATTTGACATTCACCAACGTGCTTTCTCAAAATGTTCACTATGATTAATTTATCTAAAATTGACAACTTTTTGTAAAGTGCTATCAATAGAGTTAATGACACGCAACTGGTTGTGTTCCATAAGAGTAAGAATACTGCAGATGCAGGAAAATAAGGTTAATAAATTGGTAGGTAAGATATAAAAGATGGTATCAGACAGCATTACTAGTTTTAGTGCTGATTCCACATTAGACCCCGAGCGAGCATACAGTTACATCATAAAGTACATGGATGTCAACGAATAAAGTTCATTTAATCATAAACTAACCTATAAATGTAATGTCAACTCTAGCTAGACCGTCGTTCGCACTGCAATATTCATGTTTATGCCGATAAAATATATCTTAACATGATCGTTCTAGAAAAGTAACCCGTTTCCTACCGTGACGTCAGACATTTTAAACAGTTGTTGTCTACTTTTGTTTCTTAACCCTTTACTCAATTATCCGTTTATAACATTAAATACAGGTGATCACTTAAAGCAGGTTGAAAGTAAAGCAGAATGTGCCTGCTTTAAACTACTATCTACTAGGCTATACCAAGCTATTTGTTATTGTAATTGTTCATGAGATTATAAATTGGAACTATTATCTTTAGCGGGAGGAATAAATTAAACACGCTAAAAGTCGCGTATATGGGTGAAAGGGTTACATTTAAGATAAATTGACCACAGTAGTATCGTGATGAGTGTCAACCAAATATTGTATTGTGAGTGAGGTAGAGGAGGGGCTCTTAATCGTTAATACCAATGCAGAGACCACCTGTTTTATTTCATGCCCTGCAACAAGGAGAGGCATGTCTTAAGAAATGTTCTTCGGTTAATTCTTGAATGTTCTTTGAACGTGGGTTTTACTGCACACGCCGAAAAGGCATGTCATTCAAAAGCGATAACTGATTATTAAATCCCATTGATCGCCCAAAACTTTGCACAAATTGCTATCTGCTTTGATTTGTGAAAACGGCTTGATCTTTGCTATAAATGCAAATATACAATACGAGTGAAAACGGATTGAATCCTGCTCAGACAATGGGTTACATGGCGTCTGATCTGGACCTCAATTATTTGCAAATTTTAAGCCAACTCGTTTTCTGCATTGTGAGTGTTAACGATTTCACTTCCATGCCGTCATCAATTGTCAATTGTCGTCTGCGTTTAATTTAAATTTGAAGTATTTTGATTGAAATTAGTGTCAAACAGTTTGGATTCAGGCCAGACGCCGCGCTAAGCGGTCTCTGATCAGGATCCTAACTGTTTTCAAATAACCATTGAACTCGGGATATGGCAGTTATGGCAGTAAATGTGTTACAGCAAGCGTCATATTTCCATTGAGGGCGGTTCTTCTTTCCATGAAAAACAACACACGGAAAGAATATATGTAAATACATTTATATAATAACAACGGGTTTTTATACGTTAGTGACCAGTTTTAATATGAATAGCATACAGTCGAAAGCCGAGTCAGATAGTTGATTACTGTATGCAATGGGGAGCACAGTACTTAGATTCTAAGTACAATCTTGTTTATTGGAAATAATAACATTTCTCCACCGATACCAAGCCAATGCAGTATATGAGAAAACAGGCGTTTTATGCCAAAATCAATTAAACGCCCACATATGAAAGTGAACCATATTTAAACCATTACAATGGCAATAGAGTTTATTGTCTTAGCATTAAGCATAAATCGGTGAATTGATAATAACAGTTGCTAACAGTTTCGATCTAGTTGAGAGGACATCTCGTTCAACGTCCTATCTGGGTACAAGCTGTTTGCCATTCTAATTATATTTTCTTGCAAAAACTACAAAAACTGTCTACTGTGACAATTGCAGCAGACGGCAAGTTTTGCAAACGATACCTTCCAAGCATGCGAAAGTGTAATCAATCGTTTCACAATGTGACCTTGCGGGTATGTTAAGAGGTATGACGTTTTAAGGAATATCACACAGAATTTGTATCTGACATTTCAGTTTAATTACACGGGGTTTTTGCTTTTATTTTCAAATGTTAATGGAAGTTTGATGTTGATGGACATAAAAAGTCGTACACTAAATAATGTCACAGTAAATCCCGAGTTACGACCACGGATAGAACCACTTAAAAACATATTGGTCGTGTCTATGACAAATTTCTACCTTAAAACAAATGACCGAAAACGTTTCCGTTAACTGTTATCGTTTTTCAAGCTTTACCCCTCCACTTACCTTTGGACCAAAATATGTAAATAATTTGGAATCTGTACAAATACCGAGTGGTTTTTTTAAAATTAAATTAGCTTAAAAATGCTTGACACTCACATCAACATTTCTTTTATCAAAATATCAACAGTCTAAATTGGGAAATAGAAACATTTCACCGTCAACTGTAACATGTTTAACCCTCCTGCAGACAAAATACAACAGCTGCTGCAAAATTGTCGTCTGCAATGTTATTCAAAATAATAGTTTTTGACAGTTTTGGCTTCGGAAAATACTGTTTAGAGTGCTACATTGGTCTCCTATGGTGGTACATGTAACAGCGTTAAGCTAAAAACATTTTGAAACTAAATTCAATGTTTCAAAAAATGATTAAGGATCCCTTGTAGAGGCGTTGTCTGAACACGTCAGATGGTGCAAATATTATTTACAGGGAGGAAAGCATTTTGAGGGTTCTGGGATGGCATTTATAGCAGAGCAAATTGTTTCTTGTAGAAAGTAAATGTTTATTTTCACCACAATCTTGTCACGGTAGTTTGATTTTCATTCTGATATACACGTAAACATCTGATGTGATTCTTACAGACAGATAAGCCTTTAAAATGCTACGGCAAATTGTTCCAAAATATGGTTATTCAATATGCAGGTTACTTAACTGTTTACAGCTTATAACGTTTTAAGATGCAATTGTAAATAGTACAGATTCAAATCAGACGCTGAGTTACCCGGCGTCTTGTCTCGCTTCAAATTCCAAGTCTTCTCAAGATGACTAAATAACACTTAGATGTTGCCAACATGTGAACACCACATAATGTGTACCGTCTTTGGTGCACAACAGTTAACCAGCCTTTTTTAGCCAAACGAAGCAGATATTGACTGAGTACGGTCAAATAAGGGATCAGCAGCATTTCAGTGGCAAAGAATAATTGCTGAAATGAAATGCATACAGTTATGCGGACGTGAATATGTACCTGTTTAAATCAGAGGAAACCCAATGTTATGTACTAAAGGTGCAAAATGTACAGGTAAATTATATTGTTGACGACACTTTTTAATCTGAATGGCAAATAATGAGGATCCTGATCAATAGCGGTACTATCGAGCATCTGATCTTGCTTCAAATAGTTTTCAATGGACATAAGTTTCAGCATAAACACGTTGACCGGGAAATAATTACATAATGATAATAATAATGTATTCTCAACTGTAAGTATGTAGTACAGTGGAGAATCTGTTATTCTTTCCCGTTTAAACGCAAACGTACGCAAACGCATTGCACTAAAACGTAGAAAAGATTAACTTTACGACAATTCTGATAATTCTTGTTTATCTTGGTGGCATACAGTTTGGAGCCTGATCAGACGCCGGGTTACCCGGCGTCTGATCTGGCTCCAAACTGTTTGCACTGCAAATAATAGTTTTATCGTAAACGCGTTTATTGGGAAAGAATAACAGATTCTCCACTGTAAGTAGAGTAATGATATAAATGGGTGGGCTGGGTTGCATCACTTTTGTATTGTACATGTAACACCTGTACTAACGACCCTCTCACGTATCGTCGTCTGAATTGCTTGCCGTCACAATGTTAACCCTTTCACTCTTAATGACGTCATAAAGTGCAATTGCAAAAACTGTGTTTTGATCCTGATCAGAATCAAAACGTGTTGTTACTTGTTTTGGCATTACGTCTGTTATGCTGCCTTTAATCTAACTTTAAAACGATAGTGCAGACATCACTATTGAAGCAGACGGCAATGAAACGGTGAAGGGGTAAACTATCACGATGAATTTGGTAACGAAAGAGTTCAGTACGAAAGCCCCGTGGTGACATTCCATATTCCTACTTCCTACTTCCTACTTCCATCTTCCAACTTCTTACTTCTTACTTCCAAGATAATTTGCTATTATTGTTATTGTGTATCGCCCGAGTTCTAAGTTCCTACTTCTTAGTTCCGAGTTCTAAGTTGCTACTTCTAATTTCCGACTTCCATGTTCCAAGTTCCATATTCCGACTTCCAAGTTCCTAGTTCCATGTTCCACGTTCTGACTTCCAAGTTCAATGTTCCGACTTACATGTTCCATGTTCCGGCTTCCACATTCCGACTTCCACGTTTATCCTCAGCACATGTTAAGACTATGACGTCACAGACATTTCGCGCGTGTTCAACACATTGCACGAGAAGTGAAACACGAAGACAAAAACAAATAAAATATGGCATACACGCTCGTTTCAACAATGATAAGTTTGTTGATTTAATTTCATAATACTTTTATGTATTTAGTAAGATGTGTAATTCGATTAATTTGCCGGTATAAACAAATACCATATAGGGTTAAGGAGACATGGAATCATGCCACCTCATCCACTTCTTTATCCAATTCCAAGTACATTGATAAGACAGATAACTTTATATAGCCGGGTTGGGTTTATAGTGAAACGACGAGAGCTTTAGATGGGTATGTGTTAGCGGTCTGGTATATCACTATCAGTCGGAAAACCCTTTGCCCGTAACCTAGAGCCAGGGGTCTAAAAATAGATATGCGTAAAAAAAACGGCACGAAACTATGAAGTCATGAGCAAAGTTAGAATTTTGAAGTAAACATGTGGAAGTTGGAAGTCGGAAGTTGGAACATGGAACATAGAACATGGAACTTGGAACTTGGAAGTCGGAACATGGAACTTGGAAGTCGGAACATGGAACATGGAACTTGGAACTAAAAACGTGGAAATTTTAACTTGAAAGTGGGAATATGGAATGTCACCACGGGGCTTTCGTAGTTCAGTGTATGTATTTTCGGTTTCCTACCGCCTCTCTCTGAATAACTCACTCATGTTCACTTTTATACCGGTAAAATACTTGTTTATAGATGGTCATAAAGACTCATTGCTATGTTAGTTTAATAATGACAAACGATCAAAACTTGTTCCACCTCTTGTATTCAAGTAAAAACGATAAAGATCAGGCTCTAAACTGTTTGTAATGAAAACAATAGTTTTAGCGCAAACGAATTATTGGAAAAGAACAACGTCTTTTCCACTATACTGTAAATTTTGATGACTCTGTTGAAGGTTTGTTGCTTATGCGTGATCGTCTAGATATAATTGCTACCGCCTTTGGTGCACAGAAGTTAATCAACCTTATTTGTTGGCAAGTCGTAGCAGGCAGTTACGTATTTACGTCAGCTGTGTGACAAGCAGTCTTTCAGTGGCGAATATTTGAACTCTTGATATATTTGCTATATGAAATACATTAGTAATGTTTATCTAACTTTTTACACTATTTTGTGAATTAAGCTAGCATCTGTTTTTTATAAATTATTTTCTCATGTATCATAGTTTGAATGACTTGTCACCACAAGGATACGTGTAATTCTGTCCGATTTTCCCCAATCTCTCTCTAAATATCATTTGACATCGGTTATTTACGTGAGGTTCTTGTTCACAGATGGCCATTAAAGCGATGTTGTTATACTATTCTTAATCATACATGTAGTTTGATAATGTCACATGTTCTACATTTTTTTTCACACTTCTTTTTTAAACAGAAAGTTAACATTTGTTCTTGCTGCTGTCGTATATTCAATGTAAAACTACAGCGGAACCCCGATAATTCAATTACGCTTAGTCCGAAAGTATCCAATACTTATTACTATTGTTGAACTTCAATGATACGGTACGCTTAAGCTGATTATAACCTGTATTGCAAAGTTTAGCTACGTTTTACGGTTGAACTACGAATATGGTCGACTTAACTCAATACCCTATAGCATATATCTAGTTCTGAATACATATAGATACTTAAGGCAGATTGAAATGAAAGCCGAATGTGCCTTAAGACGCATTCTACTTTACTTTCATCCTGCTTTAAGCAGCTACCATCTGCTAGTATATGGAATATAATTCATAATCGTACAGTTCATATTTACGACTGAATTCTGTGAAATGAAACTACAGTAAAACCTCGCTAGTACGACCATAAAACGAAGGCTTATTGATTGAATAATAGAGAGGTGACAGCTTAAAGCAAGGTGGCAGTGAAACAGAAAGCTCCTAAAGGAGCTTTCTGTTTCATTGTCACCTTGCTTTAAGCGGTCACCTACCGTAAACAAATTGCGATATCTGTATATCGTATTGGTGTGTCTAGAATGGAAAAGATTTCTCGGTCAAACGTTTTACCGGTAGGGTCAATAACCAAGCTCACGTTTACGCACAAACTCATAAATTCTTGAGTACGTTACATTGCCAGAAAATGACACCTTAACCCTTTAGTGCTAGGAAATATTGGCGTATGTAAACAATTTGGAACCATATAAAGTGCCCAGTAACCCGGTTCAAATTATGCTGTAACTGTCCAAATGTTTCAAACAAAACGTTAACAATTAATTATACAATGAAGCGTATACCGTACAGAAAACACAAGCATTATATATGTAACAGGATAATGGTTAACTGGGTTCTCTGTCCAAAATACGTTCTACTCTAGAATATGGTTTGCTATTTGTCAGAAGAATAAGATCGATGACTGACACGTTTGTCTGGTTAATTACAGACCTGTAAGATCGAGTTTACATCCTGCATTTTTGAAAGCCACTTGTCATTGCATGCCTGCCCTCCTTAAAACGACTCCCTCCTTATAACGGCATTTTTCGTTGTCCCCAAACAAGACATTTATATGTAACACTGCTCTGCCGCTATATAGTCTATTTGTACTTACAATTGTCGTCTGCTACTTTTCGCAGTTACATGTTTGACATTTGATAGGAGAAACATAATGATGAGTTAAAAAAACCCAGCTTGAATCAAGATCAGAGCCGCTTTACTCGGCGTCTGATCTGCATTCAAGCTGTTAGCAATCCGTGCCCCTTATGTCAACTCCTTCCAAATAACGCACGCAGTCTTTTTCTCCCATTGGGTGTCGTTGTATAGAGGGAGCACTGCACTAGAAAGCACTGTACCATGTTTTTGTATTATGTCTTAAGCATTGTGCCATGTTTTGTACTATGTCTAAAGCCTTGTGCAATGCTTTTGTACTATCTATGTCGAAAGTGTTGTTATGTCCAGGTGATACCCTTTACAGTGGGGAATATATTTTACTCTACTGTATCACCCTTTTCATACTTTCATACTTTCTCCGCCAAACTAATATGAATTTGTATCGAGACCTAGGGATATTGTCATATATGGTTTTATTTATCTAGATTATCAGCGAGTTTTCTATCATTTGTAATTTTCACTGACAAATTTACTGTTAGCAAGGACACGATTATATTACTAATTTCCCTTAAGCTTAGGCATGAAAGACCAATGCCTGTTACCCCAGAGCAAGTTGGAAGTTTACCTAGCATGATACCGTAATGTTAATGCAAAATGTCTGGATGTCATTTCTAGTAATGTAAAGTGCCCTGGAAAATGAGTTTACACGTGGATGTGTGAACAATGTTATTGACCCTATAACATTCCATGCCCTACCTTAACTCTATCCAGCAACTATTCAAATGCAAGATCAAGCTTAGTTAGATCTGCTTGCAACCAAATGTTATTAGGAATTAGTCATATTTCAAATTATATTTGCGAATCACATTTAAAAAACAAATTACATGAACATGTTTAATATTTTTATATGAAAACGTCTGATATTATACATTCCTGAACAATGGCAATACCATACAAGCTGGTTACTAGGCTTTTTCAGAATTCTGTATAAAGTATATTACGCTCCGTTACTCGAATATAGACCTTTACTCAACCTCAATACTCATATTATCTATATTAGATGCTGAATAAATATGTCAAATGCCATTAACCCCTTAACTGTAGTACCCTGCGTACAGGGCTGCCATAAGTTGATCATAAAAAATCCTAAGATTTCAAATTTTCATTTTTTTCAGACGCAATTTTACTAATCGTACCTTTACCCCATAGCCTGTTTCTTATTTTGAAGACATATGACTGCTTAAAACAGGTTGAATGTAAAGCAGAATGCGCCTTAAGGCGCATTCTGCTTTACGTTCAGCCTGTTTTAAGCTACGATCTGCAAGGATAAAAATCCGAATACTTAAGAAAAATCCGGAGAAATGGTAGCCCTGCGCGTACACTTGCGTTTTCGTTTCGTTTCAACGGAAAAGGATAACACCTCCCCTATATACACTATTATGTATACGGCTAGTACGTGACGGGTGAACGTTGGGTCATTAAACCTGAGATCTCATCCACCTTTGCTGTGACGAGGAGAGCAGTGAGAGACATAAAGCTGTCTAGGATCAACGTAAACCGGCTCACAGATATATTTGTTATAGACTTGGGTTATTTGGGAACACCCTATCTAATCAATCAACACATCTGTGTCATGGGATGTAGACGTTACTCTTTCCTAATCAACCAGTTGATGCTAAAATGTTTATTTTAATTTCCAAACGTTTGGAGCCAGATCAGGTCCCAGGGTAACCCGGCATCTAACCAGGCTTCCATATGTCTATAAGTCGTCAATATGTTCAATATTGTATTTTTATACATTCAATGCATTGCTTTTGCGATGCGCTTAAACGGGACATAAGAGCATCTTCTCTGCTGTAATTCCTTGTAAAAAGGCGGGTGCTAGTTAATTTCCAATCACTAACTTGTTGGTATAGCTTCAATGCTTGTGCGAATAATTGTTTTTTACACCTTTGCTATCAGTAACGACTACACTAGTATACCAGTATGTAACCAGGGTTCAGGGAAAACGCCTAAAACTAGGCGTTTGGTCTGGGTCCAAGCTGTTTGCCAATGTTATAGTGTTTCTTGAATTTAAATATCTCAATCTAGATGGCAGCTGAAAAGTTTAAAACCGTGGTATAAAAAGAATCTATTGAAAAGTTCCGTCCAATTATGATCGAGATATGTCTGGTGGTAAAATGGTTAATTCCTGTATTATTAACATGCTTTACGTACGAATAAACATTTTTAAATCCATCTTCAGGGTGATTGTAAAAGCGAGGGTTTATTTACCCTTTACCTGATAGCCTATTACTAGAACTGAAGATAGGTGACTACTTAAAGCAGGCTGAAAGTAAAGCAGAATGCGCCCTAAGGCGCATTCTGCTTTACTTTCAGTCTGCTTTAAGCTATCATGTGTTAGAATACAGAAAATATTCCATATATTATATATTCATGACTGATTAAATTGGAACTATTTTCTTCAGCGGAGGAATAAATCATATTCGCTAAAAAGCGCTTCTATGGGGGAAAGGGTTAAATGCCTTTGCACTTGGGTTTTACGGTACCAGTGATATTGAGTATATAGACTTATAGAACACTCGCGGATCGAATCTCCATCTAATTCCTATGGGACACAATGTTATTTTCTAATATTGAATGGGTAACATTACTTCGATCTCAACATAATGAAAGTTTTAATCAGTGTCGTCAGCTCCTGTGAAAGCAATCGATCACCATTGAATGTCTGGTTGCCAAGTTCTATATAAACATGTTTATGCCCAAGTATTTTGAAAACAATTTATTTATTTCGCCATTCCTTGAAACCTCGTTTTCGTATATTATGTGATGGTACATGTACATGTGATAACGTTTGATGGTAAGATTTATAAACTTGTTCATAGACTTTATTTAAAGGGCTGTCATTTCTCCTGAATGTTCCTAAATCATTGGGTTGTGTTTCTCAAAACCTACTGACAGTTTTCAAAATATTCGGATTTTATTGAAATGAAGCTTATTCTGTATTTTTGTGTAGATCTATGTTGTATAAAAGTCATAGCTGTAATTGGTGTGCTGATGGTTTTGAACATAGACGAACACGAATAACCCTTTTAACTAATATGCATTATTAGAAATATATGTCTATCCTAGTATATAGCAGAATTAAGCAGGCTAAAAGTAATGCCCCATAAGGTGCATTCTGCTTTACTTTCAACCTGCTTCAGGTGTTAAAATCGGAATTTGGAAATCTTAAGATCTCTTATGATCAACTTAAGGCAGCTCTGAATTTAGTAAAACCGATCATCCCTGATAAAACATATAGTGGAAACTGAAATATTCTCCCTGAAAACAATTGTTCAACAGTTTGGATCCTAATCAGATGCTTCTTTGTGCGGCGCCGTGTTGTGATCCAAATGTTTAAAAGAGTCATTTTTTATGGTAAAGAAGAAAAATGACCTTTAAAATGGCATAACGACTATGTTAATGACATTTAAATTGACACTGTTCTTTGATCATGCTTATCTACTTCCGAAACAATGTGTTTTCTTTCGATTCTGTATCATTGATCTTTTGAATGTGTTTAAAGGTAAAAAGTTTAATATTGTACACTATTATTTTCTACCAAGATCAAACGTTTTCAATTAAAATTTTAATCGAATTTCAACGTATGATGCATAAACATATCAATTTAATGCTTGTTGCATTTATTTATTCTTGTAAAAGGGGCCCGTTTGTTTTGCCAGTTTTTGATTTGCAATCTCATTACCACTATCAAATGTTTCATGTTACAATGAAAACTCAAACCTATCCCGAAAACACTAGCTCTATCATATTTGAAAGCGCAAAATTATGCATATCAAATAAAATTGTTTCGTATAAATACATTTCAAAAGATATTTTCCATTAAACAAAAGCTACCGGCATAAACACATTAACACTAATCAACGTAAATGTAGCTCCTTAAAGCTAGATTCATTTTGCGCTCCACTTAACTAGTATAGGCAGATAGTTTAGTTCCTGATCCGGTGCCAATTTACTCTGATCAGGATCAAACTGTTTGTCACTGTACCATCGAAGAAATATTCGATTTAAACGCATTTGATAATTGTTTGATATGTAAAAGTATTTACAAACATTTGTGAGGACCATGGTTAAAATAAAGGAAGCATGAGTTCCTAGCCATCAAACACTATCAACCCTTTCCCCCTGAAATCTCAAATAGACGATTCCAGTTTTAAATTTAGTACAGTCCATTTTTGGTTTTTAGGTTTGAAATTTACAATATATGTCAAAATGACAAACAGTATATTCCCTGATCAGAGGGCTTCTTGAGGAGCCCTCTGATCAGGATGTACACTGTTTGCACAGAACAAGTGTCCTCTTCATAGGTACAATGTTTGCAAAGGATGACTAGGGTTCAAAGAGTTAACACACTTATGCCTGGATATTGTAATGCACCCTTTCCTATGTTCTAACTTCCCCCAACTACGGCCCTCTGAACAACGATTGCCTCCTTACACCAACGCTTGTCGCTGTTCCCAAAACAAGATCATTATGTCTATCACTTCCACTTCTGCAATTAAAGATTAATGTTAATGTGCACATTTTACGATTTTAACTGTGTCATTTTGAGTCTTATAATACATAATAAAACAGTGAAACAATATTCTAATAATATTAGCTATCATTCTTTCCTAATGAACGCGCTTATGCTTAAACAATGATTCCAATCGTAAACCGACGTCTGAGCCGACTCTAACCTCTTTGCTACTCAGATTGAAGTGAATAGTCAGAATTGTAGAAAATGTCAGTTTTACTGTTAAGGAGTTTGCGATTAGTTTACTTTTTGACCGGAAAGAATAACACATTCTCCACTGTATCATGATATCTACATGTAAAGCATGCCAATAGCAAGTGGTCGTTGACAGTTAATTGAAGAAATATAGGTAAATGTGTACGAGTTCAAACTTCATCCGTTTTGAAACATTAACAATTTCACTGCCTTAATCTAATGCCAATGGTTATTTGCAAACTGTTTGAAGCCTGATACTGTGCAACAATTGCTGTCTGCTGAAGTTAGTTATTTCTAAACGTTCTTTCTACATATGATCAAAGTATCAACACTTTCAGCTCTAATGAAACACAGAATTATATCTAGTCTGATCTGGATACAAACGGGTTGCGAATGTAACCATATCGCTAGTATCGTACCTATAATTACGAAAACAAAAATGCAACACTTGGTTGTTACGTACTTTATGTTTTGATAGCTAAATTGGGCTTTCCAAATTGAACCTTTTTTCTCTTAAAGTGATATATTTTATCAACTCGAACGTTCTTACACCCAATGTTTTAGTTTACTAGTAAATACGTGCAGGTCATCGAGTACTGAGCGATTCGGTTAAACTTAAATATAGAAGAGCCGAGAAATGGAGCAGATGATGTCATTGCAGTAACGGCGTTAATTTAATGGCCTTAATTGGCATACTACCGTAGTTTTCTCATGTATATTACCATATTATGTTCAGCTCCGTTTTAATACCAGGGTCTAAGGTTATAAATATTTAGAGCTGAATCTGAGATCGTTCTCAAGCATTTTATTGGTCATACTTGAGCAAAAGCTATTATCATAATTGAGTGCAAGGCGCATGCCATATATATATTTATAGCTATATCAATTAACAAACAATGCTATGCAATAACGAAGTGTCACTTTCATGACATGATTGCATGTTCCCAAGAAATAACAGAATTTACCGTAGAGTTTCGACTGGCGGCGAGAAGTCAGAGTTAAAATGTTGTTTTCTCTGCAATCGAGGCAATTGAAGCGACTGCCTCAAGCGTTTAGATTTATTTTCAACGTTTTCCCCTTTACTGCCATGCCGGCATTAAATAATTATCATCTGCTTTTATTGTTTAAAGTTAAATTTAAAATATTTGACTATCGAATCGAATGTTTAACAGTTTCGATCTTGAACAGACGCCACGTAACGCGTCGTTTGATCAGGATCCAAATTTGCAAATGACTGTTGTACTCGATATTAGACAGTGCATTTGGTTAACATGTCACTATTTCTCAGTGCAATACCGTGCTCTTGCTTTAGACTCCTTTTGACGTGGTGATACGTCCTATTCCGAGGAATTCTTCATATTTCTATTATCCCAAAGTGTAGTTTTTGGAGGTAGTGTGTGTGTTAGTTCGTCTGCCTATGTGCCACCTGCCATGAGCATATTTCTTATACCATATAGGGTTTCAGAAAAGATGTGTCCATAGGGTGTTTCTATACTTAATAAGGCATGGTTACTATAATCGATGTGCGAGTACATTTTTAGATATCAAATTACTGCGTGATTACACCTTGAGATGACGGAGGCTCACATTCTATGTTCAGGTCACTGTGACATTTACCTTTGAACTCAATGTTCTTTACATCAACTAGGGATACAAATAGCCTGTAAGTACATTTTGGATGGTGAGGTGTTGCTTGTACTTAATAGGTCAATTTGACCTTGATCTTTGATCTCACTTAAGGAAAAATGTGTTCTGTTCTTGAGTATATTAAACTATATTTCCTACAACACATCAGCTAGAGACATCATTGTGTGCATATGTGGCATATCATAATGAGGTCACTGTGATAATTGTCTTAGAAATGAATTATAGTCAACCGGAAATATTTTCTATATCATGTCGGTTAGGGAGACACAGTTTAGTGTCTGAGTACATTTTGACATGGCAGAGTTGCGCGTACCATTTTCAAATGTCGTGTATGAGTATAGTTACAAGTCTTTATACAACAACAAATTGCATCCCAGTGCCATTACAAATTGGATGTGTTTGCCACTTATTTTGACAGTTATCTTTTCATTTCAGCATAGTCGAGATCGTGAGAATAAATACTATATTTCATTTGAAATATAGTCAAGACTCAATAATTCGAATTCTTAGCCATGTTTTAACTTTGAAATATGAGTATGTTCCACTTAAGCGAGATCTCCATATCAAAATTAAATTATGAAATACTTGTAAGGGTGTTTTATGTGAGTGCTTAAGTATCGAGATTCGACTGTAGTTAAAACCAGTGGAATTGAAAAACAAATGTTGTCAATGCCTTCAATGCTACAGTAGCTTTTCACAAAATGTCTTTTAACTCATTCATCACATGACACTTTTAATGGAAATATCCAGGTTCCAATTAATTGTGGTATGTTTCTCTTCCTTCCTGACATATATTTAAAAACAAAAATATAAACAAAACAGACCCCTTATCAGGGGTTTCCATTAAGAGTGTGCTGATCTGGGTCTACACTATTTTGATAGGTCACGAGTACTCTACACATGCACAGTATTTGTAACGGATAAGTATACTGGTCGCTAGTGTTTACCGTGTTAATTTGACACCTAACGTAAGAATTTATTTTATGTCAGCCTCGCCTGAAATGTGAAGAAAGTGAGTAATATCAATTTATGTGAGATTGAGTGAATATGCTCAGACCGTTTTCATAGATGTGCGTAATCATATCATACGAAGAATACGACGTTAGAAAAATGTGATCCAACACAGCCAAATCGTGTTTTTTTTTTAATTCAGCAGTCTAAAGATTAAACAAAATCCTAACTTTTGTTGCGCTGGCAACGTGTGTACATCCATTGTTTCCTGGTTGTAAACGCCCAAACCTTAGCTTCAACTCGGATATATATTTAGACGGGGTTTTGGCAAACTGTTCTTTAACGACGAAGTCTAATTAGGTTTGCAGAGTCACAAAAACTAGATACAGTCACGCATATGTAGATAGAAAAGATTCATTAACAGTGTTGACGACATGCGATGGCTGTACGATGAACGGGAGTAATGCAGAAAGCTCCTGTAGGAGCTTTCTGCATTATTTTCGTTTATCGTAAAGTTACATAATGTCTTTAAGTAATCTCAATGGTTGTCTTTGAACGGATGGCGTACACTGGTTATATGTAGCTGATGTGAGAACAAGTATGTGTGACATTAGCCGTCTCTAGGTCATTTGGTTCTGATTGATGATGATGCGAAATGTTACTACTTTAAGAACACTTTGAAAAATCTACTTTTTATTTTGGCAATTTTTTCCTTTAAGTGTCGAGATTTCGGAAAACAACACGTTTGGCGTCTTCCATTGCAGCAATGGCCCTTTGGATAATAAAGTTGTCGACAAGGCATGTCGTGTTGGTAGTGACTATTAGCTGGTACAGTGGGGAAGACGTTATTCCTTTCAGCGAGTTTATGCTAAAATTATTCCGTTTGCAAACAGTTTGGGGTCTGATCAGACACCGGGTAACCCGGCTCCAAGCTGTTTGCCGCAATGATCTGAAATGGTAAATTTCTTCGATTTATGATACTGCGTTTAAATTCGTTTGGACATATATGAACAACGTTTCCGCCACTGTATTATTCTTGAGACCGCGAATAATGTCTGGTTTACTGATCAAGGGTGAATGAACTCTTACCAATCGTCTCTATGCTTTCAGCGGATGGGAACATACGGCACATCTCTCGGGAATTATTGGTCTTCCAGGCATAATAGAAACGACAACTACATATCATCTATATTAGATTAAGAGTGTCTAAAATGCAATCTTTAATATTTCAGCGTCAATACCAATCTGAGTTGTGTATGCTAATATCTAACGGATATTCAAGCAAATCAGTTCCAAAATTGTATTCGAAATTGCGTTTGTTCCAAACCGACGTTCAACGTAAGATACTTTCGGAATTTTTTCCTGCCTATCTTAACTCAATGTTGGACATCTTAAATGAATTATTATGTCTATATACTTACAAAAACCATCTTGTTTCTGCTAAATGACAAATATCAAATCTTATCATGTTAATAAATCGTCTATATGTTTGGAACATGTAAATGTTACAATGCATTCGTTTCTTAGCTATTTGTACTGGCAGAGAATAGTTCAGTTCGTTCGGTCTGTTGGCAACAGTATTCCAAATAAACATGTGTAGTACACATTTAATTATTATGTACATGTATACGCCAATATGATCCACGTTAAACCTCTTTAATGTCTTACCCCGTGTCGACATGTCTTGTAAAACTGTTTCGATTTGACATTCGTTTCAATATTTTTAAGTCAACATACCTCAAACTTAAATTTGAGAGGTAAAAATAAATGTTTTAAATGATACTCTCCGTGTTGTGTGGTTGAGTATTGTATTAGACATGGCTGAGTTACACCACTAATTTATAAAAATTAAAGATAAAAACTGTCAAAACATTATACCAAATACCCTCCACCAACTGGTTTCAAAGCGATTGGGCAATCCCTACCACCAAGATCCACCAGACAGCCTATATACCGCTATTTAATAAGGATAAAAACTAGTTGAGAATGTTATAAACCATACCATTACATCTGACCATATGGCATGATCTGTACAATAGCCAATACATGATGGATCAGAGTTTCGTGATTTGTCGAAATTAAATGTTACAGATAAAATAATACGTACTGCAGCAGACTCCTGATGCCAATAAAAGCATTAGTCTATTATCAGAGTACTGGGATTAAATAAACCTTCCTATCAGATCTTGTCTGGACGATTTAGTTGTCTGTGTGGACCTTCTCAAGCCACGGTATTATATATATATCGGCTATTTCAAAACTTTCGTCAGCAATATGTTTCAATTTTTTATATATATGTTTTCTAAATTCTAAGGAATCTAACCACGAGTGTCATACAATGTGCATCCTGATCAAGCGCTGAGTTATGCGGTGTCTGATTTTTATTTTATTCAAACTGTATAAACTGTAACCCATTTACGCCCAGTAGATTATTCCATGTTTATATATTGGATTTCGTTCATTTTTTATCAGAGGGATGCCTGGCAAAAATTCAATTTTGTTTTATAATGAATTCCTATCAGCAAACAGTGTAGACTCTGATCAGACGCCGCATGATGCGGCGTCTGGTCAGAGTCTTCACTGTTTGACTATGTCCCATATATTGGATCGTGGGCACAAATGGGTTAAAATTATTTAAACTGCTGCAATATTTATATAACCGTAGTAAAGCAAATATGTGTGGAAATTTCCGTTACGAGTTAGTCATATATATGAAGACGCTATTTGTCTCGTTTAAATTGATCGAAACGCAAACACCAGTAAGCGCGTTTGTGATTAAATGATGATTTTTATTGAAAACAATTTCGAGCCTGATCAGACGCCGTCTGAATAGGGTCCTTAGTGTACATGTATGCCTCTCAGATTAAAATAAATAGTCAGAAGTATTTATCCTTTTTTTAAATGTTATTGTCTGTATTTGATTGCGTTGTGTTTCGTTTGTGTTTCATTTGCGTATAAGCGGGAAATAATAACGTCTCTTCCACTCACACACAGTTTGTTATACAGCGCCCCCTCTCTTCAAGGGCCCTCAGAACAACGACTCCCTCCTTACAACGACCATTGTCGCAGTTCCCTCATCAAGACAATTATGGCTACCGCTTTTAATGCTGCAATATCGTCTGCTTAAAACTGTCGTCTGCTGTTTTTCCAAAGGTCACACATTAGACATTTTGACAGAATATACATAATGACGAGTGACAAACAGCTTGAATCCAGATCAGACGCCGCGTTATGCGGCGTCTGGTCAGAATTCAAGCTGTTTGCAATTGTCAACCAATTTCCCTCCCTAAAACGACTCCCCCGAACAATGCATTTTTTTTTGTCTCCCAATGGGTGTCGTTGTAGCGAGGGAGCGCTGTACTGAAATTGTTTTCCCGTGACTCTGCTCAAAGTCGATTGCCTAAGTGGACTCCTTGTCAGTCAGTTTATGAAGAAAACACTTCGGGACTATTTACGACTCCTGAACTGTCTTGTGAATAACTAGGTACGAAATTGACTGGGTCTTCCAGACATAATCAATGCTTTAACAGTGACGTTCTTGAAGCAATTCATAGATCATTGTGTCCATATCGGCCAGCCATATTTAGCACCTAGTTTGCATATTTTACTGATATGAGATAGTTTCTCAGTCTTTCTGTCTAGGTAAATTACTCAATGTCAAGTTGTATTTTGGATGGCAATTTACAGTTAGGCCTCGATCTTGTTTAAGACGAATTGACCCGTTTTTCTTCAGTTGACTTTCGTCAAGATTGCTCAAGTCGTACACATTAGTGTTTTAAAGTTAAAACGTATCTATTTCATGTTTAAAATTTAAAATACAGGTAGGGTCGACTTAAGCGAGTTAGATATGTGTGTAAATAGTATGTACTATATTATACGTGTGATATAGCAGTGTGTGTACATGTATGTACAGTGGAGAAAATGTTCTTCTTTCCCGTTTAAACGCAAACGAAACGCATCGCAATAAAACGTAGAAAAAGACATGTTTTCTCAATTTTGAATGTTGATTTTAATTTTGATGACAAACATTTGGAGCCTGATCAGACGCCGGGTTACCCGGCGTCTGATCTGGCTCCAAACTGTTTTCATTGGAAAAAATATATTCAGCGTAAACGCGTTTATTGGGAAAGAACAACGTTTTCTCCGCTGTATGTGTCTGCGTTGTATTTAACACTTCAGTTTGAGGGACGGGGTATATCTTTATTTCAACACAGTAAAACCTCGATAACTGTAGCTAGCCTTAGTCGATAATATTCTCTTTTCAAAGTTCAAACGTGGCTTAGACGCGTTTGAACTTTACTATAAAGATAAGTTCAACTTAAATGAGTTCAAGCTAATAATATACAACCGTGTAACTTCGTCTTAGATTTCAGAATTTTCGGGTTCAACTGTTTTTTTAAACATCGTTGAAATTTTTTCTAAGAATCTATAATGGATTAAGATCCTGTAAAATTCAAAAGTACAGCCAATCAAACAATGAAAACAACAGCATAACACTTATAATTAGATCTTTACATTTTGTCGGAGAAAGTGTTGCGATATTCTATCGTTCTACATATTGCGGTGGTGAACTGGTTGATAAAACACAATATGTTGGTGGTAAAGTGGTTAAAACATACAACATTTTGCCCTCGAAAAGGCTAACATCACCTACAGTTTGGCGGAGGAAATATTAACCCATACCACAATAGCTTGTTTTCAATATTGAATACAAATTGTGCTTAGAGGAGAATTCTGCTTTACTTTCAGCCTGTTTAAGCCTGCAACCATCGGCTAAGATATATGAACTATGGTTAATATATACGACAATGGTGCAGGAATACATGAGATGGAGTAAACAATGCGTATAAATGGAGTAATGAGGTAGTTCAGGCGATAGTTCAGCAGAACATTCGTTACTGATACTGGCATCAAACTGTTTTAACCCATTACATGTACCCCATAAATACGCTTTTTACACCTTCAATATATTCATCCACTGAAGAAAATAGTTCCACTTGATACAATCATTAATATGAACCCTAAGATATAGTTTCTATATCCTAGTAGATTATAGCTTAAAGCAGGCTGAAACTAAGGCAGAATGCGCCTTAAGGCGCATTCTGCTTTACTTTCGACCTGCTTTAATTGTCACCTATTTTCAATACTAGAAACAGGCTAAGGTGTAATGGCTTAAAGAACCGTTGTTTCCAAAGACATGTCTACTTTTCTACACAACCATCGTTTAAATTCTTTTTAGATAATTCTCAATTGAATAACACGGTTCATTTGGATTTTGAACAAGAAGATAAATGACATTTGTCAGATCAAAAAAGCAAACAACGCTGTACGAAGCAACAGGTTTCTTTCAAACTCTTTTACTGCCAAGTTGTCGTGTTCTAAAAATGATGTCAGCAATGTTATTGCTAAAACATTTTTGATTAATTTGTCTTAGGAAATATTGGTATGAGTTTCAAACATTTTGGATCCAAATAAAACGCCGCGTAATGCGGCGTCTGATCTAGCCGCAAACTGTTTGCAATGACAGACGATTTTGTTATTGGCAGTGAAAGAGTAAACGAAAGTGTGGATATGAAGTGCGGCAATGATGAATTTACTTCTACAATGATAAATGTCTTGTGCGTGAAATGAAAAGCATCCGTCTTTTCAACTTTCGAAATCACAATACTTTATTTTATTGAAACTAGACACAAAGGCAATTCAATTAAATATTGAACAATGCATGTTTATGAACAGTAGTAACGATTATGTTTATTAATGAAGATGGCAATATTCAATTAACCCCTTCACTGCCATGACGTCATCAATTTAAAACAATTGTTGTCCGCCTTAATTTCTCAAATTTAAAGATTAGGTAGTTTGACTTAAGAAATATAGAAATGATAGTCGAACAGATTGAATCCTGATTAAACGCCGCGTCACGCGGCGTCTGATCAGGATCCAAACTATTTGCAAATATCCGTTGTACTTTGGGTAAGGCCGTGAAGGGGTTGAGGGAATACAGATACAATACAGTTATTTAACAGCTCTTTTCTGATAGTTCAACCTCTACGGTTCGTTATCACTGTTTGCAAATGTAGTAAATGACGAGTCTATGGTTGGTCTAAAAGGGTTTGCCTACACAACATTGTCAAAAAGTATAATAAACAGCACGTTTGAGAACGTTTCCGTTTAGATTCGAATAGACGGGAAAATAATAAGTGTCGAAAAGATTATCTCGTGTCAAAAGGTGTTAGGAAAACAATCTGTATGGTTGCGTGTCGAACTCCAGAGCACCAATCTAACCAATATCACCCACTTACCTGATACCCAGCAATATCAATCATAACAAAATAAGCTGTCCCATCTATAATTACTAATACTAGGCCAGATGCTGTTCATCCTTTCATCGTTTACAATGTTTGTAACAATGGCTTGTCATGTATTCTTACATTTTATGCTGAAATAAATTTCTAATAAATCTATCAAAACTTGTGTCACAAACGACAATTCTAAGATGAAACAGCAGCCTTAGATACACGTAACTGTTTTTTAACCACAGTAAAGAAGGACATAGTTATATGAGTTTTCTGTTTTACTTTTGTTCTGTTTTGGTTTTGAAGAATTTTTTTTAATACAAACTGAATTGTATTTGAAATGCAAATTCTGCTGTCGATGGCATTAAATTGTCTTAATTTATTCCAACATTCAGTACGATTTGTTACGCCTTTTATTTATTCTTTCACTGAATAAAATAGTCCCGCCTTATACAGTCATGAATATCAACCATAAATAATTTCTATATCCTAGCAGATAACAGCAGGCTAAAGGTAAAGCCGAAAATGCCTTTATTCTTATCCAGCTTTTAATGATTACCTGTCTTCAAAATTAGAAACAGGCTTTTGTAAATGGGTTACCATGGCAGTAAAAGATGTGAGGTAATGTTTCCGCACAATTTTATCCAAACTGAATGAATGTACACATTGCATAGGGTAGATGACAATAACAATTTGTAACTTGAATAACCGACATATTAGTCTTGAAAACAGGCAATATTTCATTGAAAGTAGTGTACATGTAGACAGCATTTATTTCGTCGAGGCATTCGTAACGCCTCAGCTATTTCAGATGAAATAAGTATTAGTTTCTCTTTGACAAAAACGCCCGAATTGTTCCAAATGAAGTATCGGGAAGGTAACGCAAATGGTGTAACCCTAACCATTGTTGACGCAAATCGGTGTTGAATTTTGCCAATATCGCTCTGCATTAAGACTGCAGTCTTCTTGTGAGAAATTCGGAGATATCCATTATTTTGTGTAATTACAGACAGATAATTTAGCATGTTGTAAAAGCTACCACGTTGAATATCTCTCCAACCCCTGGGAACCAGGGTCATTAATCTATTTCAAAATATATGTGTGAAAGAAGACTTCCTTCCAAAAGCAATACTCTTCTTCGTAAACAAAATTATCTGGAAATGCGTTTCGAGTATCACTCTCTAATTGAAGAAGATATATTGAACTGTTATGCATTGAGATTTATAGTGAGATGCCTATCAAAGGAGAAGATATATAAATCTTGCTAGATAAGAAACGACATAGTCAAACTTCGATACTACGAACTCGCTTAAATCAAATTTACCAGTATTTCGTGAGTTGAATGTTGATAAGTCGATCTCGTTTCAGTCGAACATACCCGTATTTCAAAGTTAAAACGTGGCTAAGCCACGTTTTAACTTTGAAATATAGGTATTTTCGAACACACGCGAGTTGGTAGCATCGAGTCTTTATTGTATCTCAAAATTATTTAGATTTTGTTACTATAAAAGATTGTTCTACATAATACTTTTCTATGTATAATTCAAATCTTGTGACATAAGTAAATGCAAAGAGCCTTGAAATCTGAGACAGAAATCCTAGGAAATCTTATTTATACGCTGCATTTGCAAATTGGCATTACCCAAATTTGTCTTAGTTACATTTGTACATAAGACATACTTCGAAGTGTATACAGTGAAGATGACGTTATTCTTTCTCGTTTGAACTTTCCGCCAGTAGCTTATTTACAGCATTAAATACAGAGTATTGCTTAAAGCAGACTGACAGAAAAGCAGAGTGCTCCTTATGGTACATTCTGATTTACTGTCAGCATGTTTTAAGCTTCCATCTGTTATATACGATATGGGTAAGCATTTCTGCTATACGTTCAACCTGTTTCGACCTGTTTCTTAAGGTGCCTATTCATAACTGTATAAAGTGAAACGATTTTCTGCAGTGGACGATTTAAATAAAGATGTAAAATGCGTATGTATGGAGTAATGGGTTAATGCATTTTTGAGTTGTTGGTTCAAAAAAGTTTCCTTTTTAGTATGCTACTATATTGTCTTGATAAAGTTCTATAGAAGCCGATTTCGGCATCTTGACATAAGGTTGCTTAAAGCCGGCTGCAAATAAAGCAGACACCTCATTCAACCAACCTCTTGTCTTAATTAAATGGGGTAATATTAACGAATCATTACAGTCATAAAATTTCCAACATGATTAAATGCAAACTTTAATAGATATGCGTCTCATATGTATAATAACGATATTACACAGTGGAGAAGATGTTATAGATCTATTTTCCTCATAAACGGGTTTATTTTTATTTTAAGAAATGTATTAAAGTCATGCTCCGGGTAACCTGCCGTCTGATAAGGCTCTAAACCGTTCAGTCATATATCAGTCATATTACGATCGATCGTAACTATGTTTCTATTTTTATTTTTTACAAAGATTTAAGTTTCATTTAAACATTAAATAATTACCGATCAAAATAATAATGGGCCCACTTTATGAAACGTCTTACGACAATATCTCTCGTAAGTCAAAACTTTAAATACATCTAATTCTGATTTCTCCATCTAATCTTGTCTTTTCAAAACGATTCAATATTTATAGTACGAAGTGTCGTAAAACAGGCCCGAGGTCTTCTCCTACATTTGTATGTATTGAAGTCATCTCGAATTTGAAAACGAAGGTTCCGTCTAGAGGGAAGTAAAAGAATAAAAACTTAACAGTTTAGATTCTAATATATGTTTGAATTTGCTTTGCCAATCGAGACACATAGCACACGTCTGATTGTTGTATGTCTCATCTTACAATACTAAATTTACACTATTTTACTTCACATTATAAATTAATATGATTCAACTCTTGACACTAATTCCTTTTTGATTTGGTGGTACATATTGCAGATAGTTTAGTATCAGATACGATACCTAGTAATTCGGTGTCTCATCTGCATTCAAATTATTTGAATTATGATCTTTTTTCTAAATCAAATTGCATATTAACAAAAATCAAAGTTTGCTGCAGACAAAAATTTTTCGAGACGAAAACGTTTCAGCGTTCTAAATGATAACCCGTAAATGGCTTAGCGCGATCTAGCAATCTTTTTGCAAACCGTTTGGGTCCAGATTCGACGCCGCGTAAGGCGGCGTCAAATCTGGATCCAAACCGTTTGACACTCATACTCAACTTTTCTTTACTTTAAATAGCATAAACTTGACTTTCAGGTTTTTTGCAGAAGATACATTTTAAAGCAGACGACAATTTAGCATGATGGAGGTTAAGCAGTTTCTTAGATTTTCACCCAGTTTCAAATGAGTCCAAATACAGTGGAGAATCTGTTATTCTTTCCCGTTTAAACGCAAACGTACGCAAACGCAAAGCGCTAAAACGTAGAAAAGAACAACTTTTGGACAATTCTGATAATTCATGTTTATCTTGGTGGCAAACAGTTTGGAGCCTGATCAGACGCCGGGTTACCCGGCGTCTGATCTGGCTCCAAACTCTTTGCACTGCAAATAATAGTTTTAGCGTAAACGCGTTTATTTGGAAAGAATAACAGATTCTCCACTGTACATTAGTCGTCTTTGTGTTATTGAAATCTAGATGGAATATGTCGAGATGTTGTTTATACTGGTATTTTCATGACAGATGGTGAAATTGGAATTGTACTACAGGCGTAAATATGTTGTACAATGGAGAAAGTGTTATTTGTTCCGCGTTTAGGCGAGACACATTGCAATAAAAGGGCGAACATAACAACTTATTGAACAAATTGACGATTCATATTTTATCTGAGCGGCAAGCAGATCGAATTCGATCAGACGCCGGGTAAGGAAATCCTGTGTCTCATCTGGCAAAGGGGATAATTGTTTTTATCACAAACACTTTTTTTAGGAAGGAATAACGTATTCTCCACTGTAAATAGGGATATGGGGTCATTCATTTACGCGTGTACTGACGTAGGAGGAACGGTTCAGTCTACAAAATTTACACAAATTTGTTTTACAGAGCTTAAATAGACAGAGTCTATGTGAGTCCCTCCCAAGTACAATCAATGTATCAACAAGGCACATACATGTTATTATGATATTAGAAATGATAAATCAATGAAAGTAACGTAACATGGCTATGGTTGATCTTTTTGAAAATGTCAAGTGTATTTTTAAAATTAGTCCTAAATATGCCAAAATTAGACTTGACTGAATTGGAAATTTGAATTGTCCATTTGAAGTCTTAGAGAATAATGTTATCAAATAGGGAAAACAACGTTTTCCTTGCCCCACCCAAGATCAGACGTCAGTGGATGTGTTAATGCACGCACAGTAGACAGAAGTTCTGCTACATTGTTAAACAATTGTGTAATGCAGTCTTGGTCTTCTTGTATATTGTCAACATTGTCACTAAGGAATCATACATTACAGGGTATATGTCGCCTGTCACAGTGGAGAAAACGTTATTCTTTCCCAATAAACGCGTTTACGCTAAAACTATTATTTCCATTTCAAACAGTTTGGAGCCAGATCAGACGCCGGGTAACCCGGCGTCTGATCAGGCTCCAAACTGTTTGCCACCTAAATAAAAATGAATTATCAGAATTGTCCAAAGGTTGCACTTTTCTACGTTTTAGCGTTTTGCGTTAGCGTTTCGTTTCGTTTAAACAGGAAAGAATAACGTATTCTCCACTGTCAACAATTGTGTAACGCAGTCTTGGTCTTCTTGTATATAGTCAACATTGTCAGTAAGGAATCATACATTGCGGGGTATATGTCGCCTGTTAGTTGCAAAAAAACTCTCGGGAATGACTTCAGGAGTTCTGGGGCCCGTTTCAAAAACTTCGTACGACATAAACGGTCGTAAGTCAAAACTTTGAAATACATTTAATTTCTGATTTCTCTAGCTAATCATGTCTTGTGACATCACTTTTCAAGACGATTGCAAAGAGATGTCAGAAGACAAGATAAGATGGAGAAATCAAAAATGATTAAGACTTTTATAATCTGACTTACGACAACATTTATCGTACTATATATGTGTGTGGTGATGTATTGTTTATCGAAACAGATAAAAACAAGAGAATTATCAATGATTAAAAAAAATCTATATATAGAAAGGAAGGTGTCATGTTTGAATGAATTTCGTCTCGATGATACCTGACAAAATTTTGGTAAAAATATGGTATAACAAATAGTGTGGACCAATGCTTAGACGATGTTGTTTTCAATGTGGCGTCTGAATAGCGTTTATACTTATTATGTGCAATGGTCTCAAGCATATTTCTCATTACGTAATCCAAATAGTCTACATATATGAAGATGTGCAATATAGCCTAATTGGAATTTTAAAGGATACATGATTCGTTGACTATAGTATTACGTAGATATTAACCCTTAGCCTGCCACTCACGACTATAGATCCATATGCAAACAGCTTGGATCCGGATGAGACGCCGAGTAACTCGGCGTCTCATCCGGATCCAAGCTGTTTGACACTCGGACAACATTTTCAGCAATTTTGAGCAACTTTGAAGCACTTTGAAACTTGAAGCAGACGAGAAATATAGCAGACGACAATTTATTTGGCGGGCTAAGGGTTAAATAGGCGACGGTGTACATGTACATGGCGTTTGTCATGACGTCATCTGCTCTAAACAATTATTATCTGCTTTCATTTCTCAAATTCAAATTTGACTAACTTTAAGATTGTTATGAGTGTCAAACAGTTTGAATCCTGATCAGACGCCGCGTCACGCGGTGTCTGATCAGGATACAAACTGTTTACAGATATCCACTGCACTTTGAGTAGGACTATGAACGGATTGAGGGGTATGTTATGGAATGTACGGATGTATTCCAGTATCCTATATGGCTCGTATTAGAGTGGTGATTAGTCAGTTCATGTTGACAGATGGTGCCATCTTTGTCCTATCATTGGAGGTTCTGCCAACACGGTGTCTTCTCGACAGTGTTGCATAAATCATGGGTTGTCTGATTCATTTGGCAAACCTAGGGGTATATATCATCACCCACATACAGTTTTAAATTATCTACATCAAGACTGCCAGACTTTATTACGTACAGAGGAGAAGACATAGTCTTCACATTTTAACCAAATACTCCATAGATACACATTTAGCCCTGGGAACGAGTATACTCGTCATTTACAAACAATGAACCTGCGAGGATTACACTTGTCCCATTCAAACAGTGTTAACCATGATCAGAGGGTCAGGGTCAACACTGTTTGTCATTTTTGAAATATATTGTTAAAATCGACCCTTAAAAGTCAAAAATAGACTAGGCTGATTTAAAATTGGAATTGACCATTTAAAGTTTCAGGGTTGAATGAGTTAAAGAATTTTGGTTATCTGAAGAAAATATTTCTAATTTATACAGTCCTTAACATAATGTACAAGTATATCATAAGAAATATTGTATATGATCATATTGTCTATATTCTAGCAGATACATGTACTAGCTCCAAGCAGGCTGAAAGTAAAGCAGACTGTGCCTTAAGGCTAATTCTGCTTTATTATCCAATCTGCTTTAAGTGCCCGCTGGTCTTTAAAACTAGACAACAATGTAGGAAAATAGGTATTACGAAACTTTACATTGATACATGTATAAATACGTTCAAATCTGGAGTGGCATCAAGTTTTAAAGCCGATAACTCGACGACTGATCGGACGCCTAACATATTGCAGAGTTCATACTTAAATGTAGGACAAAAATAATAATGATCACATTGTAAGAGTAAAACCTTTGTTCAGAGTCGACACAATGAAGGTTGATGTAGATCGCTGACGACAGATTAGACGATGTTATTCTGTCCCGTTGAAAAGCAAACGAAACGAAAAAGTACTGTATTAAAATGGGTAAAATGACAATTTTTCTAAACGTTTGACGCCTCATTTTAAATTGAATGACAAACAGTTCGGCGTCTCATTTGGCTCCAAACTGTTTGCAATAGAAATAATAGTTACAGCGATGGCTTGTCGTGATCTACACTGACTTCCGTATGCATCTAAAACATTTATGTAGTTGTATTGTAGACGGTATTTGGCAGTGTAGACCAAACCCAGATACAGAGACTGGGATGACAACGGTGCTTGGTTTTTGTCCTGGCACGGTTCATATGCAACCTACCAATGAATTTTCTTTTAGTGAATATCGGTACACTATCTGGATTTAATGTACTATATAAGAAGAATAAATATCATAAGTTAGGTGTAAAAATGTAAACAGCGTTGCCTTTGAGCAATTATGTGTACTATTATACAGTGGAGAGGACTTTATTCTTTGCCGCTTAATTGGAAACAAAACGCAAACGCAATACAATAACATGTGGAAAAATACATTCTATCAAATTTCGTACGATTCATTTTTTTCTGAGTTGCAAACAGTTTGCAGCCTGATCAGACGCCGTGTATCCCGGCGTCTGATCCGGCTTCCAACTGTTTGCAGTGGACATCATTGTTTTAGCATGGAGTTGTTCACTGGGAACGAATAATATATTCCCCGTTGTACGTATGAAACTATTTATTGGTGCTCCAACAGCTGAATAAAAAGTGTAACCACATTAGAAGGTTAATCATTGTTCAGAAACTGTAAGTACTAACGTTTTGACCTTGGAAGAAGTACAAAGCTGTTTGGGACATAATAGTTGTTAAAAAAAAGTAGTAAACTGCACTCTGGACGATAACAAGTGTGATTTATGCTTTCACTTAAAAATTTAAGAATACTACTTAAATCATTTAGAAAATCTTAGAGCGTGAATGGATGATATAGATCTATATCAAAACAACAGTAAATCTACGCTAGGCAAACGCCACTGTCTCTTTAGTAGGGTCGTTCGTTTTTAATCATATTTAATTGAAAATATCAGGAAGCAGATACAGTTATCGACAAACAGTGGAGAAAACTTTATTCTTTCCCAAGAAACGCGTTGACACTAAAACTATTATTTCAAGTGCAAAGAGTTTGGAGCTTGATCAGACTCCAAAGTGTTTGCCCCTCAGATAAACATGAAAAGTCAGAATTAACAAAAAGGTTGTCAATTTCTATATGTTAGTGTTTTGCGTTTCGTTTGCGTTTAAACGGTAAAGAATAATGTATTCTCCAGTGTACACAGTTTCTACAGCATTATATGAATACACATTTTCAAAAGATTATAAAGTATTGTTAAAGGGTTGGGCCTCAAGTTATACCAACATAAGAGAAGGCCCTGTCCTTGTCGTCAAACGAAAGTACAGGTATAAAATTTATGCTGTAATACAGAAGAAAATATTGCCACCATAACAAACAAAACAAAACTTCAGGTATAAGGAATTCAGCAAGGATCCGGATAATGGGGAGTATTTCAAAAACTAAAATCTTTATTTCTGCGTTAGCTAGAAAATGTTGGATTTGATCACATTACTCCCCCTTATCTGGAACCCTGATTTAGATCACATGTATACTGTTATATTGCACAAAGCTGTTATCTGAATTTAATTAGCATACTGTTTCTTCAGTTAATGGCTGCTTACAATATTTAGATATTTACTATTTTTACTATATCAGTACATATTAGTGCCTTTGTACAATATCATACTAAAACATTTTACAAGTAATTTGTCGCTCAGAGTTTAGTACATGTATAACGACCCTCCTACAATGTATCAACGATTCCCTCCGTACAACAATGATTGCCACTGTTGCCAAAACAAGACAATTATGTTTAATATTGACGTATGCCGATGTTCTCTGAACAACACCATGGAATGGTAATCGGCCAAAGGCTATTGTTTCAGAGTGGCGGGAGGGTACATATTATAAATCGTTTCCAAGACCTGTCATTTTATGTTGCCTTGAATATACGTATATGTATGAATAATGTCTTCCAACCTATACCTTTCATCTAATATTTTATATACGGGTACTGTCGAAATTCGATAATTCGAATATACCCATATTTCAAAGTTAAAACGTGGCTTAGCCACGTTTTAACTTTGAAATACGGGTATCTTCCTCTTAACTTTTTGAACCCTTGTCACATATGCTTCATTTGCAAACAGTGTATTATTATTATTATTATTATACCCGATTTATATAGCGCTCTTTTCACACAGGAGTTGTGCGTTCAAAAGCGCTTCACATGTACTTATATAAATGTACCTACAAAGCAAGAAAGACAAATAAATACATTCACAATAAAAATGATACAATATTGAGATGCATGGAAACATGGAAATTCTTTCAATTATAGAATTCTTATAGTAAGTTTGTAAAATCATTTTTAAAATGAGTCAAATAATTAAAAGATCAATGGCATGATTAAAAACAGAGTGTTTTTTTTTGTTTGTTTGTTTGTTTGTTTCAGTGTAGAACCGGAGAGTGTACCTATGAGGAGTACATTTGTCCTTTGCAAACAGTGTAGACCCTGATCCGATGGATCCTTAAGAAGCCCTCTGATCAGGGTCTACACAGTTTTTCATTTTGACATAAATCAACCCTAAAATGTCAAAAATGGACTAGACTTAATTGAAAACTAGAATTGTCGATATTGAGGTTTCAGGTAGGAAATGTTAAGCGAAATCAATTTATCGAAATTAAATTCATGAAATACTGGTGAGGTTGATTTAAGTGAGCAAGTATCGACTGTTACTTAGGTTACGTTTACTTACCATCTATAGTTATAAAACTTACGTATTGTTTTCTATTTGTTTCAGATATGTTAAACTTTCCTGGACATTATTCCAAAGACAGCTACATGTAACTGGTATTGACTTTCTACATTCTTTGCCGGTAAGTATCCACACGATTCTATAGCAGCCTTTTATTTTACTGTCATCTTCCTGTGAACAGTTACATGTACATTCCTTTACACAACAAAGGTGTATAAAAATTGTTGAAATAGCTAGACTGTGGTTTAACCATGGAATTTCACTGTCAGTTTCGGAGGTAGCCTACAAAAAATCGTTGAATAGTTGAACATTAACTCAATTAGTTTTACAGGCGCATATTATTTTCTTTTTTGGCTTAAAAATAATAAGACAGATTCAACGTCTAGACAGGGATGATATAGTAGAAATTTTAACAATTATTAGCATAGAAAAAACGTAATTATCAGCTTTATCTAATTAGTAGGTCTAAAGTCAAAACTGATTTTTATTCGTCTTTTTGTTTAGTAGGTATTTGGGAAATACCACCTCGGTGAACAAATAGTTTTGGGCGTTCAAAGAGATATATTACATTTTAACTATATTATAGAATACATAACTCATCTAAATTCAGTCGAAACTCGATACTTCGAACTCGCGTTAGTTCGTGCATATCCATAGTTTAAAGTTAAAACGTGGCTTAGCCACGTTTAAACTTTGAAATACGGATCTGTTCGGCTTCAGCGAAATATATTTATCGAAACTTGACTCATGAAATATTGGTAAAGTCGAATTGAACGGGTTCGATGTATCGAGTTTCGACTGTTAGTTTATAGATATGTCCGATATACGTATGTCTGGCTATCACTAGAGCTCTCTAAAGAAAATGTTGGTGTTACATGTAATGTGGAGAAAACGTAAGTCTTTCCCCCAATAAACGCGTTTACGCTAAAACTAGTATTTCCATTCAAAAGGTTGTCATTTTTTTTCTATTTATACGCTATACGTTTGAGTTTTGTTTGCGTTTAAACGGGAAAGAATAACATTTTCTCCACTGTTACCCATTAACGTCTATTGTCCTAAACACTAACCATTATCAAACTGTGTAGACCCTGATTGGGCGTCACAGTGTATGGTGTCTCATCAGTGTCTGAATTGTTTTGGGTTTTTTTATTTCAAATTATCTGATGTATGGACCATCACTTTAGTATCTTTAGTTCACTAAAGTTTAATGTAATGTTTCATCTAGCACGAAGGAGGAGGGCGTTGCTATCCAGAAATTAGGTGGTTTTAAGACAGAAGTCTGTTTAAGACCAATGCATACACAATGGATACACCGAACAATTCAGTTGTAGTCTAAATATTTCTGGAAACGCACTTATTGAACCGTTTGCATGATGGACCCAAAATTGATTATCTTTCCTCTTTTCTTTCCTTTCACATTTAATTTACCACAGACTGCCGGGGCAAGTCTGAGCACAAACACATTCTGTGACGAATTTCATCAAGATTTCAATAACAAAACACCGTTCTGTTTCTTAGGACACTCTTGAAATTGGATGGAAAATCTAATAAGTCTCCTCAGATTTTGTATGAAATCGACAGCTCGGGTTGTACAGTGTCTATCCAGTCAAAATGCAATCAGTAATACATGATGAAATGTAGACACACAGTAAAACCTCTCTTTTATGAACACACAATTGTGTTTACTATTTAGTGTTTGCATGTACGATAGGTGACTGCGTAAAGCAACGTGACAGTAAAATAGAAAGCTCCATTAGGAACTTTCTGTTTTGTTGTCACCTTGCTTTAAGCGATTTTGAACGCAATATCCTTTGTTTGTTAAAGATACCATTTATAAATATGGTATAATAATTAGTGACAAATATTATCATTAGTTTAGATCTAGATGAGAAACTGGGTGACTGTTTGGCACGATGAAAATAGCTTCTTTGTCCTAATCATGATGAAGTGTCTGCTTCAAAAATATTGTTTTCAGAATCTTATAATCTGTTTATATTCTATTTAAAAAGATCTTTTCAAAAACTTATAATCTATTTATATTCTTTTTATAACAATCTTTTCAAAATCTTATAATCTGTTTATATTCTTTTTAAAATGGCATCCTTTCAAATTCATATTATCTATTTATATTCTTTTTAGAGAAAATCTTCAAAATCTTATAAACTGTTTATATTCTTTTAAAAAAAATATTTTCAAAAACTTATAATCTATTTATATTATTCTTGGAAATAGTACTTTCAAAAAAACTTATAACTTGTTTATATTCTTTTTAAAACAGAAGAATGTGTTTCAAATCGAAGAAAAAATGAGTACAAGTGGCACGTGGTACCTAGTCTGGATGCAAACTATTTGCAAAGCTTAATCTCTATGCCAAGCCGCCCTTAGCACGATAAAGGTTCAGATAAATTGTCTCTTGGAATTGTTGTAGACGAAACATTCTGCAGACAACAATAACATAGCGTGTTTCAGGTCAAACGTCACGTGGTGAGAATTCGATATTTATTTGCGACACTGATTAAGTTTAGGTTGTAACGCCAAGGGTTGACTCCCTTGATGACTGACTGGACGCCATCCTACAGTGGAGAATCTGTTATTCTTTCCCGTTTAAACGCAAACGTACGCAAACGCAAAGCACTAAAACGTAAAAAAGAACAACTTTTGGACAATTCTGATAATTCTTGTTTATCTCGTAGGCAAACAGTTTGGAGCCTGATCAGACGCCGGGTTACCCGGCGTCTGATCTGGCTCCAAAATGTTTGCACGGCAAATAATAGTTTTAGCGTAAACGCGTTTATTGGGAAAGAATAACAGATTCTCCACTGTATGACCTGAGACTCCATAACAACCAAACTGACGCCTGCTTAAGTATATGTGTGCTTGATGTCGTCTGCATTTGTTTTTTAAATCAAGTTTGATAAGTATATATGAGTGATAAACAATTAACGATCAAAATCGAATTCCAGTTACTCGGCGTTTGATCTGGATCGAAACTGTGTGCCACAGCAATATCAGCCGCGGATTTAAGAACGCATTTGGCAAATGTTAACAATAATAAATAAGTCGCCTCATAAGGGAATAAGACAAATAACTCTTTGCCTCCCAGAAAGGCATATCAATGTCTGTATATAGCCCTCATACATGTATTCTATGGTTAAGGTTGAGGTCTCCCAATGAGATCGGGACAATGTCGGTCAATATCGGAAACTCTACTTTCGTCAACAGCTAAGCATGATTCTGAACGGGTCGACAGTTGCGGTAAACGATTTATCACTATACAAAGAAAACAAATCTCGGTCCGATCTCATTAGAAGCTCTCATCCTTAAAACGCAGGCGGTTGGTAGACGTTAGATAAAAGTATAGCAGTACCTGAATGGATTGTATTCTGTCTGCAACATTGTCAATAAGTGTAACAGAACTATAACATGTATCACACTTGTATTGGCGACTATAGAATTAAAATCGTAATCGTTTCTTTACCTTGAATCTTATTATAATACATGTACGTTTGTTCTGCATTATGTATTAAGAAGTGTGTTATTATCTATTTTGATAACGATATGAGACAGAGATTTGTTTCATGCTTTTGTGAAGGTTTCAGTAGAATAACTAACATACAATATACAGCAGAACCTCTCTATCGAGACCACTTACAAGAAGGCTAACTGTTTGTATAAAAGTCAAGTGATAACTTAAAGCAACGTGGCATTAACTCAGAAAGCTACTAAAGGGCTTTCTGCGTTGCTTAAAGCAATCAACGGTCTTAAATACCTTATAACTCACACATTATTAGTCGTAATAAAGAGGTTTTACTATACGCCACACGTGGTATGTGAAGTAATTAGACGCACTTTCCTTTTAAATCATTCGCACCTGAAGCATAAAAAGGACAATCCATTTTCCAATCAAGAATCAGCCATACTTTGGCTATTTAGGATAGTTTTTCGTCTTGCCATTGGAGACCAATCATCAATAAGATAAATTGGGTGGGGGGGGGGGGGCTCAGTAATTTATATTTGAAAGATTTATGTAAGGTTTTCGTATCGGAAGGGACTTTTTAACTTTTTTGTCCAATTCGTAGTTTACATGTACACCGTTTTCATAGGTAGGTTGCACTTTGTTTCATTTGGTTTCATTTCAATTTCTCAGGGGTTAGTCTTGAAAAATCTCAAATTGTGAAACAAAAAGTTCGGTAACCCCACTTTTTTCACCAGTTTTGTCATAGAAACAAATTTTACTGTCTGTATACAAAGTTTGAAGAATTTGGTAATTTCTTTCCAAAGGTGCACATATCCCCTTAACGACTAACCAGTAGGTAAGTCTTGAAACGTGAAAGACATCAGGATTTTCTGAATTCTTGTTCGAGGGTTGTTCAAAAAGTAATGATACTTGATCTATATCTTCTATATAATAAGAGCAAAATGCATGTGCATATATCATTTCACCTAG
This sequence comes from Gari tellinella, assembly GCA_922989275.2. Taxonomy (NCBI): domain Eukaryota; kingdom Metazoa; phylum Mollusca; class Bivalvia; order Cardiida; family Psammobiidae; genus Gari; species Gari tellinella. Next base: position 52,612,942 of record OV277866.1, read on the forward strand.
ACGATGGTATAAGCACAATAAGATCAAATAATTCGGTAAGTCACAACATGAACCTAAATGACCCCTACTGGAGGACACAGGAAAATAACTCTTTTCAGACATTATTTTTTTTACGTAATATCTTCTTAAAGAGTTCAATTTCAAAAAAATATTTTGATATAGTTTATATCTAACTTTTAATGTAAATAAAATTCTATTTCAATTGAAAGGGTTAACTGTCTAAAATCTATTTCCTTTTCAAATATAACATTTCTTATTTTGCTAATGACGAAAGTCGACATGTTTTTTCGAACGCTCTGAAAATGTTCTAGATCAGTACATCTACATTTTGATTTTAAAACATGAAAACCTATTTCAATGACTTCAATTATAGCTTAGTTTTATAATAAAAAAAGAGTTTGTGAGTTCCCTGACTACTTTTATACATAACAGTTGATCTTTTTTTTTATATATTTTAAGTACGTGTTTAGAATTTGCTCTATTTTTGATGTTTTATGTAATAATAACATTTAAAACTGTGTACTATTTGCATAAATGTCTAATTTCATTTGACAGAAAACTTCATTAACTTATTCAAAATAATAAAGCCGTAATAATAATTATAGAACCAAACTATGTTCAGAAAGTTAACTAAAAAATAAACAAAAAGGTTCAGTGTCATCGAGGAGGGGTCATTTAGGTTCATATTGGGGCCGATTGAGTAGTGTGATCTTATCGTGTCGGTAAAGAATTGTTCTTTAAAATGATATATCACACATGCATTTGGCACTTATAACAAAGCAATTATTGGTCGAGTATCAAAACCTTTTGAACTACCTTCGTACCAATATTTTATTAGTTTTTAAGACTTATTTGATACTTATTTTGGGTTTTGATCAGGACAGGTTTTACTGTAAACACCAGAAATAATATTTGATTTATTACATGTTTCCAGGAATAAAATAAAACACAATTCTGCAAAGAATCAAGTTTTTCCAATTTGCTACAAAGTCTTCAATAACAATTTATGATCGACGCTGCAATTTTGTGCTCGTCGCATTGCATATTTGCGGAAAATTTCAGCAGTTTTACGAAATGTTATATTATGAGCCTGAGGTGCATAGTTATGAGAGAAAATGACATTGGACATTGCAAATAGTGCATAGTGTACAGTGGAGAAAACGTTATTCCTTCCCAATAAACGCGTTTACGCTAAAACTATAATTTCCTTTGCAAACAGTTTGGAACCAGATTTGTAGTAGCGTCTGCATCAAGGTTTCGTTTGCTTTTATTGATACAATCTGGATTTTGAAGCGATTTACACTTACGAAACATTAATATGAGTTTCAAACATTGTGTACCCAGATCAGACGCAGTGTGACATGGCGTCTGATCGGGATCCAAACTGTTTCTGAATGGGTTAAACTGTTACATGTAGTTGCTCATGCATTCTCTTCTTGGTTGTCACTTAACCCTTTACCTCATAGTCTTTTTCTAGTTTTGAAGACAGGTGACCACTTAAAGCAGGTTGAAAGTAAAGCAGAATGTGCCTTAAGGCACATTCTGCTTTACTTTCAGCCTGCTTTAAGCTCAAATCTGCAAGGCTATATAAAAATGTGTAATGGTAATGGTTCATGAGGGTATAAACTGGAACTATTTTCTTCAGAGGAGGAATAAATTAAATACGCTAAAAGTCGTTTCTATGGGGGAAAGGGTTAAAAGTAAAGTGACTGTATCGTTTCGTGTCTTACCTATTTGTGTCGAGGATCCAATATTATTTTGGGACATAGGCAAAAAGTGTATGTATTCATTAGATCAGAGTCTACACTGTTTGCTGATGGGAACTTCAAAACAAAAATGAAATTTAGACCAGGCACCCTTAGATTAATACATGTAATAGGCTAATCCGATTATAACCATGGAAGACTCCACTTTGCGCAATTGGGGTAATCTTTAGCCCACTGGGCGATTGTCGTCCGCGCACCTTGGCGTCTGCAACAATTCTGAGAGTTGACTTATCTTCATTTTCTGTCAGGTAAAATCCTCTGCATGACAAACAGATTTGATCCAGGTGAAACACAAGGTAACTCGGCGTCTCTCCTGGATCCAAACTTACAATTCTCACAAGTGTTCCCGTAACCTACAGAAGGTTTAACCATTGTTATTTTGTGACTGATACAGTGGAGAAAACGTTATTCATTCCCGTTTAAACGGAAACGAAACGCAAACGCATCGCAGTAAAATGGAGAAAATGACAACTTTTCGACAATTCTGGCTATTTTAATCTGACTGGCAAACTGTTTGGAGCCTGATCAGACGCCGGATTGCCCGGCGTCTGAACAGGCGCCAAACTGTTTGCACTGGAAAAAATAGTTTTAGCGTAAACACGTTTATTTGGAAAGAAAAACGTTTTCTCCACTGTAAGATCCTTCTTACAAGTTAACAACCAGTAATTTCCATGGCTTGACATCTAAAAGCGTTCTGTTTGATGGCCCTCCACCTCTCCCAGCATGTAAATTTATTGAGCTACTTTTCACGTCACAGTGTCACATAATTTCTATTTTCATCTACTTTATTCCGATGCATGTGCTTATCTGTTCCTATACATGCCATTTCGAGAAAATTAACACGTTCGACCTTAGCGAATAGTTTGTCATTAACAAACAGTGTTCCTGTCAAGTGTAAATTTGTCTTTTGCAAACAGTGTACATCCTGATCAGAGGGATCCTGCAGCTTTTACCCATTTGTGCCCACGATCCCATAGTCTATGTGGGACATGGGCAAACAGTGTAGACTCTGATCAGACGCTGCATGATGCTGTACAAGTTTAACCCTGTACCTCATACCCTGTTTCTAGTTTTGAAGACAGGTGACCACTTAAAGCAGGTTGAAAGTAAAGCAGAATGTGCCTTAAGGCACATTCTGCTTTACTTTCAGCCTACTTTAAGCTTAAAATTGCTAGGCTATATAAAATATTTGTAATGGTAATTGTTCATGAGGGTATAAACTGGAACTATTTTCTTCAGCGGAGGAATAAATTAAATACGCTAAAAGTCGCTTCTATTGGGGAAAGGGTTAACAGTTCATGTTGTAGTCTTACTTTCCTTGGAAAGGACTGAGGAAGGCAAAAGGCATTACCAGAATAAGAAATCATTTATGCATTTTCAGATAAACAGACAAACAACATTGTCTAAATAAAGTCCCTATTTTCTTGGGATAAACCCGATCTATGAGAACAATGGAAGGATCCTTTGAAAATATGCATTTATAATGGAGTAAGCTCTGCAAATGCAATATGTCTAGCCAGGAGAAACATTAGCGAGACGCCGTGGAAACATCCTTGCTCTTATACAGTGGAAACTACGTTAATCTCTCCCGTTTAAACGCAAACAAAACGCAAACTCAAAACACTAATATGAAGAAAATAACAACTTTTCGACACTTCTAACAATTTATATTAAGCTGAGTAACCAAATATTTGGAGCCTGATCAAAAGCCGGCTTACTCGGCGCCTGATTTGGCTCCAAACTGTTTGCAATTGAAATAATAAGTTTTAGCGTAAACGCGTTTATTGGGAAGGAATAACGATTTCTCCACTGCATAGACACCAACATTACATTTTCATACACATTTCAAACGTACAATACTGAAAGTGGAACTGCGCATGGTGAACGATTTCAAATTAAAACATGCTTAAAGAAATAAAGACCGACCTTTCTGTTTTTCTTTCATCCTGCTTTTAACTTTCATCACATACAAAACCAAAACGAGCATTATAAAGTTGATTGATACATGTATCATGGTATAAGTTGAAATATCCATTAACCCTTATCGTTGAGACTTATCGTCTGCTTTAAATTTGTCGCCTGCAACAAAATATTCACCTAAGGTTTAAACATTTTTAATTAAAGAAAGTTAAAAACAAGTGCCGAACAGTATATATCCAGATCAGACGCCGCGTTACGCGGCGTCTGATCTGGATATAAACTGTTTGCAAAAGTCAGACAAGTCGCGTTAGGGGTTTAGGGTTAACCCTTATCGTTTGGAATTATCGTCTGCTACGGAAATGTCGTCTGTGAAAAATTAAATTTAGGTTTTATGTCTTTTAGACGAAGATGTATCGATACAAATACCAAAAAAAGACTCTAGCTACGATTAGAAGTGGCATACATGGCATCTGTCCTGGATCCCTAGTTGTTTTGGTGCTTGAATGTTTAACCCCATTACAGCCTTACCCGAGTACAATAGTTATTTGCAAACAGTTTGGATCCTCAACGTTCCTTGTTGTCAATACAGAATTGCAATTTCTTGTTGTAGCTGACGATATATTTTAATCCGAGTGTCAAACAGGCTGGCAATTGACCAGTCGCCGAGTTACTCGACGTCTTATTTGTCCCTAAACTGTTTTCAATGGCCGTTAGAATTTTAAGAGGGTGTAAACTAATTTAGATCTGATTTCTTTTCTTGTAAATGGATGACAGGCACCTACATAAACATGTAAATATTAATTTAGAAAGACAATAATTTTGTCAAAACATGTATTTCAAAGAATAAAGTATTAAGCTCTGTCGGGATACAACCCGTGCGGAGAAGACAACACAAGATATGCAATAAAATTACGTCATTGCTTTACCCCGCATGACCACCAAGGAATTCTTATCTGACGGTCTATTTTATCCTATTTGGAGTGTATAAAAGTGGGGTTTTTGAGGTCCTCCCTCAAGAACATTTTGACATTGCCTACATTATATCAAATATCACCACATTGGAAAGGAAATATGTTTCGTTTAAGTTAATGTTTTATGATGTACAGTGTCTGATCTAGCTCCAAACTGTTTGTCACCCTTATAGAATAAACTGTCAAAAAGGTAGCCATGTTCTAGCAATGTTAACATGCGTATACTGTCATTTATACGTATAATAATAACATTTTACCCTTTGCACTGCGGAGAAAACGTTATTCTTTCCCAATAAACGCGTTTACGCTTAAACTAATATTTCCATTGCAACCAGTTTTGAGCCAGATCAGACTCCGGATCAGACTTCAAACTGGTTACCATCTTCCCCCCCCCCCCCCCCCCGATAAAACATGAATTAGTAGAATTGTCCAAAAGTTGTAATTATCTACGTGTCAGTGCTTTGCGTTTCGTTTGCGTTTCGTTTGCGTTTCGTTTGCGTTTAAACGGAACATAATAACGTTTTATCCACTGTACCATTCTAATAGTAAGGGTGAGATATCTAAATACTGATAGGTAGAAGACAAAAAGTAATACATGTTTTGATGTATGTAGGGAAAGGGTAGTGCATACCACACTGTTAGGAACATGCATTGTTTTTGTCCTGCACTAAGTTACCGTTGTATTTTGAACGGTTGCTAAGGGCTGCCATAAGTTGATAATAAAAATCCTAAGATTTCAAATTTTCAATTTTTCAGATGCAATTTTACTAATCGTACCTTTACCCCATAGTCTGTTTCTTGTTTTGAAGACACATGACTGCTTAAAACAGGTTAAAAGTAAAGCAGAATGTGCCTTAAGGCGCATTCTGCTTTACTTTCAGCCTGTTTTAAGCTACCATCTGCTAGAATAAAAATCCGAAGACTTAGGAAAAATCCGGAGAAATGGCAGCCCTGGTTGCTTAACCCTTTACCTAATAGAAGCGCCTTTTAGCGCATTCCGTTTAATCCTCCTCGGAAGAAAATAATTCCAGTCTATACAGTCATAAAAATGTATCAGAAGAAATATTTTCTTAATTCTAGTAGGTGGTAACTTAAAACAGGCTGAAAGTAAAGCAGAATGTGCCTTAGTCACATATTTTCAAATCTAGAAACAGGCTATAGGGTAAAGGGTTAACATAAGTGTTACCGTAGTAGACTAGTTAGTAAGACTTAAAAGACTTTTAAGATGTTAAGAAGTCTATTGATACCGGCATTTATCACAGAATACGTTATTAACTTTGCCTCCTGTAATTAACATCTCTGTCTCTCGGGTAGGTCGGTTCTGAGTACAGTGCACGCACGGGCGGATCGACATTATCAGTCGCGGGACAGTGTAAAAGAAATTCTTTCCCGTTTAAATAGAAAATAAACGCAGTTACTCATAAATGTAGAAAATTTACAGCATTTTGAACATGTTGCCGACTTATGTTAATCGGAGTGGCAAACAGTTTAGAGCCTGATCAGACGCCGGTCTGCCCGGCATCTGCTCTAACCCCAGACTCTTTGCAATGGAAATTAGGATAAACGCGTGAATTAGGTTTGAATAACGTATTCTCCACATGTATTATAGCAGTTGATAGCTTAAAATAGGTTGATAGTAAAGCAGAATGTTCCATGAGGAAGATTCTGCTAAATAATTCAGCCTGTTTCAAGCAACCTTTGTCTTCAATACTGCCATAGAGACCTTCCTATTTTGCCGCAGTTCTATGGCTTAATTGTCAAAGGAAATTGTTTCTGTTTATTAGACCGAGATTATTCCCTCTGCCAATAACTAAAAGGAAGGCAGGTCGGTGGTTTTGATCCAATGCGCTGCTGGTCAACGGATTGGATTAGCCGAAACCATCTTCCTGAAAACATCATCATTTCATTTCATCACCCCTCATCAATCATCGGCGCTATATGACCTATTTTGTGTCGCAGTGCCGTAAAACCCAACTCATCATCATCTTCACTACTGAAAAAACAAGCTATTAGGGAATGTGTGAATTACGTACATGTTTTATGTAGAATTGTGATCCACTTCTCTCATCTGCGTACAACGGCTTTTGACCCCATTCACTGCCATGCCGTAATCTGATTTCACCAATTGTCGTTTGCTATTACAGTCAGAGTGTATTTATCAAATTTAAAGTTTACATATTTTGACATAAGAAATGTTGAAATGAGTGTTAAACACGTTGTACCCTGATCAAACACAGCGTTACCCCGCGTCTGTCGAGGATCCAAAACTGTTTGCAAATAACCAACATACTTGGGTGACGAAATGACTCCTTTGTTGGGGGCAAGGCAGTAAATGGGTTAATCATAGATCCGCCAGTGTTTACGTAACTGTTTAATCTCATTGTTTGCTGCTTGATTAGTTGGTGGGATTGAAGATGGAGACATCGTCTTGTAGATACTTATCAGCCATTGGGCAGGCGGAAAACTTTGCACAACACTGATAGATTTCCAAGCCTGATACGCGACACAGGTAGGGGTACAACCTAGTATCCTATAGTTTCCAGCTTTTTAAAGAGGGGGTAACAATTAAAGCAGATTGAAAGAAAAAACATAAAGCGCCTTAAAACACAGTCTGGTTCATTTTCAGCCTGCTTTAAGACTACTGGGCTGCAGTGGAGAAAACGTTATTCTTTCCCGTTTAAACGCAAACGAAACGCAAATGCATTTCAATACAATGGAGGAAATGGCACTTTTTTGGCAATTCTGAATATTTATTTTAATCTGAGTGGCAAACAGCTTGGAGCCTGATCAGACGCCGGGATGCCCGGCGTCTGATCAGGCTTCAAACTGTATGCATTGGAAATAATTGTTTTAGAGTAAACGCGTTTATTGGGAAAGAATAACGTTTTCTCCGCTGTATAGCAAACGATTCTTCTGGTGCATATTCCTGACTGTATAACTGTTCTTCAGTGGGCAATTAAACGGTAAATAAATACTTTAAGTACATGTACATGTAACACAAGTATACAGTGGAAAAGACAATTATTTCCATGTTTATGCGTTTATATCAATTGCAAACAGTTTGGAGCCAGGTCATCCTCCGGGTAATCCGGTGTCTGATCAGACTTCAAACTGTTATCAATCGGAACAATAAATTACCTGGATGGTAATTTTCTTTAATGATGTTTTCTTCTTCAGTGCAATGCGTTTATCGGTAAAGAACGTCGATCATGTTCTACATTACTGGACCACCTGCTTTTAAAGATCCGAATTCCTCCTCTGTGATTGATCGTCTATCAGGGGCAGGGTAGTGTGTGTTTCAGTACAAAAAGATTCTTAGAAAGTAGTGACTTTTACCAAATGACTTCAAAGGTTAACAAAATGATTGGGAAATTATACAATCTAAGGAGCGAGAGACGTATCAGTTGTAAGCCTTCTTGTAAATGTCATGGAACTTTTTTGATAATTACCAGTACATATCTTCAAAGTATCCCGTGATTGGTTCCCAGCGTAAAGAGTGATATTCCTAGAACGTTCTTACATGTTATAAAAAGGCTAACCTTTGTAAACGTTCATATGTTCCATAACACCATAAATGCGCCTTTTTACGACTTTAATGTGTACCTTTAAAAACGAAAATAGTTCCACTTTAAACAGTAATGGTTGTGCACAATAAGGAATATTTTCTATATCCTAACAGATTTTAGCTTAAAGAAGGTCTTAAGGCGCATTCTGCTTTACTTTCAATCTGCTTCAAAGTGTAACCTGTCTTCAAACCTAGAAACGGTCTATGGGATATGGGTTACAGTGGAGAATCTATTATTCTTTCCCGTTTAAACGCAAACGTACGCAAACGCAAAGCACTAAAACGTAGAAAAGAACAACTTATGGACAATTCTGAAAATTCTTGTTTATCTTGGTGGCAAACAGTTTGAAGCCTGATCAGACGCCGGGTTACCCGGCGTCTGATCTGGCTCCAAACTGTTTGCACTGCAAATAATAGTTTTAGCGTAAACGCGTTTATTGGGAAAGAATAACAGATTCTCCACTGTACCCCATGAAACCCCTGCATTGCATTAGCCTAAGTATGCCGGCGCTTGCAAAACCGTTTTGATCCAGATTACACGCCATAAATCACCGTTTCTGATCATTATCCAAACGATCGGTATATCTTTATTTGATATGGCTGTAAATTTAAATCTCAGAAATTTAAGCTCAGAACCATTTGCTTCCAAACTGTTTACACCAGGCATAAGTTTAGTTAGTACAGTGTTCCCTCTCTATAACGGCCCTCTAAACAACGACCCCCTCCTTATAACGACCCTTGTCGCAGTTTCCGTAACAGGACATTATTGTCTAACGCTTTTTCTGCTGCAATATCGTTTTCTGAAAATTGTCGTCTGCTTTTTTTCTCAAAGTTACATATAAGTAGACATTTTGACAGAATAAATCTAATAACGAGTGACAAACAGCTTGAATCCAGATCAGACGCCACGTTACGCGGTGTCTGATCTGGATTTAAGCTGTTTGCAAATGAAAGGAAAGTCCTAATTCTCCCTCTCTATAACGATTCCCTCCGAACAACACACAAAAATTGTGTCTCCCACTTTGTGTCGTTGAAGACAGGGAACGCTATACATACATGTACATGTAGTACAGTGGAGAATCTGTTATTCTTTCCCAATAAACGCGTTTACGCTAAAACTATTTTTTGCAGTTCAAACAGTTTGGAGCCAGATCAGACGCAGGGTAACCCGGCGTCTGATCAGCCTCCAAACTGTTTGCCACCAAGATAAACAAGAATTATCAGAATTGTCCAAAAGTTGTTCTTTTCTACGTTTTAGTGCTTTGCGTTTGCGTACGTTTGCGTTTCAACGGGAAAGAATAACAGATTCTCCACTGTAGTGTACTACACGCGCATATGTTGGAAAACAACAACTCTTTCCCCGCACTACCTGTTACAGACTAAAACAACGGGCACATTCTTGTTGAAGCACTAAAGTACATGTACTGTTTTCCTAAATCATTTATCTCTTTACTGCCTTACAATGGCTATTTGCAAACAGTTTAGATCCTGATCAGACACCGCGTAGCGCGGCGTCTGATCAGATTCCAAACTGTTTGACATTTAATTATTATGTTGCTTAACTCAAATTACTTATTTACTTTAAATGTTAAAATTAAAAGCAGACGACACTTCAACGGTTTAAAATTGATGACGTCATGGCAGTGATGGGGTTAATAAAGACTATTTGGGGAGGAGTAATTGGTATTTATGATGAAGTGAAGTTAAGGAGCAACTTCCCACAACGGAACAATGTTGTCGTATATCAAGCTGACAGTTCAGCGTTTTATTTTATTTATGTACGTTTTATACTAAAATAAATAACATATAACTTAAACGTCAACACAAAATGTTCAGGCGTAACCCACTGACTGTTTTAATATCATTTACCTCACCTTTTCTCTCCACGTCATTAATAACCCATTATACCATAGTCTGGTTCTAGTTATGCATACAGATAGCCACTTGATACAGGTTTAAAATAGTCTATAAGGTGTATTCTGCTTTACTTTCAGCCAACTTTAAGCTAACAGCTAGAATATAAACATATGTATTACGATACATATTTAGAACTGTATAAATTAAAACTATTTTCTTCAGTGGGGAATCTATGAGGCAATGGGTGAATCATTTGTCGTCTTCTTATTTCTTAGATCAAAATGTTCGATTAATTCTCAAGAAAGTAATATATTGTAATGAGTGTCAACACTTTGGATTCTGATCAGACGTTGCATGTCGTGGCTTTTGACCAGAGTACAAGGTTATAAAGCTTTTGAATTGAGTCGTCGTTCTCAAGCATTTGATTGGTCAAATTTGAGCCTCAGCTCAAATTTGACCAATCAAATGCTTGACAACACACTAAGACTCACCTCAAATGCTTTATAACCTTGGACCCTGAAGCAAATTGTTTGCGAATACATGTAACCATTGTACTCGCGTCAAGGCAGTGAATGGAATTAAATTTACATTGCACATATATCATTTTGATGGATTTATTATTATTATTATTATTATTTTTAATCAAGTACATGTATTTGTTTAGACTTTTTCAAAATAGGTCATTTTGACAAGCAGTAAATCAATAGAGAACGAATTTAATGAAGAAATCTCCCATGAGACCTTTCTTTGCATTACTAATTTAAATAATTAAACAGCCACCTATCGTTACCGATCTTGATATTTCTTCATTGATCGCTGACTGCACAAATGAGTTTCTCTAATACAGTATGTCTCTTTTCTTGTATTTTCTTTAATCAGGTTCAACGTAGAATTTAACCCGTTACCCCATAGACTGTTTCTAAGTTTGAAGACAAGTGATCACTTAAAACAGGTTGAAAGTAAAGCAGAATGCGCCTTAAGGCACATTCTGCTTCACTTTCAACCTGCTTTAAGCTACCCTCTACAAGGATATAGAAAATATTTCTTATAAATTTGAACTATTTCTTCAGTGGGGGAATAAATTAAATGCGCTAAAGGGCGCTTCTATTTGGGGAAATGGTTAGCCATTAACATTGTAAGTGCGACTTGGCAAACATAGTTACTTATCACTGTCATATTTAATCTTATCTTAATGGTATGAATGGTATGTTAAGATATTAAGCGCCTGCCATCAAAACTTAAAGTTGTTCCTTCTTGTTTTAATGCAGCTGGTAAAATTCATGGGCACCGCCATTATTTGTATGTGCCTGACCCAATTACGTAGTGCAGGTGGAAGTAACCAGACTACATATATGTGTAGAACGAGTGGACTTTTTGGCCACTCAAAGAATTCTAGCTTTTGGTGTTTCTGATAAGTGACCACTTATAGCGAGATAGAAGCGAGACAAAAAGTTTTCTGCATTTCTTCCAGCCTACTCCCCGCTTCAACAATAACAGGTATTAAACTGGCTGTGCCATTTATAATCAAATGTTAAAATTAGAGTAGTGTAGACCAAGATGGGAAACTACACAAAATGTGATGCCATAACAGGACACTGTTGCGATGGTGTACAAGGTACTGCAATGTTTCATTAATAAAAGAGTGATAATGTAGAATTCTAACTCTCGCAAATGGAAGATCGTTGAAATATTTCGGCATAATTTGGTTCATATATTTTAGTATGAGTGTTCGTAATTGTGGCACTTAACTGGGTCTATTTCCTACGAAATTTATACACAACCTTAGAGAACATTAAACGTCATCTGCTTCATTTATACAGTTCATTCATATATTCCTTTTAACCCTTTTCCCCATAGAAGCGACTTTTAGCGTATTTAATTTATTCCTCCGCTGAAGAAAACAGTTCCAGTTTATACCCTCATGAGCAATAACCATTACAAATATTTTATATAGCCTAGCAGATTTTAGCTTAAAGCAGGCTGAAAGTAAAGCAGAATGTGCCTTAAGGCACATTCTGTTTTACTTTCAACCTGCTTTAAGTGGTTACCTGTCTTCAAAACTAGAAACAGGCTATAAGGTAAAGGGTTAAAATAAATAGCTCAGTCTGCAAACAATATTGCAGACGGTAATTTAAAAGCAGACGACATTATAAAAGAATTTATTCGATTCATTATAACCGCCAGTGCGAATTTGTGATTACTGTTGCAAAAAGAGACGCCGAGTTACTCGGCGTCTCCTCTGAATTCAAACTTTTAGACATGTCGGTGATCCTTCTGAAAGAAAATTAAGATTGCTCAGTCCTGAGAAATGTTGCAGACGACAATTGCAAAGCATGCTAAAGTTATGCTATGTAGATTGTTGTAAATCACTGCGCCAAGCAGGTGTTAAATGCTACTTAGTTCACATCCTGGCATTTAAACTTTGCATCATTTATACCATACCCCCATGGTGGAAAACTTTCATGCATTAACACTTACGTGTTCAGTCATCACTCATAGTGTGGAGGGGAAGGCATTCTTTCTCAATATGCGTTTTTGTGCTAATACAAGTATGCCATTGCAAACCATTTGGAGCCAGATCAGACGCCAAGAAACTCGGCGTCTGATTAGGCTCCAAACTGTTTGCCTCTCAGAGCGTAATAAAAAGTTAGAATTTACTTTTACTTTGGGGTTTGTTCGTTTGTTTGTTTTGTTTTGTTTTTGTGCTTTTTGTGTTTTTTTGACATGAAGTAATTAGTAACGTCAAATGAAAACAGACATCGTGTAGTGTTGTTATCCTGTATCAAGCAGCCACCTGTCTATAGAGACCTCGATCACTGTTTTATTTACTGAGTCGTGAAGTTCACAGGTTTGGTTGTGTCAATTTGAAACTTTGGCCTTTAAGAACCTGATTATTTGAGATTTTAAGTACTATACCAGCCATTTGAACATGTCTTCTAAACCACGTTAAGACACTATAATCTTTTTTCAATACAGTCAACCCCTATTATTACGAACCGTGACTCACAAAAAGTCCAATAATCTTTTTACAGACAGGTAGCAGATTGAAATGTGATCAAGTAAAATCATAAACCTCCAAAAGGAACTTTGTGTCGAAATTTCATTTTGCTTTAAACTGTAGTCGACCTTAAACACTGGTAAAAATAAGAATCGTTTTAGTGACTGCTATTACTAGTTTCATTGTATTATCTTATATCAGATATAATTTTGAAACTGACATGTATTTGTTTACGTGATTGTAGAAGCGGTAAACTTTAAACTATGTTTAGGTCAGTTGTCTGCTCTAAAAAGGCAAGATAAACAAAAAGGCAGAAGGCTCATTTCTACAAGTCGCAGGTACATGTAGTGGCGCCTACAGTGGAGAAGATGTTATATTTTCCCAACAAACGAGTTTACTCTAAACAGTTTGGAGTCAGATCAGAAGCCGGATAACCCGGCTTCTGATCAGACTCCAAGCTATTTGCCGCTCAGATTAAAATAGATAGTAAGAGATGTCAAAAAGTTGTTATTTTCTACATTTTATTTCAAAACGTTTATTTTGCTTTTTAAAACAGGAAAGAATAACGTCTTCTCCACGGCATGTTGAGAGGTTGGTGCAGGCGCCTAACGTTGCGCTGCCGTGGGCAAACATGTTTATACACTATAAAATATGTATTGTATTTGAAAGATAAAGATATTAAAGATTTAAGCAGTTGCATGCAAGCAGTATTGTCTATGTCACTATAAACCATGACATTAAATATTGACGGGGGAGGTCCACACGACACGGATATTTTATTTGTTTATCAACATTGAATAGATTGTTTTTTATTAAAATATGTGTACCCCATGCTTTCAGCTAGTATTTCAACCTTTTATATATTTTAATTATACTGTATATTTTAATTATACGATATATTTTAATTATACGATATAGTTTTTGTTATCGGTCCACAAAAACTTTAATTATTTGTTAATATAGATTCAATAAGTTGTTTATGATAGTATTTGTACTCCAATACTTTGGCTTCTCTTTCTAACTTTGATTTATTTTAATTATTCAATTATATAATTGAAGGCTGCTTGTGAAGACTCCTTATGGTTGATCCTAAATAAAGAGATAATGATGTAATGCATTCAGGTGCAATAATTTATGAAACTGTAGAGACTGACATAATAACTGGCAATCGCGTGCACAATAGCTAGGTTGTAAAGAATAAGGGCATTGTTGACGTTCACATTTAACCTGATTGAATATTGAGTGTACAATAAATTTGTCTATAAAAATCTCTCATAATCAGTAAACTTATTTTTGTATAAGGTACAGTAAACCCCGTATATGACATCTAAAAAGAAGGCTAGTTGACTGAATAAATGACGGCTGGTCGCTTAAAGCAAGATGAAAGTAAAACAGAAAGCTCCCAAGCTCGTTGCTTTAACCCATTACCCCATAACCTGATTCTAATTTTGAAGATATGTGACTACTTAAAGCAGGTTGAAAGTAAAGCAGAATGCGCCTTATGGCGCATTCTGCTTTACTTTCAGCCTGCTTTAAGCTACTATCTGCTAGAATATAGAAACTATTTCTGATGATACATATTTATGACTGTATAAATTGAAACTATTTTCTTTAGTGAATGAATAAATTTATGGTGTAAAAAATCGTTTTTATTGGGTAAAGGGTTAGGCAACCACCTGTTTGGAACACCTAACAGTTAACCCTATTTAATAGTCGTATTAGAGATGTTTTACTATAATATGTTTAGTAGTCACTCTTTAAAGAAGCATGCGTACATGTATCGCTGCAGATTGGCGAATACATGTAATATTACAGACTGACAAAGGTGAAACAGAAAGGTCTTTTAGGAGATTTGTGTTTCACTTTGTTATGCATTAACCCTTTCACTCTCAATGGTGCCATAAAGTGCATTTGCAAACAGTTTTGATCCTGATCAGACACCGCGTTACGCGGCGTCTGGTCAGGATCAAAAGTGTTTGCTACTTGTTTTATACATAACGTAAGTTATACTGCATTCTGCCTTAATCTAACTTTGTAACGATAATGCTGACAATAATATCGAAGCAAACGATAATATAGCGTTGAAGGGTTAACAACCTCACGATAAATTTGATCATGAAAGGGTTAAGCTTCGACCTATCTTAAAAGGGATGCATATACTGATTGGGCGTATTGTACTTAATAGCTCTATAAGCATACGTTTGACTGTATCATTAATCGATAAATAATCTTATATTACACTTGTTTAACTATCATATAGCAGTTGGGTGACATCAAATCAGGGCACAATTACCCCCTGTATGAAATACTAGTATAGGCTTAAACGGTTAGATAACATGCTTCAGCCAACAAGACATTACATTTGCAGATGGCCATTTTTGAGGCAGATGATATGTGTAGCATGAGAGGGACTAATACACACGCTACCAATCATGTTGTTTGGTGTCGGCGTCCACAATAACTAGTACAGTTTTCCCTCTCTACAACGGCCCTCCCAACAACGACTCCCTCTTCACAACGACCATTGCCGCGATTCCATAAACAGGCCAATTGTGTGTAACGCCTAAACTGTTTCAAAATCGTTTGCTTAAAATTGTCGTCTTCTAATTTTCTCAAATTTAGGTAATGGACATTTTCACAGGAAAACAACTTATTGAAGAGTGGCAAATAGCTTGACACCAGATCAGACGCCGCGTTACGCGGCGTCTGATCTGGATTCAAGCTGTTTGCAAATGTAGCCAATTTGTCTTCCGATAACGACTCCCTCCTAACAACGCACACAATTGTTGACTCCTATTGGATGTCATTGTAGAGAGGGAGCGCTGTACATCATTATAGTGTTTGTAAACAAGGTTTCTACGTCGGTTGGGCTAATACATGTAACTCAGCCATTATCATGTCAAATACGACTTGTAATGCATTTATTGTATTACAAAACAAACATTATCTTGTCAAATACGATTTGTTGTGCATTTATACACATAATTAATCGAGATCGAACGTTAACTTAAGGTTAGAAATAATTGACCATCACTAGCTTAACCATTTCCCCCATAAAAGCGACTTTTAGCGTATTTAATTTATTTCTCCGCTGAACAATTACTATAACAAATAGTTTTATATAGCCTAGCAGATGGTAGTTTAAAACAGGCTGAAAGAAAAACAGAATGTGCCTTAAGGCACATTCTGCTTTACTTTCGACCTGCTTTAAGTGACCACCTGTAATAAATGTTATAAACGGGTTATCGGGTAACGGGTTAAGGTTGAGAACTTCTAATGATATCGCACCGAAATCGGTACTCTACTTACAGTGATCGGCCATTCTGGACAAAATACTGCAGGTTTTGTTTTGTTTTTGATTTTACGTCGCTTTCAACAGTATTTCAGTCATATCGCGACATCCAGCTAATTACAGGTGGAGGAAGACCCCAGAAGTCCTTTATGCACTGTTTCAGGCACAAATCGGCAACTGGGTAGAACCACCGACCTTCCGCAAGCCAGCTGGAAGGCTTCCCCACATGAAAAATCCGAACGACCCTACTGGGATTCGAACTCACAGCGGTGAGGAGCTTAGTGATAAACCACATTATTTCTTACCGACTTGTCACTAAAGAAAGGATACATTCTACTATTGTTAAGAAATGTGATAAGACAATAGACCTTAGCGACAAATTTACTCGCTATTTATAAACAGTACGCTTTAAGAATGCATTTGTTTTATGCAAACAGAGTAGCCTTTGATCGGAGAGCTCCCTAAGGTCTGCACTGTTTGTCACTGTGCAATATGTCCCACGAAAGTGGGTCGACGTCGACCAGGGCCGCAAATCATGGAAGGGTGTATCAATTCTTCTTTGGAACAACAACAGAACATCATTTAGCAACAAAATGTTATAAACATCGTTAAATTGATTAATTATCCCATAGCATGTTTCAGGTTACAACTTAAAGCAGGCTGAAAGTAAAGCAGAATGCGCCTTAAGGCGCATTTTGCTTTACTTTCAGCCTGCTTTAAGCAATCATTGATAAGATACATATTTTTTTTCTGATGAAGGAATTTCAATACTGTCTAAATATGCACTATTTACTTAAGTCGAGAAATAAGTTTTATGTGTAAAAAGGCATACTTATCGAGTAATGGGTTAAACATAGGATTCATTGACCTGTGTATTGTCTGCCTCTTTGATTTATCACTTGCAATATCTGTAACGGTATAAGCGGCAAATGAGCAATTTCCTGGCACCCCTAATGCAGGAATCAATCGAATCGCTAATTAGCTTTCCCCATTCACAATAACTTGATAGTTTCCGGGATAATCTAGAAATCGTCATAATCACCGTTGTTTCGTATGCACCCCTTTATCCAGCTGAAAACGGTGGCAGTTTTCTTCTCAATTATACAATACTATAGCAATTAAAACGATAAACAGACAGTTTGGCACGATACGTTTCAATGTCATTTTTGTTCATGTTTTTTCTTAACATTTATTGTATGTCGTAAAAAATGTTTATGTAGTATAAGTCAACGTTGTTTACTCCAAGCTGGTTAAGTTTTATTGCATCGTAACTGGGCGTAAATCAATTTACGTAAAGTCTAGATAATCCAGTCTACTCACTAAGGTTACGTGTTACCCTAATCCGAATTCTTTTAAGAACATTTGCAAACAGTTTGGATCCTGATCAGACGCCGCGTAACGCGGCGTCTGATCAGGATCCAAACTTTTTGACACTCGTTATAACGATTTTTTGAGACAAACAAAATTGATTTTAAAAATGATATAGATGACGGTTTTAAAAGAAGGCGATGTTATTACAAGGAAAAGGTCAATCAATTGACGTGAAGATCGGATTATTACAAGCACTTCAAAAGGGTCCGGGCGGCTACTGTGAGTGATTAACGCCCACCATTAGAATTGATCTGTTCAAACATCGATATTATTGGCCCCTGACATTTTTAAATAAACGTATCTAAATCTGGCCGCTTAATGACAAAAGCCCCGTAAGCCTGCTGAATATAGAAAGTACGTACATATAAAGTGGACACGTACTGGTCAGTATAAACGATATGCCATTCAAATATATCTTTAAACCGCGGAGAGCGTTCGTAGGCTATGATCATGACATCTGCTTAGGTCAAAAACTGAGTTTTCGCTATCAGAACTTCGTTAACATTTCAAAGAAATGTTCAAAATAGTGTTTATCCTGATCAGAGGTGACATTTGGCCCAAATTGTCTTTGTAACGGCAAAAGTTCGACAAAAGCAACAGACTGAGTATCAGCTCTTTTCCTACTCTATTATATCTTTCGGGAAACAAATTGCCGCCTGCAAAAAGTATTACTAATATTATAAATAGTTTTAAATAAAAGTAATGTAAAACCATGTGACAGAAAAAACCTGGATCCTTTGTCAGACGCCGAGTTTTTCTACGTATGATCTGGTTCCAGACTATTTACAAATACCTATTTAGTTGAGTATAGCAGAGCAATACTTTGCCCATTCACGTCCATGATACCGCCCACTTAAAATGTCTCGTTGGTTTTTATTTCTAAACATTTAATGTTTATGCATTTTGACTAAATAAACCTAGATATGAGTCTCAAACAGTTTGGATCCTGATCAGACGCCGCGTTACGCGGCGTCTGATCAGGATCCAAACTGTTTGCAAATGTTATCGCAATTCGGACCAGGGCAGTCAAGGGGGTAATGAGTTATACTGTTTGTTTACTCGTGTGGTCATTCACTGCTGGTCAGATAAATAAAACTATACAATGGAGGGGCAACACTGCCAAATCTGGACAAATTCTTGCAGTAGCTTTTAATTAAGTTTTATCGATTCCACTCTTACTGTAGAATTGTTTGCAGGGATGGTTAGGTTGGGGTTTTACTGCGCTCTGAAAGTTCCTCGCACTGGAGTGAATACTATATACTATACCACAGTGGATAAGCCAATGAAAAGGTTAGTGTAGCTTGGATAACCGATAGGCGCTACGGCAAACTAATTTCTCTGGCGTTTTCTCTCTCTGCTATAAAAGTTATCTCTTTTTGAGTTGCTATCGTGGGATTGTTTGGCGTGGAATCTTAAATTCTATGAACATGGATTATATATAAAAGGATTACATGGAGGGATGTATTTTCCCCACATAAATGGTAGATGCATATTTTTTATTGTTTTACTATTTTTTTAGAATAAAATGTCCTAACCTTTTTTTATGTCATATGCGACTAAACATGGCAATGAAGAATCGTTGAATGTGTTGACGACAGGTAGTGTCAGGATGAAAGTTAATCTAAAAGCTTCACCAAGAGCTTTAGTACGCTCTATATCTGTCTGCAATATTGCTTAGAGTCGATTTATTTTCTCCCATAACAGTGTCAAAACAGTTTAGGTTCCATTTGAGACGTCGAATGACCACTAACCATAACTCTGTGTACTTATAATCTCCAATTTGTCCGTGTCTTACAGTTCAATCTTAAATATATCTTGTAGGTTTTATAACAAAGCTTTTGAATTCTTCTAGTATAAACATTTTGAACCATTCTACTGTTGTTGTTTTTATATGACAACAAATACAAATGTAAATGTAAAACAGTGTAGACTCAAACCACCGGACTCCTATATCTCAGTCTACACTGTTTGCAAATATACACAGTGATCTCTAAGCAGTCACATGCTTTGCTTTTAAATCGTGAAAATACAAAGTTCGTTTAGTACGGTTGTAGCGTATTATATTGGGTCCTGTCTGTATGTGTTATAATAGTGCACACTATGTTGGTGATTGTGTGCTGCAAGTATGTGTCTTATTGTCTAGTGTATATATTCCATTGCCATAAACTACAGTCAAGTTTGTATTTACCCATCACTCTATACGTCTTAACTCTTTCCTCCCTGAAACTTTAAATGGACAAATCCAGTTTCGATTTTAGTCTAGTCCATTTCTGACTTTTAAGGGTTGTTTTTGTCAATTTTTGGAGTTATGACAAACAGTGAAGACCCTGATCAGAGGGCTCCTTTCGGAGCCCTCTGATCTGGGTCTTCACTGTTTGCCTAGGACATGTGTACTATTCACATGTACCCTGTTTGAAAAGCACGCCTATATGCGGGACTAGGGTTCAAAGGGTTAAAGACGTGATTGTTTAATTAATACAGGGTAGAAATCATGGAGCTGTCTGTATTAACATGTGACTTGATTAATACGATGTCTCTTTGAAGTGTTAATGTTACTCAATCCGGACATGAAACAATGGTTTAAGGGATTATTTTGGTAGTAAAACAGTCATTAGTAGAGTATGACACTGTTAATTAATGAATATAAATACAATGATATTTTCACCTGGGTTCATTAGCACAGTAATGTCCTGATAGTATGACCTCTACAGTGGAGAATCTGTTATTCTTTCCCGTTTAAACGCAAACGTACGCAAACGCAAAGCACTAAAACGTAGAAAAGAACAACTTTTGGACACTTCTGATAATTCTTGTTTATCTTGGTGGCAAACAGTTTGGAGCCTGATCAGACGCCGGGTTACCCGGCGTCTGATCTGGCTCCAAACTATTTGTACTGCAAATAATAGTTTTAGCGTTAACGCGTTTATTGGGAAAGAATAACAGATTCCCCACTGTAACAAAGAGACGTGGCTTCGCTTTGTACGACATGTGCCTATTTAACCCTTGCCCCTTTAGACTCACATTTTACTGCATTTAATCTATGCAGCCAGTGAAGAAAATGCATGCAGTTCCAATTTTTACAGTCTTGAGCTGAACCATGAACAATATTTTATATAATTATCCTAGCAAATTGTAGTTTAAAGCAGGCTGAAAGTAAAAAAATATTGCACTTTGATGTGCATTCTTTTTTACTTTCAATCTGAATTAAGGTGTAACCTTTCTTCAAAACTAGAGACAGGATATGGGGTAATATATTAAAACAGAAGGAGTGTAGAATAGAAAGTTCCTGCATGAGCTTTCTGTGATACATGTACATTCACCCTACTTTTAGCATCAGTCAGTATGAGATTATGTATAAATGATTGTATTCGAGGGGAGAATAATTTAACCTTTTCGCTTGAATGCAAACGAAACGAAACGTATTGCAGTAAATAAAACAACAGAAAAAAGTAAATTTCTAAAACATTATCTTAATCTGAGAGGTATTCAGTTTGTAACGCTTAGTTACCAGGCGTCTGACCAGGCTCAAAACGCTTTGCATTGGATATACTTGTTTTACATGTAGAATAAACGCATTTAATGGGAATGAATGACGTCTTCTCCACTAGATCTGAATTTTACTGTACATACGAATATTCTAGCACTACAGATCTAGACCTAGACGTCGCCATGCGTAAAGTCTTAATACGTGCGTAAACGCTGTTTACTAATGAACTACTTACATATTTAAGGATTACGTATCACATTTATACATGTTTGTTCAATAAATATAACAATGGCATAAATATGTGCTTTACTCTGTCAGCTGGTTGAACAGATATTAATTAAAACCACCGGTGCAGACTAATGTCCGTGATTTAGGATATACTGTTACCTCATTTGTTTAAGACTCCAGTGAACCCTGGATATATTAGCAAGTTGTGGTAAGGTGTAAAATAATATATGGAATTCTCTCTCTCTCTCTCCCTGTGTGTGTGTGTCTCTCTCTCTCTTTCTGTCTATGTCTCTCTGTCTCTGTCTCTCTGTATATGTGTCTGTCTCTATTTCTCTCTGTCTCTCCCTCTCGCTCTGTATGTCTGTCTGTCTCTCTCTCTCTTTCTCTTTAGCTCTCAGTATCTGTTTCTGTCTTTTTCTCTAAGTATTTCTTTCTATTTGTCTTGTGTCTGCCCTTTTGTCCCCATGCCGTCTTTGGTAGTTCTACCTGACCCCTACTTTATTTCGCTCTCTGTATTTCACCTCAAGCTTCGTCATTCTCTCTGTCTCCTTCTCTCTGCACAACTCATTACCTCTAATTCTCATAATTATGCATGTTTTAACCTTTTTGCCTTGACTGTCAAGCCTAAAGGTGTAACGTTACCTATGTATGTCATTTGCTAGTACGTCCTATATAACGGTTACATCAGTTCGTATGCAAACTAATAACCCTGTCAAGAAGAACACACGTACACTGTGACATTACTGACAACATTCCATACAGAAAAAACTCTACTTCTACGATCACTTAAACCAATGCTTCTTTCTGGTGTTAAATACAAATTATAGTTTAAAAGCAGGTTGAACGTAAAGCAGAAAGCTCCGGTAGGAGCTTTCTGCTTTACTTTCATCCCGCCTTAAGCATTAACCAGTTATAAAGTCAAAACATGGGTTAACCGTTACGTCAACCGCTGACTGCTGATTTATGTATGTTTTAATTGTAACTAATTATTTTTCTTTGGGCTGTAAGGCAGCTGCATGCTTGCCATTTCAAAGCTTGACATTTGACACATATTTGTCGCCGCCTTGTACAATTCTCTACATCGTTTGTACACTTCAACCTATCTCCGAGTGCACGTAATCCAACTGAACCTGTCTATTTGAAATACAAGTCAAGCTCGTACATGTTGAAAACGTTATTCCTTCCTAATAAACGCGTTTATACTCAAACGTATCATTCCCATTGCAAGCAATTGGGAGCCTGGTCAAAAGCCCGGTAATCTGGTCTGGCTCAAAACTGGTTGCGTGGAAATGGTTGTTTTAACTCTGTATGCGACCACTAGTTGAGGCATTATTTATATCTTTATCAAAATATATTTTACTATACTTAAAACAGGATAAAACCAATGCAGAAAACTTCTAGGGGAGCTTTCCGCATTACTGTTAATAAACATCAATCAAATCACGTGTATTTAAGGTTACCAACGAATGGTATATAAGGTTATTGCCCAAAAATTCATTACTGACTTCAATAAGTGAGAAAATTGTTGTCTTTTTTCGGGACTATTTAGATTGATGGTGTCCGTACAGTGGAGAATGTGTTATTCTTTCCCAATAAACGCGTTTACGCTAAAACTATTATTTGCAGTGCAAACAGTTTGGAGCCAGATCAGACGCCGGGTAACCCGGCGTCTGATCAGGCTCTAAACTGTTTGCCACCAAGATAAACAAGAATTATCAGAAAGTTGTTCTTTTCTACGTTTTAGTGCTTTGCGTTTGCGTACGTTTGAGTTTAAACGGGAAAGAATAACATATTCTCCACTGTATGTCGGAGGCTATCCTGTATTACACTTTGTAGAATTAACCCATTTATGCCAGGATACTTTAATAAACTATCCCAATGTGCTTGCTGGGATATTATATTGTAGATATACAAAGTTCGATCCGAAGACACTGCAGTGTTTGTTCATACAGTAAAGCATTTCATATGGACTAGCAAACAGTGCAGACCCTAATGAGATGTCACGTAAAGCGTTTCATCAGAGTTTACATTGTTTCGTTAAATGCATTAAAGTAAACACTAGGCCCGTTACATGTATTCCATAGCATATTACTAGTTTTGAAGAAAGGTTACCACTTAGAGCAGGTTAAAAGTAAAGCAAATTGTGCCTAAAGGCGCTGTCTACTTTACTTTCAGCATGTTTCAAGCTACTATCTGCCAACCTATAGGAAAAAATGCTCATGGTACACAGAAATATTGCTGGATACTGGGTTAAATGTGTTAAGACCATTAATTTTCATACTTTCTAGTCTAGGTTTATTCTTCACGTGTTCAGTACGACTAGTCTAGAAGCTGCAAACAGTGTTGATCCAGATCCAAATCAAACACCTATTAACTCGACATCTATCCTGAATTACGGAACAATACTGTTTGACACTGGTATCGATATTTCTTAGGACAAACTTCCAAAAAATATGTAGTGTTGATAAGTTAAAAGCAGACGACACATTTTAGGCAGACTATATTAAAATGCGGCGGAAATAGTTAACGCATTCTGCAGAGACATACATGCTATAATTATACAGTGAACTGTAGACACGTGTTACAGTGGAGAATACATTGTTCTTTCCCAATAAACGCGTTTACGCTTAAACTATTATTTCCATTGCAAACAGTTTGGAACAAGATCAGACGCCGGTTTACCCGTCTGTTCAGACTTCAAACTGTTTGCCACCAAGATATACCTGATTTATCATAATTGTCCAAAAGTTGCACTTTTCTACGTTTTAGTGCTTTGCGTTTGCGTTTCGTTGTCTTTAAACGGGAAAGAATAACGTATATACATGCATATGTCGTTTATGCATCTGTGAGAGTGGCATTTCAATAAATTTTATACAGTGGAGAAGGCCTTGCTCTTTCTCGTTTAAACGAAACTAAACGTAAATGTAGAAAATGAAGGCTTTTTGTTAATGTTTACGATTTTTTCAAATATGACTGGCAAACATGTTGGAGCCTGGTCAGATCAGGCTCCAAACTGTTTTACATTTTAGTATACATTTACTTGTTACTGTTTTAGCATAAACGCATTTGTTTAGAAAGAATAACGTTTTTTTCATATTATTAAAACCCCCTATTATGATTGCTATAAAGAATATAATCATGCTTCTAGTATTGAAGCCCAGTAAAACATTTCGTGGTGATTATTATGATGACGATGGCTATTAGTTGTATTGGAAGTAGTATATAGTTGTTGTTGTTTTTGTTATAGTAAAATGCATGTAGTAGCAGTAGAACAAGTAATAATTTAAGTATTATCAGTTGTTGTGGCAGTAGTGATAAGTGTAGTGGTGCTTGTAGTTGTAATTATAGCAGTAGTAGTAGTAGTAATACATTTGTAGTAGTAGTAGTAGTATTTGAAGAAGTCGTAATCGTAGAAATCGTTGTGAAAGTACAATAAACTGTATTTATACACGTAGCAGTAACAGCAGCACCAGTAATAGTAGAAGTACATGTACATGTACTAGTTGCAATATCAGTTGCATATTCTTCGTGTTGTAGTAGTAGTACTTAGTAACAGTAATAGTAGAAAGTGTAGAACTATAGAAGTACAAATGTAGTATATATGCTTCTACTACATTGTACTGCTGCTAGTAGCAGTTGTTGTTGTTGTAGAAGTACAGTGGAGAATCTGTTATTCTTTCCCGTTTAAACGCAAACGTACGCAAACGCAAAGCGCTAAAACGTAGAAAAGAACAACTTTTAGACAATTCTGATAATTCATGTTTATCTTGGTGGCAAACAGTTTGGAGCCTGATCAGACGCCGGGTTACCCGGTGTCTGATCTGGCTCCAAACTGTTTGCACTGCAAATAATAGTTTTAGCGTAAACGCGTTTATTGGGAAAGAATAACAGATTCTCCACTGTAGTAGTTGAAGTAGTAGTCGTTTTAGTCCCTACTATATACTGCCCTAACAAGTAACATATATATACCAATAGTTAGATCTAAATTATTCCTTAATTTGTGAGCCACAGATAAAAACGATATAGACATGTACAGTGGAGAATCTGTTATTCTTTCCCAATAAACGCGTTTAGGCTAAAACTATTATTTGCAGTGCAAACAGTTTGGAGCCAAGATAAACAAGAATTATCAGAATTGTCCAAAAGTTGTTCTTTTCTACGTTTTAGTGCTTTGCGTTTGCGTACGTTTGCGTTTAAAAGGGAAAGAATAACATATTCTCCACTGTATTGAGATATTAGATTTAGACTTATTTCGAAATATAATATACAATTTCGTGACGACACTTCGATATAATAACAAAATCAATACATGCGTTCATAATGAATAAAACCAATTCACCTATATTAGATGAAATTGCAATGCTGGGTTACTGGTATATCATTTATCCATTAACCTGCAATCAATTTTATCGATTTATCATTAGCCCGGTATTACAGTGGATCAGACGTTATTCTTAACTTACGAACAAGTTTATAAATACTGAAACAATTATATTTGGGTTCAGATCAGACGCCGAATAGCCCGCCGTCAAATTACACTCCATGCTATTTGGTCATTCAGATTTTAATTAATCGCTGTCTAAAGTAGTTCTACAGATTGATAGTTTCTACATTTCATTTTTTGCGTTTGCGTTTAGTTTCTTTCTATCGGGGGAGGGGTCACGTTCATGCATTCCCCACTGTGTAAATATACCACAATTGTTAGTCTTGGTAGACAAGTTGTACACGCATGACCTTACTCTATGTCATTCAAATATTAATAATTGATATACATGTATACGTGACCAACCATGAAGATTTTTAAAAAAAAAAAAACGATCGGCTGCATAACCCATTCATACAGAGTGGATTCTTCAATGCTTATATATTGGATCAGTCCATTTTTATGTGAGGGGTGTCTGGTCTGAATTTCCTTTTTTAATGAAATTCTTATCCACACGCCGTGTATACTCTAACCAGAGTCTACACTGTTTGTCTTTGACCCTTTCTTGGGAGATCGGCACAAATTGGTAAATGTATAAGAACTGTTGATGTTACTTTTTTTGCTTGATGCAATGAACTTCCGACTTCTTTATCTCATAAACCGCTGAAACCTAAGGTGTACTGTAAATCCTTTCGATTACAACAACTGAATTGTTACAGTGGAGAATCTGTTATTCTTTCCCAATAAACGCGTTTACGCTAAAACTATTATATGCAGTGCAAACAGTTTGAAGCCAGATCAGACGCCGGGTAACCCGGCGTCTGATCAGGCTCCAAACTGTTTGCCACCAAGATAAACATGAATTATCAGAATTGTCCAAAAGTTGTACTTTTCAACGTTTTAGTGTTTTGCGTTTGCGTGCGTTTGCGTACGTTTGCGTTTAAACGGGAAAGAATAACAGATTATCCACTGTACAACAACTGAATTGTTATTAGTATTAGGTGTTTCCGACAGGTGACTGTTTAAACCAAGGTGACAGTAAAACGGGAATATTTCTGTTTTAGTGTCGCCTTGTTTTAAGCTGTCATCTGTTTTTATACAAGGGATACACCTTCGTTAATAGAAAAGTTTTACTGTATTCCAATAAAATGACAGAGTGTAGACCCTGTTCAGAGGGGTCATTTAGGAGCCTTCTGATAAAGACCTACACTGTTTGCATATATGCAAAGTGTTAGTTATTTATAAAGAAAAAAACGTATATAGTCGTTATTAAGCGTTAAAGCAACTGATTTTGAGGTATGTTATTTTGCATACGATAATTTTTAAACAGAAGACAGTCCATCACGATAAGGGATGCAGTGAAGAAGACGTAATTCTTTCCCATTTAAACGCAAACAAAACGCAAACGCATCTCATTAAACGTTGGAAAGCTCAACTTTTCGACAATTCTGACTATTCAACATATTAAGCTGAGTGGCAAAAAGTTTGGAGCCTAATCAGACGCCGGGTTAGCCGGTTTCTGATCTGGCTCCAATCGGTTTGCAATGGGAATAATAGTTTTAGCGGAGAGAATATCGTCTTCTCCACTTTAAGAAAGGTTTTACTGAACATACCTTTCTGTATAAGTGGCGAGAAAGGTGAAACTTTACAATAGCTGCTACTTAGCGTATTAGTAATAAAACTGCACGCAGGTCTGAAGGTCGATACCTTACGCACGTGATTTATATAATATTTATACACCAAACTCATTCTGTGATTCAATGACTCGAAGTCTTATAAGCTCTTTGCACGCTGTTGGTGAATATAAAGATTACTGCGTCTTGTATAGTTTATTGTATTTGTTCATATGTTGGCCGGGGCTGATCGGGATCAAAACTACCGGGGTATTTGCACTTCAGATTCTACTAATACCAAGCTCAGGTGATCGAGGACGGTACCAGTATTACCTAAGCGTGAGAGTTAAAAGAGGCAGAAAATATATAGAGTATAACCTCTCTATTACGACAACTAAATTGTGTCAAATATTAGTAGCTTACATGTAAGACAGGTGATTGCTTAAAGCAATGTGAAAGTGAAACAGAAAGTTCCTACAGGAGCTTTCTGTTTCATTTTCACATTGCTTTAAGCTGCCACCTGTCTTTTAATACAGACAATTAGCCTTCTTATAGTGGTCGTAATAGAGAGGTTCTACTGTACATTATATACTGGTTATCGTATGTTAAGCTACAGTTGAGAAGACATTTTTCTTTCCCAATAAACACGATTGTGCTGAAACAATAGTTTCCATCACAAACAACCTGTTTAGTTGTAGGTTAGTAGTACATGTATTCACAATAGTTCCACTATGCTTAAAAGTCAATGAGGAAAATACATCAACAAATATGTACAGTGGAGAAAACGTTATTCTTTCCAAATAAACGCAAACGAACGCAAACGCAAATCACTTAAACGTAGAAAAGTACAATTTTTAGACAATTCTGACAAATTATGTTAATCTGAGTGACAAACAGTTTGGAGCCTGATCAGACGCCGGGTTACCCGGCGTCTGATCTGGCTCTAAACTGTTTGTTGTGGAAATATTAGTTTTAGCGTAAACGCGTTTATTGGGAAAGAATAACGTTTTCTCCACTGTATATGACTGACAGCAGACACTTCAGCAGACACTTGTGTTAATTGACAATCAGCCTATTTGCTAGAACATCGCTGAACATAGTATTGACTGTAGTTGATAAAAACACTAAAGTTATTATACCCGGTATACTAATTAGCCTATATTCCCCTCTAGTTCAGTCAGGAATGCCTTGTGCTTAGGTAATGCATTTCGGAAACGCAACTGGTTCAACTTCACGTACGCTCTTACAGTCTGTCTGTCCCAAATTATCTACGGTATCTATAGATAATAACTTATTATATTTCTCTTTCTCTCTCT
Source organism: Gari tellinella (assembly GCA_922989275.2). Classification (NCBI taxonomy): domain Eukaryota; kingdom Metazoa; phylum Mollusca; class Bivalvia; order Cardiida; family Psammobiidae; genus Gari; species Gari tellinella. The sequence continues at coordinate 52,641,749 of OV277866.1, forward strand.
TTGTTTCTGTTTTCTGTCTATTTATTTTTATGTCTCTGTCTTTCTTTGTCTCTCTCTATGTACCCCTCTCTCACTCCGTATCTCTGACTGTATCTCCGTCTGTCTCTCTGTCTCTGTCTCTGTCTCTCTCTCTCTTTGTATATCTCTCTCTATCTCTCTATGTCTCTGTCTACCCATCTTTGTCTTACACAGTAGTCACTCACAGTCACTCACACACACTATATATCTCTCTCACACAACATGCACTAACTCATCTGCCGTTGGTTACAAGAGTGTGATCTTATCCAAAACCTGGAATAACCACTTAACAAATGTGGCTGAAGATTTGTAGTATCTGGTAGACCGTTGCACAAAAAACAACGGTAAAACATCTATTATCTTCTTCCATCTTTCTTCTATTTATCTCTTGCAGCCTCCAGTTTGTTATTAATGTATACTACTATTTTTGTTCAATTGTTTAACCCTTTCACTCTCAATGACGCTTGAAAGCAAGTTTGCAAACGTTTTGGATACTGATCAGACGCCGCGTAACGCGCCGTCTGATCAGATTCCAAACTGTTTGACACTCGTATCGATACAGTGGAGAAAGCGTTACAGTGTATTCTCCCATTTTCGCCAAAGTGGGATAGAGCTATTCACCATGTGGAATCACTCTATCCTCCATACCACGTGACGTCTTTTATTGTTTTCCCAGCTTTACCAAAGCGCTGCATGACGCGGGTTTCTAAACGACGTCATTTAGTATGACGTTACTATAAACAACGCCGTGTTTTGGCGGAAAAAAGTACACAGAAACTGCAACTATTTCATTATTTATATGCTGTTTTAATTATTTAAATGGGAAAAAAATCCACCATTCGTTTTGTTGATGTAGGATAGAATTTTTCTCCCCCTCGGGTCAGAAAATTCACGAAGGGACTCGGCAAGCCTCGTCCCTGCATGAATTTTCTGACCCACGGGGGAGAAAATTTCTATCCTACATCAACACTCATGGTGGATTCTTATATTCTTTCCCGTGTAAACGCAAACTAAATGCAAATGCATTTCAATAACATAGAGGAAATGGCACCTTTTTGACAATTCTAACTATTTATTTTAATCTGAGTGGCAACTTGTTTTGAGTCTGATCAGGCTCCAAACTGTTTGCATAGGAAAAATTGTTTTAGACAAAACGCATTTATTCAGTATTGGGAAATAATAACGTTTTCTCCTTCGTATGTTTTAATGCATACTACATTGAATCTGACTTTAAACGACACTGCAAACAACAAAATTGAAACAGGCGACAATACGGAACTGAAGGGGTAAAATCTCCCGCATAAATTGATCATGAAGTGTTAATGTAGAAAATACGTTATTCTTTCTCAATAAACGCGTTTACGCTACACGTATCACATGTTTAAGCAGTATTACCAGGTAGCCCGGTGTCTCACCAGGCTCCAAAATGTTTGGCGTTCAGGTTTAAATGAAAATTCAAAATTATTAAACACTTTTCATGTTCAGCGTTTTATTGCAATGTGTTTCGTGTGTGTTAAATAGCAAACAATGATGCATTCTCGACTGTACCATACGCATACCCGTTGTGTTCAATGGCATGCAGTACTCGAGTAGTCAGGTCCGTTTTAACTGTAATGCTTACATGTAGTTCTTTACAAGTTATTTTAAATTACAAACAGCACAGAACCTTATCAGAGGACTTTTGCAGGAACCCTCTGGTCAGAACTTCACTCTTTGCATAGAATAAATGCACTCTTTACAAATACACTGTTTGTAAATGTTTAGTATGCTCGTCGCCAGGGTTGATAAAGGTAACTGCTTAATAAAAGACGAAAGCAATGCGGAATACTTCTTTTGAGTTGTCGTCCTTTCATACGACCCGTTTTAACCTCTTACTCCATGGACACAAGTATCCAGATGTATTCAATGTATTTTACGGCTGAAAGCAATAAGATAGTAGAGGAGAGCTTTCCCTCGCCCCCCCCCCCCCCCCCCCCCTCCCCCTCTATGAGCCATTGCTGTTTGATATACTTTCATCGTACTGTAAGCTGCCATCTCTATCCAACATCACATGTAAATATGTTCTCGTGAAGTTTATCTAAATTGATAAGTTGAGACGCCCTCATATTGTATATGTCTATCATTAGGGTGTTATTTATTCCTATATGTCACGGTGTTATATTTTCCTGTATGCCATAGTGCAATATATTCTCTTCCTCCTTCCTTGTTTCGAACAGTGTAATAAACTTCACGTTTACATGTGGGCCAAGTTTGTGCCTATACCGTTTGGCACCCGGCTCTGGTGTTGCCATGGTTAGTTACAACTCTCATGTCATTCCCAGCCCTCTCTCCCACTACACCAGCCCGTGACGAAATGTGGTGTAAGAACTATGTCAGGAATGTGTACATCTCTCGTGCCAAGAGTATGTCTACTACAGTACAGCTTCAATATAGCCACCAAGCAATAAAACGACCAACTCAATACAAAGACCACTTGTGTTAACAGCCATTTAACCGATCTATCCATAGCTAGTTTCTAATTTTGAAGACAAGTGGCCACTGAAAGCAGATTGAAAACAACGCATAAAGCGCCTTACGGTGCATTCTGCTTTACTTTCAGTCGGATAAAAGCGGCAATCTTCTATTTAGAATAGAAAATATGTCCTATGCTACATATTCATGACTGCATATAATTATATCAGTCTTTAAGTGGGGAATACACTAAATTCGAAAAATGCGTTTCAATAGGTTAATGTAACGACCAACTGGGTGTAAGGACCACTCAAACGACCACACCAATACAACGACCACATCAATGCAACGACTACAAAACGACCACACCAATACAACATCTACATAGCTATGACGCCAATATGTAACGACCACAAAAAGACCACACCAAATACAACATTCATAAACCTATGACGCCAATACAACGCATACAAAACGACCACACCAATACAACATTCATAAACCTATGACGCCAATACAACGACTACAAAACGACCACACCAATACAACATTCACAAAGCTATGACGCCAATATGTAACGACCACAAAAAGACCACACCAAATACAACATTCATAAACCTATGACGCCAATACAACGCATACAAAACGACCACACCAATACAACATTAATAAACCTATGACGCCAATACAACGACTACAAAACGACCACACCAATACAACATTCACAAAGCTATGACGCCAATACAACGACTACAAAACGACCACACCAATACAACATTCATAAACCTATGACGCCAATACAACGACTACAAAACGACCACACCAATAAAACATTCATAAAGCTATGACGCCAATACAACGACTACAAAACGACCACACCAATACAACATTCATAAAGCTATGACGCCAATACAACGACTACAATACGACCACACCAATACAACATTCACAAAGCTATGACGCCAATACAACGACTACAAAACGACCACACCAATACAACATTCACAAAGCTATGACGCCAATACAACGACTACAAAACGACCACACCAATACAACATTCATAAACCTATGACGCCAATACAACGACTACAATACGACCACACCAATACAACAATCATAAAGCTATGACGCTAATACAACGAAAACAAAACGACCACACCAATACAACATTCATAAACCTATGACGCCAATACAACGCATACAAAACGACCACACCAATACAACATTCATAAACCTATGACGCCAATACAACGACTACAAAACGACCACACTAATACAACATTCACAAAGCTATGACGCCAATATGTAACGACCACAAAAAGACCACACCAAATACAACATTCATAAACCTATGACACCAATACAACGCATACAAAACGACCACACCAATACAACATTAATAAACCTATGACGCCAATACAACGACTACAAAACGACCACACCAATACAACATTCACAAAGCTATGACGCCAATACAACGACTACAAAACGACCACACCAATACAACATTCATAAACCTATGACGCCAATACAACGACTACAAAACGACCACACCAATACAACAATCATAAAGCTATGACGCCAATACAACGACTACAAAACGACCACACCAATACAACATTCACAAAGCTATGACGCCAATACAACGACTACAAAACGACCACACCAATACAACATTCATAAACCTATGACGCCAATACAACGACTACAAAACGACCACACCAATAAAACATTCATAAAGCTATGACGCCAATACAACGACTACAAAACGACCACACCAATACAACATTCACAAAGCTATGACGCCAATACAACGCATACAAAACGACCACACCAATACAACATTCATAAACCTATGACGCCAATACAACGACTACAAAACGACCACACCAATACAACATTCACAAAGCTATGACGCCAATATGTAACGACCACAAAAAGACCACACCAAATACAACATTCATAAACCTATGACGCCAATACAACGCATACAAAACGACCACACCAATACAACATTAATAAACCTATGACGCCAATACAACGACTACAAAACGACCACACCAATACAACATTCACAAAGCTATGACGCCAATACAACGACTACAAAACGACCACACCAATACAACATTCATAAACCTATGACGCCAATACAACGACTACAAAACGACCACACCAATAAAACATTCATAAAGCTATGACGCCAATACAACGACTACAAAACGACCACACCAATACAACATTCATAAAGCTATGACGCCAATACAACGACTACAAAACGACCACACCAATACAACATTCACAAAGCTATGACGCCAATACAACGACTACAAAACGACCACACCAATACAACAATCATAAAGCTATGACGCCAATACAACGACTACAAAACGACCACACCAATACAACATTCACAAAGCTATGACGCCAATACAACGACTACAAAACGACCACACCAATACAACATTCACAAAGCTATGACGCCAATACAACGACTACAATACGACCACACCAATACAACAATCATAAAGCTATGACGCTAATACATTGAAAACAAAACGACCACACCAATACAACATTCATAAACCTATGACGCCAATACAACGCATACAAAACGACCACACCAATACAACATTCATAAACCTATGACGCCAATACAACGACTACAAAACGACCACACCAATACAACATTCACAAAGCTATGACGCCAATATGTAACGACCACAAAAAGACCACACCAAATACAACATTCATAAACCTATGACGCCAATACAACGCATACAAAACGACCACACCAATACAACATTAATAAACCTATGACGCCAATACAACGACTACAAAACGACCACACCAATACAACATTCACAAAGCTATGACGCCAATACAACGACTACAAAACGACCACACCAATACAACATTCATAAACCTATGACGCCAATACAACGACTACAAAACGACCACACCAATAAAACATTCATAAAGCTATGACGCCAATACAACGACTACAAAACGACCACACCAATACAACATTCATAAAGCTATGACGCCAATACAACGACTACAATACGACCACACCAATACAACATTCACAAAGCTATGACACCAATACAACGACTACAAAACGACCACACCAATACAACATTCACAAAGCTATGACGCCAATACAACGACTACAAAACGACCACACCAATACAACATTCACAAAGCTATGATGCCAATACAACGACTACAAAACGACCACACCAATACAACATTCATAAACCTATGACGCCAATACAACGACTACAATACGACCACACCAATACAACAATCATAAAGCTATGACGCCAATACAACGACTACAATACGACCACACCAATACAACAATCATAAAGCTATGACGCCAATACAACGACTACAAAACGACCACACCAATACAACATTCACAAAGCTATGATGCCAATACAACGACTACAAAACGACCACACCAATACAACATTCATAAAGCTATGACGCCAATACAACGACTACAATACGACCACACCAATACAACATTCACAAATCTTTGACGCCAATACAACGACCAAATCATGACCACGTCCATGCAACGACAAAATGACAACACCAATGCAACGACTACTAAATGACCATACAAGTATAACGACCATAAAACGACCACACCAAGACAATGACTACAAAACGATCACATTAAAACAACGACTTCAAAACGAACACACACAGACAAGTGGTAACTTAAGCAAAATGAAACTATAGCAGACAGCTTCTGAAAGGAGGCTCTTTAAACTGTAGCAACATGTGTTCTCGAAGGGGTAGGTTGGATAGACGGAGAGTATTAAATAGAGATCAGCCACGATTCCCATGTTATTATCTTCATATTTAATGAAACACGTCTTCAGTTTGTTAATAGACTAAGCTTTATATTGCTGATTTTGAGACATGCAGAGTGTTTTATACATGTACACATATGTACATGTACTCAACAAAAACGCTACCCCTTCTCAAGGTCTGTCTTTTTTAATGTTATATTATACTGTTATCTACAATGTAAATTATTTCATAATTATAAGAGTGTCTACTATATATTGAGTTTAAAGCATGAGCCAGACCCTGGGATCCGTTTCATAAAACTTCGTACGAAAAATATTAGTGTAAGTCAGATTAAAAAAGTCTCAATTATTATTTATTTCTCTATCTAATACTGTCTTTTTACATCTCTTTTGAATTGTCTTGAAAAGACGATTCCAAAGAGATGCCATAAGACAGAATTAGATAGAGAAATCAGACATTCAATGTATTTTAAAGTTTTGACCAACGACATCATTTGTCGTACGAAGTTTTATGAAACGGGCCCCTAGTGAGACTTTGTGATTGCTAGGACATCTCGTCTGGGTCACAAGTGTTTGCTGATTCTCTCGTTTGGATACTATCTATATAATTATGTATAAAGGGTGGTGCAGATTGTTTTTAACTTCTTTACAAGTATATTAACCCATCTGTGCCCACAATCCCATATATGGGACATAGGCAAACAGTGTAGACTCTGATCAGACGCCGCATTATGCAGCGTCTGATCAGAGTCTACACTGTTTGCTGATAGCAATTTCAATATAAAAACAAAACAAAAATGAAAGCTTCGACCAGGCACCCCTTACTTAAAAAATGGACTAATCCAATATATAAGCAAGGAAGAATCCACTGGGCATAAATGGGTTAAAAAAGATAAAGTGTCGGTATATACAGTAAACGCATTTATGCTGAAACAATTTATACTGCAAACAGTTAAGAGCAAAATCATACGACGCCGGGTAACCCGGATGTTGATTACACTTCAAGCTGTTTGTTTCTCAGATAAGAATACATTTGCAGAAATTTAAAAACAATTGTGTTATTTTCTTCACATTAGTTGATTGCATTGCTTTTGCAGCTCGTTTGCGTTTACTGTGGAGAATCTGTTATTCTTTCCCGTTTAAACGCAAACGTACGCAAACGCAAAGCGCTAAAACGTAGAAAAGAACAACTTTTGGACAATTCTGATATTTCATGTTTATCTTGGTGGCAAACAGTTTGGAGCCTGATCAGACGCCGGGTTACCCGGCGTCTGATCTGGCTCCAAACTGTTTGTAAAAGAAAAAATAGTTTTAGCGTAAACGCGTTTATCGGGAAAGAATAACAGATTCTCCACTGTAAACGGGAACGAATAACGTCTTCTCTGCAAGACGCCCTTGGTTGGGTCTTTAGATACCCAATTCTTTATGACTTGTACTGTTGATTGACTAAGGAATATATTCAGATGTGAAAGTACTCCAAAATCCACTGATGGCTTAAACTTTTGCCTGCTAATCGCGATTTCATTTATTTTTGCAATTAGACTGGATCCAGATCAGACGCCGCGTTATACGGCGTCTGATTTAGATCCAAACTGTTTTGACACCCTTTATTTAGATTATCTATTAAACTAAATTTAACACATAATGTAGACGACAATGTCAAAGCAGACGAGATTATAGCATGGTAACTTAAGGGTTAAGACAATTGTTTGACTTATACCGAAACTAACGGCCGCTGGAGAATATCCAAGAATAGACTGAAGTAACATTATTAAATTATTCTATTGTGCCATTTACCCCACACTCAAATCTCATTTCCTACCACCTTTATATCCTAATTTCCCTACTTCTCCCAGATCTACATTTACCTAAAATCATACATAATTAAATAGTCCAGACTGTCTTGCTTACATTTAAGAGTGTTTGCAATAGTGCCTTTAACCCGTTACCACATAACCTGTTTCTATAGTTAAACATATAGGTGACCACTTAAAACAGGTTGAAAGTAAAGCAGAATGCGCATTAAGGCGCATTCTGCTTAAATTTCAGACTGCTTTAAGCTACCATCTACTAGGAAATAGAATATATTTCTTATGATGCGTGTTCATGAATATGTAAATTGGAACTATTTTCATCCTTGGATGAATAAATTAATTTATGGTGTAATGGGTAAAGTGAGAACTGTTAGTAAATCAAGTCAGTCAGAAGAACTGGTCTACTCTATAAAAGAGATCTATGTGCATTTTCTTTCACGAAATATCAGCAGAGCGTTAATGTAACTCGGATCTTAACGAATTTGCGCCCAGTGGATTCATCCATGTTTTATATTGGGTTAGTCCATTTTTTTGTCAAAGGGATACCTGGTCAAAAGTTTCATTTTCATTTTATTTCATATTGAAATTCCTATCGGCAAACAGTGTAGACTCTGATCAGACGCCGCATTATGCGGCGTCTGATCAGAGTCTACACTGTTTGCTTATGCCCCATATATGGGATCGTTGGCACAAATGGGTTAACTCTTTGCAACAGTTTTAACAAATACATACGCAGCGTGTAGAACAATGTTCGACAGTAAAAGTCTACTACTCGTATATGAATAGTACAAAACAGTTACATGTATCGGAAAATGCACAGGGGCTGCTTTATGTGTGCACTGTTAGTAACCCTTTGCAACTTTTGATGTGCTTTCCCTTCTCCAATTCGTAGATTTCTCCCTTTAAATCGGTCACATTAACACGGAATCAATGGTCTAATGTAAGGGTCTCAGCAGGGCTGCCATTTGTCCGGAATTTCCTAAATCTTCGGATTTTTTTCCAGTACATGGTAGCTTAAAGAAGGCTGAACTTAAAGCAGAATGCGCCTTAAATGCGCATTCTGCTTTACTTACAGCATGCTTTAAGTTATCGCATGTCAACAAAACTAGAAACAGGCGATGGGGTAAAGGTACGATTCGTAAAATCGCACTAGAAAAATGCAAATTTGGAAATCTTAGGATTTTTCATGACAGCTTATGGCAGCCCTGTTCCAGCGTTGCAATGTCAGGATTCCATTATTCAAGTCTAAAACTTTGTCGCTCATCCCGTTCAGATAGCCGAGTGTTGTCCTCATGTTTGGTCCACTGACTAAAATCACAAGATCCGCTCTTGCTGTCTCAGATTGGCGAGACTAATTCGGTCTAATTCCATTTCGTTCTAAAGCCGTCGATAAAAGGGCGGACATAGATGGGGCGCATTCGTCTAAAGCTAAGAAACCGTCAAGATACTGAGTTCCGACAATCTCTGATGCATTAAGTGTCAGACTTAGACCAATTATACGAAATATCAGAAACATAGCGGCCTTCAACTGTCTTGAGTGGTTCCAAAGGACGTGCCCTACCGAACTTGGCTTTGATGAAAGTCTATTAGTTTCTGTGGGTAGCTGCAGGGAATACAGTAATATCTGTATAGAGCGGCAACTTGACAGTAAATTAATGTGCTGTTTTGTAGAGGGGTAGCAGTTTAACCCTTTACCTGATAGCATTATTTCTAGTATTGAAGATATGTGACTACTTAAAGCAGGTTGAAAGTAAAGCAGAATGCGCCCTAAGGCGCATTCTGCTTTACTTTTAGCCTGCTTTAACCTATTAACTGCTAGAATAAGGAAATTATCTAATATGACACATATTCATTACGAACTATTTTCTTCAGCGGATGAATAAAATGTATGTGCTAAAAGTCGCTTCTATAAGGGAAAGGGTTAATTAATGCACGGCTATAAAGTAAAAGAGAAACCTGCTATATGAGCTTCCGATATTATTTCTGTCATGTTTTAAGTTGTATTATGACTGTAAAGATCACAAAGTGCCATACATAGTAAAACAAACCTCTAATACGACAACTAAAACGAAAGCTAATTGATTATATGAAAGGCATGCGACAGCTTAAAGCAATGTGAAAATAAAACAGAAAGCTCTGAAAGGAGCTTTCTGTTTTACTTTCACCTTGCTTTAAACAGTCATCTGCATTATAGCCCAATAATTGACACACAATAATATATAGTGGTCGGAATAGAGAGGTTTTACTATATTGAGTCACCGTTGAATATTGGTATAACTGTACATCTTTGCTATCCTTGAAAAGAAGAATGAGCTGACGGTGAAGAGGTATGACAATTTGTTGACAAATATGGAAGAGAAATGTTTCTGTTAAAGTAGGACAAGTGCATATGCATTTTCTTCTCATATTTCATCCCGCGTTTCGCAGCATTTCCTAGTTTTGAAAACAAGTGATCATTTAAAGGAAATTGGAAGTAAAACAGAATGCGTACAGAGCGTTCTGCTTTATTTTCAGTCTGCTTGAAGCTACTATCTGCCCAGCTATAGAAACTATTTCCTATGGAGTGTGCTCATAACTGTGTAAATTGGAGCGATTTTCTTCAGTGGAGAAATAAATTAAATACGTAAAATGCATAATATATTAGTGGTGTTGTGGATTAACCTTCTGCACACTGCAGTTGAATGTGCGATAACTTCGGCGAAACATTTTGAACTAAATGGATCAAAACTTTTTAACATTCTGATGATATTACATTGTATCTGACAGAAAAATATCTATGAATCAACTTTGAGAACTGTTGCAATGTTAGTTTGTTTTCTCACTTCTTTTAATGTTGAAGTTCAGTTCTAAAGTAACAACAACACCGTTGCCACTTGATAGAACGTGGAAATGGAAATAATAGCACGCGGCATGTAATCAAAAGATTTCGGGGATTTGTGATTACATACAGACGGACCTCGATATCTCGATTGTGTTTCAATCGAATTTTCCATTATTCCACCAATTATAGTTCATAACTCAAGTTCGCTAAAGTAGAAAATATCAATATTTTTACGATAAAAAGTGGCTAATAGGCAACATTTTAACTTTGAAATACGATTAGGTTCACCTTAACACTTTCACTGCCTTACCACGAGTTCAACAGCTATTTGCAAACAGTTTGGATCCTGGTCAGACGCCGCGTAATGCGGCGTCTGATCAGGATCCAAACTGTGTGCCGCTCGTTATAATATAATCTTAAGTCAAAATACCTAAAAAATTAATTTGAGAAAATTAAAGCAGACGACAATATTTCAAGCAGATGACGTCATGGCAGTGAAGGGGTTAACGAGTTTGTGTTATAAAGATTCGACTGTTCTTGTTTTCTCTTACAGTGGAGAATCTGTTATTCTTTCCCAATAAACGCGTTTGCGCTAAAACTATTGTTTGCAGTACAAACAGTTTGGAGTCAGATCAGACGCCGGGTAACCCGGCGTCTGATCAGGCTCCATACTGTTTGCCACCAAGATAAACATGAATTATCAGAATTGTCCAAAAGTTGTTCTTTTCTACGTTTTAGTGCTTTGCGTTTGCGTACGTTTGCGTTTAAACGGGACAGAATAACAGATTCTCCACTGTACTTGTTTTCATACATTTGATACGTTTGTTGAAAGTTTTTCATATACTGTTGGGCTGATTATGAAATAATTGAAAATCAACAAACCACCGTGCGTTATTTGAGAAATACTATCACGTCAATCTCATATGTGAGTGTTATAATAAATAGTTACATAAATGCAATTCAAATTCAAAATTCCTTTATTTCTCTCAGTTCACGATTTTACATGAAAACATATTGAACAGTTAATTCATGTACCTCTGAAATTTCAAATGGGCATTTCCCGTTCGTTGTTAAGTCTAGTCTATACTTTTGATTATGTGGTTGTTTTTATTGGTAAATGATCAATGTTGCAGACCCTGATCAAAGTCCCCCCTTAGCTTCCCGTCACCTGGTTCTGATTTCTTACAACTAGTATACCCCTCAGACATAATCTGTTTTGTAAATGACAGGAATATTCGCCGCGAGGGTTCATTGAGTGAAACTTATACATTAGATGTCGTTGTATATAGAGGGGGCACAATAGTTATTTGCCAACAGTGTGGCAAGGATCCAAACTGACACTCTTTTCAATATTGCTGATGTCAAAATATCGAGAATTTCAATTTAAGAAATAAAAGCTTACATGTATTATAATTGTTTAAATTGGGTGACGTCATGGCAGTGAAAAGGTAAACGTTACCATGCTCTTATGATTAAGTATAGATGCAATATATGCCGACTTTAGGGTACACGAACATACGGTTTTAAATCTGCGATAAAAGTCAAACTAAACGTAAGCCAGTGATGTTTCTGTGCATGTTTATGTTAGATTTACTACCAATAATCATATTTGAACATCATTTGTACAAGATTAGCAGGAAATTTTATTGTGCATTTTGTAATATTTATTATGCACCAACTGGCATTTAAAACATGTAAGTAACTATATGAACGGCACAGAATAATCTGTTGTTGGTTTTTTTCATTCTTGTGAGAACACGTGCGTGCGTGCTATTTACGTTTGCCATTGACCTCAAAACAAACATGTAGATCTAATGAGTGTAGTAGATATTTACATGTTGCTTCTTGATAACAAATCGGTACCGTTGTACGGCTAACATGTTTTGTCTTCTTTTTCGTCCGTGAAAACAACACACTCCAGTCTTCTAGATCTACCAAAGAAGCGTCGATAAGAGGGCCATACAGCTTGGGCCCTGTTTAGATGCCGAAATTACTTCACGTCATACCCATGATACCTACTACAGTGCTCCCTCTCTACAATGGCCCTCCCAACAACGACTCCCTCCTTACAACGACCCTTATTGATGTTCCCCAAACAAGACAAAATGTTTAACACTTTCAATGCTGCAATATCGTCTGATAAATATTGTCATCTGCATTTTTTCTCAAAGTCATATATTCGACATTATGAAAGAAAAATACATAAAGACGAGTGACAAACAGCATGAATCCAGATCAGACGCCGCGTAACGCGGCGTCTGATCTGGATTCAAGCTGTTTGCAAATATAAGTCAAATTCCCTCTCCTATAACGACTGCCTCCGAACAACGAACAAAATCCTTGTCTCCCATTGGATGTTGTTGTAGAGTGGGAGTGCTGTAATATGATAGATAGTGATGCCTATAGCACCTTTAGCGTTGGATGAAGACTTACTCCTTATATATCTGAATTGTCTTCTGTCTTCTGCAACAAATACATCATCTGCAATAATATTTAATAAATTTTCATCTGTTTTAAACTTGAGAAAATATTAATATAAGTGGCAATCAGCTTGGGTAACGCGGCATCTGATCTGGATTAAACCTGTTTGTACATATTATCCAAGTCGCACTTAGCATGATAAGGGTTAACAAGTAACCTGCTGCGACGGGTAGAAGATGTTATTCTTTCCCGCAATGCATTAAACTGTAGAAAATGGCAATATAATTTTAATATGAATGGCAAACAGTTTGTAGTATTACTGTTTTTAGCATAAATGAGTTTATTGCGAAAAATTTAAACTTTTACTGTACGATGCTACCGTTCTTGATCGACAATCCATTAAAGGTGAATGGAAAATTTTATTCATCAGGTTGTGATCAATGCAGAACAAAAGTAATGCAGTAAGTTCATACGGAAATCTTTCTGTTCTGCTTTGGCACTGCGTTAAACTGCAACATAACTTGCGTGTGTCCTTCGTTAAGCTGCCATCTATCTGAAAGACTGGAAACGGAATGTTTTGGTGTCGTTTAGGAAAAGAATAACTATATCGTAAAAACTTTCACTGATAAAGTCTCCAGTTTTATCAGCGTTTTTTAAAGCGTTTTTCTATGGGAGCGGTTCGAAAATATAAATTTCATAATTGATATACGAGTAAATTCACCGGCAATACTCCTACTGTGTTGATACCTCATATAGATATTAGTCACACCGTGAAACAAGCACAGTCGAACTATCCGATATTTCAAAACATGAATTTGCCTTATTTCAAGCTTAGTTTAGGTGAACATACCTGTTTGGCCGCGTTTTAACTTTTAAATACGGGTATGTTCGACTTAATCGAGTTCGAGATATCGAAGTTCGACTGTACTAACTTATAACATTACAAACAGTGTAGAACAAGCACAACAGCAGTATTATTTCATAACAAACGTATCTATATTAAAACAGTTATTTATATTGCAAACAGTGTGGAACCAAGATCAGACGCTGGTAACCCGGCGTCTGATCAAGCACCAATATGTTTGCCTTACGGAGTAAACAAAGTTGACACTATTTCTAAGAAGCTTTCATTTTTATGCATTCTTTTACATTTTATTGCATTTGCGTTTTGTTTAAATGGAATTTGATGTTGTCTTCTCCACTATAAGAGATAAAAAGTATAGAAAACTAAACTTAATACGTTAGCAGACTACGAGCTGGGAGCAGGTGATCATTTAACGTGAAGAGGTTGGAAGATTTAACCCCTTCACTGCCGTGACGTCATCAATTTTAAACAATTGTCGTCTGCTTTAATTTTTTCAAATTGAAAATGTAGGTATTTTGACTTAAGAAATAATGTCAAACAGTTTGGATCCTGATCAGACGCCGCGTTACGCGGCGTCTGATCAGGGTCCAAACTGTTTGCAAATAACTAGTGCGTTCGGGGTAAGTCAGTGAAGGGGTTAAGTACAAATAACCTTTGATAGCACCAAAAGCAATCTCTCGTCTGCAGAAAAACTGCCTTCTCGTCAGCAGCAATTCCCAAAAGAGTCTAGATTCATTTTGACCATAGAAAGAAGAGAAAATTACAACCTGTGTCGAAAAGTTTAATCTTTATGCGATATCAAGTAGCACTCATAAAAATGTCTGGGAATCCATGGAATGTCCATGTCAAATGGTAGTTAACCCCTTTACTACCTAACCCCGAGTACAATAGCTATTTGCAAGCAGTTTGGATCCTGATCAGACGCCGCGTAATGCGGCGTCTGATCAGGATCCAAACTGTTTGACACTCATTTCCATATTTATAAAGTCAAAATATCTAGAATTAAAATTTAAAAAATACAAACAGATGACAATTATTTAAAACTTATGACGTCATGGTACAGTGGCGAATCTGTTTATTCTTTCACAATAAACGCGTTTACGCTAAAACTATTATTTGCAGTGCAAACAGTTTGGAGCCAGATCAGACGCCGGGTAACCCGGCGTCTGATCAGGCTCCAAACTGTTTACCACCAAGATAAACATGAATTATCAGAATTGTCAAAAAGTTGTACTTTTCTACGTTTTAGTGCTTTGCGTTCGCGTACTTTTGCGTTTAAACGGGAAAGAATAACAGATTCTTCACTGTAGTTCAG
This sequence comes from Gari tellinella, assembly GCA_922989275.2. Lineage (NCBI taxonomy): Eukaryota > Metazoa > Mollusca > Bivalvia > Cardiida > Psammobiidae > Gari > Gari tellinella. The sequence goes on from OV277866.1 coordinate 52,657,278, forward strand.
CGATGTGTGCAATAGACATGCTTGTTTTAGCAGCGACGCGTTTAATGGAAACTCTTACTTTCTTCTCCGCTGTTACTATTTCAAGACCAACTGATTTCTTTTCACACGAAATACAGACTTTCTTAGAGTCTGGGCTAGATCACTGCGGTGTTCCGGTAGTGCGCTATTAACAATAGATACTTGCTAATTTAATTAAGTGCATAATCATTAAGCCAGCGGCTAATTGCATTCAATCATTGCTCATTCACTGTGATTTATCATCGGTGTGCTGGCATGTACAAGTACATGCTTTATCATACTCACTGACTCTTTTTTCGTTTTGTTGATTCGTCTACGTCTCTTCAGTCTTCTTTTCATCAGCTTTAGAAGCTTCACAACAATGACCATCACCGTCGTTGTCAACAAAATGTAGGATTAGCAGGTGCAAAAATAGAAGTAGTGATAGTATACAACAGTATAACTCTTAGTAGTAGTAGTTATTGTAGTAGAAGTAGTAGTAATGGAAGAATTACAGCAACAGTATTACCCCTCGTAATAATAGTAGTAGTAGTGGTCGTAGTAGAAGTAGTAGTAGTAGATTATAAGTAGTAGTAAAGTACTACAGGTAGTAGTAGTAGTAGATGCAGTAAAGTTGCAGTAGTAGTAGCAGAAGTATGAGTAGTAGTATAATCAAAAACAGCAGTAACAGTAGTAGAAGTAGTAGTAGCAGTAGCAGCAGTAGTATTAATAATAGTTGTACCAGTAGCAGTAGTAAAATTAGTAGTAGACGTAGTATTAGTATCAAATGTAGCTTTAATTTGTTAAAGTTTGAACCATTACAGAGGAGAATACGTTATTCTTTCCCGTTAAACACAAACGTACGCAAACGCACAGCACTAAAACGTAGAAAAGAACAAATGTTGGACAATTCTGATAATTCTTGTTTATCTTGGTGGCAAACGGTTTGGGGCCTGATCAGACGCCGGGTTACCCGGCGTCTGATCTGGCTCCAAACGGCTTGCACTGCAAATAATAGTTTTAGCGTAAACGCGTTTATTGGGAAAGAATAACAGATTATCCACTGTACCAAAGGCTATGTTGTTGTGTGCAATGTTTTGTTATGATATATATTCCGTTCTGAATAGAAACGAGGGCTTAAAATGTATAGAATGTTACAACGATGTGATGAACCCTACGGTCATACAGTACAGTGCATAATCTGTTATTCTTATCCGTTCAAACGCAAACGAAACGCAAACGCAAATCACTAAAATATAGAAAAAGACAACCTTTTGAAAATGTTGACTTTTTCATTTTTATCAGAGAGGCAACCAGTTTGAATCCTGATCAGACACCGGGTTACCCGGCGTCTGATCTGGCTCCAAACTGTTTGCAAAGGAAATAATAGTTTGATAAAAGATATATAGATTAAACGCGTTTATTGGGAAAGAATATCGTTTTCTCCACTGTATAAGTATAGAAGTCCCGTTTAGTGATAAATCGCAGATTAAGACAGAATAAAATGTCCCATTCATTGATTTAATGATTATTTTACGTTTAACTATGAAAGGTCATGAACTATGCACATTTAATCCTCTTAGAGAGACAGAGACGTGATCTGCACTATGTACATGTACATCGCGGAAGGTTTTCCAATACATTGCAAACTTTGTAGACTCAGACCAGACACCACGTTTTATTGTTTGCCATGTCTTTTACCTTTGAAAACAACATTTACAGTTATCCTGTTCGGGTGCCCTTTTTTCCTACTCTGGGTATACAGTGGAGAATCTGTTATTCTTTCCCGTTTAAACGCAAACGTACGCAAACGCAAAGCACTAAAACGTAGAAAAGAACAACTTTTGGACAATTCTGATAATTCTTGTTTATCTTGGTGGCAAACAGTTTGGAGCCTGATCAGACGCCGGGTTACCCGGCGTCTGATCTGGCTCCAAACTGTTTGCACTGCAAATAATAGTTTTAGCGTAAACGCGTTTATTGGGAAAGAATAACACATTCTCCACTGTACAGTGTTTGTCAGTGCTTTTATGATAAATTAGTAATGTGAAAATCGCTATTGCTGAAGTTAACCCATTTATACCCAGTGGATTCTTCCATGTTTATATATTGGATTAATCCATTTTTTATCAAAGGGATGCCTAGTCAAATTTTCACTTTCATTTTGTTTTAAATTGATATTCATATCAGCAAACAGTGTAGATTCTGATCAGACGCCGCATAATGCTGCGTCTGATCAGAGTCTACACTGTTTGCCTATGTCCCATAAATATGGGATCGTGGGCACAAATGGGTTAACGCCCCCGATTATTCTTATACTAAAATATAGCAGTCCTTAGCTAGGACAACTCATGGATGGTATTGCAATTATTGTCCCAAAATTATAGAAGCTTAAGGCAGGCTGAATGTAAAGCAGCATGCTCCTAAAGGAGCATTCTACGTTACTTTTAACCAGCTTTAAGTGATGCTCTTTCTTCAAAACAAATTACAGGGTAAAAGGTTAAATCAGCTTAGGTTTTACATTATTAAAGCAACAAATAACCATGTCCCACTGGTCGTATTAACTACAGTGGAGAATCTGTTATTCTTTCCCGTTTAAACGCAAACGTACGCAAACGCAAAGCACTAAAACGTAGAAAAGAACAACTTTTGGACAATTCTGATAATTCTTGTTTATCTTGGTGGCAAACAGTTTGGAGCCTGATCAGACGCCGGGTTACCCGGCGTCTGATCTGGCTCCAAACTGTTTGCACTGCAAATAATAGTTTTAGCGTAAACGCGTTTATTGGGAAAGAATAACACATTCTCCACTGTAGTATAGTACGATAGGTCATACTTTATTCTATATTATACCAATCGAAGACATGCAAACCAACTATTGCAGTGACTAAAGTCTACATCATACTTGTGTCTAGTACAATAGGCCAAGCGTTATTATCCTCCTCATTGTGCGAATCTCAACACAAAAGCAGTGCAAGAAACTACAAAAAAAAGTTTGAAAATAATATAGATTATTTCATTTAACTCTGAGTGGCACACATTTTAGAGCCTGATCAGACGCCGAGTTACTCGGCGTCTGATCTGGCTCAAAACTGTTCGCAATTGAACCAGAGTTTATAAATGCCTCTGTCGGGGAAATATAACGTTTTATTTCCCTGTAACATTGCTTCGTGATATATGGCTTTCGTATTCAAACCTAAATAAACAAGGCAATTTTCACGCTGTGGGGCGCTCCTATGGATGGCGACTTCATCAATTACCACTGCACCATACGACGTTTAAGTAAATTATGGCAAGACTTTAATATTGATTCACCCTACGTTGATTGATAGGGCGAATTCTAAAATGTATTCCGTAACTAGAATTTCGGGATGGAATATGGTGGTAATGTTTTCACAGAGATAGCATGTGGACAATTAGAAATATCGGCTACTGTGGACAGGCATAGTGGAGAGAGACGTTACTTTGTCCCATTACCAAGCAAACGAAACGCAATGCAATACAATACAGAAAAGCGTATTTTTAAAATTCTAACGAGCTATGTTTTTTTCTGAGTTGCAAACAGTTTGAAGCCTGGTCAGAGTCAGGATTGCAAATGTAAGCGTTTCGCGTCATCTGATCCCGATGCAAAGTGTTTGTCACTCGTTATTATAGTTTTTCTGTCAAAAGTGTCAAATATGTGACTTTGAGAAAAATAACAAGCAGACAATAGTGCAACCGTGAAAAGATTGGTCATTATTGTCTTGTTTTGGGAACAGTGGCAATCGTTGTTGTAAGAAGGGAATCGCTGTTCAGATAGACATTGTAGGGAGGGAGCACTACATTTGCAAGATGTTGAAACATTTCAATATTTCTGATGTCAAAATACATTTCAATAAAAGCAGGCGACAATAATTATTAAAACTTGATGACGTCATGACAGGAAAAGGGTTAATCCGTTCAATCATAAAGCCCTCTGTAGATAAAACGGATTACATATATGCAAACAGTGAAGACCCTGCTCAGAGGGCTCCTATAGGAGCCCTCTGATCAGGGCATGCACTGTTTGATATTTTCAATCGTTTTTTGTTGTCATAACAAAATACTGCAGCAGTAGACTGGTTCAAAATGCCTGTACTAGAAGAGTCCAAAAGGATAATAAATACCCACAAGACATATTTAGGGTTGAAAGGGTTAAACTGGAAAGAATAATGAATATTTCACTGTAGCATGATACAGGGAAATTGCTGCCAGCTGGGTGCTGATCGTTTGTCAATAGTATAAGAGTTAGGTCAACTTTTATTCGAGACGGGACAAATGTGTCTAGTCACCGTATGATGTCTATTTATAGGAGTTGTGTCACGTGATAAATGACTTAACCCTCTGCACGCTACCACCGTATTTGTGATAACTGATGCAAACATTTTAAAATAGATCCAGATTAGAAGATGAGAAACAATATAGAAAACAAATTTACAAAGACAAGGAGCATTTCCAACTGTGAGGACCAAACTGCCAGTGTCTCATTGTATGGTTACATTTTTAGAAAACCCGTGCTCATTTAACATCAAGTCAGCATTTCAATCGAGTTAACAACAAAACGAATGAGCCGTGCCATGAAAAAACCTGTTTTATTGCATTGCAAACGGTGTAGATCAAGGCCAGACGCTGCGTCAAAGACGCGGCGGCTGTTCTAAATTTATACTGTTGAAAATCACGTGTATCTGAAACATTTTATGTATCTGTATTATATACGGTACAGTGGAGAATCTGTTATTCTTTCCCGTTTAAACGCAAACGTACGCAAACGCAAAGCACTAAAACGTAGAAAAGAACAAATGTTGGACAATTCTGATAATTCTTGTTTATCTTGGTGGCAAACAGTTTGGAGCCTGATCAGACGCCGGGTTACCCGGCGTCTGATCTGGCTCCAAACTACTTGCACTGCAAATAATAGTTTTAGCGTAAACGCGTTTATTGGGAAAGAATAACAGATTAGCCACTGTATATGGCAGCGTAGACCAAAGTCAGATACAGTACCTGTGATGACAACGAGGCATGTTCTGTTCAATATTGCAATGCAATAAGGCTGGTTTTGTTTATGATATGACTTAAATGTAAACTCGAATGTCAAACAGTTTTGGTCCGATCAGTTGGCGCGTTAGTCGTCGTCTGGTTACATTCCGGTCTATTGGCAAGCTCCAGTGAATGCGGTCATAGTAAATTATTGAGATAATAGTTCCTAGATTGTTTGGTTATTAGATAAACAAACTGTATCCTAGTGACTAGTATACTCGTCCTTAAAAGTTCATGTAGAACATAACCTTGTCCAATGCAAATAGTACAGACCTAGATGAAAAGGAACCCTCTGATCAGGGTCTGTCCTGTTTGCCTGTCTTCAATTTATTTGTATAAGAAAACACCCTACCATAAATAAAGTAAAGAAAGACTAGACTTATTTGGAAACTAAATATTTCTTCGGAAGTTTCAGGGGCTAATAAGTTAAGAATAATCAAACAAACGATCCAGCTAGGTTTTGCCGTAGAGCATGTAAGACTTATAAATGTAAAATTGTAAATGTTAAAAGATACCAATTTCAAAACATCGAATTCCAAAATATCGTCTGCTTAAATGTTTTGTCTGCTTAGTTTTCTCAAAACAAACACAGTGCCGTTTTTATCTTAAAAACGTCGATATAAGTCTCAAACAGTTTGGTTCCAGATCAGACGCCGCGTTACGCGGCGTCTGATCTGGATCCAAACTGTTTGAAAATTCTAAGTGCAGTCGGACTTGACAATGAAGATGGTTTGAAGTTACTCATCCACCTAGCCTGACTCGACCTAATTACCCTTTGAGACTGGTAAATAATGCAAATGGCAATCTTTTACGGCTCACGGCACCCAGGTAGCACTTTTGCGCGAAGACAATTCATCAAAAAGCCATTATACGGAGGGTTTGTTGCTATATATAGTAACAGTTGCAACCATGGCGGTCGCAGTGTCGATGCAATAATTTTCAAAGCGTGTCTGAAAGCGGCGGAACGGGCTCAAATTGATTTGTTTCCCGTATCTTTCAGTAAGTTTCGTAAATCTGTTTTCGTATAAAAGTTAATTAACTTGAAAGTAACGTCTATTTAGTTATGCTTGCCGGTGCTGGGACATCAATATTTTGCCCAATGGCTTTCTTCAGAGGAACTATTTTAGAATACTTTAACACTCGTCATGCTAAGCATGATTTGGCTAATGCTTCGCAAACTGTTTGGATCAAGATCAGACGCCGCGTCACGTGGCGTCTGATCTTAATCCAAACAGTTTGTCATTCATATTCAACCTTTGTCCTGCTTGAAGAATATAAAACATATTTAGCGGTATTTTTCGCAAATGATATATATGTAGCAGACGACAAGTCGGCATGACGATGGTGTACCCTTCTCTTGTACTAAAGTTGTCGTCTGCATTTAGTTTAAAAGTCAAATTATAGTCACTTGTATTGGTAGAAATCTAAAAATAAATGTCAAACAGTTTCAAATCTGGCCAGACGCCAAGTTAAGCGGCGCTTGAACTGGATCCAAACTGTTCACAAATATCAGTCAAATTGTGCTCGACACGAATAGAGTTAATTTGAGAAGTACAACTTGAATTGGTTGTTTTCTCAGTTATTTTAGATGACAACGAACTACTAGCGATCATGAGGGACCGGCGTCTTGTGCCTACACGTTCTTTTAACTGCCGAACTGTCAAAATTATGTTTACCCTTAAAATGTTAACTTTTTCACTACCGTGAAATCATTCTGCTTTAAACAATTGTCGTCTGCTTTCTTATATTGGAATATTTCGATAATGGCCTTAAGGAGATTTTATCGTACAGTGGAGAATCTGTTATTCTTTCCCGTTTAAACGCAAACGTACGCAAACGCAAATCACTTAAACGTAGAAAAGTACAATTTTTAGACTATTCTGATAATTCATGTTGATCTGAGTGGCAAACAGTTTGGAGCCTGATCAGACGCCGGGTTACCCGGCGTCTGATCTGGCTCCAAACTGTTTGCACTGCAAATAATAGTTTTAGCGTAAACGCGTTTATTGGGAAAGAATAACAGATTCTCCACTGTACATGTAATAAATATTTAGGCAGATCAGACGACGTTTGCCTGGTGTCTGATCAGGCTCCAGAAATGTTTGCTATTCATATCAAAATAAATCGTTACAAGTTACATAAAACTGTAATTGTCTACATTTTATTGAAATGCGTTTGTATTTTATTTAAGGTTTCAAGGGAAAAATAAGGTTTTCTCCACTGTGTGTCTAAAAATAGCTCCTTGCTTTTTAAGACCCATTTATGTGAGGTGGATATTTCCAAGCTTGTATATTAGATCAGTAAGGGGTGCCCGGTCTACACTTTCATTTTCGTTTTGTTTGATATTGAAATTCCTATTAACTAATAGTGCTGACTTGGATCAGACGCCGTATTATGTGGCGTTTGATCCGAATCTAAACTGTTTGCATAAGTCCCTTTTATATATATGAAACGCTTCATACTCACAAATGTACATGCAAGAGAAATGCATTACAGAAGACATACATGTTCCAATGATATTCCTACAGAACCATTGCTACAGTGGAGAATCTGTTATTCTTTCCCAATAAACGCGTTTACGCTAAAACTATTATTTGCAGTGCAAACAGTTTGGAGTCAGATTAGACGCCTGGTAACCCGGCGTCTGATCAGGCTCCGAACTGTTTGCCACCAAGATAAGCAAGAATTATCAGAATTGTCCAAAAGGTGTTCTTTTCTACGTTTTAGTGCTTTGCGTTTGCGTACGTTTGCGTTTAAACGGGAAAAAATAACAGATTCTCCACTGTATACAGTCAAAACCTAGATACAGTACCGCCTCTCTACAACACCCCCAGATGGGAGACAAAGAGTGGCTGTTGTTCGGAGGGAGTTGTTAAAGGGAATGAATACCCTTAGAGTGATTGAGTTATATTTGCAAACAGTTTGATCCCATATGAAATTCCGCGTTACGCGGCGTCTGGTCTGGGTACAAACCTTTGGTCACTCGTCTGTTTGTTTCTACTGTAAAAATGTCCAACACGTACATTTAAAAAAAATAGCAAAGATGGGAATTTTAAGCAGATGATATTGCAGCAGTGATGGCGTTAGACATGAGTGTCTTGTTTGGGGAACAGCGGCAAGCGTTGTTGTAAGGATGGAATCGTTGTTCAGATGGTCATTGTAGGGAGGGAGCAGTGTAAATCGGATTCGCGTAACTCATTCAATCATGGCGACGAGTATAGTTGTCATGTGCAAACTGATCGATGTCTTCATGAACTGTTTGTCATTTTATTATAAATAGTGAAATCAACCCTAGATATATGCATTTGACATGTCAGGGATAAATGAACTAAGTTAATATAACCTCTAGATAAGGGGCGCATTTAATCCTATGGTGTCACTACTCGTTAGAATCGTCTCGTAGGGACGATTCTATTGAGTAGTAATAACGTAGGATTTTGTGCTGCAATGAAGTGCGAAAATGTTGGATTTGTTCAGTTTACCCTTTCTTATCTGAAGCCCTGAAACCTTAAAGAGATCAGGAAAACACCGGCCAATGTCGGTCACTGGGTTTACTATTCCAATATCATTGCAGAACAGAACAGAACGGAACAGAACAGAACCTTTATTATCGTCACACGTTACATACACAAACAACAATATGTGAGATTAAAGTGTAAAGCGTAATAGAATAATAGAATATCAGAAGCGTGCTTCACATGGATCACAAAAACATTTTAACCGAGCAACAGTTCAATTCATGAATACATCGTTCAACATGTTTGAACTTCGCATCTCCTTGCGAACGACGTATATATATATACAGTGGTGAACATGTTATTATTTTCCAATAAAACCGTTATGCTAAAACTATTATTTCCATTGCAAACAGTGTGGAGCCTGATCAGACGCCGGGTAACCCGCGTCTGATCAGGCTCCAAACTGTTTGCCGCTCATATTTAAACATATAGTAAGAAGTATTGAAATATTGTATTATCATTATTTATTTTATTTGTTTTTAAATTTTAGTGTTTTGGGTTTGCGTTTCGTTTGCATTAAAACGGATACGATAAACTTCTTCTCCATTGTACGAGCACAAAAAGAACGAAATTGGTTCCAATTTTGCCTAGTATACGTTAACGAAACATAAAACCAACTTTTATTATGCGAAGCATCGATATTGAACTCGCACAGTAACGTCCATCTAGCTCGTCCATTTGAATGAAACTTGTATTGTCCTTAAAGACAATGTGCTACTTAAAGCGGAATGAAAATAAAACAGAAAGCTCTTGTATGGAGCTTGATGCTTTACTTTCACCCCGCTTTAAGCATATATAATATACATGTATGCTTTAAAAACCAGAAGCAACCCGTGTTTAGAGTGATCTGAGTATGAGGACAGTTTTACGATTTATTGCTAGTGGGTGTCTTGATGTCTTCGTATGTGACGGTTGTATGATAATTCGAGGACAGGATTGCCTTGTTATTGAGGCTAATCTGTTTTGACAGCTATACAACAACGTCAGATTACTCTCACACTTGTTCTCCAATGATACAGAGGAGACGACATTATTCTTTCCCAATAAACGCGTTTATGCGAAACCTATTATTGTCATTGTAAACAATTTGAAGTCAGATCAGACGACGGATCACCCGGCGTCTGATCAGGCTTCAAATTGTTCACATATCAGATTGATATAAATCGTAAACATTTCCAAAAAATCATCATTTTCTCAGTGTTTATTGCATCGCGGTTTGCGTTTCGTTTTCGTTTAAACGGGAAAGAATAACGTCTCCTTCACTGTATAGCGGCCTAGTTTGCGGCCTCCGTATTGACGAAAAGAAGGCATAAAATTCATTGAGAGGTGAAATAAAATCTGCACCGCTAATGATTGTACTAGAACTATGATTGTAGTAGGGTTATACTAGGACTTTATTACTGGTTTTATTACAACTGTTCGTCCTTGCTATACTTATACAGTGGAGAAGACGTTATTCTTACCCGCTCAACCCATCTGTGCCCACGATCCAATATAATTATGAGACATAGGCAAACAGTGTAGACTCTGATCAGACGCCGCATTATGCGGCGTCTGATCAGAGTCTACACTGTTTGCTGATAGGAATTTCAATATCAAACAAACCGAAAATGAAAATTTTGACCAGGCATCCCTTTGATAAAAAATGGACTAATCCAATATATAAACATGGAAGAATCCACTGGGTATTCATTGTAAATGGGTTAAATGGAAACTAAACCTAAACGCCTGAAATCACTGAAATGTAGAAAACGATATCTTTTTTAATGTCTATCCATTTTTGTAAGTGAGTGGCATATTAAAAAGTCGGATTACCCGGCCGCTGACATGGCTCCAAACTGTTTGTAATCAAACTAATAGTTTTAGCGTAAACGCGTTTATTAGGAAAGAATTCTGTCTTCTCCACTTTACTAGGAATTTACTACCCTTTTCATTACAAGGATTCGTCCCCGTTGTACTTAAAATAAGGCCTTGGTATTTTCAACGGATGATCCCACTGTGGCTTGTGGGATAATGAGTTGTCTAGGCAAGCAAGTAATGTCTTGACAATGCCTCTCCAATAACGTTTATATATGAAGATGTGATGAATTAAAATACACCTTTTAGGTATAGCAAATAGTGTATACCCTTATCAGAAATGGTCAATATAACTATCATCCTGATTAGGGTATTGACTGTTTGCAGCGGTATGACAATCAAGCAACATTGTCGGTCTTGATAAGATACCATTTTGTTAACTCGATGGCTGATCGGGGTGAACAATTTACAACTTTCGAAGGTCTGTTTTGTCCACGAAGCGGATATCATCTATTCACCATATATTCAAGTATATACAAAACATGTATTAGGTTCCCCGTTTACGGCATCTCATTTAGGGATACAGTGTTTGCCAAAACCCTCTCTTGGGGTCATAAGACATCATTTGTTTTAAATATTGTATTCGTGCATTTAGTGTTTATTCGACTAAAATCAGACCCCAAATTGTTTGACATACGGATTGAATAACAGGTCAACAATTCCAAAGAGCTATATTTGTATATTCTGTATGGTGCTGCGATGGATTTTTGTTTTAAACAGAAAAGAAACGTACACCAGGGCACACTATAATTCATTCGGCATATCAATTTTGTTCACATCCTTGTCTTTTTGTATTTTTCAGATGAGCAACAAAGGACAGCACGCCATAGCTTGAATTCCTCACGTGATACTGTAGGCAACCCTACTAGGTGTGCATCACCATTGCAATAGACACTTTGGAACTAAGTGGATTATTTCTTAAATCAGTCGTGTTTAAATTCGTCTGAGGCTCTAACAAACGTGAACAAAAAACCATGTAGCGCCTTCAATTAGATTATGTAGTATTTTCGGTGATGGAATAAAACAATTAGTGACATGTTTACAACGCTAATTGTGTAACAATGGAGAGATAAAATGTGTTTTCGCCCAGTTACAACAAGAATGCGGGGAAATTGAAAGCTAAGTAATAGTTGCTCTGATTCCCTTTCTGAGAGACTCTTGGCATCAGTGAAAATTGGAAAAAGATGGAGACCGTTTATAACGACACTGAGAATACGACCTTGACCATACCATATCCAGATTTGGATTTGACGTTTAATGGCAGCGTGGCTGCCAACTCCTCTCCAGTTGACGGGAGTTGTGAGGATATATTGAAGGAAATAGCTGGGCCACCCCCTATGTACGACCAGACAACAAGATATCTCATATCAGCGGCTTTGTTCTTCTTCCCTTGTATTACATTGCTAGGCAATATTATGGTGATAGTAGCTGTGTTAACACACAAGCGTCTTCAGACGGTGACAAATGCGTTCGTGGTGTCTCTTGCGGCTGCCGACATTTTGGTGGCGTTGCTTGTCATGCCATTTGGTATATACCAGCAGTTCAACAATAAGGTCTGGAGACTGGGACGAGAGTGGTGTCTCATAACAACGAGTTTTGATGTCATGTTCAGTACGACGTCCATTTTTAATCTCTCGTGTCTCGCTGTGGACAGATATCTGGCCATCTGTCGACCATTTATCCACGAGCGTTTGACAAAGCCTAAGGTGATTATCATGTTGTCCCTATGCTGGATCGTGCCTATATTCATCTCGTTTGTGCCTATCATGAACAATTGGAATCAGATTGGTATAGAAGATTTTATCAACTGCGTTTTTCCACCGGAAGACGATTCTCACTGCGCGTTTGTTGTCAACAAGGTTTTTGCAACGGTGTGCTCTCTTATCGCGTTCTACATTCCATCTGTTTTCATTGTCATTTGCAACGTCCATATCTTTTCTGCGGCGAGAAAACAAGCGCACCAGATTCGCAGTTTAGAATTGTCCGCCCATAAACACCACCGGAAGGGCAAGTTAAAACACGAGACGAAAGCAGCGAAAACAGTCGGCATCATCATGGGTAGTTTTTTCGTCTGCTGGTTCCCATTTTTCTTAATGAACATTGTCGATCCATTTATAGGATATAAAATTCCATACATTATGTGGACGGTAGCCTTGTGGTTAGGATATATTAACTCTATGCTGAATCCTTTCTTGTACTACAATTTCAATAGACATTTCAAATTTGCTTTTCGACGATTGCTAACATTGAAAGTTTGTCGCGGTGTTAGTGAGTTCGAGGATGATATGGTTCCCAGCACCCTCTACACTGATTTGTCTCATTCAAATTCAGTCAATTCACAGTCTTGTTTACACGTGCACAACAATACAGGGGGCCGCCACTCTATAACAAGTGGAAATATCAATAACAATGTTGAGTTGTGACTAAAGTTCATGACGTCATTAGTAGCCGGAAGTTGTTTGTTAAACCGTAACATATCTAGAAACAGATATTAATTCGCTTAACTCTTTTTATGCTGAATTTTTAAATGAACTATACCATTTTTGAATAAAGTACCAGTTAATTTAAAGTGTAAGGTTGCTTTTCAATGACTAGATCAGAAAAAAGTAAAACGGACATTGCAGACGCTTATCAAAGTGCTCCTCAAGGATCTCCAGGGCCGCCATTTTTTTCGGATTTTTCCTAAATCTTCGGACTTTTTTCTAGAACATGGTAACTTAAAGCAGGCTGAGAGTAAAGCAGAATGCGCCATAAGGCGCATTCTGCTTAACTTCCAGCCGCCCTGCTTTATGTAGTCACGGGTCAACAAAACTAGAAACAGGCTATGGGGTAGAGGTGCGATTCGTAAATTCGCACTTGAAAAATGCAAATTTGAAAATCTTCGGATTTTTCATGTCAACTTACGACAGCTCTGTCAAACTGCTCCTCAAGGACCTCTTTGATCAGGGTCTACACGGTTTGCAAAGTATATTATTACTGATGTCCAGCATAGAAAGTGTTAAACAGATAAAACACGGAGATAAAGGTTGTAAAACAATTGGATGATTTAATCATACAAAAAGTCATAATCGAAAACTAATGTGATCGACCTCCTTTATGGGAAAGGTATAACTACCGCCTTATTGTAAACTGTTGTATCCGAAATATGCATGATGGAATTATGCTAATAGAATATAATTGTCGGTGTGATTAACCCTTTCACTTTTATCGGGAAATAGTGCTCCCTGCCAACAACGACCCTCCTTACAACGATTCCCTCCTTACAACAATGATTCCGCTGTTCCCCAAATGAGACAGTAATGTCCCAACATTTTCATGGCTGCAATATCGTCTGCTTTTTATTGTCGTCTGCTGTTTTCTCAAATTTACATATTGGACGTTTGACCAAAAAATAAATGATGACGAGTGACAAACAACGTGAATCTAGATCAGACGCCGCGTCTGATCTGGATTCAAGCTGTTTGCAAATGTAAGCCAATTTCCCTCCCTATAACAACTCCCTTCAAACAACAAACACTATGGGTGTCGTTGTAGAGAGGGAGCGCTGTACGAATAAATCATTGTTTCCTTTAAGTCGCAAACAAATCCAGTGTTGTGATAATCATAAGTCACAATTTAGGATTAGTTGTAGACATAAGGATGTAAGTTATCATGTAAAAATGACTAATTTTTGACAATTCTGATTATTTATTTTAATCCGAGTGGCAAACAGTTTTGTGCCTTATCAGACACCGGGTTACCCGGCGTCTGATCTGGCTCCAAACTGTTTGCAAAGGAAATAATAGTTTAAGCGTAAACGCGTTTATTGGGAAAGAATAACGTTTTCTCCACTGTACTTACTTACACAGTCTTACGCTTGAGACGGTAAGAATAATCTCTAACACTTTGGATTGGTTCCAAGCTTCTGCCAGAATATCAGAAGCTGGAAGCCAAGTCAAAGCGTTTGTAAATACCGGTATAGCGCACTTGACAGTGAAAGGGTTAATATAAATATGTGTTGATGTTTCTTTGTATTCGGGTTATGAGAGTAAATATACCATGCTGTTATAATGTGTGTGATACACTTAATCATTTAACCTTTTTAACAGTTGAGAAAACGTTATTTTTTCCCGTTTAAACGCAAACGGATGGCAAACGCAAAGCACTAAAACGTAGAAAAGTACAATATTTGGACAATTCTGACAATTCATGTTTATCTTGGTGGCAAACAGTTTGGGGCCTGATCAGACGCCGTCTGATCAAGCTCCAAACTGTTTGCAATGGAAATAATAGTTAAAGCGTAAACGCGTTTATTGGGAAAGAATAACGTTTTCTCCACTGTACACTAAGTCATCTAATTATTCATACACTAAGGAAAGTAGTCCCCAGCCAGGAGCTCCAGAACTTGATATATTGAAGTTTAGTTTCCCATTAACTTTACAAATGGGACCTAAAACAGTCTGAACGTAAAGTAGAATGCTTATTAAGAAGCATTTTGTTTTACTTTCAGTCTGCTTTAAGCAATAGCCTGTTTTCAAAACTTGATAAGGTTATGGGACAACGGGTTAACATTAGTTTAGTTCCATGTTATGAAACAAAATATATTCCACCGTACGCTAGATGTCCGTTGTTAACTTATATAATTTGCATATCGATGACGTTTTCTACTTTAGGATGGTACAGGTACATGTAACTGCTTAAAACGAGAACGTGTTCTACTGTACGCTCTCCCTGCTGTAACCATCTTCCTGTCAGGATGCGGTACCGCACTGTAAACTAATAACATCTATTTCTCTGACAGGGGGTAAATACAAACGCCTTGTTCTTGCTATACCTGTACAGTGGATAATCTGTTATTCTTTCCCAATAAACGCGTTTACGCTAAAACTATTATTTGCAGTGCAAACAGTTTGGAACCAGATCAGACGCCGGGTAACCCGGCGTCTGATCAGGCTCCAAACTGTTTGCCACCAAGATAAACAAGAATTATCAGAATTGTCCAAAAGTTGTTCTTTTCTACGTTTTAGTGTTTTGCGTTTGCGTACGTTTGCGTACGTTTGCGTTTAAACGGGAAAGAATAACAGATTCTCCACTGTAACATATACCTGGATGTTCAATGAATACGTTTGCACTATGGCATCATCTATTTTATACACTTATCTTCTGCTTTTATTTCTCAAATTTAAATGTCACGTGTTTTGACGTGAGACATATTGAAATGAGCACAAAACAGTATGGATCCTGATTAGACGCCGCCTCACGCGACGTCTGATTAGAATACAAACTGTTTGAAAATAAGTATTGTATACGGGGTAATGCAGCGAATGGGATAAAATTGGTTAAATAATTCAGTTTGACCTCGTGTAAGTGTGAATAATGTATTGTGTATTTATGAACATTGGTTAATTAGACTTGATTCTTCCTTACCCCCTTTCGTTGTTACAATTATTTGCATACCAGTTGCTACCAGCATCAGCGCAGAAAACGTTTCTTTAT
Organism: Gari tellinella; assembly: GCA_922989275.2. NCBI lineage: Eukaryota > Metazoa > Mollusca > Bivalvia > Cardiida > Psammobiidae > Gari > Gari tellinella. The sequence continues at coordinate 52,673,180 of OV277866.1, forward strand.
CTCCAAATTAACGCATTTATGGCTGTAACCTGACGTCTGACCAAGCTTCAAACTATTTGCCACTCAAATTAGAATGAATAGTCAGAGTTGTCAAAAACACTTGGTATTGTCAACATTTTATTGCAATGTGTTTGCGTTTCGTTTGTGTTTAAAGGAGGAAATAATAACGTCTTCCCCACTGAAAGTTCGACTCGAGCGGCTTTGGGGTATCAAAAATCGACGGTATACTTTGTGTTTTGACGGCGAAAACAATTCCAAAATTATGAACAAACCTAATAATACTAAGAAACTCTTGCAATTGCAAGATTCTAACGAGGCATAAGAGCCTACTAGATAAGTCTTTTTCACCAAACCTAGTTTAGCGTTATTACTTTTTTATTTACGCCAAACGGTGTACTAAATCAGAGTTTGTTAAGTTGTCTACGCGTGGACACGTATAGCCTGCGGATGGATATCAACTGATTAATAACTATCTTTAAAAAGCAAGCTAAGTCACAGGTGTCGAGATGGTCTAGTGGTTAACAGATTACACCTTGTTCCAGGGGCCCGTTTTATAAAACTTCGTACGGCAAATGTTGTCGTATGTCAGATTATTAAAGTCTGAATTATTATTTATTTCGCCATCTAATCCTGTCTTGTCACAACTCTTTGGACTCGTCTTGAAAAGACGATTCCAAAGATATGTCACAAGACAGGATTAGATAGAGAAATAACAAATTAAATATATTTTAAAGTTTTGACCTACGACCGTTTTTGTCGTACGAAGTTTTATGAAACAGACCCTAGCTATATATCGAGTATGAAAAACAAAACAAAACAAAACGACGGACGGCAGCAGACACAGGGCGATCATAATGGCTGGCATTGGCACTTTCTAAACCTCAGCGCCAGCAGGGCTTTGATTGGTATTCTGTTTTCGTGCACTTTTCGACACTGAGTCCCAAACTATTTTGCCAACGATGCAGTTGGGATAAAATAGTGTTTGTCTGTTTGTCAACCTGAATTAATACAATCTCCCATGGATAAACACTAATCCATCAATCTCCTCAAGCAACAGACTGGTATTAATATCTTTTGTATAACTGACTATAACCACCCAGTTATCAGTCCATCCTCTTTATTACGACTATATACATACTATCTCTATATAGTACCAAAATCTACACTGTGTAATTGTTACCTACCATTGATTAATACTCGAAGGATATACCGTTTAATAGAATTTGATAAACGATATGTTTGAGGCAAACGAGAAATTAAAACATCATAGCATTGCCACTGTAAGAAGATTGAAAGGTTAGCTTAGGCCATCGACCGCCCAGCCGACTTTCAATTATTTAAATCGGCTCCCTCTGGTTTTAAAGCTACTTTTATAAATCTTTAATCTCGGCAGTTTTTCCTCAAAGGCCATTTACTTCTCGCTAGTATTCCATCTGTAGAGACAGAAATATATCACTTTTCAAAGACGCCGGTTGCATTCTTAAGACATTCCAAGATATTTAAAACAACTGTGACTTTCAATCAACTATGAAACCTCGATACGTGAGTTCACTTATGTCAAACTTATCAGAAGTTCAAAGTTAAAACATGGCTGAGCCAGGTTTTAACTTTGAAATTCGGATAAGTTCTACTTAACCCTTTCCCCCATAGAAGCGCCTTTTAGCACCTTTAATTTATTCCTCAAATGAAAAAATAGTTCCAATTTATACAGTCTTGAAAAGGAACCATAAGAACAAAATTCTCAATCCAAACAAATAATAGTTTCAATCAGGCTTAAAGTAAAGTAGAATTACTTTCAATCTGCTTTAAGTGGTCACATGTGTTCAAAACTAGAAACAGGCTATGTGGTAAAGGGTTAAGGTGGTTCGACAGCGGGCGGCCCGCATCTCGAGTTCCGGAAATGCTGATGACTTTCACATGATCTTTTCGGCACGTGCTTATAGTAGAAAATATACATAAAGAAAGGTTTGATAACCACCATTGTCTTCTTTGTTAGCGCATTTGGTAGAGTGAGTGACTAGCAAACCAAAGGTTCCAGGTTCGATTCCCACGCGCTTCATTTTGTTTTAGATAAATTGTCTGATTTTTATTTTCTAGTCAATTTATAACGTAGGCACCAACGGACAGTCTATGTTTAGTCACGTAATAATGAATAATATCAGATGCAAGTATTGACAAGTGACAACTAAACTTTGTGAGGATTTATAGCCTATATGACAGATGGCAGCTTAACGCAGGACAAAAGTAATGCTTAAAGATAGATCCAAAAGGAGCTTTTATTTATTACATTTGTTATACATTAAGCAGTCACATGTCTTTAAAGATCTACAGGCCACCGTATTCAAAGGTCCCTTATTACAGGTTTGACTTTTGGTATTATTTAGAGCTGACGACATTTTAAAGTTGAACTCAAGGAAGGTAACTCGTTTTGTGTTAACTTCTGGAAATCATGTATAAAATGTAAATTCTACTGTAGATTTTCATTAAATTTTTGTGACTAGTTGAATTAAGTTATATCTATCTAAAAAGAGTAAAACAAGTGTATGTTAAACAGCTAGATTTTTTTGTAATTTGAGATTTAGTGACTTTTTTAGAATTTGACTTTTTTAAAATATTGATATTTCCAGGAAATATGTCATGAAATATTTTTGTTTGCACAAAATCTTATAGTCTCCGTACAGTTTACTTGAATGTACAGAAATTATTGAGTTATATCATTATATAAAGAAAATATTCCTGTTTATTAAAAAAGGAGCTTTTCTCGACAAAAGGTCCTGTCAGAAAAAAGCACTGTAACTTTGTTTTACCTTAACGATTTTTCACTCTCCATATGGTATATTTCAATTTAATCAAGGTTTCGAAGAATTCTGACAGGGAATAAGCTGACCCGCGAACCACCTTAAGCGAAATTTAGTTACCGAAATAAACTGTAAAATCGTTGGTAACTTTGGCTTGAGCAAACGTAAGTAATTGATGATTCGACTTTACTAGATTCCGTTTTAAAATAGTTTTAGGTCGACTTTAACATCAAATTATTTACTAATATTTCAGAATGTCACTGCATTAATTAAGTTTTGTCTAAAACAAATAAAAAGTAGAATTAGGCTTTTGAACTTTACAGTATTATTCAAATAGGTCTATATTTCTGCATTGGCTGATTAAGCTTGACTTTGTGCATTTTGGTAACTCGTGAGTAGATGCAATACAAAGTCCTCGTTTTTAAATGTATTTTCACTATTTTATAAAATGCGATATAACATGGCATGTTTCATAAACATAGAGTCATTGTTCCTCCTATAATGTCGTGTTTGCACTAAGACAGTCGGCCATCCTTAAACTGTTGCTCGACACTGCAAAACACACAATCATATGCTGACTGTTCAATTTTTTCTTTCTTAAATTATACAATTGGAGAAAACGTTATTCTTTCCGTTTAACCCTTTGAGCCCTAGTCCCGCATATTGGCGTGCTTTGCAAACAGTGTAAATGTGAATAGTACACTTGTCCTATGCAAACAGTGAAGACCCAGATCAGAGGGCTCCTAGGAGCCCTCTGATCAGGGTCTTCACTGTTTGTCATAATGCCAAACATTGACAAAACAACCAATAAAAGTCAGAAATGGACTAGACTAAAATGGAAACTGGAATTTTCCATTTAAAGCTTTAGGGAGGAAAGAGTTAAAAGAAACGCAAACGCAATGCAATGAAATGTAGATAAAAACAGGTTAACGAGTAATGCATAGTTATCAAAACCTTAACTGCAAACAGTCTGAAGCCTACTCTGATGTCAACATCTTGCAGTAGAAAATATTGTGTCAGCATAAACGTGGGTTTTGGAAAAAAATAATAAGCCATCCCATAATAAAACCAGTCTTATGGCATTGCAACATTGTACAGACCAAACAACGTTATCATCCTAGTCTCTCTATCTGAGTTTTGTCTACACTACCAAATACCCTTTATAAAACGCTACATACAGTGGAGAATCTGTTATTCTTTCCCGTTTAAACGCAAACGTACGCAAACGTAAAGCACTAAAACGTAGAAAAGAACAACTTTTGGACAATTCTGATAATTCTTGTTTATCTTGGTGGCAAACAGTTTGGAGCCTGATCAGACGCCGGGTTACCCGGCGTCTGATCTGGCTCCAAACTGTTTGCACTGCAAATAATAGTTTTAGAGTAAACGCGTTTATTGGGAAAGAATAACAGATTCTCCACTGTAACATGTTTTAGATTCATTTGAGTGACAAACAGTGTAGATCAAGACCAGCCGCCGCGTCTTCTACACTGTTTGCAATGCAACAAGTCAGGTTTTCTCATGGCACGGCTACAGTGGAGAATGTGTTATTCTTTCCCAATAAACGCGTTTACGCTAAAACTATTATTTACAATACAAACAGTTTGGAGCCAGATCAGACACCGGGTAACCCGGCGTCTGATCAGGCTCCAAACTGTTTGCCACCAAGATAAACATGAAATATGAGAATTATCCAAAAGTTGTTCTTTTCTACGTTTTAGTGCTTTGCGTTTGCGTACGTTTGCGTTTAAACGGGAAAGAATAACAGATTCTCCACTGTATATATGGTTTTCTTCCCTGTAATTCCGTTGAAATGAACACATTGATCAACATCTAATTATTCAGTTGGCAACCAGATTTTCAATAGAGTAAAAGCTATTAAAACACACCGGGTTTTAAAATCCGCACTGCCGATGTCAGTACAGCATAAATAGCATCAGATGAAGCCTTAGGTAAAGCTTTTAGAAGCAGTCAGTTTTATATATATCTCAACATGGAATAGGGAATGCAAACAAATGCTTTTAAGAGCTAAAAATTGCAAAATTGAATTACATGTAGTTTGAAACTGAGATAAAATATTATTACGTCAATCTACAACTCTGCCTACCTAACTGATTTTATATAATATACATAATAATAAAATGTTTGGTATTTTCCTTGTCCATATCTGTCATTTAACTCTTCTACTGCCAAATTAAATCGCCTGCTTAGAAACTGAAAACCTTATGGTAAAATAACATTTTAATATCGTTTGTATCGATATTGATGTTGGCAATATCGATATGAGCTTCAAACCACCTGGATCGTGGTGAAACACCGCCTTGTTCAATTATAATATTACCATTCCTATCTAAAATAAAAAGGAGGACTGAACACACATCTACACCAAGGGGTAGACGCCACCAGATAATGATTAACAGTTTATATGCTATTTCATATTGATATCTTTTTATTGGTCTATTGCTGATAAGGAATCGTTCAAACAATTACAGCGGGCGATTTAAAATGTACAGGAATACAGCATTCTTTTCCAAAATATGAACGCTAATTGGTTCGCTGTCCCGAATACAGTTAAATCTCTTTTATTTAACTCAATTCGTTTAACTATTTCTTATTTAATTCCACCAGTTGAGATCATAGTAGTTTAGAATGTTACCCAACTGCAAAAAAAGCGTCATTTGTTTTGCAAGGTCAATGTCGATTGATTATCTTTTAGTTTCACCTTTGATTTAGATATAAAAGTACAAAACATATAAGAAATCAATTGACACAAGGACCATGTCAGTTAAAGATACTTGGATATAAGCTTTGAAAAACAGTGTCCTTCACTGCCTTACCCCGGACACAATGCTTAATTTCAAACACTGTTTGGCACTCATTTTAATATTAATTAGGTCAGAATAACTAAAAATTTAATTTTAGAAATAAAAGCAGACTATATTTGTTAAAAATTGATGACGTAATAGTAGTGAAGGGGTTACAGTGGAGAATCTGTTATTCTTTCCCGATAAACGCGTTTACGCTAAAACTAGTTTTTCTTGTACAAACAGTTTGGAGCCAGATCAGACGCCGGGTAACCCGGCGTCTGGTCTGGCTCCGAACTGTTTGCCACCAATATAAACATGAATTATCAGAATTGTCCTAAAGTTGTTCTTTTTTACGTTTTAGTACTTTGCGTTTGCGTTTCGTTTGCGTTTAAACGGGAAAGAATAACAGATTCTCCACTGTAAGTACATGTGATACATTACTCCTTCTCACTTTTTTAGAATTTAGCTTTTTCTTAAGTGTACAAGTAACCCATCGTTGTGCATGTCCAATAGTTTGTATCCTAATCGGACGCCGGGTAACTCGGCGTTCGACCTGGATCCAAACTATTTGCAACCAAGAAGCAAGTGGTGCTTAAAAGCACGCTGTATAAGATTGTGATTTTTGACGCATTTGTTTAACAGGTGTGTCGATATTGGCGGTATTTAAACTTCTGTGATATACAGTAGAACCTCTCTATAACCACCACTTAAACGAAGGCTTATTTGTTGCCATAAAAGACAGGTGACAGCTTAGAGCAAGATGACAGTAAAACAGAAAGCTCCTACAGGAGCTTTCTGTTTTACTGGCACCTTGCTTTAAGCGGTCACCTGTCGTAATCATCTATTAATTAACACCATTTAGTGGTCGTTATGGAGAGGTTTTACTTAGCAATAAAGGCTACCACTATAGAGTATGGTATGATAGTTCTATAGTATACAGAGGCGAATGATGATATTCTTACATTTATAAAATGTTTTTGGTTAAGGTAGTTCGACCCTAATGAGACCAATGTCGGTCACTATCAGTGTCCTTAGTAGAGCTATCTACAATTATCGTCCACTGACGGTCTGTGCAGATCTATAGTCTAGCATATTTCGAAACGGTCCGTCATTTAACCAGAATCGCCAAATCGCGCTACTTTTGGTACCGATGGTGGCCAACTTGAACAAATCTGATTAGAGAAGTACTACCTTAATGACTAGTAAATAGTTTGAATATCGTTATGTGTTTAATCCAAAGTTGATTTTTTAAAAGGAATTTTAGGGAGGAATTTTGTCGTCATTGTTTTAAACCCGCGACAAATCTTCCTGCGAGAGATTAATAGACTGGAATGAATGTATCATTAAAAGTATGCATAGTGTTGTGATTTGATTTTAAGTTAGAGGAACCCTAATGAGATTGGGCCAATTTAGATCAATATCGGTACTATACGGAGATCGATCGGCCATTCCCGTCCAGTGTCGGTCGGTTCCGAGCCATACTTAGCATGGTTCGGAACAGGGCGTCAGTTGACGAAAAAGACCGATCGATGTACGCCGATCACCAATTTTGGTCCGATCCTATTAGGGGTCCTAAATCTTAACGCTAATCTGGATATCAGTTCTTATTAAATATCTATACTAAACGTATTAAACAAGACATATGAGCCCGCACCGCGAGGTACAAAAACCTTAAGACATTACAAACACAGCAAATAAGCTAGTTCTACAAAGTTTGCAATGTCAGAAGGCCTGTCATTTCGCGGAGTGGATCATTTATAAATTTTCTTTTTTTGCTAGACTAGAATTGTAACAGACAGAACCTTTCTAATAAAACATATATTAGCGGACAATGTATTGACGAAATATAAATGTTGTTCTGATAGTATTGCACCATACAGTAGTCTAGCACAATTTTTCCGGACAACCCCATATTTATAAACCCTTAACCCATTTGTGCCCGCGATCCCATATATAGGACTCTGATCAGACGCCGCATTATGCGGCGTCTGATCAAAGTCTACACTGTTTGCTGACAGGAATTTTAATATAAAACAAAATGAAAATGAAAATTTTGACCTGGCATCCCTTCGATAAAAAATGGACTAATCCAATATATAAACATGGAAGAATCAACTGGGCATAAATGGGGTAATCTGCACCTGAACTAGCTCCAAACTGTTAGCGATTGACGTCAGTTGTGGGAGCATTAAAATATCACTGCCATGACGGCATCTGCTTTAAACAAGTGCCGTCTGTTTTTAGTTCTCACATTCAATGGTAAGGTATTTTTACTTAATATTGAAATGAGTGTCAAACAGTTTAGATCCTGATCAAACGCCGCGTTACGCGGCGTCTGAACAGGATCCAAACTGTTTGCAAACAGGAGTAAGGCAGAGAAGAGGTTTTTAAAAAAGTGTTCGTACTTTAAAATTTTGATACTCTATATCACTTTTAGATTTATGGATTCTCCGTATACACACGTGGGCACATAAAGAGGTCTTGACGACAAGAAAAATATTCCCCTATAGACAGCAGCTGCAAATTATTTAAGACAATGGTAGATTTATTTAAGATTTTTTATATACGTAGTAATTATTTACATTAAAAATTAATGATAATTATTTGTTTTCGTCTTACGGTGACTTTTGCTATCTTAAGCAACGCTTGTATTGAAGTGTTTAAAACATGTGGTTGTTTCATGCAAAATTAAACTGAACATAATTATACAGTGCTCCCTCTCTACAATGATTGTGTGTGTTATTCGGAGGAAGTTGTTATAGGGAGGGAAATGTAATACCCTGACAGAGATGTGCACGACTTGGCTTACAATTGCAAACAGATTGAACTCAGATCAGACACCGCGTGGCGCGGCGTCTGATCTACATTCAAACTGTTTGCCACTCGTCATTAGGTTTTTTCTGTCAATAATGTTCAATATATTGTGTAAATTTGAGAAACTTGTTTGGGAAACGGCGGCACGCATTGTTGTAAGGATGGAGCCGTTGTTCGGGGGACCGTATTTTTGACGGAGCACTGTGCTTTCTGAATAAACAGATCGCTGTACTTATCTTGCCTGTGAGTTTTCGATATTTAACCCATTTGCGCCCAGTGGATTCTTCCATGTTTTATATCGGATAAGTCATTTTTTATCAAAGGGATGCCTGGTCAAATTTTTCATTTAATTTTGTTTTATATTGAAATTCCTTTCAGCAAACTGTGTAGACTCTGACCAGACGCCGCATAATGCGGCGTCTGATCAGAGTCTACACTGTTTGCCTATGTCCCATATATGGGATCGTGGGCACAAATGGGTTAAGGAAGGTTGTTGCTTATAGCAAGATAAGCATTACTTTATTGATTTATTAATAAATTTTGTCATCTGCTTTTAACTTCGTAAACAATACATATTTTAAGCGAATGTTATTGGGAGAAAAGTGGTGTATAGTATATACAATGTATATGATATATTGAAAGATTTATTAATAAGATAACTATGCAGTATAAATGCTTCATTTCTTTTGGTCAGTTGACTTTTTTTTCCAATATTTCTTTAAAGTAATTATTCGTGTTGCCACTGTTAAAGTTTGATATGCAGTATTCCCTCTCTACAACTACAATGTACACTCAATGGGACACAACAAATGTGAGCGTTGTTTGGAGAGAGTCGTTATAGGGAGGGAAAGTTAATACATGACTTACATTTGAAAACAGCTTGATTCCAGATCAGAGGCCGCGTAATTAATTTAAGCTGTGTGTCACTAGTCATTATATCTTTTTAATGAAAAAAATCCACTTATATGTTACAATGTACTTTGAGAAAAAAACAGCATACGAAAATTTCAAGCAGCCAATATTGCAGCTGCTTAAATATTAAACATAATTGTCATGTTTAGGGAACTGTGGCAACGGTCGTTGTATAGGGGGTCGTTGAGAGGGGCACTGTATTGGAAACACAAGCCTTTAGGAAGTCGAACATACCAAAATGTCAGTATAGTTACATTTGTATTTGACTTGATATGGAAATGAGTGGCTCAGCTACCTATTAACATTAAAATGCGGACATGTATGCTCTACAAAAGTTGTGCCCAGTGTTATAAAGCATTTGAGATGAGTCGTATGCAAGTCGCAATATTTTCTTTTTTCAGATCTGACCAATCAAAAGATCACTGACTCATCTGAAAGGCTTAACCTCTTTCACTGCCTTACCCCGAGTACAGTAGTTATTTGGAAACAGTTTGGACCCTGATCAGACGCCGCGTAACGCGGCGTCTGATCAAGATCCAAACTGTTTGACACTCGTTTCAATATTTCTTAAATCAAAATACCTAAATATTAAATTTGAGAAATAAAAGCAGACGACAATTGTTTAAATTTGATGACGTCACGACAGTGAAAGGGGTAAAACCATGGAGCCAGGTTACCAAGACTGTGCTGTAGTTATCTTTCATTAGAATCTACCTGCCTTTAAACTAGATTACAGAACTGTTAATTAGCAATATTCTGGGTTCTATTTCCAGTCATATATTTCACATAACGTGGCTTCGTTCTAATAATGAAGCCATGTAAATATGAACATGACGTCAACTCCTGTGATATGTTCGGATATGTTCGGATATTATTGAAGCTGTAGTTTCCTCATGTCACAACAGGGCTGCCATTTCTCCGGATTTTTCCTAAGTATTCGGATTTTTATCCTAGCAGATCGTTGCTTAAAACAGGTTGAAAGTAAAGCAGAATGCGCCTTAAGGCGCATTCTGCTTTACTTTCAACCTGTTTTACATGTAAGCAGTCACATGTCTTCAAAACAAGAAACAGACTGTGGGGTAAAGGTACGATTCGTCTGAAAAATTGAAAATTTGAAATCTTAGGATTTGTATCATTAACTTATGGCAGCCCTGCCACAAGTGACAGGGTTTCAAAGACCTTGATACAAATCATAATTATGTTTTTCTGATATCTTTAAACCTTACACAGCGGGGAAGTTATTATTCTCCTTTTCAATGAAGCAAAACGCAATTAAATAAAGACGAGTGTGAGTTCTTGAAAATGTCGTCGATTTACTGATACCCTAGTGGCATACAGTGTGTGCTTCCGTATAAGACACATGTAGCGTGTTCAATTACCACTGTTTGCTGTTTAGGTTAGCAGTAGGCCTATGTGCCCCACGTGCAGTGTGCAGAGTACAGTAGAGAAAACATTTAAACCATTATTTTCATTGCAAACAATTTGGAGCCAGATCAGACGCCGGGTGACCCGGCGTCTGATCAGGCGCCACACTATTTGCCACTCAGAATGAGATTAAAACTGGTAGTTAGAATTGTCAAAAAGTTGTCATTTTCTATATTTCATTGCAATGCGTTAGTGTTTGAACGGAAGAATATAGCTTTTTCTTCACTATATTTTAGACCGGTAGCCAACTCGCAAGTGATTGCCATCGATTTCTTTACTGAACTCATCACTGCATTGTCCAGTCCGAGGGCGTTTGAGATCGTCTGTTTCTGTGTAAATGTTCTCTTTATAGAATGTCATCTCTCTGGCGTCGTTGCCATCGTCGTTGTCGTCGTCGGTGCCGTCCGAAAGCTTAACGTTGGTCATAACTTCTTCAATGTTCCGTTTACAACTTTCATATTGGTATGCATTTTTATCTTGACAATTCCTATCTAGACATACCAAAATACCATACCAACAAATTGACATTGACCTTTGACCTAATTAAAAAACCCAGATTCCTGTTGGCACTCGTAAACGGTGATCTTGTCGGGAGGAACACTTGTCCTATGCAAAAAAAAACCGTTTATGTCTTCTCAACTGCATGCATGCCTTTCAGTTAAAAATGACAAATCGGCTATGTCTAAAAAGCATGCGTTATGCACAGAGAGAGTGCCCTTACTAAAAGTGTAATGGAACAAACAGAGTATGCATTAGTTTAGACACTACTTCAACAACAACTGTACCAAAACTACCATGTCCATTACAAAATTTTAAGAGCCAGATTGTTTGTCACTCATATTAAAACGAATCGTCAACTTTTCAATACATTGCCACTGTCTACGTTTTATTGCAATGCGTTTGCGTTTCGTTTGAAGAGGAAAATAATTTCTTCTCCACTGTCGAAACGACAGAAGGATGTACATGCATAGAGTAAATTATAGTTATGACCACACAAATACGGCTCTTTTCGGAGTTTTACTCTTTCAATGCCAAATTCATCGTGAGGTTTTTATCCCTTCATCGCCATAGTATCGTCTGCTTTAATACTGGTGTCTGTAACATCGTTTCAAAATTAGATTTAAGGCAGTATGGTCGACAAATCTTCGAAATCAGTGCCAAACAGTTCGGATCTTGATCAGACGCCGCGTTCTGATTAGGATCCAAACTGTTTGTTACGTTGCCTTTTGGCGCCATTGACTGTTTAGTGTTCAATATTTATTTCAGCATAAACATGTTATTACGAATGTTTATCGCCATAAACAAAATGTATAAAAGTGAAATGGGTTAAGGCATACAATTGACTAAAGCATGATGAACAAAGCATAGAAAGCTAAGAAAATAAGAATTCCGCTTTAATGACGTAGACGTAATGATTAAAGCTGTCACTTAACTTTGACATCGAAAACCGGCCTTACATTAAGTGGTCATACTAGCATGGTTTACTATATTCTGTTCTTATTGTTTCCAAGTTAAGTGATATTTTTGTACATTGAAAACGAGGAGAATATGTCTAAACGTAAACTGTAGTTTGTATTTATAGATCATAATATGTGTCGCCATGACAACCTCGATTCACCATAGCAACGTCTTAAAACACGATGTATATAATAATAATATATATATTGTCTCCCTCCCTGATACCCTTCACACCGTCATATCCATGTTGAACATTTCAAACTCATTATTGAAGTGATAGGAAATGCACACGAGTATGTGAAGTTTCTTCGAGAATGACTGATACTACTCCAAGACACATAAGTCGAACTTCGATATCTCGAACTCGATTAATTCGACATACCCGTATTTCAAAGTTAAAACGCGGCTAAGCCGCGTTTTAACTTTGAAATGCGGTTATGTTTAGCTAAACAGAGCTTCACATAAAGCATATTCATAGTTCGAAACATTGGATAGTTCGAGTTAAACGAGTTCTAGATATCGATGTTCGACTGTACATGTAGTAAAATACTCACTTGTCTTATATTTAAGTTTTTAATCCCTTCACTGCCATAGCGTCGTCTATTTTAAACAATTGTCGTCTGTTTTTTTATTTTTCGAATTTTGATTCTATGTCTTTTGACTAAAATTATATCGTTATTGGTGTCAATAGGTTTGCAAATAACCGTTGCATGCACTTTGAGTAAGGCAGTGAAGGGGTGACGACAGATGGGAACTTAATGCAGAACGAAGGTAAATAAGGAGATTTTCTTGTTGTACGTTTGTCCTGCATTAAGCATCCTCGAGTACTGTCCGTCCTAAATGATACGTCGCTCGAGATATGTTGTAAATTATATTATTGAGTTCGATAAATTTTTAAACGGTGTAACCTTTTAAAAGCATTTGAGACAATTATATATTTGATAAATAAGTGAATTATTGTCCCTCAGTACGAGTAACACTCATCAACAGTGTTAACAATAGCATAATTTAAGTATGCCATGTTCGGTTAACCGGTTTACCGCTGGGAAGAATTAGCGGTTAATCGCTCGATCGGTTTACCGGTCTAACATGTATCTATTCGGAAGACATTTCGGTAATATATTCAACCGTTCTGTTGTTTATTTGGTTAAACATTAAACAATTAATAGTTCGAATATTTTATCGGTTTCCCTTTTATCAAGCTGAATTTGAAATCCTCTTATAAAAACAAAGTCAGACAACATTAGAAGGACACTCTGCGTGCGTATGTTTATGAATTCCAGTGTTCTGTCAGAGAATTATTGTGCATTTACCTGTCTGTGAGAGAGAAAGAACAAGCTACTCATAACACCCTATGATAGGATTATATGCCCTTCGCTCACAGCTAATTTTCAATATCATTGTTGTTCTCATTTGTTTTATACATCTACCTGACTGTGCTAATCTTACTAGGTTATTATTTGCTTAGCTCACTAATACCTTTGACCATTGGCCAACAGTAAAGACCCAGACTAGAGACACTGGGAAACACGGCGTCTCATCGAGACCTGCAGTTGTGTATGACTTGCATATATGTGATTTTCAGCAAATAAGTGAGAAATAAGTGTATATATGTTACAGTCAATCATTACACGTAATGACTAGTCAATCTGGGAAATGACTTTTTCACATAGTCCTTTAATGATACTATTTATGATGATAGACAATGATGTTTTTTAAAAGTTTAAATATTTCCTGCACAAAACTCCACATTTATTTCACACCTTATTTCAGTCAATTTGTAAAATGATGTTTAAAACCTTGAACGCTGTAAATTTATAGGAAATAATTGAATAATTTTCATGTAAAGCTACAGGCTATATTTTGTTTTATTTTTATTTTTAAAAATAATTTTGACAAATTGAGTGGTTTTGTAGAGAGATTGTGGTGTTTTGTGCATGAACTTTTTTGACCTTTGAAAAATATCATTGTATAATTATCAGAAATTGTAGCATTAAAGGACTATGTGAGAAAGTCATTTCACAGATTGACTAGTCATTACGCGTAATGACTGATTACACAGATTGACTGTAACATATATACGCCATTGTGCATGAGAGTGACTTCGTCAAACAAGAACAGTGGAAGCATTCTTTTACATAAATGGGTCAACATAAGTAGAAGTCTTAATTTATACGGTTACATCAAATCGACTCTACATTTGAAACTTGAAACTTTTTTGAAACTTTATCATTTGGTTAAACGCCTATTTTTTTAAATTCATGCATTCAATGGCGTTGTTCATCGAGATAAAATCAAATCAGTTAAAAGATAATAATGAAAATAATAAAATTAAAAAGAAACAAATATAAGAATATATATAAAAGGTCATACAGCGCCAATGAATGATGAGGGACTATGGGATAAAATTGTGATGATTTCAGGATGATTACATTGCACTTTTCCCTCGTGTTTGGTAAATGTTTATAACAGTTTAACATTGAGCAATATTACATGTTCAATATAATCTAATATAAACATTTTAGAATGTATCCAAGAAACTGTACCTCTGATCCACAGAACTGTATACAGTGCATATTACAATGGCTGGTCAAATTATACAACTGAACACAAAAACTAACAGTACCTCATCAATCGGATATATCGGGCTTTTCCCTTCATATCATGATGAGAAAAGGGTAAACGTATTCCGAATGAGTACCTCGGGTAGCCAATGATATTATGGTATTTTATTAACAAATGAATACTTGTATGTATTTGTTGTCACTATATGACAGTGTTTGTGGAAATAATTTTGTATGCACGTCCTCTGTAAAAGAAAGTATACACATGATATAGTTTATGGTTTCAGTATTTAACAAGTAAAAAGGTCAACTTCGATAGTGACAGTGAAGAAAAATTTATTCTTTCCCGTTTAAATACAAACTCAACCCAAACGCAATATCATTAAATTTAGCAAGTGATATTTTGATTTTTAATGAATTTAATGCCAAACAGTTTGGAACCTGATCAGACACCGGGTAACCCGGCGTCTGATCTGGTGCCAAACAGTTTTTATTGATAGATAGTATTGTTCTAGCACAAACGCGTTTATTAGGAAAAAATAATTTCGTCTCCACTGTAGAATAAGACACTATGTCATGTAAAAGAGTGTACTATAAAGTTTCATTGTAATGAAGGCTGGTAAAGAACGATGACTCCTTTAACCCTTTCCCCCATAGCATATCTCTAGTATTGAATGTAGGTGTCCACTTAAAACAGGTTGAAAGTAAAGCAGAATGCGCTTTAAGCGCATTCTGCTTTACTTTCAGCCTGCTTTAAGCTATCATCTGCTAGAATATAGAAAATATTTTGTATTATACATATTTATGAATGTATAAATTGGAACTATTTTCTTCAGAGCAAGAATAAACTGAATGCGCTAAAAGGCGCTTCTATCAGGGAAAGGGTTAAGCAAGCTGACAGAAAGCTCATTGAGAGGCACTCTCTGTTCCTGGCATCATGCTTTTATTTGTTTTAGGTGTTGTTGGGTTGAGTTTTTTTTTCTTCAAATTTATTGCAATATGACAAACAGTGCAGACCAATATTAGAGGATCCCTGTAGAAATTATCTGATCTGGGTATACGTTGTTTGCATAGGACAAGTGTAATTTTCACAGGTACAGTGTTTGTAAAGGACGGGTATACTCGTCGCTAGGGTTCAAAGAGCAAAGTTAATGTCCTCGAAAAGCATTCGTTTGTTTGGTTTCAAGTAATGATGAGACTTGGGTTCATTGAAACAAAATGACATAGCTGTGTGTTACTAATAAAAGGAAACTAATATAAATACTAATAAGTTCGTATGTCTTGCAATATGTATTAATAGTCTTTTTACTGAAATGCTGTGTTTAAAGATCGGTTACCAGCCTTTGCTTACAGGTGCACACGACATGTACATGTACAGTGGAGAATCTGTTATTCTTTCCCAATAAACGCGTTTACGCTAAAACTATTATTTGCAGTGCAAACAGTTTGGAGCCAGATCAGACGCCGGGTTACCCGGCGTCTGATCAGGCTCCAAACTGTTTGCCACTCAGATCAACATGAATAGTCAAAATTGTCGAAAAGTTGTCCTTTTCTATGTTTTAGTGCAATGCGTTTGCGTACGTTTGCGTTTAAACGGGAAAGAATAACAGATTCTCCACTGTATATCGGTTATTAGATTGCTTTGATGGATTTTTGTTGTTTAGATTTAATAACTCTTTCACCGCCAAAATATCGTCTGCATTGATAATGTCGCCGGCAATAGTTTTCAATTTATATTTAAACAATCTGTATCCTGGCCAGACGTCACGTAACGCTGTATTTGATCGGGATCCAAACTGTTTGGAGTCATTGGCAGTGAAAGACTGAAAGAGAAGATGACGTTATTCCACTCATACCTCATACATTGAAGAAAATGTTATTCTTTCCCAATAAACGCGTTTACGCTCAAACTATAATTTCTTTTGCAAACAGTTTGGAGCCAGATCAGACGCCGGGTAACCCGGCGTCTGATCAGGCTCCAAATTGTGTGCCATTCAGATTAACATGAAATGTCAGAATTGTCTAAAAGTTTACTTTTTCACTTGTAGTGCCTTGCGTTTGCGTTTCGTTTAAACCGAATAACGTTTTGGTTTAAACAATATTTTATTCAAATAATGAAATGGATTGGACAACAGGCATTGCCTATGTAAGTCCTCTCCACTAACGTTTTCTCCACTGAACGAGACAATAAACGACGTGTAGATCTATATAGCGTCTAGTATTAAATGAAGAAAAATACAGGTTCTTGAAATAATTGACGATATGTTAAAATCTGAGTGACAAACAGTTTGGAGCCTACTTAAATGCCGAATTTCACGACATCTTATCAGGCTGCAAACCGTCTTGCAAGTGCTTTCGCACAAACGCCTTTTAAGGGGGACGAAAACGTGATTATCATATCATATCACATTGTCATATTTTTATTCTAGAACATCTTAAAATATTTGAAGGCTGTCAAATTGTCAATAAGCTCGTTTTAAAATAACTTTTTTACTACAATGGAAGCGTATGTGCGGCATTCAAACAGTTTAATTCATATCAGACACCGCGTAACGAGGCATGGATATTTCTTTAGACAAAATGCCTAAAATGTAACTCCGAAAAATAATGCAGACAACATTATTAATGCAGACGATATCATGGCGGTAAGGAATGAAGCAGACGATAAAAGTTGGCCCTTGTTTGGTGAGTACAGCGAAGAAGACGTTATTTTTCCTAATCAAAAATTATTTCCATTGCATTGCAAACAGCTTGGAGTCAGATCTGACACCGGTTAATCCGGCGTCTGATCAGGCTCCAATTTGTTTGCAACTTAGATCCAATTTTTTAGATCTACAGCGTTCCCTCTCTACAACGACATCCAATGGGAGACAAAGATTGTGTGCGTTGCTCGGAGGGAGTCGTTATAGAGAGGGAAATAGGTTTACATTTGCAAACAGCTTGAATCCAGATCAGACGCCGCGTTACGCGGCGTCTGATCTGGATTCAAGCTGTTTGTCACTCGTCATTTATTTATTTTCTGTCAAAATGTCCATTATGTCACTTTGAGAAAAAAAGCAGACGATAAATTTAAGCAGACGACATTGCAGCAATAAATTTGTTAAGAAATAATCATCCTGTCTAGGGAATTGCGAAAAGTGTCGTTCTAAGGAGGGAGTCTTTATTGGGAGGGCCGTTGTAGAGAGGGAGCACTGTAGTAAGAAAGTTAAAACAGATGTTAATTTTCTACATTGTTTCGTTTTGGTTTCCTTCAACGGGGAAGAATAACGCCTTCTCTACTGTGACGTCGTTCAATGTAGTAACTCTTCTATGCAAATAATTATTCAACCATTATTTGTGCTAGCTACAGTGGAGAATCTGTTATTCTTTCCCGTTTAAACGCAAACGTACGCAAACGCAAAGCGCTAAAACGTAGAAAAGAACAACTTTTAGACAATTCTGATATTTCATGTTTATCTTGGTGGCAGATAGTTTGGAGCCAGATCAGACGCCGGGTTACCCGGCGTCTGATCTGGCTCCAAACTGTTTGCACTGCAAATAATAATTTTAGCGTAAACGCGTTTATTGGGAAAGAATAACAGATTCTTCACTGTAGCTATTACAAACAGTTTGGATCCAGGCGAGACGTCGATTAACTTCACGTCTCATCGCAGTACAAAAACAGTTATATAGGGGAGAAAACTCTGGCTTTCGCACATTGTCAAGTTGCACACGAGCTATCTCCCTTCTTTTATCAAATCCTTTTGTAGAAAAAGCCAATTTATTATGGTCTTTGTTTTAAAATATTTCTATTCTTAAGTCAGTAGATTCTTATGGCGTATTTACGGTTCGTAATTTGTTATTGGGGGCTATTACTATATGTCAGTATTTGTATTATTTTAAAAATAACGACTTCTGTTAATTGCAAAAAATAAGGATTAAATTATTTATGCATATATTTTATGTTAGTGTGTCATTGTTTAACGTTTATCTTCTATGTCACTAGAGGTAGCAAAGGCTTATACTGTGCATCAGCAAGAAAAGTTAAACTAAAATATTCTGACTCAGTGTTATTTCTTTTCCTCCATAATCATTCACTCCCTGAAACTTCAAATGTACCATTCCAGTTTCCAATTAGTCTAGTCCATTACCCTGATCAGAAGATGCCTTAATAGAAGCCCTCTGATCTGAGTCTTCATTTTACATAGCACAAGTGTACTCTTCACTGATACACTGTTTGCAAAGGACACTTGTGTGCCAGATGATGGTTCGAAGGTTTAAACCACTAAACACTCTGATTTAACAGTGATTTACCAGAAGATGACTATTGTTTCAGAGGTATGGCAAATGTTATAAGTTAACCATTTTTTGACTTCTGAATGACCTTGACCTTTGACCCAAGTTGTAAGGAGCTAAAAAGCTTTTTAATTCACATACACATGCCAAATATTGAAATCTTTATCACATGGCATACACATGCCAAATATTAAAATCTCTACCACATGCATTTCTAAAGTTATGTTAAATTCCCTCTACTTTACCTAAAAATGACCTTGACCTTTGTCGGACATGAATCAAATTGTACTGAGCTCAAGAGCTTCTTCGGGTGAATACACATACCAAATATAAAGTCTGTATCTCTTTGTAGTTCCAAAATTATTGCCAATGTTAAGATTTCGAAAGACAACGAAAACTCAGACACCAGGGTGATGACAATAGCTCATTGTTATCTTTGAACTAAAAATGGACAACACTTGCTTGGAATCTGGAACTGTCTATTTGAGACAAAGGTGAATGAGTAAATGTCAAGTACTGCGGGATATACCAGAATAACAATAGACAGCAACAGAGTGATTAACCATTTTATTTCAACCCCTCAACTGTCACTAAACAAAAGTTATTTAATCAGTTTCAAGATAGTTTTCTCAACACATAAAAATTTAACAATCTGGTAACATGTAAGCCAAAGCTTCATTTTGTACTGTACTAAGTTCAGAAAGTTTATGTTTCTATTCTTACTAATTAAACAATAAGTTCCAAGAACCCTGTTTACAGAGACTTCAAACAAATTGATGGACAATTTTAAGTTTTAACACTTCTACTGCTGAATACCCATATATAAAACTGCCCCCTATGAACATCTACCATATCATATGGTCTATTACAATTGTAATATTGGTTGATAATATCAATTGATTGATTGAGTTGGGTTTTACGGCACCGCGACACATGAAATGGTCATATGGCGCCGAATATCAAAAACCTTCTCCCAGACTCAGGTCAGACAGATCCTACAAGAAAACTGCAGATCCAGATCAGCGAGCTCCTTCAGGGGCTGTCTGGTCTGGGTCTACACTGTTTGCAAAGAGCATCCAGCAGGAGAGGGATTCAGAACATAATAATATGGAAGCCTTCATACTGTACAAATAATACAAAAAAAAAGTTCCATTGGGAGTTTGCTTCTAGCGTTTTGTCGGACACTAAGCATTCATCTATATTAAAGGATAATCATACTTCTTCTATTTGAATTGATGCTAAACATGGGCTTGGCTGTGGCCATATATTATATACACCTAGGGCTCAAGATAAGAGTGAGTAAACTGAACTATTCCAGGATTTACTCACTCTTGTCAGCAACATATCCTATGGCGTTTGAATCACCTTGAAAAGCGATTCTTATGAGTAGTTACACAGTAGGGTTTAATGCAGACATAGAATTTTCAGATTTTGAAATACTTCCCTTATCTGGAACCCTGTTAACAACAGTTACTACATGTTAATCAAATATTGGAAGTGACTGTAGCCATGATCACATAGAGTAATATAAATCAAATGTTCAGCAAGTCTTTGAAGTAATTCAACAATATTTCCTTTAAACAGTCATTCTATAAGAAATGCAATACTTAACACAGATGGCAATTTATTGTTGAACAAAACTTAAAACAGAAATCTCTTTGAAGCTCTCTACAATTTTACTTTTGTTTTAAAGTAATCAATCAGTTGCCTTTATACAGAGAAGGCATTATTTTTCCCCAATATACATGTTTATGCTAAATCTATTATTTTCATTACAAACAATTTGCAGTCAGATCAGACACCAGGTAACCCTGCAACTGATCAGGCTCCAAACTGTTTGTCGCTCAAATTCAAATAGTTTGTGAGAAACCTCAAAAAGTTGTAATCATTTCAGTGCATTATGTTTGCATTTCGTACGCGTTTAAACAGTAAAGAGTAATGTCTTATCCGCTGTAGATCTCAATAGTCTCATTAACTACTGGGTCAGAGGATGTTTGCACATCTCCTGGCATGCACCAAAAATTCTAAATACACTTCAAACATAATCATATAGTGTTAGTAAACAAATAAATGTGTCATTGATGAAAGAAATGATCCCACTATATACCCCCATTTAAATGCCCTCGAAAGATGCAAAATCAAATAAGCTTAAAGAAAGGTAAAGCAGAATGCTCCTTAAGGAGCATTCTGCTTTACTTTTGGCCTGCTTTAAGCAAAGATCTATCTCATTATTGAAAACAAGTTATAGAGGAAAGGTTTAAAATACAACAATTCTAAGTAGATAGAGGGTTGGCGATTTATTAGAGGAGGTGCATTGTGTCAGGGTATATAGTATTTCTAGAAAAGAGATGGCTTTACTGATAATTCCTACATCCACACAATTCTCAAAACAAACTTAAGTAACAAATATAAACTTTACCTGTATGACCATTTCAGCTGTACTTTACACATCCCGGTGTGAATACTTACACATTTAAAAACGAATAACAAATTCAGTAATACATAGTATTACCTTTAATTGAGCACTGCCAATATGGCATTCACATAGAAAAGCACACAAATTTCTATAGATAGCTTATGCAACTTTAACATACCTGTTTCAAATTGCCTCTTAAACCTTTTTAATCAATTACCCCATAAATATGCTATAAACCCTGTAATTATTCCTCAACTGAAGAAAATAGTTCCACTTAATTATACTCATGAATATCATACTATTAGAAATAGTTTCTATATTCTAATAGAAAGTAACTTAAAGCAGCATGAAGTTAAAGCAGAATGAGCTTTAAGGTGCATTCTGCTTAACCTTCAATCCTGCTTTTTAATTAATTGGTCACCTGCCTGTAAAACTAGAAACATTCTATGGGGTAATGGGTTAAATACAAATTTGTGCTTAATTTCTGCAAAAATATAACTGAAAATTGTTTGTTTTTTTCAGAACAGATTATAATCTACAAGATGACAAAAGTAAAGCAGAAAGCTCCCATTTTACTTTGGTTCTGCATTAAGAGGTCTCTATTCTTCTTCAATGAATGGTTACTGGTCTCCTTTCAAATAACTTATGATCGGTATCCAGCTGTCAGTCAAATAAGCTTAGAATGATAATTGACATGACTCTTTCACTGCCATTGGCGCCAAGAGGCCACATTGCAAACAGTTTGGATCCTGATCAGACACTGCGTAACACAGGGTCTGATCCAGACCCAAACTGTTTGACACTCATATTGACATTTCTACAATGAAAACAGCCCTCAATCTGACATACAAATATATCAGAGGACACTATCAAAGCAGAAGACGAAATTTTTGTGATAAGAGGGTTACAGCAGAAGTTGAACTTGGCAGTGATAATCCCATCCTCTCTCTGGACCCCATGAACCAAAAACAAGATCCTCAATTTAGGAAAAAAACATCCCATAACATCACCGGTATATTGTACTTATATGTGAAACAGAATGTCCTGCTTTAACAGACAAACATACTCTTGTCTTTATAGAAACTACATGTTGCTACACATAAGATAAGCTACAATATACAATGTACTTGCACTTAACTCGCCCAACAAATTTCAATTTCTGACACTAGTGTCTATAATATCATTCTATAAAATTAAATATGTGATAAATGTTGCATTACCGTAACTCGTTATCCCCTAAAACTTCCAATAGACAATTCCAGTTTACAATAAATGTTAGTCCATTTCAGACTATTTAGGGTTGTTCTTTGTAATATATTGCAAAATGACAAACAGTGAAGTCCCTGATTAGAGGGCTCCTGCAGGAGCCCTCTAATCAGGGACTTCACTGTTTGCATTAGACCAGCGTAATCTTAACAGGTACGCATATATGCATCACTAGGGCTCAATGAGTTAAATCATAGGTTTAATTGACACAATACCTTACTGCTTCAATATAGCATGGTCCCTATACATGTGCTATGTAATTAACCATTGAAGCTCGTAAGTCTGGCTACAATCCTTTCTTTGCCAATTTTTTTAAGGTCGAGGACCCCTCATGAAAGCAGACCAAATTCCATACTCTACATACAGTGTTCGGCCATTCTAGTCAACTGCAGACCTGTTCCTAACCATACAATCACTCTCCGTAGAGTTCCGGTATTGACAGACATCAGTCTGATTTCATAAGGGGTCCCCAACCTTCAATAAACTATTCAACTTTAATACCTGACCACCAAAAGTTGATTTTAGGGCCTGTTTTTAAAATCATGTTTTAAGAAAAATTGAAGTCAAACAGTGCAAACCTTAATCAGAGGGCTACTTAAGGAGCACTCTGATCAGGGTCAACACTGGAAAATATACATATACATGTACATTCAAGCATAGAAAGAGTTTCGTGCATAATGCTTAGTGGTTTTGTGGATTATAAAAAATGAAGTTGTTTGGCAAAACAGATGATCTAAATGAGATCTATCAATAATTAGCCAATCCTGAGATATTGAGATTTCACCCATCATGACATAGTGTGGCATTCAACATAATTAAGATACACACAGATGTTCTTGTAGGCTATATAATGAATTTCATTATTCTAGTATGATAACTGGAATTCTTCGCTCAATTCGTTCATACTAAATTAATCAATACATGTTAAAACCAAAACCCAGTCATGATATATGTACATTTATCAAAGCAACAACTGCAGTAAAACTCAACTTTATGACCAATCAAAAGCAGACACTTTCTGGGCCTATGCTAAGAAAGCATTTATGAAGAGCAAAGGATCTGTCTCAAGCTTCTGCTCAAATCCACCTCATCAAAAGCTTGATAAAGATCTCTGACTCATCTCAAACGCTTAATTAACTTAAGGCCTAGTATTATATCATATGGCTGTCCAAAGCTAGTGGGACAATAAAGCAGAATTATCAAATAGATTTTTCTGATATATGAATTATACAGCCTTGATTTAGCTGCAATCTGCCATTAACACCACAAAGTAGTGTTCTTTTCATTGGTCTTAAATGAGGGTATTATACTGTACTAAACACATGTCCAAACCTATTACACGCACAAAACAGATTACATGAATTTAGTTCATCATATAAATCAATTAGCTTAAGTAAAACATGTGTCAGTTTCTACAAAATGCAGAACTAAAGTATTGCAGAAAGCTTTCTCTGCATTAGTTTTGACCTACAAGCTGTCTGTGTCATTCAGTAATAAAGCAAATTAAGTTTGGGTTTTAGTGGTACTTAAATCTTTCACACTAAGTAACCCTTATGACCATTAGGTTCCCTTGTGGATCTTTTAAATTACCAAAACATGAACCACTTTTCTTGGAATTCTGAGATGTTGAATAAATACTGGTCTGAATCAGCAAACAGTGTAGATCCTGATCAGAGGGCTCCTATAGGAGCCCTCTGATCAGGGTCTTCACTGTTTGCAAATGTTATGAGTATATCTGAAACAGGTCCATCATGTTTAACTATTATTAATACTTAAATTGGTTTCAATTTCACCATCACTCATACATACAATACTGTAGTACCAATATACAGATATGTATTTCACATGTCCAAGCACCTATTAGAGTAGGATCACAGAATTCATCAGAAAATCACACACACCCCATGCACTTCATAAGTAGCCATTCATGGTTTTATTTACAATCTATAACAGACATATTTTATATGTCCTCTAAGTCACTGCTGTTTTATCCTTTAATCTATTACCCCATAAATACACCCTTTTACACCTCTAAATCTATTACTGCATTGAAGAAAATAAGTTTAACATGCTATGGGGTAATACCACAAACATTTTATTTTAGCTAACACATGTTTATTTAGTAGGATTCTGAATTTCGTTTTGATGCATATAACATAAGGCTGTCAGTGTCACTTTCTTCTCTCTTTTTCTGTTCTGGGTCTTCGTGAAGTTTCTTGGCAGCATCATGCAGGGTTTCAATGAAGGCTGGTAAACCTATAAATATATTTTACAAACACATCACATAACAAGAATCACTCGAATCAATAATATGAGCTTTTCCATAAGAAAACCAGACTGATTGTGTTGCAAACAGTGAAAACCAAAACCAGCTGCTGTGTCATAAACACAGAGGTTGGTCAGGGTCTTCACTGTTTCACACTCATTGGCATCTACATCATTATTTTACTTAAAATTTAGGTACAAGTCAGACCTTGATATTTGACAGAATTTTATATCCCAACTTGGGCTGGTTTTCTTTGTTTGCAATGCATATTGTTTTTATGGCACTGCTCATATCAATTTTAGCTATGCTACAATCCAAAATACTAAAATGGATTTTGCTTTCATTTCTTTCAAACAAATTCATTTACATTTACTTTTTTTACACAAAATCTTAACAATTCAAATTAGAAAAGAACTAGATCGATAAGCTAAGTTTTTAAAACAGATTCCCCCATAACCATGCCTTTTTAAACCTTAATTTATTCAACCATTGCAGTTTATTATAAATGGTAATGAATGTGAAACTTATAAATAATTTCTATATCCTATCAGGTTGATTGTTTTCATGTTACAAGTGAACTTTCATTCCTTATAAATACCCATAGTTCTATCCTTGCCTGACAAAAAGCTGTAAAGATACTTTTCTTACACATTGACAGGTGACTGCTTAACTTATTTATTAAATATGACTTTTTATGTCTTTCATTTATTCCTCTACTTAAGAAAATAATTCAAATTTATACAATTATGAATATGTATAATAAGAAATATTTTCTATATTCTAGCTGATGGTAGCTTAAAGCAGGCTGAAAGTAAAGCAGAATGAGCCTTTAGGCACATTCTGCTTTACTTTCAACCGGATTTAAGTGATAACCTATATTTAATACTTGAAACAGGATATGGGGTAATGGGTTAAAACCTAAAGGAGATTTCTGGAGAAACGGAGGAGAATCAGTTCTAAATATATTCCAGAAACAATTTAGAAGTCTTACTTGAAACAGTCATCTTGTTAACAGCCCAGCTTGGCACAGAGAGCTGTGGGTTGTCATAATAAGTCATCACATAGTCAAAGCCGTTCTCTCTAAATGATCTGTGTGGTCTGATAAGCATTTGAGACTTGTAGTCGCCCACTCTGACATGGTCGTCAGTCACTGGGAATGAAGGATGCTCCACTGCCTCCGCCGTTAGTATCATCAGCTTTCTCTCCCTGTCAACCTTAATTTGTCAAACACAAACATTTAGAAATATAGTCCTGTTTCAAATCAAAATCAAGATATTAAAGATCTAGGGCTCCAGATAAGGGGAATATTATAAAAACTAAAATCTTTAATTCTGTATTAAACCCTATGGTATCACTACTCATTAGAATCGTCTCTTTGAGACGATTCTAACGAGTAGTGACACCTTAGGATTTGGTGCAGAACAGAGAGAGAAAATGTTGGATTCGTTCAGTTTACCCCCCCGTCTTATCTGGAACCCTGAACTGTTCTGCACACTACAGACAAATTTGTGGTATTGGTTTGGATCTAGGTGAGACATCAAAACATTTGGCTTCTCATCTGTATCCACACTGTTTGACACTCGATATGTTTTACTAAAAATCATACTGATACATCAACTTTAAGAATTGTTGCAGATGACAAAAGTTGCAGACGACAATAACAGTGTGTGCAGAAGGCTATACGCTCACAATAGATCGAAAACCTGCTATTACAACAACTGAAAGAGAAGATTTATATACAACAGTCGGAGAGCAAACTGCTTTAGAGAAGTCTGAAAGCAAAGGAGATTCTTTAACATGCTTTGAGCAACTCCTCTTCTTAAGACTTAAACACTTAACAAGCTATGAACAGAAATAATCAAATGCTGAAAATGAGCTCTAATGGAAAGACTTGAGTTACTGCTTCAGTGTAGAAAACATTATTCTTTCCCGTTTAACCAGAAACGAAACGCAAACGCAAAACACCAACACGTAGAAAAGTAAATTTTTTAGACAATTCTGAGAATTCATGTCAATCTGAGTTGTAAACAGTTTGAGAGCCTGATCAGACGCCGGGTTAACCGGCGGAGTCTGATCTGGTTCCAAACTGCTTGCAATAGAAATAACAGCTTGAGCGTAAACATGTTTATTGTGAAAGAATAATGTTTTCTCAAGGATATAAGGTGGTTTTGTCACTGTATGGCTTGACAGCTCAGATGAAAGCAAACTTACCTTGCACCTCCTGACATACAAATAGTCCCGGCTGTACAGAAAACCAAGCTGAAATAAGACAGAAAATGTCAAGTCTATATTTCATGACAAATCATAAATTTGTTGCATTAAATTTTTAACTCTTGAAACCATACATGTACCTACTTCTACATTCTACTTTACTTTCATCCTGCTTTAAGCTATTATCTGTGAGAATATAGAAACTATTTCTTAAGTTATGATTTTTATTTGTGACAGTATTAATTGGAAATATTTTCTTCAGTAGAGGAATTAATTAAAGGTGGAAAAATGGCATATTTATGGGGTAATGGATTCAAGTTTTTTAATTATCAAGATTAAAGTCTTCAAAAAATAGTTTCACTTTATACAGTTATCATTATCCACCATCAGAAAAAGTGTCTATGTTCTAGAAGATGGTAGCTTAAAGCAGGCTAAAGATAAAGCAGAATAAGCTTTAAGTGAAAACCTATTTTCAAATCTAGAAAGAAGCTATGGGGTAATGGGTTAACTCTTTCCTCCCTGAAACTTTAAATGGACAATTCCAGTTTCGATTTTTGTCTAGTCCATTTCTGGCTTTTAAGAGTTGTTTTTGTCAATCTTTCTGTTTTATATTGCAAAAGGACTGACAGTCTGGACCCTAAACAGAGGGAACCTATAGTCTATAATGTTTGCATAGGACAAGAGTACTCTTTACAGATACACTGTTTGTAAAAGATGCATACATTGGTATACAGAGGTTGATGGGTTAGAATGTGAATAATGAGTTTGTACAAGTAGTCTATCCAATATACATGTATGTCAAAATGACCCTTGGGCTAAATGTACTATAGGGAAGTTCAACACTTGAATACGGAAATATCAACACATTGAAAATTTGAAACATGCCTTAGGCATTTAATCAATATTTAGTAAATCATATCCATTAACAGTTAGGAGAGCTGGCTGTGTCATTTTAACCTATACTAATCATGAAGTTCATTTAAGCGCTTTTGAGAGCCTGTGTGAAAAGAGCACTCATTAAATCTGGTATAATAATTTAACTATTTTCTTTACCAGAAACACTGTATTTTAAAACCTTTACATAATCCTTATTATATATTACACTTTTATGCTTCTATCCTATTGATATATTATTACAGGCTAGCCATATACATGTATGCCGAAATATACATTTTATACATCCTGATACTTGGATGCTAAAAGCAGGATGAAAACAAAAGAGAAATATATACAATGGAGAGCTCTGCTATTATTCAGCTGTCTTAACCCATTACCCCATAAATATGCCTTTTTACGTCCTAAATGTTTTCCACCATTGAAGAAAATACTTCCAATTTTTACAGTAACAAATCTGTACCAAAAGAAATACTTTCTATATCCTAGCAGATGGTAGCTTAAACCAGGTTGAAAGAAAAGCAGAATGAGCTTTACTTTCAACCTGTTTTAAATGGTCGTCTATCTTCAACACTAGAAACTGGCTATGGGGTAATGGGTTAAATCAAAAGGCTTTTTAAACCATTTAACCTGTCTTTAGCTTTGAAGAGGGATGAACACTTAAAACAGGTTTAAAGTATATCAGAAAGCTCATTTTTGAGGGAGAATTATGCTTTACTTTTAACCTGCTTTAACTGTTGCAATCTGGAAGGATGTTGAGCAAGAGAGAAGTTATGGGTTAAACAAGGAAAGAATTGAATAGTGTTCCTGCCCAAAACAACCTAGTCCTACCCTACAATTTCCTCAAATGTTACAACAACAGCCCTATGGGGCATATTTCGCTCACCTGAGAATAACTGACAAAATGGAGAAAAAGATTTAAGTCCAGGACAGAGTCATTTTTTACTCGATTGGCATAATTTGAACAATCTTGAAAGAGGACCTGTAGATGATGCTATGTGCCAAATATCTAAGATCAGGGTACTAGGGTTTTAGACAAAAAGATTTTTTTAAGTTTCCATTGAATTTTTTTTTTTTTAGCTCCTGTGACCTACTTATGCAACAGACTGGAACCATTTGAACAAAATACGTAAAGGACATCTAGAAGCGTCACCATGATGAATATCAAAGCTCTGGCCGTATTAGTTTCAGAGAAGAAAACGTTTGAAAATTTCACTATATAACTCTATGTAAAACTGTGACCCCTGGGGCGGGGCCAATTTTGACCCTAGGGACATAATTTGAACAAACTTGATAGAGGACCTGTAGATGATGCTATGTGCCAAATATCTAAGCTCTGGCCCTTGTAGTTTCAGACAAGAAGATTTTTTAAGTTTTCATTGAAAAAACCCTATTTTTAGCTCCTGTGACCTACTTATGCAACCGACCGGAACCATTTGAAGAACATATGTAAAGGACATCTAGAAGTGTCACCATGATGAATATCAAAGCTCTGGCCATATTAGTGTCAGAGAAGAAGACGTTTGAAAATTTCACTATATAACTCTATGTAAAACTGTGATCCCCGGGGCGGGGCCAATTTTGACCCCAGGGGCATAATTTGAACAAACTTGATAGAGGATCTGTAGATGATGCTATGTGCCAAATATCTAAGCTCTGGCCCTTGTAGTTTCAGACAAGAAGATTTTTTTAGTTTCCATTGAAAAAATCTATTTTTAGCTCCTGTGACCTACTTATGCAACCGACCGGAACCATTTGAAGAACATATGTAAAGGACATCTAGAAGTGTCACCATGATGAATATCAAAGCTCTGGCCATATTAGTTTCAGAGAAGAAGACGTTTGAAAATTTCACTATATAACTCTATGTAAAACTGTGACCCCCGGGACGGGGCCAATTTTGACCCCAGGGACATAATTTGAACAAACCTGATAGAGGACCAGTAGATGATGGTATGTGCCAAATATCTAAGCTCTGGCCCTTGTAGTTTCAGACAAGAAGATTTTTAAAGCTTTCATTGAAAAAATCTATTTTTAGCTCCTGTGACCTACTTATGCAACAGACTGGAACCATTTGAACAAAATATGTAAAGGACATCTAGAAGTGTCACCATGCTGAGTATCAATGCTCTAGCCATATTAGTTTCAGAGAAGAAGACGTTTGAAAAGTTCACTATATAACTCTATGTAAAACTGTGACCCCCGGGACGGGGCCAATTTTGACCCTAGGGACATAATTTGAACAAACTTGATAGAGGACCTATAGATGATGCTGTGTGCCAAATATCTAAACTCTGGCTCTTGCAGTTTTTGACAAGAAGATTTTTAAAGATTTCCTTATTTTTTCTCTTTGGTTGCCATGGCAACCAGAGTTCTACATTGTTTTTAATTCTTTGAACAAATTTGAAAGAGCTTGACCCAAGGAACATTTCTGTAAAGTTTGGTTGAAATCTGTCAAGCGGTATATGAGGAGATGTCATTTGAAGCAATTGTTAACGACGACGGACGGCGCACGACGGACACAGGGCCATCCCAATAGCTCACCTTGAGCCTATGGCTCAGGTGAGCTAAAAATGCTAGTCACTGTTTTCTAATCAAGACAATTGTCTTTAATTTTCCCTCCCTACAACAACTCCCTCCAAACAAAACAGAAAAGCTTTTTCTCCTATTGGAAAGTGCACTGTAGATTATTTAGGTCATTCAACTTAGAAACTGTCTACCTGTCTTTATAACAGTGATTTGTGTGCATCCCTGCTTCTTTGTTACTTACAGGAAAATGGGTAGCCCAGTAGATCACCTCTGAGCCCGTCTGACTGTCTGTTTCCACTTTCTCCAGTTTTATTAAATAGCTGTCCCATTTCCTTCTATAGTCTAGGTTCATCTGTGGAATAAATTATTTTATTACTCATTACAACACTAGATTATCAAAGAAAACAGAGAGTTCTGTAGATATGGGGAGTATTTCAAAACTAAAATCTTTAGTTCTGCAGTTAACCCTTTGCTGTTACTATTCGTACAGTGGAGAATATGTTATTCTTTCCCGTTTAAACGCAAACGTACGCAAACGCAAAGCGCTAAAACATAGAAAAGAACAACTTTTGGACAATTCTGATCTTTCATGTTTATCATGGTGGCAAACAGTTTTGAGCCTGATCAGACGCCTGGTTACCCGGCGTCTGATCAGGCTCCAAACTGTTTGCACTGGAAATACTTGTTTTAGCGTAAACGCGTTTATTGGGAAAGAATAACACATTCTCCACTGTAAGAGTCATTTCAACAATAATAAAACTCATCCAAACTATTATGGTAATATACAATCTGAGCAATTTAAAGAAAGATTGGATAAAAAGTGTGGCCTCTAGAGTGTAAACACTGTTAAATATGGCATTTTCAGCAATTCAAAGGTAGATTACTCTTGACCTATTAAATTAGATTTCAACCATAATCGAACTCATCCCAACTCTTATGGTAATATGCAATCTATGCAAGTATGAGAAAGATTGAATACAAGAGGGCCTGATAGCCCTGATATCGCTCACCATTTGTAATGAAGCCTGATAGCTTTACCTTTGAATTTCACCCTTTTTATTCTAAATCCATTCAAGTTTTGTCGACCTGCTCTAGCATAGTAGAGTACATCAAAGGTAGATAACTAGAGCCTAAACTACTGAAATGAAGCCTTTTTCTAGCATTTCAAAGTACATCAAGGGCAGGTAACTATTGCCACAATGATTACATTTCAACAATAATTGCACTCCTTCGAGAACGTATAGCTACATCCTTTGTGTACAAGTATAATCAAAATCCATTGAAAACTGTAGTTGTAAGAGTGTAAACGCTGTAAAATATGGCATTTTCAGCAATTCAAAGGTAGATATCTCTTGATCTATTTGTCCGATTCCGACCATAATCACCCAGTTTGGAACTCTTATGGTCATATACAATCTGGGCAAGTTTGAGAGAGCTTGGATAAATATTGTGGTCTCAAGAGCGTAAACACTGTTAAATATATCATTTTCAGCAATTCAAAGGTAGATAACTCTTGACCTATTGATCCCATTACAACCATAATTGATCTCATCTGAATTCTTATGGTAATCACAGAATTATACACTGACGGAATCGAAACCTTGCGCTATATCGTAAATCTCGTGCGGCGGATACGAGACTCGCGAGACTTGTTAAGAGACTGTCTATCGGTAGTCAATATGATAAATGTGTGTTTTCAAAGCATTGTTCACGGGTTTTTATTCCCGTGAGTTGATAGGAATGTCCACATAGTCGTTTAAATCCTATAAAATGTCAATAAAAACACTCGAGTCGGTAAATTTCACGCCAGAAATAGCGGACAACGAGGAAAAAAAGTGAAGATGTTGTCACGTGACACATAATCTCGCAAAATTCAACCGCCGCCAGAGCTCAGGTACTCGCCTATTCAATTTCGCTTAGTTGCTATTCTGTTTTGTATAATTCCGTGTGGTAATATACAATCTGAGTAAGTTTGAGAAAGATTGGATAAAATTTGTGGCCTCTAGAGTGTAAACATCATTAAATATGGCATTTTCAGCAATTCAAAGGTAGATAACTCTCAACCTATAAATCTGATTTCAACCATAATCAAACTCATCTGAATCCTTATAGTCATATACAATCTGAGCAAGTTTGAGATAGATTGGATAATAATTGTGAACTCTATAATGTAAACACTATTAAATATACATGGCATTTTCAGCAATTCAAAGGTAGATAACTCTTGATCTATTTGTCTGATTTCAACCAGAATCGAACTCATCCGAACTCTTATGGTCATATACAATCTGGGCAAGTTTTAGAAAGATTGGATACATACTGTGGCCTCTAGAGTGTAAACACCGTTAAATATGGCATTTTCAGCAATTCAAAGGTAGATAACTCTTGATTTATTTATCTGATTTCAACCAAAATCGAACTCTTTCGAACTCTTATGGTCATATACAATCTGGACAAGTTTGAGAAAGATTGGATAAATACTGTGGCCTCTAGAGTGTAAACACTGTTAAATATGCATTTTCAGCAGTTCAAAGGTAGATAACTCATGACCTATTTGTCCGATTTCAACCATAATCGAACTCATCCGAGATCTTATGGCAATATACCATCTGAGCAAGTTTAAGAAAGATTGGATAAAATTTGTGGCCTCTAGAGTGTAAACACTTAAGTTAAATTGTTGACTATGAACGACTGACATTCAAGGATTGCAAAAGCTCACCCTGAGCTAGCTCAGGTGAGCTAATAAAAGATTTGCCTTACCTGAATATTATAAAAGGCTTGAGCTGGAATGTCATTATATGTTCCAAATACTGCAAAAGAGAACAGACAACAATAAGTCCAGGTAAACAGGCTTAATTTTATTGAAACCTCCTATCAGATTCTGCTAAACATTTGAATCCATTACCCCGTAGCTTATTTCTACATTGAATACAGGTGACCACTGAAAGTTAAAAGAAAGCAGGTTGAAAGTAAAGCAGACTGTGTCTTATTCTTAAGGCACAGTCTGCTTTACTTTCAAATTCAGTCTGCTTTAACCTACCATCTGCTATAATATAGAAAATATTCGTAATTCATTTTGGTGCATATTCATGAATGTACTTATGAGTAGAACTCTTTTACTCAGGGCATAAAAATGCGTATTTATGGGGTAATGGGTTAAGGTGTGTCTCTTTAAAAGCTAGCTGTGGAATCATGATTATCTGTGCAGACAGTTTGGACCCAGATAAGATGCAGCATAATGTGGAATCTCATCAAGATCTACGGTAAACAGTTTGACATTCTTATCCAGTTTTTAAAGAAATCTTGATAATTCTACGTTAAGAGCAGTACCAGACAAAAATTGTTGTAAACGAAAACAACAACTGTGTCACAGTGAGTGACAAATGTCCCCAAGGTGTTTGGTCACTACTCCTTCAAATTTTGGGTTTTGTTCAATTGAATAGGTTTAAACTATGTTAAACAAATAGTCTGGCAATCTAGAAACTTATTCAGAATCAAATGCATCATCACCATAGCATCATGACGTCATCATTGACGTAGTCATAACAACGTTTGTCATATTGAGGAATATTTTCTACATTAAGAAATGGTCACATGATCACAGAGTCATTAATGGGCAATGTTTGATTAACCGTTTTTGACCTGTAAATGACATTGACCTTTGTTGGACATGATCCAGCCCTGCATGACCCATAAAAATACCCAGAATGCAAACTTAAAAGAATTATTCAAACAGAGAGTTCAAATGAATAGTTACAACAGAATTTCAACTTAACCCTTTACTCCAGTCCACAGATACGTCTTTTACGCATCAAATAAATTCATCCAAAGAAGAAAAATATTCCCAATTTATAGTTATGAATAAATCATAATAATCATTTTCTATATATTCTAGCAGAGGGTAGCTTAAAGTAGGCTGAAAGTAAAGCAGAATGCACCTTTTGTGCATTCTGCTTTACTTTCAACCTGCTTTAAGTGGTCACCTAGTATCTTTAATACTAACAACAGGGTTAACAACACTTGGAAAAAGATACCACCACCATGGGAATTAAGTACCTTTATATTTATACAGGCCACTGTTCACCACTGGACATCTCCAGAGTTTAAATGTTGGACTATCAACTACTCTTTCCCACTCCTCTCCATTTTCATCCTTATACTTGGGTTCTTGTCTTTTGCACTCTGTCTCGTGGAATGTCTTCAATTCATCTGTGACTCTGAAATTAACAAAATCAATTATCCAGTATGTAAGTACAGGTCAACTGGATACTACCCTGCTCAAAAGTATCATCCCATTGATTTACAGTACTGCTACTACCAAAACTTTAAACTGTTAGTCTGTATTTATAATTAATTCATTTAACTAAATAAATATAGATCTCAATAAATATACATCTTAATTCTCAAAATATACATGCACTCAATTTTTTAAAAAAAAATTGCTAAGGGAGCCGTCATACCATTACGTGCTGGTCAACATTCAATTTTTTAGTGTTCTGGTATGTGATTAAATTAATGTGTGCCCAAATACATGACTATGTACAGACTAGCGTGTTTCTAACACATGAGAACCGTGTAACAGCGACCAAGTAACAGGGTTCCCACAGGCTTTAAATTTTGAGGGTGCATGTAGCCTCTAGGGCTAATTTTTAGGGGTGCAGACAAATTTCAGAGGGTGCATATGAAACGTTTTTCTGTTTCTTCTATTACAAAGTCAGTTGCGATACCGTTACTGTATTGCGGATTTATACTGGCGTCTAGAGGTACAGTACTGCAGCTATTACAAAGTAGCAATCCGTTATTCAAACAATGGATATGCATCAGGAATGATCTTTGTAAATTTGTGGTTCCGCCGCTAAATTTTTATTTCATTTGTTTCAATGTGTACTGTACATATCTCTCACATTATTTCTTAACCAGGCTGTCAATTGAGACTTAGCCGACATATTTGCAGACTACACGAATGCGTAGGCCTACATGTATATGCTAAGAGTAGACTGTGTCTCATTAAATCAGGCATTTTCCCCAATACTGTTAATAGACGGGATAAAATACATCTGATAACCCGTCCAGTTTTTCGACTGTGTTGTCTGATTTCGCATAAAAAATGGTGTTGCTGTTTTGAAATCGAAAGTGACCAGACTCTTTTTTTTAATCATTTGTCAGCATTTTTCAAACTAGTCTTCCTCTAAAGCCTAAGTATTGAATTCTTATAAAAACAAAAACTGATAGAAAAATAGCGACTTTATTAGGCACAGAGACGGGAAATCCCACAATCTATTTTAAACCGCTAAATCATCAGATTCGCGATGCGGTTGAACCAGACGCTTTACGTATTAAGAATGATAAGAATTGTCAAGCGCCTTACAGACACTATAGGGAAAATGAAAACAAATCTAAATTGACTCGTCAGACTTTTGACGTTTAAACTTGTATTTTGTAGTTTGTTAATAAAAATGGTCTTTTTACATCCGATTTCGGCATTATCTGCAACATAAGTCTGTGCGTGCATGCACGTTCAGGGCATTGATTTTATGCGTGATTTTTTTTAAATTATACGTGAATCACGTACATCTGTGCGTGAATGGGAACTCTGAAGTAAAATACCCCTGAAACCCATTAGCCTGTGCTAACCTGCCACTGATGTGCGATAATCAATTTGTCAATGTTAGACGAATGACTCAATGAGTTAAGCATGTGACTAATGTGTGAATAACAACAGAATAGCGTTTGGAAGTTTGTTTGATTTTAATCACACGCCACGCTGCGTGCACTTTGGGGGGGGGGGGGGGGGGGGGGGGGGGGGGGGGGGGGTTCAGGGGTCGTTGACAGGTCTCCACTGAGTGGTTCAATGCAAAGCAAAACGATGAATAACTACCAAGACTTGAAGTAACACTAGAGTAACGTCTAACGATAGCCAAACACGTGCAAAAATGGCTTGTCACAGAGTAACATTGTGCATATTCAACTTTTTTCCCCCTTAAGTGGTAAATACGCTATTCCTACCCACTTTACGCGTTTCTTCCATGTTTCTTACGCGTTTATCATCCTTTTCGTTAAACGCGTTTCCGAGCCGTTTCTTTACGCGTTTAAAAGAGACCGGATGAAAGGGTCATCGCTTAGCCGACCGATCCCTTAGCTGGGTCTGCATTGGAATAATCGTTTATTAACGCATTTAAACTGTTAAGTGTTAACCGCTCACTATGCTTTTCTTACTTATAGATTAACCCATTGAGGCTGAGCCATACTGACTCATTGCGCAATAGCCTCATACCGACTCATTTTGACACACTTTAATCCAAGCTTGTATCGAGATAAGCATTGATAATTGCTTATGAGTTAACACGTAAATGGGTAGAAATAGCGTATTTACCACTGTACCAGCTTCTCCGCCTTTTTCCGGCAGTAACCGCTGTTTACTACTACTAGCGGTCACAAAATGCTCTTCTCGGGCTATCCCAGTGAGCATGGGCTACTACCAATTTCAAAATAAGGAAAGCTGCACACTAGAAAGATATAAAAGTGCCATACGCCTAGTCTAAACATACTAGCTCGGCTAGGAATACAGGTCCGTACTCCTAGACTCGCTGTCTTGGTGTACATGTCCATAATCCTAGCCACTTTCAAAAATCAAAACTGGGCAGGGTTCAGTGTTCGACATCGCATAGCAACCAAGGAAAATGTTTATATCTGCATGTTTTTTACTTACTTTTTCAGTTCTTTGTCGGAGACGCGGGTATTTTCCCAGTTAAACATCACAGCTCCTAGAAGAACATACAGCTTTCCATCTTTTCTGCGGAGAATTTCGCCCAGACGCCGCATCAGATGAGCACCGGCATTTTCTCCGTAAAGATTCCGATACAAGCACACCATCTGGGTCGTCCTTCGAACCCGCTGTGCACCTACTAGATTGCACTGTCTAGCAAGGATTTCAGTCATCAAGATCAGTTTTTCATTGAAATATTTGACACAGGGGTTATTCCAAAGTCGCCCGCCGGGCCCCACGATCAGCTGTTTCAGGCGATTCGCCATGCCCTGTCGAGATTTCGACGAGCTGCTGTTGAAAAACCTGTGCATTGTTACCTTTAGGTTGGACATGATTGAAAGTAGGTGTACTAGCTGCAAGTTATTGTAAACAAGCAGACTACGTTATGAAATACGACCTTCGGGGCAACGAGGAGGACAACGAACCTCCGCACCGTTCACATGGCACACCGTCCTGATGCTAGCCTAGTCCATAAAATAAATAGGTAAAGTAGTTAGGGAACCAATTTCTATTTATCTCTGATATAATTATCATAACATGTTGAATATAAATATATTTACTGTAACATGTTTGAAGATATTTCCGATATTCTTTTGAATTTTTTTACACGTTTGCTTAAATTACCATTTATGAATTTGTTTAAAAGATTGCCCTTTAACCTTGAAATTGAACAGTACACATATCGGCTTTTTCCGGAGAAACGGAAAACCCCGATGTAACTAGTCAAGGGAAGGAACTCTATGGCCTTGACTTCATAACACGGAGACAATCACTGTGAATTTGAAGTACAACATTGATGAGTTATCTCGCTTAGACAATGTTTCTAGAGCTCTCAATTTTGTGGGGTGTTTTTTTTCCCCAGACAATCTAGAAGCCACCTTAATTTGTTGTGGGCATGAGCTCGAAGTATGAGCAGGGAATTATACACTGCACATAGATAGATAATTATAAATAAACACGGAATTAATATGTAATAAGGCACAGCCTACAACTGAGCGAAGCTGTCGAAAGCAAAAAATGGAGCATTTTAACAAATTACCCCATAGCCTGAAGTGTGATTCCAGTTTTGAAAACTGGTGACAACTTATTTAAAACAAGTTGAAAGTAAAGCAGAATGCGCATTACGGCGCATTCTGCTTTACTTGCAACATGCTTTAAATTAGTATCTGCTAGGATTTACTTTGTCTTTGACTTGATCCTGAGTTTATTTTTCAACTGCTGCGGGTGTCCCAGGGACTGGGGTATAGGCAGCAGGTGGCTAGAGTGTCTAACACCCAGTCTCCATGCTTCTCTGTTCTGTGGATCTATGCCTGCAGGATATAGAAAATAATTATGGTACAGATTTCGGATTGTATCAAATGGAACTATTTTCTTCTGAGGATGAATAAATTAATGCATTTTTATTGGGTATATAACCCAAATGATACGATGCATTTAAATTTTTCATGATTTAATAACAAATGGCATTATGCATAGTGCTCAATAGATCAAATGAATACCAGCTATTTATATCAAGCATTTAAAAAAAACTAAAAAAAACAACTGATATGATATAATTTGTTTTTATGCCCCCACAGCTAGGCTTTGGGAGCATATAGTAATTGCACCGTGCGTGTGTGTGCGTGTGTGTGTGTGTGGTGTGTGTACAAAAGCTTGTCCGGAGCATATCTCTTTTCCAGCTAAGGATTCCAAATTTGGTGTGTGAGTACATCTTGGGATGACGGAGTGTCGTGTACCACTTTCAGGTCACTGTGACCTTGACCTCGATTAAGAAAAGCTTGTCCAGAACATATCTCCTATACCACGCGCGTAGCTACCTGTACGCAAAAAACGCAACTGCGTACACATTGTCCTAAAAAAAAGAAAAATTGAAAAGTCCAAAAATGCAATAAAAATCGTAGGGGGGCAGGGGGTAGAGATCAAAGGCTGGAAGACAAGCTGTCAGGAAAAAAACCATTATCCTAGAATCAATAATTTGTTATTTTTAGTCAAATTTTTACATAGTCTTTGAATGCGGGAAACGCCGTCAGAACGCACCACAGACCATCTAGGATTACAAATTTCCAGGGGGAGCATGCCCCCGGACCCCTCTAGAGTAAGAGTGTTTAAACCAATCAGAGGGGGTAAGAATTATGTTATTGGGAGTCGAATTTTACATATAGATTTAAAATGATGTTGGTATTTTCCTGTTTAATTCATTTTGATTGCTTGAAAAGTCCTCAGAATTCACCAAAGCCCATATTTTTTCCGGAGGAGCATTCCCCATTCCCAGTAAGAGTATGTTCACCATTTGAATTAGCTTTGCCCCTGACGTCGACGTGTGTCCCCTCATTCGCAGTTCCTACGGGCCTGCGTTATCATGTTATCAAAATGGATCGTAAATGCAAATGGTCCTGTTGCAGATCTGAATGTTACTGATTGTCGGTTTGAAATGAACATCCATGATTTACGGAACGTACATTAGATCTATATAGGCCTACGTTCCTGATGATTTTGTCGTCAATGTCGTTTATTTTTTTATTCCATTTTTGCATAGATTTATGTTCTTTTATCACCTGTTTTGAATGCAGGAAACGCCCTCAGAACGCACCAGAGACCATCTAGGAATGAAATTTTCCCGGGGGAGCATGCCCCGGACCCCCCTAGTATAGGGCTGCATACACTTCCTATTTGGTCTAGCTACGCCCCTGTATAATACCATACCAGCTAGGGATTCCAAATTGGGTTGTGAGTACATTTTGGGATGGTGGAGTGTCGCATACCACTTTCAGGTCAATGTGACCTTGACCTTGACCTTTGACCTCGATTAAACAAAAAGTTTGTCCGGAGCATATCTCCTATACATTACCAGCTAGTGATTCCAAATTTGGTGTGTGAGTACATCTTGGGATGGCGGAGTGTCGTTTACCACTTTCAGGTCAATGTGACCTTGACCTTGGACCTCGGTTAAACAAAAGCTTATCGCCTATTCCTTACCAGCTAGGGATTCCAAATTTGGTGTGTGAGTACATCTTGGGGTGGCGGAGTGTTGTGTACCACTTTCAGGTCAATGTGAATTTGACCTTTGACCTCGATTTAACAAAAAGCTTGTCCGGAGCATATCTCCTATACCTTACCAGCTAGGGATTCCAAATTTGGTGTGTGAGTACATCTTGGGATGGGGGAGTGTACCATTTTCAGGTCAATGTGACCTTGACCTGGACCTCGATTTAACAAAAAGTTTGTCTGGAGCACATCTCCTATACCCTA
Organism: Gari tellinella; assembly: GCA_922989275.2. Taxonomy (NCBI): domain Eukaryota; kingdom Metazoa; phylum Mollusca; class Bivalvia; order Cardiida; family Psammobiidae; genus Gari; species Gari tellinella. Next base: position 52,713,830 of record OV277866.1, read on the forward strand.
CCAGCAAGGGATTCCAAATTTGGTACATCTTGGGATGGCAAAGAGTTGCGTACCACTCTCAGTTCACTGTGACCTTGACCTCGATTTAACAAAAAGCTTGTCCGGAGCATATCTCCTATACCTTATCAGCTAGGGATACGAAACTTGGTTTGTTAATTCATCTTGGGATGGCAGTGTTGCATAGCATTTTAAGGTCACTCAGACATTAACATTTGACCTCAATTTTACAAAAAACTTGCCCGGAGCATATCTCTATTGAGGAGTGTCGCAAACCGTTCTGTTTTAAATGTTAAGAATGGACTCCTGGGTCATTTTTGAAGTATCAAACTTTTATGTTACACCTCCATTACATTGTCTGTAAAAAAAATTCACCAAAATGCATCTTGGTGTCAAACACTTTGGGGGCATATGTCACGCGTGAGGACTGTACTTGTTCTATCTATATTGCTACACACCTCTTTCAGGTATTACATGCAGGTGCACTTTTTAGTTGCACCATTGGGACTGTACCCGGCCGGTCACTTTATCCAGACACTGACAAACCTGAGTTGTAATGCTAACCCGAAATCCTGAGTGCCAAGGAGGGAAGCCAAAACTTTTAAGTCTTTGGTTTGACCTGGTCGGGAATTGAACCCACAACATTCCGCACTGCAAGCAGACACTACTAAGCCACATAACCAGACATGATTTGTAATGTTTTGTTGTTGCATATCACTAGATCAAATGAATAGCAGCTATTATAACTCCCATTAAAAATCAAACAATAAAGAAAACTTGATACAAACTTTGAAAACACAACTTCGAACTACAAACTTCAACTTAACAACATCTTACTTTTTTTCTTGAAATCCAAGTCAAATGTGGTTGATAGACTGATGGACTGATGGACTAAAAGTCTTTGACATCTTATTGGTCTCAATGTATTAAGTTGCAGACGGGAAGATAGCTGGCTTACTGTTTTTTAGTGTCTGTGAAAGTTTGTTCTTTTATTCTTTTATTGACTAGCTACTTTTATGTCACCCACCACTCTTTGTTAATTCTTGAATATGTGTGAACTATTGATGTGGGTACTGGTTAGCGACGTTAACCACCATACTTTATTAGTCGAAGACAGGAAAATTATCGGCCTTTTGCACTGGCACCAGAGTCATCAGGACTTATTGTTTCTGTGTGTTTACTGTATATATGACTAGATTGAGTCTACACATCTAGATTTTCCTCCTTCGTCTAATAGACATTACGGACTGGTAGAGACATAGTTCTACAAACAGTTAATAAAAACACACAAAAACACCTTATAATAGATAGTCTACAGATAGGTACGGTAGAGGCATAGGGTCTATAGATCAATATACTTTCTAACCGGTAGAGGTATATAAACAGTAATCAAAATAGAAATAATAAGTCCATGACTTTGGCGCCAGTGACCTGCTGCCTTTTCTTTAACGTACATATGTGTAATTTTGTTCTTTTAATGGGCAGCGACTTTCATGTCTTTTCTCGCTTTGAATCCCTGTGTGTACAGAGTGCTATATAAATCTGGTATAATAGATAAATAAATAAATTTGAATACCGTTGTATACATGTAGACGGAATGTTTGAATGTTCATGACATTGTAACCCACCATACTTTTGAAATTTCTTATATATGAAGTAAAACACTGGCACTGATCTCTTAGGATTAAATTATTGTCATAGTGAAGTAATAGTCTATTTCAATACAGTATATTTGAGACTTTGATATTATCCTTTAACCCTTTCCCCATAATAAGTTTGTTATCAGTATTGAAGGCAGCTAGATTGTAGCTTAAACTAAGCTTAAAGTAAAACAGAATGCTCATGAAGGAGCATTCTGCTTTACTTTCTACTACTTGACGCTATAGGACTACTTGAAGCTATGCGTTTTGCTTTAAATGTTGTCAGTTGCTTTTAATACTGCAGATCAAAAAGACTTATATCTATATAGGCACTAATATACAATCAGCCATACGCGCAAGTGCACAGTGTGCCACAAAAGTAGCTATTGACAAGCGATTTCATTTATTGTTTGATTGCAGTAGAGGTGTTAATTGATGTTTGACATGTTGTTGTGACAGTTAATCAGTTTTGATCCTTATGAGACACGTAATGAGGTTTCTGAATAGGATCCAAACTTATATTCTGATGTGAAAAGACAAAATAAATTTTGAGAAATAGAAGCAGTCAATTTTTGCAGATGACATCTTTGTAGGTTAACTTAACTTATAGATTTGTCTCCATCCTGTATCCAAAATGGTATTGTATACACGTTTGGTGTGTTTTGCTGTTGTGTTTTCTTGGTTTTATCATAGTCTTGTTGACTTATTTCGTTAAATTACAACTTATACAATTTCTGAATAGTATTGCATTACTGTAAATCTATTCACGTATACGGCATTGTTTTGGTTTGTTTTCTATTCTGCATTTTCACTTGTCACCAATATGTTTCAATATTACTCAGAGACAGTGTAGCTAATATAAGTCATAGTATAACTTAAGTAACACAAATAACACATGTAAAGATTAAAAAGTGATATACCGTAACCAAGCATAATCATTTTTTCTGCTTAGACACTAAAAATAAGTGGGCCGATTTGATCCGGTCCGATTTGGTTTTGGGCCGTTTTGACTCGGGTCCGATTTGGTTTTTGGCCGATTTGACCCGTTACCGTCGAACACAATGTTAAAAGCATATGTTTAATAAACACATGCAGCTAAACCTAGAAACTTTGACACGCATATAGAAATAAAAAATACCTATAGACTTAGTCGAATGTGTGTGGCATTGATACTTTCCTAATCTGTGGAAATTACGTCATCAACATCACAACTATTTTTGGACTGATAAACCACGGACTTATATAAGTCCGTGGATAAACAAACGGGAAGTTTTGACAGTGTTGTTAATTTCAGTAAGATGGTTTTAACAAGCGATGTTTAATTGATTCACGCAACAAATTATGTTCCTTTGGAGATAACCGGAAACAATAGCAAGACCACTTGAAATAGATTCAGAGGTCAGTCAGAATAGTCGCACGTGATAGACAATAACTTCCGGGTCAACCTATGGGTAACCGGAAGCAAACATTTTAACGAAACTTTTTTGTTCAACATGTTCATAAATAAAACGCGAGCAGGGTCGACTAGTCTGTGAAAAATAATGTAGCAAGTAGATCCGGCGGAAGTACAAAAACCTACGAAGAAAAATATATTCAATGTACATACAGGTCTAAAAATGTGAATTTTAACTTGAAATTTATTGTTTACTTAACTATAGTAGCTTCGCTACGCTCAGTATAAACTCTTGTATAGATTCTAATTTCGTTTTTTAAAGATAATGCTCAAATCAATGAAATCAAAGTCGGCAAGGTGTAAAACAATAAACATAAGCTGCAAAGCTTATTAACCGACTAGCAAACAATTGTAAGCAGTAAAAACAGAGGTAAAACAGCTAGTAGGAGAAAACATATTGAAAAGAATCACAATGAATTACTTAAAGAGATTTAACCTTTTAAATACCCACAGGCTGTTTCTAGTATTGAAGATAGTTGACAACTTAAAGCCCATTCTGCTTTACTTTCAACCTGCTTTAAGCTACCATCTTATAGTACATATTATTGGCTGTGTAAATTGGAACTATTTTAATCAGTGGAGGAATAAATAAAAGGCGTAAAATGCGTATTTATGGGGTAATGGCTTAAGCAAGCTTGAGACTGATTGAAGCTGTTAAAGCAGGATGCTCCTTGACCCATTATCCCAAAGCCTGATTCTATCTTTGAAAACAGGTGACCACTTAAAGCAGGTTGAAAGCCTAATGTACATTCTACTTTACTTTCAGCCTGTTTTAAGCTACACTTTGTTAGAATATAGATACTATTTCTTATAATATATATTCATGACTGCATAAATTGGGGGTATTTTCTTGGGTGAAGGAATACGTTAAAGGCGTATTAGTCTGCTTTACCCTCAGCCCAACCTGGGAGGACTGAACCAGTCCTCCGAGGCCCAACACAAGTGGAAAACCTGCGATCACTATTGTTAGCAGGTTAACATACTGTTACCAATTCATAGCATTTTTTTGTTATAATTACACTTTAAATTTCAACAAAACTCAAAACTTGGTGCCGGATGAGAGCAAAACAGAAAGTGCATTAACTATTTCCTCCCTGAAACTTAAAATGGACAATCCCTATTTCTATTTGAGTCTAGTCCATTTCTGACTTTTTAGGGTCGTTTTTGTCAATGATTTGCATTATGACAAACAGTGAATACCCGGATCAGAGGGTTCCGTAAGGAGCCCTATGATCTGGGTATCCACTGTTTGCATAGGACAAGTGCACCTTTTCACATTTATACTTTTTGAAAAGGACGCCTATAAACGGGATTTGGGTTCAAAGGATAAAGGCTCTCTTAAGTAATTTGCATTACTTCCCATCCGCCTCAAGGATTAACCAAAGGTTAAAATAAAGGACCGTAAAATAAAGTGCATATTCCAATACTTACTACATGTGTATTCCATGCCATAATATACAAATCATAAATTAAATAATTAGAGAGTTTGATGCTTAATGCTGGCTGAGAGTTAAACAGATTGCACCCTAAGAAGATCCGTTAGATATTATATGCATACTCTCTGTTTTAAAGAGATTGTTTATAAACTTATTAACCAGATTCCTATTTTGTCTATATACTATTCCCAGGATTTGGAGTTTTTGTTTTTTGAATACTTATTATAAGACATTTTCTTTCTGCAAATTGCTTTCCGCAGCTCATTGTTCATAGATGGTAGATGAACAGGCTTTCTGTATGCTTGTTTAAAAGGGGCATGCTTATTCATAATGATTAAAACATCATTTTCAAAAAGAATTGTAGAGACAGTTCAGATTTTCGGAGTAACAAGAATAGTAAACAATATCCAAATTTCTAAGATGTTCTTGATATGAATCAATATTAAAATGTTTACAGCTCCTGTAAGTAATTTTAATTATGTTATGTTATTGGTTTCTTGGAACAGTATCATTCATTAATGTACTTATCATGTTGTAACAGTCACTTATGCCTGTTGGGAAATTCAAGGCTCGGATACATAGTTGTTTGCTATTTGTCCAAAAAACATCCAGTAGGGATGGGGAGCAGCCCTTTCTAAAACATGTAGGACTATTTATAGTGTTAGTCAAGTTAAACATTTCCAGGGTAAATGCATTTGGTTTGAATAATGTATTATGGTCCTGAAATAATATTACTTTATGAGCAAGTGGACAAAGTAGGCCTATATAGATCCCAGTGTTAGATTCTGTCCTGTATTTTGAAGAAGAAGGAGAAGAAGATGCCGGCGTAATGACGAAAAGTGTCCCACTCAAAAGTGTGTCCCCTGATCATTTTTCGACCTAAAATGGTCCTCTCGGGTCTTTTCTTCTACGCATTGAGGAACATATTAATCGTTGATGAATCAAGACCCAAGTACACTTCTCTACGTTGAAAAAGAAATGTACTCCGTGGGTCACTTGTTAGAGGGAAAACTTTCCGTTATTACACCGGTCCAGTTTTAGTTTACACACTGTTTTATTAATGGGCGCCAATGATCATACCTTTAGTTTATATAGCCAAACAGAGACCAAAGATTGTGCCATGTATAACATGTGTGAAAAAATGGCCAAACTCCATAGTTTATATAAGCCTATAGGAAGGAAAGAAAGGTACAGTTATCACACATTCATTAACGGACTCTCTTACAAGGATTATAATCGAGAGCAAATTAAGGATTCGCAGCTCCATAGGAATCAATAACGGCCTGAAAAGTTTTAAGTAAATTGAATGGACATTGTAGGAAGCCACGTGTGTGTCTACATACAGACGGTCAGACGAACGAATGTTTCTCACAACGGCTCTCTTATGTGCCTTTTCCTTTAATCTTTCTTTGCGTGGCTATCCTATTGAAAGAAATGCATCGTAGCTCTAACTTTGTAATAGAATGATCTAGAAGCAAACTATAACTGCTAACTCCATCCCCACTTGTGGCCAGATTAATGTTATAATACTTGAAATGGCCAGGTTAATTGAACGAGAGAAGGCCAGATTTATCTTTATCCCTTCCGTGGCTAGTTGTTTTCCCTACATAAGTATAGATCTATGCACAAGGACACAGACGGACGGAGAAACAACCCGATTGCTGTATAACCCCCACCTCATATCTCCTTTACTTCGTGGCGGGGAGTATAATAACTGTATTTTTGGAAATGAAACCCGCTGATGGAAAGAGGAGTTTATTTGATAACAACGTCGACTCGTTTTATGGACAGAGGCAAATTCATTGTGCTGATATTGTCAAGCTTTAATTCTGAAAGACAGAGAGGGCAATTTTCCCCTGTGACATTGATTCATATTAATGATTTTTAAATTGATCAAATCCGCTAAGTTATGGCCATTCAATTTGATTTCGCTGCAATAAATATCCCGATTTCGATCCAAATTATCAATATAATCAAATGAATTAAGACTTTGTAATTCAATAATCGGGAACAAAGGATGGATTGATGGTATTTTGTTGCTTTTATTTTCTTTCATGAAGTATCCTCGCTGTCTATGATTGGATATAAGAAAGCTATCTTTTAGTGAAGACAGAAGCGGTGCGGATCACGACAAAACACACGGTCTCAAGTGTTATGTACAGTGGAGAAGACGTTATTCATTCCATATAAACGCGTTTACGCTTAAACTATTGAACAGTCTTGTTAGAAACCGACCAACCCGGCGTCTAAACAGGTTCCAAACTGTTGGCTACTGACAGTAGCACATACAATGTATATGAATAGACATAGTTGTCGAGAAATGGTACATTTCTGTGTATACTTATGTTTATTGCGATGCGTTTGCGTTCCATTGGTTCTCTTCATTTTGTGACGTCAACCCTTTTACGATTGTCAAAAAATCCCTGCAGTGCGTTAAAGGAGGTTTATATACACAACGTAGATCGGATATCCAGATCAGAGGACTCCTGTCTGAAGGTAAAAATAATACTTGTGGGGAGGATGGGGGCATTGAGATGCAAAGTAAACTGGTCATCAGTTCATATTTAGAAAATCAGTATTGTAAGTGTTGGTAAGTCGAGTACACCATAAATACGCTTTTTAACGTCTCAAATTATGTCTACACTAGGATAAGTAGTATTTAGCCAAGCAGTTCTCGAAATATAAGCAGGCATGATATTTAAATGTTTGTGGTTTCTTCACCAGATAGAATGTTAAAGCATGTTGAAAATAAAGCTTTATTTTCAACATGCTTTACGAGATAAAATTTCTACAAAACGTGGAAAAGTATTCAATTTATCGACTATACATTGCAGTCAGTTAAAACCAAAAGTGCTCAGCAGTATATTCATTAAGTATGCTGTTGAGCTCCTTTTCGCGTTTAAGTAAAGTTAGTAACCCTTTCTTTCTTAATGACACCATACAGCGCAATTGCAAACAGTTTTGATCCCGATCAGACTCAGCGTAACGCGGCGTCTGAACAGGATACCAACTATTTATATTTGCCATTTGTTTTGAAATTACGTCATGCCACTTGGTTTGAAATCCCGTCAGTTATACTCGCTTAAATCTAACATTTGAAATGATATTGCAGACAACAAAAGTGAAGCAGACGGCAATATGGCGGTGAATGGTGAAACCCTCACGATAAATTTGAAACAGTTTTAAAACGCCTAGTGTTCATTCTCTGAATGAAGCATAAATACGACTGTCAAACAGTAGAGTTACTCGGCGTCTTATCGTTGTCCTTATTGCACGACAATGAACGTGTTTGATGCGTTTGCAACAAGTTTGAGAACGATATACATGTACTACAGTGTCCCCCCCCCCTTACAACGGCCCTCCCAACAACGAATCCCTCCTTACAACGACCCTGTCCAACCTTTTCATGACTGCAATATCGTCTGCTTAAATTTGTCGTCTGCTGTTTTTCTCAGACCATAAGAGTGTATATTTTGATAGAATTGATAAAATGAAAAGTGACAAACAGCTTGAATCCAGATCAGACGCCGCGTTACGCGGCGTCTGATCTGGATTCAAGCTGTTTGCATATGTAAGCCAAGTCTTAATTTTCCCTCTCACTAACGACTCCCTCCGAACAACACATACAATCTGTGTCTCAAACTGGATGTTGTTTAACTTCAAGAGAGGGAGCACTGTAACTTAACCCGAAAATTGGGACAATAAGTTTTTGATCACAGATCATCTCAGCGTGGCTAATTGACAGTAAAGTATGGGGTGCACTTTCACTTTTTATTCACGTTTTGTGGTGTCACCTATTCAAATGGCTGATATCACTCATTCGACTACATATGTGATATCACTTATTCAGCAATTATTTAAAATTAATAAGTGCATACATGTATTAGAATAGGTGATATAACCTATTTTATTAACTGCAATTAGTCATTCGAATAAGTATTATCGCTTAAAAACTATAGGTGATATCATCAATTCGAATATGTGATACATGTATCAATAAGTCGAATATTTGATATTACTTATAACAATAGGTGATAGCACTAAAGAAGTTTCTTAAATGACATTACTCATTCGAATAGGTGATATTACTTATAAACCAAGTAGGTGATATCATGCATTCGAACAGGTGATACGGTATTACTCATTCAGATAGGTGATATCACATGTTTGAATACTTGATATCACTAAGATTTTCTTATGTAGAATACTACAGTCGGGCCGCCGACTGTAGTTAGAATCACATATTCAAATTAGTTATATCAACTTTTTTAAATAGGTGATATCACCTATTCGAATACGTGATATCACCAAATGGGAATAAAAGAAAAATGGCTCCCCATATGCTATTACCTATTTGCATGGAATGGTGATGTCCGGCACAAAAAATGACAAAAAAGTAAAAAGGCGACCCAAAGTACAGTACCACCGCTGCCATTATACATGATAAGACGATTTAAGCAGACTGCTGTTTGAAGCAACTTCAATCAAGTTGGAGTAAATGAGTTTTCATGAGACGTCATTTTAGCAGTGCCTTAAATTAGATGCTTCGGTTATGCGTCGTTACAGTGGTAAATACGCTATTCCTACCCATTTACGCGTTTATCTATGCGTAAGAAACGCATAGTGAACGGTTAACGAACGCTTAGCGAACGCTTAACGAACGCTTAAGGCCTAACGATTTGAACGCGTTTAAACGCGTTAATAAACGGTTATATCCGAGATGCTGCGATTGGGGTGTCCGTTTTCCGTTTCACGCGGAGATTTCGGATCTTATCGATGATTGCCGTTTTAGAAAAATCCGAATGAAACGGGTTTATCAAAAACAAGAATCGATTTGTCACTGGAGCATTTTCGCGATAAAACTCATATTGTAATGCGATTTTTGAAAACATTTTCTGTAAATGAGACGCCTCTTATCAGGATCTAAACTGGTTTCGCTTATAGAATTTATATAAATATAGACAGTTTGGATCTCGATCATAATGCTGAGTGACTCGGCGTTTCATCGAGATTATTTCTGTTTGATATGTATTAGAATAATTCCTTCCATGTTGATTTCTATTCAAACGGTTTGAATCCAGATCAAACGCCTGGCTGTATAGATCGGCATAGCATCAGGATCCAAACTGACAGCTTTGAATAAACCCAATTACTTTCATAATAGTGAACACTATCGATTTAGATGTAGATGGGACGCCGAGTAGTTCGGTTCTTATGTTTTACAGCTAAGAATGAAGCATACGGTCTTGATTTCATTTTTACAGTTTGGCTCTAGATGAAATGCCGAGTTACGGGAGTCTCATCCATATTCAAACTATACAGATATCTTTTACTTTGATGAGAGAGTATAATAACTAACACATACTCGCATATAAGGTTTGGTTTATTTGGTTGATATTCCAATCAACCCCAATGGGGCATTAGGATACTTACTTTGATAAGCCGCAGTTTTATTACCCCCCTGTCCGGCTTGTGACGCAACAGTGTTAGCGGCTAGCCCTGCATGCCACATGTGGCATTTGGGAATTCCGCATGTTCATAGTAATAGTAATATACACAATTTACATAATCCTTTTTAAACCGTATCCTTTATATGGGAAAATAAATGTATATTCATAAAACTCTCACAGGATAACCTTTCTTCTTAAAGAAAATGATTTCATAAAAAATGTTAAGATTATATTTACTCCACAGTAACGATATTTACTAGAGCGGCCCGCAAGTCATACATGGATTACCTCCCTTTCTCCATGATTACTCCCCTTTCATCCGGGCTCTTTTATACGCGTTTAAACGCGTTAAGAAACGCGTTAAGAAACGGGTAGTAAACGCGTTAAACGAAACGGGTAACGAACGCTTAATGAACGCTTAACGAACGCGTAAGAAACGCGTAAGAAACGCGTAAAGTGGGTAGGAATAGCGTATTTACCACTGTATCTGCGAATACGTTGAGAGAGACAATCTTTTTGTGATGAAGCCAAAGCAATATTTGGCGCAGACGACTCTTTGAACAGGCTAAATCTGTGTAAATAATATCAAAAAGTCTTGTTATAGACCCATACCAATCATGGTAATGCCCGTCACTGAACCCTAACAACAGATCGCCGCGAGCTGACGGCCATTTTGAAAAGAATTCCTCCGCGTATATTATTCCGCGGATCTCGGGCTTTTAACCTTATGCACGCTATAGGACGAAGTTGTGAAAACTGTAGCAAACAGTTAAGATCCAGATGAGACGGCGAGTAACTCGGCGTCTCATCTGGATCCAAACTTTTTGACTTTCTGATACTATTTTGAGAAGTAAATTTCATAAAGATCAAATTTGAAAATTGTTGCAGACAAGATGTTTTGCAGACGACACTTATAGCGCGTGCTGAAGGATCGAGCAAATAAACGTGACAAGATAACGTGCCAGAGGATGACGGGCTAATATTGAAGCCCTCATAATGTTATGGCGTCGGAGACACGGCCGTTGACGGGCCATGTCAAAAGAGGGAGAAAAGAGATTGGTAAAATACAAAACAAGCACCGCCAAGATACCGAACCGCTGCTCTGAACTTTTGTGTACATTTTCTTTGATTAGATTTGACTTCCGGACATGGGTTATCGCTTGTGTGGAAGTGTTTTTTTCTAAGAATGAAAAGAAATTTTCAGTTAGAAGACAGGCGCCTCCATAATACATGCCTCGGCGTCCCATGTGGCATGTTTCCTTTCCATGGTTGCTAGATTGTCGTCTGCTTTGAAAGTGCCGTCTGCTGAAATTTGTAATTTCTGCAAGGACGATTTTAGAAGCATAAATATTGTTTGGGTAAACCGATTGGGGGTTTCACTACATACTGATTTTGAGCACTGTAAACCCAATAGGTCGGAATAAAAAGTAAATCATCAAATTATGTCCAGTTTTATAAGGCTTATGACCTTTAATATTCACTAGACGTCTTTGTGTTAACCTTTCCAAACTGTTTGGATCCTGATGAGACACCGAGTAAACTTTGAATGAATTGAACTTGGTGTCTCACCAGGATCCAAATTGGTTACCACTCTGATAACAGTTTGTTGCCGTTGCTGCTGTTGTTTTGTTTTTAAATAAAAACAAAAACAAAGTACAAGTATTGCAGACAACATATTTTTGCAGACGAAAGCAATTGAGAGAGAAAATGGTTCAAACGCAATGATGCCTAAAATTCCGAATATTGGAGGTAATAGACATCGAAGTCAATCACGTATTTTCAGAGACATGTTTGCTGTATGAAATGAAATAAAATGAAATGATAAGTAATCAACCCGAGACATGCTAAGATAGACTTGGCTGGTATCAAATCGATTGTCACTATTTAACCCTTTCACTCTCAATGACGTCAGGAAGCGCATTTACAAACAGTTTAGATCCTAATCAGACACCGCGTCACGCGGCGTCTGATCAGGGTCAAAACTGTTTGCCACTTGTTTACAATTACGTCATTGACACTACCTTAAACCAACTTTGAAACGATATTGCAGATAACAATATTGAAACAGACGACAATATGGCGGTGAATTGGGGTAAACATCTCATGACATATTTGATAATGAAAGGGTTAAAACCTATGATTGGCTGGCATCAGACCCGTTTGTTACCCTCGTTTAGAAGTTTTTAGTGAGAAAGAAAAGAAGTTCTAAATCAACATTTAGCAAACGACAATTTTGAAGCAGACGATATTATTGAATGGCCAGTGTTAAGAGCTCCTGGTAAGATTTAGCACAGAACATTCGTCGGTTCCAACTAGTATATTTTGTATGTATTATATAGGGTATGGCTATAGACATTGAGATGACACGTATAGTTCTCTTTTCTTATCAACATAATTGTCGTTATTATGTGATGTGGACTAACAAAAACCTGAAAAATAAAATAAATAAACACGTATACCATGTGCAGAAGGTGCCTAATGAAACTTGCTTTAATATCGCCCGTTTTTATGTTGTCACATGCACTAGGTGTTCATGTCTTTGTTAACGATTTACCCCATACGCAGTTTAAGCGCCTATTACTTACTTAATAGAATCAAGCACGGCTTTTGGTAAAGACGGGGAATTCTATACCCGAGGTTTGTCTGTTCCCAGTCGGAAACGAGCTTTAGCGAGTTTCCGACAGGAACAGACAAACCGAGGGTATAGAATCCCCCGTCTTTACCAAAAGCCGTGCTTGATTATTTTTCTCGCTTAAAATTACCGTTAAAACGAGTTAATTAAAGGAATTGTAAAGACCTACTTTTTATCCGAATCACACATTCCATATCCAATAGCAACAAACAGCTGTTTAAAAGTCGCGCTATTTCAGCTTGGTTTTAACATTTATTTGTACACACGTTTTAAGAAGAAAACATGTCCCATTTTAGATCACAACTCAGAAATACAAACGTTTTTATTGAATCCAAGCGATTTTGAATAGTAAAAGTTATCAAAACGTCCATTTCTTCCTTTATATGAGTTCTACTTTCAAGCCATAACAACAACCGACGTCAACGACGTCATATGAGAACGTGACATTACGCGTATACTCGATCATGTGAAACACTCAACAACAACAACATAAATTATGGTTTAAACATCGGATCATTGAATTGTCGAAAGCCACAGACAACTGTAGAGTCTACTGTAAAATTTCTCTCTATAAACGTAGTTTGTGGTCCATTTAAGTTTTAGGGAATTTCTGTGAGAGTAACGTCCCTTTCCCTTGCTTTTAGCCAATCGGGCGGAAGGATACCGTACCAGACAAGGTTTGCCGCACTGCTATTTATAGTAACAAAATGTGGTCTAGCACCCCTGGAATTCTGACTATATAGATACCCTTTTCATACCCTTTCAGCACTAGTGAAGAGTATACTTGTCATTTACAAACAGTTTACATGTGAGGAGAACACTTATCCTATGCAAACAATGAACACCAGGTTACCCGGCGTCTGATCTGGCTCCAAACTGTAAGCGATGTAATACATGACGTTTTTTTACGTTTATAGGGAAAGAATAACGTCTTCTCCACTATAGCTATAGAAGTCTGCAATCTTATTACTTTTATTTCACGACTTTGGGTTGAAATTCTATGATGCAGCAGAAGTAATGTATACAATTGTCATAGAGTCAGTTTGTAACCATTTTTAACTTATATCATGTAATGGTCATGACCTGAGGTCAAAGGTTATATTCACCGTTTTACCTAAAACGATACCATTTTAGTTTAACAGACGGTCTCACAACTGTACACTCCAAACTCAAGTGTACTTTAATTCAGTTAACCCTTCATATGCGAAGCGCGAATTTACATACAGTTGCAAATAGTTTCGATCCTGATCAGACGCCGAGTTACTCGGCGTCTGATCAGAATCCAAACTGTTTGACACTCGTTTTTAAGGTTTCTTTAAATAAAAAAATATGAAAAGTAAATTTGTAAAATGAAAAATGTATCTACGAAAATTTTCGACGCAGACGTATTTTCGGCGGGAAAAGTGTTAACTTCAGTTAAATGACATCAAAACAGCCACAGTTTTGTTTACGGTTTGATTTTAATGTCGTAAAATACCGCGACACTCTATGTCGTTACAGAGTCCCTATTCAACAGAGTTCATGAAACGATTTAGCAACAGAACGTCAACTTAACTACTATTTCCCCACAATACAGAAGTAACAACTTATTTATTAACACCTGAATGCAACACACCAAAGCTCCCTCCATCAATGAATTACTTTCAAGTGTTTCAAATTACTTGAAGTTCACTATAAAGGTAACTTTTAAGTTCTAAATTTTCAACGACGAAATTCAGTTTTGTAGAATTTTGCAATTTTTGTGTCTGTAAATATGACGAATACCAGACTGAACTTCAAAAGGCCACATTTTTAGAAGATTACAGTTATTCAGAGCCAGGGCTGCCATTCTCCGGATTTTTCCTAAATCTCCGGATTTTTCTAGTACATGATAGCTTTAAGCAGGCTGAAAGTAAAGCAGAATGCGCCTTAATGTGCATTCTGCTTTACTTTCATCCTGCTTTAAGTAGTCACGTGTCAACAAAATTGAAACAGGCGATTGGGGTACACAATGTAAAGGTATAATTAGTAAATCTCACTTGAAAATAAAAATTTGGAAATCTTAGAGAACTTTTTCATGTCAACTTATGGCAGCCCTACAGAGCTAAAAGGGTCATACAGGTCAATTTAGGTTGAGCGGAGACTTCTTTTTTCTTTCCCGTTTAAACGCAACGCAAACGCAGTAAATTTAAATATAGAACATGACGATGTCTTTAAAATGTTGACGATATTGTTAACTTTGAGATGCCAAGTTGATGCGTATAATTATTTATAGACTCATTTAAACTCTTACCATATTAGCAACAGATATGTGCCACAGTGATTACCTCTACACGCAGTTTGGACCCAGATGAAACGTCGTGTAACGCGATGTCTCATCAGGATCCAAGCTGTTTGACAATCTGACCCTGTTTTGATTATTGTTTTTAGAAAATAAACCACCTTTTAATTTAGAAATACGGGCGAGTTCGAAATATCGAGTTCCGACTCTAATTCCATCCTCAATCGTGAAAGTCAGTAGAATACATGTACCAACAAATCATCTTATTTAAGAAATTCTTGTGGTGACATTATTTAACTATTTGTAATTACTTGGAATTTATGTATCTAGTAAGCTGAGTTTTACTTGAATAAAATCCGTTGACATTCAGAGATACAGTCGAACTTCGAAATCTCGAAGACGGTTTTTTCGAACATACCCGTTTTCAATTCAAAGTTAAAACGTGGCTAAGCCACGTTTTAACTTTGAAATATGGGTATGTTCGACTTAACCAAGCATGAAAAAATGCAGTCTATATGTCGAACTTTCCAATAGTTCAAGATATCGAAGTTCGACTGTATATTATTTCCTTTCGTTTTGCACGAAACTAAACGCAAATGTGTATACTTACAGTTGTTGTTGTTTTTGGTTTGTTTGTTTTTTTGCATTCGTCTTGCCTTTTTTTGTTGGTGTTTGTGCTTATTACTATTTCATAACCAAGAACAACAACATTGTGAAGAGATTGTGAGTTGATATCGTTTATTTACGGTGTAAAGCAACATATTTTATAGTTTTCCTTTATTTCATGTAAATCTTCCTGTTTTCCAACCGTGAATTCTTAAACTAAACAAATTGTTTAATTGCTGCAAAATTGTCTCGTTTCGTCAGATATGCCATAGTTCCGCTCGTTAATCTGTTTTCTTAACACGTATTCCCAGTTCGACCCTGAGTCGCACACGGCGACATATTTATGGCCGTTTGAAGGATTCCACCAATTACCCGGCAATAACCAACACATGGGGTGGTTTTATCAAGGTCATTACCATCTATCTTGGTAACCCGTTCGATCCGATTCGGTTCATTATCTAACCGTTTGGGTGCATTGGGTTAATGGCGATTTTCCTCTACAATTCTACGTGACGTAACGAGTGAAAACGTTTTAAGTGTCTTAACTCATTGAGCCCTAGTGACGCATATTTGCGTCGTTTACCAAATGTGTACCTGTGAAGAATACACTTGTCCTATGCAAACAGTGAAGTCCCTGATCAGAGGGCTCCTGCAGGAGCCCTCTGATCAGGGACTTCACTGTTTGTCATTTTTCAATTTATTACAAAAAACAACCCTAAATAGTCTAAAATGGACCATCCTTTATTGCGAACTGGAATTTTCCATTGGAAGTTTCAGGGGAAAATGAGTTAATTTAAAGTTCACGTAACCTTTTCCTCTTGTCAAAACTGCCCTTATCCTTTCACTACCAACGAATTTGTAAACAGATTGGAACCTGATCAGCATAAAACGGCATCCGATCAGGATAAAATCTATTTTAACCCATTACCCGATACATATGCCTTTTTACGCCTTTAATTTATTCCTCCACTGAAGAAATTATTTCCAATTTAAACAGTTATGAATATGTATGATAAGAACTGTTTTCTATGTTCCAGTGACGATAGCCTAAAGCAGGCTGGAAGTAAAACAGAATGCGCCTTAAGGCACATTCTGCTTTACTTTCAACTTGCTTTAAGGTGGTTCGCGGGTCAGCTTATTCTGTGTCAGAATTCTTTGAAACCTTGATTAAATTGAAATATACCATATGGAGAGTGAAAAATCGTTAAAATAAAAAAATGTTACAGTGCCGTTTTTTTCTGACAGAACCTTTTGTCGAGAAAAGCTCCTTTTTTAATAAACAGGAATATTTTCTTTATAGAATGATATAACTCAATAATTTCTGTACATTCAAGTGAACTGTACATAGACTATAAGATATTGGGCAAACAAAAGTATTTCATGACATATTTTCTGGAAATATCAATATTTTAAAAAAGTCAAATTCTGAAAATCTCAAATTACCAAAAAAATCTAGCTGATTTTACTTTTATTAGATAGATATAACTTAATTCTACTAGTCACAAAACTTTAATGGAAATCTACAGTAGAATTTACATTTTATACATGATTTCCTGAAATTCTGACAAAATGTTAACACAAAAAGAGTAACCTCCCTTGAGTTCAACTTTAAAATGCCGTCAGCTCTAAAAAATACCATAAGTCAAACCTGTAATAAGGGACCATTGAATACGGTAGCCTGTAGATGTTTAAAGGCAAGTGACTGCTTAATGCATAACAAAAGTAATGCATAAAATATCCTTTAGGATCTATCTTTTAGCATTACTTTTGTCCTGTGTTAAGCTGCCGTCTGTTATATAGGCTATAAATCCTCACAAATTTAGCTGTCACTTGACTATACTTGCATCTGATATTAATCATTATTAGTTATTACTAGACTAAACATAGCCTGTCCATTGATCACTGCGTTATGAATTGACTAGTCACTAAAATCGGACAATTTGTTAAAAAAAAGTTTTGAAGCGAGTGGGAATCGAACCTAGAACCATTGGATTGCAAGTCAATCACCGTACCAACTGCGCTAACAGAGAAGACACTGAAGCAGATCAAACTTTTCTTTATCTAAATTTACTACTATAAGCACGTGCCGCAAAGATCTGGTGAAAGTCATCAGCATTTCCGGAACTCGAGATGCGGGCCGCCCGCTGTCGAAACACCTTAAGTGGTCTTCTATTTTCAAAACTAGAATCAGGCTATGGGGTAAAGGGTTAACACTCATATCGATACCCCCCCCCCCCCCACACACACACACACACAAGCCAACTAGGCTAATTCTAACTTTGCAAATACATGTGTAGATCTATATTTCATACAACAGTTTCAATGCAGAGCAAAGTATGACGATGGAAGAGTGAAATTTGAATATCAGAACAATACATTAGGATGCAACACAGCAAATTATTCATTTTTATTTTCGTTTTACCTAATTTTCAAAAAGTACATATCACACTTTAGATTGAACAGGTAAAGACGAAAAATGAACGAGTTTGATGTATCTGGGTACATTCTTATGACTGAACTCAATGTGTTCCTTTCTGTGGCATCACATACCGTGCTACAGTGGAGAAAACATTATTCTTTCCCAATAAACGCGTTTACGCTAAAACTATTATTTTCACTGCAAACAGTTTGGAGCCAGATCACGTAACGAGTGAAAACGTTTTAAGTGTCTTAATTTAAAGTTCACGTAACCTTTTCCTCTTGTCAAAACTGCCCTTATCCTTTCACTACCAACGAATTTGTAAACAGATTGGAACCTGATCAGCATAAAACGGCATCCGATCAGGATAAAATCTATTTTAACCCATTACCCGATACATATGCCTTTTTACGCCTTTAATTTATTCCTCCACTGAAGAAATTATTTCCAATTTAAACAGTTATGAATATGTATGATAAGAACTGTTTTCTATGTTCCAGTGACGATAGCCTAAAGCAGGCTGGAAGTAAAACAGAATGCGCCTTAAGGCACATTCTGCTTTACTTTCAACTTGCTTTAAGGTGGTTCGCGGGTCAGCTTATTCTGTGTCAGAATTCTTTGAAACCTTGATTAAATTGAAATATACCATATGGAGAGTGAAAAATCGTTAAAATAAAAAAATGTTACAGTGCCGTTTTTTTCTGACAGAACCTTTTGTCGAGAAAAGCTCCTTTTTTAATAAACAGGAATATTTTCTTTATAGAATGATATAACTCAATAATTTCTGTACATTCAAGTGAACTGTACATAGACTATAAGATATTGGGCAAACAAAAGTATTTCATGACATATTTTCTGGAAATATCAATATTTTAAAAAAGTCAAATTCTGAAAATCTCAAATTACCAAAAAAATCTAGCTGATTTTACTTTTATTAGATAGATATAACTTAATTCTACTAGTCACAAAACTTTAATGGAAATCTACAGTAGAATTTACATTTTATACATGATTTCCTGAAATTCTGACAAAATGTTAACACAAAAAGAGTAACCTCCCTTGAGTTCAACTTTAAAATGCCGTCAGCTCTAAAAAATACCATAAGTCAAACCTGTAATAAGGGACCATTGAATACGGTAGCCTGTAGATGTTTAAAGGCAAGTGACTGCTTAATGCATAACAAAAGTAATGCATAAAATATCCTTTAGGATCTATCTTTTAGCATTACTTTTGTCCTGTGTTAAGCTGCCGTCTGTTATATAGGCTATAAATCCTCACAAATTTAGCTGTCACTTGACTATACTTGCATCTGATATTAATCATTATTAGTTATTACTAGACTAAACATAGCCTGTCCATTGATCACTGCGTTATGAATTGACTAGTCACTAAAATCGGACAATTTGTTAAAAAAAAGTTTTGAAGCGAGTGGGAATCGAACCTAGAACCATTGGATTGCAAGTCAATCACCGTACCAACTGCGCTAACAGAGAAGACACTGAAGCAGATCAAACTTTTCTTTATCTAAATTTACTACTATAAGCACGTGCCGCAAAGATCTGGTGAAAGTCATCAGCATTTCCGGAACTCGAGATGCGGGCCGCCCGCTGTCGAAACACCTTAAGTGGTCTTCTATTTTCAAAACTAGAATCAGGCTATGGGGTAAAGGGTTAACACTCATATCGATACCCCCCCCCCCCCCCACACACACACACACACAAGCCAACTAGGCTAATTCTAACTTTGCAAATACATGTGTAGATCTATATTTCATACAACAGTTTCAATGCAGAGCAAAGTATGACGATGGAAGAGTGAAATTTGAATATCAGAACAATACATTAGGATGCAACACAGCAAATTATTCATTTTTATTTTCGTTTTACCTAATTTTCAAAAAGTACATATCACACTTTAGATTGAACAGGTAAAGACGAAAAATGAACGAGTTTGATGTATCTGGGTACATTCTTATGACTGAACTCAATGTGTTCCTTTCTGTGGCATCACATACCGTGCTACAGTGGAGAAAACATTATTCTTTCCCAATAAACGCGTTTACGCTAAAACTATTATTTTCACTGCAAACAGTTTGGAGCCAGATCACGTAACGAGTGAAAACGTTTTAAGTGTCTTAATTTAAAGTTCACGTAACCTTTTCCTCTTGTCAAAACTGCCCTTATCCTTTCACTACCAACGAATTTGTAAACAGATTGGAACCTGATCAGCATAAAACGGCATCCGATCAGGATAAAATCTATTTTAACCCATTACCCGATACATATGCCTTTTTACGCCTTTAATTTATTCCTCCACTGAAGAAATTATTTCCAATTTAAACAGTTATGAATATGTATGATAAGAACTGTTTTCTATGTTCCAGTGACGATAGCCTAAAGCAGGCTGGAAGTAAAACAGAATGCGCCTTAAGGCACATTCTGCTTTACTTTCAACTTGCTTTAAGGTGGTTCGCGGGTCAGCTTATTCTGTGTCAGAATTCTTTGAAACCTTGATTAAATTGAAATATACCATATGGAGAGTGAAAAATCGTTAAAATAAAAAAATGTTACAGTGCCGTTTTTTTCTGACAGAACCTTTTGTCGAGAAAAGCTCCTTTTTTAATAAACAGGAATATTTTCTTTATAGAATGATATAACTCAATAATTTCTGTACATTCAAGTGAACTGTACATAGACTATAAGATATTGGGCAAACAAAAGTATTTCATGACATATTTTCTGGAAATATCAATATTTTAAAAAAGTCAAATTCTGAAAATCTCAAATTACCAAAAAAATCTAGCTGATTTTACTTTTATTAGATAGATATAACTTAATTCTACTAGTCACAAAACTTTAATGGAAATCTACAGTAGAATTTACATTTTATACATGATTTCCTGAAATTCTGACAAAATGTTAACACAAAAAGAGTAACCTCCCTTGAGTTCAACTTTAAAATGCCGTCAGCTCTAAAAAATACCATAAGTCAAACCTGTAATAAGGGACCATTGAATACGGTAGCCTGTAGATGTTTAAAGGCAAGTGACTGCTTAATGCATAACAAAAGTAATGCATAAAATATCCTTTAGGATCTATCTTTTAGCATTACTTTTGTCCTGTGTTAAGCTGCCGTCTGTTATATAGGCTATAAATCCTCACAAATTTAGCTGTCACTTGACTATACTTGCATCTGATATTAATCATTATTAGTTATTACTAGACTAAACATAGCCTGTCCATTGATCACTGCGTTATGAATTGACTAGTCACTAAAATCGGACAATTTGTTAAAAAAAAGTTTTGAAGCGAGTGGGAATCGAACCTAGAACCATTGGATTGCAAGTCAATCACCGTACCAACTGCGCTAACAGAGAAGACACTGAAGCAGATCAAACTTTTCTTTATCTAAATTTACTACTATAAGCACGTGCCGCAAAGATCTGGTGAAAGTCATCAGCATTTCCGGAACTCGAGATGCGGGCCGCCCGCTGTCGAAACACCTTAAGTGGTCTTCTATTTTCAAAACTAGAATCAGGCTATGGGGTAAAGGGTTAACACTCATATCGATATCCCCCCCACACACACACACACAAGCCAACTAGGCTAATTCTAACTTTGCAAATACATGTGTAGATCTATATTTCATACAACAGTTTCAATGCAGAGCAAAGTATGACGATGGAAGAGTGAAATTTGAATATCAGAACAATACATTAGGATGCAACACAGCAAATTATTCATTTTTATTTTCGTTTTACCTAATTTTCAAAAAGTACATATCACAATTTAGATTGAACAGGTAAAGACGAAAAATGAACGAGTTTGATGTATCTGGGTACATTCTTATGACTGAACTCAATGTGTTCCTTTCTGTGGCATCACATACCGTGCTACAGTGGAGAAAACATTATTCTTTCCCAATAAACGCGTTTACGCTAAAACTATTATTTTCACTGCAAACAGTTTGGAGCCAGATCAGACGCCGGGTTACCCGGCGTCTGATCAGGCTCCAAACTGTTTGCCACCAAGATAAAGATGAATTATCAGAATTGTCCAAAAGTTGTACTTTTCTACTTTTTAGTGTTTTGCGTTTGCGTACGTTTGCGTTTAAACGGGAAAGAATAACTGATTCTCCACTGTACATTACTCATGAGAGTATACTGAATATTATGCATTATTAATACAGTAAACATGTTGCTATTCGAACACTCTGGCAAAGAAGACCAAAAAGACTTCAAAAGTAAACTTAAAAAATCCTCAAAAGTAAACACACATTAAACTGAGCCTAAAGCAAGGTGAATGTTGGTTAGTATTGGTATTAGTAATAGAAGTATTATATAAAGTAATGGTACATGTAGTAGTTGGTGTTGTTGTAGTACTTGTAGCAGGAGTAATTGTAGTAGTAGTTTTTGAAGTAGTTGATGCTGTCATTATTGATGCTGTTGGTGATGTTTTTGTTGCTGTGGTAATATTATTGTTGTAAGAGTAAATGACTTTTATAATCATTCAACATTTATTCAGTACTATATTATCCAATCCTGGCCAGAAAAAAGGCATTTGAATGCAATTTAAATTATGTACATAAATTGTTACAGTCAACTCTCTCTATTACGATCACTAAAACGAAGGTTTATTGCTTTATAAAATACAGGTGACAGCTTAAACAACGTGACAGTAAAACAGAAAGCTCCGAAATGAGCTTTCTGATTTACTGTCACATTGGTTAAAGCTGTCACCTGTCGTAAACACCTAACACTCATCACAAATTAGTGGTCGTACAGTACATGTACAGTGGAGAATATGTTATTCTTTCCCAATAAACGCGTTTACGCTAAAACTATTATTTGCAGTGCAAACAGTTTGGAGCCAGATCAGACGCCGGGTAACCCGGCGACTGATCAGGCTCCAAACTGTTTGCCACCAAGATAAACAAGAATTATCAGAATTGTCCATAAGTTGTTCTTTTCTACGTTTTAGTGCTTTGCGTGTGCGTACGTTTGCGTTTAAACGGGAAAGAATAACAAATTCTCCACTGTAAAAGAGGTTTTACTGTTTTTGCATGATAAGTACTTTCAAGCAATCCAATGTCATTGATAGTTGTAGTCCATCTCAGGTGCAGATCATTTTCAATTAACACCTACATGGGAATTGTACCTCATACCAGCCCAGTATTACTTTGTAAATGGCCGAGCCACTGGGCTGATAATGAACTTAGGCTTTATTACTCATCATCATGAAATTGTTGGAGGATGATAGGTAAGATTGGAAGCACATTCATCACATATGTGACAAGTAAGTGGACTTTGAACTCCCCGGGTCACGTGCTGAGAATGGGGTCCAGTTTGACAATGGCTTCACCGCTTGGACAAACGATTTAATAATTGGAACGGTGACGTATGATATTAAGAAGGCATCTGGCACATGTGTACAGTGAAGAAGACGTTGTTCTTTTCCAATAAACGCGTTTATGTTAAATATTTATACATATTTCCATTGCAAACGGTTAAGAGCCAGATCAGACGCCTGGAAACTGTTTGCCATTAAGATGAAAACGAACAGTCATACTTGTAAATAAATCGTCATTTCTTAATTGTACTGCAATGAGTTTGTGTTTCGTTTGCGTTTAAACGGGAAAGTATATATTATAAGGTCTTCTCCGCTGTACCATTTTCCTGCACGTATCACACTTGTAGTTCCAGAAAAGGGAAATACTTCCCTTTATTAAAGCTCCTCCAAACCTTATGTTGTGATTACTAAGATACAATTTCAATGAGTAATTAGAGAGTAGTCACAGTAGGTCTATATGGTTTGATGGAGATATGAAGGAGCGTTGAACTAACTTATCCTCAACTGTAGCTTCGACATACAGTAAAACCTCTCTATTACGACCACTAAATTGTGTTGAATACCGATATCAGATGTTTAAGACAGGTTACAGCTTAAAGCATGGTGGCAGTAAAACAGAAAGCTCCTAAAGGAGCTTTCTGTTTTACTGTCACATTGTTTTAAGCAGTCACCTGTCTTTTATTCAACCAATTATCCTTCGTTTCAGTGGCCGTAACAGAGAGGTTTAACTGTAATACAACAAATGTTATTGCTTGATTATACCTCACCTCTTGTTAACCCCTTCACCGCCGTGACGTCATCAATTATAAACAGTTGTCGTCTGCTCTTATTTGTCAAATTTAAATTTAATGTGATGATGAAAAGAGTGTCCAACATGTTAGATCATGATCGGGACCCAAACTGTTCATAAATAGCCATGGTATTCGGACTGTTACAATATCGTCTTCCTGAAAACTGTCTTATGGTTTATATTGGACTTAAACATTTTACCCAATAGCCTCTTTTGTACATTTGAAAATGTCTGACCATTTAACCCTTTCCCACATAGCATATCTCTAGTACTGAATATAGGTGTCCTCTTAAAGCAGGTTGAAAGTAAAGCAGAATGCGCTTTAAGCGCATTCTGCTTTACTTTCAGCCTGCTTTAAGCTATCATCTGCTAGAATATAGAAAATATTTTGTATTATACATATTTATGAATGTATAAATTGGAACTATTTTCTTCAGGGCAAGAATAAACTGAATGCGCTAAAAGGCGCTTCTATGGGGGAAAGGGTTAAAAATAAAGGAGCATTCTGCATTACTTTCAACCTTCTAGAAATATACTTGAATTGGAATGCCTTCTGTATTTTATGTTCAGGACGTTCTAGGCAGGGACTACTTCCATTACTGTATATATAATTAGAGGCGTAACAAACATGGTTCCCCTGAACATCAGGCCCCGAGGTTATAAAACTTAAAATGAACTCTGTGCTCAAAACTCAGTTTTGATAACATGCTCTAGTTTTTACAAAACATGCTTGAACTGATTTAAATAACTTGATATGGATATATTTTTACAGTATTATTATGATTTGCAACTACTAGCTATATACAAAATGTTTGCTGAAGAGTTATGAGCTGAGAAAAATTCTGAGTTTTGAGCACAGAGTTCTTTTAAAGTGTCTGACTCGTTGTCTGATCTGGATCAAAACTGTTTGTAAATGCCAGAGTAGCGAGACTGGTCGAGGTACATGTAGTTAAGACCTAAATATGCAAACAGTGTATTTATGTGTTTCGACTTATTTATGCGTTTATCCCTTTTTGTATGCAGTAGAGAAACGTTAAATTGTTCCCAAATCAACGCTTTTTAAAAGTACGCAGAGAAGACGGAATTATTTCCCTACATGTATAAACGATAACACTACAGCGACCCCTCTCTACAACGACATCCAATGGGAGACACGGATTGTGTGTGTGTGTTGTTCGGAGAGAGTCGTTTTAGAGAAGGAAACTTAACACTGGTCTTCCATTAGCTATCAGCTTGAATCCAGATCAGACGCCGCGTAACACGGCGTCTTGTCTGGATTCAAGCTGATTTTCACTTGTCATTATACACAGGGACCTGTAATCGAAATCTGCACTGTTTGTCATTTTATTATATACATGTATTGATAAAATTAATCCTAAATAGTCAAAAATGGACTTTACGTAATTTGAATTGAAATTGTTCATTCTGCATTTAAGGTTTCAGGAGTCAATGAGTTACATGTAAACGGAAAAATATCATTATCGCCACTGTACACCATATCAACAAATAGCTCAATAGATGTTCACAAACAATTATAAATCAATTACTCCATAAATACGCCCTTTTCCTCCTTTAAAGTATTCATCTGAAGAAAATCGTTTTACATTATACATGTAGTCATAAATATGTACCATTATGAATAGTTTCTATATCATATAGTAGCAGATTGTACCATAAAGCAGGCTGAAAGTAAAACAGGGTGCGCCTTAACCCATTACCCCATCGACTTTCTAGTATTGAAGATAGGTGACCTTAAGGCGCAATCTGCTTTACTTTCAATCTGCTTTAAGCTGCAGTCTGCTAAATCATAGAAACTATTTCTTATGTAACATACTCCTGAATGTTGAAAGTGGGACTATTTTTTTCAGCCAATGAATAAATGAATGGCTTGAAAATGCGTATTTATGGGGTAATGGGTTTAGGTGCATTCCATTTTACTTTCAACCTGCTTTAAGTGTCCATCCGACTACGAAACTAGAACCAATCTATGGGGTAATGGGTTAACACATTTTCCGCTAGCCACGAGTGCACTCGTCATTTTCAAACAGTGTGCCTATAAGGAGTACATTTGCCCTAAGTAAGCAGTGCACAACCAAATCAGAGGGCTGCTAAAGGAGTCCTCTAATCAGGGTATGCACTGTTTGTGTTTCAAGTTTGCGATGCATTGTACAAATACATGTAACCCTTTATATGCAAAAATGGACTAGACTTAAAACTGAGTAGACTGAAAATGTAAATACGCACATACATGTATATATGAATAAATATATTGTGCAGTTTAACCTTTTACTCAATAGATACGCCCTTTGACGTCTTTGCTTTATTCCTTAACTGAAACCGGAAATAGTTCGACTATATACAGTGCTGAAAATGTACCATATTAGATAGTTTCTACATCCTAGAATTTTAACCTGCATTATTTAAGGGTCCACCTATCATCAAAACCAGAAATAGGCTATGGGGTAATGTGTTGAAGTCTCCAAAGTAGTACACGTTCATACATGTATACATAATATACATGCATAAAAGACGCTCTCTCTCTCTCTCTCTCTCTCTTTCTCTCTCTCTAACACATTATAGAAATGCAAAGTTCTTAAACGATGCAAACGCTGTCTTTATCCCCTGTATAAAGTCGTGTGCCGCCACACGATAAAAGCAAATACAATGATCAAATCATGGAGGAATCAAATCGTTTTCGCAAAATCAGCAGGCGACATTTTTTGTAGAAGAAACATTTGGCATTTTTGTACTAAAGGAGCCACTTTATTTCTGGTCCATCCCATCATGATATCAACTTCCATAACCTAGCGTTCTAACCGTCGCTATTAATTCTCTAACAAGACGACCCGGGAAGACCCCCTATAGCCATAAACCATTACACACAGAGTCGATGATTGGTCTATACTTAGCTCCGCCCTCGCAGTAATCCCTCGGTGGCCAATCAGCTAATTCGACACGTACAATTATCTTATCAGATCATTTAACAGGAAAACACTAAACGACGATTTATACAACTAATTTATCATTGATTTCCCAGCACCATCTTCATTCCATAACAGCCAAACGATCGGGATATTTTGCTATAGAGCTCCAGACGTTATAACTTCCACGACAAAAGAAAAACTTGACTCTCGGGACTCGATAAGGAAAATAAGTGATACAAAGTGCTTCGTGATTTCGGCCATTGGCTAAATGGGCGTCGGGAAATTGTGATAGTTTTAATTTTTTCGGCGTGAAACATTTGGAATGAACCATTTATAAAAGCACACTGACTTCTTCTGATAAGTCAGAAATTCTAGAAATGTTGGTTTTATAGACATATTGGCATCATAGCATGTCCTCTTTTGTACGAAAAGATTGATTGTTGTGGGCATTTTTCGTCATTGTGGACTGTTTTTACATTCGCAGGAGATTAATCGGCGTCACATAAACTTTAATGTTATAAACGGAAACATTTCCACATTGCGAATTTCTTGTGTATAATTCTATATAGTGAATCTATATTGAAGAGGTGTTAGTGAAAGAAAATATGTTAGATTACTGTCCAAGAAGCAACCCATCTCCCCGCTACCAGACGACACCGAGTCCACCAATGACGTCACTACAATATTCAGAGATGATGACATCAGCAAGCATGGCAGCAAACATGGCCGCCGAAAACCAGAGACAGTCTGCATTCATGCTAAACAACACACCGCTTGCAGCTCTTCACAACATGACAGAAATGAAAACTCCGGCGCCGAGTTCGAGCCCTCCGAATTTTCAAAACCCTTACACAAACTATACACAGTCGACTTTAAAACAGCTAGGCCTAGCAATGTCACAAGCTGCTACGTCACACAGAATCTCAGACATTTTAAATAGACCACTTCTACAGAATCCCCTAGGACTTCCACAGTTAAACACGGGGATGTATTTAAATGCACAAAGTGGTATAAAATTAGCCGAACTTCCTGGAAGACCCCCAGTCTACTGGCCAGGGGTTGTTGGTGGCCCCGCATGGAGACCAGGTAAGCATCTTTTACGACCAGAAGCGTATTCTGGTGACTTAACTTCTTCCTAAACCCGTTACCTCATGTACATTTTTGTAGTTTTGGAGACAACTTAAAGCGGGTTTTATGTTATGCACAATTTCTTTCCAGTGGGCAGCTTAAAGTAAAATAGAAAGGTAGACAGCTTAAAAGCAGGTTCAAAGTAAAGCAGAATGCACATACAGGTGCATTATGCTTTACTTTCATGATGCTTTGAATTATCATCTGCTAGGATATAGTCATACATGTATTTCTTATGGTGCATATTCATAACTATATACATTGGCCTATTTCTAGTTTTGAAGATAGGTTACCACTTAGAGCAGTTTGAAAGTAAAGTAGAATGTGCCTTAAGGCACATTCTGCTTTACTTTCAGCCTGCTTTAAGTTAGCATCTGCTAGGATATAGAAAATATTTCTTATGGTATATATTTATTAAAATATAATTTGGAACTTTTTTTCTTCAGTGGAGGAATAAATTAAAAGCGTAAAAAGGGGGTATATATGGGGTAATGGGATTAACTGACAGGGACGTTAAGCCAACTTCACATACGTTAAACTTCAATAACTCGAACTTACTTCATTCGAATTTTCCGTTTTTTCTACAAATGAATCTCATTATTTCAATCTCGGGTAAGTCGAATATACCCGTATTTCAAGGTGAAAATGTGGCTTAGTCACGTTTTTCACTTTCAAATAGTGGTATGTTTGATTTAAGCGAGTTTCAGATGTCAGAGTTCGACTTATATATCTACATGTATATTCTAGTTGAGTATTCCAAAACCACCAAATATTAAAGTCTCGAGAGTATTTGCGGTTTGTATAATGTAAACTCTGAATTATCGCAAATTTCGTCATAATAACTCTGTTAATATGGAATTTGGAAAAGTGATAAGCGGTGTTTACAACTGTTGACCTGAAGGGAAACCAAACTTCTGAATCTAATCTAAAACCAAGTACAGTCAAACATGTGCGTACATTCTTTAACCCACTACCCCATATCCTGTTTCTAGAATTGAAGATATATGGCCACTTAAAAGTAGGCTGAAAATAAAGCTGAATGCGCCTTAAGGCACATTCTGCTTTACTTCGAGCCTGCTTTCAGCTACATTCAGCTACGATCTAGACGAAAATACTTCTGATGGTACATATGCATATTTGTTTAAATACATGTAAGAAGTATTTTCTTCAGTGGAAGAATAAATGAAAGGCGTAAAAAGCGTAAATGGTAATGGGTAAAATAATGCAAAACAAAAACCAACAAATTATTCCTTGATGAGATTTCTTTATAACATATGCCCTGCATTAAACTGCAACCTTTATATAAAACTCCCATCTTAGTCTCACTGTATCTGAGTTTGTATATTTCACTCCGTTAGAATCAAGACCATAGTAAGATAGGATGTACATGTGCTGCATTTGAATTTATAAGAAATAATATTAAAACGAATGTTGTACAACAAATAAGAAAAACAAACCAGAAGACGAATATGGAAAGAAATATCAAATCAGCAAAATAACTGTTATACATCGCACGATAGAAGACTTATTTTTTGTGGTCAAATTTGTGTAAAAAAATAATTATATACGAATAAAATATTACAATTATATTCCGTGATGAGAATAGTATTTCTGTTTCATTCGAAACTTTGAATAATCATTATTGTCAACAATGAACACAATGTGATGATGAACTATAATACATGTACAAATATTCTCAACAGCAAGGTTCATATTACCGGATAAGTCAAATATTTTTTTATGTTTAAGACAGGTCATAACTTAACCCAGAACGGCATTTAATTCTTAAATACGGGTATGTCGCTCAGTGCGTAATATGTGATCATGCTTATTCAAAACTAAACTGCAGAGGGAAAGACGTTTTATTCTTCCCAGTTTAATCGTAAAGAAGCTCTTAGCTGAATCAGTTCAATAAAATGTACAAACTATCAGGTTCTTGATCCGACTCTAAACTGTTTGCAATGCACATGATAGTTTTAGTAAAAAAATAATTCATTTAGAAAAATTAACGTCTTCTCCACAGTACTACAGCAGACCTATGGCTTATTAAAAAATAAAATACTTTTTTTTTAATAAGCAACTAATAATGATATATAATTCCCATTACCCCATAGCATTTTTCTAGCTTTCAGACACGTGAACACATAACGCAGGCCGAAGGTAAAGCAGAATACACATTAAGGCACATTCTGCTTTACTACCAGCCTTTTTAAGCTACTATCTTCTAGTATATAGAAATTACTTATAATGGTAAACATTTGTGACTGCTTTTAGTGGAACTATTTTTTGAGTGGAAGAATAAATTAAAGGCGTAAAAAGGCGTTATTATGAGGGAACAGGTTGAGTAGAAATATAGAGTATAAAACCCATTATCAGCCATTATATCGTCTATTTATGTAATATCTTCCACTGAATTTCCTAAAGTTAGATTTTAGGCATTTTTAAATAAACACCGACAGGAGAGTCAACTAGTCACGATCTGATCAGACGCCGATTTTGTATTCAAACTATTCGCAAATAGTCGTCTAGTCGCGCTTTGCTTAACGAAACAGTTACATTTGTATCTACTTGTTCAGCTAAATGAAGAAATACTAGCCAACTTTCTTTCTCATTTATTGTTGGTATGTTTCATGTACATTTATTTAAAAACAAATCCGTAATACGAAATGATTGAACATTTCACTTCCAATAAGACTCCTCTTTGCGTCAAATTTATTTTCATTTTTGTATTTAATCATATCCATATAAATATCTCATACCACAATTTCTTAATTGAAAAAGAAACATGTTAGAGGTTTCTCTATTTATTTTTATTCTTTAGTTTCCCCCAAGAAAGTGTTTATTGGACGTCACTGATAGCTAGCTACTCCAATACGACATATACATGTATAAATAATTTCAAAACATGCATTCGTTTTGTATTTTGTTTCACTTGATGGGTTCAAAATCATTTTTTTGTTTTCTTGGGGCGGGGGTGTAATAGATTTTGCCTCAAATGACAATATAATTGAATGAGCACATGTATTATAATATGTGTACCAAAAGTGCAGACTGTAACGAATCACAGTTGATACATGCACGCACACTGCTTGGTTTAAAACTATTCTGCAAAATGTCAATGATTTAACTTTCGTTTCTTTGACCACAAAGAGGGTGGGTCTTGAGCACCATGAACATGTTATATATCATCACATCCATTCAAAATTGTATGAAGTCACCATTAATATCTTTATCCGTTTATTTTCCTCTGAATGACTAACAGTTTGGAGCATGATACTCCAGTTATCCAGGTGTCTGAACTGGCTCCTATTTTCTAATTGCTTATACATGTACTGTTTTAGTTAAATACGATTATTTGGATAATATAAAGTGCATATACTTAACTACTACTTGTCTATAATCAAAAGGGTTATAGCTTGTTAAAAAGTGTAGTAAGGAGCAACTAAAACCTCACAAAAACAAGCATATTGGTAGGAGTAAACGTTTTCAGTATTGATACTGAATTCAGTATGTTTTACATTTCTCATATTTATTTGCGCTAAATGATATTGGTTTGAATAGTTTTACTCTGTCTTCTGTGGAACATTCAAATAATGGTCAAGGAACCCTTGTCTATGCTTGTGAATTACAAATGACGCCATTCTACATGCAATTTATCGAATTCTGGTGCAAAGCGCTGTTAGGAAAGCAAAGTTTAAATAAAACAAAAAACAAAACAAAAAATGAAAACAAAAAACCATACCCACCCCATACATTTCGCTAATGTTGCCGTACAGTTTAATTCTTCACTACCAAGTTTTATCGTCTGCTTTAACTCTCTCACCGCCCAATTATCGTCTGCATTGATAGTGTCTTCTGCTATTTTTAGTAAGATTTCGAGTTTTTGATGGGAGAAATATTCATACGAGTGTCAAATAATTTGGGTCCTGATATACATAACGCGGTGTCTGATCATGACCCAAACTGTTTGCAAGGTTACGTTTTGGCGCTAAGGAGTTAGGGCTAGTTAAATTCAAACTTATGTTTTGAACTCTCATTTGCTCTCAAGCTGTATTGAATCTGACCATCGTCTGTATTAAATTCTCTTAAATGTAACACTTTTTTTTGACAGCACAGTAACCTTCCTGAAAGAAAATAGCAATGTACATGTATGACTGTATATCTGACCCTCTGCACGTCCTTCAATGTTTTGGTTTATCTTTGCTCAACAAGTTCCTTCTATTGATGTACACCGACTATACTGTTTTACATACACATGTTCATTAACCATCTAATGTGCGTAAATGTTACACTATGTTCTTTTCTTGGTCAATTTTATAACGTAATGTCCTGATTGAGTATTAGACTATTCGACATATCTTTAGTGCTATCCAGGTCATTATTTCTCCAGGGAGTACATGTTCAGTACAGTGAACACTGGTGAATAAAATCTCCAAAAAAGAAGACTTCCTTTTGGGGCTGCTTAAAGCAAGATCAAAGTGAAGCAGAAATATGTTTTAAAATTCTTTATGCTTAATTTTATTATTTAGCTAATTTAAACAAATGTTTTCATACCACCATTATTTTAAGTGGTGGTTATAGCCATGTATTACTGTATAACATACAGTGGAGAATGTGTTATTCTTTCCCAATAAAACGATTATTTCCACTGCAACCAGTTTGGATCCAGATCAGACGCCGGGTAACCCGGCGTCTGATCAGGCTCCAAACTGTTTGCCACTCGGATAAAAATGAATTGTAAGAAATATCTAAAAGTTAAGGTTTTCTTCGTTTTAGTGCTATGCGTTTGCGTATCGTTTGCGTTTAAACGGGAAAGAATGACGTTTTCTCCACTGTAGCATAATTACTTGCCACCTGTAAGATTCACTGATTGACTGACTGACACCATCACTGAAACATCATCTCTCATCATTCAGCAACCCCCAACTGAATGGCTGCTGAGTGCTGACTAATTAGCAACAATGATTTTATTGTTTCCACTTCGGTAATTAGTAATTTCCAATAATGCTTTATTGTATCTTAATTGGGAGTCAACCTGCGCTCCTGATAATGCTTGTAGTTTATGATGGCAAGTGATAGACATGGAACACCAGGACTGCCATTTCTCCGGATTTTCCCGAAATCTCCGGATTTTTCTTAATTCCTCCGGACCTACGGATTTCCCCAATAATCTTCGGATTTTTGCTCTTACTTTTAAATTTTTAAATTTTATGCGTTTTTCACGTAGGAAATATAGGTGTCAAACAGTTTAGATCCAGATCAGACGCCGCGTTACGCTGTGTCTGATCTGGAAACAAACTATTTGCGTAATTATGTTAAACCGCGCTTGCAAATTTGAAAATCTGAGGATTTTTATTAGCAACTTATGGTAGCCCTGGAGCACCATGGACCGCGTGTAACAGATATCAATGAACATAAATTTTAAATAAACAGTCAAAATATATGAGAAAATATACCATGGGAAATGATTATTTTTGTTTTTGTAGAGGGGTAAAATGATGCTCGCTCCTTACAAACATTAATATTTAGCCAAATATAAGACACTTTACATGTTGAAAATGATTAATATTACATCCTGTTCGGTCTAAACAATTGCGTTTATATTTTCAAAACTAATTTCATTGCAAAGTGAAACTGTTTAAAAAACAGTTTGTCTATCAGAATAAATAAAATCTTCAATACTTTACAAAAGACTGCAGATTTTTACATTTTTTGAATTACATGGCGATAGCATTTTAGATTCGTTTTACCAAGGACATCACTGTTTATATATTAATACAATACATGTACGAGTTTAATACATGTTCTAATCATATTCCAGAAATAAAGCGATATATGTGCATATTTAATATACAAATCTTAAAAATACGTCTTTATACACGTGTCTACTATGTATACATATTAAGAGCAAAGTTTTATATGTAGTGCGTTTAGTTACTGAAATCATTGTATAGCTTGAAAAACAGTTTATACTAAAATACCTTTGATTTTGAAAATTATTTCGAGGCAAAACAGAAGTTCACATCTTTGGTTGTTTACATTTATCTTCTATTTATTAGCGTATGCTCTAAAAAGAGCGTCCTACAGATTTCAGATTTCAGCATCCTCCAGGAAAACAGTTGGTGTTATTGTTCATAGAACTGCACGACTAATCTGTTTTGAGCGACACTTTAGAGATGATGTATTGATATCTCTATGCTTTCTTTGTCAGATGTACGTCCTTCGAGCATCCCAATCTATTGATGGGCGACTGCATTGTATATTTATAGGACAAAACAATGCACAACACTCCAAATTTTTGTACATACTCAGTTGAGAAGACGTTATTTTTCCCGTTCAAACGCAAACAGAACGCAAACGAAATACATTAACATGTAGAAAATGACAACTTTTCGTCAATTCTGACTATTCATGTTAATATGAATGACAAACAGTTTGAAGCCCATCAGGCACATGGCTACCCGGCGTCTGATCAAGCTCCAAACTCTTTGCAGTGGATATAATAGTTTAACCCTTTACCCCATAGCCTGTTTCTAATAACCACTTAGAGCAGGCTGAAAGTAAAGCAGAATGTGCCTTAAGGCACATTCATTCTACTTCACTTTCTTACTGCTTCAAGCTGCCATCTGCTAGAACAAAAAAGTATTTCGTGATACATATTCATAATTGTATTCATCGGAACTATTTTCTTCAGTGGAGGTATACATTAGAGGCGTAAAACGGTGTATTGATGGTATAATGGGTTAAGCGTAAACGCGTTTATTGGGAAAAATAATGTCTTCTCCTCTGTATTGCTTTTAGCCTGCTATAACCCGGTAACCCCTAATGGTGCGAATAAGCGTCATTTACAGACAATGAACATGTAAGCTGTACACTTGTCTTATGCAAACAGTGAAGACCCAGATCAGAGAGTTCCTAAATTGACAACAGTGAAACCTGGGACTGTTGTTTTAAAGTTTCAGGAGCAATATGGTTAGATGCTATAATGTAATTTATACATTAGTCCTTCTTCATAATAGTGTTTAACGTTAAAACAACTACATTTATATATACTTTAACAGTTTGGAGTCAGATAAGATGCTGGATAACTCGGCGTCCGATCGGGCTCCAAACTGTTTGCCATTCAGAGTTAGGCAAATCTCTACTGTAGCACTCCAGGTACCAGTGCTCCTGTCTTGTACAGTGGGGAATACATTATTCTTTCCCAATAAACGCGTTTATGCTAAAACTATTATTTCCTTTGCAAACAGTTTGGAGCCAGACCAGACACCGGGTAACACGGCGTCTGATCAAGCTCCAAACTGTTTGCCACCAACATTAAAATATATAGTCAGACTTGGCAAAAAGGGATTATTTTCTACATTTTATTGCATTTCGTTTGCGTTATTAAGCGGGAAATGATACGTCTTCTCCACCTGAAGTAAACTGAACAAATCCAAATTTTACCCTTTATGTCCCAACAAACCCTATGTTGTGACTACTCTATAGAATCGTCTCAACGAGTCAATGCTAATGGTTAAAGATGTTAGTATTGCAAATTCACACCTTATCTGGCGCTCTGTGGTACTCTAAACACATGGGCTACTAGCACCAGGGGGCTAATTTAGGGGCTCGTTAGGAAACCATTTTTCGCCATTCGGCGGAAATCAATTACCCATTAGAGAGACTGCACTTGGAATGCACTGTTTCGAGCGATGTTTCAAAATTAAATCTACTTTTGATCGATTAGCGATCCAAAGATTCAATTCCTACACATACATATATAATATACATGTACAATGTATATAGTCGTTGTTTTTTCTGTGAGAATATCGACATCAGTTTCCGAGAAACGGACAGAAGTAGAAAAGGCAACCAATCATCAAGAAAATGTTCATAAATGCACAATAATAAAGAAATCCAGTCTTCATGATTGAAACACAAATTAATTGACCAACAATGAGGAACCCGCTGAGACATAGACGCATTCGTTGTCTCGACATTGTCTCTTAATACATTCAAGCCTAGCGACGAGTATACTCGTCATTTAAAAAAGTGTACATGTGAGAAGTACATTTGTCCAATGCAGACAGTGTAGACCCTGATCAGAGTTCTCAATAAGGACTACTCTGATCAGGATATGCACTGCTGTTTGTCATTTTGAAATGCACTGTACAATTTCAATATACAGTAAAAATGGACCACATTCTATTAGAAACTGGAATTATCCGTTTAAAGTTTCAAGGGTGAATGAATTACACTGGACCGCTCTTAAACCCCTTTATTTTTATTCCGTAATCAGTGTTTAGTTTTGAAGACGAGTGACGACATAAAGCAGATTGAAAGTAAAGCAGAATGCGCCTTCTGGCGCATTCAGAGGTTACCTTTAGCCTGCTTTAAGCTACCATCGGATAGGAAACCTTTTTTTATGCGCATATTCATAACTGTATAAAGATGAAGTATTCTCTTCGGTGGATGAATAAATGAAAAGTGTAAAAATGCATATCTATGGAGTAATGGGTTAAGTAAGCAAGTAAGTTTTTGGCATATTCGTTCTATTTTGAGTTCTGCCCTTTAATCACCATATTACAGTGGAGAAAACGTTATTCTTTCCAAATAAACGCGTTTACGCTAAAATATTTTTCCATTGCAAACAGTTTGGAGTCAGATCAGACGCCGGGTAACCCGGCGTCTGAACAGGCTCCAAACTGTTTTGCACTCACTTAAAATAGATAGTGAAAGATATAAAAAAAAGTTGTTATTTTTCTACATTTTAGTGTGTTGCGTTAGCGTTTCGTTTGCGTTTAAACGGGAAAGAATAACGTATTATCCACTGTAATAATACACTCTTTAATGACAATACTAACATTATGAACGTTTTGTAATGTCAGGTTCCAGCAATGTCATCATGGACAAAGATGGCAAAAAGAAACACACACGACCAACATTTTCCGGCCATCAGATTTTCACCCTAGAAAAGACTTTCGAGCAGACCAAATATTTGGCAGGTCCTGAACGAGCCCGGTTAGCCTACGCTCTAGGGATGTCAGAAAGTCAAGTCAAGGTATGTAGATAAACTGTGTTACATCATCAAGCTATAACACACATGCATCTAGAAACTTGTTTTTATTTCCAATTTGATTGAAACAAACACAAACGCAATGCAATTATAAACTATAGCAACTTACATGTACCCGATGTTTTTTAATCTAAGCAATTTTGTGCTGACCAAACGCTGTCTGATCTACCTCTAAACGTTTTGCAATGAATATAAATGTTTTTTTATCAGAAATGCGTCTACTGTAAAATGATATAACCTCTTCCCAACTGAATGTGAATGATTTCTAAAAATCCGACACCAGCTGCGACAAAACGTGATTTTTTTCCCAATTATCAAATGTCTCTACTTTATACATTTATCAGAATTACACTTATTCTGTGCGAAATATATTTATTGCACTGTATCATATAGATTTAGATATGCCTTTATGGTATGTCTATATAACTAAGGTAAACTGTAAAATGGGAACAGTTTGAAAGGTATATTTGTGTCAATAAATAAATATACTAATTATACCATCTCAGATTCCGATTAAAGCGTCTTCCAAATTATCAAATCTACGTATTTTCTCATTTAGAATGTATATCATTTGATAAAACAGTATCATCATAAATAACACATAGTTATTACAACTTAACAACATGGTTCGTATTGATGTTTATGCTTCATTTTAATTCTGCTTTAAGAAACTACCAGTCTATAAATTAGTCTTATTCATTCCATTTCTTTTACAATTGAAAACAACAACAACAACAGCCTTAGCATGAAGTTCAAACAGTTTTGACCATGATCAAGTCGCAATCGATGCAGTTAATAATACCGTTCCATTGGCCATACTCGATTAGTAACTGCCATTCACAAGAATATCGCAGCTTCCATC
Source organism: Gari tellinella (assembly GCA_922989275.2). Taxonomy (NCBI): domain Eukaryota; kingdom Metazoa; phylum Mollusca; class Bivalvia; order Cardiida; family Psammobiidae; genus Gari; species Gari tellinella. Next base: position 52,751,833 of record OV277866.1, read on the forward strand.
AAAGTTAAAGCCCTCATTCCTGTCATTTCCCTCACATTTTTCGTAATATTATTTTTCAGCTAATAGTATTAACTTGTCCACTAGCGTTATCGAATGTCCCAATATGTTTGTAAAACTATAGGAATCTGGTAAAGATTGACAAGAATAAACAGTAAAATCTCATTGTGATAATAAATCAATCAATCGGGTGATCAGAAATACAATTGGACGTTTTTACGAAATATTAATGTAGTTCAAATGATGCCATTTTGGTATAGCAAGTGCATATGTTGTAAGAGAAAGTTTCATCTGACCAGGGTCTAAACGGTTTGCCTATAGTAACACTATTTCGTTATCAAAATTACCTGGAAACATTCAAATGATTTAGTTGCGATGTGTTCTCCGACATTTCCACACAGTCTGAACACATACCATGGCTGCGTATTGTTATCTTCTTGCTAGACAATGCACAGAGGAACTATCTTTAATTTCTATCGTTATAGCCAAATTTCTTTATACCAGGTGCATTTATTATTACTGATGGGAATTTAAAGTTTTTTCGTTATAATCAAATTTCGTTTTTTCCAATTTCGCTACATGCGAGCTTCACTGTATTAGGCATTAACCCTTTCTTCTCTGAAACCTGAAATGGACAATTCTAGTTTTCAATTCAGTCTAGTCCATTTTTGACATTTTATGGTTGATTTTCACAATATCTTTCAAAATGTCATACAGTGTAGACCCTGATCAGAGGGTTCCTTAAGGAATCCTTTGACCAGGGTCAACACTGTTTGCATATGGCAAGTGTACTATTCACATGTACACTGTTTGTAAATGTCGCATATATGCGTGGCTCAGATTCAACGAGTTAAACTATCACTTAATTATTATCACTAAAACAAAAGTAGATTATCAAAATGTGATCAACCATATACGATACAGTGTGACTAAACGCTACAGGTATGGGATCGGGTCAAATAGCTAAGGGACCCGACCACCTGGCCCCTCCATTTGTTACGTGATTTTAATACTCGCTAATCTTTAGCGTATTGACAAACGTCGCTATAAAACCTAAAGTCTCTTTTAAGGATTCCGTTACTAAGGTAACAGTGACTCGGAATGTTCTGCTTTCTTCACTGCATGGTTTGTTAGTTTGATCATAGTTAACGTTATGCAGAAAAACGACAAAACCTGTTTTCAGTTTTTAAGTAGGATGCTTAAAGCACGGCGAAAGTAAAACAGACAACTCCTATATATATAGGAGCTTTCAGTTTTACCTTCTTGTTTAATCTGTTATTATCACAATCTATGTGTCTTCTTTTAAGCGGTTGCAATGCCTAAGTTTGACGGTATAGGGGTCTGATTGAAGTCACATGAAAAGTCAACACCTGGTCTCTTGAAAACTATTTTATCAACAATCATGTTTCATTTACATATTGGAAGTTTCATACGATAGCTGATATGCACGGATTTATTTCGGGAAGAATAAAATTTCAAAAAGGCAATAACTCCACTTCAAGTAAAACGACATTATCGTCCAACGAAAGTTTCAATATGCAGTAAGGACTTCTAAAGAGTAACACTTAATACACTGTGGTTACAAAGCTGCGCTAAATGGTCACTAAAATGAAGATGATAATGCATCTTAAGCAGTCACCTGTCTTTAGGGTACGCATTTCTTTAACTCATTTACCCCTGGAATTTCAAATAAATAATATTAATTTTCAATTAACTCTACATCCAATTTTGATTGTTAATGGTTGATTTTAATTGTCTTTGTTGCAACAACCAAATTAACACATACAACCCTGGCGACGAGTTTCGCGTCCTTTTCAAGCATGATCTATACGAAGAGTAAATTTTTCATTTACAAGTATGATAGACCCTGATCAGAGAGATCCATCCTCTCGTAAAGGTCTGAACTGTTTGCAAGTTTGCAATTCATGGAAATGTAAAATGGAATAAACTTCATTGGAAACTGTAATTGTCCTTTCGTAGTTTCAGGTTGAATGAATGATAGTGGTGTGCTAAACCCATTGCCCAATAATTGCGACTTTTTACGCTTTTAACCCATTCCTCCACCAATGAAAATAATCCCACTTGTAGCAGTCATAGATATGTATCATAAGAAATATTTATATATCCTAGTAGATGGTAGGTTAAAGCAGGTTGAAAGTAAAACAGAATACGCATTAAGGCGCATTCTGCTTTACTTTCAACATGCTTTATGTGGTCACATATTTCCAAAACTTGAAATAGACTACAGGGTAATGGGTTAGTAAAGTAAACACTTATACAAGAACATACTGCTTTACTTATGTTCTTTTTAATCGGGAAGCAGTCATTCGTACTTAATGACCTTTTAGTGTTAGACCCTGTCTGTCTATATCTATCAATATTTGGTTACAATTCTTACATGACAGTGTACATGTATTGTTCTTGTTAGGTTTCTGGAATGGAAGCGTGAAACTGAAATAACACAAGGCACCGTCTCGGTGGCAAAACACCAGTAAGGAATTTAGGTGATTACTGCCATGAGGTCATCAATTAAACACATTTGTCGTCTGCTGTTATTTTTCGAATCTAAGATTTGGGTATTTTAACTTAAGAAATATTGAAATCAGTGTCAAACAGTTTGGATTCTGATCAGACGCCGCGTTGAAATCAGTGTCAAACAGTTTGAATTCTAATCAGACGCCGCGTTACGCGGCGTCTGATCAGGATCCAAACTGTTTACAAATAACCATTGTGCTCGATGTAAGGCAGTGAAGGGGTTACTGAAAGGTTGGTCTGATGCGGTAAAGAGTTTTCTCTTCATACATGTAGTTTATTTCCTGTTTAATGCTGTCATCTGTCTCAACGATTTTGAGTATCGCTTTAAGAATGCTTTCACTGCTGCGTCGTATTCGACTTTCTGATTGCCTTGTAATTTTAATCCTTTTATGCAAATTCGAATACGACCTATCATAATTCCAAGATTCGATCAGGGATCAGACACTGAATGCTAAATCAGGGGACAATATTTTATAACTGGCCGCGATAAGAGCGGATTTTCAGGTGCCTTTGATCTATTACTATCTTATCAAAACATATCCTCCATCGATGTCCTTATTAAATCTACCTCCATATTGATGCGACTTATTACGCGGGGCACCGATCCTATGGGATACCGGCGACTTTGTTATTCTTATTTATCCTATTATTCGGGATCAAGACGTATTGTATCGGTATTTCGACTACTTTACCGCCGATACTTTCTCCTTGATATATCACCTTTTGAAGTGGATATTAACAGAAAAATTTGAAGTAATAAGCTTCCGATGTGACAAGCAATCCCACGATCAGTTTTCAGTGAGAGTTAAACAGCTGATAAAGCTGGAATATTATCCAAATATAGCAATTCAATACAAGAACTAGATACGTTTGGTAAATAAACATAGGTCAAACACCTGTCATAGGATTTCATGTAACGGTATACTGTTAAACCCATGAGAATCGATCCATTCCGGCTTAAGAAAATAGCCAGTTACAGTGGAGAAGAACGCATTGCAATAAAAAGTAGAAAAATGACAATGTTAGGCAATTCTGACTAGTCATGTTGATCTGAATGGCAAACAGTTTGGAGCCTGATCAGACACCAGGTTAACCGGTGTCAGATCTGGCTCCAAACTGTTTGCAATATTTTTAGCGTTTATCGGGAAAATAATATCGTTTTCTCCACACGAACACGTTTAATTCTAGTGATTTGATTTACACACAGTATACCTGTGAAGAGTATATTTGTTTCATGCGAACAGTGTAGACCATGATCAGAGGGTTTCTATTAGAATGTGTGTCATATTGCAATATATCCCAATAAACATCCCCTATATAATGTATTAGACTTATGTTGAAATTAGCATTGTCCATTACAAGTTTCGAGAATGAATGAGATAAATAAATAATTCCAACATTTGCTCATTAATTGAAGAGACGATTCTAACACGAACAGTTAATCTCCATTGTTACGACCACTAACATAAAAGTAAACCTTTACTTTCAATATGCCTTCTTTAAGTGGTCACCTGCCTGTCTTCAAAACTAGAAACAGGCTATGGTGTAAGCGTTAAACGTACCTTTGATTATATTTTAACAATGCAGACATTGGCGAGGCACCATGTTTTGAGCCGTTTTATATCAGTCTAAAGAAATACAGTAAAACCCCTCTAAACCGGAACCTCTAATTACCGGAATTCTCTCTAAACCGGACAAAAACGTTGGTCCCGTTCAAACCCTTCTTTATACATTGATGAATATGTATCACCAGAAATAGTTTCTATATTCTAGCAGATGATAGCTTAAAGCAGGTTGAAAGTAAAGCAGAATGCGCCCTAAGGCGCATTCTGCTTTACTTTCAACCTGCTTTAAGTGATCAGCTATCTTCCATATTAGAAAAAAGCTATGGGTTAAAACCCCTCTAAACCGGAAACCCCTCGAATCCGGAAATTTATGATGTCCCCACACATGTCCGGTTTAGAGGGGTTTCACTGTATAAGAATAAAATATCATCCGACAACGGATATTTGAAGACGTGCGTCTTTCTCACTTGACGACAGCTTGTTGCCTTATGCACGTGTAAGGAACTGTCGCCTGTCTCTTGAATTATGCAAACTAGACCACTGAATTGAGAAACCATAGCAACATTAACGTAGCCTAAACTCTGTCATTGAAAATCAGGTTATTCTTTTTTGACAGTGTTTCACCTTTTGTTATATCTTTAAGTATCTCAGTGCTGATGTATGTACAACCATATAAAATAGTTTCGACAAACTGATAATTTTTTTCTAGAGGGTAATATTTTAAGGAAAATAAACGAAACGTAATGAATTTCAACGCATACAGTGATTATAAATGAATAAATCATGATGTAGGTCAGTTGCAGAGCATAGTTATGCTAGTATAGATTAACCTTTTTTTATTTTCCGACCAGAACCTTATCTAGTTTAATCATACAGCCATCGTTTAAACATTTTCTAGTCAGTTATCCTAACTTTGCAATATTTAATTCAAGTAACGAGGGCAATGCATCAACACATAAGTATGTTAAAAACAAATGAGAAAAGATACACAAGAAAATATACTTGTGTTTGGTCTTATATTTGGTACATGCATATACACATGTAGGTATATGTAATTTTATATGAAAAGAAGCTACACAGGCTCGGTTACCCGGATTTAAGTTAAAACAACATCTATCCTTGATACATTTAACCCATTACCCTATAGCCTGATTCTAGTTTTGAAAATAGGTGATCACCTAAAGCAGGTTAAAAGTAAAACAGAATGCACCATCTTTAAGCTATCATCTGCTTCAATATAGAAACTATAAATTGGAACGGAGAAATAAAGTAAATGTCTAAAAAGGGGTATTTATGGGACAAGGGGTTAAGGAGAGCAAATAGCGTTACCCCCAATGTACCGTGACACAAGGCATGCAAGAGAATCATAAGTACAATATAAGCCACAATCGGCATAAATATTTATATATATAAGTCAGTAAGTATAGCCCAGTCTCTTAAAACACTTCTTTAGACTTCACACATCATATATTTGCATACTGTAACGGGAAAGGTTATTCCTTCAGACATAGGCGATAACAGAGGGTATTCTATAAAAAAACCACTCCTGAATGATAAGACTATTATATGCGTCTGATATGGCTCCAAACTATTTGCCACTAAGATTAAAAGATATCGTTCATATTTCTTAAAGCTCTCATTTGGTACATTTCGTTGTTCTGCATATCGCGTTTGCGTTTCGTTTGTGTTTAACGGAAAAAATAACATATTCGTTGTAACACGACATAAACAATATTCATAACATCAGCGTATGTATAGTTTTGTCTCAGACATTAAGTTTCTGTTCAATTTTGTTTCTTCAATGTTCATTTTAATGTGTCCATGTTTTCTACAGGGACAGGAGGCCATGCTGATGGTTATTGCAAATATGTTGGATTACGATGAGACGCAATTTAGCTTAACGTCTCGTCTGGGTCCAACCTGTATGACTATCTGGCAATATTTCCTAATTGAAAACGCAGAACAATAAATACTAAGATGTGTTGCAAACGACAAGTTTTGCAGTTGACAACTATACTTTGCTTGTACAGTGGAGAATCTGTTATTCTTTCCCAATAAACGCGTTTACGCTAAAACTATTATTTGCCGTGCAAACAGTTTGGAGCCAGATCAGACGCCGGGTAACCCGGCGTCTGATCAGGCTCCAAACTGTTTGCCTACGAGATAAACAAGAATTATCAGAATTGTCCAAAAGTTGTTCTTTTTTACGTTTTAGTGCTTTGCGTTTGCGTACGTTTGCGTTTAAACGGGAAAGAATAACAGATTCTCCACTGTAAAAGGTTGACCTATTCATGCCTGGATATTGCTATGGATTCCTCATGTGTGTTTGCTGGACGATTTTATTACATAGAAACAAGGATTAACTCAAGACACTATACATTATCATCATATAGAAGAACATTTCTTGTGCAATACATACAGTACATGCCTAAATTAGAGCTGCATAACGCGGCGTCTCATTAGGGTATACACTTTTTGGTCAATGACCTATTTAGTAGGCACCAGGCTTAAATGAGTTAACTTTTTTTAATTTTATCACATGCGTTATCTGTCCCTTTTTAAATATTGTTTTATTTTCTGCAGGTTTGGTTCCAAAACAGACGGACAAAGTGGCGAAAGAGGCACGCGGCTGAAATGGCGACGGCCAAGAAAAACCAAGAATACGCGAGGGAACAAATGAGTGCTGGATCAGAACTGGAAGATGAAGTCTCGGACAGTTAACGAGATTGGATTGTTCCAACGTGATCTCATGTAATTCTCAAACGTTACGAGATGCATATCACGCCATGCTATATTCTATATTTGTTATACAGTTCAACTTGTGATGAATGGTCGCTTAAAAGAAGATTATAATTGGTCGTTGATTCAGGTGGTATGTTAATGCAGATCAAGGGAAAGACAGAAAGTATCAAAAGGAAACTTTCTGTTTTATATTTGTTCTGAATTAAGTGTTGTCGTTAATTTGACCATCTACCGGTATTTGCTTTACCGACACATAGCCGCTTAATACAAGTTTGACTGTAAGCATTAACAGGACCAATGTTCCTAAAGAATGAAGGCAAATGGTTGTCCAATCGGCATGCCTCGGGAATTGCCCACCTATACTAAAAGTCAACGTAGTTTTGTCGGGAACCATACGATGTTTGCCGAAAGAGTGTTGGGAGAAATTTAGAGAGCTGGTTATTTAATCTGCACATCTCGTGTGATTTCGTAGTTAGATTAAACTGGGATGCCGGTACAAGAACGGACTCACTCGATGTGTTGAACATAGGATGTTAGGACTGAAAATTGTGTTCTTAATGCTACTGCATGTGTGTGTTACATGTGTATACTTCCAAGAGTAATTATACGTATGAACTCGATGCTTGCATGTCTGAACAGGACATGAATACAACAGAAGACGTCTAACGATGTCGAATTTGATATTATAAATATGATATTGACCAAATAGCATTGTATTAAATCAGTATTGTGTATTTTATAAGCATTAAGATTTATAAATAGAAAATAAAATTATTGAAACTTATGGAATAGATGTATTTTATTCTCTTCAGTTTTGAAATAATCGTCCATTGTCCCTATACCATACAGGGCTGCCATTTCTCCGGATTTTTCCGAAATCTTCGGATTTTTATTCCAACAGAGGGAATCTTAAAGCAGGTTGAAAGTAAAGCAGAATGCGCCTTCTGGCGCATTCTGCTTTACTTTCAACCTACTTTAAGCATCACGTGTCTTAAAAACTAGAAACAGACTATGGGTTCAAGGTATAATTCGGAAAATCGCGCTTGCAAAATTTGAAATTTTGAAATCTTAGGATTTTTTTTATCAACTTATGGCAGCCCTGACTATAAGCTCAGCTATATAAGCCTACCCTTCATGTCTCTTTGCTGCTTTACCCATTCCCCACAATGACGGCTTTCTTTGGATGTTACAATGACGAAGGCGTTATAATGTCCCGTTTAAACGAAACGAAACCCACATGCAATGAAAATCAATTATAAAATGACAGGTTATCTAACGTTTTATCGCTTTATATTTAAAATATTGGCAAACAGGTTAGAACCTGACCAGACACCCGGTGACAGAGCTATAGGAAGCTATAGCAGATATCGTTCATGTAAAGCAGACTGAAAGTAAAACAGAAATGAGTTTTATGTTTGTCTCCCAATATGCTTTCTGAAACACTGGAAAAGTCAATGTTTAAAAAGTTAAACTGAATTTATTTGGAAACCTACATAAAATGTTGTGCCAGATTATTGACTGTTCACAGGAGGACATATTTGGCAAACTCGTTATTTTTTCAATCATTTTAAAAAACGGAATGCAACACAATGCAGAAACTGTCAGCTTTTTGAAATTTCATGAGTTATTTTAATTGTTTTAATTGACGGCTCATTTGGACTAACACTGTTACCAACTACATATATTTGTTTCAGTGCTGTTTTCAGGATAAGAAATAGCAATTGAACCTGAATTTAGGAATTCAATACATTTACAGTAAAAGTAGGTTAATTAAATGCATAAAATACAGATGAGTGAGATGACAGCTTAAAGCAAGATAAACGTAAATCAGAAAGCTCCTGCATGAGCTTTCTGGTTTACGTTTACCTTGCTTTGAGCTTTGAGCAGTCACCTGCCTAAAACGCCTGCTAATTAACACACTTTAGTGGTCGTTATAGAGTGGTTGTATTATATATACTCAACTGACACAGACCATTACAACTGTAACCCTTCTCCATAGAAACACCCTAAAGAAAGGTCTATTATTGCATTCACTTATTCCTCATACGAGATAGAGATACATACCTCTCCATGCTTTTACAATGCCATCTTAAACCATTACTCCATAGCCTGTTTCTAAGATTTGATGACAGGTGACCACTTAAAGCAGGTTGAAAGCAAAGCATAATGGATCTTCGAACGTATTCTGCTTTTAGTTCAGCCTACTTGAAGCTATTATCTGCTAGGATATAGAAACTACTTTCTTTGGTATATATTCATTACTGTATACATTGGAACACTCTTCGTTAGTGAAGCAATAAATCACATGTGTAAATCTGAGGATCTATGGAATTAAGGGTTAAGGTGGCATATGAGAGTTGTGATGCTTCTTGGCAGACGGTGCTTATATCAGGCTGAAAAAAAAAAAGAAAATTACTAAGGTGCTTTCTGCTTTATGCAACATACTTGCATTTATACTGGAAAAAACAAGCTAGGAATAAAAGACGAATTATATTATTAAGTATGTGCCTTAAATGCCAATTATGTCAGGAGTTGTTGTCTAGTTTCAAAGCTATAACACAAGGTTAACTCATTTTTCCCTAGCGTACCATAAAGGGGACATAGCCATACAGTGCATACTCTGATCAGACGCCGCACCATGTGGCTTCCGATCAGAGTCTTCACTGTTCGCAAACAAGAAGTTCAATAAAAAATAAACTGAAAATACAGTATAGACCAGAAACATGAACTATCTAACATATCAGCGATGTCGAATGCATTTGGCATAAATGGGTTGACTGCCTTCCTACCAATGCAATGTGCAAACGGGTTGCATTCAGATCAGACGTCGAGTATTTATACGTGTAATTTGTATCCATTTGTATATTTGAGAATTATGCTTTACACCGAGTAATACACACCATACGTAATATTATACAATGAAACCTTTTTATCATTACCACTCAAAATAACACATATTGAAGTAGATATATTTCATACAGGTTGTAAACTAAAGCAACATGAAAGTAAAACTGAATGCTAGGAGCTTTCTGCTATTATTTTCTTTAAGCAACAACCTGCCTTAAATATCGAAATTATAACTTAATTTAGAGGCCGTAATAGAGGGGGTTTACTGCATCATCAACTTGTATGCTTTCCTTTAGAAACAAATGGAAACGAACCTTAAATAAGAACACTTCTTATTTAGCAAAAACTTATTGAGTTGTGAACAGCAAACGTTTAAAGCGTAGAGATCCAGGAAGTAAGACGCTATTCTTTTTCCAAGAAGCAAATTTGGGCTAAAAGAGCGGCTGTTAATTGCAAATAGTTTGGAGTACATACCAACTAATATTGTATTTCGATAATACATAGCGACTTGACGCTATATACAGTAAAGTAAAACTTGTATTATGCGACCTCAGAACGTAGAAACGTCATATCTTAAACTTTGAACATTTTGATTGCCAAATATAACCGTCTCTATTTACCATTACGTAGAACGAAAGTATTAATGCAGAAAGCTCCTATAAATTGTTATGTTTTATATCGAAGAACATGCATTTAGCTGTTGAACATGTCCTAAAATTACAAATGTCTCTTTCATCACGTTATCGCTTATTAACTCATTGAGTCCTTGTGACTCATATATACGTCCTTAACCAAAGGTGTTGCTGTGACGAGTACACTTGTCCTATGCAAACAGTGAAGTCCTTGATCAGAGGGCTCCTACATCCCTCTGATCAGAGACTTCACCGTTTGTCATATAGCAATTTATTATAAAAATAACAACCAAGCCTAAATAGTCTAAAATAGACATGTCTTAATTTAAAAGTGGAATCGTCGAAGTTTCAGGGGATAATGAGTTAATCTAGTGACCCTCAATACACCTTTTTAAGTTTTAACGTCTAAAATTATTCATTTTCCAATAAGCAAATTTGGGCTGAAATAACGGATTTTAGTTGCGAATAGTTTGGACTAGAGACCTACTACTAGCGACCTGATGAAGGATTGAACAGAACAATTGTATTGTGCTACCTCAGAACGTAAAGACGTGAATATCTCTGGGCATTTTCATTGCCTTTGACCGTCTCTATTAACCGTTTCGCAGATAAAATAAAGTTGGTTAAAATTTGTCGTATGCAATTTCATGCAAACTTCAAAGTTCTGATCTTCTGACAGAAAATTATTGATATTAAACAACAAACAGTTTATATCCTGATCAGAAGACGCGTTACGTTAACTGGTAATCTTAGATATAAAAACAGAATACATTGTGTAAAACTGATGGCGCCATGGCAGTAAAGGGCTATGGTAGTATGTGATAGCATCTTATTGTTGGCATACTTACTTCTCAAACATAAGATTAAAAAATGCATTTCTTGTTTTAGTTTCTTTAATCAGTATTTTTAGAATAAGCTAATACAACTGTTGTGTGCTTAAATACATAATTATATGAATACATCGATGGGCTGATCAGTGTTAAGAAAGTCAACCCGTAATGGTCAAACATTAAAAGCTCAACAAACCATATAATTTTCTAAAGTTATATACCTAGTATACCTATTTATAAACCTTTATGAGCATTTAATAAACATTTAGGAAACAAACCCACCCCTCACCCAAAAAACAACCAAACTGGGAACAGGTTGTGAGGTTAAAGGGCTCATATGAATTTCTAGCACCTTGGAAACATGGCATGCATATTGAATCATAGTTACAGAGAGGATGCAACGTATAGTGTTTAAAGAGAACTTAATCACAATAGAGGCTTAGCTCGGTAAACTCTCTGCTTCCCGAGAGGAGGGAAATTACATCACGTGACTTCAATGTCCACCTTCTTGTCCAAACACACCAATCTCATTTGTAACTACAGAAGCAGTCCAAGATAAGAGTGCTATCGAATAAGTCTCATAATAAATCTTGCTATTCCAGTCATTGGACTCCCATTACCCTTTAAACACTTTAGGCACTATTGTTGTCTGCAATATTGTTGTTTGTGGCACTTCCCCAAAGTAGATAGTTCAGATATATCTTTTGAAACAATGTGGACAGCGTTTCAAACAGTTTGGACCCTGATGAGACGCCGAGTTCCTCGGCGTCTCATCAGGATCTAAACAGTTAGTAAAGGTTATCAGAAAGAGGCTCCAGCGCGTGGCAAAGGTCAATGATAGCATTGGACAACGAGGTACTAATCACTATATCATAACCGCATAGAAAATCCCCGACGTTCGCACCGGATGTTCTCGCAAGATACTGAGAGATATTGCGAGACAAAGCAAGATAAGTAAACTTTTTCGAATAGCTTGAATATTTCGAATGGTATCTTCATGACTAGTTGATTTTAAATGGTTGACAGTCAACCGCCGACGTCACAGAAAAAAATTATTAATTACGAAACACACTACTTAACCATGCAATGCCCAACGTTCATCAACATGAGCAAACATAACACTATAGACACAGATAGGAAACCAGGCTTGATGGCGGCTGTCATGGTTCTAAAACAAAAGTAATGCATACTTTTAAGCTGCATTCGGAAATATCATATATACGAGATTCAGACACCTTGTTCCAACGTACAGGTAACATTGGAAAATAAAATACTTCATTGATAACGGATTTGCAGACCTTTATTTTAGGACTCACTTCGATAATAGAAATGAAGTGAAAAAAAGCTAGATGGTAAAAGCGTTACTTTTGACCCTTTGTTTCTATAATCATTTATATCTATTGCAAACAGTTTTATTTCATATGAACCCTTTCGACGACTTAGTAGCATAAAATCGATTTTGCAAACAGCTTGGATCCAGATCAGACGCCACGTAACTACCTTAAATCTAACATTAAGATGTCTTTGCAGACAACAATATTTATTGAAGGAGACGTTACCGGTAATAAAGCGGTGAATGTGTAAAAAACGTCATGATTAATTTGGCACCGAAAGGGTTAAACACCGTGAACAAGGATGATTGGGTCCAAGTATATAAAGCTTTTCGATTGAGTCTAAAGTCGTTCTCAAGCATTTGATTGGTCAGATTTGAGCCTAGGCTCAAATCTGACCAATCAAATGCTTGAGAACACACTCAGACTCAGCTCAAACGCTTTATAACCTTGGACCCTGGCGTCTCCAAACCGTTTCTCATTCAGAATGGAATCAATCTAACAATGTCAAACTGCTGCCATTTTCTATATATCATTGTTTACACGTCATGAAATGATTCGAGTTTTACAGATAAACACACCATAAAAACATAACATGCTCTATGGTTAGAGATTTGGAATGACATGTTTCAACCAACAATTTGAACCAAATCATCATTGAAATAGCCAATGCATGTTCAACCTAATGTTTTGTTGAGTCCCTTATCTAAACCGTCAATGCCTTTTGTCTCTAAAAGTAGAATTTGGCAAGCAGTGTTGAACTAGATTAGACGTACAAGATTGTTATTGAATACAGGTTTTTAGCTGTTTGGACTATGCGGGGTTTAGTAACTTCATTAAATATATCATGTACCCATAATAAAATCACCTATAAAACACGAGAAAAGAAGTTTATGGAAAGTCAATTACAGTCACAGGGACCTTGACATATTTCTGTTTAAATGAGATACAGCGATTTAAATACGTTGAAAATTAGCGCTCTAAAACGGCGCTTCGGTGCAAATTAAATAACTCTTCAAATTGAAAAGATCTTCGTAAGTTTTCATATACAGTAATACATTGTATTGTACATACGTATAAAATACCTATCATTAAACGTTTCATTACTTTTATTGTTATTATTATTATTATTATTATACCCGATTTATATAGCGCTCTTTTCACACAGGAGTTGTGCGTTCAAAAGCGCTTTTACATTACTTTGTATTACGATAAACAAACAATACTAGCCATGAAACAGTTAACAACAAGGAAAACAATAATAAATAAGTGTCAACAACGATACCGCAGTAGATTATACAAAGACAATATGCACGGGTTGGTTTTTATCACACAATTGATTAATAGACATACAATACATATCATTTGCCTTAACAGTTTTACTTATAAATACAGAATTGTGTTAGGTTGGCTTTGACGAGCAACAATTAAACATTGAGTTACAGCTAAACGTTTTGCTGTAACTGAACGCTGTGTTGTTGCTCAGCACAGAAAACTTTCTTTTACATTAATTGTTAAAATGAAATTCAAACTGACACATCTAAAGACAATTGTCAAAACGTTTGGATTCTGATCAGAAACCGAGCTCCAAGTAATAATCCTTGCACGATCACCTAGATAATGGATATGTATGCATTCCAGAACAATATTTGCAGGTGGCTATTTGACCAAACTACTGCAGTCTTTCCCTGGTACAACGAAAATGATGTTTTTCTTTCCCAAAAAACACATGCATACTAAAACAAGGATGTCCACTGCAAACAGTTTGGAGCAACTCAAAAAGGAATAATTGGTCAATTTGTTTTTTAAAAATATGACATTTGCTAAATTGTATTGTGTTACGTTTGCGTTTAGTTTCGTTTAAGCGGGAAAGAAAAATGACAACCGCACTGTAAGTATGCACTTCAAGACAATATCTCAGCTGGCTATTTGACCAATTGGTGGAGACTTTCTCTGGTACGGGAAACAATGATTTCCACATCCATTCTTGGCAGCATTCATCAGCTGTTAACGGACGACACTTTCCAGAAATTTGTCTGCTATAGCAAATGATCCCGGCATACAATTTGGACGGACTCCTTTTAGCTATGCAAACAGTAAGCCGAAGGTGATGAATTATCGTTGTTATGGTCACTTCAACGAGAATGGTCTTCGGAGACACCTTGTAAATCATTTTGTCATTTGTAAAATTGACCAGAGGTCAAATCCTTAATAAAGCTGTGGACACTTCGGAAGCAAATGACAGTTCTTTCAAGACAAGATGGTACTCGGCTGAAGACAGATTTTGGCTGAAAATAATTCATGACGGGCTCTATTCCAGGTTTAATTTCAGTTTAACCCACTCACGGCCATGGTGTCATCTGCTTCGAACAATTTCCCAAATTTTAATTTTATGTGAATAGATTAGATTAATATTGAAAAGAGTGGTAAACAATGCAGATCAAGATTAGACGTTTTCGCGGAGCATGATCAGTATATCAACAGTTACTGTTTGCAAAATAAGAAGAAAATAGTACCCATAGTTAGGCAATGAGTTCGTGAACATAAATGTACATGGACAGTTTCAATGATGAGTATGCTCATTACTTAAATGCATGATCCGCAATGATGAGAGCGTTGTTTAAACTCTGAATTTATGTTAGACGCTCGACAAATTAAACAATGGGTAAACATTGTAAGCAGTTTACAGCTAAACCAGACGATATATAAATATTAATTATAAAACCTTAGCCGCGCAGCTGAAAGCAGATCGTCAGAAGGGTACTTTTTCTACATAATATTGTCATTTTTATTGCGATTGCAATGCATATCTTTTAAACGAGAAATAATGACATCTGAACACGTATCTAGTAAAACCGCCTGTAATACACAATTTATCCTTTGATTTTGTCAGAGAGTGATCACGTCTTTGTGAATGTTGATATATGCATTAGCAACAATATACAGAGACAATGACGTCATTCTTTCCCGTTTAACCCTTTCACACTCAATGACGCCATAAAGCACATTTGCAAACAGTTTTGATCCCGATCAGACGCTGCATTACGCGGCGTCTGATCAGGATCAAAACTGTTTGCCACTTGTTTTGAAATAACGTCAGTCATACTGCCTTAAACCTAACTTTGAAACGATATTGCAAACAACAATATTGAAGCAGACGACAATATGGCTGTGAAGGGGTAAACATCTCACGATAAATTTGATCATGAAATTGTTAAACGCATACGCATTGTATTAAACTGTACAAAATAACAGTGTTTGTGAAAGTGTACAGTGGAGAATCTGTTATTCTTTCCCGTTTAAACGCAAACGTACGCAAACGCAAAGCACTAAAACGTAGAAAAGAACAACTTTTGGACAATTCTGATATTTCATGTTTATATTGGTGGCAAACAGTTTGGAGCCTGATCAGACGCCGGGTTACCCGGCGTCTGATCTGGCTCCAAACTGTTTGCACTGTAAATAATAGTTTTAGCGTAAACGCGTTTATTGGGAAAGAATAACAGATTCTCCACTGTAGACTATGTAATCTGAGTCTGATCTCGGCTCTGATATGACACCAAACAAACTGCATGCAATTGTCAAAAAACTTTTAACATAAAGGTATTTAGAGGGAAAGAATTACGTCTTCCAAAACGTAGTTACATGTAATAGATTTATCTATACAGCTAAATATAGCATTACATACTACAGTACTCCCTCTCTACAACGACACCCAATGAGAGACAAGGATTGTATGTGATGTTTGATGGGAATTGTTATAGGGAGAGAAATTGACTTACATTTGCAAACAGCTTGAATCCAGATCAGACGCCACGCAACGCGGCGTCTGATCTGAAATCAAGCTGTTTGTCACTCACCATTATGTTTTTTTCTTTCAAAATGTTCATTATGTGACTTGGAGAAAAGCAGCAGAGAACAATTTTAAGAGGTTGATGTTGCAGCCGTGGAAAAGTTGTTTTGGAAACAGCAGCAAGCGTTGTTGTAAGGAGGGACTCGTTGTTCAGAGGGCCGTTGTGGGGAGGGGTCACTGACTGTTTTATTATATAGTGATAACTCTTATTACAAACCGCAATGAGCTGCATCTCATCAGGGTCTACACTATTTACAGCTGTGATATTAAAAAAGGACTAATTACGGTTTGATGAAAAGACGATCTGTATATGCACAGCTGTCCGTCATTGTTGTACCATTTTTGGAGAGGTTTAAATCCGTCTGTTGAGCACACCCTAAGCTTAAGTCAGGTGTTTCTAAAGGTCATTAGAACAAATTAGGAAGCTTGAAATGTGGCAGCATGCTTCAAACAACCCTTTCTTGTATTGAGCTCTGGAGTACGCTCTTAAATTTAGAAGGCATTTCAAAATATAACCCTCGTTGTGACTAATTCACTCTGAACCGTTTAATCTGTCAGCAAGTCTACTTTAGACCAATGTAACAGCCACCACTTCTCGCTTTGAATACAACCCAGTTGCAGATCCATCAATAGTGTTATATGCAAGTGATTGTTTAAAACAAGAAGAAAGTTAAGCAGAAAGCTCCTGACGGAGCTTTCTGCTTAACTGTCATCTTGTTTTATACATATGTCTGTTTTAAACACGTAACTATACCTTCTTTCTAATCGGTCGTAAAAGGTTTGGTTAACTGTTGCTAAATTTCAAGACATTTCCACATCAATCAAGAAAACTAGTTTGTACTTTTGCTCTCAAAGGGATTCATTGCTTTCAATCTCAATAACCTAACAAAGGCGCATTTGTATCAAAGTTAATACTTCTAGTATATTAAGTAAGAATAAACAATTAATCTTTCATGCATTTACAGTTAAGTGAACACACGAAACCACGCCCCTTTGTACCTAATAAGGCGGAAGTAATAGCAATAAAATGGGGGAAAACGACAAACTTGGTCAATCTTTTGAGCTAATGAATTTGCAGCAGCCATTAAAACCGCTTATTGAGAACTAACTTATATTAGTAAACGAATTTGGGCCAGATCAAGTTATTTACATACTTGTTTGTACTTGACTAGAAATTGACATCAGTTCAGCTCGAGATCATAGTTAACGTTTGATCAGTATCAGCGCTTCTTAACACATTTTTATCTGTTGCAACACAGACAGTTTTAACATTTTAATTTGTAAGATGTCGATCTTGATAGTGAAAACAGGAGATATTTTAGTATCATACGTTATCTGCTTTAGATAATTGTTGTCTAATTTTGTTTCTCATATTTACAGTGGAGAATCTGTTATTCTTTCCCAATAAACGCGTTTACGCTAAAACTATTATTTGCAGTGCAAACAGTTTGGAGCCAGATCAGACGCCGGGTAACCCGGCGTCTGATCAGGCTCCAAACTGTTTGCCACCAAGATAAACAAGAATTATCAGAATTGTCCAAAAGTTGTTCTTTTCTACGTTTTTAGTGCTTTGCGTTTGCGTACGTTTGAGTTTAAACGGGAACGAATAACAGATTCTCCACTGTAACACATTTAAGCCTAGTGTCTACTACAGTGGACATTGACAAACAGCGTAGACCCTGATGAGACGTCACGTTTGCACTGTTTGCTATAAATTATCATAGGAACTAGTATGTTTCTATATGGACAAACACTGCAGTGTCTTTAGATCATCCTTGTTTATCTACAATGTAATCTTCCAACAGGTGTAAAGGGACGGTCCATTGCAAAAGACATGCATGAATGAGTTAAAATTTAGGTATATCTGCATACACACTTTTATACTTATTCTCCACAACCAGCAACAACATGAATAACAACAGGGCTGCAATATCTCCGGATATTACCGAAATCCTCGGATTTTTATCCTAGCAGATGGTAGCTTACAGCAGGCTGAAAGTAAAGCAGAATACGCCTTAAACTCGAATGACGGAAGGATGACGCATCTGAAACGTTTGGCGAGACGCTTAACTTTATCATTAATATTTCGTATATTTAGGCGCAAACTTTTGCGACCAGCTTTCCATAATAATAGGCACTATTACGGCGACCAGGCTTAATATAGCGCTGGTGTACCTTTAATAATGATGAAGACGCACTTTCATATTCATCGGTTCCTGATTTAAGTACTGAACACCCTTCTCAATATTAAGGGTATTAAGTGTCATTCATCAAATGCTGTCAAATAATATAGCAACATTCGCCTCCATTTTATACCAGACCGCGCTCGTGCTTATTTTACCGAAAGGCCGGAACAATGGCGACGCATAGGACAAAGTTCGTTTAAGCCTAATTTATGGTGGATGGAAATGCACTTCTGCTGGAAAATTTTAAACACTTGTTAATATATCTGACAGCAGTAACAATTAATTGAATTTTAAACGCTCTTCGGGGTGAAAACCTTGTTTGAAATTCACACGAAATCGTCTTAAAATATTCGCATTTGGAGTACAACAAAAGCTTTAAACATGCCCCGCCAATAAAGTTAAATAGTAATAATTGACAAAGCTGACTGGTAGCCTGGTTTTCATATTCTTTGGAATCGACAATAATTGTGTGAACCATTCTATTAGTAGTTCACCTTTGCCCTTTGGCTCGCTAATGGTGAATTCGGGATAACTGTTGCAAACAGTTTGGATTCAGATGAGACGCCGAGAAACTCGGCGTCTCATCTGAATCCAAACTGTTTGTCACTGTGATATGCTCTAGAATATGTGGCCGATAGAGTAATTTTAAGAATTGCTGTATATGTTAAATTAAGAAGGTGAAACACTGTTCTGCGGTTAAAAGGTTAATGGGCACAGAAGGAAAGGGCGTGTCTTTGAAGTAATCCTCTACCACGTTAGGAAATCACGAGCTACACATTGAGATTCTGTGATCGATTTTGATCGATTGTGTATTATTCACTTAATTGAGCCCCAAATTAAGAGTTACGTTGGTTTGTGGCAATTGTTATTGTTAGAATAATGAGGCAATTTCATAAACATTTTGACAAAATGTAGGGCAGATGTTTACCTGCAACCTAGATTGCAGATTTTGAAATCACACTTACATGTACAGAGCTCTCTCCCTACAACGGCCCTCCAAACAACGACTCCCTTCTTACAACAACGCTTGTCGCTTTTCTCCCAAACAAGACAACTATGTCAAACCTATTCACGACTGCAATGTCATCTGCTTAAAATTGTCGTCTGCTTTTTTTCTCAAAGTTACGTAACGGACATTTTGAGGGGAAAAAATAATGACGGGTGACAAACAGCTTGAATCCAGATCAGACGCCGCGTTACGCGGCGTCTGATCTGGTTCAAGATGTTTGCAAATGTAAGCCAATTTCCCCTCTGTATAACGACTCCCTCCAAAAAACAAATACATTTTTGTCTCCTATTGGATGTCGTTGTAGAGAAGGAACGCTATAGAATACTCTCGAAATGTGCATATACTTTTGTAAACCGTTTTACTTTCTATACTTAATTCAGGTGGTTGCTGAATTTAAATAGCTTTCTGTTTTACTTTCAGCAGTTTGCTATTAGCAGCTTTCTGTCAGGGTGCAAATGTTCAATTTACTCGCAACTGTCTTGAGCATAGATAATGGAGCAAAGTCACCCATGGGTTATGGACTTCCTTCAATCAAGTAGTCAACTAATAGCCACTATTTTCAAACATTTAAAACAAGTTTAATTTACAGGGACAGCTATGATGGTATTCTTATTATCCGTTAACATGAAACTCATCGCAAAAGCAATACCATAAAATGAAGAAAATGACAGGTTTGTGCATATATAGAACTATTGACATTAATCAGAGAGGCAATACGTGTGCAGCCTGATAGGACAACGAATTACGGCATTCGACCTGTAACCCGGATCTAACCTCTTTGGACATAATCCTTTAAGCACAAACGTGTTTATTGCGAAATAAATAATGTCATCACGTTGCCTAAAATAAATGGAAACAAGATTGCGTTTCAACAAACACTCATGCCCCCCGGTGACATTGTAGCCAATGGTGTTGATGCCAATAAAAACGGTTAGATATATATGGTTGACTTTGTACGCACGGACGGAAGGACACACGGCATCCAAATGGAATCCAAAAACAGTTGAAAGCCCTGAACCAACAGATGCACGGATAGAAGTATCACTATATATCTCCCGCATCTATAGATGTAAGGGTAATACTAGTTGATACTTGGAACAGCAAAACGAGTCTTTTTTGCAGGTCAAAATAAGACTACAGGAGTTTTCTTTTTGAAACAAATCATCAACACGATGTTTCAAATAAAGGCTGCTTTGCATAATTGTGACCATTTTCATCGCTGATATATAAAAATTCGAAGAAAAAAATGACAACTTATTTTTATTTTTATTACTGTTGTTGCTGTTTTTGTTCTTGGTTTTGTTGTTGATGTTGCTGCAGCTGTCGTTGTTATTATACAGGCAATATTAACTATTTGTGTCTACGGTCCCATATAAAGGACATAGGCATACCTTGTTGACTCTGATCAGACACCGCACAATGTGGCGTCTGATCAGAATCTACACTGGTAACTGAAAAGAATTTCAATAAAAACAAAACGAAAATGCAGACCAGACTTATCCATTATACATGTATTAGCATTGAAGAATCCACTGGGCGCAAATGGTTTATTATAATAATTATAGAGATACTGATGATAACATCAGCGATAACAATAATACAGTGTCATAATTAATGTAAGTCTGTTCTTTATCCTACTTGAATAGTTACATATTACTATGCCACCCGCCAGAATTAAAACTGTTTTACTGCGATAATCGATAAAATTCTTCTTCATAGCAACTTCCTAAATCTCCATTGACGGAGACAGCATTTACATGAGTGGGAGAGGGTGATTGTCTTAGACTTATCCATTACCATATGTTGCGTCCGGCAATAATGACACTAGTGACACCTGGGACGCTTGAAAGCGAGCGTTTAGATCACAGAGACGGATTAGTGTCTTCTTTGTCATTCAGGTGCTTCCAAAACATAAAGCATTCGTCCAAGTGATAGATAGGGTATTAGCGGATGATTGTGGAATAATTGGAGATGTTACATCCGCCATTATTCATGCAGTTGATGCAAAATTCACGGACACAACAGATGTTCGGCCAGTTAGGGACATGAGCAAACTGAACAAACTCAACATTCCTTACTCATATGGCGTCACTACTCATTAGAATCGTCTTGAAGAGACGATTCGAATGAGTAGTGATACCATGTGTTTAAATGCACTACGGTAATATAGAGTTTAGTATTTGAAACGCTCCCCTTAGCTGGAGATCAGTAAAAATATAACCATTTGGCAACTAGCTATTGTTAGTTAATTCAAAGACTAAAAGTTGTCTTTCAACAAATGTATACGTTTCTTAAGATGCTGAGTCTTCTTGTCTATAAGTTTGAATGCAAACTGAATGTTGACCGAATAGACACCGCGCTCACGCTAGATTTACACTAGCAGTGAACCTTATACTGATATAATGTAATTTTAATTTATGACAAAAAAAACACTGCGTTAGCGGATATTTTGTTAAACAGAACAGACCAAAAGAACATTACAATATTTCATTTCTTTTGGATTTAAACATGACGTTTATCGTCCATACATAAATATACATATTTGAACATGATTCTTATACTATGAGAGTATATATTTATCGATATACATCATAAGTTAAATTAGTCCTTATCTTCATGGCGCATTTTATGAAGCAAATGTAGTTTAAAAAAAAAGGAAAAATGCACATTGTTTATTATTTATATTAATTTATAAAACTACTCTTTTCTGAATTAAAAAAATGTTTTATATAGACTGGTGGCTGTTGGGTACAAGAATGGTGATTTTCTTTTTATCATGCTTTCATATGTTTTTGACCTTTACTCAAAATCATATTATAGTTTTAAAACAGGTGGTCATTTCGGGCAGGTTAAAATCTACTTGAATATACAAACTATTTCTTATTATTCATATTCATAACCATATAGATTGCAACAATTTTCTTCTATGGATAAATAGATTCAATGCTTAAATATACGTTCGATGGAGTACATGTAATAATTTGTCCTGCTTAATATTTTGTCCTGGTTGAGGCTTAAAGCTCTCCAGGAACTTTCTATTTTAATTCTATCACACTCATAAGTGGCATATCTATCAACACTTTCAATGGGTCTTTGTTAGAGGTGGTCGATGTTTATAGGGGTTTACTGTAATGTAATTCGATATAAATGACAAGTTGATTTTGAGCTTTTTATAATCAAAATAACACCTGTGATCGTGCATATTTTAGACAATATCGTTCAAAGTTATCTACTTGAAGTTTTAATAGAACTAGATACAAACAAGTCAATTTATAGAAAATATAGTAAAAGTAAACATAGATGATCCTTTCATGCGACTTAATTAGTCACAGCGAAATATTTACTCTATATCTTTAGCAGCTGTTGTTTGTCTTAAAACATATCCATCATATCGTAAGAGGTCGTGCGATACAGCGTAATAGTATACAGTATACATTTAAATACATGTAACTTGCTTTACTAGCTTTTAATCTTATTTTGCTCAATTCATGTCCACTCCCAGCTATTAAATCCAATTTAAGTATATCACCTACCGCTAGGTATCTCTTTTACATCAGGTTAATATGCATATCTAATGTTGTACCCTTTTCATCTTTGATGTTATTTAAATGTTAAGATGTCACTTAAATCATCTACAAATGCGGACTTACCCAGTGACATATTGCATAGACTTCTTTACCAACAGCTTTCATATTTATCGACCTGTGATCCGTTTCGTAAAACTTCGTACATGCACGACAAATGTTGTCGTAAATCAGATTATAAAAATCTCAAATTTTATTTATTTCTCGATCTAATCCTATCTTGTGACATCTCTTTGGAATCGTCTTGAAAAGACGATTCTAAACAGATGTTACAAGATAGGATAAGATGGAGGTCTCTGAAATAAAATGTATTTTAAAGTTTAGACTTACGATCGTTTTTGGTGTACTAAGCTTTATTAAACGGGCAACAGCGTCCCAGACAAATGCGAGAAAAACGAATATTTTTAAAACGTTCTCTTGTATGTTCCAGCTAAACTGTATGTTCTAAGAACACATTAAAAATTATCTCGAGAAACGATTCTAATAAGTCTTAAAAACGTTAAGTTTGTATAACAAATACGGAAGTTGTTACATGCACTTGAAATACTGGCAATATCTGGAGTCCTGTCAATGACTATTAGATAAGCGTTGAGCAAACTTTCAAAATATTACATGAGCAATATTTGTGACAGATGAAAGATGTTTTCTTTTAAATTTTCCGAATAGTTTTATCCAGTAATTAATAGTCTCTGTCGTTATGTATCTTCATTTAAATAGCCATTGAATACAGGTTAAACCCTATAAAAAAAAGTATATATCGAAGCAAGAAAATGATATTTTTTTGCGAATCAGCGATTTTGTTTTCTTTGACGCAATGATACTGAACTTTCGGTTGAACGGTTTTCTGTGACTAGAAATTTAGAAGTTAATTGAGATGAAAGGACTGAGGTGAGTAAATCCACCATTTAAACAGCACGTGTTGTGATGAAGCCACCTGGCGACTAGGTCATATAATTGAGTTTACGGTAATACACTTATTTACACATTTCACTGCTATGGCGTCATCTGCTTTAACTCTTTCCTCCCTGAAACTTTAAATGGACAATTCCAGTTTCCATCTAAGTCTAGTCCATTTCTGACTTTAAAGGGTTGTTTTTGTCAATGTTTGGCTTTGTGACAAACAGTGAAGACCCTGATCAGAGGGCTCCGAAAGGAGCCCTCTGATCTGGGTCTTCACTGTTTGTATAGGACATGTGTACTATTCACATGTACACTGTTTGAAAAGCACGCCTATATGCGGGACTAGGGTTCAAAGAGTTAAACAATCATTGTCTGGGTTTTTTATTTTTAATTTTTATGTAAATTGAACAAACTGATATCATAATTAATGTCAAACAATTTGAAACCTGATCAGACGCCGCGTCACGCGGCATCTGATCAAAATCCAAACTGTTGGTATATAACCATTGCAGTCGGGGTAAGGCAGTGAATGGATTAAAGTCAATGTATTTGCAAAGACAGCTTTGAACCTGTACTGTTATAAAACATTTGCAAGAAGTAGAGCGTAAGTTTATGACAGTAACCACTGTTTTACGACTCATGGAAGGTTGTATACACTGGTCGGCATTTAAAACAGGCTGACATTAAGGCAACAAGTTCCTTTTGTGGAAGTTTTCAGTGTAACTAATTTGTCAGAACAGGTATTGTTTTGAGTGATCGTTGAAATAAAAAATATTAAAGCAATCATATTTTAAGAAATGGCGAATTCCTTGTCATTCCAATATACTTAATGATTGTAACAACCAAATTCAAAAAAAGAAACTGGGTTATTTGTTTTTTATTACAAAATGTAGAAAGACACAAGTACAATAAATTCCATGGCATTTTGATTTTCGTAACTTCAAGTGTAAGCTAGTCAGTCTGTTTGGCAATTGTTCCAAGGGAGTTTAAAATAGTGCAGGCTTTGATTTGGCACTTAATAACTTTGAAAGCGTGTTTTGAAAAAAAGAATGCATTTAAATATGGTTGTCCTGTTAACAATGGCTTAAGGACTTACACATAAACGAGTTTATTTGGAAAGCAATAATATCTTCTCCACTGTGTATACATGGCTGCACTAAGTTGAAATGAAAAACCCTAAGATTTCCAAATTTGCGTTTTTCAAGTGCAATTTTACGATTCGTACCTTTACCCCATAGCCTATTTCTAGTTTTGTTGGCATGTGACTACTTAAAGCAGGCTGGAAGTAAAGCAGAATGCGCCTTAAGGCGCATTTTGCTTTACTTTCAGCCTGCTTTAAGCTAACATGTACTAGAAAAAAAAATCCGAAGATTTAGGAAAAATCCGGAGAAATGGCAGCCCTGCTCCACTGTATATAAGATGAACGAGGTAGTCTAGTAGGGACTGACAATACGGACATTCACACAAATCATACAAGTTTGATATTTAAAAACTAGGAGACGTCTACTATTCAACACAGGCTTAACGTAAAGAGTTTTGAAATGAAAAGTTTCTGAGAAGAAATATTCTGAAATAGTTGACAGACAACGTTGTTAATCTGTCATTCACTGCAATTCCCTCAGAGGACAATTCTGAAATATTCCCATCCAAACAGTGACATACACCAATGTTGAATGTTCTATTAATGTGATATTCTATAAACCTGTATCAAGACTATTCATCCCATCGAAGGATGTTCATAACCATTTTTTTGTCTTTTCATTTCACAAATAAAGAAAGTTTAATTTCCTTCAATCCTTTCTTACAATTTAATCCCATTTGAGTATTAACCAATTCGTGCTCTTAACGTGGTTTTTGAATGCGAGGAATTTAATTTGTCACATCAATTGAGAAGGCGATGAATTGGTACATTAACTGTTAAAAGGCAATAATTTTGCGAGCTCCATGCCACGTTTCGCCAATTAGATCATTAATGGCGGGTCAGACTGGGCTATGAACTGCCAATTACCACATAATGAAGCCCAATTGTCACCAACATCGAGAACCAGTCCAGGAGCGTTCTTCCATGTCACAGGAGCGCTTAACGCGACATTTGATTGGCAGATCCTGGTTTTCCGACGTTTGGAACAAGGAAAGGCAATTTGGCGGGAGTTTAACCCTGCGTCTTTTGGGGTTTCAAGGATTAGTGACAGAGGTAGTCGATCTTAATGGCTGTAATTCTCATTCTCTGTAGTTGTTCCCAAACGTATTGAATAAAATCGTCATTATACCATAATTTCCTAATATTACTCTCATAATCCAAATGCTTTGTTGGAACTTAAATATTGTACATAAATGATCTTTTTTGCCGAACATTTTTAACAAGCAAGCTATAGATCACTCCAACCCCTTCAATGCCTAACCCGAATGCAATTTTAATTTGCAACCATTTTGGATTCTGATCAGATGCCGCGTTAACGCGGCATCTGATAAGAATCCAAAATGTTTGACACTCATAACGATATAATAAAAAAGTAATAAAGTAATATACCAAGTTAAAGTCTACTTTCAGTCCGAATGACCGCTCAGCCGACTGTACATATACTCCCCAATCAATTGTCTCAAAGTTTTGATTCGAGAAATGAAAACAGAGTCAGACGACGATTATTTAAAGCAGATGACATTATGACAGTGAAGAGGTTATCGAGAATTCCTCCGGTAAAATACTGATTTGTATATTATTTAACATTGAAATTCTCTATTGCTACTGAGAAAGTATCAACTGATTGCCAAACAGCTTGATTCCAGATGAGATTCACGAACACTAAAAAAACAAATAAAAACTAATACATGTATGTAGTTCACTTCAATTTTAATTTGTAAAAAAACCCTAATTTCTCGATAAATGAAACTGAAATTCTCTATTGCTTCGCGTGGAAGTTAAATCTGAATGTCAAAAAATTTGGATCCGGATGATGTACTATTGCTACAAATACCATGGCATTGTTTAAAAAGAAGAAATAAATAGAAATATATGTAAAGAAAGATATGCTTTCTCGATTATGAAACTGACCTTCCAATTGCCAAAGACGAAGTTTAATTTTAGTGTCAAACAGTTTGGATATTGATGAGATGCAGAGTGAATATGCATTCACATGATTTTAGAACACGTTTGATAAACAAGCCAATGTACAGTGTTCCCCCTCTACAACAACACCCGATGGGAGACACATATTGTGTGTGTTGTTTGAATGGATTTGTTATAGGGAGAGAAATTGGATTACATTTGCAAACATATTAAGTCAACATCAGACGCCGCGTGACGCAGCGTCTGAACTGGATTTTTGATGAAAGCTGTTTGTCACTCGTCACTATGTGGTTTTTTCTGTTAAAATTTACAACATGTGACTTTGAGAAACACAACAGCCGACAATTTTAAGCAGACGATATTGCAGCCGTGACAAGTTTGGACATAACTGTCATATTTAGGGAGCAAGCGTTGTTGTAAGAGAGATTTGTTGTTTAGAGGACCGTTGTTGGGAAGAAGCACTGTGCTGAACTCGACTAACAAGATAATGATATGCTTGAAATCTCTAAAGTAAAATCATTGGTACCTAACAATTCACTTACGATGTTCGTACAGTGGAGAAGACTCGAGTTTTCCCCGTTTAAGAGAAAGTAAACGCACAATTTACTAAAAACAATACAGAAAATTGCAGATTCAGGTTAAGATATTGGCGACAATTTTTTGCCTGATCAGACAACCAATAGCACTGCATGTAGTTATTTAAGCAAAAATGCGTTTATTGGGGGAACATACCCACGCCTCTGTATTTTTATCATTTCCCCATGTACGCATATTATAGAACTCGCTTTATTTTCTATCTACGGATATAACAGTTAAATTAAATAAATGCAGTAAAACCAATATTCAACGATCACTCAAAATGAATGTTCGGTTATATTAAAACAAGAGCTTGCTTAATTTAGGATGAATCTTAAAAACGAAATGTTCTCAGAAACATTCTATTTTACTTTCAACCTGTATTAAATGACCATACAAGGGACAACGACCCTCCAATCGAATGTCTGTAAATGTAGTATAGAAGTTTAACTGTATATTACTATTAATTTAACGATTTGCAAGTTAAGTAATATTGTCGTCTTCTACTTAATTAAAATCAGAATTTTTGGAAATTTATTTTTAAAATAAAAACAGTGTCAAATAGTTTGGATCCTGATGAGACGCCGCAAAATGCGGCGTCTCATCTGGATCCAAACTATTTGCAAAGGTAATCACAATCTCGCCACTAGCATGCTAAGAGTTAATGGTATTATGCAATGTAATTTGAACGAATAAGTTGATATTCTTAAGCCTACTTATACGCAATATATTCATCACAATCAATTCTCCGAATTTCAATTCCAATTTATTAAAGTTTCACCATATGGCTTACGAACATTGAAGAGGAAATTGATTAAGCGTTCATCTTTCGGTAAACTTCAAAGTAACATTTATCATAAACATTATTCCAACAACTGGGTTCATCTATTGTGATAGCCTACCGGATATGGGCTTCTACATTTCATATTCATATTATTAATACTGATTATATAAACATATTGTCCATGCTTTATCAGCGGGCACAATACAGACAAAGCTTCTTAGACTTAAGATGACGTAAGGCGGCCTTAGTGGTGGTAGTGATAGTTTGATATCAAAGAGGCCACAATTTCATTAACACTTACCGTACTACAATAACATCTGCAACACAAACTATCCACTGCAACTTTTAAAAAAAACGGTTTTTATGATCTGTGTATTTCAGAAACGTCCGTAAGAGTCTCAAACTGTTACGACCCTGACAAGAGAATATGAGAGTTTGTTCTGGATCCAAACATTTGCAAATGTCAACAAAGTCGCGCTTGGCAAGATAAACGTTAATGTTCGGACATAACATATCCCGGACAGCGCGTGCCGATTTCGGAATGAACTACAGTCAATCTTGTGTTAATCTGCAATTTTTGGAAGACATGTGTGGAGATCTGAGGACATATGGCTAATGAATGGAGAGCAAATGTGAAACAGAATGCTCCTATAGGAGCTTTCTGATTTACTATTGCTCTGCATTACGTTGCCACTTGTCTAAATGGCTGCTTGTTCGTCGTCTATTTGATAAGCGCTCAACACAAGTTTGACAGTATATACTGAACTGTTCCTTTGAGTGAACCAATCTCTCACCCCGGAAACAAACACCCGAAGACGGAATCCCATTCAACATTTCATTCATAAAAATCGCCCACAATATTTCGCAAAGAAAATGTCAAAATGGTAGGAAGCCAAACTATTTTCGGTATTTATCGCGATTATTAATGATGGGTAAATATTTATCTTACATGGGTCATCGGCTATGAGTCATAAGGTTACTCACAGTGTTCAACTGCGGAGCCAGGATTTCGGGTCACGGGGAGAATTTGGGGACGCAACACATACTCTGGACAGAGACTTTCTGACATTTGGAAAAGGGCTGTCATTTCTCCGGATTTTCCGAAATCTTCGGATTTTTCTTCATTTCTCCCAATCTACGGATTTTTCCGAAATCTTCGGATTTCTTATCTTACTTTTAAAATTTGGAATGATATTGGTGTCAAACAGCTTAGATCCAGATCAGTCACCGCTTCGTGCGGCGTCTGATTTGGATCTAAACTGTTTGCATTATAATGTTAGTGTTATAGAACCTGGCATCGAAAGGGCTAAATGTATGATTCTTAAAATTGCGCTCGAAAAATTGCAAATCTTAGGATTTTTATGGGTAACTTATGGTAGCCCAGTTGGAAGCGTATAGCTCTAGACCTAACGATACATTGTTTACAATTTCCATTGCCCTATATCTAATTTAGTCATGAATACTTATTATTAATCATATTGGAATATGATAAAAATGCTGTATCGCCGTATGAAAGTCTTACAACAGAACAATTACATGTAAATGTTTATCAACAACTTATAGGAATAGCGTTTACATGTATATCTATAAAACACGAAACTACTTGATTCACGATTACCCGACATGCAGCAAACTGTTCAGTGGTCTTCTATTTATTAGTCAAGAATTGCAAGTTGGACTGTAATGGTGTCATTATTATAATTATTATTTTTATAATTATTGTAATAAACTATTGGTATTTTCTTCTCAGTATTATTATTAAAATTATAACATGTTTATCATAGGTAATGTAGTATATATTAGAAGTACAGCAATAACAATAATAACAATGATATTAATAACAATAATGATTATAAAATTAGCAATAGTAGTAGTGGTACATGTAATATTAATAATATTTATAATAATAATAATGATAATAATAATAATAATAATAATATATGTAATAATAAAAATAATAATAATAATAATTATTATTATTATTATTATTAAAATAATGATTATAATAATAGATATAATGATAATAAGTCTCCTAATTGATCCTAAATCTCCTAAGTTGAACACACTTTTATTTCAAATTTAAAACTTGGAGTTATGGAAATATAATTGAAGAAATGCGAATAAGTTCGACGTTTTACTCGTTGGATATATCGAGTTTCAACTGTATATAATTATATTTTATTTATTATTTTGCACGTTTAGATCCGCCCTTTCGTATTTAATGCTACAGGAATCTGTGTTATGCGCCTTGTCTTAATCTTCATTGCCGTCAATACTAATCTCTTAAGTAATTAGTGTAAAATTGATTGCTCGAAGAGTGTAAAAGTAATTTATCTACAAAACAACAAACCAAATATTACCTCCATATTTTAAATTTCGACCTAGGAAAGGGCTTGTTTTCTTAAAACCATAACTGTGCTGTATGATGAATCGCGCTTGGTTTGCCATATTCTACCATAGTTACAAAGCACTCGACATTTAAAAATAGTGTACCAGTGAAGAGTACACTATGCAGACAGTTACGACCCAGATTAGAAGGTTCCTATTGCACCCACTGATCAAGGACTGCACTGGTTGTCATTTTGCATCAGCTATTTTCTCCCTGAAACTTTAAATGGACAATTCCAGTTTCCATTTTAATCTAGTCAATTTTTTACTTGTAAGGGTTGTTTTTGTCAATGATTGGCATCATGACAAACAGTGAAGACCCTGATCAGAGGGCTCCTGTCGGAGCCCTCTGATCTGGGCCTTCACTGTTTGCACAGGACAAATGTACTGTTCACGTGTTAACTGTTTGAAAAGGACGCCCATATGCGGGACTAGGGTTCAAAGCGTTAGATTGTAAAATATCAAACCGTTATTTGTAAAACGTGGACTAGACTGTGTCGAACAATGAAATTGTCCATTTCTCGCCAATTTTCAAATTATTTTAACCCATTTGTGTCCAGTAGATTCTTCCATGCTTATATATTGGATTAGTACCTTTTCGATATAAGGGGAACCTGGTATAATTTTTTGTTTGTTTTATTTTACATTGAAGTTCCTATCAGCAAACAGTGTAGACTCTGACCAGACGCCGCATAATGCGGCGTATGATCAGATTCTACGCTACTTGAATATGTTCCTTTTATAGGAAACTAGGCACAAATGGGTAAAGTAAATGTATCTATTTGTCTTTTTCACTTTGAACGTACAAGTAAAATATTTTAAATGTATTCATTTGTCTTTTTTACTTTGTAAGTACAAGTATATAATTTCATGAACGCCGAACTCCTGTGTGAAAAGGGCACTACATAAATCTGGTATAAGAAAATAATAAAGTTTCAAGGATGCATGACTTAAATGCTTCATTGTCTGCAGAATCATCAAGCGACCAAGGTTTTCAGTAAAGCTGTCTTGCCAAGATAATATTTGTAACACGTGATCTATTTCTTGGAACACGGGGCGATTTTAATTCTAATATCCTTGCAAACATTAATGTTTCCTCCGTAATCTATTTTCACGCAATCTAGATTTTATAGCTTTCCGTCTCTCGTTATTCGAAGTCCGCAGTAATTTCACATAACGCCAACTAATGTTCTGCCCTCATCGCCACTCTTAAGATTTTATGCGCCATATAGCCAACGCATGCCCATTTTCATATCGGAAATCATTGAACTATCTAATGAATTATCTTAATCTTGGCAAATATTCACTGTTTATTAACATTGTAACTGTATTAATGGCGTTAGAAAATGTTTTTTACCAATGGCGCTGCATTCGACGGAGCATTGAAAGAAGAAATCAGGAAAATAAACACAGAGAAGGTAATATTTAGTGATGATCTGACACTTGTGCAATCAAGCTGTCAGACTTCCACACATGGCGTTGTCTCACATTTGTTCAGACGACGAAAAAGGAGATAAAATGTGAGGAGAATAGGACTAAAAAACAACACAATGCCGTGACTAGTTAATTAAGGACATTTGGCGAAAAATCGTCAGCTTTGAAACTGTCGTCTACAAACTTTGTAAATTTCAGATTTATATATTTTTAAATTGAAGAAACCTAACAACAAGTGTCAAACAGCTTTGATCCAGATCAGACGCCGCTTAACGCGGCATCTGATCTGGATCAAAGCTGATAGCAAGTACAACACAAGTCGCGATCCGCAGGATAAGGATTGATTACGGACATTTGGCGAAGTGTTTACCCATCAATTTCGGGGAAAGGATTAATTTGCGTCTATCCGTCTATTTTCATTGGCAGTGTTAGCTGTGATATCATTCAAATTTACATTTCAATTAATGACAAAGTCTCATTACTTTTTATGTCCTTTTTTATTGTTACAAATCAAGTACTTACATGTTGTTCTCTGCAATGGGTTATGCTCAGATGGATCTGTAATATAAAGCATAATTCCAATAGTTTTAACACCTTAAATAAAAAACGTCTATGGTGTTAAGCAGTTGGTTGAATCCGAACTTGAATCTAACATTTATGTTTTGTACTCAAATTTGCGTTGTGTTATCAGTCAAACTTATGTACACCCTTTTGTTAAAATGCATGTACAATATCTGTTTATTTTTGTGCAGAAACAAATATATCTAAATGGTGGTCAAACAGTACAGCATGAATCTAATATATTTCAGCATGCGGAAATAATCGCCAATCAAACTTTCCAAAATAAATTTAAAATGCACCGATCAAATGCGAAAACATGCATTGCGTTCCGACAATGTTGCAATTATATTCCTGACATATCTATGTATATAGTTTCAATGCTGATATCATAATAATTACTAGGATCTACATGTATATATTGACTGGTAGTCTCGCTTTGAATAGGCTTCAGCCTACATCATGCTAAACAATCGGTCGCATAAAACAGTTATAATTTAAAATCAGTTCCGTAATTTTACTTAAGAAATAACAAAACATCAAACCGTTTGATCCTGACCAGACGCCAAGGTATGTTTAGCAAGATACTAGTTACTTGACCGCAGTTGAAACATTTTTGTTAAAGAGTTCTAAGTAAAATGAACGTCTCGAAGAACGGCATGTTACTTAACGACCAGGTTCCCAAATGCATCTAAAGTTAACACTTGTTTTTTGTTTCATTATATTTTAGACTTCATTTTATGGGTAGCATGTACAGTGGAGCAGGCCTTATCTTTCCACATATACGTGTTAATGATAAAACTCGGCGTTTAATACGGCTCAGTTTTTGATAAAACCACAAAAACTTTTCTTTAACCAATTTATGCCAAGTGGATTATTCCATGTTTATATATCGGATTAGTCCATTTTTTATCAAACTGATGCCTGGTTAAAATTTTCATTTTCATTTTGTATTATATTGAAATTCCTATCAGCAAACAGTGAAGACTCTGATCAGACGGCATAATGCGGCGTCTGATCAGAGTATATACTGTTTGCCTATGTGCCATATATGGGTACAAATGGGTTAACACAATGTATATATTGTATTGCATTGTACTGTGTTGTATATTTCTACAATTTATTGCATTGCGTTTATATTTCGTTTCGTATAAACGGAAATTATTACAGTGGAGAATCTGTTATTCTTTCCCGTTTAAACGCAAACGTACGCAAACGCAAAGCACTAAAACGTAGAAAAGAACAACTTTTGGACAATTCTGATAATTCTTGTTTATCTTGGTGGCAAACAGTTTGGAGCCTGATCAGACGCCGGGTTACCCGGCGTCTGATCTGGCTCCAAACTGTTTGCACTGCAAATAATAGTTTTAGCGTAAACGCGTTTATTGGGAAAGAATAACAGATTCTCCACTGTAACACCTTATACATGTACACGGTACATTATTTATGCAAAATTAAGGAATAAAGGGGTTTGAAAAGGGCAAAACGTTAACTGTGAACGTTACAGTAATCTTCTTTATTCTGGCAAGCATCTTGTATCTAAGCGGCACTGAAAAAGAAGATACATGCATGACCAATTCACAGCTACTTGTACAGTGGAGACAACGTTATTATTTCCCAATTAACGCATTTACGCTAAAACTATTATTTCCAATGCAAACAGTTTGGAGCCAGATCAGACGCCGGGTAACCCGGCGTCTGATAAGGCTCCAAACTGTTTGCCACTCAGATTAAAATAGATAGTCAGAATTGTTCGCGCTTGTTTGAACTTATTCGCGCTTGAAAATGGAAAATTCTAATTTCCAATTCAGTTTGACTATTTGAGGGTGTTTGTTACATAATGTTGTAAAATGACAAATAATGTAAATCCTGATCAGATGGCTTTTAAATGTCTTATCAAGGTCTACACTGTTTGCACAACACAAGTGTACACTTCAGAGGTATGTTGTTTGTATATATTATGACGAGTAAACTCGTCGCTAGGGTTGAGTATGTTAACGAGCTATACAGTAACAACGGTATTGTAATAAGGCCTTGTTTTGTCTATTTATGTCTCGGCATGGGTCAATTGCTTGTTTATTCATTGAGGTGGGTTGGCAATACAGACTCATGCATTTCGAATTCATCACAAAGAAACTAAAATAAACACTCCCAAACAAATCTCGACTGCACGAGATTTAAACGAGACTTTGATTCTGCACACACCACCATTATGCCTGCGCGTGGTAATGGCTTCCCATTACTATTGTATAATGTTCTTGACCCCTGTTGGGCGACCTCAGTGCTGGGCCCATAGACTTCTTTGGACTATAAAATTTGTTTGTTTATACAAGACATGGTTAATTTCATGGGCAATCGAACTCAACCTGTACCTACCTGAATGAATTCAAACCTGAATTCAGCGACCAATAGCAATAGATGCTGTTGAATGTTTAAATGTTTCCCTATTTGCAAAACAATAGTAATGCAGAGCCGTATCTCTACAAACACATTTGCATTACTTGTGGTCTGCCTTAGGTAGCAATTTGTAGATTTATGTTGTTTCGAATTAAGTGGTTGCTTAGCACTCATTCGGTTATTTATGGCCTACAAGCAGTGTTAGTGACTTTCGAAGAAAACGCTCTTTAGACTGAATACCAGCAGATGGTGTATATGCAAGAAGGAGAAACAACTAAAAAGAAAAACAAATTTTCGACACTATCGTTTATAAGGCATTAAAAATAAAACATCCTCATTGAAAACGCTCTGTTCCTTCTTAACAAACGTTTTCTTGCATGAAACACTGATATATAAATTGAAAATAAACATTTGGCGCTCTATGTAAGACCAGGCCTCAAAACGATTACAATTCAGATGAAAATGAAACGTAAAGGTTTTCAAAGGACATCAATTGTTTTATATATTTTTGCTTTTCGTTTGCGGGGGATGCTTACATGTACATTGCTTGACTGTAATATCTAAAGTCTGACCAGACGCCCAGTATGTTGACGTCAAATCTGGCCCCAGACTATTTGCAGTATAGCACATACACGTCAGTTTTTGAAATAACAATAATATTATTTTACCGATACCTCGCACTTGCTTTAGTCGAATTTACTCGTTTGTCAACGTTAAAGCGTTGCAACACACCTTTTGACCGTCCTATTTAAACATGCAACATTATAGTAAGTGAATAGCTGCTGTTTCTTATGTTCTGTTTAATTTTAATCAGTCGTATAGTGAATGGCGCATTATCCTTTTCCAATACACGCTTTTATACTCACAATCTTATGTCTATTGCAAACAGTTTGAATCCAGATCAGACGCCGGGTAACCCTGGTCAGGCTCCAAACCAGTTGTCAGTCAGATTAAAAGATTAGCTAACATTTTATAGAAACTGTCATGTTTTTCATTTCAGTGTATTGCGTGTCGTTTCGTTTAATTAAGCAGGAAATTATAACTCTATCATCTGTGAAACGAAGATAAAGTATCAAATCACTCAATTGTAGACATACTGCGTACTTTTGCAGATTTTAATTACATTCATCTAATTCTAGTAAAACCAAACCTGCTTTAAATATGTAATTTGTGAAACATTAAATTCTAACAACAATTCTTTAAGCATCTTCATTTATCTTATACGCGATAATAGGAGATTTTAAAGTTTGTACCTGGATCAGACATTTTAGCGGTCGTAATAAAGAGGTCTTACTGTATATAGATAATGAACAAGCTGTATTTTAAATTGAAGAAAATTCTAATATCCATGTTTGCATTTAAAAGAGTATCGATTAAACATCTTATTGTAGACTAAAGGGTTTTTGTCTGCATTTATCTCATATCAATATACTCTAAAATTAAAAAATTATCAAAACATGTACATGTATATAAAAAAATGTTTTTTAAATTGCAGACGATACATTTTAAGCAGACAACAATTCAGCGTAATAAGGTTTTATAGAAGAGAGTCTGCCACACGTGATGGAACATGAATAACTATATAAGACACAACACCAAACAGCTGGCTGCTATAGCTAAAGAAAACAAACTCGTAAAGCAGAAAGCGCACAAGTAGCATGAGTTTTGCCAGTCTACAGCTATTTTGCCCATTATATGTACAAAAGTTGATACGTATAACAATTCAAACGACAAAATGTTAGTATCATCAATACAAATACAGTCGAACTTCATACACAAGGATCGGGCAATAATTCTTCCAATATTAGCAACAGTCCTCCCCTTTTAATAGGCTTACACCATAATGTCCTTTGCTTGTTGACAATTGCATTACAGTTTAGTTTAACCATGTTTTATTTTCAAATTGCATGAAAAAGGCTTACATAATTGTTGTGTAAATATGTTAAAGCATGACTTTCTTCGAATACATTCGCGATTTTCCGAATTATACCGTTACCCATAGATTGTTTCTAATTTTTAAGACACGTGATGCTCAAAGCAGGTTGAGGCGTATTCTGCTTTACCTTCAGCCTGCTTTAAGCTTCCATCTTTTGGATAAAAAATCCGAAGATTTCGGAAAAATCCGGAGATTTGGCACCCCTTAAGTTTGCGTGTCAAAATAACAGCCGCCAATTCATAATGAGGCGAAATCGTTGCGGTGTCTACTTCCGGTGGTTTCTTGTTGGCCTGTAATAAAAGTAATCACTGGAAAACTCATAAGCAGAATTTGATTTGTAGTCTTCCTTTATTTGAATTGTTTGGTTTTATTCGTCAGTGTTTTACCTTCTTCATCTTTCTTTTGTCATTGTCATGGGAAGCTTTCTTTTCTTATCCGTATCGCAACAACGCTTTCTTTGGCGGCACCTGGAAACCAGTAATCCCTGCTAAAATATGCCGCTTTCAAGTACGTCCGTGATTTGAATTGACTTTCCCGAAATATTATGTCGTTTAATGGTATTTATCGGCCATTTTTGTCCTTTTGGGGGTTTTAAATCCAAATGTTTAAGGATTATCGTTTTTATAAGATGTCTGCCGATCTTCATGACAATAAGCGGCCTCTTTGTTTCCGGTGCGAACCCCAAACCGAAAACCATAATAGCCGCTTACAGCAATAAAATAATGCAGGATCATAAACGAGGATAAATTAAGTTTGACACTCGAATTTGGAGAATAATGGAGTTTTACTCTATGATCTGTCCAATGGGTTTTTAATCTAATCGTCGCCGTTTAAAATCCGAATGACAACAGTCGGAGAAAGGTATTTGAATAACAATGGCGCCTAAAGTGTCAAATGTCTTAGCCCTTCTCGCACAATAGATTCGCCTGTTTCACAAATTTTGTCTGAAATATTTCCTAAATCAATGCCTGTTACTTATAACTTCAGGTACCTAAGACCGAGCGTCAAACAGTTTTGATCGAGATCAGACGCCGCGTCACGTGGCGTCTGGTCTTGATCAAAACTGCTGTTAAAATGTGTATCACGCCACTTTTAAATTGTTAAGGGATAATGGTAGCGCCGTCGTCATCATTTAAACTTAAACAGTCGTATATTCTTCTGGTTGATATCATATGAAAGAATTTATCGCCCTCCATAAAGACAGCTGATGGTTAATACGGGCGGTTATTAAACTCGCTATAAAAGTTCATTTTTACCCGATTTTCCTAAGTATTGATAGAGTTCGATCTGCTTAGCATTTCAAATCTGCATCAGAATAATAGTGTGTTAGACAGAAAACACTAAATTTGAATAAAAAATAAAACAGTTGTATCGAACCTACGTAACCTTTGATAGCTGAGTAAGCAGGGCGTCTAGTGTATTGCAGAGGGGAGTTGAGGGTTCGATCCCGCCGATGTGTCAAACAAAGACATTAAAATAGGAAATAGCTGCTCATCTTCTTCCAAATTCAGTGCTACAGTGAATGGCTAGTTTGATTAATTTGAGCAACGTTTTGAATAAAATATCCTGTACGTCTACCTAACACGCAAAACCCGTTATTTTTTAAAAAACAAACAAGTGATGACTTGAAACAGGTTTAAAGTAAAACAGATTGCGATTTTGGTTTTCTTTACGCCTGTTTTAAGCTGCCATCTACTAGGATATAGAAACTATGTTTTAAGTTGCATATTCATGATTGTATATATTGGAACTATTTTATTCAGTGGAGGAATACATAAAAGACGTTAAAAGTCGTATTTATCACATAATCGTGCAAAATATAGAGGGCCGTAAAAATCGTATGGCCCACTGGGCATATATTTTATACTAATTTTCGAATCACCAAAATAATGTACTACTACACCGACTGTAAATCAAACATAGATCACCACTAGGTATTGAAACATTTCGAAGTGTCCCAGAAACATTATCCCTAGCAGTCTCGCAAACTCAGGCTGCAAATCAGGCTAAACTTAATACTACGTAGACTTTAGTATTAATAGTGACTCAGGCTGTTTTTCAAATTTCGACGTTACAATTATAATGACGTCATGTTACGTATTGACGTTATTTTGAAAACGAAACTAGATTCTTAATGTCAAATGATCATTTTTAGTCAATTAGAACAACTTTAATTTAAATATTAATTTAAAATTTGAATATGGTATCAGCGAAGTCTTTTCACAACGTAATGGTGTTGATTTTCTTTACGTTAATATGATTGATGTTTTTATCAACCGAATAACACCTATGAAGAATCGTTTACCTAAGAGTCGAGGGCAAAAGTGAAAGTAAGACCTTTCGGATTTTCGTGTCATTTGGTGTTTATGTGATAAATAGGATATTAAATTCGTGTTTTTTCAGTAATAAATTTATTGAACTCGTTGGATAAAAATGATATGTTGCTCGCCAAGGCTCGCAAAATATCATTTTTATCCAACTCGTTCAATAAATTCATAACTGAAAAAACACTCATTCAATATCCTCTATATATGGGGGTAATGAGTTATAAATTTACAGAACTCAAGATAAGGGTATATTAACATATGTATACATGTACTTCGTACTATTTACCATTAAGATATGTAACAGTATCTAATATGTACAGTGGAGAAAACGTTATTCTTTCCCGTTTAACGCAAACGAAACGCAAACGCATAGCAGTAAAGTGGATAAAATGACAATTTTTAGACAATTCTAACTATCTTTTTTAATCTGAGTGGCAAACAGTTTGGAGCCTGGTCAGGCGACAAACTGTTTGCACTGGAATAAATAGTTTAGCGTAAACGCGGGTTATTTGGAAAGAATAACGTTTTCTCCACTTTAGTCACAACATAGGTTTTGTTGGAGACAAATGGACTAAAGTATTCAAAACACCCATATACTATCAGTGCAGTGAGTACAGTACATCACTTACAGTGGAGAATATGTTATTCTTTTCCGATTAAACGCAAACGAAACGCAAACGTATCACAATAAAACGTAGAAAAAGACCATTTCTCGACAATTCTGTTTATTTGTGTTAATCTGACTAGCAAACTGTTTTGAGCCTGATCAGACGCCGGGTTACCCGGCGTCTGATCTGGCTCCAAACTGTTTGCAAAGGATATAATAGTTTTAGTGTAAACGCGTTTATTGGGCAAGAATAACATTTTCTCCACTGTACTTTTGTGTTCTCCTGTATATTCCAACAATATTATGAAATGTCAAACGACTTTGATCAAACTCTGAGGTATTTCAGTAACGGTGCATTGTGCCTATGTATACCATCTAAATATTCACTAGCCAGTCAATAAGTTGCTTTTAGTAAAGCGGAAAGGATGTATTCACGTTTAACCCTTTCATGATCAAATTATTTGGGAGATCTTTACCCTTTCACCGTTTAATTGTCGTCCGCTTCAATTTTGTTTGTATGCAATGTCGTTTCAAAGTTTAAAAATAAGGCAGTATGACTGAAGAACTTTCAAAACGAGTGTTTAACAGTTTGAATCCTGTTAGGATCCAACCTGTTTGAAAGCGCGATTTTAAGCTTAATTGAGAGCAAAAGGGTTTAATGCAAACGAAACGTGAACACCGTCCAATAAAATGTATATACCGAAAAATACAGTTTTTGATATTACAAATGATTTACCTTAATATAAGTTTCTAACAGTTATGAGCCTAGTCAAAGACCCGATTACCCGGCGTCTGATTTGGCTCTGATTTGTTTGCAATATGCATAATAGTTTAATACATTGGTAAATACTTTTTTGGAGAATAATGCATTTTTCCTCTACTGCACCAGTCAATGGACAATTCACTTTAATTACATCTGTTTTCGAAACGGATAGTTTCGCTGTTTCTCTCAATGGATTTATTTTACCTGAAAGTTAACGAATTGTTTTAAGATATATACGGATGTTAGGATATTTGCAGTCACAATACACCTAATAGGCAACTAGTTGCTGCAATAATGCACTGTGCATCTGTTTGTCTAGGTTACCTCCCTTGCACGACATTCCAGATGGACAGAGCGGTAGAGGAATGCCGATTATTTTGTTGACGGTAGCCGAATGAGATGGATAAACAGGGATTACTCTACTGATATCCTTTATCCTTCTGGAACCATCGTCTGCTTTAAATATCGTCTCCTATAACTCAACTTTGAGATATATTTCACGGTTTTAACTGATATGTAATTTTGAGTTTAAACACGTATGTCTGACGTTGTTCTATTCGGACTTAACGTCATCGACCCCTAAACTAGTTTTTTCTGCTAAATGTCGTCTGCATTCATGATGATTATTAAAGGAAAAGGCAACGTATAATCCCGCCTTGTGTCTTCCGCTGTGTCAACTTCAAACTGTCGTCTGCCACTTTCTTCACTAGAGCTGTTGAATTCTACCCGCCTTATACACGGTGATAACTAAGTACGAAATTTATCTTCAGGCGGGGTATCTCTTACCAGCGTTCTAATATTGCACAATATACAAACGAATCTCGTTAACTTACTAGAACTCGCTGAAGTCGACCTTACCCGCATTCTAACCCTTTCATGATTCAAATTATTCGCGGGATTATTTTATTGTACCCCTTCACCGCTTTTTGTCGTCTGCGTCAGTAGTGTTGTCTGCAAGACACGTTTCAACGTAAGATATACGGTTGTATGACTTCAACGTAAGATATACGGTTGATAATTTTATGTTATCATTATCACTACAATTATTATTATTATTATTATAATGATCATCAGTATTATTATAATAATCATCAGTATTATTATTATTACTATTATTATTAGTAGTATTATATTAATAGTAGTAGTAGTAGTAGTAGTAGTAGTAGTATCCTTATTACTAGTGTTGTCATCAACAGCATCACCATTTTATCATCAGTTATTCATCATCATCATCATCATCATCATCATCATGACGCTGTCTAAACACAATGGTTTGAGCTTTAATCACTGATGTCAATTTTTAACAGTTTGAAGTCACGTCGAGCAATCCGACGTCAGACCAGGCACCAAGCTGTTTGCTTTACAGATTAAAATATATCGTCATCAATTTCATTTTTTAAATTATTTTCTATACATTATTGCTGCGCGTGTGCATTTACTTTCCTTTAAAGGTAACGAATGACCGTTATCCCAACTGCATATTCTTGAATTACAATTTTACTTGGTTTCGCCTAAGATTTATATAGAATAATATTGTATAACCATTTCTATACTTGAATTGACCAAGCTATTATAAACCTTAGTTAATCTGTATTTGTTTCATTTTTCACATAAAAAATATACTCTTATTATAACATAATTAAGTTTAAGGCATGGAGAAGAAAACAGGATAAACAAAATTTATATTTATGTTTTTACCATGTTACACATGTGCAAGTTCTGGCATATGGTTAAAGTTACATAGTATTTATTCATTGCATGTATCTTGGAACAATCAGATGAGGAAATATAACAAAGGTTTATTTCAGTTTATATTTTAGTAATACATGTATAACAAACAAACAAACAAGACGCCACCACAGTCAATGATAGAAAGTATGAAATATGAATAACATGCAATATTGGTTGTATAAAAAAGTGCAGGGAGTAGCATACAATGCAAGCAGTAGTCATCAGATCACAATAGAAGTATATCTAGGCATACGTACAGTGGAGAAACCGTTATTCTTTGCCGTTTAAACGCAAACGAAACGCAAACGTAAAGCACTAAAATAGAGAAATATATATATTTTCGACAATTCTGACTATTGTTGTTAATCCTAGTGGCAAATAATTTGGAGTCTGATCAGACGCCGGGTCACCCGGCGTCTGATTTGGCTCAAAATTGTTAAATAGGAAATAATAATTTCAGCATAAACGGGTTTATCGGAAAAGAACGACATCTTCCCTATAGTATTGCATAGAGCTAGCTCAAAATTCGCTAACGACAACTGGTCGCAATGTGCGCAGGAAAAGTCAAGAAAAGAAATACAAAACAAAACGTGTGACGCGAAACTGTTCTGTCATTGATGGATTGATAGTAAAAATAAAATTACAAGCTTTAAATGGACGAAAAAGAACATTAAAATAAAGTATAAGAAGGAATGGCTTTGAGTTACTTTAGATTCAGCTTACTTTTTCTGCTTTACATCTTTTCAGACAGAAGCTTGGAGATTGGCCTAAGAGATGGAGATTATTATTGAGTCACACACCTATAGCACTTTTGGAGAGTTCAATGTCTTGTTTATTTAAATCCATTTAAACGTATCTTACTCAATCTTTTAAACGAACACTTTTCTTCTGGATGCAGCTATTCAAAACAACATTCCATTTTCATTGGAAGCATTTTAAACTTGACAACCGTTCCAGAGGCAATTTTTCATCCAATTTCAACATTTTTCTTTCCGTTTCAGACAATGTCAAAGCCTGTATTCAGTGGAAGAGGACGCCTTGTATTATTCATGCAGGAATATGTTTGAGTATTTTACAAATGAGTATTATGGCTCGACACAATGTTCAAAAGCGATTCCCGCGCCTTTTGACGGAAGCCGATCTCAATATAAGAGAATCAATCTCTCTACAAATGCCAATCGAGCGCGGCCCGCTAGAGTATCAAGGGAAATCAATCCAGCATCGCAGTATATTTGTTCTTTATTAATCCCAGCCCATGGGAACGGGCTAATGGGATGTCATTTAATTTGTATTGTGATCATATACTAAACCATTTATGGTAATTCTGCGTCTAATCGTTGTAGACGTTTTTCTGCTCTATTTGTCATCACGTGATTAATGGCCACCAGATTAGTTTCCGGCGGTTTTTATTCGGCGGTTACAGTTAAACCTCTGTTAAGAACCCATCCAATATCCGACATATTTACAAGTTTTAAATCTTGAAGCGGCTTAATGCAGAAAAAATGTAAAATATAAAGCTCACTGCATTACTTTTATTCTGCATTAAGCAGGCATACATATGTTTTGGTTTCCATAATTATTCAATGATGTGCCGTTTTAGCACATGTTTCAATGTATTACGCAGTCTGGGTCGCTCCAAGATTCCGTTTGTTTCATTGATGGCTTGTTTTGTGTTCGCCTCAATTCAAAATGGGTTCAAGGAGACAGAAAAACTATTACACAAGTCTAAGACGGTTTGATAAAAGCTGTGATATGTTTATGAAGTATTTTATAAAAGTAGTTTGACTACTGTACATAAAACAAATTCCTGACACGAATCTTGACAAAACATTTTGTTCA
Source organism: Gari tellinella (assembly GCA_922989275.2). Classification (NCBI taxonomy): domain Eukaryota; kingdom Metazoa; phylum Mollusca; class Bivalvia; order Cardiida; family Psammobiidae; genus Gari; species Gari tellinella. The sequence goes on from OV277866.1 coordinate 52,796,251, forward strand.
AAGAGACATAAAAACTGTTACATCTAAATCGAAGGAATGATGGCATGAAAACTGTCTTATTTCATGAAGTATTTTATAAAAGTACATGTAGTACGATTATTTTTTGTAAAACAATTTTCTGATTGAAATATTACCAAAAGTTATATATGATAAAACTGTTATTAACTTGAGCTAAGCATGTATGGTATAAAAACAGCGACATAGTTATAGATAAATTGTGCGTATAATGTAAGTTAAACGATTTTCTGTTTCAAACTATATGAGTCCATGGAGACAGACAAAACGTGTTACATTTGTGTAAAAATGTGTTACATTAGTCTAATAGGGTCCAATTTACAAATGTACAAATTTTTCTATTGCTATAAAATATTCATCTGAAACTTGTAATGGACAACCCCTGTTTCCAATTAAGTTTGGTTCATTTTACAAAATATTTCAAATTGAAAAACAGTGCAGTCACTTGGTTTGTACTGTTTGCACAGGGGCACGCGTACTTTTTATAGGTACATGTGCCCCGTTTGTAAATGACGAATGTACTCGTCGCTAGAGTTGAATATGTTCAATTCGATTGTTAATCCCTTTAGAGTATTCTTGTATTTGTTCCTTATTTTGTTGTGTTGATCGATAAGTAACTACGTGCCATATTATTCAAATACCGGTCGGTATATTACATTCAATTTTGTTCAAAATGCTATGTGGCCGCAATATTCAAGGGAGGTAATCACAACACGGGTAATGTTGTGGTTTTTACGCTAAACGAGATCCCTCGCTAAGAATCCAGTTAAAAATCTTTAACAGTATTGCAATTACATCATACCTTCTATTATATATGTCTTGAGGGTGGAACAGTTTAACCAGGGTTAAAATATATCATGTCTATCTATTAGTCTTTATTTGTTAATTTACCAAAGTCACGCATCTACACATCTTCGCGGTAAAACTTAACAATATACAATGTATGCATATAATTAGTGTAATGGTCCATTATATCATTTTTGTAAAGGGAAAACTTATGTTCAGATTTCCAATAGCGTGTGCGCCGGTGTGTTTTAAATGATTTTGACCCTCGGTAGGGAAAAAAAAAAGATCTTTGACATAATATACTTGTATGGTTTCATATTTTTTATAATATTTTAGAATAATTATGTAGATTATTCTAAACTGTAATTTGAACAGACAAATGGCAAATTAACATATTTTGCATTAATCATGTCTTACAATTTGGAAAAGTAGGGTTTGGAGATTGGTATTTATAAGATAGTTCAATTTCTTGTATTTTTGTTCATTGCGTAAAATTTCATGAAATGCATTCAAGATTTGGACAGGATCTAGGATACATGTACACATGATGAAGGTTTCGAAGGGTTTGAAATAATTCCTTTCGGCGTGTCCAACCATAACCTTTTACCACATAAATACGCATTTTTACGCCTTTAATTTATTCCTTCACAGAAGGACATATTTCAAATAAAACAGTGATAAATATGTATCTTAAGAAATTGTTTCTACATCTTAGTATATTGTAGCTTAAAACAGGCTTAAAGTAAAGCAGAATGCGCCTTAAGGCGCATTCTTCTTTATTTTCAACCTGCTTTTAAGTGGTAATCTGTCTTTAAAACTAGAGACTGGCTATGTGGTAATTGTTTAAAGAAGTACGCCTATTGTAATAAAGCAATTTCCAAACATATATGTTGACAACCCATAAATAAAATTCAGGAAACATAACAACTGTTATATTAGTCTACAAACTCAAATTCGTGTGCTACAGTTAGTTAAATGTTATAAGTTTGCTTTGAAACGAACCACTTAGTAAAATGTAAAAGCGTCGGTTTTTTTGCTATCTTGGACGATATGTTTTAATCTGAGTGGCAAACAATTTGAGGGCTGATCGTAGACAATGTAGTCCATCGTCACATCCGGCTTCAAACTAAATGCAATGCATAAATTATAATGTTTAGTTACTGTTATATTAGTCTACAAACTCTTCAAATACTTTTGAATGACATAAGTTACCACTTAGAAAAATGTAAAAGCGTCGTTTTATTAACCATTTTGTTGGCTGATCGTAGACCAGGTAGCTCATCGTCTGATCCGGTTCCAAACTAAGTACAATACATAATATTATTTTATAATGAACGCTTTTATAAGGAAAACTGATCAATGCGCTTGTGTTTCAAGAGCGGATGGTAAGAGTTTTGTCAAAAATAACCGAGACTCCAAGAGCAACAGTTTTCCCTGCCCAACTTGATGCACTTTTCAAAAACTGTTGGTATGCAGAATGATGCATTTGAACATAAGTTGACAGGCATTTACGCCGGGCATTATATAAGGAAAAGATTATCCGATGATATTTGAAGGATACTATATACCCATTTATCTATATCTAGAAGAGTTCTATAGCCCGTTTGAGATATATCTTTTAAGTAGATGTACGGGTGTGGTCATTAAAAATCTAGATATACTTGATCGAAACCTTAGCGACAGCAAACTTTTAAAGTTAAATAACAGAAGAACAACGTTTAATAGTGTCAAGAAAGGAATTCTGTTCATCGTTCATATCTCAGGAAACATTCCGCCTGGTTTCCGTCTCATAACATATTGTCACGCGAGAATCTCGTAGACACGAGACTTTGTATAAATAAGGGTGTTTTTGGCAGATTACAACAGATAACATTCAAATCCTGCGCGTGGCTGAATGTTAAATAATGAAACCTCTGCAAGCAGTATTGATTTAGATTAAACCATAAACAAGACATGTCCGTTTAGAATATTAACCGTATTACGAACTATGTTTAATTTGATGGACTATATTAGAAGTTGTAATTAACTTGTTAACACTTATCAGCCATTTCATAAACCAGACGAAACATCAGTCGACAAAAAAGGGTGTAACGCTAACTAATGACAATTTTGTTCACCGCTTACCGTAACCTCACCAAACGTCATATCACGTGCTCTTATTCAACCACAATCTCAGCTGTCTCAAAATTGTCGTCTGCACTTTTATCTAAAATATAAAGTTTAAGCATTTTCAATAAAGACACCGTAAATACGTTTCTCAAACGGTTTGGATGCTGATCAGACGCCGCGTGACGCGGCGTCTGATCAGAATCCAACCCGTTTGTAAATTCAATTCACGTGGGGGAAGAGTGGGATAAGGTTAACAGCCTAATCAGTCGATCTGTCGTCCGCAGATGCCTTATTGAGCGTGGGGATTAATTAACTCTCCCTCTCGTTTGTTTTGATACAGATATTACACAAATATCTAGGTAGCTTTGCAATCCAGGCACGTAGGAACGGAACGTCAGATGAAATATTATTGAGGTAATTAATTTTATATGCAACAGTTACCTGTTGTACGGTGATTGATACCTGGAGCCAAGTGAAGTCACAATACCTTTATTAACCCTTTCCCCATTAGAAACGCCTTTTAGAACATTTTATTCATTCCTCCACTGAAGAAAATAGTTCCAATTTATTCAGTCGTAAAATTGTACCATAAAAGATATTTTCTAAATCCTAGCAGATGATAGCTTAAACCAGGCTGACAGTAAATCAGAATGCACATTCAAGCGCATTTTGCTTTACTTTCAACCTACTTTAAGGGGCCATCTTTCTTCAAAATTAGAAAAGGCTTTTGGAGTAAATGGTTAACAAACACAACTCTACAAACAGTGAAAATTTGAAGAGCATATTTTCCTTTGCCCTGATGAGAGATCCTACAGGAAACCACATGTTTGTCATTTGCAATAGATTGGAAACAAAAAGCAAAACCCTCAATAGTAAAATTGGTTTACACATTATTGGAATCTTGGTTTGTCCATTTGAAAATTTAGGGTCTAAGGTGTAAGGTTTTTAGGTCCGGAAAGGCCAGTGGATACTTCCATAATTATTGCTTGATAGAAGTGTGCATTATCATTATACAACTCTGATGTTAATGGGAAATTCCATTTCTTTTCTATTTACCTGAAAGTTATATATACGCTAGGGTATAGGACAGTCTCCTTCAAAGAAAGTTTTTCTTCGTTCTTCATTCATCTCTGTCACAGGCTACAGCTCCAAATATCAAGAACCGTGGCATAAATTTGTTCATACCATTGGTAAGCCATTAAACAATCCGATTAAAATGAAAAGTAATTCTTTACCCGGGTACATGTATAGTCCATATACGTTTGTGCGACCCCTACTTCATAATATGATCTGTACTGTTTTGCTCCTTTGCTCTACTGTTGGCGATTGTTGTAGAGGAATTCACCAACAATAGGCTAAAAAAGGCATGGCTACAAATGTACAATATACGGACATTCATTTCTAACGGCTATTTTTGCAAGAAGCCTAATCTTGCCTAAGACGGGTTACGGTTTATTGTACATACAGTCGACTTCGATATCTCGAACTCGGTTAAGTCGATCATACCCGTATTTAAAAGTAAAACGTGGCTAAGCCACGTTTTAACTTTGAAATATGGGTATGTTCGACTGAACCGAGCATGATATAGTGCAGTTCATGTGCCTAACTATCGGATAGTTCGAGTTAAGCGAGTTCGAGATATTGAAGTTCGGCTGTATGTAACATTGTAAGTGTGAAATGAATGAAACAAAAGATGAATATTATCCTACATTTCTTTGTCTCTGTTACCATGAAACAAAATCAAAGTACCCGAGAGTACATGTACTGATGATGGTTTTAAAATGAAATACGGATGTATGGAATGATAAGAAAACCAGGATATTAATAGTAAAATACGTCAACGATATTCGGATTTCTAGTAATACACCGGTACATGTAACCCCTGTCATACTGCGCCTTCAATCTAATTATAAAACTATATTGCAGACAACAATGTTGAAGCATACCGAGCCGAGTTATTCCATTTTACAACTAAGTCCAGTCCTGTCTGACTATTTAGGATGGTTTTACCTATAACGACAAACAGTGCAGCTACTATTCAGAGGGCTACTATAGAAACCCTCTAATCCAGGTCTACGCTGTTTACAAGGTGTACTCGTTCTCTTCATCACCACACTGTTACTAAAGGGCGTGTAAACGCGTAACTTTGGTTCAATAGGTTACTTCACATACCTTGTCTATTAGACATTACACTACGCTGAATTCCTCTTCATTTTGACCCATTCACTTCCATGACGTCATCTACTTTAAACAATTGTCGTTTGTTTTTATTTCTCAAATTTGTGCTTTTGTAAGTTGTCTAAAGTAACATCGTAAATTGTGTCAATCATTTTGGACATCAGAATACAAAAGGTTTGCAAATAACCTTTGAACTCGGGGTAAGGCAGTGAAGGGGTAAAGTAGATCCAATCTGTTTGCAAATACGACTGTGGTCGCCGTTTTACTCATTCACCTCTGAAACTTTTTATGTAAAAGTCTATTTTTAATTAGATCCAGTCCATTTGTGGCTAATTAGGACGGATTTAAACAGTATTTTACAAAAGATAAAGAGTACAGACCCTCTGATCAGGGTCTACATCTGTTTGCATAGGAAAAGTGCACTCTTTACAAGTATACGCTTTGTTTATGACGAATATACTCGTCGCTAGGGTTATATGTGTTAACGGAAAACCAGAAAAAACAACTTGTAAACAGGATCAGTTATGCTATTGATATTGACGACAGTAAAAGTAACACTCGTGTCTTTGTTTCAGCTGAAAACATTGCTAGTGTGACCCACAAAGCAGTTGCCGAGTGGACACTGTTGTTGTTGTTGCACGAGCATTACTTCGTAACGCCTTCACTGCCCGAGTACAATGGTTACTTGCGAACAATTTGAATCTCATTCAAACGCACTATCGACGACTATACTCGTCATTTACAAACACTGTACCTGTAAAGAGTACACTTGTCCTAGGAAAACAGTGTGGATTCAGGTCAGAGGACGCCTAAAGGTCAACGTATGCACTGTTTGCCTGTTCTGTAACATATTGCAAACATCAATCCCAAGTACTGTAAAACATCTCTATTACGACCATTAAAATTTGTTAACTATTGGGTGTTTATGGCAGGTGACTGCTTAAAGCAAGGAGATAGTGAAACAGAAAGCTCCTTTAGGAGCTTTCTGTTTCACTGTCACCTTGCTTTAAACTGTCACCTATATTTTATGCAGTCAATTAGCCTTCTTTTTAGTGGTCGTAATATAGAGGTTTCACTGTTTTCATAAATGGACTAAACTAAATTGGAAATTGAAATTATCCACTAAACATTTCAGTGGTGAATGAACTAACTCTTCAAACGTGAGATATCGACGAATACCTAGCTCCAAGTTTTCGGACCCAGTGCCAATGGTATAACGCCTATAATCTTTTTATCATAGCTTCGACATGAAAGTGGCAATCGTTTTTGATTTATTCTGTATTGAAATACCTTAACTATCTTGACTTAATACAGCAGTTTATAAACGATTTGTCCTATCTTCTAGCGAAAGTGTAAATTATGATTAAAACTGCCACCTGTTAAATTGTCATCGATTTGACTATTTCGATATTAAACCCTTGAGTCGGAAGAAGATCTCACACAAGTACTGATGAAGGATGGTGCACTATGTTGTCAAAATATAACATAAAATGTATCAAGAAGTAAACTTGCATATACGACTGGAGTCACCCATGCGTAATTCAACAGTTTACATTATTTTTAGGCAGATCTGTAATGACTGTTTCAAAACGTCTTAACCCTTTCACTGTCATGACGTCATTAGTTTTAACCCTTTACTACATTTCCTGTTTCTAGTTTTGAAACAGTTGAACACTCAAATAAAACAAAATGTGTGGCATTATTTGGCTTCTGACACACTAAAAAAATATGATCAGTCCAAAAAAAGTCTCAAGAATCGTCACCGAATCTTAGTTTTTTTTAGATATTTTCCATCGTTTTTCTATAGCGTCAGCTGACGGTATAGTTGTTGTTGTTGCTTCTCTACACGGGCTCAGACATAAACCCGAGCCGAAAAAAGTATTATCAATCGCTACCGGTGCAGTACGTTAATTCGCTACCACATATATAGAGAGCGCTGGTAGCCGAGGGGGTAAAGGCGTTTCCTCATTTTTCATGTTTGTCTCCTCATGGAGGGTCACGGGTTCGAATCCCACCAGAGCTTCTTCTTTTCTTGTTTTTTGGAAATGCATTTTTTAACAAAATTTATTATCCTAAACTAAATCTTACCCATTTTTATAAGCATTTAACATATATTTACAAATTACTATTTTTAATGCTAAATCCGGTTGCTAGCCTCTTTAAGTCAATTGATTGAAGAATCAGTGATATATTGGTCAAGCATATGAGTCCTGATCAGACGCATGGTGTTTTTACCTATGATTTGAATCTAGACTGTTTCATGTCAGCACATCGGGCCAAAACAGTGAAAGGTTTGTTATACACATTTTTCAATACTATTACTTGTGTGAGACCGTATTTGAATGGGCTTATAATCTAATCTGGCTGGTAGCGGCTGCCGATAGATTTCGGGTAGAACACGTGTTAAGATTTATTCAATCGGGTTGTACAAATATGAAAATACTTTCTGTCAAATAAATATGCAAGGGTTAACGATAATTCTGACAAAATATTTGTTTTTTGATAACTTCCATTAATTTAGTATTTCCTTTCACGAAAACAATTTCCCTTTATTGGAGGAATGTTGACTTTGGAATCAAATTCGAAAGTCAAAGGTCCCTATGTACCTATAAGGACATTCATATAGGGTATACAGTCAATATTGTATTGCAAGGAAGTACAGTGTTTGTTTAAATCTGAGATTCAAACAGTTTGAAGCCTGATCAGACGCCGGGTTACCCGGCGTCTGATCTGGCTCCAAACAGTTTGCACTGGAAATAATAGTTTTTACAAATAAAATAATCTCTTCTCCACCGTGCGTGTCTGTAAACCAAGAACAGGTGACCATTGTAAATGTTGTGGTGTCAGATCATATCTCGGCGTATACTCAGGTTCCAAACTGTTTGATACGCACACTAGACAAATCGTCGACATGTTTCAATTTCTACATACTGTTGCATTGCTTTTACGTTTATTTTGTTAATGTGGAAAAAAAATTTTATTATTCACTGTCAGCGAAATTTCTTCTTTACATCTGGCGCCCGTCTTACGTAAAGTCGTACAACAAAAACGGTCGTTAGTCAAAACTTTTAAATACATCTAATTTCTTATTTCTCCATCGAATACTGTCTTGTGACATATGTCTCAAAACATGATTAGATGTAAATACAAATAAAAATGCAGATATTTAGGATCTGACTTACCAGTCGTAGGACAACGTCCATCCAGAGCACAAAATCTCTGAACTGGTCTTATCTTCAGTCTTGACATGCAGTCATTATCACCTAGTTAACTGGGGCCATTAATTAGATACGGACAGTGCCCTCCGCAAGGCACCATCTGTTTGTTGGCTGTTAGAATGAGCAGCTACATGTTACTTAAACCTAGTTTATAAATGAAAGAAAGAACTTAAAACTATTTGAAATATGAATATTATTTTAATAGACAAAACCATTGGTTAATCCAAGAACAATTAAATAATAATAATAATAAAATTATTTAATTAACCCATATTTAAATACGCCTTTTTACACCCTTAATTCATTCCTATACTGAAGAATATAGTTAAACTTTATACTGTCATGAATATGCACCAAAAGAAATATGTTTGATATCCTAGGAGATGGTAGCTTAAAGCAGGCTGAAAGTTAAGTAGAATGAGCATTCTGCATTACTTTTAACCTGCTTTAAAGCGGCATACATCTCCAAAAATAGAAACAATCTATAGGGTAATGGGTTAAAAATTAAACCAATAACAACTCATGTGTATATAGTCCTACTTTGAGATTGAAATTGTTAATGTTAAGTTGTCGGCTTATAATGCAGGATAAATGTAATTCAAGAAATAAAATAATGCAGAAAGCTTCTTTGCATTATGTTACAATGTATCGATACATCTTAAAGACAGACTGTCCGTGCAAAAGTGCTAAATAGTCATTAAACCCTTTACTCTATATCCAGTTTCTAGTTTTGAAGACAGGCTTACAGCAGGCTGAAAGTAAAGCAGAATGCGCCTTACACATTTTGCTTTACTTTCGGTCTGCTTTAAGCTGCCATCTATAGAAAATGTTTCTTATGATATATATCCATGACTATATATTGGAATTATTTTCTAAAGTGCAGGAATAAAATTTAATGTGTAAAATGAGTATCTATGGAGTAAATAGTTATTATAAGTTTGACTATGTATAAAACAGAGAAAAGCTGGTCAAATGTTTAAGTACAACACTGGCTTTAATGGAGACAAAAGGATTTCAGTACTCTAGGACCTATTAACTCTTTGCATGCTTAGTATTTTTAATATCTGCAACAAGTGTTGTCTGCTACCTTTCTAAAAAGATTAGTTTTCTAAATATCTCTTCAAAACAGGATCAGAGTGTCAAATAGTTGTATCCTGATGAGTTGTCGCATTATGCAGCATCTCACCAGGATTCAAACTGTTTGCAAAGGTTATCAAGATTTTACAGCTATCACGCTACAAGTTAATTCTGTAGATTTTCATTAAACATCAGATGACACAACTCGGTCAGTTAAATTTCATTTTAAATCTAGTTTTTAAAAATATTTTGATAAGTTTGATAAGTTTAGTTCCATTTCTTCCAATAGGTCATCAGATACATGTGAGGAATGATCAAACATATATACAAATATGGCGACACATTATGTTTTTATATAATATTGACGTAATTCTATACATGTAAAATTGCATATACATGTACAAAATATCACCATTGGTATCTTCTCTAGATCTTTACTATTGCCTGAAATAGTTATGAAAACTTCAATTTGACTGCTTTTAATATAGATGCGAATGACATTGATTCCACACATAGAGTATCAGCAGTTACATAATAAATGTATACGATTGAGTATAGTTACTCCAGGTACATTTAGATCTAGATATATACCAACACAATGACAAACAGAAATGTATTATGTACTGAAGACATAACTGTAGATCTACCATTATATAATAAGCATGAAACACATACGAATGAGTACTGCGTGTACACTATACGGTTGTATAATATTAGAAACTAATATTTATTCTATTATATCAGTGAGATTTGAGAGGTAAAATAAAATATATATGCAGAAAAAGTTCCATCTTTGCCTGACCTTGTTTGAAAATCGAAAGGTATGCAACAAGATAAGGCTATGGAAATGTTTATTGAATATGTATGATCGTCCCAACAATCTGAAAATGAAGAACAGTCCTATTACAAGTAGTCGTTGTTAAGAATTTATCCATTTAATATGTAACTATACAAACTTTTTTTTCATTTTGGTGACGTTGATTGTTATAATAATCATTTACTGTTTTGTCAAGGACTGGTGTAACAGAAAATTAACAGCCCGTCCTGAAAATGCTTTCCCCAGCCTTTTTTAAACAACTACCTGTATACAGTACTGAAAAAAATTATATAGTAAAGGGTTAATAGAAGCGATTTGCTCACATGGGTACTTGTGGTGTGTGTGTGTGTGGGGGGGGGGGGGGCTTTAAAGGAGACTGAAATGTACAACTAGGAGATTTCTACTTCGATTTGAACTTAAAAAACAGTTTTGACCCAGACATTAGGCTCCTAATAGAGGCTCTCTAATCAAAAATTTTACTGTTTGCATTGTTTCAATAAAATGCCAACAAACACATTGAACCTAGTATCTTATAACTACACCATTAATAAACTGTATATATGTGAAGAGTACACTTGTCCTGTGCAAACAGTGTAGACCAAGATCTGAGCGCTCCTAATACGGATTCTCTGATCAGGGTCTTCCCTGTTTGTCATTTTACAATCAATTGTAACACACCCATTGAAACATAGTGTCACATATATACACCATTTACAATGTTCCTGTGAAGAGTACACTTGTACTACATGTAAGAGGGATCCTTCTAGGGGCCGGGCCCTCTCATTAGGGTTTTCACCATTTTTCATGTTGCAATTAAAACATCCATTGAAACCTACCGTCACATTTTAAACTCATTAACAAACAGTGTATCTCTCAAGAGTAGGCTTCTCTTACGCGAACAGTGAAGACCAAGATCAAAGACTCCTAATAGGGCCCCTCTAATCAGCGTCTTTATTGAAACCTAGTGCCACATACATGATGTATTTACATCAATAACAAAAGTTTACCGTGGTGGAGTATACTTGTCATTTGCAAACAGTGTAGACCCAGAACAAAGGGCTCCTAATAAAAATGGGGAAACTCTATACACATTAATTTTGTGGGGGCGGGATAATATCCATTGGCTTTTGCCCAGCTCCTTTCCATATGAAATGAGTTGGGGCCATTATCAATAAATGCATTTCTACAATAACCCTTAATGATGGTTATTATTGTTTTATTGTATTCAAATAATACATTTGCACAGCAGCTGATCTGGATCCAAACTGTTTGTCACTCATACTCAACTTCAATACTTGGTGTCAGTTTGAAAAACTAATTTTGATTTATTTTAGCAGGCAATATACATGTACATGTGAAGCAGACGACAATTAAGCATGATAAGGGTTAAATCAAAACTTATTGAAAATAAATTCTTTAGGTAATTTCAATCTTCTGTAGCCATCACAATTTAATAATCACCGGCACTTGAAACATACGCTAGTGACTACGGATGACATCAAAGTACATCAATTAAAACACGTTTTATACTTTTTGTATATAGACAAAGTTCTGTAGTGCTTGCTCACTGAAGATACAAAACTGAATAATCATGTTCAGAAATTTTAGCAGCATTTATTCAATCTGAGAAGTGCCTAAACACAAAAACATATTTCCTGCAGGAGTACTTGCATTTCATGCAGACGCATTGTGAAGGGAATAATGGGAAATAATGGGGCTTATCAGTCAGGTCACAGGTCAATTGCCAGTTTTATTACCCACCACATAATTAAGGCATGACTGCCTGTGGAGATTGTGTCCAGGAATACAAGATAAAACCATGATCAGATCTGATCGCATTTCCAAGACGTTGTCCTACGACTGTTACGACAATATTAATTTTGTCGTATGAAGTTGTAAGACGGGATCCAGATCTGCATTATGATTTCATGTATGTCTTTATCGATATCTACGACAGTAAGACTGTTGAATAAGAGTCCCGGAACATGTTACAGGTTTAGTTGTAAAGTAACATTCTACCTCTTATTGATATATGAAATGGAATTTTAGAAATTATTATAAATATTGAAGAAGAAAACGAACTATTATACATATATATATATTTTGGATTTAAAGTGTAAACAATTTATAATTGGTCGACGGATGAGGTATATTAAAGCTGGAACAATCACGATAAATAAAAATGTGGATAAAGAAGGCCAGGAGAATACCCAATGCTGTTTTAATGTATAAACTTAATCAAATTACATGTATTCGCCATCTATTATGTATGTCCAATGCTCGTCTAATTGTTTTCATATAGGATACATGTTGTCTTAGTTTTACAGTTAAAATATATAATACAGCAGAATATTGTATACAGCTCAATCTCGCTATTAACACCACCATAAACAGTTTCGGTGCCAAATTAGTCGTGAGGTATTACCCCAACATCGTTATTTTGTCGTCTGCTTCAATACTGTTGTCTGCAAACTCATTTCTAGGTTATATTTAAAAGAGTATAAACATAAATATTATTGAAACGAGTGTCACACCGTTTTGATCCTGATCAGACACCGCGTCACGAGGCGTCTGATCAGGATCAAACTTATTGCAATGTCGACTCTATGCGACTTTGCCGCCTAATGCATAAAGGGTTTATAGAGGTCTTATTGCAAGCCCAGCAGATAATTATGAGCTGAAAAAGGTTTAAATTAGCTCATTATCCCTAAGCCTGTTTCTAGTTTAGAAGATGTGTGACCACTTAAAGCAGGTTGAAAGTAAAGCAGAATGCGCCTAGTGACACATAGGGTAGATATGAAGAGTACACTTGTCCTGTTCAAACGTGTACATGTTTACATGTACCTCTGATCAAGATCTGCACTGTTTGTCATTTTACATTTTTACTGTAAAATTCAACCCTACAAAGTCTTAACTTAATTGGAAACTAGAATTGAACGATGAGTTAAACAATAGGCAAAACCCTTATTTTGACTGATCCTAAATGCATTGGACGAATCAAGTATTGTACAGTGGAGAATCTGTTATTCTTTCCCGTTTAAACGCAAACGTACGCAAACGCAAAGCACTAAAACATAGAAAAGAACAACTTTTGGACAATTCTGATAATTCTTGTTTATCTTGGTGGCAAACAGTTTGGAGCCTGATCAGACGCCGGGTTACCCGGCGTCTGATCTGGCTCCAAACTGTTTGCACTGCAAATAATAGTTTCAGCGTAAACGCGTTTATTGGGAAAGAATAACAGATTCTCCACTGTACGAAACCTTTTGTGGTTCATATTGATCACGCCTTATCTTACAAAATGTTCTATCTTATCGTTTTTAATTAATAAATAAGTTTTCGCTGATTGCATATATGCTGAATCTACTCGGTGTACAGACACGTGCACGCCCCCACCTCCGTGCTTGACCCATGTATCCTATTAGAAAAAAATATAAATGACGTCAATGTAGTAGCCCTTTCTTTGCAAACGGTAAAATATATAGATCTGGTGCAGCCTCTGACCAGGTTAAACACAGTGGATAGTACATGTACGTAAGTCTTAACAGGCGTCTGATCATGCTCCCGACCGTTTGACACTCAGTTTAAATAAACTTATTTCAAATTAATATAAAAAAGTCATTTTCTAAATTAAGTTGGCATTACGTTTGTGTTTAAACGCAAAAGAATAACATATATCCACTGTATACTGTTTAAAATGTTCTAGAGCCTTATACATCCTCTGCAATTACGTGTGTGGCCAATGTCGCGCCCCTAGACACGTCCGCCCCCGTGCTTAAAACCTGGAACCATTCTGGAAGAGCTACACCTGCATAACTGCAATGTAGTAAACTTGTTCTGAATTCAGCTAAATACGAGTTTTTGTACAATTAAGATCCAGATCATACACTGTATCATTTCAATTGTTTAATCTGATACAACCGAAATATTCTGATCATTGTTTATTAAATAACATATAAAAACTTTTCGAAATAAATATTTATCAAAGTCTAGCAATTTTAAGGTTAAACGAGCCTGAAAAAATACCGTATTGATTAGTAAGGTAATATATTACACAGTCCCCTGCATCGCCGCGATAAGCTGCCCGGAGACGATTTAAGTGTTCGCACTAGAATTTAGACCATGCCTCTTCAAAATGAATGCTGACCGATAGAGTCAAAAGGCAGATTAATTGGACAGCGCCTCATTGTAAGGCTTAGTAGGCGATAGTTTACGATAAATACTGCAGGGCTGCCATTTCTCCGGATTTTTCCTAAATCTCAGGATTTTCCCCCAGTTTATGGTAGCTTAAAGCAGGCTGAAAGTAAAGCAGAATGTGCCTTCTGCTTTACTTTCAACCTGCTTTAAGCACCACATGTCTTAAAAACTTGAAATAGATTATGGGGTAAAGGTACGATTAGTAAAATCGAACTTGACAAGTGCAAATTTGGAAATCTTAGTATTTTTCATGTGAACTTATGGCAGCCCTGATGCTGGCCTGTGAATATCAAACCACTTCATTGCTCCAAGCCAAAGCGAGAGCAAACTTTCTGCCACCGATGAATTGGTTTGGTAAACAGAAGTATCCAAGTGATTCTCAATGGTTTCGTATTTCCCAAGTGTTTGCTACAATAGCTCCTACTGGTTTCAAAACCACCATCGCCATCCTGTCTTGGTACAATGTTACGGAGTTCATTTTACTCATCTATAGATTTATTGAGTCACAGCACTTGTATCTATATACAGCGCTCCCTCTCTATAACGATATCCAATGGGAGACGTAAATTATGTGCGTTGTTTGGAGGGAGCCGTTATAGGGAGGGAAATTGGTTACAGTTGCAAACAGCTTGAATCCAGATCAGACGCCGCGTCACGCGACGTCTGATCTGGATTCAAACTGTGTATCACTCCTCATTCAGTTTTATCTGTCAAAATGGCTATTATTAAACCTTACGAGAAAAAAACAACAGACAACAATTTCCAGCAGACGATATTGCAGCAGTAAAAGCGTTAGACATAGTTTTATTTGTTTAGGGAACTGTGACAATGGTCGTTGTGAGGAGGGAATCGTTGTTGGAAGGACCGTTGTAGGGAGGGAATGCTGTACAATAAAACGCGTGGAAAGCGATCATTGCAAGTAAGCTGAATAGGACGTATAGTACATGATAGTACTGTGACCGCTTAATGCAGGGCACATGTATTACAGAGAGCTCCTATAGGTTTGATCCACTCCGAAAGCAGCCTTGATCCGACACATCCGCATCCATATTTACAAAAGTACACTGAGAAACATACCTGAGAGAAACAATACACATGAGTGCCCCAACATTGGAGATATAAGTGACGATGAGTCTGCGAATCAAGGATCAAGGATACTTCTGTCGTGCACTTACATTCAACATTCATTTACGTTAAGATACATCCATGTTTTATTTTGTTGGTGGTGGACACAAGTGACTCTTTATAGAATCAGTACTTGTTGGTTCGATTCTCTCACAACATACCATATTGAAACTTGCTCAAATTTGAGTCTGCCTATTGTCATGTTGCAAAATAGTGTATATACTGATCAGAGGGCTCCTGTAGGAGCCCTCTGAGTAGGTACCACACAGTTTGCATAGGACATGTGTATTCTTAACAGATACATTGTTTGTTAATAACGGGTATACCCGTCGCTAGGGTTAAATGTGTTAGATGTTTGTTTTCATTTAGAAAGTGCCTATTGTTTCGGCCAAAAAGGCTTACGTTTCCATCCTAAACTTTATTGCATGTTTTAATAATACATGTACATGTTTGAAATAAAATATGTTTAACCCATTTGTGCCCACGATCCCATATATGGGACATGGGCAAACAGTGTAGAATCTGATCAGACGCCGAATAATGCGGCGTCTGATCAGAGTTTACACTATTTGTTGATAAGAATTTCAATATAAAACAAAATAAAAATGAAAATTTGACCAGGCATCCCTTTGATAAAAAATGAACTAATCCAATATATAAACATGGAAGAATCCACTGGGCGCAAATGGGTTAAATCAATTTATTTACAAAAACAAAGAAAATGACACAAGTCGTTACATACACCTTTATTTTATATTCCTCTCTCAACAAAATGTCAAAAACATTTTCAACGTGATAGATAAGTTGGCATTGTTTCAACATGGCTGTTGCGTCATTTACATAATATATAAAAATCATTATGACAGTAAATTCACCAATTAGGAACACTTCAGGATTTAAGACAGGTTACTGCTTCAAACAGAATAAAAGTCAAACGGAAAATATCCATATAAAGGAGCTTTTCGCTGAAATTTCAGTTTGCTTTAATATGGTATATGTCTTTAACCCTTTCCCACATACATGTAACATGGTTCCAGTATTGAACATAGGTGTCCGCTTAAAGCTGTTCGAAAGTGAGGCAGAATGTGCCTTAACGCGCATTCTGCCCCTTTTTCAGCCTGCTTTAAGCTATCATCTGCTAGAATATAGAAAATATTTCGTATGATAATATTTATGACTGTATAAATTGGAACTGTTTTCTTCAGTGGAGGAATAAACCGAGTGCGCCATAACAGGCGCTTCTATTGGGGAAAGAGTTAACACAAAACACATGCCATCGTTGGGTGAACATATTTAAGGTTTGGTGTCTGGTCAGAGTATAAACTATTTGACATTCACCAGCGTATACTTCTAAGACAGTGTAGACCCAGATTTGACGCCGTTTCTGAGATGACGACTTTGCTTTGTCTTTACTTATTTTGAAATTCACAATGTCTATTTTTCTGATGGCACCGCTCAAATTTATTTTCAGATATCTTTATAAACGGGTACGACATTGTTAATGAAACAGGTTGTTACAGACTGTTTCAATTAAACAAACAGAAGAGAGTGAATTCTTAGCTGAGTTTCGATCAATTTACAGTTCTTGAACTTGAACGTTTAAATCCTTGGAATGGTAATTTACATAGACCAGACAGGATGTGTTCTTCAAAGTTACAATGTTTGTTTTTGACGAGTGGGTTGAATGTGTTAACTTCATATTTACTTCAGCTGGCACCATAGGCATGGAACATTATAATACAGTGAAACCCCTCTAAACCGGACATGTGTGGGGACAACAAAAATGTCCGGTTTAAAGGGGTTTCCGGTTTAGAGGGGTTTTAACTTGTTTCTAGTATGGAAGATTGCTAACCACTTAAAGCAGGTTGAAAGTAAAGCAGAATGCGCCTTAAGGCGCATTCTGCTTTACTTTCTACCTGCTTTAAGCTATCATCTGCTAGATTGTACAAACTATTTTCTTCAGTGTAAGAAAAAACCAAAATACGTAATAAGGCGTGTTGATGGTGTAATGGGTAAAAATAAAAAGGATAGGAAACGGGACCAAAGCTTTTGTCCGGTTTAGAGAGGATTCCGGTATTTAGAGGTTCCGGTTTAGAGGGGTTTCACTGTAAATCGTTATCTCAGTAATGTTAGCATGGTTGGTGTTAGAGAAAATGTAATATTTCACCCCTCCGCTTCTATGACGTCTCCGCTTTAAACAATTGTCCTCTGATTTTATTTCTCAATTCTAGATTTAAGGTAATTAGTTTGAATAAATGAATATCGTGGTGAGTGACAAATATATTGGATCCTAATCAAACGCCACATGACGCAGCGTCTGACCAGGGTCAAAACTGTTTGCAAGTTGCCATTGTAATGGGGGTTAGGCAGTTTATTGATTGATACGTTTTATGATGCTTGATAAGTCGATTGCTGGTAACAATATATTATAATAAACTAACCGCCTGACAAAACATTAAACATACTCAGGGTAATACAGTGGAGAATCTGTTATTCTTGCCCGATAAACGCGTTTACGCTATAACTGTTTTTTCTTTTACAAACAGTTTGGAGCCAGATCAGACGCCGGGTAACCCGGCGTCTGATCAGGCTCCAAACTGTTTGCCACCAAGATAAACATGAAATATCAGAATTGTCCAAAAGTTGTTCTTTTCTACGTTTTAGCGCTTTGCGTTTGCGTACGTTTGCGTTTAAACGGGAAAAGAATAACAGATTCTCCACTGTATGTTGATAAATTTTCCACCGTATTCATTATTTCTTATACCTAATAGTCTTAGCATTAGGAAGGGTTCATGTTTTTTGTTTCCAGTACAATCCGTGCGTATTCCAAAACCTTACCCATTGAAAGTCGTCTGATTATGATTAAACCGTTTGGTACTCGGTTTAAAATGAATGTCATAGACAAACAAATAGCATTTGCTATATTTTATTGCATCACAATCTCGATAAATAATCTTTCAATTGGGGAGCATGTTTTTCCTCAACATAAGGACAACAATATTTGATCCGGATCAGATTTTCCCTACTGTTAGGTAAAAATGTTTTCTAACTCAATTCGTATGTTCACAAATATATAGTGAAGAATACTTTATTCGTTCCCAATAAACGTGTTTGTGATGTCCATTGCAAACAATTTGAAGCCAGACCAGATGTCGGGTAACTCTACGTCTGAACAGACTTCAAACTGTTTAGCAGTCTGATAAGTGAAATACTCGTTATAACTTTCAAAAAATTGTCATTTGCTCCATTCAATTGATTTTAAACGACAATGAGCAAAAACAAATACCAGACACACAAATAAATAACGTTAAGAGCATATTGTACCAGTTTGTTATTCCAACAATGACATGTAGATCTATGTTCCTTTTTCAACAATTAAATGACATTAACATATTTTTTGTTGTGCAGATCAAAGACCAATAACACATTATTGGCATTTAAATCCTTGTATTTTTTATTTTAACAAAATGTTAAAAAAAAATGACGAATGATAAGTGTGGCAGACACTATTTTAACCCTTAAATAGTTAACATGACACCTTTTTGTCTAGCACTTGCTGAAACAAACATAACAACACCATGTGCAGGTTGTAACGATCTCCAACTGCCAGTTACTGATCCCTTTTTGTCACCTTGCAACGATGTAATCTCGTTCTAAGGAGAACAAAAATCTCGGGGTCAGATGTCAACTCTCGTCTTGTCTCGTTATACGCACACGAGAGTCTAATTCAAGGTCTAAACCTAAAAGCCGGATGAATGTCAATTCATTTGCATGACCTGGAGTCCAGCGGGCACAATGCACGGCTGATATTTCGTGATTAATGACACAAGGCTTGGTGAAAAACCTGGGCTTCTTTTGCAGGCCACATTCAGCCTAGTGTTTGAACTGTTTGCGGATACACGGCTTCTTTTGTTCCTTATCTACGCCTAAACTTCGGGTTTGCCTCCAATGGCGAATCTGGCGAGATTATGGGAAATAAAATGTGTGTCGCATTGTGTTATGCTCTCAAAAGGACTGATCGTTAAACGTGTGCATTGCAAAGTTGTCCATGATCAACACCGTCACTGCCAAACACGTTCTGGCGTTTTTGAACAGTTTTGATTCAGACCAGACGCAAAATAACTCGGCGTCTGAACTGGATCTAAAGTGCATGAAGCTCGTTTCAATGTTTTATAATTTTGTTTAAAAACGTCCTTCAATTTGAATTTTGAGATGAAAAGTGAATAGTTATTTCAAGTTGACGATAAAATGATAATGAAGGGGTTAAGATATGTTTGGAATTTCCAAAGTCTGGCTGTGCTTCAGACGGCAGTCTCATTCCACACTGGACCTTGCAGTTCGATCTGAGTTTATCGACCTGTGCTTATTCGAGCACTGCCTTATAGATCTACCGAGTACTATAATTATTTGCAAACAGTTTGATACCCTATCAGATGTCACACAACGCGTCGTGTGATCAGGGCCCAAACTGTTCAACACTCATTTCAACATTACTAAAGTCAAAATCCCTAAGACTTAAATTTGAGAAATAACAGAAGACGACAATTATTTAAATTGTCGACGTCATTGGGGTGAAAGGGTTAATATTGTTCCTAAAAGAAACGTTGTTTATGTATAATTATGATATTCCGAGAAACTCATGATGGTATTTACTTATTTCCCATGGCTTAGTTAACTCATTGAGCCCTAGTGATGCATATAAGCGTCATTGACCCAAAGTGTACGTATGCGGAGTACACTTGTCTTTTTGCAAACAGTGAAATCCCTGATATGAGGGCTCCTGCAGGAGCCCTCAGATCAGGGTCTTCACTGTTTGTCATTTTGCAACATAAGTATAAAAAACAACCCTAAATTGTCTGAGATGGACAAACCTTCATTCTAAACTGGGCTTATCCATTTGAAGTTTCAGGGGTTAATGAGTTAAAGTAACCATCTGTCAGTCATGGTACATACACTGGTTCTGTGTTAATGATAGAAAGATGAATAAGCACTTCTAAGTGAAATATATAGGCAAAAGCACTAACCCCTTTACTGCTATGACGTCATCTGCTCTCAACAAGTGAAGGAAAAGAACAGTTCTCATCCTAATGTTATCATCCTATGACTATAAATATGTTACCTATTTTGAAATAAAATATGTTTAATCTAAACAAATGTCAGCTGCTTCTATTTAAACATTGAAACTCATATAAATCTATTGATGTTATAACGTAATAAGTGTCAAAACGTTTCGATCCTTACCAGATGACATGCTACTTAGCATCTGATCAGGTTGGAAACTGTTTGCAAATAACCATTTTACTCTTATTAAGCTAATCAGGGATTGTATGAGGAGAGAGAATCTGTCAATTATTTTAGGGATTTCTACGACTCTCTTTATGTCACAAAATCGAAATCGGAATATAGTTCGTGTGTTATCCTCTCGTCAATAAATGTAAACGATACGCTTTAACCCCTTCACTGCCATGACGTCATAAAATTTTAACAATTATCGTCTACTTTAATTTATCAATTTAAAATTTTAGGTATTTTGACTTAAGAAATATTGAAATGAGTGTCAAACAGTTTGGATCCTGATCAGATGCCGCGTAATGCGGCGTCTGATCAGGATCCAAACTGTTTGCAAATACTTATTGAACTCGGGGTAAGGTAGTGAAGAGGTTAACTACTAACTATATTCAACTTAAAAACTTAATTTCTGTTATGCCTTTCACATGTAAAACAGTAGAGAAACGTTATCATTTTACCCTCCCTATAGCTTTTCGCAGTTTTGAAGACAGATGGTTGCTTAAAGCAGGCTGAAAGTAAAACATTCTCGGAGCATTCTGCTTTTCACTCAGCATGCTTGAATCCACCATCTTCTTTAAAGTTGAAAATATTTATATGACGAATTGTAATGTAGGTATAAAATGAAACTATTTTCTTCAATGGAGGAATAGATCAAAAGTATTTAAAGGCGTATGTAATGGGAAATGGTTTAAACTATGAAATCTTAAAATCTTACAATTCAAATAATTGACTGTAACATAAGTAAACAGTTAAATAATATTGCATGTCACACAAGATAAAACAATTTGTCATATTTCAATAATAATACATACAGCATATAACACAATGCCTGCGTCGAACACCTGTGAAAGTTATCGCCACAACATCCCTGAACTAAGGATTTCTGAAAGTCAACAACATGTAAATAGCACTATTTACTCTACACTGTGTACCAAGCTTGTTTATACAGGCGAAACCATCCGTAAACCTCCGCCCGTTCCAAGTGAAAACCGTGGTTTGTCAACTCCAGTATAAATGCTTACAGTGTAGAAAACGTCGTTCTTTCCCAATAAACGCGTTTACGCTAAAACTATTATTTGTATTGCAAACAGTTTGGAGCCAGATCAGACGCCGGGTTACCCGGCGTCTGATCAGGCTCCAAACTGTTTGCCACCAAGATAAACATGAATTATCAGAATTATCAAAAGATTGTCTTTTTCTACATTTTAGTGTTTTGCGTTTGCGCTTCGTTTGCGTTTCAACGGGAAAGAATAACAGATTTTCCACTGTACAAGGCGATTTTCGCTAAGTAAGTGCAGAGCTTCAGATACCAGTAATGGGGAGTTTACCAACAAAATCCAACATTGTCCCGTTTATTTCTGCACTAAATCCTATGGTGTGACTTCTCATAACAATCGTCTCGAATACATGTAGATACCATAGGGTTTTAGCAGACTCGAGGAATTTAGCTTTGAAACTTTCTCCCTTTATCTAAAGTCTTGAAAATGTCAAAAAGAAGCTTTTCGTTTCTTTTTTGCAATCCAGTTATTGCAGTTTGGCGTCGATTATTTGCACTCTGGCATAGAACTTCATACATTTTTTAAAGAACTAAAATCTAAACTTCCTTCTCCTAGAGGACTACAATTTGTGTCTCTGAGGTCGTCATCAATATCACTACATGATGTCATATCCGCTACGTCATCTTGCTTCTTCTTTGCCGTTGCCATTTCCGCCGCATGCTTCTTCCGCCATTTTGTCCTTCTGTTCTGGAACCATACCTTTAAATGGAAATACTTTGATTATTAATATTATATATACATGTATACAATGTGGTAAAATCTATGTCATTTTTATTATTTACAATACTTCGTGTGCCATAATTATATCGTTTTGTGACAAACTATTGTCTGAAATATACTTCAGATCATTCAGATCCACTTTCCAATTAACTCGTGTCAACCAGATAGGAATTGTCTTACCCATCCCGATAACAGTATTTATTTGCAATCAACTTGCATCATGATAAGACGCCGTGAAACGATATTACTTAAGTCAACTTACTAAAAGTTTAAATATAAGAAATGAAACGCAGAAGTCAATTGTTTCAAACAGACGACGTCGTGGCAGTGAATGATTTAACCCTTTGAACCCTAGTCCCGCATATAGGCGTGCTTTTCAAACAGTGTACATGTAAATAGTACACATGTCCTATGCAAACAGTGAAGACCCAGATCAGAGGGCTCCGAAAGGAGCCCTCTGATCAGGGTCTTCACTGTTTGTCATAATTCCAAAAATTGACAAAAACAACCCTTAAAAGTCAGAAATGGACTAGACTAAAATCGAAACTGGATTTGTCCATTTAAAGTTTCAGGGAGAAAAGAGTTGCCAAAAGCAAAAACACCATCCTTTCTCTTTCCAACTGAACAAAAAGCGAACATTGTCCATTAAGATACAGAAATTAAAAGATTTTAAAAATGGGCTTCGTTTGCTTTAATATGAGGGTCAAACAGATTAGGACCTGATGAGAAACTGGCTAATAGTGTGTTTTGTCAATCTCAAATTGTTTGCACACGAAAAAACTTTTTAGCAAGACCTACTTTGTTTGGAAAAAGTAACGTTCCAACCAAATAGTTAGGGACTTTTCGCTAAGTATTTAGTTGTGCCTTAGAGCTTTGCTTCCTTGTGTTAAACCAAACCTTTTCAGGTCAATGTAACATCATAGGGTTTTACCGTTTAAGTTCAAGTGCTTTAAAATGGTATCTTAGCGAGTTTTTCCTTTCTGCGAGTCTATTTACAAATCGGTACAAATGTATCTTCTCCGATAATGCGCGTATATGACGGTGTTTTTCGCCACTAAACCAATGTTACAAGGGCTAAACTTATCGCTAATCCTCAATGATAAAGTATGGAATAGCGGTTAATCATGAAATGCCTAACACCCGCCAGTCCTGCTTGGAATGGAAAGAAAAACAGACATGGTTGGCCAAAAAATTCTCTTTCTTTAACCCTTTCGCTACTATGATTTATGCCTATGTTAGGAAACCAGTATTTTGCAAACAGTGTAAACCCTGGCCAAAAGATTCCCATCTACCCTGGGTCTGAACTGTATGCTATTTTTGTGTCAGCAATATATTTTTATAACAACTCTAAATTTTAACATAAAAGCCAATCATTTTCCACCATGGAATAATTCATATGAATACGTCGGTGTTAATATGGTTATAACTCGATATTACATATATAAATGAGGGTATTTTGAGATGTAAGGTAGGTGCATGCTTAACCCAGTGAACTCTAATGACGAGTACATGTCTATTAGTGATTTACAAACAGCATATCTTAATGAAAGTAGCTGTCCTATGGAAGCAGTGAAGAAACTCCCTGATCGAGATCTTCATAGTCTATATTGTCCAAACTACCCTAAATAGGCAATGTCCGACATGATCGAGTTACTGTATTCGAAAATTGCCTATACAAAGGATTTCGATTCGTATAAGATCCTGACATAGAAAATAAAGTATGTTTATAATGTACATGTATGTAAAAAAAAACATGCATTCCTTGGGGTTTCATTATAAGATCAGTCATGATGATATAACTATATCCTACTATATTTGATTCAAAAGGGGAATATTTTCAACTGGTAAAACCGGCAAAGCTTGTATTCATTTTGGAACATTAGTTTTGAGTACATTTGTCGCAGACTCTGATTAGCGAGGCGCCTGGAATAGGTTTACAATGTTTGCAATACCCAAATTACCGTTTTGTCTCAAGAAATGCCTCATAAGTCAACAATGCTAGCTTATATACAACTAGTTAAAACATACACATTAATGGTAAACTAAGAGGTCTACAGGGCATGACCCTAAAACCAAAACAAGATACAGTCCAATCCCGATTACTCGAATTGCTTATGTTGAACTATTAATTATTCTTAAGTTTAGTTTCCATCATTCGAACCTGCGTTTTGTAGAACATACCCGTATTTCAAAGTTAAAACGTGGCTATGCCACGTTTTAACTTTGAAATACGGGTATGTTCAATTTAAGAGAGTTTATGTTATTGAGGATTGACTGCACTATGTTTATTCGGTAACTGTATCATTTGTACCAAAGTCACCAACCACTTCCACGCAAACTTAATGGGCAGCCCTCATCTGCATATACCTGTGTTACAAGCCTATTATTTAAGTGATGTTATGGTTGAATATCTAACAAAACACTGAACACAAATTCATTTCTCCCTCATTACTTCAGCATTAGGGAGCAAACAGCTCGAGACATTTAAATTAGATTAAAATCTGTGTATCCGTTGACTGGCGTCCCAGTCTAATTGAGACAGCAAACACAACATTAAATACCTAATAACACTAAAACACAATCTGCTTAGCGGGACAAATAAGAGGTTTGTAGGCGGCTTTGCTTATACCCGGGAATAGCTAACGTCTAAACAGTGTACATATGGGTTTTTTCGTTACCTTGTTCACATTATGTAAATGTCGTATGCAAAATAAGTCGTCTGCAAAAAATTTCAAAATATATTTAAAAAAACACTTTTCTTTTATAAACAAGATTAGAATGGCAAACAGTTTCGATCCAGATGAGACGCCGAGTAACTCGGCGTCTCATCTGGATCCAAACTATTTGAATCAGGTATCACAAAGTCAAAGGCAGCGTGCAGAAGGCTGAACCCTTATCCTGCAATGTATGTAATTGAAAATTTAAGTTATTTACAAAATGTTCTAGTTATTCTTCAGAAACAAATCGATGTTTTTTTAAAAGAAAGTAGAAAATGCGAGTGTCGATACATTTTGGGTCCTACACATGTAACCAGACACCGACTTAATATTAGTCAACAGTATAGTTGGTGGTGGTTGGTTTGTTACTTTATTAATTGGAAAAAGAAAACAATAAAACCCCATAACCTTCTACTTGAATTGTGGACTTCTGCAACTGCTCATTTTTGTGTTTTAAGAGAACAAACTTATTTCCAGATTTCAAAATGTTGTCGACCATCACCTGACGCTAGTTTACACGGAGTTTGATCTGGCTAGAAATTGTTTTAAAAGTTAGTCATTTTGCAATAAGCATGTTAATGGCTAAGCTATCGCGATAAGGAATACACTCCAGTGCAGTGTTATGTTGTTAAAAAACGCGATCGCTTTAGAGACTAGGATTTAAGCTAACTTGTAACAAGTTGGCGGGTTTAGGCACTTGTAGAAAAGAAACAGTGTTGTGTTGATATAGCGAGTCAGCTTTCAAATTAAGAGCTCTCGAAACCATATTTCAAACGATTTATGAGTGCATCAGTAGAAGAGTTTGAAGAGGTATTTGTCCGCAATAAACGATAAACAAATGATAATCATGTCTAAATATTCTATAACCATATCGGATATAATCATAAAACACACCAATTTCAGAGTGGGGTCTTTTCACTTAAACTGTTTAGTATGTGTTGGTGTAAATGAGTGCAAGTATATTGGCCTTCATATGAACTGAACTATTTCTGAAATTTTAAAATAAATGTTACAACGAAAGCGCATAATGTGTCTACTCTATTGCAGATATACCTAGGTTAGAAACCATACTAGTACTGCTGATTTAGGCAAAACCATGCATATTTATAAAAACATATTTTCACAGGTATTAATTCGTTTTACCTTTCTTTAATTTTTATAAATGACTAATTTCCAGATTTTTTAAATTATTATGATGTTTACTTTTGACATTTATTTTAAATGTTGCTGCAAGGGGGGTAAAACATTTTTTTGCAACATATGTATTGGTTCCAAAAAGCTAATGACCATTCAAAATTCCCAAACAGTTTGTAGTTTGACGCTAATATAGCCAAACCCGGTTGTCTCTCTGGTTGAGTAACTTGACTAATCAGCATTCAAAACCAGTCGTTTTCTATAACCATTTTTTTTTTATATTGCAACAGTTATTTTCTTTATGTAGCAGTAATTGCCTATTATGAAATGCTCATTTTATATCGTACATTGTAACCGTCATTTTCTATATTATAACAGCCAATTTATACATTGTAACAGTCATTTTCTATATATTGTAACAGTCATTTTTCTATATTGTAACAGTTGTATTCTACTTGCAACTGTCATTTTCTATATTGTAACAGTCATTTCTATATTGTAACAGTTGTATTTTACATGCAACTGTCATTTTCTATATATTGTAACAGTCATTTTTATATTGTAACAGTTGTATTTTACATGCAACTGTCATTTTCTATATTGTAACAGTTGTATTCTACATGCAACTGTCATTTTCTATATTGTAACAGTCATTTTAATATTGTAACAGTTGTATTCTACATGCAACTGTCATTTTCTATATTGTAACAGTCATTTTATATTGTAACAGTTGTATTCTACATGCAACTGTCATTTTCTATATTGTAACAGTTGTATTCTACATGCAACTGTCATTTTCTATATTGTAACAGTCATTTTTATATTGTAACAGTTGTATTCTACATGCAACTGTCATTTTCTATATTGTAACAGCCATGTTCTGCATTGTAAGTTGTAACATTTATATTCTACATGTTACTGTCATTGTCTAAATTGTAACAGTGATTTGTAAAAGTCAATTTCTATATTGTGACCGTCATTTCCTTTATTGTAAGTCTTTTTCTGTAGTGTTTGTGTTTAATTTCGATTACATGGGAATGCAATTTTTTTCTCATTCATTTAACCACTTGACCGCCACTAAGAATGTTCTGTGTCGTTTTCAAGACATTCAGTGAGGAGGACGTTTTACTTTACTACCAATATACTTGTTTATACCTAAACGATTTTGTCAACGGAAAACAAGTTAGGTTACCAGGCATCTGAGCAAACTTCGAACTGTGTGCCACTCAGATTAGAATTAATCCTTAAACAATCACCAAGTTGTAGTTTTCTACATTGTATTGCATTGTATTTGCGTTTCGTTTTCGTTTAAACGGGAAGGAATAACGTTTTCTCCACTGTACTAAAATACATGTAAGAGCATATAACATTCTTCGTTCATACACCGATTAGCTCAGTAATCTACTTCACTTCAAAAGATAAAAATGATGGTTATCATGGGCAAGACAAAAATTTAATACAGCCACATCCGTGCTAAATATCATTCAAAGGTATATATATATATATATACATTGCATTTCTTGAACACTTGTAGACGTTTAATGATGGGCGGATGTGATGGAAAGATGTTCTGCGGGAGGTTTCCGTCCTTTAATAAGCAATAAAATGTTTTAGGCACACTTTATTTTTCTGATTTGAGTGGTCGACTTATAGAGATATATTTGTATTTTGCGTTTGTGTTATATTTAACCTCGTCACTGCCAATACGTCACATGCTTTAAACAACAATCGTCTGAGTTTAGTTCTTTATTTGGAATAAATTGATATCGTAATTAGTGTCAAACAGTTTGGATCCTGATCAGGCAATGTATTACGCAACATTGATCACGATCAAAACTGTTTGCAAATAACCATTGTACTCGGGGTAAGGCAAAGAAGGGGTTACTATTCGTTGTCTTTGGCGTTATATACGGCTGAATCTAAGAATTTGAAACATAAGCACGGGTATCTCAAATAAACATTAATAGTTGATGCTCGTATTAATTTTGACAGATAGTGATAAGTATATGTCGGAAAATGAGAAGTACTGGATAAAACACGAGTCAGTGTCATTCCAAGTATGAAAGAGGTATTAAGTATTTGCATGCTAGCGGCGAATATATGTGTCACAGTGACTACTTTTGCAAACAGTTTGGATCCTGATGAGACGCAGCGAAACACGGCGTCTCATCAGTATGCAAACTGTTTGACACTGCTACAGTGGAGAATCTGTTATTCTTTCCCGTTTAAACGCAAACGTACGCAAACGCAAAGCGCTAAAACGTAGAAAAGAACAACTGTTGGATAGTTCTGATAATTCTTGTTTATCTTGGTGGCAAACAGTTTGGAGCCTGATCAGACGCCGGGTTACCCGGCGTCTGATCTGGCTCCAAACTGTTTGCACTGCAAATAATAGTTTTAGCGTAAACGCGTTTATTGGGAAAGAATAACAGATTCTCCACTGTACCCTGTTTTGAAATGAAATTTTGTAAAAAAAAATTTGGAATAGTAGCAGACGACAAGTTTTGCAGACGAAACGAATACCCAGCATGAAAAGAGTTAAACGTTAGATGGCTTGTCATTATAAATGAGCCGTCTGTGTATCGATACAGTTAACCCATTGCTCTGAATAGACGACATATGACGCCTTTACCTACTTCTCCAATAAAAAGTGCAAATATGAATTTCAAATGGTGGTAATGACTCCCTCCGAACAACACACATAATAAAAAATGTATCCCAGTTGATTTTTTTGTAGAGAGGGAGCCATCTAAAAAGAAGGCGAGAATAACATTTCTTGTTTTAACTTTTTCACCCAGAACTTGTTTTCCGAAAGTAGGACAGATAGCTGTTTAATACAGGCTGCACTTTCAGCAGAAAGCTCCTTAAGAATCTGTCGACTTTGCTTTCAATGTTGTTGAATCTTCCATTTAGGAAAAGGTTTATCCAACGCCACTACAACATTGCTTGATGCTTAAAATGCTATGACGTCATTATCATAAAAGCTGGTATTGGATGAATTGTTAGAAAATAGTAATTTAAGAATTCTATACTATCTTAATTCACTTTTTTGGAATATGTTTTCATTGAGACGCACTTTAAATATGGATGTAAACTAGTTTGGATCCTGATCAGATATTTAATGACTAACGTATTAACAAATGACCCTTACTGATGACCATTTAACCATTCTATGTGAAGTAATATGATATTGGTAACGTTCTCGAATAATATCCTAACGACGGTTCAATTCTGATTGAAACTACATTAATGAACGATTAATCGATTTCAGAATACATGTTATCGTATTTTCAATTGTAATCATACCAAACGTTTCCATTGAAAGTCAATCTAGGTAATATATTTTACCAATTTAGAAACCTTATATAATCAGCTTTAGAATAAATTCAAATTTGATAATACAACTTTAACCAAAAAGCATGACACTTTAAGTTTCTACTACAAAACATATAGGACAGAATGACGCAGGGCCAAAATTTCATTCTTACATTCACGTCACATGTTTTCTAAAATGGTTTCTGACGTCATACCAAATTTTCTAAATACTTAATTGAAAACTGCAAATAATCTTCCAAATTAAAATTGCATTCCAAACCATAAAGACGGTAATTGCAAATCTATATTGTAAATAAACGCATTGGTTTGAAATACAGTAAATCCTTTATTAACCGATAGAAAGAAGAATATTTGTTGAGTGTTTTAGAAAGATGGTTGCTTGATGATTGACCAAAGTAATGCAGAAAGCTCTTTTCAGACCTTTCTGCATTAATGTCCTCAATAATAAAGCAACCACCGGTCTTAAAGAACAACAGTAAATATTAAAAGAATGGCCGATGAACACAAGTTTATCTGTACGGTAAAACCTCTGTTTTGCGACCACTAAAAAGAAGGTTAATCGACTGCTAAAAATGTGATAGCTTAAAGCAAGGTGAGTGTAAAACGAAAAGCTCCATTTTACATTCACTTTGCTTTAAGCAACCACCTGTCTTTAACACATGAGAGTAAGTACAATTTAACGGTCGTAATAGAGAGGTTTGACTGTATTTCACAGTGTGTCGCGGTTTTTGCGGTGGCTGTTCTGTTACAGATAACTTGTTCCGCGACTTGAATCTGCAGCGTGATTTTTGCAATTTATCTCTTTCACGAGGTGATTAGAAAACATTAGCCAAATCTTGGGCCCACATTAGGTGAAAAGAAAGGCGACTGTGTAAACAAGATACAACCTGAAACTAAATGGAATGCGAGTTTATAAATGACTGCCTATTTGCAATAGCGCAACAGTCATTGTATATAGACTGGGCCACAGCGCACATCATAGAAAGTGAGGTAAATCAGCTGCTTAGTATCAGCATGTCTTAATATGGCCGTCGTCATCAGAGAGTCATGAATGCCATGTCATTTCTCTGCAGGTGTCACAGAAACAGATGTATAAATAGAGAGTTATCATTTTCTAAAGCACAAAACATGTTTCGGGGATTTCATGTGACTTAATCAAATGTTTATATGACTCGGTTTGTTAATCTATATTTGGAGTCTAACACGCGTTTAGGGTATGTTTAATGTACATGGGTATGCAATGCTATATTTAAAATATGTAGCTGCCTACAGTGGAGAATCTGTTATTCTTTCCCGTTTAAACGCAAACGTACGCAAACGCAAAGCACTAAAACGTAGAAATGAACAATTTTTGGACAATTCTGATAATTCTTGTTGATCTTGGTGGCAAACAGTTTGGAGCCTGATCAGACGCCGGGTTACCCGGCGTCTGATCTGGCTCCAAACTGTTTGCACTGCAAATAATAGTTTTAGCGTAAACGCGTTTATTGGGAAATAATAACAGATTCTCCACTGTAATGCATCACAAAGGTATTTATTTATAGAAAAACGCAAAAAGGTTTTCTGCAATGATGTAATCCTGCATTTATCAGTGCCTGTCTTAAAGACCCTCTTCCCATCTCACTGAATGATCAATAGCACATTAGGTAACGCTGAATCCCAAACTATAAGTTGACCATCTTTAGGTTTACAAATGTATAGACGTTTTTTATTGTTTAATGCATTTATTACAGATGCCGTTTGATGTTATTACACAGTATGTCATAACATCTCGATTATTTAGTTTGCAGAAGAAGGGACTATCTTGCCATTTATGCACTGCATTAAGTAATCCATGTTTAAAGGGACTCGCAACCGGATGGTGTACTTGTCAAAAAAAAATAAAATACTCAAATAAAAGCAAATTTGTGGCATTATTTGGCTTCTGACATTAAAAAATATGATCAGTCCAAACAAAGTCTCAAGAATCGTCACCGAATCTTAGATTTTTAGATATTTTCCATCGTTTTTCTATAGCGTTAGCTAACGGTATAGTTGTTGTTGTTGCTTCTCTACACGGGCTCAGACATAAACACGAGCCGAATTACGAAGTTGTATGCACTTTCGATCGCTACACATTGAAATACGTTAAATCGATCCGAGATAAACGGATAGTTCCGTGGTCCATTGGTCTAAGCGGTTTCCCCTATTTTGCCTTCTGTCCGCCAATGCCGGGCCCCGGGTTCGAATCCCACCAGAGACCAATATTTTTTTTTATTGAAATACATTTTTTTAAACAGAATTTCTTATCCTAAACTAATTCTTTACCATTTATATAAGCGTTTGACACATATTTACAAATTACTATTTTTAATGCACCATCTGGTTGCGAGTCGCTTTAAATGGCACATCGCTAAATGTATGTTTTGCAATACGTAATGTTGAAACCTCACAACAAGTTGGCTACATTGAAAGTAGGCACGTGTGGTATCTGAAGACAGACTTTCTTGTTTAATTTAGATTTATCACAGATTTTCTTGGTTTTTGTTAATGATTTAATGTTAAGATCAAATATGTGTCATTAAACCAATATCATTTTAGTTTGAAACTTTGAAACGAGATGTACTTATATGATTGAAACCAATTTGGAATGGCAACACTTTGCTTGTACGAAAAGGTAGCCTTGAATAAAATATAATTCTTCTTATTCTTAGATATCTTGCAAAAGGAACATTAGTTTATAAATAACAACATATTTACAATAAACCATATCTAGTCGGCCAAATGTCTAAATATCGTCATCGTCCTGATAGAGTCATGAAAGCCATGCCATTTCTCTGCAGGTGTCACAGAAACAGATGTTTAAATAGAGATTTATCAATATCTAGAGAACAAAACGTGTTTCGGAGATTTTCCGTAACTTAGTCACAGGGTTGAGACTAAGATAGTATACTGTCGCTTCCCCCCAAGTCACTTCAGTTTGTTCTCAGTATGGAAAACAGATTGTTGCTTAAAGTAGTTTGAAAGTAACTCAGGGTGTTCGGTTAGGGCATAGCTTTAAGCTACCGTCTTACAAGACATAGGGACATGTCTTATGATGCATATACATGACTTGGTAAAGTCACGAATGAAGAACGACGTTCTTCAGCCGTGGTAAAGTGGAACTATTTTTTCCTCAATTCAAATGAATCATTCTAAGGCATAAAAGGACATTGTGTTAAAACCAACAATACCCATGCAGTATAACGGTATTTTCGCTGCCATGACGAATGCAATCCCCTTCCTTTGGACTTCTTTGACAACATTTATACTATAAAAAAAATATGGCCATTTGTGAGGTTATGGGTAGTGGCAAGCATCCCGGATCCTGTTTACAACTACATGTATATGTATTATTGATCACGATTGTTCTTCACTCTCAATGCCAACCTAACGTTCAATTGGTACTCGCTGTTTAGAAGCTTACCAATATTAGGATCAGCGAGGTTTGAAATAAAGAATATATCATATCAACTTAACAATGTTACTATATTCATTCTGACTGTCTGTAGAAATGTCTATGTCTCGTTCTAGTATTGGATATATGTGATCATTTAAAGCAGACTAAAAGTAAAACAGAATGCGCCTTAAGAAAATGTTCTAATGGTGCATGTTTTACTGTATAAATTGCAATTACAGCGTTCCCTCTCTACAACGGCCCTCCGAACAACGACTCCCTCCTTACAACGACATTCGCCGCTGTTCCCAAGAAAATTATGTTTTATGCTTGAACTGATGCATCATCGTCTACTAAAAATTGTTGTCTGCTGTTTTTCTTACATAAATTACATTTTGACAGAAAAAACATAATGACAAATGACAAACAGCTTGAATCCAGATCAGACGCCGCGTGACGCGGCGTCTGATCTGGATTCAAGCTGTTTGCAAATGTAAAATAAGTTCCCTCCCTATAACGACTCCCTCCGATCAACGCACACAATCTGTGTCTCCCATTGGGTGTCGTTGTAGAGAGGGAGCGCTGTATATATATTTTCTGAGATGGAGGAATAAACTAAAGGCGTAAAATGCATATCTATGGAGTAAATGGTTAAAATACAAATCAATGAAGACGCAAGGAATTTACTAAAGGAAGAAAATCTTAAAATATGATACCAGAAACGTACTAAAGCCTCTACATTACATTTCTACACGGTTTTGCTTTATCTAATACAATCTCATTTCTTTAAGACAATTCGCCGTTTTTGGATGGTTTTACATTGTTTTGTTTTGTTTTCAAATCATTAGACATTGACATTCGGGTTATAGAAATGATCATCAACATTCATGAGGTGTCGAACCCTTTTCTCGCAATAGAAATATTTCATGAAAGGAAGTAATGAAAATGTTCACAATCTCATTCATTTCATTCAATTATACAGTCAAGTCCTGTCATTACGAATTCTCAAAGTATTTTTTCTTTCGTCTTTTAATACCAACATTAGCCTATAGTAGGATCAAAGTTAAGCAGAAAGCTCCTTTAGG
Organism: Gari tellinella; assembly: GCA_922989275.2. Classification (NCBI taxonomy): domain Eukaryota; kingdom Metazoa; phylum Mollusca; class Bivalvia; order Cardiida; family Psammobiidae; genus Gari; species Gari tellinella. The sequence continues at coordinate 52,830,527 of OV277866.1, forward strand.
AGCTTTCTGCTTTACTTTTATCCTGCTGTAGGCTGCATATGTATTGAAACCCCATGAAATAAAACATTTCGAATGACCGTAAAAACTGGGTATTTCTGTAATGAAAGCACTTAATTCCTCGTCCATTTTCGTTCAATTATAACAAATTTTCGCCTTGAACGATGTAAAAAACTAGAGTCTGTACTTTTGGAGGTGTTTTTGTTCTGACATGTGATGGAGCGACCACAGTACCATACAATACCGAAGTCAGTTTTAGAAACTGTCTTGAGATCCGTTTTGTACTCGTTTTGACGTTCATCCTATTCACCCTAAACCTCATAAAATAAAAACAGCCAACGATAAAAACTGCTCTATCATTTTTTGGCTTTCTTGATTGCATAACGTCAATGCTCATTTCACCTCTTGTTGCGGAAATCTTCTTTTCCATTTGTCAATAACACTGAAACCCTAGACGTCTTCTCCCGTTCTGCGCCATTCATCATAGCTATCGATTGTTGTTATAGTTATTGGGCAAAACGGATTAGTTTTTGCGTATGATTGCTATTTAGATCTCTACTTGATGCGTTCGTCGAAGACCCGGCTATCTGTGCTCTTTATTTATACGGACTGACCGCTACATCGCCCGGTTTTACCCCTTACCCTCGAAATAATTACGACTTGATTGGCATTTGCAAAATGTTTAGATTCTAATCAAGCATGGACTAAGTTGGCGTCTGATCAGAATCCATATTGATAAACACACGCATATTTGCTGCTTTTATTAAGATAATAAATTGTTTTAATTCTGACATTATACGATCGTATGTAAAGATACAGACTTTCACAACTGAAATATTTCGAGGGTGGTTCCAGTTTCGAATTACTGTAAGTCTATTTGTGAATATTTTGCGTTGTTATCTGCAATATACGAGCGGATTTCAAATTGACAAATAGTACAGACCCTGATGAGAGAACTCATGCATGAGCCCTCTGATCTGGATCTATACTTTTTACATAATAGGACCAGTGCACTCTGTACTGAGTACAGTCGTCGGCTAGGGGTAAATGGTTTACCCATTACCCCATACAGGCCTGTCTGTTTTTAGTTCTGCATACAGGTTACCACCAATTAAGAGAGGTTGAAAGTAAAAACGAATGCGCCTTAAGGGGCATTCTGATTTACTTTCAGTCTGCTTTAAGCTTTCATCTGTTAGAATATTGATATATTTCTTATTATGTTCATGACTGTATAAATTGGAACTATTATCTTCAGTGGAGTAATAAACTAAAGGCGTAAAAATGCGTACAGTGGAGAATCTGTTATTCTTTCCCGTTTAAACGCAAACGTACGCAAACGCAAAGCACCAAAACGTAGAAAAGAACAACTTTTGGACAATTCTGATAATTCTTGTTTATCTTGGTGGCAAACAGTATGGAGCCTGATCAGACGCCGGGTTACCCGGCGTCTGATCTGGCTCCAAACTGTTTGCACTGCAAAAAATAGTTTTAAAGTAAACGCGTTTATTGGGAAAGAATAACAGATTCTCCACTGTACCACCAATTAAGACAGGTTGAAAGTAAAAAGGAATGCGCCTTAAGGGTCATTCTGATTTACTTTCAGTCTGCTTTAAGCTTTTATCTGTTAGAATATTGATATATTTCTTATTATGTTCATGACTGTATAAATTGGAACTATTATCTTCAGTGGAGTAATAAACTAAAGGCGTAAAAATGCGTACAGTGGAGAATCTGTTATTCTTTCCCGTTTAAACGCAAACGTACGCAAACGCAAAGCACCAAAACGTAGAAAAGAACAACTTTTGGACAATTCTGATAATTCATGTTTATCTTGGTGGCAAACAGTATGGAGCCTGATCAGACGCCGGGTTACCCGGCGTCTGATCTGGCTCGAAACTGTTTGCACTGCAAAAAATAGTTTTAAAGTAAACGCGTTTATTGGGAAAGAATAACAGATTCTCCACTGTACCACCAATTAAGACAGGTTGAAAGTAAAAAAAGAATGCGCCTTAAGGGGCATTCTGATTTACTTTCAGTCTGCTTTAAGCTTTTATCTGTTAGAATATTGATATATTTCTTATTATGTTCATGACTGTATAAATTGGAACTATTATCTTCAGTGGAGTAATAAACTAAAGGCGTAAAAATGCGTACAGTGGAGAATGTGTTATTCTTTCCCGTTTAAACGCAAACGTACGCAAACACAAAGCACTAAAACGTAGAAAAGAACAACTTTTGGACAATTCTGATAATTCTTGTTTATCTTGGTGGCAAACAGTTTGGAGCCTGATCAGACGCCGGGTTACCCGGCGTCTGATCTGGCTCCAAACTATTTGCACTGCAAATAATAGTTTCAGCGTAAACGCGTTTATTGGGAAAGAATAACAGATTATCCACTGTACCAATGGAGTAAGCAGTCAAAACAGGCGGCATTAAGGTATAAGAAGTTTATAATTATAATTCTACGATATCGGCTACTTCATATATGTCGTTTGCAACACAATGAAATATTGATTTTATTTTCATTTAAACGAAGAAATATTAAAATGAGTGTCAAATAATTGTGCTGTAGATCAGACGCCGAATAACTCGGCGTCTGATCACAATCCAAACTGTTCATTACAATAAAGGTTAATCGCATGGTCTTCTACTGTTTTGGTGTACTGTGATTATAGAGTTTATAGTCTTGTCGGACTCAGTAACATAATGTGCATCAAAATACAATATTTGGCACCACAACACGTCCTCACAGTAGATATGTCCATACAAGATTATATTTATTCAGTTAGAACAAAACGCATTGTAATTTTGTACTCTGTGTCTATTCATGAATTTACTAAGTGCTAAGTCAAGGTGCAAAAACGTACTTTTAACTATGATATTTATCAGAAATCAAAGTTGTTAAATTTTCAACCTTAAACTTCAGTTAAATTAGTGTTTGATTCATAATGTTCATGTCGGTGCTGTTTACAGAAAATCACAATTCAAAACAAAGATTTCTGCAGTTTGAGTTTTAATCTATGCAGAGCGTTCGGATTTCTGCCTTATTTTCAGTATTATTCAAGCAGTTACATGTATGTGTCTTAAATATTGAACACAATCTTTCAAAGAAATTGGCAAATATCTGTTTTATACCTTTTATAATTATTTCATACAGTAGGAAATAGATCTATATATTTGTCATTCTCAAACAAACGCGTGTGTGTCGACATGCATCAAAGGCAGAGCAGACGCCGAGTAACCTGTCATATTAACAGACTCCTAACTATTTGTCACTTACATTTTGATAAAACATCCAAACTTAGAATGGATCATTTTCTATATTTGATTGTGATCCTTGGGCGTTTAGTTTTTTCTTTAAAATGAGATTTTCCGGAAAGGATACCGTCTTGCTTTCTGTATCATCGCTCAGTTAATTGATTGTTAAATTAACTAAGGGACGGGCAAAACTTATCTTAATAACAATAATGATGTATGGCAATGCTATTCTATCAACTGTTCGTACTTATTTATTCCGACATTCCTTTCACGCCGTAACATGTAAAAAAAAACATTATTTGCTATTTTACTTTTTTATTAAGAAAACAATTTAGGAATTACTATCTGTCAGTTTCATATAAAACATGATACTGAATAAAATGTTCCAGTTAGTTTTATAGTGCCATGCTAATTTATTGCAACTATAATAATTATTTTCACTGGTATGACAACCCATTTATATTCTTTAAGACAGCATCGTTCTACAATAAAAACTTCATTTTCTTCAGTCATCTGTCGTAACACGAAACAAGCCTTCCTTTAAGTGATCGAAATAGGAATGTACTGTAATACTGGAAAACATTTAGCCCTTGTGACACGTAAATTGGTCCTATACAAAGAGTAAACCTGTGTCGAGTACACTTTTCCTGTGCAACCACGGATCTTAGAGAACTTTCTATTGCTTATGGCCAGTATCTGCACTATTTGTCATTTGCAATAATTGTGAAGACAAGCATAGTTAGTCAAAAATGGTATAGATGAAATTAGAGATGGGAACTGTCCATTAAGTATCTTAGAGCAGGACAATTTGTTAAAACACTAAGGTCACTCATTCTTTTAGTGATGATAATGACTAAACTTAACTGAATTCACTGGAAACACTGGTTGGAAACATTGGTTCGCTTATTAAAGTGCTCCCTCTCAAGAACAAAAAACACTGGGAGCCAAATATTGTGTGTGTTGTTCGGAGGGAGTCGTTATGGGGGATTGGCTTACATTTGCGAATAGCTTGAATCAAGATCAGACGCCGCTTAACGTGGTGCCTAATCTTGCTTCAAGCTGTTCGTCACTCGTCATTATATTTCTTATAATTTTCGTGTTTGGGGAACATCGGCAAGGGTTGTTGTAAGGAGGGAATCGTTGTTCGGAGGACAGTTGTAGAGAGAGAACACTGTATCTTTAATTGTTTGCACCCATCTAAAAAAATTGAACTGGTTCGTTAATTACCTTTACTTGACTTTCTGTCATGCCAAGGGCATATGCCAAACGGGCTCGTTCTGGACCAGCCAGGTATTTAGTCTGCTCGAACGTCTTCTCCAGGGCAAATATCTGCTGTCCGGAGAACGTTGGTCGTGTGTGCTTCTTCTTGCCATCCTTGTCAATGATGACATTCGTCTGGGCTGAAACAACAGAAGAATAATGTTACAGTAGGATTGACGTTAATTATTCCATGCTTTTCAGTGGAAAAAACGTTATTCTTTCCCGTTTAAACGCAAACGAAACGCAAACGCATTGCAATATAGCGTACAAAAGATTACTTTTCGACAATTTATTTTAATCTGAGTGGCAAACAGTTTGGAACCTGATCAGACGCCGGGTTACCCGGCGTCTGATCTGGCTTCAAACTGTTTACATGAACAAAATAGTTTTAGCGTAAACGCGTTTATTGGGAAAACATAACGTTTTTTCCACTGTAACCATATGTGCCTAGATTCCCATAAAAAGGCCATAGGAAAACAATGTATACTCTGGCCATACGCCGCATATTGCGGCATCTGTTCAGAGTCTTCACTATTTGCTGATAGTAATTTCAATATAAAACAGAAAGAAAATGAACTTTTAGACAAAGCACCCAGTATAATGGGCATAGTCAAATAGTGTAGACTCTGATTAAATACCACATAATGCGGTGTCTGACCAGAGTCTACACTGTTTGCTTACAGTAATTTCGATATCAAATAAATTTAGATTTAAATTTTAGATCAGGCACCCCTTTCATAACAATGGACTAATCTAATACACAGGCATGGAAGAATCTTCTGGGCGTAAATGGGTTAAACGAAACTAAACACAAAGCTATAAATTGTAAACGAAAACAAATGGCAACTAGTTGAAAATGTGAACGATAAGTTTGCACCTTATAAGCAGACGAATTGGAGACTAGTCAGGCGCAGGGTTAACGTTATACATTATTTAGTGAAAATACATTTCCCAATCAAAACAACTAATAGTCACTAATTTTCTTTACACTACAGGCGGCTTTGTGAGTAGTGTGGATCCAGACGAGACGTCGAGTAACTCGAAGTCTCATCTGGAATACAATATTAGACATTTAAACCCATTTGTGCCAAAGATCCCATATATGGGACATAGGCCAACAGTGTAGACTCTGATCAGACGCCTCAAAATGCGGCGTCTGATCAGAGTCTACACTGTTTGCTGATTGGAATTTCAATATAAAACAAAATGAAATAATAATCTAGACCAGACACCCCTTATATAAAAAATGGACTAATTCAATATATAAGCATGGAAGAATCCACTGGGCACAGATAGGTTAATGGTATTTCAAAAAGACATTGTAGATTTGTCAACTCTGACAATTATTGCAAACGACAATTACAATATAGCATACTAGTGATAAGTAAATTGTACAGTACATGCAGTGAGATTGTAAGTGAGAATTCTGCAGTAAATACGTTTCAATGTAGTAAAATATAGGAATTTCATAAAAATAATAAACAAAGTCATATCGCTTTTGACATAGTTTGCATTTCAACATGTAAAAAACGGCAGTGATTTGAAAAATGACAATATAATAAATTATGTAACTCTGAAAAGCAAACTGTTTGGAGTCTGATCAGACGCGGGTTTATCCAGTGTCTTATCTAGATCCAAACAGTTCGCAATGTATATAAAAGCTTTAGCATACACGTGTGCATTTGGAAAGAATAACGTCTTCTTCACTGTAACATACGAGAATAAGTTTTACCTCGTTTGATACTAATACAAATATGTCCATTCCAAACTATTTAGAGCCATAGAAATTGAGAATCTGACCAGGCTCCAAACCGTTTGTTTCTCAGATCAAAATGCGTTTGTTCTTTAATTTTCCCCATAACATAGATGCCCATTTCTTCATTTAATTGCATTGTGTTTGTTTTTCTATAATATTTAACGAGAAAACATCTCCCTATCTGTATATGCTTTATCTAAAAGAATTGACATTGTAAGAACATGTTGAAAAAGCCTTTATGAACGACCGTTGATATATACAGTCTTTGACTAGTCTTTTGATAAACAGACACCTGTCTTTAACCATTCACTTCCTTGGCATATGTACACTGGCCTTTGCAAACAGTTTAGATCCTGGTCAGACGCCCAATAACTCTGATCAGAGTCAAAACTGTTGGGCGACCGTGTGTATGTTTCTTCAATCAAATTGCGTAACAAATAATTAAAGAAATGGATAAACGGAATGTTTTTCAGGAGGTGATTACTAAGTAATGACAATGTTAAATAACATTTAGTTGTGTAACCCCTTCACTGTCTTACTTCAAGTATAATGGTTATTTGCAAACAGTTTGGACACTGATCAGACGCTGCGTAACGCGGTGTCTGCTCAGGATCCACTCTGTTTGGCTCTCAACCTTTTTATTCTTACGTCAAAATATACAAACTTTTATATTGAGAAATAAAAGCAGACTACAATTATTTAAAACTGATGATGTCATGGCAATGAATGGGTAAAGGAATATACCATTCAATTATCGCTGAACGCAAGTGTAACTGTAACGTCTAGACCAGCTGAGAGATTTTGATAAATCTGCTTTCTATATTCCCATATCATATTATGGGTTTAATTTACTTTAAGTGTTTTGCCAACAGCTTGCTTTCACCAAATCATGAACAGTATTTCATCAAACTATTCACAGAGCCACTTGTGGGATATACTCTTTATCGCTTAAGGTTTTTAATATATCAGATTTTTGTGCCAATATTTTGACGGCATCAATTTCTGATATTATAGACATCTGGTAAGAGAATTACAAAGGCTTCAGTTTCCATCGATACCAACATAAACAAACAATCCGGTTTATTAGCGAGTATAAAGTAAAAAAGATTACAAGAAATAGCGACCGGAATGTTTATTTGAAAACCAGGAATGCTTGTTATTTAGTGGAATAAATGTGATTTTCCCATGGAGGTCGTAGTGTTTTTGTTCCTATCAACCCCGCTTGAAAGAAGAATTATATGATAAACAGAATACAGTGGAACTTGTCTTAATCCAATACATGTACCCCAAAATCTGTTTCTAGGTTTGAACTCGGTTGATCACTCAAAGGAAGTTGAAAAGTAAAGCAGAATACGCCTTATGGCGCATTATGCTTTTTGTAAGTCTGCTTTGAATTACCATCTGCTACGATATAGAAACTATTTTATGGTGTAAATAGTTTACGGTGTACATTCATGACGGTTAAAATTGAACTACTGTCGGCAGTGGTGGAATCATTTGAAGACTTAAAAATGTATACTTATGGAGTAATGGGTTAAGCGATCTTAGTACAGTGGAGAATCTGTTATTCTTTCCCAATAAACGCGTTTACACTAAAACTATTATTTGCAGTTCAAACAGCTTGGAGCCAGATCAGACGCCGGGTAACAGTGGAGAAAACGTTATTCTTTCCCAATAAACGCGTTTACGCTAAAACGTTTATTTTCATTGCAAACAGTTTGGAGCCAGATCAGACGCCGGGTAACCCGACGTCTGATCAGGCTCCAAACTGTTTGCCACTCAGATTAAAATAAATGGTCATAATTGTCGAAAAGTTATCTTTTTCTTCGTTTTATTGCGATGCGTTTGCGTTTCGTTTGCGTTTAAACGGGAAAAAATAACGTGTTCTCCATTGTAAATGACTGCTTTGTGCAAGTCCAAAGCTTTACTTTTGTCAACGATTTGTCTCTCATGTCTTTGACCTGCCTCAACTGCCTTCTTCACATTGTTTCGTTTATACAGTGGAGAAAACGTTATTGTTTCCCAATATAAGTGTTTACGCTTAAGCTATTATTTCTATTGCAAACAGTTTGGAGCCAGATCAGACGCCGAGTAACCCGGCGTCTGATCAGGCTTCAAACTTTTAGCCACCAAGATAAACATGAATGATCTGAATTGTCCAAAGGCTGCCCTTTTCTCCGTTTTAGTATTTTGCATTTGCGTTTCGTTTCGTTTAAACGGGAAAGAATAACGTTTTCTGCACTGTAAATACATTACTAAAGTCTTGTAAGATGAGATCCTTAAGGCTTAATATTTCTTTGGAATTCAGATAATATCATTCCTTTCAATCATCACTTGATATGTGTTTGGCTGTATGTAAACTGCATAATTAAGTAACAAACTTCATTAATCTTCAAACAGGACAACACCTTCACTGTTGCAATATCGTCTGCTTAAACTTAATTTTGACAGAAAGAACCATAAAGACCGGTGACAAACAGTTTGAACCCAGGTCGAAACCAGCGTTCTTCTTTAATTTCAGTATGTTAAAAGCTACCATATGCCAGAATATAGAAAACACTTTTTATGCTACATACATGTATCCATACAGTGGAGAATATATTATTCTTTCCCGTTTAAACGCAAACGTACGCAAAAGCAAAGCACTAAAACGTAGAAAAGAACAACTTTTGGACAATTCTGATAATTCTTGTTTATCTTGGTGGCAAACAGTTTGGAGCCTGATCAGACGCCGGGTTACCCGGCGTCTGATCTGGCTCCAAACTGTTTGCACTGCAAATAATAGTTTTAGCGTAAACGCGTTTATTGGGAAAGAATAACAGATTCTCCACTGTACCTGGCTGATACAATGTAAGTGTTCAACGTGAGGTGTGTGTTGGTTTGCTTTTAAATCATTCTCTACATATTATTGCATTGCGTTTGGGGTTCGTTTCGTTGAAACTGTATACGTTGACGGAACCCTCTCCACCCACCCATTCCCCATCCCCTCCCACTGAAGAGTTCATGTAACTAAATGTATTATTATTTAGGTGCCATAACACACCATACGCCGTTCCAAGACTTTCGTTATATTGGGCACGGGCGGTCACGTGCTTGTTAAACCACTAGTATTTCTAGGGCATTAAAAATTAACTAGACTACGTAACTAGAGAGGGGCCCTGATTGCCCCCGATAATTTATCACTTTCTGAACGGCCCGTATCCTTCATAAGATAATCTGTTTCTAAACATCCCAGAGATAAATCTCCCCATATATTGATTGAAAAGTTGTATCAAATTCGACTTTTATTTACTGCATATTAACCCCGTGCTTCAACAACCCAAATAAACCCTCATCATGCCGTAATATCATCAGCTTTGAAATCGTCATCTTCAAATAAACGTATGTTTAAGATTTATACAATTAAAGACCTTTAAAGAGGAATGTCAAACAGTTTGAATCCAGATCAGACGCCGCGTAACGCGGCGTCTGATCTGGATCTAAACTGTTTATAAACTAGTGAAGTCGTGATTGGCTGATTAGGGGTTAATGGTCGTAAGATAAATATAATAATCGTCAAGGAATTAATTAATATTTGATTTATTTGGCAATAACGAAACACTGTCATCCTTCACATTATATTAATTTACTCTGCAAGACTGTTAACATAGTCTTTAATGATGGGGGATTTCAGGCTGAACCCGGAGATAAAAGAATTTAGACTGAACGACGGTCAAGGGGCGAGGATTAGTATGGAAAACCTATTGGGTTCGAACTAGGGACTCTCTCCAAGACATAGCTGGAACACAGCACAGTCTTCGTTTATATTTTATCGTTTTATGTTGTCCAAAAACCAATACTACTCTCCAAGATAAATATTTCCCCATACAATTCATTGATGGTCGTCAATACAGATGATATCTTATAGCAAAACGAAGCTACTATAAAACATAGTAGACCGGTATCTTGTTTTTATTCTGACTTTATTCTTTCTATCAAAGAAACACCTTTCTATCTTTCCCTCACATATACTACTATTCTGATATATACTGCTGGTAAAAATGGACCGTTTCCACCGAACACAACTTTAATGTTCATGTGACAATAAAACATCCCAAAGTGAAACTAAATTAATAAATAATGGATATGTGAAATGCACCTATTTGATAATTAGGAACACACCCAGCAGCGAGCTTAATTATGTGTAAATGGTACACGATTTGTAAATATCGTAATCGGGATATTAATAAATATTCAGACGATTTATGTAAATTCAATATTATCAATTACTTCTGTACAAGAAGATGACTTTTATCTATAAACGTTAATTTAATGAAAATCTGCAATAAGCAAATATTCCCGAATCTCTACACAGCTATGACGTCAATTACTGTAAACAATTATCGTCGGAATTTAATTCTCAAAATAAATAATAAATTTAGATAAATTGTAAAAAGAAATATCGTTATGAGTGTCAAATAATTTGAATCCTGGTCTGACGCTGAGTTACTCGGCGTCTAATCAGGACCCATACTGTTTGGAAATTACTATTGTACTCGGGGTATTGCACTAAAGAGGTTTCAGATGACAAGTCTAGCTACTATATGTAAATCATTATCGGACGGAATATTTTAAAGCTTACAGTATATTCTTCTGAGAAACAAAGTATATGTTTGTATGTCTTACTAAGATCGATAATACTCAACAAAAATGCATGTCGACCTTTAAAAATAAAATGTTGCTGAATACTTGCTGCATTGATATTATCCTGATTTAAACCAGCGCCTTCATACAGAGATTGCCAATAAGTATAACTGAGTGGTCGCTGGTAAATGATTTTATTTGTCTTAGCTTGGTCTTAAAACTATTTTGCCCTTTTTAAAGTATTCGATAAAAGTTTCTTAAATCACAATATTACTGTTTCAATTATTTACTTAACCTCTTCACTGCCTTACCACCGATTCCAATAATTACTTGCAAACAGATTAATAATAAAAACAATTGACAAAATATTTAATCAATTCACCCCAAAAACAATTATACCAGCTTTCAATTCACTCTAGTATTTTTTTCTTTAATAATTGTTTTCACACTATATTGAAACTATGGCAAAGTGTACAGATCCTGATCAGACGGCTCATCTAATTAGGATCTACACTATTTGTGTAGCACAAATTTACTCTCCACAGGTACACTATTTGTAAACGACTCGAATACCCGTCACTGGGGTTATTTGAGTTGACTGATAATACTGCTCATTTACGACGTAGCTGGTATATCCAGATAGTTAGCATCGAGATCAGACACAGCGTACCTCCATGCATGTCTACGATCTAAACTATTAGGCGTTCGTATCAGCAAGTCTGCATTTAAGATTACAAAAGATAACATTGAAAGAAGCAAACGGCAGTTTCAAGTCGATACAGTAATAGTGGTCAACCGTTGCACTGAAAGATTTAACATATTTAGCCCTTTTGACACCAAAGAGTCGTTTACTTTATCACCGATGTCTACTAGACTGATTTACCTACAACAAAGGCAGTTTCTATAAAGACATATCCATACTTATATATCCTGATCAAAATTGTTTGCAAATCCCCTGCGGTTGCCTTTTGAAGATAAAAATATATTGATTTTACCCCTTCCCCAAAGCTATTTTCAGTATTGAAAACAGATGGTTGCTTACAGCAGTCCTTAAGTAAGCAGAGGTCTGCTGTACGTTATCATTTGCAAGTTTATAATACAGTGCAATTGTTTTCTTCAGAGGAGGAATCAAGTAAAAGCTTGAAAATACGTATTTAAGGAGCAATGGGTTAAAGCCTTTAGTTTTCAGTTATATCATCTACATGTAGCCAGCACGTGCCAAACTAATGTATTGTTTTTTCTTTTTTCAGGGCCGGTCTGCAACTGAATTGGTAAATATGTATATTATATAAGTGAATTCCAATAATGAATGGCAGTCAATTGCAGTGGAAAAGAGGGGGTTATGTTTCGTTCAAACGAAACGAAACGAACCGTCAACGCAGTGCAACGACATACTTATAATAATTAACAATTGTTTTCGAAAAATGAAAAATTATTTTATATCAGTGGCAAACTGTTTGGAGACAGGTAAGATTCCGGGTTACCCTGCCTCTGATCTGATTTCATCCTGTTTGCATTGACTTACATGTTTTAGCCTGGACGCATTTATTAGGTAGTAATAACCTTTTTCTCCTCTGTACATCGGATTTAAAGTATATAAATGAACAAATGGTACATGCTTTTCAATAAAAACGTATCCAATTTATTGGCATAAACGTAATTTCAATGAGAAAATTAACCCTCAAAGTTTACCCCATAGCCTTTTTCTAGTACATGTATTATAGAAAGATGAACACTTAAAGCAAGTTAAACGTATAGTAAAATGCCCCTTATGGCACATTCTGCTTAAATGTCACCCTGCTTTAAGCGACTATCTGCTAGGGTATATGAACAATTTATTATTATGCATTTTCAAGATTTTGTCAGATAGAACTATTTTCTTGAATGGTAGAATAAATTATATGCGTTAATAATGCGTATCTATGGAGTAAACGGTTAATGTGGTGCAAGTCGAATATTCACTATGCAGTCTTCAAAAATATTACTGGGAATATCTACTTTGATATGAATCATATAATATAACGAATACGACACCTCTTGGAATGGTCTACTTAACTTCGATTCTGCACTTACTTTACTTAAGCTGTATTAATAAAACTTCATCTTTACTTTTCTGCATTAGTTTGTGTCTGTTACTTGGTTAACTCTTTCCTCCCTGAAACTTTAAATGGACAATTCCAGTTTCGATTTTTGTCTAGTCCATTTCTGGCTTTTAAGAGTTGTTTTTGTCAATTTTGGCATTACTGACAAACAGTGAAGACCCTGATCAGAGGGCTCCTTTCGGAGCCCTCTGATCTGGGCCGTCACTGTTTGCACAGGACAAGTGTATTATTCACATGTACACTGTTTGAAATGACGCCTATAGGCGGGACTAGGGTTCAAAGGGTTAAGATGTATTAATGCTGCTACATGTGCTACTTTTATTATTTCCACTGTTTTACTTGTAGTCTACGTTTAGCTACATGTATATGTACCATCTGCTAGTAAATAGGGCGTATATCTAATGTGCATATTCATGAGTGGTATAAGGAGTAACTAGTTCTGAGGTAATACATTAAAAACGTAAAAATGCGTTTAATGGAGTAATGGATCAAAAAGTAAAACGTCATACAGATCAGCATAATGTTACATGTACAAATGTATGTTATGTGTTGTTTTATTATGAAGAGTGCAGTCTTGGAACAGGAAGGCAAACTGCAATATACTTTAATCAACATTATCATTTATTTGCTTCTGTATTGTGAAGCGTTTTTGAGGGGGTTATCCGGGACTTAACATGGGTTTAGCGTATTTCTGACTCAGTTTCATGAGAATTGCTGCGGTTGAACAGTAAACCCTCTATTTACAGCCACTAAAAATATTACTTGTACCATGCATTATGCAGCCATTTACCTTAACCCTTTATTCATTTGATTGCCTCTAGAATGGTAAACAGGTGGCCACTTTAAGCAGGTTGAAAGTAACGCAAAATGCGCATTACTGCCCATTCTAGTTTTACTTTCAACTTTCGTTAAGCTACCATCTGCTAAAATACAGAAAATGTTTCTTATGACACATATTCATGACTGTATAGATTGGTACTATTTTCTTTAGTGGAGGAATATAAATTGCGTAACAATGAGTATCTATGGGGTAAAGGGGTAAACTATACACATTCTGTCTAACGGTCATGTGAATGTGTTACCTGCGGGCCTCCATGCGGGGTTGTTCAGGATTCCTGGCCAATAAATGGGCTGACGTCCTGGGAGTTCCGCTAGTTTGGAAAATCTGGCTTGGGGATGAAGATACATCCCGGCGTTGAGGGAAGAAAATCCTAGGCCTACCGGCCTACTCAAAATGTCCGATATTCTATGAGGCGTACCTTGGGCCCAAGAAAGGCCCAACTGCTTCAAAGTAGACTGAGTGTAATTATAAGGACTAGATAGCGAAGTGTCTGAGTTCGAGCCGCTCGAACTTGGGACCTTCATTTCTGTCATGGTCTGGAGCGCGGCTAATTGCGGACTACTTAACACGAATGCCGATTGTCTCTGTGGCTCGGCTGTAAGGCCGGAAGACATGCCCATGTTAAAGAATGACGCCATTGGGGATGGCGTCTGGTATCCATTAGGCGACCCTTCAGTGTTACCACAGTAATCCAGCATGGTGGATTGTGTGTTTGTAGTTGATGTGTTAAACAGCTTCTTATATGGAATAAATAAATTACCGTTTGTCCATTCTAATGAAATGCTAGTAATGACACTAAGGTAAATTCTTCATGCAATAACCTGAATACTTAGAATATTTTGTAAAACGTCTTAAAATATATTTAACCTATATAGGAAGTAAATATATTTGTTGAGTCGTATGATAGACTTTTTCAGTGGTTACCGGCGTTCTTGTATTGCGTGGCTGTTAAGCCTTGATTGAGTCAACATGTAAAACATATCATGTGAACACCACAGAACACATGTCTATAAAGCAGCCACGATAATAAAGTCATACATATATGTCAGCGTTTAAACACTACGATGACACGTCCTTTGTATTGCACGTGCAATTAAATCCTTATTAGCTGCTTCACAAATCTTCATAAAATCTCGCCAAACCTGTCCCTTTTCACAAAATGAACACATGCGTTAAATGATGTCAACTTCCAGTCCAATTATCCATTCATATAGGCATAGTGTGTCTCCTGTTAACGAGACTTAGTTCAGTATAAGATTGTCCCACATGTTTGCCATTGAATTTTACTATTAGCAAAAACCATTTGTACACATCCTGAGAAATAAGACTGGATTTTAAGACGTGTAGCACGCTGGTTCTTATGTTCAGAAATCAAAAGTGAAATAACTCGCCAATTTTCCAGTACATTAAATAAATATATTACACTTAAAGGTGGGAATACCGCTTCAGATAAGCGCTCAGCAGCAAAATGCTATAAATCTTGCACACTCTCTATTGGTGAAGGTACAATCGCTGGCTTAAGTAGGCGGAGTTATATTCAACCAATAGCTACAACATCTCTTAGCCACTTGGAGTCGTGTACATCTTTAGCATTTTGATGGCTCTGAAGTGCCGAGGCCTGTCATATTTCAGCACTTCTAACGTTTTAACAAACTTCTTACATTAGGGGAAGGCGGTTCCCCTTCTCTTTTAAATGAAACTAAATATAAACGCAATGAAGAAATAATCATAAGTATATGATTTGCTTTAACAAACAGTTTGGAGCCTGATCAGACACCGGGTAACCCGGTGTCTGATCTGGCACCAAACTGTTTGCAATGGAAATAAGGTTTTTGCATAAACGCGTTTATGGGAAACGATAACGCCTTGTATATGACTTGACGGTCAAAACGTTTCTTTGATCTTGTTGATCATATGGCGATACTACCAAATTAACCCTTTACCCCATAGCCTGTTTCTAGTTTTGAAGAAAGGTGACCAATTAAAGCAGGCTGAAAGTAAAGCAGAATGCGCCCTCAGGCGCATTCTGCTTTACTTTTAGCCTGCTTTAAGCTAAAATATGCTAGGCTATATAAAATAATTGTAATGGTCATTGTTCATGAGGGTATAAACTGGAACTATTTTCTTCAGCGGAGGAATAAATTAAATACGCTAAAAGTCGCTTCTATGGGGGAAAGGGTTAAGCCAGGTCTTGGGAAACGGTTTTTCATAACAAATTATGCTACTAATTCAGAAAAACAAACTCTCAACAGGTCATAATTTGTACAAAACAATATACTTGAATGTTAGGTTAATGCAATCGATTTTCAATTAAACCTTGAAATGAGCAGTATAGCATAAGCTGGCAATATATTCGAGTTCAAACTACTTATAACATATGGATGAGTGTATTATAAATGTAATCTACGGTTAGACATACATATATAAAGATGAGTGCTTCTATCTAAACTGGGTACTGGCGATTTTGTAAACACCATGTTTGATCAGGATCATAACCGTTTGTGACGTTTTATAGGTTCTGCATGGTTAATTATTTGAAGCAGACGACCCTATTTGTCTAATGCAAAGTGATTGGTATGTTGCAGTGGAGAATCTGTTATTCTTTCCCGTTTAAACGCAAACGTACGCAAACGCAAAGCACTAAAACGTAGAAAAGAACAACTTTTGGACAATTCTGATAATTCTTGTTTATCTTGATGGCAAACAGTTTGGAGCCTGATCAGACGCCGGGTTACCCGGCGTCTGATCTGGCTCCAAACTGTTTGCACGGCAAATAATAGTTTTAGCGTAAACGCGTTTATTGGGAAAGAATAACAGATTCTCCACTGTAAGTCTTTTCCTGAATAAAAAAAAGAATGAAACTGTTGACCATTTATGTAAGCAGTTTTTACACACTTTATATAAAAATAACAAATATTTGTTACTTTGTCGATGTTATTTTATTTTTTCCGTATAACGCGTTATCGCATATGCAAATTTATCGCGAGGGGTTACCCATTTACCGCCATATAATCGTCTGCAATATCGTTTCAAAGTTAGAAATAAGGCAGTATGACTGACAAAATTTACAAACGAGTGCCAAATGGTCTGAAACCTGATCACCTGACAGTGAATTGCCGAAAGTACTTATTCACCAACATTTAGTACAGTGGAGAAAACGTTATTCTTTCCCGTTTAAATGCAAACGAAACGCAAACGCATAGCGTTAAAATGGAGAAAATGACAACTTATCCACAAATCTGACTTTTCATTTTTATCTGCGTGGCAAACAGTTTGGAGCCTGATCAGACGCCGGGTTACCCGGCGTCTGATCTGGCTCCAAACTTGTTGCAATGGAAATATTAGTTTTAGCGTAAACGCGTTTATTGGGAAAGAATTACGTTTTCTCCACTGTAATGACAGTTTATCTAACATACGTATATTATATGTTTTGAAGCTTTTAGAAGTTCTAAATAAACTTATTTACTAAAACGTTTAGTCTCGTTATTGCAACTACACACACAAACCGACATGTACGATTGAGGACTTCTTTTAGAATAAACGCGTTTGTTATAAAGTAATAATATTGCTCTTATGAGCAATACAAAACGTTTGAAACCAGATCAGACGCCGGGTGAATAACAAATTGAACTGAATTGAACGCCCGTCCTGTATCCCTGTGTAGATTGTTATCCATACAGTGGAGAAAACGTTATTAACAATAAATGCGTTTACTCTAAAACAAGTATTTCCTATGAAAACCATTGGAGCCAGATCAGACGCCGGGTAACCCGGCGTCTGACCAGACTCCAAATTGTTTGCCAATCAGATTAAAATAAATAACAGAATTGTCACAAAGGTGCCATTTCAACCATTTTATTCAAATGCGTTTGCGTTTCGTTTGCGTTTAAACGGGAAAGAATAACGTTTTCCCCACTGTACAATACAACGGTATTTTTTCCCTATAGACGTATTTGTGTTCTATAAATGATTTCCCGATTGCACATGGTATAATTCCCTGGATTGCACATGGTTTGGAACCTGGTCAGACGCCGAGTAACTCAGTCGTTATAATTATGTTTTGCCTTAACCCATTTGTGCCCAGTGGATTCTTCCATGTTTATATGTTGGATTAGTCCATTTTTTATTAAATGTATGCCAAGTCAAAAGTTTGATTTTCATTTTGTTTTATATTGACATTCCTATCAGCAAACAGTATAGACTCTGATCAGACGCCGCATTATGCGGCGTCTGATCAGAGTCTACATTGTTTGCCTATGTCCCATATTTAGAATCGTGGGCACAAATGGTTTAAAGGCGTTTGTCACTCAAATTTTGATAAATAGTCAACACTTTCAATATTATGTTATTTTCTATATTTTATTGTGCTGTATTTTGTTCAATGTAAAGCGCCTTCCCTTCTGCACAAGAAGAAGGTAGAGTAGAATATTCAAAGGTAATTTTATATGGAAAGGTAACATGACTCACTGGATCGTAGTTTTGGATAAAGAAAGTCAGAGAAATAAGCTGTTAATGAAAATTGTTTATGAAAACAAAACATTCTCTACATTTCAGTTAATTTGAGCGCATTTAGTAGACACATTAATCTAGATATTGTCTTTTTGAAGTTAGCATTTGTTTTAAAAATAATTTTACTTGCATTTTATATTTTCTTAAAGAAAGATTGGTTGGTATAACACGTGAACACCTCTGCTTCACAACTATAATAAGTATCCTCTGAAAGGAGGACATTCTAACCGGCTTCTAAACAAGAACTATCAATTGCCAAAGCAAGTTTTAAATACATCCTTTATATTGTTTATACAGTGGAGAATCTGTTATTCTTTCCCAATAAACGCGTTTACGCTAAAACTATTATTTCCAGTGCGAACAGTTTGGAGCCAGATCAGACGCCGGGTAACCCGGCGTCTGATCAGGCTCCAAACTGTTTGCCACCAAGATAAACAAGAATTATCAGAATTGTCCAAAAACTGTTCTTTTCTACGTTTTAGTGCTTTGCGTTTGCGTACGTTTGCGTTTAAACGGGAAAGAATAACAGATTCTCCACTGTACATTCGTTTAGTTGATATTGAAATGTTACAATTGCTTCACTAGTAGAATCCATTGAATATAATTATTAAGTTTATATATAAACCAGCACTGTTGGATATTGAGTTTAGAATAAACTGACACCTGTAAACCAGTATTGTTATCCTGATAACAGCAGGATTTTCTGTATATAAATACTTCGGATATCAAGTGGATAATATGTTATTCTTTCCCGTTTAAACACAAACGAAACGCAAACGCATTGTACTAAAATGCAGAAAATAACAACTTTTTCACAATTCTGAAAGTTGATTTTAACTTTGATGACAAACAGTTGGAGCCTGATCAGACGCCGGGTTACCCGGCGTCTGATCTGGCTCCAAACTGTTTGCAGTGGAAATAATAGTTTTAGCGTAAACGCGTTTATTGGGAAAGAATAACGTTTTCTCCACTGAAGCTCAAAATAATATCAACAGCTAAATACTTCAAGTTTTCATTTCCTTAAAATCACAGTGCTGCTTTTCCTCCGGATCTTTCCGAAATCTTTGGGGTTTTATTCAAGGAGCATTCTGCTTTACGTTCAACCTGCTTTAAGTAATCGCGCTTAAAAGATAGAACATTTTGAAATCTTAGTTTTGTTCAAGATCAACTTAGGCAGTCCTGAAATAGCAATCTTATACAGTGCAGAGGTGCATGGTCTTGTTGCTCGGCGTCTGATCAAGATCGATAATGGATGCAGTTGTCAATCGGCTTACGTTCAAAGGACACTAATCCACAGATCAATGAGGAATTAAACTTGACTTGTAACATTAATCACAGGCAAACACGTGCGTTTAACCTTATGTTCTCTCGGTTGTTTTCCGTATGCAAAACATTCTCATCTTCATAAATTCTCAAGATGACCAGATCTTTCTTTTTGTTAGAAAACATCATCAGAAAGTCTAACAGTTTGGACCCAGATGAGACGCCGAGTTCCTCGGCGTCTCATCTGGATCCAAACTGATTGCAACGGTAAATACAAATTCGCTAAACACGTGTTAAAGGTTTAAGGATGATAAGGAAAGACATGCGGTCACTTTGATAAAGATATTGAGAAAAAGTTATGAAGTGTCCGCGATAAAGAAATGACCAACAAAATCATCATTATTGTAGCACTTAAGTGATAGAGGTAGCGATGATGGAATGTCGATCGACAAGGAAATCACGTAAATTAATATCGAATTATGACCCTGTGATCCAAAGCGCAAACAAAACGGTGACAAAATCCCGCCAGAAATAAGATTTATACACGTATTGACATAATACCAATGATATCAAACTAATGATTGTACGAGTACCACGTCATTAGTCCATTCTCCTCAATGGCGTCACCTGCTTCAAACAATTGTCGTCTACATTTATTTCTTAGGTAAATTGACTATAGTAGATCTGATAGATATTGTACTGAAAGTAAAACAGCTAGGAATTTGATAAGGCATGGTGTTACGCGACGCCTGATCAGGTTCAAAATTATTTCCAAATAAAGCCATTGTATGCTCTGTGCAAGGCAACGAAAGGGGCTGATCTTTTCATATTTAATACTGCATTCATCTCGATTTAGCTTGACTCACAAGATATAATTTAGCCTCTCTTTTTCCACAAAGTTAACGAAATATTACGTATCTGTTTCACTTGTTTTATCTTTAAATAATGAATAAGCTGCATTTGCCAAGAGTGTTCAGATAAAAAACTGATGACAATTTTAGCAGACGCCATAGGTAATGGTTGTAACATTCTGCTTTACGTTCTGCCTGTTTGAAAATACCGTCATGCTTTACGCTCAGCATGCTTGAAATACTTGTGTTTAAGCAGGACTTCCTAGGTTGGAACTATGTTTCGTATTATAGACATATTTAATGCGTAAAAAGGCGAATTTATTGAGAAATGGATTAAACATCCTTAACTCTCCTTTTATTGAATGGTCAAACACTTTGGTATACATGTAAGCTCTCTCTCTATAACGAACTCAAGGATGCCATCAAAAAACCTTATATATTTTCAGTGGTCGTAATAGAGAGGTTTATCTGGAGTACAATAATACTTATTCAGTTCGAGACATGTGACAGCTTAAAATGATTAAAGTAAAGCCTAAAACTCCTAAAGAAGCTCTTTGTTTTAAGTTCATCCTGTTTTAAGCAGACACGTGCATTAAACACAAAACATTAAACCTTAAATAGTTGTGGTAATAGAGAGGTTTCTCTATGTATTTCCAGTCGCTGAATACCTAGCCGCTTTGTCCACGGTTTCCCTAATGTTTGGAATTTTGTCTTTACAAATAACAATAATGCGACGTTCATTTGAATATCTATTTCGATGCTTATTATATGCCCATGAATTTTATTTTATCAAATTGACGATGGGAACATACTAACCTCGGCATACGCCACCAGGCTTTTCATCGAAACGACACGATGTCTTCTAGACTGACAAGTATTCATAAGCTTGGAGACGAGAGTTGCATTCCAGCCAGTCATAGGGACTGGTGGACTGGAAATATAACAACAATGCCCGGTAAAAACTTTATTCTAAACTTGTAATAAAATGTGCATCAGTGACGCGACAGACAAATGTTTTGCAATCTTGCCATTATGACGGAAATGCCCGCCTTACACAGTCGCTGCCATTATCGCCTGCATACATTTTGCGTTTACTTTTATGACATTGTATAAACTTTGAAATTGTGTGCGTTTTTGACTTACGAAACATTCATTTCGATTGTCAAACAGATTGGATCCTGATCAAATGCCGCTTTACGCGGCGTTTGATCAGCATCCAAAATGTCAAATGTCAGTTTTTCGACCTTGGCAGTGAAATGGTTAATAGGAGAAACACTGTCACAGTAAACCCTGATATAAAAAGACCCATTCACCCCTCAAATGTCAGATGGGTTATTCCATTTTTCAATTAAGTATAATCAATTTTTGACTTATACATGTATGGTAAAATTGACAAAATAGTGCACATTCTGATTAGAGAATACCTTTTAGAAGACGTCTCATGTGGGTCGTCACTGGTGGCATGGGACAAAATTTAATGTACTTCTAACATGTAGAATGTTTGCAAATGCAAGTATAATCGTCACAAGGGTTGATTGGGTTAATGCGTATTGTCTGAAATGTTGACATCGCAAATAGAAGAGATCATATGTTTGGCGTCTCACCAGAGTCTTCACGGTTTCTTATTTCATATGAAATAATATGATGCATGAACAAGTACCACAGTGTCTTAAGATGTACTTTGTATATCTTACATGTAAATGAAATCTTCCTGTAATCACATGAAATGGTTCAATTGCAATAATGTTAATATTTTCAACCATAGCGACGAGTATACTCTTCCTTCACATGTACGAGTGTACCTGTGCATAGTACAATTGTCTTAGGCAAACTACGGAATCTTGTCGGTGCCAATTTTTAATCTGTTTCTTACAGTTTTGCTAAAACTCCGAAAACAAATGCAAAAATGTAAAGTTTGTGTTTCCAGGTTGTGTTTTCGGTCATTTTGGTCCTTTTTTTCTCAATAATTTCAATTCAAGTTCGTTAGTTCAGTAGCTATTCGGTGTCATTCTGCATGGTTTTCAATTGTAAGATTGAGTTTGAGATGGAAGAGGCTCTAAATAAATTATTAATTCAGATAGCTTTTAAAAGTCAAAAACAGTTTTATCACCTACAGTGAGAGTTTGAGCTAGCAGAGTTGTGGAGGAGTGGGATCTGCGTTTGACATCATCTACTAGTATACATTTTCTGGTAAGAGCTTCCTCAGTTATTATTCCCATAATAGTCTTCAGTGTTAACTAAAGGGCGTGCATTGTCCTTTTAGATGTTATGTACAATACAGAATAAACTTTAGCATGCAGCTGCTAAGGAGAAATGAGGATGAAAGAGCGGAAATATCCGATCATTAAAGACAGGAATTTGCTAAATATGACACACGATGAGTTTTATTTTTATGTCCATTTATAACGTATTTTGAGTGTTGCTTAAGAGAGGGTTTACTGTATATGACTTTAAAGGCAATTCTACATCGGTTCGTACAGTAGAAAGACGTTTTCTCCAATTTTCGCCTATGTGGGATAGGGATTTGTCCCATGTGGAATCACTCATTCCTCCATACCATGTGACGTCTTTTATTGTTTGCCCATCTTAACCAAACGCTCTGCATGACGCGGGTAACTACATGACGTAATTTCTGGTGAGATTACTATACACAACGCCGTGTTTTGGCTGAAAAAAAATTGTTATTTGCATCATGTTTTAATAATTTAAATGGGAGAAAAGGAATCAACGATTCGTTTAGTTGATGTAGGATAGAAAAGTCTCCCACCTCGGGTAAGATATTTCATGCAGGCACTCGGCAAGCCTCGTCCCTGCATGAATTTTCTGACTCTAGGGGGAGAAAAGTCCTATCATACATCAACACTCAACACTGGTGGATTCTTATTATATTTTCCTAACTCTTCCACTGCCATTGTTTATTTTCTGCTTTAACCCTTTCCCTTATAGAAGCGACTTTTAGCACATTCATTTTATTCATCCGCTGAAGAAAATAGTTCCAAATTATACCGTAATGAATATGTGTCATATTTAATACTTTCCTTATTCTAGCAGTTAATAACTTAAAGCAGGCTGAAAGTAAAGCAGAATGCGCCTTAGGGCGCATTCTGCTTTACTTTCAACCTGCTTTAAGTAGTCACATATCTTCAATATTGGAAACAATGCTATCAGGTAAAGGGTTAACCCTCTTACCGCTAGAATATCGTCTACATTGGTAGTGTCGTCTGAAATATTTTTAAAGTCAGCTTAAGGGCTGTTTAATTGAAGAAATGTAGATACGATTGTCAAATAGTTAGCATCCTGATCAGACGCCGCGTTACGCAGCGTCTGAACAGGATCCAAACTGTTTGCAAAATCGTCTTTTGGTGCCATTGGCAATGAAAGAGTAAAACGAAACTAAAAGCAAATACGATTCACTGAAATGTAGAAAATGACAGATTTCTGAAACAACTTATGTAATTACGACTTATCTTAATCTGAGTGTCAAGAAGCAGTTTTGAGCGTAATTAGACGCGATATTACCCGGCGTCTGATCTGACTCGAAACTGTTCGCAATGGAAATAAATGTTCTATGATCTATGATAAACGCGTTCGGTATATTTTGAAAGAATAACATCTTCTCCACTGTACCAAATCTTAAGTTGATGATAAACTCAACCAAATAAAAACAATAGAAGCATGGAGTTATTATTTTTTAATAACATATCAAGGCAAACAATGGCGGATATGAACTTGGTGTACTTCTAGCAGACGACAAGTTGGCGGGGGCTGAGAGAAGCAAATTAGTCAAAGCATCTGAATGAAGTTGTCCAACTGTGTTGGTTTGTCTAAATAGGGAGCGCTTTATTAGACCTGTCAATTCCATGGTAACAAATGGCGAAATCATGACTTCTGTACATACGCGTTTGAATAGACAATTTGAAAAAATAGGGAAATTTTCAAAGGGACATTCGCATTGCTATAGAAACACAAATGATATAATATCCTTTGGGTGGCCTTTTAATGAATGATCTTAAGTGAGTTATTGCGGGCTATGACAGGGGTGGGGGAGATATTATTTTATTAGATACCGAGTCATGAAAAAAACATGGCTGACGGCTCTTTTCCAGAAAATGAATAAACAGTGGATCTTGTATTGATTGGTTATTATTTGTAAAAACATATATATTGCTGAAGACAAATGGATGCTTAATGTAGGACAAACGTAATGCAGAAAGATCCGAAGGAGCTTTCTGCATTACATTTGTCCTCCTTTAAGCTGTCACTTGTTTTGAACAGTGTACGGTTTATATTTAGAAAGTGTCGAGAACCAGTCTGATTGTAGTCTTGACTGGTTACTACAAAGGAGCGGTAATTGACCGGAAAGAATGGATCATTCGACCGGAATGGCGAGGAAATACAGAATATATTAAACAGCGTATGAATACATCATTACTCTTTTCTTTTATGACAATCTGAATTAGATTTTAGATTGGTTCCTGTAAGAGGTTAGTTGTTTTGCAGGCATCTTTTATGGTTAAAACTAATTCTTTAAAGTCTTTAACGTCGGTTCATTTGGCTTGAGGAGTCGTCTTTCTCTAAGAAATGCAAGGAAACAATAAGATTTGAAATGCTGAGAAGAGATAGAGGGGTTAAAAATGTTGGAATGAGGAATGAGATGAAGTCAAATTTGAGAAATTAAAGAAAATATTCCCCTTCTTACTGATCGGTAATGTGTAATATTAACTTGATAATGTTTGGTTATTAATTATGTCTCACAAATTGTCTCAACAATTTTCAATGCAAGGTTACATTGACCCTGAATAGTTCTAATAAACAATATAATTTAACCCATTTTACTGCCAGCCTTGACACCACTTACATTTGCAAACGCATTACGTGACGTCTTATCGAGGATCCACATTGTATAATATTCATCAGGGCTGCCATTTCTCCGGATTTTTCCTAAATCTTCGCATTTTTTTCTAGTACATGGTAGCTAAAAATAGGCTGAAAGTAAAGCAGAATGCGCGTTAAGGCGCATTCTGCTTTACTTCCAGCCTGCTTTAAGCAGCCATATGTCAACAAAACTAGACACAGGCGATGGGGTAAAGGTACGAATCCTAAAATCGCACTTGAAAAATGCAAATTTGGAAATTTTAGGATTTTTTATGTCAACTTATGGCAGCCCTGATTCATATCATATGTCATCGATCAAAAACCATTTAGATTCGATATCTGATAACATTTTAGCCAAAACATTATTGCAATGACTGTGTTGGACATGTTATGAAGTTCAAATGGAAGGGAAACGTTACTTTTAAGTAAAACTCTTTATTAAGTGTTCACACTCAATAGAAAAGTCGATATTTGAAGTATACGAGTTTAAAACAAGATGAAAGTTGGGTAAGCTTTACTTAAATCTGCTGTAAAAATAACTTTCAAACGTTAATGTTTCTCAAAACACACTGGCATTTTCTATATGTATTGCGTGGTGTTTGAGTTTACCGTATTCTTAATACATTTACAGAGGAGAATCTGTTATTCTTTCCCGTTTAAACACAAACGAAACGCAAACGCAAAACACAAAAATGTAGAAAAGGATAACATTTTGACAATGTTGACTTTTTAATTTTTATCTAAGTGGCAAACTGTTCGGCGCATAATCAGAGGCCGGGTTACCCGGCGTCTGATCTGGCTCCAAACTGTTTGTAATGGAAATACTAGTTTTAGAGTAAACGCGTTCATTACTAAAGAATAATGTTTTCTCGACTGTACTCCTGAAACGTCAAACAGAAAATTTCTGCTTCCAATAAAATCCATTTTTTACTATTTAGGGTTGTTTTTAACAGTTTATTGGAACAGGACAAACAGTACATACCATGGGTCTACATTGTTTGAGCACTAGGGAGATATATAATGCACTCTTCAAATATACACTGTTTGATAATGACGAGTATACTCTTCGGTAGGGCTGAATGTGACATCTCAGAATAGAGTTGTAGTGGCTTCGAAAGATTGACTTAATGAACAGTTTCGTCCAATTCTGTATGACATGTGCCAGCGCATGCGTAAATGCACAGCTTTTTCCCGGCCCACTCCTCCCTGTTGTCTTTCACTTCTTCTGCTGTTAGCATAAACGCGAATTCAGGAGGAAATGACGTCTTAGATAATGCGTTATGTGTAGTTGGCACTGTTATAGTATAATGTTTTACTATTTACCATATAGTCTGTTTCTAGTTTGAAGACAGTTTATCATCTAACGGCGGTTTAAAGTATACCAGAGTGCTGCTTAAGGAGAACTCCGCTTTACTTTCGACCTGCTTAAGCTAACTGTACCACCTAGGGAGAGATTTGAAGTTTAGGGATTTTAGGTAAGGGCTATATTTGGTAGCGTATACATATTTTAGAGACGTAAAGGTGTATTTATGGGGAAACGGGTTAAATGACTAACTTTGTTATAATAAAAATGACCCATTTTAGTCTATATTTCAATGAACTTTAACACTTTCCTCCCGTAAACCTAAAATGGACAATTCTAGATTTCAATTTAGTCGAGTCCAATCTTTTACTTTTCATGGTTGTTTTTTACAAAAAGTGTCAAAATGACAAACAGTGTAGACCCTGATCAGAGGGCTCCCTAAGGAGCCCTCTGATCAGGGTATATACTGTTTGCATAGGACAAGTGTAGTCATCACATATAATTATGATGTTTGCAAATAACGCATATATGCGTTACTAGGGTTCAAAGAGTTAAGACAACATGCCATCATTCGTCTTACATGTAGAAAGGTCGGTCACGTTGCAATGATCAGAATCATTTTTCTGTTGTTACTGTGGCATAGTTTATATTCAAAACATACTCATCTTATGTTTGAGGACTAGGCAAGTTATGTAATATTTAACGTGCTTGTTTGTTATCGCGTGGGCATACTTCCAAAAACAATATGCTACTTTAAACAAACTGTATTTGATGTGTTGACGTGCTTATGTTCTAACATGGTGCCATGTTGACTACACTTGCGCTTCCTTCCTTATATAGGTCACGTGGGGTTGAAAATAATGACAAAACGCAAGATGTCCCAAACAAACACAGGTCAAATGGGAAAAACGCTGTTTTTTCTGTTCATACGACACAAAACACAAACGCTATGCAATAAAGTGTAAAATAATTATGTATACGAGGGATTTTTTCAGATTTATGGAAAATGGCTAATGTTATACCAAGGGGAACAAATCGCTACCTTCAATCGATCGTCCAGTTTCGCTTCTTATCTGTTGTGGGAAACCACTTGAACGAATGTTCTTTAAACACATGTATAATTTTTTTCATGAAAACAATATACGTTACAAGTATCAATCAGGGTTTCTCCTTAACATCTCTACTGTTTACCAACTCATCGACGTATTCCATCATATACAGTGGAGAATGTGTTATTCTTTCCCAATAAACGCGTTTACGCTAAAACTATTATTTTCAGTGCAAACAGTTTGGAGCCAGATCAGACGCCGGGTAACCCGGCGTCTGATCAGGCTCCAAACTGTTTGCCACCAAGATAAACAAGAATTTTCAGAATTGTCCAAAAGTTGTTCTTTTCTACGTTTTAGTGCTTTGCGTTTGCGTACGTTTGCGTTTAAACGGGAAAGAATAACAGATTCTCCACTGTATGCCAATCTTTTAACAATATGCAATGGCCATACATAGTCTTCTGTGATATATCGAAGGCGTTTGATCGGGTAGCCATGACACAGAGGCCGAGTTACCTAGTAAGACCTGATCACGATCTAAACTGTCAGCCGATATGTATAACTATATAATTTTGGAACAAATTTTGGTTAACATCTGTTTATTCATAAGAAATACTTTTTATTTAGGCTTTATTATAAACTATAAAAATTCAGAAGGAATTTGCGTATTCCCAGCTAATGACCTCCCTATTGATATGTATGTTTTCTATTTGTATAAATGTTAATGCTGTCCACGGTATTGGACCTTATACAGATATATTTCAATAAAGTTTCAAAGTTTCAAGATTCTAATTTCTAAACTGAAAGAAAATGGTATTAACTCATTATACCCAGAGACATCAAATGGACAGTTCCAGTTTACAATAAAGTCTGGTCCATTTTTTAGACTATTTAGGAGTTTTGGTGTTTTTTTTATAATATATTACAAAATGACAAACAGTGAAGTCCCTGATTAGAGGGCTCCTGTAGGAGCCCTCTAATCAGTGACTTCACTGTTTGCTTTAGACAAGTGTACTATTCACAGGTACACGTTTGGTAGAGGGCGCATATATGCGTCACTAGGGCACAATGAGTTAATGGAGGTCTTATCAACTGGTTATCTAACTATTTGAGTAACAGAAACCAAAACGCTATGTTTAGCTGTTTCTGCAGCTAGACCTATTTCAGCCAGGGTACCCCAGGAGTCATATTCATAAACGGTATCAATTCGTTCAACTCATAAGAAATATTATACATGTATGTTACAAATCATTAGATCATGAGCTCGTCCCGAAGATGGAATTAAAAAATGTTTTCTTTTGAACATGCAATTTCATTGGCTGACCGATAAAGAAAGGAAACATCACAATCATGTATCAGCAGCCGGTGAAATGACTTGTTTTAGTAGTAGTAGTAGTAGTAGTAGTAGAAGTAGTAGTAGTCAGAGTAGTTGTTGTAGGAGTAGTAGTAGTAGTAGAAGTAGTAGTAGTAGTAGCAGCAGTAGTAGTAATGGCGTCATCTGCTTTAAATAATTATTGTCTGCGTTTGTTTTTCTAATAATTTAGATTTTATGTATATTTACCTAAGTACATGTATTACGGTTGTATGTGTAAACCAGTTTGGACTCTGATCAGACGCAACCACTGTACGCGGAGTTAGTCCGTGAAGATGTTAGGGTTTCGTTAATTTATTCAATTTCCAAGGAATAACACATACAAACGAAGCTCTGTATATATATATATTATATATAACAAAAAATATGAAAGAAACACCTTTTTCAGAAGCAAAATCGTTAAGACTGAGCGAGATGATTTATAATATTAGCTGTTTTCAAATTGTGCATCAGCGCCGTTGGTATACAGTGGAGAAACTGTTATTATTTCCCAATAAACGCGTTTGCGCTAAAACTATTTTTTCTATTCCAAACAGTTTGGAGCCAGATCAGACGCCGGGTAACCCGGCGTCTGATCAGGCTCCAAACCTTTTGCCACCAAGATAAACATGAATTATCAGAATTGTCCAAAAGTTGTACTTTTCTACGTTTAGTACTTTGCGTTTGCGTTTCGTTTCGTTTAAACGGGAAAGAATAACAGATTCTCCACTGTAAGCTGCATTTTCATTTAACTTTTATTACTATCCAAAATTTCGAACCTCTTCTCTCTATACAGTTTAAATGCCCTGACAGTTACTTCACTGCTTTCGCAAAACCAATCATCTTTGAAGCACATCTAACCGTATCAAAGTCAGAAAATATTTTATGGCAAAAAATGAATTTAATGTTCCTCGATTTGAAACGAAAGCGAATATTCTTGTAGCTCATTGCCTAAAGCGATACTGTTAAACCCTGCTCTTACGATTACTTAAATAAACATTTATTAATGATTGAAAATGACACCTCAAATCAGGTTGAATTTAAAGCAGAACGCTCCGGACGGAGCTCTCAGCTTTGCAATCGGTCCTGCTTTCAGCAATCATAGTCCCACCCTGCTTAAACACGTATTATTTTAAGTATAGTAAAAGGTGAGATTTTCTGTACAATCTATCCTCACTCTTGGCAATTGAAAATTTCTTCGCCTAATCCCATTTTCACGCATTTACATGATAATATTTCGCGTGTTGGTAATAATTCCATTTATCAGTGTTCAGCGGGGCCAATTATATAGACGATTGGGCTGTAAATGACGAATAGATCAATTCGCCAGAGAAGAATATTGCATCTTACAAGATAGTAATAGGCCTGAATGAGATTTCAAGTCACTTAGTTGGAACAATTCCACAAACTGATGAAGGCACCAAACGTGAAAGTCTAAAGGTATTGAATATAAATTTGTTTTTCGAGATATTTCAAAGAGCGAACAGAATTCAGAAATATCATCAATATAGTAAAATATCATCTCTAAATATATACTTGCATGCTTGAGGAGTCATGGGCTAAAAACAACACACATTGCAGACCTTGAAGACCAATGAAAACATCAGCATTGAAAGTGCAGATACGTACTTATATTTAAACATAGTCTTTTTACTCCATGCACACTATGTTAATGCGGGACTTATGTATCTGCTCTCCGTGAATCATTTTGTTGCGTTGTTTCAGTAATGTCATTATGGCTGTTCCCTTCAGAGTACAAATTATTCGTGTTAACAACCTCTAACATGGATTAAACATTCATGCATACTAATAAAATGCTCATTTAATATTAGAAATTACAGCAATTATAGTGTAAATATAAAATATGAAGTTGTTTTTTCGGCGTTTAAACGAAATAAACGACAGAAAATGATCGGAAATTTCATGGACTTTGCCGATAATTTTCCGTCGTTTATTGCGCTTGAAAGCCAAAAAAGTCTCATCATTTCTGATATGCTAGTGCCCGGCTACCGTCAGTCTTGACAAAAGGGGATAGCAGAATGGCGGACGAAAGTAATGCAGAACAATTCCGGTAAAGGAGCTTCCTGTGTTTTATCTTACATGTACTAAGAACAATGATACTTGTGTCGGCGATCGGTTGGAGATGAGGAATATATCAACTCGCCAGAGAAGAATATTGCATCTTACAACATAATAATAGGCGGCAGTCGTGAATGAAAATTCTAGTAACTTATATGGAACATTTCCACAAACAAAGTGTGAAGTATAAAATCATTGACTATAAATTACATTAAACTTTGTTGTAGAGATATTGCGAAGAGCGCAACTAAATCAATAGTATCATTAGCATGATAAAAACAACTTTTCTAAACAACAGCATGCTCGAGGAACCATTTTTAAAGCACCACAGTGGCAATAGTGAGACCATGAGCAGTAGTTCAGTACAACAGTAAATGCCAAGATCAACCGTTCCTTTAAGCTTTGTCAACTAACTGGTATTTACATGTAGCAGTATATTTTAACTCGGATTCATCTTATAATGGTTAAATATGCAAACACAATTACTTAATTTGTTGACAAATAGTTTCAACATAAGTTTGGCCATTGGTACAAATATATGAATTATATTTAATCATACAATCATATACAGAATAAATACTATTTAGAAAAATGGTTTAACCGAAACATTAATTTCTCATCCCGGCAGTTTTATGCGGATACCAATACAGTTTTAGAATAGCACAATACTTGAAAGCCTAGTATTACAATACATTGAGAAAGAAATGTGCCAAGTAATTATAGTTATATGATAATCAAGCTTAAGCGCCATATATCACCATCAGTCCTCTCGGGCTTTTCATTCTCAAAGTCACACATTGACATTTGGACAGAAACAAACACAATGACGAGTGGCCAATGTAAGCCAATTTCCATCCCTATAACAACTTCAACCGAAAACAGACGTAATTGTCGTCCATTGGATATTGGGGCATTTTTATCTGGTCATGCCACACTATAAATATAAAATAAAATAAAAAAAAGTCACAAAACAAGTCTCTAAGAACGGTTGTAACTTATTCCGTGCAAAAGTAGCGCAGATAATTCCCTAACGGGGCATTATGCATTACCTTTGTTAAATCTCTACCTCTCTTTCTCTCTCTGTCACTCAGTCTCTGTCTGTCTGTCTATCCGTCTTTCAATCTCTGTATGTCTCTCTCTCTCTTACATTACGGTCGTATAACACAAACACCTCCTCTCTTCATCTCTATCTCACTTACCATGTTTGCCTACTCGTATATATACGTAAGTACATATATTTGTATGAGAATTTTAGCCCATATTTCATCAAAAATAATGTCAAAAATATGAGGAACAGAAACTAATGACACAGGCTGTCTGTCTGGTTATACAAAGATTTGTGAGTTTGTAATGATGGTAAAATTGTGCTGTATAAATCAAGTGTGCAATACAATCAGTCCTGTGTTCAACAACTACCGGATAAAGAAAAGCGCAAACCTTTGAAAACTGGTGTATTTTTATTGTAGGATAAAAATAATGCAGAACATTGGTATACCTAACATTTCCTCTGAATTCAACTGCAATTTACTCCCAATAATAACTTATTTTAACTATTTTAACTATCGGTTATCACGGATGTGACTGTACCCGAGATACCAACATTATAGCCACCCCGTAGCCCGCCTAGCTCAGCTCAAATCTCAGACGCCGGTGGTCCTTGTAAACATATCAAGTCTGCCACTTTCACAATCTTATGATGCTCTGTTGTCTAAAAAATGACGAGCTGTATGGATTCGGTAAACAGAATGATGAAGTGGGAATAGTTCTTAATGTTAATGGACCCGTGACTTGTACTCTCCAGCAATCCCTCAGGGAGCGATCCTTTGTGCCAACGAAATAGATCGTCTGCTTTAAAACACCCGTCTTCTGAAATTCAAAATATTACCAGAACATGTTACAGTCCTAAAGACAACGTTACGTCAGTTGCTCTGATCGTACCCGGGTCAAACACGACATTATTCGCCGCCAGATCCGGATACGAACTCTTTGTAAACGCATTCAAATCTCGCAGACAGCCGGAATAACAGGTTTAGGGTGTTTTGAGCGAAATCCCTACATCACCTTAAACATACTAATGTCACTACCCCCTTTATTGCCAAAGTTATGACTGCTTGAAATTAACATTCTTTTTTTATTTAGCTAAAATTCGGATTTTCTGTAAATTGACGAACGAATGAACGATGTGAGTCATGAACAGTTTGGATCCTGATCAGACGCCGCGTTACGCGGCGTCTGATCAGGACCCAAACTGTTTACAAATATCTTTACATTCTGGATAAGGTAGTGAAGGAGTTAATTCAATGTTTGATAAATAGTCCGATGCTGTCTGAGTAAACTTGGGTACATACAATCATGTCAGGAGTGTAACATGAGGGGGCCAAGCCAAGTGACGGGAGCGCAGCGGGGTCACAGGGATAGTGACAATGATATACGCAGTGGTAAGCACGACCCTCTATCTATCAATGAGCCGTGCAACTCGATTAGCCATACTTATTCAAATAATGCCAGAACGGAGATTGTATATATTTATATACAGTTGAGAAGACATTATTCGTTAAAAAAAATCAGAAATTACATATAATTATAATTTTTAACGATTCAGTTCTATCTGAGTGCAATCAATTTGGAGCCTGGTCAGTTATCGGGTTACCTGGCGTCTGATCGAACTCCAAACTCTTTGAAAGACATAAGGATTTAAGTATAAACGCGTTTATTTTGAACGGTAGTGCCTTCTTTCGTTGCCGTTAATACCGTCTGTAATAGAATTGTCGTCGGCAATTCAATTTTTTAATAATTTGATATTTTACAATAAAATAATTGATATCAGCATCAAATGAATTCAGATCTCACACAGAGTTACATGTATTCGGCATGTGATCTGTATCGAAACTGTTTACAATTGTCCGTTTTGTCGGTATTTGGCAGTTAAAAGTTTAATATTAGAATTTATCACATAAACGTGCAAAATATAGAGGGCCGTAAAAATCGTATGGCGCACTGGGCATATATTTGATACTAATTTTCGAATCACCAAAATAATGTACTACTACGCCGACTGTAAATCAGTTAAGAGAATCTAGACAAACATAGATCACCACTAGGTATTGAAACATTTCGAAGTGTCATAGAAACATTATCCCTAGCAGTCTCGCAAACTCAGGCTGCAAATTAGGCTAAACGTAACACTACGTAGGCTTTAGTATTAACAGTGACTCAGACTGTTTTTCAAATTTAGACGTTACAATGATAATGACGTCATGTTACGTCTTGACGTTATTTTGAAAACGAAACTAGATTCTTTATGTCAAATGATCATTTTTAGTCAATTAGAACAACTTTAATTTAAATATTAATTTAAAATTTGAATATGGTATCAGAGAAGTATTTTCACAACGTAAAGGAGTTGATTTTCTTTACGTTAATATGATTGGTGTTTTTATGTACGGATGAATAAAACCGAATAACACCTATGACGAATCGTTTACCTAAGAGCCGAGGGCAAAAGTGAAAGTAAGACCGTTCGGATTTTAATGTCCTTTGGTGTTTATGTGATAAATAGGATATTAAATTCGTGTTTTTTCAGTAATAAATTTATTGAACTCGTTGGATAAAAATGATATGTTGCTCGCCAAGGCTCGCAAAATATCATTTTTATCCAACTCGTTCAATAAATTCATTACTGAAAAAACACTCATTCAATATCCTCTATATATTGCACAGACAACACTGTGTTCAGCGAATGTTTGGAAAAAAAGAATCCATGGTATTTCAATAAACTGTGTGACTTTTTAATGCAGGACAAAAGTAAGACGAAAGAACTTTTAAAGAAACTTTCTGGAACTGTTTTGTGCTGCATTAAGCTGTCATCTGATTTAAAGACTCCCATACAACTCTATCCCTAAACGCAGAATTGACTGTATCTATAGCTACCCCTGCAATACAATGTAGAAAACGTTATTCTTTCCCGTTTAAACGCAAACGCAAACGGAAAACACTTAAACGTATAAATGTACAACTTTTAGACCATTCTGACAGGTCATGTTAATCTGAGTTGCAAACAGTTTGGATCCTGATCAGACGCCGGGTTATCCGGCGTCTGATCTGGCTCCAAACTGTTTGCAGAAGAAATACCAGTTTGGGCGTAAACGCATTTATTGGGAAAGAATAACGTTTTTCTCCACTTTAGCGATGGTAGACAATTTTCACCAGTTTCTCGTAATGTCATCAGTGGGCAGGGAATAAGAATTTATCAGACAACATAGACTGTTACCTACAAGTCATATTTCATATCTTACAAAAACTAATCAAGTCACAAAAAACATTGAAGAAGTGTTATGTTTTCGTTTGACATCACCATAGTTTATCATTTGTTTATTAACTCATTGGGCCCTAGTGACGCATATATGCGTCCTTTTTTAAAAAAAAAGTGTATCTTTAGCGAGTTCACTTGTCTTATGCAAACAGTGAAGTCCCTGATCAGAGGGCTACTGCAGGAGCCCTCTGATCAGATACTTCACTGTTTGTAATTTTGCGATTTAATACCAGGAACAACCCTAAATAGTCTAAAATGGACCGGCCTTTATTGCTAATTTGAATCGCCCATTGGAAGTTTCAGGGGATAATGAGTTAAGTATAGTTACAGTTAAACTTTTCGTAAACGACCATTAATACATTCATCCCTAGCGAAGAGTATACTCGTCATTTACAAACAGTATCTCTGTGAAGAGTACATTTATCCGGTGCAAACAATGTAGACACCCTTCGGAGGGTTCCTACTACAGGAGGCCTCTAGTCAGGATTTGCACTGATGTTCAGTTTGCAATATATTTTCAATACTACCCCTAAATATGTTAAAAATTGATGGAATAAATTGCATTTGTGAACTTGAATTGTCCATTTGAATTATCAGTGATGAAAGAGCTAAAATTAGAATTACAAGAACTTGGGACAGGTAGCAGCTTAGTGTCGGGTAAATGTAAAACAGAAAGTTTAGTTAAAACACCTTGTTTTAAGCCATTGCTTACATGTAATGCAGGAATCTTTCTGATTAGCTTTCGTCTCACTGTTTACATTATTTTAAAGCGACAGTAAACGCATGAACCCTTCGTTATTTTATCCAGAGTAGAATCTTTATTTGCACTCAGGTTTGATCCTTATCAGTCGTCGTGTAATGCGGTGTCTTCTCAGGATCCAAACTGTTTGACACTTCTTCCGATATAACTTTAGTCAAGTTACCTTTAGTTTAAATTTGACGACAACATTCTAAAGCAGTTGACATAATGGCAGTGAAGAATGCCGACATGGCAATGAAATATGACGTCATCGCAGTGAAATATGACATACTCGCAGTTAAATCGTTTGTTTTGACATTGTCTTCTGCAAAATTTGTTAAACTTAGATTTATACAATGTTTAAAGTGAAGAAACTTTAAAAATAGTATGAAACAGTTTGGATCCAGATCAGACGCCGCGATACGCGACGTCTGAACTGGATTCTAAATGCTTGCCAAAATGAGGGAAGTCGCGATCAGCAGGCAAATGGTTAATGTGTTACAACGATAGAGATTCACATTGAGAGTTACTGAAGAGACAATTTACTGTACAACAGAAAACTGAAACTTACGGTCAACAGGGATGGTTGGTTTCTCAGGCCGGGCAGGAGCCGGACTATCCGCTGTAGTCACCGTGTTATCTAAGAGGACGGACAATCGCCTGTTAAATGGACAAACAAGCGGACAAACAATAGGAACCCATCGATAACGATGTGTAATGTTTAGGGTATACATGCCATAAGTCGCCAATCTCCATTAAATGAAAGCCAACCTGTAATAAACTTGTATCTAACGGTACTTTGGGAAAATAACCAAAACTTGAGACTAAAATGCGTGTGTCGCCAATTAAACCAATCGCCCATTCATTAATGGACGAAGTTTACTATTCAAATGAATAATTCAACTGAAGTCACTGATAACGAGAGTTAGTTAACGGCAACTGCAGTTGTGGGACCTGATAGGCATCCGGACAAAAATATGCAATTCAGACTCATCTGGGTTTTTTCAGGTCTGACTTTGGAATCACCTTCCTACTTTGCCGCAGTTCTAGGACGTAATTGTCATAGAGAATGTATGTTTCTGTTCATAAGACCGAGTTAAACCCCCCCCCCCCCCCCCCCCCCCCTGCCAAAAACTAAAATGAAGGCAGGTCACATTCGCTGCCTGGCAACGAATGATATTAGCGGAACTCATTTTCCTGAAATCATCATCATCTCTATTCATTCATCGGCGCTATATGACATATTTTGTGCCGCAATGGCGTAAACCCCAACTCCTTTATTAATATTTTATGATGACATCAGCGCTGATCAAAACATCACCATCATCACTTAGTACTCGAAGAGTTAATAAATATATACTACATGTATACGAATGCTAAGTTTTCGAGTATGTGTAACAAGAAGATACTGATGTCATTTTGTACTAGTAATTTGTTGAATGTGATTGTGATATTCTTTAACAAATTACTTTAAACATATTTATGGCATTACAATATACATGCAGGGGACTGCCGAACTAGGCTGGAAGTCTTGGTAACATTATATAATGCCCGCACCCCATATATTAACAAAACAGTAACATGACAATAAAAGAGATGGATGTTAGAATAATTGTGGAAAAGTATGGTTCTGCGGTACGATCATTTAAGTCAAGTTGTCTGACAGTAACGACATAGAAGGTGTACTGCAAATCGCAATCTTTTGACTGGTAGATCTACACACTTTCGGAAATTTATGTTCGACAACTTATTTGCCATCAAGGGAATAACAATTACGAAGACTTGTTTTTTAGCGTTTGGTACGTGGCGATTTTATCCGTTAAGTTTGTTTGATTTGCTTAACAATTTACTCCATATCATGTTTATAGTATTGAAGATAATAATAATAATAAGATGTGTAACCACTTAAAGCATACTGAAAGTAAAGAATAATGCACATGAAGGCGCATTCTATTGTCCTTTCAGCATGCTTGAAGCCATCATCTGCAAGTAATGTAGAAAATGTTTCTTATAACCCATATTCATGGCTGTATAAAATAGAACTATTTTTTAATGAATGAATAGATTCAAGGCGTAAACGTGCGTATCTATGGATTAATGGATTTAACGACTTACCTGGTCAATGAACGTTTATTTGTGTTTCATTGTGTATAGTACCCAGGGGTGTATCGTCAGTCAAATCGGAACAGAAAATCATTTTTGCCCATGAAGTCGAGGACATTTTTTAAAGTTCTGTGTTTGATTTTCTGTTGGAAATGATCCATAATAGGAACAATATTGATGCACCAGTTAGCCATAGAATTGACATATTTACTTTGAAGCTAGTATTGTATATTTATTAATATATATACTTATATGGAAAAAAACGCCGATTATGTTTTACATCTTCAAAGATCAACAGGATCATCGTTTTTGCGAAACGATATACCACTTTGTATTGTTTCACAACTGAAATGGCACACAGCGATTATGTGTTATGTAAGATACATATCATGGCAATAGTTTTAGGATTTGTATTCTGCTACATACATGTAACACGTGGAAGAGGTATTGGTTAAAGCAGGAACATATTACTTACTCAATAAACCGCTTTTACAACCAAAGAAAGGGATTTGTATATCTTCTCTGGCACGAATGTGTTACATCACAAGACAAAACAGGAGAAAGTGCCATGAGATTTTTAGGTACAAAAAACTTTGAGAATATTTTTCAGGGAACTTCCTTCGACTAAAAATTCAAATTGCCGCCAATTTACTTTCCCTATTCCTATATTTATGCAATGAAGAATACTTTATTGTTTCCGACTTAAATGAGTTTAAACGCAAATGCTCTTCAATAGACAGTTGAAAATGATATGTTCTAAAATATTGACATTTTACTTTACTCTGAGTAACAGGTAAATACCAGCGTCTGATCTGACTCCAAGCTACTTGCAATGGAAAAAATGTTATAAATGCGTTTATTGGAAACAAAAATTGTCTTCTCCATTGTACATTTGATATATCAATAAAACGCAAGTTTTGTCTCGATACTAGTATGGACCATTTCTCATGATGTATCTTAAGGTCATTTTAACATAGTACTCTATCATTCAAACACAACACGTATTAACAAAAAGAGGCGTTGGTAAATAACTATTGTAGCCGGTTTAAGGTAGTGAATGGTGATACAAGGCATGTTACGGAAATTGTGCTCAAATACATGTAGCTGTGAGTTCTCTACTAAATAAGTGGATAGAAGTGGCATGAAGCCTTTATTTAAAACTCTTAAAGTTGTGACTAATTTATTTCGAACACTAGCAGAAGACTATTGTTTCAGACTAAAAGATCTTAAAGCTTTAAAGATTAAAGCCAATTTCACCATGAACATGTCTATTTACGCATATTAGACCAACTTATTCTGCATAAAAAATAGAACTACGTTATACCGCCGTTAGTATCCATAAAATGAAATATATTCTTTCTTTTAGCAGATGGTATCTAAAACAGGCTGAAAGTAAAGCATATTACGTATTCTGCTTTACTTTCAGTATGTTTAAGTGTTTTATGTCTTCGAAACTAGAAGCAAGCTATGGGGTAATGGATTAAAGATCAGTGCATGCTAAAACCTCTTTATTGTGGTATTTATTTCATGTCCTTGTCGCTCTATGTCCATCAATTCCCATTAAGCATGTTACAGAAATTGTACTGGAGTAGTTGCGAGTACTTTGTTCCGAATGATTTAATCTAACCGTGGCGGCGATTGATTAAAAACCTCTGGGGTTAAATAAACGTCAGAAATCATTTTCCAGTCATTTCGACAAGCAATGAAGTGAATAAAACAACGTTCTTTATGCGAGCAACATTTCAACGAATTGCTAATCGAACACGTTCAGCGGGAACACAGAGAACATTCTGTTCATTTCGCTCGTTTTTCCAATAGAGTACTCTTTTAGGAATAAATTCATTAGACATTTCATAGGTCATAACGCAGAATTTATATCATCTTTCAATGGCTTTCAATTAGGCAGCGAGGGGCGAACGTCTAAGAAATTGGCGAGATTGCTTCTTTACGAGGCAGTGCACTTCGATGAATTGGTTACAATTTGGCTTTTATTAATTCGAAAACACAATACATCCTTAACGGTTCAATGTTTGGTCCGTGGCGCGGAGTCAGATGTAATTATTATAGCCATATATTCGTAGTCAGATATTCGATTGCTGATTCGGAATTTCATTTCACAAAGAAAATACATATTAAATCTCGTAATGTGTAATAAGTCATTTCATACCGACTCCTTTTATATAAATCTATCTAGAGTGTCAGCCTACAATAAAGACCGCAATTCATATAATTCCACTTCTGACACCAATAATGATTTTGTGGGGGCCATTGTATTAATTTGATGTACGGGAACAAACCAACCATGCCTTAAGTATTTATTGAATATATTTCTCATTTCAAACGCAATTTAAACCGAATACAGAGAAACTTGAATAACTCAATTGCGCTTTAGTAGATTTAGCTCGTAGTTGAACCCATTTATACCCAGTGGATTCTTCCATGTTATATATTGTATTAGTCCTTTTTTTATCAAAGGGATGCCTGGTCAAACTTTTTATTTTCATTTTGTTTTACATTGAAATTCCTATCAGCAAACAGAGTAGACTCTGATCAGACGCCGCATAATGCGGCGTCTGGTCAGAGTCTATCCTGTTTGCCTATGTCCCATATATGGGATCGTGGGCAAAAATGGGTTAAGTAGATAAATCCAACTTGATTCGATTGGAAGTATTCATATTAGTTTGGCTACGTTTGAGATTTGAATCGTGATTAAGGGTGCTTTCTGGTAGAATTGGTTATAAATATATATGTATAAGGGTGTTCTAAAAGCACTGTGCATTTCCCCATACAGCAACGTTGCATATGAAATAGCAAACAGTGCAGGCCTGGAGTGACGTCTCAACAGGGCCTATATAGTTTTCAAATATCCTCTTTAGCAAACTAGACCTAAATGGGTATTAGAGTATGCCTTTGTTATACTTACTCAATGGGCACTTCTGATTGATACTTTTAATGTTTTAGTGATATTCGTTAACATATTTACCCT
Source organism: Gari tellinella (assembly GCA_922989275.2). Taxonomy (NCBI): domain Eukaryota; kingdom Metazoa; phylum Mollusca; class Bivalvia; order Cardiida; family Psammobiidae; genus Gari; species Gari tellinella. Next base: position 52,871,781 of record OV277866.1, read on the forward strand.
AGCGATGAGTATACTCGTCATTTACAAACAGGATACCTGTAATCAGGGCAATATACCAACACCAATCCTTAAGAACTGGACTATACTTTAACCCTTTCGGCGCAAATTTAATCATGAGGTATTTACCACTACGCCGTTATTTTGTCGTATGCTTCAATATTATTAGCTGCAAAATCATTTCAAAGTTAGATTTAAGAGAGTACATTTGTATAACATAAGAACTACCGAAACGAGTGTCAAACAGTTTTGATCCTGATCACAATATAATGGACAAAAACCGGACCAAAACTGTTTGCAAATGAATTTATGACGTCATTGAAAGTGAAAATGTTAAAACCAAGTCATATTCAAAGATTACTTACGTTTATCATCCACTGACTATGTTAAAGACATAATGCAACATAAAACATTCGAACGAGTTATTCTGCTCAATCGGTGGCGTTTTGCTATAACTTTCATATTGCCAGACGCTGTCACCTGTCATAAACACAGAAACCCAAAATATTTAAAATGAATAACAGAATCGTTTTCTTCAAACATTTGGTAAAGTAATATTTCGTCCTTCCAGCATACGTTATCATCAAACGTCTTCATAATATATGAGATCAATTCTCAATTATCTAGACGATGTGTCTCGATCACTGTATGCAAACAACATTGGATATCAAGCGTTTGATGAGACCATTCCTCAATCAGCCAAAGGATGTGTCATGGCTTGTCAAAGGGGAACAGAATGGACGATCAAACTGTTCTTGAAGCAGTCAGTTCTCAGGCATTTCCTTGTGAAAGATTGATAAATTATAGTCGTTATTTACACAAGCATAAACTAGACGCCATGAAACGGTTTTGTTAATTTCGCCACTCTCCAATGTCAATCAAGTCATCAAGAACCGTTTACGGAAACGCCTTTATCAAGATGAACATTAAACAATTCAATGCATATGAAATATCCCCATATTTGCAGCGCAACTGCTCGATGTAAATAACTGAGGCAAAATTCATTCTGTATTAAGTTCCTCATCAATATCTGAGAGCACATAAGGATGACAAATTGATATTTAATTGTGAGAAAATGTTAATTTTTGCACTCGTTGAGATGATGCATGGTATAGGCCACTGTACTGTAACAATCAAAAGAAATACAAGAGTTTATCAAATAACTTAATTTATACGTACATGAATTCGGTATTATAAAGCATTTAAAATCTAAGTACTTGAGAGTAATGATGATGGTTCCAAACTGAAATACAGAGGTATGGAATGAACAGAAAAACAGGATGTAAATAGTGAAAATTCTTAAAGCAATATTTCTGTTTTACTGTCTTTTATAATAGGATTTGTAACTCTATATATACTCAGGGAATTTAAAAACTGTGCATGGTTAAAATTTATTTCAAATGTACACGTTTTCAATAAGCTCACGTCGATAAGATACGTATGTTTCCGTTACACATGTGCGTGTTCGTTTTCAGTCTTCAAGCTTTACGGCTAGAAACATTTGAGGAGTTCGTCTAATCAGCTGGAGGACAGTGCTGAAAAGATTACGCTAATTTTGAATCCATCCGTGACGTCCTAGTGTACGTCCCGTTCTGACGTCAAACCCGCCATATTGTCTCAAAGCATGGCAGCGCTCACCCACACGTTGCTCGTGTGCGTTGTCACGGCTATTGATACAGAACAAAAAAATTGAGGTCATTGACTGGCCCGCAGTCTCATCCAATCTCACGCTAACCGAGCACGTTTGGGATGAGATTGGGCGTCGTTTGAGACGTCTACCGAACCAGCCATTGACGTTGGAACAGCTGGATGATTGTTCAGGTATTGTAAGGAATGGCATTCTTTAGCGTTGGCGAGGTCCATTCGACAATGACGCTATGCTTGCTTTGATGCAAACGGAGGACACTTGCGTTATTAATTCTGTGACATAGGTTTTGACCCTTAATGACAAAAACGCATGGCAGTACACTCATGATTGACATCACACATTAATGACTCTTATGAAACGTCAGATCGATGTTCAAAATACAGTTGAGAATCTGTTATTCTTTCCCAATAAACGCGTTTACGCTAAAACTATTATTTGCAGTGCAAACAGTTTGGAGCCAGATCAGACGCCGGGTAACCCGGCGTCTGATCAGGCTCCAAACTGTTTGCCACCAAAATAAACAAGAATTATCAGAATTGTCCAAAAGTTGTTCTTTTCTACGTTTTAGCGCTTTGCGTTTGCGTACGTTTGCGTTTAAACGGGAAAGAATAACAGATTCTCCACTGTAACACTATAACACAGTCAGTTTATATCTGGTTTGTTATTCCTATTATTTATAATGTTATTCCCAATGCACAGTTTTTTAAATTCCGTGAGTATATTATTATATAAAGAGAACCATTTAACATTGGATGATAAATTAATGCAAAGAGCCTGAAAATCCGGATTCGGTCTAAATCCTATTTTGTAAATGATTTAAACAAATGTTCGGTCATATTTAGGGATCAATCATACATATTATGGTCTTTAAACATTAAACAATCTAAATGAAGCTTTTTTCAAACAGCCACGAAACCAACAACACTCGATGCTGCCGCGTTTCAAAGCAGCATGCCACAAACTATGCACATTCAAAACAACGTGAAAGTAGGTTCTACCAATTTTACGATTATCATACCGAGTATTCACTCAAGATTGTCATGTTTCTTCACTATAAGTTTATTTGAAATCGTTTCACTGTTTTTTCAAATATATGTCTCAAATCTGACCGAGATTTCGTTTTTAAGGAACTGGTAAAGTGGTAATACTTGTACCCAAATATATTATTGAGTGTTGCTTATTTAGGCGGATGAGGACTATGTAAAAGTTTTGATCTCGATGCTGGCTAAAGATGGTTCCAAATATTTGAAGCGATCAAAGGTGAATCAATGATGGTACTTATTAATTGGGCATTCGTCTTTATGAGGGGATCAGCGTTTGTAAAGGATTCACATATTTGTAGATATAGTTCAATAGGTTAACAAAATTTGACTTTATAAGTCAAAGAAATAAGAAAGTTCATCAAATAATTAATCAGGTTGGTAAAAGGCATCTATTCAGAGTGCCTTATTGTACGGAAGTCAATAGAACGTTTAACACATTCCGGTCTAGTGTCTAATAATCTGACCATTGATAAACAGTATCAATATTGTTGCTATTGCATATGAAATACTCTGCTGCATGGAATAACCTTGTATGTATATTATCATAATGAAATCGTTCAATAAGCATATAGGGAAAGTCCATTGCAATAACCAGATGTATTCTGCTTTACTTTCAGCCTGCTTTAAGTAATCGCGCTTGAAAAAAGAAAACTTGGAAATCTTGGGATCAACTAATGGCAGCCATAGGATTTAAATAAACGTTTTAATGTTATTCCATTTATAATGTCATCGGATTTTATTTCTCAAATCTAAAATTGAGGTATATTGAAATAAGTGTCAAACAATTTGTATCGTAACTTCTAAGCAGGAGCCAAACTGTTTGCAAATAATAGCTGTACAAAGGATAAGGCTGCCAAGAGGTTAACTGACCTAACAGTCCTTTTCCTACGTCTGGTCATAACTCAAAATGTTTTGTGCTTGTCTATAGGTTTCTTGAAATATACATGTGAATAGAAAAACAAGAATACGAATAATAACAATAATAATAATAATACGAATACTACAAATAGTAATACGAAGACATCTACTAATAAGAATACGAATACTACCAACGAATACTACTTCTTATAAGAAAACGAATATTTACTACTAATAATACGAATACAACTAATATGAACACGAATACTACTACTAATAATACGAACACTACTACTAATAAGAGTACGAATACTACTTATAATAATACATGTACCAAACCACACAGACTTGTACCTCTTATAATAAAAATACTACTACTAATAATACGAATAATACTAATAATAATGATACTCATACGAATAATAAATAAACGAATAATACAACTAATAAGACGAATACTACTGCCAATAAGAATACTGCTTGTGCTGCTTACAATAATACAAAAACTACTAAAATAATGCAAATACTACAACTAATAAAACGAATACCACTAATAATAATACGAATACTACGACTCTTTATACTATGAAAACTACTTATAAAAAACGAATACTATTGCTAAGAATAAAAATTATTCTAATAAGAATACGGCTTATATTAATTCGAATACTTCTAATAATACTACTACTATACTACTACTATGCTGACTGTCGCGAAGCGACAATGTCTGTTTTCATCTTTTTATTTCACCGCTGTCCTCCACTCATTTCTCTGTCGTGACAGTTTAGCACAGTAATGCAGTTTGATGCTTCTCTGCGTCAGTTTCTCTTGATGGTATCCTTAAACCGTAGACCCCTCTTCCTTTGACCAACTGGTAGCACTGAGAACAGGATCTGTTTTGGAAGTCTGTCTTGTGACATCCTCATAAGATGTCCAGTCTATCGAATATTCTTTCAAATCAGGAGGTCTTCCATGAATGGCAGTCCTGTTCTATCCAGTATTTCCACGTTTGTCACTTTGTCCTTCCAGGATACCCCCTGAATGGATTGAAGATGCCGCATCATAAAATACTAAAACACGAATAATTATAATAATAATAATAATAATGATAATAATAATAATACGAAAACAACTAAAATAAGAATACAAATACTACAAATATTAAAACAAATGCGAATAATAATTACAATACGAATACAATTACTAATAAAAAAACGAATACATGTACTACTAATAATGATACGAATACTTGATTTAATCATATGTTATTGCATATATCAGATATCATATACATGTATCGACTAACATGTACACAGCTTTACATCATATATGTATACAAATTATCAAAAGAATATAATATATTGCAAACGGGTTGGGCCACAAGTTATACCAACATTAGAGAAGGCCCTTTCCTTGATGTCAATCGTAATTACGATATGATGTAATGCAGAAGAAAATATTACTATCTTAGTTTACAAAAAGAAAAGGGAAAAAAGAAACTTATTCAAGTATAAAGAAGAAAAGAAAATCCATTTTTTCTCCCCCCACATGTGACCACCCAGCCCAGATCCAACCAATTGTTATTTACATAGTTTGTGGATATTGGAATAGGTAAAGTATTTTGTTTCAAAACGTTAGGTTCTTTTAATAAATTTATGAAACTCCTTAAAGAGCAGCGAATTGTCTTCGTGTGTAAAGTCAGTGTTGCCAAATAGCACAGTATTAGTATTCAGTGTACGGAGGTGTTGTGTTTTTGTAGAAAGAGAAGACGTTCATCAGCATACATTTGACATTCAAAAATAAAATGTTCAGCATCTTCTATATCAGAGCCGCATCTACAAGTAGGGCTTTCACGTAAATGATTATTGTAAAGATCGAAATTAAGATCACTACAGTTGTTACGTATTCTACAGTGGTATACTGATAAACGTCCGTCTCCCTCTACAAAAAAGGATGGTACTTTAGGGGCTTTATAAAGTTCTTTAAGTCGATACTTGAAAATTGCTAAAGATACAATACTTCAAATCAGAATACGAATATTACTAATAAGAATATAAATGTTACTACTAATAATACGAATGATACTAATACTTTTATTACTACTAATAATAATTATATGAATACTACTCATAATAAAACGAATACGAATAGAAAAAATATATAATAATAATACGAATATGATTAATAATAATTATACGAATGGTGATAATAATAATATTAATAATAATAGTAACAATAATACGAAAACTGATTATAATAATACGAATAAGATAATAATAATACAAATTAAAAAGATACGAAGACGATGATTTCAAAGCAGAAGACATCATGGCAGGTGAAGAGTTAATGGCTATAGTTTACATGAGTACAAAGCCAAACATACTACAGTCGAAACTCGATAATTAAACTCGCCTTATTTCGAAAATATCCATATTTCATAGTAAAACTTGGCCAACTTTTCACTTGGAAATACGGGTATGTTTGACTAAAATCAAATTTAAGAAATACAGGTATGGTCGATTTGAGCGAGTTGGAAGTATCGAGTGTCGACTGTATTTAGGAACACTGGATAAGAATTCATTTCCAAACAAACGCGTTGTTCATTACAAATAATGATGATCAAACGTTTAGCGTAATGTTTTCGACCACCAGACTAAGGCAGTTCAATGACCTTTGGTTGATTTTACCAAATGGTATATTTTTAGACATAAAATTTATGCAGTAGTAATAAATCGTTCTATTGACCTCAAAACAATTAAACATGGCTGTATTGCACTTTTTCCATATGCCTAAAGGTATTGGTAAAAGTAGATAATATGATTTTTTTTCTTTCCAAATAAACACGTTTACGTTAAAACATTTATATCCATTGCAAACAGTTCCATGCCAGATCTGACACCGGCTCTCTTTTAATCAATCCGTCTATATGACTCTCTCTCTCTCTCTCTCTCTCTCTCTCTCTCTCGGTCTTTTTTTCTCTCTATAAATATATCTTACTATCACTCTATGTCTCTCTCTCGCTGGTTTTCTCTAGTTCTCTATATATCTCTCTCATTCACTATCTCTCTCACTCTCTCTCTCTCTCACTCACTCTCTCTCTCTCATTCACTCTCAATCTTCCCTCTCTCTCTCTGTCCACTTTACTTACATTCCGTCGCTCGGTTCTTTTAACCCCTTGTCCCTACGATCATTCGCTGTAAATGTCACTATCTTCTGCATTATTTCTTTCTTCTTCTTAGCTGTCTGAGTCTCTCTCTTTCTCACACTTACTCATTCAATTTCTTCTCTTTCTGCCTATCCTTCTCATCCTTCACACAGTCGTTCACTATCTCCAAACACCTGTCTCTCCATATGTATATCTCTTTTTCTCTCTCACTCATTCACTTACTCTCTCTCTCTCTTACGCTAACTAACTCTCTCTCTCTCTCTTCTATTCTTCCCTCCTTCACTCACTACCTCTAAACCCCCTCTCTCCATATGTATCTCTCTGTCTCTCTCTCACTCACTCTCTCTGTCTCTCTCTTTCTCGCTCACTAACTCAATCACTCACTCACTTTCTCTCTCTCTCGTATATCCTTCCCTCCTTCACTCAGTAACTCATTATCTCTAAATCCCTCTCTCCCCATATGTCTCTCTCTCTCTCTCACTCGTTCACTCGTTCACTCTTTCTTTTCTCTCTCTCTCTCTCTCTCTCATTCACTCACTCCTCTCCACCACCTCATTCTCCTCTTAATCTGGTCTAATATTCCCGGCAACTTTCCTCTATTTATGACAATAACTGAACAATCTTTACTCCCATAACAGCGCCATCTCACCCGGCAACTTGCTATTTTTTGAAGCAGAAAAAAATAGCTTCACACAAAAGAGCTATTCAGGCGGTTTTATTATTCAACTCTATTTGGATAGACAATATTGATGGGTGACGGACAGTAATCTTTATGCTTAAAAAGATGGGCATATATGGCGATAAGAGAAAATTTATGTATGAGCAATTTGTAGGGGATTGCGTCTAATTGAGTTTCGACTTTGCAAACAGCCATTTTCATCACAGTTCCTGATCCCACTCGTGCCGCCATGAGCCCCTTTAATGCCAAAGCGTTCCAAACTCATATTCTTTGATTCACTCGATATTAACTTGTTATTGTTCATGATGGGATGGCGTCCTTATCTATAGTTTTAAACTTGGTCCAATTTTATCGAAAATAGTCAGAAATGGCACGTTATTTTATTTTGATCCCCCTCACAACGATTCGTGACGAATTGGCCACGGCTGATATGCAAATGTGTTTTTATCGGCGAGGATGGATTTTAAAAACTAATACGGCTCTTATGTTTGCGTCGATTGGTCTTCGATCGTTTTGTTAATGGTGGTCGTTTTGTATTTAGAAGCATTTAAATGGGAAATATTCGCCGGGACAAATAGCTTGGAATGCCTTCTTTAGTATCGGAGGGAGTTCGGTGGCTAGACAATTTAATGTTGTGTTTTACGGGGTTTTACCTCTGCAGGGGTTAACCATTTCGCTGCTGTAATATCGTCATCTGAAAAAAATGACGTCTGCTTTAACCCCTTCGCTGCCATGACGTCATCAACAAGTGTCGTCTGCGTTTTTTTCTAAAATAAATTTTTTTAAGTATTTTGACTTACGAAATATGAAATTAAGTGTCAAACAGTTTTGATCCTGATCAGACGCCGCTTTACGCGGCGTCTGATCAGGATCCAAGCTGTTTGTTAAAAACCAGTATAGTCGGGGTAAGGCAGTGAAGGGGTTAATCTATCAAATATGGATTTACATTTTGATTGAAGAAACATAGATACGTGTGTAAAAACATTCTGGATCTAGATCATACGCAGAGTTACTCGGCGTCTTATCTGGACCCAAACTGTTTGAAAATGTTTGCCAAGCGGTGCTCATTTTAAGGACTAATCAAATTAATGTTGGAATTTTCAAGCACCGAGGAGAGAATAGGCTGGGGGTAAAACGTAAGACCGAAACTGATCTGTAGAAGATTTTTGTATCATAAATGTATTATAGCAATAAAGTGTTCAGAAGTAATACGAGTGACATTTACAGCTGTATGGGTGCCTTTGTAAAACAATGGAACATTCATTATTCTTAATTTTTAAACGCACACAAAGCGCAAATGCAGTGCAATAAAATGTAAAAAAATAACGCGTTTGTATTCGAATGATATTTCAACCTTTCTGGTAGAAGGTTTGAGCCTGATCCGTTACCCGGCGTCTGATCTGACTCCAGACTGTTTGCAATGCACATAAATTTTAAGAATATTGGGAAAGATTAACGTCTTCCCCATTGTTGCATTTACAAAAACTTAAGACCCAGATGAGACGCCAAGTTACCTACAGTTCCATCGGAATCAAATCCGGTTGACACTCTGTTGATTTTTCCTGGAAAGATTAAGATGATGCCATGACCGAAAAATGATTGCATGTATGTTTCTAAAACAGAAAATTGTCGCAGACAAAATAATGTTGCAGAGAGATAATAGTTTTAGCAGACTACCGATGGTTAAGTGCAAACTATTACATTGAGTCAGTTGCAAGGTGGGCATACAGTGGAGAAAACGTTATTCTTCCCCAATAAACGCGTTTACGAAAAAAAACTATTATTTCTATTGTAAACAGTTTTGAGCCAGATCAGACTTGTTTGCCACCAAGAAAACACATATTATCATAATTTACCAAAAGTTGTACTTTCTACGTTTTAGTGATTTGCGTTTGCGTTTCGTTTGCGTTTAGACGGGAAATAATAACGTATTCTATACTGATACAGAAAGGTCACAGAAAGATGAGCATCACGGGAGGTAGTATAAGGTTTGATGATGTAATAACACGTGCAATGAAGATTGCAATTTAATACTAATATAAATCAGAATTACATGAAATAAAATGATATCTTTGTTTGATTGGTTTGGCTCGTGTCTATAGGAGAAAATTGTAAATAATATAACTGTATACTAAATTCGATAATCCCTTCACTATCAAGAGGTTTGTCATCTGCTTAAAACAATTGTCGTCTGCCTTTATTTCGGAAATTCGTACAGTGGAGAATCTGTTATTCTTTCCCAATAAACGCGTTTACGCTAAAACTATTATTTGCAGTGCAAACAGTTTGGAGCCAGATCAGACGCCGGGTAACCCGGCGTCTGATCAGGCTCCAAACTGTTTGCCACCAAGATAAACAAGAATTATCAGAATTGTCCAAAAGTTGTTCTTTTCTACGTTTTAGTGCTTTGCGTTTGCGTACGTTTGCGTTTAAACGGGAAAGAATAACAGATTCTCCACTGTAGGTGTTTGGCTGAGGAATCATTGAATTGAGTGTCAAACAGTGGTAATACTTTTGTTATTTGCTGATGATATGGTAATTCTTGGGGATTCACCTGGAAATTTACAAAACAGTCTCAATCTATTGAATACCTATTGTAACAAATGGAGCTTAGAGGTGAACCTCACGAAAACTAAAGTGATGGTGTTTAGAAAAAGGGGCAGACTTTTAGAACACGAAGTATTTACATATAATGATTGTGATTTACATAGATACTTTATTCAGTACAAAAGACATCGGCTTATTATTATTATTATTTATTATTATACCCGATTTATATAGCGCTCTTTTCACACAGGAGTTGTGCGTTCAAAAGCGCTTATCAGTACACAGTTGCTATATACATATAATTATGGTCATGACAATGGTGGAACAGTAATATGTAATGATCTCTATTAAAGATAGTGCGATGCATCGAAAAGTAGTTGCAAAGTGTAAACTTTTAAGTGTAGAATTTTGACTTGTAAACGTTTATACCAGAGAGAAATGAAAAGCTTTTCGAACTAAAGATTTAGATGACTAGCAAATCAAAAGGAAACTATGGCTATACTATACAACCTGTTTGCTATACATCAACTAGGCACATATACTGTACAAGTAAAGCAGAGGTGAAACAAAAATAGAGCAGTCTTGTATTAAGCGGCCACGAAATAGGAAACACATTGGTCGACCTAGATTCAACTTATTGAACCCAGGCGACGGCCATATTCGTCCTGAACGAACACTATAAAATATTAGCATTTCACTTTTTCCATACAGATATAGGAGACCTAGACCAGAGGGCCTGTTTAAGATGCAGTGTCTGTCATTTTGCTTTGCCGTTTGACTATGAAAAGTACCCCTTTATGCAAAACACTGCAGATCCAGAGCAGGGGGGCTCAAACATGAGTCCCCTGGGCAGGATCAGCACTGTCCGCATATTTACAATCCAATTTAGCTATGAGGAATACGCTTTCCTGCCCGCATCGTGTGAACCTCGAACAGTTGGATCGAAAATGCATTATAGTGCAACTATGAGGAGCTTACGATTCCTATGCGGATAACGTAAACATACAAACTTATAATATAATGATAATGATTGTGATTTGGAAGTTGTAAATAATTTCAACTACTTCGGAACGATTTTTAATTATACTGGTTCCTTTGTTCACAACCAAGAACAGCTGATAGGCAAATCCCTGTCGGATTTGAATATGTTAATAATAAATTTTAAAAAAAAACTTAAATCAAAACCAAACATTCTTTGTCAATTATTTGACTCATTTGTAGGGTCAATTCTAAGATATTCTTCTGAAATTTGGGGGTACAGTAAGTCAAAAGAAATTGAAAGAGTTCATCTGAAGTTTTGTAAATCTGTTTTGAATGTTAGAACAAGTGCAGCTACAGTTGGGTACATGGGGAATTGGGTAGGTATCCTTTATGTATAAAAAAATATATGTGAATATTCTCAAATACTAATTGAAACTATTAAAAATTGACTGTATGTAAGCTTTGTTATTAAGAATGTATTGCAGGACGTAAATGCTGTTTGTCAAATGTTAAAAAAAAAGCTTGGTCAAAACGGATTTGAATACGTATGGCAACAACAAGCTTCTATAGATGATAAATCGTTTATTGTTAAAATCGAAAAGCGTCTAAGATAAAGCTAACAGCGCCTTTTTAAATTTGTTTAACAATACTTAAACTACGTTTGGCTATGAAGGTTACTTAGATAATTTGTCATATGATTTGAGACATTTTATTACAAAAATTAGATTGTCAGCACATGCTCTGCAACTTCAAACTGGACGATGATAGGAATAGAATTCAACGAGCTGAAATATATTGTATATACATGTATTGTGTTAATAATGATATTGAAGATGAACATCACTTTATTTTAAAATGCCCATGTTATTTAGAGCTATTATCAAATACCAAATATGGCTAATTTCCTAGAACTTCTTCAAACTAATGATAGAGATGTGTTGTGTTAGCTGGCAAAAAACTTGACGTTTGCCTTTATACAACGGATCTCTATGCCATATGACGTTTAAATCTTCCTCTTAAAATGATCTTAATATTATTATAATACTGAAATAGAAAAAATAGTGTACGCATTGCGTATTTAGTGACTTTTGACTAATATTAACTAAAACAGTTATTACCAACAGTAATTACTTGAATTTAATTGAATATGACATAATTATTATTTAATGTTTTAAGATGATGTACTTATGTACACGTCTGAATAAAATATATTCTGTTCTGTTCTTTTGCCCTTTCTGAAAATCGGTTACAGCTAAGTAGTTTATCGGAATATTGGGGGGAGGGGGGGTTCTATTTCAAAAGAGTTTACCCCCATAACCGAACCACAAATATATTCTTTACTTTGTATACATAACCCCATGCTGTATATCATATACCTGGGTGAAATAAAGTTATGTTCTGTTCTGTTCTGGAAAATAAACTCAGACATAAAGTATTGCATGTATTTTACAGTCGATTGTTTACCGCATGTTCATTAAAACAAAACAAAAACACATGTTTCATGAAAGCAAACGTATAAATTGAATATTGTCATTATCAATTTACAGCTGCCTATCATTTGTAAACGAGATATTGGCAAATAGAGTAGATCCAGACGAGATGTCGTAATAAGCAGCATTTTACCAGGGTCTACACTGTGTGCTATTTCAAATGAAATGTTCTGTCATTTGAACAAGCACTGCACTGTTTTAAATAATCTTGCAAATGTATAAAGTGTTCCCTCTCTACAACCACTCCCAATGGGAAACATATATTGTGTGTTGTTCGGGGGAGTTGTTGTAGGGAGGGAAAATGAATACCCTAAGAATGCTGAGCATGGTTTCTTTTAATTTGCAAACAGTTAGACCTTGGTTCAAACTGTATGTCACTCGTCTGTATTTTCTTCTGATCAATTGTCTAATAGACAACTGAGAAAAAAGCAGCAAACGGCAATTTCAAGCAGACGATAGCTGTGAAAGCGTGAGATATAATCGTCTTGTTTTGAAGAACATCGGCATGCATTTTTGTAAGGAAGGAATTGTTGTTCAGAGGGCCGTTGTAGAGAGGGAGCATTGTTTCTGTAATGAAATCGTCCGGCACACACATGGAGAGAGCTCGTTGCAATATCCAGGCATAAATGTTAAAGCACTTATACCCAGTGGAGTCTTCCATGTTTATATACTCAAACGCAATTAAAACGCACCAATCTTAAAATAGGAATATTTTTCCAACTAGGTTTAGTATTTAACCAAGCTTACAGGGGTGTAGCTAGCCCTGTGTGCATGTGGATTCACAGTTGACCTAGGGGCTTCGGGGGCATGCTCCACCGGAAAATGTTGAAAAAATGGCGCATTCTGGTGCATTCTAGGCTTTACGAGGGGCCTTATTTAGAACTGGAAAAAGAGATTTAGAAGTTCGAAATTCAACACTTTAATAACATACTCAACCATAGTGACGAATACAGTTGTCATTTACAAATAATGACCAGTACGAACACTAGTCCTTTACAAACAGTGCATACCCTGGTCAAACTGAGAGGGTTTATTCAGGAGCTCTCTGATCAAGGTCTGCACTGTTTGAAATTGTGCAGTATATTTATTGAAAAAACCCTTAAGTACTGCAGACATTACTCTGACGTAGAACTTAACATACACCATACTCAACCATAGCGACCAGTATAATTTTCATGTACAACCAGTGACGAGTACGTACACTAGTCCTAGGCAACAGTATAGACCCTGGTCAGAGGGCTTCATTTTTTTGCCGTTTACCTATAGAAACAATCCTAAATTTCAGGATAAAAATTCAACACTTATTCATGCAGTAGACATTACTCTGACGTAGTACTTAACATGATAGTCAACCCTGGCGACGAGTTTACTTTCCCTTTATTTTACAACCAGTGATGAGTACGTACACTAGTTCTTTGCAAACAATGTGGATCTTGGTCAGTTTAATGAATTTTAATAAGGCCAATATGTGCTTCCGTTGTTGTTATTTTTAATCTGACCATCGCCTAGCACCTTGAATTTTTTTTATCGTTTTCTGAACTATGTTGCATCTATTTTAAAAAACAGAAACATTTTTTAATGCTTACTACATCTATTTGATTTGGGGTGTATGTTTACAATAACATATAGAAATCTTCGCTTCAAAATATGAAACCCTAGATCTACCTCACTTTTAGTCATTATTAAAACCTAGCGTCACACAAAAACGCATTATTTTTCAATGTTAACATTTCTCCGAAATGTAAAGTTTTTGAGTTTAAAACTCGGAGAACAGCACTTTAAAATGAATGATGTCCTTGGTAAAACAAAGCTGCAAAAACGCTATTTTTCTCGACTGTTGAGGATCACTGCCTTACAGAATTTGCCTCTAACCAAGTTGAAACTTTCTGAGTTTTATAACATTTCAATGATAATCTTCGTTCCGTTGTTGGTTTCTGCCTCATATATATATAGAAAAAATACATATTAGATCTTGATCTCTTTCTAGAAGTGGATCTTTTTTTTCTTTTTTTTTCTTTTTTTTTACCAGTATCATGTGGATTCAGCTGCGTACTCGCGTATGGGTAGCTACGCGCCTGGCTTATGTCTTGCATAGGTACACACTGCTAATGTTTTTTTGTTTGTTATGTAACAACACAATGACGTCAACGTGCCGTCCGTGCAAATGCCCGTATTTGTATTATCAGTGTAGTATTCATGTGTATTGATTCGTTTTAGGCCTAAAATAAACTTCTGTCTATACACGAATAAAAAGCCGCGAAAATTAGATACCAACGTCAAAGTTCTGGGACATTTAAATGACGCCCAACGTCAACGTCATCCTTACATCATGATTTAACAGCAATATAACGCAACATCACATTCAGCTAGAGTGACTTCAACGACAGTTATTGGCTACAAACGACATTTGTAGCCAATAACGACATCAATATTCTTCAATGGCTGGCATTTTTACCTGATCTGAACCAATTGAGTACATTTGGGACCAGTTTGGACGTCGTGTGTACAACGGCGTTTTGCAATTTTAGAGCCGTCATGATGTGATTGACTCACTAGTTCAGGAATGGAATGGTATTCCACAATACCGAATACAGCGTGTGTTCCGCCGTAAACGATCCGGTCTTGCCAGGCCGTTGTTAATGAAGTGGATAGTCTTACCAGAATCTTAAATTTGTGACTTTTGAAATTCGACCTGTCTTGTTTAAGACATTACTTTGTAGAACTTACAGTACTGAATCTTATTAAATTAAATTGATAATCGCAAGCGAATTGCCATAAAATTGCCATCGAATCGCCATCGAATCGGGCGCTTCAAAAAGCAAACCGTGTGCTTGAGTCGTTTTACGCAATTTTTCCGAAGCGGTTGTGACAAAAATGGAATCGAAAAACATTAACGAAGATAGATTTGCAAATATTAGTGAGATACACAATTCAGGCAAACCTAACGCGTTAATTGCCTTGGAAACTATGCGAATTGCCATCGAATTGCAAGCGAATCGCAAAAATTGTTAATTTAATAAGGTTCAGTACTGTACCATGAATTTTATAGGTACTGTTGTGACACTATGTGTTAAAATGCTTCACCATTGTCTTATTAAAAAGAAATTTCAAAAGTCCTTTCACAGAAACAAATTAACTAAGCTTTTACGGCTGGTGCGTTTTCATTGCGTTTGAGTATATATTGGATTACCCGGTAGTCCATATTTTATCAAAGGGATGCCTGGTTAAACTTTTCATTTTCATTTTGTTTTATATTGAAATTCCTATCAGCAAACAGAGCATAATGCGGCGTCTGGTCAGAGTCTACACTGTTTGCCTATGTCCCATATATGGGATCGTGGGCACAATTGGGTAAAAGCACAAACCAATACTACATTGTATGAAACCTCGACGTTTTTCTCTCTCTAAACACGCGTTTGTGCTCAAAATACTCATGTTGTATTATCAAGTAGTATTGACTTCATTTCACTGTATCGCTTTTGTGTATAACTTGATATTATTGAAAGGGACAGAATGGCGTTCCCCACTGCATCGGAGCTCAAGACCTGGGAATATTTAAAGGGAAATAACTGCACATGAGTAGGACTCTACGACATTGTTGCTGGTAGCTGATATTCTCCCTTAGAATCATAGAACAACTTAGAGTCATTATACAGAGAGTGTCAATCTCTACATTGTATCATAACATCGTTAACCCATACACTGTCTTACCCAGGGTAAAATGGTATAACGCATTATCTATGTAAATGTGTTCCAACTCACTGAGCCCTAGTGACGCATTTATGCGTCCTTTACCAAATGTGTGCCTGTGAATAGTACACTTGTCAAATGCAAACAGTCCCTGATCAGAGGGCTCCTGCAGGAGCCATCTGATCAGGAACTTCAATGTTTGTCGTTTTGAAATTTATAACAAAAACCAACCCGATATAGTCTGAAATAGACCAGCCTTTATTGCAAGCTGGAATTGTCCATTGGAAGTCTCAGGGGATAATGAGGAAATGAGTACCTCAACAGATATGTGGGTAGTTTAAACATATTTATTTGCATAATAACATGTGCAAAGGGATTGGGCTACAAGTTATTACAACATTATCAATGGCCCTTTCCCTAGATATATACAAAACAGTGGCATAGCATAATAAAGTAGAAATTACAATAGTTACTTTGTTAGAATAGCAATCGATGGCACAACCGGGTGATGTTTATACTCATTTACATTAATACAAATTGTTTAACGATTTTCAAAAAAAAGTTGTAATCGACTATATAGTCCTTGTATCCAGTAAAGTGTTTAATAGGATAAGTAGGATAAGTTTCAAATACTCTTTGAGGTACAACTTAATGGCAAAATATTGGTTTTAGAGTGCCACCGGTTAAACTAAAGCAAAGCAACATAACTATATATAACAATAGCATAAACTTATTGTTGCGTGTTTGTTGAGAATCGCATGGTATCGTGGATGTACTTGTGGACTGTCTGAAAGATATGCATATTAAAATCAAGAGGTTTCGATTCATCTCCAGATAATAGGAGATCTAAGGTTACTTGATTTATATGAGATAGGTTGTTTAGCATAATGTTTCGTGTTTGTGTGTATAAGGGACATTCAAGAAAAAAATGAAATGAATTTTCGCATGGACTTCCGCATCTACATGATGGATCTGCAACTAGATTACAACGAAATAAATCGTAGTTTAAACAACTACATTGATGTCTTAGCCTGGTATGTAGGATATTATTCTTACGTGTTCCACATTGATAGAAAGTTGGTAATTTATCTATATTACTCCCTAGTGCGGTCTTAAAAGACTGTATGGTAGTTTTGTTTCTAACATCCTGATTTAAGGCATTCCAGCTATGTGTGGTTGACACTATAAATGCACGTTCAGTTAGACGTAAGCGTGTATTTGGGATATTATAGTCATTATTATTTCTTAGTGGATAATTAGATACTTCGCTTACAAGAGGAGGTAGTATATTGCTAAGATATGGTGGAACAGACTGGTTGTGCATTTTATAAAACAAAACAAGTTTCTTTTTCTCTCTTCTAAATTCTAAAGTCTCAAGTTCTGCTTCTCTATAAATAAACTCTTTTTTACAAAATATCGGTAACCCACATGCTATTCTTGCTGCTTCTAATTGTATGCTTTCTAGTCGTTGCTTATCGACCTGAGAACAGCCATCCCATAATTCTGATGCGTATTCTAATACTGGAAGGATAAAACATTTGAAAATTTTTAATAAAGTTCGTCGGTTTAGAATGTATTTAAGTTTTCTTAACACAGAGACCTTTTTCATACAAGATTGATATATACTATCTATATGGGAAGACCATTTACAATCAGAAGATAAATTTACTCCTAAATGTCTATGAGAAGAAACGGGTTCGAGTAAGTTGTCATCAAATGTTAAGTTTAAATTGAAAGAGTTAGTTGAATTTGTTATGAATAACACATTAGTTTTATTTGGGTTAAACTTTATCAACCATGTTTTGGACCAAGAAGATACCCTTTCCAAATCTCTGTTTATTACAGCTTCTATTTCATTAACGTTTTGAGAAGAAAATGACAATGAGGTATCGTCCGCGAATAGACGTGCTAGTGTCTCCAAGGAATCTGCAATATCATTTATGTATATAAGAAAAAGGAGAGGACCAAGTACAGATCCCTGGGGGACACCAGCATTTAGCTTATTGAAACATGATTTTTGGTTATTAACCAAAACCTGCTGTTCTCGATTATTGAGGTAATTTTCTACCCATTTTAAAAATATTCCCCTGAAACCGTATCCCTTAAGTTTTTGTATAAGACCTCTATGCCAAACCCTGTCAAAAGCTTTGGAAATATCACAAAAAATCACACAAGTATGTTGCTTTCGTTCTAAAGAATTACAAATAGAATCATACATTTCAATAAGTTGATAAACAGTTGAATGATTGGGAAGGAATCCTGATTGGTATTTATAGATAAGATTATGTTCTACAGTAAAATTATACATATATTTGAAAACAACACGTTCAAAAACCTTCCCCACACATGACAGAAGGGAGACTGGTCTATAATTCGACACTTCGTGTTTATCTCCCTTTTTAAAAAGAGGTAATACTATAGCTTTTTTCCATATATTAGGAAATGTTGAAGAATTAAGAGATAAGTTAAACAAAATAGAAAGAGGTTTACTAACAGAATCACGAGTGGCTTTCAACATATTATGACTAATCGTACCACAGCCTGTTGCTTTTCCTAATTTAAGATTTCCTAAGATGTCATGAACGTCTGTTTCTAAAATAGTTAAAGAGTCAAAGGAAGCGTTAGTACGATTTATGAAGTCTGGTAAATTTGTGTTTGATTCATCAATAGTTGAAATTGAACAGAAGTATGTATTTAAGATATCCGCCTTTTTTGAGTCATCCATTATCACTGAACCAGAATTTAGATCCAAAAGAGGGGGAATTGTTGATGAGTGTCCTGACTGACGGGTGATTCTGTTAATTAATTTCCAATAAGACCTTGGATCACTAGTGTGTAAAGTGTCAATTAATCCACTAACGTTTTCAAAAAAGTTAAGTCTGGAGTGTTTTTTCATATTATTTATCTTATTTCTTTGTGCTTTAAATTTATTTAAATTTGTTAAGTTTTTAGTAGATTTATATTTATCATGCAGTCTATTTCTTATTCTTATTTCTCTTCTGATGTCACTATTCATCCAGGGTTTATCGTTTGTTCTAATGGTTACTTCTTTTAAAGGAATACACTGTTTAGCCATTGAAATATATTTATCAGTAAATTTAACACACGCTTCATTTATATCAGAATTTTCAAAGTAGGTTACCCAGTCAAAGTTTGATATCAGATTATTGAATTTAACATAGTCGCCATTTTTGTATATCCATACACTTCTCTTGTAAGATTTGCGTATTTTAACAGGTACATTAAGATGACAAACAGAGGCATTATGATCACTCACTGCTCTATTAACTTCAACAACATAGGCACTAGTATATGAGCAACACTCGCTTATTAAAATTGGATCTAACAGTGTACTACTAGTAGCACCAATACGAGTTGGTTCATCTATAATATTAGAGAGACCAAATTGAACAATTAAATTATTTAATGGATGTCTACTTAAATCGGAAAGCATATCAACATTAATGTCTCCAGTTATAAGAATATGACTGGATGTTTCACAAGCTTTATCAACAGAATAGATAAAATTTTCCCAAAATATAGCCCTTGCATTAGGGGGTCTGTACACAGTACATAACATTAGAGTTATATTATTAAGTCTAACTTCAAGCCAGATTGTTTCCTCTAATGGCGATTCTAAGTCAGTGCGTCTTTTACAAAACAAAGTGTCCGAGCAGTAAATTAAAATCCCCCCACCCGCAAAGTTCCTGTCTTTCCTGAAAGGAGCACAAAAATTATCTAATAAAATGTCATCTGTGTGTATATTATTGTCTAAGTGAGTTTCAGTGATGCATAGTATATTATATTCGTCTGCGATGTCTGCAAGATAATCAAGTTTATTTCTAATACTTCGTGCATTCCAGTTAAAAATAGATATTTCGGAAATGGGGCCTGGGTTTATTTCAACGTCCATTGACAAAACAATAAGAATCATGATGAGAAGATAGAAATGGCTATTCTGAAAATAGCTTTTTACAGCAAGAAATTTTAGTCGGCTTAATGTTTCTGTTATGTATTTTTGTAAAATAACTAGAAACAAATTCAAAAAACTATTTTCACAACATCTTGACTGAAACAAACACCTCTTGATGATTCGACAATAACATTTACTATGAAATGTTCCTATGGCAGCTCGGTATAACATGATGTATACAGACATTAACCATTGTCATAAGTGAAGTTTTCCGAGCTGCCATAACAAGAAGCGACATGTCCATATGTACATCCACGAGCAAGCGACACAACAAGCAACAATTGAACTGATGAAAAAAACAACATGAAATGGAATAAAAGGGAAAAGGAGATACAGTACATCTCCGATTTTACCATTTTGAAACTGGAAATTCGAAGGAAAACTACTTTTATAAGGAATGATAAAGTTTTGTTTTTTTAATTGATTGTTTACTATTTATACCTAAAACTGTTCTGAAAATAGAGTCATACTGTACAATACATAAATTTAAAAGGATTGTCCCCCTTCAAATAATCACCTTTGACTAAGAGTCCATCATAAAGGGAACTACAACATTCATATACAAAAAAACAACAACCGTAGCACAAAATGCACGTGCATTACCTATCGGTGTATAACGTTTTACAATCTTTGTAAAGCGACGCCAGTGTGTAGTGAGCCCAGTGGACAGTAAATCAATAATGGATTAAGTGGGTACTGGCTGCCGGTCTCTCTCAATGCAGAAAAGACGAGGAAGGGAAGTTTAACAGAAGGTAGTAAACTAAACTAATTAAATATGAATTATCATCAATCTAGAACATTTCATGTATGGATCCAGCTCCAGTAACTAAATAAAAAATCGAAAGCTCAGAATATTCTGTCTGGATTATCAAAGTAATTTCACCCATAAACTCTCTCTAACTAACGGAATTTGGAGACAAGTAAAATCAGAACTTTGTAATATTCCATCACACGGTGTCTGATATGGGTCTAGATAAAATGTGGAGTAAATGAGAGTAGGACATATTAATATTTTGCATCCAAACCAGAAATCGTCTATAGCGGTGTCTGGTCTGGATCCAAACATCAGCTTTTTGTAATATCCACCACATGGTGTCTGATCTGGGTTTAGATAGTATGTAGAGTAAATGAGAGTAGGACATATTAATATTTTGCATCCAAACCAGACATCGTCTAAAGCGGTGTCTGGTCTGGATCCTATCAGATTTTTGTAATAACCATCACATGGTGTCTGATCTGGGTTTAGATAGTATGTGGATTAAATGAGAGTATAGGACATATTAATAGACTGCATCCAAACAAGAAAGCGTCTATAGCGGTGTCTGATCTGGATCCAAACATCAGAATGTTATAATAAACCATCACATGGTGTCTGATCTGAGTCTAGATAGTATGTTGAGTAGTATGTTTGTAGAAGATATGTGGGTATCTTTAAGGTTGAGGATCTCTAATGTGATCTGGCCAATGTTGGTCCATATCGTTACCCTAGGTGAAGCGATCGACCATTCTGGTTAGCTGTCGACCCGTTCGGAATCATGCTTAGCATAGTTCGGAACGGACCGGCAGTTGACGAGAATGGCCAATCGCTGTACGTAGAGTAATGAATTTGGTCCGATCTCATTAGGGGTCCTCAACCTTAAATTACAAAAACTAATGCTTTATCACATTATTTGGATATCTAACCCATGAAGTCAGTGGTAGTAAAGAGATCCAAAGACATAATTACAAGTATAAAATATCTTTTATTTTGGAAAATATGTATTACAATAGAGCTGTAAGTACATGTTATCTGTAAGTAAATGGGGTTTTCTTGTCATCTGTATCTTCCTACAATAGGAGTTGATACACTTCAAGATTCAGACCAAATAGCCATAATGTTTGTAGAAGTCCTATTTAACCGAGTCACCACCATAAGCGCCCTGTGTGGACTTTAGAAACAATTTGGATACAGATCAGAAGCCGCGTATCTCGTTGTCTGATCAGGATCCAAACAATTTGACAATCGCATTTATATTTCTTCAATTAGAATTTAAAAATTTGAAATTGGCATAAAGTTTCAAACGACAAATTTTTAACTCGCACTACTTTGACTGCAAAAGTGTTAATAGAGGCGATAACGTTTTACGATAAAAGGGTAACAAAGATTGTCATAAACGGAAAATGTTCTTCGGATGGTGTTAAAGTCACCACGACAGATGTCGTGAATTTTAAATGTCCGTTTGTCAACCACTACTTCATTTGCATTTGCAAACAGGTTGGACCCAGATCAAACATATACGTACATGTATTTTGGCGTCTGGTCATATTCCACACTGTCTGTCACTCAGATACAAATAAATTGTCAGAATTTTCATATAAATATCTGTTAGTGCATAGTACTTTGTTTATTCTCGTCCATGCAGTGGAGAAAACGTTATTCTTTCTCAACAAACGCGTTTACGCTGAAACTATCATTTCCAATGCAAACAGTTTGGAGCCAGATCAGACCCCAAACTGTTTGCCACTCTGATAATAATGAAAAGTCAAAATTGTCAAAAACTTGTCATTTTCTAAATTTTAGTGTTTTTGCGTGAAAGAATAACGAGTTCTCCATTGTACCATCCTCTCCTCTGTATATACAGTGTACACGCACACATAATGAGGCACAGTAAATCTATTACGATCACACATACTAAGGATGGTTTCATTTCTCAGGCGATGTTGCTTTATACAGCAACAAAGTAAAGCGGCGACCTTGTACAGAGGTGTTATGCTTTACTTTTTATCCTAGTTTAACCTTT
Source organism: Gari tellinella (assembly GCA_922989275.2). Classification (NCBI taxonomy): domain Eukaryota; kingdom Metazoa; phylum Mollusca; class Bivalvia; order Cardiida; family Psammobiidae; genus Gari; species Gari tellinella. Next base: position 52,894,633 of record OV277866.1, read on the forward strand.
AACTCCATAGATAGGCATGTGAACGCCCTATATATTATTCCTCCACTGATTCAATTTATACAATCATGAATGTGCAAAACAAATATAACAATATTTTTGTCCTAGCATATGGATCATACGGATTCTTAAAGCGGGCTGGAAGAAAAGCAGAATGCGCCTTCAGGCGCATTCTGCTTTACTTTCAACCTGTTTTAAATGGCCACTTATCGCCATCTAGAAGCTTGCTATGGAGTAAAGGGTTAAACTGTCACCTGTAGTTTAGGCTCAATATTTCTGTGTTGATTTCGTCGTAAATGTGGCTTTTACGATGTACATGTAGTATGTAAGTATGTATAAAATATATGGCACTGTGGAACACCCTGTTCAACCATGACTTCTAAAAGAATGCAATTCTAGTAAACCATCAAATTGGAATTTTCATACCCTGAATGTTAGCAGTAGATTGTGAAAACAACCAAGCATTCAAAGTCATGTTAGGGAGGCATTCTCTAAAAATGATAAACACATATATCCATCAAGTTTCCATTAACCTATTTAAACTAAATTGTTGTACACCTTAAGATGAAAACTAATGAGGCTGTGCAAATTGATTCAACTGACTGTATCATACTATGATAAATGTACGGAATTCCGTTGGTGCCACCTTAATTGTCGTATGTGGTGTTTTGAGGTCGACGCACGACACAGGAAGCGACACAATATACGACGCATGACAACGCGACACCAACGGAATTCCGTATGGAAGATTTCATAATTATGTTACACCTCATCACAGTTTGTGTGTGTACAATGTCGCTGTCTGATTGAAGAAACCACCAACATCATCAGCTAGGTTTCTTTCACATACTTATGTACACTATTATCTATCTGTTTTAATAATACAACATTTAGGAAACATGTATATGTAAATGTAAGTATCGCATGATTCCAAATGTGATATACAGTAATGATAAAATGCATGGGAATGACTAATATATATACATGTATATTTACAAGTCAATGTCAAGACGTGCTCTTTTCAGTCTGTGAAATTGTCTACACATGAATTGAAGCTTACATCTGTATGAACAAGTGAACTATTTATTTAAGATATTAGTAAACCCCTTCACTGCCTTACTCTTAGTACAATTGTTATTTGCAAACAGTTTGAACAATGATCAGACGACGCGTACCGCGGCGTCTGGTCAGGATCCAAACAGTTTTAAAATCATATTATTGCTTGAGTCAAAATACCTTGAATAAATTCTTTTGAAGAAGTCATACAAAGTGACATAACTGTTTTGGAAAACCAGGTACTTATATGACTAATAATGATTTTTTACAGGTAACTATTTACATTTTCCTTGAGTCGTAAACAATGCATGAGCAACATGTAAGTTATGTATGAATGTTCACCTTAATCATCCATGTTACGTTCACGATATATTTTTATCTATTACGACCACTGAAGTTAATACATTCTTGTTTAAAGCAGGTGATGGCATAAAGAAAAGGTAAAGGTACAGTAGAAATTTCCCGTATAAACTTTCTACTTTACCTCCATCGTGCTTTAAACTGTCACCTGACTTTATAACCATCAATACTTCTTATCTTCAGTGGTAGAAATAATTTGATGTCAGTAGTCACTGGAGTCTACTAAGGGATGTAAAAATATAACTCCAGTCGAGGCTCGATACCTCAAATACTCGCTTAAGTCGAATATGAACAAGATGCGTTTTAACTTTTTAACAGTCGACTGAAACAAGTTCGGGTTATCGAGACACCCTCGTGGTATTCATGTACATTTATCTGATTGATGTTTAACGCCGACATATTAAAACCAATATTAATGATGTCACTAGCAAGAAAATGTCCGTGTAGACGTGTCCACTTCCGCATGTGCGCGATTCCTGATCAGCGTAGCACACTTCTGATGTGGTAGGGTCAAACGGGATGCTGCCACCTTAAAAGAATAAAATAATGTATGAAACATTGTAAGATATTAAAAGTGTAACTAGCTTGTGGTGCCATACACGTTGAGTCTACTTATATGCTGTATGTAAGTTATTTTTCTAGATTAAGTATAACCTCTCTTTCACGACCATTAAATTGTTTTAAATAGCAGATGTTTAATATAGATGACTGCTTAAAGCAATGTGAACGTAAAGCAGAAAGCTCCTAACTATTTTCGTTCACTTTGCTTCAAATTTTCACCTGTCTTTTATGCAGTAGATTGGCTTTCTTTTTAGTGTTCATAATTAGTCTCTTGGAAATGACAGTTGACAATAAAACAAATTTTAAAAGAAATATATCCTTAGATCAATATATGTACGACATATGTATACCTATATTGGAGAAGAAGTTAATGTTATTCTATCAAAATTTGCATTTTTGTTAAAATGATATCCCTTTAATCTAGTTTTGAGCAAGTTCAGAGGCCGGTTAAATCCTTTGAAAGCATTCATTCTCTCTAAGCTACACATGTACCAGCTGCTAAGATAAAAGAACAATTTTCACCGTGCTATTCATGACTGAGAGAAGCAATTTATTTCAGTAAAGGAATAAAGTTTAAGGAGTATGTATGATGTACATGTAAAGGATCATGCTACCAGTATTACATTATCAGTTTATCAGTTAGTAATTGTAGTACAATAAAACCTCTCTATCACGACCACTAAAAGGATAGTTAATTTATGCTGTAAAAGACAGGTGGTAGCTTAAAGCAAAGTGAAAGTAAAACTGAAAGCTCCTAAAGGAGCTTTCTGTTTTACTTTTACATTGCTGTAAGCAGTCTATTGTCCGAGAAACATGGTAATTGACATATCTTTAAGGTAGTAATAGAGAGGTTTTACTGTAAGAGCAGAAATTCACTTGTAACGGCGAGATTCTTACCAAGCACAGAGAAATACACGGCTTCACTGATAGCTCCATCTCCTGCCCGACTGTATCCAAGAACGCGTAGCACATACACAGTGTGTTTCTGCAGACCACCTATTACGTGTTCCTGTACTTTGTCAGTTAAATAGTCAGTTGCGGTTCTCACATCTTCCTGTATCTTCCATACGCGGATCTATGAAAAGAAGTCAAAGTGTGTTATTATTGGGCGTCGCGATATAACTGAGATACTGTTAAAAGCAATGTAAAATCATAAAAAAAAAACCAATTAAAAAACGTGCTATTTTGTAATGTACATGTCGTTTTCCGTGCTTTTTTGCAATGAACTATCTGTGTCATATTTTGTAATGTATATTTCGTGTGTTATTTTGTATTGTAGATTTCCGTGTGTTGTTGTGTACTGTAATTGTCCGTGTCATTTTACAATTTAATTTATCGTGTGCCAAAGTCTCTCACCACAAGGCTTGATTGTATAAAAATACTTACAATATATCCTATAATGGATTCCTCCAACGGCTTAATGCTCACGCCTCGCCATTTTACTAAGACACTATGTTCGTCGTAAGGATAGACTGCAATGTGTTTGGGGTATGCGCTGATAGCTAGAAAATAGAAAATAACTAATTCAAAACAATTTTAATAGACTTATATTTGACACTTTGACATAATATGCATTAGCCGGAAACGGGAAATTTATTACGATACCTAGTATAAACCACAAGCATTTTGTTAAAAAAACAAGAGATATGCATTGACACTTACTGAAAAGACAATTGATCCGATGTTAAAGTAAGATTCACACAAAGCACAGAACTCTTTTAAGTACAGTTTGCTTTAATTTTACTCCGTGTTCATTTCCCACCTTTCTTTAAACATCAACATTGCGCCGACAAAAAACAGATACTATCTAAACTAGTACAACTGTATATTGGCCGATAAAATATGGGGAAAGCCAAGGAAAGTGTGATCAAACCAGGATATACATACAACATGTACATTATTTACAATATTTACATACAGGGTTAATAAAACCCAATAACATTAGAATAGTAAAATACATTAACTTACGGAAATTGTAGGTTTCGGTCCATCTCCATTCCCCCTTTGGTCCGGCGCCTGCCGAGTTGAAGACTTGAACCCTGACATAGATATCTGTATTGGGCTCGAGTCCTATGCCGGTAGCCATGTCCTGCTGTCCGTAAACATTCTTGACAATTATATGTACCTTAGATGGGTCAGGCTCATCTTCAAAAGCCGAGTTCTCACCCTCGGGATCTTGGTAGTAGTAAACCTGTTCCAACAAAAGATATTGGTTAATTCTCTACTCCATAGTAACTACAGTGGAGAAAACGTTATTCTTTCCCAATAAGCGCGTTTACGCTAAAACTATTATTTCCCGTGCAAACAGTTTGGACCCTGATCAGAAGTCGGGTAACCCGGCGTCTGATCAGACTCCAAACGGTTTGCCGCTCAGATAAAAAAGAAAAGTCAGAATTGTCAAAAGGTTGTCCTTTTCCACGTGTTAGTGTTTTGCGTTTGCGTTTCGTTTGCGTTTAAACGGGAAAGAATATCGTTTTCTCCACTGTACATGTAATGCAAATATGTAGCCATATAGTTGTTTAACTTTAACTCAATGGCAAGTAGTGCAGACATCTAGTCCAAAGGCTGCTTAACATAGTGACTAGTGCACATATTAGTATAAAGGCTAAGCATTACGCCATTCCAACTGGTAAAAATATTAGTAAAAAATGGCTGATAAAACATTACTCTATAGCAACGAGTGTAAATACATGTATTAGCGATCTGACTGGTTACCTATTACTCTATAACAACTAGTGTAAATATTAGCGATCTGACTGGTCAACTATTACTCTATAGCAACTAGTGTAAATATAAGCGATCTGACTGGTTAACTATTACTCTATGGCAACTAGTGTAAATATTAGCGATCTGACTGGTTAACTACTACTCTATAGCAACTACTGTAAATATTAGAGATCTGACTGGTTAACTACTACTCGATAGCAACTACTGTAAATATTAGAGATCTGACCTTGTTAACTATTACTCTATAGCAACTAGTGTAAATATTAGAGATCTGACTGGTTAACTATTACTCTATAGCAACTAGTGTAAATATTAGAGATCTGACTGGTTAACTATTACTCTATAGCAACTACTGTAAATATTAGAGATCTGACTGGTTAACTATTACTCTATAGCAACTACTGTAAATATTAGCGATCTGACTGGTTAACTATTACTCTATAGCAACTAGTGTAAATATTAGCGATCTGACTGGTTAACTACTACTCTATAGCAACTACTGTAAATATTAGAGATCTGACTGGTTAACTATTACTCTATAGCAACTAGTGTAAATATTAGTGATATGGCTGGTTAATTATTAGTCAATAGAAACTAGCGCAAATATTAGTAAAATATCTGATTAACCTTTACTCCACAGCAACTGGTGCAAGTATTAGTACAATGGCTGATTAATAACTACGCCATAGCAACTAGTGCAAATATTAGTTAAATATCTGATAAACCTTTACTCCACAGCAACTAGTGCAAGTCGTATTAGTATAATGGCTAATTAATAATTACTCCATAGCAACTAGCGCAAATATTTTGTCAAATGGCTGATTAAACATTATTCTATATCAACTAGCGCAAATATTATTAAAATATCTGATTAACCATTTTTCCATAGCAACTAGCGCAATTATTACTAAAATATCTGATTAACCTTTATCCATAGCAACTAGTGTAAACATCATGTCAACTGTTTGCTTAACCTTTACTCCATAGTTTTTTCTATTTTTGGAGACAAGTGGTCACTTGAAGCATCTTGAAAGTAGAGCAGACTGTGCCATATGCACTCTGCTTTACGTTTAGCCTGCTTTAAGCTATTATCTGTTAGGATATACAAACGGTACTCATGACTGTATAAAATGGAGCTTTTAATTAGACAATATGTGTTAAAATTTAAAAGGACATGTTTGTTGTTTTACACTTGATATATAAAGATCAGTTATAACATCACAATGGCGTGATACTCTTTTAACAAATCAGTACCGTTGTATCATTTGTACCGTTTGAATCATCAATACTTTTTTTATGTACCAAATGAAGTCGTGTTTATTTAAGACCTGTTTATTTAAGAACTCGGTTTGAAACAGTATCTTCAGCTAACGGAGTGTGGCATACCAGTTTCAGGTGACTGTGACCATGACCATAACATTTAAACCCATTTATAGACAAGTCTTAGAGCTTGTCTTGATGAATACGGCATTTCTTATACAGTTTAATCCCTCTAAACCGGATATTGTTGGGGACCAGTTTAAAGGGGTTTCCTGTTTAGAGGGGTTTTAACCCATAGCTTTATTCTAGTATGGAAGATATCCGAACACTTAAAGCAGGTTGAAAGTGAAGCAGAATGCGCCTGAGGGCGCATTCTGCTTTACTTTCAACCTGCTTTAAGCTATCATATGCTAGAATATAGAAAATATTTTAGACGACACATATTCATGCATGTTTTTTCTTCAGTGAAGGAATAAATTAAAGGCACAAAAAGGCATATTTATGGTGTAATGGGTTAAAATAAAGAAGGGCTGTAAACGGGACCAACGTTTTGTCCGGTTTCTACAGAATTCTTGTATTTAGTGGTTTCGGTTCAGAGGGGTTTCACTCGACCAAATCGATTAGAGATGACACATTTACTTTTTGGTACATCTTCGGATGGAAATATCAAGTAATTGTGACCATAATCTTTACAGTAAATTTCCTTTACCAAATAAGTTCGAAAATTAAAAGATACATATTGCATGACGGAGTACCTTTTTCATGTCACTATGACATTTACCTAAACCCTTTGGCTACATAGGCAGGTATTTATCATCTACCAGTATAAAACATCAGCTAAAGATACAATTGGCCTGTAAGAACATTTGAGATATTAGAATGCTCATATTATTCCTTTCGATCTCAATGACGCTTAAAAGAGCGTTTGCAAACAGTTTGCGGCGTCTTATCAGGATCCAAACTGTTTGAAACTTATTTTGAAATTTCTTAAATCATACTACCTCATTTTTTTAACTTTGAAACGACATTGCAGGCAACAGATATGAAGTAGACGACAATGAAACGGTGAAGGGGTAAATAGCTCACGAAAACGTTTGCAGTCAAAAGGTCTAGTATATACGTCAAATCAGCTAGTGTTACCAATTTGGTGCGTGAGTACAACTCGAATTGGAGTATTGCCTACCATTTTAAAATGTTGTGTCAACAATAAAATGCGTCTAAGTGTCAATACAACGTTTTGGAGGTATTTGTCACTTACTGTAGCAACGTTTTGGAGGTATTTGTCACTTACTGTAACAACGTTTGGAGGTATTTGTCACTTACTGTAACAACGTTTGAAGGTATTTGTCACTTACTTTAACAACGTTTGGGAGGTATTTGTCACTTACTGTAACAACGTATGGAGGTTTTTCTCACTTACTATAACAACGTTTTGGAGGTATTTGTCACTTACTATGACAACGTTTTGGAGGTTTTTGTCACTTACTGTAACAATAGTTTATTTTTTATTTTTAACACTCAAATTGAATGATCTTGTGTGCATACATACCCTGTAGCCTAGAACCCGGCCTTTCATATGTTCTCTGTCATCCGGTACTGGTTCCCAGTTGATAATGACGGCTGTTCCGTTAATAGTATCGGCGTCCAATATTCTAGGTACGCTAACAGGCACTGTAATGATAAAGTTACATGTCATTACCATCTACTTGAATAGTGGAAAACCATGTTCCTTTCCGTTAAAACGAAGCGCAATTGCAATGCAAGAAGATGTAAAAAATTGTATTTACAGGTGTTGGGGGTTCATTTCAAACATTAGTGGCAAATATGAAGGAACCTGATCAGTCATCGAGTTTATCCGAGATTCATTCTTACAGTCTGATCTAACCCTAAACTGTTTGCAGAGAACAAAAGGTTTTTGAGTATTTAACCCTTCACTGCCTTACCGCAAGTACAACGGTTTATTGCAAACCATTTGGTACCTGATCAGACGCCGCCTGACGCGGCGTCTGATCAGAAACCAAACTGTTTGTCACTAATTCCCAAGTTTCTGAAATTAGAATGCTTAAATTTTGAATTTGAGAAATAAAAACAGACGACAATTTTAACAAGGGCACCGCATGCGAGTGCCAAAGTTCATCTGATTTTGACGATCAGTGAAAAAATACAGCAAAACTAGTCAAATGTCAAGTTCTGTTGATTACATATTTTGGTAGATCCTTGTCTGGATTATACTTGTCAAGATGACCATGCACACCAAGCACGAAGGGTATGGATGACAACTTGAAGAAGTTCTGTCCAATGTAAAGATTTTGGACATCAAAACAATAATTAAGTCACAGGACAGGGGCACCGCATGCGGGTGCCAAAGCTCGTTTGTTTTTGATGATCAGTGAACAATACAGTAAAACGAAGTCACAGGTCAAGGTCAGTTGGTTATACAGTTTGGTAGATCCTTATCCGGAGTGAACTTGTCATATCAAAACTGAAGGTTGTAGATGAACAACCAAAGACGTTATGGCCAACTGGAACATCATGTGAAAGTACAGGAAAATTTAGTCAAAGGCAAATGTCGATTGGTAAAATGATTTGATTTACATGTATCTGGAAAGGACATGTCAAGATTAACAGTCATACTGAAACGAATATTGTAGATACATTTGAAGGAAGTTTATGGCCTATGTTAGGAATTTGGACGACAACGTTGACACCGACAATGAATCGGACGTCGGGTGACGACAATAGCTCCTGTTTTTATTCCAAAACGACTAGCTTAAAATGATCACGTCATGACAGTGTACGTGTTAAATGTTTATTAGGAGTTGAGTTTTGTGACCAACTTGAGCAGACGCATGTGTACTGGAAAACCATGGCATGCTTTCTATATCAAAGATATGAAAAACAAAAAAGGAAACCTACAATACAGCCGAAACTCGACACCTAGAACTCGCGTTAATTCGAAGTTATCCATATTTCAAAGTTATAAAGTGGCTTGCCCACGTTCTAACTTTGAAATACGAGTATGTTTGACTAAACGAGATAGAAGTTTTCGAAATCAACCCTACGATATACAGGAAAGGTAGACTTATGATTTTCTATACTTACTTCCCTCGGCTGAGAAGATTTGAACTACAGAGGAGTTTTTCAGCCCATCCCCTAAGTCGTTGAAGGCACCGACCTTGACCAAGTAGCGCATGTAATAATTATCTGCACCTATCGTCTCGACAAACGTTCCCTCGTTCAAAGCCAAGGCATCATTGGCCAAGCTCTGAAAATATAGAGAAAATATAACCAGGGCTCCAGATATGGGTGGTACTTCAAAAACAAAATCTTTATTTCTGATTTAAACCCTATGGTGTAACTACTCATTAGAATCGTCTCAAAGAGACGTTTCTAATGAGAAGTAACACCATAGGATTCGATGTTGTATGAGTGAGAAAATGTTCGATTTGTTCATATTAACTCTCCCCCCCCCTTTGTTTGGAGCCATGTAGATTAGCAGTCAAACTTCCGTAAACACATTCACTGCCAAGACGTCATCTGCTTTATTGATTGAAATAATTTAGTAATGAGTATCAACCAGGTTGGATGCTGATCATACATGTACCACACGAAATATTTTCTATATTCTAGCAGATGGTTGCTTAAAGGAGGCTAAAAGTAAAGCAGAATGCGCCTTAATGTGCATTCTGCTTTACGTTGAACCTACATTAAGTTGAAAACCCTGTCTACAAAACTCGAAACAGGCTTCAGATAGATAAAAGCAGAAGACAATTGCTTAAAACTCAACTACGTCATGACAGTGAAGGGGTTAACTCTTTGCATGCTAGCGGCGGATACAGTGGATAATCTGTTATTCTTTCCCGTTTAAACGCAAACGTACGCAAACGCAAAACACTAAAACGTAGAAAAGAACAACTTTTTGACAATTCTGATAATTCATATTTATCTTGGTGGCAAACAGTTTGGAGCCTGATCAGACGCCGGGTTACCCGGCGTCTGATCTGGCTCCAAACTGTTAGCACTGTAAATAATAGTTTTAGCGTAAACGCGTTTATTGGGAAAGAATAACAGATTCTCCACTGTATATCCACCACAGTGATTGCCTTTGCAAACAGTTTGGATTAAGATGAGACGCCGCGAAACGCGGTGTCTCATCAGGATCCAAACCTTTTGCCATTCTGACCCTGAATTGAAAAAAAAATGTAAATGCTAATTTAAGAACAGTAGCAGACCACAAATGTTGAAGATGACCAAAATGTACACAGCATACAAAGAGTTAATTCGGTATCTTAACTGTACCTTCTTCCAGTCCTTGGCGTCGTCTTCTCTCTTCCAATATACCCAGTAGCCTATACCTGGGCCGCACTGCTCCGATATGTCAAACGGCTGTGGAATAGAACAATCATGTACATGGAATAAGGGACCCAGATAAGATGCAGCGAACTAAGTATGTCAACGTGTTATCCTTTATTCTAAACTAAGAGACGATTCTAATGAGAAGTGACAATATAGGTTTAATGCAGAAATAAAACTTGTAATTGTTTAAATACAGCCGTTGTCTGGAGCCCTGGCTGATAATAATTATAATAATAATAACAACAATAATAATTATGATAAAGATAATAATAATAATAATTATTATTATAATATTAATAATAATAATAATAATAAAGACTTTATTTAAAGAAGGTAACACAATTAGTACAGACACGCAACTAATCTCCCGTCACATAAAACAGGACCTTATGAAACAAAAAAGAGCAAAATGTATGAATGTCTATTCAAATGAACTATTCAATTTTACCCATAATCCAAATAAAAAACTTGAGTTAGCGGTCTTGTATCAACGATATCAAAAGCATATTTTGAGCAAATAGTTACAGTTGAGATTACATTAGGTTTTACACTCAAACGTACCATAGTGTAATAAAATGCAGAAAATTACAGATTTTCTAAAATCGCTAGCGATTTATTTAAATCTGAATAAGAAACAGGTTGCAGCCTGATCAGACGCCGAGTTATTTGGTGTCTGATCATACTCCAAACTGTTTGCAATGGACATCATAGGTTTAGCATAACACACTGCTTGGTATTTTGTAATATATGGTAAATACAACCATTGAATCCAAAAATGAACCGTGAGGAGTTATTTGAAAATTTTAATTGTCCATTTGAGGTGTCAGGGCTAAATGAATTAAGTAGTTGGGTCTCAAACATTAACGTCCTCCCTGTCATACCCCGAATACAATGGTTAATTGCAAACTGTTTGAATCCTGATCAGACGCCGCGTAATGCGCCGTCTAAGCAGAATCCAAACTTTTGGACATTCGTTACAATACAGTATAATCTGGCTTATCCGACATCCGGTTAACACAGACACATGCTGTATTTTTTATTCCAAATGTCGAACGCCATATACCTAAAATCCTTATTAAACCTATTTGTACCCACGGTCCCATGGGACATAGGCAAACAGTGTATACACTGATCAGACGCCGCATGATGCGGCGTCTGATCATAGTCTACACTGTTTGCTGATAGGAATTTCAATATAAAACAAAATGAAAATGATAATTTTGACCAGGCATCCTTTTGATAAAAAAAATGGACTACTCCAATATAAAACATGGAAGAATCCACTTGGTATAAATGGGTTAACCAACGCTCTATCAAACATCCTCGATTGGTACCAAAGGATGTTGGATAAGTCAGGTTATACTGTATAACTTTAGTCTAATTTACTATATGACAGAGAATGGTTTGACCCCCTCACTGCCTTACCTCGAGAACAACAGTTTTTTTGCAAACAGTTTGGATCCTGATCAGACGCCGCGTTACGCGGCGTCTGATCATGATTCAAACTGTTTGACACTCATTTCAATATTTCTTCAGTCAAAATAGCAAAAATTAAAAAAGCAGACGACCATTGTTTAAAATTGATGACGTCACTTGTCATTAGAATTGTTCATCACTCACCTCCCACGTCATCGTCAGCGTACCGACGCTACCTCCGCCCCCACCCACGTTTCTCGGCGCCAAAACCGGCGCTGTGGCGCTGATTTTTACCGATGCTGTAAATCAAAAGTATGGGTTATTTCTAAAGGCATTCTAGTGTTTGTCATATATATCGTCAATCGGCTCTTTACAATCACTGAAACTCTACTGACCAGTTGAAGGTATTAAAGGAAGGTGATCTCTTAATAAAGTGGTGAAGTTAAAGCAGAACGATCGTATAGGACCTTTCTCAGTTAGCTGAACATGTCGTGAAAAGTCTCACTCTCTTTCACTTCTGGTTCACACATTCAGCTCTGTTGCAGGTTATGTACTACTTTTGGCGTAGTATTCTTGAGAATAATAACGTTTCAGTCTTTGTCAGTGTCTATTACAAGACAAATGAGCCAAACATGCGTTTTAAAAGCCACTATAATATTCCTATAAGACTGGTAATAAAAATATTTTCAAATAAATACGAAAGACTCAAGCAGGAAACGTAACACAAACAATACACCCACCTCTCAAGCAGAACACACACACACAGTCATACCACAACAAACACACACACACACACACACGCAATACAATTCCTACATCTACACACTAAATAGAAAACAACACGCAAGACAAACATAAAGCAAAGTGAATATAGGAGCCCGACTTGGTACGGTCAGTAGCAATCAATAATTAACTATAAATTAATTAATTATTAACAACCACTGGGGGTTAAACCTGGGTTTAGGGGCGCCCAACCTCACACTTATCTCCTATATGCACCTATAAAGACGAACAGTGTACATAAAATATAAACCCTGTTCCACAACCTCACAATCAAAAAGACCGCCAGCACAGTAAGTAAATACATGTAAAACATTTAACAAAAATTCTATGACAAGATCATTAGTAACATGGGAAAGAATTAAACATTCAAGCCCGTGTTAAAAATAACCCACTATGGCAACGGTCAAATTGTACTCAAGCGACTAGTCTGTAGTTACGAGCAACTGTAAGACAGGGTACGACAGAGAGGGAGGGAAAAAACAAAGCACGAAAATCCGACATAACTCTCCCGGTTAAGGGCGGCTTTAGAGATACACCATCATGTAGTGCTAAGCCCTGTCTGTCGTCGCACAACCAAAGAGGAAAGCATAGTTATCAATTGTAGACTGATCGATAATCAAACGTGAAGTGCTCAGCAATATAGTTGGATCATAATCTTTTTTGAGGAAAAATCTAATACGTTTCACAAATAGGTTTTGAAAATGTATATGTCCAAGAATCTTACGAAGTCTGTAAATCACATCACCATAAAACTCCGGATGTGAAATACCTTGCCGCAGAAAAGACTTTAAGTTACATTTATACTTGTTAATGAGAGGAAGATTTCTATAAAAGAATTTAGAAAATGTTTTACGAAGTTTATGAAATCTGTACCCCTGTTTAAGAAGCTTTTCAGTAATAGTTTTATTACGAATGTGGAAGTCCTCAACAGAGGTACAGGCACTAGCAAAGCGAATAAGTTGTGAAATATAAACCCCGTAAGATGTGGAACGGGGAACATCGCCATCTAGATGAGGATAATTTACAATACTAAAATCAAAATCATCTCGTTTATCGTAAATCTTAGAAGAAACAATTCCGTTATTTATAAAAAGATCCAAATCTAAAAATGGTGCCGACAAATTTGACTCGTTTGTTTTATTAAGACCGTTTAACCCGTTACTTTATAGATAGATCTACTCATTTTACACGTTTAGTTTATTATTCCACTGAAGAAAGTAGCTCAAATTTATATTTTATAAATATGTTTTATAAAAAATCTATAGCAACTTTGTATTAGTTTGGCTACTTTTTAATGAGCCAATATGACCAAAGCGGTGCCATGCTAGTGTGCAGAAGGCTGATTGGTACAGTAAGCCTGTTAGCCTTAGACTGTATATTTAGCACATAGGACATATTCCGATTTTGTACCATAGTTATGTATAGAAAATAATGTGTACATATATTGTTTATTGACTTGTAATATTAATAATATATTATTTGATCATAGACAGTGGTGCGCAATGCGTTGCATGTGAAGCTATAACTATTCTGTATGGAAATAACATTTGTCTGTGTGGCTATAGACTATACAATGTATTTTTCATCAGTGGAATTAATAGTTGCATGTGTGGTCAAAGATTTTATTATCCTGTGTGGAATGAACATTTGCCTGTGTGGCTATATACCATATGTGTCCTGTGTAATTGGCATTTCCTGTGTGGCTATAAAACAAACCATGAGTGGATATGATCATGTGTGGCGTAGTGATATTTAGGTTGACATTTAGTTAAACGAATCTGTTAATGCAATACATGTAGTTGTAAATATAGAGGTTCAAAACAGAACAAAAGTTGTCAATTGTCTATACTATTCCAGTCTGATATCTAAGAAATATTTAACTAATACGGAATCGCTTTTTCTTATATCTGTAGAAAACTTGTAACATGTATCATGATATATAATTTTATATTCAAGCATATGGTAGCTTAAAATGACCGAAAAGAAAGGCAGAATGTGCTTTATTCTTACTCTTAATCTGCTTTAAGTGATCACTTATCTTTAAATCGAAGAAATGGGCTTTGGAGCAAAGGGTTAACATAAGTTTGAATGTAAAGCAAAGATTGCTGTGTAAAGGTTTGAGAAATAATTATTCCAATGTTGGTTGTTATTTTACTTGAGTGAAGAAGATGGTATTCACTCTTGTTTAAACCAAACGAAAGACACACACTATTACACTGAATTTTAGAAAATTTCAATACCTCGTCTTTATCAAGCATGTATATGGCAAGACTATAAATTAAGTTCTATGTAAACTTTGCCGATCTGGATCAGAGCTCCTTAAGAAAGTATATTGTCAAAACCCACCATAATAAACAGCAAACCAACATAAAATACAGCAAAACCTCTGTATAACGATAACTTAATTGTGTGAATTATTTAGTGTTTCAAACAGATGACTACTTAAAGCAAGGAGAAAGTAAAACAGAAAGCTTTTTTCTGTTGTGCTTTCACCTTGCTATACGCTGTCACCTGTATTTCATATCGTCCATTAGCCTTCTTTTTAGTGGTTGTAATAAAGAGCTTTTAGTGTAGTCATTTCGTGACAATATCTACGATAGTAAGCAAAGACGTTAATAGGCGATTACAGGAGAACATGATTAAATCACACTCTCTTTGGTGGTGATGGGTTTAAGCCTTACTTGATGGTTTGCTGGCCTCCAGTCCTCGACCGAAAATATTGATAGAGCGGACTCTGAACCTGTAGCTGGTGTTAGGAATCAGATCAAACACAGTCACGGACCGTTGATCCTCTCGTTTTCCGTTGTTAAGGGCCTCGTTCTGAGCGAAATATTCCGTCACGTCTGCAAGGGTAAACACATGCATAAAGCATTTCACAGAGCAATTCTAAACTATGATAGCCGAATTCAATATGATAGATCAAAATCTCAGATTTAAACACAAGGCACGTCGTAATCATATGTAGTCTCCTGATTCAAACAATTTTCGTCTGCTTTGATTTTTCAAATTTAATTTCATGTTAATCTTTTAAAGTTACATCATAATTAGTGCAAAACAGTTTGGATCCCGATCAAAGGCCATGTTGCGTTTTATCAAGCTCCAAACTTGTTTTTCAAATATTCTCTGTTTCAAGCTCCAAACTATTTTCAAATATTCACTGTACTCAAGATACAATGGAGAAAACGTTATTCTTTCCCAAAACTATTATTTCCAGTGCAAACATTTTTTAGCCAAATCAGACGCCGGGTAACCCGGCGTCTGATCAGGCTCCAGACTATTTGTCACCAAGATAAACACGAATTGTCAGAATTGTCCAAAGGTTGTACTTTTCTACGTTTTAGTGCTTTGCGTTTCGTTTGCGTTTAAACGGGAAAGAATCACGTTTTCTCACTGTAAGTCTGAGGAGTGATTATGTACAGGGAGGAAGGTCATTTTCCCAACAAGATAAAAATAAATCGCTAAAAAAATAAAACTGTGTAATGTCTACATTGTATTGAATTGCGTTCCTGTTTCGTTTGCGATTAAACTGAAATGAATAACATTTTCCACCGTATTACATGTAGTGTAAGGTTTACCAGTTGCTACAGATTTCCAGATGCCGGGTTTATAGTTGGACTCGGCTTCCACGTCGTACTTTGTGATAGCCCCTGACTGTGACATGGCCTGTGTCACTGTCCATACCAGACGAACAGATCTATTGCCGACAAACGTGTCGTCGGCATACACGCCGGCGGGTGGTAGAGGTGGACCTGAAACACACACTTTTACATACAGATAATCCTCTCTATTACGACCATACACTTGTGTTCATTATTATGTGTTTACGACATGTGACTGCTTAAAGCAAGGTGACAGTGAAACAGGAAGCTCTTTTACGAAATTTCTGTTTATTGTATGCTTGCTTTAAGCTGTCGCCTGTCTTGTATACAATCAGTAAGCCTTCTTTTTAGTGGTCGTAATAGAGAGGTTTTGCATTGTGTATCCTTACTTATCGTCACAGGGACATACAAATCGAAAGGACCTAAATCGAACAAATTGGAAGAGGTCTTCCGAATCTGTCTGCTCTTCCTTTTTGCCAATGG
Organism: Gari tellinella; assembly: GCA_922989275.2. NCBI lineage: Eukaryota > Metazoa > Mollusca > Bivalvia > Cardiida > Psammobiidae > Gari > Gari tellinella. Next base: position 52,911,231 of record OV277866.1, read on the forward strand.
AATTGACCAAGTTGTGAATTCGCTGGTACATGTACCCACCTGTCACTATCAGCCTTGCTGATGCTCTCTCTGTGTGCAACGTGGTTCTCGCCTCACATTCGTATATGCCGTGGTTCTTGTACTGAGCATTTATAATATAAAGTCCGTCAATACCCTGACTTCTTCCCTATAAGATAAAAATGAAATGATCTTGTAAAATGTGTAGTTAACCCCTTCACTCTCAATGACGTCATAAAGCGCATTTGTAAACAGTTTTTATCCTGGTCAGAATCAAAACTGTTTGCCACTTGTTTTGACAAACGTAAGGTATACTGTCTTAAATCTAATTCTGAAACGATATTGCAGACGACAATATTGAAGCAGAAGAAAACATGGCGGCGAAGAGCGTCAAAACTTCACGATAAATTTGATCAGGAAAGGGTTAACCCTTCCCTCGCCATGTGCAGCTACGGGCAACTGTGCAAACTGTTTGGATCCTGATGAGGCGTCGCCTTACGCAGACTCTGGCCAGGGTCCGTAATGGTTGAGGATCATTTTGATATGTCTTCAGTTAATTTGTCTGTAATCTAACATTGATCCAAATCATCCAATAAACTTCTCAACTGAACGAATTTTCTTCAAAATATCTCGATTTCCCAAATCATGTAACGATTACACAATGTAACTTGATGTAAAATTCGTGCAGTGGAGAAATCGAGAAATGCGAAAATCAAGATTATTTTGCGCAAAATAATGCAATTAAGAAAATCGAGAAAAAATAAATCAGGAATTTTGGAAATGAAATCGTGCAAAGAAATGAGAAATTGAGAAAATCAGCAAATTTAAGCGGGACATTTGGTCGTTAAATTTGCAATCCGAAAATCAAGAAATTGAGTATTCGGGAAATTTGGAGGAGAACTCGTGCAATCGAAAAATAGAAGATTGGGATATTCGGACATTTTGAATGGGAAAATATTGCCATTTTTCAGTCATGCAGTCGAAATCGGTATTTCTGAAAATTGAAATTGTGAAATAATGATTTCTACTCGCATTTAAAAGAAGGACAGAATTTATGATTGAAAACACTTTATAGATGATATATCATAATTGTAACATCAATAACTTTTGACTATATTATGGACATAAATATGTTTGCTCACTGCACTCCTTTTACTATTCACTGCACACATGTATTTTGATACTGTATGAATGTATTTGTTTATGGGCCGGTGGTCTGATTATACAGTTATATCCAGGCATTAAACCACGTACAAAGCAGTATATTCTCTAAAGAAAATCTATTCCGGACGGCTAGCCCACCCTCACAGTGTAGGCTAGACGTCCGAAACCGGACGACTAGCCTACATTGTGAGGGTGAGCTAGCCGTCCGGTTCCGGACGTCTAGCCACTGCCAATAAACTATGAAACTATGAAACTCTGTGAAATCTTGAAAAAGAAAGGTCATCGTTTGTGTTTCGTAGTCACGTGATAAGGTTTCTTACGCTGACGTATTCTGGAAACATGCTGAAGTCGATAGATCGTCCATTGAATCTCCACGTGTATGCTATATCATAGGAATGACTATAGGCGGCTTGGCAGTAGAAGAAGGCCGTCCTGTTGACCAGCACAGACTGGTGGGTTGGCAGCTGGCTCAGTCGGATACCCTCTGTAAAGATAAACCGTGATTGCTTAACCCATTACCTTATAAATACGCCTTTTTACGAATCTAACATATTCCTCCAAGGAAGAAAATAGTTCAAATTTATTAAGTTATGATTGTGTACTATTTTTAAAAAAAAATCCTAGCAGATGATAACTTAAAGCAGGCTGAAAATAAAGTAGAATGCGCCTTAATGCGCATTCTGCTTTACTTTCAACATGCTTTTAGTGGTCACCTGTTTTCAATGTATTGGGGTAGTGGGTTAAATTGGATAAATACTTCCATTGTGATCTGATGTTACGCCGCATCTGATGCCGTTTAACATAGGCCTACACTGTATGTTTGCTTTCTTGAAAGTCAGACATCAACGCATCATGTCCTTGTGACACAACGTGTCCACAGAGTACATGTACATGTATTCAATATATATAGATACGTAATACTGAGTCGGCCATTAGTTTGAAAGTTTCCATTCACCGTTTACCCCATATATTGTTACTAGTTTTAAGTGCCAATTAAAGCAGACTGCTCCAAATGAAGCATTCTTATTTATTTTAAATCTGTTTAAGCTGTCATCTGGAAGCATAGTATGTTTTATGTCAAGAACTTTATATCTGGGCTAAATTTTCCATAGTGTAGGAGTAGATGCGGGAACAGGCGTACGCTCGGAGTAATAGATTAAACGTTTTTAACCAATTTGTGCCCAAGTTCCCATATACTGGACACATGCAAACAGTGTAGACTCTGATCAGACGCTGCATAGAGCCACGAATGAAGTATTCATTCGTGATAGAGCGGTGTCTGATTAGAGTCTACCCTGTTTGCTGATAGGAATTGCAAACAAAACGAAAATGAAAATATAGACCAATCAGCCTTTAGGTAAAAAGATGGTCTAATCCACTACATGTATATGTTACAGGGATTAAGTGTGATCAAGGATTATGCATAATCCCTGAACTTTTAAGGGATTACGTATAATCACTGCCTTCACTGTGCGTTTTAGGGAATTGATGAAATGTCCTTTTTTATCAAATTAATAGTTTTGTACTATCTTGACATATCTCCATGCTTTCTTAAAATATCATGGTCAAATGATAGTTCATACAAAGTTTCTCGAACAAGTGAATGAAATATAGTGAACGGTGTGCATTTAAGTCAGGACAATATAAAACCAAAGACATCTGTCTTGTTAATAGGGTTGACAACATATTATATATAGCGTGGTACATGTACATGCCTTTGAACTTAATGAACTAAACAAGGTAAGATTTATTACTTTAACCAAAAGTAACTGCCAAATATTTATAAAGAATCAACGAAAAGCTTCAAAATTACGCCTTTTCTCTGGAATATTTAGGGTTTTGGTGAAATCTCTGGGAGAATCAACTAGGCGCAATGGGTTATTTGTCTCGGTTCAAAGTGTGAATTGTCTTACCGATAACCATTAGTCTTGTTGTATTTTTGGCGGTTCCCAGGTCGTTCTCGGCGGTACAGGTATACATGCCCTGGTCAGAGAACTCGGCCGGTCCGAGAACAAGGCCGTAGTTAGCGTTCATACCGATACGGCCGCTCGTGTCACCCGCCCGTAGGTTTAAATCTCCACCGTTCTTCAACCAAGCTACCTGGAACACATACCCTAATGCATATACTGGAGAAGACAGTATTCTTTTCCCAAACCGCGAGTTTGTGCAACAACAATGATGGAAACTGCAAACAGTTTCAGGGCTGCCATTTCTCCGGATTTTTCCTAAATCTTCGGATTTTTCCCCTGTTTATACATGTAGTACCTAAAAGCAGGCTGACAATAAAGTAGAATGCACCTTTAGACGCATTCTGCTTCACTTAAAGTATGCTTTAAGTAGTCGCATGTCAACAAAACTAGAAACAGGCTATGGCGTACGATTCGTAAAATCGCACTTGAAATATGTAAATTTGGAAATCTTAGGCTTTTTCATGTCAACTTGTGGCAGCCTTGCTGTTTGATGCACGATCAGACTCCGAGTAACTAAGCTTCTGAGCAGGCACTAAACTGGTAGCCACTAAGATTCATGTGTATTTTTCAAATTTTCTTTATTTTAGTTTTAGTGATTTGCATTTGCGTTGAGTTTTGTGAAATCATAACTTTTTTTTCAACTACATTTATATAAGTATATGTTAATTAACGAAACCTATTTCAAACTGTGATTAAAACATATTACTGCTCATGTGATTTTAAAGAAAAGCAGAAAGCTCCTTAAACCCTTTCATCGCCACATTTAACCTTATGTTTTAATACCTTCAACTTTTGAAATTTGTTTGTCTGCAATTTTATGAAAACTTCAACATTTTAAAAGTTTTTAATATCTAAACGAGTGCCAAATATGTTGGATCTGATCATGGTCGCCTAACACATCGTCTGAGCTGGATCCAACCTGTTGGTGCTGATTCATTAGCATATGGCGTCTCTGACGCAGCCGCTAACCTGGGTCTTTCACTACTTTGAATTAGGGTTTTTAGCAGGGCTGCCATTTCTCCGGATTTTTCCTAAATCTTAGGATTTTTTCTAATGCATGGTAGCTTAAAGCAGGCTGAAAGTAAAGCAGAATGCGCCTTAAGGCGCATTCTTCTTTACTAACAGCCTGCTTTAAGTAGTCGCATGTCAACAAAACTAGAAACAGGCTATTGGGTAAAGGTACGATTTCGTAAAATCGCATTTGAAAAATGCAAATTTGGAAATCTTAGGAATTTTCACGTCAACTTATGGCAGCCCTGTATTACTCGTATGCAGGTAGATTTCTCCGAATTGAACAGACTGACAGACAAATTTTTACCCTCGGTATTGGCGCAGCCTCTACGTCACATGGTATAGTGATGTTACCACCCTCGGGCACCAACGTCACTTCAGGCAACGGGAACCGTTTGAAATTTGGCGGGATAACTGAAACGGGTACATATTTCTCAACTTATTTGACACTAGACAAAATAAAACTAACAGAAAATACAACATGACCGTGTCAATTTAGACAGTTGTTTTGTTTTCTTCAGAACTTCCATTTTCAACATTGCATCTCGAAAACATTTCACCATTGTAAATTGGAGTTATTCTTACTATTGCAACAGCAGTGGCTTTATTTAAAAATTCAACATATTACCTTGACAATTCAAGATACAGTGGAGAAAACGTTATTCTTTCCCAATAAACGCGTTTACGCTAAAACTATTATTTGAAGCGCAAACAGTTTGGAGCCAGATCAGACCTGTTTGCCACCAAGATAAACATTAAATATCAGAATTGTCCAAAAGTTGTTCTTTTCTACGTTTTAGTGCTTTGCGTTTGCGTACGTTTGCGTTTAAACGGGAGAGAATATCAGATTCTCCACTGTACTACCTTTGAACTTTAAGATTAAACATGTGGGATTATAAACCTGAAAATTAAAAACTATTTTATTGAAAATCTTTTCGAAAGGAACATTGACAAAAACCACTTACACAGTACTTTAAGCTGTCCTGTGCTGAAAGTAGTTCCGTGAGAATTTGTGGCCGCACATTGATACATTCCGTCGTCCCTCTCCTTATCGACCTCCAGGATCTGAAGAACACCTCCGTTAATGATGAGATGACCTGGTTTGTTCATCAGAAGTTCACCATTTTTGTACCAGGTATATGTTGCTGCTGGTCTGGCTACTGCCTTACAGTTCCATTTCACATCCATCTTAGGGTCGACAAGCATGTGTTTGATGGAAAAGGGGAAATACGGCTTAGCTGAAATAGAGAAGTGGTACATGTACAGTGGGGAAAACGTTATTCTTTCCCGTTTAAACGCAAACGAAACGCAAACGCATCACAATTAAACGTAGAAAAAGATAGCTTTTAGACAATTCTGATTTTTTATTTTAATCTGAGTGGCAAACAGCTTGGTTCCTGAACAGACGCCGCCGGGTTACCAAGCGTCTCAACTGGCTCCTAACTGTTTGCAATAGAAATAATAGTTTTAGCGTAAACGCGTTTATTGGTAAAAAATAACGTTTTCTCCACTGTAATTATATTACGTATAGTGGAGAAGACGTTAATCATTCCAAATAAAGGCGATTTCGCAAATTCTGTTATTTCCACTGCAAACAGTTTGAAGTCAGATCAGACGCCGGGGAACCCTGCGTCTATATAGGCTTAAACGCTTTTGCCAAGCAGATTTGAATAGATAGTAAAAACCTGTTTCGGTGCAGTTTGTTTTAATCCAAATACAGACTCAATCAAAAGTACACGTATGTGACCAATACAAATATACATGTAGCACGAATTTCTGCTGTACGGTTTCAAACCAATATAAATAATTCAAAAATGGGATTTCTCCTTTTTGAATGCATGTTATTGGTTCCTCATCCGTAATGCCTCTCTCCCATTTGAATAAGAAAACAACAACATTAATTGTTCAGTCATTATTTTATTAATTATGTCGGTCTTTGTCTCAACTCAGCACGGACAGTAGTGGTCACATCAGTTTGACTAGTATACGCTGTATGCTATTTTGGTCCTATATTCCAGGGCTGCTATAAGTTGACGTGAAAAATCCTAAGATTTCCAAATTAGCATTATTCAAATGCGATTTTACGAAATCGTTTCTTTACCCCATAGCCTGTTTCTAGTTTTGCTGACATGTGACTACTTAAAGCAGGCTGTAAGTAAAGCAGAATGCGCCTTAAGGCGCATTCTGCTTTACTTTCAGCCTGCTTTAAGCATGTTTCTAGTTTAGTTTTGTTGACATGTGACTACTTAAAGCAGGTTGTACGTAAAGCAAAATGCGCCTTAAGGCGCATTCTGCTTAACTTTCAGCCTGCTTTAAGCTACCATGTACTGGAAAAAATCCGAAGATTTAGAAAAAATCCGGAGAAATGGAAGCCCTGTTTTTTCCGTCAAAAGAATCGCCTAATTAATGATAAAACAAATCTCAATATCAAGCCATTCGGAAGATAATATACCGTGAAACAGTCTCCATTATCTGACAAGAACATACTTTTGTAAGAGTACTAAACAAACAAAATTGGCGGGGCCATTTTGACATACGGTATTGTTTCGGTGCAGCAGATGACGAAAAGTGCACATCGATAGAATATTGTGACCTTCGGAATAAAAAGTGATTTCTTGGTACAAAAGTTTTCGGAGTGAAAACGGACATAAGGAAATTGGTTCAAATTGTCTTATGCGCTATATCAAATAAAGTAATTAACCCATTACCCCATAGCCTGTTTATAGTTTTGAAAATAGGTGACTACTTAAAGCAGGTTGAAAGTAAAGCAGAATGCGCCATATGGCGCATTCTGCTTTACTTTCAGCCTGCTTTAAGCTTTTACCAGTTAGAATAAGGAAAGTATTAAATATGACACATATTTATTACGGTTTATATTGGAACTATTTTCTTCAGCGGATGAATAAAATGCAGGTGCTAAAAGTCGCTTCTATAAGGGAAAGGGTTAATATACCTGCTTGCATTGCATTTTGACAAAGATAACAGGTAATGTTTACTTTGTTGATTGTAAAAAGTAATGATATACTTGAGCTCTTAAGAAATAATATGGTGTTGTCGAAGTAAAATGCACCTCACCGAATCAGGTCTACCGACGATAAAGTGATACAGTGAAGAAGAGGGTTTAACCCATTACCCCCTTAGCCTGTTTCTAGTTTTAAAGAAAGACGATTACTTAGAGCATGTTGAAAGAACAGCAGAATGTGCCTAAAGGCACACTCTGCTTTTCTTTCAGCCTGCTTTAAGCTATTACATGTATCTGATAGGATATAGAAACTATTTCTTATGATACATATTCATCACCGTATAAAAGCGAACATTTTTTTCTTTAGTGGAGGAATAAATCATAGTCGTAAATAGGCGTATTTATGGGGGAATGAGTTAAAGGACTTTGAAATTACAGATAATTGCAATTGCGTTTTGCCTGAATAAGAGTTGTAGACAATTTCAAGCCTGAGCAAAGTTATTCGGCACCTGACCTACATGTACATGTAGTTCCAAACTGTTTGTAATGGACATTTTACCACAAAGGTTGAAATGCTTGTATTGGGGGAAGAATGACGTATTTTCCACCGAACCAATGCAATATCATATTAACCCTTTCACTGCCAACTTTTCGTGATATTTTACCCCTCGCCGTTTCATTGTCGGCTGCTTCAATTTTCTCGGACACAGAACGAGTGTCAAACAGTTAGGATTTTGATCAGACGCCGCGTTACGCGGCGTCTGATCAGGATCCAAACTGTTTGCAAACGCGCTTTAAACGTCTTTGAAAGTGAAAAGGGTAATTTATGTCGTAATAAAAGTTCATACCTTCCATGTACACGGATAATGTTTTGGTCGCTTGTGCCCCGGAACCACGGACACACCTACATACGTAATTCCCTTCGGCTTCCAGCGGGGCGTTTTTGATGGTTAAGACCCTGTTTCGGGCAGAGAGAACAGTGCCTTTCACAAAAGGACGTCCATCTTCCCGATACCAGAAGTAGGTGAGTGGTGGTCTGAAATATTTCGAACAAAACCATGGTCACGTGACAAATTCCACCAGGCATGCGCATCAATTCAATTCAAATTCAATTCAATTCAAATTTTATTGGCATTAAACATATACAATGTTCATACATGTAGCCATATAACATTATGTACATGACTAACAATAGATAACTATATACAGTAGTACTAGACCAGGAAAACAGTTTCATAAGCAGGAGAAAAGTATGAAAAAAATGTCAGATGTCAAATATTTAGCATTCTTGATTATCCACCTTATGTAAATGACTATTGTATGCAATGTACAGTGGCGAATACGTTTTCCCCAAGCAGTGTGAACCAATGGTCCAATATTATTAAGCGTTTGAGGTGATTCTGTGCATTTGCACTGCAACACAAAATTTGACAATACACAAAATATTTTTGATCTTTTCAGTGTGGAAGCATTTCAAATCCTATAGCCTAAGAAGACGTAGTTATGACGACGAGTGATTTAACCCTTTACCCAATAACCTTTATAATATAATAATAACGACATGTGATCACTTAAAGAAGGTTGGAAGTAAAGCAGAATGTGCCTTAAGGCACATTCTGCTTTCCTTTCAGCCTGTTAAACTACCATCTGCTAGGCTATATCAAAATATTTGGTATGGTAATTGTTCGTTAGGATATAAACTGTGACTTTTGAGTTTTTTGTTCTAAATTTATAACAATTATTCTCGCATATTTAGATTTTCAAATTATCTACGCTGAATGACATTTTAAACTCCCGTGTCTAATATTTTACTAAATTATAATCTTTTGGGTGGTGATAATGATGTATATTTATTTACATAATTATACAGGCAGTCAATATCTTAAAATTGTTTTATTGTCATTGCCTTTGCTAGTTACCATGGCAATAGTTTAGATAGTCAGATACACAATTTAGACCACATTTTGTCCGTTGCTACATGTATGCAAGACGGAAACTTGTCATTAATTTGTTCATAAAATGTGCTGGCGAGGTCATTAATATGGCACCAGACTTGTACTCACGTTCCATAAGCGACGCATTCCAGTCTGATTGTATGACCTTTCAATGCCGGGGTAGGAAAGGCGTGTGTGTTGAGAATGGGTCCATAGTCGTTGTCCGAGGCTAAAAGAAACAAAATCAAGCAGGAATAAAAAGGGCAAGAACCAATAGATAAGCAAAAGGATATTTGGGGATCGTAAACGAAGGTGGCTGCATACATGTATGGATGATAAAGTAATACCGAATGTCAATATGGGAGCTTTCTGAATATGAACATTCTAATTTTAGCAGTCACTTGTCTGTTTAAGAGATACTGTATGCATGCTATTAGCGACTGCTTAATTAATAAAGAATTGACTATAAAGGGACATAATACAACTGATAACGAGTTCCAGACGACTCTCACTCTTAACATCGATTGCTCCCCTTCCATTTACTTCTGAAATTTGTACTAACTGTAGCCTATAATAACATTTCGTGAAACGCATGTAAACCCATTATGTGCCCATGATCCATTGTATGGGTCAAAGGCAATCAATATATACTCTGAGTAGTAATCTACAATGTTGGTATGAATTCCAATTTAGAATAGCCACCCCTTAGATAACAAAAAGGACGCGGCGTCTGATCAGGACCCAAACTTCTTGACACTCATTTCCATATTTCTTAGGTAAAAAACGCAAAGGCATCTAAATGAGTGGAGGAAACGGCACATTTTTGACAATTCTGACAATGTATTGTAATCTAAGTGGCAAATAGTTTGGTTCCTGGTCAGACAAAGGGTAAACGGCGTCTGGTCAAGCTCCAAACTGTTTGAATCGGAATTAATGATTTTTCAGTAAACGCGTTTATTGGGAAAAATAAGGGTTTTTCCACTACATGTACTAACCGCTTTCTGAGGTCAGCAACAGGAGCAGCCCCTTATTTGAGCGAATAGGTGGATACGCCTTGGACATCTTGAAGCCGTCTGTCGGGACCAGGGTGACAAGACAGAAGTATTTCTTGTTGGCGTCCGTCGTCTGTACCTCAGATATATAGAGAGCACCGGAGTACGACACGAACATGTTGGGATTTTCGGGCCAGATGAAAATGTTGGTGACTCGGTTTTTCGCCCACTGGTAGGTCACGCCTGAAACATAATTGATTATATACATACAATTGAGATGACGTAAATTTGTTCACGTTTAACCCATTTGTGCCCATTGGATTATTCCATGTTTATATATTGGATTTGTCCATTTTTTATTAAAGGGATACCTGGTCAAAATTTTGATTTTCATTTTGTTTTATATTGAAATTCCTATCAGCTAACAGTGACGACTCTGATCAGACGCCGCATTATGCGGCGTCTGATCAGAGTTTACACTGTTTGCATATGTCCAATATATGGGATCGTGGGCACAAACGGGTTAAACCTTTAAGAAACGCGCTACAATACAGTTTACAGTTTAGCTCTTTCACTGCCAATGGCGCCAAAAGGCGACTTTGCAAACAGTTTGGATCCTGATAAGATAACTCGTATTCACTTTCGACGCAACTACATCTCTTCCGACAACACCCCCTTCACAGTCATAACGTCATCAATTTTAGACAGTTGTCGTCTGCTGTTATCTCCTTACTGAATTCAGTATCAAACAGTTTGAATCCTGATCAGATGCCGCGTTATACGGCATCTGATCAGGATCCAAACTGTTTGGAAATACCTAATGCACTCGGGGCAGCGAAGACAGTGATGGGGTTAAAACGTGGTTGTATGAGTACGTTGGACTTCGAAAATTAGAGTTATGGAAATTCAATTGAAGAAATAACGTACATGTATTAATTAAAACATAATTGCGTTAGAGTAATACATTGGAGAATCTGTTATTCTTTCCCAATAAACGTGTTTACGCTAAAACTATTATTTGCAGTGCAAACAGTTTGGAGCCAGATCAGACGCCGGGTAATCCGGCGTCTGATCAGGCTTCAAACTGTTTGCCACCAAGATAAACAAGAATTATCAGAATTGTCCAAAAGTTGTACTTTTCTACGTTTTAGTGTTTTGCGTTTGCGTACGTTTGCGTTTAAACGGGACAGAATAACAGATTCTCCACTGTACGTATTAATTAAAACATAATTGCGTTAGAGTAATACTAACTTGTACGGTCAATTCGAATTAACTTATTTAAAGATGTTTTAGGACCTAATAATCTGTTCGGAGTGCACAGACAGTTTCAATGAGTTTAGCTTTGAGAGTTAACCTATTTGTGCCCACGATCCCACGTATGGGACATAATCAAACAGTGTAGACTCTGATTAGAGTCTTCACTGTTAGCTGATAGGAGCTTCAATGCAAAACAAAACGAAAGTTTTATACCAGACACCCTTTAGAGCAAAAATTGACTAATCCAATATATTTGCATGGAAGAATCCACTGAGCACAAATAGTTTAACGAAGAGCCGTTCCAGAGTATTTGGCAGTTCTTACCCGGTGAGTAGGAAGGCGTACCACAGTCCATCTTCCCTCCTTTAAATGCTGTAGCTCTGACAGGTTGAGGATCGATGTTCTGGAAATGGCCCAGATCTAAACGTGACAAAAGAGATAGGGCTTATTACATGTACATGTATAACTACTGTGGCAATATATGCTCCCGCTTAAGCCTTTCCTCCAAAGAAGCGCATTTTAACGCGTTCATTAAATTCTCCCACTTAAGAAAATAATTCCAATTTGTATAGTCATTAACATGTACAATAATAATATATTTTCAATCCTTGCTGATGATAGCTTAAAGCAGGCTGAAAGTAAAGCAGAATGCGCCTTTAGGCGCATTCTGCTTTACATTCAACAGGCTTTAAGTGGTCATGTCACCTGTTCAAAACAGACAAAGGTCATGGGTTAAAAGGTTAACCCGCTTTATCGTCATTTGCAACGTAAGCTGACATTGAAAGCAGTTCAATAATAGAAATAACAATAAAGACTTTTTTTCAACGGGAGCGTTCATTTGATAAAACCAATCTTCCACGAGGTCCTCAATATAATAACATAATGTATATACAAGTAGATCTACATAAAACCATAAATACATCTAGTGTACGTGTACAATAAAAATCGAGCAAAATGCTTGAAGTGTTATTTACTGAATGAATGGAAGACTTTGGATGTTTAGATCCAGATAAGACACCGCGTAAAGCGGTGGTATCTGATCAGAATCCAAACTGTTGGCGCTCGTCTCAATAGGTCTTCAGTCAGGACTTCAATGACTAAAACTGCAGATAAGAAATTTTAGCAGACGATATGTTGTCTGCGAGACGGGTTCGATTAGACAGTCTTATTTGATGGTGAAATGATAAGTTTGCATAACAGTTGAAGTAACTATTTTAGTACAAACGCGTATAATGAGAGACTATCGCCTTCTTCACTGTATATCGCATCAAACCGTTGACCTGCGTATCATCTGGATCTACACTCTTTGCGTAAAGCTTTAGTTAACCCTTTCACTCTCAATGACGCTTAAATGCGCATTTGCAAACAGTTTGTATCCTGATCAGACGCCGCGTTACACGGCGTCTGATCAGGATCCAAACTTTTTGACGCTGGTTTTGAAATTAATTCAGTCATACTGCCTTATATCTATTTTGAAACGGCATGCAGACAACAAAATTGAAGCAGACGACAATGAAACGTTGAAGGGGTAAAACTCTCACGAAAAATTTGGCAGTGAAAGTGTTAACCACGAATTATATACAAGTTGGTCATATGAATATGATGTATAAATGATGGAATATGTACCGAGATACTTAATGTATAAGTTACGAATAAACTATGTCTATGTATAATTCCGTGCTTTTAAAATGTCTGTTCAAATTTGGTCAGCACAGCATTGAACGTAAAAAGGAGGTCTATGGAAAATGTTTTGGTGGCCTCTGACCTCTAGGCTATATTTCGGCCTATTTGCCAATGAGAGTGCTGCAGTTCAATCAAGCAGTCACTGACCAAGATTTCAGATCATTACTGATTGGTTAGATCGTTTCAACCAGGAGGTTAAAAGAGAAAACATTACCGTCTCCGACGGGAAAAAAGGTCTGTACTTACTTCCAACGATGACTTTAGCTGAGTCACTGAGGACCACACCGTGCTTGTTCTCGGCTCGACAGTGGTACGAACCCACGTCCAACTCCTCTGGGCCGTCAATGGTGATGACGCCACTGGATAAAGTGTAGCGCTTGGATGAACTTATCATCATTGAGCTCACGTGCTGTAAGCCCATGTACCAGCTGTACATAGGGTACGGGTTGCCGGACGCAAAACAATCCAACTCAATATTCTTGGCTCCTTCAAGGATCTGAAGAATAAAAAGGACTTAACCCTTTCTTCCCTGAAACCTCAAAATGGACAATTCTAGTTTTCAATTTAGTCTAGTCCATTTTTTACTTTTTTAAGATTTATTTTTACAATTTATGTTCAAATGGCAAACAATGTAGACCTTGATCAGAGGGCTCCTTAAGGAGCCCTCTGATCAAGATCTACACTGTTTGCATAGGACAAGAGTACTACTTACGGGTATGTTGTTTGCAAATTACGCACATATGCCTGGCTATAGGATTCAAAGAGTTAACGTGTAAAACTCTTTGTTACGTATGAATCTACATTTGAAATACAAGCAACATTCCACCAATCTCGTTAAACAATCCGTAAGCATAACAGTACATGCATTCGTTGAAAAATTCGCCTATTCAATTCAAATTATCGCACGTATGTTTATATGTCGCATCATTCTACGTCCTCCACCACTATGCCAAATCAATTTGACTTAATGGGAAAACTATAAGGTGGAACATAACAGCAAACTCTACATAATACAACTTTCACGGGGCATAACTCATAGATATTCATCATTCTTGATGGAGAGAAGTAATAGTAAGAAGAAGAATACTGGACAAGTTTTTCAAAGTTAATGTACAGAGCTCCCTCTCTACAACAACACCCAATGGGAGACAAACAGCGTACAGTGGAGAATCTGTTATTCTTTCCCAATAAACGCGTTTACGCTAAAACTATTATTTGCAGCGCAAACAGTTTGGAGCCAGATCAGACGCCGGGTAACCCGGCGTCTGATCAGGCTCCAAACTGTTTGCCACCAAATATAAACAAGAATTATCAGAATTGTCCAAAAGTTGTTCTTTTCTACGTTTTAGTGCTTTGCGTTTGCGTACGTTTGCGTTTAAACGGGAAAGAATAACAGATTCTCCACTGTACAAATACACCCAGTGGGAGACAAACAGCGTATTCGTTGTTCGGAGGGAGTCGTGATAGGGACAGAAATTGGTTTACATTTGCAAACAGCTTGAATCAAGATCAGACGCCGCCTTCCGCCTTGGATCTGGATTCAAGCTGTTTGTCACTGGTAATAAAAGTTTGTTCAGTCAAATTGTCCAATATGTATGTTTGAGAAAGGCAGCAGACGACAACTTTAAGCAGACGATATTGCAGCAGTAAAAGCGTTAGACATAATTGTCGTGTTTATGGAACTGCGGCAAGGGTCGTTGTCAGGAGGGAGTCTTTGTTTAGAGGGCCGTTGTAGGGAGGGGGCGATGCCAGTTGTTATTCTGGATGTACATGTACCTACCACAATGCTCTGTGGCTGTATTTCTACTATTGGACCTCTCTCAATCTTGTCAGGTTCCGTAGTTCCTAGACCATAGTCTGTAACAAACAAAATAATATGTTAAAACTTAAAACCATAAGAGACTGGTTAAAGATATTTCCTCAGTCCATTGATGGAGTCCCCACATTCTTCTCGATAGGTGTAAATGTAACTGTCAAAGCATGCAGCACAAGCTGCCGGAGGGTATACCAATCTCAGTTTACCTTGTGAGGCCCAGATTATACTCATGCTCTAGTGCTTTTCAATGGTTGTTTCTTACCAAACTATCAAATATAAAGGTCGGGTCTCACATGAGACGCTTCAATGGTTCTTTGCTACCGACGTGTCCACAAGACCCATATTTTTTGTACGGAAATTGTCTGGCAAGGCGTTATGATCGAAACGTCGTCAGGAGATGTCTTTAAACCCCTATTTTCCGACCATTGACTACATGACCCAGTAGTAATGGTAAGCAATACGTTATTCTTTTCCGTTTAAACGCAAACGAAACACAAACGCAATTGCAATAAAATGGAGAAAACGACAACATTTCGAAAATATTATTTTAATCTGAGTGGCAAATAGTAGTTTGGAGCCTGATCAGACACCGGATAACCCGGTGTCTGATCTGGCTCCAAACTGTTTGCATCGGGAAAAATAGTTAAGCGTTAGCGCGTTTATTGGGAAAAGAATAACGTCTTCTCCACTGTAAGAACAGGGGCCCGTTTTACTAAACTACTTACGCAAATGTTTTGCGTAAGTCAAAATTTTAAATTTATATTTATATTCTTTATTATCACTTGCTACAAACAGCAAATATCCAGATCAGAGGACGCGCTTTTAGCGTGTCCTCTGATCTGACTATTTGCTGTTTGCAAACGTTTATGATCGAAAATAAGAGTAAAACGATTTTGACTTACGCAAAAATTTTGCGTAAGTTGTTTAGTAAAACGGGCCCTAGGTGAGTAAAACAGTTATTTGCAAACAGTTTGGATTCTGATCAGACCCCGCGTAAGCGACGTCTGTCCAGGATCGAAACTGTTATACACTCATTTCATTATTACTTAATTCAAAATATCTTAAGTTTGAGAAATATAAAAACACGACAATAATTGTATAAAATTGATGACGTCATGTCAGTCAATGGCTGAATGGTTTACTCACTGAAGCTTCTTGATAAAACGTTGATCCTGCCTGTGTCTTTAACTGGAATCTCACAGATTGCGTAAGCAGGGATACTTGAAGTTACGTTCGTCCATCCGTAACCAATAAAAGTCGTTGCTGTAAATGAAAAAATAAAAACTTTAGTATTAACATACAATTAAACGATAAGTTCAATAAACAGTAATAATGCATTAAACATAAACATTTGATAGACTACGACTTGACAATTAATTGCTCGGCATTTCATCATGGTCCAAACTGGTTGCAGAATTATTCACAAACTCATATAAGGTTAAAAGACGAATTTCCTTCGACATATGGCTTAACCATATTCCCAAAATATACGCATCATCAAGCATCTACCTATTATTTTTAAATGTCTATGCTAGAGGTCAATACGAAAGAAACATTGTATGTATGGAAAGACGTCACATATATTCTCTCTCGCGTTAACTCCATAAATACACTTTTTAGGCATTTAGGTTATTCCTCCACTGAAGAAAACAATTCAAATATATGCAGTTATAATTATCCTAATACTCTTTAATTTCTCAGTTTGCATAAATTTACAAAAAAAGAACATAAGGATTTTCCCTCACACACATTCAACTTATTTGGAAAGTGATCAAACACCGGTGATCCGTCGTCTGATCTGGCTGTATACAGTGGAGAATGTGTTATTCTTTCCCAATAAACGCGTTTACGCTAAAACTATTATTTGCAGTGCAAACAGTTCGGAGCCAGATCAGACGCCGGGTAACCCGGCGTTTGATCAGGCTCCAAACTGTTTGCCACCAAGATAAACAAGAATTATCAGAATTGTCCAACAGTTGTTCTTTTCTACGTTTTAGTGCTTTGCGTTTGCGTACGTTTGCGTTTAAACGGGAAAGAATAACAGATTCTCCACTGTAGGTGTGCAATGGAAATAATAGTTTAAGCATTCATCTCATTCATGATCAAACCTATCGTGAGTATTGTACCCCTTCCCCACCATATTGGCGTCTGCTTTAGTATTATTGTCTGCAAGACATGTTTCAAAGTTAGATTTTAGGTTTTAAAACTTAATAAATATCGATAAGAGTGTTAAACAGTTTGTGTCCTGATCAGACACCGCGTTACGCGGCGTCTGATCAGGACACAAACTGTTTGCAAACGCGCTTTATGACGTCATTGAAAGTGAAAGGGTTAAGCAGTCACTTAACTTTAAAATTGAAAGTTATGAGGCAAAGATTTTGATAAAAAAAAAACTTTGCCAGTATGTATATACCTCCAAATACGTAAACTATTTTCATTCTAACAGATGTGTCGACGGGTCCTGTTCGAGGTTCTTCGATCCAGAAATGTGGGGTATCTTGGAAGGTGTTCTGGGACTCCCAGTAGAGCTTGCCAATAGTGTAGTCGCCGGATGTATACCACATGGTTTCCCTGCAAGATATGTGACAACCCTCAGCTACAATCTCGTCTCTATAACTTTTACTACTCTACGTCAAAATTTGAATTCCAAAAAGTTAATTTAAAATAATAACAGAGAGTCCAAATGTTGGGATCCCGATGAGACTTCGAGTTATAATGATCCATGATCCAAAATATGTAATGACACGTATTGCAGCTGGTTGTTATTGCTGCTATTGTTGTTGCTAAGAACGATTTACGTCCTCTTGAAGCTACAGCGCTCCCTCTCTACAACGACATTCAATGGGAGACACACATTGTGTGCGTTGTTCAGAGGGAGTCGTTATAGGGAGGGAAATTAGCTTACATTTGCAAACAGCTTGAATCCAGATCAGACGCCGTGTAACGCGGCGTCTGATCTGGATTCAAGCTGTTTGTCACTCATCATTATATTTATTCCATCAAAATGTGACTTTGGGAAAAAACAGCAGACGACAATTTGAAGCAGACAATATTTCAACAGTAAAAGTGTTAGACATAATTGTCTTGTTTAGGGAACTGCAGCAAATGTCGTTGTAAGGAGGGAGTCGTTGTTGGGAGGGCCGTTGTAGAGATGGAGCACGTATATATTTAATGTATCCTCCCATGCTTTTTGGCCCTAGTCAAGATCGGCTCCTTTTCGTTGGGACGTTTGCAAATGGTAAACTAACGTTATGCGGCGTTTGGTCAGGAGCTAAACTGTTTGTTCTCGGAATAAGAACGTGAAGAGGTTAACATATGTTACTACTTCGCCAACTTAAAGCTGGAACTTGAAATGAACTCAACTTATGTGCTTACTGGAAGATTTCATTTAAGATATACATGTACAAAGGTGGTCTATGACACTCCAGTAAGTGTTAATACAGCAGATTATTTCATATAGAATAGCAAACAATGCACGCCCTAACGAGACGCAGCAATTTGTGGTGTCTGATCGGGGTCTACACTGTTTGCTAGTGTTTATTTTGCGAACGATAGACATTACTGGGTGACCACACCATGTCACTGTTGTCTGTGAAATTGGTCGTCTACAACAATTCTCAAATGTGTTTTCTTTTAGTAAATATAATTAGTTAAAATCCAAATGATATTTCACTGCCTTATGCCCTGGGTACAGGGACTATTTGCAAATTGGTTTGATCTTGATCAGACGCCGCGTGACACAGCGTCTAATGAAGATGAAAACTGTTTGACAGTCGTCTCAATAAGTCTAAACTTTTTGACGGTCAAAGTACCAAAATATTGAAACTTGATAAATAAAAGCAAACGACAATTGTTTAAAATTGATGACGTCATGACAGTGAAGAGGTTAGGACAAAATAAAATATACTATTTCGCCTTCCACAAAATTCTGTCAATGTCGATGGCTTAGATCTGAAACAAACTGACCCTCTTTATTTCTTATGACGGTCAATCAGATCGATATCAAGGATAAAATACTGATGTAGTTTATTCACAGAACTGACCAAAAGGAAGCTGTTGTTTCAACTTGTTTGCAGAAAAAATAATTAATAATCTAATATTTATTTTATTACATCGAGATGTATACCCTGGCTGTGGAATAAAATATGTTGTGAATACCAATTTAGAGCCGCCGTGCTGGTAACGCGAGAAACGACGTCACATTGTTTATATCATTACAAAAAAGAAAGAAGAATAGAGAAAATAATATCATATAGAGTGACAAAAAGAATATCATATAGAGTGACAGTATTTTTTGATAGATGTAAAAGACATGCACTTTTTTTCATTTGGTCTATGGGAAATTAACAGTGTAGCTCAAAGCGAGGTGAAATAATACGGTTTATTAATCATTGACTATACATACCTCGGTGGGTCATTTGCCATCAACCAATCAGAAATGAACTTGTGTTCTGCATAGTTTTGAACGGCCAATAGAGTAGCTCCAAAGGACTGTAAACATAGATCAGTACAAATTTATAAATTCCCATACAGACGTGTTTAGCACAATTCAGTACATATTTATATACACGTATCCATATAGGACAACAATCACAGTTCATCGCATATTCATATACATAGGTTTCATAAAGGCCTATACTCAAAGTGTTGTCTATATTCAAATGTCCTTAAAGAACTATAGTAACAGTTTAATACATAGTAATATATACATATACATATAGCACTACATTCAGATTTGATGTTATATAACTACAATGTATCCATGAAATATATTAATTTAATATCCATAAAACTGTAGGACTATCAATATCGACAAGTACATAAACATCATTCTCGTAATGCAAGACTATAAATATCATATCAAAATTGGGCTTCTTCACGACCTTACCACTAGTAAAATGGTTATTGGCAAGCAGTTTGGACACTCATTTCAACATTTTTAAGTCAAATAACATAAAACTTATATTTGAGAAATAAAAGCAGACGACGATTCTTTTTAGAAATAGATAACGTCATGGCATTGGATGGATAAAAACAATCTATATTACAGTATGGACATACCCAGCAATAAGCGTCTGCCTCCTCGTACACTCGTAGTTCATCGTCAGCAAACATGTAACAGTGGACGCCATTCTGGAACCAGCCATTTGGACAACCTAAACAGAAACAAGTAACTTTGAAACGTTTGATCGCAAGCAGTATAACTATTACATGCCCTTCTGGGACCATAACTCATGGACAACTTAACCTGGAAAGCAGGCCATCAAAGGAATGTCATATGTTCAGCTCAATATATCAAAGCATGAGGGAAACAAGTGTAGAAAACGATGTACAGGTATTTCTTATAGTTTTAGTTCCAAAAGAGACATATAACTCATAGATAAGTTGACGAATTTGAAAGGACACATAAACTGAATTTGAGTTCATCAAATGAATGTCATATACTCTCATATGTCAAAGCATGTAAGAGGAAAGTGCGGAAACCTGGACGGACGGAGGGATATCGTCATGCCATGATACGCCCTATATGAAGACTGGTATATAACCATTTACCAGACTTATTGCATTTCAAAATTGTGTTGGCCAACCATAGACATGATCGCAGTATAGTTGTATGACCATGATCTACAAATGAAAACTCGTCATTTGTAATACTCTTTTAATGGACAATCCGAAACTTCCAATTACGTCTAGTCCATTTTGTACTATTTAGAGTTGTTTCTGTAAAACAATGAAAATTGCAAACTGTGCAGACTCTGATCAGGAGCCCTCTGGTTAAGGACTGCACTGTAAACAAAGGATCAGTGTATGCTCAACATGTATCACTGTTTGTTAGTAACGACTTAACCAGTCACCAGAATTGATTGTGTTAAAGTTCTGTATATACTGGTGAATGTCAAATAGTGTAGACCACGACAAGTCATTAACGAAGCGGCTGCTCTTGGTCTACACTGTTTTGAAATGCAGTAAGTACGGATCAAAATTTAATGTGCATGGTGATACAATTTTTAAGTTGACATATACAATGGACCTTTCTATATTACATTTTTGTACTGCAGAGGCTTTGAAATAAATACCGATTTTATATAATGTTCATCTAATATGGGGTTGTCAGTAGTAATCTAACAAAGTCCTTTTTGTATGAGCAAAATAATTAAATAATAAAAACGGTTAGTAACGATATCTTATAAACATATTCTGATTGTTTTCTAATAATTTTGAAAATATTCATCAGTGTTACTGATAACAAATATAATTCAATAGTCTTTCCTCTATTTTAGTGTCCGTGGCGTTTTTACCTTTCAGGTTTTACAAAACAGAGCACTAGAAATAACAATTTGCTTTACATTAAGCCTCTCTATAACGACCACTAACATAAATCGTGTCGATTACTATACGTTTAAGATGACTGCTTAAAGGAAGATACCAGTAAAAGAATAAAATCCTTCAGGACGTTTCTATTTTACTATCACCTTGCCTAAAGCTGTCACCTGTCTTTTATACAATCAATTATCCTTGTTTTCATGGTCATAATATATAGGTTTTACTGTATCTTAAATGGGGTTTGGATGATAGATATATTTGACCGAGTTTTGTACAGAATATTATAATATTTGGCATGATAGAAAATGCAACACGCTATTGTATCATGAGCTGCGTGACTTCTATCACTATCAACTACATGGATATGTTTTGTTAAGGGGCAGTTTGACCCATACACCATTATCAAATGTATCGGTCGGGAGCTCCTGTCGGAGGGATAGGGTTCCCCACATGTATGTGTGTCATTTACAAATTGTCTAGTGTAAGGTTTACTTGACGTATGCAAACAGCGTATGCAGAGGACTCCCAAAGAAGAGAAGTTAAAAAACAAACCGCATTTGTTTCAAAGCATTTATATAAGCAGAATAGTAATAGTATGTGCTTTTTCAAGGGATATTTTACCGTTTGTGGCAATGGTAATTTTTTCCCTATAGATAAATTGACATTTGTGTTTAGCTGCTGAAATCATGTTATATATATAAGTAGCATTATGACACTAGAATGTTCGGTACAGTGGAGAAGACGTTTTCATTTCCCAATAAACGCGTTAACTCTTAAGCTATTTTCCCGATGCAAACAGTTATGAGCCAGATCAGACGCCGGGTTACCCGGCATCTGATCAGGCTCAAAACGGTTGCCACTCATTCTAAAATGAGGAGTCAAAGATTTCTAAAAGTTGTCATTTTTACCGTTTTATTCATTGCGTTTGCGTTCCGTTTGCGTTGAAATGAGAAATAATAACGTATTCTCCTCTGTTGTACATGTACTGCATGACGTGTGCTATAGTACGGAAAACGTTCTGCTTTCCCATTTAAATGAAAACTCAACGTAAACTCAATGCATTAAAATGAAGAAATGACGGGTTCTTGAAATCGTAGGTGATTCATTATTTTGACAGAAGAAATACATGTATTAATATTATCAGTGTCAAAACGTTTGCGGTATGATGTGTCTGGACTGAATTCAGGCTGTTTCAAAGTCGACTTTAGTCGTTTGTGGTGGTTAATGGGTATATTCCTTTTGTACTCTTCATCGCTTCCCACTGAAATACGTTAAATCGATCCCGGATATGTGAATAGTTTGGGTCAAGCGGTGTCCTCATTTTGACTTACGTCCGCCCATGCCGGGTCACGGGTTCGATTCCCACCAGAGCTCAATATTTTTTTTTTATTGAAATGCATTATTTTAAACAGAATTTCTTATACTAAACTAATTCTTACCCGTTTATATAAGCGTTTGTCACATATTTACAAATTACTATTTTTAATGCTATATCTGGTTGCGAGTCTCTTTAAGCACAAGAGTATGTAAAAAAAACAAGACTACAGGTAATGTAAAAGCTATCGGTGAAGCTGCCAATGTGTATAACTAGAACCCGATCAGAAATAACACTACCCCTGGGCTTTATAAATAGTACATGTAAAGCTGTAATAAACAATGTACGCCCACCATTGTCAATAGAGCCAGTGTGTACACAGTGGCAGTAATTATACACTAAACTACACATCCGCCAGCAATATCATAGCCAACGACTTAACATAATCGTTAAACGAAACGTGAAACCATTTTACAGCAGTCATCTTTGCGATTCACGTATTTCGTCTCTTGTTTTTTCGACTTGCAGATTTGGTATTTTATGTCCGTTTGTTTTACATGTTCAGTCTCTTTACCCGTTCACTGTCTTACCCGAATACAATAGTTACTTGCAAACAGTATGTACCCTGATCAGACGCCGCGTAACGCGGCGTCTGATCAGGGCACAAACTGTTTGACACTCATTTCAATATTTCTTAAGTAAAACTATTTTTGACGGCCAAAATACTTAATATCTAAATCTGTGAGATAAAAGCATATTACACTTGTTTAAAACTGATGACGTCGTGTCGGTGAAGGGGTTAACTTCGCGACTAAACATTCAATATACAGACGTTTCTTTTCTTTCTGTTTCCTCTTTTTGAAATTGTGTCCCATATGTGTAATTTGTTATATTTTAACCAAAATAGAACATTCCATATACACACAGGTGATATCTGTGTACTCGTATAATACGCTTGAGTGAATCCTGTAAACCATTCACAAGGCGGGTAGTTTCCCTTGGTATAGTATCCCCGTACATGTTTACATGTCACCATCACAAGTTGATCGAACCTTGACTGCTTTTCGTAAACAGTCTACATTCTGGTCAGATGCCTTATAGCTCTTCATTTGATTCGGAATTGATTTGTTGGACTCCTGTTATCAAGTCTCTTCAATAAGAAAATAACTAAACCCCTTAAGTTGGCACATGTTTACGAAAACATGGACCTGGTTGAATCAAATATAAAAAATTTCATGGAAACGGTAGAATTGAATACACCAGTAAAATTGCATGGAAATAGCTTAATTAAATGCATTAACTTTCATGGAAACGGTAGAATCAAATACACAAACTTTAGAGGAAATGGTTTAAATACCCCGGTACATAAACTTTTAATAAGACTCCATGAATTAATTCTCCATATATAATAATGTTTCATCACTTGTGTATTAAGTCCGTATGTTTTAAATATCGAATACGCAACGCAAATCAGAGCAGAATCTGATTTGCTGATGTAACGCAAATTCAAAAACGAAAAACAATATTTAGAGTCGAAATATTAATCTGGGCGCTTAGCATAATATAATAACACCTATAATAATAATATTACATTAATTATTAATGAATAATCGTTATAACCTCAAGATAAGGAGAACGTTCAAGTACATGTACAGTTTTTTGCAAATGCATGCGCTTACAACCCTGCTTTCTTAAACTAAAATGAATATGATAAATACAGTTTTCTATTTTCCGATACAAATATAATAAGAGGCTGTACCAAAACCTGCAGAGACGTCAATGTTTACTGTGTAAAAATAATATTAGTTATTATTTGCCGTTATCATTATTCAAACACTGCCACCTCATTTGATCTTGGAATTCTCGTAGTATTATTATGTATTTCAATTTTCAAATTATGTACACCAGAGTACTTTATGTAGACTTTGTTGATTACTCTTTTTAATATTAAAACTTTATATTTCCCCTCATTTGGAGCTTTAGGTCAATATTATTATTTTAATTATATACAGTAGAGTACTTTATTTAAATTATGTTGATTGATTACTCTTATTAATATTTGTTACTTTTAATGTTTGCATGACCATTTTATGCGTCGCAGTGCCGTAAACCCCACCTCAATCAAACTATTTTGATATGTGAAAACAGCATTGAAAAGTTTCAATTGTCTGACTTTTGGTGTCATAATGTAGAGTTTTATATATGTGTGTGTGTGATATGGCATGCAATGTAATTTATACCATCTCTTACAATTCATTTCAGGGATTGCGTTGCACTATTTCATAGTTATTATTGTATATGTATCTATGTATGCTGAATGTGCAATTATGAGATGTAAGTATCTACAAACAGTGCAAAGGTGTATACAATAGAGTGAACAAAATATTGACGACAAAAATAGCTAAATATGAAGTAATTATGTGGCGAAGTATATCTGCGTGCATTTGTCTCCCCTGGTGATGCAAACTGCACCCATATATACATGTACCATATCCTATCAAATAGCATGCATAATGCATGCAGAAAAAGTGCATAAACACTGCAGCGGAAGTAGGAAACAAATAGGAAGCGCCGTGGTAAGACAATGTAATTGTGCATGCAGTCACGCACTCATTACATGTACAACACTGGCACAGATATTTTGTAGGTAGGTAGGTAGGTAGGATTAACGCCCCTCCAGATCAACAGCGACCTATAATGGAGGGGATGTCCAGAGCAGAGGTTAGTCATTTTAATTCTAGGGGGATACAGATGGAACCCCACTGCTGATGAATAGAATGGTTCTCTTACATTCCCGGGGTAGATCACCGAACTTGGATAAAATTCTCATCATAAGGATCATAAGGATCATGAGTAATTTTATTTGGACACTTCGGGATCGGACCAGTGACCCCTGCGTTACTAGTCAAGCGCGTTATAGCTAGAGAACGAATCCGCAACTCTCGAACATACAGTTATGGGACATAATTATTCGCCACCCTACGAATTTTTGGCATTTTTCCACACATGATTTTACATTACTAGTGATGCCACACAATTGTCGAACAAAATATTACACAACAGTGTAGTGTAGTGTAGGGCAGTTTAAAAGTTAGTGTGTTGACTTTTCAAATTTAGATCTATTCTCTGATGTTCGGACCAGTATATATCTGTTGTTAGGTAACTTTAGAATAAAAATGAAAAAAAGTCGACTCGTTCCACTAAACTGATTGTCATGGTAACGAATTGGACAAATAACTAGAACTGAAGAACGTTTTTATTTAAAAACATATTCTCCCGCACAATAGTGCTCTTTCAAATGGAAAATAAAGAAAGTTAAAGAAATTGTTAGTGTTCAAGTTTACTGACATGCGATAAATGCTAAGATTAACATGGTAGTCTATGGGAAATCAAGTTTACCGATTAAACTTTAGAACTATGTGGCTGACCATGAAGTTACAGAACTTTAGAATTGCATTTCCTTATTTTACTATTAACAACATATGTAAGGTGTTCGTTAATCCGGTGTAGTTTTACATAATTTTCATCTATTGTTACCATGGCAACCATATAATGTGAACATGGTTCAAATTGTGCACGTACATTCTAAAATTACCTAGCAACAAGAACCAAAGAATCACATGCTCAATTCGAGACTAGAATACATTTAACGGCTCTTTGCTCAAGCTCTGAACACCAATCAGAACTACATTGCGTGTTGTCTAGAGTTTATTTCTAGAAAACCGTTGAGAAATACTGGCAAAAATAAGCAAAGTTTTTGTAGGGTGGCGAATAATTATGTCCACTGACTGTACCTTTCATATGCCGAAAGTCAAACAGACTGGTACAAACAGTACATTGTCAACTAAACTTTTATATGGAACGTTTCGTCAATGTACCATCTAGTTTTTTATTCTCTATAACGGTTTGAGCTGGCGAAACCTGATCCCAGTTAGATTGCGTGCTGCATAGATCAATAGTTGGTGAATGTATTTCTTGTAAAGTCACATTTGTATAAAACGACAACTTCATGGATGGACATGTCGATATTAACAGAACGGTGACTAGTGAATGAATGACAAAATAAATGTACATGCAAAATGCATTTATTTTGTACTGCACTTAGCTGACACCTGTCTTAAATTTATAGCAAACTCTTTGTCAGTGGTCGCTTAATTAAGGTTGGCTGTAATTGTTTCAAAAACCATTCACATCCTGAAGTAGGCTGATCCATTCTTAGTGTAAGGAACTATGTGACAAAATAGTTAAATGGAAGGGAACAGTAAAGCCATGAGAAAATGGGTATTTAACTATTAACTTCATAGCCTGTCTCTAGTTGTGACGACATGTGACCACTTAAAGCAGGTTGCAAGTAAAGCATGGTGTGCCTAAAGGCACATTCTGCTTTACTTTTAGCCTGCTTTAAGCTCTGATTTGCTATAATATGGAAAACATTTCTTTTTATACATATTCATGAATGTATAAATTGGGACTATTTTCTTTAGTGGAGGAATACATTGAAGGGGTAAAATAAGTTTTTATTGAGTAATGGTATAATCACAGGTATAAATGGGTTAAACTTCTGCACACTGCGAGCTAAATTGTTTTAACGGTTAAAAGCAATTTGTTACTGAGTCTAAGTTGTTTGCCACTATGATATTTCTTTAAAGAAATTTCAGATACATGTATATCAAGTCTTAGAATTGTGCCAACCACTGAATTGGGAAAATTGTCTGCCAGTTGACAGTAGAATATCTGATTCCTTTGTCACTTTATGTTTGTATTTTTGTATAGTCATTCTGGTGTTTTAATTCTGTTCTGCAAATGTTTGACATTATGAATCTTTTTTAAGTATAGCTACTTGAATTGTCGAAATACATTTTCTTTCATAGTGCTTTATTACACTTCTTTATCTGTATCAGTGCTTGAACATGTTTGTATTTGTATACAGTGCTCCCTCCAAACAACAGCCCTACGAACTACGATTCACTCCGTACAACAATGCTTGTCGCTGCTCCCCAAACAAGACCATTATGTCTAACGTTTTCAATGCTGCAATATCGTCTGCTTAAATTGACGTCTGCTATTTCCTCAAAGTTACACATTGCATATGTTGTCAGAATAAATGTAATGACGAGCGACAAACAGATTGGATCCAGATCAGACGCTGCTCCTAGTGATGCAGCGTCTGATTTTGAGTCAAGCTGTTTATAAATATAAGCAAAGTCATGTCCAACTCTCGGCAAGTTATTAATTAAACTCCCTCCGAAAAAACACAAATTGTTGGTCTTCTATTGGGTGTTGTTGTCGAGAGAGAGCATTGTATTTGAAATAGTGAAACACTTTTGAACGTTTGTACATTATGAAAGTGTGCCACATTAATATGGTCAAGTAATAATTACAATAGTTATAGTAAAGGTAATAATATTAACAATCGTTTATTGCAGTTATGATTGGCTCACGTGTACACTGCAGTTAAGTAACGCTAATGCACTAACTCGTGTTTTGTTTTGGGTTTGGTACAGTCGAACTTCGATATCTCGAACTCGCTTAATTCGAACTATCCGATTTTTGACACATACGCTGCATTATTTCATGCTCGGTTAAGTCAAACATACCCGTATTTCAAAGTTAAAACGTGGCTAAGCCACGTTTTAACTTTGAAATACGGCTATATTCGACCTAACCGAGTTCGAGATATCGAAGTACAACTGTATATTTAGGTGACTTGCGACTTACAGTAGGGTAAAAGTAAATAGGGTACCCCGTAGGAACTTTCTAGATGTTACCAATCGCTCCCACCATCAACTAGTCTTCGTTATAAATTATTTAGGTCCATCTTTGAATAGAAGAGATATGGTGCTTTCCCAGTAAACAAAGTAGGTAGAGGACGGTAGGCTAAGCAATGTTTTAACTTTGAAATACGGGTACGTGAATTCGAGATTTCTACAATTATCGGTACAATAATTAAAAGCAAGTTCGACTCAGGCGAATTCGAGTGAATATAGACTAAACTGTACTTGACAAGTTCAATTTGTAGTCATCAGACTTTATGTGGTACTTGGATTAAGTTATGTTCCTGGCACCATCATACTTTATGTGATGCTTTGATTAAGTTTTGTCTCTGCCAACGTCAGACTTTATGTGATTCTTTGATCTTACGGTATGTCCCTGGCACCATCATACTTTATGTGGTACTTTGACTAAGTTTTGTCCCTGGCACCATCAGACCTTTTGAATTGGTTAACCCACTTTACTGCCATACTGTCATCTGCTATAGCCTATTAATGTCTGATTTTCTTTCCCTACTTTAGATATTAGACACATTGACTAAATTGATATCGTTTTAAAGGACTGTCAAACAGATTGGATCCTGATCAGACGCCGCGTTACGCGGCGTCTGACCAGGATCCAAACTGTTTGCAAATTACACTTGTACATGGGGTAAGGCGATTAAGGCCACGGGTTAACTTCATTTTCCCACCCCGACAAACATCAACTGTTTGAAGTCCCATGGGCAAGACGGGGGAATAACGAAAATATACTTTCGCTTCCTTAACTAGTTTTAACGTTTGACTATTTCTGTGACAAAATGAAACACTGAACAATGAAGACCAAATCTGCAAAAGTAAAAATCATGACAAAAAGTCCCGACCATTGTGAAACTGAAACCAGCTACCTGTTGTATGATGGTGACCTCATGTTTTAAACATTCATAATACATTTCCGGTATATTTCTGTGTCTAAAATTCAAGCTGATATTGATTCCAGATCATCGATCAATATAATACGTATACTGAAACATAGGAAATAATCATCTTCCTAAGCTAATCTAGTTTTATTTAATGGTTATATTGTTATTTGTATATTTTATACTTCGAAATTTTGAAATTATAAACAGTCGATCCGTTGTTGAACGAATATTCGACGAAGGAATGCTGTACTCTCAATATTCAGGCAGCTGCTTAATGCAGGACAAAATAATTCAGAAAGCTCCCAAGGGAGCTTTCTGAATTACTTTTGTCCTGCATTAAGCAGTCATCTGTCTTAAATGCAGGGTACATATTCCTTTAGGATGCCATGAAACGAAGGAAGATATTTCAAATCAGCTTACCAATAGGAGTTATTTGTCCATTCAAAGGCGCGAAAAATCCCAAGAGGAAAAACACAGATAGCACATATTCCATTGTAACAGTTTCAGACAACAGGTTCTATTTTATCCTATACAGAGTTATTAAACGAAATGTATAAGGCACTATCTCTTTCCAATCACCGAGGTTATATGTACCCCGATTCCGCCATATTGGTTTAGTCAACTTGGCTTTCTGAGTCAGTCACAAGCCTGTAGAAATATACTCTACATTGGTTAACAGAGCGGAAAAAACACGCTATGCAGGAAGGTGTTTTAGTCCTTTTCTAAAAGGTGTAGCAGAATACAAAACCCTTTTTTGTTATTTCTGATAAATTGTGTATAACACCCTTATTATACATGTTAACAATTAAAATTGGTCTTTAAAAGGGAGTTTTGACACGCGAAAATATCAATAACGCTTTGTGCTGTCCTCAAATCACCTTAAGGACAGTCGCACCTTACCTGAGCGATGACTAAAATAAAGACATGCGCAGTATTTACTACATATAACTGCTTAACGGAGAACGAAAGTAATCCAGAAAACCCCCTTTGAGAGTTTTCTGCATTACTTTGGTACTACATTTAGCAGCAACCTGTCTCCACAGGCTTATTGGACTGTCGGCAACAGTGTCGCTCACTTCGGGTGTGACTGTACTATCGGCTTTTCGCAAAGCTTACCGAACCATTACGGGCTATTGAAATTGTTGTCTTCGGGGTATTCCGCCACTACGTATATTTACACGGGAGTTGGTGTACGCTTTGGTTCAATTGTCAATATGTTGTTTATATTAACAAGGAGTACTATAGAGGGTTTATCCACACAGTAGATTTTTCTTAAATAACTATGCTTAAGCTAAGCTTATATAACACTACGCAATATAAATGACTTATTATTGTTACTATTTATAGTCGTAGACGTTACAGAAAATAGTTGACATTGACCCTCGATAACTCGAAATAGCTAATATCAAAGGAAAACCGTATTTCAAAGTTCAATTTCGATAAGTCGAGATCGTTTATGTCAAACATACCCGTATTTAAAAGTTAAAACGTGGCTAAGCCACGTTTTAACTTTGAAATACGGGTAAGTTTGACTTAAATGATTTCGATGTATCGAGGTTCTACTGTATTGGACATATAGTATAACAGTGTATATGTACACTTACAGTACATACGTGTTTTCACCTGGCTGCTAATATAACATTGACAGCAGATGGCATATCGATTGCTGAAGCTTACAGTGGAGAAGACGTTATTCTTTCCATTTAGCTCTTTGAACCCTAGTCACGCATATATGCGTCATTTGCTAACAGTGTACATGTGAGAAGTACACTTGTCCTATGCAAATAGTGTATATCCTGATCAGAGGGCTCCTGAAGGAGCCCTCTGATCAGGGTCTATACTGTTTGTCATTTTGACATACATGTATATTATAAAAAATCAACTATAAACGTCAAAATGGACAGCACTAAATTGAAAATTAAAATTGACCATTTGAGGTTTCAAGGAGGAAAGAGTTAAACGCAAACGAAACGCAAGCACATTGCAAAAAGATATAGAAAATTACATTGTTGTTTACTTTTCTGAGTATCTATTTTAATTTGAATGGCAAATAGTTTTGAGCTTGATAAGACGCCGAGTTACATGACCTCTGATCTGGCTCTAAACTGTTTGCAAAGGAAATTGTTGTTTTAAGCATAAACACTTATTTTGGGAAATAATCTTTTTCTCAATTGTATATAGCCGGGAAATCACAATTTTTTTCGAAAGAATTGTGATTATGTTCCAAATTCTAATATTTATTACAAACAGTTTGAAGCCAGATCAAACATAGAGTAACTCGGCGTCGAATCAGCTTCTACAGTGTTTGCCGTTCAGAATAAAATGAATGGCCAACATTTTCAAACACCTAGCAATTTATGCATGTTTATTGCATTGCGTTTGCGTGTAGTTTCGTTTAAACGTGTAAAAATAAAGTTTTTCACCACTGTACATTTATTTGCAGCGGAGAAAAGTTATTCTTTCCAAATAAACGCGTTAATGCTAACACTATTTTCCCCATTACAGACAGTATTGAGTCAGATCAGACGCCGAGTAACCCCGACGCCTGATCAAGCTCCAAACTGTTTGCCACCAAAATTAAAATGAAGTGCCAGGATTGTCAAATAATTGTCATTTTCTATAGTTTATTGAAATGCGTTTGTATTTCGTTTGTTTTTAAACGGGAAAGAACAACGTCTTCTCCACTTTAGAGAAAAGGCGAATGCTTTATAGAAAGTGAATAAATACAAGCCATTTTATACAAATCGTATAAACTTTAATTTCTTCATAGTTATATAAAATAAGGAATAAACATTCATGAAAATAGGTAGCACTAAACATGTCTGGCCTTGCGTTAAGATGGTACGCTCCTGATACATGTGTAAGATCTAATTATAGATTAAAAAGATCATTGTACATGATGAAAGCAGTGTAGAAAGTAACGCTGGGGCTTTTGGCATTTCTTTAGTTTTCTTGCATTAAGTAACTAACTATCTACCGAGATCTCTGACTATGCTTTTTCATTGATCATTTGCTAAACTTAGATTTAGTTTTAAAATCTTAAGGTAGTACATACCTAATTAAATCGGATCAATGTCGGTCACACTCGGTACATGTACTACATGTATACGTAGCGCAATCGGCGGTTCTCGTCAACTGACCTTCCGTACCAAACCATACGCCAGTTGTTGAGAATGGCCGATAGCTCTGCATAGAATATCGGTATTGACATTGACCCTTTGTAATTAAGGATGTACATGTACTACCTTGATTGAGATTATAAGCTAAACCTGCGTAATAGAACACAATGACTGCATGTATTTACATGTCTGCAACAAATACGAGATTGAAAGGGGATATTATCAAGGCCTCTCATGTACAACTAATAAAAATTATATCTACAATTAAACTTACAAAATCTTATCTAAATAAAAACAATAAAATTCTAGAAAGTTCTTTTGTTTATTGAAAATGCTGATCTTTTTGTTTTATCTTTTTGTCAAACAGTTTGGAGCCTGATCAGACGCCAAGTAACTCGGCGTCTGATCAGACTCAACACTATTTGCAATCTTTACATGTAGTGTTTGAAGGACAAACACTTTTATTGAGAAATAATACCGTTTAGTACCTATATTTATTTACGAAATGATGGTTTAGAATACATGTATGCGGCATTACATGTATATGGATTTCATGTACATGTTATGGTCGAACTTCGATACCTCAAACTCGCTTAAGTCGAACATATCTATAATTCAAAGTTAAAACTTGGCTATGCGGATATACTCGACTTTAGCGATTCTGTAAGTATAGAAATACATGGACAGCAATGTTCGG
Organism: Gari tellinella; assembly: GCA_922989275.2. NCBI lineage: Eukaryota > Metazoa > Mollusca > Bivalvia > Cardiida > Psammobiidae > Gari > Gari tellinella. The sequence goes on from OV277866.1 coordinate 52,944,145, forward strand.
CTCGTTTGAGTTCGAGATATCAACGTTGGATGATATGTTTTGAGTATGTCATGGTCTATACAGTTATCTACATGTAAGTTAATGGAAAGACATTGTTGTTTTGACGTGATTGAAAATGATAGCTATTTTAAAGTACATGTATGAACATTTGCGTACTTGCAATCAATGTAGTTAAGTAGTCTATAAGACGAATGACAACTGAATGTAGTACTAAAGTAACACAGAGAGGTCGTTTAGAAGCTCTCTCAAATTCTGTATTACTGCTGTGCTGCATAATGATGCCACTCGTCTATTTTTTATGATAGTTCACTAATTGACAGCTTAACATAAATTTGACAAACTGTATTTATTAAATTATTTGAAAAACAATTTTAGTCTCATAATACTAGTATGTAATTAGTTTACTTGCTTAAGACTGTAACTTTCAACTGTGATATTCAAGTTTCATATCACGAAAACTAAAGATCTTCATATTTTACAAACATTAAAAACCGAGATCTAGCCGCCGCGTCTAAGACGCGGCGGCCGGCATTGATCTACACTGTTTGCAATGCAATAAGTTTCTCATGGCACGGCTCATATAATAAGCATTCACTAGGTTTATTACATGATACCATACTTCTTCATTCTGAGATCGCTTTATACAAAATTGACAAGCATACTTGTATTTGATAGTATTAACAATGATTTCTGAATAAAGGTAGTTTTGTAGGCGCGTATAAAACATGTATTATATACACGTATTTTGAACAGTTTCCCCGTTCAAATGTGTCATGTAAAAACTATGTAAATACATAAGAGTATTTATGAATTTCAGGACAACAATAATGAAATATTTACAATTATAACACGATGTTAAATATATGTATCAACAACCTTTTTGCCTTTTTTATCCATTTGATGACTGTAAAACACAGAATTGTCCTGCTTAAAACTCCAATGTTATTTGGTATATTCCAGTGGCATCACCGCCATGCGTTTTATCACACATCTGTTCAATTCACATATTGACTTGAAACATTCTCACAACTCTTAGCACTATTCATTCAACATGTGGCGTCTAGATCAACATACGTGACACTTTCTACTCCATAATAGCACATACTACAGATCCACACTTTAATGCACACTGCTTAAGGTAGTACGCCGTTAATGAGACCGTAGAGCCATTTTATACTCTCGTCAACTGATTGACCCGTACCGATTCATGGACGAACATAGTTCGGTATGGACCGTCAGGTGAAGAGAATGGCCGATCGCTCCATGTAGAGTACTGATGTTGACCTATATACATTTACTCGATCTCATTAGAGGCGCACTGCCTTAACTATATGATAGAATATATTCCGTTACTAAATTTAGATTGCATATTCTCACAGTTTCCCTCGTTGGCTACACGTGAAGCACTTTACTGGAAGAAACACTTTTTCTGCTCATAAATGTTATCATTTTCAACTTCATACATGTACTTATTATCATGACACGTCACAATTCGTGTAACAACATTGCTGTATTAATCCATCCAAATGCTATCCTTTCGACTGGTGAACATGTTTTGCACTGTGAATCAAGCTTGAGCTTTATTTTGATACACATTTAACATTCTCCAAGTCACCGATGACATCAACGATTGGTTCACTTTGCTTTCAGTCCTCAAGCACACAACTCAAAATCTAATTCCAAGTTAAGATACTATTATCAACTATATTAAACATGCCAACAAGGCAGCTGCCAGTTGACATAGAAGCACATCAATCACGCTTGATAGCTTGAAACGTAACCATTTCGGCGCCAGGTGTCAAACAGTTTGTATCCTAATCAGACGCCGCATTACGCGGCGTCTGATCGTGGTCCAAACTGTTTGCTAAGTCGACTGTATGCGACTCCGGCGGTGAAAGGGTTAATGCAGAAAAAGGAAACTCCGAAATAAGTGTTCTGAATCATTATTGTTCTGCATTAAGTTGTCCCCTAGTGTATAAACTTTAATGCCTCTTTTGGAAAGTTCTTAAACTCAGATTTTGGATGTGCATGTATTTATCACAAAGCATAGTGAACGTATCACAGTCCCTTGTCGAATGCTGTCTGCTATATACTATCGAGTTAATAATGATAGTAGCACTAGTGTCAGCAGTAGTAGCACATTGCTGTATAGATATTGGGAACCATCACACATTCTGTCATCTTGGTCTGCGTAACAAATCTGCGAGGTTGTCGGATCAAACGGAATGGACCCGCCTGAAAGTAGTAAAACACAAACCAAGCGTTAGAATACCGGTATTATAAAAACGCAAATAAATGTACAGTGCTCACTCTCTACAACAGCCCTCCTACATGTAACAACGATAGCTCTTGTCGAAATTCACCAAACAGGATGATAATGTCCAAACTTTTCACAAAATGTATTTTTCAAAATGTCGTTTGCTGTGTTTTTTCAAAGTCACATATTGGAAATTTTGACAGAAATAAACATAATGACGAGTTACAAACAGCTTGAATCAAGTTAAGACGCCGCGTTTAAGCGGCGTCTAATCTGTATTTAAGATGTTTGCAAATACAAGCCTATGTCCTCCCTATAACAACTCCCTCTGAACAACACATGCAATATGTAACTCCAATTGGGTGTTGTCTTAGAGAGGGAGCACTACATGTTCTGTCATTAACAGCTCAATCGAATTGTTTGAATAAAACTTGATAAGCTTCGAAAACTATGGACACTATAAACATAGCGAAATAACACTGCTTAAGTAACTTAGCAACAGTTACATGTTTATCATAGAAACACTTCTTGAATGGGAATTATCACACAATTGCAAAAGGTTTGGACCCCAAACATAATGACAAATGACAAACAGTTTGAATCCAGATCAGACTGTTTGCAAATGTAAACACATTTCCCTCCCTATAACGACTCCCTCCTAACAACGGACACACTTTTTGTCTCCCATTGGATGTCACTGTAGAGATGGGGCGCTGCATATCATAGAAACACTTCTTGAATGGGAATTAACACACAGTTGCAAAAGGTTTGGACCCAAATGCGACTCGTTGTCTCATTTGGGTAAAAACAGTTTTAACGTGACTGACGACACTGTCTCAGTACACTTTTATTCAGTCGGATGATGTTCATAAAATATTATCCCATTTGTGCCCAGTATATTGGATTAGTCCATTTTTTAGCAAAGGGATGCCTGGTCAAAATTTTCATTTTGTTTTATTTTGAAATTCCTATCAGCAAACAGTGTAGACTCTGATCAGATGCCGCATCATGCGGCGTCTGATCAGAGTATACACTGTTTGCCTATGTCCCATATGGGATCGTGGACACAAATGGGTTAAAGAATAGGACGTGAACTAGACTACTTCTATGTTGTTAAAACATTAGGTAAACAATATGTCCCTACCAAGAACGGTAAAATACACGACTTCGCTGAGAGCCCCGTCCCCAGCCAGGCTGTAACCGAGCACGCGTACAGTATACACAGTGTGCTTCTGCAGCCCTCCTATCTCGGCCTCCATCACTTTGTCCACCCTGTAATCTGTAGCAGTTCTTACGTCTTCCTGAACCTTCCATACGCGGATCTATAATAACAAAATATATTAAAATCAAGTCAAATGTCCCCTGCTTTGCGTTTAACTGTTACAAAATTGACTAGTGATTCTAGCACGATATTCGGAGAGTTCAGATTTGCCAACGATTCCGGTTTTAATCCCTTCGTGACCTGCTTTACGCCGTGTACAATGGCAATTTGCAAACAGTTTGGATACTTATCAGAAGACGCGTTACACGGCGTCTGACCAGGATCCAAACTATTCGACACTCATTTTAACATTTTATAAGTCAAAATATCTAGAATTAAAATTTGAGAAATAAAGCAGATGACAAGTGTTTAAACTTGATGACGTCATGGCAATGAAGGTAAATATTAAAAGCTATTAACCTCTAAGGACACAAACATGCGTCATTTTGTGGACCATATTGAAAATTGGTTTGTTTGTTTGTTACCAAATATGTAATCCACATGAAATAAAGTCGTTATTATTATCATTATTAATATTTTAAGGACGGCATAAATTTTGCAAATAGTGAAGATCCAGACAAAAGGTCTCCTGAAAAGGTCCGCTGATTTATTTATTAAAACCAATGGACTAGACGTAATTAGATAACTGATTTGTCATGTACATGTACTAGTAACTTGGCGTTTGACCTGGATCCAAACTGATAACAAATATCTGTAAAGTCAGTAAAAGATTTTTGCACTCATTTCAATAATCATTTAGTCAAAATTTTAAGCAGACAAAATTTGTTTAGAATTGATGACGTCATGGAAGTGAAGGGGATAGAGTAAAAAATATTTTTTCCCTACGGCCTGTCTTATATTAGATTCTTCTCAGGGCTGCCATAAGTTGATCATGAAAACTCCCAAGATTTCCAAATGTTCTATTTTTCAAGCGCGAATTTACGAATCGTACCTTTAATCCTTTACCCCACAGTCTGTTTCTGGTTTTGAAGACACGTGACCACTTAAAGCAGGTTGAAAGTAAAGCAGAATGCGCCTTAAGGCGCATTCTGCTTTACTTTCAGCCTGCTTTAAGCTAACATCTGAAAGGATAAAAATCCGAAGATTTCGGAAAAAAGGATAAATGGCAGCCCTGTCTTCTATTGAATGGTTGATTAGCAGGGTCTACACTGTACTTACTATGTAGCCTTGAAGCGACTCCTCGTTGGACTTGATACTGATTCCTCTCCATCGTACCTTTACACTATGTTCGTCATGTGGATGTACTTCAATATGTTTGGGGAAGGCGCTTAAAGCTGAAACATATAAATCAAAGTGCTGAGAATACTGTATAGTCCTGCTTTTTAATCGAAGTACCGAGAATTCTATAAAAGTCCCGCTTTTATATCAAAGTAACAACCTGCGAACACTATATAATGTAACAACTTGCTATTGCGTCGACTCAGATAAAGAGTTGTTCTACCTCAACGTGTATACTCTGTTTTAATCCTTTCACTGCCAACAGTTTCGTGAGACTTGAACCCCTTCACCGTTTCGTTGTTGTCTGATTCAATTTTTTTAAGTCTGCAATATCTTTTTAAAGTTAAAAATAAGACAGAATAACTGAAGAAATTTCAAAACGAGTGTCAAACAGTTTGGATCGTCTGATCAGGATGCAAACTATTTGCAAAGGTCTTTCAAGCGTCATTGTGAGTGAAATAGCTGAAGTCAAATGAATAATTAAGACATCTCATGGAAGGAGCTTTCTGTGTAACCGACACTTAGATTGAAGCTACCAAAATACCCTAAACATTTACAATGTATCTTTCTTCAAATGGTGGCTTAACCCATCTGTGCCCACAATCCAATATATTGGACATAGGAAAACAGTGTAGACTCTGATCAGACGCCGCATAATGCATAAACGCATCAAGAGTATACACTGTTTTCTGATAGGAATTTCAATATAAAACAAAATGAAAATGAAAATTTGGACCAGGCATCCCTTTGATAAAAAATGGACTAATCCAATATATAAACATGGAAAAATCCACTGTATGTAAATTGCTTTAGACATTGCCCTTTATAAAAGGAATGCCGTTGTGTTCAACAGTTATGTCCACTGCCAATTGATTAGAGCAAGATCAGACTCGGAGTGACTTGGAGACTGACAAGACTTCCAAATGTTCACCATTTTAATTTAAACACCGTCCTGGCAAAGGACTTTTGTAATTACAGGTGATAATAAAGAGGGACAAGAAACGTTACAATGTAAAAACACAGTGTCCTAAAATAGCCAACGTTTTACAGTATTGTAATTTGTAATACATTCATTTGGGACCGGGTTGATAAAAAGAGCTGGTGTCAACTGGGACAGAAATCACTTGCGGATCGTTGTAGCCTTTTAATGATCCCTTCGATATACAGTGCTCCCTCTCTACAACAACACCAAATGGGATACGTAAACTATGTGCGTTATTTGGAGGAAGTCGTGATAGGGAGGGATATTGACCTACATTTGCAAACAGCTTGAATCCAGATCAGACGCCGCGTCACGCGGCGTCTGATATGGATTTAAGCTGGTTGTCACTGGTGATTTGGTTGTTTTCAGTCAAAATATATATTATGTAATGAATAGGCTGGACATAATCGTCTTGTTTGGGTGATGAGCGACAAGCGTTCTTTTAAGAAGCAAGCCGTTGTGGAGAGGGCCGTTGTAGGGAGGGAACAATGAAGTAATTTCAGGAGTGACTTACCATCATTAAACGTTTCAGCCCTTCTCCATTCGCCTTTCGGTCCGTATCCTGCCGTATTGAAGACTTGTACTCGTACAAACTGCTCACAATTTGGTGTGAGACCTATTATCATAGCATTGTCCTTTTGTCCGTACACGTTCTTGCTTACCATACCAACCACTACCGGATCGGGTTCAGTCTCAAGCACGAACGGCGAATATTCTCCGGTTGGATTTTCATAATAATGAATCTATAAATGTAAAAATGAATATTTCAGGGGCTTTCTCTCTTGCTTTTCATCTTGCTAAAATGCATCGCCTGTCTTTTACATATTCAATTAGCTTTCTTTTTAGTGGTCGTAATAGAGTAGTTTTGTTGAACATCGTATCAATGTAATATACAACATTTACACTAACAAATCAAGAAATATATAAGTTAATTGGGTTATTTTACTTATTTTTGACAAAGGTGAAACAGACAGCCAGCGTCTTTGCAATACCGCATTTATTTAAAACCGGTGATATCATGTGTCACTGTTTTATTTCATATATGTATACACCTTTTATAAACAATACTAGTTCATGGTTATACATAAGGATGAGAACGAAAGCAGAAGGGTTCTGTAAAACCGGTTTTATTCGCGATATCGCGAATGAATACAAAAACTCATTTACGTGAAATATTAATGACGCGAAAATACCTGTTTTACAGTATTTTGTTCTTTTCAATGTCTTACCCTATATCCTGCAACCCGGCCTTTCATAGTGTTTCTATTATCAGGCACCGGGATCCAGTTGACAATCACAGCGGTTCCGTTTACAGCTTCTGTATCCAGTGTTATGGGTACAGCAGTTGGCACTGAAACAAAAAAAGACGAATGCTTTACCAGTTAAACGAACGAATGCAATAAAAAAGAAAAACAATCTTCAAACGGCATTTATTTAGATAATAAGCGAGTTACAGAAACAGTTATTTAAAGTTACCAGATTGTTTAACAATCGTGTCGATATTTGATTGTCAGATTGTCAGAACTCTTAACCCATTTCTGGAGATGTTTACCCCTTCACCGCTTTATTGTCGTCTACTTCAGTAGTGTTTTGTCTGAAAGAGTTTTACGCGGCGTCTGATCAGGACCCAAACTGTTTGCAAACGCGCTTTTAGGATGAACGGGTTAACTTGAAACGATAGAGCAGAGAAAATTGTTGAACCCCATTTAGGTACAGTAGGAAGGATATTTACTTTGCCGTGTAACACCATCATTGCCATGACGTCATTAATTCTAAATAATTGTCGTCTGCTTTTATTTCTAAATTGAATTTAAGGTATTTGATTTAAGAAATATTGAAATGAGTGGCGTACAGCGGTGTCTGATAAGGATCCAAAATGTTTGAATATAGTTATTGTACTCGGAGCAAGGCAGAAATGGGGGCAAACAAAATGAAATGATTCACCTAAGGCAACGATACAGACTGTAGAAAATGAGAGTTTCTTTAAACCATTGACAACTAGGCGAATAGTTGCAAGACATATCAGGTGCCGTGTTACTTTATTTTTCAATTAAAAAAATGAATTGAGAAAAATACGTTTTTCTCTCTGGATATAAAATTAACCCTGTCCCTGTCCATCGCGACTTGACTACTATTTCCAAACTGTTAAGATACATATATAACACTGTGTCACGAGACGTCTGATATGTGTAAAGCTGTTCGTCTTTAAGTTTCCTTCATTGAAATGTATGAAAAGTAATTGATATGTTTTGCAGATAACAACTTCAAAGCAGATGATAGTATGGCAGTATAAGGGGTTATATGTAACCCTTTATCCAACAGCATGTGTCCAGTCTTAAAGACAGGCGACCCCTTTAAGCATATGGAAGGCGCATTATATAGTACTTTGAGCCTCTTTTAAGCTACCGTATGCAAAGATAAAGAAAACATTTCTTAAGGTACAGTGTACATGTTCATGACTGTACATGTATAAAGTGGACTCGTCTATTTTCTTCAGTCGGGGAATATACTGAATGCGCCACATGTAAACGACATTTCTATGGGGGAGGGGGTTAAATCATGCAATAAGTTTGGCTGTAAAAGGAATAGATCTAAAAAACATTGACTCACTGCCCATAGCGGAGTATATGAACACAACACTTGAATTATCTCCTTCTCCAAGGTCATTGAAGGCAGCGACCTTGACCTGATACTGTAAGTAATAATTGTCCTCCCCAACTGTCACTACAAACTTTCCCTCATTCAATGCCATGGCGTCATTAGCAGTTTCCTAGAACGGAAAAATGGACAATTACCGAACAGCAAAATTCCCGTTTAAAAGAAATAAAATGCAATCAAGAACGTAACATGTAACATGTTCTGATGTTAAGTTTATCAAGGAACAATCCAGCATGTATTGACTCATTTTTTCCTGTTTATTCAGCAAAGTGCTACATGTAGCACATTTTTAACTCGTTTTGTCCAGTTTATCTAGAAAAGTGCTAGATGTAGCATATTTCTAACCCACTTGTTTCCAGTTAATCCAGTAAAGTGCTACATGTATCACATTTCTAACTCATTTTTCCAGTTTATCCAGCAAAGTGCTACATGTATCACATTTCTGACTCACTTTATCCCCAGTTTATCCAGCAAAGTGCTACATGTATCACATTTCTGACTCACTTTTCCCCAGTTTATCCAGCAAAGTGCTACATGTATCACATTTCTAACTCATTTTTCCAGTTTATCCAGCAAAGTGCTACATGTATCACATTTCTGACTCACTTTTTCCCCAGTTTATCCAGCAAAGTGCTACATGTATCACATTTCTGACTCACTTTTTCCCCAGTTTATCCAGCAAAGTGCTACATGTATCACATTTCTAACTCATTTTTCCAGTTTATCCAGCAAAGTGCTACATGTATCACATTTCTGACTCACTTTTTCCCCAGTTTATCCAGCAAAGTGCTACATGTATCACATTTCTGACTCACCTGTTCCCCAGTTTATCCAGCAAAGTGCTACATGTATCACATTTCTGACTCACTTTTTCCCCAGTTTATCCAGCAAAGTGCTACATGTAACACATGTCTTACTTACCTTTTTCCAGTCTTTTGCGTCATCCCTCTTTTTCCAGTAAACTCTATAGCCAATGCCTGGTCCACAATACTCCGCAACTTCTAAAGGCTGTAAAAACAATTTGACATACATGTACATGTATGACAGATACAGACCGTGGACAGAGAGATAACAACAACAATACTAATAATAACAATAAAAAACATATTTTATGAGAGGGTTCATTGAATAAAATCAACGTTCAATGAGGCCCTAAATTTACCCAGTCTAAGTACAATGAAATTCGGGTCATCATCATAAATTATGTGCAAGAAAAAAAAACTTTAATTCATCTAGTTTACAGTGAAATTCAAGCAAACAGCTGAAACATAGAAGTGTTATTCAGTGAATGAATGAATGAATGAAATACCTGATTTAACGAGGGTATCTCAATTAGTCAAGTGACCAATCTACTTTGAGACCATCGAACAGGAATTTCATACAAATTATATAAATAAACAACAATATACCACAATCAATATAAATTAGCAATTTGCAAGAACAAAACATATGATAGACACATCCCGTGGACATAGGGTAAACTGTCCAATGTATCGGTTACAGTGGAGAAGACGGTATTCTTTCCCTATAAACGAGTTTACGCTAATACTATTAATACCACCAATGTCAACAGTTTGGAACCAGAACAGACGCTTGATACATGTAACCCTGAGTTTGATCTAGCTCCAACTGTTTGAAATTCAGATAAATAAAATATCGAGAAATTTTGGAAAAAGTGTATTTTTTACATTTGATTTCATTGTCTTTGCGTTTAGTTTACGTTTATAATTGCAGCGAAAGGTTTTTCAGCATTGTTTATAGGCAAACAGTGTAGACTCTGATCAGACGCCGCATTATGCGGCGTCTGATCAGGTATACACTGTTTACTGATAGGAATTTCAATACAATGTATAAAACAAAATGAAAATGAAAAGTTTGCCCAGGCATCCCTTTTATAAAAAATCGACTAATCCAATATATAAACATGGAAGAATCCACTGGGCACAAATAGGGTTGAGTAAAACTACAGCGTTTTGCACACTGAGTGTTTGCTGGACATTACCTCCCACGTCATGGTAAGGGCGCCAACTGTTCCCCCGCCGCCACCAACGTTCCTCGGGAAAACCACTGGCTTGGTTGCACTGATCCGCACTTGTTCTGGAAGGCAATCAAAGGTTTTGGTTTTTTTATTTCAAAACTAATTATTTTGCTTTGTCAAAAAATGTAACCAATGAAAGGAATAAGAGAGATACATGTAATTGATCAAACATTTTTCTTCATCTTTTAAATGTGTTATGTACAGTGATTAATACATTACTCTTTTCCTATTTTTCGCGACGCTAAAACTAAATAATCCAATTGCAAACAGTTTGGAGCCAAATCAGACATCTGGTAAACCGGCGTCTGATCAGGCTAATAACTGTCTGCTACTCAGATTAAAATGACTAAGTGGAATTGTCTGGAAAGTTTCATTTTTCTACATTTAGAAACATTACGTTTGCGTTTCGTTTTATTCTTCACACGTCCGTGCACATACAAGTACAGTAAAACCTCTCTATGTCGACCACTAAATTGTTTTAGTTATAAGGTATTTACGACAAGTGACAGGTGACAGCTAAAAGCAAGGGGACAGTAAAACAGAAAGCTTCTACAGGAGCTTTCTGTTTTACTGTCACCTTGCTTTAAGAAATCACTTGTCTTTTTTAAGTGTAAGGCAACAGACATGTATCATGTTATGCCGAATAAAACGATCTGACTTGACTTGACTTAGCCTTCGTTTTAGTGGTCGTTACATGTATAGAGAGGTTTTACTGTGTTTCCATTGCAAATAGGGTATCTCCGGGTAGCCCGATGTCGTAACTCGGCGTCTGACCAGGTTCTAAGCTCGTTGACATTTAGATCAAAATACAGCCTAAATATTAAAAAAAAAAGAAGAGTTGTCATTTCCAATATCTACATGTAATTGCGTTTGAGTTTTCGTCTAAACTGTAAAGTATAAACCTCTCCCCTTAGTACGAAGAGTAGCTCTTACTTGAGGGAGCGCTGGCTTCCTGTCCCCTCCCATACAGGTTGATACCTCGGACCCTGAACCTGTAGCTGGTGTGGGGAATTAGGTTCTCCACCACGATTGCTCGCTGGTCCGTCCTCTTGCCGGCATTGACGGCCTCGTCATTGGCAACAAAATCCTGCACGTCTGAAATTATCAGCATCGGAATACGTTCAGTTTGTGTGCAAAGTTGCTACTCAAACGATGGCGAAGCCCTCTAACCCGGGCCGTTTCATAAAACTTCGTACGACAAGTGTTGTCGTAAGTCAGAATATAAAATTGTCAAGTATTATTTATTTCTCCATCTAATCCTGTCTTGTGACATCTCTTTGGAATCGTCTTGAAAAGACAATTCCAAAGAGGTATAACAAGACAGGGTTATGTGGAGAAATCAGAAATTAAATGTATTTTAAAGTTTAGACTTTAGTCCTTTTTGTCGTACGAAGTTTTATGACACGGATCTTAATTGTTTGTCCTTGTTGCGATACATTGGAGAAAAATCCAAAATAGTCATATGAGGACTACAGTTATAACTGAAATTGGGTGTAGATTGTTTGTTTGTTTTGTATGTTAACGTCCGTTTCGGCCATTTATGGGCTAATTGGACGCCCCAGAGAGAGGGGAGTGGAAACAGATAACCCGGGCGCGATGCCCTACTCTTATTATCGAAAGAGTTCTCTGATTCTCTTAGATGTCAAGTGTAAAGCACTCATACATCGGACATCGGATTATAAAGTCTCAACCGGCGGGGGATCGAACTCACAACCCCTAACGTCGTAAGCGGATGCTTTACCCCACGACTACATCCGTCGGTGATTGAGCGAAGAACATTATTAAACCATCACTAACATGACGTCATCAATTTTAAACAAAATAGATGTGAAAAAGTTTTCATCATAATCAGATGCCGCGTTAACGCGGCGTCTGATCAGGATCCAAACTCTTTGCAAATTACCATTGTTATCGGGTTAAGGTAGTGAACGGGTTTAACGTCTCATTGTAAAATGAGTTAAATGTTTATCTCACCTGAGGAGACGGTTTTCCACACGCCGGGTTTGTAGTTCGACTCCGCCTCTATGTCATAGGCTGATATAGGAGCATTTCTATTCTTGCTGTCTGTAACTGTCCACACGAGTCGCACGGACCGATCGGTGACCGTGAAGTCGTCAGCGTAAACCCCAGCCGGTGGTCTTGGTGGACCTGGTGGTAGCATGAACAATAAGTACAGTAAAAGCTCGATTCTACGAACTCGCGTTTGTTCTAACATTCCCATATTTCAAAGTTAAAACGTGGCTTGGCCACGTTTTAACTTTGAAATACGGGTATGTTCGACTTAAATGAGATCGAGTTATCAAAATTGAACTTACGAAATACTGGTAAGATTGATTTAAGCGAGTTCGTAGTATCGAGTTTCGACTGCATGTACAGTAAAATCTCTCTATTACGACCGTTTAATAAGGTTGAGTTTTAGATTATTATGCAGGTGACTGCTAAAAGAAAGATGGAAGTAAAACAGAAGTTTCCTGTTGGTCATCCGGCGTCTGATCTGGCTTTAGACTGTTTCCATTTGGAAATAATCGTTTTGGCGTAAACACGTTTATTGGGAAAGAATAACTTTTTCTCAATCGTAAAAGCATTTACTAGAAATGTTTAGATAGGTGAGAGATACAAAGATGTGACTGAAACAAGGGCATGTGCATACAGTGGAGAATTTTTATGTCTTTCCCGTTTAAACACAAACGAAACGCAAACGCATCGCCTTAAAACATAGAAAAAGACAACATTTCGACAAATCTGACTTCATGTTAATCTGAGTGGCAAACAGTTCGGAGCCTGATCAGACGCCGGGTCACCCGGCGTCTGATCTGGCTCAAAACTCTTTGCAATGGAAATAAACGTTTTAGAGTAAACGCGTTTATTGGTAAAGAATAACGTTTTCTTCACTGTATGCTTCAAAAGAGTTAGAGATGAATCTGAGATCATTCCTAAGCTTAAGCAATCAAAAGAAAATTCCAATAATAATCATCCTGATTTTGGAAACTTCCACCCACCAACTACTGTCAATAATGCAGATGCGGAGTCAGCTCCCATGGTTGTCCGGGCCTCACATTGGTATACGCCCATGTTTTTGTACTGGCTGTTGATGATATACAGCCCATCCTGTCCCTGGCGCCGACCCTGCAAATATATTAGTTAACCCATACTCTATATGTCTACATGGGTCTAAACTGTAAATTTGCAAACAAAACATATCAGGATCTTCGTTGTAAATTATCAAAGTTTTCAGAGATTTCATGTCTTTCTGCATAGACTGGTCATTGCTAATGACAGATACCTACAAAGGGAGGTAGTAAATATTCGATTTTAAAGCCGCATTGTGTTTTTGGGAAACCTGCATAAAACGGTTGTTTTGGATCCCATTAGAACTGCATGGGACGTGATTCTTTCATAAAAAGCGGCTTTATCTAAGAAATTCGCTTTTAAATTTTTATTTATAATTTTTTTGTGCTAGCACAATTTAAAGAGCCTCCTTGTGAATGGAAAGAAGGACAACTCTGTAAATACATGGCTCCAGATAACGGAAGTATTTCGATTACTAAACTCTTTATTTCTGCTTTTAAACCCAATGGTGTCATACTCATTAGAATCGTCTCGAAGAGACGGTTTAATCAGTAGTAACACCGTAGCATTCGGTGCTGAAATGAGTGAGAACATGTTGGATTTGTTCAGTTTATTTCTCTTATCTGGAGCCGGATGAAATGAAGAATTTAACCCTTATTCTGCTGCTAAGACGCCTGCTTTGACATTGTCGTGTGCAATATTTGTTCAGTTTAGATTTATGCATATTTTTTATTAAACAAACCTTAAGACGAGTGTCAAACAGTTTGGATCCAGATGAGACGCCGCGTTACGCGGTGTCTGTTTTAGAGTCAAACAGTTGCGACCAGTAGGCACAGGATTAAACTATGAGATAAGGTCCCCACGTGTAAATAATTAATCACGGTGGGCATAAGCGTGTACAATCCAATACGGGGGATCTTGCTGAAAATGACTGTTTCAGCCTTGTCTTCTCTCTAACTCAACCACCTATTTTTGGATCTTCACCAAACTTGCTATAAATGTTTATTAGTATAGAATCTAGCTCAATTTTGATTACTATTAAAGTCGCATGAGGCATGTCTGAGTTATTGCCCTTGAATAATTAAAAAAAAATGACTGTTTCAGCCTTTTCTGCTCTCTAACACAAACACTTTTTATTGGATCTTCACCAAACTTGCTGGCATTGTGTATTTGTTTTAAATATAGATCAAGACAAAAATCGAATACAGCTGACTGAAAATCCTTCAAGAGGTAAAGGAGGTATGGAGTAGTCATTTATTACTTTACTTATTACCAACACGGCCAAGATGAAGCACATGCAACTATTGACCAAATAGTTGGTTTAAATAGAATAAAAACAGTTCCTGTTACAGAGTTGACAGGTCTAAAATAAGGATGAAATAGCAAATTTTTAATAATTGAAGAACCGTAACTCCAACATGCCTTCGGCGATTTGGGTATTCATAGAACTGGACTAAGTTTTTATCCAATATTATTTTCAGCAAATTTGGAGAAGATCCAATTAAAACCGTTTGAGTCAGAAAGCTGACAAGCCTGAAGTATGCAATCTATAATCATTCAAGGGCAATAACTTCAACATGCCTTGTGCGATTTTGGTAGTTAAGATTATGAACTTGATTTTATATTAATAAACATTTTCAACAAGATTGGTGAAAATCACAAAAAAGTTATTATTGTTATAGAGCAAAAAAATGGTGAAACAGGTATTTCTAAATACATAAAGGACAATAACTCAGACATGCCTGATGCGATTTAAGTAATAATCAAACTGAACCTAGATTTTGTATAAATAAAGAATTTCAGCAAGGTTTTGTTAAGATCCGAAAAGAAATGTTTGTGATAGAGAGCAAAAAATGCTGAAACATTAATTTTTAATAACTAAAGGGCAAAAAACTCAGACATGCCTTATGCGATATAAGTACTATTCGAACTGGAGATATATTTTATATTAATAAACATGTTCAGCAAGTTTGGTGAATATCCGATAAAAACTGTATGTGTTAGAGTGCAAAAAAAACCCTGAAACAGTCATATTTTAATAATTAAAGGACAATAACTCAGATGTACATTATGCGATTTTAGTAATATTCAAACTTAACCTTGGTTTTATATTAATAAACATTTTCAGCAAATTGGGTGAAAATCAATAAAAAGCATTTATGTTAGAGAGCAAAAAATGGTGAAACAGTCCTTTTTAATACATTAAGGGCAATAACTCAGACAATCATTATGGGATGTTAGTAATAATCAAACTGGACCTAGATTTTATATAAATAAAAAATTTCAGCAAGTTTGTAGAAGATCCGATGAAAACTCTTTGTGTTAGAGAGCAAAAAAGGCTGAAACAGTCATTTCTAATAATTCAAGAGCAATTACTCCGACATTCCTTATGCGATTTTACCAGTATTCAAATTTAACTATGATTTAATATCAATGAAAATTTTCAGCAAGTTTGGTGAAAACTCAATAAAAAGAATTTGTGTTAGAGATAAAAACTGGCTGAAAACAGTCATTTTAATACATAAAGGGCAAAAAACAACTTAGATATGCCTCATACGATTTTAGTAGTTATCAAACTAAACCTAGATTTTATACTAATGAACATTTTCAGCAAGTTTTGTGAAGATCCAATAAATGTATTTGTGAAAGAGAGCAATAATTGCTGAATCACTCATTTTTAATACAAAAATGGCAAAAACGCAAACATGCCACATGCGATTTTAGTAGTAATCAAACTGGACCAAGATTTTATAATAATAAACAATTTCAGTAAGTTTGGTGAAGATCAACTAAAAAATGCTTGTTTTAGAGAGCAAAAAATGCTGAAACAGTCAACTTTTAATACATAAAGGGCAAAACGTCTAACATGCCTTATTCGATTTAAGTAGAAATTTAACTGTACCTAGATTTGATATAAAAGAACATTTAATGCAAGTTTGGTGAAGATCCAATAAAAACTCTTTGTGTTAGAGAGCAAAAAGGGCTGAAATACCGTTGTGACAAAATGTGACTCATTTTATAGCAATCGTTCGCACCCGGTGATATTGAACCCAGCTGTTCCACGTGCCACTAATCCGTGTGGTAATATTTATGTAAGACGATCTACTTTCGGTTTGTTATGGTTTTAAATCGCTTTTTTGGTGATTTAGGTCTGTCTTCAACATTTCATAGATCAGGTTGGCCCATTAGAATGTTCAAGCATTATTATTAACCGTTATTGTATTTCGCACATTAAAAAAAGGTCTGAAAACACAATGGGACTTTAAGAGATATTTTTATTTTACTTTCAGCATACTCTGAGTACACTTGTTATTTGCAAACAGTTTGGATCCTTACCAGGTCAAACTATTTGACACTCACTTAGATATTTCTACGGTTTAAAATACCTAAAATTAAATTTGAGATGGGAAAGCAGATAACAGTTGCTTACAATTGACGAATTCATTACAGTAAAGGATTTAAGTTTTGAAAACAAGATACCATATATGGAAAACATTTACAGTACCAATTCTTTCAAGTTGATAACGAAATCAATATAATCGCTATACAGGATTTTTCTTATTATTTCTTTCTTTTCTGAGTGATAAACAGTTTGGTGCCGAATCAGACGCCGGGGTTCCCGACGTGTGATCTGGCTCTAAACTATTTGCAATAAACTAGTACAAAGATTTTAAAAACATAAAACGCTCATATTGAGAAAGATCAACGTCTTGCCGAATATATCATATAAACCATACCATCACAAGTCCAATAAAACCTCTCTATTACGACCACTAAATTGTATTGATTATTACATGTTTACGATAGGTGCCTGCTTAAAGCAAGGTGACTGAAAAACAGAAAGCTCCTTTAGGAGCTTTCTGTTTTACTGTCACCTTGCTTGAGGCTGTCCACACAACCTGTTTTTTTCTTTAAAAATTAGCCTCCGTTTTTATGGTCGTAATAGAAAGGTTTTACGGTATATAGCTACTTACGCTGATATATTCTGGGCTCATATGAAAGTCTATTGGTCTACCATTGAACAACCAGGTATAAGCGAGGTCGGAGTTGGGGGAGTACGCCGCCTGGCAGTAGAAAAAGGCGGTTCGGTTCACCTGGACAGTCTGTGCGGCAGGGAATTGAGTCAGTCGGGCACCCTCTGAAATCGTAAGTTTTACAATAAAGAAAATGTTTTACCATTAACAACACTTAACGTAAACGCGATACACATAAATTTAAAAACAATGTCATACTTTGGTAAAATTTTCGTTTTTATCCATATCGGATTGACAAACACTTTGGACTCTTATCAGACGCCGGGTTATCCGACGTCTAGTCAGGTTCGAAATAGTTTGCAGTGAAAATAATTATGTTTAAATAATTTGTTCTGTACGTGGCGTCCAGGAAACATGAATGAATGCATCGAATTGATTGACAAACAGTTTGGATCCTGATCAGACGTCGCGTTAAGCGACGACTGATCAGGATCCCAATTGTTTGCGAAATCGTATATATAGTAAAATATGGCATTATAAAACACCTAAAGTAACTGTCTGATCCAGGTCTACACTGTTTTCAAAATGTATCATTATACAGTGAAGTTCACTTATAAAGAAGTCCATGGGGCCGTCTGATTGTTTTTGTTACATGTATATCCGAAATTCATTATACCAAGTTCTTTTTTAGGAATATCATTTTGCTTCAGTATTGGCTTTATTCAATTTAGTTGCAAGTGAGCTTCATTGTACCACGGAATTATATATGTGTGTATAATTCCGTGAGTGTACACTATTCGTAAGGAAACAGTTAAACGTAACGGTAAGCACAACAGTAAGTTTTATACATACCGACGACTGTTAGCCTTGTGGTACCAGAGGCCTCGCCCTCGCTGTTCGTCGCCTTACAGGTATACATGCCCTGATCAGAGAACCCCACTTCAGTGATGATAAGAGTATACCTGTAGCCAAGGTAAAGTTAGAACCCATTTACAATCACATATGGTAAAGTAATCACACTTTCCAATTGAAACTAAACACGAAAGCATATGCAAAATGTTGTAATATTTCCGAACCATACATTGATGTATGCTTCAATGCATATCAACTGAAGCAAACCACCTTAAATACATTTTGTTAAATTTAAATGCAAAAGAAAAAAGGAAATACGCAAAAACAGCATTTGTGTTACATTATCCGGTATAAGGCATTCAACAAATATGATCCGGTATTAAAACATCCTCCAAAAAAACTACCGAATCTTAACATTTTGCAGATTTTTCTCAAAGCCTGTCCTTACATTGGTGAACATTGTTTTAACTTCGCTAAACCCAATTCAAATAGGATACAATAGACCGTCAGAGAAAAGGGCCAGACGAAGCTCCCAATTTTTTTCTTTGAAATGCATTTTTAACCCTTTGCCTGCTGGTCGCGGGTTTATTGATCATTGCAAACAGTTTAGATCAAGATCAGACGCCACGTAACGCGGCGTCTGATCTGGATCCAAACTATTTGGCACTCTCTTTTTTAGGTATTTTTACTTAAAAATGTATAAATCTAAATTTAACAAATTTTGCATACGACAATTTCGAAGCAGACGACACCACCGCAGGATAAGGGTTAAGATAAATTCTTTTCTAACCCAACATTTACATAATTTACTTAAACGTCTGGGATTCAATTACAAATAAAAAGCGTGTATGTCAAATTTGAATTAATTCTCTTTAAACTCTTTTGTTTTAGTACCAGTGGCACTTCAGAGTTCAGACAAAATGGCTAAAACACAAAATGTGCCAAATGTGAACTACTACAGTAAAACCTCTCAATTACGGCTACTACACGAGAGAAACCTTTCCAAGTTATAGGCAGATGACAGTAAAGCAGAAAACTTCTACATGATTATTTTGCTTTACTGTCATCTTGCATTAAGCTACGATTTGTCTTAAACTTTATCCATAAGCCGACACTTCAGTTGTCATATTAGAGAGGTTACACATACCTTGCATCCATACCAATACGGCCACTGAAATCTCCTGGCCGAACATTTAAACTACCACCATTCTTCAACCACTCCACCTAGAAACAAAACAAAGAAATACATGTATCTTTCGGCACACCGTTTTTAAACTTTAAGCAATACAGTAAGCTCTATCAGTTACGACCGCATAACTCATTGAGCCCTAGTGACGCATATATCCGTCCTTTGCGTTAAGGCGTTAAGGCTAAAACAATTACATGTATGTAAATTGTAAATGATATTAAGTCTGGTCAGACGTTTGTTTTGCATCAGTATGTTTGAGTTTTATTTTTGCGTTTTACCAGAAAAAAGTGTCTTGTGAAAATCCTAGGTCTTCTTCATAAACACTATATGCTGAATCTCAGACATCGGTCACTACTGTATCTTAGTGAGATGTCAATTAAACTTTTATTTGTTTATGATACAATTTCGAATGTTTTATTTAGCTAAATATTTATTTTGACTTACATTAGGAATGGGAGCGCCCTCCACCTTGCAGGGAATAGTGATGTTGGAACCAGTCGCTGACAACGTTGTTGCTGGTAGAGGGAAACGATTGAAATTTGGAGCAAATGCTAAAAAAGGGGGAAATGAAATACATGTATTATTAAAATAGATACACGCTATCAGTTAGTTGTGCGATACAGAGCGATGTATTCAGCTCAAGACGTTCTTGGCAGAAACAGCCGACCTGACGAGCACCTTAGCACAAGTCTGATCGGTTGTTTCCGCCGATAACGTCGAGAACTGAATACAAACGTCCTGTTGCGCACCGCAAACTGGTGGTGTGTTTCGTACATGCCTTCAATATACACCAACAATAACTAAATAGTTGTTAAAATCATTTTATATCAAGAAACAATATATTTTAAGCCGAACAAGAATTCCTTTATGTAACAATTTTCAAAGAATGACATGTACATGCTGAATCTAAAGCGAAGTCGGAGTAAAACACAAACAGTAAAATACAAACAGTAAACTTTTGATACAGATTCTTGCATTTTACTTTGCAGATACACGCGAAAAAGCTCGACATCAAAGGAAAGCTTCTATCGACACGTTTTATCCAACACATCAAAGAAGTTCTTATTAATACAAGCGTCTACTTCAATTACATTATGGCAAAAGTCAGTTAAAATCAAATTTAGACGAAAATAAGGCAGAACACTCCTGAATGGGCTTTGTCAATTAAATTTAAGCTCTCATTCTTCTAGAAGAATCTTGATGTCTACAGAGCAGAAGAGGCCATTCTTTTCGAATAAATGCATTGATGTTAGAATACTCATGTCAATTACAAACGGCTTTAAAGAAGATCAGACACCGGGCAACCCGTTGACTATTTATTACACTGAGTTTGCGTTTCATTTTGTTTAAACGGTAAAATTAACGTAACTTTCATTGTGTTGTTTATACAGGCCGTACAAACTGCATTTTTACAACAGTTTGTCGAAGTTCCCTTTTGACACACATAAAGTAAGAGTTTACCGAAACATAAACTTACATAAAACCTTTAGCTGACCAGTGCTAAAAGTAGTCCCGTGTTGGTTGGTTGCAGCGCATTGATACATTCCCTCGTCATCCTTCTCGCTGACTTTTTTAATTTCCAGTACATTGTTTCGGATGATGATTTTGCCCGGTTGTTGTGTTAGGAGTTTGCCGTTCTTATACCAACTGTAGATTGCTGTAGGTCTAGCCACGGCTCGACAGTTCCATATGATGTCCATGTTAGGGTCAACCAACATGTTCTTGATGGAATAGGGAAAGTAGGGCTTCGCTGAAAATCGAATATTAGGATAGAATCTTTTATAATTTAATACGAATATACTGGAATTGTGACACAGGTCTGCCCGATATTATATGGTATGTTCTTGAAAGGAAATATAGAAATGCTGACATGATTGATAAATGTAAAATTGAGTCATTATATTTAAGTACAGGGAAATAGAAAGAAAGGGATTAGCCTAGATAGACTTAAATGTAGTACATGTGTAAACATAAATATGTATATGATATTTACTTTCCACAAACACGGATATTATTTTGGAAGCTGTGGTCCCGGAAGCTCTCCTGCATGTGCAGATGTAGTTGCCCTCGGCGCTGATCGGTGCATTTGGTATCTCAAGTACCCGGCCTTTGGCGGAAATCTCCGTGCCATCTACGAAGTCACGTCCGTCATCTCTAGACCAGAAATAGGTCATTGTGCCACTAGCAAAGATAGAACAAGCGAAACCTGCATCTTTGACATACATCATTACGTGTGTCGCGATGTCATAAAACCTAACACAATCAATTGACATTCACAATACAAACTCAGAAATTCGAACTCCTGCTAACCGGAAGTTTCTGAGAAGCGAATATTTTAATGATCCTATCGTTTTGGTTCTATTTTCTTACTAACCAGTCAACAAAGTCACACAAAACTATATTAGTTGACTTTAAGCTATGTTTTATTCATAAACAATGATTGGAAAAGGCAAAGCCTACGTGAGTCCTCTCTAAATACAATCAAGATATTAACATGTTATACATATCCATATACAAGTCGAAATGATAAATCTAGGACAATACATGTACGTGTATATATAGACAAAGAGAGATGTAATCAAGTGTTAATTGTGTCTTACTACAGTTAAACTGTGATATCTTATACATGTACTTGCCTAAGTCGAGCATATATGTAGATGTATTTTAAAGCCCAAACGCGGCTAAGCCAGGTTTGAATTTTGGAATAAGGACATTCTCGACTTACATGGGGTAGCTACACTATTTTGTAGTTTTCTCATGACGCGACTCTTACATAATCTAGATATTTAGCCGGTTGCATAGATTATGTGAGTGTGAGGGACGATAACTTTGCGAACGAAAGTAATGGGAATGCAGTGGAAAAGACGTTATTATTTCCCTTTATAACGCAAACGAAACGCAAACGCATTTCAACTAAATGTAGAAAGTCATCCGTTGTCTGACCTGGCTCAAAATTGTTTGTAGTTTTAGCGTAAAAAGAATAACGTCTTCTTCACTTTATTTTGAGTTTATATTTGCTCAATTTAAAGTTGCAGGGTTACTCACGTTCCATATGCAACACACTCGAGTCTAATATTTCGTCCTCTTAGCGCTGGAGTTGGGAATGCGTGTGTGTTGAGTATAGGACCATAGTCGTTATCCGAAGCTGAAAAATAAAAACAAATGCATGTACAGTGATGTCCTTTTACAAACAATATACGCATAAGCAAGGCGATAAAATAAAAAATGTTAACCCCTCCAAAGCTTTACCACGAGTACAGTTGTACAATGGTTATTTGCAAACAGTTTTGATTCTGATCAGACGTCGCGTCACACGGCGTCTTACCAGGATTCACAATGTTTGATCTCATTTCAATATGTCTGAAATGTTTATAATTTAAAGACGCCATGGCATTGAATATGGTTAACGCCTTGTGTCAATATACATGTAACTGGCAAATAGTTCCCGGAGTCTGATCCACTGGCACCAAACACATTATGTCTCCTATATCTACACCCACAAGTAAGCGACTACTAAAAAGAATTGGCAAGCAATGTGTATGTAAGTCTAGTTGAAACCAATGCAGAAAAACGATATGCACTATTGTTCCTGCTTTGTGCAATTGTCTGTCTTTAATAAACCCTTCATTGCCTTTACCATGAGCACAATTGTTAAATGTTACTTGAATAACATACCATATAAATTTAGATATTTATTAAAATAAATAAGATTGTCATCGCATACTCTTCAAATTCGAACTGGGCAATATGGTAGGAATAATCTTTCCACGAGCTGAACAATATTATTTTTTTGTGTAAAAAACGAATATCATGCTATTAAAAAATGCCTATGGTATTTAGAGTTTTAATGAAGTATTTCAAAAGCTGTAAGGCCGAGTGTGGCTTTATTTCTATAAATGTTCCAAACGGATGATAAAATATGATCTGGCAAAACTCATACTTATAACTAACCTTTTGCAACGGATTAATGTCTTATAAAGTTATACTATTTAAAGTAAGCATAATCATGTGTTCGAAAAGCTAGTATACATTGCGTACATATACATGTACATGTAAGGGACGTTTTGACTGATATTCTTTTAAAAGATATTACCAACAGCAATTACTTTACTTTAACTGATAACGTGTATGTCATAATATGTATTTACCTTATGTTATAAGACGGGCGTAGATCTACTTCTTTTGTAAAAGTCTTAACAAACATATATTGTTCTGTTCTGTTTTGTTCTGTTATGTTATGTGCAAACACTCATTGTATCATTGTACTCGAGGCAATACGGAGTATGGATAATCTAATACATGTATAGCGTTCCCTCTCTACAACGACACCCAATGGGAGACACAGATTGTTTGAGTTGTTTGGAGGGAGTCGTTGTAGGGAGAGAAATCGTCGTTCACGTGCAAAGAGCTTGAATCCAGATTAGACGCCGCGTAACGCGGCGTCTGATCGGGATTTAATCTGTTTGTCACTCGTCATTAAGGTTTTTCCTGTCAAAATGTCAATTATGTCACTTTGAGAAAAACAGCAAACGACAACTTTAAGCAGACGATTTTGCAGCAGTAAAAGCGTTAGACATAATTGTCGTGTTTAGGGAAGTGTGGCAAGGGTCGTTGTAAGGAGTGAGTCGTTGTTAGGAGAGCCGTTGTAGTGAGAGAGCACTGTACATGTACTTACAACCGTCGCTACTTAGCAACAGAAGAAGGCCCAAGTTCAGTCGACTGGGAGCAAAGGCCTTGGCCATCTTGTAGCTGTCGGTGGCCACCAGGGTGACGGTACAGAAGTAGCGTTTGTTGGCGTCTGTCGGCTGTACCTCGGACACGTATAGCGCCCCGGAGTAGGATACAAACATGTTACCATTGGACGGCCAGACAAAAATGTTGGTTGCAGCATTCTTGAACCATTGATACGTCACTCCTGAAACAACAAATGCATGTTTTGTTGTAATTTGAACTCTTTCAACGCAAAAGACTACTGGAATAGACTTTGCAAACAGTTTGGACCCTGATCAGACGCCGCGTAAAGCGGCGTCTGATCAGGGTCCAAACTATTTGACACTCAAATCGATATATCTTGGATCAAACTGCTTTAAAACTCACTTTGAAATAACATTTAGGCATGTTTAAAGCAGACGATTAATGACGATAAAACAGTTGTAAATTTGGTATTGAAGGAATCAAATGTCGGAATATCACCTGTTTTCGTGCAATGTACAATGTGCTTTTATTGATCGAATGTAGTAAATGAAGAAGCCCAAAACATTCAGACCCGAACTCTTAACCTATTCATTGATGTGGACTAACTGCAGTGGCATCTTTTAAATAGCTTGGGCCAAGATCATGCTCCTATTCATACGCGACCCAAGCCATCTGAGATTTGTTTAAATATGTATTTAGTATTCTTATTTGATAATAGCTGACGGTTACTTTATTACTAGTTAAACGCCGGAATTTTAACATTACATGTACATGTATTTTGAATGGTAGTTTTAGACACCATGCTGTCTAAATGCCTATTCTTTATAATCTTTACCTGGGTTATATGAAGGTGTGCCACATTCCATCTTTGCTCCTTTGAATGCTGAAGCGTATACGGGCTCGGGGTCTATATTTTGAAAGTGGCCCAAAACTGAAATACAAAAGATCGATGACAATGACCGAGATACAAACTTGTTAATCAAAACTGATGTAAACACTTGTTTAAACAGATACATTCGTAACAGTTTGGAAATCAACAATTAACCCCAAAGCCTGTTTCTAGTTTTGAAGATAGGTGGCATTCTGCTTTACATTCAACCTCCTTTAGGCTAGTAGGAATATAGAAAATATTTCTTATAATACATATTCATAACTGTATAAAAATGGTTCTTTTGTCTCCAATAGAAATATATCAAAGGCCTAAAAATGCGTATTAATGGTGGAAAGGAATAAGCACGTACATATACAATCAAACATGTGTTTAACAGTCGCTGAAGCATCCGTAGCCTGTTGATACCTATGATATCTAAAGACAGATGAACGCTTACTGTTGGAAAAGGGTATCGTCCGTGTTCTGCATGAAGCTGTGTCTATCAGACAGGCTATACATATACCTAATTATAGTGGCCGTAACAAACAGGTTTTACTGTACATCCGCCCTCTATTTCTCTCTCACTCTCCTTCTCTCTCACTCCTTTTCTCTCAGTATCGATGCTTGAGAGTTTAACTCCTTAACTGCCTTACTCCGAGTACAAGTACCGAGGATCCAAACTGTTTGGCGTGGCGTTTGATCAGTATCTCAATTGTTTGACACTTATTTCAATACAGGTAATTTTAAAGTGAAAATATATATTAAAAAAAGTTTTAGAAATAAAAGTAGACGACAAGACTGTGTGAGGCAAATGGTGCCATTGCAATGAATTGAGTTAATTTAACCAATGTATACCCAGTGGATTATTCCATGTTCATATATTGGATTAGTCCATTTTTTTATCAAAGGGATGCCTGGTCAAAATTTTCCTTTTTATTTGGTTTTATACTGAAATTCCTATCAGCAAACAGTGTAGACTCTGATCAGAAGCCGCATAATGCGGCCTCTGATCAGAGTCTACACTGTTTGCCATCAGAGTCTACACTGTTTGCCTATGCCCCATATATGGGATCGTGGGCACAAATGGGTTAACTTACATCCCATGATCATCTTTGCCGAGTCACTGAGGACAAGGCCGTGTTCGTTTGAGGCCCTGCAGTGGTACGACCCCACGTCTGCTTCTATTGGCTCGTTGATTGTCATAACACTACCGGATAACGTCCGTCTTTGAGACGACAACAGTTGTGACGCATTCCTATGGTTAAGTCCATAGTACCAGTCGTAATTTGGTAGAGGGTTTCCAGTAGCGAAACAATCAAATTCTACCGATTTTGCTCCCTCAATCATCTATAAAATAATCAAAAGCATTCACTAAGTGCATGTACAGTGGAAAATAATGTTATTCTTTCCAAATAAACGCGTTTACGCTAAATCTATTATTTCCAATACAAACAGCTTGGAGCCAGATCAGACGCCGGGTAACCCGGCGTCTGATCAGGCTCCAAACTGTTTGTCATCAAGGTTAAAGTCAACTTTCAGAGTTGTGAAAAAGTTGTTATTTTCTGTATTTTAGTACAATGCGTTTGCGTTTCGTTTGCGTTTAAACGGGAAAGAATAAAAGATTCTCCACTGTATATGTAAGACAGCAAAGAGAAAACAAATTATAACTCAAACTCACTCATCCATAAACATTTAAAGACAAACGTACATGTACGTAGCTACATGTTAACGCCAACGTACGTACATGTTTGTACATGTATATGAATCATCGAATAGCAACCGAATAAATACTAATAAGTTCGACTTCGGGTGATTAAGTCCAAAAAACTATTTGTTATTAAGATTAAAATACAACGTCAAATTTTCCAAAAGGTTGTGAATTCCTACACTTCATTTTACTACGTTGTGTTTACAGTGCTCCCTCCCTACAACGGCTCTACCAACAACGACTCCCTCTATACAACGCCCCTTGCCGCAGTTCCCTAAACAATACATTTCAGTTCAATCTATTCACGGCTGCAATATCGTCTGCTTGAAATTGGCGTCTGCTGATTTTCTTAAAATGACATAATTGACAGTTTGACAGAAAAAACCTCAATGACGAGTGACAAACAGCTTGAATCCAGACCAGACGCCGCGTTACGCGGCGTCTGATCTGGATCCAAGCTGTTTGTAAATTTCCCTCCCTATAACGACTCCCTCCGAACAAAGAACACAATTTGTGTCTCCCGTCTGTGGTTTAATATTAACGGGAAAAAGGCTTTGGCCCACTGTATCTACATCTCTTTGTGTATAATATCTACTTCACTTACCACTATGTTTCCCGGATGTATTTCTACGACGGGTCCAATACCAATGTTGCCCGGCTGCTCTGTTCCAAGACCATAATCTGTAAAGGAAATAGAGAGTCTTACATTCATGCTCATTAGTTATCATTTTAATAAACGAGTTGTCTAAACTAATATTTATTTAGTCAACGAGTTTATCAAAAATGATAAAAACATTTTGATCCTTATTGTATAGTTCCTCCGCCATATAACGTATCAAACCAAGTCACCATAAAACACAATAACCCGGACAATCTAATGATAAATGCATTATTTCCTACTAAGCATGTTTATTCTAATAGACATTTGTCTATTGCAAACAGTTCGGAGGCACATCAGACCCCAGTTAACCTGGTGTCTGGTCAGGTTCCGAACTGTTTGTCATTTAGATTAAGAAAATGTTTCAATACCTTTCAAAATATGTACTTTCTACATTACATTGCATTGCCTGTGCGTTTGATTTCCTTTAAACAGGAAAGAATGGTGTTTTCTCCGCTGTATGGTGATAGCAATGATAACAATGATTTAGTCGGTAAAGGGGCGTGTTTTGGTCAAATTCTACTGTTCGCAGTGATGAAGACGTTATTCTTTCCCAATAATTGCGTTTAAGCAATTTGAAGAAAGATCAGCTCCAAACTGGTTGCCACTCTGATTAAAATAAGTATTTCAAATGTTATTTTCTTCATCTAAATTGAGCTACGTTTGCGTTACGTTCGTGTTTAAGCGGGGAAGTATTTTCCAATTAACCTTTATTGCTCTTGATATGAAGACATTGTTCGCCAATATACCCCTTGTGACACGTATTTGTGTCATTAAATGACATTATAAATTGTAGAATTCACTTTTCCAATGTTGGTAAAGTTTACCAACATTGAACACGTGACCACAATTTCCCTATGTCACCAGTGGAGACTCTGATGAGAATCTTAAACTATTATTCGTCTTACGATATATTTTTAAGATAAACCCAGACTACATGTTGGAAAAAGTGGACTAGTCTTAATTAATTGGAAATTGCAAATGTCCATTTAAATTTCCGGGTCAAGGAGTCTAAAGAACAATCATACACACACTCTTACAATGCATCATTGATATGTTTATCCGTGGACAGCATTGATATGTTTATCCGTGGACAGTTTCTTTTGGTGTGTGGATGGGCATGCAGCAAGGCTCAACACACTTACCAAAGTCCCTATCTAATACATCAATGTTGACGGCATCTGTCCGGAGTATTTCACAAATCGGGAATCCCCGAGTACTTGACGTCACATTGGACCACCCATACCGCGACTGCGCATTGCCTGAAAATGGGGTGAAACGAGTATATTATTAGTATTGGCCCAATACCTGAGGACAGACTCCTGATTGTCTTCCATTCAGATTAAAACATATCCTCTGCATTTTCTAAACAACATTGTGACTTTCAATATTTATTACATTGTGGTTAGGTGCGAAAGAATAGCGTGTTCTGCATTATAACGATGAAAACATATCGTCTCCAAATGACACCTTTTCCAATCTCTTTCACGGAAAGTAAACTATTTATTCGTTCCTCCACATACATCTCTCTCACAGGCTACACCTCCAAATGTCGAGATTCTTGACATATATTTTCTCGTAAATCAGAAGTTTCTCTATATGTAAACTATGTCAACTACTACAGTGAATAATATATTAGAGAGACAAATCTCAGAACTATTTTGTGTATTTTGAAAGTAAAACTGTTTCACTATTTGATAAATTTTATATTGTTATCCTAAATAAAATACTGAACACAATCTCTCAGCTATTGCTATCTCCTAGATTGGCTTTTTCAAATGTGTGTTTTTGTATTCGTTTATTTTCTTGTTAAAGACGCTGACAGAGACTGAAATCATTCTTAACCCCTTCACTGCCGTGATGTCATCAAATTCAAACATTTGTCGTCTGCTTTTATTTCTATTTTTTTTTTGGGGGGGGGGGGGGGGGGGGTAATAGATCTAGATGTATGTGTCAAGTACCTTTGGTTCGGGGTAAGGCAGTGAAGGGGTTAAAAATATTACACAAAAAGGAGTAACAAGCCTGCGACAGAGATGAATGTGTGAACCGGAAGTGAAAGAGAGTGTTCATCTCCATGTCGACGTACATACTTACCGTATTTATAAACAATTCTGTATTTGATATCATTGTAGGGGTCAAATACAGGCTGTCGTATCCAGAACGTGTCGGAAGTGTGGAAATCGTTTATGGCTTCCCAGTACACCCGTCCTCGGAACAACTCTCCAGACGTGTACCAAAGCGAGCTCCTACAAACATATAACACATTTGCATTAACATTGTGTCTGCCGATCGCTACTTTACATGCATTTGCAAACTGTTCTGATTCAGATCACGCGCTGCATAACGCGGCGTCCGATCTCGATAAGACTGTTAGACACTATATTTTATGTTTCTTCAACATGTAAAAATCTGAATGTGACCAAGTTTTGAGACGACAATTTAAACGCAGATGATAAAACTACAGGATAGAATGTTCAAGGATGATCGAAATCATTATCGGAAGAAAGAAAGAAAGGATAAGGGTAAAATGAATGAAAACCACACGATAATTTTCGAATATTTTCCAAATTAGTTGACGTGAGATAATCAAATTTCGTGTGACCCTAAACGATCCGCCGGTGCCATCGCTGAAACTCTTTACAAAACCTGCAGCTCTTTTAAAGAGCCCGTGGAATAATTAGTTTTTATGTTATACATGTATAAATAAATTGAGAGTGGCTTAAAGCGACTCGCAACCAGATGGTGCATTAAAAATAGTAATTTGTAAATATGTGTCAAACGCTTATATAAATGGTAAAGAATTAGTTTAGGATAAGAAATTCTGTTTAAAATAATGTATTTCAATAAAAAAAAATATTGGTCTCTGGTGGGATTCGAACCCGGGGCCCGGCATTGGCGGACAGAAGGCAAAATAGGGGAAACCGCTTAGACCAATGGACCACGGACCTATCCGTTTATCTCGGATCGATTTAACGTATTTAAATGTGTAGCGATCGAAAGTGCATACAACTTCGTAATTCGGCTCGTGTTTATGTCTGAGCCCGTGTAATGAAGCAACAACAACAACTATACCGTTAGCTAACGCTATAGAAAAACGATGGAAAATATCTAAAAATCTAAGATTCGGTGACGATTCTTGAGACTTTTTTTGGACTGATCATATTTTTTTAATGTCAGAAGCCAAATAATGCCACAAATTTGCTTTTATTTGAGTATTTTATTTTATTTTGACAAGTACACCATCCGGTTGCGAGTCCCTTTAACAACGGCCTTCCGAACAACGACCCGTGTTGCTATTACTTAAACAAGAAAGTTAACTGTTTCTGCTTAAAAGCCTCGTCTGCTGTTTTTCTTAAAGTTACATAATTTATTGGATATTTCAACAAAAGAAAGATAAAGACGAATGACAAACAATTTACGCGGCGTCTGATCTGGATTCAAACTATTTGCAAATACGCTAAGGATATTACTATTCCCTCCTCATAAAAACTCCCTCCAAACAACACACGCAATCTTTGACGTCCATTGGGTAATGTTGTAGAGAAGGAATACTGTACCACTCTATATAGAAAGCAGTCGACAAGACGATCTGTACCTACCTGAGAATGTCATTGATCATAAGCCAGTCGTTTATAAACTTGTTCTCTGTGAACGTGTCAACAGACACCAGTCTCGCCCCGAACGACTGAAAATACAATTACATAAATAACATAACATAATTACTTTATTTGGCATTAAAAGCACAGTAACATATTTATAGCCAGTACAGATTGTATACATTCAAAGGGTGGGTTATGTAAGCTTTAAAGATAATGATATACAGAGAAGGTATTGATATAAGCATAAAAATACGTTTGAGAGATAGAAGGGTACCATTTAGAATAAAGATTATTTTGTTGCGGTGCATTTGTTAATTTAGATGCATTGAAAATAGTCAACTAGCTTATTGTTTCTATGTTTTTATAGATTTTCGGCCTGGTTGATTGAAGGCCAACTACAAAACTATATGCGGTGTCAAAAACTTTATTCGGAATGAATAATAATTTGGACAAATAATTAACATAAGTATGATGTTTGTCCTCTATGACACCAATTTGGCACTTCGTACAGGGCCTTTTGCCGCCAAATGTGTTCATACCTGCCTGTTTCTATCGCAAGATCATGTAATGATAATCTTAATTTAGTTAGCTACAGTAATTCTGTATTTATTTGTTTTAACAAATTTTAGATAGCGATACAATAACATGCAGAATATATCAAAATGAAATTCATATATCTTTTTACCATTGACTTCAATTATACCAAAAGCTTGTCCGGGGGATATTTCCTCAACCGTATTAGCTAGGGATATCAAATTTGGTGTGAGTACATCTAGTATTGTCAGGGTGTAACCCACCAATTGAGCACCGTTGAAATTAAATATAGAAAAGACTTGTCCATTGATATTTCGTATACCTCTTGGAATGGTAGAGTGTCGCATGCAATTTTCAGGTCTCTTTACCCTTTCACATCATTGTGACCTTGAATTTCATCTTCGACCTCAATTATAAATACTATTCTTTTTCGGAGCATATTTGCTATATCATGTCCACTAGGGATATCAAATTCCATGAGTGGATATATCTAGGAACTGCGGACTGTTGCGTACCATTGTCAGGTGACTGTGACCTTTACTTTGACCTAAATTTAAGACTGAACTGGAGCATATTTCTTACACAACATCAGCTATAGTTACCATATTTGGCATGTGAGTATATCTTGGTATGGTGGATAGTCGAGAACTATATTCAGACCACTACAGCATTGACATTTTATCTCAATTACAGAAACAGTTTGTCCGGGGCATATTTACTTTAACACATCAGCTAGGGACATCAAACCTTATGTTTCAGTATGTAATGGAGAACTTTTTTTCTTTAATCGAAACGAAACGTAACTGCATTTCAAAACAATATAGACAATGACAGCTACTTGGAAATATTCACGATGTATTTCATTATAGTGATAAACATGATGGCGGTACTGTGACACAATTCTTTGTTGTTTCTTTAAAATTGCATATTTTCTCTTTTTTCAACTCTCTATTTATCCCTCTCTTTCTCTCCGTTTATTTCTGTTTTCTCTCACATACATACCCAGCAATATGTATCTGCTTCTTCGTAAACTATGGCCTCATCGTCGGCAAACTTGTAACATTTAGTGCCCAGTAACCGCCATCCGTCGGGACAACCTGAAATTTATATTAAAAACAAGTCCTTCACTCGGTTTATAGTTAAAATACCGGTCAGATATATAGGTGTTATACGATCAATCTCTTTCTCAAGTTTACCAACGTTGCAAAAGTTTAAAAGGAGATTACTGTTTAATCGTTCACTGTCGTGACGTCATCTGCTTTGAACAATTTCGTCGACTTTTATTTCCAAAATTTAGACACCCTGTACTTGATTACAGAAACATCGAGACGAGTGCCAAACAATTTGGATTCTAGTCAGACATCGTGTTACGTGGTGTTTGATCAGAATCCTATTTGTTTGTTACTAACTTTTGCTCTCAGGAGTAAGGCAATGAGGAGTTTAAGCAGTACATGTATATAAATAAAACAGAAAACTTCTTTAGAACACAATACAACCATCAGTTTTAACTCGGGTATGCAAGGGAAATCACTTATTATATTACAAAATTACGGCAAGCCGCTATACTTACAAGTTACCTCCCTTTTGCTGCCAACTAGTCCATCGTGTATAAATTGGCAACAAACAAAAATTAGACATCGTTTGAGCACTTTACAGTGAATTTTGCAATTGCTTGCTGATAATTTTTACAAATAGTGTGGATATGTACATGTATATACAGATCATATTAACCCTTTACCTCATATCCTGTTTGTAGTTTTGAAGACAGGTGACCACTTAAAGCAGGTTGAAAGTAAAGCAGAATGCGCCTTAAGGCACATTCTGCTTTACTTTCAGCCTGCTTAAAGCTAAAATCTGCTAGGCTATATAAAATATTTGTAATGGTAATTGTTCATGAGGGTATAAACTGGAACTATTTTCTTCAGCGGAGGAATAAATTAAATACGCTAAAAGTCGCTTCTATGGGGGAAAGGGTTAAGATACAAATTAAGTTGAGGCCTTATTTGGGTTCTAACTGTTTTTACACACAGATCAAAACTGAAAACAAGCAGTTTAAAATACACTTAGACATCGAAACTAGACAAAATAAACTTAAAATTTCTAAGCATGCAAAACTGTTAATGCATGAAGAATTTTAAATTTCAATACGATATTATTTATTCGCTAGCTATAGATTTAAACTAATACATGTAGTTTCATGCACGTAACGTTTGATTCGTTTTTGAATGCAACGAAGCGCATGCATTGACGTGCATTTGAATAATCGATAATGAAAGGGTTTAACATGTGCAAAAGCTATGCATAACAGATACAGTGGAGAAGTAATTCTTTCCCAATATAAACGCGTTTACGCTTAAACTTTTATTTCCGTTGCGAACAGTTTGGAGCCAGATCAGACGCCCGGTTATGACAGAAATCTGAGATATTCTATCAACATATTTATTAAATGAAAAGTCATACAGTCATAATAAATATGCACCATATGAATAATTTATCTCTATTTTCATAGTGTTGAAAGTTATACTTTGGAGAAAAACATTATTTCCCAATAAACGCGTTTACGCTAAACTCACTACTTCCATTGCAAACAATTTAGAACCAGATCAGGCGCAGGGTAACTGTATACCTCTCACATTATAATGAATAGTCAGAATTATCAAAACTTTGCATTTCTCTACATTAATTGCAACGCCTTTGCGCTTCGTTTGCGTTTAAACGAGAAAGAATAACGTCTTCTCCACTGTTCCTAACTACCCACAATGCATGACCAATCTGGTACCTGGTGAGACTTTTGTTAGTTTCCTTTTCATGAAAAAAACTACCATGGATTTTGAATAAATTACGCAAAACCAAGTGAAACGATTACTTTAATTTAAAGTACAGCGCTCCCTCTCTACAACGACATCCAATGGGAGACAACAATTGTGTTCGTTGTTCGGAGGGAGTCGTTAAAGAGAGGGAAATAGGCTTACATTTGCAAACAGCTTGAATCCAGATCAGACGCCGCGTAACGCGGCCTCTGATCTGGATTCAAGCTGTTTGTCACTCGTCACTAAGGTTTGTTATGTCAAAATGCCCAATATGTAATTTTGAGAAAAACAGCAGACGACAACTTTAAGCAGAAGATATTGCAGACGTAAAAAGGTTGGACATCATTTCTTGTTTCGGGATCAGCAGCAAGCGTCGTTGTGAAGAGGGAATCGTTGTTGGGAGGGCCGTTGTAGAGAGGGAGCGCTGTAGTACAAGCACAAAGTTCACTGAACTATATGTATCGAATGGTACAAAACAAACATTCTTTTCAAACTTTGACACACCTTTCCCAACCGGTTTTAATATCCAAAAATGCTCTTCAACTCTATATGAGTTTTGGACGTTTTCTATTGAAAACAGCTATTTAAATACAACATAAAAGAAATCAAGTTTCGAGTACTTTTGAAAATACGCAAAGTTATATGTACATGAAAGAGCATCCCTTGGCGGATTTTCTTGAAGGAAACAAATTCTCTAAAAAGACAGGAGACTGCTAATTCAGGACAACCGTAAACCAGGGTCCGTGCTAATAAAGCGTTTGAGCTGAGTCCGAAGTCGTTCTCAAGCATTTGAGTGGTCAGAGTTGAGCCTATGCTCAACTTTGACCGATCAAATGCTTAAGGAAAAAAACAGACTCAACTCAAACGCTTTATAAGCGTTGGGCCAAAGACTGTGGCTTCTACGTGAGTTTTCCATTCTACCTCTATCAAGGTTTATGTTACATGTAAGCATATGCGCGTCCTGTGGAAACAGTGTACAGTCGAGAATCTGTTATTCTTTCCCGATAAACGCGTTTACGCTAAAACTATTTTTTCTTTTACAAACAGTTTGGAGCCAGATCAGACGCCGGGTAACCCGGCGTCTGATCAGGCTCCAAACTGTTTGCCACCAAGATAAACAAGAATTATCAGAATTGTCCAAAAGTTGTTCTTTTCTACGTTTTAGTGCTTTGCGTTTGCGTACGTTTGCGTTTAAACGGGAAAGAATAACAGATTCTCCACTGTACCTACAGTGCTCCCTCTTAACAATGACACCCAGGGAAGACACAGATTGTGTGTGTTGTTCGGAGGGAGTCGTTATAGAGAAGGAAAAATAAGAATTAACTTACATTACCAAACAGCTTAAATCAAGACCAGACGCCGCGTTACGCGGCGTCTGATCTTGATTCAAGCTGATTGTCACTCGTCATTATATTAATTCTATCAAAATCTCCTTTTATACGTACATTTTAGAAAAGGCATGGGACACTTTTAAGCAGACAATATTGTAGCAGTAAAAGCGTAAGACATTAGTGTAGCTTTTAGGGAATTATGGTAATGGTCGTTTTAAGGAGAGAGTCGTTGTAAGAAGGGCCGTTGTAAAAAGAGAACACTGTACATATGAACGTGTCATCTTATTAATACGCTTGCCATGTGCAAACAATGAAGACCAATATCAAAGTGACCCTCTCATCAGGATATTCACTGTTTGTCATATAAAATGATACGTTGACATAAAACAGTCAAAAACAGACTATACGAAATTGAAAACTAGGGTTGTCCATTCCAAGTTTCATGGAGGAAGGGGCTAAGCTTACTAATTGTACCAACTATTGTTAGATCAACACTTAACCAATAGAAAGCCTCGATCAACATAGTTTTCTATTTCACTACACCCTTTAGTAGTGAACAAATGCTATGATATTATCTTTGCAATCCAAATATTTACCGTTCGCATCGTTAATATTGAAATGATATTTAAAGATGGCTACGAGACACTTCAACATTTCAATCGTTTTAGACATTGGCAAATATAATCTTAAAGGCTTAAACCATTTCGCTGTCATATATGACTACATACAGTGGAGAATCTGTTATTCTTTCCCGTTTAAACGCAAACGTACGCAAACGCAAAGCACTAAAACGTAGAAAAGAACAACTTTTGGACAATTCTGATAATTCTTGTTTATCTTGGTGGCAAACAGTTTGGAGCCTGATCAGACGCCGGGTTACCCGGCGTCTGATCTGGCTCCAAACTGTTTGTAAAAGAAAAAATAGTTTTAGCGTAAACGCGTTTATTGGGAAAGAATAACAGATTATCCACTGTATGATGTATGTATTTGTAAACAGATTGGAGCTTTACCAGACGCCGAGTACCTCCGTATCCGATAAGGAACCAAACTGTTTAGTTTAATTAGTAATCTTTCTTTTTTTAAAAAAAATACTGACATAGGTGACAATACATACAGTTTCACACATTACGTGTAGGATTTGAAAACAAGTTTTGGTATAAACTCTTCTCCTCGTATCCAGTTTTATAATCTAAATTATACAATAAACCGGTAATATTGCACCGCACACAACATTGTGTGATAAAAACAGGCAATGCCGTGCCGTTGAACAAGCTAAAACAGACGACGAATTGGACTTTAAAGAGGCTCGCAACCGGATTTAGCATTAAAAATGGTAATTTGTAAATATATGTCAAATGATTATATAAATGGGTAAGATTTAGTTTAGGATAATAAATTCTGTTAAAAAATGCATTTCCAAAAAAAAAAAATAAGAATCCCTGGTCGAAACCGTGACCCTCCATTGCGGAGACAAACAAGAACAATGAGGACACGCCTTTACCGCCCCGACCACGGACGCTCTCTATATATATGGTAGCGAATTAACGTACTTCACTGGTAGCGATTAATACTACATTTTTCGGCTCCGGTTTATGTCAGAGCCCGTGTAGAGAAGCAACAACAACAACAAAACCGTCAGCTGACGCTATTGAAAAACGATGGAATATATCTAAAAAAACTAAGATTCGGTGACGATTCTTGAGACTTTTTGTGGACTGATCATATTTTTTTAATGTCAGAAGCCAAATAATGCCGCAAATTTGCTTTTATTTGAGTATTTTATTTTATTTTGACAAGTACACCATCCGGTTGCGAGTCCCTTTAAGGTTTAACCCCTTCACTGCTATGACGTCATTAATTCTAAACTAATATCTGCTTTCATTCTCTAATCTAAATATTGAAATGAGTGTCAAACAGTTTGGACACTAATCAGACGCCGCATTACGCGGCCTCTGATCAGGATACAAACTATTTGCATATAGTAGTGTACTCGGGGTAAGGCAGTGGAGGGGTAAAAAGCAGACTGGTTTTGTAATGTTGATGCGAGTTATTGAAATAGTTCTGTTAGTTTAGACATACATGTATGTTAATGAAATCTAAGCTACATCAAGCATATTACCAGAAGTTGTTTGTATTTTCACATTGAACGAAAATATCTCACGTTGGATTCTCACAGTGTATCAACTGCAATTTATGGTGTGCGAAATTGTTGTGTGTGTGTCGCTGTTGCCTTGGTGACAGTTGTAGGGGTTCTTAAAACAGTGTTGGATCAGCTTTACCGACTAACACCTAGATGTCAACCCATTACTCCATAGATACAAAATTTTAACCACCACTTAAGAAAATTATTCCAATTGCCAGCAGTCTAGCATGTTGTAGCTTAAAGCAAGCTGGAAATAAAGCAGCATGTGCCTTAAGGCACATGCTGCTTTATTTTCAGCCTGCTTTAAGTCGTCACTTATCTTTTCTACTAAGAAATAGGCTATATATGGAGTAAATGGTTAAAGAACAGTTTCCTCACCAACCTAACCATCCCGATTTTTGCTGACAACGTTGAAGCACGATAAGATCAAGATCTGGTGCAAAATTTGTGTAGATGTCTGTGAAGCAGTGACTTCCTAGGCAAACGCCATTTTGACAAGAACAATTTGCCGCCTTTTATTAAACAGATTTAAAGGGACTGAAAAGCAAATGGTGTATTTGCAGAAAAAACCCACTTTCAAATCATTCTTACGTAAGGCGGTGTAGCCATTTGTTTAAACTTCTTTACGTACAGTTCAAATAGGATAAACTAGACCGTCATAAGAATGCATCGGTGGTTGATGCGGCTTAAGCGTCGGCACAAGTTTAGTGCAGTTCGTGCTTTAACTTTTGCGTACTGGTTCCATTCCAACCGAGCGCATACTAAAAAATTTATCTGAAATATGTTTGTTATCATAAATTATTTTCCTCAGTTGATAGATACGCCTTGGTATAGACATCTTACACCCATTGCATTTTATACAAAAAAATAAATACATAAATATAAGATAGGACAAAGTTGATGTTCAGTCCCTTTAATCAATATTTTTAGCGATTCTGTAATATAAAGTCAAGACTTAATGCGAGGCCTAGATTAATGTGACCCGTTGTCTCTAGATTTTCAAATACAATGCAATCCTTTAATCACGACCATCTGAAAAGAGTTCTAATTTTCAGTATGTCACAAAGGCACGTGTCTGCTTAAAGGTGCTGTCACACCTCACCGGATGGCACAAACGGACTTCAAACGGAAAAGAAATGTGTCACAGAAAGATATCCGGTGGCAAAATTTGTCCGCGAGGCGCTCCGTTTAGGTGCCGGACCGAATAAAACGCATGTTAACCGAACACTTACCGAACGAGTAAAGGATAACTAACGGTAACTTAACGGATATGTCCGTACGCGAAACGGACAAATACCGGATAAAACGTACGTGCAACGCATGGATAACTGACGTAACGTTCTTGGAACGTTCGATAAACGTATATGTTACGGTCACGTAACGGATTAATCGAAAGTTCTCAGTATCGTTTACAATGTAACTTGAACAACAGTGATGCCACCGAAATTCAAGACTTCGAGGAAGAGAAAATCCAGGGCCCAGCGAAAGGTCTCTACATGCCCATCTACTTCTATCAAAAGCGACGCTGGATATGCTGAAAGGACGAGAAACCAAGAAGGCATAGTTCTCTAAGCCCAAGATGAACACGACATATCACAGCACGAAATTGGAGAGATTTCCAACAGCTCAAACAGCCCCTAATCGCCTCCATTCGTCTATAATTGCTCTTCACACCCGCAATTGTAAATGCAACACAATATAAGTCCCATATCGGTTCCGCTACCATATTTACCAGAATATTGGTTCAAGGAAACATACATAATAATGTGCATAAACACCATAATACGAACTATTCATATACCAGATTTCATTAATTTATCTTGCACGGTTTCAAAGTTTTCACAGGATCAAGAATTCTGAACAGACGGACATAAAGACATCAATCGATAGGTGTATAATTCGAACAGACAGACATATGGACGAACTTACACCATTTGTCGGATGTTGCTATTTCTTTTGATCTTGTTTTGCATGACTATCCATATGACAGAAAATTTTATTGCTCTAACTTTGGAAGAAAATGATCTAGAAGCTAGTCCTTACACTTCCCATGTTCCCACTAAGGGCCAGATTAAAGAAATGGCCAGATTAATTTATGTCACAAAATGGGCAGGATAATGTTGATCACTAATGTGGATAATTATTATGGCCACAAAAGTGTCGATTTATGGACCCATACAGGACAGGCGGAAACACTGATAGGGGGTTAAATATGGTCAGTAAAATGACTATACCAGAATTTAAATTGCTATATAGTTATAAAGATAACAATACAAAAATTATAATTCCCAATTATTGATTAAGAATGATACCGGTAGATAAAACTATTACTTCTCGGACGACAACAGAGATACATGTAGTGTTGTGGGATATTCTCCAAGCGGATCGC
This sequence comes from Gari tellinella, assembly GCA_922989275.2. Classification (NCBI taxonomy): domain Eukaryota; kingdom Metazoa; phylum Mollusca; class Bivalvia; order Cardiida; family Psammobiidae; genus Gari; species Gari tellinella. The sequence goes on from OV277866.1 coordinate 52,984,402, forward strand.
ATATTTGTATACTTGGACCCAGAGGCGAGATGTCTGATTGTGATGACTAACTTCATGCCTGGCGCGATGGGGTCTCTGTAAAAAGTGAACTGTCTGGTTATCCTAGGATCAACTCGAGACAAAATCTTATCAAACATTTCAGGAGACATTCTCATGAAATTGATAAAAGACCTCTGGGCTTTTCTCCGCAACTCCGAGACGAGTTGATCTTATAGTCCAAACCCCATGCACCTTTAAGGGCCTAGCCAAGTCCTAGACCACCATCTCCCCTGCCGTCTCCTCCTCCTTCTGTTCTGTTCATGAATTAAGGTGTTCAAATTGGCACCTTGCAGGTCAATCTGAGTCTAGATCAGAGCTGCTGGATACTGCAATCGAACACGAACACGACACTCCGTGATGTATTAATAAATAGTTCTCAAGAGTTCCATAAATGTATCAGCAATGACATGTATGAATATAATGAAAATAATCTACAAGAAAAACACGTTCATTTTTTCCCGATAAGATGTAAGCAATCAGTTTGGTCATACGGACCTCCGTTTCCTCGTCGGCAGGTATCCGTTTAACCTGCGGTTGATTACCGGAACATGTCCGGTTGGTCCGTTAGGTGTCAGGTAATACTCCGGTCCGTGAATCCAGTGCACCGGATATCAACGAATACGAACAGGACACGTACAGGACAATGAACGTATGGATTCCGAACAAAACGTATACAAACGCACATCTACCGTATATCTAACGTACATTTTTGTCCGGTGGAATCCGTTTTCAAGTTTTCAACATGTTTAAAACTTTCAACCGGATTGAACGGACATCACCGAACATGGCCGGACGATGAGCGAATATACCGAATAAGAAACGGACAAGAAACGAATGCGAACGGAGACGAACGGATTGGAAATTTGGTTCTCCGTTGGACGTCCGTTTACGCTATCCGGTAAGGTGTGACTGAGCCTTTAAGCAAGATAAAATAAGGAAGCAGAAGCTCAATTTAATAATTCTGCTTTGCTTCAATTTACTTTAGGCTTTCGCCTTTCTTAAACACCATGAACTATTTTTTTATCGTGAAAACCTGATTTTTACTGCAAAGCTATGTGGCTTGGCAATTGATTTATAAAGGGAAAATTAATCATATCAATATGCTCTATATATCAAACATCTCTTTTGAAGTCAGTCACGATTTTATTACTCGTGTTTATATAACACAGATAGATTATTTGTATTATATAAACACCGGTAATAAAACTGTAACTCACATATCAGAAAACACTCAACTATCGTCTATGAATTGTCTTACTAACAGTTCACATTGACACAGTCCCGCCTCTTAGCTCTTTAACTCTTTGCATGCTGGGTATTTTTGTCGTCTGCAGCCATTGGCGTCTGCTACTGTTCTAAAATAACATTTTTCAAAATTTATTTTTAAAAAAAGGATCAGAGTGTCAAACAGTTTGGATCCTGATGAGACGCCGCAATACGCGGCGTCTCATCTGGATCCAAACTGTTTGCAAAGGTAATCACTATAGCAGATACATGTATATCCGCCGCTAGCATGCAAAGAGTTAAACGTCATATTGTCGTCTGCAACAATTGTAGTCTGTAACTGTTTTAAATATAGAAGTCTTCATATAACTTCTTTTTAAAATAGGATAAGAATGTCAAACAATCTCATCCGCATCCAAACTGTTTGCAAATGTAATCACAATTTCGTTGTAAGCATGGAAAGAGTAAGCCGTAATTGATAAAAGACACTCGCTATTGTTTGACTTGTGGTCTCTAAGTGGCATTATAAGTTATACTTCAACAACTTCAACATGCAATAAATTTGCCGGAGAAGACAGTGCCTCTTGTTGAAAATGAAAGCTTTACAAATACAGGTCTGTGACGTTTGTGGCGAAGTCGGCGGTCAGGTATGCTCCACGCTGTATGTAATTGAGAAATGAATTGATTTTTTTCGGCGTTCAAGCGAAATGAACGACAGAAAATTATTGGCAAATACATGTACCATGAATCGCGCTAGCGATTCATGGTACATGTATTTGCCGATAATTTTATGTCGTTCATAGCGCGATTCATGGTACATGTACATGTATTTGCCGATAACTTTCCGTCGTTCATTTCGTTTGAACGCCGAAAAACAATCTGTTCATTTCTTATATTTACAATGTAGTTGCTGTAATTTTCTAATATTAGATTAACATATTGTAAGTATGCATGTATGTTTAATCCATATTAGAGGTTAATAACACGAATAATGTGTACCCTATCAGGAACAGCCATGACCGAATAACTGTAGCTGCGTACATTCGAAAGCAAAAAAATAAGTTCCATTGTTTACATTCTGAGATCAACAACGTCATTTTTAAAGTAGGATAACTACATTAGTTTTTTGTTTATTTGGCATAATGGAATGCAGACAGTTGTTTTTTATAAGATATGTCAATTTTCTTGCAATTTATCTCATTAATAAAGAAGAATATTAGTCGGGAATCATGGTTTCCACTAATAGGAAGGCATAGAAGGTTAAGAACATTTTTTGACAAAATCTGCCAAATGTTTGCTGTACCAAGTTCCAAAGATTAATTTGAGAATGGTTAACATTTTCAAAAGTTCTGTCATTTTTAGACTTTATCACGGAAATATAAACAACTCTATATTGAAATATAGATGTCTTGTAACAGTAGTTAAAGGAAATAGTGTCATATATAGGTATATGCAGCATTGTGGAGCAAAGTTCATCTCGGTTTTAATATTTAAACTTCTGTCAAATTGAATATATGTGAAGCTCTGTTAAACTAAAAATAAAGCTCGCTTTGTATGAAAATACGAAACTATGTTCCTTTTTTGTCCACATGTCACTAATGATCAGTTGTGAAACGGTAAAATCATGAATCAATGAGTTTACTCTTGAATGACCTAATTAGTAATTATTAAACTTTACTGTTTCCCAAATGTCCATTACATGTTTTTGAACGTAGATAAGATAAGAGATTGTGTTAATAACAAATACAATTTGTTTATCATGGTCAGATTGTGCACTTGAAGATTTTCGATGCCTTTTTAATTTGCAGAATTCCCTTTGACAGCCACGCAATAAAGTTTATCAAAGACTGCCAATAATATTTCATAAGTCTGACATACGACAAATTATAGCTTAAACAAAGACGAGGGTAAAGCATAAAGCTTTCATACAGTCGAGAATCTGTTATTCTTTCCCAATAAACGCGTTTACGCTAAAACTATTATTTGCAGTGCAAACAGTTTGGATCCAGATCAGACGCCGGGTAACCCGGCGTCTGATCAGGCTCCAAACTGTTTGCCACCAAGATAAACAAGAATTATCAGAATTGTCCAAAAGTTGTTCTTTTCTACGTTTTAGTGCTTTGCGTTTGCGTACGTTTGCGTTTAAACGGAAAAGAATAACAGATTCTCCACTGTAGCAGCAACCATTTGAACTCTAGACACCAACATACGCTATATACAAACAGTGAAGACACAGGCATAACTGATCCCTCTGATTAGGATATGCACTGTTTATAATTTTGCAATAGAATACAGGAAAACATCTCTAAATAGTCACAACATGCATTTAATTGGTGAATGAGTTAAACGCCGAAAACGTAATAGAAGAGAACAACAAGCAAAACACACCCTGTTCATATGGCTCTTTTAGAACCTCTCTTCTACTCCAATTTCATCCTCCTTTAAGCGTGATACATGAGTGACTTAAACATTATCAATGAGTATTTTTTGGAGTGATCTTTAGGGTGATATTTTGCATAGTGTAGCGAATATGCAAGCGTAGGTCATTAAGGCCATACAACATTTATACAATTTCGTTTGCTTCACAATTGTAGGGTATAAAATGTTTTCGGTGATTTTTGCAAGCTATCTTTCAAATCAAAATGAAATTAAAAAAAAAAACAGTTGTGGAGAGGAAACTGTTTCATATGTCTTTTTAAAACTACAGACTTTAACCAATTACCCAATATTACGTCTTTAAATTATTCCTCCACTGAAGAAATTAGTTCCATTTTCAACAATCATACATATGTATCATAAGAACTATTTTATATTTTTCAGCAAATTGGAGCTTAAAGCAGGCTGAAAGTAAAGCAGAATGTGCCTCAAGGCACATTCTGCTTTACTTTCAACCTGCTTTAAGTGGGCACATGTCCTCAAAACTAGAAACAGACTATTTGGTAATGGGTTTAACTGATGACAGTAGTGACGGTTTAGCAAGACATAGGTAAGTATTAACACTAAACAGATTATTTACCGATAGGATTTCAGTTTGTATTTCCATAACAGTGGCGCCCGAATCTGTATTACTGTACATGTAGGTAACCGTCCAATAGAATAAACACGAACAGCCTTTGATAAACCGGTAGGTGAATTTTTAATGAAGGATAGAGACAATACTTAATTATAGCAAATATTAATTATTATTAAATATATAATTACGAATGTACAAAATATAAAGGAACAGGCGTCCGTTTTACGAAACGTCGTACGACAAACACGGTAGTAGGTAAAAAAAAAATACATTTAAGTTCTTATTTCTCCATCTACATGCAATCCTGTCAGTATTGAAAATACATTTCCAAAGAAATGCCAAAACACAGGATAAGATGGAAAAATAAAAGATATTTGAGGAGTTAATATTCTGAATTACTACAACATCTTTCGAACGATGTTTCGTTAGAAGGGCCAAAGATTCGCCCAAATTGTTACATTGTACAACCACGCAAAGGAAGAGATTTTTATACAAACCCCTTCACCCTTGTCGTCTGCTTTAATTTCTCAAACTTAAAATTCATGTAAATTGACTAAAGTAAAAGCGACATTATCAGATAGTTCGGATCATGATCAGACGCCGCGTAATTAAACCTATTTTTAATTTGATAGTGTACCCGGGTAAGGCAATTGACGGAGTTGTAAGAAATACGACAGCTCAAAGCAGCATAAAGTAAAGAAAGGATCTCATACAAGATCTTTCTACTCTATACAGTATCAATCATACTTTAGGTACAGTAGTATGAGATACGTTATTCTTTCCCAATAAGATGAAGAAGAAAAGCGTTTAAGCTAAATAAATAATTTTCATTGCAAACAGTTTGGAGCCAGGCTCCAAACTGTTTGTCATTCAGATTAAAAGAAATAGTGAGAAATGTGAGACAGTTGTTATTTTCAACATTTAAGTGAAATGCGTTTGCGTTTCGTTTGCGTTTGAACGGGAAAGAATAACATTTTCTCCACTGTAGATGCGGAGACCAAACTCTTCGCCCAAGTGCAATCTCTCTACACGAGACGGGTGTCATATAATTTCAGTGTCTGAAATAAGCCAGCCTCCTTGCACAATCTTAGTGTCTGCCTGAGACTTAATATATCAGTGTGTAACATTAAACATATAGGCCACCTGCTTACTTTAAGACTGTAACAGTACAAGTGTACATTCAATACCAACAATTAGAGAACAGTTTCAGTTTGTAAAGTGCGTTAACCCTTTTATAGTCGAAGTCGCTTACAGTCGACTTTTCAAACAGCTTGGAACGAGATCAGACGCCGCTTGACGCTTGACGCAACATCTGATCAGGATTCAAACTGTTTAACCCTTAGCCTGCCACTCACGACTATAGCTCCATATGCAAACAGCTTGGATCCGGATGAGACGCCGAGTAACTCGGCGTCTCATCCGAATCCAAGCTGTTTGACACTCGGACAACATTTTCAGCAATTTTGAGCAACATTGAAGCACTTTGAAACTTGAAGCAGACGAGAAATATAGCAGACGACAATTTATTTGGCGGGCTAAGGGTTAACACTCGTATCGATATTTCTGAATTTATACATTTTGAAACGACCTTGTAGACAATAATAGGTGAACTGTTTGAAATGAACACCATTGGTTAATCACTTATGCGTTCACTGGGAAAGAAAATGGTATTCTCCCTTAACCCATTTGTACCCCGTGGATTCTTCCATGTTTATATACATGTTTTGGATAAGTTATCATTGTTATCAAAGGGATGCCTGGTCAAAATTTTCATTTTCATTTTTTTTATTTTGAAATTCCTATCAGCAATCAGTGTAGACTCTTATCAGACGCCACATAATGCGGCTTCTGATCAAAGTCTACACTGTTTGCCTATGTACCATATATGGGATCGTGGGCAAAAATTGGGTTAAGATGAGTTCAAAGTAAGTCAAATACGTCTCACATTTACTTAACTCTTTTCCGCGTATTAATAGCGTCTGCTTTAATCCATTCGCCCTAATCATTGTCAGTTTTAACTCTTTCATTTCCAATGGCGCCAAAAGGCGACTTTGTGAACAGTTTTAATCCTAATCAAACGCCTCGTTCTATTTGACACTCGTGTGGTGTGGACATTTCTTTAGTCAAAACATCCCTAAACTTTACTTTAAAGATATTGCTGACGACACTACTAGTGCATATGGTACATGTAATAGAGTTAAAGCAGACGATAAAAGTTGGCAGTGAAACAGCTAAACATGTAGCCTAAACTTTTGATTCAAAGTACAATTTACAGCAGAATGAAGAAATACTGATAAAAGTGTAAAACAGTTGGAATCCTGGCTCCAAGGTTATAAAACTTGTTGAGTCTGAAGTTTTTCTCAAGCATTTGATTGGTCAGATTTAAGCCTAGGCTCAAATCTGACAAATCAAATGCTTGAGATTGAACTGAGCCTAAACTCAAAAGCTTTATAACCTTGGACCCTGATCAGATTCCGCGTCACGCGGTGTTTGCATGGCCAGTTTCCAAATTGTTCGCCAAGTCGACTCAAGCCGCATAATTATAGCGGAGAAATGGTTAAGAAATTTGAAGATTCATTCTAGACCAAAGATTATACATGTATTAAAACGGTTTTAAAAACGTTCTTTTACGAGTATTGAAGGGACATCTAGCTGATTTCATGGTGCTACTTAAACCATGATAAAAGTAAGATCAGAAGACGAATGACGCTGCGTCTGATCAGAGTCCACATGGTTTGCCGATAGGAATTTCAATATAAAACCCAAAGAAAATGAAAATTTCGACCAGGCATCCCTTAGGTTAACTATGGACTAATCAAATATATAAATGTTGACGAGTCCACTGGGCGCAAACGGGTAAAAGCTATTACAGAGGTATATTTTAACGATTGATCGAGCAGCTTAGGATTTAAAACTCCTCTGCCCTATACAAACAATTTGGTCAAACAACCAAAGAACTACTGACCATCATGTTTAGCCAAGAATAACAAAGCTGGACACGAATAATAGAAGGAATATTAATACGATATAGAAATTTGGTTTTGACACAAACGACTGAAGACCGGTATGTCTTCTTCCATCCCACATATACACGGCTTTAGGGGCATTTGCCTGCTCCTCAAAGTAGTATTACAGCGCTCCCTCTCTACAACAAACTACCAATGGGAGATACAGATCGTGTGTGTTGTTCGGAGGGAGTCGTTAAAGTGAGGAAAAATTAAGACTTGGCTTACATTCGCAAACAGCTTGAATCCAGATCAGACGCCGCGTAACGCGGCGTCTGATCTGGATTCAAGCTGTTTGTCACTCGTCTTTATATTTATTCTATCAAAATGTCCACTTATAATTATGTGAATTTTAGAAAACACAGCAGACGACCATTTAAAGCAGACAATATTGCAACAGTAAAGACGTTGTATATATAATGGTCCTGTTTAGGAAACTGCGGCAAGGGTCGTTGTAAGGAGGGGGTCGTTGTTAGGAGGGACGTTGTCATAATTTTTTTCTAGTTTTGAAGATAAGTGACTACTTAAAGCAGGTTGAAAGTAAAGCAGAATGCGCCTTAGGCGCATTCTGCTAAACTTTCAGCCTGCTTTAAGCTACCATCTGCTAGGATATAGAAATATTTCTGACGAGACATTTTCATGAATGTGTGAATTGGAACCATTTTATGCAGTGGTATTTATGGGGGAATGGGTTAAAGCTATTATGTCCAGTGCAAGCAGTTTTACACCTGATCAGACACCGGGTTACCCGGTGTCTGATCATGCTCAAAACTATTTGCCGCTCAGATTAGCATCTACAGTCAGATTTGTCAAAAAAGTTGTCATTTTCTAATTTTAAGTGCCTTGAGATTGAGTTCGTTTGCATTTAATTAGGAAAATAAAAACGGTTTCTCATCTGTACATTTAGGAAATAACAATTTTACTGTTTTGTCAATATTGACGATTTATTTTAATCTGCCAAACTGTTTGCAATATAGTGTGCCTCTCTACAACGACACCCAACCGGAGACAAAGAGTATGTGTTTTTGTTCGGAGGGAGTCGTAATTGGTAGGGAAAAAGACTTGGCTTATATTTGCAAACAGCTTGAGACAAAATCTGGATTCAAGCTGTTTGTCACTCGTATCTTTATGTTTTCTATCGAACTGTCAACTTCTATGTCAATTTGAGAAAACACAGCAGAACACAATTTTAAGCAGACGATAGTTCAGCAGTAAACGCGTTAGATATAGTTGTCCTGTTAAGGGAACTGCGACAATGGACGCTGTCAGAAGGGGTCGTTGTTGGGAGGGTCGTTGTAAAGGGGGAGCGCTGTACAGCAAAGGTTTTAGAACAAACGCGCTTGTTTGGGGGAAAATAACGTGTTCTCCTCTATATTCGGTCAACAGTATAGACGGTCAACACATAATTTAATGCATATTGTAATACAAATGTACTAGACTTATTGGTATGACTAATTCTATATGGATTTCTCTCTGCATACAAGGAGTGTTTCAATTAGTCCATGTTATATTTAGAATACAGTATTGGTCCCTTTGCCTGCTGATCACGACTTTACATATTTTTTACAAACAGTTTGAGAACGTTTCTTTAAAAACTCGGGCAACTGTTTAAGGTTGTGCTCAAGTAAAGCAGAACACTCATTTAGGGGCTTTCTACTTTTCTTTTACCATTCATTAAGCTTCCATCAGTGCTAAAAACTAATGATTCCCATTCTTGTTCGTCTCAAAGCTACGCTACAGTGAAGAATACATAATTCTTTTCCGTTTAAACGCAAACTAAACACAAACGCACTAAAACGTTAAAAGTGCAACTTTTGGGCAATTCTGATACTTCATGTGTATCTTGGTGGCAAACAGTTTGGAGCCTGATCAGACGCTGGGTTATCCGGCGTCTGATCTGACTCCAAACTGTTTGCAATAGAAATAATAGAAATACGCGTTTATTTGGAAAGAATAACATTGTATCCACTGTATAAATGAAGTTTCAGTTTAAAAAGGCGCAAAGGTTATGGAGCCCGAGTTTCACAGTGTCATGTAAAAACGTCAAAGTACAGTGGGATAGTGGTATCAATTTCATTTTTAAACAAATGACAATATCGCTGCCTGTCGCTATTGTATTGCAGAGGAGGGTTAACTTTTGGAACACTGTACTTTTCATCCATATAAAGTTAGTCTGCAAACTTTGTCGTCTGCGGTAGATCTTGCAGTATACAGTATAACCTATATATTACGACCACTGAATTATATCAATCATTTTGTATTCAAGGAAGGTTGGAGCTTAAAGCATGGCGAAAATAAAACAGAAAGCGGAGCTTTCTGTTTTATTTTCACCTTGCTTTAGGTTGTCATTCATACAATTCATTATCCTTATACATGTTTCTAATGGGCGTAACATAGAGATTACAGGTGACAGCTTAAAGCAAGGTGGCATTAAAGCAGAAAGCTATTTCAGGAGCTTTCTGTTGTACCGTCACCTTGCTGTAAGCAGTCACTTGTCATAAACTCCTAATAATTAACACAATATAGTGATAAAGGTTTTACTGTATCTATCTGCCAGTAAATAGTTTGCAAAACAAAACTTCTTTTGATAGCATAACCTTTCTTCACAGATCAAACCTCACGGAATCGAATGGATCTTTGAAGGCAGGCTGCAACCTAATACATGTACAGGAAAAAAAATATGCAGATATTTATGCTGCCGTATGTCACCTGTTCAATCCCTTCACTGCCTTATCACGAGTAACGCAGCGTCTGATCAGGATCCAATCTCTTTGACACTCATTTCAATATTTCTTAGACAAAATACCTAAGATTTAAATTTGAAGAATAAAAACAGACGATAATTGTTTAATAGTGATGACGTCATGGCGGTGAAGGAGCTAAAAGACAGGTAATGTGACTTATTTGGATATTTTACAATGCAATGAATCAAGGCATGTCCAGTAACGTACCAGACGGTGGCTTAAATCAGGCTACAAGTGAAGCTGAATGCTCCTTAACCCTTTTCTCCCTGAAACCTCAAAGTTTTTAATGGACAAATCTAATTTTCAAATTGGTTTAGTCCATTGTTTTTACTTTTTAGGGTTAATTTTTTCAATGTATGTCAAAATGACAAACAGTGTAGACCCTAATCAGAGGGCTCCTTCAGAAGCCCTCTGATCAGGGTCTACACTGTTTGCATAAGAAAAGTGTACTCCTCACATGTACACTGTTTTCAAATGACGCATATATGCGTGACTAGGGTTCAAGGAGCTAAGAGACATTCTTCTTTACTTTCAACGTTTCAAGTTTTTAATGGACAATTCTAATTTTCAATTTGGTTTAGTCCATTGTTTTTACTTTTTAGGGTTATTTTTTACAATGTATGTCAAAATGACAAACCGTGTAGACCCTAATCAGAGGGCTCCTTCAGAAGCCCTCTGATCAGGGTCTACACTGTTTGCATAATAAAAGTGTACTCCTCACATGTACACTGTTTGCAAATGACGCATATATGCGTGACTAGGGTTCAAGGAGCTAAGAGACATTCTTCTTTACTTTCAACGTTTCAAGTTTTTAATGGACAATTCTAATTTTCAATTTGGTTTAGTCCATTGTTTTTACTTTTTAGGGTTAATTTTTTCAATGTATGTCAAAATGACAAACAGTGTAGACCCTAATCAGAGGGCTCCTTCAGAAGCCCTCTGATCAGGGTCTACACTGTTTGCATAAGAAAAGTGTACTCCTCACATGTACACTGTTTTCAAATGACGCATATATGCGTGACTAGGGTTCAAGGAGCTAAGAGACATTCTTCTTTACTTTCAACGTTTCAAGTTTTTAATGGACAATTCTAATTTTCAATTTGGTTTAGTCCATTGTTTTTACTTTTTAGGGTTATTTTTTACAATGTATGTCAAAATGACAAACAGTGTAGACCCTTTGATCAGGGTCTACACTGTTTGCATAAGAAAAGTGTACTCCTCACATGTACACTGTTTGCAAATGACGCATATATGCGTGACTAGGGTTCAAGGATCTAAGAGACATTCTTTTTTACTTTCAACGTTCTAAGTGGTTTCAAGTTGACAAAACTAGAAACTAGATATGGGGTAGCGGGTTCAGCGTCACGGTCAATGCATATACATGTACTGCAGCGTACGTGTGGTGGTGACTCGACCAGTTGTCAATAAATGCACCCCGGGTATCCGTGTTTATCTTGTCATGTGTGACTGGTCTTTCAACAACAGTTTAGATTCAAATCCGATTAAACTAATTGACCAGTGAACGATGTTTATCTAATTAAAAATCAGCTGACTCGTTCATTGCAATTGACGTGGCGTGAGACATTTGCAACCAGTTTGGATCCAGATCAGACGCCGAATAACTCAGCAGGTGATCAGGATCAAAACTGTTTGACATTCGTGTAAATATGTTTAGTCCAAATTTTAAACCATAAAGTTTACTGAATATTGCAGACAACGATTTTAAGCAGACCGTGATTTGGAGGCGTCCAAGTTAAAACAAACAGTAGTTGGCCAATTATGAAACAGACGATATTAACCCCGTCACTGCCATGACGTCACCAGTTTCAAACAATTGCTGTCTGATTTTATATCTTAAATTCAAATGTAAGGTATTTTAACTAAAGTTGTATACAGTTGAGTGTCAAACAGCTTAAATCCTGATCAGACGCCGCATTACAGGATCCAATCTGTTTGCAAATAACCACTGTACTCGGGTAGGCAGTGGGGGTCACGGATTCGGATTTCTAGTACACTCGGCCGGCGGGCATATATGCCGATGTTGGTTAAATGGATTTTAACCGGTCTATGTTGGTGCATTTTTTAAACTTGAATAATTTAACTAAACCGAGCTAGCATAATACCCTGTTTGACTGACCTCTTGACCGATCTTGGTCTTTCAGATTCATGATAATTGACCATAACAGCTTGCCCGCGGTTGTTACTTTCATGAACATAGTACGCGACACAAAAGGTCATATTTGTTGGTATATCGACTTTCTGGCCACTTGATCTACGTAGTACTGACCATTGATCACTAGAATATTAATGATAATAATGAACTCTACAGGTGTATTTTGGCGGACTTGTATTTCCAAATATAGCGAAGCTCTCATAAAACGAACTTGAATATAACGAAATATTGGATATAACAGTAAATTTGATCCCTATCTCTAATTAACGATACAGTGGAGAAGACGTAATTATTTCGCTTTTAACCGCAAACAAAACGAAAACGCATAACACATGTAGTAACAATTAGAAAATAACTTTTTTTTTATCAAATCTGTCTATTGAATCTTAATCTGAGTGACAAACAGTCTAGGGTCAGACTTGCAAAAGGATTGAAGTTTAATACAGAACACACGTGATGCAGAAATCTAAGATATTTTGTTTGCTGTTTTCCTGCATTACCCCTTTCTGTGTCAATATTTACGATACAAACATATGCAAACAGTTAAGATCCTGATCAGTCGCCGCGAAATGCGGCGCCTGATCAGGATCCAAACTGTTTGACACTGATATATATCTATATGCTGTTAAACCCAGGCTGTCTGAAAATCACGTTGGAAATAAAAGTAGGCGATACGTTTGCGAGCAGAAGACATTATGGCAGTAAATACATGTAATATGTAAGACAATAGTATGGCAGTAATTATATTAGACGATATCATGGCAGTAAATATGTTAGACGATATCATGGCAGTAAATATGTTAGACGATATTATGGCAGTAAAAATGTAAGACGATTTTAAGGCAGTAAATATGTTAGAAGATATTATGGCAGTAAATATGTTAGACGATATTATTGCAGTAAATATAAGAGACGATACCATGGCAGTAAATATGTTAGACTATATTATGGCAGTAAATATTATGTAAAACTGGTAATGCCGTCATACCCATCGCATTGGATGGGTTAGGCAGTAATGTATTTTTTTAATAGTTCTACTCTGCATACAAGTTTTGACATAGATCTAGTATATTATTTTATTTTCAGTACATTATTTTATTTTCTAGATTACTAACAATATCACGAAACTCAACAAAACTGAACCTAACGAAATAAAATGAATAAGAAAGTAAATCTTTTAAAAACCATAAGCCTTGATGAGCTTTTCAGATCTACTTGCTTTAAACAAGCTAAGACGAAACTAGAACATGTCTTAAGAAGCAATCTGCTTTATTTTAAGCATGCATTAAGCAGCCATCTGGGATAATTTTCTTATGGCTAGTTGTCTGGACAGTGTCGATACGAGAGGCAAACAGTTTGGATCCTTATCAGACGCCGCGTTACGCGGCGTCTGATCAGGATGCAAACGGTTTGCAAAGTCGCCGTTTGGCACCGTTGGCAGTGAAAGAGTTTAAACGTGTAAAGTGGTTATACATGTATGTTGACACTCATTTCTTAAGTAAAATTTCGTTAACTTTAAGTTTGCGGAATAAAAGCAGACGAGTTTTGTTTTTTAATTGATGTGAGGACTGCGTCTGAAGACTAAACTTAGCTCGCTATCTCTAACTGTACACAGAGTGGACTAGCAAAGACTCTGATCAGCGAGTTCTCTTTGCATAGGCAAAATATACTCGTTTTTAAATGATACACTAATGCGCCATGAGTGGTCAATGGAGAATAATGCAACACAACCCTGTCCCGTTTGGAAGCTTTCTGAATTAATGTTGACATGACATAATCAATGTTTCGTGTTCATGTGTATTTAGGCTTATTCGTTTAATACCTTAAACCTCTTTACCGTCAAATAATTGTGTTAATTATATGTGTTTAAGGCAAGTGACTGCTTAAAGCAATGTGCACGTAAAACAGAAAGTTCTTTTAGGGGCTTTCTGTTATACGTTCACCTTGCTTAAAGGTGTCACATGTCGGTCATGCAGGCACTTAGCCTTCCTTTTAGTGGTCGTTATAGAGAGGTTTTAATCTATATGTATCAAAATTAATGCACCTTGCTAGTGAACATACATTTATATGTCTTCTACACCTAATTGCGCGCTACATTCATCTATCGATATAACAATATTCAAAACTGAATTTGTTCTTGTTGGACGAAGTGTTTGTTGATGGGTAACGCACTTTATTCTATCATGAATATACACTCTAAGGAATATTTCTAAATGTTCTATATCCTTGTAGATAAACTTAGATTAAAGCAGGCTGAGTGTAAAGTAAAGCGCATTATGCTTTACTTTCATCTTGCCTATAACTCTTCAAAACTAGACACGGGATGTGGGGTAAACGGTTAAACATTTGGAATTTGGTTCCGATTCATTGCCTCATGTTTCACTGCAAAAACACTTTGAATCAGCAAATTTAAAAACTACCCCCTCCTTCACTACTATTTAAAAGCGCCGATGGTCAACTTAATGTTTGAAATCAAGCATGAAGTTTGTTTTCAAACAAAATGATTGAAAACTATTACAGTCAACGAAATTGATAAAAAAAAAAAAACATAATTGTTGGTTATTGATTTAATCTGAGTGTCAAACAGTTTGGAGCCTGGTCAAATATCGTCTGATACGGATTTAAACTGTGAACAAGGGACATCGTCTTTTACGCACTAAACATGTTTGTTTGGGAAATTTTCTAAGAATGGCTAAATAATATCCCTGTATCCAAAACATAGCCCTATTCCGATGTATAAACACCTTTGTTTTTATGGTCGCCGCAAATTATGTTTTTTTCTTATTTTATTTCATTTCTCTTAAAAAGTATGATTCATTTCTAGAAATGTCTGAAATGCACATATGATACTTACCGAAATTAAAAACTGTTTGTCCTCGTGTCCATTCTAAACATCCATATAGAAATATCACCCACAAAAACGACTTCATATTTATAAAACTAGATTTTACACAGTCACTATTATATAAATATAATCCGATAAACAGAAACACGTTCCACAGTTAAAGTTACCATACTCATGTATCCGCCATTTTGTTCAGTCGGTTTCAAATGCTACCTTGCTTAATCCATTCCTACCTTGGTTATTGACGGGTCATACAGCGGTTATATACCGAGCTACCTGATTGGTTATTTTGGCGCGACAGAAAATCGGCAATGTCTTTTGTGTTACAATGAGGCACGCATAGAATAAATGCATTGAGAAATCCAAGTATGAACCGTGCGGTTTTCATAGAGTTTGGCTTACAACTCATTCTAAAGATAGTATAATTAACATGCAAACCCAAACTTAGTCTAAAACATGTTTATTGGTTTACAATCATACAGCTCAATTCAAAACAGCTGGAAATAAAGCATATTTGCTATGGCTAAGATAGGCGACTACATTAGGCAAGCTGACAGGTAAGAAGGAAGTTCTATATAGGAGATTTCTGTTAAACAGCAATGCTTTAGCTGCCCCTTGTCTTTAACTCATTGGCTCCTAGTAACGAGTACACGCGTCATTTACAAACAGTGTATCTGTAACGGATACACTTGTTCTAATTATAAAGCAAATGTGGTTTAATAATAATAAATTTGGCTGTAGATATATTATTTTTGTTTAAGTTTTCGTTATAAAGGTGATTCTCAAAACATTAAAGCTCTTTTTGAAGAAAAACACAACATATTAAGGTCATTTGCTATGCGTTTTAGAAGTATAAATCTCTTAAATTGTAATCGAACTAAGCCGGAAACAGCGTGTTATGAAAAGGGTCAATTTGATTCGAGGCAGTTTGACCTTGTACGGAAAATTCCCTCTATAAGTACCAATAAATAATGCTAATTAGTAGTTGTTTAACCCATTACCCCATAGCCTGTTTATAGTTTTGAAAATAGATGACTACTTAAAGCAGGTTAAAAGTAAAGCAGAATGCGCCATATGGCGCATTCTGCTTTACTTTCAGCCTGCTTTAAGCTTTTACCAGCTAGAATAAGGAAAGTATTAAATATGACACATATTCATTACGGTTTATATTGGAACTATTTTCTTCAGCGGATGAATAAAATGCATGTGCTAAAAGTCGCTTCTATAAGGGAAAGGGTTAAGGCAGGTTGCTGCTTTAAGCAAAATGTGTTTAATGCAGGTGGCTGCTAAAATAAATGTGAATATAGAAAAGAAAGCCCCTTTTCGAGCTTTTTGTGTTATGTTCACCTTGTTTCAGCTGTCCCTTGTCTTTCATACAACCAATTACTTTTCAGCGGACATAATGTTAAGAGGGTTTATGCATATATTTATTTTAACAAGACCATGATCTGACGTCAACTTGCCTGACGTCTCATTTAGATCCAAACTGTCAGCAATACGTCACAACGTTCACCCGCAGCTCGTTTCATATTTATTTTTGTCAAATTTGGTCGAATGACGCCTGGCCATAAAATCTTTTAGAGTGTGTATGTCGCCGGAACAAGCCGAATCATATTACCAAGTTAACCCGTTCACTCTCAATGACGCCAAAAAGCGCGTTTGCAAACATTTTGGATCCTGATCAGACGCCGCGTCACGTGGCGTCTGATCAGGATCCAAACTGTTTGACATTCTTTTTGAAATTTCGTCAGTCATACTGCCTGAAACTTAGCTTTGAAATGATATTACAGACGACTATATTGAAGCAGACGACAATGAAACGATGAATGGGTAAAAATCTCAAGACTATTTGACACAACCAGGAACGAAGTCTGAAGTGACCATGAAGATGGGTAAAGAAGATGAATGGTAAAGATCAGTGACAGATACTGGTACAGTGGAGAAAACGTTATTCTTTCCCAATAAACGCGTTTACGCTAAAACTATTATTTCTATTGCAAACAGTTTGGAGCCAGATCAGACGCCGGATAACCCGGCGTCTGATCAGGCTCCAAACTGTTTGCCACCAAGATAAAAATGAATTATCAGAATTGTCCAAAAGTTGCACTTTTCTACGTTTTAGTGTTTTGCGTTTGCGTTTCGTTTCGTTTAAACGGGGAAGAATAACAGATTCTCCACTGTAACACTACCTGTAGAAATCGATACAAACAAGGAGGCTTTCTATAGGAAGTTTAGAGCACGTGGTATTACATCTCGTTCGTCTGCATAACGTGTCGTCTGCTGCAGTTTTCAAGATTCATCCTTCATTTCAGAAAATTTTATCAGATTTTTGTCAAATACATTGGTTCTACATGACAAGGCGAGGTACAATGGAGAACATGCTACATGTACTCTTTCCCGTAAACGTATTTAAACGCAAATGCAGCATAATAAGATGTAGAAAAATACAAACATACGAAGGGTGTTCAAATAGTTTTGATACTGGATCAATAACTTCAATATAGTGATTGCAAAATGCATGTGTGATATATCATTTAAACGAGCAATTATTCGCCTACACGATGGTATAATGCACAATAAGATCACATAACTCGATGAGTCACAAAATGAACCTAAATGACCCCTACTCGAGGACACTGGAACATAGCACTTTTCAGACATTACTTTTTGACGTAATAACTTCTTAAAGAATACAATTTCCAGATTTCTTTTGGAAATATATCAGTTTATGTCTAAATTTTAATGTCAATAAAATTTTATTTCTATTGAAAGGGTTAACTGTCTAAAATGTCATTTTTTCAAAATCAACATTTTCTTATTTTGCTAATGACGAAAGTGGACATGATGTTTCGAACGCTATTAAAATTTTCTAGATCAGTATATCTACATTTTGATTTTAAAACATGAAACCATTTTTCAATGGCTTCAATTATAGCCTGGTTTAATAATAAAAAAAGAGTTTGTAGTTTTCCTAACTACTTTTATACATAACAGGAGATCATTTTGTTTATTATACCATTAGTACGTGTTTAGAATTAGCTCTATTTTTGATATTTTATGTAATAATAACATTTAAAACTGTGTAGTGTTTACATAATTGTCTTATTGTATTTGATCGAAAATTTCATAACCTTATTCAAAATAATAAAGACGTAATAATAATTATAGTATCAAATTGTGTTTAGAAAATTAACTCAAATATACACAAAAAAGGTCCAGTGTCCTCGAGGAGGGGTCATTTAGGTTCATGTTGGGGCTGATCAAGTACTGCGATCTTATTGTGCATGATATCACCGTATTGGCAAAGAATGGATCTTAAAAATGATATATCACACATACATTTTGCACTTATAATACTGAAGTTATTGATCCAGTATCAAAACTTTTTGAACTACCCTCGTATTTGAAAACGATTCACTTAAATCTAAATGGCAAAACATATGTGGCCAGTCGCCGGGTTATCCGGCGTCTGCTGTGGCTCCAAACTGTTTGCAGTTGATATTACAGTTTTAGCATAAACGCGTTTATTTGGAATGAATAACATCTTCTCTACAATAGCAGTCACAAAATCGCCCATATAGCGTGCTACAAATTGAAGTTTAACTGATAGCAGTAGTACAGTGGAGAATCTGTTATTCTTTCCCGTTTAAACGCAAACGTACGCAAACGCAAAGCACTAAAACGTAAAAAAGAACAACTTTTGGACAATTCTGATAATTCTTGTTTATCTTGGTGGCAAACAGTTTGGAGCCTGATCAGACGCCGGGTTACCCGGCGTCTGATCTGGCTCCAAACTGTTTGCACTGCAAATAATAGTTTTAGCGTAAACGCGTTTATTGGGAAAGAATAACAGATTCTCCACTGTAGTAACGTTTTTTTTAACCCCTTAACTCTCAATGACGTCATAAAGCGCAATCAGTTTTGTTCCCGATTAGACGCCGCGGAACTGTTTTCCCCTTATTTTGAAATAACGTCAGTAACACTGCCTTAAATCTAACTTTACAACGATATTGCAGACATCAATATTGAAGCATACGACTATATGGCGGTGAATCAAAACTTTAAAATACATTTAATTTCTGATTTCTCTATCTAATTTTGCCTTGTGACGTCTTTTTGGAATCGTCTTGAAAAGACGATTCCAAAGAGATATCACTAGCCAGAGTTAGATTGAGAAATAACTAATAATTGAGACTTTTATTATCTGACTTACGACAACATTTGTCGTACGAAGTTTTATGAAACGGGCCCCAGATACATGTACATATGCCCCGGTCAAGCTTCTTACTAATATAGGCATGCTGCTAACCATTGTCTCAACCATGATGACAATGGGATGACGCATCTGAAAAAGCTTATGTGAATAAGAATAAGCAGAAACAACAATAAAATTCCATAATGGAGGTCAAATGTCAACATCAAGGTCACATTGACCTAAAATTGACACGAAACACTACAATGTCTGCAATCCCAACATGTACTGACACACTTCATTCCCTGTTGTTGTTGTTGTTGAGTCTTCCACGTTGGCTTTTCTATTACATGTGTATGGAAGGCCGGTGCGCCATGCTAAATGCTAAATGCGAATTGCGAAATGCTATTTAAGTACAAAACTCTATTAGGGGTGTTTAATGCTAAATGCTATTTGTAAAATGCCAAATGTTAAATGCTGATTGCGAATGCGTTTTGCGAAATGTCATTTGCGGATTGCAAAAATGCTAAATGCGAATTGCAAAAATGCTATTCGCAAATTGCTTAATGCCAATTGCGAATTGCTGTACTAAGACCAAACAAAAATACCTCGGTTTCCGGTACCCAAACCGACCCTAGTTTATTTTAACACAATCATATAATGATGATATATTTAACTTTTCTGATGGAGTATTTTATATAATTATATTCAAATTGTTATTAATTTAATTGATAGGCCCCAAAACCAAATTTACCTTAAACATTGAAATCTGGTATGATTGTTAACCAATATTGGGATACCAAACCGGCAAAGTTGTGGCTTATATATGATAGGTGGAATTAATAATATTTTGTAATGCGTTGTATGTTTGTCAAATATGTCAATAAAAAGTGTTGTCTGCCTGTTGAATATGTCAATGGTTAATTTCGAAAAATGAAAAAAAAAAGTTTAGGATCGGAGGGAAAAACTAGGGTCGGTCGGGTTACCGAAAACATATGTTTTTTGTTTTTTTTTTGGCCTTAGTACAGCACTTCGCATTTGGCATTTAGGAATTTGCGAATAGCATTTTTTGCAATTCGCATTTAGCATTTTTGCAATTAACAAATGGTATTTCGCAAAACGCATTTCGCAATCAGCATTTACCATTTTAAGAGTTTTGTATTAAACTAGCATTTCGCAATTCGCATTTAGCATTTCGCATATAGCAATTCGCATTTAGCATTTAGCATGGCGCACCGGCCTTCCATACATGTGTATACATAAGGTTTGACCTGTCGGTCATCACTTTCCGTCAACTTTGGTTGGTACCATCGGAAGTTTCCGTATACTTTATTTATAGATCAATGAAAACTTCGGGTAATATACTTCAGTCGATAACCTAACGCCACATGTCGCAATAGCTTAGTAGATAGTGGCATTGACTCGTAGTGCTAGGGTCGTTGGTTCGACTCCAGGCACTGTTTTGTAAACGTCGGCTTCATGTATTTTTTTCCTATAATTATATACTTTATTAAAATAAAACAGTAAACGTTTGGGTAAAGAAGAACTTGCTGCTTAACGAAATAGAGAAGTAACAAAGAGTGCTTTCTGCCAGAGACTGCATTGCATAACATATTGTTGCTACAGTGGAGAAAACGTTATTTTTTCCCAAATAAACGCGTTTACTCTATAACTATTATTTCCATAGCAAACAGTTTGGTTCCAGATAGGACGCCGGAAAACCCGGCGTCTGATCAGGCTCCAAACTGTTTGCCACTCAGATCAACATGAATAGCAAACATTGTCGAAAATTTGTCCTTTTCTATGATTTATTGCTATACGTTTTATTATCAAAGTTTCTTTAGGCAAGTTCACTGTAATGTATTTATACAATTGCACGAATATCATGGTTTGTAGGTGTCTACCATGAAAAAATGTTTAAAAAAGACACATTAAGAAATATTACAAAATAAAATCTATCGGGGATCGAATCAACAACCCTTACGTTGGTAGCGCAGATACATAACCACTGAGTCATTACCGACTGTAGTTATCTTTATCAGATTATATAATAAATATCGAGTCATCGTTGCATGGCTTATTTACTATTTACTGTATTGTTGTTTCCGGAAGATAAAAATAGCTTACGGAAAAAGACGGAATATTCATAAATGACTGGTCAAACCTTATCGACAATATAATTGAGCTTAAAGGTCACATTCAAGGTCACGGTGACCTTAAAATGATACTAATCACTGGGCCAATTCAAGCTAGCTTTTTGGGGCATAAAAAGTAAATTTCGACATTTTGTTGCGTCTAGTTTCGATTGACTTTAACAGAATAATACCTTATTCCTTTTAGACTTTAGACATGACGCTCACCGTCCATACATAATTATACGCAGATACCCCCCGCAAAGCTATTCAAAAAGTGTCCTCTTACGTCTGATACCGGACACTTTTTTCTGTTACCGGACAGTTTTACTTTCTGTTACCGGATACTTTTTACGGGCGTGGTGCACGTGGTGAGCATGCGGTCACCGGTTTAAATCTTGCACTGCCCGGGAATTGACAAGGTAACCCTTGTTATGCTACAGTGGAGAAAACATAATTCGTTCCCGTTTAAACGCAAACGAAACGCAAACGCAAAACACAAAATGTAGAAAATAATAACTTTTTTTTTACATGTTTCATCATCTATTTTCATCTGAGTGGCACACAATTTGGATCCTATCAGACGCCGGGTTGCCCGGCGTCTGATCTGGTTCCAATATGTTTGCAATGGAAAATATAGTTTAAGCGTCAAACGCGTTTATTGGGAAAGAATAACGTTTTTCCACTGTGAATACCGTTTGTCTAACATTTGGAAACAGTTTAGATCCATAGAAGACGCCATGTTACGCGGCATCTGATCTGGATCCAAATGTTTGGCACTGATTTTCATGTTTGATTCAATTTGGAAAGTATAAGAAAGATTATGAGATTCTCCGCAGACGATAAGTTTGATGCAGACGGCAATTCACCACGATGAGGGATAACGAACTTTTGCAAATAATTTGGATCAATATCAAACACACAGTAACTCAGCGTTTGAATAGGATCCAAACTGATATACACTTGATTCGTGCAATCAAATCCCGAAACTTTGCGTTGGAAAATAAGTGCATTCAGCAATTTCAAAGCAGACGACAATATGACAGTGCAAAAGTAAACAACGCTATTAATAGTGTGCCTGTTCAGGAGAAAAATATCTGGTCCTTGGTTTGGTTATAAGGAGCGGAAAAGGAATTATATCGGGCTAAAATGATAAAATATTTTAACCTTAAAACTAAAAGCTTAAAAAAAAGATGTCATCTAAATTGTTAAATACAGCGCTTACCTTATACTAGCTGAATACTCATTCTGAGCGCAGATAAATAAATACGTAGTTATTTTACGGCATGACCCAGCACACAGGCTGCACTGAATGCTCGTGCAAAGTATAAAAAGGACCAATGAAAATAATAGTTGGTTTACGTGAATTTCAATATTTTAGAAATAGATATATTAATTTGCTATATTACATTGACCGCAATCATTATTGACTCGGTGTAAGATATTTATTAAAATCTACGTATAAGTCAGATACAGCGACTCGTTCGCCTTAAAAGTGTACGGTATGAATCGTAATAAGACTGTTTCGCTCGGACGAACAACAAATATGTCCTCGGCTTCGCCTCGGACAATTTGTTGTCGTCCTTGCAAACAGTATTATTACGATTCATACCGTACTCTTTTAAGGCGAAACCCGTCGTGTATCTATTACATAAATAAATATATACATGTATATACATACAATAAAGTCGGTTAAGCGGACAGAACGATTTCTTTATTACACATGCCGTTCGAGGTGCATGTTCTCGTGTTTTTAGTGAACTTATTTAACCGGGGTATCATGAATCCTGTTATGTGATACGGTCTCGTAACATACAGTCGAACTTCGATATCTCGAACTCGCATAACTCGACTTTTTCAGTATTACTCAAGTTTGATAAGATTTATATCGGCCTTGCTCTAGTCGAATATATACTTATTCCAAAGTTTAAACGTGGCTTAGCTACGCTTTAACTTTGAAATACGACTACATTTGATTTAAGCGAGTTCGAGAAATCAAAGCTTGATTGTATAGTTTAATGTGCTCAGTCACGCATGTTACAGTGGAGAATCTTTCCCGTTTAAACGCAAACGTACGCAAACGCAAAGCACTAAAACGTAAAAAAGAACAACTTTTGGACAATTCTGATAATTCTTGTTTATCTTGGTGGCAAACAGTTTGGAGCCTGATCAGACGCCGGGTTACCCGGCGTCTGATCTGGCTCCAAACTGTTTGCACTGCAAATAATAGTTTTAGCGTAAACGCGTTTATTGGGAAAGAATAACAGATTCTCCACTGTATGTTTATTTTGCAGACTTATAAAATGTGCGTTTTACAGTCTATATGTAGTGAAGCTCACTGACAACAAAATTGGCTAAAACGAATTATTGGATACTACGAAAAATAATTAAATCTGCATCTCTAACTAACGAAATAGTAAAATGGACCAGGTACGAGGTTTTGATACATGTATTACAAAATAATTCAAACGATGCCAAGGACTTCCTTTTAGTGCGTGGACGTCATCGCCTACCCTAGTTATTTTCGTCATAGTGATATTTGATACATGTACTCTCAGTCGAACCCCGATTATTCGGAAAATCGAATAATTCGATTTACCAAGATATTTTAATCCGAAGTACGATAATTGGAATTCGCTAAAGTCGAACATACCCGTATTGTATGAAGTCAAAACGTGGCTGAGCTACGTATCAACTTTGAAAACCGGGTTCGATTCAGGCCTGAGTTAGCTCGAGTTATCCAGGTTTGACGGTAGTTGCATTGCAAAGTGTGGTGAATCTTCAAATCTGGTACCAGTGACCTTTTGCCTTTGACTTTAATGAGTTTTTTGTACGTGTTCTCTTTAAAATTGCAATATCATTACCAGTTGCACTTTTAGTCTACAATACAAACATTCTCAAATTACCAATTATTTTATTTGATATACATTTCAGTGCAGTAAACCCTTCATCGCCATTATCGCCAATAGGCAACTCTGCAAACGGTTTGGATCATGATCAGACCCCGCATAACGCGGCGTCTGATCAGGATCCAAACTGTTTGACACTCGCATCGATACTTTCATTTAAGAAAAAATGTGTTTCCGCTCAAACTGCTTTAAATCTTACATTGAAGCAATAATTTGGGTAACTTTTTAAATAAGACGAAATAATGGCGGTGAAACGAGTAAAGCAGGCGATACAATTTGCCTTTGAAAGGGCGGAAACGACGTGCCTTATACACGGATTTACAGTGGAGAAGAAGTTATTCTTTCCCAATAAAATCTTCAATTATTATTTCCATTGCTAATAGTTTTGAGCAAGATCAGACGCCGGGTAACTCAGGCAAGAAAGTGTTTGCAACTCAAATTAAAACAAATAAGCAATTAAGAAACACGCTATTGTAGGCCTACATGTAACCTCTTAAAATCAAATTTAGTTTGATGTTGAAATGAAGGTGCTAGCCTAAAACACAGGGAACTTTCACAATAGAAGTCTGAACCCCAAAAGAAAAAAATGTATAAACACTACATTATATAGACTATGTAATATTAATACATTTTTCTCTTTTGGGGTTCAGGCTTATATATGTAATATTAACACTTTTTTGTTCTTTTGGGGTTCAAGCTTCTATTGTGACGGTCCCCTGTGGCCTAAAGAAGAATGGAAGGAAAGCAATATACCTCTTCTTTCTTATTTTGTCTCTTTTCACATAATTGTAGATTATCTACTTTATACCATGTAAATAGAAACAATGAGTACAATAACCCTATCAATACCATCTTCAAATAGATACATTGGAGAATAAGTTATTTTTTCCCGTTTAAACTCAAACGGAACGCAAACGCAAAACACTAAAATGTAGAAAAAGGACAACTTTTGACAATTCTGACTTTTTATCTTTTATCCGAGTGGCAAACAGTTTGAAGCCTGATCAGACGCTGGATTAACTGTTTACAATGGAAATAACAGTTTTAGCGCAAACGCGTTTATCGGAAAATAATAACGTTTTCTCCCACTGTATAATATTTTAAACGTTCATTTTAATCTGTATTGCAAACAGTTTGGAGTCCAATCAGACGCCGGATTACCCGTTTGAAACCGTTTGCATTTTAACTCTTTGAACCCTAGTCCCGCATATAGGCGTGCTTTTCAAACAGTGTACATGTGAACAGTACACTTGTCCTATGCAAACAGTGAAGACCCTGATCAGAGGGCTCCGAAAGGAGCCCTCTGATCAGGGTCTTCACTGTTTGTCACAATGCCAAACATTGACAAAAACAACCCTTAAAAGTCAGAAATGGACTAGGCAAAAACGGAAACTGGAATTTTCCATTTAAAGTTTCAGGGAGGAAAGAGTTAAGAAAGATAGTTTTAACGTAACGTCTTTTCCACTGCACCTTGTCAAAAGAGGAATAGTGTTTAATCACACGTATTTATTTCATGTATATATAAAGGTATTGATTAATTGAAACCACACGTAAACACGCACTTATATAATCTTAAGGAAACACTACTAGGAGAACGATTGTGTAGCCTCGCATGTACTTAGTGATGTACAGTAGCTATGTTATTATTTCCCATTTTAACTTAAAACTAATAAATGGAGAAATGTATATGTTTTGAAAATTCTGACGACATATTTTTACCCAGTTAGCAGCCAGTTTAGAGGAGCCTAATCAGACACCGGAACACGTGGCTCCAATATGTATACAATGGATATCATAGTTTATAATAAACGCGCTTACTGGGAAAGAATAACGTCTTTTCAACTTTATATGTTATAGTGAAAATCTAGTAGTTTTCTATATTCAAAAACTTCGTCTTCATATGTTCAGCCAACTTGAGCCAAGCCTTTTTTTTTTCATATATATATACATCTGTATTATATATTAGCCCCGTAGCTACACACATAATTTCAGATACATGTAGTATGACAGGAAAGGTGTTACGGATAATCTTAAGTACACAGGAATGGATCTGCCCTTGGATTGTTCAATTGCAATGATGACTCTTTGCTATATGGTGATTACGAGAGTATTAATTAATAGCATGCAGTTTATTGTGTAATTTGTCGTGAGTTTCCATAATATTTACGAAGCAAATCACCCGTCCAAAATTGCTGTGGTGGCTGTTGATTTGCATATTACATGTAGTATTAATATTAATTAATTACCATAGTCATGAAGTACATGCGCCTGATCAGAATCTACCAAAGCACAAGCATTGCCTCCTGTCAAACATAACCTGACTTGGTATTGGAAACAAGTTTGACCAAAAATCACACGCCGAATAATTATGCACATGATTATTCTGTTAGAATAGGATCAACGTATGTCCTTGACCCGTGCTTAAAGACATTTCCTCAGTCCTTTGATGCACAACCCCCTCCCCCACCCCAACCCCATTGTTTTCGATAGGCGTATAAGTAACTGTAAAGTAGCAGCAAAGTCTGCATAGTCAATGTAACATATCTCAAGATGTCTAAAGAGGCCCTGACATACTCAAACGCAAGGGGTTTTTCAATGGGTTTTACTAACCAAACTATCAAATTTAAGATGTGGGCCTCACACGAGACGCTTCAATGGTTCACAGTAATACAGGTATACTCCTAACACTGACCAATCAAAAGCTTGAGAACCATCTCAGACTCGACCCAAAAGCTGTGTAATCTTGGACCAGGTCCAAGATGATTAAATAATCACTTGAAATGTTTTGAGGTGAAAATGTATTCATTACAATCCGTGTTCTATGGGATTACAACACTGGCCGTCAAAAATGTTCCTTTGCATACTCGATGGCGAGCGTTGCCTGATGACACGAACAGCCTGTGTTGGATTCTGAATTTTCAATTTCAGTTTGTGCATTCAGATAAGATAATTGATCAACGATGCATCGACTTTACCTCTCTACTGCTGCACCAGGTCTACTACAGTGGAGAATCTGTTATTCTTTCCCGTTTAAACGCAAACGCAAAGCACTAAAACGTAGAAAAGAACAACTTTTGGACAATTCTGATAATTCTTGTTTATCTTGGTGGCAAACAGTTTGGAGTCTGATCAGACGCCGGGTTACCCGGCGTCTGATCTGGCTCCAAACTGTTTGCACTTGAAATAATAGTTTTAGCGTAAACGCGTTTATTGGGAAAGAATAACAGATTCTCCACTGTATAAGTTGCTCATAAAAGCCCTAAGATTTCCTACTTTTCAAGCGCGATTTAACATGATTATGCAAACAGTTTGAATCCAGATCAGTGACGCGGCGTCTGATCAGGAGCCCCAGTTTGACTCTCATTCGAGTCAATATTTCTTCAGTCAAAATATCTAAATTTTATGTTTTTGGTAAAATAAAAACAGACGGAACTTGTTTGTTTAAAACATATGACGTCATGTCAGTGAAGGGGTACAGTGGAGAATCTGTTATTCTTTCCCAATAAACGCGTTTATGCTAAAACTATTATTTGCAGTACAAACTGTTTGGAGCCAGATCAGACGCCGGGTAACCCGGCGTCTGATCAGGCTCCAAACTGTTTGCCACCTAAATAAAAATGAATTATCAGAATTGTCAAAACATTGTTCTTTTCTACGTTTTAGCGCTTTGCGTTTGCGTACGTTTGCGTTTAAACGGGAAAGAATAACAGATTCTCCACTGTAACTTGCAAGAGGATTGAAGACAATGGAAGCAATGTTTGGCCACTCATGATGGCAATAATTTATGTAAATCTGATTATGCAGTAAACCCTGTTTGAAGCGATACTCGTTATAAGTTTAATTTCATTGTTAATATTTAAACTCATTCATCCTTGAAACTTCAGAGCGATAATTCCAGTTTTCCAATTCCATTTTGGCAATTTAGGTTTACACTATTTACAATATATGCGAATGATTTTCTCACTAAAACTCTCAACTCAATTTTAAAATGTTAGATTATGTTTTAACCTATTCACTGCCTTACATCCAGGACAATAATCTTTGCAAACAGTTTGGGTCCTGATCAGACGCCGCGTAGATCGCGGCGTCTGATCAGGACTCAAACTGTTTGAAATCATTTTTAACATTTTTGAAGCCGAAATACGTAAAATTCAATTAGAGAAATACAAGCAGACGACAAAATGTGTTTACAGCAGATGACGTCATGCCAATGAACGGGTTTACTCTTATCCTGTTGTGATATCATCTGCTTTAAAATTGTCGTCTGCAAAATTCATTTAATTTAGATTTATACGTTTCCGGGTAAAGAAACCTTATGACGAGTGTCAAAAAGTTTGAAATCAGATCAGAAGCCGCGTCACGCGGCGTCTGATCTTGATTCAAACTGTTTGCAAAACAAGGTAAAGTCGCAATCAGCAGGAAAAGGGTTGATAAGGAAGTTTCTGCTGTTTACGACATATTGTCCATTTCAAAATACATAGAGATTATGTAACAGATACCCTCTAATGTAGCAAACAACAAATATAAAAGTTGTTTTAACTTTGAAATATGAGCTTTTTGCATCTGAAATACAGACAAAAGTATGTAATGGTGTCAAAATACAATGAATCTAGCTGAGTTAAGCCAAAATGACAAGCATACCCATCTATTGCAGACAGTGTAGGTGCAAAAGTATAAGATTGAGGCTCCTAGCACTGTAGACTCTATAGAATGCTAAAAAATATACTTAAAACAAGGGAAATAACTTCATTAATTAACCCGAGTCCTCACAAGATTATCTCCCTTCCTTATTGGTAGTTTAAGATTCTCTTGTATAAAATTATTATTATGATATATAAAAAAAAATATGTGACAGACAAACAACCAACAAATGCATAGCAATAAATTATAGAAATTATAATTTTAGAAATTTCCAACAATTCAATAGCAATTGAGAGAGGGGTCGGCACTATACGAGAGAAAGTTAAAGCGACTCGCAACCTGATGATGTATTTGCAAAATTAAAAGAAAATACTCAAATAAAACCAAATGTATAGCATTATCGTGCATTTGGCATTAGAATAATATATGATCAGTCTAAAAACATCCTTAAGAAAAGACTTCAAATCTTAATGTTTTAGATATTTTCCATCGCTTTATCCGTTGCGTCTAAAGACGCAGCAGAAATTGATCATTGGCTCAGACATAAACCCCGGCCGAATTATGTACTCTCCATCTCTACACACTAAAGTTTTAGAATGTTCCAATCTAAAAATAACTTGGACAGGTCAGAAGAAAACACTAGTGGGAAGGGAAAATAAACAATGTTCAACTGATATGAAAAATAATAGTAACCAGTCTATTTGTATATTACATTTATTTTTTACATTTTCTATTAACAAATTATATCTGAGCAAATCCAATCTTTAGCACAATAACAGTTTTCTTTTTTTTCATTACAGTACAACCTCTTTATTATGACCACTAAATTGTGCTTTTATTAGGTGATTACACAGATGATGCATGAAGCAAGGTGACAGTAAAACAGAACACTTATTTCTGCTTTACTGTTAACTTTCTTTAACCCATTACCCCTTAGCCTTTTTCTAGTATTGAAGATAGGAGACCACTTAAAGCAGGTTGAAAGTGAAGCACATTTCTGCTTTACTTTCAGCCTGCTTTAAGCTAAAATCTGCTAGGCTTTATAAAATATTTGTAATGGTTATTGTTCATGAGGGTATAAACTGTTCTGTTTTCTTCAGCAGGAATAAATAAGTCGCTTCTATTGGGGAAAGGGTTATAACAATCAATTATCTTCAATTATTGGTCATTATAAAGAGGTTTTACTGTGTTTAGTCTGATTTATAAGAATAGTAAGAAATCAACTTAAGTTTTTTTTCGTGTTCTCATTTATTAGAAATCAAATCTTAATGATTTTTTGCATAAAAACACAGTTAAACCTCTCCATTATGATCACTAAATGAGCGAAAGATTTCCATGTTTAACCCATTACCCCATAAATACGCCTTATAACGCCTTTAATTAAGTTCTCAACTGAAGAAAAAAGCTCAAATTCATACAGTAATAAACATGCATCAAAAGAAATATTTAATAAATTCTAGCACATGATAGCTTGAAGCAGGTTGAAAGTAAAGCAGAATGCACCTTAAGGCGCATTCTGCTTTGTTTTCAACCTGTTTTATGTAGTCACATATTGTCAAAACAGGAAACAGGCTATGGGGTAATGGGTTAAGCAGGTGGCTGCTTAAAGAAAGATAACAAATAAACTAGCTTTTTACAATTCTTCATTATTTTTTCTGTTTAAACTAAAAAAAAAAGAGGAAAGAAACTCAATAAGCTAGTTTTGCTTTCGTTTCAATCCTTTACTTTATTGTATGTTTATAATATGCATGTTAAATATCTGAAATAAAATATGTTTAAACTAATTCTTCATTATTTTGTCACACATCTTAAATACCATCTTTAAGGCTCATTTTTCAGTGGTCATAATAGAAGGGTTTTACTTTTTTTCAGTCAATTCTTTTTCTCAAAAAGTTACAATCTGGTCATCTGAAAGCTTATACAGTGGACAAGACATTTATAGTTTCCCATTTAACCCATTACCCCATAAATTCTCCTTTTAACGCCTCTAATTTATTCTTCCACTAAAGAAAATAGCTCTAAATTAAAAAATAATGAATATTTATCATAAGAAATACAAATGTATTTTCTATTTTCGTGTAGATGATAGCTTAAAGCGAGCTGAAAGTAAAGCAGAATGCGCCTTAAGGCCCATTCTGCTTTACTTTCAACCTGCTTTAAGTGGTCCACTATCTTCAATATAAGAATAAGAAATAGGCTATGGGGCAATGGGTTAAACAAAAATAAATGTAAACAAAGTGCAATAAAAAGTAGAAAATCATGAGTTCTTGAAATTAAAGAAAATTTGTTTTAATCTGAGTTGCCTAAAGTTTTGAGCCTGATCAGGGGCATGGTAACCTTGTGTTTGATCTAGCACCAAACTCTTCGGAAGGGATATAAATGTTTTGCTCACAAATATGTTTGTAAGAAAGAACAGTATCTTCTCCACTGTATAATGCATCATTGATATGGAAAATAAACAATAATAATATCTTATCATTGAAAAACATTAAAAATGCAATTTAAGAAAAGCAAAAAAGAAACAGTTAGGGATCACAGTTCTCATTGTATAAACTGATTCATGAAATTCAAAGGATGTTGTATGTTACAAATGTATATATCATATACCCCCATTTAGATGCAAAATATATTCCGAAAGCTAATAAAGCGGCTGAATAATGTTCCTTTTATAAGGAGCATTCTGCTTTACTTTCAGCTTGTGTAAAGCATCCATAGATCTGTTAACAATACTGAAAACAACCTATAGGAGAAAGTGTTGAAAGGGAGAGCGGCATTGTTTATCCCATTACCCCATACGTATGCCTTTTTACACATTTAAATTATTACTGCATTGAAAACAATAGGTCCACTATAATACAGTCATGAGTACGTATCACAAGAAATATTTTCTATATTCTAGCAGCTTATAGCTTAAAGCAGGCTGAAAAAAAAGCAGAATTCGCTTTTAGGCGCATTCTGCTTCACTTTCAATCAGCTTTATGTGGTCACCAATCTTTAAAACTAAAACCAGGCTTCGGGGCAATGGGTTAAACAGGGGTATATGGTACAGAGCTCCCTCTCTACAACGACAACCAATGGGAGACAGAGATTGTGTGAGTTGTACGGAGGGAGTCGTTATAGAGAGGGAAAATTGGTTTACATTTACAAACAGCTTGGATCCAGATCAGACGCCGCGTTACGCGGCGTCTGATCTGGATTCAAGCTGTTTATCACTCATCATAAAGTATTTTCTGTCAAAATGTCGAATATGTAATTTTGAGAAAATCAGCAGACGAGGGAACAGCGGCAAGGGTCGTTGTAAGGAGGTAATCGTTATTTGGAGGGCCGTTGTAGAGAGGGAACACTGTAATACAATAAAGCATTTGTTCACATGACAAACAATCATCTCTATTGGGACAGAATGAAATTGATGCAGCCTGCGCCATCAATAGCTTGCTACAATATATAGCTACTTGTATCCTGCATCAAATTAACCCCATTACCCAATAAATACGCCTTTTTGTCACCTTTAACTTATTCATACCCTGAAGAAAATAGTTCTACTTTACACAATCATGAAATGTACCACAAGAAATATTTTCCTTATCCTGATAGATAGTAGCTTAAAGCAGGCTGAAAGTAAAGCAGAATGTGCCTTAAGGCTTGAAGTAGCAACCTGCTTTAAGTTTTAAAAACTAGAAACAAGCTATGGGGTAATGGGTTAACACCTTTATATAATAATGCAAATCCATCTTCTTAAACTCTTTGCATGCTTGCGGCTGAAAAGTGATTTCCTGTGCAAACAATTTGGATCCAGATGAGATGCCAAGTAAGGCAGCGTCTCATCAGGATCCAAATTGTTTTGACGCCCTGATTCTGCTTGCAAAATAACTTTTGTGAATTCTATTTTTAGAACAGTAGCAGACGATTATTGATGCAGACAAAAAATTACCCAGCATGCAAAGAGTTAAAGTAGCTGTTATAACTGCAATAAGTAATTCAGTGCTCCCTCTCTACAACAACACCCAATGGGAGACAAAGATTATGTGTGTTATTCAAAGGGAATTGTTATAGGGAGGGAAACTGGCTTATATTTGCAAACAGCTTCAATCCAAATTAGACACCTGGGAGTGACGTAATGTGGGGTCTGATCTGGATTCAAGCTGTTTGTCACTCATCATTATGTTTTTTCTGTCAAAATGTCCAATATGTAACTTTGAGAAAAACAGCAGTAAACAATTTAGAGCAGACAACTTTGCAGCTGCTTAAAGGTTGGAATAAATTGTTTTGTTAAAGGAACAGAGGCAAGCGTTGTTGTAAGGAGGGAATCACTGTTCATTAGGGCTGTTGTAGGGAGGGAGCACTGTATATGGCTTTGCTGGATGATTTGCTTAACTCTTTGAGTTTAGCAAACATTCAAGTTTCCAGGTCTAGTTTATATTTGACTATGTGGGATTGTTTTAACTCTTTCCTCCCTGAAACTTTAAATGGACAATTCCAGTTTCGACTTTTGTATAGTCTATTTCTGGCTTTTAAGAGTTGTTTTTGTCAATTTTGGTATTACTGACAAACAGTGAAGACCCTGATCAGAGGGCTCCTTTCGGAGCCCTCTGATCTGGGCCTTCACTGTTTGCACAGGACAAGTGTATTATTCACATGTACACTGTTTGAAATGACGCCTATAGGCGGGACTAGGGTTCAAAGGGTTAAACAAAACTTAAATACACAATGACTAGACAGTTTACCTCTGATATGGGTCTGCACTGTTTGCATTGGACAAGTGCACTCTTCACATGCAATATAGTGTCTGTGATACACCCACAAACTTGTTGCTAGGGTTCAATGAATTAATTGCAATTAGCCCATTACCCCATAAATACTCCTTATTACACCTTTAATTTATTCATCCACTTAAAATATAGTCCGACTTTATAAAATCTGGAATGTGTATCATAAGAAATGTTTTCTATATCCTAGTAGAAGAAAGTTTAAAGCAGGCTAAAAGTATAGCAGAATGTGCCTTAAGGCACATTCTGCTTTACTTTCTACCTGCTTTGACTCTCAGGTCATCAATCTTCAAACCTAGAAAAAGGCTATGGGGTAAAGAGTTAATCCACAGTTTACAAGAGCTACTGGCAAGCAGCATCGTCAGTCAAACACATTCAGAAATTAACCCAAGTCTTTGTTTAACAACAATTCTGAATATTTTGATCAATATGATTTTTAATCAATATGATTTCAATTTATTTACGTCATTGTAAACGGGAATTGTATTTTCAGTCATACAAATAAACAAGGGAACTGTTTAGTGTTAACACAATTTTATAACTACATGGCACAAACATATGTCAACAGTACCAAGAATCTTATTACATGTATAACTTTAACTGCTGTTTTTCACCAATATGGGCATGGTGAAGGTCTCTTTTTTACAGAGTAAAAATAGCATAATGTTTTAGACATGTGTTTAACCTCATAGCCTGTTTCTAGTTTTGAAGAAAGGTGACTACGTAAAGGAGATTGAAAGTAAAACAAAATGCAGGATTTGTTCAGTTTACTCCCACTTATCTGGAGCCCAGCTTAACCCATTACCCAATGTACCATTTCTAGTTTTGAAGATATGTGACCACTTAAACCAGGTTGAAAGTAAAGCAGAATGTGCAAAGGCACATTCTGCTTTACTTTCAGCCTGTTTTAAGCTATTATCTACAAGGATATAGAAAATATTTCTCCTGGTAAATATTTATGACTGTATAAAGTTGAACTGTTTTCTACAGTAAAGGAATGAACAAGAATATCGTTCCCAACGATGGATGCTCTCCACAAAGAAGAAGCCCAAGGTATAGCTTGTTTAGTAGGTGAACACAGTATCAAGTTTCATCAACTTACTATGTAACGTTCAGGAGATATGCTTCAGACAAAAACGATTTTATTATGAAAAAGGGGGGCAATTCAATATTTGGAGATGACAGAGTTATAATTCTTGTGTACTTCACTTCTTTTTGTCATCCTCTAACACAGTATCAAGTTTCATCAAGTTACAGTGCGGCAGAAAATTTGATTTTTTAGAATTTTTATGTACAAAAAGGGAGATAATTCAATATTGGGAGATGGCAGAGTTATGGTTCTTTAGTACAACACTCCCTCTGCCATCTCATATCACTGTATCAAGTTTCATAAACTTACAATGCAATGCTCAGGAGATATGCTCCAGACAAACTTTGATTTTTTTTAAATAGAAAAGGGGAGATAATTAACTATTGGGGGATGACAGAGTCATGGTTATTGTGTACTGCACCTCCTTATGTCATCACCTATCACTGTATTAAGTTCCATTAACTTTCAGTGTAGCAGTCAAGAGATATACTCCGGACAAAATTTTGTATTTTTTGAAAAAGGGAGATAATTAAATTTTGGGAGATAGCAGAGTTATCCTTCTTATGTACTGCACTTCCTTCAGTCATCCTCTATCACTGTTACAAGTTTCATCAACTTTCGGTGTAACAGTCCAGAGATATGCTCCGGACAAAATTGATTTTTTTTATGAGAAAAAGGGAGATAATTCAAAATTGTGAGATGATAGAGTTACGGTTCTTGTGTACTGCACCTCCTCCTGTCATTCTCTAGCACTGTATCAAGTTTCATCAACCTACTGTGTACCGTTCAAGAGATATGCTCAAGACAAAAAAGCGTGACGGACGGACAAAGCGGCGACTATATGCTCCCCCCCCCCCCCAAAGGAGAGCATAATAAGAAGCTTATTTATTGGGCAATGGGTTAAAGCAGGATGTAGGAAAGATTTCCAAAGTTTTATTTATCTATGAACTACAAGGATAGAAAAAATTCTCTGGTAGTGCAATTTATAAAAAAACGTGGAGAACATGTCATTTTCAGAGAGGTTAAATCACCAGAACCCAAAACATTGTTCAATCTTACGTTTTTATATATCACAACAGCACCAATATCACTTAAGCACTTCTGATTTTTTAAAGATAATAACAGGATATAATACATGTGCTTACCCATTATCCCATAAATATGCCTTTTATGCCTTAAATTTATTCCACCAGTGAAGAAAATAATTCCAATTTATACAGTAATGAATAAGCAGCATAAAAAATGTACTCTTGATCTATATCATAGAAGATGGTAGCTGAAAAGTAAAGTAGAATGCACCTTAAGGTGCATTCTGCTTTACTTTTAACCTGTTTTAATAAAACAGACTGTGGGATAATGGGCTTAAAGCGACTCGCAACCAGATGGTGCATTAAAAATAGTAATTTGTAAATATGTGTCAAACGCTTATATAAATGGTAAAGAATTAGTTTAGGATAAGAAATTCTGTTTAAAAAAATGTATTTCAATAAAAAAAATATTAGTCTCTGGTGGGATTCGAACCCGGGGCCCGGCATATTGTCGGGCAGAAGGCAAAATAGGGGAAACCGCTTAGACCAATGGACCACGGAACTATCCGCTTATCTCTCGGATCGATTTAACGTATATCAATGTGTAGCGATCGAAAGTGCATACAACTTCGTAATTCGGCTCGTGTTTATGTCTGAGTCCGTGTAGAGAAGCAACAACAACAACTATACCGTCTACTAGTCGGTATAGAAAAACGATGGAAAATATCTAAAAATCTAAGATTCGGTGACGATTCTTGAGACTTTTTTTGGACTGATCATATTTTTTTAATGTCAGAAGCCAAATAATGCCACAAATTTGCTTTTATTTGAGTATTTTATTTCATTTTGACAAGTACACCATCCGGTTGCGAGTCCCTTTAAAGGATTATTCAAAATATGCATGAAGAATTTTCAAATCAGGAAGTAGCTAAATGCAGACCAGTAACCTTTTCCCAAACCACTTCAAAACCCACACTACTACAATCCCTTAATATCTAATCAAATAAAGCTTTTAGTTGGTGTATTTAAACTTAAACAATGTATATATATAAAAGAAAATGCAATAAGAATGGTAGCTTCAATGTTTTTTTGCATTTCAAGGGGAGCAACTCATACAAAACATAAGAACATAGCTATATACAGTTACTTCCCTTTGGTGCTGGTGTTAACACAAGCACCAAATGTCCTTACGTTTTTTTACGAGTTACTCCTTTGAATGAAAAAGAATTGAAATTTAATATGTAAAAAGCTGCTCTTTTATTCTATATATATAAATTTAGCTTAAGTTTGCCATATACATGTATAAGCTTTATTGGATTAGTTATTACGGAATTAAAGTAGCTTGTTTTTAAGTGGTTTGGGTAGGTTTGGGATGTTTAGACTCATCCATTAAACACATGAGTGTGACCACTACATTCTTGTAGGCCCTGATATATATTGCTTACCTGTTGTAATCAAACCTGAAAGTGTTTTACATTTTGAATTTCTCACAGAGTAAATCAAGGGCAAATAAAGCTAGACAAAATGATTAGATTTCAACAATAAATGCACTTCTTTGAGAACTTAAACGTTTACACATTGTGTGCAAGTTAATAATCAAAATCATTTGAAAACTGTAGTTGCCACAGTATAAAGTAAAATATTGCATTTTCAACACATCAAGGGCATATAACTCTTGATCAATTTACCCGTGCAACAACCTATAGCCATAAAAGTTTTACAAAGTTTTATCAAAATCTATTCAAATTTGTACGTGCTAGAACATAAAAGATACTGAAATTAAGCCTTTTCTAGCATTTCTAAGTACATTAAGGGCATGTTACTCTTGCCAAAAGGGTCTTGTTGGCAAGGCTATACGTACAACAAACATTCAAATATCACAAAAGCTCATCCTGAGTTTTGCTCAGGTGAGCTAATAAAATGGCACTTCTATAAGGAATAGGTATTAATGGTAGAACAAAGATTTGACTGTTACAAGTTTCTGAAGAACTGGAACATATGTGGAATTTCCTACGATGGCACTCAGGCTGTATTGAAATGTTTAGGAAAAGCATGGCGATCCATGTTGTTCATATTGCTTCAAGATACCCCTGACGCCCCTTCACACCTGTGTGGCACCTCAGCAGAGCTGGTATTAAATTCTGTGTTAAACACATAAGCACTTCCGAGATCACCCGTATAATGAGGTTGGTACCCTGTCACTAGCAGGCTATGAGCCCCTTATACCTCTACACATCTGTGTGTTACCTAAAGTGGTCAATCCTGCGTTAAACACATAAGCACTTCCAATATCACCAGTATAATGAGGTTGGTAGCCTGTCACTGGCTTTGGCATGACAGAGACACACTGAGCACTTGGCACTATATTGCTGGACAAGTCTGTAGGAGGGACATACACAGTGGGATAACTAGTGTTCACAGGGAGACAATTCACTGACTGGTCAACAGTATAACTGGATGAGAGACCACTGTTCACAGAGTCCTGGTGGTGCTTCCTGAAAACACACAAAATACAGTAAAAACTCTCTATTACAACCACTTAATTTTGTTAATTATTAGGATACATGTATGTATTTACGATAGGTGACCGCTTAAAGCAAGGTGATAGTGAAACAGAAAGATCCTTTAGGAGCTTTCTGTTTCACTGTCACCTTGCTTTAAGCTATCACCTCTCTATTATGCAATCAATTAGCCTTCGTTTTAGTGATCCTAATAGAGGTTTGACTGTATAATCACTGACACCGCATGTTTTTCAGCAGTCAGAAAAGGGGGATAATTTGAATAAAATGTATGATAGAATTATGGCCTTTTGTCAGAATGCAGTTCTTGTGATGATAAACAAGTGTTTAAATTTCATGAAACTATGTCAGATTTTTGAATTTATAGTAAATATTTATTTTTTGTACTAATATCCTATTTCCAAAGGTCAATAAATCCTGTTATAGTAGTTGAATGCTAACAAACTTTGCAGGTGCCCACATAAGTTTCCATGATAGAAAGAAAGAATGTTAAGTTTCAGCAAAATTGACTAAAACTATAGAAGAAGAGCAGACAAAATTGTAAGTTACTTATAGTATTCCTAAAATCCTAAAAGGGCAATAACTCTATAAATGATAGCTGATACGTAACCAAACTTGCAGGTTCACAGGTTCTAATGACATTTAGAATGGCTGTAAAGTTTCAGCAAAATTGACAAAGAACTGAGTGCCAGGGAGAAGGAAAGGACAAAATTGTATAACTAAACATACTCCTAAAATCCCCAAAAGGGCAATAACTCTGGAAATAATTGTTGAATCTTAAATACACTTGCAGGAACACAAGTTCTCATGAGAGGTTAGAACAGCTGTAAAGTTTCAGCAAAATTGACCTCAAACTGTAGAAGAAGAATCCCAGACAAAAGTGTGTCTATGGAAGGAAGGAGCAAATACTTGATGAATCTTGATTACACTTGCAGGTGCACAGGTAACAGCTGTAAAGTTTTGGCAAAATTGACTGAGAAATGTAGAAGTAGAAGCCCGGGCAATATTGTGTCTACAGATTGTGTCTATAGGTTGTGTCTATGGACAACCTGATTCCAGTATATATATAACCTCCCCCACTCATAAATTGGTTGTAGGGGGGGCATAATAAAGTACATACATTCTTTAACCCTTTCCCCCATAGAAGCGATTTTTAGCGTATATAACTGAAAACAAGATGGTTCAGTCATTAAAAAATATATTTAGAATAAACTAGAACTATCACTAAAGTTGATTTATGCCCCCACGAGCACATTTGATACAGAGATGGAGGAGTTATTGCCCAAAGTAATCAACAAATGATAGACAATTTGTTTAAAATACAAAAAGGGAGATAATTCATTACAATGAAGAGACAATCATAACCAAATCACAGGTGCACAATTTCAGATATTATGCTCAACAATACTTCTCAATTCCCTGAAAGTTTAAATGGACAATTCCAGTTTCAATTTCAGTCTAGTCCATTTCTGACTTTTAAGGGTTGCTTTTGTCAAAGTTTGGCATTTTGACAAACAGTGAATAACCTGATCAGAGGGCTCCTATAGGAGCCCTCTGATCTGGGTCTACGCTGTTTGCATAGGACATGTGTACTATTCACATATTCACTGTTTGCAAAGGACGCCAATATGTGAGACTAGGGTTCAAAGGGTTATTTAAAACAGTTCTGTTGAGGCATGACCTAATAAAGCTGCCAACAATATTTTTTGTGTGTAAATTACGAAAAGGAAGATACTTTAAAAAAGTTAGTGACAAAGCAAAACCATAATTTCAGATAGTATTGAAAAATACTATTAATTTTTAAAAAAATCTGTTGAGGTATGACAGATTCAAGCTCAAGCTTTCATAACATATATTTAAATTACAAAAAAGGAGAAAATTCCAGAACTATAATATTTCATATATATTAACTTTTGGAAAAGGGAGATAATTCAAGAACGAAATGCTGAATCAAAACTGCAATCACAGGTTCACAATTTAAGATGGTAATCAACGAGAGCACCGCAAACGGGTGCTGGACGCTCGACTTTCATATACTTGAGACGGCTATATTTTTCAAACTTAAAGAATGTGTATGGGTGTTTAATGCCCTATTGATCATAGAAGTTTGTAAGCAACAACAACTTAAACATACTTGGACAGTCTACATTCCACTTAAAGTAAACTATAAGTCAAAAGAAGGACAATATCTTTGCCTGCTTTACCTGCCTTGTTGTAATGCGTTGCCCTTTTGAAACTAAACAAGTATTCAAATATATTGGAAGTTTGAAATTAATAACTTTCTACGGTTACTGAATAATTTCATATACAAATTCTTAGTCAAACAAGGGCAATAACTCTGCAATGACAAATCTCATGGTTATCTGCTGTGTTGAAAGGTGATGCCCTTTTGAAACTGAACAAGCATTAAAAGTTTCAAGTTAATACCTATTGTAATTATTGAGAAATTTCAATTTACAAGTTTTATGTAAATAAAAAAAAGGGCAATAACTCTGGAATGGCAAATCCCCGGTCACCTTTCTTGTTTGAATGAGTTGCCCTTTTGTTATAACACAAGTATTTAAAGTTTCAAGTTAAAACCTTTGACAGTTATTAAGATATTTCAATTTACAAGTTTTAAGTAAATAAATCAAGGGCAATTACTCTGGAATCACAAATCACAGAGTAACCTACCTTGTTGTAATGAGTTGCTCTTTTGATACTTAATAACTATTCAAAGTTTCAAATAGATACCCCTGATAGTTATTGAGATATGTTAATTTATAATATTTAAGTAAATAAAACAAGGGCAATAACTCTGAAATGACAAATCACAGGGTTACCAGCCTTAATGTAATGAGTTGCCCTTTTGATACTAAACAAGTATTCCAAGTTTCAAATGGATACCTTTGATAGTTATTGAGATATGTTAATTTATAATTTTTAAGTAAATAAAATAGGGGCAATAACTCTGAAATGACAAATCCCAGGGTTACCTGCCTTTTTGTAATGAGTTGCCCTTTTGATACTGAACAACTATTCAAAGTTTCAAAAGTGGATACCTTTGATAGTTATTGAGATATGTTAATTTATAATTTTTAAGTAAATAAAACAAGGGCAATAACTCTGAAATGACAAATCCCAGGGTTACCTGTCTTGTTGTAATGAGTTGCCTTTTCAATACTGAACAACTGTTCCAAGTTTCAAATTGATACCTTTGATAGTTATTGAGAAATGGACTCTTACAAAAACCTTAAGCAAAAAACTTAACCGACGCAGACGCAGACGCTGACGCAGACGCAGACGACAGGGTGACGACAATAGCTCGACTTTTTGAAAAAGTCGAGCTAAAAATACTGCATAATTAAAATATGTTCATTTCAAGGATGACAGCGTAAAGCTCTGGACAAAATCAATTTATTGAAATTACAAAAAGGGAAGATAATTCAAGAAAGAAATGACAATATTAACCCAATACTCAAAAAATACACCTTTTTACACCTTAAATTTATTGCTACACTGAAGAAAATTTTCTTTTTTAAAACAATCATGAATAAGCACCATCAGAAATATGTCCTTCATCCTTTAAGCAAATGATAGCTTAAATTATGCTGAAAGTAAAGCAGAATACACCTTTAAGTGCATTCTGTTTTACTTTCAACCTGCTTTTAAACTAGAAACATGCTATAGGGTAATACCGTAATGGGTTAAGGCATACCTTAGCAATATATGTAGACATGGCAACAACTGTTCTAGGTAGAGGTCTGTCATTAACTCGAGTTGTTTGGGCCAGGTAGGCGTGAGGTGTAGACAGATCCGTGCTGCTGCCACACATGATGCTGCTATCAGGGAAGGACTGTACTCCCGAAATACATGATCTGTAAACAGTAACATGACAATATTGATTAAAATATTCACCCCTAAATACACCTTTTTTATGCCTTTATGTATTCCACTACAGAAGGACATAGTTCAAATTTACACAGCCATGAATATGACCATAAAAAAAGTTTCTATATCTTAAAAAATTCTGATTTACTTTCAACCTGCTTTAAGTGGTTATGTGTCTTCAAAACCTGAAACATGCTATGGGGTAATGGGTTAATTCATTTGCTCCTTCATGGACAATCCAAATTTAGAATAGATTAAGGCTGTCCATTTTTTACTATTTAGGTTTAGTTAAAGACAATGATTGTTTGTTAACATACGTTTCTGCCATCTATGGACTAATTGGACGCCCCAAAGAAAGGGGAGCAGGTACAGAATTCCCAGGCAAGATACCCTTCTCTTATTATTGAAAGAGTTCTCAGATTTATTCAGATGCCCAGTGTAAAGCAGATATATTGGACCTTGGTTTAAAGTCTCATCCGAAGGACTTGGTCCTGCGGAACTCACAACCTCTGGTATCTTAGTCGAGCATGTTACCACTGGAACCTGTCTGTTAGGTGACTATTTAAAGTTGTTTTTTTTATTAAAAAATATTACAAACAGTGCAGGCCCTAATCATAGAGATACTTTTCACGTGTCCACTATTTGTAAACGTCAGTATACTCATGGATAGGGCATAATGTGTTGAGAAAACTTCTCTGAAAACTAATATTGGCATTTAAAGTTTTGAAAACATGCCAATAACAATATGCGATATCTGTTTTTAGTGATAAAAAAAAGATTTATGAATATTAAGAACGCTGTTAAAGCCTGAAAACTACATGTAAAACAACTTGGATAAAGCTCAACTCATACGGGAAATCTAGATATACTAGGCAATCCAAACGCAGTCTTTTAACAAGACAATTTATGACAACATTGTAGTACGGTAAGTTAAGTTACCTTGTAGACAGACCTCCTGGAAGTACATGGCATGTTTGGCCAGGTAGGTCTCTACCAGAGACTTGGATGTGATAGGTAGGCCATCCCTTAGATCATCTTCATCAACTGCAACCTATATAACAAATAGAAATCATACCATTCTTTCTTGAGATAGAATCTAACATCCAGACAAAATAAAAATAAAAATACAGAAAGGGGAGATTATTCAATAATGAGAGAAGAAAGAGTTATGGTTCTTGTACACTGCAATTGCATTAGTCATCATTTAGCACTGTATTAAGCTTCCATGATTATTATACTGTAGTGGTTCAGAGAGATGCTTCAGACAAAATGTGTGATTGATGGATGGATGGAAAAATGGAAGTAAATTTAAGACAAAGTGACAATTATATCCCTCCCACACACACACAAACACCCAGTTAAGGGTGTATCAATGTCATGAGCCATTTTTTCAAAGTATTAAACTTTTTTTCTATCATTGTTTTTTTGGAAGAGCTATTTATGATGAATGAAAAAATGAAAAAAAATATATATGGTGGTGTCCTTTTTTTTGAGCTACAGCGATTTGAAAAAGGTATGTCAAATTTGGATTTTTTTCTCAAATTTTACCCATTCAGAGTACAAGCTTCAGTAAAATCTATTTCAAAACAAAACAAAAATGTTAACTTGGGTTTTCTTTATTTATTTCATGTCTATGGTGGTATGTTCACATATATAAACCAAATCTAGACAAAGCAGGCACCAGGTTTGAACAATATGGATCCTTGAATATAAAAAATATGCTTTATATAGGGCATGATTTTATTAGATTTTTTATTTTATGAAAAAAAGTAAAAAAGTTTGAAAATGAAATAGTTCTAGTATTAAACTTTTTCTTATATTCTACCAGATGAAAGCCCATACTAAGGCAGTTCAAAATATGAAAAGAAATTGAAAGGTCAGTGTTGAAAATGTTGAGTTATTAAAGTAAAAAGAGTTATCACCCCTTACAAAATTTACAAAAAGTACCATACCGATGATATTTAGAGCTTTATAAATTTCACATTTGGTGCCTTTTTTTTCTTAAATTAGTTTTTGTATGAAGAAATACTACCATAGATAGGAAATAAATAACACAAAACCAAATTATCATATTTGTTTTCATTCAAAATGGGTTTTATTGAAGCGGGCTGTTTGAAAAGGACAAAATAAGAGGAAGTGGGTGGGGTAAATTTTACATGGCCTTAGAGCCAACTGTTGTTCACCAAAATGTACACTTTTTCTATTTTTTCATTCATCTTAAATAGCTCTTCAATACAAAACCATCATAGAGTGTTTTCATATACTTTGAAAAGTTCCCAAATTCATGACATTGATACACCCTTAAACAGACTAAACTTAATTGGAGACAGTAATAATCAGGAGTCAACAAATGATTAACTCTTTCAACACTAAGTATAACTCTTGTGGGTTTTTAAATTCCATTGTGATTCTTTTTAGTTACCAAATCATGAACTTTTCTACTTGGA
Source organism: Gari tellinella (assembly GCA_922989275.2). Taxonomy (NCBI): domain Eukaryota; kingdom Metazoa; phylum Mollusca; class Bivalvia; order Cardiida; family Psammobiidae; genus Gari; species Gari tellinella. The sequence continues at coordinate 53,029,039 of OV277866.1, forward strand.
ATTCTGGGTAGTTTAACGAATACTGGTCTAAATCCTCACACAGTGTAGATCCAGATCAGAGGGCTCCTATAATAGGATCCCTCTGATCTGGGTCTAAACTGTTTGCAAATGTAATGAATATACTTTAAACAGGTCTAAAGAGTTTAACAATGTTTTATTCAAAGAAAAGGATTGGACAACGCTGCTTTAGCCTATCTGAGTCCTCTCCAAGTTAATTAGTGCTATAGCTGTAAAAAGTTTGACTTTACCTGTAGAAAGTATGGCAAGAAATGGGCCACAGTTGGCACACACAGTCGGAAGTCAACCAGCTTGAGGAGGTCGAGTTCTGTGACTAGGTACTGCTTGGCCGTGTATTTGATCTGACCTCCTGTGTGGTTATGAACAGGTAGGTAGGAACTGAGCTTACTGTACTGAGGAATATGCTCAGAGTGGTCCTCAAACTTCACTGAAATATAAATAGAGGATCTTGTATGAGTGCTCATTATTTATCATTTTTAATAAACGAGTTGACTAAAATAATATGACGTGAGCCTTGGCGAGCGTCATATTCATTTTAGTCAACGAGTTTATTAAAAATGATAAATAATGAGCACGAATGTGAGATTCTATTTATCACATAACAAGTTTAAGCACCTATAAAAGCAATTGAAGCCGTAGTTAAATGTAGACCCTCCGTTATATATAGAATTTCTGTCAAAACGTTACGTTGTTTATGTAACGTCATAGTAAATGACGTCATCTGGCGTCCCGCTACATGCAGCGCTTGTGGACGAACAAGTTGGGCCGGAGCCCAAAAAACGATATTCCACTAGTGGATTACGATATTTATACAACCACTTTATGCAACTTCCAGACCGCAAATTATGTGATAAACTGCTGTATAGAATTGATGTTAATTAACTCCATCAACACTCAGTAACTCTTGTGGGTAATTAGGTTACCTTGTGGATCATTTTAATTACCAAAATATGAACCAGTCAACTTGGAATTATTTGTAGTTAAATAAATACTTGCACCTTTTTTAAATTTATGCCTCACTGGGATAGCAGCATAAGGCCTAAAAAAAAATATGTGTGTTTCTGGTTTCACGCTCTCAAAATTTTAGGGTAGGTCGGTAGGAAATTTTTTTATTTTTTAAAAAGTTTTTATATAGGGCATATATGCGAATTTTTTTACAATCAAAGGATGGGTTTATATGACAAATAATGACCTTGCTCTTGTTGTATTCAACATTGAAAGTGTCTGAAATGATTTATCTTGATTTGCAAGTTTAAATTGTAAGGTATTTCATAATATAATTATGTGAAATAGTTCTTGTTTCAATCTGAAAACCATTGCATCATATAAATACCGGTGTCAGATCTAATTTGGACCCCCGTAAAAAATGGACCCATTTTTTATAGCGAAATATGGACCCCCCCCCTGTAAATTTTGGACCCCCCCCCCCTCAAAAGTTGGTAATGCTTCTCCCTAATGCAAAATATTGATTACTCCTAACCTGAGGTTGTTATGCCTATAAAAAAAATTAAATAAAATAGAAAAAAAATATATATATATTTCGGTTGGAGAGGGGGTCCAAATTTGATGGCATCAAAATTGGACCCCCCCCCCCTCCCTTGGAAACACCCAACCAGAAGTCATTTGATTTACACATCAATTTTAATTCTTTTCCATTAGTTGTTTTGTTTAAGTAATGTTTTACTCCTTTCCTGAAGTTACTATGCCCTGCAAATTATTTTAATTGGAGAAGGGGGGGGGGTCCAAATTTGATGGCGTAAAAATTGGAACCCCCCTCCCTTTTCAACAACGAACTATAAGTCATTTGATTTACAAAATGGAACTACTTTCTTCAGTGGAAGAATAAATTAAGGGCATAAAAAGGCATATTTATTGGGTAATTGGTTAAGCTACCATCTTCTAGGATACATAAAATAGTTCCTATACAGTAAATGTTTGTGACTGAATAAATTGGAATTATTTTCTTCAATGTAGGAATACATTTAAGATGTTAACAGGCATATTTATTGGGTAATGGGTTAAAATATTCATTGGTTTCTTGCAATTAACTTTTTATTATGGTTTTTTATCATTCTAAATTTTTGCATAGGGGGGTCCATTTTTTACAGGGGGGGTCCATATTTCGCCCATTTTTTACGGGGGTCCAATTTTGATATGACACCGGTATTATATTTTAATAAACAAGAAATGGGTGTCAAAGCCACCTGATGCTCGCCTGCTTGAAATTTAAGTGTAAAACATTTTGTATCCAAAACAAATAAATTTTCAGTTTAGAAAGATTATTAAATGAATGATGAGTCTTAATCTAGTTATATAAAACTTTAAAACAACCCGTCCCAAAAACTTTAACCTTGTGATTTGAGGTCAAATCAGCTATGTCCAAAACATGTCGAAAATTGACATAAATTAAAACCATTTTTAAATTCCAACATCATAACATCAATGTTTAACCCCAAATGAACCTCCATACAAAATTTCATAACCCTAGCACAAGTATTTAAATTTAAAACAACCCGTCCAAAAAACTTTAACCTGGTAATTTGTAGTCAAAAAACCTAAGTCCAAAACATGTCAAAAATTGACATAAATTAAAATTATTTTTAAATTCCAACATCATAACATCAATGTTTAACCCAAAATGCACCTCCATACAAAATTTCATAACCCTAGCACAAATATTAAGCTTTAAAACAACCCGTCCAAAAAACTTTAACCTGACCACGCTCACGCTCACTCACGCCGGGGGTATGACATTAGCTCTGCTGTTCTACGAACAGGCCAGCTAAAAATGTGGTGCGTTTGATAACACAAGCCTTTTTTCCTTCTGTAACGGGTGCCAAATAATGGCCCCTTCCCCTCCAGTATCTTTTTTCCCCCACCAAAAAAACTTTTCCCTTTTTTAAATTTTTGTTTTTCATGTTTCTTTAAAAACTTTAGGGTCGGGGTAAAAAATAGGGTCGGTCGGGAAACCGGAAACACACATCTTTTTTTTTAGGCCTAATCAGAAATTTATTCTTCCATCTTAGCAGATGGTAGCTTAAAGCAGATTGAAAGTAAAGCAGGTCGTGCCAAGCAGCAAATTCTGCTTTACTTTCAACCTGCTCTAAGTAGTCACCTGTCTTTAAAACTTAAGAAGACACAGGCTTAATGGATCAAATTGCCATCCATAACTGCTCTGTATAAACATTGCATTTAATCCTTTATTCAAATTTCAAAGTCAAAAATAAATAATTAATATATATATGTTTGCTTTGACCTGATTGATAATTTATATTAGTATGCTTCATTGTTCAGTGTGAATTGACAGATAAATGTTTGCTATCCAAAGGACCAGAGTAATATGCTTTTAAAATTTCAAAGATATTCTAAGGGAGGTAACTCAAATACAATGAAAGCAAAGGTTGTATTTCCTGCAGAAAATTTGGTAAGTCAATGCAATAAGTTTACATTATCTAGTTTCATATTCATCCTATAGCAAATGAAAGAGTTAGGGTTTAACCCTTTCCGAATAATATGTTGAAGTTTCGCTGTATAAATATCCATTTATAGTGTTGAATACAGGCAACATCTAAATAAAACAACATGAAGATAAAGCATAAAGCTCTTTCTGCCTTATGAAAGCTCTTTCTGCCTTACTTTCATTATGCTTTAAGCAGTCATTTGCCTCAAGCAGGAATGTTTACAGGTAATTTGTACATAATACATGTATAGCTATGGAGGAAAGGGTTAACATATGTTGAATAAGGCTTTATCCATTCCTCCATGTATGAACTTTAACCCACTACTCCATAGATATGCATTTTACTCATTTAATTTATCCCTCAACTAAAGCAAAATAGTTTCATATATTATATACAGAAAAGAAAATGCAACGCAAGAAATATTTCCTAGCTACGGGTAGCTAAAAGGGAACTTAAGTAAAGACCAGAACAGGTAATCAAAGATTATGAAGCTCACCTCCTGCACTAAACAGACTTCAACGCAAAACCTTAACATGGACCTTAGAGGTCAAGGTCACTAAACTGAGATGCACCATGGTCTTCTCATTGGGGTGCATCAGCTTATGAAGTTTCGTGACTGTAGATTATAGTCATTTGCTCAGTACAGACTTTAACCCAAAACCTTAAAAGTTGACCCTAGAGGTCAAGGTCAAAGGTCAAGGTTACCAAACATGAATGCATCTAGATTTTTTTTGGGGGGGGGGGGGGGGGGGGGGGAGCAGCATTTGAAGTTTCATGACTGAAGGTGTAGATATTTGCTCAGTACAGACTTTAATATAAAACCTTAAAGTTGAGGGTAGAGGTCAAGGTTAAAGGTCAAGGTCACAAAAAAGCACTATAGTCTACTCATAGAGGCGCACCTGAATATTAAGTTCCATGACCATAGATGCAGTCATTTGCTCAGAAAAGACTTTAAACACAAAACCTTAACATTGACCCTATAGGTCAAGGCCACCAAACTGCAGTTCATTGTATTTTACTCATTTAGGTGCATCAGCATACGAAGTTTGTGACTGTAGGTGTATTCGTTTGCAATGAACAGACTTTATTGCAAAACCTTAACGTTGACATTAGAAGTCAAGGTCAAAAGTCAAAGTTACTACACTGCAATGAATCATGGTCTACTCAATGAGGCACATCAGTATATGAAGTTAAGTGACTGTAGGTGCAGTCATTTGCTCAGAACAGACTTTATTGCAAAACTTTAAAGATGACCTTAAAGGTCAAGGTCAAAGGTCAAGGCCACCAAAGTGCAATGCAATGAGGTCTACTGATTGAGGGGCATCAGCATATGATGTTTTGTGACCATATGTGCAGTCATTTGCTCAGTTTATGAGCAGCGTCCCAGGCGCCGATGCAGGGGGTATAGCATAAGTCACATCCCCCCACCCCCACTCACTTCGTGGCTTTCAACTAAAAAATGAGTCCTTTAGGCAGTTTGCTTTACTTTCAACCTGATTTAAGTGGATACCTGTCTTCAATCAACAAGCTAATAAAGGCGATCATACCCCTCTACCTTGACTTTATAAATGAATTTAAATGGGGATTTACTGCGGTTAATAAATTTATAAATGTGGCTGTATACATTGGAGAGTATGTTATTCTTTCCCAATAAACATGTCTACGCTAAAACTATTATTTCCATTGCAAACAGTTTGGAGCCAGATCAGGCACCAGGTAACCCGGAGTCTGATCAGGCTCCAAGCTGTTTGCCACTCAGACTAAAATAAATAGTGAGCAATGTCAAAACTGTATAATTTTCTGCAATCTATTGCATTTTGTTTTTGTTTCGTTTGAGTTTAAACGGGAAAGAAGAAGGTCTTTACCACTGTAAAACAAGAAGAAAGTAAAGCAGTAACTCCTGTAACAGGTTTCTACTTTACTTTAAGCAGCCATCCAAGGATTTTATAAAAAGCATTTTAATGCACATGTACCTACCTGCAACAAGCAAACAGCAGAGAGCAAGTAGATGTAGGTAGCACCTCTCTACCTCCACAGAGTCCATGAAATGATCCAACAAGTACACAGCCAGATGCTGGGCAGCAGCACATATGCCCAGTTCCCCTACAATGATAGACAACCAGTCCACCAGATGGCGCCTCAACCACAGCTGAGGGGAGTGGCCATAGTATGGTAGCAGGGAGAGTTCCTTCAGTTTCAGGTTGGAGTAGATGTCCTCCGCCAGTTTGTCCTTCCACCATTCCTGTTCAATAGCCATACTGGTCAGCTATGTGTGTTACGTGAAACATTCACCTGAAAAATAATAATAACAAGATGTGTTTGGAAAATACTCAGACCAGAGACTGACAATTTGTTGCTGAAGAAGGACAACCAAAATAATCACTTGCCCGAATCAGAAACCACTTGCCCTGAGGACTTTGGGCAAGTCGATTAGGGCAAAGACTGCTCTGACATGCCTTAATTGTGATTTGGATATTTTTCAAATCTGACTTAGATTTTACATCAATAAACATTTGTTCGGCGGAGCTGTCTGGTTTCTATTTAGCCACACTTTCTGTTTGGCCACACATTTCAACCAATTATATTTGATCAGAAATTTAGACTTGAGAGCACCTGTTGAAACTGAATAGTCTGATTGGATAGTAGCCAGGGCTCCAGATAAGGGAATTATTTCAAAACTTAAAATCTTTATTTGTGCATTAAACCCTGTGGTGTCACTAAACATTTGAATTGTCTCTTCGAGACAATCAAAATGAGTGGTAACACCATAGGGTTTGGTGCTGAAATGAGTGAATAAATGTGATTTGTTTAGTTTACTCCCTCTTATCTGGAGCCCTGTAGGCTGGTCTATGTCCAATTACAGTTTTCCCAGATTTGGCTGTGAGTGTAAAATTTAGAGACACAGACCAGACTGTTTACTACACTGGGGGCTGATGCAATTTAAGATGACATCTGAAATACAGAGGAAGCTAGGTGTTTTGTAATTGTTTACTACCAATTTGTTTTAATTGTACACAAACTATTTGTACACATTTACCATACATTAAAAGCAATATTAAATATAAATGGCCTCAAGTGAGTTAAACACAATTGTGTGGTTTCATCATTATTTACAAGAGTGAAGTAGAGCAGACTGTTGAATCTGTACATTTGTGTATGCTATAGTTTGTTTCAAGAAACTCTATGAATGCAAAGTTTGATATATAGAACAATAGATTAATGTGAGGATCTCCTACCAGTAGCTAGGATATGAGTTAAATTATTGTTTTGTTTTGCATTTCTGTACATGATAGTTTTGCATTTTAAATAAAAGTTACTGTTTCAATTGTATACTTTTATTTTTTGCTTTTCAATCCAAGATATTACAATTCTTTTGAAAACCTCAATTTCATTCAATTTTGCACACCCATCTATATAGCCTTAGTTCAACCACTCATTCCGCCGAATATCTTTTTTAAAGATATTTCTTGTTTAAATTAGCCTATTTTGTGATAAAAATTGTTGAGAGTAAGAGAGTAGACAAAAAGGTGTATTTTGGCTCCTATCCTAGACCAACAAACTCTATCACTCTATATAACTTTATGTAATTTTTATGTACCTTGAGTACAGGTTTCATCTTTCATTTTCCCCACATTATTCTTGTTGTTTTTTTCTTAGATAATTCACGTGTTTTAAGGGCCATAACTTTGACATGCGGCAGCCTTATGCAATTTTGGTAGTTATCGAATTAGACCAAGATTTTACATCATTATTAACATTTTCAGCAAGTTTTGGGAAGATCAGATTAAAACTGTTGGAGTGAGAGAATGGACCAAAAACGTGTGACAGACTGACAAACAGACAGTTTGGGTGATTACTATAGGGCACCCGCACTAAGTTGTAGAGCCTTCAAATACTAGCTTCTAGGGATCTCCATGCATCTACTTTCTATTCATTCATCATGGGGTTAATACATTGTAATAGCATTAAAAATAAATACATGACTTAGATCATAATATGACACCAAACCCCCTAATCTATTGAACAAGCAGTCAATCCAATAACTCTTTTGCCAATAACAATCAGTCATGTACAGTCAAACCTGTATTTAGCAACTGTTCAAAATACAATATATTAGTAGTCCTCACCAATTACCCCATTATAGCCTTGTTTCTAGTTTTATAGATAGTTAAACAACTTTAAACAGGTTGAAAGTACAGCAGAATGCACATTCATATTCTGCTTAACTTTCAGCCTGCTTTAAGCTACTATACCATCTGCTAGAAAATAGAAAATATTTCTTCCCAGGTAGAGCTACATATTGTTGGCTGTATATTTTTAGTGGATAAAAGATGCAAAAATGTGTTTTTATGGGGTCATAGGTTAAGGCAGGTGACAGCTAAATGCAAGACAATAGTAATGAAGAAACCTATAGAGGAGCCTTCTTCATTACTATTGTCCTGCATTTAGTGGTCACCTGTATTTAAAGATCATTATGATTCTTCATTCTGTGGGCACACTAACACAGGTTTGACTGTTCTATGTGACCATTCAGTAGAAGACCTTATAAGGACAGACTGTTTATACAAGTGGCTGGTTAATGCAGAATTTTCTGCATCATTCTTTTCCTGCATTTAACAGTCACCGTGGGATCCCATAGCACTAATTGGCCACTCAGAACACATTGACTGTATAAAACTAATTAACTGTGTATAATTGTCCAGTTTCATCTTTTCATACTGAATTTTTTTTAAACTTTTGTATGCTATCGGCAAATTAGTTATACATGTAACTGTTACAAATAGTATGGACCCAAATGAGATGTCAAGTCATTTGGCATCTCATCTGAGTTGACACTACTTGACACTCTCTTAGGATATTTCTGAAATGGAAGAGCAGATATAAACTTCTCTGAGAATGTCTGACGAAAACAATTTTTACAATTGCACACTAAAGGTTAACCCTTAGCCCGCCAAATAAATTGTCGTCTGCTATATTTCTTGTCTGCTTCAAGTTTCAAAGTGCTTCAAAGTAGCTCAAAATTGCTGAAAATGTTGTCCGAGTGTCAAACAGCTTGGATCTAGATGAGACGCCGAGTTACTCAGCGTCTCATCCGGATCCAAGCTGTTTGCATATGGAGCTATAGTCGTGAGTGGCAGGCTAAGGATTAACACTTATCATGCTGAAATGTCATAAGCTTCAAATATAGTGTCTATGGGAAAATTGGTTTTTTATGCTTTAAAAAAATTGAATATGAGTATCAACCATCTGATCTGGATCTAAACTGTTTGCAAAAGTTAGCCAAGTCATGCTTTGCATGATAAGGGTAAATGTAATGCTTTTAACCTATTACCTCATAAATACGCCATTTTACACCTTTAGCTTGTTACAGTGAAGAATCTGTTATTCTTTCCAGTTTAAACGCAAACGTACGCAAACGCAAAGCACTAAAACGTAGAAAAGAACAACTTATGGACAATTCTGATAATTCTTGTTTATCTTGGTGGCAAACAGTTTGGAGCCTGATCAGACGCCGGGTTACCCGGCGTCTGATCTGGCTCCAAACTGTTTGCACTGCAAATAATAGTTTTAGCGTAAACGCGTTTATTGGGAAAGAATAACAGATTCTCCACTGTACTCTACTGAAGAACATAATTCCGATTTATACAGGAATGAATATGAACAGAACTCCAAGAAATTACTTCCTATGTTATGCTGGGCATTCTGCTTTAGTTTCAACCTGCTTTAAGTGGTCACCACTTTTAAAAACTAAAACCAGTCTATTGGGATAAGAGTTAAAGTAAATCTACACTGCTTATGTCTCATTATTAGCTAATATACTCTTGGTTTTACCTATGGTTTCTCCGATGGCTTAAGTTCCTTTAAGTTTATTGACGATAATTATTTTAAGTCCACTTATGGAAGATAAAAAAAATCAAATCTGTTCTTTTTCTGATCCATTTTAAGAATCATACATAATATTTCCTCACTCTCAAACATTATATAACAATAAAATTCTAAAAGCTATTATTTGGCCGACAGTCCAACAGTTTTGCTAAAATGTGGGACCATTTGTCTTTTGTCTGTCCATAAAATCCATGTATGTTTCTTTACTCACAATATTCCTATATATGGTGCACACAGTGACAATATTATTCTATATGTATATGTTCTTCTGTTCTCCTCCACATTATATTGTACAGCTCAAACATTAGTGGGGTACATGTACTCACATGATTTAATGTACAGAGGAACTCTACTACATGTCAATCAAACCTTAAAAACTGCTTTCATTATACAAGACATGTTCTTGCTTTATTTGTGGATTAAAGTCAATCAAAAGTTTCCTATAGGAGCTGTTTGCTTTACCAGTTATAATAATTATCATCATTACCACCCTGCTTTAAGCCGCCACTTCGGTTGTCCTTTACACCTGAAACCACCATTATCTTGAATGGTCGTGATAGAATGGTTTTACTGTAGGCACAAAATAATGTACAGAAAAACCCCTCTATTATGACCACTAAATAGAACTTTAATTTACTGTATGAAAGACAAGTGACAGCTTAAAGCATGTAAAAGTAAAACAGAAAGCTCCTTAAGGAGCTTTCTGTTTTACTTTTACATGCTTTAAGCTCTCCTGCCTTAAACACATATATTTAACTTACACAGATATAGTGGTCGTAATAGAGGGGTTTTACTGCATTGTCAATTGATCAGTTTGACACCTGGCATACTGAGGACATAGCTGCCAGCCAAGCTCAATTCTCACCAATTTTGACAACTCTGATGCATTAGTCCAAACAGCCTTGGGTTATAATTTACAATGTTGTCAAAAATCATTAGTGTGTATGTCAAAGTATCAATGGACAATCAAAACATTTGTCTTTTTCTTGCATTTCCTTTTTTACTATAATAGCCATATATAATTATCATATACCTAAATCGAACAGTAGAGTACAATTGTCTCTGGCAGATAGTACTGAACCTTATTAAATTAAATTGATAATCGCAAACGAATTGCCATCGAATCGCGCGCTTCAAAAAAACAAATCCTACGTTTGATTATTTTTACACGAATTTTCAGAAGCGGTTGTGACAAAAATGGAATCGAAAAAAATAACAAAGGCATATTTGCGAACATTTGTGAGATACACCATTTAAGAAAACTTACCCGGGGGTAAAGTTAGTACTTTGAATCGCAAGCGAATTGCAAGCGAATTGCAAGCGAATCGCAAGCGAATCGCAAAAATTGTTAATTTAATAAGATTCAGTACTGTAGGTGTCCCAAGTTAATCATAAAACATTAAGACTTGCCAAGCAGTGAAGACCCTGATACATACATGTAGTCATTTGCAAAAGGAGGAAATTAACAAGGTATTCACTGTTCACAAGACAAAATTAACAAGGTCTTCACTGTTCACAAGTGGAAAACAAACAGAGTAGACTATTCTTTTTGTTTTCTCAGAAACTTGAAAGATTAGCACCCCTAGCCTTGTAATGACTTAACAGCCAGGTTTTAACGTATTATCCAATACCCTGTTTCTAGTTTTGAAGACAGGTGACCACTAAAACAGGTTGAAATTAAAGCAGAACGCACTTTCAGGCATACTCTGCTTTACTTTCAGCTGTTTTAATCCACCATCTGCTAGAATATAGAATATATTTCTTATATTCAACACTGTATAAAGAGAAACTATTCTCTTCAGTGGAGGAATACATGGGTGTTAAAATGAGTATTTAGGGGATAATGGGTTAAAAACAAAATTATCGACTTAGCATAAAAGTGTAGACCCAGATAAAATGTCTAGTTTAGAATATAAACAAGTTGATCAAGGTTTAAACTGGTCACAAGAAAAAACTTGTGAACAGTGCTAAGTTAGATCATTGAATAGCCATCCATGCATAAAACACTGAGGAACAAGATAATAGGGATCAGTCTGAACAAATCCAGCATTTTAAAACTCATGCCAACTATAAAGCATTATGGGGTAACTTCTCAATTGAATCGCCTGGAAGAGAACCAATAGGGTTTATAATGCATATATAAAGATCTTATTTTCAGAATTACCCCCCCCCCCTTGTCTGGAGGAGTGGAGTCCTGATAAAATGACAAAACTGATCAGGTTCTACTCAGTATACCTTTTTGTTATGATGTTTTCTACTTGCTTCAAACGCTGCATTTTTTTCTTGGTCTACTCTGTCTCATCAAAAAAATAAAAAACTTAAATGAAATGCAGAGGATGCAAGAAATGATGTAATAAACCATTACCCCATTGCCTATTTCTCGTTTTGAAAATAGGTAACCACTTAAAGCAGATTGAAAGTAAAGCAGAATGTGCCTTAAGGCCCATTCTGCTTTACTTCCAGGTTGCTTTAAGCTAATTATCTGCTAGAATATAGAAAACTTTTCTTACAATTTTTAATTGTGATTGTATAAATTGGGCATATTTTCTTTGGTAGAAGAATTAATTAAATACGTAAAAAGGAGTATTTATGGGGTAATTAAATTGGTTAAAGCTGAAGTGGGTTAATCAGTCACTCAGAAGAGGATGCATATGCTGGTGGTAGCTTATAATGCAAGATAGAAAGCTCCTTTACTTTCGTGTCACATTAACACCCCCCCCCCCCCCCCCACAGAAACACCTTTTAGGGCATTTTATTTATTCCTGCTCTGAATAAAAACTATTCCAATTGATGCAGTCATGAGCATGTACCATAAGAAGTAGTTCCTACATCCTAGCAGATGGTTGCTTAAAGAAGGCTGAAAGTAAAGCAGAATGTACCATAAGTTGTCACCCGTCTTCAAAACTAGAAACAGGCTATGGGGTAATGGGTTAAGCCGTCATTAGTTTTAAGACAGTTACTGGTTTATTTAAAGAATAGCCTCTCATCACAAATTATAATGTGTGTCAATTTTTCTCCAAAATAAAGTAAAAAGCTAGGAAATTTCAGTTTTGAAAAATTAGGGTTTTTCCTCCTAAATTAATTTCCTTCATATATCATATCACTGCCAATCTCCCATTTTAATATGCTAGGAGAAAAGTATCTGTTTGACAATTGCAAAAGCTAAAAAACAAAAATAATTATAACACTTGAACATCACAAATAATCTCCTTACTAAAACCACTGGTGTTTTTTCATATATCCACTGCTTAACCTTTTCTCTGTAAACATTTAAACCATCTGACAGAACTGATAGGAAATATATACACAAGTTTACCTGTACATGTAAGCTTGCCCTCAGTGACAGTTTTCATGCATGATTGATTGTCTGATTGAGATATACCCCTAACTCTGTAAGGTAACCAGCTTGTATAGAAGCAATCCAAACAAGTATTGTACACTAAAATGTCGGACATGTGACCAATTATTACTCAGCTGGTGCTTTTACATAACAAATCAGCTTGACAGCGTGATTACACAGATCTAAATTATTTTAGGACTAAATCTTCTTGTTGCTAGTTACACATGTAGAAATTTGTATTTTTTGTAAAGCCTGTGTCTTACAGCCCTTTTTATGGTTTAGGGAAAAATGAAGGAACCTTTGGAGGGAAATTTTGTGATAAAAAGGGCTTTGAGGGAAACATTTACACATCAAATACAAATTAAACCTTTTAGGAAAAAACATTAGGGTGTTTAAGCATACCGGTAGGCACATTTTTACCAATTTGTTTGAAAAAAAGTCTACTGTTTTGCTTGAGAAATGGGACCCATTATCAGCCCCGAAAATAGAATAAAAAGGGCTGGAAGATGAATTTGCAATCTTTTATAAAGGTAACATCTTAATGCAATCCAGATGTAGGGGAAGGACTCCTTAGGAGTAAGAATTTTCTGCATTAGTTTCATCTTGCATTATTATTTAAACAGTGTGGCTCTATCTCAGATTTAAGAGATTGCCATATTTTTCTGTACATTAGTTTAAACCTTTACTCCATTGATACACCTTTTATGCATTCATTTTATTTCTCCACTGATGACAATAGTTATAACTTATGATTTATTTATAATATCTTTATTTCAGTCTCGTCATGGTTCATAATACATACACATTTAGTCATAGCATTAAACATGCCAATGATTCAAATAAGAATTATAAGAGACTACGAAGTACTTATTTATGTACAGCCGAGGGTCATAAGTCTTTCCCCAAAACATGGCGCCGATATCGGTACCGCATATGGCCGCGTCCGAAAAACTTTAATAGCGCCGCGATTTAATTACTAGAAAGATTGAAATTTTAACACAGTGAATTTCATGATAGCACCGATAAATTCTTCATTTTTTGTAAACAAATAATATTGATTTGTTTCGATCGTCTGCTTCGTAACATATCAAGGGTGAAACGCAAGGAATTGACACACTAGCAGAAAAAACGTTATCCTTCATCTAAATAATGACTCTCAAAGTACTCACAAAGTTTCACAATCGGAAAACATCGATAGATCTACCAATTCAAATTTTAAAAAGAGATTTCGAGAGTAAGGGAGCTCCGAAAACAAGATCCGAAGTGGGAGGGTATGGGAGACCACGGAAAACCATGCAGACCCCACCCCATATTGCAAAGCATCTGTTGTGTTCAGGGGCTGATTAACATATGATGGAGATGGAACCCTGACACCAGTTGATGGTAATATCAATTCCGAGAAACATATTGAAACTCTAGACACACATCTGTGTCCATTTATTGCTAAAAAGCTCTCAAATAAGCTCTACAGTGTCCATGATGACTATGTTACTCAGCATAAATCTAGACTCACCATCGAATGGTCAAGGAACGATAATATCCCGACAATGGTTCGACCAGCTTTAAACCCAGACTTGAATACAATAAAAAATGTGTGGAAATCTTTGTAAACTAACTTGTGCAAGCGTGCAGTGAATATCAAAATTATGGATGAGCTTATCAGACATGTTCTTGGCATTTGGGATCGTTACAATCAGGCCTATGTACAATGACTTTATGAGAGTATTTCAAACAGAATTCGGCATATTCTGAAAGAAAACTGGTCTATTTCAAAATACTGCAAGTTTCAGGTAAGTTGGAGTTGCCGTTTTGAGTTGGTTGATGTTTAAAGTTTGCATGTGCTTAGAGTAGAGAACAAAACGGCCGCCATTTTGGGGAAAGACTTATGAGCCTCGGCTGTAGATCTATGATAACAAATATTTTCTATGTTCAATTTCAACATATGATAGCTTAATAAAGCAGGCTAAATGCAAAGCACTATCAGCCTGAAGGCACATTCTGTGTTACTTTCAACCTACTTTAAGAGGTTATCTATCTTCGAAACTTAAACAAGCTATTGAGTAAAGGGGCTGACTGTAAATTCATAGAGTTAGAAATTTATTCAAATTTTGCTTCTTAAGACACAGAACGTATAGCCTACGGACAAAGATGAAACAACATAAACATCTAGGCTCCTACACACATTTAATGAACCGCCTGTTAGCTCAGTGGTAGAGCGCCCCGTTGCAGTGCGGGAGGTTGCGGGTTCAATGCCCAGACGGGTCAAACCAAAGACTTGAATGGTAGTAATGGCTCCCCTCCTTGGCGCTCAGGGTTTTCTGGTTAGCATAACGACTGGCTCGTCGGTGTCAGGATAAAGTAACCAGCCGGGTACAGTCCCAATGGAGCACCTTAACAGTGCTCTTTCTCATAATCCTCAGAATTGATTGTGTAGAAGTAATAAATAGTAAATAGATCTAGGCCTATAAAAAATAAGATGATATATTATAGGTTAAAGAAGAAAGCCGCGCGAAAAAGTTCATTCTTTTCTATGCACCAAGAAAATTATTAAACTGTAAAAAACACACAAAAACCACGGAGAATATGAACATCACTCGTTCACTTCTTCACCTGTTTGTGTTGAGGCAGAATTCAATTGTTCGTCATCAAAACAGTGAACATATCATAAATTTTGTGAAAAACAAAATTTGACACCAAACGCAACTACTCGGCCAATCGACTTCCTAGCGGAAATAATCGAGGCATTCCGTTTAATATTCAGATGAGTTTTTTACCTCCACCTCATTTAAATGTTAAAGTGCGATTCGTCACCAGTCTGTTCGCGTCCTACTGATCCACTTAATGAATACGAAAATGCACAAGCTACGCGGCTTAGCCATGATATTGCGCACATTTCTGTTGCAAGGTCATCATTTTTTCAAAATGATCAGAATGGCAAAAACTATCCATTTTATTGACATACTAACCTTTACACATGTTTTGCTGAAGTTTTCTTGATTTTCTACATCTCTTCAAGAAGTTATGACTTCTTGAATATACACACCCAAGGTGGGCTACGGACTATACAACTAGTTGCATAACATGCTAAGTTAACTAGCATGGAATGCTTTTATTTAACTGCTTTTAATGGCAAAATATACCCAGACATAAGACCAAGTCGCATGATCAGTAAAAGCTTAATTATTTCATGTTTTTGTTGGAAAAAATACTACCAGCATCAAATGGGTGATAAATTGGTTATGAAGGGTTAACAAACAGTTTTGATATATCTGAAAGTACTGGGCTGATTTGGTTATTTATCATTTTGATATGTTTTAAAAGGTGTATATTGATTGCAGGAAAAGTTTTTGTTTTTAAAACCTTCTTTTGTCTCCACAATACAAGTTTGAATTAAGAAGTAATTAAAGGCCTACGGACTATACAAGGTAGTACACCATTAATGAACTGCTGTTTTGGGGATATGGACAAAACATCTAAAATAGAGGTTTTTAGTTTCGTATTGAAATGATTATACTTATTATTGAACACCATTGACAAGTTCTAAAATAAAGTTTGAAATTTTGTTGAATATTTGTAACATTTTCATGAACAGCAAAAGAATATAAGCAGACAGATTTTATGGAACAGAAAAGAAAACATTGACAGAATACTGTCTAATGATTTGATATGATATTAGCTAACAAAATCATTAAATCTTTATACTGTTTCTACAAACTATATGCAATATTCTGCTGACCAACTTCCATATATTGTAAGGCCTACGGACTATACAATGCAGTTACATTCTTAATGAAATAAGTCAGATACATCATGTATAAAAGTAGTTTTTGTTTGAATTTAAAATAGTCTTTCATTTCACATTTAAAGTATAGAATAACACCTTTCTCTTTCTTAAAATTAACATTGTTTAAAACATTATAACAGTTACAGAATACTAACACTCTGATTTTCCGGAATGTTCAGCAACAATGAACAATATGAACAGTTTATCGTCTGATTATGCCCATGATGGCACGTCTGGTGTTACAATAGCCTTCGGGCCATTTATAATGACACCAGTTGTGCCATTATGGGCAGAAGGCACATCTAGGTCATATCTTAACCTCTTAATAATCCCTCTCTACAACAACATCCAATGGGAGACAAATAGTGTGCGCATTGTTCGGACGGAGTTGTAATAGGGAGGGAAATTGACTTACATTTGAAAACAGACTGAACACAGATCTGACGCCGCATCATGCGGTGTCTGAAATATATACAAGCTGTTTGTCAATCGCCATTATATGAGTTTTTTCTGTCAAAATGTCCAATATATGATTTTAAGAAAAACAGCAGACCATATTGCAGCAGTGAAAAGGTTGGACATTGTTGTCTTGTTGAAAGAACAATGGCAAGCATTGTTGTAAGGAGGGAATCATTGTTTGGAGGGCTGTTTTGAGATGAGATCATTGTATTCTCTACAGTGTATCAATTTGACATCAGTTATTGAAGGGACAATTTTGGACTAAACGGTTTATAAATGGATTATAACTATATAACCAGTTTCATTCACGACATATATATTTACGCAAACACTATCTGTCCTGTGTAAACGAAACAAAACGCAATACAATAAAATGCAGAAAATCGCATATTTTCGAAAGAATTGACAATTTATTTTAATCTCAGTAGCAAATAGTATAGAGCCTAGTCAGAAGCCAGGTTACAACACTGACTGCAATGGCAAAAATGGTTTTAGCACAGAAATGTTTAGTCTGAAAGAGTAAGGCCTTCTCTACTATACTATACTAAACAAAAAAAACCATTTTACAATAAAGTTGCCTTTTAAACCAGACCCTTGTGGCTGATTAAATAAAGTTTGTTGTCTTTGCTTCAGGTTAACTACATTTATAAGTAAATAAACATAACGACTATCAATTATCACTAATTATGTGACCAGCAATCGCAGCATTTACACAATTTTACAGTTGAGAAAACGTTATTATTTCCCGTTTAAATGCAAACAACGAAAGGGACCCAAACTGTTCAACACTAGTGTCCATATGTTTTAAGTCATTCTACATTGAATCTTAGTTTGAAATGAGCTTGCAAACAACAAAAATTAAAGCAGACAACTATTATGAAATGATGAAGGGGTTAACATCTCACAATTAATTTGACAGTGAAAGAGTTAAACGCAAACGAAACACAGCTACAGGTCAATATTATTATTATTATTATTATACCAGATTTATATAGCGCTCTTTTCACACAGGGGTAGTGCGTTCAAAAGCGCTTCACATGAAGTTACACAAATATACATACAAAGCAAGAAAAGACAAAATAACTACAATAAGATCTAAAATTAACATGAATAAACATATAAAAGACAGCCCCCAAAATGGCGATCACATTCAGCAATGAAGCAACCGGCTTCTGATTGTCGACCGATAGAAACAATAGTAGAGCGCCCAAATGCAGGCCGCCAGGAAAAGACAAATAACTAAAATTAGATATAAAATAAACATAATAAACATGCAAAAGACAGCCCCCAAAATGGCGATCACGTTACCCCATCAATCAAGAGCAACGAAGCAAATGGCTTCTTTATGCCGACTGACAGAAATAACAGTAGAGCGCCCAATGAAGGCCACTAAACATACAGAAGACTGCCCCCAAAACGGCGATTGCATTACCTCATCAATCAAGAGCAACGAAGCAAATGGCTTCTTTATGCCGACTGATAGAAATAATAGCAGAACGCCCAATGCAGGCCGCCCAATGTAACATAACTAGGAAAAATAGCATGCGACAATAACTAAAAAGAATTCTATAAGAGACCGAAAATCAGATAATACTCCAGAACTCCCATTTGGACCCACACTATCTACAGCAAGAACATATCGCATAGGTAGCAGTGTTCTAATAACAAATATTAAAGTAATGTGTTTTCAGACGCTTTTTGAAAACTGCAACTGAGCTTGCATCTCTAATGTCTGATGGTAGACTGTTCCAGAGCTTTGGGGCTGCATGCATGAAACTTCTATCTCCAAACCTCACCAAACGACTCCTCGGTACAACCAGCGATACTGATTTAGTCGCAGACCGCAGCTCTCTTCGAGGTTTATACACGTCAAGCATATTGACAATGTACCTTGGAGAATCATTGCACATGGCTTTGTATGTGAGTGTCAGAATTTTGAATTCAATTCTGTGTTGAACTGAAAGCCAGTGAAGATCCTTCAAACCTGGAGTGATGTGATTGTACCGAGGGGTCCTGGTAATGATGCGGGCTGCTGTATTTTGCACACGCTGTAGTTTGCATAGTGAGTTTTGGGGAATCCCATACAGCAGTGAGTTGCAGTAGTCAATTTTTGAAGTGACCAGAGAATTGACCAAGGTCTTTGTAGCTTCTGGAGAAAGGTACTGTCTAATATGACCTATCTGCCGCAGCTGTGAGTAGCCAGACCTGCACACAGCGTCAATGTGCTGTGTCATATATGTATCCATTTGGGAATCTAATCTAGCACCAATATTCTTCACACATACTGATGGTTTGATTTTAGAGTTTCCCACTTGTACGTGAAAATCTCCAGGAACGTTAAACTTTTTTGAATGAAACAGTATGACCTCAGTTTTGTCAGTGTTCAGCTTCAACATGTGTCAATAAATTTGTAGAAAATGACAGGTGAGTGGTAACAATATGTTAAAATATGAGCAGCAAACTGTTTGGAGCATGATCAGAATGATAACGATTAATTTGGGGTATTATTACGCTCCAGTCGTTTTACAATGGACACAATTATTTTCATGTATTATATACCTATTGATAATTTATAAAGATTTCTCAGTTAGATAAATTTCATATGCCTCACAGTTGATATCATCACTAGTGATATTACTTTTGCAGAGACGATAATCATTTTTGTGACTTCACGTCACAATATCTTTTGTGATGGTGCACGTAAACAATTAATTTTTTGTGTTTTCTCTGTAAAAACTTCATTAAAATGTATACATACAACAAATAGAATTTAATTAATTCCTTCGGACTCGATTTTTAATTGATTATCCTTTTTTTTATTTCCCAAATATACTCATTTGTGCTAAAACTATGTTGTCCATACCAAACAGTTAGATTTAGACCAGACGTCAAGTAACTGGACGCCTGATCTATCATCAGGTTCCAAATTGTTTGCCATCCAACTCTGAATGAATAGACGTTTTCGTAAACCTGGCATTTTCTACATATATTGCATTTCCTTAGTATTAAGTTTCGTTTAAAAGGGGACAAATGTGAATAACACTTTCTTTCCATATCTTTTTCACACATTTTTCTAGTCTTTCGGGACCATTTCTCACATTGTTTCTGTATCTTCACATTTTCATACATTTTCTACTTGCCTTACAAGGGACTGCACTTTCTACTGTCATTTTCCTCACCAACCCCTTCATTTTTATTTCTAGTTGTTGGTTTTATAGTTCTTTTTAGTTAATGTAAGTGCTCATTTTAAAGCATATAGTTAAACAGTTTTTCTTGTATAGTCCGTAGCCCTACTTACCCTCTAATTCTGTAATAGATGCTGTTGAATATCTTAAAGCTGAACCATATTACTTTTATAGATCTTTATTGCACATACATTTGCAATAAATAATATACACAACCCACTAACAATATTCACAGAGTAAGTTCATTGATTGCTGCCAAGTACATGACATCTAGCAAATGTTATCAAATAAACACAATTATAGTGTACACAGATATTAATTTTTGTGTTGGTCAAGTACGGCTAACTAGATATAGCATGTTACAATTACTCCAAATCTATTTAGATATAAATTGATAACAAGAGCTGATTGAGAACATGAAAGTTCGTCTACAGCAAACACAAGAAGAGAGAAAATGAAGGAACCTATTAAAGGAAAAATGTATCAGTACCGTGAGCCCGCGTTATGAGAATTTAGCATGCATTTTATCTTTTATAATCAGTGGTCCAGGTCATCAGATTTAGAAATTGAAACGTTCAGAAGTCTAGAACACTCTGCCATTTTAAAAAAGCTTTTACACACAGTGCAAGGCAGGTAAAGAATTACAAAAATAATAGTTGTTGCTAATATACCTGCACTAGATCAATTTAGATCTATGTACACCATTCCAGGGTGATCACACAAGCATCCCTAATCTTTGAAAAGATTAGCTAATATGAATGGAGTTGGATTGGTGAATAAGTAGTCTGGATACAAGCCAAGAGCAAATATAGATAACACAATAACTTACACTGCATAATGCTTTATGTTTTACCTCCCTTTAACTAAATATTCCAACCACTGGGTGTGGGCTGGAGGGAGGTCAAAATGTGCGTTCAGGAGCATTCTGATTCTCTTTCAGCCAGTCCCAAGCTTCATTTCGCTGTAACAAATTCTGAGTGTTCATATCTGTGGAATAGTTGTTACATGTTAGCCTACTTCTGGTTTTGGAAACAGTTTATCCTTTGATAGGGAGTGAGAGTAAAACAGAATGAGCCTTAGGGTGTATTCTGCTTTACTTTCAGCCAGCAGTAAGCTTCGAACTCTATTATTTGTATATTCTTGAATTATTCAATAGTGTGTTGAAATATTTGCTTTCATTTAATATATTGGTTAATTCTTGAGGCGGATGTAAAGTAATGCAGAAAGAACATTAATCCACCTTCTCCATTGCTCTCTTTCAGTCCCAGGCTTTGATCGAGTTTTGTTTAAATTTTGATCAAAATAATTACGGAGTATTAAAAGCACTCTGGCATATTTCTAGCTGGTTAAAAAAACTCCAAATAACAACAACAACAGGTTTATCACCTTTGATGGACTGCAGGTGAAGCTGAGAATGAGTTGTAAGTTACATTCTATTTCACCTTCAACCAGCCTTAATTAAGTTTTCAATCATGGTATTAAAGTGTGATTGTATAATTTACTATGGTTGCGGCATCTTAGCCTGCTACTGGACTTATATTGGGGAGCTCGGGATTGAATACGTCATTCGTCGTCGCTATTTATTTAACAGCGAGAGATGGGTGAGTTGGAAGTAATATGTACATATAGATCTACACCCTTTTACGTAACAAAGTGTAGTTAAAATTAAGAAGAAGAAGAACAAAAAATTAGTCATAATTTCATCTGTTTTGGACTTTGATTTTAGCTAGCCTATTCGTAGAATGGGGAACGAGCATTTGCGTCGGCGTTAGTATTTGTTTGTAAAAGTGCACTTATACTACATGAAATATTTTGCATTAGGAAGCTGATATTTGGAACGAAGATTCCCTGTGGATTGATCAGTGATGCAGCTAAGTTAAAATTGAATAACAATAATATGGAAGTATAGTAATAATTTCACTTGTTATGAACTGTTTGCCATAGACAGGTGATATTGGCATGGATACAACCCATGTGTTGACTATTGATGAAGCGTAGTAAACGGTGAACATAAAAATGAATTATAGCTATATTTTCACCTGTTTTGGATTTGTTGTTTTGCGGATTTCTCATGGTATAAAGTTTTGCGGTAAGTGATTGATGTAGTGTAGTTATAATTGAAAATAAATTTAAAGTTTAGTCAAAGCTGAAATTTGGAATGGTGGGTACCTGTTGGTTCAACATTGTTTAGATGTTGTTCAAATAGGAAATATTTAGATGGATCTAGCTTCTTGATTTAAATATGTGGGTAAGTGTTCAGATACACTAATGCAGCATGACAAATTCGTATTAGGAAGCTGATATTTGGAATGGAGGTTCCTGTCATTTGATCATTGCTGTAGTCTAGTTACACGTGAAACATACATTTAAAATTTAGTCATACTTTTACCTGTTTTGTACTTAGTTCTTTTGGGCTGAAATCTCACCGTAAAGTTGGAATGCACCAAGTACTAAAGGACACTGTTAATTGGAATGGAGGTTCTCCTGTGGGTTGAATATCGATGTACTGACACATCTTTCTGTTGACAGATACCAATTCAACCCTTTCTCCCATAGAAGCGACTTTTAGCGTATTTACTTTATTCCTCCGCTGAGGAAAATAGTTCCAGTTTATACCCTCATGAACAATTACCATTACAAATATTTTATATAGTCTCGCAGATTTTAGCTTAAAGCAGGCTGAAGTGAAGCAGAATGCGCCTTAAAGGCACATTCTGCTTTACTTTCAACCTGCTTTAAGTGGTAACCTGTCTTCAAAACTAGAAGCAGGCTATGAGATAAAGGGTTAAGGAGGGTTTGCAGGTGGCGAGAGTTGCTATTCGCCGACAGCTCTTGACTTTTTTGCTGAGATCAAAGTTAGTGGAACTCATAAGTACTACATGGCATATTTTACCTTGGACGCTGTTATTTGGAATCTTGGTTCCCTGTGGGTTGAACATTGATGGAGTGTAGTTTAAACACCCGGGGTTTTGGCTGAAAGTTTAAGGTTAAAGTTTTGGTTTAAGTGTTGCGATGCACTTATACTACAATATTGGTCCTATGAAACTCATGTATGGAATGGAGGTTCCCTGTGGGTATGACATTGATGTAGTGTTGTTAAAATAGACAAATAGTTGGATTTGTTTTACATAATTACACCTGTCGTAGACTCATAGACTTTGCTTTTTGACTTAAATCTTCAAGTTTCAGTTTTGGGATAACTGTCCATGATCACTAATACAACGATCATGGGATATTTGTACTAGGCAGCTGATTTTTTTACTACATTTTCCCTGTGGTTTGATCACAATTATATCTGTTTTGGACTTATATTTAAAATTAAACATTGCAGTAGACGAGCACTGCTCTGTTCCCAAACAGTTCTTGTTTCTGTTAAATCGAGATTTAATATACAGTAAAATCCTTTTATTACCGTACTGCTAAATGAGGTGACTTTTTTAAGATGGATATAGTCTGCGTTTTCCTTTCACTTTTAGAATGTTTGATATTTTTATTTAAACGGCATCTATAATCCTGTCTTGTGACATCTCTTTAAAATCCTCTTGGAAAGACGATTCCAAAGAGATGTCACAAGACAGGATTAGATAGAGAAATATATTAATTGACACGACATCGTCTGTTTTAACATTTGCGTCTGCTTAGACTCTTGTATCGATTGATTTAATCTATCAACTGATCTATCAATCATTATCCCAACCAGAGCAATAATGTCTAAGAGAGACAACTCTAAGCGTATACCTGTGAACGAGTTATCCCCCTTTGACAGCTTAAATTTGACAAAAAGCATAAGCAGTGGGCAATATTGAGTTATCACATACGAATATGTTAAAAAGTCAGAATTCGGATCAGGGTAAAATGTTTGTGATTTAGGGACCGATTTAGAACTTTACAATAAGGAAGAAATGTCCATTTCATACTTCCAGCAGACACAATAATTATGTCACACACTGTTGATGGAGTTTTTGAAAAGCCTCTAGCTATTACTTAAATACTCTCCTTATCTCGAAATCAATTTAACCCTTTCAGTGTCATTATGACAGAAATATCGTCTAACACAGACACCGCCATATAATCGTCTGCTTATATTTTTCGACTGCTATTACCTCTAAAGTTTGGAAATGTTTTACGTTTTTGACTTAGGAAACATTGTCGTATTTTTATGTCTCAAGTTTAATTTCTAGCTATTTGACATCAGCAATTTCGACTAAGGATAAATCTCCATGGAAAATTTAAATGTGTGTCAAAAACAGTTTGGATCCTGATCAAGTTTTGCGTTTGGATTAAGATTCAAAGTGCTTGCAATTTACCATTTTTGCAAATTTAGGAACCTAACTGCTTGCAAATTGCCATTGTTGCAATTTTAGGATCCAAACTGTTTGCAAATTGCCATTTTTGCAAATTTAGGGTCCAAACTGCTTGCGATTTTTCATTTTTGCAACTTTAGGATCCAAACTGTTTGCAAATTGCCATTGATTGCATTTAGGATCCCAACTGCTTGCAAGTTGCCATTTTTGCAATTTAGGATTCAAATGTTTGCGAGTTTCCATTTTTGCAAATTTAGGATCCAAACTGTTTTTTGCAAAATTGTCATGGTATTCGGATCAAGGCACCGACGGCATTACAGTACTGGTATGTTCGACTTAAACAAGTTAAATTTAACTAGATTCTGCTGTTGAAATAAAGGTTAGTTCGACATAAGTGTGTTCGGGTTAACCGGCGTTCGTCTGATTTCCATGTGTACGATATCGACTATAAAATAGCTAGATATGTAACGTTGTCATTTCATGGTCCCAACTTTTTGTCAATTCGAGGAGCTGCAATTAATCCGCAAATTCTGAAAAGAGAAAATGTCGAAAGTTCACTGCTATGACGTAATCTGCTTTATAACACTATTGTCGTCTGCTTTTATTATCTAAATTTATGTCAGGTAGTATCGTAATGAGCGTCAAACTATTCACAAATAAAACTACAGAAGAACTTCGTTATCTCGAAGTCGGTTTTGTCGAACATACCCGTATTTCAAAGTTAAAACGTGGCTAAGTCACGTTTTAACCTTGGAATATGGGTATGTTCGACTTAACAGCATGAAATAAAGCAGTTCATATGTCGAACTATCGGATAGTTGGAGTTATACGAGTTCGAGATATCGAAGTTCGACTGTAGTACTTTGGCGTATGACCACTGAACAGGGTCCAAACAAACCATTGTACTCGGATGAGTAAGCAGACAGGCTACATTCAGTCCGCACATATCTAGGGCATGAGTTCAAAATCAAGGTTATATGTCCATCTCCCATTTGTCGTCTGCTTCAACTGCAACAGCTTGTAAGAGCTCGGTAGCAGTGTTCCTGTCTATAGTTTGATTACAGACACAAGTGACACATACACAGTATCAATAGTTTTGATCCTAATCAGAAGCAGTTTTTTTGTATCCAAACTTGTTGCAAATGCTGTTTGTAAGGCCCGTTTTACAGAATAAGGGTTGTAAACATTGTTGGCCACTTGCATTTAGGCCACAATAAACAACTGTGTGTTTCCAGCCACAGCGCCAAAACATACCATGTTTACAAGGCCATGATGCCATCCGTCTATTCCTTTGTATTTTAAACTTAAACTGAAATTTAGACTAGCTACTAGTCTGATAAATATATAATTTTTGAGAATGTATTCTGTTTTTCAATACTTTTTCATTGTGCCTTATTCCTACTACGGAGTCCAGCACTGATTTATCTTTAATTCTGGCTAGGAAAAGACAACCCAGTATGAATCAAAGGGAAATAATGATAAACTATTATAGAGACTGGCGCCAGTTTAACTGAAATTCTACTTGACACATTTTATTGAACCTTGATGAACATGATCAGTGCAGTCCTGGTCACTCGTTACCTTCTTGTTGGTTCGAATTCCAATATGGCAGCCATGGTAGACATCTTGGAAATCTTCTTTATACAGTCGAACTTCGATATCTCGAACTCGGTTAAATCGAACATACCCGTATTTCAAAGTTAAAACGTGGCTAAGCCTTTTAACTTTGAAATATGTGTATGTTCGACCTAATCGAGCTTGACATAATGCAGTTCATGTGTCGAAATATCGGATAGTTCGAGTTAAGCAAGTTCGAGATATCAACGTTCGACTGTAAATATGGGATATTACATGAGTGTTCATAATTTATTGGATTTATTAAACGAGTCTTTTAGAAAACGATAAAAACGAGGCTTTGCCGAGTTTTTATCGTTTTCTAAAACGACGAGTTTGATAAATCCTAAAATTAATAACACGAATGTTATATTCTTTTTATAACATAACCTAGAAAAGTTATTTATCACAGCCTTTAAGGTCAAGTGAATGCTAAGCGCGATATAAGTAGATCTATACAGGGAAAAAAGTTGTTCCAAATTATCCCCGTTCACTGGCATAATGTTTATGTTATTATATGTATTAATAAGCACTTTCATGTAGATCTAATATTGATTATTTGAATTACACCAAAAATCTATAAATTGAATCTACATGATGGAAAGAAGACGTTGGAAATTGAACGCATAGAACGCATTTTAACGACGTCACAAGTAACGACGTCGTGGCATACCTCATTTGCATAGTTATTTAACTAGTTATATATTACATTTAAACAACGGGTGTTATTCAACGCTCACGCCGTCTGTTATGTTATAAACATGTATAACTTTTTGCTGCAGAAACATCAAAATGATGAGTTTCATAAGGTGTGGATACTGACCGACGCCAAATCATTCGGCATCTGATCACGACTAAGACTGTTTGCAAGTTTTATTTTATTTAAAAAGCAATTTATTTATTTAATACTATTTCAACCAATTATCCAATAGTCTGTTTATAGTTTTGTTCATACGGTAAATATATTCATGACTGTATAAATTAATCCAATACCCGCTCACCAATGACACGTGGTCACGAATAACGACGTTGGCTTACGGTGGAACCCAACTTTTATTTAATGCGACCTATTGATATGGCTTACTCAGCCAATGCATACTTACGTTGTTTGAACATTTGAGCATGTATGTTGACTGTTTAGTTTAAACTGTTTAAACATCGCTCATACATTTAAAGCGTGCTAGGTTATCCGAGTTTAAACTGGATAGACACAGGAGAAAGAGGAAGGTTAGTGTTTTTGTCTATTTTCTTTCAACACCATCTCCCGCCTTTGCCATCTTATGATTGCTTGAGTCTTAGGCAGGTTGAACTTTCGACACATAGTAACTCATGTTGGTTATTATGCCCCTTGTAGATATTTTTGGTTTACCAAAACATGAACCAGTCTTCTTGGAATCCTCGGTAGTTAAATAAATATACTGGTCTAAATTAGCAAAACAGTGCTCTGGATTCTTCCTGGTTCCAGGCTTAGATATTGGATAAATCCACTTTTGATGTAAGGGGTGTCTGGTTACGGTTTTTGTATTGAAATTCCTACCAGCAAACAGCAATTATGCGGCGTCTGATCAGAGTCTTAACTGTTAACCTATAGATGACCCTTTTTAGGAGACTAGGCGCACATATGTTAAATGCCTGGATTTCTGATGCATTTATCGGGCTTTTTGAAGGGTTCATTTTATATGTTATCCGTGTCTATACTAGGAATATCTTATTAATTAATGAACATGATCTAGATCTATTTCATGTTTTAACTGTAAACCGACGAGACGTCACAGTATGGGATATCTTGATCAATTTTCTATATTGCTTGCAACATACATTCTTAGCTATACGTGTATATATGAGCAATTCAAGTGTATACACTATTGATGCATTTGCATTTTAACAGTTTGTATCCAGATCAGATGTTGAGTACATTTGTGTCTGATCAAGATCCCAATTGCTTGTACTTTCTTTATTCAAATTGCCAAGTAAATCTGTAATTAAGAAAAAAGCAGATAACACTTTAAACTCATTACCCCTTAGCTTGTTGACAACACATTGAAAACTTAGCTGCAGTACTGTACCTCTAACTCTAGACCAACTGTATCCACAATACAGTTACGATATCGCAACTAATTGAAACTAAACACCTTATAGGGCATAATACCGGAACATCTCACGGAGGGGAGATATGTTTTTGAGTTAATTTTTCCTTTCAATAAATGCCTCTATTTCATTTGTTATTGATATTCATACGCCACCTGACCGAATTACTCAATATTCCTACGCCGGTACTACTTTTTGTGACAAATATTGAAGAAATGGAGAAATTCTGCTTTTTTTTAGGTGAAATTAAGCTATTCAATATGAAATCTTAGTTTGGATTATTAATCATCTTTTCTTTTTCTTTTTTTGAAATGTGATATTTTGGATGAAATTGAATAGGCTATGTAATGTTTAACTTTTCGCCCGACTCACAGGTACATTTGACCAGGAACGTAGATAAGATAATCTACGTTTCCTGATTTGACCCATTCAATTTTATTTTTTACTCTACCACTTTTATATAGACTGAATCATATACGGTAGAGTAGATCTAGATCTAATAAGTTTTCGCATTCAATCTGCAAATGGCTTTATTTAAATTCAAATGTAACATCAAATGAGTTAATTACCAGATCAAGTAAAAAACCACTTTACGGAATGAACAAAGGAATTGTGAAAACTATACAGTTTACAACTGATTTTGACTTATTTAATGACCACTGCTTAAGTAGTGGCATATGCCAATCTATAGCAAATGTGTCTTATATGCAGCATTACCTTCATTCCGTAAATTATTGTTTTATCAACAACAGAAATGCTAAATTTCCAAGTGGGATTGTATATCTTTTAAACAATTGCCACAATTATTTACGGAATGAATGTCAAACTAGTAGCAGCACATTTATATTGTTGGATATATATATATATGATCGAAATAACATGCACAATAAATGAACTGAAACATCCTTTTTGTGACCAAATATTTTTATCAATAATTGTATCAATCTCTATATACTACTACCGGAATAGCCCACGGGCCCATGTATTTTGATTGATTTTTCCATAGGCCGTGAGATGTTCCGGTAGTAGTATACTACTACCGGAATAGCCCACGCTCCCATACAAATCAATGCTTTTTTCCATAGGGTGTGGGCTGTTCTTACATCCCACGCTCAATCTTAAAATTGCCATTTTTAGACACTAACCCCAAAAATATTTCCAAGCCCCTGTTTTCTAGCTTTATTATCCCCACAGGGAAACCCCTACCCCGGGGGGTGATGTCCCCCCTAGTAGCAGCACATTTAGATTGTTGGATATAATTATGTGATCGACATATCATGATTCATAAACGAACTCAAACATCTTTTTTTTGTGAGCCAATATCTTCATAAATAATTGTATCGATCTCTATATACTACTACCGGAATAGCCCACGGGCCCATGTATTTTGATTAATTTTTCCATAGGCCGTGAGATGTTCCGGTAGTAGTATACTACTACCGGAATAGCCCACGCTCCCATACAAATCAATGCTTTTTTCCATAGGGCGTGGGCTGTTCTTACATCCCACGCTCAATCTTAAAATTGCCTTTTTTAGACACTAACCCCAAAAATATTTCCAAGCCCCTGTTTTCTAGCTTTATTATCCCCACAGGGAAACCCCTACCCCGGGGGTGATGTCCCCCTAGTAGCAGCACATTTAGATTGTTGGATATATGTGATCGAAATATGAATAATAAATTGAACTGAAACATCCTTTTTGTGACCAAATATCTTCATCAATATTTGTCTCGCTCTTATATACTACTACCGGAATAGCCCACGGGCCCATGTATTTTGATTGATTTTTCCATAGGCCGTGAGATGTTCCGGTAGTAGTATACTACTACCGGAATAGCCCACGCTCCCATACAAATCAATGCTTTTTTCCATAGGGCGTGGGCTGTTCTTACATCCCACGCTCAATCTTAAAATTGCCATTTTTAGACACTAACCCCAAAAATATTTCCAAGCCCCTGTTTTCTAGCTTTATTATCCCCACAGGGAAACCCCTACCCCGGGGGGCGATGTCCCCCCTAGTAGCAGCACATTTAGATTGTTGGATATAATTATGTGATCGACATATCATGATTCATAAACGAACTCAAACATCTTTTTTTTGTGACCAAATATCTTCATCAATAATTGTCTCGCTCTTATATACTACTACCGGAATAGCCCACGGGCCCATGTATTTTGATTGATTTTTCCATAGGCCGTGAGATGTTCCGGTAGTAGTATACTACTACCGGAATAGCCCACGCTCCCATACAAATCAATGCTTTTTTCCATAGGGCGTGGGCTGTTCTTACATCCCACGCTCAATCTTAAAATTGCCATTTTTAGACACTAACCCCAAAAATATTTCCAAGCCCCTGTTTTCTAGCTTTATTATCCCCACAGGGAAACCCCTACCCCGGGGGGTGATGTCCCCCCTAGTAGCAGCACATTTAGATTGTTGGATATATGTGATCGAAATATGAATAATAAATTGAACTGAAACATCCTTTTTGTGACCAAATATCTTCATCAATATTTGTCTCGCTCTTATATACTACTACCGGAATAGCCCACGGGCCCATGTATTTTGATTGATTTTTCCATAGGCCGTGAGATGTTCCGGTAGTAGTATACTACTACCGGAATAGCCCACGCTCCCATACAAATCAATGCTTTTTTCCATAGGCCGTGGGATGTACTTACATCCCACGCTAAATCGTAAAATTGCCATTTTTAGATGCTTACCCCCAAAAAATCCATGCCCCTGTTTTCTAGCTTTATTATCCCCGCAGGGAAAACCCTAGCCCGGGGGGTGATGTCCCCCCTAGTAGCAGCACATTTAGATCGTTGGATATAAATTATCGAAATATCATGAGCAAGAAATGAACTGAAACATCCTTTTAGTGACCAAATATCTTCATCAATAATTGTCTCGCTCTTATATACTACTACCGGAATAGCCCACGCTCCCATACAAATCAATGCTTTTTTCCATAGGCCGTGGGATGTACTTACATCCCACGCTAAATCGTAAAATTGCCATTTTTAGACACTTTTACTTTTAAACAATTGCCACAATTTATTTACGGAATGAATGTCAAACTAGTAGCAGTAGATTGTTGGACATATATGATCGAAATATCATGCACAATAAATGAACTGAAACATTCCTTTAGTGACCAAATATCTTCATCAATATTTGTCTCGCTCTTATATACTACTACCGTAATAGCCCACGGGCCCATGTATTTTGATTGATTTTTCCATAGGCCGTGGGATGTTCCGGTAGTAGTATACTACTACCGGAATAGCCCACGCTCCCATACAAATCAATAAGAATTTCCATAGGGCATGAGCTGTTCCGGTAGTAGTATAATAGAGCAACAACCTTTCAACAGTTTCAAGCGTTTTATGATCCCAAACAAGCTTCATTCCGTAATTCTTGATTTTCGTTTATTTCGTTTATTTTTGTTATATTAACCCTTGAATCGGCAACATTTCATATGAAATATACTTTTATCATATGCGCGCATACTTCCGAGGCGAAGTTGTCAAGGAATTAACCATAACCATATTTATTTTAGAAGCCGGACTACTTTTTTCCCCGCGTGATCTATTCTGGTATTATGCCCCTTATAGTCCGTTTCTAGTTTTAAAGACAGGTAATACTTTAAGCAGGTCGAAAGTAAAGCAGAAAGCGCATTCAGGCGCATTCTGCTTTACTTTCAGTCTGCTTTAAGCTACCATCAGTTCTGCTAGGATGTAGAAAATATGTCTTATGTTACATATTCATAACTATAAATTGGAATTTTTTTCTTCAGTGAAAGAACATATATTAAGGTCGCGTGGGAGCAGACATACTGGCGTTGGGAGAGTTTAATACTCTCTTTATATTTCTGATTATTCATATTTATCCTGCTACTAGCTGTTTTGGTGACATGATAATAGGGCTAGATAACGCAATTGATCAATATCCTACCATTTCCCTATATGGAGAGCGATTATTCGAGTTCGGAATTATCTATGTTATATTTAGACATGGGTATCCAGTCACTACCTTATAAGGTGTACCTAGGAATACAGAACCGTGTTGACATAAACTGTTTTCGACAAATGAGTCATCATTTGCCCCGTACAGCAGTGCAGATAAAATGATCAATGATTGAGAGAGAATTTAAAATGGCACATGATCAAATGTTTGTTTATGAAAATTTAAACCACTTTTCGTTTTTTTCTTCAAATATTAAAAATTGCTGCTTGGTAATCAGTTTAGAGCCTGACAACATTGTCGTTCGTGTATTGCTTATATGGCCGACTGAAATTAAATAAGGAACTTTGTTTGTGCAACAGGTAACCCAGCATCTGGTCTGGTTCCACACTGTTCTCAATGACATTTATTGATTATGCAGACATAGGCTTATTGGAAAAAACTAAAAGGAAACATCTTTCCAACCGTACATGTAACATTAACCTATAATATTTATAAGTCAGTTATAATTAGATATGACCTTTTTGTCAAGAACATATTTATGGACTCCAAATAAGGAGAGTATTTCAAAAACTAAATTCGTTATATCTTCTTTAAACACTATTGTGTAACTACTTATATATTAAATGAATAGTTACACCAAAGGATTTGGTGCTGAAATTAATGAAAACATGTTGGATTTATTCAGTGTACTTCCTCTTATCTGGACCCCTCCATATTTGGCAGGTATATCCATAGCTTATCTCCTTTATTCATGAGTAATTGTAGTTTACTGTTTATCTGTTGCCGCTATTTAACCCATTTGTCCTCAGTGAATTATTCCATGTTTTATATTGGATTAGTCCATTTTTGATCAAAAGGATGCAAGGTCAAAATTTTCATTTTGTTTTATATTCCTATCATCAAAAAGTGTAGACTCTGATCATTGTTTGCCTATGTCCCATATATGGGATCGTGGGCACAAATGGGTTAAAGTGTTCCTGCATATACGTATATACTGACAGAAACGGTATACAAGCGACTTTACTGCTCGCTTTCTTTAGATAAAGGCATCAGTCTTGAGCATTTAAAATAGGTTATGTAACTCTTTGCAAGCTGGGTAATTTTGTCGTCAGCAACAGTTCTTGTCTGCTACGATTCTAAAGTTATTTTTTCCAAATTTCTTTTCAAAACAGATACTCAGAATGACAAACAGTTTGAATCCTGATGAGACGCCACATTATGTTGCGTCTCATCAGGATCAAAACTGATTGCAAAGGTTATATATTACAGTTTTCACGACTAGCAAGATAAGAGTTAATCTTCTTTTTTTAAGACGACATCTTCATCTTTTGAACGACAGCTTAACATCGATGTTTGATTTTACACATGTTTAGTTTATTGAATTTTGTGAATTTCAGTGAGATGATATATCAGAAGGTGTATCAATATTGAGCTGACATTTCTCAACTAACCTTGTTTAGGTTATAGACTGAACCATGGATATACTGGGGATTGTGGAGCTGCCATTTTGGCTGGTTTGCTGCCTGTCAATCACTTTGACCATTGTCATGTAAGTATTTAACTCCCATACTCCTGAAACTTTTAATTTGAAAATTCCAATTTCCAATTAAGTACAGACCATTTACGACTATTTAGGGTTAATTGCAAGAAAATTTTGCAAAATGACCAACAGTACATACCCTGACCAGAGGGTTCATGTACTGATCAGGGGCCCGTTTCATAAAACTTCGTACGACAAATGTTGTCGTAAGTCAAAACTGTAAAATACATTTAATTTCTGATTTCTCTATCTAATCCTGTCTTATTACAACTCTTTGGAATCGTCTTTTCTAGACGATTCCAAAAAGATGTCACAAGACAATCAATGATGGAAAAATAAAAACAATTGAGACTTTTATGATCTGACTTACGACAATATTTGTCGTACGAAGTTTTATGAAACGGGCTACAGGACCTGCACTATTTGCATCGGGTACCGTAAGTGTATCCTTCACAGGAATAGTGTTATTAATGAAGAGTTGTCACTAGGATTGCAGGTGATAGCATTGACGAAGTGAAAAACGAGTATACGAAGAGATTTAGATAACATGTAGTTTTATTTCAAACACACACATTTTTATTTTGAAATCCTATGATGTGACCATGCAAAATAATTGTCCCAAAGAGACAATGTTATTGAATATCCAAAACATAGCTTTACGTGGAGATATAGAAGAACAAAATGAATGTTGAATCTGTATTATTACTCACTCTTACCAGAGACATAAATAAGTCTCTGCTCTTACCTAGATCTCTGTATTGCAGTCATATCGCGACATCCGGCTTATACATGTAACAGATTATTACAGGTTGAGAAAGGTCCAAGATGCCACTTTTAACACTGCTTCAAGCACAAATCTCCAACTTGGTAGAACCACCGACCTTTCCCAAGCCAGCTGGAAGGTACTCCACACGTTAAAAATACGAAGTGCCCTGATCGGGACGCGAACCTCAGCGAAAGAGAGTTGACCACTTAACCCTTTGAACCCTAGTCCCGCATATAGGCGTGCTTTTCAAACAGTGTACATGTGAATAGTACACATGTCCTATGCAAACAGTGAAGACCCAGATCAGAGGGCTCCGAAAGGAGCCCTCTGATCAGGGTCTTCACTGTTTGTCATAATTCCAAAAAATGACAAAAACAACCCTTAAAAGTCAGAAATGGACTAGACTAAAATCGAAACTGGGATTGTCAATTTGAAGTTTTAGGGAGGAAAGAGTTAAAGCAGCCAAAACACATTCTTTGCAAAGCTGGGTCACGAAATCTTTGCATATGTTACATGTAATAATGTATAACTGTGTAGATCTGTAATACCGGGATTGGGAAAGTTATTTTTCAGCCGCGAGTCGTGCAGTTGGTCATCTTGTTTCTGTAAGGCAATTCTGTTTGACCTCTAAAGGGGATTTTCTATGTACCCTGTCAGAACACAGGGTACAGTGGAGAAAACTCTATTCTTTCCCGTTTAAACGCACACGAAACGCAAACGCATCGCAGTAAAAAAGAGAAAATGACAATTTTTAGACAATTCTGACTTTCTATCTTAATCTGAGTGGCAAACAGTTTGGAGCCTGATCAGACGCTGGGTTACCCGGTGTCTGATCTGGCTCCAAACTGTTTGCAAAGAAACTTATAGTTTTAGCGTAAACGCGTTTATTGGGAAAGAATAACGTTTTCTCCACTGTACATAACTACGTCTTCTTAGCCAATCAGAATCGAAGAATTTATTTTACAATATAATAATGTAACCTTTTTGGATGTTTGTCTGCCTTTCAGATACACATGGTACAAACAAAGTATATTTGGACGTTTGGGCGTCACAAAGATCCCAACAATGTTTTTCTTTGGTGACTTTTTCAAACTCATATCTAAGGTAACTATAGAATGATTAACCCATTACTCCATAAACATGCATTTTTGCGCCATTCGTTTTATTCCTCTACTGAAGAAAAATCTTCTACTTACACGGTCATAAATATGTAACATGAGAAATGTTTTCTTAATTCTAGCAGATGGTAGCTTAAAGTAGGCTGAATATAAAGCAGAATGTACCATAAGGCGCGTGAATTCTGTATTACTTTCAGGTCATCTGTCTTCAAAACTAGAAACAGTCTATCGGGTAATGAATTAAATGTTTGCCCCTACCATAGAGTTATCCATCCATCTGTTGAACTGCCTGTCTGTATGGCATCTTGGTTAGACGTTGTGTTTATCGGAAACATATGAGCCATGCCATGACAAAACCAGCCTCATTGTATTGAAGTGTTGTACTGAACAAAAACTACATTAAATACTTTAGATGTATGTAGGTGTCAAACAGTGTAGATAAAGGCCAGCCACCGCGTCTTTGACGCGGCGGCTGGCCTTTATATACACTGTTTGCAATGAAATAAAGCTTTTATGTCATGGCACGCTCGTATATGTTTTACAAACATTCTTTTCGTACATGTGCAGGAAATTACACATGGCATTACGTCAATGTTTTATTTTTATGCCTTTACATCTAATGTATCATATCTATATACTATAGAGTAATATAGCATAATGTAAGGGTCAAGATTAGAGAGAATAAAGTAACATTTGTATAATTTTCTCCGCTGCAGTTGTGTGACTACTTCATTAGAATTGTTTTCAGCACTAAATAGGTGGCATGTTAAATAAACGTTGCCTAATTCTGAACTAAATCTGTTAAAGCTGTTAATTGATGATTGAGAATGACATCAGAAACATTATTTAACAATACGTAAATATCATTTTAAATCCTGTTTTGACAGTGATTTGCCGGGCCCTTGATCTGTACCTGAACAGCTATGCAAATGACAATAAATATTGACAGTGCTTAAACGTGTAAACAAAAGTACCTAAATAATAAACAAAAGAACAAGACTAAATTGAAAATTTGAAGTGTTCTTTTGAAGTTTCAAGGGGTGAAATAGATCAGCAGCCACTCGCATAAAGCGCTAAAACACATCTTTGCTTGACTCAATGATTAATGTAGTAGTTACAGTGGAGAATCTGCTATTCTTTCCCGTTTAAACGCAAACGTACGCAAACGCAAAACACTGAAACGTAGAAAAGTGAAATTTTGGACAATTCTGATAATTCATGTTTATCTTGGTGGCAAACAGTTTGGAGCCTGATCAGACGCCGGGTTACCTGGCGTCTGATCTGGCTCCAAACTGTTTGCATTGGAAATTACAGTTTTAGCGTAAACGCGTTTATTGGGAAAGAATAACGTTTTCTCCACTGTATTGTGTGGTAGAACATTTTACCTTTTGTTTTGTACAGGGTGTTTCTTATTATGATGCAAAGCTGGTGGCGAGGTATGGAAAAGTGTTTGGGTAAGACATCACAGTATTTATTTCTATCACAAGCAGCAAGAGTCGACTTTGCAAACAGTTTGGACTACAATCCGAATAATGCGGCTTCTGGTCAACATTTTCTTTAGTCAGAATTTCAAAATATTGAATTTTATATATCATTACAGATGATGATTTTTAGCAGACCAGTTTTGTCTGAGAAAGGGGTAAATCCGAAAGTTGGATATTGAAGGATTAATCTTTAACGTGCAGTGAAGCAGTAAATGTATCCTTTGAAAAGAGAACTGGAA
This sequence comes from Gari tellinella, assembly GCA_922989275.2. Classification (NCBI taxonomy): domain Eukaryota; kingdom Metazoa; phylum Mollusca; class Bivalvia; order Cardiida; family Psammobiidae; genus Gari; species Gari tellinella. Next base: position 53,066,295 of record OV277866.1, read on the forward strand.
TATACAGAGCTCCAACTATGATCACTGATTAGTATAGCAAATACGAAAACAGTTATGTCTCAACAAACATATGATATAATTATTTAAATCGCTTCACAGAGACTGCTCTAACGAGAAGTACATCATATAGTTTGGCGGGGGCATAATGGTCCTGCATATTTTTCATTTTCGAGCAGAATGTACTCTTGGATCCGAGTCTGCACTATTATGCTCCTCCACAAAGTGTGCGGGCATATAGTGTTACCCTTGTCTGTACAGTGGAGAAAACGTTATTCTTTCCCAATAAATGCGTTTACGCTAAAACTATTATTTCTATTGCAAACAGTTTGGAGCCAGATCAGACGCCGGGTAACCCGACATCTGATCAGGCTCCAAACTGTTTGCCATCATGATAAAAATGGATTATCAGAATTGTCCAAAAGTTGCACTTTTCTACGCTTTAGTGTTTTGCGTTTGCGTTTCGTTTCGTTTAAACGGGAAAGAATAACGTTTCGAGACGATTCTAATGAGTAGTAACACTTTAGGATTTGGTTCTAAAAAGAGTGAGAAAATGCTGGATTTGTTGAAATAACTACCTCTTATCTGGAGCCCTGACCCCATCCCTGTATCAAATGTTGTCGAGGTAGGATGTGAGGGATTTATCACAACTAGTGAACGTTGTAGTCAATCCTGAGTATCAAAGTTGGTTTTGTTTCGTTGTTTGTTTGTTGTTTGTGTTTTGGGGGAGATAGAAGGGGGGATCCCAAATCCCCATTTACATGGGCAGCTATTTTTGGAAAATTGGGGAAAAATGTCATAACACTTGTTGCTGATTATGAAAATGTGAGCCACACATATCAAATGTATACTGAGAAATTACATGATGCGAGTAAAACGTAATAGTGTCATTCTCGTTTTGTCAGGTCACGAAAAAATGAAAATGGTCAGGTAAAATTTGTTATGGAGTGTATTCAACGTTTGCTTAACTTTTCTTCAGTTTCTTCTTTGGAAATATTCCCATGATGCACATAGCGGATACAGAGATGATTAAACAGATCTTGGTGAAAGAATTCCCCAAGTTTTCAGTTAGATTTGTGAGTACCATTAGAACAGTTAACCCTCTAATCCATATACGCATTTTACACCTTAATTTATACTGCCTGTATTTATATTAATCTACCTGTTTACGATATCATAATGAAAATTCATATGTAGCCTTTATATGGGGAGTAGGTAGAGGTACACTAAGGCATTTCAGGGGCCCGTTTCATAAAACTTCTTACGACAAAAGCGATCGTAAGTCTAATCTTTAAAATACATTTAATTTCTGATTTCTCCGTCCAATCCTGTCTTGTGACATCTCTTTGGAATCGTCTTTTCAAGACGATTCCAAAGAGATGTCACAATACATGATTAGGTGGAGATATAAATAATAATTGAGACTTTTATAATATGACTTACGACAAGATTTGTCGTACGAAGTTTTATGAAACGGGCCCCTGTTGTGGAAAGGGTTAACGCCTACTGAAATTATATACATTTTGATGAAAAAGACATTCTCTTTTTAGGCCGTCGAGAGCAAACCGAAAGGAGTGAGTTCTTCAGTAAGCATAGCGTCTGGAACACAGTGGAAGTTCTTGAGGACTGCATTGTCTCCAGCGTTCACCTCAGGAAAGATAAAAATGGTAACACAAATTTCCTATATTGCGTTCTCTGCAAGAATTTGCCTCAAATACTCAACTTGTATTAACCTTTTGCTCCAGAGAGACTCTGTTCACACCTTGAGGCTTCGTTCATCCCTGTAATTTCAATTGGATAAAACCAGTTACCAAATGGCATATTGCATGTGTACAATTTACAGGTACACTGTTTGTAAAGGATGCATATTATATGTTTCTCAGAGTTTTATGAGTTTATGCTTTAGGCAGCTTGTGGATATGCTTTATTGTTGTCCTACATTAAGCCGACAAACTTTTTTAAAGTTGATAATACACTTGGATGAATAGTCGGTTCCTGCATGGTTAAGGGTTGCAAATCTTTCTTAAATTCACTGATTTTAACATTTTCTATGAGTTTTATGACTTAATGCAGGTAGTTGCTTGATATTTCTCAAAAGCAAAACAACTTGTCCTTTTTAAGTTTTTTGTTTTATTTGTGTCCTGCTTTAAGCTCCAATCCGTGTTAAAGATTTCATTTATTTGGCTCTGTGTTGACTACCGGTAAGGATCTAGCCTGTTTGTTTCAATAATTAAATAATCGGTTTTACAGGATTTAAGTGTTTCAAAAACTGCAAAACTAGTAGCAGATGTACAATGTACAACATAGTGAAGTTTGTGACTGAACCGAGACTAGAAACCAGAGCCTTTGGCATGCTTTACCCTACCCTAAGCTACATAGTGAAGTATATCAACTGTCTCATCATAATCTCTACCCTGCTACACAATGCACAGTGCGATTCTAAAAATGTGTGTTTTATTTTTAAGATTCCAAATGTTTCATTTTTTCAGATGAATACTCTTTTGGCTGACTGTTTTAAAACCTTTGATGAGAACTTACAAGACAAGATGGCCGAGACTCCAGAAGGTTTTGACATAGCTCCGTAAGTCAAATATTGTATTAGTTTCAGTAATATATACTATTGGTAATCACAGAAAAAACGACAGAATAAAGTTACTGTACTCATTTATCAGGTAGTTTGATGATAAGAAACTCTATGTTTGTTCATGATAATCTAATCTGTCTAAACATTTTTGTAAAGCTCTATTCTGTTCCGTGTTTTATATTCATGGCAAAACTCAACCTATCGTGAATATTTAAAGTGAACGTTATAAAGATGAAACCTTTGTTTATATAGATCTAGTCTGCTCATATATTATCAATGGCTATTATTTTGTTGCAGTATCTGAGTGCCCAAGCGCAGGAATTCAAATCAGACACTGACTTTACATTATAATACGTTTTTTGGTGTGTTTCTCTATTTTGATAATTATGCCCCTTTACAAATTTTTAGCTCACCTAAGCCAAAGGCTCAAGGTGAGCTATTGGGATGGCCCTGTGTCCGTCGTCCGTCGTCGTGCGTCGTGCGTTGTGCGTCGTTGTTAACAATTGATTCAAATGACATCTTCTCCTTTACCACTTGACAGATTTCAACCAAACTTTACGGGAATGTTCCTTGGGCAAAGCTCTTTCAAATTTGTTCTAAGAATTGAAAACAATGCAGAACTCTGGTTGCCATGGCAACCAAAGTGAAAAAATAAGGAAATCTTAAAAAATCTTCTTGTCTGAAACTACAAGGGCCAGAGCTTAGATATTTGGCACATAGCATCATCTACAGGTCCTCTATCAAGTTTGTTCAAATTATGTCCCTGGGGTCAAATTGGCCCCGCCCCGGGGGTCACAGTTTTACATAGAGTTATATAGTGAAATTTTCAAACGTCTTCTCCTCTGGAACTAATATGGCCAGAGCTTTGATATTTGGCATGGTGACACTTCTAGATGTCATATACCTATTTTGTTCAAATGGTTTTGGTCGGTTGCATATCTAGGTCACAGGAGCTAAAAATAGATTTTTTTCAGTGAAAACTTAAAAAATCTTCTTGTCTGAAACTACAAGGGCCAGAGCTTAGATATTATGCACATAGCATCGCCTACAGGTCCTCTATCAAGTTTGTTCAAATTATATCTCTGGGGTCAAAATTGGCCCCGCCCCCGGGTGTCACAGTTTTACAAAGAGTTATATAGTGAAATTTTCAAACGTCTTCTCCTCTGAAACTAATATGGCCAGAGCTTAGATATTTGGCACATAGCATCGCCTACAGGTCCTCTATCAAATTTGTTCATTATGTCCCTGGGGTCAAAATTGGCCCCGCCCCGGGGGTCACAGTTTTACATAGAGTTTAATATAATATAGTGAAATTTTCAAACGTCTTCTCCTCTGAAAATAATATGGCCAGAGTTTTTATATTTGACATGGTGACACTTCTAGATGTCCTTTACCTGTTTTGTTCAAATGGTTCCAGTCCGTTTCAAATGTAGGTCACAGGAGCTAAAATAGATTTTTACAATGTAAACTTTAAAAAATCTTCTTGTCTAGAACCCTAGTACCCTGATCTTAGATATTTGGCATATAGCATCATCTACAGGTCCTCTATCAAGATTGTTCAAATTTAATAATGCCCCTTGGGTAAAAAATGACCCCGTACTTGACATAAATCATTATCTCCATTTTGTCAACTATTCTCAGGTGAGCGAAATATGCCCCATGGGGCTCTTGTTTAAATCGTTCCCTGTGACTCAACGCAAGCTATTGTGATTGCACTGTTTTGGCGTCCATCGTCGTGCGTCGGCGTTAATAAATCCACCAAATGTCATTTCCTCTTATAACACTTGACCGACTTCAACGAAACCTTATTTGAACGACGCTCTTTAAATTTCGTTCAAATAATTGGGTTCGGTGCAGATATCTGATTAGCATGGCAACCAGAAAGAACACTTTGGAAAAGTAAAACAATCTTCTTGTTCCAAGTCGTAAGATATATAGTTTAGTATTTGTTATGTGCCATTACACTTTTGACCTCTATCACGATTGTTCAAATAATGCCCCTGGGGTAAAAAATGGCTCCGCCCTGGGGGTCAAAGGTTAACATAGCGTTATATAGTGAAATGTGTAAACATCTTCTTCTCTGAAACAGATGAGGCCATAGCTGTGATATTTAGCATGGTGTTATTTCCAGAGTTCGTTTATCAATTTGTTGAAAGTATACCGGTCAATTGCATAACTATCTAGGTCACAAGAGCTCGTTTGAATTCATAGTCCACAGAGCTTAGATATTTGGCACATATTATCATATACCGGTTCTCTTTTAAGTTTTTTCAAATTATGCCCCTAGGACGTGATATTTGACATGGTGACTCTTCTAGAGGTCTTTTGCCATTTTTGTCGAAATAATTCCCGCGTGTTGCATATCTAGGTAAAAAAGTTAAAATAGATTGTTTCTGTTAAAACTTAAAAAACAGTCCTGTCTGAAACCATAGTCCACAGACCTTAGATTGGACAGATGGCATCATCTACAGATTTTCAGTCAAGTTTGTTCAAAATTTAAGGGAAAGGTCGTAACTAATGTTGGCAGAACTTTTGGCCCAAACCTTTTGCTTTTATATTTGTATTTTATTAAAATTGATTATGCATTTGTGCTTTATTATTTGTATATGGAAATAAAAAATATTTAATATAAACTTAGATAATTGGCACATAGCACCATGTACAGGTCCTTATCACGTTTGTTATAGTGTGAACATTTGATGAAACACCTTCTACTCTGAAACTTGTGTGGCAAGATAGTTGATAGTTGGCATGGTGTAACTTATATATGTTATATGCCAATTGTGTTGAAATTGTTCTTGTCTGTTGCCCATGTAGGTCACACGAGCTTAGACAGATTTTAGGGAGCTTAATTATTTGGCACATAGCATCATGTACCGGTTCTCTTTTAAGTTTGTTTGTAACTTCTAGATGTTAAATGCCAATTTTGTTGAAATAGTTCCCGCCGTCTGTTGCCTATGTAGATCCCACTATTTACAACAGATTTGTCCAGGGAGCTTGGATATTTGGCACATAACATCATCCATCGGTTCTTTTTCAAGTTTGGTCAAATTATGCCCCTATGATCGAAATTGTACATAGAGTTTTATAGTGAAATTGTTAAACATGTTTTTCTCTTAAACTAATGTGGCAAGGGATTCGATATTTGGCATGATCAAACGTCTAGAGGTATTTTGCCAATTTTATTGAAACAGTTCCCGTTTCTTGCACATCTTGGTCACAGGAGCTTAAATATATTGTTTCAGTGAAAACTTAAACAAGTTTCCTGTCTACAAAACGCTTCCTGTCTGAAACCATTAAGCACTTAGATATTTGGTACATAGCAACATCAACAAGTTCTCTATCTATGCAAATTTCTTTCTTTTGTAGAAAAAGGTCCCTCCCCGGGGGTCAAAGTTTTACAAAGGGGTTTATATTGAACTCTTGATAAGCTTCTTCTCTGCAAATAATGTGTCAAGATATTTGATATTTGTTGTTGTTGTTGTTGGCGTACCTGTGCTTAACACTCACAGGACAGCTTGGTACAGACATTATTGTCTGTCAAGCTCAAGCTGGAGGATTACGTGCATAGCTGTTTTCAATTACCTCGCCATATAGGCAGCCATGCTCCGTCTTCAGAGGATTTGATATTTGGCATGGTGTAACTTTCAGAGGTTATTTGCCAATTTTGTCGAAATAGTTCCCGTACGTTGAATATTTAAGTCACAAGAGCTAAATAGATTATTGTCAGGGAAAACTTAAAACAAGTTTTCCTGTCTGAAACCATAATCCACAGAGCTAAGATACTGGGTCGCAGGGCACTGTTTACAGATCCTCTGTCAAGTTGTTCAAAATATGCCCTTGGGTGAAAAGTGGCCCAGCTCGGGGGTCAAATGTTTACAAAGAGTTATATAGTGAAGTGAAATCTTGAAACATCTTCTGAAATTAACGCGGCAAAAGTATATTTGGCATGGTGTAACTTCTAGATGTCCTTTACCAATTTTTTTGAAGGCCAACACCAATGAAACGTTTTACTAGATTACTAAACGTGTGACTGTTAGCACAACTCATTATTTTCATTTTTGCCAGCTATTCTCAGATGAGAGCATTTGGGCAAATGTCCCTCATTATGTAATGTTTGATAGCATTTCTTTTACGTAATCGTTTTTTCTGTCACTTTAATGACTTTCTTGATTTTTCTTTTCTTTCTCTTCCAGCTTTTACAAATGGTATACAATGGATGTCATCTGTAGCACTGGATTCGGCATAGATGTGAATTCACAGAGAGATCCAGATAATCCCTTTGTTAAAAAAGCTCAAAAATTCTTTGATTCCCAGTTTGCCACCAATCCATTGTTCCTGATAAATAGTAAATATATATTGTCAGACTATTTAGAATTGTTTAGCAACATATTGAAACATGACAGTTTAGACATTGGTTAGAGGACTCCTTTAAAGCTGTCCTGTGATCAGGATCTACACTGATCGCATAACACAAATACACACTATGCAAGTACACTGACTGCGAAGGACCAATATTTTTATACTCGTCGCCAAGGATTACTTTGTTTAAGTGAGGGCATAATACAATGAATGTGAAGCAGACAGCTCTTCAATTAGCTCTTTTATACTCTCACAAGTTGTTGTGAAGGGAAACTGGTAACACTCCATCCGTATGTCCATCTGTCTGGATGCATAAGTCGATACTTATGTGTCCCAAGTAGGTAGTCTCATAATTGAAAATTTTTACCTTGCCATCTATTGTGACATTAACCTAGCCATCTATTGTGCCACTACCCTGGGCATTAGCCGAGGAAGTGGGGGCGACTACGTTTTGTCATCATATGTTTAATTAAATCAAATTCTAGATTCACCCTCAACAGATTTTTAATAATGTTGCAGTGTTTTAACACCATCTGAATTTGTGCACATGTTATTTCAGTTTTGATTGATCACTTCCTTTTTCAATTATCCCCCTTTTAGTAATTTAAATAAATGACATTTGATCTGCAAGTTTTTTCTGTCATGCCATTTTGTAGTATTGTTGCGCATCTGAAATTGTACATCTGTATTTTTGGTTATGATTTGTCTCTTCATTCTTTAACTATCTCCTAATTGTAATCTAAACAAATGTTAGTTTTATTTTATATGTATCAGAATTGATGGTAGTGGGTATTAATCAACTACAGTGATACTTCCAGTTACTTTTTAGCTCACCTGAGCCAAAGGCTCAAGGTGAGCTATTGTGACCGCTCATCGTCCGTAGTACGTCTGTCCGTCCGTCCGTCTGTCCGTTCACTTTTACTTCAAACGACATCTCCTCTGAACCCGGGGATTGTAGGGCGGATTCAAACTGTTCACGATGTTCCTTGGATGCTTCTCTACAGAAGTTGTTCAAATGAAAGAGAAAAAGCAAAAACTCTGCTTGAAAAAGCAAAAAAGCAAAAAACTTTAAAAAATCTTCTTGCTAAAAACTACTAGGCCCTAAGCTTTGATATTTTTTACAGTAGAATCTCCTGGTCGATCCCTCTATAGTTTGTTAAAATGAAATCCCTAGGGTCACACTTGACGCCACCCTGCGCAGTTTAAGTGCTGCTCTAGGCAGGTTTCACAGTATTTTTGATGAAGCAGAAGCAGAACTGTATTTTACCTGAGTTACTCTTAATATACTAAGGGCAAATAGCCAATATTTGCAAACATTTTGGAACCAGATCAGATGCAACATAATCATAATGCTACATCTAATCTGGATCCAACCTATTTGCCACTCATTTACCAACTTAACATTTTCTAAATTATTTTTTGTACACTTTTCACATACAGTAGGTTTTAAGCAGACATCATTTCAGTCTGGTAAGGGTAAGCCTCAGAGCTCTAGCCACTGAGGTCAAATATTATATAACTGGTAGGGAGTATCACAGAACTGGTCATGATCAGCTGAACATGTTGTCTGATAAAGTTTAGATATGGTTCAGTCTGCTTCATACTTAGAGAAACAGGATCTGGAAGTGATCCACTGACAGTTATGTAATTATGTCTTATGCCATATTTATACATATGTTTAATATTGGTTTTGTCAGAGTTATCTGTATGTCTTTTCATTTTTTCTTGTCCAGGATTCAACCCTTTCCCCCCAAATACTGACGTTTGTTAACCCATTACCCCATAAATGTGCATTTTTAGGCCTTTGATTTATTCCTCTACTTAAGAAAATAATTCCACTTTAAACAGTCATGAAAATGTAAGATGCGAAAGTAAAGCAAAGTGTGCATTAACCCTTAGCCCGCCAAATAAATTGTCGTCTGCTATATTTCTCGTCTGCTTCAAGTTTCAAAGTGCTTCAAAGTTGCTCAAAATTGCTGAAAATGTTGTCCGAGTGTCAAACAGCTTGGATCCGGATGAGACGCCGAGTTACTCGGCGTCTAATCCGGATCCAAGCTGTTTGCATATAAAGCTATAGTCGTGAGTGGCAGGCTAAGGGTTAAGACACATTCTGCTTTACTTTCAACCTGCTTTAGGTGGCCACCTATTTTCAAAACTAGAAACATGCTATGGGGTAGTGGGTAAAATGAAATTGCCTATTTGGAAAGAGCCTGATGAGAGGAAGTGCCATTTGCAAAGGCCATAACTCTGACATCATTGTTTTTTTAGTTATTTCCCTTTGTGATATTTTCTTGTCAAGAAGACAACTTCAGTTCTACTGATGCTATTGTAATGAAATTTTATGTATGGAAAGAAACTGATGAGAGAAAATGCCATGCACAAGGGCAGCAATATTTAGTTTTTCCCCTTTGTCATATTTTATTGTCAGGAAAATAATACCAGTTCTGCTGACGCTAGTGAAATAATTATCATTTATTGGAAATGGAAATAGCTTGATAAGAGGATGTGTCATGGATAAGGGTCATAAGCTTGGCAACAAAATTCACTTTTGTCATGTTTTCTTGTCTGGAAGATAACTCCATTTATAATTATATTAAAATGTTGTCTTGCCCAGTCAACTTAGGTACAAACTTCAATGTCCTCATGTGAGCGAATTTAGGGCCATGGCCCTCTTGTTTCTTTATTTTAACCCATTTCTCACTAGTGATGATATATATTTGCAAACAGAACACCTATGAATTTACACTTTATGAAAACAGTATAGACCCTAATTTGAGGGTCCCTATGTTCAGTGTTTGCATAGTATCATTTTGCAGTGTTCAGTTAAAAATGGACCAGATCTATTTTGCAACATGAATTATCCAAATGAAGTCGCAGCGGTAAATGAAATAACCCTTTCAACCCTAAATTTCTCTTGCGGGTATTCATTGTCCTTTTTGACACTTCTAGTACACGTATGTTGAACCAGTGTACTGTTACATTTTTGGTAAGACAGCAAAAAACAATGAAAATACCAAATAGTGAAGACCCTGATCAGAGGAGCCCTCTCACCAGGGTCTACACTGTTTGCATATGTACTCAGTAATCTCTACAGAGGGCTGTAGGGTTGAAAGGGTTAAGCTGTCATCTGACTTAAGTAGACACATACTAATAGATGCAACCAGTATATCAGATAAATGTGACCACTTAAAGCAGGTTGAAATTAAAGCAGAATGCATTAAAAGATCATTCTTCTTTACTTTCAGCCTGGTTTAAGCGGCTATCTGATTGAATATCGAACATGTTTCATATGGCGTATATTAAAGAATTTATAATAGTAGAAAAAAGTATCTCTCTACAGGTGGTAATATTTAAATAAAGAAAAATGTATGGAATTTATAAAGCGGAAATATTTTCTACAGTTTAGGAATCAACTTAAGTCATGCAAGCGTGAATTTATGGAATAATGTGCTAATTCTTCTGTTTCAGTGTTTTTCCCAGACATGCCAGGACTAAGTAAAATAGAAATTGAAAGTATACCTATGGATTCTGTTAATTTCTTCAAGACTCTTACGAGCAAACTCATTGAAGAAAGGAAGCATTCTGACGTGGTAAAGTATATAGTATTAAGCATTTGCACTGTAAATGTGCGTGTTCATTATTTCCGTGATACAGTTGGTACAATGTAAACCTTTCTTGCTGCGATATCGTCATCTTCTAAATTTCGTCGTTTGCATTTATTTCCAAAGTTAGCTTTAAGGCATTTTGACCTCTGAGAAACATTAGCACAACTAGCAAACTCTGATTCAGAGGACACACTGCGCGGAGTCTGATTATGATTAATCAATTTTCACAATTAAGTTACGACACGGTCAGCAGTCGAAGGGGCTTACTTGATACCCCATGATAAGTTTCTCGTTGTGAGGACAATTAACTGCTTCGCACTTTTTATGTGTAAAACAGAATGCTACTAAGCCCTCCCTAATATTTTGAACTGTTCCCCTTACATCCATACAATAACTGTTTTATTATCTAATACTAAATATAACTAAATTTTCTAAAACAGAAAACCTAATATGAGCCATTATACAAATTAAATAAAATTCTATTAGTCACTTTGAGTTTGACAGCCGTCTGATGAATGATAGACGTCTTCTTGTTAGCGCTCGCATGTACACATTCGCACTATATATAATGTTTGGGTCGTTTTGTTTTCTGGTTTAAAGGATAGCTGCTAAACTTGATGTGTTTTTAGAACTTGTCTCAACATAATATTATTGTTATTAACAATAATAAAGCATGAATTAAAGTAGTTAACCTTCACCATATACTAATCAATGACAATTATTACTACTATTCCATTAGTACATACTACACATATAAATTTACTTGAATAATTTCAGTTTGTCATTTTCGCAAGACACGAAAGACAAATCCTATTAATCCGTCTCAAATTCCGCCAAATTACCCCCCTTTGACATATAAACAAATAAGGGACATATTTTGCCTTTTCGTATATATCAATTCGAATTTTTATCAAGACACAGACAATTTTCTTATAAAGTTTATGTAATATCCTTGCTTTTCATATTCGGTTTCTATGGTAAACATAGGAGTTTTCATGGTAAAAAAGTAAATGTTTGAAACCGAAAGTAAACGATATACACTGCGTTCGTCTTTCAAAGCGAGTACATCGGTTTACCAACACGAAACATACACACTTATCACGATATCAGACTTTTTATCCGTTAAAACAATTTGAACAAAAAAGAAACACGATATGTGTAGTCTTGTATTGGAAAGTTGTTGAATTGATTTAAGCGGCTTACGTTCGGCAAAGCGTACGCGCTCGCACTGACTATCGCTGTGTTGAAATATTGTAAACGTGTATAGCGAAACTATGTAAGTGTACCAGTGCCTTATGGATGGAACAGTTCTTCCTAGAGGGGAACAATTCAAACTGTCCCCCCTGGAGTCAGAAATGGCAGAGTAACACAACAAAACAGTCGCAAAAAAGAATTACAAGTTATATCGAGCAATAGGTAATAATTATAATTACTGCTGCACTTGTCATACGTACGTATATATCTGTATTTGTGAGCGGGAACGCAGAGATATATAATGTGTTTTGACATAGAAACAATTTTGATGCTGATCAAAGGCGGCACTACATGCATATTGATATCATATTAGTTTTTGCTGCACTTGAATGCGTATATCTGTATTTGTGAATCGGGAAAAAGAGGATAGTTTGGGTGTTTTGACATACTCGTAGAACTAGTTTTAATGCTGACCAGAGGACGCGCTACATACATCTTGATATTATGTTAGTGTTTGTTGCTCTTAAATGCTTACATCTATCTGTATATGTGAACAGGAACACAGAGATATTCTACAGACAATGCTGAACTCACACAAGGAGGAGGGCCTTGCCATGAGTGATGCAGAGAGGGAGGCCCTTAGTGTAGAAGAGCTGAAGCTTAGAGGTACTATCAGTAGAGATGATATACCATTTAAACGCAATCAAAATGCAAACGCTAATGAGACGTACAACATGACAACACTGGTTGATTTTGACGAATTATTCTAATCTGAATGGCAGTTATGCGACGCCTAATCTGGCTTTAAACTGTTTGCATTGAACAGTTAGAGCGTAAACGCGTTTATGGGTGACAGGTATTTGAATAGGGGGGATTTTTATCTGTATATCCATACTTATAACAACGTTACTTGTGTACTTGTGAAGGTCAAGGGCCAGTCTTACGAAACGTCATACGTCAAACGTCGTACGTCCGATTCCTAAATTTTCAATTATTACTTATTTCTCCATCTAATCCTGTCTTTTGATATATCCTTTTTTTTACTCGTCTTGAATAGACGACCCCAAGGATATTTCTAACGACAGGATTAGATGGAGAATTCAGAAATGATATGTATTTTAAAGTTTTGACTTACAACCATTTTTGTCGTACGAAGCTTCGTAAGGCGGGGCACAGATTAGGAAAAGTTTGTCGATGTAGTTGTTACCTGCATACATGGACCTGTACGGTGAGCAGGGTTATCTGTATATTTTCCCATAAGGGTGCATGATCAGATTAGCAGTAGTCTATCTTTATTGACATAGACACGAGCATTTTTCAACTACTGGGAAAAACTTTTGTTTGGATTCTTTGATAGAATTTTGAACAGTTAATAACAGAACCTTTACATAGGGCGTTTGTTTATAAATGTACATGAAGTATATCCTATTAAATAAGCAGTATATACATGTAAAGGCACATATTGACATATCTTACAAAATATCGATAATACAGTCTGATATTTTAATAAAACAAAAAACATCTTAACTAAAACTATTCCTATTGTAACAAAAACACATATCTGTACAGTAAACGTTTTAAGCATTTTAAGAATTTCACCAAACACCACTAATCATTCTGTAAACTGCCACAGGAACATAGTGTCCACATAGGCACATCTGCTCCACCACACATGTATAACATGTAAAATAGTCTATTTATCCACACAGGCATTAAACTATAATCAAACAGGATAAATATGAGCCACTTAGATAATACCACACAGGTTTAATATAAAGTCGTTAGCTACACAGGCAATGATAGTAACCACACGTGTTAAATATAAGTTCATTAAGTCACACATGCAAATGAAAATAAACACTTAAGTAAAACAGGTTTTAATATGCTTTTGTTTTCACTGGGCATGCACTTAACAGCTCCTAGTCACATTCTTCTAGGAAAATACAAAATTGATGAGTATTTCGTAGGACGAATTATGAATTTAAGTATCTGAGGATGTGGCTACTGTTACGTAAGATCAGCTGTTAACACAACTTGGCCTTGATGACCTGGACAGCATTCTGAGAGAGAAAAGACGCCGCTGGGTCGGACATGTTGAACGCTCCAGTGGCCCAATTAAGACAGTTTGCACCGTACAGATTGAGGGAAGACGTGGTCCAGGGCGACCCAAGATGACATGGAAGACTTTAGCACAGAGAGAGATAGACGAGAGTGGAAACTTTCTGAAGTCGACCCTTGTGATAGGGATGTATGGAGATCCAATGTGAGATCTGCCATGCGTGCAGTTAGCCAGCTGCCTGAAAGGGGGGACACCGATGTGGACAACACTCCCACTCCTGTACCTTAAAATAAATACCGATGATGAGTAAACCAACAAGTTATCGCCCTACTGCAGTCTTCCCTGTATTACACACTGCCATATTTGTAGGTCTCCTATCAATTTCAACCACTCCCAGGGAAATACCATTTCTGACTTTGAAATTATGTTTGTTGATTTGCAGGGCTTACAGAGGATGAGATGATTATCAATTCACTGTTCCTCATGATGGCTGGTTTTGAGACTACGGCCACAACCTTGGCCTGGTTGACATATGATTTGGCAGTACACCCAGAGCTACAGGAGAAACTTATTGAAGAGATAGATCAAGATGTAGGCAAGGTAATAAAGCTTCATACAAGAGGAATATTTAATATTTCTAGTTTTAACGATGGGTGACTACTTAAAACAGGTTAAAAGTAAAGCAGAATACTTCTGTCTGCTGCGATATAGGAAGTATTTCTTATGGCGCATATTTATGATTGTATAAAGAGGAACCATTTTCTTTGGTGTAACTTAATCTAATGATCATTATTAATCCAATTATAAATACTATAAGTGGTTACAATATAGGGTTTGCTTAAGACATAAGGTCTTTAGTATGTGAAACACTCTCCTCATATGATTTTCTTTAGTCTTTGTTATCTATTTGTAGGCAGACCCATCGTATGAGCATGTGTTCAAACTTCGGTATCTTGATATGTTTGTCAGTGAGACCCTTCGTGTTCACCCTGTTGGAGCCGGGTAAGTCTGGAGAAATAAAAGTTTGATTAACTCTTTCCTCCCTCAAACTCTTAATGGACAATTCCAATTTCCATTTTAGTCTAGTCCATTTCTGACTTTTAAGGGTTATTTTTATCAATATTTGGCATTATAACAAACAGTGAAGACCCTGATCAGAGGGCTCCTTTTGGAGCCCTCTGATCTGAGTCTTCACTGTTTGCACAGGACAAGTGTACTATTCACATGTACACTGTTTGAAAAGGACGCCTATATGCGGGACTAGGGTTCAAAGGGTTAAATAGAGATTACCTCTCTTCCTACAGGGGCCGCTTATACCGAGTGGTCACGGTCTTGGTACTTTAGATTTTTCATGTGGGAAAACCTTCCAACTGACTTACGGCTGTCCATTATTTCTACACAGTTGCCGATGTGTGCCTATAGCGGTGTTTAAAGTGCATCTTGTGTCTTCTACCACATTTATTTAGCTGGATATTTTGACATGACTGAAATACTGTTAAAAGCGACGTAAAATCATTACAATCCTTTTTTACCTATTGTACATGAATTATTCCTTTTCAAAAAATAAAATTTATGATAGAAAAAAGCTTAAATGCTTCTTTTCTGTAATGATACCGTAAAGAGCCAAAGAAAACTGTTGTTCTGCATTAGACATTTGTCAGCGTATCACTTTACCTCATAGCGTATTACTTGACGGAAGACTGGTGACCACCTAATTCTGCTAGGATATAGAAAATATTACTGAAAATGCATGTTCCTGACTATATAAAGGGGAACTTTAGTGGAGAAAAAATCAAATGCGTAAACATGTGTATCTATAACAACATTGCAGTATAGTTAAGCGGGTTATGAGTTACCGGTATGTGACGACTTTTACCTGGGTATTTCATGGTTTTATACACCCAATTAGCCATCTTTTACCAGTCGTAATAGAGATGTTTTAAACAAATAACGGTCGTAATAGAGGTTTTACTGCATTAGTAGGGCTGCAAGTTCTCCGGAATTTTCCGAAATTTTCGTATTATTATCCTACAATATGGAAGCCCAAAGCAGGCTGAAAGTTGAACAGAATGCGCTTTAAGGCGCGTTTTGCTTTACATTCAACCTGCTTTAAGAAATCACGCTTGAACAATAGAAAATTGTGAAATCTTAGGATTTTTTCCAAGATGGCTCTGTTGCAGACATCACCATTTTGGTATTTGAGCTACTAACCTAACCTTACCTTACCTTATTGCCTAACTATAGCTCATCTATGACATGACTTTCTTTCAAGCATTACAAGAAGAGCCAGTGAAGATGTGGAAATATGTGGTGTGCTTATTCCAAAAGGTATGGCCATTATGACGTCATTGTTTGCCATACACTTCATGCCAGACTATTGGGACAGTCCTAATGAGTTCAATCCAGAAAGGCAAGTTTTCCTCCAAACTCAGATGAGTATGACTTATATCTGTAGTTCTTTATCTCATAGTTTATCCCATTACCCCACAAATGTGCCCTTTACGTCTTTAATACATAGATCTACCTCCACTATAGAAACTAGTTCCACTATATAAAGTCATGAATATGAACTGTAAGAAATAGTTTCTAAGTTCTATTAGATCGTAGCTTAAAGCATATTGTACGTTAAAACAGAATTTATCTTAAATGCATGCTGCTTTACTATCAAAATGCTTTATGTGGTCACCAGTCTTCAAAATTAGAAACACGATAATGGGTAAGTGGTTGCATGTATTGTGCCTCTCAGGTTTGTACATGCCTTTAAGTGAGGTTTGTTCTTTTCACACCTATCGCCGGTATGTTTGTCAACTTGTACTAGAATACATTAGCCTTTATCTCAGAGGGTACCTTTTCTACCATTTTAGGGGCATGAAGCAGCCAGTATATTTGTCTAATTTTTGTATGTTTCTGCATCATTAGAAAAGCCAAAGTATAACATGAAAAAGGCATTACTATGAGGTTCAAAAGAATATGTACTAGGCTTTCAGTGAGGGAAATATTTGATATATAAATGATAATAGTTAGTCATTTTGTGTTTATGCTTTAGGTTTGCACCAGAAAACAAACAGAACCTGAATGAGTATGCTTACATGCCGTTTGGTGTTGGACCAAGAAACTGCATAGGAATGCGACTGGCACTGATGGAAGTGAAAAAGTCCATAGTATGTGTCTTACAGAAATACCGCATCCTGAAAACTGACCAGCTTACGGTAAGCTCATCCCATTGATCACTGCAACCTTAAAGATAGCACATGACCAAGCTTGGGTGGTAACACCTACCCCCGTATATAGTTTGAGTCAAAGCATGCAGAGCATGCACTAACAGTGGTAGCGTCTAGGCAAAGAATCATTCAGGCGTCTCAAGTGAGGCCCGCACCTAATATTTGATAGCTTGGTTAGTAAAACCCATAGAAAAACCTATTGATATCTATTATGTAAGGGCCTCTATTCAAAGCTGAGCCATTGCCTGAAGACTTTTCTCATGCTGTATACCGGTATATACCTGTATTTTGACACCAACTAAAGAATGGGGGTGAATCAATGAAAGGACTGGCTGGATGTCTTTAAATGGACAATTCCAGTTTCAAATTAAGCCTAGTCCGTTGTTTACTAGTTGTGGTTGTTGATATGCCCCTGTAATTATAGATGCGGATTAACCTGTCCATCCTTGCGTACATGTTAACCAGATTTTACTGTTTCTTCCAGCATCGATACCGCTTGATTACTTGGATACAGTCTTATATTATTGTTGCCTTGGGATATTACCATCCAAACGTTAAAATTACGGTGTTCAAATCGTAAACCCATTGGATCTACATGTACCATATAAATAGTAAATAAAACTATTAGTGTATTCCTCCACACAAGAAAATATCGCCTGTTTACAGTCATAACTAAGTATGCTTTCAACCTGCTTTAATGGGTTTCCTCTTTCAGCAATGGGGTAAAGGGTTAACCCTATTAGCGCCTAATTGAACGTGTGATTTAACCATTACTCCACCAACATTTTCGTGAATGTTTTACCCCTTCACCGTTTCATTGTCGTCTGCTTCTATTTTGTTGTCTGCAATTTCGTTTCAAAGTTAAAAAATAAGGCAATATGACTAGAAAAATTTCAAAACGAGTTACGCGGCCTCTGATCAGGATCCAAATGTTTTTGAAAGCGTTTTTAAGCGTCATTGAGAGTGAAAGGGTTAACAATTTCATAGACAAATGTTATCTGCTAAAATATATGACCTTGGAAGTTTTGACATAAGAAAATATTGACATGAGTGCCAATCAGTTTATATCTTGATTATATTCCGCATTTACCGGAGTTTGATCTGGATCCAAACCTTTTGCAATGTCGACATTCGTCTTTATCGAAGTAAGAGGGTAACTTTCTTAATACATAACCTAACACTTTTCTAGAGATCGTTTTGTTTGTTACAGGTGCCTATGGAGGGAAGCACTAAAGGATTGTACAAGCCTGCAAAACCAGTACTGGTTAAGCTAGAGAAACGTGACTGACCAAATCAAGACAAACCGTGGAGTTGGGTGGCAATACCATTGTTGCTGGACATGAACAAAATTGTACTGCAGTGAATGTTTTAATTGTTCTGCTTTAATTTCAAATGTACTCATTCAGTTTCTGATGTTTTACCAGTTTTCGTTGAAGATCGATGGATTTGTCCCTAAAATGTAAAGTATGGCAAACAGTGCAAACCGGTATTAGAGAGCTCCTTCAGGGACCAGCACTATAAAGGTTTACCCTTCCCCTTCTTACCCATGACTCCATAGACAAGTTTAGTGCCTGCTGAAGAAAGTTTTTTTCCACTTTATGCAATCATGTACATATTCCATAAGACATAGTTGTCCATATTCTAGCAGACAATAGCTTAGATTAAAGCAGGATGTACCTTAAGACGCACTTTACTTTATTTGTTATCTGATTTAAACTTTTACTGTCAAATCGTTCATGAGATGTTTACCCCTTCACCGTTTCATTGTCGTCTGCGTCACTTTTGTTCTATGCAAATTGTTTCAAAGTTAAAAAGGCAGTATAACAAACGTAACGCGACGTCTGATCAGGACTCAAACTATTTGCAAACGCGCTTTGAAGCGTTATTGAGGGTTGATACAGTGGAGAAAACGTTATTCTTTCCCAATAAACGCGTTTACACTAAAACTATTATTTCCACAGCAAATAGTTTGGAACCAGATCAGACGCCGGGTAACCCGGCGTCTGATCAGGCTCCAAACTGTTTGTCATCAAGGTTAAAATCAACTTTAAGAATTATGAAAAAGTTGTTATTTTCTCCATTTTAGTACAATGCGTTTGCGTTTCGTTTGCGTTTAAACGGGAAAGAATAACAGATTCTCCACTGTAGTTAAATCGTCACCTTTCTTCAATACTAGAAGCATTGAGAAAAGGGTTAACGCCATAAGACAGTTCTGCCTACTCCTCTACATAATGGTCATATGTAAAAATATTTATTGATGGAATTTGATACAAATGGCATTGGTTTATCAACCATTTCGCCATCAATGACGCTTGAAAGCGCGTTTGCAAACTGTTTGGATTCTGATAAGACGCCGCGTCACGCGGCGTCTGATCGGAATCAAAACTGTTTGACACTAGCTTTGAAATTTCTTCAGTCATACTGCCGTATATTTAACTTTTAAACGATATTGCAGACAATAATATTGAAGCAAATGGCAATAAAGCGGTGAGGGTAAAAATCTCCCGAATAATTTGACCATGAAATGGTTAAAACAGGATAGGATTTTCTTCTTATGTTACAACTTTAGATACCTTTACCTCTTCCTCGTACTAATGCCTTTTCGTGTGTCTTGTTTTGCTGAAAAGTAATATGGAAATGTTTCTGAATCCTGACAGGTGAGTGATACAGTGGTAAATACGCTATTCATACCCACTTTACGCGTTTCTTATGCGTTCCTTAAGCGTTTCTTACGCGCTTATTATCCGTTTCGTTAAACGTGTTACCTGGCCGTTTCTTTACGCGTTTCTTTTAAAAAGTCGCGTTAATATGAAATCTCCGCGTGAAACGGAAAACTGACGCACCAACCGCAACATCTCGTTAGGCGTTAACCGTTCGTTAACCGTTCACTTTGCGTTTCTTACGCATAGATTAACGCGTAAATGTGTAGGAATAGCGTATTTACCACTGTAAGCAGACAAAACAGTAAACGAGAACTGCTACACTTTTAGATGCATGTTTTAAGGAACCCCTTGTTGTTAACACTGTAAACAAGCTATGCTATGAGGGAATAATTAAACACAAATTGATACAGTCAAACTTCGATATCTCGAACTCGGTTAAGTCGGACATACCCGTATTTCAAAGTTAAAACGTGGCTAGGCCACGTTTTAACTTTGAAATACGGGTATGTTCGACTTAACTGAGCATGAAATAATGCAGTTTATGTGTCAACATATCGTATAGTTCGAGTTAAGCTAGTTATCGAAGTTCGACTGTATATTGCAAAATTATGGCGAGGTAATTGAAAACAGCTATGCACGTAATCCTCCAGCTTGACAGAAAATAATGTCTGTATCAAGCTGTCCTGTGAGTGTTAAGCACAGGTACGCCAACAACAACAACTACATCAATAACCGACGATTCGGTCTCTTTTTAGACCAATTTTCTTCAGATTTGCTGATTGTATTTCCAAGATGCACTACAGTAGAAATGCAAGATGCGGCACAGTAAACAATCACCTGCTTGCAAGACGCAATACAGTGATTGAAGAATGAAACGTTTAAATTTGCAAAATGTGCAACTGTTTCGCTAACACGTTAAGTAAATCCTAATGCATAGAGTTACTTACTTTCTGTAGAAGAGAAACAATTATACTTTGACTGTTTATAATGCTCATGTTCGACCAATTTGTGCAAACTCGGCACACGTTGTTGGTGATCGAGCGGCCTAAAAGCTCACAATTCACGGACCATTCGACGTTTGTAACAGAAGAGGATTGTCTGTGACAGGCAGACATAAGGGGCCCGTTTTACTAAACTACTTACGCAAAATTTTTGCGTAAGTCAAAATCTTAAATTTTAATTTATATTTTTTATTATCACTTGCTACAAAACAGCAAATAGCTAGATCAGAGGACGCTTTTTAGCGCGTCCTCTGATCTGGCTATTTGCTGTTTGCAAACGTTTATGATCGAAAAATAAGAGTAAAACGCTTTTGACTTACGCAAAAATTTTGCGTATGTAGTTTAGTAAAACGGGCCCCTGATCTGATTCGGTACGACTAAAGGTACGTTGAATATGAATCAATTTGGAGCAACATCCGGTGAACGATATATACCAGAGGAAGCGGACACAATAACTTTCGAAGATTACCATAAGACAAACTTTTTTTGCGATGTCATCAGCACAGTAGTAAACAGTCCAATGTTCAGTCTGTGTCTCTTAAATTTACACTCTCACAATTCATTTCTGGTGGAACTGT
The DNA here is from genome assembly GCA_922989275.2 of Gari tellinella. Classification (NCBI taxonomy): domain Eukaryota; kingdom Metazoa; phylum Mollusca; class Bivalvia; order Cardiida; family Psammobiidae; genus Gari; species Gari tellinella. The sequence continues at coordinate 53,087,559 of OV277866.1, forward strand.
AATAGAACATAGACCCGATTGGCGGACAATTCAGTTTGCAACAGGTGCTCTTAAACCTAAATTTCTGATTAGATATGATTGGTTGAAATTGTTGGTCTAATAAGATACCATGCAGCTCCGCTAAAAAAGTCGATGGATCAGCACTAGCTCACATGTACTTGGCAACCAAAGTGAAAAAATAAGGAAATCTTAAAAAATCTTCTTGTCAAAAACTGTAAGGGCCAGAGCTTAGATATTGGGCACATAGCATCATCTACAGGTCCTCTATCAAGTTTGTTCAAATTATGCCCCAGGGGTTAAAATTGGCCCCGCCCCGGGGATCACAGTTTTAAATAGAGTTATATAGTGCATTTTTCAAACGTCTTCTTCTCTGAAACCAATGTGTCCAGAGCTTTGATATTTGGCATGGTGACACTTCTAGATGTCCTTTACCAAAATTGTTCAAATAGTTTTGGTCGGTTGCATAACTAGGTCACAGGAGCTAAAAATAGATTTTTTCGATGAAAACTTAAACAATCTTCTTGTCTGAAACTACAAGGGCCAGAGCTTAGATATTTGGCACATATCATCGCCGATAGGTCCTCTATCATGTTTGTTCAAATTATGCCCCTTGGGTCAAAATTGGCCCCACCCCGGGGTCACAGTTTTACATAGAGTTATATAGTGAGATTTTCAAACGTCTTTTTCTCTGAAACTAATATGGCCAGAGCTTTGATATTTGGCATAGTGACACTTCTAGATGTCCTATACCAAACTTGTACAAATGGTTCTGGTCCGTTGCATAACTAGGTCACAGGAGCTAAAAATAGATTTTGTTCAATGAAAACTTAAAAAATCTTCTTGTTTAAAACTACAAGGGCCAGAGCTTAGATATTTGGCACATATCATCGCCTACAGGTCCTCTATCAAGTTTGTTCAAATTATGTCCCTGAGGTCAAAATTTGCCCCGCCCCGGGGTCACAGTTTTACATAGAGTTATATAGAGAAAATTTCAAACGTCTTCTTCTCTGACTCTAATATCTGTATGGTGACACTTTCAAATATACTTTACATATTTTGTTCAAATTGTTCCGGTCTGTTGCATATCTAGGTCAGTCCTGGACAAAAATCAATATCTCCTTTTTTTAGCTATTCTCAGTTGAGCAAATTATGCCCCATGGGGCTCTTGTTGTGTTTGTTTTACTATCTACCATAAGAAAATAGAGATAATATAAAAGAGTCCGAAGTTGATCATGCATTTATGATGACTCTAGATCTACTGCACTACGTGGTGAAATACGCTATTCCTACCGATTTGCGCGTTAATCTATGCGTATGAAACGCTTTGTGAACGGTTAACGAACGGTTAACGCCTAACGATTTTAACGCGTTTAATCGCGCTAATTAACGATTATACCAGATATGTTGCGATTGATGCGTCAGTTTACCGTTTCACGCGGGGATTTCGGATCTTATAGATCTACACAAATGCATTATCGCAATACAACTCATTTCGTAATGCGATTTTTTAAAACATTTTGTGTAGATGAAACGCCTCTTATCAGGATCTAAACTGGTTTCGCTTATAGAAAATATATAAATTCAGACAGTTTGGATCTCGGTCATAATGCTGAGTGACTCGGCGTCTCAACGAGATTCTTTCTCTTTCATATTTATTAGAATAATTCATTCCGTGTTGATTTCTATGAAAACGTTTTGAATCCAGATCAGAGTAATCACCAGACGCCTGGCTGTATAGATCGGCATAGCACCAGGATCCAAACTGACAGCTTTACTATAATAGTTTAACACTAGCGATTTGGATGTTGATGGGACGCCGAGTAGTTCGGTTCTTATGTTTTACAGCTAAGAATGAAGCATACGTTTTTTATTTCATTTTTACGGTTTGGATCTAGATGAGATGCTGAGTTGCGGAGTCTCATCCGCATTCGAACTAAACAGATATGTTTTTCTACTTTGATGAGACCGTATAAAAACTGACACATACTCGCAGATAAGATTTGGTTTATTTGGTTGATATTTCAATCAACCCTAATTAGGATACTTTCTTTGATAAGCCGCAGTTTTATTACCCCATATCCGGTTTATGACGCAACACTCTTAGCGGCCTGCCCTGTGATAGTTGTACATGTAAGTTGTCACTAACATGCATGTCACACGTGCTATTTGGGATTCCGTATGTTCATAGTAACTCAGCATCTGATCTGGATCCCAACATTTATGCAAAGCAGACACTCAGTAATTTGACATCTGATCGGGATCAAAGCATTGCTCCGGATCCTATGCTTAGTAAGTTGGTGTCTAAATTCTTAAGTAGGATAAGATCGGCCTCCGGGCTCTTTTAAACGCGCAAAGGAACGCGTAAAGAAACGGCTAGGCAACGCGTTTAACGAAGCGGATAAGAAACGCGTAAAGTGGGTAGGAATAGCGTATTTACCACTGTATCTAAAAATAGAAACATTGTATTCGTACTTTGACTATTTCGGATTCTTTTAAAAATACACATGTAAGCCTATTTACAAAATGACAAACAGCGTAGACCTTGGTCCAATGTTTCCTTTAGGAGCTCTCTGATCTGGGTCTACACCGTTTACCCAGGTCTGATTTTCTCCACTAGGGTTCACTGTTTGTGAAGAACGAGTCTACTCGTCGCAAGGGTCGAATAAATTAACACAGGTGACAGCCTAAAACAAGATGAAAGTAAATCAGAATGCTCATAGGCTACCTCTATACCTTCACCCGCCCCAAGCAGTCACCTTGTTAACAAAACAAACTATTAACGAAGTCTAAGAGCCTTTCGGTCTGGATCTACAATGTTTGCATAGGTCAGATACAGCTGTGCAAAACATTATTCTTTCCCGTTTAAACGCAAACGAAACGCAAACGCGTTGCAATAAAATGTTGAAAATGACTACTTCTTGCCAATTCTGAATGTTAATTTAAACTTGGAAGGCAAACAGTTTGGAACCCGGTCAGACGGTCCGGCATCTGATCTGGCTCCAAATTGTTTGCAAGGGAAATAATAGATTAAGCGTAAAAGTCTTAATTGGGAAATAATAAAATGTTATCCACTGTATATAGATCTACTTTATGAATATCATAAGTGCATTTTAGTGGTGTAGAATCTTTCTACATCTACAGATTACGTTAAGGGTGTATCCAACCCATAAGCGATTTTTTCAAAGTATTAAACTTTTTTTCTATCATTGTTTTTTTGGAAGAGCTATTTATGATGAATGAAAAAATGAAAAGAAATATATATGGTGGTGTCCTTTTTTTTTGAGCTACAGCGATTTGAAAAAGGTATGTCAAATTTGATTTTTTTTCCTTCAAATTTTACCCGTTCAGAGTACAAGCTTCAGTAAAATCTATTTCAAAGCAAAACAAAAATGGTAATTTGGGTTTTCTTTATCTATTTCATGTCTATGGTGGTATTTTCACATATATAAACCAAATTTAGACAAAGCAGGCACCAGATTTGAACACTATGGATCCTTGAATATCAAAAATATCCTTTATATAGGGCATGATTTATAAGATTTTTTATTTTATGAAAAAAAGTAAAAAAGTTTGAAAATGAAATAGTTCTAGTATTAAACTTTTTCTTATATTCTACCAGATGAAAGCCCATGCTAAGGCAATTCAAAATATGAAAAGAAATTGAAAGGTCAGTGTTGAAAATTTTGAGTTATTAAAGTAAAAAGAGTTATCTCCCCTTACAAAATTTACAAAAAAGTACCATATCGATGATATTTAGAGCTATATAAATTTCACATTTGGTGCTTTTTTTTCTTAAATTAGTTTTTGTATGAAAAAATACTATTATAGATGGGAAATAAATAACACATAACCAAATTATCATATTAGTTTTCATTTAAAATGGATTTTATTGAAGCGGGCTGTTTGAAAAGGACAAAATAAGAGGAAGTGGGTGGGGTAAATTTTACATGGCCGTAGAGCCAACTGTTGTTCACCAAAATGTACACTTTTTCTATTTTTGCATTCATCTTAAATAGCTCTTCAATACAAAACCATCATAGAGTGTTTTCATATACTTTAAAAATCTCCAAAATGCATGACATTGATACACCCTTAAGCTGTCATACTTGACAAATATTTAACGGTGCGCAAGTATAAGAGAGAACAATATATAAAGCAAAATAAGTTAAGCCAGAAAATAGCTAGTACGGGCAAGGGTAAGGCTTTGCGTGTAGTGAAAAGTTAGAGAAAAAAAGAGAAGATGAACCATCTACTACCCCCCCCCCCCCCCCCCCCCCCATCAGAGAGACCAATCCGGCTTGCGCGACGCTACCTGAACACTTAGTCCCGCCGGCACAGCTCCCTCCAACAACTGAGGAGCAGCAGATGGCATGGAGATCCCCTAGAAGGGTTGGCAGAATAGCTCCCTCTTAAAAGATGCCAAAGAGGGAGCCTCAGCGGTGCTGGCTGGTAGTTTGTTCCACAGTGGTATACTGTACTTAAAGTAGTCTGTAGATGGAGTATACTGTTGAAATCTGTGTTGGTGTTACGATCTAGTCCTGGATATTACTGGTGTCAAATAGGGAGATGCTGGTATGCCTACCAAATGATTTACAAGTTTGTAAAAAATGACCAATTTGGCCTTTTCTCTCCTAGTTTAGTGATTCCCAATGCAGATGGTCCAACATCTCTTTCACGCTGCTTGTGTTGCGATATCTGTTGGTCACAAATCGAGCTGCTCTGCGCAGGACCATATCCAGTTGATGTTCAAGGTCTTTCTGATAAGGGTTCCAAATTGAGCAACAGTGCTCTAAATGGGATCTGACGAGAGTCTTGTAGGCATTTGTCTTTGTGTTCTCTGGTGCTCTTTGCAGATTTCTTTTCAGGAAGCCAAGCATGTTATTGGCTTTTTAGATGTCCTGTCAATATGGGTTTTCCAGGCCAGATTGGACTGGATGTCAACACCAAGGTATTTTGTACAGCACTCTTCTACTAGACGTTTTCATTTCAGGTGGTAATCAAATCTTCTGTGGGTCATTGATCTCGTCACGCTCAGAACACTGCACTTTTGTGGGTGGAACTCCATTCCCTATTACCGCTCCCAAGCAGCAAGTGCATCCAGGTCTTTCTGTAGTTGTAGTTGATCAGCCTCTGACTTGATCTGTCGATACAATATGCAGTCATCAGCAAACAGTCTTGTACTTGAGGAGGCACACTCAGGGAGGTCGTTAATGAAGAGAAGGAAGAGCAATGGGCCCAGAACTGATCCCTGAGGTACCCCACTCACCACTGGTACTGTCTGCGACGCCTGACCTTCCACAAGTACTTGCTGAGTTCTCACTGTTAGGAAAGACTGGATCCACCTGTGCGTGTTGCCTCTTATGCCGTAGTGATGGATTTTTTTTCAGCAAACGTTTGTGATGAACCCCGTCGAAGGCTTTGCTGAAGTCTAAAACAATCATATCTGTATGTGTCTTCTTGTCCAGTGCTGCAGACAACTCATGATACAGTGTCAGTAGATGAGTCCCACAACTACGCCGGCATGACATCCATGCTGGCAGTCGTGGAGGACCTGGTGATTGTCTTGATGTCCCATCATGTTGCTAACAATTACATGTTCAAACAACTTACAACAGAGGCAGGTTAGAGAAACTGGGCGGTAGTTGGCAGGATCATGACGAGCACCCTTCTTGTATATAGCTGTGACGTTGGCATGTCGCCAGTCAGTTGGTACAATTCCCTGTTGCAGTGAGGTGTTAAAGATGATTGCAAGAATTGGGGCTAGTTTCTCCGCACATTCTTTCAGGACACGGCCTGGTATTGGATCAGGTCCAGATGCCTTCATTTGGTTTGTATTGCGCAGGAGCTTCTCGATGCCCTCTGTTGTTACCACTATCTCCTCCATCGATGGCAGGGGGGTACCTTTGAGCTGGGGATGTCATCTTGATATTTATCTGTGAATACAGACATGTACTGCTTATTTAGTATGTCAGCCTTGTCCCTTGGCGTGTTAAAAAGTCGACCCATATGTTTAAGTGGAGAGATACCAGTATTGTCTTTTCTAATTGATTTAATGTAATTCCAGAAGCGTTTCTGTTTAGATGGTCGGTCATGTTCAGTTTTTTTCAATTTCAATCAGGTTGTTAATATACTCAAAATAGGCTTGACGCTCGAGCTTCTAGACGGCTGCTTTCTGACACTTGTACTTCTTGATGGTATTTTCATTCTTGCCTTTCTTCATTTTGGTGTAGGATCTTTATTAGGACTCATATGACTCTTCTGTGAAGTGGGTTGATTATTGCAATGAATAATGCCGAACATCACCAAATCCGGGATAAATTAATTTGTGGTGACAGTATATATATACTGTCACCACAAATTAATTTATCCCGGATTTGGTGATGTTCGGCATTATTCATTGCATATATGGCACTAACAGGTCATTTTGTCGCGTTAAGATAATTATCAGGCTTTCACGAAAAAAATCCACTTTCCACTTACTAGATAATTATGTCAGATATTAAGGGTGAATGAAATCTATAAGCGAATTTTTCAAAGTATTAAACTTTTTTTCTATCATTGTTTTTTGGAAGAGCTGTTTATGGTGAATGAAAAAAAAATATCTATGGTGGTGTCCTTTTTTGAGCTACAGCGATTTGAAAAAGGTATGTCAAATTTGGACTTTTTTCAAATTTTACCCATTCAGAGTACAAGCTTCAGTAAAATCTATTTCAAAACAAAACAAAGATGATAATTTGGGTTTTCATTATTTATTTCATGTCTATGGTGGTATTTTCACATATAAAAACCAAATTTAGACAAAACAGGCACCAGGTTTGAACAATATGGATCCTCGAATATCAAAATTATGCTTTTTTATATGGCATATGATTTTATTAGATTTTTATTTTATGAAAAAAAGTAAAAAAGTTCGAAAATTAAAGAGTTCTAGTATTAAACTTTTTTTTATATTCTACCAGATGAAAGCCAATGCTAAGGCCGTTCAAAATATGAAAAAGAAATTGAAAGGTCAATGTTGAAAATTTTGAGTTATTAAAGTAAAAAGAGTTATATCAATGATATTTAGAGCTTTGTAAATTTCACATTTTGGTGCCTGTATGATGGATTTGATTGAAGAGCTAGTTAAGATGAATGAAAAAATAGCAAAAGCAGAGACAGTGTATATACTAGCTCTTCAATCAAATCCATCATAGAGTGGTTTCATATACTTTGAAAATTTCCGAAATTCATGACTTTGATACACCCTTAACTGGATTTTTTCTTCAGAAAAGCTAAGTGGTAACTGGTGTCAGAACCATGCCACCATATGCCCAGTCAGCTTACCTATAGGTACAATGATATCAGGTGAGCGACTTGTGGGCCATGGCCCTCTTGTTTACAAAATAATTCTGTATAAATGTAGGTAAAAGGTACCGAAAAAAAGATGCGAGATTGCACCCTTGAAATCTCGTATGCCTTTTCGGCGTTTTACTATTGTCATGGAGAAAGGACAAATGGAGAAGTATCCGGCCTGCTCGCGATTTATCGTGTCGTTCAATCAGCGGCGCTCGCTGGCGGCTAGAAAACAACGTTTTTCCGAAAGTTTGGTGTTAATAGAAATGCTTTTAATGTTATCTTTTCGTTATAAATTTTAATACAGATGTTTTATTAGACCATGATCTCACGACTAGTACAGAATTTGAGGCGATAGCTTATAATTTGTTTGTTTAGTGAGTTTGTGAAAATGAGAGAGAAAACGTACAGTACTGTATTTTCCGTTTTTCCTACGAAAGTTTGGTGTTAATAGAAATGCTTTTAATGCTATCTTTTCGTTATAAATTTTAATACAGATGTTTTATTAAACCATGATCTCACGACTAGTACAAAATTTGAGGCGATAGCTTATAAATTGTTAGTTGAGTGAGGTTTTGAAAATGAGAGAAAAACGTATTTTTTCGTTTACCTACGAAGTTTGGTGTTAATATAAATGCTTTTAATGTCATCTTATCGTTATAAATTTTAATACAGATGTTTCATTAGACCATTATCTTACGCGTAGTACAAAATTTGAGGCGATAGCTTATAAATTGATAGTTTAGTGAGGTTTTGAAAACGAGAGAAAAACGTATTTTTTCGTTTACCTACGAAGTTTGTGTGTGTCTATATTTCTCTGCCACTGTCTGTATTTATGTCTCTGTTTCTCTTTGTGACTGTCTCTCTGTCTGTCTGTTTTTCTCTTATCTCTGTCTGTCAGTCTCTCGCTTCTTCTTTTCTGTCTCCATCTTTCTGTATGAATGTCTGTCTGTCTGTCTCTCTCTCTCTCTGATGATCCTCATGCGGAGAAAAGGTAAAGTGTGTCATAAAGAGCTTAATTTGAAAAAGGGGTAAACTATATTTCAAGAGACATACTCTATGAATCCGACATTTTTGCAGCCTGGTCTGGATTACAACTGTTTGCAATTGCAATAGTCATCATGTTACTGGTATTCAGTAATGAGAGGGTTAATCCAGTCATCAACCAAACCAGGTGCATTGATTTTGGTTTTTTTTTTTTTTTTTTTTTTTTTTTTAATTCAATTCTATTATCTTTATTTTTTGTGATTTGTATAATATATAAACATCATGCGGTTACAGAAGTCAAGAACACATGTTCAAGTTACACGCACGGGTAGCATTGATCTTTTTCATTAAAGTAGCAACCCGCTGGTGTGACTGTCCATCTTCATAGATAATCGGCATGTTCAAGAAGCATGGACTTCATGCTGGGACAGTTTTATGACGCTGATAATTGTCCTGCTAATTTGGTGCGGGTTCTGTATACGGTTACGTAATGTGTCACATTCCTTTGTGATGTGTAATATGGTAGACATTTTGTAAGTAAATAAAGCTAAGGACGAGTGTCAAACATTCTGGATCCAGATCAGACGCCGTGTTACGCGGCATCTGATCTTGATCCAAGTTGTTTGCAAAAAAAAAAAGTAAAGTTGCGATCAGCAGGCAAAGAGTTAAGCAGTCAGTAAAATAGATTGCTTAATGCATTGGCTGCTTTATAATTTACTCCGTTATATAAGACATAAGTAAAGCAGAAAGAAACGGAGATCTCATGTTATCATGTTTGCAATTAATTTCTGAAGATAATGCAAACTGTTACCTCTTTCATAGAAATGGGACGGATAATATGTATATTTTAGTCTGGCTGTAAAACTAACCCTAAATTCATTTTTTTGAAGTAATATGTTAATAATTCTAATTTTCCTTTCGTTTGACGCGCACTCCTTTCAAATGTCTCATTACATACAAAATGGATTTTTATTTTTGCTTCCAAGGAAATATTTCCTCCATGTAGAACATTGTAACAATGCATGAACACATTTTTAGAAGTTTAGAAGTTTGCTTAAGTTTTTATACGGAAGGAATTCTTTTCTTACGCGAGTTGGTCTAGTCATATCATTAGCCAGCAACCTTTGTAGGTCATCATTACTTTTTTCGCTTCAAGAAAAACCCTGGTATTTTAACAACCGAAAGATAAGTGTCACGGCTTTATATCAAGACCTTTTTTTTTTAAAATATATAATATATATCGGACGAAAATTATGGATTAAATTCAAGTTTTTGAAACGGGACGTAGTATATATTTCGCGATCGCCTGCTCTCGTTTATCGACTATTTCATTTGGCCATCGCTCTTTAACTCGCCATAAAATTTGTCGATTTCGAAAATAAACACTTGCATTTTTACAACTGAAAGAAAAATATCTAAGCTTTCCTTTAAGACCATTTCTTTGAAAATCGGTGGAAAATTGAGGGTTTTATGTAAGGTTTTGTAACGGGGCGTGATATATTTATGCCCGAGTGCTTGCTCCCTTTTATCGGCAAATTCATTTGGAAACCACTCTTTAACTCGCCATAAAACGGATCAATTTTAAAAAATAAAATCTGTTATTTTTACAAGTGAAAGATAAATATCTTAGCCTTCTTTTAAGACCATTATAATGAAAATCGGGTGAAAATTAAGGATTTTATGTAACTTAAACTAACAGTAGGTAACCATTCAACACGATAAAAAACGCGATAGCCCGCTATCGGCGTACCGGTGCAGTTGAATTATCGATCGATTAAGCGTTATCGCACATACAGGTAACGGACGACACCATTTTCGGGAAAATGCAGATTTGAGTATACGTTACTTCTCCATTTGTCCTTTCTCCATGCTATTGTAAAAGGTAAAGTTAGCCCTATCAAGTCTCCGTACAATCGGGCAATTTTCAAAAGTTATTTAGGGTAACACCAGAAGTGTTCCAAAATCAAAATGTGGTCGAATGTTCGAATTCAAGGCAATTCGAACATTTCACAACGAAGCTAGCAAAATAAATAGACAGGTTCTATATTTCACTATCTGTGTACAAAACAGTGACGGCGTGCTAGAAATTATTAAGAAATCGAGTGTCAGTCCATCAGGCGCCACAGTTCGATCTGTCCATTCATGTTTACAAGTCTTTTCGCTCATCTATTAGAACCAACGAACCTAGAATTATGAGTCTCGGATTGAGGTATAATTGGTAGCCCTTCGATTTGTGTAGGACAACATGAAGAATAAATAAGAGGAATAGACCCAGATCAAAACAATGCAAAAATAAAGAAAAAAAATTCAGAATCGAAATAACATTGACATTAGACATGTTAGACTTCGGTTACTTCTGCCATGTCTGTATCGACCGTTGGTACTCATTTTACAGCTGTGCAGAGTCTCTATGTGTTGGCAACTCTATGTGGTTTTCTTTAACTCTTGATGAATAGCATTTGATTCATAAACGTAAACAACAGGCTGGTTCTAGAATCTGTTTGGTGCTGACTAAGAAATAGAAGTTTCCAATAATCGCCGAATCTGACACAAAACCCTTCAAAATTATCAAGGGGAAGGAGGGTTATCATGCACACAAAACTGGCAGAGTATTTGGCACGACGAAGGTGGCCAGTATACGGAAGAAGAAGAAGAATTTCATACACCATTTCCCTCCCCTCTCTCCTTCTTCTTCAATGATAATACCCTGGTAGCGCCACACAAGCCGTATTGGTCTCTCCAATGGGGTGTTGTAGATGGTTCACCTGTTCTTTTTCCTAACTTCTCGATCACTACATGCTTGACTGGAACGGGAAAAATGTCAGCCCTAGGTGGGACTGAAACGCACGACCACCAGTGACCTCAACATAGGTCTGGCACTCTATCGATACCCACCTCCACAGCCACTACATTTCACTCCCTTTCACTTTTTAGATCTTGTTAAGCTCTAACGAAGACAGAATGATTCCTGTTGCATGACCAGTCAAACACTTATGACACCATTAAAGTGAAACAGGAAAAATGTGTGCCCTAGGTGGGACACGAACCCTCGACCACCTCAACACTAGTACGGCGCTCTACGGACTGAGCTATCTGGGCGGTCTATCTATACCCACCTCAACAACCGCTACAATGCAAAGCCTTACACTTTCCCATACTCTTTTCTGCCTTTACTTTTTATTTCTTTTTTCTCAGTGGAAATCGATACCTTAGTATACATCAAATTTCTGTTTTCTTTAACTAATACTGTCTTGTGACATTTCTTTGGAATTATCAATAAAAGACGATTCCAAAGAGATGTTATAAGACAGAGTTAGATGGAGTAATATTTAATAATTTAGAGAATTTTAGAATCTTTAATAATTTAGAGAATTTTAGTATCTGACCTACGACAGCATTCCTAAGACTTGCCTTAGAAACGTGTTCAGTAAAGGAGTCGATGGCTATCAATTGCGAGTTGGCTACCTGGTCTGAAATACAGTGGAGAACATGTTAGTCCGTTTAAACGCAAACTCATTGCAATGAAATAGAGAAAATGACAACTTTTTGACAATTCTGACTTATGGTTTTAATCTGAGTGGCAAACAGTTTGGAGCCGGATCAGACGCCGGGTTACCCGGTGTCTGATCTGGCTCCAAACTGTTTGCAATGAAAATAATAGTTTCAGCGTAAAGCGGTTATTTGGAAAGAAAACGTTTTCTCTACTGTACTCTGAACGCTGCACACGGGGCACAAACTGCTTACCTAAACAGCAAAGAGTGGTAACTGAACAAGCTACAGGTCTGTAGCTCAATGGTCAAGCTTACAAACATTGATGAAAGGTTACAAATTCATTAGCGAATTAAGTTGCCATACTAGGGTAAACTATACTAGTAACTAGAGTTGGAAATAAACGTGCAAGCTTCCTACCCTAGTTCCTGTTCACCGCTAGTCTAGTTCAACCCAGCTCAGCATGAAGGTAGAACAAGATTGCGGACGAAAGTGACAGCTAATAACATCCTGACAGATTAATCAATCACTTAGAAATATATTGTGTCCAATCTTAAAAAAAGATAATTAATTAAAGCAGTAAATATTATTATTCAACTGCTGCATTTGACGTTTTAATAATATTTATACAGATTGGGTCAATATTTGGCGTCATTGCACATTTTCATCATCATCATCATCGGATTTTTGATTAACGTGCAGGGATGGGAGTATTGTCCACATTAGTGGGCTCCCTTCCAGGTAACTGGCTAGCTGCAGAATCTCCAGGCTTTTCTATCATGTGGGTCAACTGCTGCGAGTCCCAATTCTTGGCGGTCTCTTACAGTCAGCTCCCGCCATGACATCTCGGGCCTCCCAGGCCCACGCTTTCCTGCAACTTTCATAACTCTGGCGCACTAAATAGCTCCAGTGGAGCGTTCAACGTGCCCATACCATCGAAAAGATATTGTCAGCAAGTCAGAAATGTCCCCGCCCTAATGTTTACATGAGTCTCGCTTCTTCAGCTTCTTCAGGTCACATTCTCGCAGAAAAACCTAGAGGGCATTCACAGCGAGCTCACTCTGTGCATTTTGTTTGATTGTGAACTGGAGTTGATATATTACATCATACAAGTTTACCCTAGTACAGCGCTAGTATGGCGACTAAACTCACTCTATAATGTTGGAGATTTCCATTTGGGGCATTGTTCAGTGACTGTGCTCTTGTTAATATTCAGAACAACACTATTAACCCTTTACCTCATAGCCTGTTTCCAGTTTTAAAAACATGTGACCACTTAAAGCAGGCTGAAAGTAAAGCAGAATGCGTCGTAAGGGGTATTCTGCTTTACTTTCAACCTGCTTTAAGCCATTATCTGCTAGAATTTAGAAAACATTTCTTATGATACATATTCATGATTTTAAAAATTGGATCTATTTTCTTTAGTGCAATAATAAATGAATGTCGTAAAAAGGAGTATTTAAGGGGGAATGGGTTAAGATATTGATATTTTCTCTCTATTTCTGTTTAGAGCTGAGTTTGCCTTGGACAAAAGTAAGAAAAAGAGAAAACGAGAACTGGCAGAAGAACAGAAGCAAGAGATTCGGGAGGCCTTCGACTTGTTTGATACTGACAAAGACAGGGCTATAGATTACCATGAGCTTAAAGTAAGTATTTAATGTATCACTTATTATTGCTATAGAAAAGCAGATGCTTTACAGATAGTGTAGGCTCAGATACTGTAGGTTTAACTTCAGATACAATTGAGTCCAAATCAGACACTAACGTATCTGAATTTACAGTATCTGAGCCTACAGTTTTATACTACTGTACCTACAGAACATGATCATACAGAGTTACACTATTGTATCTGAACCTACAGTACATTACACTACTATATCTGAGCCTACAGTATATTACACTACTATATCTTAGCCTACAGTATATTACACTACTATATTTGAGCCTACAGTATCTTACACTACTGTATCTGAACCTACAGTATATTACACTACTATATCTGAGCATACAGTATATTACACTACTGTATCTGAACCTACAGTATATTACACTACTATATCTTAGCCTACAGTATATTACACTACTGTATCTGAACCTACAGTATATTACACTACTATATCTGAGCATACAGTATATTACACTACTATATCTGAGCCTACAGTACATTACACTACTAGTACTATATCTGAGCCTACAGTATCTTTAATACATTACTGTATCTGAACCTACAGTATATTACACTACTATATCTGAGCATACAGTATATTACACTACTATATCTGAGCCTACAGTATATTACACTACTTTATCTGAGCCTACAGTATATTACACTAGTATATCTGAGCCTACAGTATATTACACTACTATATCTGAGCCTACAGTATATTAGTGCTGGGGTAATTAAAAATGTAATTGTAATTAATTGTAATTTGATTACATTTTGGAAGTAATTGAATGTAATGTGTAATTAGGGTAAAATTCAATTACATGTAATTGTAATTGTAATTTAATTAATTACATTCTCAAATGCCCTACATTCTCAAATGCCCTGTAATTGAAATTTAATTAAGACTTTTGACAAGTAGTTGTAATATAATTAATTACATTTCCAAGTAATTGACCCAGGTCTGTACACTACTATGTCTGAACCTACAGTATATTACACTACTATATCTGAGCCTACAGTATCTTACACTACTGTATCTGAACCTGAAGCATCTGAACCTACAGTACATTACACTATATAGTATCTGAACCTACAGTATATTACACTACTGTATCTGAGCCTACAGTATCTTACACTCCTATATCTGAGCCTACAGTATAGTACACTGCTATGTCTGAACCTACAGTATATTACACTACTATATCTGAGCCTACAGTATCTTACACTACTGTATCTGAACCTGCAGCATCTGAACCTACAGTACATTACACTATATAGTATCTGAACCTACAGTATATTACACTACTGTATCTGAGCCTACAGTATCTTACACTCCTATATCTGAGCCTACAGTATAGTACACTGCTATGTCTGAACCTACAGTATATTACACTACTATATCTGAGCCTACAGTATCTTACACTACTGTATCTGAACCTGCAGCATCTGAACCTACAGTATATTACACTACTGTATCTGAGCCTACAGTATCTTACTCTACTGTACCTACAGAACCTAAACATACAGTGTTACGCTACTGTATCTAAACCTGCAGCATCTGAACCTACAGTACATTACACTATAGTATATGAACCTACAGTATATTACACTACTATGAGCCTACAGTATATTACACTACTATATCTGAACCTACGTAACAGTATATGTAGGTTCAGATACTGTAGGCTGAAATACTGTAGGTTCAGATATCATAATTGTAGACTTATATAATATTGGTGCATATACAACAATTATGCTCAGATCAGCCTCTAAATGACTGATTGCATAAGTAATGAGTGAAAGGTTTTGACTAGCAAATTAATATAGAAACTAATTCTATTCATTGAAGCAGTGTGGAGATCTGTAAAGGCAAGATACAGTCGAACTTCGATATCTCGAACTCGCTAACCTCGAACTATCCGAGAGTTGGATACATGAATTACATTACTTCATGCTCCGTTAAGTTGAACATACCCGTGTTTCAAAGTTAAAACGTGGCTATGCCACGTTTTCACTTTGAAATACTGGTATGTTCGACATAACCGAGTTCAAGATATCGAAGTTCAACTGTACAGTTGAATGCAGGAACATTTAAAAATGCAGAAATTGTTTTATTATATATGATATAAAGCAGCCAGGATTATTTTCAATCTAACATACGGCAACCTGCTATATAACATACACACCACAACTCATGAGTCTTCTTTTCAATTGCCACTTAACCCTTTACTCCATACCCTGTTTCTAGTATTGTAGACAAGTGGCCACTTAAAGCAATTTGAAAATAAAGTAGAATGTACCCTCAAGATGCATTCTGCTTTACTGTCAGCCAGCTTCAAGCTATCATCTGCTAAAATATAGAAAATATTTCTTATGATACATACTCATGAGTCATGATCCTATCAAGTGGGACTGTATTTTTCAGCCTAGGAAAATACAAAAGGCTTATTTATGGGAGAATGGGCTAATTTAGTTTATGTATTTTAGGTTGCAATGAGAGCCCTTGGTTTTGATGTGAAGAAGACAGATGTGTTGAAAGTATTACGGGACTATGACAGGGAGGGTACTGGCAAAATCACTTTTGAAGATTTCAACGAAGTCAGTAAGTAGAAATGTGGTTTATGAGTATTTTTGGTGAATAACAGGGCTCCAGATAAAAGGGAATGAACTGAACAAATTCAACATTCTCTCACTTATTTCAGCACCAAATCCTATGGTGTTATACTCATTAGAATTGTCTCGAAGAGACTATTCTAATGAGTAGTGACACTAAAGGGTTTAATGCAGAAATAAAGATTTTAGTTTTTGAAATACTCCCCTTATCTGGAGTTCTGAATAAGGTTGATTAGGAAACAAAAAGCATTCAGTGGTCTAGTCTGCGAAATTAAGTTTTAAGTTTGATAAAAAATTTCTACTACATTATTTACTGCAAAGTAAATTCCTTACTTCTGATTGGCTAAGGAGCCGTAGACGTGCACCCATGTACCATGTGACTAACAGGGTACATATAATTTTTGCAGCAATTTCATTGGCTGACAGGTGCCTCAGTCTTGCTTTGCAGAAAAAAGATGACCGACTGCTCGACAGGATTGTGTGCATTCAATCGTTTATCCTCTGTTTTATGTTCATTTCGGCTATGAACTAACTGGGGTATGGATCTTTGAACAGTCACATTTTTATGCCCTCCGTCCGTCCGTAACAGGTTAAGTAGATTTTACCGTTTCGTCTAGCATCAACACCGCTTACTTAAATGCTTGGATACTTATACAGTTGTTGCCTTGGACCATTCCCATTCCACCAATATCACCCAACCTTGATCTTGACCTTGACCTAATTTGGGCTTAGAATATTTTAAATGGGCTATTTCTTGGTTAACTAGATTTTACCGTTTCGTCTAGCATCAGCATAACTGACTACAATGTTTTGATACTTATACAGTTGTTGCCTTGGATCACTACCAATCCACCCATATTACCCAACCTTGATTTTGACCGTGACCTAATTTGGACTTAGAAAAAAATCAGAATACCGGTTTATATTGTCAAGGATGCCACCGGGGGCATAAGTGTTTATTGAACGTGCATTCTTGTTTCTTATTTTCTTGGAGGTTTGGCGCTGATGTCAACAAGCTTGTCCTTTTTTCTTTTGAATAAAAACCAACATGACATAATTTACTTGTGTAAACGTCATCTGTTTTGATGAGGGTTTATTCCCAGCTGGTAAAATCATGTAACCCTCTCCTAACCGCTGAGGCAACATGATTTTCCTCAGCTAGGAATAAATCCTCAAGTACCCTGGGCAGAAATTATATTGTCAAGGATGCCACCGGGGGCATAATTGTTTATTGAACGCGCATTCTTGTTTCTTATTTTCTTGGAGGTTTGACGCTGATGTCAACAAGCTTGTCCTTTTTTCTTTTGAATAAAAACCGTCAGAAACATGACATAATTTACTTGTGTAAACGTCATCTGTTTTGATGAGGATTTATTCCCAGCTGGTAAAATCATGTAACCCTCTCCCAACCGCTGAGGCAACATGATTTTCCTCAGCTAGGAATAAATCCTCAAGTACCCTGGGAAGAAATTATATAACTAATAATGTGCTGCAACCCAGCTGAACAACCAGTTATTGTGTTTCAGTGACAGACATGATGTTGGAGAGAGACCCACAGGAAGAAATTCTCAAAGCTTTTAAGTTGTTTGATGATGACAGCTCAGGCAAAATAAGTTTAAGAAATCTAAGACGAGTTGCAAGGTAATAGCATGAAATATTTTGTAACTTGTAATTATTCTAAATTCATACTATGTCTGGCCACAACTTTTAACATTGGCCATAACTTTTGCAATTACATGTGATAGAAACTTTACATTTGGCATGTATTCACATTTGAAGAAGCTCTTGAGCTCAGTACAATCTTGGTTATGACAGACAAAGGTCAAGGACATTTATAGGTCAAATAGGATGAATTTAACCTTGGCCATAATTTAAATCTAACTGTGGTACATACTTCATATTTGGCATACTACTATTTACAGTCAAACTTTGATATCTCGAACTCACTTAATTCGAAGTATCCGATTTGTCGACACATGAATTGCATTATTTCATGCTCGGTTAAGTCGAACATACCAGTATTTCAAATTTAAAACGTGGCTTATGTTCGACCTTACCGAGTTCGAGATATCGAAGTTCAACTGTACTTGAATTGAAAAGCTCTTGAACTCAGTAGAAGTTGGGTCATGTCAAACTAAGGTCAAGGTCATTTGGAGGCCATGCTTACATGAGAGGGCATAGTGTTTCACAAACAACTCGTGTTTTTATGCCCCCAGCATCGACAGATGCGGGAGCATATAGTAATCGTCCTGTCCGTCCGTCCTTCAGTCCGTCCGTCCGTAACCAGGTTAAGTAGATTTTACCGTTTCGTCTAGCAACAACACCACTTATTCAAATGCTTGGATACTTATACAGTTGTTGCCTTGGACCATTCCCTAGCCACCAATAATACCCAACCTTGATTTTGACCTTGACCTTGACCTAATTTGGACTTAGAATATTTTGAGTGGGCTATATCTTGGTTAATTAGATTTTACCGTTTCGTCTAGCATCAACACCGCTTACTCCAATGCTTGGATACTTATACAGTTGTTGCCTTGGACCATTCCCTATCCATATATCACCCAACCTTGATTTTGACCTTGACCTAATTTGGACTTAGAAAAAATTCAAAATATACTGTCAAGGTTGCCACCGGGGGCATAAGCGTTTATTGAACGCGCAGTCTTGTTTCATCTTGCTTTAATCGGTCAACTGCTTTATATGTAAGACTCAAGTTCTTATAGTGAAAATGATAGTAGGAGTTTAACATAATGGTGATAGAGATAAGTTTCGCATTTGCTTTTAAAATTTAATCCTAATTATAATAGTTACCTTTCTCAAGCAGATCAAGATCACACAGATGTTGATTGATAATAAAAAACTTGATTTTTCTTACTTGTCTGCAATTTTGATTTGCACTTAGATTCGAGATTCTTATGTCGGATCCTTACGGCTATTTCTTATTTAATTTTAGCCTGCTTTAAGCTACTATCTACTAGGACAACGAAAATATTTCATGACTGTATAAAATGGAACGCCATGTATTTTCATCAGTCATGGAATAACTTAAAGAAGTCAAAAGAAGTACTAATTGGTATATGACAAAAAGTTGTCCTCTACTAGATGATCTCCACTGTTTAACCCATAACCACATAACCTGTTTCTTGTTTTGAAGACAGGTGGCCACTTAAAGCAGGCTGAAAGTTAAGCAGAATGCACCTTAAGGTACATTCTGTCTTACTTTCAACCTTATTTTAGCTACTATCTGCTAGGATACAGACTATATTTATTATGGTACACATTCATGACTAGGTAGATTGGAATTATTTTCTTTAGTTGAGGATTTTAATTAAATGTGATAAAAGGTGCTTCTATGGGGGAAAAGGTTATGTTTTAACCCTTTCCCCAATAAAAGCGCTTTTTAGCGCATTTCGTTTATTCCTACGCTGAAGAAAATAGTTCCAATTTATACTTTCATGAAAATATATTGTACGGAAAAATTTATTCATTCTAGCAGGTGGTTGCTTAAAGCAGGCTGAAAGTAAAGCAGAATGCGCCTTAAGGCGCATTCTACTTTACTTTCAACCTGCTTTAAGTAGTCACCTAATTTCAATTCTAGAAACAGGTTATTGGGTAATGTTTTAATGCCCATGATTTTTCAGAGAGTTGGGAGAGAACATGACAGATGAGGAACTACGAGCAATGATAGATGAGTTTGACAGGGATGGAGATGGTGAGAGTAAGTAGTCAAGCATGTACAGGGCTCCTTCTCTACAACAACACTCAATGGGAGACAATTATATACAAATTACTAATTGATTACAAGTATCTTTATACACGTACATGCACTTTCAATAATTTATAATTTGACTCATAGTTGTATATGTATAACACTGTTCATACCTTGATTGTATTTGGAGAAGACTCACATAGGCTTTGCCTGTTGTCCAATCCTTTTCTTCTGAATAGAATATTTTTTAAACTAATGGGAGACAAAGATTTTGTGCATTGTTCGGAGGGAGTTATTTTAGAGAGGGCAATTGGCTAACATTTGCAAACAGCTTGAATCCAGATCAGATGCCGATGCGGCATCTGATCTGAATTCAAGCTGTTTGTCACTCGTCATTATTTTTTCTTCTCTCAAAATGTCTATTATATCTCTTTGAGGAAAACAGGAGACGAAAACTTTAAGCAGAAGATATAGCAACAGTAAGAGAGTTAGACATAAATGTCCTGTTTGGGGAACTGGGACAAGGGTCGTTGTGAGGAGGGAATCATTTTTGGAAGGGCTGTTGTATAGAGGGAGCACTGTATTTAAATATGACTAAATACAGAACAGTAGAAACAACAGTTGTTGCAGATGAAAGCAGGTTGGAATGAAATAAAAACACCAGCAGAATGTGCATCAAGGCCTGCTTTAACCCATTTCCCCATGAATACGCCTTTTTATGCCTCTATTTTATTCATCCACTAAAAAAAATAGCTCCAATTTATACAGTCATGAATATGTATCATAAGAAATATTTCCTACATTTTGGCAGATGAGTGCTTAAAGCACGCTGAAAGTAAAGCAGAATACGCCATAAGGCGCATTCTGCTTTACTTTCAACCTGCTTTAAGTCGTCACCTACAGGGGTGTAAAATTCTACTGGCCCGCTCGTCAGGACGAGCAGGTTTTCTGATAATTTACAACAGAAACTAATAAGCAAATGTCATTATTACCCAGCAGGGCGAGTAACAATTCTGAAAATTTTACACCCCTGAGTCCTATCTTCAAAACTAGAAAAAAGGCTATGGGTTCAGTTACCATCTGCCTGAACTTAAAAAAATTTCTTATGATACATATTCATGACTATATAAATTTGATTTTTTTCTTCAGGGGGGGGGGGGATAACTTTAAGGCGAAAAAATGTGTATCTACCACTTAATGGGTTAAATTTGATTCAAATAATTTTGTGTTCTAGTTTACATTCTGAATCAATAAATTTTGTTCCCCTTTTCAGTTAACGAAAATGAATTCCTTGCCATAATGACAGGAGACACGTAACAACAGTGCTGGATCTAGAAATAACTAAGGACCTTTCGTAGATACCACTGTGTAGAAGAATGTCTATAGATGAAGAATAGATCTGTTATTTGTGGGACCAATATCACTTCACGACATCCATGTGCACGGGTCACACAATAGCATTCACACGACTGTAGTGACTATTACGTGTGACACTATACAGGGAGACACAAGCCATACAGGAGATTCCTGAAGCAAACTGTGATGAAACTATATATGTCATCCATCACATTGACCTTATCATACACATCAGACATCAGGGGCCCGTTTCATAAAACTTCTTACGACAAATGTTGTCGTAAGTCAAATCTTTAAAATACATCATTTCTTATTCCTCTATCTAATCCTGTCTTGTGACATCTTTTTGGAATCGTCTTGAAAAGACGATTCCAAAAAGATGTCACAAGACAGGATTAGATGGAGAAAGAAATAATTATTGAGACTTTTATAATCTGACTTACGACAATATTTGTTGTACGAAGTTTTATGAAACGGGCCCAAGGTTTTAAGGAGTTAAGTTGAGTCTGAGATCGTTCACAAGCATTTGATAGGTCTTATTTGAGCTTTTGCTCAAATCTGACCAATCAAATGCTTGTGAACAATTCTAGACTCAACTCAAACTCTTTATAATTGTGGACCCAAGGCTCCAGATAAGAGTGGTTTAACTGAAAGTTTCCAACATTTTCTACGTAACTTCTTCAAGCTAACCATCTTGTGTTACCACTCATTAGAATCGTCTCAAAGAGACTTTATTATTGCCCTGTTGAAAGTTACTTACTTTTGCAAATTTGGTGAAGCTTGTGTTAAAAGCTTTACATGACCAAGCTTGGGTGGTAACACCTAGTATCGTGGAAAGTTTGAGTCAAAGCATGGAGCTCATGCACTTACTCGGCTAGCGTCTAGGCAAGGAATCATTCAGGCATCTTATGTGAGGCCTGCACCTAATATTTGATAGCTTGGTTAGTAATACCCATTGAAAAACCTATTGAGATCTATTATGTAAGGGCCTCTATTCAAAGCTTCAGATAACTGTACCGTTACCTCCACAATTTTGTCATGATCTACCTGTATTTTGACATGTAGTGAATATAATGGGGGGTGAATCAATGAATGGACTGGCTTAATGTCTTTAAGCAAACTACTTTATCAGTTTATGAGAATGCCAGAAGATAGGTAAAGGCGTTTGATGGCTTAATGTAAAATGAAGTAATGCAGATAGCCTTGAAATGAAAGGAACTGTTTGCTTTCCTCTCATCAAGCATTAATTAGCTGTCTTAAAAAGACGAACATTGCATCTTTTAACCCATTACCCCATAGCCTGTTTCTCATTTTGAAAATAGGTGACTACTTAAAGCAGGTTGAAAGAAAAGCAGAATGTGCCTTAAGGCACATTCTGCTTTTCTTTCAGCCAGCTTTAAGCTATTATCTGCTAGAATATAGAAAATATTTCTTATGATTCTTATTTGTAAATGTATAAATTGGAACTATTTTCTTCAGAGGCGGAATAAATCAAAGGCGAAAAAAGGCGTATTTATGGGGATAATGGGTTAAAGCAATGTTTAACCCAAGTTTGATGATAGTTGTAGCTATTACAGGGAAGATGACGTAGCATTAGTTCTGTTTTTAGATGTGATACAGAGAAGGAAATGTCAAACATAAAGAAGAGCTTATTTTGTCTTCAAAGTCAGCATTGAATGTCAGTATTGTTTGAAAAAGACAGCTCATTTTAATTTTATTTTCAGCTTATTTCACCAAAGAACAGTGTATGCTATCTTGCAAGATTCTGTAGTTTGCCAAAATTGAGAACTGTTATGTCCATTTGGAATGATAAATAGTAAAACCTCTCTATAACAACCACTAAAGTACGATAATTTATTAGGTATTTTCGACAGGTGACTGCTTAAAGCAAGGTTATAGTAAAACCGAAAGCTCCAATTAGCCCTGGCTTTAGTGGCCGTTATAGAGAGGTTTTACTGTATTGTGAAAATTAGTTCAACATAGTTGGAATGAGAAGGGGGTTTGTTGAGAAAAAAATCAGAAGAGATGACGAAAACATCTATTCAGAGAGGTTTTTTAAAATCCAGCATTCTGACAATTTAATTGAATTCATTACCAAATATGATTTATGACTTGTAAATATGCTTAAAGCATTAATTAATGTTTTATTTGCATGTTCCATTTATAAGCAACGTTGTTGAAGGGCCTTTGTCTCATTATCCCAAACCATATAACCTTGTATATTATGTTTGCATGTATTGGGTATAATTGAGTCATGAAGTTTGTCTGACTGATATAACACTTGTTACAGTGGAGAATCTGTTATTATTTCCCAATAAACCCGTTTACGCTAAAACTATTATTTGCAGTGCAAACAGTCTGGAGCCAGATCAGACGCCGGGTAACCCGGCGTCTGATCAGGCTCCAAACTGTTTGCCACCAAGATAAACAAGAATTATCAGAATTGTCCAAAAGTTGTTCTTTTCTACGATTTAGTGCTTTACGTTTGCGTTTAAAGGGAAAGAATAACAGATTCTTCACTGTACAGTAGAGAAGATGTTATTCTTTCCCAATAAACATACTAGTGAATGCTAAACCAATTCCATTGAAAACAGTTTGGAGCCAGATCAGACACTGGGTAACCAGGAGTCTGACCAGGCTCCAAACTCTTTGCCATTCAAATTAACATGAGTCTTCAGAATGGTAAAACATGTTTAAGTTTCTACATTATATTCTAATTATTGCAATGATTTTGCATTTCATTTGCAACTGAAATTAAAATGGAATGAATAATATGTTCTCCACTGTAATTGAGCCATGACAATGTGTATGTCTGATATAACACTTGTTATAATGGTCAAACTGGTGTAAAATAGCCAATCCAAAGAAGGTGTTTGGATGCACCGATAGTTCACACATGTGGCAGGTTACTGGAGGAAAAATGACAATTTACAAATTTCCTGGATTAACCCATTGAAATACAACAAACTCTCCCTATGGGCTTGTTGAAAGATTTCATTATAGATATACAAGGTTCATCTAAAGACACAGCAGTTGTTCTCCATACAGCAGATCCTTTTATATCAAATTTGGAATCGGCAAACAGAGTAGACCCTGATGACGTGCCGCTTGGGCAACATCTCATCAGGGTCTACACTGTTTGTCAATGTATTCTTTAGTAGACAAGAGGCGTAAATGGGTTGAGTGGGCTCCAGATAAGGGGGGGGGGACTCAACAAAACCAATATTTTCTCAATTATTTTAGCACCAAATCCTTGGAGAAGATTCTTATGAGTAGTGACACCATAGGGTTTAAGCAGAAATAAAGATTTTAGTTTTTGATTTAATCCCCTTAAATACTCTTTAGAGGAATTGTGTTGTAGGAGATTTTTGCTTTACTTTTATCTTGGTTTAAGATTTCTGCCTTGATGCCAAAAAACCTACTTCAGCTTAAAAAAGGGGGATTTCTATCATAATACATGAAAATGAGACTTTCAATCAATAATATACAGACTTTTACACTGCTTTTTAAGAATACTGTAGCATTTATTATTGAGCAATTTGTCTTAAGGCATTACAAATAGGTATCAAGCCCATTGCTGTATTTGAATTGTGACATCTGATACAGACTATACTCTTCGCAGGTGTAGTTTAACAACTTTTAGACAGACCTATGATAGCAAAGGCTGAAATAGATCTTCATTGTTTACATAGATTAAATACCTGTTTTGTGATGACCAAGCTATGGGTAGTTGTCAGTAGAGATAAATGCTTATTGTTGGGTAAAATAATGCAGTAAGCTTCTATTGGAGGTTTCTGTATAATTTTTTTCTTTCAGTAACACGATTCAGCAGCCATGCTACTCCACTAAAGGCTCCTTTAACACAGTATTGACTGTATTTTGTATGTTTTGTGTTGTTTGTTTCTTGTTAGATATGAAATATTTATATGTGAATACTCTGTGTGTGTGTTGCTAGTTAGGAGATATTGTTATTGTTTTATTGAAGAACTGGAGAGGTGCAGTGATATTTAAAGGCAGGTAATTGTTTAATACAGGGCACATGTAATGCAGAAAGCTTCCATAGGAACTTTTGCCCTGCATGCTCTCGCAAAATAAATCTCCCTGTTAGTTGCTTGTTTTATGGTTTCAAGGTAAACCTGAAATAAAGAAAAGTGTATACATTCAAGTCTATGTCAAGTGACCATTCACCTAAAACTAGGGAGAACTGTTAGGACAGATGGCTGCCTAAGGCAAAATGAAGAAACTTTGAAAGCTTCAAAAGAAATTCTGCATTACTTTCTGCCCTTATTTATCAAGTATCTGTTTCAAAAGTTGCAAAGACTGTCTGTGTGTCTTTCTTACATCCAGTTGAACTGTTAGTGAGTAATATTTCCCCAATACGACCTATTTAGCAAGGATCATCGTACAACATAGCCACTTCTCTAGTTCTGGTACTAAATTAATGAAATTTTTGTTCACTTTTTTCCTGGCAAAAGGATGATATCCGGTTTATTTGTAATATCCAAAAGTCACCCCAGGAAAGTCTCGAGTTAGCAATATATTTAGTACAAGCATTTGTCACTTTGAGCTGTTTTGATTTCTTGTACCCTTTGCAAACCTGTTCTTAAATATATATTTATGTATATTTCTACTTTTTATACTATGCTAATGAGAGATTCCAATATAAAAAAGAAAATAATGACTTGGTATTTTTGTTTATTTTTCTGCATCCAATCTTACAGCATAGTCCTGTGATTACAGTTGAGAAAATGTATTTTCTTTCCCAATTAGAGTGTTTGCGCAAGAAGTATTATTGCTGGTTCAAATAGTTTGGAGTAAGGTCAGATGCCAGGTAACCCAGCAGTTGATCAGGCTGCAAACTGTTTGCCACTCAGATTAGAATCCATTGTGAGAAATTTCAAAATGTTGTAATTTTCTACATTTGTGTGTGTTTTTGTTTAGTATGTGCATAAATAAGTAAGAATAAAGTCTCCCCCACTGTATGAGACATATGGCAGATTAAATCCGGCTGAAATGTCCGCTTTAATGATAGCTTAAATACAGCTTGGTTCTTACAACATTATATAACAAATAGAGTATTGCTCAACCAATACATGTCCCCTGCAGGCAAATGGTGAACCACTACGAAACTTTAACCCATAACTGCATAGACTTTTTTACACCTTTAAATAATTCCTTCTCTGAAGAAAGAAGTACCATTTATATGGTCATAAATATGCAGGATAAGAAACGGTTTCTACATTCTACAGTGGAGAAAAAGTTATTCTTTCCCGTTTAAACGCAAACGTACGCAAAACACTAAAACGTACAAAAGTGCAACTTTTGGACAATTCTGATAATTCATGTTTATCTTGGTGGCAAACAGTTTGGAGCCTGATCAGACGCCGGGTAACCGGTCTGGCTCCAAACTGTTTGCATTGCAAATAATAGTTTTAGCGTAAACGCGTTTATTGGGAAAGAATAACACATTCTCCACTGTAGCAGATGGTAACTTTCACCTGGCTGAAAGAAAATCAGAATTGGCCACTGGGTGCATTCTGCTTTCCTTTCAGCCTATGGCAACTGCAGCATGGTAGAAAGGTATGCTTTATGTCAGCTACATACACTCAGTGCAAAAAGAAACGCACAGTGTTCTGCCTGGGGTAATCAATGTTAAAAAAGGGAGGTTTTTTATTGCATTGGTAGCATCACAACCTATACAAATCAGTACGGTGTTTTAAACAGGATGTATCTTGAGATATGGTCTTAGTATTCTAATTGTCTGCAATAAACGTCTCTTAATCTGCGCCTGAGCACGATGTGCGTTTCTTTTTGCACTGAGTGTATGCTGAACAAGTTATTAATGGACAAGGGAACTTTTGACTGCATCCGCATTGCCATGTTTCCCCCAACCAAAGCCATGCTTGAATACTCAGTTCGTACTGTAAAGCTCTTCCCTAGCTGACAATGCCTAATTTGCCTGGGGAAGCCTTCCAGCTGGCTTGCGGAACGTCGGTGGTTCTACCCAGTTGTCGATTTGTGTCTGAAACAGCGCATAAAGGGCTTCTGGGTGTCTTCCTCCACCTGTAATAAGCTGGACGTTGCGATATGACTATGTACTACTCTTAAAAGCTACATAAAATCCAAACAAATCAAATCTAATTTGCCTGGCAAATCTATTGCCGGAATTTCCTTTCTGGTAGTGCAATAGTTCTTCTGCTCAGGAGCAATAACCATTTCAACTACATACTGTACCTGTAACATTCTAAATATTGCTACACGTGAACCATCTAAATCCAAAACGGATGGATCCGTCACATTGGGCAGTTCCAATATAGGAGCAGATACAGTGGAGAAAACGTTATTCTTTCCCAATAAACGCGTTTACGTTAAAACTATTATTTCTATTGCAAACAGTTTGGAGCCAGATCAGAAGCCGGGTAACCCGGCGTCTGAACAGGCTCCAAACTGTTTGCCACCAAGATAAACATGAATTATCAGAATTGTCCAAAAGTTGCACTTTTCTACGTTTTTGTGCTTTGCGTTTGCATTTAAACGGGAAAGAATAACAGTTTCTCCACTGTATTAGAATGTTCCTTACGACTGAAAAGGCTTCTTGCTCCTCAGAACCAAATCTCTCCCCGATAGGGCATGCACAGACTTAGCTAATTCAACAGAATCTTTAATGAAAGTCCTAGGCCTAGGAATCTTTTCACATCGTTACAGGATACTTCTATATTGACCATTCCGCCGCTATATCCGAGTCATTGGAAGTCATGTTCAATATTTCCCCCACATATATATCTGCACGTAAAGCCATTCAGTCTCCTTTTGAAAGAAAACAAAATCTTGGCGTAACTTTTAGCATCTCCCATATTTCGATCAGGCTCTCGAAATAGTCTTCAAAACTTCTTCCTATAATCGGAATATCATCCAAGAAGACAAAGACATGTTCCATGAAAACATCTCAATAGAAGATTGACAGCCCTTGAAAAGGTTTCAAAGGCTTTGAACAAACCAAAACCCGTTTTGCTCAAAGAGATCAGATGTTGGGTAAGCCGTCTTTTCGCGATATTCTTCCTTGACACGTACTTGCCAGTAAGAAGAGTTAGTATCTAGTTTCAGGGTTGCCATAAGTTGATATCATAAAAATCCTAAGTTTTCAAAGTTTAAAATTTTCAAGCGCGATTTTACTAACACATACCTTTACCCCATAGTCTGTTTCTAGTTTTGGAAGGTACACGGATACTTAAAACAGGTTAAAAGTAACATCTGCTAGGATATCGGAAAATCCGGAGAAATGGCAGCCCTGTATTTACCTGCATGTATGTCTTCTTAAAATAGTAAGGGATATGCACCTTGCATTGTGACATCCAATACTCTAGAAAGCTATGCAACATGTCGCTGCCATCGCATTTGCGGATCAATTGCACCCGATCTTTTCTTAAGTTGCACGTCCTCTTCATCTAAAGAGGAAGCTGCAGGTCAACATTAAATGCTTAGAATTTCCGGTATCTCATGAATGAGATGCGTTTTACGGCACTGCGACACAAATTGGTCATATAGCACTGATGAATGATTAGGGATGAAATGAGGATGACTTCAGAAAGATGATTTCGGCTAATCTCACTCGTTGAGAAGTTCCGCATGAGAACAAAACTACCGATATGCCTCTGTTTTAGTTCTCGGCGGAGTGAATTATCTCAGTCAATTAAACAAACACATCCCCTATGACAACAGCGTCAAGGTAGGAAGGTCTCTTGGAGTACGAGCAAATCAATTACTGTACATTCAGTTTTAACCCATTCATTGTTGTCATAAAGTCTTCAATTTAAAACAATTGTCGTCTGCTTTTATTCTCACATTAAATTACTTTTGGGTATGTTACCTCAGAAGTATTGAAATGAGTGTCGAATAGTTTGGATCCTGATCATACGCCGCAGTACACGATGTCTGACCAGGATTAAAACTGTTTGCAAATAAACATTGTACTTTATTTCAGGGCTGCCATAAGTTGATCATAAAAATCCTAAGATTTCAAATTTTCAATTATTCAGACGCAATTTTACTAATCGTACCTTTACCCCATAGGCTGTTTCTTGTTTTGAAGACACTTAAGGCGCATTCTGCTTTTCGTTCAGCCTGTTTTAAGCTACAATCTGCTAGGATAAAAATGCGAATACTTAGGAAAAATCCGGAGAAATGGCAGCCCTGTGATTTTAACCAAGAATGGGGTAATTCATTTCGCCGCTGTGAAAGCCTTTAAGAGGTTGTCTCGCAATAATGTTAGTTATTTGAGAAGTGGCACTACCGATCTAATTACTGATCGCGTAAGGTTTTCTCAATTACCATGTAAACATATTTGAGACTACCCCATGACAGATAATAGCTTTATTGACAAACGCAGTGTGTGTATTCAACAAAGTACATGTATAGACTTTATACTTTGGTGTGATAATATGTACATACGTGTGTGGACGGTGTGATTTAGGCAATTTATATCATTGCAAGTTTGCATATATAGTTTGATTGAACAATGGAAGAATGTGACAATTTTCACTTTGGTTCAGATTCAGTGACGATTGATTCGGAGTGTAATGTGTGCAAAGTTGCTGGTAAGCATGTAGATGCCGTTAGCTATTGCCAAACCTGTAGTCAATCGTATTGTACTGCGTGTCTACAACAACATTCAATTGCACCAGAAACCAGCGGCTATGAACATATCGATACTCTGACGGAAAAGACGAAAAATGAAGACGAAGTGGAAAAAACGGAAGCTGTGACTGAGATAAAACTAGCTGACAAGTCGGTAGATAGAAAGTGTCCTCGTCATGATAATGAAATTTTGAAATTCTTTTGTACGGATCATAACTTTATTGGTTGTAGTGTGTGTATGTTTTTGGAGCATAAAAGTTGTAAGCATACAGAGTACATTCAAGAACTATCACTGGGAATAGAAAGAAGCGAAGAGTATAGAGAGTTTGCCACAGAACTTGAAACTGTCGTATTAATGGCCGAATGTATTACACGCAAAGTAGAGCAGAGCAATGTTGTAGCTTCAAAGAGATGTGAAGATTTAGCCCAAAACATCAGACAAGCAAAGGAGAAGGTCATTCGACGTCTTGATGAATTGGAAAAAGAGTTTACCGACAAAGCCCAAAAGATTCTCGAAAATGACAAGAAAAAGTTTGACAGTGCAATTGATAAATGCAATGGTTTATTGAAAGATTCAACTTCTTTGATATCTCAACTAGGTAACTTAAAGTCAACCCAGCAATTCCGTAACATGTTTATCGAAATGAAAAGCGAACAAGATCATGTACAGAAAATGAAAACTGCATTAAAAACCTACAACAGAGAAACTGACGTTACTAAATACATGTATTACAGTAAGCCTCTAGAAGACACACTGCAGACTTCAGATTGGTTTGGAACATTGGAATTGCTGGACACCAAGACTGCTAAAGTCATACCAGAAGAATATTTAACTGTGAAAACTGATAGCGATAAGGAAACATGCAACATCAGCGGAGCTGTAGTTCTGGATTGCCAGAAAGTAGTACTGGTTGATTCAAGCAACAAAGCAATCAAACTTCTTGATACACAACAACGACGTGTCGTCTCAGAACTCAAGTTGTCTTCAACCAACGCCCCACGTGGAATTACACAAACAACGAATGATCAAATCGCTGTCACGATTCCGAAAGAGAAAAAGATCAAGCTTATATCAGTGGCAAATAATGAGCTGTCGAGTGTAGAAGACATTGAGATGCCAAATGAGAGCTACTGGATAGGATCAGTTTTGGAGAAATTTATTGTCACCGTGAACTCTCCTCAAAGACTCGATATCTTAGACAAACAAGGCCAAATTCTACAAGCTGTCAATGTCGATAAAGAATATAAAAAACTATTTGACGAGATATCAAATATTATTGTTAGTCGAGATTTCAGTACCGTTTATGTTGCTGACCAGACGAGACACACCATGACGGCCATTTCCTTGTGGCGAAAAAAATCACAGGCATATAGCAGTTGGTACCTCCGTGGCCCGACAAACATGGCTGTGGAGCTATCAGGGAATGTGTATGTGTGCGGGAACCAGACTAATGACGTTCACCAGACCACGGCGGACTGCGGTAAGAAAATACGAATACCACTGACAAAATCGGACGGATTGAAAAAGCCCCAGGCGCTAGCTTTCTGTGATGTGACGGACAGACTGTTTGTAGGAATGGAATCTAGTGATGTAATGAAAGTTTTCCGAATGTCATTCTGAAGGAATGCATGTCCAAAGTACGTTTTGTCGGTTAATATCTACAGAGATGAGTTCAGTAAAGAAATCGATGGTCATCGAATTCGAGTTGGCTACCGGTCTGAAATACAATGGAGAAAACGTAATTCGTTTCGTTCAAACGCAAACGCATTGCAATGAAATATAGAAAATGATAACATTTTGACAATTCAGACTACTAGTTTTAATCTGAGTGGCAAACAGTTTGGAGCCTGATCAGACGTCGGGTTACCCGGCGTCTGATCTGGCTCCAAACTGTTTGCAATGAAAAAAATATTTTAAGCGTAACCGGGGTTATTTGGAAAGAAAACGTTTCCTCTACAGTGCTCTGAACGCTGCACACGGGGCACAAACAGCTAACCTAAACAGCAAACAAGGGTAATTGAATACGCTACAGGTGATGATTTCCTAACACACGATACTCTTAAAGGGACTCGCAACCGGATGGTGTACTTGTCAAAATAAAATAAAATACTCAAATAAAAGCAAATTTGTGGCATTATTTGGCTTCTGACATTAAAAGAATATGATCACTCAAAAAAAAGTCTCAAGAATCGTCACCGAATCTTAGATTTTTAGATATTTTCCATCGTTTTTCTATACCGACTAGTAGACGGTATAGTTGTTGTTTTTGCATCTCTACACGGGCTCAGACATAAACCCGAGCCGAATTACGAAGTTGTATGCACTTTCGCTCGCTACACATTGAAATACGTTAAATCGATCCGAGATAAACGAATAGTTCCGTGGTCCATTGGTCTAAGCGGTTTCCCCTATTTTGCCTTCTGTCCGCCAATGCAGGGCCCCGGGTTCGAATCCCACCAGAGACCAATATTTTTTTTTATTGAAATGCATTTTTTTAAACAGAATTTCTTATCCTAAACTAATTCTTTACCATTTATATAAGCGTTTGACACATATTTACAAATTACTATTTTTAATGCACCATCTGGTTGCGAGTCGCTTTAAAAGGAGAACATTTTACTTCGTGCTGTAAAACAGCTTTTGTCAGTTCGCAGTTGCTTCCAGTTTTCTTGCTGAGTTTAGTCTGAGGTAGTTCTCAATCATTTAATTTGTCAGTGTTGAGCTTTAGCTCAGCAAAAGCTCAAGTCTGCCCAATTAAATTTCAGACTCAACTCTAATGGTACTGAACCTTATTGTTTACATATGCCCTACATAACGAGTGAATACATGGTTAATAAACATCTAACACGAGGTACAGTGGAACGCTTCAATTACGAACACTACGTGGAACTATAGCCTGCTGAATTTGCACGGCCGCCAAAAAGCAGACCATTTGATTGCTTTAACCCCTTCACTTCCCTGCCCCGAGCTCAACAGTTTTGTGCAAACAGTTTGGATCCTGATCAGACGCCGCGTTACGCGGCGTCTGACCAGGGTCTAAACTGTTTGACACTCATTGCAATATTTCTTCAGTCAAAATAGCACAAATTAAAATTTAAGAAATAAAAACAGACGACAATTGTTTAAAATTGATGACGTCATGGCAGTGAAGGGGTTAAAAACGGAAGATCAAAAGGATAAATCTTTGGAACTCGGACAGCAAACAGTAAGCAGACGACAATTATTTAACATCGATGACTTCATGGCAGTGAATAGGTTACATGTCTTATAAGTATAGGTTAGACCATGGTTGCAAGCGAATAAACGATATAGTTCGAGGGGGTGTAGCCCCAGAGAACTATGTCGTTTATTCGCGCGCAACCATGGTCTAACCAATTTAGCACTGGCTTGGGCTCGAGGAAAACAAGAAAACCATTCGTTTCTGATTTCTGTTTTAGACGAAAAAGTCATTTTGTTTGTAATATTTTACTAAAATTGAAAGGTTATTTCAAATGATAAGTTTGAGACATTAAGCATGCTTTAACACCAACATAAATAACGCTTATTGAAGCTCTATATGTAAGCACAATTCATTAGTAATTGTCTTTAAAGTCTAGGTCTCACTGTACATAATAAAACGCCATGAAGCGTGTGCAGTTCACCTCTGACCTCAGCTGTTTTTAGAATTGTGACGTCAAATTGCCTTGCGATGACGGAAGCGAGGAATAAGTGAACAGTTTGTTAGTTATTACATGGTTTGTTGAAATAAACGATATATTCACAGGTTTTTTAGGCATCTGATTGGCCGAGAGCTCCAAGCCATGTGCTAATAGGTATATAGCACTCGAGAATAAGTTCATTTAAGCCTTTCATGATCAAATTATTGTGAAAGTTTTCCCATGCACAACCATATTATCGTCTGCTTTACTATTGGTGTCTGCAATATCGTTTCAAAGTGACATTTAAGGTAGTAAATGTAAAACTGACGTGTTTGTTTTCAAAACCAGTGGCAAACCGTTTTGATCATGATCTGGCGCCGCGTTTAGCAACGTCTGATCTGTATCAAAACTGTTTGCAAATGCGCTTTATGACGTCATTGAGAGTGTCCTTTTTATGGTTAATAGGAATCATGTACATTTGTATATTGATATGGTTCTTAATATCTCAGTAGGTGTAACCCTGTATATGTATCAAGTTATCAATTGCATTTACGACTGGTAAATCTGAAAAGATATAATTTATTTAAAGAGAATCATGTCGTAGTTTAAAAGTATTGTTTAACATAAATATATAACAACATGCATGCAATTATTAACCCATAAATGTATGTCGTCCATAAACGTAGACATTAGCAAATAGTAGCCTATAGATCCTGATGAGACGCCACTTGTAATGTTCGACTTTATATCATGGACTGCAGTGATTGCTACTTCATACAAAATGTACAACCATTGCATTGTCTTTGTGTGTCAATTTTAATTGGGGTATTTTGACCTAAAAGCGACTCGCAACCCGATGGTGTATTTGAAAAATAAAAGAAAATGCTCAAATAAAACCAAATGTGTAGCATTATCGTGCATCTGGCATAAGAAAAATACGATCAGTCTAAAAACCTCCTTAAGAAAAGTCTTCAAATCTTCATTGTTTAGATATTTGCCATCGTTTTATCCGTTGCGTCGAAAGACGCATTAGAAATTGAACACGGGCTCAGAATAAACCCGAGCCGAATTGTGTACTCTCCATCGCTACACACTGAAGTACGTTAAATCGATTCCAAATATATGAATAGCCCGTAGTCGAATGGGCTAAGGGGTTTCTTAATTTTGCGTGTCGTGTCATCCTACCAGAGCTTCTTCTTTATTTATTTTTTAAACAGAATTTCTTATCCTAAACTAATTCTTACTCATTTATATAAGTACATGTAGTTGACAAATATGTTATCAAATTACTATTTTAAATGCTAAATCTGGTTGCGAGCCTCTTTAAGAAGTATTGAACTGAGTGGCAAACAGTTTGGATCCAGATCAGACGCCGCGGAGACATTTCGTCTGATCAGGATCAAAACTGTTTGCATACATGTATAACCGTCGTACTCGGGGTATAATAAGATAGTGAACTGCCATGGTTAAACGTTTTGGATTCCGGAGTAACAACCATTTAGGATTCTGACCAGACACCGCGGTACACGGCGTCTAATCAGAATCCAAACTGGTTCAAAACGCCTTTTGACGTCATTGACAGTAAATGGGTTCATTCAGTGGTCCGTCAACACACGTTTGGCAGTATTCGAGTGAGGAAATGACTTTTGAATCACTATTTTAATAATGCCATTAATTTGAAAAAATATTTGACTCATTTCAAAATTGATTTTAGTAACTAACAATAACAATTCTTATTATTCACAATAATTATATTGAAGAATTTCCTTTATTAATGATTTATTTCCACATCTTAATCCATAAGGTATACGATATTGTTTTATTGTTTTTTGGTGGTTTTTTTTTTTGTTTTTTGGTTTTTGTTTACTGAAATGTAGTTATTTGTCTTCTCTCACGTTGTAAGTGCATGTATAAAATTTCATGTTAAGCGCGTTTGAACGCAGAACTCTAGCGTGAAAAGAGCGCTAAATAAATCTGGTATATTATTGAACAATAATGTGATAGAAGACGCGAATAGGAATAGATGAGTTAGGGAAATTGGTACTTCTGTAGTGGTAAACTCATCAATCGATAACCAAGTTTGTGTGTTTGTCTTTATCCTTTAAGGTTCATGTAAAGTCCCTGTACGAGAAAAAAATATCCAAATTTGAAAAGTTGCAATACTCAATAACTATACCACATTGGCTTAAAAATATTTTCACAAAGTATAAATAATTAGTCAATGAAAA
Organism: Gari tellinella; assembly: GCA_922989275.2. NCBI lineage: Eukaryota > Metazoa > Mollusca > Bivalvia > Cardiida > Psammobiidae > Gari > Gari tellinella. The sequence continues at coordinate 53,123,215 of OV277866.1, forward strand.
GGAGCATGCCTAAATTTTCATTAATATAAGTGTACTTGTGATGTCAGAAGATCCATAAGTAACGAACATGGAGTGAAACTAGCCTCTTCAGCAGAATATATCAAATCACTTAATGACACGTATTTTCGGAAAATCTGGTAGAATACATACAAAGAACCCATTACATACTGGGTACTCCTACGCAGAATGTCTTACAAAAGTAAGAAAACCCCCTTGTAATTGGCCCTTAGAATACCCCATGCTTGATTCAAGGGCAGCCATTTGCATTTTACAAATTTGTAGAAGTTTGCCAACATTGAAAGTCCAGTTACTCCAAATCTACAAAACCGATTGACTGCAGTTAGACAATATATCCGTTCAATTATATCAAGGTCACCGAAAAATGTCATTTGTCCAACACCTCGACTTTTGCGATTAATCCGCATTTTCTCATTTTTTAATATTCATATTTTCAACTTTTATTAATTTTCAGTACACTATTGTTGTTTGATACATAAACAATAAAATAAGTGCATTGCGCATTACTTTCGATAATAAATTCCTCCAAATGTCACGATTCTTCAGCGGATTACTTGCCGCGAAAGTAATTCCGTCCCTGTACAGCTGACCTTTGTTTCAGGAAAATCAAGAGTGTGTCCCTTTAAATCACCCTTTTACACCCATTCATGTATTCCACATCTTTCCGGCTATTATAATGTTGATTAATATTTCACTTTGCATTGCGTTCTCTATTATATAAAGCTTACATTGTTGTGAAACTATTCAAGCCTTTGGCAGGTACAGGGGTAGATGCTCATGTATATACTATTGCACGATTTTGACAAGGCTTTCTATGGTGTCCTAGTAGGGACACAACCGACGATTTCGTTGGGCAGAGACACACAATTCTTTTTTGTCCTTACTACTTTTTTCACGTATATTCTGCTTCTGCATTTCACACATACACACACATTAAAATACTGTAATAGTTCATGAGTATAATTATGCAACTACCACCCTGATAGCCATACTTCAGTAGTTGTAAGAATTTAAAAACAATCATAAAGGCACATATATTTGAAATTTTAGTCAGAAACAATCATATATTAGTTTATCTGATGCTCAATGTGGGTTTCGTTCTAGGGGATCCTGCGTTTTACAGTTAATTGAATACATAGATGATTAGTCACACTACATTGAGGGTGATAGAATTTGGGAAATTATATTGTATATTTAGATTTTGTCAAAGCTTTTGAGAGCATAGTTCATTAACGTTTTCTCGCAAAGTATCAGTATTTGGTATCAGAGGGCCAGTTTTGTCATGGAAACGTGACTTTTTTACTGGACGTAGGCAATATGTATCTGTGAAAGGACCCTGGTCTTCTTCGTGGAAAGACATCTTTTAAGTGGGGTATACCAGGGAAGTGTCCTGGGACCCATATTATTCATATGTTTATAATAGATGACCCCCTACCCCTGAAGTTATACGTAGTATTGTGAAATTTTTCGCTTATGGTATCAAACTTTACAACAAAGACATTAAAATTGATATTATCCAGCACGACTTAGATGCCTTACACATAGTCAAAGTGGCTGTTGCGTTTTAATGTGAAAAATTACAGAACCATACACTTTGGAAGAGACAACCAATATTACCAGTATACTTTGAACTTTGCGGACATTGAGTCTGCTAGTGAAAAGGGGGATTCAGGGGTAATATTTTAACAGGATTAAAAAGTAAGTAGTCATATAGCTGAAAAAGATAACAAATCCAACAGTGTATTATCCTTAATAATCAGAATGTATGATTACATTGCGAAAAGCTATTTCATAATTTTTGTACAAAGCACTCGTCAGGTCAATATGGAAACACTCTTATCATGTATTATGGTATCTATTCTTAAAAGAAGTGTTTAAAAATTATGTAAGCCTACCAATAAGCGTCTCCTGGATTGTCAACCTTACATGTACCGAAAGATTGGTTTTCAAAAATTGCTTGATCATCGACGAAGCCGTGGTGACATGATACAATGTTGAAAATTATTTTAAGAAATGGAAGATATACATATAGAAAGATTTTACCTTAAAAATATTTTTCGAATTAAAAAAACATCAATAAGTTTACAACACTTTTCACAGAGAGAATTATAAACAACCGGATCTCACTTCAGTTTATATAGAATTAAAAATAATAAATTTTGTTGATACATTTATATGCCGGATGAATTATTTTTGTAATCGAAGCTTCAATGTCATAGTCATGTGTTTGTGTACTTCATTGGATTAGAATCAAATATTGCATACTGTTTAATGAATAATTTTAGTTGAGAAGGGGCGAAATTGAATATTCTTAATAATTAGAATGACCACACAGCATCTGGAAACAAACATTTACTTGATGCGCATTTAAAAGATTTTTAAAAAAGCAATAGTAACCACTGTTCCCTCCATTTTACGGATACATTGCAGAATACGTAACGTTTCAAATACGTTGCCATTCCAACCAAAATGCACTTTGGAGGTCATTATGGTATAAATTTGATGATTTGACCCGACCTTGTTATCAAATACATCCGATATGTGTTCTATGGCTCATGTCCGAGGATAAAACAGGCCAAGGCAGGACGTTAATGTATTGTGTGGTGATACGCGCCGTGTGATGTTTTATACATGTATTGTCAAGCTGAAAATGCCAGGTCCTTCCTTTATTTTGCATGAATCGAATCACTGTGCTATTTAAAACATTGATGTAACGCTGAGCATTGGCATTTTATTGAATAATAACCAAGTCAATTTCCAGAGTTCCCATTTTCCCAACCCAGACCATAGCGCTGCCACCACCCATTGTGTATCTCTCAAACATATCGTCCTCCTTTATGCGCATTGAGGCGAGCGGACCGTGGCGAGAGATTCTCTTGCCTTTGCGGTAATGAATGTAGCACTGTTTACAGTGAAACATCTGCGCACGTGCAAAGTAAGGAATCGTTGGCAAGCTTAGACGCATAAAGAGACCTGGGATTTGAATAGCAATTGTGTTATCGTTATACGCAATGAAGTCATTATAATCATGTATATATCTTGCAACATGCGTTAAAACACAGTTATAGAAGAATTCTAGGAAGAGGATGGGCTTACAAAGAAGCAGATCCTCCCGCGAGAGCCCAACAACGATTCTCAATGTATTCTCAAGGTATAATTCAGTTAATCAAATTTACAAAAAAGGATGACAAAAATAATACAGTCTGCATATTTATACATGTAATAATGTTTGACAGAGGCTCGTGTTGCCCACCATACTTTGGAAAAAATAAGTATAGGTAAATTTTGTGCGCTGAACCGTGACTGAGCTTTTCTATTTATAGAAGATGCAACCATTCCATGTTATGGGTAAGTTAGGGTTCAAACCTTAACTTGATATGTAAAATAAGAGCTTGAGACCTATATGTCATCGTGGTCGAGGTAGTAGAGTAACGTTTTACTGGGTATGGTCATGAGTTCGATACCCAGTGATTCCTTTCTTTTTTCTTTTTTTTGGGTTGGGAAAGGCATTTTTATACTACACATGACGATAACCACAAGGAACCTTTAGTAAGTGTTCAGTGTTTAAATAATATAAATTATTCAATTTCTTATTACATTTAGTTATAACCACATTGTTCAAACTAAAGATGCTACGACAGACAAAACCACCGCGTCAATAGTCTAAATTTCCATAGCACGAAAGCTTGTAGAAAATGTCTACGAGCCTGTATGAAGGAGAAGCAGAAGCGATATGAATTTCAATTGGATCTAATCCGAATCCCACATAACTTATATGGGGTAACCCTAAGTACCTAACACATTGAACCCTAACGACAAGTATAATCGTCATTTAGAAAGAGTATACTCCACTTGTCCCATGAAAACAGTGAACACCCAGATCAGAGTGCACCTTAAGCAGCACTTTGGTCAGGGCAACATTGTTTATCATTTTCCAATTGTTAACTAGACTTAATTGGAAATTTGAATTGCCAATTGTCATTTCAGTGATAAATGAATTAATGCAATTGTTTTCTAAAAGTGAGAAACTGCCATGGACACATAGGGTAACATTTTACATACATTTTAAACTTCACAACGTTTAACGTTTCGTATGTCCATGACACATTTCGCATAATATGTTGAACAATTCAAATAAGTCTTATGCTCTAATAGATAATAATAATATTTTTTGAAAAAAAAAGCAAATCCTACTGGGAATCGAACCCACAGCCTTTTACACTATAGCAAGTATCCTAACCCGCTACCAATTACTCTAACTCGATTATTGATTTAGTTTCAATACAAAAGGCATTATATCCTTAGTATACCATGAAAGGTAGGTAACTCCTGAACAAATTCATGGTTTGTGATGCGTTTTACCTATACGGGTGGACTCGTCCTAAAGGTCACAGCTCACGGGTCAAAATCGGACTATAGTCCCCCATGGCAAAATAGTGTTGTCCTTGAAAATTGTCAAATATTCCATGACTTCTTCTATTGTTATTTGAGTGGATTTCGTCAGGATTTTGGTCCTACTACCTCGTGTAAAGCATATTTTTCAATATAGAGGAAGGATTTGTTGAATTTCAGTACAGAAAATTTGCTTCACATTTTGGTGCAAATCCAAACATATTGTTCAAAATCAAGATACACTGTTTTCCTTTCAAATGGTAAGCTATCTCATAAGTTCGTTCATTTCAATACGAACATTTTGATATGAAATTATGCAACATTGCTCTATAAATGACCAAAATATCACCTTTCAAAAATGCACCAAAGAACACTTTACATGAACCTTAACCCTTTCATATTCTAATCTTTCGGGAGAAATTTACCCCTTCACCGCTTTATTGTCGTTTGTTTCAGTATTGTTGTCTGCATGTATCAAAGTTAGATTTAAGGTTGTATGACTTAATAGCTATCTACAAGTATCGATAAGATTGTATAACAGTTTCGGTCCTGATCAGACGCCGCGTATGCGGCGTCTGATAAGGACCCATCCCCTGTTTTCAAACGCGCTTTACGGCGTCATTGAGAGTGAAAGGGGTAAAGTTAAGTTTCATTGGCATTTGCAAAAAAAAAGTTTGGATCCCGACATAGTTAAGTAAGCATTATTAGTTTCTGTTTTTAAAAACGTCAATAACATGAAAGTTGTTCGTAAATGATAAACTGTATCTTGCATACATGTATGAGTGGCAAACAGTTTGGAGCCTGATCGGACTCCGGGCTGTCCGGCATCTGCTTCGGCTCTAAACAGATTTAACCGACATACATGTTATTGTTTGAGCACAAATGCATTTATAGGAAAAGAAAAACACCTCCCTCCCTGCTCTTAAAGATATAGATATAACCTTGTATCTATTAAAAATACAAAACTATTTGCCATCGATATCAATTCAATTCAATCCAGCTCAAGTCAATGTCTTTTTATAGCACACATATTCTTGAATATATTCATCTTAACCCATTTGCGCTTAGACCCTACGAATGGAACATAGGCCAGCAGCACAGACTCAGATCAGACACATGCGGTGTCTGATCTGAGTCTGTGGTATTTGCTATTGTTTGGAATATTTGTCAAAAAAGAAAGCAAATTAAACATTAAATTAGGTACTTCTTAAATAAAAACTATATGTACCGATAGGTTCATCAAATATAATGATTGAATAATCCACTTAGCATAAGTTGGTTAAATACTTCACATTCTCAATTCAAAATTTAAAGACTGAATAATGTGTACATGTATGATATACGGACACCGATATTTGAAGCAGACCATATCCGAATGATAATATTATTAATCTTCTGCGTACAAAGGGAAACTATTTGGAATAACTCAGTGTCTCAGGGCTGCCATAAGTTGACATGAAAAATCCTAAGATTTCCAAATTTGCATTTTTCAAATTTGATTTTACGAATCGTACCTTTATCCAATCGTCTGTTTCTAGTTTTGTTGACACGTGACTACTTAAAGCAGGCTGGAAGTAAAGCAGAATGCACCTTAACTCTTTCCTCCCTGAAACTTCAAATGGACAATCCAAGTTTCCATTTCAGTCTAGTCCATTTCTGACTTTTAAGGGTTGTTTTTGTCAATGTTTTGCATTATGACAAACAGTGAAGACCCGGATCAGAGGGCTCCATAAGGAGCCCTCTGATCTGGGTATTCACTATTTGCATAGGACAAGTGCACTTTTCACATGTATGCTGTTTGAAAATGACGCCTATATGCGGGACTAGGGTTCAAAAGGTTAAGGCGCATTCTGCTTTACTTTCAGTCTACTTTAAGCTACCATATACTAGAAAAAAATCCGGAGAAATGGCAGCCCTGGTGTCTAATCTGGCGCATAACTGTTTGCAATATGGAGCTATTTTCTGCAGTAAACCGCTGAAATCGTGAATTTTTGGAATGACTGCAGACGACAAATGTTACAGAGGTCAATTACATAACCTTTCATCAATTCTAAACAACATTGTCGTCTGCTTTCATTTTTCAAGTTTACATTGATGTACAATTCACGTCTACATTTCAACTATGTGGCCTTATATGCACTTTCTCTATCTATCTATATATGTCTGTCTGTCTGTTAGTCTGACCGTCTGTCTTCTCTCTGTCTTTCATTCATCTTTCTTTCTCTCTTTCTCCCTCTCTCTTTCTCTCTTTCTTTCTCTCTCTATCTCTCTTTCTCTATTTCTCTTTTCTCATTCTTTACAAGTGTCTAACGTGTACAGTCTTACATGTGGGTATTTATTTGTACATGTAGTAAGTTACCTAGTTTGTATTTATGCTCGTGCCAGTGGTTTAAGTATTTTATGTACTCGTATCTAATATCTATCTCCAAATTTGTTTTCGTTGTAGAAATTGATAAACATAATTATATATTCGTATATACTACTCTTAGCTAGTTGACTGCTGTGTGTACCTGTATTTCTTCTCCATGTTTCGTCTAGCTGGAGAAGCATATCATATGGGTACCCCAGCATTACTGTTGGCAAAAATGAACCAAGTATTTATTTATTTATCTATTTATCCTATTTGGTTTGGTAAAAACCTGTTTGCTTTCTTCTTCCATGTACATGTAACCTCGATACTTCTTGATAATTATTATTACACATCAATATACAAATTGAAAGAACTCGAGGCAGCATAGACTATGATCAGAGGCCGGGTTACCTAGGAACTGATCACGATTTAAACTGTCAGGTGATATGTATGACTATATATGGAACAAAGTTTGGTTAACATCTGTTTATTCATAAGAAATACTTTTTATTTAGGCTTTATTATAAATTATAAAAAAAATCAAATGAATTTGCGTATTCCCAACTAATGACCTCTCTATTGATATGTATGTTTTACAAAGTGCCAAGGTGAGCTTTTCTGATCGTGATATGTCCGTCGTCCGTCGTCGTCCATCGTCCGTCCGTCCGTCGTCAACAATTTCTTTAAATGACATCTCCTCCTAAACTACTTGATGGGTTTTAACCAAACTTGGCAGAAATGATCCTTATATGGTCCTCTTTGAAAGTTGTTCAAATGTTTTCGGTCCGTTGCATATCTAGGTCACAGGAGCTAAAAATAGAACGTTTCAATAAAAACTTCTCTGAAACCACAGTACCCTGATCTTAGATATTTGGCACACAGCATCATCTATAGGTCCTCTATCAAGATTGTTCAAATTATGTCCCTGTGGTCAAAAATGGCCCCGCCCCGGGGGTCACAAATTTACATAGAGTTATATAGTGAAATCTTCAAACATCTTCTCCTCTGAAACTAATATAGCTAGAACTTTGATATTTGGCATGGTGTAAGTTCTAGACGTACTTTACCAATATTATTCAAATGGTTCCGGTCTGTTGCATATATAGGTCACACGAGCTACAATAGATCGTTTCAATAAAAACTTTAAAAATCTTCTTCTCTGAAACCACAGTACCCTGAGTTTTGATATTTGGCACAAAGCATCATCTATAGGTCCTCTATCAAGATTGTTCAAATTATGTCCCTGGGGTCAAAAATGGCCCCGCCCCGGGGGTCACAAATTTACATAGAGTTATATAGTGAAATCTGCAAACCTCTTCTTCTCTGAAACTTATATAAATAGAGCTTTGATATTTGGCATGGTGTAACTTCTAGAGGATACTTTACCAATATTGTTCAAATGGTTCCGGTCCGTTGCATATCTAGGTCACACGAGCTAAAAATAGATTTTTTCGATTAAAACTTAAAAAATCTTCTTCTCTGAAACCACAGTACCCTGAGCTTAGATATTTTGCACAAAGCATCATCTACAGGTCCTCTATAAAGATTTTTCAAATCATGTCCCTGGGGTAAAAAATGACCCCGCCCCGGGGGTCATAAATTTACATAGAGTTTTATTGTGAAATCTTCAAACCTCTTCTTCTCTGAAATTAATATAGCTAGAGCTTTGATATTTGGCATGGTGTAACTTCTAGAGGTATGCTTTACCAATATTGTTCAAATGGTTCCGGTCCGTTGCATATCTAGGTCACAGGAGCTAAAATTAGATTTTTTTTAATAAAAAGCTTAAAAAATCTTCTCTTAAACTACAGTACCCTAAGCTTAGCTATTCTGCACTCAGCATCATCCAATCAGCAATTGGCACAATCATATTGTCATAATTTCTCAGCTTTCCAAGATATGTTACATTTACATCAACGGTCCCAGGTGAGCGATTTAGGGCCGTATACGGCTCTTGTCTATTTGTATAAATGTTAATGCTGTCCACGGTAGTGGACCTTATAGGCCATTCAATCTAGCCCAAAATAGGGCTTGACCTAGACAAAATTGCAAAAGATTTTATTCTATCATAATATGATCCCCATATACCTGTACTACAACAAACTAAAATTTGAATTTCCAAATATTGGGGGAAAGTTCGAAATTCAAGATGGCCGACAAAATGGCCGCTAATTATGTTCTGTTTCTATGTCGGAATCCTCTGTTAAGGCTCTTAGTTCCCTTATCTCCCTGTTTACAACTGGTTGGTTCCCAATTTCAGAAGCTGCTCAAACACAATGCACGTGTTGTCCATCTGAAACAAGAACAACAATGCAATAAGTCTATATGATTGACACATTTTATCCACAAGTACGATGCAACTCAAAGACCTTGGATAGATTTAAACTGAACCCTTATCAAAAGTGCCTTTTAAAACAAAATAAATACATTTGTAAGTATAAGCTTTCAGAGACAGTAAAAAAACTGTATCAAACATACTATTGTAATTTATGCAATCGTATAACGTACATGTATACAAATTAAACGTAACTGCTATATATGTTAGATGGGTTGATATTTTGTGTATTTTTTTCATATACAAATTAACCGTAACTGTTAAATGCATGTTATATCTCAAAGCATAGATTAAGCAGATGGTCGGATTATTTACATAGTTTTTATCCTATACCTTCATATCTGAACTCATCTAGAATATAGTTAATAAAGAAGCAGTCAATGACTAGAAAATATTGGACAGAACGTTTTGTTTGTACTGTTGCGCAATTGTACATGTACAGATAAAACTGTATTTTAACCTAATAAACCAAGAAAATCCGTTAAAACATAAATACATTAGATTTGATATAAACGAAATATCACCACAGTGTGTGATCTGGGGTCTTGTATCAGTTTTAGTTGGTTGTGTATTCCAGACCTGGAAAACACAAACCAGTGAGGACTGATACAAGATCCGGATCACAAACTGTGATAATATTCCTTTTATTATAAACCTTATCTTTATATAATGTTCTTATCTTACTTTATTTTATTAAATTAAAGTAAATTTAAAACTAGCTTAAACTCGGGACTACATCTTCTTGCTCAATCGAATGACTAAATATATGCATATGTTTAACTTTTGTCATTCAAAACCTCATCGTCTATGTATATTGATAATGTGTATTGATTTGTTCTCGCCTTGGTCCGCTTATTTTCATCGGCTCGATTGAGAAGTGTTTGTTTGCAAAAAAAAATGTCATTTAAGCGTTTTAGAGCATACATTAAACTGTTTAAGCTGTATCCTTTGGAGGAAAACATAAGTGAAAGTGAGTGCTGTGGATTATGCACGCTTCAAACGGAAATGAAACGTTCAAAAGTCATCAACGCTTGGTTTCAACTTCAAAAAAATAATAGCATCAAAACCGGGAATACCGAACGTCATGCGCAAAGCTTCTTGATATAAATCAGAATTATGTGAGATAAGCATAATGAATTTACCTTCTACATAATGGTGTTTTCTGTGTGTCAGAGTTTAATTTGCACGTGCTGACTTCGTGTTGGGCTATCAGTTTCTGCTAAATCTGAAAACAATAAATAATAAGAAATAAGTATAAATGACTTGAAATCCGTGCAAGTCAATTTTGTTGAAAACAATATATATCGCGAAATCCAGTGAATTATGACAGAAATGTGCTTCCGTAGTTTTAAAAATCGAACAAGACTCCGTTTTAGTTTCATCATAATTTCGCTTTTATCGCTCTTTTCTTAATAATTCTTATACCCATGTTCATATCTTTCATACTATTACGCAAAAAGCCAGTTATTTAAAAAAAATGAAGCAAAACCTGCAATATTGAAAATCAACAAATGTGCGGTGAAACTCGCCATTTTATTAAATTACTTGTAATAATAAATACACAGACGAAATTGTCCGTCTTCAGTGTTGCAATTGTGATACAAATGTATTAATTTTGACTTACCAGTATCGCTTTATCAGCTTTTTTCAAAATAATTTACACCCGGAAGTAAATTTGAAACCTTGCGATCGCCATTTTCATAGACATAATGATGTCATATTGATGACGTCATTAGCTTTTACGTCAGGAAATACTTCTACGGTGTACTGTACAGGCCATCGGATTTTGCGTAAAGTAGAGCTGTTTAAAATCGATTTTATTTAACTTTCCCCACCTACTCCAACTTCCAACTTTTTGCAGTGAGATAATATACATATCTAGTTTCGCCGACAACAATCAGAAATTCTTTTGCAATTTTGTCTAGGTCGAATTTTATATTGAATGGCCTATTATACAGATATATTTCAATAAAGTTTCAAAGTTTCATTGTGTACTCGGGGTAAGGCAGTGAAAGGGTTCAGTATATACATTATACAGGGATTGATTACATATTCGATAGGGATGTGGATATTTAAAAGTTTACATTGAAGTCCGCCTTTTACTAGTTCCTTTTCCAATTAAAAGGAGGAAATCTCAAGTTGATAAATGGTAGATAAAATATTATATATTTATATATACTGAAATACACTGTCCATGGTCGGGTCGTATGTTTACGTGACACTATGGCATACAGTGGACAAAAAGTTATTCTCAACAAACGCGTTTATGCTGAAACTATTATTTCCAATGGAAACAGTTCGGAACCAGATCAGACGCCGGATAAGCCGGACGCCGGCGTATGATCAGGTTCTCAGCTGTTTGCCACTCAAATTACAACTAGAAGTCAGAATTGTCAAAATATTGTCATTTTCTATATTTAATTGCATTTTTTTCATTTGCGTTTCGTTTGCGTTTAAACGGGAAAGAATAACGCCTTCTTCGTTGTATCATAAATATCATCTGTATTTTACCCTATTCCTGTCTATTACTACCTGACTTAGGTTTCCATACAGCCTGGAACCAGATCGCGGCGTCTGATCTGGAGTCAATCTGTTTGACACTCGTTTCTTCAATTCCAAAACGTATCAAACTAAATTTGACGAAATTTGCTGAATTGCAAATTCAAAGCAGACGACATTACGCCAGCCAAAAAAATCCTTTTGTTGCATTATGCGGCGTCTGATCAGAGTCTACACTGTTTGCCTAAGTCCTATTTATGGGATCGTGGGCACAAATGGGTTAAAATTGTGGTCTGCATGGCATTCTGATATAGTTAAACGCATTTTATGTCTCACATTCATCGTTACGAGTTTCAATATTTTTGTATCCTGATTATATACTGGGTTCACCGGCCGCTTTGGGGGCCTCCGTGGCCTAGTGGTATAGTCACTGTGACTTACACCACTAAGCTCCTCACCGCTGTGAGTTCGAATCCCAGTAGGGTCATTCGGATTTTTCATGTGGGGAAGCCTTCCAGCTGGCATGCGGAAGGTCGATGGTTCTACCCAGTTGCCATTTTGTACCTGAAACAGTGCATAAAAGGAAACATTACCAGTATTTCAAATTTAAACGTGGGTATGTCATATTTTCTCTTTTAATTGAGGATATGTTCGACTTAAGAGAGGCGGAAGTAACGAACATCAACTGTATACTAGAAATACAAGAAAAATCGAGTTAATCCTTACACTATCAACGACGCTTTAAAGTGCGTTTGAAAACAGTTTGGGTCCTGATCAAACTGTTTGACACTCTTATCGATATTTATTAAGTCATACAACCTTAACTCTAACGTTGAAACGTGTATTGCAGACAACAATAATGAAGCAGACGACAATAAAACGGTGAATGGGTAAAACTGATCATGAAAGGTTTATATTAAGCTAGTTTGAAATGATATCGAAGTTTGACTACATATATTTCTACAGTTTAATTTCATTTACCTCACTGAAGCCGAATATATCTTTATTTCAAAGAGAAATCATGGCTTAGATAAGACTGTATAGTAATCTGACCTATGGACCATTGACCCTTTCTACAATGATTTAAGCGTCTAAAGGAGTTTCTACACGTAGTGCATGGTAAAGGAACACTTGTCGTCTGCTAAAAAGGCTAAATTGGCGCGGTCTGCTAAATGTATATTTACATCAGATGTTTGATATTCTTTGGGTCATGGCCAGGCTACAGTTTTAGTAATCTGAATCCATATTGTTTTCATAAAGTATTCAGTACATTGGTGACACTTCAAAATATGGTGTATGGACTTGACCCTTATATTGCTGCGTAATCATTCGTTTAAAAAGATAATATGTGAAACAGTTCATATGCAACTCTATTGCCAATGAGTTAAATTTCAAAGACTCTAGCCTCTGATCTTAATCCAAATTGCCTTAACCCGTAACCCCATAGCCCGTTTCTAGTATTGAAGATGGGTGACAACTTAAAGTAGGTTGAAAGTAAAGCAGAATGCACCTTATTCATGACTGTATACATTGGACATATTTTTTTTACAGTGGAGGAATAAAATGAAGGCGTAAAAAGGCGTAGTTATGGAGGAAATGGTTAAAATGTCTGTCAAGTCTTAACCACTTCACTATCATGTTGTTATCTTTTTATCAATTGTCGTCCGCTTTTTTTTCTCAAATTTACATATTAGGTAAATTGACTTAAGTTATATCATAATTGAGGGCCAAACAGCTTGGATCCTGATCAGACGCCGCGTCACGCGGCGTCTGATCAGGATCCAAGCTGTTTGCAAATAACCATTATATTCGGGCCTAGGCAGTGAATGGGTTAAAAAGGGTAATGCAAAACGTTAGAAATGGGGACAACTGAACAGATGGAAACATCTGTCAATATTGTTACAGTGGAGAAGACGGTATTCTTTCCCAATAAAAACTTATTTTTTCCCCATTGCATATATACAGTTTGGAGCCAGGTTAAACGTCTGATAACCAAGCATCTAATCTGTGTCCAAGCTTATAACCACTCAGATGAAAAAAATGAATATGGTGGATTGTCAAATATATTGTCATTTTCTACATTTAAATGCAATGCATTTGCGTTTAAACGGGAAAGAATAACCTCTTCTCCACTGTATACTATAACGATCGCTCAAAACACATGGGACTGAATTGAGGCTACATTTATATATGTGTTGAAGAGAATAATCTAACAAAAACATCAATATAATGTCAAACAGTCTAGATCCTGATCAGAAGTTATTTTACTCCAGGCCTGATCTGGATCCAAAGTAGTATACGGGCCTAGTTTCGAATACCAAGTATTTTATACAAAGACAAGCTTACACAGTAGTCATATCCTTCACTGCCTTACCCCGAGTACAATGTTTATTTGAAAACAGCTTGGATCCGGATCAGACGCCGCGTGACGCGGCGTCTGATCAGGATCCAAACTGTTTGACACTCATAACGATATAACTACAGTTAATTTACATATAAACTAAGATTTAGATATGTAAGCAGACGACAACTGTTTAAACATAATGAAGCCATGACAGTTAAGGGGATGAAATATGGGTTATCTTATAAGTGTGTTATGAGTAGATATGTATTAATTATCAGTGGCTCTTGTTCGATAAACTTACGTGAAGGTTGATATGTTGTTATTGCCCTATAGATTATGTGGTACTATTGAAAACAATTCACTTCATGGAATTACCTGTTACTGAGGTATGCATTACTGTTGGGGATTTGTTATTTATTTCCGTTTAATGAAATAAAGAGACAAATCAATGCAATGGAACGAAGAAAAAGACAGGCTCTTGCTATATGTATTTGGCGATTTGTCAAAATTCTTAGTGGCAAACAATTTGCAATGAACACGCTTGTGTTAACGAAAACGCATTTCCATTGTATTTGTTTATTTAACCCATTAGCCATAAATACGCCCTTTTTACACCTCTAAATTATTCATTCACTGAAGAAAATTTCCATTTTAATATACATATCAACCAATGACAAATGATCAGGAAACTAGGTTTAACCCTTTCATGACCAAATTTATCCCTTCACCGCCATATTGTCGTCTGTTTCACTATTGTTGTCTGCAATATCGTTTCAAGGTTATATTTATTGCAGTTTAGATGACGTATTTTCAAAACAAGTGGCAAAATGTTTTGATCCAGATCAGATGCCGCGTTACGCGGCGTCTGATCAGGATAAAAAACTTTTTGCCAATGCGCGTTTGGCGTCATTGAGTGAAAGGGGCAGGGGGCATCTGCTTAAAATCGAATGGTCTGATTGGGCTGGTCAATGTACTTTTACAACTTAAGATGAAATTGTGAATGCAAAATTCAATGACACTGCCTTTTACATATGGCATTGCTATGACGTCGTATTTCTATTTTTAGATATGACATCTGTATCATTTGTTTCAAACTCCATGAATGAAGTTTGATGCATAGAACAGTAGAGTAATGTGAGAATTTCCGATCAGCACGATAAGTTTTAAATCATTGTTTTGCATTTCTGTAGATGATAGTTTCTCAGTAGATATGCCGCTTTTTACATAAAAGTTACTGTTTTTGTATTGTTGCTCTTCAATCCAAGATATCACAATCTTTGGAAACCTTAATTTCAAACATTTTGCAGACCTACAGTGGAGAAAACGTTATTCTTTCCCGTTTAAACGCAAACGTACGCAAACGCATCGCAGTAAAACGTAGAAAAGGACAAGTTATTGACAATCCTGATCATTTATTCTAATCTGGGTGACAAATAATTTGGAGCCTGATCAGACGCCGGGTAACCCGGCGTCTGGTCTGGCTCCAAACTGTTTGCACTGCAAATAATAGAACGCCACTGATCATCTTTATCAAAATTTTCGTGTTGTATCATGTGAACAAGACAGTGTTACTGTAAATGAGTCTCGAGTCTCCGACATGTGGAATGATAATAATAAACCGTGACCAGTTCACCTCGGTAGTCGCATAAATACGACCTTGCAAACGATATTAACCGTTTGGATTCAGATTAGACGTCGCGTAACGCAATGTCTTATCAGAATCCAAAGTGTTTGACACTCATATCGGTATTTCTTAAGTCATACGAATCTGTTATTCTTTCCCGTTTAAACGAATACGTACGCAAACGCAAAACACTAAAACGTAGAAAAGAACAACTTTTGGACAATTCTGATATTTCATGTTTATCTTGGTGGCAAACAGTTTGGAGCCAGATCAGACGCCGGGTTACCCGGCGTCTGATCTGGCTCCAAACTGTTTGTATTGGAAAAAATAGTTTTAGCGTAAACGCGTTTATCGGGAAAGAATTACGTTTTCTCCACTGTACTACTAACTTTGAAGTGATCTTGCAGACAACACTATAGAAGCAAACGACACTTTATGGCGGTTAAGGGTTAAACACCTTTCCATTAATTTTGAACTGAAAGGTTAATTCGTTTACATGTATTATAATGATTATGCTCACAAATATTTATTGCTCCAAAGATACACGGATGCTTAACTTTATATTTGTATTGATGAGAAACTATGTATAGTTTGAACCAATAAACTATCTATATATCTATCTTAACCTTCTACAAGCCGTGGGCGGTATTTTCTGGCACAGTGCTTCATCCCTACAACGGTCCCGAACAACGATACCCTCCTTAACTCTTTCCTCCCTGAAACTTTAAATGAACAATTCCAGTTTCGATTTTTGTCTAGTCCATTTCTGGCTTTTAAGAGTTGTTTTTGTCATTTTTGGCATTACTGACAAACAATGAAGACCCTGATCAGAGGGCTCCTTTCGGAGCCCTCTGATCTGGGTCTTCACTGTTTGCACAGGACAAGAGTACTATTCACATGTACACTGTTTTAAAAGACGCCTATATGCGGCATTAGGGTTCAAAGAGTTAAAACAACGCTTGCCGCTGCTCTTCAAACACTATCATGAGGGCTAACGCTTTCAATTTCACTGCTGCAATATTTGCCGCTTAAAAAAAAGTCGTTTGCCCTTTTTTCTTAAGGTCATACGCGCCAAAAAAAGGAAATCTCCGTAGGATCTCTTTGAACATTTTCTCGATTGGTTATTCAAACATTGTAGGTTGTAATATTCTTTTTAAGGGCATTTGAAATGTACAGTTGAGAATCTGTTATTCTTTCCCAATAAACGCGTTTACGCTAAAACTATTATTTGCAGTGCAAACAGTTTGGAGCCAGATCAGACGCCGGGTAACCCGGCGTCTGACCAGGCTCCAAACTGTTTGCCACCAAGATAAACAAGAATTATCAGAATTGTCCAAAAGTTGTTCTTTTCTACGTTTTAGTGCTTTGCGTTTGCCTACGTTTGCGTTTAAACGGGAAAGAATAACAGATTCTCCACTGTATAATGTAGCCTTTCTTGGCAAAGAGTCGGCATGTATTATTTTGGCTTTCTGAAATAATGTTAAGAAATAATTGGCACATACAAACAATAAAGCAGTTTAAAAGTGAAGCTTACTAAAAGTATGATGCAAAATGTATAAAATGTTGCCTGAAATATATGCATTTTTTTTTTAACTTTTTTTGGCTCAAATTCAATGAAAACACCCACACAGACATAATCTAATCGTAAGAAATCGATCAAACTTTACACAATAAATGCTTTAGTAGTTGGTAATAAAAAGCATATGTTATATTGCTATTTTGAAGCTATAGGCACTTTCATACATCTACATGTACCTATGATCTAAATAAGCAGACGGCTTTTACTATGCGTTCTCGGGTTCACGCTTATATTCACTTTGGTTGAAGTCCTGGGTTATTACCTAAGCCTTACAAACGTATTAGATAGAGTATTTTCCAAGTTTCACGTACTTTCATTTACCTAATACAAGTTCATGTGTTTAACGTTTATATTTAACGATTAATAGAGACTGTTTGACACTGAAAGTACCTACGGGAGGTAACGCGCGGATACCCACGATTTCGTTGAATAACGATTCTTGAATTATCTTACTTGGTTAAATCCACTAGCACGAATTAGGCGCATTTGTCCTAAAAGTTACGTATTGGACATTTTGGCAGAAGAAAAAACAAAGAAGAATGACACACAGTTTGAACCCAGATAAGACGCCGCGTGCATGCCGCGGTGTCTGACCTGAGTTCAAACTGTTTGCAATTGTACACTAAAGGTATTAATCTTCCCTCCCTATAACAACTCCCTCCGAACAACACACACAATATTTGTCGCTCAGTGGGTGTTGCTGTAGAGACGGAGCACTGTATAATGAAGAAAACGTTATGATTTCCAGCTAAAGCCAGTAATGCTAGAAAAGAAAAATCCTCCCTGCAAATAATTTTTAGCCAGATCAGATTCCGGCACAAAACTGCTTGCCAATCGGGACCCGTCTTACGAAACGTACAGTGGAGAATCTGTTATTCTTTCCCAATAAACGCGTTTACGCTAAAACTATTATTTGCAGTGCAAACAGTTTGGAGCCAGATCAGACGCCGGGTAACCCGGCGTCTGATCAGGCTCCAAACTGTTTGCCACCAAGATAAACAAGAATTATCAGAATTGTCCAAAAGTTGTTCTTTTCTACGTTTTAGTGCTTTGCGTTTGCGTACGTTTGCGTTTAAACTGGAAGGAATAACAGATTCTCCACTGTAGTACGAAAATAATGTTCGTAACTCAAAATATTAAATACACAAAATTTCTTACTAGTATTTCTCAAAATTAATCCTGCTTTGTGACATCTCTGTGGAATCGGCTTTTCAAGACGATTCCAAAGGGATGTTATGAGACAGAATTATTTTAGAAATCTGAGCTACGATAGTATTTGTCGTACGACGTTTCGTAAGACGGACCCCTGATCAGGTTCCGTTCTGTTAGCATCTGGGTATTTAGATAACTTATAACACAACCTACGGTTCGAGCGTTGAAGTACACTCATTGTTTATTTCTCGTATATAATGTGTGGTTTAACTATGCAAATTAGGTTGTAATACTAAAATGTTTTTTCCTACGCGCTGTCAAACAAATACGGTATGACGTCAAGCGACATTTCTGTCGGCGTTCGAGTGGCTATAGATAGGAAAGGGCAGGGAATGTGTGTTCCCTTGGTTTATTCTGAATAAATAATAATTAACTTTCGATCTACTTTTTACATGGTTGCTCATTTGGGCGGTCCATTCACGCGTCATCCACTGACTTATATGGTGAAACTAGCAATCTAAAACAAGTATCGAGATGGTAAAAACAACATTGCCAGGTTATATTATGAGTAGAATCTAGCATTCGTGTTCATAATTTATTGGATTTATTAAACTCGTCTTTTAGAAAACGATAACAACTGGGCAAACCTCGTTTTTATCGTTTTATAAATTTAAAAAGACTCGTTTTATAAATCCAATAAATTATGAACACTCATGTAAGATCCTATATTATTTAATATTTCCAATTACACGCCGTTTTCTGCATTTCATTACACTAAGTTTGCATTTCATTTCGTGTTAACGGGGAAGAATGACGTATACTGCATATATCAAGCGGAAGCTCTACTAGACACTGTAAGCATTTAGGCACCGAAGCTGCATTTATAAAGTCGAATTCACAATCAGTTTGGATCCTGATCAGACGCCGCGTAACGCGGCGTCTGATCAGGATGCAAATTGTTTGACGCTCGTATCGATAATTCTAAATTAAGGTGGTTCGACAGCGGGCTGCCCGCATCTCGAATTCCGGAAATGCTGATGACTTTCACATGATCTTTTCGCACGTGCTTATAGTAGAAAATTTACATAAAGAAAAGTTTGATCAGCTTCAGTGTCTTCTTTGTTAGCGCAGTTGGTAAAGTGATTGACTAGCAAAACCAAAGGTTCCAGGTTCGAATCCCACTCTCTACAATTCTTTTTTTAAAAAATAGATTGTCCGATTTTTATTAACTAGTCAATTCATAACGCAGTGACTAAAGGACAGCCTATGTTTAGTCACGTAATAATGAATAATATTTGATGCAAGTATTGTCAAGTGACAACTTAACTTTGTGAGAATTTATAGCCTATATGACAGATGGCAGCTTAACACAGGATTAAAGTAATGCTAAAAGATAGACCTTAAAGGAGCTTTTATGCATTGCTTTTGTTATGCATTAAGCAGTCACTTGTCTTTAAAGATCTACAGGCTACTGTATTCAATGGTCCCTTATTACAGGTTTTACTTCTGATATTATTTAGAGCTTACGGCATTTTAAAGTGTTGAACTCAAGGGAGGTAACTCGTTTTGTGTAACATTTTGTCAGATCTTCTGGAAATCATGTATAAAATGTAATTTCTTCTGTAGATTTTCATTAATTTTTTGTGACTAGTAGAATTAAGTTATATCTATCTCATAAGAGTAAAACAGTGTATGTTAAACAGCTAGATTATTTGTAATTTGAGATTTAGTGACTTTTTCAGAATTTGACTTTTTTAAAATATTGATATTTCCAGAAAATATGTCATGAAATAGTTTTGTTTGCACAATATCTTATAGTCTCTGTATAGTTTACTTGAATATACAGAAATTATTGAGTTATATCATTTTATAAACAAGGTATTCCTGTTCATTAAAAAAGGAGCTTTTCTCGACAAATGGTCCTGTCAGAAAAAAACGGCACTGTAATTTTTTTATTTTAACGGGTTTTCACTCTCCATATGGTATATTTCAATTTAATCAAGGGTTCAAAGAATTCTGACACGGAATAAGCTGACCCGCGAACCACCTTAAGCCACACTACATTCTTACCCCAGAACCGATTTTGCAAACAACAATATGTTAATCAGACAACAATAAAGCGGTGACGGGGTAAACACCTCGGGATTAATTTGGCGCCGAAAGGGTTTATCTATGGTCATTTCAGCGATTACTTCACACAGTGTAAATCCCACCTGGTCACGTAGCCAGTTTACAGCGCATTAAGCCCACGTATACTTGAACCAGATAAGAATTTTGCACACAAAAAATCGACATGAAGTTAGAACTGTCAAATTAACCAACATGGCTATGTAACTAAACCATATGACACTTAGATTAAACTAAAATAAAATGCATAAGATACGTACATCTTTCCGAGATTGATATTACAAAAGTAAATCTCATATATACTTGATGTACATGTTTGTATTTTACAAGATAAACTGCTTCTCGTCTATCTTAGTATACATGTACTAATTATTCAAGTAATTTCTTTCATACATGTATGAATTATTCGACAATGTACATGTATAAAACACTGTTTGATATAAATGTACTTCTTATCTATCAGTTTATATGTACACATTTACTTGAACGCTTGAAATCTCCAATGGCATTATATATTAGTTTGCATGTCGCTTAATATTTGCCAAATATACGAATTTGGCAAGGTTTTTTATAACCGAAAACTGCTGACTTTTCAATAAAGAAACAAATTTATTTATAGTTGGCCAACTCTAGTAATATCTTGGTAAGTATCGACCCCTTAAATTTCTATAATTTGGACAAACTAGCAACAACTAATATTCATGTTCAATTACGTTTAAGTTACAATGGTTACATATAGTCTAGCATTTATTTCTATACCTCGTATTTCTATATCTACCTTTTTCTACTTTTTCTACTTTTTCTTCTAACAAAGGTATTACATTCTTTTGTTGCCACATCTTATTCCTTCAGTAAATTATGTAATAAAATTTCAACATTGTTATGAATTTCTTTTTACCTTACTGCACAGATGTTAAGTAAAGCACACATTTTAATATACTTTTATCTACCCGTTAACAGGATGTTCTAATAAAAGTTCCGAAAATGTTAACCTGAATTTAAAGACACCCTGTGAGACGTGACACATTTTTGCTTTCTCCGAAACTATGACTCTAAAACCAAATTTTACTGTATCAATATTTTTTTAAAAAGCTGTTAGTTTCTACATTTATAGTAGAACCTCTCTATTACGACCACAAAATGATTTTCATTACTAGGTGTCTACGACAGGTGGCTGCTTAAAGCAAGGTGACAGTGCTTTAAGCTGTCATCTGTCTATTAAACAATCAAATAGCTTTTGTTTTAGTGGTCGCAATAGAGGGGTTTTATTGCATTAGATGGTTGTTCCAAGTTTCATTTCGTTTCGTTTGAATGGTAAATGGTGTTTTCCTATCTATCACAATTATCGTATACGACGTAATATTATGTCTTTGACCTATTAGATAACATGAAAGCAAAGTAAAAAAAAGAGTTGACTTTAAACATACCACAGTAGCCAGATATATAAACACAGTCAAGTCTCAATTACTCGAAATAGCTTAACCCTTTCACTCTCAATGGCGCATTTACAACATTTTTTATCCTGGTCAGACGCAGTGTAGCGCGGTGTCTGGTCAGGTTCAAAACTGTTTACCACTTGTTTTGAAATTACGTCCGTTATATTGCATTAACCCTTAATTTGAAACGATATTGCCGACAACACTATTATAGCACACGATAATATGGGGGTGAAGGGGTAAAACCTCACGATAAATTGAAAGGGTCAAAAGTAAACAGTATCCGTATTTCATGTAGTAAACTTTGAATTTACATGTATTATCCATAAGGTTTGACCTGTCAGTCATCACTTTCCGTCAATTTTCGTTGGGAACCATCGGAAGTTTCCGTATACATTATTTACAGATCAATGAAAACATCAGGTAATATACTTTTGTCGATAATATAACGCCACTATCTCGCAATAGCTTAGTGGATAGTGTCATTGACACATAGTGGTAGGGTCGTTGGTTCGATTGCAAGCACTGTTTTGTAAACGTCCGCTTCAGGTATTTTTTTCCTATAATTTCATGTTTTACTAAAATAAAACAGTAAACGTTTGAGTAAAGAAAAAATTGCTGCTTAACGAAATACAGAAGTAACAAAGAGTGCTTTCTGCCATAGAGTGCTTTGCATAAAGTAATGTTGCTACAGAGGAGAAAACGTAAATTATTTCCCAATAAACGCAATTATGCTAAAACTAGTATTTCCATAGCAAACAGTTTGGAGCCAGATCAGATGCCGGGTAACATGAATAGCAAAAACTGTCGAAAATTTGTCCTTTTCTATTATTTATTGCTTAATATGCGTTTGCATTTCGTTTGCGTTTAAACAGGAGAGAATAACATTTTCTCCACTGTATAGGCACGTTTCTATCCAAGTTTCCTTAGGCAAGTTCACTGTACTTCATTTTATACAATAGCATGAATATCATGGTTTGTATGTGTCTACAATGAAAAAAGTTTAAAAAAAGACACATTAAGAAATATTACAAAATAAACTCTATCGGGGATCGAACCCACAAACCTTACATTGGTAGCGCAGATACATAACCACTGAGCCATTACCGACTGTAGTTTTCTTTATCAGATAATATAATCAAATTCGAGCCATCGTTGAATGGCTTATTTACTATACACTGTTTTGTTGTTCCGGAAGATAAAAATAGCTTACGGAAAAAGACGGAATATTCATAAACTGACAGGTCATACCTTATCGACAATACAGGTATGTTCGATTTAACCCTTCATGCATATACGTTTGTTTTGCAAACAGTGTACATGGGAAGAGGACACATGTAATATTCTTACAATATACACATTCTATATTTCAGCTTTAAGCAAAGTACGTGCTTCTAGCCAATATAAAGTACACATTATTAATGACAATAATAACAATACATGAAAGAATCAAACAAAACATGCACGTGAAGAGTTGTAATGGAACAAACAAAAGTAGGCAAACAGTGAAAACCCGAGGACTCTTGAGCCCTCTGACCAGGGTCTGCACTGTTTGTCAATATTGCAATAAATTTACAAAAGCACCAACCCGAAATAGTCAGAAATAGACTAAACTTAATTGGACACTTGAACTGGCGATTTGAAGTTTCAGGGAGGGAAGGGTTTATCGAAATTCTATCGAAGAAATGGGATAACAGTAGAACCTCTCTATTACGACCACTAAAACGAAGGCTAATTGGTTGTATAAAAGGCAGGTGACAGCTTAAAGCAAGATGGAAGTAAAACAAAAAGCTCCAGGGGCTTTTTGTTTTACTGTCACCGTGCTTTAAGCAGTCACCTGTTCTAACCCCCTACTAATTAACACAGTTCAGTGGTCGTTATAGAGGGGTTTTACTGTAGTCAGAAATAGACTAAACTTAATTGGACACTTGAACTGGCGATTTGAAGTTTCAGGGAGGGAAGGGTTAAGCGAGTTAGAATTATCGAAATTCTATCGAAGAAATGGGACTATATTGGTTCAAGCTAGGTCGGATTAGTGAAATTGGACTATATGAATACAGTGGAGAATATGTTATTCTTCCCCGTTTAAACGCAAACGTACGCAAACGCAAAGCACTAAAACGTAGAAAAGAACAACTTTTGGACATTTCTGATATTTCGTGTTTATCTTGGTGGCAAACAGTTTGGAGCCTGATCAGACGCCGGGTTACCCGGCGTCTGATCTGGCTCCAAACTGTTTGTAAAAGAAAAAGTAGTATTCGCGTAAACGCGTTTATCGGGAAAGAATAACAGATTCTCCACTGTATCTATATACAGCAGTTGATACTAGTCTATGTGCCATAATGATAATTGAATAAAGAATAGTTTAGTGTAAACTATACCTTTAAACTAATACTTGGCTTTTTTTATTGTTAAATAAGCTGATTTGGGACTCGTCTTTAGGTTTCCTTTTCTCAACAATATTTACATTTTTGAGAAAAGGAAACCTAAAGACGAGTGCTAAATCAGCAGGCAAAGGTTTAACTGCCATTAATGACGGAAATACACGTCTTCCGCAATCACTGCTAATAAATACTCTGATTATATTCTTCGTCTGCTTTTACTATTGCTGCTTTCAATGCATTATTCTATATTTAGAACATTTAAAAGTTATTAGAACCTTCTTGAAGGTCATGTTATATGATAGAACAAATTAAAGAAAATTACACAATGTAATGACAATTATGTAGATTGTTCTAGAAGTCTTATATTCCGTAGTAAAACTAGACACGTTATCTTATTTTACGGACAGAAATTCCCTGGAAGTCTATATTTAGAAATTCCACATATAACAAGCGGTCACATGATCTTCAAGAGAATTCTAAGACTGTTAAACGAATACCTTTCTAGAACGGTAACACTAACAGAGCGTGTATACTAGAATTCACTGATTTATCTTAAGTCTTATCGGTTTACTAGAATTGTACTTGTGACTGGTTTGGCTCTTATTGATCAATGCATCATTGGATTATCAAAGTGTGGGAAATTTAAAGTGCCAAAAGTTTTGTTATTCAAAAAAGATTGATTGATTGATAGATTGATTGACTGACTAAGTGATTGATTGCTTGATTGAGTTGGATTTTACGACACCGCGACACATACAATGGTCATATGTTGCCGAATTCAGGAAAGGCAATGGATTATTTTTTAACGTTAAACAACAGGTATTTACTTGTTTCTTTAACTTATCATACCAAGTTAATAAAGTTTGTTGCTGTTTCTTCTTTTTTCCTGTTGCGCCTGGCAAGGAACATTCATATTGAGTACTGTTAGATCCTTATCAGACGCCGCTTAAAGGATCATCCAAGATATTTGATACTTCTTAATAAGAATTATATATATAAACCTTTTGCTTATCTGATCAGGGTCCATGCTATAAACTAATATACTTTTATAAAAGATACAGTAAAACCTCTCTATTACGACCACTTACACGAAGGTTTTGTTTGAATGGTAAATGGTGTTTTCCTATCTATCACAATTATCGTATACGACGTAATATTATGTCTTTGACCTATTAGATAACATGAAAGCAAAGTAAAAAAAAGAGTTGACTTTAAACATACCACAGTAGCCAGATATATAAACACAGCCAAGTCTCAATTACTCGAAATAGCTTAACCCTTTCACTCTCAATGGCGTCATAAAGCGCATTTACAACAGTTTTGATCCTGGTCTGACGCAGTGTAGCGCGGTGTCTGATCAGGATCAAAACTGTTTACCACTTGTTTTGAAATTACGTCCGTTATACTGAATTAACCCTTAATTTGAAGCGATATTGCCGACAACACTATTATAGCACACGATAATATGGGGGTGAAGGGGTAAAACCTCACGATAAATTGAAAGGGTCAAAAGTAAACAGTATCCGTATTTCATGTAGTAAACTTTGAATTTACATGTACGTGTATGTTCGACTTAACCCTTCATGCATATACGTTTGTTTTGCAAACAGTGTACATGGGAAGAGGACACATGTAATATTCTTACAATATACACATTCTATATTTCAGCTTTAAGCAAAGTACGTGCTTCTAGCCAATATAAAGTACACATTATTAATGACAATAATAACAATATATGAAAGAATCAAACAAAACATGCACGTGAAGAGTTGTAATGGAACAAACAAAAGTAGGCAAACAGTGAAAACCCGTGGGCGCCTGAGCCCTCTGACCAGGGTCTGCACTGTTTGTCAATGGTCGTATTCGAATCAGGACAACTATCGCGTTAGTTGGAATAGTTGTCAACAGGTTCTATTCGAATCACCACTTGATGTTTTCCGTTGACAAAATGTTGTCAAACCCTAGAATTAAGCGTTGATTTAGTCACGTGACCGCGTGATTAGTGTCACTAGATAAAACAAACATGAAGACCCTCTCAATCAATCGAATGAATCCAGATCACATGGCATTATATGCGTATATAAAAATTGGGAGCAAATACGACTGTTTTAACGGGTGTTTGATTCATTTCCATTCGTCCGGAAGTACAAAGTTTTCGTTGACTACAATTTCTATTCGAGTCGGGCCAAAATCATTGACATCAGTAAATCTTCGCGCATTTGCTCCGCCCACATTTCGTTGACATCAAACTCGATGATTCGAATACGACCAATATTGCAATAAATTTACAAAAGCACCAACCAGAAATATCAGAAATAGACTAAACTTAATTGGACACTTGAACTGGCGATTTGAAGTTTCAGGGAGTGAAGGGTTAAGCGAGTTTCAATTATCGAAATTCTATCGAAGAAATGGGATAACAGCAGTAGAACCTCTCTATTACGACCACTAAAACGAAGGCTAATTGGTTGTATAAAAGGCAGGTGACAGCTTAAAGCAAGGTGAAAGTAAAACAAAAAGCTCCAGGAGCTTTATGTTTTACTGTCATCGTGCTTTAAGCAGTCACCTGTTCTAACCCCCTACTAATTAACACAGTTCAGTGGTCGTTATAGAGGGGTTTTACTGTAGTCAGAAATAGACTAAACTTAATTGGACACTTGAAATGTCGATTTTAAGTTTCAGTGCGAGTTAGAATTAACGAAATTCTATCGAAGAAATGGGACTATATAGGTTCAAGCTAGGTCGGATTAGTGAAATTGGACTATATGACTATCTACAGTAGTTGATACTAGTCTATGTGCCATAATGATATAGAGGATAATTGTTTTTTTCAGTATAAGATAGAAATTTAATCCATTGAGTGAACATCAGACATTATATTTTCACGAGTGGCGAATGACAGTCTGATGTTCACGAAATGGATTAAATTCGATCTTATACTGAAAAAATACAATTATTCTATTTATTTATGCTTTTAAGCCACTTTTTAAACGACAATTGAGAAAGCGAAAGTAAATGATTTACCCCGTGTTGAGCCCCAACTTTATATCGAACACATTTTCGAGACAGTTTCCCGTACGATGACGTCACTTATTTATTGATTTGACGTCATCCGAATTACTTCGTTGTTCCCGAGTTTGGATTCGTGCTCTTCCGGTGAGTAGTTCGCGACAAATCGGACTGCTGGAATTTAACGATAAGACACGATTGACTACGATTCTTGGGGAGCCCTACGGGGAAAATTCATAATAAAAGCGATTGGTGATAATCCACTGCAGTGGATTGCCAAGTGATAATCCACTGCTATTTCGTGGTAATCCACCGAAAAGCATAAATAAAATTGAATAAAGAATAGTTTAGTGTAAACTATACCTTTAAACTAATACTTGGCCTTTTTATTGTTAAATAAGCTGATTTGGGACTCGTCTTTAAGTTTCCTTTTCTCAACAATATTTACATTTTTGAGAAAAGGAAACCTAAAGACGAGTGCTAAATCAGCAGGCAAAGGGTTAACTGCCATTATTGACGGAAATACACGTCTTCCGCAATCACCACCATGTAATGAAAATTATGTAGATTGTTCTAGAAGTCTATATTCCGTAGTAAAACTAGACACGTTATCTTATTTTACGGACAGAAATTCCCTGGAAGTCTATATTTAGAAATTCCACATATAACAAGCGGTCACATGATCTTCAAGAGAATTCTAAAACTGTTCAATGAATACCACACGAACAGAGCGTGTACACTAGAATTCACTGATTTATCTTAAGTCTTATCGGTTTACTAGAATTGTACTTGTGACTGGTTTGGCTCTTATTGATCAGTGCATCATTGGATTATCAAAGTGTGGGAAATTTAAAGTGCCAAAATTTTTGTTATTCAAAAAAGATTGATTGATTGAAAGATTGATTGACTGACTAAGTGATTGATTGCTTGATTGAGTTGGATTTTACGACACCGCGACACATACAATGGTCATATGTTGCCGAATTCAGGAAAGGCAATGGATTGTTTTTGAACGTTAAACAACAGGTATTTACTCTTTAACTTATCATACCAAGTTAATAAAGTTTGTTGCTGTTTCTTCTTTTTTCCTGTTGCGTTTGGCAAGGAACATTCATATTGAGTACTGTTAGCTCCTTATCAGACGCCGCGTTAAGGATCATCCAAGATATTTTATACTTCTTAATAAGAATTATATACAAATGTATATAAACCTTTTGCTTATCTGATCAGGGTCCATGCTATAAACTAATATACTTTTATAAAAGATACAGTAAAACCTCTCTATTACGAACACTTACACGAAGGTTCATTGACATACCTTTACTAAAGACAGGAGAGAGCTTAAAACAAGTTGAAAGTAAAACAAAAATCTCATAAAGGAGCTTTCTGTTTCACCGTCAAATTGCTGTAAGCAGTTACCTGTCGTAAACACCCACATGTACTCATTTTAACACAAATTAGTGGTCGGAATATTTAGAGAGGTTTTACTGTGTTAACTCAGAGCGTGTGGCAAAACACTTCAGTCAGATAAAGGGAAGCAAACTTATTGCAAATATATTAAACTGTGCCAGCATTGCCTCCCTTGCTCCCAAAATAAAAAAAATATGTTAAATGTACGTTTTCTATTATATCTTGAAAACAATTTCACATGATCTCAAGTCTGCCTAACAAATAGTATTATCCAATTTTAAACATTTTATTGAACGGATTCAGATCTATATAAATCTCTAAATTGTATTATTTATGGTTATTAAATTCTACCTTATTTCCAGGGAATTTTAAGTGTTATTGTACTATAGTTGCAAAAAAGCATTGATCGATGAACTAATGTATCTTGTTAAAGCCCGACTTAAAATAAATAAAGCGTCTTGTATCCTTTATCTTATAATTGGCGTCTGATCAGGATCAAAACTGTTTGCAAAACATTGCGTGCAAATATTCACACAGTTGCTTAAGCTGCAATTTCTTTAAAAGAATATCAAAACAGTGCAAAATATCAGAGTAAATCGGCGTCTCACCTCGATCGAAGTTATTTTTACAGTTAACAAATTTGCCAAGCGTACAGAATGTTGACAATTTGTCTGAAGAGCGCAACTTGAATGATAGTTGCAAACATTTTAGATCTAGATCGGACTATGCACTGTTCGATCTAAATAAAATATCCAAATTGTTTCACACTCTTTTGAAACCCTTTCCCTTATAGAAGCGACTTTTAGCACATTCATTTTATTCATCCGCTGAAGAAAATAGTTCCAAATTATACCGTAATGAATATGTGTCATATTTAATACTTTCCTTATTCTAGCAGTTAATAGCTTAAAGCAGGCTGAAAGTAAAGCAGAATGCGCCTTAGGGCGCATTCTGCTTTACTTTCAACCTGCTTTAAGTAGTCACATATCTTCAATACTAGAAACAATGCTATCAGGTAAAGGGTTAAGATACTGCAATTAAAAAGTGTACACATCTTAACTTAGTCAAGTTTGCAGGCGACAATATCGCACTAAAACCTCCCCTTGAAGACAGCAAAAGTGTGGTAACGCAGGTGACTTCTTAAAGCAAATGTGGCAGTGAATCAGAAAGCTCCTTCTGGAGCTTTCTGTTTTACTGTCACATTGCTTGAAGCTGTCACCTGTCGTTTATACAACCAAATAACATGTTCGTGGTTGTAATAGAGAGATTCTACTGTAATAACTTAAACAGTTGTCAAAACCTCTTCTGCTGGAATGTCATCTGCTTGAATTTCGTCGCAGGCTAATATTTCTGAAAGTTTTAATTCAGACAAACTGACTGAAAAACGTCGACGTAAGTGTTGACCAGTTTGGACCATGTTCAGACTTCAGATAAAAGTAGACGATAATTGTTTAAACGTTATACCATCAAATAAGTTAAAGGGTGAAACACCTGTATACAGTAAAGTTTCACGTTTTATTCCTTTTAACGCTAAATCTCTCTTGTGGGTATATATAATCCTTTTGGATTCTTCTAGTATAGGTATTTTGAACCAGTCTACTGTTACATTTTTTGTATGACAATAAAAACAAACGAAACTATCAAACAGTGTAGACCCTGATCAGAGGGCTCATATAGGAGTCCTCTGATCAGTGTCTACACTGTTTGCATTTGTAATTTTGTAGGGTTGAAAGAGTTAATGACTGAAGCTGATATTCCCTGATACAGTTGAATAAAGGTGGACGCTTAAAGCAAGTTGAAAGTAAAGCAGGAAAACTATTACATGTACTTCCAATGCAAACAGTTTTGAACCAGATCCTTAGATTAAAACTAGTGGTAAGAATTATCAAAAGGTTGTCATTTTCTATTTTTAATTGCAATGCGTTTGCGTTTCGTTTGCGATTAAACCGGAAAGAATAACGGATTTCCCATTGTAGTGAACGCCGAAAGTCGGCCTTGGTTTAATCACGAATGAATAACTTGACTGTTATTTCATTCGTTGTTTGATTGATCGAAATATAGCGGGGCCTGTTTACGAATGTATAGTATACTAGAATACAAAACCACTTAGAATGATACCAAGAGCTTAGACATTAGTAAAGTATGTAGTAGTACATAAAGGTATTTACAGTGGAGCAGACGGGTTTTTTTGGCATAAAACGAGTATA
This sequence comes from Gari tellinella, assembly GCA_922989275.2. Lineage (NCBI taxonomy): Eukaryota > Metazoa > Mollusca > Bivalvia > Cardiida > Psammobiidae > Gari > Gari tellinella. Next base: position 53,154,081 of record OV277866.1, read on the forward strand.
CGCTTAAACCATTATTTCCATTGCAAACAGTTTGGAGCCAGATCAGACGCCGATTAAACCGGCGTCTGATCAGGCACCAAACTGTTTGCCACTCAGATTAAAATAGATAGTTCAGAAGTGGATTTAAAAATGTTATTTGCTATATTTTAGTGCTTGGCGTTTGCGTTTCGTTTGCGTTTAAACGAGAAAGAATAGTGTCTTCTCCACTGTACATTGGAGAATCTGTTATGGGTTACCCGGCGTCTGATCAGGCTCCAAACTGTTTGCCACCAAGATAAACATGAATGTCCAAAACTTGTTCTTTTCTACGTTTTAGTGCTTTGCGTTTGCGTACGTTTGCGTTTAAACGGGGAAAAAATAGTGTCTTCTCCACTGTACGAACTGTCAGATAGGATAACACAGATTTTTTGTTTAGTTGACGAATGTTTGAGGAAATTTAGTAAGTACATTAGTATTCACCTTTATGATTGTATTTTGTCTATTTATTTTCATATAAACTGCTCTTTTCTAATATTTCGACCTCTAAGGGCCTTTTTTTTTCAAAACTAAAATCATATCCAAACACACGTCACATTTTGTTTCATGCATTCAGCAATAAAATCAAAGATATTAATTATTATTCTCTTTGAGTAACTCGGCGTCTGATCAGATTCCAGTCTGTCTGCTTTCCAATTTCTGTATTTAATTACATTGCATTTGTAGTTCGCTTCATACAAACAGGAATAGTATTATATACTTCTCCGCTGTGCTTTATTGTCTATTACATGTATGTGTCATTCTTCGTTTAATCCCACCTCAAAACAAATCCGATTGGACCAGATTTAAATTGAAATGTTTGTCAATATTTAAAACTATTACAATAGGGCAGTATACACCAAAAGTAAATAGATCTATATGCACAAATGTCGAACAAAGAAGATACAGTAAAACCTCTCTATTAGGACCAATAAATCGTCTTAATGATCAGGTGTTTAAAGCAGGTGACTGCTTAAAGCAATGTGAGCTAAAACATAAATCTCATGCAGAAGCTTTCTGTTTTACGCACACCTTGCTTTTAGCTGTCATTTGTCTATAATGCAGTCAATTAGGCTTCTATCTAGTGGACGTTATAGAGAGGCTTTTCTTATGTACAGTGAAATTAATCCTCACTATTACGACAACTAAATTAAACGACTTTATCCGCGGTGACAGATGAGTGTTACTTTAAACATATTCTATTTCAATTATATACATGAAATAGGGTTTGGCCATAAGTTCTACCAACTTAGAGTTGGCCCTCCTCCTGTCGACCCTTCCCCGCAGGCCCATATATGGGACATAGGCAAACAGTGTAGACTCTGATCAGAGTCTACTACACTGTTTGCTGGGAATTTCAATATAAAACAAATTGAAAGTGGATTTTTTTTACCAGGCATCCTTTTTTTTCAGTTTGTATATTCGAATGCGGTCAATTATGGTTGAAATCGGACCATTAGGTTATTGCGTTACCTTTCGACATTATCATATATAACCGTGTTTATTCTCTAGAGACCACCATTTATACTCAATCTTTCTAAAACTTGCTCAGATTGTATAATTTAATTATTATATGTAACTATACTCAATTCCAAAAGAAACTGCGCACTTTTCATTTTCAAATAATTTCATATCTAAAAGACGTATCGATTTAAAATTTCGCACACAATATCTCATCTATATTAAGCATCTATCGATAACAAAATATTTTAATTACTATGAAGAAATCTTTAGTTTATTTGGAAAAGCGTTATTTTGCATTTTTTGCACGTGCCCCTTTAGGAAAATGCACATGTTACCGGAAACGTGCATGCGTGTAATTCGTATGCCTTATACAAAGAAAAAACACATTTTACTTCACATCGGTTCACAACGAACTTGCTGAGATTGAATGAAAATGGGCAAATTAGAGTCTTTGCAATGCTTGTTCATAACTACAACGTCACTAACGTGAGAAGAAAATAAGGATACCAAAGAAACACACTCATTCGGTTGCTCAAACGTTTTCAACATACAAATGGAGTCACAGATCGTCACAGACATTGCACATATATACCTAGAACAGCAGTTCAACAAACGAATGTGTTACGTTGACGTTACTTCGACGTCGTTTTCAAACAGCGTCTAGTTCTACAAGACAGTACGGTATCAGCAGACAAACCGTATTGTATTGTCTCCGGCAAGCTCGGACAACCATCCGGGCTAGAGGACCCTTTTTTGGACAGACCTTGAGAGTAGATCATTAGACTGCTCATTTGCAGCGAGCATGACGTCATTTCCGTTTGGGTCTCGTGTCTTTTTTCTGATAGGTTCAACAATATTTTAGTCACCATAATGGTCGCACGCGAGGTTTTAGGAGAAAAGATGTTATGGACCTTGCAAATGTCCTAATTTAGGGATAGGACGTCGTTTCATTCCCGACGTCGTTATTAGACGCCACGTAAGGTCTACGCTATGTCTCATTGTCGCTGTCATCATGAGTAAAGATGGACACATACGATACTGACAAAATTTATCATAAGATTACAACTCAACCGACATAAAATGACCAACTGAACACAGTCTGACTCTCAGAGTTACTTTGCAACTTTGAGTTTGACATTTCGTCTTTTCTCTTTAAAAAACATCCACTTTCAACGACCGCATCTCAAAATCTGAAATAACTGCCATATTGTTCATGAACTAATCTAAATGTTGGTACCAAATACATAGCCTTTCAGGAAAACCAATAAATAATTATTAAAAACAAAGTGCACAGTTTCTTTTGGAATTGAGTATATACATGTAAGTGTTTGGACGAGTGTAGTTATGATTGAGTTATATGCCCTTGACTTGTTAAAATGATAAATATAACGGTGTTAACGGTCTAGAGGCCACACTTTTTATCCAATCTTTCTTAAACTTGCTCAGATTGTATATGGTTATAAAATGTCAATTGAAATAAAAAAAAAAGTGGTTGAAATCGGACGTCTATGTCCAGAGTTATCTGCCCTTCATGTGATGAAAATTATATAGTTTACAGTTTACTCTCTAGCAACTAGCTTTCAATGTGTTTGATTTTACTTACACACAATGTATATGTAGCGTTAAGGTTTTGAAGGAGTGCAATTATTGTTGCAATCTGATAATTGTGAAAAGAATTATCAGCCCTTGATGTACTTTGAAATGTTAATAAAAATGCAGACAATGTGAATGCAACTTGTATGTACACTGTACACGGCGTCTCTGATTATTACTTTGTTAGAATAGCAGTAGGTAGTTCTACTGCTCTGAAGCTCTCTAGCATGGTTTGCTGTGGAGTTGTTTCAGGGAGGTTGTTCCATGGTATAATGACTCTTGGGAGGAAAGAATGTTGGTATACTTTTATGTTGCAATGGTATGTCACAAATTTCATACTATTTCTATCTGATGAATTTGTTTCGCAAATGTATACTGCACTGTCCATATTGTTTGTTATTGATGGTACTCATAGATAGCAGGACGGTACAGCAACTATAGTGGTGGACACTTAAATACATAAAGGTTATGTCAAATGCTGATCTGTGATGCTCTAGTATTGGCAAATTAACTCATTTGTGCCCACGATTCAATGTATGGGACATAGGCAAACAATGTAGACTCTGATCAGACGCCGCATTATGCGGCGTCTGATCAGAGACTACATGTACACTGTTTGCTGATAGGAATTTCAATATAAAACAAAATGAAAATGAAAATTTTGACGAGGCATCCCTTTGATAAAAAAAATGGACTAATCCAATACATAAACATGGAAGAATCCACTGAGCGCAAATGGGTTAAGTTGTTGTAGCATGGGTGATACGCTGGTTGGGTATTTGTAGTCTTACATAATTTTTTATGTCGTATTATAATAATATTTACACTCTATAGTCTACTTATTTGAATGGATTTAGATTAAGCTTGTTTTGATTATGGTTGATACTCAAAGAATTAGCTACCAGTCTCCATTACAACAGGTGAACGATATCAGGGTCTTCAAGATCCTCTCATTAGTTATACTAATACCTTTAACAATACATTAGTAGGTAAAGACTTTCAAGTTCTAAATACATTGGTTGTACGTTAAACAAGTATTGCTTTAACGTTTAAACCAAAGACATTGAGTGAGCACTCGTTAGATCAGTACTGGATTATTCTTGTGAAGTGTAGGGTTGTACAAAATTAGAACACTAGGATAATCTATATCTAAAATGTTGTAAAAGATTATCACGGTGAATAAACGTACACAGGATATAGACACCGAAGTGATTAGGAATTGAAAGCGAAAGTAGCGAGGTGAGTACTTTTATTACGTTTATCTCTAAAATCTTCTTACAAATAAAGTAAACATGAATTTGCAAGATAGTCTGTAGACATATGTGACCACACTGATGCCAGGAATATAAATAAATTCACCTGGAAGACTGTATAAAAAGGCTTTAATCACTGCCCATAGTCGCATCTTCGTCAACATTTGTCATTATTTTCGCTGTTTATACACGTTATACAAAAAAGTGAATTGACAGATCTGTTTATTATTCATTTAAATGTAACTATGCAAAAGCTGCTTAAAAATCGACCCATAATAGCTAAGATATACCATGTCAAACCGACCGCCAAATGTACTGGGGATAGTGTCCAACGGTTATTTATTGTACTGGGTATAGTGGAAGGCCGTACTGGGGATAGCCTCGCGAAAACTTATTGTTTTGTGTCGTAAAATGGTATTATGGTACATTGCGTTTGATTTTTATGGCAAATTACATGCTGTTACGTTTCCAGCATACGAAATAATGGATAATCTTCATTTTTCTAGGAAGTTAAGTCCAAAGCCACTAAATTTAATAACATATCATTTTCCCTTCTTACACCTTTATGCGATAGTTTGTGGTGAAATACATGTCGAATGTATTTAACAGAGTAAACTGTAAATTATCAAAGCATTCTTGAAAGAATCCCTGCTATTTGGACTCGGCTATTTTGTAGTTACTCATATACCAACAATGCGCAACCCATCACACAACACTAGTTTTCAAGGTAAAGACATACAACGTGTTCATCTATACATGTATGAGCCAAAATTAGACTTTACCTTTGCGACCAGTGCATATCCGGAGCAGCCTGCACATCCGCATTTTGATCAGGATCTGCACCGTTCTCCTTTAAGTTTCTAGATGTCGTCATACTTCTTCTATTTCAATAAAAACAGCCATTATTAAGCATTGACAATGCACAGTTTTCTTAGTACTTGCACTTGCCGAAAGGATTACAAGGAGTGTTGCCAACAATTTTCTTCTCTGAGACCGGTTTCATTGAACATTGTTGTCAATTAATCTTTGGTTGATGCTGCTTCAATGTATGTGTGTGGGAGAGGGGGTTGTATCGGTCTATCTGTATTGCTAGCACATAAGGCTCTGCAATATTTTACAAAACAATGTTGTTGCCTATATATGCGATAAAACCAAAAATCTTTTCTAAACAACTGGTCCATTTGCATCAAAATTTACTGTCAGTTATCCTTGGGTAATTTCTTCGTCTATTTTCATAACAAGTCTGATTAGGCTCCACACTGTTTTAAATAGAGATACTTTTGAGAGAAAAATTAAGATCTTCAAGCTCCGAAACTACGGTTCGAGTATAAACATATACCGTATAGCTGGTATTTTCTACGGGGTAGAAATTTCTGTCATTCTGCGGTTTAATCATCGGATAGCTGAAAAAATCGGCAAAATAAAATTACCATACCAATTTATCACGTACAAAAATTGATAATCCTTCAGTACGCTAAGACACCATTATAATAACAACAGACAATACCCACTCGGCAACTTAGACCATTAAAATTGTGTTTGGTTTTTAGTTTTTATCAAAATTCCTTATATTAGACACTGAAAACGCACTAACAAATCGTGTGTAAAATTTACCGATATCTACAACGACAAAGTAAAGTTTGAGCGAATCAGTCCAATGTACTCCGAGTACAACAAAAGCGGGTATGTATAATTATAGGTAATACCAGTCCAAGCTGTTTGCTATGATAATGATTTATGTCCAGGAAGTGTCATTTTTTACCCGAGGGGCATAATTAAATTTGAATAATCTTGATAGAGGACTTTTAGATGATGCTATGTGCCAACTATCTAAGATCAGGGTACTAGGGTTTTAGACAAGAAGATTTTTTTAAGTTTCCATTGAAAAAAATCTATTTTTAGCTCATGTGACCTATATATGCAACAGACTGGAACCATTTGAACAAAATAGGTAAAGGACATCTAGAAGTGTCACCATGTCGGATATCAAAGCTGAGGCAAATGCCATGTTAGTTTTAGAGGAGAAGACGTTTGAAATGTTCACTATATAACTCTATAAAACTGTGACCCCCGGGGCCGGACCAATTTTGCCCCCAGGGGCATAATTTGAACAAACTTGATAGAGGATCTGTTTTGATGATATGTGCCAAATATCTAAGCTCTGGTCCTTATAGTTTTTTACGATAAGATTTTTTAAGTTTTTATAGAAAAAAGTTATTTTTAGCTGATGTGACCTAGATATGCAACATACCGGAACCATTTGAACAAATAAGTAAAGGATTTTCAGAAGTGTGACCATACCGAATATCAAAGCTCTGGCTATATTTTGAAATGTTCACTATATAACTCGATGTAAAACTGTGACCCTGGGGCGGGGCCAATTTTGGCCCCAGGGGCACAATTTGAACAAACTTGATAGAGGACCTGTAGAAGATGCTATGTGCAAAATATTTTAGCTCTGGCCCTTGTAGTTTTTGACAAGAAGATTTTTTATGTTTTCATTGAAAACAATCTATGTTTAGCTTCTGCGACCTAGATATGAACCGACCAGAACCATTTGCACAATGTTCGTATAGGACATCTAGAAGTGTCAAAATGCCAAATATCAAAGCTCTGGCCATATTAGTTTCAGAGAAGAAGACGTTTGAAAATTTCACTACATAACTCTATGTAAAACTGTGACCCCCGGGGCGGGGCCAATTTTGATCCCAGGGGCATAATTTGAACAAACTTGATAGAGGATCTGTTGATGATGATATGTGCCAAATATCTAAGCTCTGGCCCTTGTAGTTTCAGACAAGAATATTTTTTATGAGTTCCTTATTTTTTCACTTTGGTTGCCATGGTAACCAAAGTTCTACATTGTTTTTAATTCTTTGAAAAAAATTCCAAAAGCTTGACCCAAGGAACATTCCTGTAAAGTTTGGTTTAAATCTGTCAAGAGGTATAGGAGAGGGTGTCATTTAAAGCAATTGTTAACGTCGACGGACGACGCACGACGGACACAGGGCCATCCCAATAGCTCACCTTGAGCCCTTGACTCAGGTGAGCTAACAATGCCTTACCTTTTGAGATATTTGATGCCCAACAAAATCCGTCGGGGTTTAATAAAACATAGAGCAAAATATCACCTCTCAATGATGACCTTTAACGCATGTGTACTGTGAGGGACAACGCCTGAAGTCTAACATTAGCTCGATGTCCCTAACTGTACACATCTGATGGACTATGAAGATGTATGTATTGTTTATACACGCTGAATATTATTGCAATACTTCGTACTTCTCGAAAAGTGGCCCTAGTTTCATATTTTATATTCGTCTATCCCCAGTACAGAAATATTTTTGGAAATGCTATCCCCGGTACAATAATATACTATCCCAGTACAACGTCCTATCGGTTTGACGTCAACTATCTCAGCTATTGTTGGTCTGATTTTAAGCAGATTTTGCACAATTACTTTGAATTGAAAAATAAATCGAACTGTCGATTCACTTTTTTGTATAACGTGTATAAACAGCGAAAATAATGACAAACGTTGACGAAGATGCGACTATGGCCAGTGATTAAAGCTTTTTTATTCAGTCTTCCAGGTGAATTTATTTATATTCCTGGCATCAGTGTGGTCACATATGTCTACAGACTATCTTGCAATTCATGTTTACTTTATTTGTAAGAAGATTTTAGAGATAAACGTAATAAAAGTACTCACCTCGCTACTTTCGCTTTCAATTTCTAATCACTTCGGTGTCTATATCCTGTGTACGTTTATTCACCGTGATTATTAAGTGTTAGGTTATTCATGCGTACATGTATCATGTGTATTTACGTGAACTACATTATACAGTGGAGAAAAGGCTATTATTCCCCGTTTAAATGCAAACGAAACGCATACGCATTGCAATAAAATGTAGAAATTACCATTTGACAATTCAGGCTATTCATGTTAGTTTGAGTGGCAAAAAGTAATAAACCTGATCAGACGCCGGGTTACCAGACTGTTTGCAATGGAATAAATATTTTAGTTTAAACACGTTTTTTGGGAAAGAATGATGCGTTCACTGTATAGCCGAGTAATTATACTTTATGTTGGTGCAAACTCGTTCCAAGTGATACTATGAAAGAGAGGAAAAGTATTGTGTATTTCGTTACCGTAGATTCAAATTAGTAAATAAAGAATTCTATATCCATATATGAATAGCAATCTACCAAATGACAGTACATACTGGATAACGCTCGAGCATGGCCATGTTCTTATTAGGGGTGTACTACCTTAACCCTTTCATTGCCAATTTTTTTCGTGAGATTTTACCCCTTCACCGTTTCATTGCCGTCTGCTTGATTTTTTTGTCTGCAATGTCGTTTCAAAGTTTTTAAAAAAGGCAGTAAGACCGAATTTATTTTTTCGAAACGAGTGTCAATCAGTTTGGATCCTGGTCAGACGCCGCGCAACGCAATCAGGATCCAAACTGTTTGCCGCGAAGCGCGCTTTGAAGCGTCATTGAGAGCGAAATGGTTAAGTGCTGCCCCCTACTGTGAACTCATGTTATGAGACCACAGTCTGATTTGGTAACCATCATATTCATAATCCATAATGATCTAAGTAATACATACGCCACCGCCGGACATAGTCGAGGGGTAAAGCACCCGCTTACGACGTCAGAGGTTATGAGTTCGATACCCCACCGGACCAAGTCTTTCGGATGAGACTATAAACTGAGGTCCGATGTTTTGAGTGCTTTACACTTGGCATCTTAAAGAACCAGAGAACTATTTCGATAATAAGAGTAGGACATCGCGCCCGGGTTCTCTGTATCCGCTACCGTCTCTCTGGGGCGTCCAATTAGCCCATATGTGGCAGAAACGGACGTTAACAAACAAAACAAACAAAGACATACGCCACAGAGATGTCGTCATATCAATATATAGTTCGTCAAATGTTAATTGTATATTACCTATACAGACAATGCCATGAAGACGCCTTCGTGTAGTACGAATATGCATATATATTGTATGCGACTAATACAACATATGTCACCATATCGTTTCATTACAGTATAACATGACTCCACATTATTGGCATAGGTCCATCTTGTATTAATCGACAAATTAACCCATTTGCGCTCAGTGGATTATTCCATACTTAGAATGTATAATAATATATAATGGATAAGTCTATTTTTTATCTAAGGGGTACCTGGTCTAAATTTTCATTTTCTTGTTGTTTCATATGAAAATTTCTATTAGCAAACAATGTAGACTCTGATCAAACGCCGCATTGTGTGGCGTCTGATCAGAGTCTACACTGTTTGCCTATGTACCCATATGGGATCATGGGCACAGATGAGTTAATGAGAAAAGGGTTTAACCGTCATCGGATCCGACTCCAAACAAGTCATTTGCAATGGAAATACATGTAGTCGTTTATTGGAAAATGATAACATCACCACTGAAAGTGCAAAACCAAACACATGTACATAATGCGACCAGTCTGTGCAATACAGTCCAACCTGGGCTAAGCGATCACTTCAAATACGATAAATTACAGTATACTGCATGGCAGGTGACAATTTTAAGAAGGGCAAAATTCATGCAGAGACTCCTATAGGAGTATTCTGCATGTCTTTTGCCCTGGTTTAAGCTGGTGTCTGTCTTTAAAGATCCCCATGCATCTTTCATTCAGCCGGTCGATTGGTAATGATTTTATAGATATACAGTGGAGAAAACGTTATTCTTTCCCGTTTAAACGCAAACGAAACGCAAACGCAAAACACTTAAATGTAGAAAATAACAATATTTTGACATAATTCACTATTTATTTTTATCTGAGTGGCAGACAGTTTGGACCCTTGATCAGACGCCGGGTTATCCGGCGTCTGATCTGGCTCCAAACAGTTTGCAATGGAAATAATAGTTTTAGCGTAAACGCGTTTTTTGGAAAGAATAACGTTATCTCCACTGTACATGTAATGGTCCCATCCTACAACGGCCCTCCCAACAATGACTCCCTCCTTACAACCACCTTTGCAGCAGTGTCCTAAACAAGACAACGTATTTACTGCTGCAATATCGTCTGCTTAAAATTGACGTCTGCTGTTTAGCCTATTATCGGAGTTACGTACAATAGGGGACATTTTGAAAGAATAGATATATTGACGAGTGATAAGCTTGAATTCAAATCAGATGCCGTGTTACGCATCATCTAATCTGGATTCAAACTGGTTGCTAATGTAAGCCAATTCTTAATTGTCCCTCCCTATAAGGACTCCCTCCGAGCAACTCACACAATATGTGTCTCCCATTGGGTGTCGTGGTAGAGAGGATTTACTGTAATATGGAAAGGTAGCTGCATGCTACAGCGTTCCCTCTCTACAACGACACCCAATGGGGGACACAGAATATGTGCGTTGATTGGAGGGAGTCGTTAAAGGGAGGTTAATTGTCTGATATTTGCAAACAGCTTGAATCCAGATCAGACGCCGCGTTACGCGGCGTATGATCTGGATTCAAACTGTTTGTCACTCGTCATTAAGCGTTTTCTTTCAACATGTCACTAATGCAACTTTTAGAAAAACAGCAGTCGACAATTTGAAGCAGACGTTACTGCAACAGTGAAATGGTTATAGATAATTGTCTTGTTTGGGGACGAGCGACAAGGGTCGTTGTAAGGAGGGAATCGTTGTTGGGAGGGCCGTTGTAGAGAGGGAGCGATGTAATTGTAAAATAAACGAAAAGCAGAAAACTCCTACATAAGCTTTCTGCTGTAACTCCTTCACAGCCCTACCCCGAGTGCAACAGTTATTTGCAAACAGTGTAAATCCTGATTAGACGCCGCGTAACGCGGCGTCTAATCAGGATTCAAACTGTTTGACACTCATTTCAATATTTCTTAACTCAGCAAACCTAAATATTGAATTTGAGAAATCAAAACAGACGATATTTGTTTAAAATTGATGACGTCATGGCAGAGTACAAGGGTTTAGTGTGTATGTATACGTCTTGCATTTAGCTGTCACATGTATAGAATAGTGGTTATCTCTTCTCTATTCCCCTTGGCCGCTTAACACAAGCTTGGCTATGGATATATACAGTTGTGAAGGCGTCATTCTTTCCTACAAGTAAACACAAACGAAACGAAAACGTATTACAATAAATTGTAGAAAATACTATCTTTTAGAAATGTTAAAACGATTTTTTGCATTTTATCGGAAATACATTTGGAGTCGGATCAGACGCCGGGCTACCTTTTGTTTATATGGAGAACCCCTAATTATGTATGTCTAATACAGTAGAACCTCTCTATTACGACCACTAAGTTGTGTTGAATATTAACTGCTTAAGACAGGTGACTGCTTAAAGCAATGTGAAAGTGAATCAGAAAGCTCCTACAGGAGCTTTCTGTTTCACTTTCACATTGCTTTAAGCTGTCACCTGTCCTTTATACTGACAATTAGCCGTCTTTTTAGTAGTCGTCATAGAGGGGTTCTTCTGTAGTTTAAAACCAGATCAGACGCCGGTTTATCCCAAATTGTATATACGGATATTATTCAAGTCACGCTTTAACAGAAAAACTGTCAAACCTACTATACCGTTAAAACAGCTGTTTGTGTAATTGACAGGTTAGTCGGTAGTGTAGCATGGAGAAGAAAACAGCGACATATCCGGACCTGGACCGAGGTTGGTCTTGGATGGTGATGTTCGCTTCCTTTGGCTCGCTGTATATAATAGGTGGCATGAACTTCTCGGTGGGACTCGTACATGCGACCCTCCTGGAGAGGTACAACGAGGGTCAGGCCGTCACCTCGTGGGTTGGAGCGCTTCATACGGCCATCATGAACTTGGCAGGTACAGTGGAAATGAATATTTAATTTTCTTCCAACATTACTAAACGTAGTTTTCCTTTTAACGATTTTACCCATATCATGTGTCTAGATTTAAAGACGGTTGAATGCTTATAGCAGGTCGACAGTAAAGCAGAATGCGCATTAAGGCGCATTCTGCTTTAATTTCAGATTGGTTTAAGCTACCACCTGCAAGGATATAGAAAATATTTCTTTTGGTACAAGTTTATGACTGTGCACGAGAATTGTCTCTATTTGCTCTAGGGTCGAGGAATATTATGTAGTTATTATGAAAATGATTCAAATTTTTCATAATTACATGGACATGTACTTACATGCTAAAGGAAATTGTACCAGATTGAACTGCTTGTTTGGAGTAGTTATTATTATACCAGATTTATATAGCGCTCTTTTCACACAGGGATTGTGCGTTCAAAAGTTCAGTCTAGTATAGTATGTTTGCTGGGGTGTAAAGGTTTTCGGTGCAAATGAGTGTTTTTGTTTAATTTCAAGTTCCAATAATTGTTTAAATGTTACAAGTATAAGCTTTTGATGCAAATGAATGATTTTGTTTAAATTCGAGTTCCAATAATTGTTTAAATGTTAGATAGATTTTAATCTTATAAAGTCACTATTTTCTAACACAAACATAATAGATATTTGATTTAAGAAAACTAAGTTATGATAATGGTGATAATGATATCAATTCTGATTAAAGTCAATATCACTTAAATCATAACTTTAATATTTTCTTTATTTACATCTTCTCCGCTAAATGCATCTTTATTGTCATAACTGTTTGTTTGTATATATGTATGACACGACTCTGTTTGTTTGTACATGTATTACATGCCTCATGGACTTGTTAGTCTGAAGGAAGAATAAAATCATATACAGTGGAGAATCTGTTATTCTTTCCCGTTTAAACGCAAACGTACGCAAACGCAAAGCACTAAAACGTAGAAAAGAACAACTTTTGGACAATTCTGATAATTCTTGTTTATCTTGGTGGCAAACAGTTTGGAGCCTGATCAGACGCCGGGTTACCCGGCGTCTGATCTGGCTCCAAACTGTTTGCACTGCAAATAATAGTTTTAGCGTAAACGCGTTTATTGGGAAAGAATAACAGTTTCTCCACTGTAATAGTATCTATTAAATGCGCTAAAAAACGCTTCTAAGGGAGGAAGGGATACATGTCACTTAACGTAAATACAATGCAACAAAATAAGAAAAATACATGTGTTGACTATTAATTAAAATGTGCGTGGCAAACAGATTGGAGCCTGGGCAGACACTGACAGCTTGGATCTGAATTTGCCAAAAGGTGACAAATTTAGGGGTTGTTGTTGTTGTTGTTGTTGTTGTGTACCAATGTATTTATTTGGAAAGAATTGTGTTTCTCCGGTAATACGTGTATTGTTTCAATCATTGTATTATCAACTTAACTCTTTCCTCCCTGAAACTTTAAATGGACAATTCCAGTTTCCATTTTAGTCTAGTCTATTTCAGACTTTTAAGGGTTGTTTTTGTCAATGTTTGGCATTATGACAAACAGTGATGACCCTGATCAGAGGGCTCCTTTCGGAGCCCTCTGATCTGGGTCTTCACTGTTTGCACAGGACAAATGTACTATTCACATGTACACTGTTTGAAAAGGACGCCTATATGCGGGACTAGGGTTCAAAGGGTTAAAACGTACATTCACTTAAAAAACAATCTTTTCCACTACTCACGATTTTGTTATAACTGTCATAGAACAGTTTGGACCCAGATGAGACTCCGAGTAACTCAATGTTTTATCAAATTTCAAAGTTGTTAAACATTCTGATGAAATTTACTGAACAAAAATATACCAGAAAAATAGAGACATTTTGACTGAAGGAATATTGAAATGAATGTCAGACAGTTTGGATCCTGCGTTATGCGGCGTCTGATCAGGATCGAAACTGTTTTTAAACAGCCATTGCACTCGGGGTAACGCAGTAAAGAGTTTAGATCAAACAAAAGGTTAAACCTGTTGAAAAGTACTGTCGACATGAATATTCATTTTTGCCAAATGTGTATAAATCATAACCAGAAAACAATAACCAACAATTGCGACCAACATACTTATTGGTGGATTTAAAGACTGTTTGAAGCTTAAAGAAAATTAAAAGTAGAATTTAAAAGAACATTCAGAAATGTTGTTCGTTAATATCCACCTTTGCTATAATAATCACCTGGCTTTACTACCAGAAATAAAACCTTAAAGAATTGTTCGTACTAGCGGAGTTCAAGTTTACAATGGAGAAAACGTTATTCTTTCCCAATAAACGCGTTTACGCTAAAACTATTATTTCCTTTGCAAACAATCTGAAGCCAGATCAGACGCCGGGTAACCCGGCGTCTGATCAGGCTTCAAACTGTTTGCCACTCAGATAAAAATGAAAAGTCAGATTTGTCAAAAAGTAGTCATTTTCTCCATTTTAACGCTATATATATGCGTTTCGTTTTGTTTGCGTTTAAGGAAACGGGAAAGAATAACGTTTTCTCCACTGTACATGTACCTACAGCTCAGTCATGGGAGACAAAAACACCACAACAACCCCTTCACTGCAATGGCGTCATCAATTCTAAACGATTGACGTCTGTTTTTATTCCTATAACTTACATTTTACTCTTTTTGACTGAAAAAATAATGCTATAAATGTCAAATAGTTTTGATCCTGATCAGACATCCCGTACCACCGTCTGATCATGACCCAAGCTGTTTGCAAATAACAATTGTACATACTCGGAGCAGTCAGTGAAGGGAATAAACCCTTTTACCGCAAAATTATCGTCTGCATTGATATTGTCGTCTGCACTATTGTTTCAAATTTAGATTTAATGGCACTCTAACTCGGTATAAATATTAAACGAGTGCCAAACAGTTTAGATCCTAACCAGACGCCGTGTTACGCGGCGTCTGGTTAGGATCTAAACTGTTTGCGAAGTCGCATATTGACGCATATGACATGGAAAGCGCCGCGTCCGAATGTATTTAAAAATGATGACATGTGATGACGTATATTTGTGGGGTGTGATTTATGTTTTTATTATTAATGTCGTCTGTAAAATATGTCGTCTGCAACACTTCTTGGAGCTGATCACCAAAAAGCCGCTATTCCTTTGAGATAACAAGTTAGCATTATTGTGCAGAAAGACATTTTTATGACAGATAAACAGTTAACCTTATTTTAATTATAGTTTCTCTGTCATGTAAGTGCCTGTTTTTAAAGTGTCGTGTTGCAAGGGTAACGAAGTATTTTAACCGCCATCTAAAAGTGACCATCGGTCAAAAGTCGACACCGTGGACTGACCCACAGGTGTTTGTATTACATGTACATGTATGTTACCTCTGTATATGTAGATCTAGATAATATATATATATATAATTGTAAAGGTAAAAATGACTAAACACGCCTTCTATTTTTTCTTTTGTATTACCATACGCGTTTCGCCTCTCGGCTCATCAGTGATTGTAATATATTACAATCACTGATGAGCCGAGAGGCGAAACGCGTATGGTAATACAAAAGAAAAAATAGAAGGCGTGTTTAGTCATTTTTACCTTTACAATTATATATACTTTTGCCGGTCCGGCATTTGCCGGAATATTTTACATTTTCCGTATATATATATATATATATATAGAAAAAATCTTTTAAAAAATGGGTAGACTAAGGCACCTCTGTAGATGTATTATAAGATTTTTATAATTGCACTTTTCCATTTTAAGCATTCAAGCTGGCTTAAAAGATTTAAACAACGTAACACATTAATAATAATAATAACTTTTGTTACAATGCGAAAATACATACTGTACTAACCCATACTCACATACGCAAATACTTTAGATAACAAAAACTACCCTTAGTTTTCCTTATCACGTTGTAGTATACAAAATCAGATGTGCATTTATAATAAGTTAATGGATATTGTTGTCATTTTTGCAGCTCCATTGTCGAGTTTCATTATAAACAAGTACAGTGTTCGGACAGCAGTAGTATCCGGCGGAGTACTATTCACTATTGGGTACATAGCAACGGCGTTCGCCCCGACACTCGGAGTCACGGTCTTCACATGTGGGATCATATCAGGTACGATAAACAGCATAAATTCAATTCTGACACTCTATGCGTATGTATTAGCAAACATAAACTTTAACTGACGTAATGGTCCATAAATCCTCACAAATGATGTTTTAAAGTGGTATTTGACCTGTTTTCCTTTTAAAAGTAAGTGCAGTTGGCCTAACATAACTCTTCATTTTCCAAAAATCGAGACGTGTGTAAGCAGTTGAGATCTAAATCAAACGCCGATTAAATCAGCGTCTGATCGGGATTCAAACTGTATGACATATTCAGTGGAGAAGAGGTTTTTATTTCCAAAACAGAACAGAACAGAACTTTTATTTCTCGAATTCTACGTAACATATAATATATGAGGTACAACAAAGGAGTATAAGTAATAACTGTCACGTGGTTGTTTATAACTAATATCTAATAACACGTTTACGCTAAAACTATAACTACCCTTACAAACAGTTTGAACCCTGGTTAGACGTCGGGTAACTTGGGTCCAAAGTTATAAAGCTTTTCAATTGAATCTAAAGTCGTTCTCAAGCTTTTGATTGGTCAGATTTGAGCTAGGCTCAAATCTGACCAATCAAATGCTTGAGGACACACTCAGACTCAGCTAAAACGCTTTATAACCTTGGACCCGGCGTCAGACCAGGCTACAAACTATTTGCCTCTCAGATTTGAATAAATAGTTAGAAATTCCACAAAAGGTTTTTTCTACATTTAAATGCAACTGCGCTTGTGTTTCGTTTGCATTTAAACGGGAAAATAATAGTGTCTTCTCCACTAAACCTTAGATTTCACCAAATCAAAGTATAAATCCTAATTTTACAACACTTGCAGACGACTTTTTCAAAGCAGACGATTGATATTATAGCAGCAGATACGTTGTTTTAGAAGGCTGGGGAAGAATTCGTGATATAGTGGATATGTCATTCTTTACCGTTTGATCACGATTTGGTTTAGTCTGAATCGCAAACTGTATCATGGATAAACTGCTACATAAACCTTCATACTTTGTCGTGGTTCTGTGGCTTAATTGTCAAAGGGAATCGTTTAAATGTTTATAAGACCGAGATTTTCCGCTCTGCCAAGAGCTAAAAGGAAGGTAGGTCGGTGGTTTTGATCCCATGTAAATCTACTGCTTTTCAACGAATGCTACAAGCCGAAAGCATCTTCCTGAAATCATCATCATCTCATCTCGTCATCCCTCATCATTCATCAGCGCTATATGACCTATTTAATGTCGCAGTGCAGTAAAACCCAACTCAACCATTCAACCGTCCATCATCGATATTTAAATGCTGCTTAAGGGGGACAACTATATGTACAAGGCCTTATCTCAATCGTATACGTATTAACCTCCCTTATAAACTCACAAGCTATGTCATATATCGTCTCATTTGATTGTAGTTTATGAATTAAATATATCATATCCACTTTAGATGCCACAGAACTGGTGACAACGTTACACACAACAGTTTCATAGCGTGCTTATGCTCATACGTGCTTGACACCCGTTTGTAATGTTTCAATAAATGTAGTCAAAATGTGGTCAAAATGCCTAAAACATGAATTTGAAAGATTAAAGCAGATGCCAATTGTTTAAAATTGATGAAGTCGGTTTGTTTCATGGTTAATTTCTACCTTCCAGGACTTGGTGGTGCTGTTGGATGGACAGCTAGTATTATCGTCCCGGGTTTCTACTTCCGGCGCTACCGGAACTTGGCTATAGGATTCGCCATGACTGGCAACGCAGTTGGATTATTTGGAACGGCACCGGCTATTCAGACGGCAAGGGACGTTTATGGACCATCCGGGTTCTTCATCATTCTTGCGTGTATAAGCGTCCATCAGATAATATTTGGAATGCTTATGAAACCATCAACTTTAGAACTGCAATCAAAACAAAACCGTGACCATGACACTTCCGTTAAATCTAAAACTGTCTCAACGATTTTAAGTGGTTATTTCAAAGTATGTACAAATTTGCAAGTGGCAACACTTTCATTTAGCTTCTTATTTATTTGCATTAGTTTATATGCTGTATTATTGCATTTGCCTAATTTTTGTATTCATACCGGCAAAAGTCCTATGCACGCGTCCTATATACTCTCCGTCCTTGGCATTTCTTCGATATTTGGAAGAATCGTCACTGGATTTGCGGCAAATTTGGAAAGTGTGAATGAAATTTACCTTCATAGCGGAAGTCAAGCAGCGATCGGAATAGCTGCTCTTCTATTTCCTGTTTATGGAGAAACATACGTAGGGCAGTTGGTATTTGGAGGTATTGTAGGTCTCTTCTTTGGGACCCCGTTTGTCACTGCGACGCCAATAAATATAAAACTGGTTGGTTTGTCAAACATGGCTGCCGCTCTTAGTATTGAGTTATTCATGGGAGGAATGGGCGGTGTGATTGGACCTGTGTTGACAAGTAAGTCAAAGAAAACTATTGAATCACGTTGTTGCTCTTTTAACAAATCTTATATTAAAGGTTTTGCACCATTACAGTGGAGGGGACGTTAGTTTTCCGATTAAACACGTTTTTAATTTTTATTCTGTTATTCTATTGCAAACAGTTTGGAGCTAGATGGCCGACGTCTGATCTGGTTCCATACGGTCTGCCATTCAGATTAAAAAGCAAATTCTTAATTTTTAAAAAGTCGTCTTTTTCTACATTCATTGCAATGTATTCTCGTTTGCTTTGCGTTTGAACGGGAAAGAATGACGTCTTCTCCTCGGTATGTTAAAAGATTGATTTAACACATTCAACCCTAGCGACGATTTTACTCGTCATTCAAAACATTGTATCTATATTAAGGGTACACTTGTCCAATACAAATTGTGTAGACCCAGATCAGAGGGCTCGTGCAGGAGCCCTCTGATCAAGTTCGGCACTGTTTGTCAACTTGCAATATAATGCAGAAAACACCCCTTTATTGTCATAAATGGACTTTACTTCATTGGACATGGAACTTTCCATTAAAAGTTTCAGGGGTGAATAAGTTAAGGCACATTGACTAAAGAAATACAGGTACGATTGTCAAATAGTTTCGATTCTGATCAGAATCCAAACTGTTTGCAAAGTTAAAAAGCGACGAAAGAGCCAACCTTTATCACGTTTTGTAATTCACATCTGCTGTTGTCGCCTGCAACTAATTCTCAGATTTGTGATATCCGCACTTTCTTCAAAACAATTACTATTAACCCGTTTCTGCCTAGCGCCCCTTAAAAGGGACATAGGCAAGCATTATAGACTCTGATCTGACGCCGCATAATGCGACGTATGATCCGAGTCTACAATATATTTTGATAGGAATTTCAATGTAAACTAAAATGAAACTAGAAATTTAACCAGGCACCCTTCAGACTAAAATTGGAATAATCCAATACACACGTATAACCAGAAAATAATCCTCTCGACGCAATTGGGTTAAATTACTTTCATGGTTAAACAGTACTCGCAAAGAACACGTATATTGACCGCAGTTGAATAGTGGTAAAACAATGTTTAACTCTTTCAACACCACGAACCTGTTAACAATATACTCATTATATTTGCAAAACCTTTGGGCCCAGATAAGAGGGCTCTTATACGAGTCATCTGATCAGGGTCTACACTGTTTTTTTATGTAAAGCAGTATTGATTTTACTACCCAGATTGCAAGTATACTGTTTCATGGTTTGGTAAACAAGATGATCCACAAGGGAACATAATCACCACAGAGTTACTTAGTGTTGAAATAAATAAATAATAAAGGTGAACTTCGATATCTCGAACATACCCGTTTTTCAAAGTTAAAACGTGGCTAAGCCACGTTTTGACTTTGAAATACGAATACATTAACCCATTAACTCATAAGTGATACAAATTTAACAATGCTTATCACAATACAAGCTAGTGGATTAAAGTGTGTCAAAATGAGTCAGTATGAGGCTATTGCGCAATGAGTCAATATGAGTCAGTATGGCTTAATGGGTTGTATGTTTGACTTAACTGACCATGACATAATGCAATTCATGTGTCGACAAATCAGATAGTCGAATTAAGCGAGTTAGAGATATCGAAGTTCGACTGTACTGTCATTTTGTGTTTTGCTGACCAGGTTTCCTATTAGACAGAGGACTAACATACTCAATGGTGTTCATTTTAACAGGTGAGTTATTTTGTTTACTTTCAAGTCATTTTGACATTGACCTCTGCCCTCGATTAAATCCTTGTTCGGAGCAAAGCTTCCCTTTATCAACCATATTATCTACGAATTCTAAACATTGCGTGTGCATACGTCTTGAGATGTAGCAGTGTCACTTATAAATAGGTCACATTGACTGTATTTATTGAAAAATACATCCAATACTGTATCATCTAGGGTTAATTAATCATTATGTGTGTGTGGATACATATCGGGTTGGGATGCAGAGTATCGCGTACTACTGTCATGTCAATTTGACGTTGACCATGCCTTTGATAATTGAAATACTTTTAAGGTTCCTAACGCTTTTACCGTATCATCCATGAGTTACCAAACATTGTGTGCTCAAACATCTTTAGGTTGTGGAAAGTTGCCTACCACTCTAAGGTCAATTTGACCTTTACTTTGACCTCTGATTTTGAGTAAGTTTGGAGCATATCGCTTTTTTTTATATCATCCAGGATAAATAAACATGGGTTTTCATGTCAATTTCACATTGACTTCTGAACTTGAATTTAGACGAATCTTGTCCAGAGCATACCTCTTATTTTATCATTCATCGTCCAGAATTACCAAACCTGGTGAGTGGATTTATATTGGGATTACCAAGTACATGTGTCACGATTCACTTTCAGGTCGATTTTACCTTAACCTTGACCTTTGACCTTGATTGCTTAGAATCCTTGTTTGTAG
Organism: Gari tellinella; assembly: GCA_922989275.2. Taxonomy (NCBI): domain Eukaryota; kingdom Metazoa; phylum Mollusca; class Bivalvia; order Cardiida; family Psammobiidae; genus Gari; species Gari tellinella. Next base: position 53,175,236 of record OV277866.1, read on the forward strand.
CATGTGACAGAGGGCTGTAGTGTGGGTATGAATCACCTGTAGTGATAATACTAGTTATGTTTGTTTTTACAGGAATTTTCAGCCTACTATCAGCAGGTCTAGCTCTAGTGACCATCGTAATCTCCCGGATGTCAAGCTGCTCTGGAAACACTGACAGGGTATATGGAGAAGAAGATATTGAAATTAAAGAAATCGAAAAAGAAAGTATGCTTGAAAAATCGGGTTGTGAAAACGACACATTATGATACAGTCAACCCTTTCACTGTCGAGGCCAACAACACTGACATTTGCAAACAGTTTTGATCCTGACCAGAGGCCGCGTTACGCGGCCTCTAGTCAGGATCCAAACTGTTTGACACTCATATCAATATTTCTAGAGTCAAAAACGACATAACGCTTCAAATTTTGTATGTTAAAGCAGACGACAAATATAAGCAGATTATAATATGACAGCGACTGTGTCAGAAGGGTATATGTTTCCATTTGTAATGGCAGTGGAAGAGTAAGTTAAGTTAGTTATCTAGAGTGTTTAACCCTTTAGTTTAAACAATATTTTATTCAGAAGAAAAGGATTGGACAACAGGCAAAGCCTATGAGAGTCCTCTCAAAGTCATCGTGATTTTATTACCCCTTTACCGCCATATTGTCGTCTGCTTTAATATTGTTATCTGCAATACCATTTCAAAGTTAGATTAAAGGAAGTATAACTTACGTAATTTCAAAACAAGCGGCAAACGGTTAAAAACTGTTTGTAAATGCGTTTTGTGACGTCATTGAGAATGAAAGGGTTACCGTGTGTACAGCGGTGATTCTTCATGGAGGACAATGTGATGCAAAAAGCTTTATTCATTACTTCTGTATTGTTCATTTACAGTAAAACCTCTCTATTACGACCACTAAAACGCATGCTAATTGATTGTGTAAAAGACATGTGACAACTTGAAGCAAGGTCGCGGTAAAACAGAAAGCTCCTATAGTAGCTTTCTGTTTTACCGCCACCTTGCTTTAAGCAGTCACCTGTCGTACCACCTAACTGTTAACACAATTGTGTGGTAGTTATAGCAAGGCTTTACTGTACGACAAATATGGTATGGCCGTTGCATACTGGTTTTATTGCTGTTAAGTATCTATATTGATCTCATTATATAAATTGTTACATGTACGTTTATCTTTGTTACAGAAGTCGGTTTTAATCAAAATTAAAAGAATATATAGGCACATGTAGTTTTTACTGATTCTACAGTGATACCTCTCAAAAGAGAACCCTTCAGGACGAGACAAGCTATTTGGTTCATTCTGAAAAGAGAATCCTCCAGGACTGGAAAAGGTATTTGGTAAAGTCTGAAAAAAGAACCCTTCGGGATTGAACAAGCTGTTTGGTTCAGTCTGAAAAAAGAATCCTGCAGGACTAGACATTGTATTTGGTAAAGTCTGAAAATAGAATCCTTCAGGACTGGAAATGTATTGGGTAAACACTGAAAGGAGAATGCTTCAGGACTGAACAAGGCATTGGGTAAATTCTGAAAAAAAGAATGTTTCACGATTGAAGAGTGTATTTGGTTAAGTCTGAAAAGGGAATACTTCAAGACTGGACAAGGTATTTGGTTCAGTCTGGAAAGAGAATCCTCCAGGATTTAACACGGTATTTGATTCAGATTTTAAAAGGGAACCCTTCAGAACTGGACAAGGTATTTGGTTCAGTCTGAAAACAGAACCCTTCAGGATTTAATAAGGAGTTTGATTAAGTCTGAAAAGGGAAAGCTTCAAGACTGGATAAGATTTTTGGTTCAGTCTGAAAAAAAAATGCTTCAGGTCTGAACATGGTATTTGGTTCAGTCTAAAAATAGAACCCTTCAGGATTAAACAAGATGTTTCGTTCAGTCTTAAAAGGGAATCCTTCAGGATTGAACAAGATGCTTGGCTCAATCTGAAAAGGGAACCATTCAGAACTAGGCAAGATGTGGTTTAGTCTGAAAAGGGAATCCTCCAGGACTGACTCCTAACTGTTTATAAATATCGGTCACGTCCATCGACAGGCGAAATGTTAATACCAAAAAGACACAGATATAGAGGTGATTGCGTCAAATACTAGAGTGCAGAAGACGTTATTTTTTCCCGTTTAAACGCAAACTAAACGCAAACGTATTGCATTGAAATGAAGAAAAAGACTTTTTGACAAATCTCAAACTATTTATTTTAATCCGAGTGGCAAACAATTTGAAGTTTGATCAGATGCCGGGTAACACTGCGTCGACCATGGCTCCAAATTGCTTGCAATGGAAATAATAGTTTTTAGCGTAAACGCGTTTATTGGGAATGAATAAAGTATTCTCAACGGTAGCTATTCGCAATAAATTAGTCACGGTTGCAGTGGGTAAAACGCAAGAAACTATGCACAGCATATAACTTAAATGTCCTAAATGTACCAAAACGGCCCATTGAGGCTTTGTGTAACGGAACGTCGAAAAATAAAGATACCTAAATACCATAATAAAAATCCCTGTATGTAAAAGGGTCCCTTAATGTAGCTAAGAGATCCTAAATATAACTAGGACTATGGACAAGAATAGAATATGTGCGTGTAATTCTTGTCTGGAGAATATTTCCAACACCACCTTAGCTAGGGTTTCCAACTTTGGTATGTGAGTACATCAAATGATTTGGGATGATGGGTTGTCACATACCATTTTCAGGCCATTGACAGTTGACTTTTGATATAAATTATTTTGTTATAAAACATTGTCTGTAGAAAGTTCTTTTCTTATCAATGACCTTTGATCTAAATAAAATAAATGCACGACATACATTTCCTTTAATTTTAACAGCAGCTAGGGATACCAAATTTAGCGTGTAAGAACATGAGGATGGTGGAGTGTTGCATACCTTTCCATTCACATGTCATTGTGACATTGACCATAACCATCTTGGCCTAAGTTATAAAACAAAGGCAAGAAAGACACGCGGACCATGGTGGACCACCTGGCATCAAAATCAGAGACAGCGGTTCAACAGAACCACATGAACACCTTGTACCAGATCATCCGCCAATTAGCAGGGCGTCAGAGCAACTGCATGAAACCTGTTAAGGACAACAATGGTAACGTTTAGTTAAAGCCAGATTAACAAAGATCTAAAATGTGATAGGAGCAATTCGGTCAACTCCTGAATGTCACACCTGTTCGCTAAGCCCCATACACTAGAAGAAGGCCCAGATCTGGTGATCAGCACAGAAATTAATCACCAAACTTAAAATCATACAGGCCATTAAAGCGACTCGCAACCAGATGGTGCATTAAAATAGTAATTTGTAAATATGTGTCAAACGCTTATATAAATGGTAAAGAATTAGTTTAGGATAAGAAATTCTGTTTAAAAAAAGTGTATTTCAATAAAAAAAAATATTGGTCTCTGGTGGGATTCGAACCCGGGGCCCGGCATTGGCGGACAGAAGGCAAAATAGGGGAAACCGCTTAGACCAATGGACCACGGAACTATCCGTTTATCTCGGATCGATTTAACGTATTTCAATGTGTAGCTATCGAAAGTGCATACAACTTCGTAATTCGGCTCGTGTTTATGTCTGAGCCCGTGTAGAGAGGCAACAACAACAACTATACCGTCTACTAGTCGGTATAGAAAAACGATGGAAAATATCTAAAAATCTAAGATTCGGTGACGATTCTTGAGACTTATTTTGGACTGATCATATTTTTTTAATGTCAGAAGCCAAATAATGCCACAAATTTGCTTTTATTTGAGTATTTTATTTTATTTTGACAAGTACACCATCCGGTTGCGAGTCCCTTTAACAAGTTCAAGAGTGGAACAGTTTCAGGACCACATTTTGGATACGGAGGAGTTAGCAGACAGGACATAGTGTGAAACTTTCGAATACATTGGACTAGAGTGAGTGAAACAATTGACGAGATATCCAGCTGCTATCCATGCTCAGTAAGATGCTAACGAGAGTCATACTAGAGAGGATCGAGCTGAAGCCAACATATTCCTTATCTTTGAGCAGGCAGGTTTTAGGGCAGCAAATCATGCGCAACAATACTCCGTATCATAATCAAGCAATGTCGTCTGTGTGTCATCGTCATTGAATTCAAGAAGGCATTCGACTCGATGGACAGTGATACCATCTGGAGGATACTGAGAAACTACTTTAAGGCTTCCTCAGCAAGACAGTCAACATACTTAGAAGCCTGTACAACAACATCTGTCAGATTATTCACGACATGGATCTCTCTAGACCTTTTGATTTGCGCACCGGTGTCAGACAAGGTTGTTTGCTCTCTCAAATGATATTCTCGATAGTCCTCGACTGGGTAACGAAGAAGACCGGTTTTTAAATTATTAGTCAAAGCCGACAATTCTCATTTCATGACTAAAGGTTGAGCAAAATCTCTTATTTTGAGCATGACCAAGGGTTTGAGACGTTAAGTTAAAGCCAGGCTAGGATAGGGAAAGCTCGCCATGGATTGCGATACTGAAACCAGTTTCGACGAATCATCATTGTCAATCTGATGGCATGATGAGGCTCTTACACTGCAATGTAAATACCTTCCTCCTGTATGGTGTCGATACTTGGAGAAGGACCAGACGCCTATATAACAGCGCCTGCAAGACTTCACCAACACATGCTGGAGACAGATGTTGCAGATACGATGGCCAGACATGATCCCCAAACAGGAGCTATAGATAAGGACAGAGTAGCAACCAGTCACAGACTCCATCCTACAAAAATAAAATAGAGGTGGATCGGTCATACGCTGCGCAGACCACAGTCCAACATAGCCAAACATGCACTAGATTGGAACCCTCCATGCACAAAGCGAAGGAGAAAGCCAACAAACACCTTGCGTAGAATGCATAATATTGAGCTCCACAGGACAAAGATGTCATGTGGACCGAACAAAAAGGTCTGCTGTCGTGAAAGTCATATGCTCCGATTGGAGCGAAGAGGATAAAGTAGTACAATTTAGTAGTTAGTATTATTACACCTCAATTTCAGTTACAATGTTAAATTTACATAGACCAAAATGAAACATTTTGCATGTCTTTTACCTCTATCCAAAACAATACTGTCACTCTATATGGTATTCTTTTCGCTATGTTTATGTCGCAGAAAATCTATAAGGGCAGGTAACTGCCTATCAGTTTTGAGCATTTTCTGTAAAAATGGCTTCTATTTGTATACTCCCCTTACAAATTTAAGCGTCTAGACAACTTGACTATGCCTTTTCTGACCCAGATTACTGTCGTCAGACGATATCAAACATGGCATCCAAACAATTTGCCACAATTGCGGAAGAGGATATTATGTACCAACTAGACAGTGAAAAAGACGTTGTGTCTTCATATAGGTTATACTGCATTAGGACAAGTCTTCGTGAAATAGACGGAACAGAGCGTTAGCGAGGCCCTTCTATTTCACGAAGACTTGTCCTTTGAAGTCTAGCCGATTTAGACTGCCCATAAATCCAAATAAGGAATATTGTTTCCAAATTACGTCACTATGTGACGTAAAATTGGTGGTTGCTATTCTATACACGCGCATGGCTCAGATGTTTAAGCTGCAAGCAACGATAATCTTCCTCGAAGTTTCATTTTGGCAGTAATAATCCAGTCTTCACGAAAGAGGAAGAATTGAATAACCGACTCTTATTGACCAACAGCACATAATTTGACAAGAAGGCAGTCTCAAATCTACTTGTTTTAACGTTTTTCTTTCTGTTTTGTAATGATATAAACAATGTGACGTCGTAGACTTCGGCGTCCTTTCCCGCGTTACATGCACGGCGGCGCTAAATTGGTATTCACGACATGTTTTTATAAAATACGAACGAGACGATTCCCCAGCCAGGGTTAAAAAGCTCGGTGTAATAAAAAAAAAGTTAGATGACAGTTTGTCTGACATTCAAATTGTCAACCATCCAAAACAAAAATGTCACCCCGCCTCGTGTGGCATTCTGTTTCTCGAGTTGACAATTTGAATGTCACGTAAACTGCAATCTAATATTTATCTACTGTTGTGTTCGTGCATCATCGGAAGCCTGAGATTCAAATAGCATTTTCAGGCCACTGTGACCTGAACAGTTTAGCTTTGACCTCATTTATAGAGAATTAATGGCCCGGGTATACTCCCTATACCACATCAGCCAGAGATATAAGTAGGATCTATTATAGTGTCTTTGAATGGGGAAAATAATGTTTTCTCTTCTAAAAATAAAGAAAATCATGGGTATAGACGAGCATGTGTTATTCTTTACAAATAAACGCGCTAAGGCTAAAACATTGACGTCCAGTGCAAACAGTTTAGAGTTGGAGCCAGTTTAGACGCCGGGTAATCCGGCTTTTTGCGATTCAAATTAAAAGAAATCATTGATACTTTAAAAGAGATTGCCATTTCTTCAATTTAATTACATTTGAGTTTAAAATCGTTTAGTTTCGTTTCTCTCCAGTGCTTTATCAACTTAACATGTCGACGCGCAAGATCCCGCCTGTTTGTTTCACTGTACAGTCGAACTTCGATATATCGAACTCGCTTAACTCATTTGCTGCCAATTATTATCGTCTGCTTTAATCCTCTTGCCGTTAACATATCGTCTGCATTTGGTAGTTTCGTCTGCAATATTTCTTAAGTCAGCTTTAGAACTGTTTTGACTGAAGAAAATTTTAAGGTCGATACGAGTGTCAAACAGTTTTGATCCTGATCAGGCGCCGCGTTACGCGGCGTCTGATCAGGATCCAAACTGTTTGTAAAGTCGTATTTTGGCGCCATTGGTAGTGAAAGAGTTAAGTCGAACATATCCGTATTTCAAAGTTCAACGTAGCTCATCCACGTTTTAAATTAGAAATTCGGGTATATTCGACTTCAGTGAATTTAATATATTGAAATCAAATGGTAGAAACACTGTGAAGTTCGTCTTAAGCGATTTCGAGATATCGAAGTTTGACTGTACTCGATTATGGCATTTTCAGGATACCTTCTCGTAAATAAATAAAACACATCCTCTTTACCAAGCCAAGCGTAACCTATAAACATTTTTGTTTAAGAGTGGCTAGAACTTTCCATTCTTACTATCTTAACTCTGATAAATAGCAACTGTTTTGAAGTTGTCATCTGCTTAAAACTCTCAAATTTAGAAGCTTTGACACAAAAATCAAATAGTGTGAATTCCGCTCCAACGTCTGATCTGGATCCAAACTGTGTGGTAATGTTCTTCAAGTCGTCAAGTAAGGATAAGCCCATTTGTGCCCACAGTCTGATATACGGGACATTGGCAAACAGTGTAGACTCTGATCAGATGCCGCATAATGTTGCATCTGATTAGAGTCTACGCTGTTTGCTGATAGGAATTTCAATATAGAACAAAAACGAACATGAACCTTTAGATCAGGCACCCTTGAGTTCAAAAATGAACTATTCTGATATAAAAGTATGGAAGAATTCACTGAGCGCAAAATGGGTTAATCATTGCGCAGTTTCCGATAGAGTTCTCACACTACAGTGAAGCCAGTCGTATAACGACCAGACTTAAGACAGCTTGATTGCAATATTGAAAGCAGGAGTTTCACAACAGGAAAAGTAAAGTAGAATGCTCCCTTAACCACACCTTAAACATTTCTTTAGTTTTTAATATGTACTTCACATTATTAACGAATCTTCGTATAAGCGGCCGAGCGAATTGTTGTGCTAATTTCGACTGTAATTTTACAGTCTGGTTTACAATGGTTTACAGTCTGGCCTCTTTTCTTGGACAATTCTAAAATCGACCGCGCACAGATCTTAACCCTTAGCCCGCCAAATAAATTCTCGTCTGCTATATTTCTCGTCTGCTTCAAGTTTCAAAGTGCTTCAAAGTTGCTCAAAATTGCTGGAAATGTTGTCCGAGTGTCAAACAGCTTGGATCCGGATGAGACGCCGAGTTACTCGGCGTCTCATCCGGATCCAAGCTGTTTGCATATGGAGCTATAGTCGTGAGTGGCAGGCTAAGGGTTAATGCCCACCAGAAGAAAATGTAGTACGATCATTATACAGAACTACCAACAGAAACCATTCTACATTATTTCATCCTGTGTACAGCAACCAGATATTTTCAGACGCATGCATGCTGATTGGATGAATCACCTCGACAAAGATTTTTATGCGTGGATTATATTTTTCAGTTGGACTGCTGAAGGTTCTAGGTAAACTATGTTGCAGGCTTCAATTAGAACAGCGGGAAGATCTTGGACTTACGTTGGATTGTATATGGTTTGAGTGATGTAGGATTTATTATGTGAGGTGTAGAATGCACTAGTGGATTAAAGGTGGATTCATTAATGCAATTTGTAATCGTATTCAGCTTTGGTCACGTCTTTCGCAATCTCGTCACCAATATAGAATTTCATGCAGTCAAATAAAGCGTCTCTTTTACACCCCGTTACCGCCACATTATCGTCTGCTTTAACCTATTAATGCCTGGTTATTGCAATAAACCCTTCCTAAATGCTAGCTTGAAAAGTACGCTTTAGATATACGAGGATGATCTAAGGACGCTGCAATGATACAGTGGAGAATCTGTTATTCTTTCCCGTTTAAACGCAAACGTACGCAAACGCAAAGCGCTAAAACGTAGAAAAGAACAACTTTTGGACAATTCTGATATTTCATGTTTATCTTGGTGGCAAACAGTTTGGAGCCTGATCAGACGCCGGGTTAACCGGCGTCTGATCTGGCTCCAAACTGTTTGCACTGCAAATAATGGTTTTAGCGTAAACGCGTTTATTGGGAAAGAATAACACATTCTCCACTGTATTATCATACAGCAGACTATTTCAAATCATTTCCATTTTGCAAACAGTTTGGTGCCAGATCGGACGCCGGGAAAGCAACAATCTGTTTGCAATTCAGATTAAAATGCCCATTCAGAATTGTTTAAAACAGATCATTGAAAATTGCGATAGCGTTCTGTATGCGTTTAAACATAAGAATAACGTTTTCTCTGCTGTTAGCGGTACTGTATCGTCTACAGAGGCAAAAGGGTTACAATATTGTAACCACGTGCATAGATAGCATGCTACGAAGTTTTGTCGTCTGCAGTGATGCTCAGAGTAGATTTTCCATCATTTCTCTTTCAGTGTCGAATTATTCTTAAGGTTTTTAACCCACCCTACCCCCTTTCCAATGTAATATTGTCGTCTGCTTCAATATTGTTGTCTGCAAGATCATTTATAGTTAGAATTAAGGTAGTATGTGTCTTCGATGATGAAAGGGTTAACATAAGCTGTTTCAGAGACTTTTCCTAAGAGTGACAAACAGTTCAGACTCCGCTTTACGCGAGGACTACATCAAATTGCAAACAATACATTTCAGTCGACGATACTTTGTCTTTGAAAGAAGCGGTAAGATCCGGCGATAAAAGAGTTTAGATAGTTTCCAACTTAATCACACTGGATAGATGTAACGGGAATGCTGCCGTCATTACGTTGATGCTGTACATGCTGTTTGCCATATTTTCATTCAGCAGTATCAACGTTGCCTCGTGTTCGGCAGCGGAGTGTGTTCTCTTTTGAAATTGACCAAATATGTGGACTACAGCAGGCCTTTTTGTATCAAATTATCAAAACAGTCCGTTAGGAGATTTTTTGGTATGCATAGCAATTCAGAAATTAGAAAACAACATCTTTTGTAGAGGTCTAGATACCAAGTGTTTCAAGATTTCCTGTCTGTCAAAACTTTTTCTGGCTAAACTTTGTGACCAAGCGCTTATCCATCGAGACGACAACACCAGAGCATGGAGATAGAACCGTGTCATTCCGTGACACTATTCATTTTTATGATGTTTCGAAGAAACACTCTCGAAAATAATTAATCTATGTGCTTACCTCGTCCAACTCCATGGGCGGTGCCATCTTTGTTTACCAGCATCAACGTTGACTTGACTCGAACATCAACGTAATGACGACAGCATATACAGTGTGTTATTGCAGGACACCAGTAAAGCATGATTCACCTAACTGAACTTTTTGCATTACCATTCCATGCATTACAGTGGAGAATCTGTTATTCTTTCCCGTTTAAACGCAAACGTACGCAAACGCAAAGCGCTAAAACGTAGAAAAGAACAACTTTTGGACAATTCTGATATTTCATGTTTATCTTGGTGGCAAACAGTTTGGAGCCTGATCAGACGCCGGGTTACCCGGCGTCTGATCTGGCTCCAAACTGTTTGGCTGCCAATAATAGTTTTAGCGTAAACGCGTTTATTGGGAAAGAATAACACATTCTCCACTGTAACTCCACTCCTTCACTGCCATGATGTCATCAAATCTAAACAATCGTCTTTTGCTTTTATTTCTCAAAAATATAGAAACGAGTGTCAAACAGTTTGGACCGTGATTAGACGCCGCGTTTCAGTGTCTGATCAGAATCCAAACTGTTTGCAAATTAACATTGTAGTCGGGGTAAAGCCGTAAATGGGGTAAAGCAGATGCTTACCTTACGAGTCCATGGACCCGTCTTACGAACCGTCGTACGACAAAAGTGGTCGTAAGTCAAAGCTTTAAAATACATGTAATTTCTGATTTCTCCATCTAATCCTGTCAAGATTATTCCAAAGTGATGTCACAAGACAGGATTGGGCGGAGAAATTAACAATGATTGGGAATTTTAGAATCTGACTTACAACATAATTTATATTTCGTAAGGCAGAACCCTGATTCATTTAGTCGACGTTTAGTGCTGACATACAACAATTAAATGCCAATACCACTCGTGGCCAAACAAAATTATTTCAAGGATTATTTTCAGGATCCAAACTGTTTGACACTAGTTTCAATATTTCTTTAGTCAAAATACATTAAAATTGTTTTTTAGAAATAGAAGCAGACGACAATTGTTTAAATTTGATTACGTCATGGCAGTGAAGGGGTTAAGGGTATTTTCTAAATAACTGTTTGAATGATTTCCCTAAATGTACTCATTTTTATCATAAAGAATGTTAACTCCTGTATTAATATTTGTTCACGCAACTCTATATACCTTTAGTTTCTCCCTGTGTTTCGTTTCGATAGGGTGCGATATAAAGAGGTTGTATAAGTAATAGTCTGACATAAATATCTAAAACTGCTAAAAGTTGGATATTTACCCAGACATTTTCGCCGACTGTCAGTCAGCTTGGTCACTGGTGAACTGTGATGTGTGCCGAGAGGGTTACTTCCTTTCGTCGCCGCAGGGTTTGGCGGCGAACAAAGGGTTGTAAATCCCGCTGAGACGGTCCCTGTTCATAGTGGGCTGGTTCTTGCGTATGTGAATAGCCTCCCGCACCTGTCTAAGTCTCTAATTGCTTTCACGATCAAGGAGTCTCGGTTCATCCTACTCTATCACGTGGTTTTTTTGCAACACATGGTCAGTGATTGCACCTTTGTGCCACTCAGTCTCTGATTGTTTTCTTTCTGACCTTGTATATGCTCTGTTGTCTAACAACTTTACTTCTTTTCTGTGTTCTCCAAGTCTTGTCTTGAACTTACGACCAGTCTCCCTTATGTATGACTTATCGCAGTTCTTGCACTGAATCTGATAAACGCAATTGCACACTTCTCTAGTGTCATACTTATCCTTGGGATGCACTCACATATTTCTGAGAGTCTGATGTGGACGCATAGCAACGGCAATATTGTGCTTTCGGAAAACTCTCTGTACACTGTCCGACACTCCTTTGATGTAAGGTATAACAACCATGCCCTTGGACGTCTCCGTGTTGTTTGTCTTGTCTGGGTAAATATCCAACTTTTAGCAGTGTAAAAAGAACCTTCTTAGATATGCATCATTCCTGCTAAATAAACCTATTCTCTAGTCTGACATAAAACTAATTAAGACAGCTACGTTACAACCAGTGTAAATATTTTAAACATCTTATCTACATTAAGTTCTATTCTTTAACTTGTAAACTATAATTCACTGAGCCCTAGTGACGAGTAACTCGAAATTTTGCATCAGTGTAGCTGTGTATAGAACAGTTGCACTATGCTTGCAGTGTAAACCCATATCAGAGAGCTCCTGAATAAGCCCCCTGACCAGGGTCTGCACTGTAAGCATTCGTGCAATAAATTGTAAAATTCATCTCTTAATAACTAAATATAGTATTATACAGGCCTAATTGTAAATTGAAAATGCCCACATGCAGTTACAGACATCTTCTTAAAAACAATAGAATTTATATCTGTTTGAAATGATATATGTTTGTATTTTACGGGTGCAGGTATTTGTGTATGAGGGAATACACATATCCGCTTACGTATATATACACATCGGTTTGTATGTGGCCGTATATCTGTGTCCATGCAAATGGAAGAATATATAGAAATGTGTGTGTGTATATATATGGTGAGTAATAGATGTTATATTGTTTCACTGTTTACAAACATGTTATATTATGAAATGTGTATGAAAGCTAAATGAATGTTTGAAAACATATAAGTAGTAGTTGACTCTCAGAAGAAAAAGAAGAAGAAGAAGAAAATAGTTTAAGGATAGGCAAAATTTGTTAATTCCCTCTTTAAAGTGGACCTAAAACAAATGTGAGTTATAAATAATATAACGAAGAAATCTTTTCCCCAACTTTTTTCACTTTTACTATTTCCGTGTTTTGGATCTTTTGAAACCTAATCATAATTATACAACATAACCTGATAACCATGTTGATCACTTATATTGTGTATGCGTGAACTTTGTATGACTGAGTGAATAAAGTTCTGTTCTGTTCTGTTCAATCACAAAGTCATGACCCGGTTTGAAACGTGCCAAAAATGCTTGCAGCTCACTTAGACCATTCATTATGAACTGAACTGAACTTGATCTACATTTACAGGTAGGTGTTTGACCCTGATAAGACGCAACTTAAACTGCAGTGTTGTACAATTTTGGGCGTTAAGGGAGCTATTTTGAAACAGTTATATAGTGTAACAGTGGTGAAGACATAATTATTTCCCTATAAACGCGTTTATTTCCATTACAAACAGTTTATAGCCGGATTAAAATGAACTATCAGAGTTGTAAAATGTCATTTTCTATTTTATTTTGATGTGCATTTTCGTTTTGTTTGCGTTTAACCCATTTGTGTCCACGATCCCACATATGGGACATAGGCAAACAGTGTAGACTCTGATAAGAGGCCGCATGATGCGGCGTCTGATCAGAGTCTACACTATTTGCTGGTATGAATTTCAATATAAAACAAAATGAAAAAGGAAATTTTGTCCAGGCATAATTTTGATAAAAAATGGACTAATCCAATTTATAAACATGGAAGAATTGGTTAAATGGGAAATAATAACATCTTCTATATTGTACATAATAAAGCAGATGACAACCTGGTAGCAGACCATACTAAAAGCAGAATACATTTTATAGTCGTTAACGTGTCTATCGCGACTTAACTGATACTTGCACACATTGTGGATCTAGACCAGACAACGTGTAACGCGGCATCTGATCTGCATCCAAATAGCTGGACACTCGTGTTAACGTTTCTCCAATTTAAAATGCATAAATCTGAATCATGGTAACACAATTTGAAGACGATAATTTCCAGCAGACGGTATTATATGGTAGACGGTGGGTAAACCCCTTCTCTGTGATGACGTCATCAATTTTAAGCAACAGTTACTGTCAACTGCATTTAATTCTCAATTTAAATTGAGGTATTTTAACCGAAACAATATAGCAATGAGTGACGAGGCGTGTGATCAGGTTCCAAACTGTTTGCAAACAACTTTTGTACTAGGGGTAAGGTAGTGAATAAGTTGTTGTTATTATGCTTAGTAATCACCTTGCTAAGTTATTCTTTATCACGTAAATGATATTTAAACCAAAGCTGGCATCTGTATACGTCTTTAACTAGTTTGTTTGTAGGTTTAACTGATGATATACAGATACGGTTGTTTTTTAGTTTTGATTCTGATTTGACATGTAGAGTAATTCGGCGTCTGATCTGGATCCAAACTGTTTCAAATGCTAAGTAAGTGGTGAATGGTAGGGAATACATTAACCCGTATCGTGTTGTATTATCGTCTGCATAAAATAAATCGTCTGCGAAAATAAAATATATTTTTTAAACATGAGAAAAAAGATAATATGAATGACGAACAGCTTGGATCCAGATCAGACGCCGAGTTGCGCGGCGTCTGATCTGGATCCAATCTATATGCAAACATTAGCCAATTTGCGCTTAGAACGATAAGGGTTAAAGTAGACAGGCAACTTTAAAAATAGGCACGCTAGAACCGAACGCTGCATAATCCACATCTACTTTTGATAACTATTCATTTCACACAGGTGACAGTAGAAGTTAACAATCACAGGCATTGACTGTAACGATGGACTCCACCACCGGCTTGAACCATTGGCTGGACATTCTGACAGTTGTCTTGTATTTCATCTTTGTCATCGGAGTTGGAATCTGGGTAAGTTCTTCTCGCTTCATTTGTCTATTCTCTTTCAGAGTTCTCATTGAAGAAATACTTTACAATATCAAGTCTAGTCGTTGTCTCATCCTCCTCGTCCTCGGCGTTTGGTCAAGGTCCATATTGTCTTACACACTATGTAACATAACATTTTAGATGTTGATGTGTGTCAAATTATGTTTTTCCCATTGTATAGCTTTTATATGTACACAATGTATATTCATATATATTTAACTTTTACTTTACTGTGAAACATGCCAAACGTTAGTATGGAGCACTGTACACAATAGATCCTTGGTGCTTGAAGGATGTTACTGTCTCTTGAAAGCTTTTGGCCATTGCTCTCTATGCCATCTTCAAGATCTTCTGTACTGTTAATCAAGATTAAGGTATTCTCAGCACTTATCTCCATCCGAATTTTAGATGATGGTTGGTTAAGTTCCTGCAACGATCTCGTCAGTCCATCAATATCGTATGTCTGCAAAGCTCAGATAATTCTACCTACATTACTGAATGTTCCCTCATATTTGTCCAAGGCCTCAGACATGATTCGCTCTAGCAGATATTGAAGAGAGCTGGTGACGGAAGGTAACCTTGTCCGGTTCCAATTCTAATTCTTAACCATTCACCTAAGTTCCTGCTAAAGAGCCTTGTGCTACAAGCTTTGTCATACAGCTGTTGTAGGACCCTGACCAGATTCTCACTGATAATGTACTTCCACATGTTTACACATAATGTTGCAAACCAGCTGCATGCCAACCTCTGTCAAAAGCCTTCTTGAAA
This sequence comes from Gari tellinella, assembly GCA_922989275.2. Classification (NCBI taxonomy): domain Eukaryota; kingdom Metazoa; phylum Mollusca; class Bivalvia; order Cardiida; family Psammobiidae; genus Gari; species Gari tellinella. The sequence goes on from OV277866.1 coordinate 53,190,470, forward strand.
TCAATGAAAACACGATGCAGATCTTCTTGTTGTTGTATTTATTTCTCACGTGGTATTCTGAGGAAAAGTATCTGTTCTGTGGTGCAACGTCCAGCTCTGAAACCTGTTTGTTCTTTTGCAATGATCTCTTCTGTCAATGGTTTCAATCTTTTAAAAATGACTTTGAGCATGACTTTACTAGGATGACTGATGACGCTTGTGGTTCGGTAGATCTGACACTGGTGAAGGTCTCTTTTCTTACGAGTTGTTACAGTGGAGAATCTGTTATTCTTTCCCGTTTAAACGCAAACGTACGTAAACGCAAATCACTAAAACGTAGAAAAGAACAATTTTTGGACAATTCTGATACTTCATGTTTATCATGGTGGCAAACAGTTTGGAGCCTGATCAGACGCCGGGTTACCCGGCGTCTGATCTGGCTCCAAACTGTTTGCACTGCAAAAAATAGTTTTAGCGTAAACGCGTTTATTGGGAAAGAATAACAGATTCTCCACTGTATGACAAGTGAGTATGGAAGGGTATATATCGCTATTTTCAATATTTTGTTGCAGATGCTTATCAGTACATCGATAGTACAATCACCACTTGCCTGGACTAATTCTGCTGATATGTTATTAACTGAAGGTGCTTTTTCCTTTAGTGTTGTGACTGTTACTTCTACTTCTTCTACTATAAAACTGTTGGGTCTCCAATTGTATGATGGTTGTAGATTACACAGCAGTATTCAATCCATCTATAGATGACGCCCTGTACCTCGATCCGTGAGACACCTTTCCTGGTTTATCTTTCACCGTTTTTGTCTTAGCCTGTTTCTCAAAAATAAGTTCTTTTTACCAACCGATAAGCATTTTTGCTGTCATTTCTTGGCAGGCTGTTCTGATATATACCCTTCCATGACTTGTGTTATCCGCGATCAGTCTAGTTTAGGGGAACTGAATTCATTGATATATTCTAAGTATGATCAGGACTGAAACCGTTTGAAAGCAATAGAGTACCAATGCTTGACTGAGGTGGACTGTAAAGGTGTTAAGATGATGCAGTCTCTTTTGAATGGAAACATCGTCAAACGTTTATGTAATGACCATGTCTAATTGGAAACCCTTAGAACTCTATTTCTACAACTCATACGGACTTCTTTCATGATGTTAAAAGACACGTGTCAGCTAAAAATAAAAAAGCAAGCAAATGCTTTCCGCCGTATCTTCTTATTGTGTTTGGAAATATATTAAATCATTTTAGACCTTTAACCGCAAATCTTACCCTTCTTAATTAGCCCTTTTCAGACAATATATCGTCTGCGAAAGCTTACAGTGTGTAATCTGTAATGACACATTCACATGTTGAAGTTTGGCAAAACGTAAAAGCTCAGATCAGACGCAATCTAAATCCAATCTGTTTGCAAATTCGAATTAAGTCACCAATGGTGATGACAGGTTTAATTTATCCACAGACATACTTCGACTTGAAGCAGTGTCGTGACTAGTTCACTTTTTGACCTATATCTTAGCAGCATATCATAGGGACGTGCATGATAACTGTTGATATACACCAAGAGTAACTTTCTACAAGCTACATGCGTTTTCCTGATAACTGTTGCAAATGTTTTAAATCCAGATGAGGTGCCAATTAACTTGGCGTTTAATGAATAGCCAACTGTTTTATATTCTGGAAATAATCTAAATCAGAAAGTACAGATTCATCAACAGCGGTAATTTTTATTTTTCAACAAGACATTTGTTTTTGCCTTCGACAATTAAAGTGGAGAAGGTGTTCCTCTTTCTCGATGAACGTATTTGTGATAAAGCTATTACATGTATATCCAATTCAGACATTTTTGTTCCTCGATCAGTCGTAATGTAACCTGGCGTGCAGTCAGGATTGAAGCTGTAGTAATTCAATTTAAAATGAATCATCAAAATTTTCACAAGGTTGTCATTAACCCTTTCCCACATAGCATATCTCTAGTATTGAATATAGGTGTCCACTTAAAGCAGGTTGAAAGTAAAGCAGAATGCGCTTTAAGCGCATTCTGCTTTACTTTCAGCCTGCTTTAAGCTATCATCTGCTAGATAATAGAAAATATTTTGTATTATACATATGTATGAATGTATAATGTGGAACTATTTTCTTCAGGGCAAGAATAAAATGAATGAGCTAAAAGGCGCTTCTATGGGGGGAAAGGGTTAATGCATTGCGTTTGCGTTTCGTCTGCATTTAAACGGGGAAAATAACGTCACACCATTGCGCGTGATTATGGTTAAACGTCTCGTGACAAGATCCTGGTCGTCAACAATTATGTATGGTTACTGCTATACGGCAACTTTATTCTTTAAAGTGTTCATTGTGTTGGTAAATCCATAATTAGAATACTTTTTTCATCAATCACAACACTTACTATTTTTCTTATTGCTTACTGTTTCGTCCGCTACTGTGGACATCCTCAAAGCTACTGGCGACGTGACGACTTCTCACTCGCGGCTTTGAACCTCGGGACTCTCCGCCAATCTTCCGTAGATTGGCGAAAAGAGGGTCGTAGATCCCGGAAAGGAATACATATCAGGACACAGGGGGCGGTAATGAACAGGGACCAGGGGACCTTCCTTTCCGGGATCTACGACCCTCTTTTCGCCAATCTACGGAAGATTGGCGGAGAGTCCCGAGGTTCAAAGTCGCGGGTGAGAAGTCGTCACGTCGCCAGTAGCTTTGAGGATGTGGACTCCACAGTAGTGGACGAAACAGTCAGCAATAAGAAAATAGTAGGCAACTTTATTACAGTGCACTTGTAATGATATATATTAATATCATTTGACACGCATGAAATTGTAATTGTGTATTATAAAATGTATATGGTGGTGTCCAAGATGCCTGGTCAGTGCAAGTAAATATATCACTGTCAATGGGACCATGCACCTCCATTCAAATTGATGTCGAACTGTCAATTTGACGGGGTCGTGCGTGTTCCGACAATTAAGCAGGTTATTATAAATACAGGGGACATGATGGAGCGTCCAGTAGACTAGAGAACCAGACCAGGCAGGCTCGGTACGCATTGTGGCGTGATGCCTTGTATTAAAGTATCTAACTTGAAGTACTGGAGTTGAGTTGTCACTAGTAGGCCATAGCACCACACCTACGAATTTGGAGCCGTAGACCAAAATTATACGATCACAAGGCCAGAGGAAAACGTGAGTACTGTTGAAACTCTTTGTGTTTAGAAATGACAGATCAGAATATTTCAAAATTGTTGCAAAATGTTAAAGTCTTCAAATGCTTGCAGTATTACAGAGAGCATATTAGTTTGCACGGGAATGTAAAAAATGTTAAAAGGCTAGGTTAGCAAATTGAAAGATGGCGCTGTTTTGGAATAAATTGGAAACAGCTCAAATTAAGAGATTTTTAAACAAAAGGAATTATTAGCGATTATGTGAATCGACATACTTAAGTAAAAAGTTTTAAGAATGAACGCGAAAGCAACGATCACCTTTTGGGCTACAGGTCTAAATAACAGAGCTTGGGTAGGCTATTTAGTAAAAATAGGCAGATACATGTAATTAGAAAAATGTCAAGTTATCGACAGGAAAGAGTTTGGAAGTTAGCAAAAGAACCAAATTTTAAAGAATAATTATTAATTGTGAAACGCGTTGTTTACAGCGTGATTGTTTAACTAAATAAAGCTATGTAAATAAAGAACAGAAAATATTTTCAGAGTCAAAATGTAGTCAGCTATAAATAGAGAAAATCTGTCAGATACATGTAGATCTGTCGTTTTAAGGTTAAGGAGAAAAGTCAAATAATCGCGGTTACCTGTAATTGAATTGACAGGCGAAACATGCAATTGCTTCTAGGCAAATACAGGGAGTACTAACTGAGGTAATCTAGCAAATACTGATAGACTGTCAAGTTTGACTGTTCTGCAGAGGTAAGGCACATGCAATAGGAAATTTAACGTAGTTTAAAGTAGGTCTTACCATGTTTAGGTAATGACTACGCGCATATATGGCCGGGAGTAAATATGTCTGGTTTGTAACAAACGTCCGAGATGGACAGTACAAAAAGTAGTTAATATGGTGTTTACGCACGAATACTATGGTTCACCATTACGCTATACGCTTCGAGAAGAAGTAACTAACAAGTTCTTTTTTAGCAATTTCCTGTCACAACAGTGACTAGGTACCGATAAGGTTGGGAAATATGCTAACCTGTGGTTAACAGTAAAAGCGACATACGCCTTTTATATATTATAGGCCTTAGAAAAAGCAGAGAAATAACCTTTGCTTGGGCCTGGGGGCTGATATTCAGACTTTCGCTCATACGGCGAGTGACCTTTTATGCGTGTCGTCATTGACTTTTCATGTGTATTCCTCTGTAACTGTTAAACATTGAGTGTGATTATAAAGTAAAGCAATATAGCTGACATTCGACAAGTTGGCTGGGGGTATATGAAACGACATGGGATATGTCATAAAAAGTGACAGGCAGTACAGGTAAAATGTGTACCAAATACACAACACTACATTAATCAACTGTCAACATAGGATAAAAACACTTAAATAACTAATGTAACTAATGTACGTGCTTAACCAATTAACCGTGACAAACAAACATTGCCATGCTAATTAACAATAAAAAAAAATGTCATGTAACTATACTGAATATTAGTTAAAATTTGTGGAAACAATAGGAAGTTCTCGGTGGTATAGCAAATATTTCAAGACAGAAAGTATCTTTATTAATAATGAGAGTATCTTTATTAATAAGGAGAGTAATTACTAGGAATAGGTTGTATTAATATTGATCTGTCTGGAATGCACAAAAAGGGTTTACACAGTCCTCGAGAGGGTGGCCAGCAACATGGCGTGTTTGAATAAGACATTCTAAAGGCTGATTATCCTTGACACCACATGGAAAATGGAAGGAATTTAGCGGAGAAATAATCTCTCTGGCTATGATACTCATTGTATTTGAGTTGGGGACTAACTGTGAGATTCATTAGAGTGCAACTAGTGATGTATTAATATGTACACAGGTGTGTATATACCGGAGACTAAGTAAATGTCTGACAATATGCAATCAACGCAAAGGAGTGGACAACTCTATCAGACCTTTATTACGGAGACTACCGGCTAGTTCAACTGTATTTTTGGAAGTTGGAGAAAACTGTCGGAACAAGATATCAGATTTACAACTGGACTTAAACTTAACTATGGATATTAGCAGACATTCAGCGGACGATACCTACAACTGGACTTAAACTTAACTATGGATATTAGCAGACATTCAGCGGACGATACCTACACCTGGACCTAAGTTATCTAGTGACTTTAACAGTGAATTACAAATATTAAGATTAACAGTTTTGGAATGGATAGGGAGGGGTAAATAGTATTTGGTAAATAGTATTTGGTACATAGTTATTGTTGTATTTGGTAAAATTGGTTTATAGTAATTGTTGTATTTTGCCGTAGTTGTAGTTTATCGTAATTTTTTTTGTATGGTAATATAGTTAGGAATGTTTCTATATTGCCGTACCAGGTGCTGTTATAATATAATACATTTCGATCATTATATTGTGAGGAGGGAAGGTGTAATGATATATATTAATATCATTTGACACGCATGAAATTGTAATTGTGTATTATAAAATGTATATGGTGGTGTCCAAGATGCCTGGTCAGTGCAAGTAAATATATCACTGTCAATGGGACCATGCACCTCCATTCAAATTGATGTCGAACTGTCAATTTGACGGGGTCGTGCGTGTTCCGACAATTAAGCAGGTTATTATAAATACAGGGGACATGATGGAGCGTCCAGTAGACTAGAGAACCAGACCAGGCAGGCTCGGTACGCATTGTGGCGTGATGCCTTGTATTAAAGTATCTAACTTGAAGTACTGGAGTTGAGTTGTCACTAGTAGGCCATAGCACCACACACTAACGCTCATTTATTGGGAGACAAATGCAAACATGATGTACAGTCGAACTTTGATATCTCGAAGTCGGTTTTATCGAACATATCCGTATTTCAAAATTTAAACGTGGCAATGCCACGTTTTAACTTTGAAATATGGGTATGTTAGACTTAACCGAGCATGAAATAATGCAGTTCATATGTCGAAATATCGGATAGTTCGAGTTAAACGAGTTCGAGATATCGAAGTTAGACTTTGTGTCACTAGGTATATGATTTAACACGAATACTAAGTGCTTTTCGTTTTACCCTTCTTTAAGCTCCCATCTGGAAATGTGCTGGAAATGCATGTTACTTTCTGTATTAAGGACCTTTTAGCTGGGGACTGCTTTTGTCAGTACATTAATAAAACTAGAAGCGTAAAATGTTTCTGTATTGAGTAGCCCTGAGGGTAATTTGATATCAGACTCCTAAGGTTAAATATGTTTATCGATGTTCCTTTAGTATAAAACGAAATTATTGTGAATTGGAAAACAAACAAAAACGCCTCTGCCTACACTTTTAAATCAAGAGGGTCTGAAGGCCCTGATATCGCTCATCGGTAATAATGAAGCCGGATAGCTTTACCTTTGAATTCCACTCGTTTTATTCTAAATCCATTCAAACTTGTAGTATAGCATGTAAACAACATTGGAATACGACCTACTCTAGCAGAGTAGAATACATCAAGGGCAGATAACTAGCCTTAATAATACTAAAGTCCATTGAAAACTGTAGTTGCAAGAGTGTATACAAAGTGTTAGATAAGACATTTTCAGCAATGCAAGGGCAGATAACTATTGACATATTTGTCTGATTTCAACCATAGTATATTGTACTATTATAGTCAGGTACAATCTGAGCAAGTTTAGGAAAGATTGGATAAAAAGTGTGGCCTCTAGAGTGTAAACACTGTTAAACATGGCATTTGCAGCAATTCAAAGGTAGATAACTCTTGATATATTGGTTCGATTACAACCATAATCAAATTCATTCAAACTCTTATAGTAATAAACAATCTGAGCAAGTTTTAAAAAGATTGAATAAAAATTGTGGCCTCTAGAGTGTAAACACTGTTAAATATGGCATTTTCAGCAATTCAAAGGTAGATAACTCTTGACCTATTTGTCATATTTCAACCATAATCGAACTCAGGCGAACTCTTATGGTAATATACAATCTGAGCAAGTTACAGAAAGATTGGTATCTAGAGTGTAAAAACCAAAAGTGTTGACGACTAACGACGGACGCCGGACATTCAAGGATTGCAAAAGCTCACCCTGAGCTAGCTCAGGTGAGCTAAAAAGACGATTTGATGAACAGATAATTTCTAAGCAATTTGCGTGGGCATTGTTCTGCAACTGTAAGTGCAGATATCAGCAATATCTATATACGTACATTGATGTTTCACCTACATCTTCTCGACCTTGTCGTGATCGGCTGTCATTGCGAGAAGAAGTGAAATATCCCTAAACTCCTTGCGTTCTATTATTTCCCGGGGGCCTCCGTGGCCTAGTGGTATAGTCACTGTGACTTACATCACTAAGCTCCTCACCGCTGTGAGTTCGAATCCCAGTAGGGTCGTTCGGATTTTTCATGTGGGGAAGCCTTCCAGCTGGCTTGCGGAAGGTCGGTGGTTCTACCCAGTTGCCAATTTATGTCTGAAACAGTGCATAAAGGGCTTCTGGGGTCTTCCTCTACCTGTAATAAGCTGGACGTCGCGATATGACTGAAATACTGTTGAAAGCGACGTAAAATCAAAACAAATTAAAATCAAAATCAAATTTTATTATTTCCTGCTCTGCTTCATGTCTGCTTGTTTAACTTGTGCGCGCACTGCGACACGTAATGGGTCATTTAGCGCAGCGCATTTATATCCGGTTATGGCGTAAATGCATTAGTGTGTAGGTGACGCAGTTTGGTGGAGTTATGCCAATCTGCACTGATGACAGTGGGCGAATTCTATACCCCACCCAAGCTCTTCTCGTCTTCTAAGTAATTACCTGCGAGTGAAGGTGATGTATTTTATTTCTAAAATCATGTACATTTGTACATCGTCTCCATAGTGACAGATATTTACGCACATGTCTTGTGTTTCGTTTAGGCAAGACAGTGCCCGGGACCCACGTGCGTTACATTATATTTCTATATAGGCTGGAGCTGTAGTGTCGCCTTTCATAATGGAAAGACGATTAATACAGCAACAGCCTGATCGATCAATAAAATGACTAATCCCCCACCCCTCAGTCCATATACCATACCTGTTTTTCTTTCCTACTTTTTTTCTCTTTATTCAAAACGGAACCACAAAGTTATTTTTAAGTGTACATTTTGATATATCCCCTTGTTGTATGTAAATACCTGGGTGAATAAAAGATATGTTCTGTTCTTTCTGTTCTGGATGCTGATTCTTTGCCGAGTTACGCAGGACCAAAAACGTTTGACATTCGTTCCGAAATTTCATCAGTCATACTGTCTTAAACAATACGGGAAAGTTTTGAAACAATATTGCAGATGTAGCGGGCAGAGTTATAGGGAACACTCTGAGAGTTTAAACCCCATAATTCTTGTTTTAGGGATATAAAGTTTGCAGTCAAGTTCTATACGTTATTGACCAGTTTTAATAGACAATATTAACATCCTAATTAATAGTATTTAAAAGGGCCTTAAACATTGGTTAACATACCATAGTACCTTCAAAGAACCGGCCCTGAAAATGTGTTGTTGTTGCTGCTAAGGTTTATAGTCCCGCATAAGCTTTTTCAAATGCGGCCCTGAAAAGGCATTGTTACTAAACATATGTATGGAAACTGGTTTTCAAGGGAGAGTGTCACGACAGTGTCACAACAGTGTCACGACAGTGTCACGATGTTGCATAACTTGAAATAATGCAAGTTAGACAAGATCATAAAACCCTGACTTGAATTAAACTATTTTACAATTGAGCATGATTAACAAACAGAAAAGACAGGAGTGAAAACCCGTCTTTGCTTTATTAGCACATAGAGAATTACCTCTCTTTAATTATTAGAATTTATTATTAAGACGGCTTCTTTTTCCCCTTACACAGACAACTATATTAACGCAGACGACAATATGGCGGTGAAATTATAAAAACACGACGAATTTGACAAGGAAAGGGTTAAAGCCTGACTAGGCGCCGTGTTTCTCGGTGTCAGTTCTAAACTGTTCACAAAGAACATTCGATCTTTAAGCTTGAACACCTTTGGAAATGAGATAATAGTATTAACCCCTTGTAACGAGGGGTGCTTGCATGCCACATCTTTAGAATAGATATCGCGTAACCCTAATCCCCACCTATGCCCTTAATCCAGAAACCTCTCTTAGCTGAATATCTTACTTTGTCAGGAAGGTTGCGGTTTTCTGAGGACTCACTATACAATTATTATATGTGAAGAATTACATACGTACAATTATTTTATGTCTACAATTATAATATGCTTATAGTTTTTATTTGTTTTAAGTTTTATATATGTACTAGTATTATATAATTACATTTATTAAGTGCGTACAATTAAAATGTATGTACAATTATAATATGTTTAAATCATTATATGTACATTTATTATAAGTGTACAATTATTATATATCTTAGATATTATTATATAGGTATGTTGTATTGAACCGAATGCTATTGTTTATACATTTAACATTAATTCTATTTCAGTCCATCTTCTACAGGAAGCGTAGTAATGTCGAGGGATATTTCCTGGCCGGAAGATCCATGCCATGGTTTGCGGTAAGTTTCTCTATCCTAATATGTTCATTCTCATGACTGCTTAATCCTTCCACTGCCATCATGACGGAAATACCCGTCTAACACAGTCGCTGCAATAGTATCGCTTGTTTAAAAATGTTTGTCTGCTTCCCCTTTAAAAGTTGGAATTTTAGGAAACATTGTAATGATTGTCAAACAGTTTGGACCCTGTTCAGACACCGCGTTTCGCGGTGTCTGAACGGGGTCCAAACTGTTTGAAAATATCAGTTCTGTCGGCTGTGAAATGATGAAATGACAATTTCTAATAGTAAAATAATTACCAATTCATACTCCTATCGTATCGTGATAAATTTTCAGAAACAAATATGTTTAACGATTATACACGTTTAATCATTCAACATACATATATAGATACTACGTATAACTAGAGTTCTGTGGTATATTATTAATACCAAATATTCCAACTTGAAATCTGCATAAAAATTTGCATCTGTCTAAAACTGTCAAAAATATTTCGATAAGCGCTTTTCAATTAGGATTTGTCTTATTAATTAGTTTCACGCAAATGGCGTAATTATCATTTATTAACAAACGTATCCTGCAGGTGGGCGCGTCCATATTTGGTAGTAACATTGGTAGTGAGCACTTTATTGGGTTGGCCGGAGCTGGAGCATCGAACGGAATAGTGTTCGTACTGTTCGAGTGGATTGTAAGTTCTTTTATATTCCTTTTTATATTTTATTCTATGGTAATAATAACAATAATAATAGTGATAATACCGATAATAATAATAATAAAAAAACAAAGACTTTATTTAACGAGATTACTCATTTGATTAAATCAATATTCCATGAAGACCTCTCCGTATATTCAAGTACATAAAAACCGTTAAATACACATTGAGTGTGATGGTGGTAGTTCTCTAGAAAATACAGATCATCTTTTTACACTTTTGTAATAAACTGAAGGGGACAGTTTGTGTCCAGATGAGACGTATAGTGACTTAGCGCCACACCCGGGTCGAAATTGTCCGACACTGACATAGTATAATGTAACTTCTAAAATTAAAACAGCAATATAAACAGGTATAAATCGTAACATGTCTGTTGTCCAAGGCAGATTAGAGCAATGTTGTCAATTTTTGTGATAGATTAGCGGCATCGACAACTATATATACTCAACAAAAAAGTTAAGGAATTCTCAGAAGACCTTGGAACAAACGACCACAAAATCAAACCATTATTTAATTTTTATTTTCTTTAATTAGATGCATGCCTTTGCTTGTCAAAAATGTTGACTTTAGATTGATATCACCTATATCCTCTCTGTAGCACTGTGCCAAGTAACCTAGGGGTCAAAGTATTTTTTCACAAATTAGTGTCTACAGAGTAGTCCCTTTTTTATGCAAAGCCCAAGATTAAGCTGCGAGTTTTTAATTCTTGAAATCCAGTTCCTTTGAGTATCACATAAAATAAACGTAATTCTCACGATAGCCTCACGGTTTACGTATGGAAGATTGAAATGTTCAAACAAGAGCACCAGATGCAAGTGCAAACGGAACTGAATTTCAAGTTATGAAAACTGACACCTTAATCAAGTATATTATACCCCCATTCCACGAGACGGCGCTCGATGGCGATCTCCGCGCTCCGACAGAGCGCCACAGGTCGCCTCATGATGAGGCAATCTAGCGGCATTTACGATCTGATTGCGTTCAGATTACGCTCCGATGGCGACCCGTTAGCGATCTGTAAGATCCTATAGCGACTTCATGGTAATTGGTCGCCACCAAATTCATAAAAATGTTGCGCTCTTGTATGGTCAGATTTCGCTCCGTTGGCGCTCCGTTGGCGCTCCGTTGACGCTCAAAGGCGACTAAGATGCTATCTATTGTGCTCTACTGGCGCTCCGATGCCGACCACTGCGACCTATGGCGCTTATAAGAGATCCGATAGCGATGTCGGCGACCGATGGAGATCCATTACCGCTCTGTTAGCGCTCTACTTGATCTGATTAGGGAGATATCCTATGAAGACATGTGGCGCTCTGCCGCGCTCATTCGTTTAAAATTCGCTAGCAGATATTTAGGCAAATAGCCATACATAGAGCTGCTTTCTTTTTGACTTGTGTCCACTCAATGCAGTAACAAAGTAATGCAGACGATTCCTATAAGAGCTTTCTGCATTACGTTCGTACTGCCACAAGTCACTAGAAATCTGTGTTTTTTCATTTAATAGTTACTACATGTACAAATGTTCTAACGCACATCAACATCAATGTTAAACGCCATTATATTAACACACTTTTCGGTATCATCATTGTATGGGTGTATAACAGTTTGGATCCGGATGAGACGTCGAATTACATCATGCAATTTGGATACATTAATAGAAAATACTATCGGGTATTTTAAAATGCAGAGACTCACTATCAGATCGCCACGGAGCGCGAAGTATCTACTGATTTGCTTTGTTGGATGATGGTGGCGCTCTAAGGTGATCCGATAGCGCTCTAGTTACGATCTTGGCGATCAAGTAGCGCTCCGATGGCGACTTAGGCGATCAATTAGCGATCTGATGGCGTTCTGGACGGAGCGCCACGGATCTTTGTGCAGGGGAGTAAACCGACGGCGACCTTGGCGACCTTGGCGATCATGGAGATCAGATAGCGACCTATTTGCGCTCAGGTAGCGCTCCTGGAGACCTCGGCGCTCTGCATGGCGACCTGCGGCGCTCTGACAGAGCGCCATAGATCGCCGTCTCGTGGAATGGGGGTATTACATAGAAAGAGGGACTATTCTGTAGACACTTATTTTGTGAAAAATGACTTTGACCCCTAGGTTACTCGGCACAGTGCTACAGCAAGAGTATAAAAGATATCAAACTAAAGTAAACATTTTGACCAGCCAAGACATGTACCTAATTAAATATATAAACAAATGATAATAGGTAGTTGTGGTATTCGTTTGTTCCAGGGTCTTCTGAGAATTCCTTAACTGTTTTCATAATATCAGCCCATTATACCGCGACGGCCATATTCTCTTTTGCAAAGAAAGGCGACATGACATAATCTACAGTGGAGAAAACATTATTCTTTCTCAATAAACACGTTTATGCTAAAACGTTTATTTCAATTGCAAACAGTTTAGAGCCAGATCAGACGCCGGGTAACCCGGCGTTTGCTAGACTCCAAACTGTTTGCCAATCAGATTAACATGATTAGTTAGAATTGTCAAAAAGATACTTTTTTACTCCACACAAGCACAGTAGTTATTTCCGAACAAATTCTCTACAAGAACTAATGAGCATGGCAAACAGTTTCGAACCTGTACACGCTCCATAATGTTTAAATATTCAGATTGAATAAAACGTCAGCATTTTCAAGAAATTAAAAATTTCTATTTTCTCTTTGTTCTTTTAAAGAGGCTCGCAACCGGATTTAGCATTAAAAATAGTAATTTGTAAATATATGTCAAATGCCTATATAAATGGGTAAGATTTAGTTTTGGATAATAAATTCTGTTAAAAAATGCATTTCAAAAAAAAAAAGGAAGAAGCTCTGGTGGGATTCGAACCCGTGAGCCTCTATGCGGAGACAAACATGAAAACAAAGGCAAACGCCTTAACCACGCGGCTACTGGGGCTCTCTATCTATTTGGTAGCGAATTAACGTACTTCACTGGTAGCGATTGATTTATACATATTCGGCTCGGGTTTATGTCTGAGCCCGTGTAGAGAAGCAACAACAACAACTATACCGTCAGCTGACGCTATAGGAAAACGATGGAAAATATCTAAAACAACTAATATTCGGTGACGTTTCTTGAGACTGTTTTTGGACTGATCATATTGTTTAATGTCAGAAGCCAAATAATGCCACAAATTTGCTTTTATTTGAGTATTTTATTTTATTTTGACAAGTACACCAACAGGTTGCGAGTCCCTTTAACGTTTTATCCCATAGCCTGTTCCTAGTCTGAAGACAGGTGAGTTGCATATGCATTACTGCACATAATTGATCTATTTTCTTCAGTGGAGTAAAGGATTAAATGCGCAAAAGGTGTATTTATGGGGTAAATAAATGGTTATAGTTAAACTATCGTAGCCATAGGACATGTATAGGTTAGACCATTGTTGCAAGCGAATAAACGATATAGTTCGAGGGGGCGTAGCCCCCGAGAACTATGTCGTTTATTCGCGCGCAACCATGGTCTAACCTATTTAGCACTGGCTTGGGCTCGAGGAAAACAAGAAAACCATTCGTTTCTGATTTCTGTTTTAGACGAAAAAGTCATTTTGTTTGTAATATTTTACTAAAATTGAAAGGTTATTTCAAATGATAAGTTTGAGACATTAAGCATGCTTTAACACCAACATAAATAACGCTTATTGAAGCTCTATATGTAAGCACAATTCATTAGTAATTGTCTTTAAAGTCTAGGTCTCACTGTACATAATAAAACGTCATGAAGCGTGTGCAATTCACCTCTGACCTCAGCTGTTTTTAGAATTGTGACGTCAAATTGCCTTGAGATGACGGAAGCGAGGAATAAGTGAACAGTTTGTTAGTTATTCCATGGTTTGTTGAAATAAACGATATATTCACAGGTTTTTGAGGCATCTGATTGGCCGAGAGCTCCAAGCCATGTGCTAATATACAGTTATTTCGTGTGTGTTTTGGGAACAATCTATTGTCCCGATGTATAAGGGAAGAATTTTGAACTGTTGTCCGAGACCGATAGGCCGAGGGCAACAGTTATAAATGTCTTTCCTGATAACGAGGGACAATAGTTTTGACTGTTCGCCTAACACACATGAAATAACCAATTATAATAACTAGATTTTCAAAAAGACTAATCTAAGCCAAAATACATATGAAATTAAAAAAATATCAAAACTACAAACCCAGGTACCGGAAAACTTCTCAATGACCCTGATTTCAAAACGTAAACAGTTCGTCCTAGAGGGCAACAGTTAAAACTATTTTCTCCCGGATAAGGCAATGTCAGAAAAACACAGCAAAACAGTCTAAAAAACGAAAAATTACAAGTTATATACAGCATTGTAGGTAATACATCCACTATGTTTAAGTGTTTTAGGACATATATTTTATATTATTACCTGACTCTCTATTTAAGTGATTATTAAGCATTTTTGACTATTTTCCGCAAAGATTTACCAGCCTGAGGCCAGCGGGCAACAGTTAACTGTTACACAGCATTGTTACATGCGCGAAAATGGTGCGCAAAAACATCTGCATCGCGGGACCGATTTATCGTCTTTATGATACAGATTTTTGTTTAAGGATCTAGTCTTTTGCGGGGTTGATCGGGTCTTTTTTATCTCCCGAACAATCCCCTTAAAAGGCTATATAGTTCTAGATCTAGTATTGAGAGTAACTCCGAATAAAATCGATAAACCGCTTGAAGATCTAACGTCTTCTTTTTTTTTAAACAAATTATGACGTTACAAAAATAAATGGCGTCATATCATACATGACGTAATTTAGAAAACCAAACAAAATGTCAATCAATTTCAGTCAATAAGAAACAATAATAATTTCAATCGTAATTGAAAAAAATGAATATAGAGTAGAGAAACCTTTTACAAAACAGTGATGTTCGCATACAGTTGCTGTATTAAATTTAATAAAGATTAAATATAAACTAAATACGTTTTGTTCAAACCTTGTATCGATCTAGATCTAGCCATTCATTCAGCCTTGCTTAAATAGAGAGTCAGGTAATAAATCATTTGTTTGATAGTTACTTCGGGAACAGTCAAACCATTGTCCCTCGGTAGCAGGGAAGACCTTGAGAACTGTTGCCCTCCGCCGTTGGCCTCGGGCAACAGTTCTCAAGGTCTTCCCTGCTACCTCGGGTCAATGATTTGACTGTCACCTCAGTACCTATATGAAACAAATGTATACTGTTAGTCTTTATTCAAATATTATGATTGACGCTCTTTGATCTACGTAGGTAGCGAATTTGGCAAAGTTCGGTCAATGGCAAACAATATACTCCAACAATTATCATTTGCGTTTCTATGTACAGTGGAGAAGACGTTATTCTTTCCCAATACGCTAAACAATTTCTTCCGTTTCAAACTGTTTGGAGCCAGAATAGACGCCGGGTAACCCGGCGTCTTAACAGGACCAAACTGTTTGTCACTCAGGTTAAAATAAATCATGAGAAATGTCAAAACTTAATTTTCTGTATTGTCGTACAATGCGTTTGCGTTTTGTTTCGTTTACGTTTAAAAGGAAAGAATAACGTCTTCTCCACTGTTTATGTTTTAAATCTTGTTCATGTTTATGTTGTTTTCAGCCGGCTTTGATCATACAAGCCTTGTCGTGGTTTTTCCTGCCCGTGTTCATCTCAGCAGGGGTAAATATCCACACTCCAAACTGTTTGACACAACTTTCAATAATCTGTCATTTTCTAAATTCTATTGCATTGTGGTTGAATTTAGTTTTATTCAACTTTCTTCACTTTCATTCCAGCCAAAACTTACGATTGCAAACAGTTTGGGTAGGCGGCGCCTGATCTGGATCCAAACTATTTGACATCCATATCAACGCGTGCAATTCCTATTTTTTTATATGAAAGCAGGCGAAATTTTAAATAGACTATAGCACAGCAGTGCCTTTGTTAAGCGGATTAAAGATATTGCGTCGGAATGGCTGTGATATGGTTAAGTAAAAGGGAAAGTAAGAAAGTTGTCCTACTACAGCGTCCTAGCTTTATAGTCGCGCGAGTATCAAACAGTTTTGATCCTGCTCAGACCCAAAATAACTCAAACTGTAAATATATGTTAGGGTAGTGGAAGCAGTAGAGTAAACGATCAGTATTCGACTGTTTAGGTTGGTTATTTCTATAAAAACTAAACAAGTATTGGAGGATCACACATGAAGGAACCTGGAAAATGTGATAGGTTTTGCAATATCATTGTCATTGTGTTTTTGTCGGAATGTAAAAGCTTTGGAAACCATTTCTCATGCCAAAATGTATACAGTTAAACCTCTTCATGACGGACACTAAAACGAAGGCTAATTAAATGTATAAATAACAGGTGACAGCTTAAAGCAATGTTGCAGTAAAACAGAAAGCTTTCTGTTTAACTGTCACATTGCTTTAAGCAGTCATCTGAGGTAAACACCTTACAATTAATATAATTTGGTGGTCATAATAGAAATATTAAATCTCTAGCTAAGCATATTATTGATAAGACTCCGACTTACAGTGGAGAATCTGTTATTCTTTCCCAATAAACGCGTTTACGCTAAAACTATTATTTGCAGTGCAAACAGTTTGAAGCCAGATCAGACGCCGGGTAACCCGGCGTCTGATCAGGCTCCAAACTGTTTGCCACCAAGATAAACATGAAATATCAGAATTGTCCAAAAGTTGTTTTTTTCTACGTTTTAGCGCTTTGCGTTTGCGTACGTTTGCGTTTAAACGGGAAAGAATAACAGATTCTCCACTGTACCTGTAGTGAAGAAGCCGTTATTCTTTTCGTTTCAACGAAACGCAAATGATTGTATTAACTAAATACATTTCAGGCCTACCATAATTTAAAAAAAAAAATCCTAAGATTTTCCAAAATTTTGATTTTAAAGCGCGATTTTCAAAATCGCGCCTTTGTAGGCGCGATTCCCAAAAGCGCGCTTTTTAATCGAAAATCTTTATTTGTGCGCTTTTGTATTTAAAAGTTAAAAACCATCTTTTCAAATATAAATCACACCATTGCAAACATTATCTATATATTACAAACATACACACAAAGAATAACAGTATAAACTTTATTGCAATAAACACTGTAAAATAAAAACTATAATAAAAGAAAAATAAGGAAACATCATAAATACTGCTAGGGGCAACTCAACTGTATTCTCCATAGTTGCAAATATTTACCCTTTTTAGCAGTAGGTCCTATAGACCCCTGTCAGACAACTGTGTTCTGTGATAAGGATTAGAAAAGTTATAGTATCAATGTCTTACATCTGATTTGGCACATTTCTGGCCACTATGACCAGTAAGTTAATAATATTCATATAAATATACTCATGGCTAGACACTTTTAGCAGGGCGTCACGTCCTGCCTTTGTTCCATGACACCCTGCCGTTATTTTTTTAAAAAAAAAATGAAAAATTCAAAGCCGATTTCATTTGGCTGCATTTTTTCTCTTGGGTATAGCAATTTTGCTCCCGTGTACAGCTTCTTCACGATATCGGCAATCTCGCTGTTTGCCTGCAATACCATATCACTTTATCGCTATGTAATGCGTGAACCTGTCATGTCATAAAATGAAGTGTGTTACTGTATACCACACTATGCAACATGTAGAACCAGACGTGTCATAAATAATGTGCATGCCGTATCTACTTCTCAGCCCGCGCAGTCGAATCGGAACCACAGGTGGTAATTACATGTTTGATTGGTTGTGGACAAGCTGCTAATCCAGTCAATGACCCGATAAGAACCAATAAAAATAGCATTCGGAATACTTTTATTGCTTTTCTCTTATTTAAAAGTACGAGAAGGTGCTGTCTGCCGCACTGAATCGGGGATTAGAATTTTTTTCTGGTAGATTTTTGAAAAAATCCGGAGATTTCGGAAAAAATCCGGAGATCCGGAGAAATGACGAAAAATCCGGAGATTCAGGAAAAATCCGGAGGAATGGTAGGCCTGACATTTGCAATGCTTTGGAATTTATGGCGATTTATTTCAATCGGAGTAGCAAACAGTTTTGAGCCTAATCAGACAGCGGGTGTCCCGGCGTCTGATCTAGTTCCACCAAAATGTTTGCTAATATCAAACAGTTTTGATTATACTCAGGCGCCGAATTATGCAGTGTATGGTTAATTTACAAAGTTGAAACACTTTGCAAATACAATTCCCACATGACTAGACCTAACTTTTTATCATAAGACAAAATAAAAAAATACATGTGTTTCCGGTAACCCGACCGACCCTAGTTTTTCCCTCCGACCCTAAACTTTTTTTTTTCATTTTTCCAAAAATATGTATCAGCGAATATCGGTATTTTTTGCAGAGCTTGTGACAGTCATTTTTACGGAGCGTGTAATAGATACTATTCTCCGCTTAATTGTTTTAAAAGCTTATTTATAGACGTTTAAGCGTTTAAAAATTGATTGTTGAATAATATTCAGCAAATATCTAATTGAAATTTGCTCTAAATCTGTTATAAAGTACGTTCCTTGCAGATAATGATATGCTCTGCTAGTGAATTAACCAATGCCACATTTAACATGCAGGCAATATACATGTATGTCATTGAATCATTTGACATGCATACAACACATTGCAAAACACAATTAATTGCATCTATAATATATGTCACTACATTTCTGTTTGGTAATCAGGTTCACCAATGTTGAACAACAACGATACCAGAGTTTAGATTTTAAGGTAGTTTTGGTAATGAGACCTACCTATAGAATAACAATTTGAATGGATATTTATAAGAGTTTTTATGAATAACCACAGGGGTCTGCACAATAAAATATTTTCATATATTAACTATATAAAATACTCCATCAGAAAGTTAAATGTATTATTCTATGGGTTTTTTAACATAAAAAAAGAATTTCCGACCTACCGTCCCTAATTTTTTTGGGCATGTCATAGGAAAAACAGGTACTTTTTTATTTGGCCTTATCATCCCGATTCATCTGTCAGCATAACCATTGAAGTTACGGTACCAGAAAAGTTGGCACTGGTACAGTTAATGATATTTAGACCCAGGAAGAAATGTTAAGAATTCATGCGTCTGACCGACATTTTCTATACAGGTTATACCGGTACATTAGTTAACGAGATCTAATAACTGAAGTATACAGTTCATAACCATTTTCCAAGGAGTAAACATTTCACCGCCAAACAGCGTTTATAGTCCGAAGATATTGACCTGACGTTGGTGACCTCTATTAGCATACTTTCAAACTTGGTTACATTTCAAAATATAACTTCGGAACACTTCGTTATCATTTATACGAGAACGCACAGTAGTGTAACTACATTGATACCGTGGAAATATAGCATTGCTAGGTTCCACAAATATCGTCAAGTATTTAGCGCAAGTGGTGAGGTAGGCGACTATATATTTTTTACATACAGTCAGTGGTCCGAATCCCATGCGATACTCACAAATTGTTTTCTTCACTTTTTAGCCCACCTGAGCCAAAGGCTCAAGGTGAGCTATTGGGATGGCCCTGTGTCCGTCGTCCGTCGTCGTGCGTCGTGCGTTGTCCGTCGTCGTTAACAATTGCTTCAAATGACATCTCCTCCTAAACCCCTTGACATAATTCAACCAAACTTTAAATAAATGTTCCTTGGGTCAAGTTCTTTCAAATTTGTTCAAAGAATTGACAACAATGCAGAACTCTGGAACTACAAGGGCCAGAGCTTAGATATTTGGCACATATCATCATCTACAAGACCTATCAAGTTTGTTCAAATTATGCCCCTGGGGTCAAAATTGGCCACGCCCCGGGTTCACTGTTTTACATAGAGTTATATAGTGAAATTTTCAAACGTCTTCTGCTCTGAAAATAATATAGTCAGATCTTTGATATTAAGAATGGTGACACTTCTAAATGTCCTTTACCAATATTGTTCAAATAGTTCTGGTTTGTTGCACATCTAGGTCACTGGAGCTAAAAATAGATTTTTTCAATGAAAACTTAAAAAATCTTCTTGTCTGAAACTACGAGGGCCAGAGCTTAGATATTTGGCACATAGCATCGCCTACAGGTCCTCTATCAAGTTTATTCAAATTATGCCCCTGGGGTCAAAATTGGCTTCACCCCGGGGGTCACAGTTTTATATAGAGTTTTATAGTGAAATTTTCAAACGTCTTCTTCTCTTAAACTGATATGGCCAGAGCTTTGATATTTGGCATGGTGACACTTCTAGATGTCCTTTACCAATTTTGTGCAAATGGTTCTGGTCTGTTGCATATCTATGTCACAGGAGCTAAAAATAGATTTTTTCTATAAAACTTAAAAAATCTTCTTGTCTGCAACTGCAAGGGCCAGAACTCAGATATTTGGCACATAGCATCACCTACAGGTCCTCTATCAAGTTTGTTCAATTTATGCCCCTGGGGTCAAAATTGTTCCCGCCCCGGGGTCACAGTTTTACATAGAGTTATATAGCGAAATATTTAAATGTCTTGTTCTCTGACACTTAAGCCTGTCTCACACAGAACACACGGCTTATACGGTTGGCCACCCGTGTAAACCGTACATACAACCGAACCAACCGTGGCTTTATCCGAGTTACACTCGGGCCATTCGAGTGTATCCGTGAAAGCCGTGTATGATTTTTAAAACTTTAAAAAACCTGGCACGGGTGCCATGTCCGTGTATGATCGTATTAGCGATCGTACAAGACCGTGAGAGACCGTGTGAGACCGTACGAGACCGTATACACAACCGCACATGAATTCCACTTAACACGAGTGAGCTCAACCGTGTCAATATCGTATATAAATCGTATGGAGCAAAGGTCGGTGGGACCGTATGTAAACCCTGTAAATGTCCAATTAATCCAGTAAAAGTCATGTTTAATCGTACTAGGCCGTGACAGACCGTACTAGACCCTGACCGTACTTGGAACCGTACAACAATCGTATGAAAATCGTTTTGCAAATCGTGTTCAAAGCGTGACAAACCTTGCTTGAACGAGTATATCCGTGCTTTGTTCGTACGTACTCGTGCTACATTCGTACCAGTCAATCCGTGTATAACCGAGTATACCGTATTGGAACCGTGTGCCCAACCGTGTTCTGTGTGAGACAGGCTTTATATGGCCAGATCTTTGATATTCAGTATGGTGACACTTCTAAATATCCTTAACGTTATTTTGTTCAAATGGTTCCAGTCTGTTGCATATCTAGGTCACAGGAGCTAAAAATAGATTTTTTGTATAAAAACTTAAAACATCTTCTTGTCAAAAACTACAAAGGCCAGAGCTTAGATATTTGGCACATAGCACCATCTACAGCTCCTTTATCAAGATTATCCAAATTATGCCCCTTGAGTAAAAAATGACTCCGTCCTGGACATAATTCATTATCTCCATTTTGTCAGTTATTCTCTGGTGAGCGAAATATGCCCCATGGGGCTCTTGTTTACCATTTTATACTGTTTCTTTATCAGTATTCATACATTTATTTCGATTGGAACATGATTCTTTTGGGGGGTTTTTGTCAAAAGTTTATGTCATAGATCTAGCGTCTATTTGGTATATAGAATAAAAAATAGTTTCCCCACAATCGGGATTCGAACCCGGGACCTCACGGTTACAAATCCTTCGCTCTAACGACACAGCTATGACAGATGATATACGTCAAATTGATGTTGCTGCTAAGGTTCATAGTTTACGTCAGAGGGTTGTTAATTAGGAAAGATAGCAAACTGGCGTAAGTCGCAGGTGAGGGCACCGATGATCTGAAATGAATTAAAACTCCATCTAAAGCAACATGATGCTTTTTAGTAGAAACGATAATAATAGAATACTCAGGAATAATAGTTTATCAACAATAACGGTTTCAACTAGCTCAAAGTGAAGTGTTAACCCACTGAAGATAACAGCTGTAACAATATTCACGTAATTTACCGAACCTTCCCGAAACTGTACATTTTGCTGTCGATTATTAATTTATTCTGCGTCATCTCACTTTAATTTATGCATGCATAAAGTTCAACGTCAGGTCAATATGTTCGGACTATACATGTACATAGACTCAGAGTTTGATCAGGATCCAACCCGCTTTTATACTCGTCGAAAATTAATATTGAAAAATGTTTGATACATGCAACAATTCTTATTTATTTCACTGCCAAATGCAAACAGTCTGGATACTGAACAGATGCCGTGCAAATCAGCATCTACTCAGGAACTAAACTGTTTGACACACTCATACAGGTAGTATTGTTTCTTAAGTCAAAAACGCATACAATTGCGTATGGCATCGTCTGTGTTAGACGGGTATTTCCGTTATAATGGCACTAAAAGGGTTAAGCAAACATTGTAGCAATAAAACTTGCTAACACAAAAAAAACCGTTGAGTCTGATCTGACAGAGGCGAATAAGATACAAATAAAAGGATATTCATTGCATACTGGGAATTCAGACATTATTCTACACATCAAAGAATATATACTAGGGGATAAGACATTATTCTACATATCAAAGGATATACACTAGGGTATTAGACATTTTTCTACATAAAAGGATATACACCGGGGTATTATACATTATTCTAAATATCAAAGGATATACACTGGGGAATAAGACATTATTCTTTATTACACCTCGCTTTGAGTTACAATGTTAAATTCCCATAGACCTACAGTTAACATTTTGCATGTCTTTTACATCTATTCCAAATATACTGTCACTCTTTATGATATCCTTTTTGTGACGTCACTCTAAAGGACATTACCTTTTTACTCCGTCCGAAAACGTACTGTCAGCATTGACATGACTTTCGCTATTGGATACATTGTAACGTTTTAACGAGTAGTAACTTGTAATCAACTTTTGGCGTTTTCTGTACAAGTTGCTTCCTTTTGTCCATTCCTTAAAGGCACAATCCCGCTCAAATTGGTGTTTAAAACGCGCAATTTCTTATATGTGTGCATTTTCTATGTATTAAAACTAAGTGAAATCGAGTGTAAGAAGCCTGACATATGCACCCACTTCGTAAAGAATCCTACCTAAATGTGTCGAATTCTTATCGTGGTGGTTTACATTATAAGCGGGTTTGTTTACAAATAAGATTACGGGCTGGTTCCGAGAACTCTCGATCGATCGCATAAAGGTCACGTGATTGATTCGGCCGCGACAATGTGTATCATTGCATCAGTTTAACGGCCAAACTTAAAGGAGTTGTCTCTCTTTGGTTGTAAAGCACTCGACTTGTTGTATAGAATTATGCAAATGAGCTTTACCGAGTATGTCCGTAAATTTTCGTCGCTATTCAAAAATAAACAAACTTAATTACTTGTTTCCACAAAGTTCACTGTTCGTTAGCAATATTGCTTCAAATATCACCACGTATTACTTCTTTTTATATGGAACGCTTACGATAGTGACATAAATTTCATGTAAGAAAAATGTTAGATTTTGTTTATGTGGGAGTAATATAGTGGCTTTAACGATTTGCCATCATTTCGGAAGAGGATATTTGCCACCTAGACAATGTAAAGACGCTGTTTCTTCAATCTACTTATCATAACGTTCTTCTTTGTTTCTTGTAATATAATTATAAACAATGTGACGTCGTAAGACGGCGACGTCATTTCCCGCGTTATGTACATGTCCGCGCTAAATTGGTATTAGCAAAACATTTTATAAAAGACGAATAAAACGATTCCAAAGCCAGGGTTGATAAGCTCGGTGTAATAAAATAAATATTAGATATCAGTTTGCGTGACATTCAAATTGTCAACCCTCGAAAACAAGAATGTCACCCTCGGCAACGCCTCGGGATGACATGCTGTTTCTCGGGTTGACAATTTGAATGTCACGCAAACTGCCATCAAATATTTATATAATATAGCAAAGGAAATATACTGGGGGAAAAAGACATTATTCTATATAGCAAAGGAAATATACTGGGGAATAAGACATTATTCTATATAGTAAAGGAAATATACTGGGGGAATAAGACATTATTCTATATAGTAAAGGAAATATACTGGGGAATAAGACATTATTCTATATAGTAAAGGAAATATACTGGGGAATAAGACATTATTCTATATAGCAAAGGAAATATACTGGGGAATAAGACATTATTCTATATAGTAAAGGAAATATACTGGGGGAATAAGACATTATTCTATATAGCAAAGGAAATTTACTGAGGAATAAGACATTATTCTATATAGCAAAGGAAATATCTACTTGGAATAAGACATTGTTTTTATAGCAAAGGAAATATATTGGGGATTAGACATTATTCTACATATCAAAGGATATACCCTGGGGTATTAGACATTATTCTACATATCAACGGATATGTAAGTGTGAGATAAGACATTTTGCTACATATCAAAGAATATATACTTGGGATAAGACATTATTATACATATCAAAGGATATACTCGGGATAAGATATTATTCTGCATATCAAAGGATATGAATTTTACTGGGGAAAAAGATATTATTCTACATATCAAAGGATATACTCGGGATAAGACATTATTATTTTCCCGTACAACCGAAACTCAAAGTATACTACGATAAAATGTATCAAAATGACAGGTGTTTGTAAATATTGGCGGACACCAAAAGATGCTTTTGCAAGCAGTTTGGATCTTGATCGGACACCGCAGTACGCCGCGTCTGCTCAGGATCTAAATTGTTTGGTACTCGATTCGAAAATTCCTGTAGTCACACTGCCTTAAATCTACCTTTGAAACGAGATTGTAGACAACGATATTGAAGAGACGACATTTGAAATGTTATACAATATATCAACTTCTGTACAAATATGCATGATATTGGGCAATAAAATATGTTTAAACTTAAGCAGACGACAATAGTGCTCTTTATATTTACACTGTTTTAAAGGATATGTTTACTTGTCGTTAAGGTCTAACGTCTTAATCGTCCTATTTTCTTCTAGGTGTATACACTACCGGAGTACATGGAGAGGCGCTTCGGTCGCGGAAGAATCCGGATTTATCTGAGCGTCCTTGCTCTCTTCATTCATATAATGACACGGCTATCGGTAGGTTGACTGGTTGATTGATCGATTGATTTAGGTTTTACGGCACAGGGTCCCGTTTCATAAAACTTCGTACGACTTAAACGGTCGTAAGTCAAAACTTTAAAATACATTTAATTTCTGATTTCTCTATCTCATCCTGTCTTGTGACATCTCTTTGGAATCGTCTTGAAAAGTATTAGATGGAGAAATAAATAAAAAATTGAGACTTTTATAATCTGACTTACGACAACATTTGTCGTACGAAGGTTTATGAAACGGGCCCCAGAGACGCAATACTGGTCATATAGCGCCGGTGCGTATATATGTGTAATGAATGCACGAGTCACTTTCTGGTGGGCTCTTACAATTCTGCCAGTTCGGGCAGTGGGTGTATTCTAGCTTCCTCCTCCTTCCCACTGGGGATGACCATCTAGCAAGTTGTCGCCAGAGTGTACTGGCGCCTATTATCAATACCGGTACTTATATTAGAGAATACCGTTTTCTTCAAAAAGAGTACTGGTATTACTCCCATATTTAAAACGAAAACGTCTTTCTTATAGTGGAGAAGACGTAAACGTTCCCAATAAACGCTTAAATTGTTATTTCCTTTGGAAACAGTTTGGAGCCTGATCTGATGTTGGGTAATCCGGCGTCTGCTCAAGCTCAAAACTTTTTGCAATTCAGAATAAAATAATCGGAAATGTCAAAACATTGTCATGTTCTATTTTCTACATATTATTGCAATGTCTTCTCCACCGTACGTCATAAGCATTGTTCGACCATTTTGAAATGACTTGTTCGGCCAAAACCTTTATAATTTCATAACCTGAGTATAATTTCTTGACATTACTTCTTTTACTGAAAAAAATATTTGCAAAACTTATTCTAACCCTTTCATAGAGATAGACGACTAAACTCGACATTGCAAACATTCAGGATCCAGAGCAACATCAAAACACTTTGGAACGTGAGCCGATATGGCTTCAATCATACTTTGTTTTGAAATTTGACATTGAAAACAAAAACGCAGATGCACACGATACCCCTGCGATTAAAGGGTTCAAGCAGAAGGGTCAGATAACCGTCAGATAAAACCGTATGTTTTAACCATGTTAAATACTTATATACAAAACAAAAGTTTACTCCTTCAGCATTATACAATGCACATTACTTATTTTCATAGATTATATACACTTCAATTAATAAGTGAGAATATCATATTATGTGTGTGGAGTCCTGCGCCATGTTGCAATATGTCCATGAAACGTATTACAGATGTGTTAGCATGTTCATTTAGCTGTCACAATCCATTAACATATAGCTATACACATACCGCATGTATGTATATCATTGCGGGGTTATATCAAGATGTTGTGTTTAAAACGTTAGTTAACGATGTATACGTTCAACTTTGGCCTATAAATAATACATATATTGCTTATACATGTATAGCATTGTTAATTGATATGAACATCCTTAATATTTATGGTGCAAAAGTTGTATAGTAATACGTTTAATTTTGTTACATGTATTGCAAACAGAGTGCAATTCCAGATCAGAAGGTTTCAACTTGGTCCCTTTGATCAGGGTCTGTCCTTTTTTGTCTTGTTTTGTAATTTTGCATTTTATTTTGTAAAACAACGTCAACCCTAAACAGCAAACGTTTAATTGCACATTTTAAGACTCAGTGAGTTAAACACTGTTGATTCATTATTTGTCCATAGCCGCTTAATCAATACCCTATAGCCTGTCTCTAGTTTTGACAGGTTACTACCTAAATAAGGTTCAATCACTCAAAGTTTCTCTGTTCTGGATCAGGCATGAGTAGATAGGTTCTTTTACTCGGAGCAACAGGTTTTTCCCTTTACCTTTGGCAAAACCTGTTGCTCTGATTAAAACAGTTTGGAGCCTGATTAGACGCCGGGTAACTGTTAGCAGAGGAAACTTGTTTTAACGTAAATGCGTTTATTGGAAAATAATAACATCTCTTCCACCGTAGGTATCCATCTTCTCTGGAGCAGTGTACATACAACTCGCCCTGAACTGGAACATGTATGCAGCTATCACTGGTCTGTTGGTCCTGACTGGTCTCTTTACCATACTAGGTAAGTATAACCCCGTCAATGCAATGACGATTTCAAAATTAAACAATTATTGTCGTCTGTTTTTATTAATTCAATATAAAGCATGTGAAAACAGAAATTCCCTAGTCCATCGGTTAATGCAGACACATTCCTGAATGGCTCAAATTGTAAAGGAAATCTACAAACTAATTGTCGAAATTGGTACTTGCAATTGTTTTTTAATAAGCTTCATAAAACATTTTTCTAATAAAAAATCTGTGAATTTGAGTTCAATCCAAATAAACGTGTAGCGGTCTAACTCTATTTGTAACCCATACTGGCGATATATTTGTGTAAGCAATTCCGTAGCGTAGGTACTCTCTCTGGAACAAGAGGCTCCGCGTTCGAATCCATCTGGCTGCACAGGATTTTTATAACTTCTTACAATGATGTCGCATATTTGCATGCGCTGTTGCAAATTTAGTTT
Source organism: Gari tellinella (assembly GCA_922989275.2). Classification (NCBI taxonomy): domain Eukaryota; kingdom Metazoa; phylum Mollusca; class Bivalvia; order Cardiida; family Psammobiidae; genus Gari; species Gari tellinella. Next base: position 53,218,455 of record OV277866.1, read on the forward strand.
TATTTTAGATTGGAAGACCCGATCATACAACGGTTCGTAAATATGCCATTTCTACAGGAGGGGCTTACATCAAGGGCGAAGTTCTGCTCCGGGATATTAATGCAGCTACTATCATTACATTAGCCGGTTGCGTTGATATTGGTTTCCCAAAACGGGTCCGTCGCTGATTCTGTGTGAAGGTGTTAGCCCGAGGTCAAGTGTCAATCTATAGCTCGTTTCAGTGTTCTAACATTTTTTTTATTGGACATGTGGATGTATGTGTGTTAGTATTTTGAGTTTTTGGAAGATTTAATGATTGATTTGACAACTAAGGTTCGATTGATAAATTTGAATCGTTGTTTATATAGAATACGGAATCAGCTATAGATTGACCCCTAGTCTCGAGTGCATGTCAACGTAAATGTTAACCTCATTTCCTAACTTCAGTAATCTGTAATCAAGACCCAACTACACCCAACATCCCTGCTGACTTTGCATTGTTGTCTTTTTTTCAAGGGGGCAACTTGTTATATTACAGGTGGTTTGACTGCTGTAATGTTCACAGACACGGCTCAGTCCTTTATCATGGTGATTGGTGCCTTCGTTGTGATGGGACTCAGTAAGTACAGAAATATCTTACCCTCTTTGGGAAACACTTCCTGTGGAGAAGACGTTATGCATGCATTATTAAACGCATTTTAAAGCAACTACCTTCATTGCAAACAGTTTGGAGGCAAATCAAACGTTGGATAACAGTTACTGTTTGTCACTGAAAAAAAACAAGAAATTTATTTTCGAGATTTTATTGCATCCGTTTTCACTCAATTATAAATAAATTTCAAGTGAAATAGAAACGTCTTGTCAACTGTAGCTGAAACACGTCTTACAGTCAAACATCGATATCTCAATCTCGCTTAAGTAAATAATATTCACATTTCAAAGTTGAAACGTGGCTAATCCTCGCTTTCAAATGATATGTGCGATGCCATAATAATGGATTTAACTGCAGAAATACATAAAAAAAACGTATTTAGCAAGTCTGAGATATCGACGAGCTCCGCTGCATACCAATAATGAAGATTGTAGATAAAAAATGAAGCAGTTGTGAACTTGTGACCAACGTTAAGATAACGGACGACAAATATTTAAAAAGGTCAAAGGTCAAAGTCAATGCCAATTGATGAAATAGTTTGGTATCTCTGGATTGCAATTTTCAAGATGAATATGCATATCAAAATTGAAGGTTGTAGATGAAAGAAAGAGACGACCTAAAAGAGGATCCTGATCAAGGGCCGAGAATACAGCGAAAAATTAGATAAAATCCCGTTTTAGCTACACAGAATATGACATGATAAATAAACAACATTTTTAAGCATCTACGTACACCTTCACGGCTACAATTTGATCTGCTTTAAACAATTTTAGACTACCCTTACTTCTGTAATTTTGGTAAATTGAATTAAGTAATATCGACAGTCATATCGTTACGCGGCATTTGACCAGGATCCATACTAGACTACCAGACCAATTGCAAATATACAACCATTGTGCCCAGGGTAAGACAGAAAATGGGTTGTTTTAAAGGAGTGTTTTCTGTCAGGTTTTCTAACATTTTAGTCGAAATAGAACACCATTATTTCACAAAAAGACCACACACACACTCGAACTCCAACAACTGGTAAACATTCAGTACCAACAGTTTGGAACCAGATACAACAGCCAGGTGCAACATCAATTTTTATTTCAAAATATATGTTAACAGGTCTCGATAAAATCGGGGGATATGACAACCTTTTGCCAGCCTATCAACAAGCCATACCGAGTAACGTGAACGGCAGTGACACGTGCGGTCTACCACGTGAAGACGCCTTTCACGTTTTCCGAGGCCACAGCAGTGACTTCCCTTGGCCGACAATGATTCTACAAACAAGTGTGGCGTCAGCTTCCTACTGGATATGTGATCAGGTACTTCAATCATATCCTGCAAAATGAAACCTTCAGTGGACAAGACGTTATAATGGTCCCCCAATAAACGCGTTTATCCTAAAATCCCTATATCCATTGCAACAGTTTGGTGCAAGACCAGACCTTGAACCCGGGATCGACCAAACTCTCTTCTTCATTTTACTGAATGGCGTTTGCGTCTAGACGGGCAAGTACACAGGCCTGTCATAAGTTGATAACAAAAATCCTAAGATTTCAATTTTTTCAATTTTTCAAGCCCGATTTTCCGGATTATACCTTTAACCCATAGTCTGCTTCTAGTTTTAAAGACATGTGATGTTTAAAGCAGGTTGAAAGTAAAGCATAATGCGCCTTGAGGCGCAATATGCTTTACTTTCAGCCTGTTTTAAGCTTCCATCTGTTGGAATAAAAATCCGAAGATTTCGGAAAAATCCGGGAAAATGGCAGCCCTGAGTACAACGTCATCTCCGTCGAGCAAGCACTGATACATCGTACCTCGGTTTATAAAGTCTCATCCGAAGCAGGGGGGGGGGGTCGAACTCACGCCATGAATACCTGCATGTCAATGTATCTTTAGCCAAAAGGCAAACAAGAAATATCTTTTAAAAAGATATTCAGCAGATAACGTAGTGGAAGTAATGCTTTAGATAAGGATGCACAATTGTATGAAATTGAGGATTTCAAAGAATTGTAATATCTTTGATTGACAAGCATTTATCTGGGAATAATACCGGTAGACTTCTGTATTGTAACAGTATCGCAGAATATGCTGATTTACACATGTGTATTTACTCCGTGTTTTTTGTAATCACTAAACAGACAGATGCTTTTCACTACATAACATGTTCTTTACTTCAGATAATGGTACAGAGGTGCCTCGCTGCTAAAGATATTACCCATGCCAAGGCCGGGACCCTGCTTGGAGGCTACCTTAAGATACTTCCTCTCTTTATTATGATCGTACCAGGCATGATCAGCAGAATTCTCTACACTGGTAAATAACTCATAGGACTGTCTGTCGGAGGCTGGCTCGAAAATTTTCCTTTCATCATCACGAGCATATCAGGCATGACCAACCGAGTTTTTACACTGATAACCATACGGCTTGAATATTTCGCTACTAGTAAAACACATAACACATATGATACACCGTTAAATAAACCATAGAATATATATATTACACTCGTAAATAAACCATAGGGCCTGTACATTACGCTGGTAAATACACCATAAGACTTGTCTGTTACACTGGTAAAGTAACCATATGGCCTTATATTATGCTGAAGAATAAACCATAGGACATGTATGTTACACTGGTCATTATACCATAATATATGTATGTTACATTTGGTAAATAAACTAAAGGATATGCTTGTTAGACAGGTAAGTAAACCATAGGATATGTCTGTCACACTGGTAAGTTTTTATAAACAATAGGATCATATGTTTCACCGGTACATAAACCATAGGATATGTCTGTTATGCTGGTAAAGCCAAAGGATCTTCTGTTACACTGGTAAAAAAGCCACTGAACCTGTATATCACCGGTATGCTGGTAAATAAACCATAGGACATGTATGTTACACTGGTGATTATACCATAATATTTACATTCAACCTGTAAAGTCCTTATGTAATCCTATTAAAAATATGCAGTCATTTGCCGATGAACCTACACTTCGAATCTGGATTTAACCAGTTCGGATTTCCCCGTGCTATCCGTGGACTTCTTCAAATAGACTACATCGGGCACTTAACACTAAGCTCCCATTGTTCGACGGTAATATGACACTAGCGGAGTGATACAGACCCATAGGTCGTTGCCATCGCGTTGCTATGTGTGTAAATGGGTTAAGAAAACAACCCCGACCTGTAATTTTAGAATGTGCTTTGGCAATAGATATTCAAGCTGCACTGTTATTTGTTTGCCTTGTAAGTCATTTCCATTCACAGAGAGAAAGTTTATTGGAAAAAAACCTGAATTTTTAATACAGTTACAGTACATGTAGTTGGGACTACTTTCTCACCATATTTAGAAACTGGAATGGCTATTACATCGACATTACATCTATCAAACCTCTTTGACCGGTATATGATAAATTCTTATACAGAAAAACAAATCTGGCCAATAAACACATTAAATTGACAAGACAGAAAATATAAATATAAATATAAGGAATAAACAACATCTCTTTGCCGTTCATGACGGTATGACTACATTAGCTTCGCAGGGGGTAAATTCCGTAAACGCCCTTTCGGGCGTTTACGGAATTTACCCCCTGCGAAGCTAATGTAGTCATACCGTCATGAACGTCAAAAATATGTTGTTTATTCCTATAAGATGTGTATGTTACGTTGGTAAATAAACTAAAGGATATGCTTGTTAGACAGGTAAGTAAACCATAGGATATGTCTGTCACACTGGTAAGTTTTTATAAACAATAGGATCATATGTTACACTGGTACATAAACCATGTCTGTTATGCTGGTAAAGCCAAAGGCTCGTATGTTACACTGGTAAATAAGCCACTGAGCATGTATAGCACCGGCATGCTGGTAAAAAAAACATAGGACATGTATGTTGCACTGGTTAATAAATCATAGGATCTGTTTGTCACACTGGTAAATAAACCATAATATATGTATGTTACACTGGTGAATAAACCACAGGATCTGTATGTTACACTGGTTAATAAACCATGGAGTATGTGCAGTGTATATTACACCAGTAAATAAACCATAGGATATGTATGTGTTACAATGGTAAACAAACTATAGGGTATGTGTATTATAGCAGTAAATACATCATAGGTTCTGTATGTTACACTGGTTAATAAACCATAGGGTCTGCATTTGTACTTAAACTATAGGGTATGTATATTACACCAGTAAATACACCATAGGTTCTGTATGTTACACTGATAGGTAAAACATAGGATATGTGTATTACATTGGTATATAAACCATGGGGCCTGTATCTTTCATTGGTAAATTAACCATGGGGTCTATATGTTACACTAGTAAATAAACCATATGATATGTATACTACAACGATAATTAAACCATATGATATGTATGTTACACTACATGTACATGTAGTAAATAAACCAATGCGTATTTCCGGTAAGAACCATGGGAGGGTTTTTGGACTGTAAATGAGCATATATAACTTGCCCATACATAGTGAACGTGTTTTTATTTCACAGATGAAGTTGCCTGTGTGGATCCCGATATTTGTAAAAGTGTGTGTGATAACCCAGCAGGATGTTCCAATATAGCCTATCCTAAACTGGTTTTGGAGTTGCTGCCTGAAGGTAAACACTCTGTCCGACCCCAAACCGCATTGAACAACAGTGGAAAATACGTTTTTCTTTCCAAATATACGTTTAAGTACTAAAACAATTATGCCCTTGCAAACAGTTTGTAACCTGATCAGAATCCGGATAACCTAAACTACGCGATATCACGGATAATCTTTTTTTAAAAGAGTGCGCTAAAATTATTGATTGATGAACGTAATGAAATAGATTCCTAAATGAACTTTCTGCAACACTTTTATCCTGCATTAAGCGGAACCTGATCTTAAAGATACTTAAGTTGAACCGTACGGCTGGTAGCCACGTGTAATTAACAGGTCTTTACCTGCATTGTGTCCGTTTTGTTGGCAGGTGCTAGAGGCCTAATCATGGCAGTAATGCTGTCCGCCATTGTGACTTCTCTGACCTCCATATTTAACAGCTCAAGCACAGTGTTTACCATGGACTTGTGGCGGAGATTCAGACCCAAGGCCAACCAGAGAGAGCTACTACACGTGAGTCGGTAAGTCAATTACAACCGTTTACAGTGCGTAACTCAGATTTTTGTTTACCCGTTTCAATTGGTTAGTTAAATTACAACCGCTTACAGTGAGTATCTCAGATATTAATGAGTTCTTTCAATCAGATAATCAAATTACAACCGTTACTGTGTGTGTCTAAGATATTAATGATCTGCTTAAATCGAGTAGTAAATTACAAAAACAAACAGTGTGTGTATTAGGTATAAATGATCTGTTTTAACCTGTTAGTTAAATAACAACCACTTACAATGTGTATTTTATATACATATGATAATCGGTTAGCCAAATCATAACTGCTTACAGATTCTTTCTTAGATGTTATTGAGATATTGTGATATTCTATTTAAATGTATGTCTAAGTGTCATTTGATTGTTCAGGGCTCCAGATAAGAGTTAGTAAACCGAACATATCCAACATTATATCAGCACCAATTCCTTTGGTGTTACTACTCATTAGAATCGTCTCTTAGAGACAATTCTAATGAGTTGTGACACCATAGGATTTAATGCATACACAAAGATTTTAATGTCTGAAACAATTTTCTGGAGCCTTGGTATTTTTTGTTGCATGTTTAAGTGCTGGCCAAATGTATTATTTAAGTTCAACATTTCGCCTGATAATGAATAGTTTGCTTACAGTGCTTACATCCTTCTCCTGTGTGTGCTAACCATACTGTGGATCCCGGTCGTGAAGGCCGCTACAGGGGGTCAGCTGTTTAACTATATAGTGACGGTGGAGGGTTTTGTAGCGGCACCATTGCCTATACTCTTTTTCCTGGCCGTGTTCTGGAACCGAACAACTGAGAAGGTACGTACAATGACACACACGTTTCTTTCTTGATTTACCATTCCATGATTCATTTGTCAAATTGTTAAGGTAAAATACTATTTTCATTATATAAGCTATTCTCTAAAACCTTTTTTATCTTTCCCTTCCAACTACAATTCAGTGTGTAATAATATCTAGCTGAGTAGAGCAGTCTATAGGTAGCGCAGAAATGTCGTGTTTAATTTCTTAATTTCATTGTAAGTTAAGATTGTTTTTATTTCATTTTTTCACATTCAAACAATATTATAACGTTGTGGGCAAGGGCACGTCATGCAACAACGTATTTACAACATTGGTAATTTCAGGGTGCCTTTTACAGCCTAGTGTTGACCCACATTGTGGGCGTGGCCCGGCTTATCTTAGAAGTGATCTACCCCGCCCCGGGATGTGGAGATAATGACACTAGACCGATCTTCCTGTCTAAGATTCATAGTTTCTACTACTCCGAGATGTTAATGGTTATACAGACGATTCTTGTCATAACGATCAGCTTATGTACTAAACGGAGGACGACCGAAGAGGTACGGTCAATACTCGCTAACGTACGACTAGTTGTGATATCGATCCTTTATCGCTATTGATAAAGTCTCACTAACTTACGACTAGCTGCCAAACGTAGCTCTCTATCTATATCCATAAAGTCTCGGCAAATTACGATTAGCTTCGATAGCGAATCTTGCGGCCTATTGCTGGTAATTTAGATGTAAACGTATAAATAAAGACAAGCAAATTTACTACTAGATGCGATACTAGAGTCTCGCTAAATGTCGGCTACCTGCTAAACTTATTTTTATTGGCCTACGAGTATATAATGTCTTGCTAAAAAAAGACTAGCTGCGATAACGCAGATCTATTGTAATAGATAGTCTTGCTAAATTACGATTAGCTTTGTAGCACGATTGGTATCGATAAAAAATCGCAGAGTGCAAAAACTAACATTACTGATCGTGTTAATTAAACTTTAAACAGTATGAGGTAAGATTAAAGAAAAGCTGAAATCTAAAAAATTTGGTTGTTTTTTGTTAAAGCAAAACTTGTACGAAAAACAAAATGCCACCAGTATTACACATTATATCAAATGAAATGATTGTATTCGGGGTGAACCCATTTGTGTCAGTTGGTTTATCTACTTATTCGTGTATTTTATTCCATTGACGAAAGCAACTTAATTAATTGAAGCACATATTTGTGTGTTTTGAATTGTTATTTCATGACAAATAGACCATTATTTAACATGTCCAACCCTAGCCACGAGTAAAGTCGTGATTTACAAACAGTATACCTGTGAGGATTCCACTTGTCCTATGCTAAGAAGCCCTCTGATCAGGGTCTGCACTATTTGTCATTTTGAAATACATGTACAGTGAAACCTCTCTATTACGACCACTAAAAAGAAGACTTATTGATTAATTAAACGTCAGGTGACAGCTTAAAGCAAAGTGATAGTAAAACAGAAAGCTCCTATAGGAGCTTTCTGTTTTACTGTCACCTTGCTTTAAGCAATCATCTGTCTTAAACACCCAATAATCCACACAATGTAATGGTCGTAATAGAGAGGTTTTACTGTATATTGTTAAAATCGTCCCCAAATAGTCAAAAAATGGACTAAACGTATTTTTAAATTGGAATTGCCCATTAAAGGGTTCAGGGGTGAATGAGCTAAATGCATGCTAGAATTTAGCGGATCTATAGTAAAATGTTGAATTACTTTGTAGCTGAAGGGAACAACATGGTCGACAAGACTAAAACCCAGCGACTTCGATTTGTCGAGTCCGGATGCTGTACAAAATAAAGACCTAGCCGAAATAGAAATGGCGCCAGTGTTAAACAGTCATCTCGATGAGGGTAGGTCGAACATTGATTAACCTTGCTCTGCAACGACGTCGAATGGGAGACATAGGTTGTGTTAGTTGTTCGAAGGGAACGCGGCGTCTGATCTTTGCTCAAGCTGTTTTTCTCTCGTCATTATATTTATTTTATTAAAATGTCAAAAATTATGCTTCTTTGAGATAAACAGCAGACGACAATTTTAAGCAGACGATATTGCAGAAGTAAAAGCGTTAGTAAATTTCCTGTTTAGGGAACTACGGCAAGCGTTGTTGTAAGGAGGGAATTGTTGTTGGGAGGGGCGTTGTAGGGAGGGAACACTGTATATATCGTGTGCATGTTATGTGATCCAAAGTGTTTACATCATTTATCACAAATTTATCAGTAGCGTGCACAAAATTATTAAATCTGATCAGGTACTTGCAAAAAAGGAAGGCCATTTTTCTTTAGGGGTGCCTGGTCTGACATTTTATTCCTGTTAGCAAACAGTGCAGACTAAAATAAGAGGTCACATTATGCGGCGTCTGATCTAAATATGCACTATTTAAATACATGTATGTCCAATTTATGGGACGCTAGGCACAATTGTGTTAAGCTCGCGACTTATTTCATCGAATCTAGATCAGATGCTTAATGCTTAATACTTAATTAGAATAAAAACTGTTTGACAATTATATATCCATGTGTCTCCACGCATATTGTCTAAACTTTTCCACAAATAATGGCAGACGAAAGTTTTAACCCTTTACTCCATAGAGTGATGAATATATATGATAAGAAATAGTTTTCTATATTCTAGTAGACGGTCGTTTCAAGCAGGCTGAAAGTAAAGCAGAATGCGCCTTAAGGCGAATTCTGCTTTACTTTCAACCTTCTTTAAGTAGTCACTGTCTTCAAAACAAAAATATGCTATTGAGTAAAGGCCGGTGTTAACCCATTTATACCCAGTGGATTCGTCCATGTTTATATATTAGACTAGTACATTTTTTATCGAAAAACCTAGTCAAAATATTCATTTTCATTTTGTTTTATATTGAAATTCCTATCAGCAAACTATGTAGACTCTGATCAGACGCCGCATAATGATCAGAGTATACACTGTTTGTCTATGTCCCATATATGGGATCGTGGGCACAAATGGGTTAATACGAAAAGTGGTAAAGCAAACGTTACCATGGTAGAGAATATGTTTCACACAGAGGCTAATGTTGCTGTACCTTTATTTCAGAGGACGAAGAAGACCGAGAAAACACTAGCATGTCGGGTAATACGAGAAAATCTAGAAGTTGTCTCCAGGTGCTGCGAGACACTTGTAAAGTCCCCGACCGTGAGCTTGAACAGGGCGTCGACATCACTATTGATAAAAGACTATCTTTCCTACAAGAAAAATCAAAAACTATTGTCAGTGTTAATAACTTCCTCGCCATATTATTGGTAGCAATTATGTCGTTCTTAATTGGCTTCTTCCGTTAACTTTTATAATTTTATATCGGGTATTTCTCGATGTGTTCACAATGTTGGCGTACGCAGATCCACATACCGGTATTTGTTTGACAGGTGGCAGTTTAGTGCAAGACAGTAACGTAGAAAGCTTATCCAGGCTCCCTCTCTGCAACGGCCCTTCTTACAACGAAATTTGTCGCTGGTCCGCAAACAAGACAATTATGTCCAACCATTTCACTGCTGCAGTAACGCCTACTTAAAATTGTCGTTTGCTGTTCTTCTAAAAGCTACATAATGGGCAATTTGACTGAAAAAGCTTAATGACGAGTGACAAACAGCTTTAATCCAGACCAGAGGCTGATCTGGATTCAATCTGTTTGCAAATTTATGCCAATTTCCCTCCCTATAACGACTCCCTCCAAACAACGCACATATTTTTGTCTCCCATTGGGTTTCGTTGTAGAGAGGGAGCGCTGTATTTTTCGTTTGCCCTGCGTTAAGCGATTACCTATCTGTAAAGATTATTTTTTATTATTATACCAGATTTATAATATTATTATATATAGTGCTCTTTTAACACAGGAGCTGTGCGTTCAAAGGCGCTTCACATGAAATTACGTACATGTACTTACAATGTGAAAAAGACAAATAACATGTATGAACAATATAGTTAAAATGGAAGTAAACCCTGAATAAGGGGAATTCTTTCAGTCTGATTATAAACATTATTTTTGCTTGTATTAGTATAACTGCGTCAACTGTTAAAAGTATTACTCGTATGATTAAAATACGCCCAACCCCCAAACCCCCCTCGACCCTGGATTCTTTTATAAATATGCCCCCAGAGGCGGGCTTATAATATAACAAGAGGGTCAGAATGGCCCTTGATCGCTCACCTGACCATGGTGACACTAGGATGGGTCGCGTGATTTCAGAAAAGAAGATTTGTAAAAGGTGACCCCCAGGGCGGGGCCAATTTTGACCCCAGGGGCAAAATTTGAACAACTAAGATAGAGGACCTGTAGACGATGATATGTGCAAAATATCTAAACTCAGTGTACTATGGTTTCAGACAAGAAGATTTTTGAAGTTTTCATTGGAAAAAATCTATTTTAAGCTTCGGTGACCCAGATATGCAACAGACCAGAACCAATTCATCCATATATGTGAAGGACCTCTAAAAGTTACATCATGCCAAATATCAAAGCTCTGGCCATATTGGTTTCTGAGTAAAAGATGTTTGACCATTTCCCTATGTAACTCTATGTAAAATGGTGACCTCCGGGGCGGGCCAATTTTGACCCTAGGGACAAAATTTTAACAACTTTGATAAAGGGCCTGTAGACTATGCTATGTGCAAAATATCTAAACTCAGTGTACTATGGTTTCAGACAAGAAGATTTTTTAAGTTTTCATTGAAAAAATCTATTTTTAGCTGCGGTGACCCAGATATGCAACAGACCATAACCAATTCAACAATATATGTGAATGACTTCTAGAAGTTATACCATGCCAAATATCAAAGCTCTGGTCATATTGGTTCCAGAGAAAAAGATGTTTAAACATTTCACTAAATAACTCTATGTAAAACTGTGATCCCCGGGGCGGGGCCAATTTTAACCCCAGGGACAAAATTTGAACAGATTTGATAGAGGATATGTTGACGATGCTATGTGCAAAATATCTAAGCTTAGTGTACTATGGTTTCAGACAAGAAGATTTTTTAAGTTCTCATGGAAAAAATCTATTTTTAGCTCCGGTGACCCAGATATGCAACGGACCGGAACCAATTCAACAAAATATGTCTAATACCTCTAGAAGTTATACCATGCCAAATATCCAAGCTCTGGTCATATTGGTTTCAGAGAACAAGATATTCGAACATTTCACTATATAACTCTTTGTAAAATGGTGACCCCCGGGGCGGGGCCAATTTTGACCCAAGGGGCAAAATTTGAACAACTTTGATAGAGGACCTATAGATGATGCTATGTGCCAAATATCTAAGCTCTGACCCTTGTGGTTTCAGACAAGAAGATTTTTTAAGATTTCCTTATTTTTTCACTTTGGTTGCCATGGCAACCAGAGTTCTGCATTGTTTCAAATTCTTTGAACAACTCTGAAATAGCTTGACCCAAGGAACATTCCTGTGAAGTTTGGTTGCAATCAGACCAGTAGTTTTGAAGAAGAAGATGTTTGAAGAAATTGTTGACACACGACGAACGACGAACGACACACGACGCCGGACGCCGGACAAAGACCGACCACAAAAGCTCACCTTGAGCACTTTGTGCTCAGGTGAGCTAAAAATAGTAATCGCATTGTCCGTCCGTCCTTCTGTCTGTCTGTCTGTATGTACGTCCGTACGTCACAAATCGTGACTGGTCTGAAACTTTTTATCGGTGAAAGGATTTCAAAATAACTTGGCACAAATGTTTACCAGACAAAGACGATGTGTCGCGTTTTACTCCTGTGTCCATGGTTCAAAGGTTAAGTACACCGGGTACAAATACGACGTACATTGTCACAAATTGTGTGTCCTGTCTGTTATTTCTTTGTCATTGAATGGATTACAAGATACCTTGGCATAAATGTTTACCAAATAAAGACAATGTGTTGTGTTTAACTCTCTTGTCGATGGACTAAAGGTCAAGGCCACTGCTTATGATTTGGTTATTACGAATTCTGTGTCCGGTCTTTCATTTCTTTATCTACAAATGCATTTCAAAATAATTTGGCACACAAGTTCACCAGAGGAAGACAACGTGTCCTGTTCAATGCACATGACCATGAGTCAAAGGTCAAGGTCACAGTGCATGAATTACATGTCCGACAACATACAGGCAATGTCCCCAAGCAACTCATATAAGGTTATGTAATGCTCACCTCCATTATTCTTGATTCAGAAGTCGAGGACATGGGTACAACTACAGCGCTCCCTCTCTACGACACCCAATGGGAGACAATAAATATGTGTGTTGTTCGGAGGGAATCGTTGTACGGAGGGAAAATGACTTACATTTGCAAACAGCTTGAATCCAGATCAGACGCTGCGTAGCGCGGCGTCTGATCTTGATTCAAGCTGTTTGTCACTCCTTATTAAGGGTGTATCAATGTCATGACTTTGGGAAACTTTCAAAGTATATGAAAACACTCTATGATGGTTTTGTATTGAAGAGCTATTTAAGATGAATGAAAAAATAGAAAAAGTGTACATTTTGGTGAACAACAGTTGGCTCTACGGCCATGTAAAATTTACCCCACCCACTTCCTCTTATTTTGTCCATTTCAAACAGCCCGCTTCAATAAAATCCATTTTAAATGAAAACAAATATGATAATTTGGTTTTGTGTTATTTATTTCCTATCTATGGTAGTATTTCTTCATACAAAAACTAATTTAAGAAAAAAAAGGCACCAAATATGAAATTTATAAAGCTCTAAATAGCATCGATATGGTACTTTTTTGTAAATTTTGTAAGGGGAGATAACTCTTTTTACTTTAATAACTCAAAATTTTCAACACTGACCTTTCAATTTCTTTTCTTATTTTGAACTGCCTTAGCATGGGCTTTCATCTGGTAGAATATAAGAAAAAGTTAAATACTAGAACTATTTCATTTTCAAACTTTTTTACTTTTTTTCATAAAATAAAAAATCTAATAAAATCATGCCCTATACAAAGCATATTTTTGATATTCAAGGATCGATATTGTTCAAACCTGGTGCCTGCTTTGTCTAAATTTGGTTTCTATATGTGAAAATACCACCATAGACATGAAATAAATAATGGAAACCCAAATTATCATGTTTGTTTTGTTTCGAAATAAATTTTACTGAAGCTTGTACCCTGAATGGGTAAAATTTGAAAAAAAAAGTCCAAATTTGACATACCTTTTTCAAATCGCTGTAGCTCAAAAACAAGGACACCACCATATATTTTTTTTTTCATTTTTTCATTCATCATAAACAGCTCTTCCAAAAAAACAATGTTAGAAAAAAAGTTAAATACTTTGAAAAAATGGCTTATGACATTGATACACCCTTAAGTTTTAACTGTCAAAATGTCCATTATGTAACTTTGAAAAAGTTAGCAGACGACAATTTTAAGAAGACGATATTGCAGCAGTTAAAGTGTTACACATAATTGTCCTGTTTAGAGAACTGTGACAATGGTCGTTATAAGGAGGGAGTCGTTGTTGGGAGGGTCGTTGTAGAGAGGGAGCGCTGTATGTCGGACAAGAAGGCAGTTAGCGGGCATTTGTCACACTTCTGCAACATTCCATGTTTATATATAGGTCGAGTTTGAAGTTTCAAGAGTTCAATACATGTATATAATTCTATGTAAAATGTTGACGCCCAGGGAAGGGGATTTTTTGACACCGTAGGCATAATGGAGGACACGTAGATGATACTTTGTGCCAGTTATCTCAGCTCAGAGTTCAGTGGATTCAGGGAAGATTTGCATTGATACAATCCCTTTTAGCTCCTGTGACCTAGATATCCAGTGGACTGGATCTATTCGAACATCTTTGAAAGAGGGTCATAACAGTTGCAATCCAGGCAAATGATGTTGGAGGAAGAACGAATGGACAGACGACGATCAACACAGCACGATCAAAATAGTTCACCTTGGCACTACTTGCCAGGGACCCGTTTCACAAAACTTCGTACGACAAAAACGATCGTAAGTCAAAATTTTGAAATACAATTAATTTGAGATTTCTCTATCTAATTCTGTCTTGTGACATCTCTTTGGAATGGCCTTTTCAAGGCGATTTCAAAGGGATATCACAAGACAGAATTAGATCGAGAAATAAGTTATAATTGAGACTTTTATAATCTGAATTACGCCAGCATTTGTCGTACGAAATTTTATGAAACGGGCCCAAGGCGAGCTAATAATGACCAGTTCATATTGATATTTACGTGAATTTTAGAAAAAAAATCGGAAAAATAAAGCAATTAATTTGTACTTGTGAAGCACTATTCCCCCAATCACAATCTGAAATATTTGACCAATTGATCACCGTTAACTTGACCTTTGACACAACATGTCTGAAATATATGTTTTCATACTCCTCTTAGTTAGATCAACATATATATCAAATATGAAGTCTCGTTCACCTCAGGGTCAAGGATTATTGCCATTTCAAATACTTGACCTTTTCACCACCGTGACTTTAAATTTTGAATTGACAGGTCTGAAAACTACATATTCATATTCCTGTTAAAAAGAGCAACATGTATAGCAAGTGCACAAGTATGAAATCCTTATGACTTGAGTGTCAAATGCTATTGTCATTTCAACTATTTGACGGAGGGAGTTTTTATAGGGAAGGAAATTATGACTTGGCTTACAGTTGAAAACAGCTTGAATCCAGACCAGACGCCGCGTGACGAGGCGTCTGATCTGGAATCAAGTTGTTTGTCACTCGTCATTATATCTCTTTTGTAAAAAGGTCCACTCATATGTAACTTTGAGGAACAACAGCAGACGACACTTTTAAGCAGACGTTATTGCAGCAGTGAAAGCGTTAGTCAGTTGTCTTGTTTTTGGAACAGCGCCAATCATTGTTATAAGGGGGAAATAGTTGTTTGGAGGGCCGTTATAGGGATGGAGCACTGTATTTAAGTTCATCTGAGAGCAATATGTATGCCAAGTATCACTTGTAGGTCAGAGGTTATTGCCATTTCAAATAGTTGACTTGTGACCTTGATATTTGACCTGCCCAAAACGTGCATATACAAAAACCTCTTCATTTGGGCAACACATATTACATGTATTGAATATGTTTTGGTTATATTTCAAAAGTTATTGCTCATGAATTTACCATTTATTACAAATCGATGTGTCTAAAATACATTTTTTCAAATTCCTCGTGATTTGAGCAATATGTATACCAAAATAAGAAATCCCTACTATAGGTAAATTTTGCACGCTGAACCGTGACTGAGCTTTTCTATTTATAGAAGTTGCAACCATATCATGTTATGGGTAAGTTAGGGTTCAAACCTTAACTTGATATCTAAAATAAGATTTTGATACCTATATTTGTCATTGTGGTCGAGAGAGTAGAGTACTTGCTGCACGTGGATAGCGTTTTACTGAGTAAGGTCATGGGTTCGATACCCAGTGGATGCTGTTTTTTTTATTTATGTTTTTGGTTTGGAAAGGTATTTTATACTACATATGACGATAACCACAAGGACATAAAGTAATTGATCAGTATTTAAATAATACACATGTATATATTATTCAATTTTTATTACATTTCTAAAGATGGTACGACAGACAAAAACACCGCGTCAATAGTCTAAAATTCCATGGCAGTGAAGCTTGTAGAAAACTTCTACGTGCCTGTAAGAAGGAGAAGCAGAAATGATTTAGAATCCAATAAAACTGAAACGGGAAGTATACTCGTCATTTAGAAAGAGTGTACTTCACGTGTCTCCTGAAAACAGTGAATACCAGATCAGAGGGCTCCTTAAGGAGCACTCTGATCAGGGTAACACTGTCTGTCATTTTTCAATTGTCATACATTAACTTGACCTAATTGGAAACAGAAATTGCCCGTTAAAATTTCAGTGATAAATGAAAACAAGTTACATACATTTAAAACTTTCAATACTTCAAAAAGTTAAACGTTTTAGGTCGTCCATGAAATATAAAAATTAAAATTTAAAAGAAATAATTTCTATTGGGAATCGAACCCACAGCCTTTTTATCCTATTGCAAGTACCCATACACTCTACCTATTACTCTAACTCGATTATTGATTTAATTTCACTACACAAGGCACAATATCCTTAGTAAACCATGAAAGGTAGGTAACTCCTGAACGAATTTATGCTTTTTGATGCGTTTTACCTCTTTGGGTGGACTCGTCCTTAAGGTCACGGCTCACGGGTCGAAATCGGACTATACTTGAGGGTCATTGACCTTTAATCGGACATACCAAATATCAGCGTAATTTCATATACTTCTTTATATGGGCACCACATACATCATGAATTGCCATTGTTAAGGTTGCCAATGATTTTGACATTTTCGTATTTGACATTGACCGTCAACTTGACACGTCTCAAATATACATATCCAAATTCCTCTTGATTAGAGCAATAGGTGTACCAAATAAAAAGTCCCTAGATCTATCACTTTAGGATCAAAGGTTATTGCCATTTCAAATAACGGACCTTTTTACCACTGTGACCTTGACCTTTGACCTGACATGATACTGTTTATTCATATACCTCTTCATATGGACAACAAAATATGACATGTGTTAAGTGTGTATTGGCTATAGTTAAAAGTTTTTGTCGATATCAAAGTTGATATCAAAGTTGCGGACAAACAATCAGACTAACTGAGCAAAAATAAACAGTGCAGTATTTGATTTAAGGGATCACACAGAAAGACAGAGCATAAACCATGGATGTATCTTTTTGACTCCTCTACCTGTAACTATTGCATAATTATTCCATAAAGTAATGCCTTTTCAAGACTTCAAAAACGGCATACACACCTTTACCCATTTTATAGAGAAACACCTTTTTCGCCCGTTTCACATTTTTTCATCAATTTCTCATAACAATGGCGTGTTCATGTTTCTACTTCTATACTGGTAGAATACCTTTATACTGGCACTGGCAGCTTAACCCATTACTCCATAGATAAGATGTGGATGCTTTCACATCTATTTTATTCCTCAACTGACAAGAAGTTCCAATTTATACAATCATGCGTATGTATCATAAGAAATAGTTTCAATATTCCAATAGATGGTAACTTAATAAAGCAGGCTGAAAGTAAAGCAGAATGTGCCTTAAGGCGCATTCTGCTTTACTTTCAACCTGTCTTTAATAGTCACCTTCCTCACCTGTCTTCAAAACTAGAAACAAGCTATGGAGGGTTAAAGCAGACAGAAAGTAATGCCAAAATTTCTTTATGGAAATATCTGATTAACTTTCAGCCAGGTCAAGGCTGTTTTACTTGTCTTGGGGGCAGATTAACTCTTTGAACCCTAGTCCCACATATAGGCGTGCTTTTCAAACAGTGTACATGTGAATAGTACACATGTCCTATACAAACAGTGAAGACCCAGATCAGAGGGCTCCTTTCGGAGCCCTCTGATCAGGGTCTTCACTGTTTGTCACAATGCCAAACATTGACAAAAACAACCCTTTAAAGTCAGAAATGGACTAGACTTAGATGGAAACTGGAATCGTCCATTTAAAGTTTCAGGGAGGAAAGAGTTAAAAGTTTTGAGGGAATGGGTTGTACATGATGAGAAACAAAATACTTAGGTACAATATCACTTTATGTATTACCTATACATATTGGTATACCTAATATCTAACTTATAAAATGGCAGTAAACACGTCACTGTCTGTGACTCATAACAAAGGCTTGCTATACAGTCAAATCTGTATTAAACGACCACTCAGATAATAAATATATTTGTACAATTCATGACAGGTGGCAACTTAATGTTTGACTTTTGCCCCACTTTAAGCATTCACCTGTCTTTAAAAATCACCATGTGTCTTCATTCTATGGTCGTTTAACACAGGTGTTGCTGTATACAGTAAAACCTCGCTATTTTGATCACTAAAGGTGTTTTTTTATTATTATGTGTTTAATACAGGTGACTGCTTAAAGCAAGGTGACAGTAAAACTGTCACCTTGTTTTAAGCTGTCACCTGTCTATTATACAGTTTATTAGCCTTCTTTTTAGTGGTCGTAACAGCAAAGTTTTACTATACCTTAAAACTAAAACAATATAATCTCAATGGTTTGCAATCCAACCTGCTTACATGGTTATGAACTTCGACCTGTTTACAATACATGGTCATGAACTTTAACCTGATTACATGGTCATGAACTTCTACCTGTTTATAATACATGGTCATGAACTTTAACCTGATTACATGGTCATGAACTTTAACCCTTCAGCTATCGAACAACAGTGTAGACCCCTTACAGATAGCTCCTTAACCCATAACCCCATAAATACCCCTTTTTACGCCTTTGATTTATTCATCCACTGAAGAAAATAGTTCCAATTTATACAGTTATGAATATGTATGATCAAAAATATTTTCTATATTCTAGCAGATAATAGCTTAAAGCAGGCTTAAAATAAAGCAGAATGTGCCTTAAGGCACATTCTGCTTTACTTTCAACCTGTTTCAAGTGGTCACCTATCTTCGAAACTAGAGACAGGCTTTGGGGTAATGGGTTAATTCTCTCTCTTCCCTAAAGCTTTTAATAGACAGTTCCAATTTCCAATCAAGTTTAGTCCATTTTTGACTATTTAGGGTTGATTTTAATCCTCTACAGTATACCTGTAAAGAGTACACATGTCCTATGTAAACAGTGTAGACCGTGTTCAGAGGGCTCCCACAGGAGAAAGAGCCCTCTAATCAGGAAATGCATTGTTTGTTATTTTGCAATATATTGTAAATAACATTTCTAAATAGTCAAAAACGGTTTTAATAGACTAAATCTGAAACTGGGAGTTTCCAATTAAAATTTTAAAAGTAAAATTTACATAAATATTGTATCAGACTTTACCTATTCCTGAAAAAAATCCTATTTCCAACTGAAATGCCATTTGATGTTTTTGCCTGGGTCTAAGAATATAAAGCGTTTGAGCTGAGTCTGAGTGTGTTCTCAGGCATTTGATTGGTCAGATCTGAGCCTAGGCTCAATTCTGACCAATCAAATGCTTGAAAACAACTTTAGACTCAACTGAAAAGCTTTATAACCTTGGACCCAGGCCCGGAGGTTATAAAACTTAAAACGAACTCTGTGCTCAAAACTCAGTTTTGATCTCATACTCTAGTTTTTAAATAACATGCATTAACATATTTCTGTTTCCTCATTTTGATATATCTTTACCGTAGAATTATGTATGCAAACACTCGTTGTATATAAAATGTTTGCCGGAGAATTATGAGTTGAGAAAAATTATGAGTTTTGAGCACAGAGTTCGTTTTAAGTTTTATAACCTCGGGGCCTGGTCTTGACCTTTCAAGTTTCCTACAGTGTGACAGGCTGTTTCTTAAAACAGGTTGAAAGTTTAGCACAAATTTACCTCAGATTTTTTTAATTTATTTCAGCCTTAAAAACCATTCTAGATGGGTTTGATAATACTAAAATTCAACATTAAAATTTCAAAAATTATGAGATTAAAGAATTTAAAAAATTACATAAAAAAGTTTAAAGAATTTAAAAAATCACATCAAAAAATTTAACAAAGGCCACTATGGCCCTGATATTGGTCACCTGAATATATTGAATTGGATATTTTTCCTGAGAGTGTTGCAATGTAAAGCTTAGTTTACAGTACAGTGGAGAATCTGTTATTCTTTCCCGTTTAAACGCAAACGTACGCAAACACAAAGCACTAAAACGTAGAAAAGTACAACTTTTGGACAATTCTGATAATTCATGTTTATCTTGGTGGCAAACAGTTTGGAGCCTGATCAGACGCCGGGTTACCCGGCGTCTGATCTGGCTCCAAACTGTTTGCACTGAAAAAAATAGGTTTAGCGTAAACGCATTTATTGGGAAAGAATAACACATTCTCCACTGTATCAACTTACACTATGTTCTTCATGAATTGTCCTTTTGACTTTCATTCAATTATAGTGATATTAAAGTATACTGGTTTCTAACAAACAGTGGCTCTGTGAAGAGAACACTTGTCTTGTACAACAGTGAGGATCCAGATAACAAGGATCTTTAAGGAGCCCCTGATAAAAGTCTGCACTATTAGCTTAAAGCAGTCTGAAAGTCAATCAAAATGTTCCTAAATGAGCATTCTGCTTTACTTTCAACCTGTTTTAGCAAACATCTGTCTTCAATACTGAAAACAAGGTCTTAAAACAATTGTGAACTGACTACAATTTAAACAATTGTGAACGGACTATAGACGCTGGACAAAAGGCGATCTTAAAAGCTCACTTGAGCCTTTGGCTCACGTGAGATTAAAATTTGTATCAAGTTAATTCCATCACTGGAAGCTGTAGGTTTTGTAACAAAAATCAAAACTAGCTCATTTGATTATTCAGTAAAACATTTCTATTACAACTACTAAACATAAGACTGGTTATTTGATAAAAAGACAGGTGACAGCTTAAAGCAAGGTGAAGGTAAAACAGAAAGCTCCTTGCTTTAAGCAATCACTTGTCGTAAACACCTAATAATTAACACAATTCAGTGGTCATACTTTCCATTTCAAGTTCAACTTGCTTAACTCTTTCCTCCCTGAAACTTTAAATGGACAATTCCAGTTCCCATTTAAGTCTAGTCCATTTCTGACTTTTGAGGGTTGTTTTTGTCAATGTTTGGCATTACGACAAACAGTGAATACCCTGATCAGAGGGCTGATCTGGGTCTTCACTGTTTGCACAGGAAAAGTGTACTATTCACATATACACTGTTTAAAAATGACGCCTATTTGCCGGACTAGGGTTCAAAGGGTTAAGCGACTACCTGCATTAAACACCTGATAGGAATCATAATGTAGTGGTTGTAATAGATCACTTTCGTTTCATCATGTTACACAATAAAATTTATATAGAAAACAACAGAATCTTAATGGCTAAAACTTCACCACACAATGGCACTGGAACCACAGAATTATACACTGACGGAATTGAAACCTCGCGCTATATCGCAAATCTCGTGCGGCGCATACGAGACTCGCGAGACTTGATAAGAGAATTTCTATCGGTAGTTAATTTGATAAATCGTCTGTTTCGAAGCATTGTTCACGGGTTTATATTCCGTGAATTGATAGGAATGTCCACCAAGTCATTTAAATCCTATAAAGTGTCAATAAAAACACCTGAGTCGGTAAATTTACACCCCAGAAATGACGGACAACGAGGCAAAAAGTGAAGATGTTGTCACGTGACACATAATCTCGCAAAATTTAACCGCCGCGAGAGCTAAGATGCTCGCCTATTCAACTTCGCTGAGTTGCTATTCCGTTTTGTATAATTCCGTGCTGGAACTATGGTGCCAATCGTAGGTGAACGGTTCTACATCAATAGCACATCTAAATAAAGACATTGGGTATAAAAACATGGTGTATTAATTTAGAAAAATGACACCTGCTGTAGAAAAAAAGATGCAGAAATGCTATTCCTTAACAAGGGTCTGCACTGTTTGTCATTTTACAAATTTATAGTTAAAATTAACCCTAAATGTGTATAAATGGCCCAGACTTTGTTGGAAATTGGAAAATTTGCACTCTCTGGGATGAATGAGATAACTCTTTGCATGCCAAGTTATTTTTAACAGGGTCAGAATAATCAAATACTTTGAATCATGATGAGATACCACATTATGCAGGGTCAAATAAGAATCAAAACTGTTTGCAAAATTTATCATGGTCTCACTTCTAAGCACACTACAAGCATTTAATGAGTCATCTGCAACCATTCTTAACTCTTTCAACACTAAGTACAGTGGAGAAACTGTTATTCTTTCCCAATAAACGCGTTTACGCTAAAACTATCATTTCTATTGCAAACAGTTTGGAGCCAGATCAGACGCCGGGTAACCCGGCGTCTGATCAGGCTCCAAACTGTTTGCCACCAAGATAAATGTAAAAAAGTTGTACTTTTCTACGTTTTAGTGTTTTGCGTTTGCGTACGTTTGCGTTTAAACGGGAAAGAATAACAGATTCTCCACTGTAACTCTTGTGGGTTAAAAGGTTCCCTTGTGGATCATTTCAGGTACTAAACAAGACTGCACATTCAATAAACTCTTATGCCCCCAGTGGCATCCTTGACAGTATATTTTGAATTTTTTTCTAAGACCAAATTAGGTCAAAAGTCAACCTGAGCTTGGGTAATATGGGTCAGTTGGTAATGGTTAAAGGCAATAACTGTATAACTATTAAAGCATTGGAATTAGTAGTGCTGATGCTAGACGAAACGGTAAAATCTAGTTGACCAAGAAATAGCCCATTCAAAATATTCTAAGTCCAAATTAGGTCAAGGTCAAGGTCAAAATCAAGGTTGGGTGATATTGGTGGATAGGGAATGGTCCAAGGCAGTAACTATATAAGTATCCAAGCATTGGAGTAAGCGTTGTTGATGCTAGACGAAACAGTAAAATCTAGTTAACCAAGAAATAGCCCATTCAAAATATTCTAAGTCCAAATAAGGTCGAAGTCAAGGTCAAAATCAAGGTTGGGTATTATTGGTGGCTAGGGAATGGTCCAAGGCAACAACTGTATAAGTATCCAAGCATTTGAATAAGCAGTGTTGATGCTAGACATAAACAGTAAAATCTACTTAACCTGGTTACGGACGGACGGACCCAAAATCTTCATTTCAGTGGCCATTTCCTTCTTTATTGTATCTCTTTTATGTGGTTAAAATGTGTGTGGTTAGCCACATAAATGAAATCTAACTTTGTTATAAAATGATCTGGAGGTTAACCCTATCCCTAACCCTATGTCCCACAGCTGGCCAGGTAAATGTCACAAGAAATGGCCAGGTTAATGTTACAAGAAACTGCCAGGTTAATGTTTTTTCAATTATGTGTCTGGTTATGGAAGCCAATTTTAGCCACGTAACTATCATTTTGTGAGCACGGACAGGACGATTACTATATGCCCCCGCATTTGTCGATGCCGGGGGCACTAAAACAAACCAGTCTACTTTGAATTTTGGGCAGTTAAATAAATACTGCTCTAAATTAGCAAACAGTGTAGACCCTGATCAGAGGGCTCCTTCAGGACCACTCTGATCTGAGTCTACACTGTTTGCAAATGTAAAGGGTATATTTTAAACAGGTCCCTGGTTTTGAAATAGTTAATACTGGTTTATCTCCATGTCATTTTTTTTAAGATACATTTGTGAAACACTATGCCTCCCCCGCCTGATATGACCATGACCTCTTAATTGAACTTGACCTTTGACTGGCATGTTGTACTGAGCATCAAGAGTTTCTGTACTTAACTACACATACCCAATCTGAAGTCTCTGTTATATGTATTTATAGCCAAGGGTAAAGTTGTGGACAGACAAACAAACAGGGCAAAAGTCAATAATGACCTGACTAAGTTGTGCAGGGGCAGAAAAAAAATTAGATTACCGAACTGTTTGGAATCAGATGAGCTGCCTAATTACTCAGTATCTAATCTGGATCTTAACATTTTGTCACAGTTCTATCGTGCAGAAGATTTAATTTCTTGAAGTCACCTCATATTAACGATAAAAGGGCTGAGAAGTGATCCCAACTATTGTGCCTCAATGACACACTCAAGGTAAGGCTCGACAGTACATAGAGGATCTGTTGCCAGTTGTCTTCTAACCCTTTATTCCACAGTCCATACATACACATTTTTACGCATTGAATCTATTCCTCCAGTCCACTGAAGAAAATAATTCCAATTTATAATCACGAATATTCATCATTAGACATATATAATTTGTACTCTTGCAGATAGTAGCTTAAAGCAGGCTGAAAGTTAAACAGAATGTGCCTCAAGGCACATTCTGCTTTATTTTAAACCTTTTTTAATTGGCCATTGGTTAACAAAAACTAGAAATAGGCTATGAAGTAATGGGTTAAGATCAAATGTTCCTAAACAAGCCTAGATATGTAAAAATAGTCAACAAACAACACGTAATTTCAACTTATTTCATCTTTATAAAAAATCGACGTTTCGGCTTACCCCTTCATCAGGATAAAATATAACAAGAGTTGTCAGAGAGACAACAAAGCTCGCCACCGGCACCTTTAGAAACTTAAAAGCACACTCAAGGTCACAGAGGTCAACCTTTTTGCCTGCATGGAAAGGTCTTGTCCATATACACTGGCAAATCAAATATGAAAATAACACCTCAAGGGACATAGGAATTATAAGCATTTTTGAAACCTAAACGCAGATTTCGAAACCTAAAACCTTTCGAGACCTTAGTTCAAGGACACTGGGCTAATTTTTTTGCATGCATGGAAAGGTCGTGTCCATATACACATGCATGCCAAATATGAAAGAAATATCTCAATGGATATATGAGTTAAAGAAATTTTGAGAAACCTAAACGCAGACTTTGAAACCTAAACGCGGGTCCTAAGTTCAAGGTCAAGGTCAGAGGGCTCAAACATTTTGCATGCAAGGAAAGATGTTGTTCATATACACATGCAAACTGAATATGAAAGGAATATTTCAATGGACATAGGAGTAATAAAAATTTTGAGAAACCAAAACACAGATTTCGAAAACTAAACATTGGCCCTAAGTTCAAAGTCAAGGTCACAGGGGTCTAAATTTTGCAGTGCCTGGAAAGGTCTTGTCCATATACACACATAAACCAACTATGAAAGCAATACCTCAAGGGACATAGAAGTAAAAGGCATTTTTCAAAACCTAAACACAGGCCCTAAGTTCAAGGTCAAGGTCACAAGGGTCTAAATTTATCTGTGCATGGAAATGTCTTGTCCATATACACACACATACCAACTATGATAGCAATACCTCAAAGGATATAGAAGTTGAAAGGATTTTCGAAACTTTAACGCACATTTCGAAACCTAAACACAGGCTCTTACTTCAAGGTCAAGGTCACAGGGGTCTAAATGTTTCTGTGCATCGAAAGGTCATGTCCATATACACATACATACCAACTATTGAAGCAATACCTCAAAGGACATAGAAGTTAAAGGCATTTTTCTAAACCTAAACACAGATTTGGAAACCTAAACACAGGCCATAAGTTCAAGGTCAAGGTCACAGGGGTCTAAATTTTTCTGTGCATGGAAAGGTCTTGTCCATATACACACACATACCAACTATGGAAGCAATACCTCAAGGGACATAGAAGTTAAAGGCATTTTTCGAAACTTAAACGCAGATTTCGAAACCTAAACGCAGGTCCTAAGTTCAAGGTCAAGGTCACAGAGGTCTAAATTTTTCTGAGCATAGAAAAGTCTTGTCTACATACACACACATACCGACTATGGAAGCAATACCTTAAGGGATATAGAAGTTAAAGGCATTTTTCAAAACCTAAACGCAGATTTCGAAACCTAAACACAGGCCATTAGTTCAAGGTCAAGGTCACAGTGGTCAAAAGTTTTCTGTGCATGGAAAGGTCTTGTCCATATACACACACATACCAACTATGAAAGCAATACCTCAAAGGACATAGAAGTTAAAGGCATTTTTCTAAACCTAAACATAGATTTCGAAACCTAAACACAGGCCCTAAGTTCAAGGTCACACAGGTCTAAATTTTTCTGTGCATGTAAAGGTCTTGCCCATATACACATACATACCAACTATGAAAGCAATACCTCAAGGGAAATAGAAGTTAAAGGCATTTTTCTAAACTTAAACACAGATTTCGAAACCTAAACGCAGGCCCTAAGTTCAAGGTCAAGGTCACAGGGGTCTAAATTTTTCTGTGCATGGAAAGGTCTTGTCCATATACACACACATACTAACTATGGAAGCAATACCTCAAGGGACATAGAAGTTTAAAGGCATTTTTCGAAACCTAAACGCAGATTTCGAAACCTAAACGCAGGCCCTTAGTTCAAGGTCAAGGTCACATGGGTCAAAAATTTTCTGTGCATGGAAAGGTCTTGTCCATATACACACACATACCATCTATGAAAGCAATACCTCAAGGGACATAGAAGTTATAGACATTTTCTTAAAATTGTTTACGCCGTTCACGACGACGCCGACGACAACGACGACGACTACACCGGGGGTATTGCAATAGCTCGTCATGTACTACGTACAGGCGAGCTAAAAACAAGCCTAGAAAAGTGTTATTTAACAAGCCTTTTGGCGAGCTTAAAAACATTTTCTTGGTGAGTTTAGGAACATTTGAATCTAAAATGACAACAAGCATAAGACTTTTTTCTGGCATATCAAAAACATTGTGTGTCACCATTTTAATAATATGTAAACATTGTGCTATATTGGCTTCCCAAGTTTCAGCAAATTACGTGAGCCGAATACAGTAAAACCTCACTTTTACAGCCACTAGATTGTGTTAATAAATAAGTGTTTAAGACAGGTGACTATTTAAAGCAAGGCAACAGTAAAACATAAATCTCCTTAAGAAGCTTCCTGTATTACTGTCACCTTGTCATTTATACAATCAATTTGCCTTTGTTTAATCATCATAGAGATGTTTTACTGTATACATTGTCTATGACCATTCAAATGATGTCATATACAGTGGAGAATCTGTTATTCTTTCCCGTTTAAACGCAAACGTACGCAAACGCAAAGCACCAAAACGTAGAAAAGTACAACATTTGGACAATTCTGATAATTCATGTTTATCTTGGTGGCAAACAGTTTTGAGCCTGATCAGACGCCGGGTTACCCGGCGTCTGATCTGGCTCCAAACTGTTTGCACTGTAAATAATAGTTTTAGTGTAAACGCGTTTATTGGGAAAGAATAACAGATTCTCCACTGTATGTTCCAAGGTGTTCTTGCACACTGTTACTGCTAAGGGAATCTGAACCTATTGTTCTAACCCTGTGATAAAATAGAATTCTAAACAACCATAAAAAATTAATAGACAACAAAACAGGGCTATGTAGCCAGCTTAGAAATGCTATATACAATGTAAACTATGAAAAAACAACTTGATAACAACAATAAATCTATGAAATTTCTAACATTTTTCCTGGCTATACAACCATTCAACATAGGCACTTTAACCATTTACTCCATAGTCTGTTTCTACTTTTTAAACCAGGGGATTTCTAAAAGCAGGTTGAAAGTAAAGCAGAATGCGCCTTCAAGCGCATTCTGCTTTACTTTCAGCCTGCTATAAGCTACCATAGATCTATTTGAATATTGAATATATTCTTATGTTGCATATTCATTATAGTTCAAATTGGAATTATTTTCTTCAGTGGAGAAAATAATTAGAGGCATAAAAAGGCGTATCTATGGGGTAATGGGTTAACACAAGTCTAGGTGCTTTCTGCACTATTCTTGTCCTGCATTAACCCACAACCCCCATAGTCTGTTTCTAGTTTTGAAGACAGATGCCCACTTAACCCTTTACTCCATAGATATGTATTTTTACCCATTTGATCTATTCCTCCATTGAGGAAAATAGTTCTAATCTATACAGTCATCAATATGTTTCACAGAAAAGATTTTCTATATACTAACAGTTGGTAGCTTAACCCTTCTCAAAAAAGTGTATTAAATGCGCATTTAATGCGCATTAAATGCGCGTTAAATGCAGCGGTATTCGCACCGTATTAAAGTGCATTTTTTTTCTTACCAAGTGCATTTAAAGTGAATTAAACTGAACAACAAGAGGGCCATGGCCCTTAATTCGCTCACCTGAGGACATTGAAGTTTGTACCTAAGTTGACTGGGCAAGACAACATTTTAATATAACTATAAATGGAGTTATCTTCCAGACAAGAAAACATGACAAAAGTGAATTTTGTTGCCAAGCTTATGACCCTTATCCATGACACATCCTCTTATAAAGCTATTTCCATTTCCAATAAATGATAATTATTTCACTAGCGTCAACAGAACTGGAATTATTTTCCTGACAATAAAATATGACAAAGGGGAAAAACTAAATATTGCTGCCCTTGTGCATGGCATTTTCTCTCATCAGTTTCTTTCCATACATAAAATTTCATTACAATAGCATCAGTAGAACTGAAGTTGTCTTCTTGACAAGAAAATATCACAAAGGGAAATAACTCAAAAAACAATGATGTCAGAGTTATGGCCTTTGCAAATGGCACTTCCTCTCATCAGGCTCTTTCCAAATAGGCAATTTCATTTTACCCATTACCCCATAGCATGTTTCTAATTTTGAAAATAGGTGGCCACCTAAAGCAGGTTGAAAGTAAAGCAGAATGTGTCTTAACCCTTAGCCTGCCACTCACGACTATAGCTTTATATGCAAACAGCTTGGATCCGGATTAGACGCCGAGTAACTCGGCGTCTCATCCGGATCCAAGCTGTTTGACACTCGGACAACATTTTCAGCAATTTTGAGCAACTTTGAAGCACTTTGAAACTTGAAGCAGACGAGAAATATAGCAGACGACAATTTATTTGGCGGGCTAAGGGTTAATGCACACTTTGCTTTACTTTTGCATCTTACATTTTCATGACTGTTTAAAGTGGAATTATTGAAAAGACATACAGATAACTCTGACAAAACCAATATTAAACATATGTATAAATATGGCATAAGACATAATTACATAACTGTCAGTGGATCACTTCCAGATCCTGTTTCTCTAAGTATGAATCAGACTGAACCATATCTAAACTTTAGCAGACAACATGTTCAGCTGATCATGACCAGTTCTGTGATACCCACTACCAGTTCAGAGTTGCATAATATTTGACCTCAGTGGCTAGAACGCTTGGGCTTACCCTTACCAGACTGAAATGATGTCTGCTTAAAACCTACTGTATGTGAAAAGTGTACAAAAAAACAATTTAGAAAATGTTAAGTTGGTAAATGAGTGGCAAATAGGTTGGATCCAGATTAGATGTAGCATTATGATTATGTTGAATCTGATCTGGATCCAAAATGTTTGCAAATATTGGCTATTTGCCCATAGTATATTAAGGGTAACTCAGGTAAATACAGTTCTGCCTAAATCAAAAATACTGTAAAACCTGCCTAGAGCAGCACTTAAACTGTGCAGGGTGGTGTCAAATGTGACCCTAGGGATTTCATTTTAACAAACTATAGATAGATCCACCAGGAGATTCTACTGTACAAATATCAAAGCTTAGGGCCTAGTAGTTTTGGGCAAGAAGATTTTTTAAAGATTTTTGCTTTTTTGCTTTTTCAAGCAGAGTTTGTGCTTTTTTTCCTTTTTTTTGAACAACTTCTGTAGAGAAGCATCCAAGGAACATCATAAGCAGTTTGAACTCTCCCTACAATCGGCGGGTTTCAGTAGAGATGTCGTTTGAAGTAAAAGTGAACGGACAGACGGACAGACGGACAGACAGACAGACGGACAGACGGACAGACGGACAGACGTACTACGGACGGTGAGCGGTCACAATAGCTCACCTTGAGCCTTTGGCTCAGGTGAGCTAAAAAGTACATTTAAAGTGCATTAATTCACTTTTTCCCTGCAAAAAGTACACTTTTTGATAGAAAGTAAATTAAAGTGTATTTTTTCTGCACTAAAAGTGCACTAAAAGCGAATTTTTTCAGGAAGTGTATTTTTACTGCACTGACAGTGCATTTTTTCTGCACTAAAAGCGTATTTATCTGTTTGAAAGTGCACTTTTAATTTGGAAAAATACACTTTTAGTGCAGCAAAAATTCACTTAAGTGTACTTTTTCTGCATCTTTTCTGTACTAAAAGTGTATTTTTCCTGCATTTTTTTCTCAAAAGTGCACTTTTGCTTCAGAAAATGCACTTTTAACGCACAATTAATACACTGAAAGTGTACTTTTTCAGCATTTTTAGCACAAAAAGTACACTTTTAATTCAGAAAAATACAGGAAATGTGCACTTTAATTCGCTTTAAGTATGGAAAAGATGCAGAAATAATACACTTTTATTAAGTAAAAAAATAAAATGAATTGAAGCCCAACCCCCGATTTAATTATGTTCCCTGATATCCATACAAAACTAGTTGCGTACCGAGTGTAATGTGTATAAACTCAAACGTTTTTGAGCTTTTCCAACATATCAAGGGCAGATAATTCTTGACCATTTAAACTGATTTCTCCCATAAATGAACCCATTTTAGAACTTATAGCCATATAAAGTTTTAAGTAGAAAAATTTCAGGTCGAGTTTTTTTCAATTTATACATGAACATGTACCAAACCAAATCTTTCTGTATTCTAGCAGATGGTACTCGCTTTTAACCCTTTCTCCATTACACCCATTGACAGTTTCGCCTGTACTATTTTAGACTACTGAAACACACCCCTGTTTGTGAGTACAATTTATACAGCGCAATACAAAAGACATTGCGAGCGTACGTCTCCAGTTTTAAATTTACTGGTATATTTTGAAAGAAAAATGATGGATGAAACATGAATGTCAAACATCTAACTACATATTTATGACTGTTTTATAAAACTATTATTTTAAAATTTAAAGAAAAATGGACATTTTACAAATGTGTTTCTCATTGCTGTTTTTTGGCATTTTTCGATGGTTGAAATTTTTTATTCACTGTTTGTCACATATTCAGATGCTTATATCCATCAAATCATATAAATGTTTCAGGAAAAAATGAGAAACTTTTCAATTTCATGCAGATTGGTTTACTGTTTCTAATCTTGAAGACTTGTGACTACTTAACATAATTGGAAAGTAAAGTAGATTAGCAGAATGTGCCTTAAATTTAATGCACATTCTGCTTTACTTTTCAGTCTGCTTTTAGACTATCTGCTAGAATATAGAAATCATTTATTATAATACATATTCTTGACTGTATAAATTTGAACTATTTACTTCAGACTAGAGGAATAAATAAAAGGCGTAAAAAGCTTATTTATGGGGAAATGGATTAATTAAGGGGCAAAATTTCTTTTTTTTTCTTCAAAGTCATGCAAACCTCGTAGAGGGTGTGCTTTGATTGGTTAACTCTGAAACTCAATCGGTGTATGGATAATGGAGGCGCCTTTTAGTGCATTTTATTATTTAATTTATTCCTCCACTGAAGAAAAACAGTTCCAATTTATAGTCATGGATGTATGCCAATTTTATCATAAAAAATAATTTCTAATTAATAGCAGATGGTAGCTATAAACAGGCTGAAAGTAAAGCAGAATGCACCTTGTGGCATATTCTTCTTTACTTTCAACCTGCTTTAACCCATTACCCCATAGCCTGTTTCTAGTTCCGAAGACAGTAGTTGAAAGTAAATCGGAATTATGCCTCTAAAGGTGCAATTTGCATTACTTTCAGTCTGCTTAAAGCTACCATAGATCTGCTAGCTAGGATATAGAAAATATTCATTAAACAGTAGTATGAGTATATTTATGATTGTACAAAAGTCATGTGTTAAGTGGAACTATTTTTCTTCAATGGAGGAATAAGTTAAAGGGGTAAAAGGAGTCAATGGGGTAATAGGTTAATAACTTAGTGGTCCCCTATCTTCAAAACTTGAAAAAAGCTATGGGGTCATGGGTTAAAGCAGACTGAGACATCTTGTGAAAGTAAAGCAGAATATGCCTTAAACATAATGCTTTACTTTCAAAACTGCTTTAAGTGTTCTTTTCAATACTAAAATCACTGGATCAATGGAGTAATGGGTTAATTAACTTCATTAATTGAGTTAATCAATGCAATAGGTCAAGTTGTTTTGATTGGTTTTGCATCATTAGCCACATTATAATTGCCTTAGCCTATGATAAAGCCAGAAAAAGTATGATAATAGGGTTCTTTTCTCCATTTGGTTCAATTCAATACAACATTTTCTCAGTTTGCATATGAGAATTTTCCCTAACACACTCACACATTCAACACATTTGGTAATAAGGATGATAATAAGGTTCTTTTCTTTAACATACTATTATCTTTGTCTTTGAGTAAATAATTTTTCAAAAGGCAATTTTATGAAATAATCCATTATTGTCAAAAGATGACTATTGGTTAAAACTATTGCTCATTCCAATCAGATAATTTTGCAAATACAAGTTCCTCTTACACCTTTTAAGCATATAATCATAATGAAAACCTGGCTTAACTACAGCCTAACATAAACTATATTATAGTTGTGGAAAACAAACTGCATATTTGCTGGAAAAAAAGAGAGATTTTACCTTTTCTTTTCTATCTGCTCTTTCTATAATGGCTGCCATTTGAACATTATCCCTCCCAAAATGCAAGGCTCTGATTGGCTAATAAAAGGGGATTTGCATTCTGGGAATATTATTAACTTAAGCTTGTATCCTTAACAAAACTTTTCCTTAATATAGATTTGTTAAATCTAAAACTCACAAAATATTTATTAAATACAATGTATAAAACTATATATTATATAGTATGAAAAATAGGGATTCATTCATTCTGAAATCAAGGCTGAAAAAATGCTTTTGGATTTTTGCACACCAGCATTTTTTTTACAATAACATAAAATTTACCTATTGAACTGAATAACAACAGGATCCAACCCCAGGCTAATTTAACCATTTATCCTATAGCCTGTTTCCTGTTGTGAAAATAGGTGACTGCTTAAAGCAGGTAGAAAGTAAAGCAGAATTGCCTTTAGGTGCATTCTGCTTTGATTTCAGCATGCTGTAAGCTATCACCTTCTAGAATAAAGAACATAATTATTCCTTATGATACATATTCATGACTATAAATTTGAACTAGTTTTTTTGTGGATACATAAATTTAAGGCATAAAAAGGCATATTGAGGAAGAATTTGGTTAGGTTATTTACATTTACATTACTAAAAGCAAATAAACCTCTAAAAAAGAGTAATTTCAATGGATTACATTTTTCCCTATCAAACCCTTAAATAGATTTAAATTAGGTAGCTATGTTAAAAAGGACATTTTCAACCCCAATTCAACATTAAGACAATTGCCAGTCAGCAAAAATGTTGCTGTAAAAAAACAAAACAATATCAGTAGGAAAAAATCACTTTTTATGCCTCTACAGCAGACAATCTTTTTAAAACAAAATCTTTTAATTAAAAGATAATGAAATTAAATAAATTTAAAAAAAAATAGTATTTTACTTTATCAACATAATTTGAATAATTTCAAAATTGTCTGCTTCAAATTTTTTGTATGATGGAAGGGTTAATTAATGTTTTAAAGAAAATTGGCCGAGTCAGGGTTCAAACCAGAGACCTGTACTCAAGTAAGTACATGAGAAATTGCAATAAAAAGCCAAATACAGTTCTGACCTATTTAAAAGAGGCGTTAAGAAATGACTTACTTTTCCTATAAAAGATGCTTTTAAAATGCACTTGCAAAATTATGAACACAATTTTCATAGAAAATAAAAGATACACTTATTTATAAAAGATTCACTTAAAGTGCACTTTTTGTAACATACAAAATCTTAAAAATTAAAAGATTCACTTTTACAAATAAAAAATGCACTTTAATGCAGTCCGTTTTAAAAAGATACACTTATTTGAAAAAGATTCACTTTTTGAAAAAATAAATACACTTTTTGCTAGGAAAAGATACAGAAAAAATACACTTTCAGAAAAAGATGCAGATATAATGCACTTCTCTTTCCAAAAGATGCAGGAAAAATACACTTTTTTGTAAAAGTGCAGAAAAAATACGCTTTTTGTCAAAAAATGCAGGAAAAATGCGCATTTAAAGTGTACTTTGGTAAAAAGTGAATTTTTTTTCGAGAAGGGAAAGCAGGCTAAAAGTCAAGCAGAATGTACATTAAGGCACATTCTGATTGACTTTCAACCTGCTTTAAGTGGTCAACTATCTTCAAAACTAGAAAAAGGCTTTGGAATAATGGGTTTAAGCAAGTTGAAAATTGAAGTTTTAGGTTGCTTTAAGCCATTATCTGCTAGGATATAGGAAATAATTCTAAATTTCCTATAGCGCATATTCATGACCATATAAATTGGAGCGTCAATTGAGGAATAAAGTAAAGGTGTGTAGATCTATATGGAATAAGAAGTAAAACTGCCATCATATAAGACTTCAAAACCATCTCCTTTGAATATCAACAGCACACAACTATTTATCCCTTTATCCCCATTTGATTCACATTTTTACGCATTTAACACAAATTCCTGTACTCAAAGAGATAGTTCCATTTTATGTAGTTATATAAATGAAACAAAAGAAATATTTCCTATTTCTTGGCAGATGTTGGCTTAAAGCATAATGAAAATAAAGTGGAATGCATCTTAATTATTAACTTTCAACCTGCTTTAATTAGTCACCTATCTTCAAAACTAGACACCCGCTATAGAGTAATGAGATATACAGGTAAATGTAAGTACAGTCGAAACGTGATAGTTCAAACTCCCTTAACTCATTATACCCTGAGACTTTCAATGGACAATTCCAGTTTACAATAAAGGCTGGTCCATTTATGACTTTTCAAGGTTGTTTTTCATAATATATTGCAAAGTGACAAATAGTGAAGCCCCTGATTAGAGGGCTCTTGCAGGAGCCCTCTAATCAGGGACTTTACAGTTTGCATTAGACCAGTGTACTCTAAACAGGTACACTTTTGGTAAAGGAGGCATATATGGGTCACTAGGGCTCAATGAGTTATAACAAACTTACCAGTACTTCATATATACTTAATTTTGATAAATTGATATCGTTTAACTCTTTCCTCCCTGAAACTTTAAATGGACAGTTCCAGTTTCCATTTAAGTCTAGCCTATTTCTGACTTTTAAGGGTTGTTTTGTCAATGTTTGGCATTATGACAAACAGTGAAGACCCTGATCAGAGGGCTCCTTTCGGAGCCCTCTGATCTGGGTCTTCACTGTTTGCACAGGACAAGTGTATTTTTCATGAGTACCCTGTTTAAAAAGGACGCCAATATGCGGGACTAGGGTTCAAAGGGTTAAGTAAAACATACCCGTATCTCAAAATTAAAACTTGGCTAAGCGACGTTTTAACGTAACTTTGAACTAATATGGGTATGTCCAAACTAAAGACTGTATTTTAACAACAATGCAAGTCTCACCAGATTCATGTCTAGATCCCAACTGTTTATAACAATCATTGCAAATTCACTTTGGGCCTGTCTTACAAAACATTATACGCCAAATGTTGTCGTATTCTAAAATTCTGAATTATTATCCATATCGTCATCTAATCCTGTCTTGTGCCACCTCTTTAAAATCGTTTTGAAAAGACGATCGCAAATAGATGTCACACGACAGGATTAAATGGAGAAATTAGACTTATTTTTTAAGTTTTTTAACTTACAACTGTTTTTGTCGTATGAAGTTTCATATGATGGGCCCCTAGCCCCGAGATTATAAAACTTTAAATTAACTCTGTGCTCAAAACTCAGAAATTTTCTCAGTTCATAAGACTTCAGCCATCATTTTATATAAAACCAGTCTTTGCATACATAATTCTACTGTAAACGAGAGCACCGCAAACGGGTGCTGGACGCTCGACTTTCATATACTTGAGACGGCTACATTTTTCAAACTTAAAGAATGTGTATGGGTGTTTAATGCCCTATTGATCATAGAAGTTTGTAAGCAACAACAACTCAAACATACTTGGACAGTCTACATTCCATTTAAAGTAAACTATAAGTAAAAACAAGGACAATAACTCTTGAATTGCACATTCCTGGTCACCTTTCTTGTTTGAATGAGTTGCCATTTTGATATAACACAAGTGTTTAAAGTTTCAAGTTAATATCTTTGACAAGTTTTAAGTAAATAAATCAAGGGAACTTACTCTGGAATTACAAATCACAGAGTAACCTACCTTGTTGTAATGAGTTGTCCTTTTGATACTTAACAAGTATTCAAAGTTTCAAGTTAATATCTTTCATAGTTATTTAGATATGTTAATTTATAACTTTTAAGTAAATAAAACAAGGGCAATAACTCTGGATACACAAACTTTAGTGTTACCTGTATTGTTGTAATGAGTTGCCCTTTTGATATTGAATAACTATTCAAAGTTTCAAGTTAATATCTTTCATAGTTATTTAGATATGTTAATTTACAATTTTGAAGTAAATAAAACAAGGGCAATAACCCTGAAATGACAAATCCCAGAGTTACCTGACTTGTTGTGATCAGTTGGCTTTTGATACAGAATAACTATTCAAAGTTTCAAGTTAATGTCTTTCATAGTTATTTAGATATGCTAATATACTATTTTGAAGTAAATAAAACAAGGGCAATAACTCTAAAATGACAAATCCCAGTGTTACCTGCCTTGTTATGAGTTGCCCTTTTAATACTGAACAACTATTCCAAGTTTCAAATGGATATCTTTGCTAGTTATTGAGATATGTTAATTTAAAATTTTTAAGTAAATAAAACAAGGGCAATAACTCTAAAATGACATTTCCCAGGGTTACCTGCCTTGTTGTAATGAGTTGCCCTTTTAATACTGAACAACTATTCCAAGTTTCAAATGGATATCTTTGCTACTTATTGAGATATGTTAATTTATCATTTTTCAGTAAATAAAACAAGGGCAATAACTCTGAAATGACAAATCCAAGGGTTACCTGCCTTGTTGTAATGAGTTGCCCTTTTGATACTGAACAACTATTCCAAGTTTCAAATGGATACCTTTGATAGTTATTTGAGAAATCAACTCTTACAAAAACCTTAAGCAAACAAGAGCCCCATGGGGCATATTTCGCTCACCTGAGAAAATAGCTGAAAAAATGGTGATAATAATTTAGGTCCAGGACTGACCTAGATATGCAACAGACCGGAACAATTTGAACAAATTATGTAAAGTATATTTAAAAGTGTCACCATACCGAATATCAAAACTCTGGCCATATTAGTGTCAGAGAAGAAGACGTTTGAAATTTTCTCTATATAACTCTATGTTAAACTGTGACCCCAGGGGCGGGGCCAATTTTGACCCCAGGTGTATAATTTGAA
This sequence comes from Gari tellinella, assembly GCA_922989275.2. Taxonomy (NCBI): domain Eukaryota; kingdom Metazoa; phylum Mollusca; class Bivalvia; order Cardiida; family Psammobiidae; genus Gari; species Gari tellinella. The sequence continues at coordinate 53,255,905 of OV277866.1, forward strand.
CAAACTTGATAGAGGACCTGTAGGCGACGGTATGTGCCAAATATCTAAGCTCTGGCCCTTGTAGTTTCAGAAAAGAAGATTTTTTAAGTTTTTTCATTGAAAAAAATCTATTTTTAGCTCCTGTGACCTAGTTATGCAACTGACCAGAACCATTTGAACAATTTTGGTATAGGACATCTAGAAGTGTCACCATACCAAATATCAAAGCTCTGGCCATATTAGTTTCAGAGAAGAAGACGTTTGAAAATTTCACTATATAACTCTATGTAAAACTGTGACCCCCGGGGCTGGGCCAATTTCGACCCCAGGGGCATAATTTGAATAAACTAGATAGAGGACCTGTAGGCGATGCTATGTGCCAAATATCTAAGCTCTGGTCCTTGTAGTTTCAGACAAGAAGATTTTTTAAGTTTTCAATGAAAAAAATCTATGTTTAGCTCCTGTGACCTAGTTATGCAACTGACCAGAACCATTTGAACAATTTTCTTATAGGACATTTAGAAGTGTCACCATGCCAAATATCAATGCTCTGGCCACATTAGTTTCAGAGAAGAAGACGTTTGAAAATTTCACTATATAACTCTATGTAAATCTTTGATCCCCAGGGCGGGGCCAATTTTGACCCTAGGGGCATAATTTGAACAAACTTGATAGAGGACCTGTAGATGATGCTATGTGCAAAATATGTAAGCTCTGGCCCTTCCAGTTTTTGACAAGAAGATTTTTTAAGATTTCCTTATTTTTTCACTTTGGTTGCCATGGCAACCAAAGTTCTGCATTGTTTTTAATTCTTTGAACAAATTTAAAAGAGCTTGACCCAAGGAACATTTCTGTAAAGTTTGGTTGAATTCTGTCAAGCGGTATAGGAGGAGATGTCATTTGAAGCAATTGTTAACGACGACGCACGACTAACGACGGACGACGACGGACACAGGGCCATCCCAATAGCTCACCTTGAGCCTTTGGCTCAGGTGAGCTAAAAACTTAACCAATGCAGACGCTGAGACGACAGGGTGACGACAATAGCTCGATTTTTCGAAAAAGTCGAGCTAAAATATATCCAAATGAGGATCCTAAAACCAAATAAAACATGTTTTTTTTTTAACCCATTACCCCATAAATACTCCTTTTTACGCCTCTTAACTTATCCCTCCACTGAAGAAAATAGTTCAAATTTATACAGTTGTGAATATTTAACATTAGAAATAATTTCTATATTCTAGCAGCTGGTAGCTGAAAGAAGGCTGAAAGTAAAGCAGAATGCGCCTTAAGGCACATTCTGCTTTATTTTCAACCTGCTTTAAGTTGTTACCTGTCTTCAAAACTAGAAACAGGCTATGGGGGTAATGGGTTAAACACTACAGCATGGAAATGAAATTGAGCTTTGAGCAAAGAATTTAACTGATTTAATTTTTAACAACCTCGGGCCCTGTAGTTCGCAGAATGTTAGGCCATTCTACCCTAATGACAAGTGAACTAATCTGAAAGGTCAAAGTTTGCACCCTTTGCCAGTTATAACATATTGTTAATAACCCGTAAATACAGTCGAACTTCGATATCTCAAACTCGTTTACTTCGAACTATCCGATATTTCGATACATAAATTACATTATGCTCGGTTAAGTAGAATATACCCGTGTTTCAAAGTTAAAACGTGGCTTAGCCACGTTTTATCTTTGAAATACGGGTATATTTGACATAACTGAGTTCAAGATATCGAAGTTCGACTGTAGTGAAATATTGACCAGGGCTCCAGATAATGGGGGTATTTCAAAAATAAAAATCTTTATTTCTGAATTAAATCCTATGGTGTCACTACTCATTAGAATCATCTCAAAGAGACGATTCTAATGAGTAGTGACACCATAGGATTTGGGCTGAAATGATAGAGAAAATGTTGGATTTGTTCAGTTTGCCCCTTCTTATCTAGAGCCCTGATAGACTAGAGTCTATTTGGAACACAATCAATGTTTCTCCCGTTAAAATGCCAACACTCTCATTTCAACTCATTACTCCACAGGAACACATCTTTACATCTTAAATTCATTCTTCCACTGAAAAAAACAGTTCCAATTGATACATTCATGAATATGCATTTTGAAAAATAGTTTGTATTTTCTAGCAGATGGTAGCTTAAAGCAGGTTGAAAGCACCTTAAGGTACTTAATGCTTTACTTTCAACCTGCTTTAAGTGACTATCTGTCTTCAAAACTAGAAACATGCTATGGGATGAAGATTTAACTGCAGACAACAATGTAGCACAGATTTAACCCTTTTCCCTTTAGCTCATGTATCCAATGATATGTGTAGCCATGTACTCATTCAGCAATATTTCAAAGATATGATGATTCTTTGCAGCAGCAGTACTAGCTTAGAAACTCACATAATACATGTTAAAAGGCTTGATGAAAAGGAATACTGAACAAAGTTTTATACTGAAAGATACTGTACACAGTTATCTGGTTTCAAAGAGGTGCCACCACATCCTCAGGAGACTTGCATCCCAAGAAGAATTATTGGTATCCATTCTACCAATTTATTTCCCTTTTCCTAAGAAGCTCACATGTAATTGAACTATTTAACAAGAAAGGTGACATGTGGTGACAAATGTCACAGTAATGCAAACACAGAACTTTACTTTTGTACGATAATTTCAGCATTCTTTGCTTACAAAACAGTGAAATTTATATATTAAAGGTAGGTAATTGGGTTCTATGAACTAATTTATAATATTTGAGTTTTGACTTGACTAATTACTTTTCTGTTAATCTGAAATATTTATTGCATTTTACATCGTTATGCAAGAACTATCTCAATGTACACTTAAGCTGTATGGTTTTTATGTATACTCTATTCTGGTGACAGTCTCTTATAATTCATTTATGAATTAATTAATCGCGATCTTTTCACGCTTTATTATTAATTGTGAACAATTATATTATCACGACGGGGAAAAAATTGGAGCAAATCGTAGCCTTGTACAGCAACGCACATACTTTGCATTTTATTCTACATAAAAAAGTACTTTGTCTGCCATTTTGGACGCCATTTTGAATTATAGATTATTTATTTCTATTTTGAACTTTAATTATGTCACAAAAGATCAAATTGAGCAATAATTCGCTGAAAAATCTGTTAAAGCTTATTGAATCAAACCTAACAGTTAGCCAGATATATGCCGGCGGCCATCTTGGACGCCATCTTGAATATCTTAAAATGCTCAAGGATGACCGGCGGTCATACATCACATCCTTGACGCTGAGGGTCTATTCTACCAAAAACCACAAAAACATTTTCTATACAACTCCAAGCAAGGTTAAACGTGTCCGCGGCCGGACTAATATGACAGGTAATTGCTAGTAATGTACAGTGGAGAATCTGTTATTCTTTCCCGTTTAAACGCAAACGTACGCAAACGCAAAGCGCTAAAACGTAGAAAAGAAGAACTTTTGGACAATTCTGATAATTCTTGTTTATCTTGGTGGCAAACAGTTTGAAGCCTGATCAGACGCCGGGTTACCCGGCGTCTGATCTGGCTCCAAACTGTTTGCACTGCAAATAACAGTTTTAGCGTAAACGCGTCTATTGGGAAAGAATAACAGATTCTCCACTGTATAGGCAGATTGAAAGTAAAGTAGAATGTGTCTTAAGCTATTGCTTTAAGCTACTATCTGCTAGAATATAGACAATATTTCTTAAGAAGCATTTTTGTGACAGTATAAAGTGGAACTATTTTCTTAAGCAGAGGAATAAATCAAAGACACAAAAAGTGGAGTAATGGGTTAAAGGCAAGAAATCATGAATTCTCCTATTTGGAAACACTTTTAATTCATAACAAAATTTCTGGTTTGTTTTTACGGAACTTTTACACGATGGAGTTTTATTTCCAGAGTTTTTAAAACAATTTTATCTTCTACTCTGGCTCGTTTTTTCTCCACCTTGTTTTTACGTATCCCGGTGTCACTGGTATGTATTCTGGCACTAGAATCACTTCTCTTTCTTTTACAACCTCTCTTTGTATCACTCGATGAACTTGTATCATCACTTTTTCCAGAGGTACAACAGCAACAAGGTTTTCTTGGTTTTGGTGACCGTGGTAAAGAAACTCTTTGTTTCTCTAACTGCTTATCTTCACCCGCACAGCTATCTTCTTTATCAACGTTTCTGGATCCCTGAATACTTGCAGATCTACCTAATGAGCCACCATCCTTGTCGTCATCTTGTCTTTGTTTCACTACTTCACTAGACTCTGATAAAGATAAACGTCTATTTGTTGAGCTTATAGATAAAACACCCTTCCTCACACCTTCTGATTCTTGTTTCTGTGGAGCGGTCTCTATTCTATCTGGGTATCTACACTTACATGCACTTCCTATTGAGTCCACTTCCTCCGCTCGCTGGTCGTGTTCCCTCACTGAACAGTAAACAAGTTCACATGGATGTCTACAAGTTCTTCTACTCGGAGTACTACCTAATACACCAGTTTTCTTCTGGTTTTCATTGTTTTCCTTTACATGTTTTCCCTGAGCTGGTGTTGTGCTAGCTGACTCGCTGTCACTGACCTTTCTGTCAGTACTACTGTCACTGGACCTACTGCTACTCTTCAGTTCCCAACAGTGTAGAGTCATCTGATGCTCCATGTATCTGGCCGCTGCAGACATAAACTGTCGCCTCTTACGAGCAACCTGGGGGTGGCCAGGGTCTGGATAAAACAACTCTGAAACACACAAAACACAAACTCAGGGTCCAAAGTTATAAAGCTTTTGAGCTGAGTCTGAGTGTGTTCTCAAGCATTTGATTGGTCAGATTTGAGCCTAGGCTCAAATCTGACCAATCACATGCTTGAGAACGACTTTAGACTCAACGGGAAAGCTTTATAACCTTGGACTCAGGATTCCAGATAAGAGGTAGTAAACTGAACAAAACCAACATTTTCGAACTCATTTTCTGCACCAAATCCTATGATGTAACTACTTATTATAGCTGTATCAAAATGAATATTCTCATCAACAGTAACACAATAGGGTTTAATGTAGATATCAAGATTTTAGTTTTTGAAATAAACCCCTAATCTGGAGCTCAGTAACTACATTACACTACAACTCAATCAAGCAGATCTCAAGATATGGGAAGATTTTCGAATACAGTCGAACTTCGATATCTCTATTTCGCTGATTCCTATTTTGTATTTTTCCAGTATTTCTACTGTTGAATTTCATGGTGTCTACGTCATTCAAGTCAAACATATCCTTATTTCAAATTTAAAACATAGCTTACCCATGTTTAACCTTTAAAAAACAGATTATGTCCCACTTAACCCTTTGAACACTAGTCCTACATATAGGAGTCCTTTTCAAACAGTATACATGTGGAAAGTGCACTTGTCCTATGCAAACAGTGAATACCCAGATCAGAGGGCTCCTTACCGAGCCCTCTGATCTGGGTCTTTACTGTTTGTCATAATGCAAAACATTGACAAAAACAACCCTTAAAAGTCAGAAATGGACTAGACTAAAATGGAAACTGGGATTGTCCATTTGAAGTTTTAGGGAGGAAAGAGTTAAGCAAGCTTATGTTATTGAAGTTTGATTGAACCAACTACCAGCTGTCTCTACCAAACTTGATGCTGTGACTCATAAGAATCACCTTTTCATGACAATTCTATTGAACAGTCACAACATAAAGTAAGATACATGTAAAGAAAAATCACTGAGGTGGGCGTATAAAAACATACAGTACAACCTCTCTATTACAGGGCTCTAGATAAAGGGGGTAAACTGATCTATTCCAAGGTTTTCTCACTTATTTCAGCACCAAATCATATGATGTTACTACTCATTTCGAGACGATTGTAATGAGTAGTGACACTAAAGGGTTTAATTAAGAAATAAAGGTTTTAGTTTTTGAAATACCCCCCTTATCTGGAGCCCTGCTATTATGACCACTAAATTGTGTTAATTATCAAATGTTTAAGCCAGGTGACTGCCAAAAGCAATGTGACTTTTACGTTCACCTTGCTTTAACCTACCACCTGTCTTTCATAAATCGTTTAGTTTCTTATTGTAAGTGGTAGTTATAGAGAGGTTTTATTGTAATTCTTTCCAAACAAATATGTTTGCACTCAAGAACTAATTTATCCACTGCAAATAGTTTGTAGCCAGATCACACTAGGCCAGAAAATTTAGGTTCCAAACTGTTTGACACTTGTAGATAGGAATACAGTCGAACTTCGATATCTCGAAGTCGTTTAACTCGAATTATCCGATAGTTCGACAAATGAACTGCATTATTTCATGCTCGGTTAAGTCGAACATGCCCATATTTCGAAATTAAAACGTGGCATAGCCAGGTTTTAACTTTGAAAAACGGGTATATTCGACTAAACCGACTTCGAGATATCGAAGTTTGACTGTACTTATAAGTGTGAAATTGGATAGAAATCAGTTAAGTACTTCAGTCAACAAGAGTTGTCAGAGAGGCAAGGCAACAAAGCTTGCTGGCATCAGATGATATTTCCAAACTCAGAGTCTGAGTTCAGTCAACTCAAGGTCAATGGGTCAAATTTTTTGTAAGCATGGAATGATCTTGTCCATATACACATGCATATACCAAATATGAAAGCAATATCTCAAGGGACATAGGAGTTGCTGAAGTTATTTTTTCCACTGAAGAAAATAGTTCCAATTTATATAGTCATGAACATGTATCAAAAGAAATATTTTATATCCTGCAGATGGTAGCTAAAAGCAGGATGAAAGTAAAGCAGAATGCATTTTAAGGCGTATTCTGCTTTACTTTAAACCTGCTTTAAGATCACCTATCCTCAATACCAGAAACAAGCTATTGAGTAAGGAGCAGCACTCCAGATAAGGGGAGTATTTCAAAAACTAAAATCTTTATTTCTGCATTAAACGCATTGGTGTTACAACTCATTTGAATCTTCTCTCCCAGACAATTCTAATGAGTAGTTACACCATAGGGTTTGGTGCTGAAATGAGTGAGAAAATGTTGGATTTGTTTGGTTTACTTCCTCTTATCTGGAGCCCTGCATGATAGGGTTAACAACTGGGCCCCGTTTCATAAAACTTTGTACGACAACAACGGTCGTAGTCAAAACTTTAAAATACATCTAATTTCTGTATCTAATCCTGTCTTGTGACCTCTCTTTGGAATCGTCTTTTCAAGACAAATTCAAAGAGATGGCATAAAACAGGATTAGATGGAGAAATAAATAATAATTGAGACTTTTATAATCTGACTTACAACAATATTTGTTGTACGAAGTTTTATGAAACGGGCCTCTGCAAATAGAGTAAACAACTGGAGCCTACCTGGGAACACCTTCTCTGCACCTGGCTTGAATCTCACAGCAGAGAACTTGGGTGGGCTAGATTTAGACATCTTGAACACGAGGAACTTCTTGATGTTGTCTTCCAGGTTTATCTTTTCAGCTAGTAACATTCTCTGTTTTTCTTCAGTAAGATTGATGAAGACTGGAGGCTGAAAGAAGCCCTTAGCACTTGCATGGTGGTTGGATCCGACACTTGTTCCTGTATCTGACATCTCGCTATCTGTGTCACAGTTACCCTCAGCATCAGCTGTAGCAATGGTGGCTAACATATGAAGGGACATGTCTGCACTGTTGGACTTATTCAAAGGAGCTATCTTTGTGTACCATCGATTCACTCGTGATGCCATACCATGTGATCCTGGTGAGCCTGAGTGTCGTGATGCGATTGGTGTTGATGTTGTTGGTAAGTCTAGATCACTTGAAGTATTCAAAAAATGACCAGCAGATGCAAGTGATACTGGGGAATGCACTAAATCACTGAAATCCTCGTGGTCAGGCTTAATTACTTGTTCATTGACACTGGAATCATTATTCTCAGTCTTCTCTGAATCGTTTATCTTACTAACCATGTCTTTCAATACTTCACTCACAATTGTGTTCCTACCCTTCTCACTAGATTTACTGGCAACACTTAATGATTGTGTCAAACAGCTTGGATCCGGATGAGACGCCGAGTTACTCGGAGTCTCATCCGGATCCAAGCTGTTTGCATATGGAGCTATAGTTGTGAGTGGCAGGCTAAGGGTTAATGTTTGTGTGGAACTGTGTTCTGGGCCTGGGGACTGAACACTTTCAGACTTTATCACTGACTCTCCATTCAGATCTTCTTTCTCACTTCCACTGTCTACACCACACTTTCTATTTATGACTGGCACAAAGGAATTATACCCTTCCTGAATAGATGGATCACTTTCGTTACTTCTATTATCACATTTGGTATCATTTGAGATCACTCCACCAACATTGTTCTGTGACCTTTTTGGGCCACTCAATTCCAGCATTTCTGACCCTTTCAAGTCACCCGTGTCAGCTGTAAATCTACATATGTCACCAGAGATATTTGTTTCTTTTGTAACATTCATCCCGTTATTTCTCATTTGGCTTTCACCACTACTTGTATTAACATGTTTTAGTTGATGTAAAGTGTCTGTCCTTGTATCATCCAGTTTGTATGTGACTTCTTTATGGTTGTCCTTATGAACACATGGCTCAACTTTTGTTTCTAACTCACACACGAACCCTTGTACCACCTGTTCCTCCCCAGAAGTACCATTATTGTTGTCCAGACTGTTCAGTATCTGCTCTACCATTATCATTTCACTCTCACTTAACTGGTCTTTGAGCTGTTCTCTATCTGCTAAAATATACTTTCCTGGTCTTAGTAAAGTCATTAAACTCTCAAGTCCAATGTCTTGTGTTTGGACAGTTTGTTCATCTACTTCTACAATTTTTCCAGGTTGGATAGCTGGTTTTGGCACCGAGTCGAAATTATCAGATATCTTTTCACTATCACTTTTAGTTTCTGAACTATCCAGACTTTCTGTTTCAATTCTTGAAGTTTTTAAACAGCCCTTCGAATCACTAGGGGTGTGAATGTTCTTGTTGAAGTTTGTAGAAGAAGGCAGGGTGTCTTGCATGCTAATATCTTGTGAGATTATTGTCTCTAGTCTTCTACAGGCAGCTGTTACCTCTCCACTGGCTACATCATTCCTACAAGATGAAGCTGCATGCATATCAGTTGTTGTATCAGCTAATGAAGCAACCACTTTTGATTCTTTCGTTTGAATTTCTGGACTAAAACGATCAGTCTCATATTCCCCCCTATCCCCAGTAAAATCTTTCTTCCGTAACCGAATTTGACATCCATCAGATACAATATTGAATGCAAATGCAGAATTGTCAAAACACACCCTACCTTCAGTACTGGCACAGAGTTTCAAGCTTTTAGCATTGATAGCAAACTTTCTATTTTCTGTGTTAAGTCTTTTACAGCATACACTTGTTGTTGGTGTAAAACTGTAACACCCTGCACAGAAACTTTTTACCATGTCTTTAATTTTGGCAACAGGTTTTCTTTTACAAATCTTTAAACACAAGCAGCATCTAACATCTACAACATCAATCCATAAAGTGTTAGACACTAGCCAGTTTGAGGAGAAGTGTTCTTCCAACTCCTCCGGTAGGCTGACTGGTGTAAGGCTCAACTTTGTCAAAGCCCACTGCAGTTTCTTCACTGTAAACACGTCCATTCTCACAAGTTCCTTCAAGGAAATATAGGTTTTATCTTCAAATTTAAATCCTGAGAAACAATATCTGTTCACTTTGAAAGTGCCAGCATGGTAAGTTTCCAAACAGATACCATCTTCCTCAATATTTTCTGAACCCTCTACAATCACTAATCTATACTGAGACGTTTCTAGTGTCTCTCCTGCATTGGCCGACATTGTCACTGTCTCTTCTGCATTGGCAGACATTTCTTGTAAATTCTCAGGAGTACAGACAGTTCTTGTGTCTTGTGCAGATTCCGTACCTGCTAGTATTAATGTTGCAGTCTGAGGTACTGTATTTGTCACTTCTGGAATCTGAGTGTCTGTTTCTAAATACACCATTTCTATTGGTTCATATTCTACATTAACTGGTGCTGCTCTGCATTCATATCCACATGCAGAACATTTTAATGCTGACGAGCCCAAACTCTTACAGTAAATGGTGTCATTGGCAAGAGATTTAACTATATCATTCTGGTTTTCAATTTTCAAAATAACTTTGCTCAAAGTTCTGATATCAGCGAGACTTATGAGATCTGTAACCTTGGTCAAGGCATTGACCTGGCACTTCTGTCTCAGTAACTCCTTTTCATTGTCACCAGTTTCCTGAATCTCAATATCTCCCAAATAATCTATGATTGTCCTCTCAAACCATTTGGCCACTGTTGAGCCAACATCTCGTAAAAACAAGGCCAATGAAATAAAGCAATCATTGTCTTTCATGAAAGCATAGAGTTCAAAGTTTCCAATCCTGATAACATTAGCTTCTGGTAGCCTGTACATCTGACCATCACGGACAAACACCTGATCTACTGGCACCTCATCCCTCACCACAGAGGCTGGACACTTACACTGCAGCTGAGACTGAATTATCAGATTACGTGTTCTGCTACTGCTAGACATCTTACCTTGCCGTATATATTTCCTCTTTTGTTTCACTTTATCACTTATTTCAAGGGATTTTTTAAATGTCTCTTGTAGTGTTACTTTCACTGTTTCTTGTTCTAATTTTATTGGAGACTTAACCGGAGAGTGTTTAAATGGTGAAACCTCTTGTTTTTCAAAATCATCTATAAAGTTCCAAACATTTGAATCCATATCAGCATCCAGTATTAGAGCTGGTTCAAAGTCAGTTTCACTCAGAGATGGAATGCATTTTTGCAGATCATTGGAACTAGAAACCATAGTATTGCTTAGACCTTGAAACTGTGAAAGATTTCCATTAATGTCTACTTCATCATCCACCTCGAACACTACAGTCAACTGGTCAGTTTGGTTTTCCCAGGCCTCACTGCCTTCATCAAGGAGAGATCTGACTACATCACAATCAGCCTGCATACTAACACTACAACTGGGAAGGTGAGGTATAGTGTTGGATACCAGGGAAGTCAAGGTACTGTTCAGTGTAGCCTGAGGTGCTGTGCTGGGTACCAGTGAAGTCAAGGAACTGTTCAGTGTAGCCTGAGGTGCTGTGCTGGGTACCAGGTAACTTGAGGTACTGTTCAATGTACCCTGAGGTGCTGTGCTTGGTACCAGGGTACCTGAAGTACTGTTCAGTGTAGCCTGAGGTGCTGTGCTTGGTACCAGGGTAGTTGGGGTACTGTTCAGTGTGGCCTGAGGTATAGTGCTGGGTACCAGGGAGGTCAATGTACTGTTCAGTGTAGCCTGAGGTGCTGTGCTGGGTACCAGGAAACTTGAGGTACTGTTCAGTGTAGCCTGAGGTGCTGTGCTGGGTACCAGGTAACTTGAGGTACTGTTCAGTGTAGCCTGAGGTGCTGTGCTGGGTACCAGGTAACTTGAGGTATTGTTCAGTGTAGCCTGAGGTGCTGTGCTGGGTACCAGGTAACTTGAGGTACCCTTCTGAGTATCCTGCAGGTTGGCTGTAGAGAAGTGCTCATCAGTGAAATTTGGATACCTGTAAATAAATAACTTATGATCAAATACAACCAAACTTTTGTTCACACCTAAAACTTTTAATGTTTCTAATTAAGTCTAGTCCAGTTATGAACGTATGACTATTGTTGTAATATTGCAAGCTGGCACAAAGTGCAGCCAATGTTAACATAGGAGAAATGCACTCCTGGTCAATGAGATCTATCTGTATATGAAGTTTGAAGTCAATAGCTCTTATACTTTAGAAGTTATGCTCCGGACAAGCCGGACGGACGGACGGAAGTGCCACCGAAGTGGGTTAGAGGGCCTTTTCTTTTGTTATTTTCTTTTGTTTGAATAACGGGCCACGGCCCCTTATTCTATTGTTACGGAATGAACTCTATTGTCTTCTTTTGTTATGTTTACCGTTATCTGGCCAGAAAAGGCCCTCTAACCCATTTCGGTTGTGCGGACGGACATCCTTCCATTTGGGCACTTGTTGAGTTTTTCTTTTGTTTAAAAGTACCCAATAGCAACCAAAAAAACCAACAATAACAATAGGGCAATCACGGAATTAATGGAATCTATTGTTCTCCCTACCCAACAAAGGACCTTTCGTGCGTGCGGACGGACGGACGTGGTGACTCCAGTATACCCCCCCAAACTTCGTTTGAAGGGGTATAACAATGCTAGATAAAACAGTTAAATCTAGTTAACCACATAACAAATAGTATGCACCAATGGACACCAGAACAAACAGACTGACAGGACAATCACGATATGTGTAACTGATGGTTCTCAGTGGGCGGCCCCCATCCAAGCGACTCTCTATAAATGTCTGTTGGAATTCTGACTCGAGCAGCTGTCACCAGCATTTCCATTTTTCCCACTGGTCAGCAGGCTTTCACTATTGTTTCAACTTAGCCCCCTGCTCCCTGTCTAGGAGCAGCCAGATTCACTCAAGGCCATCATTGCAGTGCAAGATTTTATTAAAGTCCAAATTATAATTCTAATAATATCCAAGTATGATGGCAACCTCTAAAGACTAACACCAAATTCATTCAAAGTTACAAGAAGACTTGTTCTAACTTAACTGTTATTTCTTTAAACTTTCAATGTATGTTTATGGGCAAGAATTTAGATCATTATCCTGTTCAATCAGAATTCATAAGCAATCAAGGCTTTTAACCAATGAAAAAGGTTGTAACATATCTTATCTATAACGAAATGACAGTTGTGCGGTTTGATTATTATCATGACTAAAATAAACAAGTGACATATAAGCCAATTACTGTTGGGCATCAGACAAGGGCCATATATAGCCTCTAAGTGGCAGGTTAACAATCTAAGCTGATTAATGATAAGATGCATATCAACAGAATCAATTAAAATGTTCAACTTAAATATGACAATCAGTGAATCACTATTTGCCTCCTGCACACTTAATTTGAAAATATCAGTAGTTTTACTGAAGTTCCAGGGCTCCAGATAAGAGGGAGTAAACTGAACAAATCCAACATTTTCTCACTCATTTCAGCACCAAATCCTATAGTGTTACTACTCATTAGAATCGTCTCTTCGAGACGATTCTAATGAGTAGTAACACCATAGGGTTTAATGCAGAAATTAAGATTTTGGAATTTGAAATACTCCCCTTATCTGGGGCCCAGGACTGCTGAACCCTTTAGTCTTTACCCACTGTCTATTTCTAGTTTTGAAGACAGAATATAACCACATAATACAGGCTGAAGTAAAGCAGAATGCACCTAAAAGCACATTTTATGCTTAAGTTTCAGCCTGCTGTAAACTATCATATGTTGGGATTTAGAAAATATTTCTTATGGTACATTTTCATGACTGTTTTCTATGTCATGAACTATTTTCTTCAGTGAAGGAACAAATTAAATGTGCAATAAGGCGCTTCTATGGGGGAACGGGTAAAACAATGATTTGTTCTTAGTAAGTGACCCAAAAGGAAGAGTAAATATTTGACAAAGAATTGTTGTCAACAACCTTGAGAACTACAGTGGAGAATCTGTTATTCTTTCCCAATAAACGCGTTTACGCTAAAACTATTATTTGCAGTGCAAACAGTTTGGAGCCAGATCAGACGCTGGGTTACCCGGCGTCTGATCAGGCTCCAAACTGTTTGCCACCAAGATAAACAAGAATTATCAGAATTGTCCAAAAGTTGTTCTTTTCTATGTTTTAGTGCTTTGCGTTTGCGTACGTTTGCGTTTGAACGGGAAAGAATAACATATTCTCCACTGTACCAGGTGACTTATACACCTGCGCTTTTGAAGGCACAACCCCTGTGTGAAAAGAGCGCTATATAAATCTGGTATAATAATAATAATAATATACACCTGACCAAATTATGAAATAACTGATGTTTTGGGCCTTATGTATTTCACCATTTGATTTGGTTGCATCCATGGATGTGGTCCAGTAGTATAGCCCTTGACTACAATACCAGAGGTCATGTATCTCATCCCCCCACCCGACCAAGTCCTTTGGATGTGACTTTATAATCCCAGGTCCGATGAATCAGTGCTTTACACTGAGCATCCCATTGTACCAGAGTAGGGCATCTTGCCCAGATTTTCTGTATCCCCTGCCCTCCCTCTGGGACATCCAAATAGCCAATAGATGGCAGAAACCTACGTTAACTAACCAAACCACTTATGACAGCCAGATTTCTGCTTGGTTGAATTGAATTGAAATATATTTTGTAATGAAAAGAAAAATAACACCTTTGCTAACATTCCTGAATACACATCCATTCCTTGAGATGTACATTAACAGTAAAAACCCTCTATAACAAACACTGAAATAAGTTTATTAGTTTGTGTTTAAAGGGACTCGCAACCGGATGGTGTACTTGTCAAAATAAAATAAAATACTCAAATAAAAGCAAATTTGTGGCATTATTTGGCTTCTGACATTAAAAAAATATGATCAGTCCAAAAAAAGTCTCAAGAATCGTCACCGAATCTTAGTTTTTTAGATATTTTCCATCGTTTTTCTATAGCGTCAGCTGACGGTATAGTTGTTGTTGTTGCTTCTCTACACGGGCTCAGACATAAACCCGAGCCGAATATGTATAAATCAATCGCTACCAGTGAAGTACTTTAATTCGCTACCATATAGATAGAGAGCCCCAGTACCCGCGTGGTTAAGGCATTTGCCTTTGTTTTCATGTTTGTCTCCGCATGGAGGGTCAGGGGTTCGAATCCCACCAGAGCTTCTTCCTTTTTTTTTTTAAATGCATTTTTTAACAGAATTTATTATCCAAAACTAAATCTTACCCATTTATATAAGCATTTGACATATATTTACAAATTACTATTTTTAATGCTAAATCCGGTTGCGAGCCTCTTTAAGGCAGGTTGCTGCTTAAAACAAGGCAAAAGTAAAACAAAGCTCCTTTAGGAACTAACTGTTTTTACTTTTACCTTGCTTTAAGCTGTCATCTGCCATTCATGCTAAATTAGCCTATTTTTTGTGGTTGTAATAGAGAAGCTTTACTGTAGTCTAACTCTTTAAACACCATGGACCTGTTTAAATGCACTCATTACATTTACAAACAGTGTAGAACCAGATCAGAGGGCTCCTAGTGGATCCCTTTGGTCAGGGTCGGCACTGTTAATTCATAAAAAAGTCTGCACTGTTAACTTTGTCCGAAAAAAAATCATTTTTTAACTATCTAAAATTTCAAAGTAGACTCATTCGTATTTTTGCAACTGAAAAGATCTAAACGGGAATCTAATAACCCACAAAAGTTACTTAGTGTTGATAGAGATAAAAGAAAAAGATGGAAAGTGAAAAACAGTTAGTGATCACAATAGCTCACTTCAAGCTGTTCAGCTGACCTTAACCCATTACCACATAAATATGCCTTTTTAAGCTTTTAATTTATTACTTCCCAGGAAGAAGTTATTTTTTAAGTAGTTCAAACTTATTCAACATTCATATGGATCATAAAATATATAATATATATCCAAGCAGATGTAAGCTTAACCCATTACCCCATGAATACGCCTTTTAACGACTCTAATATATTCTTCCACTGAAGCAAATAGTTACAATTTATTCATACATGAATATGTTTTATAAGAAATATTATCTATTTTCTAGCATTTAATAGCTTAAAGCAGGCTGAAAGTAAAGCAGAATGTGCCTTAAGGCACATTCTGCTTTACTTTCAACCTGTTTTAAGAAGTCACCTATTTTCAAAACTAGAAACAGGCTATTGGGTAATGGGTTAAAGTAGGCTCAAAGTAAAGCAGAATTTGCATTAAGGCGCATTCTGCTTTACTTTAAACCTGCTTTAAGTGGTCACATTTCTTCAAAACTAGAAACAGTCTACAGGGTAATGGGTTAAAGAAAAGCATGCATTCTGATTGACAAAATCACACAGTAACCAAGTAATAACTGTATAAGTATCAAAGCATATCATTATGAGTAAGTGGTGTTGATGCTAGACAAAATGGTACAAATAGAGGATCTTACGTGAGTGCTCACTATGTATCCTTTTTAATAAACGAGTTGACTTAATAATATAACGTGTCTTGGCAAGGGTCATATTCATTTTTGTCAAAGAGATTATTAAAACTGATAAATAATAAGCACAAATGTGAGATTCTATTTATCACACAAGTTTAAGCACCTATTAAATTGATTGAAGCCGTAGTTTGTAGACCCTCCGCTATTTAGATTTTCTGCCAAAACATTACATTGATTATGTTAACGTTGCGTTCCAATACATGCAGGGCTTGTGGATGAACAGGTTTGGCCGGAGCAAAAAATAGGATATTCTACTAGTGGATTACATATTTACATAATGGCTTTATGTCACTCCCAGACCACAAGTTATGTGATAAATCTAGTTAACCTTGTTACAGTCACACGGGCAGATGGAAGGAAAGACGGTTGGATAGAAAGGATAATAACTATAGGCCTCTGCATCTATTGAAAAAGTCTTTAAACAGTTTGCTACTTAATGTAACCCAATAGAAGCGACTTTTAGCTCATTTTTTTATTCCTCCGCTGAAGAAAATAGTTCCAAATTATACAGTCATGAATATACTTTATAAGAATTATTTTCAGTTTCCTTGCAGATTATAGCTTAAAGCAGGCTGAAAGTAAATCAGAATGTGCCTTAAGGCACATTCTGCTTTACTTTCAACCTGCTTTAACTCTTTCCTCCCTGAAACTTCAAATGGTCAATCCCACTTTCCATTTTAGTCTAGTCCATTTCTGACTTTTAAGGGTTGTTTTTGTGAATGTTTTGCATTATGACAAACAGCGAAAACCCCGATCAGAGGGCTCCATAAGGAGCCCTCTTATCTGGGTATTCACTGTTTGCATAGGACAAGTGCAAGTTTCATATGTACACTGTTTGAAAAGAACGCCTATATGCGGGACTAGGGTTCAAAGGGTTAAGTAGCCACCTATCTTCAAAACTAGAAATAGGCTATGGGGTAAAGGGTTAATGTAGAGGAAAGTAATGCAGAAAGCTCCCACAATTTTATTATATTTATATATTCTGCACTAAGCTACCACCTGTAATTAAAGTTTTGTCTTCTTCTTTCAAATGCTCCACTTATACAGATTTGCTACATTACAGAGTTCTACAAAACAGTCTCAAACAAATTATACAGGGCTCAAGATAAGAGAGAGTAAACTGAACAAATCCAACATTTTAGCACCCCACCCTAAGTTGTCACTACTCATTAGAATTGTCTCGAAGAGACGATTCTAATGAGTAGTGAGACACCATAGGGTTTAACCTAAAAATAAAGATTTTAGTTTTTGAAATGCTCCCCTTATCTTGAGCCATGATATAAGAACACAACAGATTTACATATATGCAAAAAATTTGAAAAAAAATACACTTTGTAGGGCCAGCTAGAAGTTGTCACATTAACACTTGGCATGCTGGAGTTTGTTTGGGTTTTTTTTTTCTTCAATAAATTTATAGTCTGCTACGGTTCTACAATTTTAGAGTTGCCTTTATTTCTTTTCAAACTGAGTCAGCGGCACCCGTCTTATATTATGTTTAAATCTACAAAATGTTGTACAACAAATTTTGTCATATGTCTCTCTTTGGAATCGTCTTAAAAAGACAATTCCAAAGAGATGTCACAATACAGGACTAGATGGAACAAGACTGTGCGTTCAATAAATGCTTATGCCCCCGGTGGCAGCCTTGCCAATATATTCAGAATCTTTTCTAAGTCCAAATTAGGTCAAGGTCAAATTGAGGTTTGGTTATATGGATAAATTTAAAATGGTCCAAAGCAGCAACTGTTTAAGTATCAAAGCTTTGTAGTCAATAGTGTTGATACTAGATGAACAAGAGTTGTCAGAGAGACAACAAAGCTCGCCACCGACTTTAGAAACTGCCTGCATGGAAAGGTCTTGTCCATATACACTGGCAAATCAAATATGAAAATAACACCTCAAGGGACATAGGAATTATAAGCATTTTTGAAACCTAAACGCAGATTTCGAAACCTAAAACCTTTCGCGACCTTAGTTCAAGGTCAAGGACACTAGGCTAATTTTTTTGCATGCATGGAAATATCATGTCCATATACACATGCATGCTAAATATGAAAGAAATATCTCAATGGATATATGAGTTAAAGAAATTTGAGAAACCTAAACGCAGACTTTGAAACCTAAAGGCGGGTCCTTAGTTCAAGGTCAAGGTCAGAGGGCTCAAACATTTTGCATGCAAGGAAAGATGTTGTCCATATACACATGCAAACTGAATATGAAAGGAATATTTCAATGGACATAGGAGAAATAAAATTTTTGAAAAACCAAAACACAGATTTCGAAAACTAAACATTGGCCCTAAGTTCAAAGTCAAGGTCACAGGGGTCTAAATTTTGCAGTGCCTGGAAAGGTCTTGTCCATATACACACATAAACCAACTATGAAAGCAATACCTCAAGGGACATAGAAGTAAAAGGCATTTTTCAAAACCTAAATACAGGCCCTAAGTTCAAGGTCACAAGGGTCCAAATTTATCTGTGCATGGAAAGGTCTTGTCCATATACACACACATACCAACCATGAAAGCAATACCTCAAAGGATATAGAAGTTAAATGGATTTTCGAAACTTAAACGCAGATTTCGAAACCCAAATACAGGCTCTTAGTTCAAGGTCAAGGTCACAGGGGTCTAAATGTTTCTCTGCATGGAAAGGTCATGTCCATATACACATACATACCAACTATGAAAGCAATACCTCAAAGGACATAGAAGTTAAAGGCATTTTTCTAAACCTAAACACAGGCCCTAAGTTCAAGGTCAAGGTCACAGATTCTAAATTTTTCTGTGCATGGAAAGGTCTTGTCCATATACACACACATACCAACTATGGAAGCAATACCTCAAGGGACATAGAAGTTAAAGGCATTTTTCGAAACTTAAACGCAGATTTCGAAACCTAAACGCAGGCCCTAAGTTCAAGGTCAAGGTGACAGGAGTCTAAATTTTTCTGTGCATGGAAAGGTCTTGTCCATATACACACACATACCAACTATGGAAGCAATACCTAAAGGGACATAGAAGTTAAAGGCATTTTTAGAAACTTAAACGCAGATTTCGAAACCTAAACGCAGGCCCTAAATTCAAGGTCAAGGTCACAGGGGTCTAAATTTTTCTGTGCATGGAAAGGTCTTGTCTACATACAAACACATACAGACTATGGAAGCAATACCTTAAGGGATATAGAAGTTAAAGGCATTTTCAAAACCTAAATGCAGATTTTGAAACCTAAACACAGGCCATAAGTTCAAGGTCAAGGGGTCAAAAAATTTCTGTGCATGGAAAGGTCTTGTCCATATACACACACATACCAACTATAAAAGCAATACCTCAAAGGACATAGAAGTTAAAGGCATTTTTCTAAACCTAAACACAGATTTTCGAAACCTAAACACAGGCCCTAAGTTCAAGGTCACACAGGTCTAAATTTTTCTTTGCATGTAAAGGTCTTGCCCATATTCACATACATACCAACTATGAAAGCAATACCTCAAGGGAAATAGAAGTTAAAGGCATTTTTCTAAACTAAAACACAGATTTCGAAACCTAAACGCAGGCCCTAATTTCAAGGTCAAGGTCACAGGGGTCAAACATTTTCTGTGCATGGAAAGGTCTTGTCCATATACACACACATACCAACTATTGAAGCAATACCTCAAAGGACATAGAAGTTAAAGGCATTTTTCGAAACCTAAACGCAGATTTCGAAACCTAAACGCACGCCCTTAGTTCAAGGTCAAGGTCACAGGGGTCTAAATTTTTCTGTGCATGGAAAGGTCATGTCTATATACACACACATACCAACTATGGAAGCAATACCTCAAGGGACATAGAAGTTTAAAGGCATTTTTCGAAACCTAAACACAGATTTCGAAACCTAAACGTAGGCCCTAAGTTCAAGGTCAAGGTCACAGGGGTCAAACATTTTCTGTGCATGGAAAGGTCTTGTCCATATACACACACATACCAACTATTGAAGCAATACCTCAAGGGAAATAGAAGTTAAAGGCATTTATCTAAACTTAAACACAGATTTCGAAACCTAAACGCAGGCCCTAAGTTCAAGGTCAAGGTCACAGGGGTCTAATTTTTTCTGTGCATGGAAAGGTCATGTCTATATACACACACATACCGACTATGGAAGCAATACCTTAATGGATATAGAAGTTAAAGGCATTTTTCAAAACCTAAACGCAGATTTCGAAACCTAAACGCAGGCCCTAAGTTCAAGGTCAAGGTCACAGGGGTCTTAATTTTTCTGTGCATGGAAAGGTCTTGAGCATATACACACACATACCAACTATGGAAGCAATACCTCAAGGGACATAGAAGTTTAAAGGCATTTTTCGAAACATAAATGCAGATTTCGAAACCTAAACGCAGGCCTTAAGTTCAAGGTCAAGGTCACAGGGGTCTAAATTTTTCTGTGCATGGAAAGGTCTTGTCCATATACACACACATTCCAACTATGGAAGCAATACCTCAAGGGACATAGAAGTTTAAAGGCATTTTTCGAAACCTAAGCGCAGATTTCGAAACCTAAACGCAGGCCCTAAGTTCAAGGTCAAGGTCACAGGGGTCTAAATTTTTCTGTGCATGGAAAGGTCTTGTCCATATACACACACATACCAACTATGGAAGCAATACCTCAAGGGACATAGAAGTTATAGACATTTTCTTAAAATTGTTTACGCCGTTCACGACGACGACAACGACGACGACGACTACACCGGGGG
Source organism: Gari tellinella (assembly GCA_922989275.2). Classification (NCBI taxonomy): domain Eukaryota; kingdom Metazoa; phylum Mollusca; class Bivalvia; order Cardiida; family Psammobiidae; genus Gari; species Gari tellinella. The sequence goes on from OV277866.1 coordinate 53,276,695, forward strand.
TATTGCAATAGCTCGTCATGTACTACGTACAGGCGAGCTCAAAAGATAAAATCTAGTTAACCAAGAAATATTCTAAAGTCAAAATTAGATCAAGGTCAAAATCAAGGTTGGGTAATTTGGGTTGATTGGAAGTGGTCCAAGGCAACAACTGTATTTATATTAAAGCATTGTTGTCAGTTGTGTTGACACTAGAAGAAACGGTAAAATCTAGTTAACAAGGAACCACTTTACAATATTCTAAGTCCAAATAAGGTCGAGGTCGAAATCATGGTTTGTGATATTTGTATATTAGGAATGGCCCAAAGCAACAACTGTATAAGTATCCCAGCATATGAGTGACGCTAGACAAAACTGTAAAATCTAGTTAACCAAGAAATGGCCCATTAACAATATTAGTCCAAATTAGGTCAAGGTAAAAGTCAAAATCAAGGTTAAGTGATATTGGTGGATTGGTAATGGTCCAAGGCAACAACTGTATAAGTATCTAAACATTTGAGTAAGAGGTATTGGTGCTAGGTAAAACGGTAAAATCTAATTAACCTTGTTACAGATGCACACACGAAAGGACATACGGACGGGACTATTACTTTTTGCCTCCACATCTATAGATGCCGGGGCATAAAAATCATAAGATACATGTATATCAAAGTTTTGACTCATAGCTATTTTTGTCATACGACATTTCATAACACAGGCTCCTGAGTGTCAAACAGTTTGGATCTTGATAAACGCCACATCATGCAGTGTCTTATCAAGATCCAACTGTTTGCAAATGTTACTATGGTTCCACAGCTAATGTTTGTTTAAGGTTTAAACTTTATTTCTTTTACATCGATTATCAGCATTTGTTTGATACTTAGTCCTAACTGATGATAGAGGGTTGCCTAAAGAAGGCTGAAAGTAAATCAAAATGAATACAGTAGCATTCTCCTTTACTTTCAGGATGCTACTATCAGCTAGGACATAGCTAATATTTCATATGGTGCATAGCAATTACTGTATAAGTTAACCATTTGAACCCTAGTCCCGCATATAGGCGTGCTTTTCAAACAGTGTACATGTGAATAGTACACATGTCCTATGCAAACAGTGAAGACCCAGATCAGAGGGCTCCGAAAGGAGCCCTCTGATCAGGGCCTTCACTGTTTGTCATAATTCCAAAATTTGACAAAAACAACCCTTAAAAGTCAGAAATGGACTAGACTAAAATCGAAACTGGATTTGTCCATTTAAAGTTTCAGGGAGGAAAGAGTTAAAGTCAAACTATTTTCTAAAGTGGAAGAATAAAATAAAGGGGTGAAAATAAGTTCTATTGGTATTGGATTAAAGGAGCAAATTAGAAAATGCTGGAAATTTTCAGTCTTTACCTTTGATACAGTAAGCACTCATTTTTTAAGATCATCTACATGGACATACATCTTCAACTAATTTTGTATTAAGTAGTTACCTGACCTAACCCTCCCACCCCACCCCCTACGTTGTTTCAGTATTGGAAGATTGATGATTGCTTAAAGCAGGCTGAAAGTAAAGCAGAATGTGCCCTTACAGCACATTCTGCTTTTACTTTCAAGCTGTGTTTACCCATTACCCCATAGCCTGATTTAAGTTAAGAAAATAGGTGACCACTTAAAGCAGGTTGAAAGTAAAGCAGAATGTGCCTTAAGGCACATTCTGCTTTACTTTCAGCCTGCTTTAAGCTTCCATCTGCTACTATATAGCAAATATCTCTTATTAAACATATTCATAACTGTATAAATTGGAACCATTTTCTTCAGTGGAGAAATCTATGAAAGGCGTAAAATGCATATTTATTGGGTAATGGGTTAATCTACCATCTGCTATGATAACGGTAAAGGGTTGAGGCAAAGCACTACCCTATTCTCACAGTACAGCACTGAACATTATTAAATTAAATTGATAATCACAAGAGAATTGCCATCGAATCAGGTGCTTCAAAAGGCGAATCTTACGCTTGAATATTTTTACGCAATTTTTCCGAAGCGGTTGTGACAAAAATGGAATCGAAACAATTAACGAAGGCATATTTGCGAATATTTTTGAGATACACTATTCAGCCAAACTAACCCGAGGGTAAAGTTACTACAGTATAACCTCTGTTGATCGACACCTCTCTTAACCGGAAACCTCTGTTATCCGACCCTGCTGTTTGGTCCCGGCAGTTTCCCTATATATTTTATGTAACCTAACTCTCTCTTGATCGGATCCTCTGTTAACCGTTATCCGACATACCTTGACAGACCAAAAAAGGCAAATTAGCGGTTTTTCACACCCCGTTATCCGACGATATCCTGACCTTTGATCATTGACCGACTATAAACGCGCAGGTGATAATGACACATATTGCTCGGATGGCCATGTAAGACAAAATGTATTGTTTAAACAATTAGTGAATAATGTGAGGGTTAATAAGATAATATATCCGCCAACACGTGTAAGCAACCCATTCAGGGTCGCAGTGCCGAAAAGACCAACTCATCCATCCATTCCAACTAAAGCTAACCATTATTTCGTGTTCAAGTTGGACAGGTATCTGCCAATCATCCTCACCGTCAAGTTGTCAACATTAGAAGTACGAAATATATATCTAATGCGCCCTCCGCATAGGTCGAGTCTATAGTAATATTCGCAGGCGTAAAAATGTATATTCAAGTTATATTGAGAGAAAATACAAACATTCTCGCGTTTTGAAGTTTTTGTTAATTTCCCCCTGGTTCGACATAACGAGAGAAGACTGTACTTGTATATTAAATACAAATACGAATGTGTCGATGTTTTAGTCGATCCCTTAATATCTACATGTATGGCTACTATGCATGTTTACTTCCGATCGTACACTGACTATACACGTTTATGCCTCCTATAGAAAGAACAATGGAAAACCGTGTAGATCCGGAGCAGGGACCCCTATTTTAAACTGGAAGAACCTGACAAGGACATGCTGCAGTCATGCAAGCATATTTAATAAGTCAGTCGGCATCGAGAAATTCGCCTCGCAGCGACAATCTTTGGGTGTGTAAACTTGTGAACTTAGGCCTAATTCCGTTAACCGACAACCTCTCTTAACCGACTTACAAACATGGAATCATGGGGTGTCGGATAATGGAGGTTATACTGTATTTTGAATCGCAAGCGAATTGCCATCGAGTTGCAAGCGAATTGCCATCGAATTGCAAGAGAATCGCAAAAATTGTTGATTTAATAAGGTTCAGTACTGTAGTACATGTAGATTCACCAATGTTTCTGTAATGAGTGGTTACTGAACACAATTTTGACAGAGATAAAATAAAATACAACATTCCACCACATCAATCATACACATCACTCTTTCAACACAACAAACCTGTTTAAAATACAGTCGAACTTCGATATTTCGAACTCGGTTAAGTCAAACATACCTGTATTTCAAAGTTAAAACACGGGTTAGCCGCTTTTTATCTTTAAAGCAAGGGTATGTTCACCAAAACCAAGCTTGAAATAAGGCAAATTCATGTTTCGAAATATCGGATAATTCGAGTTAGGTGAGTTCGAGATATTGAAGTTCGACTGTATACTCATTTAATACATTTGCAAACAGTGTAGACCAAGATCAGAGGGTTTCTTACTGTTTGAAATATACTGATTGTATTTGCACTCAGTATAGACCCAGATCAGAGGGTTTTTAACTGTTTGAAATACACTGATTATATTTGCACACAGTGTGGACCCAGATCAGAGGGCTCCTAATAGGAGCCTTTGATCTGGGTCTACAGTTTGCTTATTCAGGCCAGTATTTAATAAACTACCCAGACTTTCAAGTACATTGTAGACTGGTTCATGTTTTGGTAACTATAACAATAATAATAACAAACTTTATTTACTGAGGCTACACATTTAGGCAAGCCCAATCTTCCATGTGGGCATCATAATTAAAAAGATCCACAAGGGAACATAATAACCCACAAGAGTTACTTAGTGTTGAAAGAGTAAGCATCAGATGTCTCACCTTTGTCCATTGCTTGACTGCAAGTTAAACATATTACACCCATAAATACATCTTGTACTTTTAAAATATTGTATTGTATTGTATTTTAAAACAGGGCTCCAGATAAGCGGTAGTAAACTGAACAAAGCCAAAATTTATGCTTAAGATCAAAATCCTTTGATGTTACTACTCAATAGAATCGTCTCTTCGAGACGATTCTAATGAGTAGTGACACCATAGTGTTTAATGCAGAAATAAAGATTTTAATTTTTGAAAAACTCCCCTTATCTGGAGCCCTGTTAAAATAAAGAATAGAAGTAAAGCTAAGCCAGCTAATATTGCAAACGTTGATCAACCCTTGTACCTAACCACATTCAACCCAGCGCCAATGTCAGAGTTATTACATTTGTTTTTTGTTAACTAATGGTCTTAATCTTTAACTGATTTCACCATAGCCAGTTTCTGGTACACTTACAACTTTTGTAAACAGTTTTGATCCAAGTCAGGCCCTTGTAAATGTGGGGCCTAATCTGGGTCTAAGCTGTTAAGCACTCACTTTAAATGTCTGCAAACTGAGACTGAAGCAAATACATATAGTCAAATACAGTGGAGAAAACTTTTTTCCCTCTCGAAAAATGTGTTTACACGAACACTAAAAGTGTTATTTCAATTTCATATAGCTTGGAGCGTGATCAGACTCTGAGCAACACAGTGTCTGATCAGGCTCCAAACTGTTTGCCACTCAGATTGAAACAAATTTTAATTTTTTCTAAAAAATGGTAATTTTCTAAATTTTGTTACACTGCATTTGCATTTTGTTTGCATTTAAACCATTATTTAACCCTTTCCCTTATAGAAGCGACTTTTAGCACATTCATTTTATTCATTTGCTGAAGAAAATAGTTCCAAATTATACCGTAATGAATATGTGTCATATTTAATACTTTCCTTATTCTAGCAGTTAATAGCTTAAAGCAGGCTGAAAGTAAAGCAGAATGCGCCTTAGGGCGCATTCTGCTTTACTTTCAACCTGCTTTAAGTAGTCACATATCTTCAATACTAGAAACAATGCTATCAGGTAAAGGGTTAAACCCATAAATATGCCTTTTTACACCTTTTATTCATTCCTCCACTAAAGTAAATAGTTCTACTTTAAACAGTCATGAATATGCACAATAAGAAATATTTCATACATCCAAACAGGCTGTAGTTTAAAGCAGGCTGAAAGTAAAGCAGAATGCGCCTAAGGCCCATTTTGCTTTTCTTTTAACCTGCTTTAAGTGGTCACAAATCTTTAAAACTAGAAACAAGCAATGGGGAAATGGATTAAATTGAAAAGAATAACATCTTCTCTGCAGTACTAACACAATGAAGCTGACAAAATGACACTTACATATTGCTTTGCCTGGAAACAGAGAAACCTTCTCCCAGAGAACATTCATTTATAAATCTCTGCCCCCTGTGAACATGCACCTTCTGATCTATTGCATTGGTTAATAAAATAATAAAAATGTTCACCCTGTGTAGACTCAACGAGAGCAGATTCATGTTTGACAGATCCTATGCAGACCTTGATCAGGCAACTTCTTCTACACTGCTTTCAAAAAGAATAAATATAAACTATACAGAGGAGAAAGCCAGGGCTCCAGATAAGGGGAGTATTTCAAAAATTACAAACCTTATTTCTGTATTAAACCCTATGGTGTCACTACTCATTAGAATCGTCTCGAAGAGACGATTCTAATGAGTAGTAACACCATAGGATTTGGTGCTGAAATGATCGCGATAATGATGGATTTGTTCAGTTTACTTCCTCTTATCTGGAGCCCCGGAAAGCATTAACCTTTCCCAAATTTCCTTTATTTCTCTCAGTTCATGATTTACATGAAAACATGAGGTGTTCACTCTAAGCAATGAAAATACAGTTTGGAGCCAGATCAGACGTCAGGTAACCCGGCGGCCGATCTGGCTCCAAACTGTTTGCAATTCAGATTCAAATTGATTTCATTTTTGTGTCACCTGCTGTAGGCAGGTCTATCTGTCTGTCACGCTTTTTCGTCACACTTTTACTTATAACTCCTGTTCTACAGAAGATTTTAAAGTGAAAGTTCATTAATATAAGAGCTTGACAAGAAGAAGTTTCTTGCACAAGATTCATTACTCTTACATCAATATTCTGACAGTGTGAGAGTTATTACCCTTTTCCTTTCTCACACATTTTTTTTCTGTCACACTTTTAGCTTTGATTATGGCTCCTGTTCTGTTAGATGAAATTACACTTATGGAAAGAGCTTGTCAAGTAGAAGTGTCTTGCACAAGGTTTGTAACTCTTGCATCAATACTGTGAGAGTTATTGCCCTTTCCTACATTTTCTTTTCCTGCATATTATTAATACTTCTGTTATACTGAAGCTTTTCAGATGAAATTTCATTTATGGAAAGAGATTGATGAGTGATAGTATCATACACATGGTTCATGACTCTTCCATAAATACCATAAGAGTTATTTCCCTTTTGTACACATTATTTTCCCACAGATAATTTCTGCTTTACTGAAGCTTCTCATTTTGGCTATATATACCTTTTGCTTGACTGATTGAACGATGCATGCTGGCAGGTGACACATGTGTTCCAAGGAACACCCTCCTAGTCTACAATTTACTCCTATGTGTTTCAGTTTCATTTGTTTTTAACCCTTTCCCCCATAAATAAACCTTTTTTGACCTCTTAATTTATTCCTCCACTGAAGAAAATGGTTCCAATTTTTACAGTAAAAAATATATATCATAAGACATATTTTCAATATTCTAGCAGATGGAAGCTTAAAGCAGGTTGAAAGTAAAGCAGAATGTGCCTTAAGGCACATTCTGCTTTACTTTTAACCTGATTTAAGTGGTCACTTATCTTCAGAACAAGAAACAGGCTATGGGGTAAAGGGTTAAACAGGAAAAAATAACATTTTCTCCTCTGTAGAAAGAAAATGCTGAGTCATATTTGAAACAATGATATTCAAAATAACAGTATTTAATCAACAACAATGTTAATTATATGATGTTGTATATGATATTGTGTTACCCACCTTGAACTGGAGTCAGGACTCCCCTGTGGCCAGGAATCAGTCTGTATATGTACAGGAGTTGTCATTCTGAAACAAAAACCAAACAGCATGCTAACGTATAGTGTATAATTATAGTTGTCAACTTGAAATCAGGGCCCCAGATATCCCGATTATGATAAGAGGCAGTGAACTGAATAAATCCAACTGCTCATTAGAATCGTCTCGAATAGAGGATTCTACTGAGAAGTGACACCACAGGGTTTATAACAGAAATAAAGATTGAATTACTCCCCTAACCTGAAGCCCTGTCGAAATGTGTCTGTAAGATGACTTGTGCAGACATTGGGTAACTGAACTCAATAATTTAAATTATTATTAATTAATTATGATATAAAATAGGTAATAGAGAAACAACACATTCACATATCTGATTCACTGAATGACATCACGGCTAACGTACATATTAACCTTCCCCCCCATAGACGCACCTTTTAGCGGAAATGATTTATTCCTCCGCTGAGGAAAATAGATCCATTTAATCAGTCATGAATATTTATTATAGGGAACATTTTCTATATTCTAGCACATGATAGCTTAAAGCAGGCTGAAAGTAAAGCAGAATATGCCTTAAGGCCTTTCAACCTGATTTAAGTGGTCACCTATCTTCAATATTAGAAATAGCCTATCAGTTAAGGGTTAAAATCACAAATATATTTTAAACTGGGGATTTCTTACACTGCTTGAACTAATTGAAACAATATATCTGTTAAAATTTATAAAAATAGATAGTTCCACTTTTTATATTGAATTCATGAATAATTTGAATATGCACCTTAAAGGCAGTATGTAGCTGTCAAGTAGCCAACATTTTTGAAACCTGATAATTCAGGCACATTCATAATCTAAACATATAAAAAGAAGTAATCCGCGATGATTATGGAGGCAACATTGTTTACAAACCCGTTAATTTAGTGGAAAGAAGTTGATTTTTAAATAGGTTTGTTGACATCCAACCACTGACAGATTTTCCGAGTTCATTCGTCTTGCTCCCAGTAAAGAAGTTTTCATAGCCCATTATTAGTGTTTTCTTCTGACTTGGCAGAGTTATTAAAGGAACATTCTAAAACTTTAAAAGGAATGAGTATTCCCTAAATCTAGCAAGATACATTAATAGCTGTATTTATTGTGCTCAATATACAGTAGAGAATACATTTTTCTTTCACGTTTAAACGTATTGCACTAAACTGTGGAAATTCACTTTTAGGAATTTTAACTATTTTTTTAATCTGAGTAGCAAATAGGTTGGAGCCTGATCAGACACCAGGTTACCCTGCATCTGATCTGGCTCCAACCTTTTTGCAATAGAAATAATAGTTTGTATATAAATGCATTTATTGGGAAAGAATAAAATATCAGTAAAGTTAGCGCGGCGGTCTCGTGCTGCACGAGGGTCATACTTGAGAAGTTTGAAAGAGTATGATTATACATTCCATGTTACCTTGGTTACACTACAGTGGAAACAAGACTGCGCGTTCAATAAACACTTATGCCCCCGATGGCATCCTTGACAATATATTCTGAATATTTTCTAAGTCCAAATTAGGTCAAGGTCAAGGTCAAACTGAGCTTGGGTATTATTGGTGAGATGGTAATGTTGCAAGGCAATAACTGTATAAGTATTGAAGCATTGTAGTAAACAGTGTTGATGCTAGACGAAACGGTAAAATCTAGTTAACCAGGAAATAGCCTATTTAAAATATTCTAAGTCCAAATTAGGTCAAAGTCAAGGTCAAAATCAAAGTTTTGTGATATTGGTGGATAGGGAATGGTCAAAGGCAATAACTGTATAAGTATCAAAGCATTGTAGTCAGATGTGTTGATGCTAGACGAAACGGTAAATTCTAGTTAACCAGGAAATAGCCTAATTAAAATATTCTAAGTCCAAATTAGGTCAAGGTCAAGGTCAATATCAAAGTTTGGTGATATTGGTGGATAGGGAATGGTCCAAGGAAACAACTGTATAAGTATCCAAGCATTTGGGTAAGCGGTGTTGATGCTAGAGGAAACGGTAAATTCTACTTAACCTTGTTACGGACGCACGGACGGACTGACGGACGGACTGACGGACAGGACGATTACTATATGCCTCCGCATCTGTCAATGCCGGGGGCATAAAAATGTTATTCTTTCCCAATAAACGCGTTTAAGCTAAAACCGTTATTTCAATTGCAAACAGTTTGGAGCCAGATTAGACTCCGGGTAACCCGGCGTCTGATCAGGCACCGCAAACTGTTTGCCACTCAGACTTACATGAATGGTCAGAATTGTCTAAAGGTTGTCCTTTTATGCCTTTTATCATGATGCGTTTGCATTTAAACAGGAATAACGTTTTCTCCACTGTTACCTATTTACCATTATTAACTTTTCTGTTCTAAAAATAACTCAGACAAGTCAGAAAATCACGTGACTCTTATTCGACCATGCGGAAATTCTCGGAAGCCGACATGAAGATTTGTTATGTAAACAAAGAGCTTATTTTTATAGCCATCTCGATAAGAAATCAGCACATTTATGTATGATTCTTAAAGAAAGGGGGGCATATGTCAGGTACTGACAACCGATTTCGCTTAGTTTTAATACATAGAAAATGTACATATATCAGAAATTAAGCGTCTTAAACATCCATTTGGGCGTATTATGACTTTAAGAAAAAGTTTCCTTATATTGGTTATATCCTAACAGACAGTTGCTTAAAGTAGGCTGTAAGTGAAGACGAATGCTTCTTAACCATTGACTCCATAGATACAATTTTCTACACATTTAATTCATTCAGCCACTGAAGAAAATAGTTCTATTTTACTCAGCCATGAATATGTATCATAATATATGTTTTCTATAATCTAGCAGATGGTGGCTTACAGCAGGCCGAAAGAAAAGCAGAATGTGCCTTAACTGCTTTACTCTCAACCTGCTAAAACGTGCTTTAAGTATTCACCTGTGGTCAATACCAGAAACAGGCTATAGATTAAAGGATTAATGCTCCTTTATGCCTGCACCATATCCTATTGAGTACAGTGGAGAAAACGTTATTCAGAATTCTTTTGCAATAAAAGTGTTAATGCTAAAACTATTATTTCCATTGCCAACAGTTTGGAGCAAGATCAGACGCCTGGCAACCCGGCTTCTGATCAGGCTCCAAACTGTTTGCCACTCGTACAAAATAAATAGTCAGAGCTGTCAAAAAGTTGTTATTTCATACATTTCATCGCAATGCATTTGCATTTGTTTGCTTTTAAATGGGAAAGAATAAAGTTTTCTCCACTGTTACTACTCATTAGAATCATGTCTCTGACTTTTCCAATAAATAAGTCTCACCATAGGATTTGTTCACACACATGGGGTTTAGCTATGGATTTTGATTTGATTTGTTTTGATTTTACGTCGCTTTCAACAGTATTTCAGTCATATCGCGACATCCAGCTAATTAGCTATGGAAATACCCCCTTATCTGGAGCTCTTACTCCGGTTATTCTTTTAACATAAAGAACTCTTGTAGGTTTTTAGGGTTCCTTGTGAATCATTTTAGTTACAAAAACATGAACCACTCTACTTGGAATTCTTTGTAAGTTAATAAATACTGGTTTAAATAAGCAAACAGTGTAGACCCTTATCAGAGGGCTACTATAGGAGCCCTATGATCAGGGTCTACACTGTTTGCAAATGTAATGAGTATATTTTATATAGGTACATAGTGGGGTTTTTTAAAGAGTTAAAAACTAGAAGGGTGGCTTTGTGATGCCCGACCAGTAAAAAAATTTGACTAAGTTCAACTGTCTATAATTAAATGTAAAAAATTTAAAGCAGATCAAAATTCTTTTCACATGCACTAACACATCTATGGTATATGTACAAACACTCTGCCATATTATAAGGTTATATAGCTTGAAAGCGGTAGGAGGAGTTGGCCAGACAAAAGTATTGTACTGTATTTATATATATGTGGGACAGACGAACTAACAGACAGCCTAACGAATGGAGGGGTCTGGTAAAACAGTATGCCCTAGGACTGATTATCGTAGGGGCATAAAAATAAACATACCTTCTGCTATCACTGGTCAGTCACATCAGATGGGTTATACCAGTCATGAACACTGGAGATGTCAGTTACACCATACATCATACATACATACACACCATCACTGAAATAAAGATACAATATCATTCTGGGTCCATATCTGATTTAAAAGGGAAACATGGCCGTGATCTCTACAGACACATTACTACAGTCTACTTAACCCATTACTCCATAGCCTGTCTCTAGTTTCGAAGACAGGTGACCATTTAAAGCAGGTTTATTCCCCATTGAATGTAAAGCAGAACGCACCTTAAGGCACATTCTGCGTTACTTTTGACGAGCTTTAAGCTATCATCTGTTAGAATATTTTTCATGATACGTATCCATGAGGACCATGATTGTACAAATTAGAACTATTTTCTTCATTGGAGGAAACGTACCGAAACGATTTGTGCCTGAAATAGACTATTTACATCTACATTGATTACCTTGATCTTCGGGCCATAATATTGGATGTTAGTCCATCTAGGCCCCTCTAGTGAAGTTCTTCGTTAATGTTCCATATCCTGATATAGTTTCTTCATTAATTATGCAAAGAATTAGTTAATATGTTGGGTTAAATTTCTTGATGTTCCAATTTGTTGAGTTATTTCATATAGTGCATAAACGGTTTCTGGCCAGGGTCTTCATCTACATGTAATTAGCTGGATGTCCCCACCGTTAACTTTGTTGATAACATATTCTTAAGGTCTTAGATGGGTAATGCTTATCGAAACAAATCCGCAAAAACTATACACCATCTCATTCAGTATCCAATTCTACATCATTTTCCAGAGTTAAAAGACTTTTCACCACCTATAACTGAAATTATGGATATTTTTGTCTTGTTACCCTACTTTTCAAAAAACGTCCTGAAATGATTACCCCTCTTTTTTCTTTCCGAGGAAAAAAAATTACAAATATTAATAAAAACTTCAAAATTTATTCATTCATTTATACCTAAGACATTTTCGTATACAAATACAAGCAGAACAATTAAATATGTTGCATAATACATTAAAAAAATCTCTTATAAATTCGGAAAAAATAATTTATGAGTCAATTTTTTCTCAAAAATCATTTTTTACATTTTAGCAAAACTGAGATTTTTACAAAAATTAGGCAGGGGCATTCATAGTGACCACACTTAAAATTATCTACCATGTCTCTAGAACAAAAAAAAAAAAAAAAAATAGGAGGTTTGACCTCATGTAACTTGAGAAAAATGAAATTGTGTTTGAGAGGGGTCAACATTTGTGGGAAAGTAAAATCAAGGAAAATTGAAGTTTATTGGTAAAACATGCACTGTCATTTGCAAATATTTGTGGAATCCACAAAGAATTGTTAATTTAATTGCTATTGTCTGTTTTACAAATTCTGTTCAGCAAGAAAAACAATATTCTCCAGCAAAAAATGTGAAAAATACAGTCAAATCTTGTATAAAGCAACCACCTTACGAATAAGTGTGCATACCTCTTCATTATGACACTTATAGACTAATTAACTCAGGGTAGAAATAGTGAAGAAAACGCCTACTGAAGCATTCTGCATTAGTTTTATCCTGCATTAAACAGACAGCTCCATACAAGACAAAATATGGGTCTATAATAGAGTGATCGTTTAATACAAGATTGACTGTAAAAGTTGACAATGATTACAAAGTTTCATAATGAATGGCTGGTATGTTGCAACCCAATAATTGCAATAGATATTTAACCCTTTACTCCATAGCTTATTTTAAGTATTGAAGACAGATGGTTGCTTAAAGCAGGCTGAAATTAAAGCAGGATCCATTCTGCTTTACTTCCAGTCTGCTGTAACTATGTACAGTCTGCTTAGATAAAGGAGTTTATTGTGCATATTCCTGACTGTATAAAGTTAAACTATTTACTTGAGTGAAGGAATAAATTAAATGTGTTAACATGAGTATCTATGGAGTAAAGGGTTGATGTAGGAAAACATTTTTGGCATGTACCACAAGTTTGATTTACAGTCAGACCTGTATTTTAATATGCAGTCTGTTTCTCTACCTTTGTTGTGGTTCTGGGGCTTATTTGTCATAGGGAATGTTTTCTGTTTATTAGACCAAGATGATCCCCTCTGCTAAGAGCTAAAAGGAAGGCGGGTTGGTGTTTTAATCCAAACAGGCTGCTTTGGAACAAATGAGATTAGCCGAAATCATCTTCCTGGAATCATCATCATGTCATCTTATCATCCCTCATCATATGGGCGCTTGTTTTGCAGATCCTGGTAAAATTAGCTCTTCATTGGCAGACTCAACAATTTTATCGTCCGCACAAAAGTCATGATCCACTAAAACATTGCTTTTCTTTTGTTTCCTCCAGCCCAGTGATAATTTTTGGCCCCAAAAAGCTCATAAATTTTCCAAAAATCCCACTGCTTTTACTCATTTTTCATATTTTTACATAGCCCATTGATTTTGAAGTTTTGGTCCAAAAAACCCATTGTTTAAATTTCAAAAATTAACACTGCCAGCCACTCATCGATTTGCAAAACTTTCCACTCTTGGCTAAATTTCTCGCCGCCATTTGGTAAATAACAGAACAGAACATTCTTTTATTTCTCACAGTTTACAAATATTTTGTAACAAATACAGATCAATAATTTCATATAAAAGGTTGACATTTTTTAAAGACAGGGGTAATGTGGTTATGATATCTGTAGCGTAAGCTCCTAATTTATAGATACAGCAATAACAACAAGTAAATGGGAGGTGGACTGAGCGAAAGGTGCAAAAAGCAAAACAACGAAAAACTTTAAAGAAAAAGAGTTTCTTAGCTATTAGGGAAAGTCAAATTTGGGACAAAGATACGGTATTTATATCATAGAATCTTCATATTAGCAATCAACTTGATAACAAAGGATTTTTATTTTTATATTTTATTTGGGGGACAGCATAAAAGCTAACACATACAACCATTGCGGCGAGTATATTCGTCATTTACAAACAGTGTACCTATGAAGTGTACACTTGGTCTTAGCTGCAGTACTGTACCTCTAACTCTAGACCAAGGTCTACTAGAGCTACAGTTTGCTAGCATCTCTACAGTGGCGCAAATTCTGCAGCAGTTGTTTATCAGTTATATATGTTCAAACAGTTGAGAATTAATCTTTAAACAATATTTTGATATATAACCTTCTTGTGTTAAGTAATAACCCACTCGAAGACCATTTGAAAACTTTTCGGTGTCGACCCTCTATTTGTTTTGATTTTCCAAGCCGAGACAGAACTCGCGCATGCGTAAAACGCTGTCCGGTTAACATATAAGGCTTTCATTCATAATTGGAAAACTTACTGAGCTGTGGTATTTTTGATGAATTCGAGGATTATTTTTACCCAGGTAAGCTAAAACATTTATTTTATTGCTAATATGGTTAAGGGTGGCAGCTTAAAAACAAGTTTAAAGCTTAATTCGTGTATTAGATATTTTCCCGCCATTCGTTGACATGCGCGGCGGTTTTACTACACACTCCATATATGGAATACGTAGTAAGAGGTTTATGGGACATATTTTTTCAAAATGGCCGACCATCCCTCGAAGACCGATGCCGGTTGACAGTAGTAAAGTTTAAATCAGGAACTCAATCAAAGACGTAGGTAACCTGATTTTACACACCCACATTGTCACAAAATGCATTCCAAACCGATACCTACCTTTTATTTTTCAAAAACGGTAAAAATTAAAATGTTATAGAAACTTATTCAAGCGACAGTGAATCACTGTCGGCCTGCGCCATTGTGGAGATCCTAGCGTGTCGTAACTGTATCCGCAATACAGTTACGATATCGCAACTAACTTGGTCTATGCAAAGAGTGTAGACCCTTATCGGGAGGCTACTGACAGCCTTCTGATCAGGGTCTACACTGCACGCCATTTTGCACTGTTTTGTTAAAATAAATCCTCAATACATATAGAAGTGGACTAATCTTAATTGGAAAGTGTAACAGTTCATTTAAAGTATCAGGGGTGAATGCGCTAAGGTAGAAAAATTCAGGTCAAACTGTGTCGGTAACATCAACTCGTAGGAGTGGCAGTCAATTGAAATGAACAAAGGACGGGTCGGACTCTTTGATGTCAGAGGTCGGGAAAGACCTAGTTTTCGGAAAATCGGACAAGCCCGAAACGTGTCGAATCAGAATACCGATAAAGAATGAATGACGTCGAAATAACACGGAAACGCAGTCAAGCATTACCCATCTAAGACCTTAAAGAATTTGTGTAAACTGTTTATCTGAGCGTCACTCGCATATCAAGTCTCATGATTCATTTCAGGGTTCGATATTGTTCTGGGGCGAATCGACATACTGTACCAAAATTTAACCAAAACATACGGCTGTACATTTGCATTCTAAAGCAAAATGGCAACACTTTATTTATTAGAAATCATACGTGCATATTTACCGCAGTCTTCAAAATTCAAGAGTTGCATGGGAAAATTATCACGAATGAAAGTTTTTACAATTTTCTGCAATTTGCACCGTGCCATGTTAGGAAAAGACTAAAACAATTACGAACTAATTTTTCGTCGGACCTTTTTCCGGCCGATTTTTTTAACTACCACCTCTACTAAGATCTACGTCTGCTAGATCTACTATTACTATTACTTCTAAGTTCTACTAGATCTATATATTATTACTACTACTACTACCACTACTGCTGCTACTACTACTACTACTACTACTACTACAAACATACTACTACTACTAGATCTACTGATACTTCTTCTGCTGCTATTTCTACTAGATCTACTACTGCTACTTCTACTGCTACTTCTACTACTTCTTCTGCTACTACAACTACTCCTGATACTTCTACTGCTACTGCTACCACCACTACTTCTGCTGCTATTACTACTACTGCTACTTCTGCTGCTGCTAGATTCTATATCTACTAGGCTACTACTGCTACTTCTACTTCTGCTACTTCAACTTCTACTGCTACTTCTGCTGCTGCTGTTTCTACTACTACTGCTACTTCTACTGCTACTTCTGCTACTACAACTTCTACTGCTACTTCTACTTCTACCACCACCACTACTACTGCAACTACTACTGCTACTTCTTCTGCTACTGCTACCACCACTACTTCTGCTGCTACTACTTCTGTTGCTATAACTACTAATGCTACTTCTACTGCTGCTCTATCTACTACTACTGCTACTTCTACTTCTGCTACTACAACATCTACTGCTACTTCTGCTGCTCAGTGCTGCTATTACTACTGCTACTTCTACTGCTACTACAACTACTACTGCTACTTCTATTGCTACTTCTACCACCACCACTACTACTACTACTACTACTGCAACTACCAGGTATGGCTTTACCGGGGAGCACTGGGGTACGTGCATCCGCCCTCCCCAGCTGAGCTTCTTTTTTAGCTTCTTTTTATATTTGTTTTTATTTCTGAATCAATTAGCTACATCGGTCTATTTTGTTGTCGTGTGCCCCTTATTGGTGCCCTTCAAATCACGCGTTTGTTCACATCATAGGTCTGGTGGCACATGTTTGGTAGCGTGGACAATTCATCCTTACACTGGTTTAATCATGTCTGGTAAGCGCTTGGTGTCATGGAAATGAAAGTTCTTATGAGGAAAACTATAGATCACGCACTGTTACTGTCAACATGAAAGGGAAGTTGACAACAACAGATTCATTCTAAGTCTACGACCATCTCATCGTCAACACTGGCTACAGAAAGATGCGAAATCTCAGTTACTTAACAGTTTATCACATAGCCTCTTTCTAGTTGACATGTGACCACTTAAAGCAGAGTGAAAAGTAAATCAGAAAGTGCCTTATTTTCCGTCTACTTTAAGTAACCATCTACTAGGCTATAAAACTATTCGCATGGTCCATATTCAGAATGTCTAAATCAGAAAAAATTTCTTCAGTGGATGAATTAATTAAAGACGTATTTATGGGGGTAATGGTCGTTGGGTTTAAAAAATGTACAATTCCTATATTTACATGCAATTGGAAATGTCCCTTCGATGTTTCATGTGAGAATGAGTTAAGTTTGAATCTGCTAATGGTGTTCTCGTAATGAGCACACTTGTCCTGAGCAAACAGTTAAGATCCAGACAAGAGGGTTCCCTTAATTAAAGTTCTGATCAATGTATGCAATGTTTGTTATTTTGTAATAATACAACCTTTTTATAAAGTCAAAAATGGACTTGCCCTAACTGGAAACTGGACTTGTCAACTTAATGTTTCAGGGAATATTTAATAGCAAGGTCTGCACTGTTGTCATTTTGTGAAAAACACTGAATAATACACACATAGTTTGTATAATTCCGTGGTAAAAAGAATCGTTAATTTAATAGTATTATTTTTTTACTTGACTTATATCTAATTACAATAGAAATTGGAATTTTTCATTCCATGTTTAGGGAAAGAATGGAATAAGTTTGAAAAATGCTTAGTGGTTACATTGTAGGAGTCTACTAGTGACGGGTAAACTTGTAATGTACAAACAGTGTATACCCAAATTCGAGGGCTCATTCAGGAGTCCTCAATCAAGGTCTGCACTGTCTGTTATTACATAAAGTATTGTCAAAAATATTTTTATAGTGGAAACTGGAACTGTACATTAATTTTGATGTTTTAAGAGACCATGATTTAAGTTTGAATATACTGTAAGTTAACTAAAGTGTATTAGGGACCAGAACTATTGTCCTGTACCCACAATGCTGATCCGGATCAGAGGGTTCATAAATAAGCCCTCATATCACGACCTGCGCTGAAACGGTGCATAAAATGGCTTCTGGAGTCTTCCCCCACCGGTACTTAGCTGGACGTCGCGATATGGCTGAAATACTGTTATAGCGACATAAAATCAAAACAAATCTAAATCCACGATCTGCACTGTTTGTCATTTTGTAATAAATTGAATGTATTACCAGTATAGAAGTGACAGGAAAACCTGTTATGTACAAACAGTGTAGATCCAGATCAGAGGGACCCTAAATGCTCAGGAGCTACATTGTTTGACATTTTGTAATAAATTGTACAAAACAACATTAAATGATGTTTATGGGGAGAGCTAGTTTCAATGTGCTCTACGTCATTTTGTGACAAATTGTAAAAAGCAGAAGCTTGATTTTAATAGTAATAAGAGGGCATTGAATGCCCTGATACCGTTCACCTGTTGTAATGAAGCCTGATAGGTTTACCTTTGAGTTTCTCCCATAATCTAAACAAGCTTAATCTAAACCCATTCAAATTTGTAGACTCTAGAGTGCTAACAACCATTGGAATCCAACATAATTTAGTATAGTTGAGTACATCAAGGACAGATAACTATTGACACAGAGACGTGATTTCAACAATAAATGCACATCTTATTCTTGTATACATTGTATGTCAGTATATCCAAGATCCATTTAAAACTACTAGTGTGTAAAATCTATCAAATATTGCATTTTCAACAAATCAAGGGCAGCCAACTCTTGACTAATTAAGCCGATTTCAACCATATTTAAACTCAATGAAGTAATTATAGCCATATCTAAGTTTCTAGTTTTTTATCAGAATCTTTTCAAAATTTTGTTGACACTAGAGCATACACAATATTGAAATAAAGTCTTTTCTAGCATTTCTAAGGACACCAAGGGCTGATAACTATTGTCACAATGTTCAGATTTTATCAGTTATTGCATTCCTTCAATATCTTATAACTATATACATTTGTTTATTGTGTGCACGTATGATTCATTGAAAATTGTAGTTGCTAGATTGTAAACACTGTTAGATATTGCATTGTCAACAAATCAAGGGCAGCTAACTCTTGACGTATTGGTTTGACTTCAACCATATTCAAACTCATCTGAGACCATGGTCATTATTATATAGTACATGTATATATAATCTAAGCTAGTTTGAGAAAGATTGGATGAAAAAGTGTGGCCTCTAAAGAGTAAACACTGTAAGATATGGCATTTTCAACACAACAGGAGCAGACAATTCATGATCTAATGGTCAGATTTCAAGCATTAACAAACTCATCCGAGACCTTATGGTCGTATACAATCTTAACAAGTTTGAGAAAGATTAAAATATGTGGCATCTAGAGTGTAAACAGTAAAACTGTTGACGACGTACGACGAACAACTAACGTCGGACATTCAAGGATTGCAAAAGCCTAAGGTGAGCTAAAATGGATTTGACTTCTGTCCCTTTGATGTTGAAATGGAAAATGGGTTATGTTGTAAAATTCTAACAATGTGCTAGTGACTGGAAACTTGTGATGTGAAAACAGTGTAGATGCAGTTCATATGGCTCATAACTGAGCCCTCTGATCAGGGTCTGTACTGTTTGTCATTGTACGGCCGTCTGAATAATATGGTGATGTCCCTTGAGGTTTGTTCGCACATTTCTGATACATGCTCAATGATATATGAGGTAGATGTAATTTGATTTACGAAATTGTTTTGATGAACTTCACATTGAATTTACATGTTGTCACAGATCAGGAACTCCCCCCCATGAGTTAGAGTTATGCCCCATGACATGGACATTATATATCTGACTATATAATATGCATGTAGTATCCTTGTCCCTAAACGGCGTATTAGAATGTACTGTTTGCAGTGCTGATTTTGTCATGTACGAGTATAGTTCAAAAACAAAACTTTAATAGTGGACTTAATTGAAATTGGAGCTTTACATTCAGGGGAGAATGAGTTCACTTTCCATAATACGTAGCTAACAGCCTGTCAGTATACTTGTCACGAGTACACTCCGTAAACTAAAGGTGTACTTATTATACTGTTTCTGGAGTAAACATGTAACACTTAAGATGGTAAATACTGCTACTGTAGTGCACATCAAAAGCAAAAGGTGTACTTATAATACCGCTGCTATAGTATACAACTCATACTAAAGATGTACTTATTATACTGCTGGTTAAGTAAATATTTGAATACTAAATATGTACTTATTATAATGCTGCTGTAGTCTACATCTAATACTAAATATGTTCTTATTATGATGCTGCTGTAGTCTACATCTAATACTAAATATGTCCTTATTATGATGCTGCTGTAGTCCACATCTAATACTAAATAAGTTCTTATTATGATGCTGCTGTAGTCTACATCTAATACTAAATATGTTCTTATTATGATGCTGCTGTAGTCTACATCTAATACTAAATATGTACTTATTATAATGCTGCTGTAGTCTACATCTAATACTAAATATGTTCTTATTATGATGCTGATGTAGTCTAGATCTAATACTAAATATGTTCTTATTATGATGCTGCTGTAGTCTACATCTAATACTAAATATGTACTTATTATGATGCTGCTGTAGTCTACATCTAATACTAAATATGTTCTTATTATAATGCTGCTGTAGTCTACATCTAATACTAAATATGTTCTTATTATTATGCTGCTGTAGTCTACATCTAATACTAAATATGTACTTATTATGATGCTGCTGTAGTATACATCTAATACTAAATGTGTACTTATTATGATGTTGCTGTAGTATACATATAATACTAAATATGTACTTAGTATACTGCTGCTGTAGTTTACATCTAATACTGAAGGTGTACTTATTATAATGCTGCTGTATTATACATCTAATACTAAATATGTACTGTACATGTGTATATATATATATATTTACTATTATTTGTTTCTGTTGTAACTTGTTCTGTTTATAGATCTATAGATGATATATGAATGTAAAACATTTATGGAGGGCCTCATGGGAGATTAGTCGTTTGACCAAATGAAACACACTCGTTAAATAAAGTCGTTCATTCATTCATTTATTCATTCACTTTTTATACTGCTGCTGTAGTCTACATCTTATACTAAAGGTGTACGTATTAAAATGCTGCTGTATTATACATCTTATACAAAATGTGTACTTATTATACTGCTGCTGTAGTCTACATCTTATACTAAAGGTGTACTTATTAAAATGCTGCTGTATTATACATCTTATACAAAATGTGTACTTATTATACTGCTGCTGTAGTCTACATCTTATACTAAAGGTGTACTTATTATAATGCTGCTGTATTACATCTTATACAAAATGTGTACTTATTATACTGCTGCTGTAGTCTACATCTTATACTAAATGTGTATTTATGATAATGCTGCTGTATTACATCTTATACAAAATGTGTACTTATTATACTGCTGCTGTAGTCTACATCTTATACTAAATGTGTATTTATGATAATGCTGCTGTATTACATCTTATACAAAATGTGTACTTATTATACTGCTGCTGCAGTATTCATCTTATACTAAGGGTGTACTTATTATGCTGCTACTGTAGTATACATCCAATACTAAAGGTGTACTTATTATGCTGCTACTGTAGTATACATCTAATACTAAAGATTTACTTATTATACTGCTGCTGTATTAAACATCTGAAATTAAAGATGTACTTATAATACTGCTGCTGTATTATAAACGTAAGAACTAAAGATATACTTATTATACTGCTACCAATATTAAAAGGGTGTGTTTTAAACTGCTGCTATAGTTAACATTTATTACCAAAGGTCTACTTATTATACTGCTGCTGTAGCATGCATCTAAAACTAAAGATGTACTTATATTATACTGCTACTGTAGCAGTATACATCTAAAACGTAAGGTGTATTTCATATACTGCGCTGAAGCATACATCTGAAACTAAAGATGATTTTTTAACTGCTGCTGTGGTATACATCTATTACTAAAGATGTACTTATAATACTGCTGCTGTAGTATACATCTAATACTAAAGATGTACTTATAATACTGCTGCTGTAGTATACATCTTATACTTAAGATGTACTTATTATACTGTTGCTGATGTATACATCTAATACTTAAGGTGTACTTATTATACTGCTGCTGTAGTATACAGCTTATACTTAAGATGTACTTATTATACTCATTTTGTAGTATACATCTAATACTAAAGGAGTACTTATTACACTGCTGCTTTAGTATACATCTAGTTCTTAAGGTGTACTTATTAAACTGCTGCTGTAGTACACAGCTAAAACTAAAGGTGCACTTATTATAATGCTGCTGTAGTATACATCTAAAACTAAAGGTGTACTTATTATAATGCTGATGTGGTATACATTTTATACTGAAGGTGTACTTATTATAATGCTGCTGTGGTATACATCTTATACTGAAGGTGTGCTTATTATAATGCTGCTGTGGTATACATCTTATACTGAAGATGTACTTAATGCACTGCTGCTGTAGTATAAATCTAAAACTAAAGATGTATTTATTATACTGCTACTGTAGTTTACATCTAATACTAAAGATGTACTTATCATATTGCTTCTGTAGTATACTTAAAGTGTACTTAGTATACTGCTGCTGTTGTATACATGTTAAACTAAAAGTAGAACATATAGTGGTATATAATATTTTGACATCACGGAAGGGGAGTCCCTTTCTTTTTTTAGAGGGGATCGGTTTTTAATTTTAGAAAGGGGTCACTTTTTCTGAAGAAAACTGACCGGGGGTTACTATTCTATGGGAATCACTTGACAGCAAAACCTCTTTATTACGACTAACAAGACGAACGCTTATTGATTGTGTGAAAGATAGGTGACATCTTAAAGCAAGGTGAAAATAAAACAAAAAGCTCAAACAGGAATGTTCCGTTTTACCTTTTACATTGCTTTAAGCAGCCACCTGTATTACCCACTAATAATTAAAACAATTTTAGTGGTCGTTATTGAAGGGTTTTACTTTACCACGTTACGCTGGCAGTCCTAACCGATAGTCAAAACTCACCAATATACGCCAAAAGCATAACAAGGGTTGATTTAAACTAAAATCAATTTGAACGCGAGAGCTCTCTCACATGTTGTTTCTTTGTAACACCTTCACGTACAATCACGCATTGGGAACCCTATTCATGTACATGTACTTTCTTCTACCATCCGTTTCGGACGAAACCTGTTTTACTTTTCTTTAAATACCATGATTCAAAAGCAAACATACAGACGCGGCAAAAACGCGTTTTGGCGATGATGCCAGGATATTAGCAGACGATTTCTACTGTAGCAGACGACATGGCAGCAATTTCCAGAACACAATAAACGGAACCTCTAGATTAATTCTATTGATATATTCGTTCCGCTTCGCTTCAGTACTTATGCGCATAATTTCAAAGCGTCAGGTATTTCACAAATCGATATTTTGTTTCACGTAGATGCCAGGGTATTAAATTGTTGATGAGCCTACGAAGTGGGCTGGTTCTATGCAATATGTCCCAGACGCACGTTCCTTTATATTACTGATTTAATATTTCATAAATCACCTTGGTGACGGTATATGACAATGCAAACTGTTGGGGCTAAAACCTACGCCGGGCCAAGTACAGGTAATTTGTGATTATGACGGCAGGCTGTTCGACCATCCCACCGGTGTTTAGTACAGGAAAAATTGGCTTTTCTAAACATCGATGACTTTGATTAAATATCCCGGAGGTAAGTAAATTTTAACCTTTAACCCATACCCTATTTCCACGTTTTAACCCATAATCCCATAGCCTGTTATAGTATTGAAGATAGGTGACCACTTAAATCAGGCTGAAAGTAAAGCAGAATGCGCCTTAAGGCGCATTCTGCTTTACTTTCAGCCTAATATAAGCTAAAATCTTCTAGAATATAGAAATTATTTCTTATAATACGTTCATAACTGTAAAAATTTGAATTATTTTCTTCAGTGGAGAAATAAATTCATGGCGTTAAAAGGCGTATTTATGGGGTAATGGGTTAAGACAGATGACTACTCTATAATAGCAGGTTGAAAGTAAAGCAGAATGCGCCTTCTTTACTTTCATTCTGCTTTAAGCTATCCTTTGCTAGGATATAGCAAATATTTCTTAAAATACATATTCGTGACTGTATCAAGGGAAACTATTCTCTACAGTGAAGAAATAAATTAAAGGTGTAAAATGTGTATATTTATGGAATAATGGGTTTAAATGACACATTTGTCATCTGTTTGAAAACTGTCGTCTGCAATTCTTCTTGAAATGAAGTTCTTTCCATTCTTACCCCTTTGCTGGTATGACGTCATCAACTATAAACAATTATTGTCGTCTGACTTTATTTCTTAAATTTAAATTTTAGGTATTTTGACTTATGACTGCGAAACGCGGCGTCTAATCAGGATCAAACTATTTGACGCTCATTTCAGTATTTCTTAAGTCAAAATACATAAAACTTTAGATTTGAGAAATAAAGTCAGACGACAATTGTTTAAAATTGATGACGTCATGGCAGTTAAATGGTTAAACTCTTTATGCATTAAGTCCAAAACAGTGGACAATAGCAAACATTATATACACTGACGAGACGCGCCGCGTTACACCAGGCTCTTAACTGTCTGCGGTTTTATATGAACACGGGGGCCTACTACGTATTATCATCAAAATGTATTGCTACGACGACCTATATAATATGGGTATTATAATAGATTTGTACTCCTACGAAGCATGTGTATATACTGAGAAATGTTTGTCTACGAAAACAAAGTTGCCTTCGTAGCAATACAAATCTGTTATAATACCCCCATAACTTGTCGTAGCAAAACATTTCATCGTAATACATGTTCCTAGTTGGTCCCAAGTGATGAACTCATCTGCTGTACATGTATGAACAGATACATGTACAGTACTCTCTCCATACAACTGTCATCTGAACAACGATTCCCTCCTTACAACAATGATTGCTGCTGTACAATGCTCCCTCCTTACAGCGTTCCTCTGGGCAACGATTCCCTCCTTACAACAACCATCGATGCTGTTAAGTGTTCCCTCCCTACAACGTCCCCCTGAACAACGATTCCTTTCTAAAAACAACGCTTGCCGCTGTTCCCCAATGAAACCTCCCTGTAACGAGCCTGTTAACAACGATTCCCTCCCTACAACAATGCTTGCCGCTGTTCCAAAGTGAAATCTCCCTACAACGGCCCTCTGAACAACGATTTCCTCCTTACAACAAATTGTGTCGTTGTTCCCCCATGAATACTCCCTACCAAGGCCCCCTGCACAACGATTCCCCCTAACAACAACGATAACCACTGTTCCCTAGTGAACACTCCCTACAACGACCTTATAAACAACGACTCCCATCATACTACAACGCTTTCCGCTGTTCCCCATTACCCTCCCTACAACGGCCCTCTGAACAACGATTACCTTCTTACAACAACGTTTTCCCCTGTACATTGCTCCATCCCTACAACGGCCCTCTGAACAACGATTACCTTCTTACAACAACGTTTTCCCCTGTACAGTGCTCCATCCCTACAACGGCCCTCTGAACAACGATTACCTTCTTACAACAACGTTTTCCCCTGTACATTGCTCCATCCCTACAACGGCCCTCTGAACAACGATTCCCTCCTTACAACAACGTTTTCCCCTGTACATTGCTCCATCCCTACAACGGCCCTCTGAACAACGATTACCTTCTTACAACAACGTTTTCCCCTGTACAGTGCTCCATCCCTACAACGGCCCTCTGAACAACGATTACCTTCTTACAACAACGTTTTCCCCTGTACATTGCTCCATCCCTACAACGGCCCTCTGAACAACGATTCCCTCCTTACAACAACGTTTTCCCCTGTACATTGCTCCATCCCTACAACGGCCCTCTGAACAACGATTACCTTCTTACAACAACGTTTTCCCCTGTACATTGCTCCATCCCTACAACGGCCATCTGAACAACGATTACCTTCTTACAACAACGTTTTCCCCTGTACAGTGCTCCATCCCTACAACGGCCCTCTGAACAACGATTCCCTCCTTACAACAACGTTTTCCCCTGTACAGTGCTCCATCCCTACAACGGCCCTCTGAACAACGATTACCTTCTTACAACAACGTTTTCCCCTGTACAGTGCTCCATCCCTACAACGGCCCTCTGAACAACGATTCCCTCCTTACAACAACGTTTTCCCCTGTACAGTGCTCCATCCCTACAACGGCCCTCTGAACAACGATTACCTTCTTACAACAACGTTTTCCCCTGTACATTGCTCCATCCCTACAACGGCCCTCTGAACAACGATTCCCTCCTTACAACAACGTTTTCCCCTGTACATTGCTCCATCCCTACAACGGCCCTCTGAACAACGATTACCTTCTTACAACAACGTTTTCCCCTGTACATTGCTCCATCCCTACAACGGCCCTCTGAACAACGATTACCTTCTTACAACAACGTTTTCCCCTGTACAGTGCTCCATCCCTACAACGGCCATCTGAACAACGATTACCTTCTTACAACAACGTTTTCCCCTGTACATTGCTCCATCCCTACAACGGCCCTCTGAACAACGATTACCTTCTTACAACAACGTTTTCCCCTGTACAGTGCTCCATCCCTACAACGGCCCTCTGAACAACGATTCCCTCCTTACAACAACGTTTTCCCCTGTACATTGCTCCATCCCTACAACGGCCATCTGAACAACGATTACCTTCTTACAACAACGTTTTCCCCTGTACAGTGCTCCATCCCTACAACGGCCATCTGAACAACGATTACCTTCTTACAACACCGCTTGTCGCTGTTCAGTGCTCCCTCGCTTCAACGGCACCCTAAACAACGATTCCTTCCTTACAACACCGTTTGCCGCTGTTCAATATTCCCTCCCTTCAACGGCACTCTGAATAACGATTTCCTCTTTACAACACCGCTTGTCGCTGTTCCTCAGTGAAACCTCCCTAAAACGACCATATGTACGACGATTCCCTGCTTTCTTAAACTTTCCGATGTTCCCAAATTAACCCTTCCTACAACGGCCCTGAACAACGATTTCCCCCTTACAACAACCATTGCCGCTGTTCCAAGTGAACCTTCCTTACTACGGCCCTCTGAACGACGATTCCCTTCTTACATCAACAATTGCCGCTGTTCCTTAGTGAACCCTCCTTACAACGTCCCTCTGAACGATGATTCCCTTCTTACAACACCGCTTGCCGCAGTTCAGTGTCAATCCATTCAACTGCACTCTGAACAACGATTCCCTCCTTACATCACCGCTTGTGCTGTTCAGTGCTCCCTCCCTTCAACGACACTCTGACCAACGGTTTAAAGCTTGATGCTAAACAAGACATTTATTTCCAACTTTTCACGGCTGTAATAACGTCTGCTTAAAACTGTCGCCTGCTGTTTTTCTCAAAGTTACTTACATGTATTTGATATTTTTAAAGAAAAGAATTATAATGACAAGTGACAACCAGCTTGAAACGCCGCGATACGTCTGGTGTGGATTAAAGCTGTTTCCAAATGTAAACCAATATCCGTCCCATTAAGAACTTCCTCCGAACAACATACACAATCTTTGTTTCCCATTTGGTGTTGTTGTAGAGACAGGCACTGTACTGCATTGCGTTAAAATTATAACCTTTTAATATGTACAATGTAATATCCCAACAAGTACATAAGAAGAGTTCATTGCAGTTTCCAAACGTCGTACGACAAAAACGGTCGTAAGTCAATACTTTAAAATATACTGAGCAAATTTAGAAACGTCCCTCCCTATTACCGGAACATTTGCCTGAAAGTTATAAAGTTGATGGTAGTAAAACCTATATAGTAAATGAAGTTTAATCAGTTAAAGCATTCAATTCTAGCAACAAATATACTCGTCATTTTTAGATCGTCTGTTTCGAATATAACAACGAGCTATTGTCATCACTCCGGTGCCCTCGTTGCCTTCGTTGCCGTTGTCGTTGTAACGTTGGTCATACAGTGGAGAAAACGTTATGCTTTCCCAATAAACGCGTTTACGCTATTATTTCTATTGCAAACAGTTTGGAGCCAGATCAGACGCCGGGTAACCCCGCGTCTGATCAGGCTTCAAACTGTTTGCCACCAAGATAAAAATGAATTATCAGAATTGTCCAAAAGTAGCACTTTTCTACGTTTTAGTGTTTTGCGTTTGCGTTTCGTTTCGTTTAAACGGGAAAGAATAACGTATTCTCCACTGTAACTTCTTCACTGTTTCATTCACATCCTTCATTTTTGGCATGTGCATGGCCATCATGACAAGTCCTATCCAGACATACAAAATTCTTTTACCAATTGCTTTAACCCTTTCAATCGGCGACATAAGTCCAGTGGTAACACATTGGACTACGGTACCAGGGGTCGTGAGTTCGATCCCCCGCCGGACCAGCGGTCTGACTGGGGGATTTTTTCTAAATCCCCGATGATGTACAGGAATTTTCTTGAGCAAGACATGTACCGCGAGTTGCTCCTCTCCATCCAGGGGTTAAAATTGGTACCTGTGAAGGGTCTGAGCCGGTACTGCGGCTGCATTCGATTGCGCCATTTGTTAGCAGTGCTCAATATTGTAGGTAATGATCAGGGGAGTGAATTACAGTCGGCTGAGCGGTCATTCGGACTGAAAGTAGACTATAACTTGGTATATTACTTTTTTTAATTACTCTTGTGGGTATTCATAATCATTTTGGACTCTTCTAGTACAGGTATTTTGAACCATATTATAGGAACCCTCTGATCATGGTCTACACTGTTTGCATATGTAATCAGTAATCCCTTCAGAGTGCTGTAGGATTGAAAGGGTTAAACATGGGGCAGACATAACAATCTACTGTTCACGGGCATTTTAACTCGTATCATGCTAAACTGTCTTCTGCTTCAACACGGCTGCCATTTCTCCGGGATTTTCCTAAATCTCCGGATTTTTCCCCAGTTCATGGTAGCTTAAAGCAGGCTGAAAGTAAAGCAGAATGCGCCCTAAGGCGCATTCTGCTTCACTTGCAGCCTGTTTTAAGTGGTCGCATGTCAACAAAACAAGAAAAAGGTACGATTAGGATTTTTCATGTCAATTTATGGTAGCCCTGCTTCAACTCTATCGGCTGCAAAAAAAAATCTTAATCGTATTTCATGCTTGATAAATTGAAGCTAAGTTTAAGCAGGCCCTAAGGTACATTCTAGACTTGAGAATTGCTTTAAGCTACCATCAGCTAAAATATGTGTAGAAACTATGTCTGCTGCAAATTAATGACTGTAATATGATTAAATTAATGACTATATAAAGTGGAACTATTCATTTCAGTGGAGGAATACAATTTGTATTAATGGAGTAGTGGGTTAATAAAGACCAGCAAAGTTATGGCTCCATAGGAATGAAAATGAGCCCCTGGAAAATGTCTGTGATATAACTTTTATTCATGTAAAGATATGGGAAATTGTCTTTTTTTTAAATTGAAAAGAAGTGTTATTTTTGACTTGTTTCCACTCTGCCTCCAATTTGATGAGATTTCGGCTTCTCGCTAACGCTCACGTGATCAGGTCAGCAGACCCATAAGCTAAAGCAGGCTGAAAATAAAGCAGAATGCACAAAATGGCACATTCTGCTATACTTTCAACCATTAAGTAATCGCGCTTGCAAAACAGAAATATTGGAAATGTTAGGAATTTTCATGATCAACTTAAGGCAGCCCTAACAAGGATATATATCATGGTGTGTCGGTACTACTGACGTTCTCAAAGTGTCTTTATTCATTCAATGCTTCATAACGTTATTCTAATTATCAAACCATAAGGTCGTAAAATTGATTTTCGTAATACACTAGTGCCTAAAGAGAATCAGAAATTCAACAAAATAATTGAAGCCCAATAAGAAATATTGGTCATATTAATTATTTATTGGAATTTTATCAACATCGGCTTACTTTTGTCTATTTGAAGTTTAACTCATTATCCCCTGAAACTTCCAATGGACAATACCAGTTTACAATAAAAGCTGATCCATTTAAGACTATTTTGGGTTGATTTATTATGATATATTACAAAATGACAAACAGTGAAGATCCTGATTAGA
Source organism: Gari tellinella (assembly GCA_922989275.2). Lineage (NCBI taxonomy): Eukaryota > Metazoa > Mollusca > Bivalvia > Cardiida > Psammobiidae > Gari > Gari tellinella. The sequence goes on from OV277866.1 coordinate 53,306,742, forward strand.
GGGCTCCTGCGGGAGCCCTCTAATCAGGGACTTCACTGTTTGCATTAGACAAGTGTACTCTTTACAGGTACACTGTTGGTAAAGGACGCATATATGCGTCACTAGGGCACAATGAGTGAATGTTTGCGCAGGTTGACACTTACATGTGTACAGTAGAGAAGACGTCAATCTTTTCCGTTTTTGAAAACGCAAACAAAAACAAGCGTATTGCAATAAAATGTATAAAAAAAACATATTCATGAAAATTCTGACTTTATTTTAACTTGAGTGGCAACCATTTTGGAACCTGATTAGACCACTGGTTACCCAGCATCTGATCTCGGTCCTGTTTCAATGGAAATATTAGTTTAGCGTAAACACGTTTATTGGGAAGAAAAAATAACACCGGTTCATCTGATCGCCATGTACTAGTACGTATATATAAGTAAATAATTATACTGAAAATATCATTTAGACAAAGGTCATTAAACCCGAAGTCAAAATTTATTTAGTACAGTTTATTCTGTATTAAACAAACAGCGTTTTATTTTATACCGAAAGAAAATATAATGTAGACAAAGGTCATATAAACCCAGAGTTAAAACTTATTTGGAAAAGCAATCGGTGTTTTATAGCCTCTTTCTAAACCGAAAATTGACCTCAGAACGGAATCTTAAAATAGATAACACTTGATGAAATATAAAGCATATATGCTAACCTTGATGTCAATTCAAACCCTAGCTCCTGAGACAATGGGATGACGCACCTGAAAAGGCTGCAGGACTATAAACCTTATCAGAAACAACAACAACAACAATTCAAACCCTATTGTTTGCCAATTACCTGAAGATGTTACAGTTAGTCCTGGGTCCAAGGCTATAAAGCTTTTCTGTTGAGTCTTAAGTCGTTCTCAAGCATTTGATTGGTCAGATTTGAGCCTAGGCTCAAATCTGACCAATCAAATGTTTGAGAACACACTCAGACTCAGCTCAAACGCTGTATAACATTGAAGCCTGTATTACACAGCCAGCATCTTATTATACCGAAAGAAAATTCTTCAAAACCAGAGTTAAATGAAGTGCAAGATAAAAAGGTTCCAGAGAGTGACACTGTTGTCTTGGGATAACAAACAAGACAGAAAGTAGGCGAAGATTGTAATTTGCAAGCCACATGAATATTGTTTTCAATCCAATGATAATTATCTTCTGAACCGATTAGAAGTCAGGAAACATATGTGAGGTATAATAAAAACAAAACATTGCTATAGAGACATTGTTTGGGAGTATTCTGTCATTGGATACAGAAGTAATTGAAAATAAAACTTCCATGTATCGCGTTTCAATGGATGTTACCCCTGTCACCATAAAATGAGGCTATGCATTTAAACAGATTTGTCATTTATTAACCCTTGCCCCATTAGAAGCGCCTTTTAGCGAATATGATTTATTCCTCCGCTGAAGAAAATAGTTCCAATTTATTCAGGCATGAATATTATATTATAGGGATTTTTTTTATTCTAGCACATGATAGCTTAAAGCAGGCTGAAAGTAAAGCAGAATGCGCCTTAAGGCGCATTCTGCTTAACTTTCAACCTGCTTTAAATAGTCACCTATCTTCAATTCTAGAAATAGGCTATCAGGTAAAGGGTTAAGTTGACTGATGATATGTTCATCCGAAATAAAGTTTTCGTAGTATATTTCTTTTTAAACTAACACACTAAGCCTTGATGTGACATTGATGCATTAAAACCCAAGTTAGGTTTCTTCAGGACAATGAAAATGAAAGACCGTACTTTTCATACAACGACGGTACAGTGCCCCCTCTCTACAACGACACCCAATGGGAGACAAAGATTGTGTGCGTTGCTCGAAGGGAATTTGTTATAGGGAGGAAATTAAGAATTGGCTTACATTTGCCAACGTCTTGAATCCAGATCGGACGCCGCGTAATGCGGCGTTTTATCTGGATTCAAGTTGTTTGTCGCTCGTAATTATAGTTCTTATGACAAAATGTCCAGTATATAACTGTAAGAAAAATAGCAGACGACTTTTATAAGCAGGCTTTGACAATTTGGACATCTTTATTGTCTTGTTTCGGGAACAGTCACAAGCGTTTATGTAATGAGGTAATCGTTGTTCTAGAGGACCGTTGTTGGGAGGGAGTATTGTAGTAACAATATGCACATTATCAATAATGTATCATGTTTATTGTGAATGTAGTTATGTGACTTTTCTCGCTTTGTGGGTACATTTATATACTTTCATGTGAAGCGCTTTTAACGCACAACTCCTATGAAAAAGAGCGCTATATGAATCTTGTATAATAATAATAATTACATTGGAAACCTCTAAAACAACCAAGTAGATATCTGTTTTATTCGAATGGGCAGCTCGTTATTTTCATCCTTTTTATATATAACTAACTATATTCAATTATGTTAAACTTTATAAAGCATGAAGCAGTTTTAGGCAAGACGAAAGTAAATCAGACAATTATAAAGGAACTCTTTGCATAATGGTAATCTTGCTTTAAGACGGCAACTGTATTGCACATAACTAATGAATGTCCATCTGCAGTATGTATGTAGAGGAATAGTAAGAGTAATTACGTGTGTTTTGAGACGCTTCTGCAGAGAGAAGGGTTCAGTTAAAACATACCTGCCAACCATCCCTTCTACGCTGAGATAAACGCAAGTTCGAAGTATCGAGTTTCGGCTGTAGCTAGATCCGCGCATGAATGGCTACTGCCATCCACAGTCAAGACACAACAACAGTCCTTCCTGTACTTTGTACGGTTATGATATACTCATTTTGTTTGGGATATTTAACCAATTTGTATAATCAACTTCTATGACTGAAAATCAATATATCAATAACCCATTGACAATCTTACTGAAACTGCATCTACTCCAAGAAAAATCATTCTTCATTTAATGTGCCTAAACGAGCTGTCTGCTTGAGTAACTGTGTCTGATCGTGATCTAATCTGTTTTCAAATGATGGTTAAGTTGTGTTCGGCATCAACATCAACGGGCAATTCCAGTTTCAACTCAAGTCTAGTCCAATTTTTACTATTAAGTTGTGGGGGGTGCGATAATACATTGGATGACACACAGTAATGGCCTGGTTAAAAGGCTCCTGTAGGGTCTACAATGTTTGCATGGATATGTGTAGTCTTCACATGTATACTGATTGTAAAGGACAAGTATACTCGTCGCTAGTGTTTAATGTGCTGGGGGTTTTCAACAGCTATTCAGTTTTGTACAATGTTGTTTAACCCCTTCGCTGCCTTACCGCCGAGTCCAGTAGTCATTTACAAACAGTTTGGATCCTAATCAGACGCCGCGTGACGCGGCGTCTGATCAGGATCCAAACTGTTTGACACTCGTTTCAATATTTCTTAAGTCAAAATACCTAAAAATTGATTTTTAGAAGTAAAAGCAGACGACAATTGTTTTTAATTTGATGACGCCATGGCAGTGAAGGGGTTAATATACATATACAAACAACTTGGGATATGCTATTCAGTGATCGATTTTTCATCGATCACAACATCACTGGAGATTTTAGATTATTCCAGTCGCTAGCAGTGGCGTGTCATTTTATTTCATCAGCTCTAAACCGTTATTGACGAGAGTCACGTGAATGACTATAAATAGACACATTAAAGAGAAATCATGTTTATGTAATGCAAGTTATATGTAACCGTTCTTTGATGAAGCATTGTGATTGCTTTACCTAATTCAGAACAAATGTAAAACAGAAGACTTCCGTGTGACATTTCTACTTTACTTTCATCCTGCATTAGGCTGACAAATTACTTTTAATAAAAAAAACAATTTATATACTAACACGATAAACAAAACAGTACATTTGTAACTTTCTTTTTTCCCACCATCGTCATTCACTGACATAATTATCATCTGTAAATTATTAAACCACAATTAAAAATACACTTTCGCGTTCCCAATGCATATTTGCGCATTTCGAAACCAAATTTGTGTATGCTTTGTACTTATAAGTACATGAATAACAAAAGTCCTTCAAACCAAATGTAATCAAAAATCCCTCAAATCAAATGTACAGTTTCTTCATCGTGTTAGTAAACGTATATTTATTTTTACCAGGAACACTAAAGTAATTAATTTTAGTGTAGTTTGTCGATGAATAAGGTATGCATTTATATATAGGATCTGTCATGAGTCGATGTTTAAGACAAGCTGATCTCAAACGAGTCTAGAATTGAAATGTTATTAAGCGAGCACTGGCGAGCTTAATAACTTTTCTATTCTATACGAGTTTGAGATCAACTTGTCTTAAACATCGACGAGTGACAGATTCTTTTTCTCACATTACCAACGATTAAAGGTATTTTTAAAGGGACTCGCAACCGGATGGTGTACTTGTCAAAATAAAATAAAATACTCAAATAAAAGCAAATTTGTGGCATTATTTGGCTTCTGACATTAAAAAAATATGATCAGTCCAAAAAAAGTCTCAAGAATCGTCACCGAATCTTAGATTTTTAGATATTTTCCATCGTTTTTCTATACCGACTAGTAGACGGTATAGTTGTTGTTGTTGCTTCTCTACACGGGCTCAGACATAAACACGAGCCGAATTACGAAGTTGTATGCACTTTCGATCGCTACACATTGAAATACGTTAAATCGATCCGAGATAAACGGATAGTTCCGTGGTCCATTGGTCTAAGCGGTTTCCCCTATTTTGCCTTCTGTCCGCCAATGCCGGGCCCCGGGTTCGAATCCCACCAGAGACCAATATTTTTTTTTATTGAAATACATTTTTTTAAACAGAATTTCTTATCCTAAACTAATTCTTTACCATTTATATAAGCGTTTGACACATATTTACAAATTACTATTTTTAATGCACCATCTGGTTGCGAGTCGCTTTAGAGCAATATGCATTTTTTGGAACCACGGTGACGTCAAAACGCCGTTATATTTAGTGACGTTATGGTGACGTCATTAAATTGATCTCACACATGTTGGAGATATAGAGGATACTTGTTTTTTTCAGTATAAGATAGAAATTTAATCCATTGAGTGAACATCAGACGTTATATATTCACGAGTGGCGAAGCCACGGGTGAAAATATAACAGTCTGATGTTCACGAAATGGATTAAATTCGATCTTATACTGAAAACATACAATTATTCTATTTATTTATGCTTTTAAGCCACTTTTTAAACGAATTTTTTCGACAATTGTGAAAGCGAAAGTACATGATTTACCCCGTGTTGAGCCCCAAGTTTACATCGAACACATTAACGAAACAGTTTCCCGTACGATGACGTCACTTATTTATTGATTTGACGTCATCCGAAATACGTCGTTGCTCCCGATTTTGGTTTCGTGTTCTTCCGTTGAGTGGTTCGCGACAAATCGGGCTGCCGGAATTTAACGATTGACTACGATTTTTGGGGAGCCCTACGGGGAAAACGGCGATTGGTGATAATCCACTGCAGTGGATTACCAAGTGATAATCCACTGCTAGTTTCCGGTAATCCACCGAAAAGCATAAATAAAAGGATATTCGTCATCGTTGTTCACTATAAAAAACAGGGGTAGTTATGTGAGAAAATACAGTTTACAGTTGTTAAAATAACATGTTCTTTATTGCGAAATGAACAATACGTATGTTTGATGCAAACCTGTGTCCTACCGGTATTTTATATGAAATAGAAATATCACTTATCTACATTTACAAGTTGATATAACTGATATAGCAATTTTAAAATATTTTTAGTTTTTTGAAAACCTTTTTCATAAATAAATAAAAACATATTGTACCTTTGAATGTATGCTTACAAAAAGTAGGTCAAAACATTATCTGATTTTATCATTAAGACTATTCAATATAACGTGTTGTTGGATAAACTATTTAATAAAAAGCCAACAAACTAGAGCGAGTATTCAAAAGGAATGGCACTAATTTTTGGCCATACAATATAAAAATACATGTAGGACTAAGTTCAGTAGCAAATATATCCAGTGCCTATAACTAACTACAATGATGTCTATTTTGCACGACGAAGAGAGTTGTTGTCAAAGTATTATGCACCGCTGTGTCCGCAAGTAAGAGATTCGTTTGAACTATGTATCAGATATGATAATTATACAATTAGATTCTAAGATAATGTCAAAGTAGCATATTAACTGTTTGAATGACCATAGTGCCAGGCCCATTATATTGTCAATTTAATTGATATAATAAATAAAAGAAGAGCAAAAAAAAGTCATATTTAACCTCTTGACTGACTGACTTACCCCGAGAACAAATGTGCAAACAGTTTGGACCCTAATCAGACGCCACGTAACGACGCTTCTGATCTGGATCCAAACTGTTTGACACTCACTTCAAAATTGACAAATCTGACAGATAAAGGCAGACGATAGTTATTCCAAATCATTGATAACGTCATTTCAGTGAAGAGATTAAACTAATTGTATCATGATAAACCTGCAAAAATGTATCTGAAATCATTTTGTAAATAAGTTTATTAAAAATATAAGGATATTCATGTACACAATTTTTACAGAATCCAGCAATAATGAGGGGAAGGTCTTTGAAAACAGTAGCATATTTCTTGACCATTTCAATAGCACATTTGTACACATTTTGTTATTTACTTTTGAACCATGTCTCTCTTTTGTACAGCGGATATTGCGCTATTCCTTTCCAATAAACGTGTTTACGCTAAAGCAATTATTCCAATTCAAACACCACTGTTTGCCACTCAGATAAAAAGAATCTAAAGCGATACTCAATTTCGTAAAGTTGTTTTCGTCATTTAAGTGTATTTTGTTTGCGTTTCATTTGATTTAAGATTGGAAGGAATACCGTCTTCTTCACTGTAAATGAGAAATTCGTTTATAATAATAAGTACTGATTGTATGCTCTATCATTAATAGGTATAAACAAAAGTAACGCATATATCTCATATCGTTCGATTGACTTCACGTATTGCTTTTATTCTCTATTTTAGATGCATTGAATAGTTCCTATATTTATGAGCGCACTAACAACATTGAGTTTGAATGCACAGTTATGTGACTCAAATTTCAAAGTGACAAGATAATGAAATATGACCTGTTAGTACTCACTTGATAATTCAATGTACAACGAGACGTGTATGCCTTGTATTTACCGCTATTGCATATTTATAATAATGCTGCCATTACATTGTATCGCTTCAAAGCTACGATGTCAATGGACCCATTAACCATTTGCCTGCTGATCGCGACCTGGGCTGTACAAAACTCTCTATTACGACCACTAAATTGTGTTTATTATTAGGTGTTTACGACAGGCGACTGCTTAAAGCAAAGTGACAGTAAAACAGAAAGCTCATGAGGGAGCTTTCTGATTTACTGTCACATTGCTTTAAGCTGTTTTCTATCTTTTATGCAATCAATAAGCCTTCGTTTTAGTGGCCGTAATATAGAGGTTTTATTATATTTGCAGATAGTTTGTGTCCTGACCAGACACCAAATTTGATCAGGATCTAATCTGATTAGTAATTTTTGTGTTTCTTAAAAATAAAAATTTCACTTTCATTTTTTTAACCTGTTACCCCTTGGTCTGTTTCTAGTTTAGGTAACAACTTAAAACAGGTTAAAAGTAAATGCAGGATGCGTCTTTAGGCGTATTCTGCTTGACTTTAAGCCTGCTTTAAACAAACATCTGCTATTATATAGAAACCATTTCTTATGGAAGTGATGGTACATATTCATAACTTTATAGAATTGAAGTATTTCCTTCAATTGAGGAATGAATTAATGGTGAAACTAGATAGGCGTGTCCATGGAGTAAATGATTAATCCTGCATATGCTGAAAACCCTTGCACATGCATTTGCTTACAGAAGAGACTCTGATCAGATAGTTCCTCTGATCGAAGTCTTCACTATTTTTAACCTATATTTTCTCTGATTGCTTTAAAACAAATCTCCTAAATAAGAATGGTTATTTTTCAAAATGGAATATTCTATTTGAAAGCACCCAGCATGGTAGAGGTTAAATTTTTATAGTAGTGGTAATGTTCAAATAAATATTCTTTGTTTTCCAGGGACAATTACAGGAGCGAACATCAGTTAATCGATCCTTGACAGTGACATGGGTTCGTCAGGCGCTGTTTAAACATCAAAACTTTTCTCCTAATTGCCTGCGCCGGTCAAATTACATCAGTGCATTGTCTTACAAACAAAACCTTATCAAACAACGATAATGGCAACGCCAACGAGCCAGATGAAAAATAGACTGGTCATAGACTTGCGGGACAGTGAGACAGAAAGAAGCTTAAGTCCAGTCGGGGGCATTTCACAAAATGAAGGCATAGAACTTAAGGACATATCTGATTTTAAAAAGCGAAGTAGCACTCCGATCCAGAAAAGGCCTGAAAATGAGATACAAGTGGAAACCGACCTGGACGAGGATGAGGAGGTGAACAGTGACGACGGAGAACCGGCGAGATCTCCAGGGGCCGAATCGAATTTACAAGTACCGCGACAAATTACCGTCACTTCTCTTGCCGACAGCGATACTAGTGGAACAAAGGGGAAGAGTCCCCAGACAAAACCAAAGAGTGGCCGGTCCACCATCAGTGAGCAGGCTTGGAGTGATACGTCCAGTAAAGGTAGGGCGGCGGGCAGTAGCGCCGTGTCCAGGAAATCAGAAGTGTCATCCACATTGCTGGATTTTTCTATGTCCGAAAACAGCTCCGGAACTCCGGACATGTCTAGAATGCAATCGAGGAATTCCGGTTCGGTCGAAGACGAGGATGATCTGGACTACTTTTGCGTGGACCACATGAAATTGTGTTCCAATAAGGTTTGTTTGTTTAATATTCATACGATACGTAAATTTATGACGATATACAATAGCACTTTTTAATAATGCAAAGGTTTCATGCACAGAATACCACATTCATTTCACATTTTATTTCAGTCAAATTGTGAAATGATGTTTTAGACCTGGAACGCTGTAAATATGAAAAGAAATATATCCTTTTCATGTAATGCAATATTTTTTCCTATTTTATTTTACTTTTTAAAATAAATTTGACAAATTGAGTGATATTATAGTGCGATTGTGGTTAGTTCATTAACATTTTGACGTTATAAAGTTTCATTGTATATTCATAAACGGTACCATTAACCTTTTCGCTCTCAATGACAGTAACGCGGCGTCTGATCAGGATCCAAACTGTTTTACACTCGTTTTGAGATTTCTTCAGTCATAATGCCTTAATTTTTTTAAACAAATTGAGCACGAAAGAGGTTTAAAGACTTTGTGAAAAACCATTTATCAGACTGACAGTTACATATGTACGAGTACAACAGCCACTCAAAAAAGACGGATTTGCAGTCTAATATCAATCTTATATATACGGTCGAAACTCGATACTTCGAACTCGTTTAAATCGATCGTACTAGATATAGCATTTCATAAGTTAATTTCTCTATAAAACGATCTCCCTTTAGTCAAACATACCCGTATATCAACGTGTTCAGTCTTGAACTCTTCCCTTCTCTATTTCCCCGTGTTTTAGCGCGTCTGGTTTTCGAAGAAAATGACGAGCTATTGTCGTCACTTCGGCGTCTGGGATGTCGTTGTCTTTGTCGGCTTTGTCGTCGTCATCGAATATATTAACTTGGTCATAATTTGTTCAATTTTTTATATACAACCTTCATTTTGGTAGCATGTTCATCTTAAAGTCCTAACTAGACATATCAAAAACAGTTAACCAAGTGAATTTAACCTTGACCTTTGACCTTACTGTCCTAATTTTAATATATTTTTCACTGATCTTTAAAATCAGATGAGCGTTGACACCCGCAAGCGGTGACCCTGTTAGAATGTGCGGATCTCCAAATCCTAAATACATGGATATTGCCTGCTTGCAATGACGTTTACTTTTATTATCCATATATACAAAATGCCGTGCCATAACAAAACCAGCATTGTTGCATTGCAACATTGTACATACAACGGCCCTCCCAACAACGATTCCCTCCCCATAACGACGCTTGCCGCTGATCCCGAAACAAAAAATTATGTCCAACCTTTTTACGTCTGCAAATATATTCTGCTTAAAGTTGCCGTCTGCTGTTTTTCTCAAAATAACATATTGGGCAATTTGACATAACAAACCTTAGTGACGAGTGACAAACAGCTTGAATCCAGATCAGACGCCGCGTGACGCGGCGTCTGATCTGGATTCAAGCTGTTTGCAAATGTAAGCCAATTTCCCTCCCTAGAACGACTCCCTCCGAACAACGCACACAATATGTGTCTCCCATTGGTGTCGTTGTAGAGAGGGAACGCTGTAGTTACCAACCACCGTTGTCATTGCAGATTCTGCGTCAGAGTTTGATCTACACCTCATAATACCGTAAATAATACAGCTATATACAATGCTTAGATGCGTGTGTGTGTCAAACAGTGTAGATCAAGGTCAGTCGCCGCGTCATTGACGCTGACTGGCATTGATATACACTGTTTGCAATGCAATAATACATGTTTTTCTCATGGCACGGTTCAATTTTATGTTAGCAATTTTGAGGAGATTTGTGAAACATCGATCGTTGCGTGAGATTATTGATTTTTCGTAATCACGTACATAGTTACTCGTTGGCTGAACTTGGTCAGATATTTTTGCAAGTGTTAGTTCTCACGGGTCAAAGTAAAGAATTTAAACCCCATTCACTTCCATGACGTCATAGGCTTTAAAAATTGATGTCTGCCTTTCTTGCTCAAATTTAGATTTTAGGTAAATTGATTAAAGAAATATCGAAATGAGTGTCAAACAATTAGGAATCTAATCAGATGCCGCGTTACGCGGCGTCTGATCACGATCCAAACTGTTTGCAAGTAACTATTGTACCCGGGGCAAGGCAGTGAAGGGGTTGAAAAGTTGATTTATGATTGTTTTCCTGGTGCTTCATTAAATGCTCATAAATATTGGATGGTGTTTTTGAAATCGTTAAATGTCATCATCGATTTCAGTCTAAATCAAATGAATTGTATGGAAGCGAACGTTTTCACCTGGAACTTGAAACGTAAATGCAATAAAATCTAATTTGAATGTTGCAACATTTTACATTTGGTACTCCCAACTCTTTTCAATTATAATATAACTCATATGTATGCAGTAAACCACTTTTATACAGCTCACTACCCCAATCTGTCGGATAGTAAGATAACTCATATGTATGCAGTAAACCACTTTTATACAGTCAACTATTCAGTCGGATAATTAGATAACTCATATGTATGCAGTAAACCACTCTTATACAGTCCACTACCATAATCAGTCGGATAAATAGATAACTCATATGTTTGTAGTAAATTACTCTTATACAGGCCACTACCCAAAGCAGTCAGCTACGACTAATTGGGTTAGTGGACTGTATCAGAGTTGTTTACTGCATACTTATGAGTTATCTAATTACATGCCTTTAAAACATAATATGCAATGTTTTGCAATAGTACACCAGTATTTAGGTACAAGTGTTTTCTTGTTGGGAAACACCAGATTTAGCCAAATATTTTTTGAAGTATAGATAATATAAGTTTTAGTTGTAGTTTATTCATTATATCAGTATATGGAGATCTATGATATATATACAGATTATAATATGAACATTGTAAACAGATACGCAATATAATATCATGCCATTCAAACAGAAATACTGTTTCAGATATAAATAGTACACCATAGATACGATGACTCTATGGTTACATTTACAAAATCATTAAATGTATATCAATTAACAATTATATACATGTATAATCCGTTCCTATAATTAGTGACAAAGCATCATTAACGAAACACCCATTTAACCCTCCAGCGAAACGATAGGGAGAAGTAATATGGGTATCAATGATTCAGATATAAAAGGTATAAACCTTTTGCTGGACAAAATTGAGTGTAATGTTTGCAAAATATAAAAATAAAACGTTGTTCTTTCCCCTTTAACTCTTTAACTCTAACTGACGCCATAAAGCGCATTTGCAAACAGTTTTGATCCTAATCCGACGCTGCGTCACGCGGCGTCTGATCAGGATTAAAACTGTTTGCCACTTATTTTGAAATGACGTTATTTATACTGCATTAAGTTTAACTTTGAAACAATATTTCAGACGACAATATGGCGATGAAGGGGTAAAAACCTTACGATAAATTTGATCATGAAAGTGTTAATCGAAACGCAATGCAGTAAAAATAGAGAGTGACAACTTTTGATAATATAAACGACTAGTTTTAGTGTGAATTACAAGCAACATAGAGCCTGATTATATGCCTGTGTACCAGGCATTTGGTTTGGCTTAAAACCGTTTGCAATTGTCATAAGTTCTTTCGCATTCCCCATTGTATTTGGCAGCATTGTGACAACCTATCATTCGTGTTCTATGTAAACAAATTCCATATCGGACTAACATACAGAATGTAAGACCATCAAGATGATTGATTGGCGGAAATGAACCGAACATTCGAAAATAAAAGAAATATATATTCTTTAATGGTGTTTAAATTTGATCACGACAAGTCCAATATCAATGGAAACATCACTGATTCGAATTAATTTCAATATGTCGCTCGCTAATCTAACCTTTTGTTTCTAAAAATGAATACGGCTTTTATATTACTTCCGTTATTTGATATTTTTTACGAAATGTTAATGCCTTCTACTATCACCTTTGTCCTTTCGAAGAGACAAATCAGCCATTAATTACATAATCAGTGTAAACTCCAATCCAAGCAATCAAGCCAATTAAGTTTTCTCTTAAAAATTTACTAAACCCTTGACGATAAAAACCCACAGCAATACCCCCGCATGTGTTACGCATGGAACCTGCAATTGAACCTGCTAGGTATGAGAGTAGATACCAATCCGCCATTAAAGCCATCCATAATACCACACCAAGTAATAACAAAACACCATCCACTTATCCACTAGAGTTTCACTCCTAAAGCAAAATTAATATCGGATTATACAAATTACATGACAATTTAGACTGATGGATAGCTTCAAGATGGGGTCTGAATCAATTAGATATGTTGGTGAATTGCACACCTCCAGGTGACGCCTCCTGACGATTCATCATTTTTATTCTGCAGAATCCTATCAGACGCCGTGTAGTAAAGCCTATATAGCGTCAGTTTCTTTTATCAAAACGGTCTAAATCTTACCTTTAGAAATTAACCCTTTGAACCCTAGTCCCGCATATAGGCGTCGTTTTCAAAAGTATACATGTGAAAATTGCACTTGTCCTATGCAAACAGTGAATACCCAGATCAGAGGGCTCCTTACGGAGCCCTCTGATCTGGGTCTTCACTGTTTGTCATAATGCAAAACATTGACAAAAACAACCCTTAAAAGTCAGAAATGGACTAGACTAAAATGGAAACTGGAATTGTCCATTTAAAGTTTCAGGGAGGAAAGAGTTAAAGCAGACGGCAATTTTTGACCAGACGACATTGTAGCAGCGAAAGAGAAAAAACATGACTACCAAGTCGCCAGTATTTAGAAATATGCCACAAATACACATGCACTTTGAATTTGATTATATCTCAAAATTTCAGAGCTTCGAATAATGTGTGAATAGATAAATCTATACTCTTTATGCCTCCACCAAACCGTATGATGTGACCACTCATTAGAATTGTCGCAAAGCAAAGGCATAAAGGAGAAACATTTGAAGACTTTTCTTGAGCCCTTGACAAATCTACACTTTTGAGATCTTACTGATGACTGATAGTCTATAGCTAAATTTCTAACTTAAATGCATTATGTACATCTATAACTCGTTTTAGTAGTAAGCTCACTTTCGTCGTAACTTCCATTATCCCATTAACTCTTTCCTCCCTGAAACTTTAAATGGACAATGCCAGTTTCAATTTTAGTCTGGTCCATTTCTGGCTTTTAATGGTTGTTTTTGTCCATGTTTGGCCTTATGACAAACAGTGAAGACCCTGATCAGAGGGCTCCTTTCGGCGCCCTCTGATCTGGGTCTTCACTGTATGCACAGGACAAGTGTTCTATTCACATGTACACTGTTTGAAAAGGACGCCTATATGCGGGACTAGGGTTCAAAGGGTTAAACCGTCTGCTTTGAAATTGTCGTATGAAAAGTTTGCCATATGAGGATTTGTGCATTTTAAGATTGATGTAAAAACACACACAAGAGTTCGGACAGTTTGGATTCCGAAAGGGCGCCCAGTTATCGTTTGGGTGCCAGTTAGAAGAAAATGCTTGAAGCTTTTAGTTTATTCTCTTTGTTTTATTCTCTGTTCAGTTTTATTCTCTACAGTATGCTTTTTATAGCATTACAAACTGTAAAATGTTAAATTTAACATAGCTTTCTTGTTTCTTTGCACTTCATGACACTTACAGTGGAGAAAACGTTATTCTTTCCCAATAAACGCGTTTACGCTAAAACTAATATTTCCAGTACAAACAATTTGGGGCCAGATCAGACGCCGGGTTTCCCGGCGTCTGATCTGACTCCACATTGTTTGTCACTCAGCTTAAAATCAATGGTCAGAATTGTCAAAAAGCTGTTTACTACATTTTAGTGTTTTGCGTTTGCGTTTCGTTTGCGTTTAAACGGTAAAGAATAACGGTTTATCCACTGTACTGAACGACTTGTATTAAAAGCAGACACCGTTGAACTTGGCATTCAGCCAAAGAATTCATTGCCACTTAACCCATGTGTGCCCTAGCTCTTATATATGTCCCATAGGCAAACAGTGTAGACTCTGATCAGACGCCGCATAATGCGGCCTCTGATCACTATTTGATAATAGGAATTTCGATATAAAACAAATCAAAAATGAAAGTTTAGACCAGGAAACCCTTATATGAATATAGTCCGGTGGCAGAGACCGATAAGCGTGTTTTGCCGTCCGTACAAAGTTTTTTTGCTGTTTCTATACCTCTGAGGTGTGCTCTTTAAGAATCTGAATGATGCCACTCTGGCATCATTGGGCAATCCGCACAATATGCAAATTAAGGCCGCCATTACTGAAAATATAGTTTTCGTCAATATCTCAGAAACTATGCATGGTATCAACATAATTTTGGTGTTTATCCCAATGTTTTGAGGGGTAAATAATCAGATAAAGCCATTTTAGTAAAGATCACAGCGAAATTTTGCTGAATAGGCATATTTAGGCAGCCATTACTGAAAATCTCGTTTTCGTCAATATCTCAGTACCTGTGCATGGTATCAAAATCATGTTGGTGTCTATCTCCATGTTTTGAGGGGTAAAGAATATGATTAAACCATTTTAGTAAAGGTCACACCAATACTTTGTGCTGAATGGGCATATTAAGGCAGCCATTACTGAAAATATCGTTTTCGTCAATATCACAGTAACTACATATGGTTTCAGAATAATTTAGGTGTTTATCCCCATATTTTGAAGGGTAGAAAATCAGATAAAACCATTTTAGTATTGATCCCACAAATATAATTTATTTATAAGGTTGTGATGAATATCCATATTTCGGCAGCCATTACCGAAAATCTTGTTTTCGTCAATATATCAGCATCTACGACATATCATATCAAAGTAATTCTGGCGTATAAACACATGTTTTAGGGGTAAATAATCAGTTAAAGCCATTTCACTAAAGATCACACAAATAGTTTTTCTGAATAGGCATATTTAGTCAGCCAGTACTGAAAATCTCATTTTCGGCAATACCTCAGGAACTATGATACATGCATTAACATAGTTATGGCGTCTGTACTCATGTTTGTAAAAGTAAAATAAAGTATCAATTTAAAGTCTACTTTCAGTCCGAATGACCGCTCACCCGACTGTACATTTACTCCCCTGATCATTGAGCCATCTTGCCTACAATATTGAGCACTGCTAACATATGGCGAATAAGCAGCCGCAGTACCGGTTCAGACCCTTCGCAGGTACTTATTCTAACCCCTGGGTAGAGAGGAGTTATTTGCGGTACATATCTTGCTCAAGCATATTCCTGTACATCATCGGGGATTCGGATAAAATCCCCTAGTCAGGCCGCTGGTCCGGCGGGGGATCGAACTCACGAACCCTGGTACCGTAGTCCAACGCGTTACCACTGGATTACTACCACCGGTAGGGAAAAGAAGCAGATTAAACCATTTCAGTATTGATCACACCAACATGTTTTGCAAAATAGACAACAATCCACTTCACTGTACATCCAAGTTACAAATCATTCCTTTTACTTATAATGATGTAGATTGCCATTACTGAACTGATTCAGTTCTCAAACAAGTCATTTTTAACAACAGTGTCACTGTCATCGACCCGTCGGACGTGTTTTTTCTGGCAGGGTGCTTTTCCGTGGCAGCCAGAAAATATTGCGCATGGCAAGCGAGTCGTATATCACAGACACATTGCTGTCGGACAGAGTGTATACGTAGCACAACCACACCTTATCATTTCCAGCACCTCATGTGGAGCAATAGTAACGTTTGTTTGCAATACAACTGGTATAAATTATCTAGTGCGTTCATCAAGTCTCCACCCAAACTCGACAAGATCTAATGATGCAGGTTCTGATTTGGAAGCCGATTTCCAAATGGCAGTCTGAATGTTTTACGTTTTCTTTAAATGCCTCTATAGAAGGTGAAAGTGACTTAAGCTGTGGGGTGTTTGTAACATATTTTCTACCAATTCTTTGCAACCAGACTTCTCTTTAAACTTCAGACATGTTTGATGTCACCAAGCTTGTGACCCTGTAACAGGCAGCCATGAATCATGTCGCTTCTCAAACGATGTCGCCTATAGCATAAGATAATTCGCCCACTTTGTCCAGTACCACACCGATCTTTAGGACTTTGGTGACAATGCCTTTTTCTACTCTGAAGCACTGACCTACAGTGACACAGCCTGAGAGGACATTGGCGACTGGCAGATGTGAAAACAAGTGTTCTGTGCCGCAACTGCAAGTGAACATGAACTGTTCATGTTCACTTGCAGTTGCGGCAATGTCTATAGTAGTTTGCTAAGCATGTTGTCCTTCCAAGGTTAAACGACAGGCCAGATTCAACTTTGCGTAGAAGTGCAGCAGGAGGTCGAAAACGTCAATGTCCTCACAAACAATGTTTGATTCTTTTTACGCCACTTTCAGCTGCCTTAACCATTTACTGTATGATAATTACACCCACTTCTTCATGGCGGGTCATGGTATCTTTCTTGCGGAAGACAAAGTCATCCTGAAATACTAGTACAGTGTTAGTAGAGGTAATGGCCAGACTATGTCCATTCGGCTTTCTGGATCAAACTCTGACACATCAGAACTATGACCTGTACCTTATTCTCAGTTGCTGTAAGGAAAACCTTCTGGAGCGGCATTGGAGTATGTAATTGTAGTTTTTTGTCGTCGTATGGCCTCGTCACCAGCTCGAGCTGCCCACATTCAACCTTTAATCCTGAAGTTGAAGTAGCGATCGAATGGGTCATAGTTTGCCACCCTCTTCATAACATCCATCATGAAGCCATTTACAGTTCCTTGATTAGACTTGTTTATAACCCAAATGATAGCACAGCCATCCAGTATTTCTATCATCTCTGAATTCTTAACCTGAGGAGTTGTGCAGCGTGTGTTCCTGCCTGTATGGATCAGGTATGGGTCGTCGATCCCCTCACTTAACTACCAAAGAGACCCTACAGCTGAGCCATAGGTGCCCAGCTACTGTAGTTGATGAGATATACTCAAATTGCTCAGCTCTTATGACGATCAACGGCTGATCATCAACAATTTGATAATTGACTATTGATGGACTTTCCTGAGTGTATGATGCTCAGTGCCTTCTTTGCCTATGGTCCGGCAATTCAGGCGAGCACGGGCGATGTGTATGACCTACAAGCGCCCAGTCACGGTTTGGAGGTTTCACTTTTCGGACTCAGCTAAGCTACACTAACAGAACTATATATATTTCTGACTTTCACCTTGGTACTCTGCACTACTTCAAAGTACAAGTATACTGTCTAAACCAACCGCCTAAAATCTAGAGCTATATTTCTGTGTGCCTCCTTTGACCGCAAAGCAACAACTGACCGAATTTTTGTTTATTTGTTTGTAAAAATCCTTTTCTGCAATATATGGGCTAATTGGACATCCAAAAGAGAGGGCAGCGGATACAGAAATCTGGGCGCGATGTCTTACTCTTACTTTCGACAGGGTTCTCTGGTTTTTTATATGCCTAATGTAAAGTCTCATCCGAAGGACCTGGTCCAGCGGGGGATCAAACTCACGACCCTTGGTATCGTAGTCGAGTGTGCTACTACTGGACCACGTCTGCCGCGGTGTTTGTGCGTGTATCAGTCTTTTATTATGTTCGGTTAGGGATAAAGTACGACTTTACATTGTTGTCGGCTACCGTAAGGACTTATTAAATTCAAGAGTAAATATCACTGTCAGCATCATCCTAATTTTGCGGTAGTTAAACTATTGAAAAGGAACTTAGAATGTATATATATTGTCAAAAAAATGAACCTAAGAATTCTTAAGCTAGCTGAGGTATGACCATTCTTTTAATGCTCTTATATAAATGATGAACACACACCAGACAGACGACACAAAGAGAACGTAGACTCGACCGTCGCATCAATAATGGTGGTCCTCCTTTTGCATATTTTGCAGAAAAGCTTCACCAATTTTGAGCGACTTTGAAGAAGTTTGAAAATTGAAGCAGACGAAAACTTTAGCAGACAACAATTTCTTTCATCAGTAAGGGGTTAATCTGATTCTTAACCTCTCGCAAAATGGGGATTGAAACTTTAATAATTTTGAGATACTGACAAAAATGAGATGTTCAGTAATGGCTGCCTAAATATGTCTATAAAGCACACATTGTTGGTGTGATCTTTACTAAAATGGCTTAATCCGATTCTTTACCCCTCAAAACATGGAGATAGACACCAACATTAGTTTGCTACCATGCACGGGCACTGAGATAATAATGAAAACGAGATTTTCAGTAATGGCTGCCTCAATATGCCCATTCAGCACAAAATATTAGTGTGATATTTACTAAAATGGCTTAATCCGATTCTTTACCCCTCAAAACATGGAGATAGACACCAACATTAGTTTGCTACCATGCACGGGCACTGAGATAATAACGAAAACGAGATTTTCAGTAATGGCTGCCTTATTATGCCTATTCAGCACAAAATATCGCAGTGATCGTTACTAAAATGGCTTTATCTGATTCTTTACCCCTCAAAACATTGGGATAGACACCACAATTATGTTGATACCATGCATAGTTTCTGAGATATTGACGAAAACAATATTTTCAGTAATGGCGGCCTTAATTTGCATATTGTGCGGATTGCCCAAAGGTGCCAGAGTGGCATCATTCAGATTCTTAAAGAGCACACCTCAGAGGTATAGAAACAGCAAAAAAACTTTGTACGGACGGCAAAACACGCTTATCGAAAAATCAGGGGGTTGGCAACCGGACTAATATTGCAATAATCCAATATATAAACATGGAAGAATCAACTGGGTGCAAATTGGTTAAAAAGAGTGGCAACCAGGTGGTGAATTAATCAAAACATCAAAAATATGGGTTTATTGTGCAAAGGTCATTATACGAGGGCGGTTAAAAAATTACACTTGATCGATAACTTCAATATAATAAGAGCAAAATGCAAGTGTGATATATCATTCTAAAGCAATTATTTGTCTACACGCTGGTTTAATGCACGATAAGATTACATAAGTAGACAAGTTACAACATGAACCTAAATGACCCTTAAAATTCTTGCAGTATTTGTGAACTTTGAATTGTATTATACATGGGGCTATTTTGTGTTTCCAGTCTATACGGGATGAACATCCCAATTGCGAAAATCTGGTTCCTGCTTTCGAATGGGCCGAGGCGCAGAGACTAGAGAACGACCGCAAACAGATTGAGGCCCGGCTTAAACGATTTGACACATTTGCAGGTAAGATTCGTTTTATTTCTCTAAAATAATGTTTATTGCACCAGTATTTTTCTTTGTTTTTGACAAACAAACAATAAACCAATTCAACAAAACTGGTTCATGTTAAAAGGCTAGATCTACAATTACTAAACATGTTTTCGACTGGCAGGTTACGACAAATTACATGCACTGTATATCCGCATTTAAATCAGCAATACAAACCCCTTAAACTTAAAGCAGGTTGAATGTAAAGCAAACTGGTGAGCGTCTATCAATTTTTGAGTCTCTTCCAGCGTTCATGATTAGAATGGGTTGGCATAGCAAGTTTTTATAAGACTTTCATAAATTTTATAAGTTTGATAAAAAAAAAATTTCAATATTCCAAATAGGGAATTAAATTAACCCTTTACCTGATAGTATTGTTTCTAGTATTGAAGATATGTGACTACTTAAAGCAGGTTGAAAGTAAAGCAGAATGCGCCCTAAGGCGCATTCTGCTTTACTTTCAGCCTGCTTTAAGCTATTAACTGCTAGAATAAGGAAAGTATTAAATATGACACATATTCATTACGGTATAATTTGGAACTATTTTCTTCAGCGGATGAATAAAATGAATGTGCTAAAAGTCGCTTCTATAAGGGAAAGGGTTAATATAATCTGCTCTTTTCTAATATTTCGACCTCTAAGAGCCTTTTTCAAAGAAAATCACGTCAAAACACGCGTCACATTTGTTACATGCATTCACGTGTTTTGACGTGATTTTCTTTGAAAAAGGCCCTTAGAGGTCGAAATATTAGAAAAGAGCAGTTTTGATAAAATAGTTTAGTTGTTTTCTTTGAAAATTTGTTTTAAACCATTTCTGCATAGAAACTTTCCTAAAGGTATCTTAAACCCCTATTTATTTGAAATGTGTCTAACAGAGTATTTCCACGTGCTTGAGGAAGATCCTATAGAATATTGAGACTTAAGATTGTTTTATTTCTATCTAAAACAACAGAAACCTTTCGGAATATATTAGCGTCCAACAACGTTTGCTAACTCTCAATGTAGGGTATAATTAGGAGTGAGTGGGTTTAAACATAAACGTTTGTTTGCCAAAGTCTGTGTGTATTATATCGATTTCAAACCATTGTTTGGCCTTCGTGCTGCCATTAATTATGAATCTTTCAACGAGTTTTAACTAAACAAATACGGTTATGAAAATTACAACATTTTAAGCAAACATGTGTTTTGGTGATTTGCTTGCTGGGTAATTTATATTTTTATCTGCAACAATTTTCATCTACTAATGTTCTAAATATAGAGTTTTCAAAAAAGTTCGTTTCAAAACTGGATCAGAGTGTACAACAGTAAACGCGGCGTCTCATCTGGATTCAAAGTGTTTGCAATGATAATCATGTGAAGCATATCCGTTGCTAGCATATAAAGAGTTTAAATAATATTGATAACGTTTTGCAAATAGTTTGAATCTATACCAGGCCCAACATGTTTGTCTGTTCTGTATTGGTACAAAATCCTGACACTCAAATTCAATTTCTGAAACATCAAGGTCGAAAATAGTACATTTAACTAAGAAAGCAAAGCTGACAAAATAACAATTAAAATAGCGTAGCACGCAAAAACATTGGTTGTCCTGACCGTGCTTATCGATCTATAATGTCAGGTCTCTCGAAGCTGGTTGTTTTATTTATATATTGACCCAGGGCTCCAGATAAGAGGTAGTTATTTCAACAAATCAAACATTTTCTCACTTATACAGCACCAAATCCTATGGTGTTACTACTCATTAGAATCGTCTCTTCGAGACGATTCTAATGAGTAGTGACACCATAGGGTTTAATTCTGAAATAAAGATTTTAGTTTTTGAAAAACTACCCTTATCTGGTGTTCTGTTGACCTACATAAGTGGAGAAGAATGGTTTCCAATAAATATAACACATAACATAAATTGTGCTTACCATTATAATAAATCTACTGGTTGCTTGTAAATTGTGTCTAATCGGGTATGCATTTAATAAATGTTAAATGAAACAAGTTGAGCATGCTATAAATCCTGTATGCCACGTAGAGAACGTTTTTTCCCAGTAAACTAATGACAATAGCAGCGTAAAGGTATGTTGAAAAAAGTTTCTTTAACCGCCCACTGTCAGTGGCGCCAAAAGGTGGCTTATCAATCAGTTTAGATCCTGATCAGACGCCGCGAACCGCGGCATCTGACCAGGATCCAAACTGTTTGGCACCCTTTCCGAAATTTCGTCAATCAAGCTGGTTTAAATCTAATTTTGAAACGATATCGCTGACAACAATATTGGTCGTTATCGGAGGAGACGACAATATTATGTAAAAGTATGGCGGTGAATGGTTAAAAATCTCACGATAAAATTGACCATGAAAGGAGTCAAGATCAACGATTTGACTTCAGTATGAGTGTCAGTGTAGAGCCTGGTCACACGCTGAGTGACTCGGTGGCTGATCTTACTCCAAAAGATTTGCAATGGGCAATGGGCAATATTTGCGTCGAAATGCTTTTTATAGGAAATTCTTTATTTCAATGATAACAATCATAATTTTATTTGTGCACATACTTGTCAATACATATGATAAAGAATATACATAGTGTTGAAGTTATCAAAGACTCGACTCACATTTTGTGATAAGCAAACATGACATCATTTTATTTAATCGATATGACATTCTGAAAAAAATAGATCTTGAATTTTCATTTAGGCGTAAAACATTAAAACAAGCATTTATATTAAGAAGAAAACAAGTCACATTATATTATGTTAAGTAAACAGTGACAAGTTCCTGACAACTGGAAAAGAACAACAAAGCTTGGGGTTGGAAATATCGGCTATCTATGTAGGTTTTACAATGTATTTATCAACATGTGTGTGTTACATGCCCATGCTCTTGTATAATTTAAGTATAATTGACACAGTCTGGACATACTAACAAAAGTATTTATGAAATGATTATGACCAGGCATATAGATAGATAATCTGTTTTTAAACACTGTCATTTTACCCTTTCACTGTCAAAATTATGTGAGAATTCTACCTCTTGACCGCATATCGTCTGTTTCAATATTAATGTCTGCAATGTCGTTTCAAAGTTAGATTTGAGGCATTATAACTGACTTGAAATTTCAAAACGAGTGTCAAACAGTTTGCATCCTGATCATAAGCCGCGTTATGCGGCGTCTTATCAGGATTCAAACTGTTTGCAAAGGTGCATTTGGCGTCATTGAGAGTGGAAGTATTAACCATTTCCCTCATAGCAGCGCCTTTTAGCGAATAAGATTTATTGCTACGCTAAAGAAAAAATGCCCAATTTAATCAGTCATGAATATATTTTATAGCGAATATTTATATATTCTAGCACAGGATAGCTTTAAAGTAGGCTGAAAGTAAAACAGAATGCGCCTGCGGGCGCATTCTGTTTTACTTTCAACCTGCTTTAAGTAGTCCCCTATCTTCAATACGGTAAATGGGCTATTAGGTAAAGGGTTTAGCCGATATATTCACGAATATTGTTTTACACAGGAATTATGATTGACGACCGCAAGGACTATAAAAAGAAGCTGGCAGAGAGTAAGGAGACGGCCACTGAAGACTTCCTAGACACCATGGAAGATCTCATTACCCACCTTCTCGTCAAGCAGCGAGATTTCATTGCGGGATTTGACGAGTTCCACGAGAAGAACCTTAAGCACATCGAGGAGCAGATAAAGCGATGCAAGAAGGTTCAGGCAGAAACAAGCGAATCATTAAAACAACTCGCCGTAAGTTTGTCTGTGTTGTTGTTTATATTTTTGTTTCTAAGAATTTTTTACGTAACCTGAAGCCATCTATTGCTGCATGTTCCAATGCCTTGCGAACCTGGTCACCATCGGTTCATTTTCGTTTGGACGTCAACCACTGTCTGTGTTGTTCATGCCCAGTGGTTATAAATCATTTGAGTTAAGTCTGATATCGTTCTCAATTAAAGCTCAAATCTGACCAATCAAATGCTTGAGAACGATCTCAGACTAAACTCAAAGCCATTTTAGATGCAATATAACCAATTAAATGGTTGAGAATGATCTCAGACGTAACTCAAATGAATGATAGCTGAAATATGACCAATCAAAAAATGCTGAAGAATGATCTCAGACTCAACTCAAATGCTATATAACCTTGGACCCATGTTGTTTGTACAGTAACATTCGTGCGACACAACCGTCCAAACAAATAGTCTTGGACATCCTTTATGACAGGGTGTAAGTTATACAGATTATTATTATTATTATACCAGATTTATATAGCGCTCTTTTCACACAGGGGTTGTGCGTTCAAAAGCGCTTTACATCAAATAACATAAATGTACCTACAAATCGAGAAAAGACAAAATAACTACAATTAGATCTGAAATAAAAACATGAATAAACATATAAGAGACAGTCCCCAAAACGGCGATCACATTACCCCCATCAATCAGCAATGTACCGACCGGCTAAAGATTGCCGACTGATATAAATAATGGTAGAGCGCCTAATGCAGGCCATCGACAAAACACAAATAACTATAATTAGATCTAAAATAAACATGAATAAACATACAAAAGACAGCCCCCAAAACGGCAACCACATTACCCCCATCAATCAGCAATGAACCGGCCGGCTAAAGATTGCCGACCAATAGAAATAATAGCAGAGCGCCCAATGCAAGCCGCCTAATGTAACATAACTAGGAAAAATAGCATGCGACCATAACTAAAAACTCTAAAGAAGATCAATGACATGATTAAAAATGGTGAGAGCTGTCCAAGAATTATACCACATACCCCGTCAGCTGGTTTCAAAAGAGATCAGAGCCATATCCCTACCATCAAAGATCCACCATACAGGCATTGGTCGACGGTACAACCCCAGAACTAAAAATTAGACCCATAACATATACAGAATGAACACAGCCCTGGGGTAGCAGTCATCTACCCTCTCCACCCCACACCCGCGGGAACTACATGTTCCATGGCTGAAATTACACCCTTACCTCACAAAACATCAAGATAAGAAGCTGTCCCTGA
This sequence comes from Gari tellinella, assembly GCA_922989275.2. Lineage (NCBI taxonomy): Eukaryota > Metazoa > Mollusca > Bivalvia > Cardiida > Psammobiidae > Gari > Gari tellinella. The sequence continues at coordinate 53,331,762 of OV277866.1, forward strand.
ATTATACCGCAAACCCCAAGCCAGTTGGTTTCAAAGAGATCAGGGGCAATCCCTACCATCAAGATCCACCAAACAGGCACGGACAAACGGTACAACTCCAGAACTCCCATTAAGACCCACAATATCCACAGCAAGAACATAGCCTATCCTAAGATAGCAGTCATCCATTTCTCTTAATACAGGACACAATTAATACAGAAAACGACTTGTATATCTCTTACTACATTGTTTTGATAACCGTTTTACGAAAGACAAAGGTACAGAAAGATCTCATTAAAGGGATTTCTGTATTACTGTTGTCCTGTATTAGGTAGCTCTCTGTCTGTAGAGAAATCCATGCCATAATTGATAGCCAAAACCAATTTGACCGTAAAGAAAACTCATCTGTTAAAGGATACCAAACCTTTGGATAATAGTGATCTGGTTATTTTATTGTTATTTTAATGTAGATTACGGTTTTGTTTATTTTGTCTTATTTTGTTAATATGTGTGCATTATATGTTTTTATGTCTCTCTGTTTTAGAACTAGGTTTAGTACTTCCATATTATATGGTGTTGTTCTGCCATAACTGTTATATATTGTATTGCTCTGTTCTTTACTGTCTTATACTGCATTTTTCTGTGCTTTACTGTTTTGTATTGTACTACTTTGTGTTCCACTGTTTTGTGTTGTATTGCTATGTGCTTTACAGTTTATATTGTACAAGTAACATGTATTGCTCTATGCTCTGCTGTTTCATATTAGTTATACAGTTTCTTCACAGTGTACATGAGGATTTCTTCCCGGCTGAGGTAAATCATGTTGCCCGAGCCGTTAGGCGAGGGTTACATCCTTTTACCAGCCGGGAAGAAATCCTCATGTACACTGTGAAGAAACTGTATAACGAATTTATTATACTGCAAAGTTTTCACTGTTCAAACGAAATATTTCGGAATTTGTCGTGTACAGCGCTTATAATAAACCATAACAAAATCGCGCCAAAGCAGATAACGTTGAGCGTAAACTTATGACGTCAAATGTTTGTTATTCATAAGAAAAATGGGCATATTCGGCGTCAAACTTTCCCAGAAATAATGCGACTGTTGAAAGATCCAAAATGCGAATGGTTCTTAGCCGAAATGGAATTAAAACGGAGGATGCACAATTGAATGCACTCAATCCTGTCGAGCAATCGGCCATCTTATTTTCTGCAAAGCAAGACTCATGGACCTGTCAGCCAATGAAAACAGCTGCATTTCCATGTACCCTGTCAGCTCACAGGGTACATGGGATTATGTCCAGGGCTCGTTGACCAATGAAACGTAAGGAATTTACTTTGCAGTATAATAAATTATATTGCATTGTTCTTGACTGTGTTGTATTGTTTTGCTCTGTGACTTACTGCTTCATATTGTATTGTTCTGCGCTGTACTGTTTGTATTGTATTTCTTTGCACTTTACTGTTACATACTGCTTTTTGGCTTTTCAGTTTTATATGACCCGTGTCATGACATGACATGCCTTATTGCATTGCAACATTGTATAGACCAAACACCGATGTAATCCAAGTTTCTTTATATGAGTTTGGTCTATACTGCCAAATACCATTATATATTAAATTATACAGCTACATAAAATGCTCTAGATGCACGTGGGTGTCAAACAGTGTAGATCAATACAAGCTGCCGCGTCTTTGACAAGACGGCTGGTCCTGATCTACACTGTTTGTATTGCTATTGCAATAAATCAGGGTTTCACATGACATGGCTCATACATATTTATTGCTATGTACACAGTTGTTTTATATTGCATTGTTCAGCGTCAACTAAAAATCGTGAATTGTACTCTGCATTGCTTTACTGGCCATGAAAGCAATTTTGTACATTTTTCTGTCATGCTCTGTGGTAAAACACAATGGTTTTCAACCAAATAAGCCATTTTAATCGGAGCCATTGTTTTCTCTAGATGATAATTGATTGCAATTCTTGAAACAATCGATCTTCTGTCTTTTCCGAGGTCATAAGTGTTCGCTTTCTGAGACAAAACCATTTTCAAAATACAGTAAAACTTCTCTTTTACAACAACTAAATTACATTAAATAGTTAATGTTTAAGAAGACTACTTAAAGCAATGTGACAGTAAAACAGAACGCTCCTTTTAGGAGCGTTCTGTTTTACTTTCACCTTGCTTTTAGGCTGTTACCTGTCTTTCTTACAATCAATAAGCCTTCTTTTAAGTGGTTGTAATAGAGGTTTTACTGTATTGTTTGTTTTGAACCGCTGTTTCCCATAGGTACAAGTCGATATTCCATTAAATGGCTACAGTCGAAGTGTTGTGAAATGGCCTCTCAAATATAAGATAGCACACTCTTTTCAACAGGTCGTAGAAAAGATTAAGATAACACAATCTTTTCCATGGGTCGAAGAAAAAATGGTAGCTTAATGGATGAAACTCTTCCTACAGCTCCCGCATGGAATATCTGCTTAATTTTTGTTCTGCAATATGCATGTATTTGTCTTTTAAAAACGCCATGTTTTTTCAAAGAGTGATTGATTAATACACGTCTGGCCGTACTTAAATATATTTAACCTTTCAGCACCATAATGGTCGTGAGATGTTTACCCATTCACCGCCATATTTTCGTCTGCTTCAATATTGTTGTCTGCAAGATCATTTCAAAGTTAGATTTACGGTAGGATGACTTAAGAAATATCGGTACGAGTGTCAAGCAGTTTGGATAATGATCAGACGCCGCGTCACGCGGCGTCTGATCTGAATCATAACTGTTTGCACTGAGTTATGTTACTTTGGCGAAGAAAGAGTTAAAAAGGACTTGAACCTAAAGGCCAACCCTTAGAATAGAGAAAACATTGAACACTCAGCAATATCCACATTGGTTTGCTCTTATGTCTCCAATACCAATGGGATCTAGTGTTGATTTTGAAAAAAGCGTATTTGCTAATATAAGATATTTTACCTAACTATGTGCAGATTGAATGGTGTACATGTATTCGTTTTGCATTGCAAGTATATCGCTTACTTAATCCCTTGGTGTCAATAACTATCGTCTGCTTTAACCCTATTGGCGCCAAAATATCGTCTGCATTGGTAGTGTCGTCTGCAATAGTTTTAAAGCCAACTTTAGGGCTGTTTTGACTGAAGAAATGTCGATTCGGGTGTCAAACGGTATGCAAAGTCGCCTTTTGGCGCCATTGGCAGTGAATGAGTTAAATTCTTCAAATTAGATACTATACATGTGTATATATATTTTTCAAATAACTAGTGTACTCGGGGTAAGGCAGTGAAGGGGTGAACTCTCAAAAGGTTTACTCTTTGAACGCTCTAGGTAATTGTTCAAATGTATCTTTTGGCGTCGACTACTTTTCTGAAAACAGAATTGTCTTAAAAAATTCAAAACAGGAAATACTCTGTATATCATCTGGAGCCAAACTTTTAGCAAATATAGTCACGTGTCGACTCTAGCATGCAAAGACTTATCCCCTTCGCTGCCTAACCACGTTTACACATGTTATTTGCAAACAGTTTGGATCCTGATCAGACGCCGCGTAAGGCGGCGTCTGCTCACGATCCAAACTGTTTTACACTAAGTTATATATTTCAGTAAAAAAACGAAATTTTTAATTTGAGAAAGAAAATTAGACGACACTGGTTTAAAGCTAATGACGTCATGACAGTGATAAACAGCCATGTTATTAAGTTCATATTATACGACCTGTTGATATATGTCAGCGACTGCCATGGTCTACTGAAGGTCACATCTAAGATCTATATAGGTCAATTCTCTTGGGGTTCCTGTGTCCGTTACCGTATCAAGTGTGGGAACTGATACAGGTCAAAAACGGCATTGTTTTCAAGTTCAAATGGAACAAAAAGCAGTGAAATATATAATAGTGTAGAAAATGACAGTTTTCTGTTGACGATCTTAGTTTCAAATAGTTCATAAGCATGGGCACAGGCGCTGAATAACCCCACCGTGTATCACAACTCTCTATACCGTGCACTATAAAGGCCAACAGAACTTATTGAGCGGGCCGATTGCTTATGAAGCGTTTGATTTGAGTCTGAGAACGAACTCAGACTCAACTCAAACGCTTTATAGCATAGACCCAGACTTCTTTGTAATAATCCAGTTTCCCATCTCTGACCCACAGATTATAAAGAGTTTGAATTGAGTCTGATATCAAATGATTGAGAGCTATCTCGGACGCAATCAAAACTGTTTATAACATTGGACCCTGGGGTTCTCAATATGACCTCGATGTTCATGTGGCGTTCACTCTTCTTATGCTGCTTTTTGTTTCATGGAACAATCCTCTTTTGAAAACAAAGGCCAGTTTTTGTTGAGTTTTCGGTCTGTTTTTAGAAAATGTTCCACCAAAATCATTATTAAACAAACAGTGTAAACCTTGAGAATGTGGATACTTAACCTTCCCCCCATAGACTGTGTCTATGATGATAGGTTATCACTTAAATCAAGTTAAAAGTAAAACAGAATGCGTCTTGTGTATCGTGCTTTACATTCAGCTGTTTAAAGCTCCAACTGCTAGGATATAGAAATTATTAGTAATAGTACATATTTATGACTGTATATAGTACAACTATTTACTATAGTGGATGAATAACATGAAGGCGCATTTATTGAATACTGGCTTAACGAGCTCTCTGATGACAAGTATTCATAGAAAAAGTTCAACGACAGCAACAAAACAACTAATCAACCATTACAGTGGAACAAATGATACATCCATAACGAAATACCCGTTAGTAATAATGCTACAGTGCTACCTCTCTACAACGACACCCAAAGGGAGACACAAATTGTGTATTTTGTTCGGAGGGAGTCGTTATAGGGAGGGAAATCTAAGACTTAGCTTACATTTGCAAACAGCTTCAATCAAGATCAGACGCCGCGTAACGCGGCGTCTGATCTAGATTCAAGCAGTTTGTCACTCGTCATTATATTTATTCGATCAAAATCTCCACTTATATGTAACTTTGAGAAGAAAAGAAACAGCAGACGACAAGTTTAAGCAGATGATACGGCAGCAGTAAAAGCGTTAGACATAATTGTCCTGTTTAGGGAACTGCGGCAAAAGTCTTTGTAAGGAGGGAGTCCTTGTTGTGAGGGCCATTGTATGGGGAGGGAACACTGTATTTGTTTTCCCGGCCATCGGGTCTCTGACGACCAAAGTTAGTAAACTGAATAGCCTATTTGTATCCTACCAAAGCCTATATTGTGACTACTCATTAATATCGTCTCTTTGCCACGTGTAGCCATATCCAAGGGTTTGGTTAAGATGTAGTGTGGTTAGTATGTGTTATCCATGACTGATCTAGAGGTATAGGTTGCCAATGAAAGATTTATGCTAAACTTTGTTTTGTTTATTACAGGAAATGGTTCCAGGGTCAGATGAACACCACAAACTGAAGCGGAAGTTACAAGACAAGTGTCCAGTGTATGAAGAAATTCTCCGAAGAGATTTCCGGTCTGCTGTGCGTCAAGATTACGAATTCGTACCGGATCCGGAAGCGGAGACTCTTTTCCACAACTTGGAGAGAGTGGGTGGGGTAAAGATGCGCCCTGTTCCTTCTAAACTACCGGGCTTTTTGTCGGAGACCACAGAAACGGATTATTTGAAGAGGAGTGTGGAAGAGGTTTGCAGGAACGAAGGACGGAGCGCGGAGGATGAAAACAGCTGCTGCTTCAGCGGGTGCGCATACTTGGCCGGTGGGCAGATGATCTTGACGGATTGGAACAATTCCTGCGTGAAACTATTCAACAATAAAGGAGTTCTCGTAAACAAACTGACATTTCCAAACAACCCATGGGATGTTAAAAGGATCGATGACAGCAAAGTGGTAGTGTCTGTGCCTGGCGAACAGAAGTTGTGCATTCTGAGATATACAAAGACAGAACTGCGCGTGGTCAGTGCGTTTGACACATTCTGTGAATGCTGGGGTGTGGCACCAGTCAAAGATACTTTTGTCGTCATATGCGACCCATGGAGCAAGGAGCCTAGTTTGAAGGTATTCTCCAACACTGGCAAACTTTTGTCGTTTTACCAGAAGGACTCGAGAGGGAAAACTCTCTTCCGGTACCCAGAACACATTGCTACGGACATGCACCAAACGACCCTCTATGTGAGCGACTCTAGAGCGCATCATGTGACCGGCATTCTGCTCGATGGACAGACGGTATTTCGGTACACTCATGAAAAGCTTGAATACCCGGCTGGCGTTGCTACTGATACACAGGGAAACGTTTACGTGTGCGGAAAGGACTCGCAGAATGTCCACCAGATCACTAAAGAGGGCCAGTTTGTTAGAATGATCTTTGACCGCATTGACGTGGAGTGTCCGCGCGCGATATGTTTTGAGCGGAATGGAGACAATATGATCGTAACTGATGTAGCTAGCAGCTCTTGCGATGACTTCATATCGGCAAAACTTGGATAGGCCTGCCATTTCTCCGGATTTTTCCGAAATCTTCGGATTTTTATTTCAACTTAAAACAAGCTTAAAACAGGCTGAAAGTAAAGCAGAATGTGCCTCGATGCACATTCTGCTTTACTTTCAACCTGCTTTAAGCATCACATGTCTTAAAACTAGAAATAGACTATGGGTTAAAGGTATAATCCGGAAAATCGGGCTTGAAAAATGGAAAAAAAATCATCGTGTATGCATTAATCATGATGGTGTCAGAAAAACACGGGCAAAACCATATACTCTCCCACTAAAAGCATTTGTACTCAAACTACTACTGTCTAATACAAACAGCTTTTATCCAGATCAGACACCGATTATCTAGGCTTCTTATTTGGATCCAAACTGTTTGATACCAAATTAATAAAAGTATAGCAAAGGCTTTTTATTTAATTGCATCGCGTTTGCCTTAAGTTTAGCTAATTGGCGTCTGATCGTAATCTTCACTGTTTACAAATATCAGTCACATGTCGCTCAGCAAAACGACGGTTTTTTAAACTTAATAGATTAAAACGATTTAAATAGCTAGACAGTGACTTGTTTGTGCATATATCAGTGATTATTTATTTATTTCTTCATTTCATGAATGGATGTAAGATGTATAATATCAGGAATTCTTTACGCAATAATCATACTAAACAAAGTAAATCAAGAAGTGTCTATCTAGAAGGACACAACGAGAAATAATTGGAAAATTCTTGCGCATCTTCTCTTTATCTAATTTTCAAACAATTTAAAGCTTAACCAGACGCCACGTTTCTCGACGACTGATCCTGCTCGAGTTTGTTTGCAATGAACACCTTTGTTGACTCAAAACGCTAATGTTTAGGAGGGGAAAATAACAATCCCCTCCTCTGTAGTGCAAGTATGGATTTACACAGAGATACTTGGCATATGGAATCCGGGTGAATGAGAGGTTCTTGTTACACAGCAACAGAACAGACACATATTAAAGACAAACAGATATCATTTTCAAGCCCTTTTCGATGGGATGGTTTGTATCCGCAGCACGCGTACAGTGGAGAAGACGTTATTCTTCCGTTTAACCATTTCAACCCTAAATTTATGTTATCAGTAATATCTATATACATAGGGTTATAGGATTGAAAGGGTTAACTCTTTCACTTCCAACAGCAGCATACAGTGGAGAATCTGTTATTCTTTCCCAATAAACGCGTTTACGCTAAAACTATTATTTGCAGTGCAAACAGTTTGGAGCCAGATCAGACGCCGGGTTACCCGGCGTCTGATCAGGCTCCAAACTGTTTGCCACCAAGATAAACATGAAATATCAGAATTGTCCAAAAGTTGTTCTTTTCTACGTTTTAGTGCTTTGCGTTTGCGTACGTTTGTGTTTAAAAGGGAAAGAATAACAGATTCTCCACTGTAAGACCTTTTAATAAACAGATTGGATCCTGATCAGAAGTCGCTTAAACGCGGCGTCTGATCAAGATACAAACTCTTTGACATTCGTATCGGTATTTCTTTAGTAAAAACAATCAAATTATGACTTGAAAAGATATTGCAGAAAACAATATCAATTCAGAAAATAGTTTAGCCACGAACTTATTAAACCAGACGATAAAATTAAGCAGTGGAAGATTTAAATGCAAACGCATTTCAATGAAATGTTGAAAATAACAAATTAAACGATTTATTTTTATCTATTCGGCAAACAGTTGTAAGCCTGATCAGACGCCGTGTTATCCGGCGTCTGGTGTGGCTTTAAACTATTTGCAGTGGAAATAAAAGATTTAACGTAAACGCGTTTATTGGGAAAGAAAAACGTCTTCTAGAATGTGTGCATGAATGATGTGTATGAGATAGTTTTGGTAAAGTATGACACCAACATCTATGTGTTTCACGTGCATTTTCCTGACAATTCACACATGGTTTCAAGGTTATGAAGCGTTTGAGTTGGTTCTGAGATCGTTTTCAAGTATTTGTTTGGTCAGAACTGAGCTAATTCTCAAATCTGACCAATCAAATGCCTAAGAACGATCTCAAACTCAACTCAAACGCTTTAGTTGGGGTGGGGGGTGGGTGCAGCGATAGTGACCATGCATGGGCATTAGAGAATGTCTTCAACAGCTATTAAAAAACCTATAAAAACGCAGTCTACTTTTCTTGGGGGCTGGAGGAGGGGTTGGGACTAGCATTCGCATATGAAAAATATGTATGTTAGATGGACTGCAGCAATGCATTCACCCCTAAAGTGTGGAACCTACCATGATGTTTAGTACAGTCACGGTTCAGTGCTCGTTGAAGTCATTCTCTGCCTTATATTCATGAATTTATTAACACCAAATATTGTTCAGAACCACCTGGGACGGCATGAAATATTGATGCAGTCGGTGCAGAACCGTTTACCCTAGCCTTATCGCGCTTACTTTCATAATATCGTCTGCTATGCTTCAGATACAGTGGAGAAAAACGTTATTCTTTCCCGTTTAAACGAAACGCAAACTTATCCCAATGAAACATAGAAAAGGACAACGTTTCGACAGTTCTGACTGTTCATCTTAAAATCTGAGTGACAAACAGTTTTCAGTCTGATCAGACGCCGGGTTACCCGGCGTCTGATGTGGCTCCAAACTATTTGCGTTGTAAACATTAGTTTTAGCGTAAACGCGTTTATTAGGAAGGAATAACGTTTTCTCCACTGTATTCGCCTTCAAACATGGTATTCCCTCTTCACCGCCAAAGTTAACCCAGTTTACCCTTTCATGCTCAAATGATTCGGGAGATGCTTACCCCTACATCGATTTATTTTCGTCTGCTTCAATATTGTTGTCTGCAATATCGTTTCAAAGTTAAATATATGGCAGTTTGACTGAACGCGAGTATCAAATATTTTGGATCCTGATCAGACTCGAAGCACAACTCCTGTGTGAAAAGAGCGCTATATAAATCTCGTTTACATAATAAACAAAGAATCCGCGTAACGCGGCGTCTGATCAGTATCCAAACGGTTTGCAAACGCACTTTTAAAATTGAGAGTGAAAGTGTTAAGCCTAATTTCTGCTGAAGTGGACGTCGGCAAACTGTAGACCCTGTCGAGACGACACATAACGCGACATCTCACCAGGGGCCCGTTTCATAAAACTTCGTACAACAAATGTTGTCGTTAGTCAGAATATAAAAGTCTCGATCATTATTTATTTCTCCATCTAAAGACGATTCCAAAGAGATGTCAGAAGACAGTATAAGCTAGAGAAATCAGAAATTAAACTATTTTAAAGTTTGCACTTACGACCGTTTTTGTCGTACGAAGCTTTATGAAATGGGTCCCAGGATCTGCACTGTTTACTAATATATCATCTGAAATATTTTATTTTTCTATATTGACAAAAAATGCAAGCTGTCTTTAACCCTTTCCCCTATAGAAGCGACTTTTAGCGAATATAATTTATTCCTCCGCTGAAGAAAATAGTTCCAATGTTATCAGTTATGAATATATATTTATAGGGAATATTTTCTATATTCTAGCATATGATAGCCTAAAGCAGGCTGATAGTTAAGCAGAATGCGCCAAAAGGCGCATTCTGCTTTACTTTCAACCTGCTTTAAGAAGTCACCTATCTTCAATACTAGAAATAGGCTATCAGGTAAAGGGTTAAATCATTATATACCTACAGTCCAATCAAATATTCCAGCAAGTATACAGGGAGAGTTTACTGAAATAGTCAAGCAAACATGGCTAAACCGTGTGTTTTAACCCTTTCACATACAAAATATCGTCTGCAAAGCCTGTTTATAATTCTATGCAAAATGATCTTTTGAATTTTAACCCTTTACTCCGTGATATATACGCATTTTAACACATTTAAGTTGCTCTTCAGCTGGTGAAAATATATAGTTCCAGTTTATACAGTCACGAATGTGAACAGTGGAGAAAACGTTTTTATTTCCCGTCTAAACGCAAACGAAACGCAAACGCAAATCATATAAACGTAGAAAAGTACAATATTTAGACAATTCTGACAATTTATGTTTATCTTAGTGGCAAACAGTTTTGAGCCTGATCAGACGCCGGGTTACCCGGCGTCTGATCTGGCTCCCAACTGTTTGTTCTGGAAATATTAGTTTTAGCGTAAACACGTTTATTGGGAAAGAATAACGTTTTCTCCACTGTATCATAAACATGCAGATGATAGCTAACAGTAAGCTGAAAGTAAAAGTAGAAATCCGTACATGTAGCTATGGTGAATGAATGAATGAATGAACGAATGAACGACTTTATTTTACGAGGGTAACTCACTTAGTCAGGAGACTAATCTACCGTGAGGCCCTCAAACAAGCATTTCTTACAAATCATATAATTAACAATAATAACACGATCAATATAAACAATCAAAATCAATTTACAAGAAAATAACACTCTCTATATAAACAATAGGCAGGCATTTAGGTGTTCTCTGCAAATAGTGTATCTGTGGAGTACATTTGTCCTATGCAAACAGAGAAGACTCAAATCAGAGGGCTCCAAAAGGACTAACAGGAGTCCTCTGGCTAGGGTCTCCACTGTCTCATATTAGAATATATGGGCAAAAACAAACCCTAACTAGATCTATTTGGTGTGCTAGGCTAAATTGGAAACTGGAATTGTCCATTTGAAGTTACAGGGGGGGGGAAGTTAAAGTCATTTAATCTATTATAATTTGAATTGAAAAACAGTGGAGACATAGTTGAGAGAGCAAGTATTTAAATATTAGCCTTTCCGATTTGCTATTTTACTCCCGTTAATAACCAGCGAAGACACGCAGCATCGTGTTGTGTCAAACAGTTTGTATCCAAACCAGACCTCAATTTATTCGATGTCTGTTATGGATCCAAACTTTGCAATATTGTTTTATTAATAATTAAGTTAGATCTAAATCAGAATGGATTTGCAAAAAGTATGTAAAAACCTAAAGTCAGTAAGGGTCCATACTTATAAAACCCCTGAATTGAGTCCCAGACCGCTCCAAAGCACCTGATTGGCCAGAGTTAAGACTTTGGCTCAAATCCGACCAACCAAACACTCGAGAACGAACCAACCCCAACTCAAACCACGCAAGCATTGACCCTGTTCATATGATAGCAGCCACGTGGCCAATGACATATATTATGACCTCACGATACACTTTTGTGGGTCGTGACGTAACATCTGGTTCTCGTCTTTTAAGAAAAGCGTCACATACTAATTGTGACGTCATAATGACAGTTTTGACGCGGAATGGAATGTGTTCCCACGGTCTTCTGTTTAGTTGAGTTGAGTAATTATCGGGAGTTCAATTTCAAAATATTTCAGATAAAAGTGTAAAAGTCAATAGTATCGACAAAGAAGCATATCTGCCGCCAATATACATAAATAGATAAACATGAAAAACAGGGCTCCAGACAAAAAGTAGTAAAATCAATATTTTCATCAAGTTCTCTTTTATGTTTTTGAAAACAAATCCCTTGGTGTGACCACTTATCAGAATCGTCTCAAAAGAGACGATTCTAATTAGTAGTAGATCTAACACACTTGAGTTTTGAAATTTTAGTCTTCAAAATACTCCTTTTATCTAGATCCCTGAAAGCATTACAAAAATACAATGGTAAAACAATTTATATACAATGAAGTTTAATTTCGATGCCTCGAACTCTCTTAAATCGAAATTCCGGTTGAGACGAATTGGATCATACACCACAATGGTCTGACCGGGTAAATATTATAACAGTTTGAAGGCAGATTGGACACTGAGTAACTCGGCGTCTGATACGGCTCCATGCAGTTTAAATAATTTTACGAGAGTCTATAGAAAAATCATGGTAACGATATTGAGTCTTATTGACCACTGTACATCAATAAATCATAGAATCATGGTAACGATATTGAGTCTTATTGACCACTGTACATCAATAAATCATGGTAGAGGTGGTGGATTAATGGGTGAAAGAACTTATTTTAAGCGATTAATATATAAACACACTCTTCCGTTTTTAGCATAGTTATGTATGGTTAAAATTTTAGTTCTGAGATTTCAGCCATCTTATAAAGTGTGTGGTAAAACTATCTAGAGTGTGCATATCGCGAATTGAATCTGGTATTTTATTCCACATAGTAGTTCCTGAATATGATATACTTTCTTTGAACTGCTCAATTCTTGGTCGAGGGATGTTGTAATTGTAACGACTGGATGACCGTAGATATGCGTATAACTTTTGTTCTCTATTAAACATATTAGAAATATAACCAGGTACTAATCCTGACGAGACTTTATACATAAATTTTGCCTTTTGTAATATAATTTTTTCATTCAGTGTAAGGCAGTTCATTTTTTCCATTACACTTGATACGTTGGTATATTCTATACCAAATATAGTTTTACAAGCCCTCTTTTGTAGAATGCATAATTTATACAGATTTGTATTGTTAGTACCTCCCCAGACGACATTGCAAAAGTCTAAATGTGGTTGAATATAGGATTTGTAGTATAGAATTCTAGCATGCAGGGGAAGATAAAATTTTATTCTAGATAAAAGCCAGAGGTTTGTTGAAATTTTCTTTTTAACTTTAAGAACATGCTCATCCCATTTCAGATTTTCATTAATGTAAACTCCTAACAATTTTTCACCTTTAGATGAATTAAGTTCCAAATTTTTAAATCTTAGAGAAAGAGATTTTTCAGAAAGCCTAGCTCGTCTCTGGGGAGTTGTAATCATCAGAACTTTTGTTTTTTGAGTATTGAGAACCATCCCATTAGCTGTGCACCAAGTTTCTAGTAGATTTAGGCAGTTCTGTAAATTAATTTCTACAGTTTGTTTTGAACGATGAATATCACATAAAGTTGTATCGTCTGCATACATATCAGTGCTGCACGTTGTATTAGACGTTATTAGAGGCAGGTCATTGATAAATATTAGAAACAACAAAGGACCTAGAATTGACCCTTGTGGTACGCCACATGTAATTTCTTGTTCCGATGACATTACACCATTTATATTTACCCTTTGTCTTCTCCCATATAGATATGATTTGAACCACTGAATTGCTTTTGCAGAACATTTATATATTTTAAGTTTCTTCAGCAATATATTATGATCAACAAGATCAAACGCTTTCTTAAAATCAACCATGATAACCCCAACAACATATCCATCATTTAATGCTTTAAGCCACTTATCAATTAGGTGTACTAGTGCGGTCTCACAGCTGTGATGTTTTCTGAATCCACTTTGCGTTTGCACGATAAGGTTGTAATGATTTAAATATGTGATAAAACTATCATGAAAATGTTTTTCTAAGATCTTAGATAGGGTAGGTAGGACAGAAATAGGTCTGTAATTATTAACGTCATGTTTGGAGCCAGACTTGAATAATGGATTAACTTTTGCAGATTTGTGATGGATTTAACATGCAGACAGTGTTAAGCAGACAATAATTTGACAGTAAAGGAGTAATTTATTTTGGTATCGACAAGTTATTCTGAATAGTGTGCTGTTTGCAAGTCAAAGGCATTTTCCACGGGTTATAATGTTACATTGTACTTGTTGTCTGAACTGTTGTATAACGTTTACCATAGTTACAGATCAGGAGAGCATTTTAAATATTAAATTCAAAATCCTAATATTTAACCCATTCGCTGCCAGGCTCTATCGCACCATCATATGCAAACAGTTTGGATCCAGATCAGATGCCGCGTGAATAAAAACAGAGGACAAATTTAAGCTGAAACAATATTATGTAAAATACTACCAAGAGAATTTGACATTTATATCATTTTTTCTTAAGTCAAAACGCTTAAAATTCCAAATTTTATGAATGAAAACAGAGGACAAATTAGCTGAGACAATATTATGTCAAAGACTATGGTGGACAGGTTTTTTACGAAGCGTTTACCAAAATCTACCTTATGTTTTGTCATTAGAATGTCATTTTGTGAGTCATCACAAAAACATTAATTTTTTGTACGACGTATGCTAGAGGGCATTGGAGTCAGTGTTTTAATTTACTCCCTCTCTCTCCTACCAAGAGCACTGTATATAGCTACAGTTGAGGAGATGTTATTATTTTCCTTTGAAACACAAACGAAACGCATTGCAATAAAATGTAGAAAATAACAACTTTTTTATTTTGCTATCGATTTATTTTAATCTTGGATGACAAACAGTTTGGAGCCTGATCAGACGCCGGGTAACCCGGCGTCTGATAAGGCTTCAAACTGTTTGCAATGGAAGTATTAGTATTAGCACAAACATGTTTATTTTGGACAGAATAACGTCTCCTCCACTGTACATGTAAATCAAATGTTTTTGTTATGTTTTGTATTCTTGTACAAACAAATATTAAATTATTAACACTTATGTGTAGCTCTTCTCTTGTTAATCTGTTGCAAATAAATCTTTAAACATAAGTAACGTTGCATTTATTTCTGTCAACCAACTATGCATACCCTGATTCATTAACTACGATTTTTACTATTCATACGCGTCATAGGACGATATTACCTATTCATCTAAATTAGTTTAGTTTATAGTTTATTATAGTGTCACATATAAAAGTTACATAAAATAGTTACACTTATCATATACTTTTTAGCTTTTATACACGGCCGTCCAGCGGCCTATGAGACACTTTATATACTTGTAGTTGCCTGAGAAATTGCAGAAAATGCAGACCTGGTTGTGGGCCGACAGCCTAACCCCCATGCCCGATCTGCACTCTCTGAAATAAGTGCCTAATCATTAGGTGTTTACTACAGATAACTGCTTAAATCAAGGATTACACGGTGTCTGATCTGGCTCCAATTTGTTTGCAACTGAAATAATAGTTTTAGCATAAACTTGTTTATTGGGCAAAAATAATGTGTTCCTCTTCTGTACAACAGTTTTACCCCTTCGTTTTCAAGGTGTTAATATGACGTCTACATTTATATTTAACTCTTTCCTCCCTGAAACTTTAAATGGACAATTCCAGTTACCATTTTAGTCTAGTCCATTTCTGACTTTTAAGGGTTGATTTTGTCAATGTTTGGCATCATGACAAACAGTGAAGAACTTGATCAGAGGGCTCCTTTCGGAGCCCTCTGATCTGGATCTTCACTGTTTGCATAGGACAAGTGTACTATTCACATGTTCACTGTTGAAAAGGATGCCTATATGCGGGACTAGGGTTCAAAGGGTTAATCTGTCAAATTTACTTTGAACGTAATTTTCATTGACGGAATCATTTAAGAATGTTAAATAGTTTGGACCCGGATCACAATCGTCAAGCACTATGTCAGAATTCTAAATATAAATACAGTAAACCCTCTCTATCGCGATCACAAAAAAGAAGGTCCATTGATTGCAAAAATGACAGATGACACCTTAAAACAAGGGGACAGTAAAACAGAAAGCTACTATAGGAGCAGTATGTTTTACTATCACATCGCTTTAAACTGTAGACCTTGATGCAGTTGACAATTATTTCCCTGTTTGGTGTTGTAAAGACTAGCAAACAAAGATGCATTATTTGTATCGCATCTACGGTCGTATAGAGTTTCTCTTGTATTCTGATCTCAAGGTGTGAATTATTGATGTTATACTGAATGACGCATTATGGATTCAGACAATGTATGGATTATTCCGATTATGAATGGACATGCATGGAATAGACATACAATACCAAAAACTAATCAAGAGCAGGGCTTCCATTCCTCAGGATTTTTCCTAAATCTTCGGATTTTTTTCTAGTACATGGTAGCTTAAAGCAGGCTGAAAGTAGAGCAGAATGCGCCTTAAGGCGCATTCTGCTTTTCTTTCAGCCTGCTTTAAGCAGCCACTTGTCACCAAAACTAGAAACAGGCGATGGGGAAAAGGCACGATTCGTAAAATTGCACTTAAAAAGTTAAATTTGGAAATCTTAGGATTGTTTATGTCAACTTATGGCAGACCTGCAAGAGGGGAAGTAATAGACAACATACATTGTAGGGGCGTTTCCAGTAATGAAGGACTCATTATCGAGTCAGCCAATTAATGAATTATTCCGATTATGAATGGACATGCATATAGGACAGACATACAATTGCCAAAACGAAACATGAAAGTGTGGTAATAGACATCATACAGGCGATTCAAGAATTTCTGTAACGTAGGTACAGTGGAGAAGACATTATGCTTTCCCAATAAACGCGTTTACGCCAAAACTATTATTCCCATTGCAAACAGTTTGGAGCCAGATCAGACGCCGGTAAATCGGCATCTGATCAGGCTCCAAACTGTTTGCCACTCAAATTAATACGAATAGTCAGAATTGTCAAAAAGTTGTCATTTCTGCATTTTATTGCAATGCGTTTGTGTTTCTTTTGCGTTTAAACGAGAAAGAATAACGTCTTCTATGCTGTAAGCGTGACTTACAGTGATGACGATACTATTGTATATATTTAAACGCGAACGAAACACAGATGTAATTCAATAAAATGCAGACGATTACATTTTCTTGAAGGAACTTCGCATACGGAAGTCGTCTTGTATGTGTATCGTTCGGAGACAATTTTTATAGGAACAGAACAGAATATCATTTCAACTTGCACATAAGCGTACCTCGTTGATACATACATTCTATATAATAGAATAACGGTCACCTAACATTCAGACTCACATTTATCCGAACAGAGAAAATATCACAAAATGAAAAGATCATTAAGTAGCTTAAACATGTAATGCAATAACTAAATATTTTAAGATAATCTTGATTATTATTTCTTTAACAAATATGTGTACAATATTATACTAATATTTGTTATTTATTACCAAATAAGTAGAAGGTTTGAAATGAGTTTCATTTGTTTTTTCGACTAACGAATGGCGTCTATTAAGAGCAAACTTGATAAACTTGGTAAGGTTGTTAAGTATAATTTTGTTAGTAGACTGCATCAACTGACAAAATTTAACGAAACTTGGTATTATGTATATAAAGCTTTTTTATATATATAGTTTCTTAAATCAGTGAGACTTGAACAAAACATTATGAAGTGATATTCATCTTCAATATCTCGTTTCTCATACACATCACCTATGCAGGGGGAAGCAAACATAGTTGTCTTGTTTGGGCAAAAATGGCAAGCATTTTTGTAAGGAGGGAATCGTCACTGAGACGCCCGTTGTAGGAGCACTGTATGCCGCGAGCCATGGATCAGAGACATAAAACAGAACTGAATATCTTAGAAGTGTTATAGGCCAATTGTTTTTCACCTGGCAGGGCGGAGCTAACCTTTGGCAAAGTTAAACTAACTAACATTTGATTTTAGCGGTGAAAATCACGATTTGAATTCTATTTGCAAACAGCTTGAATCAAGATCAGACGCCGCGTAACGCCATTGTATTCCTTCTGTCAAAATGTTCACTAACATGTAACGTTGAGAAAAAAGCGGCAAGACAAAAATTCCGATAATGAAACGAACGTGCTGCCGCTCCTAAAGTTGAAATTCAATGATACAAACTGCATGCTATGGACAAATTTACGATAACCGATCCAAATAGTTTGGACCCAGATTAGACGCAGAACCGTTCGTATTCACATCTGGATCCAAACTGTTTGATTTCTGGTTATATTTTGCAGGACGAATATTCAGATAAATCATCTCAGACCATTGTTGCAGACTTCAAGAACAAGGTAAAGGTTAACCATTAGCGTGTTCAACGAAGAAATCGATGGCCGTCGCTGGCCATCGATTGCGAGTTGGCTACCTGTCTGAAATACAATGGAGAAAACGTTATTATTCCGTTCAAACGCAAATGCATTGTAATGAAATATAGAAAATGACATTTTTTTAAGAAGTCGGACTACCAGTTTTAATCTGAGTGCAAAGAGTTTGGAGCCTGATCAGACGCCGGATTACCCGGCGTCTGATCTGGCTCCAAATTGTTTGCAATGTAAATAATAATTTTAGCGTAAACGCGTTTATTGGGAAGGAATACATTTTCTCTATTGTACTCTGCACGGTTCCCAAGGGACACAAACTGCTAACCTAAACCGCAAACAATGGCAACTGAACACGCTACATCAGCGTCAACCCTCGTCAGAGACGGTCATGCTTCACTTGAAGTATCCAGAGGGATTTGAATTTCTTCTAATTATGACGCAAATTCACGGTCAGCCAACCAAGAATACAGAAAATAACCCTCAGCATACTTACTAAGACTTGAATAGCAAGTGTACACATTGTGGATCTGGAACAGTCGCTGAGAAATCGGCGTCTGATTATGATTCAGAACAGTTTGATATTCATATTACCGATTCTCGGGCCAAAATAATATGAAATATAAATTTGAAGAGAAAAATGCAGACGACAAATTAAAGCAGACGATATTATAGTCAGGATACGGATTAAACAGAAATAGAATTAGACGACAAACATGAAAGATGAAACCAATTACAATAATCTTTAGAGAAACCTTTAACCCTTTCAACCCTACAACCCTCTGTAGAATTTACTGATTATAGCGAGCCGTGCAATGACAAAACCTGCCTTATTACATTGCGAACAGTGTAGACCTAGGCCAGCTGCCGTGTTTTAAAGACGCGACAGCTGGCCTTGACCTACTCTGTTTGTCAGTGTTTGACACCCACAACCAACTTTAACATTGTATTTAGCAGTATTTTCTACAGTATTTGGCAGTGTAGACCAAACTCGGATGCAGAGCCTGTGCTGACAACGTTGCTTGGTCTGTACAAAGGTTGCGATGCAATAAGGCAGTTTTTGTCGTAGCACGGTCCATATGCAAACAGTGTTGACCCTTACCAGAGGGCTCCTATAGGAGCCCTCTGATCAGAGTCTGCACTATTTGATATTTTCTTTAGTTTTGTTGTCATGCCAAGACATGCAACAGTAAACTGGTTCAAAATTCCTGTACTAGAAGAGTATAAATACCCACAAGAGATATCTATTATGGATGTAAGGGTTAACTCTTTCAGTGAAAATGGTGACTAAAACCGACCTTGCAAACAGATTGGTTCAAGATCTGATGCCGCGTAAAACGGCGTCTGACCAGGAACAAAAGTGTTTGACACTGGACTCAACATTCCCTTGTCAAAATTTATTGTCTGCGATTCTATGCAAAATTGAAATGTTAGAATTTTGCATGAATTCGCAGACGATAAATTCAGCAGACGATATTTTCGCATGTACATACATTTAGCAAGCCATCCGGGCCAGACCACACCAAAAGTTACCCGTTGACTGATCGGGCTCAAACTGTTTAACAATCATATTAAACAACACATACACATTTTCCTGAAACTGTCTTTATATTTACATATTGTATTTCGTTCGAGTTTCGATTTGATTGACACTTTTGCCTCCTGGCTCTATAACACTAACTTATGCAAAAAGATTGGATTCATATCAGACAGATATTACGTAAATTACATTGCTTGTCATTTGGCAATAATTTTATATTGCTTGTTTTCTTTACTTTTGGTTAGCTTTGATTGGCTGTAATTTTTCTTCATACAGTGTGACAAGGTTTTTTTAAGTACCTCCATGAATACAATAAATGTTGGAATTATTCCTTAAATATATTTTAACGCACAGCCCGAAATAGTCAAATTTAGAATACACTTAATGGGATGTTTGAGGTTTGCATTTGAATTTTCAGGCGCAATTGACTATCGAAAGTTTTAGGTATGTTCGGGAGCAAGTAGAAAAACCCTAATGTAAAAGTCGGCAGAATGCGAGTTACGTTAATGCAGACTTTATAAACCACCACCTTTACCTTTACTTTTAATGTGTTTCTATGGAAGAAATGTACGTGACACACCCCTTAAAGTATATTTATCCGCCCATGAATAGACAGATTATACAGATAACGGCTTGTGAAAATACTTATGAAGGGCAGATGGTTATCTATCTGCCTACATGTATTTTTTGTTGCTGAAAATCAAGAAGACGAACATGAAGTGTATATTGTTCACGCTGGTTCTTGTCATGTTTATTGGAGATTCCTGGGAATCATGTCGCAGAAGTTTATTCCATGGTATGTACAGTGGAGAATGTCTTATTCCCCCCTTTTTTTTTAAACACAAACGCATCGCAATAAAACGTAGAAAACGACAACTCTTCGACAGTTCTAATCATTTATGTTAATCTGAAAAGCAAACAGTTTGGAGCTAGATCAGACGTCAGATTACCCTGCATCTGACCAGGCTCCAAATTGTTTGCAATGAAAATAATAGTTTTAGCGTAACGCGTTATTTGGGAAAGTAAAACGTCTGATCAGATTCCAAACTGTGTGCAAATAATATACTCGCACTGTCGAACTCGGCAATGGAAGGATTGAAAATGACAGTTTCTTGAAGTACATTTGCTACTTTGAAATGAGTGGGGTAATTAGATAATCAAAGTTCTTACATTTTCTACACATAGTTCTGGTACATTGCAATGATCTGAGCAGAACTCCATCAATGCTATTCAAAATGATGCAAACAGAAGTCGTCTGAACTACTATTTAGACAATGAAACAGCCTACCAAGAATGAATAAAATCGAAGAAGAGGGGACGGACAAACACATGGACAGACAATCAAATAAATAGACACTAACGACCAAACGGACAGACTGACAACGCCACGCTATAATGCGCGTTCTCTTTGAAAGTCGTTTACAAATTAAAGAGTTGTGTTATTGTGTTCGTAGAACGAACTCTAATTCTTGCCTGAATAGCAATTGCAATCTGGTTATGGTAGATTATATTGTCTGGATTAGAACGATTCCACACATATCTTTATATGTATCTGTATCTTTAAAAATGGTTGTTTGTAAGTCATGAAGATAGACACCAACATTAGTTTGATACCATGCACATGTACTGAGATATTGAAGAATACGAGATTGCCAGTAATGGCTGCCTAAATATGCATATTCAGGACAAACAATTGCCGTGATTGTTACTAAAATGGCTTTATCTTATTATTTATTCCTCTAAGCATAGGGATAGACACAAAAAAATATTTTGATACCATGCATAGTTTCTGAGATATTGACGAAAACAAGATTTTCAGTAATGGCGGCCTTAATTTGCATATTGTGCGGATTGCCCAATGGTGAAAGAGTGGCATCATTCAGAATCTTAAAGAGCACACATCAGAGGTATAGAAACAGCAAAAAAACTTGTACGGACCGCATTGCAAGGTTCTCCAAAAATCAGGGTTTTGGCAACCAAACTATAACGTGGGGTCTGATCAGGCTTCAAACTGCTTGGCACTCATTTCATTTTTTCTTCATTTGCAACTTCAAAACTTTGACCTTTGCATAAAATTATACGACAATACCCCCGGCAGAGCTTTTCAAATAGGATCCTCTAACGTCTGTTGTAGTACACTTATTTGTTACCGGACATTTTCCTGTTATTTTACAGTTTTTACGGGTGTTGTGCACGTGCCGAGCATGATATCAATTTAAGGATTTTCAATTCAATTGACGACTTCACCCTTCTTATGCCAAGTACCGTTAGGCTAACATTTACAAACTATTTTGTTCCAAATTAGACGCGGTGTAACGCGATGTCAAGTCTAGATCAAAACGTTTTGGCATTCGTATTCAGCATTTCGTCAGTTTGAAAAGCATGCAAACAATTTTTATTTTTTGTAGCATGCGGCAATTGAGCATAATGTTGTTGTTGTTGTTGTTGGTTGGCGTACCTGTGCTTAACACTCACAGGACAGCTTTGTTGAGCCGAATTCTTCACACTACGAATTCTTCACACCTGTGAGGAATTCGTAGGAATTTCATACGAATATGTCACACATGTGTGAATAATTCGTACTGACTCTCTCTTTTTTAAAAAAAAATCAAATTTATTCTCGCAAACACGCCGGTTGTTCACGGTAGAGACCCGGAGCTGCCCCGGATGTGCCGGTAAAGATCCGGCATTGCTCCGGCATTCCCCGAATGATGCCGGTTCTAGTTTCCGTCCCGGTGACTCCCGTTGACCCCCGGTTGTATTAAACATTTTAAAGCATCCGGGGATGTTAGCCGGTGGCAGCCGGTGGAAGCCGTTCGACCCCGGATCGAGCCGGTCGTCCCCGGCGCCGCCAAGGTTGTACTCCCGGTGATTCCCGGCGACTGCCTGTGACTGCCGGTTTGCTAAACCGGGATTCACCGGGGACCCAAACCGGGACAGTGAGATCGTGGCTTTATGTTGCTCACTTTCTTACATGGAACCATACTACCGATTGCCTTATCATGTAGTCCACATCATGGGCATTCAATAATAACGTGCAATACTGTGGGAGACCGAAAGGAAACCGGTGTTATCCGGTTGCCAGACGAGCGCCGGTGTAAAGACGAAATGTGTCCCCCTCTAAAGAGTGACACATGAGGACAATTTTGATGTAGAAAACTGTCCTTGGGACTTGTTTTGGCATAATACATGTAAAAAGACACAGGAGGTTAATTTTCTGAGTCGAAAAATGTCCCGGGGTCACAAATCTGAGTGGTGGGGACACTTTCGTCATTACTACGGCCGGTATAAGTTAGGCAAAAGCCGGATGGAGACGGCCTTGCCCCACCTCTGACACGCTTGTATACGTTTGTATATTTGGTCAAAGCTTTCTCGGGTCCGATCGACGTGTAAGGTGCCCGGAATCGACCGATTTTTAATCGATGTTGTTTCGATGACCGTCGTTGAAACTAGCTTTTAACTCTATTTTAAAATCAAACCGGGCCCAGAATTTTGTGTTCATACTATGTTAACAGTATTTCAGTAATATCTCGAAATAAAGCTAATTGCAGATGGGAGAAGAAACCGGATGCACGTCATAAACTGTATCAGGTAAAAATTGCATCTGGGTAAAAGCACCGAATTTCCGATAGCCAGCTTGAAAAACTGAAAAAGCCCAAGTGTTCAGATTGGGATTCGAACCAACAGCAGTAAGGAGCTAAGTGAGTGTAAGTCATAGTCACTATGAGCACTGGACTACGGCCACGGGTCCCATCCCTCCCCATCCCGTTACGAATACCAACAATCTACCAGCATTCGGCCGGCAACCTGTCGGTCGTTGGCCTATTATGCCTCAAAGGAAGCCGGGAACTAAACATAAACTCAACGGGACTTAAGTTTGATCAGGGGATAAAAAGGGCTGCACCTATCCACAGATAATTCTTTGGATTTAGGTCGGCTGTTTAAGAGCGTTTTTTATCAAATCATAAAAACTGCATGTAAAAGGGTGGATAACACAGTTTTAGCGCACCTGCTTCTTAACAATGCATCCCGAGTTCGATCCCGGGTCGTGACGGTACGTGAGAGGGTCGCCTGTCAGAAGACGTTGGTTTTCCCTAATACTGTAGTGTCATCCCACAAAACGACG
This sequence comes from Gari tellinella, assembly GCA_922989275.2. NCBI lineage: Eukaryota > Metazoa > Mollusca > Bivalvia > Cardiida > Psammobiidae > Gari > Gari tellinella. The sequence goes on from OV277866.1 coordinate 53,355,565, forward strand.
CAATACACCATCTTTTGCGCTATGGAACGTGATTTGCCTAAGTTGTTAGAAGTTGTTTCATAAAGAAATGTTAAACGGAAGGTGATGGGTGAAGAATCCGTAGGTACCAACAGGTCGTTAAAAAAGGGGATACGGAAATCTCTCACTGCCATTGTGTGACATATTCGTACGAAATATTCACACATTGGTCACACGAGTGGAAGAATTCGTACGAATTCTTCACACGTCTGATTACGGTGTGAAGAATTCGAAGTGTGAATAATTCGGCTCAACACACAGCTTGGTACAGACATTATTGTCTGTCAAGCTGGAGGATTACGTGCATAGCTGTTTTCAATTACCTAGCCATATAGGCAGCCATGCTCCGTCTTCAGAGGATTTTAAATACCCAATAAAGGGTATAGAGCTGCTATTGAATGAGATGAAGCATATTGGCGCACTCCACTAAACCAGGCCAGTAACAGAGCCGAACATAGCTTCCCATGAGCAACTCCATTTTGACAAAGTAAAACTTTAAGGGTGCTTGATCTCGCAAAAATCCTAAAGATGATTTGAGATCGGTTCTCTCTGCTCAAAAGGATAACAACTTTTTTCTGTTGGCCCCATTGGTTTCATTTCTTACCTATTGTGTTAGTGTGAAGTACAGTATGCCCAGTGAAACACACAACTAAGGTAAGAACTTCAGCCAAGGGCCGAATTGAGCATAATAAGGGTTAACGAGCATTTGCAAACAGTTTGGATCAATAATAAACACTTAGTAACTCAGCATTTGAGCGGATTCCGTACTGCTGACACTCGTAGCAGCATTTAAGTAGTCATAATGCCTAAACTTTGCGTTTGAGAATAAATGTAGATAACAATTTAAAACCAGAAGCCATTCGCCCCGGACATTTTGTTATTCGTCCTCGCGAATCAGTCTTCTTACCGTTGTTTCCGGACATTTTTAAAGCGAAACTCGTACTGTATCTATTACTTGCAGACAATACATTTGAAAAGATGTAACATTTTATTTGCGAAAGGGGTAAGGAAGACAATTAGATTTGTCAGTGGTAAAGTTAAACGGACCACTTGTGTTTCTTTCAGCTGATACCAAAATGTGCAAGCTATCAGATGGACAATTACTAGCCATTGGCAATACCATAGAAATACCATCCACGTGTACGAGGTGCTCGTGCTTGAGTTTTGGCACAAATGGTGAACATGTGCTCACATGCTGCGGGTAAGAACGATTTCTGGACACAGTGGCGAAGGCGTTACTCCTTTCCGTTTGAATTAAATTAATGAAATTAAACGCCAAAATAACCGCATCCCATTAATAGCCCTTAGCCTTAGGTATGTCGACAATCAAATTGTAATGACTTGTAAACAGTAATATAATTTTCTTTAATCGTGGTTTCGTAAAGAAATGTCAAATTGCTTTCAGAGTTTTCAGCCTCTTAAACCCTTTGGACTACATGTATAGTCACATATAATTGCGTCATTTTCTAACAGTGTACTTGTAAAAAGTACACTTGTCCTATGCAAACAGTGAAAACCATGGTTAAGAGCCCTCTGATGAGGGTATGCACTGTTTGTTGTATTGGAATTAGTTATAAAAATCAACCCTGAATACATGTTTTCAAAAATGGACTAGACACAATTGGAAACTAGAGTTGTCCATTTGAAGTATAACCCTTTACCCCATAGCTTGTTTTTAGTTTTGAAGACAGGTGACTACTTAAAGCCGGTTGAAAGTAAAATATAATCTGCCTTAAGGCGCATTCTGCTTTTCTTTCTCTGATGAGGGTATGCACTGTTTGTTGTATTGGAATTAGTTATAAAAATCAACCCTGAATACATGTATTCAAAAATGGACTAGACACAATTGGAAACTAGAGTTGTCCATTTGAAGTATAACCCTTTACCCCATAGCTTGTTTTTAGTTTTGAAGACAGGTGACTACTTAAAGCCGGTTGAAAGTAAAATATAATCTGCCTTAAGGCGCATTCTGCTTTTCTCTCAGCCTTCTTTAAACTACAATCTGCTAGGCTATAGAACATATTTCTTATGATATATGTTCACGACTGTGTAAATTTGAACTGTTTTCTTCAGTGGAGGAATAAATGGAATGCACTTAAAAGCGTTTCTATTGCAGAATGGGATAATGGAGAAGAGGGTTAAGTTTGCTGTAGAGGTTTTACTGTATAGCTATAATGGAGAAAACGTTTTTCTTTCCAAATAAACGCGTTTACGCTCAAACTATATTTTCCAGTGCAAACAGTTTGGCGCCTGATCAGACGCCGGGTAATCCGGCGTCTGATCAGGCTCCGAACTGTTTGCCACTCAGATTAAAATAGATAGTCAGAATTGTCGAAAAGTTGTCATTTTCGTTACGTTTGCGTTGAAACGGGAAAGAATAACGTTTTCTCCACCTATGTATAAAGTAATTTATTCGTTTGTTTAGGTATGGTATACACGCCGGCGTGATGCAGGGACCGCCGGGATGTAAGATAGTGGCTGACACCGACGGCTGCACACCCAAAATAGTCAAGATCACCGACGAAAGCAAACTCTGTTAGACATATTATATACCAGCGACGTTAACGAAATCGCTAAATGTAACAAGGAATATATTAAACCAGCGTGTTTAAAAGTCTTATTGTTTGACTTAACATTCATTGAAGAGTTCGTTATCGGGTTTATAAAGGTTATTTAACCCATTTTAGCCTGGTGTCTATTTCGTGGCGTCTCATCACTGTTTGCTATAAGATATGAAAAGATGTCCGGTATTGAAAAAATACAGTGTCCTTATATCACCCTTATAAATCTATAATGAAATCTTCCAACAAGCGCAAAGGGAGAGTTCATTGGAATTTCCAGGCGCACATGGGTTAAAGACATCTCCTGACGACCTTTTGGTCATAACGCCTTGCCAGATTATTTACTGTCAATTTCCTTGCACAAAGCATGGGTCTTGTGCATATTGAACCATTGAAGCGTCTTGTGTGAGACTCTACCTTTATATTTGATAGTTTGGTTAGAAATAACCATTGAAAATCACTAGAGCATGAGTATAATCTGGTAAACTGCATGTGATTTGACAGTTACATTGACACCTCCAGAACAATAGACCTTTCTCAAATTGTATGCATGCCTGAGATTCCATTACCAGAACGAGGCTAGTAGTGCAAGCAATTGACCAGTCAGTATGGCCACTGTGTGTATCAAAGTGCATATCGTTTTCTAGATATGATGCTAGCTTAAGTTTTCACAGATTCTCAAAGTCAGCAGCTGTAAAAACTGGGTTGTAAAATAAAGAAGAGATGATGGTTCATTTTCCAAGGTTAAACAGTTTTATTAGTACCATGCTTAAAGAAACGATTGAATGTCATGAGACACCATAATAAGTTAACATGTATATTATTTGGAATTTCAGACATCATAAGATACATAATTATAATGAATTTGAACATACCTGAATATAAGCATAAGTTTTATCAAGGTAAAATCGTATTTCTTTTTACGTTAATTTTTAAACATATGCATTTCAATAGTAGAACATTAATACCATATTTATTCTAATTAACAACTTTCAGATTACTGGTTCATCATTGGTTTCCTCCAAATACTTAAAGACAGGATATTTGAAATGGACACCAGTGTTGAAAACATTAAAGAAATGATCTGTATCAACAGCATTTGACTGGTCTAAGGAAAAACAAGCTAGACGTTTATTAAACAATAAAATGATATCATTAGATCCTGTTATCAAGCAGACATCAACATTAAGGTAAACTTGCAGAAGAGAGTCTATTTTAACATTTAAACCGCCTTTGACATTCACCTATATACTACAAAAAAACTAAGATCAATGTAAATTGACAATAGCTATTTGTATGATATTAATTTATTTAAAAAAATGAATAAAATAAAAATGTTGTTCATGTTTCATTTTAATGAAGCCCCAGAATCTGCTCAAGACGATATGGAGACATCAACCCAGACTTCAAATCCATGTGAATTTTAAAGAACCTTTTGGACAGGAAAAAACAGGAATTTGAAAATTTAAATTCACAGATTGCAATAGAGCGTTTTCAAATCAACAGATTTTCAAAGATAATACCTTGACAATTTTTCTTACTGGATTCAATTGGTATTTAATTTTTATTGCATTGTTAAATGTTTTATTAAGCCAACTACTCAGAATATGCTGGTTTGTCCATTTACATTAAGCAACTAAAGCAAACTGGTCATATAAAATTATAAAATAAATAAATTACACTTTGTTACAATATAATATTATGTTTCTAATAAAACTTACAGCTAGAGGTCCGATATGGTGTTTCATTCTTTTTCTGTGAGAGAAGCATTCCCTGGTCACCACTGATTTGTTATGAATTTTGCGATTTGGAGAGCATGTATTAGAATAAATATGGTAGTTATGTTGGAGGAGAAAGTTAAATAAGCAGGTCTATATGCTGGTGGTTCCTCAATGGACTGAGGAAAAGTCTTTAAAGGCACTTCATTGTTTGACAATATTTAGAAAAAAATATCCGATAAAATAGCAATCAGCGTAGGTCCCAGTGAAACGCAACACTTGTGGTGTCTCGTCTGGGTCTATACGGTAATAATAATAATAATAAAAGTAATAATAATATTGATAATAATAATAATAATGATAATAATAATAATGTAGACCGGGGTTCAATTAGGAACAACTCCCAAGCAAGTTCTTTGTTGTTTATTAGGCGTAATATTATAAAAAGTCTGCAACATGAAATGGAAATGGTAAATACTAATTCAAGTAAATTCATGACAATGGCAGAAATTTAGAATTACAAAACGTAGCCGCGAAATACCGAAACAGAATAAATTAAGCCAAATACATTTCAAAGACGACTCTACTCAGTACTCACCAGACACTCGGGATAAATAGTAATGCAAATTGCTGTCGTGAGACAGTAAATTAAACTATACACAGCAAAACTGCTAAGTACCCCAACATAAATATCATTTGTGTTTTGAATCAAATAAATTTTGTTAACTCGCCAAAACTTTATAAAAAACGTCAAAAACGCCAAAACGTGTGTATGGAGATTCCTGGTCGACTGAAACCGGTTTTAGTCGTGTGCATTAAGCCGTTTCGTGTAGCCGCTACACAGGCTCGAACCTGGGTAAGTAGCACGGGCAGCACGGGCTGTGTTATGTTTCACAATTTTCACTTGAAAATTTAACGCGTTGACTTCGACAGTTGAAAAAAACAAAAAATGGGTCGGATGTCTCTTGAGGAACGAGGTAGATCCATAGGACTTTTACAGAGCGGGCTGACCCACGCTGAGGTAATTGAAAACCTCTTTCATTTAAACATCTTCATCACTTTTCTTTCTCTGTTATGGTATGATACCAGCATTATCTGCCCCAGTAGAGAACTTTTCATCAATTTTTGCTAGCCGACGCAATCAATGATCAAGCTTCTGGCAAGGTATCGCAGAACCGGAAGTGTAGCAGATGAACAAAGACGTCCGCGATACGTTGGTACAGCATCATCTGGAATTGCATCACGTCTATGAGGGCTCGGTGCATGGCTGAAGTGAGAGCTAATGGTGGTCATACACATTATTGACATTGCTCCAAAAATGTAACTTTTTGATTTGCACTATGCTTTGTTTTTCAACGTATAAGAGCATCATTTTCTCATAAACATTGTTATATTTTTCATAAGATAATTAAAAATGTTTATATTTCATAAATCTGAAAAGCCCTTTACGTAATCACGATCCTTGAAAAAGAAAATTGCAACATAGTCCCTGGAGTACTTAGCAATTATCAATACTAGATAAATATCAAAATGACCATGATGTTACCATCAGCTGGTCTGGAGCGCACTGAGTATAGACGGTTGAGACATGTAGAAAGAAGACATAAAGCTCATGCAGATCGTGTGTAGGAGTTAGTTCGTGCATCTCAACTATCTCTCTATATATATCATGCTCTCATACACTGATGTATACTTGGTATGTGGAGATATACATGAATATAAAACAATGTAAAGCAGATGACAATATGGAACCCTGGTTTCACATAACTAAAGCAGACTGCACTTTAGCAATATGAAACCCTGGTTACAATAATAAGACTTTATTTAAAGGGAGAGTTCGTTTGATAAAACAATCTTCAATGTGGCCCTCAACATAATTATATACAAGTACATAAAATATTGAGGATTTCGAAAAGCATTTCATACTAACATACATGTATAATTAACCCTTTCATTGTCAATGGCGCTTTAAAACGCGTTTGTAAACAATTTGGGTCCTGATCAGACACCGCGTAATGATATCTATTAAGTCATACAACCTTAAATCTATCTTTGAAACGTGCCTTGCCGACAACAATAATAAAGCAGACGACAAAAAATCGGTGACGTGGTAAAAATCTCCCGAATAATTTGATTATGAAAGGGTTACCAACAATGGTTTGCTAGTGTGTATGAGTATTTCAAATTGGAAAGGAATTGAACACAGAACAAAACAAATCTGGTCTTTTTTATATGCCTAAATTTGACAACAAAGAGGCATGCCTCTGCCAAAAATAGTCGTACACGTCTAAAACGCGATCTTGTCCGAGCTATTGTGGTAAGGAAAATTTGTAGAGTAAGTCAATGAATGAAGGTTATGCCCCTATTCCACACCGACTACGAATCCCACGAATCGCTACAAATTGGAAAACTCTAGGATTCGTAGATGATTCGTAACAAATTTGTGGAATTCTTACCTGATTCGTAGTCAATTCTTGCAATTCGTGGGCGGTCGGGGATTCGTGGCAAAACTTTTGAGCTGTTCAAAGTTTTGGCCAAGATCTCCACGAATGGAATAATTGGTAGTTAATTCGTAACAAATTCGTAGCGCATTCGTAGGATTCGTAGCTGATTCGTAGGATTCGTAAACGGCTTTTTTGGCGTTCGTGGTATTCTTAACTCATTCGTGGGATTCGTGAGTACTAGTTTGATACCTTTCTCCTGTAGCCAGGAGTCTGAGAGTCAATGCCAGCTTCACTCCGGCATATATATTTGGTCTCACGTGAGCGTCCCTCCTCTTTATGGATGACTGACCTATAATCCTGGCATTCATACATACAGCGCTCGCTCTCTACAACGACACCCAATGGGACACACATAATATGTTCGTAGGGGGTCGTTATAGGGAGGAAAACTTAAGACATGGTTTACATTTGCAAGCAGCTTGAATTAAGATCAGATGCCGAGTGACACGGTGTCTTATCTGGATTCAAGTTGTTTGTCACTCGTCATTTTGGTGTTTTTTCTATCAAAATATCCAATATGTAAATTTGAGAAAACCAGCAGACGACAATTTTAATCAGGCGATATTGCAACAGCAAGAATGTTAAACGTAATTGTCATGTTTGGGGAACTGCCGCAAGGGTTGTTGTACGGAGGGGTCGTTATTGGGAGGGTCGTTGTGGAGAGGGAACACTGAAGTTGGTAAAGGTATTCTCATCTTCCACACTAAGCTGATGTTCTAGCCATCTAGCTGGAGTCAGCCAATATCTAACCCACCACCTTGTGGATCTTCCCCTTCTTCTTCGGAGTATCTCCTTGCAATTAGCATGCAGCTAGCGTTGATACGCCAGTTCCAAATCCAGTGCTACTGCTGCTCTATCTTAAAAGTCCATTTCTAGGCTGATGCCCGAATTGAAACGGGAACTACAGCGTTGCCTCTCTACAATGGGCGACAAAAATGTGTGCGTTGTTGGAGGGACTCGTAATAGGGAGGGAAATTGGCTTACATTTGCAAACAGTTTGAATCAAGATCCGACGCCGAATAACGCTGCGTCTGATTTTGATTCAAGCTGTTTGTCACACGCCATTAATTTTTTTCTGTCAAATGTCTATTATGTAACTTTGAGAAAACAGCAGAAAACGTTTTTAAGGGTGTATCAATGTCATGATTTTGGGAAATTTTCAAAGTATATGAAAACACTCTATGATGGTTTTGTATTGAAGAGCTATTTAAGATGAATTAAACAATAGAAAAAGTGTACATTTTGGTGAACAACAGTTGGCTCTACGGCCATGTAAAATTTACCCCACCCACTTCCTCTTATTTTGTCCTTTTCAAACAGCCCGCTTCAATAAAATCCATTTTAAATGAAAACAAATATGATAATTTGTTTTTGTGTTATTTATTTCCTATCTATGATAGTATTTCTTCATACAAAAACTAATTTAAGAAAAAAAAGGCACCAAATGTGAAACTTATAAGCTCTAAATAACATCGATATAGTACTTTTTTGTAAATTTTGTAAGGGGAGATAACTCTTTTTACTTTAATAACTCAAAATTTTCAACACTGACCTTTCAATTTATTTTCATATTTTGAACTGCCTAAGTATGGGCTTTCATCTGGTAGAATATAAAAAAATGTTTAATACTAGAACTATTTCATTTTCAAACTTTTTAAAAAAAAATCATAAAATAAAAAATCGAATAAAATCATGCCCTATATAAAGCATTTCAAGGATCCATATTGTTCAAACCTGGTGCCTGCTTTGTCTAAATTTGGTTTCTATATACCACCATTGACATGAAATAAATAATGAAAACCCAAATTATCATGTTTGTTTTGTTTTGAAATAAATTTTACTGAAGCTTGTACTCTGAATGGGTAAAATTTGAAAAAAACGTCCACATTTGAAATACCTTTTTCAAATCGCTGTAGCTAAAAAAAAAAAAGGACACCACCATATTTTTTTTTTCATTTTTTCATTCATCATAAACAGCTCTTCAAAAAAAACAATGTTAGAAATAAAGTTTGATACTTTTAAAAATTGGCTTATGACATTGATACACCCTTAAGCAAACAAAATATAGCAGGAGTGAAAAGATTGAACATATTTGTTTTGGTTAGTAAACAACGACAAGTGTTGGAAGGAGGGAATCGTTGTTGGGACGGCTGTTGCAGGTAGGGAACACTACATACCTTCAAGAATCCCACGAACCGTCAACAATCAAACTTCATTCGTAGCTGATTCGTAGATGCATTCGGCATATTCGTAACTGATTCTTAGCGTTCGTGCAGTATTCGTAGTGTATTCTTGTATTTCGTACTGCATTCTTGACAGTGTTCGTAAGATTCGAGCCGAATCCCACGAATAGTCTAAACTCGATCGTAGCCGACTCGTAGCCGATTCGTAGAGCGCCACGAATTGGATAGAAAGAAATGCCGAATTCCACGAATCCCCACGAATCACAGCAGTTATCAATTCGTGGGATTCGTGAGATTCGTAGTCGGTGTGGAATAGGGGCATAAGAGAGCGCTAACGGACAACGCTGGTGGTACCATATACGACGCGTTTTCACAGGCACTTCAATCGCACTTGAAACATGTCAATTTGGAACTCTTAGGATTTTTCATGTCCATTTATGGCAGTCCTGCAACTTTCTGTTATTGCCTACTTGTGTGTGCAACCATTTGCCGTGACCAGGCTTATCTACGTAAACCACTTAGAGGTTTTTAATAATTCATTAATTTCAAAAGGATTTTGTAAATGGTATTGTTTGTACAAGAACCGTTGATGGGGAGAGCTGTGCCGGTTGGGTGAATTTTCAGTGGCCGCTACGGTAGCCGGATCGGTTTTCGCAGTGGGACGGAAAGCAGTCGATATCTATTTTCTTACTCAACTCTGACTTTGATCCTGTCTGTGTCAACCTTTCCTATATCACCGTGTATAAGCGTTGCCTTGGTTGTGCGGTGCGCAACGCTGTTGTGCGGTGCAGACAACGCCGAATTGCGGTATTTCTTGTTTACATTTGACCTAGTACACACAGGTGAGTAAACAAATCGCTTTGTTTCAAAGGATATGAAGAACCATTCTGCAAAAGACCAGGTCGATACGAGGCACAAATGATTCCGGTTTCCAGTCGTAGTACGTTTATATGCCTATATTTTGTAGATTTGTCAAACATTAATGAAAACCAACCCGCGAAGTGAGCTCAGGGTATATTCGGGTTGTTCAAAAGCCAATTTAGGGCATAAAACACTCCTTCAGATTGACTTTTGGTATATAAGTTGGACCATTTAGCTATAATAAAGCATTTAGTGTGTTGATTTTGAGGGAAAATGTACATTGAAAGGTTTCAAGCAAAAAATATGATTGGAACGTAGGTGCCGGCGGTGCTTTAGAAAAAACACGTTGGTGAATGCGGAGTAAACAGGATAGTCTTATTCAATGTATGTAAGGCTATAACTAATATAGTCGTGCATGTAGTCGGATTCCCTTGCTAACTTATTTAAATATGTCAAGATTACTACTACTGAGAGTTAAAGCGTTACAGTTAGAGCGTTGGCAAGAAGATAACCCTTATTCGTCTGATGCCAGTTGTCTTCTAATTAGGCGTCTTTGTACATGTGTTTTCTTTAGCAACAAATATAAAAATAAATTATTTCACAGATATATAAAGACCAACATTTAACATTTATACTCCTTTGTAGAAAGAAGACGTTCGAGAAAAAACGCAAAGGCTTTCAACAATACGTTTCAGAGATCAATGTTAGATGTGAAAGATTACCAGAATTCTGAATCAGATGTTCTGATTACCACTAAGATACAAAACATAGAGGAAAGTGATACCAGTTTAAACATCAATTTAACGATGTTGTTTAATCGTTGTGACCCGTAGAACATTGCAATTTGAACTATAAATAACAAATTCCCCCGGGAAATGCTTATAGAAAAAAATGACCGCCATGGTGTACGATATGGCCTTCACTGAGCTAAATACGTTAATAATGGTTCAAACTCGTTTCCAAGAAGAAGAAGAAAAATAATAATAATAAATATGAATAAAAAGAACATAGATATTGACACTGTTGTTGTGTGACAGCAGTGGACCCAATGCTCTAGTCACGACTGAGAGATATTAAATAGTTTTTATCAGCAATACAATGAATTATCGAATCTAGAAAATATTGTATAAACATTAACATCAGAGCACAACTTGTATCCCCCCCACACACACACCTGATACATTTTGGAGACAACATATTCTGTTTTGTTCCCCGCCCTCTAAGTATTGTCCCCACATATTTTTTAATTTAATGTCCATGTGCAATCGACCAAAGAATCGACAGACACCATTTATAATCGACTTAAAACTAAGTAAATTGCTACCAACAAGAGTGTTGGCCCCTCAAAGAATCTCCGACTTTGGACATCAAAACCATTGCCTACTCCCAACAATGGGAAAGCTGCCAGGGTCTTGAAATAGATAGGTGATAGTTAACTTATAGTACAGACTCTGTCCCAATTTTCCAAAGAAAAGGAATGAACACCACTCCATTTACCCTTTGTTCGGATTGTTGATAATAGTACATAGGCGTCTGAAAAAATGGGAGGGCAGTGGGGACAGGCCCCCTAACCCTGAGGGGGCAACATATGCTTTAGCCCCCAACAAGTGTTTCAAAACCTTATAAATTCTACAGTAAATCAGACAAAACGTGACTGAACATATTTTTGTTGTTGTTGTTGTTGTGAACTATTTTCAGAGACCTTCCCACATTAATTGGCTCCCGCATGATTTTTTTCCCTCAAAATCATATAAAGATCGACCATGTCAAAAATGTTCACAGACATTGCCCCTCATAATAATAGTAACGTTGGATTCAGAGTAGTCACAAAAACGCAGACGTAGATAATTCATTGTATTGCTGATAAAAAACTATTTAATATCACTCAGTCGTGAATAGAGCATTGGCTCCACTGCTGTCACACAAACAACAGTGTCAATATCTATGTTCTTCTTATTCATATTTATTATTATTATTTTTCTTCTTCTTCTTGGAATCATTATAAACGTATTTAGCTCAGTGAAGGTTATATCGTACACCATGGCGGTAATTTTTTTCTATAAGCATTTCCCGGGGGAATTTGTTATTTATAGTTCAAATTGCAATGTTCTACGGGTCACAACGATAAAACAACATCGTTAAGGGTGTATCAATGTCATGAATTTAAGAAATGTTCAAAGTATATGAAAACACTTTATGATGGTTTTGTATTGAAGAGCTTTTTACGATGAATGAAAAAATAGAAAAAGTGTACATTTTGGTGAACAACAACATGGCCATGTAAAATTTACCCCACCCACTTTCTCTTATTTTGTCCTTTTCAAACAGCCCGCTTCAATAAAATCCATTTTAAATGAAAACAAATATGATAATTTGGTGTTGTGTTATTTATTTCCTATCTATGGTAGTAAACTAATTTAAGAGAAAACAGGCACCAAATGTGAAATTTATAAAGCTCTAAATATAATCGATATGGTACTTTTTGTAAATTTTGTAAGGGGAGATAACTCTTTTTACTTTAATAACTCAAAATTTTCAACACTTACCTTTCAATTTCTTTTCATATTTTGAACTGCCTTAGCATTGGCTTTCATTTGGTAGAATATAAGAAAAAGTTTAATACTAGAACTATTCCATTTTCAAACTTTTTTACTTTTTTTAATAAAATAGAAAATCTAATAAAACCATGCACTATAAAAAACATATTTTTGATATGTAAGGATCCATATTGTTCAAACCTGGTGCCTGCTTTGTCTAAATTTGGTTTCTATATATGAAATAACCACCATGGACATGAAATAAATAATGAAAACCCAAATTACCATGTTTGTTTTGTTTTAAAATAGATTTTACTGAAGCTTGTACTCTGAATGGGTAAATTTTTTAAAAAAAAGTCCAAATTTGACATACCTTTTTCAAATCGCTGTAGCTAACAAAAAAGACACCACCATATATATGTTTTTTTCATTTTTTCATTCATCATAAACAGCTCTTCCAAAAAAAACAATGATAGAAAAAAAGTTTGATACTTTGAAAAAATCGCTTATGGGTTGGATACACCCTTAAATTGATGTTTAAAATGGTATCACTTTCCTCCAACATGTTGTGTATCTTAGTGGTAATTAGAGCATCTGATTCAGTATTCTGGTAATCTTTTACATCTAACATTGATCTCTGAAACGTATTGTTGAAAGCCTTTGCGTTTTTTCTCGAACGTCTTCTTTCTACAAAGGAGTATAAATGTTAAATGTTGGTCTTTATATATCTGTGAAATAATTTATTTTTATATTTGTTGCTAAAGAAAACACATGTACAAAGACGCCTAATTAGAAGACAACTGGCATCAGACGAATAAGGGTTATCTTCTTGCCAACGCTCTAACTGTAACGCTTTAACTCTCAGTAGTGGTAATCTTTTTCTAAAGCACCGCCGGCACCTACGTTCCAATCATATTTTTTGCTTGAAACCTTTCAATGTACATTTTCCCTCAAAATCAACACACTAAATGCTTTATTATAGCTAAATGGTCCAACTTATATACCAAAAGTCAATCTGAAGGAGTGTTTTATGCCCTAAATTGGCTTTTGAACAACCCGAATATACCCTGAGCTCACTTCGCGGGTTGGTTTTCATTAATGTTTGACAAATCTACAAAATATAGGCATATAAACGTACTACGACTGGAAACCGGAATCATTTGTGCCTCGTATCGACCTGGTCTTTTGCAGAATGGTTCTTCATATCCTTTGAAACAAAGCGATTTGTTTACTCACCTGTGTGTACTAGGTCAAATGTAAACAAGAAATACCGCAATTCGGCGTTGTCTGCACCGCACAACAGCGTTGCGCACCGCACAACCAAGGCAACGCTTATACACGGTGTATATACATTTCGCTTTTCTTATTCACCACTAGCGCCGAAACGTAATGGTCAATCGTTGACAGTGTTTCGTAAAGAAGAAGTAGTTTGGGCTATGACGACTTTAGCTACCGTAACTACATGTAACTAGATTTACACTAATCGACAAATCATTTGTGATATATACTCATTAGATCTATTGCCCTGCGTTCATTACTGCGAACTCTAACAGAACCTCTCGCCACGGTCCGCTCGCCTCAGGGCGTCTACAAGTTCACGTGCCTTCAACATTTCATGCTTTTGTCGTTCTACATGGTCACTCCTCCTTTGTGTGCCCTGGGGCGAGTGGACCGTAAGGGAGGTTCTGTAGAGTTCGTGGTAATTAATGCAGGGCAGGTGAACGGTCGGATGAGAACTCCAACAAATAATACATAGAATTTCGCAAATCTGCCTGGGGAGTTAAAGACATCTCCTTGTGACCTTTTGATCATAAGGCCTTGCCAGACAATTTCCTTGCAAAAATCATGGGTCTTGTGGACATCTAGGTAGCAAAGAACCATTAGAGCTTCTCATGTGAGACCCGACCTTTATATTTGATAGTTTGGTTAGAAATAACCATTGAAAATCACTAGAGCATGAGTATAATCTGGGCTTCACCAGATAAACAGAACTGGTTGTGATGCATGCTTTTACAGTTAAATTCTCACACTATCCAGACAATGTGGGGGGAGTCCCTCAATGGACTGAGGAAAAGTATTTAAGGTCGTTGACCCCTAATGAGATCTGGCCAATGTCTGTCAATATCACAGGGCCCCGACACGATTGCTTTTTTAGAGAGAAAAATCGTCAGAAGGTATATAGAGAGAGAGGCAACTGACTGTCAGTATCTTTTCACCCTACAAGCGTACAGTAGTGGTCAATTCTGTGTGGGCTATGAACGAACCCCTGTCCCATTTTCCAAAAATCAATGATTTCTGTGAGTAAAAAAAGTTACTGTTGAAAGTACATGCTTACAGTTGGTTTTATGTTATGTTTTTACGGAAGGGTATTATATGAGCTAAACAGAAATGCAACAAAAGTGACGTTTCATCAATATTTATTCATGATACATGTATGCCTGGTTTTGTCGAGGTAGGGTGAAAAGATGCTGGCAATCAGTTGCACCCCTTGTCTCTATATATACCTTCTGAAGATTTTTTTCCCAAAACAAAATCAATCGTTTCGGATCCCTGTGGTCAATATCGGAACTCTGCGGAGAGCGGTATAGGTCGTTTGCAGTTTTAAAAAAAAACACGATAATTTTCAAATATTTTTATAACAAGACAACGCAGACAAATGGAAGTTTGCATAGGTTTATGATATATGATATGTTATGATATTTTTAACTCTGTAATAAAAAAGTTTTATTCATAACTTCTATGTAACGTTTACACTTTTAAAGGACGGTTTTCCGAATTGGGATTTCAAGTTTTTCAACAGCCTAGGGTACAGTGGAGAATCTGTTATTCTTTCCCGTTTAAACGCAAACGTACGCAAACGCAAAGCGCTAAAACGTAGAAAAGAACAACTTTTGGACAATTCTGATATTTCATGTTTATCTTGGTGGCAAACAGTTTGGAGCCTGATCAGACGCCGGGTTACCCGGCGTCTGATCTGGCTTCAAACTGTTTGCACTGCAAATAATAGTTTTAGCGTAAACGCATTTATTGGGAAAGAATAACAGATTCTCCACTGTACGTTAAAAATATTAAATAACCGTACTATCATATTTGCAGACATGTTGGATTCTGATCGGAAGCCGGAGCCAATCGGGATCTAATAAGGATCCAAACTAGTTGCTACTCATACAGACGTTTTATTAAACTTAAAGAAAGAAAAAATCTAAATGTGATAAATATCAGAAGACGTGTTCATACAAGACGATATACGTGAATTTTAAGACGTTCTCTACACCAACTTACAATTGTCACATTTTCAAAACAATGTTCCCAGAGCAGTTTGAAAAACGTTATTTGGTCGTGTAAAGGAAACGACACGTAACGTAAACGTAATACAATACAACTCAAACACTAATACAGATTATGCAGGAATGATAGAACTTCAGGTTGAAAAACAATGCACTTCTTTTTATTTCCTGGCGAAGTGGTCATGCATTAAGCAGAGTAAAAATGTAATCGGGCCTTACAAATAATTTTGCCCAACTACAAATCCAATATCAGCACGGGATTCCCCTTTCAGACAGAAGCAACAATCACGAGATTTTACCTAGTGATGTACTCCCATGTAAACCATGGAGAAATCACATCCATGATGTAAACAAACGTGATAAAGGTAATAGCCAATAACACCCCTTTTATTTATGCTTTTCGGTGGATTACCACGAAATAGCAGTGGATGATCACTTGGTAATCCACTGCAGTGGATTATCACCAATCGCTTTTTATTATGAATTTTCCCCGTAGGGCTCCCCAAGAATTATAGTCAATCGTGTTTTATCGTTAAATTCCGGCAGTCCGATTTGTCGCGAACTACTCACCGCAAGAGCACGAATCCAAACTCGGGAGCAACGAGTGACGTCATTATACCGCCAACTGTCACGCGCTTGTGTTCGACATAAAACGTGGGGCTCAACACGGGATAAATAATGTACGTTCGCTTTCAATTTTTAAACAATTTCGTTTAAAAAGTGGCTTAAAAGCATAAATAAATAGAATAACTGTGTTGTTTCAGTGTAAGATCGAATTTAATCCATTTCGTGAACATCAGACTGTTATATTTTCACTCGTGGCTTCGCCACTCGTGAAAATATAACGTCTGATGTTCACTCAATGGATTAAATTTCGATCTTACACTGAAAAAAACAGTTATCCTCTATGTAAATGACCATTTTCAGCGACACAAAATTTATATAAAACAAAGAAGAAAAGATTTTAGTCAGTCTATCAAAAATTCAGATTTTTCATGTCAGAGTTGGTATAGACATATCATAAGTGTATGCAAAATTTCATTTAAATACGTCCACTCATTTTAAAATTATCTCCGATTTATCGTGTTTTTTCCTGAATGCCATTCTCGTAAACTGTCTGTCCCATCCGAACAATGCTACAGTGGAGAATATGTTATTCTTTCCCGTTTAAACGCAAACGTACGCAAACGCAAAGCACTAAAACGTAGAAAAGAACAACTTTTGGACAATTCTGATAATTCATGTTTATCTTGGTGGCAAACAGTTTGGAGCCTGATCAGACGCCGGGTTACCCGGCGTCTGATCTGGCTCCAAACTGTTTGCACTGCAAATAATAGTTTTAGCGTAAACGCGTTTATTGGGAAATAATAACAGATTCTCCACTGTAAAGTGTTAAACAGTTTGGATCCTGGTCAGACGCCGCATACTAAGAAAAGCCATCGACAAAGATTTCAGATAGAAAAAAGTTTAACAGTAATAAAACCATTATTGTTCAAATTACAATATCCGCCATCATAAAGGCAGAAAAGTATGAACCTCCACTTTATGATGTATTTTGGTTTAAAATAATATTCCATTTTCATCGGTTTTATTTTTCGAATATTTAATCACACATATTCAACTTTTCTTCAGTTTATAAAGCATAAGATATAATTCTAATATTTTCTCACAAACATTTCTCTGACAATAGATTTTTGAGGCAAGCGACAGTTCAGCATGTTAATAGTTTACCAAATTACTGAGATCTTAGCACCTTGCATAGTCTTTTTATGAAAGTACCGGGCGACAATTTATCTCGTAGATTCATATGGTGCTGCACGAGTTATTGTCCTTTATTAACATTCCCCCTGAACGACGAGATATGTTTAGATCTTACTCCTTCGCTGCAATGGCGTCATCAATTTTAAGCAATTGTCGTCTGCTTTTATTTCTCAAAACAGTTTGGTCAATCTGTTTAAACTTAAGAAATATTGAAATGCGTGCAAAGCAGTTTGAAGCAGGATCTAAACTGCTTGGATGCACATAACTTTTGTACTCGGGGTAAGGAAATGAAGGGGTTAAAATTTATTCACAATTCATTTCAATAGATCTACAGTAAAACCTCGCTATTACGACCACTAAAACGAATGCTAATTGATTGTATAATAGAGAGGTGACAGCTTAAAGCAAGGTGACAGTGAAACAGAAAGCTCCTAATGGAGCTTTCTGTTTCACTGTCACCTTGCTTTAAGCGGTCACCTACCGTAAACTACCTAATAATAAACATAATTTAGTGGTCGTAATAGCGAGGTTTTACTGTATCTCTATTTCCTCCAAGAATATATATTTTCTAATGAGGAAAACACTGTTTATCCCATTATCCCATAAATACACCTCTTTACTGCATTAACCCTTAGCCTGCCACGCACGACTATAGCTCCATATGCAAACAGCTTGGATCCGGATGAGACGCCGAGTAACTCGGCGTCTCATCCGGATCCAAGCTGTTTGACACTCGGACAACATTTTCAGCAACTTTGAAGCACTTTGAAACTTGAAGCAGACGAGAAATGTAGCAGACGACAATTTATTTGGCGGGCTAAGGGTTAAGTTGGTCCTGTACTCGAGAAAATACTTGCATGTATCATGAATGAAATATTTTTCATTTGGACAGAAACATCCCAAAATTGAAAAAGATATTGCACGGCATTGCTATTTTTTTCTATTCCAACATTAATATTAAATATTGTTCATTCCTTTGCAGCCTCAGACTACAGGCCTTAACAGGAGGAAGAAAAGAAGCAATTAAGAACCTTTCAGGATAGAGGAGTCATAACTAAATGAATTCTTTCAGAAGACAATCAAAGAAGTCATTGAATCAATGCAGAACAACCAACTAAGGAAAACATCAGCAGGAAGAGGAAGAGTTACAATGTTTTCACAGGCCTCAGACATTAACTCTTTTCTCCCTAAAACTTTAAATGAAGAATTCCGGTTTCCACTTTAGTCAAGTCCATTTCTGACTTTTAAGTGTCTTTTTGGTCAATGTTTGGCATTGTGACAAACAGTGTAGACCCTGATCCTTTCGGAGCCCTCTGATGTGGGCTTCACAGTTTGCATAGGACATGCGTTCTATTCACATGTACACTGTTTGAAAAGGACGCATATACGCGTGACTAGTGTTCAAAGAGTAACATGTAAGCGGACTATCACCACCAGATTTTTACAGAGTGTTTCAGTGTGAACATGCCTCAACCAATACGAATGAGAAACTTTATTCTAGTTTCCATCAGATAACAGAGGATTTGGAATTAAGCCAAGAGCTCCAGGAAATGTTACTGCAGGTGACGGAAAGAAATACAAGGCCATTTGTTGGAGTATTTTGAACACAATCATGCGATGCCTCATTAGGCATCACTCAGAGTTGTTCAAGAGTGAGAAAGAAACTGAGAATGTGAAACCATTGGACGAGAATGATCAGATAGTATTGTTCTACATCAGTGGCTATATAATTAACACTTTGGCGAGGAGGTCGCTGAAAGGTTCGGCATCATAAAAAATGCAAGCCTTAGAAGAAGCCATGGCCCAGTGCCTACAGACAGAAAAGGACAGTGAAAAAACCTTTGTCACCAAATACTCAGCCTGGTCAAACAAGGCAAATCGTCGAGGTATTAAAATACCAAATGACGTATTCTTTCTATTAATAAGAGAGTGTAAGATGTGTTGTAGAGAAGAAATTAGCGAAACTTCCATGAATAAGGACTAATAAGAAAAACAGTACTAATGGGGAAAAATCCTAGACAGGTTTACGGTG
Source organism: Gari tellinella (assembly GCA_922989275.2). Classification (NCBI taxonomy): domain Eukaryota; kingdom Metazoa; phylum Mollusca; class Bivalvia; order Cardiida; family Psammobiidae; genus Gari; species Gari tellinella. Next base: position 53,375,027 of record OV277866.1, read on the forward strand.
AAGCACTACAGTGACAAAATTGTCCACGGTGAGTACAGGAGTTTTGTACTCGAGGCATGCGTCCATCTTTTCTTCACATTGCGTGGGTTGCTTGGGCCAAGAAAACCAGAGAGGAAAGTAGAGGCAAAGTTGTATTAGGAAACAACAAGGCACTGCGAAAATCACTCATGAATTACAAGAAGAACTAAATTAGCAATAACAGTGAAAATAGTGACCACTTAACCCATAACGCCATCATTCATCTTTCAAAATAATTTAGTGATGAATATTTCTCAAACAAGTAATCTGAAAAAGACTGTCACTCGTCAATGTTTGGGACTAGCTGATCTCAACCTTGCCAATGTTCGCTTAATAACATTTCAATTCTAGACACGGTTGAGATCAGCTTGTCTAAGCTATAGACGAGTGAAAGATCCTTAATGTTCCATAAGAATTGTTTTTATATCATTGCAGATGATAGCTTAAAGTAGGAGGAAAGTAAAGCTGAATGTGCATTGAGATGCATTCTGCTTTACGTTCAACCTGCTTAATTGACCAATCAACCTTTCTCATGCTATTATTATAATGACACATTTTGAAAAAAGTACAGGCACTGCTCAGACAGCTCCTTTACGAGATGTCTGATAAAGATCTGCATTTCCTTCTTATAATAATAAGCCCAACCCTTGTTTATATAGTATTTGAAAATTTATAAGCAGATATATATACTTATATGAAAATATTAACCCGATCACTGCCAAATGTTTTGGGAAATGTTTACTCTTTCACCATTCATTGTCGTTTGCTTCAACTTTGTAGTCTGCAATAATGGTTCAAAGTTAATTTTAAGGGAGTATGACTGACACACTGGCAATATGACTGACAAACTATGAGTGTCAAAAAGTTTGGGTCCTTATCAGTCTGATTACGCGATGCCGGTTCGGATACAAACTTGTTTGCAAATGTGCCTTTTGAACTCATTGAGAGTGAAAGGGTTAAAGCCAATCCTGGAAGAGCAACAACTTGAAAGTGAACCCATGCATTGTATTGTGTACAGGCGGTGGCTTAACACAGGGTAAAGTTAGGACGCCTGCCACCTTTCTTTCTGCGCGGCATTGCGACCCAGTTTTCAAATTCTGCAAAAGATATTTACACAAATTAGATATATACAACCATTAAAAAATGATTATAGATCTACATGTGAAGCCACCGGCGGACGTAGTCGGTGGGTAAAGCATCCGCTTTCGCAACAGGGATTGCGAGTTCGAACCCCCCCCCCCCCCCCCCCCCTCGCCGGACCAAGTCCTTCAGATGAGACTTTATAAACCAATTCCGATGTATGGGTGCTTTACACTTGGCATCTTAAAGAACCAGAGAACTCTAGGTTAAACCTAGGTAAACCCATTTCTTCAGTAGAGGAATAAATTAAATGCATATTTATCGGATGATGGCTTAAAAGTAACTTAAAACAGGTCAAGACTTCAAGTAAGGCAGCATCTTTACTGGAACTGTTTGTCACTCAGATAATTAAAATATTCAACAGTTTCAAATAACCCCCCATTTTCTAGGTTTTATTGCGCTTTGGTTTAGTTCGCCTTTGAATAGTAAAAAACTAAAAAGACACGATAATGCTTCCCTACAGTGAGTGCTCGTTAGTTCAGTCGCCAAATAGATCAAGACTGTCCACAGAACTAGTGTCATCATTGACCCAGTTATCACCTGTCGGCATAGTTAGATTGTTTTGAAGATGTTCTCTCGCCATTAATGGTTCACTCTCTCTAGAACAGCCACTCGGCTCTCCCCGCTCTTCAAACAACACTGTGCTATCTAGATTCAAGTAAGGGTCGTTCTTAAGATCAAGAGATCTATCCACGGGTTTAAAACTAATGGCTTCAAATAATTTTGACGTACATTCTTCCATATCGTGTTTGGCCCAAGTTTCCGGTTTAGTCTCATTAGTGTCTTTAAGCAGACACATAGTATGTTCGCAGACAGTTGTTTGTTTGAGCATTTCGTTGTGTTCTCTTGTTCGTTGAAGATTTGGACCATCTGATACATGCATGTCTGATTGTATTTGAGACCTGTCCTCTAATAACAGGCTGTGGGCCGATTCACTGTGAAGCACCGTACGTGTCTCTTCTTGATGTTTTCTATCTGTGGCGCTGTCTGTGCCAACATCACTTTTTAATGTTTCTAATGTCAGACTACCTTTCACTGGAAATACTTTTGTATTCGTCAAATTGAGATCTACACTATCAAAGTATATTTCTTTGTTCTCGGAAAAGCCGGTATTTCCCCTTAACATGTCTGTTTCACCAGTATGTAGACTGTTAACTGTAGAGAAGGTATTCTCACTTTCCGTCACATTATAAAAATCGGACATCTCATGCTCACAGGCTGCTCGTGATTCAGAAAATTGGGCACCGTTCTTAACTTTTGTTTCATTTTCAATGAATGTATTTTGACATGCTGGTGTATTTCCAGATGATATAACGTGCGTTTTTTTGTCTGAGTTATCGGAGGAGTGCTGCCCACTTACAACGTAATTCCTACTGATGTTGTCAGACAAACCTGTCAGTGTCATATACGAGTTCTGTTTAGATACCAACGAATCATAGTACTCTGCTATGAAGACAATTTCCTCAAAATGACCTTCAATTGCCAGTCGTTTCGCTTTTCTCAAGTATCGAACACCATCAGGGATGTTGGTTTGGAACACACACAGCTTAGCCCTTGCAACGCAGTAAAACATTTCCCTTCTAGTTTCAATGCCATCCCAGTGTCTGTCAATGTCCGCCAGCAGTACACTCGCCTCCGCTATACACGCTGTATCAACTTGGCAACTAACTATTATATTTGCTCGATTGCCAATTCCAAGAAGACAAAACACCATCCGCAGAATAAACATGCGTCTCCAAAGAGTTCTAGTCTCAGTTGCCTCATTTTCAAGACTCTCTAGACCCAGTCTTCCCCACATCATAAGTGAGTTCCTGAGTTCTATGCTCGGATTGTGTTCATACTGCCACAAACGCACATACACCTCTATGTAGAGCATATTTACGAGTTCTAAACACGGACCAATATGATATGCCCGTGAGCGAGCCGCTATCAGCATGTTTTCACTGTCGTCAAACTTTCCATTAATACAGTTAGCATTTGCTAGACGTCCATAGTAAACCACGTCCGTAATAAGAGAATTGCTTGAGTCTGGGATTAACTTCTTCATTTCTGAGAAGACATCATGCTTATACAGTTGGTTGTCGAATGTTATAGCAATGGCGTCTATCTCGGCTCCAATCACTGCAATACATTTATCAGCCAGTAGTTGCTTTTTTGCGGGATTACTCTCTTCAGAGAGTTGACTAACGAAGCGATTTGCGAGGTTCCGCAGGGCTTGTCGCGGGTTATCGAACTGAGCATCATGAACCATCCGCTTGAGTCGTCTGAAAAACGTGTGGACAGACGACCTTTGACCGGAAGTAGTTTTGTGGACACAGGACGGTCCCTCCATATTCAGTCTTAGAAATGTGAGGAAGAGTCGGGAAGAAAGTTCTTTATAGCCACACTCATCAAGTATTTGCACGATGTCATGTATATTTGTATGACAAGGTAAATGGTTTATCAGATATTCAACTATAGTACGCCTGTCCGTACCTAAGTCAAACATTTGTGCTATGTGCGCATATGTTCCACTAGAGAGTCTTTCACATTGCCGAAGTTTTGACGCAAGTAAAAGAGGTTCAACATCCTGTAATAATTCGTCTTTGCAGGATTGCAATGCTTTGGTTTCTGTGTCAGACATTCGGCTACTATCGGTTCGACCTGCTCCAGGATCGAATGGAAATGAGAATTGATCCATCTCTGTCGAAAGAAAAAAAGCAGTTGCATTAATAATGGATAACATTCTCTGTCGTTTGCAACAGTTATTGAGTTTACAACATGTTAATTGAAAACGTAATAGTTTACCATTTTCCTCATAGCCTGCTTCTAGTTTTGATGATAAGTGATTACTTAAAGCAGGTTGAATGAACTTCATTTTGGACACCATCTTGGATTTCGGAATCAGTTGAGTTTTTGCTTTTATCAAAAAGATCGCACGAACTTGTTTTTCACGACACATGAGCCCACACTAAAATGTATTTTACCGTGAATAGGATAAATTGGCTCAAATCAAGTGTTCGTAAGTAAACACTAAACATTGATTAAAGATCATCTCCGCAATACTAGTTTGCAGATATGCGGTTAGTGTCCATTTTTGACTATTTCGGAGCCACTGGTCAGGATGTACACTGTTTTCATATTACATGTGTAGTCTTCACATGTCCTCGGTTTGTATAGGACGAGTATAATCATCGCTGGGGTTTAATGTATTAACTCGGACCAAGCCATGGAATGCAGCCACAAGCTGTTAGGTATGAATATATATATCACAGTGTATAAACGAACTGTATAATTATCGGATATAGCGACTAGGTTTAACCACGAATGTTGACCTTTGTTCACAGGCCTCCACTAAACCTGTTATTTTTTTATATTTTCTTCGAACCAGTTCGAGCCAACGCAAGTAATAATGTAATTTATACATGTATACTTTATCGTAGTACACTTGCAAGTGTGTACGTAGAGAGGAAATAGTGCTCTGATTGAAAATCAACACAGAGTGTCGATTTCCCTCTCAATTTTGGGAACAGTTCTTTGAAAATGTCCTTTGTTAAAATCGCATATATTACAGGACTGTACTGTATGGTATCTAAATAGACTGCTAAACAAAGCAACATCCTTTTGTTTATTTTAAATCGCCATTTGATTATAAATTTATGCAAACTTTCTGCATGTAGACTGTATCATATATTGCAATCATGTACTATCATTTATAGCGACTATCCACCAATGTGTTTGTATGACATATAGAGACTAGATTCTCCTGAATTTTGTATGACATATAGCGACTTGCTATACACGATTTCGTAAATTCTGCTTGATGTATTGTTATGATTTCTTCTTATAAGTTGTAACAGAGTGATACGTATATGTACGTACAAACATCTACTACCATTTATAGTGTGTGCATGCAAATGAAGATTTTCGACCCACTTTTCTAGAATGTGAATGACTTATTGCGACTCGCTAAATATGAATTCACCAATTCTGCATAATGTATTATAATTTCCAAGGACTGCCATTTTCCGGTTAAAGGGTTTTTCAGAAATCTTCGGACATATGGATATTTTCCAAAATTTTCGGATCTTACTTTTAAAATTTGGATCTCAAGCGTATTTCGCGTTGAATACATTGATGTGGTGTCAAAGGAGCCCTCTGATCAGGGTCTTCACTGTTTGTCTCTTTGACCTATAATGTAAAAATCAACCCAAAAAAGTAAAAAAAAAAATGGACTAGACTAAATTGAAAATTAGAATTGTCCATTTGCGGTTTGAGGGAGGAAAGGGTAAACTATAGATAAACTTAATGAAAGACTTCATTGCGTGTGCATACATAAACATAATGTCGGCAGGAGCTTTGGGATTGGAAGGTAGCGTGTTGGATTGACAGTTGCGACAAACCAGTGCTGTAAAATGGTTAGTAGCAGCTCTGTTCTCGGTGTACTTTGTGATAATAACAATAAAATAATAATTTTATTTGTGCACATGTTTATGAAAACATTTGATAATAGATAAACATATTGTAAAAAGTTTCAAATACTGAATTCACTGTACAAAATAGATATCACATGTAGAAGAAACATCACAAATAGACTAGTTCAGTTGTTATTTTACGCCCATATATAATTAGTATATGATGGAGATTTTTGAAAAGAAATGGTGCACATGATTGCCCGTAAGGTTTTGCCAATAAGGAAAAAAACTTATTTCCAACAGGGCCCAAGCTGTCACATAGGGAAATTAAGCATATGTGCATTATAGTAAAACGATTTGGAAGTAAAAGTAAAAGGATACACTGGGGACCATGACATTAATCTTTTACACTATATTTAATTTCATAACATTGGATCACCTTCAGTTTAGTAAAGTTTTCATACATGCTTGGGGCTTGGTTGTTAATTTTTTTATATACATGACTTAGTCGTAATTGTTTACATCTATATTTCAAATTTAAAATCTAAGATCTGCCACACAAAGAGATATTCTACAATATTAAATATGAATGAAACACACTTTTTTGTGCAACCTGTAGTTTGTATTTGTTTTTTCAGGATTTTAGACCGCAGAACCACGAGAAGGATGCGTAATGGCATTGTATTAAAGAATAGTGTCTTTCTAAGAGATTTGTAAAAACAATCTTGCTGACGATATGAATATTTAGTTCTAGAGTTTACTTCCTTGATGATATTATTTACAATGGATGTTCCTTACATGCCTGTATCTAAATATGAGCCCAGATATTTAACTGTACTTATAGATTTGATTTCATGACCGTTAGATTCAACGGAATTTTGTTTTGATATTATTCAATTTTATTCGAGATCCAAACAAAGTACATTCTGTTTTTTCGAGATGTAACGAGAGTTGGTTATCGATTAACCATTTGCTACAGTTTTCTAGTTCTCATCCTAAAACTAGACTGATGTAAAATGAATATTTGTGGGATCGCATTGTTGTCTGCAACAATAATCAATTTAAGCTTATTCTTGTACTCATAGTATTAACGCATGCTAAAAACATAAGTGGCCCGAGAATACTACCTTGAGGCACACCGTACACAACCCCGAACTTAAATCAGACGTTGGGCCATTTACATGAACAGACTGAGTCCTGCGAGACAAGTATGAGCGGAACCAATCCACCGACTCTACGCCCAATGGCATCTCTTAGAGCTTTCGACACATGATTTCATGGTCCACGGTGTCAGGCATTATCATACCCGTAAACATACCCTTTGACGTCTGTGTACGGATATGATCTGTCAGATGGATGAGACAGGAGTCGGTAGAGTAGTTCCCTTTGAACTCACTCTGATGCTCGTACATGTACAATATACCATTCTTAACAAAGAAAGGCCCCAGATGGCTGTAAACTGCACGCGCAAGAATTTTAAATATAATCGCTATTATACTGACTGGCCTATAATTACAAACGTCAGACCTATTGTGTTTTTAAAAAAAGGGGTTTGACTTGATCACTTTTCATGAATTTTGATACTGTGTTATGTACAATAGAACTATTTATCAAAAGAGTTACATGGATTTCGATGAATGACTTTAAATGGGTCTAAAACTATTTTTGTTGTCTTTACATGTATTATCTTCCAGTTGGTCACGGATATAGGTAGTTTTTGCCTTTTCGATAGCCTTTTGTACAGTTTTACGATAAAGCAGAATTGTTTGTTAAAATTTTGGTCACCATATTTCTTACATTTTTACATATATATATATATATTTATCTCTATTTTTATCAGGTCTTAAATGATGTTGGAGTCCATCCAAGGTTCTGTGCGTTGTTTTAAACGGACTTCTTTAAGTGCAGCTACTTCATTCAGGACTGACAAAATATTTTCTTTAAAAATTATCAAAGTTTCCTGTATGGATTCAATTATAAACATTTTTCCCAATATTTTTGTTTCAATTTGGCAATAAAATTACTTTGACTGTGTTATGATCATGAAATTTTCCTTTTGTTACTTTCCTAGTTCAGTAAGTTGGTAAATGATCGCTTATATTCGAAGGAAGTGTGCCAGACTGCGATATTTTTTCGCGTTAGCTAAAAAGAACATGATTTAAAGGCACAATCCCGCTCAAATTGGTGTTTAAAACGCGCAATTTCTTATATGTGTGCATTTTCTATGTATTAAAACTAAGTGAAATCGAGTGTAAGAAGCCTGACATATGCACACACTTCGTAAAGAATCCTACCTAAATGTGTCGAATTCTTATCGTGGTGGTTTACATTATAAGCGGGTTTGTTTACAAATAAGATTACGGGCTGGTTCCGAGAATTTTCGATCGATCGCATAAAGGTCACGTGGTTGATTCGGCCGCGACAATGTGTATACATATTACATCAGTTTAACGGCCAAACTTAAAGGAGTTGTCTCTCTTTGGTTGTAAAGCACTCGACTTGTTGTATAGAATTATGCAAATGAGCTTTACCGAGTATGTCCGTAAATTTTCGTCGCTATTCAAAAATAAACAAACTTGATTACTTGTTTCCACAAATTTCACTGTTCGTTGCAATATTGCTTCAAATATCACCACGTATTACTTCTTTTTATATGGAACGCTTACGATAGTGACATAAATTTCATGTAAGAAAAATGTTTGATTCTGATTATGTGGGAGTAATATAGTGGCTTTAATAAAGACTGAGTATGTTAGTAATTCTAGTAGGACAAGTGATCAGTTGAGTAAGATTCAACATGTTTAGCAACTTGGTATAATTGTCCACACCGCTTCAATTTTGTCACTCGTTTTTTTTCTGAAAAAGCAAATTGTCAAAGGGAGGCATTGTCCGGTAAAGGGTTGAGAAGAGATTATTTTAATTGTGTTAAAGTAACAAAGGAGCATTTTGGACGTAAAAACGATCCCAGAGTCGTCTGAAATCGTTACTGTAACATCGCTAAAATTCATACAGTATAGTCGCTATAATCATTCAGATCACCATGTAGTCTTTTCAATAAACCATACAGTTTCAGTTTCATCTGTGCAGTACTTTCAATGTGAGTATTTTGTTAAATTTCACAGATATTGTGTTTGCACTGCTATCGAAAGAATAGTACATAGTTTTCTCAAGTTTTAACGCCCGACTAGATGTCAGGATGTGTAAAAATTGCGTATTTGACACGTTTGTAAACACGGCTACGTGTAAACATTGTCAGATGTTTCGTGATGTAATGATGATATTTTCTTTTGAAAGCTTGATAACGAAACAATGACAGCCAAGTACATATCTTAAATCAATGCACAATATAATGTACGTTTGCTTTTCTTAGTGATCTACTTAGAAAACAATGAAAACAGAGGGAAAATCCTACCGTATATGTCCGCGTGTCGCAATGAATCGACAGAATCGTTACAATCTAGTCGCAAAAGCGGTTTTTTATACAGTTCGTTTATACACTGTTTATATGGTATAACCTCTTAATTATGACCACTGTTCAACCGAAGGCTAATTGATTGTAGAAAAGACAAGTGACAGCTGAGAGCAATATGACCTGTCGTAAACACATAATAATTGGTACAATGTTGTGGTCGTTATAGATAAGATAGATAAGATAAAATAGATAAGATAAGATATACATGTATAAGATAAGATGAGATAAGATTATAGTTTCACCTTTAGACTTACACGTCCATAAAGTTATTACAATTTTAATAAAGACTTTAAGATGACTGACAAAATAATTATACGACATTCTAGCTAGTTATTCAAATAGATATGACTCATTTCCTTTAGATCTTTATCTAGCCACACAATTAACCATTTGACTAATCGAACCACTTTCACGTATTTTAATACAGTTCAAACCTTGATCCGACAGCTCCTTAACCCTTATCCTGCGGTGATGTCGTCTGCTTCAAAATTGTCGTCTGCAAAAAATTGTTAAATTTAGATTTATACATTTTCTAAGTAAAGAAACCTAAAGAGGGTGTCAAACAGTTTGGATCCAGATCAGACGCCGCGTTACGCGGCGTCTGGTCTGGATCTAAACTGTTTGTAAAAATCAATAAAGTCGCGACCAGCAGGCAAAGGGTTAAAAGAAATCCTATCGTTGTCTTCTCTGTTTGCCAGAAAGCAGATATAAATTAAACTGTTAACTATAAATAGATATATACCCTCTTTTGGAATGTTGCAATTAAACCGAACTTTACTGTATATAAACAAGACATGGAAACAGACTTTGTCGCCTAGCGACCGTCGGCACAGCAGTACTGTGTCTATATCGATTGTGATCGGGAGCCTGTCGATTTTGATATCCAATAGAGTGATAAAATGTGTAAGATACTTACTAAACAGATTATTTGGAACTAGATCATATATCCAAACAGCACCATAAACTTACGATGTACACTTGTACATGTATGCGAGACACAGTACTTACAGATTTGCACTTTGATATATGAAATATAATAACCTTCCGTTGTTGGAAATACTTATTTCTAAAAATATCACACGCACTTCAATTAGCATACAAAATATTCATGCACGGATCCATCCATTTTCTCAAGGAGTGTGGTGGTAGGGGGTTCAACCGAAATCTCAATGAGTAGGGTGACAATGTTATCGAAATGAAATGGGACATACAATTAATTCAATTTTCACTTCTTTTCTTTCCTTGGTGTGCGATTGTCCAATGGGGTTCCGCCCCGCCCCTCTCGATCTGTGCATGAAATTACACCATACAGCGTATCAAGTTACGGAATATTGTACAATTAAGAATCGTTAACCTGTTTTTCAACCTGATTGTACTTGATTTTGTATAAATGTTTTAGTTTGACGAGATACTTGTATTTAACTATATCGACCCGTTTTTTAACGTTTAAACCCGATGTCTGCTTATTTAGCAATGCGACCGTAGAGCATTTGCAGCAGATTCTTTCTGCACTCAATTCCTCTCCTTTTTAAGCCCCCCACCAGGAATTAACTGCATTAACTGCATTAACTGTTTGGACGCTAAACAATTTTTCGTCTGCAACAATTGTCGCCTGCTGTTTTTCTAAACATATACGTTTGTAAGCTAATCTTTGCATATAACGAGAATATCAGCAGTTTAGAACCTGATGAGATGCCGAATACTTTGTACAGGGATTTCTATCTAATCAAAAATAAAATGAAAATGAAAACTTAGAAAGGGTCCGAGGTTATAAAGCTTTTTAGTTGAGTCTTAGATCGTTCTCTAGTGTTTAGTTGGTCAGATTGGAGCTTATGCTCAAATATGACCCAACAAATGCTTGAGAACGTTCTAAGACTCAATTCATACTCTTTATATTATTAAGGCCAGAAACTCCTTTAATGATATAGACTCATCAATTATATCCCTTCAAAAATAATAATTTTGAACATTATGCTTGTTAACCCTTTGAACCCTAGTCCCGCCTATAGGCGTCCTTGCAAACCGTGACCATGTCAATAGTACACTTGTCCTATGCAAACAGTGAAGACCCAGATCAGAGGGCTCCGAAGGGAGCCCTCTGATCAGGGTCTTCACTGTTTGTCATAATGCCAAACATTGACAAAAACAACCCTTAAAAGTCAGAAATGGACTAGACTAAAATGGAAACTGGAATTGTCCATTTAAAGTTTTAGGGAGGAAAGAGTTAAATACTGGAATCACGGAGATATATAACTATGAATTAAAACTCAAACTCGGAACCGAAATCGAAACGGGAAAACAAAGATATGGAGCTTAAAATAATGGTATATATCTTTATTCAAACCAGCTCTAAGAAGAGGATCTATAGGTATCTGTGAGTACAGTTCCCCCTTCCTATAATGACTCCGAACAACGATTCACTCCTTACAACAATGCTTGCCGCTGGTCACTAAACAAGACAATGGTACCTAACCTTTTCACTGTTGCAATATCGTCTGCTTAAACTTGTCTGCCCTTTTTTTTCAAAGTTTCGTATTGGACATTTTGACAATAGAAACGTAATGACGAGTAACAAACAGTTTGAATCCAGGTCAGATGCCACGTTACGCGGTGGCTGGTCTGGGTTCAAACTGTTTGCAAATGTAAGCCAAGTCGTGTTATAGAAGCACTATAATGGGTATTAATATGTCCTCCCCTAAAACAACTCTGTCCGAACAACACACACACTATTCGTACGCCAATGGGAGTTGTTGTAGAGAGGTAGCACTGGTATATATAAGCATGGAATCATCCACTAGGCATAAAATGGTTAAGAACTCAAAAACTTAAGAGAAGCGATAATAGCTTAGCATTATATATTTGCATAATTATTGCATTGCATTAACCCTTTGAACCCTAGTCCCGCAAATAGGCGTTCTTTTCAAACAATGTATATGTGAAAAGTACACTTGTCTTGTGCAAACAGTGAAGATCCAGATCAGAGGGATCCGAAAGGAGCCCTCTGATCTGGGTCTTCACTGTTTGTCATAATGCCAAATATTGACAAAAACAACCCTTAAAAGTCAGAAATGGACTTGACTTAAATGGAAACTGGAATTGTCATTTAAAGTTTCAGGGAGGAAAGAGTTAAGATATATTTTGACTTGAGTCTAGCTGTCTCGCTAAGTATTTGACTCGCCAATTTATCAATTTGGAAAGAGTCGAAATATTCATAGATGTATATCGTGTTTTTGTCGTAATGTTAGGTGTCCTTTTATATACTATATTTGATATTGCAGTCATAACAAAATTAGAAGCCGTGACACATATCTCTATTCATACTGTCTGTTTCGGGCTTTACAAAGCGACAGATTGTAATGAGTTATAATCATTTACGCAGGGTTAGACCCATCGATAGAGTAAACAAAATTGTTAAATTAGTGTTAACCAAATTAGTGTTAACCCCTCCAATGCCTTACCTCGGGGAATTTAGCAAACATTCTGGATCTTGCGGCACATGATCAAGATCTAAACTGTTTGACACTCAATTTTTTAAAGTCAAAAAACCTAAAATTTAAATTCGAGATATTAAAGGCACAATCCCGCTCAACTTGGTGTTTAAAACGCGCAATTTCTTATATGTGTGCATTTTCTATGTATTAAAACTAAGTGAAATCGAGTGTAAGAAGCCTGACATATGCACCCACTTCGTAAAGAATCCTACCTAAATGTGTCGAATTCTTATCGTGGTGGTTTACATTATAAGCGGGTTTGTTTACAAATAAGATTACGGGCTGGTTCCGAGAACGCATAAAGGTCACGTGATTGATTCGGCCGCGACAATGTGTATCATTGCATCAGTTTAACGGCCAAACTTAAAGGAGTTGTCTCTCTTTGGTTGTAAAGCACTCGACTTGTTGTACAGAATTATGCAAATGAGCTTTACCGAGTATGTCCGTAAATTTTCGTCGCTATTCAAAAATAAACAAACTTGATTACTTGTTTCCACAAATTTCACTGTTCGTTAGCAATATTGCTTCAAATATCACCACGTATTACTTCTTTTTATATGGAACGCTTACGATAGTGACATAAATTTCATGTAAGAAAAATGTTAGATTCTGTTTATGTGGGAGTAATATAGTGGCTTTAAAGGAGACGACAATTGTTCGAAGGTAATGACGCCATTGCAATGAAGGGGTAACAGACTTTCACAGCATGCCACAATCGAATGCATGTAAATTCTTGTGTATTGCATATTATATGTAACCAGTCTTGGAAGAACTTGACAGGGATATTGAATTGAATTGTTTACAATTTTTAAACTCTTCATTGTCTTACTACGACTAGTTACTAGTATGTGCAACAGTTTGGATCCTGATCCAAACTATTTTACACGCATTTTGATATAGTTTAAGTTTAATTACCTAATTTAAACTTGAGAAATAAAAGCAGACGACAATTGTTTAAAATTGATTACATCATGGCAGTGAAGGAGTTGACAAAAGTTAATAAAGGACAATAACTCCTGCAATACAACATGAAACTACGAGATAAATTGTCGCCCAGTGCTTTCATTAAAATACTTTGCAAGATACTAAGAGCTCAGTAGTTTTGGCAAACTATTAACCATTATCATGCTAAACTGTCGCTTGCCTAAACAAGAGGGCCAAAATGGCCCTTGATCGCTCACCTGATCATGGTGACATTTAGTTGGGTTAAGTGATTTCAGACAAGAAGATTGATTAGGAAACTAGGGGTGGGGTCATATTTGATAGGCAAGGGAAGGACAATCTTGAACAATCTCGACAGAGGACCTTCAGATGATACTATGTGCCAAATATCTAAGATTTGTCACTATAAAACTCTATGTAAACTGTGATCCACTGGGCTTGTCAATTTTGACCCCAGGGACATAATTTTAACAACTTTGATAGAGGATCTGTAGACAATGCTATGTGCCAAATATCTAAGCTCAGTGTACTATGGTTTCAGACAAGAACACTGTTCAAGTTTTCATTGGAAAAATCTATTTTTAGCTCCGGTGACGTGTTGGTTTTAGAGAAAAAGATGTTTGAAACATTTCACTAAATAACTCTATGTAAAACAGTGACCCATTGGGCGGGGCCAATTTTGACCCTAGGGACAATCTGTATCTGTATCAATACGTCGTAGAATCCTAAAAGGCTGTTACACGACGGGTAAGAAGAGTCGCCAAATTTTTGGCGATAATCTCGTAGGGCTGTTTTGAAAGCCTCTACGGAATCAGCATGCACTGTGCTGTCTGGCAGTTTGTTCCATTGTATCACTGTGTCTACAAAGAACGAATGTTTGTATTGATGGGTCTTGCTATTTGGTACTGTGAGCCCTCTTGTATTGTTTCATACTTGATTTTCTATTATATTATTTGTACAAGGGACAATACAAAAGTATCACAATACAACACTTATAATGTGTACTAAGTTTGAAGACAATATCATGAATAGTTTTCAATACAAGAGCCCCATGGGGCATATTCGCTCACCTGAGAATAATTGAAAAAATGGAGTTATTGAATTATGTCCAGGACTGACCTAGATATGCAACAGACCGGAACAATTTGAACAAAATATGTAAAGTATATTTAAAAGTGTCACCATACAGAATATAAAAGCTCTGGCCATATTAGTTTCAGAGAAGAAGATGTTTGAAAATTTCACTATATAACTCTATGTAAAACAGTGACCCCCGGGGCGGGGCCAATTTTGACCCTAGGGGCATAATTTGAACAAACTTAATAGAGGACCTGTAGGCGATGATATGTGCCATATGTCTAAGCTCTGGCCCTTGTAGTTTCAGACAAGAAGATTTTTTAAGTTTTCATTGAAAAAATCTATTTTTAGCTCCTGTGACCTAGTTATGCAACCGACCACAACCATTTGAACAATTTTGGTAAAGGACATCTAGAAGTGTCTCCATGCCAAATATCAAAGCTCTGGCTACATTGGTTTCAGAGAAGAAGACGTTTGAAAATTTCACTATATAACTCTATGTAAAACTGTGACCCCTGGGGCGGGGCCAATTTTGACCCCTGGGGCATAATTTGAACAAACTTGATAGAGGACCTGTAGATGATGCTATGTGCCAAATATCTAAGCTCTGGCCCTTGCAGTTTTTGACAAGAAGATTTTTTAAGATTTCCTTATGTTTTGAATTTGGTTGCCATGGCAACCAGAGTTATGCATTGTTTTTAATTCTTTGAACAAATTTAAAAGAGCTTGACCCAAAGAACATTTCTGTAAAGTTTGGTTGAATTCTGTCAAGGGGTATAGGAGGAGATGTCATTTGAAGCAATTGTTAACGACGACGCACATACGCACGACGACGGACCCCGGACACAGGGCCATCCCAATAGCTCACCTTTGGCTCAGGTGAGCTAAAAATGGCGTGTTCAAAGAAAAAATTCTCAATTAAGAGACCAAAGAATCAAGTTAAGGTTCATGTAATGTCCCTGTACGAGAAAGAAATACCCAAATTTGAAAAGTTGCATTACTCAATAACTATACCACATTGGCTAAAAATATTTGCACACAGTATAAATAATTAGTCAATGAAAAGTAGCATGCCTAAATTTTCATTAATATAAGTGTACTTGTGATGTCAGAAGATCCAAAAGTAACGAACATGGAGTGAAAATAGCCTCTTCAGCAGAATATATCAAACCACTTAATGGCACGTATTTTTGGAAATCTGGTAGAATACATACAAAGAACCCATTACATACTGGGTACTCCTACACAGAATGTCTTACAAAAGTCAGAAAACCCCCTTGTAATTGGCCCTTAGAATATCCCATGCTTGATTCAAGGGCAGCCATTTGCATTTTACAAATATTTATACATGTACATGTAATAATGTTTGACAGAGGCTCGTGTTGCCCACCATACTTTGGAAAAAATAAGTAGTCCCCCATGGAAAAATAGTGTTGTCCTTGAAAATTGTCAAATATTCCATGACTTCTTCTGTTGTTATTTGAGTGGATTTCGTCAGGATTTTGGTCCTACTACCTCATGTAAAGCATATTCTTCAAGATAGAGGAAGGATTTGTTGAATTTCAGTACAGAAAATTTGCTTCACATTTTGGTGCAAATCCAAACATATTGTTCAAAATCAAGATACACAGTTTTCCTTTCAAATTGTAAGCTATCTCATAAGCTTGTTCATTTCAATACGAACATTTTGATATGAAATTATGCAACATTGCTCCATAAATGACCAAACAATCACCTTTCAAAAATGCACCAAAAAACACTTTACAAGAACCTTAAAAAGGGGCATATTTCTGTCAAATTTGGCGCAAGCGTTATGAAACACAATGATTTTAAGAAATCTTGTAGAGGGTCATCAATTGACCAATTGTGTAAAATTATTTTGAATTTAGACCAGTAGTTTCAGAGAAGAAGATTTTTAAAGTTTTTACTATACAGTAACACAAGGAAAACGTGCCCCACCTACTGGCGGCCATGTTTTTTTAGATGTCAAAATAATTTTATCAAATCTGGTAGAGGGTCACCAATGGATCGTTTTTGACAAGAAGATTTTTAAAGTTTTCACTACATAGCCATATAAAGAAAATCTGCCCCACCCACTAGCGGCCATATTTCTTAAGATAGGAAAATTATTTTGAGAAATCTGATAGAGCCTCACCAATGCCACATTTTGGTAAAATTATTTTTAATTCGGACCTGTAGTTTTTGACAAGAAGATTTTTTTTTAAAAAGTTCAATTGGTTGATTGGTTGCCATGGCAACCACAATTTCAATTGGATGAACTATATTTGAAGAAATCTTAGAGAGTACCTTACAAGGAACAATCCTACGAAGTTTTGATGATATTGGCCCAGTGGTTTCCAAGAAGAAGATCTTTGAAGAAAAAGTTTGACGACGGAAGACTATGGACGGCGGACACAGGGGGATGACTAGCTCACCGTGGCACTTCGTGCCAGGTGAGCTAAAAAGGCAAATGTCCTGGAAAAACGGACTGAGTGACGGACCGACGGACTGACAATGTGATTCCTATATAGCCCCCCACCACAGGTGTGGTTGTTCACAATATTTTACAAAATAACAAACAGTGTAGACCCAGATAAGAGGGCTCCTTAGGGAACCTTCTGACCAGTGTCTACACTGTTTGCATGGGACATGTGTACTCTTGATAGGTATATTTGTTAATGAGGAATATACTGGGGGCTAGGGTTCAATGTGTTAACCAGGGTTAGGGTTAGTGTTATATTACCCTAACCCAATATAGGGGTCGTAATATAGAGGTTTACACAGTAAAACCTCTCTATTCCGAACACTAAAAAGACAGCTAATTGTTTTTAAAAACGACAGGCGATAGCTCAAAGTGAGCTTTCTCTTTTATTTTCACCTTGCTTTCAGCAGTCACCTACTTTAAACACAAAATAATGAATTAAATTTAGTGGTTGTTATAGAGAGGTTTTACCATATAGAGAGTACTAAAGGCAAATAGAAACGAGACAAGAGGGTTACATTTATAAATGTATGTCTTTAATGTTTTTATCATATGGCAGACCTATGTTACATTTGCAGATAAATAACTTTTAATATAACAGAAGTAAATTACATTCAACTTATAAATTCAATACAGTAATCATACAAGTGATGTCAACAGAAAATGGCTGTTACATATATAATAACCCCCTTCACTGCCATGATGCCATCAATTTTAAACATTTTTCGTCTGGAGCCCTACATTGAAAGGAGTGTCAAACAGTATGGATCTTCAAGATCCATATTGTTTTCCAACAACCATTGTACCGGACATTGTACCCGGGGTAAGGCAGTGAAGCAAGTTACATTCATAAAATTATAAATTCAAACAGTAATCATACAAGAGGTGTCAATTTAGCTGACAGTTCTAAATGATATCTATTAACCCTTTCCCCCATAGAAGCGCCTATTAGCACATTGGATATATTCTTCCATTGAAGGAAATAGTTCCGATTTATACATTCATGAACATTTACCACGATAACTATTTTCTATATTCTAGCTGATGGTAGCTTAAAGCAGGCTGAAAGTAAAGCAGAATGTGCCTTAAAGCACATTCTGCTTTACTTTCAACCTGCTTTAAGTGGACGCATATTTTCAAAACTAGAAACAGGCTATGGGATAAAGGGTTAACTCATGACAATCACATGACTCAATGATAAGTGATTAGAGTGAGGGGATTCCCTCTAAGTAGGTGAAGTATTTCCAACACTTAAATCCTTATAGATCTATCTCCATTAATCTTTTACCCATACCTTTTTGCACTATAATTTATTCCTCCACTGAAGAAAATAAGCACACTTTTTCAGTCATGAATATGTGTCATAAGAAAAAAACACCTATATTCTAGCAGATGGTAGCTTAAAGCAGGCTGAAAGTAAAGCTTAATGTGCCTGAAGGCGTATTCTACTTTTCTGCTTTATCACAACCTGCTTTAAGTGGTCACCTGTTTTCAAGACAAGAAACATATGCTATAGAATATAGTGGTAAGCCCTATAATGTTACTACTTCTTAGAATGGTCTAAAAAGATAATATTAACCCTTTACCCCATAGCTTGTTTTCAGTTTTGAAGACAAATTATTTTGAAAGTAGGCTGAAAGTAAAGCAGAATAGACCTTAAGGTACATTCTGCTCTACTATCAGCCTGATTTAAGCCACAATCTGCTACGATATAGAAAATATTTCTTATCGTGCATATTCAGGAGTGTAAAGTGGAGGAATAAATGAAGGGCATAAAAAGGCATTTTCTTGGAGTAGTGGGTTATGAATAGTCACAAATAAGGCTTTGATCATGCCAATGGTAAAATATTGACAGTTTAAGTCTTCTCTCTTATATGAAGTATTTGAGATAGTATAATAAAATGGCACAATTAACACATCAAATTGCTCTTAGAAATTATATGAGTGTATGAGTATAATCAATGTATGAGTATTGACTCTTACAATGCCACGGACTGTTTATAATATACTCATTACATTTGCAAACAGTATGTACCCAGATCAGAGGGCTCCTATAGCCCTCACTGACAAACATGATTGACAAGAAATATGGACAACCAATAACTCAAATGGTTTTAACCCTTTCCCTGATAATAGTGCTTTATAGCACGTTTAGTTTATTACTCCACTGAAGAAAATAGTTCCAATTTAATCAGGCATTCTGCTTTACTTTCAACCTGCTTTAAGAAGTCACCTATCTTCAAAACTAGAAACATGCTATGGGGTAAAGGGTTAACAGATAGAGAAAGAATTTAACTTTTGATAATTACTAAACAATGTATAGTCAATATCGTACCAAACGACCACTCAATTAAAGAATATGGAAAGTTTGTAATATAAGTAGTTGCTTAATACAGGATAAAATAATGCAGAGAGCTTCTTTTAGATCTTTCTGCATCATTTTATCCTTAACCAATTACCCCATAGCCTTTTTCAAGATTTTAAGACAGGCAACCACTTAAAGCAGGTTGGAAGTAAAGCAGAATGCGCCTATGGGCGCATTCTGCTTTACTTTCAGCCTGCTTTAAGCTATCATCTGATAGAATATAGAAAATATTTCTTTTGCTACATATTTCTGACTGTATAAATTGGAACTATTTTCTTCAGTGGAGGAATAAATTAAAGTCGTAAAAAGGTGTACTTATGGGGGTAGTGGGTTAACAGTCGTGTAACAGTTTTGATTCTGTAAACTTAAGAAAACAATGATAACAATTATACAACAAGAGGCCCATGGGCCATATTTCCCTCGCCTGAGAATAGCTCACAAGATGGAGATAGTGATCTATGTCCTGGGCGGTGTCATTTCTTACCCCAGGGGCATAGTTCGAACAATTTTGATAGAGAACATGTAGATGAGGCTATGTGCCAAATATCTAAGCTCAGGGTTATGGGGTTTTAGATGAGAAGATTTTTTAAGTTTCAATTGAAAAAATCTATTTTTAGCTCCTGTGACCTAGATATGCAACAGACCGAAACCATTTTATCAAAATAGGTAAAGGTCATCTAGAAGTGTCACTATGCCAAATATCAAAGCTCTGGCCATATTAGTTTTAGAGAAGAAGACATTTGAAAAATTCACAAAATAACTCTATGTAAAACTGTGTTAACGACGACGCTTGACGGACAACTGATTATGGACACCGGACACAGGGCCATCCCAATAGCTCACCATAAAGCCTTTGGCTCAGATGAGCTAAAAACAGTATATACACAGTTCACCACAGTGCAGTACAGTATCATTATATAACCCTTTACCCCATAGAAACACCTTTTATCACATTTAATTTATTCATCCAATACAGAAAATAGTTCATTATAGGCGCATTCGGCTTTACTTTCTTCCAGCTAAGATGTCACCTAACATCCTCAAAACTAGAAACAGGCTTTTGTGTAAAGGGTGAAAGCAGAGCTAGAAAGTTTTTCCTTGTTATGCCTTGCTTTAAGCAACTACTTGTCTTAAATATTGTAGGTAATCCGATAACTCATATGTATGCAGTAAACCACTCTTATACAGTCCACTACCCCAAACAGTCAATCCGACTGATTGGGGTAGTGGACTGTATAAGAGTGGTTTACTGCATACATATGAGTTATCTGATTACCTGCCTTTCATACATTAAATATTGTAAACAAGCTATGGGGAAAAGGGTTAAAACCACAACAAAAGGTTCAGCTTAAAGCAAAGAGCTTTATGCTTTACCTTCATATTGCTCATTTTAAGCAGATTTTAAGAAGTCATCTGCCTTATCACTTAAATAAAGCCTTCTGTAGGTCCAACAGTTTAAACACTAAAGCTAATCACATTCCCTGTAACAAAACTTATAATTATTAAGACCAAAGCTTTACTGTCTTTAAGTGTGTTAACCAATCAAACTAGAAGTAAAACCTCTCTATTATGGACCACTAAAACAAAGGCTAATTGAATGTATTATAATTATTATTATAATATGTATGTATTATTATTATTTTGTATTTATGAAAGGTGACAACTTAACGCAAGGTGTCAGTAAAACAGAAAGCTCCTTAAAAGCTTTCTGTTTTACTGTCACATTGCTTTAAGCTGTCACCTGTCGTAAATACCTAATAATAAACACAAGTTAGTAGTCATAATTGAGGGGTTTTGCTGTATAAGCTAAAGTCAGATTCAGCTCAAGTTTTATAAGTTAAAACTGTCATTAATATTAACCGAATAAGACAATACAGAATAAAGTCAATTATTGCACAAGCCCCATGTCTAGAAAATTTCCCATGCCACATAAAACTGACCCCATCACATATGACAAAGGAGAAAGATCAAACATCTAAACTTAATTCTGACCTAACAGTCATGATTATAAGGCATTTTCAAATAACGTACCAGGGCTCCATATAAAGAGGGAGTAAACTGAACAAATCCAACATTTTCTCACTCATTTTAACACCAACTCATATGGTGTTACAACTCATTAGAATCTTCTCAAAGAGACGATTCTAATAAGTAGTTACACCATAGGGTTTAACCTATTACCCCATAGCCTATTACAAGTATTGAAGATAGGTGACCTCTTAAAGCAGGTTGAAAGTAAAGCAGAATGCGCTTTAAGGCGCATTCTGCTTTACTTTCAGCCTGCTGTAAGCCACTGTCTGCTAGGATATAGAAACTATTGCTTATGGTATATTCTTGACTTTATAGTCTGGAACTTCTTTCTTCAGTGGAGGAATGAATTCAAGCCGTAAAAAGGCATATTTATAGGGCAACCGGTTAATGCAGACATGAAGATTTTAATTCTTGAAATACTCCCTTTATCTGGAGCCCTAATGTACAGTTCTGTCAGACTGAAACTATTCATGTAGAGTAGACAGATAAAACAATAATAGCATAATTAAAGCTTGTGGTGAAATACTGGAACAATTCCCTAGTAGAACACTGTTAAAAGACCAATCTTAGACAACAATGGTGATTTAAAAACATGTGCTCAAAACATTCTACATACAGCTACCAACCAAAACAAATAAAAGCATAATTATGTACAACTTCCGGCATATAAACAAAAACAAATAAAACAGCATAATTATGTATAGTAAAACCTCATTATTATGACCATTAAAAAGAAGGTTAATTGACTTTATAAACACAGGGGGAGCTTAAAACAAGATGAAAGTAAAACAGAAAGCTCAGAAAACAGGAGCTTTTTGTTTTACTTTCACCATGTTTTAAGCAGCCACCTACCTTAAACACAAAATAATTGAAATACTTTAGTGGTGGTAATAGAGAGGTTTTACTGTACATCTTCTCGAATACAAACATTCTATAAACAATCAAACCCTGTTATTTCAAAACAAGACCCACTGATAGCAGGGCTGCCATAAGTTGACATGAAAAATCCTAAAATTTTCAAATTTGCATTTTTCAAGTCCGATTTTACGAATCATACCTTTACCCCATAGCCTTTTTCTTGTTTTGTTGACATGCGACTACTTAAAGCAGGCTGTAAGTAAAGCAGAATGCGTCTTAGGGCGCATTCTGCTTTACTTTCAGCCTGCTTTAAGCTACCATGAACTGGGAAAAAATCCGGAGATTTAGGAAAAATCCGGAGAAATGGCAGCCCTGTGATAGTGTTTAACCCATTACTTCATAGATATGCCTTTTGATATCTTGAATTCCTTCTGTCACTGAATAAAGTACTTCCACTTTAGTCATGAATTTGCAACATAAATATATCTCTTACATCCTGGCAGTAGTAAGCTTAAATCAGGCTGAAAGTAAAGTGCAGCATGTATAACATTCCCAATGGTGTGCTTTGCTTAACTTTCAATTTGCTTTAACTCTTTCCTCCCTGAAACTTTAAATGGACAATGCTAGTTTCAATTTTAGTCTAGTCCATTTCTGGCTTTTAAGGGTTGTTTTTGTCCATTTTTGGCCTTATGACAAACAGTGAAGACCCTGATCAGAGGGCTCCTTTCGGAGCCCTCTGATCTGGGTCTTCACTGTTTGCACAGGACAAGTGTTCTATTCACATGTACACTGTTTGAAAAGGACGCCTATATGCGGGACTAGGGTGCAAAGGGTTAAGCATCAACATGTAAGGATGCAGGAATTATTCTTCCAGGCTGCTGTAAGCAACAAGCTGGCATCAACTTGAAGCAAACAATAAATATTGAAAACATTGGAGGAAAAGGTCAAACTAGTGGCAGTTGAAGGCAGGATGAAGTTAGGCTCTACTATCATCCTGCGTTAACCCTTTACCTCATAGAAGCACCTTTTAGGGCATTTAATTTATTCCTCCGCTGAAGAAAAAATTTCCAACTTACATAGTCATGAATATGTATCATAAGAAACATGTCCTTTATTCTAGAAGATAGTAACCTTAAACAGGCTAGAAGTAAAGCAGAAAGTGCCTTAAGGCGCATTCTGCTTTACTTTCAACCTGCTTTAAGTGCTAAGCTATCTTCAGCACTAGACTAGAAACATAAGGTAAATGGTTAATGGTAGTCAAAATACCAGGGTTTTATTGTAGTCATAACCACATACATTCTGCAATATAATTGTATGTCAGTCTCATTAAAACCAAGTTCCAACGTGATACTCCTGTGTGTAGTTAAACATGTATTAATCATTTACACAATAGATGCACCTTTTCATATATTTATTCATTCATTAAAAAAAACCTTTAAACTTTACACATTTATGTTTGAAGATGGTAGTTTAAAACAAGCTGAAAGTAAAACAGAATGCTGCTTAAAGAGAATTCTACTTCACTATCAGCCTGCTTTAACTCTTTCCTCCCTGAAACTTGGAATGGACAATTCCAGTTTCCATTTTAGTCTAGTCCATTTCTGACTTTTAAGGGATGTTTTTGTCAATGTTTGGCATTATAACAAACAGTGAAGACCCTGATCAGAGGGCTCCTTTTGGAGCCCTCTGATCTGGGTCTTCACTGTTTGCACAAGACAAGTGTACTATTCACATGTATACTGTTTGAAAAAGACGCCAATATGCGGGACTAGGGTTCAAAGGGTTAAGCAACCATATATGTCTTCAATTCTGGAACAAGCTATGGGGGATGGGTAAGTGAGTACTGCATAGGAAAGCACAGCAAGCTGTAACCCAATACCCCACAGTCTGTCTCTAATTTTGAAAACAGATGACCTCTTAACGCATGTTGAAAGTAAAGCAGAGTGCGCCTTAGGGCGCATTCTGCTTTACTTTCAGCTCACATTAAGCTAGTCTCTGCTAGGATATATGAAATATTTCCTATTGTGCATATTCATAAGTGTAGAAAATGAGAATATTTTCTTCAGTGGAGAATCAACTTAGAAACATAAAAAGATGTATCTATGGGGTAATGGGTTAATTAAGCCGTCACGTCACGACAGTGAGGAGTTAATGTATTGGGTTTGGTAGAGCTACAGATTGGTTTAACTTTTAACCCTTTCCCCAATAGAAGCGCCTTTTAGCGCATTCAGTTTATTCTTGCCCTGAAGAAAATAGTTCCAATTTATACATTCATAAATATGTATAATACAAAATATTTTCTATATTCTAGCAGATGATAGCTTAAAGCAGGCTGAAAGTAAAGCAGAATGCGCTTCAAGCGCATTCTGCTTTACTTTCAACCTGCTTTAAGTGGACACCTATATTCAATACTAGAGATATGCTATGTGGGAAAGGGTTAATAAGACTGACTACATAAACATATAGGCAAGAGTTAGTATCACAGTATAATAAGTTATACATGATCTGTGCCATGAGAATATACACTGGGAATACATTGCGAACAGTGAAAACCTAGAATAGCATTTTGTACAGGGAAGTGTTCTATTTGTAGACAACAAGCTGAAGAGGAGGACATTTGGGCCCTTATATGAACTCCTGGTTCTTTAACCTTTTACTCCATAGATATGCATTTATACACATTTAGTTTATTACTCCACTGAAGGAAGTAGTTGCAATTGATAGTCCAAAAAAAATGTACCACAGGAATCATTTTCTAAATTCTAGCAGAAGGTAGTTTAGAGCAGGCTGAAAGTAAAGCAGCACAATTGACAACTTAAAGCAGATTGAAAGTACACATTCTGCTTTACTTTCAGTCTGCTTTGAGCTACCATCTGCCAGTGTATAGAAAATTATTTATGATACATATTCATGACTGGATAAAGTGGAACTGTATTCTTTATTTGAGAAATAAATTTTAAAGGTCTAAATTAGTGCATCTTTGGAGTAATGGATTAGTATTTCTGGTTATGTACCACTCTACTAACTGAGCTATCAGGGCCATTTAAAGGTCTTGGTTTATCTGGGTCTATAGTGTTTGCAACAAAGTCAATTCAGAGTGTGTTTTATCACTGCACAGTTCATTTCTATCTATCCTTACAGAACTATATTACATGAGATTCTCTACGTACAGAAGTCTGAACACTCTATCAAATAACTTGCTATTTTGGAAGCTTTAGTTGTTATTGAAATAGAGGTTTAAGTCACTATAACAGTATTTCAGTCATATCACGACTCCAGGAAACAAGTTGCCAGATCAACATTGATCTAAAAATATTAGGTATTGATCTAGAAATTAAAACCCCGACCAGAATACCAGTTAAAAATATTCTGGATTTTAACCTTTTCAATTTTTGGACTGATGTACAAATACCATGATGGATTTCTCCATCAATCAGAATCACTCAAAAGGCTACACCTTTAAGCAGTCTTCTATCATGCCAGGCTCTTTTCTGCCAGTTGACCAAGCTGGCATGCCCCAGGACCACATGGGGTTATTTTGGAAGCTGTTTCATAAAGATATATAAGATACAATAGTATAGCTCACATGTCTTTGCGGCCAATTAACCCTTTAGAATAAAGGGATAAAAAAAACCATACAAACAGATTGAAAAGCAAGTAAGGTAGACAACGCATACCTATGTATATTAAATAGGGAAAACCCCACATGAAAATGTCTAAAAAAAATTTTTTAAATGAATTACAAGTCAATAAGCTTTAAACAATAACAAACTATCAGTGCCTGTGTGGTACATATTGTAATCAGATTGGCTCCTTATGAGAGTAAGTCAACACATATCCCACTGATCTGAACACAAAATTTGAACCAAGACCACAAAGGTCAAGATCACAATACTGCAATGCAACACTCATTACGGCCCATTAGCAGTGAAACCGTGTGACCCTAACTGCAGGACTTGATGAAACCTTGATACATATATACAGTAAAACCTCGCTATTACGACCACTAAAACGAAGGCTAATTGATTGTATAATAGACAGGTGACAGCTTAAAGCAAGGTGACAGTGAAACAGAAAGCTCCTAAAGGAGCTTTCTGTTTCACTGTCACCTTGCTTTAAGCGGTCACCTATAGTAAACACCATACTAATTAACAAAATTTAGTGGTCGTTATAGAGAGGTTTTACTATACCTACAGAGAGGGTGACATTATATGCCTGCACTACATCTTTGTGGTGTCCTGCACCACCTCTTTGTGGTTCATAAAAAAACCAATGTTGCATCTAAAAAATATAAAAACATCAAAGAAAAATTCCTAAAACATATTATCCAAAAAATTCTCATCTAAAGACTATTTACTATCTATAACTTTCTACATAATACAGTGAAAACCTTCTATTCCACCACAAAATTGTGTTGAGTATTCTAAGCGTTCAAGACTTGTGACTGCTTAAAGCAAGGCGAAAGAAAAACAAAAAGCTCCTTTAGTACCTGTTTGTTTTACTTTCACTTTGCTTTAAGCTATCACCTGTCTTTAAAGCCACCAATTAGTCATCTTTCTAATAGAGAGGTTCTACTATATATGAGAGAGGTTTACAGGAAAGTTTTTCAACCAATAACCTTCCAACCACAAGAAGCCCTTTGAGTTTGATAAGATTTATCAAGGT
Organism: Gari tellinella; assembly: GCA_922989275.2. Classification (NCBI taxonomy): domain Eukaryota; kingdom Metazoa; phylum Mollusca; class Bivalvia; order Cardiida; family Psammobiidae; genus Gari; species Gari tellinella. The sequence goes on from OV277866.1 coordinate 53,401,962, forward strand.
ATCAATCAACATTTCACTAGATTGTGTAAATAGGACTACACTGTCCAATCAACTATGAATATATAATCGAACTTCGATATCTTGAACTCGGTTAAGTCCAACATACCCGTATTTCAAAGTTAAAACGTGGCTCAGCCACGTTTTAACTTTGAAATAAAGGTATGTTCAACATAACTGAGCATAAAAGAATGCAGTTCATGTGTCGACAAATCGGATAGTTCGAGTTAGGCGAGTTCGAGATATTGAAGTTCGACTGTATGTCTATGATTGTCATAAGACTAAAGCTATTGCTATGAAGGTCTATATAATCACATACAGTTCAACCGTGATAACTAACATATCTGTAGTTCTTCAGTTGAACTTCCATAAATCAGTCTCATTTTAATCAAACATACCCATACAGTAGAACCTCTCTATTACGGCCACTAAAATGAAGGCTAATTGTCCGTATGAAGGGCAGGTGACAGCTTAAAGCAATGTTAAAGTGAAACAGAAAGCTCCTGTAGGAGCTTTCTGTTTCACTTTCACATTGCTTTAAGCAGTCACCTGTCTTCAACTACTAATATTTGACACAACTTAGTGATCGTAATAGAGAGGCTCTACTGTATTTAAAGTTAAAAGAAGGCTAACCTGAAAAGTTATCCTGTATTTCGGCAATCTCTGATTGAAAAGTTAACCTGTATTTCTGAAGTCTCGTATTGAAGGGTTAACCAGTATCGCAATAGTCTCTGATTGAAAAGTTAACCTGTGCTTCTATAGTCTCTGATTGAAGGGTTAACCTGTGCTTCTATAGTCTCTGATTGAAAAATTAACCAGTATCGCAATAGTCTTTGATTGAAAAGTTAACCTGTACTTCTATAGTCTCTGATTGAAAAGTTAACCTGTACTTCTATAGTCTCTGATTGAAAGGTTAACCTGTACTTCTATAGTCTCTGATTGAAAAGTTAACCTGTGCTTCTATAGTCTCTGATTGAAAAGTTAACCTGTGCTTCTATAGTCTCTGATTGAAAAGTTAACCTGTGCTTCTATGCACAAAATTATGACCTGATTCTACATCATTGTTTAAATTGACACCAATTTCTTGGCAATTTAGAACATAACATACCAGTATGGAATGTAGCAACAGAACAAATGAAAACAAAAAATGTCTACAATAGTTCTGTTAAACATGTATTAAGCAGCAATTATTTGACACATTACCCCATAAAGACACCTTTTTACGCCTTTAATTTATTCCTCTACTGAAGAAAATACATGTGTAGTTCCACTTTCTGTAGTAATGAATATGTTTCATAAGATATATTTTCTGCATTCTAGAAGATTGTAGCTTAAAGCAAGTTGAAAGTAATAAAGGAGAATGTGCCGTAAGGCACTTTCTGCATTACTTTCAACCCGCTTTAAGAGGTGACCTGTCTTCAATACTGAAACAGGCTCTGGGGTAATGGGCTATGTCACGGTGATCTCCAAAGACAGGTAGCTCTTTAGTGTAGGAAAAAATGGGTGGTTCCTGTACTAAAATCTACCTTACAAAAGTGTCTCTGAATACTTTTATTGTGTCTTTAGAATTGTTTTGTTGATATTCTCCAGTATGAAGCTAAAAATCACAAGAACTTTTCTGTATTAAAACCCATTAGCCCTTAGATACGACTATTTACACTTTAAATTTATTTCCCCACTGAAGAAAATAGTTCATACTTATACAGTCAAGGACATGAATTTTAAGAAATATTTTCTAGCAGATGATAGCTTAAAGCAGGCTGCAAGTAAAGCAGAATTTGCCTTAAGGCACAATCTGTTTTACTTTCAACATGCTCGAAGTGGTCACCTGTCTTCAAAACTAGAAACAGGCCAAGGGGTAATGGGTAAATACTTATCCTGCATTAAGCTGCTGTCAATGGATATTTTCTTGAATGGTTGCTTAACACAAGTTTACCCTTTACTCCACAGAAGCGACTTTTAGCCCATTTGATTTATTCCTCCACTAAAAAAAGAGATTAATTTTAAACAGTTATGAATGTGCAATATAAGAAATACTTCCTATATTCTAGCAGATTACAGCTTCAGGCAGGTTGAAAGTAAAGCAGAATATGCCTTAAGGCGCATTCTGCTTTACTTTCAAACTGATTTACGTGGTCATCTGTCTTCAAAACTAGAAACAGGCTATGGAGTAAAGGGTTAAGACTAAATGGACACATTAATATGGCACAAACTGATGAAGTTCTGAACTATCAATGACTTTGCTTGTGAACATACAAGTCCTCAACTTTCATTTGAATAAAATTAAAAAGAAAAGATGAAAATCTGCACAACAAAAATGTTTAAAGAACTCTACAATAATATAGTGGCACATCATTATGAACGGGGAATAATTATAATGAAAACCTGCAGCCATCACTCAATGAGGAAACATGGAGATCTGTTATTAACTCTTTGCATGCTGGATAATATTTTCGTCTATAATTGTCATCTGCTACTGTTCTAAAAACAGAATTTTCAAATTTTGTTTTCAAAACAGGATCAGAGAATCAAACAGTTTGGATTCTGATGAGATGCCAGATTACGAAGAAAATCACAATTTCTCCACTAGCACACTGAGAGATATAGGTTAGTGCATGACAAATGTTATGCAGAAAGCTCCTGCAGGAACTTTCTGAAGCTCGTAAAGGAGCTTCCTGCAATACTGTAATGTCATCTTTCTTTGAGAATTTTCAGATTTCCAATTCAACTCCTTTAGAGTGTCTGGTAAATGCTGGTTTTAGTGTGTTCAAAATCCTCTATACATTAACACTACGTATCTGCTTCACCCCTGGTCTGGGCTTTGGTGGGGTCATAGGCGCCCTGGGCTCCCCATGTGATTGTGTCCTTTTTATGTCTTTTTTGTCACTTAAAAGGGGTTTCTTCTGAGTCTCAAATATTCTAGTAAGCCCTGAAACACTAGCACCGCCAGAATCAGGATCATCGTCTATAGACTCTGCAGAGATCTTTCGTTCCCCTGCAGTAGGTTTAGGTTTAGGTTTCCTAGCAGCACTGGGCTGACTAACGTTCCTAGCACCTGCTTGCTTAGTTTTTAACTCTGACAAACCAGGTCTAGCTTTCGGGTTAAATATAGGTTTCTGAACATGTTCCAACTTTGATGTATCACTTTTTGGTTCAGATTTAGTCTTTGTGGCTGAAGGCTTTGATGGAACTTTTTTACCTGAGTCTGAGCGAGCCTTGGCCACAGCTGGCTTTGGTTTAGTCTTTGGCTCGCTCCTGTGACTGGTTTCCATGGGAACATCAAGATCAATATCATCTAGTTTTGATAGTTCAGCCTGTATAGAATGTCGTAAGTCTGTTGACGGTTTGACAGGTGGAGGAGGCGGTCTTTGAGGAATTCTTGGAGAAGGTGAAGGACCTGCCATAGACTTCCTGCCATCAGTTGGATGTAACTCAATGTCCTCCCCACAGTCACTCTCCGGCATGGACACGGGGCGGGGAGGAAGTGGTCTGTTTCTACGTGCTGTATCTGACTCACTGCGTACCAGACTTATATGAGGAGGGACAGGTGGTACTGCCTGTTTGGTATCAGACGGAGGCTGCTGGTGAACTCTGAGCTTATCTACCTGACAGTAGTGTTTTGACCTGCGATCTGTTGTACTGATGAGCACAGGGTTAGATATCTCTCTATTCAACTCTCTCTTTTTCACTATGTTTTCTACAGGTAGCTCCTCCTCTTTATTCTTACTCTGTTTTGAGCTCTGAGCTCCTGAAGAGTCTGAGCTTTTACTAAAAGATGGCACTTTAAAGAACGGAGAGAAGCGTGACTTTGTCCCGTCAGTATCCTGTTTCTTTGATGTTGGCAGCTCCACTGCCCTAGCCTGGACAGGGGTCTGTGTAGTTGGCTTCTCAGGTACTCTAGGAGGAGCCTTGCTGACCTGCCTGTGGTCGGCTACTGGACTGGTCTGAATGTGCTGCTTGGTTTCCCTGTGAGTACTGCCCGTCAAAAATGGGGCTGATATGGCAAACCCAGTGTTAGCTACTGGGGCTGTGGGTCTTACAGGTCGGTTGATATTTCTGTCAGTATTCGCGTGGTTACGATTTGCATCAATATGCGCTCCATTAACCAAACCTGGGTACGGAGGTGGTGCTTCATTGTAAGACTGTTGATCTCTCTTTGGTGGAGGTCTTGAAGGACGCAGGGGGCGACTCTGAGGCCTGGTAAAATAAGAATACATATATCAGTGATTGAGAATTAAATCCTTTACTCTATAGATACGTAGCTATTCTAGCCGATGGTAGCTTAAAGCAGGCTGAAAGTAAAGTAGAATGAGGCTAAACTGCTATGTTTTCAAGTAAAGCAGAATGAGCCTAAACTGCTATGTTTTCAACCTGCTTTAAGTGATCACATATCTTTAAAACGAGAAACATGCTATGGAGTGAAGGTTTCAGGGCTCCAGATAAGGGGAGTATTTCAAAAACTAAAATCTTTATTTCTGCTTTAAACCCTATGGCGTCACTACTCATTAGAATCGTCTCGAAGAGACGATTCTAATGAGTAGTGAGCCCATAGGATTTGATGCTAAAATCAGGGAGAAAATGTTGGATTTGTGCAGTTTACTCCCTCTTATCTGGAGCCCTGGGTTTAATACATGTATATGGTATTAAAATCAGGTAATATGAGCGGCAAACAATTTGGATCCAGAACAGCTGCTGCATTAGGTGGTGTCTGTTCTTAACCCTTAGCCCGCCAAATAAATTGTCGTCTGCTATATTTCTCGTCTGCTTCAAGTTTCAAAGTGCTTCAAAGTTGCTCAAAAGTTGCTGAAAATGTTGTCCGAGTGTCAAACAGCTTGGATCCGGATGAGACGCCAAGTTACTCAGCGTCTCATCCGCATCCAAGCTCTTTGCATATGGAGCTATAGTCGTGAGTGGCAGGCTAAGGGTTAAAAACAAACAACTTGCATTATTTCATACTATTTTATCGGTATGTAACACCACAATGAAACTATTGACTGTGTGACGGCTTAACCCTTTCCCTTATAGAAGCGACTTTTAGCACATTCATTTTATTCATCCGCTGAAGAAAATAGTTCAAAATTATACCGTAATGAATATGTGTCAAATTTAATACTTTCCTTATTCTAGCAGTTAAAAGCTTAAAGCAGGCTGAAAGTAAAGTAGAATGCGCCTTAGGGCGCATTCTGCTTTACTTTCAACCTGCTTTAAGTAGTCACATGTCTTCAATACTAGAAACAATGCTACAGGTAAAGGGTTAAAGTAAAGTGACAGTAATTTAGAAGCTTTCTGCTTTACTGCCAACTTACTTTAAGCTACCACCTGCCGTTTATACAATCAACTAGCCTTTGTTTTAGTGGTCGTAATAGAGATATTTAACTGTATCTGACACTTACTTTTGTTTTTGGCTAACATGGGCATTCCAATAAGCCCGAATGTCATCCCGGAATTTATAGACTCCGAAGGTAATGAAGCCCAACAGGGGTAAAATGACGAGGCAGAACACAAGCAGACCAATCAGCAGGCTCTTATCATCTGAAAATAGTGGCACAACTAATAATCTGTCTGAAGACACAGTCAAAATGTTACAACTACAGCGCTCCCTCTCTACAACGACACCCAATGGGAGACACAAAATATGTTCGTTGTTCGGAGGGAGTCGTTACAGGGAGGGAATTCGGCTTACATTTGCAAACAGCTTGAATTCAGATCAGACGCCGCGTAACGCGGCGTCTGATCTGGATTCAAGCTGTTTGTCACTCGTAATTAAGTTTTTTACTCTGAAATGGTCAAATATGTAACTTTTAGAAAAACAGCAGACGACAATTTTAAGCAGATGATATTGCAGCAATAAAAGCGTTAGACATAATTGTCCAGTTTCGGGAACAGCGGCAAACGTCGTTGTAAGGAGGGAATCGTTGTTGGGAGAGCAGTTGTAGAGAGGGAGCACTGTACCATTCAAAAGATTACTCAATGACAGTCTTAAACACAGGTGGCAGCTTAAAGCAAGAAAAAATCAAACAGCTCCTAAGGGTATTTCAGCTCAACTTTTTTTCTTGCTTTTAGTTGTCACTTGATATAACAGTAAAACAAATCTTCATTTTACTTGTTATCACAGCAGATTTTACTACCAAACTGAACCTATGATATGTGGGTAGAACAGGCCCAAAGAAAACATCATAAAGGCTACTCGCAGACTATACCTTGTTCTATCACCATTTCCAAAATTACATGTATTTGTAAAAAAAAAAAATCAATGCTATTAAAATCATAGCATTGCTGAAATTACATTAATATTTGAGTTGTTTGACCAAATATGCCACATCAACAGATTGGATGAATTGATTGAGAGATGAAGGAAAATGTATAGAAATTGTTTAGTTCATACGCTCTGTTCTCTGAATAAGAGTAATGAACAAAGGTGACAGTTTTGCACCTAGAACTCACCATGTTCAGTCATGGGTCCACTGTCAATACTACCTCCAGTGCCCCCTACATCACATGTGGGTGGTCCAAACCCCTCGTCACAGTGGCAGTTCCCTTTACTGTTACAAACACCTCTCTCAGAGCAGCCGTCAGGACAACTGGCGAAATTCAGGTGGCTCATCGGGGTACATTTATGGTTCACACAGATCTGAAAAATACAAGCAATCACAGGGCTGCCATTAAAATCATCAGATTTTTATCCTTGCAGATTCTGCTTTACTTCCAACCCGCTTAAAGTAATCACGCTTGAAAATTAGAAAATTTGAAAAGCTTTAGATTTTTCATAAAAACTTGTGGCAGTCCTGGAATCATAGTTCTTGTGCAGCTTATAACAGACATTTAAATCTCAATAAATTGAACCAACTTAATCCATTATCCCATAAATACGTCTTTTTATGCTTATGATTTATACTCCACTGAAGGAAATATGTCCACTTTATACAGTCATGAATATGTGCCACAATAAATTGTTTCTATTTCCTGGCAGATGATAGCAGGCTGACTTCAGAACTCTCTATTTGACCTTGAACTTTGGAATATGGACTAAGTTTGGGTTTGTTTGTTTGTTTACGTCCGTTTCTGCTATCTATGGGCTACAGTGGAGAATCTGTTATTCTTTCCCGTTTAAACGCAAACGTACGCAAACGCAAAGCGCTAAAATGTAGAAAAGAACAACTTTTGGACAATTCTGATATTTCATGTTTATCTTGGTGGCAAACAGTTTGGAGCCTGATCAGACGCCGGGTTACCCGGCGTCTGATCTGGCTCCAAACTGTTTGCACTGGAAATAATAGTTTTAGCGTAAACGCGTTTATTGGGAAAGAATAACACATTCTCCACTGTAATTGGATGCACCAGAGAGAAGACGGCCACAGAAAACCTAAGCATGATGCCCTACTCTTATTATCAACAGAGTTTTCTGGTTCTTTTGGATGCCTAGTGTAAAGCACTGGTACATTGGACCTCGGTTTATAAAAGTCTTATATGAAGGACTTGGTCAGGCGGAGATCGAACTCACGATCCCTGTTATGACAGTCAAGTGTGCTACTACTTGACCATGTCTGCAGGTAGGGACTTGGTTGTCATATGCACATCATGGTAAGATTCACAAATGTATACTGTTTCATGAGTTAATACACACCCATCTTCTAACTTCTAACTTTGTTGATTATGTATAGCAATATTCACAATCTCAGATCTGGGGCTTTGGCAATTACCTTCCTTTCCTCACATTTGGCACCATCTGGGACCATTCCTGGGTCTGGCATGTCCAGCCCCACATCCAGCATGGCCCCGCGACAAACATATGTGTCAGGTCCAATGGTCAAGAAGGTGGCAGGAGTTGCAAGGGCCAGATTGTCCTTCCAGAACATGAGTTTCTCATTCTGATGGACACAGTGCAGCAATCCACACATCACATCACTGTAAACAAGAAATAAACAGGGGCCCGTTTCATAAAACTTTGTACGACAAATGTTGTCGTAAGTCAGATTATAAAAGTCTCAATTATTATTTATTTCTCCATCTAATCCTGTCTTGTGACATCTTTTTGGAATCGTCTTGAAAAGACAATTCCAAAGAGATGTCACAAGACAGGATTAGATAGAGAAATCATAAATTAAATGTATTTTAAAGTTTTGACTTACGACAACATTTGTCGTAAGAAGTTTTATGAAACGGGCCCCAGAGCACTGTCAATAGCAAACTAACCAGTAATATCTATAGATAATATTTAAGGTGATAGGTAAAGCTTGTATACTAGTCATTCAATAAATGAGCAGGATATCGATGATTCTACACAATTTTGGAAATGACAAAACTAGAATGTGTTGTGATATATGCCTTTCAAAGACTTTTTGTGATATCGTAATTCAAAATTTTTATTTTCCTAAAACAAGATTTCAATAAATGTTTTCCAGATATAAATTTTCTAAAATGAAATTGTGTTAACCCTTTGAACCCTAGTCCCGCATATAGGCGTGCTTTTCAAACAGTGTACATGTGAATAGTACACTTGTCCTATGCAAACAGTGATGACCCTGATCAGAGGGCTCCGAAAGGAGCCCTCTGATCAGGTTCTTCACTGTTTGTCACAATGCCAAACATTGACAAAAACAACCCTTAAAAGTCAGAAATGGACTAGACTAAACTGGAAACTGGAATTTTCCATTTAAAGTTTCAGGGAGGAAAGAGTTAATTCATGTTGATGTCATAGTAACATTTATTTGTGAAGTTATTCTCATGTATGCCACAGAGTCCATGTTTATCATCACTTGTATAGCTTTGCTGTACATGTGTTTGTATGGCAATGTGGTAGGTTATCCTGTGATGTACAGAGTGGGTACAGTGGAGAATCTGTTATTCTTTCCCGTTTAAACGCAAATGTACGCAAACGCAAAGCACTAAAACGTAGAAAAGTACAATTTTTGGACAATTCTGATAATTCTTGTTTATCTTGGTGGCAAACAGTTTGGAGCCTGATCAGACGCCGGGTTACCCGGCGTCTGATCTGGCTCCAAACTGTTTGCACTGCAAATAAAAGTTTTAGCGTAAACACGTTTATTGGGAAAGAATAACAGATTCTCCACTGTATGTTTCATGCCACTAGTATTAGATTATTAACCCTTCACTCCATGACCCGTTTCTAGTTTTGAAAACAATTTACCACTTAAAGCAGGTTAAAAGTAAAGCAGAATGAGCCTTAAGGCGCATTCTGCTTTTCTTTCAGCCTGCTTTAAGCTACCATCCGCTAGATTAGAGAAGATATTTCTTATAGAACATATTCATGACTGTATAAATTGGAACTATTTTGTTCACTGGAGGAATAAGTTTAAGGCGTAAAAAGGTGTATTCATTGAGTAACAGGTTAACAATACTACTTACTCTCTGAGACAAGCCTCGTATCTGTCCATTGTCCAGTTGTAGCCACAGTTACCATGCTTACTGCCGTTGGTGTTGAGATGTTTAAAGCAGATTGGGTCAGACACTCGACCTGTTTTACCCCATAACAACTTACATTGTTCTGTGTGAGTCTTGCAGTGCCCATTGTAACAGTAGGACTAAAACAGACAAAATAACATTGCAAATTTCACGGCAAGTAAACTAATTAGTTCTAATGCTTTCTCCTTTATGCCTCCATCAATCCCTATTATGAAATCTTTAAAGCATTAACAATTGTGGCATATTATGTGAAACCATTCTGTAAAATTATGAGGTTCTAGCTTGAAAACTGAAGGAAGAGTTTAACGGACAAAGTAAAGTATGTACTGTATATGGAAAATGTCACAGAAAATGGACAAAGTTCAACATGTCGTATTTCTGTGAGAACTTTGCAGAAATGACAGATCCTGACAATAAGCAAATCTGGGAAAAGAGCCAGTAAAATGATAGGATTGTAGCTTGAGAACTATAGAAGTTAGACAGACAAAGTATGTACTATATATGTGGACAAACAAACGATAGGAATAAGAATAGACTATAGACAGACAGGGATTAAAGTTCATTAAACATTCTGTCCACTACTAATAGTCCCAGGGACATAAGAGTATGTATTTTAGGGACAAACCACTTGAAAGTCCATACAATTTGGCCTTTTCTCAAAAACTGGAAGAGTCAACTCAAAATGTCAGCACTGTAATGGTTAAGGTAAGCATGTTTCCAAGGTTACGTAGGACACTACTCACCTGGCCTCCCATACATTCCACTCCATTCTGCAGGTACACATCATTTGGGCAGTATGGACTGTTTCCCCAGCAAAACTCAGGCAAGTCACATTCTCCTACAGACTCTCTACATTTGGTGGCTGCTGGCTTGGGCTATATGTATATAACAAGTGTATAAAATTATACATTAAACTATTTTACACAGGTGAGCTCTGCAAGCGAACATTTCATCCATGTACAAGAGCGCCCAATAGTGGATATGTTATTCTTTCCCAATAACGTGTTTAGTTTAAACATATTTTATTCAGGAAATACATAACATGAATATTAACATATTTGACAGCATAATAAGGATTAGAATGGAAGCATAAATGCTTAATAGGTTCTTCTCCTCAAAAGTTAGCATATCATATGAACAATAGTTGTCTAGAATAAGGCGCCTTGAATCTAGAGCCCTGTTTGTATAACGTGTTTATGTTAGAACTATCACTTCCATTGCAAACAGTAACCCAGCATCTTACGGTCTTAGGTTTCAAACTGTTTGCCATTGAGATTTAAATGAACATTCAGAATTGTCAACAAATTGTCATTTTCTACATTGTATTACAATGTGTTTGCGTTTTGTTTGCTTTTAAATGGGAATAATAAAGTCTTCTCCACTTTATGTTAAAGGGCCAGTTTTCACCAGGTGTCTGGGGCTTTTAAGATACAGATAACTGCATAATGTAGAAAGAAAGAAAGATAAGACGTATTACAATGCTAATATATTGTGAAACTCTCTAAACTGGAACTGACTGCATGTAGTATCAATGGGGCCCTACTAAAATGCAGCAATCTCATTTTTTGCTCATTAATTACCTTCCCTGATAGCACACAAAGGCTAATGAGCACGTTCTGTCCTAGATAATGCCGGGTTAACAATTAAATTTTGATGACAACATAAACAACTACACTGGGGGTAGTGCATAAGCTTGTAATGTACTTTGTACAGAAGAGCTTATAAAATAAATCAATTTCCTACACTTTTTTTTTATGTCTAAGCTTAGTATTTATTTAATTAATATTTTTCATGAAAAATCTGGTTGCCAGTCTCTTTATTTCCCTTATCAATTGAGAGACAATATCTTTTAGTCAACATTCAACTCTCATGGGGCTCCAGAAATATGCCTTTATACCCCTTTAATTCATTCCTCCATTACAGAAAATATTTCCACCATATAAGTAATAAATATGCACTATCAAAATATTTCTTTTATCTTAGCAGATGGTAGGTTTAAGGCAGGCTGAAAGTAAAGCAGAATGTGCCTTAAGGCGCATTCTGCATTACTTTCAAACTGCTTTAAGTGATCACCAGTCTTCAAAGCTAAATACAGGCTATGGGGTATAGGGCTACGTTAAACCTTTAACATTGCTGTTATATGAGACAATGTGAGAAATGTTTTTACCTCGCAAGTGTCAATGTCACAGCATCCCCCACTGGCACATAGTGAGCCTGAAGTCAGCTTACATGTGCTGGCATTACAACACTTGTTGTGTAGACACTCCTGTAAATAATAAAACACATTGCTTCATTAGCATGTCTTATACAGAGGAAATAGTGAGTACCCTAGAAGAGAAACAAGAGCTGTTAAAGAGAAGAATAAAGTACTTACTGCATTAAATCTTAGATATATACAGTTTTTATGCAAGTATTTTATTCCTCAACACCTGACGAAAATGGTTCCATTTTATACATTTATAAATATTATTCTAACACACTTCAAGCACACCACTATATAAACAAAGAAGGGACATTTCAGTGTTTGACTTCTCAATAAAACACACACACGCTATAACGTCTTAAGGTGACGTCATTTGGCTTCGAAAATGTGTACGCCAAGAAATGAAGCACCGTTGCTTTGTTGCAAAAGAGGTTAATTGAAGTGTTATAATCAAAATAATAAGTTACTACCAGTGTTTTGTCATGCAAACGAACACTGGTTGTCCTTGAGATGCGGCCTCGTGATTAAATTACTACGCATCTCAAATCCTACCAGTATTCGATTGCAGGATAAAACACTGGTATGAATTTATTATTTCTTAATCAAAAGAAATATTTTCTATGTCCTAAAAGACAGTATGCATGATGTGCTTTTAATGCGTATTTTGCTTTACTTTCAACCTATTTTAACTTTTTAAGTAGTAATATGTTCAATTTAAGTGGTATAATGTACCTCTGGCAATCCACAATCACACTCCTCGCCGTCCTCTAGGAAGTTGTTACCACAGACTGGCCCCTCAAATATGGTCTCCGGCTTGTTCCTGAGGCAGTAGTCCATCCCCATCTCAAACGCTTCCTGTAGGGTCAGCATAGAGCATGACGACCAGCGAGTTGGTGTATTGATCCTGTAATAATGATGATGATGATAGTAATGTAATAATACACAACTCTTAGCTAGTCAACTAAACAAGCTAGCCAGTATCAGGGCTCCAGATAAGAAAGAGTTTACTGAACAAATTCAATATTTTCTCATTCATTTCAGCACTAATCCTATGGTGTTACTACTCAGTAGAATCGTCTCAAAGAGACGGTTCTAATGAGTAGTTACACCTTAGTGTTTAATGCAGAAATGAAGATTTTAGTTTTTGAAAAATTACACTTATCAAGAGCCCTGCAGTATAAATACAGGTACATCTACATTCCCCACCCCTTCCTCTTCAATCTGTTAGGAGCTCCAAAGTTAAAAGTAGGTAAAGGTGAAGGTAAAATTGTGTATTGGGTGATAATGGTGGATTGGAAATGGTCCAGGACAACAATAGTATAAGTAACTTTAACCATTACCCAATAGCCTGTTTATAGTTTTGAAAACAAGTGAACACTTAAGGCGTATTCTGCTTTACTTTCAGCTTTAAGTACATGTAGTTACTTGTCTTCAAAACCAGAAACAAGCTATGGGGGAATAGGTTAAAAGTCCTTTTCTCCATATCCCAAAGTGCAAATCGCTTACTGTTAACTGCCACATGTTTCAACACCATCAATAAATAACAGTTCAATTAATTTGTGGCATGTGTGTGTAGCAATAGGTAGAAGGATCCTAAAGTGGAGGAAAGTGTAAACCCTTAAAGCGCTACAACCAGATTTCATACATCCTTTGCAAACAGTATAAACCCAGATCAGAGGGCTCCTAAAAGTGCTCATTGCATGATCAGGGTCTGTACTGTCGATCAAATTTTTGAATATTTTTGGGGACAAACCGCTCAAGAGTGAATGAAATATAAGTCAATTTTCAGAAAATGGACAAACTCATTTGAAAATTCAGCATTATAAGGGTTAAAAGATGAAACTGATCATTATTATGGTTGTCATGACGATGATGTTATACACAGTTTCCATCGCAAGCACCATGCAGTAGCATCCCTTGCATTAAATCCCATGCTGTCACAATACTCTGACGTTTCAGTCTTAAGTCTACTCATAAACTGCTGAATGCCATGCAGAACAGCTCCTTCACTAAGACTTTATGCTGACTAAACTATAGAGTCTTTAATTATATCAATAAGGTCAGACATATGCCATATTTTTAAAATATTTTCAAGAAAAAAACCCTCATGAAGCAATGTAAACAAATTAGTAATTTTTCCAAACATGTAAGCATCAATTTAAACATTCAGCATTATAAAGGGAGATAAGAGCCCCATCAGGGGCATATTTCGCTCACCTGAGAATAGCTGACAAAATGGAGATAATGATTTATGTCCAGTACGGGGTAATTTTATACCCGAAGGGCATTATTTAATTTGAACAATCTTGATAGAGGACCTGTAGATGATGCTACGTGCCAAATATCTAAGATCAGGGTACTAGGGTTTTAGACAAAAAGATTTTTTTAAGTTTCCATTGAAAAAATCTATTTTTAGCTCCTGTGACCTACATATGCAACAGACTGGAACCATTTGAACAAAATAGGTAAAGGACATCTAGAAGTGTCACCATGCAGAATATCGAAGCTCTGGCCATATTAGTTTCAGAGGAGATTAAGTTTTCATTGAAAAAATATATTTTTAGCTCCTGTGACCTAGATATGCAACCGGCCAGAACCATTTGAACAATATTGGTATAGGACATCTAGAAGTGTCACCATGCCAAATATCAAAGCTCTGGCCATATTAGTTTCAGAGGAAAAGACATTTGAAAATTTCACTATATAACTCTATGTAAAACTGTGACCCCGGGGCGGGCCAATTTTAACCCCAGGGGCATAATTTGAACAAACTTGATAGAGGACCTATAGATGATGCTAAGTGCCACATATCTAAGCTCTGGCCCTTCTAGTTTCAGACAAGAATATTTTTTAAGATTTCCTTATTTTTTCACTTTGGTTGCCATGGCAACCAGAGTTCTACATTGTTTTTAATTCTTTGAACAAATTGAAAGAGCTTGACCCAAGGAACATTCCTGTAAAGTTTGGTTGAAATCTGTGAAGCGGTATAGGAGATGTCATTTGAAGCAATTGTTAACGATGACGGACAGCGCACAGCGCACGAAGGACGACGGACACAGGGCCATCCCAATAGCTCACCTTGAGCCTTTGGCTCAGGTGAGCTAACAACTGAGAGTACATGTATGAGATTCCTGCAGAAAACAGAAAGAATGGGGCTTCTGGTGGGTATGTGACACATGCAGTATAACATGGGCAGGACTGCCGAAGGTCTCGGCTTGGTACAGAGGCAAACATTTCATGTCAATATTGTAAATGCTGGTAGCAGGGTACATCCATCATACATCTACCCATATCGATCTTAAGGAGGTCTTCAGTTACCAACACCAGTCTTCAACTACCCATACTGGTCTTCAAATACCCAAAGTCCTCAGATACCCTACCTCAACTACCCACAATTTAAACTACCCACACCAGTCTTCATTTACTCATACAGGTCTTCAACTACCCACAGTTATCAGCTACCCACACCAGTCTTCAACTACTGTACCCACATTCTGCAGATACCCTACCAAGTTTTCACCTACCCTCAGTGACCATCAGCTACCCACACCAGTCTACCCATCTACATCTACAGCTTAAGACTGTGCCTTAAGGTGCATTCTGCTTTACTTTCAACCTGCTTTAAGTGGTCACCTGTCCTCAAAACAAGATACAGGCTATGGGGTAATGGGTTAAAGCAGGTTTTATTGATAATTCAGACAGCTTCCATTATATATCGAAAATTGAAATAAAATCTGAGCAAGCAATGTCCCTCCACAATCCAAACCCTTACACTATGGCTCTAAGGTAGCTACTTATCTATCACCCGGTACCACCACCATAAAATACCCTATAGTCACCTTTCAAACAAAATCTACACTGGTTATATTTTAACCCTTTACTCCATAGATATGCATTGTAACACATTTAATTTATTCCTCCACTGAAGAAATTAGTTCCATTTTATACAGTCATGAATATGTATAATAAGAAATATTTAGTATTTCTTGCAGATGGTAGCTTAAAGCAGACTGAAAGTAAACCAAAATGCACCTAAAGACACCTTCTGCTTTATTTTTAACCAGCTTTAAGTAGGCACCTATCATCAAAACTAGAAAGAGGATAATGGGCTAAATACAAAAAACTGTAAATAAAAGCACTTGGCTTGTGTAAAAAACAGGGCTCCAGATAAGAGGGAGTAAACAGAACAAATCAAGCAATTTCTCTCTTATTTCAGCACCAAATCCTATGGTGTTACTACTCATTAGAATCTTCTCGAAGAGACGATTCTAATGAGTAGTGACACCACAGGGTTTAAAGCGACTCGCAACCAGATGGTGCATTAAAAATAGTAATTTGTAAATATGTGTCAAACGCTTATATAAATGGTAAAGAATTAGTTTAGGATAAGAAATTCTGTTTAAAAAAATGTATTTCAATAAAAAAAAATATTGGTCTCTGGTGGGATTCGAACCCGGGGCCCCGGCATTGGCGGACAGTAGGCAAAATAGGGGAAACCGCTTAGACCAATGGACCACGGAACTATCCGTTTATCTCGGATCGATTTAACGTATTTCAATGTGTAGCTATCGAAAGTGCATACAACTTCGTAATTCGGCTCGTGTTTATGTCTAAGCCCGTGTAGAGAAGCAACAACAACAACTATACCGTCTACTAGTCAGTATAGAAAAACAATGGAAAATATCTAAAAATCTAAGATTCGGTGACGATTCTTGAGACTTTTTTTGGACTGATCATATTTTTTTAATGTCAGAAGCCAAATAATGCCACAAATTTGCTTTTATTTGAGTATTTTATTTTATTTTGACAAGTACACCATCCGGTTCCGAGTCCCTTAAATGCACAAATAAAGATTTTATTTTTTGGACCCACCCCCCCCCCCCCCCCCTTTATCTGGAGCCCTGAAAAAGTCTTGAATAGTGACACAAAATAAAGCACACAATTCTTACAGGTGTACAATGACCTGTAGACGTGAACCATTCTTACAGACAGGCAGAAAATATAGCATAGATAGTGACAGGCACTTTAACTTAAATTATTGGATGTTAGTAGTCAACAATGAAATTATATGGTCTGAATGTCTGCGACTCTTTGGTGAATGACTGTAAATCATTAACTCAAGTTCTGTTCTGCTTGTGTATGTCTGATCTTAACCTCTTACTCCATAGATATGCATTTTTAAGCATTAATTTATTTCTACACGGAAGGAAAAATAGTTCGTATTTAACCAGTCATGAATATGTATCATAAGAAATGTGTTCTAAATATTCTAGAAGATGATAGCTTAAAGCAGGCTGAAAGTAAAGCAGAATGCACCTTATGGTGCATTCTGCTTTACTTTCAACCTGCTTTAAGTGGTCACCTGTCTTCAATACTGTCACGTGCCGAGCGGTAGTACACGTCAATTCAGGGGTCTGATCTGGATCCAAATTGGTAGCGTGATTCAAGATCACCCCTTTCTTCTCTCTCTTTCTCTCAAATAAATATTAACTAAAATGGACTCTCTTTCATGCGGCAAATAAAGTAAAAGTAAGGCTTAATCAAATTTTATGTGATGCTTTATTTATATCCTACACAATAATAATAAATCTCAAGTCACTAGACTTCTTCTATTTTTAACTAATTCTATTCTAAAAGAGTAAGGCAATATGGTGCCGCACCTTTAAAATTCTATCTCGAGAGTCCTGGCTTCGTCTGCAACCCGGGGTATTTATACAGAAAATTGGTCACGTGGTGTGCACCAAATTTCTGGTGCGATTTAACATTAAAATCGCACCGAAAATCTGTTGCACAAAAACCGCACCAAAGTGTGCACTCCTTATATGGAGCGCACACCAAGTGTGCACTCCTTATATGGTATGCGAAGACGCTGGCACTGCGCGGACCTAAAAATTACTAAAACAGTACCAATATCCCTTTCTAAAAATACAAGAATGTTATAAACATGAGGGGGAATATATTTAAAAGGGACACTCATAGTTAAAATATGGAATAAATTACTTTTCAAAGAGCTATTGTGGATTGAAGTCTTGCCGCTACTGTACTATGTAGTAACCAAGACTAACAACCCACAATGCATCACTTCAATACAAACCAAGATGGCCTCCAAGCACATCCTTCTCACAATAATGAACCATAACAAATACAAATACAGGCTGAATAAAAGATGCTGCGGGAGCTGACACGATCTGGAGGTAGAATATATCGTAAAGATTACAGTTAGGAATTATAATTATGAAATGACACTTAAAAAACAGCCACATAGGCTGACGTTATAAACATGAATGCTGACAAACAACAAACGTGTTTGTCAACCTAAAACCAGAACCTTACATTACCCCCCTCTCAAATATGTTAAGCTCCTGCTAACATTAAGCATCCATAATAGACTGAAACATTTAATACCACAAGTATATACAAACAAAATGCTTTCTACCTATCATGAAATAACTTCTCACTTTCATAGAACGCATTCGCATTGACCGACATCAAAGGGGAGCTCAAATGAGTGCCCCTTTTGACCTCGAACAATGAGAATGACAAATAAACTGACCTAAACTACTTATACCTTAAATGTTACAATATTCTTTCTTTATTGGGTACACTACCCACACTATAACACTGAAAGATTATTACACGAGCATCAAATGCCTCGCTAAAATGCAAGTAATTTTCCAACATTGGAAACACCTAAGTTATGAAATCTCTTATAACTTAAACATACATGTACACATGGCATTTAATGCCCATGATAAAATTCTGTAAAAGCCCTTACTAGATAAATATCCTATAACATCGCTATTAGATTTTGATTCACTTAACTTTAATAATACAATTTATAAATTTCAAAGAAGAAATGTATGGTAATAGATTTATTCCCGAAATTAATTAGGATCAAATCTAACA
This sequence comes from Gari tellinella, assembly GCA_922989275.2. NCBI lineage: Eukaryota > Metazoa > Mollusca > Bivalvia > Cardiida > Psammobiidae > Gari > Gari tellinella. Next base: position 53,420,491 of record OV277866.1, read on the forward strand.
CCAACATCTAACATCAAATAAGAGCTTTTGCTTTCTACTTTCAGCACTCCAGAGCAAGGTAAAAGAAAGAACCTGGACACTTAACATGTGTGAAATAAAAGAATCTCAAAGTCCAAGCTATTTCCTTTTTGACCTACATTACACAAAGATTTCTTCAAACGGTCATCATCAAAGTCAGACAACCTACTCTAGGTTGTCAAACTTGATTCGTGACTATTGTTTAATTAACTTAATTACTGAAAATACAAAACTTTAGAAACAATTACATTAAACATTTGCTCTATGGAATGCTGACTTACGTTACACCAATATAAAATACAATATTCTCAATAGAAGCTCAATTTTCTTCTATAGGACTGGACCTGGTTGTTATTATCGAGTCTACCAGAACTGGAACCTGGCCTCAGTCTAGCTCGCCTTACATCTTGCTGGTACATATGTGACCTGGGTGACATCTGCGTCTGTGTCCCTACATCACACTGGGTTTATAGTTTGGGCCAGCTCTGTTAATCTGTCAAGGCGGCTCCTTGCTCCACATGGCCTTGGAGATCCGCTCTATCAGTCCATAGAGTCCCATCACAGCTTCATCGTCTCTGTCAGGCGACATCCAAATTTCCCCTTACACTGCTCCTCTTAGTCCAGTTGCAGATCCCTGATCCTCTTCTTCCACCAGTCATGCACTCTTGATTCTCCTCACTGCACGAAATGTTCCGTCAATTGGCTCCTACTGACGACCCTACTTGCGCAACTTAACCCATCATCTCTGCTTGCTAATAACGCTTGTCAGGAAAATCATCTAACAGGCTTTGGCCCTCGTATTCCGGTACACTAAAGCGACTCCCGAGTAGGCCTCTTGTCAGTCAGACCTTTGACACTCATCCTTTCATCTCTCTGTGACACAAAAATAAAAATAAGGAAAATAAAATGCAACAGCTGACCATCAGCTGTATCTCAGGTTAGACATGCGCTTTCCCTTGGTAATCCGTCAGTGTTAATCTCCTTAAGCCCTTTAACGTCGCTGTAGTACATGCTGGTTGGCACATCACGTTACGTCACGTCATCATGACGTCATCTTCTATTAACCTGTCATCACTATTACAGGTACTCTGTCTATGTAAACTGCTAATCAGGGATCCAAACGTCTAACTGGTACTGTCATAAGAGGAAACTCCCTATTAAATTCTAATGAATAATACTTTAATCTATAAGTTTAATTAAAAGTGGTCAATATGGGCATCTCTAAATACGCATAATGACCTCTCTTCCCTTTACCTAATAAACATTAAAACTTGGCTATACCAAGTAAATAGAAATACTTAATTCACCTTTAAAAGCAGGAAACAATTTCTGCTAATTAACACTCTCATACTACCTCTAATTAACATAATATACGATCTTTATTCAGGATACTGTTGACAAGCCAAGAGTATTTCTAATATTTGGTCTTGCTCTTTGCTGTCTTGATCCCTTTCGGCGGGCCGGTCCCCTCATCTGGTTTCCACCGGTTGTGATGAACCATCTTCTCTCGACCTATGCAGCTAATATCTGTAATCTTCTTCTTCACCACCTCGGATCCGTCGTTCAACCTCTTGAGCCTTGGTGCCATCCCAAATCTGTGGGTTTCACCTGTCCCCTGCACAGCATCGCCAACTCTACATCTGTTGATTAAAATCTGTTCACCATGCATGGCCTTGTGTCGACTTGTCACAGCTGGGAGGTGCTCTTGGGCAACTTGGTGGACTCTCTGCATTCTGGTCTCAAGATTGTCAGCATACTGGTCTCGTAACAGGTAAGTCTCTCTGCAATTTCCCCTCGGTTCTTCTCTGTACTGCATGTCTTCAGAGTCCTCTGTACCAAATCTGTCAAACAACCCATCTGTGACTACTTCTCCGTATCTTGGAACTGTGCAACGGTATTCTTCCCTCATGGAACGAACATCATTTTTCGGTCCTGGTTGAATGGTGTTATACCCTGGTTCATGGATTTCGGCTTTCTGTCTGTCATTCACTGGATATCTGCCATGGTCCCTACCTTGGTCCTTAAAGGGACAATATCTTGCGATATGGTTTTCTCCATTGCATGCGTAACATACTATGCTTCTTCTACTCCCCATGTAATTGTTCTCAGGTCTCTTATTTTGTTGCTGAATCTGGGTTAGTTCGGTCAGCATATTCAGTATTTGTTGCAGGACTCCAGCCTCAGTCTGATTTGTGGGATCACCTTTTCTGATCTCAGCTGGCTTGGTTTGGCCATTGCCCATGACCTGTGAATTTTCCTTAGAACCTGCCTCTTTCCTCTCTGGTTTCGCTGGAATGCGATATGCATGTTCGGCCCAGTTCTCATGGTCTTCGCTCTCGTGTTCTTGCAGTCTGTGTACACCATTCTTTCTCCTATTCCCACTATCATGTCGCTTTCTAGTCTGAATACATGTCACAACATGGTACACAGCTTCATCTATGTCACTGGGTTCTTTGATGTACTCGACTTCCCAGCTAAGATCTTCATCATGTAGTCCATCGAAAAACCTCCTCACCAGGTCTTCTCTTCTCGTTCTGTGGTCTCTTTCCTTGTATGCTTTATCATAGATCCGTTTCAGCTCAGCAGCGTACTCCTCTACTGTTTCCCTTGGTCTTTGATCTCTCTTGCTAAACTTGACTGCAAAGTTCTTTGGTGTCTCAATGACCCGAAAACGACAGTTGATCTCGTTGATCAGCTCATTGTAGTCCCTTAGGACATCTTTCTTTAATTGTGTGTACACAAACTCTGCCGCAATCCCTTCAAGTTTTGGCAGTAGTTGATCAAGTCTCTCCTCCTCAGTCCAATTCTGCCTCTCTGCTATCGCTTCAAACCTGTTGATCCATACTGGCCATTCTTCTTTCCCTGTAAATGATGGAATTTTTACGTTGCTATGGTAACGATGCTGGTCCCGGTTGCTAGCTGTTCTTCTGTTATGACGTTGCTGCACCCAACCCTCATCTCTGTCATCAAAATCAGGATAGAGTCTTCTTTTCTCTATGAGTGTTGAAGGCTGTTCCTGCTCTTCTCTGTTCTGCCCGTCTCTGCAATTGTTATTGTAGCCATGTGCTTCTACGTCAGAGTGCCTTTGTTGTTTGGGGCCAAGCGCATTAACCAATACGTCCGACACATTCTTTAGGACTTTTATCATCTGAGTTTGCATCTTGACCATCTCATCCACCGCCTTTTCTATAAAAGATTCTCGTCCTACAGTGCTGATACCATGGTCAAGTAGGTCCTCTGCTTCATGGTCTGCTTCAAAGTCTCTAATAAGTCTTTTGTTGATTTTGTGGCCTGTAACCTTTGACATGATTTAGTGGTCTATCTCCTCTTCATCTGTGTCTGTATTGTTTACTAAACTGTATTCTTTTCTGGATCTTCTTTTGTTGATTTGGTGGCCTGTAACCTTTGGTGTGATTTGGTGGACTGCTTCCTCCTCATCTGTGTCTACTTGATTTACTAAACTGTATCTTCTGTTTGATCTTCTTTTGTTTATTTGGTGGCCTGTAACCTTTGATGAAATTTTGTGGACCGATCCCTCTTCATCTGTGTCTACATTGTCTACTGATCTGTATCCTCTGTTGGATTTTCTTTTGTTGATTTGGTGGCCTGTAACCTTCGATTTAATTTGGTGGACTGATCCCTCTTCATCTGTGTCTACTGAACTGTACTCTCTGTTGGATCTTCTTTTGTTGATTTGGAGGCCTGTAACCTTTTGTGAGATTTGGTAGACTGCTCCCTCCTCATCTGTGTCTACATTGTTTACTGGACTGTATCCTCTGTTGGATCTTCTTTTGTTGATTTGGTGGTCTGTAACCTTCGATGAGATTTGGTGGACTTCCCCCTCTTCACCTGTGTCTACATTGTTTACTGGACTAGATCTATATCCTCTGTTGGATCTTTTGTTGATTTGGTGGCATGTAACCTTCGATCTAATTTGGTGGACTGATCCCTCATCATCTTTGTCTACATTGTTTACTGAGCTGTACTCTCTGCTGGACCTTCTGTAGATTTGGTGTGCCATCACCTCTTCATCAACGTCTGTGTTCTTTACTGGACTGTGTCCTCTCTTGGATCTAGATCTCATATCGTCAATCTCTGAAGCGTCTCGATGGACTGTAGCCTGAGCGTCTTTGAAGAATACTTCTGTCTCTTGCTCTAACTCTGAATCCGCCATTCTCTAATGGAACCGTTCTCTAATCAAGACGAGGTGTCGATCACTGGATCTAAGATAATAATCAAAGATCCCACCCAGCTGCCAACCACAAATGTCACGTGCCGAGCGGTAGTACACGTCAATTCAGGGGTCTGATTTGGATCCAAATTGGTAGCGTGATTCAAGATCACCCCTTTCTTCTCTCTCTTTCTCTCAAATAAATATTAACTAAAATGGACTCTCTTTCATGCGGCAAATAAAGTAAAAGTAAGGCTTAATCAAATTTTATGTGATGCTTTATTTATATCCTACACAATAATAATAAATCTCAAGTCACTAGACTTCTTCTATTTTTAACTAATTCTATTCTAAAAGAGTAAGGCAATATGGTGCCGCACCTTTAAAATTCTATCTCGAGAGTCCTGGCTTCGTCTGCAACCCGGGGTATTTATACAGAAAATTGGTCACGTGGTGTGCACCAAATTTCTGGTGCGATTTAACATTAAAATCGCACCGAAAATCTGTTGCACAAAAACCGCACCAAAGTGTGCACTCCTTATATGGAGCGCACACCAAGTGTGCACTCCTTATATGGTATGCGAAGACGCTGGCACTGCGCGGACCTAAAAATTACTAAAACAGTACCAATATCCCTTTCTAAAAATACAAGAATGTTATAAACATGAGGGGGAATATATTTAAAAGGGACACTCATAGTTAAAATATGGAATAAATTACTTTTCAAAGAGCTATTGTGGATTGAAGTCTTGCCGCTACTGTACTATGTAGTAACCAAGACTAACAACAGGTCCTACTAGAAGGTGAGACGTCCAAAGCAGCAGATGTCATCTCGGGCGTGCCGCAAGGTACTGTACTTGGGCCGCTCCTTTTCCTCACATATATAAACGACCTCCCAGATTGCGTCTCTCACTCAGACACCCGACTCTTTGCTGATGATAGCATTCTCTTTCGTCACATTAAGACCCAACAGGACGCCACTCTGCTGCAGCAAGACCTAGAGGCCCTTGAAAAGTGGGAAAGAGACTGGCAGATGGCTTTTCATCCAGCAAAATGTACGGTACTCAGGATAAGTGGTAGCAGCCGTCATAGGATAGAATATAACTATACCCTCCATGGCAAAACACTCAGCTCTGCAGAAAACAGCAAATATCTCGGAGTCACAGTTAGCGATGACCTGCAATGGAAGAGCCACATCAACAACACTGCAGCTAAAGGCAGCCGAACGCTGGGCTTTATAAGGAGAAACCTCGGAGAATGTTCACCAACCGTCAAGGCAGCGGCATACACTACCATAGTCAGACCAACTCTAGAGTATGCCAGCAGCATATGGGATCCCACAAACAAGACTGAGGCCCACACCCTTGAACAGATCCAGCGGAAAGCAGCCAGGTTTGTCCACAATTGTTACACAGACAGAACCCCTGGATGTGTAACGAAGATGGTGAACGACCTAAACTGGGATTCCCTGCAACACCGACGCTACATTTCAAGATTGGTGATGCTTTTCAAGATAAGCAACAACATCGTTGAGGTCCCTGATAACCCGCTCAGCCAGAGTGACTCCAGAACACGAGGTGCCAACCGCTTTTACCAAATCCCGGCCAATACATCCACATACAAGAACAGCTTCTTCCCCAGAACGATCCGAGACTGGAACTTGCTGCCGGCCAGAACCACCAACTGCCTGACTCTCGAGAGCTTCAGGGCAGAGGTCAGGGCCTTCCAACCCTAAATACCCAACCACTGTATATAATTTTATTTGTAAATAGACAGCTGTTTTATCGGGCATCACAGTTTTTAACACAGGGTATAATACGTTCCATGAGGATCCCTACCCTTATATTGGAAGAAGAAGAAGAAGAACAACCCACAATGCATCACTTCAATACAAACCAAGATGGCCTCCAAGCACATCCTTCTCACAATAATGAACCATAACAAATACAAATACAGGCTGAATAAAAGATGCTGCGGGAGCTGACACGATCTGGAGGTAGAATATATCGTAAAGATTACAGTTAGGAATTATAATTATGAAATGACACTTAAAAAACAGCCACATAGGCTGACGTTATAAACATGAATGCTGACAAACAACAAACGTGTTTGTCAACCTAAAACCAGAACCTTACATTACTACAGTCTAGAGCCAGGCTATGGAGTAAAGGGTTAATTCGATGACAGGACGACATACAAAATTTCATTGAAAAGATTAAGTGAAAAATGTGGTCTAAACAGTGTTAACAATGTTTTTCTAGGATTTGATCTAGTGACCAAGGTTTTGATCTGACATTACTCATATTCGATCCTTACCTAGATTTTTTAATAAGGTAAAGGTTTTGACCAAATTTTATTTTGATTTAAGATGCCGGACAAATGGCAATCCCAATAGCTCACTCTGAGCTTTGCTCAGGTGAGCTTAAAGTTGACTCAAACATTAGTAGTGTGTTAATATAAACACAAACTTCCAGCATTCCAAAGCAACACTCTGTCAAGAGTGCACAAAGTAATTACTAAACAAGTCCAAAAACTCAGGTGACAACTAAAGAAACTAGAACCATTCCAAAGGGTTAGACAAAGGCAGAGGTCATCCAAACAAACTCTGACAATTGTCCTATACTGCTTACCTGTTGTCCCTAGAGCTGAAATCAGAGACCAGCAAGGGTTGAAATTATAAACTATGGTGCTCCCTCCCAGGGCTGCCATAAATTGACATGAAAAATCCTAAGATTTCCAAATTTTCATTTTTCAAGTGCGATTTTACGAATCGTACCTTTACCCCATAGCATTTTTCTTGTTTTGTTGACATGCGACTACTTAAAGCAGGCTGTCAGTAAAGCAGAATGCGCCTTAGGGCGCATTCTGCTTTACTGACAGCCTGCTTTAAGCTACCATATACTGGGGAAAAATCCGGAGATTTAGGATATATCCTGTGAAATGGCAGCCCTGCCCTCCCTACAACAGCCCTCCCAACCACGACTCAGTCTCCCTCCTTACAACTACCCTTGTCCCAGTTCCCTAAACAGGACCATTATATCCAACCTATTCACAGCTGCAATAGCATCTGCTTAAAATTGTTGTCTGCTGTTTTCCTCAAAGTAACACAATGGACATTTTGACAGAAAAAAATTATTTTCTTAAAGTTAAATTGGACATTTTGACATTAGAAATATAATGAAGAGAGACAAACAGCTTGAATCCAGATCAGACACAGCGTAACGCGGCGTCTGATCTGGATTCAAGCTGTTTGCAAATGTAAACCAATTTCCCCCTCTATAACACCTCCCTTTTGAACAACACACACTTTTTGTCTCCCATTAGGTGTCGTTGTAGAGGGGGGAGCGCTGTACCATCTTACACTGAATGTGGAACTTTTATCTAGATGATATTTTTAAACTAGATCTGTTGGCAAGGAGCTAACAAATACCCCCACTGTGCTTACAAGCAAATGAAGCTAAAAAGTATGAAACATTTAATTTATATTATCTCCACTTAAAAACTGGAGTAGAGTGGGTGCGGGTATTGCCGAACATGCTTCTAACACCGACTACTTTTAAATATATGCGGTATCACTTCTCAGAGCTGGATAAGCTACAATATGACGTCACAATCATAACGTCATATCTTTTTCTGACACGACCGTGATACTTTGAAGCCGCCGCTGTGTACATTTTCAACAGTATGCATATAAACATAAATCACGGGTTGAGGAGGGTACAGTGTTACGCAGTTTCGAATTCCGAACATGTGACGTCATAAGATGCTAGCGTCATATGATTTTTGTCCTGTATAATTAGAACATTGTTTTTAAGTTATAAACGCTTACTGCTTCATGTTTGACAACTCTGCTTTCAAATCGGGATTAATTAAACAGAGTTATCTGGGTATTCGGTAATAGGAACAGTAATGTTTATATATGTTTCTATTACCGACTACATACATAGCCATTGAAATTGGATTTATTAAAATGACCTAATTAGCTTAAACTACACAATTAAAGTTGTTATATAGGTGTTTGTTGATTCTATATAACCAGATACATAAGTTTCCTTTCTTTTCTTTACATAAATGAGTCGACAGATAGACCTATGCTAAACGCCAGTGCTACTCTGAAGAATACACAAAAAATCTTCGGCATCTTTATTTTAAACTACCGATACTGCTAAAAGTTTGATTCAGCTGATAGTAAAAAGAAATTGCAAATAATCACCTTGAATGTTCGCTTCTTATAGCATCCAATTAGTATCCTCACTTTATACATACTTTGCAAACACACATTAACACCGACACATTTTACACACAAAGTGACAAAAACATCACAGCATAATTGAGGGGGCCCCGCCCATTTCCATCATTTACTTATAATTCGCAGGAACTCTATATACGTTCCTGGTATTCAATACTCTAGCTCTGGCTATAGATATATATATCCAGATGTATATAGTAAACAAAATTTCCAGCTGAACTGAGGACTCTTACTAAACTTGAAGACGGTCTCGCTATTCCTAAATCCTTTGATCTGACCGACATCCAGGTTCCTTTTGTGTAAAAGTAATCAGACCATCTGTTCATAACTAAATCCCACAAGGACATGAAACAAAAATATACTGTACTATACGAAATTTTACATTACGGCACTGAATTCCTTTTTAATGCCAAATGCACTTGTGGTAATTATAACCAGGGAAATGATCAGAACACACCTATTAGCCAGACACTTTCAAATATCGCCAGTTGATACTGTGTTAATTTGTTCATATTCGGCAGAAATCATGACACGTGTATTCATGGATTACTCCTAATGTGGCAGTTCTCTGACTGTTTAATACAGTGGGAAAATAAGGTTTGGTATGGGCAATGTTTATTACGTAATTGCTCCCAGCACTGGTAAATAGTCGAATTGATTTAGAATAAACGTTGTTGCAACATAGGGGTAGCTGCGATTCCGTACCTGTAGACACTCTAAGACACAGTGTACAGTTACGATATCGCAACTACGTAGGGTTTAAACCATTTAGTGGGAATAAAATGCTTAATGCCTACTTTCAGGTATGATTTGGATGATTTCTAAAATAAAATACAAAGTGTTCGGAAAAACAAACACATGTGTTCGGTGTTACAGACAGTAGTCGGTAATTAAAGCATTTTGGTCTAGTTGCAAAACTGACTTATTCTCCGTCAAATATAGCGTTATGTAGTGGAGTGTTGCTCGAAAATACTTATTACAGTTGTTCCTTATACCCTGTTGCTAACATTGAATGCACATGCTTATATTAATGAACATATCATATAAAATTGCTTAAGTGGTTGGTAATACCCGCACCCGCTCTACAGTAAAACCCCTCTATTACAACCACTTTTACAAAAGCTAATTGGTTGTATAAAAGACAGCTTATAGCAAGGTGACGGTAAAACAGAAAGCTCCTACAGGAGCTTTCTGTTTTACTGTCACCTTGCATTAAGCAGTCACCTGTTCTTGACCCCTAATAATTAATACACTTAAGTGGTCGTAATAGAGGGGTTTTACTGTATTGCTAAAATATTTTTTCAAGCATATCTTGAGATGGTACTCTATCAGCCTGTAAAGTTTGGTGTTTTTTGTGAGAGAAAATCTGATAAAAGGTTCATGAGGAGTTGTGCTTACAAGCCACAAAGCAAAAACATTAAGTTAACACATTTATACCCTGTGGATTCTTCCATGTTTATATATTGGATTAGTCCATTTTTTATCAAAGGGATGCCTGGTCAAAATTTTCATTTTCATTTTGTTTAATATTGAAATTCCTATCAGCAAACAGTGTAAATTCTGATCAGACGCCGCATGATGTGGCGTCTGATCAAAGTCTTCACTGTTTGCCTATGTCCCATATATGGGATCGTGGGCACAAATGGGTTAAACTATCTCCCCTTGGAACGGGTGGATTGAAGAATATTTCTTCATGCATATCTTGAAATGGTTCTTTATCCTGAGAAATTTCTGTCAAAATCTGATAAATGGTTTAGGATGAGTTGCCCAATAGAGTATCTGTCAAATACAGTTCTGACTACCGTTATAAACAACCACAAGGATAAAGGCCCATAACTCTGTCATGGCTCCAGATAAGAGGGAGTACACTGAACAAATTCAGCATTTTCTCCTTTATGACAGAACCAAATCCTATGGTACCTTGTCCAAGAAACGATTCTAATGAGTAGTGACACGGTCACACCATAGGGTTTAATGCAGACATAAAGATTTTAGTGTTTGAAATACTCCCCTTATCTGGAGCTCTGTCTGTTATAGCTACATTTCTTAACAAATTACCCCATAAATATGCCCTTTTACGCCTTAAATTTATTCATTCACTGAAGTAAATAATTCCAATTTATACAGCCATAAAATGTTTCATAAAAAATATGTTCTATATTCTATCAGATCATAGCTTAAAGTAGGCTAAAGTAAAGTAGAATGCGCCTTAAGGCGCATTCTGTTTTACTTTCAACCTGCTTTCAGTGATCACCTGTTTTCAAAAATAGAAACAGGCTATGGGGTATTGGGTTAAACAGTATCAATGGTGTAACTACAAAATCATTGTCTTTTAGTGCTGCTTTATATTTAGAATAATTGCCTGTGTACTTTTGAACTATTTGCATGCTACGGTAGGTAATTCTTTGGTCTGCAACAACTGTCGTCTGCTACTGTTCTAAAAATAGAATTTTCAAAATTTCTTTTCAAGAATGTCAAACAGTTTGGATCCTGATCAGATGCCATGTTATGTGGTCTCTCATCAGGATCCACTTTGTTTGCAAAGGATATCATGGTTTCACTGTTTTACATGCTAAGAGATGCAGTATATAGTTTCTCATTTCTAAAACCAGACTAACAAAATGAACTTTAACCCATTACTCCATAGCCTGTTTCTAGTTTTGAAGACAGGTAGCCACTTAGAGCAGGTTGAAAGTAAAGCAGAATAAAACTCAATGCCTATTCTGCTTTACTTTCAGCCTGATTATAGCTACCATCTGCTTAACTATAGAAAATATTTCTTACCCTGAACATTCATGACTGTATAAAGTGGAACTATTTTCTTCAGTGGAGGAATTAAAGCATAGAAATGTAGTATTTATGGAGTAATGAGTTAAGCCAGGTTTGTGTTTTTGTGCACAGTAAAACCCCCTCTATTATGACCACTAAAAAGAAGGCTAATTAATTGTATAATTGACAGCTCAAAGCAAGGTGAATGTAAAACAGAAAGCTCCAAAAGGAGCTTTCTGTTTTACATTCACCTTACTTTAAGCATCCATCAGCCTTAAACACTTGATAATTAATATAATCCAGTGGTCGATATAGCCAGGTTTTCCTATTAATGTATTAAAGATCAGTCTGTTGACAAAGTCTACAGTATGTGGACGAAAGCTCCAGGTATGCTTTCAATAGTTTGTGTTTGAAAAGTCTAAATAAATAGGAAATAGATATGAAAACACAGCTTAACTTTCACCAGAATGTAATAAAGATTTTACCCTCCACTGGTAGCGGCCATTATACACTTGTCCTCCTTACACTTGCAGATGGTGTAGTTGTCATGGTCCATGCCAAAGTTGTGACCAAGCTCATGAGCGATTGTGGCTGCAGTCTGTCCCTCAGTCGCCAGATTCTAATGACATTGTACAAAAGAAAATTGAACATCCGTGAAAAATACAGTAAAATTAGGCCCAAGGTCAATTTTGGTAAAATAATTTTTTAATAGGACTTGTCAAGATGAACAAAAATTAAGATTGTCGATGAAAAATTGAAGAATTTATAGCCAAAATTATGATTTCGGACAGTGACAATGACTAAAACACCGGAGTGAGCACAATTAAAATACAGACAAAACAGGGCCTTAGGCCAAATCTAGCTTTCAGTCTCTTTAAGGCCTGTGCCTACTTAAGGCAAGATGAAAGTAAGGCAGAAAGATTTTATAGGATCTTTCTGCTTTACTTTCATCTTGCTTTAAGCTACAACTTGGATTTCAAACAATAAGAGAATACTCATTAGAGTGCAGTTTCCAATGCAGGGTAAAGGAATCCTATGGGACTTATTGGACAAAGGGGTACCACTGTCCTATGAGCTTATGCAAAAGCAAGTATAAAGTCTTAACACTACATGTATCTGTGTTTATTATATTGAATGACTGTAACAGGGCTGCCATTTCTCCGGATTTTTCCTAAATCTCCGGATTTTTTCCCAGTTCATGGTAGCTTAAAGCAGGCTGAAAGTAAAGCAGAATGCGCCCTAAGGCGCATTCTGCTTTACTTCCAGCCTGCTTTAAGTAGTCACATGCCAACAAAACTAGAAATAGGCTATGGGGTAAAGGTACGATTCGTAAAATCACACTTGAAAAATGCAAATTTGGAAATCTTAGGATTTTTCATGTCAACTTATGGCAGCCCTGCTGTAATATTGAGGCTTCACTGTAATAAATTATTATATGATCGGAGATTTTGTGATTATGTAACTGACATTGACTCACCAGGTTGACCCCACCAGAGTACTGGTAGGTACATATCGTCCCTTTGATGGCTTTCCCTACCACCCCATTGTTGAACTTTGTGTCCCTGAAATCAAAAAAAACCACAGCATATAGGCTTCACACAGTGCATTGATATTTATGTTTTACAATGACTACAGTTCAATTGGCATCAGTAAACCACCAAATAGACAACCATATGTAGTCTTTAATATCAGTTGTTACTTACCTCAATACTCCATAGTCTATTTCTAGTTTTGAAGACTGGTTGCTTCTTAAAGCAGGTTGAAAGTAAAGCAGAATGCACATTAAGGCACATTCTACTTTACTTTCAACCTGCTTTAAGTTACCATCTGCTAAGATAGAGAAAATGTTTCTTTCATGACTGTATGAATGGGAACTGTTTTCGTTAGTGAAGAAATAAAAGGAGTATTTATGGGGTAATGAGTAAGCCTAAAGCAATTTAAAATAAGGCTGAAAGCTCCTTCAGTAGTTTTTGAATGTTTTAAGCTTACTCATTTTAATCTAGAGCTCTGTGGGGCAATTGAAAATCAATGAGTTGACTTACGATATGAGCTGAGCGTTATCGTTGGGATGGTGAGGATTTATTCGGGTCCTCCGGTAGTGCAAGAAATTCTCTAAAGTCTCATCGGCAACAGTGCTAATAGGGAACAGATCACCAGACTTCCAGTTCTCAATCCCTACCAGTGCAATGTAGATGTTAAAGGTCCGATACAGCTGTAAACATAGCACATATAGATCTTAAAGGTCCTGTACAGCTGTAAACATAGCACATATAGATGTTAAAGGTCCGATACAGCTGTAAACATAGCACATATAGATCTTAAAGGTCCTGTACAGCTGTAAACATAGCACATATAGATCTTAAAGGTCCTGTACAGCTGTAAACATAGCACATATAGATGTTAACCCTTTACCTTATAAAAGCGCCTTTTAGTGCATTCTGTTTAATCCTCCGCAAGAGAAAATAATTCCAATCTATACAGTCATGAAAATGTATCTGAAGGAATATTTTTTTTATTCTAGCAGGTTGTAGCTTAAAGCAGGCTGAAAGTAAAGCAGAATGCGCCTTAGGGCGCATTCTGCTTTACTTTCAACCTGCTTTAAGCAGCCACCTTTTTTCAAAACTAAAATCAGGCTTTGGGGTAAAGGGTTAAAGGTCGGCTACAGAATGTAAAACATAGCAAATTTAACCCAATGAACCCTAGTGCTGTAAATATCTTTATAATTTATTTCTTTTTAATTTTCTCATCTTCTTAAATCTCCAATAGACTCCCTCTCAAACTTAGTTTGCAGGAGTATAATTAGACGATTTCAAAGAGATTTCACAAGACAGGATTATGTGGAGAAATCAGAAATTAGAGATGTATTTAAGTTTTGACTTATGACCATTTTTGTTGTACGGCGTTTCATAAGACGGGCCCTAGATCTGGGTCGAAACTGTCTTCAGAGATAGTGATACAGTGTTTGTAGGGTTGATTACGTATTGATTTATAGCTCATTTCTCACCTTGCTAACTATGTTGGCGATGTTCTTGGTCTTTCTGTTCTGTTTGGCCAAGTCCCTTCCATTACTGTCATACTGGAAGAGTATTAAAACATATCACATACAATGTACATGGTTACCAGAGGCAACCCAAAGTGAACATCAAAGAGAGATAATCCTAGAGTCAATTCACAGACAGATAAATAACTTGCAACCCCTGATTTCAAAGCATTTTACTCCATGGATTAGATACACAATTACACCTTTAATGCCCCATACCAATATACAGGGGTTATGTCCCGTGCACACTGGGTAGTGATAAACCAGTACGTACACTGACAAAACTTGTAAGGTGGCTGATTCTTTCCCTCTGTTCTCTCTCACACAATGTCTTTCTGTCTATGTGTTTGACTGACCGTCTCCCTCCCTCTTACTCCTCTATATCTCCTCCTCTCTCTGTCTGTGTGTGTTTTTCTATCTCTTTCTCTGTGTGTGTGTGTCTCTCTCTCTCTGTTTCTGTCTGTCTCTGTGTCTGTCTGTCTGTATGCCTTAAATTTTTGCCACCACTAAAGAATTAGTTCCTCTCTATACAGTAATGAATGTGCACTATAAGATTTTTTTATCCTTGCAAATGGTTGAAAGTGATGTAGGATGCGCTTTAACCTATTACTCCATGATACACATATTAGGCTTTTAACTTATTCCTTCACTGATGAGAATGGTTCCATTTTATACAAGTACCAATGTACAATACAAGATATTTCCTATATTCTAGCAGATTGTAGTGAAAAGCAGGTTAAAAGTAAAGTAGAATGCACTTTAACACATTAAGGTGCACTCCACTTTATTTTTAACCTACTTTAAGTAATTACTTGTCTTCAAAACAAGAAACAGGCAATGGGTAAAAGGTTTCTGGTTTTCTTTCAGCCTGCTTAAGTGGCCACCTGTCTTCAACATTGAAAACTGGCTATGTGGTAATGGGTTATACTCACAGTTCTGAAGTCATTGACAATGTACATCTCTACATAGCGAGTTCTTTTTGAGGCATCATACGGCCCACGTATTGACCTTCGGGACTGTAACACAAATGATAGAACAGTTAATTTGTTGACTGATTCAGATTAGTAAGTGTAAGGTTAGTGATTTCTTTACTTTCACATATACAGTTGACTTTCGATATCTCGAACTCGGTTAAGTCGAACATACCCGTAGTTCAAAGTTAAAACGTGGCTAAGCCACGTTTTAACTTTGAAATACGGTTATGTTTGACTTAACCTACAATGAAATAATGTAATTCGTGTGTCGACAAATCAGATTAATCGAATTAAGCGAGTTCGAGATATCGAAGTTCGACTGTATTAGACTCAGTCATAGTTAAGTATATTGTACATGCAAGTACATTTGTATTATCAAACTCCATTCAAAGCTGTAGGTAGAGTGTAAACACTGTTAGCTATGGTATTTTCAACACATCAAGGGCAGATAACTATTGACCTATGAGACCGATTTCTATCATAATCAAGTTAATTGGAGAACTTTAAGTCATAAACAATCTGAGAAAGTTTTAGAAAGATTGGATGAAAATTGTGGTTTCTAGAGTGTAATCTCTAACAAGAGGGCCATGGCCCTTAATTCGCTCACCTGAGGTCATTGTGCCTTAGCGTAATAGACAAGACAACATTTTAATATAGCTGTAAATGGAATTATCTTCCAGACAAAAAACCCATGACAAATTGGAATAACTTAAAAAAATATTGTTGGCAGAGTTATGGCCCTTATCCATGACACTTCTTCTTATCAAGCTACATGTATTTCCATATGATTATTTATTGCCCATTCTGCTTTACTTTCAACCTGCTTTAAGTTATCATCTACTAAGATATAGATACCATTTCTTATATCTTACATTTTTATGACTGTATAAAGAGGAATTATTCTCTTTAGAGGAGGAATAAATTAAATGCGTAAAAAGGCATATGTATGGGGTAATGGGTTAACATCAGTAGAACTGGAGTTATCTCAAAGACAAGAAAATATGACACTGGGAAATAACTCAAAAATCACATTGACCTTTGCAGAACATGACCTAAGTTATAAAGTTTCTAACTTTAACAAAGTTAAATTATGGCTAAGATTAAAGTTGTGGACTGACAGACAAACAAATTGACAAACAGACAAAAAAAAGCAGACAGACAAAAACAATATGCCCCCAACTGCAGGGGCATAAAAAATGTAGCAGACAACACCATATGCTACTGTTATAGTGAACCTCAGCTGACCTGAGTTCAGTTATGTAACTCTGCCAGTAGGAAATGTGGCTTAGGGGTCTAACTCTTATAATGCTGAATTGCTGTCTGCTTTACATATATTGAATGTGAATTATGACCTAGATATTCAACTGACCAGAACCATTTGAACAAAATAGGTAAAGGACATTTAGAAGTGTCACCATGCCAAATATCAAAGCTCTGGTCATATCAGTGTCAGAGAAGAAGACATTTGAAATTTTCACTATATAACTCTATGTAAAACTGTGACCCCCGGGGCGGGGCCAATTTTGACCCCAGGGGCATAATTTGAACAAACTTGATAGAGGACCTGTAGGTGATGCTATGTGCCAAATATCTAAGCTCTGGCCGTTGTAGTTTTTTACAAGAAGATTTTTTAAGATTTCCTTGTTTTTTCACTTTGGTTGCCATGGCAACCAGAGTTCTGCATTGTTTTTAATTCTTTGAACAAATCTGAAAGAGCTTGACCCAAGGAACATTTCTGTAAAGTTTGGTTGAAATCTGTTCAGCGGTATAGGAGGAGATGTCATTTGAAGTAATTGTTAACGACGACGGATGACGGACGACGGACACAGGGCCATCCCAATAGCTCACCTTGAGCCTTTGGCTCAGGTGAGCTAAAAATATTGACGATGGACATTCAAGGATAAAAACACGGACATTGAGCTTTGCTCAGGTAAGCTAAAAAGCATAAGCTCAAGATTATGAAGACTTGAGGAGGGCTCCAGATAAGAGGAAATAAACTGAACAAATCCCACATTTTCTCACTCTTTTCAGTACCAAATCCTATGGTGCTACTGCTAATTAGAATCCTCTCGAAGAAACGATTCTGAGTAACAACACCATAGGGTTTAATGCAGAAATAAAGATTAATTTTTTAGATACTCCTTTTATCTGGAGCCTTATTGAAAGACAGACCAACTGAATCCAACATGGTTTTTGGCGGTATAATTACCCGGTGTAGAACTCCATTGGTGTGTAATATTTGCTGAGTTTCATTTAATCTTAAGGAATGTCCAAGTTTGTGAGCACCTACAACACAAAGAAAACACCTATTACAACAAACGCTATATAATCTACAGGGTCAAAGGTTATAAAGCATTTTTAGTGGAGTCTGAAAACATTCTCAAGCATTTTGATTGGTCAGATTTGAGCAGAAGCTCAAATCTGACCAATTAAATGCTTGAGAATGATCTTAGACTGAACTCATTTCCTGATAAATACACAAAATCAGTTGGCAGTGGGATACAGAATGATGTATTTAGCTGGAGACATACTTGGCGGAAACAGCCAATGTGGTAATTTACAGCCGACTGGTTATATCCAGTTCCAGTAACATTAAGGACGAATGTAGTATGTACCACAAATTTACAAGAGCATCATTATACTGTCTATGACTCAGGTCATACGCTGGCTCTATATGATAGCTACCGTAGTTAACAAGGGCCACGAAGGCCCTTAATCGCACTCCTGGTACACGTGTAAAACTTGACCTTAGTGACCTAGATTACGACTGGACATGACCTATAATAAACCTTTAGAGTGTTAATAAGATTTTTCAATGATTTGACCTAGTTTTGGACCACTCACAATCCACATTTGATTTTGGCTTAGAGTTGATGTAGGCAAACATTCTGAAAATATTTTATTCAGATCTTATGAGATTTGTACCCTCTAGAGGGTTAACAATGTTTTCCTTTGATTTGACCTAGTGACCTAGTGTTGACCCCACTTTACCCATATTTCAGCTTGGCCTATATATCATTTAGGCAAACATTCTGACCAAATTGCATTAAAATCCAATCAGATTTGTAGCATCTAGAGTGTTAACAAGGTTTTTCTATGATTTGACCTAGTGACCTAGGTTTTTTTTTTTTTACCAGACATAACCCACATTAAAGCTTGACCTAGATATGAACGAGGCAAACAATTTGACAAAGTTTCATGAAAATCCAATGAGATTTGTAACCTCTAGAGTGTTAACAAAGTTTTTATGTGATTTGACCTAGTGACCTCGATTTTCTACCTACACGACCAACATTCGAAATAGAAAGCTCACCTTGGCACTGTGCCGGTTGAGCAAAAAAGTTAGTACTTACCACATTGAGAAGGTTTATTTACACTATGAGCATCATTGTACAGTCTATGGCTTGTCTGACTAAGATCAAACGCCGGCTCTATATGATAGCTAGTATCACCCGTGCTGATGTACCCACTGAAAATGCAAAAACAACATCTAAAGACTGCAAAACTGTAAAACCTGCAAAGATTTGCCTTCAATACTGTAAACAACCCATGGGGAATTAATTGGGTTAAAAGTGTATTTTACCAGCCAGTTCAAAAACTAAATAAATTTGAATATCAATATACATAATAATGCATTAAATTATTAGATTGAAATGTAAAATCATATTTCTAGAAATCATTGAGATGATAATGGCAATAATGATTAGTTGTTGATCAATGCCATTAATGTAAAAGAAGATATCTTAACATGTCAAACTAAAACAAAACATAATTATTTGTCAAAACATACATTGTCATGCACTTAACATTCAGATGGTAGCTTAAATCAGGTTGAAAGTAAAGCAGACACGCTTAAAGGTGCATACTGCTTTACTTTTAACCTGCTTTAAGTGGTCACCTGTCTTCAAAACTAGAAACAAGTTATGGAGTAATTGTTTAAACCAATAGATCACTTGCCAATTCGTTACTAAATTTGGAGCAGTAAAGGGGGATAACCTACCTTATACCATCACATGTGCTTAAGGCAACCAAAGAATGTGGTGAACCCCATATATATCCATGATAGTAACAATGGCGAGCCATCTGTCAAAGAGAAACAAACATCGACCTATAGCATCTTCCAAAGTACTACCTCCCAACAAGAGCCCTCAGGACAACAATTCCCTCCGTACAACAACCCTTGTCGCTGTTCACCAAACAAGACAATTATGTCCAAACTATTCATGTTTGAGTAAAGAGTTTGAGATGAGTCAGAGGTCGTTCTCAAGCATTTGATAGGTCAGATTTGAGCAAAAGCTCAAATCTGATCAATCAAATGCTTGACAATGATCTCAGGCTCAACTCAAACTCTTTATAACCTTGGATCCTGGACTTTTGTCCACTGAAACTCATATACTGAAAAAATATCTAGGTGTTCACTATTTGAAGATTCAAGGTATTCGTCAGTGATCTAACTTTGGTCACTTTAAAACTATTAAATTGTTTATGATACATTAAGTTATGATCTTATGATATAATCAATGATTCAGATGAGTGTTTATATTTTGCTCAGAAATAACATTACTTACTTTGTGTCGATGAGGTTTTCGTAAATTATATTTGCCATCCTGTTCATAATTTTTTTCAACGAAAGATTTTGAAAACAGCTCCCTGAAAAGAATAAGAAAAACACAAAATTTAGATGTCTTCAACTTGTAAGACAGACATTAGATCATGGCTTCATACAGACAACTTGATTAACTCAAACATAAACAAGTGCAACGGACAGCTTTATTGGCTGGAATAGTGAAATACACTCAAAACAAACACTTTCATCCAACGAATATTTCCTTTTAGCACCATCCTGAAGACAGTAAGAACATAAAACTGTTAAAGTCAAAGTTTTATTTCTCAACCCACAATTCTAACACACTTCTTGCACCCCCCTATATAAACAATGAAGGGACGTATCTGTGTTTGAATTCTCAACAAAACACTCATGGGCTGTAACGTTGTAACGTGACGTCATATGGCTTCGAAAATGCGTACACCAAGAAATGTAGCGCCATTGCTTCGGTGCAAATTAAGGTTAAATTAATTATGTGTTAGAATCAAAATAATAAATTAATACCAATGTTTTATCTTGCACTCGAACACAAGTAGTCGTTGAGATGCTTGAATTAAACCACTCGGCCTAGTGATTAAATTACTACGCATCTCAACTCCTACCAGTGTTTGATTGCACGATAAAACACAGGTATGGATTTATTTTTTCTTAATTACACTCTCCTCAATAAGGATCAGAGAAAAAACAAGAGGGCCGTGTTGGCGCTAAATCACTCTCCTAAGGAATTTTATCTAAGCTAATTTCCTTTATAAATCTATGTTAACTATAAACCACCCTCTAACCCCAGGACAATGAATTTAATTTGGTAGAAGAACTTAACCCATTACCCCATAAATACGCCTTTTTACCCCTGTCATTTATTCATCCACTAAGGAAAACAGTTCTTATTTAAACAATTAGGAATATGTATCATAAGAAATATTTTCTTTATTCTAGCAAATGGCAGCTTAAAGCAAGCTGAAAGTAAAGTAGAATGGGCCTAAAGGCACATTCTGCTTTACTTTCAACCTGCTGAAAGTGACCATCTTTCTTTAAAACTAGATACAGGCTATGGGGCAATGGGTTAAAAGGCAACACCATACTCAAAGTATCCAAGTATTGCATGGGACATGGGTCTTCTGATTTTTGACAAGAATATATCTTAACCCTTAGCCCGCCAAATAAATTGTCGTCTGCTATATTTCTCGTCTGCTTCAAGTTTCAAAGTGCTTCAAAGTTGCTCAAAATTGCTGAAAATGTTGTCCGAGTGTCAAACAGCTTGGATCCGGATGAGACGCCGAGTTACTCGGCGTCTCATCCGGATCCAAGCTGTTTGCATATGGAGCTATAGTCGTGACTGGCAGGCTAAGGGTTAAGTTGTGCAGGGCCAATTTTAATACCAGTGCAATCATTTGATTAAACTAGATAGAGGTGTTCTAGGCAATGCTATACACCAAAGTTTGGTGCCTTGTGGGGTTTGGCCAAAAAAAATCCCTATACAAGTCAATCGCCCTATTTTACCCAATGGGTATGATTTTTGCATACTTAATTGCTGATGTTCCTTAGGAGATGCTATACACAAAATATCTAAGCTTTGAGCTTTTTTAATATTTTTCACACTTTTGCTGCCATAATTTTTTTTTATGTCAACCAGAGTTATGCATTGCTTCACTTTATATGAGGTAAATTAACATAGGGAACCCGGAACCACCCAAAGAACATTGATGCTAAATTTAATGAATTTCCATTCATTTGTAAAAACAGGAGATGTCATTTTAAACTTTGATTCCAATTTTAGAACAATAGCAGATGACAATCATTGCAGATGAATAAAATGCTAAGTATGCAAAGAGTTGTATACACTGAAGTCAGTGCACACAAGTGGTGGAATCTTGATTATCTGTGCAAACATTTGGGATCCAGATGAGATGCTGCATAATGCATCAGGATCCAAACAGTTCTGAAAATAATTTTTGAAAATTCTAATGTTAGAACAGTAGAAAACAGCAATTGTTGCAGATGAATAAAATATTACCTAGCATGCAAAGAGCTATACACTGAAGTTTGTTTGTATGAATAATGATGGCTTTGACTGTGCATCTGCATTGGAGAATGTTTACTGCTAACAGACTAACACAGGGCTCCAGATACGAGGAGTATTTCAAAAATTTAAATCTTTATTTTTGAATTAAACCCTATGGTGTTACCACTCATTAGAATCGTCTCTTTGAGATGGTTCTAATGAGTAGTTACACCATAGGATTTGTGTAGACATGAGTGAGAAAATGTTGGACTTGTTCAGTTTACTCCCTCTTATCTGGAGCCTTGCGGTAACAACCTAGGCACTAAATTAAAACTGGGAACGTCCCCAATGGAAAATTGGCATGTCAAGCACCAGTTGAACAGAGATAGACAAAAACTCATCCTGTCTGAGTGAAAAGCTCAAAGCAGGGCTCCAGAAAAGAGAAAGTAAACTGAACATTCAACATTTTCTGACTTATTTCATAACCAAATCCTAAGGTGTTACTACTCATTAGAATCGTCTCGAAGAGACGATTCTAATAAGTAGTTACACCATACGGTTTAATGCAAGTGGAGGAAACAATAAGATACAATCAGAACCATAAGATATTATCTCCATGACATTCTAAACATTGTCTAAATGGCATCCTTGTATCTGTTCAAATTCAATATAACCTTTCCAACAACTATTATGGAACAGATAACATAAACTGACAATTTGTATATTAGGAATAAATGGCTTCCCATTGTTCTATTGTGTAGAGATGCGTATCAACACTTTCTATGAATTTCTGTCTTATTATATATATATATGGCATTCATCATCCAGTTTTCAAAACTAAAAACTGGAGTAAAGGGTTAAGAGATGAGACAAATTATAGCATCAGCAATAAACTTTAGCAGAAATACTTTTATAGAAAGGTGCCCTCTTAACCCATTACCCCATAGCCTTTTTCTAGTATTGAAGACAGGTGACCACTTAAAGCAGGTTGAAAGTAAAGCACAATGCGCCTTAAGGCACATTCTGCTTTACTTTCATCCTGCTTTAAGGGTGCATCAATGTCATGGCTTTGGGAAATTTTCAAAGTATATGAAAACACTCTGATGGTTTTGTATTGAAGAGCTATTTAAGATGAATGAAAAAATAGAAAAAGTGTACATTTTGGTGAACAACAATTGGCTCTACGGTCATGTAAAATTTACCCCACCCACTTCCTGTTATTTTGTCCTTTTCAAACAGCCCGCTTCAATAAAATCCATTTTAAATGAAAACAAATATGATAATTTGGTTTTGTGTTATTTATTTCCTATCTATGGTAGTATTTCTTCATACAAAAACGAATTTAAGAAAAAAAGGCACCAAATGTGAAATTTATAAAGCTCTAAATATCATCGATATGGTATTTTTTTGTAAATTTTGTAAGGGGAGATAACTCTTTTTACTTTAATAACTCAAAATTTTCAACACTGACCTTTCAATTTCTTTTCATATTTTGAACTGCCTTAGCATGGGCTTTCATCTGGTAGAATATAAGAAAAAGTTAAATACTAGAACTATTTCATTTTCAAACTTTTTACTTTTTTTCATAAAATAAAAAATCTAATAAAATCATGCCATATACAAAGCATATTTTTGATATTCAAGGATCGATATTGTTCAAACCTGGTGCCTGCTTTGTCTAAATTTGGTTTCTATATGTGAAAAAACCACCATAGACATGAAATAAATAATGGAAACCCAAATCATCATGTTTGTTTTGTTTCGAAATAAATTTTACTGAAGCTTGTACCCTGAATGGGTAAAATTTGAAAAAAAAGTCCAAATTTGACATACCTTTTTCAAATCGCTGTAGCTCAAAAACAAGGACACCACCATATATATATTTTTTCATTTTTTCATTCATCATAAACAGCTCTTCCAAAAAAACAATGTTAGAAAAAAAGTTTAATACTTTGAAAAATTGGCTTATGACATTGATACACCCTTAAGCTACCATTAGCCAGGATATAGTAAATATTTCATATGGTACATATTCATTAATGTATAAAGTGAAACTTTTTTCTTCAGTGGAAGAATAAATTAAAGGCATAAAAAGGTGTATTTATGAGGTAATGGGTTAAGGAAGATATAGCTTCTATCTATGGGAGTTTTCTTCATTATATAATCAGTCTGCTTTAGTGATGAGACCCATTTTCTATTAAGAAAACTTCAGGCTTCACAAACACAGATTTAAAGGTTATCTACACCCTTTTCCTTACCATGTATTTCATTTCCTTCCTGTTTATTTGACTTTCCTGATAAACCATGTATCAAATGGCACCAAGTGGTACTGGCTTATTACATATATTCCACATATTCCTTATCAGAGAACTTTATTACTATAACAGCCACATTCATACCAATACTCATAAACGGTTTTGCCTAGAATTTTGGTCCAAACTGCAGTAGAAACTCGATAACCTACAGGGGATTTTGCTTGACTTCCATCCTGCTTTACCGGTAAATTAAGTGCCACTTGTCTTTACCCTATTACTCTATAACTACTCATTTTTAAGCTTTTAGTTCATTGCCCCATTAAAGAGAATACATGTATTTGTGTTCGACAGTCGTGAATTATAATGCAACATCAGAAATATTTCCTATATCCTAACAGAGGATAGCTTAAGAACCCTTTATTCCATAACCTGTTTCTAGTATTGAAGATAGGTATAAGGTGACCACTTAAAACAGGTTGAAAGTACAACCTCTCTATAATGACCACTAAAATGTGTTAATTATTAGATGTTTAAGACAGGTGACTGCTTAAAGTGAGGTGACAGTTAAAACAGAAAGCTCCTTTAGGAGCTTTCTGTTTTCACTGTCACCTTGCTTTAAGCTGTCACCTGTATTTCATACAATCAATTAGCCTTCTTTTCAGTGGTGGTAATAGAGAGGTTTTCCTGTATTATAAAGAATGCGCCTGAAGGTGCATTCTGCTTTATTTTCAGCTTGCTTTAAGCTACGGTACCATCTACTAGAAAATAGAAAATATTTCTTATGAAACAAATATTCATGACTATAAAATTGGACTATTTTCTTTAGTGGTGGAATAAATTAAATGCGTTAAAATATGCATATAATTATGGACTCTTCATGGAGTACTGGATTATCGTCTGCTTTAGATAACCATCTGTCTTCAATACTGAAAACAAGCCAATTAGAAAAGTGTTCATTAAGCTATCTTACCAAGACAGCTAGTATATAAAGCTTTTCTGACTGAGTTTATCTGTCACTAAATGTTATTTCCTATGATTCATATATATTCATGTTAGTATAAAATTAAAATGGGACTATATTCTATAGTGGAGGAATAAATCAAATTCATTAGAATATGTATACAGTAGAGAATCTGTTATTCTTTCCCGTTTAAACGCAAACGTACGCAAACGCAAAGCACTAAAACGTAGAAAAGAACAACTTTTGGACAATTCTGATAATTCTTGTTTATCTTGGTGGCAAACAGTTTGAAGCCTGATCAGACGCCGGGTTACCCGGCGTCTGATCTGGCTCCAAACTGTTTGCACTGCAAATAATAGTTTTAGCGTAAACGCATTTATTGGGAAAGAATAACAGATTCTCCACTGTATATGGACTCTTTATGATGAGTAATGGGTTATCATATGCTTTAAGTAACCATCTGTCTTCAATACTGAATCCAAGCATATGGGGAAAGTGTTAAGCTGTCTTACCAAGACAGTTAAAGCTTTCTTACATACTGAGTTTATCTGTAATGTTATTACCTGTATCTGCAAAATATTACTGTCAAAACACCAACTAAACCTTCTCAGGAAAATGATGTCTGCTATAGCACAAGGCTATCTTAATTGTTAAGATACATAATCAGGTTAGGATTCTGTGGAGGGACTATTCATAGTTATACAGACAGGTATATATCAAGTTCAGGCAGGGAATGCAAGGCAATAATCTTACTCACTAAAACACCTGTTATTAACCCATTGCATGCTGGGTAATATTTGGCGACCATTTTAAAATGTCGTCTGCAGCGGGTATAACTCAAATATATTTGCCTAAGCGTATCCTGCATGAAATGGGTTAATGCCAATAACATGTTGTTGTATATACAGAGGGTTCTTTGTACTTATGAGTTGTTACAATAATTGTAATAGATATATGTCAATGCAAAAGTACAGTTAAAACTTTGTTTATGATCGTTAAATGATGGTGTGACCTTTAAAGAGGGGTGACTGCTTAATGCAGGACTAAAGTAATGCAGGAGACTCCTATAGAGCTCCTAAAGGAGCCTTCTGCATCATTTAAGCCCTGCTTTAAGCTGATACCTTTCATATATACTACCAGTATAAATATATCATTTTTGAATGGTCATTCAATACAGGTTTGTACTATATTATATATAAATCAAAATCATTAATATATGTTTAGTTCCCTCAATACACCAATGATGAAGTTGTTGGCCTTTCAGTCCAGGTCACAAGTTTGATCCTTAGTCCCTTTAATTAGTCATTTGGAGTGGACATTAACCTTTGCCTTCATCAATTCATAAGTAAGAGTGTGTCAATGCTTTACGTATTATTCATAGGGTACATTTACATGTTTCAACTTTCTATTCTGCTCTCATAGAGAGACATAGGAAACATTTCCTGCAATCTGAAACATGGGTCCTTTAGGAGCTTTCTGCTTTACTTTCAGTCTGCTTTAAACAGCTACCTAACAGAAACACAGGTAAAAGCTATGACAGCAAGGGTTAGTCCTAGTCCACATGTGACCCAACTAAAAGCAGGAAGTTAAAACCACAATCATCAAACATACAAATTTTGCTTGTTGCTCAGGAGAAATGAAACATGATATTAATTACTTTCTCAGACCAGGCGTACACTGACACCAGTACAGTAGAACCTCTCTATTACGACCACTAAATTGTGTCAAATATTAGTTGTTTTAGACAGATGACTGCTTAAAGCAATGTGAAAGTGAAACAGAAAGCTCCTTCAGGAGCTTTCTGTTTCACTTTCACATTGCTTTAAGCTGTCACCTGTCTTTTTTACAGACTATTAGCTTTCTTTTTAGTGGTCCTAAAAGAGATGTTCTACTGTATGTTATTACTGATGTAAGATACATACAACCACTATACCATACCCGTTGATCTAATACAGTGGAGAAAACATTGATCTTTCCTTTATGAATAAGCTTTGGGCTTTACTTTCATCCTGTTTAAAGCACCTGTCTGCCTTAAAAGAAAACTCCTGTTTACATATGTTGACAACTACAGTAAAACCTCTCAGTTACGACCACTAAATTGTGTTAGTTAATACATGTTTTAAAAAGACAGATGATTGCTTAACCCTTTACTCAATAGCCTGTTTCAAGTTTTGAAGACAGGTGACCAGTTAAAGCAGGTTGAAAGTAAAGCAGAATGTGCTTTAGGGTACATTCTGCTTTACTTCCAGCCTGCTTCAAGCTACCATCTGCTGGAATATAAACAGAAAATATTTCTTATGATACATACTTATAAATAACTGTATAAATTAGAATTGTTCTCTTCAGGAGGAATATATTAAAGGCATAAAAATGTATATATCTACATTGTATTTGGTAATAGGTCATAACAAGGTGAAAGTAAAACAGGATAAACAGAAAGCTCCTGAAGGAGCTGTTTCCTTTTACTTTTACCTTGCTTTAAGGCAACACCTTTCTTTTATACATCCAATTAGCCTCCTTTTTAGTGGTCATAATAGAGAGGTTTTTACTCTTTCAGCTGTTGAAACATGCACGTATGACTAACAAGAGTCCTTGCCTCACAATGTCATATACATGTATCTGACTGACCTTGTTGACATTCATGACTTGTTTCAATTAACCGTTTGTTTCCTAAACCACCAATTAATGGCTACCAGTATGTATGTCAAAGACACTGAGTCTAGTAATATCAGTGTTGAACAGTGTCATTACAAGTCCTACATCAAACCCACCAACATACACACTGGCAATAAATTACAAACTTACATGCTTCATATTTCATATTAACGCTTTGCATGCTGGGTAATTTTTTCGTCTGTAACAATTGTCATCTGCCACTGTTCCAAAAATTAGGCTTTTGAAATTTGCTTTTCAGAACAGGGTCAAAGTGTCAAACAGTTAGGATCCTGATGAGACGCCGCATTATGCGGCGGCTCATTAGGATCCAAACTGTTTGCAAATGCAATCACTGTTCTGCAGCTAACATGCTTAAAGTTAAAAGGTCTCCAGTATTCTCTCTTTTCAGCAAAATATAATTTATGTCATCTGCTTCAGTTTTTATGTCTGCTCAAATTCTAAACTCATTTATGAATAACGAAACTTGTGTTCAGTTATCAGTATCCATTCAATGAAACTGGGGAAATCTCTTAACCCATTTTACTTGAATATTTTGTATTGTAATGAACTCTCCCATTATTCTTGCTGGATAGATATATATACAAGGGTGATCTAAAGACCACGCACAGTATTTGACCATACAACAGATCATTTTATATGAATAGAAGATAGTGCAGACACTAATGTCAGACGCCACAAATTGTGGTGTCTCATCAGGGTCTACACTGATTGTTTATGTTTACTTTTGTGGAGGACAGTCATTAATGGGTTAACGCAGCTATGTGAGTATACAATATGCCATTTACAAACTGTACCAGTGAAGAGTACACTTGTTCTACAGTGTAGACCTAGCACCTTAAGGCTGAATCTGCTTTACTTTCTGTCTACTTTAATTAAGCAACCATTGGGCTGCGAATAGAAAACAATTTTTTATAGGACATATTCATGACTGTATCAAGTGGAACTATTTTCTTTAGTGGATGAGTTAAAACCGTAAAAAGGTATATTTATGGGGGGAAATGGTTATAGGCCACCAACATGCAGTCTGAAACATTTAACCCTTTGAACCCTAGCCCTGCATATAGACGTCTTTTCCAACAGTGTACATGTGAATAGTACACTTGTCCTGTGCAAACAGTGAATACCAAGATCAGAGGGCTCCGAAGGGAGCCCTCTGATCAGGGTCTTCCCTGTTTGTCATAATGCCAAAATTGACAAAAACAACCCTTAAAAGTCAGAAAGGGACTAGACAAAAATCGAAACTAGAATTGTCCATTTAAAGTTTCAGGGAGGAAACATTTAAAACAGCTATGAAGGAAGAGGTGAAGATAAGTTTGATTGTAGTCAGGAAATACTCCACATTGTTACAAGTGGTAGTACAACTGTTGACAGGTGGTGCCAGCTCATACAGGACATTCCCCCACACTACTACACCATTCAAGTGCACCTCAGACAGCTAAAACCATTTACTGCTTTAACCCATAACCCCATTCGTTAATGCTAGACCAAACGGCAAAATCTGTTTAACCCATTACCCCATAGCCAGTTTCTGGTTTTTAAAATAGATGCCTTAAGGTGCATTCTGCTTTAAGCTAATATCTGCTAGAATATAAAAAATATTTTTGTGTTTTTTATTTGTGACAGTATAAATTTAAACTATTTTCTTCAGTGGAGGAATAAATTACAAGAGCCGTATACGGCCCTAAATCGCCCATCTGGGACCGTTGATGTAAATGTAACATATCTTGGAAAGCTGAGAAATTATGACAATATGATTGTGCCAATTGCTGATTGGATGATGCTGAGTGCAAAATAGCTAAGCTTAGGGTACTGTAGTTTAAGAGAAGATTTTTTAAGTGTTTTTTTTTTTAAAAAAATCTATTTTTAGCTCCTATGACCTAAATATGCAACGGACCGGAACCATTTGAACAAAATTGGTAAAGTACCTCTAGAAGTTACACCATGCCAAATATCAAAGCTCTAGCTATATTAGTTTCAGAGAAGTAGAGGTTTGAAGATTTCACTATATAACTCTATGTAAATTTGTGACCCCCGGGCCAGGGTCATATTTGACCCCAGGGACATAATTTGAAAAATCTTGATAGAGGAACTAAAGATGATGCTATGTGCAAAATATCTAAGCTCAGGGTACTGTGGTTTCAGAGAAGAAGATTTTTAAAGTTTTTATTGAAACGATCTATTTTTAGCTCCTGTGCCCGAGATATGCAACGGATCGGAAATATTTGAACACCTTTCAAAGAGGTCTATATAAGGATCAATCCTGCCAAGTTTGGTTAAAATCCATCCTGTAGTTTAGGAGAAGATGTCGTTTAAAGAAATTGTTGACGACGGACAACGAACGGACGACGACGGACACAGCACGATCAAAATAGGTGTGAAAAGTCGTATTTATGGGGTAATGGGTTAATCTTGTACATATGGGCAGACAGACAGATGGACAGAGCGCCAGGGGCGGGCTGAGTGGACAATCACTATAATGCCTCTGCTTCAGTAGATGGTTGGTCATACAATTGATGGAAATGTTACCTGAAGCCCTGCCTATGACACATTTTGTTTCTTGGCCAAATGGTCAAAGGACTGCCCTCATCATACTGAATGCTGACCAATGACAATAAGTTTTAACTCGGTAAACTCGAGAGATTAATATGACCTGCCCAAGGATCTAACCACAAACCTGCTCTACTATTAAGTACAGTACTATTGCACTGAGGAAACTGTTCGAATACAGTAAAACCTGTGTTAAGCAACCACTAAATGAAGATGCATGGTCATCTTGAAAGACAGGTGACCACTTAATGCAGGTCAAAAGTCATGCAGAAGGCTCCTATAGAAACCTTCTGCAAGACATTTTCCTGCACTGCCACCTTTCATTAATACTGCAAACTATGAATTCAGTATGTTGTTGAGCCCTCTTTCAATAGTATTTTATTAGTAAGTAACTCTTGTGGGTTATAAAGTTCCCTTACAAATCTTTTTAATTACCAAAATATGAACCAGTCTTACTGTACTTCAGAAATTCTGGGTGGTGTAATAGATACTGGCCTAAATTAGCAAACCGTGAAGACCCTGATCAGAGGGTTCCTATATACACTGTTGCAAGTGTAATTACTGGTAGTATATTTTAAACAGGTCCATGGTGTGGAAAGATTATCCTCTTTCAGTGGTCGCTGAAAACTGTGTGAGGTTGGACTGTAAATGTCATCTGTACAAAATACATCCTGTCGAAACTGATACATTTCTCCTCTACTAGTTACTGATAACAGACCTTAGAGTCCCTGTAACTTTACTATACAGTTAGCATTTGACACATTCCCTGAACAGAAGGTACATAGACAATCAGTGTTGATCCTGATCAGTACAGCAGTACTTTATACTAGAGAGATTTAACCTATTGACCCTATAAACTTTTATAAATACAGTACAGCCTCTATTACAATAGTCAAACACTTAAATAAGACTACTTGATCATATATAAAAGACAGGTGGCAGCATAAAGCAAGGTGAAAGTAAACCAGAAAACTCCTTAACCCTTTACCTGATAGAAGCGACTTTTAGCGTATTCAATATATTCCTCCGCTAAAGAAAATAGTTCCAGTTTAAACCCTCATGAACAATAACCATTATATATATTGTATATATCCTAGCACATTTTAGCTTAAAGCAGGCTGAAAGTAAAGCAGAATGTGCCTTAAGGCACATTCTGCTTCACTTTCAACCTGCTTTAAGTGGTTACCTGTTTTTCAAAACTAGAAACAAGCTATGAGGTAAAGGGTAAACTGTTAAAAGGTTACTTTGTTTTACTTTCTCCTTGCTTCAAGTGGCCACATGCCTTAAACACAAAATACATACCTTAATTAGGGATATTACTTTTTGTCACAGTGACACTGCACAACATGACATCCCTAATGCTTCAAAGACCTGTATAGGCTGATGAAGTGCAGTAGGAAGCCTTTAACCCTTAGCCCGCCAAATAAATTGTCGTCTGCTATATTTCTCGTCTGCTTCAAGTTTCAAAGTGCTTCAAAGTTGCTCAAAATTGCTGAAAATGTTGTCAGAGTGTCAAACAGCTTGGATCAGGATGAGACGCCGAGTTACTCGGCGTCTCATCCTGATCCAAGCTGTTTGCATATGGAGCTATAGTCGTGAGTGGCAGGCTAAGGGTTAAATGCCTATTCCCCTACTTCAATATCTGTAAGAATCTTTTACTAAGTTATTAGTGTTTAACTCTTTCATCTGACCCGTTGTCAGTCCAGCTTGAAGAAGACATTGTATGTGCAGACAGTGTGGAGAGCTTTAAGTCAGCTCTCCAACAGTGCTACTAAAGCACCCCTCTCTCTTCTGGTGCATAAATGCCGTAACAGGCCCTGCACTGTATTTAATCAGATTCAGATCTGCTTCTATTCTTGAAATAGAATTTTCCCATTTTCCAAATTTCTTTTCAAAACCCGGTCAGAGTGTCAAACAGATGGGATTCTGATGAGACGCTGCATTATGCCGAGTCTCATCATGATCCAAACTGTTTGCACAGATTATCATGGTTAAATTCACCGCAGGCATGCTAACATTTAAGACTAGTGGTAGAATAAAGAAAGATGAAAAGAAAGCAGAAAACTCATGAAGATTCTTTCTGCTTTATGTCCATCTTGATCTAATCCCTTCCTTCACCTAATAATGATCCATTAGAACAGATTTGGGTCCAAACTATGTGAGTCAAGAGGCACTTGACAGTATAATAGCTAGGGGAGTTTATCTACAAACAGGATCTGTGTACAACTGCACTTCCTTCCCTCTTAGCATGCTAGCAGTGAAACATGATAACTCTTTCCTCCCTGAAACTTTAAATGGACAATTCCAGTTTCCATTTTAGTCTAGTCCATTTCTGACTTTTAAGGGTTGTTTTGTCGATGTTTGGCATTATGACAAACAGTGAAGACCCTGATCAGAGGGCTCCTTTCGGAGCCCTCTGATCTGGGTCTTCACTGTTTGCATAGGACAAGTGTACTATTCACATGTACACTGTTTGGAAAGGACGCCTATATGCGGGACTAGGGTTCAAAGGGTTAACCTTTGTAAACAGTTTAGATCCTGATGAGACGCCGCATAATGCGGCGTCACATCAGGGTTGAAACTCTCTGACCCTGTTTTGAAAAGAAAACTTGAAATTCTATTTTTAGACAGCAGCAGAAGACAATTGTTGCAGACGAAAATATTACCCAGCATGAACTTCCTTAAAGCTGTATCTATGCATCTGCTTTGACTTATTACAAATGTCTTTGCAGACTAATCCCTCATCTAATTAACCCATTACCCCTGAAGCCTGTTCCTGGTTTTGAAGACTGAGGACTACTTGAAGCAGGGTGAAAGTAAAGCAGAAAGCACCTTAAGGCACATTCTGCTTTACTTTCAGCCAGCTTTCAGCTATGACCTGCTAGAATCAAGAATATTCAAGACTGTATAAATGGGAATTATTTCCTTCAGTGGATGAATTAATTAACTCTTTGAACTCTAGTCCCGCATATAGGCGTGCTTTTCAAACAGTGTACATGTGAATAGTACACTTGTCCTATGCAAACAGTGAAGACCCTGATCAGAGGGCTCCGAAAGGAGCCCTCTGATCAGGGTCTTCACTGTTTGTCACAATGCCAAACATTGACAAAAACAACCCTTAAAAGTCAGAAATGGACTAGACTAAAATGGAAACTGGAATTGTTTATTTAAAGTTTCAGGGAGGAAAGAGTTAAAGGTGTAAAATGATGTTTTATGGAGTAATGGGTTAACTCAGCCCTAGTGACACTACTGACTAGGTATACTTGTCATTTACAAACAGTGTACCAGTGAAGAGTCATAACACTTGTCCTATGCAAACAGTGTAGACCCTGATCAGAGGGCTCCTGAAAGAAAACTCTTATAAAGGTCTGAACTGTTTGCAGTAAATTGTAAAAAATAACCCTAAATAGTCACCATTGGACTTGATTGGAAACTGTCCTATTGAAGTTTAAAAGAGACTGAAAACAAATGGTGTATCTGCATTAAAATAAAAGAAAATATTCAATTAAAAGAAAATTTCTGGCATCATTATGCACATTAATCAATATTTTGATGGACCCCCATGGTTCTCACTCGGTGTGAAAATACAGTTTACACAGCAGTAAACTGTGCAAAGCCAATGCCACAAATCTCAAGTTGTCTAGAGAGGCCCTCACACTCAAGGTTTTTTTCAATGGGTTTTACTTACCAAATTTACAAATTTAAGGTATGGGCCTCACAAGAAGCGCTTGGGTGAGTATATTCCTAGACAAGATAGCCGTAAGGACAAAACTCGCACATGACTGTATGATTTTATACCTGGTTTGGTGTTACCACCGAAAAAAGATCAGGAAAAGTCTTTAACAATCAATTAAAGCATTTGTGTGTGTGTTGTGTTCGTAATAGAGGTTTCACAGTATAATGTAGTCACTCTCTATGCATTAAGGGATGATAACGTCTCACAGACACTGTATCATAATGCAGCCAGCAGCTTTCAATCTTGCACTTTAGTCACCTGATGTAGTACAAGCATTCTAATCAATTTTCCAATAATTCTGGCAGACCACATGCTTTTGCTTTTGTGCCAAATTTTCTTCTAATTACATATTCAGTAAAACCTGTCTTTAAACTACACCTAAAATAAGTCTAAAGGATGATCCTGAAGATGTGACGGCTTAATGTAGGGCACACGTAACACAGAGAAATCTGTATGGAACTTTCATTGATTACTTTTGTTCTGCACTAGGTAGTCAGATGTCTCTTAAAGTCCCAATTCTTCCTCAATGTTGTTTACAAGGGAGGTAATATAGTATCAGGACAATCAACTACACTAATATTGCTGCAAGGCCTGTTCCAAGAATCCAATAAACAAGGTTAAATGTTTCAACACCATGAACCTGTTTAAAACATACTCAATACATTTGAAAATGAGGAAGACCCAGATCAGTGGGCTCCCATAGGAGCCCTCTGATCAGGGTCTATAATATTTTCTAATTAAAGCTACCAGTACCCATAATTCCAAGTAGACAGGTTTATATTTTGGTTATTAAAAAGATCCACAAGAAAACCTAATAGCCAATAAAAAGTTACTTAGTGTTGAAAGGGTTACATGTAAATTTGTCTGTTGGTTTGTTATATAAAATGTAATCTTTAGCCAATAAAACCATGCATGGGTATAAGTTCCCTTGGTTCAGATTCGTAGAAACCAAATTGCCCATTATTATGGCTCAGTTGCATGGTTAAATTTTTCTTACTTTATTTTGCTTTGAGCACTGCATTGCCTTCAAAACTAGAAACAGGTTATGGGGTACAGTGGAGAAAAAGTTATTTTGTCCCAATAAACACGTTTACGCTAAAACTAATATTGCAATTGCAAACAGTTTGGAGCCAGGTCAGACCCCGGGTAACCCAGCGTCTGATCAGGCTCCATACTGTTTGCTACCAAGATAAATATGAATTATCAGAATTGTCCAGAAGTTGTACTTTTCTACGTTTTAGTGTTTTGAATTTGCGTTTCGTTTTCTCCACTGTAATGGGTTAAAAACTGGTGGCAAGGGTTAACCCAATACTGATGATGTCTGCATCACTGTGTTATAAGAAACTATTGAGGCCTAGAGCCAATGTCTGCTCCTTGGAGCCTGCTATCAATAAATATATCCCTGAGATAAGAGTATAGGGTGTCTAATTGGTCCCTTGTGACCCCAAGTTACAAGCCAGGAGATATGTCTACTTGATAATAATAGTATTACCTGACTTATCCAACATCGTTCGGTACCAACTGAAAATGTCGGTTAAAGCAGTGTGTTGGTTAAAGCAGGATTTAGATATATACCATTCGACACTTGGGACCAAATATAATTATCAGATAAAGCAGGTTTTTGTCTTAACCCATTACCCCATAAATACGCCTTTGATACATTACTCCACTTGAGTCTTGAGTAGAGAACACAATGTTATATGACAAATATGAAGTTTCTGTCACATGCAGCTCTAAAGTTATGAACAAGGTTAAAGTTGTTGGCAGACAGACAAACAAACAGACAAACCGACCAAAACAATAAAGCCCCCCACTAAGGCGTGCCCTGGCATAAAAACTGTCGAAATCATTTTCTTTCCTGAAAATGTTACATTGCCTTTCAAAGCCCCCCCCCCCCCCCCCCCCCCCCCCCCCCAATCTGCTAGAACATAGAAAATATTACTTATGCTGCATATTAATGAATGCAGTAAGACAAAGTATTTATACAAAGAATGAATCTATGATGTAATGGGTTAACACTAAAAACAAGCGTTCTATTGAGGTGAAGGCAGGTTTAACAGGCTTACAGATAAACCTATGAAGTACAGGTGTGCTTCCTTGCAAATGTAAACATATGTTTATGTAAATATTTTATATTTACATGCTGAGTGTTTTAACCTGAATAAAATTCAATCAAATTTCTAGTACAACAGTACAATGAAAAACATTATTTCACAGAGCTCAGAGCTTCATAGATTAGATCCTGATCTAATCTGACGAAATGGCTGTTTTTATTTAGCTAGTAGCAATGGACCAGCCCTACAGGGTACTAATTTTTTCCCCACCTGATAAACCCACTTGATAAGCCAAACCTAGGGCAGATACAACAGAGAACACAGTTGGCTAAAATAGTAGTCAAGTCTCTGTTATTACTTAACCCATTTCTCCATAGATGTATACACATTTTAACACCTTAAATATGATATTATTTCCTCAATTGAAGAAATTAATTACATTTTATACAGTCAAACGTATGTTATCATGAGATATAGTTTCCATATTCTAGCAGATGAAAGCTTAAAGCAGGCTGAAAGTAAAGCAGAATACACCTTAAGGTGCATTCTGCTTTACTTTCAACCAGTTTTAAGTCATCACCCATCTTGAATACTAGAAACAGGCTTAGAAGTAAAAGGATAATACGTCCATCACACTGAAAATTTGCTCTGGAGGTAAAGGCTTCTTTCTAGTTTTGAAGACAGGTGACCACCTAAAGCATGTTGAAAGTAAATCAGAATCAAACTACCATCAGCTAGGATATAGAAATACTTCTTATGGTACATATGCATGCATGTCCGTGGAGGAATACTTTCAAGGCATATAAATGCCTATTATAATATAAATATATATTGCCTAATTATGGAGAAATGGGTTAAACACATCGGTGAGCAAGGGTAAACAGTGTGGGTCCAGAAGGAAGAGGCTTTCAGTACTTTCAATCTGCTGTAAGTGTTCACCTAGCTGTCTACAAAACAGGTTACTCATATGGAGTAAAGGCATATGCCATGAAACTTCACATAACAGCTACATGTAAAAGATCATGGTACTTACTTATTCCTCTTTAATGGTATCACAAAATTGTGGTATTTTGATGTAAACTTTATCACAATATCATCATGGTGACCAGCCTGAAACAAACAGAGAAACAATACTACATGACTGTACAATACTACTTATTAATAACTCTTATATAAATAGTATTTACAGAAAAATATTTTTAGTGCGACCACGAAAAAGGAAAGCAGTAAAGCAGAAATTTCCCACAAGGAGATTTTCATTTTCCTTTCAGCAATCTTAATTTTTTGCATGCCAGGTAAATCTTTTGTCTGCAACAATAATTATTGTTGTCTGCTATTGTTCTAAAAATAGAATCGTCTAAAAGGAATTTCAAAACAGGGTCAGAGTGTCAAACAGTTTGGATCCTGATGAGAGGCTGTGTTTTATGCAGTCTCATCAGGATCCAAACTGTTTGCAAAGGTAATCACTGTGGGACATAACATATCTGCGGCTAGCATGCAAAGAGTTATAATAAGAGTGGAAGGTAAATTGGTACAACTCTGGCATGTTTAAAAGACATGGTGTTTGTTGTTGTTTTATTGCAATAAATAATTTAATTATGTCACCAATTACATGGAGTTTACCTGCAGGCATACAAGTAGGTATCTGACACTAATAGGTGTTTATTTCTACAGTATTAGCTAACAGCCAGACTGATACCATCTCTTTTACAACACAACGTCCTCAACCTTTAAATTTATTGTAACAATCACTTTTACCAAAGTTCAGAAATTATGAGTTCTAGTAAAAATATCTTTTTCATTTAAATCATATAAATTAATGCAATGACATGCATTCATGGTTAAAGTATTTGCATAAATGCATGTACATCATCATTTTTTTGCAAACTGTGTAGACCAAGACCAGAGGGCTCCTTTTGGAATCTGCATTATTTGTCCTACTTACAAATTTTATCTTTGAACTAAAACCCTTCAGAGACACCATAAACTCTTCCTCAACACATGGGCGACAGCAGCTTCTAGCCTTCTACTCACTATGTTGTTGGCAGTTAAAGGCAGTCTGAACACCATGGACTGTGACTCAATATACTTCTGCCTTTATCAATATTCTTAATTCTTATACAGCAGCCATGCCCAATACAAGACAGATTTATATTTTTTCTTAAAGACTATTATATGTTTAGTGATAAATGAATTCTTTATCAAATCAAATCTAAAAGAATATTAGAATCTTCAGAAATGAGACTTTCCTTTTCTTTATCAGTATAATCTCTCTGAAACATGAAAATGTAAAGGAATTGGTTTGATAAAAAAAAGAAATCAATTTATTTCTGTTATCATGACCAATTCAGAATATCAGTCTATCGAACAAAGGCATCTCTGCTTGCCCCGCATCAATGTATAACCTTATCGCTTTAAATTCATAAACATGGGGAAACAAGTTTTCAAAAGAGTTAAATATAGTTCTGATACAGATCAGGTCAGATGTCAGGTTATCTCTGTTTGATCAGTATCCAAACTGTTTCTCAAAAGGAACATCCAAAGATCAGCAAATACAGTAAAACCTCTCTATCACTACCTAAAAATAAGGCTAACTGATTGTATAAAAGAGTTGTGATTGCTTAACTCTTTCCTCCCTAAAACTTTAAATTGACAATTTCAGTTTCCATTTTAGTCTAGTCCATTTCTGACTTTTAAGGGTTGTTTTTGTCAATGTTTGGCATTATGACAAACAGTGAAGACCCTGATCAGAGGGCTCCTTTCGGAGCCCTCTGATCTGGGTCATCACTGTTTGCACAGGACAAGTGTACTATTCACATGTACACTGTTTGAAAATGACGCCTATATGCGGGACTAGGGTTCAAATGGTTAAAGCAAGGTGAAACTCAGAAAGTAAAACAGAATTTAAGCTCCTGCCTTAAACACACAACAGCCATCTGCCTTTAATACACAATTACAGTAAAACCTCTTTTACTACCCCAAAATGACAGTAATTAATAGCTGTTTATGACAGGTGATGGAGTAAAGCAAGGCAACAAAAAAACAGAAAGCTTCTTTAGAAACTTTCTGCTTTACTCTTTAAGCTGTCACCTGTCATTTATACTATCCATTAGCATTCATTTTAGTGGGATATAATAACAAACTGTAATTTAATTCAGTGGTTGTTATAGAGCGGTTTCACTGTAATTTAATTTAGTGGTTGCACTGTAATTTAATTCAGTGGTTGTTATAGAGCGGTTTCACTGTAATTTAATTCAGTGGTTGTTATAGAGATTAGAGAGGTTTCATTGTAATTCAATTTAGTGGTTGTTATAGAGCGGTTTCACTGTAATTTAATTCAGTGGTTGCACTGTAATTTAATTCAGTGGTTGTTATAGAGCGGTTTCACTGTAATTTAATTCAGTGGTTGTTATAGAGATTAGAGAGGTTTCATTGTAATTCAATTTAGTGGACATTATAGAGAGGTTTTACTGTTTTATAAAAGAAGAGATACTTTGTAGAGACTGAATGCAGACTATTCATATTACTGAATCCGTGATACTAGTGATAGGGATAACAGTGACTTGTGAAAGAGTGCTATTTATGCTTATCCTTCTCCTATTTCCTTTTATTGCACGTGATACCGTCCTGACAAGGCTGACATGATACTTGAACACTTTGTTACAGTGACTCATGAATGTAAGTTTGAAGGCTGACAACACCTTCTCCTTTTCCTTTGTTTTGAATCTACAATTAAGCTGCAACTCCAGATAAGAGGGAGTAAACTGCACAAATCCAACATTTTCTCACTTATTATAGCATCAAATCCTATGATGTTACTACTCAATAGAATCGTCTCTTCCAGACAATTCTATTGTTCGAGGCGATTCTATTGAGTAGTGACACCGTAGGGTTTTAAGCAGAAAGAAAGATTTTAGTTTTTGAAATACCCCCTTTATCTGGAGCTCTGAACTCTTTTGGTGAAACATGGTTATAGCTGAATGTTAACCCATTATCGGATGAGGCTATACACAGACTATTTTTAGTTTTGAAGAGAGCTAAAGTTACAATTTGAAGTATTTCAGATTTTTCTAAAAACAAGTTTGCCACTGTACATGGTTACTCTCCACAGTATAATCTTATTTACCCAAGAAGAAAGATCAAATTACTTTTTCTTAAAATTTGAAAACATTGAGATTTTTTTTCCATAACTGATCTTTCATTGCAACAGAGCTGACAATAAGAACTGTGTTATTACATTGTAAGATTGGTAATGTACAATTAAGTATGTACTTCTGATAGTAACATCAATTACAAAGTATCGATAGTTACATAAACTCTGATACAAAAAGTCAATTACGGCCACTCAGGTCTCAGGTCAGTGTCCAAAATCATCCCATGACATAAAAATTTGAAAACATAGAAAAAGTGGACAATTTGTTTAGATTGGCAATTAAAATACAAAGTATGTACTTAGGTCTGATCACCATCATGGATTACAAAGTGTAGATAGTCATACTTATATAAATTCTGATACAATTACGGCCAATGGCCTCAGGTCAGTGACCAAATGTCCTATGACACTGTTGGTTTATCTCACTAACACATGATACAGCAGTCCTGCATCTAATTGTTACTTGACACTTTGCATACTGGGTATTTTTTTTGTCTGCAAATATTGTCGTCCGCTACTTTTCCTAAAATAGAATTTTCTACATTCATTTTCAAAACAGGGTCAGAGTGTCAAACAGATTGGATCCTGATGAGACGCCGCATTTCGCGGCGTCTCATCTGGATCCAAACTGTTTGTAAAGGTAATCACTATGAGACATTTCCTCCCTCTAAAATGCGCAGAGTTAACTCTTTGCATGCTGGCCATATGGCTATTAAACTCTTTCGATGCTGGGTATTTTTTTCGGCTGCAACAATTGTCGTCTGTTACTTTTCCTAAATTAGAATTTTCTAAATTGATTTTCAAATCAGAGTCAGCGTGTCAAACAGTGTGGATCCTGATGAGACGCTGCATGTATGCAGCGTCTCATCTGGATCCAAAGTGTTTGCAAAGGTACATGTATGTGGTACATGTATCCGCCGCTAGCATGCATTTAGAGTTAATCATAATAAACACATATTCAAGAAACAATAATTATATGTCACATGATTTTTGATTACACAATAGCTGATACCTGATCATATGTTGAGACAAGCTGCTTGTTATTCTTATATATCACAGGATGTACCACTTCATGGGACGTGAACTCTGATGTGGCTGTTTTAAATAATGGTTGTAATTCCTCTCCTGAAATAAAACAATAAGACTGTGTAATTCGCTTATTTCCAATGTTTTTATTCTTCATACCTGTCAACCAAACCCTATGGCAGAGCTCCAGATAAGGTGAGTATTTCAAAAACTAAAATCTTTATTTCTGCTCTAAACCATATGGTGCCACTATAGTATACTCGTTAGAATTGTCTCGAAGAGACGATTCTAATGAGTAGTAACACCATAGGTTTGGTGCTGAAATGAGTGAGAAAATGTTGGATTTGTTCAGTTTACTCACTCTTATCTGGAGCCTTGCCTATGGTGTGACCACTCATTAGAATCGTCGCATTGCGATGATTCTAATAAGTGGTCACACCATAGGGTTTGGTGGAGGCATAAGGATTTACTTTTTTGAAATACGCACCTTATCTGGACAAATACAGTAAAACACATGGAAAGTTAGGACAGACATTTCCACATGTAGCCAACTTATCTGTATAGATAGTATGGTATGTATTGGTGGTTATAACTATCTACTATACAATCAGAACATCCCCGATAGTAACATCTCCAGGTAGCTCAGTCAGTGGCAGGGAAATACTTCTGAACAGTATCTCCTGTATTCCAGAACAGTTTAATTTGTGTTAAGCCATCACCCCAACCACATTTTTAATATTGAAGATGGGTGATCACTTAACCCTTTCCCCCATAGAAGCGACTTTTAGCGTATTTAATTTATTCCTATGCTGAAGAAAATAGTTCCAGTTTATACCCTCATGAACAATTACCATTACAAATATTTTATGTTGCCTAGCAGATTTCTACTGCTTTAAGTGGTCACCTGTCTTCAAAACTAGAAACAGGCTATTAGGTAACGGGTTAAAGCAAGTTGAAAGTAAAGCAGAATGTGCCTTATGGCACATTCTGCTTTACTTTAAGCCTACTTTAAAGTTTAAGCTATCATCTGCTAGAATATAACAAGAGGGCCTGAAGGCCCAGATATCGCTCACCATTTGTAATGAAGCCTGATAGCTTTACCTTTGAATTTCACCCGTTTAATTCTAAATCCATTCAAGTTTGTCGACCTACTCTAGTATAGTAGAGTACATCAAAAGCAGATAACTAGAGCCTAAACAATACTGAAATGAAGCCTTTTTCTAGCATTTCAAAGTATATCATTGGCATGTAACTATTGCCACAGTGATTCGATTTCAACAATAAGTGCACTCCTTCGAGAACGTATAGCTATATACTTTGTGTACAAGTATAATCAAAATCCATTGAAAACTGTAGTTGCAAGAGTGTAAACGCTGTAAAATATGGCATTTTCAGCAATTCAAAGGTAGATAACTCTTGATCTATTTGTCCCATTTCAA
Source organism: Gari tellinella (assembly GCA_922989275.2). Lineage (NCBI taxonomy): Eukaryota > Metazoa > Mollusca > Bivalvia > Cardiida > Psammobiidae > Gari > Gari tellinella. Next base: position 53,463,167 of record OV277866.1, read on the forward strand.
CCATAATCACCCTTTTTGAACTCTTACGGTCATATACAATCTGGGCAAGTTTGAGAGAGCTTGGATAAATATTGTGGCCTCTAGACCGTAAACACTGTTAAATATATCATTTTCAGCAATTCAAAGGTAGATAACTCTTAACCTATTGATCAGATTACAACCATAATTGAACTTGTCCGAAGTCTTATGGTAATATACAATCTGAGTAAATTTGAGAAAGATTGGATAAAATTTGTGGCCACTAGAGTGTAAACACCCTTAAATATGGCATTTTCAGCAGTTCAAAGGTAGATAACTCTCGACCTATTTGACTGATTTCAACCATAATCAAACTCATTTGAACTCTTATAGTCATATACAATCTGAGCAAGTTTGAGATAGATTGGATAAAAATTGTAAACTCTAGAATGTAAACACCGTTAAATATGGCATTTTCAGCAGTTCAAAGGTAGATAACTCTTGATCTATTTGTCTGATTTCAACCAAAATCGAACTCATCTGAACTCTTATGGTCATATACAATCTGGGCAAGTTTTAGAAAGATTGGATAAATATTGTGGCCTCTAGAGTGTAAACACTGTTAAATATGGCATTTTCATCAATTCAAAGGTAGATAACTCATGACCTATTTGTCCGATTTCAACCATAATCAAACTCATCCGAACTCTTATGGCAATATATCATCTGAGCAAGTTTGAGAAAGATTGGATAAATATTGTGGCCTCTAGAGTTTAAAACACTAAAATTGTTGACGCCGCACGCCGGACGACGCACGCCGGACATTCAAGGATTGCAAAAGCTCACCCTGAGCTAGCTCAGGTGAGCTAAAAAGTATACTATTTCTTATGGTACATATTTATTAATGTAAAAAGTGGAACTATTTCTTATGGTAAATATTCATGATTGTAAAAATTGGATCTATTTTCATTTTTCTTCAGTCAAAAAAAGAAAGGTGTAAAAAGGCATATTCATGGGGTAATGGGTTAAGAAAATTTCTTTTTCACATTCATTCTAACTATAAATTCTTAGCTTTAACAGGTCTTTCTGAACTCTTTACACGCTGGGTAATTTTTTCCTCTGCAACAATTATCATCTGCTACTGTTCTAAAAATAGAATTTCCAAAGCTTCTTTTTTGCAGAACAAGGTCAGAGTGTCAAACACTTGTTATCCAGATGAAACACCACATTGTACTGATTCTCATCTGGATCCAACTGTGCACAGACAATCATGAATCTGCTGCTTAGTGTGTGCAAAGAGTTTAAACCATTACCCCATAGCCTGTTTCTTGTTTTGAAGATAGATCTAAATATGACCAATTAAAGCAGGTTGAAAGTAAAGCAGAATGTGCCTTAAGGCACTTTCTGCTTTACTTTCAGCCCACTTTAAGCTACCATCTACTAGAATATAACAAATATATCTTCAGATATAAATTTGTGATTGTATATTTATAAGTTAGAACTATATTCTTCCATGGAGGAATAAATTAAAGGCGTAAAAAGGTGTATTTATGGGGTAATGGGTTAAAGCTACCAATTCATTGTAATCCACATGATTGCTGAAATTTGCTGTACTCTAGCACTTGAATCATATTAACCTTTGCAGACATTTTGGATCCTGATGAGATGCGTGTGTGCTTTGCACACCATTTCATCTACTCAATTCAACTCAATTGATCAAAGGATCCCAAACTGATGAGATGCCATGCAACGCAGCATCTCACCAGTATCCAAACTATTGGCAAAGGTAAAATGCAGTGTTTAACTGTCTCACTCTGACCCTGCTTTGAAAAGAAATTTAGAAAATTATGTTTTTAGAACAGTTACAGACAATTTTTACAGAGTGAGACTAAAAATTTATCCAGCGTATAATGAGTTAACCCTTAGCCTGCCACTCACGACTCTAGCTCCATATGCAAACAGCTTGGATCCGGATGAGACGCCGAGTAACTCTCCGGATCCAAGCTGTTTGACACTCGGACAACATTTTCAGCAATTTTGAGCAACTTTGAAGCACTTTGAAACTTGAAGCAGACGAGAAATATAGCAGACGACAATTTATTTGGCGGGCTAAGGGTTAAACATAAATTGGACTGTATTGAGGGTTGACCTGGCTGCCTGGATAATCCAGTGGATCATTGTTTATGAAAGGTTGAAAGTATTTCATCATCATCCTGAGTTTTGATTAACCAGGCCACTGACTAAATTAATCCTTATAGTTATAAGAGTGAGGCCTGGCTGTCTTGTTGGGAAGAAAGCCTCCCTTTCCATACTTGGGGATTTTGTGGGTTGGTCATTTACTATATAGAGTACTAAGACTGACAGAGTATCCTGACAGCCTCAGGGTAACGTTTCACAAGGTCCTCCCAGGATAGCTTTAGTCTGCCTGGATGCGGCTATGTTGTAATGTTCAGGCATCTAATTTGCGAGATCAAGCTTGATCAAATAACACAATATCAGTTCACTATGGAATAGCCTGCCCTCTGTAGGGGCCCTTCTCACTAATTAATGATTCTCAATGCTGTGTCGACCGCAGCCATTAATTGTGACCAGCGAGGTCTTGGTTTTCTGGAAGAGACAAAAATGTTGCTGGACACACATAAATTTGTCGTAATTCATATATTTTTACTATCCAGATTCCAATCCCTTCTTTCTATCATTTCATTTTTTTTCTTGACTTAGCACTATCAATCACATAATAGTCAAGTACAATGTAGAAATTACTAGAAAACTGTAGATCTAACAACTGATTGTCGGTTACCTCTGGCTCATAGTCATGATAGCGATAATCGGTCCACCACTAGTTTTTACACCACCCAATACCCAACTTGACCCCAAAAACATTTAAGCTCTTCAGCCAACCCTGAACAGGGATATATGATTTGTGTGTGGGCCGATTAAATACTGACTACTGAGAAGCTGTACCCATGGCATAGCAAGTTCATCTACTGTTCTACATTGAATGTTGATCATGATGCAGTCAATCGTGACTATTCCTAAACAATAATGAGTTCAGTGGTGCTATAGAAAGTCAGAAGTAGAAAGGAGACAGCTACGTGTTCAGTGTTCATCTGCTCTACCCAAGCCTTTCTGGTTGTGGTGGCCGTGGCTACTTACAGCTGGGCCCAGCTGGATCATGGAGAGGAATCCGAGGCCCTGCTTGAAGCATACCAAGTCCTGACTTTGCAACATCAGCTGACAGATTGTTCAATGCTGCTATTGTCTGAATGTCTTTGGGGGGCCTCCGTGGCCTAGTGGTATAGTCACTGTGACTTACATCACTAAGCTCCCCACAGCTGTGAGTTCGAATCCCAGTAGGGTCGTTCATATTTTTCACTTGAGGAAGCCTTCCAGCTGGCTTGCGGAATGTCGGTGGTTCTACCCAGTTGCCGATTTGTGCCTGAAACAGTGCATAATGGGCTTCTGGGGTCTTCCTCCACCTATAATTAGCTGGACGTCGCGATATGACTGAAATACTGTTGAAAGCGACGTAAAATCAAATCAAATCTGAATGTCTTTGGGACGAATAAGATTCATTAAGAATCTGTTAAATCTCTCTATCTGTATCAATACGTCGTAGAATCCTAAAAAGGCTTTTACACAACGGGTGATGACAATGTAAATATGGATGGCATCTGGTAGTTCCTGGAGGTGATCTGGTGGTTTTGTTATGGTCTGTCAGTCTGTGCGCGGGTGAGGTACTTAATTGTTAGCCGGGATGTCTACAAGGCCATCGAGATCTACATGTAGCATTGTTAGCTGGGAACCACTTCTTCTGGACTCCAAGGTGTCCCACTCTAGATGGTCAAGCATGCTGGTGACAGTGCTGGTGTTGTGATAGCGGTTGATAAACAAACTACATGCAGCCGTCCTCTGGACCGTTTTGAGGTACCAGGTCTGTTGAAAGTGTTCTTTTGTGTAGGGATCTACATCTAAACATTCCAGACTGTCAAGCAGAATTCAAGGTTTGGATAGACGAGTGTCTTGTAGGCCATACTTTTGACGTTAAAAATCATCGTTGGTGATACCCCAAGAACTCAAGGTTTGGATAGACGAGTGTCTTGTAGGCCATACTTTTGACGTATTCATTGGTGATACGTAGAACTTATGACAATACCTCTGTCTCAAGATGGCAAGAAGAAAGAAACAATAACAAAGATCATGATGATACTGATCTTTGTGGATGCCATTTCATTTCTTCAAAATATAAGGGACAGGCACTGTAAGGTAATTAACCGGAATAAAACATATTATTTTCTTATAACAAAAGGGTGTGAGGCATTTAAATATTTAATTTGGCAGTTTAAATCGATAAAATCGACTCATCGTGACATCTGTCAATCCCTTCCTATGTTTGCCAGGAAGAAGACCGAATCACGCCGCATGAAATAACATCAGCATCAAAATGTTGACTTTCAATTTCTATCCCGTTTTATAACAAAACACAAAACTACTCACAGTCTAGATGCTGATAGACTTACCATGTATATGTATTTCTTTTTCCTGAGCCAGTACAGCACTATATGTGAATAACATCAACAGTTTACCAACAATAATATTCACTTCCATCTCGAATCATAACTCCACTCACGATGATACGGTTAAATACAGTTTACCGAGCAGAATTTTACGAAAAACTGTACGAACTTACGAACCGAGCTTTAAATAGTTTTTAGTATTTACTGGCAACGATATTGTGCAGGCACAGTAACAAACTGTCTGTTATTCATATAATATTTTTTATAAATCAACAACAAAAACCGCGAAATACATGTATCATTAATGACGTAAAAAATGGCAGGCATCAAATATTATCAAAGCACTGAAGGTACTGAAACTTAGCGGGCGTTTATGGGCAATACTACTTCTAGCGAGTTAAGTGTATTCATACAGACATGTGAGTATTCTTGTTACACAATTTCATTCTGCTGGTGGAAATATTAAATGACTTATGATGACACAATATCTTATACAGGATTGACAGTTTACCCGTGAGGGTGTGCAGCAGTAAAAAGAGATAGATAGATAGTTTAAGAGTGTACCGTGCAAACTGAGAGACCCAGCAACAACAAACCCTGTTGGTGCAAAGCTTAAGCTCACATCAAGAGATGTTTATTGCGCTATATTTTTGGGAAGCCTCCTTTGCATATACCAACGTACCATGTACGAGAGTTAACCAATCAATGCACGCCTTCGTTGAGGTTTGCATGAGGTCAAGAAAAAAAGCGAGTACAAACATTGAATCGCAGATAAGCGACCATTACCAGTTTTGTTTAAATTTGAATTTCCACGCTTAAAGTCAACCAAACTGCATGAAAAGTATCTCAATTTTTTCTTGAAACATTGACTAATTGGATTTGAGAGATTTAAGAAAATGTGACAAAACAATGGATAAAATGAGTTTTCAACCATTAGGAAAATGCCAAAAAATCAGTCAGAAACACATTTGTAAAAATGTCGATTTTCTTTAGTTTTACAAATAATAGTATTGCGAAACTGTCATGTGTAGCTAGAGGTTAAATTTACATTTGAATTGACATCCATCTTTTAACTGTCAAAACCATTTTTCAAAATATACTTTTTAATTTAAAACTGGAGACATATGCTCACCATGCCTTTTGTATTGCACTATATAAATTGTACTTGCATACAGGTGTGCGTTTCAGAAGCTAAGACAGAACAGGCGAAACTGTCAAAGAGATCAATCTATAGCTGTACTTTCAAAGTTATGTTCCGGACAAGCCTAACTTGGATATATATGACAAAGGGCAATAACTCCAAAAATAATGATGACAGAGCAATGGTTCTTGTTCATGCACTGGTGGTCAATGGGATCTATCTGTATATGAAGTTTGATGTCAATTGCTCTTAACTTTAGAAGTTATGCTCCGGACAAACCGACATGGTGACTCAAGTATACCCTATCAACTTCGTTTGATGAAAATAATGAAAAGCAAGCAAATTATGAAGTTTGGATATCTCAAGATATGGAACTATGGTTTTCAACTGACTAGTAGACCTATAGCAGCTTTAAAAGTCATAACTGTTTGCATAGGACAAGTGTAGTCTTCATGGGTACACTTTTAGTAAAGGACGCATTTATGCATCACTAGGGCTCAATGAGTTAAGATGTAAATTGTAAATACACAGGAAAGATAAACAAGAATACATGTTTCCATTTGGACATAAATAGTTCATTTATTATATCAGTTTCTCTCGATCACAGAAACAGTACCTCAATCACCAAATAATAAAAATAAATGGCTATGTACACATTTACACATTGTCAACTCTTACATGCTGTAACACACCTAAAGATAAGCAAGCTTGTTTATCCTGTGGTGTTGGGAGTAGTAATTGCATGTGTCATGTCATCACATACTAATCAAGTATCACATGTAGGCGTTGACAGCAAGTATTCTATGAAAATGAGACTACATGTACCATGTTTCTATTGACTTCAATATCCTACATATCATACATGTAAATCGGACATATTAACATGTAATATAGAGTGAGGACAGTATACAACTAGGTTTACTAAATAAGGTCATGACAATAAAACATTTCCACGCATTTTTTCCAAACATGTCTGAACCCTTACAGTGCTAGGATCGAGTCTACACATGCTGTTAGATCTGTGTAGACAAGATCAGAAGGCTCTTTAACCCATTAGTCCATAGTTATACATTTTTACGCCTTAAATTTACCTCTCCGCTGGAAAAATAAGTTCCACTTTATACAGTCATGAATATGTAGCATAAGGAATATTTTTTTTATATTTTAGCAGATGGTAGCTTAAAGCAGGCTGAAAGTAAAGCAGAATGCACCTTAAGGTGCATTCTGCTTTACTTTCAACCTGCTTTAAACTACCATCTGTCTTCAAAAACTAGAAACATGCTATGGAGTAAAGAGTTAAAGGAGACCTCTGATCTGGGTCTTCACTGTTCTGTTATCCTTTGAAATATATTGGAGACAGACTTCTACACAGTCATTCAGTCATTGTAAACTGGTCATTTCCAGACAAATGAAAGAGTTCATTTGAAGTTTCAGCATTGTAAGGGTTTAACCCATTACCCCATAAATACCCCTTTTTAACCTTTTATTTACTCCTCCACTGAAGAAAATAGTTCCCTTTTATACAGTCATGGATATGTGTCTTAAGACATATTTTCTATATTCTAGCAGATGTTAGCTCAAAGCAGGCTGAAAGTAAAGCAGAATGTGCCTTAAGGCACATTCTGCTTCACTTTCAACTTGCTTTAAGAAGACACCTGTCTTCAAAACTAGAAACAGGCTATGGAGTAATGGGTTAACAGAAAGAAAGTGTGCCAAGAAAGACTGTTGGTTCACCATTACCTATTACTCCATAGCCTGTTTTAGTTTTAAAGACAGGTGACCACTTAAAGCTGGTTGAAAGTAAAGCAGAATGCAACTTAAGGCACATTTGGCTTTACTTTCAGCCTGCTATAAGCTACAATCTGCAAGAATATAAAAAAAATATTTCTTATGATACGTATTCATGGCTGTATAAAATGGAACCTTTTCTCTTCAGTGAAGTAATTAATTAAATGCGTAAAATATATATCTATGGAGTAAAAGGTTAAAGATTACACTTTTCTTTTGACTCGCTGCTTAACATAATCTTGAGTAACTGTTCACAGTAGATGCTTGCATTAAATGTTTATGAACAGACATACAAACACAAGGCCATCATAATAGCTCATGTGAGCTAGTAAAAACAACTGCTAGTGAAATATCCGTAATGATCATAAAACATAGCAGTTATAAATAAATACCTGTACACAAGTAAAACATTTCAATTATAAAACAACATTTAACCCTTTACTCCACAGATACACAACTTTACACATTTAATTTATTCTCCCATTAAAGAAAACAGTTCCATTTTGTACTGTAATGAATGTGCATAATAGTTCCTATATCGTATCAGATAGTAGCTTAAAGCAGGCTGAAAGTAAAGCAGAATGTGCCTTAAGGCGTATTGTGCTTTACTTTCAACCTGCTTTAAGTGGCCACATATTTTCAAAACTAGAAACAAGCTATGGAGTAAAGGTTTAAAGAACATCATTATCATTTAAAAACCCTAAAAGCTTACAGTACCTCAGATGAAGGCATACAACAATGAACGAAACAGACAACAGTCTTCATGTTCAGGTGTATCAAAGATTGCACAAATTACCACGGAAACCAATGTGTAATGGCTATGTTAATATTATGACAAGTCGGTAGAAATGTAAGTCATGCAACCATCTCATGCATACTCAGCCTCAACTGGTCTTTCACATTCACTTTCATTCTGTTTTAAGTTAGCATTCTTTCCCCAAACATATGTTTACCCTAAAACTATTATTTCCATTGCAAACAGTTTGGAGTCGGATCAGACTCCAGGTAACCCAGCATCTGATCAAGCTCCAAATTGTTTGCCACTCAGATTAAAATAAATAGTAAGAAATTTCAAAAAGTTAGCCTTTTCTACATTTTATCACTGTTTGCTTTTTATCTAGAATGAATAACGTCTTTTCCTCTCTATGTCCTATAACTACATTACTTTTAGCCATTAACCCTTAGCCCGCCAAATAAATTGTCGTCTGCTATATTTCTCGTCTGCTTCAAGTTTCAAAGTGCTTCAAAGTTGCTCAAAATTGCTGAAAATGTTGTCCGAGTGTCAAACAGCTTGGATCCGGATGAGACGCCTAGTTACTCGGCGTCTCATCCGGATCCAAGCTGTTTGCATATGGAGCTATAGTCGTGAGTGGCAGGCTAAGGGTTAAGGAACCACATAATTTAGAGATTTCATTTTCATTCATGGCCACTGAGCACAAGCTTGACCACTTAAGACGAATCTCACAATTATGGCAAACACACACATAGTTAACAAGCACCTTTGACTCTGTGACTAGTTTCTCTTGCTATCAGTGCTCAGATAAGAGGGAGGTACAAATCCAACATTTTCTCACTCATTTCAACACCAAATCCTATGGTGTCACTACTCATTAGAATCGTCTAAGGTCTAATGCAAAAACAAAGATTTAAGTTTTCCAAATACTCCCCTTATCTGGGGCTCTGTTCTACACAAGTATCTCAATGATTAAAATATCACTCATATCATGTACAGCTATCATCAATAATTCCTACAAATGTTCAGTGTCATTAGACACCCAAATTGCAACTTTTTTGCAAAACACTTAAAAATGATCAGAATCTGTAAACTTTGTGGCAGACTCATCATTACCACTCTATGATTGACTATACTGTAATTGCGATTTCTTAATCTTAAGATTAATAATATAATGTACTGGTGATTAAAAGCTACTTTTGTTTAAATTAGATTTCGGAAAAATACAACAGCATTTTGAATTGAAATAATTCTAACCCTTCTCCCATAGCATGTTTCTAGTTTTGAAGACATGTGACTAATAAGAGCAGGTTGAAAGCAAAGCAAGATGTGCCTTAAGGCACATTCTGATTTACTTTCAGCCTGCTTTAAGCTACTACCTGCTAGAATATACTAAGAATATATTTCTTATGATACATTTTCATGACTGTATAAATTGGACATAGTTCTTCAGGGGAGGATTAAACTGAATGTGTTAATATGTTCAGCATATCTACGGAGTACTGGGTTAAAAGAGTCTTTAAAATAGCTAGATCTAAATCTTAATAAATCAGAGACAATTTCTAAGAAATCTAAGATCACAGTGAAAGAATAAAGTTTGCTACAAAAAAGCAAAACATTCTAATACTGAAATAACTTCAAATATGATTGTGTGCTAACACAAGCTACCAGTAAATTTGTTTGATCATACAATATAATATATATTATATGGACAGAATCATGAGAACAAGTTTAACCCTTAACCCCATAGCCTGTAACGTGTTTCTAGTTTTGAAGACAGTTGACTACTTAAAGCAGGTTGAAAATTAAAGCAGAATGCGCCTTATGGCGCATTCTGCTTTATTTTCAGCCTGCTTTAAGATATCATCTGATTGAACATACAAAAAATATTTAATCATTAGTGTTCATTACTGTATAAATGGGAACTATTTCCTTCAGAGGAAGGGTAAATTCAAGGCGCAAAAGGGTGTATTTATGGGGTAATGGGTTAAACGGGTAGTGAGACTTACAAGCTGGCACAGCACACACCTCACAACACACACACTTATACATGTATATACAACCAACACTTACACAACCAATACTTTAATCCATTACCCCATTGTCTGTTTCTTGTCATGAAAATATAGGTGACCACTTAAAGCAGATTGAAAATGAAAAAGAATGTGCCTTAATGGCACATTCTGCTCAACTTTAAGCCTGCTTTATGCTACCATCTGCTATAATATTAAAAGTGCTTTCTGCTTTACTTATAACTTGCTTTAAGTGGTCACCTGTCTTCAAAACAAGAAACAGGCTATGCAGTGAAGGGTTAATCCAGGATAAAAGTAAAACAGATAATTCTTACGGGAGCTTTCTGCTTTACCTTTATCCTGCCTTCGGCATTCACCCATCTTTAGACTGTCCCATTCTTCTTCAAGGAAGTGACCACTTAACACAAGTAAGGCAGTGTTTATGATCAAATCCTTATAATCACATCCCAATTAACCCATTACCAATTATTTTTCTTCTAATAATTCAGAAATGTGACCTATTTAAGCAGGTTGAAAGTAAAACAGAATGTGCTTTAAGGCGCATTCTGCTTTACTTTCAGCCAGCTTAAATCTAAAATCTGCTAAGATACCGGAAATATTCTTAAGGTGAACATTCAATGCAAACTTCCAAGATTGCAAATTGTACAGAGCTTGTGTGCCTGTAAAGTTAATTTATTTGTACGAGTAACATGAAGATCAATTTGCAGTCATATTTGAAGGTGAAAACTAAATGCAGGATAGAAATAATTTGCAAACATCTACTATGCATGCTTTTTCATTACTTTTGTCCTGCTTTAAGCAGTTATCTGTCTTGAGAGATTGCAATGTTTCTTTATAAAGTGGCCGCTGTTAACTGATTTTACTGTTTAACCCAAATGTGACAATTATAAGTTGAATTTCTGTCTAGCAAGTGTCCATAATCTTGTCAAAAGATCATACCTTGTTACATGTCAGAAACAAACAAAACAATTCTTCCACCTCTAAAACTGCTGAGATTGTGTTGTACTTTTCTAAGTTTTGTCCTAGTGTCTGTGATGATCACTCACACCAAAGTTTTTGAAAGTCACATCTAACTGTTTTTACTATCATGAAGACTTTTTCACAAACCCTGCCATTGGTGGTGGCCCTGCCATTGGTGATGGTCTAGGGGATTGTCCCATGCCAAATGGCGGTGGTCCCGTTGGAGGTGGCAGATTTGATGACATTGAACCTGTAGGGGGTGGGACTGGCCCGGACATAGGCGGGGCTGACCCTGGGAAACTGGACATGCTGTACATCTGTGGGGCTACTTGTGGGGACCCTGGAAAGGGTGGTGGAGCTGAATTTGTTCCAAAGCTCACTCTAGTAAAGCCTCCTTGTTGTACAGGACTAGGGCCTTGCTGACCACTGTAGACTGATACTGGGGGTGGGGTGCCACGGGGTGGGGCACCTATCTTTGGTTTCTGTGGACTAGAAGCATCAGCCCCAGGAATAGAGGGAGCTATACCAAACAAGGAGTAGATCTCCTTGAGCACCAAGAAAACAGTGTCTTCTGAATTCCTAAAAAGGAAAAATATAATGCTTAAATCAGTCAAGCATTCTAAGTCTTGATACTACAATTTTGTTCTGGATCTGAACGTCAAAGTGTTTTAACACTTTCAACCCTAGCGACAAGTATACTCGTCATTTATGAACAGTGTACCTGTGAGGATTACACTTGTCCTATGCAAACAGTGTAGACCCTGATCAGATGGCTCCTTAAGGAGCCCTCTCATCAGGTTCTACACTGCTTGTCACTTTGAAATATATAGTGAAGATCAACCCTAAATAGTCTAAAATGGACTAGACTTATCGTGAAATTGGAATTTCAGGAGTGAATAGTTAAGAAATAAACTGTATATTTTGATGTTTGATGGATGTGTGAATTACTTTGACCTTATTCCAAATTGAGTGAAATCCAAATGACTTTATAGAGCTTTTGAATAGACCCAATGTAATTCATTTACCCCAAAATAAAATAAGTTCTATTTTTCAATTTATTGTCAACAAAATTATGTTTTGGCAATAATAGATTCAATTTGTAGTCATGAATATGCTGGATAAGAAATATTTTCTATAACCTAGCAGATTGCAGCTTAAAGCAGGCTAAAAGTAAAGCCAATGCATATTTTGCTTTTTTGTTCAACCTGCTGTAAGTGGTCACATGTCTTCAAACCTAGAAAGAAGTTATGGGGTAATAGGTTAACACAATTTCAACTGTTTCTAATTCATTTTCTCTTACCAGTAACATCCATGACTAGTTAGAGAGAACATATAATCATTGAAGCTTTCTATCGGCCGTTCCTGTAACACATAGTCTACTCTCCGTCCCTCATTCAGTTGACCCATATCCAGATCATCCTCCAGAGTCGATGCTACAGCTACAAAAATAACAAAACATTAAATGCAAAAACATTCTAACCTGCTGTGATGGGTCATTTAAAGACAGTCTCAAAGATTAAGGTTAATGCAACAAGAATTCCAAATAAGATGTCTTACCATTAACCCTTTCACTTCTTAGGCTGACAACACTGATTATTGCAAGCTAAATCTAAAGATTCCCTGCCTCTGCAGCTAAAGGAAATGCCTTTTCATGATGTTATTTTGTCTTGATATATAAGCAATAGGTATAAAATTCTTTTCCTACATCCAGGCATGGTGCTGTATAAAGCAGACTGAAGGTAAAGTAAAAATCTCTTTCTTCTTTAGCACCGGTCTTAAACACTGCAAACAAGCTATGATAGAAGCCTTTAACTCATTATCCCCTGGAACTTCTAATGGAAAATTCCAGTTTGCAATAAGGACTGGTCCATTTTAGACTATCTAGGGTTATTTTTTGTAATAAATTGCAAAATGCCAAACAGTGAAGTCCCTGATCAGAGGGCTCCTGCAGGAGCCCTCTGATCAGGGACTTCACTGTTTGCATAGGACAAGCATACTCTTCACAGGTACACATTTGGTAAAAGACGCATATATGCGTCACTAGGGCTCAATGAGTTAAGCCGTTTGCCCCAATAGCCTGTTTCCAGTATTGAAGTCAGACTGTAGCTTAATGCATGCTGAAAGTAAAGCAGAATGCTCCTTTAGGAACATTCTGCTTTACCTTCAGCATGTTTTAAGCTCAGGACTGCTAGTATATAAATTCAATATGCAGCATGCTCATGACTGTATACAAAAGTACAATTTTTTTCAGTGTAGGAATAATATAAAGTTGTAAAACGGTGTATCTATGAAGCAATGAACAGTGCACTAGGAAAGGTTTTACCAGAGAATACTTACATGCTGTGTCATCATCCTGCAGTTGCTGTACCACTTGTGACATCTCTGACTCCACCTGTTGTTCTAGAGTTGTGCCTGTGTCAGATTGGTGAGCACGGGCAAAGCTATTTATAGACTGCCACGTCGACTTCAGTGAGTCAACAATCTTCTGTTTTATATCAGTTCCCATTCTAGCTAAACTTTCCTTCAGCTCTGTAAAAAAGACCAATGATGAATTAATAAAACAAATACAGGAAATTGAAATATGATTTTGCATGTTGTTGAAACGCACACTTAAGAGGACCAGCAGAAAAATCCTGAGTTGGAGCTTCATCCCAATAAATGCATTTTCTCTTTGTCTGACATTTTTTCCTAAGCTGTTAATAACATTAACACACCTGTGATTATCACAGGAATTCTTTATTTCTTTTCATTATAAAAGTTATGCCTTTTAAATATCATATTCGGTAGTAACTAAATGGATGGTCTAATGGACGTCCATATAAATGGACGGTCTGATGGACATCCATACTCACAACCTTATGTGGCTTTAATTCCCTTTGATCTTTTTTGCGTGGCTATCTACATAACTGAAGTTTCTCTTGGCTTCAACTTTGGAATAAAATAATCTGGGAGCTAACCCTAGCAATATTTCCTACTAATGGCCAGGTCAACGTCACAACAGACGACCAGATAAATATTGTTCACTTATGTGGCTAGTTGTTTTGGCCACACAAGTATCAATTAATGAGCTCAGACAGACAGACAGAAAGCACAACATCAATATTTATCCACCATATATAATAAGAGAATCTCAAGACTTGTATTTTAACCTAAACCTATTCCAGTGTTGAAGCTAAAATGAGTACTTAAGCTCCCCTTTTCATCAAATTGGTCAGCTCAAAACTATATTGTATGGTTGAAGTTATTATGTTCAGGTTCAACTATATTAAATTGAACCATTTCTTCTATAATACCTAAGTGTAATCTTTTTCTTCCTTTGTGATGTTGCATCAACACGGGTTTTACGCTTGATGACACTGGGTTGATCAGAGGCTCTAATCTGTAGGCCTGTAAACAACAACAACAACAATATACAGTAAAACCTCTCTATTATGACCACTAAATTGTGTTAATTATAGGTGACCACCTAAAGCAGACTGAAAGTAAAGCAGAATGCGCCTTAAGGCACATTCTGTTTTATGTTCAGCGTGCTTTAAGCCACCATCTGATAGGAGATAGAAAATATTTCTTATGGGACATATTATGACTGTATAAATCGGAACTGTAACTGCCTAAATTGTCGGAACAAGAAATGTTTCTGAATTATTAGATGTTTAATGCCCATTCAAAGAAGTTAGATCGGCAGTCAATAAGACAATAGTAACATAGACAACTTGTTGTCATACTAATGCTCTGTATTTAGCAATCTCCTTTTTTTAGAACTCCCTGTTTCATTTTCAAATGGTTGGCAAGCTTACATAACAATCATTATTAAAGTGAAATAATGAAAATGAACTAAATTATTTTACTTACCACAGGATCAAACTGTAAAGACACAAAAACAAATTCTTCAATAATTTTTAACTATTCAGTAATACTAGTTATTCCATAGTTTCTTGTGGAAGTTCAACTGTGTGGTATTATTCATTATGTTTAATTTTAAACTTTCAAATTTCACACACAAAAAAGACAGAAAGGTAACCATGGGAGTTTCCCCTGTGTACTACACAGGGTTATAGATAAGGTTTTGCATTAATTGGGTATTTACTCCCTCTATTTTCTAAGAATTGGGTTTTCTGAATTTCAATTGAGTATCCAAAAAACCGTTACTCCATCAATTTGATATGAATTGCTTTTTTACTCTATTTTTTTTTTCATTTAATACAAAACACAAGCTGATTGTTTGATGTACTGTACCCTCATTTGCCCACACTGGATAATTTCAGTTTCGATCTCATTTCCAACTCAAAAATGCAGCAGCTCATGTTTGTGTAGGAAAACTAGGATTCATTAATTTTCAGCCACGGAAACTTTAAAAGCCATTCCAGGATGCCTTTACCGTTACTTTGCTAACTTTAACACTGGTGACTTTCAGCCATGGAAACTTTAAAAGCCATTCCAGGATTCCTTTACCGTAACTTTGCTAACTTTAGCACTGGTGACTTACAGATTCGGGACAAAAGATCGTCGATTATGTCGGTAACATTAAACAACCTCTTTTTTGGCTGTTACATGCATCATTCAAAATTTCATTCACGACACTGTTACAAATTATTTCTGGTTCGTTCGCGGAAGGCTGAACGTAATTGAATAATGTGGGTTTTTTTGTTGCGCTTTTTCCGTCCGCGCAATGCCATTTTGACAGAAGAAATTCTGGCAGACGATGTGACTGGTTTACTAATTAAACGAGCTAACAAAAAGCGGCGCTGCATAAATCCTATAGGCTATTATTTGGAAATAAATAACCAGTCTAACCGGTGTATCGGTAAAATATTTACCCGGTGTCGTAGTAAACATCCCGTCATTAAACTTGAGAAATGCGACTAATTGCGTACGATACGCGCCTGCTTGAATTCTTTTGCGTAAACCCTTTCAATAATTGATTTTCAGTACGCATGGATTTGAAAGTAATTGCTTTTCTACTGTATTTAATTGCGTATTTACGCAAATACGCGCCTTATCTATAACCCTGACTACAGGCTTCATGAACCAATGTTACACTGGGAAATGATATCACACAACAGGGTTTTCCCCAGGCCATTTAAGCGCTGGGGTACCCCAGCGCCTTAATTTCTGAACCTCAATTGCCCCAGCGCCTTAAATTCTCGCCAGCGCTTAAAATCCGAGACCCCAGCGCCTTAAAAATCCCCACTTGCGAAACAGTGCTATTATCAAACTTGCTAAAAGGTCGTATAACTATTCTTATCAGTATGTTAATTAAAGCGTGGGGTAGATGGGGCCTCTCAGCAGGAGACAATAATGCACACCTCTGATCGCGTTCCGCCCGAGGCAGTTATAATCCCTTTGCAATGGTGTCACGTGTGACTCTCACGTGACCGTTCTAAAAATAGCTGTCAACCTTTCAACTTCACACGACGAGAAAATCATGCTTATTGTTTTACTGTGCATGATTTAAACATAATATATATAATCTGAATATCTCGCATATCATCGTTTTGTCTACGGCCATATCACGTTGAAAACACCGGTTCTCGTCCTATCACCGAAGTTAAGCAACGCCCGGTTAAATACTTGGATGGGTGACCGCGGAAGTTCAGCAACGTCGAGCCCGGTTAATACTTGGATGGGTGACCGCGGGTGCCGTAGACTTTTTTTTTTTTAAAAAAAACAACAAAAAAACAACGCTCCCCCGCATTAGTTTAGTCTTAACAGAGAACGGTAACTCGGATGAGACGTTAAAACGAATAAAGCAAGCAAGCTATCATCGTTATGGAGAACCTATAATGCACTATTTCGACGGTTCAATTCGCAGACACCACGAATTACGACCGTCGTTATTCATTCGCGCGGACACATACTCGCGACTTTTCGTCTTCATAATTTATGCTCGGAGAGTCTCGGAATTCGGCGGTTTAGTTACAATCAATATCAAACAACGTTTAGCAATAGAATTCGTGAATTTCCGTAGTCAACTTGCGAGCATTCACAGCAGAAGAAACGCCCCGCCCACAAATTTCAATGCAAAATGAAAACAAGATACAAGTACATGTATGCCCTATTTAAGTTCAAATCAAAATAGATTAAATCTAGATTTTAGAGCTATTTTATTTCATTAAAATGTTCTAGGATTGGTCCCCCCTCCCCACGAAATATCGCTGGGTTGGTTTATTTTTAGCTCATGGCAGTTTGTAGTGATGGAAATGCCACGCCCACAATCGAGACAAATGGTTTCTGTGCCTTATGAAATCAAATGTAATCAAAATCGATCAAGCCTACAGTACTTATTGAATTATCACGTAGATCTATTTGTTTGAAATAGGATAGTTAGATCTATATATTTTCCCGAAATATCGCTGTGTTGGTAACTTCAAAGTTAGGGTGAATGATTTTGTTAGCTTGTCATCTGTTTTCCTTCAATCGTGCACGTACATTTTGTCATCGGTTTTCGCGAATTAACGATAGCATTTTTCAACAGAAATAATATATGTACCCTAGCTGGGTGGGTTCAAGGTCTGAGAGAGTATCCCCAACCAATAAGATAGAAAACATATCATTAGAAATAACATAGATGATCCGATTTTATGATAAAAGGTGGTTTATTCACAGAATTATACACTGAGGTTTTGTATAATTCCGTGGTTTATTTAAGCATTTTAGTCATGTTGTACATCCGTGATTACGTTGGTGCAGTCACTATTGACTATTACCCAACGGGTTTGGATTGGTCAAGAAAAAGTGAAAGAGAGAAAATAGTAAACTAAAGTAAGAAATCAGATTTAGGATCTGAATTCTAAATTGTGCTAGATCTAGAACTTAATCTAGAATCTAGCAGATAGAAATGAAGATATAAAGTCAAAAAAAATAACAGGAAATACAAATGACATTCAAGATTACTGTACAAAAACTTCAAAAAGTATCTACATTTAGGAAAACAGTGAAGACCAAGATCTGAGAACTCTTATTTATAAAAGCCCTCTGATCTAGTAGATCTACTGCAATGTTTTGCAATTTTCTTCTTCAAATTATCATAAAATCATAATGCTAAGATATAATTACCTGGCAAGTTGGCAACATATAAAGCAAACACACATATTTTTTATCTAATGCTCATTTATAGATTATATCATCAGAAAGCAAGTAAACCAATGTAGGTAATGTGTCTTTCTATATTTTTATGTCAAACCCTTTCATCTATAAGAATTAAGATGTATAGTTTTTTGTAAACAAAATAACATATCAGTAATTCTGTACTCCTTGTATCTACCGTTATGATATAGATTCTAGCAAGTTCTTGTCATAAAGAAATTTAAATTGATTAATAAAAACAAAGGTTTTAGTATGCTGTTTATCGTTAGGACACCATTGAAATAATGCCTAAAGTGGCTCAGGGAACACCATTTATACATTAAAACTTCAAAAAATTTCGACATACGGAAGGGGGTAACACCCCCTCCCGCACCCTCCCCCTGCCCCAGCGCCTTCCAATTTTTCTGGGGAAGACCCTGCACAAGGCTGTAGTGAGTGATGTTATTTTTAATGCATTGTTCCAGATGTTTGGTATAACCAGTCTGACACAGTTACGGGTATAAGATCATCTGCTTAATTTTTTCATTTGCTGTAAGACAAAATTTGGAATTTTATGCCTTTTCTTTCTTCAGAAGTATTGATATAAGTATCAAACAGTTTAGACCTGGATCAAACACCACTTTACCCAATGTCTGATCAGGATCAAAACGAATTTTTTTTAATGGACAAGTGGCTTAAAAGTGAAAGGGTTAATAAGAATGAGATGGGAATAAAATATACTGTAGTTTGAAATAGCTAGTTTTTTCAAACTACAGTATATTTTATTCCCATCTCATTCTTATTAATCCTTGCAAGGTGCACTCATACTTCAACCTTTAAATATTTGCAAACAGCTTGGATCCAGATTTAGTAACGGGTGTCTGACCTGAATCAAAGCTGTTTGCTTATCACATTAATATTTTTTCAAGTTTGAAAAAAAGATCAAAATTAATCTTCTTTTTATTCCAGATGATAAATTTTAAGATGACAAATTTTAGCAGACTACAATTCAGCATGATTAGACACGGCTCCAGATGAGGAGTATTTCAAAATCTTTATTTTTGCAATAAACCCTATGGTGTTACTACTCATTTGAATCATCTCTGTGAGACTATTTTAATGAGTAGTAACACCATAGGATATGGTACTGAAATGAGTAAGAGACTGTTGGCTTGTTTACTCCCTCTTATCTGGGGCCCTGATGATACAGGTTAATAATACTTACAGGATGGAAAATGTTCAGGTATTTTTGACATGTGGGTAGTCTGAATTCATCCCCTATCTCTTTCATTCCCCGGGCAGACAGGAACAGACCCACTGGAGAGCCCAGGGCAAAGCAGCAGGTTGGGTTGAACTGGAGTTGTGTATATTTGATGTGGGGATGACCAGTCCCGCCAACACCAACGATATAGTTTACAGACATACTAGAACTTTGTGCCAGTCTGTAACGATACAATAATGATATAATAAGTCTATAGAGAGCTCTATTACAATATTGAACTTTCAAATATGCCTCACACCTGTTGATAAATGACCAGTTTACAAGGACTCTATTGAACATCTTAACCCAGTACCCCAAAGCCTATTTCTAGTTTTGAAGATAGGTGACCACTTAAAGCAGGTTGAAAGTAAAGAAGAATATGCCTTAAAGTCCACTCTGCTTTACTTTCAGTCCGCATTAAGCTACCATCTACAAGGATTTTTTTTTTTATTATGATGCAATATTCATGAATGTATAAATTGGAACTATTTTCTTCAGTGGAAGAATAAATTTAAAGGTGTTAAAAAGTGTTTCTATGGAGTAAAGGGTTAATGTATAACAAATATTGCAGACCTTGATCTGGGTCTACACTGTTTTTAAATGATGCATAAAGCTATGTAAGAGTTGAGGTTTTAGACTCGGAACTAAACAGTTTAGATGTAAAATTCTATGTTTCTAGAGCTAAGCTGATGAATATTTACAGCCTGGAACATCAAACATGTACTCTTCCTTTCAGAAACCATCTATATCACTGAAAACAAAGTATGAAGGAAAGGTTTAAATCAGTGTTAAAGCAAGAGAGAACAACACAGTGTTGAAGCAAAGGACAATAACAGTCAGAAGACAACAAAGCTAATTGTTGGCACATTTCGAAACTTAAACACAGAGGCTGAGGTTAAAGGTCAAGGTCACAGGGGTCAAAATTTTCTCGTGAATGGAAAGGTCTTATAACAAGGTATGTGTGCTGCAAATATTGTAGGTCAAAGGGTATAGTAGTAATGAGTACTTTTCAAAACTTAAACACACATTTCGAAACGTCGAGGTCAAGGTCACAGGGATCAAAATTTTCACATGGATGGGAAGGTATTGTTCCAAAATGTGTGTGTATGTTGCAATTATGAAAGCTAAAGGTTAAAGGGTATAACAGTTGTGAGCACTTTTCAAAACCTAAAATCACATTTTGAAATGCAGAGGCTAATGTCAAGGTTAAGGTCAAAGTGCTAACTTCATGAAGATCATAAGTAAAGCAGATAGTTCTAATCAGGAAAAGTTGACTTTACTTTTCTCCTGCAATTAAGCTGTCACATGAGAAAGAGAGACATGCCTCTTTGACCCATTTACCCCACAAACACGCAATTTCATGCCTATACTGTATTCCCCCACTGAAGAAAAAAGTTCCCTTTTATACAGACATGAATATGTATCATGGGAAAAAATTCTATATCCTAGCAGATTGTAGCTTAAAGCAGGCTGAAAGTAAAGCAGAATGCGCCTTAAGGTGCGTTCTGCTTTACTCTCAACCTGCTTTAAGTAGACACCTTTTTTCAACACTAGAAACAAGCTATGGAGTAAAGGGTTAAAGAGTGGTAGTTTCACACAAGTTTGACAGAATTCTAAGGGAACTCAATACATGAACTACACATACATATTGTGTTGAGACTGTTGCTGCTCCAACTGCTGGGCTGCAAACTCTCTCGCTAGCTGCTCCCGCAACCGACGGTCTTCTGCCTCTTTCTGCCTTTTCTCTTTCATCAGTTTCTTTTTATCCTGCATACATAAAAGCAAGTTGTTATAAAGTGATAAAACTTGTTAACCCATTACTCCATTAACATGGCTTTTAACACCTTTAATTTATTCATCCAATGAAGAAAACTGTTTCAATTTATACAGTTAGGAAAATACACCTTAAAAAATCCTGGCAAGCAGGCTGAAAGTTAAGCAGAATGTGCCATAAAATATGGCTGCTGGGGCTTTTGTTTTACTTTCACCTTGTTTTAAGCTATTACCTGCTTTTTATACAATCAATCAGCTTTCTTTTTAGTGGTCATAATAGAGAGATTTAACTGTACACAAAATTACCTTTTTACTTGATTCATCTTTCAGTAAACCCTGTAATTTTTTCCTTGGTCCCATTGGCAAGCCTAAGTCTTTCAAGTCTGAGTCGCTACACATAATCTAGCAAAGAGAAAGATAAAATGTACAACTTACAGTGACAATTTCAAGTTAAACAAAAGAAAATCAAACCTCGGTAGTCTGGATCTTCTTACCTATTGAAGACGAGGTAAAGACTTCTAATATTTATTGAAACAAGCCACTATAGATTCATTAACCCTTTCCCCAATAGAAGCGCCTTTTAGCGAATATGATTTATTCCTCCGCTGAAGAAAATAGTTCCAATTTAATCAGCCATGAATATATAGTATAGGGAATATTTTCTATATTTTAGCACATGGAAGCTTAAAGCTGGCTGAAAGTAAAGCAGAATGCGCCTTAAAGGCGCATTCTGCTTTACTTTCAACCTGCTTTAAGTGGTCAACTATCTTCAATACTATAAATAGGCCATCAGGTAAAGGGTTAAAGGCCACCAAAAGCTAGCTTCTTACAATGTCTAACTGTACATAATAAACCCTTTTTCCCATATTCATGTCAAGTCAAGTAATATTATTTTAAATTTTGGTGTAACAAACATGGTAACAACACAAGCTCTATTGAGCGTTTACAGCCATAGAAGCCCCTTTTAGCACATTTCATTTATTCCTCCAATGAAGAAAACAATGAAGAAATATTTTCTACATCCTAGCAGATGATTGCTGAAAGGCGGCTCAAAGTAAAGCAGAATGCACCTTAAGGCACAATCTACTTTACCTTTAGCCTGCTTTAAGCTACCATCTGCTATGATACAGAAACTATTTCCTATGATACATGACAAAAAAACAAACAAACATTTGATTGCTTCCAGGCCACCAGCCCATTCAAAATATATGATAAATATTCATGACTGCATAAATTGAAATCCTTTTCTCCACTGGAAGAATGAATTATAAATGTGTGTCTATGGAGTAATGGGTTAAACTATTGTGGAGTGTCTTACCAAGGCCTCCATGTCTATCTGTTCTTGTTTAAATAGTTCCTGTTTGTCCTCTAGTCCCACTTTCACCAGTAAGTCTGTAAGATCCATCACTGGTTCTTCCTCCTCATTTTGATCTGTAAACTCTTCCTCCAATGGTTCCTACAAATATTTTGTTGGCTACAGTAAAACCTCTTTATTCCGACCACTAAAAAGAATGCTTATTGACTGTATAAAAGACAGGTGACAGTTTAAAGCAAGGTGAAGCTTTCTGTCTTACATTCACATTGCTTTAACTCTTTCCTCCCTAAAACTTCAAATGGACAATCCCAGTTTCCATTTTAGTCTAGTCCATTTCTGACTTTTAAGGGTTGTTTTTGTCAATTTTTTGCATTTTGACAAACAGTGAAGACCCAGATCAGAGGGCTCCGTAAAGAGCCCTCTGATCTGGGTATTCACTGTTTGCATAGGACAAATGAACTTTTCACATGTATACTGTTTGAAAAGGATGCCTATATGCAGGACTAGGGCTCAAAGGGTTAAGCAGTCACCTACCTTGCACTACAGCTAATTAACACAATTAAGTAGTTATAATAGAGAGGTTTTACTGTACATTGAACAGGAGAGAAATTCTGTTAAGAAAGATGTAATACTTTTCAGGCAAGGGAACAGAACAGATTTTCTTGCCAAAAAATGTCCTGTAAAACACTAACACTACAGTTCCAAAGTGGGTTAACCTTTTCCCCCATAGAAGCGACTTTTAACATATTTAATCTATTCCTCCTCTGAAGAAAATAGGTCCAGTTTATACCCTCATGAACAATTACCATTACAAATATTTTATATAGCCTAGCAGATTCTAGCTTAAAGCTGACTGAAAGTAAAGCAGAATGTGCCTTAAGGCACATTCTGCTTTACTTCCAACCAGCTTTAAGTGGTCACTTGTCTTCAAAACTAGAAACAGACTATGGGGTAAAGGGTTAAGTTGAGTACACATGCCAAATATGAAGTCTCATGCTCTCAGGCTCAAGTGCAAGCCTGGGGTTTAGAATGTTGATCTCTTCTGTTCTACAAACAGGCAAGCTAGAAATGGAAGTTTCTATTGGAAAAGTTCAGCATTGTACAGGTGACAGTTGACTTACAGATTCAGGTATGGTGACTTGAGGTTCTGGCTGACCATTGGCTAGTCCTGTTGACTCCATCTCAGGACTATCTTCTTTCTCTCCCTGGTGTTGTAGTAGGTCAAACAATATACAGGAACCTGAAAAACAACACAACCTGATGTTATCCTAGGTCAAACAATATACATGACTGAAGGAAGAGTTTGTTGGACAAAAATTTTGGTAATACCAACCAACGGGGCAAACATCCGACCAGATGATTCCAGTATAACCCTACACCCTCAACTTCTTTGGTGGGGATAACATGTAAAATGTTGATGAGTAGAACACAGGTAGGATAGAACTTACCCAGACTATGACCAGCCACAGACACACCTCCTTTAAATGTTGGGTTTCTGCTGAGAAACATGTTGAACAGTCTGTTAATCTCTTTACCCACTGTATCTGCTATACACTGAAAATATACAGGATCAAATCATACACTCCGACTTTGCTGAATGTTCAAATTGACTTGTAAATTTTCTACCAAATGACATGACAAGTTTACATTAACCTTTTCCACCATAGAAGTGCCTTTTAGCGCATTCAAATTTATTCCTCACTGAAGTAAATAGTTTAAATTCAAACAGCCATGAACATGTACCATAAGAAATATTTCCAAAATACTAGCAGATTGTAGCTTTAAGTAGGCTGAAAGTAAATCAGAATGCGCCTTAAGGCACATTCTGCTTTATTTTCAACCAGCTTTAACCCATTGTATGCTGGGTAATACTTGGCAGCCATTATTAAAATGTAGTCTGCAGCAGGTATAACTCAAATATTTGCAAAAGATTTTAGCAGTTTCTGATAGAATATTGATGCTGCACACAGTTTAGAGCTCAGATCAGGCCCCACATTGAGATATGAGATCAAAACTGTTTGCCTAGAGGTACACCTAAAAATGAATCACGCATAAAATGGGTTAAGAAGTCATCTGTCTTCGAAACGTACAGCAGGCTATGGGGTACAGGGTTAAGTGTTGAAAATCTTACCTGACAGTAAGTAGGACTTGTGTAGAACAGGACATCCATTAATGTGTCGTTGATGAAGCTACGCAGTTTCCCTGTACTTGGCAAAGTAATTCCTCTCAGTCTCCTGAAAAACATCTCACTTTCAATCATTTCAACCCTTGAAATGTTCAAATTTCAAATGGATTCTTCCATTTCTTATAAATGCCAAATTTAAATTGAGTTCTGTTTAACCCATTACCCCAAAAATACGCCTTTTTATGCCACTAATTTATTGCTCCACTGAAGAAAATAGTTCCAATTTATACAATTATGAATATTTATTGTTAGATATATTTTACATATTCTAGTAGATAATAGCTTAAAGCAGGCTGAAAGTAAAGCAGAATGTGCCTTAAGGCACATTCTGCTTTACATTCAACCTGCTTTTAAGTGGTCACATATCTTCAAAACTAGAAACAGGCTATGGGGTAATGGGTTAAAGTAATGGTGATTTAGTTTCAAAGAGGTTGGTGAAGGTATATAGGTCTGCCGGTATGATTGTACCTATGTATCTTAAGGCGAATTCTGCTTTACTTTCAGCCTGCTTTAACCCATTACTCCATAGCCTGTTTCTAGTACTGAGGATAGGTGATCACTTAAAGCAGGTTGAAAGCTGGGGTAATGGGTTAAGCTACCATCTGTTGAGTAAAGGGATAAACAGTAAGTTGTGTGTATCTTACTTGTCTATGCCTGTTGCATCTCCATGTAGGGCTTGGTGCCACTGTATAGGTAGGTACTCCACTCGCCCTATTCTGTTACACTCCTTGTACAGAGAGAAGTGAGACTTCAGTAAACTCTCAGAGATTGTCCGGAAATCATCCACTGAAAAACATGAAAAGATCCAATTCTGGATGCCTTTTCATATAAGCTGTTAGGATTTCAGGACGTTTCGCTACCTGGATTTTCTCTACCTTAGCATGTTCGCTACCTTGTGGCTTTCGCGGCTGGTCTTTTCGCTAGCTAGAATTTTTCGCTACCCATTTTTATTTTTCACACCTCTTATTTACTAATATGCATGCGCCGTGCGCGCACATTATGATTTTTTTCTGGAATCTACTGATCTGGATCAAAACTGACGTACAGAAATAGAAAAAGGCTTATTTACTAATCTGGATCCACACCAACAAACAGAAGACTCATCATTTATTACCAAATATGTGCACGTGTTACACGTCACACACATACTTTTTCATTTATTAATCTGGATCCAAACCAATGGAATCACCATAAGTGATTTTTTTTAAAAAATTGTCTGGATCCAAACTCACAGAAAGAAATAATTCCAGTTTGACGAAATATTTGCACAGACGCCTCGCGTCGACGTCAGAGATTCTTATTTATTAATCTGGAGTCAAACAAATGCATGCAAGCTCCATATATAAGTGATTTTAGTTAATAATCTGAAAAAAATCTGCAAAATACAGGCCTGCCATAAGTTGACATGAAAAATTCCTAAGATTTCCAAATTTGCATTTTTCAATTTGATTTTACGAATCGTACCTTTACCCAATCGTCTGTTTCTAGTTTTGTTGACACGTGACTACTTAAATCAGACTGGAAGGAAAGCAGAATGCGCCTGAAGGCGCATTCAGCTTTATTTTCAGCCTGCTTTAAGCTACCATTTACTAGAAAAAAGAAAAGAAAAAAAATCCGAAGATTTACGAAATATCCGGAGAAATTGCAGCCCTGAAAATATTCATATGCAGAATAATTGAATGTAGTATTAATTTGCAGTAACGAATGTATCTTTGTTTGTATAGATGTAAATCAAATGATGGTACATACATATTTTGTATACGGCCATTTATCAGATTACGTCTTACACAAGAGTGGCGATATGATTCGTAAAAAAAGCATTTCTACTCTCTTGTGTATGGCTTAGAACTCGATATGATATCTTCTCATACGGAATACCCGGTATGTCTAAAATGTAATATTTTATTTCTCTTAAAGCGACTCGCAACCAGATGGTGCATTAAAAATAGTAATTTGTAAATATGTGTCAAACGCTTATATAAATGGTAAAGAATTAGTTTAGGATAAGAAATTCTGTTTAAAAAAATGAATTTCAATAAAAAAAAATATTGGTCTCTGGTGGGATTCGAACCCATGGCCCGGCATTGGCGGACAGAAGGCAAAATAGGGGAAACCGCTTAGACCAATGGACCACGGAACTATCCGTTTATCTCGGATCGATTTAACGTATTTCAATGTGTTGCGGTCGAAAGTGCATACAACTTCGTAATTCGGCTCGTGTTTATGTCTGAGCCCGTGTAGAGAAGCAACAGCAACAACTATACCGTCTACTAGTCGGTATAGAAAAACGATAGAAAATATCTAAAAATCTAAGATTCGGTGACGATTCTTGAGACTTTTTTTGGACTGATCATATTTTTTTAATGTCAGAAGCCAAATAATGCCACAAATTTGCTTTTATTTGAGTATTTTATTTTATTTTGACAAGTACACCATCCGGTTGCGAGTCGCTTTAACATTCGGTTTAGATCCAGATAAGACTCTAAATAAATCGGCGTTTTATCTGCATCTAATCAGTTTTCATCAATAATTATATTAACTCAGAGTCCCTATCCGTGCTATAAGCAGTTTGTTTCTCACATGCGCCCTATCTACAATTACATTAGTGCTAATTACATATAGATGTTTAGTATAATACAAAATTTATGTAAATAAAGATATAAGCTGTCTTTTTCTTTTTCGAAAATATAAACAACAGAATGACGGTTTGGATCCAGAACAGTCATTCAGACACAGGATGACTGGTCAGGATCCAAACGGATGAGTAAAATGCCCTTTAAATACAAATGCAAGTATTTAATATAGTAGTCGTTTCCCATACTTAAATGATAATTACTTTTGATCCTTATAAGACCTCACTGACACAACCTATTTTAATATTCTTTATTATGTATGTATACTCGTATTACTTGATGCTTTAGCTGTTCATGTTAATTGTGAACCAAAGCCGAAATAAAATTGAGTTGAGTTGAGTTGAATTCAACCTACTGTCAGAAAAAAATACAGTTTTTTATGCGCAAACGCCACGCCTCCACATCAGATCAGAGAATGTTATTTATTGATTTCGATGCAAACCAATGGAATCACCATGTATTTAAATGGTTTTTATTTTATACTCTGAATCCAAACTAGCGGACAAAGATAATTACAATTTTTGACGGAATATTTGCACAGCCGCCATATCTATACAGATTTATTATTAATCTGGATCCAAACCAATGCAAGCTCAATATTAGAGATTTTTATTTGATACATGTGTCTAATCCGGATTAAAACTAAAGGAACATAAGGGGGTTATTTATCAATCTGGATCCAAACTAACGGACGTAAATATAGAAGATATTTTCATAAACTAATCTGGGTCCAAACTAACTGTGACAGAACTATAATGCCTTTCTTTCATCTGTGTTCACACGTTTGTAAATATGTGTTCTCAAAGAAGCGCCTTTCAAAATTGACTATCTGAATCTGAATATAGTACGTCGTAGAATCCTATAAAGGCTTTTTTGACTACTGCTAATTTCATTTTTAACTGAACATTTTAGATAAGTAAACTTCAATAATTTAATCATTTTAAATACAACTATATTACGCTAAATTTCAAGTATATTTCATACTAACGGTAAATAAACTTAAACTACGATATTGGGAGATAAAAATTGGGGGTAGCGAAAATGTACGGGTAGCGAAACGTCCAGCGTAAAAACACACTGGGTAGCGAACTGACAGGCGCGAACGCAACAGGGTAGCGAAACGTCCAGTAACCAGCTGTTAGCATTTTCGAAGTAATAGGTCATTTTCGGATTCCCACAAGATTTTATCAGGTCCCAAGGTAATCAAGTTTTTGAGTTGAGTCTGAAATCATTCTAAAGCATTTGGTTGATCAGATTTGAGCTTTTGCCGAGTCCTGTACTACATGCACAATTATTTTAAGTTCTACTTACCACACTCGATGATGGATCTAAATCGTAAATCACAAACGGAGCCAATCCCATGAACAATGAACACCAGATGATCAACTTGTTGTGACTCTCCCTCGTCAATACTCTCAAAGTCACTCACACCACGCTTCACAACACGAGGTCTCATTTGATCACCCTACAAAACACACAAGAACAAAATATTTATTGGTATTTTTTTCTAATAATCTTAGAATTCAAGCCTGCAATCAGCCAATTATTTCCATTTTCCAAAATTCTTATTTCGAGAGTCTAAAACTAAAAAATGTCCGCTACAGATGTGCATTAGGATACACTTTAACTTGATTTTCTGTATAAGTGCCTTAGCAATATCAAGCCTGGAGGATATACATGTCTTTTAACAGATACTTGGCAATGTCTAACTGGTCCAATTAAACATAATTGTTTCACATTAACTAGCAATAGAAACCCCAACAATATGTTGGAATTGAAATAATTATATGAAACAAGTTTAATAATGAAAAGGATTCTACATGAAAGTGTTCAAAAAAATACTAAGAATTTATGTTATTGTCACAAGAGATGGCCAGGTTGATTTTTATCACTTATGTGGTTAGATTTACAACACAAGCATTGATTTATGCGCCCAGACATGCAGATGGAAATTTCTACAAGACGGTATTCCTGTGGCTAATTTCTTTTTTATTTTTGTGACGTGGCTAGCCAAAAAACAGCCATTTTCATTTAGCTCTAATTGTGGAACAAAGCGATCTAGAAGCTAACCTTTATCTTATTCCCACTAAAGGCCAGGTTAATGTCCCAAGAAATGGCCAGATTAATGTCACAAGAGATGGCTCAGTTAATGCTTTTCAATTATATGGCTAGGAATTTTAGCCACACAAGTACTGGCTCATGAGTACGGATGGACAAAAAGCACAACATCAATATATCCATCCCATATAGGGGAAGAGATAATTGTCCAACACAACTGCTTATTTTATAGACTCAGTCAACCTATTGCAGTTGGAACACTTGATGATATCCTTTGCAAACAGTTTGGATCAACATCAGGCCTATCTTAGACTTGAAATCTGTTCGTCCACTTAGATCTTAACTCTTGTGAGTTATAAGTAGTGGTGATCCGATTGTCGCTAAGTCGCCGACAATCAGTTGTTAACTTCAAACACAGCGACAATCGATTGACATTTTCTCTCTTTCGCGACATCGCAAATCTATTTATAATTTTCAAAGATAGAAAAGATTTTCAAGAATGTTTTTGAAAATATAGAAACTTAACGTTTTTCTCCGGAAGAGCAAATCCTCAACGTCCCATTATATTTTAAAACATCTTGTGACGTTCACATTATAGCACGCTGTAGTTGAGTTGTTAATTATGTATGTTGTAAGCGGCTATGACGTAAATAAATATGGCAGCCTCCATGGTAGTTGATGTTGTCATATACACTGACTTCTTAGATACTGTGTCGCTGAAGAGTGTAAGTTTGTTATACCAAATGGTTAATTTATTGCTTTAAACGGTGCAAATGACATGCTATTAAACATATAAGCTGAAGTTAGCCTTGGTTGGAAATGATTATAAAAGCACGGGAAAACGCAATTCCGTGAACGTAGAAAACAAGAAATGCATCTAGGCAAGCTAGATCTGTCTTTAGAAACTATGATTATGGCTTACTCTACGTGTGTATGTATTTTATTCATGCCAGTCGTATTTCTGGACAATAAGGAACATCAGTTTGTGTATGCACCAAATCACATGCATAAACATATAGTACATGTATAGCGTTAATTCCTTCTTGCTTCATATTGCCATAACGTAGGTGCTCAATGTGTATTGAAAGCCTTTTTGTATCATAAACTAAGCATAATGGAGTAGTGTGTTTTCAATGAAAATGTTTATCTCACTTTATGATTATGTAGTTAGTAAGTGATGTAATCATTTTTTTTTATTTTTTAAATGTTAAAATTGTGTTGATGAAGAGTTGGTCTACTATTACTGTGTTTAATTTAAAGGTACTGGATGCTAATGTTGGAGACAGTCTCAAAGGGTTTAGTTAATTACCCAAATGTACCTCACATTTGCAAAAATAAGCTACATTTATGTGTGACTTCACCTTTGTAACATAATATTTGTGCTGTAAGACCACCTTTCGGTCAACCGATTAATAATCGGAAAGTTATCGATTGAGACCCAACCGATAGAACCGATAATCGGTTGGTCATTTTCGCAACCGATTATCACCACTAGTTATAAGGTTCCCTTGTGAATCTTGTTAGTAAGCAAAACAAGAAACCATTCTACTTGGAGTTCTGGGTAGTTTAATAAATATGGCTTTTAAATTTGCAAACAGTGAAGATCCAGATCAGAGGGCTGATCTGGGTATACCCTGTTTGCAAATGTAATGAGTATATTTTTAACAGGTTCATATTGTTGAAAGAGTTTAAAATGTTATTTCATTTTATTCATTTTGAACACTAATGCAGAAAGTTATCCTGTAGATGACAAGTACAGTAAAAACTCTCTATTACGACCACTGAATTGGGTTATTTATAAAGTGTTTACGACAATTGTTTGCTTAAAGCAAGGTGACAGCAAAACAGAAAGCTCCTTTAGCTTTAGGAGCTTTCTGTTTTACTGTCACCTTTCTTTAAAGCCACTATATTACTCCCACATAAACAGAATCTAACATTTTTCTTACATGAAATTTATGTCACTATCGTAAGCGTTCCATATAAAAAGAAGTAATACGTGGTGATATTTGAAGCAATATTGCTAACGAACAGTGAAATTTGTGGAAACAACTAATCAAGTTTGTTTATTTTTGAATAGCGACGAAAATTTACGGACATACTCGGTAAAGCTCATTTGCATAATTCTATACAACAAGTCGAGTGCTTTACAACCAAAGAGAGACAACTCCTTTAAGTTTGGCCGTTAAACTGATGCAATGATACACATTGTCGCGGCCGAATCAATCACGTGACCTTTATGCGATCGATCGAGAGTTCTCGGAACCAGCCCGTAATCTTATTTGTAAACAAACCCGCTTATAATGTAAACCACCACGATAAGAATTCGACACATTTAGGTAGGATTCTTTACGAAGTGGGTGCATATGTCAGGCTTCTTACACTCGATTTCACTTAGTTTTAATACATAGAAAATGCACACATATAAGAAATTGCGCGTTTTAAACACCAATTTGAGCGGGATTGTGCCTTTAAGCTTTCATCTGTATTCAATCAATAAGCCTTCATTTTAGGTCGTAATAGAGAGGTTTCACTGTATCTACAAATACAGTGGAGAATCTGTTATTCTTTCCCGTTTAAACGCAAACACAAAGCACTAAAACGTAGAAAAGTACAACTTTTGGACAATTCTGATAATTCATGTTTATCTTGGTGGCAAACAGTTTGGAGCCTGATCAGACGCCGGGTTACCCGGCGTCTGATCTGGCTCCAAACTGTTTGCACTGCAAATAATAGTTTTAGCGTAAACGCGTTTATTGGGAAAGAATAACAGATTCTCCACTGTACATATATTTATAGCTAACAAATAGAAGTTTACACAATATTCTCATACTGATACATGCAGGAGAATGGTAATAACTGAAATATACATTTACAAACTAAGAAATCAGTTTAACCCATTACTCCATTATTATGCCTTTTTACTTCTTATAATCTATATCTTTCACTGAAGAAAAGAGTTCCACTTTATACAGTCATGAATATGCACCTGACCATAAGAAAAAGTTTCTTTATCCTAGTAGATGACAGCTTTAGAGGACCTTAGCACCTTAAAGTGTATTGTGCTTTACTTCCAACCTGCTTCAAGCAGTCACCTGCTTTCAAAACTAGCAACAGGCTATGGAGTAAGGGGTTAAGTAGTGAGGAGATGCTTTTGTTATTATCTAAAACTGAAAGGATGCAAAGGTTTAATCTAAAGCATAAAGAGAGAAGTTTCCTCTTAAAGTCTTTATAAAAACTATAAACATCATGTGTTAGTAAAACTCTATGCCCAGGACAGCAACATAATTTTGAGAATTCAGCTTAATTGACCTCAAAATAACCTTTACCGCTTGCTGATATTATTCAAGTTGTGCTGAGCTCAATTGCTTTTTGAGTTGAGCCCACATGTCAAATATGAAGCCTCTATCACATGTAGCTCTAAAGTTATGTTATGGTTAAAGTTGTGGACAGACAGACAAATCGTCCAACAAACACACAGACAGACCAAAAGCAATAAATGTACATATACTTGTATATGCACCAGATCTTTGCCCGCCGAGGCATAAAAAGTTTATCAAATCTGGTATTCTATCAATTCAACCTTGCAGTACTGGAACCAGATATACTCATACATTGCAAACAATGTAGACCCCGATCAGAGGACACCTTAAGGAGTCCTTTTATCTCGCTTAACTTTCTTTCCACTTTCTTTAACTTTCTGTTAAGAATATCGGTAAGTGTATACCATATTTGAGAAATAAAAATCTACACAAATTCTTCTAGCAGACCACACATATTAAAATGGTGCAAGCTAAAGCAAAATCCTGTTATTACAACATTCAAAAGACTAAACATATAGCTTTCAAAGCAAGTGACTGCTTAACCCAATAACCCATTAATAGGCCTTTTTACACCTTTAATTTATTCCTGCACTGAAGGAAATAGTTCATTTGATAAAGTCATGATTATTCAACAAAATTAGTCCAGTAAACTTTTAGTTTAAGTTTAAAATAGATTTGAAGATGGCCTCCATGGCGACCGTATTGGATTTCGGATCACCATGAAAGTACCAACGACAAGGCACCAGTATTGAATACATTTTTGTTATGGCAACCATTTGAAAATTGAATGAATTATAGCTTGTATTCAGTGCTGAAGACAGATATTTGCTTACAGCAATCTGAAACTAATGCAGAAATTGCTCAATAAGAAGCATTCTGCTTTACTTTCAGCCTGCTTTAAGCTACCATCTGCTAGGGCATGGAAAACATTTCTTATGGCTCAAATTCTGGACTGTTATAAAGTGGAACCTTTTTCTTATAAGTGAATGAATAAATCAAAGGTGTTAAAAGGCATAGATGTTTGTTAATGGGCTAAAACAATGCATGTCTTCTGAATGCTTTCAATATCAGGCAGGGCTCCAGATAAGGGGAGTATTCAAAATATAAAAAATATTTATTTCTGCATAAAACTATAATGTCACAATTCAATAGAATCGTCTCTTCAAGATAATTCTTATGAGTAGTAACACAATAGGATTTGGTGCTGAAATGAGTGAGAAAATGTTGGATTTGTTCCGTTTACTCCCTCCTATCTGGAGCCCTGACGAGGGTTTTACTGGATGACAACACACAAGCAAGCTCTATGTCACTAATGGTGTTATACAGACCTGTGCCGGAATCTGTGTGCTCACCTAAGACAGAGGTAACCTCTTATTAACACAAGTGATAGCGGTATTCTATGCATTTTAAAGTCCCCTATCTGTGAAAGTCTCATTTTCATCATTGTAATACTATAGTAACAGGAGTTTTCATAAAGCAACATTAGAGGTTATTAAAGTTCTTCCTTACGACCCTAAAAAGGTACATTTGTATTTTGTTGTAGTGGGTAAGACCTATATTCATGGTGGATATATGGGTGCAGATGCTGGATCAATAAAGAGATCTTACTCTCATAAATTGTTGCTGTCTCTATATAAAGAGATAAAACATCAACCATGTTTGTACAAATTATACAAAAAATCCTCTCCTTCACAACCACTAAAATAATTACCTATTGATTGTATAAAAGACATGACAGCTTAAAGCAATGTGCCAGTAAAACAGAAAGCTCCTAAAAGAGCTTTTCGTTTTACTGTCACATTGCTTTAAGCGGTCACATTTTAAACACGTATAATTAACAAAATTAGGTGGTCATAACAGAAAGGTTTTACTGTAGATGAACGTGTGTGAACACTAGATATTCTGCTTCAGTTTTAACCCTTTCCCCCATAGAAGCACCTTTTAGCGGATATGATTTATTCCTCCGCTGAAGAAAATAGTTCCAATTTAACCAGTCATAAATATATAGTATATGGAATTTTATCTATATTCTAGCACAAAGGGCGCATTCTGCTGTACTTTCAACCTGCTTTTAGTGGCCATCAATATTCAATAAATGAAACAGGCTATAAGGTAAAGGGTTAAAAGTAGTATTGAACTTTTTACATTACTGTTATCCTACCAACTGTTTTAACCTTTTCACAGTCAAGGCCGTCAACACGGATATAATTATTTGCATAATGTGGTGTCTGATCAGGAGCCTAACTGTTTAACATTCATATCCATGTTTTCTACGTTAAAAATACATAAAAGTCCATAGTTTAAAAGTATAAGCAGACGATAATATGGCAGGGACTGTGTTAAACCGGTATTTCTGTAACAATGGCAGAGAAAGGGTAAGAGATTAACAGTGAACCTCACACTGAGTGTGGCTCAACCTTTTCCTCCACACAAAATTTTTAGGAAGCCTCTACCCACTCCACTACATAAGAATACACAATGCACAGAGCTCCAGTTAAGGGGAGTATTTCAAAAATTAAAATCTTTATTTTTGCTTTAAACCCTATGGTGTCACTACTTGTTAGAATCGTCTCGAAGAGACGATTCTATTGAGTAGTTACACCATAGGATTTGGTGCTGAAATGAGTGAGATATTGTTAAATTTGTTCAGTTAACTCCCTCTTATCTGCTCTGATGCAGCTTGAGAAAATATAAAAATATACCACAAAGCTCTTTCGTCTTGCCCAGTCACCCTGCGTCAAACACAGTGGGATACTGGCCATTTGCAGCACTTATTAGAGATATGGATTAAGACAGGTTTAACTGCATATATTAATGTGTGTACATGCATCTTTCAGAGTGTACATGTTGTTAGGCTTGTTGCATGTTAAGGAAATGTATACAGCTGCGAAATTACCCAAGCTTTAAAATTTCTCTTTAACACATATTAAGTATTAAGCATTATAAATAAATCAAATAAATATCATAAGAAATTCAAAAAATTCTGATATGCCTGTTAGAACCATCACACAAGGTCATAGAAAAGGGCAAAGAGAAAGGAGTTGTTTCTGACTCTGAGTATGTCTAGTTTTGAAAGAAAGCAACACGTGTTGTAAGTCTAGTTTTGAAAGAAAGCAACATGTGTTGTAAGTCTAGTTTTGAAAGAAAGCAACATGTGTTGTAAGTCTAGTTTTGAAAGAAAGCAACACGTGTTGTGTCATTTTACCTGGTCTGGCTGAAATTGTATGGACAAGTCAATCAATACATGTATTATTAAATCACCAAGAGCTGTCCGTAGACACCACACTCAACTAATGGGATTCTTGATAGTAAAACAGGACATCAATTGTATGAATCTTTTTTCACAAGAGTCAAAGTAACAAATTTTAAATAGCTGTTTAAGTGCACCTGTCAGACTCATAACAACATTGAAAAAGCATCATATGGTTAACAAGAGCCCCATGGGGCATATTCGCTCACCTGAGAATAATTGGAACAAGAGGCCCGGAGGGCCACATTTCGCTCACCTGAGACATTGTACCATAGAAGCTGACTGGGCAAGACAACATTTTGATATAGCTGATATAACTGATAAGCCCGGGGGCGGGGCCAAATTTGATCCAGGGGTCATAATTTGAACAATCTTGGTAGAGGACCATAGGGCAAAGCTATATGTCAAATATAAATGATCTGGGCCTTATGGTTTCAGAGAAGAAGATTTTTAAAGGTTTTCCTAAGAAAAACTAATAAGCCTGAGGACGGGGCCATTTTTAGCCCGGGGGTCATAATTTGAACAATCTTGGTAGAGGACCACAAGGCAAAGCTATATGTCAAATATTAAAGATATAGGCCTTACAGTTTCAGAGAAGAAGATTTTTAAAGGTTTTCCTATATAAGTCTATGTAAAACTGATAAGCCCCGGGGTGGGGCCAATTTTGACCTGGGGGTCATAATTTGAACAACTTTGGTAGAGGACTATAAGGCAAAGCCACGTGTCAAATATAAATCATCTGGGCCTTATGGTTTCAGAGAAGAAGTTTTTTAAAGGTTTTCCTATGAAAAACTGATAAGCCCGAGGGCGGGGCCTTTTTTGGCCCGAGGGTCATAATTTGAACAATCTTGGTAGAGGACCACAAGGCAAAGCTATATGTCAAATATTAAAGATCTGGGCCTTACAGTTTCAGAGAAGAAGATTTTTAAAGGTTTTCCTATATAAGTCTATGTAAAACTGATAAGCCCCGGGGCGGGGCCATTTTTGACCCGGGGGTCATAATTTGAACAATCTTGGTAGAGGACCATAAGGCAAAGCTATATGTCAAATATTAATGATCTGGGCCTTACAGTTTCAGAGAAGAAGATTTTTTAAGATTTTCCTATATAATTCAATGTAAAACTGATAAGCCCAGGGGCGGGGCCATTTTTGGCCCGGGGGTCATAATTTGAACAATCTTGGTAGAGGACCATGAGGCAAAGCTACATGTCAAATATTAATGATCTAGGCCTTACAGTTTCAGAGAAGAAGACTTTTAAAGGTTTTCCTAAGAAAAACTGATAAGCCCCAGGGCGGGGCCATTTTTGGCCCGGGGTCATTATTTGAACAATCTTGGTAGAATACCATTAGGTCATAATACATACCAAATATCAAAGGTCTGGGCCTTTCAGTTTCAGAGAAGAAGATTTTTAAAGATTTTCTTATGCATTACAAGTTGTTCATACGGTCATGCTAGAAAATCGGGTCCTATAGCAAGGGGAATAACTCTAGCCAAAAACTTTGAACAAGATTTCGTTCCCCCTTGTCACTAAAGGTTCTGATAAAGTTTGGTTGAAATTGGGTCAGTGGTTTCAGAGGAGATGTTGTTTGAAAATGTGAACGGACGACGGACGGAACTGGATCACAATAGCTCACCCTGAGCCTAAGGCTCAGGTGAGCTAAAAATGGAGATATTGATTTATGTCCAGGACTGACCTAGACATGCAACAGACCGGAACAATTTGAATAAAATATGTAAAGTATATTTAAAAGTGTCACCATACAGAATATAAAAGCTCTGGCCATATTAGAGTCAGAGAAGAAGACGTTTGAAATTTTCTCTATATAACTCTATGTAAAACAGTGACCCCCGGGGCGGGGCCAATTCTGACCCTAGGGGCATAATTTGAACAAACTTAATAGAGGACCTGTAGGCGATGATATGTGCCATATATCTAAGATCTGGCCCTTGCATTTTTTAGACAAGAAGATTTTTTAAGCTTTCATTGTAAATAATCTATTTTTAGCTCCTGTGACCTAGTTATGCAACGGACCTGAACCATTTGTACAATTTCGGTATAGGACATCTAGAAGTGTCACTATGCCAAATATCAAAGCTCTGGTCATATTAGTTTCAGAGAAGAAGACGTTTGAAAATTTCACTATATAACTCTATGTAAAACCGTGACCCCCGGGGCCGGGCCAATTTTGACCCCAGGGGCATAATTTGAATAAACTTGATAGAAGACCTGTAGGCGATTCTATGTGCCAAATATCTAAGCTATGGCCCTTGTAGTTTCAGACAAGAAGATTTTTTAAGTTTTCATTGAAAAAATCTATTTTTAGCTCCTGTGACCTAGTTATGCAACCGACCACAACCATTTGAACAATTTTGGTAAAGGACATCTAGAAGTGTCACCATGCCAAATATCAAAGCTCTGGCCACATTGGTTTCAGAGAAGAAGACATTTGAAAATTTCACTATATAACTCTATGTAAAACTGTGACCCCCAGGGCGGGGCCAATTTTGACCCAAGGGACATAATTTGAACAAACTTGATAGAGGACCTGTAGATGATGCTATGTGCCAAATATCTAAGCTCTGGCCCTTGCAGTTTTTGACAAGAAGATTTTTTAAGATTTCCTTATTTCTTCACTTTGGTTGCCATGGCAACCAGAGTTCTGCATTGTTTTTAATTCTTTGAACAAATTTGAAAGAGCTTGACCCAAGGAACATTCCTGTAAACGAAGACGCACGACGGACAACGTACGACGACAGACGCCGGACAAAGGGCCATCCCAATAGCTCACCTTGAGCCTTTGGCTCAGGTGAGCTAAAAAGAGGACTTACTGTGCATAGTGCAGCCTAGACTGAACACTATAATGATTAGCTTGTAACATTGGATTTTTTACAACAGTCATTCATTAACCTATTACCCCATAAATATGCCTTTTTACACATTTAATTTATTCCTCCACTGAAGAAAATGATTCAAATCTATACAGTCATGAATAGGTATCATAAGAAATATTTTCTTTTTTCTAACAGACTGTAACATAAAGTAGGCTGAAAGAGTAAAACTAGAAACAGGCTATGGGGTAAAGGGTTAAGTGCAGTTAGGACTATAAAGATTATATTGGTTTGTGCCCTCTGTACTACCAGCTCTAATACCAACGCCTAACTAATACTATTCCGCCATCCCGTGCAATGTAATAGAACAAGCTAAGGCATGACTTTGATAATAATAAGTCTACAGATAAGAGAAAATAAAGAAGTACAAATCTTTTACAGGGCTTCAGATAAGAGGGAGTAAACTGAACAAACCCAACGTTTCTCCCTCATGTAAGCACCAAATCCTTTGGTGTTACTACTCATTAGAATTGTCTTGACAAGATGATTCTAATGAGTGGTCAAACCATAAAGTTTAAAGCAAACGTTGAGATTTTAGTTTTTGAAATACCCCCCTTATCCAAAGCCTTGACACCAACTTTTCTTCTTTGTCTCTGCCAGACCCTATATTGTGACCACTCAACAGAGCCGCCATGATGAGGAAACCTAATGAGACTCAGATAAGTATTGTTTATCCTTTCCTCAATAGCCAAAATTGCAAATCACCTATAAAACAGTGTTTTAAGCAAGTGACTGCTTAAAGCAGGATGAAAATATTTTAGCAAAATCTCCGATAGAAGCTCACTACTTTAGTTTCATCTTGCTTTAAGCCACCACTTAAATTCAACAACATCAATAAATATTCATTAGTGTTAAATACAAGGCTTAGTATGCAGGGCCACTTAGGTATTTCTTTGAAGAATAAAGGTTACAGTTAGCAAAGACATAAAGACTTAAAATATTCAAAATATTTCTCTTATCTGGAACCAGAGCTCCAGATAAGCGGAGTATTTCAAACACATAAAATCTTTATTTCTGCATTTAACCCTATGGTGTCACTACTCATTAGAATCGTCTCTTTGAGACGCTTCTAATGAGTAGTGACACCATAGGTTTTTGTGCTGAAGAAGTGAGAAAATTTGGATTTGCTCAGTTCATTTCGTCTTATCTGGAGCCCTTAGACTAACTATGATATATGCAGTAAGTGGTGTATCACTCACCTGAACGTTTCCCCACTCGTCTGGCTGGGAGGAGGGCTGGTAGTGTACCATGACACTAGGACTATGCATGACCACAGTCTCTCCACTCTCAAACTGTAGAGGTTTGTGCCACACCCCACTAGTTATAGCTGTCTTGTACTCCTCCTGTTCAAGGGAAACAAAATGGATAGTATCATCTCATTACTCCATAAATACACCTTTTTATGCTTGTAACTTATTCCTTCTTTGAAGGAAATATTCTATGTTATACATGTGCAGTCATGAATGTGCACTATAAAGAAATATTCTCTATATCCTACAGTGACAAAAGGGCCGGTAGTTTTAAAGTTTGGCAGACAAAATGGCTGATAATCAGCCATTTTGTCTGCCAAACTTTAAAACTACAGTGATAGATTTTCCGCTGAATACGACAACCGGGAAACAGATAAGCTTTGTTTAATGTCATTTCAGGGAAACAAATTGATTTCAAATTCTTATTGTTCATCAAAAATGGAATACGAATTGTGCTCTGGGATGCGACGTTTTTGTTAGGATTGATTTCCTTGTGGTAAATATTTACTTGCGCACCGGGAGCAAAGGGAGGTTACTGTGCACTCACAAATATATCTATAGCTACATTGATATATGGACGATAAAATCAAAGTTCTCCGAAAATGGTGTT
Organism: Gari tellinella; assembly: GCA_922989275.2. NCBI lineage: Eukaryota > Metazoa > Mollusca > Bivalvia > Cardiida > Psammobiidae > Gari > Gari tellinella. The sequence continues at coordinate 53,503,907 of OV277866.1, forward strand.
TGGTCGAAAAAACTCTCAACAAAATGTCAAAATCTAAGCGTGGAAGAGTCAGAAAAATGATAGACAGTTGAAAATAATTGGTTGTCAGCTTTAGTATTTAAAAGGTAACAAACACCTAATGAAAATGTTGGCATTTTGTTGAACGATTTAATTTCGAATGCCGTTGCATCGGTGGAGAAAAAAACTCACAAGCGGCAAACTTTTTAGATTCTTGAAATCGTTATTTCACATTTCAGTACCAATTAGCATGTTTCTGTTTTAACTAGATAATTTAGATTTAAATAAGATTTGAGCCGTTTGATTATGCCCTAGACTTTTTTTTCTATGGGACAGAATGGCTGAAAAAAATTTCATCATTTACGACATGTGTCCTATATTTAGTAGGCCCAATCTGAATCACTGATCCTAGCAGTAGGTACAATAGCTTAAAACAGGCTGAATGTAAGGCAGAATGTGCCTTACTGTTGCAGACAGTTTATCAATGTTTGTGAGAAGTAGATTTAGAATGAAGAAACAGTGGACAACCATACTGGCTGAAATGGTTGTACAAATTGATTTTACCTATTACCCCATAAATACGCTTTTTAACGCCTTTAATTTATTCCTCTTCTGAAGAAAATAGTTCCAATTTACACTGTCACAAATGAGAATCATAAGAAATATTTTCTATATTCTAGCAGATAATAGCTTAAAGCAGGCTGAAAGTAAAGCAGAATGTGCCTGAAGGCACATTCTGCTTTACTTTCAACCTGCTTTCAGTAGTCACCCATTTTCAAAACTAGAAACAGGCTATGGGGTAATGGGTTAATATCGCCAACTGTGTCTACAAGCCTACCTCTAGTCTCACAGCAAAGCTTTCCTCATAAGGTACATATCTATTGTCACCCTCTCTCTTGTAGAACCAGCTACAACGTCTGACAACCTTAGGTTCCTCCTCCCAGTACACGGCATAGCGCCGTGCCTCAGACACATTGACATCATACCTCCCACCATCAGTACTCACAACAGCAGTGTCGATACTGCCAGATTGGACTGAAAAAACAAAATTTACTCCATAGCTTGTCTTAGTAATTAAGACAGGTGGTTCGTTAAAGCAGGCTGAAAGTAAAGCAGCAAGCTCTTAAAGGAGCATTTTACTTTATTTTCTACCTTTTTAATACATGAAGTATCATGGCATACTTTATCAATACAGTGTAGCTCCATTATATCGCGGAAGTTGGGGTCCACGAAATGAAATCCGCGATGTGGTCGGATCGCGATATAGCCCAATTCTTAGCTGAACTAATTTCTGTTGTATATTCCATTGCCAAACTCTATTATATCAATGTCATGCAATAAACACGGTTTCTTGGTTGATTACCTTGTTATTTCTTGTGAAAACAAGTGTTTATATGCACTGTCATATCTAGAATCAGCGTTTTCATGTGTATACCAAATTATGCGTACTTTCGTTTTTGACAACGGCCGCCATTTTGATTTAAATGTGCGTGTGTCAGTAAGATTCAGTTACTCGTGGAAATCACACTTAATGCCTATATCGCGATTAGAACGCGGATAAAATGAGATTTTCTCGGTTGAATTGTCAAAAAACGAACCGCGATATATGAAATTGAAAGAACAATGAAACCAATTTACAGATCACAGGTTAAATTTAATTTATTTCGTGGCCGACATTGTTCGAGTACGTTGTTAGCTGGTACGAATCGCAGTTATGATTGTAAGCGTCTGATTGATGTATCAATATGTAAATGACTTTGATTTTAATGTCTGTGGTTATCTCTCCACTGCTATTAATACGGATTAGTCGACTTTGATTGTTATAACTCAATCAGGTTAGTTTGCTAATTATTGCTAAATAATAATGGAAACTTTGCATGCGCAAGTTCACTCAGTAGGCCTATTGTTTGTTTGTTAGTGCACCTGTCAATCAACGCAGCGGGATGACACACCCGCTGTCCACAGATGGTGATAATTGACACTGATTACGCAATTTTAGCGACCTGTTAAAGGAAGATATAATTATGAAAGAAACAGAAATTATCGCTACTCGGCTTTTATTGACTTTTAGCATACATATAGGAAAAAATGGGGTCCAAGCCGCGACCGCGATATATTGGCTTTCGCGAAATAGCGGACCGCGAAGTAATGGAGCTACACTGTAAATCATATTCTCGAGGTAAAGCAATTTTTACAAATATATATGATGTTAAATAACTTACTTATTATCAATTATAAACTGTTCTGCTCTATAAAATAATACTGCCCGGTATGCAAAAATGAAAATAAATTAGTCGAACTTCGATATCTCAAACTCTCATAACTCAAACTATCCGATTATTCGACACATTAACTGCATAATATCATGCTCGATTAAGGTACTTCGCAGGTGCGCTTTGTTTCCATACAAGGTGTTATGAAACTTTTTCTCAAAAATAAATAAAGCTAATAACTATAAGTCTCGCCCAATAAGTAGTCAACAACATTCAATACAAGAAAAACTAAAAACATTTTGAATAAAGGTGTTCAGAAAGATGTTATCAGCTATTTAAATTTTGCAAAATGCTAAAAAATTGAATTACAAAAAAGTGACTCATTCAATGTATATTTGTTTTCATTTTATTCAAATATATGGTTGATGAAATAGTTAGTCTGAAATTATTAGAAAATATTACAGTCAGGATTTGTTGTAATGACAGATTTTCTTATCAAAATATGGGATATTTGAAGTTGAGATACAGTTACCTACCTTAAAATTAAAATTCTGTCATTAAAATGCATTATTATTTATTCATGGACTTGCATACAAGGTCAGTTGAATTGTTAAAACATAATAATAACAGGGCTCCAGATAAGCCCGCGTACTCAGTGAAATACGCGAACGTTTCGACCGTGTACGCGTTAATTTCAAAATATTGAAGTACTGCGTACGCGAGAAATTCTCAGGGACGTGTGTATCAATTCAAAAGCCGAGTTTTTGTCATACCTAGATTTGAAATAGTTAACCGCGACATAGTAAAATTTTATTCATTTGCGGTCTCGTAGCTTCTTTTTTATCGTATGGTAATTTTTACTTGCGCACCGTTAGCAAATTGAGGTTACTGCGCACTCGCATATACATCTATATCTTCATCGATATAATTACGGACGATAAAATCCAAGTTCTCCGAAAGGTGTTTTGGTTGAAATGTCAATCTAAGCATGGAAGAATCTACATCTACATCGTACTTTGACGTAGTCAATCGTGTCAGAGAAACGACAGAAAGTTGGAAACAGTCGGTTGTCAGCTATCTGATTGAAAAGAAACTTACACCTAAAGAAACTTGTGGTAGTTCGTTGAACGATATAAATTCGAACGTTGTTTCATGGGTGGAGAAAAAACCCGCATAAGCGGCTAAAATGTTAGATTCTTGAAAATCGTAATTTACATACATCGTAACATGTATCTTCTACTTCTTCTTTATTACTCCCTACTGTCAATTTCTGACAATGACAGGGAGGCCGGGAACAGTGTTACAAAGGTAAAACATAATGATAAACAATGCAGATAAGATCTAAAATATCAATTATAAACAGAGGTTAAAAAAGTTTAAAAACAACTAATGCAGTTAGGGGTTGTGAGATCTGAGGCTTAGTGCTGTGTGGTAGTTTATTCCAAAGTCTGATGGTACGTGGAAAGAATGAGTTTGAGTGATACTGTGTCCTAGTAGAGAAATGGATGACAAAGTTGATATTTCTGGATGGATGGAGATGTTTATGGTCTACAACTATTAGGTTATTTAAAATTGTGTATAGCATTATTACTGAGGCATTATTTCTCCTTTCTTCTAAATTTGGTTATTTGACCCGCGATATGCCGATGAATTGAAAATCCATGTGTACTGATTAAAAAATCTGGGGACTGATTGTTTTCAAAATTGATCAGTACTGTACTGATTAGAAGAAAAATTATCTGGAGCCCTGAATAATGTGCAATATCGATCTTGAAAAGGTTGACGTATTGATAAGCTTCAATGTGTGGCTTTATAGTTCGATCAAATCGTATACGTCACGTGTATACCGATTTTATTGACTTGTAAGTCATTAAACTAAAACGTACATGTTAGTGGACATAATAATTGGACCGTATATAATATCACTAATTCTAATCAACGAAGACTAAATATAACATGTCCATTGATCACTGCGTTATGGATTGACAAGTCTATAAATCGGACACTTAAAAAAATATTTGGATTGGATGGGTCTTGAACCTATGACCTTTGATTTGGTAGTCAATCACTCTACTGACTGCGCTATGAAGGATTATACTAAAGCGTATCATCATTTCCTTTATATAAATTTTCTAGTATAAGCACGTGCGGAAAAAGTCTATGTCGTCATCGAGGAATTATACCCTGGAGAAGAATCATATACACAAATCTGCATTTTCCCGAAAATGATGTCGTCCAATACCTGTATGCGCAATAACGCTTAATCGATCGATAATTCAACTGCACCGATACGCCGATAGCGGGCTATCGCGTTTTTTATCGTGTTGAATGGTTACCTACTGTTAGTTTAAGTTACATAAAATCCTTAATTTTTACCCGATTTTCATTATAATGATCTTAAAAAAAGGCTAAGATATTTATCTTTCACTTGTGAAAATAACATAATCTAATTTTTACATTGATCATTTTTATGGCGAGTTAAAGAGCGGTTACCAAATGAATTTGCCGATAAAAGGGAGCAAGCGCTCGCTCAAAAATATATCACACCCTGTTACAAAACCTTTCATAAAATCCTCAATTTTAGGCCGATTTCCATAACAATGGTCTTAAAGGACAGCTAAGATATTTTTCTTTCAGTTGTAGAAAATGCCAGTGTTTATTTTTGAAATCAACAAATTTTATGGCGAGTTAAAGAGCGATTGCCAAATGAAATAGTCGATAAACGAGAGCAGGTGATCGCGAAATAAATACAACGTCCCGTTTCAAAAACTTGAATTTAATCCATAATTTTCGTCCGATATATATATATATATTAAAAAAAGGTCTTGATATAAAGCCGTGACACTGATCTTTCGGTTGTAAAAATACCAGGGGTTTTCTTGAAGCGAAAAAAGTAATGATGACCTACAAAGGTAATAGACGTTTATTTAAGAATAAAATCATCAAGTAAATGTGGTTAAATAATGAACTTGCCTAATGGCTATTCATCTGTAAACTACATGTCTACCATATTACACATCACAAAGGAATGTGACACATTACGTAACCGTACACAATTAGCAGGCCATTTATAAGCGTCATAAAACTCTCCCAGCATGAAGTCCATGCTTCTTGAACATGCCGATTATCTATGAAGTGCATGTTAGGGAACTGGACACCAGGGGGTTTCCTCTTTAATAAAAAAGATCAATGCTACGCGTGCGTGTAACTTGAACATATGTTTTTTACTTCTGTAACCGCATGATTTTTATATATTATACAAATCACAAAAAATAAAGATAATAGAATTGAATTGAAAAAACCCAAAAAAAAAACCAACATCAATGCACCTGGTTTGGTTGATGACTGGATTAACCCTCTCATTACTGAATACCAGTAACATGATGACTATTGCAATTGCAAACAGTTGTAATCCAGACCAGGCTGCAAAAATGTCGGATTCATAGAGTATGTCTCTTGAAATATAGTTTACCCCTTTTTCAAATTAAGCTCTTTATGACACATTTTACCTTTTCTCCGCATGAGGATCATCAGAGAGAGAGACAGACAGACAGACATTCATACAGAAAGATGGAGACAGAAAAGAAGAAGCGAGAGACTGACAGACAGAGATAAGAGAAAAACAGACAGACAGAGAGACAGACAAGAGGCAAACAGACAGTGGCAGAGAAATATAGACACACACAAGCTTCGTAGGTAAACGAAAAAATACGTTTTTCTCTCATTTTCAAAACCTCACTTAACTAACAATTTATAAGCTATCGCCTCAAATTTTGTACTACGCGTAAGATCATGGTCTAATAAAACATCTGTATTAAAATTTATAACGAAAAGATGACATTAAAAGCATTTCTATTAACACCAAACTTCGTAGGTAAACGAAAAAATATGTTTTTCTCTCATTTTCAAAACCTCACTAAACTAACAATTTATAAGCTATCGCCTCAAATTTTGTACTACGCGTAAGATCATGGTCTAATAAAACATCTGTATTAAAATTTATAACGAAAAGATGATATTAAAAGCATTTCTATTAACACCAAACTTCGTAGGTAAACGAAAAAATACGTTTTTCTCTCATTTTCAAAACCTCACTAAACTAACAATTTATAAGCTATCGCCTCAAATTTTGTACTACGCGTAAGATCATTGTCTAATAAAACATCTGTATTAAAATTTATAATGAAAAGATGACATTAAAAGCATTTCTATTAAACACCAAACTTCGTAGGTAAACGAAAAAATACGTTTTTCTCTCATTTTCAAAACCTCACTAAACTAACAATTTATAAGCTATCGCCTCAAATTTTATACTACGCGTAAGATTATTGTCTAATAAAACATCTGTATTAAAATTTATAACGAAAAGATGATATTAAAAGCATTTCTATTAACACCAAACTTCGTAGGTAAACGAAAAAATACGTTTTTCTCTCATTTTCAAAACCTCACTAAACTAACAATTTATAAGCTATCGCCTCAAAGTTTGTACTACGCGTAAGATCATTGTCTAATAAAACATCTGTATTAAAATTTATAATGAAAAGATGACATTAAAAGCATTTCTATTAAACACCAAACTTCGTAGGTAAACGAAAAAATACGTTTTTCTCTCATTTTCAAAACCTCACTAAACTAACAATTTATAAGCTATCGCCTCAAATTTTGTACTACGAGTAAGATTATTGTCTAATAAAACATCTGTATTAAGATTTATAATGAAAAGATGACATTAAAAGCATTTCTATTAACACCAAACTTTCGGAAAAACGTTGTTTTCTAGCCGCCAGCGAGCGCAGCTGATTGACCGATTTTGGACGACACGATAAATCACGAGCCGGCCGGATGTTTCTCCAGGGTATAATTCCTCCATGATGTCGTCAAGACGCATATCCGCTCGCCCGCAAGACCGACTTTCGTATGCGAAAGGCCTTAAGTCGAACATACCCACATTTCAAAGTTAAAACGAGGCTATGCCAAGTTTTAACTCTGAAATATGGGTTTGTTCGATTCAACCTAGTTCGAGATATCGAAGTTCGACTGTACATTGACATGCAAAGGAAAGGGTTAAAGTATGACAATTATCTCCAGGCTTCAAGGTTATAAAGAGTTTCAGATGAGTCTAACAACATTCGCAAGCATTTGCTTGGTCAGATTTGAGCTCAAGACTCAACTCAAATGCTTTATACCCTAAGACCCTGCAATCCTGGTGTGAAAACTTTCCTACTTACTTGCTTTGAAGGCGTCATCCAAGGCTATGCTGTCAGCCATAGAGAAGGGGTACCAGATATCTCGACCTTCCACATTCTTACACACGCACCAGTGATTGGCCACAGGGATGTATGTGTCTGTTCAAGAAATAACAAATACAAGACATCAATGCAGGGCTGCCATTTCTCTGGATTTTTCCGAAATGTTAGTATATTTTATATATGTATCCTAGCAGATGTTAGCTTAAAGCAGGCTGAAAGTAAAGCAGAATGAGGCTTAAGGCGCATTCTGCTTTACTTTCAACCTGCTTTAAGTAATTGCGCTTGAAAAATAGAAAATTTGGAAATCTTAGGATTTTTTATAATCAACTTATGGCAGCCCTGTCAATGCACTGACCATAGGAAAGCATATATGCCTCCTTTGCAAACAATTGATCTGATCAATAGTATACAAGCCTATTCAAACAGTGTAGATCCTGATCACAGAGTTCTCACAGGAATTCTATGAACAGCACCTACACTCTTTATCAGTTGTCAATAATTAGTAAATAAAACAATAAAACCATGCAAAGTCAAAAATTGATAACTTAATGAAAACAGAATATAGTAAATTTTAACAGACATTATAAGGCAATATACAGACACAAGACATTATTATACTGCAGAGTAAATCCCTCACTTCTGATTGGATAACAAGCCGTAGACCTGAACTCATGTATTCTTTGTATTGACAGGGTACATAGAAATGCAGGTCACTCAGTCTTGTTTTACAGAAAGAAAGATGGCCAACTAATTGTCAGGATTACGGCTTTCAATCTTGCAACCTATGTTATTAAGAAAATTCCATCTCAGCTAAGGACCAATCGGGGTTTAGATCTTTGAACAGCCGTCGATCTGAGTCTTACAAACTAAATCCCTCTTAGTATCAGATCCTCTTGAACAAATCACAATTCTAAAACTATGCGATATTATTACTGTCAAATGATTGTTGTACACCACAAATGCCGAAATAGTTGGAAATAATTCGCTTGGACAATGAAAACTTTGCAGTATAATAAATTCTCTATACAATTTCTTCCCAGGATATGTGAGGATTTATTCTACTAGTTTCTAGACTAGTACAATCATGTAGCAACATGATTTTCCTCAGCCGGGAATAAATCCTCACATCACCTGGGAAGAAACTGTAAAGACATGAGGCAATGTACAGACACTGAAGAAATTAGTTCCACTTTATACAGTCATGTTTTGAGTGAACAATACAAAATATTGTAACGGGCTAGTGCCCTAGTAGTTTGCTCTAAGTGTTGAGTTAGCTCTCTGGCCTTAATACTCCTTCTAAGGTATCAGGGTAGTGGGTACTTTTAGTACTTGGATTATAAATAGACAGAGCGTCAAACACAGTTAATAATTTATTCACATATAAATTATTATTATTCAAATGTCAATTTATTTGACTTCAATATTATTAATTCTGACAAAAACAACCTTAAATGTCACTGCAGACTTTTAGAACAATAATGATTTAAATTAATTAAATCATTTATGAATTGCGTAAGCCTATGAAAAGGGGAAGCTACTCTGGCTACATCAGCATCAACCACAAGAGTTTACATGCACCCAACGTTTATCAAAGTCGGAACAAGTTCTTGAAATGTTATTTATTGCTATAAAGTCAACATTAAATGATGAAGGTATTCTTCTGAACTATAAATTTAGTGTTCATACCATTTTGAATTTGATGCTGAAAACGGCGAAAAGCGAGAAAAATTTATAAGATTCGATCACAGATGTGAGTTTCGTGGAAACGATTAGCCAAAGTAATGCCTAAATGAGCTGTGTCTGAGCATTCCAAACACACACGCTTTTATACTAACAGAAGTGGATCGCTCCCACTTTATGGGTAGGATCACCATAGAAGTGGGTATGATCACCACAGAACGGGTCACTGTGATCAGTGCCCCGAAACTGGATCGCTAGTGATCAGACTCTGATCACCATACTACGTCATCAAAATATGTGGAGAATCTGTAAGCCAGAGGAAAAATGGCGTCTTCAAGACTTTTAACCGCCATGAAGTTCAAACTATGGATTTAAACATAAAGGGGGATTACATTTCGATAGAACCGGTTCATTCCAATTGTTGTTACAGACGCTGGATAACTTGTCGACATCAACAACGGGAAATGACCCATAATTCCAGGCACAAAATGTCCACTTGACCGAAATTAGTACAAGTGCACTGGTAACCAAATCACTGATGTAAAACCAAATGTTTGCAGTGACGAATACATGGATGCGCTTACTTAACACAAGTGATTAGACTATTTAGTTCTAACCTGAACAATAATTAAGGATAACATGAAAGATTCATGACACATTACCAAAGGAATTTTCTAGGATTGAAAGGTAAGTCTATTACATAAATTAGCTGTGGCAATCGTCATGATCCTTTCAGGTTATCAAGAAAACAGTAAGATTTAACGATAAACACTGGGGTGTTACAATACATGTATTTTCTATATCCTAGTGGATTGTAGCTTAAAACAGGCTGAAAGTAAAGCAGCATGCACCTTAACCCATTCTGCTTTACTCACTAAAAACAGGCTATTGTGTAATGGGATAAATCTACCTAAAACTCAATGTTTTGACTACTCATTAGAATTGTTTCTAACCGCCTTAACATAAGGTTTGCTTGATACATTAGGATACAATATTATAAGATTGTAATGCCCTCCTTATCTGTAGGTTTGTAACAACTTATATTTTGCTACCACCTTATCTTACCCGTAGCAGCTGGAACATATCCCATCCCAGGTAGCTGTCCTATGCTTGGCTGAGGAGGCAAGGTCCCATGGTTTAGGCTCATATCTGTCCCAGGGGCACTTGAGAAGTTGGCAGAAAATGGGGTAGGGGCAGGTGGGGCTGCCATTAGGTTTGCAGGAGAGGGGCCAGACATTCCACTACCACCGTAAGTTCCATCTGGCATTTGAGCATACCTCCCGGTCCCGTGCTTCCTATACAGACCAGCAAGACCTGACACAAACAAAACACAGTTAAACATGGTGATTGCTAATTTTCATGTATGTTTCAAATAAAGTTCAAATGCTGGCCAATAAACCTGATACATGTACATTGTACCAATAAACTGTTACTAAATTAAACAGGGAAAGTCAAACTTGTGTGGACACAAATAAGCCTTTTTTCGCCTTTAATTTCTTACTCAAACATAGAAAATAGTTTCACTTTATACAATCAAGAACATGCACCAAAAGAAAAAAAAAATTTATATCTTAAGACTTAACAGATGATAGCTAAAAAGCAGGCTGAAGGTAAAGCAGAATGTGCCTATAGGCAAGTAAACTGAACAAATCCAACATTTTCTCATTCATGTCGGCACTATATCCTATGGTGTTACTCATCATCATCATCATCATCGGTATTTATATTAACATGCAGGAGTGGGAGTGTCGTTCACATTGGTGGCCCCCCTTCCAGGCAGTATCTTAAAGAGATGATTCTAATGAGTAGTCCCACCATAGGATTTAATGCAGACATAAAGATTTTAGATTTTAAAATACATTGTACTCTCCTTATCTGGAGCTCTGTATAAAAGTTAATCTAAACAACGCTACTCACCGCCAGTATTTGGCATGGGTGGAGCTGTATTCATGGGTGAACTTGTCATTGGTACATGTGATGTAGGGGCCAGGGGAGGCATGTTTGGTCGAGGGGTGCTGGCCTGGCTAGCTGAAGTAGGTGTTCCAGGTTGTGGAGGTCTCAGAGGTGTGCCCTGACCAATCTGTGTGAAGGGGTCAGATCTACCTGCGCTTGTCATGGCAGGACTTTGAAACAATGAAGCAGCCGATGATTGTTGTCCTGGTTGTGCTTGCAGTCCTGAAGGTGGTGACTGCCCAACAAAACTGTCGGCTTCACCAAGACTGTCATCTTCTACAATATGTTAGAATGTATCTAAATGAATATGATATATATACAGTCGAACTTAGATATCTCGAGGTCGGTTTTATCGACATACGGTACCATATTTCAAATTTAAAATGTGACTAAGCCACATTTTAACTTTGAAATATGGGTATGTTTGACTTAACGGAGCATGAAAAATTGAAGTTCATATGTCAAACTATCGGATAGTTCACGTTAAACGAGTTTGAGATATCCAAGTTTGACTGTATAGTCTAGAGAGAGGATAGTTTTGTAAAGTTTTTTACTGAACTGATTGATCATCCATTTATATTGTAAATGTCAATTTCATTTTTGCAAAAAATCTTTAAAAGTCTACCTAAATGATGTTCTCGAGAAAATGCTGTTTGCTCGGATCCCTGTGATTAAAACAATTCAAGCCCCCTAATACGGTATACATGTACCCCTAAAGTGAACTATAGTATCAAACTCTCCTATGAACATCCATATGATATCATAAAGCCAAGTGTCTGAAATTACCTGGGTCAATGTGTTTGACTTTGAGTTGAGTCTGAGAATGTTTTCAAGTTTTGATTGGTCAGATTTTAGCAGAATGCTCAAGCTGACCAATTGATCAAAGTCTTGTAAACGATCTACGACTCAACTCACATGCTTTATAAGGGAGCAGGTGCTCATTAGTGATGAAGATCTATCAGGACTTGGGCATGTTTGTTTACAGAATATGTTTTTTAATGCCTTTGTTAAATTCTCTCTGTAGCTGGATTGAGTGTGGTCGGGTACAGGTACTTCGTAGAAAATCAATAAGTCTCGGATTGTGTGGCTTGGTAGCTCAGTTGTTTAAGTGCTGGCATTGTAAGCCCAGAGACCCTGGGTTTGAATCAGGATTGGACCACGATTTTTTTCTAGTCCTGCTACAGCTGAAACCCAATGTTAATCAAACCATGTACATATTCTGGTTCTTTTGAGGCAATTCTCAGGGGAAAGTGGGGAGTAGTTTAATGGGATTGCGTGTGTGCGGGTACAGGTACTTGGTGGAAAATCATTAAGTCCGGGATTGTGTGGCTCAGTAGCTGTAGTCTTAAAGAGCTGGCACCGAAAGCCAGATACCCTGGTATCAAATCCCAGTCGGGCAATGATTTCTACACCAGTCCTGTTACATCTCGTTTTGTTTTCACAGACTGTTTTTACAATGTACCCCTTAATTACTCTTGAAAATTTGGAAATCAATCAAATTTGACTATGTCGCTGTGAGCTATTTACAAAACTCAGTATGACAGGAAACTTGGCACTTGAATTGATACACAAGTCCCCGAGAATTTCTCTTGTGCACAGAACTTCAATAATTTGAAATTTACGTGTACACGGTCTAAAAGTTTGCGTATTTCACTGAGTATGCAGGCTTACCTGGAGCCCTGATGTATACAAAAGGCTGACTAACTGGCACAAAAGCATTAAAATGCTTTTTAATTGTTTTTAAGCATGCAGATTAGACTTTCTCGCATAGTAGCTGACACATTAAAAAATATAACTAATCACTGGGAAGAAGAGCTTCAAAATTAAGTTAAGCATTTTGTTTAATTACATCACTCATTTGAACAATAAGTACAGTGAGAATACAGATGACTGATGAACAGTATACATAGACAAAGGTGAGCTAAATTCGAGCATACAGTATTTTTTTTCTTCTATTTCTATTTATTACTTCTAAGCCATCAATTCTGATGATTATGACTATGAGAAGGGGCACATTTTAGTTGCACCATTGGGACTGTACCCGGCCGGTCACTTTATCCTGACACCAACGAACCAGTCGTAATGCTAACCCGAAATCCTGAGCGCCAAGGAGGGAAGCCATTACTACCAATTTTCAAGTCTTTGGTTTGACCCGGATAGGGATTGAACTCGCAACCTCCCGCACTGCAAGCGGACGCCCTTCAACTGAGCAATACAGGCGGTACTGAAAATATGTAAAAAAACTTTGTTTCTTATTATAACTTCCCCCAATCAAGATTGATCATTGATGATTATGAGAAGGGGCACTTATGAGATATGACGTGCATCAGGGACTGTACCCGGTCGGTAACTTTATCCTGACACCGACTAACCTGTCCTAAGGCTAACCCAAAATCCTGAGCGCCAAGAGGGGAAGCCATTGCTACCAAATTTTTAGTGTTTAGTTTGACTTGGCTGGGGACTGAACCCGCAACCTCCACCACTTCAAGCGGACGCTCTACCCACAGGGGCCAGTCACCAAAAAAACTAACTTCAGAAATACGATCTAGAATTCACTGTTGGGGTTACAACATTTTGATTTTCATACAACTTTCATTTCCGTAATAACTTATATGCTTGAATAATTAATTTTAAGGAAAAACGTCAAAAAAATATGTTTGTAAGTCAAGCAAGTTTTGATTTCAAAATGAAAAGTTGAGGTTGAATGGTGTTGATCAAATCGCGAACCTGGGCCAAACAAGGATGGTTCCGATTGAATAACAGGCATGAGAACATTGGGTTGATCTGGCGGAGTCAGTGTAAGGCCTCCACCTGCCGGCATAAGCAGCAGTGGCGGTGGTGTTGTTTCCTTCTTCTGCTTGTCAGCCATAACACGTCAAAAACGGAAGTTTCTGACCGGTAAAAAACGTATTCTCCGGCTCCCAAAATGATTGAATTTCCGGGAACATTTTTGGGACAATTTGCGGTACTAACTGCGACGAAATGGTGAGGATACTAGACAGTCATCAATAACGCTTTCAAATTGGGCGTATGAAGACTTTTTAAAGTCGATATAGCTTTTTTAAGCCTTTAATAAATTACTCTACTGAAGAAAATAGTTCCAATTTATATTGTCGCAAATAAAAATCATAAGAAATTCTATATCCTAGCAGATAGTGCCTTAAAGAGGCTCGCAACCAGATGTAGCATTAAAAATAGTAATTTGTAAATATATGTCAAACCCTTAAAATAAACGGGTAAGAATTAGTTTAGGATAACAAATTCTGATTAAAAAATGCATTTCAACCCCAAAAAAATTATTGAGCTCTGGTGGGATTCCAGCCCGGTATCCGGCATGCGGGGACAGAAAAGCAAAAGGCACAACCGTTTAGACCGCTCGACCAATCAGGCTGTTCATATATCAAGGAAAGATTTAACCTAGTTCAGTGTGTAGCGATGGAGAGTACCTAATTCGGCCTGGGTTTATGTCCGAGCCCTTGATCAATTTCTGTTGTGTCTTTAGACGACACGGATAATTTAAGGCGATAGTAAATATCTATAAAAAAAAATGATTTGAAGACCTTTCTTGAGGGTGTTTTTTTCTTCTTTTTCTTCTTTACGTTCGCTTTACACGGTCAGTCCGGTAACGGGTTGCAGAGATGAACTGCATTGTCCTCTTCAGGTCCTCCACGTCGCCATACAGTTTCTGGTGAAGTGGGGTGTCTGATGGCCATATCGCTGCCCTCTCCTGTTCATGTCTCTTACACCTCTGTAGGACATGCTCTGCTGTCTGGTCTTCTTCACCACATGCACAGGTTACTGTTACTGTGGAGGTGATGCAGACAGTTTGAATTTCCTGTACATGAGGGTGTTTTTGGACTGATCATATTTTTTTAATGCCAGATGCATGATAATGCTACACATTTGGTTTTATTTAAGTAATATTTTTATTTTTGCAAATACACCATCTGCATGGTTGCAAATCCCTTTAAAGCAGGCTAAAATTAAAGCTTAGAATGTGCCTTACAAAGGCACATTCTGCTTTACTTTCAACCTGCTTTATGTGGTTACAAGTTCTCAAGATTAGAAACAGGCTATGGGTTGAAAGTAAAGGCAAGTTGAAAGTAAAGGCATAAAAAGGCATATTTATGGGGTAATGGGTTAAGTTAGAATGGATGGATGGATGGGTTGGGTTAGAAAATTACAGTACTGCCACACAAAAAAAAGATTTTTTTCTTAGCAAGAGGGCCACAATGGCCCTTATTTCGCTCGCCTGAGTAGATTGAAATTGACAGTTTTTTCTTGTGGGTGGAACAATTAAGGATGGTCTACTTTGTTATTTGAATTTTCCTATGTAATTCATAAAGACTGACCCAAAACTAGCTGTGGCCTCTAGAGTATTTACAAAAAAAATTAGAATCTGACCTAGTGACCTTCTTTTTGACCTGACAAGTTCCATTTTCGATACTGACCTAGATTTTGTCAAGAACAACATTTTGACCAAGTTCAACATAAATTGATTCAAAACTGTGGCATCTAAAGTGTTCCCGGCAATATCCTGGAATAGCCCCAGCAGTCACGTGATGTGGTTCATTCCGTATATACGGAATGAGCCACAGTGGTGTCCTGCTGGGGCTATTCCAGGATATTGCCGTGTTCCCAAGGTGTTTCTATGATTTGACTCAGTGGCCAACTTTGTGCCTGAAATTGATTATAGTCACCCTTGATTTAATTTTGTCATAAACAACATAGAGATTGACCCAAAACTGGAGGTGGCCTCTGAAGTGTTAACAAGATTTTCTAAGGATTTGACCAGGAACGTACGTTCCACGTTCCTGATTTGATCTAATGACCTATTTTTTGACTGGACATGACCTAGACTAGCTACTAGTCTGATAAATATATTATTTTTAATAATGTATTCTGTTCTTCAATGGTCTGTCGTTGTTCCTTACTCCTGCTACAGAGTCCAGCACTGATTTATCAGACTAGTAAAATGCGATTTCGGCTTTGGCCAGTGATTGACGTTTACTGCTTCTTAATTGACCATGGAAAATTGTTTATATGAGATCAGATAACAGTGGTCAAGCACTGTATTTATATAACGGCACACTGCTGGATGTAGCTGTGTGAATGTGTGGAACCTTAGGCAGTACTGTTTTAAACTTTGGGGAATTGTACACAGAGATTCCATGGGCAGTTTTTGGATGTATCTTACAATCAAATCTGGGTTTGGACTTGTAGCTTTCAGCTCAAGTTTTTAAAACTTAGAAGTGTTATAACTTAGGCTAGCTTTAATTTTCCTTGGAGAATTTTCTAAATAATGTTAAAAGTTTCACGGCTACCATGTAGACCCCCTATGTAACCAACATGTACATGAACATGTCATCTAGAATCCTGGATTATAAGGAAAAGACAACCCAGTATGTATCAAAGGGAAATAATGATAAACTATTCTAGAGACTGGTGCCAGTCTAGACATGACCCATTTTCAATATTTACCTAGAACTTTGTCTAGAACAATATTTGACCAAGTTCGACAGAAATTGATCAAAATACTGTAGCGAGCTCTATCTAGAATGTTCACACGATTTTGTGATGATTTGACTTAGTGACCTACTTTTTAACGCTACGTGACCTTTATTTGAATGTGACCTACATTTTGTCAAGAACTACATTTGGAGAAAGTTTGATGGAGACAGAACCAAAACTGTGACCTCTAGAATGCTCACAATGTTTTGCTATGATTGAACTAGTGCGCTTTTTTAACAAAAACTTGCCTAGATTTTGTCCAGAACAACATGTGGATAAAATTGGATGAACGCTGACCCCAAAACAATGCCTGAAGAGTGTTAACAAGGTTTTTATCTGATTTGACCTAGAAACCTACTTTTGACCAGACATGACACATATTCAAACTTGTAGTAAATATGGTTTGAAGTTTAATGAAATTTGAGGACAGACTGTGGGCTCCAGACTGTTTAATATTTTTCTATGATTTTATCTACTTCTTGACCCAGCATCGCCACCGATTTTTGGACTTGACCTAGATTTTGTCAAGAACATCATTTGGATAAAGTTTGATGGAGATTGACCCAACACTCTGGGATTTAGAATGATTAGATCTATTGACCTACTTTTTAACCCAACATTATCCATTTTTGAAGTTCTAGATGTTGTCAAGAACAGCACTTCCAGCAAGTTAATTTGATGTAGATTGACTCACAATGTGGGTAGACCTCGTCATGTGAAGTATTTGACACTTACCTTGATTGAACGTCACATCCCATCGGTGTTTCATTATTTGAAATTGTTCTATGTAATTGACCCAAAACTGTGGACTCTTCAGTGTTCACGTTTTCTTAGGATTTGACCTAGTGACCTTTTTTTTATCTAACATGACCCATATTTGGACTTTGACAAGATTCTGTCAAAATCAATATTTGGAGCAAGTGTGATGGAGATTGGCCCAAAACTCTTGCCTCTAGAGTGTTCATAAGGTGTTTCTATGATTTGACCTAGTGACCTACGGTACATTTTGACCCACCATAATTAATATTGGATCTTGACCTACATTTTGTCCAGAACAACATTAGGATGAAGTTTAATGAAGATTTACCCCAAGCTGTTGGCTCTAGAATGTTCACAAGATTTTTCTATGATTTGACCTTGTGACCTAGTTTTAACCTTACCTGACCTATATTCAATCTTTGCTTAGATTCTAGCAAGAACAACATTTGAAGCAGGTCTGACGAAGATTGTCCCCAAAATGTGACCTCTAAAGTGTTCACAAGGGTTTTCTATGATTTGACCTTAGGTGATCTACTGTTTTGACCAAACATCACCCGTATTGGAAATTGGTCTAGATTTTATCAAGTACAACATGTGCATAAAGTTTGATGAAGACTGGCCTAACTAAAGCCTCAAGAGTGTTTACACGTATTTCTATGATTTGACCTAAATACCTACTTTTTGACCCAACATGACCCATTTTTGAACCTTGCTTAGATTATGTCAGTCTCAAGAACAACATTTTGATCAAGGTTGATGAAGACTGACCCTACACTGTGACCTCCTGGTGAGCTATAAAAACCATTGACAAGAGCCGCATGCGGCCCTAAATCGCTCACCTGAGGAACTATTGTGTTATACTCCATGCATAATGAAGTTTGTCATTGCATGTATATGTGGACTGTTGCATGAAACTGAAACAACTCGGAATTAGGTTTTCCTGTAGAAGTCTATGTAAAACTGATAAGCCCTGGGGCGGGTCCATTTTTTACCCTGGGATCATGATTTGAACAATCTTATTAGAGGACCATAAGGCAAAGCTAGATGCCAAATATAAAAGGTATGGGCTTTACGGTTTCAGAGAAGAAGAGTTTTAAAGGTTTTACTACATAAGTCTTTGTAAAACTTATAAGCCCCAGGGCAGGGCCATTTTTGATCCGGGGGTCATGAATTGAACAATCTTGGTAGAGGACCATAAGGCAAAGCTAGATGCCAAATATAAAAGGTCTAGGTTCCGCCCGGAATTGGGGCGGAATCTCACATCCTATTCCGCCTGCATTTCCGCCTGTTTCCACTTATATGAAATAAAGAATAAATTCCGGGCGGATTCCAGGCGGAAACGGGGCGGAATTCGGGGCGGAATATGTAAATGAGGCACATTTTACGGGCGGAAAAAATTTCAGGCGGAAAAAATTCTGGGCGGATTCCAGGCGGAATTTGGGGCGAAATATGTAAATGAGGCGGAAAATCTTCCAGGCGGAATTAAGATATGCAAATGAGGCGGAATATATTCCGGGCGGATTCCAGGCGGAAACGGGGCGGAATTTGGGGCGAAATATGTAAATGAGGCGGAAAATCTTCAGGCGGAATTAGGATATGCAAATGAAGCGGAATTTTCTTTGGGGCTGAAATTTTGATGCAGAATAAGTAGTAAAGGAAGGGGAATATTCAGGGTAGAAGCTTTGCAAAATCTATTTTGGGTAGAATTTGACTTTAGAACATCCTCTTTTAATTTTGCAGTCAAATTAGGCATGCCCATCACAACTTCCATCAAGGATTGCGAAAAAGAAACTCCAAGAGCTACTGAAAATAGATAAACAACCAAAAAAGTGCATATCATTAAACTTTTTAATTAAAAAAGTAACATATTAATCAATTTAACTTACATCATCACACACTTTGATGCTGTCCTAGAAACCAAATGTCTTATAATGTGTCTCGTATGATAAAATATCTCCAAGAACAAACCTGAAATCGTTCCCCAACAGCACTATTTCTTTAACCCATTCAACCATAAATATGCCTTTTTACACCTTTAATGTATTAGTCTGCTGAAGAAAATAGTTTATACAGACATGAATGTGCTTCATAAGAAATATTTTCTTTATCCTAGCAGATGGTAGCCTGAAATCAAAACAATGCACCTTACAGTGCATTCTGCTTTACTTTCAACCTGCTTTAACCTACATACACCCCATAAATACATCTTTAACTTATGACCCCAAAGTTCCGTTTTTCCTATATCCTAGCAGATGGTAGCTTAAAGCAGGTTGAAATTAACTAAAGCTGAATGTGTCTTAAAGTGCATTCTACTTTACTTTCAACCTGCTTTAAGTGGTCACTTGTCTTCAAAAGTTGAAACAAACTATGGAGTATTATGGTTAAAATGTCATGCTCCAATTATAATCAAATTAGTACTTGACAGAAATATACATAGTTTGAACTTGGAATGGGAATTTCTTATCCAAGTAAAAAGAGCAGGATAACACCTGCAAAATTTGATAAACAAACAGAGCAAACACGGATCAGGAACAGTCAAATCTGGGTCTTCTCAGTTTGTTAATGCCATAAAAAAGTGTCTATGAGGGAAATATTTAATCTGTCTTAACTAATGTACAATTGTATAATCAAATATTTATACACTTATTTTTTACAGAGATATTTATCAAGTCATTGTCTTTGAATTCTATTTTCTTATTAAAAACCTCATATAAATTTGATGGGTTACAGATTATCAAACAGAAAATTTCTATCTTTGACATAAACACTTTAGCTCATTAACTATTTCAACACTAAGTAACTCTTGTGTGTTATTAGGTTCTCTTGTAGATCCTTTTAGTTACAAAAATATGAACCAATGTCTACTTGGAATTCTGGGTAGTTTATAAATACGGCTCTACACAAACAAACAGTGTAGACCCTGATCAGAATAGCCCTCTGAAATGGGTTTACACTGTTTGCAAATTATGTAACTAGTATATTTTAAACAGGTCAATTGTGTTGATAGAGTTTACCCTTTTTGAAAATAGGTGACTATACTTAAAGCAGGTTGAAAGTAAATCAGAATGCACCTTAAGCGCATTCTGCTTCACTTTCAGCCTGCTTTAAGCTACCACCTGCTTGAATATAGAAAATATTCCTTATGATACATATTCATGACTATAAATTGGAACTATTGTCTTCAGCGGAGGAATAAACTAAATGCACTAAAAGGTGCTTCTATGAGGGAAAGGGTTAAACAAATATGGCACAGGTAATGTTCAATTTGGCCTACAGAATTACCTAAACAAATCCATTCTAGGATCAGGATAAGTCTAGTTCTAATGACACATCCATATCAAATGTCTAAGGTTTTAGTTGTAACTTGTTTCCCAGCATAAGATGATCTCCATGTCACCGTCACCGGGCATCATTCATTCACTGCCTTGTTGGTAAAAACTTGGCCAATATTTTCCCACATCAAGTGTTGACATAATCTAAAAGACAATCAGGAGACACTAAATTTAAAATATGACTTCAAATATTTATTACAAAAAACTTGAGTCTGAATTAATTTCAAAATGGATCTTAAGGTTGAGTACCCCTAATGAGATCGTGCCAATTTCGGTCAATATTGGAACTCTACAGAGAGCGATCTGCCATTCTCATCAACTGCCGACCTGTTCTGAACTGTGCTAAAACATGCATGGTTCGAAACACTTTGGCAGTTGACAAGAATGGCTGATCGACATAGAAATTAGACTACCAATTGTGGTCTGATCTCATTAGGGGTCCTAAATCTTAAATCATTAACTTCAGTAAGCTACTTGTTTTATCATTAAATCGGATTAAAACCGAACTTCCTGTTCAATCTTTTAATTTTGTTTAGATTGCGTTAAATAAAAGTTAACTTTTACGCTGCATTTGATAGATACGCCAGTATATTAAATTCGCGAAAACTGGTGACAAAATTAACTAATTGCATTTTGGTGCACCCCAACGATAAAACAGGAGGCGTTCCGCGTGATATATTTTAGCTTCTGGTTATCGGCATAATTCATAAAACAATGAGCGCCCAGTAAGACTCCGAAAAAAACAAAATGAAGCTGCAAACCATCGAATGCCGCGGCGATAAAAGAGGTTTTAGATTGTCCAAATGAAGTTTTTCGTACCGCTACGGAAAATTATCGGCAGCAATATCAAAATCACAAACGACCCCTGTTAAATCTGCTAACCTTGTTATTTTAGGAAGCTTGTCATATTATTGAAATCATTCAAACATCAAATACACCTAATACACAATTGAATATTTTCGTGATATATCTAGTATATGTGGTGCGCTTCGATAAAAAATGGTACGCTTTGATCTGGAGTTCTAATCCTTACCATTTGATGATTTGGTCACATATTAATTATTATAGATGACTGGCTCCCGCCGCTGTAAAGCATCACTGACTGTGTTGTACCACACAAGACAACCATCCAACATTAAAGTTCAACAACATCATGGGGTTTTCCCTTCATTTTCTGTCCTGACTCCATCATTTACATAGTTTCTGAAAAATAAAATTTATCTAAATTAGTGATGAATTAATTAGTAACCAGAATTATACTCACTGTAGGGACGGGTCCATGGAATTTTAATTCAAATTCAATGTTCTTTCAGAGATGTCCTTGAAGTGAAAAAGTTGTGAGTTTTTGCACCTCAAAGAACTATTTTACAATATAGTCCTTTGCAAATTCAATAAGTATTTTAATGGGTACTCTCGTAACTCTGAGTGAATGGTGGGGGGAATACTCATTTGAATTATCATTATATAATATATCATAGATTCAAAATTGCCAAAACAATGTGGAATTCTAGTGTATTAGTGTTAAAAAAACACACTAAAGAAATTGTGTTCAGTGGTGATTAAATAAATAATATATAAAGAATCAGTGTCAAATATTTTTTTGGCGACTTTGAATTCGGATAGTTACAAAATTGACATGGTCCGAATCATCAAACACGGAAATCGACTCTCTAACTACGAAAAACGCGTAACATGCATTTCTCGCACGTTGTCGACATTATAACAGTATCTTCTCAGCAGACTCGGTTATTAACTTCATCTTTCGACGTTTCACGTCTTTATCACAAAAAAGCTGATCGATTCACACGCCTTTTTCATAAAACAAGAGCCGCATGCGGCCCTAAATCGCTCACCTGGTACCCATGATTACGGTCATGTAAATGGACCAGTAATTATTACGTTTTCACTTATTCACCCCACCCACTGGTGGCCATGTTGTTTGAGCTAGTAAGATTATTTGTAGAAAACTGGCAAAGGGTCACCCATGAATCATTTGTGTAAAATTATTCTTAAATCAGACCAATAGTTTCAGAGAAATTGTTTTTGAAAGTTTTTCTATACAGAAATATAAGGAAAACTTGCCCCACCAACTGGCGGCCATGCTTTTTAAGATAACAAAATGATTTTAAGAAATCTGGTAGAGGGTCATCAATTTACCATTTGTGTAAAATTATTTTGAATTTGCAACAGTAGTTTCAGAGAAGAAGATTTTTAAAGTTTTACTATACAGTAACATAAGGAAAACGTGCCCTACCCACTGGCAGCCATGTTTTTTTTAAGATAACAAAATGATTTTTAGAAATCTGGTAGAGTGTCATCAATTGACCATTTGTGTAAAATTATTTTGAATTTGCACCAGTAGATCTAGTTTCAGAGAAGAAGATTTTTAAAGTTTTTACTATACAGTAACATAAGGAAAATATGCCCCACCCACTGGAGGCCATGTTTTTTTTAGATATCAAAATAATTTTAAGAAATCTGGAAGAGGGTCACCCATGGTTCATTTGCATAAAATTACTGACAAATCGGACCAGTAGTTTTTGAAAAGAAGATTTTTAAAGTTTTCTCTATATATCAATATAAGGAAAATCTGCCCCACCCACTAGCGGCCATGTTTTTTAACCCTTTCCCCCCATAGAAGCGCCTTTTAGCGCATTCAGAAGAAAATAGTTCCAATTTATACATTCATAAATATGTATAATACAAAATATTTTCTATATTCTAGCAGATGATAGCTTAAAGCAGGCTGAAAGTAAAGCAGAATGCGCTTAAAGCGCATTCTGCTTTACTTTCAACCTGCTTTAAGAGGACACCTATATTCAGTACTAGAGATATGCTATGTGGGAAAGGGTTATGATAGGAAAATTATTTTAAGAAATCTGATAGAGGGTCACCAATGGCACATTTGGGTAAAATTATTTACAATTCGGACCTGTAGTTTTTGACGAGAAGATTTTTAAAGTTTTTTCAATTGGTTGCCATGGCAACCACAATTTCAATTGGATGACCTATATTTGAAGAAATCTGAGAGAGTACCTTACAAGGAACAATCCTATGAAGTTTTGATGAAATTGGCAGTGGTTTTCAAGAAGATCTTTGAAGAAAAAGTTTGACGACGGACGGACGACGGACACAGGGCTATCAAAATAGCTCACCTTGGCACTTCGTGCCCGAGGTGAGCTAAAAAAAAAAAAAGCTGACCGGGTCTGGGCGAACAGTGACTCAGTGAGTAGAGATATTTCCTTAGACCTTTGTTTGTAAGAATTATTGATATTTCAAATACACGTTCTTTTCGGGTTCTTACCAAAGTAAATTATCACGATATGTCATAGATTCAGGAATATGTGCACTGTGCCGGTCACTTTATCCTGACACCGACGAAACCAGTTGTTACTATATGCTACATGTAACCCAAAACCCTGAGCGAGGAGGGAACTTCATTAAAAACTACTAATTTTTAAGTCTTTGGTTTGCCCCGGCCTGGTATTGAACCCGCAACCTCCTGCACTAGAACGGGACGCTCTACCACTGAGCTATGTACACAGACCGTGTCAGTGTTGATCATCTAAAATAGAAGTACTCTTATTTAATATTTCGGCAGTCTTTACCTTGTGAAATGGTAACACAGCTGTTAAGCCACCTCAACATCTCTGGTCCATCATCCATGGATCTTTAAATAAGATGTTTCAACAGTGTTGTAACTATTCTATTGGTTGACTCATGGAATCTGAAATAGAGACATATGCTTTGATAAAATTAAAGTGTATCTAGATCTAAATTTGAGTTGTGAGAAGATAGATAAAATCACATCTAATTTCTAAATAACTTGTTTACCACACATTAAACTCTAATTAACTTGTTTAAACTAAAAGAATGTATTTTAATCTAAGAAAAACAATCAAATACGGGACAACTTAATTACAAAATGTTAATGTTGAAACGATTTTCTCTATCTAACTATACACTGCAATCACTATTCTATAGTGTGTAGGCCGAATTAAACCAGTTACGATTTGACTTGGGACGAATTGAACCGCTACGTTTTCAGCATAGGAGATTGTATTCACCTGAATCTGCCTATCAATTGCATTTCAAATGATGGAATTAGGTAAATAAATATTTGCAGCTTCGACTTGAACACCTATCTACTGAAACAAATCTAAATACATGTAAATATCTGCAATAAATCTTACAATTATCCTAGTAGGATCAACTGACAAAAACAAACACCCAGGCAGCGTTCGATAACATCTGAATTATAATTTATACACGAACATACAAGTTTAAATACACGATTTACCTTTAATCACAACACACATTGTCCGCGACAGCGTGTATGAGCCATACAAGGTGTGATTTCTTGGTAAAAACACAGGGACATTCATGTATCGTCGTTACAAATTATGGCTCTTCATTTCAAATTTCGAGACCAACAGCTAGCGCATGCGCGGAACGGAGCGCTCGGAGAAACTTCGACCCCATTGAGTTTCGGCCTTTCACGTAAATAAGGTGTTATTCTTTCTGCTAGAAACAGAGAATAAACGTGAATTATCTCTGAAATGATATTATGTGCATATGAAAACTACGGAAAACGTTGAAGAGAATTTAAAATTGTTCTTTCCTTAAAGTTAAATGGCTATTTCTTAAAATAATTTTCCAAGATTAAAAAAAAAAACAGCAGTGGGTGGGGCACTCGTATTTCCTTTATTTGGCTATAATATAGTGGAAACTTTAAAATTCTTATTTTCTGAAACCACTGACTCAATTTAAAATTAATTTCATACAAATGGGTGAATCTGTATCAGATTTCTTCAAATATAGGTCTATCAGTTGAAACTGTGGCGATAATTTTGAATCCATGAACACCCTGATTTTATTAAATAATTAAAAAGATACAATTTTTTAAAACTTTTTTCACGTTTTGGACTTAAACATTTTTTCAAAATTCACAGTCCAAAATTCCGCCTTGTTGCAATAGTCTAAGTATGAAATTCCGCCTCATTCAGGCAGAATTTTAACTAAGTCCGAAATTCCGCCTTATTGAAATAGTCTAAGTCAAAAATTCCGCCTCAATTTCCAATGTTTTCTCATTTTCCGCCTCGAGATGCTAGTCTAAGTGAGAAATTCCGCCTCTGAAAAATGTCAAAGTACAAAATTCCGCCTGGATTTTAAATTCCGCCCGGAATCTTCTCAAAATTCCGCCCGTAAAACTGACCGACTTGAGGCGGAATTTAGGTTTCCGCCCCAAGTCCGCCCGGAATCGGCCATTTCCGCCCCAATTCCGCCTCATTTCCGGGCGGATTCCGCCTGAATTTTTCGTACGGGGGGTTTCAGAGAAGAAGAGTTTTAAAGGTTTATTCCTATATAAGTCTATGTAAAACTGATAAGCCCCCGGGCGGGCCATTTTTTACCCTGGGGTCATGATTTGAACAATCTTGGTAGAGGACCGTAAGGCAAAGCTAGATGCCAAATATAAAAGGTCTAAGAGTTTCAGAGAAGAAGAGTTTTAAAGGTTTATTCCTTTATAAGTCAATGTAAAACTGATAAACCCCGGGCCGGGGCCATTTTGGACCCTGGGGTCATGATTTGAACAATCTTGGTAGAGGTCCATAAGGCAAAGCTAGATGCCAAATATAAAAGGTTTGGGCCTTACGGTTTCAGAGAAGAAGATTTTTAAAGGTTTTCCTATATAAGTCTATGTAAAACTGATAAGCCCCGAGGCGGGGCCATTTTTGACCCTGGAGTCATGATTTGAACACTCTTAGTAGAGGTCCATAAGGCAAAGCTACATGACAAATATAAAAGGTCTAGGCTATACAGTTTTAGAGGAGAAGAGTTTTAAAGGTTTTCCTATGAAAAACTGATAAGCCCTGGGCGGGGCCATTTTTGATCGGGGATCATTATTTGAACGATCTTGCTAAAGGTTCACAACATGATGCTACTTGTGAAATTTGGTTGTCCTAGGACTTATAGTTATTGACAAGAAGATGTTTAAAGTTTTGACTTTAGTTGTCAATATTATGTAAATACGGAAAATGACCACGCCTTCTGGCGGCCATGTTTTTTGGCGGATCAAAATTCTTTGATCAGTTTTGAAAGTATATAATTGAGAAACATTTTGGTGAAAACCAAATTGAAATCGGATCAGTAGTTTTATGAGAAGAAGATTTTTTTAGATATCGTGCATGGTTGCCATGGCAACAAGACCGATTGCCCCACCCACTTTTTTTGAACAGTTTTTGAAGCTCACAACTACAGTATGTATCTGACCAAGTTTGGTTAAAATTGGGCCATTGGTTTCAGAGAAGAAGTTATTTGTGAACAGACGACACGGACACCGACACCGACGTACGACGGACGGCAACCGATCACAATAGCTCACCTTGAGCACTTTGTGCTCAGGTGAGCTAAAAACTGTTGTTGCTAGTGTTGATGATGATGAGTTGGGTTTTATTGCACTGTGAAACAAAATAGGTCTTATAGTGCTGATGAATGATGAGGGGTGATGAGATGAGATGATGATTTCAGGTAGATGATTTCCCCTAATTTAGTTGTTGCGTGGCATCTCATGGGATAACAAGAGCACTGCAGTGCAACAAAATACGCCGGTCATGGCCGGCGGGTGTCAAAGTTGTCCGGACTCAGGCCGACTGGAAAAAGTCGCCCGGAGTGTAGGCCCGACTATCGATCTCAAAAAGACTATGCTGTAGTATTGCGATAGCTCAAGTACTATCCCGATAGTATTGCTATAGTCAAGAAACTATTGCAATACTATCACGATAGTTTTTCTACTAACTGTTTTCTCATAAACAAATGCTCTTTGGGCGTATTTACATACTTTGAATATATCACGGAATTATATACTAAAGGAATTTAGAAACGCAACTTGAACTTTGGATCTTTATATTGCAACTTTTATATATGGTATGGTTATAAAAGTTATATCATTTTGAACGTTGAACATTTATCAACACGTTGCACCCTAAGAAATTCTGTCTTCTTAAAAAGTGTGGTGGAGAGATGACGTTGAGCAAGTAGCGTCTGTGTGAAGTGCCAACGATATGGTCAATATCTGGTATGACCCCTGTGTGCCGCCATGACAGCGCGGATACGCCTGTGCATAGAGTTGATGAGTCCATTAATTTGACGAATTGGGATGTTGTTCCACTCCTCACGTAACGCCTGTCTCAATTCGCCATGTGTCGTCGGTGCTGGATGACGTCTCCGAACACGTCTGTCCAATACGTCCCACAGATGTTCAATGGGCGAAAGATCGGGACTGTACGCTGGCCAGGGTAAAACATCCACGTTATTTGTCTGTAGATAGTCATTACAAATTCTAGCGACGTGTGGACGCGCATTATCTTGTTGAAACGTCAATCCAACTGGATTCAGGATGGTGTCACGGTATCTCTGTGCATTCAATGCTCCTTCGATTAAAACCAGTTCCGTTTTATGTCCATAAGCTATACCGGCCCATACCATGATTCCGCCGCCTCCAAAACGGTCGATCTCCCTTACGCACGCGTCTACGTAGCGTTCCCCTCTACGGCGATATACGCGTTGCCTTCTGCCTTCTGTCGGAACGGAACAACAGAAACCTTGACTCGTCCGAGAACAACACTCGTCTCCAGCGGTGCATGGAAAACAATTCCGGACGATGTACCTG
Source organism: Gari tellinella (assembly GCA_922989275.2). NCBI lineage: Eukaryota > Metazoa > Mollusca > Bivalvia > Cardiida > Psammobiidae > Gari > Gari tellinella. The sequence continues at coordinate 53,532,273 of OV277866.1, forward strand.
TAGCCAATCCATACGGCCTTGACGTCTAGGCCTTGTCAACGGCAGTCCTACGTATGGCTGTCTTGCTCTGATTCCGGCGTTCCGGAGCCTGTTTGACACAGTTCGTGCGCAGGGTCTGATGTTATTAGGACCTCTTAAATTTCTGGCGGTTTCTTCGGGTGTCTGGAACATGTGACGTAAGCCTTATAAAGGCGTCATCACGACGTGACGTTACTCGGGGTCGGCCCGGGCGCGGACGGTCGTTCGTTGTACCAGTGATACGCAGACGATTATACAGCCTAGAGATAGTGCTTTTATGCACTCTAAGATGATTTGCAACATTACTCTGCGAACTTCCGTTCATCAGCATCCGAACGGCTGCTTGACGCTGATCATTGTTTAAGCGCGGCATTGCCAATTTGGAGCAGATTAGATTTTTTTCTTTTAAAATTTACTAACTTGGTCTTATTGATAAGTTTTGTAAAGTGACCGAACAGGTTCACTCTATACAATTACCTGTAGTCACGCGACCTGTAGTTTACGCTAAACCCGTGCTACTCGTGATATCCGAGAGCGTTCGACGACGTTTTTCAATCACTAGGTAAGTGTGTCTCGGTGCAATCACGGAAAAGTCGTGCAAAAGATTGAGACCATATTCGTACATGTATATTTTACATTTAAAAAAGTTGCGTTTCTAATTTCTTTTAGTATATGTATTTAAATTTTAAGTATGTAAAGGGGCATAACTCGTTTAAAAATAATTCAACAGGAACCAAATATCAAATTTGAAATCAATTGAATAAAAAAGAAAAAAGTTCTGTTTTTTTTTAAAAAATGCCCATTTTTGACAATAAAGGGGCATAACTCTGCTAAAAATAGTCGCCAACGTCTGAAATTTAACAGGAACCAAAACTCACAGGTGCCTTCCCTGCATGATGAGAAAGATAAATATGAAATTTGGTTACAATAGACAAAATGTAAGTAAAATTATTATCAGGAAACAATATATTGTTAAAAAAATTGTGTGAAGGGGCATAACTCTGAAAATACGGAGTCAAACCAAAAACCCGAAATATATGTTAAGTAACTTCATTCATTGTATCACCATATCAAATTTGAAATCAATTGAATAATAAAAAAAAAAGTTCTGGTTTTTTTAAAACCAGAAATGGGTGTCAAAGCCACCTGACGCTCGCCTGCTTGAAATTTAAGTCTAAAAATATCTTGTATACAAAACAAACCAATTCTCAGTTAAAGCGACTCGCAACCAGATGGTGCATTAAAAATAGTTATTTGTAAATATGTGTCAAACGCTTATATAAATGGTAAAGAATTAGTTTAAGATAAGAAATTCTGTTAAAAAAAAGGTATTTCAATAAAAAAAATTATTGGTCTCTGGTGGGATTCGAACCCGGGGCCGGGCATTGGCGGACAGAAGGCAAAATAGGGGAAACCGCTTAGACCAATGGACCACGGAACTATCTGTTTATCTCTGATCGATTTAACGTATTTCAATGTGTAGCGATCGAAAGTGCATACAACTTCACAATTCGGCTCGGGTTTATGTCTGAGCCCGTGTAGAGAAGCAACAACAACAACTATACCGTCTACTAGTCGGTATAGAAAAACGATGGAAAATATCTAAAAATCTAAGATTCGGTCACGATTCTTGAGACTTCTTTTCGACTGATCATATTTTTTTAATGTCAGAAGCCAAATTATGCCACAAATTTGCTTTTATTTGAGTATTTTATTTTATTTTGACAAGTACACCATCCGGTTGCGAGTCCCTTTAAGAAAGATTATTAAATGAATGATGAGTCTTAATCTAGTTATACAAAACTTTAAAACAGCCCGTCCAAAAAACTTTAACCTGGTGATTTGAGGTCAAAACAACTAAGTCCAAAACATGTAAAAAAAATGAAATAAATTTAAATCATTTTTAATTACAACTTCATAGCCTCAATGTTTGTTCCCAAATGAAGCTCCATACAACATTTCAGCACCCTAGCACAAGTATTAAACCTTAAAACAACTCGTCCAAAAAACTTTAACCTGGTGATTGCAGTATAAAAGCTAAGTCCAAAACATGTTAAAAATTGACTAATATTAAAATTGTTTTTAAATTCCAACTCCATAACATCAATGTTTGATCCAGAATATAGCTTCACACAAAATTTCAGCACCCTAGCACAAGTATTTTACTTTAAAACAACCCGTCCAAAAAACTTTAACCTGGTGATTGCAGTAAAAAAGGAAAGTCCAAAACATGTTAAAAATTGACAAATATTAAAATTGTTTTTAAATTCCAACTTCATAACATCAATGTTTGTCCCCAAACGAAGCTTCATATAATATTTCAGCACCCTAGCACAAGTATTAAACTTTAAAACAACCCGTCCAAAAAACTTATACCTAGAAATTTGTAGTCGAAAAACTTAAGTCCAAAACATGTCCAAAATTGATATAAATTAAAATTATTTTTAAATTCCAACATCATAACATCAATGTTTAACCCCAAATGAACCTCCATACAAAATTTCAGCCCCCTAGCCCAAGTATTAAACTTTAAAACAACCCGTCCAAAAAACTTTAACCTGGTGATTTGTAGTCGAAAAACCTAAGTCCAAAACATGTTGAAAATTGACATAAATTTAAATTATTTTTAAACTCAAACTTCATAACATCAATGTTAATCCCCAAATGAACCTCCATACAAAATTTCAGCAGCCTAGCACAAATATTAAGCTTTAAAACAACCCGTCCAAAAAACTTTAACCTGGTGATTTGTAGTCGAAAAACCTAAGTCCAAAATATGTTGAAAATTGACAATTATTAAAATTATTTTTAAACTCCAACTTCATAACATCAATGTTCAACCCCTAATAAACCTCCATACAAAATTTCAGCACCCTAGCACAAATATTAAGCTTTAACCTTGGCCACGCTCACGCCCACGCCCACGCCGGGGGTATGACATTAGCTCTGCTGTTCTTCGAACAGGCGAGCTAAAAATGCCCATTTTTTACAATAAAGGGGCATAACTCTGCTAAAAATAGCCGCCAACGTTTGAAACGCGAACTCATCCGAACTATTTTGGTATGGAATATTTGTAGGAAGTTTAATCAAAATCGGTAAATAAATGAAGGTGAGAGAGCGCTAACAAGATAGGGCCACTATGGCCCTAAATCGCTCACCTGGTACATATTGGCAAACTTGACCTATAGTGACCTAGATTATGACTGGACATGTATACCCACAATCAACATCTAGAGTGTAAACAAGATTTTCCAATGATTTGACCTAGTGACCTAGTTTTTGACCGGACATGACCCATATTCAAACTGGACCTAGATATCAATGCGACAAACATTCTGACCAAATTTCACCAAGATCCAATGAGATTTGTAGCGTCTAGAGTGTTAACAAGGTTTTTCTAAGATTTGACCTAGTGACCTAGTTTTTGACCGGACATGACCCACATTCAAACTTGACCTAGATATCAATGAGACAAACATTCTGACCAAGTTTCATCAAGATCCAATGAAATTTGTAGCCTCAAGAGTGTTCACAAGGTTTTTCTATGATTTGACCTAGTGACCTAGTTTTTGACCCGACATGACCCACATTCGAACATGGCCTAGATTTCATCAAGACAAACATTGTCATCAAGTTTCATGAAGATCGGATGAAATTTGTAGCCGCTAGAGACGGACGGACAGACAGACGGACGACGGACATCCAGCGATCCTAAAAGCTCACCTTGGCACTTCGTGCCAGGTGAGCTAAAAAGTTAACGGACGTACGGACGGACGTTCTCACAGTTGGACATTTGTTGGGTATTTTTTTTGTTTAAAAATACCCAACAGTACACTAAAATACCCAACAATAACAATAGGGCAATCACGGAATGAATGGAATCTATTGTTCTCCCTACCCAACAAAGGACCTTTCGTGCGCTCGGACGGACGGACGGACGGACAGCGCTGGGTATATCATAATACGACCGTCGATGACGGGCGTATAAAAACCACTGACTTTTTAGTTCTTGGCACAGGAGAAAATCTCGCCCAATAAACAGAAACAATTCTCTACTTATACTAATGTAGCCGGGTGTTCTTATAAAGAAACACTCACTCCGACCCGGGTTTGAACCCGGGTTGCCAGGTTCGCAGTCATGCACTCTACCACGTCGCCATAAAAGCGCGCTTGTACAGCGAGGCCGTACAAGTGATGATAAATCTACACACTGTGACATACTCCCCCCGACAACTTGAAATTCGTCCCGAATTTCTATATGGGTATGAAAACGACTTGGGATCGATCTCGGAGCATATACAGTCACAGAAACCACGATGGGCGCCAAATGTAGCCGGGTGTTCTTATAAAGAAACACTCGCTCCGACCTGGGTCGCCAGGTCCGAAGTCATGCACTCTACCACGTCGCCATAAAAGCACGCTTGTACAGCGAGGCCGTACAAGTCATGATAAATCTACATACTGTGACACAATTAAGCCCAAGAACCATGACAAGGTAGGAAGCTTTCTCGGGTGCTAGATTGTAAACACTGTCATTCATGGCATTTTCAGCACATCAAGGGCAGATAACTCTCGACATATAAATAAAGCAAGTTTGAAAAAGATTTGATAAAGAAATTATGGCCTCTGGAGTGTAAACACTAAAACTGGACGATGAACTCTGCATGGCTGACATGAAGTACATGTATCACAAAAGCTCATCATGAGCTTTCTTTGCTCAGATGAGCTCAAAATCGTCTTTTGCCTGACATCTGTAGGGCGTTCAAGTACCGTATCGGCGAACAGTAACGTTAATCAATGCAAACAACCCATATAGTACGACATCTAACGTTCACCAATACTCTTCAATAACTCATTGCGCCCCAATTTTTATTAACTTTTCAAGGGTACGAACGATTTATGTGCCAATCTAAATTACACAAGCAAAAGTGCACTAATCAACTGAAATGCATCAATTTTACCGCATATAAAAATATGATTTAGCTGTTCAGATGTAAGCTTCTTTGTTTGATACATTAAGTATCGGAAAATGTTGGTTTATTGATGAGAAATTAAGTCGGGACTGTTCGCTGGTTTTATTAAATTCGTTTCGTAGCCATTTTGTTTTCCTTGTTGGCCATGGCGAACTACCTCTGAGGCCGTTCGTGTCGGTCGCAATCGGTAACAGCCTAACGACCGTTAAAGGTAAATTGTTACCATTTTCTGTTGCAATCGATACGGTACTTGAACGCACTACTGATCACAAGTTGGACTGTAAATTACAAAACAACAACAATATCAACAGATTTTAAGTTTATTTGAAAACCAAGAGCATTACAGACAGTATTTGCCAAAGAAACCTTTGGCCAGAAAGTAATTCTATAATACAGAGTTAGACAGAGGTGGTACAGCATCAGACTAAATATAAATATTCCAAGTAAGTGTAGCCTCTATCCTATCCTGCTAAAGTATTTGACTATCTCAAAACTGTTAACAATCACATATTTAACCCTTTTCTCCACAGATACGTCTATTTGCACACTTAGTTATTACTTCCATTGAAGAAAACCAGATCCAATATTACAGAGCTCCAGATAAGAGTAGTTTTTCAAAAACTAAAATCTTTATTTCTGCATTAAACCCTATGGTGCTGAAATTAGTGAGAAAATGGTGGATTTGTTCAGAAAACTACCCCTTATCTGGAGCCCTGATATTATACAGCCATGAAAATTCCACATAAGAAATATTTTCTATATTCTAGCAGATGGTAGCTTAAAGTAGGCTGAAAGTAAAGCAGAATGCGCCTTGAGGCGCATCCTGCTTTACTTTCAACCTGCTTGAAGTGGTCACCTGTCTTCAAAACTAGAACAGGTTATGGTTTAAGGTTTATTTGATACCATTTCAAACACTCAAAACCTGCATTGAAGAGCTTTCCAAACTGTCTGGATCCAGATCAACCACGTTATACATGGTGCCTAATCCTGATCCAAACTGTTTCTCACTCAGATCCCATTTCTGTAAAGAAAGCGGACAAAGCCCCAACCAATTTTTAGCAGAAAACATTATCTGTTTTGAACTTATCCCAGAAACATCACTATGAGTGGCTAAACAGAAGGGCTCCAGATAAGGGAAGTATTTTGAAAACTAAAATCTTTACGTCTGCACTAAACCCTGTGGTGTGACTACTCATTAGAACTGTCTCAAAGATGTGATTAGAATCAGTAGTCACACCATGGTGTTTAGTTGCAGACATGAAGGAGAAAATGTTGAAAAACTTCAGTTTACTTTCTCTGATTGGGAGCCTTGATTAACCCGTTACCCCATAAATACACCTTTTTATCCTTAAATTTATTCCTCCACTGAAGAAAATAGTTCCAAATTATACAGTGATGAATCTGTATCATAAGAAATATTTTCTTTATTCTAGCAGATGGTAGCTTAAAGCAGGCTGTAAGTAAAGCAGAATGTGCCTTAAGGCACATTCTGCTTTACTTTCAGCCTGCTTTAAGTAATCACATATCTTACATACTAGAAACAGGCTATATTTAGGTGTGCAACAATGTGGATAGTTACTGTAGAAACATGCCATAAATTCCAACCATACATTCTATGAACTAAAATGATGAACATAGACAAACATGGAGAATCTAAAAAATATATATCATATTTGCTATGTACGTTTAACGGAAAAGAGATAAAACGCAGAAAAGATTTATACATTTTTTTTCATACCCAAATATTAATAAATAAATAAACAGTCTGGAGCAAGTTCATATTTAAAATTAACAAGGCATCCGGTCAGGATCCGAACTATTTGTTGCTTTGGTCTTCTTTCTGGACTTTCGTGCATTTTTTCTGCAAAAGGAATTTTATTACAAAAGCAGTTTATGTAAAAGTATAACAATTGCAACAAAACTTGTGAGATTTCATTGCAAAACCACTTTTGAATATTTCAGCATTGTAAACTTGTTACATTGGAGATGATGTTATTATTTCCCAATAAACATTTATGTTTAAACTATTATTTCGATTGCAAATAATTTTGAGCTGGATCAGACGCCGGGTAACCCCACGTCTGATCAGGCTCCAAACCATTTGCAGCTCAGATTAAAATGAATCCCTAGACATTTCTAAAAATGGAAATTTTCTACCTTTTTCTGAGATGCGTTTGAATTTCATTTGCATTTAAATGAGAATGAATAACGTTGTCTCCACTGTACCTGATCAACAACCTTCAAAAACAATAGTATGTAATGCATTTAGCAACCTTCAGCACTTAACCCATTACCTCATAGCCTGTTTCTAGTTTTGAAGATAGGTTACCACTTAAAGCAGGATGAAAGTACAGCAGAATGTGCCTTAAGGCACATTCTGCTTTACTTTCAGCCTGCTTTAAGCTATTATCTGCTAGAATATAGAAATATTTCTTATGATTCCCATTTGTGACAGTAAATTGGAACTATTTTCTTCAGTAGAGGAATAAATTAAAGGTGTTAAAAGGTGTATATGTGGGGTAATGGGATAAAGATACCGCTCTTTTCTTCTTTGTTTGTAACTGGAGCGAATTAAAACTGTACTCAGCAAGCAATATGCATGAGTTCATCAAGCTTTATAGTTGATGTAGTAATTTAGAAAACAAATATTTCCTACAATTTGTAATAAATTACATGTCTAAAACTCTAAATACACAAATAGATGTATGTTCCTTCTTCACCTCTTGATGACAATAGAGCAAACCCACTGAAAAATATACACGAAAAATGAATTAAATCATGAAAATGCAGCAGGGTTTCAGAAAATGAGAGTAAACTAAAACTGTCAAATAGAATGTGACCTACTCTTTGGAATTATCTCTTCGATTAGAGTGTCACAACATAGGTTTTTTTTTAACTACAGTGCTTCCTCCCTACAACAGCCCTCCCAACAACCACTCCCTCCTTACAACGAACCTTTTCGCAGTTCCATAAACAGGACAATTATGTCTAACGCCTTTACTGCTGCAATAGTGTCCGCTTAAAATTGTTGTCTGCTCTTTTTCTCAAAGTTACATATAATAAGCGGACATTTTGATAGAATAATGTCGAGTGACAAACAGCTTGAATCCAGAACAGATGCCACGTTATGCGGTGTCTGATCTGGATTCAAACTGTTTGCAAATGTAAGCAAAGTCTTTATTTTCCCTCCCTATGACGACTCCCTTCAAACAACATACACAATTTGTGTTTCCAATTGGGTGTTGCTGTAAAGAGGGAACACTGTATATTCCCCTGACCTGGAGCTGTGATGCTGCATATGGGTTGATGTGTTTAGTCATAGGATTCAAGTACATACAGTTGGTCAGTTTAGTATGATAACATCACTTTAACCCTTTCCCCCTCATTGCCTGTTAAGGTTTTGAAGACAGGCGACCACCTGCTTTACTTTCAACCTGCTTTAACCCTTTCCCACATAGCATATCTCTAGTATTGAATATAGGTGTCCACTTAAAGCAGGTTGAAAGTAAAGCAGAATGCGCTTTAAGCGCATTCTGCTTTACTTTCAGCCTGATTTAAGCTATCATCTGCTAGAATATAGAAAATATTTTGTATTATACATATTTATATAAATATAAAGTATAAATTGGAACTATTTTCTTCAGGGCAAGAATAAACTGAATGCGCTAAAAGGCGCTTCTATGGGGGAAAGGGTTAAGTAAAGAGTGAAATATTACTGTACTTGCTTTTATGCCTCTTAAATAGTTGGCTGCCTAACCCATTGCCCCATAGTCTGTTTCTAGTATCTAAGATACATGTAGGTGACCACTTAAAGCAGGTTGAAAGTAAAGCGGAATGTGCCTTAGGGATATGTCCTTAAGGTGCATTCTCCTTTACTGTCAGCCTGTTTTAAACTACCATCTGCTAGTATATAGAAAATATTGTTATGGTACATGTTCATGATTGTATAAAGCGGAATACTTATATTCAGTGGAGTAATTAAAGGCTTAAAAAGGCATATTTATGGGGTAATAAGTTATATATCAGACAAATAAACTTTGATCCGATTTAGTACCCCTTTGTTCAGGATGAAGAAATCCTTTTGATCATTTAACAGAGCATTGAAGAAAGTTTAGAGATGCAAACAAGAGGGCCTTGAAGGCCCAGATATCGCTCACCTCTGGTAATTGAATCTGATATTTTTATTTTTGAGTTTTACCCACAATCAAAACAAGTTGAATCCTAATCCATTCAAGTTTACAGTGTAGACAATAAAGTGAAAACAATATTAGAATATGACACATTCTAGTACAGCTGAGTACTTAGAGGGCAGATAAATCTTAGCATAATGGTCAGATTTCACCCAAATGTTATCCGATCTTAGTACGCTTGACCAATTTGCCCAAAGGAAAACATAATCAAACTCATTTGAGAACTTATAGCCATTATTATACAGTTTTACAGAGTTTCATCAAATTCCATTCAAAATTGTAGATACTGTCTGTAGACAATACTTAAATACAATCAAACCTGTAGTATTAAAGCGACTACTGATTGAAGATGCGTTATGATCTTTAATGACAGGAGACTGTAAATGCAGGACAAAAGTCATACAGAAAGTTCCTTTTGCATGACTATTGCCCTGCATTAAGCTGTCACCTGTCATGAATACTACAAATATGTTGTGGTTTTAGTGGTTGTTTAACACAAATTTGACTGTATTTAGCATTTTCTATATGAATGGCTAAAGAGAAGTTATTTGTTAGAAACTTGAATGGACAGACAGACAACGAACAGTGAGGGAACACAATAGCTCAACTTGAGCATTATGCTCAGGTGAACTAATAAAACAGGTAAATATTCCCAAGCAAATCATGATTTAAATTAAAGCTGGTGACTTCTTAAAAACTAAAAGATACTTTGGCAACAAAATTAAATATTTTCAAACACTCATTGTTCTAAATTTAACAAATATGTAACCATGGCAACCAACACAAAATATTGTCATTACAAGTTGAAGAACATAAGAGAAATTTGGTAACTATAAAATATATAGTGCATGATTTACTTTATGATATGTAAATGATGATCCTGGCAGATTTATCAAGGGTCATCAATGATATGTTGAATGCAGGGTCCAAGGTTATAAAGCTTTTCAGTTGAGTCTAAAGTCATTCTTAACTACAAGCATTTGATTGGTCAGATTTGAGCCTAGGCTCAAATCTGATCAATCAAATGCTTGAGAATACACTCAGACTCAGCTCAAATGCTTTACAACCTTGGACCCTGAGCTCCAGATAAGAGATACCGTAAAAATCCTAAAAATTGGGCCACCCTGTATAACTGATGTAATTATCCTAAAATTTGAACAGTTTGTTTCTGTCACACAGTAATTTGCCCAAAAGGTGTAAAATGAATGGCAAACAGTGTAGACCCTAATCAGACTGCTCCCTAGGGAGCAGTCTGATTAGGGTCTACACTGTTTTGCTCAGGCATGTCCAAATATTTAGTGTCAATACGGTAGTAATCTAAACCTGTCCTAAATAGTTTACATTTTTCTCGCCACTAAACTGTCTGTTGTTACTGGTCATGTCACACAGTAGTCACAACACTGGGTTCAGTGAAGACAGAAACATTTCAATATTTAAATTATACATGGAGCTTTGGTAGTATGTCAATATAGTAAATCCCCACTACTGTGACCACTAAACTGTGCTTATTATAAGGTTTTCAAGACATGTACCTGCTGAAAGCAAGATGAAAGTATGACAGTTTCACCTTGCTTGAAGCTGCCACATGTCAGTAATAAATCAAATTAGGTGTCTATATTGGTTAAATGGTTGTAACAGTATATAATATAACAAATTAGCCGTGTTTTAGTGGTTGTAATAGAGAGGTTTTACTGTCCAATAGGTTCATTTTGCTTTACATTCAACCTGCTGTAAGTTGTAACCTGTTTTCAATACTAGAAACAGGCTATGAGGATAAAGATTAACACAGTGTCTAATAAGGGTCTGTATGTTTGCAGCCACAATGAACTAAACAGTTTCAATTTACAATAAATAAAACTGTGTAGACCCTGATCAGCTGTTACATTTTACATTTTTAATGTTGCAACTGATCAGAATCTATACTGTTTTCATTATTAATAACATGCTCAATTACTCCTACTTAAATCAAATTGGGTTAAAAAAGGGTAGTTGCCAGTTCTATGAATGCTAATTAATTAGGGGCTTAAACAGGGGATACATATATTTGTAATTAAGCAGCAAAACTCCTTTTCTGTAATATATTATATAAATCTAAGATGGTGAAATTCTATTATAATAATAATACAGTTGCATGAATATTTACATCCTGTAATATCAGGGATATTTTTGTAATGTTACCAGTAGATTTACTGCAGGACCCAATGTTATAGTGTTTGAGTTGAGTCTGAGATCATTCTCAAGCATTTGATTGGTCAGATTTGAGCAAAAGCTCAAATCTGACCAATCAAATGTTTGAGAACAATCTCAGACTTGACTCAAAAGTTTTATAACCTTGTGCCCTCCACAAAAAAATAACAGTTCAGACAAAACAAAACTACTGTAAAACTTGCGTTGAGCAGTCCCTCAAAACAGGATAGATTAACAGTCTCATAAATAAATGACAACTAAAGCTGGACAAAAGAAAAGCAGAACATTCTACTTGGACTTTTATCCTGCATTATATAGCAATAAACTGTCAGTAGAAACCTCCATGTTGCTTTGAAAAGTGACTGCTGAGCACAAGTTTCATTGTAATTATCAATCATAACTATTATGTGTACCTTTAGATTAAACATGAAGTATGATGTCAGTTTGTACTTTACAATCTCCACTGCATGCCATTATGACCCATAGTAATTTTGGCTTCAGGGTCCATGGTTATAAACAGTTTAAGTTGAGTTTGAAATCGTTCTCAAACATTTGATTGATCAGATTTGAGCTTTTGCAAAAGCTCAAATCTGACCAATCAAATGCTTGAGAACAATCTCAGCCAAAATTCAAACTGTATAAAACTTTGGTTCCTGGCATATAAGGCAGAAGGCTGGTTCAATTAAGGTAAATGTTAAACAGAAAGCTCTTTGAGGAGCTTTCTGTTTTATATTTACCTTATCTTTAACCAATTACCCCATAAATATACCTTTTTATGACTTTAATTTATTCATCCACTGAAGAAAATAGTTTCCACATGGATATAAAGGATAAGAATTTTTCACTACATCCTTGCAGATAGTAGCTTAAAGTAAGCTGAATATAATGCAAAATACGCTTTTAGGCGCATTCTGCTTTACTTTCAACCTGCTCTAAGTGGTCACTTGTCTTAAAACTAGAAACAGTCTATGAGGTAATGGATTAAGCTGTCACCAGTCTTTATGCAAACAATTGACCTTTTAATTTAGTTATTGTAATAGAGAGGTTGCACTGTATATAGTGGACTCTTGTGAACTACCTCATATTTTGTGGTGTATCATTTCAGTCTGCACTGTTTGCATATGACTGATGAAATGAGTGTAAAACAGTTTAGATACTGATTAGATGCTGTGTTCCCCAGCGTCTGATCAGGATCCAAACTGTTTGCAAATGCACCTTTTGGGGTCATTTAAGTGAAAGAGTTAAAAACATTTAAGCAAGATGCAGAAATGAACCCAACGCCCAAAAAATTAATTGTGGAATTAATAAAGAAAATTGGGAGTAGCATAGTAAACTTGTACATCCAGGTATTTCATATTATATTAATGATATTAACACATGTATTGTTCAAAATATGATTACTGTTATCACAAATTCAATGGCCAAATGATATTTCAAATTCCATTTGTCTATGTACAATTTAATGCATATATTTGTAACAATGTCAATCATAATGGCTTTTCTAAAAATAGTAACAATTACCTTGACAATGACCCATTGACCCGAAAGGTTATAAAAATTAAATTTTAATGTAATAAACATGCTATATTCTAACCGCCCTCAAATTCGACAACAACAATTTGCTTTCAAGTCAATAATTTCTTAACCAATATATTTGTTCTCTATTGTTTTCTTTTAAAAGATTTGCATAACTGTAGTATTGTTTTCATTCATGTCAAATATTTAATTCAACAGTTATTTTTGTATAGATATATAATATTCTTGGTGATTTTTTTTCTTAAAATTGCACACATTTTATATGTACATGTACTATAGAATTCGTGTTAAGCAGCCAAACAACACTTGTTTTGAGCAGGCACAAACATTGTGTTGATCACAAATATTGCCTTGAGCAGCCAAACAAAACATTGTGTTTATCAGCCAAACAAACATTGTGTCCAGGGGCCCGTTTTACTAAACTACTTACGCAAATTTTTTGCGTAAGTCAAAATTTTAAATTTTAATTTATATTTTTTATTATTACTTGCTACAAACAGCAAATAGCCAGATCAGAGGACGCGCTTTTAGCGCGTCCTCTGATCTGGCTATTTGCTGTATGCAAACGTTTATGATAGAAAAATAAGAGTTAAACGATTTTGACTTACGCAAAAATTTTTGCGTAAGTTGTTTAGTAAAACAGGCCCCAGCAGTCAAACAAGCACTGTGTTGATCAGCCACACAAAACAAAGTGTTGAGCAGTCACACAAACATTGTGTTGAACAGCAACACAAATATTATGTCGAGCAGTCACACAAAAGCTGCGTTGATCAGCCACACAAAATATTGTGTTGAACAGCTGCAAAAATATTGTGTTGAACAGCCACACATACACTGTGTTGGTCAGCTATCAGACATTATGTTGAGCAGCCACACAACTATTCCGTCCATCAGCCACAAATACTGTGTTCAGCAGCCATACAAACATTGAGTTCAGCAGCCTCATAAACATTGTGTTGAGCAGCCACACACACAAAATGTGTTGAACAGCCACACAAACACCATGTTGATATCCCACACAAGTCACAGCATTGTGTCGAGCATACACTGTGTTTGGCAGCCATACAAAACATTGTATCAAGCAGCCACACAAAAATTGTGTTGAGTAGCCACACACACACATTGTATTGAGCAGCCACTTACTGAATTGAGCAGCTTCACAAACATTGCAGTGAACAGTCACAAACATTGTGTTGAGCAGCCACATAAACGTTGTATTGAACAGCCACAAAAAATGAAAATTTAGCAGTCTTAAACTCAGATGGAAGCTAAATACATGACAAGAGTAAAGCAGAAAGCTCCTACTGTTGCCCTGCACTAAGCAGTCTCCACAATGCATCTTAAAGAAGGGCCACTTAACATAATCATCATGTTCAACTTGACTCACCAGGGCTCCATATAAGAGGGAGTAAACTGAACAAATCCAACATCTTCTCATTCATTTCAGCACCAAATCCTATCGTGTGACTACTCATTAGAATGGTCTTGAAGAGAGGATTCTAATGAGTAGTGATGCCATAGGGTTTAATGCAGAATTAAGATTTAATTTTTTTTAAATAATCTGCTTATCTGGAGCTCTGCTTATGTAGGTTTGAAAGCACAGAGTTTCCTTATAAATCACTTATAGTATGATAATGTGCTGTTTAACATACATTTCCTTACTACACCAACAGTTTCTTTGATACACATATACGTAAACCTGCATTCAGCAACAAATTGATTAACCCTTTACTCCTTAGACACACCTTTTTTTACGCATTTAACTTATTCTTCCACTGAAGAAAATAGTTCCAATTTATAGTCCATGATTATGCACTGCAATGATATGATATTTCTATATCCAAGCAGATGGTAGTCTTAAAGTATGTTGAAAGTAAAGCAGAATGTGCCTTAATGCACATTCAGCTTTACTTTCAACATACTTTAAAGTGGTCACATGTTATCAAAACTAGAAACAGGCTATGGAGTAAATTGTTGAGAAGAATGGAAACACTTACAGGGGAATGCTGAATGCTAAACAGAAGTAATGCAGAAAGCTACTAGAATGAGATTTCTGCATTACTTCTGTCATGCATACAGCTTCCAAATGACTTAATGACCGATCTCCTATAAAATGCTGCAAAATACAGGTTTAACAATATACATAATAATATTGCGCCTCGCTTATCTTTAAATACATTTGGGACCTAACATCAATGTACACATGTGAAAATCACAAGTGTTGGATATATTTGCACCCAATGAAACACCACTAACAAAAATATAACACCACCATAGTACAAATTGCTATGATCGGTATATCTTTATGACGTCTCGAATTTCTTGTCGACAGATTGGACATAACGCATTTCTCTCCTGTTTCACAGCTTGTGCACATTCATAACACATGCACATGTGTCCACATGTATATAACACAGCGTTCACCGCACGCTCGTAACAAACATTACACTCGTTACTTTCATTGTCTGCAATAGGATTTTCGTTGATGGAACTTGGTGTTCCGGGAGCTGAGGTCTGGTTAAAGTTAAGTTTCGGGGTTGATGGAGATTGTTGCATTAAAGGAGTGGGCTGACTGATACTCCGAGACATGGCCGGTGGCTGGCTGCCCAGGTGTAAGCTTGTAGGAGTCATGGGCTGCCTATGGGGTGGGGGTGGTGGTAGAGTCACACTCAAAGGGGCACTTGTGGTTGACCTTGACCTTGGGAAAGGTCGGGGAGGTTGTGGAGGCTGTGGTATAGTTGCACCTGTACAGAAAAGAAAAGAACCATACAATTAATGTCAAACGGTCAACTCTCGTTACAGCGATGCTTTTTGTATTGAACTAAAATGTAATAATAAAAATGTCATTAAAATGAATTTCCACAATTAAATGATTAAGTAAGGTCTTTCATGACCATTTATTAAAATTGTTCTCCACCAGACAAAACTTGGACAGGATCTTCTCAAGTTCAAGGTGAGAGATCAAGGGACATATTTGTGTCTTGCACATCTACAGTTCATGAACAATATGTCAGTGCCAGTTTAAAATTCTATTTGAAACTTAATATTACCTAAAGCAATACTTATCAAATAAGATAAAATATTTCGATATACATGTTAATTTGTATATAAATGTATAGAAGACAATAATGTCTGTTTTCATATAAATATGCATACACATGCAGAACTACATTTTTCTGTTACGAAGTTTACACATGCCTGGCTACAAGTACTTTTTTTTTTTCGGTTTAATTTTTTTTTTTTTTTACTGTTCATTTCTTATTATTTTTCATAAGAAATGAACAGTGTTCAGACCTTTGTCAATGTAGAAATATTTAATACTTGTAAATATTTGTATACAACTGTGCAATTCATAATTTTGTAAGGTGTGTAGGCGGATGGTTCCCCGACCCCGACACACCTATGACAGGGAAAATAAACGAGGTCCTTCATTGACAAGGCCTGAAAAAAAAAAAAAAAAAAAAAAAAAAATGTCAGTGCCAAGTATCAAGTGTATGAAATTAAAACTGAGGGAGCAGTTTTGCTGAACAAGCCTTTTAGCGGCACTGACCAAACACCCGACGATTTACCGACTGGATGGACACCCGACAGACTAACAGGGTGATTCCAGTACCTCATTCCCCCCAACTTCAACTTCATTGGCGGGGGTATAACAAGACTTAGACAATTATCAGTTGATCTCAATATTAGTCTAGCTTGATTGATGGTTTTCATACCTAAACTTTGAATCTGTACTAAAACTACTTACCAATCATTTTAATTTTCTGGACATTGCCGTACACATCGAAGAATGCCCACAGTGGTAACGTTCTGTCTACATGCATGAGGGTGGACACCTTGTGATTGTTCCGAGAATACTGTACCTCTCCTGAAATACACACATACAAAAACTTAAAATAGGTCAATACAATCTCATTATATCTATCTTTTAACCCTTTACCCAAAAGCATGTATCTAGTTTTGAAGACAGGTGACGACTTAAAGCAGGTTGAAAGTAAAGCAGAATGTGCCTTAAGGCACATTCTGCTTTGCTTTCAGCCTGCCTTATTAATTAAGCTACCATCTGTTAGGATATAGACAAGAGGGCCTGAAGGCCCTGATATCGCTCACCATTTGTAATGAAGCCCGATAGCTTTACCTTTGAATTTCACCCGTTTTATTCTAAATCCTTTCAAGTTTGTCGACCTACTGTAGTATAGTAGAGTACATCAAAGGCAAATATTAGAGCCTAAACAATACTGATCGAAATGAAGCCTTTTTCTAGCATTTCAAAGTATATCAAGGGCAGGTAACTATTGCCACAATGATTACATTTCAACAATAATTGCACTCCTTCGAAAACGTATAGCTACATCCTTTGTGTACAAGTATAATCAAAATCCATTGAAGAGTGTAAACGCTGTAAAATATGGCATTTTCAGCAATTCAAAGGTAGATATCTCTTGATCTATTTGTCCGATTCTAACCATAATCACTCTTTTATGAACTCATATGGTCATATACAATCTGCGCAAGTTTGAGAGAGCTGGGATAAATATTGTGACCTCTAGAGCGTAAACACTGTTAAATATATCATTTTCAGCAATTCAAAGGTAGATAACTCTTGACCTATTGATCAGATTACAACAATAATTAAACTCATCTGAAGTCTTATGGTAATATACAATCTGAGTAAGTTTAAGAAAGATTGGATAAAATTTGTGGCCTCTCAGAGTGTAAATATCGTTAAATATGGAATTTTCAGCAATTCAAAGGTAGATAACTATCGACCTTTAATCTGATTTCAACCATTATCAAACTCATCTGAATCCTTATCGTCATATACAATCTGGGCAAGTTTTAGAAAGATTGGATAAATACTGTGGCCTCTAGAGTGTAAACACCGTTAAATATGGCATTTTCAGCAATTCAAAGGTAGATACCGTAACTCTTGATCTATTAACCCGATTTCAACCAAAATTGAACTCTTTCGAACTCTTATGGTAATATACAATCTGGACAAGTTTCAGAAAGATTGGATAAATACTGTGGCCTCTAGAGTGTAAACACTGTTAAATATGGCATTTTCAGCAATTCAAAGGTAGATAACTCATGACCTATTTGTCCGATTTCAACCATAATCGAACTCATCCGAGCTCTTATGGCAATATACCATCTGAGCAAGTTTGAGAAAGATTGGATAAATATTGTGGCCTCTAGAGTGTAAACACTAAAATTGTTGACGACGGACGACGGACATTCAAGGATTGCAAAAGCTCACCCTGAGCTAGCTCAGGTGAGCTAAAAATGTTTGTAAAAATATATAATCATAACTGTATTAAGTGGCACTATTTTCTTTAGTGGAGTAATAAAGTAAATGTGTAAAAAGGTGTATTTATGGGGTAATGGGTTAACCCTGTCCTTCACATAACCCATTTCTCCATAATTACGCCTTTTTACGCATAAAATTCATCTACTGAAGAAAGTAAATACATTTTCCAGTCATGGATATATACTGTAAGAAGTATTTTCAATATCTTATCAGATGGTAGCTTAAAGCAGATTGAAAGTAAAGCAGAATGTGCCTTATGGCACATTCTGCTTTACATTCAATCTGCTTTAAGTGGTTACCAGTCTTCAAAATGAAGAAACAGGCCATGGAGTAATGGGTTAAAGCAGTGTACCAATATACATTTCAATTTTAGAAATATAGTTCACTTTAAACAAGTTGTCTTCTTGGAAAAAACAATGACTTATAAATATCTGAAAATTATTTTTCCTTCCTGATTGCTGCAAGAGAACACTCTTGGTGTCAAATAGTTTGGATCCAGATGCCAAGTTACTTGTTAATTTGCATTTCATCCAGATCAAAACTGTTGAAAAAGTCATCAATACATGTCAAAGCTCCAGATAAGGGGCGTATTTCTATTTCAAAACAAAAATTAAAACTTTATCTCAGCATTTAACCCTATGGTGTCAATACTCATTAGAATCGTCTCTTTGAGACAATTCTAATGAGTAGTAACGCCATAGAATTTGGTGCTGAAATGAGCAAGAAAATGTTGGATTTGTTCAGTTTACTCCTCCTATCAAGTGGAGCAATGCATGCTACATGTACTTGCACAGGAAACTAGGTGTTCTTTGTTATGTTCAGGTTTTTTCACATGCTCTCTACACAAATTTGTTAAACAGAGAACTCTTTTGGCTGCTTTTCAAGTTAAGAACAGTTGC
The DNA here is from genome assembly GCA_922989275.2 of Gari tellinella. Classification (NCBI taxonomy): domain Eukaryota; kingdom Metazoa; phylum Mollusca; class Bivalvia; order Cardiida; family Psammobiidae; genus Gari; species Gari tellinella. Next base: position 53,551,387 of record OV277866.1, read on the forward strand.
TTGTTGGTTACTGAGATTTCAAGTGGATAACTGATTTTTTCCCTGATTTTACCTTGTAACTTATAACAGAATATTCTCAATGGAACTTTCTCACGTGTCTGTTAATTCAGGGCTCCAGATAAGGAAAGTATTTCAAAAATTCAAAATCTTTATCTCTGCATTAAACTCTATGTTGTCACTACTCATTAGAATTGTATCTTCTACACCATAGTGTTTGGTGCAGCCATAAAGAGGAAAATGCTGGAAAACTTGAGTTTACTGCCTCATATCTTGAGCCCTTTCTGTTGGATTGAGTCATTATTAATTAACCCATTACCCCATAAATAATTAAATATGCCTTTTTACGCCTATAACTTATTCCTCCACTGAAGAAAATAGTTCCATTTTATACAGTTATGAATATGTATCATAAGAAATATTTTCTATATTCTAGCAGATAATAGCTTAAAGCAGGCTGAAAATAAAGCAGAATCCGCCTTAAGGCACATTCTGCTTTACTTTCAACCTGCTTTAAGTGTTCCTTTTCAGAAAATTCAAACATACTGATACAATGTAGACCAAGTTTAGATATTTTGTGGTATTCCATCTTGGTCTTCACTAGTTGCCAATTAATTCATTCATATTTTTTTAGGAAACTTTGATTCTATGAACAAGATATGAAATGCAAAACAAAAGTTCAGAAGAAAGCTTACAAGAAGATAGCTTTCTGCATTACTTTATCCAGAATAAACTATTTCTCTCATTAGCCCATATCCCCCTATTTGACAGATGACCACTTAAAGCAGGTTGAAAGTAAAGCAGAAGGCACATTAAGGCACATTCTGCTTTACCTTCAGTCTGCTTTAAGCTATCATCTATTAGGAAATGCAATTTTTTTCTAATAAAATTAAGGCGTATTTATGGGGCAACGGGTTAAAGAAAATTGAAACAGATCTGTTTTACAGTTTAAGCTTGTTTAAGACAGGTGACAGCTTAAAGCACAATGAAAGTATTTACATCTTGCTTTCAGCAGGAGCTTTTCTGCTTTAATTTAATCTTACATTAAACTATCACCTACCTAAGTACTGTACAGAAAACTTAACCTCCTGTAGTGGTCGTAATAGAGGGGTTCTACTTTACTCAGTCTCTTATGGAGAATTGTCCACCATGTTTTACAATAGAAACAAACCCTATGGGTACCCTTAATTTGAAGGTTTAACCCATTAACCCATAAATACACCTTTTTACGCCTTTAATTTATTCTTACATTTAAGAAAATAGTTCCATTTTATACAGTAATGAATATGAACCATAAGAAACATTTTGTATAATCTAGCAGATGATAGCTTAAAGCAGTCTGAAAGTAAAGCAGAATGTGCCTTAAGGCACATTCTGCTTTACTTTCAAACTGCTTTAAGTATCACCTATTTTCAAAACTAGAAACAGGCTATGAGGTAATGGGTAAATACCCTAAACACTACCTTAAATACCCTGAGTACAATAATTATTCACAAACAGTTTGGATCCTGATCAGGTGCAGCGTAATGCTTCACCTGATCAGGATCCAAACGGTTTGACACTCATTGCAATACCGGTATTTCTTACCGGTAAGTCAAAATACCTAAAATTTAAAATTGAGAACTAAAAGCAGATGATAATTGTTTAATATTGATGATGTCAGGGCAGTGAACGAAGGGGTTAATATCCTATAGCACATAAAATGTCTGCACCAATTATTACCTGTGGTACAACAAACCATAATTTCTTTCTTCCTACCAAGTTAATATCAGTAGATATAACCCTTACTATACTCGTATTCAAACACGATTCTTCGGAAGTTCCATTTGTTTTATCTTTTTTAAAATAACCAGGACCAGTTTAATATGTTACATATTGGAATGCCCACTGCATTTGAAACCACAACCAAACAGTGTGTATACCCAGATCAGAATTTTCATTTAAATGTCTATATTGAATATGGTATACGTTGTCCCTGCACTGAAACATTCATCTCTATAATGCTAACATGATTAAACAGGCATTTTGATCTAATCTGAAACTAAACAGCTGAATCTATAGTATGGTCCGAATCCAAACAATTTAATACTCTTCTTTGCTTCAGCTTTAAAGCACAGACAAAATAAATCACTAATATTGCTAAGGCACATTCTGCTTTATTTTCAACCTGCTTTAATCTCCCTTCTACTAGAACATTCATGACTGTATAAACTGGAACTATTTTCTTCAATTGAGGAATAAACTAAGGGCGTATAAAGGTAAATTTATGGAGTAATGGGTTGAATCCCTGTAGCAGGTCAATACCCAAACTTCAATGTATTATTTGCATTCTGAAGATTGTTTACACTAAGTTTTGCATTAGGTTACCATAAATTCAAACTATAACAACTACTAAAACAAAGCCTCACTAATCGTGATACTTACAGGTTGCTGCTTCAAGCAGGATAAAAGTAAACAGAAAGTTCTTTTGAAATCTTATTGCTTTACTACTATCCTGCTTTAAATTTGTCAAGCACTTTTTTTTAAAATACTCAAATTTAACCCTTCCTTTGTGAGGTTATATGAGATGGGTTTTATTGTATTATTTTTTATCGGTCATGAAAAGGCACTTGGGAAAACTCATCATAGATAGACCGAGATAAGAGAAGCGTTGAGATTCATGATTTTTCTTTAGGATTAATTCTGATGATGATTGTACCAGATATCTCTGATAAAAATGAGGTTAAGGCTCTAGCATACAAATATTGTTCCACCTTTGTTCTCCATGGTACTTTACCTTCTTTATCAAAAATATTACTTTCAACATCTATAACTTTTCTTTATAGAAATGCCTTTTCATAGTTTTAGCTATTCCTAGACTTTCACACTTGAACCTATTTCTTTCACTCAATACCCCAATTTCCCCAAAGCTTGTTTCTGATTTTGAGGACAGGTGACTACTTCAAGCAGGTAGAAAGTAAAGCAGAATGCACTTTAAGGCACATTCTGCTTTTCTTTGAACCTGTTTTAAGCTACCACCTACTAGAGCATTATATTGGTTAACCTGTTCCTCTATAGAAGCGCCTTTTAGCGCATTTAATCTATTCCTCCACTGAAGAAAATAGTTCAAATTTATACTGTCATCATACATGAATATGTATCAGAAGAAATATTTCTAGATTCTAGCAGAAGGTAGCTTGAAAGTAGGCTGCAAATAAATCATATCATATTAACCATATGCTAGGATATAGGAGATATTTGTAGCACATTCATTCATTTCTGTATGAAATGGAACTTATTTCCATCAGTGGAGGAATTAAATGAATGCATCAAAAAGGTGTATGTATTGAGTAAATTAATGGTTAAACAGATGACTGATTAAGTTTGAAGTAGTGAACACCAAAACAACACAGACCAGAGTTCTCCATTCCAAGTACTTGAGGTTCAGTAACCTGAATTTAAGAGTCTTGCACTTTATTATTTATCTTTTAGCATGCTATATCATTGTTATCTGCAACAGTTCTCCGGACTTCTTTATCTGTATTTTAGTTCATAATACTATTAATGCGTTTAACAGATCAAATCAAAATGAGACACTGATTTACTTTAGACACAGAGTTGCTCAGCATCTCATCCGACTCCAAACTATTTGTAACACTCACTCTGTTATCATATACAGTACAACCTCTCCATTACCACCACTAAATTGAAGGCTAATTGATTGTATAAAAGACAGGTGACAGCTTAAAGCAAGGTGAAAGTAAAACAAAAAGCTCCTGAAAGAGCTTTCTGTTTTCCTGTCACCATGCTTTAAACAGTCACCTGTCGTAAACACCTAATATTTGTCACAATTTAGCGATCATAATAAAGGTTTTCCTTATTTACATGTAGCGCTGCAGGCAGAAAGCTTAATGAGGTACATACATATCTCTCAAGCCACTGATTACTTCATCAATTCGAACTATTATAATCTCATAATTGTTACCCTCAAACCATTAATGGACAGTTCTATTCTCAGCAGAGGCTCCAAAGAGCTTAATTATTTTAACCCTTTACTCCATAGCCTGTTTCTAAAATTGAAGAAAGGTGACCAATTCAAGTATGCTGAAAGTAAAGCATGATGCACCTTTATAAGTTAAGAGGCTTGTCCAATATACACACGTATACCAATTATGAAAGCAATATCTAAAGAGACATAGGAGTTATCAGCATTTTTCAAAACCTAAATACACATGCATACCAAATATGGGCTCGAGATAAGACGGAGTAAACTAAACAAATCTAACATTTGCCTGCTTTTATAAGTACCAAATCCTATAATGTTACAATGTACTACTCATTAGAATCTTCTCTAATGAGGAGGAACATTATAGGGTTTAATACAGAAATAAAGATTTTAGTAATTGAAATTAACTCCCCTCATCTGGAGCTCTGCAAACTATTTTTTTAATAATTCTAAAACAGTAGCAGATGACAATTGTTGCAGATGACAATATTAATTAGAGCTCAAAAAGTTAACTCATTACCCCATTAATACACCTTTTTATGTCCCTAATTTATTCCTGCACGGAAGAAATTATTTCCTATTTATACAATTACGAATAATTATCATAAGAAATATGTTCTATTTTCTAGTAGATGGTAGCATAAAGCAGGCTGAAAGTAAGGCAATATGTGCCCTAAGGCTTCAAGTGGTCACCTATCTTCAATACAAGAAATGGACCAAGGGGTAATGGGTTAGATTTGATTTGATTGTTATAATTTTATGTCACTTTTAGCAGTATTTCAGTCACATCGCGAGGTCCAGCTTGTTACAGGTGGAGAAAGACCCCAGAAGCCTTTTATGCACTGTTTCATACACAAATCTGCAACTGGGTAGAACCACTGACCTTCCGCAAGCCAGCTGGAAGGCTTCCCCACATGAAAATTCCGAAGGACCCGACTGGGATTCGAACTAACAGCGGTGAGAAGCTTAGTGATGTAAGTCACAGTGACTATACCACTATAGGCCACGGAGGCCCCCGCGTAATGGGTTAGAAGAAGTTGTATACAGAATGACAAGAGCTGTAGGATCTTACCTTGTGTTGTTAAATGAAAACTTAATTCGTCGTCTATTTCCGGACTTCGACACACGTCTTTGTTCACCACCCAGTATTCCAGTCGATCAAGCAGTAAATCTGCATCATCAGGCAGATCCTCCGTTTTTATTGTTGCTGGATCACATGACGTAAAACCGAACGCAAGTCCACCAATAAACGACCTATCAACACCTTGTACCTGAATCACCATTTTTTCCCCACATCGCAACGGCCTTGACGTGAAAACATACGCATTACAATACTCCTCTTTTGTTCTCATAGCAACAGTCTGCTCGGGCGTCAAGCGTATATTTCTTCCGCAAAGTCCATGAAAGGGTAAAGGTGCAAATTCACAGTTTCCATGGAAACGACTTTGATGAAGATGCACTGGCAGACTGTTCCTGTTATTACGATTGTCTGATGCGAATTGGGTGACCTGTTGTTGTTGTGCCATATTTTGCTGCAATGACATTGGGCCTGATGAGTGTCTTTGATTTGTCACCATGTTATTCAAGGGCTGGGGAAGTGGATTTATGAACTCTATACATGATGTGTTGCCATAGATATCAAACAAGGCCCATAATGGTCCGCTAGTATTAACTCCACTGAAAAACAAACCTTTCTCTTCACCATTTATTCCATAAAACACATCCCCCGATCTAGTCACATAAAAAAATAACTCGTAACCTGCTGATGCGTGTCTCTCACTTAATGCTTTTGCCCAATTACCAGGCTTATTTGTCATATCAGGACATGCATAACGTGGAAGATCAGGACCTCGAAGAGTCCCAGGATCTGTGCTTGAAAATCCAAAACGTAACACTCCGCTCCAGCTACCTGAAGAATCAACAAACTTAAGATAAACACGTTCCCCAATGGCTATTGGTCTGCCACTGAAACAAATGCCCTTGCAGAAACTGTCCCCTCTTTTGGCCCGATGCCTGTCATTCACTAGTTCAACATTGTCACCATGGATCTGGTGAAACTGCAGCGGCCAGTTAGACGTCTGTGAGGTTGGATCACCACTTCCTCCTGCAAAGAGAATATAATATTATAAAGAAGTTGAACTAGATAATGAACTGATTTTGTGCACTGTTATAATTAACCCATTACTCCACAGATACGCCATTTTACGCATCTAATTCATTCCTCCCCTGAAGAAAATAGTTTGAATTTATACTGTCACAAATAAAATATATGAGAAATATTTTCTATATTCTAGCAGATAACAGAATAAAGCAGGATGAATGTAAAGCAGAATGCGCCTATTGGCGCATTCTGCTTTACTTTCAACCTGCTTTAAGTGATCATATATCATAATATAACGTTATAAAGAAATTGAACGAGATAAATGAACTGATTTTTTGTGCACTGTTATATTAACCATTACTCCATAGATATCCCATTTTATGCCTCAAATTCATTTCTCCACTGAAGAAAATAGTTCTGTAGTAATGAATATGCAACATAAGAAATATTTCTTATATCCTAGCAGATTGTACATGTAGCTTAAAGCAGGCTGAAAGTAATGCAGAATGCTCAGTAATGTGCTTTACTTTCAACTTGCTTTAAGTGGTGCTCTATCTTCAAAACTAAAACCAGGCTATGGAGTAATGGGTTAAGCAGCCACCATTCTTTAATGACTTCCACACTTCTGTCTTAAGGATGCTTGCTTCTGTATTGTACCTGTACCATTAGTTTCTAGCACTCTAAAGGTGAGTTTAATTGACATCGTCTCAATTACCTTGTTAAAATGTAAAGTCTAGTTGTTAACTCTTTCACCACTTATAAGTATATAACTCTTGTGGGTTATTATGTTCCCTTGTGGATCTTGTTAGTTACTAAAACATGAATCAGTCTACTTGGAATTCTGGGTAGTTTGATAAATACTGCTCTAGATTAGCAAACAGTGTAGGCCCTGATCAGAGGGCTCCTAGAGGAGACCTTTGAGCAGGGTCTACATGTACTGTTTGCAAAAAATAATTTGTATATTTTAAACAAGTCTATGGTGGTGAAAGAGTATAAGGAATTAGATTTGGTTCATTTGTCAATCCAATCATTATTACGACTTCTATATCAATACTGAAGTCTATGTACAGCTGAGCCTATAATATCTCTTTGCATGCCTGGGTAATTTTTTCGTCTGCAACAATAATTGTCGTCTAGCTGTTGATTTTTGTTCTAAAATTAGAATTTCAAAAGAAAAATTTAATACAGGGTCAGAATGTCAAACAGTTTAGATTCTGATGAGATGCAGCATTACAATAATTCTGATCGGACTGAATAGATTCAAGTCAACAGAAATACTCCCCCCCCCCCCCCCCCCCCCCCAGCAAATCTCATCTGATTTACACATCTAGGACAATTATCCTTGTGGACATGTACAAACAGGAAAACTTTCACCCATGATAAATAAACATGTCCTCTAAAGATAGAGTTCCCCTTAACCCTTAGCCCGCCAAATAAATTGTCGTCTGCAATATTTCTCGTCTGCTTCAAGTTTCAAAGTGCATCAAAGTTGCTCAAAATTGCTGAAAATGTTGTCCGAGTGTCAAACAGCTTGGATCCGGATGAGACGCCGAGTTACTCGGCGTCTCATCTGGATCAAAGCTGTTTGCATATGGAGCTATAGTCGTGAGTGGCAGGCTAAGGGTTAATATAGGGCAAAAGTTACACATGCAGAAAGCTTCTTATCATTTTAGCTTTCTGCATTACTGCATTATTTTTATATCCTAAATCAAGATACAACCTTAACTTAAACCATTGCCCCATAGATCATACAGTACACATTTTAGGCCTTTAACCCTTTCCCACATAGAAGCGCCTTTTAGCGCATTCAGTTTATTCTTGCCCTGAAGAAAATAGTTCCAATTTATACATTCATAAATATGTATAATACAAAATATTTTCTATATTCTAGCAGATGATGGCTTAAAGCAGGCTGAAAGTAAAGCAGAATGCGCTTAAAGCGCATTCTGCTTTACTTTCAACCTGCTTTAAGTGGACACCTATATTCAATACTAGAGATATGCTATGTGGGAAAGGGTTAATTTATTCCTCCACTGAATAAAATAGTTCATGTTTGTATATAGTCATGAATATGACATTACAAGAAATATTTTCTATATTCTAGTAAATGGTAGCATAAATGGCACATTCAGCTTTACTTTCAACCTGCTTTTAAGTGGTCATCTTTTTTCAACACTAGAAAAAAGGCCATTTAGTAAAGGGATATAGACTGCAATTTCACTTTCCTTTGCCATTGCAGCTATTAATAAGTAAACAGGTTTCACTATACATGTAATTATATCTAATAATAAATTCTAATTTCCTGAATACACTGGTTTTATATCCTTATCAAAATTTGAGAATACTTTAGAAAACAAACATTCTATCATAAATCCGGTACGTACATGTACATACCTTTCTGAAGTTATAATTATGGCCTCCAATAATATCCTGTCATAATTTTAAACTTTAACCAACAACCATACAATTTAACTTACAAGTGTTAAGCCAACATTTCACAAAATGGCTGACACGAATACAGTCAAACAAGTCTTAATCATCCAGATAGAAAACATAAACATTTGTAATACACAGACAGGTGATAAATGTAGGTAAAAAATAAAGCTCCTAAAAGAGCTTTCTGCATGCATAACATTAGTATGACCTCCATTAAGGCACTGCCTGTCTGAAACACTATATACCTATTGATGGACTTTTAGTATGGTTGCTAAATAAGGGTTTACCTGTTTAAGACCTTTTTATATGCATGTATATATGTTCAAGTCCATCTATTATGCATTTACAGTAAAGCAGCATTATTAAGATCACTATATATAAGACGGCTAATATATTGTGTTAAAGACAGATGGGAGCTTAAAGCAAGATGAAAGTAAAACAGAAAGCTCCTACAGGAGCTTTCTGTTTTACTTTCACCTTGCTTTAAAGCAGCTATCTGCCATATACAAGAAATGATTAAAATAATTTAGTGGTTTTACTGTATAATTGTTCAAGTTCATCTATTTCACAATATATACAGTCAGACCGTAATTAAACAGCCAATCGAAAGAAGATGAATTTTATCAATCTTTAATACAAGTGGCTGTTCATTACAGAACATAAAGAAACCAGAAAGTTCTTCTGTTTAACATTTGCCCTATTTCGAACTTTCTCCTGTTTTCACATTAAGCTGCATGTTTCGTCTAAGATTGGCCACTTAATGCAAGTCAAGACACTTCAACCCTTTGATTGTGTCACCGTTAGTGCTTTCCATACTTTCACATCATAATAAATTAAAGGTTATATGTTTCAATACATTGTAAAACTTTTCATCAATATAATATATGTATACCAGGTGTGTGTTGGATCTGTACCAAACATTGTAATGGGGGTCTGAATATGTTGGGTGAGCGAACCCAGCTCACAGAATTCACTCTGTATTAAGTGTTCTAGCTTAAGGACATACCTGTCGAAGTTTGAAAAAGCACAAAACCGGGAGATATTTGCATAAGGAATTAACCCACAGGACAAAAAAAACTATTGCCTGCTTCAAGTTTGTCAATTCAGTTTTATGTCAAACAGCCATCTACTATTTACTTGCATTTAAAATCTTTATTCCACAGCTTCTTTCTAATATGAAGAAAGTTGACTACTTTAAACCCTTTAATTGAGCCCTAGTCACACATATAGGCATACTTTTCAAACAGTAAAAATGTGAGAAGTGCAGTTAATTGTCCTATGCAAACAGTAAAGACCCAGATCAGAGGGCTCCTTACAGAGCCCTCTGATCTGGGTCTTCACTGTTTGTCATAATGCAAAACATTGCCAAAAACAACCCTTAAAAGTCAGAAATGGACTGGACTAACATGGAAACTGGGATTGTCCATTTGAAGTTTCAGGGAGGAAAGACTGCTAAGCAGGTTGAAAGTAAAGCAGAATTGACGTTAAAACAAATTTCAGTATGTTTTAACCCAATATCCCAAAGCCTGTTTATAGTTTTGAATACAAATGAAAACTATGACTAAAGCAGGTTAAAAGTAAAGCAGAATATGCCTATGGCACATTCTGCTTTATTTTCAGCCTGCTTTAAACTACCATCTGCCAGTATATAGGAACTTATGATAATTTCTTACGATACATATTCTTGACTATATAAATTGGAACTTTTTTCTTCAGTGGAGAATTCAAGTTAGAGGGTTACTAAGAAAGGCATATGAACTGGATAATGGGTTAAGCCACCATCTTATTTTTGGATAGCTGTAACGTATGTCAATAAACTGCATACTTCTATCGCAGTGCATCTCAGTTGGCACTGGTTTTCTGACAGCAAAATTATCATGAAAACAAATAAAATCACACATGTATGTAAAACATGCACTTTGTGGCATAACCATCTTTATCCATGCCAGTATCTCAGTTGTTTCCAGTTTTGTTCAAGGTCCACATTATGCTATAAAGTGATAACAATATCTCTGATGAATGGTTCATCACACCAACAAACAGCTGTACACTGGCATAGAGCTAGCTATAGAGTGCAGACTGTTCCCTCTCATCTAGATTTACACTGTTTGCAAATGTCTAAATAATATGTTACCCCCACATAAAGGGTTAACCACATCTTTGTAATAAAATGAAGGCTTGCCTTAGTTTGAACTCTTTGAAGGCCAAGTTATTTTTTCGTATATAACAATCGTCTTTGGGTGCTATTCAAATATTAGAATTTTCTAAAATTTCCTGAAGAGAGTCGTAATGTGAAAACGGTCTGGATTCTGATGACACACTGAGTTTCACTCAGTGTCTCACGAGGATCTAAACTATTTTGAAATGTAACCAAAGTTTTGCTGTAAGCATGCTGCGAGTTGATCACATCTACACCAGCAGGAAGCTAGAGTTCTCTGCCAAGAAAACTCTTCAGTCTTGGAGGTAAACTTGTAAATATAGGAGGTTTTTTATTTTGGATTGTGTAGATAATACAGTTTCTGGTCACGTTTCAAAAGCTGCTATCTAACAATAAACATTGTTACCACTTTCAAACAATTAACTCTTTGCATGCTAATTTAAGTAATTTACATGTTATTTTGTCAACTTTCCCATCTCAGCACTGCATTGATTTCAACTCAGTGTTGTAAAATTGAATCTGAATGTCAACAGTTATGGGATCCCCATCAGATCAAACAATTATAGGGCTTTCAGATCTAGATCCAAACTGCTTGTTGAAGTTATCAACATTTTTTTAACAAGGGCCACTATGGCCCTATATCTCTCACCTGGTACACCATGCAAAACTTACCTATAGTCACCTAGATTTTGACCCAACATGACCAATATTCAACCTTGGCCTAGATTTCAATAAGGCAAATATTTTGATCAAGTTTCATCAAGATCAAATGAGAAATGTAGCTTCTAGAGTGTAAACAATGTATTTTCATGATTTGACCTAGTGACCTAGTTTTTGACCAGACATGACCCACATTCAAACTTGACCTAGCTACAGTGGTAAATACGCTATTCCTACCCACTTTACGCGTTTCTTATGCGTTTCTTACGCGTTCGTTAAGCGTTCATTACCCGTTTCGTTTAACGCGTTTACTATCCGTTTCTTTACGCATTTCTTAACGCGTTTAAAAGAACCCGGATGAAAGGGGAGTAATCATGGAGAAAGGGAGGTAATCCATGTATGACTTGCGGGCCGCTCTTATCCTACTTAAAAATTTAGTAAATATCGTTACTGTGGAGTAAATATAATCTTACAAAATTTTATGAAATCATTTTCTTTAAGAAGAAAGGTTATCCTGTGAGAGTTTTATGAATATACATTTATTTTCCCATATAAAGGATACGGTTTAAAAAGGATTCTGTAAATTGTGTTTAATACTATTACTATGAACATGCGGAATTCCAAATAGCACATGTGGCATGCATGTTACATCACAGGGCAAGCCGCTAACAGTGTTACGTCACAAGCCGGATAGGGGGGGGTAATAAAACTGCGGCTTATCAAAGTAAGTATCCTAATTGGGGTTGATAGGAATATCAACCAAATAAACCAAATCTTGTATACGAGTATGTGTCAGTTATTATACTCTCTCATCAAAGTAAAAGATATCTGTATAGTTTGAATATGGATGAGACTCCCGTAACTCGGCATTTCATCTAGAGCCAAACTGTAACAAGAGCCCCATGGGGCATATTTCGCTCACCTGAGAAAATAGCTGAAACAATGGCGATAATAATTTAGGTCCAGGACTGACCTAGATATGAAAAGACCCGAACAATTTGAACAAATTATGTAAAGTATATTTAAAAGTGTCACCATACCGAATATAAAAGCTCTGGCCATATTAGTGTCAGAGAAGAAGACGTTTCAAATTTTCTCTATGTAACTCTATGTAAAACTGTGACCCCAGGGGTGGGGCCAATTTTGACCCCAGGTGCATAATTTGAACAAACTTGATAGAGGACCTGTAGGCGATGGTATGTGCTAAATATCTAAGCTCTGGCCCTTGTAGTTTCAGAAAAGAAGATTTTTTAAGTTTTCATTAAAAAAATTTATTTTTAGCTCCTGTGACCTAGTTATGCAACCGACCAGAACCATTTGAACAATTTTGGTTTAGGACATCTAGAAGTGTCACCATACCAAATATCAAAGCTCTGGCCATATTAGTTTCAGAGTAGAAGACGTTTGAAAATTTCACTATATAACTCTATGTAAAACTGTGACCCCCGGGGCGGGGCTAATTTCGACCCCAGTGGCACAATTTGAACAAACTTGATAGAGGACCTGTAGGCGATGCTATGTGCCAAATATCTAAGCTCAGGCCCTTGTAGTTTCAGACAAGAAGATTTTTTAAGTTTTCAATGAAAAAATTCTATTTTTAGCTCCTGTGACCTAGTTATGCAACTGACCAGAACCATTTGAACAATTTTCGTATAGGACATCTAGAAGTGTCACTATGCCAAATATCAATACTCTGGCCACATTAAGTTTCAGAGAAGAAGACGTTTGAAAATTTCACAATATAACTCTATGTAAATCTGTGACCCCCGGGGCGGGGTCAATTTTGACCCCAGGGACATAATTTGAACAAACTTGATAGAGGACCAGTAGATAATGCTATGTGCCAAATATGTAAGCTCTGGCCCTTCCAGTTTTTGACAAGAAGATTTTTTAAGATTTCCTTATTTTTTCACTTTGGTTGCCATGGCAACCAGAGTTCTGCATCGTTTTTAATTCGTTGAACAAATTTGAAAGAGCTTGACCCAAGGAACATTTCTGTAAAGTTTGGTTGAATTCTGTCAAGCGGTATAGGAGGAGATGTCATTTGAAGCAATTGTTAACGACGACGGACGACTAACGACTAACAACGCACGACAGACGACGACGGACGCCGGACACAGGGCCATCCCAATAGCTCACCTTGAGCCTTTGGCTCAGGTGAGCTAAAAATGAAATCAAGACCGTATGCTTCATTCTTAGCTGTAAAACATAAGAACTGAACTACTCGGCGTCCCATGATCTACATCTAAATCGATAGTGTTAACTATTATGAAAAGTAATTGGGTTTATTCAAAGCTGTCAGTTTGGATCCTGATGCTATGCCGATCTATACAGCCAGGCGTTTGATCTGGATTCAAACCGTTTGAATAGAAATCAACATGGAAGGAATTATTCTAATACATATCAAACAGAAATAATCTCGATGAAACGCCGAGTCACTCAGCATTATGTGTCTATATTTATATAAATTCTATAAGCGAAACCAGTTTAGATCCTGATAAGAGGCGTCTCATTTACAGAAAATGTTTTCAAAAATCGCATTACAATATGAGTTTTATCGAGAAAATGCTCCAGTGACAAATCGATTCTTGTTTTTGATAAACCCGTTTCAATCGGATTTTTCGAAAACGGCAATCATCGATAAGATCCGAAATCTCCGTGTGAAACGGAAAACGGACGCCCCAATCGCAACATCTCGGGTATATTCGTTTATTATCGCATTTAAACGCGTTCAAATCGTAAGGCCTTAACCGTTCGTTAAGCGTTCGTAAAGCATTCGTTAACCGTTCACTATGCGTTTCTTACGCATAGATAACGCGTAAATGGGTAGGAATAGCGTATTTACCACTGTATCAATGAGGCAAACATTTTGACCAAGTTTCTTAAAGATCAAGTGATATTTGTAGCCCATAGAGTGTTAACAAGGTTTTTCTATGATTTGACCTAGTGACCTAGTTTTTGACCGCACTTGACCCACATTCGACCTTGACCTAGCTTTCATCATGACAAATATTTTGACCAAGTTTCATGAAGATCTAATGAAATTTGTAGTCTTTGGAGTGTTAACAAGGTTTTTCTATGATTTGACCTAGTGATCTAGTTTTTGACCGGACATGACCCACATTCAAACTTGACCTAGATTACATCAAAACAATGTTTGTCATCTACTTTCATGAAGATCCAATGAAATTTGTAGCCACTAGAGTGTTAAGGAACAATTGTGGACGGACGACGGACATCCAGCGATCCTAATAGCTCACCAGTAAAAATTGGCACTTCGTGCCAGGTGAGCTAAAAATGCAAACTGTAAAGTGAATGTTCACATCACAAATCAAATTTTTGTATTCAGCATTGTTTCAAATTCTTTGAACAACTTTGAAAGCGTTTTACACAAGGAACATTCCTGTAAAGTTTGGTTGCTATAAGCCACATGAGTGTAAATCGATGACACACACCAAATAACAAAAGCTCACCTTAGCACCTTGTACCAGTAGTGAGCTCAAATTGAGAATACCATCATTACAGCACAAGTTATTATTTGGAAACCATGGCAAACCCAAAAATCTATTTTTAGTAACAGATCATGTGACCTTTGACCTACTGACCTCAAATGCAACCCCAAGCACCCACTCCTCCTAAGCAATAGTACACCAAATATGGATGTTTTTGCCTTTTGAGAACACAGAAACTCATTAAATCCATCATAAAATAACAGCTCAAGAAATGAGAATACAATACAGCATTAGCCACACCCTTGGTTGATATCAACATAAGGAAACACTGCATAATTATAATAATCAATCAATTACTCTCTAATATACAAACTCAATCAGCTTTAAACACAACATGTATGGCACCTACCGTTCAACAAGCCAAATCTTTACCACCCATACCCGAAAACGAATTCACCATTTTCTGTTTATTTGACATACTGTATAGAAATGAGTAAAGCAGGCTACATAAGGATGGGTTCTTATAGATATCGGAAGTTCTTGTCTCCAGGTAAAACAATCAGTAATCAATAACACCTCAACCATCAGTTCAATACTTACTACACAATGAATACGTCTAGTATCCAAGATAGGTAAGCACTTAAAGCAGGTTTAAAGTAAAGCACAATATGCCTTATGAAACATTCTGATTAACTTTCAGCCTGTTTTAAGCAAACATCTGCTTGGATATAAAAAAAAGTTTCTTTTGATGCATTATCTATGACCATATAAAGTGGGAATATTTTCTCCAGTGGATGAAAAAATTACAGGCGTAAAAAGGCATACTTATGGAGAAATGGATTAAGCAATGATATTTATACATTGTAGCAGGTTATATCTATTCAGCCTTCAAAGTGTGCAAATCTGCAGAACCTAAGACTGGAAATGAGCTCTATTAATAGCATGGCTCCAGATAAGAGTGAGTAAATTGAACAAATCCACCATTTTCTCACGAATTCGAACACCAAATCCTATGGTGTTACTACTTATTAGAATTGTCTCTTCGAGACGATTCTATTGAGTAGTGACATCATAGGGTTTAAACCAGAAATAAAGATTTTAGTTTTTGAAATAATCCTCTTATCTGAAGCCTTCAATAGTCCTTCGTTACATGGCTGAATTTGCAAATTGACTATAATAGATACCATTTTCTATTAAATGACCAGTATATGGACTATCGAGGGATGTGTCACCATGGTAATCATGTGTATGACAAAAGTGCTGTCACCATCTGATCAGGTTTTGTCTTGACACTGCAGTGAACGCTAACAAGGCTAGGTATAACACTTTACAGAGTTAACTCAGCTTTCCCCTCATAGTTCTAAGCCCCTTTTAGCACATTCAATCCAATAACATTTCCTTCACTGAAGAAAAAAATTCCAATCAATACAATTACGAACACACACCATAAAAAATATTTTCTATATTCTAGCAGATGGTTACTATAAGCTTGAAATAGGTGGAAGTAAAGCAGAATGTAGTTGCACCTTAAGGCGCATTCTGCTTTACCCCATAGCCTGTTTCTGGGTTTTAAGACAGCGACCATTTAAAACAGGTTGAAAGTAAAGCAGAATGTGCCTTAATGTGCTTTACTTTCAGCCTGCTTTATTAGCTAGCATATGCTAGGATTTAGGAAATATTTCTTATAGTACATGATCCGATGACTGTAGAATTATATATTGGAACTATTTTCTTCAGTGAAGGAATAAATCAAATGTGCTAAAAGGTACTTCTATGGGAGAAAGGGTAAACAGGGCTGCCATTTATCCGGATTTTTCCTAAGTATTCAGATTTTTTTCCTAGCAGGTCATAGCTTAAAACAGGTTGAAAGTAAAGCAGAATGCGCCTTCAGGCGCATTCTGCTTTACTTTCAACCTGTTTTAAGCAGTCATGTGTCGTCAAAACAAGAAACAGACCATGGGGTAAAGGTATGATTAGTAAAATTGCTTCTGAAAAATTGAAAATTTGAAATCTTAGGATTTTTATGATCAACTTATGGCAGCCCTAGGTTAATATTTGCCTGGACAGCTGACTCTGCTCACTACCCTGCCGTCTCTCAACCAAGGCAATAAAGCAGTACAGAGGAGAAAGTGTGTTTATTATTTGCTCTTTGTGATACGGTTCTTTATATCTGGCTGATATCACTTGTCTGCCAGAATTATTCCAACCAAGGTCTCAATGTAAACAAACGGCCACTCATTCCTCTGTGCTCCTGCAATAATTGTCCCCCATAAATCAGCAGACTTTTCCCTAGAAAATATACACAGGAACAAGGGACTGCAACCCTTAACCCATTCCCCCATAAATACACTTTTTTACGCCTTAAACTTATCCCTGCACTGAAGAAAATATTTCCAATTTTTACAATTATGAATATTTATCTTAAGAAATATTTTCTGTTTTCTAATAGATGGTAGCTTATATTTATTATAAAGGTGGCTGAAAGTAAAGCAGAATGCGCCCTAAGGCACATTCTGCTTTACTTTCAACCTGCTTTAAGTGGTCACCTATCTTCAATACAAGAAACAGGCTATGGGGTAATTGGGTTAGCCCTTTCCCCACAGAAGTGCCTAGCTATTTAGCACATTCAGTTTATTCCTCCACTGAAGAAAATAATTCCAATTTATAAAGTACTGAACATGCTTTATAAGGAATATTTTCTTTATTCTAGCAGGTGGTAGCTTAAAGCAGATTGAAAGTAAAGCATAATGCGCCTTACCCGGCTGTACTTTTTCCTAGGTTTTATGAAAAAAAACCATGGAAAAAACCACGGAGTATTCGGACGGTCATATTACAAAAACCTTGGAAAAAAGACGAGAAAACCTTAGAAAATACAAGACCTTGGTTTTTACATGGTTTGACAAAATACCTCGGAAAAGTTTACGAGGAATCCTTGTAAAATATTTAATTTCCAAGGTTTTCTCCAAAAAACCACGGAAAAGTTTACGAGGAATCCTTGTAAAATATTTAGGAAAAAACCATGGAAATATTAGAACCATTTTACGTGGTTTCGACAAAATACCATGGAAAAGTATATAAATACGAGGAATAGTTAACTACTAGTGGGTGGGGTACCACATGCTTTTGTTTGTATCATGTAAATATCCAAAATATATTATGATCATGATAAAATTGTATTTATGTAAGTTATGTTACTTACCATGAATCTTTTGTCAGGAGTCTGAACTGGTTTGGAGTCTTTAATTTTTGCCACATTCACATTTTAAAGTATAGATAAACAGACAACTTAAATCTCTGACCTCTGATTGTTGTGAGCTGGTGTCCTGGGTGTGTATAATATTCACTGTTTTGTGAAACTTACAATTGTAGCAAATATTACTTATATTTATAATTCACTAAGTTGTACTTCCAAGGTTTTTCCGTGCTGGAAAATGTCTAAGTACAATTTTTACGAGGTGCAAATTGTTTAAGTTATTATTTTACAAGGATTTTCCGTGCTAAAAAATGGTTAAGTTCTTATTTCCGAGATTGTTCCGTGTTTATTTTTGCCAAAGTCCAATTTTTCCGAGCTTTTGCCAAGGTTTTAAGAGTTTCCAAGGTTTTTTCTTGATATTTACGTGGTTTTTTTGTTCATAAGCATGCATAAACCATGGAAATTTTGGTGACTATACAAAAACCTTGGAAATTGTTACGAATAACCATGGAACTTTTAGAATTCCATGTAAATTCCACGTAAATTATTCATATTCCATGGAAATTTTACACTGAACCTTGGAATAAGTACAGCCGGGTAAGAAGTTAATCTGTGAAAAGCTTGGAGAAAATCGTTCTAATAGTGCTACATGTACACAATTTTTAACAGACAGACAGACAGGGATGAATTAAACACTACAGCAAGCCTAATGGAAACTACAAAGAACCAAGTGATGTCATGAATGACACAACAGCTGCAGTTATAACAACAGTGTTATGGAAGGTTCAGCACAAAGTTTATATCGAGAATTCTTGGAATATTCTCTAATGACCACTTCACCTACAATCTCTGTGCTTAACAAAGTGGTTCAGTGAAGAACAATAAGACATTTTACAGAAAGCTGACTGGCTGCATTGTTTTGTTTGTAAACGTCTGTTTTTGCCATCTATGGGCTAATCAGACGCCCCAGAGAGAAGGGAGCGGATACAGAGAACCCAGGCACGATGCCCTACCCTTATTATCGAAAGAGTTCTCCGGTTATTTAACATGCCCAGTGTAATGCACTGATACATCAGACTTCGGTTTATAATGTCTCATCCTAAGAATTGGTCCGGCAGGGGATCAAACTCACAACCCCTGATGTCATAATCGGGTGCTTTACCAGTGATTTATTTACCTGCGAGTCCAGAGTCATAAATTTAAAATCTGTGAGTCCATTTTGGTAATAAAGATATAGCTGGGACTCATAGTTTTGAAGGCCAGCGAGTCCTGGGGACTCATAGTTTTGAATTTGTAAAAAAATCATTGCTTTACCCCTCGACTATACATCCGCCCGTATTGTTAGTAAAAGTTATGCAGAAAGTCAAACCTATATATAGCTGACATTTAAGCTCCATGACAAACAAATAATAATGCTGAGTGCTTAATTACTTCAGAACACAAGTATTACCGACCCTAAGTATTAGAACAGACAGGCCTGAGAAAATAGTGTAGACCCTGATCAGACTGCTCCTTCAGGAGCAGTCTGATCAGGGTCTACACTGTTTGCCATTCTGTTTTCACTGTTTGCTCAGGCTTGTCTGTCCCAATCCCTCAGGTCATTAGACTCATTACGGTACGGAGCTTTGATATCTGTTCAGGAACTATAATAAATATCTAGCGCTATAAGAAGGGGAAAATGACAGTCTGATACCAACTATAATCTTTCAGACAGGTGTATGCATTTTTAATTCATTCCAGGCCTTATTACATTTGGTAATATATTTGTAATTTAGTAATTATGCCATTTCTAATTACAAAACTCCCCAAACCAACAAATTATTTCCAAAACACTTCATATATGCTTTATACATTAACAACAAATTACCTCTTTAAATCATAAGTAATATTGTCGTCTGCAATAAATGTTGTCTGATAATGTTCTTAAACGTGAAATTTCTTTTCCAAAATTTCTTTTTTTTAAAAAAAAAAATAAGAGTCAGAGTGTCAAAAAGTTTGGATGCTCAGATGAGATGCTGAGGTACGGTACTTAATATCTCGTCTAGATCCAAACTATTTGCAAAAGTGATCAGGATTAATGTAAACCATAAGCATTCAAGGACTTAACCCTTTACCCGGACATGTTTCTAGTTTTGAAGACGGGTGAACACTTAACCCATTCCCTTATAGAAGCGACTTTTAGCGCATTCATTTTATTCATCCGCCAAAGAAAAGAGTTCCATTTTATACTGTCATGAATATGTACTATAAGAAATATTTTCTATACACTAGCAGATAATAACTTAAAGTAGGCTGAAAGTAAAGCAGAATGTGCCCTGCTTTACTTTCAGCCTGCTTTAATAGGTCACATATCTGAACTATTAGAAACAGGCTATGGGTTAAAGGGTTAAAGCAGGTTTAAAGCAAGCAGAATGCGCCCTAAGCTAGCACCTGCTACGATATATCTTCTTATTACATGCTTATATAATGACTGTATCAATTGGAAATATTTCTTCAGTTAAGGAATAAATTAAATGTGCTTAAAGGCGCTTCTATGGGGTAAAGGGTTAAATGATCTAAAACTATTCATACAATTACAGTGGATATCCAAAACAGCACAAAGGTCAAGGCCACTCCATCATTTCTACTTATTACATTTAATTAATGATCATAACTTAATTTCCTTGGCTCTTTTGATTTTCTACACTTGTATCTGGAGGGTTTATTTTCTAAATCAGATTCAGGTGCAGTAGAAATACTACTGACAAAGCTCTAATCCTTACCTACACCCAATTTCATAAAAAATACCCATATGTTCTTAATTGGGTAATATACTAAGTGAGTCTGCTGATAACTAAAATATGACATACAGTCAAGCTTTATTTCACCAAACATTCACAAGAAGATTCATGACCAATCTTTTACTATTCTAGCTTCCCCACTGTTGAACTTCATTAACTTCCAACTCCCTTTAGTTAAACTTACAAATTTACAAAGTTAAATTATTGCTGAGCCATGTTTTCAGTTTGAAATATGGGTATAAGTTTGGGTATAAGTTTGATCTAAGCAAGCTCAAGTCATCGAAAATGTAGTGTAGAAATAGCGGCAATTTTGTCTAATTGACCCATCTCTCCAAAGCCTCTTTCTAGCAATGAAGAATTGTGGTACACTTAAAGCAGGTTGAAAGTAAAGCAGAATGTGCCTTAAGGCACATTCTGCTTTACTTTCAACCTGCTTTAAGCAGTGTCTTCAAAACTAGAAACAGGATATGGGGTAAAGGGTTAAGGGTGTACCTGGATTATAAGAAACATTTATTACTTAATAAGAATTATGCAGAGGAAAAAACTATTAAATTAGAACGCAAAAACAAATTATTTCAGTTGTCTAGAAATGCTAGTCATCTCATAGTAAGTAATGACAGATTGATTGAATTATTAAGATATTAATAGTGACAAATTAATTTTACTGCTGTACATCTCTTGTACAGCATACCAATGAAAGAATGGCTAAATGATCATGGCTGCTTAATGCAAGACAAAAGTAATGCAGATTCGAAAGCTTCGAAAGGATGTCTTGAGAAAGAGAGCAGAGTAATATTATGCTTTCTTCATAAATTTTTCATGAAGAAGAAAATGAAGTGTTCCTGATTTGACTTTAGAAAATAAGGTCAATGCATAAAATATGCATGAAATAAATATTCATAAAATTATTAATGACATAGGACATGCATAAACAAGAGTTGTCAGAAACAAGTTTGCCAGTGGCACGTTTCAAGGTCAAGGGCAGAGGGTTCAAAATTTTCACAAGTAGGGGGAAGGGGGTGGGGGTTATTGTCTTAAGACATATATATAAGCTGCCAGACGAAAATTCTAGTATTTGTGAGCACTTTTCAAAACCAAAACACATGACTCGAAACTTTAACCCACAGTCTAAGGTCAAGGTCACCAGGGTGAAATTTTTCACATGGATGTATTGTAACAGCCTTTCGGTATGTATGCTGCCAGTATCAAGGTCAAGAACAAAATGGGTTATTATGTTCCCATGTTGATATTTTAAGTTAGCAAAACATGAACCAATCTACTTGGAATTCTGTGGTTGGTTGTTCAATAAATACTGGTCTAAACTAACTAACAGTGTAGATCTAAGGGCTCCAAACTCTGATCTGGGTCTACACTGTTTACAAATGTAATACATGTGTATATTCTAAACAGGTCCATGGCGTTGAAAGAGTTAAATTTCCTTCTCATAATTCATACATTGTTACTAAGATAGAATTGTTGGTCAACTCATTTCTATGAGTGTTAAAATTGTAATAGCTCACATTTTACAGATCATGACTAGTGGTCTAGGTGCTTGTGTGCAATTTAACCCATTACCCCATAACCTGTTTCTAGTATTAAAGAAAGGTGATCTCTTAAAGCAGGTTGAAAGTAAAGCAGACTGCACCTTTAGGTACATTCTGCTATACTTTGGGCTGCTTTAAACTACAGTTAAACCTCTCTTTAACAGCCTCTAAAATTGTGTAAATCCTTGTGTGTTAAATGCAGGTGACTGCTTAAAGCAAGATGACAGTAAAACAGAAAGCTCCTTTAAGAGCTTTCAGTTTTGCAGTCAACTTACTTTAAGCTGTCACCTGTCTTTTATAAATCAATTATTAGCCTTCGTTTTAGTGGTTGTATATTAACCCTTTACCTTATAGAAGCGCCTTTTAGCACATTCCGTTTAATCCTCCGCGGAAGAAAATAATTCCAATATATACAGTCATTAATATGTATCAGAGGGAATATTTTCTTAATTCTAGCAGGTGGTACCTAAAAGCAGGCTGAACGTAAAGCAGAATGCGCCTTAGGGCGCATTCTGCTTTACGTTCAACCTGCTTTAAGTAGTCGCCTATTTTCAAAACTAGAAACATGTTATTGGGTAAAGGGTTATGATTATAAAGAGAGGTTTTACTGTACCATCTGCTAAGATACGCAAACTATTTCTTATGCTGCATATTCATGACTAAAAATTGAAACTATTTTCTTCAGGAGGAATAAATTAAAGGCATAAATTGAATATTTATGGGATAATGGGTTAAAGGGAATTGAAAGGATATGTCATAGTTAAGTCTTATATTATGGACATGGAAGGTAGTCAACCTAGAACTCCTCTTGCCTGGAGTTATGGAGGTAGCTACATACAACTAGTTGAGAACTTGAAAATAATGACAGCATAATTGTAAATACTACACACTTCAGAGATGGAAACAAAGAACATGCCAAGCACTGTTATTCAAGAGTCATAACATTCAATACAGCAATAACCTGTACTGTGTACAATGAACATAAGAAAACACCTACATCTCAAGAGGCAGGTGTTAGCTTAATGAAGAACAAAAGTATTATGCAGAAAGCACATTTAGGAAATTTCAATATTACTTTTATTCTTCATTAAGCATCCATAAACAGGGCTTCAGATATAAAGAGAGTAAAGTCTTTTTAAAAAAATGTTTTCCTTTACGTCTGTGTGAAACCCTATGGTGTGACTACTCTTTAGAATCGTCTCAAAGAGACGATTCTAATGATTAGTCACACCATAGGGATTAATACAGCCATAAAGATTTTAGTTTTTGAAATACTCCCCTTATCTGGATCGAGCCCTGCATCTCTGTACAATATTCAAAGTTTTACACTAATTGGGTGCCCAATACTGGTTTAACTGTACATCATATTTTTGTTGTAACAACCAACTTACACCTTGGCAACACTTCAAAAACCCTTGTGGAAAAACATTGAGAATTTACAAGAGCATTAGAGTGCCAACTCCCCCCACACACTACTCTAGACTGTACTAGACAAATAGAAGTTAGAACTCACCACAAATTGAAACCTGTCTAAGGCTTAACTATCCTTACCAAAAAGGTTTTATATGTCACATATATGGCAAGATATTACTGACTTACAAGACAAAATTAAAACAAACTTATCTAATAGGTCAGTTTGGTAAACCAGGCATCCAATCGTTTTTCTTTCAAATAGGATCTAAACTAATTAAACACTTATCACAGGGGCACACAACACATCAAGGGCAGATTACTCTGGACCTGTGGTCTGCTTTCAACCCTAATCTATGTCATTCCAGAACTTATGGTCATTACATTCAGAGCAAGTTTGAGAAAGATTTGACACACATTGAGGCCTCTAAAGTGTTAGCACTAAAATCATTGACAATGGATATGACAGATGATCACAAAAGCTCATCTTGAGCTTTGCTATTGAGAGTATTTTTCTAACCAAAGATTTTTCACTTCCTTTTTAAAGGTTTCTTGATAGGCCTGGCCCCAAGATTATTTAAAGCTTTCGAGTTGAATCTGAGATCATTCTTAAGCTTTTGATTTGTCAGATTTTTTATGAGCAAAAGCTCAAATCTGACCAACCGAATACTTGAGAATGATCTCACACTCAACTCAAAAAGCTTTATAACCTTGGTCTCTGCTCTTTGATTCTGCTATAAGTTGATCGTGAAAAATCCTAAGATTTCCAAATTTTCTATTTTTCAAGTGGGCTTACTTAAAGCAGGTTGAAAGTAAAGCAGAATGTGCCTTAATGCAGGGCTCCAGATAAGGGGGAGTAAACTGAACAAATCAAAGCTTTTTTCAATCAGTTTACTACCAATTTAAATCCTATGTTGTTACTACTCATTAGAATCGTCTCTTCGAGACGATTCTAATGAGTAGTGACACCATAGGGTTTTAAGCAGAAATAAATATTTTACTTTTTGAAAAACTCTACTTAGCTGGAGCTCTGTTAAAAAACATTCTGCTTTATTTTCAAACTGTTTAAGCTGTCAACTACTCCTATCGTCAAAACTAGAAACAGGCTATGGAGTATAGGGTTAAGCCACCATCTGTCTCCAATACTGAAAACAAGCTATAGAGGAAAGGTTTAAATTGCAATAATCAAACAATATAAACAGGGGACAACTGTATATTACATGAGAAAGTGTCCAATATCAAAACTATACTCTAGTCACCTAAAGTTATTAGTTAATCTTCCTGGTTTTAAACCCTTTTCTCCATACCCTGTTTCTTAGTTTAGAAGACAGGTGACCTACCGTGACCACTTAAAGCAGGTTGAAAGTAAAGCAGAATATGCCTTATGGGCCATTCTGCTTTACTTTCAGCCTGCTTTAAGCTACCATCAGGCATCTGCTACGATACAGGAAATATTTCCGAAATTACACATTCATCATTGTATAAATTTCTTCAGCGGAGGAATTAATTTAATAATGTATCAAAAGGCATATATATCGAGTAAAGGTTTATACGTCATCATTTGCTAATCTGCACTATGCAGAACAAGGCAGAAAAGATGTTTTTCTCCCCTGACAAGGGGAACATGAAGTGCATTTGTTTCCTCCGAACTGCAGACAATATCTGCACTATCACTCTCTTCATCACACTGCAGCCCCACAAGGCATCAGTAGATATGCTACCACCCTGTTGTGAAAATATGTGGCATAAAATACCCCTGAACTCTTCCCTCAATAGATACACGTTTTTACACATTTAATTTATTCTTCCACAGAAGCAATTCAGTTCCACTTTATGCAGTCATGAATATGTACCATAATAAATACTTCTACATCCAAGCAGGTGATAGCTTAAAACAGGCTGAAAGTATTCTGAGCATTCTGCTTTACTTTCAACCTACTTTAAGTGGTCACCTGTCCGCATACCTAGAAACAGACTATGGGGTAAAGGGTTAATAACTTAATACAGAATAAACTTAAACTTCAACGTATTTATGCATACATTTCCATTAAGGAGCTTTCTGTTTTACTGTCACCTTGCTTTAAGCTGTCACCTGTCTTGTATACAATCAATTAGCCTTCTTTCTCAATGACTGTACTAGAGAGGTTTTTAGTGTATATTTCTCTCTCTCTCTCCGTATCAATGGAGGAGATCTCGTCTCAGCTGTTGCTTGTAGGTGTTCAGAACTCTCATTCTCCAGTCTAACACCCCCACCATTATCTTTACAAATCACCAGGTTCACAGCAATATGTGCAGTAAATGCAATTATTTTTTTAACTCTTTGCATGCTGGGTAATTTTTTCGTCTGCAACAATTGTTGTCTGCTTTTGTTCCAAAATTGGAATTTTTCAAAATTTATTTTAAATTCAGGGTCAGAATAGCAAACAGTTTGAATCCTGATGAGACGACGCGTTACGCGGCGTCTCATCTGGATCCAAACTGTTTGCAAAGGCAATAACTGTGGTGGATATATCCGCCCCTAGCATGCAAAGAGTTAACAGGCTGTAGTGACAGGATAAAGCAAGTTTGTGGCATTATCCTGCATATGGCATTTAAAATAATGTGATTGGTATAAAAATATCCCTAGGAAAAATCCCTGAATCTTTTTTTTTTTTTTAGAAAATTCCACTGCTTTAGATTTTTTTCCCATTGCTTTATTTACTGTGAAGTAATAATTGTAAGACGGATTTATCTATTTTTAAACTTCTAAAAAATGGTAAATAGACTGACAGTGGAATAAATATGATCCAGTGTAATGGTAGAGGAGTCAAAGCATAGTTACACTTTCAATTTTGTGTGACTTTGAATCCTGTCTAAAAAAAATTATTTTAAATGCATTTTTTTAACAATTAAATCCTTGAACTAAACTAATGTTAACTTGTTTATGATGAAAGTCCCTGACATCCATTTACATTATTATTTTTTTTCCTGCCAAATCTGGTTTTCCATCTCTTCTCTAACAGATGTTACCAGCAGTAGAAAGAAGACTGATACAGTACAATAGAACCTCTCTACTACGACCACTAAATTATGCCAAATATTAGTCGCTTAAGATATAGGTGACTCCTGTAGGAGCTTTCTGTTTCACTTTCACACTGCTTTAAGCTGTCACCTGTCTTTTATACAGACAATTAGCCTTCTTTTTAGTGGTCGTAATAGAGAAGTTCTACTGTGCTCCCTCTCTGCAACAACACCCAATGGGAGATAAAGAGTGTGTATGTTGTTTGGAGGGAGTTGTTATAGGGACAGACTTTGGCTTACATTTGCAAACAACTTGAATCCAGATCATACGCCACACCACGCCAAGCCAAGCCAAAGTATTTCCCTATAACAACTTCCTCCAAACAACATACACAGAGGATATTGCAGCCGCGAAAAGGTTGGGCATATTAATTTATTTTTTTTCTGCGAAACAGCAGCAAGCATTGTAAGGAGGGAATCATTGTTCAGATGGCCTTTGAAGTGGGCGTAAAAAGGCGTATTTATGGAGAAATAGGTTAATTCAGTGGCTGCTTTACCATTGTATTAGTAGTAGCTGATAAATACAGGTTGAAAAGCTTGCTTTGTCATTGTGAGTTGAGGTCAGCTGTAGCATATGGGATTTATTAGGTCAAATCTATACTGAACCACTTCTTGCTACTGCTGTCAAATATTTCCACGCTGGATAATTTTTCCGTCTGCAACAATAATTGTCATCTGCTACTGTTCTAAAAATTGAATTTTCAAAAAAAACTTTTTTTTAAATATGATCAGGATCTAAACTATTTGCACAGAGACTCACAATTCCAGTTATAGTTGTTCAAAGAGTTACAGAGCACAGTTATAGACTGATGGTAAGTGTACTACTATTTATTTATCTTGCCAGTAGATCTATCACATCTGTGAACAACCATCAGCAGTGTTGTCAAGATGAAACAAGCATTGTTTGTACAAAGCTAACAAGCAATATAGTCCAATGATGAGCCACTATCACAATAAAGAACAAAGACGCTGATCGTTAAACCCTTTTCTTTACAGATCCCTTTGACCACTTGATTAACTATAATTCCATAGATAGTCATTTTTATTGCCTTTATTTCATTCCTTCACTCAAGAAAAGAGTTTCACTTTATACTGTTTTGAATACGCATGCAGGTCATCATAAACAAGAGCTGTCGGAGAACAGCAAAGCTCGCCTAATTAAACCTTTCTTAAATAGGTAACTATCAAAAGAAAAGTGTATCAGTACATTGATATTCAAGCCACAGGGAACCTCCATTCAAAATATCAACTTCCTAATGCAAATATGTCATGTAGTATAAGTGCATTCAAACACTTACTCCTTAACTAACTTTGAAATTTCAGTCCCAAAACTCTAAGTCCACAAAAGGTGTAATTTTGACTTAATTTAAACTATTTAAAAAAAATAACTACGCAACTTCAATGTTCAACCCAAGGGCACCTCCATTCCAAATATCAGCTTCCTAATACAAATATTTCATGTAGTATTAGTGCATTACAACTCTTACCCCAAAACTTTAACCATGAGAAATCAGCCGAAAAACCTAGGTCCTCAACAGGTGAAATTTTGACTAAATTTAAACTTTTTTTTAAATTTTAACTATGTAACATCAATGTTCAACCCACAGGGCACCTTGATTCCAAATATCAGCTTTTTAATACAATTATTTCAAGTAGTATTAGAGCATCACAACACTTACCCCAAAACTATAACCATGAGAAATCAGCCGAAAAACTTAAGTCCACAAAAGGTAAAATTTTGACTAAATTTAAACTTTTTTTTAAATTTAAACTACGCAACATCAATGTTCAACCCACAGGGCACCTCCAATCCAAATATCAGCTTCCTAATACAAATATTTCATGTAGTATTAGTGCATAACAACACTTACCCCAAAACTTTAACCATGAGAAATCAGCCAAAAAACCTAAGTCCACAAAAGGTGTAATTTTGACTAAATTTAAACTTTTTTTATAATTCTAACTACACAAAATCAATGTTCAACCCACAGGGCACCTCCAATCCAAATATCAGCTTCCTAATACAAATATTTCATGTAGTATTAGTGCATAACAACACTTACCCCAAAACTTTAACCATGAGAAATCAGCCGAAAAACCTAAGTCCACAAAAGGTGAAATTTTGACTAAATTTAAAAAAAAAAATTAATATTAACTGCACAACATCATTGTTCAACCCACAGGGCACCTCCAATCCAAATATCAGCTTCCTAATGCAAATATTTCATGATGTATTAGTGCATAACAACACTTACCCCAAAACTTTAACCATGAAAAACCAACGCCGACGCCGACGCCGACACCGACGCCGGGGTGATTCCATAAGCCCCCCCATTCTCCGAATAGGCGAGCTAAAAATATGCCTTACAGATGATAACTTAAAGCAGGCTGATAGTGAAGCAGAATACTCCTTAAGGAGCATTCTGCTTTATTTTCAGCCTGCTTTAAGTAACACTGAAAAGCAGGCTATGGGATAAAAGCTTAAATTTACTTTCAGCTTGCTTTAAGCAACCATGTCTTCAATACTGAAAAATAAGCTATGGGATAAATGGTGAAGTTAGTTTTCTGGACATCAGAACATTACGATGTCTTTACTAACTAAATTAAATGACAGTTTAACCCTTTACCCCATTATTAGCATCGAAATATGCCTTAAAGCACATTACGTTCTACTGTCTGCTAGGATATATAGAAACAAACTCTTCATGATGCATTATTGATTGACAACTGTATTATTTAAAGTGAAACTAATTTCTTCAATGGAGGAATAAATTAAAGGTGTAACAAGACTGCGCGTTCAATAAACGCTTATGCCCCCGGTGGCATCCTTGACAATATATTCTGAATCTTTTCTAAGTCCAAATTAGGTCAAGGTCAAGGTCAAACTGAGCTTGGGTATTACTGGTGGGTTGGTAATGGTCCAAGGCAATAACTGTATAAGTATAGAAGCATTGTAGTAAGTAGTGTTGATGCTAGACGAAACGGTAAAATCTAGTTAACCAAGAAATAGCCCATTCAAAATATTCTAAGTCCAAATTAGGTGAAGGTCAAGGTCAAAATCAAGGTTGGGTGATATTGATGGATAGGGAATGGTCCAAGGCAACAACTGTATAAGTATCCAAGCATTGGAGTAAGCGGTGTTGATGCCAGACGAAACGGTAAAATCTAGTTAACCAAGAAATAGCCCATTCAAAATATTCTAAGTCCAAATTAGGTGAAGGTCAAGGTCAAAATCAAGGTTGGGTATTATTGGTGGCTAGGGAATGGTCCAAGGCAACAACTGTATAAGTATCTAAGCATTTGAATAAGTGGTGTTGATGCTAGATGAAACGGTAAAATCTACTTAACCTTGTTACGGACGGACACACGGACGCGCGGACGTACGTGCCACCGAAATGGGTTAGAGGGCCTTTTCTTTTGTTATTTTCTTTTGTTTGAATAACGGGCCACGGCCCCTTGTTCTATTGTTACGGAATGAACTCTATTGTCTTCTTTTGTTATGTTTACCGTTATCTGGCCAGAAAAGGCCCTCTAACCCATTTCGGTTGTGCGGACAGACGGACGGAAGGACGGACGGAAGGACGGACTGACAGGACGATTACTATATGCTCCCGCATCTGTCGATGCCGGGGGCATAAAAAGGCATATTCAAGGAGTAATGGGTTAAGCAGGTGTTTCAGTGGAGGAAACAGTAAAGGTATTCTATTTAGGTCTATTTCAGTGGTGGAAAAGGTCAAGGCCGAACAAAACTAAATGGATAAAGCTACCAAAATCTTTAATGAGCTTTAATTTGCATTAATTGTGTCCTTCAATCATTAAGTATTTCTTGGCAGCCTGTTAATATTGATTGCTCATCATTAGTCTAAGTGATTGCATAACCCATAATCAAAACTCCTTTTTACTCCTATAATTGTTAAGGGGTACTCTGCTTTACTTTTAATTTGCCTTCTAAAGTGGTACCTGTTTTGGGACAAATGCATTTTACCAGCACACATTATTGTTATACTAGCCGTCCCTAAAACTCCTGCAGATTCCAGGTTTAATCAATTATCTACAACATCGATGTGAAAATCAGAAATTCAATTTTCATGTTCACTTTTGGCAGTCCCTCTTTTTACCTACAAATTCTGTATCAGTATAGTGCATTAGATATCAAGCCCTTGTTTTTTGACCTACAAAGTTACGAACATTATATTAAATGTGGTTTATAATAACCAAAGCTTGACTGACTGATCACATGTATGGTTTTAAAACATGACTTTAAATAGATTGTATCATCATAAAACAGGATCTTCTGTAGTATTGTGATTGATCTACATATAGTAAAATCTCTCTATAAAGACCACTTAATTGCGTTCAAGCAGCTGTCTGTCCTGATCAGATGTTTCCCAAATAGCTTTATTTTAGTATTGAAAACAGACGGTGGCTTAAGGTAGACTGAAAGTCAGCTTCTGATAAACACATCGATAGTTTTACAGGATCTCACCTGGATCCAAACAGTGTGCAAAGGTAATCAGTACTTGTTTCAATAAGCTACGAGGATATGAGTAAGACTACTGACAAGATGATACATGGAGGGTAGCACATCTAACAATAACAATTAGCATCACAGGCCGCCCAGGTAATTGGTCATGATAGCTACGAGTCACTGAGGTCATGTGACCTGTGTAAGGCCAGCTGAGTGCACTCCTTGCTCCCAACCATGATAGAGAGAGAGACAGCTAGAGACAGACAGACAGAGAAATACAGATAGACAGACAGAAAGAAAGCAATAAAATAGGCAGAAAGGAGAGCAGGCAGTCAGATAGCCACATAAATATATGCTATTTTAGAATGACTGACTTTTCATAATGCAGACTACCTTAACTCTTTGCATGCTGGGTAATTTTTTCGTCTGCAACAATTTGTCGTCTGCTATCGTTCTAAAATTAGAATTTTCAAAATTTCTTTTAAATTTAGTGTCAGAATAGCAAACAGTTTGGATCCAGATGAGACGCCACGTTACCCAGTGTCTCATCTGGATCCAATCTGTTTGCAGACGTAATCACTATGGCAGGTATATCCGCCACTAGCGTGCAAAGAGTCAACTTACTAACATCAAGTGAATCTGCTTTAGCTTTTTGCATGCTGGATAATTTTTTTGTCCGCAACAATTATTATTGTTGTCTGTTATGTTCTAAAATTAGAATTTTGTAAAAGCATTTTTTACAAATCAGGGTCAGCCGTGTCAAACAGTTACCCCGTCGAGGCGTCTCATCTGGATCCAGGCTGTTTGCAAAGGTAATTACTAGGCACAAATCCACCGCTAGCATGGTGAGAGTTAATCAAGTGAACCTGCTTTAGGCTGGCCTTCTATTCGACTATGAAAATGAGCAAAAGAATTGTATTTCATGTCAAACCAATACTGAAAGATATTCATTTCGTAACCTTGAGCAATACAGAATAATAAATATATATGAGATCCCATGTAAAATGACTATTGTTAGTTATTTCATCTGTATTTAGTTAGTCACAAAAAGAAGAGATGCTTAAATTTGGAAATGGATAGAGTATATGTACCAAATTCAGTCCCACCAATTTTTACCTCATTCTTGCCTTAATGAAGAAGTCTTTTGCATGAATAAATTTGAGCTTTTCTGCTATTTCAATTTTCAAGTAGCAGAAAAGACGATTCCAAAGAAATGTCAAAAGATAGGATTAGATGGAGCAATAAATAATAATTGAGAATTTTATAATCTGACTTATGACAATATTTATATTTCATAAAACTGTATACGACAAAATGTTGTCATAAGTCAATATAAAAGTCTCAATCATTATTTATTTCTCCACCTAATCCTGTCTTGTGACATCTCTTTGGGTATCGTCTTGAAAAGACAATTACAAAGAGTTGTCACAAGACAGGATTAGATAGAGAAATCAGAATTAAACGTATTTGAAAGTTTTGACTTAGTACCGTTTTATGAAACAGGCCCCAGCACTCTAAAGGGTTACAAGGCTTAGTATCTTCAAGCCAGGTGCTTTGAAAAAAGTAAAATCTCCATTAAGGTATCAGAGTGTATTAAACTGTGTAAAGTGATACATAATGATGATAACGGGATTATTTCTCCATCAAGAAGTTTTTGTCAGTTTCATAACCATGCTAATATCATGATTGATGCTCATAAAATCACCACAGGAGGTCTCGCATGACACCTGGATCATTTGCTAGAAATGACTCAAAACATTTTCCACAGGGCTCCAGATAAGAGCAAGTAAACTCAGAACAAACCCAACATTTTCTTTCTGGTTTCAGCACCAACTCTTATAGTGTTACTACTAATTAGAATCGTCTCAAAGAGACGATTCTAATGAGTAGTGACACCATATGGTTTAATGCAGAAATAAAGGATTTAGTTTTTGAAAAACTTCCCTTATCTGGAGGCCTAGCTGTTTCCAGCTAAATATTACAGGTCTAGCTAAACCATTTGATAAACAATCTTTTATCTTTTCCTCACAATTGCGCCTTAGGATGAGGACGGCTATGATAGTTGTATTGACTTATCCCTACAGCTGAAGTCATAATACAGTAATTACGACCACTAAATTGTGTTAACTATTAGCTATTTCTGACAGGTGACTGCTTAAAGCAAGGTGACAGTAAAACAGAAAGCTCCTGTTTAATACATTCAATAAGCCTTCTTTTTAGTGTCAGAAATAGAGAGGTTTAAGTTTTACTGTAGTTGACTATTTGGCGCTTTATGAACTATTTTGTGTTGTAGTGCTGTAAAACCCAACTCATCCATCCATCAATTGCAAAATCAAACCAATTGATTTTATTGGCGATCGTTTGAGCTACTATTGAGTATCGATAGTGGATACTCGATAGTGGCACCTCTATCACTTTCAACAAAGAAAAGAAGTAGAAATTATAATACACTCTTTATGAAGACAGGTTATCACATAAAGCAGGTTGATAGTAAAGCACATACTGCTTTACTTTCAGCCTGCTTTAATCAGGCTACCATCAGTTCTGCTAGATTATAGAAAATATTTCTTATGATACATATTCATTACTTTATAAAATGGAACTTTTTTTTACAGTGGAGTTATAAAATGAATGCCTACCGGGTAAAAGGTCAACTCTTTCAACACCTGGCATGCCAGGCATGGACCTGTTTAATATAATTTTACAAATTATACATTTGCAAACAGTGTAGACCAAGATCAGGGGGGCTCTTATAGGAGCCCTCTGATCAAGGTCTACACTGTTTGCTTATGTAGAGCAGTATTTATTATACTACCCAGAATTCCAAGTAGACTGGTTCATGTATTGGTAACTATAAAGATCCACAAGGGAGCCTAATAACCCACAAGAGTTACTTAATGTTGAAAGAGTTAACCCTTTACTCCATAGCATGTTTCTAGTTTTGAAGATAGGTGACCACTTAAAGCAGGCTGAAAGTAAAGCAGAATGCGCCTTAAGGCGGATTCTGCTTTACTTTCAGCCTGCTTTAAGCTATTATGTGTAAGAATATAGAAACTATTTCTTATGATTCATATTTGTAACAGTATAAATTGACTCTATTTTCTTCAGTGGCGGAATAAACCAAATGCGTTAAAATGCGCTTCTATGGGAGAAAGGGTTAGAGAACAGAAAGAGGCAAAGTCGGGAGCATAAATCATTGCCAACCAAGTGTAACAGTGGTAGATAGGTCAGACGGTGGGCTTATCACTGGTGCAGACAGCCAGTTGTACAAGCTACTGATCTGTAAAGATCTCCCAACAAACATTGAAAGGGCTTGCTAAAACATAACTCATCTTGGCACGTGACCAGCTTTTTCTGCTGCCTTCCGCCAGAAACCCTTTAACACTTTCCCTTATAGAAGTGACTTTTAGCACTTGCATTTTATTCATCCGCTGAAGATAATTATTATAGTTCCAATATACACCCTAATGAATATGTGTCATATTTAATACTTTCCTTATTCTAGCAGGTAATAGCTTAAAGCAGGCTGAAAGAAAAGCAGAATGAGCCTTAAGGCACATTCTGCTTTACTTTTAACCTGCTTTAAGTGGCTACCTATCTTCAATACTAGAAACAGGCTATGGGGTAATGGGCTAAATGTAGAGAAAATACTGATTGATGTATCCCTAGTTAGTTCTAAGATGTTTAAATTTCTGAGCACTATATATTATTGCAGTTCCTTCCTTTAATCCGAGAAAAAAACAAGAGTTGTCATTAGAAAACAAAGCTGGCAGATTTCGAAACTTAAATAGTATACAGAAGTCAAGGTCAAAGGAGTTAAATATTTCCTATGGATGAAAAGGTCTTGTCCTAAGGTATGTGTTTGTAAGTATAAAAGCTGAAGGTCAAAGGGTAAAGTTGTAAGAGTCAAGGTCACAGGAATGTAACAGTTTCACATGGATAATTATAGAATCAATTTTTAGGTCTTGTCCAAAGATATGTGTTTGCAAGTATAAAAGCTGAAGGTCAAAGGGAACAGTAGTAGTGTGCAGCACTTTTCAAAACTTAAACACATTTTGAAACTTGATGAGGGTAAGGTCAAAGTCACAGGGTCAAATTTTTATGCATGGATGGAAAAGTTCTGTCTCAAGGTGTTATTCTCAACAATATTTTGAAAATAAACCCCGCAATGTCAGTATAAACTTGTCATGATATTGGTGAGAGGCGGACCTTAAAAATTCAGTTTACAATTGTAAGGGTTGACCAATAAAACCATGCTCTTTAAGCTCGTCTCAAGTTTTTGAGATAGGTGACCACTTAAAGCAGGTTGAAAGTAAACCAGAATGCAGCTTAACCCTTTACCCCATAGCCTATTTCTAGTTTTTAATTGGAACTATTTTCTGTAGTAAAGGAATAAATTAAATGTGCTAAAAGGCGTTTCCATGGGGGAAAGGGTTAAGGTGCATCCTGCTTTATTTTCAGCTTACTTACTTACATCTACTATGATATAAAAAAAAAATATGGTACAAATTTATGACTGTATAAAATAGAACTATTTTCTTCAGTGTAGGAGGTTAATTCAATGCGTAGAAATGTGTATCAGTATTGGGGGAAAGGGTTAATAACTGTTGGTGCCCAGCCTAATTGGATTGATTGGTAGCAGGTAACCAGCCACTGGTGTATATTACCGTGTTGTTTTGTAGGTAAAAGAATTAGTAACTGGCACTTTGCAATCTAGTCCTGGTAATTATTCACACACTTCCAACCTACTAAGTTGACTCAGCAACGTATTGGTCACTATTTTTTCGTAATATATGCCATTAGACTGTATTTTCTGTCAGATACATCATGGAATGTTGCCAACATGAAAGGTTCTAATGTAAACTACACCCAGGGCTCCAGATAAGAGGGAGTAAACTGAACAAAACCAACATTTTCTCACTCATTTCAGCACCAAATCCTATGGTGTTACTACTAATTAGAATCATTTCGAGATTCAGAAATAAAGATTTTAGTTTTTGAAATACTCCCCTTATCTGGAGCTCTAAACTCATCCTCTAATCTGAACCACAACATCTTATCTCTACCTCTTGGTACTTCAATGAGTGCTTCTACTGCTCTTGAACAGTTCAATAATAATTAAAGGGGAAATTAGTTCCAGTCTCCAAGGCCAATTAATTGGGTTTAACCCATTACCCCACATGAAAAATTGGTTTGCCTAGACTGGGATGTCACACCCACAGCATCCATACTTAGAACTCTCTCAAATCTTCTAGTTTTGAAAATAGGTGACTAATTAAAGCAGGTTGAAAGTAAAGCAGAATGTGCCTTAAGGCACATTCTGCTTTAGTTTCAGCCTGCTCTAAGCTATTATCTGCTAGAATATAGAAAATATTTCCTATGATTTTTATTTGTGACAATTATATAAATTGAATCTATTTTCTTCAGTGAATGAATTAATTAAAGGTGTAAAAGGTGTATTTATGGGGTAATGGGTTAACCTGTATTTTCGCGGGTCAGCTTATTCTGTGTCAGAATTCTTTGAAACCTTGATTAAATTGAAATATACCACATGGAGAGTGAAAATCGTTAAAATAAAAAAAAGTTAGTGCCATATTTTTCTGACAGGACCTTTTGTCGACAAAAGCTCCTTTTTTAATAAACAGGAATAATTTCTTTATAAAATGATATAACTCAATAATTTCTGTACATTCAAGTAAACTGTACATAGACAATAAGATATTGGGCAAACAAAAGTATTTCATGACATATTTTCTGGAAATATCAATATTTTAAAAAAGTCAAATTCTGAAAATCTCAAATAACAAAAAATCTAGCTGTTTAACACACAGGTACTTGACACATACTTTATTATCTATGAACCCCCTCCCCCCCCCCCCCTTAAAAAAAAAAAAAAAAAAATTTTTTTTTTTTACTATACTTCTAATATAGATACAAGGTAAACAGCGCAATTCAACACCTAGTCTTTACTATCGACTTAAGCTGATGCTAAAATAGACTCGATCGCCGATATTCTCTTGTGGTACCCTCGGGAAATGATTAATTTATCAATATCTACTTTTTATTTCATCAAATTCCGTCAAATAACGCCACAGTACGTGAATTATAACGTAAATAAGCATCAAAAAGTTTTATGTCGTTTTCATGGTTCATAGCAACGAATGTACATGTAGGGGTGATCTGTTATTTGTCCACAATAAACGGCCTATGCCACTGGAACTTTCACCAAATATTATAAATCATCTTTAAATGAAATATTATCAGTTTTATATAATTTACATAGAATGCAAAATTAAAAGAAACTTTACCTGTTTAATTTTGACCAATGAGATCGCTCCGTTCATTCGATTCATTCCGGTATTCAAAATGGCATTGAAAATGAAATGAGTCTTTCACTTGTCAATTTCGTGCCAAATTACATGTATATTTCATATAGCTGATAGTGAAGAGGGTCATGTTCCGACACAAACGCATTTGCTCTAATGAAATTAGGTGAAAGTTCCAGCCGTAAAGGCCGTTAAATGTGCAAACCGACTAGATTACCCCTTATTTTAGGCAATAAATTCTGTACCAAGAGAACGACATAAAACTTTTTTATGCTTATTTTCGTTATAATTCACGTACTGTGGCGTTATTTGACGGAATTTGATGAAATAAAAAGTAGATATTGATAAATTAATCATTTCCCGAGGGTACCACAAGAGAATATCGGCGATCGAGTCTATTTTAGCATCAGCTTAAGTCGATAGTAAAGACTAGGTGTTGAATTGCGCTGTTTACCTTGTATCTATAATAGAAGTATAGTAAAAAAAAAAAATTTTTTTTTTTTTTAAGGGGGGGGAGGGGGTTCATAGATAATAAAGTATGTGTCAAGTACCTGTGGTTTAACATACACTAATGTTACTCTTATAAGATAGATATAACTTAATTCTACTAGTCACAAAAATTTAATGAAAATCTACAGTAGAATTTACATTTTATACATGATTTCCTGAAATTCTGACAAAATGTTAACACAAAACGAGTTACCTCCCTTGAGTTCAACTTTAAAATGCCGTCAGCTCTAAATAATACCGTAAGTCAAACCTGTAATAAGGGACCATTGAATACGGTAGCCTGTAGATCTATAAAGGCAAGTGACTGCTTAACGCATAACAAAAGTAATGCATTAAAGCTCCTTTAGGATCTATCTTTTAGCATTATTTTTTGTCCTGCGTTAAACTGCCATCTGTCATATAGGCTATAAATCCTCACAAATTTAGCTGTCACTTGACTATACTTGATTCTGATAGTATTCATTATTACGTGACTAAACATAGCCTGTGCTTTGATCACTGCGTTACATGAATTGACTAGTCACTAAAATCGGACAATTTGTTAAACGAGAGCACCGCAAACGGGTGCTGGACGCTCGACTTTCATATACTTGAGACGGCTATATTTTTCAAACTTAAAGAATGTGTATGGGTGTTTAATGCCCTATTGATCATAAAAGTTTGTAAGCAACAACAACTTAAACATACTTGGCCAGTCTACATTCCACTTAAAGTAAACCATAAGTCAAAAGAAGGACAATATCTTTGCCTGCTTTACCTGCCTTGTTGTAATGCGTTGCCCTTTTGAAACTAAACAAGTATTCAAATATATTTGAAGTTTGAAATTAATAACTTTCTATGGTTACTGAATAATTTCATATACAAATTCTTAGTCAAACAAGGGCAATAACTCTGCAATGACAAATCCCATGGCTATCTGCTGTGTTGAAAGGTGATGCCCTATTGAAACTGAACAAGTATTCAAAGTTTCAAGTTTAAATACCTATGGTAATTATTGCGAAATTTCAATTTACAAGTTTTATGTAAATAAAAACAAGGGCAATAACTCTGGAATGGCACATCCCCCGTCACCTTTCTTGTTTGAATGAGTTGCCCTTTTGTTATAACACAAGTATTTAAAGTTTCAAGTTAAAACCTTTGACAGTTATTAAGATATTTCAATTTACAAGTTTTAAGTAAATAAATCAAGGGCAATTACTCTGGAATCACAAATCACAGAGTAACCTACCTTGTTGTAATGAGTTGTCCTTTTGATACTTAACAAGTATTCAAAGTTTCAAGTTAATATCTTTCATAGTTATTTAGATATGTTAATTTACAATTTTTAAGTAAATAAAACATGGGCAATAACTCTGAAATGACAAATCCCAGGGTTATCTGCCTTGTTGTAATGAGTTGCCCTTTTGATACTAAAAAATTATTCAAAGTTTCAAATGGATACCTTTGATAGTTATTGAGATATGTTAATTTTAAATTTTTAAGTAAATAAAACAGGGGCAATAACTCTGAAATGACAAATCCCAGGGTTATCTGCCTTGTTGTAATGAGTTGCTCTTTTGATACTTAACAACTATTCAAAGTTTCAAATGGATACCTTTGATAGTTATTGAGATATGTTAATTTATAATATTTAAGTAAATAAAACAAGGGCAATAACTCTGAAATGACAAATCCCAGGGTTATCTGCCTTGTTGTAATGAGTTGCCCTTTTGATACTAAACAGGTATTCCAAGTTTCAAATGGATACCTTTGATAGTTATTGAGATATGTTAATTTATAATTTTTAAGTAAATAAAACAGGGGCAATAACTCTGAAATGACAAATCCCAGGGTTACCTGCCTTGTTGTAATGAGTTGCCCTTTTAATACTGAACAACTATTCTAAGTTTCAAATGGATACCTTTGATAGTTATTGAGAAATGGACTCTTACAAAAACCTTAAGCAAAAAACTTAACCGACGCAGACGCTGACGCAGACGCAGACGCTGACGCAGACGCAGACGCTGACGCAGACGCAGACGACAGGGTGACGACAATAGCTCTACTTTTCGAAAAAGTCGAGCTAAAAAAATGGGTAGCGAGTGGGAATCGAACCAAGAACCTCTGTATTGCAAGTCAATCACCGTACCAACTGCACTAACAGAGAAGACACTGAAGCAGATCAAACTTGTCTTTATTTAAATTTTCTACTATAAGCACGTGCCGCAAAGATCAGGTGAAAGTCATCAGCATTTCCGGAACTCGAGATGCGGGCCGCCCGCTGTCGAACCACCTTAAGTCAAACATACCCGTAGTTCAAAGTAGAAACGTGGCTAAGTCACATTTTAACTTTGACATATAGGAAAGATTGACTTTTAGCAAGTGTTTGAATTATTGAGTTTTGTTTCGACACAGGTTTTGAAAGGAAAGAAAAAGTTGTGTTGTTCTCTTTCTTAAATCCTAATTATTAGGAAGCTGTAAATGGTAATTTTGCAGATAGATGTGAATTTGCTTTGCAATTATTTTCTGATGAATTTTCAAACATTTAAATTCCCCCCCGCTAAAAAATTTACGTTTATTGTAAATAAACAGTTTGGAGTCAGATCCGATGCACGTAACCTGTTTCTGATCAGACTTGACACTGTTTGTTACTCAGATTAAAATAGATAACTAGAAATTTCAAAAAGGTGTAATTTTCTACATCTTATTGAATTGCCTTTGTGTTAAAACTGGGAAAGAATAACATCTTCTGGACTGTAACAGAAGAACTGTGGAATCTTTTAGGGTTTATCTTTTTGCACTAAATCTAACCCTACAATAATCATGGCTACTAACGAAATTAGCTGCTAATGTTATGGTCAGATGTAGATTATCGAAGCGGGCTTATCAGTCTGGAGATTCCTCAGACCACTGGCACATGGTTAACTATTTGCATGATGGGTAATTTTTTCGTCTGCAACAATTTGTAGTCTGCTATCCTTCTAAAGATAGAATTTTCACAAATCTCTTTTAAATTCAGTGTCAGAATGGCAAACACATTGGATCCTGATGAGACGCCGCTTTACGCGGCGACTCATCTGGATCCAATCTGTTTGCAGAGATTATCATTATGGCAGGTATATCCACCGCTAGCACACAAAGAGTTAATGGCTAATTCTGGCACCAAAATTCTTCACAACTAAAATGCACTTCATCCACCTTTAACCCATTACCCCATAAATATGCCTTTTCACACCTTTAATTTATTCATCCACTAAAGAAAATAGTTCAACTTCATGATGGATTGCAGTCATGAATAATAATTGTTCTATAAGAAATAAGTACCGTTCTCTAGCACAGATGGTAGCTAAAAGCAGACTGAAAGTAAAGCAGACTGTGCCTTAATGCACATTCTGCTTTTATTAGCTTTCAATCTGCTTCAAGTGGTCACCTAGCTTCATTACTAGAAACAGGCTATGCGGTAATTGATTAACCCTAACTATGCTAGAAGCAGCCTCTCTATCATGACAACTAAATTGTGTTATTATCACATGATAAAGGCAGGTGGCTGCTTAATGAAGATGAATGTAAAACAGAAAGCTAAAGGAGCTTTCTGTTTTACACTCACCATGCTTTACCCTTTACCCCATAGCCTGTTTCTAGTTTTGAAGAGAAAAGACCACTTAAAGCAGTTTGAAAGTCCTTACATAATGAAAGACTCCAATGTTTTCCCATTGTAGGACATGAGAAAGAATGTGTTTCAGTAAGATATCTTGTACCAGCACTATGTAACATCCAATGGCAGGGCAACTATGTATGGAATGGACAAACTAGGCAACATCTCTGCCAAAATCCACCAGTTAAACATTCAGGTACACAGTCAAACCTCTCTATTACAACCATCAAATAGTATGAATTATGAGGTATATGATACAAGTTGCTGCTTAAAGCAAGGTGAATGTAAAACAGAAAGCTCCTTTAGGAGCTTTCTGTTTTACATTGACCTTGCTTTAAGCTGTCACTTGTCTTTTAAGCAATTAATGAGCCTTCTTTTTAGTGGCCGTAAAAGAGAGGTTTATTGTACACCGCAGACAATCATTGGAAACAACTGTTCTACAAAACCCAATTGACAAAACAAAATGCCGCATTTACTGCATATCCTGCAATGTCACAATATGATCTATACAGAGCAATGTCGCATGGTCTATATAGTACAATGTTACATGATCTACCTATAGGGAAATATCATTTAATGAGATCTAACCTATAGTGCAATGTCACATGGTCTATATAGTAAAATGCTCTATAAAGTGAAAACTGACACATGATCTATATAGAGCAATGTCATATTATGGTCTACATATTGTAAAATGTAACATGTAACATAATCTTATAAATTCAAGCACTTTATCAGTCTATAACTGATATGTAAAGTCTAAAATTCCAAACGGGTCTGTCAAAGTCACCAAAATGTGACATACTGTATTTATTACGACCCACCTGCATTTGATTTGACTTGTGTGACCATAGCTGTAGTACCTAGTTCAAATCATAACTGAACTAAACTCAAAACCTTAATGAAGGTCACAGAGGTCAAGGTCACTGCCATGCAACATGCTGTACTAATCAAAGTGCATCAGACTGTAAATGTGTGTGACCGTAGCTGCAGCATTCAGTCCATCATGATCTAAATGCAAAACTTTAACTCCTTGCATGCTAGTGGCAGGTAAATGTGTCACAGTGATCAGTTTGCCCCACTGACCCTGTTTTGAAAAGAAATTTTGAAAATTCTGTTTTAGAACAGTCAAGTAGATGACAATTATTGTTGCAGATGCAAAGAGTTAATTTAAGGTCACAGAAATCAAGGTCACCGACTTGTAATGCATCATGTTATACTCATTGAGGCGCATAAACATGTAAAGTTTGGCACCATTAGCTGCAATACTTAGTCTATAACAAACCTAAACTAGAAATGGGTCTGTAGAAAAATGGAATCTTTAAGAATTTAAGAACATTTAAACATAACAACAATAGTGCCAAATGCAGAGTTCCAGATAAACCTGCAGATAAGGGAAATATTTGAAATGTATTTCAAAATCTAAAATCTTGTTTTCTACATTAAACCCTGTGGTGTTACTCATTAGAATCGTCTCTTTGAGACAATTTTAATGAGTAGTTACACCAAAGGATTAAGTGTTAAAATGAGTGAGAAAATATTGGATTTTTTGTATGGCATTGAGAGCAGGGCTGCCATAAGTTTAAATGAAAAATCTTAAGATTTCCAAATTTGCTTTTTCAAGTGCAATTTTACGAATCATACCTTTACCCCATAGCCGGTGTCTAGTTTTGTTGACATGCGACTTCTTAAAGCAGGCTGTATGTAAAGCAGAATGTGCCTAAAGGCGCATTCTGCTTTACTTTCAGCCTGCTTTGAGCTATTATAAACTGGAAAAAAATTCCGAAGATTTTGGAAAAATCCGTAGAAATGGCAGCCCTGTGAGAGCACACAAGCAAGTGGTGCCTCTGTGTTTCACTTCATTAGGTTGCAATTGCCCAGGTAAAACTATGGCTCTTCAATATACTGATGTGAATTAACAACATTCCACAAAATACCTTTGTTAGAAGACCTCCTACTTTATGTTTACCTGTCCATATCGGAACCCTTCTCCCACTGTATATACAGTAGAAACTCGATACTTCCATACCCCATAGTCTGTTTTCTAGTATTGAAGAAGTGTGACTACTTAAAGCAGGTTGAAAGTGAAGCGGAATGTGCCTTAAGAGTTCTACATTGTTTTTAATTCTTTGAACAAATTTGAAAGAGCTTGACCCAAGGAACATTCCTGTAAAGTTTGGTTGCAATCTGTCAAGCGGTATAGGAGGGATGTCATTTGAAGTAATTGTTAACGACGACGGACAACGCACAACGCATGACGACGGACACAGGGCCATCCCAATAGCTCACCTTGAG
The DNA here is from genome assembly GCA_922989275.2 of Gari tellinella. Taxonomy (NCBI): domain Eukaryota; kingdom Metazoa; phylum Mollusca; class Bivalvia; order Cardiida; family Psammobiidae; genus Gari; species Gari tellinella. The sequence continues at coordinate 53,595,396 of OV277866.1, forward strand.
CCTTTGGCTCAGGTGAGCTAAAAAGGCGTATTTATGGGGGAATTGGTTAAATTGACCTTATCAGCTAGTATTTCATACATTTAAATTCGATAGCTCAATCTCACTTAATTCGAACATACCTGACAAAGCCACGTTTTAACTTTGAAATATGAGTATACTTGAACTAGCGTGAGTTCGAAGTATCGACTTTCAAATGTTTATAATACCGGTGCCTTGTGAACATCTATAATCTTAACTATTACTTTGGCTTATAAAAAAGGGAAATTACTCTCAGTAAAGAGTGCACATGCACTTATGTCAGACAGTGAAGACACTGATCAGAGCTAGCTCATTCAAGAGAAGATGTCATTTGAAGCAATTCATTTGTTAACAGATGACCCATGAGGAAATGACTAGTAGTTTGCGTCACAAGCTTTATTCAGTCAAAAAAGTCCAATTAAGGGCCATAACTCTGTCCTTCTTGGGACAACTCCAATGACAAGTATGTAACGCACATCTGCACTTCATTATATATGCATATGCAAAGTTTGATGTCAATCGATATAGAAATATAGAAGTAGTACGCAACTACGCATCACAAGACCTGTTGTGCCATAGATGGACACTTATAGACTGACAGACCAACCAACAACGTAAATGACTCCTCAAGTTAAACAGTTAGTCACCTGTCTTTTAGAGAGTCCTTTGCTTTTTCAAAGAATAATTCTGTAGAATTAAGTTGATAATGAACACTTATGCCAAATACAACTGAAGCATTCATTTGGACAGTATTTATTGTGTGTGTGCACTATTAACGTGAGTGTTTCCATCTAAACCCTCCCAACACAATCATGTTAATGTCATAGCGCCCTTCAGCAACTATGCATGGCATCTGAATACTAAGATATTGGCAAAGGAGTGACAACAGCAATCTTATGCTCCAAGACTGACAAGTTAAACTGTCCTGTAAGACTGAAAAGCATAAACTATGCTATAAGACTGTGACATGATTTAGCTATTCTGTTTTAACTCATTACCACATAAATACACCTTTTTACCCATTAAATTCGTGTCCCAGGCCCACTGAAGAATTTAATTCCTTCTTATACTGTTATGCATTATGTACTGTAACAAATATGTTCTGTATCCTAAAGTAGATGGTTGCTTAAAGCAGGCTGTAAGTAAAGCAGAATGTGCCTTAATGCTTAACTTTCAACCTGCTTTATGTGACCTCCTACCTTCAAAAGTGAGCTCCTAACTTGCAAAAACTGTTATGGGGTAAATGGTTAATTATGCTGTGAGACTGACATTCTTAATTAACTATTCTGTAAGGCTGAAATGTATAACTATGCGGTAAGACTAACTATGCTATCTATATGACTGATTGACAACTATTAACAGTTTCCCCCATAGAAGCGACTTTTAGCGTATTTAATTTATTCCTCCGCTGAAGAAAATAGTTCCAGTTTATACCCTCATGAACAATTACCATAACAAATATTTTATGTAGCCTAGCAGATTTTAGCTTAAAGCAGGCTGAAAGTAAAGCAGAATGTGCCTTAAGGCACATTCTGCTTTACTTTCAACCTGCTTTAAGTGGTCACCTGTCTTCAAAACTAGAAACAGGCTATGAGGTAAAGGGTTAAGGCACATTCTGCTTTACTTTCAACCTGCTTTAAGTGGTCACCTGTCTTCAAAACTAGAAATAGGCTATGGGGTAAAGGGTTAAACTATGCTGTAAGACTGACATGATTAAGTTATGCTCTTTTAATTTTGCTGTGAGGCTGATATTCTTAACTAACTATTCTCTTAGGTTGAAATGTTTAACTATGCTGTAAGACTAACTATGCTAGCTATATGACTGATTGACAATTATTAAACTATGCTATAAGACTGACATGATTAAGTTATGCTGTTTTAATTATGCTGTGAGACACATTCTTAAGTAGCTATTCTCTTAGGTTGAAATGTTTAACTATCATCATTGTAAGACTAACTATGCTAGCTATATGACTGACTGACAATTATTTAACTGTGCCAATAAGACTGACATGCTTGCACTATAAATTGTTATCTTTTCAATAACTGCAAATCTTATCCTATGTCTGCTATTATTTTATACATGGAATTAGATATGTCACATTATGGAAAAGAAGCGAAAATAAGTTGTTGAAACAAAAAAATTAATAGTCACACTAGTACACAACATTTTAGCGCCAGTTGGACAACATGTCACTGTGTTATTTTATATACCAGGAATGTCTTCACAAGTATTTGCTGCCTTCCACACATCTTTTATAGTTTTTGAGAACTGTCAAACATTAATTAACATTACCTGGAATGTTTTAACAACTTATCCTGTCTTTTACACATATAAACTTAACTCTTTCAACACTAAGCTACTCTAACAGGTTATTAGGTTCCCTTGTGGATCGTTTTAGTTACCAAAAAATAAACCAGTCTACTTGGAAATCTGGGTAATTAAGTAACTGCTCTTAATTAGCAAGCAGTGTTGAACCCTGATCAGACGGCTTCTCTATATTTGCAAAATGTAGCTTAAAGCAGGCAGAAAGTATACCAGAATGCACCTTAATGCTTTTAGTGGTTGTCTGTCTTCAAAATTATAAACTGTCTATGGGGTAATGGATTAATACATGTCATGGTATAAGTAATGTAAAATAATTCTTATAGAAACTTGCTGCATTATATTTGTCCTGCATTGAAAGCTGGCTATTATTTGAATCATACTTCAACTTAACCCTTTACCTGATAGAAGCGCCTTTTAGTGCATTTGATTTATTCCTCCACACAAGAAAATAGTTCCAATTTATATAGTCATACAACACATGTTCCAACAGAAATGTTTTCTATATCCTGATAGATGATAGCTTAAAGTAGACTGAAAGTAAAGCAGAATGTGCCCTCAGGCGCATTCTGCTTTACTTTCAACCTGCTTTCAGTGGCCACTTTTTTTCAAAACCTAAAACAGGCTATGGGGTAAAGGGTTAAAGACTATATCGATTATATGTACAGAGAAACAAGTTGATTTGAGAATTGCAGCACATAACAATTTTGAAGAAGACAGTTTATCCTAAGAGTTTGGGTCATTTGGAGACTTTTATCTCTCACTAACAGTCCACAGGAGAATTTAAGTATTTCTGCATTATTTATACACCCTGAATAATGAACTTTACTGTTTTTCTAAACAATTTTCCACCAATACAAAAAATACAGACAAGAGCGAAATATTTGTTTATATTACCTGTTGCCATGGCAACAATGTCACTTGTGTAATACTTTGATAATGCAAAAGTTTATGTTGGTAACTGTTATCAGTATATGCAAAAAGGTTATAATGAAGGCAAAGGTTAATCATCTTCCAGTAGGATTAGATCTACATTGCTTGCAAATGAATCCACCATTTATTTATTTTGGAAAGGATGACATAAATGGTGTTGAAAGGTTTCAGAAAACAGACATTGTTATCATCATGCAGCTGTCACTAGATCTCTCATCTCAGGTATTTCATTAGCACCATACCTTCACTTACAACATTACTTTGTATTAACCTATTACCCCATAAATACGCCTTTTTACGCCTTTATTTTATTTCTCCACTCAGGAAAATAGTTCCCATTTATACAGCTATGAATATGTGGGATAATAATTATTTTCTATAATCTAGCAGATGGTAGCTTAAAGCAGGTTGAAAGTAAAGCAGAATGCGCATTGAGCCGCATTCTGCTCTACTTTCAACCTGCTTGAAGCGGTCACCTATTTTCAAAACTAGAAACGGCCTATGGGGTAATGGGTTAACCTGTCCCTCAAAATATCATAAACTTGTCTCCAAGCTTCCCAGCTTAATGCAAAACAAAAACAAGAGCCCCATGGGGCATATTTCGCTCACCTGAGAAAATAGCTGAAAAAATGGAGATAATAATTTAGGTCAAGGACTGACCTAGATATGCAACAGACCGGAACAATTTGAACAAATTATGTAAAGTATATTTAAAAGTGTCACCATACCGAATATAAAAGCTCTGGCCATATTAGTGTCAGAGAAGAAGACGTTTGAAATTTTCTATATATAACTCTATGTAAAACTGTGACCCCAGGGGCGGGCCAATTTTGACCCCAGGTGCATAATTTGAACAAACTTGATAGAGGACCTGTAGGCGATGGTATGTGCCAAATATCTAAGCTCTGGCCCTTGTAGTTTCAGAAAAGAAGATTTTTTTAAGTTATAATTGAAAAAAATCTATTTTTAGCTCCTGTGACCTAGTTATGCAACAGACCAGAACCATTTGAAAAATGTTGGTATAGGACATCGAGAAGTGTCACCATGCCAAATATCAAAGCTCTGGCCATATTAGTTTCAGAGAAGAAGACATTTGAAAATTTCACTATATAACTCTATGTAAAACTGTGAACCCAGGGGCGGGGCCAATTTCGACCCCAGGGGCATAATTTGAACAAACTAGATAGAGGACCTGTAGGCGATTCTATGTGCCAAATATCTAAGCTCTGGCCTTTGTAGTTTAAGACAAGAAGATTTTTTAAGTTTTCAATGAAAAAAATCTATTTTTAGCTCCTGTGACCTAGTTATGCAACCGACCAGAACCATTTGAACAATTTTGGTATAGGACATCTAGAAGTGTCACCATGCCAAATATCAATGTTCTGGCCACATTAGTTTCAGAGAAGAAGACGTTTGAAAATTTCACTATATAACTCTTTGTAAATCTGTGACCCCCAAGGCGGGGCCAATTTTGACCCCAGGGGCATAATTTGAACAAACTTGATAGAGGACCAGTAGATGATGCTATGTGCCAAATATGTAAGCTCTGGCCCTTCCAGTTTTTGACAAGAAGATTTTTTAAGATTTCCTTATTTTTTCACTTTGGTTGCCATGGCAACCAGAGTTCTGCATTGTTTTTAATTCTTTGAACAAATTTGAAAGAGCTTGACCCAAGGAACATTTCTGTAAAGTTTGGTTGAATTCTGTCAAGCGGTATAGGAGGAGATGTCATTTGAAGCAATTGTTAACGACGACGCACGACTAACGACGGACGACGCAGGACACAGGGCCATCCCAATATCTTTTCCCAATATCTTATCCCAATAGCCTTTGGCTCAGGTGAGCTAACAAAGGAGCTTTCTTCTTTGCTTTTGTTCTTCAATAGACATTCATCTGTCAGTATAAATCACATGTATTTGAAAAGAGTGGTGTCTTTACTCACAAATGTACTTTGAAAGATTGCTCATTTCTAACTCTTAGCATGCTAGTGGTGAAATAACGACAATCTTTGCAAATAGTTTGGATCATGATGAGACGCCCCGTCACGCCCCGTCACACGGCGTCTCATCAGGATCCAAACTGTTTGACATTCTGGTCCTGTTTTGAAATTAAATTTCTCAAACTCTATTTTTAGAACAGCAGCAGACGAGAATTATTGCAGACAAAAAGAATTACCCAGCATGCACAGAGCTAAGGGCCTCTTACCACACTGTCTATACCACACCTACAAAGCTCTCTGGTAGATTTTTGTCAAGTCAGGAACTTTTTTGTTATTCAAAGCTTGAGGAAGACAAGGAAATATATGCACACTTGGTGATATGTGGAGAAACTAATTTGACTATTTAACCCATTACTCCATAGATATGTATTTTAACCCTTCTAATATTATTGTTCCTTTAGAAATTACTAAAGAAAATAGTTCCAACTTATACAGTCATAAATATTAACCAGAAGTAACATATCGTAGAAGAATTAGAACTAAGATGGTAGTTTGAAGCAGGTTGAAAGTAAAGCATAATGTGCATTTATTAGGCACATTCTGATTTACTTTCAACCTGCTTTAACTACCGATATTTACCTTTCTTTAACCTAGAAACAGGCTATGGGTTTCAAAATTAAACTTGAGCTGATCGAATTTTACAGTTTTTCAAAGAATATAAATTTTCATGCAGTCCAATTTTCAGCAGCACAAAAGTTAGAAACTCACTCACTCACTCACTGACTTGCTCTCTCGCTCAATCTTTCGTCAGGTGCCATGGAGCTCCTACATGTTATCTGTTATTGCCTAGAAAATCTACAATAACGATAAGCTGACATCGACAACAGTTTTCTTGTAGAGACGTAGCCAAGGCTGTTGATTTAATTAAGATTGGTATGCTACAGGCTAATGGCTACTCTACAGGGGACAAGGCAGCTGACAGATTAACAGACAAACAACTTGCCCTAACCAGCCACTTAAAGTAATTGTTAACCCTTTTCCAAGGCTCCAGATAAGAGGGGGGGGGGGGGGTGTTATTCTGTTTTAAACCCTATGGTGTCACTACTCATTAGAAACGTCTCTTCAAGATGATTCTAATGAGTAGTACCACCATAGGATTTGATGCTGAAATAAGTGAGAAAATGTTGCATTTGTGCAGTTTACTCCCTCTTATCTGGAGCCCTGCTTTAATCCAAATTACTCCATAGATACATATTTTTAAACATTTAATTAAAAGTTCAACTTTATATAGTCATGTAAAGCAGACTGAAAGTATTAAACAGAATGTTCCTTAAGGCACATTCTGTTTTATTTTCAACCTGCTTTAAGTGGTCACCTGTCTTGAAAACTAGACACCTGCTATGTGGTAATCGGTTACTGTGTTTAAATAGTAATTGAAACTAAAGTGAAGATTCATTTTCATGGTATATAAATGAAGATGACGGTAGAATGTACAGTAGAAAGCTTCTTCAGGAGCTATCTATTTTAATTTCACCATGCAAATTTTAAGTAGATACCTTCCTGAAACACTGAAGTACTATAAATGTTTGTTATATCAGTTGGGAGATTCACATGAATGGTCTGACATGTGACACCCTTATCTCATTGTGCCCTATAGTGACGCATATATGCATCATTTACCAAAAGTGTACCTGTAAAGAGTACACTTGTCTAATGCAAACAGTGAAGTCCCTGATTAGAGGGCTCCTGCTCCTGCAGGAGCCCTCTAATCAGGGACTTCACTGTTTGTCATTTTGCAATATATTATAATAAAAACAACCTTAATAGTCTAAAATGGACCAGGCTTTATTGTAAACTGGAATTGTCCATTGGAAATTTCATGGGATAATGAGTTAACCAATTACCCAAAAGCCTGTTTCTAGTAAGGAAGACCCAACCAAGTAAATACTTTATTGCAGCTGATTACTCTGTTTACTCTATAGTCACTAAAAAACATATCCCTTTCAAACTGTGTAACAATAAAGACCCAAACCAGAGGGCTTCTGATCAGGATTTAGGTTTGAACCTGATATGATTTTATGTGGCTTTAACCCATTAACCCATAGAAGCACCTTTGAGCACATTCAGTTTTTCATCCCCTGAAGACAATAGTTCCAATTTATAGTCATGAACATATATCATAAGGAATCCCCCCAAATAATTTTATAATTTTGCCAATTATTGTAACCAAGCAACAAAATTTTATTTATTTGTATCAAATAAAGGCCAGAAAGCACTTTTCAGACAGTTTTTACACAAATTTTCGCACACAACCCAAAAAAAAAAAATTTGTCAAAAGACTAAAATTCTGTGGGTGGTGCCCCCCCCAATGATGGGATGTAAAGAGTGCCCCCCCCCCCCCCTTCCGCCCCCCAATCCAATTTGGCTTCCTACGGGTCTGAGTGGTAACCTATCTCCAATACTATGAAAATCAATCACCAGAGACCTTCCTTTCTTGCAGCTATTCTGGGGCTTAATTGTCATACGGAATGTTTTTGTTTGACTGAGACTATTCCTTCTGCCAAGAAGTAAAAGGATGGCAGGTCGATGGTTTTGATCCCATACACTGCTGCTTTTGCAGAGATTAGCTGATATCATCTTCCTGAAATCATCCCTCATCATTATCTCATCATTCATCAGCGCTATATGATCTATTCAGTGTTGCAGTGCTGTAAAACAACTCATCCATCCATCCAATCTTCAAACTAAGTTAATTGAAACAACTTTAACCCATTACCCCATCGCTTGTTTCCTATATCTTAGCAGATGGTGGCTTAAAGCAAGTTGAAAGTAAAGCAGAATGTGCTTAAAGGCACATTCTTCTTTACTTTCAGCCTGCTTTAAACCACCATCTGCTAGGATATAGGAAACATTTCTTGCTGTGCATATTCTTTACTGTATAAAGTGGAACTAGTTTCTATGATGGTGGAATAAATCAAAGGTGTAAAAAGGTGTATTTATGGGGTAATGGGTTAAGCTCTTTATGTCTGACCTTTTACTGAATATCACACACTCAGTAAACCCCCTTATTACACTTCTGTGGTCACTGAAAATACTTTTTTACTTTCTTAACCCATTACCCCATAGCCTGTTTCTAGTTTTGAAGATAGTTGACCATTTAAAGCAGGTTGAAAGTAAAGCAGAATGTGCCTTAAGGTATCATCTGCTATAAATTAGTAAATATTTCGGATGACTGTATAAATTGGAGCTTAGACTATAATTTTCTTAAGTGGATGAATAAATTAGAGGCTTAAAAAGGCTTATTTATTGGGTAATGGGTTAAGATTACAAAGGGGGAAAGGGGAGTAGCTGCTTGAAGCAAGATGGAAATAAAGCTCAGAGAAAGCTCCTGAAGATCTCAAACCTGTAACTGTTTACAAATTTCAAACAATCTTTCATTCCTACAAACCCTCTCTTTGACTTTCTGGATTACAACTTACTCTGTAAATGCCGATTGTGCAGAAAGTTTCCATGTTGGGCTAGCAGACTCTGCCAATCTTGTCCATTTGCGTATCCAAACGCTTGTGGCGGACATGAATTTCTTCTCTTTGAGAATGTCATGGCATCAAACACTAGACTTTCCACACTATAAATCCCCATGTCAGACACAGATCACACTCAATGCTCCCCGAGAACACCCTCCCGTACAATCACACAATGCCTCCACCTCTCTGGGAAGCCATGTTGTTTTCACATAATCATACACAGCCAACCAATCTCGCTCTACTGTCTTCCTCCAGTTCTCATATACAGAAGGAGAAAAAACAACAACACACAGCCTTAAGTTTTGGAAAGCTGAACTTATGTGTGTAGAACATATATATGAAGTAGCAAGTAGGTCTGTCTAACGTTATCTCTAAGCTTCTACCTACAAGTTCCAGGTATGTTGCAGAGTTTTACCGTACATCACCACACAGCTACCTCACCCTCTTCTCCCACCAGCACTTGCACCATCTACAGGTAATACCAGGGCTGCCATTTCCACAGACTTTTCCTAAATCTTCGGATTTTTTTTCTAGTACATGGTACCTTAAAGTAGGCTGAAAGTAAAGCAGAATGCGCTTTAAGGCGCATTCTGCTTTACTTCCAGCCTGCTTTAAGCAGCCATGTGTCAACAAAACTAGACACCGGCTATGGGGAAAAGGTACAATTTGTAAAATAGCACTTGAAAATGCAATTTTGGAAATCTTAGGACTTTTTATGTCAACTTATGGTAGCCCTGTAATACAGTGGAAAAAACTTTATTCTTTCCCGTTTAAAGGAAAACGAAACGCAAAAAGGTAGCAGTAAAATGTAGGAAATTGCAACTTTTTGACATTTCTCACAATTTATTTTAAGCTGTGTGGCAAACAGTTTGGAGCCTGATCAGACGCCGGGTTACCCGGCGTCTGATCTGGCTCCAAACTGTTTGCAATGGAAATAATAGTTTTAGCGTAAACGCATTTATTGGGAAAGAATAACGTACGTTTTATTATTACAATTAATTTCAGATGCCGGGTTACCCGGCATCTGATCTGGTCCAAACTGTTTGCAATGGAAATAATAGTTTTAGCGTAAACGTGTTTGTTGGGAAAGAATAACGTTTTCTCCACTGTAATACGTTCTTCTATTAGTCGGATATTTCTGGTCCTGAAAATCTTGATTCAAAGCCTAAAGCTTTTACAATGCACTGAGTAAAGTCAGTCAAAGAAGTGCTGCGGCTTAGCCCATAACCCCATAAATATGCCTTTTTACACCTTTAAATCATTCTTCCCCAGAAGAAAATAGTTTCAATTTATATAGTTATAAATATGTATCCTTTATTTTAGCAGATGGTAGATTAAAGTGCTTCCTCCTTTACTTTCAGACTGCTTTAAGTGAACACATGTCTTCAAAGTTTTAACTATTTTCTTGAGTGGAGGAATAAATTATAGGTGTAAAAAAGTGTACATGTATATATTAGGGTTATGGGTTAAAGTGATATAAAGGAGGGAATCTGGATGCAGATCCGCCAAAATTGTGTAAATAAATGTTTCTCTAATCTGCTGAGAAAGTTTTAAAACATTCTCTCGTTCATTGGAGACACTCAGACAACAATAAAACTAAGTGAGTAGACAATTTAAAAGTTAAGATCTAATATGAAAGAGTTTTGTGCAAAATACTGACTAAAATCAGTTAAAATTTCATGCTGAAAGTAATGTATGCCCAATAGGCAGAGATGGAAATAAAGGGAGACAAATCTTTATCAACTGCTTAACAAAGCAAAGGGAGGTAACTGTTATGTTTGACACATCACTGAGGAAAGGAACATTTGTCACACATGTGGAACAAATAAATACATCTTAATCCTATCCTCCACAGAACCACCTTTAAACCCTTTACACATTAGGCTGTTTCTATTTTTTTAAGACAGGAGACCACTTAAAGTATAAGGGAGACCACTTAAAGTAGGTTGAAAGTAAAGCAGAATGTGCCTTAAGGCACATTCTGCTTTACTTTCCACCTGCTTTAAGATAAGATACCATCTACTAAGACATAAAAAAAATTCTTATGGTACATATTTTATGACTTTATAAATTCGAAATAAATTCTTCAGTGGAGGAATAAATTAAAGGCATAAAAGGCATGTTTATTGGGTATTTTGGTCATATGTCATAATCCTTCCAATTAATATTTATTGATAGTGTGGCATAAAGTGGGCAGCTTAGAGCAAGATAAAAATTGTCTGCCTTAACCCTTTCCCCAATAGAAGCGTAAATCACTTTATTCCTCCACTGAAGGAAAAAGGAAAAAGTTCCAGTTTATACAGTCATGATAATATGCACCATTAGAATTTTTGTCTTTATCCATGCAGATGGCAGCATAAAGCAGGTTGAAAGTAAAACAGAATGTGCCTTAAGGGGCATTCTGCTTTACTTTCAACCTGCTTTTAGCCTTTAGGAGGTTACCTGTCCTCGAAGCTAGAAACAGGCTATGGAGTAATGGGTTAACAACTGTCACACAAATATGATTTTCACTTTTGGCTAAAGGGGAGAGTGGTTTTCAAGCTTACAACTTGCTCATATTCTGCTAATGAACAATACAAGGACTGATGAGCTGATGAAATATTTATACAGCATCATAAAATCTCAGCGAGAATTAAGGACTGCATAGGGGTTGCATCTGTTCAAGACGCAATGTTTAAGGCATTGATCCTCATGTGTCTTGTGACTTGTGAGTGATTGGCAAGGTTCATTGTCCCTCCTACAGTATTTCATACAGTGGAGAAAACGTTACTCTTTCTCGTTTAAACGCAAACGAAACGCAAACACATACCATTAAAACCTAGAAAATGACAACTTGTTGAAAATTCTGAACATTTATTTTAATATGATCAGGCTCCAAATTGTTTGCACTGCAAAATTAATAATAGTTTTAACGTAAACACGTTTATTGGGAAAGAATAGCGTTTTCTCCACTGTATATGGGGACGTGTGTGACGTACTACTTGAAGCAAATACAGTTAAAACTCTCTATCTTGACCACTAATTAGAAGATGAATTGATTGCATAAAAGACAGGTGACAGCTTAAAGAAAGGTGAACGTGAAACAGAAAACTCCAATCAACATACTCCCTCCAGCACCATAGAGACCTCAATTAAGAAACTTCTGTGTTACAAAGTAAACAGCTCAACCACAGGCACAAAATACAGATTCCCTATTGGAGTTGTACGTATTTCATGGGATGAAAATCTGTTACACTTTCCCTTATACTTAAAGAAGTAAACCAACCAGCTCCAGATAAGTGGAATATTTCAAATACAGTAAAACCTCTCTATTACGACCACCGAATTGTGTTAATTATTAGAGTGATTACGATAGGTGACCGCTTAAAGCAAGGTGACAGTGAAACAGAAAGCTCCTTTAGGAGCTTTCTGTTTCACTGTCACCTTGCTTTAAGCTGCCACCTCTCTACTATACAATCAATTAACCTTCGTTTTTGTGGTCGTAATAGGGAGGTTTTTACTGTACGTACAACAATCTTCATATCTCAGTCAAACCTTTACCCATTACTTCATAGATACACATTTTATGCCTTTAATTCGTTCCTACACTGAAGGGAAATAAATCCAAATTATACAGTCAGTACAATACAGAAATATTAGAAATATTTTTTTACATTCTAGCAGATGATAGCTTAAAGCAGGCTGAAAGTAAAGCAGAATGTGCCTTATGGCACATTCTGCTTTACTTTCAACCTACTTTAAGTGGTCACCCATCTTCAATGCTAAAAACGGGATATGGAATAAAGGGTTAAAGCAGGTTGAAAGTAAAACTGTGCCTTAATAGGGGGAATTCTGCTTTACTTTCAAGGTGCATTCTGCTTTACTCTTAACTTGTTTTATTGAGCAGTCACCTGTCTTCAAAATTAGACACAGACTATGGAGTAAAGGGTTAAGAATCTTTGCAAGAGAAGATAATGAGTTGTCACAACATAGGTTTTGATGGAAAATATTGGAAATATTTAGGTTACCTCGCTCTTATAGAGCTCTGAGAAATAACTTGAATGTGTAAGATGGTTTTGTTTGCTATTAACATGTCTGCCCCCCACCAGGCCAGAAGCCTGTCTCAGACACCTGCCTGTTAATAGGGTAATTTACACTGATTACTTCTGTTTACATCCTTAACCCTTTACTTCATACATACATATTAACACATTTAACTCTTTCCTCCCTGAAACTTTAAATGGACAATTCCAGTTTCCATTTTAGTCTAGCCCATTTCTGACTTTAAACGGTTGTTTTTGTCAATGTTTGACATTATGACAAACAGTGAAGACCCTGATCAGAGGGCTCCTTTCGGAGCCCTCTGATCTGGGTCTTAACTGTTTGCATAGCACAAGTGTACTATTCACATGTACACTTTTTGAAAAGAATGCATATAGGCGGGACTAGGGTTCAAAGGGTTAATTTAAAACCTCTGCTGAAGAAAATAGTTCGAATTCATACAGTCATGATCAGTATGTATCATGAGAAATATTTTCTATATTGCAGTAGATGGTAGTTTCAAGCTGGCTGAAAGTAAAGCAGAAAGTGCCTTAAGGCACACTCTGCTTTACTTTCAGCCTGCTTTAAGTTGTCATCTTCCTTCAATACTAGAACCATGCCATGGAGTCAAGGGTTTTAACACATTTATACAAAGTGATTTCATCCATGCTTGTAATATTGGAGGTCAGTTCAATTTTCATTTAAGGAGTGCCTGATCTAATTTTTCTTTTCATTTTTGTTTTATAGAAATTCCTGTTAGCAAGCAGTGCAGACTCAGATCGGATACCCCAGTCACACGGTGTGGTGTCTGATACGAGTGCATTGTTTGTATTTTCCCATTAATGGTAGGCTTATAAGCCACAAATGACATCAGAGCAACAATTATGAATTTCCGCATTACTATTTTTTTTAACCTCAACAAAGCATAATCTTATAACAGCAAGGCCCTAATATCGATCACCTGTTGTAATTGAACCTGATAGTTTTACCCATAAACATAACAAATTGAATCTTAATCCATTCAAACTTGTTGAAGTCAAAATACACATATCTGATTTGGATCAAAAGGAATATAAATGTTGATCAAAATATTGCTTAACCAATTATCCCATAAATATGCCTTTTTACGCCTATAATTCATTCCTCAACTGAAGAAAATAGTTCTTTTTAATACATTAATGAATATGAAACATAAGAAATGTGTTCTACATCCTAGCAGATGGTAGTTTAAAGCAGGCTGAAAGAAAAGCAGAGTGTGCCTTAAGGCACATTCTGCTTTACTTTTAACCCTTTCCCCCATAGAAGCGCCTTTTAGCACATTAAGTTTATTCCTTCACTGAAGAAAATATTTCCAATTTATACAGATATAACTATGTATCATACAAAATATTTTCTATATTCTAGCAGATGATAGCTTAAAGCAGGCTGAAAGTAAAGCAGAATGCGCTTAAGGCGCATTCTGCTTTACTTTCAACCTGCTTTAAGTGGACACCTATATTCAAAACTAGAGACAAGCTATGTGGGAAAGGGTTAACCTGCTTCAAGTTGTCATATGTCCCAAAAACTAGAAACAGGCTACGGGCTAATGGGTTAAATAGACATTATGTTTCATGTAAACAGCATATTCTTTGAATTTACCTTTTGATACACAAACGATATCTGGGCTATCAACATACCCAGGTGCATCATCTCAATGATCTTCGTCTCCCCAAAACATGCAACACATCTTAACCCTTTAACCCATAGCTTGTTTCTAGTTTTGAAGATAGTTGAGCACTTAAAGCAGGTTGAAAGTAAAGCAGAATGCGCCTTAAGGCGCATTTTGCTTTACTTTCAACCTACTTTAAGCTTCTATCTGCAAGAATAAAGAAAATATTCCTTCTGATACATATTCATGACAGTATAAATTGGAACTATTTTATTCAGTGTAGGATTAAACTGAATGCGCTAAAAGGCGCTTCTATGAGATAAAGGGTTAACAGGACTCCAGATAAGAGGAAGTAAACTGAACAAACCCAACATGATTCATTTTTCTTGTCTTTTTCTCATAAAAAGTCTAAATAAGGGTGTCAAAAAGTTTGGATCTGGATCAACTGTTTGCTAATTTGCTTATTCCAGTCAATTGTTAATTACTAGTAACTATCTCAAAGCCAATTTACTTGTCTCAGGTTTTGCAATTGTTGTAAGACACCAAAGAAACATTCAAGGTTCCAGATAAGGTGAGTTATTCAAATACAATTCTTTACACACAATGCTAATCACGCCTAATGAGTAGTAACCATAGAATTTGGTGCTAAAATGAGTGAAAACATGCTGGATTTGTTCAGTTTACTCCCTCTTATCTTGAGCCCTGAACATTATAATTACATGTATGTATACCTTGTATACGAAGACACACTTTGTCTGACATACTCTTGAGAATGAGCAATTACTTGCTGAGAGAAACGATTTGATATTTGTTTTTATAGCAACTTGAAAATCTTCCATATGTTCTTTTCCAAACAAGTTCAATATAGGCCTTAAACTTTAAAGTAGCTATAAGGAAAACACACTACAATCAGTCTGACAAATACACACTAGCTACAGTCATACTGACCTCCGTTCAGTGGTCACTGGTCACCAGTAGGAAACACACTACAGACAGACAGACAGACAGACATACATACAGACAGACAGGTAGATGTCTGAATGGACAATCAGACAGACAGACAGACATGCAGACACAACTCAACATCAGTATGTCTGCCCCTATAAGAAGGGAGACATACTTTTCATAGAACTAGAAGATAGAGTTATAGAAGTGATGTAGACCACCCATAAAATGGCCCATCAGAATGGCTGGAGCTCACTTATATCTCTCATATCAAGAATTGTTTTTGGCAAGAAATCACTGCCATACCTCCACATACAGATCGTTTAACTCTTTGAGCCCTAGTCCCGCATATAGGCGTGCTTTTCAAACCGTGTACATGTGAATAGTACACTTGTCCTGTGCAAACAGTGAAGACCCAGATCAGAGGGCTCCAAAAGGAGCCCTCTGATCAGGGTCTTCACTGTTTGTCATAATGCCAAACATTGACAAAAACAACCATTAAAAGTCAGAAAAGGACTAGACTAAAATGGAAACTGGAATTGTCCATTTAAAGTTTCAGGGAGGAAAGAGTTAACATACATATTTACTTTCAATGTGAAAAATCTATCTGAATTGCACCCCCTCCCCCACTTTTCCCCCATGCCACCTTTAACCCAGTACCCCATAGCCTGTCTCAAGTTTTTAAGATAGGTGAACACTTAAAGCAGGTTGAAAGTCATGCAAAATGGGCCCAAAGAGCATTCTGCTTTATTTTCAGCCTGCTTTAGGCTACTGTCTGCTAGGATATGGAAACTATTTCTTATCATAAATGTTTATGACTTTATAAATTGGAACTATTTTTGTCAGTGAAGGAATAATTAAATGGGCTAAAAGGTGCTTCTATGGAGGTAGGGGCTTAAAGTAAGGCTTATTAACCCATTACCCCATAGCCTATTTCTAGTTTTGAAGACAGGTGACCACTTGAAGCAGACTGAAAGTAAAGCAGAATGTGCCTTAAGGCACATTCTGCTTTACATTCAACCTGCTTTTAGCTATAATCTGCTAGGATAAAAGAATATTTCTTATGATACATGCTCGTGACTGTATAAAAGAATAACTATTTTCTTCAATGAAGGAAAACAATTAAGGCGTAAAAAGGTGTATTTATGGGGAAATGGGTTTAAGTTCCATCAGTCTAGAACAGCTATATAACAGCACATCCAAAGGGATCCAATTATAAGAGGTAAAGGGTCATTTAACTTAAAGGGGTCAGCATAAGCTTCTCAATCTCTGCTGCTGTGCTGGAAAGACTAAACAAACTTCCTCTTCCAGTTGGTGACTTTACACAATGAAATCCTCATGAAGTTAAGATATGTTGCAGCTTAATGATAGATAAAATTAATACAGAAAGTCCCTATGTACGGAGCTATCCGCATTAATTTTGTATAGCAACAAGAAACCATCTGCATTTCAAGATCATCAAAATTCTTCATTCATTGGAACAAAGTTTTACTGTATTTCAAAGAAAGCCGAAATAATAATCAAAACATTAACACATAAATCTCAAGAAGACTCCTCACTGTGATAAAAACTTTCGGCCTGGATCAAAGTAATAGGATGTTATGTAAATGACACTAGACTGCTCTCCGGTGTGTTTTTATCTTTGTTTCATCACAGGTAATGCCTATGTCTGCAGATTCATTTAACCCTTCCTACGTGGGAAATGTCAGAAGTTAACTCATTGCATGCTGGGTAATTTTTCCGTCTGCAACAGTTGTTGGCTGCTACTGTTCTAAAAATTAAAATTTCCAAAAGTTCTTTTCAAAACAGCTAGGGTCAGAGTGTCAAACAATTTGGATCCTGATGAGATGCCGCATTATGCGGCATCTCATCAGGATCCCAACTGTTTGCAAAGTTAATCACTATGGCACAATGTATACGCCGCTTGCATGCAAAAAGGTAAAAACCTGGGCTCAAACAGTTTAAATCTAGATCAGGCCCCACTACACACAGGGCCCAATTTGGATCCAAACTGTCTGTTGCTTGGACTACATCATCTACAAGTATGGTGATGAGAGATGCACAATTCTAATTTAAGAATTTTAGCAGATGACATTTCAAGCAGACAACATTTATTACCTCTTTGCATTCTGGGTAATATTTTCGTCTGCTACAAATGTCTCGGCCTGTTGTTAAAAAAAAAAGAGTTTTAAAAATTTCCTTTTTCAGAACAGGGTCAGAGTGTCCAACAATTTTGATCTTGATGAGACGATACATAATGTGGCGTCTCATCTGGATCCAAACTATTTGTACAGATAATCATGCTTCAATCACTAGCATGCAAAGCGTCTAAGAATCACTGGGTGAACCCATTACCTGATAGCCTATTTCTCATATTGAAGATAGGTGACCACCTAAAGCAGGTTGAAAGTAAAGCAGAATGTGCCTTAAGGCGCTTTCTGCTTTACTTTCAGTCTGCTTTAAGCTTCCATCTGCCAGGATATAGAAACTATTTCTTACAGAACATATTCGTGACTGTTTAAAATTGAACTATTTTCTTCGGTGGATGAATAAATTAAAGGTGTAAAAAGGCGTATTTATGGGGTAATGGGTTAAGAGCTACCTCTTGCAGTGTTCTCAAACAAGGGAACTAGAAAGTATGATGTTTAACACTTTACTCCACAGCCTACAGTTTCTAGTTTTGAAAACAGGTTACCACTTAAAAACAGGTTGAAAGTGAAGCAGAATAAACCTTAAGGCACATTCTGCTTTACTTCATGCTTTACTTTTAACCTGGATATAAGTTGTAATTGGTACTCAAAATTAGAAACAGTCTATGGGGTAACTGGTTACGGAACGCTCTGCTTTACCGGTACTTTCATTATCCTTTAACCCATTACCCCTTAGCCTGTTTTTAGTATTGAAGATAACCACTCAAAGCAGGTTGAAAGTAAAGCAGAATGCGCCTGCTTTAAGGTACCATCTGCCAGGATAAAGAAAATATTTCTTCTGGTACATATTCTTGGCTGTATAAATTTGAACTATTTTCTTCAGTGGATGAATAAATTATAGGCGTAAAAAGGTGTATTTATGGGGTAATGGGTAAGGTTGTCTTCCAAACCAGAAACACTGGCCGCAAGGTGGGTTAAAATATGACAATCAGTACAGGACCCTGATCAGAAGGCTCCATGGCTAGCTTCTACACTGTTTGCATTTATACTTATACATGTTATGATCATGTAACTTAGTCCCTATACAAGTTGCAAGGATTAGTGATAACAGTGTTATTATTATTGCTGACTGAACAATAAACAATCAGAACTATGATATCACAAGCTGTCACTTCCGGCATTTACAATGTTACAGGAGATCACCCTCAAATCCATCATTTTCTCGCTAATTTCAGCATCAAATCCTATGGTGTTACTACTCATTAGAATCGTCTCGAAGAGACGATTCTAATTAGTAGCGACACCATAGGGTTTAAAACCAAAATAAAGATTTTATTTTTTGAAATACTCCCCTAATCTAGAGCCCTGCATAATGTCATTTTGTAATATGTTACAGGAGATAGTTACACGCTCAGTGATAATTTTACCTCTGCAACCAGAGTCCTATAATACTCATTGAATTTGCCACAGACTTAATTTGATGAAAAGCTGCGAGTCCCATGGACCCATAACTTTTCTGGTCTTTATTAACCAATTACTTTATAATTATGTATCTTACATCTTTTATTTATCCTTCCATTGAAGAGAATATTTCCACTTTATACATGTACAGTCATATATGTCAGAGCACCAGATAAGGGTAGTTTTTCAAAAACTAAAATCTTTATTTCTGAATTAAACCCTATGGTGTCACTACTCATTAGAATCGTCTCTTCGAGACGATTCAAATGAGTAGTAACACCATAGGATTTGGTGCTGAAATGAGTGAGAAAATGTTGGATTTGTTGAAAAAACTACCTCTTATCTGGAGCCCTGTATGTGCAACAAAAGAATAGTTTCTACTGGTATATCCTAGCAGGCTACAAGTAAAGTAAAACGGGTCTTCTCTTCAACAATCACTGAACCCTCCTACTAATAGGGAGTATTCATGATGCTTTTTGTAAAACAAAGACCCAGATCAGATATCTCCTGAAGGAACTTTCAGATCCGGGTCTGCACTGTTTTCTTAAAGGATTTGTCTGAAAAGAGTCTGCCCTTTTTTTTGGCAAAAACTTTCATATTTTATTACCCAATGCAATACTCGAATGCTGAATATTCATTGCAGTAATGAGCAGAGTTTTATATTCAGAGGGAGACGTTTTTAATACAATGTCTTTTAAACCCATTTGCGCCATTTGTGGATTCTCACATGTTTACCGGACACCGGTATATATCTTTTCATCTAAGGGGTGCTGGGTCTATATATAACTTTTGACTTTCGTTTTGATTTTTAATAAAATTTCTATTGATAGTAAACAGTGTTGTCACATTTTGTGGCATCTGATCAAAGTATACACTGTTTGCCTATGTCCCTTTTAATTTATAAACAATATATCACTAGGCAAAAAAGGTTTAATAATAGTTCTGAAGGTTTACTGAAAAGGGTGGTTGCTTATTAATAAAGCAGACTGAAAGCAAACTGAACGCTTTGAAATGAACTTTCTGCTTTTCTTTCTGACAGTAACATCAATCTATCAGAAATTCAGCATGCACAGAGTTCCAGATAAGGGGAGTATTTTCAAAAACTAAAATCTTTATTTCTGCATTAAACTGTTAGAATGGTGTTACTAATTATTAGAATTGTCTCTTCAGGACGATTCTAATGAGTAGTTACACCATAGCATTTGGTGGTGACACACATAAGAATGTTTGATTTGTTCAGTTTACTCCCACTTATCTGGAGACAGGGGCCTGATAAGATTTCTATGGCTCCTTCTCAAGGTCACGGTAAAATCATGACGTTTCTATGATGGGTACTAAGGTAAAGGTCAATAAATCAAAAGGCGTTTCTATGGGCAAATCATTAACTCTTTCAACACCATTGACCTGTTTAACACATTCCCCAATAAATAAGCCTACGCTTTAAGTGATCGCCTTTCTTCAAAACTATTAATAGCTAGGCTATGGGGTAAAGGGTTAAAATTTACTCATTACATTTGCAAACTGTAGACCCAGATCAGAGGGCTCCTATAGGAGCCCTCTGATCTGAGTATACAATGTTTGCTAATTTAGACCTGGTTACCAACTTATTTATTAACCCATTACCCCATAAATACGCCTTTTTGTACCTCTATTTTATTCATCCACTGAAGAAAATAGTTCCAATTTATACTGCCACAAATAAGAATCATAAGAATTTGTTTCTATATTCAAGCAGATAATAGCTTAAAGCAGACTGAAAGTAAAGCAGAATGTACCATAAGGCGCATTCTGCTTTACTTTCAACCTGCTTTAAGTGATCATCTTTCTTTAAAACTACAAACGGGCTATGGGGTAATGAGTTTAACTACACAGCATTCCAAGTACATGTAGACTGGTTCATGTTTTGATAACTAAAATGATCCACAAGGGAACTGAATTACCCACAATATTTATTTTGTCCAATCTTGTGAGCTTTCTGTATTTTATTTTAAAGTGCATTAACCCTTTACTCCATAGAGACACTTTTTAAAGCATTTAAATTATTCCTCCACTGAAGGAAAAAGTTCCACAGGCATGAGCATGTACCTTACAACATATTTTCTATATCCCAAAATATGGTAGCTTAAGCACCTAAAGGTGCATTTTGCTTTACTTTCAACCTGTTTTAAGTGGTCACCTGTCTTCAAAGCTAGAAATGTGCAGGTCATGAAGTAATGGGTTAAGCAACAATCTTATTTAGAAAACTCCACTCTTTTTTATTCTTAATTTAAATGTCAAATAACACAGGTTTGATACTTTTTGGGATTGTTGCATATTTTGTTTCAAGCACCGTCTAACATCTGGGTAGCTGCTCAGCAACCTATTGCAAGCCAGCTGGATGACTTCCATCAAAGTATACACAGCCAGTCCCAGCGGGACTCAAATCCACAGTAGTGAAGAGCAGGGATTGCCAGTGGAGCACCATAACCAGGGTGCATCTATAACACGACCTGCATGATTTAAATGCAGAACCAGCACAAAACACGTTTTTAACCCATTACCCCATAGCCTGTTTCTAGTACTGAAGATATGTGACTACTTAAAGCAGGTTGAAAGTGAAGCAGAATGTGCCTTAAGGCACATTCTGCTTTACTTTCAGCCTGCATTAAGTGATCATCTACTAAAATATAGAACATAATTCTTATAACAGATATTCATAGCTGTATAAATCTGATCTCTTTTCTTCAGAGAAAGAATAAATGAAAGGCGTAAAAAGGCCATGTTTCCATGCATCTCAATATTGTATCATTTTTATTGTGAATGTAGTTATTTGTCTTTCTCGCTTTGTAGGTACATTTGTATAATTTCATGTGAAGCGCTTTTGAACGCACAACTCCTGTGTGAAAAGAGCGCTATATAAATCGGGTATAATAATAATAATAAAAAGGCGTATTTATGGGGTAATGGGTTAATATGCAATGCAAATATCATAAAAAATCTAAAAATTGGGATACCCTGAATAACTGCTGTATTTATCGTAAAATTTAACCCTTAGCCAGCCAAATAAATTGTCGTCTGCTATATTTCTAGTCTGCTTCAAGTTTCAAAGTGCTTCAAAGTTGCTCAAAATTGCTGAAAATGTTGTCCGAGTGTCAAACAGCTTGGATCCGGATGAGACACCGAGTTACTCGGCGTCTCATCCGGATCCAAGCTGTTTGCATATGGAGCTATAGTCGTGAGTGGCAGGCTAAGGTTTAAACTACCGGTACATACTTTTGCCACGCAGTAATTTTTCCAAGAGCAGCAAACTGAATGGCAAACAGTGTAGACTCTTATCAGGGTCCACACTATTTGCTAAAGCCTGTCTGTCCCAATACCTAAAGAGCCATTACCTTAAATTCTGAATACTATGAATAAAGGATATGTCATAACAAATTCAACAGTTAATCCATTTTATGCGGGATGTATACACAATGTGGGGCCTAATCTGAGATCAAAACTGTTTGTAGCTAATTCAATATTCTAACAGAAACTGCTAAAATCTTTTGCAAAAGTTATACCCACTGCAGACGACATTTTTAAATGGTCGCCAATATTACCCAGCATACAATGGGTTAAGGTAGCACTGTTAGCCACTAAAGGACAAACAGTTAATTTACTGAAGTTTTACCTTTAGACAGCAAGAAATGTCTGAATAAGTGAAGCCTATCTAACTCATGTCCAGCGATATATCATAGCAAAATTAATTTTAGTGTATCAAACTAGCCATTGAAAACAAATGCATTGTCATTATTTTAGTGCATTCAATATCATTGTCAGGTATCCAGCGTTTTGCTATCCGGCATTTTGCTACCTTTGAATGTTTGCTACTCTGGCCTGTCACACAAGTTTGGCATTTCGCTACCTAGACATTTCGCTACCCAATTTGGTTATTCATTATTTTTGGGTTTGATAGATGCCTAGGGCTCCTCATAAGAGGGAGTAAACTGAACAAATCCAACATTTCTCAGTAATTTCAGCACCAAAATCTATTGTGTGACTACTCATTGGAATCATTTTGAAGAGATGATTCTAGTGAGTAGTGACATCATAGGGTTTAATGCAGAAATAAAAAAAACAGTTTTTGAAAAACTCCCCTTATAAATCTAGAGCTCTGTGTGTGTTTTTACTTATACTCTGATGTGACATGTCCATATAAGAGATTTTTATTTACTAATCTGGATCCAAACTACAGGAAATGAATGTTGCCTGATATATAGCAGAAATATATTCAATTTTTACCTAATATTTATATGCTTCTGTGTTAAAAGATTTACCAATCTGATGTGATTGCATGGATAAAGAAAAATTTATCTAATCTGGAACTTGAAGTGACGAGATACACTGATTTACAGATCCGTCTTTTGTGAAAAGAGATAAATGACCTGTATTACACACAGAAAACCATTGAAGAAATAATTAAAATCAATTATCATGTTTATTTGTTAACGTCTGATTCTGCCATCTATGGGCTAATTGGACTGCAGGGTAAGGAATGTAACAAAGAAGTTATCATCAACTCATCCATTGAATTCATCATTTAACGGACAGTAAAACCAACTTGAGTAGTTCATAAATGAGTGACATAAATAATAAGATGATATAATATGTCATCTATTTAAAACAAGCTGAAAAATCAAAGGACAGATTATTGACAGATTTGTGTATTTTTAATTATAAAATTTTATTTTAGAAGCCAGTCTTTTTTAACATTGATGATTGAGACGATTCTGCAATTCAAACTGATGTGAATAGTACACTTGTTCGGAGCACTTTTACAATTAGTCCGCCACCAAAAATGACATTTTTTATGGATCAGGTTATTTACTGAGGTTAATGTCACAAGAAATGCCTGAAATGGCTAGATTAATGTCACAAGAAATGCCTGAAATGGCTAGATTAATGTCACAATAAATGGCCAGGTTAATGCCACAAGAGATGGCCAGTTAAATTGAGTTAATTTCTACAAAAATACCAAAAGACCTGCGGACAGATTATAAAGTTTACCCTTTCCTTAATTTTGGTGGCGGACTAATTGTACTTCTACCAATTAACAGCCGCCATTATCTTGCTGACTCTGTCGTATTGTATGTGCGAAACCCTAGCGCACTTGTCCTATGAGTATGTCAGTGACAAACATATATTTTAGGCAGCAAATAAATATTGAGGGTAGCGAAATGTAAAATTGGGTAAAAATAGCCTGGACAACAAACTGACAGGTGCAATAGACAGGGAAGTCCATGCATGGTCAAATGACAAACAATAAAAAATACATTTGTACCTGTTCAGTCCGCCAAGTCCAACTCCTAGTGACAAGTCCTTCACAAACATATATAAAAAGCTTACTTGTTTAATGCAAACAGTGTAGATCTAGATGAGAGGTACCTAATAAATTGTAACAAAAACACCTTTATATTGGACGCTGAACGGTTTTGTTGTTAGAACTGGACAGTATGTTTACATCAGATTGACACCATAAGTGCATGTACTTGATCACATACACCATGATTTCGTTTACTACGCCACGGTACCTATTTTCAGTGCTTTATGATTCACACCTCTCTCCCAGTAAAACATAAACTTGAGGATTGCTACAAAATTATCTGGCACTCTGGCCTTGTCTGCGCTGTCATTTTCAAAGTTTAACAAATATACTCACCACGGCTACCATGCTGTCCAGAACTTTGATTCCCCATTTCTCCGACTTATACTGTCTATAAATTCAGGTATCGGCTCATAGTTGTTGTTCCCACGAAGCAATATTTGTCTGCTAATTTCATCACAAATTTTCTTGAAACGTTTACTGTCAATTTTTAAACCGCTTACATCTTCGAAAATAAATAATAAAAACTCGCGAGTTTTTCAATTAGTAAGCGCCCCTTAATACACACAATAATTTCATAAGAGAATTTTTATCACTTCAGAGTTGGTATTATTTATTTTCACTACCTCAAAATAACACAAGACTTTTAATTTTGACATTTTTGTTGTTATTTACTTTTGTGCATGCTACAAGCGGCATTGGTCTGAAAAATCCATTGAAGAGGTTGCCAAAATTTCTAAGCCCCCCTCTGAGAGGTAAAGGTGGTGTCATAGTCACACACTGGTATTTTATAGATTAAAGAAATGGAAATAGTAATGTGACAAAACTAATTTTGTTCGATGATTCGCAT
The DNA here is from genome assembly GCA_922989275.2 of Gari tellinella. Taxonomy (NCBI): domain Eukaryota; kingdom Metazoa; phylum Mollusca; class Bivalvia; order Cardiida; family Psammobiidae; genus Gari; species Gari tellinella. The sequence continues at coordinate 53,620,551 of OV277866.1, forward strand.
TTATTCAATTTTCTCCTTGTAAATGATAAAAGAGATAACAGGTAGATACGCATTCGGACAAACCTATATTTCTCGGATACCAAAATTATTATTGCGTCGGCCCGGTCTTATTTCGCCCTATATAATCTATGGTCTAAATACTCAATTTTTTGCTAATTTCAAATCAAGATCCACGCTATGAATGACATTTTAGGATCTTTGGCTTACTGTGTCAGTACTCTAACCACTAAGCTACCGAGCCATCCAATCCAGGACGTATTGATTTTCCACCAAGTACCTGTACCGGACCTTGGAATTATATAAGACGGAATAGCAACTTAGTGAAGTTGAATACACGAGCATCTGAGCTCTCACGGCGGTAGAATTTTGCGATATTATGTTTCATATGACAACATCTTCACTTTTTGCCTCGTTGTCTGCCATTTCTGGGGTGAAAATTTACCGACTCGAGTGTATTTATTGACATTTTAGTGGATTTAAACGACTTGGTGGACATTCTTATCGATTCATGGGAATATAAACCCGTGAAAAATGCTTCGAAACAGACATTAATCATATTGACTACCGATAGACATTATCTTATCATGTCTCGCGAAGTTTCATTTGCGCCGCACGAGATTTGCGATATAGCGTGAGGTTGCAATTCCGTGAGTGTATATTTCTGTGACCGGACCACACTCAAATCCAACTACATTGCTCTTTCTTTTTCACTGAGATTCGCCCTGAATCTCACAAGACAACACAGCATTTACACTGTCCAATTTACGATGGGCGCCAAATGACTGACCAGTGAAAAAATTGATGCCCGACCGGGACTTGAACCCAGGGTCTCTGTCTTACCGTGCCAGCACTGAGCTACTGAGCCACCCGGTCCGTGACTTATTGATTTTCAAACAACTACCTGTACCCGAGTTCGACCATCAAGTACCTGTACCTGACCAAGCTCAATCCCACTACACTAACCCTTCCCCTTTTCCCCCTTGAGATTCGCCCCGAATCTCACAAGGAAACAAGGCATGTACATGGTCCGATTTACGTTTGGCTCCAAATGTAACAGGACTGGTGGAAAAATTGCAGCCTGACCGGGACTCGAAACCAGGGTCTCTGGCTTACAGTGCCAGTACTCTTACCACTGAGCTACCAAGCCATCCAATCCGGGACTTTTTGATTTTCAAACAACCACCTGTACCCGAGTCCGACCAAACTCCATCCCGCTACATTAGAATTGAACCCATATCATGACCATACATGTATGTGATATTTTCTTGGACCTAAATAGGGAGATCTGGATAGTGTCAGGCATCAATATGTCATGCATCATATCATGGGCTGCTTCAAGAGTCGTGCCTCTACCTACATTTTGGATCCTTAAATGAGTTCATCAGGGTTTTACTTTCAAGCTGCTTTAAGTGTGCGTGCATCTGCCCATAAAAATTAGGAACAGACTATGTATTGTAGTAAATACTAGTAATGATTCCCTTGCGAATCTGCTTAAATTTTCTAAATCCATTTTCAGGTCAGTTGGACACACTAAGAATGCTGCTGTACGTTATTGTTGGAGTTCCAGTGGCAGTTTTGATGATACTGAAGATCTATGTAGAGAGCATCAAAGGAAAGTGTACTAGCACGGTAGATCTCACAGGCAAAACAGCCCTAGTCACAGGAGCAAACACTGGTACAGTAATACCTCAGTGATCTACAATTAGTCAGGGCTCCAGATAAGAGAGCGTAATTTAAACAAATCCAATATTTGCTCGCCTATTTCAGTACCAAATCCTAAGGTGCTACTACTGATTAGAATTGTCTCAAAGAGACAATTCTAATGAGTAGTGACACCGTAGGGTTTAATGCAGAAATAAAGATTATATTTTTTTAAATACTCCCCTTTTCTTTAGCTTTGATTAGTCAAGTCCTATGGTCTGATGATCACCAGTTTTTCCACTGGATCACTTGAATTCCTGTCTTGCTGGTCCTTATGTCCACCAGAACATTACAAATCTAACTGTAAGCCCAAACCCATGGTTTGTTTTCCAACATAGAATTCAGCTAATGAAACGTGTTTAGAAATATGAACTATTTAATCTATGACCAAGACTTCCCAAGCGTTAGTGACTTAGTGTACCTGTTTTGATCTTAATTTGTGCTAATTGGTTTTATGTTCTGTAGGACCAGTTATAGTCCCTAAGGACCAGTGAGTTTAGAGAGTCACTGGTCCTGTGGACCACCAGGCTCTACCAGTTAGTGTCAAACCCTGTACCTGAATTAACCCTTTATTCCATTGTGCATTTTAACACATTTAATTTATTCCTCCACTGATGAAAATAGTTCTAGTGTATACAGTCATTGCTACTTGAGAATGATATGATAAATAAAGTAAAACCTCTCTGTTATGACCACTAAATTTTGTTAGTTTATCACAGGTTGCTGCTTAAAGCAAGGTGATAGTAAAACACCTTCTGGAGCTCTGTTTTACTGTGACCTTACTTTAAGCTATCACCAGTATTTTATACAATCAATTAGCCTTCGTTTTAGTGGTCAGAATAGCTAGATCCAAGGCAGTCCAGTATCCTATACCTAAAACATACAGTATGTTTTAGGTATAGGATACTGGACTGCCTTGGATCTAGCTAGGCGTAATGCAAAGGTCATTCTGGCATGTCGGGACTTAGACAAAGGTCAAGAAGCTGTGAGGGGCATTGTGGCAGCGACAGGAAATAACAAGGTGGTTGTGAGAAAACTGGATCTCAGTCGTATGAAGTCTGTACGACAGTTTGTGGAAGAATTTCTGTCGGAAGAGTCTCACCTACATATTCTAGTGAACAATGCTGGAGTAGCAGGTTTGAATGTTTCTTAATTGTTCTTAGCTTGCGAATTTTTCTGAAATCTTCAGATTTTTTAGCTCACCTGAGCACAAAGTGCTCAAGGTGAGCTTTTGTGGTCAGTCAATGTCCGGCGTCCGTCGTCGTGCGTTGTGCGTCGTGCGTTGTGCGTCAACAATTTCTTCAAACATCTTCTTCTCAAAAACCACTTGCTTGATTGCAACCAAACTTCACAGGAATGTTCCTTGGGTCAAGCTCTTTCAAAGTTGTTCAAAGAATTTGAAACCATGCAGAACTCTGGTTGCTATGGCAACCAAAGTGAAAAAATAAGGAAATCTTAAAAAATCTTCTTGTCACAAACCACAAGAGCCAGAGCTTAGATATTTTGCACATAGCATTACCTATAGGTCCTCTATCAAAGCTGTTCAAATTTTGCCCCTGGGGTCAAAATTGGCCCCGCCCCGGGGGTCAACGTTTTACATAGAGTTATATAGTGAAATGTTCAAACATCTTTTTCTCTGAAACCAATATGTCCAGAGCTTTGATATTTAGCATGGTATTACTTCTAGAGGTATTTGACTTATGTTGTTGAATCGGTTCCGGTCCCTTGCATATCTGGGTCACCGAAGCTAAAAACAGATTTTTTTTCCATGAGAACTTAAAAAATCTTCTTGTCTGAAACCATAGTACACTTAGCTTAGATATTTTGCACATAGCATCGTCAACAGATCCTTTATCAAAGTTGTTCAAATTTTGTCCCTGGGGTCAAAATTGGCCCCGCCCTGGGGATCACAGTTTTACATAGAGTTATATAGTGAAATGTTCAAACATCTTTTTCTCTGGAACCAATATGACCAGAGCTTTGATATTTGGCATGATGTAACTTTTAGAGGTCCTTCACATATATGGATGAATTGGTTCTGGTCTGTTGCATATCTGGGTCACCGGAGCTAAAAATAGATTTTTTCAATGAAAACTTAAAAAATCTTCTTGTCTGAAACCATAGTACACTGAGTTAAGATATTTTGCACATATCATCGTTTACAGGTCCTCTATCTTAGTTGTTCAAATTTTGCCCCTGGGGTCAAAATTGGCCCCGCCCTGGGGGTCACCTTTTACAAATCTTCTTTTCTGAAATCACGTGACCCATCCTAGTGTCACCATTGTCAGGTGAGCGATCAAGGGCCATTCTGGCCCTCTTGTCTTAATTACTACGGACCTACTGATTTTTCCCGAAATCTTAGAATTCTACTCGTACTTTATTTTTTCCCCCCCTTTTTTACACTCTGGAAACATTGATATGGGTGTCAAACAGTTTAGATCCAGATGAGACACCACGTTATGGATAATGTGGCATCTGATCTGGATCCAAACTGTTTGCATAATTATTTTATAGAGCCTGGCAGAAAATCTTTAAGAGTTAAGGTACGATTCTTAGGTCAAGTTTGAATGTGACTCATGCGCTGTCAAAAAATAGGTCACTAGGTCACATCATATAAAAACCTGGTTAATTCTTTGGACACCAGTTTGCTTTTAATCTTTAATTAAAATGATGTGTGTGTTGCCCTGGATAAAATCTAGATCATGTTTGAATATGGGTCTTCTGAGGTAAAAACTTGGTCACAAGCTCTGTTTTTTAGCTCACCTGGCACGTAGTGCCAAGGTGAACTATTTTGATTGTCCTGTGTCCATTGTCGTCCGTCGTGCGTCGTTCGTCGTCAACAATTTCTTTGAACAACATCTCCTCTGAAACCACTGGATTGATTTTTACCAAACTTGGCAGGAATGATCCTTATATGGTCCTCTTTCAAAGTTGTTCAAACATTTCCGGTCCCTTACATATCTAGGTCACAGGAGCTAAAAATAGATTATTTCAATGAAAACTTAAAAAGTCTTCTTGTCTGAAACCACAGTACCCTGAGCTTAGATATTTGGCACAAAGCATTGTCTTCAGGTCCTCTATCAAGATTGTTCAAATTATGTCCCTGGGGTAAAAAATGACCTCGCCCCGGGGGTCGTAATTTTACATAGAGTTATATAGTGAAATCTTCAAACATGTTTTTCTCTGAAACCGATATGGCCAGAGCTTTGATATTTGGCATGGTGACACTTCTGGAAGCCCTGAACCAATATTGTAAATATGGTCCTGGTCCGCTGCATATATAGGTCACAGGAGCTAAAAATAGATTTTTTCCAATTAAAACTTAAAAAATCTTCTTGTCCGAAACCACAGTACCCTGAGCTTAGATATTTGGCACAAAGCATTGTCTTCAGGTCCTCTATCAAGATTGTTCAAATTTTGTCCCTGGGGTCAAAAATGACCCCGCCTCGGGGGTCATAATTTTACATAGAGTTATATAGTGTATTTATCTGAAACTATTATGGCCAGAGCTTTGATTTTTGGCATGGTGACATTTCTTGAAACCCTTAACCAATATTGATTATATGGTTCCGGTCCGTTGCATATCTAGGTCACAAGAGCTAAAAATAGATTTCTTCAATGAAAACTCAAAAAAATCTTCTTGTCTGGAACCACAGTACCCTGAGCTTAGATATTTGGCACAAAGCATCATCTTTAGGTCCTCTTTCAATGTTGTTCAAATTATGTCCCTGGGGTCAAAACTGCCAAGGCCCTAGGGGTTACAGTTTTACATAGTGTTATATAGTGAACTCTTCTTCTCTGAAACTATTATGGCCAGAGCTTTGATATTTAGCATAGTGACACTTTTTGATGTTTTTTTACCAATATTGCTGAAATGGTTCGGGTCTGTTGCATATCTTGGTCACATTAGCTAAAAATAGATTTTTTTCAATGAAAAATCTTCCTGTCTGAAACCATCCATGTACAAAATATTTGACAGAACACTTAATTGTCAAGTTCATCAGCAAAAATTATGTCTCTGGGGTAAAAAATGATCTCACCCCAGGGGTTATGTGACCCTTGTGTAGGGTTTTCCAGGTGAGCGATATTTAGGCCCGCATGGGCCTCTTGTTCTTGTTTTTGTTCACCGCACACTCTCTATACACTCAGGCCTTTTTCTGGCCATTTTGGGAAAAACTGCATTGTCCGATTTGGGAAGTTTTCGGCGCGAAAAATCATGTTTTGGGAAGAATTTTTAGAATTGATTTCACACATGTAGTAGATCTTTCCACTTGTTTTATTAGTTTTTATTTGAATTTGAGTTACAGTAACAACCTGTATAAAAAATAAAAAAAATAAAAAATTTCTTTATTTTAATATTTATTTTTTTAAATGGGGATTTATTTTTTTTAAATTGGGAATATTTTCTACCATTTCCCATTGGGAATGGGTCAGTTTACCAGACCCGCGGATACACCAGAAAATGGCCTGACACTGTTCCAAAGTGATACTGTTTTGGTCAAATCTATTGCTGATTATGTCTTCTGCTTACCTTTGCTGTGCTTTGTGTCACATTTTAGGTATTCAGCTAGCCATGACAGAAGAGGGCTTTGAGACTATGCTTGCTACAAATCACTTTGGACCATTCCTCTTAACCAATCTGCTACTGGGTAATGATTTATTACTACCTCCCTTGAATTTCACTTCCAAATGTGTCCCATTGTTGGTATGTAACAATGGTGCCAGCTTAACCCTTTACTCCATAGCCTGTTTTCATTCCTCTTAACCAATCTGTTACTTAGTAATGATATATTATTACCTCCCTTGAATGTCACTCCAAATGTGTCCCATTGTTGGTCTGTAACACTGGTGCCAGCTAAACCCTAATTTACATCATAGCCTGTTTCCATTTCTTAAGACAGTCAAACTATTATTTCAACTCTAAATATCTCTTGTGAGTATTTATAATCCTTTTTGGACTCTTCTAGTACAGGAATTTTGAACCAGTCTACTGTTGCATTTTTGGTATGGCAACAAAATTCATTGAAAATATCAAATAGTGCATACCCTGATCAGAGGGCTCCTATAGGAGCCCTCTGATCGGGGTCTACAATGTTTGCATATGTAATCAGTAATCTCTACATAGGGCTGTAGGGTTGAAAGTGTTAAAGTAGGTTGAAAGTAAAGCAAAATGCACCTCATGACTATACATTGTATAATATTGAGGTATTTGATTATTCATTAGAGGAAAATTAACCCTTTACCCCATAAACACGCTATTTTACGCCTTTAATTTATTCATCCACTGAAGAAAATAGTTCCAATTTATACTGTTACAAAAAAAGAATAAAAATAAATATTTTCTGTATTCTAGCAGATAATAGCTTAAAGTAGGCTGAAAATAAAGCAGAATGCTCCTTAAGGCGCATTCTGCTTTACTTTCAACCTGCTTTAAGTGGTCAACTATTTTCAAAAATAGAAACAGGCTATGGGGTAATGGGTTAAAGGCGTAGAAATGTATATCTATGTTGTAAAGGGTTAAAAGACTGAAACTTTAAAATTTGACCATTTTAGACCTTCTAGAGAAATCTCAGCCAAGCAGAATAGTAAACGTGTCTTCCATGGCCCATACTTGGTCAACAAGTCTTGATGTCAACAATCTAAGGGCGGAAAAGAGCTATGATATTCGACAATTCTACCAAATGGGCAAACTAGCGAATGTATTATTTACTAGAGAACTAGCTGTACGTCTGGAGGGGAAAGGTGAGGCTAGTTGTGTGTGTAGGGCTGTTAAATCTTTGCTCCATGTAAACACCTTTTAGTCCTTCCTGCTACTGAAATGTGTTAAAGAGACTTAAGACCAAATACTATATTTTCAATAAAAAGAGAACATGCGCAAGGAGAAAATGCTCAATAGCAAATGTCTGGCGTTATCATGCATATGGGTGGAGTAGAGTTTTGTTTTTAACTTTGCTATATACAATAAATAAGATAAAATAGACAGTCAGATATTACGCCACCATGATCTAATACAGGCACACATTGTAGAGCATATCATGTTAATTTTTTTGCTTTCTCTGCATGTGTTTGAATTCAAGCGGAGTTTTTTTTAATGTGATTTTTTTATCATAAAACTTTTTCTTTAAACTAATATAAACATGTTACCGTACTTTGGGCGAAAATTAAAAGCCCATATGTATCAATGTCCCGTTTCATGAAACATCGTAAACCTATCGTATAATTACGCACCATTGTCTGATTAACGATAGCGTTGATGAAACGCATTTCGATATATGGTATATAAGATCTTAAACCACCTATAGTACCGTATCGTATATATACGATATGATACAATTTACGATTGTTTAATATCGTATATGTTGATGAAACGGGCCCCAAATTCGTAACAGAAATACCTTGTTGATAAAATGGCGCCGAAAGTAGAACGGATGCTAAAACGGAATGACTAAAATACGCTATGTCCGAAAATGTCAGTATGTTTCTGTATTCGCTTATCCTAAAAATTACTAACAACAGAATGAATTTTAAGGGTATTTTACATCTGGTAAAAAATCCTCGATTACAAAAATTAAAAATTAATACAACTCCTACTTAGTTCGTAAATTGTTTCGATGCGTAAGGTGAATAATAAGGTCAGTCAGACTGGTTTACAGTATATCGCATTGACTGTATCAGTTTTAACGTGCTAAAAAATAAGGATACCGCCTAAGGTAAATAGTGAATGTTTCCTGTTTCAGTTTGCGTTCGAGAATGTTGTTTTTCAAGGAATTAACGCTCGTGTAAATTATAGTTTGGGATATCTGCTTACACAAACAACTTTGATAAAAGTAAATAAAGGTAAACAATAGTGTGTTTGCACGTATCATTTACGTAGCACGAATTACAGGTTAAAGGACGGATGTGTGAATCTTCAGGCATATGTTTGGGTCGAGTTATATGTCACCGGCGATAATTGACATCTTTGTTGGTCAATAATAAGGATATTTTGGGGTGTTGAATTTTCGCCATTCGTAACAGGTGGCCAAACAGACCAATTATTAACCACGGCCAATTATTCCCAAAGTACGGTATATAGACACCTAGCACCCATTTACAAAAAAAAACAGGTTTTAAGGCCAAATTTGGTTTTGACAGTGTCTTTAAAGACAGGTGGAAATTTTTAAAACAAAATTAATGTAAAAAGAGCACTCATATAAAGGAACAATTGGCTTAAAGTAGGCACCTGCCTCAAATGATATGTATGTATGTATGCCATATCAATTGGATAAAGATTAATTTCTTCATAGCTATGGAGAAAAATGATTAACAAGTGGTATGGTCACTGAGATCCTAATTAACCTATAAATGGTAAGGACTCTTTAGTAGGGATGTCAACGGATACCAAAATCACTATTCGGATATCCGTATGAGTATCCGGATAGTATTCGGATATTCGCATCCATTCAAATCACATGGAAAATACCGACGACATTTTTTGTTGTTGATTATTCAAAAGTAAATTAAATCTGCACGTATATAGTCTGCACGTATCAAATAATTTGTATATATACCGTAATAAAGTTTCTTTGTGGAACAATTACTTGTAAATCTTGTTTAATTTCATACCTATTACACGTCGATTCCTATTATTATGATAATTAGTTGCACGCGCTAGCTAATCATCTTAACCTTACATGTATTACACATGTGTAGTTTACCGTCGCTGTGTTTGTGCAGCTTCCGGGCCAGTATAAAACAGCCATTAAACTTCAAACAATGAACTTGTTAACTTAGTCTACTTTTTTGTGAAATACGTGCAGATTTAATTTACCAATCTTTATAATCGGATATAAAAGGGTCTAGCATCACTCTTGTTTTAGAATTGGGACTTGATATGTTTAGGCCTTTAATAACTTGTTGTCGAATTGCTTATGAAATTACGTAATATGGCTGTAAGCTTTCACACAGAGGAGTGACACCTCCGAGAATTCATCAGAACTTAAAACAATATCAACTGAAATTGGACAAGAAAAATAATAATAAACGACATAGATCTACTTATTTTAACATCTTACTGACATATCTATCAAATTATCTTAAATAGTTCAAAAACTAAAGTTTTATAAGCATAACCCAATTAGTACTAAGTCAAGCTCCTAATACCTCATTAGTGACTTGTGATAATTGCCCCCAGACAATGCGACCCATGCAGCCCTGCTGATCCAGGCAAACTGTGATAGCCGTTATCAAAACAATGACCTTTAATCCGCGACAAGAACACCATAACAATTACACACATGTTGTTTTAACTGATGTCAAAGGCCAGTATAGGGCGATGTTTGCAAACTCCGAACACAATTTTTCCGCTATGTTACAATAGGGGATCATGGGTAATTGCACTGGTTATGTAACAGTTTGATCGCTACCTGTATCTTCAGGCAGACAATGAAATAATCGTCAACGCTTGCGGTAGTATTGGAATTTGAATGGATTGGTGTCGTAATTTAAATCAAATAAGTTGAAAAAAAGAGAAATTAAAAAAAAAAAGTTCGTCCAGAGCTATTCGGATACCGAATTAATATCCGGATATTCGGTGCTATCCGAATATCCGGATATCCGAATATCCGTTGACATCCCTACTCTTTAGTCATAATTAAGCAGTATATTTCTTATGATGCAAAATTCATGACTGTATAAATTATTATCTATTTTCTTTGGTGGAGGAATAAATTAGAGGTGTTAAACTGTTAATTATCTATAAAGCAATTAAGAATTATTGTAAACTCATTCACTTCTGAAACTTCAACAGTACAATTTTAGTTTCCAATTGACTCTAGTCCATATTTTACTATTTAGGGTTGTTTGTTACAATATATTAAACAAACAATGCAGATCCTGATTAGAGGACTCTTTTAGGGGTCCTCTGATATGAGTATTGTTTGCATAGGACAAGTGTACTCGTCCCCGGTACAGTGTTTGTAAAGACGAGAATACCCATCACAAATGTTCAATGAGTTAACCCGTTGAACCCTAGTCATGAATATATGTGTCATTTGCAAACAGTGTACCTCTGAGTAGTACACTTGTCCTATGCAAACAGTGTTGACCCTGATCAGAGGGCTCCTTAAGGAGCCCTCTGATCAGGGCCTACACTGTTTGTCATTTTGAAATATATTGTTAAAATCAACCCTAAATAGTCAAAAATGAACTAGACTTATTTTTAAATAGGAATTGTCCATTTGAAGTTTTAGGGGTGAATGAGGTAATGTAGATGTGATGGATGTTTTTTGTCCAGGTGTGACGTCATACTGCACTCACCCAGGGTTTGTGAAAACAGATCTATATAGACATGTACTCATCTTTAAACTGATCTTTGATTCAGTCGGCTATCTCTTCATAAAGGTAGGATAGAATGCACATGTATAACAACATTAACAAAACATGCATGCTATAATAAAGTGCCATTATAGATACAACTAAAAAAAAGATGTGGTTTGAAGACAGGTTTTTTCTTAAACCATTACTCCATAAATATGCCTTTTTAGGCCTTAAATTCACTCAAGCACTGATGAAAATACATGTATTTCCATTTTATATTGTCATCATTATTTACTGTGAGAAATAATTTCTAGATCTACTAGATGGTAGGTTAAAGCAGGCTGAAAGTAAAACAGAATGCACATTCTGCTTTACTTTTAACCTGCTTTAAGTGGTCACCCATCTTCAAAACTAGAAACGGACTGGAGGTAATGGGTTAAAGTGGGATGACGGAGATTTCTGCTTTAATTTCATCCTGCTTTAAGCAGTCTTCTGCCTTAATCATTGAAAAACTAACCATGAGTTATGGTAGTGTTACAACTTTTCGTTAATACAATATCCTTTACCATTATATAATTGTGAGTGGTAATTTTGGCATGGCTTCTCTCTAATACAGTATAACCTCTGTCGATCGACACCTCTCTTGACCGGAAACCTCTGTTATCCGACCCTGCTGTTTGGTCCCGGCAGATTCCTTATATATTTTATGTAGCCTAATTCTCTCTTGATCGGATCCTCTGTTAACCGTTATCCGACATACCTTGACGGACCAAAAAAGGCAAATTAGAGGTTTTTCACACCCCGTTATCCGACGAAATGCTGACCTTTGATCATTTACCGACTCTACACGCGCAGGTGATAATGACACACATTGCTCGGATGGCCGTGTAAAACAACATGCATTGTTGAAACAATGAGTGATATCTAATGCGCCTTCCGCATAGGTCGAGTCTATAGTAATAATCACAGGCGTAAAGATGTATGCTCAATTTATATTGAGAGAAAATAAAAACATTCTCGCAATTTGAAGTTTTTGTTATTTTCCCTCTAGTTCGACAGAAGAATGTACTTGTATATAAAATGTAAATACGAATGTGCCGGTGGTTAAGTCGATCCCTTAATATCTACATGTATTCGTGTTTACTTCCGATTGTACACTGACAATACACGTTTATGCCTACTGTAGAACGAACAATGGAAAAACCAAGTAGATCCGGAGCAGGGGACTCCTATTTTAATCCTGGAATAACCTGACAAGGATATGCTGCAGTCATGCAAGCATATTTAATAAGTCAATCGGCATCGAGAAATTCGCGACAATCTTTGGGTTTGTAAACTTGTGAACTTAGGCCTAATTCCGTTAACCGACAACCTCTCTTAACCGACTTACAAACATGGAACCATGGGGTGTCGGATAACGGAGGTTATACTGTACAATATATGGTATATAGCCATGTTTGATGTTTGTGGTATTGCTTCTCTTCTCTCTAATACAATACATGGTATTTAACCATGGTTGGTGGTTGTGGTATCACTTCTCTCTAATACAATACATGGTATTTAACCATGGTTGGTGGTTGTGGTATCACTTCTCTCTAATACAATACATGGTATATAACCATGGTTGGTGGTTGTGGTATCACTTCTCTCTAATACAATATATATAGGATATTACATGAGTGTTCATAGTTAATTGGATTTATTAAACAAGTCTTTTAGAAAACGATAAAAATGAGGCTTTGCCGAGTTTTTATCGTTTTCTAAAACGACGAGTTTGATAAATCCAATAAATTATTAACACGAATGTTATATTCTTTTTATAACATAACCTAGAAATGTTATTTATCGCAAACTTTGAGGTCAAGTGAATGCTAAGCGCGATATAAGTAGATCTATACAGGAAAAAAAGTTGTTCCAAATTAACCCCGTTCACTAGCATAATGTTTATGTTGTTATATGTATTAATAAACACTTCCATGTAGATCTAATATTGATTAATTACACCAAAAATCTATAAATTGAATCTACATGATGGAATGAAGACGTTGGAAATCGAACGCATTTTAAAACGTATTTTAATGACGTCACAAGTAAACGACGTCGTGGCGTACCTCATTTGCATAGTTATATAACTAGTTATATTAAAATTATGACATTTTAACAATGGGTGTTATTCAACACTCACGCCGTCTGTTATGTTATAAATGGTACATAACCATGGTTGGTGGTTGTGGTATCACTTCTCTCTTATACAATATATGGTATATAACCATGGTTGGTGGTTGTGGTATCACTTCTCTCTAATACAATATATGGTATATAACCATGGTTGGTGGTTGTGGTATCACTTCTCTCTAATACAATGTATGGTATATAACCATGGTTGGTGGTTGTGGTATCACTTCTCTCTAATACAATATATGGTATATAACCATGGTTGGTGGTTGTGGTATCACTTCTCTCTAATACAATATATGGTATATAACCATGGTTGGTGGTTGTGGTATCACTTCTCTCTAATACAATGTATGGTATATAACCATGGTTGGTGGTTGTGGTATCACTTCTCTCTAATACAATATATGGTATATAACCATGGTTGGTGGTTGTGGTATCACTTCTCTCTAATACAATATATGGTATATAACCATGGTTGGTGGATGGGTATCACTTCTCTCTAATACAATATATGGTATATAACCATGATTGATGGTTATGGTATCACTTCTCCCTCTATACAATATATGGTATATAACAACTGTTGGGTTATGGCATCGCTTTTTATGCCCCCTGCATCGACAGCTGCAGAGGCATATAGTAAAAGTCCTGTCTGTCCGTCCTTTAGCGGAGGAAATATTGAAATAAAGAGTTCAAGGATTCTGTAGTAACTGTTAATTTATAAAATGTACAGATGCTAGCTTCATATAAAAAATAGTTGTTTTGTAGCTGGCTTCAATAGTTAGTTACTAGATAGAGACATAAATATACCTGTCTAAAAATGCCTCATGATCAATGTTGCAACACCACAGTGCTTTCAGTGTTCTTGATATAAGATGAAAAGGTCATGACAACTGTCAAAGCTCATATTTAACCCTTTACCCCATAAATATGCCTTTTTACGCCTTTAATTTATTCATCCACTGACAAAAATAGTTCAAATGCATACAGTTATGAATATGTATCATAAGGAACATTTTCTATATTCTAGCAGATGGTAGCTTAAAGCAGACTGAAAGTAAAGCAGAACGTGCCTTAAGGCACATTCTGCTTTACTTTCAACCTGCTGTAAGTGCCTAAGTGGTTACCTATTTACAATTCAAAATCAGGCTATGGGGTAATGGATTAACAGACCTTGCGTTTGTAACTTTGAAACCATGTAGCCAGTGTGTCTACAATAAAATTGATTCGCAAAACAACAAAAAAAGCAAGTGGGTGTAGCTGATTATGAAATTTTGTCAGGTTATGTCCTGAATATAGGTCAGTAGGTCAAACCACAGAAAAGGTGCTTGGACATTCCAGGGGCCATAGTTTACCCCAATCTTCTTGAAACTATGTACTGCATGAATATGGCTCCATAGAGTTAAAAAGAAGTTCTCATGGCTAAAGCATAAAAAAGCTGTTTATCACTTGGTTTACATTTTTAGACTCACATTCATAAAACTACCTCTGAATGAATTACATAAGTCTAAACAATATGGTTTACTTTAGGTCAATACAAATTGTTTTAAGGTTAAAAAAATAGGACAAGTTTCAAAACACTCAAGGAGCCTTTTGTTGTGCCCAAAGTCTATGCTCTCAGTATAATCGTCTTGACAAAATCTAGGTCAAATATGAATCTGGGTTTTAATGGATTAACTCATTACCCGATAGCCTGTTTCTAGTTTTGAAAATAGGTGACTACTTAAAGCAGGTTGAAAGTAAAGCAGAATGCGCCATATGGCGCATTCTGCTTTACTTTCAGCCTGTTTTAAGCTATTACCTGCTAGAATAAGGAAAGAATTAAATATGACACATATTCATTACGGTATATATTGGAACTATTTTCTTCAGCGGATGAATAGTGTGCATGTGCTACAAGTCGCTTCTATAAGGGAAAGGGTTAAAGTAGGACCATTGATGGAAAAGGCTTCTGGTTACATTTGGGGCCATGGTTTTAGCCCAAACTTAGTCTTACTC
Organism: Gari tellinella; assembly: GCA_922989275.2. Lineage (NCBI taxonomy): Eukaryota > Metazoa > Mollusca > Bivalvia > Cardiida > Psammobiidae > Gari > Gari tellinella. Next base: position 53,635,725 of record OV277866.1, read on the forward strand.
TGACAGAATAACCACCTTGATTATACCAGGTATCTAGGTCATGTGTGAATATGGTATATGTTAGATCAAAAAGCAGGTCAGTAGATTGAATTATTGGAACGTTTATGAACACTCTAGAGGCCCAATTTTTAACCACTGCAGTCTTAATGGAACTTATGCATTCTGATTACCTTCACAATGTCTAGGTGACATATGCTTGGGTCATGTTGAGTCAAAAAGCAGGTTAGTAAGTCAAACTGTAGAAAAAGCACTGGACACAACCATGTGTATAGTCCTATATTCTCACATCTCATGTGAGCTCTTCAGAGTCTCATGGTTCTCTTGTCCTGCTTTAAGCATTTGTTGTTGCTTTGTAAAACAGTGTAGACCCAGATCAAACAACTCCTGAAGGAACTATCTGGTATGGGTCTGCACTTTTTTCTTACAAGATTTGTCTTACATGAGCCTGCACTCTTTCCTGTGGAAAAATTTCATTATTTTATGAGCCAGTGAAATAGTTCAGAACTTCAGATGATAGATGTTTATCCCATTACCCCATAGCCTGTTTCTTTTTTTTGAAAATAGTGCACCTCTTAATTTGTCTTAAAGCAGGTTGAAAGTAAAGCAGAATGCACCTTAAGGTGCATTCTACTTTACTTTCAGCCTGCTTTAAGCCATTATCTGCTAGAATATAGAAAATACTTGTTATGAATTCTTATTTGTAACATTATAAATTGGAACTGTTTTCTTCAGTGGAAGAATAAATTAAAGGCGTATTTATGGGGTAATGGGTTTAAGTGGGTTGACATTTATATTTGAATATTTCAGTAGGAGAAAGGTAAAGTTTGTCACAGCTAATGTGGACCATAGGTGTGGCGCTACAGTTGATAGTATCAACTTATCGCAATAGCTGAGGTCACGATATTTTACTATAAAGTGCGAAGTCGGACTATCAATACTATTGGCAATAATTTGAGCTACTATTGATAGATGACCTCTATCACTTTCAACAAAGAAACATAGTAAAAATTGTTTACACGTAGCTCTCTCCCCAACTTGTACCAGAATTGTGTCAGAGTTTTTGGTGATTTCAGTTGTAGAAGCTCACTGTGTACATCCAGGGGTGGTTACTACAGATATTTGGCGAAACCTATCTTTTCTCTTGGCTTGTCTTATGATGCTACCCAAGTATACCTTGATGAAGGTGAGGCAATCTTTTGTCCTAGTATGATTTAAACACACATAACCAGTACCTAAAAACATGTTATTTTAGAACACTGGAATCATATCCAGCTAGTTATTATTGCCCTTTCCGACCGTAGACCCAGTCTGTAAAAACAATTTTGTCCAAGATTCTTCTACAGATTTGTCAATTTTCCTGAAACTTTGCATCATAGTTGTCTTACACACAAAGCCATCCCTTTAGTTCTACATTGTTTTTTAGCTCACCTGGCACGAAGTGCCAAGGTGAACTATAGTGATCACCCTGTGTCCGTCGTCTTCCATCAGTCGTCCTTTAAGTGTGGTCAACTTTTTCTTCAAAGATCTTCTTCTTGAAAACTACTATGCCAATTCATCAAAACTCCATAGGATTGTCCCTTGTAGGGTACTCTCTCAGATTTCTTCAAATATAGGTCATCCAATTGAAATTTGTGGTTGCCATTCCAACCAATTGAAAAATCTTAAATCTTCTTGTCAAAAACTTCTGGTCCGAATCGAAAATAATTTTACCCAAATGTGCCATTGGTGACCCTCTATCAGATTTCATGAAATAATGTAATAAATGAAATAAATGGGTGGGGCAGATTTTCCTCATATGGCTATATAGTGGAAACTTTAAAAATCTTCTTGTCTTAAACTGCTGGTCCAATTCACAAAAAATTTCACACAAACAATCCATGGGTGACCTTCTACCAGATTTCTAAAAATATTTTTTTAAGAATAATTTTACACAAATAATGATTCAAGGGTGACTTTTGCCCGTTTTCTTTAAATAATCTTCCTAGCTCCCACAACATGGCCACCAGTGGGTGGGGGTGAATTTACCTATGATGGCTTAAACAACCACCTGTAAAATCCATTAGGATTCAACTACTATTACAGGAGTTATTCCTCTTTGTAAATAGGATATTCGTACAAAAACATTAATATTGACTAGAATTTCTTTGACATAGCCGCATGAAATATCAAGCTTAAATATAATAACAAGAAATGCATTCTGACAAAGGCCATAATTCTATCATGCACTTTATTCAAATTTCCCCCATTTTCTGACTTATGAAACTCAATTCCTGTAAAAAGTCTTGTTACTAACACTGCATTTGTGCTTGCAAACATTGAGCCTGGTAGTTAGGGTGGAGGTGGGGTGTATTAGTTAGCCTTTGGTTTAGATAGTTTTCTTTAGTTTCATTTACTTTCTCTTACTGCATAGTTTACATTTAGTTTTTAACCCTTTACTCAATAGATATACGATTTTAAACTTTTATTTTATGCATTTATTGTATTCCACTATTGAAGAAAGTGTTGCCAATTTATACAGTCATACATATGTATTATAATAACTATTTTCTATATTAAAGCATATAGTAGCTTAAAGCAGTGTGAAAGTAAAGCAGAATGCACTTTAAGGTGCATTCTGCTTTACTTCAGCCTGCTTGAAGTGGTCACTTATATCTAATACTAGAAACAGACTATAGGGAGTAATGGCTTAAATGGTAAGCTTTTCCTACTTTGTAGCAAAATTTAGGCAAAGTATTTTTTATCAAACACATTTATGACTGTATATATTGGAGCTTTTTTCTTCAGTGGAGGAATAAATTATTGGTGTAAAAAGGCGTATTTATGGGTTAATGGGTTAAAGCAAGTTGGCATTAAGACAGGAAGCTGTTACAGAAACTTCCTGCTTTACTTTCATCTTACTTTAAGTAGTCACATGGCTAACACCTTCAATTAGTCTTATTTTCAGTGGTCATAATGAAATGGTTTTACTGTACATGTATTTTCATTTTTGTGCATAGTTTATCCATTTAGTTTTAATATTAGAAGTAAGAGTTTTCTTCTTTATTGCAATTGTGTACCATTTATTTCATTTCAGATAAGTGTTTTCTTCTCAACTGCAAATTTTATACTTTAGTTTAATAGATATAAACTTTTATATCTAACTTGCAACTGTTAATCATCTGGTCATTAGTTAATTACAGATAAGTGCTTCCTTCTCAACTGCAATGTTTATTCTTTAGTTTAATAAGTATAAATGTTTACATCTTATTTACAACTGTTAGTGATTAGTTCATTATTTCATTAAAGATAAGGGTTTCTATCTCAATTGCCAAGTTTATACTTTAGTTTAATAAATATAAACCTTTACATCTAAATTGCAACTGTTAATAATTTGTTCATTAAAGATAAGTTTTTACTAATTGCAAACTTTACCTATTACTTCATTCATTGAGTTTAACTGTTTAACTGCAACTGTTAATCATTAGTTTATTAAAGATAGGTGTTACCTTCTCAACTGCAAAGTTTATACTTTAGTTTGATAAATATAAACTTTACTTCTAAATTGCAACTGTTAGTAATTTGTTCATTAAAGATAAGTTTTTACTAATTGCAAACTTTACCTATTACTTCATTCATGGAGTTTAACTTTGTGCTCTTTAACAGTCAGTGCTTCCATGGTTGACCAGATTTTACCACTTCTTCAAGCATCAAAACCGCTTACTTGAATCCTGGGATACTTGGCTGGTTGCCTAAGACTATTCCCAATCAACCCATTTCACCCATCCACCATTTGACATGTTCGTACAGTGTTCCTACAGTGGAGAACTATTATTCTTTCCTATTCAAACGCAAACGCAACACAATAAAATGCAGAAAATTATGACATTTTGACAATTCTAACTAATCATGTTAGTATGGGTGGCAAACAGGTTGGAGCTTGATCAGACGCCGGGTTACCCGGCGTCTGATCTGGCTCCAAACTGTTTGCAATGGAAATAATATTGACATTGCCTTTGGAATATTTTAGATGGTATATTCCTTGGTTATAGCTGGGTTAAGTAGATTTTACCTTTTTGTCTGGCGCCAAATCTACTGAATACAAAGCTTTTGTACTTATAAAGTTGTTGCTTTGGTCCATTACTAATCACCCATATCATCCTACCTTGAATTTAACCAAATTTGGACTTTGACTATTTTCAATGGGCTATTTCCCAGATAACTAAAGTTTATCTCTTACTAGAATGGTTGGATGCTTAAAAAGTTGTTGCCATTGACCATCACCAATTCACACATATCACCCTACCTCAATTTGACCTTGACCCAATTTTGACTTAGACAAGATTCAATATATTGTCAAGGATGCCACAAGGGGCATATAAACCTTTATTTTCTTTTGTTTTATGTCATAAATGTTGGTCATTTTGCAGGATTGTATAACAATAAATCTGTATGAATAACTCATATCTTGCCATATAATAATTCCTAGCAGCTTTGTTTAGCTTTAATTGTTTTGTTTTGTTTTCTCCTCAGATGAATTGCCAAGTATATTAATGTATTGATGTAATTTTTATTTTCTGCATTAAATAGTTATTAACCCATTAACCCATAGCTGTGTCTAGCTTTGAATATATATGTGACCACTTAAAGCAGGTTGAACGTAAAGCAGAATGTGCCTTCAGGCACATTCTGCTTTACTTTCAGCCTGCTTTAAGCTATTATCTGCTAGAATATAGGAAATATTTCTTATGATTTTAATTTGTGACAGTATAAATTGGAACTATTTTCTTCAGTAGAGGAATTAATTAAAGGTGTAAAAAGGTGTATTTATGGGGTAATGGGTTAACTGAACCCTTCACCTGCTATTGGTTTACATGTGTATTGATGTGTTTTGAAAACAGTTTAGAATCTGAACATACAGTTTAATATATGAACAAACTGGCTGATCAGGATCTGCACTGTTTTCTTACAGGATCCATCTGACATTGAGTCTGCACTCTTTCCTGGGGTAAAAGAGTCCTTCAGTAATTTTAACCCATTACCCCATAAATATGCCTTTTTAACGCCTAAAATTTATTCCTCCACTGAGGAAAATAGCTTAAATTTATATAGTCATGAATATATTTCATAATAATTATTTTCTATAATCTAGCAGATTATAACTTAAAGCAGGTTGAAAGTAAAGCAGAATGTGCCTTAGGCGCATTCTGCTTTACTTTCAACCGGCTTTAAATGGCAACATACCTTCAAAATTAAAAACAGGCTATGGGGTAATGGGTTAAGCCAACTTACTCCATGATAGATGTTCATAATGGCAGAGTTTTAAACCTCTTTACTCCATAGCCTCTGTCTAGTCTTGGAGGCAGCTGACCACTAAAAGCAGGTTGAAAGTTAAGCAGAATCTGCCTTAAGGCACATTCTGCTTTACTTTCAATCTGCTTTTAGCTACTATCTGCTAGGATATAGAAGATATATTTCTTATGGTTCACATTCATGACTGTATAAATTGAAACTTTTTTCTTCAGTGGAGGATGCGCTAATAGGGAATTCTACAGGGCTGCCATAAGTTAATCTTGAAAAATCCTAAGATTTCCAACTTTTCTATTTTTCAATTGGATTACTTTAAAGCAGATTGAAAGTAAAGCAGAATATGCCTTCAGGCACATTCTACTTTACTTTCAGCCTGCTTTAAGCTTCCATCTGCTAGGATAAAATATTTTGGAAAACTCTTGAGAAACGGCAGCCCTGATTCTATGGAGAGAAAGGGTTAAACATGAATATTGAGCAGGAGAAGGGTTAGGAACTATGTAAGACAGGCTTAGGCTACTTCTCTACCTTCTCAGGGCTGCCATTTCTCCGGATTTTTCCTAAGTCTTCGGATTTTTCTCCTAGCAGATGGTAGCTTAAAACAGGCTGAAAGTAAACCAGAATGTGCCTTATGGCGCATTCTGCTTTACCTTCAACCTGTTTTAAGCAGTCATGTGTCTTAAAAACAAGAAACAGACTATGGGGTAAAGGTACAATTAGTAAAATTGCGTCTGAAAATTTGAAAATTTGAAATCTTAGGATTTTTATGATCAACTTATGGCAGCCCTGCCTTCTCTATTACATTTCAGGCATAACTGCACACACTCTTCACCCAGGACCTGTACCAACAAATATACTTCGCAAATTCTTCCCAAAATTACTCCTACCTGTATACCCAATAGTTGCACATTACTATTTAAAGGTACTAACACATTATACAGTAAAACCTTTCTATTACGACCACTAAAAATAAGACTCATTGATTGTGTAAAAGACAGATGACAGCTTAAAGCAAGGTGAAAGTAAAACAGAAAGCTCTTTTCTGTATTACTTTTGCCTTGCTTTAAGCTATTACCTGTCCCAAACACATAATGATTAAAACAATTTAGTCGCCATAATAGAAGGAAGGGTTTTACTGTACTATACCAATATCAGTTTTAATACTTCTATCTATAGTTGCACATTACAGTGCTCCCTCTCTACAATGACCCTCTGCACAATGATTCCCTCCTTACAACAAAGCTTGCCACTGTTCCCCAAACGAGACAATTGTGTCTTAACATTTTCAGGGCTCCAATATTGTCTATTCTAACACTGCTCGAAACCTACAGCATATAGACAAAGAATACTGAGAAATGTATATTACGTCGCGATAATGAACTGCACGCGCTGCGTTTCCATCCGCTGTTCCATTTGCCCCATACGCGTAATACATAAAAAGTAATTTTACAATTAAAGTCGCGTTAGAATAAAAATTTGTTAGGTCTTAATTCTAACACGTTTCGAAACCTATGTAATAGAGACAAAGAATAGAGAGAAACATATATAAAGCCGCGATAATGAAATACACGCGCGGCGTTTCCATCCGCTGTTCAATTTGCCCCATACGCGTAATACATAAATAGTATTTTTATAATAAAAGTCACGTTAGAATTAAAATAACAAACTCGTAGGTGTTCATTACCGTGCATTAGATCACAGTTAGTCGTTAATATGTGGGTAATTAGATCACTCGGCCTAAAGGCCTCGTGATCTAATGACTCCACATCTCAACTCCTAACAGTGATCTAATGCACGGTAATGAACACCTACGAGTTTGTTATTTCTTAAATTGAAATTGTCATCTGATGTCCTTTTCAAAGAAACATATTGGACGTTTTAACAAAAAAAACATATTGCCAACAACAAACAGCTTGAGTAAAGATTAGACACTGCGTGATGCGACGTCTGATCAGGATTCAAGCTGTATGAAAATATAAGCCAATTTCGCACCCTACAACAAATCCCTCCGAACAACACACAATTTTTTTTCCCATTTGGTGTTGTTGTAGAGAAGGAGCACTGTACTATTTTAAGGGTACTAACACATATACTATACTGTACTATACCAATATCAGTTTGAATACTCCTACTTATAGATGCACATTACTATTTAAAGGTACTAACACATATATACTATACCAACATCAAGTTTAACAATTCCCTCAATAAAAAGTGCATTTCGATGGCATTACGTTTTCTGCTTACCTGTTCAAAGAACAGAAGAGCTAATCCCTTTATTCCATAGCCTGTTTAACCCATTACCCCATAGCCTGTTTCTAGTTTTGAAGACAGGTAACCACTTAAAGCAGGTTGAAAGTAAAGCAGAATGTGCCTTAAGGCAAGTTCTGCTTACCTTTCAGCCTGCTTTAAGCCAAAATCTTCTAGAATATAGAAAATAGTTCTGATGGTACATACTTATGAATGTATCGATTAATACTATTTTTCTTTGGTGGAGGAATAAAGTAAAGGCGATAAAAGGCGTATTTATGAGGTAATGGGTTAAGTCTGTAATTGTGTATCAATGTTTTGTGTGTGTATTTCAGACAGAACTGTATTGTATAAATGTTTTGTGTTTGTATTTCAGGCAGTACTGTAGTGTATCATTGTTTTGTGTTTGTATTTCAGACAGTATTGTAGTGTATCATTGTTTTGTGTTTGTATTTCAGACAGTATTGTAGTGTATCAATGTTTTGTGTGTGTATTTCAGACAGAACTGTATTGTATAAATGTTTTGTGTTTGTATTTCAGACGGTACTGTAGTGTATCAATGTTTTGTGTTTGTATTTCAGACAGTACTGTAGTGTTTCAATGTTTTGTGTTTGTATTTCAGACAGTACTGTAGTTTATCATTGTTTAGTGTTTTTATTTCAGACAGTACTGTAGTGTATCATTGTTTTGTGTTTGTATTTCAGGCAGTATTGTAGTGTTTCAATGTTTTGTGTTTGTATTTCAGACAGTACTGTAGTGTATCAATGTTTTGTGTTTGTATTTCAGACAGTACTGTAGTTTATCATTGTTTAGTGTTTGTATTTCAGACAGTACTGTAGTGTATCATTGTTTTGTGTTTGTATTTCAGACAGTACTGTAGTGTTTCAATGTTTTGTGTTTGTATTTCAGACAGTACTGTAGTGTATCAATGTTTTGTGTTTGTATTTCAGACAGTACTGTAGTGTTTTAATGTTTTGTGTTTGTATTTCAGACAGTACTGTTGTATATCATTGTTTTGTGTTTGTATTTCAGACAGTACTGTAGTGTTTCAATGTTTTGTGTTTGTATTTCAAACAGTACTGTTGTATATCATTGTTTTGTGTTTGTATTTCAGACAGTACTGTTGTGTATCATTGTTTTGTATTTCAAACAGTACTGTAGTGTATCATCGTTTTTTGTTTGTATTTCAAGGAGTACTGTAGAGTTTCAATGTTTTGTGTTTGTATTTCAGACAGTACTGTAGTGTATCAATGTTTTGTATTTGTATTTCAGACAGTACTGTAGTGTTTCAATGTTTTGTGTTTGTATTTCAGACAGTACTGTTGTGTATCATTTTGTTGTGTTTGTATTTCAGACAGTACTGTAGTGTTTCAATGTTTTGTGTTTGTATTTCAAACAGTAATGTTGTATATCATTGTTTTGTGTTTGTATTTCAGGGAGTACTGTAGTGTATTAATGTTTTGTGTTTGTATTTCAGACAGTACTGTAGTGTATTAATGTTTTGTATTTGTACTTCAGACAGTACTGTAGTGTTCCATTGTTTTGTGTTTGTATTTCAGGCAGTACTGTAGTGTTTCAATGTTTTGTATTTGTATTTCAGACAATACTGTAGTGTATCAATGTTTTGTATTTGTATTTCAGACAGTACTGTAGTGTATCAATGTTTTGTATTTGTATTTCAGACAGTACTGTAGTGTTCCGTTGTTTTGTGTTTGTATTTCAGGGGGTACTGTAGTGTATTAATGTTTTGTATTTCAGACAGTACTGTAGTGTTCCATTGTTTTGTGTTTGTATTTCAGGGAGTACTGTAGTGTTCCATTGTTTTGTGTTTGTATTTCAGGGAGTACTGTAGTGTATCAATGTTTTGTGTTTGTATTTCAGGCAGTACTGTAGTGTATCAATGTTTTGTATTTGTATTTCAGACAGTACTGTAGTGTTCCGTTGTTTTGTGTTTGTATTTCAGGGGGTACTGTAGTGTATTAATGTTTTGTATTTCAGACAGTACTGTAGTGTTCCATTGTTTTGTGTTTGTATTTCAGGGAGTACTGTAGTGTTCCATTGTTTTGTGTTTGTATTTCAGGGAGTACTGTAGTGTATCAATGTTTTGTGTTTGTATTTCAGGCAGTACTGTAGTGTATCAATGTTTTGTGTTTGTATTTCAGACAGTACTGTAGTGTTCCATTGTTTTGTGTTTGTATTTCAGGGAGTACTGTAGTGTATCAATGTTTTGTATTTGTATTTCAGACAGTACTGTAGTGTATCAATGTTTTGTATTTGTATTTCAGACAGTACTGTAGTGTTCCATTGTTTTGTGTTTGTATTTCAGGGAGTACTGTAGTGTTTCAATGTTTTGTATTTGTATTTCAAACAATACTGTAATGTATCAATGTTTTGTATTTGTATTTCAGACAGTACTGTAGTGTATCAATGTTTTGTATTTGTATTTCAGACAGTACTGTAGTGTATCAATGTTTTGTATTTGTATTTCAGACAGTACTGTAGTGTTCCATTGTTTTGTGTTTGTATTTCAGGGAGTTCTTTAGTGTATCAATGTTTTGTATTTGTATTTCAGACAGTACTGTAGTGTTTCATTGTTTTGTGTTTGTTTTTCAGACAATACTGTAGTGTATCAATGTTTTGTGATTGTATTTGAAACAGTACTGTTGTATATCATTGTTTTGTGTTTGTATTTCAGACAGTACTGTAGTGTTTCAATGTTTTGTGTTTGTATTTCAAACAGTACTGTTGTATATCATTGTTTTATGTTTGTATTTCAGACAGTACTGTAGTGTATCATTGTTTTGTATTTCAGACAGTTCTGTAGTGTTCCATTGTTTTGTGTTTGTATTTCAGACAGTACTGTAGTGTTTCATTGTTTTGTGTTTGTATTTCAGGGAGTACTGTAGTGTTTCAATGTTTTGTGTTTGTATTTCAGACATTACTGTAGTGTATCAATGTTTTGTATTTGTATTTCAGACAATACTGTAGTGTATCAATGTTTTGTATTTGTATTTCAGACAGTACTGTAGTGTTCCATTGTTTTGTGTTTGTATTTCAGACAGTACTGTAGTGTATCAATGTTTTGTATTTGTATTTCAGACAGTACTGTAGTGTATCATTGTTTTGTGTTTGTATTTCAGACGGTACTGTAGTGTATCAATGTTTTGTGTTTGTATTTCAGGCAGTACTATAGTGTATCATTGTTTTGTGTTTGTATTTCAGGCAGTACTGTAGTGTATCATTGTTTTGTGTTTGTATTTCAGGCAGTGCTGTAGTGTATCATTGTTTAGTGTTTGTATTTCAGACAGTACTGTAGTATATCAATGTTTAGTGTTTGTATTTCAGGCAGTACTGTAGTGTATCATTGTTTTGTGTTTGTATTTCAGACAGTACTGTAGTGTATCATTGTTTTGTGTTTGTATTTCAGGCAGTACTGTAGTGTATCATTGTTTTGTGTTTGTATTTCAGACAGTACTGTAGTGTATCATTGTTTTGTGTTTGTATTTCAGGCAGTACTGTAGTTTATCATTGTTTAGTGTTTGTATTTCAGACAGTACTGTAGTGTATCATTGTTTTGTGTTTGTATTTCAGGCAGTACTGTAGTGTATCATTGTTTTGTGTTTGTATTTCAGGCAGTACTGTAGTGTATCATTGTTTTGTGTTTGTATTTCAGGCAGTACTGTAGTTTATCATTGTTTAGTGTTTGTATTTCAGACAGTACTGTAGTGTATCATTGTTTTGTGTTTGTATTTCAGGCAGTACTGTAGTGTATCATTGTTTTGTGTTTGTATTTCAGACAGTACTGTAGTGTATCATTGTTTTGTGTTTGTTTTTCAGACAGTACTGTTGTATATCAATGTTTTGTATTTATGTCTCCCCCCTTTAGGGGAGGGAGACATATTGGTGTTGTGCTTTCTGTCTGTCCGTCTGTCTGTTAAAATTCTTGTGCAGCTAACTCCTCCTACACTATATGAGGGATTTACTTCAAACTTTTACACATGAACCAGCTATATGTGAGGATGGTGATGTGGTTTGGAATTTCGGTTTCAGCAATTTTAACAGAAGTTATGGCCCTTTGTAGTTTTTCCTTATATAGAGTATATAGCGAAACATTCTTGTGCAGCTAACTCCTCCTACACTATTTGAGAGATTTACTTCAAACGTTTACACATGAACCAGCTATATGTGAGGATAGTCATGTGGTTTGGAATTTTGGTTGCAGCAATGTTAACAGAAGTTATGGCCCTTTGTAGTTTTTCCTTATATAGAGTATATAGCGAAACATTCTTGTGCAGCTAACTCCTCCTACACTATTTGAGGGATTTACTTCAAACTTTTACACATGTACCAGCTATATGTGAGGATGGTCATGTGGTTTGGATTTTTGGCTGCAACAATTTTGACAGAAGTTTTGGCCCTTTGTAGTTTTTCCTTATATAGAGTATATAGCGAAAAATTCTTGTGCAGCTAACTCCTCCTACACTATTTAAGGGATTTTCTTCAAACTTTTACACATGTACCAGCTATATGTGAGGATGGTCATGTGGTTTGGAATTTTGACTCCACTAATTTTGACAGAAGTTATGGCCCTTTGGAGTTTTTCCTTATATAGATTATATAGTGAAAAAGTCTTGTGCAGCTAACTCCTCCTATACTATGTAAGAGTTTTCATTCAAACAGCTATATGTTAGGATGGTCATGTAAATAGGCATATGGCCTGCAACAATTATGACAGAAATCACACAGTAAGTATACACACAATTTTAATCTGAAAATAAATTGCTTACAATTTACAATGTCAGTATTTGGACATATGAATTTATTCCTCTTATAGGTGCCAGGGGATGAATTTATTCCTCTTATGGGTGCTGGGGCGGGGTACCGGGGGGAAACATGTGTTTTTCTCAAAAACAAGCTCTAGTTGTATTTCAGACAGTACTGTTGTATATCATTGTTTTGTGTTTGTATTTCAGACAGTACTGTAGTGTATGATTTTTTTTTCTTACATAACTACCCTTGTTTTCTATGGCGAAAAATGATCACGAATATCCTTGTCTCCAACATGTGTGAGATCAATTTTATGAGGTCACTATTTATAAAGGCGTTTGTCGTCACTGGGGTTCCAAAAAATTAGTGTTGCTTAAAGAAAAGCTTCAAACCGTTGGTTATGTGAGAAAAAGAATCTGTCATTCGTTGATGTTTAAGACAAGTTGATCTCAAACTCGTCTAGAATAGAAAAGTTATTAAGCTCGCCAAGGCTCGCTTAATAACATTTCAATTCTAGACGAGTTTGAGATCAGCTTGTCTTAAACATCGACTCATGACAGATCCTATAGTTCCCATATACATGTACATAAGGGAATGGGGTCTGGTCACAAGTTCTCACAACAATAGATTTGACCCTCCCCCTCATTTAACATTGGCCATCTTTTTGTTAATACATGTGATAGAGACTTATTATTAAATATATTTACTCTTGAAACTGAAGAATATCTTGAACTCAGTACAAATTGGGTCATGTGCCACAAAGGTTAAGGTCATTTAGAGGTCAAACAGACAAATACTTTAAATTTTGCATCTGTACTCGACTGGAAAAGCTCTCATACTCAATTTAAGTTTGGTCATGTCAGACAAAGGTCAAGGTCACTTAGAGGTTATTCAAAGGTCAAATGTAAAACTGAATTTTACAGTGACACAACTTTTGAACTATATGTGACACAGGCATTTGACTGCACTGTTTGGCATGTGTACACAACACAAACAGCTCTTGATCAAAGTACAAAGTTTGTCATGTTTGACAAAGGTCATGGTCATTTAGAGGTCAAACAGATTAACTTTAACATTGGCCATAATGTTATTTCTTTTTTGCATGTGTACTCAACTCAAGAAAACTTGTGCACAGTACAAGTTGGATCATGTCAGAAGAAGGTCAATGACATTTAGAGGTCATGGTCACCTCAGGAGGCTTAGTGTTTCACATACAAATCTTCTGAATACAGACTAATTAGAGATTTGTTTTCTCAGCTTTTCGTGTTTATATTTCAGTCAGCTGAAGAAGGTGCTCAGACCAGTATCTACTGTGCAGTGAGTGAGGAGCTGGACGGGGTGTCTGGGAAATACTATGTGGACTGTAAGGAAGCAGAGGAACAAGCTTCAGACCTCAGTAGAGATATGGGATTAGCAAAGAAACTGTGGGAGATCAGCGAGCTACACGTGGGACTTGCTACAACCAAATAATACAGCATTTGGCCAGGCTAAACAACGAATTGAATTGAATCGTAGTGTACAGTAAATCCTTGCTGTATGGCCACAAGTAGACTTGTTTTCTGTGGTGTTTTAGACAGATGGTTAGCTTAAATGTCATCCAGCTTTAAGCAGTAACTCCGAAAAACTAGACTCAACAGTAGGTTTTGAGAGGAGTACTTGTTACGCATTGTACCATTCCATTCAAATCGCTACTATGTGTACCAGTATGTTAAGTCTATCATTGGAAAAAAATTGATTTTTTTTCAACGTTGTGTTAATTCTACATATATACACGTGCCAAAATAATTTGAGGAATGGTTGAAATATACATAGTTGTGATAGAAAATTTGAATGACGGCAATTTTATCATTTATTTTACTGTTTGCATGTAGATCCATGTGGTGGTCGATTTTCGGCGCCATATGCCCAATCATTGTGTCGCGCTGCCATAAAAACCAAATCAATCAATCAATCACTTTTTAAGCGGTTCTGGGATTTCACTTTTTTTGTCTGTTTGACAGAGATTATTTCCTTTGTCAAGAACTAAAAGTGGTTTTGATCCCATGCCCTGATTCATAGCGAATGAGTCTTGAAATTAGCCAAGAATATCTTCCTAAAATCATACCTGATCATAATCATCTCATTTCATCAATCATCGGCGCTACATGACTTTGTGTCCCAGTGCCGTAAAATCCATCCCATCCTTGTATGTGTTATCAATAGTGGATTAAGCGTGAAGGTTTCGCGACACGTGAGTGGTAGAAATTATGCACACAGCTACGAAAATATTGTCTTCCATGTGTTTTCTCTTAACAGTATATTGTCTAGGTTATATAATTGAATGTATGTACATTTTATTCCAATTAAAATACCCTGTATGAGATTTCTGTAGTGTGTCAGTCTTGCATTTAGATTGAGGACCCATAATGAGATCGGGTCAATGTCGGTCAATATCGGAAGTCTACGTACAGCGATCGGTCATTCTCGTCATCTGACCACATGTTCAGAACTATGCCAAAGCATGGTTCGGAACAGATCGTCAGATGGCAGAGTACCCATTTTGATCAGATCTCATTATTTAGGAGTCGCCAGCCCTAAATAACGCCTTTATTACGACTCCTCATGGATCTTTGATACTTGAATGGTACAGTGTTCCTTCCCTACACCCGTCCTCCAAACAACGATTCCCTACTTATAACAACTCTTGCTGCTATCAACTAAACTAGACAATTACATACACACTTTTCACATATGCAATATCATATGCTTAAATTTTCGTCTGCTGTTTTTCTCAAGCACAAATTTGACATTTTGACAGAGAAAAATAAGAGACATAATGACGAGCAACAAACTGCTTGAATCTAGATCTGGACTGAAGCTGTTGCAATGTAAGCCAGTTTCCCTCCCTATCATAACTCTCCCAACAACACACAAGTCTGTGTCTCCCGTAGGGTGCCGTTGTAGAGATTTCCCAATATTGACTTGTTGATGTCCATACTTGATGCCCATGTTTCAGCACGCCCATAATGCAAACTTAAAAGCGTGGTGTAGGTTTTAGCTCACCTGAGCATGCAGTGCTCGGTGAGCTATTGTGATCGTGCTGTGCCCGGTGTCGATGTATGTCGTGCGATGTGCGTCATGCGTTCGTGAACACTCTAGAGGCCACACTTTTGACCGAATATTTATTAAACTTGACCAGAATGATCACCTTGACAAAATCTAGGTCAAGTACGATTATGAGTCATGAGGGATAAAAAAGTAGGTCACTAGGTCAAATCTTAGCAAAAGCTGGTGAACACTCTCGTAGCCGCAATTATGACCGAATCTTTATCAACCATAGTTGGAATGAATATCTTGACAAAATCTAGGCCAAGTTCGAATAAGGTTTATGTTGGGTCAAAAAGCAGGTCACTAGGTCAAATCTTAGGAAAAGCTTGTGAACACCCTAGTAGGGATGTTTTGAGGCAAATCTTTATCAAACTTGGTCAGAATGACCATCTTCACAAAATCTAGGTCAATTTTGAATATGGGTTATTTGGAGTAAAAAAGTAGGTCACTAGGTCAAACCATTATCTTAGAAAAGCTTGTGAACTCTCTAGTAGCCATATGTTGAGCACTATCTTTATCAAACGTTGTCAGAATGACCATTTTGACAAAATCAATATCAAACTTGGGTATGGTATTTGGTGGGTCAAAAAGTAGTTTACTAGCTCAAATCTAAACAAAAGCTTGTGAGCACTCTAGAAGCATCGATTAGCTAACTTTGTCAGAATGATCATCTCGACCAAATCTATGTCAAATTTGGGTATGTGGGATTCAAAAGTAGGTCCCAAGGGGGTTATGGTCAAAGCGTACCATGGTCAAAGCGTACTAATAATTTTTCCCCTATATAATCCTATATGTGGTACGCTTCGACCAAAAATGGTACGCGTATGATATGGTACGCTTTGACCAAAGCGTACCATGGTCAAAGGTACCATTTTTGGTCGAAGCGTACCACATATAAGATTATATAGGGGAAAAATTATTAGATATTAGGTGATAATTTATTGTTTTTCACACAATATATACCTGTTAGTATCGTAATTAGTGTATTTTACGTACGCCTACATAGTGTTCATCCATAAACCACATATGTGGGGATTTAGTAGTTATGAGCAATTTCTAATGTGCCTAAACAGTTGTCATACGTTGTCATAAGTTCTCACTCAAGTATCTAAAATATTCATATAGGTGTCAACAATTGTGCGGTGTGTGGATCCTGATCACATCCCATAGTGCGCATTCCTGATCAGGATCCAAACTGCCTGAAATAAAAATAATGCCGTAAATAGTTGTCTGCTCTAAAACAAGTGTCAATCTTTTTTTTTCTTGAAACAAACGTATAAACAAGTAACAGTCATTGTGGATCTTGAGCGGACACCGCTTTACACGGTTTCTGATCTGGATCCACAATGTTTGAAAAGAAATTAGTCGTACGTACAAAGCAGATTGTTACGCGACTTTTGAACTGAATCCTAACTACTTGAAATCGAAAGTCGCCTGTAACCATTGTGAATCCTGATCAGACGCGGCTTCTGATAATAATACAAAATTCTTGAAAAGAAATATTTAATCTTTGAAAAACTATTTAAACAATGTCAACCTTTGGGGATCATGTTCAGACCCCGCTTTATGCATCCGTGAAAATGTGTTATTTACGCAGCTTTTGATCAGGATTTACAACGGATCGAAAGAGTCGTTTGCTTCTATTTTTAACAAACAGTTTGGGACCTGATAAGGCTCTGCATTACGAGAGGTTAAAAAAAGTTGGATTGAAACTCACATGTGTTGAGAAGTTTGAGATGTGCGTGTCACAAATTAAAGTAACGCACTAATTGTTTTAACAAGGAATTAACGACTTTAAACGTGGTCACACTTAAGGACAATCGATTAACCAATTACACAATTAGCATATTATTATCAAACATACTTTAATTTTCTATATCAATAAAACATATAACATGAAAATGGCATTTTTTTATATATATTTTCCTTTTTTTACAGTGATTATAGGTGTGAAATAACAGCAGTTAGGGGATTATTTTTAGGAAAGTAGATCTAGATCAAAGGTAAAGTATCGTAGGATATGCAAATATGATCAGGATCGCAACCACTAAATAACATATTTATACATGTAAATCGTGTTTTTACACTTATTATAGGTGTGAAAACGGATAAATTGTCACCAATAATCACCTAATAACTAATATTTTCCCCCCTATATAATCCTATATGTGGTACGCTTCGACCAAAAATGGTACGCGTATGATATGGTACGCTTTGACCATGGTACGCTTTGACCATAACCCCTTCAAACTGTTTGTAATGGATTTTTCTGTTTCCGCACACAAGTCTATTCTTTGGGACAGAATATCACAGTTTCCACTGCACATGTAGCAGAATTACACACAAAATACAAAATCCACTCCAGGACCCAACGTTGCCAATATGCTACATCACATTCAATGACACTCGTCATTTTCTTTTAATTAGCTTTATTACGAAAAACGTGCAAAAATATAAACACATGTACATGTAGTTTGATACGATATTTCTTACATCTGGGCTTTTAAGTGTCCACTGTCATAACGGAATACATTCTGCTATACACGTATATCTATTATTTATTCTCTAGTCATAAAACTATTCTATATGCTATTTATGAAACAAAATCCACCCACAAATATAAATAAATGTTCAATCAGACCATTTGTACACATTTATAAAATCGCAAGAAATTCGTTTAGCAGAAATCAAAACCTGTCATCACAACGTGAGAAGGGAAATATAGCCCATTACGATGGCTTTCTGTAGCTATTTGTACTCTGGCATCATCTCAAATTATTAATGTTAGTAGAAGCGCCAAGTTAAAAACGGCTTTAAAATGGATTCTTTTTTTAATCCATCTAGAGTTTAAAATTTCTGATGATTTTTTCGAATAGTTAAAAGACCATGAGGCTTTTATTTATGTAGGTTGCCAGATCTTGAAGTGGTGCAGATTTTTTTAAACAAGGGATATAACTCTTACATCAGATTAAACATTGTTCAATACATATAGTAATTATATGTTATAATCAGCACACATGGTTTCCGATTTGCATGAAACTTACACTATTTGCACATCTTTACAAGAAATGGAAAACAATATCCCAAAAATTAAGTTCCGGTTACCATGGCAATGCGAAAACATGATTTCCCCCTAAAATCAGTGTGTTTGGTGAGTAAAAAACCACAATACATTGCGTTTTCATATAAAAATGTACAAGTTTCAGATACAATGACACCTGAAAGTTAAAATATGACATACTTTTGTATTGACAATAAAATAACATTGTAACTTTAAACTCAACATTACTTGTCTTGTCACAATGGATATTAGCCATCCGAAACATAATGAGTACCCTTCTGACCTTATGCTGTTGATATTATACTATTTTACTAACCAATATCATGCTGAATGATTATCTGCCTAAACTAGATCTATATCGTTTACTGTTTTTATGTTGTAAAAGAAAATAGTTTGAATACGAGTGACAAGCAATTCGGATCCAACTCATAAAACTTATGCGGGACTATAAACCTTAGCAGCAACAACAGCAACAATCAGAAGCCGCGTTGCGCGGTGTCTGTCTGGGTGTTTGTAAATGTTAACCAAATTGCGTTTAGCATGGTAAGGGTTAAGCAACCAGATAAAAAACACGTTTTATCACAATATAGAAATATGTCAGTCCACCACTATATCTGAAACTGTAACTCATAAATATACAATGTATATAAGATGACAGTATACGTTAGCAAAAAACGAGGGAAATCAGAAAAAAACTCGTTTGTTAAAATTCAGTGTGTATGCCTATTTTAGCTCACCTGGCACGAAGTGAGCTATTGTGGTCGCCCTGTGTCGTCGTCGTCAGTCCGTCCGTCGTCAAATTTTCTCTTTAAAGATCTTTTTCTTGGAAGCCACTGGGCCAATTCCTTCAAATCCTCACAGGATTGTTCCATGTAGGGTACTCTCTCAGATTTCTTCAAATAAAGGTCATCCAATTGAAATTTAGGTTGCCATGGCAACCAATTGAAAAAAAAACTTTTTCTATGTCTTCAAACTTTTTTTAGTCTTAATATTGTTCTCAAGCTTTTGATTGGTCAGATTTGAGCCTAGGCTCAAATCTGACCAATCAAATGCTTGAGAACTACTCCAGACTCGCCTAAAAAGCTTTATAACATTGGAGCCTGGTTTCTAACTGTTAGCAATGGAACTTATTGTTTAAGCACAAAGCGTTTTTTGGGAAAGAACAATGTCTTCCCGACTGTATGACCTTCTGTAGCAACCATCCGTCTGACTCTATAGAGATTATATGATAGCAAGTACGTCACACAGTGAATTTGAGCACAGTTTTGGTGATGTGCTAAAGTACGGCACATATTCCGTTGTTTCCCGTAACTTCAGTTTTCGATCAGTTTAAGTTATATTTATCGAACATTTTGTGCCATTTCTTTCCCTGCTCGGTCATGAACAGCTCATCCTGGAAAAATACACATTTCAATAAATTGTTAGGGTATGGAACACTAATAAGGCTCTTTAAGTATATAATTCATATAAAATGTGCCATCTTAAAGGTCCAAAAAATTTCAAAAATTCCAACCCTAGCCGGGTGCAACCCTATATTTCCCCAAAAGTACATCGAACATGCACAACTAAATAATGAAAAAGAAAAACAGAGAGTCATATGTTTTTTTAGCTCACCTGAGCCAAAGGCTCAAGGTGAGCTATTGTGACCGCTCACCGTCCGTAGTACGTCTGTCCGTCTGTCCGTCTGTCCGTTCACTTTTACTTCAAACGGCATCTCCTCTGAAACCCGCCGATTGTAGGGAGAGTTCAAACTGCTCATGATGTTCCTTGGATGCTTCTCTACAGAAGTTGTTCAAAAAAAAATGAAAAAAAGCACAAACTCTGCTTGAAAAAGCAAAAAAGCAAAAATCTTTAAAAAATCTTCTTGCCCAAAACTACTAGGCCCTAAGCTTTGATATTTGTACAGTAGAATCTCCTGGTGGATCCCTCTATAGTTTGTTAAAATGAAATCCCTAGGGTCACATTTGACACCACCCTGCACAGTTTAAGTGCTGCTCTAGGCAGGTTTTACAGAATTTTTGATTTAGGCAGAACTGTATTTACCTGAGTTACCCTTAATATACTATGGGCAAATAACCAATATTTGCAAACAGTTTGGATCCAGATCAGATGCAACATAATGCTGCATCTAATCTGGATCCAAACTATTTGCCACTCATTTACCAACTTAACATTTTCTAAAAAATAAAAATGTACATTTTTTACACACAGAAGGTATTTAGCAGACATCATTTCAGTCTGGTAAGGGTAAGCTCCCAGACTGCTGCTGCTACAGTTCTCTTACATAATATTTGACCTCAGTGATCAGGCCAACAGAACTGAACATGTTGTCTGCTAAAGTTTAGAAATGGTTCAGTCGTTTGTTCAGACATTTGTTAACCCATTACCCCATAAATGTGCATTTTTAGGCCTTTGATTTATTCCTCCACTTAAGAAAATAATTCCCCTTTAACCCTTTCCCCCATAGCATATCTCTAGTATTGAATGTAGGTGTCCACTTAAAACAGGTTGAAAGTAAAGCAGAATGCGCTTTAAGCGCATTCTGCTTTACTTTCAGCCTGCTTTAAGCTATCATCTACTAGAATATAGAAAATATTTTGTATTATACATATTTATGAATGTATAAATTGGAACTATTTTCTTTAGAGCAAGAATAAACTGAATGTGCTAAAAGGCGCTTCTATGGGAGAAAGGGTTAAACAGTCATGAAAATGTAAGATGTGAAATAAGTTTCTATATCCTAGTAGATGGTAGCTTAAAGCAGTTTGAAAGTAAAGCAAAGTGTGCATTAAGACCCATTCTGCTTTACTTTCAACCTGCTTTAGGTGGCCACCTATTTTCAAAACTAGAAGCAGGCTATGGGGTAATGGGTAAAATGAAATTGCCTATTTGGAAAGAGCCTAATGAGAGGAAGTGCCATTTGCAAAGGCCATAACTCTGACATCATTGTTTTTTTTAGTTATTTCCCTTTGTCATATTTTCTTGTCAAGAAGACAACTCCAGGTCTACTGATGCTATTGTAATGAAATTTTATGTATGGAAAGAAACTGATGAGAGAAAATGCCTAGTGCATAAGGGCAGCAATATTTTGTTTTCCCCTTTGTCATATTTTATTGTCAGGAAAATAACTCCAGTTCTGCTGACGCTAGTGAAATAATTATCATTTACCGGAAATGGAAATAGCTTGATAAGAGGATGTGTCATGGATAAGGGTCATAAGCTTGGCAACAAAATTCACTTTTGTCATGTTTTCTTGTCCGGAAGATAACTCCATTTATAGCTATATTAAAATGTTGTCTTGCCCAGTCAACTTAGGTACAAACTTCAATGTCCTCAGGTGAGCGAATTTAGGGCCATGGCCCTCTTGTTTAAGAAATACATTGTGATTTTTATGACATGACTGGTGTTCTGTTACCTTTTGACAGAGGCACGGCTTTCTATTTTATTAGCTCACCTGAGCTAGCTCATGGTGAGCTTTTGCAATACTTGAATGTCCGTCGTCCGTCGTTCGTCGTCCGTCGTCAACAATTTTAGTGTTTACACTCTAGAGGCCACAATATTTATCCAATCTTTCTCAAACCTGCTCAGATGGTATATTGCCATAAGAGTTCGGATGAGTTCGATTATGGTTTAAATCGGACAAATAAATCAAGAGTTATCTACCTTTGAATTGCTGAAAAAGCCATATTTAAGGGTGTTTACACTCTAGAGGCCACATTATTTCTCCAATCTTTCTAAAACTTGCCCAGATTGTATATGATTATAAGAGTTCAGACGAGTTTGATTATGGTTGAAATCGGACAAATAGATCAAGAGTTATCTACCTTTGAACTGCTGATAATGCCATATTTAACAGTGTTTACACTCTAGAGGCCACAATATTTATCCAATCTATCTCAAATTAGCTCAGATTGTATATGACTATAAAAGTTCAAATGAGTTTGATTATGGTTGAAATGAGATCAATTGGTCGAGAATTATCTACCTTTGAATTGGTGAAAATGCCATATTTAAGGGTGTTTACACTCTAGAGGCTACTAATTTTATCCAATCTTTCTCAAACTTGCTCAGATTGTATATTACCATAAGACTTCAAATGAGTTTAATCATGGTTGTAATCAGATTAATAGGTCAAGAGTTATCTACCTTTGAATTGCTGAAAATGATATATTTAACAGTGTTTACACTCTAGAGGCCACAATATTTACTCAAGCTTTCTTAAATTTGCTCAGATTGTATATGACCATATGAATTCAAAAAAGAGTGATTATGGTTGAAATCGGACTATTAGGTCGAGAGTTATCTACCTTTGAATTGCTGAAAATGCCATATTTTACAGTGTTTACACTCTTGCAACTACAGTTTTTAATGGATTTTGATTATACTTGCACACAATGTATATAGCTATAGGTTCTCAAAGGAGTGCAATTATTGTTTAAAACTTATCATTGTGACAATAGTTATCTGCCCTTGATATACTTTGAAATGCTAGAAAAGGCTTCATTTCAGTATAATATTGTTTAGGGTCTAGTTATCAGCCCTTGATGTACTCTACTATACTAGAATTATGAGGTTGTATTCCAAAATGGTTTACATGCTATACTGCAAATTTGAATAGAATTAGATGAAAACGGGTGAAACAGAAAGGTAAAGCTATCAGGCTTCAGTACAAAAGGTGAGCGATACCAGGGCCTTCGGGCCCTCTTGTTAAATAACACATTACCCTCTTTTTCATTTTTCAGTTGTGCATGAATGTTGAAAAGATTCCGGTCTGTTGCATATCTTACTGTCTGAAACCATTTACAAAGTCATGTACTTAGATGTTTGACAGAACACTTCACTTGCAGGTTAATCAGCAAGGTTTTTGAAATTATGTCATTGGGTGAAAAACGATCCCATCCCAGATCGTCATGTTACCATTGTCAGGGGTTTCCCAGGTGAGCGATTTTAGGCCCACAAAGGGACTCTTGTTTCTCAAAGTTACGTATTGGATATTTAAATAGAAGAAACACAAAGACTAGTGACAAACAGCTTGAACCCAGATCAGATTCCGCGTTACGCAAATGTAACCAAAGTCATGCTTAGCACTCTGAGGGTATTGGTATTACCTCCATATAACAACACTATCTGAACAACAGAAACATACATTACAGTCGAACTTCGATATCACGAACTCGCTTGAATCGAACTATCCGATAGTTCGACATATGAACTGCATTATTTCATGTTCGGTTAAGTCGAACATACCCATATTTCAAAGTTAAAACGTGGCTTAGCCACGTTTTAACTTTGAAATACTGGGTATGTTCGACAAAACCGACTTCGAGATATAGAAGTTAGACTGTATGTTAGTCTTACATTTGATGTTGTTGTAGAGAGGAATCACTATAATACAATTGTAACCTTCAATCCTTCTTTACTTACCTGTATTTCAGCAGTCAATTTGAAGTTTTTCATTGATGTAATCAGTCGTATTGGCTGACTGTAGGGTATTGTAATACGTATCTATGTCTGTACATTTCGTGTAGGTGTCCTTGATGTCAGAGGTACATTGATTGAAAGACCTGAAGAAATGAAACACGACAGTATACATGTACAGTGAAACTTCGATATCTCTCACTCAGTTAACCCATTTATACCCAGTGGATTCTTCCATGTTTATATATTGAATCAGTCCATACTTTATCAAAGGGATGCCTGGTCAAAATTTACATTTTCATTTTGTTTATATTGAAATTCCTATTAGCAAACAGTGTAGACTCTGATCAGACGCCGCATTATGCGGCGTCTGATCAGAGTCTTCACTGTTTGCATAGATGTCGCATATATGGGATCGTGGGCACATTTGGGTTAACCCTTTCATGATCAAATTTATCGTGAGGTTTTACCCATTCACCGCCATATTGTCATCTGCTTCAATACTGTTGTCTGCAATATCGATGCAAAGTTTAAGACAGTATAACTGACGTAATTTTAAAACAAGTTGCAAACAGGGGTTACGACTGTCAAGGCGTCTGATCAGGATAAAAACCTGTTTGAAAATGCGCTTTATGACGCCATTAAGAGTTAATGGGGTTACGTCAAATGTACACGTTAACCGAGTTTATAAATCATGAAATTAATTTGTAGAAATACCGAAAAGCTCGAGATAAGCGAGTTCGAGATATCGAAGTACGACTTATGTATGACATCTGTTACTTGTCACTTGTGTGATGTGTAAGATGTTAACAAGAGTGCTTTGAAACAACAAATGGCATTAAACCGCAAAGACATAGTCCAAATGTTGCAATTGATAAACGCATGGAAACTAGACAACGAAATATCATTAACCTATTTATACACAGTGGATTCTTCCAGGTTTATATATTGGATTAGTCCAATTTTTTTTTATAAAAGGGATGCCTGGTCAAAATTTTCATTTTCATTTTGTTTTTATATTGAATTCCTATCAGCAAACATTGAAGACTCTGATCAGACGCCGCATTATGCGACGTCTGATCAGAGTCTACACTGTTTGCTTATGTCCCATATATGGGATCGCGGGCACAGATTGGTTAAGGCGCATTCTTCATTACTTTCAACTTGCTTCAAATGGTCAACTGTCTTCAAAACTAGAAAGTTGCTATGGGATAATGGGATAAACAAGTGGTTAGATGGCACTGCACGTCGTCTATCGTGGCACTATGATACGTACTCGCACACCTCTGTAACGTTGCCTTGCGCTCTTTGAATTTTCACAGCTTTGTACCCACAGTTGGCTATTGCTGAGTAGAGCAGCTCATCATTCACTGGACACACGTTATTAATGGACGAATATGCTGGAAAATACAAATAACATATTACTACATAGATACACATTGTGACGCATTTCATATATTTATTCCTCCACCGAAGAAAATAGTTCCAACTTATAGTCATGAATAAAATGTATATAATTATCATAAGAAAATGGTTTCAATATTCTTGCAAATGGTACCTACAACAAGTACAACAGAACGCTCCCTAAGGTGCATAAAATCAGCCTATACTGTGTTTGGAAGCTTTCAGTAAAGATATTCAATGGTGATCCAAAGGCATTGTAGTGGTTTAGCTTACCTGAGCCAAATGCTCAATGTGAGCGATTGCGGTGACCCTGTGTCAGTCGTCGTGCGTTGTCCGTCGTGCGTCGTCGTTAGCAATTGCTTCAAATAACATTTCCTCCTATACCGCTTGACAGATTCCAACCAAACTTTACAGGAATGTTTTTTGGGTCAATTTCTTTCAATTTGTTAAAAAATTTAAAATTCAATGCAGAACTCTTAATAATTTTTCTTGTCAACACCCAAAAGGGCCTGAGCTAGATATTTGGCACATAGCATCATCGACAGGTCCTCTATTATTTCTGTTAAAATTATATCCCTGGAGTCAAAATTGGCCCACCCCGGGCGTCACAGTTTTAAAAGAGTTATAAAGGGAAACTAATATGGTCAATACTGTTGAAATGGTATCTAGGTCACAGGAGCTAAAACAGATGTATTCAATGAAAACTTAAACAAAATCTTGACTCATCTGAAACCCTCGTACGTAGAGTTTATACATGCAGCACATAACATAATCTACAGGTTCTTTGTCAAGATTGTTCAAATT
The DNA here is from genome assembly GCA_922989275.2 of Gari tellinella. Classification (NCBI taxonomy): domain Eukaryota; kingdom Metazoa; phylum Mollusca; class Bivalvia; order Cardiida; family Psammobiidae; genus Gari; species Gari tellinella. The sequence goes on from OV277866.1 coordinate 53,661,799, forward strand.
ATGTCTCTGGGGTAAAAAAACGGCCCCATTCCGGGGATCACCGTTTTATGTAGAGTTTATATAGTGTAATGTTCAAACATCTTCTTCTCTGAATCTAAAGTGGCCAGAGCTTTCATATTTGGCACTGTGACATCTCTAGATGTTCTTAAATAATTTTGTTGGAATGGTTCCGGTCTGTTGCATATCTTGATCACAGAAGCTAAAAGTAGATTTTTTTTCAATGAAAAGTTAAAAACATTATTATTCTTGTCTGAAACCCTAGCACACAGACTTTATATAGTTTGCATATGCCATCATCTACAGGTCCTCATCAAGTTTGTTCAAATTATGCCCATGGGGCCAAAATTGGCCCAGCCCGCGGTGCGTGTGTGTGTGTGTGTGTGGGGGGGGGGGGATGTTCAGCATTTTACATAGAGTTATGTAGTGAAATGTTCTATCATCTTCTCCTCTGAAACTAATATAGCAAGAGTTTTGAGGTTTGGTATGGTGTCCCTTCTAGATGTTGTTTACCAATATTGAAGAAATGGCTATGGTCACTTCCATATCTAGGTCGCAGGAGTTTTGTTTTCATTGAAAACTTAAACAATCTTATTGTCTGAAACCCTAGCGCAGAATTTAGGTATTTGGCATATAACAACATCCACAGGTCCTCTATCAAGATTGTTCAATTCGATGATTGTTCATTCCGTTTAACCCCCTTCACTGTCTTGCCCCCAGTACATAGATTATTTGCAAACACTTGGGATAATAATTTGAGGCTAGGTAACGCGGCGTCTGGTCAATATCCAAACTGTTCGACACTCATTTCAACATTTCTTAAGTCAGAATACCTACATTTTGATTTTTAGAAATAAAGGCAGACGACAATTGTTCAAAGTAGGTGACGTCATGGAGTGAAGGGAAATGACAACATCGTTTCTAACCTGGACAATCGTCAAATGTTAGGATTGCTGATGTATCGACAACAATCTTCAGGCCACTCTGCACATCTGCTGCTAAAGACTGACAGGTAGTCGACGAGAAGCTTAGTGCGCATGCGCTAAACACATCCCAAACTCTGCAAGCATATACATATGTCAGATTCATTAAATTAAATTAAAGCATTAACTTAATATTGTATTTGCTACAAGAGGTCAAATACCCTTTGCTCTATGCGTTACATAACATTATGCAATAATTGCATAATTATGATAAATGGTCATATAATATTTCTCTAATTTACGGCTTTGCTCTATACGATGCAAAGCAGAAAGTTTCGAAAGACCCATCAATATATAAATGTAAGGAATCATAGAAATCACTTTATACTGTGTATCAATATATGTATATATTCAATGGTTTTATTCAACTTGCCTGAGGATGTATAAATTTGATAAGAAAGTAAAACAACCTAAACATTAAAACTTTAAATTTGGAATTGATACACTTAATGCATTATCGACAACTTGACAGTTGATGTATTTTGCTAACTGGCTAATAATTAGCACTCTCATGATACAAGTCGATTTGTATTTGATATTAACATGCATTGGTATATTAGTATTACCCTCAAGTTAATGTTACGATGTAATGATGATGAACTTGTTTACTTAAGTCAAATAAACAACCTGTTCTGATGTATCTTCTTAGAGTAAATATTTTAGTAGCAGTACACATAATTTACTGTTTATCTTCTACGCTTGAGAACGGAACTCACCTGCACTTTAGTTTGACGGTGGCGGAGTCTTTTGCTAAAGCATTGTCTATGTCAACACCCATATCTTTCAGAGATGAGAACCTGACAATATTCTCTATACACGAATTGTAGAAACGGTCTTGATTTGCCAGCTCCAGTGTGCTCAACACACAGGGGTAACTGTCCTCTATTAATAGATGTACATTGTATGATAATCTCGAAAAGTTTTAAAGCAATTGAGTTTAGTCTGAGATAGTTCTCAAGCATTTGATTGGCCAGAGCTAAGCTTTTGCCCAAACCTGATCAAACAAATGCTTGAGAGTGATATCAGGCTCAACTTAAACTATTTTGTTGCTCAAATTTGACCAATGACCAATCAAATGCTTGATTTAAAGGGACTCGCAACCGGATGGTGTACTTGTCAAAATAAAATAAAAACTCAAATAAAAGCAAAGTTGTGGCATTATTTGGCTTCTGACATGAAAAAAATATGATCAGTCCAAAAAAAGTTTCAAGAATCGTCACCGAATCTTAGATTTTTAGATATTTTCCATCGTTTTTCTATACCGACTAGTAGACGGTATAGTTGTTGTTGTTGCTTCTCTACACGGGCTCAGACATAAACACGAGCCGAATTACGAAGTTGTATGCACTTTCGATCGCTACACATTGAAATACGTTAAATCGATCCGAGATAAACGGATAGTTCCGTGGTCCATTGGTCTAAGCGGTTTCCCCTATTTTGCCTTCTGTCCGCCAATGCCGGGCCCCGGGTTCGAATCCCACCAGAGACCAATATTTTTTTTTTATTGAAATACATTTTTTTAAACAGAATTTCTTATCCTAAACTAATTCTTTACCATTTATATAAGCGTTTGACACATATTTACAAATTACTATTTTTAATGCACCATCTGGTTGCGAGTCGCTTTAAGAGACTGTATATGAGAACCAAAAATGACGACAATCTTAAAAAAGGTAGTTAATCGCGTACCCTCAGACAACATGCTTCTTTCTGTTTGAAACTAAAATTAATTTGGTTAAGTTGGTATAAACTAGATCTACGTGTATTTGTTCGGCGAATATAGGTCGATAAGTAAAAACATATGAATTTCTAAACGACCAGAGACTTACATAGGCAGCTTTCTCATCCCTTTTAACATATATTTTGACACCAAAGGTATGAACAATGTCATTTATGTCACATGTAAGTTACGAAATTCTACATTGGAGTCAGTAATATTGAAAATATGCAAAATAACTACGTCTATTGGGCCAAAATTGGTCATTATGCAATAAAGTTTTTCAAGAACAATGCATATTTATTCAAAATTGGTCATTATTTAATAAAGCCGTATCGGACTCCTTTTGCATCAATACCTATATTTTGATACTAGAAGTGCAAAACAGTGACATTGTATGTCAAAGGTAAGAAAGGTCATTGTATGTTAGAACCAGAGATGACGACAGCCTTTAAACACAGTACATGTAATAACAAAAATAATATACCAAGTTAAAGTCTACTTTCAGTCCGAATGACCGCTTAGCCGACTGTACATTAACTCCCCTGGTCATTGAGCCATCTTGCCTACAATATTGAGCACTGCTAACATATGGCGCAGTCAAATGCAGCCGCAGTACCGACTCAGACCCTTCACATGTACCCATTTTAACCCCTGTGTGGAGAGGAGCAATTCGCGGTACGAGTCTTGCTCAAGAACATTCCTGTACATCATCGGGGATTCAGAAAAAATCCCCTAGTCCGACCGCTGGTCCGGCGGGGGATCGAACTCACGACCCCTGGTACCGTAGTCCAATGTGTTACCACTGGACTACTGCCGCTGGTAATGTACTATGCATTTTTGCCACAAATTGGGAATTTTGTGATAAATTAAGTCCTAAAACAATTTGATATTGGTTGCATAAGCTTCCTAATACTTTCAAACATATCTATTTGAGACCAAAACTGTAAATATCGAACAGAAAGGAAAACTGTATACAGGAACTTTTATTTTTGAAGTGACTAATTTGATGCGTGTATCATTAAACACATGCTATCCTCATCATTGTACTGTCTTAATGTGCTTAGCTATTTGGACAATTAATGATCTACTCGTATTTAACCATGTACTATATGTGAACGTTCATAAGAAAATCAATAAATCATCGGGCTGTTGTCATTACTTAAAAACTGGTCCACGCATACAACAACACTGATATATGTGACTAACAGTTTAGATCCTGATCAGATATATAGACACTTGTTGCCTGATTTTGATCCAAACTGTTCACGAAGTGTAGATGTATTCAATTTGTTTGAGGTGATAGAGATATTTGTTATACCGCAGCCAGGATCTAGGTCAAATATGCCACTTCTCACTTCCGGGTCAGAGCTCGTTTCGCGTATGGTTTCATGGGAGCATGAAAGTTTAGCCTCGCCGAAAAATCCAAGCAAACAATATTTCCGGTCAATTTCGGACCTGCGGGAAAGAACAAATTGTGTCCATGAATTGAATCTATTAAGGTCAAATATGTGTCTATCGACAGTTTTTTCGATGCATACATCACGGGGGGCCAACTAGGTATTACAATGAAATGTTTGTCTACGACAACCTATATGGGTATTATAACAAATTTGTATTGCTACGAAGGCAACTTTGTTTTCGTAGACAAACATTTCTCACTATATACACTGACTTTGTAGCAATACAAATCTGTTATAATACCTATATAGGTTGTCGTAAAAAACATTTCATCGTAATACCTTGTTAAAACAACAGATAAATGAAGCATACATTTCTCTTCAGACCCCAGATAAGGGACACATGGGTAACTACATGTATTAAAAAACCCAGATAACTGAAGCATATATTACTCTTAAACACCCCCCCCCCCCGATAACTGACGCATAGGTAACTATAAAACCACAGACTACTAAAGCATATATTACTCTTAAAACCCCAGATAACTGAAGCATAGGTAACTATAATTAAAGCCATAGATTAATGAAGCATATATTACTCTTAAAACCCCAGATAACTTACACACGGGTATCTATAAAACCACAGATTACTGAAGCATGTATACTCTTAAACACCCAGATAACTGACACACAGCTAACTGTTAAAACCACATATTACTGAAACATATATTACTCTTAAAACCCCAGATAACTGAAGCATAGGTAACTATAAAGCCACAGATTACTGAAACATATATTACTCTTAAAACCCAAGATAACTGAAGCATAGGTAACTATAAAGCCACAGATTACTGAAACATATATTACTCTTAAAACCCAAGATAACTGAAGCATAGGTAACTATAAAGCCACAGATTACTGAAACATATATTACTCTTAAAACCCAAGATAACTGAAGGATAGGTAACTATAAAGCCACAGATTACTGAAACATATATACTCTTAAAACCCAAGATAACTGAAGCATAGGTAACTATAAAGCCACAGATTACTGAAACATATATTACTCTTAAAACCCAAGATAACTGAAGCATAGGTTACTATAAAGCCACAGATTACTGAAACATATATTACTCTTAAAACCCAAGATAACTGAAGCATAGGTAACTATAAAGCCACAGATTACTGAAACATATATACTCTTAAAACCCAAGATAACTGAAGCATAGGTAACTATAAAGCCACAGATTACTGAAACATATATTACTCTTAAAACCCAAGATAACTGAAGCATAGGTAACTATAAAGCCACAGATTACTGAAACATATATTACTCTTAAAACCCCAGATAACTGAAGCATAGGTAACTATAAAGCCACAGATTACTGAAACATATATTACTCTTAAAACCCAAGATAACTGAAGCATAGGTAACTATAAAGCCACAGATTACTGAAACATATATTACTCTTAAAACCCAATATAACTGCTGCATAGGTAGCTGTTTAAACAACATATTACTAAAGCATACATTACTTTTAAACTTCAGATAAGTGACGCATTGATAACTGTTATATAACTGTTCCAGTCTGCTTTAAGCTATCATCTGCTAGAATAATAGGAAATATTTCGTTTTGGTACATGTTTATGACTGTATAAGAAAACCGCATTCTCCACAGTACGTCATATAATAATACATGTACTGCAGTTGAGATGCCGTCATTATGTCCCTTTTCAACGCGAAATAAACGAAAACGCATCGCAATAAAACGTAAAAAATGACAGCCTTTCGACAATTATGACTATTCATGTTATTCATCCGAGTGGCAAACAGTTTGGAGCCTGATCAGACGTCGGGTTTCCCGCCGTCTGATCTGGCTCCGAACTGTTTGCAATGGAAATAAATGTTTTAGCGTAAACGCGTTCATTGGGAAAGCATGACGGATTCTCCACTGTGTACCTACAGGCATTTGTCTTTGTCACTGCTCCCTGTAAATAGATCCGGGTCGGGTGAACAATGGGCCTTGAATGCAGCATAATGGAAAAATGTGTTATTACATACGTCCTCTCTTGAAGTTGGGAACTTCTTATCCAAGTCGCGAAATGTAGCATTAGCTGCAATACAAGAAAGAAATCATGCCAGCCTTGGTCTTCTAATTTATATCAAACCTTTCATTATTTCACTTTATGAAGAAGCTAAATATATATCAGACGCCGATGACCTTCCTCTGTCCAATATCCTACTCCTACATTGCATTGTACAGTCCGTATTAACCCATTTGTGCCCAGTGAATTATTCCATGCTTATATATTGGATTAGTCCATTTTTTATCTAAGGGGTGCCCGGTCTAAATTTTCATTTTCGTTTTGTTTTATATTGAAATCAGCAGACAGTGTAGACTCTGATCAGCCGCCGCATAATGCGGCGTCTGATAAGAGTCTTCACTGTTTGCCTATGCCCAATATATTGGATCGTGGGCACAAATGGTTTAACACTTGCAAATATTCTGGATCCATAGCAAACACCGAAATACCTGGGTCCAATATAACTCGAGGCCAGTATTATTAATTCGGCGTCTACTATGGACGTTTCTTTAGCCGAAATGCACAAACGTCTGTCATACATATAAGTTCAAGTCGTACGTACGTCGGGCGTTCTAAATATAGATCCCTTTAAAAACTTCTAGATTAACCCTTTTATGATTAATTCTTTCGTCAAGAGTTTACCCCTTCGCCGCCATATTGTCATCTGCTTCAATATTGATATCTGCAATATCGTTTCACAGTTAAATTCAAGGCAGTACGACTGACGTAATCGAAACGATTTGCAAACAGTTTGGATTCCAATCAGATGCCGCGTTACTGTTGTTTCGTCTTTCCAGTGTTCTGTTTGGTTGTAACAACCAAACAATAGGGCATTGGACATAACAATTATGGATATTCAATTGGAAAACAAATAGATTCTGGTACCTGGTTCGAATAGGATATTTTTCAGCAAGTTAGGAGGAAAGGTCACGGCACGACAATGTTTGCTTAGGAAATTCTGTTAAACCCCTTCACTGCCAGGAGGTCATCGATTTTAATCCAATACCCCATAGCCAGTTTCTAGTTTTTAACATATGTGACCACTAAAAGCAGGTTGAAAGTAAAACAGAATGCGCCTTAAGGTGTATTCTGCTTTATTTTCAGCCTTCTTTTAGCTATTATTTGCTAAAATATAGAAAATATTTCTTATGATTTTAATTTGTGATAGTATAAATTGGAACTTTTTTCCTCAGTAGAGACATTATTTAAAGGCGTAAAATGCGTATTTATGGGGTAATGGGTTAAACAACTATCGTCTGCAGCATCTGATCAGTGTCACAGGGACCCGGCACGATTGTTTTTTGAGAGAAAAAATTGTCAAAAGGTATATATAGAGACATATGTGTAGTCTGTTCACTTTATCTATCTCTCTCTATATAATTTGTACAGTGAACTTGTATCTGCAAAGATCCTACAGAATGGAAAGCATGCTGTTTGAGTTAGTTAATTATCTCCCTTTATCACATATTATATCGTCTAACTCTGTATCCTATGGATCCAGCGGCTTTCATCCAAATGAATGTTCGTAGCATGTACTATGGTTGAAACCCTAAAAGGGCACCATGCATATAAGCTACTTATATAATTGTATGTATGCTAATATACTGTACCGGTTCGGAGTGTTGTGATGAATGGTGTACTTTATAAGATGAACTTGAAGCATCCTTTTTTGGGGATGTGGATGGTTCATTCTTGTTGGTACATTTCATTGTTACAGCTAGGCGCGCTGCCGTATCTGACCGAGTATGTGTATGTCTGACTGTGTAGTCTGTTCACTTTATCTATCTCTCTCTATATAATTTGTACAGTGAACTTGTATCTGCAAAGATCCTACAGAATGGAAAGCAGGCTGTTTGAGTTAGTTAATTATCTCCCTTTATCACATATTATATCGTCTAACTCTGTATCCTATGGATCCAGCGGCTTTCATCCAAATGAATGTTCGTAGCATGTACTATGGTTGAAACCCTAAAAGGGCACCATGCATATAAGCTACTTATATAATTGTATGTATGCTAATATACTGTACCGGTTCGGAGTGTTGTGATGAATGGTGTACTTTATAAGATGAACTTGAAGCATCCTTTTTTGGGGATGTGGATGGTTCATTCTTGTTGGTACATTTCATTGTTACAGCTAGGCGCGCTGCCGTATCTGACCGAGTATGTGTATGTCTGACTGTGTAGTCTGTTCACTTTATCTATCTCTCTCTATATATATAGTCTCTATATATACCTTTTGAAATTTTTTTCTCTCAAACATCAATCGTGCCGGGTCCCTGTGATCAGTGTCAAAACCGTTTTATACTCATTTCAATATTTCTTAAGTGAAAATACCTAAACTTCAAATTTGAGAAATAAAACCAGACGACATTTGTTTGAAAACGATGACGTCATGGCCGTGAATGGGCTAAATCTAGCTTTGAAACAACAGTTCAGACCATAGTATTCAAGCAGATAGTATACTGACGAAGAAAGGCTTAAAGTATACGATAAGATTTAGGGATGAAGGGGTTCATTTATTGCACCTTGCAAGCACGTATTCAGTCTGTTTTATTGGTAAAGAACAACTGTTTAATTAAAGTTTAGTAAATAGATTATTATTGTTATACCAGATTTATATAATTATGTAGCGCTCTTTTAACACATGAACTGTACGTTCAAAAGCGATTCACATGAAATAAAATACTATTAGTTACACGGTATTTCGGCAGGGTGTACGGGCTTGTATGACGGTTTTGGTTTCCGTAATTCCTGAGCGCGAACGAATTTATTTCCAGTCTAGATCCAATACATGAAAGAAACCATACATGATCTGACAAAGTTTTACTGTCTTGACCCTAAAATTGACATCAACTCACGCGCTATTCGATGGTTTAGTACAAATAGTTATACAGTTAAACTTCGACGATATCAGGAACTCGCATAAGTAAAATTTTTCTGCTTTCCTACAGTTTAATGCAATAATTTCTAAACCGCATTATGTCGAACATATTCCGTATTTCAAGTTAAAAGGTGGCAAAGCCACCATTTAACTTTGAATTACAGATATGTTCGACTGAAATGAAATCAAGATAGTTCCTATCGAAGATAGACTGTATCTAACATGGTTACGTCATCACATTGGAATGTGAACATCCTTAAAATGTTCATTACCAGGGTATTTTGAACGGATAGTTCTCGAAGGACATTTACGTTTTATGAAACACTGTAACGATTAATTATAACAAATGAACGAAAATAATCAGAAACGAACAAATGAACACGTAGGTCAGTGCCTAGGCATATCGAGTTCTGCCTAGTTTGGTTGATTTCGATAAACATATTGATCTAAATATATTAATAAATCTGAATCCAACGTCCCAATTTCAATATAGACCAGTGACAAGTGCCGTTGTACTTTTCATTGTGCATTTCACGTCCCGTCGTTTGTTTATCATGATGACGACGTGGGTGGGGTAATCAAGGAAAGTAAAGCAAGAAACTAGCATATATTCGATATATGAATTACATTTGTAAACACATAATGATCGATTCAAGACAGTTATTAATTAAGATTTCTTTTGATTGCTTGGAAAACAACTGATTAATAATCCGAAAAAGAGAGATTGTTTACGCGAATCGAGCGAGGGAACAACATCTAACTACTAGTAGTCACGCAGCTTAATCAATGTGTACGGTCTCGTACACAGTGGTCACGTGTGCAGTTTCAGCCTATCAGAGTCCAAGAATTTATGATGACTGGAAATAAATGTTCTTACAAAGTGACACAATACAAATAATCTGTATGTAATTGCAGTTCAGTACATACCATCGCCGCAAACATTAGGATTGTCACCCGACTTTGAAGCATCGACAAGAATATTCTCATGCAGGGTTTGAAACCCACAGTAGTCCACGCCGCTGACAACCATCTCGTAGGCAGTGCAGACCAAGAACGTTTCGTATACTCTGGAATACAACACACATAATTAATAGTGCCCTTTAACCCGTATACTCCATAGATACGCATTTATTTACTACATGTATTATCTTCCCGGAAAAAAATAGATTTAATTTAGACTGTCATGGATATGTATCATTGAGAGAAATTTTCAACAATCTAGCAAATGGTAGTTTAAAGCAGACTAAAAGTAAAGTGGAATGGGCTTTAAAATTCACCATTCTTTAAGTTGTCGACTAACACTTAACAGACTATGGAGTAAAGGGTTGAACATTTTTAACGTCAGTTTAACCCTCTCTTCGAAACTTCAATTATGTTTTTGAAATACTGCAAAGTCGGGTTTTAGTATTTAAGGAACTTTCACGATTTAAACGGTTACCCGTAAGCTGCTCTGCATCCAATTGTTTGCACTATAATTAATTGCATTATTACGCGATTATTATTATAAAACGCGGTTATTAGGAAAGAATTACATCTTCTCTTCTATATATACAGTACTTACGAGCACTTAGTTGATGGATTGAGGAGAAATTTCCACGCAAACCAAGGACGCGAACACAACTTTTTGGCAATGGTAAATACCCCTACACCACATTCTTTCATGTCTGAAACAAGAAGTTATGTAAACAGTACACACCGTAAGGTTATATAAAGCGTTTGAGCTGTCTCTGAAATCTTTCTCAAGCACTTGATTGGTCAGATTTGAGCTTTTGCTCAAATCTGACCAATCAAATGTTTGAGAACAATCTCAGACTCATCTCAAACGCTTTATAACCTTAAAATGGACATGTGGAGCTGAAAGCCATCTAAATTATGTAGTGCCTATCAGCACTAAGTACTGTTCCATCCAGACATGGGGTCAAATACTTTGCAAAGTAATTAATTAAATTACCAATAAGTTGAATAAACTCCAATTAAATTACCAATTAAATTACATGTACTCTGTTTTTCCAAAAGTAATGATTAAATTAAATTACTTTACCTGATTAATTAATTAAAATAACATTACTTTTCACCGTTATACTACATGTTCCAACTTTATTAGCTCTTTGCCAACAACATAGACCCAGATCAGAGGATTTTTGAAGGTGCCCTCTGATTAGAGTCTGCTCTATTCACTATTTAGCACAGTTCTATGTATTGGAAAATGTCGCTGCCAATCACAACCATGTAGAATTATGAAACCAGCGTTGAAATAGATCCGACTTTGAGTTATTATGAGGCTGATCTAAGGTTTATTATGAATGTCAAAATTTATGTGTTTAGTTTTCAAAGCAGACGACACATCATGGCAAGGCCATACATAAGAGGGTGTAAACTAAATATTTCCAACATTTTCTATTTATGTTTTAACCAAACCCAACGACGAGACTATTCATTAGAATCATCTCAACGAAAAAATTACAAGCTAAGTCACATCATAGGGTTTTTAGCAGGCATAAAGATGTTAGTCTTCAAAATAGTCCCCTTATCTGGATCCCTGATCTGAATCCCTGACATTATCAGCAGATGACAAATTAATGGGTCACTTAGACTGCCCAGTGCCCAATGTGTAAAAAAAGCTTTGTGTATATATCACCTTTCTTAAACAGGTAAGGCTTTATCAGTGACCTTTAACTCAATGCACCCTAAGTGAATTTCGACAGCAAAGTTGTCGTCTGTAGTCTTTGTGAAAAGACTTGCATGTCTGTCTAATATTTTCACAAATAAAAAAGAATTTTAAACTGTTGCGATATTCAAGTGTGTCACTTGATCTGGATTCAAACTGACTTTTCAAGTGAAGTGAATGCAGAGTATATTTCCAAAATCTATTTGGTCAATGGGAAACTCAAGGAAGGTTACAGCAATTTCGATTTTGCAAATTGAGAATAATAGCTAGCTAAAAAATATTGGGTATTTCCTCATGGTGCATGTATTGTAGCTAATAAGGATTTGTGTCCATCTATGATGAAGCTACAACAACAACATGCATGCATTTAATACCTTATTTTAACAAATCATGTTTTATTGATCTGAAAATTAAGCTGTTTAAGCATTTCCACTTTTGTAGCATTTATACATTGAACTTGTAGGTTATTGGCAACATGGAGAAGATCCTGGAATCACTAAACTTTTAATCTAATCCTTTTCATTATCATATGTGTTTTCAATCATGTCAGTTTGTAAATATGTTGGAATCAGATGTTTAAACTAAGATGAAGGCGGAAGCCAATATTTAAAACTAACATAAACATGCTTAGAAAATGTATCAATAGGCAAATCTTGTTTACAGAGTTCAGAATGTTATTGTTCCAAATCATGTACATATTTTACAGGATTAATTGAAAAGTAATTGAAATTCAATTAACAATTACCCACTTTGTTTTTAAAAGTAATGATTAAATTACAATTAAAGTAATTGAAATATTGCTCAATTAACAATTATTTCGAATTAAATCATTTTTGATAATTAATTAATTAAATTATCAATTTCAATTACCCTATGTCTGGTTCCACCCTACACAGATTGTCTTGAATTTACAAGAATAAAATACTTGTCGAGGAGCGGAGTCTTTCTTAAAACCTCAGAGGAAAAAGCAGCATTAACCCTGTTTAAAAAATAAACATTTTGTGATACATTTATTGCAGACGATATTGTGGCAAGGGAATGGTGAAGGACAAGAAACCCACGTGATAATCACCTAGTGAAGCGCAGTAGAGCATGCTGCCATATACAGTCTCCAGTCTCTGGAAGGCGGCATCTGGATCCAGGCTTGATGTCGCGCACCCTGGTGGGGCTCCAGCCATTTCATTGATGCATTTCTGTACTCTAAAACACACACAACAGTTGCCTGTCAAATACGAAAACATTTGACACGATCGAAATTTAGTAAAACAGATTTAACCCTACCCCCGAGTACAATGGTTATTTACAAACAGTTTGGACCCTGATCAGACGCCGCGTAACGCGGCGTCTGATCATGGTCCAAACTGTTTGACACTCATATCAATGATTCTTTAAGTCGAAAATGCATAAAATTCCAATTTTTATAAGTAAAAGCACATGACAAATATAAGCAACCGATAACATGCTGTGTTAGGCCAAATAATAAAGTAGCCTACCTGTGTTCCCTATTACATACCCCAAAAATTAGGGACGGTAAGTCGGAAATCTTACACGCTCCGCAAAAACCAACTGTCACAAGCTCTGCAAAAATTACCAACATTCGCTGATAGATCTACATTTTTTAAAAATAGAAAAAAAAGTTTAGGATCGGAGGGAAAAACTAGGGTCGGTCGGGTTACCGGAAACACATGTATTTTTTTGTGTGTGCCTTATACGGGCTAGTACGTCATAATTGCAGCGAAAAGGTTAAATAAAGTCTTTATAAAACGAGTATTATTGTGAGTGGTCGTTATAGAGAGGTTTAACTCTAATATAATTAGTCTTACCTGCAGCCTCCATTAGCCCGGTACTGGGTGTAACATTTATACGGGATAGTGATGGCTAGGGCGTCACAATGGTTCACCTGATACCCTGAAAGAAAACACCCTTTCACCGTTATCCTGCCGTCTGCTTATATCTCGTATAATCAACTTTCTTTCTGTTTAACCATTCTCCTTTCGTAGTCATCTACCCTGTATTTGCATGGCATATTTGAGATTATTTGTTCAATAGTTTGACTACCTTAAAGTAAATGCCATTTGTAAAGTAATTGATGCGCTGGTCCAGGGGGCGAGGGGGGGGGGGGGGGGGGGGGGGGCGTGTACGCGCGCACGTGTGAGTGGTAGTAGTTGTTGGGGATTTTGTTGAACCCACATAGAAAAATACTGTATTGTAGAAGATGGCAATTTTTTAACAAGGCTGATGTAACTGTTTCCCGGCACCCGATTTTGCTCTCTATAACTGTTTGTAGTTTAAATAATGTTTTACGGAGTCAGGTCAGATTGCTGCTAAAGAAAGACAAAGATAAGCAATAGGTTCCATCTTTCTTTATTCCATTTATACCCAGTGGATTCCTCCATGTTTATATATGGGATTAGTCCATCTTTTATCGAAGGTATAACTGGTCAAAAATTTCATTTTCATTTTGTTTTATATTAATATTCCTATCAGCAAACAGTGTAGACTCTCATCAGACGCCGCATGATGCGGCGTCTGGTCAGAGTCTACACTGTTTGCCTATGTCCCATATATGTGATCGTGGGCACAAATGGGTTATATCATCATTGAAATGCACTGGTCTTTTGAATAAAACTTGACTGAGCTTACCTTCACATTCATCCAGTTCTGTATCGGTATTTCCTTCAGTCTTGTAGAGTGCGAACAGACTATCCCATACTGCACCTGTCAGGTTTGAACATTTCTCTGGAAGGTTTTGACTAGCAAAGCACTGCGGGAATAGCTCTGTCCGCGCCACATAAGCGCTTCTAAAATGTACAAAACACCGACATGCTAATGTCAAGCCAATCCTCCATGTTTCGTTCAGTGTTTGGTCCATTGTTCCAATTCTTATATATTGGATGAGTCTACTAATTATTTCCTACATGTTTGTTCAGTGTTTAGATGGCTCTTGCATAACCCTTACATTGTCAATTACACCAAAAGAACGCCTTTATCATCAGTTTATCCTTTATCCAAACTGTTTGATACTCGTTTCAAAATTACGGAACACTGTACTCTTGTGGTCAAATCAGGGCCCCGTTTCATAAACTTCGTACGACAAAACGACCGTAAGTCAAAACTTTAAAATACATTTAATTTCTGATTTCTCTAGCTAATCCTGTCTTTTGACATATTTTTGATTTCGTCTTTTAAAAAAAAACTGAGACTTTTACAATCTGACTTACGACAACATTTGTCGTACGAAGCTTTATGAAACGGGTCCTAGAAGAAGCCCCCCCCCCCCCCCCCCGAAAATAGTGTTAAAGTTTTATGTCTCAAAATAACATTTTTGTCATGGGCTTATTGTGCTTTTTGAAGTCATACCAGAGAATACATGTAGATACAGGAAGTTTCTGATATCTTAAATGGTATCAAAACTATTTTACACTCATTTCAATATTTCCTAAGTCAGAATACCTAAAATTTCAATTTGAAAATTAAAAGCAGACGACAGTTATTTAAAATTGATGACGTCATGGCAATGAAGGGATTACTATATACCATGGCCTTATCAGGCTCGATACACGGAGTATGATCCTTCAAAGGAAAATACATACATGTAGCCAAGACATCAGGGGTCTGTTTCATAAAACTTCGTACGACAAATGTTGTCGTAAGTCATATTGTAAAAGTCTCAATTATTTATTAGCTCACCTGGCTCGAAGTGCCAAGGTGAGCTATTGTGATCGCCCTGTGTCCGTCGTCCGTCGTCGTCCGTCGTCCGTCGTCAGTCGTCCGTCGTCAAACTTTTTGTTCAAAGATCTTCTTCTTGGAAACCACTGGGCCAATTTCATCAAAACTTCATAGGATTGTTCCTTGTAGGGTACTCTCTCAGATTTCTTCAAATATAGGTAGGCTAATCCAATTGAAATTGTGGTTGCCATGGCAATCAATTGAAAAAACTTTAAAAATCTTCTTGTCAAAAACTACTGGTCCGAATTGAAAATAACTTTACCCAAATGTGCCATTGGTGACCCTCTATCAGATTTCTTAAAATAATTTTCCTATCTTGAAAAACATGGCCGCCAGTGGGTTGGGCAGATTTTCCTTATATGGCTATATAGTGAAAACTTAAAAAATCTTCTTGTCAAAAACTAGTGGTCCGATTTGAAAGTAATTTTATGCAAATGATCCATGGGTGACCCTCTACCATATTTCTTAAAATAATTTGATATCTAAAAAAACATGGCCGCCAGTGGGTGGGGCAAAATTTCCTTATGTTACTGTATAGTAAAAACTTTAAAAATCTTCTTCTCTGAAACTACTAGTTCAAATTAAAAATAATTTAATACAAATGGTCAATTGATGATCTTTTACCAGATTTCTTAAAATCATTTTGTTATCTAAAAAAACATGGCCGCCAGTGGGTGGGGCAAGTTTTCCTTATGTTACTGTATAGTAAAAACTTTCAAAATCATCTTCTCTGAAACTACTGGTCCAAATTAAAAATAATTTTGCAGAAATGGTCAATTGATGATCCTCTACCAGATTTCTTAAAATCATTTTGTTATCTTAAAAAACATGGCCGCCAGTGGGTGGGGCATGTTACTGTATAGTAAAAACTTTAAAAATCTTCTTCTCTAAAACTACTTATTCAAATTCAAAATAATTTTACACAAATGGTTAATTGATGACCCTCTACCAGATATCTTAAAATCATTTTGTTATCTTAAAAAACATGGCCGCCAGTTGGTGGGACAAGTTTTCCTTATATTTCTGTATAGAAAAACTTTCAAAAAAATTTCTCTGAAACTATTGGTCTGATTTAAGAATTATTTTACACAAATAATGATTCATGGGTTATCCTTTGCCAGTTTTCTTCAAATAATCTTCCTAGCTCAAACAACATGGCCACCAGTGGGTGGAGGTGAATAAGTGAAAACTTAATCATAACTGGTCGATTTACATGACCGTAATCATGGATACCAGGTGAGCGATTTAGGGCCGCATGCGGCTCTTGTTTATCCATCTAATCCTGTCTTGGGACATCTTATTGGAATCGTCTTCCAAAGAGATGCCACAAGACGGGATTAGATTGAGAAATCAGAAATTAAATGTATTTTAAGGTTTTGACTTACGATCGTTTTATGAAACGGGTCTTGGGAGAAAATGTCATCCTTTCCCGATTAAACGAAACGCAAACGAAATATAATAAAATATAGAAAACGACCACTTTGACATTTCTAACGATCCAATCTTAGTGGCAAATAGTTTAGAGCCTTATCTGGCTCCAAACTATTTGCAATGGAAATAACAGTTTTAGCAAAAAAAACATTTATTGTGAAAGAGTAATGTCTTCTCCACCTTTGCATACTTACGCACACTTTTCGTTTTTGTTCTGCATGTGGTTCTCTATTTTCAGCAGGCCAATGATGCCATCACAGTCTTTGTGCTTCAACAATCTGCTAGTACATTCCGCTTTGACTTAATAAAACAATTGATAAAATGATCGTAAACAACTCAAATATATTAAACTTCTTATTGCATTAAATATTAAACAATGATTATAGCCATTTGAGATATATGCAATGACGAAAACGTTTATTCTTTCCCAATAAACGCGTTTATGCTAAAACTATCATTTCCTTTGCAAATAATTTGGTACTAATCAAGTTTGGTAGTCGTGTTATAAATGTATATGTAATTATTTTGCCTTTTTTCTATACACTCTTTGGTTAAACATTAAACAAAATCTCCAAAACTAACTCCGGTAAACTCCCAGAAATATTTAACCCTAAGAACAATACTCTAAAACTGAACTTGTTAAAGAAATCAGAGAATTGCAGAACTGAAGGATTCGTGATTTGGCTTTAGAAAATGTATTTAATTCTTTTCACTGCGCCAAAAGTCGCGGCGTCTGATATGTCCGTCACACGTATCGACATTTTAGTCAGTCAAAAAACCCTTAAGCTGACTTTAAAAAATATTGCAGGCGACACTGCCAATGCAGAGGATGTTTTATCGGTACTTACGTGCTTGTGCCGGAGTTAAATCATCGTCGTCATCGTCCTTTTTACCTGTCAACAGCAATGTTTGTATAACAGTTCTAGGGCCCGTTTTACATCTTTAGCGTCGCACGACAAAAACGGTTGTAAGTCAAAACTTTATAATACACGTACTTTCTGGTTTTCTCCATCTAATCTTATCGTGTTACATCTTTTTGGAATCGTCTTTTCAAGACGATTCCAAATGATGTCAAAAGACAGGATTAGATGGAGAAATACATTAAAATTTATGATTTTATAATCTGACTTACGACAATAGTTGTCGTAAGACGTTTCGTAAGACGGGCCCTAGAATACATTCTACTAATTCTTACGCAGCTTCTGGTCAGGATTCAAACTGTTTGCAAACACGCACTCTAACGCCATTGCGAGTAAAAGGGTTGAATGACCTTTCTGATCTAGTTTTAGCTTGATGTAATTTTCAATATGTACTGGAAATTACTGGCGAGTATCCTCCTATAAATAAAGTTATAATATGATTATTTTTCTATAGCCATATTCTAGTGGACACTGCTCTTTGTAGATTTGTTTTCTGTTTTATTTTTTATCAATAGTGTAAAGGGAAAACGTGCGGAGAGAATATTCTACCGTTTAACGGAGCAACGGTCAGTCATTAAGATTGACATTGCGTCACGTGACGTCTGATCAGGTTTCAAACTGTTTAAAATACCCGCGGTAGTCTGGGTAAGGCTGTGGAGGGGTTAATAGAACATGCTCTGGTCTGACCTTCGTTTTAAAGACATGATACACTTAATAAGCGTTTTCAATCGCTTCGATAATAGTTGTTATTTTGATTTTATATCCAAATAACAACATTTATTTTTGCAAAGGTGAATGCGTGCCTAAGTGTCTTTACTGGTCAGTTCGTATATCGGATTGCCTCGTAGATGTATCCAGGGACGCTCTGTTATGAGTTATCATGCGGAATACTTCCGGTCAGTCCTCATATAAAAGGCTCAAGCACATGGTCAACGGTCTCACTTTGACCAAACGCTGCACGGTAAACATTTGTTAACCCTCCCTCCCTTTTTTGGGAGCAATATACCTACTAGGCAAAATAGTTCTATAGCTAAGTGGATAGTTTCCAAACTTTCCACATAATATCTGCTTGTACTTAGAAATGCGGCTTTGCTGGGTTTTGTGTTATTATCTTCAGATACTCAAGCGACTTGGCATCATGGAGACAGGTGTTAGAACAAATGTACAGCATCTGACATACAGTATAACCGACAAGCGCCCATGAGTGCGGAGACCTGACACTACTTGCCAAGAGCTATTATTGTGACATTGTAATTGGTCATCATTCAAGTGTGGGTGCCTGCGAAAGTTAATCTCTGGTATTACGTCGGCACATAACTTTCAACTGTTTCCAGGGTTCAACGCTCAGGCCAAACTCTAACCATTCCATGATAGTAACATTGCGTTTAGACATCATCCAAGTGTGCGCTTGTGAAATTAGGAACAGTGCCAAAGTTTTTAAGCAGTCAGCAGCGGTCAAGAGCTACAACCAACCGTAGCTAGAAGTTGCCTATATTACAGAAACAGAAAGACTTGCGAACTATGTTAGAAGTGCACAATATTTCGCCAACGGGATAACTCAATTGTGAAGTGTTATATGCTATTTATTGTCTATGCTTAGCAGCACCTATGCAATACATCCAATCATAGCCTTGAACTGGGCGTGGGCCGGCTTCCTTGGCTCTGTCTGCGGGATGAGAAGTTGTGCCACGCTTAGGAACTACACGTTCTGCTCTTAAGGATGTTTCCTCTAACTCCAACCACATGTAGTCATAGTTGTAGTGTTGAGACATAGGTGTTGCTTGCATACTCGATAATAAGGTTAATTCAAGACGCCCTGCTTAGGGCAAGACGAAATTGTTCTCTATTTTGTTTAGGGTACTGTGAACTTTTTCTCCAATGTATACTATACTATGTAACTTGTATAAATAGATCTCATCCATTGAGTTTTGTTTATCAAGTTGTCGCGGCTATAACTCTTATCGGCTAGAGTTATAGGGGGGGGGGGGGGGGGGGGGGGGGGGGGGGGGACGAGTTGATGTGGCTCCTAATTTTACTCACATTTTGCAACAATTCAAGTTTCGGCTTCTGGAGAATCCTTGGCTAGGCTGTCACTCTAGTAGTGGCGCATCTCTACGCGAGGTTTTTCTAAAAGATGGCACATTAGGTATCGTTTATTCCTCGTAATACTGGTATTCCCTAATATTTCAAACTGAGCTCTACCATTTTTCAATACAGGTATCGCTACGTTGCCGTTTGCTGGTAATTCTGTCACAAGTTAGTAACTTAAAATATTGTTAATTGAATCTGGACGGCTGTAAGTGGCGACCATCGCTATCAAGGTCCGATTGCCAACCAATAGCTGGCTATATTACGCGAGTATGGCTAATTCCAGCAGAATATCTGGGTCGCTGTAAGAAATTCTATCTATGTTCGCTTGCCTATACCTGTCTGTCTGTATTGCGTGATTGTTGATAATCGCAGCCGAATATCTGGGTCCCTGTAAATGGCAACCATTACTATCGCATCCGCTAACCAAAAACCATCTGCAATGCATGAATATTGCTGTTTGCAGCTGAATACCCGGGTTGCCGTAAGTGGCGACCATTTCTATCAATGTCCGCTTGCCAATAGCTGTCTGTATTGCGATATCGTTTCTAATTGCATCCGAATGTCCGTGTCGCTGTAAGTGGTCCACGTCTATTAATGTTTGCTTGCCAATAGTTGTCTGTATTTTGTGGTTATTGCAGTTGAATGTCTGGGTCGCTGTAAGTGGCCCATTTCTATTAAGGTTCGCTTGCCAATAGCTGTCGGTATTGCGTAATTATTGCGTTAGTAACATAGTATATTGTTAATGGAATCTGAATGTCCGGGTTACTGTAAGTGGCGACCATTGCTATCGATGTCCGTCTGCCAATAGCCTTCTGTATCACAAGATTATTGTTAATTGCTATCAAGGTCCGCTTGCTAACAGCACTCTGTATAACATGATTGTTGACAATTGCAGCCGAATGTCCGGGTCGCTGTAAGTGTCGTACATCGCTATTAAGTCCGCTTACCAATAATCGTCTGTACTGAACGAATATCGCTGATTACAGCTGAATTTCCGGGTCGCTGTAAGTGGCATCCACTGCTATCAACGCCTGCTTTCCAATAGCTGTCTGTATGCCTTTAAGGTTGCTGATTATAGCCGAATGTCTTAGTTGCCGTAAGTGGCGAATGTTGCTAGCTGGGCCCGCTTGGCCAACGGCTATCTGTATTGCGTGGGTGTTGCTAACCACAGATGCTTTCCGTGCTACTGGCTGATGTATATTTGCTGTCTGCATTACTTGCTATATTGTGAAAATGCCAGCCCTTGCTGTGGTTGATGTGCTGCTAGCTATATTGCATAAGTCCAGCCCTTGCTGTGGCCGATGTCTGTTGTTGCTAGCTATATTGTGTAAATGCCAGCCCTTGCGGTGGCTGATGTGCTGTTGGTTGTTAGCTATATTGTGTAAATGCCAGCCGTTTGCTGGCTGAGGTGAATCGCTGTCTGTTGTTTGCTATATTGTGTAAATGCCAGCCCTTGCCGTGGCTGATGTGCTGCTAAGTTGTTGCTAGCTATTTTGTGTAAATGCCAGCCCTTGCTGTGGCTGATGTGCTGCTTGTTACTAGCTATATTGTGTAAATTCCAGCCCTTGCTGTGGCTGATGTGCTAATTCCAGCCCTTGCTGTGGCTGATGTGCTAATTCCAGCCCTTGCTGTGGCTGATGTGCTGCTAAGTTGTTGCTAGGTGTATTGCGTAAATGCCAGCCATCTGCGTTACTGTCTGTATAGAATGCGGTTTGTGGTTAGTAACATTGCGTATATATCTGTCATTTGTTATCTGCATTAGGTTTTTGTGCGTATCACTGTCTGTTGCCGTAAATATTGAATAAATGCCACCAACTGCTGTCTGAATTATTGGCTTACTTAGGGATTACCGTTCGCGGCGAGTAATACTCCCTAAAACTAGCTATTTGCTTTTACTATCTGAGGTATGGAGTGCTGTTTTTCTGCTATCAATATTGCGTAAATGCCATTCATTTTTTGTCTGTTACTGGCTGTTCATAGAACCAGTTACCGCTATCGGCTCGGCTGTCTGACCCTTTATCACGGCGGGTTATGTCTTTAGGATGACCCTTGTCTGCTCGCTGCGCATCGCTTTATTTGGCGGAAAACGTTAAGTTATTTCAGTAATCCTAGTGTCAGTGGTAAAGTTAGGATTCAAATTAAATGGGATACCAGTCTGTTCAAACGGTGCTAAATTTTGGGGGGGACACATTGCTGCAGCCAGGTCTTGCCCATTGTGATAATAGCAGCGTAATTCCTGGTGCTTGCGGTATGTGCTTCTCAGCGTTTAGTGTACAATTTAATACTTTAAAGGCACATCCGCTCGTCCTCCTTTACCGCGGCCATTACTGCCACACTGTTATCACTATACTAAACTATGTACATGTAGCCCTGATATAAGGGCCAGGATTTATCAATATATAAAACTAGTCTATCAGCGTGTTTCTGATTTATTTTCGCCTAGTCTTAAAATAATATAAACTATCAAAATGTGACATGTGTAAACAGTTTGGGTCCTGATCACATGTCGAATTACTCGGCGTCTGATTAGGACTCAAAATGTATGATACTTGGACAGACACTATTTTGACGATTTAACCTATTTCCCCATAAATACACCTTTTTACACCTATAATCTATTCCACTGAAGTAGGCCTAAACAGTTCCCATTTATACAGTCTTGAACATGTATCATAAGAAACATTTTCTATATCTTAGCAGATAATAGCTTAAAGCAGGCTGAAAGAAAATCAGAATGCGCATTAAGGCGCATTCTGCTTTACTTTCAATCTGCTTTAAGTGATCATCTTTCTTTAAAACTAGAAAGAGGCTATGGAGTATGAACAGGATTTTATTTTGCTTTCTACAAAGTACATGATCGCAGTCTCATATCAATATTCTCAAATAGATACAAATGTAACATCATGTGACAATATGAGAATGAATACATCAATTACTTTCATTTATGGACATTTTTTTTTTCAGGCCTTGTCAATGAAGGACCTCGTTTATTTTCCCCGTCATAGGTGTGTAGAGGTCGGGGAACCATCCACCTACGCACCTTACAAACTTATGCATTGCATAATTGCGTACATATATTTACATATATTCTATTCATACATTGACTAAGGTCTAACCCCCCCCCCCCCCAAAAAAAAAAAAACAACAACAAAAAACCAACAACAAAAAAACCCCAGAAATTGTTGTAGCCAGGCATGTATATATTTCATAGCAAAAGAGCAGTTCTGCATTTGTATGCATGTTCATATGAAAAACAGACATCGTTGTCTGTCTATACATTTATATACAAATTAACATGTATATATACAAATTAACATGTATAGTATACAAATTAACATGTCTTTAAAACTAGAAAGAGGCTATGGAGTATGGTTTAATAGAGATGAACAGGATTTTATTTTGCTTTCTACAAAGTACATAATCGCAGTCTCATATCAATATTCTCAAATAGATAACATCATGTGACAATATGAGAATGAATACATCAATTACTTTCATTTATGGACATATATATGTAGCTACCTTATACAAAACATGCTTATTTGTGTTTTTCCTTAATTCTTTTCAACATTGAAGGTCTTTGCAAAAGATACTTCTATAAATATTTCACCTTCAACTCAAAATAACGAGGACAAACGTATATATGAAATGAAATGTTTCAATACCACCAGAGTTGCAGATAATGCAAAAGAACATATTTTTATTACGAATTAACATATTCTGTGAAAAGCAGATGGTTTAAATTCTGAGAGAATGCGACGATAGTTTAACTATAGAAAAACTAAACTTAAGTGAATAAGGTAAAATATATTAATAAACTTAATAATCAATCCTACTTTTCAAATATTTACATGTACTATAAAACAGGATTGTTATTAACTGAAACATAACTCTTTGTTTAAAAACACCCCGGATATATCTTTATATTCAACTATTTGGCATACAATTTAACATACTTATGAATATAACCTCTAATTTTAATAATAACTCGATGTAATCATCCATTAGAAAACATCTCGACCCCCTTACCTCCATAGTGGACGCCGAGCGCTATCGCTATTATGACAATTACTAGAATCACCACCAAAGCAATCACCATTCGCTTATTCACCTGGGTTTTCGATTCTGTCATTTTTGCCTGAAAAAACAAATTCCACAGCTTTACCCATTCCTTATACTTGAATATAACCTTACTAAATGTACGTTTACATTTAAATGAGTCGGGTCATTAGAAAATCTGACTTATTGCATTGAAAACAGTGAATATTAAGGCCAACCACCTCGTCTAAGAGTCTTGCTATAAGACACTTTTGTTATTCTAGAAGGGATTGATGGAAACTATATGTGGGCTGAATTGACATTTCCCTGTTTGATGCCTCTATTAAAAGGTACTCAGTCATGTAATTGAGGCTATGAAATTGTTCTTACATATCGCATGCATCCCTGTTTTTCTGCATTTTTCAGTTGTGCATGAATGTATCTTTTTGAGCAAAGTTGAAAAACAACATTGGTTACTAAGTATGTGTTGGAAAAAGTACATAAACGTCTGATCAATATCCAAACTGCTTGACACCCATATCAATGTTTCCTAAGTTAAAAAGGCCTAGATCTAAATTCCAAATTTATAAATAAAAAAGGTGATAAATCTAAGTTGACGATATTATGTCAACGATTGTTTTAGACGGGGTTTACGTCATTATAATGGCAGCGAAAGGGTTAATCGGTACTGAAAAGTAGATACATTGGCATTCTATATGACATGCTATAGCTTATTGCGAGGCTCATAAATACAGTTAGCTGTTGGAACTTTCTTCATTATGTTCTACAATATGATAAGCTTCAGGTTGTTTCAATTAAAAATGAGTGTTGGCACTATCTGCTTTTTCTGGGAAACGCGTCACGCGTCGTCTAATCAGGATCCAAATTATTTGACACTCGTATCGATACATTTTGTATTTTAAGTCATACTACCTTACTAACTTTGAAACTATCCTGAAGACAATAATATAGAAGCAGACGACAATATATAAGTATAGCGGTGTAGGGATATACACCTCATGATTAATTTTGCCCTTAAGGGTTTTATGGCATCAGAACCGAAGATCAACAGTTTACAGACAACACTTTTGAAGCAGATGGTATTGTTCGATTTTTCTGACCTGTCGGAGTTATTTTTAGAACAGAATAGTTCATACTGGTAAATAGATAACAGGGTAACATCGGATCTATACAGTCGTAAACTTTCCAATTTGAGATAACATGATCCTCGTGCAGCATGATACCATTGCGCTAACTTTACTGAATATATTTTATTCTTTCCCAACAAACGCATTTATATACTAAAACTATTATTACATTGCAAACAGGTTGGAGCCAGATCAGACGCCGGGTTACCCGGCGTCTGATCAGGCTCCAACCTGTTTGCTACTCAGATTAAAAATATTATTAAAATTTCTTAAAGTAAATTTCCACAGTTTAGTGCATTACATTTGCGTTTAAACGGGAAAGAATAAGGTATCCTCTACTGTACATTACGCACAAAAATTACAGCTATCCGCATCATTAACCGTATGTAGAGAAAACTCATCCCTTTGAAAGTTTTAGAATGTTCCAATCTAAAATTAACTCCGACAGGTCAGAAGAAAACACTAATATAATAGTAGAACCATGACAAACAAGGTCAGGAGTTTGTCAAGATTTTTGGTGTGATAAAAAAGCATCTAAATTCGTCCAAGGTTCACAGTTATACGTGTTACTTGAAGCATGTCGTGAATAGGTTTTGATTTTTTCCCACTGTGTCTAAAGGTTCCTTTTTAAACCAATACTCCATAAATACACAGTTAAAACATATCGATACGTATTACGCGGAGAGTGAAAAGGTGAATCTGTCATTTTCTGCATTTAGTTGTAATGAGTCTGCCACGAGGTCAAGTGACACTGGTTCCCTGTATGAATCGTTCGTATATTTGTGATAACTATTGCAAACAGATTGGATCAAGTAGAACGCACCGTCGACCAAAATTCATTCAATCATTCATATCTTTATTTCCTCCTAATGTACAGAAGAGCAATAAAAATAATAAATGTGTAATAATAACAACAATAATACCCGATTATTTATACCCCTTTAACCCACTTAACCTCGTTTCCTCATCTGTTAAACAGTGGCTGATTTGTCTATACAGTTTCTAATTCCACAGGGTAATTACTAACGGGAATCTATTAATTTCATAAAATCACTAGGCTTTAAGACTACATATACATCTATCATTTGCTTTACTATTAAAGAAATCCTGACATAGAAAATACTAGGAAAAACAACATTGCTTACCTTCAATCCAAAATTATGTTAATATGGATATGTTTGTTAAATGCATGAAAAATATTTTGACATAAGATATGTTTAAACTCAAAACCTTCAAACATATAAAGATACACCTGGCTGTTTTGAATTTAGCCCGTACAACACCCCACTACAGGTTTATAAACGAAGTGCTTTGATGCAGATCGTGTTTTCACTCCTTTACTGTCATGGCGTCTCATACTCTATCTAATTGTCGTCTGCTTTTATTTCTCAAACTTAAAATTTAGGTATTTTGACTTAAGAATTTTTGGAATGATTGGTAAAACAGTTTGGATCCTGATCAGACGCCGCGTCAGCGGCGTCTGATCAGGATCCAAACTGTTTGCAAATAACCATTGCACTCGGGGTAAGGCAGTGAAGGGGGTTAACCTTATATACGACTGATTTTCCCTTGACTAACATTTGCAACTAGTTTGTATCCAGAACAGATGCCGCGTTACCCTGTTTCTTATATAGATATGATGTGTTTAGCACTCTGGTCGATATTTTGGTCAAAATGCCAAAAGAAATCTAGTTTGAGAACCCAAACAGACAGCACTTTAGAAGCAGACGATATTACAGAATCGGGAGAAGCTTGTCACTATAGTGATAATGTGAGCTGTTTAACCAACATAACCTATATATCCGACCTTACCGCACTTTTTCATATTTAAACTCTTAGTATGCTGACGGCGGAACCATTTTTAACATTTGCAAACAGTTTTGATCCTGATGAGATGCCGCATTACTCAGCGTTTCATCAAGATCCAAACTGTTTGACATCCTGACCCTGTTTAGAAAAGAAATTTAGGAAATGCTATTTTTAGCACAGTTGCAACTGACAATGTTTGCAGACGAAAAAATTACCCAGCATGCAAGCAGTTATTTCCACTGAAAACAGGTATGAATGTGGAACAGTTTGGATGCTGGTCCCGTCAAGTTTCTCGGTGTCTGATCGGGGGCCCGTTTTCATTAAAACTTCGTACGACAAATGTTGTCGTAAGTCAGATAATAAAACTCTAAATTATTATTTATTCCTCCATCTATTCCTGTCTTGTGACATCTCTTTTGGAATTGTCTTGAAAAGACGATTCCAAAGAAATGTCACAAGACAGGATTAGATGGAGAAATCAGAAACTAAATGTAACATAAAGTTTTGACTTACGACCGTTTTATGAAACGGGGCCCAGAATCCCCAATGTGTTTGCAAGTACCAGTGTGGTGGCGATATACAGAACAATGATTAACCCATTTATGACAACTGGATTCTTACATGATTATCTAAGTGAAGACCCATTAGCAGCCCTTTGATCTGGTTCTACACTATTTACACAGACCAACTATTCTCTCACAAGAACACAGGTGACGCTAAATTCTAGGGATCAATGTTTTTAAACCATTCACTGCCTTACCCTACGTACAATAGTTATTTGCAAACAGTTTAGGCAATACTAAATCTAGAGTATAAACACTGTAAAAGAAATGAAGTTGCAACAGTATAAACACTGTTAAGTATGTTATTTTCACCATACTAAGGACAAATAACTCTGAACACATTCGTCGATTTTCATCCTAAGTGCTTTAAACCGATTCAGTGCAAGTCAGAACTCTACAGACAGTCATTTTTCCCAAAGACAATTATAGACTGGAATCATCTGGATGAAAGCGTTGCGTGCGCGCAGTCAGTAAACAGCTTTAGAACA
This sequence comes from Gari tellinella, assembly GCA_922989275.2. Taxonomy (NCBI): domain Eukaryota; kingdom Metazoa; phylum Mollusca; class Bivalvia; order Cardiida; family Psammobiidae; genus Gari; species Gari tellinella. Next base: position 53,689,749 of record OV277866.1, read on the forward strand.
GCTGTCCTTAATAAGTGGGACTAACTTAGTTTCCCTGCTCTCTACCGTTGCGCGGACGCTGTAATTACAGTACTGCAACGTATTTATACAGACACAGATACAGATCCATAATTTGTCTTAATCGAGAACAGTTTGAAAAAATAATCACTTATTGCACACAATACAGAGTAAACAGTGCTCAAAGAGGGAATTTTCTAGCATATTTGAGCACATCAAGAGCAGATATAATAAAACAAATAATAGAAATATTCAAGAAATTATAGTCATAACCAATGAGAGCAAGTAAGATCAATTTCCCTTTAATACCAAGGATGGTAGAGGGGTTACAACGTTCAATATTATATTGTATTTTCAATACATCAATGGCATAAAACTCTTAACCGATAAGTCCAATGTCAACCATAACCGAACTTATTCGAGAACTTATGGCCATTTGCAGTTTGTATAAGTTAGTCAAAATCTATAAAAAATTGTAGGCACTAGAGCGGTGTATTCTTGACACAAGAATTTGGGACATATTCTTGTGTAGAGGGGATGTATGTAAGCTGGTAGAACATTTTTTTTATGTTAAACATAGACTTCCCCTCTCTGTCTTCCTCGCTCTTTCTTTTTCTCTCGGTCGTTCTCTTTCCTTTACTATAGAAAGCCATACTGTAAATTGCTTACCTGGTCATTCGATTTTGTATAGAAAAATTCCTTTATATCCATTTTCGTTTCGTTACCGTCCGTGTATAACCTTACATTAGAATAAGTACGGACAAAGGTGCAAGCTTAACACCATTCCTTAATTTGTTGACAGCGATTGTACAGTATAAGATGAAATGTACGTACGGGTAGCCCAACATTAATGTCCTTCGTGCAACCGATCACAAATCAAATGACATTTACGTACAGCGTGCGTCTGGGTTTAACAAAAACGATTTTTTGTTGGATTGAGATCCAAACTGTTTTATGGTATTTTTTTATTGAATGGTATCCAATTAAATGGCTCAGATCATACAGTTTATTGCTATTTAAGACGAAGTTATTGTACACTTAACCCATGTTGAATTTGGTATTTGTACTTTCCATTATGTAAACTCACTATATTACCGGTATGTGGTAAAAAGGTATCGTGTATACTTACTCATTGGACTGAGACGAAAGAGTGGTAATGGTACCTGCCTTCTATCTTATTTGCAGAAACTAAGCTTGAGTTGAATTAGTTTTAGAACCCTTTCTTGGTCTTGACAATAATTTCGCTTTCGCCCATAGCTAAGAGCAACAAAGTATGTTGCAAAATATTAGTCTGATGTAAGGTCTATTTATTAATTCTTCAATATATAATCCTTTTTAAAAACACTGAATGTTTTTTCTTGATAAAGTATTTAAACTGTTTTCAGGCTTATTGCTAGTGCTTTTGTGGCAATTCTATAGTCAGTTTAAAGTAAACGTTTTGGGCTCCAATTACCTAATACTGTTAAATCTTTGTCTGTTTGGCACCAATGTAACTATACCCTTTACATTGTTGTCAAATTAGATCTTTTATTTTGATATAAGTAGTTACTTTAATTTATGTAGTAAGTTTTTATTTTATTCCAGATTTTTTTTATTCTTTTCAAATGTCATTCCACCGACCTGGACATTTTCAATTGCGTTTGAAACTGATTTTTTTATTTATTTGAACATGGTATCCCTGATATAATCCCTTATGCATGTGTATAATAATTTAGTCTTAGTCTTTCCGGTGCCACATGACCATTTTAAGCTCGCCTGTTCGTAGAACAGCATAGCTAATGTCATACTCCGGTGTGAGTGTGAGCGTAGCCATGATTAAAGGTTTTGAACGGGTTATTTTAAAGCTTAATACTTGTTCTATGATGTTATGAAGTGGGAATTTAAAACATGTTTTCAATTTATTTTAATCAAGGACATGTTGTCGACTTAGATTTTTTTCTACAAATTAGCAGGTTAAATTGTTTTGGGCGGGTTGTTTAAATTTTAATACTTGTGCTAGGGTACTGAAAGTTTGTATGAAGGTTCACGTGGGGTTAATCATTGATGTTATGATGTTTTAATTTAATTGTTTTTTAATTTATTTCAATTTGGACATGTTTTCTTAGATTTTTTATTTTAAAGTTTTATGCGTTTGCTAGGGTGCTGACATTTTATATGGCGGTTAATTTGGTGTCAAAGATTGATTTTCTGAAATTGGAGTTTAAAATTTCTTTTATGTCAATTTTCGACATGTTTTCGACTTATGTGTTTCGACTATAAATCACCAGGTTAAAGTATTTTGGACGGGTTGTTTACAAGTTTAATATGTGTGCTAGGATGCTGACATTTTATATGGATTTGTTTGTTAGGTCAGTCATTGATGATCTGAGGTTTAATCTTAAAAGATGTTTGTTTTTATTCAAATGTCGATGTGTTTTGGTCTCAGGTTTGTTTTGCTACAAACACCAGGTTAAAGTATTTTGGACGGCTTGATTTAAAGTTGGTTACTGTCGGAAAAGTCAAGGTCATTTAGAGGTCAGAAAGGCTGAATTCACGTTTGGCCATAACTTTGGAACTACCTGTTAGAAATACTGCATATTTGGCATTGTTACTCAAATCAAGAACTATTGAGCGCAACACAACATAGGTCATGTCAGACAAAGGTCAGGATCATTTTGAGGAGTGACATCAGAGGTGTTTCGATAACATTTTGGGCCAAACTTACTACACCAAGACTCACCATTCATTAAATAATCTTTCTAAACTGAAAATTGACTTGTTTTTGATACAACATGCATTTAGGCTAAACTTTGAAACAGGCGAGCATTAGGTGGCTTTGACGACAATTTCTGGTTAAATGTTGTAGTGCCGTAAATCCAACTCTATCTGTCGTAACAAAATCTTCGAATTATAGTTACTTCTATAGAATTATTGACTATCTTTTATAATATTATATTCAGTTTTTGTTTTCTAAATTGCTAAAATACATCGTACTTTTCTGATCGTTCTGTCCATTCTGCTTTTGCCCTGAGCAAGATTCTTTTTGGTATATTATTTTATAAAGTCATCTTATTTCGATTTCTTTTTCTTTAATTGATTTAAAATATTTCCCTTTGTCTTGATTATTTCAAAGTTCGTTTTCTTAATTATCAATGTAATTTTAAGGTTCATTTCTGATCAGACGCCGAATAATGCAATGTCTGATTACGATCAAAACTGTTTGAAACTCATTTCAATTTTTCATAAGTCAAAATACCTATAATCGAAATTAAGAAATAAAAGCAGACGGCAATTGTTAAGATTAGTGACGTCATGGCAGTGACCGGATTAAACATTACAATGCTTAATAATGAAATGCTCTCTTTCATTTTTTAGCAATGACTCTTGAAGGATTTTATCCCTAAAATATTTAAAAGTATGACAAACAATCCATACCCTGATCAGAGGGTTCCTAAAGGAGCATAATGACCTGCCTATACACTGTTTGCAGAGGCTGAGCATGCCAGGTTCAAGCACAGTATGGGGTAACCAGTTAACTGCTTTACCTGGAGTACAAAAGTATTTGCAAACAGTTGGGATCCTGATTAGATGCCATCATAGCGGCATCTGATCAGGATCTAAACTGTTTGACACATATTTCAATATTTTAAATCAAAATATTGAAATTTAAATTCGGAAAAAATAAAAGCAGACGACAGCTGTTGAAAATGAATGACGTCATGGCATCGCAGGGATTCAATCAAAATTTAATTCCAGTCAAACATGTGCTCAGCAACCATGCAATGTTGAAAACTTGATTTTTTTTATCAAGGCTGATGACTGCTTAACCCATTTATACCCAGTGGATTCTACCATGTTTATATATTGGATGAGTCCATTTTTTATCAAAGAGATGCCTGGTCAAAATTTTCATTTTGTTTAATATTGAAATTCCTATCAGCAAACAGTGTGGACTCTGATCGGACGCCGCAAAATGCGGCGCCTGATCAGAGTATACACTGCTTGCTAATGTCCCATATATGTGATCGTGGGCACAAATGGGTTAACCGTTATCCTGCTTTGCTATCGTCTGCTTTGAAATTGTCGTCTGCAATATGTATTAAATTTAGATTCATATATTTTTCAAGTAACAATACATAAAGACGAGTGTCAAATTGTTTGAAAAAAAAGCATTAAAGTCGCGATCAGCAGCCAAAGGGTTAATGCAGAACAAAGAAATGCCAAAAAACTTCTTCATGAGCATTCTGTGTTAGTGTTGGTATCCATTAAACTTCAAAACCTACGAATGAGTATTGTTATGAATTGACGCAGGACGTAAGTCCATCTGTTTACAGAAAAATATCTTCAAACCCAAACCACATATTATCACATAACTACCCCTGTTTTCCATAGCGAATAACGATCACGAATATCCTCGTCTCCAACATGTGTGAGATTACTTTGATGACGTCACTATAACGTCACTATTTATAAAGGCGTTTTGACGTCACCGGGGATCCATAAAAATGCATATTGCTTTAAAAAATAGCTTAAAATCGTTGGTAATGTGAGAAAAAGAATCTGTCACTCGTCGATGTTTAAGACAAGTTGATCTCAAACTCGTCTAGAATAGAAAGGTTATTAAGCTCGCCCAGGCTCGCTTAATAACATTTAAATTCTAGACTCGTTTGAGATCAGCTTGTATTAAACAACGACTCATGACAGATCCTATATGTCAGTGGTGCGAGCTCCTACTGCTACATCAAATCACATTATAACCCAGTATAATTTGCGTTCGGAAAGAATATTTATTATTCAGCATTTCGATCTACTTCCATTTTCATATTCCTACACCTTATGGTAATTATATTTAGGTGTTTTTTTCACTTTGAAGGTACGTGCATATAATTTCATGTAAAGCTGTGAAGCGGTTTTTTTGGACGCTTAACTCCTCTGTAAAATGAGCGATATATAAATTTGATAATAATAAACGGAAACGAAAAGAAAATCACACACAGAAAGTAAATACAGATATGTTGACATTGCTTCATTTCGTCATTTGATCTTAAACTGCAAACAAACGGGTTTCGAATTTCATAAAACATAGATTTTTATTTATGCTTTTCGGTGGATTACCACGATATAGCAGGGGATGATCACTTGGTAATCCACTGCAGTGGATTATCACCAATCGCTTTTATTATGAATTTTCCCCGTAGGGCTCCCCAAGAATCGTAGTCAATCGTGTCTTATCGTTAAATTCCGGCAGTCCGATTTGTCGCGAACTACTCACCGGAAGAGCACGAATCCAAACTCGGGAGCAACGAAGTCATTCGGATGACGTCATTATACCGCCAACTGTCACGCGCATGTGTTCGACATAAAACGTGGGGCTCAACACGGGATAAATAATGTACGTTCGCTTTCAATTTTTAAACAATTTCGTTTAAAAAGTGGCTTAAAAGCATAAATAAATAGAATAACTGTGTTTTTTCAGTGTAAGATCGAATTTAATCCATTTCGTGAACATCAGACTGTTATATTTTCACTCGTGGCTTCGCCACTCGTGAAAATATAACGTCTGATGTTCACTCAATGGATTAAATTTCGATCTTACACTGAAAAAAACAGTTATCCTCTATTTAATCCACATTGCAAACACTTTTCCAATGTTTTTTTTTTTAAAATAATGTGCATAAAAAGCAACATTTTAGTTGAGAAGAGAATATTTTTTCCTATTGCAAACATTTTTAGCCAGATCAGACACTTAGTATAGGTACCCGGCGTCTGAACCGGCTCATAACAAGTAATACTTAAACTTAATATGAATCGTAAACATTTTTAAAAAGTTATTGTGTACATTTCGTTGCATTTCTTTTGGTTTATATACTCACGGAATTTAAAAACTGTGCATTGGGAAAAGCTTTCTAAATGATAGGAATAACAAACCAGATATAGCTTGGCATTGTTATTGTCTTATTTTTAAACAATAAGCTTTCAGAAAAGATATTTCTTATTTCATCAATAGATACTAGATCTATTTTTCTGCAGTCCCGCACACGCAGGAACGTTAGACAAACTTACCAGCCAATATGCTTTGTCGTGGATCTGTTATTATCATTTACAGTCCATAAGCAATGCACATGCGCAACAAAGTGTTGCAGGTTCTCTTAGCTAGAAGTTTGCAACGCAGATAAATGGATTATGCTAGGTTCCCACTATCACGACTCATGACACGATTGGAATCGTGGTCATAAACCACATGTGCCCACGATCCCATATATGGGACATAGGCAAACAGTATAAACTCTGATCAGACGCCGCATTATGCGGCGTCTGATCAGAGTCTACATTGTTTGCTCATAGGAATTTCAATATGAAACAAAATGAAAATGAAAATTTTGACCAGGAATCCCTTTGATAAAAATGGACTTATCCAATATATAAACATGGAAGAATCAACTGGGTATAAATGGGTTAAGTCATATATCCCTGATGTTTTTAATGGGCAATTGCATTTTCACTCTTATAATTACACGTACATGTATTTCGGATTGTTTCTGCAATTTATTGCAAACTGCCAAACTGGACGGGCTCTGAGCAAAGGAGTCCTTTAGGAGCCCTCTACCTTATTTGTATAGGGCATATTTACTCTGTACATGTACATTGTTAGTAACTTAATGTCCATGCCAGGACTCAATGAGTTAATCAAGGACTAATTGTGGTAACACTCTAAGAACTTACCAGATTTTAGGTCAATCGTGGAAATCGCGTTTTTGACAGTGATTCTATACACTCAGTATTGTGATTCGCGACACGACTGAAATTGTAATCTTTGTCGAGGTCTAGTCGTGTTGAACCTTTCAGATCTTAAAAAAAACTATTGCTTACAGTACAGAACAGAACAGAACAGAACAGAACAAAACTTTATTTCACCTCAGGCATGGTTACATGCAGCATGAGGTAAAGCATATAAACAAGATGAATATAAACAATGGTACCTAGCATGGCTTATTCAGAGTCTGAGTATTTCAGTATTTGGTGACGAACAATGTAGAGCCAGACCCTATGCAAAGAATAATCGTTTATGGTCTGATTCAACAATATTCGTCTTGCGGTTGATAAAACCGATAGTTGGTAAATGATACAGTAGCACAATTGTAATGTAGAGATGTAGTGCCTTATTTCCGCGACGTCGAGTCTATTTGGTTCTTACAGAAATTGCGTTGCAGTTTGCATAATCCTTTCACTGCTAGGGTGGCGGAACTATCCGTCTTACACAGTCGCCGCCATATTATCGTCTGCTTTTATTTTTAAAATTCAGAATTAATGCGTTTTTGACTTTGAAACATTGACATGAGCGTAAAAAAGTTTGGATTCTGATTAGACGCCGCGTTACGCGGTGTCTGATCAGAATCCAAACTATTTGCAAATGTCAGTGTTGGCGGTCTTGGCACTGAAAGGGTTAACTGGCTGTCGATGTATTTGGTCTAATACCGTGACAGTCAACATAAAACTCCCACATGTGACACGACATCGGTCTATTCTGTTTAAACAAAACGAAACAAAAATTGAAATGAAATAAGAAATTGACAACGAAAATATTAACGATTAATTTTAATAAGTGTGGCAAACAAACAGATTGCATCATGAACAGACGCCAGATCAAGCGACAACTTAGAAAAAGATACATGTCCAGTATTTAGTATGAATGGCTGCTTAACCCCTTCACTGCCAAGACTTCATCAGTTTTAAACAATTGTCGTCTGCTTTTATTTCTCAAATTAAATTTAGGTAGATCTATGTTGACTTAAAAAAAAGTTGAGTCATACAAGTTGGATCCTGATCAGACGCCGCGTCATGCTGTGCCTGATTTGGCTCAATACTGTTTGCAAATAACTATTGTACTCAGGGTAAGGAAGTGATGGGGTTAATGCAGAATACAAATTAATACCATGTAGAGAACGCATAAATGTGTTTTTATCTGCAAGAAGCAAAAACTTGTCTTGATGAGAGTCACTCCATTTTTGTGGTCGCTTAATATAAGTTTGCCTGAATATAACTATATAAACACTTTTAGTATCACAGTCAACACAGGTCCACAAAACAAGAAGAAAACAACAACATGTCGCCATGGCGTGGTTGTGTCCCCTCCACCAACTATCTGTTCCAGCCACTAGGAGTGTTTTTCAAGATTGACCCTCTGTTTCGATGAGTGCCCTTCCACTTTGACCTGAAACACACCAGTTGAACAACTCAATTTCTGAACATTCAGTAAATTAAATGGCAACAAGTATTGCCGTCAATGAAGGGGTTAATGAGTGACAAACAATTTCAGCAAAAAGCAGTTATTTAGTGTTAACTGATTAATTTCCAGAAACAAACATGTTTTAGAAAATTAATAGAATGCTTGCTTTTAACAATAACAATATTCATATAGATAGAAAGAGGATTTTTTAAATCTTTATCGTGCTGAGTAATCATATATTAAACTCAGTCAACTATAATCTGGTCTGGGTCTGCGATGCTTGCATGTGGCGGGAGAGCTCTTCTCATATGCACTGTAGGGGATGGGGTGGGTGAAGACATCGTTTAGGCTCAGTGGTTAATGTGAGCATAGCTGCTGTTCTTCATTACTTAAATACACCATGGTAAACAGTGCAGACCCAGATTAGACTGGAGCTCTCTGCTCACAGCCTGCGCAGTTTGTCATAGATTTAAAATGTTTTGGTACACACCCTCAATATTTATTGTAAACAGTTCGCCATTAAGAAAAATAAAGAGCTAATTTGGAAAGTCAGTATTTAACTAGTGTAAGGGTGAAATAGATCAATTCATACACGGTGGAGCTAACTCTTTACCCCATAGCACGTTCATAGTCTTGAACACAGGTCACCACTTAAAGCAGGTTGAAAATAAAGCAGAATGCACCTTCATGTGCATTCTGCTTTACTTTCAGCCTACTTTAAGCTGATAAGCTACCAGCCGCTAGGGTATAGAAACATTTCCTAATGTACATGTTCATGACTGCATCAATTGGAATTATTTTCTTTAGTGGAGGAAACTACCAAATGTGCTAAAAGGCGTTTCTATTGGGGAAAAGGGGTTAACAAGACTTGAATTTCCTTACTGGACAGATTTCGTTGGTATGGGGTTCCTGTAGCTGGCGGGTTGTGGGACAGGTCCAGCTGGGGTTATCCTGCGTAACTCTTGCAATGGCATCTGCCTATCATCGTACAGCCCTGCGGCAGTAGAGCTCATCCTGCTCTCAGAGTCTAGAATGACTGGTACTGGACCACCACTAGATGTCGCCTGTGAATGAAGCGGAAATACAGTCGAACTTCGATATCTCGAACTCGCTTAACTCGAACTATCGACACATGAATTGTATTATTTCATGTTCGGTTCAGTCGAACAAACCCGCATTTTAAAGTTAAAACGTGGCTTAGCCACGTTTTAACTTTTAAATACGGGTATGTCCGACTTAACCGAGTTCGAGATATCAAAGTTCGACTGCACGTGATAGAAAAAATATGTGATTAACTGTTAGTATGCAAGTGGCGGAACCGTGCATATCAGGATCAAAACTGTGTGACAATCTTGACTCTGTTTTGGAAATTAATTTTGAAAAATCTATTTATAGGACAGTAGCAGACGACACTTGGTGAGGGCGAAATAAATATCAAGCATGCAAACAGTAAGGATTAGCAGCATGTTTAAATCCCTTGAATGCTCCTGTTTTAAGGTATAGGTGACAGCTTATTAATTAATATATATAAATATTAAGGAAAAGCACAATGCGCCTTTTAGGTGTTTAAGAAAAGTGTCTGCTGAAAACTGACTGAAAGTAAAGCAGAAAGCTCATCCTGAAGCTCACTGCTTCAAAACCACCCTAATTTACGTAGGCTATACATGTAACTGTTTTGTCTAACAACTCTAAGCTTAACGCTATTGGTGTTTATAAACCGATGACCTGATTCCAAGGGCGTCATGATGAGCATACAATATTTAACCATTTCATTTTCAACGGCACACTAGGCGACTTAACAATCAGTTTGGATTGCTTTGTCTGATCAGGATTTAAAATGTTTGACACCGGTATCGACATTTCTTCGGTCCTAACAGCCCTAAATCTGACTTGAAAAAACATTGCAAACGACACTATCAATGCATACGACATTTTGGCGGGAAGAGGGTTACGATAAAAATTGGCAGTGAAAGAGTTAAGCATATTTAATGGCGTTGCCATGTCCATTTCATTGTTTTACAGTGTTCCCTCTCTACAACGGCCCTCCCAACAACGACTCCCTCAGTACATCGACCCTTGCCGCTTTTCCCCAACCAAGACATTTATGTCAAAATTTTCATGGCTGCAATGCAGTCCACTTAAATTTTTTTTTATCAAAGTTACATATAACTAGACAGTTTGATAGAATAAATATAATGAAGTGTGACAAACAGCTTGAATCTAGATCAGACGCCGCGTTACGCGGCGTCTGATGTGGGTTCAAGCTGTTTGCAAATGAAAGCCAAGTCTAAATTGTCCCTCTCTATAACGACTCCCTCCGAACAACACACCCAATCTTTGTCTCCCATTGAATGTCGTTGTAGAGAGGGAGCACTGTATTATATATTTAAAAGCTTATAGATATATAGTAGCACACGCTTATAGATCTGTATTAACACACATTTTATTATATAAAACTTATATGTTAATCCTTTCAACCCTAAATTTCTCTTGTGGGTATTTATAATACTTTTGGACTCTTCTAATACAGGTATTTTGAACCAGTCTACTGTTACATTTTTTGGTATGATAACAAAAACCAATGAAAATATCAAACAGTGCAGACCCTGATCAGAGGGCTCCTATAGGAGCCCTCTGATCAGGTTCTACACTGTTTGCATATGTAATTAGTAATCTCTACAGAGGGTTGTAGATTTGAACGGGTTAAAAGCTTATTTGTATGGACACAGGTCTGACTTTAAAAGTTAAAAGTGCCGCAGTACCATGTCTTTTTTGTAGTTTTGTCCTGTCCTACGGGTATTTTTCAGCCAACCATCAATTTCTTCATCTTCATCGGCATATACATGTCTGTGACCGAAGCTGGCCTTGTCATATCCCTTGTCACCAAAGCCTTTCTTGCGTGGACTGTAATAAGAACAATAATGCTTCTATTGTTAGGCCAAAACCCATTTAATAGTGTGGAGACGTATAAAATGTCATTTTCTACACATTGTTGCGTTGCATTTGTGTTTACTTTTTGTTTTCTCACATGATTTAACTACTGTGAAGTTCTGCAACAGAGCCTCTCATATACAGTAAAACCTCTCTATTACGACCACTAATCTTTTTTTAATTAATTGGTATGTAAGACAGGTGACTGCTTAAAACAAAATGACAGTGAAACAGAAAACTCCTTTAGGAGCTTTCTGTTTCACTTTCATCTTTATTTACGCTGTATCCTGTCTTTTATACAATCAATTAACCTTCGTTTTAGTGGTTGTAATAGAGAGGTTGTACTGTACTAGTAGATACTATGCGGGTTTAGAACAGGGACCTATCATATTAAAGTTACTGCAGTTAATTAATTCAGCCATATATACTGTGCAGGCTTACAGCATGAGGCTCTCATATGGAAGTAATTATATACAATTCACTACTTCATAACTAACTCAGGCATACATACTGTGCATGCTTACAGCAGGTACCTCTCGTATTGAAGTTACTATAAGTAACTAATTCAGCCATATTGAAGTAACTATATACACACTCCATAACTAATTCAGGCATACATACTGTGCAGGTACCTCTCGTATTGAAGTTATTATAGGTAACTACTTCAGCCATATATACAGTACAGGCTTACAGCATTGAAATAACTATATACAGTTCACTACTCCATAACTAATTCAGGCATACGTACTACGCATGGTTACAGCAGGGACCTCTCGTATTAATGTTACTATAGTAACTAATTCAGCCATATGTACTTTGCAGGCTTACAGCAGGGACCTCTCGTATTAATGTTACTATAGTAACTAATTCAGCCATATATACTTTGAAAGCTTACAGCAGGGACCTCTCGTATTAATGTTACTATAGTAACTAATTCAGCCATATGTACTTTGCAGGCTTACAGCAGGGACCTCTCGTATTAATGTTACTATAGTAACTAATTCAGCCATATGTACTTTGCAGGCTTACAGCAGGGGCCTCTCATATTAATGTTACTGCAGTTAACTAATTCAGCCATATATACTTTGAAAGCTTACAGCAGGGACCTCTCGTATTAATATTACTATAGTAACTAATTCAGCCATATATACTTTGCAAGCTTACAGCAGGGACCTCTCGTATTAATGTTACTGCAGTTAACTAATTCAGCCATATATACTTTGCAAGCTTACAGCAGGGACCTCTCGTATTAATGTTACTATAGTAACTAATTCAGCCATATATACTTTGCAAGCTTACAGCAGGGACCTCTCGTATTAATGTTACTATAGTAACTAATTCAGCCATATATACTTTGCAAGCTTACAGCAGGGACCTCTCGTATTAATGTTACTATAGTAACTAATTCAGCCATATATACTTTGCAAGCTTACAGCAGGGACCTCTCGTATTAATGTTACTATAGTAACTAATTCAGCCATATATACTTTGCAAGCTTACAGCAGGGACCTCTCGTATTAATGTTACTATAGTAACTAATTCAGCCATATATACTTTGCAAGCTTACAGCAGGGACCTCTCGTATTAATGTTACTATAGTAACTAATTCAGCCATATATACTTTGCAAGCTTACAGCAGGGACCTCTCGTATTAATGTTACTATAGTAACTAATTCATCCATATATACTTTACAAGCTTACAACAGGGGCCTCTCGTATTAATGTTACTATAGTAACTAATTCAGCCAAACAGGGGCCTCTGATATTGAAGTTACTATATATAGATCACTAATTTAGCCGTATATACAGTATAGGCTTACAGCAGGGGCGTCTCATATTTAAGTAACTGTTGATTACTAATTCAGCAATACGTACGGTGCTGGTCTACAACAGGGAGTTCTCATCCAGAAGTTGTAACACCAGGGATATACCCTCGTCAGTCGACAAATATGGAACAATACCAGGGTAACTGCCAGCAACATGCAGAAAGCTCCCCCTAGTGACAGAAGCAACCAGTAGTAGTTCCACTCATTCTCATAGAAACCTGTAATATATTCACAACCACACTAAAACCTCGCTATTACAACCACTAAAACGAAGGCAAATTGGCTGTTTAATAAACAGGTTACAGTTTAAAGCAAGATGACAGCGAAACAGAAAGCTCCAAAAGGAGCTTTCTGTTTCACTGTCACCTTGCTTTAAGCGGTCACCTATCTAAAACTCCCTAATCATTAACATAAATTAGTGGTCGCAATAGAGAGGTTTTACTGTACAGTAAAACCTCGCTATAATGACCACTTAAATTGGTTAATTATTACGTGTTCTAGACAGGTGAATGCTTAAAGCAAGGTGAAAGTAAAACAGAAAGCTCCTAAAAGAGTTTTTTTTCTTTCACAATGCTTTAAGCTGTCACCTGTCTTTTATACCCCAATTAGCTTTCGTGTTAGTGGTTGTCATAGAGAGGTTTCACTGAACAACAGTATGTTGTAAACCCTAGGACTGACGACTTTGCAAATGAACTATTCCATGTTATAAATCAAGATCAGATAAAATTCCCTATTAAGGGATTTGTTTACAAAAGAATATTAATTGAATTAGTATTCACGCCATACTGTTTGGTGGAGATATAGAAGAGAGAGAGAGTGAGCCATGTTGGTACAGTGGAGAAAATGTTATTCTTTCCCGTTTAAACGCAAAAGAAACGCAAACGCATCGCAATAAAACATAGAAAAAGATAACTTTTTGACAATTTTGACTATTTATTTTAATATGAGTAGCAAACAGTTTGGAGCCTGATCAGACGCCGGGTTACCCGGCGTCTGTTCTGACTCAAAAACTGTTTGCAATGGAAATATTAGTTTTAGCGTAAACGCGTTTATTGGGAAAGAAAAACGTTTTCTCCACTGTATAAATGTAGTTGCAGTAAACAAAGAGTATTTGAGGTGAAATAACTGTGTTAAATCATAACAGTTTTGAGTCGGACTAGATATGGTGTGTGGGGTGGGAGCGGAGTGTGATAAGGTGAAATTATGATATCATCAGGGCTGCCATAAGTTGATAGTAAAAGTTCTAAGATTTCAATTTTTCAGACGCTATTTTACTTATCGTATCTTTACCCCATAGTCTGTTGACACATGTCTGCTTAAAACATGTTGAAAGTAAAGCAGGCGCATTAAGGCGCATTCTGCTTTACTTTAAGCCTGTTCTAAGCTACCATCTGCTAGGATAAAAATCAAGAGAAATGGCCGCCCTGTATCATTCTAACAGTGTAATATTGAGTGTACCTGTGTTTCTATCTGTCGTTGTGGTGGGTGCGGCTGTTGTCGTAGTGATGATGTTGACGGTGACTGTAGCTGTTCCTGTTCTACTACCAACCCCATAGTTTGAAGATTTGATTTCAAATGTTTGTCCACTGGTAAACGCAGTCATTTCTTTCGCAGTGTAAATGGTACCGAGCTGGCTGATGGCGAAGTATGTTAATCCCCCTGCAAGCATTGACTGGTCCACGGTGTAGGTTATCTCGTTATCATTGTCAGCTGCAGAGTCAATGTCTAATGCCGAAACTGTTAAAACAGGCGTGCCAACTAGAATGTTGACTGGCAAGTAAACTGTATAGCTGGCGGATGTGAATTCTGGGGATCTTTGATTGTCATTCAGTATGTGAATGTAGAGTGTAGTGGTGTCATTGAGGCCTCCTGAGTCGACCACGGTTACAGTGCACTGGTAGTCGGTAGGTGTGCTAGAAACGTCAACGTCCATGTCACCCCGATACACAATAGCTCCAGTGGCTTCGGTCATGTAGAATCTCTGTGTATCAGAGGCGTTGGTACAGTCTAGGTAATATTTCAACGTGTCTCCGACATCAACTTCTACCACATTGAACAGGCTCGCTCCATCGGTTATCTGGGTACTAGACTGCAAAGTGAAAATGAGAGTTACAGTAAAACCCCTCTATTACGGACACTAAATTGTGTTACAGTGGTAAATACGTTATTCCTACCCATTTACACGTTAATCTATGCGTAAGAAACGCATAGTGAACGGTTAACGAAAGGTTAACGCCTGATGATTTTAACGCGTTTTCAAAAACGCGCTAATAAACGATTATACCAATGCAGTCTCGGCTAAGTGATGGCCCTTGCATCCGGGCTCTTTTAAACGCGTAAAGAAACGGCTAGGAAACGCGTTTGACGGAACGGAAAATAAACGCGTAAGAAACGCTTAAGAAATGCGTAAAGTGGGTAGGGATAGCGTATTTACCACTGTAATTATTAGGTGTTTACGACAGGTTACTGATTACAGCAAGGTGACAGTAAAACAGAAAGCTCCTATAGGAGCTTTCTGTTTTACTGTTACCATGTTTTGACCTGTCACCTGTCTTTAATACAATCAATAAGTCTTCTTTTTAGTGATCGTAATAAAGAGGTTTTACTGTAGATGGAACTTGAGGGAAAGGGATCATAGATACTGTAAGCAGTGTAAACCAAGGCTAGAACACAGATTTGAAAATTCTGAAATCTTAGAAATTGTATGAGCAACTTATGGTAGGCCTGTTAAACCGCTGAGTACAAGTAAAGGGTTTACAATATATTTACCACTTGTTCTATATACTCTATGTGATATGCGTCTTGTGAGAATGTTGGTGCCTCGTTCTCATTCAGGATGATGATCTGTATGCTCTGTTGCACTGTACTCTGTATGTCTCCTATTATGACAGTCATCGTATAGGTGGTACCACCCACATCCTCATAGTCAATCACATTGAAGGCTGTTGACAGCAGGCCAGCTAGCAAAAGATACATGTAAAATACCTTGAATCTAAACTTCCTGAAACCTTTTACCCTCAATGACGCTTTATAGCGCGTTTGCAAACAGTTTGGGTCCTGATCAGACGCCGCGTAACGCGGCGTCTGATCAGGTTCCAAACTGTTTGATTCCCATATCGATATTTTTTTAAGTCATACAGTCTTAAATTTAACTTTGAAATGTTTCTTGCAGACAACAATAATTAAGCAGACGAAAATAAAGCGGTATCATGAAAAAGTTGACTTATTCACCCATGAAACTTCAAATGGACAATTCCAGTTTCTAATTTATAGCAGTCCTCTTTTGTACTACATGTATTTATTGGTGTTTTTTCCCTACATATTGGGGTTTGAAAAACAGTGCAGACCATGGTCATGGTCTACTCTTTTTGCATAAGACAAGTGAACGCTACAAAGATACAGTGTTTGTAAATGAACAGAACAGAACAGAACATACTTTTATTGATTTGAACATCAGTACATGTAGGATATTACACGAGTGTTCTTAATTTATTAGATTTATTAAACGAGTCTTTTAGAAAACGATTTTTAAAACGAGACTTTGCCGAGTTTTTGTTGTTTTCTAAAGCGACGAATTTGATAAATCCAATAAATTATTAACACGAATGTTATATTCTTTTTATAATATAACCTAAAAAAGTTATTTATCGCAGCCTTTGAAGTCAAGTGAATGCTAAGCGCAAAATAAGTAGATCTGTACAGGAAACAAGAGGCCCATGCGGGCCTAAATATCGCTAGCCTTGGAAAACCAACACAAGGGTTACATGACCCCTGGGGTGGGATCACTTTTCACCCAAGATACATAATTTAAAAACTCTTGCTGATGAACTTGAAAATTAAGTGTGCTGTCACCTATTTTGTACATGGATGGTTTCAGACAGGAAGAATTTTCATTGAAAAAAATCTATTTTTAGCTAATATGACCCAGATATGCAACATACCCGAACCATTTCAGCAATTTTGGTAAAGAACATCTAAAAGAGTCACTATGCTAAATATCTAAGCTCTTGCCATATTAGTTTCAGAGAAGAATATTTCACTACATAACTCTATGTAAAACTGCGACCACTAGGGCCTTGGCAGTTTTAACCCCAGGGGCATAATTTGAACAATCTTGATAGAGGACCTAAAGATGATGCTTTGTGCCAAAAATGTAAGCTCAGGGTACCGTGGTTTTAGACAAGAAGATTTTTAGCTCCTGTGACCTAGATATGCAACTGACCGGAGCCATATTTACAATGTTGGTTAAGGGCTTCTAGAAGAGTCATCATGCCAAATATCAAAGCTCTGATCATATTAGCTTCAGAGAAAAAGATGTTTGAAGATTTCACTATATAACTCTTTGTAAATTTACGACCCCCGCGGCGGGGTCATTTTTTACCCCAGGGACAACATTTGAACAATCTTGATAGAGGACCTGAAGACGATGCTTTGTGCCAAATATCTAAGCTCAGGGTACTGTGGTTTCATACGAGAAGATTTTTAAAGTTTTCATTGAAAAAATCTATTTTTAGCTCCTGTGACCTAGATATGCAACAGACCGAAAATGTTTAAACAACTTTGAAAGAGGACCATATAAGGATCATTCAGGCCAAGTTTGGTAAAAATTTATCCAGTAGTTTCGGAGGAGATGTCGTTTAAAGACATTGTTGTTGACGACGAACGAACGGACGGACGAACGACGACGGACAGAGGACGATCAAAATAGCTCACCTTGGCACTACGTGCCAGGTGAGCTAAAAAGGTATTCGAAATTAACGCCACTCATGTAGGAGAAAGATCTAGCAAAAAGCGTCTGTTATTAAATGTATTAATAAACACTTTCATGCAGATCTAATATTGATGAATTACTCCAAAAATCTATAAATTGAATCTACATAAAGGAATGAAGACGTTGGATATTGAACGCATAGAACGCATTTTAATGACGTCACAAGTTAACGACGTGTTGGCGTACCTCTGCATGGTTATTTAACTAGTATGTATATGACAAATAAACAACGAGTGTTATTCAACGCTCACGCCATCTGTTGTGTTATAAATTATCATAAATGGCTGTTTGAAGGAATATTTTACTGAATATAATGATATAACACAATGTGCAGACACCTGGTACCAATAGTTGAACAATGACGAAAATTACAGGTGACTAGGTTCCCAGAACAGGACGAATGGCTAAAAAGTTTCAGCAAAATTGGAAAAAAAAATGCTGAGGAAGAAACCCGGACAAAGTTGTGTCTACATGGACTGTTCAGACAAACAGACATACAATATGGTTCCAGTTTACCCCCCAAAACAACATTTTGGGTTAAAACTAAGTTACTTACAAGAATGATCCAGAGTTAAATGTCTTGAAAGGAGTGAGGTAGCTTTGGGGGTTAAATGACTTTACTTACAAGAATGACCCAGAGTTAAATACATTGTTAGTTTGGATGGAAAAGGAGCCATGTAGAGCACAAAGGTTTTTGTGTCATTGTCCAGGTCCTCATATGCAAAGGTATATATAGACGTCCCTAAAGGCTCATTCTCTATGATCTGTATGGGAGACGTTGGAAAGTTTTGGAAGGTTATGGCATCATCTGACTCTGAAAGAGAAAGAGCAACTTTACTGCCATGGCCTCATCACTTTTGAACAATTATCGTTTGCCTTCACTTCTCAAAGGACAAAGTTCACGAAGCCACCGCTTAGACCCTGTAAAATCAATCTTTATTTTCTCTTTATTTGTCAATTTCAGATGCTGATACTCAATAGTATACATAAATCTCAACCCGAATTTAATCCACCCAAATTCAGCTTTTGACAGTTTAAAGTTTCTTGTAAATGAACCTGTAGGCCATTACAGGCCAAAAAGCAGAATTTTGGTACAATTTATGGTAAAATCCAAGAAATCAACAATAAAGGCACAAATGCGACACAATAATTATATTATTTGAAGTAACATATCTGAATTTTGAAGTGTCAGATGTGAGCACTGTTGTTCTCGGTGGGAAGGTTCTAACTGACTCGTTACAGCCATTTTCTCAACGAAAGTGCCACAGGACACTTCCACTTACTCCTCCACAAAAGAGCCACAAATAACATTCACTGAAGTTGTTGAATACCAATTGAAGCTTAAAGCATGGAAAAAGTAAAGCAGAAAGCTCCTTTAGGAGTTTTCTGCTTTACTTTCATCTTGATTTAAGTTGAAGCCTTCCATATAAATACAATTGGACAAAGCTGCTTTATAAATATGACTATTGAAAATAGGAAAGGGTTGATTGGTATAAGTGATTGCACGGAACTAGCTAACCACCCTATCCCCACCACTTCTAGTTCCACCTATGAGATTGGTCAGGATAAGAGGGAATAAACAGACGAAATCTAACATTTTCTTCATCGTGTCAGCATCAAATCCTATGGTGTAAATACTCTTTAGAATCGTCTCGAAGAGACGATTCTAATGAGTACTTACACCATAGGGTTTAACACAGAGATAAAGATTTTGGTTGATGAAAGTATCACCTTATATGGAGCACTGGTTGGTGACTCACTATAGGGGTTGTACTGTAGCTATATATGTTGAGGGCCTCAGAAAATAGTGATTTCGATCAAAATAGCTCTCTCGTTGAATAAGGTCTTTATTATTATTATTATTAACATAATTATTATTTTTATATTATTATTTATCATTATTATTATTATTATTATTATAACCTATAAGGGAGACGACAGCAGTGTCCTTTTATTATTATTATTATTATATCCTATTAGCGAGACGACGGCAGTGCCTGTGTCTGTATTGGTATCATCGTCTGTAGCTGCTATAACTAGTTATAAGATTATTATTGTTATTATCATCATTATTATTATTATTATTATTTATTATTATTACCTTTTAGCGAGACATTATTATTATTATTATTATTTATTATTATTTATTATTACCTATTAGCGAGACAACATTATTATTATTATTACCTTTTAGCGAGACAACATTATTATTATTAATATTACCTATTAGCGAGACAACATTATTATTATTATTATTATTTATTAGCGAGACAACGAAAGTGCCCGTGTCTGTGTTGGTATCCTCGTCTGTAGCCACTATAACTAGTTCATACTGGCCGTCAGTTATTGTTATTGTTTTTATTATCATCATCATTATTATTTCTATTATTTTTATTACCTATTAACGATACGACGGCAGTGCCCGTGTCAGTGTTTGTATCCTCGTCTGTAGCCACTATAACTACTTCATACTGGTCATCGGGGTCAGTTATAAGATGTGATTTCACCTGTATGTCCCCATCTGGTACAAAGAAAACACAGGCAGTAAAACCTCTCTATTAAGAACACTAAATTGTGTTAATTTATAGGTGTTAACATTGCGACACTTAAAGCAAGGTGACAGTCAAGCAGAAAGTCCTTTATGAACTTATTTTCACCTTGCTTTACGCTGTCACCTATCAATCATAGTTTTCCAATGAAAACCTAGTACAAGTATACGAACATCAATTAAATGTTGGTGTGTCCTATAAAATAAGGCATAAACAGCAAGTACATGTAAATGAATCAGCTTCCCAAAAGCGATACAACTGTACATTCTGTTACAATATTATAACATTTGTGTAAAGTAACAGCAAACAAATGTGTTGCACATATGGATACTGCTTTTTTACTTAATATCCAGTTGCACAGAAATTGTGATTTTTAAAGTTTACATACATTCCATGTTTATTTTATAAACAAAAAGGGCCGATGCTGACCAGAGATATAAGAAATGGGATAACGAGTCATCACATTGCTTTTAGTGGATATAAATCCGTAAACAACACAACAACCAGGTTCCAATGGTATAAAGCATTTGAGTTGAGGCTGGGATCGTTCTCGGTCATTTGATTGATCAGAATTGAGCTTATCCTTTATTACGACTGAAGTTAAACTTATGTTGATGTGATACCATTTTGCGTTTGGTTTTATTCAAATAATGAAATATACGCATTATTATTTAATCAAACTATGAACGTTTTGCAAGTGCATTTTGAACCTTAATACGCATTTATTTCACTTTGTAGTTAATAAGTTTATTCTTTCGTTTCAATCCTTTTCCTAAGTATTGTATAATAACGTTGGCATGTATAAATGTAATCATATGTACTTCTGGAAATAAATATGTTTAAACTAATAGAGATGTTTGTTAGTGCAATTTAGGGAATACATACTTTTCATGACTGTGAAAGGACATGCCGTTGTAGAACCAGTTTGTACTCCTGTACATGTGTGTAAACTAAACTCCACCACCTCGCCCTCGGTATCAGTGGCATTGACGGAATACACGGTGTCTCCTATCACAGACGTCTTGGCATTCACAGACACCCCAACTACAAGTGAGAGACACATACAGCTGAGAGCAAGACTGCGTTCAATATAAATGCCCCCGGTGGCATCCTTGACAATATATTTTGAATCTTTTCTAAGTCCAAATTAGGTCAAGGTCAAGGTCAAACTGAGCTTGGGTATTACTGGTGGGTTGGTCTAAGGCAATAACTGTATAGTTATAGAAGTATTGGAGTAAGTAGTGTTGATGCTAGACGAAACGGTAAAATCTAGTTAACCAAGAAATAGCCTTTTCAAAATAAGTCCAAATTAGGTCAAGGTCAAAATCAAGGTTGTGTGATATTGGTGGATAGGGAATGGTCCAAGGCAACAACTGTATAAGTATCCAAGCATTGGAGTAAGCGGTGTTGATGCTAGATAAAACGGTGAAATATAGTTAACCAAGAAATAGCCCATTCAAAATATTCTAAGTCCAAATTAGGTCAAGGTCAAGGTCAAAATCAATGTTAGGTATTATTGGTGGCTAGGGAATGACCCAAGGCAACGACTGTATAAGTATCCAAGCATTTGAATAAGCGGTGTTGATGCTAGACGAAACGGTAAAATCTACTTAACCTGGTCACGGACGGACGGACAGGACGATTACTATATGCTCCCGCTTCTGTCGATGCCGGGGGCATAAAAACGCCAATCCCATTTGGAAAAGATGAAATCCATTGCAGTCGTGAGGAAAAGTTACTCGGTGTCACCTTTGATATAGTTTTATCTTTTGATAGCCATATCAACAACGTTCTTAAAAAGTGTAACTCCTTATTATACCTCCTCTCCAGAATCAAAGTGTTTCGAACTATACCATTGAGAAAAATGTTTTTTAACTCTTACATCTTACCTCATCTCGACTATTGTTGTGTTATTTGGGGAAACTGTTCAATATCGCAAGAACAGAAAATCATTCGTTTTCAAAAATGTACAGCAAGGCTTATTCTTAATAAAGATAAAACTGCCCATTCAGCTGATCTCTTCAAAGAGCTTAATTGGATGACTTTTCCAGACAGAGTTCAATTTCACAAAGCTACTCTAATGTTCAAAGTATTCAAAGGTTTGGCACCTGCATATTTATATGATTTGTTCACACTAAAGTCAAATGTGCATGATAGAAATTTAAGGACTTCATCAAAATCGCAGTTATATTCTCCCAGACCAAAGTCTGAATTTGTCAGGAGGTCGTTTGCCTATTCTGGAGCTATTATTTGGAATAATTTGCCTTTGAACATAAGAAATGCTCGATCACTTGCCTCATTTCAGACTTCATACCTTAAATGGGTTAAATTAGGCACATAGTGTAGTCACTTAAAATGCTTAAATGTAGTTTAGTGATGAACATTTGCTACTCAGGGGTTCAAGTTTCATTTTCCACTATAATTTTAGATTTATAAAAAAGTTAAATCACTGTTTAGGAAATTAATTACAATGCACCAAGTTGTCTACATCCCGCATATTGTAGTTTGCAGCTGACGTAAGCTGTACGTTTCGTTTAATATGACTTTATATCACTTTTCCTTAGACCTGTACCAGTCTAACAATCGCACTATTGACACATTACCACATAGAAGCGCATTTTAGCACATTCAATTTATGCAGTCATAACAATTTACAAAAGTTGATTAAAAATAATTGCTAGATCTATTATCTTAGCAAATGGTAACGTAATAATGGCTGAAAGTAGAGCTTAATGCATCTTAAGGCGCATTCTGCTTTACGTTCAGCCTGCTTTAACTGACCACCAGTCTTTAAAACTTGAATTATGCCATGTGTGTTAATGTTTAATATTGCGATGGTTTCTTGTTGGCTTTGTTTTTGGCTATTGAGCCCCTGGCCGTTTGTTACACTATTAACCTTTAGCCCGCTAATTATGTCGCTAGTAGTTTTTGCTGAACATGTAGACCCAGATGAGATATCTCCATAAGGAACTCTCTGATCAGAGTATACATTGTTTGCTAGGAAAAGAAATGATTCTGAAATAGATAAGATTCCACGTTTTCTAATACATTCTACTTTTGAGTAAATAATTTGATTAATATTCCTAAAAGAACGGGCTTTTTTGAAAATGCGATGAGCTAAGAGTTGATGGCTGACCAGGGTCTTCTATGTGTTATGGAAGCTACAATAGACATATAGATACTTGTTCATTACCATACCTGCATGTTGTTTTAACCCTTTACTCCATAGATATGTATCATAATTAATGTTTTCTGTTCTCTAGTAGATGGTATCTTGAAGCGGGCTTAAAGTAAAACAGAACGCACATTTGGGTTCACTATGTTTTACTTTCAACCTGGTTTAAGTGGTCACCTCTCTTCAATACTAAAAATATACCATTGATTAAAGGGTTTAAAATATCTGTGGTATCTCTTTTTGATATATAATTTCACTGGTCTAGATATTTCCTACTTGTTAAAACGTCGTTTTATTTGCGCTTTATACTGCCTATATCTATTGAATATGCATGTGTAAATACCAAATCTTGAACAGTATGACACTAATGCATTATTATTTTCAGTTTGATCTTTAAAATTCTCTAAGTAAACAGAGTAGTCCCTGTGTAGAGCTCCTACAGGTTCTGTCTTTTCTGGATCCACTCTGTTTGCAAAGGTTTAGAAATACTGATTTTGTTCCCTTCTCACATAATGCGTGTTGTATATATGTTAATTTTGTTTGTGGACCATATTGAAAATTGGTTTGTTTGTTTGTTACCAAATATGTAATCCACATGAAATAAAGTCGTTATTATTATTATTATTATTATTATAAAACGTTATTCTTTCCCGTTTAAACGCAAACGAAACGCAAACGCAAAACACTAAAACGTAGAAAAGTACAATATTTGGACAATTCTGACAATTCATGTTTATCTTGGTGGCAAACAGTTTGGAGCCTGATCAGACGCCGGGTTTCCCGGCATCTGATCTGGCTCTTAACTGTTTGAAATGGAGAAAATAGTATTAGCGTAAACGCGTTTACTGTACAACTATAGCTCTACATTAACGAATTTATGCCACGATCCTATATATGGGACATAGGCAAACAGTGTAGACTCTGATCAGACGCCGCATTATGCGGCGTCTGATCAGATTCTACGCTGTTTGCTGATAGGAATTTAAATATAAAATAAAATGAAAATGAAAATTTTGACCAGGCATCCCTTTGATAAAAAATGAACTAATCCAATATGGTATATTTTTAGTATTGAAGAAAGGTGACAAGGTTGAAAGTAAAACATAGTGAACCCAAATGTGCGTCGTTTTACTTTAAGCCCGCTTCAAGATACCATCTACTAGAGAACAGAAAACATTAATTATGATACATATCTATGGAGTAAAGGGTTAAAACAACATGCAGGTATGGTAATGAACAAGTATCTATATGTCTATTGTACGGGTTATCCCATACATAACTGAAGGTAATGAGGGTAGTTAAATATTCTGAGACACAGATCCCTAGATATGGTAATCATGTGTATAATAAACAGTTGTTAACAAATTACAAATAAGGACAGCTTTGGCAAAAAACAAAACCGTATTAAACATTAAATAATTGATAATTTAAAGGAATACTCTTGAAAAGACGAGTCCAAAGAGATGTCACAAGACAGGATAAGACGGAGAAAAAATATGCATTTTAAAGTTTTAAATTTCGACCGTTTTAATCTTACGGCGTTTCGGAAGACGGGTCCCAGAGTTTTAAAAGTTATAAGCTGTTGTCACCATCTTACCATCTAAATTATCAATTCTAGGAGCATTATTCTGTGTCACATAGACGGTGTAATCATTGGACACTGTCTCTGTCCCTGTAGCTGTATTGGCCACACAAATCACCGTCAATGTGTAGGTAGAAGCACTGACCTTGGAGCGTTCTATCTGGTATAGGCCATATGCTGCAAAACAAACGCAGTAGATACAGCTTATTTTGATTTTAGCAATAACTCAATAGAACACCCTCGTGCAGTATCTAAAACATACAGTGGCCTTCTGCACGATTACCATATGAGCATTTAGATACATCCCAAACTCTACGTATGCCCCCCCCCCCCCCCCACTTCTAAATAATTCAGTGGAGAAAATGTTTTTCTTTCCCAATAAACGCGTTTACGCTAAAACGTGTATTTCAATTACAAACAGTTTGGAGCCAGATCAGACGCCGGGTAACCCGGCGTCTGATCAGGCTCCATGCTGTTTGTCACTCAGACTAACATGATTAGTTAGAATTGTCAAAATGTCATCATTTTCTAAATTTAAGTGTGTTGCGATTGCGTTTCGATTGCGTTTCGATTGCGTTTAAATGGGAAAGAATAACGTTTTCTCCACTGTATTATAGACCCATTAACATACATCTCAAACTGTTATAGTGTCTAAATACTAGTTAGACGATACACCCATAAGATATATCTCAAAATAATGCCCATGCGGTCTAATTACTAGTTATACTAGACACTGACCGTGGTTAGGTGATTTACTCCGCACTTTTTGGTTTCCGCACTCGAACAATTTTCATCTAATCTTCACCAAAAGTTCTGAAAATATTTGTTTTTATAAAGTGGAGGCCAAGTTCGACATCGGGCATTATGGAGTTTCTCTAAATGGCGCTCCATGACTGTTTCCGATTTTAACCCTTTCCCCCATAGAAGCGACTTTTAGCGTATTTAATTTATTGCTCCGCTAAAGAAAATAGTTCCAGTTTATAACCTCATGAACAATTACCATAACATATTTTTATATAGCCTAGCAGATGGTAGTTTAAAGCAGGTTGAAAGTAAAGCAGAATGTGCATTAAGGTTTCAGCCAAACCCCACCAGGTTCTTGGTCTCATGGCTCTTGGTTTCTCAAATATTCTTGATTTTCTTTTACTTCTTGCACACTATATGCAAAACCGAGATTGCCTTGATACCGGATAAATAGGTGTCCCTTCAGTATTAAAATGTCTGACACTCTAGATTGATGGGTGGATTGATTGATTGGTTGATTGATTGATTGATGAATGGATGGATGGATTGGACGGACGGACGAACAGATGGATTGATGGATGGGTTGATTGGCTACATGATAGTGTAATTTTAATTGTGACTTAATAATGTGCATATCATAACAGACGGGTCAGTCTGGAGACACAGGACAGCTTATTCGGCGTCAGACCCCCCCCCACACACACACACACACATACACACACACTCCCACCCCCACCCCACCCAACCCCGTCGACGAAAAGAAATTCAGTCGTTGGATGAGTGAGTGCGTAATATCATATACTCTTGTGAGAGAATAGTGACGGCGTGGAATGTAAAAGTCGCAGACTTGTAATGACCAATCTTATTGCGCCAAACCATGAGGCCAATGTATATATTTTACAGGATTGATTGAAAAATAATTGAAATTCAATTAACAATTACCCACTTTTTAGAAAAGTAATGATTAAATTACAATTAAAGTAATTGAAATAATAGTTCAATTAACAAATTTTCCAATTAAATCACTTTTCATAATTAATTATCAATTAATTAAACTATCAATTTCAATTACCACATGTCTGGTATCCATGTGGTAACAAGATATATATCTTTCAAAAAGATATTCCGTCAAAAGTTAAAGTTTATTTTGAAGCAAAGAGTATTCATTATACATGGAATTATACACAAGTTGGCCCGCCTATTTTGTTCCATTTTATAAACAGAATTTCCCATATGCTTTATTTAGAAATTATCCACGCTAGATTTAGAAATGACCAAGTAACATCAATAATTTAGACTGTTTGTCATTTTCGACTGCACCGCACGTTTAAACTCCAAGATACATATGCCAAAAACAACATAACTCCTGCCTGTCTATGCCATTTCGCCCTATTGACCAATGAGAGTGTTGCGGTGCAAGCAAGCGGTCATTGGCCATTAGTTCTGATCATTACAGGTTGGTTAAATCGTTTCAACCTGGAGGTCAAAAGAGACAACATTCCCGTCTTCGACGGGAACAAATAGACTCGTCCCGGGAGTCACAGATTTACAAACAGTTACAAAACATTATACAAGTATGTATAGTCTGATCTGGATTCAAGCTGTTTGTAAATGTAAGCCAAAATCCCTCCCTACAACGCCCCCTCCGTACAACGCACATATATTTGGTCTCCCATTGGCTGTTGTTGTAGAGAGGGAGCGCTGTAGTTAATCACACTTACACGTAGTACTTAAAGCTTTCAACATAAAGGGTAGGTTAGTTGCCCAGGTAGAGTAGCAGTACCACTGGTCACTATACTCTGTCACTGTGAGGGTATGGAGCAAGGTCTGGCTGATTGATATCTCTTGAACAGTGAGATCAGCAGGCACGTTGTCAACCACAAGAGTCTGCAATCAACACGAAGATAGGTAATCAGAGCTTCAGATAAGAGGGGTATTTCAAAAACTAAAATCTTCATTTCTATTAAACCCTATGGTGTCACTACTCATTGGAATCGTATCTTTGAGACGATTCTAATGAGTAGTAACACCTTAGGATTTGGTGCTAAACTGAGTGAGAAAATGTTGGCTTTGTTCAGTTTACCCCCTCTTATCTGGAGGCCTAGGCAATACAGTAAAACCTCTATATAACGACCACAAACGTGTGTTAATTAATAGGTGTGTACGACAAGTGACTGCTTCAAGCAAGATGGCACATCATTGATTTAAGCTATCACATGTTTAATACAACATTTTGCCTTCGTTTTAATGGTCTTAATAGAGAGGTGTTACTGAATCTTATTATTTCATGTTTTAGCCAAACTAAATGCATACATTATGTAATAAAATATAGAAAATGACAGGTAATTGAAAATATTGAAGATGTATCCAAAAATTGTGGGGCACATAGTTTAGAGCCACGATTTCCAGTAACTCATCATATGATCTAAATTTGTAGATATCTACTCCAAACTGTTGCATGGAAACCAGGGCTCCAGATAAGAGGGAGTAAACTGAACAATATTTTCTCGCTCATTGTAGCACCAAATCCTATGTTGTTACTACTCATAAGAATCGTCTCTTCGAGACGATTCTAATGAGTAGTGACACTATATGGTTTAAACCAGAAATAAAGATTTCAGTTTTTAAAATACTCCGCTTATCTGGAGCTCTGGATACTATAACATGATGATCAATTGAACTTATCACTAAACGTGATCAATACCACCATTAGCGCCTTGTCACAAGAGACAAATGTGTTACAATAACCCCATATGAACTAGAAAGGTGTTCCTCCGGACATGTCACTTGTGTCGCCTGATTTTGCTATTGTTTCCGCTAGTTGTTCATGTTTGACAAGGAAACAGGGGCCCATTTCATAAAACTTTGTATGACAAATGTTGTCGTAAGTCAGATTATAAAAGTCTCAATTATTATTTCTTTCTCAATCTAATCCTGTCTTGTGACATCTTTTTGGAATCGACGATTTCAAAGAGATGTCACAAGACATGATTAGATTGAAAAATCAGAAATTAAATGTATCTTAAAGTTTTATGAAACGGGCCCTAGAAATATTGGAATGATTTAAACAAAACTTCCGTAATACTAGCGTGTGTTGAGAATATAAGTTACAATGTATAGAGTAACGTTTTTTTCTTGACCGTTTTTCTGCTGTTAACGTTTATTGGCACATTTTGAAAGCACAGTTATCCCAGATTAGGGCTTATTATGTATTCTTACAGACGGGTTGACACGAGTCTACACCCTTACCTATGTGCATTATTTTTATGATATTTGGGAATATGCCCTAAACGGCGTAAAAAATTGATTTTGGGAAAGAATTAAATTTTTATTTGGTCGTAAAAAGCTCACTCTGGGGAAAAAATGTAACGTAAACATGCTCAATTTCGGGCCTTGTTTTAATTAAGGACCAACCCACCCCCACCCCCTCCCCCAAAAAACCCCCAACAAACAAACAACAACAACAACAACAAAAACCGCTGAAATATTCAGGGGGTGTATGAGGTTAGTGAAATCAGAGCTCCAGGTATGAGGAGTATTTCAAAAACTTAAATTTTTCTGCATAAAATTCAAATGAGTAGTAACACCGTATGATTTGGTCATTGGAATGAGGGAGAAACGTTTGGTTTTAAGTTTACTCCCTCTTGTCTTGGCAAATGAGAAAATTTCAGATAACGATTATCTGACAGGCCTTGTGTCTATACTCACTCCTTGGCTCACGGTCAGCGACTGAGTGGTAGTTGCTACATTGTAACACTGGTCATACACTACAAACGTGAGGGAATCTGTCCGTGGCCGATTGCTGGTACTAACAGTTATACTGCCTGTAATAGAGATATACTGCTCAAACACTACAAACGTGAGGGAATCTGTCCGTGGCCGATTGCTGGTACTAACATTTATACTGCCTGTAATAGAGATACACTGGTCGTACACTACAAACGTGAGGGAATCTGTCCGTGGCCGATTGCTGGTACTAACAGTTATACTGCCTGTAATAGAGATGCACTGGTCATACACTACAAACGTGAGGGAATCTGTCCGTGGCCGATTGCTGGTACTAACAGTTATACTGCCTGTAATAGAGATACACTGGTCATACACTACAAACGTGAGGGAATCTGTCCGTTGCCAATTGCTGGTACTAACAGTTAAACTGCCTGTAATAGAGATATACTGCTCATACACTACAAACGTGAGGGAATCTGTCCGTGGCCGATTGCTGGTACTAACAGTTATACTGCCTGTAATAGAGATACACTGGTCATACACTACAAACGTGAGGGAATCTGTCCGTGGCCGATTGCTGGTACTAACATTTATACTGCCTGTAATAGAGATACACTGGTCATACACTACAAACGTGAGGGAATCTGTCCGTGGCCGATTGCTGGTACTAACAGTTATACTGCCTGTAATAGAGAAACACTGGTCATACACAACAAACGTGAGGGAATCTGTCCGTGGCCGATTGCTGGTACTAACAGTTATACTGCCTGTAATAGAGATACACTGGTCATATACTACAAACGTGAGGGAATCTGTCCGTGGTCGATTGTTGGTACTAACAGTTATACTGCCTGTAATAGAGATATACTGGTCATATACTACAAACGTGAGGGAATCTGTCCGTTGCCAATTGCTGGTACTAACAGTTATACTGCCTGTAATAGAGATACACTGGTCATATACTACAAACGTGAGGGAATCTGTCCGTGGTCGATTGTTGGTACTAACAGTTATACTGCCTGTAATAGAGATATACTGGTCATACACTACAAACGTGAGGGAATCTGTCCGTTGCCAATTGCTGGTACTAACAGTTATACTGCCTGTAATAGAGATATACTGCTCATACACTACAAACGTGAGGAAATCTGTCCGTGGCCGATTGCTGGTACTAACAGTTATACTGCCTGTAATAGAGATGCACTGGTCATACACTACAAACGTGAGGGAATCTGTCCGTGGCCGATTGCTGGTACTAACAGTATTACTGCCTGTAATAGAGATACACGGGTCATACACTACAAACGTGAGGGAATCTGTCCGTGGTCGATTGCTGGTACTAACAGTTATACTGCCTGTAATAGAGATACACTGGTCATATACTACAAACGTGAGAGAATCTGTCCGTGGGCGATTGCTGGTACTAACAGTTATACTGCCTGTAATAGAGATACACTGGTCGTACACTACAAACGTGAGGGAATCTGTCCGTGGCCGATTGCTGGTACTAACAGTTATACTGCCTGTAATAGAGATACACTGGTCATATACTACAAACGTGAGAGAATCTGTCCGTGGGCGATTGCTGGTACTAACAGTTATACTGCCTGTAATAGAGATACACTGGTCGTACACTACAAACGTGAGGGAATCTGTCCGTGGGCGATTGCTGGAACTAACAGTTATACTGCCTGTAATAGAGATACACTGGTCATATACTGCAAACGTGAGGGAATCTGTCCGTTGCCAATTGCTGGTACTAACAGTATTACTGCCTGTAATAGAGATATACTGCTCATACACTACAAACGTGAGGGAATCTGTCCATGGACGATTGCTGGTACTAACAGTTATACTGCCTGTAATAGAGATATACTGCTCATACACTACAAACGTGAGGGAATCTGTCCGTGGCCGATTGCTGGTACTAACAGTTATACTGCCTGTAATAGAGATATACTGCTCATACACTACAAACGTGAGGAAATCTGTCCCTGGCATATTGCTGGTACTAACAGTTATACTGCCTGTAATAGAGATGCACTGGTCATACACTACAAACGTGAGGAAATCTGTCCCTGGCATATTGTTGGTACTAACAGTTATACTGCCTGTAATAGGTATACACTGGTCATACACTTCAAACGTGAGGGAATCTGTCCGTGGCCGATTGCTGGTACTAACAGTTATACTGCCTGTAATAGAGATATACTGCTCATACACTACAAACGTGAGGAAATCTGTCCCTGGCATATTGCTGGTACTAACAGTTATACTGCCTGTAATAGAGATGCACTGGTCATACACTACAAACGTGAGGGAATCTGTCCGTGGCCGATTTCTGGTACTTACAGTTAAACTGCCTGTAATAGAGATATACTGCTCATATACTACAAACGTGAGAGAATCTGTCCGTGGGCGATTGCTGGTACTAACAGTTATACTGCCTGTAATAGAGATACACTGGCCATATACTACAAACGTGAGGAAATCTGTCCTTGGCCTATTGCTGGTACTAACAGTTATACTGCCTGTAATAGAGATACACTGGTCATACACTACAAACGTGAGGGAATCTGTCCGTGGCCGATTGCTGGTACTAACAGTTATACTGTCTGTAATAGAGATACACTGGTCATACACTACAAACGTGAGGGAATCTGTCCGTGGCCGATTGCTGGTACTAACAGTTATACTGCCTGTAATAGAGATACACTGGCCATATACTACAAACGTGAGGAAATCTGTCCTTGGCCTATTGCTGGTACTAACAGTTATACTGCCTGTAATAGAGATACACTGGTCATACACTACAAACGTGAGGAGATCTGTCCTTGGCCTATTGCTGGTACTAACAGTTATACTGCCTGTAATAGAGATATACTGCTCATACACTACAAACGTGAGGGAATCTGTCCGTGGCCGATTGCTGGTACTAACAGTTATACTGCCTGTAATAGAGATATACTGCTCATACACTACAAACGTGAGGGAATCTGTCCGTGGCCGATTGCTGGTACTAACAGTTATACTGCCTGTAATAGAGATATACTGCTCATACACTACAAACGTGAGGGAATCTGTCCGTGGCCGATTGTTGGTACTAACAGTTATACTGCCTGTAATAGGGATACACTGGTCATACACTTCAAACGTGAGGGAATCTGTCCGTGGCCGATTGTTGGTACTAACAGTTATACTGCCTGTAATAGAGATATACTGCTCATACACTACAAACGGGAGGGAATCTGTCCGTGGCCGATTGCTGGTACTAACAGTTTTACTGCCTGTAATAGAGATACACGGGTCATACACTACAAACGTGAGGGAATCTGTCCGTGGACGATTGCTGGTACTAACAGTTATACTGCCTGTAATAGAGATACACTGGTCATACACTACAAACGTGAGGGAATCTGTCCGTGGCCGGTTGCTGGTACTAACAGTTATACTGCCTGTAATAGAGATACACTGGTCATACACTACAAACGTGAGGGAATCTGTCCGTGGCCGGTTGCTGGTACTAACAGTTATACTGCCTGTAATAGAGATGCACTGGTCATACACTACAAACGTGAGGGAATCTGTCCGTGGACGATTGCTGGTACTAACCAGACGGGATTACTGCGCACAGCATGTAACGTCATTAATCTACCGCAATACGACGTGCACCAGACCATTGGAACATGAATAGCATACACGAACCAAGATGGCTTCTCGATGACCGTCGCTGAATGGCCTATAGCCGATCTAGGTTATTTTAAGATATCTATGGTACTAACAGTTATACTGCCTGTAATAGAGATACACTGGTCATACACTACAAACGTGAGAGAATCTGTCCGTGGGCGATTGCTGGTACTAACAGTTATACTGCCTGTAATAGAGATACACGGGTCATACACTACAAACGTGAGGGAATCTGTCCGTGGCCGATTGCTGGTACTAACAGTTATACTGACTGTAATAGAGATACACTGGCCATATACTACAAACGTGAGGAAATCTGTCCTTGGCCGATTGCTGGTACTAACAGTTATACTGCCTGTAATAGAGATATACTGCTCATACACTACAAACGTGAGGGAATCTGTCCGTGGCCGATTGCTGGAACTAACAGTTATACTGCCTGTAATAGAGATACACTGGTCATACACTACAAACGTGAGGGAATCTGTCCGTGGCCGATTGCTGGTACTAACAGTATTACTGCCTGTAATAGAGATACACTGGTCATACACTTCAAACGGGAGGGAATCTGTCCGTTGCCAATTGCTGGTATTAGTTAACAGTTATACTGCCTGTATTAGAAATACATGTACATTAAAATACAGTGTTTCCTCCCTACACCGGCCCCCGAACAACGATTCTTTCTCTACAACTCTTGATGCTGGTCCAAAAAATAAACAATTATGTCCGACCTTTTCACGACTGCAATATCGTCTGCTTAAAATTGTTATCTGCTGTTTTCTCAAAGTTACGTATTTGACATTGTGATAAATTTTGATAATAGAAACAAAAAGATGAATGACAATCAGTTTGAACCAGGATAAGACGCCGCATAACGCGGCGTCAGGTCTAGATTCAGACTGTTTGCAAATTTACCCTGATGGTAGGAATTTTCTCTCTCTATATCAACTACCTCCGTATAGCGCACGCCCTTTTTGTCTCACATATGGTGTTGTTGTACTGTATTATCAATCAATGTTGATACAGGAGATGAAAATGTATCCTACACATATTAACACTTTACTCCAAAGATACAGATTTATGTTTTTAATTTATTACTCAACTGAAGAAAATAGTTCAAGATATACAGTCATGAATTTCTATATTATGACTCATTGTAGTTAGGTTTGAAGTAAGCAGAATGCGCCTTAACCTTCCTTAGCAGCCACCTATCTATTTAACACAAAATTGACATTGGCCTTTAATGGATCTGGCCCAAAATCAATATAGCTGTGTGCATCCCTGTAAGTTACTTGCACAAAAAAAATTCGTCCTGCCATAAAACGTTCTGGGGTCCGTTTTATAAAACTTCGTACGACAAAAACGTTTGTAAGTCAAAACTTTAAAAAACATTTTTTATTTCTCCATCTAGGCCTGTTTTGTGACATCTCCTTGGAATCGTCTTTTCCAGACGAGTCCAAGGAGATGTCACAAGATAGGTTAAGACGGAAAAATAAATAATAATTGAGACTTTTATTATCTGTCGTACGACAACATTTGTCGTACGAAGTTTTCTGGAGCGGGCCCTTGAAATTGAAGCGTAAAATGAAGAGCTCCGATCAGGCAAACTCACCGCTAGGTAGGTCAGCGTTGAAGTAAGCACTTGATCTTCTCTCATAGATAGATAGGGAGTTGTTCTCTGAGGTGTCGGCATCACTGTACAGGAAGCTTGTTACTGGTGTATTCTGAACTAGGTAGTCTTGTACTGTTAGGGAAGCTGAGGCTAGTGTTATGATCGGCGTCGTAGCTGTAATAATTAGTAAAATGCTGTGTAAGCTGAGGCCAGTGCATGATGGGCAATGCAGCTGTAATAATGAGTAAACAGTTTGTAAGTTGAGGTCCGTGTTTTGATGGATATTGTATATAAGGATGTGAAAGTTGAGGCTAGTGTTAGTATCGTATAGTAGTGCAGCTGTAATTATGAGTATAAGACTGTGAAAGCTGAGGCCAGTGTGTTATGAGGGGCATTGCAGCTGTAATGAGAAGATAAGGATGTTCGAGCGCTGAGGTCAGTGCTATGATTGGTTATGTAGCTTTAAAGGCACAATCCCGCTCAAATTGGTGTTTAAAACGCGCAATTTCTTATATGTGTGCATTTTCTATGTATTAAAACTAAGTGAAATCGAGTGTAAGAAGCCTGACATATGCACCCACTTCGTAAAGAATCCTACCTAAATGTGTCGTATTCTTATCGTGGTGGTTTACATTATAAGCGGGTTTGTTTACAAATAAGATTACGGGCTGGTTCCGAGAACTCTCGATCGATCGCATAAAGGTCACGTGATTGATTCGGCCGCGACAATGTGTATCATTGCATCAGTTTAACGGCCAAACTTAAAGGAGTTGTCTCTCTTTGGTTGTAAAGCACTCGACTTGTTGTATAGAATTATGCAAATGAGCTTTACCGAGTATGTCCGTAAATTTTCGTCGCTATTCAAAAATAAACAAACTTGATTACTTGTTTCCACAAATTTCACTGTTCGTTAGCAATATTGCTTCAAATATCACCACGTATTACTTCTTTTTATATGGAACGCTTACGATAGTGACATAAATTTCATGTAAGAAAAATGTTAGATTCTGTTTATGTGGGAGTAATATAGTGGCTTTAATGAAGATATAAGGTTCTGTAAGTCGAGGCCAGCGTTATGATAACTGTTGCAGCTGTGATTATTGGTGAAGAGTAAACAACGCTGAAAAATAATATAATGTTTTGATATATATTGTGGTCGTAATACAAAGTACAAGGCTGTAAAAGATGAGGCAGATGTTAAGCTTGGCAATGTAGCTGTAATGAAGAGCATCCTATCCTGTGCAAGCTGCAACAGACGGTGTAATGATTAGCATTTTAGCTGTACAATGAAGACTACATGGCTGTGCTAGCTAAGACTGGTGTAATGATGGGCATTGTATGTGTCGGCGTAATGATTCTTGTTATAGCTTTGATGAAGAATATAAGCTTTTATAGCAGAGGTCTGTGTTACGATGGGTATTGTAGATATACTGAGATCGTTCTCAAAACAAGTGCTTGGAAATAAGCTTAGATTCAACTCAAACTCTTAATAACATTGGGACCTGGCTCCGAGGTTATAAAGCGTTTGAGCTGAGTCTAAACTCATTCCAAAGCATTTGATTGGTCAGATTTGAGCCTAGGCTCAAATCTGCCCGATCAAATGCTTGGGAACACACTCAGACTCAACTAAAACGCTTTATAACCTCGGAGCCTGTACTTACATGCTATATAAGAGACTTTGATTCCATAATTTCTATCATTGTATGCCTCCACCGTACTCCAGTCATACGTGTCCCCTGGTGATTGGTCACCGTCAACAATATTAATACGTCGAAACAAATTATCCAGTGTACTGTCTGTGAAAGCTTTAGATTCGTACAGCAGCATATCATCACCCTGCATATGCCTAGGAAAAGGAAATATAGGATATGTAATGAGTCGATGTTTAAGACAAGCTGATCTCAAACGAGTCTAGAATTGAAATGTTATTGCATTAAAGCGATCCTTGGCGAGCTTAATAACTTTTCTATTCTAGACGAGTTTGAGATCAAGTTGTATCAAACATCGACGAGTGACAGATTCTTTTTCTCACATTACCAACGATTTAAGCTATTTTTAAAGCAATATATGCCTTTTTTGGAACCCTGGTGACGTCAAAAACGCCGTTATAAATAGTGACGTTTTAGTGACGTCATCAAAGTGATCTTACACATGTTGAAGATAAGATATTCGTCATCGTTGTTCGCTATAGAAAACAGGGGTAGTTATGTGAGAAATAAAATATCTAAATGACAGGTGGCTGTTTAAATCAATGTGACAGTATTATAGAAATCTCCAAAAGAAAATTTCTGTTTTACTTTCATTTGTTTTAAGCAGTCACCTGCCGTAATCACCTAATTATTAACACAAATAAGAGGTTAGTTTTACTTTACATGTACACCAGCATATTTATTTTATGCCTTGAAAGGGGGAATAACTGTTACTTCATCCGCATATATTAATCTTACTTATGCATTCAAAGGGGCTATAACTGTTACATGTCAGAAAAGATTCATATACAACGTTCCCTCTCTGCAACAACACGCAACGGGAGACACAAATTGTGTGCGTCGTCTGATCTGGATTAAAGATGTTAGTTACTCGTTATTATTTTTTCCTGTCAAAGTGTCCATTACGTAATTTTGAGAAAAATAGCAGACCGCACTTTTACGCAGACGACATTGCAGCATTGAATAGGTATGGTATTATTGTCCTGTTTACGTAACTCTGACATGGGCCGTTGTAAGTAGAGGGTCGTTGTTGGGGGCGTTGTAGAGAGGGAGCACTGTAGTTTATGCATTGAAAGGGGGAAAACTGTTACTGATACAGATCAGCCATTCTTTTTCTGAGCTGGTGTATCATTTCACACAAGCTGGCTTCAAAACTTCTAATTCTTAAAATATAATTACATTGTATATATACTCTATAGCAACTTTCTGTACTGTTTTGTTCTGCGCTGCATTAAGCTTTTACGAGTTTGTGCTTCGGTACTGCATTATGTTACCACTTTAGAAAGTGCTCCCTCTCCTACAACGACACTAAATGGTAGACACAGATTGTGTGTTTTTTTCGGAGGGAGTCGTTGTAGGTAGGGGAAATTAATACTTGGCTTACATTTGCCTGGTAACGCTGCGTCTTATCTGGATTCAAGCTGTTTGTCACTCATCATGATATTCATTTTATCAAAACCTCCACGTATACATGTATATATGTGACTTTGAGAAAAACAACAGACAACAATTTTAAGCAGACGATATTTTAAGCAGACGGCAAGGGTCGTTGTACGGAGCGAAACGTTGTTGGGTTCGTTGTAGAGAGGGAACACTGTAAATGCTAATGCAGTTTCTTTGACTGGGTTGACATGCCCTTACTTTAACAGGGCTCCAGATAAGAGGGAGTAAACTGAACAAACCCAACATTTTCTAACTCATTTCAGCATCAAATCATATGGCGTTACTACTCATTATAATCGTCTCGAAGATAATAGGGTTTAATGCATTATGCAGAAATAAAGATTTCAGCAGTTTCTTTGACAGGGTTGACTACATGCCCTAGGTAACTTACCAGCCTATGAAGTCTCCTTTCTGCACAACAATTCTGCTTGCTGCACTCACAGTTAGTGTGTTGATACCAGTAGCTACAAGTACATATATTAGCCGATGGTTATACAAACAGTTTAGCGGTGATGATTACACTTGTCTCATGCAAACAGTGAAGACCGTGATCTGAGGACTCCTAATGTTTTGCATACTCTAGAACAGTTTTCAGTGGTTTACATGTACAGTCAAACCTCTCTATTACGACCATTTAAACGAATGGTAATTGATAGTTCAAAATTCTGGTGAAAGACAGGACGCCCATTCAGGAGCATTTCGTCTACCTGTAATCTTGCATTAAACAGTTGCCTGTCATAAACACCTAATAACCAACAAAATTACGTGGTCGTAATAGAGGGATGTTATTGTATAGTATAAATTTCTTATTGAAACCCATATAACTTACCTGCTACATTCAAATGGTTTTCTCCAATCATTTCATAAACATTTGTAGATTTCCTTCTCCACACGTGGAACTGAATAGTTCCTATTTTCCCCGCATTTATTTGCCATTGGGTCACAACCCCACAACAAGAGAACGTGTAGCCCGCTGACTCTACCATATAGGTGAAAGCTGCAACAAAGTAACACATCAGCGTTGAAAATTATGTAAAGCTGCCCTCAAATAATTACTTTGTATAGCACCTTGAGCAAGTTACAGTGGAGAATCTGTTATTCTTTCCCAATAAACGCGTTTACGCTAAAACTATTATTTGCAGTGCAAAAAGTTTGGAGCCAGATCAGACGCCGGGTAACCCGGCGTCTGATCAGGCTCCAAACTGTTTGCCACCAAGATAAACAAGAATTATCAGAATTGTCCAAAAGTTGTTCTTTTCTACGTTTTAGTGCTTTGCGTTTGCGTACGTTTGCGTTTAAACGGGAAAGAATAACAGATTCTCCACTGTAATCATCGTTAACCCTTTCACTGCCAATTTTTTCGTGAGAGTTTTAGCCCTTCACCGTTTAATTGTCCTCTGCTTTACTTTTGTTGTCTGTAATTACGTTTCAAAGAGAAAAAATAAGGCAGTATGACTAAAGAAATTTCAAAACGAGTGCCAAACAGTTTGGGTCCTGTTTAGACGCCGCGTTACACGCTTTTAAGCGTCATTGAGTGCGAAATGGTTAAACTCTGATAAGGCCTGGGTATTTTTTAACAACCAGTTACGTAATAAACTGAATGGTATATACCATTCAGTTTATTACGTAATTAGTTGTTAAAAAATACCCAGGCCTTATCAGTACACAGTACGTTCGACTTTTGGGCTGCTTGATAGTAAAACTGGTCATATATAAGATATGATCCAAGGTTTTATAAAGCATTTTGAGTTGAGTGCGAGATCATACTCAAGCATTTTATTGGTAAATTTGACCAAACGCTCAAACCTGACCAATAAAATGCTTCAGAACGATCTTAGCCCCAA
This sequence comes from Gari tellinella, assembly GCA_922989275.2. NCBI lineage: Eukaryota > Metazoa > Mollusca > Bivalvia > Cardiida > Psammobiidae > Gari > Gari tellinella. The sequence goes on from OV277866.1 coordinate 53,729,557, forward strand.
CCCCAAACCCTTTTTAACCTTGGAAAATGTACTTCTATTTTTGCCGATTCACAAATTCTAAAGAAAGTACGAGTATAAAGGGGTATAATTCATAAATATTTGTGACATAGTTATGTACCTTGTGTCATTTCATGAGGGTGATGACGAGAAAGATCATATTTTTCTTTCAAACTAATCCAATCAGAAATGAAAGAAGGAACATCACGAAGTAGACTGTGTCATTGCGTGGTAACATTGACAGTAATTAAAATAAGTATAAAGTAGAAAGGGGAATAACTTATTGCTGTTACTAGTAGTAAATTGGATGAAACTGAACACTATAGTGAAGCTTTGAACAGAATAAGGCAAAATAGTACATAATTAGTACATGTATTATACGAATTCTATTTATAAAGGTGCATAATTCGTTAAAAGTTTTGACAGAGTTATGGGCATTGTGTCATTTTATCTTGGTGACGAGGAATTCATAATCCTTTTAAGGGGGTAGGTGGCACCTTTGGAAAGTAATTATTAAATTCTTCAAACTTTGCATACAGACAGTAAAATTAGTTTCTATGACAAAACTGGTGAAAAAAGTGGGGGTACCGGACCATTCTTTTTCACAATTTGAGATTTTTCAAGGCTACCCCCCAAAAATTGAAGCTTCACAAAAACTACTTTTTTGTACTACGGATTTTAAAACTTTATCTAAACAATCTATCTGTACAAAATGTATCCTAATTTAGATAGATAGATATGATTTTATTCTTCCTTCAGACTAACAAGTCCATGAGGCATGTAATGCATGTTGTAAACAAACAATGGCATGTAATACATAAACAAACAAACAGTTATGACAATAAAGATGCATTTAGCGGAGAAGATGTAAGTAAAGAAAAAATTAAAATTATGATTTCAGTGATATTGACTTTAATCAGAATTGATATCATTATCACCATTATCATAACTTAATTTTCTTAAATCAAATATCTATTATATTTGTGTTAGAAAATACTGATGTCATAAGAATAAAATATATCTTATACTAGTAACATTTAAACAACTATTGGAACTCGAATTTAAATTAAAACATTCATTTGCACCGAAAACTTATACTAGTAACATTTAAACAACTATTGGAACTCGAAGTAAACCAAAAACATTCATTTACATAGAAAACCTTTACAACCCAGCAAACAGACTAAACGTAGACTGAACTACTCCAAACAAGCAGTTCAACCTGGTACACTCCTTTTGCATGTAAGTACGTACATGTAATCATGAAGAATTTGAATCATCTTCATCATAACTACAGTAATAGTCATCAGATTAAAGAGGTTTAGCTTGAAATGCATAGTGAACAAACATTGATAAATTTCTAACAGTCTTAACATCAAAACTAGTCATTAATTTGGTAAATTTCAACATACTTGGCCTTTTCCAATAATATTCTGAAATATATTTTATTCTTAGATCTTGGAATTGAATACATTCTAAAACAAAATGAAATTCATCTTCCAATGTGGAACATGCACTACATTTTCTATCATTGAATGCTATTGGCAATGGTTTATTCCATCTCCCTGTTTCAACTGCTAACCTATGAGAAGATAATCTAAGTCTACTCATAGATGTACAAAACTTCCCTACATTAACAATATTTAGGTATGGTTGTATTCCAAAATTGGATATTTTTCTGTAACACAGAGCTCTACTTGATTCATTAAGCCTATCATTCCAATTCTGTACAAACTGATCATTTAACCTTTGTTTTACAAGTAATATAAACATTTTTGCATCACCGACAGTTTGTGATAACCAAACGTGGTAGAACCCTAAGCGACAAATAAGATCTTTCAATAGGAGAACACCAGTTCACATAATTATTTATTTCATGCTCATCTTTCAGCAAACGATATATTTTTGTTATATATTTATCTTCTTTTGTATGTAAAATCTTAACCCAGTACTTAATAATATTTAAGGATCTTTTAGTTTGGTATGTAAATCTTCCTAGCTCTCCATAAATGAAATCATTTTGAGTCGTTCGTTTTACACCTAAAAGTATTTTGCAAAATTGTAGGTGGGTCCTTTCGATAGAAGGTGCATTCGAGAAGCCCCATACCTCACTACCATAATTCAGTATTGGACTTATTAGTTTATCAAACAGTTCTAATTTGTGAGATGGGCTTATATATGTAAACTTATGTAAGTGTTTATTCATCTTAAATATAGCCTTGTGTGCTTGACCCGCTAACGCAATTTGGGTATGCTGAAACGACCCACCAGATGTAAAAGTAACCCCTAAATATGTGAATTTGGTAAGGATTTCTATTTCTGTACCGTCATAATAAAACTTTTGATGAGAATGTAGTTTCCCACCTTTTCTGAATACCATTATTTTTGTTTTATTTGTGTTTACCTTTAGTTTCCACGTATTGCAATATTCTTGAAGAATATTTAACCCTTTTTGTACCTGCGATGCATTTTCTGCAAACAGTACAATGTCATCTGCGTATAGTATTAAAAATACTTTAAATAAATCTATATTTAAACCATCTACACCACCTTTGATGTGTTCATCTTCTAGATCATTTAAAAACATTGAAAACAGAAAAGGCGATAAACACACACCTTGTCTTACACCTAAAGTGCATGGCATAGTATCACCAAGCTTATTATGGTATTTTACTCTTGATTTAACACTTTTGTACATCGATTGTATTATGTTAAGCATATTTCTTCTGACACCTAATTTTATTAATTTGTACCACATATTTTCACGAACTACATAATCAAAGGCTTTTGTAAAATCATCAAATGTACAAAATAATTGCTTTCTCCTATTAATGAAACTTGATATAAGACCATTTAAAACAAAAATATTATCTACAGTACTCATATTAGCTCTGAACCCAGCTTGGGCTTCAACATATACGTTATAATTTTCAGCCCAGTTTTGCAATCTATTATTTAATACTCTAGTAAATAATTTTCCGATGCAGCTTAATAATGTGATTCCTCTATAATTCGTTGCATCATCTGGATTCCCTTTTTTATGCAGTGGTATTATATATCCCTCAGACCATCTGTCCGGAAAATAACCCAATCTAAATATCTTGTTAAACATAGATTGGAGAACAGGCATGAGAATTTGCTCTGCATTTATTAAGAATTCATTGAGTATTAAATCTGGACCTGCCGATCGATTGTTTTTTAACTGTTTAATAGCTTTATGAATCTCTTCATTCAAAATATCCTTATTAAGTTCATCAAACATAATATTAAATTCATGTTTTTCATATCTTTAAATAAAATGCAGTACATCTTCATCTGGAGTAAAGAAAGGATCACTAGAATTGTTAATAGTTTTGAAGTACTTTTCAAAAGCTGACAATGGAATATTTGCTGGTTTAATGCCAGCAGTTTCCTTGAGTAAATTCCAATATTCTCTGGCATTCTTTCTTTTTGCATTTACCATAGTAAGAAAAAACCCTGAAAATAAAGTTTTTTCAAGATCCACAATAAAAATGTTTGATTTCACCGGAAAGGAGTAAAGTTTACCCCACCCACTTTGTTCTAATGGGAGAAAAAGGCACAGTGAAACTTGCCCTACAAATTGTAGCAAATTAAATACCAACTTTTTTATTTGTTGATTTTAGCCTTGCAAACATTAAGTTTTAGTGAAATAGCAAATAAAAACACAGGGTCCCGGATCTTTAAAAAAAGATATAGATCATTTTATTAAAAAAATCCATTTTTTCTCATTTTTTCACTTTTTGGTGTATTTTTACCAAAAATTTTTTTTTTTCAAAAAGATATCATTTGATCTATTGAATTATCTATAATTTATACTAAAACTGTACTACCATGAACATTTCATGCTTATACTCTGAGAAATTGAAATGAAATCGGATGTAACACAATGCAACCTACCTATGAAAACGGTGTATGCTGTAAACTACGAATAGGACATAAAACTTAAAAAGTCCCGTCCCGAACGAAAATCAAATTTTTCCCGGGAAAAAAGTATTTTATGACTGTATGCATTCACCAAAAATGAGTTCTTAACATTTTTCGAAAAATGAGTTCGTAAAATATTTCGGAAATTTCATAATGCTCAAAAAGACAGGCCGACATCCTTAATCAAATCAACTCATCAGGCATCTAAGTGGTAAAGAGTTTTGAGCCCTATAATCAGATTTTTTACATTCAGGAAATTCACCGTGCGGCTGTAACTGTAAGTAAACTATTTACCGCGGTTGACGTCTGGCCCAGAAGATATGACTCCAGCACTCGGATCAGATGATCCAGCCGTAAAGGTACCGGCTCCGCACACTTGTGTAGCTGAAAATAAAGAACAAGAGCATCACGGTGACACAAAATACATCCGCCATGGTGAAAGTACCCGCCAAGTAAATGATACGCAGGCAAAACGCAAGATTCGGTTTGAAAACAATGTTCCCTCCCTTAAACAGCCCTCCTTACAACAACGCTTTTCGCAGGTCACTAAACTAAACAATTATGTCTAACGCTTTTACTGGTGCAATATCGTTTAATTTAAAGTGTCGTGTGCTGTTTTTCTCAAAGTTACATATAAGTGGACATTTTAACAGGATAAATAATATAATTACGAGTGACAAATAGCTTGATAGGCGGCGTCTGGTCTGGATTCAAGCTGTTTGCAAATGTAAGCCATGTCTTAATTTGACCTCCCTATAACAACTCCCTACGAACAACACGTGTACACAATTTGTGTTTCCCATTGGGTGTCGTAGAGAGGGAGCACAGTTTATGAGATACAGTGGAGAATCTGTTATTCTTTCCCGTTTAAACGCAAACGTACGCAAACGCAAAGCACTAAAACGTAGAAAATAACAACTTTTGGACAATTCTGATAATTCTTGTTTATCTTGATGGCAAACAGTTTGGAGCCTGATCAGACGCCGGGTTACCCGGCGTCTGATCTGGCTCCAAACTGTTTGCACTGCAAATAATAGTTTTAGCGTAAACGCGTTTATTGGGAAAGAATAACAGATTCTCCACTGTATGAGACTTTGGATGGTAACTACTTATGTGACTGCGGACAGACGAACGGACAGAGGGAGGGACAGGTTTTTAAAGTCTTTCTTTGACTGCAAGCAATGAGCAATTTAAACATTGCTCTTTCAATGTTTAATTCCAATATGGGTGCAGCTGAGTTTCCAATTGAAAATAATTGTACATTATACAGTAGAGTTCTATATTGTGTTACGGTGAACTATCAAAAATTTAATTCGCAGTGTTTCTAGTTACAGCCAGACTTGTATTCTGCAAACACTAAAAAAAACAACACATTTGTAGTATTTGTGACAGGTGGCAGCTTAATGCAGTAGGAGTCCAATAGGAGTCTTCTGCATTTCCTTTTACCCAGCATTAAATGTTAACCTTTCTGTCAAGAGCATCATGTATCATCATTTAGTGGTTACTTAACCCTTTACCCCATAGAAGCGCCTTTTAGCGCATATAATTATTCCTCCGCTGAAGAAAGTAGTTCCAATTTAATTAGTTATGAATAAATATTATAGCGAATATTTTATATATTCTAGCACATGGAAGCTTAAAGCAGGCTGAAAGTAAAGCAGAATGCGCCCTGAGGCGCATTCTGCTTTACTTCCAACCTGCTTTAAGTGGTCATCTATCCTCAATACAAGAAATAGGCTATCAGGTAAAGAGTTAACATATTGCCCCATATAGCCTGTTGCAAATTTATACGACAGCTGACAAAAGCACTTTGAAAGTAGAACAGAATGTCCCATAACCCTTATCATGCTGAATTGTCGTCTGCCTTAAATATATAAACAGCTTTATACCTTTTTAATTTTATGAGAAGCTGAATGTGAGTGGCAAACAGTTTTGATCCAGATCAGATGCCGCATATCGCGACTTCAGGCCTGAAACCAAACTAAATATGTTAACCAAGTCGGGTCTAATATGATCGGGGTTAAGGCGCAATCTGTTTTACTTTCAACCTGTTTTAAGCTACCATCTGCTAGGTTATATAGACAATAATTTTATAAATTGTGGTACAGATTCAATACTGTATGAGGAGGAGCTATTTTCCCCAGTGGAGGAATAGATTATATGCGTAAAAGGGCGTATTTATTGTGTAATGGGTTATAATGCGTATGATTCTGGAACAGTTCATTATAGATTTACAATGATGATCTTAACCCATTACCCCATAAATACGCCTTTTTACGCATTAATTTATTCTTGCACTGAAGAAAAATAATTCCTACTTTTTTACAGTCATGAATATACATCTTAAGAAATAATTTCTATATTCTAGCAGATGATATTTCAAAGAAGGCTGAAAGTAAACCTGAACGTGCCTTCATTCTGCTTTACTTTCAAACTGCTTTAAGAAGTCACCTATCTTCAATAGCAGAAATATGCTATAGGGTAATGGGTTAAAGACATTGCAGTGTTTGCCCATATATATCGGCAATGAAAATAAATTTGCAAGCCGTGTAGACTGCGTTTCGCGCCATCTCATCTGGATCTACACTGCTTGCCAATGTCCTCTTTAGTTTACACGAAGTTTAAATATGTTTATACAAGATGGACCTTAATTAACTTACCTCCATATGTATGCTGTATAACACAGGAGAGAGTAGTGAGGAATAGCAGCACTCCTATCACAGCCATCCTGTACCTCAGCACCATCGGCGATTCCTTCAAGATCTTTACACAGTGGAGAAGACGTTACATTCGTTCCCGTGTAAACGCAAACGAAACGTAAACGCAAAACACTAAATGGAAGAAAATGACAACTTTTTGATAATTCCGACTATTCATTTAAATCCAAGTGGCAAACAGTTTGGAGCCTGATCAGACGCCGGGTTACCCGGTGTCTGATCTGGCTCCAAACTGTTTGAAATGGAAGTTATAGTTTTAGCGTAAACGCGTTTAATGGGAAAGAATAACGTTTTCTCCACTGTATACTGTACATGGATCCACCTTCTTTTTTTTTTTAAATTCTTAACAACACTTGAAATACAATCACATCGAAACTATAAATCTCTTTATTAATCACAAATACACACTTTAATTAATATCACACATCTGTACATATTAACACTTCCAATACATGTACTGATTTCATTTTACCTTTGAACAATTATACTTTTTATAAAATGACCCGTTATGTAGATTTTAAGAATATCTAAAATCTGATTCACAAAAATAAAGTAATTGATATCAGAAAACATTCAAGATAAAATAAAAGTAAAACAAAAACAGTACAGACCTCTGATCACGATCTACACTGTTTGCTGCAACTGATTTAAAATATAATGATTGTTTATATTTACAATAATTACTGTATATATTTACACGGGGTACATACCGGATTCCAGCATAGAAAGATTTAAAAACAAATGATTAAAACGTCTATCTGATAAGTGAACTACAGGCTTTTCTTATGTTCATACAATTTAACCTGTATAACGACAACTTTCAATACAATGCCAATTAGCGGTCTATTATACAGGTGGTTACTAAATACAGGTTAAATATAATACAGAAAGCTCCTGAAGGAGCTTTCTGCATTATATTTATCCTGCATTTAGAAGTTACCTGTCCACTTCTTCAAACAAAGGTTGTTAAATACAGGTTTGACTGTAAAGAGAAATACGAGAACTTCTGGTGTGTTCTCTTACAGTCAATCTTTGCAATATGCCACCTTTTAAAAACACCCACGGGTACCCTTTTAAACAGGTGGTTGCTTAATGTAGGACATCGTAATGCAGAAATCTCCAATACGAGCTTTGTGTAATATGTCATACTGCAATTAGAAGTCACCTTATTTTAGAACTGTCCATGCTATTTTAACGAGTGATTGTTTAACACAAGAAAAACAGTACTATCATATTTCTTACGCTTTTTGTTCAACTGTTCTGCCTTATTGCTTCGCTTTTAGTGATCAATGGGTAAGTTTGTGAAGACATTTGTCTACAATTTGGACTATGCCAAGAAGCACATCGATTCAACAGGATTAAAACTGACTAATAATCTATTTACGGGTATTTCTGAAACCCATTTTCCTATAAATATGCCTTTTTACGCCTCTAATCCATTCCTGCGATTAAGAAAAAAGTTCCATTTAATAGTCATGAATATGTTCCGAAAGAAATACATGTATTGTTTATATACACTTACGAATGGTAGCTTTAAACAGACTGGAAGTAAAACAGAATGTGCCTTAAGGCCTTCCGCATATGAGTTTTCTTGTGGGCAAGCGGAATGCGTCTCGACGATATAGATTTTTCCGCACGTGCTTATACTAGACAAGAGCCGAATGCGGCCCTAAATCGCTCACCTGGTACCTATGAATACGGTCATGTAAATGGACCAGTAATGATTTCGTCTTCATTTATTCACCCCACCCATTGGTGGCCATGTTGTTTGAGCTAGTAAGATTATTTGAAGAAGAAAACTGGCAAAGGGTCACCCATGAATCATTATTTGTGTAAAATTATTCTAAAATCAGACCAATAGTTTCAGAGAAATAATTTTGAAAGTTTTACTATACAGAAATATATATGGAAAACTTGCCCCACCCACTAGCGGCCATGTTTTTTTAAGATAACACAATGATTTTAAGAAATCTGGTAGAGGGTCTTCAATTGACCATTTGTGTAAAATTATTTTGAATTTGGACCAGTAGTTTCAGAGGAGAAGATTTTTAAAAATTAACTATACAGTAACATAGGGGAAAACGTGTCCCACCCACTGGCGGCCATGTTTTTTTAAGATATCAAAATGATTTTAGGAAATCTGATAGAGGGTCATCAATTGACCATTTGTGTAATATTATTTTGAATTTGGACCAGTAGTTTCAGAGGAGAATATTTATAAAGTTGTTACTATACAGTAACATAAGGAAAACGTGCCCCACCCACTGGCGGCCATGTTTTTTTAGATATCAAAATAATTTTAAGAAATCTGGTAGAGGGTCACCCATGGATCCATGCATAAAATTACTTTCAAATCGGACCTGTAGTTTTTGACAAGAAGGTTTTTAAAGTTTTCACTATATAGCCATATAAGGAAAATCTGCCCCACCCACTAGCGGCCATTTTTTTTAAAATAGGAAAATTATTTTAAGAAATCTGATAGAGGGTCATAATTAGTCTACGTTGGTCAGAATCAGTGCTTACTATATGTCGTCCAATTATGTATGTCCATTTTTGTTTTCGTTAAGTGGATTACAAGTCAATAAAATCGGAATATAAGATTTGATCGAACTATCAATCCACAAATTGAAGCTTATTAATCCTTCTGTGTCTGTTTTACTATATTTACAAGATCGATATTGACCATGATAATGTTTAAACAATATCATTAATCTTGTATGCAAGGCTGACAGAATTTCTTTTTTAACGGAGGTAACTGTATCCAGTCTTCAAATTTCCCAATTTTCAAACGAAAAAAACAACTGTAATTACAACAAATCTTTACCCTAATTTTTGCCTATTTTTTTCTGACCAACTATTTCCCGGGCAATATGTTTGAAAAGCATGAAAAATATAAAAAATTGCATGAGTCATTTTTGTAATTTAAGTTTTTAAGAAACAAAGAGCATTCTACATTTAATAGATCTAGCAGATAACACCTTTCTGAACACATTTATTCAAAATGTTTTTTGATTTTCTTGTAAGGAATGTAATGAAAATCTTATTGCACGAGACTTAGAGTCATTAGTTTTATTTAATTTTGAGAAATACTTTATCATCGAAATTCCAATTTTTTGCTAAAAAGAAATCTTAAAGACAAACCCAACGATATATTTTTCCTATAATCGCACATATTGTTTCTTAGACTAGTGAACATATTCTTCAAGCAAAGTTTCATAACACCTTTCATGAAAAGAAAGCTCACTAGCGAACTACCTTAAGGCACATCCTGCTTTACTTTCAACCTGCTTTCAGAAGTCATTGTTCAAAACTGGAAGCAGGCTACGGGGTAAAGGGTTAAGCAAATACAGGTACGCATATAGTTTGAATGCTTTAGGATAAGGGTTAAATTCTTACTTAACAAAGTAAAACAACATAACTGTAAAACAATGAGTCCACTCTTCCGTGGGTGATTCGAATTGTACAGTTAAACTTCTCTATTACGACCACGTCCGTGTGTTAATAATAAGGTGTCAATGACAGTGACAGATACGGCTTAAAGCAATTCGACAGTAAAGCAGAAAGCTTTTTCAGGAGTATTCCGTTTTAATGACACCTTGTTTAAAGTTCTCACCTGTATTTTATACAATCAATTATAGACTGTCATTGTTTTAGTGGTCGTAATAAAGAGATTTTACATGCACTTGCTTTAATACAGAAGCAAAACAAATAATATATTCTTATTATACATGAAAACAGTCTGATTTCAAACTTGTTAAGAGTAGATTTTAGTGACAGAATTTGAAATACGAATGTCAAACAGTTTAGACCCAGATCAGGCCCTGTGGTTTAAAGCTGTATAACATGAATCAAAACGGTTTGAAGCTTCAAATGGGCATGGAGACCTATTCCCTCCAACGTTCAGGTTTATGTCACAAGAAATGGCCAGGTTTATGTCACAAGAAATGGCCAGGTTTTTGTCACAAGAAATGGCCAGGTTTATGTCACAAGAGATGCCCAGGTTGTTGTCACAAGAAATGGCCAGGTTTATGTCACAAGAGATGGCCAGGTTTTTTAAACAAGAGATGGCCAGCTTTATGTCACAAGAGATTGCCATGTTTATGTCACAAGAGATTGCCATGTTAATGTCACAAGAGATTGTCATGCAGGTTTATGTCACAAGAGATGACCAGGTTAATGTCACGAGAGATAGAAGGACGCGGATGTACACATACCGTTTGACTTTTGCGGCTATTTCATTTGATCTTTTTGCGTGGCTAGCCAAGTAACCAAACATTTTCACTGCTGTAACTTTGGAATAGAATGGTCTAGAAGCTAATCCTAACCATATTCCGACTTATGGCCAGGTTAATTACACAAGGAATGGCTAGGTAAGTGTCACAAGAGATGGCCAGGTTAATGTTATTCACTTACATGTAAGTGGTTAGTTATTTTGGCCACACAAGATTTCATTTATGCGCCCAGACAGACAGACAGACAGACTACAGATAGAAAAGGTTTACTTTTAGCATTTTGTGCTCCGTTGAGATCAAAATTAATAACAACCAAAAATAAAACTTTTAAAATAAACATTTATTTAAAAGCCATTGCTTTTCTATGCAAAGGCCAATTTGTACATACTATACAGTCAATATTTCTATTTTTAAATGGGTACATCTTAGTAGGCTAAAAAAGAAAGCAACGTTCGTTCCTAACTCCTAAACTTCACACTAACTTACACCTCGCGGATGCAACTGACCGAGGAAACATCTCACAACGTCATTGGCCCTATATAGCTCACCTGGGGCCTGTTTCATAAAACTTCGTACGACAAAAACGATCGTAAGTCAAAACTTTAAGATACATTTAATTTCTGATTTCTCCATCTAATCCTGTCTTGTGACATCTTTTTGAAATTGTCTGTTTACGACGATTCCAAAGAGATGTCACAAGACAGGATTAGAAGGAGAAATAAATAATGATTGAGACTTTTATAATCTGACTTAGGACAACATTTGTCGTACAAAGTTTTATGAAACGGGCCCCTGAATCCCAGTGATTTATTGACGATGTCACATCATTTGCTTTAGATCATCATTGAAAGAAACAGTAGTTATAATGAAGTGTACATTGTATTAATAAAATAAACTGCTCTTTTCTTATATTTCGACCTTAAAGTGGTTTTCTTTGAAAAAGGCCCTTAGAGGTCGAACAATTACTATTAGAAAACAGCAGTTTATATATTAATACTATTTTAATTCCCAATCTGGAATATTGTTAAAATTAAAATGAAGTGTTTTTTTCACTTATTACTTTCCCAATTTATTTTATGTCTTTTTCTAGTTAAAATAACAGTTGACAAATATTTGCTGCTAAAAGGCATCAGGGGCTCACTACTGACATTTTTTTAAAGACTAAAAACTTCTCTAATCGGCGCCATATGACCACTTTTTTTGTGTCACGGTGCCGTAAAATCCAAAAGCTTCAGCGACTTCTCTGTGCTCTGGCGGCAGTATTATTTAAAGTGACGGAATCTCAAAATAGTAACGACTGTTCAAATTTGGATTATATCATAGACCATTTTTTTTTTATTTATACAACAATTACAATGTTCATGTAGTTATTTCGTTTTTAAAACAAAAACTTAGAACAATACGGTTTTTAAAGTTTTCATTGATCCATTTCGACAACATTGGTAAAAGATCTCAAGAAGTTACATCATGCCATTCGTGCGTCAAGCTGTGTTAATATTGATGTTTGTCCCAATGTAGAAATTAGTTTTATCGATACTAGAGGTACATAAAACTTTTGATGACAATCAATAAATGTAAAGCTTGTGGTGTGGACAATATACTAGTTGAAGTATTGAATAATGGCACAGCCAATGAGCCATGTCTTTTATGCATGTTTAATTCAATATATGCTTTGGAAATGGTATAGTACCTTCTATGTGGGGTAAGTGTGTTATCAATCCTATTCCAAAGTCATCTACTGTAGATAAAAGGGGTCCAATGTCATATCGTGGGAATATCATTAGCAGCTTATATATACAAAGTATATTGTAACATACTGAATCATAGGATGTGTACATGGGCTAAGGCCAACGGTACAATATGTGACTAGCAGAATGGTGTTAGAAAGGAGAGATGCACCACACATCATATTATATCTTTGTCAAATATTATTGATACTAGAGAGAAATCACGTAGATCTACATTCTGTGCTTTTATATATTTTAAGAAGGCATACGACATCATTGTTAACGAATTGCTATGGAACAGATTGTCAAATATAGGAATATGCGGTAAAATGTTACAAGCTATCAAGTCTCTATATGTTTCTGTCAGTTCTTGTGTTAGAGTCAATGACTTTAGGTACACAGAATGGTTTGATGCTAACTGTGGATTACGCCAGGGTTGTATTTTGTCGCCTTTGCTGTTTAATCTTTATATTAACGACTTGATATTATAATTGATGTCTTTTGGTAAAGGTGTAATGATTGAAAATGACACAATTTGCTTAAAATTTTATGCAGACGATATTGTCATACTTGCAGAGTCTGCTGAGGATCTGCAAATTCTATTGTCTTCACTGAATAACTGGTGTGAAAGAAATGGCATGACTGTTAATCCAGATAAAAGTAATGCTATGCACTTTAGGTCTAATTTAATCCCGGCTACGTCTTATAATTTTATGTGTGGTATTAGCCTATTGAAACTTGTCGACAGATATACGTACTTAGGTAGTTTTGCATGAACAATTAGACATGGGTCGGTGGTTCTACCCAGTTGCCGATTTGTGTCTGAAATAGTGCATAAAGGGCTTCTAGGGTCTTCCAAAAGCTGGAGGGCCGCGATATGACTGAAATACTGTTGAAAACGAAGTACAATCATAACAAATAAATAAATACAGAATGTCCTAACAGGATAAATGAAAGTTTACGAACTTAAAACAAAAACATGTGTGCTCTAAAAACAAACAAAACATGCAACTTTCCAAAATTAAGGAAATCCAGATACAATGCTGTAACTGGTATAGGGGTAACACTGGCCAATTTGGCATTTTCGACACGTCACGGGCAGATAACTCTTAACCTGTTGGTTCAATTTCAACAATATTTAAACTCATCGACATCTTACAACTTACAACTTGTATCAGTTTAATCAAACCCATGTAGAATAATAGTCATTAGAGTGTACGTTTACAATAAAATTGTTGATGAACAACAACAGATGCAGGACATTCAATGCTCACAAAGCTTAGTCTGAATTTGCTTGGTTGAGCTAAAAACAGAACACTACACAACATTTCATGATTCATATCATTTCTAAACAAGAGGTCCATGTGCCATATTTCGCTCACCTGAGAATAGCTTACAAAATGGAGAGAATGATTAATGTCTCGGGACAGGGTCATTTTGTAACACAGGGGCATACTTTGAAATATTGATAGAGGATCTGTAGATGATACTATTTGCCAAGTATTTAAGCTGTGTGTACTAGGTTTTCAGACACTAAACATTATGAGGTTTTCATTGAAAAAATATATATTTTATCTCCTGTGACTTAGATGAGTGTCATAGGGTGTACATTTGAGTTAAAATGTCGGGACGCCATTTTGAAAGCAGGGGGAGTATGTCATAGGGTGTAAATTTAGCTTTGGTAATAAATGTGCAAATGGTCTAAATTGTTTGTCTTATTTCATTATTATCCATCAAATTATGGGTTGGACCTTTCGGTTGTTGGATGTATATTGATTATTAGTTTTTGTCTAAGTCTTCATTGTTGGCTATTTCCCCCCTGGTGTTATTATTTCGAAATGTCCATCTCTCACTAACCATTTACTTTTGCAAGCGATTGTTTGGCGCTAAAATCGAATGATCAATGCAATACCTTATTGCATTGTTCATTCGGAAGCCGTATCGGCAACACCTTGTTATAATGAAAATACGTATATATATCTAAATATATATATTTCAGGTACGTGAAAATGTTGTTATTGTTAGAGTATATGTGTATCGGTATTGGATTATGTATTTTAATTGTATATATGTGGCATTGCTCATTCGAAAGCCGTATCGCCAACACCTTGTTATACTAGGAAATATACTTATCTATCTTTGATATATTTATTTCAGTTTTCAAAGATCTGGTCCTACCCAGAAAAAAGAATCCTACTTTTGTTGTTACGTACAACATAGCACCGACTGAGTCAGACCGTGACAACTGGGCCGTGGCGACCAACGTAATTCTGGGTTTGCATAGGACGAAAGACCGAGATTCGATTGTCAACGATGTAGGCCTACTATTGTCAGTCATTTTCATTGACTAGAGCACGGAGTGTTGTGACGTCACTGGGAAGGATTGATTATGATTTTCGGAAAAACGCGTCAGCTGAAGTTTTTTTTTTTATATATGTGCACAAACTATTTACGTATGGAAATTCGTTATATCGGTACCTTTGGGTCGTTACGACCAAGTATCACCATTGGATTCTAGTGTTGACAGTGGATGTGATTGAGTGTGGCCCCCGGGCGAGGCCAATTTGTTTGCCATAACAACCAGAGTTTTGCATTGTTTTTAACTATTTGAACAAATTTGAAAGAGCTTGGTCCAAGGAACATTTCTGTAAAGTTTGGTTTAAATCTGCTGAGCGGTATAGGAGGAGATGTCACACGAAACACTTATTAACGACGAGGGACGACGGACAACGCCGGATACTGGGCTATCCAAATAGCTAATCTTGAGCCTTTGGCTCAGGTGAGCTAAAAAAATTGATAGAAAACAAGAGGGACAGTGGTCCTACATCGGTTATGTGAGTAATAGCTATATATTGACAATTGGACATTATAAGACAGATACATGTATATTTATTTGAGTTCATTTTATAATAGTATTGACTGTATTTAGATGGACACGCGATAGTGATCAGTATAATTACTGGTTTGGCACCGGGGGCTGGCTTACAGTCAATGAATATGAGAAACCACAATTTGATTCAGATAGTGAGGATAAGAAACAACTTCAGCCAGCCGAATCTAGAGCTGTTAAAAACTTAAAGCCTCCAAGCCTTCTTTTTCCGTCTCTCGTCACCCTTACAAGCGTGTCATCTTTTCCGAGCAACGCAGGTGTGATTCGACCACCTAGATTCCATTCTCCATTGGAAAGTCGGGCCTAGAAGCTTTATCGATGTCATCGTGTTAGCACCGCTCGAGATGTATGTTTTTCAAGTACATGTAGTCAGAGGGGCACTTCAGGTCTGAGTACACAGCTCCAGAAAACGCCAACAGAAGGGTCGGGTATTACAGGCAACGTTCAACAGGGGTGTCAGCAACCATCATGGGAGACAAGTCAACAGACAAATAATGAGTATTTATTCAAACCTTATGATAAAGTTTTTTTGAGATTAAGGAAAAAAGGTGTCAGTCAGATTTTCAAGTAATTTCAAAACTGTGAAGGGAAGATTGAAAGCACTTTTAGGTTTCTGGAGTAACATTGATACAAATAATGAAACTTAGATACTTTAAGGAATGGATAAAAATTGTCATTTCTAGTGTACCAGAGCCTTCTATACCTAGAAATAACAAGTTGGCTTTAGATAATATAGATTTTTTTTTACAATTTGCAATATGTTCTGTTACACAGAGTGTAGGGGCCGAATCGTCAACGTACTTTCCTCTGTGGAGGTAGATTCTTTATCGAGGGCAAACATGTGCGTTTTAAGCTTCTCAGGAAAAAAAACACAATTTGGCTGGCCATGGTGGTCCATAGATCACACGCTACCGCACTCCTTGTTTTTACGTGCAAGCACAGTCAAAAATCTGCGATTTTCAACCTACGAAGATGGCCAATTTGACTGAGGACCCTGGGGTCGAAGCAACCAAAAGACTTATCACCTTAACAGAAAGGGCAGAAGTACAGTTCCAAGATACAGTTGGACGGTTTCAACAGAGGCTAGATGCAGCATGTGAAAAGGTAGAAGGGCTATTGGTCGAGGCAAGTGCTTTAGGCGACACAGATACTTTGAACAGATACCATACAAGACTGTGTTTAACATAAGCAGATCATCGTCTTGTGTGTCGAGAGTATGTTGCATTTCTTAAGGGATCCAGATCTCACCAAGGGCAGAGACAGTTAGAAAAACTTCGTGTTAACACAGAGAACGATGTGGAGGTTAACAAGGTTTTGAGTCTTATTGACGAGGCAAAGCTTCAGCTGGAGGTGGAATCACTTTCAAAAGGGTCGAAGAGTAGTCGGTCAAGTTCAAGCAGTAGTGCGGCTTTAAAGGCAAGAGCGAAAGTAGAGGCAGCCAAGGCCAGAATATCCTTTGTTGAAAGAGCATCACAACTGCGCAAGAAAGAAGCCGCTCTGAGAGAAGAGGAATCACTTTCATTTGCACGAACTGAGAGAAAACGGGCAGATATCAAAGTTGACCTTGAAATGCTGGAAGCGCAGAAACAGTTCGCGGAAGCAGAAGCGGAGGCAGATACATGGGATTAGTGACAATGGGCTGCCAACTGAAGCTGAGCAGTCAAGAGAAAGAACCAGAAAATATGTGTTCAATAATCCATGTGCAGAACTTGTGACAGAAACTGTTAGTGAGAAAGGCTTTCAAGCTGAACAGCCAGAACAACCCAGACAGAATCAGTATGCTCCAGAATTTGTGCCAACAAGTGTTTCAATCGCGGCAGAAATGTTCATGTTTCTTGTGAAGAAAGACCTCTTGTTCTCTCGTCTTTTTACGTTTAATAAATACGAAAGAAGACTCAAGCAGGAAACGCAACACAAACAATACACCCATCTCTAAAGCAGAACACACACACAGCCATACCATAACAAACACACACACACACACACACACACGCAATACCATTCCTTCATCTACACACTAAATAGAAAACAACACGCAAGACAAACATAAAGCTAAGTGAACATAGGAGCCCGCCTTGGTACGGTCAGTAGCAATCATCAATCAATTATAAATTAATTAACTATCAACAACCACTGGGGGGTTAAACTTGGGTTTATGGGGCGCCCAACCTCACACTTATCTCCTATATTCACCTATAACGACGAACAGTGTACATAAAATATAAACCCTGTTCCACAACCTTACAATCAAAAAGACCGCCAGCACAGTAAGTAAATACATGTAAAACATCTAACAAAATTCTCTGACAGGATTATTAGTAACACGGGAAAGAATTAAACATTCAAGCCCGTGTTAAAAATAACCCACTATGGCAACGGTCAAATTGTACTCAAGCGAATAGTCTGTAGTCACGAGTAACTGTAAGACATGGGAGGGTTTAAGGTACGACAGAGAGGGAGAAAAAAACCAAAGCACGAAAATCCGACATAACTCCCCCGGTTAAGGACGGCTTTAGAGACTCTCCAGAGAAGTATGTGGCATGGAAGGCGGGTTTCGCGCAAGTGACAAAGGAGATGAGCGTATCGGAGGTTGAAGAGTTAAGACTTGTTAATAAAATGGCTTGGGCCAGAATCCAAGATCACACGCTTCCGCACTCCTTGTTTTTACGTGCAAGCACACAATAAGGTCTGTAATTCACACAGATTTTGTGACCCATACTGGCAAACCTTTAAAAGTGTCTCTATTAATAAGCAGGGGAAAAGATGTTGAGTTTAGATTTGAGAAAAGTAAATCAATATTTGTGGAAAGATATTTTTACGTTTGAGGACTGGAAAACGGGCTTGGAATATTTCGTTACAGACTCGTTCTGTTTTAAATTTGATTTAAGAAAGGGATATAAACTTATCATCATATTGACATTTTTGTTCCTCGCCCAACTTTCTTTGTGTTTTCTGTTAAATGGAAATTTACCTGTTTAACGGTTTGGCTGCTCGATAGCTTGGGGTTTGTTTTCATTAAAGTTCTGACAGAGGTACTTAAAGGGCATCATGATAATCATGTTTTTCGATGATGGGTGGGGTACAAATAAGTCGTTTGACAAATAAGAACATTTATTTTCAAATTTGAATTTTATGAAAGAAGTTTAAACAGTACACATTCCAAAAGACTCCTTAATCAATTGTGAGTTTGTTAAGAAACTACCATGTACCTTGAGATGTAACTTCAGAGAATGGTACATCGTATCACTTTAGCTGACTCTCAGGTTAAAGTGTTGAATAAGTAGTGGGTGGCTCAAACATCTGATCGATTTTCAGCTTATAAGGATGAAAACAAAGCCTGCTTTCCCATCCATGAGAATTCAGTATCCATGTTTCAGGTACCTGGATTAGATGGCTTATTAGAGCCTTTACTAGTGAAGAGGCATGGTCAAAAGGCTTTCAAACTCTGGAGCAAAAGTAAGTAACTCTGTTCACTGACCTTGAAGACAATTGAAACTCTAGAATATCAAGGTCAGCTAGCAGTTAGGATGAATATTATTGCTGCAGATTATTTACAACAGGGTCTAGGCTCTCTGGTGAGCATTCTACATGAGAAAGATTCCAACATTGACAGGGCAATACAAGATATTTGGAGGAACCAGAAATGGAATCACTTCAGAAAGACTTTTCTTTCCCATGGCTATTTACTTGGTTGGCAGTATTTATAGACTTGTGTATGACCGTGTCTCAACAGCAGAAAAAAATGGCTTCACTTAGGTCTAAAATTGTTAAGCTGAAGGCAGAAATTCTGCAACTGAAAGGAGTGGTATATACAGAGAAAATACTGAAAACCGATGATGATGTTAGTTTCTATACTGGACTTCCCTCAAAGAACATGATCTGTAAATTACATTCTTTCATATTTCCATATGTCAACATAAGGTGGACTGGTGTTTCTTCAATGCTCAGGAGTTTGAGGAACTATAAAAAAAAAAAAGTGCCATTAAGATTTGGACCTTGCAGAAAGATGACATCTAAAAGTAAATTTTTGATGATTTTAATGAAATTGAGACTGGACTGTTGAGTAAAGACCTTGCTAAAAGGTTTGAAATATCAGAAACGTTATGTTCAAGATTGTTTCTTGCATGGCTACGTGCTTGCTGCACTGTTTTGAAATCAATGATATAATTACCGGATCAGGATTCTCCGATAGCATCAAAGCCTGAAAGATTTCGAAATTTAACAGATCTGCATTCCATCACCGACTGCACCGAAGTTTTCATCGAAAACCCGAAAGATTTGTTCCTGCAGTGCGCAACCTGGAGCGATTACAAACACCACTCTCATAGCTTGTAGGAAGGAATATAGGGTTGGACACCCGCTGCCCAAGTGAATACCATCCACAACCAAATGGCCTTAATGCAAGATACAACCAGAAACTTGTCAACCCCCTGGTTAAATATGAAAATGATGAACAGGTTGATTGGGATGATTTCTTTGAGTCTGTCTTATTATGAATTTCATGTGCAGAGACAATAGCAAACTTCTTGGTCAAGGTCCAGTGTAGATACTCCTATTAAGGTCATCATAACTAAAATAATTTTGCAACAATAGGAAGTCAGATAGGTTCAGACAACCGCTGCCCAAATGATTACCATCCACAATCAAATGGCCCTCATGCAAGATACAACCAGACACGTGTCAATTCCCTGGTTAAATATGAAAAATTTGAACAGGATGATTTTGATGGTTTCATCTAGTCCGCCTTGCTAGCATGTAGATCAAGTGTGCACAAAGGTACAAAAAAGTCGCCATTCTTCCAGGCCTTTGGAAAGGAACCCAAATTTATTGATAAAGCAGTCGTACCCAGTTGGGGGGAGAACCAATCGAAGATATTTCGGAGTTGAGTCTTGCGGCTTGACTAGAAAATTCTGTTAATTTGATTCAAGCTCATGCTGAAGCTAGAACAATAATCCTTGACGCACAGAAAACAAAGTCTATTAGGACAAGACGCATGCTGTATCAAGATATGCTGTTGGAGACTTTGTTGTAACAGACAAATCCAGAAGAAACAACAGGAAGGGTGGCAAACTACTTAATTACTAGGGAAATACAGTCGAACTTCAATATCTCGACTCGTTTTGATCGAACATACCCGTGTTTCAAAGCCACGTTTTAACTTCGAAATACGGATATGTTCGCCTTAACCGAGCATGAAGTAATGCAATCCATGTGTCTTAAAATCGGATAATTCGAATTTAGCGAGTTCGAGATATCCAAGCTTGACTGTATATAATATACTTATATTTCAAGTACACTTCCAACCTATGCTGTTATTTCTATTACTAATTAATACACCCTCCCATTGCAAGTAAGAGTGAGGTCGATGTCTCATAGGTGTTGTATAGCATATTATTGTATTTCCATATAAATTATTTATGATAACCTTTTTGCTTATTTCCCTAGTAAGTCAAATGACTATCTTCAGATGTATGTGACCAAAACCAGGTCAAACCATCTGAGGAAGATCCTTCCAGTACTGCATCCTTTCCCTCCCTCTGATGAAAGCTTTACCCAATTTGGAATGGACCTGATTGTACCATTCAAGGAGACTCGAAAGGGAAACAATGTCATATGTGGATACTCATCTATAAACGTCATCATAACTGATCAGGGAAGAGAATTTTGCAATAATAGGAAGACAGATAGACTTGCACAACTGCTGCCCAAGTGCATACCATCCACAATCAAATGGCCTTAATGCTAGATACAACCAGAAACTTGTCAACTCCCTGCTTAAATATGAAAATCATGAACAGGATGATGGGGGTGATTTCATTAGGCCTGCCTTGCTGGCATTCAGATCAAGTGTGCACTAGGGTACAAAACAGTCATTATTCCTGGCCTTTGAAAAGAAACCAAAGTTATTGATAGAGAAGTCGTACCTAGTTGGAAGAGAACCAAGAGATCTTTCGGAGGAGTTGAGTCTAGCGGCTCGACTAGAAAATATTATTCATTTCATTTAAGCCCATGCTGAAGCTAGAACAAAAGTTTGATGTACAGAAAACAGAAAAAGTCTATTATGACAAGAAGCATGCTGCACCAAGATATGCTGTTGGAGACTTTGATGTAACAGACAATTCCAGAAGAAACAACAGGAAGGGTGACAAACTACTTAATTACTAGGGATAAATATAATATAAAGGAGTCGTACCCAGTTTGGGGGGAGAACCAATAGAAGATATTTCGGAGTTGAGTCTAGTGGCTCGAATAGAAAATTCTGTTAATTTGATTCAAGCCCATACTGAAGCTAGAACAATAATCCTTGACACACAGAAAACAGCAAAGTATATTATGACAAGAAGCATGCTGCACCAAGATATGCTTTTGGAGACTGTTGTAACAGACAATTCCAGAAGAAACAACAGGAAGGATGACAATTCTTTTAATTTGATTCCAGCACATGCTGAAGCTAGAACAATAATCCTTGACACACAGAAAACAGACAAAGTCTATTATGACAAGAAGCATGCTGCACCAAGATATGCTGTTGGAGACTTTGATGTAACAGACAATTCCAGAAGAAACAACAGGAAGGGTGACAAACTACTTAATTACTAGGGATATATATAATATAAAGGAGTCGTACCCAGTTTGGGGGGAGAACCAATAGAAGATATTTCGGAGTTGAGTCTAGTGGCTCGAATAGAAAATTCTGTTAATTTGATTCAAGCCCATACTGAAGCTAGAACAATAATCCTTGACACTCAGAAAACAGACAAAGTATATTATGACAAGAAGCATGCTGCACCAAGATATGCTTTTGGAGACTGTTGTAACAGACAATTCCAGAAGAAACAACAGGAAGGATGACAATTCTTTTAATTTGATTCCAGCACATGCTGAAGCTAGAACAATAATCCTTGACACACAGAAAACAGACAAAGTCTATTATGAAAAGAAGCATGCTGCACCAAGATATGCTGTTGAAGACTTTGTTGTAACAGATAATTCCAGAAGAAACAACAGGAAGGATGACAATTCTTTTAATTTGATTCCAGCACATGCTGTAGCTAGAACAATAATCCTTGACACACAGAAAACAGACAAAGTCTATTATGACAAGAAGCATGCTGCACCAAGATATGCTGTTGGAGACTGTTGTAACAGACAATTCTAGAAGAAACAACAGGAAGGATGACAATTCTTTTAATTTGATTCCAGCACATGCTGAAGCTAGAACAATAATCCTTGACACACAGAAAACAGACAAAGTCTATTATGACAAGAAGCATGCTGCACCAAGATATGCTGTTGGAGACTTTGTTGTAACAGATAATTCCAGAAGAAACAACAGGAAGGGTGACAAACTACTAAAATACTAGGGAAATATATAATACACTTATATTTTTAGTACACTCCCAACCTATACAGTTATTTCTATTACTAATTAATACACCCTCCCATTGTAAGTAAGAGTGAGGTTAATGTATCATAGGCGTTATCTAGTATATTATTGTATTGCCATATAAATTACTCATGATAACCTATTTGCTTTTTTCCCTAGTGAGTCAAATGACTATTTTCAGATTTATGTGATCAATACCAGGTCAAACCATCTGAGAAAGATCTCTTCAGTACTGCATCCTGTCCCTCCCTCTGGTGAAAGCTTTACCCAATTTGGAATGAACCGACCTGTTTGTACCATCCAATGAGGCTCAAAAGGGAAACAGATACGCCTATCAATATGCAAATCTTTACTAAGTCACAGGTGGGCTCACATGTGCAAGAAGTGCGCTCAAGTGAATGTGGTAACCATGTTGGCAGAGCAGGCCAAAATATTGGGCACAATCCTAATGACAGAACATGGTCACAACAATTTATGACAGGATGTCTCCAACTTTACTTTTAAAGTCCTAAATGCTATGAATTACTAAAACATGGCCAAAATTAGTAAATCTCTAGTCACCCTCAAGATTAATACTATATAAGAACTATTTGAAACAAGAGCCCAAAGCTTAGGCAGTTCAGTGCTTCAGAAGTAAGGGGGGGCTACATGTTTTACATATATTGTTTAATATAAACTTAGATTATTTTCAAGATGATGGTGGACTGCAACCAATGAAGTCAATGAGACCCTCACTGAGCAACACTGTGTCATGGAGTATGACTGTCTGTTTCACCCCGGGTCTCATTCTAGATGTTGAGGGAGATAGTGCAGAAGTTGAAAGGCTGGCCATGTGCCACATAGGAAATGGCCATTAGTTGAAGACAGAGTATGATACAGCAAAGATAAGCTTCTCACTCTGAATATTGAGCCATGCACCAAAAGACGATCAACTGTGGAAACAAATCTGTGTGGAGCTTGATTTGGATGAGCAGGGGAAATAATAGACAAATGTTGTTATCATGTACAGATGTTTCATCTATTCTGCCATGAAAAATTAGATTTATACATTTGATACATCATACAGTAATTCATAACATCATTCCTGTTATGCTGAAAAAAAGTTTAAAAATTATAGTAGATATTTATAGACAATATCTTCAATCAATAAAATAAATATGTTTTAAATATTTACAAAAGTATACGGTGTGTGAACATAGCTTTGGGAAGTTATAAGGAAGGACGTAAGGACAAAATTATGGACGGTGAAAAAAATATTCGTTAAAATGTTGTCACGACGTCGTATTTATTAAGCTTGCGCAATTTTCCTCCCCTTTTAAATAAAGTTGAAAATAGCAAAACATGTAAAAAATTTAGATTTATAAATAGTTAAATTGCTTGAAAATAGTATGACAGAAAATTTGTTGTAATAAACATGCCATATATGTTTGTTTTGTTGTTGAATCAAAATGGGGCGGAAAGGCTCAGAATTCAGTAGTTACATGAAACATATAGCCGTAAATATGTTATTAAGTGATTCTAGAATCGGAGAAAGTTCACAAAGATTACAGAGGCCTTACAGTACAGTATATCAAGTTTATTTGTTCGTTTCTGTTAGTATAGTTTTGTAATACCCGCTACCGATCCTGATCAAATCCAATATAGCCGTTATTTAAGGAATACTTTATGCACACTACTGTTTATCCCACCCCACCTTTGGCAGCATAAAAACTCATATGCTGTGATTCCTTACAATACACTAGGTGTGAAAATATTAGAATTCACAACTGGGTATACGATGACAAAGACCCACTTCTACCGCAGGTTGTGGACCTGCTTAACCATATGGCTATGCTAGAATCTAAAAGCAGAGAGAATGGGGACCAGACCGGTAATGGCCATGATTTGAACCCTCGTGTCTTCAGTTCCAATGATTTAAGCACTTGTCATCCACTAGGAAGAAGAGACACTCCAGTCAACAAGAAACAAATTATTTTTCATTTTGTTGCTAGATCCATTCTCACCAGAGACTGTGGATATCCCACTAACTTGCACGACCAACTCGTTCGTGACCACATTGTTTTCAGGATTAAGTCCACCACAATAAGGAAGAAGCTGATTTGCGAGGGATCGGACTTGACACTGATAAACTGTATAGACATTGCTCATACACATGAACTTAGTAAAGAGCAGTGTCAAACGATAGATACGTTGCCTTCAGTGAACGAAGTGAAGAAACCATGGAGTCAACGGAACCAGGCTAGACATCTACACGAGCAGAGGTCAAGACAGACTGACCAAGAACAGAGCAGAACAAGACTGCGCGTTCAATAAACGCTTATGCCCCCAGTGGCATCCTTGCCAATATATTCTGAATCTTTTCTAAGTCCAAATTAGGTCAAGGTCAGGGTCAAACTGAGCATTGGTGAGTTAGTAATGGACCAAGGCAACAACTGTATAAGTATCAAAGCATTGTAGTCAGTTGTGTTGATGCTAGACGAAACGGTAAAATCTAGTTAACCAAGAAATAGCCTATTTAAAATTTTCTAAGTCTAAATTAGGTCAAGGTCAAGGTCAAAGTTTGGTGATGTTGGTGAGTTGGTAATGGTCCAAGGCAACAACTGTATAAGTATAAAAGCATTGTAGTCAGTTGTGTTGATGCTAGACGAAACGGTAAAATCTAGTTAACCAAGAAATAGCCTATTTAAAATGTTCCAAGTCCAAATTAGGTCAAGGTCAAAATCAAAGTTTGGTGATATTGGTGGATAGGGAATGGTCCAAGGCAACAACTGTATAAGTATCAAAGCATTTGGGTAAGCGATGTTGATGCTAGACGAAACGGTAAAATCTACTTAACCTTGTTACGGACGGACACACGCATGGACGGACGTTCTAACGGGAGGATACTTATGTGGCTATTTTCTATTGTAATCTTTTGGGTGGCTAGCCACACAAGTGACAATCTATTTTTGCTCTAACTTGAAAAATAATGATCTGGAGGCTAACCCTACCCCTACCCATATGTCCCACAACTGGCCAGGTTAATGTCGCAAGAAATGGCCAGGTTAATGTCACAAGAGACGGCCAGGTTAATGTTTTTCAATTATGGGGCTAAGAATTTTAGCCACGTAAGTACCCTCCAGTAAGCACGGACGGACAGACGGACGGAAAGACGGACAGGACAATTACTATATGCCCCGCATCTGTCGATGCTGGGGGCATAAAAACATATGTGACAATTGTGGACAGTATCATAGTTAATAAGACAAGTGTCCTGCTAAGTTTATTGTGACAGGCTTAACCATTTTTCAAGAGTGTGAAGGAAAAAATCCAAAGACTCAAAGCAAAAGTTCAATGAGGTAAGTCACAGTTCATCTGATCTTAATTGTCTCAATTTCTGTGTTAATGCAGTAGAGCAATGTTTCAACAAGAGCCCCATGGGGCATATTTCGCTCACCTGAGAAGAGCTGAAAAAATGGAGATAATTATTTATGTCCAGGACTGACCTAGATATGCAACAGACCGGAACAATTTGAACAAATTATGTAAAGTATATTTAAAAGTGTCACCATACCGAATATAAAAGCTCTGGCCATATTAGTGTCAGAGAAGAAGACGTTTGAAATTTTCTCTATATAACTCTATGTAAAACTGTGACCCCAGGGGCGGTTCCAATTTTGACCCCAGGGGCATAATTTGAACAAACTTGATAGAGGACCTGTAGGCGATGCTATTTGCCAAATATCTAAGCTCTGGCCCTTGTAGTTTCAGACAAGAAGATTTTTTGAAGTTTTCATTGAAAGAAATCTATTTTTAGCTCCTGTGACCTAGTTATGCAACGGACCAGAACCATTTGAACACATTTTGGTAAAGGACAGCTAGAAGTGTCACCATGCCAAATATCAAAGCTCTGGCCATATTAGTTTCAGAGAAGAAGACATTTGAAAATTTCATTATATAACTCTATGTAAAACTGTGACCCCCGGGGCGGGGCCAATTTCGACCCCAGGGGCATAATTTGAACAAACTTGATAAAGGACCTGTAGGCGATGCTATGTGCCAAATATCTAAACTCTTGCCCTTGTATTTTCAGACAAGAAGATTTTTTAAGTTTTCAATGAAAAAAATCTATTTTTAGCTCCTGTGACCTAGTTATGCAATGGAGTAGAACTATTTGAACAATTTTAGTAAAGGACATCTAGAAGTGTCACCATGCTAAATATCAAAGCTCTGGCCACATTAGTTTCAGAGAAGAAGACGTTTGAAAATTTCACTATATAACTCTATGTAAATCTGTGACCCCCGGGGCGGGGCCAATTTTGACCCCAGGGACATAATTTGAACAAACTTGATAGAGGACCTGAAGATGATGCTATGTGCCAAATATCTAACCTCTGGCCCTTCCAGTTTTTGACAAGAAGATTTTTTAAGATTTCATTATTTTTTCACTTTGGTTGCCATGGCAACCAGAGTTCTGCATTGTTTTTAATTCTTTGAACAAATTTGAAAGAGCTTGACCCAAGAAACATTTCTGTAAAGTTTAGTTGAATTCTGTCAAGCGGTATAGGAGAAGATGTCATTTGTTGCAATTGTTAACGACGACGCACGACTAACGACGGACACAGGGCCATCCCAATAGCTCACCTTGAGCCTTTGGCTCAGGTGAGCTAAAACCAAATCAAGCATTTTCAGATAGGAAAGGAGCGATTAGCTACTTTGAAATTTAGCTCATAAATCATGGATCTACATGAGCAACTTTTGAAGAGGATAATATAGGGATAAGTCCTGCTAAGTTTGGTAAACTTAATCAAAACCATGGTAGTAGGAGATGCCTTTTAAAGAAATTGTTGACGACAGACAGATAGATATATGTACTCACATGTCTTATTTGGCTATTTCTTTCCCTCTTTTATTGCATGGCTAGTCACATAACAGAAATGTTCTTGATGCTCTAACTTTGCAATAGAATAAGATAGAAGCTAACCCTTACCTGATTCCCATTAAGGGTCAGGTTAATGACACAAGAAACGGCTAAGTCAATGTCACAAGAGATGGCCAGGTTAATGTGTTTCACTGAAAGTAACAATTTATGAGCCGGACAAAAACAGTGGATGGACAGACACAGAATGATCAAAATAGCTCACCATGGCGCCATGTGCCAGATGAGCTAAAATTTGAAGTATTGTTATTAAGAGTCATTTTATCAAATTGTGGCTCATGTAAAATATTCACTTCCAAAGGATTAATGAGTCTTGTAACGTTCCTATATGTTCCATCTTGTATTAATCAACTAAGTATTAGGATTTTTATCCTAGCTGATCGTAGCTTGAAACAGGCTGAAAGTAAAGCAGAATGCGCCTTAAGGCGCATTCTGCTTTACTTTCAACCTGTTTTAAGCAGCCATGTGTCTTCAAAACATAAAACAGACTGTGGGGTAAAGGTACGATTAGTAAAATTGCCTCTGAAAAATTGAAAATTTGAAATCTTAGGATTTTTATGATCAACTTATGGCAGCCCTGAATCAACCACCACTAGCAGTTCTGTAGTGTAAAGATCTCTATATCGGTGACTGACTAATGCAGGATAAATATAATGCAAAAAGATCTTATCTTCTATGTTTTTATCCTGCATTACCGGTAACCCATTTCCCAATAAATACACCTTTTTGTGCCTTTAATTTATTCCCCTACTGAAGAAGTTGGTTCCACTTTACAGAGTCATGAATGTGCATCATGGGCAATACTTTCTATATACAAGCAGATGGTGGATTAAAGCAGGTTGGAAGTAAAGCAGAATATGCCTTTCAACCTGCTTTAAGGGGACAGCTGTCTTAAAATTAGAAGCAGGGTAATGGTTAAAGCAACCACCTGTATTTAAGACTACATAATATGTTTGGTATTGAAGGGTCACATAACCCTTTTACTGCCAAGGCCAACGACACTCATATCAATGTTTCCTAAGTATAAAACGCATAAAATTCCAAATTTTAAAAGTAAAAGCAGCCGAGAAATATAAGCAGAGGATAATATAAACAAGGGCCACCATGGCCCTAAATCGCTCACCTGGTTCACCATATAAAACTTGACCTATAGTGACCTAGATTACGACTGGACATGACTCACAATAAACCCCTAGAGTGTATACAAGAATTTTCTATGCTTTGACCTAGTGACCTAGATTTTGACCAGACAGAATCCACGTTTGATTTTGACCTAGATTCGATGTATGCAAACATTCTGAAAATATTTCATTCAGATCTAATGAGATTTGTAGCCTCTAGAGGGTTAACACTGTTTTTCTTTGATTTGACGTAGTGACCCAGTTTCTGACCTGACATGATCAATATTTATACTTGACCTAGATATCAATTAGGCAAACATTCAGACCAAGTTGCATTAAAATCCAATGAAATTTGTAGTCTCTAGAGAAATCACAATGTTTGTCTACAATTTGACCAAGTGACCTAGTTTTTGACCGGACATGACCCACATTCACACTTGACCTAGATATCAATGGGGAAAACATTTTGACAAAGTTTCATGAAGAACAGATAAGATTTGTAGCTTCTAGAGTGTTAACAAGGTTTTCCTATGATTTGACCTAGTGACCTAGTTTATGACCCGACATGACTCATATTCGAACTTGACCTAGATATCAATTAGGCAAACATTCTGACCAAGTAACATAATAATCCAATGAGATTTGTAGCCTCTAGAGTGTTCACAAGGTTTTTCGATGATTTGACCTAGTGACCTAGTTTTTGACCGGACATGACCCATATTTAAACTAGACCTAGATATAGGGCTGAAACGATTCAAAATAATTCGATTCGATTTTGATTTTTTATAACGCGATTCGATTATTTTCGATTCGATTCGATTTTACATTGCAATAAATGAATTGTCTAAGTAGATGACATCCTGCAATAACAGTTAATATTAAAAACAATATACATGAACATTCAGGGCCAAAAAGTTGGGGTTAAAGTTTGGAAAACTGCATGGAAGGGTTAATACATGTATATTTCTGACTTATATGATTTTGATCATAACAATACACCTTATTGATTATGTGGATGGTTTGCAGTATTGACAT
This sequence comes from Gari tellinella, assembly GCA_922989275.2. Classification (NCBI taxonomy): domain Eukaryota; kingdom Metazoa; phylum Mollusca; class Bivalvia; order Cardiida; family Psammobiidae; genus Gari; species Gari tellinella. The sequence goes on from OV277866.1 coordinate 53,759,526, forward strand.
ACCAATTTTTCTATGTTATGATCTTCTATGCGCAAACAGTGTAGACAATTGTCATCAACCATTTACAGCTGCCTGGTAACGGTCTACTCTGTTAGCAAGGTACAGAATGGTGTAAAGGAGTGGATAGTTATTCATCTTAAATGACAATGGTGATAATCGATACATCTGAATATTACTGTTCCTGATTTTCACTCACCGGTTTAAGTTCGTTAACAATGCTGTCAGTCGCCTTTGCTTTCGAAATTTTTGGAGCGGACTTTGAGTGTTACTTGACATATCGCGGGAATTCACCATACATTCTTACACCTATTATCCGGGTGTTGAAACGTATGTCGGGCTGTATATTCGGTATCAAAATAAATCACAATATTTTATAATTTAATTTTCTTACCTGAATTGCACGTCTTTTTTTTTTTAAAGTAATGAGCGTATTAGGTTGTAGGTAATAAAATATTCAACGTTTACAGAATTATTAATTTATTTAAAATAGTCGAAGCAGTACCGAGATACGTAAGGTGAACGAAGAATTACATCACAATTGAGGCAAGCAATTGCTAACGCATGCGTAGAATGACACAGGAAACCGCCAAAGTAAACAAAGACATACTCGTAACGGGTGAAAAGCCTGTGCGGGATCTCTAATCTTTCGAACTAATACTTTACCGTAGTAGATAATAGAGGTACATTTTAATTCGCTATTTTTTTTATTACACAGAAGCGCAGCTGCACGTAATACTCATATGATGGTGTTGCAGTATGTAAAGATAGATAGATAGTTCTTAGCGAGTTTTCTACATATAAATCGAATCGAAAATGACATTTCCTAAATCGAATTGAATCAGATCGAATCGAGGGCATAAAATCGCGGTTCAATCCAGATTGCGATTAATCGTTTCACCCTTACCTAGATATTAATTAGGCGAACATTTTGATCAAGTTTCATTAAGATCCAATGAGATTTGTAGCCTCTAGAGTGTTCAGAAGGTTTTTCTATAATTTGACCTAGTGACCTAGTTTTTGATCCAACATGACCCACATTCAAACTTGACCTATATTTCATCAAGACAAACATTGTCATCAAGTTTCATGAAGATCGGATGAAATTTGTAGCCGCTAGAGTGTTCACAACCAATTGTGGATGGACGGACAGACAGACGACGGACATCCAGCGATCCTAAAAGCTCACCTTGGCACTTCGTGCCAGGTGAGCTAAAAAGTGAGGCTCCAGAAAAGAGGGAGTAAACTGAACAAATCCAACATTTTCTCACTTACTTTAGCAGCAAATCCTATGGTGTTCCTACTCATTAGAATTCAAGACAATTCTAATGAGTAGTGATACCACAGGGTTTAATGCAGAAATAAACGTTTTAAGTTTTGAAATACTCCCCTTATCTGGAGCCCTTGATACTATCATTATGACAGTGATTGTGTTAGATGGGTCTTTCTGTCAAGAGTGGCTGATTCCTATCAAAGCAACTACATTGCTTTGGAAGTAGTCCTAAGATTTGCAAGGCTCAAGATAAGAGGGAGTAAACTGAACAATTCCAACATTTTCTCACTTATTCATCATCAAATCCTATGGTGTCACTCTTCGAGACAATTCTAATGAGTAGTGACACCATAGGGTTAAATGCAGAAATAAAGATTTTAGCTTTCGAAATACTCCCCTTTCCTGGAGCCCTGTTTTGAATCCATGGTACAGTGGAGACATTATTCTTTCCAAATAAATACATTTATGAAAATAAATTAATCCAAGTGGCAAACAGCTTGAAGGCAGATCAGACACTGGGTAACCCAGCATCTGATCAGGCTCTAAACTGTATACCACTCAGATTGAAATAAATAGATTCTATTTTCAAAAAGCTGTCATATTCTTCATTTAACCCTTTATCTGATAGCCTATTTCTAGCATTGAAGATAGGTGACTACTTAAAACAGGTTGAAAGTAAAGCAGAATGCGCCTTAAGGCGCATTCTGCTTTTCTTTCAGCCTGCTTTAAGCTATCATGTGATTGAATATAGAAAATATTCCCTATAATATATATTAATGACTGATTAAATGGGAACTATTTTCTCTAGCGGAGGAATAAATCATATTCGCTAAAAGTCGCTTCTATGGGGGAAAGGGTTAAGTGCAATGCATTTGCATTTCATTTGCGTTTAAACAGCAAAGAATAACGCATTCTCCACTGTAACTGTGTCCTAAGTGATTATACTCTGTATCATTATTCATGGCTCCAGTTACCATGGTTACGATGTCCAAAGTTACCATACTCCGTATCACTATTTAGACTCCAGTTTCCTTGATTATTTGGGCCTCTGTTATATGAATTCCCACTTGCACCATTAGTTCTCCTAAAACCGTTTCCACGGTGATATGAATTTCCACTTCTTTGTGAGTTTCTATAGTCTCCATAATTCCCATGACGTCTGTCATTGTAACCACCATAGTTTTGACCATTATCTCTTTGGAAATGCTGCCGCTCCTGATGTGGTCTGTTATAGTTTTCACTGTAACCATCGGTGTGAGACCTCCAACTACCATGTGACCCTCCATTGTAATTTTCATATTGATTACCTGGGTGAGACCTCTGTCTATCATAAGAATGACTAGAATTATTTCTATCATAGTTAGAATAAGGTCTTTGCCTGTCCCCATGTGTCCCGTGGTCCCCTCTCCAGCCCCTATCTTGTGGGTTTGTATGTCTGTCTTTTCTGGGACTCTGTGATCGCCAGCTTCTGTTCTCCTGATGGTGATGGTGTTTAGACTGGGAGCCACTTCTGTGTTTCTTTCTCTCAAGACTCGCACTGTTATTTTTATCTTTTACCTCTAGTTGTTCGTCTTCATTTCTGGAAATACATGTACATGTAGATACACATTTTTACACATTAATTTTATTTATTGTTCCAATGCAGAAAAAAGTTTCAATTTATATAACAGTTATGAAAAAGTATAATAAGAAATATTTTCCACATCCTAGGAGATGGTAGCTTAAAGTAGGCTGAACGTAAAGCAGAATGCCCCTTAAAGTGCATTCTGCTTTACTTTCTACCTGCTTTAAGTGGTCACCTATTTTCAAAACTAGGAAAAATGCTAAGAGTTCAATGCTTATCAGATATCAAGACTAAAAACAAGCTATTCATGATTTAAGCCTAAAAACCCATAGTGACAAGTATATATGCCCTCATTTACTCCTTTTACGCACATACTTTTACGCTTTTCATATATTCCTCCACAGCTAAAATAATTCCACTTTCACATGTGCATGTTTATGGGTGTGTGGTTTTGTGTGTGGGTGTCGAGTTTGAGTGTGAGCGTGTTTGAGTGATCATTGAATCTGAATAATTCTACATATATTGTGAGTTTGTAAATTCAAATTACTGAATAAAGAATTATCTATCTATCTATCTTAATACAGTCTTGAACATGAACTGTAAGCAATACTTAACATATTCTGGCAGTTGGTAGCTTAAAGCAGGCTGAAAGTTAAGCAGAATGTGCCTTTAATCACATTCTGCTTTATTTTCAACTTGCTTTAAGCTGTAACCTATCTTTCAAACTAGAACTAGACAAGATTTAGTGGTTGTAATAGAGGGTAGTTACTGTAACAACCAGTTTAACCAGATGTGTATGTGGATCACTATGCACCCTGATGTGACCATGACCTCTAAATGACATTGGCCTTTGTCTGACATGACCCAACTTGTACTGAGCTCAACAGACTTTTTGGGTAGAGTACAACATTATATGAAGACTCTATCACATGTAGCTCTAAAGTTGTGGACAATGTTAAACTTAGCCTATTTGACCCCTAAATCACCTCTAATCATCAAACTTTGTCTTGGATGAACAAAGTTGTTCTGAGCTCAAGAGCTTCTTGAGTTGAGTACACATACCAAATATGAAGTCTCTATCACATTGAGTCCAACAGTTATGGCCAAGGTTAAAGTTGTGGAAAGACAGACAAACAAACATACAAAAATAATATGCACTGTTTTGTCTGCAGGGGCAAAAAAATCACAATACAGCCGAACTTCGATATTTCGAACATGGTTCAATCGAACATACCCATATTTAAAAGTTAAAACGTGGCTTAGCCACCTTTTAACTTTAAAATATGGGTATGTTAGACCTAACTGAGCATGAAATAATGCAGTTCATGTGTCAAACTATTGGATAGTCGAGTTAAGCGAGTTTGAGATATCGGAGTTTGACTGTACTTACAAAGGACACTGGTCAGAAGGTAGGTCAGTGTCATCCTCCCCCGGCTTATGGTGAAGATCTTTAAGGTAGTTCTCTCTTTCTATTGGGTAACCTCTTGCCTCGTTGTATGCTGAAATAGTAAACAATCAAATACATTGTCAGCTTAGTAAATGACATTTAGTCTTGCATGGTCAAAATTTATTCCGGATTACTACTTAGCACCTTAAATAATATGCCTATATTTATTTCTCAACTGAAGAAAATAGTTAAATATACAGTCAAAAATATGCACCTGAAGAAATCTATTCTATATCCAAACAATTGGTAGCTTAAGAAAGCTAAAAATAAACCAGATTGCATCTTAAGTGCATTCTTTCTTACTTTCAACCTGCTTAAAGTGGCCATCTGTCTTTGAAACTAGAGACAGGCTAAGCGGCAATGGCTTAACTAAGTAATTCTTTGTAACTCTTTTTTGCAGAACAATAATAGACAGTGTACTAGTGAATTGTACACTTTTCCAATGCAGGCAGTGCAGACCCTAATCAGGGGTACAGGAGCTCTCTAACCAGGGTCTGCCCTATTTGTCATTTTGAAATGTATTGTTAAAATCAACCCCAAACTATCTAAAATGGAATAGAGGAGCTTGCTTAAAGCTACCACATGCCTCCTAAAGACTGAACAATTTGGCTTAACCCATTATCCAATAAAAATGCCAGTTTATGCCACTACTTTATTCCACCACTGAATTAATTAGTTTGACTTTATACAGTCATGTATTTACCCAACAGAGAATAATTTCTTTCTCCTAGCAGATGGTATCTTAAAGCAGGCTGAAAGTAAAGTAAGCCTTAAGGCCCATTCTGCTTTACTTCCAACCTGCTTTAGGTGGTCACCAGTCTTCAAGACTAAACTCAGGCAATGAGGGTTATACGCTGAACAATTTAATTCAAATAGGTCCTAATTGAGAGGTTTTACTGTTTTCAGAAGGACTAAATGTAACCAAAATGCTGCTTTTGTCTCAGTGTGCAGTTTTCTTCCTACCTGCTATTGCTTTATCAGGCTCAATGTTCAGTCTGTCGATCATGTATCTGAAAATAAGAAACACAAACTAGAAATCACACTTTAACATTTAACTCTTTCAACACCATGGACTTGTATAGATTATACTTGTTATACTGTCTTCAAAACTAGAAACAGGCTATGGGGTAAAGGAAAACTTAAATGTCTTTTGGTATTAATTCAAGTTTTTGTATTTTTTTCTTAAAGGCCTTAAAGCCCTATATCAAGTTCTATATAGCAGTCCCCCCCCCCCCCCCCCCCCAATCACAGCTTGATACTTGGTGATTAGATCGCCCTTATCAGGGTATGTTTATTACAAACAAATTATCACAGCAGGGTACTAATTGATAGATGTAGACCAATATAGGTGCAAGTGATAGCTGTGCATTTAACCCTTAAGCTGTGCATCGTGAGTTGACTGTTATTTTTTCAAACAGTTTGGATCCAGATCTGATGCTGCATAATGTTGCATCTGATCTGTATCCAAACTGTATACCAGTTATCGCTGAGACTTTTTTTATTGAAATATGTACAAATCAAATTTAAATATTGTTTGCAGACGACAATTTAAAAGCAGAAGATATTACCGCAGGGTCAGGGTTAAGCACACAGTGATATTGTCTGTAGATTAAAAATTGATGAAATTTATTTTATTTTATTATTCTGTAATTTTGGGTCTTATAATATAATACATAACAAAACAGTGGGTTAGCAATCTAGCTTTAATAAATAACATCAAGCATTATACCAAGCAAGTCAAAACTTTACATTTACAATCATCAATTATCAAACTACATTTAAAAAAGGAAAACTGCATAGATCCAGATCAAATTCTCAGTTACAAAGCACATGAGCTGGAGCCATACTAAAGACTTTAGGGCAAATAGTTATTAGCTAAATATTTGATGTTTGATCAGCATGAATCTTTTTAATAACAATTCCAGTTTCTCAAAAAGTCTAGTCCATTGTAACTATAAAGAAAATGCTTTACTTTCTTGGCATTTTCTTGTGATTTAACCCATTACTCCATAAAAACACATTTGACACATTTTATGTATTAGATCTACTACTCTGAAGAGAAAACTTCCACTTTTTACTACATGAATATGCAAAATAATATATCCTAGCAGATTGTAGCAGAGATTAATCGGAATTAGCCTTCTGTTTCATTCTGCTTTACTTTCAACGTGCTGTATGTGGTCACATGTTGTTTACACACTACCCCATAAACACACCTTTTTACACATTTTCTTTAATTCATCCATTGAAGAAAATTTATCCATTTGATATTGTTATAAATGGGAAAAATAAGATATATATCCTATATAATAGCGAAATGGTAGCTTAAAGCAGAGTGAAAGTAAAGAAAAATGCTTTACTTTCAACCTGCTTTAAGTGGTCACTTTGGTCAAATTTCGAAATAGGCTATGGGGTTAGGGTAACTGGAAGATTGTTACATGGATTTAACCCATTACTCAATAAAAAACACCCTTTTAAGCCTTTACTTTATTCCCACACTAATGAAAAAAACAGTACCATACAAAATGATTTATATTCTTTATCAATGCTTAAAGCAGGCTGAAAGTAAATCACATTATGTACTTCTTTAAACAGAGTGTTTAGCTTAAAGCAGGCTGGAAGTAAAGCACCTTCTGCTCTACTTTCAACCTGCTTTAAGTGGCCACTTGTATTCAAACAAAGAATTAATCCTCTGCAAACATGGTCTTAATATATATATTACTCTAAATAAGTACTTTACGAAATATAGTATTTATCCTAGCAGACGGTTGCTTAAAGCAGGCTGAAAGTAAAGCACATTCTGCTCTACTTTCAACCTGCTTTAAGTGGCCACTTGTATTCAAACAAAGAATTAATCCTCTGCAAACATGGCCTAAATATATATATAACTCTGAATAAGAACTTTACGAGATATAGTATTTATCCTAGCAGACGGTTGCTTAAAGCAGGATGAAAGTAAAGCACATTCTGCTCTACTTTCAACCTGCTTTAAATGATCACCTGTATTCAAACAAAGCATTTTAAAGGGTTAATCTTCTAGAAAAAATTGTATACATATAACTTATACGACAGTTTTTAGTTGACAAAATATAGATGTTAAATAGTGTAGAAAAAGGTTTCATAACTTGATAATTTGACAATTAAAGCAAATGATCTAGATGCAAACTTTTGATTTTTTGTGAAGGCCTTTTCTTATCTTTATATTCATGCAACAATATCACAGTGTTGAAATGGTTCAGCTAGATCCCTTATCTACCTGTATTAATACCTAGTACCCTATCCCATGATGCCCTATGTGCCTCTGGGTAATATGATGTAACAGTTGTGTATTAAGCCTGTTGTGTGACCCTGGCACAATATACAATCCGATAGACATCCTGCTGAGCCAGAAATAGGTCTTTAAAGCGCATTCTGCTTTCCCTTCAACCTGCATTTAGGGTTCACTTGTCTTAAACAAGAGCACCGCAGTGCGGCAAAATACGCCCGTCATGGCCGTCGGTGTCAAAGTCATCCAGACTCAGGCCGACTGGAAAAAGTCGCCCGGAGTGTAGGCCCGACTATCGATCTCAAAAAGACTATGCTGTAGTATTGCGATAGCTCAAGTACTATCCCGATAGTATTGCGATAGTCAAGAAAAAAGTTCCGGGTTTTTTAAAAAATGCCCATTTTTGACAATAAAGGGGGCATAACTCTGCTAAAAATAGTCGCCAACATCTGAAATTTAACAGGAACCAAAATTCACAGGTGCCTTCCCTGTATGATGAGAAAGCTAATATGAAATTTGGTTACAATAGACAAAATGTAAGTAAAATTATTATCAGGAAACAATATATTGTTAAAAAAATTGTGTGAAGGGGCATAACTCTGAAAATACAGAGTCAAACCAAAAACCCATAATATATATTAAGTCACTTCATTCATTGTATCACCATATCAAATTTGAAATCAATTGAATAAAAAATAAAAAAGTTCTGTTTTTTTTTTAAAAAATGCCCATTTTTTAAAATAAAGAGGAATAACTCTGCTAAAAATAGTCGCCAACGTCTGAAACGCGAACTCGTCTGAACTATTGTGGTATGGAATATTTGTAGGAAGTTTAATCAAAATCGGTCAATAAATGAAGGTGAGAGAGCGCTTAGTCTAAGAAGAAAAGTTAACGGACATAAAGTGGCTTATTTTAAATTTTAAGTATGTAAAGGGGCATAACTCATAGAAAAATAATTTAACAGGAACCAAAATTCACAGGTACCTTCCCTGCATGATGAGAAAGATAAATATGAAATTTGGTAACAATAGACAAAATGTAAGTAAAATTATTATCAGGAAACGATATATTGTTAAAAAAATTGTGTAAAGGGGCATAACTCTAAGAATACGAAGTCAAACCAAAAACCCATAATATATGTTAAGTAACTTCATTCATTGTATCACAATATCAAATTTGAAATAAATTGAATAATAAAAAAAAAAGGTTCTGGTTTTATTTTTTAAAATGCCCATTTTTGACAATAAAGGGGCATAACTCTGCTAAAAATAGCCGCCAACGTCTGAAACGCGAACTCGTCCGAGCTATTGTGGTATGGAATATTTGTAGGAAGTTTAATCAAAATCGGTCAATAAATGAAGGTGAGAGAGCGCTTAGTCTAAGAAGAAAAGTTAACGGACGATAAGTGGCTTATTTTAAATTTTAAGTATGTAAAGGGGCATAACTCATAGAAAAATAATTTAACAGGAACCAAAATTCACAGGTACCTTCCCTGCATGATGAGAAAGATAAATATGAAATTTGGTTACAATAGACAAAATGTAAGTAAAATTATTATCAGGAAACAATATATTGTTAAAAAAATTGTGTAAAGGGGCATAACTCTAAGAATACGAAGTCAAACCAAAAACCCATAATATATGTTAAGTAACTTCATTCATTGTATCACAATATCAAATTTGAAATAAATTGAATAATAAAAAAAAAAGGTTCTGGTTTTATTTTTTAAAATGCCCATTTTTGACAATAAAGGGGCATAACTCTGCTAAAAATAGCCGCCAACGTCTGAAACGCGAACTCGTCCGAGCTATTGTGGTATGGAATATTTGTAGGAAGTTTAATCAAAATCGGTAAATAAATTAAGGTGAGAGAGCGCTAACAAGACAAGGGCCACTATGGCCCTAAATTGCTCACCTGGTAACCATGTAACCATGTACACCGTGTGACCTAGTTTTTGACCGGGCATGACCCTCATTCTAACTTGACCTCCATTTCAATGAGACAAACATTTTGTTCAAGTTTCATGAAGATTCAATGAATTTTGTAGTCTCTAGAGTGTTAACGAGGTTTTTGGATGATTTGACCTAGTGACCTAGTTTTTGACAAGACATAAGCCACATTTGAACTTGACCTATATTTCATTGAGGCAAACCTTTTCATCAAGTTTTATGAAGATCAAATGAAATTTGTAGTCTCTAGAGTGTTAATAAGGTTTTTCGATAATTCGACCTAGTGACCTAGTTTTTGACTAGACATGACCCACATTTTAACTTGACCTAGATTTCATTAAGGCAAACATTTTGATGAAGTTTCATGAAGATCCAATGAAATTTGTAGTCTCTAGAGTGTTAGAAAGGTTTTCCGAAGATTTGACCTAGTGACCTAGTTTTTGACCGGACATGACCCACATTCGAACTTGGCCTAGATTTCATTGAGGCAATCATATTGATGAAGTTTCATGAAGATCCAATGAAATTTGTAGCCTCTAGAGTGTTAACAAGGTTTTTCGATAATTCGACCTAGTGACCTTGTTTTTGACCGGACATGACCTACATTCAAACTTGACCTAGATTTCATTGAGGCAAACATTGTGACCAAATTTCATTAAGATCAAATGAAATGTGTAGCCCCTAGAGTGTTAACAACGTTTTTCGATGATTTGACCTAGTGACCTAGTTTTTGACATGACATGACCTATATTCGAACTTGACCTAGATATCATTGAGGCAAACATTGTGACCAAGTTTCATTAAGATCAAATGAAATTTGTAGCCGCTAGAGTGTTAACGAACAATTGTTGACGGACGGACGTCCAGCGATCCTAATAGCTCACCTTGGCACTTCGTGCCAGGTGAGCTAAAAAAAGAAACAGGCTATGGGGTAAGGGGTTAAATGAATTTACTCAACATATTAAGTTGCTGGAGTGAATGACAGATGATGGGTGAGATTTTACGGCACTGCAACACAAAATAGGTCATATAGCGCATGAGTGAATGAGTTCATTCACCTTTACTAGAATAATTCTACCTGTCTATCCACCTACCTACACACAAGATGGCCTGTTCTGTTGACTCCATGTGTACAGTGGACACCTACCAACTTTCCTGCAATAACAAAACTTACCAGTCTTCAAACTGATATGATATTTTGGTTATACAGTCGAAACTCTCTATTATAACCACTAAATTGTGTCAAATATAAGTCGTTTAAGACAGGTGACTGCTTAAAGCAATGTGAAAATGAAACAGAAAGGAGCTTTCTGTTTCACTTTCACATTGCTTTAAGTTGTCGCCTGTCTTTTATACTGACAATTAGCCTTCTTTTTAGTGGGCGTAATAGAGGGGTTCTACTGTATAATGTATTCATGAATGAGATTTCTTAATTTATTGCTGTATAATTGCGCCACATAAGGTCTCTATCACATTCACTTTCAAAGTCAAGGTCAACTTCAGCCTATTTGATTTTATACATGACCATGACACAAGTTGAAGTCTTCGTCCAAACCCACTTGTCCAAAGCAAGTGATATTTACATCAGAATTTGGCATCTTACAGTTTAAGGTAGCTGTTTACGATCGATACTGCAAGCGGATTTTTCTAATTAATTGTCATGATTGATGATTTTCACCCCAATTTTATAGCTGACGGATGAAAATGGTACACATCCCATCAGAATATGCCAATTTACAAAAAATATTTTAATTTTTTATGATTTTATAAGAACATTTAAAAAAAATTCAAACAACGATATCAAAGCCATCTTTATTTGTAACATGATTAAAATTGCCCAAAATACTCTTTATAAACATATCTAGGGATACGTGTCTCAGATTTTTAAAATACCGCTTCAAACCTTTGTTATGTAACATCAAAGTTTTTTTACGGTTTAAAGTCGACCACTATTACGTAACGCTTTATAAGGGACCACTGGAGCTACTTATACAATTTCTGAGACACGGTTCCCTCGGGGAGATAATACCCTTTCATCTGCTTCAAACCGCACGAAAATCGAACCCCAACAGCGAAAGTTAGGGGTGTTCAAAAATACCTCTTGCTTCAAATTATGTAATGCCGGAAACTCCAATTAACTGACTGATGTGTCAATTAGGCTCTTGTGACCGCCCGGTATTCAACTAAGACCTTTTTTTTCAACAAATAAATGACCCAGCTTATGATCAACCATTTCGTTAAACTCCGCCCCAAATTTACAAAGCCAATCATATAAAAATAACGATTTTAATACGATAAAAGTCGTAAGTCACCCCTGACAGCTTCGGAATAAACCACCTATCTAGTCACGTAATCTACGCAATTGAGGCACCCAACAGGGATTCTGACGTGTGATTTACCGGTAAAATGACCGAGAAAGCGGTTGTTTAAGCAAGAGAGAATTTGGTAACTTGTAGAAAATACCTTTATCTATCAGGATTTGTAAACATGGGCCACTATGGCCCTAAATCGCTCACCTGGTAACCATGTAACCATGTACACTGTGTGACCTAGTTTTTGACCGGGCATGACCCTCATTCTAACTTGACCTCGATTTCAATGAGACAAACATTTTGTTCAAGTTTCATGAAGATTCAATGAATTTTATAGTCTCTAAAGTGTTAACGAGGTTTTTCGATGATTTGACCTAGTGACCTAGTTTTTGACTAGACATGACCCACATTTTAACTTGACCTAGATTTAATTGAGACAAACAATTTGATGAAGTTTCATGAAGATCCAATGAAATTTGTAGTCTCTAGAATGTTTACAAGGTTTTTCGAAGATTTGACCTAGTGACCTAGTTTTTGACCAGACATGACCCACATTTGAACTTTGCCTAGATTTCATTGAGGCAATCATATTGATGAAGGTTCATGAAGATCAAATGAAATGTGTAGCCTCTAGAGTGTTAACAAGGTTTTTCGATAATTTGACCTAGTGACCTAGTTTTTGACCAGACATGACCCACATTTGAACTTGACCTAGATTTTATTAAGGCAAACATTTTGATGAAGTTTCATGAAGATCAAATGAAATTTGTAGTATCTAGAGTGTTAACAAGGTTTTTCGAAGATTTGACCTAGTGACCTAGTTTTTGACCGGACATGACCCACATTCGAACTTGGCCTAGATTTCATTGAGGCAATCATATTGATGAAGATCCAATGAAATTTGTAGCCTCTAGAGTGTTAACAAGGTTTTTCGATAATTTGACCTAGTGACCTAGTTTTTGACCGAACATGACCCACATTCGAACTTGACCTAGATTTCATTGAGGCAAACATTGTGACCAAGTTTCATCAAGATCCAATGAGATTTGAACCTGCTAGAGTGTTAACGAACAATTGTGGACGGACGGACAGACAAACGACGGACATCCAGCAATCCTAAAAGCTCACCTTGGCACTACGTGCCAGGTGAGCTAAAAAGTATAAAAGGACTATTTTACCAATCATTTCGTAAAACGCTACCTTAAAAGGCAATTCTTGTCAGGTTCAGGCAATTGGGCTTAAAAATACTGGAGTTGTACTCAGTTTAAGAACTTCGTGAGATAATTGTGCATGCAAAACATAAAATTTGTATCACATGTAGCTCCGAATTTATTGCCAAGGTTAAAGTTGTGGACACACAGACAAACAACAATGTCCTTGTTTAATGTTTATGTCCTAAAGGGCATAAAAATGTCAAATTTCCCCTAAGAATGATGCTGGCTCATGTCCAATAGGTCCTGTCAGAAAACAGTTGCAGACCCTGATAAGACAGCTCCTTCAGGAGCTATATGATCTGGATCTAGACTGTTTTCTAAAGCATCAATAAACATCACTAGTAAGAAAACCTTAACAGTAATATGCATAAGTTTTGGTAAAGAATAGATAATAAGTTACTCCTGATATGATCAAGGTCCAAACTATCTGACACATATTTGCCAGCTTTATTTCAATTAAAACTACAAGAAAGCTACTCTAAGAATTTTTACAGATTGACATTTTAATGCATTTTAAATATTCCTCCACAGACCAAAACAGTTAAAGCTTTAAAGCGACTCGCAACCAGATGATGCATTAAAATTAGTAATTTGTAAATATGTGTCAAACGCTTATATAAATGGTAAAGAATTAGTTTAGTAGTTTAGGATAAGAAATTCTGTTTAAAAAAAATGTATTTCAATAAAAAAAATACTGGTCTCTGGTGGGATTAGAACCCGGGGCCCGGCATTGGCGGACAGAAGTCAAATTAGGGGAAACTGCTTAGACCAATGGACCACGGAACTATCTGTTTATCTCGGATCGATTTAACGTATTTCAATGTGTAGCGATCGAAAGTGCATACAACTTCGTAATTCGGCTCGGGTTTATGTCTGACCCCGTGTAGAGAAGCAACAACAACAACTATACCGTTAGCTAACGCTTTAGAAAAACGATGGAAAATATCTAAAAAACTAAGATTCGGTGACGATTCTTGAGACGTTTTTTGGACTGATCATATTTTTTTAATGGCAGAAGCCAATAATGCCACAAATTTGCTTTTATTTGAGTATTTTATTTTACTTTGACAAGAACACCATCCGGTTGCGAGTCCCTTTAATAAAACAGTCGGGAATTTCTATATTCTAATAGATGGTTGCTTAAAGCAGGTTGCAAGTAAAGCCAAATGCATTTTAAGGCACATTCTACTTTACTTTTACAGGGCTCCAGATAAGAGGTAGTTATTTCAACAAATCAAACATTTTCTCACTCATTTCAGCACCAAATCCTATGGTGTTACTACTCATTAGAATCGTCTCAAAGAGACGATTCTAATGAGTAGTGACACCATAGGGTTTAATTAAGAAACAAAGATTTTAGTTTTTGAAAAACTACCCTTATCTGGTGCTCTGCTTTTATTATGTTCTAAGTGGTCGCCTGTTTTAAATACTAGAAACAGGCTATGGTGTAAAGGTTAAATGGTAGATTTAAACTCAGCATACCTTCATTGTCTGGGTCTGATACAAACTCATCAATCACACTGGAGAACCTGAAAACAAACCCCAGAAACTTTCATCTTAAATTGGACATAACCCATTACCCCATAAAAATGTCTTTTTACGATTTTATTCCTCCACTGAAGAAAATAGTTCACTTTTATGCAGTGATGAATATGATTCATTAGAAATATTTTCTATATCCTAACAGATACTAGCTTAAAGCAGGCATTCTGCTTTACTTTCAACCTGCTTTAACTCATTGAGCCCTAGTGACGCATATATGCGTCTTTTACCGAATATGTACCTGTGAAGAGTACGCTTGTCCTATGCAAACAGTAAAGTCCCTGATCAGAGGGCTCCTGCAGGAGCCCTCTGATCAGGGACTTCACTGTTTGTCATTTTGCAATCTATTACAAAAAACAAACCTAATTAGTCTAAAATGGACCAGCCTTTATTGCAAACTGGAATTTTCCATTAGAAGTACCAGGGGATAATGAGTTAATTGATCATCTTTCTTTAAAACTAGAAACAGGCTATGGGGCTTTAAGTTAAGTATGATAGGTAATATTCTTTCTGTTATTGTTTCCTATATGAACTAAACCAATGCATTAAAATGTTCACAAATTTTTAAATTCTTTTGAAAATGCTGATTAATCATAGTCATTCGGCTTCAATTTCTTTAGAAGTCACCTATCTTCAGTGCTAGAAACAGGCTTTAGAGTAAAGGGTTAAGTAACAGAATCTTTAAACTGTAGTTTTAGTTTGAAATTCAAATACTTTTGTTTCTACACGGGTCTAACTCTCCTACAGAAACAACTTTACTTCATGCCAGGTGAGCTTAAATTCCAACGAACTCTTCACCAGGAGATTCTTTATAAACCATTATCCCATAAATGTGCCTTTTTACCCCTCTTATTAATTTTGTTCTTCCGTCAAAGAAAATAGATCCACTTTATACAATTTTTAATATGTATAGTAAGAAATATCTTCTATATCCTGGCAGATGGTAGCTTAAAACAGGCTGAAAATAAAGCAGAGTGCACCTTAAGGCGTGTTCTACTTTACTTTCAACCTGCTTTATGTGAACACCTGTCATCAAAACTAAAGACAGGCTATAGGGAAATGGGTAAAGGAAATTGTTGAAGATGGATGAAGGAACAGATAGATGGACAAAAGAAACAGACATGGGATGATCAAAATACAGTCGAACTTCGATATCTCAAAGTCGATTTTGTCGTACATACCCGCATTTCAAAGTTAAAACGTTGCTTGGCCACGTTTTAACTTTGAAATATGGGTATGTCGGACTTAACCAAGCATGAAATAATGCAATTCATATGTCAAACTGTCGAATAGTTCGAGTTAAACAAGTTTGAGATATCGAAGTTCGACTGCAGCTCTCCTTTGCACTACATGCAAGGTGAGCAAATAAACAGTGTTGAGATATTCTTGGCTTATTATCAACTTACTTTTCTACAATGTCAGGTGCAGGTACCTCCTTACCAGGCACAAATATTTTCTCATAGCTGATATCTTTCTCAGTGAACACACGGTAGTCATAGTAACGAGTGGTGAAGGTTAGGTCTATCACCAGGCCAAGCTGGTTTCCACTGGCCTTGATAGTCTCCAACAATGTGTCTGGGGTGAACCTGAAACATTAGGGTTTCCTTTGGCTTGTTTCCAGTGATATTTTTACCTGTGCATCCCGAGTTCTATACTCATAAAATGTGCCAGGGACTCATTATTTAAAACGTTGCGAGTCCCATGGACCCATAGCTTTTCTGGCCTTTTTAATCTATTACTCATAAGCAAATAGTAGCTTAAAGCAGATTGAAAGTAAAGCAGAATTCTTTAAGTGGTTGCCTGTCTTCAAAACTAGAAATAAATGATGGGGTTTTGGGTTAATTGTTCACCTCAAGGACTCAATGTTTGTCTCAAGGACTCAGAATGTGCATCCCGAGGACTCATTCATCTGATTTCTAAAATAATCACTGTGTTTCTATTACCCAAAACCGTTTTCGCAAAAGATACACATTTTAAATAGTTCCAACTAATCTCTATTCTCACAGATGGTAGCTTTAAGCGAGCTGAAAGTAGATAATATAACTACAAAACTAGATGTAGGCTATGAAGAAATAGGTTAACCCTGGTAACATAGGCTATGCATCATTTACAAACCGTGCCGTTCCTACACACCTTGGTTTTGCTACATGTAAACACTAGTCTAACTACACCATGAGCTCAAATGACATTTGTACAGCATTATGCTTCCTAAGAGTAAATTAAGAAGATTGAAATCCATTTTTAGATCAATATACATGTTTGACATAGATATGAATAAAAGTACAAATGAACAATAATAAAATTGACCATTGAGTCTCAAGTCTCTGGGTCTATGTTGGGCAGCTGCAGAACCACTCTGGGGCGTGTCTTTTTCTAAGGCCACAGTGGAAATAAAAAATGTTATAACTCCGCATTATGATTATATGTGGGGAGATTTATGGCCTGTAATTTCTTGTGTGGCCACGGTAGGATTTCTGGGGCCATCATAAGAATCTCCTGATTTTCTGCTGCCGCCATACAGCCGCCTTAGAGCAAAATTAATGTAAGCACACTTTTAGTGCATTTACTTATTGCAATCTTGAATTGGAACAGAGCCCCAGATAAGGAGTATTTCAAATACAAATCTTTGATTTTGCATATCAAACCCTATGGTGTCACTACTCATTAGAATCATCTCTTCAAGATGATTCTAATGAGCAGAAACACAATAGGATTTGGTGTTGAAATGAGCGAGAAAATGTTGACTTTAATCAGTTAACTCCCTCTTATGTGGACTGGAAATAGATTTGAATCCAAATTTTGTGAATTGTTTCCCCTTAAACTTAGTTTCTCTTCAGTATACCTACCATAACTCATCCGGGTATCTACTACATAGACTCTGAAATAGAAATATACAATGTGAATAAAAACTTGACTGAAATAGAAATAACAGTTGAAAAGAATGTTTGCTTCTTGCAGAAACTCCGGCAGAGTAGGTAATTTCCGTTGACTAGTTTCGTTGCAGTTGCAACTCATCAGAACGTATGAAATTTCGTATTGAAACTTCGTGAATTTATACCCTTGGGATTGTATCACGTGATATCTTTTATTACGTTTTTGACACGTTTTACACATTTTTTGATGACAAATTACGCATGTTTGCGCAGATTTTGACTGCGTCATCCACTGAAATAGAAATATACAATGTGAGTATAAACTATATACTGACAGACTGTTAAAGACAACCAGGGCTTCAGATAAGGAGAGTATTTCGAAAACTTAAATCTTTATTTCTGCTTTAAACACTATGGTGTCACTACTCATTAGAATTGTCTCAAAGAGACGATTCTAATGAGTAGTAACACCATAGGATTTAGTGCTGAAATGAGTGAGAAAATGCTGGATTTGTTCAGTTCACTGGCATTATCTGGAGCCCTGGACAACAATCTTTATATAGTCAGAGGAAACAAAAGGAAAACTTAAATGCAAAGACTGAGGTCAAAGTCTAGGGGGAAATTTGCACATGAATTGAAAGATCTTAAGGTATGTGTGCTACAAGTATGAAAGCTGTAGGTCAAATGATATAGTAGTTGTGAGCACTTTTCAAAAGTTAAACTAAAACACAAATTTAAACAAGGGCCACTATGGCCCTAAATCGCTCACCTGGTAACCATGTAACCATGTACACCGTGTGACCAAGTTTTTGACCGGGCATGACCCTCATTCTATCTTGACCTCGATTTCAATGAGACAAACATTTTGTTCAAGTTTCATGAAGATTCAATGAATTTTGTAGTCTCTAGAGTGTTAACGAGGTTTTTCGATGATTTGACCTAGACTAGTAGTGACCTAGTTTTTGACCGGACAAGACCCACATTCGAACTTGACCTAGATTTCATTAAGGCAAACATTTTGATGAAGTTTCATGAAGACCCAATGAAATTTGTAGTCTCTAGAGCAGTGATCATTCTGGATTGAGTTGCTGGCGGGCCATTGGCCCATCGACCACAAAAGTGGTGGGCTATTTGACATTTTGGAGGGCCAACCATTTTTTAATTGCTTGAAACATACTTCAATTAAAGGTTTTTTTTCTTACGAGTCAAGACTTGAAGTATTTTCTTTCCTGCATGGTCTTGTGGACAGACAGGGCAACTAAAATTGCCTGTTGCAGCCATGTTTGTGACAAACAATGCACAAGATTGGCCCACTGTGACTGTCAGAATTTTTGATGGGGGGGATTTACAATTTTAATGGGGGATATTGGCCCACTGTCAGAACTTTTGATGGGGGATTTTGCCATTCTTGTGGGGGATCCCCCACAAAAAGCATGCCAGAATGAACACTGCTAGAGTGTTAACAAGGTTTTTCGAAGATTTGACCTAGTGACCTAGTTTATGACCAAACATGAACCACATTCGAACTTGACCTAGATTTCATTGAGGCAATCATATTGATGAAGTTTCATGAAGATCCAATGAAATTTGTAGCCTCTAGAGTGTTAACAAGGTTTTTTGATAATTTGACCTAGTGACCTAGTTTTTAACCGGACATGACCCACATTCAAACTTGACCTATATTTCATTGAGGCAAACATTGTGACCAAGTTTCATCAAGATCCAATGAGATTTGAACCTGCTAGAGTGTTAACGAACAATTGTGGACGGACAGACGGACGGACGGACGGACAGACAACGGACGACCAGCGATCCTAAAAGCTCACCTTGGCACTACGTGCCAGGTGAGTTAAAAAGTTACACGCAGGGACTGAGGTTAAGATTACACAGCATCTGATCTGAATCCAACCTATTTGCAAAGTTGACTTTATGCAACCTAACCCATTACCCCTTAGCCTTGTTCTAGTTTGAAAATAGGTGATCACTTTAAACAGGTTGAAAGTAAAGCAGAATGCGCCTTAAGGCACATTCTGCTTTACTTTCAGCTTGTTTTAAGCTACCATCTGCTAGAATATAAAACTTTTTTTTATATGATATTTGTTCATGACTGTAAAAATTGGAACTTATTTCTTTAGTGCAACAACAATTTAGAGGCGTAAATAGGGTTATATGGGTTAATCAGGAGTTCTAAAAAGGTTTGTTAGTCACAATAAAAGCAATGAAGATACATATCAGTCTAGTACTCTACTGTAGTAACATGGACAAATTTCATTGTCCTAGACAAGCCATTGCTTTATCCTGATACATAGTTCGTAATTTTTCTGATAACATATGCACAAGTTTAGGTAATGAACCATGTCGGATTACCTGCATTCTGGCTACAAGAACTCACAATACAGCAGTTAATTAAACCTTTACTTTATGAATTATAGCCGGTTTCTAGTATTGAAAATAAGTGACCACCTAAAGCAGGTTGAAAGTAAAGCAGAATTTGTCTAATTGCACATTCTGCTTAACGTTCAGCCTGCTTTAAGCTCTTTTCTGTTAGGATATAAGAATTATTTTTTATTTTGCAGTTTGCACATTCACTACTGAATAAAAAGGAAATATTTTCTTTAGTGGAGGAATGAATTAAATGGTGTATGGAGTAAAGGGTTAACTGTTACGGTTAAACTGCAGTTTGGAAACAGTTTTTAGTAAGGTTTGGTAGCAAGTAAATAGTCTAACTGAAACAATTCGAAAGAAATCTTTCACCTCATTGAGTGGCACTTTAAAAGTGATAATCCGTGTCCCATGAATGACTTTTCCTATGTTGGTATAGTTCTCCCATCTGAAATAAGCAAATGTCAGCAATAAAATTGTGAGTATAGTAAAAGTAAAACCTCTCCTTTACAAACCCTAAAAAGAAGGCTTATTTATTGTATGGAAACACAGGTGGCAGCTTAAAGCAAGGTCAAAGTAAAAACGTGTTTTATCTTTGACTTGATTTAAGCAGCCACCTGCCATAAACGCAATAATTAACATAATACTGGTTGTAATAGCCTTTTATAGGGGAGGATTGAAATCAATTTGTTAAAGTTAGGGAAAGCCCCAAGTTATATAGCGCCATAACATAATATGCCCCATCTCAAATCGGGTGTATAAAAACTTTTCACTGAATTATTTCAAAAAGTATTATTTTTACTTTTCATAGACTTTTAAGTTTTATGACTTCAGTCTTGTGATCACAGAATGCAGTTTAATCTGCACTGAAGCTAGTTAATCCAAGATGGCATTATGGGTGGTATAAAACTGAATCAGGTAGAGTAGACCGGTGGACATAGTATATTTATAAAGCGCTCAACTATGTAACCAGTGGTCCTTAGTTCGATGGTCAGTCGGACTAAGTCTTTCGGATGAGACTTTATAAACCTAGGTCCAATGTAAAAGTGCTTCACACTGGTCACCTGAAAGAGCCAGAGAACTCTGTCAATAACAACAATCCGGCAGTGCATCCGGGTTTTCTGTATCCACCTCTCTCCCTGGGGTGTCCAGGTAGGCTTAGGCCATAGATGCCTGGAGAAACTGACTTTAACAAACAAAGCTACCAGTCTGTTTATCAATATGCGATGAATCATTAAAAAATTAAAGTCTGTATTTGCAAAGAAATTCAACATATTTTTACCATTCAAGCAACCATTATTTGCTTTTACCTGAATTTCTCTCATTCTGTCTGGTGCTGCACATCTTACCAAACAACAGTTTAATATTATATCGGCCATAATAGTTAATTATGTCTGGGACAATTTATCATCGAGAATAGTATTTTCTAGCAGAATTTTTAAACATGCCCAGGACAAAATGCCATTCAGCTGAAATTAGATAAAAGTCAGAAATGGATGGAATTTCTTGTTGTTATATTAAGTTATAGGTTTTTTAAACGTTTGGATGTCGTAAATAAATAATCAAGCACCCGAAAATAACCAGCAAAGCAAATTTAAAAGGTCTATGTAAATGTTTTATAGTGTTCATCCACTGGTATTAAACCAAGTCAAGAAGCACACATCATGACATGGCCACTAATATTTTATTGGACATCTGTAACTCTAACTAATCCTATTAGAGCCGGTTACAGCGGTTAGATAAAGGAATCTGTAGATCTAGACTAGGATTAATTCATAATTTGTAGGATATATGTCCATAAGATTAAGAAAGAAAGTATTGAGTCTATCCACTACAAAACTTACATCCCTGTGAAACTAGCTGCAGTACTGTATCTCTAGACCATGGTCTGAGCTACAGTTTGCTATCATCTCTACTGTCTACAGTGGCGCAAATTATATACAGCAGTTGTTTATCGATTGTATAATAATATGTTCAAAAAGTTGAGAATTTATCTTTAAACTAATATTTAACAATAATTTCAAGGTATAACCTTCTTCAGAAAAGTAAAAGCCCACCCGAAGAACATTGGGAAACATTTCGGTGTTGACCCACTTTCTGTTTTCATTTTGGAAGCTGAGATAGAACTTGTGCATGCTTCATTCATCATTTGAAAACTGAATGTTGAATTCGAGGATTGTTTTTGCCCAGGTAAACTAAACATTCATTTTATTGCTAAAATGGTTAACGTTGGCCGTTGAAAAATAAGTTAAAGCTTAATTTGTGTAATAGATATTTCCCCGCCATTTGTTGACACACGCTGCGGTTTTACTACACACTCCACATATGGAATATGTAGTAAGAGGTTATGTGACGTATTTTGCAAAATGGCCGACCATCCCTCGAAGACCCTCGTTGACTGTTCATACTGATAGTAAAATTCAAATCGGGAGAAACTCAATTTTAGACGTAAGTAACTTGATTTTACACCCACACAGA
Source organism: Gari tellinella (assembly GCA_922989275.2). Classification (NCBI taxonomy): domain Eukaryota; kingdom Metazoa; phylum Mollusca; class Bivalvia; order Cardiida; family Psammobiidae; genus Gari; species Gari tellinella. The sequence continues at coordinate 53,781,822 of OV277866.1, forward strand.
GTCAATAAATGTCTTCCAAACCGACACATACATTTTTTTTACAATTATGATGAAAATAAAGGTGAAAAGCGCCCGATAGTGAATCACTTTCGGCCTGCGCTATTGTAGAGATCCTAGCGTGTCGTAACTGTATCCGCAACACAGTTACGATAGCGCAACTTTATATAGTGTGAAACCAGTGTTTTCTCCCATCACATTGGAAATGTGTTAGTACTCTGTCTCATTCAATTGTGAAAAATATGCTGTAATTTGGCTAAAAAGACGTACGGTAAAATACTTGAGGAAAATCATGCTGTCAAATGCACATTATGAAAATAAGCCCTTTTTCAATTAGGAACAGGTCCCAAAAATTGTATTTAACTTGATCATGCGTTTGGAATAGATTTTTTTTTTTTGAATGGGATCAATTCATGAAGTCTTGAAGACGATTCGAGTAAAGTGTTCACTAACAAGCTTCTCACCTATCTGGAAGTCTTGAACTCGGCATTGTATCTTTTCCTGGTATGAATCGTTGTTTTCTGTCATATAGTGGCTAAAATTTTAGTTATTTTCAGAGACTTTAGCCAGATTTTATTTCTTATTTTCACTTTCTTTTCACGTTTCTCAGTTTTGTCACCGGAAATGGGGTGCCGGAAATAGTTCGCGCAGGTTGCGGTCCTGTGTTATTTCGGCCTATGTAGTTTCGGCCTCTTTATCGAGGATCTTTTCAGGTGTATGTCGTTTCGGTCCCATTTGGTGGGTGGTTTCGGTCATAGAGCGTTTCCTTAACCCATTACCCCATAAATACACCTTTTAACACCTCTTATTTATTCCTCAATTGAAGAAACTATGTCAGATTTACTCAGTCATTAATATGTATCATCAGAAATATTTTCTATATTCTAGCAGATAATAGCTTAAAGCAGGCTGAAAGTAAAGCAGAATGTGCCTTAAGGCGCATTCTGCTTTACTTTCAACCTGCTTTAAGTGATCACCTATCTTCAAAACTAGAAACAGGCTATGGGGTAATGGGTTAACATGTATTAACAAGAGCCCCATGGGGCATATGTCGCTCACCTGAGAATAGCTGTACATCAAAATGGAGATAATGATTTATGTCCAGGACGGGGTCATTTTTTACCCGAGGGGCATAATTTGAACAATCTTAATAGAGGACCTGTAGATGATGCTATGTTCCAAATATCTAAGATCAGGGTACTAGGGTTCTAGACATGAAGATTTTTTTTAAGTTTCCATTGAAAAAATCTGTTTTTAGCTCCTGTGACCTACATATGCAACAGACTGGAACCATTTGAACAAAATAGATAAAGGACATCTAGAAGTAACACCATGCCGAATATCAAAGCTCTGGCTATATTAGCTTCAGAAAAGAAGACGTTTGAAAACTGTGACCCCCGGGTGGGGCTAATTTTGACCCCAGGGGCATAATTTGTACAAACTTGATAGAGGACCTGTAGATGATATGCAATCGACCAGAACCATTTGAACCTTATTGGTATAGGACATCTAAAAGTGTCACCATGCCAGATATCAAAGCTCTGGCCATATTATTTTCAGAGGAGAAGACGTTGGAAAATTTCACTATATAACTCTATGTAAAACTGTGACCCCCGGGGCGGGGCCAATTTTGACCCCAGGGGCATAGTTTGTACAAACTTGATAGAGGACCTGTAGATGATGCTATGTGACAAATGTCTAAGATCTGGCCCTTGTAGTTTCAGACAAGAAGATTTTTTAAGATTTCCTTATTTTTTCACTTGGTTGCCATGGCAACCAGAGTTCTACATTGTTTTTAATTCTTTGAACAATTTTGAAACAACTTGACCCAAGGAACATGGTTGAAATCTTTTCAGCAATATATGAGGAGATGTCATTTGAAGCAATTGTTAAAGACAACAATGACTGTATAAAGTGAAATTATTTTCTTCTGTGGAAGAATAAATTAAAGACATAAAAAGGAATATGTATGCGTTAATAGGTTAATAAATATCATTATTTACATTTTCTAAATATAGGAAACTATATGTAAATGAGTGGCAAATTTGGATCCAGATTAGATGCAGCATTATGTGGCATCTGACCTGGATCCATACTGTTTATGGCCAAGAATTAATTGTGGACTGATAGACAGAAAGATAAACAAACAAACAAACAGACATACCAAAAGTAATATGCCTTGAACTAAGTTGTGCTTGAGCACAAAATAGCAGACATCATAATTTCTGCTATGTATCTCAGTGACCTGAGTTCCGAGCTAGCTTTGGGTCAGTTATGCAATAAGAGACCGTCTCAGGGAGAACTGACTATTATCATGCTGAACTGTTGTCTGCTCCAAATGTTTGTATGTGAAATATGTAAAAAATAATAACTTATATTTTCTAAATATAAGAAAATATGTAAATGAGTGGCAAATAGTTTAGATCCAGATTAGATGCTGCATTATGTGGCATCTGACCTGGATCCAAACTGTTTGCAAATATAGGTGATTTAGTATAAGGGTGCTTGAAACCCTGCTTAAACCTTCAGTAAAACAGTATAACCTGAATAAAGCGGCAATGAATCCTGCATAAAGCGGCAATGAAAAAATCCCTATGGTGAATCCCTATGGTCAGTTTTAGTTTTGATATTAACAATTTTGAGAGAGAATCACCAGGAGATACTAAAAAACAAATATCAAAGCTGTGGGCCTAGCAGTTTTTTACAAGAAGATTGTTTAAAGTTTTTCACTTTTTTAAATAAATTACAATAAGTAGTCCACTTGAAAGTTTCATTTTAACAATTTCTGTAGAGAAGCATCCAAGGAACATCATGAGCAGTTTGAATCCGCCCTACAATCCCCGGGTTCAGAGGAGATGTCAATGAGCGGTCACAATAGCTCACCTTGAGCCTTCGGCTCAGGTGAGCTAAAAAGGAACGTATCACCTCGGCCATGTGGCAACATGCTGTAAAAACTGTGTATACCCTGATCAGAATTTTGGAATATAAAAAAATACCCCTTATTGATAATTATTTGTAGGCCAAGAACAAAACACAGAATTATACACTAAAATTTGTATAATTCCGTGAACAAAACAAATAACCGGCTGCGTGGCTTAGTGGTAGAACGTCCGCTTGCAGTGCGGGAGGTTGTGGGTTCAATCCCCGGCCGGGTCAAACCAAAGACTTAAAAATTAATTGGTAGTAATGGCTTCCCTCCTTGGCGCTCAGGATTTCGGGTTAGCATTACAACTGGTTCGTCGGTGTCAGGATAATTGGCCGGGTACAGTCCCATTGGTGCACCTAAAAAGTGCCCCTGCTCGTAATACCCGAAAACGTGTAGCAGGATATAGAGAAAAGAAAAAAAGATAAAACATATAACAACAAAAAAAGTATATAGATCTACGTCACATTAAACAGAAGCGAACAAGAGAGACATAAAGTCAAATCTGGGCCAATCGACCACATAATGAAGCGCAGTGTCTTGCCCGACTCAAAATAAAATTTGTCTTGTCTTGTCTTGTCTAGAGAGTTCAATGACTCCTAAATGTAGACCCAGAGCCATGCAGAAGGTTCCTTTGGGTTGTATGTAGCGTTCCCTCACTACAACGACTCTCCCAACAATGATTCCCTCCTTACACAACGACGTTTGCTGCAGTTCCCTAACCAAGACATTAACGTTTTTACTTCTGCAATATCGTCTGCTTAAAATTGTTGTCTGCTGCTTTTCTCAAAGTTACATTTTTTACATTTTGACAGGAAAAACTTAATGACGAGTGACAAACAGCTTGAATCCAGATCAGACGCCGCGTTACGTTACGCGGCGTCTGATCTGGATTCAAGCTGTTTGCAAATGTAAGCCAACTTCCCTCCCTATAACGACTCCCTCCGAACAACACATTTGGTCTCCCATTGGATGTCGTTGTAGAGAGGGAGCGCTGTATGATACTTTCTATGATATAGTGACGAATATGTGTAAAAAGTACAAAAAGATGTGGTATAAAATGAACTCAATGTATTTGTGTCCTTTTCAGAAATGGAAAGGCGATTCGTCTTCAAACAAGAGCCATATACGGCCCTTAATCGCTCCCCTTGAACCATTCATGTAAATGTAAAATATCTTAGAGCTGAGAAATTATGACAATATGATCGCTGAGTAGATTATGTTATGTGACAATTATCTATATATAAGCTCAGAGTTATGTGGTGCATGACTTAAAGTTTTCATTGAAAATATCTGCTTTAGCTAGATCTACTGTGACCTAGATATGCAACGGGCAGAAACTACTTATACAGTATTGGTAAAGTACTTCTAGAAGTTTCACCATGCCAAGCAGAGAAGAAGATACGAATATTTCACTATATATGTAAATTTGTGACTCCTGGGGCAGGGTAATTTTTTACCCAAGGAACATAATTTGAACAATCTTGATAGCGGACCTGTATATGTTGCTTTGTGATAAACATCTAAACCATGGGTAGATCTACTGTGGTTTCAGACAAAAATATTTTTAAGAATGTATTGAAATGATATATTCTTAGCTCTTGTGACCTAGATATGCGATTAGCCGAACTATTTGAACAACTTTTAAAGATGACCAGATAAGGACCATTCCTGCCAATTTGGTCAAAACCGACCCAGTAGTCTAGGAGGAGATGCCGTTTAAAGAAACTGTTGACGACGGACGACATACACAGGCCGATCAAAAAAGCTCACCATGGCAGTTCTTACCAGATACATGCATGTCCTTTCTCCATGATACATGTAAGCTAATAAAAACTAACCAAATTAGTAATATCCTTAGAAAGGCAATTAAAATGACTAAGCAAACAGTGTAGATAACTTCAGACCACCGGGTGCGTTGCCGTATGATACGCTGTTTCTTGGTTTACACTGTAAATACACGTATTATGGACGTTATAAAACAATAATTTAAATAATGTATTTATATTATAATTTGATAACGTCCCAAGAGTAGGATTCCATCTGTGTCGGTCCGCACTTAATTACACATCCCATTAAAACTGTTTACATTCATATCAATCACTTTAGATCATTTATTTTTTAAGGAGTATAATCCGCCCACTATTACAGTGGGGAAAACGTTATTCTTTCCCGTTTAAACGCAAACGTACGCAAACGCAAAGCACTAAAACGTAGAAAAGTACAACTTTTTGGACAATTCTGATAATTCTTGTTTATCTTGGTGGCAAACAGTTTGGAGCCTGATCAGACGCCGGGTTACCCGGCGTCTGATCTGGCTCCAAACTGTTTGCACTGCAAATAATAGTTTTAGCGTAAAGGCGTTTATTGGGAAAGAATAACAGATTCTCCACTGTAGGTTGTTTTAGTTTGATAAACAGTGGAGAGAGCGTTGTAGCGGCCCTATATGTAACTAGGCCCCAAATGTAACTACGCGGCCCTACTTGTAACTAAACGGCCCTAAATGTAACTAAACGTCGAAATGACGTCGAAAAAAAAGTGGCCCTACTTGTAACTAAAAACGGCCCTATATGTAACTCTGGCCCTATATGTAACTACGCGGCCCTAAATGTAACTAGGACCAATGTCAGCGAGTACCAACTATTAAAGGGGGATTATTTTTGTTGTATATCATCATCACTACCATTATCATAATCAACACAGTCTTTATTTAAAGTCCTTCCGTCCTTCCGTCCATCTGTCCGTCTGTCTGTCCGTCAACACTTTTGATATGTCACGATAACTCGAATTCTTTACATATTAAATATGTATACTTGGTATCTTGAGTGAAACAAACTTATAGCTTTGTTTTTGAATCTGATTATTATATAAACAGTTATTTGCCCTTGATTTATCATAAAATGCAAATCTTAACCATGGTAACACTTTAGTTACCTAATTTGTTCATAAATCGTCATACTATTTTGAAAGAGCGTATAGTTTGATAAGGGATCAACTCAGAATAGACCGTAAAGAGTGATTACCCTGATTTGTTATATAACGCTTTATTCTCATGTCTTTAGTGACCAATATTGATAATATTTTACGTTGATAAATATTGACAAGATGTGTTTTAGCTCGAATACTGAAGAAATCAGCTATTAATTAATAATCAATTAATTAGCTCTGAACTATGATTGGCTGACGGATAAGTACACTCTAGAGACTGTATTTGCTGACCGGTTTTGATTTGATTTGATTTGTATTTTAGTCATATCGTGGCGCTCAGCTAAATACAGGTGGATAGAGACCCCAGAAACCCTTTATATATTCCTCTCTATTTTATATACGGGTTCATGCACAAATCGGCAACTTGGTAGAGCTACCGACCTTCCGTAAACTACCTCTTAGGCTTCCCCAATGAAAATTCCAAATGACCAGACTGGGATTCGAACTAATCTAACCGGTTTGGAGGATATTTGCTGCCTTAAATTGTGTTACTAAGACGCACGAACCCTTTTTGTAAATATGGAACATATTATATAGGTGACCTGGACTATGATTGAAAGGCGGATGATCCACAATATAATATTATAGCTACTGAATTTGATATTCGTTATGTTGACTTAATATAACTTAACAATACAGGTCAATACTGAAGTTGGATGAATATGCACATACTTGTCAGGTGATATAGGCTATGATCATCTTTGGAAGCTGTAATAATCAACCATTTTTTATATTTCTTAAGTGACCTTAAATAAACCCATTACCACATATATACACTCGTTTGCGCCTTCATTTTATTCCTCCACTTAAGGAAATCGTTCCACTTTATGCAGTTATGAATAATTATGAACTATAAGAAACGTTTTCTACAGCGTAGGAGATCGAAGCTTAAGACAGGCTGAAATAAAGCAGAATTCACCTTAAGACCCATTTTGCTTTATTTCTAATCTGATTTAAGTGACCCTAGAAACAGACTATGGAGTTAAGGGCAAATATGGATGAAATTGACCATTCACGTGTCAACAAGCTCGGATCCTGATGAGATATCGGTACCTAGTTATAAAGCTTCTCATCCGGCTCAAACCTGTTACCTTCTGTAAATACATTCGGGGTTAGGGAGGTCTACGGGTTACCTTAAAAAAGTATCAACTGCACGCATGCACGCAGAATCTCTCTCTCTCTCTCTCTCTATCTCTCTCTCTCTCTCACTCTCGCTTTATATACATGTCTGTCTGTCTATATCTATATATATACATATGTCCCTGTCTCCCCGTCTGTCTGTCTCTCCCTGTCTGTCTCTCTGTATGTCTCTTTGTTTGTCTCTGTCTCACGGTCTCTGTCTGTCTGTCTGCCCTTGTTAATATGCGTGACTCTCTCTTTCTATCTCTGTCTGTCCATATCTCTCTCTGTCTGTCCGTTTGTTTGTCTGAAACTATGTTTCTCTCTTTCTGTCTCTGACCCCCTATATATCTCTCTGTATCTCTCACTCTCTACCTGTCAGGCTCTCTGTCTGTCTCCATATCTGTCTCGCTGGCTCTGTTACTGTATCTTTTGTCTGTCTTTCTCCTTATACGAGGGCTGTCCCAAAACACCGTGGACAAATATTTTTTTTGAAGAACACGACGTATTATTTCTATGATTTTTTTACTGATGCTATTTCAAACATTTTCACATTTGTAGAAAAAAGAATGAGGCTCATTAACAAACTTGACCCTTATTTATTAGCAAATATAAATTGCTGGTTAGAATGTGCGGCGCACGCAAAAATCTTACAGGTAGATTTAGAGATGTGCATCTTTAAACCTCCTACAATGCAACTTTGAGCTTGAATTCGCGCGAAATTTCGTCATGAACGTTTACGTTGCTATGTGTGACGTCATCCTGGAAAATATCATTAAGGTAGCGGTATTTTGAAAACATCGATAGAGTTATCGCGAATGGTACTGTGTTCTGAAAACGCTAGAAATGACGACGTCAAAGGAAAGTGCGGCGCAGCAAAATATTCAGAATACTGTGTTAGGTTAAATATGACCCCGACACAGACGTTTAAACAACTACAATCATCAGAAAAGTATAAATCAGCATCTTGTTCTCTTATCTTCAAACAGCAAAAACGTTTTTCAGAAGGATGGATTGAAAATTAGTTTACAAAGACGGGACGGCCGATATGAATTGACGACTTCATTGTAGAAAAACGTGAGAAGCGTCATCAATGGTGATCAGCATCTTGTGGTGATACGTCGGGTCAGCAACTCGTCTTTATATCGGATTTTGCTTGAGAAACTAAACATCTTGAAAGGCTATACTAGGTGAATGGCTCGCTTGCTAAGTGCAGAAAAAAGAAAGACGAGAGAGCAGGCATTTCTCAACAAATTCATCTCACATATCTTTCGCATGCCGCATTGCGATACGAAAGAAGAGACCAGAGGGATCATTGACAACATTGACTTTCAAGTTGAAAGCATCATATTCCACCAGGATAACGTTCGGTGCCACACTTCCCAGTATACACAATTCAAAATTGCCGTGGTGGGTTTTTCGAAAGCATGAACATGTGCCATACATCACTGACATAGCCCTATCAGATTTCGTCGTATTTATATGCCTGAAATCTCAGTTACTATGACTTAAGTTTGAAAACTTTGAGAAGCTGAAACAAGAAACATTGAGAGTCTTGTGAGGAATGAAGAAAGGCATTGTTCGTCAGCGTATATGACAAATTAACCGGTTGTGTGAAACAGCGAATGCATCGCTCATCACGGCAAATATTTTGAAAAAGAGTAACGTTGACGTCGATAACGTCATTACGTAACTATGGTGTGCGCCGGGGTTGCACGGGTAGTATATTTCAAACTACTCTGCGCTAGCCAATTTCTAAGATAGTGCAAAAAAAATTCACACAGACTTACTTAATCCCTATGTTTATAAACCATGACGAGTGTTTGTCTCTGCTGTTATAAATATCAATTTTATTACGAAAGTCTACGATGTTTTGGGACAGCCCTCGTATATGTTTGTCTATCTCTATATCTGTCTGTCTCTATGTATGTGGCCATGTCTGTCTTTGTTTCACTGTTTGTTTCTCTTTGTGTTTATGTCTGTCTCCGTTTGTCTGTCTCTGTATCTCCCTATGTTTTTCTATGTCTCTCTATCTGCCTCAGAAAGAACTTAAGTTATTGTCCGGAAACGAGTTTTTTTCTAAAAAAAAATCTTTGTCTACACTCGTGTATAAAGGGACATAATTCAAATAAAAACCAGAGGGATGGCTTTGTTTGTAAGATAAATATGATGACCCCGTCGGCAAAAGATTGACTAAGTTCAAATGACTGTAATTTTGCGAAAGGTTATAGCAGATCAAAATCCTGTTCACATCTATGGTATATGTGCAAACAATTTGCTAAGTTATTAGGTTGTAGCATGACAACAGTTACTGTAAGGGTGGTAAGCCGGACAAAGCACGTACTGTATATGTGACGGAAGAACGAACGGACGGACGAACGGACGAACAGTCGGCAACCGGCAGCCAGGGGTAAAATAGTACCCCAATTCCGACTGATCGTCGCCGTGTGTGTGTGTATGTGGGGAGGGGGGGGGGGGGGGGGGGGGGGTCATAATCATAAGATCAAAGCCAAAAGCAATCGCTGCATTTTCTGTATGATAAGAAAGTTAAGTATAAAAACTTGGTTTCAATAAGGCAAAGAGAAGAAAATCTATCAACCGTAAATGTTTGAGCCCGTAAAATACATTTAGTATGTAAAGTGGAATAATTCAAGGAAAATCTATTGACTCGAAACAAAAATTTCTAGGCATCTTCCATGCAAAATAGGTAAGTTACATATAAAATTTGAAAGGAGAATTCCTTTAAAATAACGTATTAAAGGGGCATATCTCCATATACTATCCCACCGAAACCAAGACTGAACATTATTTTCGTGTATACTGTATACTGAAAAGGCTTAAGGTGGTTCGCGGATCAGCTTATTCTGTGTCAGAATTCTTTGAAACCTTGATGAAATTGAAATATACAATATGGAGAGTGAAAAATCGTTAAAATAAAAAAAAGTTACAGTGCCGTTTTTTTCTGACAGGACCTTTTGTCGAGAAAATCTCCTTTTTAAATAAACAGGAATATTTTCTTTATAAAATGATATAACTCAATAATTTCTGTACATTCAAGTAAACTGTATATAGACTATAAGATATTGGGCAAACAAAAGTATTTCATGACATATTTTCTGGAAATATCAATATTTAAAAAAAGTCAAATTCTGAAAATCTCAAATTACAAAAAATCTAGCTGTTTAACACACACTAATTTTACTCTTATTAGATAGATATAACTTAATTCTACTAGTCACAAAAATTTAATGAAAATCTACAGTAGAATTTACATTTTATACATGATATCTGAAATTCTGACAAAATGTTAACACAAAACGAGTAACCTCCCTTGAGTTCAACTTTAAAATGCCGTCAGCTCTAAATAATACCATAAGTTAAACCTGTAATAAGGGACCATTGAATACGGTAGCCTGTAGATCTTTAAAGGCAAGTGACTGCTTAATGCATAACAAAAGTAATGCATAAAAGCTCCTTTAGGATCTATCATTTAGCATAACCTTTGTCCTGTGTTAAGCTGCCATCTGTTATATAGGCTATAAATCCTCACAAATTTAGCTGTCACTTGACTATACTTGCATCTGATATTATTCATTATTACTAGACTAAACATAGCCTGTCCTTTGATCACTGCGTTATGAATTGACTAGTCACTAAAATCGGACAATTTGTTAAAAAAAAGTTTTGAAGCGAGTGGGAATCGAACCTAGAACCTTTGGATTGCAAGTCAATCACCGTACCAACTGAGCTAAAAGAGAAGACACTGAAGCAGATCAAAGTTTTCTTTATCTAAATTTTCTACTATAAGCACGTGTCGCAAAGATCAGGTGAAAGTCATCAGCATTTCCGGAACTCGAGATGCGGGCCGCCCGCTGTCGAACCACCTTAATACAAAAAAGAATCCCAAAGGTCAAATGAAACTAAAACTATTTACAGAAAAAATCAATCTTAAAAAATATGTTAACTCCAAGGTGGCATGACTCTGACAATAACGAGAACCCCACCCACCTCAAAGCAAAAACAAATATATGTCAAGTCGCTTCACTCACTGTATCACCATATCAATATTTAAGGGGGCATAAATAACTCTGTCAAAAATAGTTGTAAACGTCTGAAACGCGAACTCGTACGAGCTATTGTAGCAAGGAATAATTGTAGTGAGTTTAATTCCGGTGAACATTGTTGAATTTATTTATTTCGCAACAAAACTGGGTCATATTGACAGTTATGTTCTTATGTCATACTAATCCATCCACTCAAAGGAAGATCTCAAGAAATTTTAATAAAAGTCTTCAGTTTGAACTTCGCATTGAAAAGGGGATAAAAATGCACAGCAATTAACTTAACGCAAAATTCATGTAATTCAACAACATCCAAACTCTGTAGAAAGGTTTGCAGACTTGCATTTGCAATGAATAATCGGTCTAGATTTCAAAATTTCAAAATCGGCAATTATAAGATAAGGTGGTCCGTACTGAAAGTTGCTCAATAAAGACAAGACTATTACAGAAATGTCATGTTTCATTAACTATGCAATAAACAAACAGTTCTTAGATTTCTGTACAGTATATATTGCATTAAGCAATCATTTAACAGAAAATAAAGTGAAGGGTGGTCGTGCTGAAAAAATAAATTGCATTTTCATAATTCCGACGTCTTCTCCGGTGGAACACCGGTAAAGAAGCCGGATCTCGCCGTTTTACCGCGGTTAGTTCCCGGTTAACCCCTGTGTAATCGCGGCGCATGACCGGTCTAACCCGTGTAATTCCTGTGTAACCGCGGTCATCGCCGGTGGTATCCCGATTACCAGGATATCGTCCGGTTCTACCCCGGTTGTTCACCGGTATGGTCCCGTTTTACCAAAAAGAACATGAGCCGGAGCGAACGTAGATCGGCATCAATTCATTCTCTTTTGTCTCTCAGGGTAGATGAAATGAAATGCAAACACCATACAATAAAAGTAGAACATTATTAAGGTGTTGACTGTTGAAACATTATTTTAATATGAATGGCAGACAGTGTACCCGGCTCATGGTCTGGTTCCATACTGTTTGTAGTGGACAAAAAGACATTCGCATGAAGCCAATTATTTAGAAAGAATAACCTCTTTGAATGTATCAGCATGGAGGAAGTATACCCTGGAGAAGAATCATATACACAAATCTGCATTTTCCCGAAAATGTTGTCGTCCAATACCTGTATGCGCGATAACGCTTAATCGATCGATAATTCAACTGCACCGGTACGCCGATAGCGGGCTATCGCGTTTTTTATCGTGTTGAATGGTTACCTACTGTTAGTTTAAGTTACATAAAATCCTTAATTTTTACCCGATTTTCATTATAATGATCTTAAAAGAAGGCTAAGATATTATCTTTCACTTGTGAAAATAACATAATCTAATTTTTACATTGATCATTTTTATGGCGAGTTAAAGAGCGGTTACCAAATGAATTTGCCGATAAAAGGGAGCAAGCGCTCGCGCAAAAATATATCACGCCCTGTTACAAAACCTTTCATAAAATCCTTAATTTTAGGCCGATTTCCATAACAATGGTCTTAAAGGACAGCTAAGATATTTTTCTTTCAGTTGTAGAAAATGCCAGTGTTTATTTTTGAAATCAACAAATTTTATGGCGAGTTAAAGAGCGATTGCCAAATGAAATAGTCGATAAACGAGAGCAGGCGATCGCGAAATAAATACAACGTCCCGTTTCAAAAACATGAATTTAATCCATAATTTCCGTCCGATATATATATATATATATATATATATATGAATTAAAAAAATAAATGATGTATTATAGGCTTTAAAAACACAATTTTATTTCTTCAAACAATGCGCGACGCGTTTCACTATAATTCATCAGGCGCTATACAATTGTTTATGACGTCATGACGTTGTTGTCATGATATCGACGTCGTCACTTCCTGTTGACGTACATCTAAGATAAATAACTGTGTTTTATTAAAACAGTTTGGTGTGCATGCAAATGAAAGAAATACACCTCAATCAGTAGCATAAATTTACCGATATCGTAATCCTGTGGAGTAGAATCTAAATAGCCTCCCTTGTTTGTAAGTTTCACAGTGGAATATATTTTACGAGCGACACCGTTGTCCTAGTTACGATGTTGTTGACATAAGTAAGTCAAGAAAATCAATACTTGAAGTTATGAAACCGCCAAAGCTTTACAAATGAGCCAGTTCAGTCACCTAAGTGCATGCTCAGTAAGGTCCCCAATACCAGATAGTTTGCCTCTTGACCCAGGTGATTTTGTCAACGAACTTGAACAAGTAAATCAACTTTATTTTTCAAATGTACAGTAACCGGATGAATCTAATCATGAATGATAATGATTTTCAATTATGATGATGATGAAGATAGTCAGAATGTCGCTACAAGCGCATCGTTATAAAATGTTGACCTGCCACGTATGCGAGCGTGATGTTGATATGAGAGAAAGCAGCAATTAAAGGGTATTCACCCAAATCCACCCAAATTCAGACAGAGAAAGAATTTTGCTCATAAAGTATCAAAATGTGGCAATATGAACGAAGAAGAAAGGTGATCTTCTAGAAATGTACACAGCACACCTGGATATTTAAAGCCAATTGCAAGAGAGACTACTACATGGAAACGTGTGAGACACCCAGATTAAGTGTTTCTGCAATGACCCCCACCAGAAATTGCCAGGACAACTCAGGTAAAGCTCATTGATATTAACTTTTGAAATTAATACATGTAGATAGAGAGAAAGATATACAGACAAACAATTATATACAGAGAGAGAAAGATAGACAAACAGGCATACAGAGTGTGAAAGAGAGAAAGAGAGAGGGTGGGTTGTTTTCAGGCTGGTTGGATCATATTGAAACTAACTAGATTCTAGATCTAGATCTATATTACAGAATATGGGCTAGTCATTTCTGTTGAATAGCAGACACAATATACACTGTTAAGTTATAACCACCACCTTATATTGGTGATATTGATCTATGTTTGCATTGTTGTAGGACCCATTTTAGCAGGGATCCCACATGTATAGAATCTAGTTAACCATTTTTTATTTATTTTAAAACCTCATTGTTCTGTTGGTTTTTTTGACTGAGTAACCAAGTAAATACTTATCTTGTAAGACAGTAACACCTTTCTAAGATAGGTACTACCCTACTGAAATAGATCTAATTGTTATTTACAATTTTCACATGTTCAATACATTACAGGTCAGCCATCCTATTCCTACCCAGGAGTTCAACAATACTCACTTGATTTTGCTCAGCAGATTCTACCCACACTATGACCTGCAAGTGGGACATCTGTTCTTCAAGACAAATATGGAATGTCAGTGCTTTGGGAAATGCTCAGAGAGGGCAGGTAAGATATTTATAAATACCCATGGTTCTATTAAAATTAAAAGTTCATTTTAAGCATTTTAATGATTTTTTGTGTGAGTTTTATATGAATCACAAATACCTGTGCCATTATGCCTGTATCATTATAGATATTTAATATTTTTTTATGAGAAAAATTCTTAGTGTGGCATTCATTACTAAGCAATGTTAGAGTCATGCAGTTACACCAGCAAAGTTGTATCTGATAAGATCATATAGGAAATTTTCCTTATGGTGAATGCTCATGATTGTAAAACAGAAAAAAGTAATTCTTTAGTGGTGGAATAAAATAAAAGTGTAAAATTGTGTACTTATGTAGCAATAGGTTAATATACATGTGCACCCTAACAGAGTATGTTAAATTCTTATTTCCAGGCACTCAGATCTTTTATCCATTTGATGAGGCAGAATGTATAGGGAAATGATCCATCTATGTAAACAGCTTGCTTCGCCATCATTTCCAGCACAATTGGTTTGGGGAGCACCATGTGCAGTTGCAGATGTGTAATGGCTTAAGGACAGAACAAGAACAACATCATGCTTTGGTATGAAACTTTTTTAACTTATCAGCAGACATATTCAATCATTGAGTCTAGTTTATCAGGGATAGATCTCAGCTTCTGCTCAAATTAAAAGACATCTAGAAGTGTTTTCAGTCAAACCTGTACAAGCAGTCACCTCTACTGAGCATACAGCCTAAGTTAGGAAGCAATTCAGGGAATTTATCAAATTAGCATTTCTATACTAGTATATAAATATACACATATAATTGTGTTAAACAGCCACCTGTCTTCAGAAACCTCTGGTTTATATATGGTTTTCTTTGAGTGGCAGCTGAAAACAGATCTGACTGTATAGTAAAACATGTCAATAAAGACCATAATTATTAAAATTATTCAGACTTGTACCTAAAAGACCTGTGTGCACTTAATGCAGGCTGAAAAATTGTTTAGAAAATTGTATTAGTCAGCCACCTGCCTTCAGAAGTCATTTAACCTTTTGGTTCCTTCAAATGGCTGTTGAAGACAGGTTTGGCTGTGCAGTATGTTGGTTTCCCCAAAATACACTGCATCAAACATATACTGTGACTTTTTTTAACTATATAATTTGCAGTTCTTATGTATTGCTGTCAGTTTTAATTGTTGACCTTTTCAGTGAGTAAAAAACAGCATATTTAAAACAGAACAGATCCAGATCAGAAGCCATCTCACCAATTTCAATAATGTATATCATGCCTAACAGAATTTAGGAAAAAACCCTTAAAAGACCATGTAAACTGGTTTGCTTTAAATATCTTCTCACTTCTTTCATTTCTACAGTTATGGTACTATGAAGGGACTTCACCAGATGGTTGAATTCTCTCTGATGGAAGCCGGGCATACCAAGTTTATTCCAGATTGGCATTTTTGGGTGTTCAAGTTTAAATGGAGGCATAAACTCCCTCAGCTTGTAAATGAAAGTGGAAAATCAGTTATATTCTGTTTAGGACATGTAAATACATTTTTTCAGCAGTGTTGATCAAGACAAGAGTCTGATTTCCTGTTTAGGACCCCTTATTAATTAGGGAAGAATGCTTTGTACAATAAAGCCTATCTTATATTGTGTTGAGTATTAGAAAAAGGAAGAAGAAGAAGAGGTGTTTAAGACAGATGGCTGCCATCTTGTTTTATACAATCGATTATTCGCTCTAATGTTCGTAATAAAGAATGTTTACTGTATTTGTAAGGTTGAAAACTGTCGAGAATATAGCGCGACGTTCTACAACGTCATTTACTGCTAGCATACGTCACGTCTGTACCTAACGACGTCATTGTTTGTAAACAAATATGATAAAAGTACAGTGGACACAACACTTTTTCACCCGTCTTCCATCTTCTTTATTCGTCCTGTTATTGATCAAAATTCAACTGTACTTAACAGTCTTTCAATAAAGAGGTTGTACTTATGCCATACAGTTAAGATAGCTCGACTATGTAAGTTTTGTCAATCCCGTTACCATGGTAACCCTTTTTTCACAAATAATTAGCAAATACATGCACTTAGAAACATCAGCACAATATTAGACTAGATATAAAACTACTGCATGAAAAATGAAAACACAGTTTAATATGATGTCATTTCATATAAGTTGTGTGCTGTTATTGGCCAAAAATGTGATTCTTATGAAAACGGTGGTTTTAGAAAAAATGCGATTTCTCCAAAAATATAGCAGCCACAGCAAAAATTTTTCTTCAGTGTTTCAAGGAAACACTGTTGCATAATAAAACACCAAAATCTGAATTTGACCAAAAAACTTCAATAAGCCCCTTTTTCCCATGGCTTGTCACATATATTGATACTTTCAAAGTTGTACTTTTGTTTAATTGTCCGTCTGAGGTAGTGTGATGATTCTTGTCTCTTTTCTGCTGAAAATAAAGAAATCGAGTTTTTAAGCCTATAAATTTGTCATATTTTAAAACCGTTACAGTGGACATATTCGCTAAGTTTCGGACAACTTTCTGAGACGCATCCATTTCACATCAACATTCGAAGGTATTCCAAATTAGCAGTTCCGCTTCAACGACCGCCAAAAAATGGCAATATACGGGAAACGAATGGTAAGTTTTTGACGCTTTATCACACACTATGTAGCATATGTCTAGTTATTTGATTTAATTTATTTTTCTGCAATCTATCTTTGATTGGTTTGCAATGCTGTCCGTTGACGTGCACACTTATCGACTTGGCGGACTGTCCGGGCGTCAAACTGTTTATAACTGCTGGTGGTGGGTGGGGGGACGGAGAAGTTATTATTCATGATTTAGAAGAGGTAGTGACAAGGGGTATGTGGCCGTGCCTCTTATCTTTGAAATAAGTGGTACGGTCACCCTAGTGAGGGTTGGCTAGGGCAACAAGCCAACAACGACACACTATTTTGACTGCAGATACATTTGTAAATTTTGATTGATGCTAATATTAATACTCTCTCATTTCTACCATATCTTATGGATATTCAATGGAAAAACCCAAAGAAACTTCAACAAATATTCGCCACCAAACTTGTTTTCATAACAGCAATGAGAGGAATTACAGACGATTCGTCACCAGGCAAATTCGTCACCAAAGCGATATATAGTAATGGCAAAAGACGATTCGTCACCAAAGACTTTGTATAGGGTATTTTCTTACCTGGTATATATATGATCAGGATCATTTTTCTGTTAATTGTATAAGTTATATTGTTGAAATTGACAAGTATCGATAAACCCATATGTATATTCTAGAATTTACAATTGTAATATATAAATTACTATCAGTATAAAAGATGAATCTAGATGCCGAAATTTATCGAAAAAAAGATAAAACTATGACCAAGTTTATTTATATCTAAATAGATTTAAGTAATTAGATATAATATACTAGATAAATAACATTCCACATGTGCAGGTACAAATTAATTAGCGACACGGATTGCAGCGACAAAAACTTATTGTGTAATTAACGTTAATCCCTCCTGCTTAAGGAGGATCATATATGATCACCCTTGTTACTGCCATTATGCATGAAAATTGTTGCAGAAAGCTGCTATACGTGTCCCCTTATTAATGCCATCTTGCCTTAAGCAGCCAACTGTCTAAAACACTAATAATAGGAAGACTTTTCAAAGTAAATGTGTGTTTAGGCTCTTGCACTTGAAGGGTGGATTGTTAAAAAAAAACCTGTCTTAAAACAAATACGTGAGTATGTTCGCTGACCCTGGTTTTATTAAACTAATCTAAAATAAAAATGGAAATGCGAGATAAATCCTCTCTATTGTGTCCACAGAAATGAAGGTTTTTTATTCTAGCCACTACCATAAAACGGAAATTGACATGTATTTATTAATTGAGTGTTTTTTAAAATATTCGAATATGTTATTTAAAATGAATGCAAAAAATGATCTAATTAATACAGTAAGAAACAGTTGGTCAAACGTAAAAGTTTGTTATATCTTCCGCCAAAGGCAGATTACTTTAATTACATGTACATTGTTGTTAATCTGGTGTGAAATGTTGATTGGTAATTACCCGACCTGTTATACCTGTATTGATATTAAACTGTAAAAACAACAAACCAATTAATGTAAATATCATAGGCACACGTACAAAGGAATGTCATGCTCAGTACATACACGTGTCAGTCAGTCACGTGCCATCAGGAAGGTATATTAGATATAATCGACGTTCCTGGTGCCATTCAGTTTGAAACTGGATACTGATAACAGGTTTTCTTTGATTCAGGCTTCAAATATCACCGATTAAAGGTAGTTATATAAATAGTTTAAAAATGATGAGAAAGTAAGAAATTAATTAAATACTTAATCCCATTTAATGTTGGACAAAAGTAATGCAGTGGTAAGCTTAATGCAAGACCTTTACTATACGTGTGCCGATCAGTGTAAATTAATTCTGGTTATCTATGATTTAGGTCCTTGGCGGCATTTGCAGAGGATTTAAATTGAGGCACGATTATGATTATTATCTGTCTATACCCTTATCACTGCTGCATTTAATTTTGTAAAAAATGCTAACTGTAATTTTATTGAACATCATCATTTATTATAATCTATCTCATTATACTATCAAATAATTCCATACAGAGTGTTCTAGAGATATGGACTTATTTATATACATAAAGACCCACTTTTATTTGGGAAAATCAGCCATGAAGTAAAGATGGATTTGCCTTCTGCTTTACTTTCATTTTGCTTTAGCCTACGTGACATCTTATATAGTAACTAGGAAGCGGGTGTGAAGATCTTCGATCTTTAATGTAATAAAGGTTTATATGATATGATCGGTCTTGAGTATTTATTTCACCTATGTTCTAAAAAGATAACACAGTTTCGATCCAAATCTTTTCTGGCTCCGATTTATTTCCAAACAACGCTTAAAGTATTGAATAAAATGTCATCTATAGTTTCTGGTTGCATTTTATTTCTTCCGCTTGACAAGCATTTTGGAGCCAGATCATATGTGGATCCCAACTATTTGGTAAAATATTACCAAATTGCCCATAGCGTAAATATAGCCATAAATAATTACATTTCCCGGGCTCCTAACTGACTGACCAAAAATTGTCCGTATATATCGGGATCCAAACAAAATGTAAGTATCAATTAGATCTACATAACGTGTATATTAACACTACCAAAAAGGTAATTAAAACACCTCTATCAGTATGTGTGAACAATTATACTCAATAAATCAGTATATAAAATTTTTGTACTATATTTCCTTTGGTGACGAATTGACTACCCCTTTTGTACTATAATGCTTTGGTGACGAATCTGCATGGTGACGAATTGTCCATCATCCAATGAGAGTATCCTCTTCATTCGTTTCACCGGAGCCCTCAGCGAAAAATAATATGAAATAGGCACAGCCTACAAGTCAAGCGAGCAAAGCTGTTAAATAATGGAGCATTTTAACAAATTAACACATAACCCCATAGCCTTATTCTAGTTTTGAAAACAGAATGAAGGGTTATTTAAAGCAAGTTGAAAGTAAAGCAGAATGCGCCTTACGGCGCATTCTGCTTTACTCCCAACCTGCCTTAAGTCAGAATCTGCTAGGATATAGAATATAATTTTATGGTACAGATTTTGGACTGTATCAAATGGAACTATTTACTTTTTGAACAGTTTGGATCCTGATCAGAAGCCTCGTAATTAGAAACTATATTTAGCATGGGCACGAAATTTATTTTTCAAGCAGTTTGGATCCTGATCAGGAGCTGCGTACGGCGGCGAATGATCAGGATCTACCGTACACAATTGTTGACACTAATGTTAATATTTCGAAATTTTGAGAACTGAATCTTCAAAGATACTGACAATTTATTTTCAATCAGTTTGGATCCTTATTAGAAGATGTGTACGGCGACGCATGGTCAGGATCAACATAATTATTGGCACTAATGTTTATATTAATAATTTCGAAACTTTGAGAACTGATGATCATAATGGCAAATTTGTTCCTAATGACTAAAGTTTCAAAGATACTTTGTGTCTGGGTAAAAACTATACATCAAGACATATATTTAATACACTAGATCTTATTACGATATTTACGCGAGGTTATATAATGTGCAAAAAACAATAAATTATCGACTAATAACATATTGAAAATGTTCCCTATGTATGCTTCGACCATAAATGGTACGTTTTGACTTGGTACGCTTTAACCATGGTACGCTTTGACTATAACCCATTAAGGCATATTTATTGGGTAATGGGTTAATAAACTAAATGATTTAATAACCTGAGGGCCCTGATATCGCTCAACTGTTGTACTGAAGCTTGAAAGCTTTACCTTTCTGTTTCATCCGTTTTAATCTAAATCCATTCAAATTTGTAGTATACCATGTAAAACTTTTTGGAATACAACCTCATAATTCTAGTATAGTAGAGTACATCAAGGGCAGATAACTAGAGCCTAAACAATACTGAAATGAAGCCTTTTTAGCATTTCAGAGTATATCAAGGGCAGATAACTATTGCCACAATGATTAGATTTCAACAATAATTGCACTCCTTTGAGAACTTATAGCTATATACTTTGTGTGCAAGTATAATCAAAATCCATTGAAAACTGTAGTTGCAAGAGTGTAAACGCTGTAAGATATGGCATTTTCAGCAATTCAAGGGCAGACAACTCTTGACCTATAGGTCTTATTTCAACCATAATCACACATATCTAAACAGTAAACTGTTATGGTCATATGCAATCTGGCCAAGTTTGAAAAAGACTAGATAAAAATTGTGGCCTCTAGAGTGTAAACACTGTTAAATATGGCATTTTAAGCAATTCAAAGGTAGATAATCCTCAACCTATTGGTCCGATTTCAACCATAATTAAACTCATCTAAACTGTTATGGTCATATACAATCTGAGCAAGTTTGAGATAGATTATATAAAAATGATGGCCTCTAGAGTGTAAACACCGTTAAATATGGCATTTTCAGCAATTCAAAGGTAGGTTACTCTCAACCTATCGGTCCGATTTCAACCATATTCAAACTCATATGAATTCTTATGGTCATATCCAATCTGAGCAAGTTTAAAATAGATTGGGTAAAAATTGTGGCCTATAGAATGCAAACACCCTTAAATATGGCATTTTCAGCAATTCAAAGATAGATAACTCTCAACCCATTTGTCTGGTTTCAAGCATAATCACACTCATCTGAACTCTTATAGTCATGTACAATATGAGCAAGGTTGAAGAAAAAGTGTGGCCGCTAGAGTGTAGACACTGTTAAATATGGCATTTTCAGCAATTCAAAGGTAGAAAACTCTTGATGTGATCTAGATCTATTGATCTGATTTCAAGCATAATCGAACTCATACAAAATCTTATGGTCATATATACAATCTGGCCAAGTTTGAGAAAGATTGGAGACATATTGTGGCTTCTAGAGTTTTAAAAACACTGTTGAACTTGGGTGGATTTGGGTGACTGGGCGAATTGATGAATGAGGATTAAGTGTATAGTTGGCACTAATATTATTACTTCCATATAGCTGACTGGCATTCAGATAACGAAAACTATTACAGAAAATGACTTTTTTCATGGCTATTGCCAATAGTATTGGACGGTGGGTTTTAATAGTGGATAGCCCTGGGTTTCTAGGTGTTTCGAAACCGGCTGAAACTGTCAATACTGCCAGACTATCTACGTAAATCTACCCCACCTGGCATGATCGAGCACAGTGTTGAAATCATCTGTGTATTATACACATGCACTTTGATATTGACAAGATTTATAAACAACATATCTGATATCACAGAAATAAAGATCTAGGCCTAGTCGAAACCGGTCGAATGTGTGTGACATTGTACTTTTCTAATCGTAGGAAGTGACGTCATAAACATCACAACTGATAAACAAAGGGGGGAAACTCAATAAAACAGTTTTGACTGTGTTGATAATTTCAGTAGGATGGTATAAACGAGCGAGGTTTTCTGATTTAAATTTGATGTGTGATTCTCGCAATTAATTATGTTTTCTTTGGAGATAACCGGAAATGTGCACTTAAAAAATCTCAAATAGACTCGTCCAGAGCTGAGAGGTCAGTCAGAATAGTCGCGCGTGTTAGACAATAACATCCTAGGGTAACCGGAAGCAAAAATTTTAACGAAACTTTTTTTGTTCAACATGTTATAAATAAAACGCGAGCAGGGTCGACCAGTATGTGAAAAATAGCTGAGAGGTCGCAAGTGATAGACAATAACTTCCGGGTCAACGTATGGGTAACCGGAAGCAAAATTTTTAACGAAACTTTTTTTGTTCAACATATGTTCATAAATAAAACGCGAGCAGGGTCGACCAGTCTGTGAAAAATAATGTAGCAAGTAGATCCGGCGGAAGTACAAAAAACCTACGAAGAAAAATCTATTCAATGTACATACAGGTTCATTCATTCATATTCTAACATACAGGTCTAAAAATGTGAATTTTAACTTGAAATTTATTGTACACATAGCTGTAGAAGCTCGCTTTGCTCGTTATTATAAAGATTATCATTTTAAATTAAAAAAAAAGGCAAATACAGTGAAGGAATGTGAAGAAAAATTAGTTTTCTAACTGAAAATAACTAGAGCTGTCATTGATAGGAACGTTATTGATGTATCGGCTTGCCAATAACTGTTCATCAATCAATATATCGACAGGGGTGCGGAAATCCCACGTTCGTCTCGTACATTTTTTGGCCCGCACAAAAATTTAATTGATTTTTGCATTTTAATTGTCCGCGGACAAGCACGGATTCGGGATAATATTATATTTGGAAGCCTAAATGTGCCTTCAAATCTGACCAAAATAGCTATAAATTCAAAGAAATGGAGATAATCTGCGACTTCTGACGTTTATGTTTGAATAAGGCGAATGTGTTCACTAAATAAGCTGATGAATAACTATTTGGATTTTTTTCTTCTAAACTTGATTTAAGCCGGCGAAAAATTCCCATTAACAGTGAGAACCACTGTGAAATAATAAAGAAGATGTTATAATTGGCCGGATTGAAAATGCGGTCTATAGATTGGCGAATGCCGCCCGTCTGTCTGTCTGTCTGTCTGTCCGTCCTCACTTTGGTTGACCTTTTTGTAAGTGTCAGTTTTAGCCAAAGCTTAAGTCCTACTGCAACCAAATTTGGCATGTACAGTTATAGTGAGGTCATCATCACATACTGTGGGTAACAAGGTCACTGTGACCTAGATTTCACGGTCCAATGACTTAGAGAATTCTTGGTTAACCTTTTCGTTTGCGTCTTGGTTTACCTTTTTGTTAACTAGTGTCAGTTTTAGTCAAAGTTTAAGTCCTACAGCAACCAAATTCGGCATGTACAGTTGTAGTGAGGTCATCATCACATGCGATATTTCGCACGAAAATGACAGATATCGCATCAAAATTTGTATAACGCGAATATTTCTCGCACTCGTTTCTCAGATACTTGCGAGCTAAAGTTTATTCTTCTCGATTTATTTCCGATATTTACAAACATTTTTGATCAATTTCGTCGAACGCCTTATCGTAATCGCAGCATCCCGCGCACCAATAAGTATAACAGCAAACCAATAAACGGAAAGGACCGAGAGTTCCGAATTTTGTATATAAAATCAAAACACATCCGGTTCAGAATAAAACGTTTACCAGACCGCACGTAGACTAATTGGTTAAGCAACGTCCTGTGAGGTTAGAATCTGGATGGGTGACCGGCAGGGATTACCGTCGGCCCGGTACACGTTATGTCCTCTGTCATTGGATCGTACTTTCTTTCGAAAACAGGAATGTAATTTCCCTTCACTGGATTGAATAACTGCACAATGCACCAAAATATCGTTCATTTTATTCCTTAGTTATCGTCGTAACCGCGCCGATAATTTTTGTCACTAGTTTTCGCGAACTGACCCTCTACAGACGAAAATGAATCTGCGGTAAACTATCAATTTATGGTATGGATTAAATCTTTTCACTAGATTTCGATAAGGAGAAGAAGAATAACAGTTCCATGTCATATAAATTTTATTTACACAAAATTCTCAAGCAATAGATATAGCAGTAGTGCTTGTTGGTACAAACAGACTACCAATTAAAATTTCTCTCATCATCTAAAAAAATCTCTCACTTTTTTTTGACAAATGAGAGAATTTCTCTCACTTGCATTCTGCGACAGAATAATCCCTGCAAAGCAAAATTGTAGACAATCCGGCCATACCGACATTGGCTGTTTCTCGTTTTAATCATATGATGCTTCAACACAAGTGAAACCGTCTGTAGTTAGGTCCGGTATTGTTTTGAAACCACTGTGTCGGTGTCCGTTTTGTAGCCCTTATCTTAAAATAATGTCACTTACGTTTTCACATTTGTTTATAACATGATTGACAGCTAAGAGGATGAAAAAGTTTCTTGTAAGAAAAGACAGTAAAACTAAAGCTGTTGGAGACAATGGCATTCAAAACGAAAGTGACTGTAACTACGAAAAAAATAAACGCAAGCGAACTTTTTATTGATTTTAAATGGTTACATGTCTGCCGTTTGTATCCCTAAATCGCTGATACTACAGTACCTCAGTGATACAGACCTCTGCTCAACCTGTGACCTCCAGTAAGAGGTCCTGTACTCTATTACTAGATACAAAATATATTCTCACGGACCCCTAGCCTACCCTCACAGGACTCGTTAGGAGTATGTGACCGTATCGCTAATTTCAAGTATTAGAGGTACGGTCACGTACCCCCAGTCACTACCTTTCGAATAATTTTTATTATAGTCATGTATGAATAATTGGCTGACATTTATAGAGTCAAGAAATTTAGCTTAACTCACTTGATTCTCGGTATTACAGTAACGTAACAGATAAGGGACCGACTAAGCACTCGGTGAATGCAATGCCCTGGCTAAAGCCCCGATCTCAATGTCCCGGTGCTGGCCCCGGTACGTCCCGGTTGAGATAGCCGGTGGACTTGGATGAGCCGGGGCGGTTTTTATGAAAAAAAAAATTGCGATCTCACATTCCCGGTGTCTCCCCTGGTGGAGCACCGGTTATGAAGCCGGACCTTCCTGGTGAGTTCCCAGTTTGGCCCGGCGTAGTTACGGTGCAGGGCCGGTCTGTTCCCGGTTAACCCCGGTATAATAATAACACGGTGTAACCCCGGCCATCGCCGGTGGTATCTGGATGACCACTGGTGTCGTCCCGATCAACCCCGGTTGTTCACCGGTGACGTGCCGGTGTTCGCCGGAAAGGACATAAACCGGGGCGGACGTGAATTAGTATCAATTCTCTTTTGTCTCTCGGGGTATATGAGATGAAAATCAAATACAAAGGAAATGCAATAAAATAGAACATAATAATGTTGTAGACTGTTCAAACTTCATTTTAATATGAGTTTCAAACAGTTTGCCCGGCGTCTGATCTGGTAACTTTCGTTTTTAAATATTAGATTTACCCTATACAATAGAGAGGATGATATTATTTCCTATTTAAACACAGACGAAACAGAAACGCTAAAAATAAAATGTAGTAATTCCCCTGATCACCTGGATGAAGCCGGTTCTGGTTTCTGTCCCGGTGACCCCCGGTTGTATTAAACATTTTAAAGCATCCGGGGAAGTTAGCCGGTGGAAGCTGGTCGATCCAGGATCGAGCTGGTCGCCCGCGGCGCCGCCAAGGTTGTACTCCAGGTGACTGCCGGTTTGCTAAACCGGGACTCACGGGGACCCAAACCTGGACAGTGAGATCGTGGCTTAAGCATCAGCTACGGGCTAATCCTAGCGTATTACAGTCGTTTTTTTTTGCTGTTAACTGAATTAGCAACATCACTTTTTGTCATAAAACAGTTAAATATAGTTTTGAGAAGAACTTATTACAAACCATGCCTTATTTATACTATGATGAGGTTGACAGGCTATCTCTAGATATGACCAAAAATCGCAGTTAAATGCACTCGGACTCGTACACATTTCTGGTATTTGAGTAGGTTTCCCTGGTCAAACAATGCAGCGAAAGGGCCATTTTAAAAACAAAATCAAGAGATCTAGTTCTAGATCTAAAGTTCCGTCCATCTACTCGTCCAGCTTGTCCGGAGCATAACTTCTAAAGTATATTAGCTATTGACTTCAAACTTCATATACAGATAGATCTTATTGACCAGGAGTGCAGTGCGCCAGAACCATTACTCTGACCTCAGTATTTTTGGAGTTATTGCCCTTTGTTATTTTTATCAAATTTAGGCTTGTCAGGAACATAACTTCCAAAGTATAATAGCTATTGACTTCAAACTTCATATACAGATAGATCTAATTAACTAGGAGTGCAGTGCGCAAGAACCGTTACTCTGACGTCAGTATTTTTGGAGTTATTGCCCTTTGTTGTTACATTTTTACCCAATTTAGGCTTGTCCGGAGCATTACTTTTAAAGTATAAGAGCTATTGACTTCAAACTTCATATACCGATAGATCTCATTGACTAGGAGTGCAGTCTGCAAAACCCGTTACTCTGTCATCAGTCTTTTTGGAGTTATTGTCCTTTGTTGTTATATTTTTACCCAATTTAGGCTTGTCCGGAGCATCACTTCTAAAGTATAAAAGCTATTGACTTCAAACTTCATATACAGATAGATCTCATTGACTAGGAGTGCAGTGCGCAAGAGCGTTACTCTGTCATCAGTATTTTTGGAGTTATTGCCCTTTGTTGTCATATTTTTACCCACTTTAGGCTTGTCCAGAGCATAACTTCAAAAGTGTAAGAGCTATTGACTTTAAACTTCATATACAGATAGATCTTATTTACTAGGAGTGCAGTGCACAAGAACAATAACTCTGCCATCAGTATTTTTGGTGTTATTGCCCTTTGTTGTTATATTTTTACCCAATTTAGGCTTGTCCCGAGCTTAACTTCCAAAGTATAGAAGCTATTGACCCCAAACTTCATATACAGATAGATCTTATTGACTAGGAGTGCAGTGCACAAGAACCATAACTCTATCATCAGTATTTTTGGAGTTATTACCCTTTGTTGATATATTTTTTATCCAATTTAGGCTTGTCCAGAACATAACTTCCAAAGTATAAGAGCTATTGACTTCAAACTTCATATACAGATAGATCTCATTTACCAGGAGTGCAATGCATAAGAACCTGTACTCTGACATCCATATTTTTGGAGTTATTTCCCTTTGTTATATTTTTATCCATTTTTTGAGTTGTTGCCCTTTGTTATTCTTTTCCAAGTTAGGGAGCACACATTAACTTTATCCAGAAACATTTATCTCTTGTGACAAGACCCCACTGGGGGTATGAATCACCATTTGTGATAGGTCTAGTTTGAATATGTACAGTCATGAGTCTCATGACTATGAAGCAGAAGATATAAATTCTATATTTCATCAAATGGTAGCTTTAAGAGGCTCGCAACCGGATTTAGCATTAAAAATAGTAATTTGTAAATATACGTCAAATGCTTATATAAATGGGTAAGATTTAGTTTAGGATAATAAATTCTGTTAAAAAATCCATTTAAAAAAAAAAAAAGAAGAAGCCCTGGTGGGATTCAAACCCGTGACCCTCCATGCGGAGAGAAACGTGAAAAAATGAGGAAGCTCCTATACTACCTCGGCTACCAGCGCTCTCTATATCTATAGTAGCGAATTAACGTACTTCACTAGCGGCGATCGATAGTACTTTTACTATTTTATTCGTCTCGGGTTTATGTCTGAGCCCGTGTAAAGGAGCAACAACAACAACTATACCGTTAGCTAACGCTATAGAAAAACTATGGAAAATATCTTAAAAAAAACTAAGATTCGGTGCCGATTCTTGAGACTTTTTTTGGACTGATCATATTTTTTTAATGTCAGAAGCCAAATAATGCCACAAATTTGCTTTTATTTGAGTATTTTATTTTATTTTGACAAGTACACCATCCGGTTGCGAGTCCCTTTAAAGCAGGCTGAAAGTAAAGCAGAATGCAGTATATTGCACCTTAAGGCGCGTTCTGTTTTACTTTAAACCTGCCTAAAGTGGTAATTTATCTTCAAAATATGAAAATATATGTGCAGGGTTAAAGTATAAACTGAAAGACATCCTTTTTGTTGCAGATAAAAGCCAGTCTGGACTTGGACACAACCAATGTTAAGGTGAATATTTGTTTACTTTTGAACTGACATAACCTGTTTTCTGTTCTATAGACAGGTGGTTGTTTTAAGCATGTTGAAAGTAACACGGAATGCTTGTTACTGCAATGGTACATATACATCCAGGTATGAAGCTTGCAAGGGTAACCATATAGCTGGTTCCCTCATCGAGTTTGGTACCTGGCATGAGTCATATTATGATGTATGAAGAACTTGCATTTTGTGTTGGAAGTTTGGTGTTCCTAAACCAAGCTAATGCGTTTATAGGCCGTAAAGAGGTAAATACAACATTATTTATTGTATTTTCTATGCGATCTATTTTAAGATTGATATTATAAGTTACACGGTATAAAATAATTTAGGCAGGGTGAATTGGCTTGTATGACGGTTTTGGATTCCGAATTTCCTGAACGCGAAGGAAATAAGGAATCCAAAACGGTCATACAAGGCCATACAGAGTTTTTCCCGGTCTAAATGAGGATTAATTTTATTCCCAGCTGAAGAAAATCATAATGCCTGAGCTGTTATCTCTCCTTTTCTGAGTTTTATATTACATTTTTAGTTCACCAGAGCTTATGTCTGAGTCCTGACTTAATTTTCTATAGCAACTTTCGTCGCTATGGATAAAACGATGGAAAATATCTAAAAAAACTAAGATTTGAAGATTTTTCGAGAGGGTGTTATTAGACTGGTCATATTTTTCCAATGCCAGATGCACGATAATGCTACCCTTTTGTAATTTCTTTTATTTTTTGCAAATGCACCATCTGGTTGCGAGTGGCTTTAAGTCACATATTTGGCTATATCTTTATGAGATTCTGTCAGTGCCATGTCCTTCATAAAATTTAGGTCATACTTGAAGCTTGGTCATGTGGGATCTTAAAGTAGGTAAAATCGCAAAACTATGGGATATGCCGTCAGTCATTGTGTTACACAAGCTGTTCTCACCTTGCGGACGGAGATATCCAGAAAAGGTGGGGGGGGGGGGGGGGGGGGGGGGGGGGGGGGGGGGGGGGGGGGGGTTGAGATTACCTTATCTGTCTGGACGGACAAGTCAAATTAATTGATGTTAATTAGATAACGAATCCATTGGGAACAATAAATGAACATTAATTTATTGTGGTGTTTCATGGGATGACGTAACGACCGAGTCTAGGATTGAAATGTTATTATTTATTAAGCGAGTCTTGGCGTGCTAAATAATTTTTCTATTCTAGCCCAGGTTTAGATCAGTTTGTCTCATACAACGACTAGTGACAGGTTCTTTTTCTCACATAACCAATAGTTTTAATCTATTTTAGCTCAGCAAAGCATGACAAGAAATTGTGTATGATTATGGGGACAGCAATTATCTCTGATGGAGGAATGAGGTAAGTTTTTTTACATCTCTCTTTTAGTCGAAACTCTTCAAAAGTTATTAAAAAATTATGAACCAATGCAAATTAAGGAAAAATCTGTTTGTGTCAAAATGTAGGGTTACAAATCTCATCGGATTTTAATGCAACTAGGTCAAAATGTTTATCTCAATTATAACTAGGTCATGGATGAATATGGGAAATGTCCGGTCAAAAACATGGTAATTAGATCATATCAGACAACATTTGTTAATAGCTAGAAGCTAAAAATCTTTTTAAATGTTGATAAAACTTGGTAAAAATGTTTTTTATTGATATCTAGGTCAGGGTTGAATGTTGGTTGTGTCGGGACAAAATATAGGTCACTGGGTCAAATCATAAGAATACATTTTTAGCTCACCTGGCACGAAGTGCCAAGGTGAGCTTTTAGGACCGCTGGATGTCTGTCGTCTGTCCGTCTGTCTGTCTGTTCACAATTGGTTCGTTAACACTCTAGCTGCTACAAATTTCATCCAATCTTCATGGAACTTGATGACAATGTTTGTCTTGGTGAAATCTAGGTCAAGTACGATTGTGGGTCATGTCAGATCAAAAACTAGGTCACTAGGTCAAATCATAGAAAAATCTTGTTAACACTCTAGAGGCTACAAATCTTATTGGATTTTAATGAAACTGTCAAAATGTTTGGCTCATTGATATCTAGGTCAAGTTTGAATATAGGTCATCCTCGGTCAAAAACTAGGTCACTAGGTCAAATCATAGAAAAATCTTGTTAACACTCCAGATTCTACAAATCTCATTGGAATTTAATGCAACCTAGTCAGAATGTTTGCCTAATTGATATCTAGGTCAAGTTCGAATATGGGTAATGTCAGGTCAAAAACTAGGTCACTAGGTCAAATCATTGGAAAACATTGTTTACACTCTATAGGCTACAAATCTCACCGTATCGTCATGAAGCTTGGTCAAAATGTTTGCCTCATTCATATCTAGGTCAAGTTCGAATGTGGGTCATGTCCGGTCAAAAACTAGGATACTAGGTCAAATCAAAGAAAAACCTTGTTAACACTCTAGAGGCTACAAATCTCAATGGATCTTAATGAAACTTGGTCAGAATGTTTTCCTCATTGAAATCTAGGTCAATTTCGAATGTGATTCATGTCCGGTTAAAAACTAGGTCACTAGGTCAAATCATAGAAAAACCTTGTTAACACTCTAGAGGCTACAAATCTCAATGGATCTTTATGAAACTTCATCAAAATGAATGTCTTGATGAAATCCAGGTCAAGTTCGAATGTGGGTCATGTCCGGTCAAAAACTAGGTCACTAGGTCAAATTTTAGAAAAATCTTGTTAACATTATAAAGGTTGATTATGGGTCATGTTCAGTCGTTATCTAGGTCACTATAGGTCATGTTTTACATGGTGTACCAGGTGAGCGATTTAGGGTCATGGTGGCCCTTGTTTACACTAGCAGTGATTCTTTTACCTGTGCATCCTGAGTTCTGTACTCATTAAATTTGCCAGGGACTCATTATTTGAAAAGTTGCGCATCCCATGGACCCAAAGCTTTTCTGGCATTTATTAACACATTACTCCATATGATATAAGTTGAATTATAACACAGTTGTTTGCCTTTATTGTACTCTTCCACTGCCGTGAATAATTCTACAGTACTTGTATATTATGCAACATCTTTATCCCAGCAGATAGTAGGACATATGCTACCAATGCGTGAGACACCTGGTGGCTTTTAAATAAGTATGATAAATCAAGCATCGTTACTCTACGAAATCGTGCATATCAGTTACCTCCCAAAGGTACCTTCAGTTCCAAACAATCTCCAATAATTGCGTATTATAAACGTTAAATGCATGCCATGAAATTGTACTTGGTAAATGAAAGTACGTGAAACTTAGCAAATACTCTTATCTAATAAGGCTAAGTTAATTACCCAGAACTTTATCAAATTGAATATAAGCGTTAATAGCCTGGGAACACATAGAAAAAGCTGTCTGCTTTTTTAGGCCATTTGTATAGGTATATAAGTGCCTGTAGTTTCAAACGAAGCATTATAACTTATTCTTTTTTAGCTCACCTGAGCTAGCTCAGGGTGAGCTATTGCAATCCTTGAATGTCCGGCGTCCGTCGTGCGGCGTCAACAATTTTAGTGTTTACACTCTAGAGACCACAATTTTTATCCAATCTTTCTCAAACTTGCTCAGATGGTATATTGCCAGAAGAGTTCGAATGAGTTCGATTATGGTTGAAATCGGACAAATAGGTCATGAGTTATCTACCTTTGAACTGCTGAAAATGCCATATTTAACAGTGTGTACACTCTAGAGGCCACAGTATTTATCCAATCTTTCTAAAAACCTGCCAAGATTGTATATGACCATAAGAGTTCGGAAGAGTTCGATTTTGGTTGAAATAGGACAAATAGATCAAGAGTAATCTACCTTTGAATTGCTGAAAATGCCATTTTTAACAGTGTTTACACACTAGAGTTCACAATTTTTATCAAATCTTTCTTAAACTTGGTCAGATTGTATATTACTATAAGAGTTCAGATGAGTTTGATTATGGTTGAAAGCAGACTTATAGGTCGAGAGTTATCTACCTTTGAATTGCTGAAAATGCCATATTTAACGATGTTAACACTCTAGAGGCCACAAATTTTATCCAATCTTTCATAAACTTACTCAGATTGTATATTATCATAAGACTTCGGATGAGTTCAATTTTAGTTGTAATCTGATCAATAGGTCAAGAGTTATCTACCTTTGAATGGCTGAAAATGATATATTTAACAGTGTTTACGCTCTAGAGGCCACAATATTTATCCAAGCTCTCTCAAACTTGCCCATATTGTATATGACCATAAGAGTTGGACAAAGGGTGATTATGGTTGGAATCAGACAAATAGATCAAGAGATATCTACCTTTGAATTGCTGAAAATGCCATATTTTACAGCGTTTACACTCTTGCAACTACAGTTTTCAATGGATTTTGATTATACATGTACTTGTACACAAAGGATGTAGCTATACATTCTCGAAGGAGTGAAATTATTGTTGAAATGTAATCATTGTGGCAATAGTTACCTGCCCTTGATATACTTTGAAATGCTAGAAAAAGGCTTAATTTCAGTATTGTTTAGGCTCTAGTTATCTGCCTTTGATGTACTCTACTATACTACAGTAGGTCGACAAACTTGAGTGGATTTAGAATAAAACGGGTGAAATTCAAAGGTAAAGCTATCAGGCTTCATTACAAATGGTGAGCGATATCAGGGCCTTCAGGCCCTCTTGTCACCATTGTCTTATTATTCACACCTATAGCTTTTATTGTGAGAAGTTTCATCAATTTAATTTCAGTTAAATTTTGATTCAGTGAGTGTTTTCATTGAATTGGAGCCGAAAACAATTAAGAAAAAAACATATATATCGGGCAAAAAAAGATCCTTCGGAGATTTCATTTGGTCGCATATGTCCATAAAGCAGGTTTGAAGTAAAACAGAAGTGCTTTAAGGCAAAATCTGCTTTACTTTCAACCTGCTTTAAGTTGTCACCTGTCTTCAAAGCAGGAAATAAGTTATAGGATATAGGGTAAATTTTTAGCTCTAGAAGCTACAAATCTCATTTGATCTTAATGAAACTTTTCTCAAATTTTTTGCCTCATCAAAATCTAGGCCATGATTGAATGTGGGTCATGTGAGGTCAAAATCTAGAGCACTATAGGTCAAGTTTTACATGGTGTACCATGTGAACAATATAGGGCCATCATGGCCCTCTTTTTTAAAGTGTTGCATGTAGTTAAAGTTAGTATGTGTATCATATTTTGTCAATTTCAGAAAGAGATGATTTCAGTTTGGAAGATCACGTAACACAGTGGGGAAAAAAAGAAAAAGCTCAGGTAATACTGATTGATCCATTTTATGCGGCTCACCGTATATTCTAGTGTAAACATACTGTATTTCTCCTTGTAGATACCCAGTATGACTTATAGTTGGGGCAAATTGTTTCGGTCCTCGCTGCTTGTCTGTCCACAGATTGAAACTTGACCATAAATTTTGAATCACATATGATCTATAAAGACTTCAATAAAATATGATAGAGACTTCATAGTTTGCATTTGGTCTCAATTCAAGGTCAACGTCATGTAGAGGTTATTTAAATACTTAATAGGCTGAATTTAACATTGGTCATAACTTTTGAACTTAGTAACATGTGATAGAAACTTCATAGTCGGTATGTGTACTCATCTGATAAAGCTCTTGATTTCAATACAAGTTTGGTCATGTCTGTCAAAGTCATAAGAGGTTATGGTAAAGTCAGGAGTGCAGTGTATAAGAACCGTTACTCTGTCATCAGTATTTTTATTGTTTGTTGTTATATTTTATCGAATGTAGTCTTGTCTGGAACATAATAATTTGCCAAAGTATAAGAGTTATTGACCTAAAACTTAATATACAGATTATGTATATATCATTGTCTAGGAGTGCCATGCTCAAGAACTGTTACTCTGTCATCAGTATTTTTAGCTCACCTGGCACTTAAGTGCCAAGGTGAGCTATAAGGATCGCTGGATGTCTGTCCTCCGTCCACAATTGCTTGTTAACATTTAAATGGCCACACATTTCATTGGATCTTCATGAAACTTGATAACAATGTTTATCTTAATGAAATCTAGGTCAAGTGCGAATGAGGGTCATGTCCCGTTAAAAACTAGGTCACTAGGTCAAATCAAAGAAAAACCTTGTTAACACTCTAAGGACTACACATTTCATTTGGTATTCATGATAATTAGTTTTAATGTTTGTCTTGAAAAATGTAGGTCAAGTTCGAATGTGGGTCATGTCCAGTCAAAACCAGGTCACTATGTCAAATCATAGTAAAAACCTTGTTAACACTCTAGAGGCTACAAATCTAATTTATATCAAGGTCAAGTTTGAATGTGGGTCATGGCCAGTTAAAAACTAGGTCACTAGGTCAAATCATAGGAAAACCTTATGAAAGTCTCTAGAGGCTACAAATCTAATTGGATTTAAATGCAACTAGGGTATAATGTTTGCCTAATTGATATCTATGTCAAGTTTGAATGCGGGTCAGTTCGGGTCTAAAACTAGGTCATTAGCCACTAGGGCAATTCATAGGAAAACCTTGTTAACACTTTAGAGGCTACAAAACTCATCCAATCTTCATGACACTTACTTAAAATGTTTGCCTCATTGATATCTAGGTCAAGTTCCAACATGGGTCAGGTCTGGTCAAACACTCAGTCACTAGGTCAAATAATTGGAAAACCTTACTCATACCCTAGAGGTTACAAAACTTATCCGATCTTCATGACACTTGGTAAGAATGTTTACCCAATTGATATCCAGGTCAAGTGTTAATGTGGGTCATGTCTGGTCAAAAACTAGGTTACTCTAGGTCAAATCATAGAAAAACTTTGTTAACACTCTAGAGGCTACAAGTCTCAATGGCTTTAAATGCAAAAAAAAATAGAATGTTTGCCTAATTAATAATATGGGTCATGTCAGGTCAAAACTAGGTCACTAGGTCAAATCAAAACCAGTGTTAACTCAGATCTGAATGATGCTTGCCTACATCAAATCAAGGTCAAAATCAAATGAGGGTTGTGTCTGGTCAAAAACTAGGTTACTAGGTCAACTCATAGAAACATCTTGTTAACATTCTACTGTTGATTGTGGGTCATGTCTAGTCATACATAATCTAGGTGGTGGCCTAGCGGTATAGTCACTGTGACTTACATCACTAAGCTCCTCACCGCTGTTAGTTCGAATCCCAGTAGGGTCGTTCGGATTTTTCATGTGGGGAAGCCTTCCAGCTGGCTTGCGGAAGGTCGTTGGTTCTACCCAGTTGCCGATTTGTGCCTGTTACAGTGCATAAAGGGCTTCTGGGGTCTTCTTCCACCTGTGATTAGCTGGACGTTGCGATATGACTGAAATACTGTTGAAAGCGACGTAAAATCAAAACAAACAAACATAATCTAGGTCACTATAGGTCAAGTTTTACATGGTGTACCAGGCGAGCGATTTAGGGTCAATGTGTCCCTTGTTGGAATTACTTCCCTTTGTTGTTATATTTTATCCAAATTAGGCTTGAAGTTATTGCATTTTGTTATAGTTGGGGAGCACATTAGTGCACACAACAAATTTATCCTGAAACATTTACCTCTTGTGACAAAACCCTACTGGGGGTTTGAATCACCATTTCTGATTGGTCTAGTTTTCCAGCTCATCCAGTGGCCTTAACTCTGTAATTCTTTGGAAGAGTGGAATGAAGATTTGGGTCGTGAAAATTAACACTTCATTTTTAATTATGCATATACAAAGTTTTATATGAATTGGTACAGAAATGTAGCATTGGTTTGGATCCAAAAATGTACAAGTCCCATCAGTGGCCATAACTTTACCTATCTTAAAACAACTCACTTGAAAAATGTCATGTCATGCACATATACACTTCATGTTAAATGCATATGCAAAGTTTGATGTCAATCGGTACAGAAATGTAGAAGTCATTTGCATCAAAGCTTTTATCAGTAAGAAAAGGTCATAAAGTAGCTGTTTGTCCTTGATTGGTAGAAAAAACTTCCCAAAACAACCATGTGATACTCCCTCATTTCTCTGGTGAGCTCTTCAGGACCCTTTTGTTGATCTTTTTTATGCCCCCGGCATATGCAAAGGCATATCGTAATTGTCCATCCATGCGTGTGTGCGTCCGTAACAAGGTTAAGTAGATGTTACCGTTTCGTCTAGCATCAACACCGCTTACTCAAATACTTTGACACTTATACAGTTATTGCTTTGGACCATTCCCTATCCACCAATATCAACAAACCATGATTTTGACCTTGACCTTATTTGTACTTAGAATATTTAGATAGGCTATTTCTTGGAAAACTAGATTTTACCATTTCATCTAGCATCAACACAACTGACTACAATGTGTTGATACTTATTCGGATATTACCTTGGATCACTACCAATCCACCCATATTACCCAACCTTGATTTTGACCGTGACCTTGACTTAATTTGAACTTAGAATATTTTAAATAGGCTCTTTCTCAGTTAACTAGATTTTACCGTTTCATCTAGCATCAACACTGCCTAGTACAATGCTTTTGTACTTATACAGTTATTGACATGGACTATTACCAACTCACCAAGAATATCCAAACTCAGTTTGATCTTGACCGTGACCTAATTTTGACTTAGAAAAGATTTAGAATATTATTATTGTCAAGGATGCCACCGGGGGCATAAGTGTTTATTGAACGCGCAGTCTTGTTTCCATTTGTTATATGCTCAGATGGGATATAGGCTCTAGGTGACCATTTTGGCTGTAAAATTTGATATTAATCCAGAGTCATAATGGCCCATATGGGACATAGTATTGTATGGTGAAATTTATCATATTTTATGCAATGAGTCACAAATACCTGGAGCCCGTTTCAGAAAACTTCGAACAACAAAAAAGATTGTAAGTCTAAACTTTAAATACATTTAATATCTCCATCTAATCAAGCCTTGTGACTAAAAAAATGACTCCAAACCGATGTCACAAGACAGCATTAGATGGAGAAATAAATAATAGTTGAGCATTTTATAATCTGACTTATGACAACATTTGTCGTATGAATATTTATGAAACGGGCCCCTGGTTGCTAAATGTCTGATTTCTTTTAGAACTTTTGTGTAAAATGTAAGTTCGTTTTCTGTTTTTAAGGCAAAGACCAGATAATGGAATATCTGAAAAGGTGCAAGCCACAGTCACTGTTAGCTTTTTGGAAACCCCAGCAGTATGTGAAAGCAAGAACAAAGCTTTTCAATGAAAGGAAAACACTGAGAACAGAAGCCAGAGCAACACATTAAAGAGAATTACAGTGAACAAAACATGTTTCTGAAGGGTGTGTGTGTGTGTGGGGGGGGGGGGGGGGGGAAAACACAAAGAGCATGCTGCTTGACACTTTTACAAGGAGTGTTTCATAACTAACGAACTTGAACAATAACTTGGATATAATAAGTGTGACATATCAGTGAAAAGGACAATTATTTACTATTGTATAATGCACGATAAGATCACAAAACTTGATAAATCACAATACATGTACTAACCTAAATTACCCCTTTCAAGAGCACTTGAACATAGCACTTTTCGTACATTTTGCAATAAGTTCTCAAAAAGTACATTTTGTTAAATTTGACTGACTACAATGCTTACAGTTGTTGCGTTGGACCAATACCAATCAACTCATACTACCAAACGTTGATTTTACCTTGACCTAATTTGGGCTTTAAATATCTTAAATGGGCTATTTCTTAGTTAACTAGACTTTACTGTTTCGTCTAGTATCAACACTATTTACTACAATCCTTGATACTTAAACAGTTATTGTCATGGACCAATTCACTGTTATTGCTAAACCTCAATTCTAAGTTTAACTTGACTTAATTTGGACTCAAAAAGTTTCAGAAGGGGACATAATTAAGTGTTCATGGAAACACCCTTGATAATATATTCTCAGAGCAAGTATAGCTATATTGTTGATATTTTACAAAATGATAATATCTCAAACAGTGTACCGTAGTTGGTGCATATTTGACAAAAAAATTTATGGACTTATTTAGAATAATAAAGTGGCTACAATAGGGAAAGAATCGGGTCTCACAGAGACCCACATGATTAAAAAATGTGGAGATCGTGTGTTAGAAATTGCCATGTGGGCAGCTAGCCAGTTACCTGGAAGGGAGTCCTCTGTCGTTGACAATACACCCACCTCTGCACGTTAATAGAAAATCTGATGTTGATATACTTGTATCAAAGTTTATTAAAAAACAAATTACCAGTACCCTGGAGTGGGGGTCATCTGGGTTAATGTTGTGACTTATCAAGTTAATTTGTCTTCAAAACTATATGGGACAATGTATTTATTATGGGTGAATATCATCATGTTAATTTGCAAAAGTGATATTCAATGCCATCGTGGTTGTCATCTGTTGCTTGTTTCAATATATTGTCTACAGAAGTATTACAAGACTTGTTGTTTTCTTAACCTTCTCTTACTGAATATTCATGTAAAAATCTGACCCACAATGAACATCATCATCTGAGCTAGCTTATCATCTATTAACACATTCAAAATTTACAGTGTATTTGTCAAGATCACACTT
Organism: Gari tellinella; assembly: GCA_922989275.2. NCBI lineage: Eukaryota > Metazoa > Mollusca > Bivalvia > Cardiida > Psammobiidae > Gari > Gari tellinella. The sequence goes on from OV277866.1 coordinate 53,820,960, forward strand.
GTCGTATTCAAACTGTAATCTGCCCGTCTGCTCGGTTTTTATGCCTCCGGCATCGACAGATGCGGAGGCATATAGTAATCGTCCAGTCTGTCCGTCTGTGTGTCCGTAACAAGGTTAAGTAGAATTTACTGTTTCGTCTAGCATCAACACCGCTTACCCAAATGCTTGGATACTTATACAGTTGTTGCCTTGGATCATTCCCTATCCACCAATATCTCCAAACTTTGATCTTGACCTAATTTGGACTTAGAATATTGTGAATAGGCTATTTCCTGGTTAACTAGAATATACCGTTTCGTCTAGCATCAACACATCTGACTACAATGCTTTGATACTTATACAGTTGTTGCATTTGACCATTCCCTATCCACCAAACTTTGATTTTGACCTTGACCTTGACCTAATTTGGACTTAGAATATTTAAAATAGGCTATTTCCGGGTTAACTAGATTTTACCGTTTCGTCTAGCATCAACACTGTTTACTACAATGCTTCGATACTTATACAGTTATTGCTTTGGACCATTACCAACTCACCAATAATACCCAAGCTCAGTTTGACCTTGACCTAATTTGGATGCCACCGGGGGCATAAGCGTTTATTGAACGTGCAGTCTTGTTTTTTTATACGCCCACCTCAAGAAGTGGTCGTATATTGGCATGGCCCTGTCTGTCCGTCCGTGAATAAGTTCGTTCGTTTGTCTGTTCTTCTGTCAACATTTTGTTTGTCCTCAGTTTTTCCAGAAAACTATTGAACGGATATTAATGAAACTTCACACAAATGGTATATGCATAAAGATCTGAATGTGAGTCGAGTTGAGGTTAATTCAATTTTTCGTTACAGAGTTATCTGCCTTTGATGTACTTAAACATGCTATAATAAGCTTGTCCGGAGTTTTCTCGAAAAGCCGTTAGAGGAATATTAATGAAACTTCACACAAATGTTAAAAAAATTAAGATCTGAAGCTGAGTCAAGTTTGAGGTTCATTTCATTTTTCGTTACAGAGTAATCTGCCCTTGATATACTCAAATATGCTATAAAAAGCTTGTCCGGACTTTTTGAAGGATGTTGATGAAACGTCACACAAATGTTAAAGTCATCAAGATCTGAAAATGAGGGAAATTTTAGAATAATTTGATTTGTTGTTACATAGTTATCTGACCTTGATGTACTAAAATATGCTATAAAAGGCTTATTTGACAGTGTTAACACACTAAGCAACTACAGTTTTGAATGGACTTTGATAATATTTACCCACAGTATAATTATTGAAGTAAAAGTTCATGAAAGAGTTGATTATTATTGAAATCGGATCATTGTGTCAATACTTATTTGCCCTTGGTGTACTCAGATATGCTAGAAAAGGTTTTTTATGCCCCCGGCATCTATAGATGCGGAGGCATATAGTAATCGTCCTGTCCGTCCCTCTGTCCGTCTGTAACAGGTTAAGTAGATTTTACCGTTTCGTCTAGCATCAGCATAACTGACTACAATTCTTTGGTACTTATACAGTTGTTGCCTTGGATCACTACCAATCCACCCATATTGCCCAACCTTGATTTTGACCTTGACCTTGACCTAATTTGGACTTAGAAAAAATTCAGAATATATTGTCAAGGATGCCACCGGGGGCATAAGTGTTTATTGAACGCGCATATTCGAGTTTAAGGTGACCGATATTAGTTTAAGGAGACCGATTGATATATATATATACAACATAAATGGAAAACAATTATTCTAAATTCAAATTAATGTATTATCAATGGTTTTTCTCTCAAATTATTCAAATTAATGTATCAATTGTTTTCTCTCAAATTATTTGGGAGTTTTAAGTAGACACAACATATATTCCAGTTTAAGTTGACCGATTTTAGTTTAAGGAGACCGATTCATATGTATACAAGATAAAAGGAAAAAAATTCATTCTGAATTCAAATTAATGTATTATCAATGGTTTTTCTCTCAAATTATTCACTGGCGGATGTAGTCGAGGGGTAAAGCACCAACATTACTAAAAACAAGAATGCGCGTTCAATAAACACTTATGCCCCCGGTGGCATCCTTGACAATGCTAGACGAAACAGTAAATTCTACTTAACCTTGTTACGGACACACAGACGGACGGACTGACGGATATGACGATTACTATATGCCTCCGCATCTGTCGAGCAGACGGGCAGATTACACAGTTTGAATAAGACAAGTGTGATCTTGACAAATACACTGTAAATTTTGAATGTGTTAATAGATGATAAATGAATGAATGAATGAATGGTGTTTTACGGCCCATCGACACAAAAAGGTCATTTAGAGCCGAAAATAGATGATAAGCTAGCTCAGATGATGATGTTCATTGTGGGTCAGATTTTTACATGCATATTCAGTAAGAGAAGGTTAAGAAAACAACAAGTCTTGTAATACTTCTGTAGACAATATATTGAAACAAGCAACAGATGACAACCACGATGGCATTGAATATCACTTTTGCAAATTAACATGATGATATTCACCCATAATAAATACATTGTCCCATATAGTTTTGAAGACAAATTAACTTGATAAGTCACAACATTAACCCAGATGACCCCCACTCCAGGGTACTGGTAATTTGTTTTTTAATAAACTTTGATACAAGTATATCAACATCAGATTTTCTATTAACGTGCACTAGCGCGTTCAAGTACCGTATCAGCGAACAGTAACGTTAACCAATGCAAACAACCCATATAGTACGACATCTAACGTTCACCGATACTCTTCAATAATAACTCATTGCGCCCCAATGTTTATTAACTTTTCAAGGGTAAAAACGATTTATGTGCGAATCTAAATAAACCAAGCCAAAGTGCACTAATCAACTGAAATGCATCAATTTTACCGCATATAAAAATAAGATTTAGCTGCTTAGATGTAAGCTACTTTGTTTGATACACTAAGTATCGGAAAATGTTGGTTTATTGATGAGAAATTAAGTCGGGACTGTTCGCTGGTTTTATTAAATTCATTTGGTAGCCATTTTGTTTTCCTTGTTGGGGATGGCGAACTACCTGTGAGGCCGTTCGCAATCGGTAACAGCGTAACGGTCGTTAGAGGTGAATTGTTACCGTTTTCCGTTGCAATCGATTGCATCGATACGGTACTTGAACGCGCTACAGAGGTGGGTGTATTGTCAACGACAGAGGACTCCCTTCTAGGTAACTGGCTAGCTGCCCACATGGCAATTTCTAACACACGATCTCCACATTTTTTAATCATGTGGGTCTCTGCGAGACCCGATTCTTTCCCTATTATAGCCACTTTATTATTCTAAATAAGTCCATAAATTTTTTTGTCAAATATGCACCAACTACGGTACACTGTTTGAGATATTATCATTTTGTAAAATATCAACAATATAGCTATACTTGCTCTGAGAATATATTATCAAGGGTGTTTCCATGAACACTTATGTCCCCTTCTGAAACTTTTTGAGTCCAAATTAAGTCAAGTTAAACTTAAAATTGAGGTTTAGCAATAACAGTGAATTGGTCCATGACAATAACTGTTTAAGTATCAAGGATTGTAGTAAATAGTGTTGATACTAGACGAAACAGTATAGTCTAGTTAACTAAGAAATAGCCCATTTAAGATATTTAAAGCCCAAATTAGGTCAAGGTAAAATCAACGTTTGGTAGTATGAGTTGATTGATATTGGTCCAACGTTGGCAACAACTGTAAGCATTGTTGTCAGTCAAATTTAACAAAATGTACTTTTTGAGAACTTATTGCAAAATGTACGAAAAGTGCTATGTTCAAGTGCTCTTGAAAGGTGTAATTTAGGTTAGTATTGTGATTTATCAAGTTTTGTGATCTTATCGTGCATTATACAATAGTAAATAATTGTCCTTTTCACTGATATGTCACACTTATTATATCCAAGTTATTGTTCAAGTTCCAAGTTCGTTAGTTATGAAACACTCCTTGTAAAAGTGTCAAGCAGCATGCTCTTTGTGTCCCCCCCCCCCCCCCCCCCCCCCCCCCCCCACACACACACCCTTCAGAAACATGTTTTGTTCACTGTAATTCTCTTTAATGTGTTGCTCTGGCTTCTGTTCTCAGTGTTTTCCTTTCATTGAAAAGCTTCGTTCTTGCTTTCACATACTGCTGGGGTTTCCAAAAAGCTAACAGTGACTGTGGCTTGCACCTTTTCAGATATTCCATTATCTGGTCTTTGCCTTAAAAACAGAAAACAAACTTACATTTTACACAAAAGTTCTAAAAGAAATCAGACATTTAGCAACCAGGGGCCCGTTTCATAAAACTTCATACGACAAATGTTGTCATAAGTCAGATTATAAAATGCTCAACTATTATTTATTTCTCCATCTAATGCTGTCTTGTGACATCGGTTTGGAGTCGTTTTTTTAGTCACAAGGCTTGATTAGATGGAGAAATCAGATATTAAATGTATTTAAAGTTTAGACTTACAATCGTTTTTGTTGTTCGAAGTTTTCTGAAACGGGCTCCAGGTATTTGTGACACATTGCATAAAATATGATAAATTTCACCATACAATACTATGTCCCATATGGGCCTTAATATCAAATTTTACAGCCAAAATGGTCACCTAGAGCCTATATCCCATCTGAGCATATAACAAATGGAAACAAGACTGCGCGTTCAATAAACACTTATGCCCCCGGTGGCATCCTTGACAATAATAATATTCTAAATCTTTTCTAAGTCAAAATTAGGTCACGGTCAAGATCAAACTGAGTTTGGATATTCTTGGTGAGTTGGTAATAGTCCATGTCAATAACCGTATAAGTACAAAAGCATTGTACTAGGCAGTGTTGATGCTAGATGAAACGGTAAAATCTAGTTAACTGAGAAAGAGCCTATTTAAAATATTCTAAGTTCAAATTAAGTCAAGGTCACGGTCAAAATCAAGGTTGGGTAATATGGGTGGATTGGTAGTGATCCAAGGTAATATCCGTATAAGTATCAACACATTGTAGTCAGTTGTGTTGATGCTAGATGAAATGGTAAAATCTAGTTTTCCAAGAAATAGCCTATCTAAATATTCTAAGTACAAATAAGGTCAAGGTCAATGTCAAAATCATGGTTTGTTGATAATGGTGGATAGGGAATGGTCCAAAGCAATAACTGTATAAGTGTCAAAGTATTTGAGTAAGCGCTGTTGATGCTAGACGAAACGGTAACATCTACTTAACCTTGTTACGGACGCACACACGCATGGATGGACAATTACTATATGCCTCTGCATATGCCAGGGGGCATAAAAAAGATCAACAAAAGGGTCCTAAAGAGCTCACCAGAGAAATGAGGGAGTATCACATGGTTGTTTTGGGAAGTTTTTTCTACCAATCAAGGACAAACAGCTACTTTATGACCTTTTCTCACTGATAAAAGCTTTGATGCAAATGACTTCTACATTTCTTTACCGATTGACATCAAACTTTGCATATGCATTTAACATGAAGTCAGTGACCTGGAAAGAATTTTTTTCTATGTGACTATGGCCCATCATCTATAATTTTTTATGTGACATTTCAAAAATCTATGTGACATTTTGAAATTTTATGGGCCAATTTTTAAAATGCTTAAATTTCAATAAAAATCAATGTTTTTTACATACCTTTATTCGTAAGTAAGAACTTATACAGGTATACTATTTCTGAACTAAAGGTGTGTGGCATATCTGATTGAAAAATAGATAATCATATGATACAAAGTGCACAACCCTATGCATTTGTATTCGTTCTAGTTTGTTAAATTAAGTCTAGAGGGCGTATCGCGGGTGTAGCCCATACTGTTGTAGCAGACAGAGTTGGGTCGATTGCTATTAATTATGACAAATACTTACATAACTTGTTGACTATTCATCCCCAAATGATCAAATTCTATAAAACATCCAATCAATCACCTGAAATATCCGTCGGTCTGGTGTTTTCAGCTATTTTATTTAGTAACAGGTTCGACGAAAAAGTTCAAACTTTCCTTCAAATCCGTTGTATCTGATAGACAAGTGTCCAATTTAGAATCGTTTTCTCAGTCTATTTACTGTATAATTCATATTCAGAATCGCGTCTTATGAAGAAAGAATTCGATCCCGGCGTGTGCTGTTTTTTTGTGACTTTGTTGTATCTCTCAATCGTAAATCTTTCCAGAAATGTCCACGTTTAGTGTCCTCGATTTTGTCGAGGCGCCATTTTGTTTCGAGTCAATTTCAAAATATGACAGCGCTATTTTTAATGCCGTTTTATTTGTCAATATCTCCTATTGAAAACAGTCTTACAAAGATGAAAAAGACATAATACTTTGTAAAACCGACAAAAAAAAGACGCCTCAGAACCATCTTTTTTACTTGTAACACACGTAACGGTAATACACATATGCCAAAACACGGGTGTTCGCAACATATAGGGCCTATTGAAATGTGCATAGAAATTCTGCTTCGCAATTTCGGCATATCTCTTTATTTTCTAATGGGTTTTTTCATAATGTATCGTTGGAAATTAACTGTCGATCTACATTCATATAAAATGTTCACGAGTATCATTGCGTTATACGCGTCCAAGCTGTTGTGTTTGGGAATGAAATCGGAATACTTTGCTATTTTCGCACAAAAAAAAATGTCGGAATTGGCAAGAAGTTTCGATTTGTTTAAGGTAAATTTCGATGTTTAATTCCACAACGTGCAGCTAATTTCTATTGAAAAAAGACGATTAAATCCTCCAGAAAAACGAATTAGTTGTTAAACGATAGAATCAAGCCATCTAGCATACAGGACATTTTGCATTTGAAAATTATGGTAAGATAAAATCGGCGAGACGCTGGGCGCACCAGTTGGAAATTCTATGTGACATTTTTTATTTTTATGTGACTATGGCGCATGGCGCGTGGGTTTCCAGGTCACTGTGAAGTGTATATGTGCATGACATGATATTTTTCAAGTGAGTTGTTTTAAGATAGGTAAAGTTATGGCCACTGATGGGACTTGTACATTTTTGGATCCAAACCAATGCTACATTTCTGTACCAATTCATATAAAACTTTGTATATGCATAATTAACAAGACTGCGCGTTCAATAAACGCTTATGCCCCCGGTGGCATCCTTGACAATATATTCTGAATATTTTCTAAGTCCAAATTAGGTCAAGGTCAAGGTCAAACTGAGCTTGGGTATTACTGGTGCGTTGGTAATGGTCCAAGGCAATAACTGTATAAGTAAAGAAGCAGTGTAGTAAGTAGTGTTGATGCTAGACGAAACGGTAAAATCTAGTTAACCAAGAAATAGCCCATTCAAAATATTCTAAGTCCATATTAGGTCAAGGTCAAGGTCAAAATCAAGGTTGGGTGATTATGGTGGATAGGGAATGGTCCAAGGCAACAACTGTATAAGTATCTAAGCATTTGAATAAGCGGTGTTGATGCTAGACAAAACGGTAAAATCTACTTAACCTGGTTACGGACGGACGGACGGACGGACAGGACGATTACTATATGCTCCCGCATCTGTCGATGCCGGGGGCATAAAAATGAAGTGTTAATTTTCACGACCCAAATCTTCATTCCACTCTTCCAAAGAATTACAGAGTTAAGGCCACTGGATGAGCTGGAAAACTAGACCAATCAGAAATGGTGATTCAAACCCCCAGTAGGGTTTTGTCACAAGAGGTAAATGTTTCAGGATAAAATTGTTGTCTGGCACACAGTGCACTAATGTGCTCCCTAACTATAACAAAATGCAATAACTTCAAGCCTAATTTGGATAAAATATAACAACAAAGGTGAGTAATTCCAACAAGGGACACATTGACCCTAAATCGCTCGCCTGGTACACCATGTAAAACTTGACCTATAGTGACCTAGATTATGTTTGTTTGTTTGTTTTGATTTTACGTCGCTTTCAACAGTATTTCAGTCATATCGCGACGTCCAGCTAATCACAGGTGGAAGAAGACCCCAGAAGCCCTTTATGCACTGTAACAGGCACAAATCGGCAACTGGGTAGAACCACCGACCTTCCGCAAGCCAGCTGGAAGGCTTCCCCACATGAAAAATCCGAACGACCCTACTGGGATTCGAACTCACAGTGGTGAAGAGCTTAGTGATGTAAGTCACAGTGACTATACCGCTAGGCCACGGAGGCCCCCCACCTAGATTATGTATGAGTAGACATGACCCACAATCAACAATAGAATGTTAACAAGATGTTTCTATGAGTTGACCTAGTAACCTAGTTTTTGACCAGACACAACCCTCATTTGATTTTGACCTTGATTTGATGTAGGCAAGCATCATTCAGATCCGAGTTAACACTGGTTTTGATTTGACCTAGTGACCTAGTTTTGACCTGACATGACCCATATTATTAATTAGGCAAACATTCTATTTTTTTTGCATTTAAAGCCATTGAGACTTGTAGCCTCTAGAGTGTTAACAAAGTTTTTCTATGATTTGACCTAGAGTAACCTAGTTTTTGACCAGACATGACCCACATTAACACTTGACCTGGATATCAATTGGGCAAACATTATTACCAAGTGTCATGAAGATCGGATAAGTTTTGTAGCCTCTAGGGTATGAGTAAGGTTTTCCAATTATTTGACCTAGTGACTGAGTGTTTGACCAGACCTGACCCATGTTGGAACTTGACCTAGATATCAATGAGGCAAACATTTTAAGTAAGTGTCATGAAGATTGGATGAGTTTTGTAGCCTCTAAAGTGTTCACAAGGTTTTCCTATGAATTGCCCTAGTGGCTAATGACCTAGTTTTAGACCCGAACTGACCCGCATTCAAACTTGACATAGATATCAATTAGGCAAACATTATACCCTAGTTGCATTTAAATCCAATTAGATTTGTAGCCTCTAGAGACTGTTCATAAGGTTTTCCTATGATTTGACCTAGTGACCTAGTTTTTAACTGGCCATGACCCACATTCAAACTTGACCTTGATATAAATGAGGTTAACATTTAAAAAAAATTCATTTAGATACAATGAGATTTGTAGCCTCTAGAGTGTTAACAAGGTTTTTACTATGATTTGACATAGTGACCTAGTTTTGACTGGACATGACCCACATTCGAACTTGACCTACATTTTTCAAGACAAACATTAAAACTAATTATCATGAATACCAAATGAAATGTGTAGTCCTTAGAGTGTTAAGAAGGTTTTTCTTTGATTTGACCTAGTGACCTAGTTTTTAACCGGACATGACCCTCATTCGCACTTGACCTAGATTTCAATAAGATAAACATTGTTATCAAGTTTCATGAAGATCCAATGAAATGTGTGGCCATTTAAATGTTAACAAGCAATTGTGGACGGAGGACAGACATCCAGCGATCCTTATAGCTCACCTTGGCACTTAAGTGTCAGGTGAGCTAAAAATACTGATGACAGAGTAACAGTTCTTGAGCATGGCACTCCTAGACAATGCAGCGGTTTTTTTTCCTTCTTTGAATGGTACCGGGGAACGGACCCGTTCCCAATTGGAGGTGGACCCTTCCCAATTTGGCGACCGGACCCTTCCCAATCAAAAGAAATCAAATATCGGACCCGTTCCCAATCAAAATAAACATATTTCCCATTTGTCAAATTACTTTTTCCCTTTAAATCATAGCAAACCATCCATATTTCAACTTATCTTTTGCTACAATGAATGTCTCGTCAAGGAAATATACAGAAGTTTATAATTCCGTGGTCTCGTGAATGTAAACAAAGTTACGCAACTCCATTGACATTTTTTGGGAGTATGTATAAAACAATACCAGTGATTACGGCCGAATTTCGGAAACGGTCCGGGCGAAGATTTATACATGCCCCTTCATCGAGACTGGTTTATGTTGCGTGATCGCAAAATCCGCTGAAATTGATAAGAGTTTACAAACCCAGTCTGACTCTGTTTACCATCATTTATAAAATAGAAAACCTACAATTAAAACAATCATGAGCAATAATTCAAAGTATTACAGAATTGTTTTGAGAAAGACGATAAAGAAGAACTTGAATCTAGATCACTGCCTTAACACTCGCGAGCTTGATTGGCAGTATTCAGAGATTTTGGATTTTACCAAGTCATCAACTCTGTCTCGGCCGCAACAGCGTCTACTGTGAGTAACACACCCAGCGTAGATTTAGTTTTTACACCATGTTTACCATAAACAGTTATAACGGTTTAGTAACTTAAATTCCCAATTTCTGCGTTGTCATCATTTCAAAACTCGTTTTTCCCAATTTGACTTGAAAAATTCCCGATCTGAGGGGTACCGGACCCGTTCCCAATTGGGTGAAAAAAAACGCTGCAATGATATATACATAATCTGTATATTAAGTTTTAAGTCAATAACTCTTATACTTTGGCAAATTATTATGTTCCAGGCAAGACTACATTCGATAAAATATAACAACAAACAATAAAAATACTGATGACGGAGTAACAGTTCTTATACACTGCACTCCCGGTCAATGAGATATGTCTGTATATGAAGTTTGAAGTCAATACTATGCCTGACTTTACCATAACCTCTTATGACTTTGACAGACATGACCAAACTTGTATTGAAATCAAGAGCTTTATCAGATGAGTACACATACTGACTATGAAGTTTCTATCACATGTTACTAAGTTCAAAAGTTATGACCAATGTTAAATTCAGCCTATTAAGTATTTAAATAACCTCTACATGACCTTGACCTTGAATTGAGACCAAATGCAAACTATGAAGTCTCTATCATATTTTATTGAAGTCTTTATAGATCATATGTGATTCAAAATTTATGGTCAAGTTTCAATCTGTGAACAGACAAGCAGCGAGGACCAAAACAATTTGCCCCAACTATAAGTCATACTGGGTATCTACAAGGAGAAATACAGTATGTTTACACTAGAATATATGGTGAGCCGCATAAAATGGATCAATCAGTATTACCTGAGCTTTTTCTTTTTTTTCCCACTGTGTTACTGATCTTCCAAACTGAAATCATCTCTTTCTGAAATTGACAAAATATGATACACATACTAACTTTAACTACATGCAACACTTTAAAAACAAGGGCCACGATGGCCCTATATTGTTCACATGGTACACCATGTAAAACTTGACCTATAGTGCTCTAGATTTTGACCTCACATGACCCACATTCAATCATGGCCTAGATTTTGATGAGGCAAAAAATTTGAGAAAAGTTTCATTAAGATCAAATGAGATTTGTAGCTTCTAGAGCAGTGATTATTTTAGAAGTCAGATGAATGAGTCTCATTCTGTAAAACAATGAGTCTGACAAAAATTGAGTCCTTCAGGTGAAAAATTTACCCTATATCCTTAGTATAACTTATTTCTTGCTTTGAAGACAGGTGACAACTTAAAGCAGGTTGAAAGTAAAGCAGATTTTGCCTTAAAGCACTTCTGTTTTACTTCAAACCTGCTTTATGGACATATGCGACCAAATGAAATCTCCGAAGGATCTTTTTTTGCCCGATATATATGTTTTTTTCTTAATTGTTTTCGGCTCCAATTCAATGAAAACACTCACTGAATCAAAATTTAACTGAAATAAATTGATGAAACTTCTCACAATAAAAGCTATAGGTGTGAATAATAAGACAATGGTAAAAAAGAATAAGTTATAATGCTTCGTTTGAAACTACAGGCACTTATATACCTATACAAATGGCCTAAAAAAGCAGACAGCTTTTTCTATGTGTTCCGAGGTTAACGCTTATAGTTATATTCAATTTGATAAAGTTCTGGGTAATTAACTCAGCCTTATTAGATAAGAGTATTTGCTAAGTTTCACATACTTTCATTTACCAAGTACAATTTCATGGCATGCATTTAACGTTTATAATACGCAATTATTGGAGATTGTTTGAAACTGAAGGTACCTTTGGGAGGTAACTGATATGCACGATTTCGTAGAGTAACGATGCTTGATTTATCATACTTATTTAAAAGCCACCAGTGTCTCACGCATTGGTAGCATATGTCCTACTATCTGCTGGGATAAAGATGTTGCATAATATACAAGTACTGTAGAATTATTCACGGCAGTGGAAGAGTACAATAAAGGCAAACAACTTTGTTATAATTCAACTTATATCATATGGAGTAATGTGTTAATAAATGTCAGAAAAGCTTTGGGTCCATGGGATGCGCAACTTTTCAAATAATGAGTCCCTGGCAAATTTAATGAGTACAGAACTCAGGATGCACAGGTAAAAGAATCACTGCTAGTGTAAACAAGGGCCACCATGACCTTTAAAATCGCTCACCTGGTACACCATGTAAAACATGACCGTTAGTGACCTAGATAACGACTGAACATGACCCATAATCAACCTTTATAGTGTTAACCAGATTTTTCTAAAATTTGACCTAGTGACCTAGTTTTTGACCGGACATGACCCACATTCGAACTTGACCTGGATTTCATCAAGACAAACATTTTGATGAAGTTTCATAAAGATCCATTGAGATTTGTAGCCTCTAGAGTGTTAACAAGGTTTTTCTATGATTTGACCTAGTGACCTAGTTTTTAACCGGACATAGCCCACATTCGAAATTGACCTAGATTTCAATGAGGACAACATTCTGACTAAGTTTCATTAAGATCCATTGAGATTTGTAGCCTCTAGAGTGTTAACAAGGTTTTTCTTTGATTTAACCTAGTGACCTAGTTTTTGACCGGACATGACCCACATTTGAACTTGACCTAGATATGAATGAGGCAAACATTTTGACCAAGCTTCATGACGATACGGTGAGATTTGTAGCCTATAGAGTGTAAACAATGTTTTCCAATGATTTGACCTAGTTTTTGACCTGACATTACCCATATTCAAACTTGACCTAGATATCAATTAGGCAAACATTCTGACTAGGTTGCATTAAATTCCAATGAGATTTGTAGAATCTGGAGTGTTAACAAGGTTTTCTATGATTTGACCTAGTGACCTAGTTTTTGACCGAGGATGACCTATATTCAAACTTGACCTAGATATCAATGAGCCAAACATTTTGACAGTTTCATTAAAATCCAATAAGATTTGTAGCCTCTAGAGTGTTAACAAGATTTTTCTATGATTTGACCTAATGACCTAGTTTTTGATCTGACATGACCCACAATCGTACTTGACCTAGATTTCACCAAGACAAACATTGTCATCAAGTTCCATGAAGATTGGATGAAATTTGTAGCAGCTAGAGTGTTAACGAACCAATTGTGAACAGACAGACAGATGGACAGACGACGGACGACAGACATCCAGCGGTCCTAAAAGCTCACCTTGGCACTTCGTGCCAGGTGAGCTAAAAATGTATTCTTATGATTTGACCCAGTGACCTATATATTGACCCGACACAACCAACATTCAACCCAGACCTAGATATCAATAAAAAACATTTTTACCAAGTTTCATCAACATTTAAAAAGATTTTTAGCTTCTAGCTGTTAACAAATGTTGTCTGATATGATCTAGTTACCATGTTTTTGACCGGACATTTCCCATATTCATCCATGACCTAGATATAATTGAGATAAACATTTTGACCCTGAGTTTTTAGAATTTATAAACAGTTACGATATAATCGGTCTACAAGAAACTAAACTAGATGATTTGGACTCAATTGATTTAGACGGATACAAACTATTCTTTAAAAACAGACAGTTATTGGCCAAACGTAAATCTGGGGGCATTGCCCTTATGGTGAGAAATGAACAGTGCCAACACATAAACTTGATCGAAACTGAAAGTAGACTTATACAGTGGTTTGTTTTATCTAAACATTGTACACAAAAAGAAATACTCTTCGGTGTTTTTCACATACCACCTGAAAACTCCGTTTACGCAAGCAGAGAACCATATTATGAAATACAACAAGAAATGAATAATCTTTACGATAAATACGATTGTATCTGTATGTTTGGTGATAGCAATTCTAGAACAAAAAACCTGTCTGATTTTATTGAAACTGATAACTATATATTTGATTCTCAAAACCTAACAGATATAGCGAGCGAATTGGACAAAGAGTTTAGCTTTTTTGAGCGTCATGATGTCACGTTAAAACGTAATAACACAGATAAATCATCCAATAATTACGGCTACAAACTTATTGATTTCTTGCTAGAAAATAATTTATACATATTGAATGGCCGGACGGTCGGTGATTTAGTTGGAACTGTTACATCGAATGATACCAGCACAATCAATTATTTTCTATGCAATGTTGATCTGTTTCCATTTATAGACTCAATGAATGTACATACGTTTTGCCCTATGTTGTCGGACGTTCACTGTCCCGTTAGCTTGCGAATTAAAAGTGATCACGTTTATGCGTGCAGTTGTACTAGTACATGTGAAGTTAAACCCACACGTTGGGACAAATCAAAAGCAGAAGTATTTTTACAGAATATAAGTGCAGAGGAAATTGATAACATGTACTCAAGTTTATCTGCGCTCGAGACTAATGACACTTTAAGCCAAACTGAACTAGATAACTCTGTCCAATGTTTAAGTAAAATATTCTGTAATTCTGCAGAAAAAAGCTTTAAAGATAAAATTTTCAGGACGTCAAAAAAATGTAAGATCCATCAAAGCGATACACAAAAGCCTCAAACTTGGTATGGTCATAAGTGTAAACAGGCACGAAAACGGTTTCATAAAGCAAAATCTCAATATAATATACACAAAACTTCACAAAACAAACGTGAGCTAAAACTGCAAAGTAAACATTATAAATCAGTCATGCGAACTTTCTTTAACAACTTTAAACAATCAAACATTGCAAAACTACGGAAACTTAAAACATCAGATCCAAGATTATATTGGAAGGCTTTAAATGGCAATAAAAAACCAGACGTGCGAGCGTCACTAGATGATCTGTATCAACACTATAAAAATACAAATTATGATAATTCTGTAGAGGATTCTGAAGAGCCCAACATTGACCCTATATTTTTAAATGACGATAATAGCAACATCTTAAACATAGAAATTTCGTTAGCAGAAATAGAAGCAGCAGTCAAGAAGCTGAAAAATAACAAAGCGTTCGGCATAGACCATATAGTAAATGAACAAATTAAGGTCTCTTTCCCTCTCATGAAGCATGTTCTTGTTAAACTGTTCAATATAGTTTTTGAAAGAGGTATAATCCCAAAATCATGGACAACAGGAATTATTAACCCTATTTTTAAAAACAAAGGTGACCCTACAAATGCTGAAAATTACCGACCAATCACATTACTTAGCTGTTTAGGTAAATTATTCACGTCCGTATTAAACAATAGACTTACAAAATTTGTCGAAAGTAACAATATAATTAACGATTATCAAGCAGGCTTTCGAAGTGGATTTTCTACAGCAGACAACATTTTTATTTTACATTCGCTCATACAACTATTACATAATAGTAAACAGAAACTGTTCTGCGCTTTTATCGATTTAAAGCAAGCATTCGACACTGTTTGGAGAGCTGGCCTCTGGCAAAAGCTTTTATCGTATGGTATTAATGGCAGGTTCTTTACACTGGTCAAAAATATGTACGGTGATATTAAATCGTGTGTTACGGTAAATGGCACGTGCTCAAACTTTTTCTCGTGCAATATAGGAGTCAGACAGGGTGAAAATTTATCACCTCTAATTTTTTCTCTGTACCTGAATGACTTACATGATTTTCTCCACAACAAAGAGGACATAAATGGGATAACACTTGAGAACATAGACGACGATACAAATTTACACACATTTTTAAAGTTGTTTATTCTTTTATATGCGGATGACACAATATTAATAAGCAAGTCTGCAGATGACCTCAGATATGCACTTCAAGCTTACGAAGAATACTGCAATCTCTGGAGATTAACAGTAAATATTTCCAAGTCAAAAGTTGTTGTTTTCTCCAAAGGCCGACCAGGTCAAGTTAACTTCACCTTTAACGATCAACCTTTGGAGGTTGTTACAGAATACAAATATCTAGGTGTACTGTTTTGTAAATCTGGATCATTCTATCAGACTAAACGGCACATCGCTGCCCAAGGAACGCGTGCATTGTACAGTTTATTGAAAAAACTTAGACCACTGTCTTTACCACTTGATATGCAAATTGATATTTTTAATAAAACAGTCAAACCGGTCTTACTATACGGATGCGAAATTTGGGGCTTTGGCAACATTGAATGTATAGAGCGAGTACAGTTAAAGTTTCTAAAACACATTATGAATATAAAAAGTTCAACTCCTAATTGTATTGTCTACGGTGAAACAGGTGTATTCCCGATATCGATTGATATCAAAACAAGAATTATCTCATATTGGTCGAAATTGATACAATCAAGCTCAAACAACCTTGCACAAAATGTATATACTTACCTCAGGTCCAAATATGACGTATGTCCTCCAGGAACTCAAACTAAACGTTTTACATGGCTAAATAATATCAGAAATATACTTACCTCCACTGGCTTCATTGACATTTGGCGTACACAGATATTCCCTAATCCAAAATGGTTAAAAAATGCAATCAACCAAAAGCTTAAAGATCTTTATATCGGTGAATGGTTCCGAACCATCGATGAATCTAGTAGCTGTATCACTTACAAATTGATAAAACACAAATTTGAATTTGAAACTTACCTTTTAAAAACGCCACCCTGTTACTTAAAACAAATGATTCAATTCAGGACTAGAAATCACAAGTTACCAATAGAAACTGGAAGATGGTTAAATATACCTCGTGAAAACAGAATATGTCCTCTATGTCACGGAGAAATAGGGGACGAGTTTCATTATATTTTCACATGCACTCATTTTACTTGTTCACGTAAGCAATTCATTTACGATAAATACTATAGGAGACCAAATATTGTGGTGTTTGATAAACTCATTAATACACGAAACACCAGTGAATACCTAAAATTGTGCAAATTAGTAAAAATCATAGTTGTCCATTTTCAGAAAATGTTTAAATAGTCGATGTGTGACAAATATACTGTTGTTAATTGTTTTAAAGTTTATTGCATTTTTCTCCTCAATGTTTTATACTGACTTAATGTTTTGTATTACCTATGTGATTAACAAGTGAAAGGCTTTATATGTAGTCAATGCTGTGTGAGGGATTAAAATAACATGGAGAGTTCCTATAGGAACTTACTACATTGTTTTGGTCCTGTACTGGCGGTTTTCTGATTTAATGGATCAACATCCTATTTGAAGATCTAAAACTGTGTCAATGATTATAATTTATCAATCAACGTTTGACTTTAAATAGCCTATTTATAGCCCATTTGTATGTTTGCATGCATCATTTACTATCTGTCTTTCTTTTGCCTTTGTCTCTCCCATTTTTCATCTCTCTCCCTGTCTGTCTATATGTCTTATCTGTATGTCTGTATGTCTGTCTGTCTGTGTCTCTCTCTTTCTCTCTATCTCCCTACCATCTCTCACACTTATATTACTCACGCAGATTGAATCTCTGTATTTCATTTCGACAGAGGCTCAATTAATGCGTGCAGTGTATATACCCCATCAACCACGTTGTCTCATTTTTTCTCTACTACACACTGATCACGTATATTGGCTCTCTGCCGTACGTCTCGACAGAGGTCCAATGTAAGCGTGAAAGTGTTCAAATAAATTATACAGCGAAAGAGACGTTACTCTTCCCCGTTTAATGGTAAACGCATCTCATTAAATGTAGAAAACGATAATGTTGAACAGTTCCACCTACTATCTTATCTGAGTGACATGCAGTTTGGAACCTAATCAGACGCCGGGTTACTCGACGTCTTATCTGGATCCAAACTGTTCGCAATACTAAATTTAATCTAAGCGTAAACACTTTTACTGGCAAATAGTGACGTCTTATCCACCGTAGTACAACAGGGCCTTCATATTTTGTGTTTTGATTCTGTCATCTTTTTCCTCATAACTTTATTTATTGATTGATTGGTTGATTGGTTGACTTACTGATTGATTGGTTGAATGACTGAGTGTGTATTTGAATCATTCACTCATTCACTCGGCCATTCATGCAGTCACTCATATTCGTTCATTCATCTATGATACATTAACATGTATTATACGCATTTTGTGTTTGGGAACGTGTGTAATTATATTACAAACTATTGTTATACATGTCCTTAAGTAAAAGTGCTGTTAAATATCCTTATAATTTTCATTTCTACATAATGGTAACTGAAAATGTCTGGCTTTCCCAGTATGTTTTGCTAACTTAAACATTCTGTTAATTATACCCGTATCTCTCCCGGAATCTAATAGTAAATAATCTTCTAAAATTTAACTAACTGATAATACACAAAATTAATTGTTTGTCAATATGTATGTTTTGTCTATGTATATACAATGTATAACGTTTTCCTCATGTATTCATGTATATCATGAACTGAGTGTAATAAAGGAAATTGAAATTGAAATTAAAATCCGATGAGATTTGTAACCCTACATTTTGACACAAACAGATTTTTCCTTAATTTGCATTGGTTCATAATTTTTTAATAACTTTTGAAGAGTTTCGACTAAAAGAGAGATGTCAAAAAACTTACCTCATTCCTCCATCAGAGATTAGTGCTGTCCCCATAATCATACACAATTTCTTGTCATGCTTTGATGAGCTAAAATAGATTAAAACTATTGGTTATGTGAGAAAAAGAACGTGTCACTAGTCGTTGTATGAGACAAACTGATCTAAACCTCGGCTAGAATAGAAAAATTATTTAGCACGCCAAGACTCGCTTAATAATTAGTAACATTTCAATCCTAGACTCAGTCGTTACGTCATCCCATTAAACACCACAATAATGTTCATTTATTGTTCCCAATGGATTCGTTATCTAATTAACATCAATTAATTTTACTTGTCCGTCCAGACAGATAAGGTAATCTCAACCCCCCCCCCCCCTCCCCCCCCCCCAATATTTTTGGATATCTCCGTCCGCAAGGTGAGAACAGCTTGTGTATCACAATGACTGACGGCATATCCCATAGTTTGACCACGCTTCAAGTGTGACCTAAATTTTTTGAAGGACATGGCACTGACAGAATCTCATAAAGATATAGCCAAATATGTGACTTCTTAAAGCCACTCGCAACCAGATGGTGCATTTGCAAAAAATAAAAGAAATTACTCAAATATATACGAAAGGATGATGATTATCGTGCATCTGGCATTGGCAAAATATGACCAGTCTAATAACACCCTCTCGAAAAATCTTCAAATCTTAGTTTTTTTAGATATTTTTCATCGTTTTATCCATAGCGTCGAAAGTTGCTATAGAAATTAAGTCAGGACTCAGACATAAGCTCTGGTGAACTAAAAATGTAATATTAAACTCAGAAAAGGAGAGATAACAGCTCAGGCATTATGATTTTCTTCAGCTGGGAATCAAATTAATCCTCATTTACACCGGGAAAAACTGTATTACTTATAAAATTTGGTTAGGATGTTGAGGGGTTTAAGTAGACACCAACTTATATTTTGTAAGGATGTTGGGGGGTTTAAGTAGACACCAACATATATTTAGTTAGGATGTTGGGGGGGGGGGGGGGTGTAAGTAGACACCAACATATATTTGGTTAGGATGTTTCTGGGTTTAAGTAGACACCAACATATATTTGGTAAGAATGTTTGGGGGGGGGGGGGGGGGTTAAGTAGACACCAACATATATTTGGTAAGGATGTTGGGGGGTTTAAGTAGACACCAACATATATTTGGTAAGGATGTTGGGGGGTTTAAGTAGACACCAACATATATTTGGTAAGGATGTTGAGGGGTTCAAGTAGACACCATCATATATTTGGTTAGGATGTTTGGGGGTTAAGTAGACACCAACATATATTTGGTAAGGATGTTTGGGGGGGGGGGGGGGGGGGGGGCGGTTAGGTAGACACCAGTATATATTTGGTAAGGATGTTGGGGTTTTTAAGTAGACACCAACATATATTTGGTTAGGATGTTGGGGGGTTTAAGTAGACACCATCATATATTTGGTTAGGATGTTGGGGGGTTTAAGTAGACACCATCATATATTCCGTTAGGATGTTGGGGGGTTTAAGTAGACACCATCATATATTCCGTTAGGATGTTGGGGGGTTTAAGTAGACACCATCATATATTTGGTTAGGATGTTGGGGGGTTTAAGTAGACACCATCATATATTCCGTTAGGATGTTGGGGGGTTTAAGTAGACTAGACACCATCATATATTTGGTTAGGATGTTGGGGGATTTAAGTAGACACCAACATTGTATATTTCGTTAGGATGATGGGGGGTTTCAAACATAATCTAACGCTTATGGTAATAATAATATACAATCTCAGTAAGTTTGAGAAAGTTTGGATAAATACTGTGGCCTCTAGAGTGTAAACACTAAAATTGTTGACGACGGACGACGGACGACTGAAGCCGGACATTCAAGGATTGCAAACAATCACCCTGATCTAGCTCAGGTGAGCTACAAAGGTTTATATAATTTGATCAAGTTTTCCAACCGGACGTCACCTACATTCAATCTTAACCTAAATTTATAACAAGAGCCCCATGGGCCATGGGGCATATTTCGCTCACCTGAGAATAGATTACAAAATGTAGATAATGATTTATGTCCAGGACGGGGTAATTTTTCCCCTGATAGGCATAATTTGAACAATCTTGATAGAGAACCTGTAGATGATGCTATGTGCCAAGTATCTAAGATCAGGGTACTAGGGTTTTAGACAAGAAGATTTTTTAAAGTTTCCATTGAAAAAATCTATTTTTAGCTCCTGTGACCTACATATGCAATAGACTGGAACCATTTGAACCAAAACGGTAACTTTAGGAAATCTACTCTAGAAGTGTCACCCTGCTGATATTAAAGCTCTGGCCATATAAATTTCAGAGAACAAGACATTTGAAAATTTCACTAATAATATTATAACTCAATGTAAAACTGTGACCTTGGGGCAGGGCCAATTTTGACCCCAGGGGCATAATTTGAGCAAAATTGATAGACGACCTGTAGGTGATTCTATGTGCCAAATATCTAAGCTCTGACCCTTGTAGTTTTTGACAAGAATTTTTTTTAAGTTTTTATAGAAAAAATATATTTTTAGCTCTTATGACCTAGATATGCAACAGACCTGAACCATTTGAACAAAATATATGTAAAGGATATTCAGAAGAGTCACCATACCAAATTGCAAAGCTCTGGCCATATTAGTGTCAGAGAAGAAGACATTTGAAAATTTCACTATATAACTCTATGTAAAACGGTGATCCCCGGGGCAGGGAAAATTTTGACCCAAGGGGCATAATTTGAATAAACTTGATAGAGGACATGTAGGCGTTGCTATGTGCAAAAAATCTAAGCTCTGGCTCTTGTAATTTCAGACAAGCAGATTTTTTAAGTTTTCATTGAAAAATATCTATCTTTAGCTCCTGTGACCTAGATATGCAACCAACCAGAGCCATTTGAACAATATCGGTAAAGGGCATCGAGAACTGTCACCATGCCAAATATCAAAGCTCTGGCCATATTGGTTTTAGAGTAGAAGACGTTTAAAAATTTCACTATATAACTCTTATGTAAAACGATGACCCAGGGCGGGGCCAATTTTGACCCCAGGGGCATAATTTGAACAAACTTGATAGACGACATGTAGATGATGCTATGTGCCAAATATCTAAGCTCTGGCCCTTGCAGTTTTTGACAAGATGATTTTTTTTAAAGATTTCCTTATTTTTTCACTTTGGTTGCCATGGCAACCAGAGTTCTGCATTGTTTTAATTATTTGAACAAATTTGAAAGAGCTTGACCAAAGGAACATTTTCTGTAAAGCTTGGTTGAATTCTGTCAAGCGGTATAGGAGGAGATGTCGTTTGAAGCAATTGTTAACAACGACGGACGACGCACAAGGAAGGACGCCATCCCAATAGCTCACCTTGAGCCTTAAACAGAATGGGAAATCAAAGATTAAGAAGCTCAACTCCTGTAAACTAATAACACACTTTTAACAGAAAACCATAACACTGACCCTAGGGGTCAAGGTTAAAGTCACCAAACCTTGATACATTGTTGTCATTGAGCCGCATGAGCTTCTGAAGTTTCATTGGTGCAGTTTGCTCAGCACAGACTTTTACTTTAATGTTGACCCTAGAGGTCAAGGTCAAAGGTATTGGTCACCAAACTGCAATGCATTATGGTCTACCCATTGAGGCGCATCAGCATATGAAGTTTCGTGACCGTAGTTGCAAATTTGTTACACGGCATTTTGGTAGGGTGTATGGTCTTGTATGACCGTTTTGGATTCCTTATTTCCTTCGCGTTCAGGAAATTCGGAATCCAAAACCGTCATACAAGCCAATTCACCCTGCCTAAATTATTTATACCGTGTAACTTATTATATCAATCTTAAAATAAATCGCATAGAAAATACAATAAATAATGTTGTATTTACCTCTTTACGGCCTATAAACGCATTAGCTTGGTTTAGGAACACAAAACTTCCAACACAAAATGCAAGTTCTTCATACATCATATGACTCATGCCAGGTATCAAACTCGATGAGGGAACCAGCTATATGGTTACCCTTGCAAGCTTCGTACCTGGATGTATATGTACCATTGCAGTAACAAGCATTCCGTGTTACTTTCAACATGCTTTAAACAACCACCTGTCTATAGAACAGACAAGAGCCCCATGGGGCATATTTCGCTCACCTGAGAATCACTGACAAAATGGAGATAATGACTTATGTCCAGGATGGGGTAATTTTTTATCTGAGGGGCATAATTTGAACAATCTTGATAGAGGCCCTGTATATGATGCTATGTGCCAAATATCTAAGATCAGGATACTAGGGTTTTAGACAAGAAGATTTTTTTTCATTGAAAAAATCTATTTTTAACTCCTGTGACCTACTTATGCAACCGACCGGAACCATTTGAACAAAATATGTAAAGGACATCTAGAAGTGTCACCATGATGAATATCAAAGCTCTGGCCATATTAGTTTCAGAGAAGAAGACGTTTGAAAATTTCACTATATAACTCTATGTAAAACTGTGACCCCCGGGACGGGCCAATTTTGACCCCAGAGACATAATTTGAACAAACTTGATAGAGGACCTGTAGATGATGCTATGTGCCAAATATCTAAGCTCTGGCCCTTGTAGTTTCAGACAAGAAGATTTTTTAAGTTTTCATTGAAAAAATCTATTTTTAGCTCCTGTGACCTACTTATGCAACCGACCGGAACCATTTGTACACAATATGTAGAGGACATCTAGAAGTGTAACCATGCCGAGTATCAATGCTGTAGCCATATTAGTTTCAGAGAAGAAGACGTTTGAAAATTTCACTATATAACTCTATGTAAAACATTGACCCCCCGGGGCGGGGCCAATTTTGACCCCAGGGACATAATTTGAACAAACTTGATAGAGGACTTGTAGATGATGCTATATGCCAAATATCTAAGCTCTGGCCCTTGTAGTTTCAGACAAGAAGATTTTTTAAGTTTTCATTGAAAAAATCTATTTTTAGCTCCTGTGACCTACTTATGTAACCGACCGGAACTATTTGAACAAAATATGTAGAGGACATCTAGAAGTGTCACCATGCCGAGTATCAATGCTCTAGCCATATTCGTTTCAGAGAAGAAGACGTTTGAAAATTTCACTATATAACTCTATGTAAAACTGTGACCCCCGGGGCGGGGCCAATTTTGACCCCAGGGACATAATTTGAACAAACTTGATAGAGGACCTGTAGATGATGCTATGTGCCAAATATCTAAGCTCTGGCCCTTGCAGTTTTTGAGAAGAAGATTTTTAAAGATTTCCTTATTTTTTCACTTTGGTTGCCATGGCAACCAGAGTTCTGCATTGTTTTTAATTCTTTGAACAAATTTGAAAGAGCTTGATCCAAGGAACATTTCTGTAAAGTTTGGTTGAATTCTGTCAAGCGGTATAGGAGGAGATGTCATTTGAAGCAATTGTTAACGACGACGGTCGGCGGACACAGGGCCATCCCAATAGCTCACCTTGAGCCTTTGGCTCAGGTGAGCTAAAAACAGGTTATGTCAGTTAAAAAGTAAACAAATATTCACCTTAACATTGGTTGTGTCCAAGTCCAGACTGGCTTTTATCTGCAACAAAAAGGATGTCTTTCAGTTTATACTTTAAAGCAACTCGCAACCAGATGGTGCATTAAAAATAGTAATTTGTAAATAAGTGTCAAACGCTTATATAAATGGTAAAGAATTAGTTTAGGATAAGAAATTCTGTTTAAAAAAATGTATTTCAATAAAAAAAATTATTGGTCTCTGGTGGGATTCGAACCCGTGGCCCGGCATTGGCGGACAGAAGGCAAAATAGGGGAAACCGCTTAGACCAATGGACCACGGAACTATCCGTTTATCTCGGATCGATTTAACGTATTTCAATGTGTAGCGGTCGAAAGTGCATACAACTTCGTAATTCGGCTCGTGTTTATGTCTGAGCCCGTGTAGAGAAGCAACAACAACAACTATACCGTCTACTAGTCGGTATAGAAAAACGATGGAAAATATCTAAAAATCTAAGATTCGGTGACGATTCTTGAGACTTTTTTTGGACTGATCATATTTTTTTAATGTCAGAAGCCAAATAATGCCACAAATTTGCTTTTATTTGAGTATTTTATTTTATTTTGACAAGTACACCATCCGGTTGCGAGTCCCTTTAACCCTGCACATACATTTTCATATTTTGAAGATAAATTACCACTTTAGGCAGGTTTAAAGTAAAGCAGAACGCGCCTTAAGGTGCAATATACTGCATTCTGCTTTACTTTCAGCCTGCTTTAAGCTACCATTTGATGAAATATAGAATTTATATCTTCCGATTCATAGTCATGACTGTACATATTTAAACAAGACCTATCACAAATGGTGATTCATACCCCCAGTGGGGTCTTGTCACAAGAGATAAATGTTTCTGGATAAAGTTGATGTGTGCTCCCTAACTTGGAAAAGAATAACAAAGGGCAACAACTCAAACAAGAGGGCCTGAAGGCCCTGATATCGCTCACCATTTGTAATGAAGCCTGATAGCTTTACCTTTGAAATTCACCCTTTTTATTCTAAATCCATTCAAGTTTTGTTGACCTACTCTAGCATAGTAGAGTACATCAAAGGTAGATAACTAGAGCCTAAACTACTGAAATGAAGCCTTTTTCTAGCATTTCAAAGTACATCAAGGGCAGGTAACTATTGGCCACAATGATTACATTTCAACAATAATTGCACTCCTTTGAGAACGTATAGCTACATCCTTTGTGTACAAGTATAATCAAAATCCATTGAACACTGTAGTTGTAAGAGTGTTACAAACGCTGTAAAATATGGCATTTTCAGCAATTCAAAGGTAGATATCTCTTGATCTATTTGTCCAATTCCGACCATAATCACCCTTTTTCGAACTCTTATGGTCATATACAATCTGGGCAAGTTTGAGAGAGCTTGGATAAATATTGTGGCCTCAAGAGCGTAAACACTGTTAAATATATAATTTTCAGCAATTCAAAGGTAAATAATTCTTGACCTATTGATCCGATTACAACCATAATTGATCTCATCTGAATTCTTATGGTCATATACAATCTGAGTAAGTTTGAGAAAGATTGGATAAAATTTGTGGCCTCTAGAGTGTAAACATCGTTAAATATGGCATTTTCAGCAATTCAAAGGTAGATAACTCTCAACCTATAAATCTGATTTCAACCATAATCAAACTCATCTGAATCCTTATAGTCATATACAATCTGAGCAAGTTTGAGATAGATTGGATAAAAATTGTGAACTCTATAATGTAAACACTATTAAATATGGCATTTTCAGCAATTCAAAGGTAGATAACTCTTGATCTATTTGTCTGATTTCAACAAGAATCGAACTCATCCGAACTCTTATAGTCATATACAATCTGGGCAAGTTTTTAGAAAGATTGGATAAATACTGTGGCCTCTAGAGTGTAAACACCTTTAAATATGGCATTTTCAGCAATTCAAAGGTAGATAACTCTTGATCTATTTATTCGATTTCAACCAAAATAGAACTCTTTCGAACTCTTATGGTCATATACAATCTGGACAAGTTTGAGAAAGATTGGATAAATACTGTGGCCTCTAGAGTGTAAACACTGTTAAACATACATTTTCAGCAGTTCAAAGGTAGATAACTCATGACCTATTTGTTCGATTTCAACCAGGGTTCGAATTTAAGCTCGCATACTCGCAAAATACGAGTGGA
Source organism: Gari tellinella (assembly GCA_922989275.2). Taxonomy (NCBI): domain Eukaryota; kingdom Metazoa; phylum Mollusca; class Bivalvia; order Cardiida; family Psammobiidae; genus Gari; species Gari tellinella. Next base: position 53,847,269 of record OV277866.1, read on the forward strand.
GTTTGTAAATTGCGAGTGATTTTTCAACAAACTCGCAAAAAAATGCGAGTACTGTTTTTCGGACAGCTAAACACAGTATAGCGTCTGTAAGGCTATGCTCGGTTTATTCCGTAGCATTTCGAGTGGCGGAAATGGACGAGAAGACAAGCGAATACTTTTCGTAAGCCAATCATAGCTTCTCGGGCAGTTTCAACCTCTTTTTTGTCTGTAAGAATGACGTAATGACGGACTTTCCCAATTCTCATTGGCTAATGAAACGCGCACTTTGCTACTTAGGAGTTCCGATGTGTAAACAATTCTTATCACAGAGTCTGAGACTCAACAACCGAAACCGTTCTCCAAAGACGAGGCCATTTAAAAGACTCGCGCGAGTACAAGTATACTTCTAATTCTACTGTGACATACTGTTTATTAACCACAGCCCTGAAATATACGACCAGTGAAAAAACGTTTGTATGGTAGACGGATTGGCAATCTAAACCTGACCTAATTTTCGAGTAATGCAATCGTGTGCGGTCTGCCTAGTGCATGCAGCATGCATTCTCCCCAATATTATAAAATGTAAGAAAAATACTCCTTTGGTATGTACACATAGATATGAAAATCAAGATCTTATCCCTTGTCAGCTGTAACCACAAATGTACAACTATGAAATACACGAAGTGTAGGTAGATCGTATTTGATTACTACACGTCTGTGTCGGGTTAAAAGTTAAAACATATACATGTATGTTCAGAATGACAGTTTAACTTTCGCGAGTAGTTTTTGCATTTTGCGAGTAAGTTTAAAAGTCACTCGCAAAAAAATGCAAGTGTAATTTTTAGCTAATTTCTAACCCTGTCAACCATAATCGAACTCATCCGAGATCTTATGGCAATATACCATCTGAGCAAGTTTAAGAAAGATTGGATAAAATTTGTGGCCTCTAGAGTGTAAACACTAAAATTGTTGACGCCGGACGACGGACAATCAAGGATTGCAAAAGCTCTGCCTGAGCTAGCTCAGGTGAGCTAAAAATGGATAAAAATATAACAAAGGGAAATAACTCCAAAAATATGGATGACAGAGTACAGGTTCTTATGCATTGCACTCCTGGTAAATGAGATCTATCTGTATATGAAACTCACATTATTATGTTCTATTTTATTGCATTTCCTTTGTATTTCATCTCATATACCCCGAGAGACAAAAGAGAATTGATACTAATTCACGTCCGCCCCGGTTTATGTCCTTTCCGGCGAACACCGGCACGTCACCGGTGAACAACCGGGGTTGATCGGGACGACACCAGTGGTCATCCAGATACCACCGGCGATGGCCGGGGTTACACCGTGTTATTATTATACCGGGGTTAACCGGGAACAGACCGGCCCTGCACCGTAACTACGCCGGGCCAAACTGGGAACTCACCAGGAAGGTCCGGCTTCATAACCGGTGCTCCACCAGGGGAGACACCGGGAATGTGAGATCGCAATTTATTTTTTCATAAAAACCGCCCCGGCTCATCCAAGTCCACCGGCTATCTCAACCGGGACGTACCGGGGCCAGCGAGATCGGGGCTTTAGCCAGGGCATTGCATTCACCGAGTGCTTAGGCGGTCCAGTATTTGTTACGTTACTGTAATACCGAGAATCAAGTGAGTTAAGCTAATTTTCTTGTCTCTATAAATTTCAGCCAATTATTCAGACATGACTTTATTCTAAAGGTAGTGACTGGGGGTACGTGACCGTACCTCTAATACTTGAAATTAGCGATACGGTCACATACTCCTAGCGAGTCCTGTGAGGGTAGGCTAGGGGTCCGTGAGAATATATTTTGTATCTAGTAATAGAGTACAGGACCTCTTACTGGAGGTCACAGGTTGAGCAGAGGTCTGTTTCACTGACGTACTGTAGTATCAGCGATTTCAGGATACAAACGGCAGACATGTAACCATTTAAATCACTAAAAAGTTCGCTTACGTTTATTTTTTTCGTAGTCACAGTCACTTTCGGTTTTCGTTTTGAATGCCGTTGTCTCCAACAGCTTTAGTTTTACTGTCTTTTCTTACAAGAAACTTTTTCATCCTCTTAGCTGTCAATCATGTTATAAACAAATGTGAAAACGTAAGTGACATTATTTTAAGATAAGGGCTACAAAACAGACACCGACACAGTGGTTTCAAAACAATACCGGACCTAACTACAGACTGTTTCACTTGTGTTGAAGCTTCATATGATTAAAATTATAACATCTTCTTTATTATTTCACAGTGGTTCTCACTGTTAATGGGAATTTTTCGCCGGCTTAAATCAAGTTTAGAAAAAAATCCAAATAGTTATTCATCAGCTTATTTAGTGAACACATTCGCCTTATTCAAACATAAACGTCAGAAGTCGCAGATTATCTCCATTTCTTTGAATTTATAGCTATTTTGGTCAGATTTGAAGGCACATTTAGGCTTCCAAATATAATATTATCCCGAATCCGTGCTTGTCCGCGGACAATTAAAATGCAAAAATCAATTAAATTTTTGTGCGGGCCAAAAAATGTACGAGACGAACGTGGGATTTCCGCATCCCTGTCGATATATTGATCGATGAACAGTTATTGGCGAGCCGATACATCAATAACGTTCCTATCAATGACAGCTCTAGTTATTTTCAGTTAGAAAACTAATTTTTCTTCACATTCCTTCAATGTATTTGCCTTTTTGAATTTAAAATGATAATCTTTATAATATTTTTCGCTGAGGGCTCCGGTGAAACGAATGAAGAGGATACTCTCATTGCTGTTATGAAAACAAGTTTGGTGGCGAATATTTGTTGAAGTTTCTTTGGTTTTTTCCATTGAATATCCATAAGATATGGTAGAAATGAGAGAGTATTAATATTAGCATCAATCAAAATTTACAAATGTATCTGCAGTCAAAATAGTGTGTTGTTGTTGCCCTAGCCAACCCTCACTAGGGTGACCGTACCACTTATTTCAAAGATTAGAGGCACGGCCACATACCCCTTGTCACTACCTATTCTAAATCATGAATAATAAGCCTAAGGAATTGAAAGATGATTATCATTATGTGAGTGTTCTACATACGACAGTGTCTCAGCAATGCAATCCTCGCTTGGTTTAAGATCCCTAGAGAACAGACGAACTGACGCTAAATTGGTAATGTTCTACAAAATTGTTTATCAGCTCGTAGCTATTCCTATTCCGACCTACTTTGAAAAACCCAGAAGAATGACTCGTCATAGATAGATAGATAGTGTTAGCTCTATTTTTTCAGTCTCAAATATTTCAAAGAAATGTAGATCAACATTCTATATTTCAACAGGTACAATATACGTTTGTTGAGTTTTACATAAAGCGGAAGAGCCTCCTACATAGGGGCCTACCTCACAGATATTCTCAAGACTTCAAGTGGAACTTCTCCGTCCCCCCACCCACCAGTAGTTATAAACAGTTTGACGCCCGGAGAGTCCGACACGTCGATAAGTGTGCACGTCAACGGACTACATTGCAAACCAACCAAAGATAGATTGCAGAAAAATAAATTAAATCAAATAACTAGACATATGCTACATATTGTATGATAAAGCGTCAAAAACTTACCATTCGTTTCCCGTATATTGCCATTTTTTGGCGGTCGTTGAAGCGGAACTGCTAATTTGGAATACCTTCGAATGTTGATGTGAAATGGATGCGTCTCAGAAAGTTGTCCGAAACTTAGCGAATATGTCCACTGTAACGGTTTTAAAATATGACAAATTTATAGGCTTAAAAACTCGATTTCTTTATTTTCAGCAGAAAAGGGACAAGCATCGTCACACTACCTCAGACGGACAATTAAACAAAAGTCCAACTTTGAAAGTATCAATATATAGTCAAATTCTGAAATAAATCAGGTTTTACGCTGGTCGCCTTAAACACTTATTTTAGGGACTTCAAAATATACGCGATCAAGATTTCAAGTTATTTTTTTGATTTTCTTTATCTTTTCTGACCAGAAAAGTTAATTCCATATGAGTAAGAGGACTGTTTTTAAGGTGTTTGCAAAGTTTCGACGCTCTCGCACCATTTTTTACCCCTGAAATTTATTGTCAAAATATTAAGGAGACCGCTTTTGGTCTCCCTAAACTGCCGGTCGCCTTAACCCCCATTTTAAAGGATAACTGGTCACCTTAATGTCGTCATTATATATATATATATATATATATATATATATATATATGAATTAAAAAAAATAAATGATGTATTATAGGCTTTAAAAACACAATTTTATTTCTTCAAACAATGCGCGACGCATTTATTATATATATATATATATATTTGTACAGTGAACTTGTATCTGCAAAGATCCTACAGAATGGAAAGCATGCTGTTTGAGTTAGTTAATTATCTCCCTTTATCACATATTATATCGTCTAACTCTGTATCCTATGGATCCAGCGGCTTTCATCCAAATGAATGTTCGTAGCATGTGCTATGGTTGAAACCCTAAAAGGGCACCATGCATATAAGCTATAATTGTATGTATGCTAATATACTGTACCGGTTCGGAGTGTTGTGATGAATGGTGTACTTTATAAGATGAACTTGAAGCATCCTTTTTTGGGGATGTGGATGGTTCATTCTTGTTGGTACATTTCATTGTTACAGCTAGGCGGGCTGCCGTATCTGACCGAGTATGTGTATGTCTGACTGTGTAGTCTGTTCACATTATCTATCTCTCTATATATAATTTGTACAGTGAACTTGTATCTGCAAAGATCCTACAGAATGGAAAGCATGCTGTTTGAGTTAGTTAATTATCTCCCTTTATCACATATTATATCGTCTAACTCTGTATCCTATGGATCCAGCGGCTTTCATCCAAATGAATGTTCGTAGCATGTGCTATGGTTGAAACCCTAAAAGGGCACCATGCATATAAGCTATAATTGTATGTATGCTAATATACTGTACCGGTTCGGAGTGTTGTGATGAATGGTGTACTTTATAAGATGAACTTGAAGCATCCTTTTTTGGGGATGTGGATGGTTCATTCTTGTTGGTACATTTCATTGTTACAGCTAGGCGCGCTGCCGTATCTGACCGAGTATGTGTATGTCTGACTGTGTAGTCTGTTCACATTATCTATCTCTCTATATATAATTTGTACAGTGAACTTGTATCTGCAAAGATCCTACAGAATGGAAAGCATGCTGTTTGAGTTAGTTAATTATCTCCCTTTATCACATATTATATCGTCTAACTCTGTATCCTATGGATCCAGCGGCTTTCATCCAAATGAATGTTCGTAGCATGTGCTATGGTTGAAACCCTAAAAGGGCACCATGCATATAAGCTATAATTGTATGTATGCTAATATACTGTACCGGTTCGGAGTGTTGTGATGAATGGTGTACTTTATAAGATGAACTTGAAGCATCCTTTTTTGGGGATGTGGATGGTTCATTCTTGTTGGTACATTTCATTGTTACAGCTAGGCGGGCTGCCGTATCTGACCGAGTATGTGTATGTCTGACTGTGTAGTCTGTTCACATTATCTATCTCTCTATATATAATTTGTACAGTGAACTTGTATCTGCAAAGATCCTACAGAATGGAAAGCATGCTGTTTGAGTTAGTTAATTATCTCCCTTTATCACATATTATATCGTCTAACTCTGTATCCTATGGATCCAGCGGCTTTCATCCAAATGAATGTTCGTAGCATGTGCTATGGTTGAAACCCTAAAAGGGCACCATGCATATAAGCTATAATTGTATGTATGCTAATATACTGTACCGGTTCGGAGTGTTGTGATGAATGGTGTACTTTATAAGATGAACTTGAAGCATCCTTTTTTGGGGATGTGGATGGTTCATTCTTGTTGGTACATTTCATTGTTACAGCTAGGCGCGCTGCCGTATCTGACCGAGTATGTGTATGTCTGACTGTGTAGTCTGTTCACATTATCTATCTCTCTATATATAATTTGTACAGTGAACTTGTATCTGCAAAGATCCTACAGAATGGAAAGCATGCTGTTTGAGTTAGTTAATTATCTCCCTTTATCACATATTATATCGTCTAACTCTGTATCCTATGGATCCAGCGGCTTTCATCCAAATGAATGTTCGTAGCATGTGCTATGGTTGAAACCCTAAAAGGGCACCATGCATATAAGCTATAATTGTATGTATGCTAATATACTGTACCGGTTCGGAGTGTTGTGATGAATGGTGTACTTTATAAGATGAACTTGAAGCATCCTTTTTTGGGGATGTGGATGGTTCATTCTTGTTGGTACATTTCATTGTTACAGCTAGGCGCGCTGCCGTATCTGACCGAGTATGTGTATGTCTGACTGTGTAGTCTGTTCACATTATCTATCTCTCTATATATAATTTGTACAGTGAACTTGTATCTGCAAAGATCCTACAGAATGGAAAGCATGCTGTTTGAGTTAGTTAATTATCTCCCTTTATCACATATTATATCCTCTAACTCTGTATCCTATGGATCCAGCGGCTTTCATCCAAATGAATGTTCGTAGCATGTGCTATGGTTGAAACCCTAAAAGGGCACCATGCATATAAGCTATAATTGTATGTATGCTAATATACTGTACCGGTTCGGAGTGTTGTGATGAATGGTGTACTTTATAAGATGAACTTGAAGCATCCTTTTTTGGGGATGTGGATGGTTCATTCTTGTTGGTACATTTCATTGTTACAGCTAGGCGCGCTGCCGTATCTGACCGAGTATGTGTATGTCTGACTGTGTAGTCTGTTCACATTATCTATCTCTCTATATATAATTTGTACAGTGAACTTGTATCTGCAAAGATCCTACAGAATGGAAAGCATGCTGTTTGAGTTAGTTAATTATCTCCCTTTATCACATATTATATCGTCTAACTCTGTATCCTATGGATCCAGCGGCTTTCATCCAAATGAATGTTCGTAGCATGTGCTATGGTTGAAACCCTAAAAGGGCACCATGCATATAAGCTATAATTGTATGTATGCTAATATACTGTACCGGTTCGGAGTGTTGTGATGAATGGTGTACTTTATAAGATGAACTTGAAGCATCCTTTTTTGGGGATGTGGATGGTTCATTCTTGTTGGTACATTTCATTGTTACAGCTAGGCGCGCTGCCGTATCTGACCGAGTATGTGTATGTCTGACTGTGTAGTCTGTTCACATTATCTATCTCTCTATATATAATTTGTACAGTGAACTTGTATCTGCAAAGATCCTACAGAATGGAAAGCATGCTGTTTGAGTTAGTTAATTATCTCCCTTTATCACATATTATATCGTCTAACTCTGTATCCTATGGATCCAGCGGCTTTCATCCAAATGAATGTTCGTAGCATGTGCTATGGTTGAAACCCTAAAAGGGCACCATGCATATAAGCTATAATTGTATGTATGCTAATATACTGTACCGGTTCGGAGTGTTGTGATGAATGGTGTACTTTATAAGATGAACTTGAAGCATCCTTTTTTGGGGATGTGGATGGTTCATTCTTGTTGGTACATTTCATTGTTACAGCTAGGCGCGCTGCCGTATCTGACCGAGTATGTGTATGTCTGACTGTGTAGTCTGTTCACATTATCTATCTCTCTATATATAATTTGTACAGTGAACTTGTATCTGCAAAGATCCTACAGAATGGAAAGCATGCTGTTTGAGTTAGTTAATTATCTCCCTTTATCACATATTATATCGTCTAACTCTGTATCCTATGGATCCAGCGGCTTTCATCCAAATGAATGTTCGTAGCATGTGCTATGGTTGAAACCCTAAAAGGGCACCATGCATATAAGCTATAATTGTATGTATGCTAATATACTGTACCGGTTCGGAGTGTTGTGATGAATGGTGTACTTTATAAGATGAACTTGAAGCATCCTTTTTTGGGGATGTGGATGGTTCATTCTTGTTGGTACATTTCATTGTTACAGCTAGGCGCGCTGCCGTATCTGACCGAGTATGTGTATGTCTGACTGTGTAGTCTGTTCACATTATCTATCTCTCTATATATAATTTGTACAGTGAACTTGTATCTGCAAAGATCCTACAGAATGGAAAGCATGCTGTTTGAGTTAGTTAATTATCTCCCTTTATCACATATTATATCGTCTAACTCTGTATCCTATGGATCCAGCGGCTTTCATCCAAATGAATGTTCGTAGCATGTGCTATGGTTGAAACCCTAAAAGGGCACCATGCATATAAGCTATAACTGTATGTATGCTAATATACTGTACCGGTTCGGAGTGTTGTGATGAATGGTGTACTTTATAAGATGAACTTGAAGCATCCTTTTTTGGGGATGTGGATGGTTCATTCTTGTTGGTACATTTCATTGTTACAGCTAGGCGCGCTGCCGTATCTGACCGAGTATGTGTATGTCTGACTGTGTAGTCTGTTCACATTATCTATCTCTCTATATATAATTTGTACAGTGAACTTGTATCTGCAAAGATCCTACAGAATGGAAAGCATGCTGTTTGAGTTAGTTAATTATCTCCCTTTATCACATATTATATCGTCTAACTCTGTATCCTATGGATCCAGCGGCTTTCATCCAAATGAATGTTCGTAGCATGTGCTATGGTTGAAACCCTAAAAGGGCACCATGCATATAAGCTATAATTGTATGTATGCTAATATACTGTACCGGTTCGGAGTGTTGTGATGAATGGTGTACTTTATAAGATGAACTTGAAGCATCCTTTTTTTGGGGATGTGGATGGTTCATTCTTGTTGGTACATTTCATTGTTACAGCTAGGCGCGCTGCCGTATCTGACCGAGTATGTGTATGTCTGACTGTGTAGTCTGTTCACATTATCTATCTCTCTCTCTCTATATATATCAGATACGGCAGCGCGCCTAGCTGTAACAATGAAATGTACCAACAAGAATGAACCATCCACTATATATATATATTAAAAAAAGGTCTTGATATAAAGCCGTGACACTTATCTCTCGGTTGTAAAAATACCAGGGGTTTTCTTGAAGCGAAAAAAGTAATGATGACCTACAAAGGTAATAGACGTTTATTTAAGAATAAAATCATCAAGAAATTGTGGTTAAATAATGAATAATGAACTAGGGCTATTCATCTGTAAACTACATGTCTACCATATTACACATCACAAAGGAATGTGACACATTACGTAACCGTACACAATTAGCAGGCCATTTATAAGCGTCATAAAACTCTCCCAGCATGAAGTCCATGCTTCTTGAACATGCCGATTATCTATGAAGTGCTTGTTAGGGAACTGGACACCAGGGGGTTTCCTCTTTAATAAAAAAGATCAATGCTACCCGTGCGTGTAACTTGAACATGTGTTTTTGACTTCTGTAACCGCATGATTTTTATATATTATACAAATCACAAAAAATAAAGATAATAGAATTGAATTGAAAAAAAGAAAAGAAAAAAAAGACCAACATCAATGCACCTGGTTTGGTTGATGACTGGATTAACCCTCTCATTACTGAATACCAGTAACATGATGACTATTGCAATTGCAAACAGTTGTAATCCAGACCAGGCTGCAAAAATGTCGGATTCATAGAGTATGTCTCTTGAAATATAGTTTACCCCTTTTTCAAATTAAGCTCTTTATGACACATTTTATCTTTTCTCCGCATGAGGATAATCAGAGAGACAGACAGACAGACAGACAGACAGACATTCATACAGAAAGATGGAGACAGAAAAGAAGAAGCGAGAGACTGACAGACAGAGATAAGAGAAAAACAGACAGACAGAGAGACAGACAAGAGGCAAACAGACAGTGGCAGAGAAATATAGACACACACAAGCTTCGTAGGTAAACGAAAAAATACGGTTTTCTCTCATTTTCAAAACCTCACTATACTAACAATTTATAAGCTATCGCCTCAAATTTTGTACTACGCGTAAGATCATGGTCTAATAAAACATCTGTATTAAAATTTATAACGAAAAGATGACATTAAAAGCATTTCTATTAACACCAAACTTCGTAGGTAAACGAAAAAATACGTTTTTCTCTCATTTTCAAAACCTCACTGTACTAACAATTTATAAGCTATCGCCTCAAATTTTGTACTACGCGTAAGATCATTGTCTAATAAAACATCTGTATTAAAATTTATAATGAAAATATGACATTAAAAGCATTTCTATTAAACACCAAACTTCGTAGGTAAACGAAAAAATACGTTTTTCTCTCATTTTCAAAACCTCACTAAACTAACAATTTATAAGCTATCGCCTCAAATTTTGTACTACGCGTAAGATTATTGTCTAATAAAACATCTGTATTAAAATTTATAACGAAAATATGACATTAAAAGCATTTCTATTAACATCTAACTTTCGGAAAAACGTTGTTTTCTAGCGGCCAGCGAGCGCCGCTGATTGACCGATTTTGGACGACAAGATAAATCGCGAGCCGGCCGGATACTTCTCCAGGGTATACTTCCTCCATGGTATCAGATTTACTCTAAATAATAGAGACGTTATTATTTCCTATTTAAACGCAGACGAAACGCAAAAAATAAAATGAAAAAAAATTGCATTATTTTTAAAATGTTTATTAATTTTTATGCCCGCAAACACCCCCGGTTGATCACGGCAGAGTCCCGGACCTGCCCCGGATGTGCCGGTAAAGCTCCGATATTGCTCCGGCATTGCCCTGACATTCCCGGATTAAACCGTTTCTGGTTATCTGCCACCGTAACTCCCGATGACCCGCTGTTGTATTAAACATTTCAAAGCATCCGGGGCTGCTTTCCGGTTCGAGCCGGATGAACACGGTACAGTCCAGATATTTCCGGTCGTCCCCGGTGTCGCCAATATTGTACTACCGGTGACTGCCGGTCTACTCAACCTGGACTCACCGCGGGCCAAAACCTGTTTTCATAATTTGGAACAAGATTATGGGGGTAAATCATAATATAATGTAAACTTTTAATAAAGCATTTATAATAAATCGGCGGCAGCAGTAACTCTTCACGGTCTGCTCCAGTTTGGGACATTATCAAAATGATAAATATTTTATACTGGTATACTTTCTTTCAAAATATTATGATGATTAATGAACAAATCAGGCAGCTATAGTGTAGCCATGGTTAAGTATTGCAGTTTTGCTAAATCAAGGGCAAGCAACTGTTGATATAATGATCATATTTAATCCCAAAGCTTGTGTTACTCATAATACCAAGTACACATACTTAATATGTACATGTAAAGAACTCGAGTTATCGTGACATATCAAAAGTGTTGACGGACAGACAGACGGACAGATGGACGGAAGGACTTTAAATAAAGACTGTGTTGATTATGATAATGGTAGTGATGATGATATACAACAAAAATAATCCCCCTTTAATAGTTGGTACTCGCTGACATTGGTCCTAGTTACATTTAGGGCCGCGTAGTTACATATAGGGCCGGAGTTACATATAGGGCCGTTTTTAGTTACAAGTAGGGCCACTTTTTTTTCGACGTCATTTCGACGTTTAGTTACATTTAGGGCCGTTTAGTTACAAGTAGGGCCGCGTAGTTACATTTGGGGCCTAGTTACATATAGGGCCGCTACAAGCGTTAACGCGTTTGCGCTAAATCTATTATTCCCATTGCAAACAGTTTGGAGCCAGATCAGACTCCAAACTGTTTGCCACTCAGATTAAAATGAACATTTAGAATGGTCAAAAGATTGTCAACTTCTCTATTTTATTACAATGCGTTTGCGTTTCGTTTGCGTTTAAACGGGAAAGAATTTAACGTTTTCTCCACTGTAATCACGATGTAGGTAACTATAGTTTTGAACACATGTTAAATTACCACTTAAAGCAGGATGAAAGTATACCAGAATGCACATTAAGGCGCATTCTGCTTTACTCAGCCTGCTGTAAGCTACATTCTGCTAGAATAAAGAAAATATTTCTTGCTATATTTCTTGCTATATTTACATGACCCTATAAATTGGAACTGTTTTCTTCAGGGTATGAATAAATTAAATGCTTAATTTATTTAAAAAACATGAGGCAGAAGTTAACAAAAGGAGTTGATTTCGTAGACCCGACTTGATGTAACCACTCACTATCTCTGTAAAAGGTAAAGGTCAAGCTTTATATAACGTCGCATATGATAAACAATCAACACAAGCTATGTAGAGATTTCGGAAAGGTATCCATTATATACAGGGCTCCAGATAAGAGGGAGTAAATTCAACAAAAACAACATTTTTCACTCATTTTAGCACCAAATCCTATGGTGTGACTACTCATTAGAATCGTCTCGAAATGACTACTCATTAGAATCGTCTCTTCGAGACGATTCTAATGAGTAGTCACACCACAGGGTTTAATGCAGAAATAAAGATTTTAGTTTTGGAAATACTCCCCTGATCAGGAGCCCTGATATAACAGACATACTTGCCTCGGCATTACAGTTACCTTCCTAGCAGTACCCTAATAATGCCGAGAGCCTGGCAAGGGATCCACTAGTACCGGTTTTATAATGGTCTTAAAGATTGATTTGACAGGCCTAGATCGAACCCACGGCCTCCCACCTCGAAAACGGACGATCTATCAACTGAGCTATCGAGGCTGTTAAATGCACGGCTCTTCCCAGACAAAATTTGATTCAAACAAAATTGGCCCGGAGGGATATTCTAACAATTGAAATTATAGTAACCAAAAATGCATTATATGGTAGTTACATGTAGATGTAGTAAAACATTTATAGATATTTCAAAATGTGTCAAGTGGATCTACCTGTGGCTCAAACTGAGATAATTTGATTACATCTTAAAGTGTGTTAAACAGCAGAGGGAGGCAATCAGCTATCCACACATTAGTGGGTGTTGGCACAGTTTGTTCCCTTCACCAGTCTATTTAAAAATTAGTCGTCTGCAACAATTCTCGAATTTGATTTTTAAAGGCTGATAAACACCACCAGGGCATCAAACATTTTGGCTCCCAAATGAATTTACGATATCTGTTTCAAACGGCGTCTGACACGCAGCCCCAAAATTATTAATCTAAGTGTAACGCCTATCCTACCCACTCCTATTAGTGCACTCACTCTTACTAGGGGGTCCGGGGTATCTCCCCCTGGAAAACTTTATTCCTATATGGCATCTGGTGCGTTCTGGGGGCGTTTTGCGCATTTAAAACAGGTAAAATACAAATAAAAATCCATGTGAATTTTCAACTTAAAATAATTATTATTAATAATATAGGATATTTTTTGACCGTGTCTTCCGGCTATTAGCCTAAAAGCATACCCCCTCCGATTAGTGTACACACTGTTAATAGAGGGTCCGGGGCATGCTCCCCGGGATTTTTTTTTATTTCTAGATGGTCTTTGGTGCGTTCGGGGGAAGGGGGGGGGGGGGGCGTTTTGCTAATTCAAAACAGGTAAAATACTAACATAAATCTATGTAAAAAAAATCTGCAACCAATATTGGCAAAACTATTGTAGGGGCACGCCTGGCATCCCTTTGATAAAAATGGACTAATCCAATATATAAACATGGAAGAATCCACTGGGCGTAAATGGGTTAATATAGGCACGACGCATATATTTCGTCTTAAAAACTTGTGTCTGTCAGAAAATTCAGAGTATAGTTTATTACCCTTTTGCTTTAGAAATTATCACCAAATTGCCAAGCAGCTTTGAATCCAGATGTGACTCCTATAGAAACCTAGCATCTTATCTATAATCTAGAGTAAAACTGTGTGTCAGTTATTTACAAATTCGTATAAAGAGTACAAGAGATAAACAATGTTTTCAATATTCAATGTATTGCGCAGGTGCGCGGTATCGACTTCAATCAATCCATTTGGGGACAAATTATTGGAAATATAGGTTTTTATGACATACGGGAGGGCTGTAAAAGCCCGTGTGTCGTGTGTGATTATACTGAAGATTTACCTGTTAACAATAGCAGTATATAATTGATCTACCTTCTTTTCAGCGACCGTCGATCGATTTTGAATTGTGAAAGGCTTTATCAGAGGGTTAACCATACTTTAAAATCAACAAGGACGCGATAAGCCACTGCAGAGGTCTCAACTTTTTGTGTACACATCTACATTTAGAGTAAACACTACAGAGTGAGAAAGAAATATATATATCAGATTGTGTGGGAACAGTATTTAAACTGGATAAAATTAAAGTTTAAGGTAAATTTTGATATTGTTTTACGAAGAAACCCCATATTCATCAGGAGAGCCATTTCAAAAACTATATTCTGTATGTCCGCACAAAACCCTATGGTGTGATTACTCACCAGAATTGCCTAAAACAGACGATTCTAATGAGTAGTCAGATTATAGGGGTTGATGCAGACATGAAGGGAAACTTGTTTAAAAACTTGAGTTTGTTACCTCTTTACCATTTACCCCATAGAAGAAAAAAAGTTCTAGTTTATACCCTCATGAACAATTACCATAACACATATTTTATATAGCCTATTATTTAGTAGTTTAAAGCAGCTTGAAAGCAGAATGTGCCTTAAGGCACATTCTGCTTTATTTTCAACCTGCTTTAAATGATCACCTGTATTTAATGTTATATACGGGTTATTGGGTAAAGGGTTTAATGGAGCTCTGTTTACGGTTTATAAGACTTCGTTTCCATGGTTATCTCCTATCGGAATGATGGTGACATCAGAGGTATTTTCAAACAGTTTGGATTCAGATCAGTCGCAGAGTAACTCGATGCCTTGTAAGAACCCAAACTCTCTCCAGTTGAATTGCTGGTACAGTGGAGCAAACGTTATTCTTTACCAATAAACGCGTTTACATAAAACTGTTACTTCCATTGCAAACAGTTTGGAGCCAGATCAGACGCCGGGTAACCCGGCGTCTGATCAGGCTCCAAACTGATTGCCACTAAGATTAAAAAAAATAGTCAGAATTTTCAACAAGTTGTCAATTTCTACATATAAGTGCAGTGCGTTCGCGTTTCGTTTGCGTTTAAACGGGAAATAATAACATTTTCTCCTTTGGAGTTTTACGGAATTGGGGAAGGTAATTTCTAAAGAGAAACTGAACCCCTAAGAGACAAGTATACAAACATTTACAGTGGAGAAGACATTCATCATATCCCTTCTTTGTACTGGAAACGCAATGCAATAATATGGAGAAAATTACAACTTCTTCAAATACAAATAAAGGACTAGTTTGATCTGAATAGCAAATAGTTTAGAGCCTGATCAGACGCCTGATTACCCGGCGTATGATCCGGCTCCAAACTGTTTGTTATCGGTAATATAGTTTTACTATAAACGTGTAAACTGGGAAAGAGTAACGTTTATCAACCGGTCAATACCTCGTCACTATAATGTATCTGACTGCTTTAAAAAGTTTCATATTTACATGTACGCTAATTTTAACTCATTGAGCCATAGTGAAGCATATATGCGTCCTTTACCAAAAGTGTACACGTGAAGAGTACACTTGTCCTATGCAAACAGTGAAGTCCCTGATCAGAGGGCTCCTGCAGGAGCCCTCTGATCAGGGTCTTCACTGTTTGTCATTTTGTAATATAATGTATATAAAACACAACACTAAATAGTCGAAAATGGAACAGCCTATACTGCAAAATGGAATTATTAGGGGATAATTAGTTATAGTAAGATTTAACCCCATTAACTGCCATGGCATCATTAGCCTAAAACAATTGTAGTCTGCTTTTATTTCTCAAATTTAAATTTAAGTATTTTGACTTAAGAAATATAAAATTGAGTGTTAAACAGTATGGATCCTGGTCAGACGCCGCGTTACCCAAATAACTATATATTGAACTCAGGGTAAAGCAGTGAACGTGTTCTATTCAATTACAAGTCCCTCTTTATTGTTGAAATAGTTTTGTTTTCTGGTTTTAAATTACTGAAACTTTTATTTCCTGTTAGTACGTAGAATTCCATTCAGTTTTTATGTATAATTTTGGAAGTCAGTCTACTTTTCCCAATTTGGTCGAAAATCGCGCTTGAATTCCCAAATGGAAGGGCTAAGGCCCCTTCCCAATTTTTGAAAAAAAGGCCCGGCGTCTGATGATGCTCCAAACCGTTTGCCACTCAGACAAAACAATAAGAATTATTACACCTCGCTTTCAGCTGCAATGTAAATTCCCCATAGAACTAAAGTTAACATTTTGCATGTCTTTTACATCTATCCGAAACATATTGTCACTCTATGTGATATTGTTTTTTTATCAAAAAAAATACTGTCCCTCCATGATATTATTTTCGCGTTGGGAACGTGGCAGAACGTTTTTAAAGGCAGGTAACTCCTAATCAAGTTTTGGCATTTTCTGTTTGCAAACGCGTTTTAAAGCGTCATTTAGAGTGAAAGGGTTAAGAATGTTTTTGGTTGACGAATCGCAAATTTTCATAACATGTTTTGCTTTGATTTACACTTTTCTACTTTCAGGCGGATACACACTGCACCTGAAACAAAATGGCAGGGAACATGGCGGTGGCTGCATTTCTAGGGCTTGGTGTAACGGTGGGGCTGTTCTGTAACGTGTTCTTAATATTAACTTTCATACAACGAAAACGAATGAGAACGGTTATGACATTCCCTGCTTCCATTCTGTATGTCCACCTCGCCGTCATGGACTTGGTTGCTATGGCACTGTGGACGCTACCAACGATCCTGTCGGCTACGGCAGGCGAGTGGGCACTTCCAGATCAACTATGCTATCCGCAGGTCTACATCCGGGTATTCTGCAATATGGCCAATGTCCTTACACTGCTATTATTCATGTTCGAAAGGTGTCTGAGGATTTTCAAACCGTCCAAACATCGTGAAGTCTTCTTCGATATCGTCGCTATCTTGATGGTGGTTGCCGTGTATATATTCGTCGGTACTCTCGCGTCATTTCCAATGTGGGGTTGGGGAAAA
The DNA here is from genome assembly GCA_922989275.2 of Gari tellinella. Taxonomy (NCBI): domain Eukaryota; kingdom Metazoa; phylum Mollusca; class Bivalvia; order Cardiida; family Psammobiidae; genus Gari; species Gari tellinella. The sequence goes on from OV277866.1 coordinate 53,864,174, forward strand.
GTGAAATACTTCGAGGAGGAATACCAATGTGCGGTTAGCTTTCAAGACCCACCGTCCTACTTCGACTTCTCTATCGCAGTTGGCCTTGGTATACCAGGCGGTCTTATCCTTGTTGGCTACGTGGCCATTTTGGTACGGGTTCATCTTTTGAAGCGCAAGCGTGGTCCAAATGGAGTTATCGTTCTTGAGGAGAACTTTGAAGTTATCGGGGATTCGTACTCCGACAGGCTGAAAAAGCTATACGAGTCGTTCAAAGACCCGGACAGCAAGCTGTTTGCAGAGAAGGACAAGGACGACTCGCCATTTGAGGACAGTAGCTACCTGGATAGTGATTGCTTTGATTCTGATTTAGAAGCAGCATCCGAAGAAAAAACAGGCACCATGACTGGGACAACGGAGGAAGACGATAAGCCATCCCGCAAAATGCCACCGAAGAAGTGTTACTATCTCGGTGCCAACGACATGGGAGTGGCGCACATGTACGCCCTTCTGGCTGGTATATACATGGTATTATGGATACCGTTCTACGTCAGGTTCTATCAGCATACATACCAGTACTTTGACACGAGTCCCAGTGATGGATTTATACTGGCAGCCGTCTGCATGACCCACCTGAGCAGCGTGTTCAAGGTACCCTTCTACCTGATGTCACGGACCGTCAGAGGGGCGTTCAGGAAGACTCTTGGTATTAGACAGAATGAGAAAAGGAAAAGGAAGGCTCGTAGCGCTGTGGCAAACCAAGATTAACCCACTTTGCCAAGACCGCAACATAAACTGAAATATATGGCTCTAAACCCATTAACACTTTCAGCGCCAAATTAATCTTTGGGGTTTTACGCTTCTATCGCTATATCGTCGTCTGCTTCAATATGTTGTCTACAAGATCGTTTACTGAGGAGCAGTGTACCTCATAGAGATGCCCGCTTTTTATATTTCTATCTTACTCTGTAAAAAGAGCCATGTGATTTGTTCCAACATACTGACAGTTAAAGCAAACTGAAAGTAGAACAGAACGCTTCTAAACAGGAGTTCAGCTTGCTGTAAACACTGAAATTCTTGAAACAAACTAAGTAGGAAGGGTTTGATATCTTCACTAGATGTATAATGTTAGTTGTAAATGTTTTACACAGTTTTCCCTCTCTACAACAACACCCAATCGGAGACAAATATTGTGTTTGTTGTTAGGAGGGAGTCGTTATAGGGAGTGGCATTAATTTACTTTACATTTGCAAATAGCTTGAATTACGCGGCGTCTGCCATGGTCTGGATTCAAGCGTTTTTGTCACTCGTGGTTATGTTTGTTTTCTGTCAATACTGCCATTACGTGACTTTGACAAAAATAGCAGACACTTTTATAAGCTGATGATATTGCAGCAATGAAAATGCTGTGCATAATTGCCTTGTTCGAGTGAAAACGGCAATACTGGTCGGAAGGAGGGAATTGTTACTCGGAGGGCCGCTGCAGAGAGGGACCACTGTAAAGATTATTGAACCTCTTCACTGCCAAGAGGTCATCAACTTCAAACAATTATCGTCTACTCTCGAATTTAAATTTTAGGTATTTTGACTTGTTGAATTTTGAAATGAGTGTCGAACAGTTTGGCTCCTGCTTATGTGTCGTCTGGCCTGGATTCAAACTGTTAAGTTGTTAACCCCTTCACTGCCATGACGTCATCAAATTTAAACAATTGTCGTCTGCTTCTATTTCTAAAAAAACATTCTTAGGTATTTTGACTTTAGAAATATTGAAACGAGTATCAAACAGTTTGGATCCTGATCAGACGCCGCGTTACGCGGCGTCTGATCAGGATCCAAACTGTTTGCAAATAACTACTGGACTCTGGGAAAGGCAGTGAAGGGGTTAAGCAAATAACGATTGCACTCGGGATAAGGGAATGAAGTGGTTAAAGAATTGTAGTAACTATGTCTAATTGATTAATCGCATGACATGTCAGAGTGAATTTTCACAGTTTTTGCATTACTTTTGTCTTGCATTAAGCAGCCACATGTATTAAATACTTCTACTTGTCCTTAACCCTCTCAACGCCATAGGCGACACCAATCGACTTTGCAAACATTTTAGATCCTGATCAGACTACGTGTAATGCGATGTCTGATTAGATCCAAACTATTTTACAATGGTTTCGTTTAATTTACGACTGTTCAAAGACATCGAAGTTACTTTAGTACTTGTGTAACAGTTTGGATTCTGTTCAGACCTCGTGTACATACACGTGCCATTTAATTGGATAAAAACTGCAAGGTCCGCTGTAGTCGCAGTGACGATGAAAGGGTTTAATCTAAATGTTTAATATTAAACCTTGGTCCCGTTTCATACAACTTCGTACGACAAATGTTGTCGTATGTCAGATTATAAAAGTCTCATTTATTATTTCTTTCTTCATCTAACCCTGTCTTGTGACATCTTTTTGGAATCGTCTTGAAAAGACGATTCCAAAGAGATGTCACAAGGCAGGATTAGATAGAGAAATCAGATATTAAATGTATTTTAAGGTTTAAAGTTACGACAACATCTGTCGTACGAAGTTTTATGAAACGGGCCTCTGTATAATAATTATTTCGACAGTGCCTTGGATGTCCATTTAATTAAGGAAACACACAGAGCATATCTTGATGAGAGAGAACGTTTCTAAAGGTCTTTCTTGGTATTTCGCCTACGTTTTGTGCAAAGTTAATCTACGGTATTCCGTGCTTAAACAAACAAATTAAAAATAAAGCAGAAAGGTGATATACTGTCGAAACTCGATAGTTCTAACTCGCTTAAGATCGGAAATACCCATATTTCAAAGTTAAAACGTGACTTATCGAAATGAATCTTATGAACTAGAGGTATGTTCAAACTAAAGCGAGCTCGAAGTATCGAGTTTTGACTAGTAGTTTTCTGCTTTTCTTTTATCTGGCCATAAGTCACTACCTGTTTAATAGGACTTGTTTACCTACATTTGAGTGAATGTATTAACTTAAAGGCAATGTAGAATCGCCACGATGCGCCGATGCGGAATAATGTATAAATGCACCCTAATGCTCCCATGCTTTATATAGAATGAGTAAAAGATACAATGGACAAAGAGACACAAGGTCGCGAAATGTTAATTCTTTATACATGCTGGTTCGTGTATTTTGTTTTTATCTAATTTACTGATTACTTTGTCTTAGACGCTAATGATAATGAAAGAATAATAAAATCTAACAAGTATATGATTTATTTTTGTATAAGCCTCACTCCAAATGTTCGTATAAATGATACACTGTGTTATCCCCATCCTGGGGCCGGTTTCATAAAAAACTTCGTACGACAAATATTGTCGTAAGTAATATTAAATGTATTTTAAAGTTTTGACTAACGACAGCTTTTGTCGTACGAAGTTTTATGAAACGGGCCCAGACTTGTTAGCAGAAAAGGCAAATGCTGCAGAGTAGAAAAAAGGTAACTTTATCAACAAGAGTTGCCTGAGAAACAACAAAGCTCACCTGTGGCACAATTCGAAAGTTAAAAGCAGAGTCTGAGGTAAATGTCAAAGGTCTTGTCCATTATACACATGCATATATACCAATTATTAAAGAAATGCCTCAAGGGACGTGTGAGCTATAATCATGTTTCGAAACCTAAATGGAGATTTTGAGACTAAACGCGAGTCCTTAATTCAAGGTCGAGAGGGTCACCGTCTTCAGTGGATGGAAAGGTCGTGTCCATGTACACATGCATATCAAATATGAAAGCAATACCTCAAGGAACATAGCAGTTACAAGCATATTTCGAAACCTACACGTATATTTCAAAACCTCAACGGGTCAAGGTCATGGTAACTGGGATACATGGAGAGGTCTTGTCGACACGAACATGCGTATAATGTATAAACGCAATTGATTAATATATCAAGGGGCATAACAGTAATTAGCATTTCTCTTGAAAACTATATGTAGATTTCGAAACCGAAACCTAAATGAAGACCCTTAATTAGTTCAAAGTAAAGTTCACTGGGTGAAACGTCTTGAGTCTCTATCAAACATTGTCTCAGTGCTATGGGAAATGTCATATTTGACCTGTAAATGACCTTGACATTTGGTTGACATGGTCCAAGTTGTATTGAGCTCTAAAAGCTTCTTGAGTTGAGTACACATGCCAAATATAAAGTCTCTACCACATACAGTTCCAAAGTTGTGGCAAATGTTAAATTCAACCCGTTTGTCCTCGAAATGACCTTCACTTTTGTCTGCTTTTACCGAACTTTACTGAGCTCAAGGGCTTCTTGTGTTGAGCAGACATCCCAAATATGAAGTCTGCATGACTTGTTGTTTTAGAGTTATGGAACATGTTAAATTAAGCCTATTTGAGCTCTAAGTGACCTTGACGTTTTTGACATGATCCAAGTTGAATTTGAGCTCAAGAACTTCTTGAGTTAAATACACATGCCAAATATAAAATCTCTATCACAAGCAGTTCTAAAGTTATGGCCAATATTAAACCCAACCTATTTTAACTCTGAATGACCTTTAAATGACCTTGACCATTGTTGAACACGTTTCGAATATTACTGAGCTCAAGACTGGTTTAAGGTGAGTACACATATGAACCAAATATAAAGTATGCATCATATGTAGTTCTAAAGTTATGGCCAAAGATAAGATTCCAGACGATGACAAGGATGTCAACGACAACGCAGACGCCGGAGTGATGACAATAGCTCGTAGTTTCTTCGACAAAGACGAGCTAAAATGTGTTACTATAAAGGGAATTATATGGAGTTATCGTTTCCAAACAAACGTGTTTTTGCTGAATTATGCATCTCTATTGAAAACAATTATGAGCTTCACGGGTCAAAGGTTATTAAGCATTTTAACTGAGTCTGAGATCGTTCCCGGGCATTGGATAGGTCAGATTTCCCAGACCCAACTCAAACGCTGTACAACTTTGGTATCAGGTACTGAGTAACTCTGACTCTGAGTCTGATCGGGCTCTAAACTGTTTGCCATTCAGACTTTAGTATATCAACTACTCATCTACTATGACATCATCAGTTTTAAGTTATTGTTTTGATTCTAAAATTCAAATTTTAGGCATTTTGACTTACGAAATATTGAAATGAACGTCAAACAGGATAGATCCTGACCATACGCCGAGTTACGCGGCATCTGATCAGGATCCAAACTGTTTGCAAATAATTAAGTGTACTCGGGGTAAGTGAATGGGACTAAAACCCAGTCACTTGCTACATTGTATCACACTGCATTTGCGATTTTTTAAATGGGAAATGACAATGTATTCCTCAAAATAAATTGGTCAATTTAGCAGTTTTAGTGTAGCTCTGATGTTTGCTGCTATAGTTTTCTCAGCCCATTTAACTGCCGTCGAGTTAAACAACCAGGCATTGCGGTTTAAACAAACGGCCTTACTGAACTTACGCTCACACAATCCATAATGTCTCACGAACAGTTCGCTCTCTGGACACACGACCTCGTGGTAACCATCTCTAGGCTTGGAGTGGTGTGAGTAGAGAAACCCGGTTAAAATACGGGATGGATAGGAAATAACTTTCCGATGTATCAAGTTAAATGTGTTGGGCACCGTATACTGGTATCGGTCGAAGATAGTGCAATTATCTGAGCATGATGTGTTAATCCTATCTGTTAAATAGTGCTGATTCTTTAAAGCAAAACTTGATGCTTTTGGATACTTCTCTTCCAGTCGTTTCAGGGCACTTTTCATTGTCCTGTATCCGGACGGTGTAGGGATTTCGTCATTGTCCATAATACTGAAGTATGTTGATCCGCTACTGCGCTCAGCGGCATCTCTCATCACAGTGATCTGGTCGGCCAGGATCTGGTGCGACTGTTTGCTGATTTTCCGTGGGTATCTCCCGACATCCGCCAGCCGATAGTTAAACATCTCCAGCAGCCCAGTCGAGGCGTAGTGACCGAGCACTTGTTTGGCTTTATCCCACAGTGTGTTTTCCACATAAGTTATTACTTTGTCAACTTTGAGGTATTTAAAGGCTTCAAACTGTGCAACCAAAGCCCCAGGATCGAGTTTCTCATGAGCCGTCTTTGTAGTAATTACTAAATGACCTGGAGTTTGTCTGGTCGGAAAGTACGGCACAATGTAGTGGGTGGTCTTGTCGGTACAAGCATGTATACCCCGGACGATACTGGCCCACTTCAGGTCCTTGAAGGTCAGTTTCGGGGCATCACATGTGACGTGCCAAGGCTGTAGCGCTAGGTCCTTATTGTTGTGCCATGTTCGACCGAACCTTTTCACAGGCGTTTCTAAGATATCCCTTCCAACGAGTTTCACACAACATCTGGTGATGTGCTCGCCGCTACTGCGGTGCCATTGTCCGTACATGTTCAATATGTTCCACGATGCTTTGGCCGAAGAATTCTGCACGACTGCCCCGAATATAAACACTCTTTTATTCTCTGTTTCTACGAAAACCCTTCTTTTCAAAAATTTGTAAAACTTTTCAGTGATTGGATCCGGCCTTTTGATTGGGAGTGTTTCATTTGCGTGGAGATATCTCTCAACATAGGTCATATTTTCATCTCCATGTCTAAGACTGGAAGCACCGGTTTTGATTTTGACTGTAGAGCCAGTATGGACTGCAGGTGCAGTGCCGTTGATTGCACGGGTTTCGTGACTCATCTGAGCGGAATCGTTCGTTGCGACCCACAGTATGAGGAAGCCGACAATGCTACCCAGAAGCCAACTGAAAATCTTCCGACCACCGCGACCCATCATGCGGAGTTTGCAGCAAAACATCTGTGAATATAAAAATGCCAAAAGTAAAATTGATTCTCTAACGTTAACCCTTTCAGTCTCAATGACGCCTTAACCCTTTCCCTTATAGAAGCGACTTTTAGCACATTCATTTTATTCATCCGCTGCAGAAAATAGTTCCAAATTATACCGTAATGAATATGTGTCATATTAAATTCTTTCCTTATTCTAGCAGTTAATAGCTTAAAGCAGGCTGAAAGTAAAGCAGAATGCGCCTTAGGGCGCATTCTGCTTTACTTTCAACCTTCTTTAAGTAGTCACATATCTTCAATACTAGAAACAATGCTATCAGGTAAAGGGTTAAAGCGCGCTTGCAAACAGCTTGGTTCCTGCATGATCAGACGCCGCGTAATGCGGCGTCTGATCAAGATCAAAACTGTTCAACACTTTTTTCGAAATTTCGTCCATCACATTGCCTTACATCTAACTTTGAAACGATATTGCAGACAACAATATTGAAGCAGATGACACTATGGCGGTGAAGGGGTAAAATACTCTCCACAAGTTTGATCATGAAAGGGTTAAGGTAAAGGATCCTAAATGAGATCGCGCCAAAGTCGGTACTCTACGTACAGCGATCGGCCATTCTCGTCAACTGTCGGCCCATTTCGAACCGTGCTTCATCATTGTTCTGAACGGGTCGACAGTTGACGAGAATTGCCGATCGTTCTCCGTAGAGTATCGAAATATACATGCACCGATATTGGCCGATTTCACTAGGGGTCCTCCACTTTTGTATGTACATACACACAAGGGAAATACATGTTCATCTTTCCTTCAATAAATGCGTTAATGCTAAAACAAACATGTTCATTGCAAACGGATTGGAGCCAGCTTAGACTCCGAGTAATTCAACTTCTGATCCAGCTCTAAGCTGCCTGCCATTCAGATTGTGATTTTCTCTTTCAACACTAAGTAACTCTCGTTGGTTAGTATGTTCCCTAGTGGATATTTAATTTACTCAAACTAGCAAACATGCAGCAGTCTACTTGGAATTCAGATTAGTTTAATATTAAACTACTGCTCTAACTTAACAGGCACTGTAGACCCTGATCAGAGGGTTCCTATAGGAGCCCTCTGATCCGAGTCTTCACTGTTTGCAAAAGTAATGAGTATTGTCCACAGCTCAAAGAACCTCTTATTTTCAAGTTAGTGTAGTTATGTGAGTCTTTTTGTTGTTATTTGTCCATAACTGGTGTAGTTATGTGAGTCTTTTTGTTGTTATTTGTCCATAACTGGTCATGTAAATGCAAATATCTAGGTCAAAGAGGTTTAGGCTCTATAACACTTACATATGCAAACAGTTTCGATCCAGTTCAGACGTCGCATCATGCGGCGTCTGAACAGGAACAACAGGAGCTGTTGAAGAAAACCAAAGCTCGTCTATACGAAACCTTTTATATATCAACAGAAAAATGTATCAGTTCATTGATAGTCACAGGGCTGCCATTTCTCCGGATTTTTCCTAAATCTCCGGATTTTTCCCCCAGTATATGGTATCTTAAAGGCTTAAGCAGGCTGAAAATAAAGCAGAATGCTCCCTAAGGCGCATTCTGCTTTACTTACAGCCTGCTTTAAGTAGTCGCATGTCAACAAAACAAGAAAAAGGCTATAGGGTAAAGGTACGATTCGTAAAATCGCACTTGAAAATGCAAATTTTGAAATCTTAGGATTTTTCATGTCAACTTATGGCAGCCCTGTAGTCAACCCATGTGGGAACCACCATTCTTAGTATCAACTTCCTTGGGCAAATTAGAATTGTCATGTAGTACTAGTGCATTCCAACACTTACTCCAAAACTAACTTTGAGATTTGCAAATATATTTCATGTAGTATAAGGGCATTTCAACACTTATCCCAAAACTTTAACCATGAGAAATCGGACGAAAAAACTAAGTCCAAAAAAGGTAAAATTATGACTAAAATTAAAATCTACTTTCAAATTTAACTACATAACATCAATATTTGACCTACAGGAAACTTCCATTCCAAATAGCAGCTTCCTAATGCAAGTATTTCATGTAATCAGTGCATTTTAACACATACCCCAAAACTTTAACTATGAAAAATCAGTCCAAAAACAGGCGAAATTATGAAAAACGAGAGCACCACAAACGGGTGCTGGTTGCTCGACTTTCACATACTTGAGATGGCTACATTTTCCAAACTTAAAGAATGTGTATGGGTGTTTAATGCCCTATTGATCATAGAAGTTTTTAAGCAACAACAACTTTAACATACTTGGACAGCCTGCATTCCATTTAAAGTAAACTATAAGTCAAAACAAGGACAAAATCTTTGCCTTGTTGTAATGAGTTGCCCTTTTGAAACTAAATAAGAATTCAAATATATTGGAAGTTTGAAATTAATAACTTTCTACAGTTACTGAATAATTTCATATACAAATTCTTAGTCAAACAAGGGCAGTAACTCTGCAATGACAAATCCCATTGTTATCTGCCTTGTTGAAAGGTGGTGCCCTTTTGAAACTGAGCAAGTATTCAAATTTCAGTCAATACCTATGGTAGTTATTGAGAAATCTAATTAAGTTCCAAAAAGTCAATATCAAAGGGCAATAACTCTGGAATCACAAAACCCAGGGTTACCTGCCCTCTTGTAATGAGTTGTCCTCTTGATACTTAACAAGTATTTAAAGTTTCAAGTAAATACCTATGGTAGTTATTGAGAAAATTCAATACCAAAGGGCAATAACTCTGGAATCACAAAACCCAGGGTTACCTGCCCTCTTCTAATAAATTGTCCTCTTGATACTTAACAAGTATTTAAAGTTTCAAGTAAATACCTATGGTAGTTATTGAGAAAATTCAATTTACAAGTTTTATGTAAATAAAAACAAGGGCAATAACTTTGGAATGGCACATCCGTGGTCACCTTTCTTTTTTGAATGAGTTGCCCTTTTGATATAACACAAATACTTAAAATTTCAAGTTAATACCTTTGACAGTTATTAAGATATTTAAATTTACAAGTTTTAAATAAATAAAACAAGGGCAATTACTCTGGAATTACAAATCACAGAGTAACCAACTTTGTTGTAATGAGTTGCCCTTTTGATACTTAACAAGTATTCCAAGTTTCAAGTTAATATCTTTCATAGTTATTTAGATATTTAAATTTACAACTTTTAAATAAATAAAACAAGGGCAATCAATCTGGAATGACACATCTCAGGGTCACCTGTCTTGTTGTTATGAGTTGCCCTTTTGATACTGAACAAGTATTCAAAGTTTCAAGTTAATATCTTTCATAGTCATTTAGATATTTTAATTTATAAATTTCAAGTAAATAAAACAAGGGCAATAACTCTGAAATGACAAATCCCAGGGTTACCTGCCTTGTTGTTATGAGTTGCCCTTTTGATACTGAACAAGTATTTCAAGTTTCAAAAGGATACCTATGATAGTTATTGAGATATGTTAATTTATAATTTATAAGTAAATAAAACAAGGGAAATAACTCGGAAATGACAAATACCAGGGTTACCTGCCTTGTTGTTATGAGTTGCCCTTTTGATACTGAACAACTATTCCAAGTTTCAAATGGATATCTTTGATAGTTATTGAGATATGTTAATTTATAATTTTTAAGTAAATAAAACAAGGGCAATGACTCTGAAATGACAAATCCCAGGGTTACCTGCCTTGTTGTTATGAGTTGCCCTTTTGATACTGAACAACAATTCCAAGTTTCAAAAGGATACCTATGATAGTTATTGAGATATGTTAATTTATAATTTTTAAGTAAATAAAACAAGGGCAATAACTCTGAAATGACAAATCTCAGGCTTACCTGCCTTGTTGTTATGCTTTGCCCTTTTGATACTGAACAACTTTTCCAAGTTTCAAATGGATATCTTTGATAGTTAATGAGAAATGGACTCTTACAAAAACCTTAAGCCAAAAACTTAACCGACGCAGACGCAGACGACAGGGTGACGACAATAGCTCGACTTTTCGAAAAAGTCGAGCTAAAAATGTCTTTTTATCTTATTTTAACTACACAACATCAATGTTCAACCCACAGGAAACCCCATTCCAATATTTTCTTTCTAATGCAACTATTCCATGTAATATTAGTGCATTTCAACACTTACCCAAATAAACTATATTCCATTTGTATTTTTAATTTCGCTTATATTTTTTATTGTGTTTATTGCTTTCAACGGAAGTTGAAGTTTTCCCTTTGATTCTCAAGGTTTTCTCTCGCTCAACCGAGGGAATTTGTGAATTAAAGCAGAAAAGGGTTATAGTGCAACCATTTTTATCAATCTAGCTGTATACAGTCTTGAAAATGACCATATGTAATTAACTAACCTTTTAAAGCAATATGGTTTTTGTTTGAGGTGAATATCTTTATCTGTTGTTTTGTTTGTTGTTTTTATTTTTCGATTTTTTAAAGAGATGCACTGAGGTAAATATGAAATTGCATTTTATGATTTGGGCTCCCAAATGAACTAATATATAGAGGATATTGAATGAGTGTGTGTTCAGTCGTGAATTTATTGAACGAGTTGGATAAAATCATATGTTGCGAGCCTTGGCGAGCAACATATCATTTTATCCAACGAGTTCAATAAATTCACGACTGAACACACACGAATTTGATATCCTCTTTATCACATAAACACCAAAATGACACGAAAATCCGAACGGTCTTACTTTCACTTTTGCCCTCGGCTCTTAGGAAACGATTCGTCATAGGCGTTATTCGGTTGTATTCATCCGTAATGAAAAACACCTATCAAATTAAAATAAAGAAAATCAACATCAATGTGCTGTGAAAAGACTTCTCTGATACCATATTCAATTTTAAATTAATATTTAATTTAAAAATTACTGTAATTGACTGAATATGATCAGTTGACATTTAGAATCTAGTTTCGTTTTCAAAATAACGTCGTTAGAGCACATGACGTCATTATCATTGTAACGTCTGAATTTGAAAAACAGTCTGAATCACTGTTAATACTAGAGCTCTATGCAGCCTTATTTGCAGCCCGAGTTTGCGGGACTGCTCGGAATAATGTTTCTAGGACACTTGGGAATGTTTCAATACCTAGTGGTGATCTAAGTTTGTCTAGATTCTCTTAACTGATTTACAGTCGGCGTAGTAGTACAGTATTTTGGTGATTCGAAAATTAGTATAAAATACATTTTTTGTATATGCCCAGTGGGCCATACGATTGTTACGGCCCTCTATATTTTGCACGTTTATGTGATAAATGTAGATATTGTTAACTAATGTAGACAACTGAAACTTTGCCTAGCCTTTAGCACATCTGTATAAATCAGTATGGTTAAAGTTTAATTAAAGGGTCCGTCACACCATAACGTTCTGGTCAACGTTCTCTGAACGTTTCAATCGTTCATTTTTTGGGCGTTCTAGAATAAGAATGATACATCTGTAGTGAGTTCAATAAAGAATCGATGGCCTTCGATGGCCATCGATTGCGAGTTGGCTACCGGTCTGTAGAGTTTTCAGTTGCCACTGTTTGCGGCTAAGGTTAGCAGTTTCTGCCCGTGCGCAGCGTGTAGAGTACAGTTGAGAAAACGTATTATTTCCCAATAAACGCGTTTACGCTAAAACAATTATTTCCATTGCAAACAGTTTGAAGTCAGATCAGACGCCTGGTAACCCGGCGTCTGATCAGGCTCCAAACTGTTTGCTACTCAGATTAAAACTGGTAATCAGAATTGTTAAAAATTGTCATTTTCTATACCGGTATTTCATTGCAATACATTTGCGTTTGAACGGAAGAATAACGTTTTCTCGACTGTATTTTAGACAGGCAGCCAACTTTCAATCGATGGCCAACGACGGCCATCAATTTCTTTGCTGAACTCATGCATGGCCGAAATACAGTAGAGAAAACTTTATTTTTCCGTTCAAACGTAAGCACATTGCAATGATATATATATCTATAGAAAATGGCAACTTTTAAGGGTGTATCCAACCCATAAGCGATTTTTTTAAAGTATCAAACTTTTTTTCTATCATTGTTTTTTTGGAAGAGCTATTTATGATGAATGAAAAAATGGAAAAAAAATAAATGGTGGTGTAATTTTTTTTGAGCTACAGCGATTTGAAAAAGGTATGTCAAATTTGGACTTTTTCTCTCAAATTTAACCCATTCAGAGTACAAGCTTCAGTAAAATCTATTTCAAAACAAAACAAACATGGTAATTTGGGTTTTCATTATTTATTTCATGTCTATGGTAGTATTTTCACATATAGAAACCAAATTTAGACAAAGCAGGCACTAGGTTTGAACAATATGGATCCTCGAATATCAAAAATATGCTTTTTATAGGGCATGATTTTATTAGATTTTTTATTTATGAAAAAAAAAGTAAAAAAGTTTGAAAATGAAATAGTTCTAGTATTAAACGTTTTCTTATATTCTACCAGACGAAAGCCAATTCTAAGGCAGTTCAAAATATGAAAAGAAATTGAAAGGTCAGTGTTGAAAATTTTGAGTTATTAAAGTAAAAAGAGTTATCTCCCCTTACAAAATTTACAAAAAGTACCATGTCGATGATATTTAGAGCTTTATAAATTTCACATTTGGTGCCTGTTTTTTCTTAAAGTATGTTTTGTATGAAGAAATACTACCATAGATAGGAAATAAATAACACAAAACCAAAGTATCATATTTATTTTCATTTAAAATGGATTTTATTGAAGCGGGCTGTTTGAAAAGGACAAAATAAGAGGAAGTGGGTGGGGTAAATTTTAAATGGCCATGGAGCCAACTGTTGTTCACCAAAATGTACACGTTTTCTATTCTTTTATTCATCTGAAATAGCTCTTCAATACAAAACCATCACAAAGTGTTTTCATATACTTTGAACATTTCTTAAATGCATGACATTGATACACCCTTAACAACTCTGACTGCGAGTTCTGAGTGACAAACAGTTTGGAGCCTGATCAGACGCCGGCTTACCTGGCGTCTGATCTGGCTCCAAACTGTTTTTAGGCCTAATAAAAACAAGTTTAAGCGTCAACGCGGTTATTTAAAAAGAAAATAATGTATGATCTCTAATGTACTCTGCACGCTGCACACGCGACACACACTGCTAACCTTAACAGCAAACAATGGTAACTGAGCACGCTATAGACGTGTGCCTAACGCACGACTAGCGTGTGTCTAACGCCAGAGAAGCTTGTAGCAGCGACCAAGTTAGATACCACTGAAAACCATAAGCGTGTGCTAACGTGCCACTTGCGCGCGACGAACGATTTGTCAACGTTACACTGTAAAGCAAGCGGCCGCATTACGCGTTCATTTTCCTAACACATTACATTCAATGTTTCAACATATGTGTTCAACCCTAACCCTAAATCTGCTGAATTAACAAGAGTGCACACCAAGTGTTCATATCTGTGTTCAAAAAGTGAACACCAGCGCTTATGAGTTTGGACCCTAGTGTTCAGGGGATGTAACTCAAGTCCTTTATACTATATTTTTTCTGTTTGTCTGAATTTATTTGATGAAACTTTAGTTTTACGTGAAATTCCGACGCGATTCGATGGGAAACTCAAAACTTTACGCCTCTTTTTGAAAATTTGAACACTTTATTCTCGCGTGGCATTCACGATATGTTCTAAAACTCGAAAACATTAACTCACTATTCCATGACGTCATAACTATTAAATGACGTCACTATGATGTAATCATAAACAAGTAGCCATATTTCGTTGATGAGTCGCAACGATTGTTTGAATTATGTGGGAATTCATTCACATTCACTCTTAGGGAACGGAAAACGTAGCGGGCTTAAATAAGGAGAAAGGTCACTGTGTGTATGCGGGGGGGGGGGGGGGGGGGGGGGGGGTGTTCTCGCCAACTCAAGGTATTTGGTAAGTAGAACTAGATAGGTAATTTTGTATTTAGTATATTTCAACTGCACAATTTTCGTGTGAAAATGAATAGATCTAGTATATTTTAGCGTGACGTCTCAAACCTACTCAAAAGTTGGACTAAAACCCGAGTCAACGCAGGCTGTTTCATAATGTCAAGACGAAAGCTGATTTTACCGATGTGACATTACCCGATGTGTTTTGCTATGTTCTTATGCTCTCTGCAACAACTTGGTTTTGGAGAACTGTTAATGTGTGACGGGCCTGAACTGTGAACACCTTATGTTCTACGTGATTCTAACACTGAATGCCTAATGTTCTACGTAGGCATTCATAGCTGAACACATAAGGTTAAAGTAGACATTTAAAATCTGAACACACGATGTTCTGTGTATATTCTGTCTTTTAACACTTGTTCGATGAACATGTTAAAAAGTGTGCAATATCTGTTGCATCCATTTTGAACGTGTCCTGCATTAAAAAATTGAACACCAAATGTGTTCATTAGTTGTTCAGTTTAGGATCACTAAGTGTTCAAAAATTGAACACTACCCTTTAAGAAAAATCAGTTCATTTCTTATATTTACAATATATTTGCTGTAATTTCTAACATTAAATAAACATTTTGTCAGTACGCATGTATGTTTAATCCATATTAAAGGTCGATAACACGAATAATGTATAACCTATAAGGAACAGCCATGACCGATTTACTGAATCTGTGTACATTCGAAAGCAGAAAAAATAAGTTCCATTGTCAACAACTTGACAGTTTGGCGCGAAAAATGCCGATTTATGACGTCATTAGAAGTGACGTAATTTCAAAGTAGGATAAATATATCGGGGTTTTATTGTCATAAAGAAACGCAGATATAGGCCGCTGTTTATAAGGTAGATTCTTATGTCAATTTTCTTGCAATTTATCTCATTTATAAAGAAGAATATTAGTCGGGAATCATGGTTTCCACTAGTAGGAAGGCATAGATCGGTTGAGAACAAATTTTGAAAAAATCCGCCAAATGTTTGTTGCCCCAAGTTCCAAATATTAATTCGCGAATGAAAACTGCATATGCCCCGCCTCCCCTTCGAAACTTTTCCACAAGTCCCGCCCTCTCGAAAATTGGTGTTTATATGAAATGAAATACACTTTTTGTCAATGGAATTGAATGGGGCGTTTGTAAATATTAAATCTAAACACTTACTGAACACATGGACGCGTTATGACGCGTGCAATATCTGTTGCAAATAGGCGTTCATGACATGTTCTATACTAGAACACTTTGGTTTACAGAGACGAGCGTTGAGCGTGTGAATAACGACAGAATAGTGTTAGGACAAGTCACACGCTGCGTGCGCTAGGGGGCCGTTCAGCGGTCGTTGACAGGTCGCCAGAGAAAGTCGTTCACTGCAATGTAAACGATTAGTACGAGACGGCGCTCGATGGCGATCTCCGCGCTCCGACAGAGCGCCATAGGTCGCATCAGGATGAAGCAATCTAACGGCATTTACGATCCGGTTGCGTTTAGATTACGCTCCGATGGCGATCCGTTAGCGATCTGTAAGATCCGATAGCGACTTCATGGTCATTCGTCGCCACCCAATTCATAAAAATGTTGCGCTCTTGTATCATCAGATTGCGCTCCGTTGGCGCTCAAAGGCGACTAAGATGCGATCTATTGCGCTCTATTGGCGCTCCGATGGCGACCACTGCGACCTATAACGCTCAAAAGAGATCCGATAGCGCTGTCGGCGACCGATGGAGATCCATTACCGCTCTGTTAGCGCTCTACTTGATCTGATTAGGGAGATATCATATGAAGACCTGTGGCGCTCTGCCTCACTAATTCGTTTTAAATTCGCTAGCAGATATTTAGGCAAATAGCAATACATATAGCTGCTTTCTTTTTGACTCGTGTCCACTCAATGCAGTAACATAGTAATGCAGACGATTCCTATAAGAGCTTTCTGCATTACGTTCGTACTGCCACAAATCACTAGAAATCTGTGTTTTTTTCATTTAATAGTTACTACAAAAGTTCTAACGCACATCAAAATCAATGTTAAACGCCCTTTTCGGTATCATCATTGTATGGGTGTATAACAGTTTGGATCCGGATGAGACGTCGAATTACATCATGCAATTTGGATACAATAATAGAAAATACTATCGGGTATTTTAAAATGCAGAGACTCACTATCAGATCGCCACGGAGCGCGAAGTATCTACTGATTTGCTTTGTTGGATGATGGTGGCGCTCTAAGGTGATCCGATAGCGCTCTAGTTACGATCTTGGCGATCAAGTAGCGCTCCGATGGCGACTTAGGCGATCAATTAGCGATCTGATGGCGTTCTGGTCGGAGCGCCACGGATCTTTGTGCAGGGGAGTAAACCGACGGCGACCTTGGCGATCATGGAGATCAGATAGCGATCCATTTGCGCTCATTGCGACCTCGGCGCTCTGCATGGCGACCTGCGGCGATCTGACAGAGCGCCATAGATCGCCGTCTCGTGGAATGGGGGTATAACAGTCAAGTCACGCCAGTGTAACGACTGGCTAACGATAGCCGAACGCGTGCAATGCTCGGTGAACGTTAGTAAAACGTTCGACGAACGTTCTTAAACGATCTCCATCGTTTAAAATTAAACGTTTGAAGAACGCTGGTCTCAGAGAAAACTTTTGTGTATGTTCAAAACTTTTTTTCGGACCAGCGTTCTCCGACGATTCCCGGCGATCACCGACGTTTTCTAGCGTTCACTAGCGTTCACACAACGCTTCAGCGACCATGGGCGAAAACCAACGTCTCTTCAAACGCCAGAAAACGTTGGCCAGAACGTCATGTTGAAACGGGCCTATAAGATTGATATCTCGTGTTAGTGCTTTTATGATTTTGTTATGTTCCAGCACATTATCGTGTTGTGTTGGTCCCCTGGCCATGTCTTTGGATGTGCATGTAATAGGAACTTGATATTTAAAAGTTGCATTCATCTCAAGAACCACTGGACCTCAGTAGAAGGTTGATTATGATCGGGAAAGGTCAAGGTTATTTCAAGGTCATATCATTTTTTGAAACATCATTTACTCGCAGCGAACTTAATAAATTATGTTTTAGATGTAAGAAAGTATGTTTAATTATTGTAACAAGTCATTATTTAAACTGTGCGCTAAGAGGAAATGACTTATATAACTTGTTTTGAAGTTAAGAGTGCCTTTCCAAATTGCGGGAAATATGGGTGTCACGCAGGACAAATGTGATGTTTAAACTATTTTAATCAGCTAGTTTAACTTCCCAAAACCAATCAGAAATGCCCTTATAAACGCGTAGAAAACACTAAGAATTAACTGCTACTCCACGTCGACATTTTGGGAGACACTTTGAGACAGTAGCGGAGGGATTACCTCCCCTGTTGGTTTATAGAATCGGGTTTTGATCAAGTAAAGTGTATTTGGACGCTAGATTTATCATGCGTCCTCATTATTTGGACTTATGGACATGGGACTCAGTGGTGTAATCGATTGAGACTCAGAGTACATATATTCAAGAAATTTAACCAACGATCATTAGAAAGACTTGTGAAGTTTCAGTAAATTGACAAAGAAACTGAATGAGGAGAATTCCGGACAATCTTTTATAACTACAATACTCACAGAAAGTCGAAAAAGCTCAATATATCTTGAAATAATTGTTGAACTGAACAAAGCACGCAGGTGCACAGTTTCTAATAGCAGTAAGAACGACTGTTAATGTTATGTAATAATAATAATGTTTCAACACAATTGACACCAAAAAGATGTCTGACCCATAACTTCGTTTGTTTTTGTTTTGTTTTTGTGGGTGTTTGTTGTTGGGTTTTTTTTTTGGGGGGGGGGGGGGGGGGATAATGGAGATCACAGGAAATCGGCTCATAGTCAAAAATGCCCTTATATATACATCATTTTATTATGTATATATAAGGGCATTTTGACTATGAGCCGATTCCTTGTGATGGAGATTATGTGCAGGCGTTGGTTAGATATGAAAAATACTATCAACTATACAAAATCAATGCTCACTGATGTAAGAATTTGATACATGTGCAATAAAAGTTTAAAACTTACTACATTTATATCATAGTATATGCATTGACTGTATGATTATATTAGGTTGGGGAGATCTCAGAATTATAATTCCGTGGGGAGATATACAAGAGATATTGAGACCAACGTTTTGAAGGCATCATGGTGACTGCTTCATGTGCAGATAGTAATGAGATAGTAACAAATTACAGCTTTGGCCAGTTGTGGACAGACAGACAGACAGATAAACAAATAGACCGGGGGAAACAAACTTCCACGACTAAGTGGTGCGGGGCATAAAAAAATAATGTTGGAGAGTCATGCTAAATACTTTCATTATGCTATAGCTTTCACTTGTAGTCTAGGTTACGTTAGGTGTTCCAATCATGAATGTGTCTAGTTGATGTAGAATGAAATTAAAAGGTATCGAAAAGAGAAGACGGTTAAATATTCAACAACTTACATGTGTCCGCTTTGATAGCATTGTCAGTATCCATACATATACATTGTAGATAATAACCATGTAAACTCTACAGTACATCAATATAAATCTCGAATTCGAAACACATGAGTATACATTTACTTACAGAAACACGACGTCCAGAAAATACCTGTACAATGCAGGTGCAGATCGAACGACTCACTTCGGACACCGAGTCAAGCATGTGTACTACACAATAGCTGGTTTGCAGTTACACTAACTCGATTATATTCTAGATCCGGACCCAATGTTTTAATTAAGCAGAGCAA
This sequence comes from Gari tellinella, assembly GCA_922989275.2. Taxonomy (NCBI): domain Eukaryota; kingdom Metazoa; phylum Mollusca; class Bivalvia; order Cardiida; family Psammobiidae; genus Gari; species Gari tellinella. Next base: position 53,883,659 of record OV277866.1, read on the forward strand.
AAGCTCAACTCAAAAGCTTTATAACAGTGATCCCTGTTTACACATTTTTGTCTAAACTTTGCAAGAGCATAATTATGACATTTAATCACCGACTGTGACTAGAGTCTACAGACTTTGCATAGTATAACCCTCTCATGATCAAATCTATCGTGAGGTTTTACCCTTTCACCGCCATATTGTTGTATGCTTCAATATTGTTGTCTTCAATATCGTTTCAAAGTTAGATTTAATGCAGTATAACTGACGTTATTTCAAAACAAGTGGCAAACAGTTTTGAACCTGATCAGGCGCCGCGTTACGCGGCGTCTGATCAGGATCAAAACTATTTGCAAATGCTCTTTATGACGCCATTAATTGAGAGTGAACGGGTTGACACAACATTCTCCTTTTTTACATGGGGGTCATTTGCCACTCCCCTACAAACTAGGCTATACATAATCTGTTATTCTTTCCCGATAAACGCGTTTACGCGAAAACTACTTTTTCTTTTACAAACAGTTTGGAACCAGATCAGACGCCGGGTAACCCGGCGTCTGATCAGGCTCCAAACTGTTTGCCACCAAGATAAACATGAAATATCAGAAATGTCCAAAAGTTGTTTTTTTCTACGTTTTAGTGCTAAATGCGTTTGCGTACGTTTGCGTTTAAACGGGAAAGAATAACAGATTCTCCACTGTACCAAAACATAAGGAATCACGGGACTCGTGCAGCTTATACCTGTGAATGAGACGTTATTCTCCTCCGTTTATATGCAAACAAAACGCAAACGCATTGCAATAAAATGCAAAAAAAAATTCAACATTTTTATTATTCTGACTTTTTATTATAATAAGAGTGGCAAACCATTTGGAGCCTGATCAGACGCCGGTTACCTGGCGTCTGATCTGGCTTCAAATTGTTTGTAATGGCAATATTAGTTTTATCGTTAACGCGTTTATTTGGAAAGAATAACGTCTTCTCCACTGTACATCTTTTGTCTGGTTTAAAAGTGTTGTCTGCTTTATTTTATAGAATGAGAGTTAGGCATTCTGGCTGCATGCAGCTACAGAACAGTGAGAATAACCTCACAGCAAATGCGGGTCAGTCATGTAGATTTGGTGTCTAAGTGTAGGCTATTCATGAACCGTTCTGCCAGATAGTTTGGAAGGGGTTACTGTACAGTCGAATTCGATATCTCGAACTCACTTAATTCGAACTATCCGATTTGTCGATACATGAATTGCATTATTTCATGATCGGTTAAGTTAAACAAATCCGTATTTCAATGGTCAAACGTGACTAAGGCACGTTTTAACTTTGAAATACGGGTATGTTCGACATGACCGAGTTCGAGATATCGAAGTTCAACTGTAGTAACTGTTACTTTACATGTTTCAGTGCATTCGGGCAAAGGCTATGGAGGACAAAAAACATGAAGTAGGTTCAGGCACGCACATAACCGTTTGGCTGCTAAATATTATGACATTACAACACATATAATTTTATCGTCTGCTAAAATGTGTCGTCTGTTTTAACAACTTGTATCCTGATCAGACACCGCGTACGCGTCAGACGATGTCTGGTCAAGATACAATCTATTTTGGAGCGTGTATCAATATAATATTTCTTCTGTCAAGTCTTGAAAAAGAATTTTGCATTGTATGTAGTGACAGAAGACAAACTTGGTAGAGAGTAACAAAATCCAATCCGTGTCCAGCACATGTGAAAACACGAAGTGTTTGCAAATCTTTCTTTTTGATCGTTACATTTCTCCATCAATATTGATGATTATGAGAAAGGATACTTATGAGGCGCTCCAGGGACTGTACCCGGTCGGTCACTTTATCCTGACACCGAGAAACCAGTCGCAATACTATCTCGAAATAGTGCGCGCCAATACGGGTTAAGACAACAAGTGGCATTTGAATGAGGCGCATTAAAAATTGTAATTTACCTTTTGCAAATAATGACGTCATCAATATACATGCGACGTCATCACTTTTAACGTTACAAACAATTGCGTTTTCAAAACATGGTCAGAAGACAAGACTCTTTCATTACAGGTAAGTCTAATAATATGGTATATAATTATTTAACTTTTTTTAATAGGCAAAAATGAACTAGATCTAGATAGACTTTTTAATACACAGTCATGTAGTTTTGTTTACTAGTTATCTCAAAAACACATAAACCCACGGGTGTTAAACCCGTACAGCATTCCTTAATTTTCAGACGATCGGGGGTCCCTGAATTGGAATAGATCTATTTCTTAAAGAGTTGTTTTGGGTTTACCCTTAAACTTTTATTACAAGTGGTTTCCTCCAAATGGTGCCAGACCAATTAAAATTGTATAAGTGTCAAAGTTTAGATCCTGATCAGACCCGTAGCTATACCAGATTCTGAGATTGTTCTCAAGCTTCTGATTAGTCAAATTTGAGCAAAATACTCAAATCTGACAAATCAGAAGTTTGGAAACAATATCGGACTCAATTCAAACGCTTTATATGCATATACCTCTGGGTCTAAGGGCATAAAGATATTTTTTTAGTCTGAGATCGTTTTCAAACATTTGATTTGGTAGGATTTGAGCTTTTAACTCGGCGTCTGGCCAGTCTCCAGACTGTTTGCCGCTCAGACTTAAATCAATTATCAACGTTTGCAAACACTTGTCATTTTCTGCTTTATCAAGTTTATGACACTAGTTAGGTTTAACCCTTTACTCCGTAGTCTGTTTCTAGTATCGAACATGAAAGTGATGATGACAAAATCAAAAGAATTTACTTTCACTTTATTTTGTGTACAAATGGTAAAGGGTCGTTTCGGCCTAGGTTGTTTCCACCTAGGTAGTTTCGGTCTATTTTAAGGGTAGGTCGTTTCGTGGTTCGTTTTCGGTTTAACATTTCCTTAACTTACATTAATATTTAACGGATAAACTCGGTCCTGCGTTTTACATGCTGAACAAAAAGTGTAAAGCCTGATCTCATATTTTTAAAATGAAATGTATCAAATAATGATATTAGATCTATTAATGTAAAATGAATGTGCATTTAATTGGTAAAAGTCTGAGTTTGAATCCAGATCAAAACTGCAGAAATACGACATTTACAAGTACATGTACACACCGGTACGGCAAAACGAACGGACTCCCTCTTAACACTTCGATTCCCGATAACCTAACGCATCGGCTCTTGTTAAAATATGGCGTAAACTGCCAAGTCAACACACGTGAGTATACAAATATGATGTTTGTCAATAGATATTGCTTTAAATGAAGACCAAGACGACACGTACGGAGTGTCTCACAGATTGGTGCATGCATACAACTTGTTTATAGGATCTACAATGTTTGAGATCCACGGGCTTAGTTTTCTTGGTCCGGTCAAAGATACATTTCAAGGGATGCGGTAAACGAAACGGAGCGTTTTAGGCCTATTCAGCCACAGGTGGACGTTCGCTTTCGCTTCCCCATCTCTACCTGCAACGAGATATAGTTCATTGTAATAAAAACAATCAAAATCTTTACTTGTTTCATAGCTAAACCGATTCTTTTTATATATGAAGTTAACGATTATACCCAGACAACTCGACATACGAGGGACGTTCAATTAATTGTGTCACTCTTGCGTTTTTCTTTTCTACTACTAATACGAGTGTGTTGAAACTTTGTCTGCTACACAATTAAGTTATTGTACATATTCACTGAAAATTTCGTTTGAATCCATCGAGCAATTTAGAAATTATCGAATATTTAATAGATACTGGCTATTGTAGTGTATGTAATGGACGTACGGTGAAAACCGGCTTACAGTAAAGGTTGAATAATTTTGAAGATATCGATTTCATAGATCTACTTTTAACTTTATTTGATAAATGTAATATTTGCAGTGTCATGAATGTCATTTTCCGATCAAAACAAACAATTTGAAGATTACTAATTTAATGTGAGGCCAACCACTATTCAACTTGGCGAATGGCCAAGTTAAAGCTGCTGCTGCTAGTGATCTACTGAAACAGCACGCAAGATATGCATTTAAATATATTACTGATGGTGTTGGTAAACTATCGGGTTCAGATCATAACCTTTTGATACCAGGGTGTAAATTTATTATGTGTTTTGTTTTGGGGACCCCTCATCTTTTCATTGAGAATAATACTACATATTCATGAAAAACGTTGTAAAATCCTTGTCCAAAAAGCAGAAATATATACAAATTACACATCTTTTGATCTGTCGTAAAGTGTTTCATAATCATAAGCAACAAATACTAATAATTTTATTGCTAAATTATGTGTAAAGACCAATTTAGATGGGTTATTGAGAATACTAAAATGCGCGGGAAAAAGTTTTAAATGCAATTACGTTCGAAATCCGATCACACATTACTTAAATTCAAAAATCAATCAATCGAACAATTATGAAGAGAGTTTATAAAGCATTTATACTGATTAAAGACTTATTATCATGTAAACCATAAACCTGCAATCCGAATTTAAAGATATGCATTATAAATAGAAATGTAGATTTCCCCCTTGTGTTTAATGGTAAATGATTTCCTGGAAAATAAAACGATAATAAAGCTACCCCGCCTGTTTTATTCACCGCAGTATAGCTCTTGTAATTGATGTTCGTTCCTTTTATCGAAAAGAGACAACTTTTTATGATGAGTCATCTCTTAATGTAAGCCGGTCCGTGCCGATTTACAGTGTCTGTAGGGTGTACCTAAAAAAGGTTATTTTTCTGCATTTTAAATTCACATTTGAATACAAAAATAATATATTTCTATCGAACAGGAATGTATCTAAAGTTTGGTTATAACGAATTATGCATGGATCTCATATTGCGTCTATAAGGACCCCAGTGACATAATTAAATGAAGGCCCCTCGTACACATTTGGTGTCGATGACAGCTGCTTTTGTAGCCTATTCAAGACAATTAATGGTCAAGGAGCATCGATGTCCTCAGAAATTGTCGTCACGGTCGAAACTTTTTCAAGTTAAACATCGGCCTCAAGCATTGATCCTATAAACATGCATCAATAGGCGAAACACTCCGTAAGAGTCGTCTTGGTCTTCATTTAAAGCAATATCACTTGACAAGCATCATATTTGTATACTCACATGTGTCGATTTAAGAGTCGACGCCATTTTTTAATGGGAGCCGATGCGTTCGGTTAACGGGAATCGAAGCGTTAAGCGGGAGCCCGTTCGTTTTGCCGTAGTACCAGTGTGATGTAGTTGCATCCAACCAGATGGTCTGCCTATGATCTGAATGACAACTGATTGACGTTTTGCTGATAGAGATCTTACTTATCAAGTTATGAATGTTTAATCATGCTTGTTGTTCAAGACATATTCACGTGTTTCGTGAAAGCATCTACAAAGTAGGTAAAACGTTTATGCCAAAGCCGGTTTTCATATGCAGACTCTTTACAGCATTGTTCAATGTTTCAAGAAATATTTTTCTCTCAGAATATTTATTATTAGCTAACTCCAGTTTTGTGCCCCGTGCCATACCTTTAACTAATAAGGTATGGCACGGGGCACAAAACAGGAGTTGGCTAATAGTAAGGCTTTGTAGTTCAGTTTGAAACTATCATCAGTGCTCTCAAAAACTTTGATTTTATTTCCAGCCTTTATGTGAACCTACACGTGAAATGGAATCTGGAGGCGAACAAGGGGAAATCGATATTCAGACTTCAGAAATTCAAGAAACCTCAACAAGCAGTAGATATGTTGAGCCGGTAAAACAACAACCTCCCCGTACCCCGACTCTCCGAAAACGAAAAACCGTGAAAAAATCTGCATCACAGATTTGGCAGCACGTGACTGAATATGAAATGAGTATTACGTCACTTCCGTCATCAACATGTCGGACTATAAATCACAAATTTCGACAGAAGCGCAGTGATGAAGACCAATTAAAGAAGCGCTCAAAACTAACTTTACATCCAGCAAATGACGGATTCTTTATAAAAACTGGATCAAACTCGTTTTATACAGGCGAGCTACATTTCGGCATCGTTCACAAACACCCAACAGCGCTGTGCCCCTCACCGGAAACGCATGTTTTCCGGGTGTTTGATATGAAGCACGAACTTCCTGTGGCGTGTCCAACGTGCTGGAGCGTGCAAAGAAATCTTGGATGAGAAAACATTTGTTGTAATTTACCAAATTTATATCACGTTCATTTGAGTTGAGTCTGAGAAAATTCTTAAGCATTTGATTGGTCAGATTTTAGCAAAAGTTCAATCTGACCAATCAAATGTAAGAGAATTTTGAAATTAAGACTCACCACAAAACGCTTTATAACCGTTTATATTAGTTGTTGAAGATAATAAATAAACAAATGTCGATCTACTTGGATGTTCGAATATTTTGTAATAATGAACTTATACAAGAGGACCTGAAGGCCCTGATATCGCTCACCATTTGTAATGAAGCCTAGTGGCTTTACCTTTGAATTTCACCAGTTTTATTCTAAATCCATTCAAGTTTGTAGTAGATAGCATGTAAACAACATCGGAATACGACCTACTCTAGTATAGTAGAGAACGTCAAAGGCTAGATAACTAGAGCCTAAATATTACTAGTCCGGCAGAGGACTGGCTGGACCTGGAAATGCCGTCCTAAGTTTTTTTCTCAACTGATTCCACTTAAGCATATGATGCTTTTCAAGATTCCGCCGGGTGCCACCTTGTCACCCTTGAGCATTTTCATATATTCAAGATGGCCGCCAAAATGGCGACCGAAATGCTTTAATACATAAAAAAATCCCCAAAATAATATTTCAATGTTTCTTTTCAGGCCTTTTTCTGGTGTATCCAGGAGTCCGGTAAACGGACCCATTCCCAATGGGAAATGGTAAAAAAAAATCCCAGATTCAAAAAAAAAATCCAAATTTCAAAAAAAAAAAAAAAAAAAAAAAAAGTTTTTATACAGGTTGTTACTAATAATTAAAATTCAAATAAAAAGTTATAAAACAAGTGATAGTAACTACTATATGTCATTTTTCTGGCCATTTAGCTTCAATGTATGTGAAATCAATTATAAAAAATTCTTCCAAAAACAAAAATTTTCGCGCTGAAAATTTCCAAAATAAGACATTGCAGTTTTTCCCAAAATGTCCAGAAAAGGGCCTGTTTTTTATGATTGATTCTGCCAGCATGTTCTTCTACTTTTTTGTCAATTTTCCTGAATTTTTACAGCCATTATTCCTGACACAGAACCCAGTGCACCTATGAGATTCGAGCTTTTACAAGTTATTACCCTTTTTTGTCATTAACCTGTGATCCAACCTCAAAAATTACCTAATTATCATTATGGCATCCCTGCTGGTAACATGCACAGAAAACTGTACAGGTCATACAAGCGCTTTTACATCTACACATTTGCGTGCTACAAGGCATGCTACGTTGACAACCACACCTGATCAGTTTCAGAATAAATTCTGATGCTAGGGCAATGTTTTCAGGCAATGTCACCGGCTCAAGAGATTTTGTCCTTTCTTCCTTCTTCCAGCCAAATTCTCCTGGGTCAAGATCCGGTGGATTGATTTCCTCCAATGAGCGCCACAGGATCGCTTGGTAGTGAGCTCTCTTAACATTTTCTGCAAATGCCTCACTTGTCGGTGGAAGGCAGCAAAGTTTAGATGATGTGCCCTTGCCAAGCTTTGTAGCCCATACCTGAAAGCGTGTTTCCGACATAGACTTACAGTAGCTATAATTTCCATAGTATGCAGACATAAATACTGTTGCTTGAGAAATGACTGCTTCAATAGGGGAGTCAAGTAATCCAAGAAGTGACAACGAAAAATTGGATCGCAATACTTTGACAACAGTTCCTTTTCCAACTCCAAAGCAGCCAGCAACTGTATCACACCCGGAGAGGGCATGTGCTGGAAGAATTTCTGCAACAATATCCCGATGTTTGACAACAGCCTTTTCAATTTCAATTATCGATCGTCCTTTTATCGGAGACTCCATGAAGACTTTATTTGTCATACCTGTTTTATGATGATAAGTAGTGCAGCAACAGAACAAACACATCTGTATCGTCACAAATGACGGACAGCTTAGCATCCACATCCTGTTTTGCGCATAGTAAAAGCTGCTGTACAATGATACTATCTGCCTCTTCATGGGTTGTTTCCAAGTCTCTTCTTACTGACACAGTGCCTTGATTTATCTCAGATGGTGTTTCGTTTTCACCTGTAATCACTAGTTTGTGGGTTTGAGTATGTTCCTTCTGAAAGGTCTTGTCATCTATGATGTCTGAGATTATCAGATTCATTAGCTGCTTTTTGTTTTCAGTGACAGTAAGGAGCACTTTTTGTGCGGGTAATCTGCTATTAGCATGCAGCTGATAAACTCGACTCGAACCTGTTGTTCTCGCAAATCGTGTCGAACTTTTAGTACTATAGTCGTAGTACCTATCAAACACTAGATAAACATTGTTATTCTCCAACTTTTTTCAATGTTTATTTTTATGTTTGTACGGTAGTCCTTCACTAAGCCATCCGCGGGGTATGGAATAACCCACAGCAATGCTGACCCGTCTATGATGATAGTATCGACATGTACTCTTGTTCTATCAGAAACTTCTACCTGAAGTTGTTTTTTCAGAGAAGCTTTAGCTTTCGTTATTCTCATATCACCATGGTCATTAAACAGTGATGTTGGAATAGGGGCCAATTCGTGTGATAGAACATCTACTATGTCAACTTCACGACCGCTTGCTTGAAGACCCAATACTCTTGAGTAGATAACATTGGTGTCAAACACCTTGACCTGACCAACCTTCACATACTTTTTGATAGCTACCTTCTTGTGAATAGTGCTATGAAATCCGTCAGGAAGTTGTTTTTCAAATTCTTTCAGCTGTTGCTTGCCTATATTCAAACTATCATGCACATTGACATCATTTGTTGCCACTTCTCCAGTAACAATGTTAATAACGTTGCCCGGATGCTGCTCTGGATCCAATGGATCAATGCAGGTCTTCAGCTTATTCATTATGCCTTCCCTATCCTTTGCATCGCTTTCTATTCGAGATTTTCGCTCTTCCTTGTGCTTCATAATGTCAGTCTCAGAGTCATCCTTATGAGCTAGCATGTTATCTAAATTTGCTTCTAGCTGACTGCACATATGAAGGCTTAAAGCCCATACTCTGAGTGTTTCTGGCTTTAGCGTGATCCCAATTATGCCACCAGGGGCATGACCATACCTCATGAAGGTGCTTTCAATGAACATATCACTCCATATACCATTCCATATCCCTCGTTCATGCCTCATCACATGTTCTCCTTTCAAAAACCTTCCAAGCACTTCTTTTGGAAGAGCCTCCATTTCCTTCAGATATACCAAACCATATCTGGCATAGTTTACATGACCAGACGCGAAAAAGTAAGGCATCATTTGCCTATATGCGGCTAGATGAAGTGACCAGTCACCTTCTCTTTCGGCTCTAACATACATCATCATGATAAACACTGGCTTTAGGAAGACATTGACCCAAAGTTGTGATGTCTTACTTTGTGATGCTAAATTATCCAGGATGTTCATCATAGCATCTGCTGATTCTGTTTCGTGCTCTTGTATCGTGGCTTGTAGCATTGCTTCTGCTACTAGGCGCAAAGCTCTAACATTCTGGGGATACTTTTTACCTGTTAACATTTTTGAAACTCCCCCAAATACATCAGAAAGTATATCAGACAAGCCACTTTCTGCCATCAAAGTACCAATGGCCCCAACAAAGCTCATGAGTGAGTGCATGACACCAAGTCTAAGGATGACATTTCTAAAACGCGTAGGAAAGGCCCATTTAACTTCTTGTGCCACCCTGTACAGCTGTAGATCGCATGTAAATATGACAAACTCTTGGCCAACGTTTTTAGTAATCTCTTGTGCTTTTGCAATAGCTGTCATAATTGTATCTGGATGAGAGGGCTTCATGTCTATTAATGGCAAATAGGCAGTTTTTGTCTTCATTTGTACAGGTTGATCTTGTTCTCGACGCAAAGAAGTGTTGAAGCCATGGAATTCTGGAACCTTTTCCTTTGAGAGAATATCCCTGAGGAAAGCAAAGTCCAGTTGCCTAGCTGTCTTGATAGAAATAGTCTGTTGGCAAAGAACTTTCAGGGATAGAACTGAATTACCACAGGTTTAGTGGGTCCACTGTATCTGTGAATGGCAACATCATAATCAAGAGGATCAGACATTTGCTCTTTCAGTAGTCTCTTTATCGTAGGTTTCTGATGAGTAGCCAATTGTGTATCAGGCTGTGTTATAATAACAGCTAGCGAGTGTGTAGAAAGTTTTCCATTCTGTGATGCTATATCGGCATCAAAGTTATCAGCGACAATTTGTACCAGGCCAGACGATGATTCAGATATTCCAGTCAAAGCAATATCCTTTGTAGCTTCAGCGGCTGCAGATCGCTTAAAGCGCAACACTTCGTCGTAAGAACACGTGATACCAAATTCGTGTAAGAGATTGATGCACTGTTTTGATCTCCCCATCTTTACACCCAACGCCACTTGAATTCCTGTAGGATAACTTTTCAAAATGCTTGTTATGACAGAGCCAATCATAATGGCAGGAAGAGTCTTATCAAGTTTGGGGGACAATTTAGCTAACAGCTCAAGGAGAGTGGTACTTACACTTTCTATAACTGATTCCCGATCAATTTCTGTTTCATAACAGCTTTTACTGAGTGTTACAGACTTTACGTCATGAGCAATATGTTTACTAAGTTGATTTATAACGTAATCAATGTCATCTGTCTTGTCCTCAACTAGCCTAAGACTTGCTGCTGCATTTCCTGGAAAAACAACTATATCTGCCAATCCAGGGGAATGTAAAATTATCAAATCGTTGTCGAAATGGTCGCAAAGCTTTTTAAGCAATGTTTTTCGTGTATTGATATTACCTCTGAAGTCTATGTACGCATTAAATAATTCAACAGAATTCCATATTTTCGACTTTTCAATATTCATCAGACTGACAAGCTGATCAAAAGCAGCGTCAAAGTCTTCACTATCAGATGCCTTGCTTGCTGCACTTGTAATAGATCTCTCACTGAGAAAATGAAGCCGGCAGTCATGATGATATCTTGCATCAGCTGCATGCAAATCGCTCAGAGCTCCTTCAACTCTCCGTCTTACGCTTTCACCCCATGCATCATTTCGCTTATTACATGCATCAATGATAGACTGCTTTAAAGACATCTTTCCTGCTTCATTGCCTATTTCACGGCAAACATATGCAGGTCGCCATCTATGTGGATTTTTAAGTGTTTTTTCAACATTGCATCTGTCTCCACAAAAAATACACTGATGTTGGAAGCTAAAAATTGAAATATCTGTTGAACGCCTCGTAATCTTTGTTGGAATTTCTGAACAACTCGGTTCGTCCTGCTTACGCTTGTGACGTTCGGTGTGAACTTTAGATGTGTAAGTAGAAACACAACTTTTGTGGCATTTTATTGTTAGTGTAGGCTCTATATCAAGCTTTTCCTGTAGCAGCTTATGTAGCTCATCATCGTATATTCTACTGCATCGTATGATGCTCTCTATTCTAGCATGACCGGAATCTATCAATTTATCTGATTTACTTTTGCAATTGTTCGTCCTGACAAACAAACACTGGTCCTCCGACATCATATCTCGTTATTTATATCGACTAGATAAATAACAACCAGCTACCCTTATCTGCCTCGAACCAATACGCTATTGTTTCTTGTATGAAAATCCTAAAACTAGATGCAGTTCTTATTGAACTTCGATGTAATAACCAATATACGAAATAAACAGAGAAATTGGAAAGATAGCTACTAGTTTCTACACTAACACTAAGCACTCCTGTGTTGCATATAAACTTGTCACACAAGTGGATGGCTTTGTTGGCTTTTACATCTATACGCAAAATAGGTCATATAGCGCCGATGAATGATGAGGGATTATGAGATGAGATGATGATTTCAGGAAGATAATTTCGGTAAATCCCAGCGCATGGGATCAAAACTACCGACCTGCTTTCAGATTTGGAAACAAAACAATGATGAATTGTAAACTACCTAAATCATGTGTGTTCAAATGCTAAAAACAGTCGGTGGGGTAAACCGGTAATACCTTAAAATCCTCAAGGATGCCAGGATGGCAACCCGGTTGATTCTAAATGATAATGATCTAAACTATCAATATCAGCACTAACATATAGCAGGAGGCGTGTACACTATTGTATTGCAAATAAAAATGTCACACAACTGGATGGACAGATGTGTTGTTGGGGCTTACGGTTTTGGAGATCCGATGAATGATGAAGGATTGTGAGGTGAGATGATGATGATAATTTCAGGAAGGTCAATTCGTAGACTAGAAGTGCATTGGATCAAAACTACCTACCTGCTGTCAGAAGTTGTAATAAAACAATGATGAATTGTAAAATTACATAAATTCTAATTGTTCAAATGCTAATAACAGTGGGTGGGGTAAACCGGTAAGAACGTAAAATCCTAAAGGATGCCAGGATGGCACCCGGTAGATTCTAAATGAGAATGATCTAAACTATCAATACAAGCAGTAACATATAGCAGTAGGCATGAACACTCTTGTGTTGCATATAAACTTGCAAGCAAGATCATATACAATTTCATAGAGAAGAAAGTGCTACCGTGAGAAACTGGTCGTGTAGTAGTGGTGACGTAGAAAATGTCGGTGTAGAAAAAGTATTGTCAATAAATTTTCTACGTTTACACTTTTACTATGATAACTTCTCGAATTTTTAAAGGGTATGAACTTGCTTACAAAGTTACCTTGTCACACAATTTGATGGATGGATGTGTTGGGTTTTACGTCTATGCGTCACAAAATAGGTCATATGGCGCCGATGATTGATGAGGGATATGAGGTGAAATGATGATGATGAGGAATGCATGAATATGATTTCAGCTAATCCCTTTCATTGACAAGCAGCGCATGGGTTCAAAACCACCGACCTGCTTTCAGAATCGGTAGAAAACAATGATGAATTGTAAAACTACCTAAATGTTGTTTGTTCACATGCTAAAAACAGTGGGTGGGGTAAACCGGTAATAACGTAAAATGCTCAAGGATGCCAAGGTGGCACCCGGTGGATTCTGAATGAGTATGATCTAAACTATCAATATCAATCGAGAAAAAAACTTAGGACGCGATTTCTAGGTTAGCATCCAAATCCCGGTTTCTCTGCCGGACTATACTGAAATGAAGCATTTTCTAGCATTTAAAAGTATATCAAGGGCATATAGCTCTTGCCACAATTATCAGATTTCAACAATAATTGCACTCCTTAGAGAACTTACAGCTATATACATTGTGCACAAGTATGATTAAAATCCATTGAAAACTGTAGTTGCAAGAGTGTAAACTCTGTTAGATATTACATTTTCAGCAATTCAAGGGTTGATAAGTCTTGACCGATTACAACCATAGTTAAACTCATTTGAACTCTTATAGGCATATACAATCTGAGCAAGTTTGATGAAGATTGGATAAAAAAATGTTGCCTCTAGAGTGTAAACACCGTCATATAGGGTATTTTCAGCAATTCAAAGGTAGATAACTCTTGACCCATTGGTTTGATTTCAACCTAACCAATCTCATCCAAACTCTTATGGTAATATACAATCTGAGCAAGTTTGAGAAAGATTTGATGAAAATTGCGGCCTCTAGAGAATAAACATTGTTAAATATGGCATTTTCAGCAATTCAAAGGTAGATAACTCTTGACCTATTTGTTCGATTTCAACCATAATCGAACTCATTTAAATTCTTATAGTCATATACAATTTGAACAAGTTTAAGAAAGACTGGATAAAAAGTAGGGCCTCAAGAGTGTAAATACTGTTAAATATGGCATTTTCAGCAATTCAAATGTAGATAACTCTTGACCTATTAATCAGAGTTTAAGCATAATTGAACTCATCCGATCTCTTATGGTAATATACAATCTATGCAAGTTTGAGAAAGATTGAATTAAAAGTGTGGCCTCTAGAGTGTAAACACTAAAATTGTTGACGACAGACATTCAAGGATTGCAAAAGCTCACCCTGGGCTAGCTCAGGTGAGCTAAAAATTGATACACACATGTACACTACCGGTATTCAATTTTACTTCCCTATTATAGAAATGTTAGCTACCATCTGTATTCAATACTGACAAGCTATGGGGTAGAAAGGATAATCATACGTTACAGCAATCCTGTAAATGCTCCGCACGATGGGGAACCTTGTAGATACAGTCATGTTTCGGAAACCAGGCAACGGTGAATCCAGCAGTTAAAATACTCGTCAGAATGTTCTTTTTCGGTGTCTTAGGAAAATTACCTATAGACTATATTATAAGATTTATTTTAGTTCCTACATTTCCTGAACCGTTTCCCTGTCGTAATATCGTCTTCTTCAAAAGTGTCGTCTGCAAACATTTTTTTGTAACTATTTCACAACCAAGTTTGATAGTTTTCTTCAACCCTATTACCGCCAAACTATCGTCTGCATTAGTAGTGGCATCTTATGGAAATATAGTAAAACCTCTATATTACGACCACTAAATTATGTTAAATATTAGGGTGTTTACGGTAGGTGACCGCTTAAAACAAGGTGACAGTGAAACAGAAAGCTCCTGTAGGAGCTTTCTGTTTCACTGCCACCTTGCTTTAAACTGTCACCTGTCTATTAAACAATCAATTAGCCTTCGTTTTAGTGGTCGTAATAGCGAGGTTTTACTGTATACAATTTGAGCAAGTTTGAGATAAATAAGATAACAAGAGCCCCATGGGGCATATTTCGATCACCTGAGAATAGCTGACAAAATGGAGATAATGATTTATGTCCAGGACGGGGTCATTTTTTACCAGAGGGGCATTATTAAATTTGAACAATCTTGATAGAGGACCTGTAGATGGTGCTATATGCCAAATATCTAAGATCAGGGTACTAGGGTTTTAGACAAGAAGATTTGTTAAGTTTCCATTGAAACAAATCAAATTTTAGCTCACGTGACCTACATATGCAACAGACTGGAACCATTTGAACAAAATAGGTAAAGGGCATCTATAAGTGTCACCGTGCCGAATATCAAAGCTCTGGTCATATTTGTTTCAGAGAAGAAGACATTTGAAAATTTCACTTTATAACTCTATGTACAACTGTGACCCCCGGGGCTGGGCCAATTTTGATCTCAAGTGCATAATTTGAACAAACTTGATAACGGACCTGTAGATGATGCTATGTGCCATAGATCTATATCTAAGCTCTGGCCCTTGAAGTTTTTGACGAGAAGATTTTTTAATTTTTAAAAAAAAAATCTATTTTTAGCTCCTGTGACCTATATGCAACAAACTGCAACCATTTGAACAAAATATGTAAAGGATATTTAGAAGAGTCACCATACCGAATATCAAAGCTCTGGCCATGTTAGTGTCAGAGAAGAAGACGTTTGAAATTTTCACTATATAACTCTATGTAAAACTGTGACCCGGGGGGGGGGGGGGGGGGCAATTTTGACCCCAGGGGCATAATTTGAACAAACTTGATAGAGGACCTGTAGGCGATGCTAGGTTCCAAATATTCAAGCTATGGCCCTTATAGTTTTTGACAAGAAGATTTTTAAAGTTTTCATTGAAAAAATCTATTTTTAGCTCTGGTGACCTAGTTATGCAACCGACCAGAACCATTTGAACAAAATAGGTAAAGGACATCTAGAAGTGTCACCATGCCAAATATCAAAGATCTGGCCATATTAGTTTCAGAGAAGAAGACGTTTAAAAATTTCACTATATAACTCTATGTAAAACTGTGACCCCCGGGGCGGGGCCAATTTTGACCCAAGGGACATAATTTGAACAAACTTGATAGAGGACCTGTAGATGATGCTATGTGCCAAATATCTAACCTCTGGCCCATGTAGTTTCAGACAAGAAGATTTTTTAAGATTTCCTTATTTTGTCACTTTGGTTGCCATGGCAACCAGAGTTCTACATTGTTTTTAATTCTTTGAACAAATTTGAAAGAGCTTGACCCAAGGAACATTCCTGTAATAATTGAATAATTGTTAACGACGACGGATGACGGACACAGGGCCATCCCAATAGCTCACCTTGAGCCTTTGGCTCTGGTGAGCTAAAAAGTGTGGCCTCTAAAGTGTAAACACCCCTTTAGTATGGCATTTTCGGCAATCCAAAGGTAGATAACTATCGACCTATTCGTCCGATTTCATTTATAATCGAACTCATCCGAAATCTTTTAGTCATATACAATCTGAGCAAGATTGAGATAGATTTGGTAGAGTGTAAACACCCTTTAATATGGCATTTTCAGCAATTCAAAGGTAGGTATTTCTCGACCTATTTCAACCATAATATTATTGTTTTAATATTGTAAACACTAGTCGGCGCCATATGACCATTTCATGTGTCGCGGTGCTGTAAAACCCAACTCAATCAATCAATGTAAATTGTAAACACTAAAATTGTTGCAACGAACGACGGACGTTCAAGGATTGCAAAAGCTCACACTGAGCTAGCTCAGGTGAGCTAAACAAGAGGGCCTGAAATCGCTCACCTGTTATAATGAAGCCTGATAGCTTTACCTTTGAATTTCACCCGTTTTATTCTAAATCTATTCAAATTGTAATATAGCATGTAAACAACATTGGAATATGAACTACTCTAGTATAGTAGAGTACAACAAGGGAAGATAACTAGAGCCTGAATAATACTGAAATGAAGCCTTTTCTAGCATTTAAAAGTATATCAAGGGCAGATAACTCTTGCCACAATGGTAAGATTTCAACAATAATTGCACTCCCTCGAGAAGTTATAGCTACATGTATATACATTGTGTGCAAGTATAATTCATCGAAAACTGTAGTTGCAAGAGTGTAAAGTTAGATATGACATTTTCAGCAATTCAAGGGCAGATTACTTGACTTATTTGTCCGATTTCAACCATAATCGAACTCATCTGGACTCTTATAGTCATATTCAATCTGAGCAAGTTTGAGAAAGATAGGATAACAAGGGCCACCATGGCCCTAAATCGCTCACCTGGTACACATTGGCAAACTTGACCTATAGTGACCTAGATTATGACTGGACATGTATACCCACAATCAACCTCTAGAGTGTAAACAAGATTTTCCAATGATTTGACCTAGTGACCTAGTTTTTGACCGGACATGACCCATATTCAAACTCGACCTAGATATCAATGCGACAAACATTCTGACCAAATTTCACCAAGATCCAATGAGATTTGAAGCCTCTAGAGTGTTAACAAGGTTTTTCTATGATTTGACCTTGTGACCTAGTTTTTGACCGGACATGACCCACATGACCTAGATATCAATGAGACAAACATTCTGACCAAGTTTCATCAAGATCCAATGAGATTTGTAGCCTCAAGAGTGTTCACAAGGTTTTTCTATTTGACCTAGTGACCTAGTTTTTGACCGGACATGACCCATATTCAAACTTGACCTAGATATCAATAAAATAAACATTCTGATAAAGTTTCATCAAGATCCAAAGAGGTGTGTAGCCTCTAGAGTGTTCACAAGGTTTTCTATGATTTGACCTAGTGACCTAGTTTTTAACCGGACATGACCCACATTCGAACTTGACCTAGATATCAATGAGGCAAACATTCTGACCAAGTGAGATTTGTAGCCTCTAGAGTGTTCACAAGGTTTTTCTATGATTTGACCTAGTGACCTAGTTTTTGACCGGACATAACTCATTTTCGAACTTGACCTAGATATCAATGACATAAACATTCTGACCAAGTTTCATTAAGATCCAATGAGATTTGTAGCCTCTGGAGTGTTAACAAGGTTTTTCTATGATTTGACCTAGTGACCTAGTTTTTGACCCAACATGACCCACATTCGAACTTGGCCTAGATTTCTACTAGACAAACATTGTGATCAAGTTTCATGAAGATCCAATGAGATTTGTAGCCGGTAGAGTGTTAACGAACAATTGTGAACAGACGGACGACGGACATCCAGCGATCCTAAAAGCTCACCTTGGCACTTCGTGCCAGGTGAGCTAAAAATCTTCTTCTCAGAAACCCAAAGGCCCAGACCTTTGATATTTGGTATGTATCATAACCTTATGATCTTCTACCAAGATTGTTCAAATTTTGACCCTGGGGCCAAAAATGGCCCGCCCCGCCTGGGGCTTATCAGTTTTTCTTAGGAAAACCTTTAAAAATCTTCTTCTCAGAAACCGTATGGCCTAGATCATTGATATTTGACATGTAGCTTTGCCTTATGGTCCTCTACCAAGATTGTTCAAATTATGACCACCGGGTCAAAATTGGCCCCGTTCCGGGGCTTATCAGTTTTACATAGACTTATATAGGAAAACCTTTAAAAATCTTCTTCTCTGAAACTGTAAGGCCCAGATCTTTAATATTTGACATATAGCTTTTCCTTGTGGTCCTCTACCAAGATTGTTCAAGTTATGATCCCCAGGCCAAAAATTGCCACGCCCTCTGGCTTATTAGTTTTTCATAGGAAAAATCTTCTTCTCTGAAACCGTAAGGCCCAGATCATTTATATTTGACTAGTAGCTTTGCCCTATGGTCCTCTACCAAGATTGTTCAAATTATGACCCCTGGATCAAATTTGGCCTCGCCCCGGGGCTTATCAGTTATATCAAAATGTTGTCTTGCCCAGTCAGCTTCTATGGTATAATGTCTCAGGTGAGCGAAATGTGGCCCTCTTGTAAAGCATATTTGAGTACATCAAGGGCAGATAACTCTGTAACGAAAAATTAAATGAACCTCAAACTCGACTCAGCTTTAGATCTTGATGCATATAACATTTGTGTAAGTTTCATCAATATCCCTACAACAGTTTTTCAGAAAAACTCCCGACAAACAAAATGTTGACGGACGAACAAGGCCACGCCAATATACAACCACCTTTAGAGGTGGGCGTATAAAAAGGTGTATTATGGGTCATCTATTTTCAGTTATAGAAGCAGGCTATTGGACAATGGGCTGAAAAGAAAGATTGACAACGGACCATGACAGATACAGGGCAAGGGTGGTGAGCTGAAAGGTTGACAATGAATAACAGACACAGGGCAATCTCAATAGCTCACCATGGCACATCTTGCCAGGTGAGCTTATAACATGATATACAGTAAAACCTCTTATTACAACACTAGGTTACTATAAATTATCTGGTGTTTACAACAGGCGACTGCTTAAATCAAAGTGACGGTACATAAAAAGAAAGCTCCTCCAGGAGCTTTCTGTTTTACACTCACCTTATTTTATGTTGTCACCTATTTTTCATACAACCAATTAGCAATCTTTATTGTGGTTGTGATAGAAAGGTTTTACTGTACTAAAGAACACAAGACCCAGTGTATTTTTTTTAATTTATTTGTTTGTACATGACATGAGGACAGTTATGAGGTTTCCATGATGGACTCCTCTGTGTGTTTGCCCTTGTCTGCCAAAAGCCTGGACTTGGCCTTGCGCTCCAGGATCTTCTTACGGTCCTTGTCCATTTTCAGTTTCACAATGACAACCTGAAACATACAATAAATCTTGTTTTAACCCTTTACTACATAACCTGTTTCTAGTTTTGAAGATAGGTGACCACTTCAACCTACTTTAAGCTACCAACTACAAAGATATAGAAAACATTTCTTCTGATATGTGTTCATGACTATATAAATTGGAATTTTTTTCTTCAGTTGAGGAATAAATTAAATGTGCTAAAAGGCGCTTCTATTGGGAAAAGGGTTAACCGACCACTCAAAAAAATATCAATCTTAACTCTTTCTTCCATAGAAGCACCGTTTTTAGGCGCTAATTTTCTTCATTCTTCCACTGAAGAGAATAGTTTCCAATTTATACAGCCATAAACATGTGCCATCAGAAATATTTCCCATATCCTAGTCGACTAAGCAGGCAGAAAGTAAAGCCCATTGCCCCATAAATACGCCTTTAACACCTAATTATTCAACCCCTTAAGAAAATAGTTCCTTTTTATACAATTATGAATATGAACCATAAGAAATATTTTCTATATCCTAGAAGATGGTCGCTTAAAGCAGGCTGAAAGTAAAGCAGAATGTGCCTAAGGGCAATTTCTGCTTTACTTTCAACTTGCATTTAGTGGTAACCCATCTTCAATACTAGAAACAGGCTATGGGGTAATTGGTTAAGGCGCGTTCTGATATACTTCAAGTTTCAACCTGCTTTAACAGCCTTAAGTGGTCACCTGTCTTCAAAACTAGAACAAGAAACAGTCTATGGGGTAATTTACTAAAGGGTTATATACAATAATTTGTTTGATGTTCCTAAAGGAGCCGTCAGCATTTTTTTTTTAGCCTGCATTTGAATTAATTAGAAAATTGACAAGTTTACACAGTACATGTATTTCTATTTCAATAAAAATGACTTGGTCAAAGAGAGTCCTGCAGATGAACTTTTATTGGATGTAAAATCCACTGACCCCCAAATGTAGTAAAATTGGAAAACAGTTCCTACATCTTATTGATATAAAGCTTCATAGGTATCATCAAAATCAGTCAATCACTGCAGTTGATAAACTATCAGCTAATCAGAATCCATATCACCCAATAAATATGCAAAGCATTTCTCCACGCTAAAACTAGACATGTGTAACGTTGATATAAAGCTACATACCAGGTACATATATCGTCAACAAATACATTCTCTACTGAGTATCGACCAATAGCCAATTGTAGCCCGGAGGAATTAGTAATATGCTCATATCAAACTTTCTCAATATTCAAACTTGTAAGTTGAAATGTGTCTATTTGATATAAATTCACTTAGCAAGCTGTCAACAAAGCCTTCAATAGAGCCTTGAAGGCCCCGATTGTGCATGCCTATTGTAATTCAATGACCCTGAGTTGGAAAATTGGAAATAGAGATTATTTTTCATTGAAAACAAATGCCTCCCCCACCCAAATCACTCTCAGCAACCAACTGACATTAAAGACTTTTCCTCAGTCCATTAAGGGACCGCCAGCATATTGTTCTGGAGGTGTCAATGTAACTGTAAAGCATGTGCAACACAATCTCAGTTTACTTGGTGAGGTCCAGATTATACTCATGCTCTAGTGATTTTCAATGGTTATTTCTAACCGAACTATCAAATATAAAGGTAGAGTCTCACATAAGACTATTCAATGGTTCAATATGCACAAGACCCATGCTTTTTGCAAGGAAATTGACAATAAATAATCTGGCAAGGCGTTATGACCAAAAGGTCGTCAGGAGATGTCTTTAAACTTATATTGCACATTTGAACAAGAGTTGACAGGTCAGAGAGAGATCACAAGGGTCACTTATGGTACTTTTTTTAAACTTAAAAGCAGAATCTGGGGTCAAGCTCACAGAGGTCAACCTTTTGCGTTCATGGGAATGCCTTGTCAATATACACTGTACACATGCATCAGGACTCCAGATAAGAGGTAGTTATTTCAACAAATCCAACATTTTCTCACTCTTTTTAGCACCAAACCCTATGGTATTACTACTCATTAGAATCGTCTCGAAGAGACGATTCTAATGAGTAGTGACACCATAGGGTTTAATTCAGAAATAAAGATTTTAGTTTTTGAAAAACTACTCTTATCTGGAGCCCTGATGCATGCCATATTTTATAAAGGCAATATCTCAAGGGACATCGACAACTGTAAGCATTTTCCTACACATAAGCTCTGCCTCATCTAGTACTTTGTACAGATGAGTTGATTATTTTGCAGGGTTGAAATAATTTGATCATGAAAAATCGTAAGATATCCAACTTTTCTATATTTTTAAAGCATGTTTACTTAAAACAGGTTGAAAGTAAAGCAGAATGCGCCTTTAAGGCACATTCTGCTTTACTTTCAGCCTGCTTTAAACTACCATCTGCTTGGACAAAATCCGAAGATTTCGGAAATTTTGAAGAAATGGCAGTCCTGAATTTGCATTGTTTTATAATTCCAGAGTAATGGCCCTTGTGCATAACACTTCCTCTCGTCAAGTGTTTTCCAGTCTTATGATATTTTATTTCACTAGCATCAGCCGGACTTAACTTATTTTCCAGACAAGACGAATGGGGATTACTTCAAATATTGATGCCAGAGCTTTGGCTCTGCAGCATATCGAAACTCACTTTTGATGGATGAATGCCGACATTCACTGAGGCTCCATTTGCCTTTTCTCTCTGAATTCTCTCAATGTAAATAACAAATTTCTTTCTGTAGCAGTTCACCACCTTGCCGACCTGTTGTCCCTTGTAATGGCCCCTCACCACCTGAAATTATTAATCACACTTCTGACATTGGATTACATTTTAGGGTTTACAAGGTTCATGTTTGATCGTTGATGTACAGTCAAAACTCAATACTTCGAACTCGCCCTCATTCAAACATACCCATATTTCAAATTTAAAAAGTTGCTAAGCTACATTAAACTTTGAAAGACGGGTATGTTCAACTTGAACGACAGAGTAAGATAAGACTTATGAAATACTAGCAAGATTTTTTAATAGTGCCATAATTTAACAAGGATGTTCAATTCAGCCGATCTTATTTTTACTGCCATTGATGTTGCTGACTTGATATTTTTGTGTGTCTTGAAGGCAAATTGCAGGTGTAGGATCTGGTTGTGTACTGTGTAGCATGCACTTTTTTGGTTCTACATACTGAACATGCATATATTATATCAGTGTCAGAAATAAGAATTGTTTGCTATTGGCAACCAATTGCCACCAGGCTCCGAGGTTATAAAGCATTTAAGTTGAGTGAGTGTGTTCCCAAGCATTTGATTGGTCAGATTTCAGCCTAGGCTCAAATCTGACCAATCAAATGCTTGGGAACAAGTTTAGACTTAAGTCAAAAGCTTTATAACCTTGGAGGTCTAAAAGTTGGTGGCAACATGTATTACTTGGTAGCAATAATTTGAGACGTTCATTGTATTGCAGTTAAACAGATTTGTGGGGCTATATAACGAGTCGGACATATGAACATATAATTATAAATTTATAATGCAGGGGCCCGTTTCATAAAACTCTGTACGACAAAAACGATCGTAAGTCTAAACTTTAAAATACATTTAATTTCTGATTTCTATATCTAATCCTGTCTAGTGACATCTTTTTGGAATCGTCTTTTCAAGACGACTCCAAAGAGATGTAACAAGACAGGATTAGATGGAGATATGAATAATAATTGAGACTTTTATAATTTGGCTTACGACAACATTTGTCGTACTAAGTTTTATGAAACGGACCTCAGATAATCAAGGTAAATTTTCAGTGTAAAATACACCTCAAAGCATGAATATTTTCATGTGGCAACTTTTGGTCATCTACAGGGTTGGCAAGTTTTTGCCAAGGGTGGAAAAAACCATGGAAAAAACCGGCAAGGAAAAAACTGGGTGGCAAAAACTAAAAAAAATTAGTGGCAAAAACTAAAGACACTGGGTGGCAAAAACCATATTTAAATAAACCCTTTTAGCAGGTTACTCTTCTTAACAGGTTAACACCTTAAGGCACATGAACTGAAGGGTGTGGTCAGTGATTGTGTATTGTGTATAACCATCAAGGAAAAAACTGGGTGGCAAAAACTAAAGACACTGGGTGGCAAAAACTAAAGACACTGGTTGGCAAAAACTAAAGAAACTGGGTGGCAAAACTGAATTTAAATAAACCTTTTAGCAGGTTACTCTTCATAACAGGTTTACACCTTAAGGCACATGCACTGAAGTGTGTGATCAGTGGTTGTGTATTGTGGACCTGTCAATGCATTAGTGTCAAGTGTCAGAAGGATGCACAGTACACAGCCACAGACAATGGAAATGAGTAAAACAGACTGAAAGTAAAGCAGAATGTACCCTGCTGTAAGTGTTAATTTCCTGCAAGTTCTGCTTCTATGGAAAGGGTGTTTTCTAAATTTAGTAAATTGAAGTAATATTCAGACAAAACTGAGTCCTGTCTTGGAATAGAAAAAGCAGTAAAACTTGTGTTTTGTTACAGAATGTTATAAGAGACTCAGTGGAGCTGGAGAACTGATTGATCAGTTAAAATAATTACAAAGTTTACCACCAGTGAATATGTTGTGCTATTACACCTCTTTCAACTTTTTTCCATCTTAAGAAACTCAGATGAAAATCTAAAATCCTTATTTCTCTATTGAATTCTGTATTGCTTGTGACTACAGTACTTCTTACAGGTTGTCTAAAACAAACAGTTCTAATAAGTAGTAACAAAACAGTTGTTTGCAACATCATGGAGAAAACAATTGAAATGGGTTTTTTTCCTCATTCTCATTTGTAGCCAAGTTTTTATTACTGTTTCACTTTTATAAATATCAGGCATAATTTTGATGACTGATTTTAAAATAAATCTAGTTGAAAACATCCAAAAACTTATTTTTCACATTTACACCCTGATATATTCATTGTTTCAGGTTTTTGCCATTTTTGCCGGTTATTTCCAGTTTTTGCTGTTTTTTTCTTCCAGTTTTTGCCACTGGCAAGGAAAAAACTAGTTTTTGCCGGCAAAAACCCAACCCTGGTCACCTACTTTTTTCTCTGATGGCAAAATGAAACTATTTTCATTGGCAAATTTACCACTTGCATACCTTAATTTCGAACGCTGTTCATGATTTGCCTTTGCATTGTTGCAAATTGCACAGTACACAATCAAAGTCACTAGTACATATCCTTAGGAAGCCTGACCCATTTAGTACAAATTTTTATAACAGACAATACCAGACATATCTGGAGCTCATTTTCTGAATAACCGCTACAATCTGACATCTCAAAACTACTCCGACATGTAAAAAAAACAACGAAAAATAATCTTTTAGAGTCGCTATATTGAGAAAATTTTTGCACATTGCGTGATTAAAATAAAAACGATTCTGAGCTCAGTTTGACATGTCAGTGTTAATGAATTCCAGCATGAGAGCTATTATAACTTTAACAGTATTAACAAAAAGATTGTGTACATTTTAAAACGAAAGTAGAAAGATGGACAGTTTCTGCTCCTCAGGCAATCACATTTATCCAATCTTGCAAATTTTGGTCTGGATCCATTTTCAATGCTGCCTGAAAGTGTCACATTTTGCAGGAGATCATTGATATTCAAGAATTAGGAAGTGCCCAACCTGGCCTTTCAGAAAAGTCTTCCAACACGATGTGCGAATGAAAACTTTTCATTATACCAAGGCCAATACGTGCCATTATACATTATTCTGATTGTGTTAAGGCTGACATTAATGCATGCAACCTAGATGTGAACCCACTCGACAGAGCTGCTTGGCGATCAAGTATCAGACAAACTAGCCGCCTGCTGCCTACCCCAGATGCTGGGACACCCGCAGCAGATGACAAATCAAATCAGGATTAAGTAAGTAAGTAAGTCTGCTTAACTTTCAGCATGCTTTAAGCTACCCTCTGTGAGAAAAAAAATCCGGAGAAATGGCAGTCCTTTTTACTGCATGCAAACTTGAAGCTCAAGCCATTCCAGCATACCTGAACTTCATCGTCTTTTCTTATTGGCATGGACCTGACATTGTACTTGGCTCTAAGCTCTTTAGACAATGGAGAGCTCATCAGCTTCCTGCGCACATGGGATGGAGCATTGAAGTAGCGCTTCCTGTTCTTCCTTCTGGAGGAGGTGACCATTTTGTTGAACTTCATCTTGGAAGCTCCTGAAAAAACAACATAGAAAATACAGTGACAGGGCTTTCTTTTGCAATTCTAAAATATGACCAATACCCCTCGTACTGGTTTTTTTTGCGACAAATCATTGAAAATTGGGAATTTTGCGAGTAAAAAGTGAAACAAACTATTAATAGTTTTGACTAATCAATGACAATTTTATTTGATCAGGAACAAACACTATATACAGTACAGAACATATTAAATCCAAAGTACTCTGCATTATCGCGCAACAGCCTGTGTTTCGAAGTGACTCTTCACAGAAAGAGGATGGCCAGTACATTTTGTATTTCAAGAGTGGCTTCGAAACACAGGCCGTTGTGCAATTATGCAGAGTACTTTGGCTTTGACATGTATGGCGAGTTACTTCTATTAAATGATGTTATCAATATATGGAGGACATGGAGTGCACGTCGTAGATTTAAAGTGTAAAGATAAGAACCCAGCGGTAGTAAGTACTGTGTATGTCATGCGTCGGTAGAGACTTGATTGACCTAAAAGTTTTGAACTTCAGATAATCTGGGCTTGTTATCGGTGGAAATTGATCTTTTAAGTTTTATGGAATCTTATGGGGTACAATAAGGTTTTCTGCGTCCGATGGTATCTAAGTATTGACAATCAATCAAGAATTCACTATGCAAAAAGACTCCAGTGCCCCAGATAAGAAATTGTTAAATAGGGTACTTCACTCCTCTCTTTCAAATTAATAGAGTGAAATGAAAAATAATAGAGTACCTGCTGGTTTTCGTAACTCGCATCGCTAAAATAAGCTCTTTCAAAGTGAAAAATGTGGTTTCTTTAAGTATTAATTAGCATCCATTAATCTAAAAGGTATGCTGTTTTTATATATAGAAAAGACATAACTATACTGAACTTCTGTCTTCATGTAGTGCTGGTCTTGTAAAAATCAACTGAAGACATAAACCAATGATTTATATTAACTATTTGGTATACATGGTCGCTGCATAAACACACACTGTGATTTGTAACTGATGTTTAACAGTTGAAACTGTAGCTAGTCTAACAGTTTAATACAAGCAGTTATCTAACAATTAATTTTTCAATTGTCAGCATTCGTCAGTCCTTGCTGCATCATTTAGGCTCCATTCTAAACATTGTTAAACTTAAATTAAGTGCAGTTTACACATTATCGTTGATTTCCACGTATATCTAACCAGGGGGGAAACGTCTAAAATGTCTCATCTTGCAAGGGAACGCTGTACGTAATGTTTAACTCTGAATCTAGTCTGATCGGGATTCTGATTTATCAACTGACGATTGAACTACATGTACAATCAATTAATAACACTAGCTTTACTATACTGGCTGGGGAAATCTTCGATTCAGATTGAAAATAACACAAAAAAAAGATGGTTTTATAAACCAGAATGAATGTTTTACTTACCATTTCGACCGCGGTGCGACGTTTTAACAGAAACCGCGAAAACAAGTGACAATTAGTCTAATTGACCAAGTTATCGAGACGCTTATGGAGATAAAGAACAGCAAGCATCTAGCAATGGATTGGTAAAATTATCAAAAACAAGCAATTGGAATACTTCAGCTATTTCCGCATTGCCCCTCGGAAAAAGGTGTTGGAAATCAGCCGAGAGGTAACGATTTTCGAAGAAAATGAAACTAAAAGCCGTTGGCGAAATCGGCTTAGATTGTAATTGTACGCATCTACGGTAATATCTTTAGCGTATTGTATAAAAGGCTTGCGTAATTGATACGCACTGAATTGATTTTCAAAGCGTATTTGGCCATTTTTAATGCGTAAAATACGCCGATACGCAGCTTATCTGGGGCACTGAGACTCAGAATGAAGTTGGTGCGTTTTATGAAGCCTGTTTGCTGCGTCATTAAAAAAATGAGCTGTAGGTCAGAATATTGTGTTTGATCATAGAAAATGGGTGTTTTTATTCACTTTGGCTAAAGTTTACAATTAGTCCGCCACCAAAATCTAGGGTTAGGAACTTAGGGTTAGGGAAAAATTTAGAATCTATGGTATTTTCATAGAAATCAATTGGCCATCTCTTGTGACATTAACCTGGCCATTTGTAACATTAATCTGGCCATTACTTGTGACCTTAACCTGACTATAAAAATGACATTTTTGGTGGCGGAATAATTGTAAAATTGCTCCATTCACTTTATTTGCCTTTGGAGGTGTTATATTCGGGCAAAGCATGTGTCTGGCACCTGTGGTTATGACTCCTTTTTTCTTTCTTGTTCAATGACGGCTACTAAAAGCAAAGATCATGGATTGACCTTGCAGGGTTCGACATTGGCCTACGTCCGATAGACATTCACTAGTAACGGCGACGTTCGGTCTAGTGATCCCTCGCAGTTACCAACCCGAATGGTCTAGTTAAAATCTGAGGATGATTTTTTTAAATTCACGCATTTAGAAAATGACATCATTATGTTCAAGCTAAAAATCCTGCCCAGTTCGCCACTGTGGTTTCAGACAAGTAGGTTGCTCAGACATCAAAACTGTTTCCGCATCTAAATAAAGCATGCAGTCGGGAAATCCTTGTTCTAAAATTAGCAGTAGTAACTATCCCGCAGTAACTAGAGCGAAGAGTAAAATCCGGTTCAGTTACGAAAAATATCGGTGTGATTAATTGATCATCTCGCGTTCTACTTAAAACACCTGATTGTGTTGATAACAGTTACGTTTTGAATGTTTTTATAATTGATCATTTTTAATTATAAAGGTACAATATCCGAAAAGGTAACTGCAGTCTCAGTTTTTGAGATCAGGGTTTTCCCCAGGCCATTTAAGCGCTGGGGTACCCCAGCGCCTTAATTTCTGAACCTCAATTGCCCCAGCACCTTAAATTCTCGCCAGCGCTTAAAATCCGAGACCCCAGCACCTTAAAAATCCCCACTTGCGAAACAGTGCTATTATCAAACTTGCTAAAAGGTCGTAAAACTATTCTTATCAGTATGTTTATTAAAGCGTGGGGTAGATGGGGCCTCTCAGCAGGAGACAATAATGCACACCTCTGATCGCGTTCCGCCCGAGGCAGTTATAATCCCTTTGCAATGGTGTCACGTGTGACTCTCACGTGACCGTTCTAAAAATAGCTGTCACCTTTCAACTTCACACGACGAGAAAATCATACTTATTGTTTTACTGTGCATGATTTAAACATAATATAGATAATCTGAATATCTCGCATATCATCGTTTTGTCTACGGCCATATCACGTTGAAAACGTCGGTTCTCGTCCTATCACCGAAGTTAAGCAACGTCGAGCCCGGTTAATACTTGGATGGGTGACCGCGGAAGTTAAGCAACGTCGAGCCCGGTTAATACTTGTAGTGTTTTAGCTAATGCGGAATGGCGGGGCGGCCCGCCCTTCTGCCCTTTTGATCCGCCCTTATTCCGGTGTAAGGATCCGCCCTAGTGCCCCTATCCATTTGATATAGACCGCCCCGCTGCCCGGAGCGATACCACTTACTGTCGCTAATCCCATTATTGCCAATCAGTGCAATGCGACACGCGCGTGTCATAGACAATCAACAATTACAGTGTGTAATCGACCGATACACATATGTATACCTGGTGTGGTACCCCGCATAGCGAGAGTGTACGACTGAAGCCGGATTAAATCGAAACGCATGTTGGCCTCGTTGAAAAACAGAATATACGACACCCTTTTCCCTAAATTTAAACATTCATATGATTATTATCCATTATGAAGACTGAAAAAAAAATCACAGATTAAAACGCAAACGCGAGTCGGATCTTGGAAAAATATGCTCGATACAGGGCCAATAAAGAATGCTCGACGAACGAACATTTTAGGTGAATATAGATCTAAAACCGAATTTAATTTTCTTAGAAGGAAATACTTTCCATACAAATCTTTATTAATATTCACGTACCAGAAACGAACAGTCTTCCAAATTTCGGAAATGGAAAATTCAAACGCGCACCGTGCTTCGAACTTTTACACAAGTTGTCTTTACTCGTTTTATTGGCTATTAGAAAGCATACTTCCTCCATGAAGAAAGGTAATTCCCCGCATCTTTTTTTTAAACATCCAATGAATGTAGACGTTATATACACCCATTTAGAAAGACAGTATTGATGATTGACGTGAAATTAACAAATTACATCTTACAGGTGTATATTTCGCTGGAGTTACGGGAAATAAGTTACGACCGAGAGAGGTTTGGTTGGTTTGATAACGTCCGTTTCTGCCATCAAATACTACATACGCGCGAGAATCGAAGAATGGGATATTTCTTTTTCTAAAAGTATCGGTTCTGTGCTGTTGTTTTTATTTTGGTAAGTTCATATTGAATGATCTATTTGAAACAGAACATCAGCGTGACAACACATATCTAAGTAGATCCTGTTTAATTTTTCCCGTGATGCAGTCTAATTAATTGTATTCTGTTTTATGACAGGTGGTTGCTTAGGGAAGGCTGAATTTTATTAATAGGAAAATCCTTAAGACACCCACTTGCCTGGATACAGCAACAATCCAATGCCAATAATTATTGTACTTTATAGTAGATCTATTTGTTTGTGTGCATGTTTAACTGTGTGCGATATTAGAAAAATCTCAAAATAATTTTAAATCAGACAAACAGATAATACACCCTATACAAAGGACTTACCCAGGGCACTCTGATCTGGATCTATACTATTTGCATAAAGGTAAAGACACCCCATAACCTAGTTTCTTGCTCTTTTTTTTTTTTTAAAGAATTAAGTAAGAGAATTGATATTTTCTAGTATTGATCGTTTTGGGGCTTTTACACCCCTGTTTTACAAAATACATTGTTGCAAAAGAATGGAATACAGTTTAGTTTACAGTGTACTAGTTTAAATGCCAACCTCAATCAACAGCTGTAATGGGAAATCATCAGGTGCTGGAGTAAAATTTAGTTGTGTAACTTTTTAATAATGTGTGATTTAAAGAAAAAAAATCTTGATCTGTTAATATTCTATTTGCAAAAATTGGCTGATTTCATCCATTTTCCATAATACTTGTATGCATCTGTATAATGTACATGTATAGCTAAAATCCACTACATGTGCATACATGTTTATTATATATCTCTGTATAGCAAAATTGCACTATTTAAAGTCCAAAAAAATTCCGCCGCAGCGCAGGAGGGGACGCCCCTCCCCATTGTTCTATTGCCACATGTATAACCTTTATCTTTACAGACTTATATGCTGAATACATTAAAAGTGCTTATGGACCTATAAGACTTCGAATATGATGAACAGACACCTAGAAATGTTAACAATCCCCTCGCCGAAGTTGCGGGTCCGCACTTTGTTTGCACCCTGCCCTTTTTTGGTGCCCCCCTGCCCCTTTTTGGTGCCCCCCTGCCCTTTTTGAGAGTCTGGCTAAAACACTATACTTGGATGGGTGCCGTAGACTTTTTTTTAAAAACAAAACAAAGCTCCCCCGCATTAGTTTAGTCTTAACAGAGAACGATAACTCGGATGAGACGTTAAAACGAATATCATCGTTATGGAGAACCTATCATGCACTATTTCGATTCACAGACACCACGAATTACGACCGTCGTTATTCATTCGTGCAGACACATACTCGCGTCTTTTCGTCTTCATAATTTATGCTCGGAGAGTCTCGGAATTCGGCGGTTTAGTTACGATCAATATCAAACAACGTTTCCAATAGAATTCGTGAATTTCCGTAGTCAACTTGCGAGCATTCACAGCAGAAGAAACGCCCCGCCCACAAATTTCAATGCAAAATGAAAACAAGATACAAGTACATGTATGCCCTATTTAAGTTCAAATCAAAATCGATTAAATCTAGATTTTAGAGCTATTTTATTTCATTGAAATGTTCTAGGATTGGTCCCCCCTCCCCACGAAATATCGCTGGGTTGGTTTATTTTTAGCTCATAGCAGTTTGTATTGATGAAAATGCCACGCCCACATTTCTGTGCCTTATGAAATCAAATGTAATCAAAATCGATCAAGCCTACAGTACTTATTGAATTATCACGTAGATCTATTTGTTTGAAATAGGATGGTTATACATTTTCCCGAAATATCGCTGTGTTAGTAACTTCAAAGTTAGCGTGAATGATTTTGTTAGCTTGTCATCTGTTTTCCTTCAATCGTGCACATACATTTTGTCATCGGTTTTCGCGAATTAACGATAGCATTTTTCAACAGAAATAATATTCCACTTAAAGTTATGTACCCTAGCTGGGTGGGTTCAAAGTCTGAGAGAGTATCCCCAACCCAACGGGTTTGGATTGGTCAAGAAAAAGTGAAAGAGAGAAAATAGTAAAGTAAGAAATCAGATTTAGGATCTGAATTCTAAATTGTGATAGATCTAGAACTTAATCTAGCAGATAGAAATGAAGATATAAAGTAAAAAAAAATAACAGGAAATACAAATGACATTCAGGATTACTGTACAAAAACTTCAAAAAGTATCTACATTTAGGAAAACAGTGAAGACCAAGATCTGAGAACTCTTATTTATAAAAGCCCTCTGATCTATGCAATGTTTGCAATTTTCTTCTTCAAATTATCATAAAATCATAATGCTAAGATAATTACGTGGCAAGTTGGCAACATATAAACAAACACACATATTTTTTAAAAATAATATTTTTTGCTTCAAATTATTATCTAATGCTCATTTATATAGATTATATCATCAGAAAGCAAGTAAACCAGTGTAGGTAATGTGTCTTTCTATATTTTTATGTCAAACCCTTTCATCTATAAGAATTAAGATGTATAGTTTTTTGTAAACAAAATAACATATCAGTAATTCTGTACTCCTTGTATCTACCGTTATGATATAGATTCTAGCAAGTTCTTGTCATAAAGAAATTTAAATAGATTAATAAAAACAAAGGTTTTAGTATGCTGTTTATCTTTAGGACACCATTGAAATAATGCTTAAAGTGGCTCAGGGAACACCATTTATTAAAACTTCAAAAAAATTTGACATACCAGAGTTCCCATTCACGTACAGATGTACGTGATTCACGTATAATTTAAAAAAATCACGCATAAAATCAATGCCCTGAACGTGCATGCACGTACAGATTTATGTTGCAGATAATGCCGAAATCGGATGTAAGAAGACCAGTTTTATTAACAAACAACAAAATACAAGTTAAACGTCAAAGTCCGACGCGTCAGTTTGGATTTGTTTTCATTTTCCTTATAGTGTCTGTCAGGCGCTTGACAATTCTTATTATTCTTAATACGTAAAGCGCCTGGTTCACCCGCATCGCGAATATGACGATTACGCGGTTTAAAATAGATTGTGGGATTTCCCGTCTCTGTGCCTAATAAAATCGCTATTTTTTCTATCAATTTTTGTTTTTATAAGAATTCAATACGTATTTAGAGAATTACGTGTTTGAAAAATGCTGACAAATTATTAAAACAAAAAGTCCGGTCATAGGTCTAATTCTGGTCACTTTTGATTTCAAAATAGCGACGCCATTTTTTATGCGAAATCCAAACGACACAGTCGAAAAACTGGACGGGTTATCAGATGTATTTTATCCCGTCTATTAACAATGTTGCGGAAATGCCTGATTTAGCGAGACACAGTCTTAGCATAGGCCTACGCATTCGTGTAGTCTGCAAATATGTCGGCTAAGTCTCAATTGACGGCCTGGTTAAGAAATAATGTGAGAAATACGAACAGTACACATCCAAACAAATGATATAAAAATTTAGCGGTGGAACCACAAATTTCCAAAGATCATCCCTGGTGCGTATACGGATTGCTACTTTGTTATGGGACCACTCGTCTAAGATACGTCATAAGCCTTTCGGCCCCGGCCTCATCGTACTTTGTCCCTGGCGTCCTCGCATCAGAAGAAACAGAAAAACGTTTCATATGCACCCTCTGAAATTAGTCTGCACCCCCAAAAATTAGCCCTAGTACGTGCATGCACCCTCAAAATGAAAAGCCTGTGGGAACCCTGACATACGGAAGGGGGTAACACCCCCTCCCCCTGTCCCAGCGCCTTCCAATTTTTCTGGGGAAGACCCTGGAGATTGAAATGACAATTTATTCTGCGAACCGATATTTCTCGTTAGTTACCGGATATTACACTTTCCCACGCTTTTCACAACCATGATCGTCGTAAGTATCTTCAATGCAATTATTTCGCCTAAAACACAATTTTGTATCATTTTTTACGTGCGAAACCGAAATCAATCAAAATTCTGATATATTATTTGTTTTGTTAACGAAAATATCCATTTTTCTGCCAAGTATAACTTTACTATAAGTACGACATTGAGCGAACGCTTTTGTTGTTTGTGTACATCGAAACGTCAAATCATGTCAGATTTATTCAGCTTCGGTTTTAGTGGTATTAAAGAAAAAGGAAGAGAAAAGGGCGAGTATAGCTACGGCGGAGTCAAAGACACGCTATGAAAAGCAAAAAAAGACAGAGAAAGTTTTGCGAAATTATTAAAGTTTACCAAAGATTCAGTTGTTTTTGTTTGGTCTACCAACTTTTTGGTCTGGTCTAGTAATGTTTGCAGGCTACAAGACCGAATGTCTAGTGAAAAAAAAAGTTAATGTCGAACCCTGGTTACCCTGCCTTGTGATGCGTGATCGTGCATCTCTGGGGATGAAATCTACCTAATCACAGGATTGCCAGAAGTGGAGAAGAAGACTATGCTCCTCCACAGACAGACAGGCCTTACGTACCCTTCTTAATGGATTAATCCTTCGGCCTGTATGAACAAAACAGGATGATGATCATCATCATCTCTTGTTTTATAGCATGCAAACACCGATTGACTGAATACCAAAAGCAATGAGGCAACTTGCTGCTATCTATTTACAAATTGGTATTAAAAATGTAGTAATATATGCTCTGAACGACAAGTTAATGTCTTTTAAGGACAAGAGCGTATTGTGCGTCACTGGTCATATGACCACCAGGTTCTGCCAAACCCTGCATAGATGCAGAAAAAGAGCTGATTGTTGTTTTTCCCCCAACCAAAATAAATCAAAGTGAAGAATAAATTATTCATAAAATGCATAAAAAAGAACAGTTAATCTTTTATCTCTGATTCAAACAAACTTTCGTTCATATATTTTCGATAGTGACTAGTTTAAGCATCTTAAAATGATGAATGAGACTGATGACACTAGATTTTTTAAAGCATATATGAATACACCACTACCTAATAGGCGATCAAACCGGAAAAGGAAGTTAATGTATTAAATGGTGCCCAGCTGAATGGAGAACCAACAATAGGCGTAAATAAAACGCGATCCTTTCTTCTTACGGGATTTGTTGCGGGTACAATTAGAGAAGAGATAGATAGGTCGAATTCCGGTTATCTCCCCTATTATAATTACGCCATTTCGTCGCATGACATGTCTATCAACTTGGACGGCAACTCGTAGTATTTTTTATTAGATCTTTTATGGTTCACCGATTGTTGAGGTAAATATGTCTTTAATAGATTTATCAAATAAACTTAAAGCTTTCTAATGACATTCTTGTTTCATACTCCACAAGTTACTTGACAGACTACATGTCAATTAGACTACTATTTCATAACGGTTGCGTCTTATTTCTATTAATAATTTTCTATTTATTAGGGCCCCACCGAGCACAGGGGGCCGTCACAATAGATGTCTGAACCCCAAAAGAAAAAAATGTATAAACACTAGATAGACAAGGGGTCGAACTTCAAATTTCCGAATTGTAACCTTGCTTCTTGTCAATTCGCCACTTTCTTGTCAATTCGCCACCTAAGCAAAACTTAGAATTCCGTCACGAGCAGGCTACCTAGGATGCCTGAAAACTACAGAGGATATCCGAATACTAGGACAGTTTCACTAAGGAAAATTTCAAGCGCCGAAAATGCGAAAGAAACAGGTAAAATAACAATAATTCACAAAAAATTTCAAATCAAAGGACATGTTGGTAATTTAACTCTAAATGCCCGTTGTTACTTTTTAGCTCACCTGAGCTAGCTCAGGGTGAGCTTTTGCAATCCTTGAATGTCCGGCGTCCGTCGTTCGTCGTCCGTCGTCAACAATTTTGGTGTTTACACTCTAGAGGCCACAATTTTTATCCAATCTTTCTGTAACTTACTCAGATTGTATATTACCATAAGAGTTCGGATGAGTTCGATTTTGATTGATATTGGACATATAGGTCAAGAGTTATCCACCTTTGAATTGCTGAAAATGCAATATTTAACAGTGTTTACACTCTAGAGGCCACAATTTTAATTCAATCTTTCCCAATCTTGCTCAGATTGTATATAACCGCAAGAGTTCGGATAAGTTCAATTATGGTCGGAATTGGATTGATAGGTCAAGCGTTATCGACCTTTAAATTGCTGAAAATGCCATATTTAAGGTTGTTTACACTCTAGAGGCCACAATTTTAATCCAATCTTTCTCAAACTTCTTCAGATGGTATATGACTATAAGAATTCGGATGAGTTAGGTTATGGTCGGAATTGGATTGATAGGTCAAGCGTTATCTACCTTTAAATTGCTGAAAATGCCATATTTAAGGTTGTTTACACTCTAGAGGCCACAATTTTAATCCAATCTTTCTCAAACGTCTTCAGATGGTATATGACTATAAGAGTTCAGATTAGTTTGATTATGGTTGCAATCGGACCTGTAGGTCAAGAGTTATTTACCTTTGAATTGCTGAAAATGCCATATTTAAGGGTGTTTACACTCTAGAGGCCACACTTTTAATCCAATCTATTTCAAACTTCTTCAGATGGTATATGACTATAAGAATTCGGATGAGTTAGGTTATGGTTGGAATCGGATGTATAGGTCAAGAGTTATCTACCTTTGAATTGCTGAAAATGTCATATTTAACAGTGTTTGCACTCTAGAGGCCACACTTTTCAATGGATTTTAATTATAATTGCACACAATGTATATAGCTATAAGTTCTTGAGGGAGTGGACTTATTGTTGAAATCTGATCATTGTGGCAAGAGTTATCTGCCCTTGATTTACTTTGAAATGCTAGAAAAGGCTTCATTTCAGTATTATTTAGGCTTAGTTATCTGCCTTTGATGTACTCTACTATACATACTAGAATGGGTCATATTGCAATGTTGTGTACATGCTATACTACAAATTTCAATGGACTTCGAATAAAACAGGTGAAATTCAAAGGTAAAGCTATCAGGCTTCATTTTAAAAGGTGAGCGATATCAGGGCCTTCAGGCCCTCTTGTTTATTGTAAAGTTGTAAAAGTTATTATTTATTTACTTTTAAAAAATTAAATATTTCAAAATCATTAAACAATATTCAAATTTCATGAAACAAACTATAACATACTGACAGAGCCTACATTGACCTAATTATCGAACTACCAATCAGAGGTGGCGAATTGACAAGAAAGCATCCTGGTGATCCAGAGCAATGACCTTGTTCGAAATCGGTACAGTTATTTACATTTGTATTTATTTCACAAGTTTTATTTGTATATATTCGTGTCATTGAAGGTTCAGTTCAGAAGTAGATCCGTGAACAAGTAAGAAATGTAACATCAGAAAGCGCATGCGCAAAAAATATAGCTAAGGGTGGCGAAAACACAGGTAAACAGGCTACCCCTTTCCCAAGTTATGCCTCTATCGATATTCGATCAAACGGTATATCGGGTAAAGCTATTTCCCAATACCAGCGATTTTTTTCTCTATATAACTGGTACCGTAAAACGGACCCTTCACAATTTGAAACGGACCCTTCACAATTGACAAGATGGGTCCGTCGGACCCATTCACAAAGCTGTCAAATTATTTCACAATCAGAATAATCTATCATTTACAGTGCGCTAACACCGATTTCTTGACCAATATTTACGTCGCTAATATTTATTCCCCTTTGCAAATCTTTGTATCGCTATTTCTGGGGATAAAGTCCGAGGTATTCGAATTTCCATTTTAGTCGCTCGAGGTGTGAATAAAACATATGCGTCTCGGTCGCATTTGTTACTCGGCAATGACGGGCCGATACTTCTTTAAAAAAGTGATTTAATTTGTAAATATTCAGTTGCAATTTACTTCCTTCAAATAAATATTTTTGGAAGTTTAATACTAAGAAGCATTAGTTAAAGTGACTGATCATATGATGTGGAATTACATGAAACCGCACGTGTTTTATACCGGCCAAATTATTTTACTTCGACACCGTTTGTTTGTTAACATTAACACCGGCTGCTGAATTGTACATGCTAGATAGAGAAATAGCAAGTACTACGTTAAAAAGATTCAAAAGTCTTGTGCATCAAGCGGATGTCGACGAATTGATTTAATATTGAAACAAAATTCAGACAATAGCGTAGGCAGAAGTTCAGGTGATCGAGATAATCCTTACACGATCCCAAGTTACTGCAGTCTCAAATGATGGATGTTTTTGCACAAACTTCGCATCCAGCCCCTCAAACAGCACAGAGAGAGGCTTTCACTGAATCCTTTGTACCGTTAATCGGAACATGACCAAGGAGACACTGACCACCCCATGCTTTAATGTTGAGAGGGGTCAGACGTACTCACCCAAATACAAAAACAATGCATTATTTACAAAAAATCTGAAATGAAAACCAGAAAAATTCAATTCTAAATGTTTAGTTATGTCAATTGTAGTTCCAAGATGAGAATAATTGCTTATTTGTTTAAGTATTTCTTTTAAATAGCTAAATTTAACCACCTATACAAATTTTCACAAATTTTGTAAAAACACTGATACTTTTTTCACAATTTTGGCCAAAACAACGCTAATT
Source organism: Gari tellinella (assembly GCA_922989275.2). Lineage (NCBI taxonomy): Eukaryota > Metazoa > Mollusca > Bivalvia > Cardiida > Psammobiidae > Gari > Gari tellinella. The sequence continues at coordinate 53,922,161 of OV277866.1, forward strand.
TTTTCACAATTTTGGCCAAAACGACGCTAATTTTTCACAATTCAAAGGGTACCGGACCCTTCACAATTCCAGGAAAAAAATCGCTGAATACGTAGTATAAAATATAACCTTCGTAATTGCAAAGCGAAAAACTCCTAGTTAAAACGGTTCTCAGATGCCACAAGGCAGAATGCTGAGAAACACTGCAATTTTGACAGGTAGGCAACCTCTTTACCGCCCTCTTATCCATTAATACGGCTATTAGAATGCTTGCCAGTTTGAATCAGGGCTTCATGCAATAGCAGGTAAGGCAACAATGACACTAATACTGTGAAAACCGCATTCGATTAACTTCATGTACACTGCTGGACAAATGAAATTGTCTCCAAACCATTTTGTTTCGCTTTGAGCAGCCATTTTACATGACATCATTTGAACGTTTTCTGTTATAGTTGGTAAGCGGGCGGTTACAGAGTTGTTGCCTACCTGTCAAACTAGGGGTGTTTCTCGGGATTCTGCCTTGTTCTATTGTGACGGTCCCCTGTGCCACCGAGAGGTGGGTGCCCTATAGTAATCGCCTTGTCCGTCAGTCAGTCAGTCAGTTAGACAGTCCGAGCGCACGAAAGGTCCTTTTTTGGGTAGGGAGAACAATAGATTCCATTCATTCCGTGATTGCCCTATTGTTATTGTTGGGTATTTTTGTGTACTGTTGGGTACTTTTAAACAAAAAAAATACCCAACAAATGTCCAACTGTGAGAACGTCCGTCCATCCGTCCGTCAGTCTGTCACACTTTTTCTTGTCTGCTCTATAACTGGAGTAATATTTATTCAATCTTCACTAAACTTGCTGAAAACGTGATTTGGTATAAAATCTAGGCCAAGTTCGATAATCACCCAAATCACATAAGGCATGTGGGAGTTATTGCCTCTGAATTATTTAAAAATGGCTGTTTCAGCTTTGTCCGCTCGATCTCTAACCCAAGTAGTTTTTAATCTAGGTCAAGTAATTGAAGTTTGATAATTACCCAAATAGCATATGGCGTCTTGAATTATTATAAAATGGCTGCTTCAGCTTGTTTCAGCCTTGTCTGCTCTCTTAAATAAACAAATATTTTTCAATTATTGGGAAATGCATGGGTAAATAGACAGTTTCTAATCCGGTTGTCATTCATTGTGATGGATCCATACAACATTTTTTAACAGAAATTTATTGGAGGTGAAAAACATCGATATATTTCCGGATGTCAGGAGTATCCATTCCATCTGTTTTTGTAAGCCCCGAGATTATGAGCAACCCTGAGAATACGAGAATTGACAAGATATGCTATATAATTTTTCAACCTTTGAATAACAAGTTTTTATGAACATTTCATTTCTTTTAGAATGTTGTAAGTGGGAAGAGAAGAGATGATGGCGCTCAGGGATGTTTACCATACTGGGCCTGTGACAGCCCTGTGTTGTCATGACAACACAGTACTAGCTGGTAGGTTAACCCTTTCCCCCCATAGAATCGCCTTTTAGTGGATAATGATTTATTCCTCCGCTGAAGAAAATAGTTCCAATTCAATAAGCCATGAATATATAGTATATGGAATATTTTCTTTATTTAAGCACATGAAAGATTAAAGCTGGCTGAAAGTAAAGCAGAATGAGCCGTAAGGTACATTTTGCTTTACTTTCAACCTGCTTTAAGTGGTCAACTATCTTCAATACTAGAAATAGGCTACCTGGTAATGGGTTAATTTGCGATACAGTAAGACCTCTCTATTACAACTACTTAATTGTGTTAATTATTACCATAGGGTGATAAAGATGGGTTGCTGCTAAAAGCAAGGTAGAAATAAAACAGAATGCTCCTGGAATCACTATTTGATGGCTTTGATCTGATTCCAATTCAATTTGGCAGATTGAGATATCATTTTTGCTTCGATTTAAATGTTGAACAACTTTCTTGTGAATGATAAGTAGCAAAATAAAATTTATACCTCTATAAATCTGCAGTAATTTTTTTAAATCGAAAGATTATCATTTCCTGCAATATACACAGACTTTTTCACCTCAGTTCATGATGATGCATACCGGTGATTGTTTTGAATATTGACTGTTATTACAGTATTTCATCTACTCAGTGCATTAATTTATTGCTATCTTGAATAGAACCGTATATATATGAAAATAATCCAATTGTATTATAAAGAATCAAAACTGAATCAAACATTTGTTACCCATTCCCCCATACATTATACGCCTTTACACGCCGTTCATTTATTCCTCCACTAAAGATTATAGTTCCATAAATATGTATGATAAATATTTTTTATATTTTAGAAGATGATAAATTATAAACTTATGTAACGTACGTAGTACGTTGGTATATGCAAATGAGACTTCCCAAACCGTTGTATGTTGGGAAGTAGAGTCAATTATATAGCGCAACAAACATCTCTTGGTGTGAGCTTAAGCTTTGCACCGACGGGGTTTGTTGTTGCTGGGTCTCTCTGCTTGCACGTTACACTAAATTGATAAAATAATGCCTACCTATGGATAAAGAGTTTTATTTGTTATAATGAATCCCCATTTACATCATGTCATATGCAACATGCCTTCATACAATTCTTTGGAAAACCATGATCATATATATGAAGTGATCTTCACACTGCTGTTATTGATATCATATAGTTGATGATGATGATGATGACGATATAGTACAATCTGGGCATCAAATAGCTGGGATCTGGATCAGGGACCCGTTTCATAAAACTTTGTAGGTCAAATGTTGTTGTAAGCCAGATTATAAAATTCTCAATTATTATATATTTCTCCATCTGATCCTGTTTTTAGCTCACCTGAGCCTTTGGCTCAGGATGAGCTATTGTGATACCATTCCGTCCGTCGTCTGTCCACACTTTCAAACAACATCTCCTCAGAAACCACTGACCCGATTTCAACCAAACTTTGTCAGAAGCATCAGTGACAAGGGGGGGCGAAATGTTGTTCAAAGATTTTGGCTAGAGTTATTCCCCTTGCTTTGGGACCAGATTTTCTAACATGACCGTATTGACAACTTTTAATGCATAAGAAATCTTTAAAAATCTTCTTCTCAGAAACCAAAAGGCCCAGACCTTTGATATTTGGTATGTATCATGACCTAATGATATTCTACCAAGATTGTTCAAATTTTGACCCTGGGGCCAAAAATGGCCCCGCCCTAGGGCTTATCAGTTTTTCTTAGGAAAACCTTTGAAAATCTTCTTCTCTGAAACTGTATGGCCTAGATCATTAATATTTGACATGTAGCTTTGCCTTATGGTCAGTTACCTAGATTGTTCAAATTATGACCCCCGGGTCAAAATTGGCCCCGCCCCTGGCTTATCAGTTTTACATAGAGTTATATAGGAAAACCTTTAAAAATCTTCTTCTCTGAAACTGTGAGGCCTAGATCTTTAAAATTTGACATATAGCTTTGCTTAATGGTCCTCTACCAAGATTGTTCAAATTATGACCCCTGGGCCAAAAATGGCCTCGCCCTTGGGCTTATCAGTTTTTCTTCAGAAAACCTTTAAAGGGACTCGCAACCGGATGGTGTACTTGTCAAAATAAAATAAAATACTCAAATAAAAGCAAATTTGTGGCATTATTTGGCTTCTGACATTAAAAAAATATGATCAGTCCAAAAAAAGTCTCAAGAATCGTCACCGAATCTTAGATTTTTAGATATTTTCCATCGTTTTTCTATACCGACTAGTAGACGGTATAGTTGTTGTTGTTGCTTCTCTTCACGGGCTCAGACATAAACACGAGCCGAATTACGAAGTTGTATGCACTTTCGATGCTACACATTGAAATACGTTAAAATCGATCCGAGATAAACGGATAGTTCCGTGGTCCATTGGTCTAAGCGGTTTCCCCTATTTTGCCTTCTGTCCGCCAATGCCGGGCCCCAGGTTCGAATCCCACCAGAGACCAATATTTTTTTTTATTGAAATACATTTTTTTAAACAGAATTTCTTATCCTAAACTAATTCTTTACCATTTATATAAGCGTTTGACACATATTTACAAATTACTATTTTTAATGCACCATCTGGTTGCGAGTCGCTTTAAAATTCTTCTTCTCTGAAACTGTATGGCCCAGATCATTTATATTTGAAATATAGCTTTGCCTTATAGTCCTCTTCCATGATTGTTCAAATTATGACCCCGGGTCAAAATTGGCCCCGCCCAGGGGCTTATCAGTTTTACAAAGAGTTATATAGGAAAATCTTTAAAAATCTTCTTATCTGAAACTGTAAGGCCCAGATCTTTCAAATTTGACATGTAGCTTTGCCTTATGGTCTTCTACCAAGACTGTTCAGCTTATGACCCCTGGGCCAAAAATGGCCCCGCCCTTGGGCTTATCAGTTTTTCATAGGAAAATCTTTAAAAATCTTCTTCTCTGAAACTGTAAGGCCCAGATCATTTATATTTGAAATGTAGCTTTGCCTTATAGTCCTCTACCAAGTTTGTTCAAATTATGACCCCGGGTCAAAATTGGCCTCGCCCCGGTGCTTATCAGTTTTACATAGACTTATATAGGAAAACCTTTAAATTTCTTCTTCTCTGAAACAGTACGGCCCAGTTCTTTAATATTTGTCACATAGCTTTGCCTTGTGATCCTCTACCAAGATTGTTCAAATAATGGCCCCCGTGCCAAAAATGGCCCCACCCTCGACTTATTAGTTTTTCATAGGAAAACCTTTAAAAAAACGTCTTCTCTGAAACTGTAAGGCCCAGATCATTTATATTTGACCTGTAACTTTGCATTATGGTCCTCTACCAAGATTGTTAAAATTATGACCCTTTGATCAAATTTGGTCCTGCCCCAAGGCTTATCAGTTTTATATAGACTTATATAGGAAAAACCTTTAAAACTCTTTTTATAGCTATATATATCACGATATTGTTTTGCCCAGTCAGCTTAGGTGCAATGTTCTCAGGTGAGCGACTTGTGGGCCATGGCCCTCTTGTTTGACATCTTTTTGGAATTGTCTTGATAAGAAAAAATAAAGAGATGTCACAAGACAGGTTTGGATGGAGACATCAGAAATTATATGTACATGTATTTTAAAATTTTGACTTACGACCGTTTTTGTCGTACAAAGTTTTATATAAGGGGCCCCTGATCCTGAGTTGCTCCACATATCATTCAGATACAAACTGTTTGCTAAAACCATAGAAATACGTATCTAGCAGGAGAAGGGTTAACCCATTACCCCATAGCCTGTTTCTAGTTTTGAAGATAGGTGGCCTCTTAAAGAAGGTGGAAAGTAAAGCAGAATGCGCCTTATGGCACATTTTGCTTTACTTTCAGCCTGCTTTAAGCTATCATCTGCTAGAATTTAGAAATTATTTCTTATGACACATATTCATGCCTGTATAAATTGGAGCTGTTTTCTTCAGTGGATGAATTATATAGAGGCGTAAAAAGGCATATTTATGGGATAATGGGTTAACTTAAATTGTTCTTTTTCTTCACACCTATTAACAGGTATTGGTAGCAAGTTGCACGTTTACTCCATCACGGATGCTTCCAACAAACTGGTAGTAGAAATTTTACATGGAAGAATTATACATGGGATTAGACCAGGTAAGAAATAATAAAATATCATATTTGTTGAGCCTCCTTAACCCATTGCCACGTAGCCTGTTTCTAGCATTGAAGATAGTTGATCACTTGAAGCAGCTTGAAAGTAAAGCAGAAAGTGCCTAAAGGCACATTCTGCTTTACTTTCAGTCTGCTTTAAGCTATCATCTGCTAGGATATAGTAAATATTTCTTATAATACATATTCTTGACTGAATAAAAAGGAACTGTTTTCTTTAGAAGAGGAATGAATTAAAGGCGTAAAAAGGGGTATCTTAATTGGAAACTGGAATTGTCCATTTGAAGTCTCAGGGGTCAATGATTAAAATCAATTGTCACTATTTTCAAAAATGTATAATTTTTTACTTTTTATGGCACTGCCTGTGTGTTTCATTTTATTTTTAAAATGGAAAGAAAAATGCCTTCTGCACTGAAACAAGTATTATTTTTAAAAATCATTTGCAGGACTTGTGGTAAGACTAAAATGGGGATCAAACTTGTAAGGCACTAGGTCATTGGGATACTGTGCAGGGCTTTAGGTAAGAGGGTATATTAACATTTGCCCCATTCAATTCTATTGAACAAAGTGACGTTCATTATAAACAATTTTTCTAGGGGCGGGACTTGTGGCTATCCATGCATTGGAGGCGTGGCTTAAGTATCTGAATCTCCCCAAATCATGTTTTTTTGTTGTGTCATTCCAGGACGGCGTAGTAATGACTGTTCCTTTTAGGGTACACATTTTTCGTGTTAACAACCTCCAATATGGATTAAACATAGTTACATACATGCATACTAATAATAATAAAAGGCTCACTTTCCCCCATAGAAGCGACTTTTAGCGTATTTAATTTATTCCTCCGCTGAAGAAAATAGTTCCTATTTAAACAGTTATAAACATTGTGCCATAAGATATAATTTCTACATATTAGCAGATGGTAGCTTAAAGCAGGCTGAAAGTAAAGCAGAATGCGCCTTTATTCCTCCGCTGAAGAAAATAGTTCCTATTTAAACAGTTATAAACATTGTGCCATAAGATATAATTTCTACATATTAGCAGATGGTAGCTTAAAGCAGGCTGAAAGTAAAGCAGAATGCGCCTTAAGGCGCATTCTGCTTTACTTTCAACCTGCTTTAAGTAGTCACCTATCTTCAATACCTGAAATAGGCTATCAGGTAAAGGGTTAATATTAGAAATTACAGCAAATATAATGTAAATATAAGAAATGAACTGAATTTTTTGGCTTTTAAGTGAAATAAACAACAAAAAATGATCTGCAAATTTAGGATGAATCGCTAATGCAATTTATGGAATTTGAAGATCATTTTCTGTCTTTTATTTTGCTTAAAGTCTGATAAAATTCAGTTCACTTCTTAAGTAAATCCTTTCTCTTTTATGTCTGCACCAAACCCTATACATATGTAGTGTGACTACTCATTAGAATCATCTCAAAATGACAATTCTAATAGTTAAGTTTAAACATATTTATTGCATATAATATACATGCAGGGGATTGGGCTACAAGTTTTTACAACATTATATAATGCCCGCTCCCCATATAATGCCCGCTCCCCAATTCTAATGAGTAGCATCACCATAGGGTATGGTGCAGTAGTAAATATTTTAGGTTTTGAAATACTCTCCTTATCTTTGGCCCTACTGTGAATGATTATTTATGCTTTGCAATCAATTTTCTTTCAGAAATCGGGAGCGGTGAAACTAGACTGTGCATCTATGGGCAAAAGTGCATTTGTTTGGTTAGATATGACCCCTCAAGCTTTCAAGTAGATCTTCAAACAGATATGATTCAGTTTACTGATTGGATTTGGGACATTGTGTGGTTGAAGGTGAAGCCTATTTTTATGTTCATAGAAATACAGAGGTGATATACATGTAACATGAAATAGCCTGTTTCTAGTTTTGAATACAGGTGACCTCTTAAGGCAGGTTGAAAGTAAAGCAGAATGCTCCTCAAGACACATTCTGCTTTACTTTCAACTTGCTTTAAGCTACCATCTGCTAGAACATAGAAAATATTTCTTACGATACATATTCATGGCTGTATAAATTGGAACTATTTTCTTAAAAAAGATTAATGAATTAAAGGCATAAAAAGGCATATTTATGGGGTAATGGGTTATGCAAACAGTGTAGACTCAGATCAGATGCTGCATAAAGTAGCATCTGATCTAAGTCTACACTGTTTGCTTACAGGAATTTCCTTAAAAATTGAAATAAAAATGAAAATCAGAATGGATTCATCCAATATATAAGCATGGCATGAAATGGGTTAACCGTTTTCTCAATAGAAGTGTCGATTGATGCCACTGGAGAAAAGAGTTCTAATTTATACAGCAATAAGAAAGTAATTCAATTTTAAACAGCCATGAATATACACCATAAAAAGATTGTCTATGTCCAAGCAGATGGTAGCTTAAAGCAGGCTGAAAGTAAAGCAGAAGGTGCATTCTGCTTTACTTTTAACTTGCTTCAAGCGGTCACCTGTCTTCAAAACTAGAAACAGGCTATAGAGTACAGGCTTTAACACCCCTTAATACAGGTTTCATGAAAATGCTGAGAACAACTTGATATTCAGATTTAGTGTCAAACTGATTTAATTATAGTGCAAAATGACAAAACAGTGCAGACTCTTATGGGAACACTCTGATCAAGGTCTATACTGTTTGCATAGGACAAGTGTACTCTTTACAGGTATACTGTTTCTAAATAACAAGTATACTTGTCTGTAGGGTTGAATGTGTTGAGAACAAGATCAGACTGGCCAACTTGACATCATTCTAGTTGGGATCTAAACTGCTAGGAAATGTTTGGTAGGAAATGTTTGTTTTTATCTTCCAGGATATTTCCGCTATTAGCCTAGCCCTTGGTCATAATGTTGTGGTGACCTTTGACATCGAGAAAAAGACTGTTACTGGACACGCCCATTGTCAGGAAAAATGCATTGTGTATCCTTACAGTGTAAACATTACTAAACAGTGATCCAGATAACAGGAGTATTTCAAAAATCAAAATCTTTATTTCTGAGTGAAACCCTATGGTGTCACTACTCGTTAGAATTGTCTCTTTGAGATAATTCTAATGAGTTGTGTCACCCGTCACACCATAGGGTTTGGTGCTGAAATGAGTGGGAAAATATCGGATTTGTCAGTTAACACCCTCTTATTAGAAGGTTAAGCAGCCACCTGTCTCAAACACTGAAAACTAAACCTTATTTTGTGATCTTAATAGAGAGTTGTTTCTTATACTGTAGAACGTGGTTTCACCAGTTTGCCATATACAGTTTACCCTCTCTATTATGAACAATAAGTTACATTAACTGTTAGGGTTTAAGACAGGTGACTGCTTAAAGCAATGAGATAGTATAATAGAAAGCTCCTACAGGAGCTTTCTGTTTTACTGTCACCTTGCTTTATGCTGTCACCTGTCTTTTATACAATCAATTAGCCTTCATTTTAGTGGTCGTAATAGAGAGGTTTTACTGTATACTATGGTTTTTAGTATCTTTAACACTTGTGTAGATATTGTGCCAGGTTTATAACTGACATTGAGGAGAGTCTTGTAGTGGCAGCTGGTACAGTGTTTAACCAAGTCGTCATCTGGAGTCCAGTAGGCAAGCTGAATGAGAACGGGAGACAAGATGTGTTTCATAGACTGACTGGCCACCAGGTAAGAGAGTGTATCAGTGCGAGCGTGCAGGTTGCTTCTTTGACAATATTTTACAGGGCTCCAGATGAGAGGGAGTAAACTGAACAAATCCAACATTTTCTCATTCATAACAGCACCAAATCCTATGGTGTTACTACTCATTAGAATCGTCTCAAAGACACGATTCTAATGAGTAGGGACACCATAGGGTTAACTTTACAGCAAAAAACAAAATTTGAGTCCTTGAAATACTCCCTTTATCTGGAGCTCTGTTTTCATCGGGGCTGAGTTGAACTGCTAATAAAAAATCCTAAGATTTCAAAATATTCAAGCTTCAAAAGATGATTAAGGGATAGCACCTTTTATAAATAAACTATTTATGTGCTTTTGTGTTCAAAGCAATCTTTTCAAAACAATAGATCACCCCATTACAGCCATGATCTACAGTGCTCCCTCTCTACAACGGTCCTCACCACAAAGATTCCCTCCTTACAACAACGCTTGTCGCTCTTTCTCCAAACAAGATCTGGATTCAAGCTATTTGCACATGTAAGCCAGTTTCTCTCCCTATAACCCTCTGAACAACATGTATCTTTGTCTCCCATTGAATCTCGCTGTAGAGTGGGAGGGCTGTATATAAAACAAACACAAAATAACAGAATAAAACCCTTATAGCTAACACCTCGGTTGACATTTCTTGTCTAGAATGAAAAGTCCTTTCTCTCACCCTCTCAGGGATGTGATATTTATACATGTGTACTATTTCTCAATTTTAGGGAGTCATCTTCTCTATAGACTATGATCCACACTCACAGAGAATTTGTTCTGTGTCTGATGACAGGAGTATCCGTTTATACCAGGTGAAATTTCCAACAACAACGACTTCTCCCTGCCTTAAAGACTGGGAGGGCATGGACAGCTCCCTGTTACATGTGCTGTATGGTCATTCTGCAAGAGTCTGGGATGTGCGGCTCCTCTCATCTGTACTTGTTAGTGTGGGAGAGGTAAGAATATAAATGTGATCATTTGCAATCAATCTTGTGTAATAGTCAACTAGTTGTACAGTGGAGAAAACGTTAATCTTTCCAAGTAAAATTTTTTACACTGAAATGTTTATTTTCATTGCAAACAGTTGGAAGCCTGATCAGACACTGGTTTGCCCGGCATCTGATCTGGCTCCAGACGCTTTGCCACTCAGATTAAAAAAGAACTTTTAGAAATTTCTGAAAAACTGACATTTTCAACATTTTATTACAATGTGTTGCATTTAATTTGCGTTTAAAAGAGAAATTATAATGTCTTCTCTTGAATGTTTGCAAATAACTATTGTACTCAATGATTTACATTGTTGTCATCGTACTCGTGGTAAAGCAGTGAAGGGGTTGATAGTCGCACATGCGATTTTCCCTTTCTTACCACCGAAAGATGATGAAGTCCTAAAATATTTCACCAACTGTAGTCAAATCAACTACATGTATATATACTTCAACGTCAAAGTATTACAATGATGTTGTTATGATAATCTGGGTATAAAATGCACATTTCTTGAAATTGGTCTAGTTTTCAATGAGTTAAGCCCCTTTAAACTTAAAATATTAGAAATATGTTGTTTACCACACTTTCTTACAACATGTTTTCACATATTGAGCTGGAATTTTGTATTTGATGTTTTGATAAACTGCATATTGAGTTTTCATTGTCAAAATTTGTCAAGTTTTCCATGAAGGACGTTCTGTTTGCAGTTCTGGTTTGACCTTAGGTGGGCGTATTATTTACTGCCTTGTGAGACTCTTGTTAACACCTTTAATTATTACTACACTAAGAAAAGTAGACAATATCAAGGAAGTTCTTGAAATTAATCATGGCTGGCATTTCAATTTTCAATCAGGTTGAAAATAAAGCAGATATGCCTTTGATCTGCTTTAAATGATAACATGTCAACTAAACTAGAAGGTAGTGACTAGGGATACGTGACCGTACCTCTAATATTAGAAATTAGCGGTACGGTCACGTACCCCTAGCGAGTCCTGTGAGGGTTGACATGGGGTACGTGAGTCATTTAAACTATGTAGCAACACATTATTTTGCCTGCAGATACGTTTTAATGATGGTAATATTACTAATCTCTCATGTTTACCTTATTTTGGGGATATTTAATGGAGAAAAACAAAGAAACTTCGAGAAATATTCTCCACCCAAACTTGTTTTCACCGCAGGGATAAGAATAGAAGTATTCCGCATATAGGGTATAGTGTTAAATATCGTGAGATAGGCTACGCCCGATATCTGAAATCCGTCCCCAATGTTTTTTTTCTTCTTTTTCTTATAAATTTGATTCAAATGTAACTTATAATCATATAATAGGCGTGTTCGAAATTACTGCCGTTGTTGCTATCTAACTTAGCGTTGAATATAAATTGAAAGTGGTAGATCTAGGAATATAGAAACTAGCAAAACTTCGGCTGTCATCGGGTATCGATTCATGTACAGAATTATACACTGACGGAATCGAAACCTCGCGCTATATCATAAATCTCGTCCGGCGCATACGAGACTCACGAGACTTGATAAGAGATAAGATATCGGTAGTCAATATGAGAAATGTGCGTTTTCGAAGCATTGTTCACGGGTTTATATTCCCGTGAATTGATAGGAATGTCCACCAAGTCGTTTAAATCCTATAAAATGTCAATAAAAACACTCGAGTCAGTAAATTTCACGCCAGAAATGGCAGACAACGAGGCAAAAAGTGAGGATGTTGTCACATGACCCATAATCTCGCAAAATTCAACCGCCGCGAGAGCTCAGATGCTCGCCTATTCAACTTCGCTTAGTTGCTATTCCGTTTTGTATAATTCCGTGGTTAAAGACAGACCTGTGAGAAAAATCACCTTGAAAACACGTTTGACAATAGATCGCAATTAAACAGTGCAGTAATTCTAAACAAAGCTGTTATTGGATAATTATACATGCTTGTAAAAATGTGTCTATACGTTCTTTAAATTCAAAGATATAGTTTTCGCTGCCGTGAAAAAATTGCCGATTGAAAATTTTTTGTTGATGAAGTTTCTTTAATTGTCTGCGTTAAAAAGTCATATTTAAGGTAGAAATGATATATTATTAACATTAACATCGATATTAAGGTATCTGCGGACAAAATAAAGTGTTGCGTTATAGTGTTTTTGACTCACGTACCCCTAGTCAACCCTCACAGGGCTCGCTAGGGTTACGTGACGGTACCGCTAATTTCAAATATTAGAGGTACGGTCACGTACCCCTAGTCACTACCAAACTAGAAACAGGCGATGAGGTAAAGGATTTAGATTGTCAGACTCAGTAGTGGAAGGCTAAAGTAACCTTATATCTTTCAGGACTCTACCTGCTGTGTCTGGTCTTATGATGGTCATGTGATTCAGAAGTTAAAGGGACACAAAGGTAAAAGTATTTGGAGTATGTCTGTTGACAGGGGAGAGAACTTTGTTGTCACTGGTGGGGGAGATCACTCTATCAGACTATGGAATCTACATCAACAAGGCATTGGGGCAGACAGACAGGCAGTGACAACATCTATACCAATGGAGGTAAAACATCAGATTTGATTGAAACCTCTCTAAACCAGACATTTAACCCAATGCCCCATAGTCTGTTTCTAGTTTTGAGGACAGATGACCACTTAAAGCAGGTTGAAAGTAAAACAGAATGTGCCTGCTTTTAAGCAACCATCTGCTAGGATATAGAAAATATTACTTATATTATGTTATATAGTCATGACTGTATAAAGTGGAACTCTTTTCTTCAATGGAGACAAAGATTAAAAATGTGTATTTATAGGTTAATGGGTTAAAATAAAGAATAGAGACTATAGCAGACAGGTGTCTTCTTAATGCAAGATGATATGAATGTGTAGCAGGATTGAGTGTGGTACTTGGTGGAAAATCTGTAAGTCCCAGATCATGTGACTGTGTAGCTCAGTGGTTATAGTGCTGACATGGTACACTAGAGAGGCTATGTTCAAGTCTCGAACGGGCCACAATTTTTTCACAATTACTGATGCATAAAGCACCCAACGGCTGAAACAAATAATTATATGCACCAAAATAAATATTTCCTTTATCCTAACAGATGGCTGCTTAAAGCAGGTTGAAAGTAGTGCAGAATGCACATTAAGGATTTCTCTTCTATACCTCTAGCTGCTTTAAGCATCAATCTGTCTTCAATACTGAAAAGCAATTGGGGGAGGGGAGTTTGGAGGGATAACTGGTAGTTTAACTTCTTTGAATAGTTCAAACTGTCCATTACCCATTATTCCATAGATACTTATTTTAACACATTTAAATCATTCCTCCACTGAAAAATTGTTTCCAATTGATACAGTCAGGAATAGGACTGCAACGGTTCACCGAATTTCGGTTATTTTCGGTTCGTTTGTCTCGGTTCGAGTTTCGGGTCGGCACCGCAAATTTTCGGTTCGGTGCGCCGATGTATGGTAAATTACACTAGACCGCTAATTTACCAATCAGCGTGCAGTCTGCGTGTATATTTTTGATGGTCAGACGTTCCAAAATGTAAGGTTAAATCACAGTTCTAACCTTTTCTTCTTGCAGTAATTTAATAGCTCGCTTCTCGTCTGTCTCATTCTTTTCATATCGGCTATTTATAATTCCGGGAAATCCAGCACTTAACGCATGCGCACGATTGATAGCCCGGCTTCAAAGGTACCAAAGTCGAATCAGCATCAGAAAAAGGGTAACCAGTCTATTACTTAGCGACCGCAAATTGCGAATGGCGATGTAAGTAATTAAACTGAAATATTAATGACTTTTTCAGTAAAACAATAATATAATTGGAGCTAGGTAGTTCTTTTAGCGCTTATAAATAGAAGGCTGATGAGGCATTTAAGGAAGACCAGCCAGAATGACAAAGCTTAGTTACGAAACTTCAATGAAAAACAGGTCGGGACGAACCACGCCTTAAATTCGCTACAATCTGTCCTAAAATGGTAGAAAGAAATGCACATCTTTCTCGTACATATGATAAAATTATAGATGACAGTGATAGCGTTTTCGAAAAAGTGTTTAGATCTATTGTCTGCGTAGACATGTGTCAGTAAATGAGGTTTTTTTTCTGGTTGATTTTATCAAGTTCTTATCCTAATACCCGAACCGAAATAACCGAAAACCGAAGGGATCTACTCGAACCCGAACCGAACCGTGAAGTACCTGAACCGTTGCAGCCCTAGTCAGGAATATGTATCATAAGAAATATTTTCTATATTCTATCGGATTGTAGCTTAAAGTAGGCTGAAAGTAAAGCATAATGCAATTTAATGCTGTTCTTCTTTTCTTTCAACCTGCTTTAAGTGTTCATCAATATTAGAAACAGGTTATAGAGTAAAGGATAAACATATTTGGGTTATTTCTCAAATGTATTACTGTATTATTTCAGACACCTGCTGAGGACTTTCCTAGAAATACCCTGTTGCTGGACATGAACAGAGCTCTGATTCTTACCAATATGGGGTACAGTACATACTACATGTACAGTAAAACCTATTAATACCACTAAATTGTGCTAATCATTTGGTGTTTAGGACTCGTGACTGCTTAAAGCAAAGTGAAAGTAAAGCAGAACGCTCCTTTAGGAGCATTCTGTTTTACTGTCACCTTAATGCTTTAAGTGTCACCTTTCTTTTATACAGTCTATTCACGATACTACGATTCTCGTTATTACAAAATAACGGTCTACTATGAAAAACACCGCCGGTCCCGGCCGAATTTGTTCTTTTTTCAATGGTTAAAAGATGCATTGTTACGAAAATGCAAAAGAACGAAAAACACGTTATAACGAAAGGTTTTCGTGACCCCTTAACACCTAAGCAGTAGTAAAATGATGCATTGGTACGAATCGCCCGTGGGCTTTTCACACTTACGTCAACAAAGACATCCGATGGTCGAGTCGGCATAATTATCTATTGTTTACACACCCGACTGCTCGATACGCTTTAACACGCAGCGTGTTAGAATCAGTATTTGTAGCAAGATTAAACTGATTGACTGCATGTCGCAAATGATAAAAAGAAATGTTTTATTTAATTACCTGAGATTTCTGATAAGTTTTATCACACATCGTGTTATGATCAGCTGAAGCTGGGTTTGTTTGTTAGAATATAAAATATGCAACGTTTATGTACACTGGTCCTACATATCTACTGTCATATCACGTTGAAAACAACGGTTCTCGTCCGATCACCGAAGTTAAGCAACGTCGAGCCCGGTTAGTACTTGGATGGGTGACCGCCTGGGAATACCGGGTGGCCGTAAGCTTTTTAAAATGGGATGACGCATCTGATAAAGCTTATGCGGGACTATAAACCTTAGCAGCAACGACAACAGCACACTGGTCATAATTTCTGCTAATGCACTGCTAACATACGTTTATCAACGATATTACATCTGCAACTACGAAGAAGATTATAATACATGTCGATTGTACGACACATTACTATGCCTTGTGTTTAATTTGTTTTGTATGCATACGTTGTGTAAACGTTTTGATTAGTTTCTTATTTTTTACATTAGATCTACCTCTTCTTATATTGCTAGCGTAAAAACGGCTCAGGCTCTAGATTAAAGTGGGTTTACTACATGTGATGACTAGATCTCGCTAAAAGAGAATGCTTAAGGGTGGTTAAAGCACAAAAGTCTTGATGACAACAAAACGGAGAAAATGTCGGAAATATTTTGCTTTCTCCCTCTGTTAGCTGGTCTTACCGTTTCTTGTTTTATACATAACCCCTTATGACATACGACATTCCACTATACACATGTAATTTGATTAAATGTGAGTGGACTTTTGTACATGTATAATTTGATTGGCAAACACGAAATATAAATCAAACCAATAAGTTGATACAATATTTCTTTCTACAATTTTTTTTACAACATCGCATTACGACAATGCCATTACACATATGCAATTTCAAAACCGCTGTACGGTAGATACATGTATGTTGATGCTACGGCGATACCATATGGAGGAAAGGTGGAAATCTCATCGTATTCTCAAGATGCGTTGTTACGAAAATGCATTACTACGAACAATCAACGAGACCCGGTGCCGATTCGTAGTATTGTGAATAGACTGTATAGTCAATCAGTTTTCTTTTTAGTGGTCGTAATAGAGAGGATTTACTGTACATTATGTCATGAAATGATATAAATCATGCAGGCCAGTAAACTGAAGTTTTTTCACATTTTCTCCTTAATGTCTGCACCAAACCCTATGGTGTTACTACACATTAGAATTGTCATATATTTGCACCATAAGACATGTTTTTTCTATCCTAGCAGATGGTAGCTCAAAGCAGGTTGAAAGTAAAGCAGAATGCACATGTTGCTTTCCGTTGAACCTGCTTTAAGTGGTCACCTGTCTTCAAAGCTTAGACATAGGCTTTTGTCTAAAGAGTTAAAAAAAAACTACGAAAACTCTCAAGTCACCTGTTATGACTGCTAGATAATCAAGAGAGGCTCAATCAGTATTAACCTGGGCTACTGTAAAACCCCTACAAATTGGACACCCTATCAGGGCCCCAGATAAGGGGAGTATTTCAAAACCTAAAATCTTTATGTCTGTGTTAAACCCTATGGTGTCACTACTCATTAGAATCGTCTCTTCGAGACGATTCTAATAAGTAGTAACACCATAGGATTTGGTGCTCACATGAGTGACAAAATGTTTGATTCGTTCAGTTTACACCCTCTTATCTGGAGCCCTGCCTTTTGTAACTGCTGTAATTATCACAACATTTGACCAAATTGCTTCTATCACACAGTAATTTGTCCAAAAGGTGCAAACTGAATGGCAAACAGTGTAGACCCTGATCAGACTGCTCCCTCAGGAGCATCTGATCAGAAATTTCACTGCTTGCTCAGGCCTGTCTGACCAAATACTTAGGATCATTACAATCCATCCTGTTTGACCTCTTAATGACCTCTAAATTACCATGACCTTGACATCTTCAGGAACCTGTTACTGTACAATCACGAGACAAGGAGGACCACTACACTGATGTCAGATACCCAGTTTGCTTCATACACAGTGATGGCAGTGTCTCCAGGGTCTATGGCTATTGCTGTTGGAAATATTGCAGGCAGTATTCGAATCTTTGCTACCTCTGGTAAGATCAAGTTTTCCCCTCATAGTTTGTATATAATGTTTAACCTATTTCTCCATAGATACACCTTTTTATAGTCATAAATATACACTGTGAGAATATTTTTTTTATATTCTAGCAGATGATAGCTTAAAGCAGGCTGAAAGTAAAGCAGAATGTGCCTTAAGGCGTATTCTGCTTTACTTTCAACCTGCTTTAAACAAAATGAAAGTAAAGTAGAAAAAAGCTTATTTGAGAGTTTTCTACTTTAGTTCTATTCTGCTTTAAAGCCACTATATTACTCCCACATAAACAGAATCTAACATTTTTCTTACATGAAATTTATGTCACTATCGTAAGCGTTCCATATAAAAAGAAGTAATACGTGGTGATATTTGAAGCAATATTGCTAACGAACAGTGAAATTTGTGGAAACAAGTAATCAAGTTTGTTTATTTTTGAATAGCGACGAAAATTTACGGACATACTCGGTAAAGCTCATTTGCATAATTCTATACAACAAGTCGAGTGCTTTACAACCAAAGAGAGACAACTCCTTTAAGTTTGGCCGTTAAACTGATGCAATGATACACATTGTCGCGGCCGAATCAATCACGTGACCTTTATGCGATCGATCGAGAGTTCTCGGAACCAGCCCGTAATCTTATTTGTAAACAAACCCACTTATAATGTAAACCACCACGATAAGAATTCGACACATTTAGGTAGGATTCTTTACGAAGTGGGTGCATATGCCAGGCTTCTTACACTCGATTTCACTTAGTTTTAATACATAGAAAATGCACACATATAAGAAATTGCGCGTTTTAAACACCAATTTGAGCGGGATTGTGCCTTTAATAGTTCACCTCTATATATTTCTATCATCTACACAAACTTGTCTCAAACAAGCCTAATGTTATGACTATACAACATGTTTCTAAAAAGTTGTCCAGGGCTCCAGAAAAGAGGGAGTAAACTGGAAAAATCCAACATCTTCTTTCTCATTTCAGCACCAAATCCTATGGTGTTACTACTCATTAGAATCGTCTTGACAAGATGATTCTAATGAGTAGTGACACCATAGTGTTTAATGCAGAATTAAAGATTTTTGTTCTTGAAATACTCCCCTTATATGGAGCTCTGGTTGTCACTGAGCAGTTGCTATGTAAGGGATTTCAACTCATTTGAATGGAAAACTCCAGTAAGTCTAGACCATTTATGACTATAACTTATGGTAATTTTCATCCATATATGTACATGTATTGCTAAATGACAAACAGTGCAGACCCTGATCAGAGTGCTCCTTTAGGAACCCTCTGATCTGGGTATACTCTGTTTGCATAGGACAGTAGCACTCTTTACATATCTGTATAAAGGATGATTATATTCTTTGCAATGGTTCAAAATAATGAACCAGTGCTGACCTGGGGCCCGTAACATAAAACTTCGCACAATAATAATTGTTGTAACTAAAATTATAAAAGTCTCAATTATTATTTATTTCTCCATCTAATCCTGTCTTGTGACATATCTTTGGAATCGTCTTGAAGAGACGATTCCAAAGATATGTCACAAAACAGGATTAGATAGAACAGAACAGAACAGAACATACTTTATTCAACTTGTACACAATCAGGTACCTAGTTACATAACATACAATCATACAATACAAAACATACATACATGGTCAATGTGGAAACAGTATAGGTCTTCTAACAAAATTTACTTAGAAGGTACATAGAAAGCACTGTAGAATGCACTGCACTGTAGAGAGCACTCTGCATCTTACTGGTACTTTAGCTATGTATTTTATCTGATATATTTTTAACAACGTTATTGTAAACAAAAAAAATACATTCTTGTTTTGGAGAATGAACTATGCAATTGTAATAAATGCGGATACATACAACATTTGATACATTCAAGGTTGTGACATATAATTTCTGACTCATGAATTTGGCAATACAGTGACATACAAACACACATACTTAACCCTTTCTTATATAAGCACCTTTAACAACATTCAGTTCCAATCCATGCAGACATGAACATGTAGCATAGGATATGGTAACTAAAGACAGGCCGAAAATAAAGCAGAAGGTGTTTTAAGATCTGACTCTAGTTTTACGCAAAGTATATTTTAAACGATGTAGACCCACATCAGGTGGCTAAACCGAAAGCCCCCAGATCTGGTTATGCAGCGTTTGCAAGGCTAAACCGAAAGCCCCCAGATCTGGTTATGCAGCGTTTGCAAATATATATATATATATATATATATATATATCCATATATAGATTCATATATATACTTGTACCTGTTTCGAGCAAATTAGGTGTTAAAATTAATTACTTTATATCTTTGTTTTAGTTCATGTAAAGAACATACATCAACCAAACCTCGATTCGCAAGTACGGTGATAAAAGGTCACATGATTTGTATAGATAACTGTTTCTGATCATGTTTCTTTCAGTAATTTATAACACAAGGCAGCATACTTCAGTCTGTATATTTGAGTACCCCTAAGACGTGCCACGTGTTAGAGAGGGCGTCTTAGAATTATAGTGTGCAATTGGGATCAAATACACAACCTGCTAAATCTTAGAAACTTTACTAGTTCACATGTAAAGCAAATTCTTATATTTAAGTCTATAAGCCTGAGAGTAAATCTCTTCTTACATTATTGGCTTGTACAATATATTTACATAAGTTTATCAGTACGACTTTGCTTTTTGACTTAAGCAATTCTGTAAATTTATACATACTTGGGTGATGATAGAAATGACGTTTAATAAATTTGCTACGAAGATTGTTAAACGCTGAACACTTTAAAACAAAGTGAAATTCATCTTCTAAATCATTGCTATCACATAACTGACATATTCTTTCGTGTCTTTCCAAACGATTTCGTCCATATCTTCCAGACTCGATGCGTAGTTTATGTGCAGAAACACGTAATCGTGTTAATGCAAACCTTGATGATTTGTATTTTAAAGTGTTCAGGTAATCTTCAATACCAAACTCTTCTTTTATATACAAATACAAGTGACTTAAGACATTATTGTTTTGTAAATCAGCGTGCCATTGTTGCTTAAAACAATCTATGACCCTTTGTTTAAATACTGGTATAAAACGTTTAAAATCAGTACTTTCCGGATAGTCCCAAACGTCTGTAAAACCAAAGTGGTTGAGTAAATCTTTAACTTTTGAAGCCCAATTAGTTGCCCCCTTTTTACATCTTTCACGGACATCATTATATACGTTTTTTAAAATAATATTGTCAGTATTTAACAAATTACACCAGTATTTAATTATTTGAACATATCTGTTGATATACAGGGGGTACCTTCCCAATTCACCGTAAACAGCTGCATTACTTGTACTTTGTTTAACTCCAAGTATAGCCTTGCAGTATTTTAATTGTACACGCTCAATATCTTTAGGCTTTGAAAAGCCCCAGACAGGGCTAGCATAATTTAAAACGGAACCGAAAAACGAATCAAATAATTGTAATGCTATCAAAGGGCTAATTTCATATTTGTTAATATTACACAATAACGTATTAGCCGCTTTGTTAGCTTTACCCACAATATACTGGTTATTTAATACAAATGAACCCGTGTAATTGAAAACAACCCCTAAGTAATTGAAGTCGTTTACGATTTCTAAAGGTTCATTATTATAAAACCAACGTTCATCACGTTTAACTGGTCCTCTTTTGCGAAAAAAACAACTACTTTCGTTTTAGTTGTATTAACCTCAAGGCCCCAATATTGGCAGTATTCGTAGAGCTTATTTAAACTATCCTGTAAATCTTGTACGGAATTTCCAATAAGAATCATATCATCAGCAAACAAAAGAATTATTATACAAATATCATAAAAAGATAACCCAGAGGTGTTTTTATTCTGTAAAAATAGCTCTAAGTCTTCTAAAAATAGAGCAAACATAGCCGGGGAATTATTCAGTCCCTGACGTAATCCGACTGATATATTGAAGAAGTCAGAGTAAGAGTTACAGTGTTTGACACACGATTTTACGACAGAGTACATAGCTTTAAACATTACAAGGAGCTTACTATCTAAACCCATATTATACAATTTAAACCATAATGCATTGCGGTAGACAGAGTCAAACGCCTTCTTTAGGTCGACAAATGCACACGGTAATCTTAAGTTTTGTGTTAACACGTGCTCAATTAAATTGTGTAAAACAAATATTGCATCGACTGTACTACAGCCTTTTCTGAAACCAAATTGAGCGTCTGATAAAAAAGTGTGATCGCTGAACCATTTTTCAACCCGTGTAGTGAGTATACCCGTGAAGAGCTTGCCGAGATTGCTCAGTAGCGTAATGCCCCTGTAATTGTTAGGTGTATTCTTATCCCCCTTTTTATGTATAGGTACAATAAAACCTTGTGCCCATAGTTCAGGAAAATAACCAGAATTAAAAACTTTATTAAAAATATCAGTGATATGACCGCCTAAAATATCTACTGACTCTATAAAGTACTCATTCAGAAGATTATCACTTGGACATGGGGACTTATTCCTCTTAAGTCGTTTAATAGCAGAAATTACCTCAGCTTGTGAAATGGGAACATTAAGTTCATGAAACGTTGGATCATTTATATTAAAATCACTGTTGTTATTGAAATTTTCTACATTTTCAATATTCGTAGACCTTATATCATCGAATAATTCTGAAAAATATGTCTGGAATTCTTTTACTGAAATATCACACCCAGATTGTTTATTATTCTGTTTAAAATGTTTCCAAAAATCACGGGGTTTACGCTTTCTTAGTTCGCTGAGCTCTGCCGCCTGTTTAATCTTGTATGCACGCTTTTTTTTGCGAACAGTATACTTAAACTGCTGTTTTTTATTACATAGTAATATTCTGCTTGGCGCAGATTTGGAACTATTAAATTGATGCATTGCATGTTTATATGCTTTTTTAAGTTCGATACATTCTCTATCAAACCATGCAGAGTCAGATTTGTGTTTTAAAGAATTGGACTTATTACATTCACGTTTAAATAATGGTTCTGCTGTATCGCAAATAATCGTGGTAAAATCGTTTATCAGACGGTCTATTTGGTCGTGCTCGACGGAACTTGTATTTAAAATAATGTTGTTCAAGGCAGGTAAATTGCCTATAAGTCCACGCCTAAATGCGTCCTTATAATCAACATTCCATTTAAAAGATACGTGCGAGTCGCTATTAACACTATCGCTATCAGGTAATTGGCACGGTTTAACACCGTTTATGACAAAATTCAATGCAGCATGGTCACTAAATATATTGAAAGGACAGACTTGAAAACCGCTCACAACAGGAAAATCGGACTCTTTCAATAAAAGATAGTCAATAATGCTACTACACCCACGACTAAAGTAAGTGTATGCACCCAGGCCAAAATCACGCCCTAATCGTCCGTTAACAATTCTCAAGCCTGTCGCTTTACACAGGTCTAACAATTTTACCCATCGGGTATTACAAATAGTATCAAGCGAGGCCCTATCAAGGTACTGGTCAGGTAAATAATAATCGTGGTAATAGTTGTTTACAATTCTGTCACATAGAATAAAATCGGGTCGTTTTGCTGTACGACAATTCCAGTCACCTGCTAATAAAACCTGCCCCTGATTCTCAAAATGTGTAATATCTTGCATTAACAATTGAAACAAATCAACATCAATTAAACCTGCCGCTGGGGAGTCATCTGACCATAGGTATAGCCCACACAAATATATATCATTCTGGAAATTAAAGAAGTTACAGTCTAATTTAAGCCAAATTATAGTGTCAAAGTGGTTTCTTACCACTGATATACCCTGTTTACATGAATTACGTAAATAAATAGTGATACCACCGCTGTTGCGTTTAGCCTTTTTATGTTTAAATTTGCGGTAAAAGTTATAACATGTGAATCCATCTAAGTCAATTTCGGAGTCTTTATCAGTCCATGATTCATTCAAAATTATAATATCTTTACTGGTTATTAAAGAAACAAATTCCGGATCTTTCAATTTATTCTCTGTCAAGCCATTGCAATTCCACACAAGCACTTCAGGTCCATTCTCCGGCCGGTCCTAGTCACACTTTACTAGTTTGCCATTAATATATAACTTGTCATAAACTAACCACGCCTTCTTGTCTTCTTTAATGGCAGCCTGCAGTTGTGGCATCAAATTTCTACGCCGAGCGACAATTTCGGGAGGAAATTGTTCATGTAGGAAAAAGTCCGTTCCGCTTAGGGATCGCTTTTGCCGTCTCACTAGCTTCGATCTGTGAAGAACGCGAACTTGCATACAATTTTGCGGTTTACACTTTGATTTACTCTTTGAGCACCTATTCTATGAACACGCTCGAACTTCATAGATTCAACCAGACTCTTTGCTAATTTAAGTTTCTCCACTAAAAAAGAACGAAACTTCTGATCTAGATCTTCTCCAGCCTCTTCTTTGATTCCACCAAACACAAGATTATTACGCATACTTTGCGACCTCATATATGTAACATGATCCTTCATTTCTTCATTTTCTTTTTCGAGTTGGTCTATACGAGATTGATATTCAGCCGTTATAAACTCTATTCTGTCGATACGCTCGTCGATTTTCAGGATGTTTTCGTCAGAACTTTTTCTGTTGTCGTGCACTAAAACATGCAATGCCTTTATCTCCTTCTCAAACGCACCCACCTTCTGTTCTAATGAATCTAACTTGTGTAATTGAGACTCCATATTGTCCATTTTAGTCGATAGGGTATGAAGTATATTTACAACGTCGCTGATTGTGGGAGACACTGTAGATGCACGAGTCTCGCCCGGCTTTGCCGGTGACTTTTGATCTGCGATCGATGACATATTTTGTTTTGGCTTTACTTTTCCATTGTTTAGTACATCTGAGACTGTTCCCTCATCGAAAACAGAAATTGACACATCAGACGATTCGTTAAATAGAACACAGTTTGTTTCGCTCAATATTTCACTTACAGTTTTTGGCTCTTTCTGCTGGGTTTGTTCCCCTGAATCGCTTGACGGGCCTCCCGCTCTAAATGCTTTGTTTACATTTGATCGAATCGCTTGCTCATCACCACTGCTACTTCCTTTTTTACGTTTTTTGTCACTTTTCTTTCCATATGTACTCATTATCACAAATACTACATGATGGCATTTAAATATCCGATTTAGTTACACTAAAAGTCCATAAAAAACTATCAAATTGCGAGAGCGATGTGAATGTGCGACCTATCGTTACCACGTGACCATGGAATTAAATGTATTTTAAAGTTTTGACTTACAACCGTTTTTGTCGTATGATGTTTTATGAAACGGACCCCAGATCTGCAAGGAAAGGGATGATGCATCCTAACATAGCTTTGAGTGTACATAAATCCTCCGTGGAAACAACAACAACAGCAGCTATAGTTCACTGTTTTAATGAGCCTATGGACAAAAGTTTTAGTTCTCTTCCAGATGCACTATGGGATGATATATCCAATGTGACCACAGTGGATATCAGTCTTTACCAAGGGAAACTATTCAGTGTGCTCTGGCTGGATGATGGAACTTTGATAACAACTGGACCAGATGGCGCTATTGTAAGATATTATAGTCAAACAGGCATTAAACTATGATGCCATAAATACGTCTTTTTTATGCCTTTTAATTTATTCCCCTGCTAAAGAAACAATGTGATGTTCCAATTTATACAAATCTTGAATTAGCACCATAAGAAATATTTTGTAAATCCTAGCAGATGCTTGCTTTTAAAAAGCAAACTGAGATCGTTGTTTATAAACGAATAAAAATATACTGAAATTTGTTTGGAAGTATTTATACTTTAGGCAGCCGTCTGTCAGAATTTAAGAAAATCTCTTAGTATAAGACATTCTATTTTTAATTATCTATATAACAGAAAATAAGTCAAGTGGACCACAATGGAAACACAATCAAGGTGAAAGTGCTCCATGACCTTGATCTACCCCAGAGTAAGCACCGGTGGTTGTCAGCGGCAGCATGTGTACAAGATGGCAGTTACATCGTGTGTGGAGACAGAATGGGAAGTGTGTATCTGTATTGCTTGGATGGGGAAAGCAAGGTACTGTAGACACCTCTATGACTACCACTGTATAAGGTTATGTTTGAGGAGTTAAATTCATTGACCCTGAAACTCAAATGAACAAATCCAGTTTGTGTTAAAAGTCTAGTCCATTTTGGACCATTTAGGGTTGTTGTTACCATATATTACGAAATTACTTACAGTTCAGTCCCTGATCAGACAGCTCCTGATCAGAGGTCTAGTCTAGTTTTGAAAATAAGAAACTACTTAAAGCAGGTTGAAAGTAAAGCAGAATGTGTCTGAAGGCAAATTCTGCTTTACTTTCCACCTGCTTTAAGCTATAATCTGTTAGAATATAGAAAAATTATCTTGTAATACTTAATCATGACTGTATAAATTGATTTTTTTCCTCAGTGGAGGAATAAAATAAAGGCGTAAAAAAGTGTATTTATGGGGTACATGTAATGGGTTAAGAAGCCACTTGTCAGAATGTAGGAGTGTAGGCTAGAAACATGAATGAAGGCATTTCTGTGAAAAAGTAGGCAAAGCTGTGGATAAGCATTTCTGTAAATAAAATGCAATACTGTAAAAAGGTGTTTCCATGAAGACTATGTTAGCTCATTCACCCCTCCAACTCTGAATGGACAATTCCAGTTTCAAAATAAATCTAGTCCATTTAATAATTTTATTTGTGCACATACTTATGAAAACATTTGATAATTAATATACATATTGTTAAAATGATCAAAGACTAGATTCACTTTATAAAATAGATGTCACATACAGGGGTGTAAAATTTTCAGAATTGCTACTCCCCCTGCTGGGTAATAATGACATTTGGGTCATTAGTTTCTGTTATAAATTGTCAGAAAATCTGCTCGCCCTCATAAAAAGTTACTCGCCATGGCGAGCGGGCGAGTGGAATTTTACACCCCTGACATAAGAAGAAAACATCACAAATAGTTCAGTTGTTAGTTTTAAGCCAATGTATAATTAATATATGATGGAAATTTTAGAAAAGAAATGGTGCACTGGATTGCCTGTAAAGTTTTGCCCACAAAGTACAAAACTTATTTCCAACGGGGTCTAATTCATGACTATTTAGGGTTGTTTTCTGGAATGTTTTGTAATATTACAACCATTGCAGACTCTGTTCAGAGGGCTCCTATAGGAGTTCTGATCAGGGTCTGCACTGTATGGAAGGAACAAATAAATGACAAGTATACTAGTCACTAGGGCTG
This sequence comes from Gari tellinella, assembly GCA_922989275.2. Taxonomy (NCBI): domain Eukaryota; kingdom Metazoa; phylum Mollusca; class Bivalvia; order Cardiida; family Psammobiidae; genus Gari; species Gari tellinella. The sequence goes on from OV277866.1 coordinate 53,948,889, forward strand.
ACTGCTTGACAATGTGTCTGACAGAAATGGTTAAACAAGCATCAAACATTTGTGTATGGTTCTTATTTACAGAGTTCACAACCTGTACAAGTATTCCCAAAACTCCATGGGAAAGCAGGTACAACCAGCGTTTGTTGCCATGGTAACAATGTTTACACAACAGGTCGGGATGGACTGTATCGAGTTTATTCTTGGACAGAGCTAGGGACCCTTGAGATCCTGAACAGTAACAGGGTAATATAATCTCACTCCCTCATGCTTTCCTCTATAGCCCTCAGTGCAAATAGTCTACATCCAACTGATATAGCAATAACAACACTCCCTTCTTTAACACATTACCACATAAATTTGCCTTTTAGTTTAATTCATTCCTCATTTATACTGTCACAAATAAGAATCATAAGAAGTATTTCCTTTATTCTAGCAGATAAAAGCTTAAAGTATTTTCTATATCATAGCAGATGGTAGCCTAAAGCATGCGGCATAAGATACATTCTGCTTTACTCTCCACCTGCTTAGTGGCCGCCTGTCTATAATTGAAACAGACTATGTGGTAATATAGGTTAAAACAATATATTGAAACTTTGAGTTTTAGAATACATCAGATTATCATAATAGCAGACAACTAGTGTGGAAAGAGTTTAAAGTGAAAGCATCCATTTTGTTACCAAGCAGCTCGGAATGTCTTTATGCTTTCTATCAATTTCAGGTCTTCAAAGGTTTGGAGTGGGTGGAGAAGATAAGTTTTGAAGAAAATGATGACTTACAGGTCCAAGGATTTCATGCAGTAAGAGCTTGCCTTTTGTTCAAGTATACCTATTCTAACACTTTGCGTGTTTTGTAATTTTTTATCTGCTATAATTGTAATCAACTACAATTCTAAAATTGCAATTATTTTCTGAATTTCTTTTAAACCTGCTCAATGAGAAAATTCTAATCAGTAGTCATGACAAACTTTTAAGTGGAGACATAAATGAGGGAAGGTTGAAAATGTACGTTTTACTCATACAAACACAGTATAAACATCTGCAAAATTTGTCATCTGCTATGATTCTTAAAAATTCAAAAACTTCTTTTGAGGCATCTTTAATTCCTCTACAGAACATGTTTGTGGTGTGGAGTATGCAGAGGAACCAGAAGCTGCTTGAAGTTGAGTGTGGTGGGGGTCACAGGGCCTGGGGATTCTGTTGCCATGGAGACAAGGCTCAAATTGTGTTCATCAAAACTAGAGAGGTTCTTCTGAAAGAAATTGACATGATGTCAAATCAAACCATCCTGAAGGTATAGATGATCTTTCTGAATAAGTCTTCACTGACATAACTCATTTCCACATAGACATTTTCTAGTATTGAAGATAGGTGACCACTTAAAGTAGGTTGAAAGTAAAGCAGAATGCGCCTTAAAGCGCATTCTACTTTACTTTCATCCTGCTTTAAGCTACCATTTGCTAGGATATAGTAAATACTTCTTATGGTACATATACTTTACTGTATAAAATGAAAGGCATAAAAAGGCGTATTTATGGGGTAAAGGGTAAACGTTTTTGCCACAAACCTAATTGAAGACACCCATACATACTTCCTACTATAAGTACCACATTCCATTTCTCCATCATCATCGTCCGTATTCATGGAAAAAAGGACATATTGATAATTATTCCTTGTCTCCATTAACCGCCAATTTCCGTCTCTGTTGTCAGTCCCAGATTCAAATCTCACAGTGAGTGCTTTATAATGGATACAGACCCATACATAGACAAGATTGATATATGATCAATATTTTGTTTCAATTATAAACAATATAGATTTTGTTTGTTCATGAAAAAAAAATCCAGTAGAAAAATATGTCAAACTCTTTTGTGAATATACAGCAGATACCCAGTGTTTTTCCTCCTTATAAAACTGGTACCCATAAACGGAGTCATTCCCAATTGTCAAAACTGACCTTTTTTTCCAATCTGTGGTAATAAAATTCCCAATTCGAAATGTTTAGATCAAGCAGAGTTTGTTTTAAGCATCTTTAAGACAAACTCTGCTGATGCTAGCTGAAGACCCATACCCTTATAGCGTGTATAGTGGGACAATTTACTGCTAGCAGTCAAATTCAGTTTTAATTTTATATAGTTTGATATGGTCCATGCAAGATTCCCAATTTGACTAAAAACGACACAAATTTTTCCCAATTTGACAAAAAATGAAACAAATGTTTCCCAATTAGCTTGGAACCGGAATCATTCCCACTTGGTCTAAGAAAAACCCTGATACCGTAAGTCAAATCACTACTTTGTTAAGATTTTTATGCCCAAAGATTAATGATGTTTTATATCTGTCTAGTTTTTATTCGCTTTTCTGTTTGTCTGTCTGTGTGAGTGTTTGTTTTGATCTAAGTCTGTCTGTATAAGTGAGAGTGTGTCTTTGTTGGTTGCCTGTATGTCAACACATTTAACTTTGGTAATAACTTGACAACTACATGAGATAGTATTTGAAATACTCTCCTTACATTTTTCTCTGTCATTTCTACCTTTCTTTAGGGGAGTCTACATGGAAGAGAGTTGTGTGATGCCAAACATGCCTGTACAGTCATAGATAAGGGAGGTAAGTCTAGTAAGGCAGATACGAATGATAACCTTTAAAATGCTATGTAATTACCGTACAGTCGAACTTCGATATCTCAAACTCAGTTAAATCGAACAATGGTTAAGAGTTGATTTAATATCTATCTGTGACTATTCATTAAAATCATTGCAAAAAACAATTCAGTTGAGTAGTCACATAATAGGATTTGATTGAAGGCTAACTCATTCTAATCTAAGCCATGTCTTATTGCTGTTTCAGGCAGACATTGTGAGGTTCTTGTGACATGCAGTGAGGACACGAGTGTCTGTGTATCAATGATAATGTGTTGTTCCTGTTTCAGGCAGACATTGTGAGGTTCTTGTGACATGCAGTGAGGACACAAGTGTCTGTGTATCAATGATAATGTGTTCTTGCTGTTTCAGGCAGACATTGTGAGGTTCTTGTGACATGCAGTGAGGACACGAGTGTCTGTGTATCAATGATAATGTGTTGTTCCTGTTTCAGGCAGACATTGTGAGGTTCTTGTGGCATGCAGTGAGGACACAAGTGTCTGTGTATCAATGATAATGTGTTGTTCCTGTTTCAGGCAGACATTGTGCGGTTCTTGTGACAAACAGTGTGTGTATCAATGATAATGTGTTGTTCCTATTTCAGGCAGACATTGTGAGGTTCTTGTGACATGCAGTGAGGACACAAGTGTCTGTGTATCAATGATAATGTGTTCTTGCTGTTTCAGGCAGACATTGTGAGGTTCTTGTGGCATGCAGTGAGGACACAAGTGTCTGTGTATCAATGATAATGTGTTGTTCCTGTTTCAGGCAGACATTGTGCGGTTCTTGTGACATGCAGTGAGGACACGAGTGTCTGTGTATCAATGATAATGTGTTGTTCCTGTTTCAGGCAGACATTGTGAGGTTCTTGTGACATGCAGTGAGGACACAAGTGTCTGTGTATCAAGTCTTCAGTGTATCCTTTCACAAGACAGCCGTGTACAAGGTGTGATCAACTAAAAGTCAATGTAGTGCAATAAAATGTAGAAACTGACACCTTCTTGAAGATATTGACCATTCATTTTAATCGGAGAGGCAAACAGTTTGGAGTCTGGGTTACCTGGTGCATGATCTAGTTCCAAAATAATAATAAGAATAAGGCTAAGACAGGTACATGTGACAGATTAAAGCAAGGTGAAATTGCTTTCACCTTGCTTTAAGCAGACCCTTTTATTAAACACAAAATAGTTGAAACAATATAGTGGTCCTAATAGAGAGGTTTTAATGTATTTCTATGTGTCAAAATTTAATTCCTTGACTATGCGTAGATATCAATGGCATTCCAATATTGAAGGTACTGAGCAGCTTGGGTAGACATATTTCCAGTGTCAGATGTCTGTCTGTGTGTCCTTCTACTGAAAACACCCAGAATGCATCATCTCATAGGAAGTTGATCTTCTCTGGTGGAGGAAGAGCTCAAGTAAATGTGTCAAGGATTGCAATAGATTTCCAAACAAATAGTTTTGAAAATAATGGAGAAACAGAGAAAGAATGCACAAAAACTCATAGAACACAAAGTGAAAATGCAGACGGAAACTCTCATGTAAGAAATGAAAAAGCCTTTTCAGTATCAGAAAAAGAAGTAAGTGATGTACAACAGACAGAACAGTCATCCAAAGACATGCATAGCAAACTGTCTGGACAAACAAGTAATCATGTAATGGAAGGTACAGCAAAATCACCTGTGATCTCCACTGACTGTGATATAAAATGTAGCGTTGAACATTTGGCTGGAATACAGTTAGGACAGAGTGGTAAAAGACGTAAAAAGCCATGGAGACATTTTGAGGAAAACTCGGACCCTGAGACTCGGATTTTGGACCTTACTGTACTGGGTGGTAGAGAGTTGGTTGGGAATTGCCCCCAGTGGCTGTTCTTCCTATCCCTGGCTTGTTCTGATGGCTATTTAAGGTAATAAGGGGATTTATGATACGAACCACTACGGATGTAGTTGTTGTAGGGAGGGAATTTAACACCCTTAAAGTGGTGAGCATGACTTGGCTAACATTGGCAAACAGTTTGAACCCAGATCAGACGCTGTGTAATACGGTGTCTGATCTGGTTTCAAACTGTTTGTAACTTGGCAACTTTAGTTTAAGAAACAAACAGGATACGACAGTTTTAATCAGATAAAATTAATGTTTTGTTTTGGGAACAGAGGCAAGTATTGTTGTTTGGAGGGCCATTGTAGGGAGGGAGCACTAAATTTGATAATCATTTCACTCATTAAGGCCTTTCGCTACCGGAAGTCGGTCTTGCGGTCGAGCGGATATGCGTCTGGACGACACAGACTTTTTTCGTACGTGTTTATACTAGAAAATTTATATAAAGGAAATGTTGATACGAATTAGTATAATCCTTCATAGCGCAGTTAGTATAGTGGTTGACTATAGTGGTTGACTAGCAATCCAAAGGTCATAGGTTCGAGACCCATCCGATCCAAATATTTTTTTTAAGTGTCCGATTTATTGACTTGTCAATCCATAACGCAGTAATCAAGAGACATGTTATGTTTAGTCTTCGTTGATTAGTACTAGTGATGTTTACGGTCCAAGTATATGTCCACTTACCTGTACGTTTTAGTTTAATGACTTACAAGTCAATTTAATCGGTATACATGTAAACGATTTGATCAAACTATAAAGCCACACATTGAAGCTTATCAATACGCTAACCTTTTCAAGATCGATATTGCCCATTATAATTATGTTCAAACAATATAATAAACCTTGTATGCAAGTCCATGAATAAATGATAATGCATTTTAATGACAAAGTTTTAATTCTAAGGTAGGTAACTGTATCTAAACAACAAATATCCCACATTTTAATAAGAAAATATGTTATTACAACAAATCCTGACTGTAATATTTTCTAATTTTTTCAGACTGACTAGTTCATCAACCATATATTTGAATAAAATGAAAACAAATATACATTGAATGAGTCAGTTTTTTGTAATTCAATTTTTTAGCATTTTGCAAAATTTAAATAGCTGATTACATCTTTCTGAACACCTTTATTCAAAATGTTTTTAGCTTTTCTTGTAATGAATGTTGTGGACTACTTATTGGGCGAGAATTATAGTCATTAGCTTTATTCATTTTTAAGAAAAATAAAATCATTAAAATTCTAGGTTTTTGTCAGAAAAAAGACATTAAAGACAAACCACACGATAAATTTTGCCTATATTTACACACATTGTTTCTTAGGCTATTATCATTCTTCATGAAAAGTTTCATAACAATCGTATGGAAACTACGCGCATATGCGAAGTACCTTAAAATGCTTTTTTCAAGCTTCTCTATATTCCTTGTACCTTGTCCTAATAGAGAGCCTAGGTTTGTTCGAATGTTTAACCTTTACTGTGCTAGGACCCCATACAGTGGAGAATGTGTTATTCTTTCCCAATAAACGCCTTTACGCTAAAACTATTATTTGCAGTGCAAACAATTTGGAGCCAGATCAGACGCCGGGTAACCCGGCGTCTGATCAGGCTCCAAACTGTTTGCCACCATGATAAACATGAAATAGCAGAATTGTCCAAAAGTTGTTCTTTTCTACGTTTTAGCGCTTTGCGTTTGCGTACATTTGCGTTTAAACGGGAAAGAATAATAGATTCTCCACTGTATGTCCATCAGACCCATTTCAGAGGACTCCTGCAGGAGCTCTCTGAAATGGGTCTGCACTGTTTATTATACTTATTTTAAATATTGTGGGGACATACCTCTTGAGAGTCTATGTAAACAAGTCATTCATTAGAAAAAAGATGAATCTTATTCTATTAGAAAATTTAGCATTGGTAGGGTTAACTCCCGTTCTCAAAAGGCCATTTTGTGCAGAATCTCCTGCATTATGTTTAACCTGTTTTAACCCTTTCAACCCTACAGCCCTCTGTAGAGATTACTGATTACATATGCAAACGGTGTAGATCCTGATCAGAGGGCTCCTATAGGAGCCCTCTGATCAGGGCCTGCACTGTTTGATATAAATTTTACTTAGTTTTTGTTGTCATACACAAAATGTAACAGACTAGTTCAAAATACCTGTACTAGAAGAGTCCAAAAGGATTATAAATACCCACAAGAGAAAGTTATGGTTGAAAGGGTTAAGTTTTTTGGATACAAGGAAAAAAGAACCATGATGTTCCCAGCAAACAGTGTCGATCTTAATGAAATGCTGCGTAATGCGACATCTCATCAGGATTCAAGCTGTTTGATACTCTGACTCTGTTTTGAAATACATTTTATTGCTTATACCTGTAGTTGCCTAATATTTGACCATTGCTTTTTCTTTTGATAGATTTTATGCCTTCAATGAAAGAACAAGAGAAATCACTCTTCTGTCTTCATCATCATACCATGATCACTGTGTACTGAAAACATGTCATGTGATCCACACCAGTAATTATGAAACTAATGAAAAACTAATTAAGGATAAAGCCCACTCAATAGAGAAGGAAGATGAACATTGCTCAGCTGACAAGAACCATGTGATACACAATACTAGTCATGTGACAGCGCATATTGATGTTGTCAAAACATCAGATAGTCATGTGATACACAGTGGTAGTCATGTGATAGACAAGAGTGATGATGTCATACCTGTGAGAGATCATGTGCTAATTTTAACTGCTGCCACTGATGGGGTGGTTGCTTTCTGGGATATGACAGACGTTTGTGAGAGTTTTGCCTGTGATATGCAACATGCTGATCCACAAGACCATAGAACAAGAGTTGGTAAAGGAAATAATTCAGAAGATCAGAACAGTACCCAAATGAACCCCTTCTTTATTCTAAGACTGCATCAGTCTGGAATCAACAGTATTTACTTCAGTCGGCAGTCAGGTACGAATGAAATACAGTTACATACATTTGTAAGCACCTTTACCCCCTTCCTCTAAATACCATAAATGAATACTCATTTGTATTGTTGAATGCAGGCGAAAGGAGCTTTCTACTTTACTTTCATCTCGCTGTAAGAAATATCAGGTCTTAATCTCAATAGGAGATAGGCAATTTGCTCTATTGGCTATGGTATAGGGTTAACTCATTGAGTCCTGAGAAGAGTACACTTATCCTATGCAAACAGTGAAGACCCTGATCAGAGGGCTCCTGCAGGAGCCCTCTGATCAGGGTATCCACTGTTTGTTATTTTGTAAAACATTTTAAAAACAACCCTAAATAGTTAAAAATGCCAGCCTTAATTGCAAACTGGACTTGTCCATTTGAAGTTTCAGGGGATAAAGAGTTAAAAAGCCACTAAAGAGGAGGTGATTTAATCCTGTCCTTTGCTTTTAAAAGTGCCATAGGTGCCATTGACCCCATAGGTTCCTCCTTATAAGCATCATAGGATACCACTGCACTGTCATATACATTAAAATGAGGATTTTCTGATTGGTTTTAACTCTGTGCATGCTGGGTAATTTTTTCGTCTGCAACAATTGTGGTCTGCTACTGTTGTAAAAATAGATTTTTCTAAATTTCTTTTCAAAACATGGTCAGAGTTTCAAACAGATTGGATCCAGATTAGACGCCGCGTTACGCATTGTCTCATCTGGATCCAAACTGTTTGCAAATACAATAACTGTGGTGGATATACCCGGCGGTAGTATACTAACTAAATCCTGAGTTTATTTTTCAACTGCTGCGGGTGTCCCTACAGGGGTAGGCAGCAGGCGGCCAGAGTTATGCAAAGAGTTGAATACAGGTGACAGTCGAACCCTCTCACCCATCGGATTTATTCCTCTACTGTAGAAAATAGTTCCAATTTATACAGTAGTGACCATGTACCATAAGAAATATTTCCTATATCCTAGCAGATGGTAGTTTAAAGTAGACAGAAAGTAAAGCATGATTCTGATTTACTTTCAACCTGTTTTAAGTGGTCACCTGGCCTGTCTTTAAAACTAGAAATAGGCTATGGGGTAATGGGTTAAAGACAGTGAAGTGGTTAATTTCGATATTTTGTATGATAGCATAAATTGCCTTTATCAACCTTGTCTTATTGTAGTAACCATTCCTCACCTTTTAATCTCTGTAAATTATAACAGATGGCAGATATATTCTGCTGACTGGGGGTGATGACAATGCTGTAAAGGTCAGCATAGTTTCCATGGAAACCAAGGCAGGTGACATGAAGGTCAAGGTTATCAGTCAAGGAGGCCATGACAGTGCACACGCTGCCCAGATAACAGGTAGGATTACGGGTTGTCTGAAGAATGGTGGTTTATACAATAAACATTCAATTCTTTCTATTAATACAACCTCTCTCAAAGTTACCCGCTTATTGGAAAATTGTATTGTTAGCCCTTAGCCCGCCAAATAAATTGTCGTCTGCTATATTTCTCGCCTGCTTCAAGTTTCAAAGTGCTTCAAAGTTGATGAAAATTGCTGAAAATGTTGTCAGAGTGTCAAACAGCTTGGATCCCGATGAGACGCCGAGTTACTCGGCGTCTCATCCGGATCCAAGCTGTTTGCATATGGAGCTATAGTCGTGAGTGGCAGACTAAGGGTTAGCCCTGAAACTTTAAATGGACAACTGCAGTTTCCAGTAAAGTCTAGTATATTTTCGAGCATTTAGGGTTGGATTTTTTTTTGCAATTAGTTGGAAAACGGACAAACAGGGTCTTCACTGTTTGCATAGGAAAAATGTACTCTTTAAAGGTACAATGCTTGTAAAGAACAATGATACTTGGGGCAAGGGCTGAATGTGTTCACTGATAAAAAATTACAAGTTCTCAATATCAAAACAAAGTATCTTGGCTCCAAGGTTATAAAGCGTTTGAGTTGAGTCTGAGTTTGTTCTCAAGCATTTGATCGGTCAAATTTGAGCCTTGGCTCAAATCTGACCAATCAAATGTTTGAGAACTACTTCAGACTCAACTCAAAAGCTTTATAACCTTAGGCCCTGATGAAAGGGAGCACTGTATATGGTTCATGCTACTAGGGGGCATTCTATGTGTCTTACAAATACAGCCACATATCTAGTTGCTTATTACGTCAACACAGACATCCAGTTGAAATCTATCCAAGTGTAACTGATTTAGTGTATTTATACTTGTAGGTATATGGGGGCTGTCACCAACTGCTTTTCTAACTGCCTCTATTGACCAGAGAGTGTGTATCTGGAGACTCCTAGATAATGGCACTGAAATAGAGGTAATAATGTGAACAGTCTGCTTATTGGTGTTTGGTACATAGCATTTTTATGCTGAATTAGGCTTGACTGTTCCACTTTGAAATTGAATTTACCAGTTTATGTTGATTTGACCCATTACCCCATAGTCTGTGTTTAGCTCACCTGAGCTGAAGGCTCAGGATGAGCTATTGTGACCGCTCTTCGTCCGTCATCCGTCGTCCGGCCACATTTTCAAACAACATCTCCTCAGAAACTACTGACTCGATTTCAACCAAACTTTATCAGAAGCATCAGTGACAAGGGGGAACGAAATAATGTTCAAAGTTTTTGGCTAGAGTTATTCCCCTTGTTTTAGGACCAGATTTTCTAACATGACCGTATAGACAACTTTTAATACATAAGAAAATCTTTAAAAATCTTCTTCTCAGAAACCAAAAGGCCAAGACCTTTGGTATTTGGTATGTATCATAAACTAATGATCTTCTACCAAGTTTGTTCAAATTTTGACCCTGGGGCCAAAAATGGCCCCGCCCTGGGGCTTATCAGTTTTTTAGCTCACCTGAGCCAAAGGCTCAAGGTGAGCTATTGTGACCACTCACCGTCCGTAGTACGTCTGTCAGTCTGTCCGTCCGTCCGGGCTTACAGGAGCTACCTTATGGGGTCCGTTTCGGTCCTTAACCTGGCCAGTTAGTGATTGTGGGGTTGAAAGAGAGTATTGTGGGGTTCAAAATCACGCATGTGGGGTTAGTTTTAGGGTTAGGGTTTATATAGCAAAAAACCCCACAACAACCGTCTCCTAAGAACGTCCGTCCGTCTGTCCAGGCTTACAGGAGCTACCTTATGGGGTCCGTTTCGGTCATTAACCTGGCCAGTTAGTGATTGTGGGGTTGAAAGAGAGTATTGTGGGGTTCAAAATCACGCATGTGGGGTTAGTTTTAGGGTTAGGGTTTATATAGCAAAAAAACCCACAACAACCGTCTCCTAAGAACGTCCGTCTGTCCGTTCACATTTACTTCAAACGACATCTCCTCTGAACCCGCCAATTGTAGGGTGAGTTCAAACTGCTCATGATGTTCCTTGGATGCTTCTCTACAGAAGTTGTTCAAATGAAAGAGAAAAAGCAAAAACTCTGCTTGAAAAAGGAAAAAAGCAAAAAACTTTAAAAAAATTTCTTGCCCAAAACTACTAGGCCCTAAGCTTTGATATTTTTACAGAAGAATCTCCTGGTCGATCCCTCTATAGTTTGTTAAAATGAAATCCTTAGGGTCACACTTGACGCCACCCTGCGCAGTTTAAGTGCTGCTCTAGGCAGGTTTCACAGTATTTTTGATGAAGCAGAACTGTATTTTACCTGAGTTACTCTTAATATACTAAGGGCAAATGGCCAATATTTGCAAACATTTTGGATACAGATCAGATGCAATATAATCATAATGCTACATCTAATCTGGATCCAACCTATTTGCCACTCATTTACCAACTTAACATTTTCTAAATTGTTTTTTTGTACACTTTTCATATACAGTAGGTTTTAAGCCGACATCATTTCAGTCTGGTAAGGGTAAGCCCCAGAGCTCTACCCACTGAGGTCAAATATTATGCAACAGTTGGAGTATCACAGAACTGGTCATGATCAGCTGAACATGTTGTCTGCTAAAGTTTAGATATGGTTCAGTCTGCTTCATACTTAGAGAAACAGGATCTGGAAGTGATCCACTGACAGTTATGTAATTATGTCTTATGCCATATTTATACATATGTTTAATATTGGTTTTGTCAGAGTTATCTGTATGTCTTGTCATTTTTTCTTGTCCAGGATTCAACCCTTTCCCCCCATATACTGACGTTTGTTAACCCATTACCCCATAAATGTGCATTTTTAGGCCTTTGATTTATTCCTCTACTTAAGAAAATAATTCCACTTTAAACAGTCATGAAAATGTAAGATGCGAAAGTAAAGCAAAGTGTGCATTAAGACACATTCTGCTTTACTTTCAACCTGCTTTAGGTGGCCACCTATTTTCAAAACTAGAAACATGCTATGGGGTAATGGGTAAAATGAAATTGCCTATTTGGAAAGAGCCTGATGAGAGGAAGTGCCATTTGCAAAGGCCATAACTCTGACATCATTGTTTTTAGCTCACCTGAGCACAAAGTGCTCAAGGTGAGCTTTTGTGGTCAGTCAATGTCCGGCGTCCGTCGTCGTGCGTTGTGCGTCGTGCGTTGTGCGTCGTGCGTCAACAATTTCTTCAAACATCTTCTTCTCCAAAACCACTTGCTTGATTGCAACCAAACTTCACAGGAATGTTTCTTGGGTCAAGCTCTTTCAAAGTTGTTCAAAGAATTTGAAACCATGCAGAACTCTGGTTGCTATGGCAACCAAAGTGAAAAAATTAGGAAATCTTAAAAAATCTTCTTGTCACAAACCACAAGAGCCAGAGCTTAGATATTTGGCACATGTCATTACCTATAGGTCCTCTATCAAAGTTGTTCAAATTTTGCCCCTGGGGTCAAAATTGGCCCCGCCCCGGGGGTCAACGTTTTACATAGAGTTATTTAGTGAAATGTTCAAACATCTTTTTCTCTGAAACCAATATGTCCAGAGCTTTGATATTTAGCATGGTATTACTTCTAGAGGTATTTGACTTATATTGTTGAATCGATTCTGGCCCGTTGCATATCTGGGTCACCGAAGCTAAAAATAGATTTTTTTCCCATGAGAACTTAAAAAATCTTCTTGTCTGAAACCATAGTACACTGAGCTTAGATATTTTGCACATAGCATCATCAACAGATCCTCTATCAAAGTTGTTCAAATTTTGTCCCTGGGGTCAAAATTGGCCCCGCCCCGGGGATCAGTTTTACATAGAGTTATATGGTGAAATGTTCAAACATCTTTTTCTCTGGAACCAATATGACCAGAGCTTTGATATTTGGCATGATGTAACTTTTAGAGGTCCTTCACATATATGGATGAATCGGTTCTGGTCTGTTGCATATCTGGGTCACTGGAGCTAAAAATAGATTTTTTCAATGAAAACTTCAAAAATCTTCTTGTCTGAAACCATAGTACACTGAGTTTAGATATTTTGCACATATCATAGTTTACAGGTCCTCTATCTCAGTTGTTCAAATTTTGCCCCTGGGGTCAAAATTGGCCCCGTCCTGGGGGTCACCTTTTACAAATCTTCTTTTCTGAAATCACGTGACCCATCCTAGTGTCACCATTGTCAGGTGAGCGATCAAGGGCCATTCTGGCCCTCTTGTTTGAGTTATTTCCCTTTGTGATATTTTCTTGTCAAGAAGACAACTTCAGTTCTACTGATGCTATTGTAATGAAATTTTATGTATGGAAAGAAACTGATGAGAGAAAATGCCATGCACAAGGGCAGCAATATTTAGTTTTTCCCCTTTGTCATATTTTATTGTCAGGAAAATAATTCCAGTTCTGCTGACGCTAGTGAAATAATTATCATTTATTGGAAATGGAAATAGCTTGATAAGAGGATGTGTCATGGATAAGGGTCATAAGCTTGGCAACAAAATTCACTTTTGTCATGTTTTCTTGTCTGGAAGATAACTCCATTTATAGTTATATTAAAATGTTGTCTTGCCCAGTCAACTTAGGTACAAACTTCAATGTCCTCAGGTGAGCGAATTTAGGGCCATGGCCCTCTTGTCTTAGGAAAACCTTTGAAAATCTTCTTCTCTGAAACTGTATGGCATGATCATTAATATTTGAGATGTAGCTTTGCCTTATAGTCCTTTACCTAGATTGTTCAAATTATGACCCCCGGGTCAAAATTGGCCCCGCCCGGGGGCTTATCAGTTTTACATAGACTTATATAGGAAAACCTTTAAAAATCTTCTTCTCTGAAACTGTAAGGCCCAGATCTTTATTATTTGACATATAGCTTTGCCTTGTGGTCCTCTACAAAGATTGTTCAAATAATGACCCCCGGGTCAAAATTGGCCCCGCCCGGGGGCTTATCAGTTTTACATAGACTTATATAGGAAAACCTTTAAAAATCTTCTTCTCTGAAACACTGTAAGGCCCAGATCTTTAATATTTCATAGGAAAACCTTTAAAAATCTTCTACTCTGAAACTGTAAGGCCTAGATCACTTATATTTAATATGTAGCTTTGCCTTATAGACCTCTACCAAAGTTGTTCAAATTATAACCCCTGGGTCAAAATTGGCCCCGCCCCGGGGCTTATCAGTTTTACATAGACTTATATGGGAAAACCTTTAAAAATTGTCTTCTCTTAAACTGTATGGCCTAGATCTTTAATATTTGACATATAGCTTTGCCTTGTGGTCCTCTACCAAGACTGTTCAAATTATGACCCCGGGCCAAAAATTGCCACGCCCTCGGGCCTATTAGTTTTTCATAGGAAAACCTTTAAATTTCTTCTTCTCTGAAACCGTAAGGCCAAGATCATTTATATTTGACATGTAGCTTAGGCCTATGGTACTCTACCAAGATTGTTCAAATTATGACCCCTGGATCAAATTTGGCCCCGCCCCGGGGCTTATCAGTTTTATATAGACATATATAGGAAAACCTTTGAGAATCTTCTGCTCTGTAAGGCCCAGATCTTTAATATTTGACATATAGCTTTGCCTTGTGTGTCAAGTGTGTTCAAATTATGACACCTGGGTCAAAATTGGCCCCACCCAGGGGCTTATCAGTTTTTATAGGAAAACCTTAAAAAATCTTCTTCTCTTAAACCGTAAGGCCCAGATCATTAATATCTGACATGTAGCTTCGCATTGTGGTCCTCTACCAAGATCAACTTATGGCACCTGGGTCATAGCTATATCAAAATGTTGTCTTGCCCAGTCAGATTCTATGGTACAATGTCCTCAGGTGAGCGAAATGTGACCCTCTGGGTCTCTTGTTTAGTTCTGTAAACAAGTTACTACTTAAAGCAGGTTGAAAGTACAGCAGAATGCTGAAATATGGAAAATATTTCTAATGTTTTATATTCATGACCGTATAAAGTAGTACTTTATTCCCCAGGGGAAGTATAAATTAAACGCGTAAAAGTCATATTTATGGGGTAAAGGGTAAGGGCTGTTTTTCTGGGTATTTAAGAAAAATGAAAGTAAAATAAGAACTGTGCAAACCCTGTTCACAGTCTACATTGTTTGCAAAATATACATGTACTAGTAACCAGATGTTGTTAAGCAAGTTTGGCAAGCTATGGTTGCATTGAAACTTGCTATAATGTTTTCGGTTCTGTCTGTGTAAATAGGCCATAAAACATCATTGATTTATTCCTAAAAAGATGTCCTAAATCTGCTGACATGATCTTGAGCAGCCGGAATTTTTTTCCACCCAACTACAATTACACAATAGGATCCAACTTTCAACTGGGGCCCATTTCATGAAACTTTGTACCACAAAAACGGTTGTAAGTAAAAACTTTAAAATACATTTGATTTCAGATTTCTCCATCTAATCCTGATAACGGTAAACATAACAAAAGAAGACAATAGAGTTCATTCCGTAACAATAGAATAAGGGGCCGTGGCCCGTTATTCAAACAAAAGAAAATAACAAAAGAAAAGGCCCTCTAACCCATTTCGGTGGCACGTCCGTCCGTCCGTCCGTCTGTCTGTGCCAAAAACCTTAACCTTGGCTATAACTCTCGCATTTTTTAACCTGGGCCTTTTATACTTGGCATGTGTCTTCCCTGTATCAAGACCTTTCCAACCATACAAAACATTTTGACCTTGTGACCTTGACCTTGGCATTTGACCTACTTTTGTAAAAATCTTTAAATGGCTATTTCATTTGTACCATTTGGCCCAGGGCTTTCATATTTTGTATGTATATTTCTTGTGCCAAGACCTTTCCAACCATACCAACATATTTGACCATGTGACCTTGACCGTAAACCGTTGACCTATTTATTCAAACTTTAACCAAAAACCTTAACCTTGGCTATAACTTTTGCATTTTTAAACCTGGGCCTTTTATACTTGGCATGTGTATTCCTCATGGCAAGACCTTTCCAACCATACACATCTTTTTGACCTTGTGACCTTGACCTTGGCATTTGACCTACTTTTGTAAAAATATTTAAATGGCTATTTCATTTTCACCAGTTGGCCCAGGGCTTTCATATTTTGTATGTATATTTCTTGTGTCAAGACCTTTCCAACCATACCAAAATATTTGACCATGTGACCTTGACCTTCACCGTTGACCTATTTATTCAAACTTTAACCAAAAACCTTAACCTTGGCTATAACTTTTGCATTTTTAGCTCGCCTGTACGAGGTACATGACAAGCTATTGCAATACCCCCGGTGTAGTCGTAAACGGCGTAAACAATTTTAAGAAAATGTCTATAACTTCTATGTCCCTTGAGGTATTGCTTTCATAGTTGGTATGTGTGTGTATATATACAAGACCTTTCCATGCACAGAAAAATTTGGACCCCTGTGACCTTGACCTTGAACTTAGGGCCCGCGTTTAGGTTTCGAAATCTGTGTTTAGGTTTCGAAAAATGCCTATAACTTCTATGTCCCTTGAGGTATTGCTTTCATAGTTGGTATGTGTGTGTATATGGATAAGACCTTTCCATGCACAGACAAATTTGGACCCCTGTGACCTTGACCTTGAACTTAGGGTCCGCGTTTAGGTTTCGAAATCTGTGTTTAGGTTTTGAAAAATGCCTATAAGTTCTATGTCCCTTGAGGTATTGCTTTCAAATTTGGTATGTGTGTGTAAATGGACAAGACCTTTCCATGCACAGAAAAATTTGGACCCCTGTGACCTTGACCTTGAACTTAGGGCCCGCGTTTAGGTTTCGTAATCTGTGTTTAGGTTTCGAAAAATGCCTATAACTTCTATGTCCCTTGAGGTATTGCTTTCATAGTTGGTATGTGTGTGTATATGGACAAGACCTTTCCATGCACAGACAAATTTGGACCCCTGTGACCTTGACCTTGAACTTAGGGTCCGCGTTTAGGTTTCGAAATCTGTGTTTAGGTTTTGAAAAATGCCTATAACTTCTATGTCCCTTGAGGTATTGCTTTCAAATTTGGTATGTGTGTGTATATGGACAAGACCTTTCCATGCACAGAAAAATTTGGACCCCTGTGACCTTGACCTTGAACTTAGGGACCGCGTTTAGGTTTCGAAATCTATGTTTAGGTTTCGAAAAATGCCAATAACTTCTATGTCCCTTGAGGTATTGCTTTCATAGTTGGTATGTGTGTGTATATCGACCAGACCTTACCATGCACAGAAAAATTTGGACCCCTGTGACCTTGACCTTGAACTTAGGGTCCGCGTTTAGATTTCAAAATCTGTGTTTAGGTTTCAAAAAATGCCTATAACTTCTATGTCTCTTGAGGTATTGCTTTCATAGTTGGTATGTGTGTGTATATGGACAAGACCTTTCCATGCACAGAAAAATTTGGACCCCTGTGACCTTGACCTTGAACTTAGGGACCGCGTTTAGGTTTCGAAATCTATGTTTAGATTTCGAAAAATGCCAATAACTTCTATGTCCCTTGAGGTATTGCTTTCATAGTTGGTATGTGTGTGTATATCGACCAGACCTTACCATGCACAGAAAAATTTGGACCCCTGTGACCTTGACCTTGAACTTAGGGTCCGCGTTTAGATTTCAAAATCTGTGTTTAGGTTTCGAAAAATGCCTATAACTTCTATGTCTCTTGAGGTATTGCTTTCATAGTTGGTATGTGTGTGTATATGGACAAGACCTTTCCATGCACAGAAAAATTTGGACCCCTGTGACCTTGACCTTGAACTAAGGGCCTGCGTTTAGGTTTCGAAATCTGTGTTTAGGTTTTGAAAAATGCCTATAACTTCTATGTCTCTTGAGGTATTGCTTTCATAGTTGGTATGTGTGTGTATATGGACAAGACCTTTCCATGCACAGAAATATTTGGACCCCTGTGACCTTGACCTTGAACTTAGGGCCTGCGTTTAGGTTTCGAAATCTGTGTTTAGGTTTTGAAAAATGCCTATAACTTCAATGTCCCTTGAGGTATTGCTTTCAAATTTGGTATGTGTGTGTATATGGACAAGACCTTTCCATGCACAGACACATTTGGACCCCTGTGACGTTGACCTTGAACTTAGGGTCCGCATTTAGGTTTCGAAATCTGTGTTTAGGTTTTGAAAAATGCCTATAACTTCTATGTCCCTTGAGGTATTGCTTTTATCGTTGGTATGTGTGTGTAATGGACAAGACCTTTCCATGCACAGACAAATTTGGACCCCTGTGACCTTGACCTTGAACTTAGATCCAGGGTTTAAGGATTCGAAATCTGTGTTTAGGTTTCAAAAAACGCTTACTTTTCCTATGTCCCTTGAGGTGTTTCATATTTACTTTTCATGTGTATATTGACAAGACCTTTCCATGCAGGCAAAAAGCTTGACCTCGGTGACCTTGAGTGTGCTTTTAAGATTCTAAATGTGCCGATGGCGAGCTTTGTTGCCTCATGGCAAGACCTTTCCAACCATACAAAACTTTTTGAACTTGTGACCTTGACCTTGGCATTTGACATACTTTTGTAAAAATATTTAAATGGCTATTTCATTTGCACCAGTTGGCCCAGGGCTTTCATATTTTGTATGTATATTTTTTGTGTCAAGACCTTTCTATCCATGCAAAACTTTTTGATCTTGTGACCTTTGACCTTGACATTTGACCTACTTTTGTAAAAGTCTTTAAATGGCTATAACATTTGCACCAGGGCTCTCATATTTTGTATGTATATTTCTTGTGTAAAGACCTTTCCAACCATACCAATATCTTTGACCATGTGACCTTGACCTCGACATTTGACCTATTTAATCAAACGTTAACCTTGGCTATAACTTTTGCATTTTTGCACCTGGGCCTTTATACTTGGCATGTGTTTTCCCTGTGGCAAGACCTTTCTAACCATACAAAACATTTTGACCTTGTGACCTTGACATTTGACCTATTTTTGTTGAAATCTTTAAATGGCTATAACATTTTCACCAGAAGGCCTACCACTTTCATATTTTGTTTATATGTATCTTGTGTCAAGACCTTTTTTGCGCTTGTGACCTTGACCTTTGACCTTCTTTTGTATAAATCTTTATACGCCTATATAACATTTGAACCAGTAGGCCTAGACCTTCCATACTTTGTATGGTTCTTGTGTTAAGACTTCTCCAACCATGGCAATGCTTCATTTACCCTACGACCATGACTTTTGACCTACTTTTGCAAATAAACAGTACATTACAGAACATGACGCTGCCTGGGGGAATTTGTGTTTCACAAACACATTGCTTTTCATCTGATCATCACCAAACTTTCTGAAAATGTTTGTTGACATAAAATGGAGACAAATTTGGATAATAAGCGGCGCCAATTTATGCTAGGCCCTTTGGAGTTATGGCCCTTGAATTCCTCAAAATGGAGCTCCACGACAGTTTCACCTCTTTAACTCGTACATTTTACATTTGACAGTCCGGATTCCCCTCCCTGTATCATCGGGGGCATTCGTGTAACTGGGACACGCTCTTGTTTTTTTCTGCTTTTATTTCTCAATTTCAAATTTGAGGGAAACTGACTTGAGTATCAAACAGTGTGTATCTTATTTAGACACCATGATATGCGACCTATGATCAGGATCCAAACTGTTTGCAAATAACCACTGTACACAGGGTAAGGCAGTGAAGGAGTTAGTTCAGATTTTAAAGTAAAACTGTATTGTGCTAAATGGAACAATGTTTTACCTGTAACATTCTTGTGTTTTAGCTGTCCTCGCTCGACTGTATGTTTGTGGATGTAATGGACATAGCCAACATTGGGGTCTGGTCTCATGGGTATGTATCGTACTTGTTGGAAGGTTGTATATTGTTTTTGGTTTGTCTGTCAGTGTCTTTGTTTGTTTGTTTTAACGAGAAGTATTTGAAGTTCAACATTCCTATAAGTCAGCATCAACCAATATGGTGTGGGGTGGAGGTGCAAGTACCCCATGATTATTTTACTTGCCCACGACAAATGCTGTTGTAAGTTAGATTATAAAAGTCTCAATTATTATTTATTTCTCCATATAATCCTGTCTTGTGACATCTCTTTGGAATCATCTTGAAAAAATGATTCCAAAGAGATGTCACAAGACAGGATAAGATGTTGAAATCAGAAATTAGATGTATCTTAAAGTTTTGACTTATGACTGTTTTTGTTAATATACAAAGTTTTATCAAACGGGGCCCCTGGTGTATAGCACTGATACATGGGAACTCCGTTTTTAAGGTCTCATCTTAAGGACCTTTAAACTTTAGTAATTTTATTTGGTGCAGTTGGGACTCTTGTGTGACCATTTAAGCATGTTACCACTAAACTTGTAAATTTTGTGAGAGGCAGTGTTTAAATGTGAACTAAAATCATTTGTGTGAACATTTACTAGAATTTTAAGTTTGTTAACCTTTAGGTTGCTAATTGACATTTTCTTATACAATCATAACACACCACTGTCGAAGTTAAGGTGTTTCTTTTAAAAGTTTAAAATACTAACTTTCTTTGAAAAATTTAAAATATTAAATTTCTTTGAAAAATTTAAAATATTAACTTTCTTTAAAATTAAGAATATAAACTTTCAACAAGTTTAGTATTTAAAAAAATGCTGTCTTCTATGTACATTTGTACTTGCATATCTAGAAATAGCCTCCCATCGATATTGTTGTTAAAGTTCAAACTGAGGTACAAACAGTTTGGATTCAGATGACATGCCAAGTTACTTGGCATTTCATTTGGATCCACAATGTTTGCAAGTCACTAGTATTCATGTATAATATTAGCAAAAGAAGGGTTAACCCATTCAACCTTAGCGTCTAGTATACTTGTCATTTTCAAACAGTATACCTATAAGGATTACACTTGTCCCATGCAAATAGTGTAGACCCTGATCAGAGGGCTCCCTAGGAAGCCCTCTGCTCAGGGTCTACACTGTTTGTCATTTTGAAACGTACTGTTAAAATCATCCCTAAATAGTCAACTATAGACTAAACATATTTTGAAATTGGAATCGTCCATTATAAGTTTCAGGGGTGAATGAGTTGAAGCACAGCTGACAATATGTGTGACTGTGGTATTGTCTTTTTCAGGACCAAGACGTATGTTTTGATAAGTGGAGAAGGGTTGCAAGTGCTGGAAGTGGACCTCAACAACAGCTCCAAACTTGTGTTAACTCATTAACACATTACCCCATAGCCTGTGTCTAATTTTGAAGACAAGCCCCGAGGTTATACAATGTCCAAGTTCAAACTCAGAATTCAGAAATGAATCTATGCTCAAACTGAGTTTGAGCATAGTCGAGGTTATTAAAAATCTTGAGTCGAGTTGATTTCTCTGAGATTGGTAGTTAGCTATCTCAGAAAACAAACTCTGTGCTCAAAGAAAAAATGGGCGCCAAACATTTACACGTTTGCAGATGAAATGAAAAAAGTGCATAGCCAGAGGGTTCCCAGACTTTTTAAAGACAGATCTAACCGTCTGGAAGACTTGGACGGGGGCACTGTGTTTGAAAGATATCAGTTTCAGCCTGAAACAATCTATTACATTCTACCCTTTTTGCTGGAGCTGTCTATTAAAGCAACTTTGTATTGAACCAGCGTGACAGCTCATGTGTATTCTCAACAGTTTGACATGGTCCTCATTTTCCTTTTGCAAAGTTTTTGGACTGTATTTATTGTAGGAGGGAAGAAAGAACAATATCGTTAAACAGTCACGAAAAACAGGCTGAATTTGTCAGTCATACCATATAACCCTTTACCCCATAGTCAGTTTTTAGTTTTGGAGACAGGTGACCACTTAAAGCAGGTTGAAAGTAAAGCTTTAAGCTTCCATCTGCTTGGATATAAAAGAAATATTTCTTATTGTGCTAATTCATGACTATAAATTGAAAGTATTTTCCACAGTGGATGAATAAACGGTGATTCTATGGTGGAAAGGTTAAGGCTCATGCAGTTTTACTTCAGCCTGCTTTAAGATAAGATCTGCAACACTATGAAAAAATGTTTTTATGGTTCATATCCATTAAGTTATAGGCATAAAAAGTTGTATTTATTGAGTAATGGGTATATGTTGCTTATTATTACATGTACATGTATATTGCAAAATGACAAACAGTGCAGACCCGGCCTGATCAGAGTTCTATTGGAGTCCTATATGGGACTATACTGTTGGGATTGGACAGATATACTCTTCATAGGTATGCCATGTGTATACGGTGTGTCATCAGCTTTAAGTATCTACCAAACCCTATATTCATCAGAGTCATCTCAATTCCAATGATTGAACACAAACAGGGATGATGTAGAGGGATTAAACTGTTTTATCTGCATTGTGTTGTTGTTTTGATATGAATTACATGTTGTAATGTTTTGATTCTGTGGACTTTTTGATATAGATCTACATCTACATGTTGATTTGTATTTTTAAATTGAAAATTCAATATCATATCTTACTAATTCTTAATAAAATATTGGCTGAATTGTTCATCTTAGTTCTTATTTTAACCTGTTCCTAGTCTAAGATGAGAGTATGCGTTAACAGACTGTAAGTAAAGCAGATGGCTACTTTTAGGAACTGTGTGCTTTACTTACATACTGCTTTAACAGGACAGGTTAGAAGCTTGAATAGACATCATTAAACCCTTTTCTGCTATTAGCATATATTGATGTACAGTCAAACTTCGATATCTCGAACTCGGTTAAGTCGAACATACCCGTATTCCAAAGTTAAAACGTGGCTAAGCCACGTTTTAACTTTGAAATATGGGTATGTTCGACTGAACTGAGCATGAAATAATGCAGTTCATGTGTCAAACTATCCGATAGTTGGAGTTAAGCGAGTTCGAGATATCCAAGTTCGACTGTATTTGAAAATAGTGAATAAACAGATCAGACAGCTGTTTTCTTGTAGAATCTGTCAGTTAGTGTAAGATTTCAGATGATATATGGTCATATTGGGTAGAGTTTTAACCCTTAACTCCATAGTCTGTTTCTAGTAGTCTAGGCTAGTATACAGGGTTTCAGATACATGTAAGAGGGAGTGAACTGAACAAATTCAACATTTTCTCACTCATTTTTGCACTAAATCCTATGGTGTTACTACTCATTAGAATCGTCTCTTCGAGACAATTCTAATGAATAGTGACACCATAGGGTTTAAAGCAGAAATAAAGATTTTAGTTTTTGAAATACTCCCCTTATCTGGAAGCCTGCTAGTATACTTCCATGTGCAAAATACTACAGTAAAACCCCTCGATCATGACCACTAAATTGTGTTCATTATGGGGTGTGTCAGACCAGTGACTGCTTAATGCAAAGTGAAAATAAAACAGAAAGTTACTGCATTCAGCGGCCAGCTGTCTTTCATACAATAAATCAGCATTCTTTTAAGTTGTTGGAATAGCGACTTTTACTGTTTTCAAATTTATCAAAGTAGGATGGACTGAATACTGCTCTAGGCTTTTAGCTCTATGCATTCGAATTTCTTCCAAACAACATCTCCTATGTAAGCAGTGGGTAAAAATACACTGCTGAAACAGTGTTGATGCCAGCTATTTAACCCACTTATTTTGCCTGAGGTTTTTCAGCTCAACTGAGCTAAATTAAGGTTCAAAGTGAGCTATTAAATTTTGTTATGGTTAATTGCCTGTCTGCTTGTCCGTCACTTCATTCAAATTTTTCAACCTTCTGCAAACAGCATTGGATGTTCACTTGATGTTTCCCTAATCCCTACAAACTTGTTTGAATTATAAGGAATTATAGCCGAACATGGGTTCCCATGGTAACCAAAGTATAAAACCTTAAAAAATCTTGTCAAAATCAACATGGCAAAGAACGTGAATATTTATCACAAAATCAGCAAATTGTCTGCTTAATTGATTACCCCATAGCCTGTTTCTATTTTTGGAAACAGGTGACCACTTAAAGCAGGTTGAAAGTAAAGCAGAGTGCACCTTAAGGCACATTCTGCTTTACTTTCTGTCTGCTTAAGCTACCATATACTAAAGATATAGAAAATATTTCTTATGGTGCATATTCAAGACTGTATAAAGTGAATTTTTAGCTCTCCAGAGCACAAATTGCTCAAGGTAAGCTATTATGATACCACTCTGTCCGTCCGTCAACAATTGCAAATGACTTCTTCTCTGAAATCAATAGCGCCAGTGTAACCAAACTTCATCTGAAGTGTCAGTAGGGTGGGGGAATGAAAAGTTGTTAAAAGTTTATGGGTAGGGTAATTTAGAAAAATCTTCTTCTCCAAAACTACTGGTCCGATTTCAATTTGGTTTTCACCAAAATGTTTCTCAATAGATAGACTTAAAAATGTGTTCAAAGAATTTTGATCCGTCAAAAAACATGGCTGCCAGAGGGCGTGGTCATTTTCGGTGTTCGGAAATATTGAATTAAAAGTTAAAAACATTCTAGAAGTCATATTCTTGGTTATATCTTTATGAGATTTTGTCAGTGTCATGACCTTAATAGAATATAGGTCATACATGAATGTAGGTCATGTTGGGTCGTAAAGTAGGTCAGTAGGTCAAATCACAGAAAAAGCTTTTTGCCTCTCTAGTGGCCATATTTTTTGCCCAATCTTCTTGAAACTTGCTTAGAATGGTTAGCTTGACAAAAGTTAGGCACTGTTAGAATATGGGTTACATAAGATTAAAAAGTAGGTCAGTAGGTCAAAACTAAGAAATAGCTTCTAAACACTGTAGAGGCCTTATTTTTAGCCATAATTTCACACAACTTGCTTAGAATGACCAGGCTGGTAAATTCTAGGCAATGTATGAATAAGAGTTATTTTAGGTCAAAAAGTAGGTCATAAGGTCAAAGCCTAGAAAATGCTTCTGAACCCTCTAGTTCATATGGAGAACACACGTCAACATTCTCCTAACACATTTGCTTCTTGTGGCAAGGCGCTAGTGGGGGTATTAATCACCATTAGCGATAGGTCTAGTTAAATCAAGGGACTGTATACTCGGGTGAGCGCCATAAGGCCCCTTGGGCTCTTGTTTCATATGTCTACCACATATTTGCCACCATCAACAAATTGAATATACAAATGTAGCCAATAATTTGGGGTATACACAAGGAAAAAGATAAGAAAAATAAAAAGTGAGGAGTATGTATGTACAGTGAAGGCTGAAAAAGAGCATACTTACTAGTTAGATAAAGAGGTTTGCCTTTTGAGCTTTGAAAGCTACAAGCGACCCTTTTTCTTCAGTGGAGGAGTAACCTAAAGGCACAAAAAGTGGTAATTATGGGGTAATGGGTTAAATACTGAATTTCACTTTAAAGCAACCATCTTACACAAACAAGGCCTGGTGCACCATGTAAGACTTGACCTATTGTGACCTAGTCTAGATTTTGACCTGACATGACCCACATTCAACCATGGCCTAGATTTCAATGTGGCAAACATTTTGAGCAAGTTTCATCAAGATTAAATGAGAAATGTAGCTTCTAAAGTGTTAAATTAACAATGCATTTTCATGATTTGACCTAGTGACCTAAATTTTGATCTGACATGACCCACATTCAAACCTAATGGCAAACATTTTGAATAAGTTGCATACAGATCTAATGAGATTTGTAGCCTCTAGGTTTACAAGGTTTTTCTATGATTTGACCTTGTGACCTTGTCTTTGACCTGACATGAGCCCCATTTGCATTGATCTAGAAATCAATGAGTCAAACATTTTGATAAAGTTTCATGAAAATGTAATGAGATTCTTAGCCTCTAGAGTGTTATAACTGAATTTTCTATGATTTGACATAGTGACCTAGTTTCAACCAGACATGACCCACATTCCAACTCGGCCTAGATATCAATAAGTCAGACATTTGACCTAGTTTCATGATCTAATGAGATTTGTAGCTTCTAGATTGTTAACAAGGTTTTTTAGCTCACCTGGCACGAAGTGCCAAGGTGAGCTATTAGGATCGCTGGATGTCCGTCGTCCGTCGTACGTCGTCCGTCCTCTGTCTGTCTGTCCACAATTGTTCGTTAACACTCTAGCGGCTACAAATCTGATTAGATCTTAATGAAACTTGGTCAAAATGTTTGCCTCATTGAAATTTAGGTCAAGTTCGAATGTGGGTCATGTCCGGTCAAAAACTAGGTCACTAGGTCAAATCATAGAAAAACCTTGTTAACACTCTAGAGACTACAAATTTCATTAGATATTCATGAAACTTGGTCAAAATATATGTCATGATGAAATCTAGGTCAAGTTTGAATGTTGGTCAAGTCTGGTCAAAAACTAGGTCACTAGGTCAAATCATAGAAAAACCTTGTTAACACTCTAGAGGCTACAAATCTCATTAGATCTTCATGAAACTTGGTCAAAATGTTTGCCTCATTGATATCTAGGTCAAGTTTAAATGTGGGTCATGTCCGGTCAAAAATTAGGTCACTAGGTCAAATCATAGAAAAACCTTGTTAACACTCTAGAGGCTACAAATCTCATTAGATCTTCATGAAACTTGATCACATTGTTTGACTTGTCGATATCTAGGTTAAGTTCGAATGTGGGTCATGTCCAGTCAAAAACTAGGTCACTAGGTCAAATAATAGAAAAAACCTTGTTAAAACTCTAGAGGCTACAAATCTCATTAGATCTTCATGAAACTTGATCACATTGTTTGACTTATTGATATCTAGGTTAAGTATGAATATGGGTCATGTCTGGTCAAAAACTAGGTCACTAGGTCAAATCATTAAAATATGTTGTTTACACTCTAGAAGCTACATTTATCATTTGATCTTGATGAAACTTGATCAAAATGTTTGCCTTATTGAAATCTAGGCCATGGTTGAATATTGGTCATGTTAGGTCAAAAATCTAGGTCACTATAGGTAAAGTTTTACATGGTGTACCAGGTGAGCGATATAGGGCCATAGTGGCCCTTGTCTATGATTTGACCTAGTGACCTAGTTTTTGACGGGACATGACCAACATTCAAACTTGACCGTGATATCAATAATGCAAACAGTTTGATAAAGTTTTATGAAGATCTAATTAGATTTATAGCCTCTAGAGTGTTAAGGTTTTTAGCTCACCTGAGCCAAAGGCTCGAGGTGAGCTATTGTGACCGCTCACCGTCCGTTGTACGTCTGTCCGTTCACATTATTTCAAACGACATCTCCTCTGAACCCGACGATTGTAGGGAGAGTTCAACCTGCTCATGATGTTCCTTGAATGCTTCTCTACAGAAATTGTTCAAATGAAAGGCAAAAAGCACAAACTCTGCTTGCAAAGGCAAAAAAGCAAAAAACTTTAAAAAATCTTCTTGTCAAAAACTACTAGGCCCTAAGCTTTGATATTTTTACAGTAGTATCTCCTGGTGGATCCCTCTAAAGTTTGTTAAAAATGAAATCCCTAGGGTCACATTTGATACCACCCTACACAGTTTTAGTGCTTCTCTAGAGGCAGGTCTCATGGTATTTCGATTTATGCAGAACTGTATTTACCTGAGGCCCTTAATAATTATACTAAGGGCAAATAGCTAATATTTGCAAACAGTTTGGGTCCAGATCAGATGCAACATAATGCTGCATCTAATCTGGATCCAAACTATTTGCCACTCATTTACCAACTTAACATTTTCTAAATTGTTTTTTTTTTTTTTTTACATTTTTCACATACAGTAGGTTTTAAGCAGATATCATTTCAGTCTGATAAGGCTATAGTAAGCCCCAGCAGCTCCTAGATGCTATTCCCCAACTATTGCATAATATTTGACCTCAGTGGCTGACCAACAGAACTGGTGGTGTCTGCTGAACATGTTGTCTGCTAAAGTTTAGAAATGGTTCAGTCTGCTTCATACTTAGAGAAACAGGATCTGGAAGTGATCCACTGACAGTTCTGTAATTTATGTCTTATGCCATATTTTTTATACATATGTTTAATATTGGTTTCGTCAGAGTTATCTGTATGTCTTGTCATTTTTTCTTGTCCAGGAGATAATTGCAATTCAACCCATTCCCCCATAAATACTGATGTTTGTTAACCCATTACCCCATAAATGTGCATTTTTAGGCCTTTAATTTATTCCTCCACTGAAGAAAATAATTCCACTTTATACAGTCATGAAAATGTAAGATACGAAATAAGTTTCTATATCCTAGTAGATGGTAGCATAAAGCAGTTTGAAAGTAAAGCAAAGTGTGCATTAAGACGCATTCTGCTTTACTTTCAACTTGCTTTAGGTGGCAACCAGTATTTTCAAAACTAGAAACAGGCTATGGGGTAATGGGTTAAATGATATTGCCTATTTGGAAAGAGCCTAATGAGAGGAAGTGCCATTTGCAAAGGCCATAACTCTTACATCATTGTTTTTGGAGTTATTTTCCTTTGTGATATTTTCTTGTCCAGAAGACAACTCCAGTTCTACTGATGGCATTCTATTGTAATGAAAGTTTATGTATAGAAAGAAACTGATGAGAGAAAATGCCATGCACAAGGGTAGCAATATTTAGATTTTCCCCTTTGTCATATTTTATTGTCAGGAAAATAACTCTAGATCTGCTGACGACTAGTGAAATAATTATCATTTACCGATAATGGAAATAGCTTGATAAGAGGATGTGTCATGGATAAGGGTCATAAGCTTGGCAACAAAATTCCTTTTTGTCATGTTTTCTTGTCTGGAAGATAACTCCATTTAGTTATATTAAAATGTTGTCTTGCCCAGTCAACTTAGGTACAAACTTCAATGCCCTCAGGTGAGCGAATTTAGGGCCATGGCCCTCTTGTTCTATGATTTGACCTAGTGACCTAGTTTTGGACAGGACATGACACACATTTGAATTTGACCTAGATTTTATCAAGATAAATATTGTCGTCAAGCTTCATGAAGATGAGTGAAATTTGTAGCGGCTATCTAGAGTGTTCACGCCGGACAATCAGCGATCTTTGTGCCAGGTGAGCTAAAAAAAACACCAAACAAAAATAGACATTTAATAGTAAAATAAAGTTTCTGCTTAGAAAATTGTAAAAGCGCTCCGGGACTTGAAGTTTGCAGTTTTCATATCGTATTTTCGTTTTCTGACAGCTTAATTCAAGCATTATACAGCAGGCGAATCGGTACATCTCGAACTTTAATGGGACGAATGCAGAGAGTATGAAAATGTAACACCGGGAGCCAGACGCGGTGACCAGCCGGACTACTTCCTGTTTCGTATACGGAAAACCTTTAATGTTATCCTGAGAAACGTAATGAAAACAACAGCTAAAACAACGAATTTATTTTTTCTCATATTCTCATTGTAACCACTCATCAGCACAGCAAGAGGTGATCAATAATTGATATTTCTTGAAGAACTTTGTCGAACATAACTGAACGAAGAAGAAAGTCGATCTCTGTTGCTTGAAATTGTAAAATTGTGCCCCCCCCCCCCCCCCCCCTCCCTCCCCTCATGCCCCTTCTCTCTATCAGCCTTCAATGAAAATTTCAGTTAAAACTGTCTATATTGTACGAAACTGCTGTCAACATTGACAATTTACTCTTTCGGCGCTTGTGGTGAAGAAGAAAAAGGGAAAATAGAAACGGACAGTTCAAAGCCAGATAATTATAGTAGAATATTTGTTTTGACTGCTTTCCATCAACATGTTCTAGTTCTTTACAGAGTATGCAGGTTGCTGTTCTTCTCTTTTCTGCCAACGGTTTTCACTCCAGATGGTCAATCATTACAGACAGTCTCTATGATTTATGATCCCCTCGTCTCTGAACTTTTTCAAGTCTGTCGATATCTAATCTTTCTTAACCCTTTACCTGATAGCATTGTTTCTAGTATTGAAGATATGTGACTATTTAAAGCATGTTGAAAGTAAAGTAGAATGCGCCCTAAGGCGCATTCTGCTTTACTTTCAGCCTGCTTTAAGCTATTTACTGCTAGAATAAGGAAAGTATTAAATATGACACATATTCATTACGGTATAATTTGGAGCTATTTTCTTCAGCGGATGAATAAAATGAATGTGCTTAAAGTCGCTTCTATAAGGGAAAGGGTTAAGATCATGGGGATCCCAGTCTGAACAGGCATATTCTAGAGACGACCTAAGGCTAACAAGTGATTTGTAGGCCTTCTCTTTAAAATGTCTATTACTAATGTTGAGGTTTCTTTTTACGAAAAGAAAAGATGGTCCCATTTGCCGCAGATGCTGTTTATGTGTTGAGTCCATTTCAGGTCTGAAGTGGTCGTTTTATTTGAAAGAACTTCAGAAGTGACTTGCTGAAGTGTGTGGTTTCTCAGATTATAGTTTCTAGTTATGATTTTCCAGATTCTTTAACCTCAAAACATGCTTTCAAATAATGAAGTAAATTTTTAGCTCGACTTTTTGAAAAATGCCTATAACTTCTATGTCCGCTGTGAGTTCGAATCCCAGTAGGGTCCTTCGGATTTTTCATGTGGGGAAGCCTTCCAGCTGGCTTGCGGAAGGTCGGTAATTCTACCCAGTTGCCGATTTGTGCCTGAAACGGTGCATAAAGGACTTCTGGGGTCTTCCTCCACCTGTTATTAGCTGGACATCGCGATATGACTGAAATACTGTTGAAAGCGACGTAAAATCAAAACAAATCAAATCAAATAACTTCTATGTCCTTTGAGGTATTGCTTTCATAGTTGGTATGTGTGTGTTTATGGATAAGACCTTTCCATGCACAGAAAAATTTGGACTCCTGTGACCTTGAACTTAGGGCCTGTGTTTAGGTTTAGAAGGTGCACTTATGAGGTGCGCCAGAGACTGTACCCGGTCAATCACTTTATCCTGACACCAAGAACCAGTCCTAATGCTAGCTGAAATCCTGAGCGCCAAGGAGGGAAGCCTGTATCTTTATTGAATAGTTGCAAACAATGCAAAGAGCAACCAGTTTTGTAGTCAGTGTCATTTTATGCATGCTTCAGAACCAGTGATATATTTTGTCGCTGTAAAGAAGGTTGACTAGTATATATTGTTGCCAAATTCTTGAACTTGCCATTATCACAATCGTATTTTTTCTCTTCTATCATTTCACAGGCTGTGCAGTTGAGGTGAACAGATTATTGTGTGCTTATTAACTGAACTGTGTGGAGGAAAGTCATAATGTCGTTCACAAACACATTGCCACCGACCATGATGGCCAAGAAGGCCAGGTCGGAGGAGACGTCAGATGAACCACAGAAAAGGTCAAGAGAAGACTACAAAAAGATGAAGGAACTGGAAGAAGCGAGAAAAGCTGGTACTGTACCAGCCATGCAAGATGAGGAAGGAAAGTAAGGAACAAAGTTTTATTTGATGATTCTTCAGTCTGTTAGCCCATTACCCCATAGCTTGTTTCTAGTTTGAAGACAGGTGACCACTTAAAGCAGGTTGAAAGTAAAGCAGAATGCGCCTGAAGGCGCATTCTGCTTTACTTTCAGCCTGCTTTAAGGCATCATCTGCTAGCCTGTTTCTAGTTTTGAAGCCAGGTGACCACTTAAATCAGGTTGAAAGTAAAGCAGAATGCGCCTTCAGCTTTACTTTCAGCCTGCTTTAAGGCATCATCTGCTAGAATATAGAAGATATTTCTTATGATACATATTCAACCACTGAGAAGAAGTAAAGACTTTTTCTTCAATTTTACAGAAGACTGCTTATTTTAAGTAAAATAGAAAGCTCTTAAAGAAGCTTTCTTTACTTTCAGTCTTAGGACATATTTTGTAATTAATGACTCTTTAAATCATATACAACTTATTTATTTAAACCTGTCCAAAATAAGAATTTGTTGTCCGAATATTTAGGTTATGTTATGTAATATGTTATACTGTTTCAAGTTGGCCTCTCTGTTGATTAGTAACTTTCTGACTTAGTGTTTACTTGTCAGCTATTTATCGTGAGTTCTTGTCAGCTATTTATCGCGAGCTCTGTTGTTTTATGGTCAATATAGAATGAAAATATATCATATCACTCTCTTTAACTCTGCGCGCTGGATTTATTTTTATCTGCAACAATTATCATCTGCTACTTTTTGTGTCACCTGTTTCTCGCTGTCTGTCTGTCCGTCCGTCTGTCTGGAATTATCTGATAAATAGAATCGAAGCTTGGAAAACCACTTCTATACAAATGATAACTAATCACAGTGATTACCTTGCAAACAGTTTCAATCCAGATGAGACGCTTTAAAGTGGGGCATCTCATCAGGATCCAAACTCTTTGACACTCTGACCCTGTTTTGAAAAGAAAATTAGAAAATTTTATTCTAATTAGAACATCAACAGTTGCAGCGGAAAATATTACTAAACATGCAAAGAGTAAATAACCAGGGAAATTTGGCATTGTTTTCATTTTTTCTTCCAGAGATATTAACCCTCATATTCCTCAGTATATTATGCAAGTGCCCTGGTACTATGGCCTTGAACACGCCACCCTGACGCATCAGAGACCACAGCAAGAATTTGAAAGGAAATTCTCCGAGAAAGATCAGTGGTATAAGAAAGGAGTAAAAGAGGTATATATATATTGAACTGTAAATCAGGGCTGCCATAAGCTGAC
Organism: Gari tellinella; assembly: GCA_922989275.2. Taxonomy (NCBI): domain Eukaryota; kingdom Metazoa; phylum Mollusca; class Bivalvia; order Cardiida; family Psammobiidae; genus Gari; species Gari tellinella. The sequence goes on from OV277866.1 coordinate 53,981,213, forward strand.
ATGATGTGCATTTTTCAAATGCGAATTTACGAATCATACCTTTACCCCATAGCCTGATTCTAGTTTTGTTGACACGTGGCTGCTTAAAGCAGGCTCAAAGTAAAACAGAATGCACCATAAGGTGTATTCTGCTTTACTTTCAGCCTGCTTTACATGTAAGCTACCATGTACTAGAAAAAAATCCGAAGATTAAGGAAAAATCCGGAGAAAAATGGCAGCCCTGGTAAATGTTCTCATGATTATGTGAATATCATACAAACATGTATTTACCCTTTTTGTGCGGAATGTTTATGCCCACATGGTGATTTGTCAGATGTTGGAAAGAGAGAGAGAGATGGGGACATACTGTTTCTTACGGACTTAGCCAAAGCTCAGGATTTTTCCACTTCAGAAAATAACCAGTTTTATGCTAATCTTTAGGGCAAAATCAATCAACGAGTGCAGACTCTGAACAAAGGGTTGACATGTGGAAATATGACACTTTTATATGAAGCCAAAAGTCAAAATCATATCAATAGATTTGCTTAACACATTACCCCATAAATACGCCTTTTTGCACCTTTAATGTATTCCTCCACTGAACAAAATATTTCCAAATTTTACAAATATGAATACTTATCAGAAGAAATATTATCTATTTTCTAGTAGATGGTAGCTTAAAGCAGGCTGAAAGTAAAGCAGAATGTGCCTTAAGGCACATTCTGCTTTCTTTCAACCTGCTTTAAGTGGTATACTATTTTCAATATTAGATATTTATATAGACTATGAGTAAATGGGTTAACCATTTCCTTTGCATAAGCGGCATAGGAAACGTTTACCCCATACAGTACCTCCACACAAGCACTGCAAATGAATACTTAGTATTATTGATCTTGTTTTGGTTTACTTTCATCTTGCTTTAACCCATTACCCCATAGCCTGTTTCTAGTTTTAAAGATAGATAACCACTTAAAGCAAGTTGAAAGTAAAGCAGAATGTGCCTTAAGGCACATTCTGCTTAACTTTCAGCCTGCATTAAGCTACAATGTACCATCGGCTAATATGGTAATTATTTCTTATGATACATATTCACGCCTGTTTAAATTGGAACTATTTTCTTCAGTAGAGGAATAAATAAATGGTGTAAAAAGGTGTTTTTATTGGGTAATGGGTTAAGCAGTATTTGCACTTGTGGCTATAAAAGGAAAGGGTTAATGTCTTAATGAGTCATATTTTCTTCACCAGTCATATATTATAATATTTATTATTCAGATGTATGGGCAAGCAATAATGTTGAATATTGTTTTTGTAGGGTCCTATAGCCACTAAGTTCAGGAAGGGAGCCTGTGAGAACTGTGGTGCAATGACACACAAGAAAAAAGACTGCTTAGAGGTAGGTAGTATGTGCTGGCCCCAAGGTTATAAAGTGTTTTAGTTGAGTCTGAGATTGTTCTCAAGCATTTGACTTGTCAGATTTGAGCTTTTGCTCAAATCTGACCAATCAGATGCTTGATAATGATCTCAGACTCAACTCAAATGCTTTATAACATTTGGTCAGAATCTGAGATTGTTTTCAAGCCTTTGACTTGTCAGATGTGAGCTTTTGCTCAAATCTGACCAATTAGATGCTTGAGAATGATCTCAGACTCAACTCAAATGCTGGTTAAAATCTCAGCTATTTTTATTTATTTGGTTGAACTAAACCATGTAAGCTTTCTTCCGCAAAAACACCTGAAAATCTCCTCATTGACTGCGTCAGTTATGCAGCACAAATTAGTTTTTATTAATAGAGGTAAATGCTGGCGGCAGCTTGTAAACAAGATTGATAAAGCAGAATCCTGCCACCTGTGTTCACCCATTCACAGGGCTGCCATGATGTGATCTTGAAAAATCCTAAGATTTCCAAATTTTCCAAGCATGCTTACTTAAAACAGGTTGAAAGTAAAGCAGAATGCGCCCTAGGGCGCATTCTGCTTTACTTTCAGCCTGCTTTAAGCAACCATCTTCTTAGATAAAAATCTGAATATTTCGGAAAAATCCGGAGAAATGGCAGCCCTGCTATGACTATACTCATCCTTGACAAACAGTGTATCTGTGATGACTCACTGAAGAGTACAGTTATGATAATAACTTATCCTATGCATCAGTGCAGATATATTAAGAGTGATTTGCACTTGATAGTTGTGGAAAAAAGGTTTGTTTAAACATATTTTATTTTCTAATAAATATGGAAATGGGGTGGTGTCACAAGTTCTTTCAACATTAGGTTTGACCCTTCCCCTGCTATGTATCTCACTATCTGTGTATATATATATGAAAATGGGAAGGCTTCACGAACTCTATAAAGATTTTCTATACTGTATGCTAATAGCTTTAAACTTTTTTCAGAGGCCAAGGAAGATTGGTGCAAAATATACGGGTGAGAAATTTGCCCCAGATGAACACATACAGAACCAGTTGTCCTTTGACTATGAGGGAAAGAGAGATAGATGGAACGGCTATAACCCTGAGGAACATCAGAGAGTGTACGAAAACTTTGAAAAGCTGGAAGAGGTAGGCAAAGACACATTTATAAGTTAACCATTTATCCCATAGCCTGATGCTAGTTTTGAGTACAGTTGTCCATTTAAAAAACAGATTGAAAGTAAAGCACAGATCAATGATCCGCTGGATCTGTGGTGTCAAACACTCCAACCTTACCCACATGGCATCTAAGATGGTATGATCATGTTGCACGTTCTACTTTATGCATAGGCTCAATCATCAGCTTGCCAATTTCTATCTCCAGAGGGTATGGAGAGAGACATGGTCGGGATGTCACAGGGCTGACATGGATGTATGCAACCTTGACTACATTGAGCCACTGAATAGAGTGGAGTAGAGTTTTGGTGTTAGACACTCTAGCTACCTGCTGCCTACTCCACAGCAGTTAAAAACTAAACTCTGGATCTAACTAACTACATGTATATACTGATGATCAGCTGATATGGATGTTCCATTGTAGTCATACATTATAGATACAATGTACTTTAGAACCCCTTTATTATGGCTGCTAAAAAGAATTCTGTTTGATGGCTTTAAAGATATGTAACAGCTTAAAGCAAATTGACATTTAAACAGAAGACTCCTGAACTTTCTGCTTAACTCTTATCTTTCTTTAAGCAGCCATCTGCCTTAAAACTGAATTCTTGGCCTCATGTAGTCATCGTAATAGCATGGTTCGACTGAAGTTATTATTTAGTTCAATGTACATAACAAGCATTACCTTGCAGGCCAAGAGATTACTTAAAGAGCAGACTGTGGAACAGGAGATGATGGAAGAAGAAGGCAAAGACAACACAATTACCAAAGACCCGGACAAGGTATGTATAGGTCGGATCACAGCCGTGTCTTTGTAAACCCTGATAGGGATGGGTGAGTGCTTAGGGAACTTTGGATCTGTTTAATTAATTTACAAGGAAGTTACATATGTCTGTGAATCTTTATAGGTAGACAGTTAACAATAAATGCTTGCTTAATAGATATACTGGTTTCCAGCATAGAAAGTAAAATGTTATACAGAATGCCCCTGTAGTATCTGTCTGTGTTACTTTGGTTCTGCATTAACCCATTACCCCATAGCTTGTATCAAATTTTGAAGATCTATGACCACTTAAAGCAGGTTGAAAGTAAAGCAGAATGCACCTTAATGCTTTTCTTTCAGCTAATGTATACTACAAAATAGAAAATATTTCTGATGGTTCATATTTATCACTGAATAAATTTGATACATTTTCTTCAATGAAGCAATCAATTAGAGGCGTATTTATGGCGTAATGGGTTAAGCAGTCATCAGTTCTATAGCAAAACAATAGCCTGTTTCTAGTCTTAAATATAGGTGACCACTTAAAGTAGGGTTACTTTCAGCCTGCTTTAAGCTATCAACTGCTAGGATATGAACAATATTTCTTATGGTACATACACTTATTCAACAGTGTGCAGAGAGGAACTATTTCTTTAATGGGGGAATAACTAAAAACTTGAAAAGCCTTTATTTTTGGGGTAATTTGTTAAAGAGTGACCACTTAACAATACAGTATAAAGTGGAACTACTTTCTTCATTGGAGGAATGCATTAAAGGTGTCAAATGTATATCTACGGAGTAATGGGGTTAACATAAGTACAGTCGAACTTCGATATTTCGAACTCGCTAAAGTCAAACTAACCAATATTTCGACACATGAATAACATTATTTCATGTTTGGTTGAGTCGAACATACCCGTAGATCAAAGTTAAAACGTGGCTAAGCCACGTTTTAACTTTGAACTACGGGTATGTTTGACATAACCAAGTTTGAGATAACGAAGTTCGACTGTATGGCCATATTTTTCTCACTATCTGACTAACTGTGAGCCTGTGTGTTTGTAATACAGAAGGGGGATGACTCTGATGATGAAGACAAGTATGCTGATGATGTGGACATGCCTGGTCAGAAGTTTGAGACCAAACAGAGAATCACTGTGAGAAATCTCAGGATCAGAGAAGACACAGCCAAGGTAAGAGCACAATAACCAACGAAGTTTCTTTCTTTCTTTGTATACTCCATAACACTGCTTGCGCGTATTTTATGGAGGTGCAGGTGAGCATCCGTGCCAAGGATAAAAGTTGGTAAAACAGCAGTGAATAGAAAAGACTTCAAAAAGTGTGATAGTGAAGAAACAAAGTGAGATAGATTTAGTGTACAAGGAGTCTAAAATCAGGTTAAAAACACCATCCATAATAATCCATAATAATAAAACTTACCTTTGCTAACTTTTCAAATGGACTTGTCTGATTCCCTATCAATTACCAAATTATTTTGACCTCGAGGGGCTGGTCCTAGTTTTTTTCTTGACCAAATGAAGAAGGGAAAGCGAGTCTAAGGTGTTTCTTTTTCCAACCTGGTCAACATTGGCATAGAAAATAAGGATTTAGCCTGACTCCTTTAGGTCTCCACAAACCCTACTAATTATAATTGTCATTACAAGTTGAATCAAATGAATTTGTCTTATCATAGGGTTTGGTTAAGAAATATAGATTATAGTTTCTGAAAAATTCACCATATCTGGTACTCTTGTAATGTATAGTTGTGGGAAAAGCTCTTTATCATTTAGCTTCTTTAGTTATTTTACAAACTTGTATTATTTGAGTTTTATCTCACTATTCCTGTGGTTCTTCTTTCAGTACTTGTTCAACCTTGATGTCAGCTCTGCTTTCTATGACCCGAAGACTAGATCTATGAGGGATAATCCACTAACAGGCACTGGACGAGAGTAAGTAAACATTCTGCTGGCACATTTTGAAAACAGTGAAGACCCAGATCAGACAGCTCCATAAGGAGCTGGCTGATCAGAGTCTCCACTGGTTTCTTGTAAGATCTGTATAACATGAAAATGTACTCTTTTCTGGGAAATTGTTTCAGTATTTTATATTCCATTGTAAGATGTTCATTAACCCATTACCCCATAGCCTAACCCATTACCCCATAGCCTATTTTTAGTTTTGAAGATAGGGGACTACTTAAAGCAGGTTGAAAGTAAAGCAGAATGTGCATTAAGGCACATTCTGCTTTACTTTCAGCCTGCTTTAAGCTAGCATCTGCTATGATATAGAAATTATTTCTTATGTTATATATATATTAAGGTATAATTTGGAACTATTTTCTTCAGCGTAAATATAAATTAAAAGCGTAAAAAGATGTTTTTATGGGGTAATGGGTTAAAGGCAAAGTTGATTTCAGCTGGAGAAAGGTTGAGCTAGTCAGATGGCAGATAAGACTAGCTAGCAGTTTTTGCCCACTAGCTATGTACAAGTCATGTCTGTTGTTAGGCTCTGATTGATGTAATGAATGAACTACGGTTTATATCATTGTTTCATTCAGTTATTACAGAGCACAAGATAAGGGTAGTTTTTATGCCCCCAGCATCGACAGATGCGGGAGCATATAGTAATCGTCCTGTCCGTGTGTGCGTGCGTGCGTGCGTCCGTCCGTAACAGGTTAAGTAGATTTTACCGTTTCGTATAGCATCAACACCGCTTTCTCAAATGCTTGGATACTTATACAGTTGTTGCCTAGGACCATTCTCTTTCTACCAATATCACACAACCTTGATTTTGACCTTGACCTTGACCTAATTTGGACTTAGTAAATTTTAAATGGGCTATTTCTTGGTTAACTAGATTTTACCGTTTCGTCTAGCATCAGCATAACTGACTACAATGCTTTGATACTTATACAGTTGTTGCCTTGGATCACTACCAATCCACCTGTATTACCCAGCCTTGATTTTGACCTTGACCTTGACCTAATTCAGACTTAGAAAAAATTCAGAATATATTGTCAAGGATGCCACCGGGGGCATAAGTGTTTATTGAACGCGCATTCTTGTTCAAAAACTAAAATCTTTATTTCTGAATTAAACCCTATGGTGTCACTACTCATTAGAATCGTCTCTTTGAGACGATTCTAATGAGTAGTAACACCATAGGATTTGGTGCTGAAATGAGTGAGAAAATGATTGATTTGTTGAAATAACTCCCTTTTATCTGGAGCCCTGTTATTACTAACAATACTGTTGGATAAACAATCAAAACATTTCAAAATAAATAGTGACGCCTTTCATTGAATAATTTTTAAATAGGAACTTTCTGCATTACATTTATTTTAAAACTACCAAAAGGTACCCTCTATTACGACCGCTAAATTGTGTCTAATTATTAGGGATTAAGGACAGGTGACTGCAGACTGCCTATTTAACCCTTTGAACCCTAGTCCCGCATATAGGCGTTCTTTTCAAGCAGTGTACATGTGAATAGTACACCTGTCCTATGCAAACAGTGAAGACCCAGATCAGAGGGCTCCGAAAGGAGCCCTCTGATCAGGGTATGCACTGTTTGTCATAATGCCAAACATTGACAAAAACAACCCTTGAAAGTCAGAAATGGGTTAAGCAAGATGACAGTAAAACAGAAAGCTCCTGTAGGAGCTTTCTGTTTTATTGTCACCTTGCTTTAAGCTGCCGCCTGTCTTTTATATAATCATTTAGTCTTCATTTCAGTGGTTGTAATAGATGGAGTTTACTGTAGTTCCTTACTGAATTTATTTGTAACTTTTCAGGATGGAGTTCACTGGAGATAACTTTGCAAGATTCTCAGGAGATGCTCAAAACTTTGCAAAGAAACAGAGTAAGTCAGCATTTTATATTAACTCACTGATCCCTAAAACATCAGATGGACAAAAACTAGGTGACAGCTCAAAGCAAGATGAACGTAAAACAGACAACTTTTCACGTTCACCTTGCTTTAAGCAGTAAACTCTTTCCCCCATAGAAGCACCTTCTAGCACAGTTAGTTTGTGCCTCCACTGAAGAAAATAGTTCCAATTTATACAGTTTTGATAATGTACCACAAGAAATATTTTTTGAAATCCTAGCAGACGATAGCTTAAAGCAGGCTGAAAGTAAAGCAGAATGCGCCCTAAGGCGCATTCTGCTTTACTTTCAGGCTGCTTTAAGGGGTCACCTGTTTTCAAAAATAAAAACACGCTATGTGGTAAAGGGCTAAACACCTGATAGTTTACATAATCTAGTATTTGTAATAGAGAGGTTTTACTGTAGTCTTCCCAATCTCTGTATCAAAAGTCATGATTGCCTCACTATTTTCTGATTGCAGTGTTTGCCTGGGACGCCTATGAGCACGGTTCAGATGTCCACCTGCAGGCAGACCCAACAAAACTCGAGCTGCTAGCCAAGGAGGTGAAGAAACGAGAGCAGGAAAATAAAGTACAGGCCAAGTCTAGTATACTGGAGAAGTATGGGGGTGAGGAACACTTAGAAGCCCCGCCCAAACAGCTGCTGCTTGCCCAGACAGTAAGACACCTTTGTGTATTTGTATATATATAAGTAATCATTAATAAAGACAAGCTAACTCTTTGAACCCTAGTCCTGCATATAGGCGTCTTTTTCAAACAGTTTACATATGAAAAGTGCACTTGTCCTATGCAAACAGTGAATACCCAGATCAGAGGGCTCCTTACGGAGCCCTCTGATCTGGGTCTTCACTGTTTGTCGTAATGCAAAACATTGACAAAAACAACCCTTAAAAGTCAGAAATGGACTAGACTAATATGGAAACTGGGATTTCCATTTGAAGTTTCAGGGAGGAAAGAGTTACGGTTTAATGTAACACAAAAGTAATGTAGATTGTTTCTGAAAAGAGCTTTCTGCATTACCATTGTTGTACATTAACCTGCCATAAGTGTTAAACAGTCAAAGGCATTATTCCAGCCACTATATAAGTACTCCCTGCATGCCAGCATTCCTAAACAATGCCGCCAAAGATATTTCTATATCTGTGTCTGTAGCTTGTTTTGCTTTCATCTTGTTTTCAGAATGAACCCTTTTGAGTTGAGTCTGAGATTGTTCTCAGGTATTTTATTGGTCAGATCTGAGGATTTGCCTCTTTTTATTGGTCCTTAATCCTTCTCCCTTGTTTGTTTTCAGTATTAAAGACAGATGTTTGCTTAAAGCAGGCTGAAAGTAAAGCAGAATGCTCCTTTAGGAGCATTTTGCTTTACTTTCAACCTGCTTTAAGCTACTATCTGTTAGGATATAGGAATTTTTTCTTATGTTCTATATAAAGTGAAATTATTTTCCTCAGAGGAGGAATAAATAAAGATGTAAAAAGTGTATCCATCCTGTAAGGGTTTAAAGCGACTCGCAATTAGATGGTGCATTAAAAATAGTAATTTGTAAATATGTGTCAAACGCTTATATAAATGGTAAAGAATTAGTTTAGGATAAGAAATTCTGTTTAAAAAAAATGAATTTCAATAAAAAAAAATATTGGTCTCTGGTGGGATTCGAACCCATGGCCCGGCATTGGCGGACAGAAGGCAAAATAGGGGAAACCGCTTAGACCAATGGACCACGGAACTATCCGTTTATCTCGGATCGATTTAACGTATTTCAATGTGTTGCGGTCGAAAGTGCATACAACTTCGTAATTCGGCTCGTGTTTATGTCTGAGCCCGTGTAGAGAAGCAACAGCAACAACTATACCGTCTACTAGTCGGTATAGAAAAACGATGGAAAATATCTAAAAATCTAAGATTCGGTGACGATTCTTGAGACTTTTTTTGGACTGATCATATTTTTTTAATGTCAGAAGCCAAATAATGCCACAAGTTTGCTTTTATTTGAGTATTTTATTTTATTTTGACAAGTACACCATCCGGTTGCGAGTCGCTTTAAGCAAGTATTTACAACATTTACATGATTGAATTATTGTCTGTCCAATGGGTTTAAGCAAGTTTTTACAGCATTAACCTGATTGAATTATTGTCTGTGAAATGGGTTAAAGCAAGTTTTTACAGCATTTACCTGATTGAATTATTGTCTATGAAATGGGTTCAAGCAAGTATTTACAGCATTTACATGATTGAATTACTGTCTGTGAAATGGGTTCAAGCAAGTATTTACAGCATTTACATGATTGAATTATTGTCTGTGAAATGGGTTAAAGCAAGTTTTTACAGCATTTACCTTATTGAATTATTGTCTGTGAAATGGGTTAAAGCAAGTTTTTACAGCATTTACCTGATTGAATTATTGTCTGTGAAATGGGTTCAAGCAAGTATTTACAGCATTTACATGATTGAATTACTGTCTGTGAAATGGGTTCAAGCAAGTATTTACAGCATTTACCTGATTGAATTATTGTCTGTGAAATGGGTTAAAGCAAGTTTTTTACAGCATTTACCTGATTGAATTATTGTCTGTGAAATAGTTTCAAGCAAGTTTTTACAGCATTTACATAAATGAATTATTGTGTGTGAAATGGGTTAAAGCATGTTTTTACAGCATTTACCTGATTGAATTATTGTCTGTGAAATGGGTTAAAGCAAGTTTTTACAGCATTTACCTGATTGAATTATTGTCTGTGAAATGGGTTCAAGCAAGTATTTACAGCATTTACATGATTGAATTAGTCTGTGAAATGGGTTCAAGCAAGTATTTACAGCATTTACCTGATTGAATTATTGTCTGTGAAATGGGTTAAAGCAAGTTTTTACAGCATTTACCTGATTGAATTATTGTCTGTGAAATAGTTTCAAGCAAGTTTTTACAGCATTTACATAAATGAATTATTGTGTGTGTACAGGAGGACTATGTGGAGTATTCCCGACATGGCACAGTGATAAAGGGAGCAGAGAAACCTGTGATACGATCAAAGTACCAGGAGGACGTCTATATAAACAACCATACAGTAAGTTAACCCATTGAACATTAGTGACAAGCATTCTCATCATTTACAAAAAGTGTACCTATGAAGAGAACACTGGTCCTATGCAAATAGTGTATACCATGATCAGAGGCCTCTTACAGGAAAGATTGAAACTGTTTCACCCATATGTTAACCCTTTGAACCCTAGTCCCGCATATAGGCGTACTTTTCATACAGTGTACATGTGAATAGTACACTTGTCCTGTGCAAACAGTGAAGACCCAGATCAGAGGGCTCCGAAAGGAGCCTTCTGATCAGGGTCTTCACTGTTTGTCATAATGCCAAAAATGGACAAAAACAACCCTTAAAAGCCAGAAATGGAATAGACAAAAATCGAAACTGCAATTGTCCATTTAAAGTTTCAGGGAGGAAAGAGTTAAGGTTTCTTAACTAAATTTGCTTTAAGATAATTAAGATATAATTTAAAAACAATTGCAGCCATTTATTCTGAACTAGACAATTTTAAATCTTCTTCAGCATTTCCTGAAACATGGTGTAGGTGAGATGTGGCTGTTCATAAGATTCAGAATTGGAGTCTGAACTATCCTGATCAATTATTTTGTAAAATATATTCAGATAGAGTTCATACCTAACATTATTCAAACTACATAGATGCACTTCATGTACAAGTACAACTCTAAGGTTTATGCATAATATTAATTCAATTACGCATTACCAATATTCTTCAAAAGCTCTGAATTCTAGTGCAAGCATTTGATTTTACACTAATGAAATGTTCAAATTAATCCCATTAGAGATATCAAAGTTTGACTATCTTTCACTGTTTGTAGAGTGTTTGGGGCTCATTCTGGCTGGAGGGGAGATGGGGCTTCAAGTGCTGCTGTTCTACAATCAAGGAGTCTTACTGTGTTGGCCAGGCAGGAGTAGAGGCAGCAATCTCAGCACAGGTAACATATACTATCCAATATACACAGCGCTCCCTCTCTACAAAGACACCCAATGGGAGACACAGATTGTGTGCGTTGTTTGGAGGGAATAGTTATAGAGAGGGAAATTTAAGACTTGGCTTACATTTGCAAACAGCTTGAATCCAGATCAGACGCCGCGTAACGCGTGTCCGATCTGGATTCAAGCTGTTTGTCACTTGTCATGATATGTATTCTATCAAAATGTCCACTTATATGTTATTATGAGAGAAAACAGCAGACAACAATTTTAAGCAGACGATATTGCAGCAGTCAAAGCGTTAGACATTTATAAGTGTCCCATTTAGGGAATTGCGACAAGGGTGGTTGTAAGGAGGGAGTCATTGTTGGGAGGGTCGTTGAAGAGAAAGTACACTGTATAACAAAGTTACTTAACCCCTTCCTCCCTGAAGCTTCGACTGGACAATGCCAGTTTCCAATCTAGTTTAATCCATTTAAAGTTGTCTGTTTTGAGAACATAACCAGCAAGCTATTGTCATCACTCCGGCTTCCTCGTCATTGTCATGAATATGCACAATAAGAAATATTTTGGTATCCTAGTAGATGGTAGCTTAAAGCAGGCTGATATTTAAACCTTCGGGCACATTCTGCTTTACTTTCAACCTGCATTAAGGTAGCTTTATAGTTTCGATACTGCAAGCGGATTTTTCTTATTTATCATCATGATTTATAATTTATTCCCCCATTTTATAGCTGAATGGTTTAAGTGGTACACATGTCACCACAAAATGTCTTTTTTAAAAAAATATTTTATTTTTTTACGATTTTATAAGACAAATTTAAAAAAAATTCAAACAGCGATTTCAAAGCCGTCTTAATTTGTAACGCCTTTAAAATTGCCCATAATACACTTCAGTAACATATCTAGGGATCCGTGTCTCAGATTTTTAAAATTCCCCTTCCAACTATTATTAAGTAACATCAAAGTTATTTTACCGTTTAAAGTCGATTTCTATTACGTAATGCTTTGCTGTAAACAGCTGGAGAACCTCATCAACATTCTGAGACACGGTTCACTAGAGAAGATAATACCCTTTCATCTGCTTTAAACCGCATGAAAATCGGACCCCTACCGCGAACACAATCCTTGTCCAAAGATGCGGCGTGTTTGAAAATAAGGAGGTGCCGAAAACGTCAATTAACTGATAAGCGTGTCATTTTGACTGTCTGACACAGTGCGAATACCCCCGGGGTTCAACTATGTCCTTTTTGTTTCAACCAATAAGAAGACACATATTTCATAAGCGATTTTCCTTAGCTCCACCCTTAATAAAATATACCAATCATAATTCAATAATGATTTTAATATGCGAGACCCATAAATCACGCAACAGCAGCTGGAGAACTCCTCTAGGTTGTCACGTGGCTGGACTACGGAGTGCTTAATGAGGTGTGATTTATTGATCAGATAGCCGTGTAATGCGTTTGGTTTTGTTTTTGAGATTTTGGTAAAATGTAGAACAGAATGTCGGCTATCAAAATCGGAAAAAAGGTTAAAAACACAATTTTTGCAGTTTTAAAGCTATAAAGACACCTTAAGTGGTAACTTGTTTTCAAAACTAGAAACAGGCTATGGGGTAGCATGTTAAACGAGTACAGTTGTAATCTAGTGTTGTTGCTGTTGGGTTTAACACTCATATCTTGTTAACATCACACAAAGTATGCTTACATCTTTATTTTGACTTATTTCAGCAAAGTTTGTTGCCTGTACATGAAGACGTGGAAGAAGAGCAACAGAAATCATTGTTAGAGGTAAAGCATCTAACATAAATCATAGATATGGTAGTTGCAACACATGTAGTCAAACTTCTGATAATCAGTCACTCTACATATACATGTATTTGCCCTGGTCTGTCCATTCATTCTTCCATTCATTCTTCAACATATATGGTACTTACTAAGTTACTTACTCTTCCTACAGTTTCCAAACTGCAACCTTATAATTTTAAAAGATATTTCCACATACATGTTTACCTAGGATGTGCATATTGTCAGGACCTTGATTTCTATAAATTTCATAGAATTATAGGGGGTAATTATTTCTTCCAATTTGCAAGCAACAAGAAGACACTCTTACAGATTCAGCCATGTCTAGATAGTTTTATGCTAAATTTTATAAGACAATGTTTGTTCAACAGTTACATCAGTCACAAATTAAAGAAGGAAAGAAGAAGAAGAAAAAGAAGAAGAACAAACATAGGAAAAAGAAGAAGAGGAAGAGGAGTAGCAGTTCTAGTGATGAATCAAGTGAAGAAGATGATGATTCTGATTCTGATTCAGAAAGGGAGAGAAAGAGAGAGAAGAAACTTAGAAAGGTATGAAGTTAAACACATATACAGGAAAACCTCACTATAATGACCACTGAATGAAGTGATTTAGTTCGTGTTTAAGGCAGGTGACTGCTTAAAGGTGAAAGTAAAACAACTTTCTGTTTTACTTTCTCTTTGCTTTAAGCTGCCAGTTGTATTTCAATTAGTTTTCTTTATCATGGTCGTAATAGAGAGGGTTTACTGTAGTTTGAAAACACTATTTCTGTGAATATGATTTGCATTAATTTAAGGAATAAATCCTTCTCATCTACTTAAAAATTGCTGTCTGTGTTCACTTGGTAAATTTAGATTTTATCATTTTGACTGTCAGAAGAACCATCAAAACGAGTTTCAACCAGTTTGGATCCTGATAAGACACTGTTACTTTGCACCTGATCAGAATCCTAACTGTTTGCAAATGTTAGGCACTAACGGCAAGGTAGCAGTGCAAGTGGTTTTTATGCCCCCGGCATCGACAGATGCGGGAGCATATAGTAATCGCCCTGTCCGTCCGAGCGCACGAAAGGTCCTTTGTTGGGTAGGGAGAACAATAGATTCCATTCATTCCGTGATTGCCCTTTTGTTATTGTTGGGTATTTTAGTGTACTGTTGGGTACTTTTAAACAAAAAATATACCCAACAAATGTCCAACTGTGAGAACGTCCGTCCTTCCGTCCGTAACCAGGTTAAGTAGATTTTACTGTTTCGTCTAGCATCAACACGGCTTACTCCTATGCTTGGATACTTATACAGTTGTTGCCTTGGACCATTCCTAATCCACCAATATCACCCAACCTTGATTTTGACCTTGACCTCGACCTAATTTGGACTTAGAATATTTTGAATGGGCTATTTCTTGGTTAACTAGATTTTACCTTTTCGTCTAGCATTAACGCTACTTACTACAATGCTTCTATACTTAATTACTTATACAGTTATTGCCTTGAAACCATTACCAACCCCCCAGTAATACCCAAGCTCAGTTTGACCTTGACCTTGACCTAATTTGGAGTTAGAAAAGATTCAGAATATATTGTCAAGGATGCCACCGGGGGCATAAGCGTTCATCGAACGCGCCATCTTGTTTTTCTTTTATCTAACCAATCACACAGTAGATATGCCTTTAATTTATTCCTCTACTGAAGAAATAAGTTCCAATTTATACACAAGAATTATTTTCTATATCATAGCAGATGGTAGCTTAAAGTAGTCTGAAAGAATTCTGAAAGTGAAATAGAATGTGCCTGAATTTTGCAATGTGCTGAAAATGTTGTCTGCTAAAATTATGAAGTTAGCTTTGATGCGTTAAATTAAAAAAGAAACCTGATCAGAGTGAAAATTTGCATTTGTTACTATCTGATCTGGATCCATATTATTACTTTGTTCTAAATTACTGTTTTTCAGTATTGGCAGAGTTACAGAGATTGATAAGTGTAAACAAAGTCAAACTTTGATATTTTGAACCTAATTCAAATTTGTCCCTATTTCTATGGTTGAATTTTATTATTATGGCATAACCCAAGTCAAACAGATCTTAATTTCAAACTTTGAAAAACGGATATGTTACACTTATAGTCTACCAACATTTTGACCGTTTTTAGCTCACCTGAGCAATCCTTGAATGTCCGGCATCCGTCAACTGTCGTCCGTCGTAAACAATTTTAGTGGTTAAACTTTACACACTAGAGCCCACAATTTTGAGCCAATCTTTCTGTTACTTGCTCAGATTGTATATTACCATAAGAGCTCAGATGAGTTTGATTATGGGTGAAATCGGAACAATAGGTCAAGAGTTATCTACCTTTGAATTGCTAAAAATGCCATATTTTACAGCGTTCACACTCTAGAGGCCACAATTTTAATCCAATCTTTCTGTTACTTGGTCAGATTGTATATTACCATAAGAATTCAGATGAGTTCGATTATGATTGAAATTGGACTAAAAGGATAAGAGTTATCTACCTTTGAAATGCTGAAAATGCCATATTTAACAGTATTTACACTCTAGAGGCCACAATTCTGTAACTTTCTTAGATTGTATACTACCATAAGAGTTAGAATGAATTTGATTATGATTGAAATCGGAACAATATGGCAAGAGTCATCTACCTTTGAATTGCTGAAAATGCCTTATTTAAAAGTGTTTACACTCTAGAGACCACAATTTTAATCTAATCTTTCTCAAACTTGCTATGATTGTATATAACCATATGAGTTCAGTTGAGTTCAGTTATTGTTGAAATCAGATTAATAGGTCATGAGTTATCTACCTTTGAAATGCTAAAAATGACATATTTAACAGTGTTTACACTCTAGTGGCCATAATTTAAATCCAATCTTTCTCAAACTTGTTCAGGTGCTATATGACTATAAGAGTTCAAATGAGTTGAATTATGGTTGAAATTGGACCAATAGGTCAAGAGTAATCTACCTTTGAATTGCTGAAAATGCCATATTTAACTGTGTTTGCATTCTAGAGGCCACAATTTCTAGAGGCCACAATTTTTCATCAATCTTTCTCAAACTGGCTCGGATTGTATATGACTATAAGAGTTCACATGAGTTGGAAAATGGTTGAAATCAGACAAATAGGTCCAGAGTTATCCACCCTTGAATTGCTGAACATGTCATATATAACAGTGTTTACACTCTTGCAACTATGTACAGTTTTCAATGGATTTTATTTATACTTGCACACAAAGTATATAGCAATAAGTTCTCGAGGGAGTGCAATTATTGTTGTAATCTGACCATTGTGGCTAGAGTTAATTGCCCTTGTTATACTTTGAAATGCTAGAAAAGGCTTCATTTCAGTATTATTTAGGCTCTAGTTATCTGCCCTTGATGTACTCTATTATACTAGAGTAGCTCATATTCCAATGTTGTTTACATGCTATACTACAAATTTGAATGGATTTAGAATAAAATGAGTAAAATTCAAAGGTATAGCTATCAGGCTTCATTATAACAGTTGAGCGATATCAGGGCCTTCAGGCCCTGTTGTTGACCCCTCATGGCATGTGATGTCAAACAAACTATTAAACAAGTTTGAGATATCGAAAAGAAACTGCATGTGTCATAAAGTACTGTTTATTGAACAATGTGTTTATATTTCACAGGCATTGAAGAAAGAAACTGAGCACCAGAGAAAAGTTGAGGAGATGATGTCAGTGGATGAGAGAAAGCGTTCCTATAACAGTATGTACGAGGCCAAGGCCCCGACAGAGGAGGAGATGGAGGCATGGAGGATGAAGAGAGGAAGAGAAGAGGATCCTATGGCCAACTTCCTGTGATCTGTTTGAACATTGGACTATGTATACAATGGAGAAGACAGGATTATTTCCCATTTAGATGATGGGAAACACAACGGTTACACAATATAATAAAATGGAGAAATTGACAATATTTCAGAAACATTTAATGTTAATTTTAAAATGAGAGGATTTTAAAATGAGAGGCAAACAGTTTGGAGCCAGATCAGATGCCAGGTAACCTGGCATCTGATCTGGCTCCAAACTGTTTGCAATGGACATGATAGTTTGAGCATAAACATATTTTTGGGGAAAGAATAATATCATCTGCACTGTTTATAACAAATATATTATTTGGAAAATTTTATCATGCATGGGCATGGAGAATGGAGCGAATAAGGCAGACAGATCCTATGGCTCACTTCATGTGATCAGTTTGACTTCAGAAGTGTGTTTGTCACTGATAGATTACTTGGATATTGGGAAATGGCTTAACCCTTTACTCCATAGCATACTTCCAGTTTTGAAGATAGCTGACTGCTGAAAAGCAGGTTGTCAGTAAAGCAGAATGGGCTTTACTCTAAATTATAGACTACTTAAAGCCGCCATCTGCTTAGATACAGAAATTGTTTTGAAACTGTATACCTGTATAAGACCTTTGCAAGCAATTTTGAACAGTTTCCACTGGGGAATAGGGAATAAAATATGTATAAACTAAACAGTTTAGATCCAGATCAGACCCCTCTTTGTCACTGTTTCTGTAAATATAAAAAAGACTAAATTAACTTTGAGTTGTAGCAGACTACATTGTAAACAATCTGCTAGAATATAGAAAATATTTCTTAAGATTCATATTCATAATTGTGAAAATTGTAACTATTTCCCTCAATGGATGAATAAACTTGAGGCATGAAAAGGGGTAAATATGGTTAAAGGAGAATCTTGTTAAACTCGTTGTCTGCTAGCAGTAGCCATATGTTAGAATGTAGGGAAAATCTC
Source organism: Gari tellinella (assembly GCA_922989275.2). NCBI lineage: Eukaryota > Metazoa > Mollusca > Bivalvia > Cardiida > Psammobiidae > Gari > Gari tellinella. The sequence continues at coordinate 53,999,001 of OV277866.1, forward strand.
TTAACTCATTACCCCATAGCCTGTTTCCAGGGTTGGCAAGTTTTTGCCAAGGGTGGAAAAAACCATGGAAAAAACCGGAAAAAACCGGCAAGGAAAAAACTGGGTGGCAAAAACTGGCAAAAACTAAAAAAATTTAGTGGCAAAAACTAAAGACACTGAGTGGCAAAAATTAAAGACACTGGGTAGCAAAAACTAAATTTAAATAAACCCTTTTAGCAGGTTACTCTTCTTAACAGGTTAACACCTTAAGGCACATGCTCTGAAGTGGGTGGGCAGTGGTTGTGTATTGTGTATAACCATCAAGGAAAAAACTGGGTGGCAAAAACTAAAAAAATCTGAGTGGCAAAAACTAGACACTTGGTGGCAAAAACTGAATTTAGATAAACCCTTTTAGCAGGTTACTCTTCTTAACAGGTTTACACCTTAAGGGCTTAAGGCACAAGCACTGAAGTGTGTGGGCAGTGGTTGTGTATTGTGGACCTGTCAATACATTAGTGTCAAGTGTCAGAAGAATGCACAATACACAGCCACAGTCAATGGAAATGAGTGCAACAGGCTGAAAGTAAAGCAGAATGTACCCTGCTGTAAGTGTTAATTTCCTGCAAGTTCTGCTTCTATAGAAAGGGTGTTTTCTAACTTTAGTAAATTAAAGTAATATTCAGACAAAACTGAGTCCTATCTTGGAATAGAAAAAGCAGAAAAACTTGTGTTTTGTTACAGAATGTTATAAGAGACTCAGTGGAGCTGGATAACTGATTGATCAGTTAAAATATTTACAAAGTTTACCACCAGTGAATATGTTGGGCTATTACACCTCCTTTTTACATCTTAAGAAACTCAGATGAGAAAAATTCAAAATCTAAAATCCCTATTTCTCCATTGAATCCTGTATTGTTTGTGACTACAGTACTTCTTACAGGTTGTCTCAAACAAACAATTCTAATAAGTAGTAACAAAACAGTTGTTTGCAACATCATGGAGAGAACAATTGAAATTCTCATTTGTAGCCAAGTTTTTATTACTGTTTCACTTTTATAAATATCAGGCATAATTTTGATGACTGATTTTAAAATAAATCTAGTTGAAAACATGCCAAAACTTATTTTTCACATTTACACCCTGATATATTCATTGTTTTAGGTTTTTGCCATTTTTGCCGGTTATTTCCAGTTTTTGCCGGTTTTTTCCCGTTTTTGCCACTGGCAAGGAAAAAACTAGTTTTTGCCGGCAAAAACCCAACCCTGCCTGTTTCTAATAATGAATTTAGGTAACTACTTAAAGCAGGTTGAACGTAAAGCAGAATGCACCTTAAGGTGCATTCTGCTTTACTTTCAGCCAATTTTAAGCTACCATCTGCTAGAATATAGCAAATATTTTTTCTTGTACATATTCATGACTGTATAAATTTGAACTGTTTTCTTCTGTAGAGGAATAAACTAAAGGCATAAAAAGGAGTATTTATGGGGTAATGGGTTGAGGCTTTCATCAGGTCCAGGTAGAAACTTGGAAAGGTGTCTTTATAAAAAACTTAGAGGTATAGGCACACACAGGTGTTTTTATGAAGGAAAAGATTTACATGTTTTTATTGTTAAAAATGCAGAAAAATTGAATAAACAACTGAAAAAAATGAATAAAATTTAAAATAAAAACGGGTAAAGAAAATACTGGTATGTGTTTTGTTATGCCACCATCTAGAATCTTCATGAACTCTTGCAACACAATGTCACTCTTGTGGGTTATTACATTCCCTTGTGGATATTTTTAGTTACCAAAACATGAACCAGTCTACTTGGAATTCTGAGTAGTTTTAAATACTGCTCTAAATTTGCAAACAGTGTATATCCAGATCAGAGTCTCTGAGGGTTTCTATTGGATCCCTCTGATCTGGGTCTACCCTGTTTGAGAATGTAATGAGCATGTTTTAAAGGGGCCCATGGTGTTGAAAGAGTTAACAATGCAATGAAATGCCCATTGAGAAAGAGACTTGGCAAGCTAGCAGTGAAATAATGATTACTTTTGCAAACTACAGCGCTCCCTCTCTACAACGGCATCAAATGGGAGACAAACATGATGTGTTTGTTCGGAGGGAGTCGTTATAGGAAGATAATTGACTACATTTGCAAACAGCTTGAATCCAGATCAGACGCAGCGTAACACGGCGTCTGATTTGGATTCAAGCTGTTTGTCACTCGTCATTTAGATTTTTATCTGTCAAACTGTTCATTATGTATCTTTAGAAAAAAACTTCAGACGACAATTTTCAGCAAACAATATTGCAGCAGTTAAAGCGTTATACATAATTGCCTTGTTTAGGGAACTGTGGCAGATGTCGTTGTAAGGAGGGAATCGTTGTAGGGAGGGAGCACTGTATTGCGATTCAGATGAGACTGCATGTAATGGACATCTCATCAGGATTCAAACTGTTTGACACTGACTCTATTTTGAAATGAATATTTTTGATAATTCTGTTTTTAGAGCAGCAGCAAGGGACAGTTGTTGCAAAGAGTTATTGTGGCCATCTAACAGTAGTTTAACTTTTAACATTTGTCCCTTTCCTCCCAAACAGTAAATGTAAGTAAACCACTTAAACATCCAACTGATACACATCCGCTTTTATTTTGGGGACCCGTTCCTCAATTGAAAGCAATGTTTTCCCCCCCAAGAAGTCCTATAAGATCAGTTTTACCTCGCATTAAGCAACCATCTGTATTTCTCGGCCAATACCCGGTATACATGTGAAATAAGAATCAAATTAGATCTAATATTATTATTATTATACCTTATTTATATAGCGCTTTTCACACAAAAGTTGTGCCTTCAAAAGCGCTTATAGTGCAAACTCTAATCTGATCCGGGTATACACTGTTTGTAAAATGATACATGTACTGGTTTGTTTCACACAGTGATATTTAACACTGGGACATCTTGACGAACTAAATGACCCAAAAATGACGGAAAGTTGTAACAAAATTCCCCATGGTCTCAGTCCAATCATAAATCGGTTAATGCCTTGTTAAATAAAGACACATCCTGGTTCTATGAAATTATCAGAAGGCATTTAAGTGTGGTCTGTAAGACTGGTGCAGTGTATAGTCTGTTATTGTATTAATTCCTGTATGAACTAAACGAAATGCAAGCACAATGCAATGAAGTACAGAAAATAACGTTTTGAAAATCCTGACGATGTATAGTCATTAGTTGCAAACAGTTTGGAGCCTGATCAGACGCCGGGATACCCCGTTTGCAATTGTTTTAGCTTTTAGGAACGTGTTTGTCTTAAAGAATAAGGTCTACTCCAAAGTACTATCGATAGCTGTTGTAAATATTTGAGGGCGTTTGAGTACCACAAATCAAATCACACTTTCACATACAGTAAATTTCTTCTATCGTACCCACTCAAATGGCGTTTCCGGATGGGTTTTTTTGCCCTGGGAGTATAGCCGTATTGCCGTCTCGGACAAATATATTGAACGTGCCATGATCATTGCAAGCAGTCCAGATACGCGGCGGCTGGTGTGGATCTACACTGTTTGACAATAACAACTTTGTACAGTATTTGTGTTTAACATGTTTGCATGTACATACGGCCTCGTGATTTAATTACTATAGATGTATCTCAACTCCTACCCGTGTTTTATTGCACGTTAAACCCTTCACTGCCGTGACGTCATCAATTAAAAAGAATGTCGTCTGCTTTAATTTCTCAAATTTAATTTTTAGGAATTTTGATTTAAGAAATACTGTTAAATGAGTGTCAAACAGTTTTGATCCTGATCAGACGCCGCGTAACGCGGCGTCTGATCAGGATCAAAACTGTTTGCAAATAACCATCGTACTCGGGGTAAGGCAGTGAAGGGGTTAATACGCTGGTATGAATTTAACATTTTACAAACAAATGTTACAGAAAGCAACCTAAATACTCATGAAGTGACCACATTTAATTTGAAACTGAACTGTACAACCAATTTATTTTTTGAAAACAACGAAATCCTAGATCAGAAGCTTTTGTGATAGCCGCCAGGTCAGGCTCTACGCTGTCTCTTAACCCTTACATGCTAAGCGCGACTTGGCTACCATGGATTTGCAAACAATTTAGAGATATATGAGACGCCGCGTCACGCGTGGTCTGACTGATCCAAACTGTTTCCCCTTAAATTTACGCAGACGATAGTAGCAGATGACAATTCAGCATGATAAAGGTTAAAGGAACTGTCTGATAAAGTATATGAACTCTTTCCTGTTGAAATGTTGATAATCATTGCTGCGGGATGTTACATATACAGTGCTCCCCCTTGCAACGACTCCCTCCTTACAAACACGAGTGTCGTTGTTTCCCTGCAGACAAGACAATTGTGTCCAACATTTACCCTACAGCAACATCGCCCGCTTAAAAGTGCAGTCTGCAGTTTTTTCTCTAAGTGACATATTGGACATTCTGACCAAATTAACATAAACGGATGAATGACAAACAGTTTGAATCCAGATTAGACGCCGCGTCTGATCTGGATTCGAGCTGTTTGCAAATGTTTGCCAAATTCCCTCTCTATAACAACTCCCTTCGAACAACACACGCAATTTTTGTCTCCCATTGATTGTTGTAGAGAGGGAGCACAGTATATGAATATTCTGATGGAGAAGGGCTAATCATCGACTGCTGTGGTCAGTAACCTTTCTTTAATACTATTAACGTCAAGCCGCCAGTCACTGCATATTCATGAGTAATAATTCATATCTTTTTAGTTCTTTCCCATTTACTGCCAGGACGTAATCTGCCTAAACACTGCCGTCTGCTTTTTTTTTCTAAATCTTAAGTTTAGCTAATATCGCACTGCATGCGTGTCAAACAGTTTGTATCTGATTAGACGCCCCTGTAAAGCGGGTCGGGGCCCGTTTCATAAAACTGCGTACGACAAAATCGGTCGTAAGTCAAAACTTTAAAATACATTTAATTCCTGATTTCTCTATTTAATCCTGTCTTGTGACTTGTGTCCCAAGACAGGATTAGATGGAAAACTAAATAATAATTGAGACTTTTATAACCTGACTTACGACAATGTTTGTCGTACGAAGTTTTATGAAACAGACCCCTGGTCAGGATCCAAACTGTTTGCAAATAACAATTGTACCCGGGGTAATGCAGAGAAGGGCTTAAAGGAAGATGGCTGCTCAAAGCAGATCAAAAGTTACTAAGAAATGTTCTATATGGAGATCTGTATCACTTTTGTCTTGATATAAGATGTCATTCACCTTTAAAATTGCACATATATCTTCTGTTTAATTAAGAACTGCTTGACACGATTTTGATTTTTACATTTACTTACCCGTTGTAAATATTTTGGCTTACGTGTACTTAATCAGAGTGTACAGTATCAACAAGAAAACTAGAGCAAGTACATATTAAAGTGTCATAACAGTACTGAGTTGCCAAACTTTTAAACACAGATAACTGCTTAAAGCAGAAACAATGATGCCATAGACCTTCCACTAGATTCTCGGCAGGATCATCACCATAGTCATCATCATCACCATCCAGTTTAGTTTAACCAGACCATTGATTAATCCTTCTTATAAGGGTGAGGCCTGGCTCTCCAGTCTGGAACGAAGTCTGCCTCTCCAAGCCTGGCGGTTTTGTGGGTTGGTATTTTCCAACCCGAGAGCTTCATGGTCTCGTTTTACAAGGTCCTCCCAAGATAGCTTTGGTCTGCCTGGACCCCGCTGTGTTGTGATGTTCAGGCATCTAATTTGAGAGATCCAACTAGAGCTTCTCTCTACATGGCCAAGTCATTTCAACCTAATTAATTGCAGGATCTCTGCAATGCCTCATACAGACTTTGAAAACAATGGAGACGTCTCGTCTAACTGACAGATCAGTATATGTGTACTGAGCGATGAAGACTCGTCTTGAAGGCGCAACTTTTCCATCTATGATGACGGCAGCGTGGGAGGTGTCGTCAACACTTTTAAATTTCCTTCTCTTACAGTGGAGAAAACGTTATTCTTTCCCGTTTAAACGAAACGAAAAGCAAAACACTAAAACGTAGAAAAGTGCAACTTTTGGACAATTCTGATAATTCATGTTTATCTTGGTGGCAAACAGTTTGAAGCCTGATCAGACGCCGGGTTATCCGGCGTCTGATCTGGCTTCAAACTGTTTGCAATGGAAATTATACTTTTAACGTAAACGCGTTTATTGGGAAAGAATAACGTTTTCTCCACTGTAGCTCTCTCACTTACTCACTCACTGCCTTACCCAGAGTGCAGTGACTGTTTGTAAACAGTTTGGATCCTGATCAGATGCCGCGCAACGCGGCATCTGATCAAAATACAAACTGTTTGACACTCATTTAATACTTAATTAGTCAAAAATACCTGAAATCTGAGACATAAAGGCATGTATTGATGACGTCATGACAGTGAAAGGGGTCAAGGCCGTCATGGTTTCCGCGAAATCAAGATTAAAAGAAATCTCGCATTTTCGCTCATGAATTTCGCATCCTAATTTCTCATTTCAGTTGTTTCGTTTCTTTGTCACAGCGAGGCATTTTAACTCATTCATCCCTAAAACATTTAATGGACAAATCCAAGTTCTATTTAAGTCTAGTTCATTTTCAACTACTTAGGGTTGATTTTAACAATATATTTCAAAATGACAAACAAAGTAGACCTTGATCAGAGGGCTCCTTAAGGAGCCCTCTGATCAGGGTATACATTGTTTGCATAGGAAAAGTGTAATCCCAACAGGTATACTGTTTGTAAATGACAAGAAAACAACAGACAGCAAATTGAAAAAACAAAACACAATCAACAAAAAGGAAATAAGAAACAACTGGAAAAGAAACCTGAAAGCCCAAAAGCAAGTACCAGTGGAATGCAGATAATTAGACAAAATGAAGATGCAGCTAGTGACAGTGACATGGAAATTGAATTTTCAGATAATGAAAAGTGTTGTGTTTGCAAATTATATGAGCCAGAGGGTCTGCAAAAGTTACCATATTTTAAGCTTGTAAGCTGGGCCAAATGTGGTTCTTGTGAGCATTCAGTTCATCTTAAGTTCTGTACTGAAGAAAGGGCAATCAGGAGGCAGAGTAATTTCCTCTGTCCCCATTGCAGAGGAAATTAACTGTTTCCAATCAAAAAGACTTGTTGGTTATTTTATCTCTACTGCCCGTTGATACTTTTTTATTGTTAAGTTGTAAACATTATTATTTACTTTAAAAAAATAAAAATATTATAAAATCATTAAAAAATGTTCAAGTTTCATGAAACAAGCTATATCATACTGACACAGCCTACATTGACCTAAATATCGAACGACCAATCAGAAGTGGCGAATTGACAAGAAAGCATCTCGGTGATTCAGAGCAATGACCTCGTTCGAAAACGGTACAGTTATTTACATTTGTATTTATTTCACAAGTTTTATTTGCATATATTCGTGTTATTGAAGGTTCAGTTCAGAATAAGATCCGTGAACAAGTAAGAAATGTTATATCAGATACGCGCATGCGCGAAAAATATAGCTAAGGGTGGCGAAAACACAGGTTAACAGGCTATACTCGTCGCTAGGGTTGAATGTGTTAAATTAGAGGATGGTTTTAAAGCGACTCGCAACCAGATGGTGCATTAAAAATAGTAATTTGTAAATATGTGTCAAACGCTTATATAAATGGTAAAGAATTAGTTTAGGATAAGAAATTCTGTTTAAAAAAAATGTATTTCAATAAAAAAAAATATTGGTCTCTGGTGGGATTCGAACCCGGGGTCCGGCATTGGCGGACAGAAGGCAAAATAGGGGAAACCGCTTAGACCAATGGACCACGGAACTATCCGTTTATCTCGGATCGATTTAACGTATTTCAATGTGTAGCGATCGGAAGTGCATACAACTTCGTAATTCGGCTCGTGTTTATGTCTGACCCCGTGTAGAGAAGCAACAACAACTATACCGTTAGCTAACGCTATGGAAAAACGATGGAAAATATCTAAAAAACTAAGATTCGGTGACGATTTTTGAGACGTTTTTTGGACTGATCATATTTTTTTAATGTCAAAAGCCAAATAATGCCACAAATTTGCTTTTATTTGAGTATTTTATTTTATTTGGACAAGAACACCATCCGGTTGCGAGTCCCTTTAAAGCAGGGTACAATAACATCATCTGTTGAAGGATAACATGATCTTAATGACGGCACAATGAGTGTCCGCCTGGATGTTGACCTTTTCAGTGTTTACTTTAACAGTTTACTAAGTATATTTCTAGTATTTGTTTAAATTGTACTTACTTTTGAGTAAACATTTAATGATTGTGTTTTAATCTGTTTAGCAAATATTTATCCCCCATGCTGACCGATAGCGAGGCGCTAATGCCAATGTTTCATGTTATAAATGACGTAAGTCCATTATTGTGATTTTTACCCATCTAATAACAAAGTTTCGTTTGCTTTCACGTTTGAAATTGTAGCTTTTTTAAAAATGAAATAATTTAATATGCATTGTATGCTTTACTTGACGAAATCTAAGACGAGTGTCAAACATTTAAGAATAAGGTCAATTGTCGGAATTATTTGGCGTCTAATCTGGATCTAAACTGTTGTAAACATTGAAGTCAAATTTGGATAGAAACAGGGCTGCCATAAGTTGACATGAAAAATCCTAAGATTTCCAAATTTACATTTTTCAATTGCGATTTTACGAATCGTACCTTTACCCCATAGCCTTTTTCTTGTTTTGTTGACATGCGACTACTTAAAGCAGGCTGTAAGGAAAGCAGAATGCGCCTTAGGGCGCATTCTGCTTTACTTTCAGCCTACTTTAAGCTACCATAACCTGGGAAAAAATCCGGAGATTTAGGAAAAATCCGGAGAAATGGCAGCCCTGTAGAAAGGGTGAACAGTCACTGCCTTGCCCCTAGTACAATTGGTATTGGCAAATAGTTTGAATCCTGATCAGACGCCGCGTTACTCGGCGCCTGATCATGATCAAAACTGTTTGAAACTCATAACGGGGTTTTACTAAAATATTAAAGTTGACAAATAAACGTAGACGACAACTGTATATTAAAGCAAATAACGTCATCAAGGTCATGGTACTGAAGGGGTTAATGTGAATATAAGTGTTTACAGCAAATCAAACTGAGTCATACTGATTTACAAGACTATTCAGATACTAAGTATACAAGCAAGGTCAAGGAACTGTTACATGGAATGAAATATGAGCAAGTGCCTTTAAGACAAGGGGTAAAGCGATATCCTTCCTCGACTTGTTATGATTTGATGTCGCTTTAACCGTTATTATAAGACATACCACGACATCCGGGTGCCCTTTATACAGTCTCAAACAAATATTAGCGACTGGGTAGAACCCCCGATCTTACCCAAGTCATCTGGAATTCTATCCCCAAATAACAAGAGGGTATTGAATGCCCTGATATCGCTCACCTGTTGTAATGAAACCTGATATAGCTTTACCTTGACTTTCACCCGTTTAAATCAAATCCGTTCAAATTTGTAGTATAGCATGTAGACAGTTTTGGAATAGATCTACTACCTATTCTAGTATAGTACATCAAGGGCAGATAATTAGAGCGTAAACAATACTGATATAGCCTTTTCTAGCATTTCAAAGTATATCAAGGGCAGATAACTACTGTCACAATGATTAGATTTCAACAATAATTAACTCCATTGTAGTTGCAAGAGTATAAACGATGTTAGATATGGCATTTTCAGCAATTCAAGGGCAGATAACTCTTTGACCTATTGGTCCCATTACAACCATAATCGAATTCATCTGAACTCTTATGATGATATACAATCTGAGCAAGTTAGAAAAAGATTGGATAAATATTGTGGCCTCTAGAGTGCAAAAACTAAAATTGTTGACCACGGACGCTGGACATTCAAGGATTGCAAAAGCTCACTCTGAGCTAGCTAGGTGAGCTAAAAACTCAAAAGTACCCAAATTGGGATTCGCAGTAAATCCTCCCTGTTAGGTTGCTGGAATACATCATAATAGTTACAGTTTACAGTTCTTTATTTTATTATATAGATCTAGTGTCACATATTAAAGTTACATAAAATGTTTGAGCCATGCCATGACATAACCTGCCTTACTGCATTGCAAACAATGTAGATCAATGCCAGTCGCTGCCTATTGAAGGGGCGGCTTGTCTTGGTCTACACTCATTCTAAAGCATTGTATTTAGTAGTATTATACCGTATACGGTATTTGCTACATGTGCAGTGTAGACCAAACTCAGCTGCAGAGCCTGGGATCACAATGGTGCTTGGTCTGTACAATGTTGCAATGCAATAAAGCAGGTTTTGTCATGGTACGGCTTATTTCCAAATGTCATACATGCATATACAGTAAAACCTCACTATTAAGACCACTTGTGTTGGTTATTAGGTGTTCATAACAGGTGACTGCTTAAAGAAAGATGGCAATTAAACAGAAAACTCCTACAGGAGCTTTCTGTTTTACTGTCACCTTGCTTTAAGCTGTCACCTATCTTTTATACAATCAATTAACCTCCGTTTAAGTGGTCGTAATAAAAACTGTAGTAAAGTTTTTATACATGACCGTCTAGCGGCATACGAGACACATCATTCACTTGTATTGCACTTTAACTCTTTCCTCCCTGAAACTTTAAATGGACAATTCCAGTTTCCATTTAAGTCTAGTCCATTTTAAACTTTTAAGGATTGTTTTTGTCAATGTTTGGCATTATGACAAACAGTGAAGACCCTGATCAGAGGGCTCCTTTAGGAGCCCTCTGATCTGGGTTTTCACTGTTTGCATAGGACAAGTGTACTATTCACATGTACACTGTTTGAAAAGGACGCCAATATGCGGGACTAGGGTTCAAATGGTTAAGTAATACTGCCATGGAAACTGCTTGAAAATTTTTACGATTAATTTATTTTCTGCGTTACAAACAGTTTGGATACCCAACATCTGATCTGGTTCCAAATTGTTTGCAACGGAAATACATATACTTGTTTAAGCATAAACACATTTATTTGGAAATACAGTTAAACCTCTGTACTAAACTTCACGACCACTAAATTGTGTTAACTATTGGGTGTTTAAAGCAGATGATGGCTTAAAACAATGTGACAGTCAAACAGAAAGCTCCTTTAGGAGCTTTCTGTTTTACTGTTACCTTGTTTAAAGATGGCACCTGTCATTTATCCAATCAATTAGACTTCTTTTTAGTGGTCGTAATAGAGAGGTTTAACTGTAATATTTTTTTCACTATAATACGTTTGCCACTAAACCTGTATTTCTGTAAAGTTAGAGAAAAAGAGTCAAACTTTTAGCTGTAAATTTAAACAGGTGTGATTTATTCAGCACTTACAGTTGGGCAGGCATGATTCTGTACAAATACAGGCACAATTCGATACTTCAAAATCGCTTTAATACCAGGCCCAGCGCTTATAAAGCGTTTGTGTTAAGTCTGAATGCATTCTCAAGCATTTTATTGGTCAGATTTGAGCCTAGGCTCAAATCTGACCAATCAAATGCTTGAGAACAATTTCAGGCTTAACTCAAACATTTTATAAGCATGGACCCTGTATTTCATTAGTTGAGATTCGATAAGTCGATCTCGCTAAAGTCGAACATATCCGTATTTCAAAGTTAAAACTTGGCTAATTTTGAAATATGGGCATGTCGAACTAAAATGCAAGTAGGAATTATCAGTTTCCACTGTAATGTATTTGTGCTGAAAAGACTAAAGTAAAACCTCTCTATTACAACCACTGAAATTGGTTAATTATGAGTGTTTAAGACAGCTGACAGCTTAAAGTAAAGTGATGGTAAAAGGAGCTTTCTGTTTTACTGTCACCTAGTTTTAAGCTGCCACTTGTTTTTTATACAATCAATTAGTCTTGACTTATACATTTGTAAAGGTAGTTACAATGATTGTAAAAATGTATAAATGCATTGTGTGCCTACAAGTACATGTACTCGTAGCACCCTAAAATGTAAAACATAATGTAGTTTAAAAGATGTCTCAATAACAATTAACATCCCTTTTATTGAAACTTTCATATGTTTGAAATGGACCAATCCATTTTGGCTTTTTTTGTGCAGACTATGCATTTCATAGCAGTGACAAGCGTTTCGGAGCCTGAACAGACGCCATTCTTATCCGGCGTCTATTCTGGCTCCATACTGTTTGTAATGGAAATAATAGTTTTTAGCATAAGCACTTTTATTGGGAAAGCAGCAACTTGTAAGTTAGTATCCTAAAATTTTAACTACATTTGTAATTGTTTTTATAACACAGTACTTTGTCAAAAATGTGCAAACTGTGAGGCAAGTAGTGTAGACCCTGATCCAACTACACCTGAGGAAGCAGTCTACACTGTTTGCCTATGCTGCATGCATGTCTGTCCCCAATATTTAGTAAGATTGCAGTAAAACACATGCACAACAATAATATAGTGCATAAACATTATCATACAACAAGGTAATTCAAAACAGAAATAAAGGTCATAGAGAACAAGAGGGCCTGAAATCGCTCACCTGTTGTACTGAAGCCTGATAGCTTTACCTTTCTGTTTCACCCGTTTTAATCTAAATCCATTCAAATTTGTAGTATAGCATGTAAACAATTTGGGAATACAACCTCATCATTCTAGTATAGTAGAGTACGTCAAGGGCAGATAACTAGAGCCTAAACAATACTGAAATGAAGCCTTTTCTAACATTTCAAGGTATATCAAGGGCAGATAACTAATGCCACAATGATTAGATTTCAACAATAATTGCACTCCTTCGAGAACTTATAGCTATATACTCTGTGTGCAAGTACAATCAAAATCCATTGAAAACTGTAGTTGCAAGAGTGTAAACGCTGTTAAAGATATGGCATTTTCAGCTATTCAAGGGCAGATAAGTTAGCTCTTGACCTATTGGTCCGATTTCAACCATAATCACACTTATTCTTGAGATCTTATGGTAATTTACAATCTGAGCAAGTTTGAAAAAGACTGGATAAAAATTGTGGCCTCTAGAGTGTAAACACCATTAAATATGACATTTTCAGCAATTCAAAGGTAGATAACTCTTGACCTATTTGTCCCATTTCAACCATAATCAAACTCATTTGAACTCTTATAGTAATATACAATCTGAGAAAGTTTGGATAAAAATTGTGGCCTCTAGAAGAGTGTAAACACCCTTAAATATGGCATAGTCAGCAATTCAAAGGTAGATAACTCTCCACCTATTTGTTCGATTTCAACCATAATCGAACTCATTCTAACTCTTATAGTCATATACATTCTGAGCAAGTTTGAGATAGATTGGATAAAAATTGTGGCCTCTAGAGTGTAAACACCCTTAAATATGGCATTTTCAGCAATTCAAAGGTTGATAACTCTTGACCTATTGGTCTGATTCAACCATAATTAAACTTATCTGAGCTCTTATGGTAATATACAATCTGGAAAAGTTTGAGAAAGATTGAATAAATCTTGTGGCCTCTAGAGTGTAAACACAATTAAATATGGCATTTTCAGCAATTCAAAGGTAGATAACTCCTGACCTATTGGTCCGATTTCAACCATAATCAAACTCATCTGAAGTCTTATGGTAATATACAATCTGAGCAAGTTTGAGAAAGATTGGATAAATATTGTGGCCTCTAGAGTGTAAACACTACAATTGTTGACGCCGCACAACAGACATTCAATGATTGCAAAAGCTCACCCTGAGCTAGCTCAGGTGAGCTAAAAAGCATTATACACTTTTATCTCTTTCAACATTAAGTAACTCTTATTGGTAATTAGGTTACCTTGTGTGTCTTTTCAGTTACCAAAACATGAATCAGTGTACTTCCAATTCTGAGTAGCTTAATACTGCTCTAAATTAGCAAACAGTGTAGACCCTGGTCAGGTAGGAGCCCTCTGATCTTGGACTATACTGTTTGCAAATTAATATCTTTTAAAACAAGTCCACGGTGATGAAAGAGTGATACAAGTCTCTATAGTTTTTACAGCTGAACCCTGTCAGCCAATCATTTCATTCAGAGACAGTTTAGGAGAAGAAAAAACACTCTAACCCATTAACCAATAAATACGCCTTAAATTTATTCCTACACTAAGCAAAATAGTTCCAATTTACACAGTTATGGATATGTATCATAAAAACATTTTCTATATTCTAGCAGATTATAGCTTAAAGCAGGCTGAAAGTAAAGCAGAAAGCACCTTATGGTGCATTCTGCTTTACTTTCAGTCTGCTGTAAGTGGTCACATGTCTAGAAAACTAGAACCAGGCCATGGGGTAATGGGTTAAGGTAGAGGATTCCTAATGTGATTGGACCACAATCTGTACTCTATGTACAGCACTTGGCCATTTTGTGAACTGTCAGATCGCTCTGAATGACTTACAGAAGACGAGAATAGAACATTGCTCTCCATAGAGTTCCTATAATGATCGGCATTGGCCCGATCTCATTAGGGGTCCTCAACCTTAATTGATTCAAGTAATACAGGTGTGTTATCTTAACCCATTACCCCATATATACGCCTTTTTACGACTTTAACTTATTCCTCCTTTATACGACTTTAACTGTTTCCTTAACTGAAGAAAAAAAGTTCAAATTTACACTCATGAGCATGTATCATAAGAAATATTTATATATTCTAGCAGATAGTAGCTTAAAGCATGTTGGTAGAAAGGCAGAATGTGCCTTTAGGCACATTCTGCTTTACTATCAACCTGCTTTAAATGGTCAACTGTCTTCAAAACTAGAAACAGGCTACTGTTAATAACAGTAGCAGATTATTTGTTAATATAAGATTGACTAAAATGCTTTTCACCATGTACGATTGTCCAAAAGATAGAAGTTTGACACAAGTAAGCTCTTTGCTGTTACAGTGAAGCTCACTTATAACAAAATAGGCAGGACCCTCTGAATCCAAGGAAATTTGTGTACGCACTCTTACTAGGGGGGGTCCGGGGCAGGCTCCCCGGGAAATTTTTATTTCTAGATGGTCTCTGCTGCATTCTGAGGGTGTTTCAAGCATTCCAAACAGGTATAAGGCAAACATAAATCTATCTAAAAATTGACTCCAAATGACCCCCCACCCCCTGTTCCTACGGGCCTGCAGCAGCATGTGTCATTGATAAAATTAGATAAAATTCAATCTTTTTGTAGAAATTCATGAGAGTGAGCTGATATAATTGTCTAGTATACCGGTAATAACCCTTTCCCTCATAAATAAGCCTTTTAAAGCCTCTTATTCATTCCTCCACTGAGGAAAACTTCCAATTTATACAATTATGAATATTTTTCATAAGATATATTTTATATAATTTTAGTAGAAGGTAGCTTAAAACAGGCTGAAAGCACACAAGAGTGCACCTTAAGGTGCATTCTGCTTTACTTTCAACCTGCTTTAAGTGGTCACATGTCTTTCAAAATTAGAAACAGACTATGGGATAATGGGTTATATAAATAAGTCAGAAAAGTCTTGAAAGCCAATAAGCTAGAAAAGATTTCATGGCTCCAGATAAGGGGAGTTACCAAGTATTTCAAAAACTAAAATCTTTATTTCTGCATTAAACCATATGGTGTCACTAATCATTAGAATCATCTCGAAGAGACGATTCTAATGATAAGTAACACTGTAACACCATAAGATTTAAGTATTGAAATGGGTAAGAAAATGCTGGATTAGTTCAGTTTACCCTCTATTATCTGGAGCCTGTTTGTGCAGCAAATTTACCACACCACTATGTGTTGTAGATGTGGTATTTTGTTCTGACACTGCCAGATACCAGTTTTAGATCTCGCTACCGCCACTACATTATGGTACATGTACTTTCATAATAAAATTATTTTCCCAAACAAAATTCTATTTTTGATGGTGGAGTGGATGTCAAGAGGTATTCAATCTCTTTGCAAAGGCTTGCTCTTTGCTTCATTTACAAATATAAACATCTTTACAGTAACTGCTCCATCTATAACATACTTCCTTTTTAGTTCTGCCATTGATATATATTCTGGATTGCCAAAACTATGATCCTCAGATGTGAAAGTTGTTGAAAAACTATCCTCTGACCGATAAGGCAAGCCATCTGCTTTGTTTAGAATCATTATTTTGGCCAACGCCTCGCACGACCAGTCTCTCCATTCATCTGGTGCTTCTGCTGTAAGATAAATTGATAGATGTTGCTTACCCTTTTTATCGTCTTTTGTTTGAACAAAAAAGTACCAATCTATGCCATTCACCGATTCAGAGGAGCTGGATTCTTCGACGAAAGTGCTCATATCTTCAAGTGTTAAAGTCAATGTTCTAAAGTCACTCCCAAGAAACTTAGGATTCCCGTGTTTTTCCATCCAGAAGTACTTTATAAATTCAGTTAAATTTTGACACATGTCTTCCATTTCCGTCACACTCTTCCCTAAATCAGCTATTTGGAGATCTTTGATTTCTGCACTTATTTCAAGTGGTAGAGGGTTTTTCTTTTCTGCTTCAATAAAATGATTGGTGTGAAAGTCTACTACAACGTCCAAACAGGCAGTTTTCAAATTAGTCAATTTATAACGACACGCATGTTGCAAGCAAATGCATATTTCTTCCGCGGACTTCTCAGCAATATCCTTAAGTAGAAACTCCTCACAACTTTTCAACAGTCTTATTACTTGAAACTCATCGGCTAAGGGCAGCAACACATGTACATTTTCATCTGAAACTCTCTTCTGAATATTGGGATATATGCAAAGGAGAAACTCTTTCATGTCGCTCAGTTTCTTGCCTGGCAGTTCGACCTCCCTGGGTCCTCCCTCTTTAAACTGGTTGTCAAACATTGATGTAAACACAGGCGATAGAAGAGACAATATATTGCTGGCAACATGTAGTTTCTCACCCTCTACGATAAGTACCATATCCTCTCTCCAACTCTTTGTGCTGAAATCACAGTTCTTGTATTCGTCAGACTCTTCCGATTCCATATTGTCATCTTCAGCAGTTTGCATATTTTCTCCGTTTTCTGTGACATTCTCGTCTACCTCGTTTGTTTGGTTGGAAGCCATGTTTGTTCACCAACACTCCTGCCTATCAGGTAGAGGCTTTGTGGTTATTGTCCTTTATGAAACTTAAATTGTATATCAACCTCAATATACAATGCTTCTACAGGCCTGGCTTCTGGGTTGCTAAGGTTTCTGTATCATTTGGGTTTAGCCTGTCAATAAATAACACACTAGAATTGAAAGGCATGAACCAGGACTCCAGATAAGAGGGAGTAAACTGAACTAATCAAACATGTTCTCCATCATTTTAGCACCAAATCCTATGATGTTACTACTCATTAGAATCGTCTCGAAGAGACAATTCTAATGAGTAGTGACACCATAGGGTTTAAAGCAAAAAAATAAGGATTTTAGTTTTTAAAATACTCCCCTTATCTGGAGCCCTGATGAACACACAAGAAACAGGGTTTCCATTCCTCAGGAATTTTCTGAAATCTTCAGATTTATCTTAATTTTTCGGGACCTACTGATTTTTCTAACATCTTCAGATATCTCTTCCTACCTTTAAAATTCAAATTGTATGTGTTTTTTACTTAGGAAACATTGATATGGGTGTCAAACAGTTTAGATCCAGATCAGACCTGATCTGGGTCCAAACTGTTTGCATAAATATATATGTTAGTGTTATACAGCCTAGACGTGAAAGGGTTAAAGAAACCATTCCTAAAATTGGGCTTGAAAATATGAAATCTTAGGATTTAATGAACAACTTATGCAACCCTCATTCTCAGTGTTTTAATATGTGCCCTTGCAAGGCAAGGAAAAGTTTTATCTTCACTGAGTTCTATTTATTCTAACAGTGACCTTTTAAAAGGGGTGACGTTTGTGAACATGTGTGTGAAGTTTTGTGGTAAAGGAAATATACTCCATGGACAAAAAGCATTTGTTTACAATTAATTAAGTCAAAGGTCAAGATCAGAGTAACCTTACATTAGTATGCAACATTTACCAACCCAAGATGTACTAACACACCAAATTTGCTATTCCTAGCTGACAAGGTACATAAGATATGCTTCGGACAAGCTTTTTTTTTTTTTACAACTGAGGTCAAAGGTCAAGGTCACAGTGACCTAAAAGTAGTAGGTGACACTCTGCCATTCCAACATATATTCACACACCAAATTTGCTATTCCTATAGCTGGTAATTAAGGTTCAGAAGATTGCTCCAGAAAGCTTTTTTTACAATTGAGGTCAAAGTTCAAGGTTACAGGGAACTTAAAGTAGTATGTGAAACTCCGCCATCCCAAGATGTACTCACACACCAATTTGCTATGCCAAGCTGATAAGGCACAAACGATTATACCAGCGCTCCAGATAAGAGGGAGTAAAAAGTACAAATTCAACCTTTTCTCACTCATTTCAGCATCAAATCCTATGGTGTTACTACTCATTAGAATCGTCTCGATACCATAGTGTTTAATTCAGAAATAAAGATTTTAGTTTTTGAAATACTCCCCTAATCTGGAGCCCTTTTATACTGTCTGTGTCCCTAGAGGTCAAGGTCAAAGGTCTAGGTCACCAAACTAATCAAAATTGGGTTAGGGTTTATAATTAGTCACCAATACCAAGGGTTAGGAACTTAGGGTCCAGAACTTAGGGTTAGGGTTAACTTAGTCCACTCTGTGTACAGTCAGAGACAGCGAGCTATTTTTAGACTTCAGGCGCTGTCCTCACAGTACACCGCCCGGTGTATTAAAGCGACTCGCAACCAGATGGTGCATTAAAAATAGTAATTTGTAAATATGTGTCAAACGCTTATATAAATGGTAAAGAATTAGTTTAGGATAAGAAATTCTGTTTAAAAAAATGTATTTCAATAAAAAAAAAATATTGGTCTCTGGTGGGATTCGAACCCGGGGCCCGGCATTGGCGGACAGAAGGCAAAATAGGGGAAACCGCTTAGACCAATGGACCACTCAGAGTTCCCATTCACGTACAGATGTACGTGATTCACGTATAATTTAAAAAAATCACGCATAAAATCAATGCCCTGAACGTGCATGCACGTACAGATTTATGTTGCAGATAATGCCGAAATCGGATGTAAGAAGACCAGTTTTATTAACAAACAACAAAATACAAGTTAAACGTCAAAGTCCGACGCGTCAGTTTTGATTTGTTTTCATTTTCCTTATAGTGTCTGTCAGGCGCTTGACAATTCTTATTATTCTAAATACGTAAAGCGCCTGGTTCACCCGCATCGCGAATATGACGATTACGCGGTTTAAAATAGATTGTGGGATTTCCCGTCTCTGTGCCTAATAAAATCGCTATTTTTTCGGCCAATTTTTGTTTTTATAAGAATTCAATACGTATTTAGAGAATAACGTGTTTGAAAAATGCTGACAAATTATTAAAACAAAAAGTCCGGTCATAGGTCTAATCAGAGACTGTATAAAGCCAGAGATACACGACTCCCTTATTTTCCTTCTTTCCCCATATAACAGGTGTCCGTTGAGAGGCAGTGACGTATGTCGATGCGGTCACGTGACCAGCACAGGTAATGACAGCGTCGCGATAATGGGAAAAAATACACATATCGACCAGTTGACTTATAAATATTGACTTTGTTTCGTTTTTATACAATATTTTGTGATACTAATCGAGTGAAACCAAAATATGAGTTGTGGATTAAACCGAGAAAGTGTATTCCTGGCTCAAAGGAAGCTACGTTGCTGCGTGGTTGCTGGTAAGTTCCAAAAAAATGAAGATCGATTCAATATCGTATTGCCGTAAACGCTTAAAACTTCAGTATAAACATTCAAACATGGATAAGAATGGATTATCCATGTAGTTCAAACTAAGATACAGTTTTGGCAAAATTTTCATGTCAATCTGTCCACGCATTTTGCTATCAATTAAATTTTATTGAGGCCACCAACTGGTGCTTCTATTGAAGATCGATGCAATATCGTCTTGCCGTAAACGCTTAAACTTCAGTTTGAACATTCAAACATGAATAAGAATGGGTTGTCCATGTAGCTCATATCAAAATACAGTTATGGCGAACTTTTCATGTCAATTTGTCCACGTATTTTGCTATAAATTAAATTTTAATGAGGCCACCCACTGGTACTTCGATTGAAGATCGATGCAATACCGCCTTGCCGTAAACGCTTAAACAGCAGTTTGAACATTCAAACATGAATAAGAATGGGTTGTCCATGTTACACAGTAGCCAATATTAAGATACAGTTATGGCGAAATTTTCATGTCAATCTGTCCACGCATTTTGCTATAAATTCAATTTTAATGAGGCCACCCACTGGTACTTCGATTGAAGATCGATGCAATATCGCCTTGCCGTAAACGCTTAAACAGCAGTTTGAACATTCAAACATGAATAAGAATGGGTTGTCCATGTAGCTCATATTAAAACCAGTTGAAGAAATTAAGATACAGTTATGGCGAAATTTTCATGTCAATCTGTCCACGCATATTGCTATAAATTCAATTTTAATGAGGCCACCCACTGGTACTTCGATTGAAGATCGATGCAATATCGCCTAGCCGTAAATGCTTAAACAGCAGTTTGAACATTCAAACATGAATAAGAATGGGTTGTCCATGTAGCTCATATTAAAACCAGTTGAAGAAATTAAGATACAGTTATGGCGAAATTTTCATGTCAATCTGTCCACGCATTTTGCTATAACTTAAATTTTAATGAGGCCACCCATGGGTCCATTCGCACCTTCGTGCAAACTGCCGTCACTTTTCATTGAATCGGCATTTTCCAAACACTAATTAACGTGTGTGCGATGCGCGGAGGGGTTAATTTATGCTCGGACTTTATTCTTATTATTCTTTTGTGTTAAACCTCGAAAAAGAGGCTTCTTTAAGGAATGTTTGTATTGTAAAATAACTGTAGACCGTATTAACGCAGCAACTGATAAGTAATTCCAAATATCGACTTTTTTTCCCGATCGTCGCTAAAGCTTATATAACTCGCGAGGACCTGTTCTCGCGAAATCTCGCTCAACGGTCTCGTATGTATAAATCAGTCGAGTCGTGTATCTCTGGCTTTATAAAGTCTCTGGTCTAATTCTGGTCACTTTTGATTTCAAAATAGCGACGCCATTTTTTATGCGAAATCCAAACGACACAGTCGAAAAACTGGACGGGTTATCAGATGTATTTTATCCCGTCTATTAACAATGTTGCGGAAATGCCTGATTTAGCGAGACACAGTCTTAGCATAGGCCTACGCATTCGTGTAGTCTGCAAATATGTCGGCTAAGTCTCAATTGACGGCCTGGTTAAGAAATAATGTGAGAGATACGAACAGAACACATCCAAACAAATGATATAAAAATTTAGCGGTGGAACCACAAATTTCCAAAGATCATCCCTGGTGCGTATACGGATTGCTACTTTGTTATGGGACCACTCGTCGTAGATACGTCATAAGCCTTTCGGCCCCGGCCTCATCGTACTTTGTCCCTGGCGTCCTCGCATCAGAAGAAACAGAAAAACGTTTCATATGCACCCTCTGAAATTAGTCTGCACCCCCAAAAATTAGCCCTAGTACGTGCATGCACCCTCAAAATGAAAAGCCTGTGGGAACCCTGACCACGGAACTATCCGTTTATCTCGGATCGATTTAACGTATTTCAATGTGTAGCGATCGAAAGTGCATACAACTTCGTAATTCGGCTCGTGTTTATGTCTGAGCCCGTGTAGAGAAGCAACAACAACAACTATACCGTCTACTAGTCGGTATAGAAAAACGATGGAAAATATCTAAAAATCTAAGATTCGGTGACGATTCTTGAGACTTTTTTTGGACTGATCATATTTTTTTAATGTCAGAAGCTAAATAATGCCACAAATTTGCTTTTATTTGAGTATTTTATTTTATTTTGACAAGTACACCATCCGGTTGCGAGTCCCTTTAAGACTAAAAATTGGGAGGATATATTCTGTTCTCTTTTTAATTAAACCCAAACGGATTTTGTTGGGCACCAGTTTTGTCAAAAAGTAATTCATTATTTTTAAAAGTAAGTCTCCCAATAGATTCAGGATGCAATAATACACCAACCTGGTACCCAAAAAAAATCTTTAAAACACTTAATTTGACTTTTAATCCAGAGATTTAAATCTGGTTTAAATCCAGTGTGTATTATTTCTGTGTACAGTGTGTACTAGCAGCCATGTAAACAACATAAAAACAATTTTACCTCTGCTGGAGTATTTTGAAAAGTTTAAAATTAGATGAATTATGAGCAACCTGCAGGGATTATTCTGGCCCAGAATGCAAGTGAGAGCAATTCTCTCATTTGTCAAAAAAAAGTGAGAGATTTTTTTAGATGATGAGAGAAATTTTAATTGGTAGTCTGTTTGTACCAACAAGCACTACTGCTATATCTACTGCTTGAGAATTTTGTGTAAATAAAATTTATATGACATGGAACTGTTATTCTTCTTCTCCCTATCGAAATCTAGTGAAAAGATTTAATCCATAACATAAATTGATAGTTTTAAACGTTACCGCACGCGCCATTAGCGTATATGTTATCGGCAGATTCATTTTCGTCTGTAGAGGGTCAGTTCGCGAAAACTAGTGACAAAAATTATCGGCGCGGTTACGCCGATAACTAAGGAATAAAATGAACGGTCTTTTGGTGCATTGTGCAGTTATTCAATCAAGTGAGGGGAAATTACATTCCTGTTTTCCGAAAGAAAGTACGATCCAATGACAGAGGACCTAACGTGTACCGGGCCGACGGTAATCCCTGCCGGTCACCCATCCAGATTCTAACCGCTAACCAATTAGTCTACGTGCGGTCTGGTACAGGTTTTATTCTGAACCGGATGTGTTCTGATTTTATATACAAATTTCGGAACTCTCGGTCCTGTCCGTTTATTGGTTTGCTCACAGAATTATACACTGACGGAATCGAAACCTCGCGCTATATCGTAAATCTCGTGCGGCGGATACGAGACTCGCGAGACTTGATAAGAGACTGTCTATCGGTAGTCAATATGAAAAATGTGTGTTTTCGAAGCATTGTTCACGGGTTTTTATTCCCGTGAATTGATAGGAATGTCCACCAAGTCGTTTAAATCCTATAAAATGTCAATAAAAACACTCGAGTCGGTAAATTTCACGCCAGAAATGGCGGACAACGAGGCAAAAAAGTGAAGATGTCGTCACGTGACACATAATCTCGCAAAATTCAACCGCCGCGAGAGCTCAGATACTCGCCTATTCAACTTCGCTTAGTTGCTATTCCGTTTTGTATAATTCCGTGGTTTGCTGTTATACTTATTGGTGCGCGGGATGCTGCGATTACGATAAGGCGTTCGACGAAATTGATCAGAAATGTTTGTAAATATCGGAAATAAATCGAGAAGAATTACGTTTCGCTCGCAAGTATCTGAGAAACGAGTGCGAGAAATATTCGCGTTATACAAATTTTGATGCGATATCAGTCATTTTCGTGCGAAATATCGCGGAAATCGCGGCCCAGAATGATCCCTGAACCTGAAGCTTGATTTGAGGTCAGAAATTGTTTTCAATATGACTTTTAGCAATAATTGTGTGAATTTAACTTGTAAATGTGACTCAATCTGTGATTTTAAGGAATGAGACAAAACTTAATTTCCTCCCTGTTTTGGGGCTGTTGCCATGAGTCCCTGAGTATGGCACCCGTCAAAAGTTAGCTTGTCGTCACAGGGATTCATTGATGAGACTAGGGTAAACTTAACAATCTGTCCGCATGTCTTTTTTGGGTTTTTTCATAGAAATTAACTGGCCATCTATTGTGACTTTAGCCTGGCCATTTATTGTAACATTAATCTGGCCATTTCTTGTGACATTAACCTGACCATAAAAATGACATTTTTGGTGGCGGACTAATTGTAAAATTGCTCCCAAAATTGTTCTAAATAGGCGTGAAAGTAAATGTAAAAGCATGCATCATAATTTATCATTACATATGTTATACTAAACCAATCTCAATTTGCCTAGTGAGGCCCAGACATACTGTACACAAGAAGATCAGACCGAATCAAAATGATACGAACCCGTGCCGGGCGCAAACACATAAACAGCACGCTGACAAATCCCACTAACAAGCGTGAACAGGTAAAAGTAATAAAATGATCATATAAACAAAATTAGAGGTCAGTTAAACTTACAATATGAGCCAATGATGAAGGGGCTAGTAAGGACCACCAACAATGTTTCTTCGTATTCTGTTTTTTCTACATTTCTACAACGTGACATTTAGCGCCATAAGGTAGTATCCGGATGAAGAGTATTCAGTAATAACCCAAATAAGCGAAAAGGGCAACGAATGGTGGAATGAAATTCGCGATTACGATATTTGCAGATTTTTTGGCTTTTCGATCAAATAAAAGGTATAGATTCGTTTATATTCTTTGAGACCCCAACTTTCATACATTCTGGGGTGGGGTCCATCAAAGGACTGAGCACGAAACTGTCTTTAACCTAAAGTGTCCAGGGTCGGATCCAGAAATTTTTCAGTGGGGGGGGGGGGGGGGGGGGGGGCACAGGTGGGGATGGTATGGGAGGTGTATAACCCCTCCCATAGCTGGCATGGTTGAATTAGTGGAATGGAGTCTTGGAGTGGAGTGGTGGAATGGAGTCTTGGAATGGAATTTTAGAGTGAAAACCACTCCAAAACCATACTCCATGACTCCATTCCAACATTCCATTCCAAGACTCCAAAACTACACTCCGTAAATTCAACCATACCTTGCCATAGTAGTAGTAGTATTCTGGTAGATTCCTCCGCTTGTTCTTCGGAGCACTCCTCGGTGAGGATATTGTTGTAATTCGTCTAGAAGTAATCACAGGTATGTACACTTCACATGGAATCAATCACTCGCGTTTAGCAGCATATATACGTTATTACGCGCGATGAAAGTTACTATGTACGAACGATAATGTTAATCGGTAGTTACCGGTACGGCTATAAATATGATACTCAGAACTAGGTCACTGGTTCAACTTGTAATTTACTGAGTCTACACTGTTCAATAGCTCTGTTATCGTACATATGCACTTTCACCCAGACAAATGCACTGTACTTTCTGTTACGCACAAACGCAAACCACACAAATTTACTTATACTCTCCATTCACAAGATCTTGAAAATGTCGATCATGCTAAATATTTAGGCCTCACCGTTCAAAACAATCTCAAATGGGACAAACACATAAACAACATTACAAATAAAGCTAACCAAACACTTGGATTTCTGAAACGAAACTTGAAAATAAATTCGGTGAAAGCAAAAGATCATGCTTATAAAGCTCTCATAAGACCAAAATAGGAATACTCTGCATCTGTCTGGGACCCGCACACAAACTCTAACAAAAATCAAATTGAAAAAGTGCAAAGGCGTGCAGCCAGGTTTGTTTGCAACCGTTACCACAACACTAGCTCAGTATCTGATATGTTACACAGTCTCAACTGGCCCACTTTAGAATTAAGAAGAACTAGATGTAGATTAATAATGTTTTATAAAATTATCCATAATGTAGTAGCTATCTGCCCACCTTACCAACTTTTCCAGACATCAGATCCCAGAACTAGACACGGCAACACATTATCTTTCAAACATATCGCAACGTCAAAAGACACCTACAAATATTCATTCTATCCAAGAACAATAGCCCAGTGGAACTGTTTGCCTGTCTCTATACAATCAGCAGCCACAGTAGACACATTCAGAACTCTTGTTCCTGTGACTGTCCTAACACCAATTCTCAGCAGCTAAATCCATAAACTTGTATATAATTTTAATTTGTTTTAACCTTTTGGCATTCATGATGTTCTTTTAAATGTTGTTTCTATTAAATCTGGCGCCAACACATAATTCTCAAAGTTGAGAGAGTGTTGTATACATGAAGAAGAAGAAGATATAACTATACTAGAGGACCACTTACAACGCCCTACCCAATGAAGCTACATATAACACTAAGGACCCTGGTTCTCTCAGCCAACAGTCTCTCACAGTAAATCTGTGACCATCTCTCTACATCAACTTCCTGCTGGTTACTTAGTTTCATGTTTTCATTGACACTACTGTGGGTGCAGTCCATCACTATTTGTGTGAGGAGATTACTGTCTGCATTATCTAGCCTATACGTGTCTTGGAGTATCTGTTGGAGAATCGGGAGTGCTGTATCTCTAATTGGGTTGAGAGTTGAGCAACTTGCTACCAGGTGTTCTCGTGTTTCATCTTCCTGTCCACATAATTTGCAGGTTGCAGGGACTGCATTTTGGTTAAACTTGGCCGTATTTGACTGTAGAATGTAAGTCCCTGTAAGAAGCCTTGATTTTATCTCAGCTCGTCTAACTTCATGTGGGTTTGACTTGGCAGAATTCCAGACATTATTGGGTGTGCCAATTGGATTTGGTTGCATCTGTAGGTACTTTGTTGTTGATTTATTGGATAGGTTTTCGGTATATATAGTTGAATATATGGAGTGAAATTTTGGAGTCTTGGAGTGGAGAGTAATTTTAAGAGTTTAATTGTGGAGTCTATAAACAGTTGTTTCCAAATAGTCTAAACCTTTTCATTTTTGGTCCAGTTATTACACTTTTCGAATTTGTGTGTAGGTTTGTATCGCATCCCGAGCCAACCATGTCAATTTGGTGCAAAAAATCGAGTTTTGAAAATGTGGGCTGATCAACCCCCAGGCATATTTTGGGACTTTATTTCTACATGAAATGATGGCAGCACAAAAAATGTATGGATGTTTCTTGCCTATGCCACTATATTCTTAGACACATGCCATTTAAGAACAAACATAACATTTACAGTCTCTTAAAATGCACAGAGAGTCCCAAAATAGCATTCAGAAGATCTTTGGGTATTTATTATCTTACATTGCAATATCACGGTAGCTTATTTATTACCCATTAGCCCCTATGCCAGGACATATGCATTATGCAGTGCCCCTACGGTCAATGGGGCTACGGGATGGGTGAGATAAGGTGAGTGAGGTGAGCCTGTAGGGGCCAGAGCGATCAGTGCTGACTAGACAGTTAAAATGCCATTCCAAGACTCCATTCCACTCCAAGACTCCATTCCACTAATTCAACCATGCCCCCATAGCTGGGGGTCCGGGGGCCTCCACTGGAATTTTAAAAAAAAATAAACTTGCATAAAAATGGTGCATTCTGAGGGCATTCTAAGAAGAAAGTTAACATCGATAGAATGGTGTATATACTCCAAATGAAACACCCCAAAAAGTGGTTTCATAAGACAAAGAGAAGATAAAATCATAATCTGGAGAATTTTTTTAATAACTTTATCTCCATTCTCAGAAAACTATTACTTTACACAATGGTCTGACAGTCCCGGATTTACCGGGGGCACAGGGGGCACGTGCCCCCCCCCCCCCCCCCCCCCCCCCCAGCTGGGCCGCTTTTATTTTTTACTTCCTTTTATATTTGTTTTTACTTCTGATTAATCTAGCTGTTGGCTTGTGCCCCTTATTTAGCCCCTTCGAATCACACGTCTGGAAACTACAGGGGGTCCATTACTCAGTGTGCCAGGTAGTGTGTCCAATACATTTAATCATGGTTGATGAGCGCTTGAGGGTCTCAGCTATATCCATAGATATCTTAAAATAACTATGGCTATGTCTATACCTAGCAAGCGTTTTGGCGAATTGGATCATTGTTTTAACAGGTCCCTATCTTGGCAGACGAAATGTGGTTACTATGGAAATGAAAGATCCTACATAAGGAAAACGATAGATCACGCACTGTTACCGTATATTATAAGTCTGCGACCATATCATCGTCAACGATGCGTAACCACAGTAACTTAACTTTTACCCCATAGCCTGCTTCTAGTTGAAATGTGACCATAATTTCTTCAGTGGAGGAATAAATTAAAGGCATATTTATGGGGAAAATGATTAACCCATTACCCATTAATTACGCTTTTTACACCTTTAATTGATTATTTCACTTAAAGCAGACTGACAGTAAAGCAACATGCCCCATTTGGTTGCATTCTGCTTTACTGTCTTAGTGTTCAATTTATCTTCCAAACTAGAAACAGGGCATGGGGTAACAGGTAAACAACTTTAATATAGGTAAAAAAGTTCTGAACTTACATTTAATTGGACTTGTTTCGTTACGAATTTCAGGAGAGAAAGAGTTAAGTTTCAAAATGCTCAGAGTTTACTATAGATCTCGTGACGATTACATTTTGTCCTTTGCAAACAGTGTAGACCCAGACCAGAGGGAATATTTAGCCAGGTCCTTAGAAACAGTGGAAGGGGGGGGGGGGGGGGGGGGGCACGGGACCGCCCCGAATATTTTTGCCAATATTAGTAGTAAAATAAACTTGATCTTGATGTAAGTATTTTACCCATTTTGAATGCGTGAAACACCCTCAGAACGCACCAGAGACCATAAAGGAATAAAAAGTTTTCCGAAGAAAGCATTCCCTCGGAATTTCCTGTTAAGAGTACATAAACAAATCCGAGTGGGTAGGTGTATAGACTTGGAAACATAAGTCGAACATTATTATCCTAGATTAAATAATTTATGTTATGTTGAGTTGAATACACGAGCCGCCCTTAGAACGTACCTAAGACCATCTAAGAATAAAATTTCCCAGGGGGAGCTTGGGTCTGCACTGTTTGTCATTTTGTAATGAAACCACGTTTTATAATGTCAAAAATTGGACTTGCCGTAACTTGATATTTGAGAGAGAATGGGTTAAATTTTTAAAACCTGTGATGAAGTGTACACGGTCCAGATCAGATGGCTCATAAAAGAGCTCTCGATCAGCGTCTACACTGTTTGTCATTTTAAATAATATATTCTCAAAACAATTTTTTCATAGTGGAAACTGGAATTATCCAGTTGGTGTTTTAAGGGAGACTGGTATTTTGAATATATTGTAATTTAATAACAGTGTGTTATATAGTGACAAGAACTCTTGTCCTGTACAAACTATGCAGACCAAGATCAGAGGATTCGTAAATGAGCCGTCTGGTCAGGCTTCGTAATTTTTTTTGTCATGTTGTATCTGAATATGTTATCAACAACAACAACAACATTACCTTTATTTCATCTCAGGCACCGAAGTGCAACATGAGGGAGTATATACATTTAAGTGAAGAATACATATAACAAAGTAACATTGCAAATAATAGGATACAGTGGAGAAAACGTTATTCTTTCCAAATAAACGTGTTTACTCTAAAACTATTATT
This sequence comes from Gari tellinella, assembly GCA_922989275.2. Classification (NCBI taxonomy): domain Eukaryota; kingdom Metazoa; phylum Mollusca; class Bivalvia; order Cardiida; family Psammobiidae; genus Gari; species Gari tellinella. Next base: position 54,028,267 of record OV277866.1, read on the forward strand.
TCAATTACAAACAGTTTAGATCCAGATCAGACGCCGGGTAACCCGGCGTCTGATCAGCCTCCAAACTGTTTTCCACCAAGATAAAAATGAATTATCAGGATTGTCTAAAAGTTGTATCAGCGTGGTAATGACTTGAAAACCTTGTTCTGTTCAAACTGTATAGATCCAAACCAGGGGGCTAATAAAAGCTCAGAGTCTACACTGTTTGACATTTTGTAAGAAATTGTAGAAAACAGCCTTATATAATACGCCCATTAGCAAAGAAATATATATAACTTTATCAAAATCTATTCCAATTTGTAGACGATAGAGCATAAGCAATACATGTACATGTACTATAATAAAGCCTTTTCTAGCATATCTGAGTACACCGAGGGCAGATAACTCTTGATACAATGATCCAATTTCAATAATAATCAAACACTCTAATAAACTTATACTTCTATGATTATACTGTGGGCAAATATAATCAAAATCCTTTCACAACTGTAGTTGCTTTAGTGGTAAAAACTGTTAAATAAGCCTTTAAAGCGACTCGCAACCAGATGGTGCATTAAAAATAGTAATTTGTAAATATGTGTCAAACGCTTATATAAATGGTAAATAATTAGTTTAGGATAAGAAATTCTGTTTAAAAAAAATGAATTTCAATAAAAAAAAATATTGGTCTCTGAGGGGATTCGAACCCATGGCCCGGCATTGGCGGACAGAAGGCAAAATAGGGGAAACCGCTTAGACCAATGGACCACGGAAATATCCGTTTATCTCGGATCGATTTAACGTATTTCAATGTGTTGCGGTCGAAAGTGCATACAACTTCGTAATTCGGCTCGTGTTTATGTCTGAGCCCGTGTAGAGAAGCAACAGCAACAACTATACCGTCTACTAGTCGGTATAGAAAAACGATGGAAAATATCTAAAAATCTAAGATTCGGTGGTGACGATTCTTGAGACTTTTTTTGGACTGATCATATTTTTTTAATGTCAGAAGCCAAATAATGCCACAAATTTGCTTTTATTTGAGTATTTTATTTTATTTTGACAAGTACACCATCCGGTTGCGAGTCGCTTTAAAGCAGATCTGAGTATATCAAGGGCAGATAACTATGTAACGACAAATCAAATGAACCTTTAATTTCACTCAGCTTTAGATAGATCCTTCCAACAGTTTTCCGAGAAAACTCCGGACAAGCTTTTTTATAGCATATTTGAGTATATCAAGGGCATTTTACTCTGTAACGACAAATCGAATGGACCTCAAACTTGACTCAACTTCAGATCTTTATGCATAGAACATGTGTGTGAAATTTCATTAATATCCTAAAGAATGCTTTTGGACAAAACACATGTTGACGGACGAACGAACGAACGGAGAGGGTCATGCCAATATACTACCACCTTTAGAGATGGGCGTATAAAAATGGAATTGCTTAAATTGGAAAATGGAATTTGCCATTTGATGTTTCTAGGGAGAGTCATTCAAGGTACACTGTCATTTTGTGGTATATAGTAAGAAAAGAACCTTCAATTTAATAGTAAAAAATGGGCACGACATATATGTAATCAAACATTGAAACTGCCCAGTTGCTGTTTCAAAGGAGAATGAGTTATGTTTGAAAATGCTAACAGTGTGCTAGTAGAAAACTTGTGATCTACAGAGTAGACCCATATCAGAGGGTTCATAAATGATCCCTCTGTTCAGGGTCTGCACTGTTTGTCACTATACAGGCTGTCTGAATGGTATTGTGATATCCCTCGGGGTTTGTTTGCAGTACCTTTCTGATACATGCTTTAATTGTACAGCTGAAATTTGGTTTACACATTGTTTTGATGAACTGCACATTGAGTGTCATTTTGTGCTCTAATACGCTCGTATTGTAAAAAGCAAAACTTTTAATCATAGTAATTTATTGACATGGCGTATAATTTTATTAACCATTGGCTTTGTCCATTTGGTGCTTCAAATGAGAATAATTTAAGTTTGAATGGACCAACAGTTTACCACGATCTAGTGACTGGAAACGTGCTCTGTACAAGCAGTGTAGATCCAGATTTACCGAGACCCAGACAGACTAGCATCAGCACTTTTTGCCATTATACGATCGTCTGACAGGTTTGATGGTGTCCATCCAGGTTTTCCGCACCTTTCTCATACATGTTTTGACATATATGAAGCTGAATTTTGGTATATGCACTGCACATTGAGTTTACGGGTAAACGGCCTTTTGCCCCTCCGGTCTTTTGCCCCTTCCTCAAAAACAGCAACACGGAACTTTGCCCCTTCCTGATTTTACGTACACGGATTTTTGCCCCTGCCTGTTATTTCATACACGGAATTTTGCCCCTTCCATAGCGGAATTTTCCCCCTTCTGTATCGAAATATCAAATATTGCCCCTTCCATATTGAAATGTTGATTTATAAAGTATTATTGTCTTTTAAATTTCCAATTTCTTACATTTGATTAAGATTTCGGTAATCCTTTCCCGATTTTGTGTTGAGGTGAACGTAAAACTTATGTAATCATCAGTATCGCTATCACGCTTTATTCTCGATTGAAAGTTATGCAAACATAATTTTCCATTCACGCTTTATTGGTATACCCGAGAGTCTCTATTGTAAAAGATAAAAGACAATTTCACCGACAGTCACACAACGTAAACATTTTAATCCTTATTATTGCAAACAGTTCACATTTTAAGGTAGTTATCACTCTTTAATTAGCAATCAACACCTATACATGTAGTTAACATCAAAGCAGCGACTACTGCAGTGATTCGATTTCAGTTAAAGTTGATGGATAATAATGCTTGGTAATAAAGCTGTTTGCTAATTACTTTGTCTGTTTGACCAAAATGACGAGATGAAAAGAAAAAAATATTCTGTACGCTCTAAAATAGGGAAGGGGCAAAAGTCCGTCCTTTCAAAAAGCTGAAAGGGGCAAAAGTCCGTGTTGGAAGGGGCAAAAGTCCGTGTTGGAAGGGGCAAAGTTCTGTGTTGCGATTTTTGACGAAGGGGCAAAAGACCGGAGGGGCAAAGATCCGGTATTCTTGTAATCCGCAATCTTGAGTTAAAGACATTCTCACCCAAAGCCAATTTATTCTTTGGCTATAATTTATGCAACAGGCCGAAGATGCGATCCACCAGGTTTAGTAGGGTTCGGGGGTACTCCCCCTGGAAATTTTGAAACAAAGCGCTTCATTTCCTGCATTCTGGGCCATACTGAGGGAGCTTGAAGACTTATAAGGCAATAAGTAGGAAAAGTAGGAGGTTTTGGTAGAAAAAACAGGAAAAAGTAGGAAGGTGATCAAAAAGTTTGAAAATAGTAGGGAAAGTAGGAAAAAGTAGGACCGATTGAAGGCCTGAAAACAGGTAAAATACTAACATAAATCTATGTAAAAAATGGACTCATTTTTTTTAGCTCACCTGAGCCGAAGGCTCAAGGTGAGCTGTTGTGATCGCCCGCCGTCCGTCGTCCGTCTGTCCGTCCGTTCAAATTTACTCCAAGCGATCCTCTGAAACCGATAATTTGACGGAAATTTTAAATTGCTCAGGGTGTTCCCTGGATGCTTCTCTACAGAAATCGTTAAAATGAACTTCAAAAGTGGACTTCTTATGGAAATTTATTAAAAAAAAGCGAAAAACTTTAAACAATCTTCTTGTCAAAAACTGTTAGGCCCACATCTTTGATATTTGTTTAGCTCACCTGAGCCGAAGGCTCGAGGTGAGCTGTTGTGATCGTCCGTCGTCCGTCTGTCCGTCCGTTCAAATTTACTTCAAGCGACATCTCCTCTGAAACCGAGAGTTTGAGGGGAAAACTAGCTTGCTCACGGTGTTCCTTGGATGCTTCTCTACAGAAATTGTTAAACTGAAATTCAAATGTGGACTACTTATTGAAATTTATAAAAAAAAAAGTGAAAAACTTTAAACAAGTTTCTTGTCAAAAACCACTATTCCCACACCTTAGATATTTCATGTATAGTATCTTCTACTAGATCACTTTTAAAATTGTAAAAAATCAAAACCCTAGGGTCAAATTTGACTCAATCCTAGCCCTATCCAGTGCCACTTGATGCAAGTCTGACAGTAAAAACTCTAATGATCCGTTTTTATACAGACCCATTGTATCTTCCAGGCTATGAAGCTATCCTTATACATAATGCTGCATCTAATCTGGATCTAAACTATTTGCCACTCATTTACATATTTTCTTATATTTAGAAAATATAAGTTCTGATTTTTTACATATTTCACATACAAACATTTGGAGCAGACAACAGTTCAGCATGATAATAGCAATTTGTCCTAGAGACCGGCTGCTATTGCATAACTGACCCATAGCTAGCTCTGAACTCAGGTCACTGAGATACACAATTGAAATGATGATGTCTGCTACATTTCAACTTAGTTCGAGGCATATTGTTTTTGGTCTGTTTGTTTGTTTGTTTGTGTTTTGTTTGTTTGTTTGTCTTTCTGTCTATGAGTTCACAATTAATTATTGGCCATAAACAGTATGGATCTAGGTCAGATGCCACATAATGCTGCATCTAATCTGGATCCAAACTATTTGCCACTCATTTACATAGTTTCTTATATTTAGAAAATGTAAATTATGATACTTATTAACCCATTACCACATACATATTCCTTTTTAAGCCTTTAATTTATTCTTCCGCAGAAGAAAATAATTTCACTTTATACAGTCATTGTTGTCGTGAACAATTGCTTCAAATGACATCTCCTCATATACCGCTGAGCAGATTTCAACCAAACTTTACTGGAATGTTCCTTGGGTCAAGTTATTTCAAAATTGTTCAAAGAATTAAAAACAATGTAGAACTCAGGTTGCCATGGCAACCAAAGTGAAAAAATAAGGAAATCTTAAAAATCTTCTTGTCTGAAACTTCAAGGGCCAGAGCTTAGATATTTGGCACATATCATCATCTACAGGTCCTCTATCAAGTTTGTACAAACTATGCCCCGCGGGTCAAAATTGGCCCCGCCCCGGGGGTCACACTTTTACATAGAGTTATATAGTGAACTTTTCAAACGTCTTCTCTCCTCTGAAACTTATATGGCCAGAGCTTTGATATTTGGCATGGTGACACTTCTAGATGTCTTATACCAATAATGTTCAAATGGTTCTGGTCGGTTGCATATCATCTACAGGTCCTCTATCAAGTTTGTACAAATTATGCCCCGGGGTCAAAATTGGCCCACCCCGGGGGTCACAGTTTTCAAACGTCTTCTTTTCTCAAGCTAATATGGCCAGAGCTTTGATATTCGGCATGGTGTTACTTCTAGATGTCCTTTATTTATTTTGTTCAAATGGTTCCAGTCTGTTGCATTTTGATGTACAGCTATTCTCAGGTGAGCGAAATATGCTCTCTCAAAATTGTTCATATCAAAGCCAAAACTGACCATAGGGATTCACCATAGGGATTTTTTCATTGCCGCTTTATTCAGATTTTACTGTTTTACTGTAGGTTTAAGCAGGGTTCAAGCACCCTTATACTGAATCACCTATATTTGCAAACAGTTTGGATCCAGGTCAGATGCTACATTATGCTGCATCTAATCTGGCTCTAAACTATTTGCCATTTATTTACATAGTTTTTTTTAATTTAGAAAATGTAAAGTATGATTTGCTTTACAAAATTCACATACAATATGTATAGCAGACATCAATTCAGCATTATAAGAGTTAAGTTCCCAGCTTTAATTTTGCTACTGGCAGATTTGCATAACTGACCTCAGAGCAGCTGCTGTACAGCAACAGAACTGATGGTGTCTGCTGAGCATGTTGTCTGCTAAAGTTTAGAAATGGTTCAGTCTGCTTCATACTTAGAGATACAGGATCTGGATGTGATCCACTGACAGTTATGTAATTATGTCTTATGCCATATTTATATTGTAGATCTATGTCTAACTATTGTCACTTTTTCTTGTCCAGGAGGTAACTCCAATTCAACCCATTCCCCCATAAATACTGATGTTTGTTAACCCATTATCCCATAAATATGCATTTTAGGCCTTTAATTTATTCCTCCACTGAAGAAAATAATTCTACTTTATACAGCCATGCAAATGTAAGATAAGAAATAAGTTTCTATATCCTAGTAGATGTTAATTTAAAGCAGTTTGAAAGTAAAGCAGAGTGTGCCTTAAGGGGCATGCCCCCTCCTCCCACCCCTTGGAAAAAGTTATTCCCAGATGATCAAATTATGGTGCTTTCTGATGGGAGTTTTTTTCACATTCAAAATAGGTAAAATACTACATAAATCTATAAATTCAAAATAACATATCAAATTCTTTAATATAGGATAATACCTTTGACCGGTTGTTTTTTGGTCGTTAACCTGAAACCTACCCCTACCCCTTTGATTATTGTTCACACTGTCACTAAGGGGGTCCGGGAGCATGCTCCCCGGGAACTTTGCTTTTTGTTACCCTTCAGTATTTTCATCAAAATTTTAATTTAATTGGATGAACAGGCCTGTAGGATATGCAATTTGGGGGCACATGCCTGAGGCATAGCTAAACCATTTTGTGTACGCGCTGAATGCTTTTCGCACATTCAAAATCATTGGGGGGGGGGGGGGCACGGGGCAAATTTTGTTTGGTTGGGGGAAGGGGGCACACTGCCATGCCCACCCCTCCTTGTTACTACAGGCCTGTATTGGCAAACTTATTGGTGGGGGTTACAGGGGCAATTTTGGATTTACTTGCCTGTAGGATATGTAATTTGGGGGCACAGGCCTTAGGTATAGCTAAACCATTTTGTGTACGCGCTGAATGCTTCAAAACAGGTTAAATACTTGCATACATTTATGTAATGATCTAGGTAACTTTTACTTACACAATGTATTGGCAAAATTATTAGGGGCACAGAGGAATTTATCTTTGGGTTGGGGGAGGGGGCACAGTGCCACCCCCTTCCTTGTTACTACGGGCCTGTGTCGGGTTTAAACACAGATCAGGCATGCTGAAGTTTTGATGGTCCGAGATAAAAGACACAAGATATTGCAGCAGCTCCAGTTAAGTTTAAGCAGGCCAGTATTTGCATAATTATTGGTGGTGTTGGGGGGGGGGGGGGGGGGGGGCACATGGGCAATTTTGGGAGGGGGGGGGGCACACCCCTGTGCCCCCACCCAATGCTCGTAACTTCGGGCCTGTGTCGGGTTCAAACATAGACCAGCATACCAGGCATGAAATGATGGCCATTGCAGCAGCTCCATTTAAAGACATCTCCTGACGACCTTTTGGTCATAACGCCTTGCCAGATTATTTGCTGTCAATTTCCTTGCACAAAGCATGGGTCTTGTGCATATTGAACCATTGAAGCGTCTTGTGTGAGACTCTACCTTTATATTTGATAGTTTGGTTAGAAATAACCATTGAAAATCACTAGAGCATGAGTATAATCCAGGTAAACTGCATGTGATTTGACAGTTACATTGACACCTCCAGAACAATATGTTGGTGGTCCTTCAATGGACTGAGGAAAAGTCTTTAAGTTCAAGCAGGCCAGCTGAGGGACATGTGCCCCCAGAGGATCTTTGCCTGTGCCAATGCGACTTTCATTCCCAGCTAAATGATGAATATATGAATCAAGCAAAAAGTAAACCCGTGCCTGGTGACAATTGAACGGAAGGGTGATGGTCAAAGCGTACCATTATTAAAGCGTACCAAGTCAAAACGTACCATATTTGGTCGAAGCGTTCCGCATAAAGAATATCACAGGTACATGTACTTGACACATAGATCTAGATCTATTACCAAATTGGTAATAGATCTAGATCTATTAGTCAAGTACATGTGAAGAATATATAGGGAACAATTTCAATATGTTATAAGGTTATAATTGATTGTTTTTCACACATTATATACATGTAAATATCGCAATTAGTGTATTTTACAACGTTCTTCATTCGTGATTTTACATACGTCTGGATAGTTTTCACACAGACACCATATTATACAAGTATTTGAAGATATAGAAGGATGAGCTATTGTGATACTATTCCGTCCGTCGTCCGGCGTACGTCGTACGTCCACATTTTCAAACAACATCTCCTCTGAAACCACTGACCGGATTTCAGCCAAACTTTGTCAGAAACATCAGTGACAAGGGGGAACGAAATATTGTTCAAAGATTTTGGCTAGAGTTATTGCCCTTGCTGTGGGACCAGATTTTCTAACCAGATTTAAGAAAATCTTAAAAAATCTTCTTGTCAGAAACCCAAAGGCCCAAACCTTTGATATTTGGTATGTATCATTACCTAATGATCTTCTACCAAAATTGTTCAAAGTTTGACCCTGGAGCCAAAAATGGCCCCGCCCTTGAGCTTATCAGTTTTTCTTAGGAAAACCTTTAAAAATATTCTCCTCAGAAACTGTATGGCCTTGATCATTAATATTTGACATGTAGTCATATGGTTCTCTACCAAAATTGTTCAAATTATGACCCCCGGGTCAAAATTGACCCCGCCCCGGGGCTTATCAGTTTTACATAGACTTATATAGGAAAACCTTTAAAATTCTTCTTCTCTGAAACTGTAAGGCCCAGATCTTTAATATTTGACATATAGCTTTGCCTTGTGGTCCTCTACCAAGCTTGTTCAAATTATGACCCCTGGGCCAAAAATGGCCCCGCCCTCGGGCTTATCAGTTTTTCATAGGAAAACCTTTAAAAATTGTAATTGATCATTTATATTTGACATGTATCTTTGCCTTAAAGTCCTCTACCAAAGTTGTTCAAATTATTACCCCTGGGTCAAAATTGGCCCCGCCCCAGGGCTTATCAGTTTTACATAGACTTATACAGGAAAACATTTAAAAAATTTCTTCTCTTAAATTGTATGGCCTAGATCTTTAATAGTTGACATATAGTTTTGCCTTGTTGTCCTCTACCAAGATTGTTCAAATTATGACCCCCGGGCCAAAAATTGCCACGCCCTCGGGCCTATTAGTTTTTCATAGGAAAACCTTTAAAAATCTTCTTCTCTGAAACCGTAAGGCCAAGATCATTTATATTTGACATGTAGCTTTGCCCTATGGTACTCTACCAAGATTGTTCAAATTATGACCACTTGATCAAATTTGGCCCCGCCCCAGGGCTTATCAGTTTTACATAGACAATAATATAGGAAAACCTTTAAAAATCTTTCACTCTGAAACTGTAAGGCCCAGATTCTTAATATTTGACATATAATTTTGCCTTGTGGGTCTCTACCAAGTGTGTTCAAATTATGACCCCGGGCCAAAATTGGCCCCACCCAGGGGCTCATCAGTTTTTATAGGAAAACCTTTAAAAATCTTCTCTCTTAAACCGTAAGGCCCAGATCCTTAATATCTGACATGTAGCTTCGCATTGTGGTCCTCTACCAAGATCAAATTATGGCACCTGGGTCATAGCTATATCAAATTGTTGTCTTGCCCAGTCAGATTCTATGGTACAGTGTCCTCAGGTGAGCGAAATGTGACCCTCTTGGTCTCTTGTTAACAATATTCACACCAGTTATCAAAGTTTCGATATATTTTTATTAGTGTTCACAATTGTGTGGATCCTGATCAAACGCCGCTGTATGTCGCTTCTGATCAGGTTCCAAACTGCTTGAAAATAAATTTTGCACGCATGCATGCAAAAGATAGTCTCTTTTTGGGACTATGCGACTTCTGATCACGATCCAAACTGTTCAAAAAATAATTTAAATATATAATGCCGTAAACAAATGTCGTTTGTTCTAGAACTAAGTGTCAATCATTGTAGATCCTGCACACGGCTTCTGATCAGGATACAAAATGCTTGAAGATATATCTTTCATCAGTGATAATGTAGTGGTTACGCGGGTATTGATCAGGATCCAAACTTAGTAATTTACTTGAAAACGAAAGTCGTCTGTTCTAAATCTAAAAGTTATAAAATAAATGTCAACCATTGTAGATCCAGATCAGACGCCGCTTTAAAAATCTTCTTCTCTGAAACGGTAAAGCCTGTATCCTATCTATATTTCCTAGTTGTTCTCTACCAAGATTGTTCAAATTATGACCCCGGGTCACTGTAAGGCCCAGATCTGATATATTTGACATGTAACTTTGCCTTATGGTCTTCTACAAAGAATGTTCAAATTATGACCCCTGGCCAAAAATGGCCCTGCTCGTGGGATTATCAGTATATCATGAAATTAAATTTTATCCGGTTTTTACTATTTATGGTTTGATTTTTACATTTTTTCGGCGGAGCTGTCTGATTTCTCCTTGAGCCTCAAACCTTATATGGCCCAACCAATCGTGAATGACCAGAAATGAAAGCTTAAGGACACGTGCTTAAAATCGAATAGTCTGATTGGGTAGCGGTTAGACTTGACTACTGACTTTTACAAATTTGTAAAATAAGAGACACAGACTGTTATAGGCTGATTTGCTATGTAGCGGTACCAGTAGTAAACACGATTTTTCCGCTACTGCTAGTGAGTTATAACCGAGAAATTTTACGTGTCCCGACCGTAAGGTAGTGATTTGAATGACATAGTGTTTCTATTTTAAGATATGACATATTGTCTCAAGTTCGGCAATGATTTGATTCGTTCTGCAAATCAGAACGAAATTGTTCATAATAGAATTGATCATAATTTTAATCTAATACCAAGTATATGAAAAAGAAAGAATAACAGTAACAATTCAGTGAGATTACGAGAAAACTGGCGTTTGAATTTAACCTAGATATCGAAAAGATTTCGAGCATGATGGGTATTTTTGTGTTAACACCATTTTCCTCCAGCGCATGCGCAACTCTGTGACCTCAAATGTAAACAAACCGTGATTTTTTAACGCGATCGCAATCTCTGGGTTAAATGCGAAAACCCAACAACACGTATATACCTAAAACGTACATCGTTCACTTTGTAGATATTTTTATAATAAATCAGAACATAGAACTAACTCTACAAGACAAATTCCATACACGAATTCTTAAAGCGGACACTTGCTACCGGTGGCAACATGAATTTCTCATTTGAGGGGTCGTTTCAAACAATTCATATTCGGCATATTTCGGGGGTGCTTTCCAAAAATCTCAAATCAAAGGTGATTGAGAATATTTAAACAATCAAACCATGTTTAAAGTATAAACAACTAACAAAAGAGCACACACATACGATTTTTAGTAATTTATGGTATCTACAAATTACAAAATAAAAATGATACACGTAGATCTAGACATGAAAGTATAATTCCGTGATCTAGATAGAAATTCTCATCACTTTCAGTCACATCCTAGGAAGAAGTAAGTGCAATTCAATTGGCTTATAAAGATGGAAGTGGAAATTTGACCCCAGTAGTTTAATGATTGCAAACACTCATTTTTGGCGACTCTCAAGACCTTCAGTCTTTGATTATATGTATGTGGTCGTAGATTACTGCGCGTATCTTATTAGATAAATATTAAGCTTAATATCCTGATTTACCATCCTATTTATTGCAACTTGGATAAAATCAATTCCATATACATCATTACCTTGAATACCTTCACCACCCATTCCGCCGAATATCTTTTTTAAAGATATTTCTTGTTTGTGTTAACACCGTTTTCCTCCAGCGCATGCGCAACTCTGTGACCTCAAATGTAAACAAACCGTGCTTTTTTAACGCGATCGCAATCTCTTGGTTAAATGCGAAAACACAACAACACGTAGATACCTAAAACGTACATTGCTACACTTTGTAGATATTTTTATAATAAATCAGAACATAGAACTAACTCTACAAGACAAATCCATACACGAATTCTTGAAGCGGACACTTGCTTTATTTTCTCATTTGAGGGGTGGTTTCAAACAATTCATATTCGGCATATTTCGGGGGTGCTTTCCAAAAATCTCAAATCAAAATCAGGTGATTGAGAATATTTAAACAATCAAACCATATTTAAAGTAACTAACAAAAGAGCACACACATACGAATTTTAGTAATTTATGGTATCTACAAATTACAAAATAAAAATGATACACGTAGATCTAGACATGGAAGTATAATTCCGTGATCTAGATCTGTCTTTAAAAATTCTAATCACTTTCAGTCACATCCTAGGAAGAAGTAAGTGCAATTCAATTGGCTTATAAAGATGGAAGTGGAAAATTGATTTACCATCCTATTTATTGCAACTTGGATAAAATCAATTCCATATACATCATTACCTTAATTCACCACCCATTCCGCCGAATATCTTTTTTAAAGATATTTCTTGTTTGCTGAATAATAAAGCGCAAATCCTGATCAGACGGCTCCTGTAGTGGACTGATTTGGGTATACACTGTTTGTATATTAAGGGCAATCGAAATCTTTATAGGTGCGCTGTTTTAAAGGACGAGTATACTTGGCTGTAGGGGTAAATGGGTAAAGTTAAAATGTTTTTGCAGACGACCAATATCTAGCAGACGATATTGTGATAAGATAAATGCAATAAATTATTGAATTGAAAACAGTTGAAATATTAAACACGTGCCTGTAATAAAATAATAACAAATAAACACGGACCCCTAGCCTATATTGATTGACATTGTGCATTTGTGTACTTAGTTAAACTCTTAGTATGTTAGCGGTGAGACAATGATAACTTTTGGAAACAGTTTTGATCCTGATGAAACGACGCGTAACGCGGCGTCTCATCCAGATCCAAACTGTTGACACTCTGACCCTGATTTTAAAAGACATTTTGAAAAATGTATGTTTAGAAAAGTAGCAGACGCGACACTAGTTACAGAAGAGCGAATTTATTTTACCCAGTATGCAAATAATTTGGTTTGGTATGACACAATATGACTTAAATGAACTCTAATCACAGGACATTAACTTATCAGTTATTAATCGGCTACTTGGTAAACGTATTTGTTTGTACAGTCAATTTCGTCGTTATTTTTTCCAAATAAACACATTTTGTTGCCAAAAGCTATATACATTTAAATTGCAAATAGTTTGCATCCAGATCAGACGCCGGGTAACCCGGCGTCTGATCAGGCTCCAAACTATTTGTATCTCAGATAAAGATGAGTACCGTAAGAAAAAGAACTGTCATATAACGCATCTTATAATTGCAAATTGTTTGCGTTTGGTTTCGTTTAGACAGGAAAGAACAATGGATTCTCTCTGCAGTACATTTAGCGCTGGTAATATAAGAATAGCGCAAGAATTGGTCAGTTGGTTTCACTGGAAACTCTTTGCTGTGAATGGGATTTGATCAATGGAGACGGGTCAGAATAAACCCTGCCATGCATGTATTAGTCCATTACACAGTACTCGTTAAATAACCAGAGAACCTACATCAGGTTTATCTGTAGGTCTACTGGGCTCCATGCACTTCCAGCTCAGTTTGGTTCTGACCCCGTCCGTCGTTTATTTGGCATCTTATATGAATAAAACATGTTTACCAAAACTAATTTGTAAGTCATGCAAAAGAGAACTGGGACGGCGCCAATAATGTGCCATGTCGCCTGATAAATGTTACATGATTTTAATGCGAACAGCAAGCCTCTTAACTCATGCACATGATCTCACGTTGATTTATGTTTCTCGCTTTCACAGCCATGACGTAGTCATTTACTTTGAAAAATGTATGCTTTTATTTATCAAATATAAAGATTAAGTAGATTTTCTAGACCTTTTTTGAATCAAGAACTATTTAATTGAGTGTCAAACATTTCGGACCCTGACCAGACGCCGCGATAAAGCAGTGAAGGGATTAAATACAATGTATAAAGTGGCATTCGAAAATAGGGTGAACGTAAAACAGAAGGCTTATGTAGGCATGAGCAATTGGTCACATTGTCTTAACCCTTTCAGGATTAAATGACTCGGGAGACTTTTACCCCTTCACCGCTTTATTGTCGTCTGCTTCAGAATTGTTGTCTGCAAGACACGTTTCAAAGTTATACTTCAGGTTGTTTAACTTAATAAATATTGATAAGGGTATCAAACAGTTTGGGTCCTGATCAGACGCCGCGTAACGCGGCGTTTGATTAGGGCCCAAACTGTTTGCAAACGCGATTTAAGGCGTCATTGAGAGTGAAAGGGTTAAAAAGCAAACGCGAATATTCACATATGTTTCCTTTACAACTCTAAATTTTCAAATCGACTGCTCCATTATCTGATAAATGACCATTTTATACTGATTCTCGAGGGTTGGAGACAATGGCAAACAGTGTAGACTCTGAGCAAATGGCTCCTTCAGGAACTTTTAATTTTATAAAGTCATTGATATGTACCATAAGGAATAGTTTCTATATTTTATCAGACGGTAACTTAAAGCAGACTGGAAGTAAAGCAGAATATGTCTTAAGGCACATTCTGCTTTATTTTTAACCTGCTTTAAAATGAACATTCCCTATGTACTCACTGAAAAAGTTCATTATAAGTATATTTAGGTGATCTTGTGGCATCGTTATACTTGTCCATACTTTATTAAACATAAACCTTTTTTATATACATGTATATATATGACTATATATATACACACTCAATTCCAAAAGAAACTGTGCACTTTGTTTTCTGTGATTATTCATTGGCAATTTTCCTGAAAGCCTATGTATTTTGTACCAAAATTTAGATCAGTTCACGAACAATATGGCAGTTATTTCAGATTTTGAGATGATGTCGTTAAAAGTGGTTGTTTTAAAACGAGAAAAAGATGAAGTGTTAAAATCAAAGTTGCAAAGTAACTCTGAGAATTAGACCATGTTCAGTTGGGAATTTTATGTAGGTTTAGATGTGGTTTTATGACTTGTTTTGTTATTATCGTATCTTTCCATCTTTGCTCATGATGCAAGCGGCAATGAGAATTCGCGTAGACCTTATGCGACGTCTAATAACCGCGTCTGGAATGAAACGGTGTCCTATTCCTGAGTTAGAGCATTTGCAGACTCCATAAGATCTTTTCTCCTAAAGTACCGTGTGCGAGCATCATGGTGACTAAGAATATTATTAGACCTATCAGAGAAAAGGCACGAGTCCACTACTGTTGCCCCAAACGGAAAAGACGTCATGCTCGCTGCAAACGAGCAGCCCCAAAACGTGCTGTTAAGATCTGTCCCACAAAGGGTCCTCTAGCCCGGATGGGTGACCGAGCTTTCCGTAGGCAACACAATACGGTCTGTCAACTGATACCGTACTGTCTTGCTGAACTAGATGCCGTTTGAAAACGACATCGAAGTAACGTCAATGTAACAAATTAGCTTGTTTAACTGCTGTCCTAGGTATCTATGCAATGTCTGCGGCGATCTGCCACTTCACTTGTATGTTGAAAACGTTTGAGTAAACGAGTGATTATGTTTCTTTAGTTTCCTAACGTTCTACTCACGTTAGTGACGTTGGAGTTATGAACAAGCATTGTAAAAACTCTAATTTGACTATTTTCATTCAATCTCAGCAAGTCCGTTGGGTACCGATGTGAAGTAAAATGTGTTTTTTTGCTTGTATAAGGCATACTAATTACACTCATGCACGTTTTTGGTGACTTTTTCTTTGAGCTGCACGTGCAAAACATGCAAAATGACGTTTTTCCCAATAAACTAAGAGTCTCTTCATACTAGGTAGTACTTTTGTTATCGATGGATGACCAATAAACATGACATATTGTGTGCGAAATCTTTAACCCATACGTCGTCTAGATATTAAGATATTTGAATATACAAAGTGCACAGTTTCTTTTGGAATTGAGTATAGATCTACTATGTTGATATAGCATCAGTGGTTGTTATCTTTTTGCAGATCAATACGGGTGTCAAAAAGCAAGAAGTCCAATCAGACACCCAGTTATTAAGCATCTGATCTGGATCCAAACAAAAAATGTGCCAAGCAAACTAATTATTTTCAGTTGTTTGAATATCCTTTCAATAGCATATATACAAAACAGTCATGTTGGTTGGGTAATGTTTTGTTATCAGAGGTGATGAGCAGCCAAGCAATTAAGTACTGATACCTTCGTAATCCACTTGTCAAACTGTGATAATGACCGGCATGTTGTATTAACAGAACCATTTTACAGATAAAACCCAGTTTAGGGACCTAAAAATCATGTTGTCTTATCCAGTTTTTCGTTATATCCAGTTATTTTTATTCATCTTAAGCAAGCATGAGGCATTTGAAATAAAGAAGGAAGCAGTCGGGGAATTATTTTTATTTTGTATTAAGCAGTTTTTCATCTTATCCAAGTTCGTTATAAGTGAGCATTACTGTAATAATAATAACGACTTTATTTCATGTGGATACCACATTTGGTATCAAGTAACCAAACCAATTTTCAATATGGTCCACAAACAAAATTAACACAGGTATAGGTATAGGTTTTATTTATACATTGTCAATATTCTTGGTAACAATATCAGAACAGAACATATTTTATTTTGACTTATACATACAGTAGTTCGTCAGTGCTCAAATACAACATAATACATATAAATGTCATGTAAACTATGGCTGAATCATTTAGTCTTTATAACTGATACCAAATAGATAAGACACATTGTGTCCTCGTATCGATATACGCACATTAATCGAAGATAAACTATCTTGATTGGTTTCGAATCAATATCTAAAGAGCAGTTGTTGTCAGTGTAAAATGTGGAAAAAACATCAATGATTCCACTCTTTGTTTCAATTGAATAGTTATTTTAGGCTAATAAAATTCCACCGTGCATGTATGTAGCTCCAAAACGCAGAATGAAATATCGCATAAAGCTCATATACGAGCTTATTGCACTACTTCATGCCAGATTGTGCAGCGTTTTTGTTATCTTCTTTGATAAGTGTATCAATAACGAAAACATATACTACTATTCATTCAATGAGGTTAATACAGTCAGTAAACATAAATACAACATGAATCATGTGAAAAAGGTTCACAATTACAAATCAGTATTTTTAAACCTTTGCAAACAGAGTGGACCAAGAAAGGACAGATCCTGTCGGAGCTCCCCACAGGGACTACTCTTTTACTAATAGAATTTTAAAGATCAAGCTGAAAATAATAATGTATTAGTGTCATTCTGAGAATTCAAGATTTGTTATTTATACATCAATATTCAATAGGTAGAGGCAATATAAAGCCCAAATAAAACGACATTTTAACAAATGGCAACGATCTAGACCAGTGAAATTATATATCAAAAGAGATACCAAAGATACTTTAAAGAGACTCGCAACCAGATAAAAATTAGTAATGTGTAAATATGTGACAAACGCTTATATAAACGGGTAAGAATTAGTTTAGGATAAGAAATTCTGTTTAAAAAATGCATTTCATTAAAATAAATATTGAGCTTTGGTGGGAGTCGAACTCGTGACCCGGCATTGGCGGACATAAGTCAAAATGAGGACACCGCTGGACCCACTGGACCACGGAACTATTCATATATCTGGGATCGATTTAACATATTTCAGTGGGAAGCGATGCAGAGTACATACAACTGCATACTTCGGCTCGGGTTTATGTCTTAGCCCGTGATCAATTTCTATAGCAACTGTAGACGCTATGGATGAAACGATGGAAAATAACTAAAAAACTAAGATTTGAAGACATTTCTAGAGGGTGTTTTTAGACTGGTCATATTTTTCCAATGCCAGATGCACGATAATGCTACCCTTTGGGTTATATTTGACTATTTTCTTTTATTTTTGCAAATGCACAATCTGGTTGCGAATCGCTTTAAACCCTTTAGTCCATGGTATATTTCTAGTATTGAAGAGAGGTGACCACTTAGACCAGGTTGAAAGTAAAGCATAATGAGCCTAAATGTGCATTCTGCTTTACTTTAAGCCCGCTTCAAGATACTATCTACTAGAGAACAGAAAACATTTTTTGATACATATCTATGAATTAAAGGGTTAAAATAACACGCAGGTAAAACCTGGTAACTATCAAATATCCATATGTCTATCGTAACTTCCATAATACATAGAAGCCCTAAAAACAGCTAAGGCCCTGCTCAGTCACTAACCCTTAGCTCATCGCATATTAAAATATAGTCCCTCTTTATATGAATATTAATCAAATCATTTACTTAAAAGTAGAATACAATGTATTTGATTATCTATTTCAGAATCATTTCTTTTCCTAGCAAACAGTGATCAGTTTGCGTGACATATAGCGCACAAAAATGTAGCATATTTAACATCTATTGAGGAGTTGTCTCTCGAGTTATTCGAGTATAAACAAGCTGGACTTGAAAAACTCGACTTTGTTTCATCAAAATTTACGGTTTGTAAGCAATATTGCCTAAAATTCATCACGCACTTCTTCTTTTTATGTATAACGCTTACGATATTGCCATAAATGTCATATTAGAAAAAAGCTCGATTTTGGTAATTTGACAACAACGTTTTGGCTTTAAGTATAGACAAAATCGACCCACCAAATGGACCGAAACGGCCTACCTCTAAAATAGACCGAAACGACCAAGGGTGAAACCAACCGTGTGATATCATCATATTTACTTCGGAGTGTTATGTTTATTTACTAGAAGTTTATCATTTCTATGGAAGGCCGGTGCGCGATGCTTATTGCTAGTTGTAAAATGCCAAATGCTAAATGCGAAATGCTAACTGTGAAATATTAAATGCTATTTGCTATATGCGAATTGCTATTTAAGAAATGCTATTTGCCAATGCCAAATGCTTAATGCTATTTGCGCCGAATGCCAAATGCTTTGACGGACTCCTCAAATGGCGGGTTTTCTCAATCATTTGCCATTCAGCAAATCGCTTTAGCATTTAGCAAATAGCATTTAGGCCAAATAAAAATTTACCTGTGTTTCCTATTACATGCAAAAAAAAATTAGGGACAGACGGTCGGATTTTTTAACACAATCATATAATGATATAGTCTATTTAACTTTTCTGATGGAGTATTTACTATAATCATATTTATATATGAAAAGATATGAATGTATTTTATTTTGCAGAGCCATGGGCTATACATAAAAACCCTAAAAAAATATAAATTCAAATTATTAATTGATAGGTCCCATCAGTACCAAAATTACCTTAAAATTGAAACAGGTATGATTGTTAATCAGTATTGGTACACCAAACTGGCAAAGTAGTGACTTATATATGGTGGAATAAATAATATTTTGAAATGTGTTGTATGCTTGTAAAATATGTCAATAAAATGCATTGTCTGCATGTTGAATATGTCAATGGTTAATTAACTAGCAGATCATAACTGCATGGAAGGTACTTTATGGCAAATTGAGATAAAATTTCTTTTAGATATTTGTTTATCTAAAACACTCAAAAGACTATTGGAGGGAAAAACTAGAGTCGGTCGGGTTACCGGAAACAGAGGTATTATTGCTTGGCCTTAGTACAGCAATTCGCATTTGGCATTAAGGAATCTGCGAATAGCATTTTTGCAATTCGCATTTATCATTTTTGTAATTCGCAAATGGCATTTCACAAAACGCATTTCGCAATCAGCATTTAGCATTTGGCATTTTACAAATAGCATTAAGCATTAAACACACCCTAATAGAGTTTTGTACTTAATTAGCATTTTACGATTCGCATTTCGCATATAGCAAGTCGCATTTAGCATTTAGCATGGCACACCGGCCTTCCATACATTTCAACATTTTCGTTTTTTCTTCAATAAAACAGTTTTCAAAATTAATCGAATTTACTTTAAGCGAAAAATACTGATTTCTTGAGCGGATTCATGAGTACTCAGTCAAGTTTTGAACAATTGACGCTAATCAAAGAAAAATAATGTTTTGATCAAAGAGTTCGAGTATCAAACAGTTTGGATCCTGATCAGACGCATTTCGCAGCGTCTGATCAGAATCAAAACTGCTTGCTCATGACCTTTGTACTCGGAGTAACGCATTGAAGGGCTTAATCATAATATGCAAGCATGCAGTCTAAAATCAATGTCTAACATGCAAACTTAAACAAATTTAATTGATTCAAGTAAAACAAACGGAATATCACCACAATGTGTTATCCGCGGTCTTGTATCCGTTCGAGTTGGTTGTGTAATCAAGATCACACGAGAGGCGTAGCCTAGTAATAAATTTAAGTATGACGGTCCACTGTATATAATTTGCGTATAGAAGTTTCTGATAAACAGCTACAGTGAATATGTTATTCTTTCCCAATAAAAGCGTTTACTCAAAAACTATGAATTCCATTGAAAAACAGATTTGTACCAGATCAGACGCCGCTCATTTCAAAAGCAATTGGGGGATGATAATGTTTTTCTTCATTGTATGATTGTACCAAATATAGACGTTTGACATATGCTGTTAAAAAAGTAGATAAAAAATAATCCTGTCATATATACGTGTATGAATCAATTGAGAATGAGTTGATGTATTAAATCAATTAACTTTTCAGAACTTTTTATCCCTGAATTAGCTAAACGAATTTATGTTACCGGCTATGTATTGTGATTTTCTTTTTAGAAACTGTCAGATAAGAGTTTTAGACCTCACTACCGCCGCTATTTAAAGGCAAGCTTTATTAACGTCGCATATGGTAAACAATCAACATAAGCTCTGTAGAGCTTTTATTGCGACAAACAAGGTATCCATTAACATGCATACTTACCTGGGTATTACATAATAAAGTTAGATATTTTTTGTTCGTGTGTTGGGTGTCTGTAGGTATTCAATCTTTTTGGAAAGGCTTGCTCACTGCTTCATTAACAAACAAAAACATCTTTATTGTAAGCTCTCCATCTACAACATACTTGTTTTCGGATAGTAGATCTTTCATTGGTATGAAATTTGAATAGCCAGAACTATCAGAATTATATGTAAAAATATGTGAAATACTATCATCTTTCCGATAAGTAAGGCAATCTGCGTTGTTTGGAATCAATATTTTGGCTAACACCTCACACGACCAGTCTCTCCAATCAGCTGGTGCCTCTGCTGAGAGATAAATGGATAGATGTTCCACGCCCTTGTTGTCGTTTGCTTTACGTACCTTAAAGTACCAGTCTATGCCATTCACTGATTCTTCGGAGCTTTCTTCTTCGACGAAATTGCTCAAATCTTCAATTGTCAAAACCAACGTTTTAAAGTCACTATCAAGAAACTTTCGATACCATGGTGTTTGAATCCAGAAGAACTTTACGAAATCAGTTAAATGTTGACATGTATCTTCCATTTCTGACACAGTCTTCCCTAGATCAGCTATTCGGAGATCTTTAATTTCTGTACTGATTTCCGGTGGAAGAGGGTTTTTCTTTTCTGCTTCGGTAAATTGATCGCTGTCAATAATAACTGCAATTTTCAGACATGTAGTTTTCAAACTATCTAATTTATGACGAAACGCTTGTTGCAAGCAGACACATATTTCCTCGGGTGACTTTTCAAAGACCGTCCTAACTAGCAGCTCCTCGCAAGATTTCAACAGCCTTTTCACTTGAAACTCATCCGCTAAGGAAAGCAACGTATGTACATTTTCAACCGAAACTCTCTTCTGAATATTTGGATATATGCAAAGGAGAAACTCTGTCATGTGGCTCAGTTTCTTGCCTGGCAGTTCAACCTCCCTGGGTCCTCCCTCTTTAAATTGTTTGTCAAACATTGCTGTAAAGACAGGTGACAGAAGAGACAATATATTGCTGGCAACATGTAGTTTCTCACCCTCTACGATAAGTACCATATCCTCTCTCCAACTCTTTGTGCTGAAATCACAGTTCTTGTATTCAACAGACTCTTCAGATTCCATATTGTCATCTTCAGCAGTTTGCATAGTTTCTCCATTTTCTGTTACATTTTCGTCTACCGTGTTTGTTTCGCTGGACGCCATGTTAGTTTGCCAACACCCCTGCTTACCAGATAGAGGCAGTGAGATTATTGTCCTTTATGAAACCCTTGTTTAAGTTTTGAAACTAAATTAATTGTTGTTAACATTCATACCACTTCCTTGATAGGAAATGAAATAAACCCGTGTCTGAATTCTACTCATAGGTGATACACATTTACATTCATGTTACTTTTAGTTTTTCATTTTAAAATGAAACATGAAATGAGGTAACATAGATTTTCAGATGATTAAAGGATGACCCATCGTTTACGGGGTATGAATAGATTATGCGTTGGTCAGCATAGCGCGCCATGCCATTTGCAAATTAATTCTCTTCTGTATTATCTACATATATACCGGGTATATATAAACACTGTATTTGCTATCTTCCAGCAAGCACACAATGAGAGATCAGTGCAAAATCGTGGCATAACAGGGTTTCAAATGTCCATGTTATGAGGAAGTATAGAATTGCTGCAGTGTCTCCACCATTATTTAGTAACAAAACACAAAGTTGTTGCGCACTGGTGATTTTAAAAGAAGGAATATTTGATATACAACAAAGAAATTACTACTAGCAAAAAGCACAAATGAAAACTCCATGCGCCAAAAGATACGATTTGGTTACATAAAAGGCGTTTAGCAAGGCAAACTGTACAACACATTCAGCAAAAAGCCCACGACATACATGAGTTTTAATCTTAGGCAATAAAGATGTACAAGCATATTTTGTTTGGATTTGGATGTGTTTGTTGACGTCTGTTCCTGTCATTTATGGGCTAATTGGACGCTCCAGAAAGAGGGGAGCGGATAAGATAACCCGGGCGCGATGCCCTATTCTTATTCTTGACAGACTTATCTGGTTCTTTGGATGCCTAGTGTAAAGCATTGATAGATCTGACCTCGGTTTATAAAGTCTCATCCGAAGGACTTGGTCCGGCGAGGGATCGAACTCACGACTCCTGGCACCGCACTCGAGCGTGCTACCACTTGACCACGTCCGCCGGTGAGTGCTTGTGGCGATTCTACATGTATTTGCACAATTTACTCATGAATAGGTTTATTACCAATATCACAATTATCTGCTGCTTACTTTATAAAGCTATTTCCATATCTTATAAATACTAAATTGTCTACTAACATCTAGCATATGGAACTTTTCTTTACTAAGGGAAGGTCTTTTTTAATGTTTTTAGAACTTGTGACATAGCTCTTTTTACATTAAGTTTATGTTAAGTGAAGAATGAATGTTGTAAACTTCTTTGGAAATAAAATATTTTTAAAGTAGATAGGTACACAGGGGTTAACAGGTGAATTTTAAATGTTTTTGCAGACGACCAATAGAGCAGATGATATTGGGAAAAGATAGAACATGTAGTTGAAATTTTAAACACGTGCCTGTAATAAAATAATAACAATAAACACGGACCCCTAGCCTATATTGATTGACAACTGTGTATTTGTGTTCTTAAGTTTGACTCTTATAGTATGTTAGCGGCGAGACAATGTCAACCGTTGCAAACAGTTTGGATCCTGATGAGACGCCACGTAACGCGGCGTCTCATCAGCATCCAAACTGTTTGACACTCTGACCCTGTTAACACAAATTTTGAAAAATCTAATTTTAGAACAGTAGCATGCGCGCGACACTTGTTGCAGACGAACTAAATTTTTTTTTGCCCAGCCTGAAATAATTTGGCTTGGTATGACACAATCTGTTACTTGAATGAACTCTAATCATAGGGCATTAACTTATCAGTTATTATTCCGCCACTTGGTAAAAATATTTGTTATACTGTCAAATTAATTATATTCTTTCTCAATAAACACGTTTTGGGGTTACCTGGCGTCTGATCAGGCTATAAGAACAACGTTGTCAAAAAGCTGTCATTGTCATGTCTACTTATAAATAATGGCAACTTATGTGCGTTTAGTTTCGTTTAAACGGGAGAGAATGACGGATTATCTCTGTAGTACAGTTAGCGCTGATATTATAAGGATAATGCAAGGATTGACCACTTGGTATGGAACGCCGTAGCTGTCTCCTATTGTCACATTTCATTGCATTATGTCTAATCATTATGAAAACTTGTCTACAGATAGTCATATTATGTTCAACGCCTAAGTTATTTTGTTACAAAGTAGTTTTATCTTGTTAAAGAGCAATGTGAACGAGTCTATATACTATGTTTAACAGTTTTCTTGTCAAATACGCGTGATGTTATGTCAATTTACAGTGTTGACTTGTCCAGACGGTGTCTTATCATGTATAATGAACGTGTTGTTATGTCAATATGCAGTGTTGACGAAAACCGTCATGTTCAAAAACGTCATGTTCAAACTATGTCTTATCATGTTCAATACCTATGTCATTATGTCACAAAGCATTTTCATCTTGTCAAAGTGTAGTGTTAACTTGTCTATATGTGATGTTATCATGTTCAATGCACGTGTTGTTATGTCAATGTATAGTGTTGACTTGTCCAAACTATGTCTTATCATGTTAAATATCTATGTTATTATGTTATAAAGCAGTTTCATCTTGTCTAAATGTAGTGTTAACTTGTCCGTATGGCATGTTATCATGTTCAATGAACGTGCTGTTATGTCAATAAACAATGTTGACTTGTCCAAACTGTGGCTTATCATGTTCAACACATATGTCATTATGTTACAAAGCAGTTTCATCTTGTCAAAATGTAGTGCTAACTTGTCTATACGGTATGATATCATGTTCAATGTACGTGTTGTTATGTCAATATGCAGTGTTTACTAAAAACGTCTTGTTCAAAAACATAGTTTGAAGAAGACTTTTTTTATTCAACACTGCATATTGACATAACAACACGTACATTGAACATGATAACATATAATATAGACAAACGAACAATACAACTTGACAAGATGAAACTGCTTTGTGACATAATGACATAGGTATTGAACATGATAAGACATAGTTTGAACAAGACGTTTTTGAACAGGACGTTTTTTGTCAACACTGCATATTGACATAACAACACGTACATTGAACATGATAACATACCGTATAGACAAGTTAACACTTCATTTTGACAAGATGAAACTGCTTTGTAACATAATGACATAGGTATTGAACATGATAAGACATAGTTTGAACAAGACGTTTTTGAACAGGACGTTTTTTGTCAACACTGCATATTGACATAACAACACGTACATTGAACATGATAACATACCGTATAGACAAGTTAACACTTCATTTTGACAAGATGAAACTGCTTTGTAACATAATGACATAGGTATTGAACATGATAAGACATAGTTTGAACAAGACGTTTTTGAACAGGACGTTTTTTGTCAACACTGCATATTGACATAACAACACGTTCATTGAACATGATAACATACCGTATAGACAAGTGCTTTGTAACATAATGGCATAGATGTTGAACATGATAAGACACATTTTGGACAAGTCAACATTGTAAATTGACATTACAACACGCGTATTTGACATGATAATATATTGTATAGACAAGTTCACATTGCTCTTTAACAAGATGACACTACTTTTTAACATAATAGCATAGCTGTTTAACATGATAAAGCATGTTGTAGACAAGATCACATAGCTTTTCGATATAATGGCATGGTCTTTTGAGATGATAAGTCTCTATTTGAACAAAACAAGAAGAAATGTGACAATAGGAGACAGCTACGGCGTTCCAACTTGGTGTCACTGTCCACAACCTCCTGACCGTGGATGGGATTTGACGAATGGACACGGATGAGAATGAACCACACCATGCCCCCAGTCCATTGCTATGTACTTGTTAAATGACCAGAGAACCTATATCGGGGTTGTATGTAGGCCTACCGGGCTCCCACTGTTTGATCATGACACCATCCGGTTTTTATTTGGCATCTTATATGAATAAAAACTGTTTACCAAAACCGCAATCATATCAAAATTAGATACTTAATTTGTAAGTCATGCAAAAAGGAACAGGGACGGCGCCAATTATGTGCCATGTCGCCTGCTAAATGTTACATGGCTTATTGCCAACAAAACGTCCTTAAACTCATGCAAATGAGCACTCTTGATAGCCACTCTTAAAGCAGAATGCGCCTTAACTCTTTCCTCCCTGAAACTTTAAATGGACAATTCCAGTTTCCATTTAAGTCTAGTCCATTTCTGACTTTTAAGGGTTGTTTTTGTCAATGTTTGGCATTATGACAAACAGAGAAGACCCTGATCAGAGGGCTCCTAGGAGCCCTCTGATCTGGGTCGTCACTGTTTGCATAGGACAAGTGTACTATTCACATGTACACTGTTTGCAAAGGACGCCAATATGCGGGACTAGGGTTCAAAGGGTTAAGACGAAAAAACATGCTATGGAGTAAAGGCTTAATGCATACCATTAAAGAACTATGACTGACTGACTATCTAGATATCAAATCTAAAAAAGGACTAAAACACTAGATAAAACTATAACAAAGAGGATATGGCTAAATATAGGTATTCTTCATATTAAAATACCCGTTTAATTGACATAAAACCACCCGGGTTCAATTAGTAAGTCTATCTAAATGCTTGCATGGAATCAAATTATTTGATGAGGTGAAAAGAGCATACATAAGTATTTATTTGATGTACAATTAAACATGCAATATTATTTGTTGTGCGGAATTTGTTTGTACAGATTAATTGGCAAAGTTTGGGGCGGGAGGGGGGGGGGGGGGTGTTAACCCCTTCACTGCCATGGCGCCATCAATTTTAAATAATAAGTATCTGCTTTTATTTCTCAAATTTAGAATAAAGGTAGTTTGACTTAAGAAATATTGAAATGGGTGTCAAACAGTTTGAATCCTGATTAGACACCGCGTTACGTGGCGTCTAATCAGGCACCAAACTGTTTGAAAATAGCTAATGTACTCGGGGTAAGGCAGTTAAGTGGTTAATCTAGAATGCGTCCTTGATTGTCAGTCTCGGTTAAGGATTCATAAAACATTGATATAATACAGCCTACTCTCCGTAACTCGAACTCGTAAAGTCGACTTGTCTTTGTTAAAACTTTTTATGTCCACTGTAAACAAGCTGGAACCAGCCCAGTTGCCGAAGTGCACTAATAAGGGCTAAGGGGCATTCCTCCACCTGTAATAAGCTAGACGTCGAGATAGGACTGAAATACCGTTATTTAAAAGCGACGTAAAACCCTAACAAATCCAAATTAATTCACCCATTTCCCGTCGAAATCGAGGAAACATTTGACCGAGGACATATCCAAATGACTGTCAAAACAGTTTTCACCCTCGTCCGACGCCGCGTCTGATCTGTAATTACTTGAATTTAATTGAATATGACATCATATGTGGCTTTGTTACTTATGTTTTAAGATGATGAACTTATGTGCAAGTCTGAATAAAATATGTTCTGTTCTGTTTGTTCTGTTTCAAAATTTTTGCAAAATTTACCTTAGTTTAAACACAGAATTAGATACACTTTTGTATAATTCCGTGGTTTAAACGACTGTTTGGTTTCGATATATAGGTAGGTTCTATAAATTACGGAATTTGAATACGGGTAAGTCCGACTTCTTACAAGACAGGTTTAATACATTTTTCCAATCAATGCATATCGTTTGCAAAATTAGACAGTAACACACAGTGTAGACTCTGATTGCACACCGCTGTGTCTTCTGATCCCCCTTGTATATCTACATGTATAAAGAAATCTTCCAGCAGACACACAGGGAGAATTCATTACAAAATCTAGGAACATGTATACATGGGTACAGGTTAGACAATCCATTGCATATATAGTTTAACCCGTTCCTCTGCAAAATCGCATTAGGTTGCTCTCAGTTTTTACATTGTATAGCTTCTAGGAATTTCATATCATTCTACATAGGCTGAAATCATTTTCATTAGCGGACTTCAGTACTGCTTATCCAAACTTTACACCATAGCACCCTTTCTTTGCTGCATATTGTCTTAAATTCGACTATTCCACTACTGTTGAAAAATTACCAGTTTAAGGACTGTATTTACAAACTTAAAATCAGAAGAATAAAAAGTAAAACAAATAGTGCAGCTCCTGATCAGAGGGATCCTTTAGGAGCCCAACTGATCAGGATCTACACTGTTTGCAAAATATACATAATATACTGGTATCCAGCATAACAAAGGTTCATCAGATAATTGTCATGTCTTGTCCAAATGCACTTCCATGCTTCCTATTTAAAGTCTGCCTTTGAGAAGCCATCCAAATATAGCAAAGCATTTGAATGAATCTGTGGTCTGCCTATTTCCGCAACACTTGCTTCCTATCTCTCCCACAGAGCCATTTATAAAACAAATGTATACAGTGGAGAATGGAGAAAATGTTATTCTTTCCCAATAAACGCGTTTACGCTAAAACTATTATTTGCAGTGCAAACAGTTTGGAGCCAGATCAGAAGCCAGATAACCCGGAGTCTGATCAGGCTCCAAACTGTTTGCCACCAAGATAAACATGAATTATCAGACATGTCAAAAAGTTGTACTTTTCTACGTTTTAGTGCTTTAGGTTTGCGTACGTTTGCGTTTAAAAGAGAAAGAATAACAGGTTATCCACAGTATCAAGTTATCAAATTATAAACCGCGATATGTATTTGCGGTTATCCCCTTACGCCGAAAAACGCAAACTTGAGTTTGGTTGACATTCTTAAACTTTTATGAAACATATAAAATTTAAATGTAGAGAACTCGGCACCTGATCTGGATCTGGATCAAATCTGCCGTTTGACCTTCGCACATAATCTTGTTAAACGTCATAAAACTATAGATATATATAAACATATTACAACAATTTCAATCTAGTTAAGCAACACACAGTATGACCTTTCTTTTACGATCACTCAAAATAAGTCCGGTCGATGGTATGAAAGACATGTGACAGCCTATTAGCAAGTACAGTGGAGAATCTGTTATTCTTTCCCAATAAACGCGTTTACGCTAAAACTATTATTTGCAGTTCAAACAGTTTGGAGCCAGATCAGACGCCGGGTAACCCGGCGTCTGATCAGGCTCCAAACTGTTTGCCACCAAGATAAACAAGAATTATCAGGATTGTCCAAAAGTTGTTCTTTTCTACGTTTTAGCGCTTTGCGTTTGCGTACGTTTGCGTTTAAACGGGAAAGAATAACACATTCTCCACTGTAATATGAAAGGGAAGCAGAACGTTCATTTAGTAATTTTCTGCTTTACTTTCACCTTGCTTTAAGAAGTCACCTACCTTAAAACACGCAAAACATTGATTTAGTTGTAGTTATAATAGGGTTTTAATTTATATATTATGTTTACACCATATCGGAATTACACCATTTGTTTCCCGTTCCGAGGAATTAACATGCACTCGAATGAATAGGCACCAGGAGTCGCGTTATCGAATACAATTGAAGTGTTCTCAAGTTCATTGCTTTGTTTTTCGTTCGAAATCAATTAAAACACTGTAACCCGTCTGCCTCATTGAAAACAATATCGGTATTATATTGTTGAAATCAGTAGCGCTGACGTTTATGAATACCCGCCCACGAGTACCAACGGACAGCCGACAATAGTTTTAACCCACAACTCCATATCATTATATGCCTTTATTTTTTCCTCCACATAAGAAAATAGTAGTTTAAATTTGTACTGTTATGAATATGTATGAACACCAATACTTTCTTTATTCAAGCAGAAGGTCGGTGGTTCTACCCAGTTGCCGATTTGTGCCTGAAACAGTGCATAAAAAACTTCCGGGATCTCCCTCCACATATAACTAGCTGGACGTCGCGGTATGACTGAACTACTGTTGAAAGCGACGTAAAATCAAAACAAATCAAATCATAGCAATCTGTTTTACTTTTAGCCTACTTAAGTGGTCGCAATTTGAAAAAGGGAGAATTCATTCACCCCTGTAAAATAATGTACCATTCCATTTTCTTATTGAATATAGTCCATTTATAACTAACAAGGGTTGTTTTCTGCAATATATTGTAAAATGGCAAACAGTGCAGACCCTAATCAGAAGATTCCTTTAGCGACCCTCTGATCTGGGTCGACACTGTTAACGTAGGACAAAGGTATCATTTACATGTCAGACTGTAAGTAAATGACTTGTATACTCGTCGCTAGGGCTCAATGTGTTAAACTCTGCCATCGTACCGCCTGCTTACAGTGGAGAATCTGTTATTCTTTCCCGTTTAAACGCAAACGTACGCAAACGCAAAGCACTAAAACGTAGAAAAGAACAACTTTTGGACAATTCTGA
Source organism: Gari tellinella (assembly GCA_922989275.2). Classification (NCBI taxonomy): domain Eukaryota; kingdom Metazoa; phylum Mollusca; class Bivalvia; order Cardiida; family Psammobiidae; genus Gari; species Gari tellinella. The sequence continues at coordinate 54,058,347 of OV277866.1, forward strand.
TAATTCTTGTTTATCTTGGTGGCAAACAGTTTGGAGCCTGATCAGACGCCGGGCTACCCGGCGTCTGATCTGGCTCCAAACTGTATGCACTGCAAATAATAGTTTTAACGTAAACGCGTTTATTGGGAAAGAATAACAGATTCTCCACTGTACTCTACGCTAAAACTATTATTTGCAGTGCAAACAGTTTGGAGCCAGATCAGACGCCGGGTAACCCGGCGTCTGATCAGGCTCCAAACTGTTTGCCACCAAGATAAACAAGAATTATCAGAACTGTCCAAAAGTTGTTCTTTTCTACGTTTTTAGTGCTTTGCGTTTGCGTACGTTTGCGTTTAAACGGGAAAGAATAACAGATTCACCACTGTACAAATTGGAAATGTTTCTTAAGAGGAGGAATAGTTTAAAGACGTAAAACACGTATCTATAGAGTAAATGGTTAACTCATTGATCTTTGAGACTTTAAATAAACAGTTCCAGTGTCAAATTAACCCTTATCCCGCCAAATAAATTGTCGTCTGCTATATTTCTTGTGTGCTTCAAGTTTCAAAGTGCTTCAAAGTTGCTCAAAATTGCTGAAAATGTTGTCCAAGTGTCAAACAGCTTGGATTCGGATGAGACGCCGAGTTACTCGGCGTCTCATCCGGATCCAAGCTGTTTGCATATGGAGCTATAGTCGTGACTGGCAGGCTAAGGGTTAACACACTCCAAGTTTGAATAGATCTATAATATTAGGATTTGATTATTTGAGATTGTATTGCAATATGACAAACAGTTAAAACCTTGATCAGAGGGCTCGTGATCTGGGTTTACACTGTTTGCATAGAAAGTGTGTACTCTTCGCAAATAAACTCTTGGTTAAAGGCGTACACTCGTCGCTAGGGTTCAATGAGTTAAATAAAGCATTTTCGGGAAGAGTGTTTTTCAGGACATACATTTCTTCAAAACACAATGGTTTAAAAATGGGACCCCACGTACATGTATATTGTTTGGCGTTTTAATCCTTCCCATGTCGATCACGAGTTGAATGATGTTTTACTGACAGGTTGGATTCAGATCAACTCCAATTAGCCGGGCATATGATCTGGATCTAAGCTGTTGGACTGTTGGTTTAAGGTGACGTCAAATTAAAACATACATCAACAACTACGTTAAGCTCTTTCACTGCCAACATTTTCGTGAGAGTTTTACCCCTTCATCGTTTCATTATCGTCTGCTTCAATTGTGTTGGTTGCAATGTCGTTTCAAAATTAAAATAAGGCAGTTATTTCAAAACGAGTGTGAAACAGTTATGGTCCTGATCAGACGTCGCGTGACGCGGCGTCTGATCAGAATCCAAATTGCTTGCAAACGCGCTTTTAAGCGTCAATGAAAGCAAACGTGTTAAAAAAGCTGACGATTAAAGTTGAAGGAGTTTTGATAAACATAGCACTTTATTTACATGAAATTTCTATATATGGACCTTTTCTCATTATTTTTTTCACGAGATCAGTATACAAATCGATACGTCAAGTGCCCCAATGGTTATTTGTGGCAGTCCCACTTATATAGTTTTTCCTTACAGCATGATTTGGCAAAACGAAGGTCAGCACCGTTCAAACGAATGCTCTTTTGATCCTGGCAGTTTTAAAGGCAAGTTGAAAGTAAAACAGAGAGCTCTTGTATGAACTTTCTATATATTTTACTTTTATCATGTTTCAAGAGCCTATCTTCTTCTAGAGCGCCCCGTTTTACTTCCATGATTATTTCAAGTCCCCTTTAATGCAAACAGCTTTGAAGTTGGAGCAAACCCAGACGCCGGATAACCCGGCGCCTGAACATGTTCCAAAATTGTTTGCCACTCGGACGACATGCATCCAACTTGTTCAATAATATATTTGTCATTTTCTCCAGTTTATTTTATTTCGTTTGTTTTTTGTTCCGTTTAAATGGGACAGAAATAAAGTATTCTCCACTGTATATGTACTGTATTTTGAATACGTGATTCCTCAATAGCAAGGCCCATCCCCAACTTGCTTTTAAACTATTAAAATTTCATATAACGTGTGGATCCTGTTTATACCAAAATGGAGATTCAAACGGTTTACATATATAGGGTTTTCTATTACCTAAAGCTTTCTTATATCTAGATCCTTTGCTTGCTAATCGCTAGTGCTTTAGAATTTGCAAACATTCTGGATCCAGATCCGCGAAACACGACGTTTAATCAAGACACGACCTGTTTGACTTATTGAAATCAAACTTTAACCCATTTGTGCCCTCAATCCCATATATAGGACATAGGCAAACAGTGTAGACTCTGATCAGACGCCGCATTTTGCGGCGTCTGATCGAAGTTTACACTGTTTGTTGATAGGAACATGAGCAATTTCAATATAAAATAAAATGAAAATGAAAATTTTGACCAGGCGTCCCTTTGTTAAAAATGGACTAATCCATATATAAACATGGAAGAATCCACTGGGCGCAAATGGGTTGAAAGCAATTACAGACAACAACTGTAAGGCAGACTACATTGCACAGTGGAGAAGGCACTATTCTATCCCAATATATGCATTTACGCTAAAACTATACTTTCAATTGCAATTCTGTTTATGTACAAATCTAGATGTTTTTATGTTAGTCCATTGAAACCGTTTCAAACGAGTGTCAAACGATTAATTTAACACCAAGTTACCCGGTTTCTTATCTGGGTCTACGTTACTTGTCACTCTTATCACACGAGGCCAATGCTGAAGACGTTATGTATACATATTGGGTGGCCTAAATGGGAACAGTTTGATTTCAAGAAGGTTTTTAATTAAACCATAAGTATTTGCTTAGTAGTTTCTCTCTTTCACTGTCAAATTATCGTTTGCTGACCAATTGTATTCTGTAATTTTCTTGGCAAATTCAATATTTCGAAATTATAACACAGTATATATTGATATTTATACCAAACAGTGTTAACTCTGATCAGATATTGATTTACTCGGCGTCTGAGCAGGATCTTCACTGTTTACAAAGAAAGAAGATTGCGCTATTGGCAGTGAAATAGTTGAGAGAACTAGCTCGTGAATGCAAATGAATTAGTGTTTCCCCTTCACTATCAAGTACCGCACAGACACTTGCAAATACAGTAAAACCTCTTTATTTCGACCACAAGTTTGAGTTAATTAGTATATGTTTACGACAGGTGACTGTTTAAAAGCAATGTGACCATCAATCAGAAAGCTCCTTAAGGTGCTTTCTGCTTTACTGCCATATTGCTCTCAACTGTCATTGGTCTTTTATACAATCAATTGCCTTCATTTTAGTGGTCGTCATAGAGAGGGATTACTGTAGTTTGGATTCTAACCATACGTCAGAGTTTTATCAGACTCCAAACTTTAGACTTCCGTATCAAACGGTTTCTATAACCAAAATGACTAAAAGTCTAATTTGAACAAATAAATGCGTTTTATGATCTTTAAGCAAACAGAATCATGGCAACAAAAATATCACGTTTTAATGCTGGAATTAGATACAACACCGTATATTTTGCGCCCCAACTTTGGATAAAAATTGGCTACAACTTTTGCTCCAAAAATTATTAAGCTTGGCTCCAATGTTTTTCATTCGGCGCCAATCATGGCGAAAAGTAAGAATATCTCAGTGGGAGGCCCAGGGGCCCGTTTTATTAAACAACTTACGCAAATTGTTTGCGTAAGTCAAAATTTTAAATGTTAATTTATATTTTTTATTATCACTTGCTACAAACAGCAAATAGCCAGATCAGAGGACGCGTTTTTAGCGGCTATTTGCTGTTTGCATACGTTTATGATCGAAAAATAAGAGTTAAACGATTTTGACTTACGCAAAAAATTTGCGTAAGTTGTTTAGTAAAACGGGCCCCTGGTGTTGTTTGTAAAGGTGGATCGCAAGCGGACCCCCGCATCTCGAGTTCCGGAAATGTTCATGAATTACATAAAAAACTGTGTGGTAAGTTTCAGTGCCTTCCTTGATAGTTCAGTTGGTAGAGGTCATAGGTTCAAATCCCATTCGTTCCAAAACGTCTGGTTTTTGTTTGTTTGTAAAAATGCCTATTTTATTGATGCAGATAAGGGACAGGTTAATTTTTGTCTTCGGTTTGTTAGAATCATTGTACCCAGGGGAGGTAACTCTGTTTATGTTAATTTATTGTCTGAATTTCTGGAAATCATGTTTAAAAAAGTAAAGTCGAACATTTTTACTGAATTTTTGTCACTAGAAGAATTAAGTAATATCTATCTAATAAGTCTAAAATTAGTCTATGCTAAACAGCTAGATTTTTTTGTAATTTGCAAGTTAGAAACTTTTTTCCGATTTTGACTTTTTTAAACATTGATATTAATGCTATTAGTTAAGTTTACATGAAAAGGGGACAGATTCGTTTAACTCTTTCAACACCATGGGAAATTACTAATGACAGTTGCTTACAGTGTATACCCTGATAAGAGGGCTCCTATAGGAGCCCTCTGATCGGGGTCTACATGGTTTACCATTTTAGAGCAGTATTTATCAAATGACCAATAATCCCAAGTAGACGGGTTCATGTTTTGGTCACTGTATTTATCCACAAGGGAACATAATAACCCACGACATTTACTTATTGTTGAACGAGTTAATTACACTGAAAATGACGTGTGGAACAACAATAGGTTAACCCATCTCAATCGAAAGATTTGCTCCCAATTTGATGCAAGTGACTGCCACTTTTTAACCCTTATCCTGCGGTGATGTCGTCTGCTTCGAAATTGTCGTCTGCAAAGTTTGTTAAATTCAGATTTTTACATTTTTAAGTAAAGAAACCTAAAGAAGAGTGCCAAACAGTTTGGATCCAGATCAGACACCGCGTTACGCGGTGTCTGATCTGGATCTAAACTATTTGCAAAAATCAATAAAGTCGCGACCAGCAGGCAAAGGGTTAAGCATTGCAAACTTCCCAATCAAATGACTAGCTTTAACCCTTCCAACACCAAATTTCATAATCTTCTTTAACTCCTTCGCCGCCATAAGGTCATCTGCTTTAAAATGTTGTTCAGACTATTTTTTTAAGCAGCATGTTCCGAAAAAATATCGTTATGGGCGTCAAACAGTTTGGATCCTGTTTACAAAGTCGACTCAATGTCACCTATGACATTGTAAGGGTAATTATTATTATTATTTTTATCATAACTCTTATCATTCTTATTTTAATTACAGTGGAGAATCTGTTATTCTTTCCCAATAAACGCGTTTACGCTAAAACTATTATTTACAGTGCTAACAGTTTGGAGCCAGATCAGACGCCGGGTAACCCGGCGTCTGATCAGGCTCCAAACTGTTTGCCACCAAGATAAACAAGAATTATCAGAATTGTCCAAAAGTTGTTCTTTTCTACGTTTTAGTGCTTTGCGTTTGTGTACGTTTGCGTTTAAACGGGAAAGAATAACAGATTCTCCACTGTAGCACATGTATTATTATTCTTATTATTATCAAACTAGACTTATATAGATCTAGCGCTCTTTTCACTCAGGAGCCGTGCGTTTAAAAGCGCTTCCCATGAAAGTATATCCATGAACTTACATTGAAAAAGAAAAAAAGATTCTTACAATAAAGAGAAAAAACTAAAAATAGAAGCTCATCCTGAAATAGGGGTAATACTTCCGAATGCCTGTTATATTGAGTTTTAGTGTATTGTGATGTTATAGTAGGTGACATGTGGTTTAAACGCCATCTTATATAGGTACATGTACTTCAAAAGACTTGACGGTCGTAATATAGAGGGGTTACAAATGTAATTGAAAGGCTTCGATACATCTATTGTATAAACAGAGTGACTGAAGTGCCTTGATTCCTCCCTATGTACGTCAATGAAAAATAAGAATTAGCTCCCATTGTATACACACGTGTACAATATTATGAAATAATCCTTTGACCTATTATCCAATAGCCTATTTCTCATTTTGAAGACAGTTGATCACTTAAAACAGGTTTAAACAGAAAAGCAGAATATGCCTTAACACATTCTGCTTTATGTTCAATCTGCTTCACGCCACCGTATTTTATCACTTGAAGGAATGCTAATTGCCTGCATGCATGAGCCTCAGGTGACAGCTTAAAGCACGATGAACGTACAGCAGATAGTTATTAAAGGAGCGTTTTGTTTTACGCTCACCTTGCTTTAAGCAGTCACGTGCTTTAAACACCTGATAATGAACCCGATTTAGTGGTTGTAATAGAGAGGTTTTACTGTACTGACAAATGCACACACGATTTTTAAGGTAAACAAATGTTGTTTGTTGTTTAAAAGCAAGCGATTATATGACAACCTGATAATGAAACTAAAGTACAAATGTTCTTATAGGTTACTGTACTTTGCCTTCCAGAACACTCGAATTTAACTATAGTTTCAACATAATTCTTTTATTTAGCAAATTATATTGTGACAAAATGTTAATTTTGTATTAAAATGTTTTTTATATATAATATTATCTTGCAAAGCTGATAATGAACTTGAAGTACAATGGTTCTATTAGGTTTGGCATATATGCAGGACATGGTATGAGTGGCTGCTAAGGTAACCGGCTTTAATTTTTATGTCAATTGTTAATTTTATATGACCATTTTAACTTACCAACCTGATAATGTTACTAAAGTACCATTGTTCTGATAGGTTGTTGCACTTTACCATAAAACAACTTGACTTTGACACATATTTTCAATACAATGCATTTGCTGTTATTTAGCCTACATTATGAGTGGTTGCTATGGTAACCAAATGATATTTCATGTTAAAATGATTGTCATATGACACTGGTTACTTGTAAATATGATAATGAAATTACAGTACCATGGTTCTGTACTTTTCCTTAAAAAGAACTTGAAGTTGACTTGCATTTTCAATAAAATGCACATAATTAGCAATTGCTAGTGGTTACTAAGGAAACAAACTGTAATTTTCATGTTAACAGTGAATGTTTCTATGGCAGTGCTAACTTTCAAACCTGATAATGAAACCAATAAAAGTAAGTGTGTAATGGTTCGGATAGTTTGCTGTGTTTTGCATTCCAAATATCTTGAATTTGCCACATATTTTCAGTAAATCTACTTTCTTTTGGCTGGTGTTACCATAGTTATCAATGGCATCAACCAGCATCTGCATGTGTCGCCCTCTATTTTCATTTTATAACACTATAGTATATTATTATAGTAATTAAAGAGTGGTACTGGTACATTTTAAACAATCCAGCTCAGTTGTATAGGAAAATACAACATTGAAAAGTTGATAGTTTCGTTGCCATGGTTATCAACATTACAGCCCTAATCCTCAAATATTTCTTCCCAAATAGTAATCAACACATTTGCTATTTGTTTTAGTGATGATATTCAAGTTCAGCATGGATGCTTAAATTATCTACCATTCCTTAAAATATGCAAAAAATCATGAGTTCTTACTTTCAATATTTTGACCCCTAAACCTTGTACGTGCGTATTAATCAGGTGTTAAGTTGAGTTGAAAGCTACAGTGTTATCTTCTTGTCAATACGTCATATTTTAACATACTAAATTGATGTCATTTCAGGAAAAAGGCTATGAATTTGTGAATATTTTTACTCACCAAATACAAAGGTTTTTGGGAAAGTCTTGTTTTCGCGTTGCCATTGCAACCGGATACCGGAAATAACATTTCGGGGGTATTTTTCTCTCCATTGCATGCACAGTTACCATGCGTGTCACAATGTGGTTAATGGTTGCAGAGAACTTCCCTCTCTTAAGCAGACGACAAGCGTCAATGAAAATTATAATTGAATGTCACATAGTTTGATTGACTTTTGCAAACAGGTTGTGTCTGATCAATCACTTAAACCGATATTAAATAGATTTAGTTCGTTATAAGTGTACATAATATGGCAAAATATAATTAAAGCAACATATAAGAGCCATGTAATGCACACTAGACATCAAGGGTAACACAAACAATGGAACTAGTTTCATTATTTCCATTGTCGTTCTAGATTCTAGTGGCAACTTGGTACAGTGGAGAATCTGTTATTCTTTCCCAATAAACGCGTTTACGCTAAAACTATTATTTGCAGTGCTAACAGTTTGGAGCCAGATCAGACGCCGGGTAACCCGGCGTCTGATCAGGCTCCAAACTGTTTGCCACCAAGATAAACAAGAATTATCAGAATTGTCCAAAAGTTGTTCTTTTCTACGTTTTAGTGCTTTGCGTTTGCGTACGTTTGCGTTTAAACGGGAAAGAATAACAGATTCTCCACTGTAAGACACAGATATCCAGACCACGGTAGTATTATAGAAACGTATTACAGATATTATCTTAAAATATATAGATCTATCAGTATCACAGAAAAAACAACTGTTTTTACTGAAGCTCAAAGTGTGTCGGTTTCAAAATGTCTTGACCGTGTTCACTATTTAACACAGCGGAATATGAGAACAATTCATAAGAATAATAATAAAAGAATAAAGGGAAAGAAACCTATCTGATTAACTCTTTAACAGCCAACGGCGCCAAGATGCGTCTTTGCAGACAGCTTTGATCATGTTTCTTCAGCCAAAACAGCCCTAAAGCTGACTTTAGAAATAATACAGACAACACTACCAATGCAGACGATATTTTGGAGGTAAGATTATTAAAGCAGACGATAAAACTAGGCAGTGAAAGAGTTAACCAAAGTTAAGGAAGCAAATGAATTTAAACGAAGCCCTGATATGTTTATGCAGGAACTGCAATAAATACAGAAGTACCATCAATTTAAAGAAGTCTTATTTTTATCTAACTAGAACGTGTTAATATTATACCAGGCAAAAAAAAGAAACGTCCACAATGTAAAGGTGTTCGCCTTTCAGCAAATTGTTTTCAACCTATACAAATAAATATATCTACAGATAAAACAATTAAATTCTCGTCGGTAAACAATCTGGTTTTATGAATTTAACGCTGTCTGTAGAAATGACGAACCCATGATCAAATAAGCGTTCGCATTGAACATTAAACATGGTCAATAGCGAGTATGTCCTCACTACGCATCGACGCATGCAACACAACGACGATACACTGACCTGATAACACCCCTGATCACTTGTTGGGACATTTTTCGCCACTTCTGACGCAATGCTAGCCACATTTGTTCTAACGTCGAAACGCCGTGACGTGAACTTGCGTTACGTCATACCTAGTCTCAAACATGCTCTATGGGTGCCAAGTCCGGGGATCAATGAAGCGTTTCGATGTTGTTGGCATGTAAAAGGTCGATGGTTGCGCTTCCGACATAAGGGCGGGCATTATTTTGTTGAAACGCGCATCTGATATGACGCTGACCGAGTGACGTTGACATGTATTCCTAAGTAACGTTACAGACTTATTCCTAAGTAACGTGAACCGACTTCTGAAGTTCTGAGGTGGTTAAGGCGTGTGTACCTATCACCAGATGTTGACAAAAATCTTGGGTGTCTAGACCTTGGTACATGTATGTCGTCGATACTTCCGGTTTGTTTGAGAAAATGGAAATAACGTCGTTGTTGACTGACGTAACATTGACGTCAACAACTCATGAACTGTTATGAAATAGTTATTTAAATCCTATTATTTCACATTTATAAATGAAATAAAGCTTCTAATCTAAACCTCTGTCGGAGATGACTAATATTTCTTGTTGAAATGTTTCATATACCTGCAACACGACGGATGCTGATACCGGTTTACAACGTCCCGATGGCTCGGTTACGTTCTTCTAGCAATAATCGAGGCAAAATATTACCGCATTCTATCGCATATGAAACTTTAATGTGATGTCTATGTGCAGAGTAAGATGTTTCTCGCGTTATTTTCTCTTGCTACACGTGCAGTACAGTTTGTGCACTTCCAGGCAATTTGACCGCCACTAGCAAACAACGTCGGACATATACACGTGGTAAGCAAGAATTGCGGACCAAATTTATCCAAAAGAAAATTAACATTGTTGTTTTTCTTCAGAAAAAGGATGTCTTAATTAATGAAACAAAAAAATAGTGAAATATAATCAGTAATTTTTTAGATCTGGTGATATGAAGTTTAACACTATATATCATAGTGGACGTTTCTTTTTTTTGCCTGGTATAAATCTAAATCGACTGGACTATTTACTTAGTCTGAGGATGATCATGCCACAAATGAACACCTCTGGAAATAATTGCTTTCTAACCGAAGCCGTTGACTCTAAGAATGGCGCAGCGTCCGTTTTCAGTAAAAGTGAAAGAAATCGGGTCTTCTTGAACATGAAATGCTGTCATGTTTGACCTTGTATAGCGATTATGCGCAGAGCTTAAAGGAACAAAACATTCACTAAGATAGACAGGAGCAGTGTCCTTTGAAATATTAAAAACATGAGATTTGTCAACTCTTTTTGAAACTCGCAACCAGTTGAGATATTTCAAATGATTTGTGTTTATATGTGTTCTTTGGCAAACAAAACGGATTAATCTATTTTGAGTTGATTGAGTAAATTGTTTGTAAGTTTTGAGTAAGAGCTTGGTACCCCCAAAACCACAAAACAACCCCCAAAACCAAGGGACATTATTGAATTAGTTTCATGATCAATAATTTCCTTGGTATACCAGTAAATTAAAAACTTGGGTTTTACTGTACAAAAACGTCAGACTGTTGTCTGCCTTTTGTAATACCTGATCTGGCAATTGCCTCAAAAGATAAAAAATTGGTCTGAAATAGAAGTTTGATAGTATGCGTGTTTGTGCAACATAATTTGACGTCGCAAACCAAGAGATTTAAAAAAAGATTGTTATTTTCTAAATCGTATTGTATTATTAATCTAAGTGGCAAGTTTATAGCCTGATCAGACACCGGGTGACATAGCGTCTAATCCGGTTCTAAACTATTTGCACAGGAAACTATTGTTTTAGCATAAACGCGTTTAGTGGGAAACAATAATGCAGGGCTCCAGATAAGAGGAGTTTTTCAAAAACTTAAATCTTTATTTCTGCTTTAAACCCCATGGTGTCACTACTCATTAGAATCGTCTCTTCGAGACGATTCTATTGAGTAGTAACATCATAGGATTTGGTGCTGAAATGAGTGAGAAACAGGTGGATTTGTGCAGTTTACTCCCTCTTATCTGGAGCCCTGATAATGTCTTCTCTCCTGTATAAATAAATATAACCCCATATCAAGATGAAAATCACTCAATCAGCAGTTGGCATTTAAACCCTAAAAACAAATTTGTCAAATTTTCTAAATAAGCAATGTGTTATTTTATAGTTTACCAACTTTGCGGGTGTTCAGGTAAACGGGCTCTATCACGCGATTTTGTTTACCGAATGACTGTAACTCAAAATTATATACAACGTGTGTACTTAATTACAAGGTTAAAATACAAAGTCAATAGCATTGTTTTCCAAATTTCGTACGTTGACCTTTTCTCTGTCTAGTTGCAGCTTGACTGATACAAATTTGAAAAACGGTTCGGATCCAGATCAGACACCGAGCACATCGGCGTCTGACCAGGTTTCAAAATGATTGATACAAGTTTGTATTTATGTTTGACAATTCAAAATTTCATAAAACTTAATTCAATAATAATTGCAGATATATTTTACAATTTTCAAGCAGACGAAATCTTGACAGCTGAAGGGACACAACTCTTACAAAACACAATGAAACCTTGCAAACATCTACGTAGATAATTTTTAAAGGTTATTTACACTACTAGTCCCACACTCTCAATCGAGAAAGTTCACCAATATTTTCTTAAATTATAGCAGACATCACTCTGAAATCTTTTTCAGACGACATTTTAGTCGTCAAAAGGACGGGGGAAATTTTATACTGTTGGTATATCATTCATGTTTCTATTTTTGGTTGGAACAGTCTATAACATTGTCGTAAACCAATCGCGCACCTGCTAAGTTAAACCATTATCATGCCAGCCGATGGTTAATTTTTGTGTTTTTAAACAGTTTAGATCCTGTTCAGACGCCGAGTAACTCGGCGTCTGATCAGGATCCAAACTATTTACACTGGTTTCTAGGTTTATACAATTAAAGTAGCAATATGTTTTATCGGAGAAAATGCTTAGGACAATTTTAAAGCAGATTACATTGTAACAATAGAATAGTTAACAGCGCTTCCCTCTGGGTATAAAAGCGTCCTGTACCTCGCTCTCTAAGTAGACACGTGAAAGCAGACGAAAAGAGACCGAGCTAATAGCGGCTTAAACTAAATTGGAATTTAACATTCTTTTGGTGATAAACCTACATTAGGCCAGAAAATTTAGATGTTCAAATTTATTTGGACAAACTGAAGTGAACTTTGCCTAAGTGCATCGGTTGACAATATTGTTGAAGGAAGGAATTTCATCAGATCTCGGGAATTCGACGCGCGTGACAAAAGTAGAGAGTCGAACTCATCGGATGAGACGAGCTTGGGGAAATATTGAGTGGATCAGTTTGTTTTGAGAGATAAAGTAACTTTACAACTATTGATGTTCAATAAACAGGTTAGCGTTTATTGAATGGGGAGTGCATGAGATTAAACTGTGGCCTTATTCGCGGTTTTAATCAAGGACAGTTGACTTTCTTATCCCAGGGCTCGAGTCAGTTTAGCCAGGGGCTGATAGCTGAAGTGTCTTCTCTAGTTTATCAGGCAGTTGGAGTCGTTAGTTTTGTTTGATTTTGCCACGGGAGAGCAAAGATCGTATAGAAGGCACTCGTCATTGATTACTTTACATATCTTGTCTCTCAAGTACTGATCTATCTGGACTATCGCGACAGCGACTGACATGGCGACTCAGACGATATCCCGGGTGCCCCAAATGGTGACTGATAAGCCACGCACAGTACAACAAGAAGATCTCAGTTACCCGGTCAGCAAACGACTGCAATCACCATTGTACGTGCCACCGAACGAGTTCAGGATGAAACTTCTGAAGCGGATATTGTCGGTGGACGGTACTATAGACAACAAGGCTTTACAGAAGCTACAGAAGTCCTCAACCGACAGAACGTTACAGGCAAATATTGTCTTCCAAAATGGAGATATTGGAACTCTTATATCGATAGACCGTTTTACCGACAATGTCAACGAAGAAGAAAACGAAGCGGCTACACAAGAACAGACACTACCTGCTCTCCAGCCTGTGGAGACTGAAAAGGCAAACAGCAACCCGACAGGAGAGAAGAGAGTACGGCCGCTAAAACTGCCACCAATAATGCTGCCACCCGTGCACTCCACCGCGCCCCGGCCGCTGATATATAGGGACTTTTCCGGGCCCGTTGAGATACCTGAACCCTTAACAAACGACGACTGGGATGAACTTGAGGACTGCAGATATCTTAGACCTTCAAAAAAGCAATTTAGAGACATAAAAAGAACGGAAAGGAGCTTCTTACAGTAACCAAAGACACTGTTTAATTTGTAAAAATAAACGTGTTATCAACATGAAGCCAATTCTAGCCTAAATTTGTCCTGTTTCGAGGCCGTTTTGCGAGTGATATAGCTTCAGTGCTAAGTTCATCGGAACGGTATAGACAACGAAAGTTCGGGACATTCGGTGTCAGCCAGTCCGTCCAAATATGTGGTGCCAATCTTCGACAAAGCTTTGCAGTGTGTCATTAGGATTCAAATTGGTGACCATGGAAACTGTTACCCGGGGCTAGTCGGAGACGTTCTCCATGTTCGAAGACTGTGGTGTTGGGCCCTTGGCAAGTGACGTACAAGACGTTTCTTTGTTATGCATGGAAACTTGCTACAAGCGACGTCTGATCTTTAAGCTATCAAATCTGAATGTAGATGGTAGCTTAATACAGGACAAAATGAAGAAATTCTCTCTATAAAGGAGCTTTCATCATTAAGTGTGTCCAGCATTAATCTGCCAATTACTGTGAAAAAAATTAGGGCTGCCATACGTTGATCTTGAAAAATCCTAAGAAATCCAAATTTTCTATTTTTCAAGCGCGATTACTTAAAGCAGGTTGAAACAAAAGTAGAGTGTGCATTTAATTCTACTTTACTTTAAGCCTGCTTTAAGCTACCATCTGCTAGGATAAAAATCCGAAGATTTCGGAAAATTCCGGAGAAATGGTAGCCCAGAAATTTAAGTTTGTATTTTTATTTCAATGATCGCTTTAAGACACATTTGACTGTACAACCAGTAAAACAAATTAAAACCTTTTTAAAGGTGGTCCAAAATAGCATAATTACTGTAAATTATTGGGGAATGTACATGTTATTGTATAAAGATTTAAGATATTTTTGTATGTTTAACAAAAGGTGCTAAACTCAGTCAGCGCTTTTAATAGGGCTGTATGTAAATATAGTAATTACAAACAGTATTTCTTAACTCACTCTCCCCTAAATATTAAAATTGAAAATGTCAGCTTACAGAAAAGTCTTGTCCATTCAGTGTTAATTTTGAATATATTGTTGCAAAATGACAAGCAGTGTAGACTCTGACCAGAAGGCTCTTGTAGGACATGTTGTCTTGTCATTAGTAAACTGCTTGTAAATAACGTTTCAGATCTTCACTAGGGGAATTGGGCTAAGGCAATCTATTTTTTGTGTGTTTTGTTTATTTATGTTTCCGTTGCCACGCAAATACTTTTACAAAGGAATCGTTATTTTGAGCGGAGTCGTGGAAATAATTTCGGACGTTGCAAACAGTATATACATAGATTAGCCTAGTTACAGTGGAGAATCTGTTATTCTTTCCCGTTTAAACGCAAACGTACGCAAATGCAAAGCGCTAGAACGTAGAAAAGAACAACTTTTGGACAATTCTGATATTTCATGTTTATCTTGGTGGCAAACAGTTTGGAGCCTGATCAGACGCCGGGTTAACCGGCGTCTGATCTGGCTCCAAACTGTTTGCACTGCAAATAATAGTTTTAGCGTAAACGCGTTTATTGGGAAAGAATAACAGATTCTCCACTATACCGGGTTGTCAAAACGGCTGCTTTTCTTGGTCTATCCTGTTTGTTACTGGCTGGAGTCATGATCATCTATTACCACTATATATGCATAGAAACAATGTAATATATGTAATTGTTTGACTCCACGTTTCGTTTACACTTGGGAAGCCATTCAAAAAATAAATGTTTTCTTTCCTGTCTCTTAAACAAATTATTTTGATTGAAAAACAGTTTGGTGCCAGATCAGACGCCGGGAAACCCGACGTCTGATCAGGCTCAAAACTGTTTTTAAACACATATAAAATGATCGTTTGTATGTTCAAAAAGTGTTTTTTCTGTACTTCATAGAATTGCGTTTGCGTTAAGTTTCATTTAAGTGGGAAATAATCTTTCTCACCATATCATCAGCAGTTTGTGGTTTTCATTTGTTTTTGAGATATGCAAGTAGATCTATATCACTTACTAGCAACACGTTACAGTGGATAATACGTTATTCTTTCCCGTTTAAACGAAACGAAACGAAACGCAAAAACGTAGAAAAGTGCAACTTTTAGACAATTCTGATAATTCATGTTTATCTTGGTGGCAAACAGTTTGGAGCCTGATCAGACGCCGGGTTACCCGGCGTCTGATCTGGCTCCAAACTGTTTGCAATAGAAATAATAGTTTTAGCGTAAACGCGTTTATTGGGAAAGAATAACGTTTTCTTCACTGTAGTACATTAATTATGAATAACATTAAAAAAAACTTCGCGGGGGTCTGAATAACCCGTTGAAATTTCGTTTACCATTTAAAAACTATATGAATGGATAGCATTATTTCATATCGACATATTCCGTGTTTAGTTTGTTAATTGTACATGCCTTTACTTTTAACTGTGGCATTGTGAGTTCCTTTGATTCTATGTAAATATTTAAAGTGATGTTCCATCAATAATGACGACTGGGTCTTTCATTCAATGACAAAAAAAATCATTATTCAAACGAAACGGCAACTCTTTTTGTCAAGCCATTTACTTCATTAAACAATTGTCGTCTGCTTTCAGTTCTTAGATTTACGTTTAAGGTAAATTGACTAAAGTAATGTCGTAATGAGATCCAGATCAGACTACGAGTAACTGGGCTTCTGGGGCTTGTCTTGCGAAACGTCGTACGGCAAATATTGTCGTAAGTCAGATTCTAAAATTCTCCATTATTAATCATTTTTCCAGTTAATCCTGTAGTGTTATATCTCTTTGGAATCGTCTTATCTGATATCTCTTTGGAATGGTCTTTTCAAGACGATTCCAAAGAGATGTCACACTACAGGATTAGATGGAGAAATTAGATGCATTTCTAAGTTTTGACTTACGACCGTTTTTGTCGTACGACGTTTAGTAAGACGGACCCCGTATCTTGACCCAAACCGTTTGTCATTTTGAGTTATTTGATTTTTAGTTTAACCAGTCGAAATTTTTTATACATACGGCATTTAATCAGCATTTCAAGTGTTGCAGTGGAGAAGACGTTATTCTTTCCTTTTCCTAATAAAACGCGTTTATGCTAAAAACTTTATGTCCACTTCAATGAATGTGGCGACAAATCAGACTCCGGGTAACTCGGCGTCTGTTCAAGCTCCAAATTCTTTGTCATTCAGATTAAAAAGAATCGTCAACATTGTCAATAAATTCCAGTTTGCTACATTTCAGTATACAGTGGAGAATCTGTTATTCTTTCCCAATAAAACGCGTTTACGCTAAAACTATTATTTGCAGTGCAAACAGTTTGGAGCCAGATCAGACCCCGGGTAACCCGGCGTCTGATCAGGCTCCAAACTGTGTGCCACCAAGATAAACAAAAATTATCAGAATTGTCCAAAAGTTGTTCTTTTCTACGTTTTTAGTGCTTTGCGTTTGCGTACGTTTGAGTTTAAACGGGAAAGAATAACAGATTCTCCACTGTATTGTATTTATGTTTCGTTTCGTTTAAACGGGAAAGATTAACATCTTCTCATCTTGGATTAACAATGACTGAAAATAAAAGGTATCGAGAAAGGGTTTCAATTTTCATGAAAGGGAAATTTGACGCCCAATCTTTCAATATAATCTTTATTACCAATACAGCAAATCTTCGTTGTTACAAGCAGTTAATAGGAGACCAAGCAGTTGTTTCAAATATAGGTACAGTACCATGGAGAAGACGTTATTATTTCCCAATAAACGCGTTTATGAATATATCCTTATGTCAATTGCAAACGGTTTGGAGCCAGATCAGACGCCGGGTAACCCGGCGTCTGATCAGGCACCAAACTATTTGCTTTTAAGTTCAAAGACGGATCGTTAAAAGTTGTAAGAACTTGCAATTATCTATATTTAATTATTGCATTGTGTTTTGTGTATGATTTCGTTTAAGTGGGAAAGATTAACATCTATCCGATTGTGCATGTGACAGCCTAACACTGGGTGGATGTTTAATATATAGAAACGCATGTAAGGGATTTCTGATATACTTTTACTCTGCATTAGGCAACCACGAAACCAAGCACTTTTGGTTGGTTGTTGAAATAATTTTGACAATAAACTCTACACTGAATATTGAATATTTACTTTGTGTAAATGTTTTTTGTTGAAGATACCCATATGGGATTTACTCCTTTATAAATGAAATTGCCGTCTGCTCTAAATATAATATGCATAAACTTAAAGACTTGAACTTCACAACCCTGATCAAGCGCCACGTAACGCGGCGTTTGATCAAGATCCTAACTGTTTGTCACTCATATCAATATTTCGTAAGCCAAAGTATACCGAAAATTAAAATTTGAGAAATTAAAGCAGACGACAATTGTTAAAAGCAGATGACGTCATGGCAGTGAAGGGGTTAAATGTGACGAACAATAGTTTATATACAGGCGATATGACCTGGGGACAACTTTAGTATACAGGAAAGAAAGACTTGGGTAAAGAGATAAAATAGTAATTACAATAAAAGTTTTATGCCCTTTTTAACTGATACAAAAGCGAGCAAAAATCGATTTTGCTGTATTGGGATTGACTGAATAACGTCACCACACCTTACAGCAGAACTGTGCTATTATCTGGAGTGGAGAAAATATTAATATTTCCTGATTAAACGAAATGAAACACCAAATGCAATGCAATAAGATTTAGAAAATGACGACATTTGGAAAATTCTGAAGATTTATTTTTATTTAAGAAGCAAACAGTTTGGAGCCTGATCAGACGCCGGGTTACCGGCGTCTGATCTGGCTCCAAACTGTTTGCAATTGACATAAGTATCGAAAGCATAAACGCGTGTATCGGGAAAGAATATGATCAACTCAACTGTAATTTGTAACACTGTACATTTGCAACAGCTTTCTTTTGGTGTAAGGTTTTTGGATTCGTGAGGTGCTGGTCACTCGGGGTCAACATTGCTTGATTAAAGCAGACCATAGGAACAGTTGAGAGACCTAAATTCGAGCGAATATACTATTTGGTTGTTTTAACATTGAGTTAGGTAGACACTACATGTACCGTGAAGACGTTATTCTATCCCAATAGACGCGTTTACGCTAAAACAAACAAAATGTCCATTGAAAACAAGTTGAAGCCAGATCAGACTGCGAGTAATTCGGCGTCTGATCTGGCTTCAACTTGTTTGCAATGGAAATATTATTTGATCTTCCTCCATCTTCAAATTGTTTGCCATTCAGTTAAAAACAAATCATGAACATTTTCAGAAAACATTTTTTTACATTTAATTAAGCTTTGCGTTCAATTTCGTTATGATGAGAAATAATTCGCCATTCTACGAGACACAGTACCGCTGACCATAGGTAGTATAGTAAATACAACGAGCTAATATGTACAGTATTAAAATTTCGTGACAGTGTAGATAAGTAGCCTCTTAAATTGTCATAACCCATTGTGGCTCTTAAAATATCGTCTGCTTCACGATTGTCGTCTGTAAGTTTTAAATGCAGGTGCTAAACGTTAAGGTTTTGACTGACTATTGTGTGTGTTACTGTAAAGCAGACTGGAAACTGATGATCAAGTTAACCCTTTACCTTATAGAAGCGACTTTAAGCACATTCATTTTATTCATCCGCTGAAGAAAATAGTTCCAAATTATACCGTAATGAATATGTGTCATATTTAATACTTTTCTTATTCTAGCAGTTAATAGCTTAAAGCAGGCTGAAAGTAAATCAGAATGCGCCTTAGGGCGCATTCTGTTTTACTTTCAACCTGCTTTAAGTAGTCACATATCTTCAATACTAGAAACAATGCTATCAGGTAAAGGGTTACAACGAAACTAAGCGCCGTGAAACGCAGAATATTATAAAGGGTGAACATAGGTGAGCATATGCATCCCGTAAAAGGGACAAAGGCAAACAGTATAGACTCTGATCAGACGCCGCACATTGCGGCCTCTGATCAGAGTCTACACTGTTTGCAGATAGGAATTTCAATATAAAACAAAACGAAATGAAAATTTAAACCAGGCACTCATGATATAAAAAGGACTAATCCGATATATAGGCATTGAAGAATCCACTGGACGCAAATTGGTTAATTTATCTGACATGTTGACGATTTATTTCTATTTGAGTGGCAATTTGAAGGAGGGGTTTCACAATATTTATTAACCATTTCTTGGAATAAGTCCTTGATTCCAAATCTAAATGGCTTTTGTGCGTTTCGTTTCGTTTAAATGGGTATGTATACCGTATACCCACATGGCAAGGGCTAAGAGGTATGTATGCCTGTACAATTATTTATGGTTTTAAGGTACTTGTGTCAAATATTGACCTAAGTGATTTTCCTTGTATATTTGTTATGGCATGTATGTTGATTTGAAACGAATAAAATGAAAGGGAACGATGTTTAATATTTTGTTTGTATGTACACCCCAATGACCCCATTACAGTATAACCTCTCTGTTACGACCACTAAAATGAAGGCTAATTTATTGTAAAAAAGACAGGTGACAGCTTAAAGCATGGTGAAAATTAAACAGAAAGCTCATGAATAAGCATTTTGTTTAACTTGCACCTTGCTTTAAGCAGTCACCTGTCTTAAACACATACTAATCAAATCAATATAATGGTGGCAATAGAGAGGTGTTACTGTTTTTGAAGTCACGTATCAATACAATTGGAAAAGGACGTTATTCTTTCCCAAAAAAACGCCTTTATTATAAAAAATATATATCGTTATGTCCGTTGCCAACAGTCTGGAGCCAGATCACAGACCGGGTATACTTGTTTGGCTCCTTGCATCTGTCTAAATGAAAATTAGTTCGACAAGTTTATGTTGGCTTTAAATTTCTGTAATTTTAAAAGAATTTGCGACCTTGCAAAATTAACCCGTTAAACCCAATATCTAACTAAAGTGGACAGTGGCAAACAATGTAGACCCTGATAAGACGCTGCGTTACGCGATGTTTCATCAGAGTATACACTGTTTGCTATATCATATGAAATACAGTGTTACCTGCCTACAACGGCCATCTAGACAACAATTCCCTCCTTACAACAACACTTACCGTTGTTTCCAAAACAAAACAAAGTTGTCCAACTTTATCACGTCTGCTATATTGATTGCTTAAAATTGTCAACTGCTGTTTTTCTCAAAGTTCAATAATAGACATTTTGACAAAAAAAAACCTTAATTACGGGTGACAAACAGCTTGAATCTAGATCAGACGCCGCGTTACGCGGCATCTGATCTGGATTCATGCTGTTTGCAAATGTAAGCCAATTCCCTCCCTATAACGACTCCCTCCGAACAACGCACACATGTTTGTCTCCCATTGGGTGTCGCTGTATAGAGAAGGGGCGCTGTATTAAGCTGTATGGACAGAGACTGCATACAGTGTCTTTAGATCAGACCAACCTTGTACATCTACAATGAAACCTTCCAGCAAGTATAAAGGGAGAGTTCGTTGCAATATCCAGGTATACATGGGTTAAGTCAGAGGCCTTAGAATATGTCGGTGAAATCAAAAGTTTGGCCTAAATTTTGAAACGACCACCAACAATAACACAAAATTAGAACGCGATACCAACACTGGAGCTTGGCATTGACACACATTTACATTCTCTGTCCTCAATATGCATCAATATTATGGTCAAAAGTTTAGACTGATATCGAGAAGACCCTTTCACAACAGATTAACCTATTACTACAGTCCCGTAGGGTCGGTAGTCCGATTCACCCCTTGAAATGAATAATAAAATATGTTCCATTGTTTGCTAATAATGGTCAATAAAAATACAGTGGAGAATCTGTTATTCTTTCCCGTTTAAACGCAAACGTACGCAAACGCAAAGCACTAAAAACGTAGAAAAGAACAACTTTTGGACAATTCTGATAATTCTTGTTTATCTTGGTGGCAAACAGTTTGGAGCCTGATCAGACGCCGGGTTACCCGGCGTCTGATCTGGCTCCAAACTGTTTGCACTGCAAATAATAGTTTTAGCGTAAACGCGTTTATTGGGAAAGAATAACAGATTCTCCACTGTAATATATTGTAACATAGCAAACTTTGCAGACCCTGATCAGAGTGTTCCTAGGGAGCCTTCTGATCAGGATCTGCACTGTTTGAATATGACATGTGTACTCTTCACAGATATACTGTTAGTAAATGACGAGTATACTCGTCACTAGAGTTCAATGTGTTAAACCATGTGACATTTGCAAGCAATGTAGATCCAAGCGATTAAATTTGGTCAGAATTTAAATATCTGACAAAAGTGAGTTTCGCTGTTAACAAATACAGAGAAACAATAGAGACAATAGAACTACATCAGACAAAAACTTAGAAGCATGCAGCATTGGTACATGACACCCGTTCACGGCTTAAGATGTCGCTTGCCCTTTTTCCCTCTAAAATGAAATTAAGTACCGGTATTTACTGAAAAACATCGATATTGATTTTAAACTCTTTATATGTTTGGAACTTGATCAGACGGAAAGATCTCGTATGGATCCACACTGTTTGCAAATGCAAATGCAGCCGACCTTAGCAGTTAAAGGGACTTTAGAAGGCCTTCGCAGAGATGCGCTGTTTGATATCAAGTTCTAATCTGATTCGTGAAGGGTTTCTCACGTACAGTAGTGCACCGATTGACCACTAATCTTAAGGCTAAATCTTCTGTTTAAACAATCAAGAGGTAGCATATCTAGGGCTTTGATAATTCTTATGTACGTTTGACCTTAAAATCGAAATGTTCCGAAAATTCGGGCAAGCGGCGACCTTCATCAAATTCATACATGCGGCTATCTGACATTTTAAGATAAAGTTCCTCTATAACGACTACTAAAAGGGAAAAGGTTATTATCCGTGCTTAAAGCAGGTTGTTGTTTAAAGCAGTTTGAAAATATTTAGCAGAAAGCTCCACCAGGAGATTTCTGTTTAATTTTCATACTGCTTTAAGCTGTCATTTGTCCTATAACGTAGTATTTGGCTCTTTTTGAGAGTTGTCGTAATAAAGGTACGTAACTGTCTTAAAAGCAACGAATATTTTGACTACATGTTGATGGCCATTCATAAATGTGGAAACCTTTGTGTGTATGGTTGTAGGCGTGGCTGCTGTGAACATTGCATCATGAACATCTGCACAGTGGAGAAAACGTTATTCTTTCCCGTTTAAACGCAAACGAAACGCAAACGCAAAACACTAAAATGTAGAAAATGTCATTTTTCAAATATTTCTTAAAATTCTTTTTTATCTGAGTGGCAAACAGTTTTGAGCCTGATCAGACGCCGGGTTACCCGGCGTCTGATCTGGCCCCAAACTGTGTGCAATGGAAATAATAGTTTTAGCGTAAATGTGTTTATTGGGAGAGAATAACATATTCTCCACTGTACCTAAAATCTCATCACATAGACAATGATTGCTGCAAACGCAGCTATCATTTTAACAGTTACCATCGCCAAACATCACCAGCATGACCGCCTTAATAGCATCGTCATCGTTACATGTAAGTCTTATAGCCGTCAATATAATCACCATCATCATCATCATCATCACCAACATCATCATCATCATCATCATCATCATCATCACCACCAACATCAACATCATCATCATCATTATCATCATCATCATCATCATCATCATCATCGTCGTATCATCATCATCATCATCATCATCGTCGTCATCATCATCGTCGTCATCATCATCATACCCACTGCCCGAACTGGCAGAGTGGTAAGACTCCACCAAAATGTGACACCAGTATACTTCCACACACATGTACATGCACCACACTCATGGGGACCAACTACGTATTATCATCAAAATGTATTGCTACGACAACCTTTATGGGTATTATAATAAATTTGTATTCCTACGAAGTCAGTGTATAATAAAGTGAGAAATGTTTTGCTGCGAAAACAAAATTGCCTTCGTAGGAATACAAATCTGTTATAATACTCATATATTGACAATAAGTTGTAGCAAAACATTTGATCATAATGCGTAGTTGGCTCCCAGTGCCACCGCGCTTTATGACCATTATATGTGCCGTAAAACCCAACTCAAACAACTCATCGTCGTCTTCATGTACAATACCTTCAGTGGAACAGACTTTGGTCTTTCCAAATAAACGCGTTTATGCTAAAACAATATTGCCCACTGCAACCAGATTGGAGCCAGATCAGACGCCTGGAAAACCGACGTAGAAACTATGTTTTGCAGTATCTTTAACCAGAGGCTTTTAAAGTCTCTGCTTTAACCCATTTGTGCCCACGACCCCATATATGGGACATAGGCAAACAGTGTAGACTCTGATCAGACGCCGCATTATGCGGCGTCTGATCAGGGTCTACACTGTTTGCTGATAGGAATTTCAATATAAAACAAAATGAAAATGAAAATTTTGACCAGGCATCCCTTTGATAAATAATGGACTAATCCAATATATAAACATGGAAGAATCCACTGGGTATACATGTAAATGGGTTAAGGACATGTGGTTGCTGAATTCATTACACGTAGGTAGGCCTAATACCCAAAGATTCTATTGAGCATTTAATCATTTTATTCAGAATGAAGCAGATACCTTTCTTTAACGCGTGACTTTTCTCCGCAATGACGTCATTAAAATAAACCAAATACCGTCTGCTTTCATTTCTCAAATTTAGATTTTAATCAAAACTGTTTGACATCCATGTAATATATTTCTTTAGTTATAATAACGGTTATTAATAACTCAAGAAATATTTTACATGATTGACAAACAGTTTTGATCCTGATCAGACGTCGCGTTTCGCGACGTCTGATCAGGATTCAAGCTGTCACAAAAAACGATTGGGTAAAACATTGGAGGTGTAAACGATATTCATAAAGCTTCACTGAATGGCTTATTAACATAATATACATATATGGCTTCACCACCTCAGGTTAAATTTCAAAAAGAGGATATTACGTTTCAAATTCTTACAAAAGGCCGTTATCATATATATGCATTTCGCCCACAAAATAAATATTTTACCATAATGACATTTAGTAAGATTTTTTGTCGACTTAACCTTTAGGAAGCTATGCAGTTTTCGACTGCATTCGACTGCATTCTTTTTCAACTACAACAGAGTGCTGAGTAGATATATTCTTCGTTTTAATATTAGAACTATATACATGTACAGTGCTCCCTCCCTACAACGGCCATCTCAACAACGACAACCTCCTTACAACGACCCTTACCGCAGTTCCCCAAACAGAACAATTTTGTCCAACGCTTTTATTGCTGCAGTATCGTTTGTTGAAAGATGTCGTCTGCTGTTTTTCTCAAAGTAAAATATCGGACATTTTGACGGGAAAAACCCTTAATGATGAGTGACAAACAGCTTGAATCCAGATTACGCGTTACGCAGCATCTGATGTGGATTTTGTTTTCAAAATGTAAGCCAATTTCCCTCCCTATAACGACTCCCTCCGAACAGCAAACACAATTTTTGTCTTCTATTGGGTGTCGTTGTAGAGAAGGAACGCTGTAGAACTATATGTAAATGTATCACAAGAGTGACGAACTGTTAGGATTAAGATGCAACGTCGAGTTACTCGGCGTCTCATCGGGGTCCAAATTGTTTGCAAATATCACTATATACATGTAATTTTGTATACATACAAAGCCTGTCTTAATTAAGTCGTCTGCTATAATGTTTAACCCCTTTCACTAGTCACAACCCAGCCAAGTACAATACCTATTTGCAAACAGTTTGGATCCTGATCAGACGACGCGTTACGCGGCGTCTGATCATGATCCAATCTGTTTGACACTTATTTCATTTCAATATTTCTTAAGTCAAATTTGAGAAAAAAGTAGACTATTAAATAAAATGGCTGACGTCATGGCAGTGAATGAGCTAACAGCCGACCGTATTGTCTGATTTAATATGATCTGTATTATTGTTTCAAAGCTGAATTTCGAACAGTTTGGATCCTGATCCTGATGACGCTGCGTCTGATAAGGACCCAAACTGTTTGCAAAGTCGCCTGTAGTCGCTTTTTATATATAAATGGCGATGAAAGGGCTATTTAACGGATAAGAAATGCGATATTTGCATTGATTTCAAATGTAATCATATATCTCGCGAATTTGCCATACTTAATTGCTAGCAGTATGTTTTATGCAGATCACACATAGAGTAAGTAACGAATCCAACCTGCTTGGTACTCGTAGCGATCCTATTTCCTCAAAATGCTTTAAATTTAGATTTGAAAAAGAGCTACAGACGACAATCAAAACTGGTGTCATTTGGTGATGAACCGGTTTACAGCAGACGGAAACATTATGGTGAAAGGAGACCGAAGGGTGAAATCAAGTGGAGTTCATTGGGAGGTCTACAGTCGCTGTAGATGTTATATTTACCCACACTTTTAACCTTTTCCTGCTGAAATACATGTATCGTCTGTTTTGAAAGTGTCATCTGCAATTTTTGTAAAATTTAGCTTTATACAGTGGAGAATCTGTTATTCTTTCCCAATAAACGCGTTTACGCTAAAACTATTATTTCTATTTCAAACAGTTTGGAGCCAGATCAGACGCCGGGTAACCCGGCGTCTGATCAGGCTCCAAACTGTTTGCCACTAAGATAAACAAGAATTATCAGAATTGTCCAAAAGTTGTTCTTTTCTACGTTTTAGCGCTTTGCGTTTGCGTACGTTTGCGTTTTGCGTTTGCGTTTAATCGGGAAAGAATAACAGATTCTCAACTGTACTACCTAAAAGTGAGTTTCCAACAGGCTTGATCCAGTTTACAAATGCCAGTCAAGTCCCGATCGGAAGGTAGAGGGTTGAATGTTTGAGAATTAACTCATTCATCCCTGAAACTTTTAATGGACAATTCCAATATCAAAATGCGTGTAGTCCATTTTTGACTATTTCGGGATGTTTTTAACAATATATTTCAAAATGACTTACAGTGTAGATCCCGATCAAGAGCCCTCTGATCAGGGTCTATCCTGGTTGCATATGTCAAGTGAAATCATCACAGGTATACTGTTTGTGAATGACGCGTATACTCGTCGCTAGGGTTGAATGTTTGAGAATTAACAACGCTACTCACACAATTCTTCAGAAACTGACAAGCGGACAGTATACTGTCAATGCATATTTACTTAGGAAATACAGTTAGTACAAACAGTTTGATGTCTGAAAAGAATTTTTTTTCATAAAGAGTGGAGAAGACAATATTCTTCCCCAATATACGCGTTTATGCTAAAACTTTTATGTCCATTTAAAACAGTTTGGAGCCTGACCTGAGGCCGGGTAACCAGGTGTCTGATCATACTCCGAACTGTTTGCCTCTCATATTAAAATTAAAAGTGTGTTGTAGCCAGACCAGATGCAGTGTTAACTGGTATCTGATCCCAGGTTCCTATTATTTTGCAATGAACACAATCATGTTTTTTGGCGAATAATAAAATAAACTAACGAGTTAACCACTATAGACTCTTTGGTGATACCGGTATCTAAGACAGGTTCGTAGACAGGTTCGTCGCTGAGATCTGTCTATGATATACTACCATCACCAAACCAATTTGTATTTATGGGGACTTTCTGAAGACCCAAAATGCAAACTTTGCAGTACTTAGCGTAGAACATAATTATCCTATCCTCGTGCAGTGTACAAACGGAATATTACTATACTTTGCATATCTTATGCACCGGATCACTCGAGTTGTGTGTGTAAAGGCTATATCCAACGAGACCGGAGGTCGAGTTGGATATAGCCTTTACACACACAACGAGAGTGATCCGGTACATAAGATATGCAAAGTATAGTAATGTTCCTTTTATTATATACCTCTTATAATAAAAATAAAATGAAAAACGATAGAAATGTTTCGAGCGTTACTATAAATAAACGGGATTTCCCATACGTCACACTTCGGGGAATGGCGCATGAAAGTAAATACTCGCTATTACGACCACTAAAACGAATGCTAATTGATTAAATAATAGAGAGGTGACAGCTTAAAGCAAGGTGACAGTGACTGTCACCTTGCTTTAAGCGGTCACCTACCGTAAACACCCTAATACTTAACATAATTTAGTGGTCGTAATAGAGAGGTTTTACTGTAGTTCCGAACTTCCGACTACACAGTAAACGTTCTTTTCCCATTACACAAGGTACATGGGTAATACGGAATTTTCAATCCGTCAAGGTGTATTTGTTCGATAAAATACAGAAATATTTCGGGCAGAACATTGGTAGGTATACAATAAATAGCATTATCTGATGGCAGAAACAGATGGCGACATGACAAAATCCTGAACGAAATTGCTGCCCACTTAGATGCTGCAATACGGAAGAAGCAACCAGTGGCAAAGGGTCCAGTATTCGTCTATTTCATGAAGGCAGGAGAGTCAGCTAGATCTACAGGTATCCTGGCTACTGCAAGGGGCTGAGACTTTCAAGTGAATCTCAAGAGCCAGTTAAAACTTCCACCAGATGTGGTCATCAGCGGACTCAGACCATATGCGCTGTTGCAATCGAAAGGCACAAAACAACTAGTGAGTCTGGAACTAACTGTAACATGGGAGGAAATGATGAAATAAGCCATTGAAGGGAGGAAGGTAAAGTATTAGCCTTTGATAGAAGAGTGCCAGCAGAGAGGTTGGAATACCTGGTCCTTGCAAGTTGAAGTCGGATGCCGGGGATTTTCGGGAGAGTTATTTTGGAGAGCCTTCAGCATTCTTGGCATCACAGGAGCCACCACCAGAAGGAAGGCAATAGGTGACATGGGCAAGGAGAACCAGCCACACAGCGGCTGTGATAGAAAAGAGAGCCACTATGGCAGAGCTAACCAGCTCCTGGCCAAGATTGATCACCTTGGTCGGCGCACCTCTGTTGAGGAAATGCGCCATTTTGAAACGTCTAGCGAAGGAAATCCCATCTGATGATGGGACTGGTTTTGCAGTGTCAACGTTGTATCAAAGCAATAGTAAAATAAAAGATGAAAGTCTATACTAATTTGGCAGTGAAACGGTAATAAAGTGACAGCCGAAATCAGATTACAACATAACCCCTATGAATAGGTCAAAATGCTCGGTGTAGGTAAGCTTCCGGTTGAAGTAGGTTTCCGGTTTAGGGGATTTTAGCAGACATTGAAAAGAATTCGAACTACAACAGTTTAAGACAGATGACGGATTTAAGCAGAACATTTGTTCCAGCTTGTTGCATGTATCAAGTGTATACATGTAAATCTTATCTGGAGATAATAAAGATAATCATTGTTATTATTACCACAATGTAAGCGTAGGCGTGAAAATGCGATGAACGGTTTAATCAGTGTGAAATGATTAACCTGTCTGAGTGACCGTAAGTTATCGTTCAAATGACTGTGAAATAATAATATCTGGTGGTTAACCCTTTCACTGCCAACTTTTTCGTGAGATTTTTACCCCTTCACCGTTTCATTGAATTTGTAGTCTGATTACATTGTGTTGTCTGCAATGCCGTTTCAAAGTTAAAAAATTAGGCAGTATGACTGAAGAAATTTCAAAACGATGTGAAACAGTTTGGATCCTGATCCACTGGCACCAGAGTCATGGACTTTTTATGTGTATGTGTATGTGACTTTATCTATACCTCTACCGATATATATTACAAGTCCACGACTCTGGTGCCAGTGAGATATGCCTCTACCTACCGGTCTGCTATTTTACTATAAGATCTATTAGATATAGATTCTTGATCTATAAGATGTTCCCCCAAACGTTAGCAATGTCTATCGTATGGGATTGGAATAACAATTTTTTTTTTATTTTTTATTTTTTTTTATAGATCTAGATCTAACACGATGAGCTTCTACCGGTCTGCTGATCTACTATTATAAGACCATGGTATGTAACCAATTCTACACCGTGTCACTTCAACCACAAGAATAACTATCTAAAACGCATTCAATCCAAACCAAATCTTTTGCAATCCATAGATAAGATATTTTTCTATCCAAAATACACTTCTTCGACGGTTGATTTGAATACGTAACTACAAGAATCAAGATTGAAGCCGGTATTTTACCAAACAGGGATTTCCTCCACCCCCTAGCTTCCGGTTTAGACGAAATGAAAGTAAAGTTTGCGACGAGCGATTTGATTGGCTGATTGAAAAAAGAATGTATATACCGGAAAGATGTGTAAATATATAATTATCGTTCTCATGATTTTTGGTTGAAATTGTTAATCATGCAGTTATTAAAGTCTTGCATTAATATAAGTTCAGCACAATTGTGCACAATGTGACGCTGTAATCAGTAGTTTATTCAGTTTGACAGAAGCGCGGGAAGACGCTCGCGCGAATGACGTCAAGTACAGAAAACGTTATTCTTTCCAAATAAACGCGTTTATACCAATACTATTATTTCATTTGCAAACCATTTGGAGCCTGACCAGACACCAGGTAACCAGGCGTCTGACTAGGATCCAAATTGTTTGCCATTGAGATTAAAATTAATACTACAAAATAGTAAAAAGCTGTCATTCAATACATTTTAGTGACATGCGTTTGCGTTTTGTTTGCGTTTAAGCGGGAAAGAATAACGTATTGTCTACTGTACGGGAATACTCTCGCGTGAATTATTCAGCCAATGAAATTTGCGCTTACAAACGCTTTAACTTGACCCGAGGTCAACCGGAAGCTAGGGGGTGGAGGAAATCCCTGTTTGGTAAAATACCGGCTTCAATCTTGATTTTTGTAGTTGCGTATTCAAATCAACCATCGAAGAAATGTATTTTGGATAGAAAAATATCTTATCTATGGACTGCAAAATATTTGGTTTCAATTGAATGCATTTTAGTAGGTAATTCGTGTGGTTGAAGTGACACGGTGTAGAATTGGTTACACACCATGGTCTTATAATAATAGATAGCAGACAGGTAGATGCCAATAGTCAACCCATATAGATTTTTTTTTTATTTTGATTTTTTTAAATTGCAATGCAATAACATAGACATTGCTAATCGGTGGGGAAGATCTTTTAGATATAGATCACTGGCACCAGAGTCATGGACTTTTTATGTGTATGTGTATGTGTTTACTTTATCTATACCTCTACCGATATATATTATAAGTCCACGACTCTGGTGCCAGTGTCCTGATCAGATGCCGCGTTACGCGGCGTCTGATCAGGACCCAAACTGTTTGCAAACGCGCTTTTTAGCGTCATTGAGAGTGAACGGGTTACTTACACCGGGTACAATGATTATTTGCAACCAGTAACGCGGCATTCTTAATTGCAATATTAGAGTCGGGCTTAAGCCGTATATAATGAGAGATAACATGTTTACCTTTCAAACATATATATCCTATTGTAAAGTTAGTTTTAACTATTTCCTGTCAATATGTCGTCTTCTTTAAAAAGACCCATCTGCCAACATTTTTGAAACTCGAGGTAATGCATCTCTAAATGAAGAAATATCGATACGAGTGTCAAACTGTTTGGCTCCTGATCAGACGCCGAGTTACTCGGCGTCTGATCAGGATCCAAACTGTTTGCAATCGCCATTGTAGTTGCACTTTGAAGGATAAGGGATTGAAGTGTCAACATTGACACGACTTGTAGAAGGTTTTAGCTTTTCGCTATTGTGAATTGTCTAAGTCGATATAAATTATGTAGTATTCGAGTATCATAATACCTCTCCTAATCTCAAATATATCTTCCGCAATAATCCTTCAGGTACATGTACGCTCGTTTTATATTGCAGTAAATCTTCAAATATAAAGGACTCGTTTTCGGTCTTTAAGAACAGAGCAAACAGAACAACAAGTCCATTTCCACAACTTGTACAAAGTACTCCGTTTGCACATGCACAATAACGACAGCAGACATATTTTATACCAAGCTTTCTGAGGTGGTTATGTTATATTATATAAATACATGTATTTGGATTAAATTAATACTGTTTTAAGTTACAGATAAAATCATCTGGTAAATCATTTATTTAAGACATCGATTAATCGGGAGGTTGAATGTAATGCAGATAGTACAGTGGAGAATCTGTTATTCTTTCCCAATAAACGCGTTTACGCTAAAACTATTATTTCTATTGCAAACAGTTTGGAGCCAGATCAGACGCCGGGTAACCCGGCGTCTGATCAGGCTCCAAACTGTTTGCCACCAAGATAAACATGAATTATCAGAATTGTCCAAAAGTTGTACTTTTCTACGTTTTAGCGCTTTGCGTTTGCGTACGTTTGCGTTTAAACGGGAAAGAATAACAGATTCTCCACTGTACCAATAAATAAATAATTAAATAAATACCAATACGGGTTTTGCATATAACGATCATCTGCATTTTAAAACGTAATTTACGCGTGGAGGTGTTATTTGATGATATCACGAAATAATAACTTTTATTCATTTGTGATAATATCCAGAGTGATCGGTCCCTAAAGAGAGGTAAGTGACAATCAAACCTCGATAAAACGGACTAGCTTAAGTCCTACATACCAGTATTTCAAAGGTAAATTGTGCCTTCACTTAGAAATGTGCACAGGTATGTTTGACTTTAGCGAGCAAGAGTGGTTGACATTTTATTGTAACACTATGGACAAGTTCGAGTTAACCGTGTTAGAATTATCACCAGGGACAGTATTTACAATACATTATCTTTATTATCAATACATGTACAGTGGAGAATCTGTTATTCTTTCCCGTTTAAACGCAAACGTACGCAAACGCAAAGCGCTAAAACGTAGAAAAGAACAACTTTTGGACAATTCTGATAATTCATGTTTATCTTGGTGGCAAACAGTTTGGAGCCTGATCAGACGCCGGGTTACCCGGCGTCTGATCTGGCTCCAAACTGTTTGCAAAAGAAATAATAGTTTTAGCGTAAACGCGTTTATTGGGAAAGAATAACAGATTCTCCACTGTACATGTACGACTGTAGCTTTTCATTTGGATCACATAATGGGACTGTAAAGCTTTATTCTATATGAACAACATGTGAAAAGTATGCATTCTGATTGTATGGCAATATACAGGAATGCACGTGTCTCTGATAATCGATGCAACAAATCATTATTTAACCATGTCACTAAAAACTTTATAGTCTGCTTTAAAACTGTGGACTGTATTATTGTTCTATAGCTAGAACTAGGTCAAGGTGACCGAATATTGTATATCTAAATGAATGTCAAACATTTTGTATCCTGATCAGACGCCGCGTTACGCGGAGTCTGATCAGGATCCAAACTGTTTGCCAAATCGACTATGGTCGGCCAATGACAGTGAAAGAATGAATTGCTCCTCATGACGTTTTTCAGTTATCAAGTTATCAATGCTTCGTGGAAACAAATGTAGACTGTAAAACGACAGTACAAAAACGAATAATGAGTTATGAGCTTGCTTTTAAAATACGTTGAAAAAATATTGACAAAAACGACAATTTTAATTGGTATGTTTGTACAAAACGTCAAATATTGCACTCCGTTCAAAGGGACACTTTTAAAGTTATTTAGATAATTGCTTTTAGATAACATATCTTCTTTAACCCCTCGCCTCCATATTGTTTCCTGCAACACAGGTGTTCGTAGACAAGTCAATTAACCATTAAACTGTCGATGGTGAATCGGCTTGTATTTTAAACAGTTTTGATAAAGATCATACGCCGATTACCACAGCTCAAAACAGTGGAGAAAACGTGGTTGTTGTCTGTTTAAAGGAAACTAAACTCAACCATAAAGCACTTTAATGTAAAGAACTAGATCTACCTTTTGAAAATACTGACGATTTATTTTATACACGAGTGCAAACAGTATGGAGCTTGAGCAGACGCCGGGTTACCTGGCGCCTGATCTGGCTCTAAACTGTTTGCAAAAGACATACAAAGTTTAAGTATAAAGGCGTTTATTGGAAAAGAACAACGTATTCTGCATTGTATCAGGTTCCAAATAATGGCGGCACTTTCGGTTACTTGTTTTACAGACGGGATTGTGGTAGAAGAACTGTTGACACAGGCCTACAGTGAAGAAAACGTTATTCTTTCCCGATAAACGCGTTTATGCTAAAACTATTATTTCTATTGCAAACAGTTTGGAGCCAGATCAGACGCCGGGTTACCCGAAGTCTGATAAGGCTCCAAACTGTTTGCCACCAAGATAAACATGAATTTTCAGAATTGTCCAAATGTTGTACTTTTCTACGTTTTAGTGCTTTGCGTTTGCGTTTCGTTTGCGTTTAAACGGAAAAGAATAACGTATTCTCCACTGTACAGTGAAGGAAGATGTTGCTCTTTCAAGTAAGTGTCTTGATGCGGAAACAATGATATCTGCTGCAAACGATTTGGAGCCAGACATGGGGTCCGTTTCATAAAACTTCGTACGACAAAAACGACCGTAAGTCAAAACTTTCAAATATATTTAATTTCTGATTTCTCTATCTAATCCTGTCTTGTTACATCTCTTTGGAATTGTCTTTTTAAGACGATTCCAAAGAGATGTCTCAAGACAGGATTAGATAGAAAAATAAACAATAATTAAGACTTTTATAATCTGAGGTACGACAACATTTGTCGTACGATGTTTTATGAAACGTGCCCCAGACGGCATGCTGTTTGCCCCTCAGATTAAACCGTAAGAAATTTGCAACATTTTCTTTTCATTTTATTACCTTGTATTTGAGTTTTCGTTGAAACATAAAGTAACACTGTCTTCTCCATTGTAGTTTATGCAGGAGAAACATCTTGAACTTTCCAAAAGTTAGTGTTTGGAAAAATACTTAAAATACACTGAACAACCGGCGTCTGATCAAGATTCAAACCGTGTGCCAATCATCTCATAATACCTAAAACTTGACTTATCAAAACAAAAAGCCAACAACAAAACAAACACTAGACGACACTTGTTTAAAGCCAATGACGTCATTGCAGTGAATGGGTTGAAAGTAAAAAATCACCGAACAAAAGTAAGTTCGGTAATTTATTAGCATGTGTTATATGAGGCTATAAAAATATACCGGAAGCCAATAAAGAAAAAAAAAGTAGAAATCTGATGTCAACATCTCCTTCAGGAATGCAGCAAAAGGCTTCCTATTATCTACCACTTCAAATCTCGGTACATGTCGATATACAGTAAAACCTCACTATTACGACCACTAAATTATGTTAATTATTAGGGTGTTTACGATAGGTAACCGCTTAAAGCAAGGTGACAGTGAAACAGAAAGCTCCTATTGGAGCTTTCTGTTTCACTGTCACCTTGCTTTAAGCTGCCACCTCTCTATTATACAATCAATTAGCCTTCGTTTTAGTGGTCGTAATGGCGAGATTTTACTGTATTGTGACACTTACATACACCGTGTCTATAATAAAATAACATTGTTATATGCAGTGAAGACAATGCTACACTTTCCTAATGAACGCGTTTAACATAAAGATATATGCTATTTCATATATCCTATTGCATTGCGTTTGCATTTTGTTTTTGCGTTAAAACGGGAAATAATAATGTGTGTATAAATGCTTTAACTCTAGGAAATAAGTGTCTCATAAGCCTCAAATAAGAAAGGATTTCTGCAAGATGTTTCTTCATTTGGAATGCTAGATTTAAAAATTGTAATAAACTAAATTTATATCCATGAGACGTCAATTTTAAGTAAACGTGGATAATATTAGAAGGAATATTTTTGTTATAATGTTGTCAAGGAACAGTGAATGGACAATGGAAAAGACAAATCATTATAGGAGAGAATTGCACTAGAAAACCTCTTGGCAAAATGGAACAGACTAACACGAAATCCGCTTGTTACACTGGTAAATGTATGCTTATGACATTTCTGTTGAATGGTTGCCCTTGCACCGCAATTTGCAACGTAAGTCGACAGTGCAAAAAGTTTGGATCCAGATCAGACGCCGCGTAACGCGGAGTCTGATCAGGATCCAAACTGTTTGATATTCGTCTCGGTGGGGTTTAACATTCATATCGACATTTCAAAATGTTAACATTCTAATTTTGAGAAATAAAGGCATACAAAAATTTATCAAGCATACAATAAAATAGCAATGAAAGGGTTAAACAATAATTGTTTTTTAATTACTGGCAGTGCAAGTCTCCATAGTTTGTTTTGTCTCTATGACACGTGGAGAACCGTTTATTAGTAGTTATAAAGGGGTGTTAAGAAAGTAACTCAACGCTTGTAGAATGCCCCAAAAAGTTGGACCAAAAAGCCAAATAACCAGTGGTGTCATATCTTAACACAATAAACCTCAGTGACGAGTACACTACTGTTTACCCAAAGTATAATTTTATAATATTCATCTGTGGGGAGTACACTAACGTCTTGTCCTATGGAAACAGTGTAGGCCCATATCATAGTGTTCCTGAAGGACATAAGGGTCTGCACTGTTTGTCATTTTGCAAGATATTGATAGTTTGATCTAAAATATTTAGAAATGGACTTGACTTAATTGGAGACTGAATTTTCCATGCGAAATTCAGGGATGAATGAGTTAATTCAATATAACGTTTAAAGCAGAAAACTCCTACAGCAGATTTCAGCGTAACCTTTTTTTTTGCTTTAACCAATTTGTGCCCACGATCCCATATATGGGACATAGGCAGCCAGTGTAGACTCGGATCAGACGCCGCATCATGCGGCGTCTGATCCGAGTCTACACTGTTTGCTGATAGGAATTTCAATATAAAACAAAATGAAAAAGAAAATTTTGACCAGGCATCCCTTCGATAAAAAATGCACTAATCCAACCCGCTTACAACTCCGTTACAACGGGGCGTGCTTCAGAACGAGTTTTGGTACAGATTCAGACATACAAGTGTTACGGATTCCGTCCATGGCGGTTGTAGATGTAGAGCGGCTGTATGTAAAAACAGATAATTCAAGCCTAATATCAAACAAATATATCATACATATTGTGTATTTCTGTTGTTCCGATTAATTCCACGCCTTATGTATGTATACCCTGGTTGAATATATGCCAACGATCTGTAAAAGTGATGAACTGCATTGAAAATCGAGTTTTCTGAAATGATTTCCTTGAATTTTCGGAAAAAGGCCTATAAATTTGCATGTCATGGTTATTTTCTCAATTGCCTAAGTAAGGTGTATATTTTGTTCAATACTTCCAGCAATTGTCGATTCCAATTGTTTTGTAAAACTCCTGAATTTATCGATATTTTGATCGCGCCTTTCGGTACAGATTCGGACAGATAGCGTTACGGATTCTGACCGAGGTTATGCTGAAAAATACAGATTCTTACCAACATTTCTCTTCCATTTCAGATAATGGACCTAAGGTGTACCTACTGTAAAGAAACGTTTGATGCCTATGACCATGTTATCCGTCACTGCATAAAGTCACAGAGGGTGTCATTTATAAGTGTTGCTGTCGGAAACAACTGTGTAAAATAAAAACGACGAGTATAACAAAATATGATGTATGATTTCTTTTGATTACTTGTAATTACTTTTGAATGGGCTATATAAAATAGTGGACACCCATCTAAGACACCGCCTCTCCAAAGCGGCGTCTGAGATACGGTAACCCGGCGTCTGATCAGGTTCCAAACTGTCTGACACTAAGATTAAAAAAGTTAGACTTTTTTTCTTAAAAAATGTCTTTTTCTACATTTTACTTTAATGCGCATGCATTTAGGTAGGTTTAAATGGGAAAGAATAACGTTTTCTCTATTGTAAGACTCCATTATATTCAATGGTGCATAACTGCAACTTTGGCAGTGACAGAGATAATAAGCAACATGTCAAGATTAGCAAGAGCCACATTGATTCTAAATTGCTCACCTGAGTCATAGTGATACATTGACAATGTGACATTTTTTAGACAAATGTTGTATATATCTTTTATTTCTAACTGATGGCTTAAACTATTATAATCAAACGAGTGAACACCCCGCACTAAATGATATCGCTCAATTTGAATGATGTTTGTATGTAAAAATTGTGACCCAAGGGAAGGGCAAATTTCGACCCCAGTGTCATAATCTGTACAATCTGTTTGCAATTATATTAGAATAACTGCAGTTTATAAAAAGGGTGTGCAGTATTGACGAATATGATATTCTTTTTCCATTTAAAATGTTAAAAACAGCATTTAGGTTGGTTTATGAGTACAACAGAGGTAATGCACATAGAACCTAAATAATCCAAGTTCGACTGAATATTTATTAACAGATACACGTGTAATCAATGAGAAAAGAAAACAGTTGAGGGTGTTTTATATCTAATATAAATTAAATTTCTTCCCGTTGCTCTTTTGAAGAAGCTTGCAAACCCAAATAAAATGGATTAAAAAGGAACAAATGAACCGACATTATGAACTGTATATATATGCATGAAAATCGTAAAAAAACATAACTGTATGCTTAAAAACAAACAAATTCGATGTAATGTGCGCATCATCTGATATCCAAACGTTTTAGAAAACAGGTACATGTTCGTTGATTGTTTTTAAAGATTTAGATCGCGTTCTTCACCACTGTTCCATCAGGGTTACATATAATTGCGACGCCCGTCAGAATCTGTAACAATGTAAGAAAGAATCTGTAGCAATCACAAAACAATCCTTTCGGAGCCGTAAAACATTGCCAAGAACGATTAGCAATGATGAAAATCAATAAAAACAACCATTTCTCAAAATAAAGGGTAACAGTTAACAGTCGCGGTATATTCAGATCAACATATAAATACACGAAATTGGAGAAAAAAAGCCAGAAGGCGTTCGGCATTTCTCCCGAAAGTGAAAGTTGTCTTAATAAAAGTGCAATGTACATGTGAACTTTACAATCAATCGCTCCGTAATCGGCATTTATATAAACTTCAAAAGCGACAGTGGTCATTGAACCTAGAGAAATATATATCAAAACGCAATACCTATTTTGGGTGTGCATTCGCCTGGGGATTTTGCGAAAATGGGAACGGTTGTGTACCTAAATATGTTTACACATGCTACACGGTGCAGAAGCCGTAACACAAAACGGAAAGAATCTGTACCAAAACTCGTTCTGAAGCGCGCCCCGTTGTAACGGAGTTGTAAGCGGGTGAATCCAATATATAAACATGGAAGAATCCACTGGGCGCAAATGGGTTTATGCCATGTTATGATGGATATGCACTCCTCGAATAGAATTATGGTCAGCATCGGCTCAATGCTTCGGAGACGTCGACCTAGGTGGAATTGTCTGTGTTCTACCTTGTAGTCTGTGCCCTTAACCCTTTTAACGTCATAGGTGACTGAAGTTTCCATTGAAAACTGTTTACACAAAGATTGGACACCACGTAACGCAACCTCTGATTAGGGTCCAACAACTTTTGATACTCGTATCAATATTTCTTTATCAAGACTTAAAAAGCCAGTTGAATTTGGAATACAATTGCAGACGGCAAACTTTTGCAGACGATGTTTCAAGTGCAAAAGGTTTAAATTGGACGATACGATTTACCATGAAAGTGTTAAGATTCTCGCCTTGTTTGGTAATAAATCGTCATTTGTTTAACTGTCCGTAAGAGGTTAATCCGTAGATATTTAGTTTATATGACGCAATATTCTGATTGAATGATCACAGAATCACGCATATTTGACTTAACAGTGCATAAAACGCTATGATCACGTTGATATTAAAATCTGTGTGACCATTTCAAACAGTTTAGAGCCAGCTCAGACGCCAGGTAAACCGACATGTTTCAGGCACCTGACAACGGATTTCGCTTACTTTTAATACATAGAAAATGTTCTTATATAAGAAATTGCGCGATTTAAACATACATTTGGGCGACATTCTGGCTTTAAGGAATTGATAATACCCAACGTATCATTGCGTGTTATTTTCTTGAGCGGGTGAGGACTGAGAAAAAGTTTTGAACTTGATGCTGACTATAGATGGTTCCAAAGATTTGAAACCATCAAAAATGTTTCGTAGCAGACGACCATAGTTGCAGGCGAGTCTGTCTAACACAGAACAGGCGTTTTACACTTTTCTTGCTAATATCGTGCTGAAAATCAGAGCCTGCCATGGTAAGACGCCTGGTAACCGGTCTCTGATCTTGCTCTCGACTGGTTGAAATGGAAATAGTATTTTAGCGTTTTTTAAACGCGTTTATTGCTAAAGAATAACGTCTTCTCCACTGTATATCATTGATTTGTGTACTCATTTAGGAAGCGGATGAGATGCTGATCTGGCTCCAAACTGTTTGCCACTCAAATTTAAGAAAACTACTCGGCACTATCTGACCTATTTTGTGTCGCAGTGGCGAAAAACCAACATATCCATTTAAACGGGAAAGAATAACATCTTCTCCACTTGATCTATATACAGTGCAATAAGTTTTGTGTTGCAAAGTGTTTATACATAGAACAGTTGCAGTACAATGCCGCGTCCGATCAGTATTCAACCTACTATCACGGGTATTTTGATCGTTATTTTTGTCAAGTTACATAGAATCGGTATTTCAAACATGATTACAGACAATAGTTTAATGTAAACGATTTAATACCGCTGAAAAAGTTACAGCTGACGGTAACATTGGCGATGAAATTGTTACAGTGAACTAGATCTACCCTGAGAGAAATAACACCCCAGGTGCATTTATATAGTTATACCATATGAGTAAACGATGAATAAGTTCAAGTCTCAATCCTTTGAAAATTATCACGCATATCAAAAGCCAGACAATATGCAAATTTGTGGTATATGTGCAAATATCCTGTAAAGTTGTAGGTTGTAGCTTGAAAACTGAAGATGTTGACAGAAAAAGTAGTGAGATCACCTGTTTCCGTCAAGAACGTCTCCAGCTGAATACATCGCCCTGTATCGCACCGCCAACTGATAAGTGTAGAGTACGTTATTCTTTCCCGTTTAAACGCAAAGCACTAAAATTTAGAAAATAACAATTTTTTGACAATTTTGGTTATTGATATTAAGCTGAGTGGCAAACCTGGCGTCTGATCTGGCTCCAAACTGTTTGCAATGGAAATAATAGCTTTAGCATAAACGCGTTTAATGGGAAACATTCACGTTTTCTCCACTGTAACTGGTATCGTTTATGTGGACGGGCGAACGGACGGAATAACAAATTAAAACTGAATAACGAATAAAAGAGTGGGAAGAAAGGGGGCGAAACAGCGCGTTACCCGGATAATAATCGTGGGTCATAAAAACCTTGTTCAGCATAATCCATATACGTATCATTATACTATACTGACATGAGCGGAAATCGCCATAGAATATTAATGGATATCCCTCACATAACCCGAGTAGATCTCTATAGTCTGTTCGATACATCCCTATCTACCATTGACTGTCAATAACACAACAATACGGTGCATTAATACATTCATAACTGTGGGACTTAATAAACCCTTTCACTGCCATGACGTCATCAATTTAAAAATGTTGCCGTCTGCTTTTCTTTCTCAATTTTTTTAAATTTAGATATTTTGACTATAATTTATATAGATCTATATTAAAATGAATGTCAAACCGCATGGCTACTGATCAGACGCCGCGTAATGATCAGTACCGACACTGTTTACATATAACTATTGCACGCGGAGTAAGGCAGTGAAAGGGTTAACTCTTCCACTGTCATTAACCGTCTGCTTAAATATTTTCGTCTGCTCATTGTTTTTTAAGTTATACATTTTAGGCGTCTTAGTCGAGAACGTTTTAATACTAAAGTTAACCGGTTCGGATCCTGATCAATCGCCGAGGAACTCGGCGTCTGATCTAGGATATAGACTGTTTGAAAAGTAGATATAATGGTCTCTCAGGAGATGAATGGGATAACACAGAGACCCACTTAAAACTTTACCTTAACCCCTTCACTGCATTACCCCGAGTACGATAGTAATTTGAAAACAGTTTGGATCCTGATCAGACGCCGCGTAACGCGGCGTCTGATCAGGATACAAACTGTTTTCACTCATTTCAATATTTCATAATATAAAAAAACTAAATATTTAATTTTAGAAATAAAAGCAGACGACAATTATTTAAAATTGATGACGTCATGGTAGTGAAGGGGTTAAAATGTTAGAGATATCGTTTGAGCTAGGGTTGTCGTCTGCAATTTAAAGAATAAAATATCGTTTCATATACATGTAACAGACATGTCTGTGAAAGTGTCAAACTGTTTTGGTTCTGATCAGACGCTTAGTTACTAGGTAAGTGACGAGAAGCCAAGACTCACGAAAAAGTAAGTGAAATTGCGGTTGCCACTGGAAGGGCTAAAATATCTAAATAGAATGGCCAGGTCGTATGTGAGTAATGTTAAAAATCTGTTGAAGACTTCAGATAATGGCATTTTTGTATAGATCTATTTTGAAATTATCTGATTTGCATTTTGCAAATAGTTTGGTGTCAGACAGTAAAAGTTCGAAGATGTTGAGTAATATATATAGGTAATATATAGTAGGATCGAAATTGTTGATCTTTTCATGGCACGCATTAAAACATACTGGTCTAAACAATATTTTATTCACACAATGAAATGAATTAGATTAAAAACATATTAAAAATATTATATACAGTGCTCCCTGTCTACAACAAGACCCACTGAGAGACAATATTGTGTGTGTTGTTATAGGGACGTAAAATTAATACACTTGGCTTATATTTACAAACAGTTTGGATCCAGATCAGGTGCCGTGTGACGTGACGTCTGATCTGGGTTCAAACGGTTTGTCACTGGTCTTTACGTTCCTTCTGTCAAAATGTCCAAACCGTAGCAGTGGCAGAAATAAAAACCCAGCAGACGGCAATTTTAAGCAGACGATATTGTAGCAGTGAAACGTTTTTAGACAAAATTGTTTCGTTTGGGGAACAGCGGCAATCCTTGTTCGGAGGGTTTTATAGGGAGGGAGTAGTTGTATTTTAGTCTTCATCGGTAGCTGTTTTAAAGCTAGCACCATGCAAAGGGTTTATCATAAGTTTTCTACTTTAGCCGAATATTAACCCCTTCACTGCCCCTTGCCCCGGGTACAATAGTTATTTGCAATGTCGTTTCAAAGTTAAAAATAAGGAAGTATGACTGAAGAAATTTCAGAAAGAGTGACAAACAGTTTGGATGCTGAAGAAACCATTGAGTGTGAGTATGTGAGGGTCTCTCTAGACAACTTGAGATTAGTGGCATTAGCTTTGCACACTTTACTACTGCGTTGTATGTATTTTCACACCTAGTGAGAACAATGGGGGTAGGGGTCCATCAATGGACTGAGGAAATGTCTTTAAGGTTAAAACATTACAACTTTTTACAGCTAAATACCGCCTGCGTGTAAAATTGTCGTGCACTTTCTTCTCTTAAGTTAAGGAAGTTTATGTTCTATTTTTACAGCGTTAAGCAGTTTCCAGTTTTATGGATTCAGTGATCGCTAAATATCAGCATGGCATATCAACTTTATGTGACAATTCGTTTCAGTTTTATTAGTCTTTGTCATCAATCAGGTTCAAAAGGTTTCGTATTTAAAAACCGTCCAATTATCAATTATAGTTGAGAAGACGTTATTATTTCCCAATATCAGGGTTGAGGCTAATTCATATTACCATAGTAAGAATAAACCCTAAAAATAATGTTTTGTCAAGATCCCAATTTATTTTTTACTGGAAAGGAGTAAAATTTACTCCACCCACTTTTTTTTATAATTGTTGATTTAGGCAAAGTGAAAACTGCCCTACAAATTGTTGAAAACTTATTACCAAATTTTTAAATTTTTTGTTTTTAGCCTTGCAAATATTAAGTTTTAGTGAAAAAAACAAACAAATAAAAACACAGGATTCCGGATCTTATAAAAAGATACAGACCATTTTATTTAAAAAAAAATCAATTTTTTCAACTTTTGGTATATTTTTATTACAAACAATTTTTTTTTAAAAAATCATTTGATCTATTAAATTATCTATAATTTATAATCAAACTATTCTTCCATGAAAATTGTATGCTTATATTCTGAGAAATTGAAATGAAACCGGATGTCACAAAGTGCAACCTACCTATGGAAACGGTGTATGCTGTAAGCTACGAATCGGACAAAAAAGTTAAAGAGTCCCTTCCGGTACGAAAACCCAATTTTTTCCGGCGAAAATAATATTTTATGATTGTATGCATTCACAGAAAATGAGTTTTTAACATTTTTCGGAAAATGAATTCGTTTTATTCCCCGGAAATTTCACCATGCTCATAATCCATAATGAATGAGTTTTCAAATTAAAAGAAAAATATATTACACTGATTCATAAGCCTTTAATATAACTTTGAATCCCTAAGCACATTAGAACTGGCTAGAAAACTGATTTCATTGCACTGTGAAAAAAGTATATTATTACTTTTAAGTCCTAGAAAACGTAAAAACTTGGCGTATGATCATGTTCCGATCTACTTGTCACTCAACTTATATAAATCGGCAACTTAAAAAAAACACAAATACAGAACAATCCCATAAAACAACAGATTTTTACTCTTTTTTATGACAATAGTTGGATTTTCTTTTTATTTCATTTTCCGGTTTAAAGCTTTTTCATGGATGTATCGCCGCGAAATTCAATAAAAGTAAAATTACAACTACCTGACTGAATTCCATTGAAGAAAAAAACAAAACCTAATTTCGAATGCAGTTTAGATAAAGCACGAATCGAATTAACATACAAATTTACTAATGTCGACAGGATATTCGATTTCGTGACTTAATGGGAATTACTACTATGCAGGAGTAACGTTTAGGTGTAAAGTCCAATGCCTGGTAATAAAAAGGTTAGAAGTTAATTGATTGACCTCTCAATGCCCAACCTCATTGTGGTACAGTAGAGAAAACGTTATTTTTTCCCAATAAACGCGTTTACGCTAAAACTATTATTTCCTTTGCAAACAGTTTGGAGCCAGATCAGACGCCGGGTAACCCGGCGTCTGATCAGGCTCCAAACTGTTTGCCACCAAGATAAACATGTAGAATTGTCCAAATATTGTATTTTTCTACGTTTTAGTGCTTTGCGTTTGCGTTTCGTTTGCGTTTAAACGGGAAAGAAT
This sequence comes from Gari tellinella, assembly GCA_922989275.2. NCBI lineage: Eukaryota > Metazoa > Mollusca > Bivalvia > Cardiida > Psammobiidae > Gari > Gari tellinella. Next base: position 54,102,740 of record OV277866.1, read on the forward strand.
AACGTTTTCTCCACTGTATTGGTACAGAGGAGAATACATTCTTCTTTTTCGTGTTACCAATGCGAATGACACGTAGCCGTAAACTCATTTGAAGCAAATTGTGAAAATCATATTTTGTAAAATATGTTGACTATTCATTCTTATCTGAGTAGCAAACGGGGTGTCTCCGCATTGTAACCGACAAATCAAGGCAAGGACCGACCTGACCAGCCACCTTCGTATAGACATACATTTTAACCCCTTCACTGCCATGACGTCATCAATTTTTAACTATTATCGTCTGCTTTTATTTCTAAAATTAAATATTTAGTTATTTTGACTTATGAAATATTGAAATGAGTGTAAAACAGTTTGTATCCTGATCAGACGCCGCGTAACGCGGCGTCTGATCAGGATCCAAACTGTTTTCAAATTACTAGTGTACTCGGGATAAGGCAGTGAAGGGGTTAAATTTGTCTGACGTGATAAAAAGTTGTGGCGGTCATCTTCACTATCGAAGGACAAACAGTATTAAGCCAGTTCTAGCATAGTCACATTTTATCGTCGAAATAAGGGTCAATTCGACTTAACCCGTAACCTGATAGCTAAAGCGCATTTTAGCACCCTTTAATTTATCTCTCCACCAAAGAGAACAGTTCAAGATTATACAGGCATGAACATGTTAGAAATGTTACTTATATACTAGCGAATAGTGACTTAAAGCAGATTGAAAGTAAAGCAGAATGCGCCTTAGAGTACATTCTGCTTTACTTTCAACCTACTTTTTAGTGGTCACCTGCCTTCAAATCTAGAAACAGGCTATGAGGTAAAGAGTTAAACGAGCGAGAGTTAATTATATAGTTCGAATATACATGTACATGCATTTCAAAGCTGAAAGCGTGTTTTTGAATGTTCATCCTTGTAAAGGATGAACATTTTGCATTTACTAACACTCAATAATTGAACTTGCATAATAAACTCTTGTTTCATGAATCAATATGCAACGATATGCAAAGCTTCTATTATAAAAATAATTGGTTTAAGTTGACAAACAAAGCCACCCTAGTGAGAAGCTACTAGCCCATGCTACCGTTCTTTATGACTTGATTCCACACAAAAACCCTTTCACTGCCGTGACGTCACCAGCTTCAAACAATTGTCGTCTGCTTTTATTTCTCAAAATTTAAATTTTGCTATTTTGACCGAAGAAATATAAAAAATGAGTTTCAAACAGTTTGAATCCTGATCAGACGCCGCGTTACAGTGTATACTCGGGGTAGGCAGAGAACCAAAAAAATACGGTCAAAATTACATTAAAGCAAACCCAATATAAAAAAGCATGGTGAATTTTAAAGAAAGGCGTCGCTTAATGCATTGCAAAAGTAATGCACAAGGTTTCTATAAGACCTTTCTGCATTACATTTTTCCTGCATTAAGCTTACATCTATCATACAGATTTCAAACTATCCTCCTTTAAGTTGTTGGGCAATGTATGCACGTTTGGCAAGTAAATCCATAAAATTTTCATGCAGAACAGCATATAATGCAATACAGTAAACCGCTCTATTATGGTCACTGAAAAGTAGATTAAAGACAGGTGACAGTAAAACACAATGTAACATTTGGACTATTCAAAGAGTCTTCCTGCATTGTCGTAGTTCTGTGGCTTAAATGTCATAGGGAATTATTTTTTATGTTAATTAGACCGAAATAATGCCCTCTGCCAAGCAGGTCGGTAGTTTCATGATCCCATGCGCTGTTCCGTAACGAAAAGGAGTATAGCTGAAATCATGATGCTGAAATCAGCATCATCTCATCTCATTATCCCTCATACCACATACTAGACCACGACCGACGGCAAGTACGGACACTCTTTTCGGTATAGATATAGAGGAGAAAACGTTGTTTTTTTTTCTCAATGAACATCTTCGTGCTTAAACCCCTACATGTATATCCAATGCAAACAGTTTGGGTCTGATCAGACGGCGAATAACTGCCTTCATCTTCTAAAAGCAACTTTTATTTCCTAAATTTAAACTCTAAGTAAATTGACTGAAGTTATATTATAATGCGTGTTAATAGTTTTGATCCCGATCAGACGCCGCCTTCCGTGGGGTCTGGTCACAATCAAAATTGTTTGCAAATAACCATTGTACTGTGCAGCAAGGTAATGTAGGGCTTAGATGCCGGTTCAACAAATACAACGACAAGAATGTTGAACTTGAAAAAGGTTCCCTAGAAATGACAATGGGTATGGCTATTGGGGAAAAAAAGCTAAACATGTATCACATAGATAATTTGTTTTTATTTTAAGCAATATTTCACATATTTTATTACATATATATTAAAACGTATTTTTTGTATTTCATATTTTATTGTGTTGTTATTTTTATATCTTCTGATGACAGTGATTGATGTGAAAATCAATGCTCTGAGAGCACCCAAACATGATAAAAACAATGATAACGATGATGATGAGCAGTCAGGTCTTTACTCCAATAATCTGAAATAGATAAAAAATGAAACTTTTATAAATACGCATACTCAATGCATTGGAGAAAAAAACGTTATTCTTTCCCAATAAACGCGCAACAATGCGATACAACTGTTTTTTCCATTGCAAACAGTTTGGAGCCAGATCAGACGCCGGGTACAATGTATTTAATTGTTCAGATTCGAGCTTTTGCTGAAAACTGATCAGTCAAATACACGAGAGCGATCACAAATTTAGTTTCATACATTTGTATATATACATGTAGTTTTTAAGCACAGGGCCAGTCATTTCGTGCCGGGTTTTCACAGGGTGAAGAAACTGAAGTGTCCAGTTTTCCATGACAAAATGTGTTGCAAAAAGTACCTCTGCATCACGGCAAAGACATCAACGAGTATCACACGTCTCTGTACACTAATACAATGTGAGCAGACTCTATGGTAAAGGTTTAAGGCACTTTTAGGGCAGCAGAGTACCAATGTACTCCTTACCACAAGGATCCGACACGATTGATTTTGAGGGGAATAATCGTCAGAAGGGATAAATAGAGAAAAGGGATACAACTGATTGTCAGTATATTCTCACCCTATCTCGACAAAACCGGGCATATCATGAATAAAAATTGATGAACCGACACTTTTGTTGCATGTCTGTCTTCAGTTTCTTCACCCTGTGAAAACCCGGCACGAAATGACTTTGGAACTACATGTGTATCTAATCAATTGTTGATGCTTTATTGATGTATCTTTCCATGCATGTGGAACAAGGTGTTATATATTCTGCCCCGGCCCTACCGTCTCTCCATGGGCCTGTGGTAGTCTTAGTGGTTAGGATAAAAGCCTCTTACCTCAGGACGTAGGATTGAGTCCCGCTCACTGTCGTGTTTTCTCTGTCTAATGTCAGAGAGTTGCCATTTACTTACATCTTGTTTACATACTGACTACTGCTGTTCAAGCTAAGCCAAAGGTCGTTAATGTATCAAAAAGACATTGAACTTGACCTTTTCAAACCAATGACTCTCCATATTGAACAAAGCACCTCAGAGAGGAAATGAGTTAAACACAAGCAATAACCAATTAAGATATACATGTATTACATGTATATTTGATCTTTCTTAATTATTATTTTTTTAAATTAGCTTTTCCATCGTGGTTTGCGGCTGCCATATTGGATTTTGCTATTGTGGAACTTGACCTTTCTGAATCAAAAACACCCAAGATTGCACAAAGGGCCTCAGATATTAAGTTCCACACCAAAATATTATTAATTTAGAGATATTACATTTGATAATTCTCTAAAAAAGAAAACAAATAGCTTTTTCAATATGGTTGCGGCGGCCATATTGGATTTTGCTTCTTTTGGAACTTGATCTTTCCAAAGCAAAGACACCCTAGATTGCACAAAGGGCATCAGAAATGAGTTCTACTCTAAAAAATAATCAATTTAGAAGTATAGCATTTGATTTTTGTCCAAAAAAACCAACAAAATTAGCTTTTTCAACATGGTTTGCGGCGGCCATATTGGTTTTGGCTATTGTGAAACTTGACCTTTCCGAATCAAATACATACAAGATTGCACAAAAGGCCTCAGAAATGGGTTCAACACCCAAACATTATCAATTGAGAGGTATTACAATGGTTTGTTCTCCAAAAAAGAAACAAAATTAGCTTTTTTAACATGGCTTGCGGCGGCCATATTGGATTTGGTTTTTGTGGAACTTGATCTTTCCAAATCAAAGACATCCCAGATTACACAAAAGGCATCAGAAATGAGTTCAACACCCAAAAATTATCAATTGAGAGGTATTACATTGGTTTATTCTCCAAAAAAGGAAAAAAGTTAGCTTTTTTAACATGGCTTGCGGCGGCCATATTGGATTTTGCTATCGTGGAACTTGATCTTTCCAAATCAAAGACATCCCAGATTGCACAAAGGGCATCAGAAGTGAATTATACTCTAAAAAATAATCAATTTAGAAGTATTATATTTGATTTTTCTTAAAAAAAACAACGAAAAAAGCTTTTCCAACATGGTTGGCGGCGGCCATTTTGGATTTGGCTAATGTGAAATTTGACCTTTCCAAATCAAAGACACCCCAGATTGCACAAAGGGTAGCAGAAATGAGTTCCACACCAAAAAACAATCAATTTAGAGGTATTACACTTATTTATTCTCCAAAAAACAAAAAAGTTAGCTTTTCCAAAATGGCTGGCGGCGGCCATATTGGATTTGGATATTGTGGGAAACGTGACAGTGTGGCAGACAAGCACCTCGGTGATTTGTGATGTCTATGGTCTCGTTAACTCACATCAAGTGAGAAACTCTCTCAACACCATTTTGCAAACGGGTCTTCAGGTCAGGTACAGGACTACAAGGTCCAAGATAAAGCGTTTGAAGGTGAATCTGAGATCGTTCCGAATCAAACATTTGAATGGTTAGAATTGAGCTTTTTGCAATCAAAACGCCTTACTACTATATGTGGCTAGATCTCACGTCGCCTTTGTCGCGTGTGTAATCTGCTGTTTCCGACAAATATGCCGAGAGCTTCAGAATAAATCGCAATGAAACGCACCGCAGACGGGTCACCTGGTTATAATACGACTGTAAAAACCACTAACATTTTTTTCAATCATTCTATATATCCAGAAACATTTGACATTCGAAGCAAACAAAGAACTCTTTAATGCAAGAGAGAATAACGAAGAACGTGTACATGTACGTTTACATGAAGTCCCGCTTTTCGAAAATCACTAGGCGTTTGACCTGGATTTAAACTGTTGAAGTCTTGAAAACTCGTGCCACCATTCAACCCAGTACCCCATAGCCTGTTTCTAGTTTTGAAAATATATATCATATAACCACTTAAAGCATGTTGAAAATAAAGCAGAATGCGCCTTAAGACGCATTCTGATTTACTCTCAGCCTGCTTTGATCTTACTATCTGCTAGGATATAGCATATGTTTCTTTTGGTACATGTTTATGACTGTAATAAATTGGAACTGTTTTCGTCAGTGGAGGAATAACTTAAAGGCGTAAAAAGGCATATTTATGGTGTAATGGGTTAAGGCACAGGTACTTGACACATGAATTTAGATCTATGACCATTGGTAATAGATCTAGATGTATGTGTCAAGTACAGTGGAGAATGTGTTATTCTTTCCCAATAAACGCGTTTACGCTAAAACTATTATTTGCAGTGCAAACAGTTTGGAGCCAGATCAGACGCCGGGTAACCCGGCGTCTGATCAGGCTCCAAACTGTTTGCCACCAAGATAAACAAGAATTATCAGAAGTGTCCAAAAGTTGTTCTTTTCTACGTTTTAGTGCTTTGCGTTTGCGCACGTTTGCGTTTAAACGGGAAAGAATAACAGATTCTCCACTGTACATGTGGGTTAAGGGATACCAGATATGTTAACCGAGGCAGACCACGCCAGACAACGTTTCAGTAGCTTACCTTAAATGTCAACGGGTGGCATACCATTGACGTCAGAGGTGGTGGGATGGATTCCAAAAGAAGCTAAAATGATAAAAAGCAATTCTCCTGATAAAGTTCATTGAAGAATAAACTTTTCAAAAAAAAAAGAAAAAGAAAATCGGGATAGTATAAAATTATTAGTTTTCTGATTTCTAATCTTTCGACCTCTCTATATATACGGGTCTTTATCAAACAAATTTATATCTAAATACACGTCCTATTTTTGTTTTAGGCATTCGGCCATAGAATTAAAGAAAAATATTTCCTATTTTGAGTCCATGGCTGAATGACCTCCTCCAGAAGTTTATTGCTGAATCCCTCAAACAAACATGTGACGTCTTTTTGGGCATACTTTTGTTTGATAAAGACCCGTAGAGTTCGAAATATTAGAAATTAGCAATGTATAATTTTAAATATTTTGATGGTTGAAAGGCCACAGAAATAACATCATGTTAAAACACCACTGATTAAGAAGAATACTGGTTTTGGTAAAATTGTGTCCAGACGCCAAAGTTATAAAGCGTTTGAGTTGAGCATGAGACTCCGGACTGCGGATTAAATACTCATTGTAATCTGTAAAGACACATGACTGCTAAGTGCAAGGGAATGTAATGGAAAAGTCAGACATAAGCTTTCTGTCCGTGTTTGTGTCCTGTATTAGGCTACACTTTGTCAATAAGACTGCAATCGAATATGTTTGTCAATTGTATAGCTATATCACATAATTGCTCCGTGACTGATCATTTGATATCAAACACGAAAATGATACTTTTAAAATTAATTTTAACAGTGAATTTCCTTTCTCAAGAAATTTAAGGGGACTTCAAACTAATCATTGTTATATAAAGCGAGTGTATGCCCGATGTTTGTTCTAAAATAGAAATAAAATGCAATTTCCCACAAGTTATCCCCTTACCGAGCATTTCGTTGACATATCTTGGTCTTCTAGCGGAGGCGTTAGTGTTGTCAGCGGCATTTATGCTTGCCAGTGATTCGCTCACGGCGATGTCGGCAATCTCTGCAACAGAAAAAAAACACCCTGATATGATTTATCCTGTGTTACGCAATCGGGTGCCTTTAGAGAAACGCATGGGTCTTCAAAGAAAATTTAGACTTGATACACATCATTTCGTTATATGAACAATTTTTTTGTAGTATTTAGTAATACGTCTACTCATGGCTTAAATCACTAGAGGCCAAAGAAGGTGAGGTTTTCTCTGAAACAGCATCGTCGAGAACGTTAGTCTGACAGCCTGTGTCTGGCACGCCATTGTCAATGATATTAGTCTGGCTGTTGGAGTATGTTGGAGAGAGAATCGGCTACAGCGATTGTGGCGATGGCTGAAAAGTTTAAACAGAAACTTTATGCTTTACTTTCAGCCGGCTTTGAACTACCATCTGCTAGGATAAAGAAATCATTCTTTATGATTCATATTCATAGAAGTAAATTATAAACTTTCGTGATAGTATTACAATAGTGAATCCATTAATCGATAGTCTATCGTGATAGTGTTTTCAACTATCGATAAATACCCCGATAGCGTTATTGGCTGCAATAGTCAGCCATATGTATAACATATCGATCTCCGTAAGTTATGTCTACTCACCACTCAGTACACTAGAAGCCAACGATTCTCTGGAGTTGCCAATGTTGTGGCCACTTTGGTCGGCCAGAGGTTTGTCCATTACTTCAAAGCTAGGAGAAGACTTGGCTGCATCCTTCTCAAGTGTGTCTGAAAGATGTTCATTATTATAAACAACCATAATTATTGTACATCTAAAGAAACGTATTGCAATTATTTAGTATTTGAAGTTCAACTCTGTGCTACCCTGGCTCAAGCGTACTTACATTTACAAACAGTTTGGCATATGATCGGATTCAGATCTATTTGAAATTCAAAAGAGGATGCTTAGAATGTTTTTATGACAACTGCAGCTTTGATGCCAGACGAATGTCAACTGTCTTTAAAAATGCCATTGATTCCTCCTTATTTAAATAGGTTCTTAATAGACAATTGCCAGTACAGTGGAACCTCTCTATTACGACCACTAAATTGTGTCAAATAGTAGTCGTTTTAGACAGGCGACTGCTTAAAGCAATGAGAAAGTGAAACAGAAAGCTCCTATAGGAGCTTTTCTGTTTCACTTTCACGTTGCTTTAAGCTGCCACCTGTCTTTTAATACAGATAATTAGCCTTCTTTTTTAGTGGTCATAATAGAGAGGTTCTACTGTATTTATCAAGTTTATTGGTGAATTGGTACTAACTTCAATTCGTAATATCTACATTACTCTCTTTAGAAAATTTCCACAGGTATTGTTTTTTGTTATCATTACTTATATCTAAACGTGATGTTTATTTGTAAAACAAGACGACTGAATATTTCATACCATTAATGACGTTTGTTGCCAGTGATCCTGATTCGATCTCAGATTGTTTCTGAGACTCCAGCACAATGTGTGCATTCTGTATGATTCCCTGCACATAGTCTTTGGCAAATGCTGAAAAAACAAAAGTGGTTTTTTGTTTGTTCAATGTGACTGCGAGCAAACGCAAAGTTCTGTTTTAAAAATGGACAATGCACTATGCATCTCATCCTGATTCAAACTGGTTTCGAATCTTCAAGTGAATAGTTCCAGTTTATTCATTTAGACGCAAATTAATCGTGAAGTTTACCCCTTCATCGCTTTAGTGTCGTCTACTTCAATCTTTTTGTTTTCAAGACTTTTCAAAGTAAGATTCAATGTAGTGTGACTGTAGAAATATCGATACGAGTGTCAAATAGTTTGGATCCTGATCAGATGCCGCGTTACGATGCGTCTGATCAGGGCCCAAATTGTTAGCATAGTCGACTTTATGCGACTTCGGCGCCGAAAAGGTTGAGTTAACATAGTCCATTTTTACTCATAACGGTTGTTGCAATATATATTGCAATCAATCTCACAAAATTGTGCAGACCTCGATCAGTGGGCTGCTAAAGGAGCTCTTTGATTTGTAGTTATGTTGTTTGTACATGCCAAATGTACTAGGGCCCCAGATAAGTGGGATATTTCAAAAAATAAAATCTTTATTTCTGCATTTAACCCTATGGTGTCAATACTCATTAGAATCATCTCTTTCTGACAATTCTATGAGTAGTAACACCATATGACTGATGTCGAAATGGGTGAGAAAATGTTGAATTTGATCAGTTTACTCCCTCTTATCTGGAGCCTTTTAGACATTCACATCAAATGCACAATGCTTGTAAAGGATAGACATATGTATTAGCGATACAATATACTTCACAACCGTATTAGTTTGGTCACAGACCATAAGTATTTTGTTGCTGCAACGGTAACATTACAAGTACAGCGGACGGGAAGATGAATTTTCACAGACAAAGTGTCTGAAAAGGCTCCAAACTATTTATCGTTCCAATTAAAAGTGATTGTCAACAATAGTTTACCTTATGATTGTGCTCGGCAGCCGAGTTACTCTGTCCCTAGTCTAGATTCAAATTGTTTGCAAATATTAGCCAATCAGACTTAGTATAACAAATAATTATCAGGCTTCGAGGTTATGATGACGTCGCGTCACAAGTTGGAGCAATAAAGTGTAACATTTATTTTGACGTCGATCGACGTTGAATGATCCGCTGGTAACGTCGATAATCAGGACGTTGAATAATTCCCTCTTGAAATTGAAGTTCTTCTCTTATTTGCAAAATTTAGTGATGGTCATCTTCGGATAACTATGTTGAAAGAATTTCTTGTAAAATTGGTATCAAGCAGAAATAGAACGGATGTTGTTGGTACTAATTCAACATGTTTTTTTATTATAGATGTACTTGAATCTGTAGGAGTGTCATAAAAGTATTTTCCGCGAACCACACTCGTTCCTTGCTGCCAGGTTGCTTTAGCGTTTTAGTTGAGTCTGAATGTGTTCCCAAACATTTGACTGGTCAGATTTGAGCCTAGGCTCAAATCTGACCAATCAAATGCTTGGGAACGAGTTTAGACTCAAGACAAAATCTTTATAACCTCGGAGCCAGGCTACAATATACCTTACAACCGGATAGTCCCATCAAAGACCACAAGCAGTCACCGTAGGACAAATTAAGCAATCGAAGCGATATATATATAAGGTGCTCATTTATCCCTGTTTAAGAATATTTACCTTTCCTTTTCGCATCTAGTTCTTCTTCAGATAGAGTAGTGTTTTCTCTTACAGGAAGTTTCTCTGCGCACGTGCCAGATTGTCCGGCATTGTGCCTCTCTTGGTCTGATGCGCATGTGCCAGTTGTTGGAGCAGGGACATGTGTTTGATCCGGAGAGCCTGTGTATAAAGAAGGAACAATTAAGATTTTACGTATAAGCGTAGTCGCGGATTTACAGCGTTCCCCCTCTACAACGACATCCAATGGGAGACAAATAATTTGTGCGTTGTTCGGAGGGAGTCGTTATAGGGAGGGAAATCGGCTAACATTTGTAAACAGCTTGAATCCAGATCAGACAGACGTCACGCGGCGTCTGATCTGGATTCAAGCTGTTTCTCACTCGTTATTAAGGTTTTTCTGTCAAAATGTCAATTATGTATATTTGATAAAAACAGCAGACGATAATCTTTTGAAAACGGACAACATTTCAGTCGTGAATAGGTTGGACATAAATGTCTTGGTAAGGGAACAGCTGCAATGGTTGTTGTAAGGAGTCGTTGTTGAGAGGGCCGTTGTAGAGAGGGAACACTGTATATCAGTAACGGGAACCTTAGTCAATATCCATGCCATTTTACAAGAATCAGATACATGGAAATTGTGTAAAAGTGTTTCTGAGGAAAGGGTAAATACGGACTGAAATGAAGTACGCTCAGAAGTAATGAAGTAATCGCGATTGCAATTGATAGTGAAACAAAAGGCAAATGTAAACCAGATATGTTCGTGTATACTAAAGTTCGAGTACAGTTGTATTTCTTAATTTTGTTGTTACGCGTGTTTAAAATTCGCGAAATGTTTCTTTAATCATTTAATGTAGTTAAACTAATTATCCACTGGGATTTCAAATAGACATGTCCAGTTTACAACCAAGGCTGGTCCACTTCGGACTATTTTAGTGATTTTTTTAATTAATATATCACACATTACAAGCAGTGAAATCCCTGATTAGAGAGCTCTTGCAAGGAGTCGTATGACGTCGCATAACGTTAGATGACGTCATAAATACAACGTAATGACGTAATAACGTACCGAATGATTTGTCATAGTAACACGTCCATGTTGGATACTGCAACGTTCATCGTAAACGCTGAGTGAATTTGGTGGATTTATTGTTCACTATGGGAAGAAAAAAACAACCAACTTATAAAGTGTTCACATATAAAGCATCAAGAGTAACTAAGTAAACTGACTCACCCACTCTGTATATAAGTTGTCACGACTGGCCTAGACGTGTGTCTTGCTTGGCTGTCAGTAGAATACTCACCGTATTACCCGCCACTTGGTCAATATATAAACTGACCTCAGTGACCTCTGACATGCGCTCTCCATAAGGGAGGACACTCTAGATCAGAGGACACCAAATTCACAACACTCCCCCCATCTTTATCTTGAAAGTCTTGATCCTGGGGAGAGGTTTCCTTAAAACCACAAAAGTTCCCTTAAGAACCCGAAAGTTCCCTTACAAACTCGAAAGTTCCCTTAAAAACCAAAAACCCTGTTCTTTTAAGAACCCAAAAGTTCCCTTACAAACTCAGAAGTTCCCTTAAAAACCCAAAACCCTGTTCCTTTAAGAACACCAAAGTTCCCTCAAAAACCAAAACCCCGGTTCCTTTAAGAACCTTAAGTTCCCTCAAAAAACCAAAAACCCTGGTTCCTTTAAGAACCTAATGTTCCCTCAAAAAACCATCCCTTCTACCGGAGTCAGATATTTGACTAAATACCCATTGCACCAGACTAAAATCATGGCAATCAAGCTGAAAGCTCAGATTTACCATCTTTACCAAGCTAGACGATCCAGACTGAAAGCCTAGATCAGGCTTGTCCCGCTGAAAGCTCAAGACTACCCCTGTTAAGCTTGGTTTGTCAAGCTAGACAATTCCGACTGAAAGCCAGGATCAGGCTCATCCCGCTGAAAGCTCAGGATTACCTCTGCCAAGCTTGACAACAGTCTAAAGGAACTTATCTTTAGACTGTCACTCAGGCCGTCTGTAAGACTGGCACCTGAATGGGCCACATTTCACATGCTCTACTCCAGGCTACTTCGCTGGCAACACTTGACCTTTCCTACAGCTGCCCCTTACTATGTGCTTTCCTTATGGTTGTATTACTCCTATGGGCTACTTTATAACCTTAAGTACCGTCCACAACCTGTGAACCTTGCCCCTTGATTGTCAACTCCGACACAGTAATAACAACCCCTTTATGGCAGACCTGTAGGCCTTATACCAGCTACATATGTTCTGAGCACAGTACTACCAAAACCTTTGGTAGTGCAACTGCATTACTGTGCTTAGCCTGAGCATGTTTTATAGTCATGTACTGTTCCCCAATGCCCTGAGCAAGCTGACTCTTTGCATGCTCTATTGCAGTGAAATTACTAAGATCCAAACCATTCTTAGCAAAGACCCTTCTATACCTTTGTCTCTGTTCTACATTCAAATGGTTTACTGTGGCACTTAACTGATCTTGTAAGCTTTCTAACACTGCTTTCTTGTCGGTCACAGCATCTTTCTGCTGCAACTCTATTGTAGCTTCTACTTGTGAAGCACAGTTTGAACAATTGACAACCTGTCCCTCATGAGCCACTGATGACCGACTAGAAGTCATATCGCTAGCATCTGAGTAACTGAAAGCCCGCTCAGAACCAGTCAACTCCGTAGCATCTGAGTAACTGAAAGTTTGCTCAGAACTAGTCAAATCCTCAGTATCTGAGTTACTAGAAGTCCATTCAGAACTGAACTTGAAAGCCTTAGCTACAATGTCTTCCTGCGTCACTACTCTGGCCAATCTGGGCTTTCCTTTCTTGAAGCTTGTGACAACTGGGATTCTCTCACCATTGACAATGAATGTATCCGTTTTCATGTCCAACATCACACCCAGATGATGCATTATATCATGCCCCAACAACATTTCATCCTTAATTGGTGCTATATGCATTCTTTCTTTAAATATCTGGGATCCCAGCTTCACCTTCAGTGGATTTACAATAAAGCCCTTCAAAACAGAATCATTATCAGCCATTTGCATCACCACATCTTTGACTTTACTGGGTTGTTGTTCAAGGTTCTCATAAATCCGAGTTGAAAGGATAGAGATCTCGGCACCAGAGTCAATCCTAGCCTTAACCACTTTCCCCCCAACTTTCAATTTGATGAAAGAAGACCCCGCACAAACGTGGTGAATCTTCGCTGCTTTATCGTGAGACAGAGCTTCCGGCGGACTGAAAGCCTCGATTTCCGCCTGCCCCACAGCAGTTTCTACATCTGATTTCTGATCAGTCACCGGACTGAAAGCCACACTGACTGAAGAAGAACCCTTAACAACACTTTTCAATTGATCACATGTAGCCATTTTAACCTCTGCTTCAGATTGCTCTTGTTTTCTTTTATTCTTTTTCTGGCACCAATTTTGGTACCTTATGCAATCTATTTTTATATGGCCTTTTTGTTTGCAGAAATAGCATACAACATGTTGACTGCAGGTCGGTGACCTAACAGACGGAGATATTTTCTGTATTTTCTCTGTTATGCTATTCATTCTTTTTGCCATTATCTGCTCAACTTGTTTGAGTCTATTTTCTACTAGAGGTTCAACTTTATTTATACTTATGGCTACTTCATCGCTATCTGTTTCCCCACTAGTGGAAGTTTCCTGAAAATCAACCACTTGGGAAACATACTGGTGATGCTTAACTGCATTCAATGCGGACTGCATGCTCGTTGGACATTTTAGACTGGCATATTTTGCAACCTCTTTATTAGAGCAGCCCTGGCTGAATTTTGCAATGGCTTCCTTTTCTAAATAACCTTCAGGAAGATTGCGGAATGCAGTTGTTGCCAGAGATAGTACGCGATCTGCCCAATCTTCAAGTGCCTCATCCGGCTTCTGGCGCGCTTGCTGAAACTTAACTCTTGCTGTTTCAGTTAACTCTTTAGCTCCAAATCTCTTGTCCAACTTTCTCATCATCTTGCGATATGAGTACTTTTCACCTGTTTGAGCCATGATGGTGAAAAAGTCTAGAGCTTTTCCTTCCAAACACCAGTGCAAATAAACTTTGCTTTCTTTGTCGGTCCACTTTAATACTGCTCTATAACTTTCAAACTTTTGTTTCCAAGCCATCCAACAAGATTCTCCATCATATTTCAAATTCTTTGGGAGCCCTTTTGGTACTCCCCTGTCATGTTGATGGCGTTTGGAATATCTGTATTTCTTAGAGCCCTTATGTTTGGACCGACGACCATGGGATCTGGACCTTGACCTTGAACTTGACGTGTCAGAGACACAGTGTCTCGACCGTCTGCCATGTCTAGCTTTCTGGTGTTTGGTACTCTTGCGCTTATGCCAGCGTTCCGGAGAACTTGAGCTAGAGCTCGAACTTGAGCTACGATAATAAGACTTATGAGATTTATGTCTCGGACTCCATCTTGATCGTGACCTTGACCTCGACTGTGACCTCGACTCCGAGCGCGAACGCCCTGACCTATGAGGTCTATGCCGCTGCCTATGTCCCGACCTTGACTTTGACCTTGACTTTGATCTCGACTCAGAACTGGAGTCTGAGCTCACATGCCTAGCTCTACTTTTAGCAGATCTTCTGCTCTTTGACACTTGCTTCAGTTTACGTCTGCAAGATGGTAAACTGTAATCAGAATCATCTTCATGTCTGAAAGACTGATGATAGGACTTAGCAGATCTTTTTGACACTTTCTTTTGTTTACCTCTGAAAGAGGATAAACTATCACCACTCTCTTCCTCATGCCTGGAAGACAAATGAGAATGACGAGCTGATGATTCTTCATGTCTGGAAGACGACAATTGGGGTGGGCTAGCATCTCCTTTGCATTTGCAAGACCGCAAATTTGAGATCCCTTTCTTGTACATTACTTCTTTATTCTGTAAAGCTGACTGTAACTGTCTCTTTTCAGTCTCATAGTCACCCAGGGACAACTCACTTTTAATTTCATGAGACCGCATGACATGTTCTAAAACAACAGGTATACTGTTCTGCAATATTCTGCGTAAAGTTTCCTGAATTTCTAACTGCAGTGTATGCATATCTAATAAACCTGAACTAGGTGTGGAGGGGATAGGATCATTTATTGGTTGCGGAGACAACATTGCACCCTGTGGAACAGTAGTATCAACTTTAAAACTTGGAACTTGGGGAGGAAAGACATCAGTCTGCGAAACTGAAAAGTCCACATACCTCAGTATGTCCCTACTTAATTCCCCTGGCAAAACAATTGGCAATGTTTCTTTAGATAAGGGTCCAAAATATTGCCTAAACTGTATTATTCTATCAACTCCCTCCCTCCCTATTCCTGGTATAAACATAAGCTCATCCCTGGATGCTGTGTTAATATTTACAGACATTTAATGGGTTTACAGAAAAAGACTTGTTCAGTTCAAAAACTATACGATGGCTTATGGTCTGGGCCTGAAAGACTACGCAAACCACCTCACCAGCATACGGTTTATGATCTGACTGCTTTATAGTCTGAAAGACTTGTGTGGTGATGGTTTATAGTCTGAAAGACTTGTGTGGTGATGGTTTATAGTCTGAAAGACTTGTGTGGGTGTGTGGTTTATAGTCTGAAAGACTTTGATATAATGGCTTATGAACCGGATCTGAAAGACCTCGCAGCACACCTCACCAAAATATTCTTTTTGGAGTTTGCTAGACAACCAAAATTTACGAATTACGTTCTTGCATCTGAAAGACCACAAAATTTAACGTAAGACGGACAGTCCGTGACCACAAAATGAAATACTTCAGATATGAAATATCATGAAATATTCAAATTATATATACAGAGTATCATACGAGTTATATACAATACAACAGGGTGAGCCGACTCAAGGTAAAACTGGCATAAGACAATTAACTCAATCCGTAAGCTATCCTAAGAAAAGACTGGCATAGAGCAACACGAAAACTCACTTCTCGATGTTCTCTAAGAGATAAACTGACATAGGGCAATGAAAAATCACTTTTCAATCTCCCTAAGAACTAGACTGGCATAGGGCAATGAAAAATTACCTTTCAATCTCCCTAAGAAACTGACATAGAGCAAATTAACAAATTACTTTTTAATTTCTCTAAGAATAACTGGCATAGGTAGCTAACGGGGTTTGAAAACTGTCCTAAGAGACTGACATAGGAAAATATGAATGAAATTTCAATCAAATTCCCTAAGACATTAATTAGCCAATGCTAATTAGGCGCACCTTGACCTTACGTTTACTTCAATGTTGTAGCAGAGAACAGAATAAATAAAAGCAGTGCTGCATTTAAATATCCCTTGCTATCAACCTGTCATGATATTTTATATGTTTTTCTTTTAACAAAGAAAGAATTCCCGCCACTGACACGAAAAAAATAATTTTTTCCGAGAAATTGTTGCCGCGAAAATACGTGACAAACTGGCAAGGTAGCTTTACTTTACTTTTCCATTTTAAATCCTCGTCGCCAATAAAGTGTTCACATATAAAGCATCAAGAGTAACTAAGTAAACTGACTCACCCACTCTGTATATAAGTTGTCACGACTGGCCTAGACGTGTGTCTTGCTTGGCTGTCAGTAGAATACTCACCGTATTACCCGCCACTTGGTCAATATATAAACTGACCTCAGTGACCTCTGACATGCGCTCTCCATAAGGGAGGACACTCTAGATCAGAGGACACCAGGGTGTTGGGCATTCTTTGTGAGTGTGGGGAGGAGCGTCAACGAACGGGTAAGTGTGCATATATAGTTCGTAGATCTACTTTAGTGACAATGACTGAAATTGTATTGAAAATATATATTATATTAATTATCAGTTATCAACTCAATTACAATTCGAGTTTTATTGCCATGGAACATTATACAGTGATAATAGCAGTAAAACATTTAAATACATACACGGCGATAGATTTGAAGGAATAGTAGTAGTTAGTAGTTATAGTAGTAGTAGAAGTACAGTGTTCCCTCTCTACAACGGCCCTCCAAACAACGACTCCCTCCTTTCAACGACCCTTGTCGTAGTTCCCTTCAAAGGACACTTATGTATAACGCTTTTACTGCTGCAATATCGCCTGCTTAAAATTGTTGTCTGTTTTTTTTCTTAAAATTAAAACACTTTGATATGATACGGTAAGTATAATGATGAGTGACAAACAGCTTGAATCCAGATCAGACGCCGCGTTATGCGGCGTCTGATCTGGATTCAAGCTGTTTGCAAATCTAAGCCAAGTCTAAATTTCACTCACTATAACGACTCCCTCCGAACAACGCACACAATATGTGTCTTCCATTGGGCGTCATTGAAGAGAGGGAACGCTGTAGTAGTTGTAATTGAAGTAGCAGTTGTAGAAGTAGTAATGGTGGTAGAAGTAGAAACAGTAACATGTAGTAATACTAGAAGTAGTAGTAGTTATTGTAGTCATAGTATAAATAAAAGTAGAAATTGTAGTATCAGATGTAGAAATATTAATAGTAGTAGGAGTAGGTGAAGTAGAAGTAGATCTAGTAGAGGTTGTAGAAGTAGTAGCAGCAGCAGATACTATATAGTATTAGTTCGTAGTTGAAGTAGAAGTAGTAATCGTAGTAGTAGTTACAGCAAGAGTAGAATTAGTATTAGTAGTAATATCAGCAGCAGTACAGAAGTAATTGTAGTAGTATAAGTAGCAGAATGTAGTTGTGGTAGTAGAACAAGTAGTACCAGTAGTTTAAGGTGTAGAAATAGTTACAGTAAAAGTAGTAATGATAGAAGTAGTTGTAGTGGTAGCTGTCGTAGTACATGTAATAGAAGTAGCAGTACGGGTAGTAGTACTAGAAATAGTAGTACTATCAGTTTTGGTAGTAGTTTAAGTAGTAGCAGTAGTAGAAGTAGAAAATGTAGGAATAGTAATAGAAGAAACAGCAGCATGTAGTGAAGTTACATCGTCAGCAGGTAAGTAGTAGTTAAAAGTTGTAGAAGTTAGAAGTAATCGTGGTACTAGTAGTAGCAGCAACATTAGTAGTAGTGCAGTTGTCGTAATAGAAGAAGTAGAAGCAGCAGCATGGAGTAGTAGTAGAAGTTGTAGTAGTACAAGTGGTAGAAGTAGGAGTAGTACAACTAGTACAAGTAGTTAGTAGTTTTAATTTCAGAAGCAAGTGCAGAAGAAGTACCATAAGTAGAAGTAGTAGTAAAAGTACAAGTACTAGTAGTAGTAGTAGTGGTAGTAGTAGAAGTAGTGGTAGTAGCGGTAGTAGTAGTAATATAAATAGTAGGAGTAGTAGAAGTAGAAGAAGTAGGAGAAGTAGTAGTTGCAGTAGTAGTTATAGTGGTAGAAGTAGAAGAAGTTGTAGTAGTAGTAGTAATAGTAGTAGTAGAAGTAGTAGTAGTAAAAGTAGTATTTTAGTAGTAGTAGTAGTAGTAATATTAGTTGTAGTAGTAGAAGTAGTGGTGGTAGTAGTAGTAGTAGTAGTAGTAGTAATTATAGTAGTATTAGAAGTAGTGTAGTAGTATTTGCTGTTGTAGTAGATGCAGATGTAGCTATCGTTTGAGTTGTAGTAGTAGTAGGAGTAATAGTAATAGTAGTACAAGTAGTAGTGGTTGTAGTAGTAGTATAACTTCTACTATATCACAACTACTACTCTTGCTATAACTACTACTACCTCTGATTTTACTACATATACAACTTAATACTAATACTTGTACTACCACTACACTTGATGTTTCTACTCCAACTACTCCTACCTCTACTAAAACTACTACTACAACTAGATCTACTACTGCTATATTCCTACTTCTGCCACTACTATATACATGTACCTATTGTATACTTCTGCTCCAACAACTTCAATCCATTTACGATATTATTTAGATTCAAGGCCTTCCTCATGTGGTACCAGTGGAAAAATTGTTAACACCCCCACCCCCACCCCCGCAAACGAGTTTGTTGGGTGGGGGGGGGGTGGGGGTATAGGAATCACTCCGCTCGTCCTGTCTGTTCGTCTGTCCATTCTACTAAGCGAAACTCCTCCTAAACCGTTCATGGGATTTACAAAAAACCTTTAAATGTTGATAGAGTACTATGAAAGATGTGCATGAAGAAATATCTTTCTGTTCCTGCATTTCCAAGGGCAGACATTTTTCTAAGGGGAGATAATTATCCTACAGTAACAGTCTATGAAATATCTCCTTGCGATCATTTCTAAATTTATAAAACAATCCTCAATATGACAAAAGTTGTAATAGAAACTTAAAGATTGTAATAACTTATTTATATGTGATTTGGATTGTTATTATTGAACTTTTGTTTATTATAGAATATTAGATCCTTATAGAGAAATATATTATAACAAGTGAACAGGAGGGGAGATAACTTATCTTACAGGGTTCCAGATAGGGGGTGTTATTCTGAACAAATCCAACATTATCTCACTCATACTGAACCAAATCCTATGGTGTTTCTACTCATTAGAATCGTCTCGAAGAGACTATTCTAATGAATAGTGACACCATGGGTTTAATGCAGAAAAAACGGTTTTAGTTTTTGAAATACTCCCCTTATCTGGATCCCTGATCCTATGTTACATTAGACATGGGGTGATTACTTGAAAAAAAGTAATCGATCAAATTATGATTATTTGACATTCTAGCAGTAATCGATTACTACATAATTACTGCATCTTTTGCCAGTAATCGATTATTGTGATTACTTTCAGTGTGAGTAATCATGATTAATGATTACTTTTCAAGTAAGAAGTTGAAAACGAACTGTATGATTGTATATCCAGTTTTATTTGCAATTGAGCAAAGAGTAGACTATTCTGTTCAATCATGTCAATGTTGTTTTACTTCACTACTTACATGTATGTTACTTAACCCATTTTATTCTAGATACATTATTTGCTCAGAGTGAACCTGAGTGTCAATTAGATCTAGTTAACATTCATTACCAGGCCACATAACAGATACAAACAACATATAACTACAAAAATCTTTATTACCAATGTCTAGAATGAAGTGGGTTAACCCAGTTAAATAGGATGAGTTCTCTCCCTTATAATGATGTAACTTAAAAATGATAAACGTTGTTATGACAACGACGTCATCATTACATTAATATGACGCCATGATGCTATGGTTTTGATGCATTCGAATAAGAGGTGTTCAGCTTTGCCTGACCGCTATTAGTTTTACATAGTTTAAACCTTTTTCAATTGAACAATAACAAAATTGAAGCCGCTATTTCCAAGCGGAGATAATTCAAAGGGCACATTATTTAACTTAATGTTTCATGCAATAAAGCTTACAAGCACCCTAAGTCTTAAGCGCAACTTGGCCAACGCCTACAACTGGCACCGTTCACTGGTATTCTTCAAAACTTAATAGGTTGATAGAGTATCATCTACAAATATGCATGAAGAAATCCTCTTCTATTCCATTATTTCAAAGGGGAGATAATTGAACTTTAAAGTTTCACGTATTATAGGTCAAATGTACTCGTATTAGCACAACTCTTCTTACACTCTTCATTGGATTTAACAAAACTTCACAGATTCATAGAGTAACACCTACAAATTTGCATGACGAAATGTTTTTCTGTTCCGAAATTTCCGCGGGGAGATAACTGAACTTTAATGTTTCATGCATTAAAGTTCATTATCCTCGTAAGCATAACTCCTTCTACACTGTTCATCCGATTTTAACACAGCTTTACGGGTTGATAGAGTATCATATACAGATGTGCATGGAGAAATATTTTTCGATTCAACCTTTTACAAGGTGAGATAATGGTTTTGCATAAGTGAGACGGGGGTATTAGTTAGCCCCCCCCCCCCCCCCCCCCCCAGGCGACAAGACTTTAGTGTAGTTTAAAGTTGATGACGTCATGGCAGTCAATGGGTTAATACACTGAGAAATCTGACATTTCTTTTATCAAAAATAAAAAAAAAATTGACATAGACATTGAAAATTAATATTTGCTAATTATTATGCAGACGGAAAATATGAAGAACTGAACTTGTTAAATCGAATCACCTCTTAACTGTCGGGCCCGGGTGCATGACACATAGTTAGTGGCTACCTGTATGCTAAGTCCTTCCCAGTTAGTTTTTCTATACTGAGTATAGTTGTAAAAAATCAATATTTAACTCTCAGCGATGGACTTAGCATACAGGTAGCCACTAACTATGTGTCATGCACCCGGGCCCAGGATGGATAATACAAGTTTCAAATTTTGTCAACATGCATTTGGGGTTGTTCTATTCGCAAATTTTGCAAGCAGTGCTTACCTTGATCAGAGGAATGCTATATGAGCCCTTTTAGTTGGGTCTACACTATTTGCAAAAGATTGTGCTCTTCACTCTATGTAAATAAAGAGTATACTCGTTGTTAGGGCTCTATGAGTAAATACAGTCCAAACTCGATAATTCGAACTCGCGATAGTTCGAACATACCCATATTTCAAAGTTAAAACGTGGCTTAGCCACGTTTTAACTTTAAAATACGGTTATGTCGAACTATGCGATATCGACTTAAGCGAGTTTGAAGTATCGAGTCTCGACTGTATTCTAAAGTTTCATTATTTTGATGTGGTTTCTCCAGTGGGCCCGTGCACGGAACTCCCTGCGCCAGAGACTGCGCAAAGACAACAGCTCTGTAAGGCCATTGACACCAGAGGAACTGGACAATGAGACAGGGACTCCTGATCTTCACTTCAAGCTGAAGGAAGTAGGACCTGCCAAGACAGAGGCACTGAGAGCAGGTATGTTACTAGATCTATATCTCGTACACAAAACTACAATTTACTCTTTGCTGGCTGATTGTGTCTTGATTGGTTTAGGCAAAACGTTTTGGTCCATATAAGATGACACGGCCCAGAATTTAGGTCCAAACCGGTTGACAACCGTCTTTAGGATTATCTTAAAACCTAATTTCAGTTGTCAAATTTTGCAGACAATATAAGGGCAGGGGTCATTTAATAAAATGCGTAAATTAAATTCGAAGTCATGTGTGTCTTTATTTCATACTACTATATGAAACCGTTGTATTCGATTTTCTATAAGTAAGGTTTCAAATCTAAAATATGATTATAAGAGGAATTGATAAAATATCTTAGCCTACTTTTACAATAATTATGTAACTGGTCCCCATTTTTGGAATAACAACAACAACAACAAAATAACCTCTTTATATAGACTACATTTACCTGAATCTTATAGCATGGCATGAGTGGTTTTGTATATTTTGTGTATCTGTATAAATATTTTATATATACCCCATGTTTGTATGTTAATAGTAAAGTTACTAGCATGTATCACTCATCAGAAATGGTGGAATAAAGATGATATTTTTAGTCACCAGGTTACTCCGATACTGATCTGAGTAAAAACATGCAATAGACATCTATTCACTGAGCACAAGTTTTGTTTGGAAAAATAACATTCACAAACCAAACTCCAGCGTATAACATAACCCTTTACCCATCAATCTGTTTCTAGTTTTGAAAATAGTTGACTACTTAAAGCAGGTTGAAAGTAACGCAGAATGCGCCTTAACGCGCATTCTGCTTGACTTTCAGTCTGCTTTAAGCTACCATCTGCCAGAATAAAGGAAATATTCATGATTATACATATTCGCGACTGTTTAAATTGGAACTTTTTTCATAGCTGAAGAATAAAGTAAATGCGCTTAAATGCGCTTCTATGGGGGAAAGGGTTAAAGCTTCCGTTACTGATACTGATACTTTCATTATACACAGGCTCACAGGACAAAACTGGCGCATGTCCATCACACCCAGAGAAGCACAATGCAGATCAATCTGGCAAATGTGTAGAGGAACTTTCTGAGGAAGATCTAGATGCGAAAAGAAAAGGTAATTACTTTTAAAAAGTGCATGAAGAAAATGTTATTGTGCCCTAACAACCATAAACAGTAAAACAAAATGGACTGTTCAGGATTATAAAATGGAATTCTCCATTCAAGATTCGAATATCAATTTGCACACTATTGTCCTTGCATTCGAAGCCAGCTTAAATCCGGAAGAGCGCACATCTCTTTTTCAAACAATCACTTCCACATGCATGCACCTGAAATATGAAGCACTTTTGGTGTTTTTTCAGCCTTTGCAAGAGACTATGTACAGGGAATCATCCAGAATGCCCAGATTGTGCTGGAGTCTCAGAAACAATCTGAGATCGAATCAGGATCACTGCCAACAGGCATACTTAACGGTATGACATATTCAGTTTTCTTGTTTTACAAATACATTATAAACATTAGAGTTAGATATTATAATAAGTATTACAGTGTCACGTCTCTACAACGACCCTCCGAACAACGACCTTTCCCTACAACAATGATTGCCGCTGTACCCCAAATTAGAAAATTATAGCTAACGCTTTCATTGCTAAAATATAGTCTGTTTAAAATTGTCGTCTATTGGTTTTTTCTCAAAGTTGAATATTTGACGTTTTACCAGTTCATTAAGACAAGTGAAAAAAACAGTTTGAACCCAAATCAGAGGCCGCGTTTCACGGTGTCTGATCTGGGTTCAAACTATTATCAAATGTAAGCCAAGTCATGCATGCTCAGCACTCAAAGGTTGTTAATTTCCCTTCCTATAATAACTCCATCAGAACTACACACACACACGCCAACAAACACTTTTTGACTCCCGTTGGGTTTCGCTGTAGAGAGGGGACACTGCTGCATAATTAACGGTATGGCATATTTAGTATTTCTGTCTTACAAATAAACATTACAGTTAGGCATTATAGTTCTAGTTATATCGTGCGAGATTGATGTTTCGAATTGACATTACCAATAAGCTAAGTAAAACACTGTAAAACGGAAACTTATCAAAGGATGAAGAATGCATGGCCTTCTTTTAAGACACCTGTCATTCGATCGGCATTGAAGAAGCATGAAATTTTGTTGTAAATACTACAAAGTAATCCTGCTTTTAACACACGGGTTTGACTGTACTAATTTTACTTGAAATGATAACCCCAAGCATATACAGGGTACGTAAGAAGTAGCACAAAAAAATACATCTCTGTTTAGTTATTTTGCTGCTAGGATATAATATAATGTATCTGTGTCAACACATACTCTTATTATAAAGTTATATCAGATTTTTGAAAATTTTGACCTAAGAAACATAATAACTATGTATATGTACAGTGGAAGAAACGTTATTTTTTCCCAATAAACGCGTTTACGCTAAAATTATTATTTCCATTGCAAACAGTTTGCAGCCAGAACCCGGCGTCTGATCAGGCTCAAAACTGTGTGTCACTCAGACAAAAAAAAAGAAGTAATTTGAAATGTCAAAAAATATTAATTTCCTACAGCGATTTGCGTTTGCGTTTTGTTTGCGTTTAAACGGTAAAGAATAACGTTTTCTCCACTGTATGGGTGCCAAATGGCCTCAGTTGTGATCGTTTTCCAGACAGTTTGCAAATGTCATTGCGCTCGAGTTAAAGTAACAAACGGGTCAGGCACGTAGGAAGCAAAATTGGACGGGTGGTGGTGGTGGTGGTGGTGTGTGTGTGTGTGTGTGTGTGGGGGGGGGGGACTCTTCATATATACTTTGGCCACTCTTCAAGGGGGGGGGGACTTTTGACGCATTTTTTGGGGGGGGGGGGGGGCGCTAAAATTTGCGTAAAAACAACGTCTGAAAAGCGTTTTCTGGCGTTTATTTAGTTAAAATAAAGAAAAATTGGCTTGGTTACTTTAATTGGCAAAATTCTAACCTCCCCTCCCCCCGTTCCTACGAGCCTGCGGGTTAACGGTCACACATTAGTTTTGGAAGTATAGACTAATTAAACTTTTATATGCAATATGGTTGTTTATTATTATTTATAATTTTCAGACACAGTTGAGAAGGATGCAGTCAAGTCATCTTCTAGCTGTGGAGTCATGGACAAACCACTGGCCGACCAAAGTGGTCACAACACCCACAACTCAAGAGAATCGTTGGCATCTAGTGTACTGAGTGGTAAGTAGAAATTTGTACAATAGAGACGACGTTAATCTTTTCCAATAGACGCGTTTACGCGAAAACTATTAGTATTTGTGGGGACAGTCATTGACAGGTTTCATAACTCTTCTACAACATTTGACAGAATTATGTCCCTTTTTAACTTGATTTTTCCCCTTCTAATCGAGACATTTTTCTTGGAGCATGCCATTTTCTTGAAAACAATAAATGATTTTGTCTTCAAACTTGGTACTAATTATAAGTGTTGTGTTGTGTTAGACTTTTCTTTAAGTTTGACAACACTTGCACAACATTTGACAGAAGTATGCCCTTTTTAACTTAAAATTGTGTTCCTTAAAATGCACATTATTCTTTGAACATGTCATTTTCCTGAAAACTGTTTATGACATTGTCTTAAAAAGACAGAATTATGCCCCATTTTAACTTGAACTTTTCGGACATGCCATTTTATTGAAAACTAGTTATGATATTTTCTACAATCCTTCAAATATATTATTCGTGTTATGTTGGTATGCTTTTCTCCTAGTGTCATAACTCGTTAAAAATTTGACAGAATTGTGTCCCTTTTCGACTTGAAATTTGCATACATGTATTTACAAATGAAGATGAAGGTCAAGTTTTCACTTGCTATCTATGACATTATTTGGGGGTTGTGACAGGGCAGTTTGGAGTTGGGGTATCAATCTTATTTAGTGATAGGTCTAGTTGCCATTGCAAACAGTTTGGAGCAAGCATTAATAAAAGTTTCTTTTAACTTTTCAGCCATCGCAACAATCGCTGTAGCTGATTCTCTCTCCAAATTCGCCGTATCTGAGGACATTGAGCCAGCCTCAAACAGCCAGACCAATATCATTGACAACGGCGTGCCAGACACAAGCTGCCAGACTAACGTTCTCGACCATGCTGTGTCCGAGAAAACCTCACCTTCTTTGGCCTCCAGTGATATAAGCCGTGAGTAGACGTCTTGCTAAATCCTTTGTTTTAAGCTTAACGAGACAGCCCGTCCACTCTACGAAGAAACGTCAGTTGCTCTAAAAGCATTTAACTCAATAATACATTAGATTGAAAACACATTGTACGCTTGTAATTAATTCCTACACTGACTATACATGTTTCCATTTTATACAGTCATGACTAAGTACCATAAGAAATAGTTTTATAATAGCTTGGCAGATGGTAGCTTAAAGCAGGCTTAAGGCGAATACTGCTTTACTTTCAGCTTTCTTTAAATGGAAATCTGTCTTCATAACTAGAAAAAAATTCGAACGTCACATAGTCAAACCTATGATAGTAAGTCACTTGTTCAAGAAGCATGTAGAACTCTGGTTATAGATTAATTTTAATATAATGCAGAACACAAAAAAAATCAGAAAACTCCGATAGAAACTTTCTGCTTTACCTTTGTCCTTGTGTAATTTGTCTTCTGTCTTTAAGACTTTATTGACAGCTCTGTGTATGTGAATTATATCCGGTGTTTTTCTTCTGTTACAGAAATTGCCGACATCGCCGTGAGCGAATCACTGGCAAGCATAAATGCCACTGACAACACTAACGCCTCCGCTAGACGACCAAGATCTGTCAACGAAATGCTCGGTAAGGGGATAAAGTGCTGGAAATCGAATTGTATTTCAGAAACGATAAATTCATACAATGTACCACTCGTGTGCAAAAGAACACGGGTGATCGTCGAGATGCGTATTAATTAAATCACGGGGCCGTACTAGTTGCAAGCGGGAATGAGTTAAGTTTTTAGAGATGAGAAATTCATTGCTTATGTGTTCAACCCAATTTAAAAAATACCATGTTCGTGTTTTATATCAAATGTTTAGACAAAGCTACAAACGAAAAGGATATACGTAGGGAGTCTTATCGGCAAGTGGCAGCTTCATGCAGGTCGCAAATAAGGGCAAATGCTTGTAACAGCGTTTTCATTACAGCTCCCTTGTATTAAGCAGTCGTGTATCTTTACAATTGCGATGCTTCCTTAACCCTTTACTCAATAGAAGCCCCTTTTAGCGCATTTAATGAATTCCTTCACTGAAGACAATAGTTCCAATTTATACAACCATAATCATATACCATAAGAAATACTTTCTATATCCTAGCAGATAGAAGCTTAAAACAGGTTTAAAGTAAAGCAAAATGCGCCTTAATTCGCATT
The DNA here is from genome assembly GCA_922989275.2 of Gari tellinella. Classification (NCBI taxonomy): domain Eukaryota; kingdom Metazoa; phylum Mollusca; class Bivalvia; order Cardiida; family Psammobiidae; genus Gari; species Gari tellinella. The sequence continues at coordinate 54,130,020 of OV277866.1, forward strand.
CTATTTTACTGACTACCTGCTTAAAGTGATCACCTTTCTTCAAAATTAGAAACAGACAATGGAGTAAAGAGTTAATTTATTTTTAGTCTGTCTGTCTAGCAAACATATTACGATAATTGCGATAATTGAAATTATGGCTTGTTTCCTTTCTTACACCTCTTCTGTCTTGGAAAACCACCAGTCAATTAAATCAGTGATCATGTAGGCATAATATGGTCTATAAACTGTTACCATTGATTTACATGTACAGTAAAACCTCTCTATTACGGACACTAAATCGAAGGATAATTCCTAGTATAAAAGACAGGTGGTAGCTTAAAGCAAGGTGACAGTGCAACAGAAAGCTCCTGAAGGAGCTTTCTGTTTCACTGCCACCTTGCTTAAAGCAGTCACCTGCCTTAAACACCCAATAATCAACAAAAAAGTGGCCGTTATAGAGAGGTTCTACTGTATATTTACAAACGTGTTTTATATCGTTTCAGCCTCATTTGGTATCGAGCCTTCCACCACTGATGTCAATGGCATGCCGCCAGTTGACATATAAGGTAAGACACCTTGCTACAGAAATATTATCTAGAGAGATTTGCTTCAGATTCCATGTACATTTCATGGGCGCGTTTCATGAAACTTCGTACGGCAAATTTTGTCGTAAGTCAGATTATAAAAGTCTCAATTATTATTTATTTCTCTATCTAATCCTGTCGTGTGACATCTTTTTGGAATCGTCTTGAAAAGACAATTCCCAAAAGATGTCACAAGACAGGATTAGACAGAGAAATCAGATATTAAATGCATTTCAAGGTTTTGACTTACGACCGTTTTTGTCGTAAGAAGTTTTATGAAACAGGCCCCTGTAGTGTTTTACCTATGTACTTAGTTCGTCTCGTTTGCGATTCACATATCAGGCAAATGCGGAGAATTTTTTCTTTTCCGAAATACATGTACGTAATGCGCTTGTGCTCAAACCTCCTATTTCAACTGCAAACATTATGGAGCCAGATCAGACCTAAAACTGTTTGCAATGAAAACAATTGTTTTCGAGCAAACGAGTGTATGCAATGCCCGCTGAATAATTTAGGTATGTGCTATTGTACTCTGGAGTGGTAGCTCACATAACAAATGCATTTATCAAGTATTGTAACGTTTTGATACTAATATATGTAAAAATTGTCAACAAAAACAGTAATTTTCAACTAATTTCGGCTCTCAAAAGTAACGCTCAACGTTTCGGCTTGTTTAACATTTTGATACAACATAAACCTTTTTATGCCCCCGCACGACTTATTATGCCCCGCACGACTTGGGGCATATTGTTTTTGGTCTGTCTGTCTGTTTGTCTGTATACAACTTTAACCTTGGCCATAACTTTTGAACTACATAGGATAGAGACTTTATATTTGGTATGTGTACTTACCTCAAAAAGCTCTTGAGCTCAGTAAAATTTGGATCATGTCTGACAAAGTTCAAGGTCATTTAGAGGTCATTTAGGGGTAAATGGGGTAAAAAGGGAGATAACTCATCCTATATTTTTTTCAAGTGAATAGGAAGGGAGATAACTCATCCTAACTGGCCATAACTATTTGATCATGTGATCATTTATAAATTTAGAAATTAGTCCTCAATATGACTCTTGACAAATCTTGTTATGACGACGACGTCATCATGACATCAATATGACGTCCTTATGCTATGGTGAGAATGCATTTGAATAATCTAGAAAAAGCTTGTTTCTTTGTACAGTTTCATCACACAACAGCAAGGAGTACAATCATAACTTGCTGTATGATTTTACTTGAAAGCCAAATTAATAAATTGCAGTGGCAAAACACCTCGGGGACATTTGTCACTTTCTATGACACCATTCTTGTTGTTAAACCTTTTTGTGAATAACCCCTCTACTTCCGATAGTTAAGTATGTCCTTATATCAATGCTTTCCTGTAAAACAGACATTTCAACGTATATTTGAACGATTTAGTGTTTGGCCTACTTTTTCAGCCAATCAGCAAGCCACAACATTCAAATTTTCGCTCGGTTTAATTATTAAGTCAACGGGATTTAACGAGATTTGGCAATTTAATTATGAAGTGTTCGAGACTTGGATTTAGACGTTAGCAAGCATTGCGCATGTGTTAATATTTCGGTCAGCTCCGCCCATGGCATGACTTTTAAGCTTTACAGGAAATCCATTACACAGCAAAGTGCATATAGATATATCTACATGTACAATTCAATTTCGAGGAAAATAATGACATTTTGTAGCTCGCTAGTCGGAAGAAAATTGTGAAAATCATTCAAATTTTATTTAATCTTTATATATGAGGGGGGAATAAGAAAATACAATATAATTAAAACAGAATTCTTACCGTAATTAACAAAACCAACATCTACAAACCATTGTCAATCGCGACGAAAACACTAAAGACAGGCGTCTGCATAATGCAAGATCAAAATAATGCAGAAAACTCATTTATGAGTTTTCTGCATTATTTCAGGGCTCCAGATAAGAGGGAGTAAACTTCACAAATCCAACATTTTCTCACTTATTTTAGCATCAAATCCTATGGTGATACTAGATCTACTCTCCGAGACGATTCTAATGAGTAGTGACACCGTAGGGTTTTAAGCAGAAATAAAGATTTTAGTTTTTGAAATAGAATCTACCCCCATATCTGGAGCCCTGTATTTTGTGCTGCACTAAGCATTTAGACGTCAATAACTATTCTTTTTCCATCGTTTTTTTAATATTACCATTTTCTTAACGCAGCTTGGAACACTAATTGTCAATGTGTCATCATCGATACGTAATAAAACACACAATATATGTAACAGGCTGTGTAAACATCTGTCGGCGGAGAAAAATATGTAAATGAAGTGAAGTGACGTCATATGTGGGCGGGTCAAACACTAAAATGGTTAGAGTTTATTTCAATGGTTCTTAATGATTAAGAAGCCAACAAATGAGGGAGCAAACGACCGAATTTGGCTTCTTAATTATTAAGAATACTAATACATAATATACGGGTCACACAGTTTGTATTTCATTCAACACCGTTTTTCCATGATCGTAATGTCATGTACGAGTATACGTACTTGTACACGTTCGGCATTATTATTAGAGGCCATTAATGCGATTTGTTGAATCGGAATTTAATCTACTCATTGCTATAAAATGTTTGGTACTGTCTTATTTATGTGTAAGAATATTGCGGTATATACTGAAGGCATATAATATAAAAGGCCACCAATTTCCGTTGTGCAACAGGGTGTTGTATCTGCTCTCGTAATATTTGACGGAAACGAAATATCACGTTAGAACAAGAGGCTCGAGTGAAATCGACTATTTCCGTATACGCTTTATGCTAAATAAACTGCTCCGTTTTACCGGTAACTGGTAGTGGGTAAATCTTTGTACTGATATTGCTTTTTTGTTTATTTCAGATTATTGGAAAAAGAACTGGCTGCGCATCATCATCGTCATCATTATTTTCCTCAGGTTTGGATGCTCTCAGAGGGTTACTTTTGAAAATCTATCTTTTTTTTCATAAACTTTATATCTTAGTGAACTACGCATTCGCATTGACATTAAAGAAAACAACATCAAAACGATGAAATATAAAATACCAAAAACACAAAACACGTTTTAGTGCACCAGGGTGCGCGTTATCATCATTATTTTTGTTTTCCTCATGTAAAGATGCTCTCTGGGCATAACTTTTGAAAACCCATATTTTTATACAATCTCATATTTCGATAAACTACGCATTCACATTGACATTAAAAGAAAACAACAAAAAAACGATAAAATATTAAATACCAAAAAAACAAAACACGTTTTTAGCGCACATGTGCACCAGGGTGCGCGTCATCATCATAATTTTTGTTTTCCTCATGTTAAGATGTTCTCCGGGCATTACTTTTGAAAACCCATATTTTTATACAACCTCATATTTAGATGAACTACGCATTCACACTTATCATTTTGATCAGGGTACACATCATCATCGTTTTCTGTTTTCCTCATGTTCAGTTGCTCTCGGAGCGTTACTTTAGAAAACCCATCTTTTTATATAACTTTATATTTTGGTGAACAACGCATTCATTCTAATCATTGTTATCAGGCTGCGCTTCATCAACGTCATCTTTGTTTTCCTCATGTTTGGTTGTTCTCAGAACGTTACTTTTAAATACTCACCCTTTTATACAACCTTATATTTTGGTAAACTTGTAATTTTCACCAGGGTGTCCAATATCATCGTAATCTGTTTTCCTCAGGTTCGGATGTTCTCAGAGCGTTACTTTTGAAAACTCCTCCTTTTATACAAGCTCATATCTTGTTGAACAACCCATTCATAGTTTTTGAAATAAGGGTGGGTGTCATCATCTTTATCTTAGTTTTCCTCATGTTTGGTTGCTCTCAGGGCGTTACATTTTTCCTCATGTTTGGTTGCTCTCAGGGCGTTACTTTTAAAAACTCATCCCTTGTCTACAAGCTCATATTTTGTTGAACTGCCCACTCATATTTTTTTGAAATAAGAATGGGCGTCATCATCTTTATCTTAGTTTTCCTCATGTTTGGTGGCTCTCAGAGCGTTACTTTTGAAAACTCATCCTTTTATACAAGCTCATATCTTGTTGAACTACCCATTCATAGTTTTTGAAATAAGGGTGGGTGTCATCATCTTTATCTTAGTTTTCCTCATGTTTGGTTGCTCTCAGAGCGTTACCTTTGAAAACTCATCCTTTATACAAGCTCATTTTTTGTTGAACTACCCATTCATAGTTTTTATTGTAATCAGGGTGGACGTCATAATCTTTATCTTAGTGTTCCTCTACATGTTTGGTTGCTCCCAGACCGTTACTTTTGAAAACTCATCCTTTTATACAAGCCTATATTTTGTTGAAAACCAATTCATAGTTTTTATTGTGATCAGGGTGGGCGTCATCATCTTTATCTTAGTTTTCCTCATGTTTGGTGGCTCTCAGAGCGTTAATTTTGAAAACTCGTCCTTTTATACAAGCTCATATCTTGCTGAACTACCCACTCATAGTTTTTATTGTGATCAGGGTGGGCGTCATCATCTTCATCTTAGTTTTGCTCTGAGAGCGTTACTTTTGAAAACTCATCCTTTTATACAAGCTCATATCTTGCTGAACTACCCACTCATAGTTTTTATTGTGATCAGGGTGGGCGTCATCAACTTTATCTTAGTTTTCCTTTTGTTTGGTTGCTCTAAGAGCTTTCTTTTGAAAACTCATCCTTTTATACAAGCTCATATTTTGTTGAACTGCCCATTCAATTATAATTATGTACTTTTTATTGTTGAACTACCCATTCATAGTTTTTATTGTCATCAGGCTGCCCATCATTAACGTGATGCTAGTTTTCCTCATGTTTTGTTGCTACCCGTTCATAGTTTTTATTGTGTTCAGGGTAGGCGTCATCAACTTTATCTTAGTTTTCCTTTTGTTTGGTTGCTCTCAGAGCGTTACTTTTGAAAACTCATCATTTTATACAAGCTCATATTTTGTTGAACTGCCCATTCATAGTTTTTATTGTCATCATGCTGCCCATCATCAACGTGATCTTTATCTAAGATTTCCTCATGTTTGGTTGCTCTTAGAGCGTTACTTTTGAAAACTCATCCTTTTATACAAGCCCATATCTTGTTGAACTACCCATTCATAGTTTTTATTGTGATCAGGGTGGACGTGAACAACGTTATCTTAGTTTTCCTAATGTTAGGTTGCTCTTAGAGCGTTACCTTTGAAAACTCATCCTTTTATACAAGCTCTTATCTTGTTGAACTACCCATTCATAGTTGTTATGGTGATCAGGGTGGGCGTCATCATCTTATCTTAGTTTTCCTCATGTTTGGTTGCTTTTAGAGCGTTACTTTTGAAAACTCATCCTTTTATACAAGCTCATATTTTGTTAACTACCCATTCATAGTTTTTATTGTCATCATGCTGCCCATCATCAACGTGATCTTAGTTTTCCTCATGTTTGGTTGCTCTCAGAGCGTTACTTTTGAAAACTCATCCTTTTATACAAGCTCATATTTGTTGAACTACCCATTCACAGTTTTTATTGTCATCAGGCTGCCCATCATCAACGTGTTCTTAGTTTTCCTCATGTTTGGTTGCTCTCAGAGCGTTACCTTTGTAAACTCATCCTTTATACAAGCTCATTTTTTGTTGAACTACCAATTCATAGTTTTTATTGTAATCAGGGTGGACGTCATAATCTTTATCTTAGTGTTCCTTTACATGTTTTGTTGCTCTTAGAGCGTTAGTTTTGAAAACTCATCCTTTTATACAAGCTCATATCTTGTTGAACTACCCACTCATAGTTTTTATTGTGATCAGGGTGGGCGTCATCATCTTTATCTTAGTTTTCCTAATGTTAGGTTGCTCTCAGAGCGTTACTTTTGAAAACTCATCCTTTTATACAAGCTAATATTTTGTTAAACTACCCATTCATAGTTTTTATTGTCATTAGGCTGCCCATCATCAACGTGATCTTAGTTTTCCTCATGTTTTGTTGCTCTCAGAGCGTAAATTTTGAAACTCATCCTTTTATACAAGCTCATATTTAGTTGAACTACCCATTCATAGTTTTTATTGTGATCAGGGTGTGCGTCATCATCTTTATCTTAGTGCCTCATGTTTGGTTGCTCTTAGAGCGTTACTTTTGAAAACTCATCCTTTTATACAAGCTCATATTTTGTTAACTACCCATTCATAGTTTTTATTGTGATCAGGGTGGGCGTCATCATCTTTATCTAAGTTTTCCTCATGTTTGGTTGCTTTTAGAGCGTTACTTTTGAAAACTCATCCTTTTATACAAGCTCATATCTTGTTGAACTGCCCACTCATAGTTTTTTGTGATAAGAATGGGCGTCATCAACGTTATCTTAGTTTTCCTCATGTTTGGTTGCTCTTAGAGCGTTACTTTTGAAAACTCATCCTTTTATACAAGCTCATAGCTTGTTGAACTACCCATTCATAGTTTTTATTGTGATCAGGGTGTGCGTCATCATCTTTATCTTAGTGCCTCATGTTTTGTTGCTCTTAGAGCGTTACTTTTGAAAACTCATCCTTTTATACAAGCTCATATTTTGTTACCTACCCATTCATAGTTTTTATTGTGATCAGGGTGGGCGTCATCATCTTCATCTTAGTTTTTCTCATGTTTTGTTGCTTTTAGAGCGTTACTTTTGAAAACTCATCCTTTTATATAACCTTATTATTTGGTGAACTACGTATTCACACTTATCATTTTTATCAGGGTGTGCATCATCATCAGTGTCTGTTTTCCACATGTTTTAATGCTCTCAAAGCGTTACCTTTCAAAACCCATCTTTTTTTTTAAACCTCATATTTTGGTGAACTACGTATTCACACTTATCATTGTATTAGGGTGCGCGTCATTATCGTTATCTTTCGTTTCCTCATGTTATGATGCTCTCAGAGCTTTACTTTTGAAAACCCATATCTTATACAACCTCATAATTTGGTGAACTACGCATTCACATTAATCATTGTCATCAGGTTGCGCATCATCATCGTTTTCTCAATTTCCTCATGTTTTGATGCTCTCAGAGCGTTACTTTAAAACCCATCTTTTATCACAACTTCATAGTTTAGTGAACTATGCATTCAAATTGATATCAGAAAATACAAATAATAAAACAACAAAATAAAAACGATAAAATATAAAATACTAAAAACACAAAACACTTTCTAACAATCATTTCACATTGACAAACACACATTTTACAGTGACAAACATACATTTCACAGTGACAAACATACATTTCACAGTGGCAAACACACATTTCACAGTGACAAACATACATTTCACAGTGACAAATATACATTTCACAGTGACAAACACACATTTCACAGTGACAAACATACATTTCACAGTGACAAACACACATTTCACAGTGACAAACACACATTTCACAGTGGCAAACACACATTTCACAGTGGCAAACACACATTTCACAGTGACAAACACACATTTCACAGTGACAAACACACACTTCACAGTGACAAACACACATTTTACAGTGGCAAACACACAGTTCACAGTGGCAAACACACATTTCACAGTGGCAAACATACATTTCACAGTGACAAACATACATTTCACAGTGGCAAACACACATTTCACAGTGACAAACACACATTTCACAGTGAGAAACATACATTTCACAGTGACAAACATACATTTCACAGCGACAAACATACATTTTACAGTGACAAACATACATTTTACAGTGACAAACATACATTTCACAGCGACAAACACACATTTCACAGCGACAAACACACATTTCACAGTGACAAACACACATTTCACAGTGGCAAACACACATTTCACAGCGACAAACACACATTTCACAGTGACAAACACACATTTCACAGTGACAAACACACATTTCACAGTGACAAACATACATTTCACAGTGAGAAACACACATTTCACAGTGGCAAACACACATTTCACAGTGACAAACATACATTTCACAGTGACAAACATACATTTCACAGTGACGAACACACATTTCACAGTGACAAACATACATTTCACAGTGACAAACATACATTTCACAGTGACAAACATACATTTCACAGTGAGAAACACACATTTCACAGTGACAAACATACATTTCACAGTGAGAAACACACATTTCACAGTGACAAACACACATTTCACAGTGACAAACACACATTTCACAGTGACAAACACACATTTCACAGTGGCAAACACACATTTCACAGTGACAAACATACATTTCTCAGCGACAAACACACATTTCACAGTGACAAGCACACATTAATTTTACTGTCAATGTGCATGTCATAATATTATGTTAAACAATTAGAATAAAAACAAAGTTTCCATGTTAAATATAGTTGTGTCTTTTCTCAATTGCCATGTCCTTTGCCAGATCTGAACCTGTTTCAAACCTTCTCAATTTGTTGCATCGGCATTTAATCTCTTCAATGCCCTGCTGCCGAGTACAATAGTTATTTGCAAACAGTTTGGTTCATGGCAACACGCCGGGTGACGCAGCGTCTGATTAGGATCCAAAGTGGCGTCATGTTAGTGAAGGGTTTAAAGCCTTGAATATTGCTCCCTAAAGCAACTGCTAAAGAAGTCTGAACAGTCGTAATAAACATATATAGTAAGACTGTTTTTAATTGGATTGGTAGACTATTTGAAGCCGGGTCCAAGGTTATAAAGAGTTTGAGTTAAGTCTAAGATCGTTTTCAATCATTTGACTGGTCAGACTGGAGCAAAATCTCAAATCTGACCAATCATATACTTGAAAACAATCCCAAGCTCAACTCAAAGTCTTCATAACATTTGAGCTTGATAAGATGCTGAGTTTTTCAGCGTCTTATTTGGTGCAAATCTATGTCTTCTGCAGTTACACCTTACTTAACCCATTTGTGCCCACGATCCCATATATTGGACATAGGCAAACAGCGTAGACTCTGATCAGAGTCTACACTGTTGCTGATAGAAAGTTCAATATAAAACAAAATGAAAATGAAAATTTTGACCAGGCATCATTTTGATAAATAATGGACTAATCCAATATATAAACATGAAAGAATACACTGGGCGTAAATGGGTTAACATATTTCAAATTCACTAGATCAATCAAACTTGTATTATTTTACTGAGCTATAAAACAGCAAATATCGGTGTTAGATGCATGCAGGCCAAAAGAAATGCAAATAGTTCCTAAAGGAATGTATGCATTACAGGTCTGTGTCATACAGTGGAACAGTGTTGTAACAGTGAAGAAAACGTTAGTCTTCCCTGTTTAATCATTTCACTATCTACCCCGAGAGCAATGGTTATTTGATACTGAATTTTTCCGGCATTTAAGCGAAATGAACAACGGAAAATGATCGGCAACTTCCATGAATTGCACTAGCGATTCATGGTAACTTTGCCGATCGTTTTCTGTTCTGTTAATTTGCTTTAGCGCCGATACAATTTAGTTCATTTCCTATTTACATTATGTTTGCTGTAATTTCTAATATTTAATGAACATTTTATTAGTATGCATGTATGTTTTATCAATATTAGAGGTTGTTTACACGAATTATGTTTACACTGAAAGGAACAGCCATAGCTGCAATAACTCCGGGAACGCAACAAAACGATTCGCGGAGAGCATATCCACAATCCCTGCCTCCTCTGTGAACGACATCAACAAAATCCGCCCCTAGATAACTTGCGTTTATACCAAAAATAAACGTCATTTGTTTCAATGGAATTAAATAGGGCGAATTTAAATATTTGCAAACAGTTTGAGTCCTGATCAGACGCCCCTTAACGCGGCTTCTGATTGGGATCCAGGCTGTTTTGACACTTATCTGAACATTTCATCATTCCAAATACCTAAATTTTAAAATTCAGAAAATTTAATCAGACAATTGTTGAAAATTGATGTCATGGCAGTGAAGGGGTTTAACTGAACGAAACGCACACCCAGTACAATTGTATTGATCTGAAAAATTCTGACGATTTCTTTTATCTCAGTGACAAACGATTTTGGTAATCCGGCGTATGCTCTGAGTCCAGACTGTTAAGATTTAAACACGTGAGCCTTGGCGCGAGAAAACCTGACTTGTTACCTTGCAAACAGTATATATATGCAATAGGTCAATGCCAGCCAACTCGCCAAAGACACGATGACTGGCATTGATCTACTCTGGGTGACACTCACATACATACGTGTACATCTATTTTATGTAGCTATGTAATACAGTCAAACTTCGATATTTCGAACTTGCCTAAATCGAACTATCCGATGTGTCGACACATGAATTGCATTATTTCATGCTCGGTTAAGTCGAACATACCCACATTTCAAAGCTAAAACGCGGCTTAGCCACGTTTCAACTTTGAAATACGGGTATGTTCGACCTAACCGAGTTCGAGATATTGAAATTCAACTGTATACGGTATTTGGCAAGATGACGACGATGTCAGGTCTATACAATTTTCAATGTAATGAGGCTGGTTTTGTCTTGGCACGGATCCATTATTGGGTGCCATTGTAACAGGTCGATCTCAATATAAATTCCTCGAATTTATTTTTTTAATTCGAGGACAGGTGATCCTTCTAGGCCTAGTCTCAAATCTGACCAATTATATGCTTAAGAATGATTAAAGACTAAGCTCAGACGCTTTGTAAGCATGTACCACCGTGTAGAACGCCACCTGCGGGGGTACTGTGATGTGGCGTACGCGGGGTCTGTGACTGTACAGGGAAAAACGAAAGTCGGTGAGTAAAAACGAATATTTTGTCTTTTAAAGCCGCATTGTGCTTTTGAGAAACCTGCATAAAACGGTTGTTTGGGGTCCCATTTGAACTACGTGGGACGTGATTCTTTCACAAAAACCGGTTTTATCTAAGCAATTCGCTTTTTAAATTTTATTTATAATATTTTTGTGCTAGCACCAATTAAAAAGCCTCCCTTGTGAATGGAAAGAAGGACAACTCTGTAAATACAGGGCTCCAGATAACGAAAGTATTTCGAAAACTTAAATCTTTACTTCTGCTTTTAAATCCAATGGTGTCATACTCATTAAAAGTGTCTCGAATAGACGGTTTAATCGGTAGTAACACCATAGCATTCGGTGCTGAAATGAGTGAGAAAATGTTAGATTGGTTCAGATTACTCTCGCTTACATGTTTAGCTGGAACATCTGGATAACCCTTATTCTGCTGCACAGACGTCTGCTTCGACATTGTCGTCTGCAAAATGTGTTCAGTTTAGATTTATGCATTGTTTTAATTAAACAAACCTTAAGACGAGTGTCAAATAGTTTGGATCCAAATGAGACGCCACTTTACGCGGCGTCTTTTTAGATTCAAATAGTTTGTAAACTCCGTAAAGTAGGCACAGGGTTAAACACTATGAGATTCAATAACAACGTGTACATATCTTTCACTGTGGGTAAACGGTCAAATAAACTATAGAGAATGTATACCTTGAGCTTGCTGAAAATGACTGCTTCAGCCTTGTCCGCTCTCTAACTCAAACATTTCTTTTTGGATCTTCACCAAACTTGCTACAAATGTTTATTAGTATAGGTCAGGTTCAATAACTAGCAAAATCGCATAAGGCATGTCTGAGTTATTGCTGAAAAATGCTGAAACAGTCATTTTTTAATACATAAAGGGCAAAAACTCAGATATGCCATATGCGATTTTTGTAATAATCAAACTAAACCTAATGTGTATATACTTAAACATTTTCAGCAAGTTTAATGAATATCCGATAAAAACTGTATGTGTTAGAGTGCAAAAAGTGACTGAAACCGTCATTTTTCATTAATAAACAGGCAATAACTTAGATATACCTTATGCGCTTTTAGTAGTAATCATACTAAACCTTGATATTATATCAATAAATATTTTCAGCAAATTTGGTGAAGATCCAATAAAACGTATTTGTGTTAGAGAGCAAACCTTGCTGAAAACAGTCATTTTTAATACATAAAGGGCAAAAACTTAGGTATGCCACATGCGATTTTAGTAATAATCAAACTAGACCTGAATTTTATATGAATAAATATTTTCAGCATGTTTGGTGAATATCCGATAAAAACTGTTTGTTTTAGAGTGCAAAAATGACTGAAACAGTCATTTTTTATAAATTAACAGGCAATAACTCAAAAACACCTTATGCGATTTTAGTAGTAATCAAACTAAACCTTGATTTTATATCAATGAACATTTTCAGCAAGTTTGTGGAAGATCGGATAAAAGATATTCGAGTTAGAGAGCGGACAAAAAAGTGTGATAGTCTAACTGACTGATGGATCGACCGTCGAAGGTAATTGCGGTTGCACACGGTGATGTTGACTCCGGCTGTATCACGTGATACTAAGCCGTGTGGTAAGGTTTATGGCAGACGCTCTATTTTCGGTTTGTTGTGATTTTAAATCGCCCTTTTTGGTGATTTAGGTCCGTCTTCATCATTTCATAGATCAGTTTGGCCCATTAGAATGTTCAAACATTATTATTAACCGTTATTGTATTTCAGACATTATGAAAAGGTCTGAAAACACAATGGGACTTTAAAGAACTGCTACATGTAAATACTATATCGCACGGAACACAGCAATCATTTATCAATTGGCAGCTAACCAATTTTATAACACAGAGTGGCCTGATGTTTCAAACACTTAAGCACAAAGTTCGTGGTCACAGCGCTCAGACATAATCAGTCTTAGTCTTGGCATTTTTCTTTGCTTTCAAAGAGCTGTTTTCAAATGTTTGATACGTAATGATAGACTGCGATGTTATACGATACATTCAGACTGATTTCATGAAAACAATAAGTCCAATTAGGCTAATTATTGACAGAAAAGCGATGTGTCGCACGGGGGTCAATTTATGTGCCGCACGGGGGAGAGGTGTATGTTTTAGGCAAGAGTGCCATACTGCCTAAAAGTCCATATCTATCTATATTATTCGCATTCGAGGGGCAGTTTTACGTGTACCAAAGTCCGTACACGCAGCTTAAAGTTGTGTAACACTGTTTAAAATTCAATGTCGATCGCATTTGGTGCCTCGAACACAGCAATATGATATCAAACTTGGTACTGACAAACGCTAAATCGCAAGCCACCAAATTCGCTTATCAAAGTCTTATTTAGCATGATAATTAAGTCAGTACCTATCTGAATTCAAACAGTAGTTAAATTAAACATATATCCGCTATATGTAAGAATAGCACATCGCAATAAATGCACAACATTTACGGGCCACACCAACATAGACACGTCCGTACCTAAATAAAGTCCGCTGACACAGGAGAACTAAATTTAAAGGAATTAATAGGCGTATTTATAATGGTAATGGTTAAACTGATGAGGTCATGTCAGTGAAGATTTCAAAAAATTGTATTCTGTGGCTTTAGCAGCTTCTAACCAGTCTTAGTAAAAATGTGTGCAATCTGAAAGGGATACTATTTGAAGCCTGTCCCTAAGGTTAATAAGCAAATGCGTTAGGTCAAAGATGGATCTCTAGCATTTGAATGGTCAGAATTGAGCAAAGGCTGAACTCAGACCTAATCAAATGATTGTAAACGATCTCTGACTCAATTCAAACTCTTTAAAAAAACTTGAGGCCTGATCAGACGCTAAGTTTCTCTACGTCTTATTTAGTGTCAAACTGTGCATAATGAACATCACCTTCTGTAATTAGCTATGCTTAAACTATTTGAAATTCACTGGACAGTGCTCACTCCCAACAACGACCCTCAAAACAACGATTTCTTTCTCTCAAAAACGATTTGCCAATGTTCCCCAAACAGAACAACTGTAAGCACCCTTGATATGGCTGCAATATATTCTAATTAAAATTGTCGACTGCTGTTTTTCTCAAAGTCACATATTGAACATTTTGAAAGAAAAAACATAATGACGTGTGACGAACAGTTTGAATCCAGAGCAGACGCCGTCTGATCTAGATTCAGGCTTTTTGCAATGTAATACACTTTCCCTCTCTCTAACAACTCCCTCCGAACAACACACACAATCTTTGTTTCCGTTGAGTATTGTTGTAGAGCGGGGACACTTGTTTTATTACTATTATATAAAACGGAAAAAATATCGATACTGTACTGGAGAAGAGTTATTATTTCCCGTCTAAGCGCAATCAGAACGCAAGCCCATTACAATTAAACGTAGAAAAGAACAAATGTTCGACAGCTCTGACTATTCATATAAGTCTGAGTGGCAAACAGTTTGGATCCTGATCAGACGCCGGGTTACACGGCGTTTGATCAGGGTCCAAACTGTTTTCAATGAAAATAATAGTTCCAGTGTAAACGCGTTTATTGGGAAAGAATAACGTTTTCTCTACTGTGTGCAGGTCAAATTGTAGTTGCTAAAGGAAGGTATACATTAGATGTGTTATAGTGAAACAATGTTTTTACAGGAGATGTTATTATTTCCTGTTTAACTCATTCATCCTCTGATCTTTCAAATGGACAATTCCAGTTCCCAATAAAGTACAGTCCATCTATGACTAGCTAGGGTGTTTTTAAAGAATTATTTCAAACTGACAAATAGTGTTGACCCTGATTAGAGGATTCTTTTCTGACCCCTCTAATTTAAATCTACACTAATGTGTACTATTCTCAGGTACATTCTTTGTAAATGACGAGTATACCGGTCGCTAGGGTTAAATGTGTTAATATATTACCCTATATCCTGTTTATATGTTTATATTTACATTCACCCTGTAAAGTCTTTATGTAATCCTATCAAAAATATGCAGTACATCTGCCGATGAACCTACACTTGTAAACTGGTTTTAGCCAGTTCGGATTTCCCCCGTGCTATTCGTGGACTTCTTCAAATAGACTACATCGGACACTTAACACTAAGCTCCCATTTGTTGACGGTCATATGACACTAGCGGAGTGATACAGACCCATAGGTCGTTGCTATGGGTTAAGAAAACAACCGCGACCTGTATTTTTAGAATGTGCTTTGGCAATAGATATTCAATTTGCACTGTTATTTGTTTGCCTTGTAATTCTTTTCCATTCACAGAGAGAAAGTTTACTGGAAAAATCCTGAATTTTTAATACAGTTACAGTACATGTAGTTGGGACTACTTTCTCACCATATTTAGAAACTTGAATGGCTATTATATCGACGTTTCTCGTCAAACCAACTCAACAAGCCAAGTCAAGGCGAGTCAAAACCAAGTCTATCCAAATGATAGAATTCAGGCCTACATCCAGTTTGTGGAACTAAATGTTCAGCCAACTCTCAACAACACCAATCACTCCACAACTTCTACCATACAGGTGCTTTAGTAAATACTGTTGCTAAATCCTTAGAGACGTCCTTATACCTCGACAATTGACTAAAAAGTGACTTTATTGAGAATACTAGTTAGATTTGCCGCGAGAAGTCATGTGACACGAATCACGAGATTTCACCAAGGGAAGTAACTCGCTAAATACCCAATACGTAAAAGAAATACCGAAAATGGACCTTGATTAGGGTACTAGATGACGTATCCTCTACCCGACATGTACAGTGCTCCCTTACTATGGCCCTCCGAACATCGATCCCCTCCTTACAACAGTGCTTGCTGCTTTTCCCTAGACAATACAGTTATGTCTAACCATTCACTGCTGCAATTCGTCTGCACGAGTGACGAGCAGTTTGAGCCAAGATCAGACGCTGCGTTACTAATCTAATTTATTGATCCGCTGTAAAAAAAAAGTTCCAATTTATACAGTGAATATGTATAAAAGAGATGGTAGCTAAAGTAGACTGAACGTTAAGCAGAAAGCACATCCAGGCGCACTCTGCTTTACTTTGAATCTGCTTTGAGTGGGCACCTGTCGTCAAACATATAAACAGGATACCGGTATAGGGTAATATGTTAACACATTCAACCCTAGCGACCGGTATACTCGTCATTTACAAAGAATG
This sequence comes from Gari tellinella, assembly GCA_922989275.2. Taxonomy (NCBI): domain Eukaryota; kingdom Metazoa; phylum Mollusca; class Bivalvia; order Cardiida; family Psammobiidae; genus Gari; species Gari tellinella. The sequence goes on from OV277866.1 coordinate 54,146,525, forward strand.
TACCTGAGAATAGTACACGATTCTTAGGCAAAAAGTGTAGATTTAAATTAAAGGGGTCAGAAAAGAATCCTCTGATCAGGGTCAACACTGTTTTTCAGTTTGAAATAATTCTTTAAAAACGCCCTAGCTAGTCATAGATGGACTGTACTTTATTGGAAACTGGAATTATCCATTTGAAAGATCAGAGGGTGAATGAGTTTAACAGGAAAGAATAACATCTTCTGTTCAATATTGTTCCACTGTAACACAAGTAATGCATACCTTCCTTTACCAACTATTTGCATTACTTTTGACCTGCAGATAGTAGAAAAAACGTTATTCTTTCCCAATAAACGCGTTTACGCTGAAACTATTATTTTCATTGAAAACAGCTTGGAACCTGATCAGACGCCGTCGTCTGATCAGGGTCCAAACTGTTTGCTACTCAGACTTATATGAATAGCCAGAACTGTCCAACAGTTGTTCTTTTCTACGTTTAATGTGATGGGCTTGCGTTCTGTTTGCGTTTAGACGGGAAATAATAATCCCTTCTCCACTGTAGCATCGATGTTTTCCGTTTTATATAATAGTTATAAAACAAGTGCCCCCAATCTTCAACAATACTCAATGGAAACAAAGAGTGTGTGTGTTGTTCGGAGTGAGTTGTTAGAGGGAGGGAAAGGGTATTACATTGCAGAAAGCCTGAATCCAGATCAGGCGGCGTCTGATCTGGATTCAAACTGTTCGTCACACGTCATTATGCTTTTCCTTTCAAAATGTTCAATATGTGACTTTGAGAAAAACAGCAGTCGACAATTTTAATTAGAATATATTGCAGCCATATCAAGGGTGCTTACAATTGTTCTGTTTGGGGAACATTGGCAAATCGTTTTTGAGAGGAAGAAATCGTTGTTTTGAGGGTCGTTGTTGGGAGTGAGCACTGTCCAGTGAATTTCAAATAGTTCAAGCATAGCTAATAACAGAAGGTGATGTTCATTATGCACAGTTTGACACTAAATAAGACGTAGAGAAACTTAGCGTCTGATCAGGCCTCAAGTTTTTCAGAGTTTGAATTGAGTCAGAGATCGTTTACAATCATTTGATTAAGTCTGAGTTCAGCCTTTGCTAAATTCTGACCATTCAAATGCTTGAGATCCATCTTTGACCTAACGGATTTGCTTATTAACCTTAGGGACAGGCTTCAAATAGTATCCCTTTCAGATTGCACATATTTTTACTAAGACTGGTTAGAAGCTGCTAAAGCGATAGAAACCAAACTTTTGAAATCTTCACTGACATGACGTCATCAGTTTAACCATTACCATTATAAATACGCCTATAAATTCCTTTTAATTTAGTTCTCCTGTGTCAGCGGACTTTATTTAGGTACGGACGGGTCTATGTTGGTGTGGCCCGTAAATGTTGTGCATTTATTGCGATGTGCTATTCTTACATATAGCGGATATATGTTTAATTTAACTACTGTTTGAATTCAGATATGTACTGACTTAATTATCATGCTAAATAAGACTTTGATAAGCGAATTTGGTGGCTTGCGATTTAGCGTTTGTCAGTATCAAGTTTGATATCATATTGCTGTGTTCGAGGCACAAAATGCGATCGACATTGAATTTTAAACAGTGTTACACAACTTTAAGCTGCGTGTTCGGACTTTGGTACACGTAAAACTATGTGAACTGCCCCTCGAATGCGAAGAATATAGATAGATATGGACTTTTAGGCAGTATGGCACTCTTGCCTAAAACATACACCTCTCCCCCGTGCGGCACATGAATTGACCCCCCGTGCGACACATCGCTTTTCTGTCAATAATTAGCCTAATTGGACTTATTGTTTTCATGAAATCAGTCTGAATGTATCGTATAACATCGCAGTCTATCATTACGTATCAAACATTTGAAAACAGCTCTTTGAAAGCAAAGAAAAATGCCAAGACTAAGACTGGTTATGTCTGAGCGCTGTGACCACGAACTTTGTGCTTAAGTGTTTGAAACATCAGGCCACTCTGTGTTATAAAATTGGTTAGCTGCCAATTGATAAATGATTGCTGTGTTCCGTGCGATATAGTATTTACATGTAGCAGTTCTTTAAAAGACAAAATATTCGTTTTTACTCACCGACTTTCGTTTTTCCCAGTACAGTCACAGACCCCGCGTACGCCACATCACAGTACCCCCGCAGGTGGCGTTCTACACGGTGGTACATGCTTACAAAGCGTCTGAGCTTAGTCTTTAATCATTCTTAAGCATATAATTGGTCAGATTTGAGCATAGGCCTAGAAGGATCACCTGTCCTCGAATTAAAAAAATAAATTCGAGGAATTTATATTGAGATCGACCTGTTACAATGGCATACAATAATGGATCCGTGCCAAGACAAAACCAGCCTCATTACATTGAAAATTGTATAGACCTGACATCGTCGTCATCTTGCCAAATACCGTATATAGTTGAATTTCAATATCTCGAACTCGGTTAGGTCGAACATACCCGTATTTCAAAGTTGAAACGTGGCTAAGCCGCGTTTTAGCTTTGAAATGTGGGTATGTTCGACTTAACCGAGCATGAAATAATGCAATTCATGTGTCGACACATCGGATAGTTCGATTTAGGCAAGTTCGAAATATCGAAGTTTGACTGTATTACATAGCTACATAAAATAGATGTACACGTATGTATGTGAGTGTCACCCAGAGTAGATCAATGCCAGTCATCGTGTCTTTGGCGAGTTGGCTGGCATTGACCTATTGCATATATATACTGTTTGCAAGGTAACAAGTCAGGTTTTCTCGCGCCAAGGCTCACGTGTTTAAATTTTAACAGTCTGGACTCAGAGCATACGCCGGATTACCAAAATCGTTTGTCACTGAGATAAAAGAAATCGTCAGAATTTTTCAGATCAATGCAATTGTACTGGGTGTGCGTTTTGTTCAGTTAAACCCCTTCACTGCCATGACATCAATTTTCAACAATTGTCTGATTAAATTTTCTGAATTTTAAATTTTAGGTATTTGGAATGATGAAATGTTCAGATAAGTGTCAAAACAGCCTGGATCCTAATCAGAAGCCGCGTTAGGGGGCGTCTGATCAGGACTCAAATTGTTTGCAAATATTTACATTCGCCCTATTTAATTCCATTGAAACAAATGACGTTTATTTTTGGTATAAACGCAAGTTATCTAGGGACGGGATTTGTTGATGTCGTTCACAGAGGAGGCAGGGATTGTGGATATGCTCTCCGCGAATCGTTTTGTTGCGTTCCCGGAGTTATTGCAGCTATGGCTGTTCCTTTCAGTGTAAACATAATTCGTGTAAACAACCTCTAATATTGATAAAACATACATGCATACTAATAAAATGTTCATTAAATATTAGAAATTACAGCAAACATAATGTAAATAGGAAATGAACTAAATTGTATCGGCGCTAAAGCAAAATAAACAGAACAGAAAGCGATCGGCAAAGTTACCATGAATCGCTAGTGGAAGTTGCCGATCATTTTCCGTCGTTTATTTCGCTTAAATGCCGGAAAAATATTCAGTATAAAATAACCATTGCTCTCGGGGTAGATGGTGAAATGATTAACCAGAGAAGACTAACGTTTTCTTCACTGTTACAACACTGTTCCACTGTATGACACAGACCTGTAATGCATATATTCCTTTAGGAACTATTTGCATTTCTTTTGGCCTGCATGCATCTAACACCGATATTTGCTGTTTTATAGCTCAGTAAAATAATACAAGTTTGATTGATCTAGTGAATTTGAAATATGTTAACCAATTTACGCCCAGTGTATTCTTTCATGTTTATATATTGGATTAGTCCATTATTTATCAAAATGATGCCTGGTCAAAAAATTTCATTTTCATTTTGTTTTATATTGAACTTTCTATCAGCAACAGTGTAGACTCTGATCAGAGTCTACGCTGTTTGCCTATGTCCAATATATGGGATCGTGGGCACAAATGGGTTACGTAAGGTGTAACTGCAGAAGGTTATTTTCATTATACATAGATTTGCACCAAATAAGACGCTGAGAAACTCAGCATCTTATCAAGCCAAAATGTTATGAAGACTTTGAGTTGAGCTTGGGATTGTTTTCAAGTATATGATTGGTCAGATTTGAGATTTTGCTCCAGTCTGACCAGTCAAATGATTGAAAACGATCTTAGACTTAACTCAAACTCTTTATAACCTTGGACCCGGCTTCAAATAGTCTACCAATCCAATTAAAAACAGTCTTACTATATATGTTTATTGCGACTGTTCAGACTTCTTTAGCAGTTGCTTTAGGGAGCAATACTCAAGGCTTTAAACCCTTCACTAACATGACGCCACTTTGGATCCGAATCAGACGCTGCGTCACCCGGCGTGTTGCATGAACTGTTTGCAAATAACTATTGTACTCGGCAGCAGGGCATTGAAGAGATTAAATGCCGATGCAACAAATTGAGAAGGTTTGAAACAGGTTCAGATCTGACAAAGGACATGGCAATTGAGAAAAGACACAACTATATTTAACATGGAAACTTTGTTTTTATTCTAATTGTTTAACATAATATTATGACATGCACATTGACATTAAAATAATTGTGTGTTTGTCACTGTGAAATGTGTGTTTGTCGCTGTGAAATGTATGTTTGTCACTGTGAAATGTGTGTTTGCCACTGTGAAATGTGTGTTTGTCACTGTGAAATGTGTGTTTGTCACTGTGAAATGTGTGTTTATCACTGTGAAATGTGTGTTTGCCACTGTGAAATGTGTGTTTCTCACTGTGAAATGTATGTTTGTCACTGTGAAATGTGTGTTTGTCACTGTGAAATGTATGTGTGTCACTGTGAAATGTATGTTTGTCACTGTGAAATGTATGTTTGTCACTGTGAAATGTGTGTTTGTCACTGTGAAATGTATGTTTGTCACTGTGAAATGTATGTTTGTCACTGTTAAATGTGTGTTTGCCACTGTAAAATGTGTGTTTCTCACTGTGAAATGTATGTTTGTCACTGTGAAATAATGTGTGTTTGTCACTGTAAAATGAATGTTTGACACTGTAAAATGTATGTTTGTCACTGTGAAATGTATGTTTGTCACTGTAAAATGTATGTTTGTCACTGTAAAATGTATGTTTGTCACTGTGAAATGTATGTTTGTCACTGTGAAATGTATGTTTGTCACTGTGAAATGTATGTTTGTCACTGTGAAATGTGTGTTTGTCACTGTGAAATGTGTGTTTGCCAATGTGAAATGTATGTTTGTCACTGTGAAGTGTGTGTTTGTCACTGTGAAATGTGTGTTTGCCACTGTGAAATGTGTGTTTGTCACTGTGAAGTGTGTGTTTGTCACTGTGAAATGTGTTTTTGTCACTGTGAAATGTGTGTTTGCCACGGTGAAATGTGTGTTTGCCACTGTGAAATGTGTGTTTGTCACTGTGAAATGTGTGTTTGTCACTGTGAAATGTATGTTTGCCACTGTGAAATGTGTGTTTGCCACTGTGAAATGTGTGTTTGTCACTGTGAAATGTGTGTTTGTCACTGTGAAATGTGTGGTTGCTACTGTGAAATGTGTGTTTGTCACTGTGTTTGTGACTGTGAAATGTGTGTTTGCCACTGTGAAATGTGTGTTTGCCACTGTGAAATGTGTGTTTGTCACTGTGAAATGTGTGTTTGTCACTGTGAAATGTATGTTTGTCACTGTGAAATGTATGTTTGTCACTGTGAAATGTGTGTTTGTCACTGTGAAATGATTGTTAGAAAGTGTTTTGTGTTTTTGGTATTTTATATTTTATCGTTTTTATTTTGTTGTTTTATTATTTGTATTTTCTGATATCAATATGAATGCATAGTTTACTAAACTATGAAGTTGTGATAAAAGATGGGTTTTAAAGTAACGCTCTGAGAGCATCAAAACATGAGGAAATTGAGATAACGATGATGATGCGCAACCTGATGACAATGATTAATGTGAATGCGTAGTTCACCAAATTATGAGGTTGTATAAAATATGGGTTTTCAAAAGTAAAGCTCTGAGAGCATCATAACATGAGGAAACGAAAGATAACGATAATGACGCGCACCTAAATACAATGATAAGTGTGAATACGTAGTTCACCAAAATATGAGGTTTTAAAAAAAGATGGGTTTTGAAAGGTAACGCTTTGAGAGCATTAAACCATGTGGAAAACAGACACTGATGATGATGCACACCCTGATAAAAATGATAAGTGTGAATACGTAGTTCACCAAATAATAAGGTTATATAAAAAGATGTGTTTTCAAAAGTAACGCTCTAAGAGCAACCAAACATTAGGAAAACTAAGATAAAGATGATAACGCCCACCCTGATCACAATAAAAACTATAAATGGGTAGTTCAACAAAATATGAGCTTGTATTAAAGGATGAGTTTTCAAAAGTAACGCTCTAAGAGCAACCAAACAAGAGGAAAACTAAGACAACGCTGATGACGCACACCCTGATCACAATATAAACTATGAATTGGTTTTCAACATAATATGAGCTTGTATAAAAGGATGACTTTTCAAAAGTAACGCTCTGAGAACAACCAAACATATAGAGGAAAACTAAGATAAAGATTATGACGTCCACCCTGATTACAAAAAAAACTATGCATGGGTAGTTTAACAAAATATGAGCTTGTATAAAGGATGAGTTTTCAAAAGTAACGCTCTGAGAGCAACCAAACATGAGGAAAACAAAGATCACGTTGATGATGGGCAGCCTGATCACAATAACAACTATGAATGGGTAGTTCAACAAGATATGAGCTTGTATTAAAGGATGAGATTTCAAAAGTAACTCTCTGAGAGCATCCTTACATTAGAAAAACTAAGATGAAGATGATGACGCCCACCCTGATCACAATAAAAACTATGAATGGGTAGTTCAACAAGATATGAGCTTGTATAAAAGGATGAGTTTTCAAAATTGACGCTCTGAGAGCAACCAAACATGAGGAAAACTAAGATAACGTTGATGACGCCAATTCTTATCACAAAAAACTATGAGTGGGTAGTTAAACAAGATATGAACTTGTATAAAAGGATGAGTTTTCAAAAGTAACGCTCTAAGAGCAACAACACATGGTGACGAAAACTAAGATAAAGATTATGACGTCCACCCTGATCACAATAAAAACTATGAATGGGTAGTTCAACAAAATATGAGCTTTTTTAAAGGATGAGTTTTCAAAAGTAACGCTCTGAGAGCAACAAAACATGAGGAAAACTAGGATCACGTTGATGATGGGCAGCCTGATGACAATAAAACTATGAATGGGTAGTATAACAAAATATGAGCTTGTATAAAATGATGAGTTTTCAAAAGGAACGCTCTAAGAGCAACCAAACATGAGGAAAACTAAGATAATGTTGATGACGCCCAACACGGATCAAATTAAAAACTATGAATGGGCAGTTCAACAAGCTATGAGCTTGTATATAAGGATGAGTTTTCGAAAAGTAACGCTCTAAGAGCAACCAAACATGAGGAAAACTAAGATAAAGATGATGACACCCACCCTTATCACAAAAATTATGAATGGGTAGTTCAACAAGATATGAGCTTGTATAAAAGGATGAGTTTTCAAAAGTAACGCTCTGAGAGCATCCGAACCTGAGGAAAACAGATTACGATGATATTGGACACCCTGGTGAAAATTATAAGTGTGACTGCGCAGTTTACCAAAATATAAGATTGTATAAAAGGGTGAGTATTTAAAGGTACGTTCTGAGAACAACCAAACATGAGGAAATCAAAGATGACGTTGATGAAGCGCAGCCTGAAAACAATGATTAGAATGAATGCGTTGTTCACCAAAATATAAAGTTATATAAAAAGATGGGTTTTCAAAAGTAACGCTCCGAGAGCAACTGAACATGAGGAAAACAGATAACGATGATGATGTGTACCCTGATCAAAATGATAAGAGGAATGCGTAGTTCATCTAAATATGAGGTTGTATAAAAATATGAGTTTTCAAAAGTAATGCCCGGAGGACATCTTAACATGAGGAAAACAAAAAATTATGATGATGACGCGCACCCTGGTGCACATGTGCGCTAAAAACGTGTTTTGTATTTTTGGTATTTTATATTTTATCGTTTTTTTGTTGTTTTCTTTTAATATCAATGTGAATGCGTAGTTTATCGAAATATGAGATTGTATAAAAATATGGGTTTTCAAAAGTAATGTCCAGAGAGCATCTTTACATGAGGAAAACAAAAATAATGATGATGACGCGCACCCTGGTGCACATGTGCGCTAAAACGTGTTTTGTGTTTTTGGTATTTTATATTTTATCGTTTTTTTGTTGATTTCTTTTAATGTCAATGTGAATGCGTAGTTCACTAAGATATGAAGTTTATGAAAAAAAGATGGTTTTTCAAAAGTAACCCTCTGAGAGCATCCAAACCTGAGGAAAATAATGATTACGATGATGATGCGCAGCCAGTTCTTTTTTCCAATATTCTGAAATGAACAAAAAAGCAATATCAGTACAAAGATTTACCCACTACCAGTTACCGGTAAAACAGATTAGTTTATTTAGCTTAAAGCGTATACTTAACGGAAATAGTCGATTTCATTCAAGCCTCTTGTGCTAACGTGATCTTTCGTTTCCGTCAAATATTACGAGAGCAGATACAACACTCTGTTGCACAGCGGAAACTGGTGGCCTTTTATATTATATGCCTTCAGTATATAATGCAATATTCTTACACATAAATAAGACAGTACCAAACATTTTATAGCAATGAGTAGATTAAATTCCGATTCAACAAATCGCATTAATGGCCTCTAATAATAATGCCGAACGTGTACAAGTACGTATACTCGTACATGACGTTACGATCATGGAAAAATGGTGTTGAATGAAATACAAACAGTGTGACTCGTATATTATATCGTTCAAATATATGTTGAAATGTCTGTTTACAGGAAAGCATTGATATAAGGACATACTTAACTATCGGAAGTAGAGGGGTTATTCACAAAAAGTTGTAACAACAAGAATGGTGTCATAGAAAGTGACAAATGTCCCCGAGGTGTTTTGCCACTGCAATGTATTAATTTGGCTTTCAAGTAAAATCATACAGCAAGTTATGATTGTACTCCTTGCTGTTGTTGTGATGAAAATGTACAAAGAAACAAGCTTTTTCTAGCTTATTTAAATGCATCATCACCATAGCATAAGGACGTCATATTGATGTCATGATGACGTCATGATGACGTCGTCGTCATAACAAGATTTGTCAAGAGTCATATTGAGGACTAATTTCTAAATTTATAAATGATCACATGATCAAATAGTTATGGCCAGTTAGGATGAGTTATCTCCCTTCCTATTCACTTGAAAAAATATAGGATAAGTTATCTCCCTTTTTACCCCATTTACCCCTAAATGACCTCTAAATGAACTTGAACTTTGTCAGACATGACCCAAATTTTACTGAGCTCAAGAGCCTCTTGAGGTGAGTACACATACCAAATATAAAGTCTATATCCTATGTAGTTCAAAAGTTATGGCCAAAGTTAAAGTTGTATACAGACAAACAGACAGACAGACCAAAAACAATATGCCCCAAGTCGTGCGGGGCATAATAAGTCGTGCGGGGGCATAAAAAGGTTTAAGTTGTATCAAAATGTTAAACAAGCCGAAACGTTGAGCGTTACTTTTAAAAGCCGAAATTAGTTGAAAATTACTGTTTTTGTTGACAATTTTTACATATATTAGTATCAAAACGTTACAATACTTGATAAATGCATTTGTTATGTGAGCTACCACTCCAGAGTACAATAGCACAGACCGATATTATTCAGCGGGCATTACATACACTCGTTTGCTCGAAAACAATTGTTTTCATTGCAAACAGTTTTAGGTCTGATCTGGCTCCATAATGTTTGCAGTTGAAATAGGAGGTTTGAGCAAAAGCGCATTACGTACATGTATTTCGGAAAATAATAATTTCTCCCCATTTGCCTGATATGTGAATCGCAATCGAGACGAACTAAGTTCATAGGTAAAACACTACAGGGGCCTGTTTCATAAAACTTCTTACGACAAAAACGGTCGTAAGTCAAAACCTTGAAATGCATTTAATATATGATTTCTCTGTCTAATCCTGTCTTGTGACATCTTTTGGGAATTGTCTTTTCAAGACGATTCCAAAAAGATGTCACACGACAGGATTAGATAGAGAAATAAATAATAATTGAGACTTTTATAATCTGACTTACGACAAAATTTGTCGTACGAAGTTTTATGAAACGCGCCCATGAAATGTACATGGAATCTGAAGCAAATCTCTCTAGATAATATTTCTGTAGCAAGGTGTCTTACCTTATATGTCAACTGGTGGCATGCTATTGACATCAGTGGTGGAAGGCTCGATACCAAATGAGGCTAAAATGATATAAAACACGTTTGTAAATATACAGTAGAACCTCTCTATAACGGCCACTGTTTTGTTGATTATTGGGTGTTTAAGGCAGGTGACTGCTTTAAGCAAGGTGGCAGTGAAACAGAAATCTCTTTCAGGAGCTTTCTGTTGCACTGTTTCCTTGCTTTAAGCTACCACCTGTCTTTTATACTAGGAATTATCCTTCGATTGAGTGTCCGTAATAGAGAGGTTTTACTGTACATGTAAATCAATGGTAACAGTTTATAGACCACATTATGCCTACATGATCACTGATTTAATTGACTGGTGGTTTTCCAAGACAGAAGAGGTGTAAGAAAGGAAACAAGCCATAATTTCAATTATCGCAATTATCGTAGTATGTGTACTAGACATACAGACTGGATTAACCCTTTAATCAATTGCCTGTTTTATATTTTTGAAGCAAGGTAATCACGTTAAGCAGGTAGTAAGTAAAGCAGAATGCGAATTAAGGCGCATTTTGTTTTACTTTAAACCTGCTTTAAGCTTCTATCTGCTAGCATATAGAGAGTATTTATTATGGTGCATGATTATGGTTGTATAAATTGGAACTATTGTCTTCAGTGAAGGAATTCATTAAATGCGCTAAAAGGGGCTTCTATTGAGTAAAAGGTTCAGGAAGCATCGCAATTTTAAAGACACATGACTGCTTAATACAAGGGTACTGTAATGAAAACGCTGTTACAAGCATTTGCCCTTATTTTCGACCTGCATGAAGCTGCCGCTTGCCGATAAGATTTCCTATGTATATCCTTTTTGTTTGTAGCTTTGTCTATACATTTGATATAAAACACGAACATGGTGTTTATGAAATTGGGTTTAACACATAAAAAATGAATTTATCATCTCCAAAAACTTAACTCATTCGCTCTTGTCGTAGTACGGCCTCGTGATTTAATCACTTCGAATCCCAACGATCACCCGTGTTCTATTTCACAATGATACACTGGTATGAATTTATCATTTCTGAAATAAGATACGATTTCCAACAATTTATCTTACCGAGCATTTCGTTGACAGATCTTGGTCGTCTAGCGGAGGCGTTAGTGTTGTCAGCGGCATTAATGCTTGCAAGTGATTCGCTCACGGCGAGGTCGGCAATCTCTGCAACAGAAGAAAAACACCGGATATAATTCACATACACAAAGCTGTCAATAAAGTACTATATATTCGTAATCTTAAAGACAGAAGACAAATTACACAAGGACAAAGGTACAGCAGAAAGTTCCTATCGGAGTTTTCTGTTTTTTGTGTGTGTTCTGCATTATATTTAAATTAATCTATAACCAGAGGTCTACATGCTTCTTGAACAAGTGACTTACTATCATAGGTTTGACTATGTGACGTTCGAGTTTTTTTCTAGTTATGAAGACAGATTTCCATTTAAAGAAAGCTGAAAGTAAAGCAGTATTCGCCTTAAGCCTGCTTTAAGCTACCATCTGCCAAGCTATTATAAAACTATTTCTTATGGTACTTAGTCATGACTGTATAAAATGGAAACATGTATAGTCAGTGGAGGAATTAATTACAAGCGTAAAATGTGTTTTCAATCTAATGTATTATTGAGTTAAATGCTTTTAGAGCAACTGACGTTTCTTCGTAGAGTGGACGGGCTGTCTCTTTCAGCTTAAAACAAGGGATTTAGCAAGACGTCTACTCACGGCTTATATCACTGGAGGCCAAAGAAGGTGAGGTTTTCTCGGACACAGCATGGTCGAGAACGTTAGTCTGGCAGCTTGTGTCTGGCACGCCGTTGTCAATGATATTGGTCTGGCTGTTTGAGGCTGGCTCAATGTCCTCAGATACGGCGAATTTGGAGAGAGAATCAGCTACAGCGATTGTTGCGATGGCTGAAAAGTTAAAAAAAACTTTTATTAATGCTTGCTCCAAACTGTTTGCAATGGCAACTAGACATATCACTAAATGTGATTGATACCCCAACTCCAAACTGCCCTGTCACAAACCCCAAATAATGTCATAGATAGCAAGTGAAAAATTTACCTTCATCTTCATTTGTAAATACATGTATGCAAATTTCAAGTCGAAAAAGGAAACAATTCTGTCAAATTTTTAACGAGTTATGACACTAGGAGAAAAGCATACCAACATAACACGAATAATATATTTGAAGGTTGTGGAACAGGGTTTATATTTTATGTACACTGTTCGTCGTTATAGGTGAATATAGGAGATAAGGGTGAGGTTGGGCGCCCCTAAACCCAGGTTTAACCCCCCAATGGTTGTTAATAGTTAATTAATTTATAATTGATTATTGATTGCTACTGACCGTACCAAGGCGGGCTCCTATGTTCACTTAGCTTTATGTTTGTCTTGCGTGTTGTTTTCTATTTAGTGTGTAGATGAAGGAATGGTATTGCGTGTGTGTGTGTGTGTGTGTGTGTTTGTTTGTTATGGTATGGCTGTGTGTGTTCTGCTTTAGAGATGGGTGTATTGTTTGTGTTGCGTTTCCTGCTTGAGTCTTCTTTCGTATTTATTTGTAGAAAATATCATAACTAGTTTTCAATAAAATGGCATGTCCGAAAAGTTCAAGTTAAAATGGGGCATAATTCTTTCTTTTTAAGACAATGTCATAAACAGTTTTCAGGAAAATGACATGTTCAAAGAATAATGTGCATTTTAAGGGACACACTTTAAGTTAAAAAGGGCATAATTCTGTCAAATGTTGTGCAAGAGTTGTCAAACTTTTTTTCTTTTTGGAACTACCTACTGGAAGTCCGTTTATTTACATATAATAACAATCATAAAAACATAACATATATAAAGGAAACATTTACAAAGCATGTATGTTTATAACTACAAAAACAACATGTATATAAGTATTTAGATCCGTTTAAATGTTTTAAATCTTATCTCTCACTGATTTGTTGAACTTTTGAATTGTTGGATGTTTCAATTTCTTCTCGGAATAATATTTTTCTAAAGTTAATAAATCGTAGTATAAAATGTTCATCATATTCACTGTATTTGTCCTTCTTTCACTTTTCATGTAACTTTTGTAGATAGCATACATAACGTTCCCTATAATAATATTTATTTCTTGATAGCCTTTGTAATGTATTTTATATCCGACTATGAGTTCATACATAGTAATCTTTTTATTAATGCCTATTTTAAAAAATAAGTTGTGTATATTGACCCAAAAGGTATCTAAATACGGACAAGATATGAAAAAATGTTCTAATGTTTCAATTGCATTACAATGTTTGCAGAATGGCGTTTGAATTAGTTTCCACGTGAAAAGGTTTTCATTAGTGGGAACTATTTTATGAATAAGCTTGAATTTTTAAGTTCTTTTATTCTGTTATCGATATAAACATTATTAATTGTGTGGTAGACTTCATGCCACTGGACTTTTCTATTCAGTTTTTCGTCCCAGAACTTGTGGATATATGGAGGTTCAAATTTGTTTGCAACAAATTTTCTCTTTATGTTTTTGTTATTTAATTTAGTGATATTACAGTTTTTACCGAAAACCGAGTTTCTGTTAATATTAACTTGCGTTTTTATGGATTCTTTTAATTTCAAAATGGTTTTCCAGGCCTTCGGAATTGCTGCTTTTAATCTGGTAAATTCAGAGATCCAGTTACTTTTATTTTTGAGTCTGTTTATTAAACTTTCATTAATTTCACCATTATTATGTATGACGTCATTTATGAATATAATTTCAGAGTCAATCCATGAGTTGAAGAGTAAGCATTTACCTTTTAATTTTATGAATTGATTTCCCCATAATACCTGGGTTCTTATATTATATAATGATTTTGGCATTGATTTTGGTCCCGAATTATTCAGGTTAATAAAGATGTTAACAATATCTTTATAGAAAACTGGTAAGTTATATCTTACAGATGGGAGTGATTTAATGGCATCAATATTCATTTTCAGTATCAATAGTTTATCTCCGTATTGATTTAAAAAGAATTTTGGAATGACCTTCCAGTTTGCTTCTTCAACTGAACTAAGTGTTTTTAGCCATTTAAGTTTTAATGTTTTTGAGTAAATCTCTATGTCGGAGATCTCAAGTCCGCCGTCATCTTTATTTCCTATTAAGGTGTTTCGTTTGATTTTTTCACTTTTATTACCCTACAAAAAGGAGAAGAACATAGAATTTATTTGTTTTAAAACATTTTTTGGCATTGGTAGAGTTTGTATAAGCAAAGCAAATTTCGGCAGAAGCAAAGAATTTATGATAGTTATCTTTCCATAAAACGTAAGTTTTCTTTGATTCCAGCTATTTATTAATTTTTTACATGTCTCAATTTTTTCGCGCCAGTTAATATCGTTACTAGCATCTTTCTCACTTCCAAAGTATACACCAAGCGCCTTAATTATCGGGCTGAATTTAATTCCATTTATCAGCAATTCAGTATTAGTTCTGAGCTTGCCGATTAAAATACCTTCAGTTTTGTTTCTGTTAAATTTTAACCCTGAATACTTCCCATATTCTTCAATTATTTGTATTGCAGTAGGAATTTCTTCAGAATTATTTAGAAATAGCGTTGTATCATCAGCTAACTGCGTTATTTTCAAGTGGTATGTTTTATCATGGTTTTTAACTTTAATGCCTTTAAGGTCTTCACATGTTTTGATTTTATTTGCCATGATTTCAGCTACAATAATAAAAAGTAAAGCAGACAATGGGCATCCTTGTCTAATTCCACGCGAAATATTAAAAAAGTCTGATAACCATCCGTTGTTTGTGACTGATGAACAGATGTTTTTGTAAAGACTGTCCCCACATGACACTGATAATGTGTACTCAGATAAAGATCGTTTCATTAACAGTTTCCAAGAAAAATGCAAATGTCCCAGATAAACGCGATTGACGGACGGGCGGCTCGACTGACTGACTAACAAGACGTTTCCTATATAGCCCTTTGGGTATAGTGTGGGTATAAAATACTAATAGTTTTCGCGTAAACGCGTCTATTGGAAAAGATTAACGTCTTCTCTATTGTACAAATTTCTACTTACCACTCAGTACACTAGATGCCAACGATTCTCTTGAGTTGTGGGTGTTGTGACCACTTTGGTCGGCCAGTGGTTTGTCCATGACTCCACAGCTAGAAGATGACTTGACTGCATCCTTCTCAACTGTGTTTGAAAATTATAAATAATAATAAACAACCATTTTGCATATAAAAGTTTAATTAGTCTATACTTCCAAAACTAATGTGTGACCGTTAACCCCCCCCCCCCCCCCAAAATGTGTCAAAAGTCCCCCCCCCCCCCTTGAAGAGTGGCCAACGTATAGATGAAGAGTCCCCACACACACACACCACCACCCGTCCAATTTTGCTTCCTACGTGCCTGACCCGTTTGTTACTTTAACTCGAGCGCAATGACATTTGCAAACTGTCTGGAAAACGATCACAACTGAGGCCATTTGGCACCCATACAGTGGATAAAACGATATTCTTTACCGTTTAAACGCAAACAAAACGCAAACGCAAATCGCTCCAATGTAGGAAATTAACATTTTTTGACATTTCAAATTACTTATTATTTTGTCTGAGTGACACACAGTTTTGAGCCTGATCAGACGCCGGGTTCTGGCTGCAAACTGTTTGCAATGGGAATAATAATTTTAGCGTAAACGCGTTTATTGGGAAAGAATAACGTTTCTTCCACTGTACATATACATAGTTATTATGTTTCTTAGGTCAAAATTTTCGGAAATCTGATATAACTTTATAAAAAGAGTATGTGTTGACACAGATACATTATATTATATCCTAGCAGCAAAAGAACTAAACAGAGATGTATTTTTTGTGCTACTTCTTGCGTACCCTGTATATGCTTGGGGTTATCATTTCAAGTAAAATTAGTACAGTCAAACCCGTGTGTTAAAAGCAGGATTACTTTGTAGTATTTACAACAAAATATCATGCTTCTTCAATGCCGATCGAATGACAGGTGTCTTAAAAGAAGGCCATGCATTCTTCATCCTTTGATAAGTTTCCGTTTTACAGTGTTTTACTTAGCTTATTGGTAATGTCAATTCGAAACATCAATCTCGCACGATATAACTAGAACTATAATGCCTAACTGTAATGTTTATTTGTAAGACAGAAATACTAAATATGCCATACCGTTAATTATACAGCAGTATCCCCTCTCTACAGCGAAACCCAACGGGAGTCAAAAAGTGTTTGTTGGCGTGTGTGTGTGTGTAGTTCTGATGGAGTTATTATAGGAAGGGAAATTAACAACCTTTGAGTGCTGAGCATGCATGACTTGGCTTACCTTTGATAATAGTTTGAACCCAGATCAGACACCGCGAAACGCGGCCTCTGATTTGGGTTCAAACTGGTTTTTCACTTGTCTTAATGAACTGGTAAAACGTCAAATATTCAACTTTGAGAAAAAAACCAATAGACGACAATTTTAAACATACTATATTTTAGCAATGAAAGCGTTAGCTATAATTTTCTAATTTGGGGTACAGCGGCAATCATTGTTGTAGGGAAAGGTCGTTGTTCGGAGGGTCGTTGTAGAGACGTGACACTGTAATACTTATTATAATATCTAACTCTAATGTTTATAATGTATTTGTAAAACAAGAAAACTGAATATGTCATACCGTTAAGTATGCCTGTTGGCAGTGATGCTGATTCGATCTCAGATTGTTTCTGAGACTCCAGCACAATCTGGGCATTCTGGATGATTCCCTGTACATAGTCTCTTGCAAAGGCTGAAAAAAAACCCACCAAAAGTGCTTCATATTTCAGGTGCATGCATGTGGAAGTGATTATTTGAAAAAGAGATGTGCGCTCTTCCGGATTTAAGCTGGCTTCGAATGCAAGGACAATAGTGTGCAAATTGATATTCGAATCTTGAATGGAGAATTCCATTTTATAATCCTGAACAGTCCATTTTGTTTTACTGTTTATGGTTGTTAGGGCACAATAACATTTTCTCCATGCACTTTTTAAAAGTAATTACCTTTTCTTTTCGCATCTAGATCTTCCTCAGAAAGTTCCTCTACACATGTGCCAGATTGATCTGCATTGTGCTTCTCTGGGTGTGATGGACATGCGCCAGTTTTGTCCTGTGAGCCTGTGTATAATGAAAGTATCAGTATCAGTAACGGAAGCTTTAACCCTTTCCCCCATAGAAGCGCCTTTTAGCGCATTTAAGCGCATTTACTTTATTCTTCAGCTATGAAAAAAGTTCCAATTTAAACAGTCGCGAATATGTATCATCATGAATATTTCCTTTATTCTGGCAGATGGTAGCTTAAAGCAGACTGAAAGTAAAGCAGAATGCGCCTTAAGGCGCATTCTGCGTTACTTTCAACCTGCTTTAAGTAGTCAACTATTTTCAAAACTAGAAACAGATTGATGGGTAAAGGGTTATGTTATACGCTGGAGTTTGGTTTGTGAATGTTATTTTTCCAAACAAAACTTGTGCTCAGTGAATAGATGTCTATTGCATGTTTTTACTCAGATCAGTATCGGAGTAACCTGGTGACTAAAAATATCATCTTTATTCCACCATTTCTGATGAGT
Source organism: Gari tellinella (assembly GCA_922989275.2). NCBI lineage: Eukaryota > Metazoa > Mollusca > Bivalvia > Cardiida > Psammobiidae > Gari > Gari tellinella. The sequence continues at coordinate 54,164,514 of OV277866.1, forward strand.
GATACATGCTAGTAACTTTACTATTAACATATAAACATGGAGTATATATAAAATATTTATACAGATACACAAAATATACAAAACCACTCATGCCATGCTATAAGATTCAGGTAAAGATAGTCTATATAAAGAGGTTGTTTTGTTGTTGTTGTTGTTATTCCAAAAATGGGGACCAGTTACATAATTATTGTAAAAGTAGGCTAAGATATTTTATCAATTCCTCTTATAATCATATTTTAGATTTGAAACCTTACTTATAGAAAATCGAATACAACGGTTTCATATAGTAGTATGAAATAAAGACACACATGACTTCGAATTTAATTTACGCATTTTATTAAATGACCCTGCCCTTATATTGTCTGCAAAATTTGACAACTGAAATTAGGTTTTAAGATAATCCTAAAGACGGTTGTCAACCGGTTTGGACCTAAATTCTGGGCCGTGTCATCTTATATGGACCAAAACGTTTTGCCTAAACCAATCAAGACACAATCAGCCAGCAAAGAGTAAATTGTAGTTTTGTGTACGAGATATAGATCTAGTAACATACCTGCTCTCAGTGCCTCTGTCTTGGCAGGTCCAACTTCCTTCAGTTTGAAGTGAAGGTCAGGAGTCCCTGTCTCATTGTCCAGTTCCTCTGGTGTCAATGGCCTTACAGAGCTGTTGTCTTTGCGCAGTCTCTGGCGCAGGGAGTTCCGTGCACGGGCCCACTGGAGAAACCACATCAAAATAATGAAACTTTAGAATACAGTCGAGACTCGATACTTCAAACTCGCTTAAATCGATTTCCGATATTTCATAAGCTGAATTTTGATAAGTCGATATCGCATAGTTCGAACATAGCCGTATTTTAAAGTTAAAACGTGGCTAAGCCACGTTTTAACTTTGAATATGGGTATGTTCGAACTATCGCGAGTTCGAATTATCGAGTTTGGACTGTATTTACTCATAGATCCCTAACAACGAGTATACTCTTTATTTACATAGAGTGAAGAGCACAATCTTTTGCAAATAGTGTAGACCCAACTAAAAGGGCTCATACAGCATTCCTCTGATCAAGGTATACACTGCTTGCAATATTTGCGAATAGAACAACCCCAAATGCATGTTGTCAAAACTGAACCAGACTTATTTGAAACTTGTATTATCCATCTGAAAGTTAAGAGGTGATTCGATTTAACAAGTTCCGTTCTTCATATTTTTCGTCTGCATAATAATTAGCAAATATTAATTTTCAATGTCTATGTCAATTTTTTTTTTATTTTTGATAAAAGAAATGCCAGATTTCTCAGTGTCTTAACCCATTGAATTCCATGACTTCATCAACTTTAAACTACACTAAAGTCTTGTCGCCTGGGGGGCTAACTAATACCCCCGTCTCACTTATGCAAAACCATTATCTCACCTTGTAAAAGGTTGAATCGAAAAAAAATCTCCATGCACATCAGTATATGATACTCTATCAACCCGTAAAGTTGTGTTAAAATCGGATGAACAGTGTACAAGGAGTTTTGCTTACGAGGATAATGAACTTTAATGCATGAAACATTAAAGTTCAATTATCTCCCCTCGGAAATTTCGGAACAGAAAACATTTCGTCATGCAAATTTGTAGGTGTTACTCTATGAATCTGTGAAGTTTTGTTAAAATCCAATGAAGAGTGTAAGAAGAGTTGTGCTAATACGAGTACATTTGACCTATAATACGTGAAACTTTAAAGTTCAATTATCTCCCCTTTGAAATAATGGAATAGAGGAGGATTTCTTCATGCATATTTGTAGATGATACTCTATCAACCTATTAAGTTTTGAAGAATACCAGTGAACGGTGCCAGTTGTAGGAGTTGGCCAAGTTGCGCTTAAGACTTAGAGTGCTTGTAAGCTTTATTGCAAGAAACATTAAGTTAAATTATGTGCCCTGTGAATTATCTCCGCTTGGAAATAGCGGCTTCATTTTTGTTATTGTTCAATTGAAAAGGCAGGGCCGGATCCAGAAATTCTTCAGTGGGGGGGGGGGGGGGGGGGGGGCCACAGGTGGGGAGGGTATGGGAGGGGTATAACCCCTCCCATAGGTGGGAGTTCGGGAATTTTTTTAAAACTTACATATCAAATGGTGCATTCTGAGGGCATTCTAAGAAGAAAGTTAACATCGATAAAATGATGTACATACCCCCAATGAAACACCAAAAAAAGTGGTTTCATAAGACAAAGAGAAAAAATAATCATAATCTGGAGAATTTTTTAATAGCTTTATCTCCCTTCTCAGGTGGGGAGGGTATGGGAGGGGTATAACCCCTCCCATAGGTGGGGGTTCGGGAATTTTTTTAAAACTTACATATCAAATGGTGCATTCTGAGGGCATTCTAAGAAGAAAGTTAACATCGATAAAATGATGTACATACCCCCAATGAAACACCCAAAAAAGTGGTTTCATAAGACAAAGAGAAAAAATAATCATAATCTGGAGAATTTTTTAATAGCTTTATCTCCCTTCTCAGAAATCTATTATTCCACACCATGGTCATACAAAGATTTTCATCAGTGCATTCAAAACACAGGCCTTCAATTGACCTCAATGCAAAAAGTAGGAAAAAAGTAGGAGTTTTTGAAGTGGAAAAGTAGGAAAAAGGAGGAAGATTTTTAATAAAATAGTAGGAACTGTTTGATACAAAATACCACACGGAGTCATTGTGCTCATATAAATTTAAGTAATCCGCAATCTTGAGTTAAAGACATTCTCACCCAAAGCCATTTTATTCTTTGGTTATAATCTATTCAACAGGCCGGAGATGCGATCCAACAGGTTTAGGGGGGTCCGAGGGTACTCCCCCTGGAAAATTTTGAAATCAAGCGCTTAATTTCCTTTAAGGTTTAAACTATGTAAAACTAATAGTAGCGGTCAGGCAAAATTCGAATGCATCAAAACCATAGCATCATGACGTCATATTAATGTAATGATGACGTCGATGTCATAACAACGTTTATCATTTTTAGGTTACATCATTATAAGGGAGATAACTCATCCTATTTAACTGGGTTAACCCACTTCATTCTAGAAATTGGTAATAAAGATTTTTGTAGTTATATGTTGTTTGTATCTGTTATGTGGCCTGGTAATGAATGTTAACTAGATCTAATTGACACTCAGGTTCACTCTGAGCAAATAATGTATCTAGAATAAAATGGGTTAAGTAACATACATGTAAGTAGTGAAGTAAAACAACATTGACATGATTGAACAGAATAGTCTACTCTTTGCTCAATTGCAAATAAAACTGGATATACACTCATACAGTTCGTTTTCAACTTCTTACTTGAAAAGTAATTATTAATCATGATTACTCACACTGAAAGTAATCACAATAATCGATTACTGGCAAAAGATGCAGTAATTATGTAGTAATCGATTACTGCTAGAATGTCAAATAATCATAATTTAATCGATTACTTTTTTTCAAGTAATCACCCCATGTCTAATGTAACATAGGATCAAGGATCCAGATAAGGGGAGTATTTCAAAAACTAAAACCGTTATTTCTGCATTAAACCCAAGGTGTCACTATTAATTAGAATCGTCTCTTCGAGACGATTCTAATGAGTAGAAACACCATAGGATTTGGTTCAGTATGAGTGAGATAATGTTGGATTTGTTCAGAATAACACCCCCTATCTGGAACCCTGTAAGATGAGTTATCTCCCCTCCTGTTCACTTGAAATAATATATTTCTCTATAAGGATCTAATATTCTATTATAAACAAAAGTTCACTATTATATAACAATCCAAATCACATATAAATAAGTTATTACAATCTTTAAGTTTCTATAACAACTTTTGTCATATTGAGGATTGTTTTATAAATTTAGAAATGATCACAAGGAGATATTTCATAGACTGTAGGATAATTATCTCCCCTTAGAAAAATATCTGCCCTTGGAAATGCAGGAACAGAAAGATATTTCTTCATGCACATCTTTTCATAGTACTCTATCAACATGTGAATCTTTTTTGTAAATCCCATGAACGGTTTAGGAGGAGTTTCGCTTAGTAGAATGGACAGGACGAGCGGAGTGATTCCTATACCCCCACACACACCCAACAAACTCGTTTGAGGCCTTGAATCTAAATAATTAGAAGAAGTATACAATAGGTACATGTATATAGTAGTGGCAGAAGTAGGAATATAGCAGTAGTAGATCTAGTTGTAGTAGTAGTTTTAGTAGAGGTAGGAGTAGTTGGAGTAGAAACATCAAGTGTAGTGGTAGTACAAGTATTAGTATTAAGTAGTATATGTAGTAAAATCAGAGGTAGTAGTAGTTATAGCAAGAGTAGTAGTTGCGATATAGTAGAAGTTATAGTCGTAGTTCTTATTACAATTACTACTACTACAACCACTACTACTTGTACTACTATTACTATTACTCCTACTACTACTACAACTCAAACGATAGCTACATCTGCATCTACTACAACAACAACTACTACTACACTACTTCTAATACTACTATAATCACTGCTACTACGATTACTACTACTACCACCACTACTACTACTACTACTACAACAACTACTATTACTACTACTACTACTACAACTACTACTACTACTACTACTACTACTACTACTACTAAAATACTACTTTTACTACTACTACTTCTACTACTACTATTACTACTACTACTACAACTTCTTCTACTTCTACCACTATAACTACTACTGCAACTACTACTTCTCCTACTTCTTCTACTTCTTCGTCTACGACTACAACTACTAAAAATACTACTTTACTACTACTACTTCTACTACTTCTACTTTTACTACTACTACTACTTCTACCACTACTACTCCTCCTAATTCTTCTTCTACTACAACTTCTTCTACTTCTACCACTATAACTACTACTGCAACTACTACTTCTCCTACTTCTTCTACTACTCCTACTACTTCTATTACTACTACTACCGCTACTACCACTACTTCTACTACTACCACTACTACTACTACTAGTACTTGTACTTTTACTACTACTTCTACTTATGGTACTTCGTCTGCACTTGCTTCTGAAATTAAAACTACTAACTACTTGTACTACTCCTACTTCTACCACTTGTACTACTACAACTTATACTACTACTCCATGCTGCTGCTTCTACTTCTTCTATTACGACAACTGCACTACTACTAATGTTGCTGCTACTAGTACCACGATTACTTCTACAACTTTTAACTACTACTTACCTGCTGATGATGTAACTTCACTACATGCTGCTGTTTCTTCTATTACTATTCCTACTTCTTCTACTTCTACTACTGCTACTACTTAAACTACTACCAAAACTGATAGTACTACTATTTCTAGTATTACTACCTGTACTGCTACTTCTATTACTACGACAGCTACCACTACAACTACTTCTATCATTACTACTTTTACTGTAACTATTTCTACACCTTAAACTACTGGTACTACTTGTTCTACTACCACAACTACATTATGCTACTTATACTACTACAATTACCTCTGTACTGCTGCTGATATTACTACTACTACTAATTATACTCTTGCTGTAACTACTACTACGATTACTACTTCTACTTCAACTACGAACTACTACTATATAGTATCTGCTGCTGCTACTACTTCTACAACCTCTACTAGATCTACTTCTACTTCACCTACTCCTACTACTATTAATATTTCTACATCTGATACTACAATTTCTACTTTTATTTATACTATGACTACAATAACTACTACTACTTCTAGTATTACTACATGTTACTGTTTCTACTTCTACTACCATTACTACTTCTACAACTGCTACTTCAATTACAACTACTACAGCGTTCCCTCTCTTCAATGACGCCCAATGGAAGACACATATTGTGTGCGTTGTTCGGAGGGAGTCGTTATAGTGAGGGAAATTTAGACTTGGCTTAGATTTGCAAACGCGGCGTCTGATCTGGATTCAAGCTGTTTGTCACTCGTCATTATACTTACCGTATCATATCAAAGTGTTTTAATTTTAAGAAAAAAAACAGACAACAATTTTAAGCAGGCGATATTGCAGCAGTAAAAGCGTTATACATAAGTGTCCTTTTAAGGGAACTGCGACAAGGGTCGTTGAAAGGAGGGAGTCGTTGTTTGGAGGGCCGTTGTAGAGAGGGAACACTGTACTTAGATACTACTACTATAACTACTAACTACTACTATTCCTTCAAATATATCGCCGTGTATGTATTTAAATGTTTTACTGCTATTATCACTGTATAATGTTCCATGGCAATAAAACTCGAATTGTAATTGAGTTGATTACTGATAATTAATATAATATATATTTTCAATACAATTTCAGTCATTGTCACTAAAGTAGATCTACGAACTATATATGCACACTTACCCGTTCGTTGACGCTCCTCCCCACACTCACAAAGAATGCCCAACACCCTGGGGTAGTTGGCTTATCAGTTGGTTGTTTTTTTCTTCCCATAGTGAACAATAAATCCACCAAATTCACTCAGCGTTTACGATGAACGTTGCAGTATCAAATATGGACGTGTTACTATGACAAATCATTCGGAACGTTATTACGTCATGACGTTGTATTTATGACGTCATCTAACGTTATGCGACGTCATACAACGCCCGTAAACATTATTTTTACTATCTCTCTCTCTCTCTTTCTCTCGTCCCCACACTCTCTGGATCTCACTTTTATCCTATTTCACTCACTCCCATTACTTTTCACTTGATCCTAGATATATCTAACGCTTACAAATTGTTATTCGACTTTCTTCATTAATCACCTTAGAAATCTCTCACTCACCCACTCGCCCTCATTTTCTCCCTCTCTACTTTACCCTGACATAGTGAATTTCGTGTTTTGGATGTTTTTCTTGAATCGAAACTGTATCTTAATTCCAGCTTTAAGTTAACTCATTGAACACTAGTGAAGCATATATGCGCCTTCTACAAAAGGTGTACCCGCGAAGAGTACACTTGTCTAATGCAAGCAGTGAAGTCCTTGAAAAGAGGGCTCCTTGCAAGAGCTCTCTAATCAGGGATTTCACTGCTTGTAATGTGTGATATATTAATTAAAAAAAACACTAAAATAGTCCGAAGTGGACCAGCCTTTATTGTAAACTGGACATGTCTATTTGAAGTCCCAGTGAATAATTAGTTAAACTACATTGAATGATTAAAGAAACATTTCGCGATTTTTAAACACGCGTAACAACAAAATTAAGAAATACAACTGTACTCGAACTTTAGTATACACGAACATATCTGGTTTACATTTGCCTTTTTGTTTCTTGTTAGATTTGACAGGCAAGAACTGGCATTGGCCAACAAAAATATAAACCAGTGATCAGTAACCGTGCAAACATTGGAGTAAACGTTATTCTTTCCCAATTAACGCGTTTACACTAAAACTATTATTTCCATTGCAAACAGTTTTGAGCCTGATCAGACGCCGGGTAAACCGGCATCTGATCAGGCTCAAAACTGTTGCCACCCAGAGAGAAATAAAATATTCAGAATTGTCAAAAAGTTTTCATTTTCATCATTTTTTACAATGCGTTTGCGTTTCGTTGCGTTTTGCGCTTTTAACAACGGGAAATAATAAAGTTTTCTCCACTGTATTAGGCCACTATATGACGATGTCTGCTGACTCTCAGTGGAATATGACTGTTCGAAACATGTACACGACACAACTAATTCAGAAAGCTTCTTCAGGAGATTCATGCAATAATTTTGCCCTACATTGATTTTTTACCTGTTTAATGGACTACAGACATGTATGATCTTTTCAAAACCTCTCTATCACGGCCACTAAATTGTGTAAATTATTTGATGTTTACGACAGGTGACTGCTTAAAGCAAGGTGTCAGTTAAACAAAAATCTCCTTTAGGAGCTTTCTGTTTTACTGTGAACTTGCTGGAAGCTGTCACATGTCTTTTATACCATCAATAAGCCATTGTTTTCGTGGCCGTACTAGAGAGGTTTTACTATTTATGCGCAAATCCTTTACAGTAAATCTGCGAACGTTTGTCCTTTGCAAATACATATTAACTGGAAACTTTTCAGACAAGCTAAGTAGTAAGTGGTGTCAGAAATATGCCACCATACACTTGAAAATCTTCAATTACAATGGAGAATACGTTATTCTTTCTCATTTAAAGAAAAACGGAACGCAAACGCATTCAAAAAAAAATAGAAAATGACATATCTTTGAAAATTCTGACGATTTCGTTTTCTCTGAGTGACAAACCTAGAGTCTGATCTAGCTACAAACTGTTTGCAATAGACAAAAAGGATTTCAGCACGGACATATTTATTACAGAAACTAATGTTTTCTGTACTGTAATGGTGTACACATTTTGTATACAATTGGGAAATTATGGATTTTTTTTCTTCTAATCAGTGTACATCTTTACAGATCTGTGTCTGTATCTGTATTTTTACCTGTAAATCGTGACCATGCATGCTCAGACACATGTGCAATCTAGATTATAGACCCACGTAAAGTGAAAAAAATGTTATACTTTTCCGTGTAAACGCAAACGCATCGCATTTAAACGTAGCAAACGACAATTTTTCTACAATTATGACTAATCATGTTAATCTGAATGGCAAACAGTGTGGAGCCTGATCAGGCTCCAAACTGTATGCAATTAGAATGATAGTTTAAGCGTAAAAAAACCTGCGTTTATTGGGAAAGAATAACGTTTTCTCCACTGGACCCTGGTAATTCAGTACCGTCTTTATACTGTAGAGGAAAATGTCCCATTAAACGCGTTTCTGCCATAAACAGATATTTCCAAATGCAAGCAGTCTTGAGCAAACTGAGACGCCGGATAACCATTTTCTAAATTGGTTTGCAACGGTGACGGGGTAAAAGAAACTCATAGACAATTTAGTGGTGAAAGGATTAAAGGAAGTCAAAGGCAACTTATTTTCAGTTGTCGCTCAAGTGTGTCTGTATTTCATTGTTCCATTTTAAGTGTCTTGGTTAGGGTAATAAATAGGACATACTCTAATAGGAGCCTTATTAATAGACTGTGACACTTTCCCTAGTAATGCAATAAATCATCTCAACAATATATCGGTAATATGTGGCCGATTTACGATAACCCGTCTGGCATTACCTGGAACTATAGCGGAGAAACAAATCCAGAACGGACAAATATACCTGGCTCCAAGGTTATAAACCCTTGAGTCTGAGTTTGTTCTCAAGCGTTTGATTGGTCAGATTTGAACCTCGGTTCAAATCTGACCAATCCAATGCTTGAGAACGACTTCAGACTCTACTAAAATATTTAATAACCTTTGACCCAGAGAAACAGTGTAAACATAATTTTGCTTCTTTTTAGAAACACAACATCTGCATACGGACCGACATACTATGGAACTTCGATGGCGTAACATTTTTACCCGTAATTCTTCGGCTATTTTTCGAGATCTTGTTTGGGTCGAAATTTCCCGTATTTTGACGTTAAAACTTGACTCTGACACGGTTTAACTACAAAATAAAAGAAATATCGACTTAACCCTTTTATTACCTTACCCAGAGTACAATAGTTATTCAATAAAAAAGTTTTGATTCTGATCAGATGCCGCGTAACGAGGCATTTGATCAGAATCCAAACTTTTTACACTCATTTAAATACCTTGTTTCGTGAAAATACCTTAATTTTAAATTTGAGAAAAACAACAACAACAAAACAGACGACAATTAGTATCTATATTTGATGACGAGATGGTAGTGAATGAGATATTAAATGAATCTACAGTGCTACCTCCCTACAACGGCCCTCCGAACAACGACTACCTCCTTAAAACGACCCTCACCGATGATCCCTAAACAAGACAATTTTGTCCAACCTTTTCACTGCTGCAATATTGTCTGCTTAAAATTGTTTTGTCTGCTGTTTTTCTAAAAGCTACATATTTGACCATTTTAGATTAAAAAACTTAATGACGAGTGACAAACAGCTTGAATCGCGATCAGACGCCGCGTTACGCGGCGTCTGATCTAGATTCAAGCAATTTGCAAATGTAAGCCAATTTCCCTCCCTATATAATGACTCCATCCGAAACGAACACATTTTGTTTCATCCATTGGGTGTCGTTGTAGAGAGGGAGCGCTGTAGTTGTAAAGAAGACGAACTGAATAAAGTTAAGATCAAAGACATACGTATATATGACACTATAACACACTATCAAATTTATAGTGTCAATATGACACACATTTCGGCAAAAGTTCTTACATATCTAAATTATTATGATTTTAGTTGTCCCGTTCCATAAATTGATTTTATATTCATAACTCTTTGGCAAAGTGGTTATGAAACAAAACAAGTTTGTAAAGTATGCCCCATGACGAGGTGAGAAATTTTAACAGTTCATAATCTGTGCCTGCAGTAAATTTTTGAATAAAAGTATATTGGCTCTTTTCATTGTTAATGTGGTTTAACCAATACTTTAAAAAAGTTTGACTCCAGATCGGACGCCGATTTACTCGGCGTGGGGTATGGGGCCATATTTTGCAACTCATATATTTGATTTCTTATTTTTCAAAAGGGTACAGGGTAGGAACTTTAGCTGTTTCCCAGACATCAATTTGGACGAAGATTATAGATATGCATGTTAAGGAATAAAGGTTCTCAAATATATAGCCTAACACCTAACAGGTACAGTGGAGAAGACACCGTCTAAACGCAAACGAATCGCAAACGCGTTCCAATAAAGTGTAGAAAATTACTATTTTTTTGACAAAGTTGACTATGTCTTGTTAATCTGAATGGCAAACAGTTTGGAGCCTGATCAGACGCCGGTTAATCCGGCATCTGATCAAGCTGCAAACTGTTTGCAATGGAAATAATAGTTTTAGTGTTAACTCGTTTATTGAGAAAGAAGAACGTCTTCTCTCTTGTAAACAGTTCAGTAAGGACACAAAGACACTTGAGAATAAAGTACGAGCTTCGGCGAGGAAGATTATAGTGGAGAAGATGTTATTATTTCGCAAAAAACCCAGCGATTATGCTTAAGCAAATGATGTCCGCTGAAAAGAGTTAAATACATGTATACATACAGATGAGATTTAACGGTGTTCCTTCCCGTTTTATAAACGCAAAAGAACCGCAAACGCTTTACAACTTAATGAATAAAATAACACTTGCTGAAAATTTAAAAGGTTTATTTCAATCCGAGTGGCAAACAGTTTGGAGCCCGATCAGACGCCTGGTTATTCGGCGTCAGATCTGGCTTGAAACTGTTTGTAAATGAAAAGAATTGTTTTTAACACAAAAAAGCTTATAAACACGTTTATTTGGAATAAATAACGTCTTCTCCACAGCAGTAGATGTAACGACGAGGTCATTATGGCAAATTTATATTGATATATCTACGAGATACTACACGGTGTTTGACTTTGATAACAAATGTCAATAAATGTAGTTATGAAACCAGTATTGTAAATATACCATCACTGGATTAATAAAACATTCCATATCACATCAAATATAGTATCTGTCATAAATTCCTTATATAAAATTAATTAATATCGATCAAAAGATTTCAAATGTTAATTTATAGATTGTTAACTTGAGCGTTTTTCGCTGGTAGTGAAGTCGTCTCTGGCATTTGTAAACATTTTAGATCTATACACTGAATATTTCGCAAAATCACATCTACCGTCGAACTTCGATATCTCGAACTCGCTTAACTCGAACTATCCGATAGTTCGACACATGAACTGCATTATTTCACGATCGGTTAAGTCAAACATACCCATATTTCAACGTTAAAACGTGGCTAAGAGATATCAAAGCAATCGACAGTAAGGCGATGAGAGTGGCATGTAGACTATATACAGTGGAGAAAACGTTATTCTTTCCCAATAAACGCGTTTACGCTAAAACTATTATTTCAATTGCATACAGTTTGAAGCCTGATCAGACGCCGGGTAACCCGGCGTCTGATCAGGCTCCAAACTGTTGTGCCACTCAGATGAAAAAAGATAGTGAAAAATGTCAACAAATTGTTATTGTCTACATTTTAGTGTTTTGCGTTTGCGTTTCGTTTCGTTTAAACGGGAAAGAATAACAATTTCTCCACGGTAACAAGCTGAGGTCAATGTCTGCATGAGTGGTTCATACCCGGATAGCTTCTGTAATCAGTCCAAATGTGTGCTATGCAGTTTAAACCTATTACACCCACTTCCCGTTTAAACGCAAACGAAACGCAAAAGTATAACAATAGAATTTAGAAAATAACACTTTTTGAAAATTTAAACGGTTTGTTTCAAGCTAAGTGGCAAACTGTCTGGAGCAAGATCAGAAGCCGAAACTGTTTTAATTATTATATGTAGGTGGTTAAATGTATTTATCTGCTTAAAGCATGGCGGGGTGAAACAGAGAACTCATTTCTAGGTTTACTTTCACCTTGTTTAACCCATTTAAGCCCAGTGGATTATTCCATGTTTTATACATTGGATTATTCATTTTTTATCAAAGGGATGCCTGGTTAAAATTGTCATTCTCATTTGTTTTATATTGAAATTCCTAGCAAAAAACATTGTAGACTCTGATCAGACGCCGCACAATGCGGCGTCTGATCAGAGTCTACAATGTTTGCCTATGTCCCATATATGGGATCTGGGCACAAATGGGTTAAGCTATCACCTGTTTTTTCTTACTATCAATTCGACTTTCTAAACCGGAACACCTCGTCGAATTCCATTAACCTCTTTTACCAACAGTGTAGACCCTAAAGAAACCCTGCGACCAGGATATGTACTGTTTGTCATTTTGGAAAGAGGAGTTGTCCATTTGAAGGTTCCGGAGGAAAGGGTCAGTGCTTATAAAACAAATGACGAAAAAGTACCCGTGTACCATGTGTACGTTCTTTATAAGTCAGATGACATGTCACGTGAATAGAAGACTTATATTATAACACAAGTGAAGACCCAGATGATAGATCTAATTTGCATTCATTTAATGTCATTCTACTACACGCGAGTCCGACCGTCTTTAACCCTTCTAGATCTACTGCCAAAGCCGAAAGCACTAACATTTACAAACAGTTTGGATCCTGATCAGAAGCCGCGTGTGAGGTCTTATCAGGATCCAAACTGTTAATCACACACATCAATTTTCATAAGTCAAAAACACATAAAGTACAAATTTCGAAAAGTGAAAGCAGACGAAAAATATAAGCAGATGAGAATATGTCAGTGAATGCATTAGATGGGTATTCCGTCTGTTTAACCCATTAATACCCAGTGGATTCTTCCATATTTATATATTGGATTAGTCTATTTTTTATCAAAGGGATGCCTGGTCAAAATTTTCATTTTCATTTTGTTTTATATTGAAATTCCTATCAGCAAACATTGTAGACTCTGATCAGACGCGCATGATGCGGCGTCTGATCAGAGTCTACACTGTTTGCCTATGTCCCATACATGTATATGGGATCGTGGGCACAAATGGATTAACAGTGAAAGGGTCAACACCATGGCATGAGTGCATACTAATTTGAATGGTCCTTGTAGCAAGTGTTTACTGTACATTCGTTGATTACTGTAACCTCTTGTCCTGAATGTCCAGTGAGCCTTAATGAACTATAAGTGGAATATTATCTTGCCCTGTATGTAAATGAATAATCACCTACTCCAAATGTGTATCCTTTCAACCATTTACCTGCTATATTCTTGTACATTCTCGAATATTCTCGTCTGCATCAAAAGCTTCGTTTACAGTATATTTTCTAATTTATCTAATTACATTTTAAAATTAAGAAATGTAACATGCGATTCTCAAACAGTTTGTATCCAGATCAGACACCGAGTAACTCGGTGTCTGATCAGGATCCAAACTGTTTAAAAATCTATGTAAAGTCGCCAAAGCAGGTGAGTGGTTAATATTGGCTGATACGTGTTCTTAATTTAGACATCTCGTCAAATTAGATGCTGATAACTATGCCGTTCTAGGATTTCATACCCGATATGTATTAATGTCCATGTACAGGGGAGAACATTCAATTATTTCCCAATAAACGCATTTGCGCTAAATCATTTAGTTCCAATGAAAAACAGTTTGGAGCCAAACCAGCTTCTGATCAAGTTCCAAACTGTTTGCCAGTAAGATTAAAATGTACATGTACATGTATATGGTCAATATTTTCAAGACGCTGTTATTTCTTCATTCCATTGCATCGGGGGAAGAAAGGGGAAATAATGACGTATTAATATCTACTGTATCGCTCGAAAGACGTTCATACTTGTTCAACCAACTGTTCCAGATCAATACTTCAGTCGTAATTACTTGGCCAATTTCAATTTCTTTCAGGTTTATGAGGAAATCCGACGTGGTGTTCCCATTCATAAATATGATGTCATATGTATAGGGTAGGCCTATTTAACGCAGTTTTGCCCAATAAAGTATTAAAACGGCTGATATCTTTTGCAAACAACTTGGAGTATCAGCAACTGATCATGCTCCATCCTGATGGTTTATGTATACATGTATATTTATTCTTGAATCTTTTTATACTGTGATCAAAAGCTTCCTTTAGGAACCCTCAGATCAGATTCTGCAATGTTTTTAATCAATTTAATAAAAAAATGTTTTAAAGACAGTCTAAGATATCAACACTAACTGGTCGGAAAAGTCTATATGAGCAATTCAGCACACATGGCTAGATTAAGACGGTCATGCATCTTGTAACTGTATTTACAAGCTGATCCAGATGAGACGTCGAATATTTAGGGGAGGGCTGTAACCAATAATAATAATAATAATAACGACTTTATTTCATGTGGATTACTTTCATTGTATTTGGTATCGAACAAACAAACCAATTTTCAATATGGTCCACAAACAAAATTAACATGTATATACAACACGAAGGAACACAATTACAAATCAGTATTTTTTAAACCTTTGCAAACAGAGTGGACCCTGAAAAGACAGTTCCTGTAGGAGCTCTCCACAGGGACTACTCTGTTTACTTAAAGAATTTTAAAGATTAAGCTGAAAATGATAATGCATAAGTGTCATTATGAGAATTCAAGATTTGTTATCTATACATGAATATTGAATAGGTAGATGCAATATATAGCCCAAACAAAACGACGATTTAACAAATAGCAAAGATCTAGATCAATGAAATTTCATAACAAACGGGAAGGAATATGCCAAAGATACTTCAAACCCTTTACTACATGGTATATTTCTAGTATTGAAGAAAGGTGATCACTTAAGGGTGTATCAATGTCATAAGCCAATTTTTCAAAGTATCAAACTTTTTTCTAACATTGTTTTTTTGGAAGCGCTGTTTATTATGAATGAAAAAATGAAAAAATAAATATGGTGGTGTCCTTGTTTTTGAGCTACAGCGATTTGAAAAAAGTATGTCAAATTTGGACGGTTTTTTTCTTCAAATTTTACCCATTCAGAGTACAAGCTTCGGTAAAATTTATTTCAAAACAAAACAAACATGATAATTTGAGTTTTCGTTATTTATTTCAGGTCTATGGTGGTATTTTCACATATAGAAACCAAATTTAGACAAAGCAGGCACCAGGTTTGAACAATATGGATCCTTGAATATCAGAAATATGCTTTGTATAGGGCATGATTTTATTAGATTTTTTTATTTTATCCGTGTTGTTTATGTACATGTTTTGTTTACATCCATGAAGTACGGTCTAAACCCTAACTTCTGCAAAACACCATGGTATTGTCTCCGTGCAAGTGCACGTGGTGCGTATCTATAAACATTTAAACCCTATATCTGTTCACGGTTAGTTATTAACCATTTGAACATTCAATAAAAGTATTCTGCTTAACCCATTACCCCATAGCCTGTTTCTAGCCAAAGTTTTGAAGATTAGGTGGCCACTTTGTCTTAAAGCAGGTTGAAAGCTTTACTTTCAACCTGCTTTAAGCTCCCGTCTGCTAGAATAAAATAAAATGTTTTGTTTTATACTTATTAATGACTGTATAAATTGGAACTGTTTTGTTCAGTGGAGGTATTAATTAAAAGCGTAAAATGCGTATTTATGGGGTAATGGGTTAAATTGCCGTGTTTTCCCCTATGCTAGCCCTTAAAGTATCTACTGATATGTGAGCATGTATGAAACAGTTGGGATCCTGATCAGAACATCAGACGCCGACAAACTTGGCTTCTGATCGAGATTGATTAATTGATAGAGTTGAATTTTACGGCACCGCGACACATGATATGGTCATATGGTACCGATTCTGGTCGAAATTCAAACCTTTGCGTCTATCAGTGAAAACAAATTATATCATTTTTAAACTGAAGAAAATATAAATATGAGTAGCAAAAAGCTTGGATCTAGATCAAAAGCCGCTTGAAGCTGTTTGAAAATATTAACCAAGTCGCGCTTAGCACGATAAGGGTTCAGCAGATAAAAATGAAGTAGTGTAAAAAATATAGTTCTACTATAACTGTTTGAACATATGTAAATTCAAGTAGAACTTCTTCATAACTTCTATAATTTCCACAATTTCCATTTACACAGTTATAGAGACAATGGTTTCGGAGATACACTTCTTTCTCTTTTTAAAAGCAAATGAAACGTAAACGCAATAAAATGTAGAAAAAAACTTTAAAAAAGACAACAAAAACTTGTTTTTATATCATTTTGAGTAAAAAGAGCCTGACTAGACACCGGGTTACCAGGCGTCTTAACTTACTCCAAACTGTTTTCAGCGGTCATCATTGCCTTTTAAACGCGTTCATTTGGGGAACTAGTAAGTAATATAACGTCTACTCCAAGTAGAGATGAGGATGGAAAATATCTGAGAAATGGAAACGGTACAGGGGACAACGGCCTTTTACTTTCAAAGTGTGACAGACATTTGCTGACTTTAAATAGCGGTATGAAAGAAAAGCAGAAAGTTCCTCTCGGAGATGTCTGCTATACATTAATCAGTATGCTCTTGTCCTTAAGGGACACTCTGTTGTGTTTTATTGTCAACCGACTGTAAGTGATAACCTTAAAGGACGAAATTATAGCAGTTGAATGTTTAAACAATACAAGGGCTGCCATAAGTTGATATTAAAAATCCTAAGATTTCAAATTTTCCATTTTTCAGATGCAATTTTACTAATAGTACCTTTACCCCGTAGTCTGTTTCTTGTTTCGAAGACACATGACTGCTTAAAACAGGTTGAAAGTAAAGCAGAATGCACCTTACGGCACATTCTGCTTTACTTTCAGCCTGTTTAAGTTACCATCTGCTAGGATAAAAATCCGAAGACTACAGGAAAAATCCGGAGAAATGACAGCCCTGCAATACAAGAAACATGAAAAATATATATCTGAGTATACAGGTACTTCATTTATATAAACTTACAGAAAATAGGTAACAACTATGGTTGTCAAGATCGCAGTTGTTGGGGCCGGAGTGATCGGTCTTTCGACAGCCTTAAATGTCCAGAGAAGAGTCCCTGGGGCAGAGGTCAAGGTCATTGCGGAGAAGTTCGATCAGGATACCACGAGCTTTGGAAGTGGAGGGATTTGGTTTCCAACGTATTCAGCCTTTCAGAATGAGCCGGAAAGTAAAGTTAGGTAAGGCCCGTGCAATAGCTTACCGTATTGTCACTCATACAGAACTCCCTCTCTACAACGACACCTAATAGGAGACACAGATTGTGTGTGTTGTTCGGAGGGAGTCGTTACAGAGAGGGAAAATTAAGACTTGACTTAAATTTGCAAACAGCTTGAATCCAGATCAGACGCCGAGTAACGCGGCGTCTGATCTGGATTCAAGCTGTTTGTCACTCGTTATTATATGTATTCTATCAAAACGTCCACTTTTGTGTAATTTTGAAAAAAAACAGCAGACGACAAGTTTAAACAGACGATATTTCAGCAGTGAAGCCGTGAGTTATAAATGTCGTGTTTTGGGGAACAGCGATACAGGTCGTTATAAGGAGGGAGCCGTTGTTGGGAGGACCGTTGTAGGGAGGGAACACTGTAATACACTAATGGTGTTAACCCAATGGACCCTAGTGACGAGTATATTCGTCATTGACCAACAGTGTACCTGCGTATTGAACATGTGCCATATGCAAACAGTATAGATCCAGATCAGAGGGCTCCTTATGGAGCCCTCTGATCAAGGTCTACAATGTTTGTCAAATTGCAATTTGACTATATTGTAAAATCAATTCTTATAGTCATGAAATAACTTGATTTAATTGACAATAGCAAGTGTTCGCTCGAGGTTTCAAGGGTGAATAGAATCTAGGTAAAAAGACAGATTGGCCTGCGTGAAGTACAAAGCATCTACACGATTTTTCAGTTTTGCTTATAAATTATCTTGCTTTAAGGGTGTATCAATGTCATAAGCCATTTTTTCAAAGTATTTAACTTTTTTTCTAACATTGTTTTTTTGGAAGAGCTGTTTATGATGAATGAAAAAATGAAAAAAAAAATATATGGTGGTGTCCTTGTTTTTGAGCTACAGCGATTTGAAAAAGGTATGTCAAATTTGGACTTTTTTTTTCAAATTTTACCCATTCAGGGTACAAGCTTCAGTAAAATTTATTTCGAAACAAAACAAACATGATGATTTGGGTTTCCATTATTTATTTCATGTCTATGGTGGTATTTTCACATATAGAAACCAAATTTAGACAAAGCAGGCACCAGGTTTGAACAATATCGATCCTTGAATATCAAAAATATGCTTTGTATAGGGCATGATTTTATTAGATTTTTTATTTTATGAAAAAAAGTAAAAAAGTTTGAAAATGAAATAGTTCTAGTATTTAACTTTTTCTTATATTCTACCAGATGAAAGCCCATGCTAAGGCAGTTCAAAATATGAAAAGAAATTGAAAGGTCAGTGTTGAAAACTTTGAGTTATTAAAGTAAAAAGAGTTATCTCCCCTTACAAAATTTACAAAAAAGTACCATATCGATGCTATTTAGAGCTTTATAAATTTCATATTTGGTGCCTTTTTTTTCTTAAATTAGTTTTTGTATGAAGAAATACTACCATAGATAGGAAATAAATAACACAAAACCAAATTATCATATTTGTTTTCATTTAAAATGGATTTTATTGAAGCGGGCTGTTTGAAATGGACAAAATAAGAGGAAGTGGGTGGGGTAAATTTTACATGGCCGTAGAGCCAACTGTTGTTCACCAAAATGTACACTTTTTCTATTTTTTCATTCATCTTAAATAGCTCTTCAATACAAAACCATCATAGAGTGTTTTCATATACACGTACTTTGAAAAATTCCCAAAGTCATGACATTGATACAAACGGAATATTACTATACTTTGCATATCTTATGCACCGGATCACTCGAGTTGTGTGTGTAAAGGCTATATCCAACGAGACCGTAGGTCGAGTTGGATATAGCCTTTACACACACAACGAGAGTGATCCGGTACATAAGATATGCAAAGTATAGTAATGTTCCTTTTATTATATACCTCTTATAATAAAAATAAAATGAAAAACGATAGAAATGTTTCGAGCGTTACTATAAATAAACGGGATTTCCCATACGTCACATTTCGGGGAATGGCGCGTGAAAGTAAATACTCGCTATTACGACCACTAAAACGAATGCTAATTGATTAAATAATAGAGAGGTGACAGCTTAAAGCAAGGTGACAGTGAAACAGAAAGCTCCTAAAGGAGCTTTCTGTTTCACTGTCACCTGGCTTTAAGCGGTCACCTACCGTAAACACCCTAATACTTAACATAATTTAGTGGTCGTAATAGAGAGGTTTTACTGTAGTTCCGAACTTCCGACTACACAGTAAACGTTCTTTTCCATTACACAAGGTACATGGGTAATACGGAATTTTCAATCCGTCAAGGTGTATTTGTTCGATAAAATACAGAAATATTTCGGGCAGAACATTGGTAGGTATATAATAAACCCTTAAACCAGGTTGAAAGTAAATAAAAATGTTGGTAAAACTTGTGGCCCGATCCGTTTTCATGGAATTTGAAATAAAATACGGTTTAACTTAACTAGACGTCGGATATGGTCACGATTCAAACTACAAATGCAATGCTCCCTCCCTACAACGGCACTCCGTACAACGATTCCGACCTTACAACAATGCTATACTGTTCTGTGATCTCCAAACAAGACAAATTTGACATATTTACGGCTTTAAATGGTCTTCTGCTGTTTTTATACTGACGAGTGACTAAACAATACTATCAACAATGCATACAGTTTGGAACCGCTGGGTAACCCGGTGTCTCATCAGATCCAAACTGTTTGCCACACAAATAAAAACGAATCGTAAACATGTTCCGTAATTTGTCACTGTCTGTACATGTCTTACAGTTGAGAAGGCGTTATTCATTCCCACTAAACGCATTCACGCTAAAATTATTATTTCTATTGGAAGCATTTTGGAGCCAGATCAAACGCCAGGTAACCCGGCGTCTGGTCAGACTCAAAACTGTTTGCCACTCAGTTTGAACTGAATAGTCAGAATTGTTAAAAATAGTCACTTTTTACATTTTAGTGCAATGCGTTAGCGTTTCGTATGCGTTTAAATGGGAAGGAACTGCGTCTTCTCCACAATACATAAACAGTGGAGAAAACGTTATTCTTTCCCAATAAACGCGTTTACGCTATATCTATTTTTTCAATTGCAAACAGTTTGGAGCAAGATCAGACGCCGGGTAACCCGGCGTCTGATCAGGCTCCAAACTGTTTGCTACCAAGATAAATATGAATTATCAAAATTGTCCAGAAGTTGTACTTTTCTACGTTTTAGTGCTTTACATTTGCGTTTGGCTTGCGTCTAAACGGGAAAGAACAATGTCTTCTCCACGATACGTTCATGTGACACAAGTTCGACGATAACCATCCGCTGTAGAAAATAGTTCCAATTTATACAGTTATGCATGTGTATTATACGGAATATTTTTTTTATTCTAGCAGATGATAGCTTAAAGCAGGCTGAAAGTAAAGCAGAATGCGCCTTAAGGCGCATTCTGCTTTACTTTCAACCTGCTTTATATATAGTCACCTATTTTCAAAACTAGAAACAGGCTATTGGGTAAAGGGTTAAGGCTCGATTGGAGATATAATATATTGTCTTCAAGTCTCGATAACGAAGATTGATGTGAAGAGGCTGTGATCTCACAGGTGAGTAAACAGAATAAAAACACTGATAAACATGCGTGTAAATCATCAAGATATTCTGAGATGTCATGTTGATAGGAAATGCATTGTTTGGTCATGCACTTTTGTGATTTTGTGCAAAAATCGATTTAGATCACGTTATTGAGGTTGGTTAATATCGTGATTTAGATTTATCCTTTCTTGAGAATCACTATATAGGCAATCAGTAAATAACACTTCGTACGCCTGTTTAATAATGGCTCATTTTTTTTATTAGTATCATCATTATTATTATCAGCATAGATAGCCCGGTGACAGTATAATGTGGCCATCTGATTTTCGTTAGCTTTTGGCGCACTTAGAAGTTTGTCAGTTGAGTGAAATTTGTTAAAAGGCCTAGTAAAACGGCATTTGATCAGCATCGAAACTAACTTATTATTGTCTGATACCGTTTAACTTAACTCCTTCACTTCCATGATCATCTGTTTAAAATGATCGTAACCCTTTCACTGCCATTACGTAATCACCTTTAAACAATCATTGGGTTTTTTTCATTTCTCAAATTTAATATTAAGGTACATGTACATTTAGTTTGACTAAATAAGTTTTGAAACGAGTTTCAAACAGTTTTAGTCCTGTTCAGACGCCGCGTTACGCGGCGTCTGAACAGGATTAAAACGGTTTGCAAATAACTATTGTCCTCGCAGTCAGGCAGCACTTGAAGGGGGCCGATGCACGAATCGTATGAAAAGTAAATTAATGTATCTGAAGTTGTGTATATAATGAGTTTAAAACGTTTCAAGATTTTGTTAATATCTGCTCTTGAAGTATTGGCTGATAAAAGCCTAATATACATGGTATAAAATCTTATTTAGTCACTCATGCTGTATTTATATCAACACCTTAATGTGTTGAAGTAGAAACCAATATCAATATTTTCCTATTTTTAAGTTTTTATTCGATATTTTCGTATAACGGTGTTCATACATGTATAAGCACACGAAGTTTCGAAGCATTGAATATTTTATTAGCATTACAGTTTAAACATATTTTATTCGTAATATATACATCTTTTTAAGAAGTACACACAAATTAACATTAGGGTGATAACGAAAGCAGACTTTGCTTATAAAGTTTTATTAAAGTTTTTAGCATTTAATACTAATTTAGCATTTTAAGTACAGTTAACCCTTAGCCCGCCAAATAAATTGTCGTCTGCTATATTTCTCGTCTGCTTCAAGTTTCAAAGTGCTTCAAAGTTGCTCAAAATTGCTGAAAATGTTGTCCAAGTGTCAAACAGCTTGGATCCGGATGAGACGCCGAGTTACTCGGAGTCTCATCCGGATCCAAGCTGTTTGTATATGGAGCTATAGTCGTGAGTGGCAGGCTAAGGGTTAAGATGTTATTCTACAGTTTGGAGCTAGATTAGACACGCTAACAATGTAATCTTTAAAATGTACAGTTAACTCAATTGACTCGGGGCATGACAGTGAAAGAGATCCTATTTATCCTCGCGGCAAGGCAGTGAAGGGGGCCCGGTTGATTCTCGTGTTTGTGAATGACGCGTGTATGTTCGTTACTTGTGTTCACAGGGTTATTGTTGTTCTGCATGATTATGACGATACCAACTACATAATGTTCATTCATAAGCTTTGGTAGTCTTGCTTCACCGCTATCATGCTAAGCGCAACCTGTCTTATATTTGCAAACAGTTTAGATCGAGATCAGAGTCCGCGTTACGGAGAGTCTGATCTCTGTCCAAACTGTTTGCCACTCATATTAAAAATGTAAAATATCATTTCTTTAAAAACAATCGCAGACGATAATTATATTTGAAACAGACAGTTATTCAACACGATAGAGGTTAAAACAAAAATGACACAATCTATCAATTTGTTCATTCAGATTTTCTTTAAAATTCATTGGTCACATGACTTTAAGTTATCTAACCTATGAATGGCAATACCTAGAACGTGACTTCGTTATCGGTGAACCTCTTGCTTCAAAGCAATCAATTAACTTTCATTTAATTGATTAAAGGACGTGGCCTAATTATATGTAAATTTCGGCCACCAATGTGACCAACTAATCTGAATGCGATAGGGACGTGTATTGACAATATGTATATGTGAACATTTACAAATTGCTGACATGCAAAATTTTAACACAAAACTGTAATGCTTACAATGTAGAAGACTTTAGTCTTTCTCGTTTTTAAAAACCGTACATAAACGCAACTGTGTAATGCAACAACATTTCTTGCGATGTATTATAATCTGGGTGGCAAGCAGTTTTGACCATTTCGGGAAATGATATCTCCGCTGTCCTAGATGTACACGACGTTTAAATTTGATAGCAAATGTCAATAAATATGATTATGAAACCTGTATTGTAAATATACCATCACTGGATTAACCCATTTGTGCCTACAGCGTCCTATAAAAGGGACAAAGGCAAATAGTGTAGACTCTGATCAGACGCTGCATAATGCGGCGTCTGATCAGAATCTACACTGTTTGCCTTTAGGAACTTCAAGATAAAACAAAACGAAAAATTAGAATTAAGACCAGGCATCCCTTTGATAATAAATAGACTAATCCAAACTAGAAGCATGGAAGAATCTCCCAGGCGTAAATACGTTAATAAATAAAACATTCCATACATCAAGTATAGTATCTGTCATAAACTCTTAATTAACAATTACAGCGTTCCCTCTCTACAACGGCCCTCCCAAAACAGGTTCCCTCCTTATATCGACGATTACCGCTGTTCCCAAAACAGCATAATTATGTCAAACCTTTTCACGGCTGTAATATAGTCGTTTTAAAATTGTCGTCTGCTGTTTTTCTCAAATTTACATATGAGCTATTTTGGCAAACAGCTTGAATTCAGATCTGATGCCGCTTAACGCGGTGTCCGATCTGTAATCAACCTCTTTGCAAATGTAAGCTGATTTTCCTTCCTACAACGACTCCCTCCGAACAACGCACATATTTTTTGTCTCCCATTTGGTGTCGTTGTAGGGAGGTAACGCTGTAATAAATATCGACTAAAATAATTCATAATCAATTTATATCCTAGCATGGCATCTTGAACAGTTTCACTGGCAGTAAAGCACCGGAATAGTTGAGACGCAGTTCAGACGCCAATAAATATATATGATCCAGATCGAATCTGTTAGATATCTGTACAACGCTCCCTCTCTACAACGACACCCATTGGGAGACAAAGATTATGTGCGTTGTATAGAGGGAGTCGTTATAGGGAGGGAGTTTGGCTTACATTTGCAAACAGCTTGAATCCAGATCAGACGCCGCTTAACGCGGCGTCTGATCTGGAGTCAAGCTGTTTGTCACTCGTCATTAATTATTTTTCTGTCAAAATGTCCATTATGCCATTTTGAGACGAACAGCAGACGACAATTTTTAGCAGACGACATTGCAGCGATAATAGGGTTAGACATATTTGGCGTGGTTAGGGAATTGTGGAAAGGTCGATGTAAGGAGGGAGTCGTTGTTGGGAGGGCCGTTGTAGAGAGGGAGCACTACATATATCCGGTATTGTTTACGGCTTATTACTTCGCTGGAAGTTGTCAACCGAAAGAGATCCAAACTATTTGACATTCTTATCTTAGTCCTGTACAACTTTAAATTTGTTAAAATCAGTTTTTATCTTCTTTATACAACGTTCCCTCTCTATAACGACACTCAATGGGAGACACATAGTGTGTGTGTTGTTCGGAGGGAGTCATTATAGGGAGGGGAAAATTAAGACTTGGCTTACATTTGCAAATGCGGCGTATGAGCTGGATGCAAGCTGTTTGTCACTTGTCATTATATTTATCATATTTATTCAAATTATCCACGTGTATGTAAAACAGTAGACGATAATTTTCAGCAGACGATATTGCAGCAGTAAAATCACTAGACATATTTGTTCAGTTTAAGGAACTACGGTAAGGGTCATTGTAAGGAGGGGTCGTTGTTGGGAGGGCCGTTGTAGAGAGGGAACACTGTATGATGAATAAATAACTTGTGTAAAAGTAGATTATACCCTTGATCAATACCAATCGTGCATTTTCAGGAACATGGACGAAATTCGATACGGACTAATGTATCCTGTCTCGGGTCTGACTTCGTCCGCAATGGGGAATGAATTTACATAATGCTGGGGCATTACCTTTCTGGATTTAGAACTAATTTGCTAGCCAGATTGTATTACCATAAAAGGCAACAAAATCAGCTCTCATTCATTCGTAACTCCTTGGTGTTGAACGAGATTTAGGACACAGAGAGGAGTGAGAACCCTACTGAGAACAACCCGATGTGAATTACATGTAATCTATTCGATTATACTATTTGTATTAACTAATTACCACATAAATACATCGAGTGTATTCTTCCACTGAAGGAAATAATTCCATTTTATTCAGTCATGAAAATGTACCTTAATACATAATTGTTCATATCGTAGTATTGTATTTTACTTTCAAACTGCTTTAACCCTTTACCCCATAGCCTGTTTCTAGTTTTGAAGACAGGTGGCCGTTTAAAGCAGGTTGAAAGTAAAGCAGAATGTGCCTTAAGGCACATTCTGCTTTACTTTCAGCCTGCTTTAAGCTAAAATCTGCTAGGCTATATAAAATATTTGTAATGGTAATTGTTCATGAGGGTATGAACTGGAACTATTTTCTTTAGCGGAGGAATAAATTAAATACGCTAAAAGTCGCTTCTATGGGGGAAAGGGTTAAGTAGTAAATTGTATTTGACCACAGGTACTGGGCACATTTTGATTTCTTTTTTACTATCCACAATGTAATAGAAATGGTACATAGTAAAAATTAGAAAATAAACTATACTATTCACAAAAAGTAGGGGATATTATGGTATTTTGATACGGTATGAGAAACATACATTTTTATTGACCATTTTTATGTATATGTTACAACGATCCGTCATGTATAGATAGCATGGTCCCTAAAATTTAGAAATATCGTGCAAATTTGTGCTGCAAGTACAACTTTAAGCCATGAGGGGTAGCAAGTGGAAGTTAGCAAGTGGTAATTGTGACTTTAGTTAAGCAAAACTTTCAGAATATTGTGTTGTGTAGATGTCAAACGCAGATTCACAATAAAATTTGCAATTGAAAGAATGAGACGTCAAATGTGCAGGACATTCTTGGAAAGTGTGTTCGACGACGTATTCCTCCACCTAGAACGTTACGTAAGCTCGGTGCGGCAGGAAGAGTCGGACAGAATCCCTCAGAACACCAACAGTCGTCTTATTGAAAGTATTGTGCATCGTTTCATACCTTGTTGCATCAGTAGAGATGGTCCAACACGTTATCGAGGCCGTGTGAACATGATGACGTTAACGTAAGGACTTTGGACGCTGTTTAAAGTGCCTAAAGCCGTTATGAACAAGTTAAATTTTCTACTAAAGTGTGTGAGTAAATACTTTAAATAGATTCAATATACATCAATAGGTAACAATTTTCTAAATTTCTCGCAATAACAATATTACGCATAATATCCCCTACTTTTTGTGAACAGTATATGTGTAAAGTACCTGTGTATTTGACTTTAGAAATATTGCAAAACTTGTCAAACAGTTTGGATCATGGTCAGACGCTGCGTTACGCAGCAGGATCCAGACTGTTGGCTTAGGAGCTATTTAGAATAGTGTCAAACATGGTCCATTCTGTTTGCAAATAGCCATTGTATTCTGTGTAAGAGCAGGGTCCAGCGTTATAAAGTCGTTATCAAGCACCTGATTGGTCAGATTTGAGCCCAGACTCAAATCTGACCGATCAAATGTTTGAGAACACACTCAGACTCAGCTCAAATGCTTTATTACATTGGATCCAGGGAAGATGTTAAAAATGGACATAAATTGGAGACAACCGAACTCTTTCAAAATGTGAATTATTACAAAAGTTGCACCCCTTGCTAATTCATTTCCCCCTTTCCAATGGGAAATGTTAACTATTCATACACATGCGCGGATACAGCGATATGTCTCAGGAAGTTTTAACTTCAGGAGAGATTGATGTATATACAGTAAACATTCAAGGAATGTGGTTTCGTTTTTCAGTGTTTAACCCTTTCTTCCCTGAAACTTCAAAAGGACATATCTAGTTTTCAATTTAGTCTAGTCCATTTTTTACTTTTAGGGTTGATTTTTACAATATATGTCAAAATGACAAACAGTGTAGACCCTAAGGAGCCCTCTGATCAGGGTCTACACTGTTTGCTTAGGACAAGCGTACTCCTCACAGGTACACTGTTTGCAAATGACGCATATATATGCGTGTCCAGGGTCCAAAGAGTTAAAGCAGGTGATTGTTGAAAGCAAGATCAAAGTAAACTGAACAGAAAATGAAAGGGAATACTGGTAGGAAAAAGGAAGCTTTCATAACCCGACGACCACACGTCGGACTTCTGTTGCACTATTTATTGTAAATGGTAGAACCAACGAAGAAGGACAAAACCAATTTTCTTGTGAAAAGGGCGTGTGCCTAAGCCGAATAACAGATTGATCCAACAAAAGAGACATACTTTCTAAACGCATTTATTGGGAGAGAATCACGTAGTCTGTAACTAAACATGGGAACTATTTGTATATATCAAGCAGTCGTTGGGATATAAATTGTCAAACAGCGAAAACTTAAATGGTATGGTCATACAATAAGATCCCAGGGCCTAGCCAAAACTATTCTGCAAGGAACGGTGGAGGGGACGAGGAAAAGAGGAAGATAGAAGAAAACATTGGTCAGACAACATTGAAGAATGGACAAGGTTGACATTTGCTGAATCAAAAGCAGCAGTACACGATCGTGGCAAATGGAGGAGGCTGGTATACAAGTCTGCAATGAGGTGCCACAACGGTTCAACGCAGAGCTAAGGGACCAAGGCAAAGCAATGCCATCTAGTCATGTCTTGTGGCATCTTATTGGAATCGTCTTTTGAAGACGATTCCAAAGAGATGTCACAAGACAGGATTAGATGGACAAATAAATAATAATTGAGACTTTTTATAATCTTTTTGTCGTGTTATGTTTTATGAAACGGGCGCCTATATATGTATTTTATTTAAACTGTCGTTTGAGTCACCCTGTGAAGACTTTTATGTCTCCCAGATATTGTGTCTACATGGTTTGCATAGGACAAGTGTACTTTTAAAGTAATATTTTCATTGATACACAGTCAACGCTTTCGCTCTCAATAACGCTTAAAATTGCGTTTGCAAACAATTTGGATTCTGATCAGACGCCGCGTAACGCGGCGTCTGAACAGGATCCAAACTGATTGACACTCATTTGGAAATTTCTGCCTTATTTTTTATCTTTTAAACGACATTGCAGACAACAAAATTGAAGCAAACGATAATGAAATGATGAAGGGGTAAACATCTCACGAAAAAGTTGGCAGTGAAAATAATAAGAAAGACTTTATTTAACGAGAGAACTCATTTGGTATAAACCAATCTTCCATGAGGCACTCAACAAATATACAAGTACATAAAACAAAAGGCATTTCAAACAAAACAAATAATTAACATTTTAACAATGCAATGTACTAACTGGATGAAGCAATTTGTAAGAAAAGCTTATCTTAGAATTATTAAAGGACATATACATACTCGCTATTATGGTCAATGGTTAAGCAGCCATATACCCTATGGGCAGTGTACATTATTTTGATGAGCAATTACTGAACATGTAGAAGTATTTGAGACCGAGAAATTTATCTAGTTTTCAAACGATTCCGGTTTTCGAAGAATTAGTTTTCAGAGAATTTCGGTTTTTAAGGAGTCCGGTTTTCGTAAGTAACACTGTACCAACAATGGATATATAGCCGTATAAGTGGATGTACCCGCGAGACTTTGATATCCATGAATACCTGATAATGAATAAGTTTTATCTAAATCATATCATTCAAATGCTGAGCTCGACTTGGCTGGCGTTTGTAAACAGTTTGGATCCAGACCAGACGCCGCGTTTCGCGGCGTCTGATCTGGATCAAAACTGTTTGACACTTGTATCGATGTTTAGTCAGTAAAAATGCGTCGAATCTGTCTTTAAGATTTAAGATCAGGCTATATTTTGAAACAGACAATTTTACAATTGGTTAATGGTTAAATGCAAGTATGTGCATTAAGTATATCTTAGTACAGTGGAGAATCTGTTATTCTTTCACAATAAACGCGTTTGCGCTAAAACTATTATTTGCAGTGCAAACAGTTTGGAGCCAGATCAGACGCCGGGTAACCCGGCGTCTGATCAGGCTCCAAACTGTTTGCCACCAAGATAAACAAGAATTATCAGAATTGTCCAAAAGTTGTTCTTTTCTACGTTTTAGTGCTTTGCGTTTGCGTACGTTTGCGTTTAAACGGGAAAGAATAACAGATTCTCCACTGTATCACCATTTATATCACATATAACGATTAGATAGGATACATACAGCAACACGGGTAAGGTTAAACAGTTTCTTAATTTGAATTTTGCTTTTAAAGCTCATTAACCCTGTAATGCAGGGCGCAAATTCTCCTACATCGTTCATCGGATTTAAATACCATCAACAGATATGCCGGAAACTTCAAATGAATGGAAAATCAGTTCACAATTTAGTCTTGAGTCTACGTTTTGATTATCAATTCTTTCACTGCCAAATTATAGTCTGCTAAACTATTGTCGTCTACAATGTTATGCCAAAATCATTGTTTTGAAATTTTGACTCAAGAAAGTTGATTTGAGTGTCAAACAGTCTTGATCGTGATCAGACGTCGAGTTACGCGACGTCTGATCAGGTTCCAAATTGTTTGGCATTCGTATAGATGTTTCTGCAGTCAAAATACATATAAAATCTAAACATGAGAATTAAAAGCAAACGACTATTCTTCAAGGCAGA
Source organism: Gari tellinella (assembly GCA_922989275.2). Taxonomy (NCBI): domain Eukaryota; kingdom Metazoa; phylum Mollusca; class Bivalvia; order Cardiida; family Psammobiidae; genus Gari; species Gari tellinella. The sequence goes on from OV277866.1 coordinate 54,194,579, forward strand.
CGACGTACATTGTACATGTAATACAGTGGAGAATAATTTTTATTATTCTTTCCCAATAAACGCGTTTACGCTAAAACTATTATTTGCAGTGCAAACAGTTTGAAGCCAGATCAGACGCCCGGTAACCCGGCGTCTGATCAGGCTCCAAACTGTTTGCCACCAAGATAAACATGAAATATCAGAATTGTCCAAAAGTTGTTCTTTTCTACGTTTTAGTGATTTGCGTTTGCGTACCTTTGCGTTTAAACGGGAAAGAATAACAGATTCTCCACTGTAATGGCATTGAAGACTGACAAAATGAAGTAATGCAGAAAGCAGAAACAGGAAGACTTTGTCTAACGATTCGACAGGAACAGGGGCAAAATAGTTTATGACTTACGTAACTATTTCAGCATAGTTTGTGGATTGGGTGAACCAAACCATGGTCGCCAATATAGCCGTAATAGGAGCAGGGGTTATCGGCCTTTCTACTGCTATAAATATACAAGAACGAATACCGGGGTCAAAGGTGAAGGTCATCGCGGATAAGTTTGACACCGAAACCACGAGCTATGGCAGTGGAGGAATATTTGTACCAACCCTGTCAGCGCATCCTAATGACTCGGAAGAGAATATGAGGTAAAAGTTAGTACATGTAGATCTAGATCTAAAGAGGGGAACACTTTAGACTTAACTAGGTACTATGCAATAAAACATATGTAAACTGATAGATTTATGAACATTTTAGGGATTTGTTATCTCAGTGGCAAAGAGGTTCCGGTCTGTGCTTTGCGCCAAAAGCTTTGGAATAGAAACACACTATAATGTTGCCTTTTAGCAGAAGTGCGTATATTGGAGAGTAATGTCTTCCCCCCACTTGACCTGCCTCTTCTGGAATGTTTTTGCGTGTTGTCTGAACTAACTCGGTATTACATGGAGTCCGATCTTCCTCCAAACTGTTTGCTATGGGAAACAGGTTTAAGCATTTAAACACGTTTAAAAAGAATACATTTCTTCTCCACTCTTACATGTACATATTAAAACGCGAAATAAAGCAACATTCTTTGGCGGGATCCAAAGGACGCTTTATTCACTATAAACATTAACTCTGTGTAATTTAACTTATCTTTTAATTATATAGGAGATGGTGCCAAAAGTCATGGAAGTTTTACAGTCGCCTAGCAACCGGACCGGAAGCGGACAAGTGTGGTGCAATTGTCAGCACGGGGCACATCTTGGCTGAAAAGGAGATCGAGGTACGGAATAGCCGGTGATAATGTGAAAGTGTGCTCGAAAGGCAATGTGCACAGTGCATGTCCATGCAGCGGCACGTTTCATATGAAATAGCAAACAGTGTAGAACCTGATTAGACGCCGTGCTACGCGGCGTCTGATCAGGATCAAAACTGTTTGTCAATGCGCTTTATAACATTTAAAACAAATGTCCGATACTGAAAATTAATATAAGATTATGATACAAGAAACTACAGTGAAGAAAACGTTATTCATTCCCGTATAAAAACGCAAACGAAACGCAATGCACTAAAATGGGTAAAATGACATTTTTTGACAATTTTGACCGCTCATTTTAAACTGGGTGACAAACAGTTTGGAGCCTGATCAGACGCCGGGTTGCCCGGCGTCTGATCTAGCTCCAAACTGTTTACAATGGAAATAATAGTTTTAGCTTAAACGCGTTTATTTGGAAAGAATAACGTTTTCTCCACTGTATCAGATATAGGTGTTTTTTTTACAGGATCCGCTGTACAAACCGATTGTGTTCAACTACAGGAAAATGTCAGATGAAGAACTAAAGAGCTTTAACTTCCCATCGTCATGCAGGTAATTGCTGCAATATGGTACGCTAAAACAACAACCAATTTTACAGTGGAGAATACGTTATTCCTTTCCGCTTAAACTAATTAAACGCAAACGATGAGAAGTATTAAATAGTGTTTTCTTGCAAATATGAGCAGTTTTGGAGCCTGATCAGACGCCGGGTTGATTGTAATAATTGATACAAACATAGGTTAGATCCAGATGAGATGCCGCCATATATAACAGGGCGTCCCAGCTCGACCAAACGGTTTGAAATTCTAGTCATAGATTAATTTACTATACATGTGAAAAGAAAATACAGAAAAATGGACTTGTGATAGTTGTTGCAAATGAAATACTGTTTTATATATGTTATATTCTTAACAAAGGCCGTGTTTTGTTTTCTTTACAGATATGGATACAGTGCAACAACCGTCGTTCTAAACCAGCACAAATACCTGAAATGGTTGATGGGTCTGTAAGTACTTTCTGTAAACACCTGCATGTATAAACAGTGGAGAATACGTAATTCTTTCCCGGTTAAACAAAACATAGCGCAAACGCGTAACAATAAAATGTAGAAAATAACAAGTTGTTGACAATTCTGACTAACCTTTTCATATGGGTGGCAAACAGTTTGGAACCTGAACAGACGCCGGGTTACCCGGTGTCTGATCTGAGTCTAAACTGTTTGCAATGGAAATAATAGTTTTATCGTAAACGCATTTATTGGGAAAGAAAAACGTTTTCTCCACTGTATATAAGTACCATTGTCTGTCTCATTTATCAGGTCTCACTTTTTCCGTAAACTTAAACTAACGTGTATTGTGTATGATCTCTCTCTCTCTCTCTCTCTCTCTCTCTCTCTCTCTCTCTCATAAATAAGACTTTTTACCATTTTTATCTATCCCCTATTAAAAGTAAAATATACCTTATACATTTCTAAGTTATGAATACACATCAAAAGTATTCTAGTCTAGTATTGGATGGAAGCTTAAAGCACGCTGAAAGTAAAGCATAATACGCCTTATGGCGCATTATGCTTTACTTTCAACCTGTTTTAAGTGTTCGCCAGTCTTCAAAACTAGAAACAGGGCGGGCTATGGGGTAATAGGTTAAAAGCCTAATTCTGTTCGCATAAAGCGGCGTCTGATCTGAATCAAAACTGTTTAAAAGTGCTTATAGGGTTAACACTATGCTGTTCAATAAGTGGAACATAATAATAAAAAATAATGTTCTAAGTGATTGGTTTTGACTTATTGTGTTATATGTTTAGAAGAACATTTACTGTACAGGTTTTCTGAAAGAGGAGGGGTGTTCCAAAGACTACGAATAAACAAAATAGAAGAGGTATGGCGTACATTATCATTGACCCCTTTTTCGTACCTTGTTTGGAATAATTCAACAGACTTAAAACCAAAATTTGGTCTGAAAGCTTGTTTTGTAAATAGATGTCAGACTTCTATAGAAACATGCAAATATTAGTTTATGGCAAGGATTTATGTTAAAAATCATCATTGCAAATGGAAAACACGAGCTCGGTCGGGCATTTCTGCTAGGTATTTCTCGATTGTAGCACGTTCTCACTTAACATTATTGTGTGGAATATAGTCTTACACAAAATCTGTTGGTTATATTGAAAGTATGATGTTGCTGATAAACATCATTAGTATGTGATATATTCTAACACAAACTCTTTCGTTTGTGGTCTCATATTCTAATACATGTACAAAGTCTCAAGCAGCATTATAATGTGAAATTATGACACAAACTCTGTTGTTTGTGGTTACACATTTTACACAAAGTCTCAACCAGCATTATAATGTAATATATTATAACACTAACTCTGTTGTTTATGGTAAAATATTTTAACACAAAGTCTCAAGCACCATCATAATGTGACATATTCGAACACAAACTCTGTTGTTAGTTAGTAAGTTGGACAGCACGGTGTCATTGTGAAGTATATTTATATAATGTGACATATTCTAACACAAACTCTGTTGTTTGTGGTGACATATTCTAGCGTAAAGTCTGAAGTTGCATTACAATGTGATAATTTCTAAAACAAACTGTTAAGCAGCATTGTTGTTCTAACAACATATTTTAACACTGTTGATTTTAGTTAGCTGGACAGTACGATGTTGTTGTGAACTGTACGGGTGTAGGCAGTCGAGAGTTCTGTGATGATAGTAAAGCATATCCCATTAGAGGACAAGTTGTAAGGGTAAGTAATTCAAGAAACACTCTCTGTCGGTCTGTCTCGGTCTGTATATGTACGTCTGCTTGTCTCGTTGTCTGTCCGTCTTATCTGTTTGTCTGTATTTCTCTCTATATGCGTATATGTGTATGCATGTATTCCTGTCTGTATGCCTTCCCCTTTCGCTTTGTCACCCTTTCTTTTTATGTGCACGCGTATGTAGGTCTGTTTCTCTCTCGTTTCCCTCGCTATGTCGCTCTGTCTTTATCTCCATCTTTTGTCACCTCGTTTTCTCTTTATCTTTACAATGTCACAGGTTAAAGCCCCCTGGATCAAGCACTGGATGTATAATACGGAAGACATGACCTATATCATTACCGGGTGAGCCATATAAATACAGTGCTGAATTCCGTTATTTTCCCACCCTACAGTGAAGAAGGTATTATTCTTTCCCGCTTAAACGAAACGGCGCGCAAGGATACGCACTGCAATGAAATGGTGAAAATGACAACTTATTAAATATGTTTGCAATTCATTCTTACCTGAATGCAAACTGTTTGGAGCCTGATCAGACGCTGGGTTACCCGGTGTCTGATATGGTTTATTGGAAAAGAATAGTTTACCATATGCAACGTTAAATAAAGCTTACCTTTACCTTTACCCGGTGTCTGAATGGGTTAAAAACTGTTTGCTATGGAAAATACTGTTTTCATACAAACGGGTTTATTGGTGAAAAATTGTTTACGTCTTGTCTACTGTAACTCCTTCACGATCATGCCACCCCCTGCGTTAACCCATTTGTGCCCACGATCCCATATAGGGACATAGGCAAGCAGTGTAGACTCTGATCAGACGCCGCATTATGCGGCATCTGACCAGAGTCTACACTGTTTGCTAATAGGAATTTCAATATAAATCAAAATGAAAATGAAAAGTTTGACCAGGCATCCCTTTGATAAAAAGTGGACCAATCCAATATATAAACAAGGAAGAATCCATTGGGTATAAATGGGTTAAACAATTTACGTCTGCTAGACGGTGTAGGAAGAGCGACTGTTAAATATTCATACATGTATATAAAAACCAACTAAGAATCAGCAATTTTTCTTGAGGATGTTAGTTGTCTTTAAATACAGTGGAGAATGTGTTATTCTTTCCCAATAAACGCGTTTACGCTAAAACTATTATTTGCAGTGCAAACAGTTTGGAGCCAGATCAGACGCCGTCTGATCAGGCTCCAAACTGTTTGCCACCAAGATAAACAAGAATTATCAGAATTGTCCAAAAGTTGTTCTTTTCTACGTTTTAGTGCTTTGCGTTTGCGTACGTTTGCGTTTAAACGGGAAAGAATAACAGATTCTCCACTGTATATACCGATCACATTCCATATATGCTACAATCAATCTGTGTAATCAGTCATTTCACGAAATAACTAGTCAATCTGTGAAATGACAGTTTCACATAGTCCTTTAATGTTACAATTTATGATGATTTATACAATGATATTTTTAAAAGGCCAAAAAGTTCATGCTCCAAACGCCACACTCTCACTACAAAACACTCAGGTTGGCACATTTGTTGGTAAACATGAAAATGATACAAAATATAGACTTTTGCTTTACATGAAAAATACTCATTTCTTTCATATTTACAGAGTGAATGTCTAATACACCATTTCACAAAATGAATGAAATAAGCTTTGAAATAAGTGTGGTGTTTTGTACATGACATTTTTGATATTTAAAAAAAATGTCAGTGTATATTTATGCTCATTTGTGTCATTAAAGGACTATGCGAAAAGTTCAGCTGTTCTTATTATTGTAACTTTTCACAGAGAGGAGTACCTCACTCTGGGCAGCGTGAAGCAGGTAGGGAACTATAGCTTGGAACCAACAGAGGCCGACACCAAACACATCACGGAGAAATGCACCAAACTGATACCGTCTTTAAAGGTACATGTATGGAATCATCATAGCCCTTTACCTCATAGTTTATTTGTAGTTTTGAGGACAGGCGACAACTTAAAGCAGGTTGAAAACAAGCTAAAAGTAAAGCAGAATGCGCCTAATGGCGCATTCTGCTTTACTTTTTGCCTGCTTTAAGTAACCATTTGCCAGAATGAAGAAAATATATAGAACTAAATTCTAATGATAAATATTCATGACTGTATAAATTCGTATAAATTGAAACTATTTATTGTAGGGGAGGAATATATTAAAGGCGTAAAATACGTATATCTATGGAGCAATGAGATAATAGTTTTGGAACCTTAAAATAGTAAATAAATAGTGGGTGAGTATATAATGTATACGTCTGCATACAACAGCAAAATGCATTTCATTGTCAAATAAATACTGTATGGTCTTTTGTCATTTAGTTCTTGTTTTTAACTAAAATAAATGTGTTACTTATTATTCTAATTTAAAACAAATTTGTTTCACAAGTAACCGAATACACTTTTCTTCGAGATGGTTTTAATAAATAATCACAACTTAGGGTTTAGTGGAGACACATAGTGCAGAAGACGACATGACAATCACTAGTTATCTTTGCATCTATAGATGTTGGGGTCGTAAAATTCTCCACTGTTCTGTGGTGTTTTCTTTAACCCCTTCACTGCCTTACCCCGAGTACGATGGTTATTTGAAAATAGCTTGGATCCTGATCAGACGCCGCGTGACGCGGCGTCTGATCAGGGTCCAAATTGTTTGACACTCATTTCAATATTTCTGAAATCAAAATACCTAAAAATTAAATTTGAGAAATAAAAGCAGACGGCATTTTTTTAAAATTGATGACGTCACGGCAGTGAAGGGGTTAAAATGTTTTTTATACCGATCATATTTCTCTCGTGCAATATGCACGATAATGCCGCAACATGTATTTTATTAGATCAGTATCGTCTTTTTTCACCTAAACAAACACTTTAGGTTTTAGTATCTAGGCTGTGTAGGATCTTTAAACGCAAATGCAAAAGAAACGCAAACGCATTGTAAGAAAAGTGAGAAATTAACAGCTTATAGAAAATATTATCGGTTAATTGTTTTATGAGCGGCAATCAGTTTGGAGCCTGGTCAGACGCTTGGTTATCTGATGTTTGATCTGGCTAAAAAACGTTTGCAATAGAAATACAGTGTACATGTAGTTATTATTGATGAAATGGTATCGCAATAACTTGAACCCTGCAATGAGTTTATTATCTTCTTCAAGGGAGCAGAAGTTGATCACGTGTGGGTTGGGTTACGACCAGGCAGAGACAGTATCAGATTGGAGGCTGAAGAAATCAGGTGTAGCAATGCTACGTTAAAGGTATAAACGGTTTATAAGTATAGGAACTGTTGTTCCAAGTTGTTTGAAATGGTCATCAACATATACACAGTAAGGCTTACCTTGGGAATTAATTACATATTTCCCTTGTGTTCAACTAGCATATTACTTGTTCTTTTTAGGTTGTTCATAACTACGGACACGCCTCCAATGGGGTGGCATTGGCATGGGGAACATCAATGGAGGCCGCGGATCTAGTCCAAATAGTTTTATCAAATACTCAAGCAAGACTCTAACGCGAACTATGTTATTTTCATGTGTGTATTTGTAAAGTTGGCTTTCAGAATGGCAGTGGGGACATTACGTGCATTTGAAAGCTGTTTTGATCTCGGCACCTGATCCGGGTCGAAGCTGTTTTTTTAAAATTCCTAATATAATACGTGTTAACCTATTACTTCACAACCTATTTCTAGTATTGAAAATAGAGACTGCTTAAAGCAGGTTGAAATTTATGCAGAATGCGACTCAATGGGGCATTCTGCTCGACTTTCAGCCGGATTTAAGCTACCATCTGCTAGAAGAAAACATTTGTGATGGTGCATACATGTATATTCATTACTTTTAAAAGTGGGATTATTTTCCTCAATGGAGGAATAAAGTGAAAGTGTAAAATTGCGTATTTATGGCGTAATGGGTTAAACTTGTTAAAAGAGTTGGTGAAACAATAAAACAGATGTGACAAGTTTTGACACTTTTATTCCATTTTTCAAAAAGTCATGGATCCATGAGAAATGATCAAATATACATATATACCTGTATATAAATATGGCGACACAGCATGTATGATATAACCTTGACAAACATTTTCATGTAATTACATATAACATTGACTTTGACTTCCATTGATAAGTTTGGCCTACCGTGATCACTATGAGGTGGTTTTGCAATGTAAAACCATTAACATTTGTACAATTATATCAGCGAGAAGCAAAACAAAATATTGATGCAGAAAAGGGTTCATCTTGATTCGCCTAGTCTTGTTGGAAATTAGAAAAGACTGCAGCAAGTTCATGATACGAAGGTGTAATCGGTCACAAAATATATCGATATTGAATACGTAGCTTGAAATATATTTATGTAGATCTTATTATCTACAATAAGACCTATACAGGAACCAGAACCATTTATAACAACAAAAGTACATGTACGCAGATACCGCCCAGTAAATCCCATCTTTAAAGGCATGTTTGTCGCAATAAAAGCTCTTCAGAGTTTATGTTGATTGTTAACCATATGCGAATTTATAAATAATGTTATTCATGCATTGAGCTGCCACTCAAAATACGCCTTTTTACACCTTTAATTAAATTCATCCACAAAATTCGATCCGCTTCATACAGTTATAAATATGCTCCATAATAAATTACTTCTATATCCTAGTAATGCAGACTTAAAATAAAGCATATTGATCACATTTAAAGAATATTTCTGCTTTAATTGCAACCTGCGTTAAACAACCACCTGCCTTTAACTCTGAAAGCGAACCATAGAGAGATAGTGAATCTAACACCACCGTTAGTGTCAGATAAGGATATCCCACCCGAGGTTTGAAGATATTTTAAAACACGAGGCTCCGCCGTGTGTTCTTAAATATCTTCATACCGAGGGTGGGATATCCATCTGACACTCAACTGTGGTGTTTAGATTTATTTTCTCACCTCGTCAACCCTTAAAACGCGTTCAACTTCCTATACAGTGGCGAGTTGTATTTTCGCTTTCGCCTCATGAATGGCGGACGGTTATGGAAAAAAAAGAAGTGCACTAGTTTCAACAACTTAATATATTAATACGTCATGTGTTATTGTTTAAAACCGTTACCTCACTTGATTTATTAACTATATAGCCTTCATGAACTGAATATAGATCTACTTACCAGATTCGTTAGCGAGTGTTTGGCTGTAATGTCAAGGAGGATATTTCAATGCGCTAATGTATGCATGACGACGTCATGACGACGTCATGAAAACGGCAATAGCAAAAAATGTTCGGCTTGTCAGTCCGGACAGATAAGGTTTTCTCACACAACTACCCTTGTTTTCTATAGCGAAGAACGATGACGAATATCCTTATCTCAAACATGTGAGAGGTCAATTTGATGACGTCACTATAACGTCACTATTTATAACGGCATTTTGACGTCTCCGGGGTTCCAAAATTGCCTATTGCTTTGAAAAATAACTTAAATCGTTGGTTACATGTATGTGAGAAAAAGAATCTGTCACTCGTCGATAGACAAGTTGATCTCAAACTCGTCTAGAATAGAAAAGTTATTAAGCTCGCCAAGGCTCGCTTAATAACAGTTCGATTCTATACTCGTTTGAGATCAGCCTGTCTTAAACATCGACTCATGACAGATCCTATATTTCTCCCATTTTCGCCTATGTGGGATAGGGATTTTCCCCATGTGGAATCAATCTATCCTCCATACCACGTGACATCTTTTATTGTTTTCCCAGCTTTAACAAGCGCTGCATGACGCGGGTAACTAAATGGCGTCATTTCTAATGACGTTACTATAAACAGCGTCAACGTTTTGGCGGAAAAAAGTGCACACAAACTGCATTTATTTCGTTATTTGGATCATGTTTTAATGTTTTAAATGGGAGAAAAAATCCACCATTCGTTTTGTTGATGTAGGAAAGGAATTTCTCCCCCCTCGGGTCAGAAAAGTCACACAGGGACTCGGCAAGCCTCGTCCTTGCATGAATTTTCTGACCCTCGGGGGGAGAAATTCCTATCTTACATCAACCACTCATGGTGGATTCTTATAATCTCACACCCCTAGATTTCGGGATACCTCTGTCCAAGAGGTGAGAAAAATGTTTTCTGCCACTTATGTCTACGTCTACGTCTACGTTGATACGTTGCTCTGTCAGACTTGACAACTATGCAACGGTGCGCAAATAAGAAAAAGAAAAGACAAGAAATGAAACGATAGATAAAGTTAGAAGAGACTCTGATAAGAATAGCGGTGCTGGATAGGTAAACAAAGAAGGAAAGGAAAAACGTGTGACCGGTTACTTTTCGACCATCAGGGCATGACCAATTCAGCTTGCGTGGCGCTACCTGGGTACAAGACCCGCTGACACAGCTCATGCCCCTCATTTAATACTACTTCATAACCGGAACGGAAGAGTCCTCTTAGATTGGTAGGCGGGGGATCCCACTCTTGAAGGATACCAAGGAGTGGGCCTTACCCATCGTGGCTGGAAGTGAGTTCCATAGTGGGATACTGCGAGGGAAGAAAGTATACTTGAAGCAGTTTGTGAATGCTTGATACGGCAGGAACCTGGTACTGTGGGCTGACCTTGGTAGCGTCTTTGCTGGCTTGAGGTATGGAGAAGTGTCGATATCAACCAGGTTGTTGACAATCTTGTATATCATTGTAAGCTGCAGCTTCAGACGACGTGTTTCGAGACTGTCCCAGTGTAGGCTAGCGAGCATATCTGTGACGCTGCTGGTGTTATGGTACCTGTTAGTTACAAAACGCGTCACCCTTCTCTGTACCATCTCGACTTGAGACGTGAGTGTCTTCTGGTGAGGGTTCCAGATGGTGCAACAGTAGTCGAGATTCGAGCGGACCAGGGAGATGTAGGCACTGGTCTTCGTCTCTTTACTTGTGCTATGAAGATTGCGTCTCACAAATCCGAGCATGTTGCCTGCCTTCTTTGTGATCCGGTTGATGTGTGTCTTCCAACCAAGGTCAGCTTGCAGATCCACACCGAGGTACTTTGTAGTTTGGTCCGTTGAGAGAGTGATGCGTTACAGGATATAGTTATAGATAGAAGTGGAGATCGTGAACGGCTCATACGAAGAGTGCTGCACTTGTTAGGGTGGAAATCCATGCCCGACTTCCTTTCACACTGCAAGAGAGTCCAGATCTTCTTGGAGGGTCTTTTGGTCATCTTTGGACTTGCTCTGGCGGTACAGCATACAGCCTCGTCTGCAAACAGTCGAGTCTGTGAGCGAATGTCATCAGGGAGGTCATTAATAAATAGAAGGAACAGCAAGGGTCTTAGGACTTCTCCCTTAGGGACACCACGCACAACAGGTGCCTCTTCCGACGACAGACCCTGGACAAGCACTTTCTGCGTTCTGTCGTGGACGAAAGAAGAAATCCACTCTAACGTATGGCCTCTCATTCCGTATAGTAGTTGATCTTTTGAAGTAGCCGCTGGTGTGGAGCGCGATCAAAGGCCTTGCCGAAGTCAAAGATTATCATGTCTGTTTGTATGCCTTTGTCGAGGGATAATGCCAGTAGTTTGCATAGTGAGTTTTGGGGAATCCCATATAGCAGTGAGTTGCAATAGTCAATTTTTGAAGTAACCAGAGAATTGATCAAGGTCTTTGTAGCTTCTGGAGAAAGGTACTGTCTAATATGACCTATCTGTCGCAGCTGTGCGTAGCCACATCTGCACACAGCGTTAATGTGCTGTGTCATATCCATTTGGGAATCTAATCTTGCATCAAGATTCTTCACACACAATGATGGTTTGATTTTAGAGTTTCCCACTTGAACGTGAAAATCTCCAGGGACGTTAAACTTTTTTTAGTGAAACAGTATGACCTCAGTTTTGTCAGTGTTCAGCTTCAACATGTTCTGGTGCATCCATGATACTATGTCTTTTAGACACCCTTCGACTTTTGAAAGGGCTTCTTGTTGACAATATGTGCCTTTAGGCTTAAATGACAAGTATAACTGTGAATCATCTGCATAGAAGTGATGATCCAGCTGATGATTTCTGCAAATTGAGCCGACAGGTTTTGTATACAAGATGTAGTTTTTCGGCCCCAGAACTGACCCCTGTGGCACACTATTTGAACTGGGGCAGATAATTCGCCATCTACTGCGACTGTTTGGTAACGGTCAGTCAGGTATGAGGTCATCCACTTTAGTGGATTTCCAATAATTTTGAAGTCTTTTTCAAGGCGATTGAGTAATGTTTCATGATCAATTGTGTCAAATGCGGCAGATAGGTCAAGCATCACCAGTATTGTGATGGCTAACGATGATGTGTTCTAATACTGAGCGTAGCGAAGCTACTACAGCTACGTATACAATAAATTTCAAGTTATAAAATTCATAAAATTCACATTTTTAGACCTGTATGTACATTGAATAGATTTTTCTTCGTAGGTTTTTTGTACTTCCGCCGGATCTACTTGCTACATTAATTTTCACAGACTGGTCGACCCTGCTCGCGTTTTATTTATGAACATGTTGAACAAAAATAGTTTCGTTAAAATTTTTGCTTCCGGTTACCCATACGCTGACCCGGAAGTTATTGTCTATCACTTACGACCTCTCAGCTATTTTTCACAAACTGGTCGACCCTGCTCGCGTTTTATTTATGAACATGTTGAACAAAAATAGTTTCGTTAAAATTTTTGCTTCCGGTTACCCATACGTTGACCCGGAAGTTATTGTCTATCACTTACGACCTCTCAGCTATTTTTCACAAACTGGTCGACCCTGCTCGCGTTTTATTTATGAACATGTTGAACAAATAAAGTTTCGTTAAAATTTTTGCTTCCGGTTACCCATAAGGTTGACCCGGATGTTATTGTCTAACACGTGCGAACATTCTGACTGACCTCTGAATCTATTTGAGATTTTTAAGTGCACAAGTGGTCTAGCTACTGTTTCCGTTTATCTCCAAATGAACATTATTTATTGCGAGAATCACACATCAAATTTAAATTAAACTTCGCTCGTAAAAACCATCCTACTGAAATTAGCAACACTGTCAAAACGTCCCGTTTGTTTATCCACGGACTAAGTCTGAGGTTTATCAGTCCAAAAATAGTTGCGATATTGATGACGTCATTTCCGCAGATTAGGAAAGTATCAATGCCACACACATTCGACTCTTTTTATTTCTATATGCTGTTTCTTACCTTGTAAAAGTTTCTATGTTTAGCTGCATGTGTTAATTACACATATGCTTTTAACACTGTTTTCGACGGTAACGGGTCAAATCGGCCAGAGACCATACATTTACATTTTTTGTAAGTCTCTGAATCGGCCAAACATCAAATTGGACCCCGAGTCAAAACGGCCCAAAACCAAATCGGACCGGATCGTCTAAGCAGAAAAAAATGATTATGCTTGGTTACAGTATATCACTTTTCAATCTTTACATGTGTTATTTGTGTTACTTAAGTTATACAATGACTTATAATAGCTACACTGTCTCTGAGTAATATTGAAACATATTGGTGACATGTGAAAATGCAGAATAGAAAACCAGGGCTGCCATAAGTTGACATGAAAAATCCTAAGATTTCCAAAATTGCATTTTTCAAGTGCGATTTTACGAATCGTACCTTTACCCCATAGCCTTTTTCTTGTTTTGTTGACATGCGACTACTTAAAGCAGGCAGTAAGCTTTACTTTCAGCCTGCTTTAAGCTACCATGAACTTGGAAAAAATCCGGAGATTTAGGAAAAATCCGGAGAAATGGCAGCCCTGGAAAACAAACCAAAACAATGCCGTATATGGGAATTGTTTTATATAACAGTAATGCAATACTATTCAGAAATTGTATAAGTTGTAATAAACTAATTTAACAAAATAAGTCTTCAAGACTATGATAAAACCAAGAAAACACGACAGCAAATCACATCAAACGTGTATACAATACCATTTTGGATACAGGTCGGAGACAGATCTATAAGTTAAGTTCACCTCCTGATCTACAAAGATGTCATCTGCAAGAATTGACTGCTTCTATTGCTCAAAATTTATTTTGTGTTTTCACGTCAGAAAAAAAGTTTGGATCCCATTCAGAAACCGCATTACGTGTCTCATAAGGATCAAAACTGATTAACTGTCACAACAACATGTCAAACATCAATTAACACCTTTACTGCAATCAAACAATAAATAAAATCGCTTGTCAATAGCTACTTTTGTGGCACACTGTGCACTTGCGCGCATGGCTGATAAGGTATGTATTATTCAACGATATCTATGTCGTCAGCGTAAAGCGTCAGTAAAATACCCTGTCCCCATTTAAAACAAAACGCATAGCTTCAAGTAGTCCTATATCGTCAAATAGTTGAAAGTAAAGCAGAATCCTCCTTCAGTTAAGCAACAATCTAGCTGCCTTCAATACTGATAACAAACTTATTATGGGGAAAGGGTTCAAGGATAATATCAAAGTCTCAAATATACTGTATTGAAATAGACTATTACTTCACTATGACAATAATTTTTAAAAACCTTACAGATCACCAGTGTTTTATTCATTTTTAACAAATTAAATAAAGTATGGTGGGTTACAATGTCATGAACATTCAAACATTCTGTCTACATGTATATAACGGTATTCAAATTCATTTATTTATTATACCAGATTTATATAGCGCTCTTTACACACAGGGATTATTTGTGCGTTCAAAAGCGCTTCACATGAAATTACATAAATGTACATCCAAAGCGAGAAAAGACATGAAAGACGCTACCCATTAAAAGTACAAAAATACACATACATGTATGTACGTTAAAGAAAAGGCAGCAGGCCTGTGACTGGCGCCAAAGTCATGGACTTATTATTTCTATTGTGTTTACTGTATATTTACCTCTACCGGTATAGATCTATATGGGATAGAAAGTAATTGACCTATAGACCCTATGCCTCTACCGTACCTGTCTGTAGACTATCTATTATAAGGTGTTTTTGTATGTTTTTATTAACTGTTTGTAGATCTATGTCTCTACCAGTCTGTAATGTCTATACTATTAGACGAAGGAGGAAAATCTAGATGTGTAGTCACATATACAGTAAACAGACAGACACAGAAACAATAAGTCCATGACTCTGGTGCCAGTGCATAATTTTCCTGTCTTCGACTAATAAAGTATGGTGGTTAAGGTCGCTAACCAGTACCTACATCAATATTATACACATATTCAAGCATTAACAAAGAGTGGTGGGTGACAATAAAAGAAAAAAAATTCACAGACACTAAAAAAACAGTAAGCCAGCTATCTACCAGTCTGCAACTATGATGTCATAGACTTTTAGTCCAGGATATAAAGCTCTATCAACTACATTTGACTTGGATTTCAAGAAAAGAAAAGTAAGATGTTGTTAAGTTGAAGTTTGTAGTTCGAAGTTGACGTGTGTTTTCAAAGTTTGTATCAAGTTTTCTTTATTGTTTGATTTTTAATGGGAGTTATAATAGCTGGTATCCATTTGATCTAGTGCTATGCAACAACAAAACATTACAAATCATGTTTGGTTGTGTGGCTTAGTTGTAGAGTGTCTGCTTGCAGTGCGGAATGTTGTGGGTTCAATTCCCGACCAGTTCAAACCAAAGACTTGAAATTTGGTAGTTATGGCTTCCCTCCTTGGCACTCAGGATTTTGGGTTAGCATTGCAACTGGTTCATTAGTGTCTGGATAAAGTGACCGGCCGGGTACAGTTCCAATGGTGCAACTAAAAAGTGCACCTGCATGTAATACCTGAAAAGGGTGTGTAGCAATATAGATAAAACAAGTACAGTCCTCATGTGTGACATATGCCCCCAAAGTGTTTGACACCAAAATGCATTTTGGTGAATTTTTTTTTACAGACAATGTAATGGAGGTGTAACATAAAATTTGACTGTTAAAATGACCCAGGAGTCCATTCTTAACATTAAAAACAGAACGGTTTGCGACACTCCTCAATAGAGATATGCTCCGGGCAAGCTTTTTGTAAAATTGAGGTCAAAGGTCAGTGTCTGAGTGACCTTAAAATGCTTTGCAACACTCCGCCGTCCCAAGATGAATTAATACACCAAGTTTCGTATCCCTAGCTGGTAAGGTATAGGAGATATGCTCTGGACAAGATTTTTGTTAAATGGAGGTCAAGGTCACAGTGAACTGAAAGAGGTACGCGACACTTTGCCATCCCAAGATGTACAAATTTTGGAATCCCTAGCTGGTAGGGTATAGGAGGTATGCTACAGACAAACTTTTTGTTAAATCAAGGTCAAAGGTCAAGATCACATTGACCTGAAAGTGGTACACTCCCCCATCCAAAGATGTACTCACACACCAAATTTGGAAATCCCTAGCTGGTAAGGAATAGGCGATATGCTCCAGACAAGCTTTTTGTTAAATCAAGGTCCAAGGTCAAGTTCACATTGACCTGAAAGTGGAACACGACACTCCACCATCCAAAGATGTACTCACACATCAAATTTGGAATCCCTAGCTGGTAAGGTATAGGAGATATGCTTCGAACAAACTTTTTGTTAAATCCAGGTCAAGGTCACAGTGACCTGAAAGTGGTACACGACACTTCACCATCCCAAGATGTACTTACACACCAAATTTGGAATCCCTAGCTGGTATGGTATAGGAGATATGCTCCGGACAATCATTTTTTTAATCGAGGTCAAAGGTCAAGGTCACAGTGAACTGAAAGAGGTACGCGACACTCCGCCATCCCAAGATGTACTCACACACCAAATTTGGAATCCTTAGTTGGTAAGGAGATATGCTCCGGACAAGCTTTTGTACACACACGTACCACACCACATGCACACACACACGCACGCACGGTGCGATTACTATATGCTCCCAAAGCCAAGCTGTGGGGATATAAAAACAAATTACATCATATCAGTTGGTTTGTTATCTTTTTTTAAATGCTTCATATAAAATAGCTGGTATTCATTTGATCTATTGCTATGCACAATGCCATTTGTTATTAAATCATGAAAATGCATCATATCATTTGGTTTATATACCCAATAAATATGCATTAATTTGTTCATCCACTGAAGAAAATAGTTCCATTTGATACAGTCCGAAATCTGTTCTATAAGAATTATTTTCTATACCCTGCAGGCATTAGATCCACAGAACAGAGAAGCCTGGAGACTGGGTGTTAGACACTCTAGCCACCTGCTGCCTACCCCTGTCCCTGGGACACCCCAGCAGTTGAAAAATAAACTCAGGATCAAGTCAAAGTCATGCAATCCTAGCAGATACTAATTTAAAGCAGATTGCAAGTAAAGCAGAATGCGCCGTAAGGCGCATTCTGCTTTACTTTCAACTTGCTTTAAATAATAATGGGGTAATTTGTTAAAATGCTCCATTCTTTGCTTTCGACAGCTTCGCTCAGGTGAAGGCTGTGCCTTATTACATATTAGCTTGCACAGGAACTGGGGTCAAAATTTGAATTTATGAGTTTGTGGTTACGCCTGTTAATTATAAACCGGACAAGCCTTCCTTTTGGATTTTTATTCAACTTGTTTTCGCTAATTAGTCATACCGGATTCCGCTGATTAGTCAACCGTGTAGGGACAATGTTTTACTCCTGATCCAAGGGAGTTAACACAGAAAGGGTCCATGGAAAAACCCCATACGACTGGCACACTACTGGCACACTACTGGTATGGCTGCCCATACGTATCCATACGAGTTGAATCTATACTGTAGGGGCTTTTTTATGGGTTTTATTCTATCATATATGATAAATATGATCTTTATGAAGATATTCCATAAAAAAAGATTACATTAAATCCCATTATTAATCATATAGTATCGATATTTCCAAATACGTATGAATATCCCATACGAGTAAATGACCATACGAGTTGAATCTATACCGTAGGGCCATTTTTATGGGTATTATTCTATCATACATGTTAAATGTGATCATTATGAAGAAATTCCATAAAAAGATTAAATTAAATCCCATTATTAATCATATAATATCGATATTTCCAAATACGTATGAATATCCCATACGAGTAAAAGGGCCAAATACGAGTTGATTCCATACCGTAGGTGAACGTGTGTGGACATAAGTCTATATAAAAATATATCATAATATAAACATATAGCTATATCTTTGGGTTTTTTTTAATAATGTATCAAAATTTCCCAAAAATGTCAGAAAAGGCACGAAACTAGTATTTTTCTATTAGAGATAATAATTATAATTTTACACGTTTTAGAAAGTTTTTTTCTCCATTTTCTAATTATGATAAAGATATTCTATTAGGTCTTTTATAAAATATACAAATATTGAACGTGTAACTCAAGCTAAGCTTGTACATTCCAAACACGCTTGATCTCGCCTATGTTTAACACCTTTGCCAATCACTTCCTGTAACACGTGTCGCTTTTAATAACACGTGTCGGTAACAGCACGTGCCCCTAATTGCACTCAGGATACGAGTTTTGGAAGAAAGCTTCCGCCACATCAAATCTTATACCGCCTGTTGCATGCCTAGTATAAGTTGATGCACTCGGGGCTCGGGACGAGAACCCAGCTTTCGTGAGCCCCAAAATTTGGAAATATAAACAAAATACCTAAAAGTGTCCAAAAAGTGTCATAAAATGCTTGTGTGTATTGACCTCACACTCTAAATGGCGCGTGCTCTTTAACCCCATTCACTATAAATTGTCGTCTGCTTTTATATTATAAATTCTTTTTCAAGTAATTTGGACATTTGTCTGATGACGATCCAAACTAGCTGTTTGCACCTAATCGATGTTCTCAGTGTTAAGGAAACAACCTTATAAGAAAAAAGCAATCAATATTTTTATGAGCAAGATGACAGTTAAATACTGTTTAAATTACTGCATTCAACAACATGCTGTATTTTAAAGAACACATGCTTGTAAACTGAACAGAACAGAATTGAACAGAACAGTTCTGTTCAACAAATGCTTGAAAAATAAATGTCTTCGGTTTCGGTTCCAAACCGACAACGCTTAAATATGTTTGAACACATTCCCGTTAGTGTTATACTTGTGGAAAAAAAGAAATAGATTAAAAATTAACATTTCAACTTTATTAGTGGTCTGTTTTACTATTCTGAATATTAATAAAGAAAGCAGACGACGTTATTTTTGTAAAAAGAAATGCAAAGATTTGGCATGCTTTATTTGCTCTTTTATCTGGGTAATTAAGCACATTGTATATAAGAGTGTGAGAGGTCGATAAACCCAAGTATTTTGTTTGTAAATGAGACTGATTATTTAATGAAGAATGAATCTGAACTGAAAGAGAACAAATGATAAAAGTATGGAAACAAAGCAGCATTACATGTTCATGGGCATCAAAATACGAAATTGTATTAATAAGCAGAAATACATCTTAATTGACATTGACGTACAGAAACAAACGAAGAAAATTTAAGAATAATGATACGGTATTAATAAACAGTTAAACCCCTATATTACCACAGTTGAAAGTTGTTTTAATCTAGTTATATACCTAAATGCCTCACTCAATTCGTGGTTTTTTTCGCGCTCTTTCGTTTAACGGTCTTCTTCTCTGTCCAGGTTTTTTGCCACGCCCACTGCCTTTTGAATAACACTGTACCTACCATCTGCTGAAGAAACAAAATTTACCGCTGCTGCGCGTTTTCTATTGTCGCGTCAGATCAAGATCAAGATCAAACAGTTTGCAAATGCGCTTGAAAGTGAACGGGTTGACTCAAGATAACCAGTGTTGGTTAATATTAATTCACTACAAAAGTTTGTTAGTTTTTTGTTTAACCCTTTCCACACAGTAGACCGTTATTTTGGATCCTAATCATGGCCCATTTTTCATATATTGTATCCTGATCATTGAATCATTTGGATCATAACCTTTAACAAGTCTCAAAAATCATTAAATTACTGGAAAGACAATTAAAAAGCGGCTACTTAATTACCGGTCAATCAGTGTGGAAACAGATTTTTTTATAATCAAATCCACTTACCTGGCAATAAATGGTCCCATCTCTGCAAACCTTGGTACACACGTAACACAGGTGTTTAACCATGTTGATTTCCTATCTATCACTATATTTAATAACGACTCACAAAACTTGGTCTAAACTAAACGATTAATTTAGCTAACTTAGCCAATTTAAGCTACGCTAAGCTTTATGAAAGCAGAAGCTGCCAAATCCTGCTCAACTAAACTTTTTTCTAATTTCTTTATCCAAATCTAAAACGTAATATTCTAAAATGCACAGGCTAAACTAAACTAGCACTAGATATCAATTCCAAGTAATCTAAAGAACTATCACCGTAGCAATTAGAACTAGATTAACTAATGATAAAGTGCTCACAAAATAACAGTATTAATACTATTCTCTCACAATGTGACAATCAAACTTCCCTTAATCTGTTTTGTTTCTAATAATACAGGTGTTAATCAATTATGACAGTTTATCCGGGAATTAAGAGCAATCGTCAATCATCACGCGGTGTGTAAAGAGGATTAAGTCTAATTAACAGTATCGGTATGACACCATTCTCTCGTTAAAGCGATTAACGGTAGTCTGATTGCATCATCAATCAAAATTTGATCTCATATCAAAAGAACCGTACTTATCTTATGTCATTCTGATCTGTAACTATACCACAGACATTTTTTTTTAAATTTGTGTTTCCTTATAAACAGTATGCTTGTAATGTATGATTTTTGCTTATTGCTTAACTTTATGTATGTATGATTTGTTTTATGCTGATTGTGTATATGATGTATGTACATTCGAACTTCATCAATCTCAAACTCGGTTAACTCGGACTTACTCGTATTTCAAAGTTAAAACGTAACATAAATTGTGCATTTTATGTGTCGAATTACTGGATAGTTCGATATCATCAAAGTCCCTCTTCGCAGCAGTTAATAATCATGATATTTAAATATAACCATATACAGACTGTTCCGTATTACCGACTATCCCTGGCAAATTTTGGTTTCGATTATACTCTGCATGCTTATATTCCTTATAGTGTAGATTCAACTCGTATTTGGTCTGGTTCATATGATCATTGACTCGTATATGGGATATTCATACGTATTTGGAAATATCGATATTATAGGACAAATAATGGGATCTAATCTAATTCCATTTATATGGAATTAATAAATAATGATCATATTTAACATGCATGCATTAGATTCAACTCGCTTGTTGACAATCAACACAGGTAACAGATAACAGTTTGGCGGCACATTAAAGCCAGGCGACTATCACCTTGCGGTTTGTTAAAGGGGATTAGTGGTATGTAATTAAAGGTCTCAGCATGACACCCTCCATGTTTTATAAGTGATTATCGAGTCTAATTGATATTTTGCATCAATGAAATAACCCATCAAAAGGACCGTGTCTCATATTATTTATTGAATAGTATGTATCCTTATCGTAAAAATCTGATCTGCATATACACCAAACTGATTTTATTCTGAATTAATGTTATTATTGCGTTTATTGTCGTTTTTATTATCAGCATTTAGTCAGCATATATTAAAATAAATTATACGGCCGAAACAAAAAGCTGGCCAAAGGCCAGCTTTTTGCGCAGGTCGCCTTTAGATAATGTGTATGCGTTGCGTGAATAAAACAAGAAATAGAGAAATAATTCTCATTATCCTATGGACCTGAAAAATTATCGCATAGTTTTATGGGCGCCGCCATTTTATCTGTCACGATTTCACTTCCGGCAAGGGAATGCCTAATTCACCAACCAACCGAGCGTTCGGAAATTCCGTAGCGGTGCCTCAACCGGCTCTCCTCTATGGAAATATTTTATTATTGTCGTACATAATTTACCTGAGTGCAATGGGTAGACACGAATTAGTACACATGCTTATACCAATAGACATATCCCTATCATGTGATTGGTACGCCGCACCCGATTAGTGAATCGAACGGACCGTCTGGCGATAACAAAATGGCCGCCAGTATTGTTCTCGCGGCAACCGGCATTTCGTACCCTTGCCTTTTCGCACCCTATTTTTTGTCATTTCGTACCCTCGTACAATTTAATTATATACCTTATTTCCTATACTTTATAGAAACAGGTTTCGGTCGTTTATAGGTTTTACCTATAGTTATATTAGATTCTATTCAATTGTGAATTTATTTGTGTTTTCCATACCTTACGAATTGTGTGTGCATTTAAATTTGTGGCCATGTATTATAGATTTAATTCGTATGGGGTTCGGGTTCACATATTTAATCATAGGAATATTATAGGATAAAATGGAATTTAAATTAAAACAAAATATTTGGATCTCTAATTATCATATCTATTGTTTCTAATAGAATATCAGCCATATAAATGAACCTTACAGTGTAGATTCAACTCGTTTTTGGCCCTAGTTCATATGGTCATTTACTAGTATGGGATATTCATACGTATTTGGAAATATCGATATTATATGATTAATAATGGGATTTAATGTAATTTTTTTAATGGAATATCTTCATAAAGATCATATTTATCATATATGATAGAATAAAACCCATAAAAAAGCCCCTACAGTATAGATTCAACTCGTATGGATACGTATGGGCAGCCATACCAGTAGTGTGCCAGTAGTGTGCCAGTCGTATGGGGTTTTTCCATGGACCGACACAGAAACTACTTCCGGCAAAAATATGTCTGTGACGTTAAACTGAATCTTGTTATTGTTTTTCTAAGCAAAATTATAGCAATGAGCGGTACAAACTCAACGGACGATGTTGCAGATGGCGATTTAGGGCTAGGTGACGGGTTAAGACCAGGAGGGCTTCCAACAACTCCATGCGAACCCCCAAAGGACGTAGACCGAAATCCTCACACTGTGCTTCCAGTCGGTTATGCATCTTCAGATAAATCGAGTCACTCGGGATTCACAACTCCAGAAGACTCCGATGACGAGTACCAGATGTCTCTTATGCCTATTTCATCCATACAGGAACTAAAGGACCAATATTCACACTTAAATAGAAATTCTAAACGTTGTACTGAAACTTTCCCAAACTCGGATGACAATCAATTTTACGATGAACGATATTTTTTATTAGCCAAAAATGGTGATAAATGTGAGTGCACAGTCAGTGATAAAGAACAAGACACCGCCGATGTTTCAAAATTCCCAGTGTATGCAGATGTGCAATATGGAACGTCAATAAGGCAGCAAAAAGAACTTTTTAATCACAGCATTGATGAACTTCGTAGAAAAATGACAAATATAATATCTGGAGGTGATAGTAAAAACACCCATACTGGCCACTGTAAGCTTTATTTGAATACTGTATGTTCTAAATCAATATTTTACAGGGAGAAATACGTTAAAAGGACCAAAATTGGTCAAAACACCCTTATCATTATCACTTGTCAAAAATAAATTTGGGTTGTTTTGGCCATAATTTTTGTGGTTTCGGACCTGTGTTATTCTGGCTTTGGTCATTTCAGCCACTATTTAGGGGTAGGTCTATTCAGCCACCTTTTACTATTCAAATTTTGCGACTGTACCAATGGAACTGGACAATAAAGCACCAAAATGGATTTGAAATCACTTGTATTAAAAAAACTATTATAATATTTAAATAAAATTACGAAAAAAAATCAGAGATCTAGATACTAACTTACTTATGTCTCCTCCGATTTATGGTCATATGGCCAACCTTCGCTATGGACGACCTTAATTTGTATAGCAGACCAGTCTGACACCTTAAGTCATATCATATGGCCGACCTTAATATTATATATAGCAATATGGTTTTCACACCTAGTTTGCGGGCATGTAAATGATGTTATCTTTTTTAATGAATCTGCACGAGCCGGCAATTATTTCAAATATCCAAATCAAAGTTTAGACCCAGATCATGATCACCATAATACGTTTTTTTAAATGTGTATAAATATTTCTTCTACAAAGTAACATTTATGATTTTTTATTCAATGTAATAAGGGCGTGATGGCAATTATCTTAACAGTTAACTATACGGTTTTGATAACATATAGCAAAACAATAAAATCTGTCTGGTTTTATGGTGATTAGCCTTATTACAATTTCGCTTACAATTATTTAGTATCATGATTCATATAGTAACCCAACTGGTGATATTGCTGAGAAGACAATTAAATAGTTATTAATTTTAAGATTTCGCAACTTAATTTTACAGGCAGATCTACCAATTACATGACAATAAATTGAATAAAACAGTTAACTTTGTAACAATTTCAGTTTCTAAATGAAGAAATGTTTATTTTGCAGCAATTCTTATTCCCTCCAGTAAACCTCAATCCTGTGAAACTATTGCCATGAAGTTAGCCTACACTATGCAAGTAAGTTCAGGATACAATGATATACTACATTGTACATGCTGTATTTTATTTAATCAGCACTGATAAACCGTAAGTTATTTATAAACCACTCAGGGCTAACCAAATTTTCAAGCGAAATTTTAGGAATTGTACAGGTCTTTAACCCTTTAGCTGCCAGGCTCGATAAAACTATCATAATTATACAAACAGTTTAGATCCAGATCAGAAGGCAGCTGCATAAAAATCAATGCCATGTCTGATCTGGATCTAAACTGTTTCTCACCCATATCAATGTTACCTTAGTAAAATACACATAAAATTCCAAAGTTTAAAGTCAGAACAGGAATCCAAAGATTTTGGGAAAAATCTAGTTCCGGAGAAATTACGAAAAACCTTAAGATTTCGGAATAATCCTGAGAAATGGTAACCTTGGCCTCTTCATATTATAATCTTTTCAAACATATTTCATGGTTTAATGTCCATATACGCTTCATAGGCATTGTAAATCATTTAGTATCTCCTGTGGGCACTTCCTACATTAATCAGTCAGCTGCCTTTACGGCTTTAGAGATCTTCAGTGAATCACGAATGAATTCAATTGTTCATCCTTACCGATAAGGCATTTCCAGTATCTTTCCAAATGGTAGCTTGAAGCAGTAGGGCTGCAGATAAGGGGAGTATTTAAAAAACTTAAACCTTTATTTCTGCTTTTTACTCCATGGTGTCACTACTCATTTGATTTGTCTCAAAGAGACAATTCTAATGAGTAGTAACTCAGTAGGATTTAGTGATGTAAGAGTGAAAAAATGTTGGAATTATCAGAATACTCCCTCTTATCTGGAGCCTTGAGCAGGCTGAACAGTAAAGCAGAATGCTCCATTAGGAACATTCTGCTTTCTTCAACCAGCTTATAGTGGTCAGGTTTCTTCAAATCTAGAAACAAGCAATAGGTAAAATCGTTAACACTGGTTATTACCTGTATTGAAGCCTTTAGCTAAAAGCTTAGTTTCAAACAAAGTTCCTCTTTAAGAATAAACATCTTCTTCAGACCCTGGGCTTGTACAATGTACTTACTTATACTGAATGGTATTACGGTATGTCTTACAGGAGGTTGAAGATCTGAAAACGGAGTTACAGACATGTGAGCAGCGCCTCGATTCCAAATACAAAGCCATTGACATTTTAAAGAAACAGGTAATTATAATAATTGCAGAACAGGGATACCGGCTAACAATTTTATCTGTGGGATGGGGGTGTGCTCCTAAGATAAGTTATTTTGGGGCTAAATCCAAACACTCAAAGGTGTAGCAAATGAAGAGGTAAAAGTCAAGCTGGTGGTAAAAGGCCATCATATAGATTCATGGTCAGTCTTAACCCTTTCCCTTATAGAAGCGACTTTTAGCGTATTAAATTTATTCCTCCGCTGAAGAAAATAGTTCCAGTTTATACCCTCATCAACAAATACCATTACAAATATTTTATATAGCCTAGCAGATTTTAGCCTAAAGCAGGCTGAAAGTAAAGCAGAATGTGCCTTAAGGCACATTCTGCTTTACTTTCAACCTGCTTTAAGTGGTCACCTGTCTTCAAAACTAGAAACAGGCTATGAGGTAAAGGGTTAAAGATACATGTAGACCGTGGCATTTTATTACAAAACTGATAATTTTATTCTGCACTAACACATTGAATCCTAGTGAGGCATATATATGTCCTTTGCAGAGATTGTAGTAGTGAAGAGTCCGTCTCACTTGTCCTAAACAAACAGTGTAGACACAGATCCTACAGGAGCCCTCTGATTTATAATAGTCATCATCAGTATTTATTCTTCTTTTACAATAATGGCCTTGATCTCTACTGATCATTATCGCCATGCGCTAGAGTTAAAAACACTAAAAAGTAAAAATGCCTTTAGGGATCAAGCTACCCAATCGATCGACCTGAAAATCCTAGGCAAGGTGCAGTGCAATGTACCTAAAAACTTAAGGACTAGATCTAAAATATCCCTGCTTGCATTGAAATGTGCAAGAGAGTTAATATGGTTAAAAATGGTTATTTATATTAATGCACAGGTTAACTCTGACAGGTTGATACTGAAATTGACCGGCATGTTGACAAAACCTTGAATGATTATTGTAATGTGTTTTACACAACACACTTTCTTAACTCTTTCCTCCCTGAAACTTTAAATGGACAATTCCAGTTGACATTTTAGTCTAGTCCATTTCTGACTTTTAAGGGTTGTTTTGTCAAAGTTTGGCATTATGACAAACAGTGAAGACCCTGATCAGAGGGCTCCTTTCGGAGCCCTCTGATCTGGGTCTTCACTGTTTGCACAGGACAATTTTACTATTCACATGCACATTGTTTGAAAATAACACCTATATGCGGGACTAGGGTTCAAAGGGTTAAACTGATATACCCAGTAATTGTTTGTTTTATACAGGCAGAGGACGCCCAAATGCATAGAAAGGATTACGAGAAACTTTCAAGAGAAACTACAATAAAACTCGCCCAGGTACTGCCTTGACACATACAGTGGAGAAGATGTTATTATTTCCCAATAAACATGCATACGCTAAAACAATGATGTCCACTGCTAACAGTTTGGAGCCAGATCAGACACGGCTAATCCAGCATCTGTTCTGGCTCCAAAAACGTTTGCGACACAGATTAAAAATGGTTATAATTCAAAAAAAGATAAAAGTTATTTTCTGCATGTAATTGCATCTATGTTTTGTTTGTGTTTAAGCAGGAAAGAATAACGTCTTCTCTACTGTAACTGGAACTAGTTTCAAATTCATGCTGAATGATGATAGTAACAATTGTGTCACTTAACCCATTACCCCATAAATACACCTTTTTACGCCTAATAAGAAATATTTTTGACATTATAGCAGATAGTAGCTTAAAGCAGGCCGAAAGTAAAACAGAATGTGCCTTGAGGTGCTTTCTGCTTTACTTTCAGTCTGCTTTAAGTGGGTATCTCTCTTCAAAACTAGAAACTAGCTATGGGGTAATGGGTTAAAAGAGCAGTTTTGTCTTTAGAAAAATGTTTGTGCTGAATTTGAAACCTAAAAATGAGTGGAAAATTGTGCCACTACCCTGGCAACTCTTAGGAGTGATCCCTAGCAATAACTTTACTTGCCAACCAAGACTCTCTGGTACAAGTTTCATAAACCATCTTAAATGTAATCTTATCTGAAATCCTAACTTACTGGACGATAGCTACAATAATTGCTTTCTACAGACCTTGTTTTAACCTAGAAATTATCTTCAACATTTACGTTATTTAACAACAGTCCTCTGACACTCTTAAGCCCATGGGTTATATTGTAACTTTTACAGTGGAGAAAACATTATTCTTTCCCAATAAACACGTTTACCCTAAAACTATTATTTCAAATGCAAGCAGTTTGAAGCCAGATCAGACGCAGGGTAACCCGGCGTCTAACTGTTTGCCACTCAGATTGAAATAAAAAGTCAGAATTGTCGAAAAGTTATCTTTTTCTATGTTTTATTGCGATGCGTTTGCGTTTTGTTTGCGTTTAAACAGGAAATGTTTTCTCCACTATAAGCATCATGGCCAAACCAATAAGTACATTTATCATTGATATCCGGGGCACGCTATAAAAAAGACGCCTTCGTTCCTCGACGTGTGTAATTGTCTGTGAACATTCTTAGCTTTGCTTAAGATTTGCAGTAAGTTGAAAATTTGTTTTACACAGAAACTGTTGAATTTGTTCTGTGCAACCAACAGAATGCTTCATGCGATTAAATAGTAAACTTATCCACTGAAAGCCAAAGTCACACATTGCTAAATTTGCTTGAAAGCTGCATGGCATTTGCCCTCAAAATAATACAAAAATTAAAATTCTTTGCTCTAACATAAACATATATCCCTGAGTGCATGTTGAATGAATTACGTTAACACCTGTGTAAGTTGATCACTAAAAAGGCCCATAGCGATTGTACATTTTCGACTAGCATTTATTTAGTACTTAAGACTGCTTGTTGGTTAGAGCAGGCTAAAAATAAAGCAGAAATCTAGGAGCTTTCTGTTTTACTTTTAACTTGCTTTAACCATCTACCTCTGGGGAGACATGAAACATGTTCCTACGGCTTTTTACCAGGATATTGTAGAATCATGGACAGGCATAAATAATGGCATCAAACGGCCTTTCCATGACGGGAAATATTATAACATGTTACTGTTTGTTGCAGATAACAAGTAATGCAGTAAGCTCTTATAGGAGCTTTCTGCATTAAGATAAGGGACACTTTCTTTTTAGTATGTCAGTATTCCTTGATTGACCAGTTTACACACATTACTACATTGCAAAGTTATAGTCAAACTTGTGTTAAGCAGATTTTACTCTAAGGAGCTAGTTGGACACTCTTTGAGAGTGGATTTTTTTTTTAAGTAATGCTAGTCAAAATTTATGCTAAAAGCTCCTTTAGGAGCATCCTGCAATAAGTTTTCACCGGTGTATAAATACTTTGCTTATTTTTTGTATGTCATTAATGTCAGCTTAACACAAGTATGGTTATTTTAGCAATATTTAGTGTGTATGTATAAAAACATTTTTCCTGCAATATACTACCTTAACTGATAAAGGTGAACAGTGATTTTTTTTCTTTCAACAAAACTCTTTTATGACAACAGTAAATTTTACCATAATAGGCAATTTACATTCAGTAATTTCATGAGTTACTAAGTCATGAATGTGTTATGAAAACCTGCCTTGTAAACATTCTATGCATCTGCTTTTTTGATTTGGACATTGGTATAAAATGTTCCACAAATGAGAATGTTTTCAGTGTGTGTTGATACTATTTTCCCTTTAAAAATGAGTTATTTGCCCTTTGCATGCTGCATGGTTCCCAGGAGATCAATAAGCTACAGTTTGAGCTGCAGTGGAGGGAAACCAGCACACTGGATAGTCAGCAGATCTGGGCCCAGCGGTTTGACAGGTAAGTAAAGTTGAGGATATGTACATGTAATGGTTTGTGGAGTTTCTTGTTGTTGATCCTGGACAAGATATTGTCCTAAGCCTGCTATTAAGTTTTCATCTGTAGGCTTTTTTCTCCAAAAAATTGGTTTTAATGAAACTATTAGAAAAGAATAAGAAACTTAAATGTGGATGCCAAACACTTTGGATCCTGATCAGAAATTATTCACATTAACCCATTACCTCATAAAAAATCCTTTTTACCCCTCTAGTTTATTCATCCTTTGAGGAAAATAGTTCCAATATACATGTACACAATTTATGAATATGTAACACAAGAAATGTTTTCTATATTTTAGCAGATTTTTGCTTAAAGCAGGCTGAAAGAAAAGCAGAATGCGCCCTAAGGCGCATTCTGCTTTACTTTCAACCTGCTTTAAGTAGTAACTTGTTTTGAAAACTACAAACTGGCTATGAGGTAATGGGTTAATGAATTTGGTGTCAGAATTGGATCTAAACTGTTTGTAAATTCTGGTTAGGTTTTGTGTCAATAACAGATGAATGGTTACTCTTTCAACACCATGAACCTGTTCAAAATACACTCATTACATTTGAAAACAGTGTAGACCCAGATCAGAGGGTTTCTGTAGGAATCCTCTGATCATGGTATACATTGTTTTCTCCTGTAGGAACCCTCTGATCAGGGTCTACACTGTTTTCTCCTTTAGGAACCCCCTGATCAGGGTCTACACTGCTTTCCAGTTTAGACCAGTATTTAATAAACTACCCTGAATTCTAAGTAGACTGGTTCATGTGCTGGTAACTAAACATACCATAAGGGAACCTAATAACCCAAAATAGTTACTTAGTATTGAAAGAGTTAATATGAAATGCTGTTGGTCAGATGTTGAGTTACTTGTCATCTGATACGGCTCCAAACTGTTTGTAAATGCTGAAGAAGTTGTAATTAGCAACTAAGAGTTAAAACTCTGAACAAATTTTAATTAAGGTCCGAGGTTATAAAGCTTTTGGCTTGAGTCTAAACTCTTTCTCAAGCATTTTATTGGTCAGATTTGAGCCTAGGTTTGCAAAAGCAAACAAACGTTGAATAAAATAAATAAACTTAACACTTTCAGTTTTGAAAATAATTTCTGCTCGAAAGTATGAAAGCAATATTGATTATTATCACAATAATTCTATATACATGTATTTGCAAAAATGCATTTGAGGTGGTAAACAATCTAGTTGTCATATCAGACCCTTCAAAATATGAGTATTGAATTTGATTGAAACTGTGTTGAATGATATAAAAACAAATTTCCTAATTTTCCTGATTTCAAAGTAAGCTTGTATGTAACATAGGTGCCAACTATTTTGGACCATTAGAAGAGGGGCATTAATAGAGCTTATTATTAGCATGATACAAATGTATTGCATTACTATTGGATCTATATATCTGTTTAGAAGTATAATTCTTTACTAACACGTATCCTATAACATTGATTTATCAAGCAATATACAGTCAATCCTGTGTTAACCCTTAGCCTGCCACTCACGACTATAGCTCCATATGCAAACAGCTTGGATCCAGATGAGACGCCGAGTAACTCGGCGTCTCATCCGGATCCAAGCTGTTTGACACTCGGACAACATGTTCAGCAATTCTGAGCAACTTTGAAGCACTTTGAAAGTTGAAGCAGACGAGAAATATAGCAGACGACAATTTATTTGGCGGTCTAAGGGTTAACAACCATCACTTAGGCTGTCTTCCAGACAGTAGGCTGCTGAATGCCAAGATTCTTTGATGCTGTCTACATTTGATTTATCATGCACTAAGCAATAACCAGTCTTCAAAAATATTCCAGTATCTAAGCCCTTAAGGAGCTCTCTGTCTCACTGTTACATTGCTTTAACCTATTACCCCATAAATACGCTTTTTTACGCCTCTTAATTTATTCATTCACTGAAGAAAATAGTTCAAATTTATTTAGTAAAAAATATGTGTCACAAGAAATATCCTCTATATTCTAGTAGATGGTAACTTAAAGCAGGCTGAAAGTAAAGCTTTACTTGCAACCTGCATTAAGCGGTCACATAACTTCAAAACTAGAAACGGACTATGGGTTAAGCGGTCATAATAGAGAGATTCTACTGTATTAAATGGATATTTCCATCATAAGTATCCTGCCTTTTCCATTTAGGAAACTCTGTAAGATAAATCAAACTGTGCAGAAGCTGATGGTATCGCACATTTTCAGCATCACTTTTCAGTGTTTGCAAATACATGTATCCTTTTAACCCATTTACTCCACAGTATATTTATGCATTTGACTTTAATATTCATACCCTGAAGAAAATAGTTCCTATTTATACAGTCATGAATATGTATCAGAAGAAATAGTTTCTATAATCTAGTAGATGGTAGCTTAAACCAGACTGAAAGTAAAGCAGAATTCACATTCAGGCTCATTCTGTTTTACTTTCATCCCTCTTTAAGTGGTCACCTGTCTTCAAATTCAATAATAGTCATAGGCTATTGAGTGAAGGGTAAATCCATTCCATGATAGCTAGCAGTTAGTGTTAAGGAAAGACGGATTCTTAAGGTTGTGGACCCCTAATGAGATGGGACCAAAATCAGTACTCTACATACACTGATCAGCCATTCTCATCAACTACCGACCTGTTCTGAACCATGCATTAGCATGGTTCAGAACAGGTGGGCAGTTGACGAGAATGATTGATCACTCAATATAAAGTTCTGATATTGACCCACATTGGCCAGATCTCGTTACAGGTCCTCAACCTTAAAGCAGATTAAAAATAATGCAGATTTAAAATATCTCATAGAGAGATCCTTCTTAACTTTTAACCTGCTTTATAAAGCTTATTGTCAAAGCGTATCAAAGGGCTCTTTGTCAGAATACAGTAAAATCTTGGAAAGGCATTTCAAAAAAGAAAACTTATAGACGTAAAAAGTTATTTCTATGAGGGAAAGTGTTAAGGGCATTCAAGGCATTTAATGGTCAATAAAAATGGTTGAATTTTGCTCACAAAGGATTGACTGTATGTTTGAAGATACACACTGATCAATGTGTTTATGAAATGATATCTAAGTCTAACCTGTCTGCTTGCTAGCCAGTAAGAATGTATCCTAGTTAACTATAGGGCCCTAGATAAGAGGGAGTAAACTTAACAAAATAAACATTTTCACACTCATTTCAGCACCAATTCCTATGGTGTTACTACTCTTTAGAATCGTCTTGAAGAGACAATTCAGATGAGAAGTGACACCATAGGGTTTAATGCAGTAATAAAGATTTTAGTTTTTGAAATACTCCCCTTATCTAGAGCACTGTAACCACTAACAGAAATAAGACATGCATTGCACAGCATGCAGTTGTGTTACCCCTTCCTCCATAGAACAGTTTTTGAGTGACTCTACCTGCACCTTCATATATATGCACCACAAATGAATATTAAATACAAGTGGCATCTTAAATTAAGATAAAAGTAAAGCAGAATGTTCCAAGAGGAGCTTTCCGCATTACATGTACATCTCCCTTTAAGCATGCATCTGCCTTTAACACTTTTTGATATAGGTGACTTTCACTTTCAGCTATGGAGGAAAGGGATAATTTGACTTGTTCCATACATGGACAATCTGAAGAAAATAATTGTATAGGTTCCCTTCTTGTGTAAACGTTACTGGTTTTAAATACATGTAGTGTCAATTAAAAAGCGTTAGAACTGTATATCATTAAATCAAATGTACTTCATATATTCAGTTTATAAGAGAGAATATTTTAGGTAAAAAAAAATTATGCTTTGGTAAAACCAATCCTGTACATGAGTACTCATAAGAAAATACTCATTAGAGTTGTGCATTTTGAAATGATTCTTATTAGTTTTTCATAAGTAGGGTTTTATGGAGACATAGGAGAACATATTTTACTTTTTTACTTTATTCAAGCTGCCCTTGATCCTCCCTTTTTGTCATATACTCATTTTCCTTGGGGTTGTGGATTCACTGAGTGTGCTTATCTGAGTATTTCATGGACTAAAGAATTATTTTGGATTTAAATATCTCCTCTACCCCATTGCTTATTTGAAGTTTTGTTAATCATTTGTTTTCTGATATGCTGCTTGCAACTGAAATGCCATGGTTTTATCCCGTACCTTGAGATGGACATTGATGGCAATTTCAAACAACTTGGACCTGAATCAGATACATGTACTGAGTATTGTGTTGTCTTACCAGGGTCCAAAAGTAGCACTGATAAAGTATGGAGATATTTAAATGATATTTTCCTGATGTATGGATGTCACACTGTGTAGGTTGAATATGGTTCCAAAGGTCGTGGTGATGGTACTAGAGTAACCTCCCTTGCTTTAGAAGAGGAGCAGGATCTAGGGGAAGTGGCCACCCATTTAATTTCAGCCCAACAGAGAGCCCCACACAGAGATGTGCCCAGTAAGAAAGAAGCCAGTAAGCCTAGAACAGTGCCCATGTCAAAGTATAAAAGGTATTTGTGTTGTCTACAAGTTGTCTACCCTACTTGCAATAAATTGGAAGGAAAGATAATGATTAAATATTATGTACGAGATAACCTCTCTATAACAACCACAAACTTTTATTTTTATTGGGTGTTTCAGACAGGTGCCTGCTTAAAGCAAGGTGACAGTAAAACAAAAATCTCCTTTAGGAGCTTTTTGTTTTACTGTCACCTTGCATAGAGCTGTCAACTGTTTTTTATACATTCAATTAGCATTCTTTTCAAGTGGTCGTACTAGAGAGGTCTTACTGTATTTTAAATTTAAAATCTGATAAAATTCAGGTGTTATACTACCTGTATCTTGATACAGTCAGATTTGTTTTAAGTGATCTCATATCTCAGAAGAATTTCAATATTTTAATGCAGGTCAGAATTAGGTCTGTAGGAGCTTTCTGCATTACCTTTGTTCTGCATTTAAATGCCACCACGCATTACTGGCCCTACAATGTTCATATATTTCATTAGCATAGATTATGAAAGGTAGAAACCCTAAAAATCATATACGGAAGTCAGCTAGTGGGATGTATGTTTCTCACCTCTCGGACAGAGGTATCCCGAAATCTAGGGGGTGTGAGATAACCTTATCTGTCCGGACAGACAAGCCGAACTATCTTATGATTGGTTGTTATTGCCGTTGTTATGACGTCGTCATGACGTCGTCATGCATGCATTAGCGCATTAAAATACAACTCGCCACTGTATAGCAAGTTAAACACGTTTTTAGGGTTGACGAGGTGAGAAAATAAATCTAACACCACAGTTGAGTGTCAGATGAATATCCCACCCTCGTTTGAAGATATTTTTGGAATACTCGGCAAAGCCTCGTGTTCCAAAAATATCTTCAAATTTCGGGTGGGATATTCTTATCTGACACTCACGGTGGTGTTAGATTCACTATATCTTTATAGCTACGTATAAACACTTAGAAGCTTTATAATATATCTATAATAGTACTTAGTAGTAACTTTAACCCTTTAATGCTTAGTTTTTGCAAAAGATACTCAAGCAATAAATGATCATCCAAATGAGATGGGGTAAAACTAGACCTGTCCTCTGTGTCTGCCATGATTAATTTTATATACAGTCAAATTTGCCTTAAAGGGACTCGCAACCGGATGGTTTACTTGTCAAAATAGAATAAAATACTCAAATAAAAGCAAATTTGTGGCATTATTTGGCTTCTGACATTAAAAAAATATGACCAGTCCAAAAATTTTAATGCTAAATCCGGTTGCGAGCCTCTTTAAGAAACCACACACATATACATGAACATGCAGGCTCTTAATTATGTGAGAACTTCATGCAGGGCACAAGTAAAGCAGAAAC
The DNA here is from genome assembly GCA_922989275.2 of Gari tellinella. Lineage (NCBI taxonomy): Eukaryota > Metazoa > Mollusca > Bivalvia > Cardiida > Psammobiidae > Gari > Gari tellinella. The sequence goes on from OV277866.1 coordinate 54,229,777, forward strand.
CTCTTAAAGGAGCTTTCTATTTTACTTTGGCTCTGCATGAAACAGTCACCTGTCAACCGAGATATCAATGTTTCTTCAAAGAATGATTTGTAAATGAAAAAACTACATAGCCTATGGCATAGTTTGTTTCTCGTTTTAAAGACGGTTGATCATTTCAAGCATCCTGCTTTACTTTCAGCCTGATTTACCTACCACCTGGTAGGATATTCAATATACTTATTATGGTGCATATTTATGACAGTATAATCTTTTAGTGGAACTACCTTTTTCAGTGAGGGAATGAAGTAGAGATGTAAAAAGGCATATTTATGGAATAATTGGTTAACTATGTAATTTTAGCTCTTTTGACATAAATGATGTTGAGCTCCTCTATCAATTAATTGTCTAATGACATTTTGAAGGCATTAAAGGGTTAATTTCTGCAGCTTCTCTGTATAGGTGGAGGGTGACATTAGTCTTATATATATTCTATATATCTGGTAACGGTTGTGGCATGAAAATGTTTGCGAGATACATTGATTCTCCAAAATTGTTAGGCACTTAGTCTTCCAAATTGTTTTTAACAGTTTACGGAAATAACAACTACAAGTAAATGCTGGAAAAGAATGAACGGCTAACGATTCGGAAGATTAGCCTGTTAATGGGTTAGTTAAATAACCGATTGCTGACATTCCTAGTTTAGAACACAGAGGACAGGTTAGTTCAGAGCAAAAGTGGAGCAGAAAGCTTTTATAAAAGCTTTCTGTCTTTAATTGTCCTGCATTAAGTGTCTCAATATATTTAAAAAGTTCCATATGGCTTCAAGGATTGACGACTGATTGCTAGTTTGCATGTACATGTTATTCTAAATTTTCCCTCTTGCGTCTGGTCTTAATTTGCTAGTCCGCAAACATTTTAGCCAATATGAACATAGTTTTATCCACATTCGGCAAGTTGCTTTATATTATTTATTATTATACCAGATTTATATAGCGCTCTTTTCATACTGGGGTAGTGCGTTCAAAAGCGCTTATATAATCTTCCTTTGCACTCTGTTTTTTCACTATTCACAATGTTTGCATTTAATAATTGTTGTTATAATATAATTTGACCACTATCTTAGAATGTGCCAAGAAAATCATTCTCTAATGGAGGTCCTAGAGGCCAGAACAGAAGAACTGCGGAAAGTCTCAGCTCAGAAAATGGGTAAGTCTTTGTAATATGAGTACTTGTGATAAATGGTAAACCTCATCTGAAAAGTAAAGAGTAGATGAGCTTTTTATTTCTTTCTCTCATGGCTTGTGTTTAGTATTTTGGAACTGGTTAACAAAACACATGCACTATGAGAAATAGTTTCTTTATCCTAGTAGATGGATGCTTAGACCAGGCTGAAAGTAAAGTAGAATGCACCAAAAGGCACATTCTGCTTTACTTTCAACCTATTTTAAGTGGTCACCTGCCTGCAAAACTAGAAACAGGCTATAGGTTAATGCATAATGGAAAAAGTGTGAAGAGAATTTCTTTGAGAGCTTTCTGTATTACCTTGATTTTGTGCTTTAACTTGCCTTATGTTGTTTGAAGTCACCATGCTTCTTCAGTTACTGGTTGCTTTCCAGACATTTAACATATTCAACCCTAGCGACAAGTATGATCGTCATGTACAAACAGTGAACCTGGGAGGATTACACTAGTCCCATGCAAACAGTGTAGACCCTGATCAGAGGGCTCCTTAAGGAGCCCTCTGATCAGGGTCTACACTATTTGTAATCTTTAAATATATTGTAAAAATCAACCCTAAATAGTCAAAAATGGACTTGACTTATTTTGAAATTGGAATTGTCCATTAAAAGTTTCAGGTTGAATGAGTTAGTTACTTAGTCTTGTATGTTTTGTGTTTCAGCTATTGAGAGGGAGAATGATGAACTGCTGGCATTGTTAGATGTACAGGAGAGAGCCAAATATTCCAAAACAAGAAGTGTATCATTCGAGGAAAACTACTGTACTTTCTCTTCTACAGAGGTATGCTATTCAGTTTCAGTATGCTAGAACATAGAGAATATTTATAATGGAGCATATTCATGACTGTACAAATTGGTATTATCTTCTTAAGAAGAGAAATAAGGAGCATAAAAGGCCTACAAATTGGTATAATCTTCTTAAGAAGAGAAATAAGGAGCATAAAAGGCCTACAAATTGGTATTATCTTCTTAAGAAGAGAAATAAGGAGCATAAAAGGCCTACAAATTGGTATTATCTTCTTAAGAAGAGAAATAAGGAGCATAAAAGGCCTGTCTATGAAGTAATGGGTTAGAGGATGTAGAAAAAGTTACTTGTTACACCTTGATAAAGCAGTTAATTTTTCAAAAGAGAATAGCTCTTACCAAAGGTAATGGATTGCTTAATGTTATTCCTTAAGTATATCAAAAGCTGCAATGTTAATCCTTGCTATGTATGAGGGTATAATTTTCATATAAAAACCAATAAATGATAATGTCTATTTGTCCATTGGCTGCTTGCAGTTTTAGGGGCTTGTCGATGTAGAATTACAGACCCTGACCCCTGTGACTGTGTAAATAATAATTCCTATATTTCCATTGGCAGTATGCAGTATTAGGGGCTTGTAGATGTAGAATTACTGGCCCTGACCCCTGTGGCTGTGTAAATAATAATTTCTATATTTCCATTGGCAGCTTGCAGTATTAGGGGCTTGTAGATGTAGAATTACTGGCCCTGACCCCTGTGGCTGTGCCCATGCTGCAGCCAATCTGAAGAAAGAAATACTCAGGATGAAAGAAGAGGTATTGATGTATACAGTAAAACCTTTCTATTACAGCCACTAATACAAAAACATATAATTATATAGGGGTGGGGGGACATATTGATGTTGTGGGTTCTGTCTGTTCGAGTCCGGCATTGGTCACAAACTTTTCAAGTCAGTATGTCAGTAAAGTTACCGATTGTGATTGCCTGAGAAATTGGAATTCTTTAATAACACTTAAACCAAGAGTAATTAATTGTATAAAAGACAGGTGACAGCTTAAAGCAATGTTACAGTAAAACAGAAAGCTCCTAATAGAGCTTTCTGTTTTACTGTCACCTTGCTCTAATCAGCCACCTGTCATAAACACATTATAATTAACATATTTGCTCTTATTCAGATACAACAATATAAACATCGTAGAGATGAGGCATTCCAGACAGTGGATGCTTACAGAAAGGCGTTTGAGGAACAATTACAGAGAAACAAGTCCTTGACACTACAGCTCGCCAACATAGGCAGTAGTATATCAGGAAAGTCATCCAAGACAAAAACCAAGTCAGCATTGAGATGGCTCATTGGTACTCTTAATGATGATGGTTAGTGATTTATAATACAATTACATGGCACTATTGCAAATTGTTTGAATATATTGCTATAATGGAAAAGATTTTATTGTTTTCCATTTAAAGGGCAGCAAGCAATAAAATGTAGAAAATTACAACTTATTGAACATTTGACAGATTTTTAGATTTGTCAGAATGGCAAATAGTTTGGAACCTGATCAGATGCGGGGTTACCAAGTGTCTAATCTGACTACAAACTGTTAGCTATGGAAATAATTGTTTTAGCACAAGCATGTTTAATGGGAAAGAATTGAATCTTGTCCACTGTTTGAAACTTAAAAGCTTCAACTCTAACTTTATTTGGACTTAATGTCAAGATCTAATGTCAAGCATGCTGCTAGTGGTATATACATTTATTGATTGCAGTACAGTCGAACTTCAATATCTCAAAGACAGTTTTGTCGAACATGCCCGTATTTCAAAGTTAAAACATGGCTAAGCCATGTTTCAACTTTGAAATATTGGTATTTTCGACTTAGCCTAGAATGAAATAATGCAGTTCATATGTCAAACTATGGGATAGTTTGAGTTAAACAAGTTCAAGATATAGAAGTTAGACTGTATCTTGTTTATTCTTTATCATTCAAAGATTCTATGCATTCTGAGAAACTAATATCCCAACCATTTGAATTTCTTTGTCCATTTATCTGGATTGCAAGATATTGATTAAGTTGCTGGTAGATTTGTGAAGTTAATTATTTGCATTCAATTTCAGAGTCATGTTTTTACCCTAGCACATCATGTTTTGTCTTCTTTTAGAAATCTCAGATGGGGAGACGTCATCCGGGCCGGGAATGTCAGAGCCAGAATTAATCAACTACCTCACAGAAATGGTAAGTACTAATCTTAATAAACACTTTGAATGCTGTCTGATACAGAATTATACTAAGCTGAAACTCTAAGATCAGCTCATTTATTTGTAAATGTTATTAAGCAAGCCTTAGCTAGCTTAATGACTACTCTTGATGAGGTTGAGACAGTGGTAAATACGCTATTCCTACCCACTTTTCTTGTTTCTTACGCATTTATTATCCGTTTCGTTAAACGCATTTCCTAGCCGTTTCTTTATGCGTTTCTTTAGGCATTTAAAAGAGCCTGGATGAAAGGGTCATCACTTAGCCAACGGACCCCTTAGCCGAGACTGCATTGGTATAATCGTTTATTAACGCGTTAAAATCGTTAGGGGTTAACCGTTCGTTAACCGTTCACTATGCGTTTCTTACGCATAGATTAACACGTAAATGGGTAGGAATAGCGTATTTATCACTGTATCAGTTTGTTTGAAGATTGCAGAGTGACAGATTCTTTATATCACATCACTGACAATTTTAAGATTTTTTAAGCAATATGCCTTTCTTGAAAACAGGAGTCAAAAAGCTTGTATCGAATTTCACTTTCAGTTGCATGAGAAGAAAGAAGTTTTAGCCCACCAGAAATTAGCATCTCAGATTCTCGGAGACCGGGTGAAAATGCTGGAGGAAAAGTTATCACACTATGAGAAGGATGAACCGGAGGTGTTCCATTGATGAAGGCTTTTCCATAGCTCCTGTCAACTCTTTCTTCCATAGAAGCACCATAGGTGGCCTTTAATTCTTCTGACCCATCTATGCGTATTAAATGAATTTACATTGATGTAAAATTATTGTTGACTGGTGGCAGCTTAACTCTTTCCTCCCTGAAACCTCAACGAACAATTCTAATTTTCAAAATAAGTCTAGATCTAGTCCATTTGTGACTATTTAGGGTTGATTTTAACAATATATTTCAAAATTACAAACAGTGTAGACCCTGATCAGAGCGCTCCTTACGGAGCCCTCTGATCAGGGTCTTTACTGTTTGCATAGGACAAGTGTAATCCTTACAGGTATACTGTTTGTAATGATGAGTATTCTCGTCACTAGGGTTGAATGTGTTATCCTTCTTACCCATCTATACGTAATAAATGAATATACATTGATGTTGTTGAATACTGCTGGAAGCTTAACCCATTTGTGCATAGCGTCCAATAAAAGAGACATTATGTGGTGCTTGATCAAAGTCTATACTGTTTGCTGGTAGGAATTTCACTATCAAACAAAATGAAAATTTAGACCAGGCACCCCTTAGATAAAAAAGGACTAATCCAATATATAAGCAGGACAGAATCCACTTGGCACAAATGGGTTAAAGTGTTATGAAAGTAAAGCAGAAATTCATAAACCTTTTTGTTTTACTTCCATACTGCTTTAAGCAGTATCATGCATTGAACAATGTTGGGTATAGGTGATTTGCACTTTTGACTAAGAAGGAAAGGATAAGTATTATGCTACCACCTGCTAGTATAAAAAAAATATTCTTTATGATACATCTTCATGACTGTATGAATAGGACCTATTTTCTTCAACAGCGGAATAAACTTGAGTGTTCTAAAAGGTGCTTCTATGGGGGAAAGGGTTCAGCCTGTATACAGTGATGGCTGAATATAGAAATATGGTAATCTGTAAATATGGAACACTGCCTCATGCAGGATAAAAGTAGTGCAGAAAGCTCCTGTAGGAGCTTTCTGTGTTACTTTTTGTCCTACATGAATCTTTGATCATCATATGAGGCTGCAAGTTTATCTTCTTTTAGAGTGACCACTATTCATATGCTTTACTGTATTTAGAATAGATAAGTCCTCATACAGTCATCAATCCCTACGTGGATTTCACATTAGAATGGTCTCTATGAGACCACTCATGATAAGTCACAATACTAATGCTTAGTGCAGACATTGAGGAGAATGGTATGAAAGCTCTAGTTAATTGGTTTTATCTAGAGCCCTGATTTCTAGTCAAGTGAAGGACAAGTGTTGGATTATGCTTTATTGGTATTTAATTTTTTATTCCCACAATTAACTAATCTGCTTCAAAAGTGTTGGCCATTTTTTGCATTAACTCTTTCCTCCCTGAAACTTTAAATGGACGATTCCAGTTTCCATTTTAGTCTAGTCCATTTCTGACTTTTAAGGGTTGTTTTTGTCATTGTTTGGCATTATGACAACCAATGAAGACCCTGATCAGAGGGCTCCTTTCGGAGCCCTCTGATCTGGGTCTTCACTGTTTGCACAGGACAAGTGTACTATTCACATGTACACTGTTTGAAAAGGAAGCCTATATGCGGGACTAGGGTTCAAAGGGTTAACTGGATTTAATTGCTGTTTTGTAACTGAAGAAATGTTAAAGAGTTACAACTAGTGTCCCAATCAGACTGCATGTTGCTTGAGATCCACACTGTTTATAAATTTCATTCAAATTATAAACTTAGTGGAAAATATGGTGTGTACTTTCCAGAAAGCTATATTCAGTAAAACCTCTGTACTACGACCACATAAAAGAAAGCTGCTTCTATTAGGGAAAGGGTTAAATATGGCAGACTTTGATCAGATGCTGTTCCCAATAGGGTAGCTGAATTAGGTGTATACAGGTTGCAAAATCTGGCATTACTGAAACAAATAAAACAGCTAGGCATTATAGAAATTGATTGCCTAGCAATAAGGCATTTTTGGCAACTCTTTGTACAGGATAACCCATTTTATGCGGGATACACTTTTAGGTGTACCTCTAGGCAAACAGTTTTGATCTCAGATCAGGCCCCACATTGTGGGGCCTGATCTGAGATCAAATCTGTTTGCAGCTAAGTCAACATTCTATCAGAAACTGTTAGAATCTTTTGCAAATATTTGAGTTATACCTGCTGCAGATGACATTTTAAAATGGCCGCCAAATATTACCCAGCATGCAATGGGTTAAGGTTTGTTCTAATATATAGATTATGTTTAAAGTATTCTAGAAATGTAACATGATTTGAGGATAATATGACATTTTAAATGAGTGATAGCAATACTCAGGTATGAAGACCACGCTAACGGAGAATGATGTTCAAACGAGATTCAAGTATAGGAGAATTTGTTGTCATAAATGGTTGTTAGAATGATTTTGTTCTATCTCTGCAATAATTTGTATTGTCTATTTTTTTTTCATTATGACTCAGAAATTTACTGAGCTTCTGAATTGTACTGAAAATTATTTCACTGACTTATCTTATTCTATCTTTGAAAAAGTCTAACCCAAAAACAACCTAGCTCCTGGTTACATTTCAAGTAAATTTTTGTTAATGAAATTTGAAGTCTCCTTAACCCTTTCAACCCTACAGCCCTCTGTAAAGATTACTGATTACATATGCAAACAGTGTAGACCCTGATCAGAGGGCTCCTATAGGAGCCCTCTGATCAGGATCTGCACTGTTTGATATTTTCATTCTTTTTGTTGTCATATCAAAAATTCTTCATGAGACTGGTTCAAAATGTTTGTACTAGAAGAGTCCAAAAGGATAATATTTAAATACCCACAAGATATATTTAGGGTTGAAAGGGTTAATATTTACAGATCTGGGAGCCAAGGGATATTCAGTTTAGATCCTGACCAGGCTCCATATTTAATGGGTCTTAATATGGATACATATTGTTTGAAAAAGTGTTCATTTCATTTTTTTTTTACAGTTTAAAACGTATTAAATTGTAAATAGAATTTTTGGCTTGAACTCAAATCAAGTTTTTGTGTTAGTTATTCTGAACTATATTTTATTTCTATATAAATTTGTTTTGCTATTAAATGAAGTGTAGATCTTCTATGAATGGATTCTCACACCATTCTAGATGTGCCTACAGTATTAAGTTTGTGAATCATTGCAAAAGAAGACACATTGATGGTGTTTAAAACGCATGACGGCTTAACCAGTTACTTGATAACCTGTTTCCAATTTTAAAAATAGGTTACTGCTTAAAGCAGGTGGAAAGTAAAGCAGAATGCTCCTTGTATCTTAATCATGTCTTTCAATGCTCTCTGAGCTTTCTGTTATGCATATTTAGACATGGGGAACTTATTTAGTCACTCCTGCATTCTTTTGGCATTATTACTTTACATGTAAATGAAATACCTTTCTTCAACAGCACTTGTTTTAAATTTCTTTTCACTGCTCGTGCTTAATGTATATATAAATTTTTATATTTCTTGTGTGTTTTGTTTTCTTACCATATTTAGGTGAAATGGATTGTTAGTAGTTTTAGTGTAGTAAGTTTCAAGTCTTTTTAGCACTCATCTCTGTTAATTGGTGAATTCCAAAACTTTTAAAGGGATTTATATTCTGGTTATTGGATTTGCTTTATTTTAAGAGCTTTAAAATTACATTTCACATATGTGCCTTAGAATTTATACCTGTAGGGTTGCTTACACTGGAAACGTGTGCTTATGATAGGTACATATAGGCTTTTCCTTTTTAAAAAGGGTAGTTACAAACATGTTCTACTATAGATATTAGCATTATATTGTTTTGATTTAAATGCATCTTCTTAATCTTTGTTATAAACAATTTATATATTCAGAGAAGTGTTTTAAGTCCCAAATGATTTCACAATAATTCTTTAATGTGCAATGATTAAATGTTATTGTTATGAGCAGTGTTAAGAGCAAACAGGACTTCAGACATTACAAACTATGTGAACCGAGATTGGCAAGTGCAATGACAATGTGTATGATTGTGGTCAGCACTGATTACAGCCATGTTAGGCAATATACAGTATTAATTGCATTAGCCCATTCACACCTGGAACTTTTAATGGACAACTCCAGTTTTCAATTAAGTTAAATTCATTATTCGTTAAGTAGGGTTGTTTTTCACTTTATATGGCATGTTGACAAACAGTGCAAGGACTGGTCAGAGGGCTCCTTTAGAAGCCCTGTGACCAGGGTCTTCACTGTTTGCATAGGGTAAGCATACACTTACCCAATTAACTGTTTGTAAATGATGCATATATTTGTCACTACAGTTCAATGAGTTAATCTTACACACAACTAATGCCTGTTTTCTAACTTGAAGGTAGCATATTACTGCAGGACAAAAGTAATGGAGAAAGCTCATATACATGTAGATGTTTTCTGAGTAGCCTTTGTCATGTACTATGCTGTAATTTGTCTCTAAAGATTAGCATCATGCTTCATAAAAATGCTGCTGAATGCAAGATTTACTGTATTTTTTACTTAGAAAAGTTGGGTAATCAACAAACAGTGTAGATCCTTATCCATGGTGTTATTATGGTTATTAACCCTTTCAAACCTACAACTCTCTGTAGAGATTACTGATTCCATATGAAATGAGTGTAGACTCTGATCAGAGGGCTCCTATAGGAGCCCTCTGATCAGGGTCTACACTGTTTGATATTTTCATTGGTTTTTCTTGTTATACCAAAAATGCAACAGCAGACTAGTTCGAAGTACTTATACTAGAAGAACCAAAAGGATTATAACTACACACAAGATAAACTTATGGTTGAAAGGGTTAATTAATCGTGGTTTACTCTGGTGCAATATCTGAAAACTCCTGTTTGTCTCGTGGCTCAGCTTTGATTACTTTCATAACTAAAGGTGGTGTTTGTTTTTAGCTCGCCTGTACGTAGTACATGACGAGCTATTGCAATACCCCCGGTGTAGTCGTCGTCGTTGTCGTCATGAACGGCGTAAACAATTTTAAGAAAATGTCTATAACTTCTATGTCCCTTGAGGTATTGCTTTCATAGTTGGTATGTGTGTGTATATGATCAAGACCTTTCCATGCACAGAATTTTTTTGACCCCTGTGACCTTGACCTTGAACTTAGGGCCTGCGTTTAGGTTTCGAAATCTGCGTTTAGGTTTCGAAAAATGCCTTTAACTTCTATGTCCCTTGAGGTATTGCTTCCATAGTTGGTATGTGTGTGTATATGGACAAGACCTTTCCATGCTCAGAAAAATTTAGACTCCTTGACCTTGAACTTAGGGCCTGCGTTTAGGTTTCCAAATCTGCGTTTAGGTTTCGAAAAATGCCTTTAACTTCTATGTCCCTTGAGGTATTGCTTTCATAGTTGGTATGTATGTGTATATGGACAAGACCTTTACATGCAAAGAAAAATTTAGACCCGTGTGACCTTGACCTTGAACTTAGGGCCTGTGTTTAGGTTTTGAAAAATGCCTTTTACTTCTATGTTCCTTAAGGTATTGCTTTCATAGTTGGTTTATGTGTGTATATGGACAAGACCTTTCCAGGCACAGCAAAATTTAGACCCCTGTGACCTTGACTTTGAACTTAGGGCCCATGTTTAGTTTCGAAATCTGTGTTTTGGTTTCTCAAAAATTTTATTACTCCTATGTCCATTGAAATATTCCTTTCATATTCAGTTTGCATGTGTATATGGACAAGATCTTTCCTTGCATGCAAAATTTTTGAGCCCTCTGACCTTGACCTTGAATTTAGGACCGCGTTTAGGTTTCAAAGTCTGCGTTTAGGTTTCTCAAAATTTCTTGAACTCATATATCCACTGAGATATTTCTTTCATATTTGGCATGCATCTGTATATAGACACGACCTTTCCATGCATGCAAAAATATTAGCCCAGTGTCCTTGACCTTGAACTAAGGTCGCGAAAGGTTTTAGGTTTCGAAATCTGTGTTTAGGTCTCAAAAATGCTTATAATTCCTATGTCCCTTGAGGTGTTATTTTCATATTTGATTTGCCAGTGTATATGGACAAGACCTTTCCATGCAGGCAAAAAGGTTGACCTCTGTGACCTTGAGTGTGCTTTTAAGTTTCTAAAGGTGCCGGTGGCGAGCTTTGTTGTCTCTCTGACAACTCTTGTTTTGTGTAAATTTTGTTCAGAATTGTAAATTTCACCGTATGTGCCAAAGACTTCTAGGGGATTTCCCCTTCAGTTCACTGAAAAATAAATTACAAGAGATTTGTTGTTGCTAGTTTCCTTATTTTATCCTTATTATGGTGTCATAGAATTAATTTCAGAATTTAGGAAATTCGAGATACAGAAAAACCTCCCTATTACGATCCACTAAAACAAACACTAATTGATTGAACAAAAGACATGTGACAGTTCTAAAGCAAGGTGACAGTAGAACAGAAAGCTCCCAAAGGAGCTTTCTGTTGGACTGTCACCTTGCTTTAAGCTTAAAGCAAAGATGAACAATAAAGCAGAATGCTCTCAAAGGATTTTCTGCTTTACTTTCATCTTGCTTTAAGCAGTATTCTTCCTTAAATAGATGTAGGTGATTCACACTTTAGGCTATGGAGGAAAGAGTTAATTTGTGTGAAAGCTATAATGGACTTAACCATTTTCCCTATAGAAGCTTCTATCCCACATAGGTCTGTGGTTTCATGTCTCTGCTATGTCCATATCAAGAGCCACAGCAAACTTGTCAGCTGCAAACTATCTTGACTCATTTACTCCTGAAGCATCAAATGAACAATTCCAGTTTTCAACTAATATGTTTTGACAAACTAATAATGTTTTAATCAGTTTCTTGTTAAAATACAAACAGAGAAGATCATGATGAAAAGAGCCCTTTGATCTGGGTCTTCAATGTTTGCATAGGACAAGTGTACTCTTCATCAGTACACTGTTTGTAACCATTATACTGTTTGCAATAGGAACTTTTGATAATATAAATGAAACATTTTTTCTCCAAAACGATCATTTTATTCAACAGTAACAGGACAAAATGCAGTGCTGTGAACATAAGAATACAGAAGAATATATCTATTTAAAAATAACAGTAACAGTGGAGAAAGCGTTATTCTTTCCCGTTTTAACGCAAACGAAACGCATAGCAATAACATGTAAAAAAGACATTATTTCGACAATTTTGACTATTCATATCAATCTGAGTGGCAAACAGTTTGGGGCCTGATCAGACGCCGGGTGACCCGGCGTCTGATCTGGCTCCAAACTGATTGCATTGGAAATAATAGTTTTAGCCTAAACACGTTTATTGGGAACGAATAACGTTTTCTCCACTGTAATAATATATAATAATATAGCCTGGGAATATCAGTTGTCAGAGGTTAGCCTTTGGTGTAGCCAAGGATTTCTTGACAAGATCAGCTGCCTCAACGGATGTTCCCCAGGACACTGCAACTCCATTAGAGTAATGGCCATAGTTATGAACAACCTGGAAATAGACCAATACAGTAACCCCCCACTCTAATACAGCCTCTAATAAAAGTCATGCTTGTGCTGGAGGTTTGATGGCTATTTAGCTCTGATATGAATGTAGTGTACAGTGGTATAAGTTGATCACCTCATTAAATTTAAGGCACACCATATCTTTTGAAAAATAGTTAAGTACCTGATATAAATTGCTCAGAATACTGAACAAGTGTTTCAAACGGTAACCTAAGAGAGTTATTGACAATTTTTGTTGTACAAACAATTAAACTTAAACAAAAACGACACAGGCCATCCTAGGTGACTACAAAAGCTCGATTTGTTTAGAAAAAAATGGAGCTTTACATGACAATAAAACAAGTAAACATGATCAAAAGAACAAACAACCAAAGTTTGGCATTTGATGGGATTCAAAATTCTGACCTTATGTTTCACCGTTTGTAGAGTCCTGCACTACCATTGGGCCATCACCACACATGTTACTGAGATTGCATTTATGAGATATATAACTAATAATACAATAATAGTCTACTTATAATCAAGTGATTCAAAAGATGCTGGGCTGCCATTTCTCCAGATTTCTACCGAAAATTTCAGTCTTTTATCTTAGCATATTGTAGCTTAAAGCAGACTGAAAGTAAAGCAGAACGGGCCTTATAGCTTAAAGCAGGCTGAAAGTAAAGCAGAATGCGCCTTAATCGCGTTTGAAAAATAGAAAAAATGAAAATCATAGGATTTTCCATTATCAAATTATGGCAGCCCTGAAGATGTTATACATGTACTGTATTTCATGTAAATGTACCTTTAATTTCTGGTGGTTGAATCTCATCTCCTCTGCTTCTATTCTTATCATTGGCCTCATTGGTCTCAGGCCAACCCAAACATGGTCAATCTCGGCATGCTGAAGGGAAATAATAATCAAATTTGTGATTATAAAACCCATTACAATAACAGCTTGAAAGACAGGTGGAAGCTTAATTCAGAGCAAATGTGAGACACCTGCTCTACATGTGTAGCTTTCAAATCTCTAGTTGTTTTAAGGTTTCGGCCATAGGGACTATACCCATCTTTTACAAACAGGGTACCTTTAAAGAGAACACATGTCATATGCAAACTGAAGGTCCAGCTCAGAGGGACCTAGAAGACTCTGATCAGGGTTTGCTCTGTTTGTCATTTTGCAATAATTTGTTAAAAAAAAAAAGACACTTAATAGTAAGATATGGAACGGACTTCCATGCATAATTAATTGTATATAGAGACTCATTTTCCTGCAATTAACCATAGTATTGGCAATTGAATATATTTATAATATTCTAAGCATTGCCATTCTATTATGGAGTGTTGATGCTAGACGAAACAGTAAAATCTGGTTAAACCTCTGATGGATGCCTGTATGGATAGGTAATGAAGATAATCACTATATAAGCAGGGCTGCCATTTCTCCGGATTTTTCCGAAATCTTCGGATTTTTTTCTAGAACATGGTAACTTAAAGCAGGCTGAAAGTAAAGCAGAATGCGCATTAAGGCGCATTCTGCTTTACTTCCAGCCTGCTTTAAGTAGTCATGTGTCAACAAAAGTAGAAACAGGCTATGGGGTAGAGGTACGATTCATAAAATCGCACTTGAAAAAGAAAATTTTGAAATCTAAGGATTTTTTATGTCAACTTATGGCAGCCCTGACAAATCAAAGGAACCTTTAGATGTGGACAAAGCGTGGTACATCTCTGTAGAATGTCCTCCGTGTCTTCAGGGTCTACTTCAAGATTCTCATCCCGGACTTGCTTTGTACTTCCCAATGTCACCAGGTTCTCCCTGAATAAAGAAACAAAATGCTCGCCAGCACAGTCAAACTAGTCTGAAGCAGTCACTCCTTATGGAAGCACAGTGAAGAAGACGTTATTCTTTCCCAATAAACCCGTTTACGCTTAAACTTTTATTTTTAGTGTAAACAGTTTTGAGCCAAATTAGATGATTGGTAACCCGGCGTCTGATCAGGCTCAACTTTGCCACTCAGATAAAAGTAAATGGTCAGAATTGTCAAACAGTTGTCATTGTCTACATTTTTTTGCACTGTATTTGCGTCTAAATGGAAAATAATACCGTCTTCTCCACTGTTTGCTGATCTTTAAACACATGTTACTTACTTAATGCAGAACAAAAGTAACACAGAAACCCATAATCCTTTCTGTACTGCATTAAGCTTTCACTTGCTCCATATTGAACAAATTGTAGTCTCTTTAAAAAAGATTGATTGTAGTTTGGATCCAAACATATGGTAACACAAAATACAATTCAATAATGGCCAATTTATATGAAGCTCAATACAGGATGAAAGTCAATCAAAAAGCAGAAATGTTTGCATTTATTACCTAGCACTTGCCCTATTCCCAAAAAGAAGATGAAATGGGAGCATCGCAATTTGCCAAACCGTACATAATACGCCCACTGACAGCCTTTAAGTTATAGAATATCTGAGAACACCAAGGGCAGATAACTCTGTAACGAAATATTGAATGAATCTCAAACTTGACTCAGCTTCAGATCTTTATGCATATAACATTTGTGTGAGGTTTCATCAATATCCTTTTGACAGTTTTCCGGAAAAATGTCGGACAAACAAAATGTTGACGGACGGACGGACAGGGCCACGCCAATATACACCAACCTCTAATATAAAAATTATGACCAACCTTTAGATGTGGGGTATAAAAATGGACTTACCCTGGTATTATGAATGTTTGGTGACTCACTATACTCTCTGGGTTACAAAACCAGTTTCTAGCCCATGGTGCCTTTACCTACAAACATAACTTTCATGTTTAGGAAATATACTAGTATACAGTCAAGCATGTGTTTTAACAACCCAGAAACGTCACAAATTGATTAGACTCAATTGGAAAACTATTTGATATTAATTTTGATACTTGGTCATCAATTTAAAATGTCCACATTTAATTGCATTGCATTTGCTGTCAGCATTGTTTCAATGGGGAAGAATAAATTATTCCCCCCTGTTCACGTAGTTACAGTAAAACCTCTCCATTTTGACCACAACATTGTGTGAATTAGTAGGTGAATAAGATGGATGACTGCTTAAAGCAAGGTCACAGTAAAACAGAAAGCTTGCTTTATCAGATGTCACCTGACTTTTTTACAATCAATTAGCCTTTGTTTTAGTGGTTGTAATAGATAGGTTTTACAGTACTCTGACAGCTTGTGTTATTCCATACCTTGATAACTTGTCCTCTGACAGGGTATATTGTGTCATCCCCCACCAACTCCCGGCTCCCTAGACCTGTACAGTTTACCACTATGTCATACTGACCTATAAACTAAATAAAATGACAAACAGTTTTCAAAGACAGTCGTTACCCTTTACTCTATCATAAGATTCGCAATTTTACGCCTTTAAATCAGTCCTCCAATTAAGATAATAATTCAAATTTATAGTGTCATGTTTATTTATCATAAGAACTATTTTTTATATTCTAACGAATGGTAGCTTAAAGCAGGCTGAACGTAAAGCAGAATTAACCCTAATTCTCCCCGCAGCGTGTTTTAGTATTGAAGACAGATTGCTACTTAAAGCAGGCTTAAAGCAAAACAGAATGATCATTGAGGAGCATCCTGCTTTACTTTCAGCCTTATTTAAGCTAACATCTGCTGGGATATAATCAAAGGAGTAAAAAAACATTTCTGAAAGTAATGGGTTAAAGAGACTGAAACCCAAATGGTATGTTTTCGAAAAAAAATAAAATAATAAAGGTGATGCTGATGCATGTCTATACAGTAAAATATTTCTATTACGACCGATTTCAGGAAATACAAATTTCCCCAAGTTTTAAGCCGGTGGCTTTCTATTTTCCTGCCATCTTGCTTTAAAGCTGCCACCTGTCTTAAATGCTTTCAATAAGCCTACATTTCAGTATTCATATAAGAGAGGTTTTACTATACATGTACATGTATATTGTTGCAATATCCAAATGGCTGGGGTTTTTTTTGTACAGACTATAGATTTCACAATTTAAATTCTAAATGAACAATTTCAGTTTCCAATTTAGTCGAGTCCATTTATATATATAAAAAAAAAAAGTAAAGACAAAAACAATAATAATGACAAACAGTTCTGACACTGAGTAGAGGTCTTTTACGGGAGTCGACTGGTGAGGGTCTACACTGTAAGCAAAAGACAAGTGAACTCTTCTGTAAAGGGGATTGACTGTGCCAATATATCACCACAACTGAGGAAACGTCGAAAAGAAATTGTTGATGTATAGTGTTGAAAAATCAATTACTAGAGAAATATCTTCCAATACCCTTTTAGTATCAAATTACTTTTACTGGGAACTTACCTCTTTAAAACTAAAGATTTTACGCTGCTCTGTTGTACCCCCATTTTGTTTAAATCTGAAAAAACATTGACATTTTATGAACTAAAACAAGGTATTCAGCAAAACACGTTACTATCCCTTGTCTGCAGATTGCGACTTGAACGGTATTTGCAAATAATTTTGATCCAGATCAGGAGCCACGTGATCAAAGCTCATTTACACTGGTTTTCAGGTTTGTTCAATTTAACCCGTTACCCCATAGCCTGTTTCTGGTTTAAAGATGACAAGGTGCATTCTGCTTTACTTTGAAACTGCTTTAACTCTTAATAAAACAATGGTCTAAATTAGCTAACAATGTAGACTCAGATCAGAGATCTCCTATAGGAACCCTCTGACCTGGGTCAGCACTTTTGCAAATGTTATGAGTATATTTTAAACTGATCCATGGTGTTGAATGAGTTAGCCTTGCCTTTTAGTCAGCCACTGCAGGTATTTTGTTTGGTCCATGATTATTGTGGTAGCATTGTAACCATGCCTGAAAGGCAAGAAAATAAGAATTATATTTGGGATTGTTTTATTTATAAAACATTATTTCGATGTACAGTGGAGAAGGCGTTTAATTTTCTTTCTCAATAAACGTGTTTGCGCTAACCCGGTGTCTGATCAGGCTCCAAATTGTTTATGACTCAATATAGCATGAATGGTAGGAATTGTCGAACATTTCTCTTTTCTATGTTTATTGCGATGCACTCGCGTTTCGTTTGCGTTTAAATGGGATATAATTACGTTTTCTGCACTGATTAAAGTAATGTTTTAACCATTAGTTATTACCTCAATAGTACTCCCAAATGTGAAAATATCCCATAACCTATTATTTACATCCAAGTTTTTCCTTAAATAAACATTTTTACACCTTTAACTTATACCCCACTGAATAAAATTCTTGCACTTTATACAGTAATTAATACACATCATAATACCATGTAGATGGTTGGTTAAAGCAGGCTGAAAGTAACGCAGAATTGAGGATCATTCTGTTTTAATTTCAGCCTACTTTTACCCTTTCCTCCCCGAAGTTTAAATGGAAATTGCCAGTTTCAAATTTAGTCTAGTCCTTTTTTATTTTAAAGGATTGTTTGCATCGGACAAGTATACTCTTCATATGTACACTGTTTGCAAAGGATGCATATATGCGTGACTATGGTTCAATGGGTTAAGCAACAAACTGTCTTCAATCCTGAACACAAACTACAGAATTATATTGAAAAGTGACAAACAATGCAAAATTGACCAGAAGGCTCCTATAAGATTTCTCTAATCTTGGTCTACACTGTTAAGTCTGTTTGCGTAAGTGTACTCCTCACACTTTCACAGTTTGAAAAGGGTGCATATATATGTTTCGCTAGGGTTCAATGGGTTGGAGCAATTTTATCAGAGACCGAATTACTCAGCATCCTACCGTGAAACAAACTGTTTACAAATGGTAGTTGGTTGAGTAGTGCTCAATAAATATAAAGTACTCCCTCTCTTACATTTGCAAACAGCTTGAATCCAAATCAGACGCCGCGTAACTCGTCATTATGGTGGTTTTTATCTTATCTGTAAAAATGTCCACTTTGTGACTGAAAACAATAGCAGACAATTTTGAGCAGACGATATTGCAGCCGTGAAAAGGTTTGACATGATGGTCGTGTTTGGAAACGGTGGCAAGCGTTGTTGTAAGAAGGGACTCGTTGTTAAGATGGTCGTTGATGTGAGGGAGCACTGTAGTCTATTATAATATTTATCAAAGGGATTGTTCTTACTTGAATTCTGATGGGAAATTAAACTGTTTGAAATCTTCATCCTTCATTTTGCGGAAGCAAAACACATAGTGCTGTAACATAGCGTCCTGAAACAAATCAAAACAACCTGACTTTTAAAAGGATACTGACACAAACTGATGGGGAGTAAAACCTCAAAGTCACTACAGTGAAACCCCTCTAAAACGGAACCTCTAAATACCGAACTCTCTCTAAACCGGACAAAAACTTTGGTCCCGTTTCCAATCCTTCTTTATTTTAACCCATTACACCATAAATATGTCTTTGATTTATTCCTACACTGAAGAAAATACATTCATGAATATGTATCATCAGAAATATTTTCTACATGTATATTCTAGCAAATGATAGCTTAAAGCAAGTTAAACGTAACGCAGAATGCGCCTGAACCTGCTTTAAGTTATCAGCTATCTTCCATACTAGACACAAGATATGGGTTAAACCCCCTGTAAACCGGCAACCCCTCTATTAAACCGGACATTAATGTTGTCCCCACACATGTTCGGTTTAGAGGGGTTTCCCTATACTCCAAACAAGGATCATTTTATGAAAACATTTGACTTGTTTTAAAACCAAAACAATTTCATTGCATTATTGCATATCCCCTGATGAAGACGTAACTGTCGAATATATATTTAATTAGAATATTGCAGCACTGTAAGAGTAACTTAAAATCTCAACCATATATATACAGAGTATATATACAGAGGGGACAGACATACAGAGACAGACAGAGATGGACACGATAGCTTCTTGAAAATAGAAATTGATGCTGTGCCAGTCATACTGTGTATTCCTTCCTTGTAACAACGACACCATTTGAGATCAAGGCACCGCTCTTTCCTGCCTCCGGACCAGTGGCTAACAGGCGAAAAAACTCCCACGAGTCCTTGCACCATTTCCTGAAATAAAACTCCTTGATACAGTACATGTATTAACCATTTCGGCGCCAAATTAATTGTGCTGTTTGCCCCTTCGCCGTTCTATTGTCGTCTGCCTCAATAGTGTTGTTTGCAAGATCGTTTCAAAGTATTTTCAATAATAGTATGACATAAGAAATTTCAATACGAGTGTCGAACAGTTTGGATCCTGGTCAGAAACCAATCTATATAAATATATCCTTATGCTCAACACATAACGTTCTATAATGTCAGCGGTACCTGCTAGGTTGCTACTACGAACATTAAACAGAACAATGCTTCATACGTATAAGGCAGGTGACAACTGTTAAAGCAAGTTACTTTATAAGCAAAGCTGAAAAATCGTGTAGATGCTTTCTACTTCTCGCAGGCCAATATACAGTGTGCTATAGGTCATGTCACAATCTGTATTTACCCAGATTCTATTCACCCTTGAAACTTCGAGCGAACACATGTCCAATTAAATCAAGTTATTTCATGACTATAAGAATTGATTTTACAATATAGTCAAATTGCACTTTGACAAACATTGTAGACCCTGATCAGAGGGCCCCAGCCCTCTGATCTGGGTCTATAATGTTTGCATATGGCACATGTTCAATACGCTGGTACACTGTTGGTCAGGGACGAGTATACTCGTCACTAGGGTCCATTGGGTTAACACCATTAGTGTATTACAGTGTTCCCTCCCTACAACGGTCCTCCCAACAACGGCTCCCTCCTTATAACGACCTGTATCGCTGTTCCCCAAAACACGACATTTATAACTCACGGCTTCACTGCTGAAATATCGTCTGTTTAAACTTGTCGTCTGCTGTTTTTTTTCAAAATTACACAAAAGTGGACGTTTTGATAGAATACATATAATAACGAGTGACAAACAGCTTGAATCCAGATCAGACGCCGCGTTACTCGGCGTCTGATCTGGATTCAAGCTGTTTGCAAATTTAAGTCAAGTCTTAATTTTCCCTCTCTGTAACGACTCCCTCCGAACAACACACACAATCTGTGTCTCCTATTAGGTGTCGTTGTAGAGAGGGAGTTCTGTATGAGTGACAATACGGTAAGCTATTGCACGGGCCTTACCTAACTTTACTTTCCGGCTCATTCTGAAAGGCTGAATACGTTGGAAACCAAATCCCTCCACTTCCAAAGCTCGTGGTATCCTGATCGAACTTCTCCGCAATGACCTTGACCTCTGCCCCATGGACTCTTCTCTGGACATTTAAGGCTGTCGAAAGACCGATCACTCCAGCCCCAACAACTGCGATCTTGACAACCATAGTTGTTACCTATTTTCTGTAAGTTTATATAAATGAAGTACCTGTATACTCAGATATATATTTTTCATGTTTCTTGTATTGCAGGGCTGTCATTTCTCCGGATTTTTCCTGTAGTCTTCGGATTTTTATTCTTGCAGATGGTAACTTAAACAGGCTGAAAGTAAAGCAGAATGTGCCGTAAGGTGCATTCTGCTTTACTTTCAACCTGTTTTAAGCAGTCATGTGTCTTCGAAACAAGAAACAGACTACGGGGTAAAGGTACTATTAGTAAAATTGCATCTGAAAAATGGAAAATTTGAAATCTTAGGATTTTTAATATCAACTTATGGCAGCCCTTGTATTGTTTAAACATTCAACTGCTATAATTTCGTCCTTTAAGGTTATCACTTACAGTCGGTTGACAATAAAACACAACAGGAGCATACTGATTAATGTATAGCAGACATCTCCGAGTAGGGGAACTTTCTGCTTTTCTTTCATTCCGCTATTTAAAGTCAGCAAATGTCTGTCACACTTTGAAAGTAAAAGGCCGTTGTCCCCTGTACCGTTTCCATTTCTCAGATATTTTCCATCCTCATCTCTACTTGGAGTAGACGTTATATTACTTATTCCCCAAATGAACGCGTTTAAAAGGCAACGATGACCGCTGAAAACAGTTTGGAGCAAGTTAAGACGCCTGGTAACCCGGTGTCTGGTCAGGCTCTTTTTGCCACTCAAAATGATATAAAAACAAGTTTTTGTTGTCTTTTTTAAAGTTTTTTTCTACATTTTATTGCATTTGCGTTTCATTTGCTTTTAAAAAGAGAAAGAAGTGTATCTCCGAAACCATTGTCTCTATAACTGTGTAAGTGTAAATTGTGGAAATTATAGAAGTTATGAAGAAGTTCTACTTGAATTTACATATGTTCAAACAGTTATAGTAGAACTATATTTTTTACACTACTTCATTTTTATCTGCTGAACCCTTATCGTGCTAAGCGCGACTTGGTTAATATTTTTAAACAGCTTCAAGCGGCTTTTGATCTAGATCCAAGCTGTTTGCTACTCATATTAATATTTTCTTCAGTTTAAAAATGATATAATTTGTTTTCACTGATAGACGCAAAGGTTTGAATCTCGACCAGAATCGGCACCATATGACCATATCATGTGTCGCGGTGCCGTAAAATCCAACTCTATCAATGAATCAATCTCGATCAGAAGCCAAGTTTGTCGGCGTCTGATGTTCTGATCAGGATCCCAACTGTTTCATACATGCTCACATATCAGTAGATACTTTTAGGGCTAGCATAGGGGAAAACACGGCAATTTAACCCATTACCCCATAAATACGCATTTTACTCTTTTAATTAATACCTCCACTGAACAAAACAGTTCCAATTTATACAGTCATTAATAAGTATAAAACAAAACATTTTATTTTATTCTAGCAGACGGGAGCTTAAAGCAGGTTGAAAGTAAAGCTTTCAACCTGCTTTAAGACAAAGTGGCCACCTAATCTTCAAAACTTTGGCTAGAAACAGGCTATGGGGTAATGGGTTAAGCAGAATAATTTTATTGAATGTTCAAATGGTTAATAACTAACCGTGAACAGATATAGGGTTTAAATGTTTATAGATACGCACCACGTGCACTTGCACGGAGACAATACCATGGTGTTTTGCAGAAGTTGATGTTTTAGACCGTACTTCAGAACCGAAAGTAGCTGGATGTAAACAAAACATGTACATAAACAACACGGATACATTTACCTTCTGCACGCGGTGGGCGAATGTTTGATAATCATTTCAAACAGTCTGGGTCTAGACCAGACGCCTACACAGTTTGACACTGATAAATCTAATCCGTTTTGAAAACTGATGCAGAAGACCATTTTTGCAGACGACAATTTGCGTAGCATGCTGAATGTTAACAGAGTCATTCATTTTCCAATACAACACACAGCAGGAAAAACTGGCTCTACACATATGCGCTGTCCTCATTAGTTTTGTATAACCCCAATGTTCTGCATCTGCTTTGAAATTGTCGGATGCAAAAAATGTTCAATTAACCCTTAGCCCGCCAAATAAATTGTCGTCTGCTATATTTCTCGTCTGCTTCAAGTTTCAAAGTGCTTCAAAGTTGCTCAAAATTGCTGAAAATGTTGTCCGATTGTCAAACAGCTTGGATCCGGATGAGACGCCGAGTTACTCGGCGTCTCATCCGGATCCAAGCTGTTTGCATATGGAGCTATAGTCGTGACTGGCAGGCTAAGGGTTAAGATGTATATATTTTTTTAATCAAGGAAACTTAAAGATGAGTGTTTAACCGTTTAAATCAATATTAAATGCTGCATCTGGTCCGATCTAATGCAAATATCAGACACTTTGCGGTCATTCGTTAGAAAACCTTCACCTTAAAGCGACTCGCAACCGGATGGTGTACTTGTCAAAATAAAATAAAATACTCAAATAAAAGCAAATTTGTGGCATTATTTGGCTTCTGACATTAAAAAAATATGATCAGTCCAAAAAAAGTCTCCAGAATCGTCACCGAATCTTAGATTTTTAGATATTTTCAATCGTTTTTCTATACCGACTAGTAGACGGTATAGTTGTTGTTGTTGCTTCTCTACACGGGCTCAGACATAAACACGAGCCGAATTACGAAGGTGTATGCACTTTCGATTGCTACACATTGAAATACGATAAATCGATCCGAGATAAACAGATAGTTCCGTGGTCCATTGGTCTAAGCGGTTTCCCCTATTTTGCCTTCTGTCCGCCAATGCCGGGCCTCGGGTTCGAATCCCACCAGAGACCAATATTTTTTTTTATTGAAATACATTTTTTTAAACAGAATTTCTTATCCTAAACTAATTCTTTACCATTTATATAAGCGTTTGACACATATTTACAATTTACTATTTTTAATGCACCATCTGGTTGCGAGTCGCTTAAATGAAGGATTTAAAACTATAAAGCTGAATGCACCGGTTGGCGCTTTCTGTTTTAATGTTGTGACCAGCATTAATTAAGCAGTCCAGTATCTGTAAATATCTTAGTCATATTTCAAACCCATGGTTGACTGATTCACTACTTTGATGAAATAAAAATATATAGAACCAAGTACATGTACCTACGAATCTCGATCTCTTAAATGTCTTACTTATCCGTGCATGTATTTCTATCGTTGAATTTCTTACTATATAGCTTGGATCGAAACTACCCGATGTACGGCTTTTAAAAGCGATTATGAGATATCGAAGTTCAACAGCAAGCACTTACAGGTTTATTGTTTATTTCTGTCTCATCAATGTACATCAAACAAATAATACAAACATATATGATAAAAGAGTACATTGCCACTCTATATAGAGTTATAGGAGACTATGGTTATCACATGAATATTTCCAATCCCCAACTTCATGAGCAATCTCCTCAGTACCACCTCACCCATTATCATTTTCAATGAGCCTACCCCACTCATGTGTCACCTGCCAGTAGGCATAAAAAAAAAGAAAAAAAAAAGGGGGGGGGGGTTAAATATCAAATATTCATACCAATGATGCAGAAGTAATGTATCATTACATGAATATTGTCATCTTATACTGTCATCAATCTCTCTATATTAATAAGTGAAATTTCACCTTTAAAGTTTTAAAGTTTCACTCTTTCCTGAGTATTCAGGACCATCACATAGAAAAGGGGAGTAACTCTTACTGTATTGGTACCAGGGTTATAAATTCTGTATTAGCAACTACCATTTTTTATATCCCTTAAACATATGAAATTTCATTTCAAGTTTTCAAGTTTACATTAAAGTATAGGTAAGGAGGAAATGTGGAAGGGGAATAACTCTTATATAAGATGTATGATGATGTATATAATTCAACTAACGTCAATTGGCAATTAAAACGAAGGTAGTTACCGAAGAGTCTTCGGTTACTGTAAAACCTAGAGTGTTTAATGCATTTGATTGCTATTCAATTTGTTCTCGAATACTTTCCACGCACATATATAGTGTCTAATGACACAGAAAAGCAATTCCTATTTTCGGCTTAACTAATACTCCTTTATTCTCTTCATTAGATTTTACATAGAATTAACCTGTAGATATGCACATAAATATTGAATCATACATGATAAATCGACTTCGATTTCTCGAAATGGCTTAAGTCGAACATATTCGTATTTCAAAGTTCAAACGTGGCTTCGGATATATTCGACTTAAGTGAGTTCAAAATAATGGAACTGAACTGTAGAAATACTAGTATTTTCGACTTCAGCGAGTTCGACTTACCGAGGTTCGGCTGTACAAGTACAGTAGAACCTCTCTATTACGACCACTAAAATGTGTCAAATATTAGTCGTTTAAGACAGGTGACTGCTTAAAGCAATGTGAAAGTGAATCAGAAAGCCCCTACAGGAGCTTCCTGTTTCACTTTCACATTGCGTTAAGCTGTCACCTGTCAATTATACATACAATTAGTCTTCTTTTTAGTGGTCGTAGTAGAGAGGCTCTACTGTACATGTATATAGTTACCTTAGAGGTAGATGAACGTCTGCTGGCAGATCACGTATATGTCCCTGTGTTATGTATATTATGTACAGTTAACACTGTTAAAATGCAAAGCCACCCCTGTCATCTGTAACTGTGATTTGATGAACCAAAACACTGATAACCCGAAATAATAATCACCAGCATAGCAAAACATCACATAGGCCTAGTACAGTTAACGTTTTCAAGGTCACAGTGCGCGCGCACTCATGTTCAACGAGTATTGGGCGCGAGTTTGTCGTCTGCTTTAAAAATGTTTTTCTTACTAGATCTACAGTCAAGGCTGTATTAGGCGCCTTTTTTGGGGGGAAAGCATACAGGACATCATAGAAACGTGAAAGCTAAATGCATCATAGAAATAATGAAGAAAGCTAGATCTATAATTTATATTATTTTATAGATCTAGTTCATCTAAAGATCTAGCGACACACTCACATAGGTGTCCGGCTAAAAATTTTTAAAAAATGTTTGTCTACTGTAGTGCTAGATCTATCATCTAGCACTACAGTAGGGAAATATATTTTCTTAGCCGGACACCTATGCACACTCACTGTCACACTGTATATCTAGATCAATAAGAGACTGCTGATGGATATTGCAATACATGAGAACTTAATTAACCAATTCAAGCACTAGCGATGAGTATACTCCGCCGAATGAATAGTCATTCACTAAAATAGCCAGGCACAAATGCGTTAAGTATCCCCGTAAAGCATATCTACTTGAAGCGTGGATATGTTATATGTACAATCGATCTTAAGGGATGTAGAGGCACATAAAGTGTGTTGGCAGAGGTTTTAATTTCGTGTCTGTTTGTACAGTGGAGAAGGCGTCATTCTCTCTCGTTTAAACAAACACGAAACGCATTCTCAATGCAATAAAATGAAGAAAATTTATCCGAGCGTCAAACAGTTTAGAACCTGATCAGAAGCTGGGTTACCCGGTGTCTGATCTTGCTCGAAACTGTTTTTGTAATAGACATAAGGATTTAAGCATACATGCGTTGATTGAGAAAGAATAACGTATCCTCCATTGTATATTCCCAAATTTAGATTCTAGGCACTTTGATTGAACAAGCATCGGTATGGGTGTCAAAAAGTTGCGATCCCTTTAACTCTTCCAACACTAAGTAACTTTTGTGAGTTATAAGACTCCATTGTTGACCGTTTTAGTTACCAAAACCTGAATCAGTCTACTTGGAAGTCTGGGCAGTTTAACAAATACTGGTATATAAACTACCAAACAGTGTAGATCGAGATCAGGGGGCTCCTATATAAGCTATCTGATTTCTATTTATAAACACATATTAGAGATTTGGATCACTGCTCAACACAAACAACAACCGGAAATTTCAAAATTTGATGAAGTTAGAAGACAAATCTTATGGGGAAATAGGTTTATCAAATCTAAAAACAAATGCTTAATTTATAAGAAATGGATAGATTCCGGAATTCTGTTTGTTAATGACATAATTAATAATGTAGGACAAATACACCATACAAGTATATTAAATAAATTAATTGACAAAAGAAATTGGCTTACAGAATTTAAAACATTAACACAATCAATAACCAAGAAGTGGAAAGTGTTACTAAATTCTGAGATGTCTCGCAGAACTAAAGTTGACACTTCTTTACAGTTAGTGTTTTTTAAACGCAACTTAGAAGATTGCAATAATAAGTTTATATATCAGCATATTTTATCTATCAAATTCCAAAAACCTATTGCACACCGATACTGGATAAATAAATTTGCAAACATCAAATGGCACCATGTATATACGTTCATAAATAACATATTTGATAACAGACTAAAACAATACAGATATAAAGTTATCAACAACATATTTCCCGTAAAATCGATAAGATTTGTTTGGAAAATGATACCTTCTAACTCATGTAACAGATGCAATGCCACAGAAGATTATGAACATGTGTTCTTTAACTGTTCTGCTGTTCAAACCTTCTGGCAAAGATCTAGCGACACACTCACATAGGTGTCCGGCTAAAAACCTAGCACTACAGTAGGCAAATATATTTTTTTAGCCGGACACCTATGCACACTCACTGTCACACTGTATATCTAGATCAATAACTTGAGAGACTGCTGATGGGTATTGTAATACATGAGAACTTAATTAACCAATTCAAGCACTAGCGATGAGTATACTCCGCCGAATGAATAGTCATTCACTAAAATAATCAGGCACAAATGCGTTAATTATCCCCGTAAAGCATATCTACTTGAAGCGTGGATATGTTATATGTACAATCGATCTTAAGGGATGTAGAGGCACATAGAGTGTGTTGGCAGAGGTTTTAATTTCCGCGCTAAAACTAGTGTCTGTTTGTACAGTGGAGAAGGCATCATTATCTCTCGTTTAAACAAACACGAAACGCATTCTCAATGCAATAAAATGAAGAAAATTTATCCGAGCGTCAAACAGTTTAGAACCTGATCAGAAGCTGGGTTACCCGGTGTCTGATCTGGCTCGAAACTGTTTTTGTAATAGACATAAGGATTTAAGCATACATGCGTTGATTGTGAAAGAATAACGTATCCTCCATTGTATATTCCCAAATTTAGATTCTAGGCACTTTGATTGAACAAGCATCGGTATGGGTGTCAAAAAGTTGCGATCCCTTTAACTCTTCCAACACTAAGTAACTTTTGTGAGTTATAAGACTCCATTGTTGACCATTTTAGTTACCAAAACATGAATCAGTCTACTTGGAAGTCTGGGCAGTTTAACAAATACTTGTATATAAACTACCAAACAGTGTAGATCGAGATCAGGGGCCCGTTTTACTAAACTACTTACGCAAATTTTTTGCCTAAGTCAAAATCGTGTTACTCTTATTTTTCGATCATAAACGTTTGCAAACAGCAAATAGCCAGATCAGAGGACGCGCTAAAAGTGCGTCCTCTGATCTGGCTATTTGCTGTTTGTAGTAAGTGATAATAAAAAATATAAATTAAAATTTAAAATTTTGACGTACGCAAAAATTTTGCGTAAGTAGTTTAGTAAAACGGGACCCAGGGGGCTCCTATATAAGCTATCTGATTTCTATAAACACCATATTAGAGATTTGGATCACTGCTCAACACAAACAACAACCGGAAATTTCAAAATTTGATGAAGTTAGAAGACAAATCTTATGGGGAAATAGATTTATCAAATCTAAAAACAAATGCTTAATTTACAAGAAATGGATAGATTCCGGAATTCTGTTTGTTAATGATATAATTAATAATGTAGGACAAATACAACATACAAGTATATTAAATAAATTAATTGACAAAAGAAATTGGCTTACAGAATTTAAAACATTAACACAATCAATACCCAAGAAGTGGAAATTGTTACTAAATTCTGAGATGTCTCGCAGAACTAAAGTTGACACTTCTTTACAGTTAGTGTTTTTTAAACGCAACTTAAAAGATTGCAATAATAAGTTTATATATCAGCATATAATATCTAACAAATTCCAAAAACCTATTGCACACCGATACTGGATAAATAAATTTGCAAACATCAAATGGCACCATGTATATACGTTCATAAATAACATATTTGATAACAGACTAAAACAATACAGATATAAAGTTATCAACAACATATTTCCCGTAAAATTGATAAGATTTGTTTGGAAAATGATACCTTCTAACTCATGTAACAGATGCAATGCCACAGAAGATTATGAACATGTGTTCTTTAACTGTTCGGCTGTTCAAACCTTCTGGCAAAGATCTAGCGACACACTCACATAGGTGTCCGGCTAAAAAACCTAGCACTACAGTAGGCAAATATATTTTTTTAGCCGGACACCTATGCACACTCACTGTCACACTGTATATCTAGATCAATAACTTGAGAGACTGCTGATGGGTATTGTAATACATGAGAACTTAATTAACCAATTCAAGCACTAGCGATGAGTATACTCCGCCGAATGAATAGTCATTCACTAAAATAATCAGGCACAAATGCGTTAATTATTCCCGTAAAGCATATCTACTTGAAGCGTGGATATGTTATATGTACAATCGATCTTAAGGGATGTAGAGGCACATAGAGTGTGTTGGCAGAAGTTTTAATTTCCGCGCTAAAACTAGTGTCTGTTTGTACAGTGGAGAAGGCATCATTATCTCTCGTTTAAACAAACACGAAACGCATTCTCAATGCAATAAAATGAAGAAAATTTATCCGAGCGTCAAACAGTTTAGAACCTGATCAGAAGCTGGGTTACCCGGTGTCTGATCTGGCTCGAAACTGTTTTTGTAATAGACATAAGGATTTAAGCATACATGCGTTGATTGTGAAAGAATAACGTATCCTCCATTGTATATTCCCAAATTTAGATTCTAGGCACTTTTATTGAACAAGCATCGGTATGGGTGTCAAAAAGTTGCGATCCCTTTAACTCTTCCAACACTAAGTAACTTTTGTGAGTTATAAGACTCCATTGTTGACCATTTTAGTTACCAAAACATGAATCAGTCTACTTGGAAGTCTGGGCAGTTTAACAAATACTTGTATATAAACTACCAAACAGTGTAGATCGAGATCAGGGGGCTCCTATATTAGCTATCTGATTTCTATAATCACCATATAAGAGATTTGGATCACTGCTCAACACAAACAACAACCGGAAATTTAAAAATTTGATGAAGTTAGAAGACAAATCTTATGGGGAAATAGATTTATCAAATCTAAAAACAAATGCTTAATTTATAAGAAATGGATAGATTCCGGAATTCTTTTTGTTAATGACATAATTTATAATGTAGGACAAATACACCATACAAGTATATTAAATAAATTAATTGACAAAAGAAATTGGCTTACAGAATTTAAAACATTAACACAATCAATACCCAAGAAGTGGAAATTGTTACTAAATTCTGAGATGTCTCGCAGAACTAAAGTTGACACTTCTTTACAGTTAGTGTTTTTTAAACGCAACTTAAAAGATTGCAATAATAAGTTTATATATCAGCATATAATATCTAACAAATTCCAAAAACCTATTGCACACCGATACTGGATAAATAAATTTGCAAACATCAAATGGCACCATGTATATACGTTCATAAATAACATATTTGATAACAGACTAAAACAATACAGATATAAAGTTATCAACAACATATTTCCCGTAAAATCGATAAGATTTGTTTGGAAAATGATACCTTCTAACTCATGTAACAGATGCAATGTCACAGAAGATTATGAACATGTGCTCTTTAACTGTTCTGCTGTTCAAACCTTCTGGCAAAGTATCGTAAGAATTTTCAAAATATGTGGGATAAACCCTTCAAACTGTTATATTTGGCTACACAATTCAAAATGAAGCATATTTTAATGTTAATTTAATGCTAACACTTGTTGGATTTTGCATATATAAAGCATATTTTTAAGCAATAACTGGACAAATCAAATTGATATTTTACACTTGTTTATTCAGGAATGTAAAGTTCTGTTTGAATTGTTTAAACGAAAAGGAAAACGTAACTCTTTTATTATAAAATTTTCAAATGCACTGAGCGAGCTTTAGAAGCCGCATTATATTATATTACATGTACAGTGTAACTGTTTTTATATATGTATAAATATGTAAATATATACTATATTGAATAAAAAAAAGAAAAGAAAAAGGAACCATCTGATCTTGGTCTAGATCTACATTCTTTGGAAATGTTATGAGTGTATATTAAACGATCAATGGTGGTGAAAGAGTTAAGAACCGTAGTAGACCATAGTATATTTAATATTTTGCCAATTTCGATTCTACTTTGAACAAAGTCGTTGATCGCAGTGTTTCTACGGCGAACTATGTTTCACACGAGCTACCATCAACTACGAGGTGACTTCTTATTGTTCTCGTCGTAGACGGGTCTGTTTTCTCTTTAGACCCCCCAGTTTCTGGATAAATTTAACCAATCAGGAATGATCAGAAATCAAGGCCAATGACCGTTTCCTTGAATTGCAGTACTCTCATTGGCCAATAGACCGAAATGGTCTAGACTGGTGTTCTGTAGTTTCTTTCACATTTATCTTGGAGGTTAACCCTTGCAAAACAACGAGATAGAGTCTACATTATTGCTGTTACTATAAGTGTATTCGACTGGCAAAGCGTTAGCTATTCCATCAAGTGAGATTACACCACGAAACAGATCTGACCATTCAAAAAAATGGTTTATGGATTATGTTTGACGTCTATTGCTCAACAAACTCAACAAGGGTTTACAACCTATATATTTCATACTCCACGGCGAGTCGGACCATGACGTCACACTACCAGTCGAACAAAATATGTGCTCCACGAGATTTCAAGGGGTTGCTCCACGAAAATTATCCAGTCGAAAACGCCTATTGTCATAAGTTCTAAATTTAGCGTGGATAACCTCTAAATTTAGCATTTGGGACATTATGTTTATAACATGAAACAAGATAGACATGCTAAGTTTATAATTATAATGAATACTATACCCACTAAAATTTAAACCTGAGACGGAATGTATGGAAGGCCGGTGCGCCATGCTAATTGCTAGTTGTAAAATGCCAAATGCTAAATGCGAAATGCTTTTTGTGAAATATTAAATCTATTTGCTAAATGCGAATTGCTATTTGCGAAATGCGAAATGCTATTTGCCAATGCCAAATGCAAGTAGCTATTTGCCAAATGCTTAATGCTATTTGCTTTGGCGGGTTCTTGAAAAGGCGGGTTTTTTTTTTCAATCATTTAACTTTCAGCAAATCGCTTTTAGCATTAAGCAAATCGCATTTAGTACAGCAATTCGAATTTGGCATTTAGGAACTTGCGAATAGCATTTTTGCAATTAGCATTTAGCATTTCTGCAATTCGCAAATGGCATTACGCAAAACGCGTTTCGCAATCAGCATCTAACATTTGGCATTTTACAAATAGCATTTAGCATTTAACACCCCTAATGAGATTTTTATTTAATTAGCATTTCGCAGTTCGCATTTAGCATTTCGCAAATAGCATGGCGCACCGGCCTTCCATAGGAATGTCTTTTTTTCAGCGGAGCTGCATGGTATCTATTTAGACCAACATATTTAACCAATCATATTTGATCAGAAATTTGAATTAAGAGCACCGGTTGAAAAATGAATTGTCTGATTGGATAGTAGCCAGGGCTCCAGATAAGGGGTGTATTTCAAAACTGTTTTTATTTATTTCTGCATTAAACCCTATGGTGTCAATAAAATTTGATCTTCGACATGATCAAAATGAGTAGTAACACCATAGGGTTTGGTGCTGAAATGAGTGAAAAATGTGATTGGTTCAGTTTACTCCCTCTTATCTGGAGCCATGTAGGCTGGTCTATGCACATTACAGTTTTACTAGATATAAATTAAGAGTGTAAAATTTAGAGACATAGACTGCAATTTACTACACTGTGCTGATGCAATCATGCTTCTATTTTAAGATATGATATCTGAAATCGTTTTATAGATATACAGAAGCAGCTAAGATTAAGTGTAAGATAATCTACAGCAGAGATCTGTATGTTTGTGTAGTTATAGTTTGTTTGTTTCAAGAAACTCTATGAATGAAGTTTGATGTATAGAAAAATAGATTAATGTGATGATCTTCTACCAGTAGCTAGCATATAAGTTAAATTGTTGTTTTGTTTTGCATTTCTGTACATGATAGTTTTGCATTTTAAATAAAAGTTACTGTTTCCATTGTATGTTTTTTTTGCTTTTCTATCCAACATATTACAATTCTTTGAAAACCTCAATTTCATTCAATTTTGCGCACCCATCAATACCATTAGTTCAACCACTCATTCCGCTGAATATCTTTTTTAGAGATATTTCTTGTTAGATGTATTTCTTTGTTGCCTCTTTACCACCAATATGTCGTCTGCTCTAAGTTATGGTTAGAACATATTAAGTGAAATCTTAATTGTGAAGAAAGGCGTAAAGAGCGGCAACGAGTGAGTCCCTTCTTAGCCATTAATATTTCACTTAATATGTTTTAATTAACTTAGAAAATAACCTATACTTTGATTAACCCATTCCAACGTTTTTAGTGAACAAAGCCGCTATTCTGGTCGTGAGATCGCCAAATATGGCAGTGTTTACAACTAGTTGCTATGAGGCGGGGTTATCTATACCGCGTGCAGACACCACGCGACGTCGAAAAAATAACAAAATTCTTAATGATTAAGTGTCGTACTTAATGGGGTACAAAAGCCAGTTTGATGGTTTAAAATGTAGGTTATATTCTAATATTGATGTCTGCAAAATCGTTTTAAGGATAGATTTAAGACAGTAAGATTGAAGAAATCTGGAAAAGAGTGTCACAATCTGATAAGAATCCAAACTGTTTACTTATTTCTACCCATTTAATATATTCCTTCACTCAAGAAAATAGTTCCATCTTAAACAGTAATGAATATGCACCATAACAACATTTACTATACCCAAACAGATGGTACATGTAGCTTAATACCCTTATACTACTGGAAAGGAATATAAACATCATTTGCAAACGGTTCAGATGGAGCCCTCCGGTCTAGGTCTGTACAATTTGCCATATCTCAAAATATATCGAGGATTATTAAGGTAGTATGCCCCAAATGAAATCAGGCCGATTTCGGTTTATACATATATCGGTACTTAACAGACGGGTTGTATCGAAACTGTTCGTGGCTATTGCAGTACAGACATTCAACTTACGAGAATTGTCGATCGCTCTACGTATAGAGTATCGATATAGACTAACAGTTTGTATGCTTTTTCTTTCGGAAAAATACCATAACGATGTTAAACACGCTTGTGATTCAGATAATACACCGAGTACTTCGGAGTCTCACCTGGATCCAAATTGTTTGGAATAGTTATTCCAAACTCGCCCACAGCGTGCAATGTTTAACATGTTTCTGGGCTATAACAGCTTCGATCTAGATCAGATGCTGGGACCCAAACAGTTTTTAAGTTCACGTAACGTCCCCTCTACCATTCTGAAAGCCAACTTCACAGTTCTACAATGGCGCGTGATTTATTCTCTATATACACAAAGATAAAATTCACCATGGTAAATGTACATGTGTATTCTTCAATAAATCATTTTATGCAATGCATTGCCTAGACACGTCGTCAATTTCCAGGCGAATTAAAATCATTTTCCCCTGAAACTTCCAATGAACAATACCTGTTAACAACAAATGCTGGTCCATTTAGGACTACCGTATTTAGGGTTGTTTTTGTCATATATTGCAAACTGACAAACATTAAAGTCCCTGATGAGAGGGCTCCTGTAGACAAATGAACCCTTCACAGGTACACTTTTGATAAAGGACACATACAGTGGAGAATGCGTTATTCTTTCCCAATAAACGCGTTTACGCTTAAACTATTATTTGCAGTGCAAACAGCTTGGAGCCAGATCAGACGCCGGGTAACCCGGCGTCTGATCAGGCTCCAAACTGTTTGCCACCAAGATAAACATGAAATATCAGAATTGTCCAAAACTTGTTCTTTTCTACGGTTTAGTGCTTTGCATCTGCGTACGTTTGCGTTTAAACGGGAAAGAATAACAGATTCTCCACTGTATATGCACTATGGCTCAATGAGTTAACACCACTCGGCTTGTCTCCAGGGGCCCGTTTTACTAAACTACTTACGCAAAAATTTTGCGAAAGTCAAAATCGTTTACCTTTTATTTTTCGATCATAAACGTTTGCAAACAGCAAATAGCCAGATCAGAGGACGCGCTAACAGCGCGTCCTCTGATCTGGCTATTTGCTGTTTGTAGTAAGTGAGAATAAAAATTATAAATTAAAAATTAAAATTTTGACTTACGCAAAATGTTTGCGTAAGTAGTTTAGTAAAACGGAGCCCTGATTAATATACACATATACATTGACTCATTGTAATTCAACAACGGCATTGAACACTGAATTCCAGTGTAAACAATTCAAAAATGCATTCTGCAGTAAATCACGATGTGGAAATAGAGTGGATAAAAAGCTGTAATGTTAGAATAAAAATAATCTTCGTGCCATCGTTGGTTATTGTTTTATACAGATCTATCATGTTTGTCGTTCTGACTCGTTGCAAATCAACCACTCTGGTCTGGTCTTCGGTTCACGTGGCTACGCACAAGACCTCCAAATCGTGGTAGATGAGGCAATATCCAACTATGGAACGAACATTATTGATCTATATTTCTGAATATACATTGTAACATATGTTTCATATTTTAGGCTAGAGTCTTGCTTGAGTATTTGATATAACTTTTTGGACTAGATCCGCGGCCTCCATTGATGTTCCCCATGCCAACGATACCCCATTGGAGGCGTGCCCGTAGTTATGAACAACCTAGAGAGAACAAGGAATAAACTAGTGACACAAAGGGGGTGTATATGTACGTAATTATTTCCTAAAATAAGCGTTAACCCAAGAACTATTAAAATGAGTGTCAAACAGTTTGGATCCAAGCTGTTTGCAAATACACTGTGTACTTGGGGTAAAGCGACAGTGAAGGGATTAACATTGTTGACCATTTTAAACAGCTTGGAACAAAATCAGACGCCGAGTTAGTACATGTAGGTTTCTGATAAGGTATCGAACTGTTTTCCATTCAGATTAAAAACATTTTTCAAAAAATGCAATTTTGCATATTTTGTTGCATTGAAATTTTGTTTTGTAATAAACTGTGCATGGTGAAGCGCTACTATTACGCAGTGGGTCTACAATTTACAATGTAATTAATGAGATTTCCTCACGGCATGCATGGTGAAGCGCTACTATTACGCAGTGGGTCTACAATTTACAATGTAATTAATGAGATTTCCTCACGGCATGCATGGTGAAGCGCTACTATTACGCAGTGGGTCTACAATTTACAATGTAATTAATGAGATTTCCTCACGGCAGGGTTCATTACATTGGCCATTTACTGATTTGTATAAAAACTATCCGTGTTATATGTACTGTAAAACTACTTCGACCACTAAATTGTGTTTGCTATTGGGTGTGTAAGGCATGTGACTGCGTAAAGCAAGATGACATTAAAACAGGAAGCTTCTTCAGGAGCTTTCTTTTTTTCCTGTTAACTTGCTTTAATTAAGCTATCCCCTGTATTTTAAACAACCAATTAGCATTCATTTTAGTGGTCGTAGTATAAAGGTTATACTGTAATACCCTTAATGTTGTATTGTTACACCTGATTTCTTCAGCCTCAAGTCTGATAGTTTCCCTTCCCGGGCGCAATCCAACCCAAACGTGATCAACTTCTGCTCCCTTGAAGTAGATAATGAAATCATTGCAGAGATCCACAATACCGGTATCACTGCCCTAATTGAATTATTCGACTTATTTATATGTTCACCTATGTTGAGGCTGTCTAATAGAGAGGAGAAGAAAGCCTTATTTACAAATACAGTGCTCCCTCTCTACAACGGCCCTCCCAACAACGACTCCCTCCTTACAACGACTTTTGCCGCTGTTCCCCAAACAAGACAATTATGTCCAACCTTTTCATGGCTGCAATGTCGTCTACTTAAATTTTTCGTCTGCTGTTTTTCTCAAATGTACATGTAAATGGATATTTTGATAGAATAAATATAATGACGAATGACAAACAGCTTGCATCCAGATCAGACGCCGCGTTACACGGCGTCTGATCTGGATGCAAGCTGTTTGCAAATGTAAGCCAATTTCCCTCTCTATAACGACTCCCTCCGAACAACGCACAAATCTTTGTCTCCCATTGGATGTCGTTGTAGAGAGGGAGCGCTGTACACTCATTTATTCTAAAAACATGTCCAGTATAAAATGTGTGGAGCCAGATCAGACACCAAGTAACCCGGTGTCCAATCAGGTTCCACACAGTTTGCATTTGGATTAAAATGGATCATTAAAAATGTAAAAAGGGAGATATTTTCTACATTTGTTACAATGCTTTTGAATTTGGTATGTGTGTAAAATGGAAAGAATAACCGTTGTTTTATTGTGGAACCATCTTGAAGAAAAGTGAGCTCGTGCAGTTGAGACGACGCTATTCTTTCCCGTTTTAACGCAAACGAAACACAAATGCAACGAAATAAATTTGAAAACAACATTTCAAAAACAAATTAAGATTTGTTTTAATCTGAGGTGCAAAAAGCTTGAAACCTGATTATATAGACACCGGGCGATCTCGCTCCAAACTGTTAGCAGTTGACAAAAAGATCTAGTTTATAAATAAAAACGTTTATTTGGAAAAAATAGCATATTCTCAAATGCAGTAAGACATATTCTTAAATACAGATAATGAATTGTAACAAACTGTGTTAAATGAAACAAATCACCTTTACTTCGATTACTTTAGGATAGTGAATATTTACTATTTAACCCTTTACCCCACTACATGTTTCAACTTTGAAGACAGATGACCATTTTCAGCTGGTTGAAAGTAAAATATACTGCCAGTCTTGAAGCGTGCCTTAAGACCAACTGTATTTTACTTGCAGCTACCATCTGTCAGGATAGAAAATATTTCTTATGAAATTATGATTCATATTCATGACTGAATAAATTGGAACTTTTGTAGTGGATGATTCAACAGGGGTTAAAATGTGTATGTATGGTGCAATGGGTTAATGGGAGTTCTAACACGTTATGATGGTTGCATACCTTCAGTGAGGGTATCGCTTTGATGCATTTCTCCATCAGATGCTTGGTGTCGGCTTCTGTTGGCTCCAAGCTATAGTTTCCAATATCCTTTACGCTGCCTAGAGTGACATACTCTTCTCTGAGAAAACAAGTTGCAATACTTGCAATAATAGCAAAAGCTTAACTTGTAAAACGTCACTCATTGTTTGTCCCTAACGCACCGTCATTTCTACCGTCAAATGCCTTCCTTCTTTCATTGCCAATCTTAATGTGTACGATTTAATTACAGTAATACTTTCACAGACATAATAGCCTGTATCTAGTTATAAAGACACATGGCCACTTAAAGCAGGCTGAAAGTCAAATTAAATAGAATGCGTCTTCCGGCTTACCTACCGTCTTCCAGGATATAGGAACTTTTGCTTTTGATACAAGCTCATGACTGTATAAATAGAAACTATTGTTTTCAGTTGAGGAATCAATTAAATACGCTTCTATGGAGTAAGGATAAAAAGAAATGAAACACAAAGGCAATATGACTCACCCCGGTATGACAAAGGCCAATGGTTCTATGTGATACACCCAGTGCTTAATCCAGGGGGCTCTCACCTGTGGAATTATAACCATGTAACATAACGATGCTATAATACTCCTGTGATTTCAAATGGAAAACTCAAATTTCAAAATAAAATCTCGTCGATAAATATTTAAGGCTAATTTTGACAATTAAATGCAAAGTTTCAAACAGTGCAGATCCTGAACAGGGGGCTGTCGCAGGCGCCATTTGACCAGGATCTAAACTGTTTGCATGGGACAAGTGTTCTTTGCACTGATATAATGTTTGATCGCGACAAGTATATTCGTTGCTGGGGTTGAAGATGTTAAACAATGAGCATGGTGATATCCTCAAGACTATTGCTTCATGGACGATATCATTTATGCAGGAAATATCTGTTCATGCAAGTTTTATATATATATGTACATGTTGTAGGTGGCTATATATACATGTACTTCTACTCTATTTAATATTTTAATACTCCCAAAGCATTATATCTTTGAAAGCGTATTGTACAAGTGATCTGTGTATTTGTCAGTCTGCTCGCTCTTGTGTGCATATAAATCAAGTATCTACTTTGCTAATATAAAGATATATTGAATTACATACCCTTACAACTTGCCCTCTGTTCGGATATACTTTATTATCATCACAGAGCTCTCGACTGCCTACACCCGTACAGTTCACAACAACATCGTATTGTCCAGCTAACTAACATAAACAATACAGTTTGTGTAAAAATATCATATTCTTTTAAATGAATATATAGTATTGTATGATACACAATAACACTTCTTTATACGTCCAACAACGTGTAGCTATCAAAAATCGATTTAGAATGATCAAACATTAATGCTGCTTTGCAACAGCGGGTCTAGCTAACTAAAACAGCGTTTGTGTTAGAATAGGTCACACAATAATGCTGCTTCATAGTGTATGTCAGAATACTAGAATGCCACATAATAATGGTGTTTGAGAGTTTGTGTAAGATTATATGTCACATATTACTGCTGCTTTGCAATAAAATCGTACTGTCCAAGTAACTTACAAAAACAGAAATTGTGTTAGAATATGACACATAATAATGCTGATTAAGAACGTGTTTCAAAAGAGAAACATTAGAAGAAATGATTTGTGTAAAAAATTGAACGGTCTATACATACGAGGGGTATTTAGAAAATTCTGATAACTGAGTGTTTTTATAAAAGTGAACATTTTTCTAAAAGTTCAACATTACAGCTAGACATTCATAGTTAATTTGTTATTATAAATCAGAGAATTTCAGTTTTATTGAGATTCAAATAAGACATGGTTTTAGGTATTGACGGTAGTCCCTCTTGAATACACCAGGTAATTGCATTGTATTTGAAGAACGCACTTTTAAAGTATCGTTCAGGGTGATTGAAATAAACTTGATATTATTTAAAATAAGTCTAACAGTACTTTTGAACAAACACCTTAGAGCTGATATCCCCTGCCGCAGCGATTGTCCAGAAGAAAGTGGCAAACTTTATTGTGGGAGGAAGGGATGCCTGATTGAATTGGAACTACATTATGTATTTTCTTTAGCGGAGGAACAAATCATATTCGCTAAAAGGCGCTTAGAACTATGGGGGAAAGGGTTAAATTACGCAGCGCAGGTCATCACTAAACAGGTGTAGCAAAATATGGGTACAACTCAAAGAGACAGGGAGATGGCTACATTTTCTAGATCTATCTCGACATTTCTGCTGCACACCCTAATAATTTCGAGAAGCTGCGCGCCAAGTCACTATAATTAAGAAGAAATAGGAACAGATAAAAGATAAGGAATTAAGTGTGTAAAGGTGATATGATATTGTGTTAAAACAGGATAAACAGATAAAAATCAGGATAAAAACACAACTGCATCCAATTGTATAAGCGTTTAACTGAAGGACTCATGGTTTAAAATGACAGGTGTTGCTGACTGATTTCTTGAACAGGTTCAAGTCCCGGGTCAGCACAACATCATTCTGATGGCAGAGCAGTCCATTGAGGAATGTCAAGTTATATTGTGTCCCTAAGACTCTTCCGTAGATGTAGAGGTGACTATTCAGATATCTCAATATTTAATAGGTGAGACACTGAGGAGTATATATCTTATCCACATAGTTTAGCACAAAGGTGATATAGTCTCGGCTCAAAATGAAAAGTTCCGCAAATAAACCCGCATCAACGCCGTGTTTTATTCTAGCCATCGGTTGTTATTCGATGTCGCACAGACGCCTGGCGCAAACTTCAAATATGGCGTCAAAAAGAAATTTGTACAGACCTGCCCAAGTGAAAGATAATGTTGGGCAAAGACAGCCAAGGTAACAGTTTATAGATTTCTTCTATTTCAGTTTTTGAGGTTTTTAAAACACTTATTTCTTGTGCCACCAAAATGTGGAGGCAAAGCAGCTAATTATTCTACTGTTGGCTCCTTCTGTTGCTAACATTGTAACAATTTGTAAACAGTCAATGGATTTTAAAAGAATTAGGTGTTTTGAAAATAAATTGGCTATTGTGTTAACCACATCCTCATAGTTTCTATCCACAGCTCAGAACCACATGATTGGTAATACCATTGGGTATCAGTTGTCCGACACGCAGGTACATGTATGTAAATATCCTCTTCACTCCACAGGGGCCAGTCACAAAAAAAATGCTCTATGCTATATAGAAAAGAAAGGGCACCAACGACATCTAAACACCTACCGCAAATTACACGGCGCTGCTACATAATTAAAGGGTTTATCCGTAACTATCGTCAATAACTCTGCACTATTTTACAGTAAAGACATTTTCTCTCCAACGATACCTTATTTATCCCATTCGAAGATGAAACACACAGTACACGCGGCCTCAAACTCGTAAAACGTTCGGAAATTTTGTCGCTGTCTATAAGGATGTCGGATTGTCCACTGGTGTTTACATGTGAGGACGCGGATTTTTTTGTGATCAAAGCTGTTTCACGTGAAATCGACGATATGTCCATATAAAACACACCAAAGTAACACTGTTCACGTCAATAACTCATCCAGGATACGAATATTGTCCAAGAAATCAACTCCGTTTCACACTCGATATTTTCCATCCCGACCAAGTAGCCATTTGCAAGGCATCGTGCAGAATTTGTAAGGTGGTATTTGATTGGTGAAAAAGATAAATGCGAGCAACGAAAAAGTCATAAATTAAAAAAAGATGGTTACCTTAAAACTTAATCTTTATAGGAATGTTTACATTATAATATATTTAAAATCGAACTAAAGTGAATATATATTTTGGAAGGCAGTTTATATTTGGATTGCCAATTTTTTTTTGGGACGGGAACCAACCCTCAAAACGGGAACC
The DNA here is from genome assembly GCA_922989275.2 of Gari tellinella. Taxonomy (NCBI): domain Eukaryota; kingdom Metazoa; phylum Mollusca; class Bivalvia; order Cardiida; family Psammobiidae; genus Gari; species Gari tellinella. Next base: position 54,271,587 of record OV277866.1, read on the forward strand.
AGTACATGTAAATAGAAAGAGCAATTGTACTTCCCACGATCTGTCAAAAGTTTTCTTTATTACGAAAAACTCAAAGCAAATCCAAATGAAAGCCGACCAATGAAAGTTTACCTTTTATATCGCTGTTATCAGTGCATTCAGTGCGGACTTAAAATCGGCGCAATGCATTGCAAATATGTATATGGACATGACCAATTCATGCACAGAAAAATTTGGACCCCTGTGACCTTGACATTAAAATTAGGGCCCGCGTTTAGGTTTCGAAATCTGTGTTTAGGTTTCGAAAAATGCCTATAACTTCTATGTCCCTTGAGGTATTGCTTTTATAGTTGGTATGTGTGTGTATCTGGACAAGACCTTTCCATGCACAGAAAATGTTTGACCCCTGTGACCTTGACCTTGAACTTAAGGCCCGCATTTAGGTTTCGAAATCTGTGTTTAGGTTTCGAAAAATGCCTAAAACTTCTATGTCCCTTTAGGTATTGCTTTCATAGTTGGTGTGGGTGTGTATATGGACAAGACCTTTCCATGCATGGAAAAGTTTGGACCCCTGTGACCTTGACCTTGAACTAAAGGCCCACGTTTAGGTTTCGAAAGATGCCTATAACTTCTATGTCCCTTGAGGTATTGCTTTCATAGTTGGTATGTGTGTGTATATGGACAAGACCTTTCCATGCACAGAAAAATTCGGACCCCTGTGACCTTGAACTTAGGGCCCGCGTTTAGGTTTCGAAATCTGCGTTTAGATTTCAAAGGTGCCTATAACTTCTTTGTCCCTTGACGTATTGCTTTCATAGTTGGTATGTGTGTGTATATGGACATGACCAATTCATGCACAGAGAAATTTGGACCCCTGTGACCTTGAAATTAGGGCCCACGTTTAGGTTTCGAAATCTGTGTTTAGGTTTCGAAAAATGTCTTTAACTTCTATGTCCCTTGAGGTATTGCTTTTATAGTTGGTATGTGTGTGTATCTGGACAAGACCTTTCCATGCACAGAAAAAATTATTGCTTTCATAGTTGGTATGTGTGTGTATATGGACAAGACCTTTCCATGCACTGAAAAATTTGGACCCCATTGACCTTGAACTTAGATCCAGGGTTAAGGTTTCGAAATATGTGTTTAGGTTTAAAAAAATGCTTATATTTCCTATGTCCCCTGAGGTGTAACTTCATACATGTTTTTGATTTTCATGCGTATATATGGACAAGACCTTTTCATGCAGGCAAAAAGGTTGACCTCGGTGACCTTGAGTGTGCTTTTAAGTTTCTAAATATGCCTATGGCGAGCTTTGTTGTCTCTCTGACAACTCTTTTTTGTATTTGTAATTCAGGAAAACTCTAGCCCAAGGAAGACTTATTACTAATGGTGGAAGAGTCCAGGGCAGTGTCCCAGCTACAGGTTTGTGATTTCCTAATTTCTTAATAGTTTCTTCTGTACACAGTAAGTGTCATCGGACACCTCAACCCCTTCTTTCACTAAAGTACTCAGAAAAGTTTATATCTTCCCCCTTATTCTAAATTAGATTCCCCAATCAAGGACCTAAGGATGGAGAAATGTAGATATATTTCCCCTTTTTCAGAATTAAATTCCCTAGTGAGTCACAAGTATTCATTATTTATCAACCTATTTATTACCCCACAAATACACCTTTTTATGCTTTCGATTTATTCCTCCACCAAAAAAAAAACTTCCAATACATACAGTAAGAAATATTTTCTATATCTTAGCAGATGATAGCTTAAAACAGGCTAAAAGTAAAGCAGAATGTGCCTTAAGGCACATTCTGCTTTACTATCAGCCTGCTTTAATTGGTCAACTATATATTTAATACTTGAAACAGGCTATGGGGTAATGGGTTAACTAATACTTAGGTATATATATTTTTCAGGTTCTGTAAATGTCAGCCATGTATCAAACACATCTGGAAATATTTCCCAGTTACACCAGACATCCTTGGTACAAGGTCAACTGGAGGAATCGCTTTTCTCACCAAGGAGGTACCATGACTGATTCTATATTGACCCCATTACTCCTGTTAACTCTTTGAACCCTAGTCACGCATGTATGCGTGCTTTGCAAACAGTGTACCTGTGAGGAGTATACTTGTCATTACAAAAAGTGTAGACCCTGATCAGAGGGCTCCTGAAGGAGCGCTCTGATCAGGGTCTACACCTTTTGGGATGTTGTAATACATTGACAAAAACAACTCTAAATAGTCAAATTGAACTAGACTAAATCGGAAAGTGAAATTGCCTTTTTGAAGTTTCAGGGAGGAAAGGGTTAAGGCATTTGATTTATTCCTCCTTGGAATAAAATAGTTCCACTTTATACCACCATGAAAATGCACTGTTCAAAAAAGTTTCTTTACTCTAGCAGATGGTATCTTAAAACAGGCTGAAAGTAAAGCAGAATTCTGCTTTACTTTCAATATGCTGTAAGTGGTCAACTATTTCTGACAGCTAGAAGGCGTTTGATAAAATGGTTGAGCTAATACTTTCCTGTGCATAAGCACAATAGGATGCCTTAACCCCTTCCTTCATGTAAGCTGCTACACTGTCTTGATGAGTAAAATTCAATTGAGGATTCATTGATGATCTTAAAAACAGTTGGTTGCTTAAAACAGGATAAAAGGAAAGCTACTATAGAACCCTTTCAACACTACCATCTTTGCCTTAATTTATTTCAGACTTACTTACTGCAAGCAGAGAGTAAAACTGCATTTTTCAATGTATTAGCCAGGTTCTGATGTAACTATCAGTCTGAATCAGAAACCACTTGTCCTAGGCATTGGGCCAGTGAGTTAGGGTGAAGACTGTAAACCTGAATATTTTAGCCATCCATTTGGATTCAGATCAGTCGCATTAAGTGTTGACTGATCAGGATCCCTACTGTTTGTCACTCAAATCCTGTTTTTGTATACATGTATCTAAGAAATTGTTTCAAATTTATACAGCAATGGATATAATAAGAAATATTTCCTTTATTCTAGCAATTATTGGTAGCTTAAAGCATTCTGAAAGTACAACAGAATGTGCCTTAAGGTAGCGTTTGACGAAATAAATGGTAAAATAGTTGTTTTATACTTTTTTACAAATCCTGATAGATAAAGGTATTTTCTACAAGTTACCAAATTCTCTCTTGCTTTCTCGGTCATTTTACCGGTAAATCACGCGTCAGAATCCCCGCTGGGTGCCTCAATTGCGTAGATTACGTGACTAGATAGGTGGTTTATTCTGAAGCTGTCAGAGGTGATTTACGACTTTTACCGTATTAAAATCGTTATTTTTATATGATTGGCTTTGTTAATTTGGGGCGGAGTTTAACGAAATGGTTGATCATAAGCTGGGTCATGTTATTTGTTGAAAAAGAAGGTCTTTGTTGAATACCGGGCGGTCACAGGAGCCTAATTGACACATCAGTCAGTTATTTGGAGTTTCCGGCATTACATAATTTGAAGCAAGCGGTATTTTTGAACACCCCTAACTTTCGCTGTTGGGGTTCGATTTTCGTGCGGTTTGAAGCAGATGAAAGGGTATTATCTCCCCCGAGGGAACTGTGTCTCAGAAATTGTATAAGTAGCTCCAGTGGTCCGTTATAAAGCGTTACGTAATAGTGGTCGACTTTAAACCGTAAAAAAACTTTGATGTTACATAACAAAGGTTTGAAGCGGTATTTTAAAAATCTGAGACACGGATCCCTAGATATATTTATAAAGATAATTTTGGGCAATTTTAATCATGTTACAAATAAAGATGGCTTTGATATCGTTGTTTGAAATTATTTTTAAATGTTCTTATAAAATCGTAAAAAAATTAAAACATTTTTTTTGTAAATTGGCATATTCTGATGGGATGTCTACCATTTTCATCCGTCAGCTATAAAATTGGGAGGAAAATCATCAATCACGACAATTAATTAGAAAAATCCGCTTGCAGTATTGATCATATACAGCTACCTTAAGGCTTTAAGATGTCACTCGTCTTCAAAACTAGAAACAGACTGTGAGATAAATGGTTTAAAAACTGTGTAGGCCCAGGTCAGAGAGCTCCTATAGGAGCCCTCTGATCAGGGTCTTGACTTCACTGTTTTCTAATCTAGACCAGTATTCATAAAACCATAAAACTGCACATAATTCAATGTAGACTGCTTCATGTTTTGGTATTTTAAAATATCCACAAGGGAACCTAATAACCCACAAGAGTTACATATTGATAAAAGAGTTAACTTCTAATGGTGCACAGAGCTGAATATTCAATGGGCTTGTCCATTTTAAGATAAATGACCGTTTTAAGACCACTTTCTGTGGACTTAACCCAAAATATTTAAAAGTATGACAAACAGTGCTGACTCTGATCAGAGGGCTCCTTCAGGAGCCCTCTGATTTGGGTCTACGCTGTTGGCAACAGTGTAATATATATCCTGTACCAGCACTCTAAGGGTTTATAGAAGCTCATTAATAGACGACTGAGTAGTACTGATAGTTACTGTTTTTCCTGTATGATTTCCAGGGCTGTTCCACATATATCTGAACCCAAATCACCTCAGTTTGGCCACCCAGCTGGCAGTCTAGACCTGTCCGACAGTGATGATGAAATACAGGTAAACTTCTATTACTATACAAATGTCAGGGATTTCCCCAGGAATTTCTGAAGGCATGTTGAATTTGGGGCATAGGGGGAGGGTGCGGGAGGGCTCTCCCTACCGCGCTGCGGCGAAATTTTTTGCTCTTTAATCAATGAAATAGTGCATTTTTGGCATTAAGTTTTCACTTATTCACCCCCACCCACTGGTGGCCATGTTGTTTGAGCTGGAAGATTATTGGAAGAAAACTGGCAAATGGTCACCCATGAATCATCATTTGTGTACAATACTTCTTAAATCAGAACAAGTTTCAGAGAATTTTTTTTTGAAATTTTTTCCATACAGAAATAATAGGAAAACTTGCCCCTCCCACTGGTGGCCATGTTTTTTTTAAATAACAAAAAGATTTTAAAATCTGGTAGAGGATCATCAATTGACCATTTGTGTAAAATTATTTTTTAATTTGGACCAGTAGTTTCAGAGAAGATTTTTAAAGTTTTTAGTAAACAGTAACATAAGGAAAACTTGCCCCACCCACTGGTGGCCATGTTATTTAAGATAACAAAATGATTTTAAGAAATCTAGTAGAGGATCATCAATTGACCATTTGTGTAAAATAATTTTAATTTGGACCAGTAGTTTCAGAGAAAAAGATTTTTAAAGTTTTTAGTAAACAGTAACATAAGGAAAACGTGCCCCACCCACTGGCGGCCATGTTTTTTAAGATAACAAAATGATTTTAAGAAGTCTGCTAGAGGACCATCAATTGACCATTTCTGTAAACTTATTTTTAATTTGGACCAGTAGTTTCAAAGAAGAAGATTTTTAAAGTTTTTAGTAAACAGTAACATAAGGAAAACTTACCCCACCCACTGGCGGCCATGTTTTTTTTAGATATCAAAATAATTTTAAGAAATCTGGTAGAGGGTCACCCATGGATCATTTGCATAAAATTACTTTCAAATCGGACCAGTAATTTTTGACAAGAAGATTTTTAAAGTTTTCACTATATAGCCATATAAAAAAATCTGCCCCACCCACTAGCGGCCATGTTTTTTAAGATAGGAATTTTTTTTTTCTTGAGGTTAAAAAAAAGAAATTGTTTTTGTACTCTATCGAAGATAGATCTAGATACGGTAATATAATGGAGGTCTCGTAAAAAAAATATATATTTTTTTTGTTTTATGTGTCAAGAACCTGTGGGTTAAGAGAGCATAGAAAATTTCACTGCATCCCGGCAAGTGGATGTCAAATGGTGGATTCATGTTTACTTTAAGCCTGCTCTTAACATCCATCCATCATAAAAACAGAAAACAAATTTTTAACTCTGTGAAGAATTAATTAGACTGTTTGACTTTGTCATGAGATAAAACCAAGTCTACTTGAATATGTTTTGTCACTATTGTTTTCTGTTTCAATATATTCAATTTCAATTTCTATTTACCAAAAATACCAGAAAGCTATTTTAAGAGATTCATCGTTTCCCGCGTGTATGTGTTGCTTTTGTTCTTCTCTTGTAACTTATTTCCCGAAACTCCCACGAAAAACGTCTTCCGCGTCGATAGCTAGCCATTGCCTACGAATAAGTGCTAATTTTAAACATCGCAATTTATGTTAATTTCCTGTCATTCTAAATGGAAGTTTATAATGTCTAATCTAATTGGATGTTTTCAAAAAATGACGCTAGGAAGCATGCCGCGCATTTGGATTTTATTTCGGAAGTTTGGAATACTGTTTGCGTCTGTTACGTGATTATTAATACGGAGTTGTGAGGAAATAAATTCTAAAAGGTAATTTATATTCATTTAAAACATTCGTTTGTTCAGTATTTGCGGAGAATTTCCTTATTTAACAGGCCCCGTATCGAGGATATTTTTCCGAGGCGACACACGATTTCACGTCTCATTATTCGCGGCGAAATTTCAGTCCACCGTTAATCATCTTTTGAATGTTAAATTCGGGAAAATGAATGTCCGAGATTCCGGTTCGGCTAGTATTTATTTTTCTTTCAGCGTTGTTCGTAGCTTGTTTTCCGAAAATCATTCACGTCGCTGTTTGTAAAGTAAGCCATGTTCGGCATGTTGTAGAAAACCAGAACTAGCGGTTTTAGAAACGTCAATCTCGCTCAAAATGGAACGAGTCCCTGTCAATCACCGTTTAGATAAGGAAATTCGGTTCCTGATTGGTTGATGAAGCTATAGAGCACACGCCCGACACGCGTGACGGCGTTTGGCATATGAAATAATTACTGGAATACACAACACAGAGCCCTGATTAAGGCTAGTCGCTCTACAGATTAAGACATGTCGGCCAGATCAAAGCATGGCGCGAAGAGACCGCCGGGAAGGAAGGCATGTCGCCCGCGACAGGCGAAAACGGCCTGGGGAAATCCCTGAATGTATACAGTCATATCTTGGTAACTCTAGCACGCTTAAGTTACCCTTTTTAGCTCAACTGAGCCAAAGGCTTAAGGTGAGCTATTGGGATTAGATGGCCATGTGTGCGTTGTGGGTCATTGTTAACAATTGCTTCAAATGACATCTCCTATACCCCTTGACAGATTTTAACCAACCTTTACAGAAATGTTCCTTGGGTCAAGCTCTTTCAAATTTGTTCAAATAATAGTTAAAAAGAATGCAGAACTCTGGTTGCTATGGCAACCAAAGTGAAAAATTGAGGAAATCTTAAAAAATCTTCTTGTCAAAAACAGGAAGCGCCAGAGCTTAGTCATTTGGCACATATCATCATCTACAGGTCCTCTATCAAGTTTGTTCAAATTATGCCCCAGGGTTCAAAATTGGCCCCTCCCCGGGGAGCTTAGGAGTTTTCTGTTTTACTGTCACCTTGCTTTAAGCTGTCAACTGTATTTTATACCATCAAAACATTAGCATACATTTTAGTTGTGGTTAATAGAGCATTTTTACTGTAACCATCTCAAGTATGAGAATGATAAGCATCCAGCATCCATTTTCGGTGTTCTTGTAATATATGCATTATGCACTTACCGCTATGGAGGAATGGTTAACAGTATGTTTTACTTTATGTTACTAAACATTTGTATTTCTGATTGAACACCAGTTCCAGGGTCAGAGGTCTCATTACCAGAAGCCAAAGGAAGTGTTGTGTATTGATGCCTCAAGACAGACAGTCAATCCCGACATGTCAGAGGTGGACATCCGGATTGGTGTGGATAGATCTCCAGTCAAAATAGTATGTCATTCCCCAGCAAGAACAAACCAGCCACACAGGTAAAGTTATTGCTGTGGAGATCAGGACTCCAGATAAAGACAGTAAACTGAACAAATCTAACATTTTCTCACTCCGATCAAAACCAAATCCTATGGCGGTAGAATCGTCTCAAAGAGATGATTCTAATGAGTAGTGACACAATAGGGTTTAATTAAGAAATAAGATTTTAGTTTCTGAAAAACTTGCCTTATCTGGAGCCCTGGAGATGACATAATTCTTTCCCAATAAATATTTTTATTCTAAAACTATTACTTTTATTGCAAACAGTTTGGAGCCAGATCAGATGCCAGGTAACCTGATGTCCAATCAGGCTCCAAACTTTTTGCCATTAGAATAATACAAATTGTGATAAATGTAAAAAAATTGTCATTTTCTACATTTTAGGCGCATTCTGCTTTACTATCAACCTGCTTTAAGTGGTCTCCTATCTTCAATACTAAAACAAGCTACATTTGTATGGAGTAGAGGGTTAAACAACCATTCAAATGATGTTGATTTTGCAGAACTTTGTTCAAGATAGATGACAGCTTAGTGTTGAACAACAGTAGTTCCTGTAGAAATTTTGATCAAAAAAATGTTCTGCATTAACCATTACCCCATAGCCTGATTTAAGTATTGAATCATTATCTTGTTGACCACTTAAAGCAGGTTGAAAGTAAAGCAGAATGTGCCTTAAGGCGCATTCTGCTTTAATTTCAGCCCGCTTTAAGCTAGTACTATCTGATAGGATATAGAAACTATTTCTTATTGTAAATATTCTTGACTGTATAAAATGGAACTGTTTTCTTCAGTGGAGGAATAATTTAAAGGTGTATTTATGGAGGAATGGGTTAAGCAGCCACCTGTCCTATGAGCTTTATATGCCTACTTGTTGGGAGGAGTTGTGAGCAAGTGGAATAACTGTTTGGAGCCAAGACAACTTGTCATGTTTTCAGAGACCAATGTTACACTGTATCAATACTAAGAAAACTTATTTTATGTTTATTTTCTAGAACTGAAAATTTATCAATTTCTGGAGGTCAGGATGCAGAATCAGTTGAAAGATCAGCAAAGCACCATACAGCATTTAGTACACAGAAAGCTAAAGGTAAAGTGTCATGATACTGGCCAGTAGCCATCTGCTATCAGTATACAGTAAAACCTCCATATTACAACCACTAAATTGTGTTAATTATCAGGTGTACAAGACAGGTGACTGCCTATAGCAAGGGTGAATGTAGGAGCTATCTGTTTTGTGTTCACTTTGCTTTAAGCTGTCACCTGTCTTTTATGCAATCAATTACTGTAGTTTCAATTTATATGTAGTATATAAATATTACATGTTTGACAGGGTGACAGTTAAATTGTCAACTTGAGGAAAAATACTGTCAACCTCGGCTTTGCTCAAGTTTACAATTTTACTGTCAGACATGTAACATTTATTTTATTATATACCGAAATTCTGGGTTTTAGCTAGGAGATATAGATCTTTCCCAAAGCTGGCTTGAATCATGAATATAATTAGATCCACATGAGATTCATAATGAAATTCCCTGTTTATATAAATGGAAGTTGAATTGTACAGACTCAGGTGTATCTCCCCTTTGTATAAATAAATGTGCATAGGTTATAATATACATGCATAGGTTTACGCTTTCGGGTCTGACTGTTTATTTGCAAACACAATAAGAGCTCCTGAATTTCAAAAACTAAAATCTTTTTTGTGCATTAAACCATATGATGTTACTACTGATTAGAATCATCTCAAAGAGACGATTCTAATGAGTAGTGACACCATAGGATTTGGTACTGGAATGAGTGAGAAAATGGTATTTGTTAAGTTTACTCCCTCTTAATTTTAGCCCTCACATTTCTAGTTGATTCTGTGTGTTTTCAGGGGACCACATAGATCCACTAACAGCTGTGCAGTCTATTCCAATGTCCCCACCTTTCATGGAGAGAAAAGTCCTACAGACATTACCAACAAACTACCCGCAACCAAACTTCGAGGACTCTAGTGACTCAGACATTTTATTACAACAAAGTGCCAAAAATATAACTTCTGACATTGAGGAACAGGCATCAGTTTCTAGTGATAAAGAAATGCTGAATTCAAAAGAAATTAAAGTGACAGTAACAAAACACAAACCAGGAGAGAAGAAAGTAGTCAAACAAGCAACAAACAGGTGAGGGGGCTATGGTCATTATGCATTGATTTCAGGATTATTTTCTCTCACATTACATTTTGTTTTGAAAAGCTCTATATTTCTCTATTTTTATGCTCTCAATATCTATAGATGTAGAAGCATGTAATGAGTGTCTTGTCTTTCCGTTACAAGGCTACTACAGGAGTTAACCAAACAAGTCCAGCATTTTCTCACTTATTTCAGCAATAAATCCTATTGTGTTACTTCTCATTAGAATCTTCTTGAAGTTACTACTTATTAGAATCGTCTCTTCAAGACAATTCTATTGAGTAGTGACGCCATTGGGTTTAATGCACAAATAAAGATTTTATTAATTGAAATGCCCTCCTAATCTTGAGGCATGCACTAGATTTTACCGTTTCATATAGCATCAACACTGCATCAAACCCTATAATGTTAAAACCTTTTTCTTCACCAAACTTTTTTATTTCAGGGCTCCAGATAGGAAGGAATAAACTTAGGTGTTGTTGCTGCTAAGGTTTAAAGTCCCCCATAAGCTTTGTCAGGAGTAAACAAACTGCATCAAACCCTATAGTGTGACTACTCATTAGAAATCATTTTTGTGAGTAGTCACACCATAGGGTTTAATGCAGACATAAGGATTTTAGTTTTTGAAATACTCCCAATATCTGAAACTCTGTATTAGAGACAATTTTAAGAAAAAATCACATGATTTGGTTTGTTGCTGTTATTAAAATGTTAAACAGGCCAACCTCAGGATGTATCGAACTCGCTTAAGTCGAAATTACTTGTATTTCTACAATTGGTTTTCATTCTATTGAACTGGCTAAATTCAAACATATCTGTATTTCCGACAGATATTTAGAAACAACTAATACATGTACATGTATAGAGGATATAAATTGAGTGTGTTGTCAGTCGTTAATTTATTGAACGAGTTGGAAAATAATATGTTGCAAGCCTTGGCGAGCAACAGATCATTTTATCCAACGAGTTCAATAAATTCAAGACTGAAAACACACGAATTCGATATCCTATTTATCACATAAACACCAAATTACACGAAAATCCGAACGGTCTTACTTTCACTTTTGCCCTCGGCTCTTAGGAAAACGATTCGTCATAGGTGTTATTCGGTTTTATTCATCCGTAGATAAAAGCACCTATCAAACTAAAATGTAGATAAACAACATCAATGTGTTGCGAAAAGACTTCTCTGATATCATATTCAAATTTTTAATTAATTTTTAATTTAAATAAAACTGTTCTAATTGACTAAAAATGATCATTTGACATTTAGAATCTAGTTTCGTTTTCAAAATAATGTTGTTATAGCGACACGACGTCATTATCATTGTAACGTCTAAATTTGAAAAACAGTCTAAGTCACTGTTAATACTAGAGCTCTAAGTAGCCTGATTTGCAGCCTGAATTTGCGGGACTGCTGGAGATAATGTTTTAGGACACTTAGAAACGTTTTAAATCCCTAGTGGTGATCTTATTTTGTCTAGGTTCTCTTAACTGATTTAAAGTCGGTGTAGTAGTACAGTATTTTGGTGATTCGAAAATTAGTATAAAAATATTCCCAGTGGGCCGTACGATTTTTACGGACCTCTATATTTTGCACGTTTATGTGATAAATACATATATACATGCTTATATATTGCTTCATTTTCCCTAACAGTTTCAATCATTTTTTTCTGATAATCTGTTTAAAACAAGCTTATTTGATGGTTTTGTGGCATGTTTCCTTGGTTAGTTGCATCCGCGGTGTGTCCGTTCACCTAAAGTTTCGCTTGCTGAGCGAAACCTCTCGGACACCTGGTGGACATATGGAATGACAGTTTCCTTGGAAAAATCAGGGACATGAAAACGGACATGGATAACGCATCATGGAACTATGGAATGCTGGCCGTAGACATGTTTGAACTATGAAATACGGATATTTTCAACTTAAGCCAGTTATCGAAATTCGACTGTATTTGAACTACTAAATATACCGTCTATATCTAGAGCTTTATATGGAAAGTCATTGTGGTTTTTTTTAGAATATTGTCATCAGCAAAGAAAGATGCACAGAAAAGACCAGACACAGGAAAGAAGAAAGGTAATAAAAGTTTGGAATTGCAGTACATTTGCTGAATGTTTATAGATTTACCATGTGGTACTGTGAGGAAGGCATTATGTGTTCCTGTTTAAACAAAATGCAATGCATGAAATTGTAGAAAGTATTCTCAAGCCACTGAGGTTGAAGACTGGACACATTGGTTTTTTTTCCCTCGAAGAGACGATTCTAATAAGTAGTGACACCATAGGGTTTAATAAAAGAGATAAAGATTCTAGTTTTTGAAATACTCCCCTTAACCCTTTGAACCCTAGTCCTGCATATCGGTGTCCTTTGCAAACAGTGATCATGTAAATAGTACACTTGTCCTATGAAAACAGTGAAGACCCAGATCAGAGGGCTCCTAAGGAGCCCTCTGATCAGGGTCCTCACTGTTTGTCATAATGCCAAACATTGACAAAAACAACCCTTAAAAGTCAGAAATGGACAAGACTTAAATGGAAACTGGAATTGTCCATTTAAAGTTTCAGGGAGGAAAGAGTTTACTGGAGCTCTTGTTTGTGTTTACAGGGAAGATTGTCCAGTCCAGGTATATGCAAGCCACAGAATCAAAAGCCAAGGCTTCTCTCTCAGCCAGAATGGACAAGGTACCAACCATTTCCTACCTTCTGTTAACATTTAACCATTTCCCCACCAAGCTCGGATGAAACTTTATAAATCAAGGTCCGGTGTATCAGTGCTTTTCATTGGGCATCCAAAAGAACCAGGGATCTCTCTCAATAATAAGAGTAGGGCATGGCGTCCAGGTTTTCTGTATCTGCTCCCTTCTCTCTCTAGGACGCCCAATTAGCCTATAGATGGCAGAAAGGGACATTAACAAACAAACCAACCCAAACCATTTTCAAGACAGACATATATACAAATTACCTAGGTCCAAATGTTTAACCCTTACCCAATATATACATCTTTATTTTTCCTCCACGGAAGAAAATAGTTCCAATTTATACAGTCAGGAATATGCAGCATAAGAGATATTTCAATATCCTAGCAGATGGTAGCTTAAAGCAAGCTGAAAGTAAAATATAATTTTCCTGAGAATGGGCCTAAGGTGTATTCTGCTTTCAACTTTCTTTGAGTGGAAACAGGTCTTCAAATCTAGAAACAGGCTATGGGGTAAAAGGTTAAGTGTTCAACACCATACATAAATATTCATTTGTGGCACTAATGTGAAAGGATAGGTATAGATAGGTACTCTATGGCACTTCAGTGAAGGAAAAAACTAAACAAAACATAGTGTTTAACCCTTTTCTTATAGAATCTCCTTTGAGCGCATCTTGTTATCGTTTAATATTCCCCTGAAGAAAAATTATTCCAATCTATACAGTCATGAATATGTATCAGAAGGAATATTTTCTTAATTATAGCAGGTGGTAGCTTAAAGCAGTTTGAGAGTAAAGCAGAATGCACCTTAAGGCACATTCTGCTTTACTCTCAAACTGCTTTAAGCTACCCCCTATTTTCAAAACTAGAAAGGCTATAATGGGGTAAAGGGTTAAACAACAAACTACAGTTCTATACTATTTTGCCTATTTGGAATATTGTTATCTTCATTGTCAACTATTTTCTTCAGTGAAGGAATAAATTAAAATATTTGTCAACCATTTTCTTCAGCGGAGGAATAAATTAAAAGGCATATTTATTGGGTAATTGGTTAAGATTAATGAAAGAAGTGTATTTTCCTGTTTGATGTTTTTTTTACTCAATTGCTGCATAAATTTTATTTTCAGTCTTCAATAAACAAGTCAAATAAAGGTAGTCACAGCATGGAAGTGACAACACCGTCCGTCAGGAAAGTGTCTAGGAAAGTGCACTCTGGGGAGACCAAGGCAGCCATAAAGTCTAAACATGTGGAAAGGCCACATACCCCAGACAACCAGTCAATTGTTTCCACGGGAGGCAAGACATCCACACCCACTATGGATGGGACTATGTTCTCACATGATATGACCATTGATGCCTCGGCCATTCATGCTGATGCATCATTACTATTGACAGGTGTGTTATATAGAATTGGTCATGGGTCGATCTTTCAGACAAGTTGATCTCAACCCAGTCTAGAATTGAAATTAAGCGAGGTTGAGATCAGCTTGTTTATTGATGAGTGACAGATTCTTAGCACATAACCAACGATTTTAAGGTATTTTAAACAATAGGCCTTTCTTGAAGTAGATTGATATCATCAAAGTGACTCTTCGAATAGAGTGATGTCATCTATTTTAAAGTGATTTCACACATGTTGGAGATAAAAATATTCACAACAATTGTTTGCTATTAAAAACAGGGGTAGTTATGTGAGTAAAACATTTCCCCATAGCTAGTTTCAAATATTAAAGACAGATGGTTGCTTTACTCAGTAACTCCATAGCCCGTATAGATCTAGTTTTGAAGATAAATTATCATTTAAAGCAGGTTGAAAGTAGACATTATCTGCTTATTACTCAAATATTGTTTCTGGGATGTTGCACCAGAATCACTCACTCCCTCCTTTTCTTTGTAGGTGATAATCACAGGTTTCAGAAGAGCGGCAAGACGAGATCTCGCCTCAAACAAGACCTGCATGATGATCTCATGGGACAGTCTATCCTCTCCAACGCATCAGTGTCCAACGCATCAGTCCTGTCAGGAAGACCACAGAAGGTAAAAACCCTTGGCCTTGCACAGCTCCAGATAAGGGGAGTATTTCAAAAACTAAAATCTCTATTTCTTCATTAAACCTTATGGTGTTACTACTCATTAGAATCGTCTCTTTGAGACGATTTTAATGAGTAATAACACCATAGGATTTTGTGCTGAAATGAGTGAGAAAATGTTGGGATTTTGTTCAGTTTACTCCCTCTTATTACTTATTAGGATCCCTGGCCTTGAATATTCATGCTTTACCAATTGTAACAATTCACTGCCCTACCCAGACTACAATGATTTTTGCAAACAGTTTGGATCCTGATCAGATGGTGAGTAATGCTGCTTCTGATAAGGATCCCAACTGTTGACACAACATTACTTTTATACAGGCGAACTTCGATATCTCGAACTAGTTTAACTCGAACTATCCGATAATTCGACACATGAACTACGCTATTTCATTCTCTGTTAAGTCGAACATACCCATATTTCAAAGTTGAAACGTGGCTTAGCCACGTTTTAACTTTGAAATACGAGTATGTTCGACAAAACCGACTTCGAGATATCGAAGTTGGACTGCATATAGTAAATTTACCTTAGATTTAAATTTGAGTAGCCATCTGTCAGAAAAGACTACTAATTCATTTCTTTTCAAATGCTATTGAATGTGCCTAAATGGGAAAACTCTAACCTGAATTATTTTGTCAAAACACAGTTATGTCCCTTGCATTAGCTGTTTAGAGTTATCTGTCTTTGTTATTTCAGAAGGTAGACATGAAGTCATTACATCAGCAGATAGATCTGCTATGGGAGTACAATGAGCAGTGGGCTTTCCTGGAGGCGAAGGCTAAGAAGACATTACATGAACAGGAAAAACAAGCAATGGTAATTTGATCCCACCAGTCTTTTAGAAAAACTATCAGTTTTTTGTAGGTGCTTAACCCGTTACCCCATAAATATGCTTTTTTACGCCTTTAATTTATTCCTCCACTAAAAAAAATGAATTCAATTTATACAGTCATGAATAAGTATTATAAGATTATTGTTCTATATTCTAGCAGACTATAGCTTAAAGCAGGTTGAAAGGAATGCAGAATGTGCCTTGGTCAACCTGCTTTAAGTGATCACCTATTTTCAATACTAGAAACAGGCTATGGGGTAGTGGGTTAAGAGTCTATGAAATGCACTCAGAGTTTAAAGTAAATCATTTCCCTTATAGAAGTGCCTTTTAGCACATTAATTTATTCCTTTACTGAAGAAAATAATTCCAATAAAAAACATTCATAAACGTGGACCAAAAGAAATATTTTCTATATCCTAGCTGTAGCAGATGGTATTCTCTTCACATATACACTGGCTGGAAAACTCTTTGCTAGGATTGAATATGCTAACCATACTGTGTTTCCATTACAGGCTCAGATCCATGGCTTGTTTGAGGAGGTAGAAGAATTACGGAAGGTTAAACTAGAGAAGGAGCAGCAGCTGTCCCGACTGAGACACACCAACACTACGGATCACATGGCTGAAGTACAGGTCTGTTACACACTCTCAACATTAGACACATTTATCACATAATTTGCGGTTTGGGGGTTGCATAAAGCGATTGTATAAATATCGTAATCCACTAGTGGAATATCGTTTTTTTTGCTCCGGCCCAACTTGTTCGTCCACAAGCGCTGCATGTAGCGGGACGCCAGATGACATCATTTACTATGACGTATACGTTAACAACGTAACCTTTGGGCGGAAATTCTATATAGCAGAGGGTCTACAAACTAAGGCTTCAATTAATTTTATAGGTGCTTAAACTTGTTATGTGATAAATAGAATCTCACATTCGTGCTCATTGTTTATCATTTTTAATAAACTATTTGACTAAAATGAATATGACGCTCGCCAAGGCTCGCATCATATTATTTTAGTCAACTCGTTTATTAATAATGATAAATAATGAGCACTCATACAAGATCCTCTATTTCTTGCTATGCTGTAACTTATACAGATGCAGAGTCATATAGTGATTGACCTGTCTGTCTGTCCCTATGTACATAGTTAACCAGATTTTTCTGTTTTGTCGCATCAACACCACTTTCTTGAATGCTTTTATAAGTCTACAGATGTTGCCTTTGACCTCTCCCAATCTTCCCATATCACCCAACCTCAATTTGACCTTGACCTCTTTTGCTCAAGTCTGTCCATTCATAATCTTACTACAGTCGAACTTACTTCGATATCTCGAACTGGCTTAACTCGAACTATCCGATATATATCGACTGTACTTGAGAATGTTATCAGACTCAACTTACACTCATTACAACCTTTGACCCTAGCTGTTATGTGTGTGTATGATTTGTGTTTATAGAGACAGTGTCTAGGCCCAGTGGTGAACAGTTTACCAGCACTACAGAAGCAGTACAGGTCTTTAGCATTTGCCCTTGACACCACACGCCATCAGATACCCACCAAAGACATCCACCTACCAGAGGACGAAGACCAGCATCAAGGTAGACAACTATGTCAGCTACAGGGGGAGATAAATAATAGGCCTTTTCCAAACTATTACAAGTGTCTGCCAAATAACTGGGTCCATGCTTATAAAGCGTCTGCATCGAGTCTGAGTTTGTTCTCAAGCATTTAATTGGTCAGATTTGAGCCTAGGCTTGATAACAAACTCAGAATCAACTTTATAAGGGCTGGACCTGATGTCCATTGTAAACAGGTTTGAATCAGATTAGATTGGAATTAAATGAGCATCTGACCAGGCTTTGAAAGGTTTGTCACTAAAATTAAATAAACTGTGAAAATTTACTGAAAAACTGTCATTCTTGACATTGAATTTTGCACTGGCTACAGGAAACAAATTGCATTTCATACCCCTGGCATAAATCAATAGATGCATGAGGCATATAGGGAATGACCAGTTGGTGTGTCCATGCTTAAGAGGTTATCCAGATTTTACAGTTTCGTCTAGCATCAACATTACTCAATAGAATACTTGGATACTTATATAGTTGATGCTTTGGACCATTCCTAATCCATCCATGTCAATTTGAGCTTGACCTAGTTTGAATTCTGTATATATTGGCAAGGATGCCACTCTTCTTGTTTTCTTTAGATATATACTTATTTGTTAACCTTGTACTCTAAAGAACGGGCCCAAAGGTTATAAAGCTTTTGTGTTGAGTTTGAGATCATTCTCAAGCATTTGACTGGTCAGATTTGAGCTTTTGCTCAGACTCAACTCAAAAGCTTTATAACCTTGCATCCAGATGTTCATTGCAAACATGTTTTGAATTTTATAACCACAATTAAGTAGAAAACAACCCTTTGTTCATTTGCCAAAACAGTGTTTTGGGGGCAATTTTGCACTCTTGTTTGTATTGTGTTTGCATTGATCCTTTGATTGCGGTAAACAGGAAACCACGATATGTATATTACAGCTAAGCTTGAGGCCCAGTTACTTGAGAGTGAACGGTTGCTGGGGGAGATAAGTGCTACCACTCGACAGGAAGTTCCCAAAATAGCTGAAATGGCCAATACACTGGTTGCCATGGAAACTGCAGTGGAGGGTATGGGAAAAGAATTGACCAAGTATGTATGGTTTATAGTATCTTTGCCTGTTTAATTTGGAAATTGTTAGAAAAAGAAATCATATAGAATTTGGTTGGAACTTTTTAGTTCTAAGTTATTTTTAGCTCGACTTTTTCGAAAAGTCGAGCTATTGTCGTCACCCTGTCGTCTGCGTCTGCGTCAGCGTCTGCGTCAGTTAAGTTTTTTGCTTAAGGTTTTTGTAAGAGTTGATTTCTCAATAACTATCAAAGGTATCCATTTGAAACTTGGAATAGTTGTTCAGTATCAAAAGGGCAACTCATTACAATAAGGCAGGTAACCCTTGGATTTGTCATTTCAGAGTTATTGCCCTTGTTTTATTTACTTAAAAATTATAAATTAACATATCTCAATAACTAGCAAAGATATCCATTTGAAACTTGGAATAGTTGTTCAGTATCAAAAGGGCAACTCATTACAACAAGGCAGGTAACCCTGGGATTTGTCATTTTAGAGTTATTGCCCTTGTTTTATTTACTTAAAAATTATAAATTAACATATCTCAATAACTAGCAAAGGTATCCATTTGAAACTTGGAATAGTTGTTCAGGATTAAAAGGGCAACTCATTACAACAAGGCAGGTAACCCTGGGATTTGTCATTTTAGAGTTATTGCCCTTGTTTTATTTACTTAAAAATTGTAAATTAACATATCTAAATAACTGAAAGACATTAACTTGAAACTTTGAATAGTTATTTCGTATCAAAAGGGCAACTAATCACAACAAGGCAGGTAACTCTGGGATTTGTCATTTCAGAGTTATTGCCCTTGTTTTATTTACTTCAAAATTGTAAATTAACATATCTAAATAACTATGAAAGATATTAACTTGAAACTTTGAAAAGTTATTCAATAACAAAAGGGCAACTCATTACAACAAGACAGGTAACCCTGGGATTAGTCATTTTAGAGTTATTGCCCTTGTTTTATTTACTTAAAAGTTATAAATTAACATATCTAAATAACTATGAAAGACATTAACCTGAAACTTTGAATACTTGTTAAGTATCAAGAGGACAACTCATTACAACAAGGTAGGTCACTCTGTGATTTGTAATTCCAGAGTAATTTCCCTTGATTTATTTACTTAAAACTTGTAAATTGAAATATTTTAATAACTGTCAAAGATATTAACTTGAAACTTTAAATACTTGTGTTATATCAATATGGCAACTCATTCAAACAAGAAAGGTGACCAGGAATGTGCAATTCAAGAGTTATTGTCCTTGTTTTGACTTATTGTTTACTTTAAATGGAATGTAGACTGTCCAAGTATGTTTGAGTTGTTACTGCTTACAAATTTCTATGATCAATAGGGTATTAAACACCCATACACATTCTTTAAGTTTGAAAAATGTAGCCGTCTCAAGTATATGAAAGTCGAGCGTCCAGCACTCGTTTGCGGTGCTCTCGTTGGTTGAAGTTATTTAACCGTCGGCAACAATGAATGGTCATCTGCCACTGTTGTAAAATTAGAATTTTCTTAACATTTGCTTTTCAAAAATAGTGTCAATGTCAAGAGTTCTAGTTAATTGGCTGGGTCTAATTTAAATCCAAACTGTTTGAGAATAGTATAATAATTTTGTCGTTAGTTTGATAAGAATTTAAGCTTAATTCAGAAAACTCCTGTACAAATTAAGTAGGTTCTCTTCATAAGATGAGTTGACATTCTTTAAGATAGGTGTTAACTTAAACCATTACTCCATAGATACATGTACTCTTTTTTACATGTTTAATTTATTCCTCCATTGAAGAAAATAGTTCCAATTTATACAGTCATGAATATGCACCATAAAAAGCATTTTCTTTATTCTAGCAGATTGAAGCTTAAAGCAGGCTGAAAGTAAAGTAGAATGCGCCTTAAGTGCATTCTGCTTTACATTCAACCTGCTTTAAGTGGTCACATGTCTTCAAACCTAGAAACAGGCAATGGGGTAAAGGGTTAAATAATGCAGAAATAAAAGAAATGCGAAAAAGTTCCTGTTAGAGCTTGTATCATTTCTTATGATTTGTTTTCAGACATCATTTGTCTTTAGGTAAGTCTACTACTCTATTACACAAGTTTTACTACATGATCATACTGTATTTTCCAGGAGTCGGGAGTTACTGGCTGCCACAGAGACATTAACAATGCATGAGTGTTCGTTACGAGTGCAGGAAATACAGCTGTTGGACAGATCCTGAGACCTCTACTAGTCATGGCTTATCACCGCACACAGAACATCGTCCGGCTTTTAGCCCAGACAAAATGTCAAACCGTTTGGAACAGTCAAAAGTCTCAAAACTATCACCTGCTACAGGAAAATCGCTAGAGCAATAACACCTATAACACTCATTAGAGTCATAGCTACACCGTAGGGGGTGTATTTTAGTGTCTCCACCAAAACCAATAGAATCGTCTATTTGGTGAATAATAAAAGAAAAATGTTGATGAACTTTAGTCTACTCCTGCCTACAAATTACATGGCTGACATGCTTTCTGCAAGAGACATGATGATATATACAGTGGAGAAAACTTTATTCTTTCCCGTTTAAACGCAAACGAAACGCAAATGCAAAACACTAAAACTTAGAAAAGTACAAAATTTGGACAATACTGACAATTCATGTTTATCTTGGTGGCAAATAGTTTGGAGCCTGATCAGATGCCGGGTTACCCGGCGTCTGATCTGGCTCCAAACTGTTTGCAATGGAAATAATAGTTTTAGCGTAAACGCCATCATTGGGAAAGAATAACGTTTTCTCCACTGTAACTGTCCTATATAGAAAGTTAGTGCCCAACTTTGAGCCTTTGCAATGACCAAGACTGAATGACTTAAATGGAGATTGTGTTGATGGGCCATAAGACAGCAGTCATTCTCTCACTCATTCATTCAATGATTTAAAATTAAAAAAAACTGCATCCAATTGTTACTGTGCCTTAAGCCACATTCTGCTTGACTTTCAGCCTGCTTTAAGCTACAACCTGTTAGGATATACCTTATAGAATACATTTCCAATGGTACATATTCATGACTGTATAAAGTGGAACACTTTTCTTTAATGGGAAATAAATGAAAGGCATAAAAAGGCATATATATTGTGTAAAGTGTTAAAGCAGGTTGAAGGGAAAGTACAATGCTGCTTTACTGTACACTTCAGTTACCAGCTCGAAAAATACTGGAAGTGCCTTCTTTTATTTATGTTCAGGACTCCTTAGGTGTAAACTGCTCTCTATAGTGTAGAAATAATTAGAGACGTAAAAAGGCTTATTTATAAAGTAATGGTTCAAACGTGGAGGCTTATATAAGTTTGACTGCAATAAAATAAGAATATGCAATGATATTTTTTTGTTCAGCAGAATGTGTTCTGTGTGCAGTAATTAGCTTGTATTTGTTTCTTTACCCTTTTTAGAGGCCTTTTCCCGTATTACATGTATTATTTCTTTATGTAGAAACTTAAAAAACCTCTAAAGAAGTTCTGCAGTAACCCTTTTCTTTACAGTTTCTTTTCAGTATTTAAGCTCATTCACCCATAAAACTTTAAATGGACAGTTTCAGTTTCTAACAAGCCTTATCCAGTTGCACTATTTAGTGGGATTTTGACAAAATATTTCAAACTGACAGATTGCAAACCCTGATCAGATGTTTTTTTTAAGGAGCCATCTGATTAGGGTCTACACTGTTTGCATAGGACAAGTGTAATCCTCATATGCATAAGTTTGTAGATGCTCAGTATACATGTGGCTAGGGTTGATTGACATGTGAATGCTGTAATCTGGCTCAAAATTAAGAAGAAATGTCCTCAAAATTCTGTGAGAGGAAGGGTTATTTTCCCCCAGACTGTGATGTAGTACATAGAATACATTTATATTCATATGTGAAGTAGTGCTGTCCACTTGTGTTGAATCCTTGTTTAAAGAAGAAGCACCGAGATCAATGTTTAAAGCTGAACTCAAGGAGCTTTATTGCATAAGATTTGTTCTGCATTTTAATTTAGTTTTTGTCTGTTCTTGTGACAGTCTCTGCTTCTTCTGAATGGTTCAAAGGTACAAGACGGCCAGTATGCTTTATTTAGACATAAATGCATATAAAGATGTATTGATAGATACAGTTGAAACTCGATAAAATTCAAACTTGCTTTACCCCATGGTCTGTTTCTACTTTTGAAGACAGATGACCACTTAAAACAGGTTGTTAGTAAAGCAAAATGTGCCTTAAGGCACATTCTGCTTTACTTTCAGCCTGCTTTAAGCTACCATCTGGTAGGATATAGAAAATATTTATTTTGGTACATGTTCATGATTGCATAATTTGGAAAGATTTTCTTTAGTGAAAGAATTCATAAATTGAATGTGCTCAAATGTGCTTCTGTAAAAAAGAAAAAAAGTTAAGTCTAACTTATCCGTATTTCAATGTCCAAATGTGGATAAGCCATGTTTTAACTTTAAAAAATGGGTATGTTTGACTTCTAAGAGATCAAGTGATCAAAATTTAACTTAGGAACTGTGGTCAAGTTCATTTTAGGCAAGTTTGAGGTATCGAGTTTTGACTGTACATGCATGTATATTAAGGTGTATTGATATAGTTATACATGTATTAGGTAAGTGCCATGAATTCAAGTTATTTGAATACATATTGTATAGTGGTTTTATATCAAAAATGATTTATAGAAATTATCTTATTTTAAAGAAGTAGATAGGATGTGATACAGTTTAGTTCTGCTGTTACATTCTTTCAAAAGGCTTATTTTATGTATATAACCCTTCCCCAATAGTTTGTTCTCTGGTGTTAAAAGACATGAGGAAAGGGCTAAATTAGATACCTTTTCAAAGAGAGATGAAAGTTATGTTTTCTCAAATTACTAGAAGAGTCAGAAAAAAATATCTAGTTTTAGTTTAATTTCATCTCACAGAAAAGTTTTGAATTTGAGAAAAGGTATAAAGGCACATTCTGCTTTACTTTCAGCCTACTTTAAGGTAACATTTGCAAGGATATAGATAATATTTCTTTTAGTAAATATTTATGAAGGTATTATGTGAAATTATTTTCTTCAGTGGAGGAATAAATTAAAGGCATAGAAAAGCATATTTATGGGGTAATGGGTTAACCATCACTTAACCCTTTGCACCCTAGTCCCGCATATATGCGTCATTTGCAAACAGTGTACATGTGAAGAGTACACTAGTCCTATGCAAACAGTGTAGACCCTGATCAGAGGGCTCCTAGGAGCCCTCTGATCAGGGTCTACACTTTTTGTCATTTTGACATATATTGTAAAATCAACCCTAAAAAGTCAAAAATGGACTGGACTAAATTGAAACCTAGAATTGTCCATTTGAGGTTTCAGGGAGGAAAGGGTTAAAGGAAGATTGATAAGCGGTCTACAGTGCAGACATTATTCCCTGTTTAAATAAATTAAATGCAGTAAATAGAGAAAACGATGTTTTAAAAATGTTTATGCTTCATTTTGATCTGAATAACAAACAGTGTGAAGCCTGATCAGACACCGTGTTACATGGCGTCTGATCTGACTCCAAACTATTTGCCATGGGCATAAGGTTCATAGTATAAACATTTACTTGGAAAGAATAACATGTTCTCCACTGTTTACCACAGGACAAAAAATAAGCAAACTCCTTCTTTAGAAACTTTCAGTTTTACTTTTGTTCTGTACTAACCTATTACTTCATGATTAAAACAGTTTTACACCTCTAAATTATTCCTCCACTGAAGAAAACAGTTCAAATTTTTACAATCATGGATATGTATTATAAGAAATATTTTCTTTATTCTTGCAGACTGTAGCTTAAAGCAGGCTGAAAGTAAATCAGAATGCATCTTAAGGTGCATTCTGCTTTACTTTCAACCTGCTTTAAGTGGTCACCCATCTTGAAAACCAGAGACAGGCTATGGGGTAATGGGCTTATCAGTCATATGTCTTTCGAAAGCTCCCCTCATCATAGAAAGGCTTGTTATGACAAGTTTGACTCATCCTGTAATGGTGAATGTATTTTGAAATCAAAATATGCTTTGCTATTATTCTAGTTTACAATTGTTGTCTTGATGTGATGAAGGTGACAAAAGCATTTAAAGTGTAACTTTACCATCAATGGCAAAGGCAGAATCAAACTTTCCGATTGAACTCTAACATTTAAGTTTTGTTTTAACACTGTTAATTCTCTTTGCAATACGGTAGTATCAATTTTGCTTATTCATCTCTTACTGGTAGACTTTTTACCCATTTCCCCTATCCTGTTTCTAGTTTTGAAAACGGGTGACCACTTAAAGCAGGTTGCTTTACTTTCAGCTTGCTTTAAACTATCATATACTAGGATAAAGATTTTTTTTCCAATAGTACACAACCAAAACTTAATAAATTGGAACTATTTTCTTTCAATGGAGGAATGAATTAGAGGTGTAAAAAGGCATATTTATGGGGTAATGGGTTAATGTATGCTGTAGATTTGGTTGAGTTGTCTAAATCTCATCTTGTCCCCATACTTTCCTTTCTCAGGATATTGTAATGAGAAACAGTGTTACTACTTAAAGCAGGTCGAAAGTACAGTAGAATGTGTTTTAAAACCTTTACCCCATAGCGTGTTTCTAGCATTTAAGACAGGTGACCACTTGAAGCAGGTTGAAAGTAAAGCTGAATTTGTCTTAGGACACATTTTGCTTTACTTTCAGCTTGCTTTAACTTACAATCTGTGAGAATATAGAAATATTTCTTGTGGTGCATATTCATGACTGTATGGGTTGGAACTATTTTCTTCATTGGAGGAATAAATTGAATGCGCTAAAAGGTGTTTCTATGGGAGAAAGTGTAAGGTACATTCTGCTTTAAGGTACAATCTGCTAGGATATAGAAAATATTTCTTACGGTACATGTACTGTCTATGGGAGAAAGTGTAAGGTACATTCTGCTTTAAAGGCACAATCCCGCTCAAATTGGTGTTTAAAACGCGCAATTTCTTATATGTGTGCATTTTCTATGTATTAAAACTAAGTGAAATCGAGTGTAAGAAGCCTGACATATGCACCCACTTCGTAAAGAATCCTACCTAAATGTGTCTAATTCTTATCGTGGTGGTTTACATTATAAGCGGGTTTGTTTACAAATAAGATTACGGGCTGGTTCCTAGAACTCTCGATCGATCGCATAAAGGTCACGTGATTGATTCGGCCGCGACAATGTGTATCATTGCATCAGTTTAACGGCCAAACTTAAAGGAGTTGTCTCTCTTTGGTTGTAAAGCACTCGACTTGTTGTATAGAATTATGCAAATGAGCTTTACCGAGTATGTCCGTAAATTTTCGTCGCTATTCAAAAATAAACAAACTTGATTACTTGTTTCCACAAATTTCACTGTTCGTTAGCAATATTGCTTCAAATATCACCACGTATTACTTCTTTTTATATGGAACGCTTACGATAGTGACATAAATTTCATGTAAGAAAAATGTTAGATTCTGTTTATGTGGGAGTAATATAGTGGCTTTAAGGTACAATCTGCTAGGATATAGAAAATATTTCTTACATTTTGTTCCTGACTGTATATATGCATGTATGTATTTTTATTTATTTGTATATACAGAATTTAGATGATTGTTTGAATAATCCTGTGCCAGTATGAAATCTTCCTAGCAAAGAAATGTAAATTTTTTAAGTCTATCTTGAATAACTCCGATTCACTTAAATCAAACTTAGCTGAATTTCAAAGTTAGTAGCTTAGCCATCTGTTAACTGTGAAATACAGCTAAGCTTAAATTAAAACTTGACTATAATTGGAGCTTTATTGTGAGTAGATTTTAAGACTTTAACAGTGTTGAGACTGGAATTAAATTGGAGAGGTGATTTTTTTTTCGTCTGTGAAGAAAACATTTTATTTTTCCCACACATTTTGTAAGCTTAAATTAAAACTTGACTATAATTGGAACTTAATTGTGAGTAAAACTTAAGACTTTAACAGTGTTGACACTGGAATTAAATTGGAGAGATGAATTTTTTTTTCTCTGTAAAGAATACATTTTATTTTTCCCACACATTTTGTAATGAATTTCCTAAAACTTGGTAAAGTACAATCCTGAAGCATTAAAAAAAAATGCAAGAGTTAAATGAGAACTGGAATAATCTATTCTAAATTCTAGAAGTCGATGACTAAATTAAAGGTGACGGCATAATGCTGGACAAAATGTAAGTAGAAAGCTCCTAAACTGTTACAGCTCTCTCCATCATTTTGTCCTGCATTTATTTTCACTATCTCAACTGAAATTACAGAGGTCCGTTTTATGAAACGGGGTACGACAAAAAATGGTTGTAAGTCAGATTCTAAAATTACCAATAAATATTTATTTCTCCATCTAATCCTGTTTTGTTACATCTCTTTGAAATTGTCTTTTCAAGACGATTCCAAAGAGATGTCACAAGGCAGGATAAGATGGAGAAATCAGAAGTTAGCTGTATTTTAAAGTTTTGACTTACGACTTTTTGGTGGTACGTTTTATAAAACGGCCCCTTGAGCCATATAAGAAGCATCTGATCTGGGTCTACCCATATGTTTTATTGTTATGAAGGAGCTCATGTCCTAGGCTGTCTCTATTTATAAATAAAGGTGTAGGTTAAAGACTTTCTGAAGTTTTTGTATCTTGACTGACTTTATTCTTTTACCTTTATTCAAGCATGAAATATATTTAGCAGTTTTTACTACATATGCTGAATTTAGAATTTCACCCTTTCTCTCATAGTATATTTTGAATCTCAGTGTTTAAACACAAGTTGCTTTGATATTGACACATCTGATTTAATTCCAGAATCCTTAGTGACGAAAATGAAAATAATATTGATAATTTTTCTTCACTATAATTCACTCGTCCCTTTAGCTGGCCAGTCGTAGGGACATCTAGCTGACTTCATGACAAACTCTCTCAATTTAGTTGTCTTCAACTGCACTCTGAGTTGCTGTAAAACTTATCCACTCGTTGACATAATCTTTCCATCTCTTCTTTTGTCGATCAATCCTTTATATTGATTATTACTGGATTTTAATTTGATTCTAAACAACTATTTTTGTCAAAATGTAGGTTAAAAGACTCCATGTAAAAATGTTTTTAACCTTAAAATAGGTCTTTCCATGCATGTCCATACACATAATCAGACTATTTTTACTTACGTGAGTACTCAAATAATTCAAAATGAGCAGTGGAGAAATAAGCAGGCCCGCAGTTATAAAGAGTTTGAGCATTTGCTCAAATTTGACCAATCATATGCCGTGAAATCAATCTCGGACTCTGTCTCAATTCAGACTCTTTGTAACTATGGACCCAGGACATTATCTACATGCCCGGTAAAATTGAAATTACTTGGTTACTGACATATGTTGTGTTTGGATGGCATTGCAACTCATATACATGATACAATTTAGTTTCAAAATGAGAATTATAGGATACAATATAATGATTTACAATGAAATTTCTAAAAATAAATAACTGCCCTTCCTTGTACCCAGGGTCAAAGGTTAGAAAGTATTTGAGTCGAGTCTGACATCTTTCTCAAGCATTTGATTGGTCAGATTTGAGCACATGCTCAAATCTGACCAATCAAATGCTTGAGAACTATCTCTTACTGAGCTCAAATACATTATTACTTTTCGGCCACAATGGATTACAACCTTTAACATGGACTGAAATTGGAGCAGAAATCTCCTTGACGCATTGAAAGTAAATAAAGATCTGTAAGAGATATCTCCTTGACGCATTGAAAGTAAATAAAGATCTGTAAGAAATATCTATGAGAGAAGGGGTATACTATAGGTAGTCTATTTCTTGTTAGAATAATTTAACAGTTGTTAGTGTATATGATGTTTTGTATGAATAATTTGTTGTATAACTAATGAATTACACATTCATTAATAAAGAAGTAACATTATGAATGTACATGTACTTTTTATTTAAATGCCTTACCACCCACCATTTCATTCACTTCCATTCAAACAGTAGCTATATGCTTTGAGTATTTATTCAATTTAAAGCCCCTTATGTACAAATTCGTTAGCTTTTGCTGGAAAAGTGTAATAATAAATGTCAACTTTATTCTGGACAAAGATGAAGCAAAAGCTCCTATTACTGTATCCTCCATAGAAGGGCTTTTTAGCGTATTTGATTCCTCCACTGAAGAAAATACACGACGTTACAATTAATATCATGTATGATAAAAAAAAATCTTTACTCTGGCTGATGGTAGCTAAAAGCAGGCATTCTGCTTTACTTTCAACCTGTTTAACCCTTTGAACCCTAGTCCCGCATATAGGCGTCCTTTTCAAACAGTGTACATGTGAATAGTACACTTGTCCTGTGCAAACAGTGAAGACCCAGATCAGAGGGCTCCGAAAGGAGCCCTCTGATCAGGGTCTTCACTGTTTGTCATAAAGCCAAACATTGACAAAAACAACCCTTAAAAGTCAGAATTGGACTAGACTAAAATGGAAACTGGAATTGGCCATTTAAAGTGTTAGGGAGGAAAGAGTTAAGTGGTCGCGTATCTTCAATACTAGAAACAGGCTATGGGGGTAAATACGCCTCTCTCTCTTGGACGTTCAATTAACCCTTTCCCCCATAAATACACCTTTATTTATTCCTTCACTGTTGAAAATTGTTTCAATTTATACAGTCATGGATATATATGATAAGAATTTTTTTACTATAGTTTAGCTGATGGTAGCTTAAAGCAGGCTGAAAGTAAAGCAGAATGCACCTTAAGGTGCATTCTGCTTTACTTTCGACCTGCTTTAAGTTGTTGCCTATCTTCAATACTAGAAACAGGCTAATGGGTAAACGATTAAAGCTTTTTGCTTTACTCTTTTCCTACAATAAACTTATATCACATGTCTTTAGGGAGCACCTTACTTCTTTAACCCTTACCTTTGTATTGGTAGGTAAATACACCTCTCTCTTGGGCATTCAATTAAACCTTTCCCCATAAATACACCTTTATTTATTCCTTCACTGTTAAAAATGTATGGTAAGAAATATTTGCTATACCCTAGCAAAGGGAAGCTTAAAGAGGGCTGAAAGTCAAGCAGAATGTGCCTTAACTCTTTCCTCCCTGAAACTTTAAATGGACAATTCCAGTTTCCATTTTAGTCTAGTCCATTTCTGACTTTTAAGGGTTGTTTTTGTCAATGTTTGGCATTATGACAAACAGTGAAGACCCTGATCAGAGGGCTCCTTTTGGAGCCCTCTGATCAGGGTCTTCACTGTTTGCATAGGACAAGTGTACTATTCACATGTACACTGTTTGAAAAGCACGCCTATATGCGGGACTAGGGCTCAAAGGGTTAAGGTGCATTTTGCTTTACTTTGAACCTGCTTTAAGTGGTCACCACTCAATAGGCGCTAATAAATAAACAAAGACAATGTTCTGGGTATGTCAAATAATGACCAACAAGTGAAATCTACATAAATATGTATTACTTATGGCACATCTGAAGCTCAACAACTTGCCCTCTAAGTCAGAGTACACGTCATCATTATACAATAAAAACACACTCAACAACACAAAATAAATCTCTCGTGTAATAAGTTAAAGAAACATCAAAACATTTACACTCGTATCTAATACAAATATATAAACAAAATTATGTAGCCCTATCCTGCATAACTATGATTTAATTGGTGTTATATGAAATAAGTTGTCCTATCCTGTTTCACCTATTACCCCATAAATACGCTTTTAATTTATTCCGTCACTGAAAAACTAGTTCCACTTTATACAGTCATGAATATGTACTGCAAGAAATATCTTCTTTATCCTGGCAAGTGGTAACTTAAAGTAAAGCAAAATGTGCCTTGAGGCACATTCTTCTTTACTTTCAGGCTGCTTTAAATGTTCATCTGTCTTCAGGACTAGAACCAGGCTACAGTGGAGAATCTGTTATTCTTTCCCAATAAACGCGTTTACGCTAAAACTATTATTTGCAGTGCAAACAGTTTGGAGCCAGATCAGACGCCGGGTAACCCGGCGTCTGATCAGGCTCCAAACTGTTTGCCACCAAGATAAACATGAAATATCAGAATTGTCCAAAAGTTGTTCTTTTCTACGTTTTAGTGCTTTGCGTTTGCGTACGTTTGCGTTTAAACGGGAAAGAATAACAGATTCTCAACTGTAATGGGTTAACCTCTTCACTACCATGATATCATCTCAATTTTGGTCAGCTTTCATTTCCCAACTTCAACTTTTAGGTAAATTGAGTAAAGTTATATCAGATTGAGTGTCGGCCTGTTTGGATCCTGATCAGATGCATTCACCTGCCATAAACACCTGATAATTAACAAAATTCAGTGGTGGTAATAGAAAGGTTTTATTGTAACACAGGGTCTTATACTTTATTGTAAAGTGATCTGAATCCAAACTGTTTGCAAATGTTAGACAAGTTGATTTTAGCATGATAAGGGTAAAAAGAAGGGCCTTACGAATTATTTACAGTGAAGTAAAGACCCTGTCTAACCCATTACCCCATAGCCTGAATTAAGTTTGGAAAATAGGTGACCACTTAAAGCAGGTTGAAAGTAAAGCAGAATGTGCCTTTAGGCACATTTTGCTTTACTTTCAGCCTGCTTTAAGCTTCTATCTGCTAGTATATAGCAAATATTTCTTATTATACTTATTAATAACTGTATAAATAGGAACCATTTTCAATATATCTCAAAATGACAAACAGTGTAGACCCTGATCAGAGGAGCCCTCTGATCAGGGTCTACAATTGTTGCATAGTACAAGTGTCATCCTCACTAGTGACCTGTTTGTAAATGATGACTATACTCATGGCTAGGGTTGAATGTGTTAGCCATCATTGAATTTAATGGAGGAGAATAACTTCTTCTTAACAGCCATATAAGAGCCTTTAGACTGGTCAACCTTGTCCTGTTATATGTACATGTACTTATCTGCTAGGATATATAGAAAATATTTCTTTGGCACATACATGTACATGTATTAATGACTGCATGAAATGGGACTATTTTCTTAATAGGCAAAAAAGGCCTTTTATATAGGGCACCCTACAGGGAGCTTTATCGATGGCATGAATACTACAAGAGAATGTTATTTTGCATATTAACATGAAACAATAATTATGCAATGCAATGAAATGTAGTATTAAGTTATATTAATGACAGTTTTGTACAAAAAAATGTTGGTGAATGTTTTTATCTGCATGTCAAACAGTTTAGCGCCTGATCATGCAGTCACCATCATGGAGAGTAATATATTAAGCTACTTGGCTTAACTCATTCAACACCATGATCCTGTTTAAAACATTCACATCATTTGCAAACAGTGTAGACCCAGGTCAAAGGGCTCCTATATTAGAGCCCTCTGATCAGGGTCTACATTGTCTACCAATTTGAACTAGTATTTATTAAACTACACAGAATTCCAAGTAGACTGGCCCATGTTTTGGTAACTAAAAAGATCCACAAGGAAACCTAATTATCAACAAAAATTAAGTATTCAGTGTTGAAAGAGTTAAAGGTTACAAATAAGTTATTGGGAGGGAAGGGTTTGATATTTACACCAATGAGATCCTCCTACAGGTAGTCAGTCCTCCTATTGACCTCCTGTTAACCCATTACCCCATAGATGCTTTATAGTTTTAAAGACAGGTAATTACTTAAAGCAGGTTGAAAGTAAAGCAGAATGCGCCATAACCCCATAGCTTGATTTTAGCTTTGAAAATAAGTGACTTCTTAAAGCAGGTTGAAAGTAAAGCAGAATGTGCCTTAAGGCACATTCTGCTTTACTTTCAGCCTGCTTTAAGCTATTATCTGCTAGAATATAGAAAATATTTCTTATGATTCTTATTTGTGACAGTGTAATTTGGAACTATTTTCTTCAGTAGAGGAATAAATTAAAGGCGTAAAAAGGTGTATGTATGGGGAAATGGGTTAAGGCGCATTTTGCTTGACTTTCAGCCTGCTATAAGTTACTCTCTACAAGGATTTAGAAAATTTTCTTATGCTGAGTATTCAAGACTATTTATAGTGGAATTACTTTTCTTCAGTAGAAGGATAAATTAAGGCGTAAAAAGGTGTATTTAAGGGGTAATGGGTTAATCGAAACACCTGCCATATTGGCAGGACACATCCTATGAAAGCAGCTAGGAGTACAGTTTGCTCTATAAAGCCAATTTACACCGACTTAACACTTCACACCCCACTGTGCTAGCCCCTACAGTGGGGAATAAGTTCTTTTTCATTTAACCCTTTCACTGCCAATATGAAATCATTACACAGTGCCTGCCATATTTTCGTCTGCTTGGAATTGTTGGAATTTAGACTGAAGAATCATTGACATTGAGTGTTTGAAACAGTTTGGATCCTTTATGCAGCATCTGAGCAAAATCCAAACTGTTTGCAAATGTCAGTGTTGTCAATATTGCAAAACAGCTATGGGAGGAAAGTGTTAAATGGAAAGAAAACCAAACACAATGCCCCAAAAATTCGAAAATTGCACTTGAAAATATTGAAAATTCATTTTCAACTGAGTGTCAAACAGTTTGGAACCTGACTATGAGATCAGATGCCAAATTACTTGGCTTCTGGTCTGTTTCCAAACTGTCTGCAATGGCCGTCAGTCCTTGACATACAAACCCAGACTGTTGGGAATAAATAACCTATTTTCCTCTGTATCAGTCCATAGTCCAAGGTTATAAAAAGTTCGAGTCGAGACAGAGTTTGTTCTCAAGCATTTGATTGGTCAGATTTGAGCTGAGTCTCAAATCTAACCAATCAAATGCTTGAGAACAACTTCAGACTCAACTCAAACTATGGAACCAGGCCTCAGCACGTTACACATCACAGTCTACTTTACACAGCTCCGTTACACAAAGTTTCCAACTCCTCACCAAAGTGTCCAGCTCTTTGGTGAGAACATTTTCAGACTGGTTTTAGATTTTCTGTCAACTTCCCTCTGCTTTGTGGTTTCATTCTGGAAGAAAGAAATAAGAGAATAAATGGTAAAGCAAAAGACTTATTGTATTCTTTCAATTCTTATCATGCAGCTATCAATTTTGCAACTAATATGGTGTTTGGTATTAATAACTCATTGACCAATGAACCACCAAATGGACAAATCCAGATTTTAATTATGTTTAGACCAATTTTGACTATTTTAAAGTTTACTTTTACAATATATTGCCAAATGGCAAACAGAGCAGACCCAGATCAGAGGGCTCCTACAGGAGCCCTCTGATCTGGGTCCACACTGTTTGCATAGGACATGATTGTGTACTTGTCACATATACACTGTTTGCAAAGGATACATATAAGACTCAAGGGCTCAATGAGTTAACCTAGCATTTCTCTTTACGAGCATCCAAGACTGAGCCGTTTGTCATAACCTTTGCACAAGCACAAACACTGACAAAACTGTAGTTCTTAAGTCACACTAATTCCTGAAGGAGCCCTCTGATCTACACTGTGTGCAAATGATGAATATTCTCATTTCTGGCGCATTAAGGTTGAACTTTTTCACTAGTAAAGGTGACTTCACTGGCATCATAAGCAATTTGGATCCAGATCTGATAGTGAGTAACTTTTCATTTGATCTGGATCCAACCTGTTTGACAGTACAATCAGTACATTTGTATTCCAGTGTAAACATTGCGTAAATGCATAATACCATGGTTTGTTGAAGGTTTTTCAGTAAGATGCCTTAAAGTATAAATTTAAAATTAATTACACACAACCATTGTTAAACAGGTTGTAATATGAATGGAGCTGTCTGATCTAGGTCTTCACTGTTTTCAAAAAGACTCATTTATACACTTATGTCAGAAGAGTAATATAGGATCTGTCACGAGTCGATGTTTAAGACAAGCTTATCTCAAATGAGTCTAGAATTGAAATGTTATTAAGCGAGCCTTGGCGAGCTTAATTACTTTTCTATTCTAGACGAGTTTGAGATCAACTTGTCTTAAACATCGACGAGTGACATATTATTTTTCTCACATTACCAACAATTTAAGCTATTTTTTAAACAATATGCATTTTTTGGAACCCTGGTGATGTCAAAACGCCATTATAAATAGTGATGTTATAGTGACGTCATCAAAGTGATCTTACACATGTTGGAGTTAAGGATATTCGTCATCAATGTTCGCTATAGAAAACAAGGGTAGTTATGTGAAAAAAAATCTTCCTACTCACCTACATAACCAACATGCGTCTAGACACATCCATGCACTAACAACCAGTAACA
Source organism: Gari tellinella (assembly GCA_922989275.2). NCBI lineage: Eukaryota > Metazoa > Mollusca > Bivalvia > Cardiida > Psammobiidae > Gari > Gari tellinella. Next base: position 54,306,160 of record OV277866.1, read on the forward strand.
ACAAGCAGGCCACTTTGACAGACTTCATTTACATTTGCTTTCCTATTGGACTAAATCCTAAATTTCATCCTTCACCCTTTCCCCATAGCTTTCTTTACTTTTAACCTGCTTTAACTCATTCACCCCTGAAACTGTAAATGGACAATTCAAATTTCCAATTAAGTCTAGTCCATATTTTAATATTTAGGGTTGATTTTAAGAATATATTGCAAAATGACAAACAGTGCAGACCTTGATCAGAGGGCTCCTTCAGGAGCCCTCTGATCAGGGTCTATACTGTTTGATTAGGACAAGAGTATTCTTCACAGGTACACTGTTTGTTAATGATGAGTATATTTGTTGCTAGGGTTGAATCTGTTAAGTGATCATCTGACACGATCTGTTTTTAAACTAGAAGCTGGGTGATAGAAAAGCAGAAGGTCCTTTAGAAGCTACCGATTCATCTCCACTTGGGTGAACTTTGGTAGTCTCTCATATCAAGCTTAGGTTTTTTACAGATACTCAATACAACCAGATAGTCCAGTGGTTAGAACACTTATTTAACACCAATGCATGCAGTTCCAAGTTCGATCTCAGGCCGTGTTGCATTATGTAAGAGGGAAAATTGGTCCCCCATCCAAAAACATGAGATTTCTCTGGGCATTCCAGCTTCTTCTCACAGCAATGACTACATATGTCACCATTCACAACATAAAAAATGATTTGTAGAAGTTTATAAAAGCTTATTATGAGTGATTGTTGATGTAAAGTACTGTAAAATCTCTCTACTACCACCACTATATAGTATTTAAAAAATTAACTGGTGTTTAAGGCCAGTGACTGCTTAAAGTAAGGGGTGAACGTGAAACAAAAAGCTTCAAGCTTTCTGTTTTATGTTCACCTTGCTTTAAGCAGTTACAAGTCTTTTATACAACCAATTAGTCTTTGTTTTAGTGGCTGTAATAGAGAGGTATTACTGTACATAGACGTTTAAAACAAACCAAAAACACTTAAGATAACCAATTTTCAAGCTGAGGGAATAGAGCAGTCTACACTAGGAATGGCATAAACATAAAACTGAACCAACACAATTAAATGTTGTGACATATTTTTATTTTATGTGTAGATTGGTGTATTTTGCACACAGACTCATAGTTTTTTCTTTTTACCCATTTATTGCTAAACAAGTCTTTGTAACATTTAAAACTAAGGAACTTTAAAAACAGTTTGAATCTAGATCAGACCAAACACTCAGTAGGGTCTAATCAGGATCCAAAATGTCACTTGGGTCTTCTTTTTTTAAAAATAAAGAAGATCATGCCAAATTCAGAATTTAGCATACAATATTTTCAGCAGAGGACAGTTCAGTGTCCTTTTGCCGAGAAAGTATGTAATGGAAAGAAACTCAATAAGCTTTGACCATTTCCTTCATAGCCAAAAAGGTAAATCATATTTATTGAACTGTTTATAAGTCTGATGGTTACTAGTAAAGCAAGAACTTTCTGCTTACTTTCATCTTGCTTTAAACTATCATGTGTATTCTCCTACATCTAAAACAATAAATGAACATTTTGTTTGTGATACATTGTACTTACTGTAAAACCTGTTTAATTCGCGAGAATATAATTTACGCATTAATACGCGAATGTCTCTAGTTTTGAAAATAGGTGACCTCTTAAAGCAGGTTAAAAGTAAAGCAGAATGTGCCTTAAGGCACATTCTGCCTAACTTCCAGCCTGCTTTAAACTACCATCTGCTAGAAGTATTGCATGATGTTGCAAATTAATGCAAAATGGCAATACGTGAAATATGTTTTACAGTATATGAACGTATCATGGTGCATCTAGTTTGTGGAGCAAAGGGGTTAGCTTGTAATGTATTCTATATCTCTGTAATTGAATGAATGTTTGAACTAAACCTAATATAACCTGACTGTCAACACTGTGAGTTTGGATCAACATGAGATACCATATGACTTGGCATCTCATCTGACTCCAAAAACGGTTTAGTTTTAAGTCATCAATGTAAGAGAAGGATTTAAATTTACGTACAAATGTGAAACTATTCAATAATCATGTTTGTGTCCTGCACCAAACATTATTACCATATGAAGCATCTCCTACTATCCTATATTTATACAAGGAACACAAGCTACAATTAAAGATCTACAATTCTTGATTGCTATCAAACCCACACCTCCACAGAAGAGGACAAGGATGCCTATGCGTAATCATCCATAGAACACAAAATGCCGTTTCCATTCTGTCTACAAATGCACCCCAAAATGAGGATACATAGAGTTGAATACAGGTGGTACAGGTAGCTTGAAGTAAAATGAAAGTAAAGCAGATAGCTCCTATAGGAGCTGTCTGCTTTCTTTTCATCTTGCTTCTAGCAGCCCGGACCTGTCATACATCAGGCCTGGTGGTAGATTGAAGAAAAAAGAAGGTAACGCAGAAAGTTAATATAGAAGCATTCTACTTTACTTTATCTTGCTTACAGCAATTTTCTGCCTTACTTTCAGCTAGCCTGTAGCAGCCATCTGTCTCAAACTTTACATGATTAAATCAAAATCATTAACTTATTAGTTGGATGCAGGTATTTTGCACTGATGGCTATGCACAGAAGTGTTATCAACTCTGTTAGTGGGTTCTAGGGGTCTCTACATTCACACAAAACTAATTTCAAAACTACAGTAAATACACTCGATTATGACCACTTAAAAGAAGGTTAATTGACTGTATAAAAAACAGGTGACAGCTTACAGCAAGGTAAACATAAAACAGAAAGCTCGTGAAGGAGCTTTCTGTTTTATGTTCACCTTGCTAGCAGTCACCTGCCTTTAGCACCTGATAATTAACCCATTTGTACCCAGTGGATTCTTCCATGCTTATATATTAGATTAGTCCATTTTTTATCAAAGGAATGCTTGGTCAAACTTTTCATGTTCACTTTGTTTTATATTGAAATTCCTATCAGCAAACAGTGTAGACTCTGTTCAGACATCGCATAATGCAGGGTCTGATCAGAGTCTACACTGTTTGCCTATGTCCCATATATGGGATCGTGGGCACAATTGGGTTAACACAATACAGTGGTCATGATAGAGAGGTTTTACTTTGAACATGCTTTAAAAACATAGCAAGAACACAACTGTATATTTTTCTTCGGAAGGTTATACACAACATTATGCTATTCAGAGTTCAACTTGTTCAGTCAGACAGGTATTTAACCCATTACCCCATAGCCTGGTTTTAGTTTGAAAACAGGCGACAACTTAAAGCAGGATGAAGGTTAAGCAAAATGTGCCTGAAACTGCATTCTGCTTCACTGTTAACCTACATTAAGTTACAATCTAGAAAGATACTGGAAATGCCTTCTGTTGCTTTCATGTTCAAGGTTTCCCTGCTAGAAACTACTTTCCTTGCTGTAGAAATGATTAGGGGCGTAAAAAGGTGCATGCATGGAGTAATGGGTTAAATCAAACTGTTTTGTAGGATTGATGGATTAAAAACTAAACTAACACTGAATCATTCCTTACATTGCACAGAAAGTTGTACAACCATTAACCCATTATACCATAGATACAAATTTTTACACATTTAATTCATTCATACCCTGGAGAGAATAGTTCCGATTTATACAGTCATGAATATGCATAATAAGAAATAGTTTTATATTCTAGGAGATGGTAGCTAAAAGCAAGCTGAAAGTAAAGCAGAATGCCCCTCAAGGTGCATTCTGCTTTACTTTCAACCTACTTTAAGTGGTCACCTTTCTTCAAAACTAGAAACAGTCAATGGGGTAAAGGGTTAATGTAGAACCCTGTAACTCTTAACTCTACCATGCACAGAAAAATGTGTGTTAAGTAGTCACTTAACCAATTACCTAATACATTTGTCTTTTTATGCATTTAATCAGTTCTGTCACTAAAGAAATGAGTCATACTTTTCAGCCAGGAATTAGGCATATCTATTGAGAAAAGGGTTAAATCAAGTGGCAGCTTAACCCTTTACCCCATAGCATGTTTCTAGTTTTTAAGACAAGTGATCTCTTAAAGCAGGCTGAAAGTAAAGCGGAATGCGCCTTAAGGCACATTCCGCTTTACTTTCAACCTGCTTTAAGCTACCATCTGTTAAGATTTAGAAAATATTTCTTATAATACTTAGTCATAACTGCAAAAAGTGTAACTGTTTTCTTCAGAGGAGTAATAAATTAAAGGGGTAAAAAGGCGTATTTATGGGGTAATGGGTTAAAAAGAGACTGACAACCAAAGAAACAATTTGTCATAATAAAAAGAAGTTAAGGATATTCGTCATCAATGTTCGCTATAGAAAACAAGGGTAGTTATGTGAAAAAAAATCTTCCTACTCACCTACATAACCAACATGCGTCTAGACACATCCATGCACTAACAACCAGTAACAACAAGCAGGCCACTTTGACAGACTTCATTTACATTTGCTTTCCTATTGGACTAAATCCTAAATTTCATCCTTCACCCTTTCCCCATAGCTTTCTTTACTTTTAACCTGCTTTAACTCATTCACCCCTGAAACTGTAAATGGACAATTCAAATTTCCAATTAAGTCTAGTCCATATTTTAATATTTAGGGTTGATTTTAAGAATATATTGCAAAATGACAAACAGTGCAGACCTTGATCAGAGGGCTCCTTCAGGAGCCCTCTGATCAGGGTCTATACTGTTTGATTAGGACAAGAGTATTCTTCACAGGTACACTGTTTGTTAATGATGAGTATATTTGTTGCTAGGGTTGAATCTGTTAAGTGATCATCTGACACGATCTGTTTTTAAACTAGAAGCTGGGTGATAGAAAAGCAGAAGGTCCTTTAGAAGCTACCGATTCATCTCCACTTGGGTGAACTTTGGTAGTCTCTCATATCAAGCTTAGGTTTTTTACAGATACTCAATACAACCAGATAGTCCAGTGGTTAGAACACTTATTTAACACCAATGCATGCAGTTCCAAGTTCGATCTCAGGCCGTGTTGCATTATGTAAGAGGGAAAATTGGTCCCCCATCCAAAAACATGAGATTTCTCTGGGCATTCCAGCTTCTTCTCACAGCAATGACTACATATGTCACCATTCACAACATAAAAAATGATTTGTAGAAGTTTATAAAAGCTTATTATGAGTGATTGTTGATGTAAAGTACTGTAAAATCTCTCTACTACCACCACTATATAGTATTTAAAAAATTAACTGGTGTTTAAGGCCAGTGACTGCTTAAAGTAAGGGGTGAACGTGAAACAAAAAGCTTCAAGCTTTCTGTTTTATGTTCACCTTGCTTTAAGCAGTTACAAGTCTTTTATACAACCAATTAGTCTTTGTTTTAGTGGCTGTAATAGAGAGGTATTACTGTACATAGACGTTTAAAACAAACCAAAAACACTTAAGATAACCAATTTTCAAGCTGAGGGACTAGAGCAGTCTACACTAGGAATGGCATAAACATAAAACTGAACCAACACAATTAAATGTTGTGACATATTTTTATTTTATGTGTAGATTGGTGTATTTTGCACACAGACTCATAGTTTTTTCTTTTTACCCATTTATTGCTAAACAAGTCTTTGTAACATTTAAAACTAAGGAACTTTAAAAACAGTTTGAATCTAGATCAGACCAAACACTCAGTAGGGTCTAATCAGGATCCAAAATGTCACTTGGATCTTCTTTTTTTAAATATAAAGAAGAGCATGCCAAATTCAGAATTTAGCATACAATATTTTCAGCAGAGGACAGTTCAGTGTCTTTTTGCCGAGAAAGTATGTAATGGAAAGAAACTCAATAAGCTTTGACCATTTCCTTCATAGCCAAAAAGGTAAATCATATTTATTGAACTGTTTATAAGTCTGATGGTTACTAGTAAAGCAAGAACTTTCTGCTTTACTTTCATCTTGCTTTAAACTATCATGTGTATTCTACATCTAAAACAAGAGGGCCTGAAGGCCCTGATATCGCTCACCATTTGTAATGAAGCCTGATAGCTTTACCTTTGAATTTCACCCGTTTTATTCTAAATCCATTCAAGTTTGTCGACCTACTGTAGTATAGTAGAGTACATCAAAAGCAGATAACTAAAGCCTAAACAATACTGAAATGAAGCCTTTTTCTAGCATTTCAAAGTATATCAAGGGCAGGTAAATATTGCCACAATGATTACATTTCAACAATAATTGCACTCCTTCCAGAACATATATATATAGCTACATCCTTTTTGTACAAGTATAATCAAAATCCATTGAAAACTGTAGTTGCAAGAGTGTAAACGATGTAAAATATGGCATTTTCAGCAATTCAAAGGTAGATATCTCTTAATCTATTTGTCAGATTCCAACCATAATCATCTTTTTTCGAACTCTTATGGTCATATACCATCTGGGCAAGTTTGAGAGAGCTTGGATAAATATTGTGGCCTCTAGAGTGTAAACACTGTTAAATATATCATTTTCAGCAAATCAAAGGTAGATAACTTTTGACCTATTGATCCGATTACAACCATAATTGAACTCGTTGGAAGTCTTATGGTAGTTTACAATCTGAGTAAGTTTGAGAAAGATTAGATAAAAATTATGACCTCTAGAGTGTAAACATTGTTAAATATGGCATTTTCAGCAATTCAAAGGTACATAACTCTCAACCTATAAGTCTGATTTCAACAATAATCGAACTCATTTTAAATTTTATAGTCATATACAATCTGAGCAGGTTTGAGATAGATTGGATAAAAATTGTGGCCTCTAGAGTGTAAACACTGTTAAATATGGCATTTTCAGCAATTTAAAGGTAAATAACTCTTGATCTATTTGTCCGATTTCAACTAAAATCAAACTCATTCGAACTCTTATGGTCATATACAATCTGGGCAAGGTTTAGAAAGATTGGATAAATACTGTGGCCTTTAGAGTGTAAACACCGTTAAATATGGCATTTTCAGCAATTCAAAGGTAGATAACTCTTGATCTTTTTGTCCGATTTCAACCAAAATAAAACTCATTCGAACTCTTATGGTCATATACAATCTGGGCAAGTTTTAGAAAGATTGGATAAATACTGTGGCCTCTAGAGTGTAAACACTGTTAAATATGGCATTTTCAGCAGTTCAAAGGTAGATAACTCATGACTCATTTGTCCAATTTCAACCATAATCAAACTCATCCGAACTCTTATGGCAATATACCATCTGAGCAAGTTTGAGAAAGATTGGATAAATATTGTGGCCTCTAGAGAATAAACACTAAAATTGTTGACGACGAACGACGCACGACGCACGCCGGACATTCAAGGATTGCAAAAGCTCACCCTGAGCTAGCTCAGGTGAGCTAACAATAAGTGAACATTTGTTTGTGATACATTATACTTACTGTAAAACCGGTTTTATTCGCGAGAATATAATTTACGGGTTAATTCGTGAATGTCTATATTTTTGAAAATATGTGACCTCTTAAAGCAGGTTGAAAGTAAAGCAGAATGTGCCTTAAGGCACATTCTGCTTTACTTTCAGCCTGCTTTCAACTACCACCTGCTAGAAGTATTGCATGATGTTGCGAATTGATGCAAAATCGCAATACGTGAAATATTCATGAAGCAAAAAATACATGTTTTACAGTATATGAACATATCATGATGCATCTAGTTTGTGGAGCAGAGGGGTTAGCTTGTAATGTATTCTATATCTCTGTAATTGAATGAATATTTGAACTAAACCTAATATAACCTGGGTGTCAACACTGTTAGTTTGGATCAAGATGAGATGCCAAGTCACTTGCCATCTCATCTGGCTCCAAAAACGGTTCAGTTTTAAGAGAAGGATTTAAATTTACGTAAATATGTGAAACTATTTGATAATCATGTTTGTGTCCTGCATCGAACATTATTACCACATGAAGCAGATCCTACAATCCTTTATTTATATAAGGAACACAATCTTTAGTAAAAGCTTTACAATTCTTGATTGCTATCAAACCCACTCCTCCACAGAAGTGAACAAGGATGCCTAGATACCTATCGGTATTCATCCACAGAACACAAAATGCTGTCTCCATTCTGTCTACAAATATGCACCCAAAATGAGGATACATAAAGTTGAATACAGATGGTACATGTATCTTGAAATAAAGTTCATGTAAGTAAGAAAGCTCTCAAAGGAGCTTTTTGTTTTACTTTCATCTTGCTTCTAGCATTTTCTGCTTTACTTTCAGCTTGCCTCTAGTAACCATCCGTCTCAAACAAAGAGCTATACATGATTTGATAATAATCATTAACTCATCAGTTGGACGCAAGTGTTTAGCAAGGTTAGCTATGCAGGAAAGGGTTATTAACATTGTTAGTGGGTTCTAGGGGTCGCTTCATTCACACAAAACCAATTTCATAACTTCACTACAGTAACAGTAAAAACTCTATATTATGATCACTTTAACACATTACCCCATAGCCTATTTCAAGTTTTGGAGACTGGTGACCACTTAAAGCAGGTTGAAAGTGAAGCAGAATGCACCTTATGGTGCATTCTGCTTAACTCTCAGTCTGCTTTAAGATATTATCTGTAAGAATATATGAACTTTTTCTTAATGTACATTTGAGTAATTGTTTAAAATGGAAGTATTTTCTCTTGTGGAGGAACAGGTTAAAGGTGTAAGAAGAGTATTTATGGGGTAATGGGTTAAAGAAGGTTAATTTACTGCATAAAAACAGGTGACAGCTTAAAGCAAGGTAAACATTAGGAGCTTACTGCTTATGTTCATCTAGCTTAAAGCTGTCACTAGCCTTTAGCACCTGATAATTAACACAATTCAATGGTCGTAAAAGAGATTTTACTGTACTACATATAACTTGGACATGCTTTGAAAAAAATGCCGGAACACAATTGTATATTTTTATTCTGAAGGTTGTACACAACATTATGCTATTCAGAGTCCAACATTAGATGCTCAATTTGTACAGTCAGACAAGTATCTAACCCATTACCCCTTAGCCTGGTTTGAGATTTGAAAACAGGTGACAACTTAAAGCAGGATAAAGGTAAAGCAGAATGTGCCTTAATCTGCATTCTGCTTTACTGTTAACCTACATTAAGTTACCATCCAGAAAGATACTGGAAATGCCTTCTGTGCTTTCATGCTCAAGGTTTCCCTGATAAGAACTACTTTCCTTGTAGAAATGATCAGGGGCATAAAAAGGTGCATGCATGGAGTAATGGGTTAAATCAAACTGTCTTGTTGGATTGATGGGTTAAAAACTAACTAGCAATGAATCATTCCAAACAGTAGTATAGTATAGTTGTACAACCATTAACCCATTATACCATAGATACACATTTTTACACATTTAATTCATTCATACCCTGAGGGAAATAGTTCCAACCTATGCAGTCATGAATATGTATCATAAGAAATACTTCTATAAAATAATAGATGGTAGCTTAAAGCAGGCTGAAAGTAAAGCAGAATGTGCCTCAATGCTTATTCTGCTTTACTTTCAACCTGCTTTTAGTGGTCACCTTTCTTCAAAACAAGAAACAGTCAATGGGTTAATGTTGAACCCTGTAACTCTAAACTCTACCATGCACAGAAAAATTGTGTTAAGTGGCCACTTAACCTATTACCTAGTATATATACCTTTTTATGCATTTAATCTATTCCGCCACTGAAGAAATGAGCTCTACTTTTCAGCCACGAATAAGACATATCTATTGCGTAAAGGGTTAAATCAAGTGGCAGCTTAAAAAGAGACAACCACAGAAACAATTTGTCATCATAAAAAGAACCTTTGCTACATTTGTGCAAAGGACAAAGGTTTGACCTTTATCATCTTCATATTGCTAATACATGTAAAATATGACAGAGATATCAAAATTCACCACAATAATTTCTAACAGACATGCAGGGACATACAAAACAATATGCAGTAAAACCTCTATTTAACAAAAAAATAAATCTACTTGTGGTTCTTTAAGCCTTTTACTGCTATGACATCATCTGCTTTAAAGCTGCTCTAGGAGAGATAAAGCAGAAATGTCCTAAAGAAGCTTTCTGCTTTACTTTCATCCTGGTTTAAGCTGCTAATTGTCTTTTTGTATGATAAAAATGTCCCATAATATCAAGACTTTACAGCAAGGACATGCACATGACTACATAGATAATAGGGTAAAATGTCATTAACCCATTACTCCATAGCCTGTTCCTAGTTTTGAAAATACCTGGTCACTTAAAACAGGTTGAAATTAAAGCAGAATGTGCAGTAAGGCACATTCTGCTGTACTTTCAGCCTGCTTTAAGCTACCATCTGCTAGGATATAGAAAATATTTCTTATGGTACATATTGTCATTGTAATTGTACAAAGTGGAACTACTGTCTTCAGTTGAATAATTAATCAATCAAATGCGGAAAAATTGTTTCTATTGAGTAAAGGGTTAAAAGGGTTAAAATAACAATCATAACATAAAGCTAAATATAGAAAGGGTTTAAATACATGATGATGTACATATATAAAGCATAAAACTGAGCATATCTCTTTACATTCATAATAAAACATTCTGCATAATATGATAGGTTTATTATCTAATACTACAAATCATGAGATGACTAACACTATCCTTACTCATTGATATCTGCTTTATTTGTTCAAAAGATTTATAATCAATGAAAACAGATGGGTTCCTCGGAACATGTGTGTCACCTGTCAGCAAGCATCAGTATAACATTCTTTTTCCAAAAAGAAATTTCATTTCAAAATCTTCAGTAAAACAGAAAAAATCTGCATGAAAAGAAAATGTTGAAAAGGGGATTAACTCTTGCAATATTGATACAAGAGTTATGACCCTTCTGCAATACACTTCCACTTGTCAAGCTCTTTCCATAAATGAAGTTTCATCTTAAAAGCTCCAGTAAAACAGGATTTATGAGGCGTGATAGACAGACAGGCACAGACTTTTGGACAGACGCTGGAAAAGTGATCCCTAATTGTCACCTCTGCCTACAGCAGAGGACACAAAAATGTTAAGATATTTGATACATGTTTAAACAACACTTAATGAAAAATGATATACATGATAATCGATTGTTAAAGCATGTGGCAACTTAATGCAGGAAGAAAGAAGCTCCTAATGGAGTTTTCTGCATTACTTTTGTCCTGCATTAAGCAGTCACAAACCTAGATAGATACATATTCTGTGTTAGTTGTATGTCGCTCAAGAGAGGTAGCCAAACATTTTATATCCAATAGCAAACAGGGCAGACCATGATGAGATGCCACGTAACGTGGCATCTCATCAGGGTCTACACTGTTTGCCAATGTCCCCTTTAATAGACAATTGGCTCAAATGGGTAATCTATCTAAAACTGAAATAATAACATACAGTATTCTCCATGGTAGCAGCCTTTTGCTAATAATATTTCAATCACACTGGAATGTAAACCAGACAACAACAACAAGGCGTGCAAATGAAATCTGAGTAAGTGTATCCCTTTGAATACTAGACAAATATGTTGTGCTAAAAAAATTCTGTTAACTCAATTAGCCCTAAAAGTGAAGATTGATATAAATCAGAAAAGAAGACCCTCTGGAGAAGAGCTATATTTACATAAATGTTCATGGTAAAATGAAAGAAAAGCATGCAAATGGTTAAAGACGGAATGTATCAAGCTTTCATATTATCCTCTCCTCCACAGCTACCAGTGTTATTCGACTACAGCAAAACCTCTCTATTATGACCACTAAAAGAAGGCTAATTGATTGTATAATTGTCAGGTTATCGCTTAACTCTTTGTGCCCTAGTCCCGCATATAGGCGTCCTTTTCAAACAGTGTACATGTGAATAGTACACTTGTCCTGTGCAAACAGTGAAGACCCAGATCAGAGGGCTCCTAGGAGCCCTCTGATCTGGGTCTTCATTGTTTGTCAGAATGAAAAACATTGACAAAAAAACCCTTAAAAGTCAAAAATGGACTATAATCAAATGGAAACTGGGGTTGTCCATTTTAAGTTTCAGGGAGGAAAGAGTTAAAGCATGGTGACAATAACAGAAAGCTCCTTTATTAAGAAGCTTTCTGTTTTACTGTCACATTGCTTTCTGCTTTACTTTCATCATGCTTTAAGCAGTCACTTGCTTTAAACACCTATCAAATTAACATAATTTAGTGGTTGAAATAGTAAGGTTTTAAGCTTCTGAAAAGTCATCCATGATTCATTTTCAAAGTTTCCTTCCTACTTTTAAAAGGCATAAACAAGAGTATTTATGGGTTAATACAAATATGGTGCAATCAAACAAAACTTTTACAAAACACTGGAAACGAAGGTGGCTGTTAAAGGAGATTTCAGCTTTTTTTACTTTCATCCTGTTTTACCATGCACTATCTTAAAATATCTAAAGCTGCCAGGACCCAAGAAATGATGGACAGGACTAAAGGTTTTCAAACTTACAAAAACCTGATGACTCTTGAATAGTCACATCATAGGGTTTGGTGCAATCATAACTTAAGGATTTCAATTTTGGAAATACTCCCAATATCTGGAGCCCTGTGGCTCTATGTAGGAAACAGTATTCTGTGGAGGAGAGGTATAATCAGGGTTCAAGATAAGGGGGAGTAAACTGAACAAATCCAGCATTTTCTCACTTATTTCAGCACCAAATGCTATAGTGTTACTACTCGTTAGAATTGTCTCGAAGAGACGATTCTAATGAGTAGTGACACCATAGGGTTTAAAGCAGAAATAAATATTTTAATTTTTGAAATACTCCCCTTTTCTGGAACCCTGATAATTATTGTAAAGTATGGCACAATGAGTAATGGGACTTATGCTGTGTATGAGAGAGTATGAGAGATATAAGTCTTAATGAGTATATAAAAAGCGTAGGAAATCTTGTTTATTTCATGGAGAATAAATTACAAAATACAAGTACTCGTACAGTAAAACCTCTCTATTACATCCACTAATGAGATGGCTAATTGTTTGTATGAAAGACAGGCGACTGCTTAAAGCAAGGTAATGGCAAAACAGAAAGCTCATTTCTGTTTTACTTTCACCTTGCTTCAAGCAGTCACCTGCTTTAAACATCTATTAACATAATTTTGTAGGGGTAGTAGAGGGTTTTGACAGTAGCAGATTGAGGTTTGTCTGTGAACCTGTAGTATCTTTGTGTATATAGTAGGAGGCCAATTACTACAGTCATAAAGACAACCGTCGGATGTGAGTTCAGTAACTCTTAACCCATTGCTCCAAAGATATACAGTTTATGCCTTTCATTTACTCCTCCACTGAAGAAAGCATTTCCAATTTATTAAGTCATGAATATGTTTCATAAGAAAGTTTCTATATTCAAGTAGCTGATAGCTTAAAGGAGGCTGAAAGAAAAGCAGAATGTGCCTTCAGAATTATGGTTTACAATAAATACAATAAGAAGGCATTCTTTCTAGGTCACTATCATTATGTTGGAAGTAAAGTAGAAAGCTCCTCCAGGAGCTTTATGCTCAACTTCCTTCATGCTTTAATCAAGGTGTCCAACACCATCATTGTTGAAAGACATAAAGTTTCATGATAGAAACTGTCTTCTATCCCTTCCTCCCACCCCACAGCTTGTACTGAAGATAGACGGCTATTTAAAGCAAACTTTCAGCCTGAGTTCAGCTACCACCTGCTAGGATATAAAACAGAATTCTTATGGTGCATATTCATGACTGTTTAAAGAGAAACTACATGTATTTCATTGAGGGGAGAAATAAATGAAAGCTGTAAAAAGGCATATCTATTGGGCGATGGGATATGAATATTATTGCATATTTTTTCCTGTTAATAACATTTATTGGAAAAGACGTAACTTTTCGCCACTCTATGTGCACATTTTGATATAAAGTATATTGGCATCCACCCCTACATGTAAAATATTTTAACCGGTCATACATGTACAACTGTTCATTTGGCTGTATTAAAGGATTTCTTCAAAAGTTAGAGCAAATATTGGAAAACAAAACAAACAAAAAAACCTGTGTATTGTTGCAAACTCAATGGAAACAAGACTGCGTTCAATAAAGGATTATGCCCCCGGTGGCATCCTTGACAATATATTCTGAATCTTTTCTTAGTCCAAATTAGGTCAAGGTCAAGGTCAAAATGAGCTTGGGTATTACTGGTGGGATGGTAATGGTCCAAGGCAATAACTGTATAATTATAGAAGCATTGTAGTAAGTAGTGTTGATGCTAGACGAAACGGTAAAATCTAGTTAAACAAGAAATAGCCCATTTAAAATATTCTAAGTCCAAATTAGGCCACGGTCAAGGTCAAAATCAAGGTTGGGTATTATTGGTGGCTAGGGAATGGTCCAAGGCAACAACTGTATAAGTATCCAAGCATTTGAATAAGCGGTGTTGATGCTAGACGAAACGGTAAAATCTACTTAATCTGGTTACGGACGGACGGACGGACAGGACGATTACTATTTGCTCCCGCATCTGTCGATGCCGGGGCATAAAAATATGACATTCACTCAATTAACTCCTGAAACTCCAGTCTCAAATTAAGTCTGGTCTATTTGAAACTTTTAAGTGATTTTTTTAATATTTTATTGCAAAATGGCAAAAAGTAAAAATTCTGATCAGAGGTTGCCTTTTGGAGACCTCTGATCAGGGCCTACACTGATTTCGAAGGACAAGTGTACTTTTCACAGGTACACTGTTTGTCAATAACAAGTAAACTTGTCGATAGCGCTGAATGTGCTAAAGCAGAATACAGATTCAACTTTCTTAGGGGCATCTCACAACAATAAAATATTCTACCTTAAAATCATAACACAATTGGAACATATAAAAATCTTATTGCATAGTGACAAAAAATCTCTAGTACAAGTACTTTGGTAAAGGAATGTTGAAGAATAAAAACATAACAAGAGATCAGTCTGAATGTAAAGATTCAGAAACACTGTCAAACAAGTATGAATCAACCATTTCTCCCTATAGCTTGTTTACAGTGTTGAAGACAGGTTGTTTCTTAACCCTTTCCCCCATAGAAGCGACTTTTAGCAATTTTAATTTATCCCTCCGCTGAAGAAAATAGTTCCAGTTTATACTCTCATGAACAATAACATTACACATATTTTATATAGCCTAGCAGATTTTAGCTTAAAGCAGGCTGAAAGTAAAGCAGAATGTGCCTTAAGGCACATTCTGCTTTACTTTCAACCTGCTTAAAGTGGTCACCTGTCTTCAAAACTAGAAACAGGCTATGAGGTAAAGGGTTAACCCTTTACTCCTAAGATACTCACTTTTACTCATTTAGGTTATTACTCTATTGCAGAAAATAGTGCCAATTTATAGTAATGAATATGTTTCATATGAAATATTTTCTTTACTCTAGCAGATGGTACCTTAAAGCAGGCTGATTTAACTTTAAACCTGCTTTAAGCTACAATCTGTCAAAATATAGAAAATATTCTCACATTTGATATTCATTTCTGTACAAAATGGAACTACTTTTCTTCAATGGAAGAATAAATTAAAAACTATATAGTCATTTTTATGAGGGGAAAGGGTTAAGAGGCCACCTGCCATCAGATATCTGAAGATTTCTTCATAGTTATGACATTATTGTATAAAATAGCACTGTTTCCCTAGAAGTAAAATTGTACAGAAAAAATCTACTTCACTAGTGACTACAACACCAAACAATCTTTTGAAGTACAAAATTTCCAGCTCTTCTGTTTGCTGATTGGAATTTAAAGTCTTTGACATTCATATCTACCTTCCTCCTGATATTAAAAAAGAGCCATGCCATGACAAAACCTGCCTTATTGCATTGAAAATAAGTACAGACCAAGCACCGTCGAAGGCTCTGTATCTGAGTTTGGTCTACACTACCAAATACCGTATATAATACAGCTACATAAAATACTTTAGATGCATATGGGTAACAAACAGTGTAGATCAAGACCAGCCGCAGCCTCTTTGTCTCTTTGACGCGACTGCTGGCCTTAATCTACACTGTTTGCAATGCAATAAGGCAGGTGTTGTCCTGACATGACTCAAATAAAAATTCGAAATTGTGAAGACAACAATTTTTGGAGTAGATAATAGTATGGCAAGACAGAGGGGTTCTCTTTAATATCTTTTTTCCTTTCTACATGAATAACAAATCACAAATTTATTTCATACATACATGTATATTTTTTTGAATTTATAACTGCCAACTTTTCTGGCTTAATACATGATACTGGGCTGGACATGTTGGTCACCAATGTAATCATCAGTGGCTAATGTAAACCTACAACTATTTAGGAACTTTCATATAACATAAATAGCACAAACGGTTTTCTTTGTCAGCTAAACCCAGTATATACTTGCTACACTGCTGTCTCAATATTATGCTAAAATTTCAGGGGAATTCAATCTAAGTACTCAACAACAATTCCTCCAAAACAGCAGTTAAACACTTCCCCATGCTATTAATATATATTGATGTTTCTCTTAACCCATTACCCCATAGCCTGTTTCTACTTTTGAAGACAGGTGATCACTTAAAAGAAGGTTGAAAGTAAAGCAGAATGTGCCTTCTGCTTTACTTTCAGCCTGTTTTAAGCATCTGCTAGGATATTGAAAATATTTCTTCTCATACTTATTCATGACTGTATAAAGTGGAATTTTTTCTCTTCAGTGGAGGAGTAAATCAAAGGCGTAAAAAGGCAAATTTATGGAGTAATGGGTTAAAACTGTGACAAACCAGATCAGACAACTGTTTTCTAATAAAACTTGAATGGCACAAGTCTACACTCTTTCCTGGAAAAATGCTTCCTTATTCTATAAGAGAAGGGTTAAATGCTATAAGCTTTCATGCCAGGGCTGCCATAAGTTGACATAAAAAAATCCTAAGATTTCCAAATTTGCATTTTTCAAGTGCACTTTTACGAATCGTACCATTACCCCATCGCCTGTGTCTAGTTTTGTTGACACGCAGCTGCTTAAAACAGGCTGGAAAAAAAGCAGAATGCGCCTTAAGGCGCATTCTGCTTTACTTTCAGCCTTCTTTAAGCTACAATGTACTAGAAATTTTTTTCGAAAATTTCGGAAAAATCTCGAGAAATGACAGCCCTTTCATGCTATGTCTAATTTGACTCTAATTAGCCAAACCAGTTAGGATACACATTTGATGCCCAATATCTGTGTCTGAATAGGATCTAAACTGTAACACGTAATTATCATCATTTTTTCAGGAGCATTCTGACCTGCCTTTACACCATTTCAAAAAGCATCAATATAGGATCATAGCAACAGAAGAGGTTAAGACAACAATCACTGATGCAATGCATTCTACTACAGTGCTCCCTCCCTACAACTGCCCTTCCAGCAACGATTCCCTCCTTACAACACCGCCTGACGCTGTTCCCAAAACAAAATACAGTAGAACCCCTCTATTACGACCACTAAGTTGGGTCAAATAATAGTCGTTTCAGACAGGTGACTGCTTAAAGCAATATGAAAGTGAAACAGAAAGCTCCCATAGGAGCTTTCTGTTTCACTTTCACATTGCTTTAAGCTATCACCTGTCCTTTATACGGACAATCAGCCTTCTTTTTAGTGGTCGTAATAGAGAGGTTCTACTGTATCTATAACTAACGCTTTCACTGCAGAAATATCGTCTACTTAAAATTGTTGTCTGCCATTTTTGATGATTTTTCTCCAAGTTAGGGCTTGAATATTTTGACAGAAGAAACATAAAGAAGAGTGACAAACAGTTTGAAACTGAGATCAGACGCCGCGTTACACAGCGTCTTATCTCGGTTTAAACTGTTTGCAAATGTACACTTAGGGTATCAATCTTCCCTCCCTATAAGTACTCCCTCTGAACAACCCAGACAACATTAGTTCTCCCATTGGCTGCTGTTGTAGAGGAAGAGATCTGTAGTCCTATCAGCTATCACAACAATACATGCGCAATACATTATGCTGATTCAAAATTACTTTTTCTACATCTACAGTTGGAAATAAGTTATTCTCTCCTATTACATGTATAAAGATATGCAATGCACTATAATCTACAAAACTACTGTCTTGAAAATGTTGATGATTTCTTTTTCATTTTCTCTTTTTAATCGCCACAAAAACACCTATATTTTGACTACTAGTTAGAATTGTCTTGAAGAGATGGTTCAAATGAGTAGTCACAACATAGGGTTTGACAGAGAAGCTATGGCCCAAAGGTTATAAAATGTTGAGTTGAGGCTGAGAGTGTTCTCAAGCAAAAGCTCAAATCTAACCAATTCAATGCTTGAGAAAGATCTCAGAATCAACTCAAATGCTTATAACCTTTGACCATGATTTGGATTAAAATGTTTATTGCAATCAGAGCTGCATATGAAAGCCAGTCAATTATCGTATCAACCTTTCTCCTGTTGAATATACATACATTAACCAATTACCCCATAGCCTGTTTTCAGTTTGTAAGATGAGTGACCACTTAAAACAGGTTGAAAGTAAAGCAGAATGCGCCTAAGGCGCATTCTGCTTTACTTACAGCCTGCTTTTAGCTATTATCTGCTAGGATAACAAAATATTTCTTATGATACATATTAATGACTGTATAAAAGGGAACTATTTATTTCAATGGCAGAATAAATTATAGGCATAAAAAGGCGTATTTATGGGGTAATGGGGGTAAACTACACTCACTATGAGCATCTTTTCATCTTAACTATTACATTGGCTTATGACTTTGAAATGAGAGAACACAAAACCAGGAAAGAGCAAAGATTTTTGTCCGACAGAGTGACGACCCAGACTCGGACAGCTCCTTATTGGTATGCCTGATCTGGGTCTACACTGTTTTCCAAATTGAGTCAATATACACTTATATCCGAAGAAAGGTTCAATTAAAACAACTATACATTCAACTTCTTAAGACTCTAATTTCCAGGGGTATATTAGTATATAAAATCACTTAAAATGACCATAAAACCTGTTTAAAGCCATCTAAATGAAGAAGACCAGGCAGTTTTACAGACATGTGACAGCTTAATTTAATGCATGGCAAAAAGTTTGCATTTCTTTTTGTCCTGAATTAAACAGTCACTTGTCTTCAGAGACCACCATGCTTCTGCATTTAACTCTTTACCTCATAACAACACCTTTCTACACCTTTAATTTATTCCTCCATGGAAGGAAATAATTCGTATTTATAGTCATGAGAATATGTATCATAAGAAATATTTTCTATATTCTGGCAGATAGTTTATTAAAGCAGGCTGAAAGTAAAGCAAAATGTGCATTAAGGCACATTTTGCTTTACTTTCAACCTGCTTTATGTGGTCACATGTCTCCTAAAGTAGAAACAAGTTATGGGGTAATGGGTTAACTCTAGGCATGCTTGGTAATTTTTTGTTTATAAAAATTTTCATTTTCAACATTTCTGAAAACAGAAATATCTAAATTTCTTTTCAAAACAGTGGCAGAGTGTATAACAGTTTGGATCCTGATGAGACGCCGTGTAACTCAGTGTCTCATCAGTATTCCAAACGTTTTCAAAGATTATCATGGGTTAACCGCTAGCATGCTAAGAGGTAATAGTTGCTGAAAACAAGTTCTACTGCATCACACAACTGTCTTACTGGAAACAGATATACAGTAAAATCTTGCTATTACGACCACTAATATGAAGGCTAATTGATTGTATAAATGAGAGGTGACAGCTTAAAGCAATATGACAGTGAAACAGAAAGCTCCTAAAGGAGCTTTCTGTTTCACTGTCACCTTGCTTTAAGCAGTCACCTACCTTAAACACCCTAATAATTATCATATTTTAGTGGTCGTAATAGAGAGGTTTTACTGTATATTAACAAACTCAAGGCCGACAATTCGCACAAACAAACGTCAATTACATGCAGTGGGAGGTTGACATCCAGAAGTTGCAAGGGGTCATACCCATACAGAGTTACTGCACACTGTCTCCTCTTCATTGGAAGACCTCTTTAGTTCTTGTTGCTTCTGTTGTAGGTTACGCAGAAATTCCGGATCATGTGGTACAACCGGTTGTGCAGGTGGTAGATTGTATTTCTTGGTACTGTGGTCTGCCATCATTTTTGTATCACTTGCTTTCTTTGGTGCATTTGTTTTCTGTGACAAAAGCATATGGAAGATATTAACCCTTTACTCCATAGTTTGTTTCTAATTTTGAAGATTAATGACCACTTAAAGCAGGTTGAAAGTAAAGCAGAATGCACCTTAACCCTTTAACCAATAGCCTTTTTCTAGTTTTGAAAATAGGTGACTATTTAAAGCAGGTTGAAAGTGAAGCAGAATGTGCCTAAAGGCGCATTCTGCTTTACTTTCAGCCTGCTTTAAGCTACTACCTGCTAGAGTAAAGAAATATTCCTTTTGAAACATATTCATGGCTGTATAAATTGGTTCTATTTTCTTCAGCGGAGGAATAAACTGAATGTGCTAAAAGGCACTTGTAATGGGGAAAGGGTTAAGGCGCGTTCTGATTTAATTTCAGCCTGCTTGTACCCACCATTGGTCCATCTGCTATGATATAGTAAATATTTCTTATAGTGGAAATCCATGACTGTATAAATTTAAACTGTTATCTTTAGTTGAGTAATAAATTAAATGCGTAAAAATGCTTTTCAATGGAGTAAAAGGTTAACAAGGCTCTAGAAAAATCAAAACTTTCTTCCTCTTTGTCACCACCAAATACTATGTTGTAACTATTTTTAAGACAATTTCAATGTGTATTCATACAAGGGTTTGTTTTGTGGAAACATGAAGATTTTAGTGATTTGACCCATCACCCCATCAATACACCTATGATTTATTCCTCCACTGAAGAAAATAGTTTCAAATTATATATTTGTAAATATATACCAGAAGAAATATTTTCTATATCCTAGCAAATGTAAGCTTAAAGCAGGCTGAAAGTAAAGCAGAATGTGCCTTAAGGCACATTTTGCTTTACTTTCAACCTGCTTTAAGCCGTCACCCATCTTCAAAACTAGAAACATGCTATAGGGTAACGGTTTAAATATTTCCTGCATTTAGATTTAGATTCAGTGAATAATTCAATTACTTTTTTCAAGTTTACTATTCCACTTTTAAAACATTACCAGTTTTTCTTGATTGTTAGGGCGGTCTTAACCCATTACTCCATAGCATGTTTCTTGTGTTGAAGACATGTGTCCAATGAAAGCAAGTTGAAAGTAAAGCAGAATGCGCCTTAAGGGGTATTCTACTTAACTTTCAACCTGTTTTAACCCTTTGAACCCTAGTCCCGCATATAGGCGTCCTTTTCAAACAGTGTACGTGCAGACAGTACACTCGTCCTATGCAAACAGGGAAGACCAAGATCAGAGGGCTCCTAAAGGAGCCCTCTGATCAGGGTCTTCACTGTTTGTCATAATTCCAACCATTGACAAAAACAACCCTTTAAAGTAAGAAATGGACAAGACTAAAATGGAAACTGGAAGTGTCCATTTAAAGTTTCAGGGAGGAAAGAGTTAAGCTTCCATCTGCTAGAATACAGAAAGTATCTCTTTTAGAACATATTCATATCTGTATTAATTGGAACTATTTTCTTCAGTGGAGGTATAAATTAAAGGCGTAAAAGGTGTATTTATGGGGTAATGAGTTAAGAAAATATTTTGGAGAAAAATAACAGTAAAACAAACAGTGCAGACCCTGGTCAATTTGATCAGGATCTACATTTACCAGCACAGAAAGAGTAAATCAAGGTAGTATAATTCATACACTCACCTCTGTATATGGAGGGGGTTGGTTGTCAACAAGTTTGTTAATCTCACACACCCAGTTTTCACATTCTGAGTCTGTCTCACACTGTGAACAAACAAGGTTTCAAATAATAGAGTACAACACAAATACAGTAGGGAAAACGTTATTTTTTCCCATTTAAAAGCAAATTAAAAGAAAAAGGCAATTTCAATAAAATGGAGAAAATATCAACATTTCAACAATTCTGACTATTTATATAAATCTAAAAGGCAAACAGTTTGGAGCCTAATCAGGCTCAGGGTTACCTGGCGTCTGATCTGGCTCCAAACTGTTTGCACTGCAAATAATACTTAATCATAAATGCGTTTTTTTGGAAAAGAATAATGTTTTCTCCACTGTACTGTACCAATCAAAGAATTTACAAACCAGAGAGATGGCCGTGTCTGTCTGACATGCATGGCGCCCCTTAGCTGCATGCATGGAAGACTTCACCCAAACATATATTTTTTTAAAACTTGACGAGTATCAAAACTCTGAAAATACGCACATCTATGGTTTATGCTGAAAAGCTTGAAAACCCCGTTGAACTGAAATGTCTCGCCTCTTGGTTGACCAACGAGGGATACAAAGCTTGGCTTAACTCTGACGAAAAGTCAAGCAGTATGAAAATATTTGTCTTGCATTCGCACTGGGAAGTCTGACCCCTTTAAAATGGGTCGTACCAATTTTAGAGCATCAACATTTGACAGTCATAATGACATATGGCGAGTGTGGAGCACATTTGTATCATGGAAGACGTTTGTGAGCAGATACATATTAAACAAAAGGTCCAGTCAACATACAGTCAAAAGAACAATGCATTAGTTTGTGATATGAGGTTAGTGTCATGTCTCTGCAAGTTTGTTTCGTTGCAAAGTCTAAGTAATCTATCTACAGTGTAATTTTGACAAGTCTTTTTTTGATAACCCCCATATTTCACAAATGACCCCCTACTTTTAGAGCCATGGGTCAAATTGTCCCCCAGCTGGATTGAACACTGCTAGGTACAGGGTTACAAACAAATAATGTACCAAACAAATAAGGCACATAAATGAAATAAAGTTGAATTAACAAATAATGTCCAAAACTAAAACGAACCTGTATATTGAAAGTTCTGCTGGTTGTGATGACTTCAAACAAGTAAGTTCTGTGGGGATGGTGCTCACTGTGGAAATGACAAATAGTCTTACTAACAAGACAGTGTTAACCCATTCTCCCATAAATATGCCTTTTTAGGCCTTTAATTTATTGCTCAAATGAAGAAAAAGTTCCTGTTTATACAGATATAATTATGTACTATGAGAAATGTTTTCCATATCCTAGAAGATTGAAACTGTAAGCAGGCTGAAAGTAAAGCAGAATGCGCCTTCTGGCTCATTCTGCTTTACTTTCAACCTGCTTTAATTGGCCACCTATCTTCAATACTAGAAACAAGCTATAGAGCAATGGGTTTATATCTCATTAACAAAATGAATACTTCATAAATTATTAAATGGAACAGTTTATAGGTCCTGTGAGGGTGGTGCTCTTTGGAAATAACACATGAGGCCCTACTTATAAAACAGTAGTAACTCCTCATTAACATAATAAATACTTCATAAATAGTACACAGTTTGATCCCTTTATAAACATAACATAGAATAATTTATTTCTTTTTGACAAAAAAATTAAGTTTATTATAGTGACTGGTATACTCATCATTAAGAAACACTATACATGTGAATAGTGCATTTGTACTATGCAAGCAGTGTAGATCCTGATCAGAGGGATCCTTCCTTAAAGACATTACCCCAGTCCATTCAATGATTAATGCCCCCTCACACCCTATTGTTCTCACTAGGCCTGTAAGTCACTATAAAGCATGAATATTGCACAGCAATCTCAAGTTTTCTAGAGAGGCCCTGGCATACTCACACTCAAGGGCTTTTTCAATGGGTTTTACTTTATCAAACCATTAAATATAAGGTAATGATTCTTTGCCTAGACTTTTTTTACAGTTATAGCATGCTCTCCATGCTTTCATTCAAACTTTTTACGGGACTATGTGTAACCACCAAAGCTAGGCAAAGTTATGTGTTTCAGGAGCCCTTTGATCAGAGTCAACTTTGTTTGTCATTTCGCAATAAATTGTAAGAAACATACTTTAACCCATTCCCCAATAAATACGTCTTTTTACGCCTTTAATTTATTCCTCCACTGAATAAAAAAGTTACAATTTATACAGCTATGAATATGTATGATAAGAAGTACTTTTTATGTTCTAGCAGACGGTAGCTAAAAGCAGGTTGAAAGTAAAGCAGAATGCACCTAAAGGCACATTCTGCTTTACTTTCAACCTGCTTTAAGCAGTCATCTATTTTCAAAACTAGAAACAGGCTATGGGGTAATGGGTTAACACACCCTTACATGGAGCCCTGCCTTTTCATTCATGGTTACTTACCCTGCCACTTTCCTAGCCCTCGTCATATCAACCAGAGGGATTATCTTAATTGGGTCCTTTTCCTGTACAGAGAAAGGGACAAACTTTACATTTTGGAAGCTGAATAAATATCAACGTCTTCTACTTTCATTGAGGATAAATCAACATTTTCTAATTCATGAAAATGACAGTGAATTAAATTTCATATTTCAAATAGAAGTTTATTGAGCACAAAAACACACCACTTCAACTTGTCCAAACTATTGGGGCAATGATGCATATCATATTATGATATGTCTTGTTTCAAAGGGTGTATAAAAATTGATGGTAAATATAGTATAATAGAATTAAAAATCTTAATCATACAATTGATAGTAAATTGACAATCACTATTATAACAAGTAAATTATAAATTATCTATCATACCATATACCACTGTGTAAACACCTTCTCCGAGCCCCTTCCTTATCTACCAAAAAAATAATCAGAAACCCTTTTCCATATAACTTGTTTTTTACTATTAACCCTTAGCCTGCCACTCACGACTATAGCTCCATATGCAAACAGCTTGGATCCGGATGAGACGCTGAGTAACTCGGCGTCTCATCCGGATCCAAGCTGTTTGACACTCGGACAACATTTTCAGCAATTTTGAGCAACTTAGAAGCACTTTGAAACTTGAAGCAGACGAGAAATATAGCAGACGGCAATTTATTTGGCGGGCTAAGGGTTAAGGATTAATGGTTGCTTAAAGTAGCCTGCTCTTAAGGTTTTTGGATTTTCAAATGTTTGTATTGCTCCTTGGAGGCATTTTACTGGGGGTATAAGGTAAATTCAACAACCTGTTCCATATAGGTCTTGAGCTCTAGATTGGTTTCAATAACTAAAAATCCTCATGCCTCCAGCAAACCCTATGGTGTGACCACTCATTAGAATTGTTGCATTCGGATAATTCTAATGAGTTGACATATTGATGGGTTGGTAGAGGCATAAAGGAGGGAGAAAAATGTTGGAAATAAGTGGTTTACACACTCTTATCTGGAGCCCTATAGGTGCTATCATACCTGGTCATCTTTGTAGTATTCTAATCCTTCTTCATTAAGCAAAAAGTATCTCCTTTTCCAGTTCTTTCTCTACAAAAGATAGTTGTAAAACAAACATGTAGTACTGTGGAGAAGATGTTATTCTTTCTTGTTTAAACCCTTAACCCAATTGCCTGTTTCTAGTTTTGAAGACCAGTGACCATTTAAACCAATTTAAAAAAAACAAGAGCCGCATGCGGCCCTAAATCGCTCACCTGGTACCCATTGTTACGGACATGGCAATGAACCAGTAATGGTAAAGTTTTCACTATAAGCCATCAATGGTAAATTCATCCCCACCCTCTGGTGGCCATGTTTGAGCTAGGAAGATTATTTGAAGAAAAACTGGCAAAGGGTCACCCATGAATCATTATTTGTGTAAAAATATTCTTAAATCAGACCAATAGTCTCAGAGAAAAAGATTTTTAAAGATTTTCTATACAGAAATATTAGGAAAACTTGCCCCACCCACTGGCGGCCATGATTTTAAAGATAACAAAATGATTTTAAGAAATCTGGTAGAGAGTCATGAATGGATCATTTGTGTAAAAATATTTTCAATTTGGACCAGTAGTTTCACAGAAGAAGATTTTTAAAGTTTTTACTATACAGTTACATAAGGAAAATGTGCCCCACCCACCTGCGGCCATGTTTTTTTTAGATATCAGTATTATTTTAAGAAATCTGGTAGAGTGTCACCGGTGGATCATTTGTGTGAAATTACTTTCAAATCAGACCAGCGGTTTCAGACAAGAAGATTTTTAAAGTTTTAACTATAATAGCCATATAAGGAAAATCTGCCCCACCCACTAGCGGCCATGTTTTTTAAAATAGGAAAACTATTTCAAGTAATCTGATAGAGGGTCACCAATGGCACATTTGTGTAAAATTATTTTCAATTTGGACCAGTAGTTTCACAGAAGAAGATTTTTAAAGTTTTTACTATACAGTAACATAAGGAAAATGTGCCCCACCCACCTGCGGCCATGTTTTTTTAGATATCAAAATTATTTTAAGAAATCTGGTAGAGGGTCACCCATGGATCATTTGTGTGAAATTACTTTCAAATCGGACAAGAAGATTTTTCACTATATAGCCATTTAAGGAAAATCTGCCCCACCCACTAGCGGCCATGTTTTTTAAGATAGGAAAATTATTTTAAGAAATCTGATAGAGGGTCACCATTGGCACATTTGGGTAAAATTATTTTCAATTCGGACCAGTAGTTTTTGACAAGAAGATTTTTAAAGTTTTTTCAATTGGTTGCCATGGCAACCACAATTTCAATTGGATGACCTATATTTGAAGAAATCTGAGAGAGTACTCTACAAGGAACAATCTTATGAAGTTTTGAAGAAATTGGCCCAGTGGTTTCCAAGAAGAAGATCTTTGAACAAAAAGTTGACGACGGACGGACTGACGGACGGACGACGACGGACACAGGGCGATCACATTAGCTCACCTTGGCACTTCGTGCCAGGTGAGCTAAAAAGCAGATTAAACATTCTGAATTACTTTCAGCCTGCTTTAAGCTACCGTCTTCTAGGATATAGAAAATGTTTCTTATGGTACATGTTTATGATGAATGTATGGATAAATAAACAAGTGACAATGACAAGTTTTAAAGAATTAAGACAATTTATTTTTAACCGATTGACCAACAGTTTGGAGCTTGATCAGATGCCAAGTAGAACACCCTATTATGACCACTACATGACATTCTGCTTTCAGTATTTAATGCAGGTGACTCTTTAACTCTTTCCTCCATGAAACTTTAAATGGACTTCCAATTTCCATTTAGTCTAGTCCATTTCTGACTTTAAAGGGTTGTTTTTGTCAATGTTTGACATTATGACAAACAGTGAAGACCCTGATCAGAGGGTCTTCACTGTTTGCATAGGACAAGTGTACTATTCACATGTACACTGTTTGAAAAGCACGCCTATATGCGGGACTAGGGTTCAAAGAGTTAAGGCACGATGAAAATATATGAGCTCTCTGGTTTATTTAGATCTTATTTTACACATTCTCCTGCCCTAAATACAGATAGATACAGTTCAATTGTACTTTGGTTATGGAAGAGAGGTAGCCAAGTTACTACTTAACCCATTTACGACCAGTAGATTCGTCCATGCTGATAAATTGGATTAGTCCATTTTTCATGTACGGGGTGTATGGTCTAAAGTTTTATTTTCGTTGTGTTTTTATATCAAAATTCCTATCAGCAAACAGTGTACACTCTGATCAGACACCGCATAATGCTATGTCCCTTTTATGGGACCTTGGGCATAAATGGGTTAAGTGGACATTGGCAAACAGTGAAGACCCTGATAAGACACAGTGTTACAGTGGAGAATCTGTTATTCTTTCCCGTTTAAACGCAAACGTACGCAAACGCAAAGCACTAAAACGTAGAAAAGAACAACTTTTGGACAATTCTGATATTTCATGTTTATCTTGGTGGCAAACAGTTTGGAGCCTGATCAGACGCCGGGTTACCCGGCGTCTGATCTGGCTCCAAACTGTTTGCACTGCAAATAATAGTTTTAGCGTAAACGCGTTTATTGGGAAAGAATAACAGATTCTCCACTGTATGTGACGTCTCATCAGGGTCTGCACTGTTTGCTATATCATATGAAATAATTTGCTGCAGTGTCTTTAGATCATCCTTGCATATCTACAATGAAATCCTCCAGCAAGTATACAGGAAGAGTCTATTGCAATATCCTGGCATTCATAAATAGAGGATCTAAAATGAGTGCTCATTAATTATCATTTTTAATAAACGAGTTGACTAAAACAATATGAGCACGAATGTTAGATCCTATTTATCACATAAACATTTTAAAACTCTTTTAAGTGAACTGAATCCGTAGTTTTTTGTCTCTCCGCCATATGTATTTTCCGCCAAAACTTGACGTTGTTTACAGTAACGCAATGGCAAATGACGTCATTTGGCGCCCAGCGCCATGCAACGCTCATGAACGAACAGGTAGGGCCGGAGCCCAAATATTGATATTTCACTATAGTTTATTGAATGGCTTTATAACACTCCCAGAGCCGGTTTTATGTGATAAAATGGGTTAAAACCATCAAATTGATTTCTTTAATTAACCCATTACCCCATAGCCAGTTTCTAGTATTGAAAATAAGTGATCACTTAAAGCAG
Source organism: Gari tellinella (assembly GCA_922989275.2). Lineage (NCBI taxonomy): Eukaryota > Metazoa > Mollusca > Bivalvia > Cardiida > Psammobiidae > Gari > Gari tellinella. The sequence goes on from OV277866.1 coordinate 54,334,581, forward strand.
GTTGGAAGTAAAGCAGAATGTGCCTTAAGGCACATTCTGCTTTACTTCCAGCCTGCTTTAAGCTATTATCTGCTAGAATATAGTAAGATTATCTTACAATACTTATTCACGACTGTATAAATTGAAACTTCTTTCTTCAGTGGAGGAATAAATTAAAGGCGTAAAAAGTGTATATATGGGGTAATGGGTTAATGGCTGTATAGCGAGGTTCTACTGTATTCTCCCAGTATAAACACCTACCATGCCACCTTGTTTAACAGCATAACCTGAGTATATGGAAGGCATGGACAATGCTGGCATAACAGGCGACTCATCCCCACTGTCTGGAGTCTGGCTCTGAAACATAAACATACCATATCTGTATCTGTGTATGGGAGGTGGTGACACAGAGAGAAACAGTGAGACAGAGAGAGACAAGGAGATAGCAAGAAAGAGACATAGACTGGGAGAAAGAAGCAGATACAGCTAGAGAGAGAGAAATAGACAGACAGACATACAGAGATGGAGAGGTACCGAAAAAGAAAGAGTGAGAGACAGAAAGATAAACATAAACAGAGATAGAGAGACCGACAGAGAGGAAGAGAGAAAAAGACAGAGAAGGAACACCTAAACTGTTTGTTTAGAAAGAAACTCATTCATCCCCAAAACTTCAAATGGGAAATTCTAGTTTCCAAATAAAGTCCAGCCCAATTTTTGACTATTACGGGTTGTTTTTACAGTGTATTGCAAACTTGTTTATATTATCTTGTGTATGGGCCAGTGGCCTTAACCCATTTGAGCCCAGTGGATTCTTCCATGTTTATATATTGGATAAGTCCATTTTTTATCAAAGGGATGCCTGGTCAAAATTTTCATTTTGTTTTATATTGAAATTCCTATCATCAAACAGTGTAGACTCTGATCAGACGCCGCATTATGCCGTGTCTGATCAGAGTCTACACTGTTTGCCTATGTCCCATATTATATGGGATCGTGGGCACAAATGGGTTAATATAATAAAAGCTTAATTAAACTGAACTGACAAACAGTGTAGACCTTGCATGAGCCCTCTGATCAGGATATTCACAGTTTGCATATGACAAGGTTATTTTTCACAGAAATATTGATATATGGGGCATTGGGGGTCAAAAGGTTCACAGATGATCTAAAACCCAATCTTACCACTGATATAAGGACCCTTCCTGCCACCTCAGAGACAGGCAGATGAGATGAGAGAGAGAGACATACAGACAGAGATAGAGAGAGAGGGAGTGTGAGGGAGATATATATAGAGAGAGAGAGATAGAGAGAGAGAGAGAGGCAGACAGCGATACAGACAACAATAGAAAGAGAGGTCTAGAGCAGGGTTCACACAGTCTATCCACAATGGCACTATTTGCACAAAGAATTTTGATTTGGCAAAATTTTGTTTTTTTATTTCTCTGAGAGAGAAAAAATGATACACGGACAGCGAAAAAGAGAGACAGTGAGAGAAAGTGAAACAAACAATGTTGGAAACAAGCCTCAACAATATTTTGGGAAGAACAGGCTTTTTTCTCTTTAACATAGCTAATCCAAACCCCAACACTTACCACCGGTACAATGACTCCTCCTGCCACCTCATTACGAGAGTTGGCCGGCTTTAAATTACACGCAGCAACATGAGGCACCTGAAAAACAACTAGATATTAACCCTTAGCCTGCCACTCACGACTATAGCTCCATATGCAAACAGCTTGGATCCGGATGAGACGCCGAGTAACTCGGCGTCTCATCCGGATCCAAGGTGTTTGACACTCGGACAACATTTTCAGCAATTTTGAGCAACTTTGAAGCACTTTGAAACTTGAAACAGAAGAGAAATATAGCAGATGACAATTTATTTGGCGGGCTAAGGGTTAACAAACAGCCATGCAGCAAATATTGACATGTAACCCATTACTCCATAAATAAATAAATGCATAAATGTTGACAAATTTTTCAAATAGCAAACAGGTTATGCCGAGTTACTTGGATTTCAATCTGGATCCAAACTGTTTGCAAATATGCATCAATGTTTAAGCACAAGAGAGAGAGAGGGAGAGAGAATAACATATTCTCCCCCAATAGCAGCAGGGCTCCAGATAAGAGGGAGTAAACTCAACAAATCCAGCAGTTTCTCCTTCATGACAGCACCAAATCCTAAAGTGTAACTATAAATTTACTAAAATCATATCGAAGAGTCAATTCTAATGAGTAGTTGCACGATAGGATTTAATACATACATATAGATTTTAGTTTTTGAGATACAGTTAAACCTCTCTATAATGACCTATAAATTGTGTTAATTATTAGGTGTTTATGACAGGTGACTGTTTAAAGCAAGGTAACATTAAAACAGAAAGCTCCTTTAGGAGCTTTCTGTTTTACTGTTACCTTGCTTTTAGCTGTCACCTGTCTTCAATACAATCAATTATCCTGTGTTTTTGTGGTCATTAAAGAGAGGTTATACTATACAGCCCTTATCTGGAGCTCTGTGATAACCATGCATTTGACTTACAATGATCTTGTTGGCACCATTTAGCTCATCTATCCATTTTCTCATAACATCCTGGCTCTCGGCTTGGACAAATATCTCGTCACCTGCATGAGTGATACCTGAGGGAATAAAAAAGATGTTCAAAACACAAATATAGCAAAACATGTAGACAAAAAAATGACCTTTAGAAACATAGATTTACAAAAAACAACAGAATAACCTTTAATTGAATAAAATCCAAATATTTCAGAAAAATCCATAGGTCAGAAGAAATGGCAGCCCTGGTAATTTCTATGAGACAATTAAAGTAAGTAGTCAAACTTCGATATTTCAAACTCGCTTAAATCGAACTATTCAATAGTTCGAAACATGAATTGCATTATTTCATGCTCGGTTTAGTCAAACATACCCGTATTTCAATAACATGGTTAAGCAACGTTTTAACATTGAAATACGGGTATATTCGATTTAACCGAGTTCGAGATATCGAAGTTCGACTGTAGACATATTATAGGGTTTTGAGACGTTAAAAGCAGTGCCCAGGTAAGCGGGAGTAAACTAAGTTTTAAACATTTATGGATTATGTTTGCAGGAAACCCTATGGTGGGACATGCTTTTAATGAGTAGTCACATCACAGAGGTGAACAAACATAAAGATTTCAATTTTTGAAATACTCCCAATATCTGGGATCCTCTACATGTAGAATGTAAATATCTGAAATCCACACCTTATCTGGAGCTCTGATACTCAGAATCTACAGTAGAACCTCTTTATAATGACCACTAAGAAAAAGGCTAATTGATTGTATTCAATACCGGTGACAGCTTAAATCAAGTTGACAGTTAAACAGAAAGCTTTCATGCACCTGCAATCTTGACAACCTCAAAGTCGAAAATTAATCTTTAAAATCATTATTATTTAATCAAATGTTTATTTCAATTTAGAAGCTACTTGAATTGATTGACAGTTACACTGTAGTACAATTTTCGGCATTTCCGCTGTAGTTTCGCATCTTGGTGTAATTGACAGCATCTAAGTTGAAAGTAAGATACATGTAGTTTCTTTTTCTATGTTTTAATGCGTATAACTATGCATTTTCCTACCTTTGTACACATGTCTTGTATTTTATTATTTATGCCATTGTTTTTATAAACGATAAAGAACACGTCGGATTTATGTTTTATTTCAATATGCCAAAAAGTACACATAGACATGAAAACATTACATACCGGGAACGATAGTTCTTATAGATCTTACTTAAATATATGCATTGAAATTCAATACTCAAATCACAACCCATTTATGATTCGAAGCCCCGATGTTTCGTAGTTTTTTTCAAAGTCCCTTGAAGTTCGATACATCAAGGTTTAACTGTATATAGAATATCATATATATAAGGTTGTGCAAGTTTGTTCCAACAGAATTCATGTCGATAACTAAGAATTCTGTTTTAACGGATATCAGTGTATTGAGTACTGACATTAATAACACAATTTACTGGTTGTAACAGAGAGATTTTACTGTAATGTTAAACTAGGAAGAATGGTACTCACAGAAACAACAGCTAACCTTTGGTCTTGACACTCGAGCATCTCTTACCTGTAATGAGAATTTGATTTGATTTTTCATCGCTTTCAACAGTATTTCAGTCATATCGCGACGTCCAGCTAATTATAGGTGGAGGAAGACCCCAGAAGCCCTTTATGCACTGTTTCAGGCACAAATCGGCAACTGGGTAGAACCACCGACCTTCCGCAAGCCAGCTGGAAGGCCTCCCCACATGAAAAATCTGAACGACCCTACTGGGACTTGAACCCACAGCAGTGAGGAGCTTAGTGATGTAAGTCACAGTGCACGTCTCAGGGTCTTTAAGCTTCCACACTTTAAGACGAGGTGAGAACTTGCGTTTGGTCTTTGGTGGCATGGCTATCCGCATATCACATACCAGAAGCTGATGTTGCAGAGCAACCTCCTCTCCTGGTATCACCTTCACATCTGTCACAAGCTTGCGCATTTTCTTTCGGAACAGGATGTAGTCAATCTGTGTAGCTGCATTTCCTGACTTGTATCATCGCGGATTACTTCTTTTTATATGTTTAGATTACGTATGTGCCTGAATTTTCAGGTTTAAAAAAATGCCCTATTTTGGCTTACATACTGCCTTTAACCCTTTGAACCCTAGTCCCGCATATAGGCGTCGTTTTCAAACAGTGTACATGTGAATAGTACACTTGTCCTATGCAAACAGTGAAGACCCAGATCAGAGGGCTCCGAAAGGAGCCCTCTGATCAGGGTCTTCACTGTTTGTAATAATGCCAAACATTGACAAAAACAACCCTTAAAAGTCAGAAATGGACTAAACTAAAATGGATACTGGAATTTTCCATTTAAAGTTCAGGGAGGAAAGAGTTTAAGAACAACAAACAAAACATTAAATATCTTTGCTATAAGTCAATATAAAATTATCATTAGTATGAAAATGGAAGAGCACAATTTTAAAGTTGGCAATATAAGGAGTTCATCCTTTACTCCATAGACACTAATTTTTATGCCTTTACCGGTAATTTATTCCTCCACTAGAGAAAATATTTCCAATTTATACAGGCATAATATTCTAGCAAATGGTAGTTGAATGCAGGCTAAAAGTAAATCAGAATAAGCCTTAAAGCACATTCGTCTTTACTTTCAACCTGCTTTGAGTGGTCATCTATCTTGAATACTAGAAAGAGGCTATGGAGTATTGGGTTAACTCAATTGAGCCCTAGTGACACATATGAGCGTCTTAATGTGTACCTGTGAAGAGTACACTTGTCCTATGCAAACAGTGAAGTCCCTGATCAGAGGGCTCCTGCAGGAGCCCTCTGATCAGGGACTTCATTGTTTGTCATTTTGCAATTTATTACAAAAAGCAACCCTAAATAGTCTAAACTAGACCAGCCTTTATTGCAAACTGGAATGGTCCATTGGAAGTTTCAGGAGATAATGAGTTAATGCAGCATACCTGAGAGATGAAGTTTAATTTAAGTTCTTTCCACAGCAGAAGTTCCTTGTCATTGTACTGAAAGCAGATAAAACATGGTTCATGTCATTGTGTTCAATAGTGATAGCAATTATCATGCATTTATTACACCATTCAATAAGGAAAGGAAATATAATGTTTATAAAAATGTTCCTCACGTTATCAAACAGTTAACTTAACCCATTAAGCCATACTGACTCATTTTGACTCATTGTGCAATAGCCTCATACTAACTCATTTTGACTCACTTTATTCAACTAGCATGTATTGAGATAAGAACTGATAATTGTTAATCGCTTATGAGTTAATGGGTTAAACAAGAGGGCCATGACCCTAAATTCGCTCACCTGAGGACATTGAAGTTTGTACCTAAGTTGACTGGGCAAGACAACATTTTAATATACATGTAGCTATAAATGGAGTTATCTTCCGGACAAGAAAACATGACAAAAGTGAATTTTGTTGCCAAGCTTATGACCCTTATCCATGACACATCCTCTTATCAAGCTATTTCCATTTCCGGTAAATGATAATTATTTCACTAGCGTCAGCAGAACTGGAGTTATTTTCCTGACAATAAAATATGACAAAGGGGAAAAACAAAATATTGCTGCCCTTGTGCATGGCATTTTCTCTCATCAGTTTCCTTCCATACATAAAATTTCATTACAATAGCATCAGTAGAACTGGAGTTGTCTTCTTGACAAGAAAATATCACAAAGGGAAATAACTCAAAAAACAATGATGTCAGAGTTATGGCCTTTGCAAATGGCACTTCCTCTCATTAGGCTCTTTTCAAATAGGCAATTTCATTTTACCCATTACCCCATAGCCTGTTTCTAGTTTTGAAAATAGGTGGCCACCTATGGCAGGTTGAAAGTAAAGCAGAATGGGTCTTAATGCACACTTTGCTTTACTTTCAAACTGCTTTAAGCTACCATCTACTAGGATATAGAAACTTATTTCGCATCTTACATTTTCATGACTGTTTAAAGGGGAATTATTTTCTTAAGTGGAGGAAAAAATCAAAGGCCTAAAAATGCACATTTATGGGGTAATGGGTTAACAAAGGTCAGTATTTATTGGGGGAAAGGGTTGAATCCTGGACAAGAAAAAATGACAAAACATACAGATAACTGTGACAAAACCAATATTAAACATATGTATAAATATGGCATAAGACATAATTACATAACTGTCAGTGGATCACTTCCAGATCCTGTTTCTCTAAGTATGAAGCAGACTGAACCATTTCTAAACTTTAGCAGACAACATGTTCAGTTCTGTTGGCGTGATCACTGAGGTCAAATATTATGCAAGAGTACCATAGCATTTGCAGCTGCTGGGGGCTTACCCTTACCAGACTGAAATGATGTCTGCTAAATACCTACTGTATGTGAAAAATGTACAAACATTTTTTTTAGAAAATGTTAAGTTGGTAAATGAGTGGCAAATAGTTTGGATCCAGATTAGATGCAGCATTATGTTGCATCTGATCTGGATACAAACTGTTTGCAAATATTGGCTATTTGCCCATAGTATATTAAGGGTAACTCAGGTAAATACAGTTCTGCTTAAATCAAAAATACTGTGAAACCTGCCTAGAGCAGCACTTAAACTGTGCAGGGTGGTGTCAAATGTGACCCTAGGGATTTCATTTTAACAAACTATAGAGGGATCCACCAGGAGATTCTACTGTACAAATATCAAAGCTTAGGGCCTAGTAGTTTTGGGCAAGAAGATTTTTTAAAGTTTTTTGCTTTTTTGCTTTTTCAAGCAGAGTTTGTGCTTTTTTTCCTTTCATTTGAACAACTTCTGTAGAGAAGCATCCAAGGAACATCATGAGCAGTTTGAACTCTCCCTACAATCGGGCGGGTTCAGAGGAGCTGTCGTTTGAAGTAAATGTGAACGGACAGACGGACAGATGGACAGACGGACAGACGTACTACGGACGGTGATCGGTCACAATAGCTCACCTTGAGCCTTTGGCTCAGGTGAGCTAAAAAAAAGGCAGGACCCCAGATAAAGGGGAGTAAAAACAAGTGCACCTCATGGGGATGCCAACCCTCAGTTTTTGTAGATCAGTGAAAAATACAGTAAATTTAGGGTCAAGGCCAATGGGAACATATTTTGGTATGTCTGGATAGGAATTGTCAAGATGGACATGCATATCAAAATTGAAGGTTGTAGATGAAAACTTGAAAAGTTAATTAAGCAAACTTTACAGTTTCGGACACCGTCAAATTGACTCAAATCTAAAGTTGTGTTGTATTAATAGAGGATCTTGTATGAGTGCTCATTATTTATCATTTTTGATAAACGAGTTGACTAAAATGATATGACGCGAGCCTTGGCGAGCGTCATATTCATTTTAGTCAACGAGTTTATTAAAATGATAAATAATGAGAACGAATGTGAGATTCTATTTATCACATAACAAGTTTAAGCACTTGTTTAATTGATTGAAGCCGTAGTTTGCTATATAGATTTTCACCAAACGTTACATTGTTTACGTTAACCTCTTCCCAAATGATGTCATTTGGCGTCCCGCTACATGCAGCACTTGTGGATGAACCGGTTGTGCCGGAGCCCAAAAAACATTATTCCACTAGTGGATTAGGATATTTACATAATGGCTTTTTTATGTCACTCCCAGACCACAATTTATGAGATAATTAATATTATTATACATGTACCAGATTCATATAGTGCTCTTTTCATACATGAGTTGTGCATTCAAAACCACAGGCAACAACTTATGAGCAATAAATATCCTGAAACTTCAAAGTGACAGTTTCTTAACCCTTTGCCCATCTACTAGCAAATATTGACACATTTTGAAAACAGTGTAGACCCAGATCAGACAGCTCCTGAAGTCTGATCAGGGTGTGCAATGTTTACATACATGTATAGGATCTCTCTGTCATGTACAGTGGAGAATCTGTTATTCTTTCCTGTTTAAACGCAAACGTACGCAAACGCAAAGCACTAAAATGTAGAAAAGAACAACTTTTGGACAATTCTGATAATTCTTGTTTATCTTGGTGGCAAACAGTTTGGAGCCTGATCAGACGCCGGGTTACCCGGCGTCTGATCTGGCTCCAAACTGTTTGCGCTGCAAAGAATAGTTTTAGCGTAAACGCGTTTATTGGGAAAGAATAACAGATTCTCCACTGTATCTATACTCTCATTCTTGGGGAAGTTTTCCTGATTTTGTTTTCCTTATGTTATCTGCCAATATGATAAATAGAGGATAATCAATTTCTTTGGATTGATATGAAAAATATATCACAAGAATGGGTTGTTATCTGGTTAAAAAACGAGTTCACAGGACGAGTTTTTTAACCAGATAATAACCCATTTGAGTGATATATTTTTCATATCTATTCAAAGGAATTGATTAATCTATTTATTATATATACTTTATTGACGTTTTTACAGAAAAAACACAAAATTGATTACCACGACGTCACTAAACTAATTATGACGTGACGTCACATAAAGTGATATCATCACTACATGTAGTGATGAAATCAACAGTGACGATATCAAATTTATCTAACTGAGAAATCTCTATAAATTATTGATATGTATATAATAGATGTTCATAATGTGCAGAGTTTTATTCATGATTTTGAATATTCAGTAGGAGAAGGATTAACCCATTACCCTTGACATGTTTCTTATATTTAAGACTGATTATTACTTGACCCATTACCCATAGCCTGTTTCTAGTATCGAAGATAGCTGCCAACTTAAAGCAGGTTGAAAGTAAAGAATAATGTGCCTTAAGGCGCGTTCTGCTTTACTTTCAGCCTGCTTTAAGCTATCAGATTTAAGCTACCATCTGATATAAAATGGAAAATAGTTCATTTGATACACCTTTGTTACTGTATAAATTTGAACTATATTCTTCAGTGGAGGAATAAATTCAAGGCGTAAAAAGGTGTATACATGGGTAATTGGTTAAAGCAGCTTGAAAATCTGCTTTAAGATCCTATCTGCATGGATATAGCAAATATTTCTCATGGTCCATATTCATGACTATCAGTGACACTTGAAACTATTTTCTTCAGATTTGGAATAAAACAAAGGCGTAAAATGGTGTATCTATGAGGTAATGGGTTAACACTGTGATATAAAATATATACTCACATCTCTGTCAACATCATATATTTTCAATTTTCCCTCCTCATGGCTTATTTGTAGGTACTTGTCCTCATAAACTTTTTTGTCTTTCCCTATGACCTCTACTTTAAAATAATCTTTCAGATTGACGCCTGGTCCGCTCATTGCTTTAAGTCTACATTGGGATGACTTTCACACTGTAGAAAACAATAAACAATAAGCTACAGGGCTGCCATTTCTCCGGATTTTTCCTAAGTATTCAGATTTTTATCCTAGCAGATTGTAGCTTAAAACAGGCTGAAAGTAAAGCAGAATGTGCCTAAAGGTGCATTCTGCTTTACTTTCAACATGTTTTAAGCAGACATATGTCATCCAAACAAGAAAACAGACTATGGGGTAAAGGTATGATTAGTAAATTGCGTCTGAAAATTTGACAATTTAAAATCTTACGATTTTATGATCAACTTATGGCAGCCCTGAAGCTACAAAAACAAAACAAATTTCTTGGTCACAACATAGCGTTTGGTTGAGACATGGATTCTAGTAACTAAAGCAATGTGACATTACAAGGGATCTTGTCACTTATTAACTCATTCCCCCATAAATACGCCTTTTTACGCTTTAAATGTATTCCTCCACTGAAGAAAATGCATATATATAGTTCCACTTTATTCAGTCATAATCATATACATTATACCAAAATAAATATTTCCTATATCCTAGCAGATGGAAAATAAAAGCAGGATGAAAATAAAGCAGAATTAAGGCACATTCTGCTTTACATCCATCCTGCTTTAAGTGATCACCTATCTTCAATACTAGAAACAGGCTATGGGTAATGCGTTAAAACAAATAGATACCAAGGAAATTCTTTTTCTATCAACTTTCAATGCTAAAGACCCAAAGCAAATCAAATATAAAGAAGAACCTTCTTTTTTAACATAAAATACATGTCACCTGTTAAGAGTTTTATATCTATGCAGCTGCAGTCCCATTATAGGGAAATACTGACAGACTACCCCATATAACCTGTTTCTTTGAAGACAGACCTGTGTCAACTTAAATCAGGTTGAAAAGTACAGCTGAATGCACCTTAACCCATTAACCCCATATCCTGATTCTAGTTTTGAAAATAAGTGACCACTTAAAGAATTCTGCTTTACTTTCAGCCTGCTTGAAGCTACCATCTGCTAGAATATTGAAAATAGTTCCTGTCATACATTTTCATGACTATATAAATTGGAACTATATTCCTCAGTGGAGAAATAACTCAAGTCGTAAAAAAGTGTATTAGTATTTATGGGGTAACGGGTTGAATCAAGGGCTTTAATTGTTGATGTTTCATGTATACCCCAAATAAACAGACTGGCCTAGGGAAATTTAAAACAACATTTGAGGCAGTTAAATAAATACAATACAAGTCAAGAGCTCATGGTAAGGTGAATACTTAAAAGATTACATCCTTATGCAGGGCTCCAGATAAGGGGAGTATTTCAAAAACTAAAATCTTTATTTCTGCATTAAACCCTACGGTGTCACTACTATTAGAGAAGATTCAACATGTAGAATGGTGCCAAATTTCTGAATCCATAATGGGCCATAAATGCAATAAAAAAGGTATACACATGAACTTTCTTTTGAATGGTATAGGATTACACTTACCACACTATATTTAATCAGTTCAGGACAACCTTGCAACCTTTTTAATTTTCCCAACCTACAAATAGAAACAAGATACATGCAGTTAATGAATTATATCAACTACCATAACAGGGTGGGCAGTTCATTGCTATACCAACAGCCACTATACTCCTCATCACTTTTAACCCATTACCCCATAAATACGCCTTTTTATGCCTTAAATTTATTCCTCCACTGAAGAAAACAGTTCCCATAAATCAATACAGTCATGGATAAATACCATATAAAATATTCTCAATATTCTAGCAGAGGGTAGCTTAAAGCAGGCTGAAAGTAAAGCAGGATGCGCATTAAGGCACATTCTGCTTTACTTTTAGTCTGCTTTAAGTAATTACCTATCTTCAAATCTATACTGAACAGCAAAATAAACTATACATGAGACATAAATGTCTATTTATTATAACATGTGTTTAAAAAAATTAAAATAATTACAAAAATGATAACAAGTTAAACAGTATTCAATTCCAATTCATTTCATGAAATTTTATGAAAATCTATGGAAGTATAACGTTACGGCGTCGCTCTAAAAACTGTTAGTGTCAAAAGTAAAAATCCACAAATGCCATATTTTTTGCTTCACAATATCAATGGAACAATTTAAGTTTATATCCACTTATGTGTAGCTAAAATCAACTCTTGTATGAAAGTCTAGTATGGAATATGGCATCCGTTTGCTCTGATGGCTGCCACTAGACATCAGCGCATAAAATCAACATAACGTTGGATCTTCTGTGCAGCGAATGGATAGATGCCGGTTTGAATACAAATATCCGTGCAATCTCTTCTATGTGTCTATTGCATATAATCATGCCAATGGCGCGTTCGCTCTGTATTTGGTTTATGTGTGGAAAAGGAAAGGCAGTAGACACTCACGACCAAGGCAATATGGTGTTTTCGATCTTTTATTATGTCCGACGTTTCGATCCCTCACAGGGTCTTTTTCAAGTATTTGGTTTAGTCTAGCCATCAGTTTAACGCTTTAATTTCAATAAAATGCTGTTTTTCCTGTTACTGTTTCGTCAATAACCTCAATGACATAAAATTATCAACACGTGGACATTTTATTAAATGCACATGTGCAACTCGTGCAAAACAGCTTAACGATACCCTATGGCTAAACGGTTGACCAATTTCAAAATTGCATGTGCTACAAATTTCAGGCATTAATTAAATATAGGAAATATAGACCAAATTTTCACCCCTGTAAACCGATTGTAATTATTCATTAACTTTACATATCATATGTATAGTTTCTTTTGCTGTTCAGTATAGAAACAGGATATGGGGTTATGCTTGTAAAACTTTCCATGACTTACATTGTATGAGTTTTCATAGATTTCGAAGTAATTTAATTTGACATCAAGTGACCCACAGTTCTTCCATAAATATGCCCATTTTCATTGTTAATTTATTCCTCCACTTAAGAAAACAGTTACAATTTATACTGTAATAAAAAAGCAGATTTCGGCTGGTTCCAGTTGCTTTTCAGTTTTACTAGCTTCCCCTTTTTTTGGTGGATAGAAATACCGAAAGGCAGAAAGGCAACTGAAACTGAAAGGCACTCTAAAAAATTTGTTTCAAGTAGCCTGGCGTGGGGTAGGTTCGGACACCTAAACCGTTCATGCGCACTTACACATTGAATGAATGTAACATTTTTTATTCCAAATGGCAAACACAACAAAATACCGTAAACAAACATACCCCCTGATCATGTTTTGTCTCTAAAGCTTTCTGATACCTTCGGACGATCTGATTTATGACGTCATAGGAAAGACTTGTGACGTCACGTTTGAAACTTTATTTCACTTTTAGGATACTACGAGATATTTATTATTTACACACGAAGGTCAGAGTAAAAAAAATTTGTGGAAGTAATTTTCTTAAGACAAACTTGACTGTAGGTATGTAACGGTAATTTTGTATTGCAATATGAATACCATAATTACGATAATGTATGATCAATCAGTCAAATTCTATGAAACAGTCAATAATCTTAGTATTTTCTTCATCAAAAGTCAAATGCTTTTCTTTCCAAAGTTTTGACAGAATTCCGGCATGCTGACGCGAGTGGACTGTGTTCCATTTCGTGTAATTTGTAAAGTGTCCGAAGCTACCGGTCTGTCCGAAGCTACCAGAATTGACGATACTAGTGTTGGTAAATGCAGTTAAATGAAAGAAAAACATTTTCAGATAGTGTTTTTTTATCCACCACCCCTTTTTCACCAGTCCTGTTACACATTGAAGGGCTAGAAAATGACATTTAATAAACAACTGACACATCACAAGCCCCCCCCCCCCCCCCCCCCCCCCCCCCCCCCCCCCCGGTGACAAGACGTTTCGCGCCCAAACAATTTCGCACCTTGGATGTTTCGTGCCCAAGCCGTTTCCACCCTGGTCATTTCGCCCCTGGTCGTTTCGCACCCAATATCAATTATATATCTACAGTATATCTCTGTTAAAAATTAATTTATTTGTTGTTTTCATCGAAGGGTGTTTAGATAGAAATTTGATGTAAGCAAGTACTGTAAGACGGGATATTGATCATTTTACTGTATGTATGTATGTCTCAATTTAACTAGAAACACATATAAAAAGTTAGGATTTTATAGTCCAAACTTTTTATGAATAACCACTTATATTCGGAATAATCAATGAAACGATTAGTACATAACAATTAAACTGTCGATTATTAACATGATATTTTCTACCATGGTAGCAATGCACGTGTTAACGTGTACGGAAATATTATATTACCAAACCTAACATATTTAGCTATTTATCGTCTGCACTAAATTCCTAAAATTTCAACTTACGGTAAATTGATAATTTTAAATCATTGATGGAATACCAATAGTTTTAATCCTGATCACACGCCGAGTAACTCGGCATCTGGTTAGGGTCCAAACTTTCTTTATGAATGACCAATTATATTCGGGATAACCAGTAAAGGGATTAGTACATAAAAATTAAATCTGCAGATTTTTAGATATTTTCTACCATGGTAGTAATGCACGGTAATATTACATTCCTTATTTATTAAATACCCTTTAATTCTTATTCTTAAATCTTAGAGAAAATAACAACAGTCAACTCTAAAATATTTAGATATTGATCGTCTGTCCTTGATCTGCACTTGTTCCTAAAATTTTAAACTTACGGTAAATGATAATTTTAAATACCTGGTGGAATATCAAATAGTTTTTATCCTGATCATACGTCGAGTTTTTATAAATAACCACTTGTATTCGAGATAATCAGTGAAATTTAATACATAAAAATTAAATCTGCAGGCTAATAATATAATAGTTACAACCATGGTAATAATGCATGTGTTTTACGTGCACGGCAATATTACACAAAAAACAATGTGAACCACGGCATATGCCGCTATCTTACTTAATTATTCCTCAATCCAATATTATTTTAAAGACACAACAGTAATCTAAATCACTATTCACAAATCCTGTCTTAGAACTTTTTTCACTCACGCACGTAAATTATAGCCTATCAACAATTAGATCGATATAACGAGAACATCTCGAAAACCACCTTTTATTAGTATCTTTTTTTTTCGTCTTCCAATAAAATTGCATAAACAATATAATTATCTAAAAACCAATCAAACTCGATTTACTCTAATTTTCATCGAATCATCGTTCAAAAATATTTAATCACAACCTGTAATTATCTAAAAACCAATCAAACTCGATTTACTCTAATTTTCATCGAATCATCGTTCAAAAGTATTTAATCACAACCTGTAATTACCTTAAAACCAATCAAAATAGATTTCTATTCAAATCCGTTGTTTCACAGCGTTTTTTTTCACCCAATTGGGAACGGGTCCGGTACCCCTCAGATTGGGAATTTTTCAAGTCAAATTGGGAAAAACGAGTTTTGAAATGATGACAACGCAGAAATTGGGAATTTAAGTTACTAAACCGTTAGAACTGTTTATGATGGTAAACATGGTGTAAAAACTAAATCTACGCTGGGTGTGTTACTCACAGTAGACGCTGTTGCGGCCGAGACAGAGTTGGTGACTTGGTAAAATTCAAAATCTTATCTTATCTATCTCTGAATACTGCCAATCAAGCTCGCGAGTGTTAAGGCAGTGATCTAGATTCAAGTTCTTCATTATCGTCTTTCTCAAAACAATTCTGTAATACTTGGAATTATGGCTCATGATTGTTTTAATTGTAGGTTTTCTATTTTATAAATGATGGTAAACAGAGTCAGACTGGGTTTGTAAACTCTTATCAATTTCAGCGGATTTTGCGATCACGCAACATTAACCAGTCTGGATTAAGGGGCATGTATAAATCTTCGCCCGGACCGTTTCCGATATTCGGCCGTAATCACTGGTATTGTTTTATACATACTCCCAAAAATGTCAATGGAGTTGCGTAACTTTGTTTACATTTCATGAGACCACGGAATTATAAACTTCTGTATATTTCCTTGACGAGACATTCATTGTAGCAAAAGATAAGTTGAAATATGGATGGTTTGCTATGATTTAAAGGGAAAAAGTAATTTGACAATTGGGAATTATGTTTATTTTGATTGGGAACGGGTCCGATATTTGATTTCTTTTGATTGGGACGGGTCCGGTCGTCAAATTGGGACGGGTCCGTCTCCAATTGGGAACGGGTCCGTTCCCCGGACCCGTTCAAAGAAGGAAAAAAAACGCTGTTTCAATTTTAAATGACGGGTTTGGGTTTTTTAATTATAATCCCTCATTTAAACATCAAAGTTCGTGAAAAACGCAACAAACAAGGTGCAATAAACAAAGCAAATTAACACCTGTTTGATGGTACCGTGGACATTCTTTATGTCCTCGCACGTTCGCGAATTATTTGACACTTACGTGTGTGAAAGATAACAAAGTGTCGTCATATGTTAAGATAATTATGTGTTACTATGGCAATCATGTTATGTTTAAACAGTTAATACAATCAAACAACAACAATATAATTATTATTAAATTGTTTGTAGCTAATCTTTAATAAATATGATTATAAATTTCAAATATAACATAAATTTACAAAAAATATTAGAAATATTAAGAACAAATAACACGATACATTATATTTTCCACACTTTTATTGTTTTACAAATTGGGAGAAAGACAAATTGATTTTCTATTCATTTTTATTAAATGAAACTTAGAACTTAAGTTTATGGGATAACATACATTATATAAAGTAAGTTTATAAAATTGGGGGCGAAACGACTAGCCCTTAGGGGGCGAAACGACTCGCCCTTAGGGGGCGAAACGACTCGGGTCTCATTTGGGTGCGAAACGACCAGGGTGGAAACGACCAGGGAGGAAACGGCTTGGGCGCGAAACGACCCGGAATCCCCCCCCCCTAAAAATAACACAAAACAAAACATAAATAAACAACAAAACCAAATACTAAGGCTGCTCAATTCTCTTTTAATTAAGAAGATAGTTATTGTCGCATACGACTTCACTTAACATTTGAAGGGTTTAAGAAAAATAAAACCCCATGCGGTAAGCGGCCGACTCCGAGACAAAACAAACATGACAAGATAAAGGAAGTGGGGAAGTGTTTTGTATCAAGCTATGCGGTTTGCCGGTGATCAAGACACCGTGCTATTACAGACAAACGAATAAGCAGTGTTCATCCGTGATCAAATGATCCTGAACAAAAGAGAACTACTCAGAACATCAACGTTTATCATTCCAAATAAATATTTTGCGATTTACCTACCACCGAATGTTTTCAATCAAAACAGGAAGTTCAGCCAACACTTACTTTCATACTACTGCCCTAGGGTACCATTCGGCAATTTTGTAAGAGTTATCTCCCTTGGTTCTAAATATCTTAAATATGTGTGGTACTCAAACTATTTATAAATAATTAAATATCGTTTGTACCTTTTTTAACAGTAAACCCCAGCGACAAATAATGTACTAGTCATTTACCAATGTGCACCTGTGAAGAGTACGAATGTCAACAGTAGTCCCTGATCAGAGGGTTCCTGCAGGACCTCTCTGACAAGGATCTGCAACGTTTGTCATTTTTCCGGGTAAACCTGCATCTATTTAGGGATTTATTGAGAACGGTAAAAAAAAATAGCGCCTTCTTAACTGCACGAACAGTGCTTCCGCGCCACAACAACACCCAGTGGTAGACACATATTGTGTGTGTTGTTCGGAGGGAGTTGTTGTAGGGAGGGAAATTGGCTTACATTGCAAACAGATTGAATCGAGATCAGACGCCGCGAAACGCGGCGTCTAATCTGGATTCAAGCTGTTTGTCACTGGTCATAATCTTGGTTTGTTTCTGTCAAAATGTCCATTATGTGACTTAGATAAAACAGCAGACGACAATTATAAGCAGACGATATTGCAGCCGTGAAAAGGTTGGAGATAGCCTACTTGTTGGGGATCAGCAGCAAGCGTTGTTGTCAGGAAGGAATCGTTGTTCAGATGACAGTTGTTGGGAGGGGCACTGTACCTACAATCGAAACTGTATTGAAAATGGCTGCCGTCCCTTTCATTAGACTAATTCTTACTACACCAACAGAGTTACGTTATTGCATCTCATTGACACCTGAAAAAGAGAACTACATGTATTCGTAAATACACAGTTTGCAAAGAACACCTTTACGTGTCAATAGGGTAGTTCAATGGGTTAAGACAGAATGCTACAGTGGAGAATCTGTTATTCTTTCCCGTTTAAACGCAAACGTACGCAAACGCAAAACACTAAAACGTAGAAAAGAACAACTTTTGGACAATTCTGATAATTCTTGTTTATCTCTTGGTGACAAACAGTTTGGAGCCTGATCAGACGCCGGGTTACCCGGCGTCTGATCTGGCTCCAAACTGTTTGCACTGCAAATAATAGTTTTAGCGTAAACGCGTTTATTGGGAAAGAATAACAGATTCTCCACTGTATATAAGCAGAACAACTCCTATATGTCTTTCCTGGCATACTGAAAACCCGAAAATGACATTTTTGGAATGGTTCTGGAATAATTTCTGTACTGTAAATGAAAATGAAACCAGTGACCTACTTTAAAATTATCTTTGCATGCTGGGTACTTTTTTGGTCTATGCAACATTTGTCGTCTGCTTCTTTCTAGAAAAAGATTTTTCCAAATGTTGTTTTCAAAACAGGATCAGAGTTTCAAACATTTTGGATCCTGATGAAACGCAGCTTTACGCACCGTATCATCAGGATCCAAACTGTTAACAAACATTATCATGATTTCACCGCCAGCATGTTAAGAATTATAAAATTTACCTGAGCGTTGCTGCTAAATTTGACAGTTACCTTCGATTTATCTGTTTGTAACTGAAAAAGTCCAAATTTATGTTTCAAACATTTTGAACACTGATCAGACGCCGAGCTACTCTAGTAGGCGTCTTATCTAAGCACACCATTTTTACAAATGGTTTTTGATTCACGTGTAGGTAGATCTATAGAATATATACTTTTTATATTAATTTCAGGGCTGCCATTTCTCCGGATTTTTCCTAAATCTTCGGATTTTCCCCAAGTTTGTAGTAGTTTTTAAGCAGGCTGAAAATCGCACTTTAAAAATTCAAATTTGGAAATCTTAGGATTTTTTATGTCAACTTATGGCAGCCCTGTAATTTATTTATAATATATTTATTTTTATAGTTAAAATGTTGTACAAAGGAAAATGTAGAAAGCTCATTATTACCGTTGTCACGCACTAAACGCGGTCATCTTGTATCTACCTTATACATATACAACATAGTTCAGCGGCCGCTTACATGTACTACTTGTTTGACGGTATCTGCTTTCGGAAAATGGGAAAATCTTTTAACACAGCAGACGAACAAGGGAATCAGTTGGATCGAGACTTGAATAAGGTAAGTGTCATAATGGCATTTTATATTATATAATGTACTGTTTAAAACCAGAGACGGCTTAAGCGAATTCGAGATATGGGGGTTCGACTCTTATATACATACTTTCTAAAATATAAAATCTATCAGGTATGACAAGTACATGTACATGACCCGTATAATAATTATTAAGCCATCGTAGGATATTTGATATCTTAGGTATGTGAAAGCGAGTAAGAGTACATGTAGAATATATAATACACATTAACAGTACTAAACAAATGTACAGTAGGTGGAAACTTAAAGCAGGGTGAACGTGTAAAGAAGAAATCTCCTACGGAAACTTTCTGCTTTACTTTCACTTTGCTTTAGGTAGTCATTAGCATAAACAGCAGACACGAAACGTCCTTTAGAGTTGTCGTATTGGTGGAAAGCTTTACTTTTACTCTCTATATGCTACGGTTTCATCAACATGTATATTATACAGAGTCGCTGATCTTTCTTTAACCCTTTCATGATAAAATTATTCGGAAGATTTTTACCCCTTTATCGCTTTATTGTCGTCTGCTTTATTATTGCTGTCTGCAAGACACGTTTCAAAGTTAGATTTAAGATTTAATAACTTTATAAATATCGATAAGAGTGTCAAACAGTTTGGGTCCTGATCAGGCGCCGCGTTACGCGGTGTCTGATCAGGACCCAAACTAGTTGCAAACGCGCTTTAAGGCGTCATTGAGAGTGAAAGGATTAAACGAACACAATCATGCCCTTTACTGTACAGGTCCATCACCTATGCTTAAACCTTTCAACGCCACGATGTCATCTGCTTTAAACAATTGTTGTCGTCTATTCTTATCACTCAAACTTAAATGTTAGTATTATTGTTGATTTCAAAAGGATCGAGTGCCAAATAGCTGGGATCAGAATCTAAACTGTTTGCTAATAACAATTACACAAGGGGCAAGGCAGGGAAATATTATTACAGCGCACGTTTCTTTTAACACTTAATTGGGTTAACACGACCGCTAAAGAATGCAAAATAAAACACGACGTGAACAATTACTAAGTTAGCATTATCGTTTATGTGAATTGTATTTTCACATGAGCTTTGTCAATCACCCCCATTGTATACAAAGTTAATGGTTATACCGTTAACCCATTTGCGCCCAGTGGATACGTCCATGCTTATATATTGGATCAGTACATTTTTGTGACTGGTCTAAATTTTCATTTTCGTTTTGTTTTAAATTGAAATTCTTAGACAAACAGTGTAGACTCTGATCAGACGCCGCATTATGTATTATACGGTGCCTGATCAGAGTCTACACTGTTCGTCTATGTCCTATATCGTGGGTACAAATGAGTTAATTCCAATGTTTAATTACGTAAAACACTGACCAGAGGACTCCAGTCCTCTGATCAGGATATTATATACATGTTCTGTTTTCATATAGGGCACGTGTATATTTCACATATACTCTGTTTGTAAATGACGTGTAAACTTGTTGCAAGGGTTGCATTATTAATGGACCAATGAATATAGCTTACAGAGAGAATACGTATAAATGCTCACGTGAAAGCGATTTGTGGGTACAGTGGAGAAAAACGTTATTCTTTCCCGTTTAAACGCGAACGAAACGCAAAGGCAAATCAATTGAAATCATGCACTTAAACGTAGAAAAGTACAACTTTTAGACAATTCTGATAATTCATTTTAATATGAATGGCAAATAGTTTGGAGCCTGATCAGACGCCGGGTTAACCGGAATGGCAAATAGTTTGGAGCCTGATCAGACACCGGGTTAACCGGCGTCTGACCTGGCTCCAAACTGTTTGCAATAGAAATAAAAGTTTTAGCGTAAACGCGTTAATTGGAAAAGAATAACGTTTTTTCCACTGTACGTACGGACCGTCAGTTGACGAGAATGGCCGATCGTATAGATACGTATAGAGTACCGATATTGACCGACATTGATCCGCTCTCTTAAGCCCGTCTCACACAGAACACACGGCTTATACGGTTGGCCACCCGTGTAAACCGTACATACAACCGAATCAACCGTGGCCTTATCCGAGTTACACTCGGGACATTCGAGTGTATCCGTGAAAGCCGTGTATGATTTTTAAAACTTTTAAAAAACTAGCACGGGTGCCATGTCCGTGTATGATCGTATTAGCGATCGTACAAGACCGTGAGAGACCGTGTGAGACCGTACGAGACCGTATATACAACCGTACATGAAGTCCACTACACGAGTGAGATCAACCGTGTCAATATCGTATATAAATCGTATGGAATCGTGTGAAACCGTCCCCAAGTCCTACACCCGACATCCGGATTAACACTCGAATGTCACACGATCACCGTACGATTCACACGAGTGTACACACGGTTTTATACGATCGCCATACGACCAATACGGTTTCATACGATCGCCATACGACCAATACGGTTCAAGTACGAATTATACATGGTCACGTACGACCAGACACGGTCTCTACGTCTGCACAAAGCTCGTGTATGATCATACAGCACTCGAACACAACAGAAAACACAACTACCTGCTGCCACCTTGAAACAAAAGAGTACTTGCTACATAATGCCTCCAAAGAAGAAGAAGGTCCCCAAAAGAATCCACATGGAAGATTCTCCCAGCGAGAATACAAAAAGGTCCACCAAGGCCATCCGACCACTTCAACCTGTTGACCCTGTCGACCCTGATGAGCTGGAGAACCCGCTGGCACCACCTGACCAGAGATTCAGACTCGGATGCCAACTATTTATTTTTCCATCTAATCCAGTTTTGTGACACCTCTTTGGAATCGTCTTGAAAAGACGATTCCAAAGAGATGTCACACGACGGGATTAGATAGAGAAATACGAAATTAAATGTATTTCAAAGTTTTAACTTACAATCGTTTTTGTCATACGAAGGTTTATGAAACGGGCCCCTGTACTCTTATCAAAACCACTTTGAGCTCAAAAAGTGCTTTTACACTTTCCAAACACGATATCTAGCAAATGTAACTGTGTATAAAGAAGCAAAGAACATAAAACTGACTGTATATACAAATATTTTATCCCAAGATTATGCGTTGCTTTTTCAAAGCTGTGTTTAATCTGAGGCTTACATATTTGTAATCATGCCTATAGACGACATTGGCAGTGAAAGAATTAAACCATATGATGGCAATCATAGAACTTCGGGATTGTTCTTGGCAGGATTAAATTTTATACTGGAAAAAAGTTTAATTTTATTTATTGTACAACGTTTAAAGCAATTCAACACTTACTTAACTTTTTTGACACTAATTTATTAAAATCTCTTTGAAGACTGTTCTTGAATGAAAACCTGCTAAACTGTCAAATCATGATATCTAGCAAATCAAATATGATTGTATGTATAATGAGTCCAAGCAATTAGATTCCAATATCAATTCATGAAATGATATACAAAGGTTACTAGTCTATATCAACTGCAAATTTGACTAGTCTATTATATCATCTGTTCTTGCCATGGAACCGAACCAGCTTCCGACATGAAGTAATCCCTAAGGTAGTTTCTTTGTTGCTTTCCAAGGTTGTGGTCTACGTTGCGGCCAGCATGTCCTCCTGCGTCCACTAGTTGACTCTCATCTCGCCATACCCCAGGTACTAGGGCATGGAGGAAGTTATTGCAACACCTGGGGTCCTCTCTGTTTAGTTCATGTGACAGAGTGTCATATTGACCAAACATGACCCTTCTGTTGAGCCATTCTCTTGTCCAAACTTGCCTCCTTCTTCTTCTCCTTCTGTTGGCTTGTTCTTGTCTCCCCTCACGCCTTCTGGCCAAACTAATCTCAATGTCTATCAGTCTTATCATGATTTCTAATTCCCTTATTCTGTCATCTGCCATTTTTATAACTTTTCTGTTGAAAGTTCGAAAATTTATGAAGCCAAGCCATCAAAACGAGTCAATTTATATCAAAACATACACGAATGTGTGATAATTCGAGCATAACTCGAACAAAAGTCGGTGGGACCGTATGTAAACCCTGTAAATGTCCAGTTAATCCAGTAAAAGTCGTGTTTAATCGTTCTAGGCCGTAACAGACCGTACTAGACCGTACTTGGAACCGTACAACAATCGTATGAAAATCGTGTTCAAACCGTGACAAACCTTGCTTGACCGAGTATACCTGTGCTTTGTTCGTACATACTCGTGCTACATTCGAGTCTAAATCGTACTTAGTCATCCCCAGGCACGGTTGGAGCTCAATACTCGTACCAGTCAACCCGTGTATAACCGAGTAAACCGTATTGGAATCGTGTGCCCAACCGTGCTCTGTGTGAGACGGGCTTTAGGGCGTCATGCTTAAACCCATTTAAGCTCAGTGGATTCTTTCATGTTTATATATTGGATTAGTCTATTTTTTATCAAAGGGATGCCTGGTCAAAATTTTCATTTTCATTTTGTTTTATATTGAAATTTCTATCAGCAAACAGTGTAGACTCTGATCAGACGCCACATAATGCGGCGTCTGATCAGAGTCTACACTGTTTGCCCATGTCCCATATATGGGATCGTGGGCACAAATGAGTCCAAGAAGCAGCTTCCCCATGTACACGGTTACCTTAGAAGTCTGAATGAACCAATGACTTCACTACTATCTGTTTCAGAGGTGATACAATGACAGTGTCAACTAGGTCACAGGACGGAGGCTGGGGCTGGGTTGTGGTCGCCGCAGCCTTTATAGTAAATTTCATCATGGATGGGGTTCGATACTCATTCGGACTTCTCTACCTGGAGTTCCACGATTACTTCAGTGGCAGCCGCGGAGCCATTGGTTGGATTGGCGGGATCATGTTTGGACTGTTGTTGATAGCAGGTAAAGATGGGCTACAAACTGTTTGCATCGGACATACTTCACACGCGTTTAGTGGGAAATAATACGTATTTTCCACTGTAACAACACGAATATCGTAATAATGGAGAGACAGGTTTTATTATTTAAATATACCAGAATCTTTGTATTATTTTGTGTTCGTTATTGGCTACAGTGCGACATACATTACTCGTTTGTCCATCAATTCATGTGCAGATACAGATATTTTCTCCCGGGTGGGGGTGGGGTAGGAGTGGGTGGGCAGGGGAGGAGGGACCGGATCCTTACCGAAATTAAAATGGGCGTACACCATAAATTCAGTGTTCCCGTCTTTTTCTGTCCTAATTGATTTTTATGATATTCAAGCAGGAGAGAGTTCGGATCCTCTATCCCATTCCACTGGATCTGTACAAGTTATGGCAAAAAACAGTTGTTTGCAACTCAGATATAAATACCCGCGCAAGTTTGCCTCTTATACATTTAATTACAATCAATTTGCGTTTAATAATCAATCATGTTTTCCCTTCTATGTTTGCAGCTCCAGTTGCCGCGGCTCTAGTGACGAGGTTTAGCTGCCGGGCGGTAATGATACTGGGCTCTTTGGCTGTATCACTGGGCTTCTTTCTCGGAGGGTTCGCAATGAACGTGCCTTATCTGTGTGCCACTGTAGGGCTAATTGGAGGTGACGTATTACAGTGGAGAAACCGTTATCTTTCCCGTTTAAACGAAAACGAACCGCAAACGCAGTGCACTAAAATGTAGAAAAAGCAACTTCTGGATACGTCCACCTATTTATCTTAATATGAGAGGCAAACCGTTTGGAGCCTGATTGGACGTCGGGTTACCCGGCGTCTGATCTTGCTCCAAACTGTTTGTAATGGAAACAATAGACTAAGCGTAAACGCGTTTATTGGGAAAGAATAGCACTTTCTTCACTGTAAATGTACTTGTATGAACTTCTTTACTGCAAGGACATCGACTCTATCCATACAATTCTCTGAAGTTTTAATTCTTAAATACAATCAAACCTCTCTATAACGACCAATATATTGTGTTAATTATAATGTATTTACGACAGGTGACTGCTTAAAACAAGATGAAAGTAAAACAGAAAGCTCCGGAAGGAGCTTTCTGTTTTACTGTCATCTTGCTTTAAGCTGTCACCTGCCTTTTTTACTATAAGCTTTCGGTTTAGTGGGCGTAATAGAGGTGGTTTACTGTATGTTGCTGCAAAACGGCAAACGGTGCAGACCCTGATCAGAGGGCATCTAATCTCGATCTACCCTGTTTGCGCTTAACACGTACTTTGTTTGTAAAAGACGAGTATACTCGTCACTAGGGTTCAATGGGAAACGTTTGACTGTGAATGTTTTATGCAGATTTAGAGTGTTCATTATTCACAAGCTCGTTCTGATTTCGTTACATACTCGTGTATAACAAATAACAGATATAGACCGACTTTGGCGCTCGACCAACACACATTTTATTCACCAATTCGCCTTAAGTATGATCGAAATGGTCCTCCTAAACACTTCAATAAGTGCAGACCCAGATCAGACGCATCATCTGATCTTTGTATACACTGTTTACAACGACGGAGATATTACTTTCACGATTGTGATTTATATTTGTATTTGAAACACGTGTGGCCTTTCAGTTTTCACACTGCATCTAGATTGTGTAAGTCCATTGTTTTAGTATTAAGGGTTGGGTTTAACAATTAACAATGTAGTGCAACATGACGAACAGTGCAGGAACTAATCAGAGGGTTCTGCACCTTTTGTATAGGGCAAGTAATCTCTTCATGGGCACATTGTTTGTAAAGGATCAGTATATGCGTCGTTAACACTTTAAATCTCAATGACGTCATAAAGCGTATTTGCAAACAGTTCCGATCCTGATCAAACTGTTTGCCACTTGTTTTAAAATTACGTAAGTTATACTTCCTTTGAAACGATATTGCAGACACCAATATTGAAGCAGATGATAATACGGCGGTGAATGAAAGGGGGTGGGGTGGGGGTAAAACCCGACGATAAATTTGATCGTGAAATGGTTACTGACGGTTCAAGGGTAAAATCGCTGTTATTACATTGTTATTATCATACTGTCTATACTATTTCGTATGAAATATGCACATCATATGATATTATATGAATAATTCATATGGAATGAAATACAGTAAAATCTCTCTATTACGAAACCGAAGGTTAGACAGATGATAACCTAAAGGAGCTTTCTGGTTTACGTTAACATTGCTTTAAGCAGGAACCTCTCCTAAACATCTGCTAATAAAGAAAATATTTTGGTCGTAATAACGAGGTTTTACTGTATTTGTATTAGAAATGAGATGGTCGTAAGGAACATTTATCATTTTACATTTACATTACGCTTAATTAAGTTACAGTGGGATAGAGCGATACTTTAGACAGGCCCCAGATAGTCCAGCGGATAAGTGTCCAAAAGTGGAACAATCGTGCATTTTATGACAAAAGCATGAAACTTGGCACACTTATTCTAGACACCATTTGAAACATTTTTAAGATTGGAGGCATTCTAGATCTGTCACATGTCACGCGTGGCGGCCATTTTCCAAGATGGCCGCCATAAAGACATTTCTGTGGATAAGTAAATGACAAAATCCAATTTTCTTATATTCTTGTCAATTTTGCCACGCTTTATCATGTTTATATCAAGTAGAAATATTACTTTTATTATAAATATGCTATAAAGCACTGTATTTTGTAAAATATAGGTCATTTGAAGGTCAAAATAGACAAAAATCAGCAAATATCCAAATATCACTGTGAACATTAATTATTATAACGTGTCACACATGAACCATCACCGGAAATTCATAAGAAGTGTTGATGCAAGATATCAAGAATATATCTTTTAACCCTTTACGTCTTTCACGAATTTAATAAGCTCACCGGACAAATAGCCAGGAGAGCTGTTGTTGTCACCTGGTCGTTGTCATCGGCGGTCCAAAATCCATTCTTATTGCTGTTCTCGTTTGCAGTTTCAAGAAAGTGTTCACAACCTCTATGCTCTTTCACCTACATCTTTCATACTTGCACCTTACATGCATTGGGACACGACCTTGCTGATCGTGTGACAATTTTTACACCTGTGACCTTGACCTTAGCTAACTGATTTAAGTTTGGGAATTATGTTTAACTCTGGAAAAAGCCTATAACTCCTATATCCCTTGAGGTATTGCTTTCATATTTGATAGGCATATATGGAAAATACCGTTCCATGCACACAACAAGTTTGACCCCTGTTACATTGACCTCAAACTCTGCTCTTAAGTTTCAAAATGTACCGCCAGCTTTTCAGTCTCTCTGACAACTCTTTGTTTATTCTTCCACTAAAAGATTGTTTAACTTCATAGTTAGAATCTAAAATGTGCAGTTTAAGAAATATATTCTGTATCCTCGTAGATGGTAGTTAAAAGCAGTCTGAAGGTACAGCAGTTAAGGAACATTCAGCATTACTTTCAGCCTGCTTTCAGCAACCATATGTCTTCAATACTGTTACAAGCTATGGAGCAATGGGTTGATTGACTCGTCTTTTAAATTTGCAATTTCAAAAAGGGTTGTTATCTCCAATTTTATGTCGGATCAGAGCTACACAGGAGCCACTGCTGCTGACTATGAGGCAAACTTAGGTGCACAAACCGAGAGATGTCACAACAGATTGGATGTGACAAACTATGAGATGTAATAAGCGACAGCATGTCTGCGACTATAATTGATACAACAGAACGGAGTAGACATCAACACTCGTTGTAATGAAAATTCAAGGTCAATTATAATTATTCGTCATTCTATAGAATTTGTGAAAGAATCTGTGGTAGTTCTCAATCCAAGCACATTCTAGTTATTTCGTGTGACCATGCAGCCCTTGTTCAAGTACCCTTAAACATTCAGTGGACTTGGCCAATAAGATATATGGATGATTTGGTAGTGGCCATGTAAGGTCTACATATCAGAATGACATTAGACATATAAAGCACTAAGTTATCTGTTGGTTGACAGCGGTTGGACATCGGCACTCATACAAGCTGACATAGCCATACCAGGAATCGCAAACTCATTTTGAAACTTTCAAGGGACTCGTGCAAAGAGAACCGCTTGTGCACACCAGTTGACAACATGAACACGTTATTCGTAAAACGTTACATGTTAAACATCTTCATGAATCGTATAACAAATACCAAGTTTACCAAGAAAACCTTGAAGCTGTGACAATGTTATTACTGGTGCAAGGGAATATCAGTTTTATTTCTGGAAGCTTGTGTTGGAGACAGAGTTAATTGTGCTGACCTAGAACAGAGCTATCCATGAAGGCAACTTCCTTGTAATGTTGAGGCAATGCAACATCTAGAATGGCTTTTCCATGCTTTTGGTCACCACAACTATTCCAGAGCAGTATCCATGCATCTGCGGGACACTACCAGACAAACGTCCAGAAGTATTTTTGACTTTTTGTTAGGTAAAGATTACAATCAACAAGTCAATCAAGCCATTCTCCAGGATAGCTTTGTTAGCCTTCCTCTTCGCCTGGTGCCTTGAGGGTTTCAATCTAGTGTCTGTCTTGCTACGTATGTTGTGCTATGGTCTGCACAGCCTATGACCGATCCATCTCCATTTCTTCTGTAGGATGGAGTCTGTGACTGGTTGCTGTCCCGTTCATTCCCATAGTTCCTGGTTGGAGATCCTGTTTGGCCACTATATCTGCAGAATCTATCTCGAGCATGTGCTGATAAAGACTTGCAGGCTCTGATCCAGGCGTTTGGTCCTTCTCCAAGTCTCAGCACCATATAAAAGGACAGTGTTCACATTGCTATTGAAGAGCCTCAGCTTTGTCTTGAGGTGGATATTATGACTCTTCTACACTGGTCTCAAGGTCGCAAAAAATAGTGGGCTTTCCCTATCCTGGCCTTGATATCTTCCCCTGTGCCTACTGTCTTACTGACATTTAATGCTGCCAAAATAAGTAAAAGTGTCCATGTCCTCAATGGCCCTCTAAGTTCAGGATTTGCATGTTGCCTAGTTTGATTCAGAGGCACTTTGTTTTGCTAACGCTGACTTCTAGCCCGGTTGATCTGGCTACTTCTTAAAGTCTATCTGTTATCTTCTGTATATGGGCGCAGATATGGGACAAGATACATATATCATCAGCAAAGTCGAGGTCTTCAAGCTTGTTTGTCCGAGTCCACTGTATCCCGCTTGGCCTATCCAAAGTGTTCTTCATCACCCAGTCGATGACTATCGAGAATATCTTAGGAGAGAGTAAACAGTCTTGTCCAACGCCAGTGCAAACTTCGAAATGTTCGGAGAGGTCCATGTCGTGGATTACATCGCAGAGGTTGTTGTTGTACAGGCTCGGAATTATGTTCACTATCTTGCTAGGGAGGCCGTAGTGCCCAAGTATCTTCCAGATCGTGTCCTTGTCCACTGAGTCGAACGCTTTCTTGAAACCAATGAAGTTGACAGAAAGGGGACGGTTCCATTCAATGGAATGCTTGATGATAATTCCAAGCATTGCTATCTGGTCTGCGCATGATCTTCCTGCTCTGAAACCTGCCTGCTCTTCTCTTAGGAGTGTGTTGACATCAGCCTTGATCCTATAATATGACTCGCTAGTACATTGCTTGAGACAATTGACACATATTCATTATTACCTTCTATACAGAAGGAAACGGATGCAAGGATGTTGCTTTATCCCACAGATGATACCCAACAAGGTTATCAAAATATCTTTCTCAGAACTGTTGACACATATGTAGTTGTGCTAGCAATCAGTCTTGCTCACACGATCGGGTGTAAACAGCTGTGTGTTGCCTTTGAAATGTAGAAATCCTTCCACTTCTTGGACATTATGTCACTGGCACATACGGTAGGAGGTGACAAGTGCACTTCCTGCTTTTCATGCTCTAACTGAATATGACACTAACATCATGTTTGGGCGGTATAGGAAAACAGATTGGTTAGCCTGGATGTCATAACAGATACGTTGTATTGATGTATGAAAGCTCTGAAAACAATGTTAACATTGCCAGACAGATGGTTTTCACCCCAAAAAGGCAGGAATACTGAACATATACAGCCAGCTAGGGATGCTCTTTATCAATATCTCCTAAGTGTGGCCAGGGATACCAGCCTAGCCATGTATAGGATCAGAGCATGCTGTGAAAGCACCACATTTTCAAAATCTAGCAGAATTTGGTTGAACATAAAATAATGATTCAGCTGAGTTGGAAGTAATGTGGATGAATCTGCCACCTGCTTGTTCAGCATACTGTGCTGTTATCAGATATGCTGTAGAAGAATATATAGATGTGCTAAAGGAAATGTTCCCTGTACATTACTCTGCAAGTGCGGTGGTTGTGAGCGCAACTGATGGTACACTGTGACACCAAATTAATGAAGACAACAAATTACCAAAAATACTTCTGAAAGTAATTAAGCGTGTGCTGTACAGTGGAGAGGACGTTATTCTTTCCTATTTAAAGCGACTGGCAATCAGATGGTGTATTTTTCAAAAATAAATGAAAATACTCAAATAAAACCACATGTGTAGCATTATCATGCATCTGGAATTAGAAAAATATGATCAGTCTAAAACACCCTCAAGGGAAGTCTTCAAATCTTAGTTTTTTAGATATTTTCAACCGCTTTATCCGTTGCGTCAGTCTGCGCATTAATAATTGATCACGGGCTCGGACATAAA
Organism: Gari tellinella; assembly: GCA_922989275.2. Lineage (NCBI taxonomy): Eukaryota > Metazoa > Mollusca > Bivalvia > Cardiida > Psammobiidae > Gari > Gari tellinella. Next base: position 54,365,386 of record OV277866.1, read on the forward strand.
CCCGGTCCGAATTATGTACTCTCCATTGCTACACACTGAAGTACCTTAAATCGATTCCAGATATATGAATAGGCGTACTGGCCGAGGGAGATAAGAGGTTGTCTTATTTTGCTTTTCTGTCCCTGCATGCCGGGTCCACGGTTCGATTCCCACCAGAGCTCAATAATTTTTTTATTGAAATGCATTTTTAAACAGAATTTGTAATCCTAAACTAATTTTTACCCGTTTATATAAGCATTTGACGTATATTTACAAATTACTATCTTTAATGCTAAATGTGGTTGCGAGTCTCTTTAAAGGAAAATAAACTGCAATACAATAGTACAATGAAATGAAGAGCGGTTTATATTATTATATTTGAGTGGCAAACAGTTTAGAGTCTGAGCAGTCACGAGGTAACTCAGTGTCTGATCTGGATCCAAACGATTTGCAATGGAAATAATGTTTAAGCATAAACGTCTTTATTTGAAAGAACAATAGAACAATGTGTTTTTCACTGCACTTAAAATTTTTTTTTTTTTTTTTTAAAAAAAACCATTTTTGGAGGGGGGGGGGGTTGTATTGAGGACCTAAAATGACCCATATATCAATCCAAAATATTCTTATATTGATTTTCTGTAATAAATAATCATACTTGCAGATGCTTTAAGTGATTTAGCCCTGTTGAAATATGATAAACCATGTATTTTTGAGACACATGGCCTCTAGACTGCATAAAACTGTTCTGATTGGCGGCCATTTTTAAAATGGCCGCCATGGTCGACACAGGACTGATCTAGAATGCCTCCAATCTTTAAAATGTTTCTCATGATGTGTAGTACCAGTGTACCAAGTTTCATGCTTTTATCATAAAATGCACAATACTTCCACATATCTGCTGGACTAGACTGTTTGTCACTCAGATTAAAAAAGAAAAACTAGCAATTTCATAATGTATAAGCTTAACCATTTTAATGCATTGCGTTTGCGTTTGGTATGCGTTTAAACACATACGATGGGAACGCATAAAGGGAAAGAACAGGTATTTTCCACTGTATCATCTACATGTATGTGTATCTTTTTGCAGGTTTGGGATTCAGCATGATGTTTATTACCTACTATGTCGCCCTGATACAATACTTTGACAAGCGGAGGTCATTGGCCATCGGTCTGGCTGTCTCCGGGTCAGGTCTTGGTGGTTTTGCGTTCAATCCATTAACTAAGTATGTTATAGCAGTCAACCCAGATGATTGAACTTTGTTCTGTGTGCCAGTCTCTCTCACCCAGTGGCCATGTGCCTCTGTCACGAGTCTATCTGCCTCAGACTCCCACACGCGTCTGCCTTTAATTTTGTCTGTCCTTGTCTATAGTTCTGTCTGCCTATATAATGTTTACTGCCTGCCTGTGTGTCTGTCTACATGTCTGCCTTTCTTTCTGTCTCTCACTGTTCAAATATGTCGCTGTTTCATTCTTTTTTGGTGCCTCTGTCTTCGTATCTCTATGATATTGTCTTTAAAGCAAATCACATTCACTTTTAAGAATTGTTAAGGTCTTATAATTTATTTTTATTTTCGGTCCGGATCAGACACCGAGTTACTCGATATTAGATCAAGACCAAAACTGTTTGATCAGCATATTTAGACTTTTCCCCTTAAAATGTCATTAAAAGTTTCCACTAGTAAGTTCAAAACCATACACAAACAAACGACATATTTGAAGCATACCACAATATATACATGTAGCAGGCACATTATTTATTTAAGTCCCATGACTTGTTTTGCAGTTTCTTACTGGAACATTATACATGGAGAGGAACGATGCTGATTTTGTCAGGCATACTTCTAAATGGCGTTGTTTGTGGCATGGTCATGATACCAGTCAAACAAACGACATCTAATAAAGATCATACAACAACTGACATTGTATTACTAGAAAAGGAACAACAACTCCAACAACCATGCGAGACAGAACAAGAAGAGTGTGCTCCTTTGTCGAACAAATTGCAAGAAAATGCAACCGACTGTGCTGAAAGAACTACATCTGATGTGCCTTCAAATCCAAGTACAAAATCTTTAGAAAAAGGCAAACAGTCTTTTCTTTCAAATATATTTATGTTTTCTCTTCTTTCAAACAAAAAGTTCATTGTTTTTGTTGTCATGGAGATATTCATAAATGTTTCCTACATGGTGCCGTTCATGTATGTACCGGACATGTCATTACTAAACATTAACAAAATCAGTCGGAATGAAGTTATTTGGTTGGCCAACGCAATGAGTTTGGCAAACGTTGCTAGCCGGATACCAGTTGGTATAGTTGCAGATAGATTTAAGAGGAATACGTTACAACTTATGGCGGGTCTGTGCATGGTTGCTGGAATCGCTTGCGTTATGATGCCATTTTGTCGATCATACAGTCTTCTGGTGGTTGCTTGTATAATGTACGCTGTTGGAATAGGTAATGGTTCTATAGTATCACTTCCATTGTTAGGCTTGCAATCATATACCTGCGCCGAGTACTAGTAAATCAGGTTCTAAACTGTTAGACGCTCCCATCAAAATGAATGGTAAAATTATTATTGTTATTATTATCATTGTTATTACATGTATTATTATTGTTATTATTATCATTGTTATTACATGTATTATTATTGTTATTATTATTATTGTTATTACATGTATTATTATTGTTATTATTATTATTGTTATTACATGTATTATTATTGTTATTATTATTATTGTTATTACATGTATTATTATTGTTATTATTATCATTGTTATTACATGTATTATTATAGTTATTATTATCATTGTTATTACATGTATTATTATTGTTATTATTATAATTGTTATTACATGTATTATTATTGTTATTATTATCATTGTTATTACATGTATTATTATTGTTATTATTATCATTGTTATTACATGTATTATTATAGTTATTATTATTATTGTTATTACATGTATTATTATTGTTATTATTATTATTGTTATTACATGTATTATTATTGTTATTATATATCATTGTTATTACATGTATTATTATAGTTATTATTATTATTGTTATCACATGTATTATTATTGTTATTATTATTAATGTTATTACATGTATTATTATTGTTATTATTATCATTGTTATTACATGTATTATTATTGTTATTATTATCATTGTTATTACATGTATTATTATAGTTATTATTATTATTGTTATTACATGTATTATTATTGTTATTATTATTATTGTTATTACATGTATTATTATTGTTATTATTATCATTGTTATTACATGTATTATTATTGTTATTATTATTATTGTTATTACATGTATTATTATTGTTATTATTATTATTATATTTTTTTTTATTATACCAGATGTATATAGGGTTCTTTTCACAAGGACTTATGCGTTCAAAGGCGCTTCGCATATAATTATAATGACTGTAGATTTTCTACTTACAAAGTTGAAAAGACAAATTAATACAATTACAATAAAGTGAAGGAAAATAAAATTGAAGTTAATCATGAAAAAAGGGAATCCTTTACGACCGCCTATTAAATTGGGTTTTAGAATTTGATGTAGAAGTAAGAGCTCGCACCACTGACATGTGCCATAATTAGCTACTGTTGGGTGTGTATTACTCTGAAATGGAGCGGAATGTGATCGCACTAGCAGAAAATTCGCCTTCGCCCACCCCATCGAACGTGGGGGCGTAACTAGGGCAACCAAATACGTGTACCTGTTACAGTGTAATTTGATGTCTACGTAGTAGCCACATTTTCTGGTTTTCTACAAATTATTATTAAACCAGACAGAACAACGTATTCTCTTGAATCTGATCTGTATTTTTTAAAAAGCCTTTATTGTAATATTTCAGTTTCTGCAATGGTGCTAATTCCGGTGGTGTTGTCTGAAATGTTTGGTGACGAGTTTATAGCCAACTCATTCGGGATATGTTTGTTTTTTGGAGGAACCGCTGGGCTTATAGGCGCACCTCTTGCAGGTAATTAGAAATAATTTGTATACAAATCAAAGTCGTGTTTAGCGGCCATTCTTTGAGAAAAAAACCCACATAATTTCTTAATACATGTCCCTTGTACAGATGACTGATTACTGCCACCACGTCATCACTTTTAAACATTTTTGCAAAATTTTGGTATTGTGACTTAGATTTTATGATTTATTGAATTGAGTGTCAACAGTTTGGATCATGACCAGACGCCATTGTTATCGTCGTTAACAACTTAAAACAGAACAAAAGTTAAAAAGTGATATAGATCTAATTTTGTCCTATATTAAGCCAAGCAAGATTTTTGATTCGAACCTTGACCCAGAGGCAATAGACAGTTCCGAAACAGGATCAAGCGACCAGTATCCCACATCACTACAATGGAGGAGACACTTTTCCCCGCTTAAACGAAACTACAGGTAGACGCAATCGCGATGTAATAAATTGAAGAAAACGACAACATTTTGGAAATGCTCATGGGTTATTTGTTTATTTGAGTGACAAGAAGTTTGGAGCCTGGTCAGACACTTTTATTATACTGCAAAGTAAAGTCCTTACTTTTCATTGGTCTACGAGCCCTAGACAAAATCCGATGTACTCTGTGAGCTGACAGGGTACTTAGGAATGCAGCATTTTCATTGACTGACATGTCCCTGAGTCTTAGAAGAAAATAAGATGGCCGATAGTTCGACAGGACTGAGTGCATTCAATCCTGCATCCTCCGTTTTAAGTCCTTTTCGGCTAAGAACCAATCGGTGTTTGGATCTTTCAACAGTCGCATTATTTCTGGGAAAGTTTGAAGTCGAAGTCTCCTAGTATTTGTCCATTTTTCTTTTGAATAATAACGTCAAAAACATATGACGTCACTTACGTTCAACGTCATATGTTTTGACGCGCTTTTGTTACTGTTTACTTTGAGCGCTGTGCACGACAAATTCCGAAATATTTCATTTGAACAATAAAAACTTTGAAGTATAATAAATTCGTTATACAGTTTCTTCACAGGGTACAAGAGAATTTCTTCCCGGCTGGTAAAATCATGTAACCCTCGCCTAACGGCTCGGGCAACATTGATTTTCCTCAGCCGGGAAGAAATTCTCATGTACCCTGTGAAGAAACTGTATAACTAATAGTATATCCAGCGTCTGGTCAGGCTCAAAACTGTTTGCCATTGGCGTCCTTGTTTTAGCACACACGCTTTTGGGGAAAATGGACGTCATCTCCACTGCAAGTCATTATCAAGTACATGTAGCCATCTCTTACAAGATGTGCATTGGGTTATCTATAGAATATCGATAAATAAAATTCGTTTTTTATGCTTCAAAACAATTATGCAAACGATTTAGAAAGTTGCGATAAAACGTTATACCGTGATGTTTTTTTTTGGATATTGTGTGTGCCAATTGTCATAGTTAAATAACCTTTGATCAAAACTAGCACTTTCCCCTTTCTTTAAAACTTTTTACATATATTTATACAAATGCTTCAACCTGTTGCTAATTTCTTAAACGTGTTTAGGTTGGTTGGTGGACCTTACCAATACATACACGTTGACGTTCATACTAGCTGGAGCAGAGTACGTGATAGGCGGAATATTGCTGCTAGTCATGCCGCACGTCAAGCCATGAACCCCTCAAGTTACCTTACCAATACCTACACATTGACGTTCATACTAGCTGGAGCCGAGTACGTGATAGGCGGAATATTGCTGCTAGTCATGCCGCACGTCAAGCCATGAACCCATCAAGTTACCTTACCAATACCTACACATTGACGTTCATACTAGCTGGAGCCGAGTACCTGATAGGCGAAATATTGCTGCTAGTCATGCCGCACGTCAAGCCATGAACCCATCAAGTTACCTTATCAATACATACACGTTGACGTTCATTATAGGAATAAACAACATATTTTTTCCGTTCACGACGGTATGAACACATTAGCTTCGCAGGGGGTAACTTACCCTGCGAAGCTAATGTGTTCATACCGCGTGGACGGCAAAAATATTTTGTTTATTCCTTATATTTATATTTTTAATTTCTGTCTTGTCCATTAATGTGTATTTTGACCAGATTTGTTTTTATGAATATGAATATATCATATACCGGCCAAATAGGTTTGATAGATGTAATCCTGGATGTAACAGCCATTCGATCTCTATAATAAACGGTATAAAAAGTAGTCCAAAATACATGTTTCGGAGTTGATTTCAAAGTCAAGCTTTTACCCAGTAAACTGTCACTGTGTGCTAAACGAATACATGTACTTATAAGACATTAGAAATAATCAATGCAATTTAAATATCTATTATTAAAGCATATTTTAAAAAATTAGGTCGCGCATGGTTATTTCAGCCTAATTTCACGTCATAGCAATCATTAGCTAGTCGCTAGGTCGATATCTCTCCGGCGGAGACTCTGCCCTGGTTCTAACTGGATTGAACCAGTTTCGATTTGTAGGTTAATTGAGAAATGGCCTGCATATGTTTAATAAGATTACATAAAGACTTTACAGGGTGAATGTAAATATAGTGGTTTGAACTGAGTACGTGATAGGAGGAATATTGTTTGTAGTTTTGTCTCATTTCAAACCATAAACACATCATGTTACAGTGGAGAATCTGTTATTCTTTCCCGTTTAAACGCAAACGTACGCAAACGCAAAGCACTAAAACGTAGAAAAGAACAACTTTTGGACAATTCTGATATTTCATGTTTATCATGGTGGCAAACAGTTTGGAGCCTGATCAGACGCCGGGTTACCCGGCGTCTGATCTGGCTCCAAACTGTTTGCACTGGAAATAATAGTTTTAGCGTAAACGCGTTTATTGGGAAAGAATAACAGATTATCCACTGTACAAGGTACATTCTTGACAATACCTAGTCTAAGACATTAACGTCCGCGCTGACAGGATCTGAGTTTGTATTACGTATGGGTGCAATCTACTTCAGCAGGAATTGCTGGTTTTACCTTACGTCAAGCCATTAACCCAACTGCCTTAACCCCTTTCACTCTCAATGACGTCATAAAGCGCATTTGCAAACAGGTTTGATCCTGATCAGACGCCGCGTAATGCGGCGTCTGATCAGGATAAAAAACTATTTGCCACTTGTTTTGAAATTACGTCAGTTATACTGTCTTAAATCTAACTACTTTGAAACGCTATTGTAGATAACAATATTGAAGCAGCCGACAATAAGGCGGTGAAGGGGTACAAACCTCACGACAATAAGTCGGTGAAGGGGTAAAACCTCACAATAAATTTGATCATGAAAGGGTTATATCATACTTGCAAACTATAACAAGCGCTTGTGGATCGTTTAATGCACTGTGCATGGGTCTAGTCACACATCGTGTATCGTTAGTTGAACACAATCTTAAAAACCGTAGCTCTACTTCAAAATTGTTATTCGCTGATTGATCAATCGATAAATGTCTGAATATCTGTTTGAAGGAAACAATTCGAGTTACAGTCAGTTTTTATCCTCACCAGAGAGGCAGGGTTTGTCGGCATCTGCTCAAGATCAAAACTAACTGCAAATGTAGAAGGTGCCTTGTGCGAGTCGTTAAATGTTTGAGACCCTTACGTTTTCAGTGAAGAAAACGTTATTCTTTCCCGTTTAAACGTAAAGGAAACGCAAACGCAAAACACTAAAATGTAGAAAAGGATATTTTTTGACAATTCTGACTCTATTTTAATCTGAGTGGCAAACAGTTTGGAGCCTGATCAGACGCCGGGTTACCCGGCGTCTGATCTGGCTCCAAACTGTTTGCAAAGGAAATAATAGTTTTAGCGTAAACGCGTTTATTGAGAAAGAATGTTTCTCCACTGTACCCTTGTCATACCGCTCACAGCTTCTAAACAAGCCAAAAACTACACAAGATGAACAAGTAACAAACATTGCATGGGCAATTAGAATATTATGGCTTTATTGAATAGAAACATCATTCACATAAAAGTAACATATTTATGTATAAGATATATTATTTTGTTCTCAATAGCAAGCAGCAAAAAAAGTTCAGCACATGTACAGCAAATTGTTTCTTTCTTAGACTAACATAGATCTATATTGCAACATATGACCTTGTGTATAACGACTACCTATAGGAGTGACATGAAGGTCTCTTATTTCATGTGGCTGCTTAATTCAGGTTAAACATGTTGCAAGAAGTTCCTTTAGGCGCTTCCTGCAATATGAATTCCTAGCATTTTGCCTGTGTTGAAGACTTCTTTGGGTCTTCTGTTGAAGGATTGTTTAATACAAGATTAACCCCTATGGTTATTTACAAGGACAAATTACATCGGACAAATGTAAAATGCCCAAGAAGTTGATTGGTCAGATTGGAGCCTAGGCTCAAATCTGGCCAATCAAATGCTTGAGAATGATTTAAGACTCAACTCAAACGCTTTATAAGCATGGGCCTAAGGAACAATAACGCTTGTGCTAAATCCATATGTTTGACTTCGCAGTCAACGCAAATGGAATAGGAATATATTAGCTTGGCTTTCGTTTTTTTTGTGTCGCGTCGAGACAACATAAATGCAGATGCTATTCAAACTTGTAGTTTTAAATGTGTCGTTAACAAGTGTCTATATTTCAAGCAAATACGTAATGTATTAGCAATACATCATAGGGTACCTGAATGAATTAATGTACAAGGTAAGTCTCATCTTTATACACAAAATAGTGCAAAATGGGTTGTCAAACCCTAACACGCTGTACACCATTGGTTCATACGATCGTAAACAGCGTTGAAATGCAAATGAACTCATTGATTGTTGGGTAATATTTTCGTCTGTGACAAATTTCGTCTGCTGCTGTTTTAAGGGTGTATCAATGTCATGAATTTAAGAAATTTTCAAAGTATATGAAAACACTTTATAATGGTTTTGTATTGAAGAGCCATTTAAGATGAATGAAAAAATAGAAAAAGTGTACATTTTGGTGAACAACAGTGGGCTTCATGGCCATGTAAAATTTACCCCACCTACTTTCTCTTTTTTGTCCTTTTCAAACAGCCCGCTTCAATAAAATCCATTTTAAATGAAAACAAACATGATAATTTGGTTTTGTGTTATTTATTTCCTATCTATGGTAGTATTTCTTCATACAAAAACTAATTTAAGAGAAAACAGGCACCAAATGTGAAATTTATAAAGCTCTAAATATCATCAATATGGTACTTTTTTGTAAATGTTGTAAGGGGAGATAACTCCTTTTACTTTAATAACTCAACATTTTCAACACTGACCTTTCAATTTCTTTTCATATTTTGAACTGCCTTAGCATTGGCTTTCATTTGGTAGAATATAAGAAAAAGTTTAATACTAGAACTAATTCATTTTCAAACTTGTTTACTTTTTTGTTTCATAAAATAAAAAAATCTAATAAAATCATGCCCTATAAAAAGCATATTTTTGATATTCGAGGATCCATGTTGTTCAAACCTAGTGCCTGCTTTGTCTAAATGGGGTTTCTATATGTGAAAATACCACCATAGACATGAAATAAATAATGAAAACCCAAATTATCATGTTTGTTTTGTTTTGAAATAGATTTTACTGAAGCTTGTACTCTGAATGGGTAAAATTTGAGAGAAAAAGTCCAAATTTGACATACCTATTTCAAATCGCTGTAGCTAAAAAAACAGGACACCACCATATATTTTTTTCCCATTTTTTCATTCATCATAAATAGCTCTTCCAAAAAAAAAAACAATGAGAGAAAAAAAGTGTGATACTTTGAAAAAATCGCTTATGGGTTGGATACACCCTAAAAAGAATAGAAACTTCTAAGTTCATTTTCAAAACAGAATCAGAGTGTAAAACAGTTTGGAATTTGATCAGGCGCAGTGTCAGGGTCCAAACTGTTTGCAAAGGTTGTCATGGTTTCACTGTTAGTTGGCTAAGAGTTAATCTATAAAATAACAGGGAATTAAAGGCTAATGTTTCTCAATTAATAGTTTGGAGCCATACCAGACGCCTTTGAGGCTATCCCCCAAACAAACATTTTTATGTTAAACTGATGTGTATCGCAAACAGTTTGGTGTAAGCTCTCTAAAATTTGGAATGTATGTTACATTGCCATTGACAGTATAACTATTTCTCACATAACTACCACTGTTTTCTATAGCGAACAACGATGGCGAATATCCTTATCTCCAACATGTGTGAGATCAATTTGATGACGTCACCATAACGTCACTATTTATAACGGCGTTCTGACGTCACCGGGGTTCCAAAAATGCATATTGCTTTAAAAATAGCTTAAATCGTTGTGAGAAAAAGAATCTTGTCATTAGTCGATGTTTGAGACAAGTTGATCTCAAACTCGTCTAGAATAGAAAAGTTATTAAGCCCGACAAGGCTCGCTTAATAACATTTCAATTCTAGACTCGTTTGAGATCAGCTTGTCTTAAACATCGACTCACGACAAATCCTATATGTTCCATTTTCAAAGACACCATCTTCATACATATTTAAACACATTCGTTATATTCCAAGGAGGATTTTGTGAAATATGCGGAAATACTACACAGTCGAATACTGTTCATTATTACACTGTCGAAAGCCTTAATATACACACATTATTACACTGTCAATTAGTTTTAAATACTTTGAAATATAACATTGTCGAATGTCTGGAACAATTTATCGAGCGTTTTGAAAGATTACACTGTCGAATGCTCTGTGATTCTATTACACTGTCGAATGCTTTATGTATTATTTTATACAATTACAAAATTATTACACGTTCAGCGTTTTTCATACATATGTTACTACATGTATGTATTAAGTTTAACTCATGTATATACTAGTATCCACCATTCTATATCCATCGTCTTTTATCTATCACAAAACACCACATTTTCGAAGTTTCATACAAAATGAAATGTAAAAACTATGCATTTAGGATGAAAATGATAGTGTTTTGAAACTGTTTCTTAAAATCTGAGTGCTTCAAACACTATGAAACATGATCAGACGCCGATTTCCTCGGCGTCCGGTTAAACCTTAAACATTAAACCTTAAACCGTTTGCAATAGAAAGTAATTTTAGCAAATCGTCACGTGATTTATTGGTAAAGAATAACGTCATCCAGCACGAGACATATTGGCTCATATTTTGAGATGTTTGTACTTTCTGTGTAGTTTGTACGGAATTTTTAATTTAGTGCTAACTGTTGGGAGTTCCTGCTCGTAGTAGAAGCACAACAAATTCTCCAGGCATTTATCATGGAATCCATTTTGGGCTAAAAAGTATTCTCCATCCTGGAATAAAAACAAAATCTTAATGTAAATAACGCGTGTTTGGGCTGGGTAAGGGTTTAATAATTCCCTTTCTTAACTATTTGCATGATGGGTATTTTTATGCATTAATTGTCATATTGCAATACATTGACAATAAAAGCCTTAAAATATGTACTGTACTAAATTTGAAACTGGAATTGTACATTTGAAGATTTAGGAGGAACGCGCCTTTTGACACCTGTATCGACGCTTCTCCAGTAAAAATGCATATACAGTGCTCCCCCTCAACAACATCACCCAATGGGAGACACAGGTTGAGTGTGTTGTTCGGAGGGAGTTGTTCTAGGCAGGGACATTGGCTAACATTGCAAACAACTTGAATCCAGATCAGACGCCGCGTGACGCTGCTTCTGATCAGGATTCAATCTGTCTGTCACTCGTCATTATGTTTTTTTCTGTCAAAATGTCAACTATGGGAGAAAAACAGCAGACGATATTTTAAGCATAAAATATTGCAGACATGAAAATGTTGGACATTATTGTCTTGTTTGGGGAGCAGCGGCAAGCATTTTTTTTGTGAGGAGGGAATCTTTGTGGGTAGGGCCGTTGTAGGGAGGGAGAACTGCATTCTAAATTCTTTAAATAAAATCAGACAAACGATTTCTAGCAGACGGCATTAAAATAGTAGTTTTAAAGCTTGGGTTACTGTACAATCGTGGAAGATGTAAATGTTAAATGTACATGCAAGCTTACCGGTGAAGTCTGGATTCTGTATTTCTTTGTTTTACCTTGGGCCAAAACAACCAGTACCTGAAATAGTTAACGTGTCGTCTAAACCACGTTCCCAATGCTACAACTGGGAATACCTTACTCTTTCCGAGTGAACGCGTACATACTTAAATGATTATTTCCATTGCAAACAGTTTCGAGTCAAATTGTTTGCCTCTCAGATTACATGTAAAATAACTCGTGAACATTTTTCAAACGTTTCAGGTCTAAGAAACGTGTAAAGGAACCCAGTTTAAAAAAGGAATTCTGTACTTGTTTCAAAGCATTATGACTAATGAAGACGAATAGTTAAAATCAACTCCCACTTCCCATTATCATTTAATTTTCGCTTATGGTTTCATAACTTTCTCTTGTATACGTTCTGGACAAGATATGTGTGGATAGTTATTGCTCCTTTAGCTAGTTCAAACATATTTTATTTCATAATATATACAACATTTATGAATATACATGGATATATACATTAGGATGAGAACGAAAGCAAAAGCTTTTTTGGTTTTTCTCCTATTGCTCCTTTGCATGTCGACGAGGGCGAACTTTAAAGTAATACGAACGGGACACCGTGCATGTTTAAAACATTATCCCATTAATACGCCTTTTCACGCCTTTGTTTCATTCCTACACTGAAGAAAATAGTTCTGAATATGTATAATAAGAAATATTTTCTATAATCTAACAGATGGTAGCTTAACGCAGGCTGAAAGTTAAGCAGAATGCGCCTAATGGCACATTCTGCTTTACTTTCAACATGTTTTAAGTGGTAATCCATATTCAAAACTGATAAAAGGCTATTGGATAATGGGTTAATTTTAAGTTGCGCTATATCAGCGAGGCCTTATGCAATTACCACATTTGCCACCGACCTTTTAGTCTGCATGCAACATTTATGGCTATGAAACCAACAAACAGAAAACAAGGAGTTCTTGTACATGTAATTATTCACCTTGCCTGTCCCTGTGTTCTCCGGCCGGACCAGGTAGACCCCTTCCTCGCCAAGTTCTGTTATTATACTGCAAATAAACATGAGAGGAACACATATACGGTATCAGACAAGAGAGAGTTAGAATTTAGAATGATACACAAAACATGAGGACTTTTCCATTCTTTTGTCCTCTGCACGTTAATAAGGACATTTTTCAAAACTGTTTAAGTAATCACGTGTTTTAAAATTGAAACAAATGAACATTTGGAACTTTGATATTCCCCCAGGGGCGGTTTAATTATTACGGCGCAAAATTAACCGTGAGTGGTTTACACCTGCACCGTCATATAGTCGTCTGCTTCAATATAGTTGTCTGCAAGTAAGTTTGAAAGTTATATCTAAGGACGTGATTTAAGAAATATCGATGTACATGTAGTGTCGAACAGTTTGGATTCTGATCAGACGCCGCGTTACGCGGCGTCTAATCTTGATCCAAACTGTTTGCAAAGTCACAGTTATGCAACCTAGGCGATGAAAGGGTTAATGGGATTATACAGTAACTCTTACTCAGTAGCCCTCTGCTTATCGTTGTCATCAAAGTGGATGGAAGCCCAGTACTCCTCTAGGTCAGGCATGGCGTCTTCCTAAATATACAAATACTTTTGATACAGCGGAGAACGAAAACCAGAACAATCAAGTGTATATAATAAATGTATTGTTGAAAACTGTTGACCATGTTTAATGATTTAAGTCATAAATAGTTTGGAGTTTGATGACTGCTCAGGCATAGGTGTACCCGGCGTCTGATCCGGCTATAATTGGTGTGTTATGGGAATGGACGTTTTCGTTGGAATCAATAATTAAGTACAACGTGTTTATTGGAAAAGAACAACGCGCGACCACTGTACTACAGAAAACATGTGACAGGCAGAATACGTTATTTCCCGATAAACGTATTTGTGTTGAAATAATGATGAAAATTGCAAACAGTTGGTTTGAAGGCAAATATTCGCCGTATGGTCAGACTCAAAACATAAGGCATTCCACTCCAGAGCGACTTATCAAATCTCTTGATTAGCTGGTACCAATATCTTGTGTATGGGGATACAGTGATTGTCCATAAAGGTGTATTTCATTAATTGCTAGCATATACAAAGGAAATACATTATTCTTTCCCGTTGAAACGTAATTATTTAAAATTTAGTCTATACATTACTGTTACACTACACTGTACATTTCATTTTATATTATACAGCGCTATATCATACATGTCCGTACAAACTGCACTGCGGTTGTTATAGTAAGCTATAATGTTAACCATTGAGTGCGGTACTTTTTTTTTTGCTTTTACTATGGCGTATAGATATATGTCAATGTCATAAGCCTTAGAGATATTCAAAAATGGATATTTCCCCCCTACACGGGGTGTTATGTTATAAACTGTTATATATTGTATGCTGGCAAACTATGTATATACATGCACATAAATTTACCTTCAATAAAATACCATAGATGTACTGGCATGATTCTCTCATCTCCTGAACACATTACGAGTAGGAATTATACACATGTACAGTAAACCTCTCTATTACGACCACTTACTTGTGTTAATTATAATGTGTTATACGACAGTTGACTGCTTACATCAAGGTGACAGTAAAACAGAAAGCTCCTTACTGTCACCTTGCTATAAGCTGCAACCTGTCTTTAATCCAGTCAATTTGTCTTCGTTTTAGTGATAGTAATAGAGAGGTTATACTGTAGTTGGATTTGTGGCATTGACTCATGTTGAAATAAGTTGTAATAATACTACACATGTAGACAAAACGTTTTCTGCCAACGTCATCTTGCCACAAGTTTTTCCCTGATATGCATCGCCCCATTCAAATCCTTTAAAAAGAGCCGTTCAAATCGTATAAACGCTATTTCTCGAGAGGGCGGGACATGTGGATAATGTGGATAAGTTTCGAAAAGAAGGCGGGACATATGCACTTTTCATTCGCGAATTAATCTTTGGAACTTAGACAGCAAATAATGGGGGGGGGGGGGGGGGGGGGGGTAAAAAAATGTTCTTAACCAATCTATGTCATCCTATTAGCGGAAACCATGTTTCCCGATTAAAATTCGTCTTTATTAATGAGATAAATTGCAAGAAAAAATTGATATACCTTATAAAGAGCAGCTGTCTGCATTTCTCTATTACCAAACAATCGACATTATTATCTTACTTTAAAATGACGTCTTTTCGCGTGAAACTATCAAGTTGTTGACCTTAGAATGTAAACAATGGAACACATATTTTTTTTGCTTTCGAGTGACACAGCTTCAGTAATTCGGATGGATTAAACATACTATTATTATTATTATTATTATTATTATACCCGAATTATATAGCGCTCTTTTCACGCAAGAGTTGTGCGTTCAAAAGCGCTTCACATGGAATTGTATAAATGTACATGTACCTACAAAGCGAGAAAAGACAAATAACTACATTCACAAAGATGATACGTTGTAGAGTTACATGGAAACATGGACATTCTTTCAATATTATTACCAAGATTATAAATTGTTATAGTTAGTTTGTAAAATCAAAATTAAAAGATCAATGGCATTTTTTTTTCAGTGTAGAGCCGGAGAGTAGTTCACAAATCGTAAAACGAATGTTTAAAACAATACTCTCCATTCAAGCGAAATAAACGACAGAAAAGTATCGGCAAATACCATGAATCGCTATGAAAAACATCAATTCATTTCATAAGTGGTTGCTATACTCATGACTCAGCTAAGAGTTATCATATTCTTTATACGCACAATCTCTTTCCAATGAAAACAATTGCACGCACTTCTTATAAACATAATTCTCAGATTAGGCGAGACTTTCTCTGCGAATCAATTTTCGACCTCGGACAGGAGATATAAATTTTAGAGGAACTTTCAAATGCGTTTTAAGTAATCGATGTCTCTATAAGCTCTAATAAGCGGAAACAGTGACTTTCTTCTAAGATTCTACTTTATTCAGAATCTGGACTGATTTTAAAGGGACTCGCAACCGGATGGTCTTCTTGTCAAAATAAAATAAAATACTCAAATAAAAGCAAATTTGTGGCATTATTTGGCTTTTGACATTAAAAATATATGATCAGTCCAAAAAACGTTTCAAGAATCGTCACCGAATCTTAGTTTTTTAGATATTTTCCGTCGTTTTTCCATAGCGTTAGCTAACGGTATAGTTGTTGTTGTTGCTTCTCTACACGGGGTCAGACATAAACCCGAGCCGAATAATGTTCTATTAATAGCTATCATTGAAGTACGTTAATTCGCATCCATATATATAGAGAGCGTCCGTAGCCGAGGGCGTAAAGGCGATGCCTCATTTTTCATTTTTGTCTCCGCATGGATGGTCACGGGTTCGAATCCCACCAGAGCCTCTTCTTTTCTTTTTTTTGGAAATGCATTTTTTAACAGAATTTATTATCCTAAACTAAATTTTACCCATTTATATAAGCATTTGACATATATTTACAAATTACTATTTTTAATGCTTGATCCGGTTGCGAGCCTCTTTAAGAAACATACAATACTTCATACACGTAGGATAATACAAGAGTGTGTTCAACATAACCTAGAAGAGTTGAAACTAAAATAACTATTTACTAATTTCAGAAACTACAGCGATTCACTTATTTGCTGACCACTTTCTGTCAATAATATCGTATTATATAATCACAAACAGTATCAGTCAATTTAATACCGGAAACTAAACGCTTTGTAGGTACATTTATATAAGTTCATGTGAGACGCTTCTGAACGCACAACTCCTGTATGAAAAGAGGGCAATATAAATCGGTATAATAATAATAATAATAATAATAATAATAATAATAACCTAAACTACTTAATTTTTTCCACATTTCATTTACTGTAAAGGATTCCTAATGTAGTGAGAACACTTGTAATACTTACCTCCCCTGTAGACCCGCCACTTCCCGAGTTGTGTATCTGCCGGAAGTCGACTGTGTGGTCTATTGGAGAGGCTGGGATAGCCACGTCCGTCTTCTCGTACGACCCTCTGTATATACAGATAGTATTGCATTAAATTTTGTATTAAGCGACAGGGCTGCCATGTCTTCGGAATTTTTTCTCTCGAAATCTTCGGATTTTTATCCTAGCAGATTGTAGCTTAAAGCAGAATGAAAGTAAAGCAGAATGCGCATTAATGCGCATTCTGCTTTGCTTTCGGTCTGTTTTAAGTAATCATGCTTGAAAAACAGAAAGTTTGGAAATCTTAGGATGTTTCATGACCAACCTATGGAAGCCGGGAAGCGGGCATTTTAAAGAACAGTATTTGAGAGTCATTTTAGGACAGCTATATGGTAGAATGTTTCTTATCGGATGTTAATTCAAGAAGCGACTACATTAAATGATGTTCTATCATTAGTAGTATACGTTTGGTGTTGGAATTAAAGATTGTAGTCGTTTGTTTCAAATCTAACAGTCAACAACAGCAAGAACAACAAGAACAACAGCGACCACAACACTTAAAACGTGTCATGAATACTATGAATCTATAAACAATTTGCGTGAAATTTTTGTCAAATGAGGCCAGTAGTTTCTGGTTTTTTAATAGTTCAATTGAAGACATACCGACCAACCAACTCAGCACTAAGAGTTTTCCCAATTAATGAATATCTTAACAAATCTGGCAGAAACTAATTTAAAAATCATTTGAAATAGTTTCAACTAAGCTATATATGTTTAAAGAATTGAACCTGCCCCACCCTCTGGTAGTCATGCTTTTTAATCACAGACATTTTTCTAAAACAATTTTAAGAAGGTCACTCAAGGAACAGCTGTGAAGCAGTACATATATTTTTAAAACTACAGTAGAACCTCTCTATAACATCCACTAAGTTTTGTTGCTTATTGTGTGTTTAAGACAGGTGGCTGCTTAAAGCAAGGTGACAGTGAAACAGAAAGCTCCTTTAGGAGCTTTCTGTTTTACTGTCACCTTGCTTTAAGCTGTCACCCGTCATTTATACAATCAAACAGCCCTTGTTTTAGTGGCTGTTATAGAGAGGTTTTACTGTAACCGGTATCGTCTTACGAAAAGATTGATAATTGCTGTTTCTATTGGTTGCAACACGTTAATTCCATATCAAACATTTAACAGCATGTTCTAGTAACAGACAAATAATTAAAAGGTTTATTTCAATACCCTTTCACCGCCGGATTCGCCTAAAGTCGAATTTGCAAACAGTTTTGATCCTGATCAGACGCCGCGTTACGCGGCGTCTGATCAGGATCAATACTGTTTGACACTCGTTTCGATATTTCTTATGTCAAACTTTCTTAAATCTAACTTTGAAATGATATTGCAGACAACACTATTGAAGCAGACGACACAATAACGGTGTAGGGGTAAAAAACTCAAAAATTATTTGGCGCCGAAAGGGTTAAAAAAGAGATACGTTAGACACTTTCGTCTGCTTAAAAATGATACCAGACCCAGCGCTTATAAAGAGTTTGAGTTGTGTTTGAGTGCGTTCTCAGGCATTTGAGTGCTAGGCTCAAACTAACCAATCAAATGCTTGAGAACGAATTCCGACTCAACTCAAACGCTTTATAAACATGGACCCCGTACTGCATCTTCAACTTGAACGCTTAGGCATTTTGACCAAAGTATATCGCGAGAGCGTAAAATTGTTTTGCGTTTTTTTAGAATACAAACGTTTTGCAGGTACTGATTAACAAGGGAAGGATTCACAAACAAACAAACATACCAACACATTTACATACAAAAATTCAAATGATCCATGCCATGAGAAATTCTTATTACATTGCAAAAAGTGAAGACCTTGATCAACCGCCGCGTCAAAGACGCATCGGCTGGTCTAGGTCTAAACTGTTTGAAACTTCTAATAATATACCGTATCTTGTTATTAAGTTTGATAAAGTGTAGAACCTGTTCAGACTATCTTTCAACCTGCTTTTAAGTTATAATCTGCTAGAATGTATTAAGTGGAACTATTTTCTTCAGTGTAGGAATAAACCAAAGACGTAAAAAGGAGTATTTATGATGTAATGGATAACAATAAAGGAGGGTTTGAAATGGGATAAAATTTTGTCCGGTTTAGAGAAAATGTCGGTTTTTAGAGGTTCTGGTTTGGAGGGGTTCCACTGTATATTGTTATGCAATAAGTCTGCTTTCTTATGACACTGCTCAAATAAGTTTCAATTTTACGCTTGAACACTTATGCCTCCTTAATTACATGTAGGCCTTGTGACGTGTGTAATTATGTTACCTGGATTAAGTGTAATCAGGGATTACGCGTAATCCCTGAACCTTTTTAGGGATTACGAATACTCATTGGGCGTTTTAGGGAATTGATGAAATATCCATTTTTTCAATAAATTAATAGATTTGTACTATTCATGCCATTTCTATTGGTTTTAAACATCATGCTTTCTTGAAATATCATTGTCTAATAAACGTTCATACAAAGTTTCTCGCACAGGCGAATAAAAATAAGTGAACGGTGTGCATTTTTAATCTGTCTTGTTAATAAGGTTAACAACATTTTTTTAGCGTGGTATCTGCCTTTGAACTTAATGAACTAAACGAGGAAAGATTCATTACTTTAACGAAAAGTAACTGCCAGATATTTATTTTAAAAAATCAATGAAAAGCTTCAAAATACGCATTTCCCTGAGAGATTTAGGGTTTTCGTGAAATTCCTGATTTTCAGGGATTTCACGTACATGTAATCCCTGCTTACACTTAATCCCTGAACCATATACACATTGTTCTATTGACGTGTGTCAGGTGTGAATGGGTTAAGGCAACGGAGAGAAAAGTGCTTATATGGGCATATTATTAGTAGTCTGATCTGGATCCAAACTGTTTGCCAAATACAAGAAAACTAGTCGTGTGTTGAGTATTTATTGTTACGCAACTGAATTGGCATTTGCAAACAGTTTATATCCAGCTCAAATTTCGAGTAGATTTAACACTGAATTCAGTGAAATGGTAAATGAATTACGTCGTAGACAACACACACACAAAGGAGCAAAAATAAAATTAGTGAAACAAATAAGCAACGGATGTTAAAGCAGGGACCCGTTTCATAAAACTTCGTACGACAAATTTTGTCGTAAGCCAGATTATAAAAATCTCAATCATTATTTATTTCTCCATCTAATCCTAATTTGAAAAGACGATTCCAAAGAGATGTCACAAGGCAGATAGAGAAATCAGAAAATAAACGTATTAGATCAACGTTTTGACTTATGACCGTTTTTGTCGAACGAACAATATGACTACCCTTGGTGAAGGCTAAATCGTTATTGTTTTTGAAACTTTTAAAGTTCAACATGTAACAGTAAAACCTCTCTATTATAACCCTAACATTCTGTTTAGTATTAGGTGTTTAAGAAACGTGGCAACTAGTGACTCTAGGAGCTGTCTGGTTTACTGTTACCTTGTCTCACTTGTCTTTTATACAATTAATTAGCCTTCGTTTTATTGGTCGTACTTTGGAGGTTTTACTTTTTATATATGTAGAAGGCATTTGATTAAAGAAATATCGATACGAGAGTTAAGTGGGCAGAATAATGATCAGACACCGCCTTTACCAACATCTGATGCGTATCCAAACTGTTTGCAAAGTCATCCAGATTGGCGCGCATTGTTGTGAAAGAGTTAGGTATAAATGTGTAGATCATGTGAACATTAGTTTTGTAATAAAATACTGAAAACAAAAAGTTGATGAAAAGTATCGTGGTCAATATTCGACCATGGGTGGTTATATTTAATAAAAACAATAAACATGTGCATTAACCAGCTGCTTCCTGGAACCATTACCCATGATGACTGATACGTTATTCTTTCATATATGCGGAATTACAGTTTAATGAACAAAATTACAATGTTTTAAATGCAGAGAATTTATGTTTATTAGAGTGCTGAACAGTTACAGCCTCACACACACCGACTTGTGTCTCGTCTAGCGCCACGCTGTTTGCAATCTACCTATTTTCGCCCCCTTCTTGGAAAAAAAAGTTCTTCTCCCCTGTACATTCATCGTTTGGGTAAATCATTTTAGATCTCTATTGCTAAATATCGTATTCAAATATCTTTATACCCCAAAAGTATACACAATAAAACCTATGTTAACGATCACCTTAAAACAGCGACCACTTGACGCTAACGGCCAGACCTCCACTTCCCCATCGGTATTCATTCTTTCTTTAATTTTGAAGACAAATCCCATTCATTCAACACCTAATTGTTAGTATGTCTTACTTTCTAAGTTAAACTTCAGATAAGTGCTAGTCGAAGCGGGGAATTTAGTGTATGTGTAGAGTTAAACACGTGCACGCTTGCATGTACGTGTATATGTAATTGTCTTCACGTTATTGTACATATCTTAGGTTTCCCAATTGTGCAAAAACTCTAAGTACTGCCTATAACACATGAAATATGATACAGCGGGAAGAACGTTATTCTCTCCAATCAAACGCGGTTTTGCTAAACAATAATTCCCATTGCAGACACAGTTTGGAGCCTGATCAGAGTCTGAGTGAGTAACTCGTTGTCTGATCAGGCTCTAAACTCGTTGCCACTATGATTAAAAAAAGATCGGTTCATCGGAACACGTGTGTCACTTGGGAGCCTCAGTCTAACATTCTCTTTCCATAAAAGAACTTTCATTTCAAAATCTTCAGTGAAACAGAAGAAATCTGCATGAAAAGAAAATGTTGAAAAGGGGCATAACTTTCACAATGCTGATGCAAGAGTTATGGCCTTCGTGCAATACACTTCCACTAGTTAAGCTTTTTCCATAAATAAAGTTTCATCTTAAAAGCTTCAATAGAACAGGAGTTATGAGGCGTGACGCAGAAAGCGTGACATAGTTTGTTGCGTTGCATTAGTGTTTAATTAAGTTTAAACCGGAAAGAACAACGTATTCACCACTGTAATACTTACATGGGAACCGCCCCTTCAACCAATTCTATTCTGCACAAAAAATGCAAAACTGCTTCAAATATAAAACAATATGTTCTGGTCCTTGGCATGTACATACATGTGTACGAGGGTGCTTCAAAAAGTAATGTTACTTGATAAATAACTTCGATATAATACGTGCAAAATGCATGTGTGATATATCATTTTAAAGAGCAGTTCTAAGTTAATGTTCAATACGAATCAACTACAATTGTTCCATATGAAAACCAATTGTAGTCAATATAAGTAGGTTTGTTGTTCGAAAAGCTTAAATGTTACTAAAAGTAGTCATTTGGCGGCCATTTTGGATATCAATGAGTCTAAAACTATCCTAAAACAATTACAAATAATTGTATGTATGTAAATTTCATTGATAATTGCTAACAAAATACCAGTTTAAATTTCTTACACATGAAATAAAACCCCAATAAGAATGTCATTTTTTTGCTTAAACTTCCAATGGCAGATAACTTTAACCTCAATGTTCCCCCTCATCACTACTAAATCAGACGATTTTCTGAGGAAATATGCAATCAGATAGTACCAAAAGGTTGTATGGTGCTTTTACCGCAACTAAAAGTGGTCTACAGTTTAGACTAGTAAAGGCGTCACAACATTTTGATTAACAAGCAATGATACAGTGACGTTGTATACACATTATGCTTTTACATGTTACGACTGAAAGCATGAAGTATAATTGTGATGTGTATTTGGAGTTGATTATTTTGAAAACACATATAACATACCGTAATTTTAAATATTTAAATTTTTATAATTTGACGTAATATCTTCTTGTACAGTGTATGGTAAATTTTGGCACAGTATATAATAACTTTGGTAAGTATATAAATTAACTCTACTTGACACGTAATATATATAACATGTATCCTTACCTCCGCTTTAACCTTGGTGACTGAAAAATATATGTACATTGTATAAGATAATCGCCTAATCACCTAACACCAGTCTATCAACCAAAATAACGAGAATGCTATATATCTAACTTACAATGTGTTACTACATGTAGTTTCCAATAAACATATATCTACATTATGAGATAGTGAATAAACGTTATTCTTTCCAATTTGAACACAAACTCAAACAAAATGAACATAGTCAAACCTGTCTACTATTACGACCAGTAAAAAGAAGGCTAATTGATTGTATAAAACACAGGTGACAGCGTAAAGCAAGGTGACAGTAAAACAGAAAGCTCCTTTAGGAGCTTTCTGTTTAACTATCAACTTGCTTTTAGCAGTCACCTGTATGTACAATGTAGACATGACAAGTCAATACACCTTTTTTCATTTAAGTTCATTGCGCTGGTGTTTGTTTTGAATCGTTTTGAATACGTATACGGTTGATATAAATCTAAGTGTCAAACAGTTTGGAGCCTGACTCCTTTGATCAGACGTCTTTGTTGATCCGCTCAAAGCTGCTTGCATTTTGTATCCATTTATATGGAGCACAAACTCATCAGTATGGACAGATTAGCCTTCGCATATACAATGACCTTAGTCGTTATCGACAAAAGCGTTTATGTTAAAATGTTTGTTTCCATCGCAAATAGTTTGGAGCCAGATCAGACGGCGCCTGATCAGATTGTAAACTTTGCCATCCAGTATTTGCACATATCCCCAAAACTCAAATAACGAGCGTCTCTGAAGGAGTCCCTACTATAAAATAGAGCGGTGTTGACTTTCCGCATGACGCATCATGAGCAGCCTAGAGAGACGTTAATAGTAGTAGGCAGACCAAATGAAGCATCTATGTCTTTAACACTTAGTCTGTTTCGACTACAAATGTATTTGAAATATAGGATGAACATTTCACTCATTGAGCCCTAGTGACGCATATATGCGTTCTTTACCAAAAGTGTAACTGTGAAGAGTACACTATTCTAATGCAAATAGGGAGTACCTAGATTAGAGGGCTCCTGCAGGAGTCCTCTAATCAGGGACTTCACTGTTTATCATTTTGCAATACATGTATATTATTAAAAAACCACCCTTAATAGTCGAAAATGGCATACTAGCTTAATTGTAAATTAGACTTGTCTATTGGAAGTTTGAGGAGTAATGAGTTAAAGCATGCTGAAAGTAAATCAGAATGTGCCTTAAGTACATTCAGCATTCTTTAAGCTACCATATGCTTAACTATAGAAAATAGTTCTTATGGTGCACAACCATGACTGTATAATTGGGACGAATGTCTCCAGTGGAAGAATAAAATAAAGGCATAAAATAATGTATATATGGAGAAAGGGGTTTAAAAGCGTGATTAAGAGTATACCTTTTGTGTAGATATCACACTGGCCAACGATGCAGCCAATGACTTAACATTTTGGACCTCTGGGCTGTCTTTTTCTGAAATTATTGATAGAAATATTGTCATGCCATGCAATAACCTGAATACAACCATCATACTGTATATCCGGACCAGACGCCGCGTCATAGACACGGTGTTTGTTCTGGATCTACACTGTTTGGTTATCTTAACAATCCACTTCATTTGTTTAGCAATATTATGCATTCATGTACAATGATCGATAATGTAGATCAAGCTCAGTTGTAGAGCCTATGATGACCAAGGTGCTTGGTCTATACATTTATGCATGTGCAATATTTTTTGTTTTTAATGGCGCGTTTCATTTGTATTTTATTTATTATTCCAATCTCTTGTAGCGACGAGTATATTCGTCTTGTAAACAACCATTACACATGTTAACTCATTGAGCCCTAGTACCGCATATATGCGTCCTCTACTAAAAGTGTACCTGTTGAGACTACACCTGTCCTATGCAAATAGTGAAGTCTCTGATTAGAGGGCTCCTGCAGGAGCCCTCTAATCAGGGACTTTACTGTTTGTCATTTTGTTATTATTAAAAATTCAACCCTAAATAGTCTAAAATGGACCAGACCAGACCAGTACTTCATTCTCAGTGTTGTTATACTTTCTGGTCCTTTGGAATCATTGATTTCAGCGCATTTACAGTTGAAAGTTGAATTCCGCTTAAGCCGGTGCTAGGGGGCGTGAGCACTGTTGCATATTTCAGTATTGCTCATGAACAGACTCAATTAAACCGAGTCTGCAATTTTCAGTATTTGCTTTGTTTTCTGTGATTTTAAAGGATCTCCCCTTATTAAGATTTTTTTATTGTAAACTGTAATTGTATATTGGATGTCTCAGTGGGTAATTACAGTATACTTGCCCTGTGAAAACAGTGTCGATCCAGATCAGAGGGCTACTGCATATACCCTCTAACCAGGTTCTGCACTGTTTGTTTTTTGCAATATATTGCAGAAAACGCCACTAAATACTCATAAATGGACTGGACTTAACTGGATACTGGGCGTGTAAATTTAGAGTTACATAATGGAATGAGCAATGAGTTTATGTCATTTGCTATGAGACTTTCACAATCCCGATGTCGTTGCCGGAATTGGCCGAGTAGTTACGATATCAACTTACCGTCACGAACAGTAATGGAAATGTTCGCCCTGTGTCTCGGCGGAGTACGAGGGGCCTCTGTAGTGATATCCGGAGCACGCTTTGGCTTGGGTGGCGTTATGGCACTGACGTCCATCGTCTTCCGGTAGCTGCAGAAAGGGTCTTGGTCAACCGGAAGTGGAAGAGGTGGCCGTTTGTCAATAAGATCCTCATCGTCTGAATCTGATGGAAGAATAAAGCAAGTCAACACTAGTCTAGACAGAATGATATAGTGCTAGCCAATTACCTCATTCACAGCCTTTATCTCGATGTAGTTGAAAATATCCGCATTTTGACGCTGAAGTTTTGATGGCTTTTAGCTCACCTGACACGGAGTGTCAATGTAAGCTTTTACAATCGCCATATGCCAATCGTCGTTCGTCCGTCGTCTGTTTCAAAATCCATATAAAGCTGCAAACACCGTACCTTTTGAGAAACAGTTACTTACCTGAGATAACTTGCATACTGGACAAGTGTTCAAAACTTCAAACGGTCACCTATATTACAAGTAGACCATCTCAAAACATGTTATTTGAATTATTGTCGTTTTAAAGATATATGACCTCTAGTAATAATCAAGTGATATTCCTGCGCATACTGTAAGCGTCTGCGCGTAGACAGCTTAACGAAATGAGACTTAGCCACATTTTGGTGAAAATAAAGAAGAAATAGGGCTAAAATAGATTTGGTTTAAAAGGGCTTATCTAGTACATGTAAGCTCTGTCTGCAAGCCATTTGAGCCTCGTAATTTCTTTGCATAGCAAGTGAAAATGTTTTGGTGTTATTAGATTTAATCACATTTTGAATATCATATATATGTTTTTCCGGCTTCGCCGCCCCCAAAAATCGTTAAGCCCCGTTTTAATTGTTTGAAATACGGCTATGTTTGACTTAAATGCATTGTTTCTGGAATATAAGCATGCTAGGCAATTATTTGATAAGACCAATTAATAGCGGTCTGACTATGGGATTTTTCCGAATCCCTGATTATGTACAGGAATGTCCTTGAGCAAGACATGTACCGCGAATTGCTCCTCTCCACCCAGGGGTTAAAATGGGTACCTGTGAGGGTCTGAGCCGGTACTGCGGCTGCTTTAGCGCCATATGTTAGCAGTGCTCAATATTGTAGGCAATATGGCTCAATGATCAGGGGGTAAATGTACAGTCGGCTGAGCGGTCATTCGGACTGAAAGTAGACTTTAACTGGTACTTTTTACTTTTTACTTACAAAGCTCTAATAATCGAGGTACATATTTCATAAAATGTAACAAGTTTTACGCATTCTTGCTTCTTTTTATTGAAGAAAAAAGTGCAATTTTTTCACTCCCGAATATGTATCAAAATAAATTGTTCAACATCCTAGCAGGTGGTAGCTTAAAGCAGAGTGAATCTGCTTTACGTTCACCGTACTTTAAGTGGTTACATTAGAGAAAACGTTATTCTTTCCCAATAAATACGTTTACGCTAAAACTATCATTTCCAGTGCAATCTGTTTGGAGCCAGATCAGACTTCGGGTAATCCGGCGTCTGATCAGGCTCCAAACTGTTTGCCACAAAGATAAAAATGAAAAGTCATAATTGTCAAAAAAGTGTTATTTTCTGCATTTTAGTGTTTTGCGATAGCGTTTCGTTTGCGTTAAAACGGGAAAGAATAACATATTCTCCACTGTACATGTCTTCAATGCTAGAAACTGACTATGGGGTGTTATGGCTACATAGGAGAAGAAGTTATTCTTTCGCAATAAACGCGTTTATGCCAAAAACATTTATTCACAATGTAAATAGTTTGGAGCCAGATCAGAGGCCGAGTTACCCTGAGTCTGACCAGGATCCAAACTGTTAGCGACTCAGTTCAAAAGGCATCGTCATAATTCCCAAAGCAGTTGTCATTGTCTACACTTTATTGAACTCTGTTTGCGTTTCATATGCTGTTATTTAACAACATCTTCTCAACTGTATACAGTGAAGCTTACTTATAACAAAAAATGGATATAAAGAAATATTGGATATAATTCTAACGAAACAAAATCTACCCCACATCTCTAATTAAAGTATTGTACAGTAAATGGACCTGATATAGCGATATTTGGAATTAACGAAAGACGGCTCCGATGGCTTCGTTATAACTGACCTTCACTGTAGACACACCAATATAGGCACACGTACCTTCGTTTTGCTTTTTAATACTGGTTTGCTTCTGGTAATCTTTGGATATCTCAAATTTGTGCACGCCATCATATATATTGGTCTCTATGTCCTGATAGAAGGAAGAATCGTCCAGTTTCTCCGCCATCTCGTCCTTCTCTTTGGCTAGCTTCAAACTGAAACATTACCACACATTGTTCAATTCTACAGTGGAGAAATCGTTATTATTTCCCGTTTACGCGCAAACGAAACGCAAACGCATATAACAATTAAATGTAACAAATACAATTTCCATTTCGACTATTTATGTCAACCTGAGTGACAAACAGTTTAGAGCCTGATCAGAAACCGGGTTACCCGGTGTATGATCTGGCTCCAAACTGATTGCATTGGAAATAATAGTTTAAGCGTAAACGCGTTTATTGGGAAAAATAACGTATTCTCCACTGTAACATGTATAAAGCGTTTCAGATGGGTTTGAGATCGTTTTCAGGCTTTTGATTGGCCATATTTGAGCAGAATACAAACCATTAAAAGCCTGATAAGAACCAGACTCAACTCAATTGCTTTATAACCTTAGGTCCTGATTAAAGAGAGAGAATGACGTCCCGACAAAAAAGAGCCGATGGTAACGAGTACATAAATATCTTTGTTTTCTTCAATATACATTAGGGGTGTAACAATACGGCAATACATGTAATATTGGCAATACGTATTGTAATTCCGTTTTACCGTATTGCAATATTCTATATACTTGTATTATTTGAGCACATACGAGAAGGTATGCCCGGTTAAATTTGAATGTAATACTGAGACAATGATAACATTCACAGCAAATGTCTTTATTAATGTGGACACTCCATTTTTTGTACTTTAAAGTTGCCATAGTATATTGCAAAATGACAAAGTTAACAGTGCAGATAGTGATTCATTTAGGAACCCTCTGATCAGTATTTGCACTGTTTGCACTGGACAAATGTACTATTTACAGTTACATCGTTTGCAAATGAACGATTATACTATCTGCTATGGTTGAATGTGTTAAATCTTTCACTTACACCATATCAACTGATTTAATAATGTTGTTCAAAGTTAGACTTAAGGCGTTGCGGCCAAAGAATTATCAATACGAGTGCCATGTAGTTTAGATCCTGATCAAACGCTGCATCACAAGGCGTCTGATCTGGATTCAAAGAGTTTGCAAAGTAGATCGTAATCGCCTACTTCCGTGTGAGGATTAAACGAATATAGGATATACCATGAGTGTTTATACTTTATTGAATTTATTAAACGAGTCTTTAAGAAAGCGATGAAAAAAGGCTTTGCCGAGATTTAAATCGTTTTCTACAACGATGAATTTGATAAATCCAACAAATTATGATCACAAATATTATTTTCATAATATAACCTGGAGAAGTTGTTTCCATGTTTTTCGGCACTAACTAGTGTCTGCCAAGCAAATGACTCGTAGTGAGTAAGGCTAAGCATGAAGTTAAACATGAAAACACAAGCATCCAGCATAATATCTTTTATTTTAGTTCAAGGTAGATGATTTACTACATCCCAAAACCATCAATTAAATCTACAGGACGGAGTGACGACGTTGGATATTAACCCTTTCACTTTCAATAACGCTTAAAGGTTCGTTTGCAAAGAGTTTGGATCCTGCTCAGACGCCGCTTAACGCGGCGTCTGATCAGGATCTAAACTGTTTGACACTCGTTTTTAAAACTTTCAGTCATACTGCTTTATTTTTTAACTTTGAAACGACACTGCAGACATTAAAATTGAAGCAGACGACAATGAAACGGTGAAGGAGTAAAACTCTCCAGAATAATTTGACCATGAAAGGGTTGAGCGCACTGTTATGATGTCATAAGTTCACGACGTCGTCGCATAATTATTTTTTCATAGTCACTATACTTCCACATGTAGACATATACGGAAACACGCAACACGAGTGTTATTCAACTCTTGCGCAGTATGTTATTTTATAAAAGCATACCTAAAGTTAAAACTTTTGTTAAGGCCCCGACAATTTCATTTAGTGATAAAATCAAAACCATGCCGTGTACCGTGAACCTTTAAAAGAAACCCATTTACCTATTAGAAGATAAGCGTTAGCTTAAAACTCTCACGACCTTTCCACCAAACATATTTAAATAGCTTCATTTCAACTAAAGTAAAATCTCCTTATTACAACTACACACATGTGTTAATTATTTGGTGTTAACGACAGGTGACTTTTTGAAGCAAGGCGACAGTAAAACAGAAAGTTCTTTAAGGAGTTTTCTGTTTTACTGTCACCTTACTTTAAGCTGCCACCTGGCTTTCACAAATCAGATTTATTTTCAATGGTCGTAATAGAAATGTTTTACTGTAATTAACCCAGTCGTCCACTGAAACTTTCGATGGACAATACCAGTTTCCAATTAAGGCAAGTCCATTGTTGACTAGAGATGGTCGTTTGCAATATTTTCTAAAATTCTAACAGTGCAGACCCTTATCAATGGGCTCATAAAGAAGCCCCCTGAACAGGGTCTACACTGTTTGCATAGGACAAGAGTACTCTTAACAGGCACGCTGTTTTGAAATGACACGTAGTTTTGAGTTGAATGTGTTAAGACAAATTCCATTTTACATTAATTTTGTCCTTCGAAAAACGATAGTCGAGTTCCTACTTTTTGGTAGTTACAACCAAAATATATATGAGAAGGTCGAGGAATACTCTCATTCATATTCAGTTTTTTAAGAAAAAAAGAAAATTGACAAATCAACTTTTATTGAAAAAAAGAAAGAAAAATGCCTTATTTCATTTGTTCAAAATTGATTTACGAAAAGGTCATGTATCTGTTATACAAGGTGAAGATAAACAGAAAGCTTCAAGAGGTTAAATAGTGATTTACATTAATATTTCTTTTAGAAATAAAATACCTTACACAAATCCTCATATAAGCGGTCCAATGTGTAATATTGAGGTTTTCACATTTTCTTTTCACATTTTTAGCCTTACGCATAGCGCCTGCTTTTACCCCTTCCCGGACAAAACTAGTTATGTCAAATTTAGGTCAGATTGACAATAAATTGATATGAGTGTCAAGCAGTTTAGATCGTGTTCAAATGCCGCGTGACGAGGCGTCTGAACACGATCCAAACAGTTTGCAATTTTAGTGGCCGATTGCGGCGAAGCGGTTAGTAAACAATACACATTAACGCTGTTGTTGTATAAAAAAAGAACTGGGGCCCGTTTCATAAAACCTCGTACGACAAATATTGTCGTAAGTCATATTTTAAAAGTCTCAATTACTATTTATTTCTCTATCTAATCCTGTCTTGTGACATCTTTTTGCAATCGTCTTTAAAAGACGATTCCAAAGAGATGTCACAAGACAGGATTAGATAGAGAAATTAGAAATTAAATGTATTTTAAAGTTTAGACTTACGATCGTTTTTGTCGTACGAAGTTTTATGAAACGGGTCCCAGAAGCGTAATAATATTTTTTCTTACATATATGAAGCAGGTACAACCTGTCTTTAAATGACATTCATGCATATTAATTAGGTGGTCGGTAAAACAGTAGAGAATACGTTATTTTCCCCCAATAAACGCGTTACGGTAAAACTATTATTTCCATTGCAAACAGTTTGGAGCCAGATCAGACACCGGGTAACCCGGTGTCTGATCATGCTCCAAACTGTTTGCCACTCAGATTGACAGAAAAGTAAAAAATGATGAAAAGTTGTAAAGGGTAACCCGACGTCTGGTGAAGCTCAAAACTGTTTGTCTTTCAAATAAACCTGAATATTAAGAATTGTCGAAATAATCCTTTTCTATCTGTTATTGCAATGCGTTTGCGTTTCTTTTGCATTTAAACGGGAACAATAATGTATTCTCCACTATAACACTACAACAATTAATACATGTATTGTAAGCAATAAACCTTCGGTCAGTCCGCGGGAAAATATTCTGAAGAATAATTCTACAGAGAATGAAACAGTCAATAGAAAGAGTCTTCAGAGAAGAGCAATCAGGATTCAAAAGTGGCAGAGGTTGCACAGACCAGAACTTTGTTTTGAGGTATATTGTAGGCCAGTCCCTTGAATGGAACTCTTCCCTATACATCAACTACATAGACTTCGACAAGGCGTTCGACAGTATCCACCATCCATGGAACATTCTGACATCATACGGGTTCCCGAGCAAAGTTGTCAACATCTTCCAAGACATGTATACCAGCAACCAGTGTTGTTTGCGTCATGGTGGAAAACTAAATGAGTGGTTAAACGTGCGAACCGGAGTGGGACAGAGTTGCGTTATCTTCCGGTCTTATTTCGTGTTGGGATCGATTGGATGACGAGGAATTTGACCTATGCACGGCCAAGATAGTAGTATGGGGTCTTACAACCCGAATAGAGGACTGTGACTGTGCAGATGATATTGCGCCGCTGTCTCATACACTCAATAGCATTCAGGAGAAGACGGACTAGGTAATGAAGTACATGTAGCCAAGGGTATGGAACTGAAAATTCATCCTGGGAAGACCAATGTTATGACGGTCGAGAATAAGAAGAACACAGCGGGGACAAATAGCTAGAGAAAGTAAAAGACATAAAGTACAAAGGCAGTTACATCTCAGCAGAAAACAACAACGTGATAGAGATCACCACCAGAATTGGTCGTACAGCTTAGGCATTCAATAAACTCAAAAACATATTGAAATTATCAGTCCTAAAATCCCAAGACAAAACTGATGATTTAATATTCCGGCTTGGCAGTGAAAGGTTAAGACCACCTAGTAACCTTTATTATATCATCAAAGGTAATGCATTAATTGTATATATTTTAAAAGTTTAAGTATAACGTTAGTAGCTGAGTTATACTCATGCGGCCCGACCCAATTCCAACGATAAATTTGAAATGGAATATGTTGAAACTACAATGAATAATATTCTACCGGGTATAATTGTATGTACAAGTATATGTGCAATATTGAGTAATAAACTAAGCCTTCACTAGTTATATTGTACGCTAAATCATTTAAAATAGTGGTGAAGGCGATACTCTTTCAGGCTTCTTAATTTGAAATTCTTTGCCAACACACTCTTTGCCAATATACATACATTTGTAATTGTTAGCCAATATACCTACATTTGTTATTGGTTGCAAACATGCCTACATTTGTAATTGTTTGAAAACATGCCTACATTTGTAATTGTTTGAAAACATGCCTACATTTGTAATTGTTTTCCAATATACCTACATTTGTAATTGTTTGCCAATTTGATAAACATAAAAATGTCTAAGTTTCCAAAACAGACATGTACTTTTCGACATCTCATATATTACATGTACGTTCAGTTTTGTTTAAGAGGGAAAGAATATCATCTTCACAACCGTAGCTTACTCGTTTGTGTCGCCTTGCAAAAATCGTTTCCACCGGTCTCTGAAAATTTATATTGGCTCTGAATGCTTGATGTTCAACAGAAACTAGAGACATTTAGGGATCAAAAGCATATTTTAGTGGAATTAGAAAACAAAGTAAGGGCGTAGCTATAATAATAAACGATGACTTCAATCATAACATTATAGATTATCAAGATTTGATACCAGGTAGGTTACAATCTTTAGAAATAAAAATCAACGACAAAACAACTACACTCATAATTATTTATGGACCAAATTCAGACGACATTTTAATATTTGAAAACCTTGAACACTATATCAACAACAATAAGGAAATATCTTTATTATAATAGGATGCTTCAATATGGTAATAAATGAGAAAAAAAAATAGACAAGAAAAATGGTAACAGAAAACATTTACCCAAAAGTACTTGAAAAACCCAATCAATTCACTAACTCTCTCATAGATATATGGCATCAAATACACCCAAGTAAAATACAATATACAATGTACATGGCATTCAAGCAACAGACCAACCATCTTTTGTCGTTAAGACTACTTTT
Organism: Gari tellinella; assembly: GCA_922989275.2. Classification (NCBI taxonomy): domain Eukaryota; kingdom Metazoa; phylum Mollusca; class Bivalvia; order Cardiida; family Psammobiidae; genus Gari; species Gari tellinella. Next base: position 54,398,939 of record OV277866.1, read on the forward strand.
TAATATCAGACAATTTCTCAATCTGTGTTCAAAAAGCAGATAAAAAACATGGCTACAACAATACTAAATAAATCGGTAGATCTGACAAAATTCGATAGAAGACCTGGAATCTTTAAACTTTACAACAGCATTCTTTTAGAAACAGAAAACCAAACTTAGATTAGAGGAACGTGTTAAAAACAATTAAGTCTTTGTCTGTATCAAAGAGACGATTCTAATGTATGGTCGCAAAAAAAAGTTTAGCGCAGACACAAAGAGAACATATTTAAAAAGTTAAGTAAACTCCTGTTATTTTTCTAGAGCCTGGATATATACATTAGTCAAAAGGCATGTCTGTTTATGTATTGGGAAATGTTGTATGACATTCTTTTAGCAACTTCACTGCAAGTATAATGCGTATATTGCCTACATCAAATTTTGATCGGCTGTTTTTTATTTCTCAATTTATACTTAACCCATTCGCACCCAGTGGATTCTTCCATGTTTTATACATTGGATAAGTCCATTTTGATATAAGGGATGCCTTCAGATGTTTTATGTTCAAATTCCTATCAGCAAACATTGTATACTCTGAACAGACGCCACATCATGCGGAGTCTGATCTGACTCTTCACTGTTTTCCTATGTCCCATATATGGGATCGTGTGCTCAAATGGGTTAAGCTGATTCAGTTACAGATTATCAATGAAACTATTACATAGTTTGGATTCTGATTATAGGCTAAATATCGATGTCTAATCAGGATCCATACTATTGAAATAACAATGCGGTGCAATCGATAATCAGTGAAAGTTTACACACATTTTACTCCAAGAACTGGTGCCAATTGCAAACAGTTTGGATTAACTCGGTGTCTGATCAGAATCCAAACTGTTTGCAAATTCAAGAAGTGTCTTGAATAACATGGACTAGATTAGTAAATAATTACAATACAGTAAGTAAAACCTCGCTATTTCGACCACTAAAACGAAGGCTAATTGACTTTATAGTAGGGAGGTGACAGCTTAAAGCAAAGTGACAGTGAAACAGAATGCTCCTAAAGGAGCTTTCGGTTTCACTGCAACGTTGCTTTAAACGGTCTCCTTCCGTAAACACTCTAATATTTTAATAATTTAGTGTTCGTAATAAAGAGGTTTTACTATCAACATAATTTAGTGTTCGTAATAAAGAGGTTTTACTACTAACATAATTTAGTGTTCGTACTTAAGAGGTTTAACAATTAACATAATTTAGTGGTCGTAATAAAGAGGTTTTACAATATATGTATACATACCCATACATGGCGCTTTTACCGTTGGCATTGAGCATCTCCTTCTTTATACAGCTCATCCACACCTACAGTACAGACATACATGTCAGAAAATAATATAAGTCGAACTTCGATATCTCGAACTCGCTTAACTCGAACTAACCGATATTTCGCCACATGAATTACATTATTTCATGTTCTGTCCAGTCGAACATATCCGTAGTTCAGAGTTAAAACGTGGCTAAGCCACGTTTTAACTTTGAACTACCGGTATGTTCGCCATAACCGAGTCGAGTTATCGAAGTTCGACTGTATGAAATTCTTCAACCCTCTGCAACACAATTGATAAGACGTTATTATTTCCCGTTCAAATGAGACTTAACGCAAAGGGCAATAAAATTTAGAAAATGACCGTTTGTTAAACCATGTCATAATCTTAAAGGCAAACAGCTTGGAGCCTGATCAGACGTCGGGCTAGCCGACGTCTGATAAGGTTCTCGACTGTTTGCAGTGGATACACTGAGTAAAGCAGAAAGCTCTCGGATCAGCATACCCCTTTACTTTCTGCCTACAGTCGGCAACCAGCTATCTTAACCCATTTGCGCCCATTGGATTTTCCATGTTTATATATTGGATTAGTCCATTTTTTATTTAAGGGATTTCATTTTGTTTTATATTGAAATTACTATTAGCAAACAGTGTAGGCACTGATCAGACGCCGCACAACGCCTATGTCCCATATATGGGATCGTGGGCACAAATTGGTCACTGAAAACAAGTTATGGGCGAAACATGGTAAAATGCAACAATAGTAATAATCATAATTGTTGGTCCATCCACAGTTAACGTACTAGACTTAAATGACATGATATTTCTCCTCTCTCTATATTTATTTAATTTATATTTATATATTTTTTATTTTGTTTAAATCTGTCGTAATTATGCCGTATCAGTTCAATGTTTTGCACAAGCAGCTGATCTATGAGAATATGTTTTAGCCTCGGTTACAGTAGAATGTCCAACATTATGAATATTTTAAAGAGTTTCTCCCTTGAAATGCATTTCATTCGTTTATATTTAGTATCCGTAGTAGTTGATACACTCATACAAAAGAAACTGTACGCAAACACAATGCAATGAAGTATGGAAAAAATGTTAGTCTTATCAGTTTAAAAGAATACATTACAATGTAATGTGGAAAATGAAGATGTATATATTATATAAAGAAGTAATTAATTAGCAAAAATTAAACATGTAGTTATGACGCTTTTGTTTGCTCCAAATTGTTTGTAAAGGACAGCCTGATCAGCCAGCGGTTTAATCGGCATGTTACAGTGGCAAAAACGTTATTCTTTCCCGTTTAAACGCAAACGAAACGCAAAGGCAAAACACTAAAACGTAGAAAATGTCAACTTTTAGATATTTCTTACAATTCATTTTTATCTGAGTGGCAGACAGTTTGGAGCCTGATCAGACGCCAGTTTACCCGGCGTCTGATCAGACTCCAAACTGTTTCCAGTTGAAATAAACGTTTTAGCGTAAACGCGTTTATTGGGAAAGAATAACACATTCTCCATTGTATCAGGATCCAAACTGTTTGCAGTAGTCAAAAATATGTAAGCACAAAACAAAAATGTCATCCCTTCTACTACATGTACATGTACCTTCATCTCTTGTTCTGATGATGCTGAGAAAAAATAAGTCTTAAATTCCTCGTGGGAGTGGACGATTTTAAAAGACCAGGCTGCTTCTTTCCGAGGAATCTCGCTGGCTCGAAACACACTGAAAAACATAGGAATACTGTAAAAAAAAACACACTCTCTAGTACATTGTACCACCGCTTAAAAGAATGCTAATTGACTACACTAGATTTTTATTGCATAAAAATCTCCATCCTACTAGCATATTATACCGGTAGCCATAATTTCCCATAAATGACATAGACTTAAATGGAAACTGGAATTGTTTCATGGGAGTTAAGCATGGAGCTGTTAAATTGTGTTAAATGCAATGAACTTGGGCCCGTTTCATAGAACAACTGTTGTTGTAAGTCAGATTATAAAAGTCTCAGTCATTATGTACTTCTCCATCTAATCCTGTATTATGACATTTTTTGGAATTGTCTTGAAAAGACGATTCAAAGAGATGTCACAAGACAGGATTATATACAGTGGAGAATGTGTTATTCTTTCCCAATAAACGCGTTTACGTTAAAACTATTATTTGCAGTGCAAACATTTTGGAGCCAGATCAGACGCCGGGTAACCCGGCGTCTGATCAGGCTCCAAACTGTTTGCCACCAAGATAAACATGAAATATCAAAATTGTCCAAAAGTTGTTCTTTTCTACGTTTTAGCGCTTTGCGTACGTTTGCGTTTAAACGGGAAAGAATAACAGATTCTCCACTGTAGCTGTACTGAACCTTATTAAATTAAATTGATAACCGCAAGCGAATTGTCACCGAATTGCCACCTTTGTGCCATCGAATCGAGTGCTTCAAAAGGCGAATCTTACGCTTGAATATTTTTACGCGATTTTCCGGATTGCCATCGAATTGCAAGCGAATTACATGTACCATCGAATTGCAAGCGAGTTGCAAAGGTTGTTTATTTAATAAGGTTCAGTACTGCACATATTTATGACTGTATCAATTTCAAGTATGTTTTTCTATGGAGAATTAAGTTCAAGGTGTTAAAAGGCTTATATACAAGGTAATGGGTTAAGAAAGGAGACTGCTTCAGGCATCATAGAAATAAAGCAGAAAGCTCTTACCAACGCTGTCTACATTATTTTATCCTCAATCAAGCGAGTACATGTACATGTAGTCATGTACCTATGATAAAGATTTATTTCTTCAAATCAGCGGTCGCTAAAACAAGACTGATGACTACATGTAGATAGAGCCTTCGGCAGCAACTATTCATAAAGTCACTGAAATGTAAACCCTTCCATCCCACAAAGGCAATAAATATACTGGTAATTTGATGTTACCAAATACAATGACAATTACTTTACCCCTTCCGGAAACTTCTTAAACTCTTTGTCTGCCCATTGCGATCTGATCTGGATATAAACCGTTTATCACTCGTATTTAGATTTCTCCAACTTTAAAAGCACCAATCTTAACCCTTTCACTCTCAATGACGCTAAAAAGAGCGTTCGCAAACAGTTCGTATCCTGACCAGACGCCACGTAACGCGGCGTCTTGTCAGAGTTCAAACTGGTCGACACAAGTGTCGATATCGTTTAAGCCATACTACATTGAATCGTACTTTAAAACGATCTTGCAAACAACACAATTGAAGCAGACGACAATAAAACGGTGAAAGGTGTAAAAACCTCACGAACTATTCGGTAGTGAAAGGGTTACATGTAATATGGCAACTTTTGCAGACGACCTTTCCAAGCAAACAATATTACGTCAGCACAAGGGTCAGAATGGATAATTTACTCGGTCCGGAAGGTACAGGGTTGGACGTTTGACTGTAATTCTTTACTTGAGTACTGGCACTTACGAGTTGTATCCATACAAGGAATACTTTCCGGAAGCAGACCGAGCCTTTTCATTTTTGAAATAATATAGACAGCCCGTGTGAAGGACAACGTATGCCTGTGGCCCTGAAAATAAACATAAACGTGTATATGTGATCACATGCCTTTTTCTATACAATATATTCAATGGCGTTGGTTAAATCATTCACTCCTTAAGGAGCCCTCTGATCAGAGTCTACACTATATGCAATGGACAACTGTACATGTAATCAATTGTAATATTCACATTTGCACTGAGTATACTCGTCGCTTGGGTTGAATGTGTTAAACTAAACATACTTTTTATTTTTATCTGAGTGGCAAACAGTTTGGAGCATGATCTGGCTCAACACTGGTTGCAATGGAAAAATAGTTTTAGCGTAAACGCGTTTATTGGGAAAGAATAACGTTTTCTCCACTGTATGCTTGACTAGTGCACAAAGTGTTTTTAGGAAAATAAAACGAGTGCGTACAAATTGTGGATGCATGTTTCAATTATGTTTCATTCACTGTAATGATAATAATTACTGTAACCATTTTAATACCAATATGACTTAATATGTTATAATAACCCGCCAAAGTCTCTGCATAGAATGAAAAGGCAATGGTAATGGTTTTGAAATACAACATGAAGACAATTATCTGGCTCCAAACTACATGACATTATAACTACCTGTATTTATCTAAATTTTATTGCAATGCGTTTACGTTTCGTTTCGTTTAACGTATTTCCCACTGTACAAAGACAATGATTTTCTCAATAAACGCTTTTACAATAAAAGTTCTACATTTAATTGCGATGCGTTCGAGTTCCGTTTGCGATGAGTTAAACGTGAAAGAATAACACCACTACTGTATCGATTTCCTAAAGTACATGTATAACACAACCGGATGTAACATATCTCCAACCAGGATATAAAGGTTATCGGCATATAAGCGGGTTAATCACGTACTGTGAAAAAGGCAGATCTGGGTCCGAGGTTATGAAACGTTCTCACTGTGAGCATGCAACCTATTAAACCTTTCATAATCAAATTGTTCGGGAGATTTGACCCTTTAACGCTTTATATTCGTCTGCTTCATTTATGTTATATGCAAGACACGTTTAAAAGTTAGATTTAAGGTTGCATGACTTAATAGATATCGAAAAGAGTGTCAAATGCGCCTTAAAGCGTCATTTAGAGTGAACGGTTTAACTCACCAGCATACCGGTGTCATATCAAAATTGGACCCCCGTAAAAAATGGACCCGAGTCCAATTTTGATAGCGAAATATGGACCCCGGGTCCAATTTTCGCTATCAAATTTGGACCCCCTGTAAAAAATGCCCCCCATGTGATATTAACAATGGTAAGAAAACGTTATAAAAAGTTAATTGCAAGAAACCAATGAATATTTTAACTCATTACCCAATAAATATGCCTGTTAACATCTTAAATTTATTCCAACATTGAAGAAAATAATTCCATTTTATATAGTCACAAACATTTACTATAGGAAATATGTTCTGTATCCTAGAAGATGGTAGCTTAACCCATTACCAAAGAAATATGCCTTTTTACGCCCTTAATTTATTCTTCCACTGAAGAAAGTAGTTCCATTTTGTACAATCATGCATATGCACATTAAGAAATATATTATATATCCTATCAGATATTAAGACATTTGATCTACACATCAATTCTTTTTAAATAGTTGTTTAGTTTTAAGTGTTGTTTTACCTATCCTGAGGTAACTATACCCTGCAAATTATTTCAGTTGGAGAGGGGGGGGGGGGTCCAAATTTAATGGCATTAAAATTGGACCCCCCCCCCCCCCTCGTCAACACCAAACCTTTAAACCTTTAGTCATTTCATCTACAAAACAACTTTAATTCTTTTTCATTCGTTGTTTAGTTTTTAGTGATGTTTTTACTTCTATCCGGAGGTAACTATATCCTGCAAATTATTTCACTTGGAGAGGGGGGGGGGGTCCAAATTTGATGGCATGGAAATTGGACCCCAAACCATAAAACCTTTAGTCATTTCATCTACACATCAACTTTAATTCTTTTGAATTAGTTGTTTAGTTTTAGTGATGTTTAAGGTTAATATACCCTGCAAATTGTTCCAGTTGGAGAGGGGGGGGGTGTCCAAATTCGGTGGCATCAAAATTGGACCCCCTCCCTGGTCAACACCAAACCATCAAACCTTAAGTCATTTGATCTACACATCAACTTTAATTCTTTTCAATTAGTTGTTTATATTTAGTGATGTTTTTACTCCTATCCTGAGGTTCATACCCTGCAAATTATTTCAGTTGGAGAGGGGGGGGGGGGTTCCAAATCTGATGGCATCAAATTTGAACTCCCTTCTCCAACTGAAATAATTGGCAGGGAATAACAACCTCAGGATAGGAGTAATCAATATTTTGCATTAGGGAGAAGCATTACCAATTTTTGAGGGGGGGGGGGGTCCATTTTTTACGGGGGTCCAAATTTGATCTGACACCGGTATTAAAACGCTACCTCACTGAGTGTATGCAAATAGTTATCATAAAGAAATATTAATTCCAGAAGATAAAACAACTCAAAGTGTGTAGGTCTGTTGACAAGGTTTCAAAACATTCGCAATTCTAGCAACGTGCTCAGAATGAGCATGCTACTACAATTAAAAATGTTTTGTAACCTTGGGAACAGACTTAGAAACTTTTGTTTTCTATGTCTGTTTCACACTTGGATCTTTCGGCATAGTTTTGGAAGATACACTATAACCTCCATCCTCAATCAAATTTGTATGAGAGGAAATTAAGCTGTTGGATGCTCAATAAGAACAAATCTGGTGGACAGATGAAGGATATGTGCATGGGCCATCATAGTGGGATTCTCGCTTCAGCGACATTGTAATTGCCAATGGCAAAACGTTTTTTATTTTGAAATTTCAAAATAAATGCGGTCTATTGAACTGTATTTGATGTTTTGATTTGTCAGTCCATCTTATATATCTCTTGCAAAAAAGTAGCAAGTGATACGCTAAACACTACCCCCCCCCCCCCCCAAAAAAAAAAACCCCCAAAACCCCCCAAAAAAACAACAAACCAAAAATTTCAAACTATCGCGGCATTCTTTTACAGTGATTAACCATTTATCTTTATCGAACGTGCACAAATAGGTTACCCCACAACATGTTTACAGCTTCGAAGACAGATGGCAACTTAAGGCAGGTTGAAAGTAAAGCAGAATGCTTCTTTAGGAGAAATCTGTTTTTCTAACAACCTGCTTTAAGATACCATTTGGAAATATACTAAAATGGCTAATGTGCTTTATGTTCAGGACTTCTTACGCCGGGACATTTTTGCTTTAGCGGAGAAATAGTTAGAGGCGTAAAATAGCGTATGTTGATATGTGTACAGTACTGAATCTTATTAAATTAACAATTTTTGCGATTCGCTTGCAATTCGATGGCAATTCGCTTGCAATTCGAAGGCAATTCGCTTGCGATTTCAAAATACTAATTTACCCTCGGGTAAGTTTTCTTGAGTGGTGTACCTCACAAATGTTCGCAAATATACCTTCGTTTATTTTTACGATCCCATTTCTGTCACAACCGCTTCTGAAAATTCGCGTAAAAATATTCAAACGTAGGATTTGTTTTTTGAAGCGCCCGATTCGATGGCAATTCGATGGCAATTCGCTTGCGATTATCAATTTAATTTAATAAGGTTCAGTACTGTAAAGTCTGGCTTACAATTGAGTATATTGTTAAGTAATGTCCTTCTCTTTCTAAGCCATCCGCAATGAGAACATTTATACTCCAACAGATCTTGGCAACCTGCAAAATATAGAATAGAAACCATATGACAAGATACGTGTAGTTTAGTTTAACCCATTCGCTTCAATGACGTTTTATGTCGTCTATTTGTATTTCTCAAATTTTGGGTTTGACTTGAGGAATATTTAGTCCTAATCAGTTGTCGCATTACACGTCGTATGATCAGCATCCAAACTGTTTGAAAATAGCTATTGTACTCGGGGTTCAGGGAGTGAGAGAGTTAAACATATAATTTTGATGAAAGCCATCCGCAATTAGTTCACTTAACTCCAAACGGTATTGATAAGTTATCAAGACCAATTGACCAAAGGTAGACAAGGCACAACTTGAAGATATAGTTAAGAATGAAGATAAATATAATTATTCAGAAAAAGAAATTAAGCTAATGTTATATTATTTCATTGCACTAAGCTGATATTTTATCTCAACGGACCTTTATGAAAGGTAATAATGTCAAACAATTGACAGGTTTGATGATTTTTAAAATATAGTTTAGTTAAATCCCTTCTCAAAACAGTTGCTAAATTTCAGGTATTTTGACTTAAGAAGTGGGTCTCAAACAGTTTGACGTAAGGCGGTGCATAAATTAACAAAACCTTAAACAGACCAAGCAGCAATTTTATGATAAAAATCTATAGACTTATACATGCATAGGGGACTATGTTAGTATTTACAAATGCAATGTAAAAACGTCAACCATTAAATTTCTTTAAAGAATTCAATATTTTAACTGAGTGTAAAATAGTTTGGCGCCTGATCAGACATCACATTACTCGGCGGTCGATCAGGGGCTCGTTTAATAAAACTTCTTACGACAAATGTTGTCGTAAGTCAAATCTTTGAAATACATTCAATATACGAATTCTGTCTAATCCTGTCTTGAGACATTTCTTTGGAAGCGTCTTGAAAAGAGATAGCACAAGACAGGATTAGATGGAGAAAAAAAATGAGACTTTTATAATCTGGCCCCGACTGTTTGCAAAGGGCATGTTGCTTTTGTAATGAAAACACCCTTATTGGACAAGGAGGATAGCACTATGACTTACAAATGAATTTACCCGTGTCAAACAGTTTCGGTCCAGATGACGTCGAATAATTCGGCGTCTGATCAGGATAGAACATATTTGCAAAGTCAAATCAAGCGATCTTAAGTAGCTATGTGGTTTAAAACAGTTACCTAAAACCCGTTTCAAGTGTTGAAAATAGGTTACCACTTTAAGAAAGTTGAAAGTAAAGACGAATTCAACTTAATGCCATTATACTTTACTTTCAGTCTGCTTTAAGCTATCATCTGCTGGGATATAGAACCTTTTTCTAATTGTGAAAAACCATAACATTACAAAGTGGAAATATTTTCTTCAATGAAGGAAAAAATGCAAAACATGCATATTTTTAGGGCGATGGGTTGAGGGATGATACACAATTGCAAACTCTTTGTTTAGGTCAAGGTCACCTTACCGATGTTTTGTAAAGGTGTGGGTATGTCGTACGAGTCTCCCATATTTTCGTAGTCTGGTCGTCTCACAGGACTTTTCGATGTGCTGCGCTTCTTGGATTTGATATAAACATTATGCGTAGCAGTCTGAAGAAAAGAAATAAACTACATTTATGAAATGTTTACGTATTTCCAAATTGCCTGCAGTAGTCCAGGTTTGAACTCTTTAACCCCTGTAATTTAAAATTGACAATCCCAGTTTTAAAATCAAACTTTGGTCTAGTCCGTTATTTTCAGTATTGATTTTAGGTAAAATGTTCTTGAAAGTTCTTCAAAAATGAGTGGCAAATATCTCAGAGTCCTATTACACCTAAAGTCATTCGATATTTGATCAGTTAACCCTCACACCCTCAGTGGCGCCATAAAGCGCATTTGAAAACAATTTTGATCATGATCAGAATTGTTTGTCACTTGTTTTGAAATAACGTCAGTTATACTGCCTTAATTTAATCTTTTAAACGATATTGGAGACAACAATATTAAAGCAGACGACAATATGGCGTTGAAGGAGTAAAACCCTCACGATAAGTTTGATCATGAAAGGGTTAAAAGACTATTTGTTACTTAGATTGAAACAGATCAACATTTTCCGAGATGAATAATTTTCTACATCTTATTCAGTAACATTTGCAATACGTAAAATTAGTTAACGGGGTTAATAGAATTAAGCACGGGTTTTGTTAAAGACAGAGGCTTCTCTACCCGACGGTGGTCAGTTCCCGGTCGGAAACGAACTTTTAATAGCTAGGTTCCGACAGGAACAGACCAATCGAGGATAAAGAAGCCCCCGTCTCTAACACAATTCGTGCTACATTATGTGTTTGGCTTAAATACACTCAAAACAAAAGTAAATGAACAGATTCGTACAGTAATCATTTTTATTGCGTAGTACTTATTCCGTATCTACTCCATTAGCAACAAACAACTGTGTTAATTAAGGTCGCGCTAGTTTAACACTGATTTACATGTAGCAATGTTATCTACACTTTGAATAACGTACCTGAATAGGTAGGGTATCCATAACTAAGCTCCCCATTATACTAGCACTGTCTCTATTCTTGCTTCAACGATGATTTGGAACTTTTTAAGTTTAATCACTTTTGTATAATTAACACAGTTTGTAACCACACATACACGTATTAACTACAATATATCACCACAGTGATTGTAATCCTTTCTTCATAGTTGCATCCCCTAAGAATTTGTTCTGTTAACGTTAGAGTAATTTCAAAGATTACATTGAAACCACTATTCTTCACCAATCAAAGCGTTTGAGCTAAAACAGTAACGGACATTCCAAACTAGTTTGGAGCCAGATCAGATGAGGAATATAATGATGTCTGATACGGCTCTCTGACACTCTGATTAAAAAATTGTCTTCATAAAAATGATGTTCTCTATTTTGATCATGTACATGTACATTGTATTTAGTTTCGTTTGAACAGAAAAATATCCTTTTTCAAAATTTGTCGACCATTTATGAATTTACATAAGAGATAACGTGTTTCTTTCGTAGTGAACGCGTTTCTGTTAAAAGAATAGTTTCCATTAAAACAGTTTTGAGATAGACCAAACGCCTGGAAACCCAACGTCTGACCAGGCTCAAAAATGTTTATCACTCAGATCAAGACAAATCTTCACTCATTACGATAAAGCTTCGGCCATTGTATCTAAAAACACATTTATGAAATAAAAGCAGACGACAATTGGTTAAAGCAGATGACGTCAAGGCAGTGAAGGAGTTAGTTATACAGGAAATTATTGTAGCAATTTTCTGCATCAATCATCTGATTTAGACTGTGCATAAGTTTAAAACAGAATGCCCGCTTTGTATAGATGAGATAATTATTTCTATTAATCACTTATTATTATTATTATCCTTATTTTTATAGTAATACACGAAAATGGAATGAAATGTAAAATATTTAATAAACCATTTATTTTAATGAGAGAGGCAGATATGTTTAGAATATGATCAGAAGTCGAATGACTTGTCATCTAATCTTACTCCAAACTGTTTGCAATGAAATTAAATGAGTTATCACAATCCCAGAACAATGTATAAAGCAACCAGCTTAATTCCAAATAATATCATATCGGATGCTGAATATCCAGTTATATCCTTTATCAGGTTGAAGTGAACTGGCTAATATTATTCGGTCAATATATAATAATGGAGGATACAGTGGAGAAAACATTATTCTTTCCCGTTTAAACGCAAACGTATAGCTTTGAAATGGAGAAAATGGCACATTTTGACAAATCTGAATTTTCATTTTTATCTGAGTGGCAAACAGTTTGAAGGCTGATCAGACGCCGGGTTACCCGAATGGAAATATTCGTTTAGCGTAAACGCGTTTAATGGGAAAGAATAACGTTTTCTCCACTGTATCTATAAATTGTCTCAAGTATATTCTAACCTTTAAGATGCTCTATAATTCTCTTCTGCAAAATGTTGGTCTGAACTAATTCTTTAACTTTATATGTCTATATTCATTCGTCAAAGAGTATAAGAGTTTCACACAGTTTGAACCCAGAAGAGACGCATAGTTACTCGGTGTCTCAGCTGGATGCAACAGTTATCAGAGATTCGGCAGCAAAGTGCATGATGTTCAATATGTGTTCCCCGAGACATCGGCGATGCAACACTATAGACATTTCTCAAGACAAAACCGTTTCATACATCATACATAGATATAATTGGCAAGATTCATACACAGAGCATCCAAATGAGCATTTCATTTGTGTTCCTTTTCGCGTTATTTATAGCCAGTTCGTTTTTCTATGTTAAAAATATAGTGGCCGTTAAAGACAGGTTTGTCCAAACAATCTATTCAATGTCCGCCTATCGAGTGCGGATATCTGCTTAACTCTTCGTCAGCTACAATCTCGTCTGCTTCCCAATCATCGTCTGCAATTGCTTTGAAACATATTTCAAGCTATTTTATCTTTGAAGAGTCTTGAGACGAGGGTCAAACAGTTTGGATCCTGATCAGACGCCGCATATTGCGGCGTCTGATCTGGATCAAAACTGTTTGCAAATACTAGGAAAGTGACGACTTGCAGACGAAGGGTTGATTTCAAGGAAACTGGCTCTTAATGCGATGTACATTATATATTACTTAACACTTTACGTACAATAATGAATTTCTAATAGTCTCTTAACACTTTCACTGCCCTAAACGATATTACCGATTTTACAGAACAGAACAGAACAGAACAGAATTTTATTCAACTTGTACACAATCAGGTACCTCGTTAAACATCAAACAATCATACAATACAAACATACATACATGGTCACTGTAGTTTATGGTAATTATTAGTAAAGGTCTAAACTTGAAGTAATACAATTAAAGTAGAAAGCCATAGAGAGCACGTAGAAAGCACTGTAGAAAGCATTGTACTGTAGAAAGTACTGTGCATCTTACTGTAATTTATGCACTTTCTCTATAAAGTATTTAACAAAGTTAAGCTGTTAATATTTCTAACCTTCCTTATTTAGGAGAATGAACTATGCAATTTTGCAGATAAATTAGACGATTAATTGATTTTTATGGTTGTTAAAAAGACACATTCACTGCCATATACATGTACTATCGTCTGCTTTTAGCCCATTTGCGACCAATTGATTCTTTCAAGCTTATATATTGTATTAGTCCATTATGCGCGTAAGGGTGCCTGGTCTAAATTTCATTTTCGTTTTGTCGTATATTGAAATTCCTATGAGCAAACAGTGTAGACACTGAGCAGACGCCGCATAATTCGGCGTCTGATCAGGGTCTATTTAGTGCTTGCATTTGTGCCTTTTATAAGACGCTAGGCACAAATGGGTTAAAATGCCGTCAACTTGTATATCTCAAAATCAGAATTCTACGTATTTTGACCTAAGAAATATTGATTATGTAAAAATGTCAAAAATATTAGATTTGGATCAAACGCTGAGTACCTCGGCGATATTGTCGATACTGTCATGGACTCATTACTTTCAGACCATTTTATTGTTAACCTCTAGGACTGATTGTTTGTTAGAGATGTGTGCATCACAAGGACTCTTTCTTTTGATTTCTAAATCAATCAGTTCAGTTCAGTTCAGTTTATTGGCATGTCAGCAAATTGTTGGCTGTGGTCAATTACAAATGCATAGAAGGGTATGGCGAAGGCGTTACATGTTTAATTAATACATACACATGGTTATCATGATATAACCACATTTATAACATAACAGACGGCGTGAGCGTTGAATAACACCCGTTGTTTAAATGTCATATATAACTAGTTATATAACTATGCAAATGAGGTACGCCACGACGTTGTTTACTTGTGACGTCGTTGAAATGCGTTCTATGCGCGTTCGATTTCCAACGTCTTCATTCCATCATGTAGATTCATTTTATAGATTTTTGGTGAAATTAATCAATATTAGATCTAGAACTACATGAAAGTGTTTATTAAGACATATAACAACATAAACATTATGCTAGTTACGGGGTTAATTTGGAACAACTTTTTTCCTTTATAGATCTACTTATATCGCGCTTAGCATTCACTTGACCTCAAAGGCTGCGATAAATAACATTACTAGGTTTTGTTATAAAAAGAATATAACATTCGTGATAATAATTTATTGGATTTATCAAACTCGTCGTTTTAGAAAACGATAAAAACTCGGCAAAGCCTCGTTTTTATCGTTTTCTAATAAATTATCAACACTCATGTAATATCCTATATGTATAACATAATTATTATGCAATCTATACAACATTTAACCATAGACATAGCCTACATTGGAGACGTTTTTCGCCCCGGAGTAACCAAAACTGTTCGCCAATCAGGCAGATATAAGTTGCCGAAAACTGTAAAAATGTGTCCATATCTTCATTGTATTGTATTGCGTGTTTTGCGCTGAATTTCATCCAAACGGGAAAAGAATGATGTCTTCCCCATTGTACCTTTTACATTTTTCTACATTGATGTTATCACGAGTAGTATAACCGACTTCCTACATGTACAACCCATTTATACCCAGTCGATTCTTCCATGCTTATATATTTGATTAGTCCATTTTTATCAAAGGTATGCCTGGTCAAAACTTTCATTTTCATTTTGTTCTATATTGAAATTCCTATCAGCAAACAGTGTAGACTCTGATCAGACGCCGCATAATGGGCGTCTGATTAGAGTCTACACTGTTTGCCTATGTCCCGTATATGGGATCGTGGGCACAAATGGGTTAAAGCAGACTACGAGTCAAGCATAAATATCCCGAAAATCTCCTATCTTAAAACAATGAAAACAAAGTGTGAGGAAAAGAGGATAACTTGTCATTGGTCCGGAAAAGTACATAGATACTGATATGAAAAAATAAGCGATGCAGACACGGACCAAACTGTCGAATGAACCATACTCCGACTCAGTAATATTATTCACATCTAAAATTACAACCACTATGACTATCTATCATCTAACATTGTCTTACAGTGGAGAAAACATTATTTTTCCCAATAAACGCGTTTACGCTAAAACTATTATTGCAATTGCAAACACTTTGGAGTCAGATCTGACGTCGGGTAACACGGCGTCTGATCAGGCTCCAAACTGTTTGCTACCAAGATAAATATGAATTATCAGAATTGTCCAGAAGTTGTACTTTGCTACGTTTTAGTGCTTTGCGTCGTTTGCATTTAAACGGGAAAGAATAACGTTTTCTCTACTGTATATAATAAGGGAAAATGTCCCTAGGAATGAACACATGCTCGTTAAAGACATATCCTATACAACTATACAGACCCTGATCACGAGCTTCCGAACTGGGTCTGCACAGTTTTACTCATAACATGCTAAATGAATCAGCAGGGTCCAAAGTTTTAAAGGATTTGTGTTGAGTCTGAAATCGTTCCCAAGCATTTGATTGGTTAGATTTGGGCAAAAGCTCAAATCCGACCAATCAAATGCTTGAGAACTCAACTCAGACTTCAATTTACAACCTTGTTGCCAGGAAAGTGATTTAAAACGTATTCGTGGTATTTATATTAACATTGTTTAAACTCTTAAAGTAAGTATTTGACATTTATATTCAACGAATTACGACCGGAACAAGAACTTAACATTGCCGAGAAACTGTCGACCAAGCGCATTTTAATGACTGGCCACTTTGACAATGGATCGCCAGCCTTGAAGTCAATTATATCGCATATTGCATAAAAATGAAGCACACTATTGACTAGCTGTGACAACTATTGCAAACAGTTTGGATCCAGAAGAGACTACACCGAAACACTGTGCGTCCTCTACCATTAGCGTGTTCAATAACCACTATTTGCAGTTTGTGTCCCGTGTGCAGCAAACAGAGTAGAGTAGAGAAAACATCCCCCACAAAAAAAATCCCGGTTATGCTTAACTATTATTTTCATTGCAAACAGATTGGAGCCAGATCAGACGCCGGGTTACCCGGCGTCTGATCAGGTTCTAAACTGTTTGCCACTCAGATTAAAACTGATAGTCAGAATTGTCAAAAATTTGTCTTTTTCTATATTTCATTGCAATGCGTTTGCGCTTGAACGGAAGACTAACGTTTTCTCCACTTTATTTTAGACGTGTAGGCAACTTGCAATCGATGGCCATCGACGGTCAACGATTTCCTTGTGAGAACTATTGTAGAGGACAAACATTTTGCAGATGAAATCTGCCAAACAAACTAAAAGTTAACCTATTTTCTTTCAACGTATCCAAGGGCTGCCATTTCTCCGGATTTTTCCGAAATCTTCGGATTTTTATTCCAACAGATGGAAGCTTAAAACAGGCTGAAAGTAAAGCAGAATGCGCCTTAAGGCGCATTCTGCTTTACTTTCAACCTGATTTAAGCACCACGTGTCTTAAAACTAGAAACAGACTATGGCTTAAAGGTATAATCAGGAAAATCGGGCATGAAAAATTGAAAAATTTGAAATCTTAGGATTTTTTTATCAACTTATGGCAGGCCTGATATCCATGCTTAACACTTATCTGTTTTATATATCAATATTAAATTGTAGGCCTCTATATGATAATCAAAAGATTGGACTCTGAACAGATTCAGAGATACTTGGAGTCAGATTCGGTCCCAATAAGTTTTCAAACTGCAAGATACATGGACGGTTTTTGGCAGATATGGGGACAATGTGGCATCTGATCTGGATCTTAATTGTTTGCACATTGTAGTAAAGTTACGACTAGAAGATTTAGAGTTACAGTGGAGAAAACGCCATTCTTTCCAAATAAACGCATTTACGCTAAAACTATTATTTCAAGTACAAACAGTTTGGATCCTGATCAGACGCTGGGTTACCCGGCGTCTGATCAGGCTGCAAAATATTTGCCATTCAGCTTAATATTAATACTAAGAATTGTCTAAAATTTGTCAATTTCTACATTTCAGTGCAATGCGTCTGCGTTTCGTTTGTGTTTAAACGGGAAAGAATAACGTTTTCTTCACTATACATGTAAAGCAGCCGTTTTATTCTGGCCAAGTAGTCTAGATATTATTCATCAGCAATAAAAGTGCATACATGTAAGTAGCTGTTTTCTTCCTTGTACATCCCATCCCTGCCCTTCAAATAGTGATTGCAACAAGTACCACTACGTTATACTATCATGTTTATACGAAATGAAACGTAAACGCATTAAAAATATAGAAAATTGCAGGTTTTGTAAAGATTATTGTTTTTTATTTGATTCCCAAACAAATTCAGTCCGATCTGACTCCAAACTATTTGCAATGCGACATCATTCCCCACTACAAACACTTTTACTAGGAAAGGATGAGTCATTAAACTAGTACATATTTTGGGAAAGAATAGCGTCTTCACCACTGCACTCACGCATCGTGACTATGGAGCGCTAGGGTTAAATGTACATGTACAGTGGTGAACACCCTATTCCTTCCTGCTTACACGCAAACAAGAAAACGCAAACGCATTGAAATAAAAATAGAAAATTAAGTTTTTAAAGTGTCTAGATAATTATTCTAATCTGTGTAGCAAACAGTTTGAAGCCTGAACAGACACCGGCTTACCCGGCGTCTGTTCAGGCTCCAAACTGTTTCCAATGGACATAATTATATTAGCATAAGTGCGTTTATCGGGAAAAAATAAAGTATTCAACAGTGCGAATCAAAAATCCGCCAATGGCAGTATGACCGAATTACACCCGCTTTTACACTGCTGTCTCCCTTTATCGGCATTCCAAACAACGACTCCCTCCTTACAACGACCCTTGCCGCAGTTCCCAAACCAAGACAATTATGTCTAACGTTTTTACTGCTCTCAATATCGACTGCTTAAAATGGTCGTCTGTTGTTTTTCTCAAAGTTACATAAAAGTGGATATTTTGAATGAATAAATCTAATGACAAGTGACAAATAGCTTGGATCCAGATCAGACGCTGTGTCTGATCTTGAGTCAAGCTGTTTGCAAATGTAAGACAAGTCATAATATTCCCTCCCTATAACGACTCCCTCCGAACAACACACAATATATGTGTCTCCCATTGGATGTCGTTGAAAGAGAGGGAGCACTGTACTTTGTCCATATATATATATTTACTATTAAAAATCTTAAGTGCATTATAAGAGAAAGAAAGAGTTTTTTGTTCTATTTTCATTGTTTTGGTTGAGCTTTCGTGGTATGTCTTAGCTACATTGCAACTAGTGTACATCTTAGCATCCCGATGTCATTACAGTGGAGAATCTGTTATTCTTTCCCGTTTAAACGCAAACGTACGCAAGCGTAAAGCGCTAAAACGTAGAAATGAACAACTTTTGGACAATTCTGATATTTCATGTTTATCTTGGTGGGAAACAGTTTGGAGCCTGATCAGACGCCGGGTTACCCGGCGTCTGATCTGGCTCCAAACTGTTTGCACTGCAAATAATAGTTTTAGGTTAAACGCGTTTATTGGGAAAGAACAACACATTCTCCACTGTATTTAACATAAGCACTGACTGAGGATGTATGATATACCCGTACCACTAAAAGAGTGTATTGATACGAAAAGAAGGCATTTGCATTTTATAGTGTAGAAAACGTTATACTTTCCCAATAAACGCGTTCGCGCTAAAACTATAATTTCCATTGCAAACATTTTGGGTTGGGTCCGGTCCTCTGGTCCTCCTCCCCTTGTTACATTTATCCGCACATGGCATGTACAATGTGCATATAGTATACATTGAGAGTGAAAGGGTTAAACGCAGCTAAACTAGTCAGAGCAGCAAACAGTTTGGAGAATGATTCATGAGACGCCAGGCTACATGTACGTGGCGTTTGATCAGGCTCCAAACTGTTACAATAGAAATAATTGTTTTATTTAGGAGAAAATAATGTATTTTCCAATTATGGGAGGAGGGAGTGTCTATTTGCTTTGGCGGATGTACTTTTGGTTAAAAACTTAAAATTATAAAAACCCAACTTACGCCCCCTCATCTTTATTACCCTGTTATGTCGTAAAATGAAGGTTTATGGATATATATTATTTTATGAATACCTATACTGATCAATGAATAGACACTTAACACAGTTTCTAATGTATTTTATCAATGCTCTGCTGTTTATTTTTGGAACAGACATTACACATTCAGCAGTTTATACCTATTTTACAGACGTGCCATCTATTTACCCCCTCTGGAACATAAAATGAACAATTCCAGTTTCAAATTTAGACCAGCCTTATTCTTATCATTTTATTTATTTTACAATACATTCCAAACTGACAAACAGTGAAGACTCTGGTCAGAGGCCCCTACATTGTTGATCGGGCTCAGAAAGATTTGAAATTGACATAATTAGTTTAGCATATAATTATTTATATCCTAATGTACTTGAAGTTTGCTAAGCAACAAAGGTATAACCTAAATAGAAACCAATGCATCGACCCTATCACTTTCTCACTTTATAAATTTCCACAGTTTTGCCCATTTCAACATGTAGATGTCAATTCTACAGGTTCTAATTTGACTTAAACATGTAAATGTTCCATGCAGGTTCCCTGCATTACAGTGGAGAAACTGTTATTCTTTCCCGTTTAAACGCAAACGTACGCAAACGCAAAGCACTAAAACGTAGAAAAGAACAACTTTTGGACAATTCTAAAAATTCTTGCTTATCTTGGTGACAAACAGTTTGGAGCCTGATCAGACGCCGGGTTACCCGGCGTCTGATCTGGCTCCAAACTGTTTGCACTGCAAATACTAGTTTTAGCGTAAACGCGTTTATTGGGAAAGAATAACAGATTCTCCACTGTAGCTGCCACCTGTCATGAATGCTACAAATATATCGTCGTTTTAATTGTCACTTAACGCAGGTTTGAAAATTCAACTCGACAAAATGTCATACCTGTATATTGCTTATTTTACTCAAACCAACTAAATTCCCTCTCTACAACGACACCCAATGGGAGACACAGATTGTGAGTGTTGTTCAGAGGAAGTCGTTACAGGGAGGGAAATTTCAAGACTTGGATTACATTTGCAAACAGCTTTAATCCAGATCAGACGCCGCGTAACGCGGCGTCTGATCTGGATTGAAGCCGTTTGTCATTCGTCATTATATATATTCTATCAAAACGTCCACTCATATGTAACTTTGAGAAAAAACAACAGACGACAATTCTAAGCAGACATAATGCAGCAGTAAAAGTGTAAGACATAAATGTCTTGTTTGGGGAACTGTGGCAAGGGTCGTTGTAAGGAGGGGGCGTTGTTGGGATGGCCGTTGTAGGGAGGGAGCACAGTCAAACCAGTATTTAGCGTCAAGTCAATTAAGAAGCACGTCGATCTAAATGCATTTACTTCTTAACCCATTATCCATAGATTGTTTCTAGTTTAAGACATACAACCACCTCAAGCAGATTGAAAGTAAAGAAGAATGTGCCTTATGACGCAGTCTGATTTACTTCCAGTCTGCTTTAAGCTTACATCTGCGAGGATATTGAAAATAATTATATTGATTTGACAGTCATTCCTTAATTGTTTAGATCAAGATCAGACGACGCTTAATGCGGCTTCTGATCTAGTTGAAAAGTTTGACATTCCTCTTAAAGTTAATTCAATTTAAAATGCATTATTTTGCGGACGCCTATTCCAAATCAGGCAATATTACATGTACGACTTGATAACGTTTATTGAACGAACAAATCTAGTTTTGAACTGTAGCTGAGAAGAAGTTATTCTATCCTAATAAACGCGCTTATGTTATTAACATTGTCAACTGCCTGGCACCTGATCAGATGCCAAATAAATTGACACCTAAAACTTGACAATAATCGATAACATTTTTTAAAATAAAATGTCATTTTCTATATGTTGTTCCATTGAGTTTGTATTCAGATTCGTTTAAAATATGGGGGTGTATAGCCTTGAAATGGGAGTGGCCTGTTTTATTTGCTTATCCGCATTAGACTTATATTTACATGTACAGTGAAAATACATTATCTTTTCTCGTTTAACTCTTTGAACCCTAATCCCGCATATAGGCGTGCTTTTCAAACAGTGTAAATGTGAATAGTACACTTGTCCTATGCAAACAGTGAAGACCCAGATCAGAGGGCTACGAAAGGAGCCCTCTGATCAGGGTCTTCACTGTTTGTCATAATGTCAAACATTGACAAAAACAACCCTTAAAAGTCATAAATGGACTAGACTAAAATGGAAACTGGAATTGTCCATTTAAAGTTTCAGGGAGGAAAGAGTTAAGCGACATCAAACACAAATGACATGCAATAAAATGTAGAACATGTATGGTTATTGAACTACATGTAGTCAGAAGACTTTTTTATGGATGATAAACACTTTGGAGTCTGGTCAGGCGCCGAGTTGCACGTACATGTATTACGTGTAATTCTAACTGGACAAGCGGTTATTATTAAACAAAAACAAAAAACAAAAAAACGTTTGCGCCTAAACAACTTTATCCATCGCAAACAGTTTTGAATTTATCAGCACCAGGTTTCTTAGCGCCTGGTCAGGATCCTAACTGTTAACCACCCATATCAATAAACGAATTGCCGACATTTAGTTTCGTTCAAACGTGAGAAAATTAACGTCTTCTCCTCTGTGTGTACGACTAAGAATAATCTTTAATGGCTTTTTAATTCGTTACACAATTGCATTTTGCAAGTGTCATTTAGTACAACCTACCGATAATATGTCGCCAATGAGGTTTGCACTTATATTCGTGTCTCGATAACACGACCTCGCCTTATGCATTCAGCACTAATGCAGAGTACATTAGTTATTACCTCACAGTGCACCTATGAAAAATACACTTGTCCCATGCAAACCATGTAAGCCCTGATCAGATATCTCCTCTGGTCGTTTTGTTATATTTTATAAACTGCTGTTTCCGTTGGAAGTTTCAGAAGTGATTGTGAATTATTTAAATTGTATCCGTATTTCCAAGATGAAACATGGCGTTGCCACTTTTATATGTATGAGTTAGTTTGACAAAATCGAATTCGAAATATCAAAATGCAACTGTTGAAATTCAATATACATGTAAACCATATGCCCGTCAATTGCAAACAGAACCTTGGAAGAGTACACGTGTCCGAAACAAACAGTGAAGACCTAGATCAGAGGCCTTCTTAGTTAGGAGCCCTCTGATCTGGGCAGTCACTATTTGTCATATTGCAATGCATGGATTATACTAATTAGGAACTGGTATTGTCTATTTGAAGTGTAGGTTACATGTATATACATGCAACTCCTTTCTAACCCGGATCTGTCAGTCTACAAAAGATAATGTTCTATCAGGCTATCACATAACCGGAAGTAATACGAATGAGTTCGTGTGGCCTCGTGGGTTGAAGGTTAAACTAAAATCCGAACACTAATCTCACACTTTTAATCCTTTTATGGAATCATGACCATCTCGACAACTATTTTTGTGAGATAACCATGACTCCATAAAATGATCAAACAAAGGCTACATGTATACTTACAGTGGAGAAAACGTTATTCTTTCCCGTTTCAACGCAAACGAAACGCAAACGCAAAACACTTAAATGTAGAAAATGACAACTTTTTGACAATTCTGACTTTTCATTTTTATCTGAGTGACAAACAGTTTGGAGGCTGATCAAACGCCGGGTTACCTGGTGTCTGATCAGGCTCCAAACTGTTTGTACCGGAAATATCAGTTTAAGCGTAAACGTGTTTATCGGGAAAGAATAACGTTTTCTCCACTGTACATGTACATTCGGAAAAGCCGATAAACTTACGTGCAGATTCGAACCTCGATATAATGTGTCTCGAGCTGGTAAATTAACCCGTAGTCCTAAAGTTGAATCTTATTATTTAGATCTCGATGAGTCAAACATGGCCGAATTTTAACTTTCTGTTAGGAAGTTGGTGAATACATTATGTCCTTTACAGGGATCCAGATAAGTTAAAAGAGGGCGTACAGTGGAGAATCTGTTATTCTTTCCCAATAAACGCGTTTACGCTAAAACTATTATTTGCAGTGCAAACAGTTTGGAGCCAGATCAGACGCCGGGTAACCCGGCGTCTGATCAGGCTCCAAACTGTTTGCCACCAAGATAAACAAGAATTATCAGAATTGTCCAAAAATTGTTCTTTTCTACGTTTTAGTGCTTTGCGTTTGCGTACGTTTGCGTTTAAACGGGAAAGAATAACAGATTCTCCACTGTAATCTGAACAAACAAACATTTTCAAACATTATCACTTACACAGCACCAAATTAAATAGTGTTACTACATATGAGAATCGTATCTTGGAGACAATTCTAATGAGTAGTGGCACCATAGGGTTTAAATAAAGATTTTAGTATTTGAAATACCCCACTTACATGGAGCCCTGATTTAGATCAAAATTTCAACGATCCTCATTTAAATATGCAACACTGATGTATTGGTAATATTGAAAGCTGACATCAACTTACGATTTAATTATTTTAACACGATGTACAATACTCTCAATTACTATCACTAAAACAAGGGCTAAATGATTTCTTCAGTTGAAATTCAAAAACTTTACTCATTAATACCCACAACCCCATATATGGGACATAGGCAAACAGTGTGGACTCTGATATGATGTCGCATAATGCGGCGTCTGATCAGAATCTACACTGTTTCCTGATAGGGTTTTCAATATAAAACCAAACGTAAATTGAATTTAGACCAGGCACCCCGTAGATTATTTATTTAGTCATACAACCTTAAATTTAACCTTTAAACGTGTTTTGCAGACACGAATACTGAAGCAGACGACAATTAAGCGGTGAAGGGGTAAACATCTCCCGAATAATTTGACCATGAAAGTGTTAACGTGGCTAAGCCTCGTTTTAACTTTAAAGTTGGGTAAGTGAGTGTAAATTCTCGAGTTTAGACTGTATTTCAGACATATACATGTACACTATCGAGCTATGGACGATCAGCTGCAAATGTTGCAAGTATAATGTATACCTTAACGGTAGGTACACTCATGAATATATTCATACCTCACCAACTAGGGTAAAAAAGTCAATGTAAATGTGTACGAATCTTCGTTCGCTTATTGTGAGCGAAACCGTGACAGTAATTTGATATACAAATAAATAAATATACACATCTACAGTATAGGAAACGCTATTCGTTCCCGTTTAAACGCAAACGAAACGCAAAAGCAATGCAATAAAATTAAGTTTATTAAGTCTTAGTAGCAAACAGTTTTGAGCCTGATCAGACACCGGGTAATCCGACGTCTGATCAGGCTCAAAACATTTTGCAACAGCCATCTCTGAGTGTAGGTATTCTTTTGACTCGAGTTATGACAATATCTCTTAGAGCGCTGTCATTGTTGGATACATGTACTACAGTTCTCCCTCCCTACAACGACCCTCCAAACAACGATTCCTTCCTTACAACAACGCTTGTCACTGTTCTCAAAACAAGACATTTGTGTCTACCACTTTCTCTGCTGCAATAGTCTGCTTAACATTGTAGTTTTCTGTTTTTTCTCAAAGTTACGTATACAATACGTAGAAAGTTATCATAAGAAATATAATGACGAATGACAAAGACATAGACTCCTGATCAGACACTAAGCTACGCGACGTCAGATCTGGATTAAAACTGTTTGCAAATGTAAGCAAAGTCTTAAATTTCCCTCGCTATAACAACTCTCTCCAAACCTTGTCTTCCGTTGGGCATTGTTTCAAAGAGAGAGCACGGTATCACAATATTATAAACTGGAATAGATGCCATAGTTCACACACTGGGCATTAAGGAAAATGCCTATATATGGAATGAAATAACAGTGACAATGTGTCTATCTTGGCCTTTTATCGTTTATTTGCTCTGTGTTATATCTTACAGTGTAGAATTATTTCCCAATAAACGCGTTTACGCTAATACTATTATTTCCACTGCAAACAATTTGGGACCAGATCAGACGCCGGGTAACCCGGCGTCTGATCAGGCTCCAAATTGTTTGCCACTCAAATTAAAATGAATACTTAGAATAACTAAAATGTTGTATTTTTCTCCATTCTAGTGATTTGTGTTTGCGTTTCGTTTGCGTTTAAACGGGAAAGAATAACGTTGTCTCTACTGTACCATGCTGTTTCTCTCCCTCCCCTGTCAGTGTACATGTACATGTACCAGGGGACCACCAGTCATTACAGAATACGGACTCATACCATTTCCTTAATAAACCTGTTATCTATAATTTATGCAATTGGCCTGGTTTGTTTAAACTGTTTTCATCTATAAATCGCCTTTTGGCGATATGTTGTTGTTTCTAAGAAAGATTGACGTCCTAACTAAACGTCATGTAATGATGGTACAATTATCACTTCCCTTAGCAAACTACCCTGTAAATGATCTTAACTTGTCCGGGTATATAGCATTTGGAACTGTTTTAAAGACCCTGAAGATTGGCATCTTAAAACAGTGTAAAAGGATAACAGTAACAAGTGGTTATAAACACACGAACCAACTTCTGTATGTATTGTAGATCCTCTCTATTACATCCATTAACAAAATGATAATTGATTTTTTTATGAAAGACAGGTTACAGCTTAAAGTCCCATTGTGTTTTCAGACCTTTTCATAATGTCTGAAATACAATAACGGTTAATAATAATGTTTGAACATTCTAATGGGCCAAACTGATCTATGAAATGATGAAGACGGACCTAAATCACCAAAAAGGGCGATTTAAAATCATAACAAACCGAAAATAGAGCGTCTGCCATAAACCTTACCACACGGCTTAGTATCACGTGATACAGCCGGGGTCAACATCACCGTGTGCAACCGCAATTACCTTCGACGGTCGATCCATCAGTCAGTTAGACTATCACACTTTTTTGTCCGCTCTCTAACTCGAATATCTTTAATCCGATCTTCCACAAACTTGCTGAAAATGTTCATTGATATAAAATCAAGGTTTAGTTTGATTACTACTAAAATCGCATAAGGTGTTTTTGAGTTATTGCCTGTTAATAAAATGACTGTTTCAGTCATTTTTGCACTCTAAAACAAACAGTTTTTATCGGATATTCACCAAACATGCTGAAAATATTTATTCATATAAAATTCAGGTCTAGTTTGATTATTACTAAAATCGCAAGTGGCATACCTAAGTTTTTGCCCTTTATGTATTAAAAAATGACTGTTTTCAGCAAGGTTTGCTCTCTTACAGAAATACGTTTTATTGGATCTTCACCAAATTTGCTGAAAATATTTATTGATATAATATCAAGGTTTAGTATGATTACTACTAAAAGCGCATAAGGTATATCTAAGTTATTGCCTGTTTATTAATGAAAAATGACGGTTTCAGTCACTTTTTGCACTCTAACACATACAGTTTTTATCGGATATTCATTAAACTTGCTGAAAATGTTTAAGTATATAAAATTTAGGTTTAGTTTGATTATTACAAAAATCGCATGTGGCATATCTGAGTTTTTGCCCTTTATGTATTAAAAAATGACTGTTTCAGCATTTTTCAGCAATAACTCAGACATGCCTTATGCGATTTTGCTAGTTATTGAACCTGACCTAGATTTTATACTAATAAACATTTGTAGCAAGTTTGGTGAAGATCCAAAAAGAAATGTTTGAGTTAGAGAGCGGACAAGGCTGAAACAGTCATTTTCAGCAAGCTCAAGGTATACATTCTCTATAGTTTATTTGACCGTTTACCCACAGTGAAAGATATGTACACGTTGTTATTGAATCTCATAGTGTTTAACCCTGTGCCTACTTTACGGAGTTTACAAACTATTTGAATCTAAAAAGACGCCGCGTAACGTGGCGTCTCATCTGGATCCAAACTATTTGACACTCGTCTTAAGGTTTGTTTAATTAAAACAATGCATAAATCTAAACTGAACACATTTTGCAGACGACAATGTCGAAGCAGACATCTGTGCAGCAGAATAAGGGTTATCCAGATGTTCCAGCTAAACATGTAAGCGAGAGTAATCTGAACAAATCTAACATTTTCTCACTCATTTCAGCACCGAATGCTATGGTGTTACTACTGATTAAACCGTCTATTCGAGACACTTTTAATGAGTATGACACCATTGGGTTTAAAAGCAGAAATAAAGATTTAAGTTTTCGAAATACTTCCGTTATCTGGAGCCCTGTATTTACAGAGTTGTCCTTCTTTCCATTCACAAGGGAGGCTTTTTAATTGGTGCTAGCACAAAAATATTATAAATAAAATTTAAAAAGCGAATTGCTTAGATAAAACCGGTTTTTGTGAAAGAATCACGTCCCACGTAGTTCAAATGGGACCCCAAACAACCGTTTTATGCAGGTTTCTCAAAAGCACAATGCGGCTTTAAAGCAAACTGACAGTAAAGAAATTTTCTGTTTAACTGTCACCATTCTTTAAGAAGCCACCTGTCTTAAACACCTTATATTTCATACAATTTAAGTATCGTGACAAACAATTTTTTTGTGTTACTGTATATGACTTTTGTAAATAAATATTTACCCGACACCTATAGAGAACATAACCGATAACGTTCTACTTACATGTATAAGGCAAGCCAATACTGTACACACACGTGTAGAAGCATAATTTATGTATACCGGGTATATTAGCCTATATGATAAATCAGGCTTATTGCATAACACACAGTCAAACTTCGTTTACATATCATATAACTTATTCCCATCTGAATTTTAATGGACATTTCCAGTTTTCAATTAAAGCTAGTCTATTTATGGATACTTTGGGTTCTTTTCTGTAATAAATTATAAATATATATAAATATAAAATCAGTGCAGACCCTGATCAGAGGATTCCTCAAGAATCTTTCTTATCTGGGTTTGTGTTACTCGCATAGGACATATGTACCCTTTACAGTGCTTGTAAGGGACGAGAATACTCGTCGCTAGGGTTCAATGTCTTAACTACCAGTACATTTAGGTACCTCAGAATCAGACCAAACACTGATCATCTCGGGTTTGATATGTCTCCAAATGTTCAAAAACTCTCGAATTTTTCCAATTTTTCTTTTTGTACTATTGATATCATTGTATAGAGATTTGGTTATGGGGATTGATATTCGTGTATCATTATGATTTAACTGAATTACGTTACCGGTATATCCTTTTGACAATAAACCAAACTAACATTTATGGTAACTAAAATGCCTTATCTTAATGTACAGTGAATCCCCTCTTAACAGGAGCCTCCAAATACCGGAAATCTCTCTAAACCGGACAAAAACTTTGGTCTCGATTCCAACCCTTCTTTATTTAAACCCATTACACCATAAATACGTCTTTTTACGTCTTTGGTTCATTCTTACACTGAAGAAAAAAGTTCGTGCATTCTAGCAGATGATAGCTTAAACAGGTTGGAAGTAAAGCAGAATGCGCCTTAATGCGCATTCTGCTTTACTTTCAACCTACTTAAAATGATCAGCTATCTTTCATACTAGAAACAAGTCAAAACCCCTCTAAACCGGAAACCCCTCTAAACCGGACATTTTTGTTGTCCCCACACATGTTCGGTTTAAAGGGGGTTCACTGTATACTTCATGAGAAAATATCAGACGTAAGAATAAGAACAAGAAGACGAAACAGATTAGAGGATGAAGGAAATAATACATTATATGAGTAGGAAAATGAGAATAGGACAGGGCTTCAAAACATGATAAGTATTTCAAAAACTAAAATCTTTATTTCTGCATTCAATCCTATAGTGTTACTACTCATTAGAATAGTATTTCCGAGACAGTTCCAATGAGTAGCTACAACATAGGATTTGGTGCTGAAATAAGTGACGAAATGTTTGATTTGTTCGTTTTACTCCGTCTAATCTGGAGCCCTCCCAGGGATGAGGGAAAGGATAATAAGGATCAGGACTTCGTTTCATAAAACTTCGTACGACAAAAACGGTCGTAAGTCAAAACTTTGAAATACATTTTAGTTCTGATTTGTCTTGTGACATCTCTTTGAAATCGTCTTTTCAAGGCGATTCAAAGGATATAACACAAGACAGGATTAGATGGAGAAATAAATAATAATTGAGACTTTAATATTCTTTTTATGAAACGGGCCCCAGGTATAGGAGGATGGAACTTAAAATAAAGAATAATTATGAAGAGGAGAATATTGCTACAGCGAAGGATGCATCACTCTTTGCCAATAAACGTGTTTATACTACAGTAGAACCTCTCTATTACGACCACTAAGTTGTTTCAAATATTATTTGTTTCCGACAGGTGACTGCTAAAAGCAATGTGAAAGTGACACAGAAAGCTCCTGCAGGAGCTTTCTGTATCACTTTCACATTGCTTTAAGCTGTCACCTGTCCTTTATACGGACATTTATCCTTCTTTTTAGTGGTCGTAATAGAGAGGTTCTACTGTAAAATAATAATTTCAATTGCAGACAATACGGAGCCAGATCATACGCCGATTAGCGTGGCGTCTGATCTGGGCCCGTTTTTATAAAACGTCGTTTAAAAATCAGATTCTAAAATTATCAATTATAATTCATTTCTCCATCTAATCCTGTCTTGTGATATCTCTTTGGAATCGTCTTTTCAAAGATGGTCGTTAAGACGATTCCAAAGAGATGTCACCAGACAGGATTAGATAGAGAAATCAGAAATTAAATGAATTTTAAAGTTTTGACTTACGACCGGTTTTTGTCGTACGACGTTTTATAAAACGGCCCAATTAGTCTCTAAACTGCTTTTTTCTCGTTTATAAACCTGCTTTTTTCTATATTTTATTATATTACGTTTAATTAAGATGTAACAGGAACGAAAGATGGGGGTTCCAACTGAAGAATTGGCTTTGGCAAATGATTTTGAGTTGCTCAGGATAAAAATTGTCTGGCCCTTATATCATAGTAGTACTGCTAATGTGTTTCAGAATAATTCCATATATGTCAAGAGGATTCTTCCATGCTTATGTATTGGATGAGTACTTTTTAATAATGTAAAATTGTTTAGATTTTCATTTTAGTTTAGTTTTATATTGAAATACATATATGCAAGCAGTGTAGAGTCTGATTAAACGCCGCATAATGCGGCGTTTAATCAGACTCTACACTGCTTGCCTATGTCCCCTTTTACGGAAGGCTAGGCACAAATAGGTTAAGAAAGACGACTTACTTTGAAAAATCAATATTTGTCTAGGATTTAAAAGGATTAAGAGATAAATGGTGTATTCGCTCGGTTTGATGAATCAATCAGTTATCTTTCGCTCTTGCGACCACTCAAATAAGGCTTGTGTTTAGTCTTTAAGGCAGGTGGCGATGATTAAAGCACGTTGAAAGTAAATCAGAAAGCTGTTATAAGAGATTTCTGCTTTACTTCCATCTTATTTAAGCTGACACTGATTAAAATATATCAATGAGTATGCGTTTAAGTGGTCGTCAATGTAACAATGCCACTTTGTGGTATTTGTGTTTCTATATTTAGCTAAATCATACGTACCATGGTTAAACAGTTATTAAACACCAATCTATAAGTAGTATAAATTATACACAATACATAAAACAGACACATGTTATACTAACCTTTTAGGTTAAAATAAAATCAGATGACAACAAGCAAGTCCTTGTATACTCCTTGAAAATGTACGTTTGAAACTTTTTTATCCTGTGACCGCGATATCAACTATCCCACCGAACCACCATAAAGTTTTCCTCATAATCTTCAACAATATCAACTCAGCGTATCTCCCCTCCAGTAAAGTTAAAAGTTCACTACACTCTTGCAGATAGATACAAAGACCACCACCCCAATCCCCGTATTACAGAAAAAGCCGAAGACAAAATGAAAACTTAACGAGTTAAACTGACACGGTCAACTAAGAAATGACAATACTACAGCATAGACATAAGTTACACACGAGTTGAATACAGTAGAGAAGTACATGTACAGGAAAGCTTCTATTCAGCAACACTGGATATTAGCCCGATTATTGATATTTTAAAAGACAAGTGGCAACTACACTCAGGGCAAAAATAATACAGAACATTACCATGCACCATTTACCCTGTATTAAGTTGGCAACTGCCTTTGAAGATTTAAAATATGTTATATTGATAAGACGTTAACGAGAGGACTGTATTCTATTTATATATGTTATGGGTTTTGTATGTCCTTTTTGTGTAGAGGGGATAAATAAATAGATCTTAAAAGGATGACACTTTAATGAATTGCAAATGATATACAAATAGCAAAAGTATTCATTTGTCTGGGTTTAAATTAGCCCTTTGTATTTGGTGATCTCCAAGCCTCTTTTTGAATTACTGCATAGCAATTTAAACTGTTAAACTACATTCACTGTCACGACGGTATATGCTTTACGAGCTTTAACCATTTTCGCCTGCTGTTTTTTCTCAACTTAATAGTTCAAATAAATTGACTGAATTAATATGATATTCATGAGTATCAAACAGTTTGGATCCTGATCAGACGCCGCGTGACGCGGCGTCTGATCAGGAACCAAACTGTTTGCAAATAACTACTGTACTTCGGTTAAGGCAGTGAAAGAGTACACCTTACCCTTTGTATGACTGGAGGAGTCGTCTGCATAAATAGTTATCGCATGTTAAACATTTCAGAAATGTAGCGATATTATTAAATATTTCGTAGATCACAGATTATGTTTCAGATGGTTTTGCTTTTATGACCATTTACATTATTGCATTTATTATTTCATTTTCATCTAAACTGTTTGTAAATGTCGTGTTCTATAATAATTATATATTAAAACCATTCATTCCCTTAAGACGAACAGGCTGTCGTCTCCAAACAGTTGAGATCCTGACCAGACGACGAGTTACTGTTGGTCACTCATTTGTAACATTTTACAAGTAAAATGCCTTAGATATGAGTTGTAGAAATAAAAAGCAGACGACAAAATATAAGCAGACGATATCCTGGTTGTGAAGGGGGTCAGGTTTGTTGAGTGTTTAACTACACACACCCAGACAAGGAAGTAGTGAAGACGAGTTGACATAACACGCCGCACTTAAATGTCTTCTGCAAATATTGTCGACTGCAACAATTGTCATCACTTATCTTTTTTTCGAACGAAAATTTCAAATTATTGCATCGGAGTGTCAACTTGTTTGGATGCAGATGAAATGCCAAATTACTCGGCCTACCATCTGGATCAAAACTGTTTTCAACAGATACAGTGCTCCCTCTCTACAACGACACTCAATGGTAAACAAAGAATGTGTGTGTTGTTCGGACTGAGTTGCTATAGGTACACTTGGCTTAAATTTGCAAACAGCTTGAATCTAGTTCATACGCCGTGTCTCGCACCCTCTCTACAACAACATCCAAAAGGAGACAACTATTGTATGCAATAAAGGATTTAATTGTATGTATTGTTTTGAGGGAGTTGTTATTGAATGGACACTTGGCTTACATTAGCAAACAGCTTGACTCCAGTTAAGACGCCGAGAAACGCCGCGTCTAATCTGGTTTAAAGCTGTTTTCCACTCGTCATTATGTTTGTTCTCTCAAAATGTCAACCATGTCAGAAAAACAGCAGACACTAATTTTAAACAGACGATATTAAAGCAGTGGAGCGATATATACATTAATGTCTTGAGAACAGCGCCAAACGTTGTTGTCAGGAGGGAGTCGTTGTTCGGAGGGCCATTGTAGGGAGGGTACACTGCATCCTACTTTCTTCCGTAGCGTGCACTTTGTCTTCTTAACGACAAATTATGTCGTATATGAATATACCTGTTATATGTGTTTTCAATATCGAACTATTGCAGTTGATTGACGGTTTCATTAGTCTTGTGGTTTTATTATGATTTCGGCACACATTTAGATTAGAATTAATCGTAAATGGAAAGTGATAATCTACAGGTCCTTTAAATGCGCTTTTGTTTCGTTTAACAAGGTTAAACGATGTCTGATCTGGCTCTAAACTTTTTCCAATAGACTTAAGGCTTTTAGCATAAACGCGTTAATTGGTTAAACTATAGAGGATGACTGTATTAAATTTTGTTGGTGTTAGATCGAAATTAATTGATTGAGTGAACATCAGCCGTTATATGTTTAAACGCTGATATGGCTGTGGGGTTACATGTATGATTGTGATTCATAAGGTAATGCACAAATTGTTTCATTCAGACTTTTCCTGCTTGAAAGATATTTGCTTACAGTGAAGATGACATATATATTTCTGCCCCGTTTAAACGTATACGAAACTCAAACGCATTGCAATCAAATTTAGAAACTGACAACGTGTTGATCATTCTGAATGTTCTTTTTAATCTGAGTGGCAAACAGTTTCGAGCTGTATGTAAGGGAAATACCAATATAAGCGTAAACGCGTTTATTGTGAAAATAACATCGTCTCCATTGTATGTGGTGTCGTAATTGTGATTCAATAATTGATACACAAATTATTTCATTCAGATGTTTCCTATTCGAATCTTTATGATGAAAGATGTGTGCATTCAGTGGAGAATGTGTACTTATTTCCCGTTTAAACACAAACGAAACGCATTGCAATAAAATATAGAAAATGACAGATTGTTGATAATTCTGCATGTTTTTAAATATGATTGGCAAACAGTTTGAAGCATGATCAGACGCCGGGTTACCCGGCGCCTGATCTGGCATTAATCTGTTTCCAATGGAAAAAAATAGTTTTAGCCTGAACGCGTTTCCATATTTTGGGAAATGATAACGTTTTCTCCGCCGTAAGTAATCGTATTGAGTTTGCCTGCAGTCAACACTTACAGTGGAAACAACGTTATACGGTAAATCGCGCTTATAACGATATTGGATATAACGAACTATCAGATAACTAAACGAAAACGCAATAATGATAAACCCGATATCCCTTGAATCGGAAGACTCTTAAAGCCGTTCAATTTCTCTGAAATAAAAACTTATAGTCCGAACAAATTGACCTGACGTTGAACTTTATGCATGAATAAATTAAAGTGAGATGCCGCAGTATAAATCGATATTCGACAGACAACCGTACAGTTTCGGGAAGGTTCGGTAAATTACGTGATTCTTTTACAGTTGTGATTTTCAGTGGGTTAACACTTCGCTTTGAGCAAGTTGAAAAATTGCTGTTGATAAACTGTTATTCCTGAGTCTTCTATTAATATCGTATCTACTTAAAAGCATCATATTGTGCTTTATAGGGAGTTTTAATACATGTAAGGTCATCGATGACCTCACCTGCGACTCATGCCAGTTCACTATATACCTAAGTTTTTACCCTATGACCTATATCATCTGTCATAGCTGTGTAGTTAGAGCGAAGGATTTGTAAACGCGAGGTCCCGTATTCGAATATTCGAATATTTTTATTTATAAATTTTATTTTATAGACCAAAGAGACGCTATTACATAAACTTGTGAAAAAAATACAAATTCATGTTCCAATCGAAAAAAATGTTGTATGAATACTTAAAAGAAACAATATTAAATGGTAAAATAAAGTGAGTGGTATTTTATTCGGACCACTGACTGTACGGAATATTTTTTATAGTCGTCTACCGTACCAATCGCGCTAAATGCTTGACGATATATGTGGAACCTGGCAATGCTATATTTCCTCGGTATCGATTTAGTTACAATGTGCTTTCTTGTATAAATATTAACGAAGTGTTCCGAAGTTATATTTAGAAATGCAACAAAGTGTGAAATTATGCTTATAGAGGTCACCAACGTCAGGTCAATATGTTCGGACTATACCTTAATTGTATATACCTTATACAACATATGCATACTAAATGCAGGACAATACCACTGGTATACATCGTACAGCGGATGTTGCTCCAAAGTGATACGGAATCCATGGTGAATTGATGTAAACAATGTCAGGCCAGGTAAGAAATACGTCTATTACACAATTATTGCAACACATAAGTATTAAACTTTAAATCTTACCGAATCAGAACTAATTTCTGCCTGTCGGTAACAAGCCTCTTCTGTTACAAACGTCGAATGGTCCGTGAATTATGAGAGTTTAGTCTGCCCTATCACTAACAACGTGTGCCGACTTTACACAAAATGGTAGAATATGTGCATTATATACATGTAAAGTGTAATTGTTTTTCCTCTACAGATAGATAGTAACTCTATGTATTATGATTTTCTCATCGTGTTAGAGAAACAGTTGCACTTTTTGTAAATTTGGTCAATTCATTCTACCATCACTGTACCGCGTCTTGCAAGCAGGTGACAGTTTACTGTACCGCATCTTGCATTTCTACTGTACTGCATCTTGGAAAATACAATTAGTAAATCTGAACGAAATGGATCGAAAATTAGACCTGGACCCGTATTCTGAAACATTCTACGTATTTTCGCTAAGTAAAATTAGTATCTAACCTTTCCTCTAGGAAAATACGTTTAGCTGAGGCTTTTGAGCCGATGTTTGTGTATAAGTTGCTTCGTGAAATTGGGTCAACTTCGGGGTGGCGTAACGTCACTACAAACTGTTTAAGACATTATTACCTACGGTCTTCATCGCAAAAACGTGAACATTGATATCTATTCAAAATCTATATTTGAGATATACATGATCACTTTACATGTAGGTACCAAAACTAGCGTACATGTAAGTACATAATTAGTTTCACAATTATATAACTAACTAACGAACCGAATTGCAATGATGTCGCCGTGGCTCAATGGTGAAAGAGTCGGACTAGCATGTCTTGGAAAATACAATCAGTAAATCTGGTACGATGAAATTGATGTTTGATGTCTCTGGTGCATAACGTTGGGTAATAGTTTAATTTTCTGTCCCTTGAAAGTTTTCCTTTGGGCCACCCATAAACCTCAGAAAACGCCCCTTAAACAATTATAAGCCTGTTACCCAAACTAACTTAAGGGTGTATCTAACTCATGAGTTTGGGAAATTGTCAAAGTATATTTAAACACTCTTATGATGATTTTGTATTGAAGAGCTATTTAAGATGAACGAAAAAATAGAAAAAGTGTACATTTTGGTGAACAACGTTTGGCTCCACGGCCATGTAAAATTTACCCCCTCTCCCCCATTTTTTTCTAATTTCGTCCTTTTCAAACAGCCCGCTTCAATAAAACCATTTCAAATTAAAACATACATGATAATTTGGTTTTGTGTTTCATTTATTTCATGTCTATGGTAGTATTGTGGTGACTCGCTATGTTGTCTGTATAGCAGAGATAGTTTTAAGATAGCTAATTCTGATTGAAGGTTCAGGTAAATGTGCACCATTTATCCGTTCCCTCAACGTATATTGTTGATTTATTGAGTAATTCCATATCTTATAGTTCAAACAGAAATTCATGTTTACCGGTATTGAAACGGTGTGTTTACGATCGCTGCTATACATTACACAACAATCTATGTCGTGTATTGAAATGACGCTGCTTGTTTCAGCATATCAACATTTAACTTACCTGATCTACTTCGTTTAAGGATGATGTTTTAACCTGCTTTCCGCGTTTTGACTTCTACCTTTGACGAATAGATCTACCATTACTTGAATTATCAAATTTGATGTTTTGTATCTTGACATGTTGCACCGGTCGGGAAGTGACGTGTGTTAACACGGCATCTCGGTATAGCTTCACAGTAAACAGATCTATTTACTTTGAATACCATCGTAACTAACTTGTCTTTAAAGCAACATCTATTACAATGTTAAGATATAATCCATACGGTACAAAGGTATATAAATTATGTTTTCTTTAGCAGTTTGTACCCCACCCAGTATTTCACTCTTAGCAGACAGCGATTCAGGTGTACTCAACTTCGAGGTCACGGTTCAGTGACATGTAACTTGCGACGTCATCGCCCAGAATCTTGGGCGATGCACCCAGTACTTTGGGCGAAAGCTACTGCACCACTAATCTTGGGCGAATGCGACCAGTTTTATGGGCGCATTCGACCAGAATTATGGGTGCATGCCGTCAAACATATATAAGGGCCAGATTTCTTGAATCTTGAGCTCACTTCAGTTTACTTATTTTAGACTCGACTTCCGTTTACTGAGCCGCCTGATTTCTGTAACATTCTACTTCGGTTAGCAGCTTTTCACTTTATTTACTATCAGAGGGATTTGAAGCTTAAATTAGATTTTCGAACTAGATCATTTTCGAGAGAATGTTTTAACAAATTTACGTTTATTTCAACTGCGTTATTTACTGTGGAACGATATTAATAAATGAATTCGTGTTCGCGAGTCACCACGGGTATTTTGTGTATATATTAATAAATACAGAGATGGATAATTACGTCTATGAACGTTATTATATCTAGCTAAAGCTAGATGATTAAATTATTAATTGAGAATTGACTTGTGTTGTATACATCGCCCAAATAAACGGTATAGATCTAGATCTACCAGATTTAGAGTTCTACTCAGCAGCCCGTGTATCCGGTGCTCTAAACTACCAGAGCGCAACAGTATTTCTTCATACAAAAACTAATTTAAGACAAAACATGCACCAAATGTGAAATTTATAAAGCTCTAAATATCATCGATATGGTACTTATTAAGGGAGATAACTCCTTTTTCTTCCATAACTCAAATTTTTCAACACTTACCTATCAATTTCTTTTCATATTTTGAATTGCCTAAGTTTGGATTTTTTCATCTGGTAGAATTTAAGAAAACGTAAGGTACTAGAAATATTATTATTTTTACTATTTTTCATATTTTTTTGTTGTAAAAAAATATCATTACCCATAAAAACCATGTTGTTGATTCAGATATTCATATTTTCCAAATCTGGTGCCTGTTTGGTCTTGATTTAGAGTCTTTATATCAAAATATTTCCGCAGACATTAAATACATAATGAAAAACAAAATGACCATGTTTGTTTTTTCTCTGAAATAGAATTTACTGAAGCTTTTACAAAATTTGAGAAAAAGTCTGAATTTGACACATCTTTTCCATATTGCCGTAGTGCAAAATAAAGCACACCAACATATGATATTTTCCTTTTCTTTTTCATTTATCATAAACAGCTCTTTCGAAATAAACATGAAAGAAAAAAGTTAGATACTTTGAAAAAGTCGCTTATGGGTTTGATACCCCCTTAAAGGGACTCGCAACCGGATGGTGTACTTGTCAAAATAAAATAAAATACTCAAATAAAAGCAAATTTGTGAAATTATTTGGCTTCTGACATTAAAAAAATATGATCAGTCCAAAAAAAGTCTCAAGAATCGTCACCGAATCTTAGATTTTTAGATATTTTCCATCGTTTTTCTATACCGACTAGTAGACGGTATAGTTGTTGTTGTTGCTTCTCTACACGGGCTCAGACATAAACCCGAGCCGAATTACGAAGTTGTATGCACTTTCGATCGCTACACATTGAAATACGTTAAAACGATCCGAGATAAACGGATAGTTCTGTAGTCCATTGGTCTAAGCGGTTTCCCCTATTTTGCCTTCTGTCCGCCAATGCCGGGCCCCGGGTTCGAATCCCAACAGAGACCAATATTTTTTTTTATTGAAATACATTTTTTTTAAACAGAATTTCTTATCCTAAACTAATTCTTTACCATTTATATAAGCGTTTGACACATATTTACAAATTACTATTTTTAATGCACCATCTGGTTGCGAGTCGCTTTAACATCGGGGTTGTATATCATTGCAGTGGTTGTTTCGTCCAAATCGTATCATCGCACCACATCAAAAAATAATAAAATAGCAATGTTGTTCACGGAAAATCTGCTTTCAGCAAGAAGCCGGTTTAAAGGCAAAATACGCATGAAGTCTACCGGCATTTTGCAGAGTATCAACAACAGCAGGAAGAAGGAGCTCAAGTTGTCGAAGCAATAACAGCAAACGATTGTTTGGGCTTTATATTGCCTCTACCTATTCAATATTCATGTATAGATAACAAATCTTGATTTCTCAGAATGACACGTATGCATTATCATTTTCAGCTTAATCTTTAAAATTCTTTAAGTAAACAGAATAGTCCACGTGGAGAGCTCCTACAGGAACTGTCTTTTCAGGGTCCACTCTGTTTGCAAAGGTTTAAAAAATACTGATTTGTAATTGTGTTCCTTCGTGTTGTATATATGTTAATTTTGTGTGTGGACCATATTGGAAATTGGTTTGTTTGTTCGAAACCATATATGTACTCCACATGAAATAAAGTCGTTATTATTATTATTTTTATTATAAACGAAACTTTACATGCGAAATAATGTGTATTTATTTTAATGTGTGTTTAAAACTCATAACAGAAATGATAAGAAGTCAAACAGTATTCAATTTCAACTCATTTCATGAAATTTTATGAAAATCTATTGAAGTATAACGTTACGGCGTCGCTTTTAAAGACTGTTAGTATCAAAAGTAAAAATCCACAAATGCCATATTATTGGCACCACAATATCGATGAAACAATTCAAGTTTATATCCAGTTATGTGTAGCTAAAATCCACTCTTGTATGAAAGTCTAGTATGGAATATGTTCTCCGCTGACACTAGACGTCTACGCATAAAATCAAAATAACGTTGGATCTGCTGTGCAGCGAATGGATAGATGCCCGCGTGCATACAACTGTCCGTGCAATCTCACTTATGCGTATATTGCACATACACTGTAAGCATGCTAATGGCGCGTTCGTGCTGTATTTGGTTTAGTCTAGCCATCAGATTAACTCTTTAATTTTAATAAAATACTGTTTTTCCTTTTACTGTTTCGTCAATAACGTCAATGACACAAAATGTTCAACACGTGGACTTTTTCTGAAACGCGCACGTGCGATTCGTGGAAAACGGCTCAACAATACCCTGTGGCTAAACGGTTGACCGATTTCAAAAGTGCACGTGCTAAAAAGGGCAGGCGTTAATCAAATATAGGAAAGAAAGACAAAATTAACGCTCTTGTATACCGATTGTAATCATTCATTAACTTTACATATGTATAGTTATTTTTGCTGTTCAGCATATTTTGACAGTCGCTGTTTGTTTCTTCTGGTCATGATTCACAACCTAAATCACAGCTTGATTGGTAATCTATTTTAACACTGTCGTTTACTTTCAATATTTTTATCCATGGACTGTCTTTCGGGATCGTGCCTTCTCTTGATAAGTCATTTACAGTAATAACCCGTCCTTGCTCACGACATAAATCAGGGATAATTTTAAAATTTGTTGTCTTTATTTTGTTGTTTTCAACAACACGAATCTTTATTTCTCTACTTGGATGATTTTCTTTGGTGTGTTCAATTATTCCTCTAAATGTTTGGAATGAATCTGCGCAGTAAGCACACTTGTAATCCATAGTTGACCTGAAAATAGACGAAGAACGGTCATTTAGTATTAACAAGAAGCAGTACAGTAAATATCACAGCCTCTGCAAGAAACAGTACATACGTATTGCAAGACGCAGTACAGTAATGCTGCAATAAATCGATCAAATTTGCAAACTGTAGATCATTTTAGCCAACACTGTGAGATATTACAAATGCATGTAGTTATTTGCCATCGATCCAGTGAAAAACAATTATATTTTAATTGTATATATTGCACATATTCAGTCAATTTGTGCAAACTCACCACACGTTGATAGTGATAGGGCAGACTAAACTCTCATAACTCACGGACCATTCGACGTTTGTAATAGAAGAGGCTTGTTTGCGACAGGCAGAAATTAGTTCTGATTCGGTACGATTAAACGTTTAATACTTATGTGTTGCAATAATTGTGTAATAGACGTATTTCTTACCTGGCCTGACATTGTTTACATCAATTCACCATGGATTCCGTATCACTTTGGAGCAACATCCGCTGTACGATGTATACCAGTGAATACATACAAATAAATAACTACCACTCAATGGGAACATGTATCTCGACAGACAAGCATAATGTTTTTCTTGCAATAAGGAAACCGTATATAACAAGACTGACAATGGGATAACCATATAGAATACACAACGCTGACTGATAATAGGACACTATATATGCTCGTTTTGTGTGTTTAGCAAGACATGATTGATAAAGAAAGACAACCCAGTTTCATTTCTCTTGACTACACATGGTTACGTTTCCTTGAGCAGAGAGAGGTATATTGATCTATTTTCCCACATCACAAACTACAACCAAAAGGTCTTAAAACTAATGCCAAACACCATTTAGCGTTTTATGAAAATCCCTTTCAAAGACCAGCAAACAATTTGCTTAATTATCATCACCAAGGTAATCGACCATCTATTTGTTTTATATCGATAACGAACACGTAGTTTTCATCACATTTATCATCAAACAATTTTCCGCCAATGTAAGCCACATTGACACTCAGTTAGAGTCTCCAAGTGGGAGGGTCGAGGATATAATACACCCAATAAAAGACTCAACTAAAAATTAACATCAGAATATTCACACGCACTCATGCACACGGAATTGTACATGTATGGCCATTATAAATGCCACAGCACTCAACTGAACCAATCAATAAAACACTAGATAAAAGTCAGGTTTTTGGCTGCGTGAAATATGTTTCTTACGATAAAGATACGTAAACATCGCATTTGTCTTCTTAATGACTGATTCTGCCATACCATTAAACCACAAATATAGATGTTTATCACATAAACGCGGATAATATACATTGCCGTAACAATACTTGTAGTATGGCACTGTGTCCATATAATAAACTTATTTACGAATCTCCCAATTACTGTTTTACTATGCCGAGTGTAAAGTAGTTGAGTTTAACAAACTTGATATATCACGAGTCAAAGTGAAATTTAAGAAATGAATGACGGGCTGCAATGAGTTTATGCAACGCAGAGCTTTTATTAGCAAAGTTAGTGAATCCAAAAAGAATTAACGTTAACCCTTGCTAGTGAAAGCTCTGCGTCGCATAACCTCATGAAGACTGGAATAACTTTATTTATTTCTTATATTTATATTTCATTGTCAAATGATC
Organism: Gari tellinella; assembly: GCA_922989275.2. Taxonomy (NCBI): domain Eukaryota; kingdom Metazoa; phylum Mollusca; class Bivalvia; order Cardiida; family Psammobiidae; genus Gari; species Gari tellinella. The sequence goes on from OV277866.1 coordinate 54,441,436, forward strand.
TGGGCGGAGTAAACCTATATTTGGCACGCTGTATGAAATTAAACGGCTTGAGTTAGTTAGGTCAATGTTTAACCCATTCATTCTGGTGGTTGATAAAGGCATTGAAATTCATTTTGCATTCAACTCGGTATTGTTTGACGACCAGACCATATAAATTGCTTCGAAATCAATTGCCGCTAGGAAATCGTCGTCGAACTCAGCCATTGTGTATTTCAGACGGACGATATACAGTAGAACCTCTCTATTACGACCACTAGTTTTTGTTACTAATTAGTAAGTTACGACAGGCGACTGCTTACAACAAGGTGACAGTAAAACAGAAAGCTCCTTCGGGAGCTTTCTGTTTTACTGTCATCTTGCTTTAAGCTGTCAACTGTCTTTTATACAATTAATTAACCTTCGATTTAGTGGTCGTAATAGAGAAGTTTAACTGTACATGTATATTCAACCCGAAGGTAAGCAATTAAAATTGTATCTTTTAATGTTTTTGGTATTTATTTATACAAGGAGCAAGGTTTTAAGATTTATTCTTATTTGTGCATTTCAAAATAAACTTTCCACATATATACTGAAATATGGCGTCATTTTATCGCTGACGTTTCAGTAGGTGGAGCGTTTATGTTTACCCTGTCATGTACCGATTTCAAAGTGATCAGTATAGCTCCGCCCCTAAACTAATCAGCTAGAACAGGTTTTGAAATGATCATTCATTTGGTAATGTAAGTCTCTTTTTAGAATATTGTTATATAAGGACTATGCGGGGCGGCTGTAAATATTTCCAAGTGATACCGCTTATAGCATGACCAAATCTCTGTTTTAAATTTCTGATGTTATACATGTATCATAATGTTGTCATGTCATCGTAATAGCCTTATTTTGAATACATTACTTACTTTGAAATCACATATAAGTTTCTGTCGTTTACATATACCTCTTGGGTTTTCTACAGTGCTCTGGAATATTAACAGTCCCTGAATAGGTTTTTTTGGTTCCAACGTTCATGGCACACAAGTCACACAGTTTTCTAGACTGCATGCACACAGGACTCGGTTGTTTGGTAAAAAATTAGAATATTGTACTTGTATTGAAAAGCATAGGGAGGGGTTATCTCAACGCAAAACGCGTTGTAATAGAATCTGCGAGATAAAATATTTAACCCATCTATGCCAAAGGTCCTACATACATGTATATACAGGGCATAGGCAAACATTGTAGACTAAATGCATAATGCGGCGGTTTATAAGAGTATACACTGTTTGCTGATAGGAATTTCAATAAAAATACAAAACGAAATTGAAAATTTAGACCAGGCATCCCTTAGATAAAAAAAAGTAATTCAATATATAAGCATGGAAGAATCCAGTTGGTAATATGCTGGCGATATATTAACCCGTTTTCTCTTAAGGTAAACAAGACAATACTACTTTATGATTTTACTTTGATATTGGCCACATGTTATTACAAATTCAATGAAAAGGTATTTCGTTTTACCATTCAAAACTCTCAGGGCCGACAATGTTAGTTTTAACATATTTTATTCAGGAAAAAACATAACATGAATATTAACATATTTGACAGCATAATACATGTAAGGATTAGAATGGAAGCATAAATGCTTATGAAGTTCTTCTCCTTAAAAGCTAGCATATCATATCAACAATAGTTGTCTAGAATAAGACGCCTTAAATAAACGGGCTATAACTATTTGAATAATTTCTTTTTATGTTTTCGATTAGAATTAAGTTGATACGACTAGGAGAGGGTTGTTGGGTTCTCGGAGCGGTGGCGCGGCGGACAAAGGAGGTACAGATACACAGGACAGGCATCACACGCGGTACAGGCCGTTCGAATAATAGTTGCACTACTGAGAGAATCTTTTGGTTTTTAGAATGAAATTCTGGACTGCTTTAAATATAGTCTGATTGGTATGGTCGGAGAGGTTATGGTCACCGTTGAGCAGTATCTTCGGGTCGGGTCTGCATATTGCTCGTATGGAGGAGATCATGTCATATCTTGGGATTCGGTAAAGAGGGCACGAGAGGAGAAAGTGTTCCGTGCTTTCGACGTCACCACAAGCACAACGAGGAGAGTCGATGAGATTTTTCTCAAATAAGGTGAGATTCAAACTGCTGCAATTTGTCCGGAGTCGCATGTGTAGTATCTGAGATCGCCTGTTGCCTGTACAAAAGAAAGAGAACTGTTTAGGCAGACTTTTTTGATTGAGAGCATATTTGAAGGCACCCAGTGAGGGAGACTCGCAAACATTCAATGGTAGAGAGTTCCACTGCCGAATAGCGGAGGGAAGGAAAGAATCAGATTAGATCTTCTTGGTAAACACGGGTTGACTGATGTCTTGTGAGTTTCTAAGGACCCGTCCCGTCGTCTTGTTCACGTGGACTGGTACCAAGTTAGAGAGATAGGAAGGAGTTAGGCCGTAGAACATTTTATAGAAGAGTACGAGATTATGTCTGTTACGTCTGGTTTCTAAGGAGTCCCATTTCGTTTCACTGTAAAGCTCTCGTATTGACACATGAAAGGGCCGACAATGTTCACGTTTTTTAGTGCTTAGTTGTACATTGGTATGATCCTGGATCTAGGTGGTACACCATACTTCTTCGGCCTGCAGGGACGGCGGTCGTTAGATGGTCTTGTACCCAGTCACAGCGTAGCCGGGCTCCACAGCTACAACGCCCATTAGCCTTATCAAGCTAACCACAATGGTCCCCGGCTGACTTATAAGTTTCACATACTACTGATAAACAATAAACTTCAGGTGACTTCTTTTTAGCAGGGTAAAAGTAGGTCATTCTGCATTAGTTTAATTCTGTTTAAACCTGCTACACACTATAGTGACTAAAGGCATCTCACGGCGCTTCCATTGGGGATATATATCGAATACTGGGAAAGAATATTTTACCCTTCAGTGTTGTTTTGTTGCAAAAACCTTACCCCTCTTGACCATCGTGCTTAAACAAATAATGTAAAACGACAATGATACTTCATGAGTTTACTTTGCTATTTGTTATTACAAATATAATGCACCGGGTTATTTGTTTTCATGTCCAACACTCTCAGGACAGGCAGGTTTCATTTTCTCTAGTGCTTTGTAGAAGTACATTGGTAGGACCCAGGTTCTGGGTGGTACACCATGCCTCTACGGCCTGCAGGGGCTGCGGTTATCGGATCTGGTACCCAGTCACAGTGAAGCCCGGCTCCACAGCTACAGCGCCCGTTAGCCTTGTCAAACACTCCACAATGGTCCCCGGCTGACTTGTAAGTCTCACATACTCCTGATAAAATGAGAGAAACAGCAACCTTCATGTGACTGCTTCAAGCACAATGCAATTAAAGCAGAAAATTCCCGAAGGAACTTCTTGCTTTACCCATAGCTTCCGTTAAGCTGCCAAGTGACTTTAACACCATTGGTCTGTAATAACTCCGGGAAGGGGATTAAAGTGGGAAAACATTTTCTCCAATTGAAACAAAACTGAACGAAAACACAATGCAATGAATGCAGAATATGGCAATAACTCACAGGAGACTGTTGGCGATTTATTAAAATCAAAATCTAAAACAGTTTGGAATATGACCAGATGCCGTACAGGCAGATTAATTTGGTCTGAATTATTTGCAATAGTTCGAAATTTTATTTCAATCCAAACGCGCTTAACCCATTACGATTACGACGATTTTACTCGTCAATGAAAACAGTGTAAAGTTCAGTAGTCAATTTATCATAAACAATCACTGTGGACCCTGATCAGGGAATCTCGTATAGGAACCATCTGATCAGGATCTACACTATTTATAAGTTTAACATACATAGTAACACCTACCTTAAATACAGTCGATACTCGATAACTTTAAAATTCGTACATACCCATATTTCTAAGCAATGTTTTAACTTTGAGATACTGGTATTTTCATATGAAGTGAATTCTAGTTATCGAATTTCAACTTTTAAAATACTGGTAAGGTCGATTTAAGCGAGTTTTAAGTATCGAATGTCGACAGTAGATAAAATAGGACTGGATCTAGACCTTGTTGAAACACACAGTTGTCTGTTCGATATTTCTGTGACAAATAAGATAAAATGAAACTAAATATTTAATGATTTACTTCTATATTTGTAATTACAAATACAATAAAACGGGAAATTTGATATTTATCTCCAAAACTCTTTGGCCCGGTTATATTGACTTCCTCTAATGTTTTGTAGCAGTACATAGGTATGATCCTGGCTCTGGGTGGTACACCATACTTCTACGGCCTGCAGGGGCGGCGGTGGTTGGTTTGTCTGGTACCCAGCCACAGTGTAGTCCGGCCTGACAGCCACAATGTCCGTTCATCTTCTCAAATGAGTTACAATGGGCACCAGCTGACTTGAAGGTCTCGCACACTCCTGTTAAAGTGACAAAACGTTAACTATTTTTTCCCTTTTAGACTAAATTGCACACACACTGAACTAGCTTAAGAATTATGGTCTTATACAGTGATATTTTCTTGTAAACATTTAGACCTAGCGACGCATATTTAGTCAGTTACAAACAGTGAATCAATGAAGAGTACATTTGTGTTATGAAAACAATATATACCCAGATGAGACGGTTCCTGAATGATCCCTTTGATCAGCATCAACACTTTTTGTCATTTTGCATTATATATATCGAAAACAAAAAGTAATAAGAATGGCCTATACATTATTGGAACGTGCTGTTTTCCTTTAAATGCTTCAACCCAGGCTAAATGAGTTAAACGACCATCATTTTCAGCCAATTATGGGTCACCTAGATTACTTTAATCTTTATGCAAAGTGAAAGTACGGTAAAACGCCTCTATTACGACCACTTAAAAAAGGATACATGATTTATCAAACACTGGTGGCAGCTTAAAGCAAGTTGTAGGTAAAACAGAAATCTCTACAGGGAGCTACAGTGGAGAATCTGTTATTCTTTCCCGTTTAAACGCAAACGTACGCAAACGCAAAGCACTAAAACGTAGAAAAGAACAACTTTTGGACAATTCTGATATTTCATGTTTATCTTGGTGGCAAACAGTTTGGAGCCTGATCAGACGCCGGGTTAGCCGGCGTCTGATCTGGCTCCAAACTGTTTGCACTGCAAATAATAGATTTAGCGTAAACGCGTTTATTGGGAAAGAATAACAGATTCTCCACTGTATCTGTTTAACTTTCATCTTGCTGTAAGCAGTCACCTGGCTTAAACACATACTGATTTTTTTGATTTAGTGGTCGTTATTTGGAGGTTTTACTTTTATATTTATATAGTACATTAGGAGTTTTCTGTTTTACTGTCATTTTATTCTAAGCTGTCACCTGATGTTTATACAGTCAATTAGCCTTCTTTTTAGTGGTCGTATTATTATTTTTATCATTATTATTATTAATATTATTACACCAGATTTATATAGCACTCTTTTCACACAGGAGTTGTGTGTTCAAAAGCGCTTCACATGAAATTACATTAATGTACTTATAAAAGCGAGAAAAGAAAAATAACTGCATTTAGATCTACAATAAAAAAGTAATAGAGAGGTTGGAATTGTATTATAGTGTATGCAACCACATCATGTAAAACAGACCTATTACGAATATTCAAAAGAAAATTAATTGATTTTATTAACGATATGTGACCATTCAAAGTAGGTAAAAGGATTAATAAAACAGAGAGGATATACAGAAGCGTTCTGCTTGACGTTCACCTTGCCTTAAAACTCGACAACTAAAAATTCTGTAATGTTATGAATTTTACTTTACAATAAAACCTCTCTATTACGACCACTTAAACAATGAAAAATAGTATCAAAGACAAGGTGACAGCTGAAAACAAGGTGAAAGTAAAACAGAAAGCTAAGGGAGCTCTTTGTGTTTAACTTTCATCTTGCTTTAAGCAGCCATCTACTTTAAACACAAACTAAAACATTTGATATAGTTGTCATTATAGAGAGGTTTTACTGCATCCATGTAAGATAGTCCATGGGGTCATGCTATTCTATATAAATACACAGTAACTGTTTAGATAAGAAAGCCCTGAATGATTTTCTTCTGATTCATTGTTTCATTCTACTCAAGTCCGAAATTCAAATTATTCCTTAGAAATAATTCTTGAAATGCTATCCAAGTTACTCGGCATCTCATCAGGATCCAGACATTTAACAACGGTGGATAAAGACAATTCAAGAACATTGTGTGTTTAAAGTTGAAATCGGAATTTCAAAATTCTTATTCTTGATAAGAACCTGTCGTTTCACATACATCCAGTCTTGTAAAATACGACATATCAGGAAAGCCATATGCGTTAACCCCTTCACTGCCTTACCACGAGTACAATAGGTACAATAGTTATTTGCAAACAGTTAGGATCTTGATCAGACGCCGCGTAATGCGGCCTCTTGTCAGGATCCATACATTTTGACACTCATTCCAATATTTCTTAGGTCCAATTACCTAATTTTAAATATGAGAATAACCGCAAACGACAATCATTTAAAATTAATAACGGTATGGCAGTGAAAAAGCAGGATACAAATGATACAGTAAACTCCCAGGGAAGCTCTCTGCACCATTTTTCTCCTGCGTTAAGTAACAGTCCGTATTTAGGAATTAAATAGATTTTCTCTTGACCTTTACATGTAGAGATGTAGAGGCTTAAAGTCCCATTGCGTTTTCAGACCTTTTCTTAATGCCTGAAATACAATAACGGTTATTAATAATGTTTGAACATTCTTATGGGCCAAACTGATCTATGAAATGATGAAGACGGACCTAAATCACCAAAAATCATAACAAACCGAAAATAGAACGTCTGACATAAACATTGCCACACGGCTTAGTATCACGTGATACAGCCGAATTCAACTTCACTGGGGGCAACCGTATTTACCTCCGCCCGTCCATCCATCAGTCAGTTAGACTATCACACTTTTTTGTCCGCTCTCTAACTCAACTATTTTTTATCCGATCTTCCACAAACTTGCTGAAAATGTTCATTGATATAAAATCAAGGTTTAGTTTGATTACTACTAAAATCGCATAAGGTATTTTTGAGTTATTGCCTGTTAATTAATAAAAATGACTGTTTCAGTCATTTTTGCACTCTAAAACAAACAGCTTTTATCGGATATTCACCAAACATGCTGAAAATATTTATTCATATAAAATTTAGGTCTAGTTTGATTATTACAAAAATCGTAAGTGGCATATTTGAGTTTTTGCCCTTTATGTATTAAAAAATGACTGTTTTCAGCAAATTTTGCTCTCTTACACAAATACGTTTTATTGAATCTTCACCAAACTTGCTGAAAATGTTTATTGATATAAAATCAAGGTTCAGTTTCATAACTACTAAAATCGCATAAGGTATATTTGAGTAATTGCCTGTTTATTAATGAAAAATGACGGTTTCAGTCACTTTTTGCACTCTAACACATACAATTTTTATCGGATATTCATTAAACTTGCTGAAAATGTTTAAGTATATAAAATTTAGGTCTAGTTTGATTATTACAAAAATCGCATGTGGCATATCTGGGTTTTTGCCCTTTATGTATTAAAAAATGACTGTTTCAGCATTTTTCAGCAATAACTCAGACATGCCTTATGCGATTTTGCCTAGATTCTATACTAATAAACATTTGTAGCAAGTTTGGTGAAGATCCAAAAAGCAGTGTTTGAGTTAGTGAGCGGACAAGGCTGAAACAGTCATTTTCAGCAAGCTCAAGGTATAGATTCTCCGTAGTCTATTTTAACCGTTTACACCCAGTGAAAGATATGTACACGTTGTTATTGGATATCATAGTGTTTAACCCTGTGCCTACTTTACGGAGTTTACCAACTATTTGAATCTAAAAAGACGCCGCGTAACGCGGCGTCTCATCTGGATCCAAACTATTTGACACTCGTCTTAAGGTTTGTTTAATTTAAACAATGCATAAATCTAAACTGAACACATTTTGCAGACGACAATGTCAAAGCAGACGTCTGTGCAGCAGAATAAGGGTTAACAGGGTCATTTTCAGTGTTCCAGCTAAACATATAGTCGGGAGAAATCTGAACTAATCTAACATTTTCTCACTCATTTCAGCACCGAATGCTATGGTGTTACTACTGATTAAACCGTCTCGTCGAGACACTTTTAATGAGTATGACACCATTGGGTTTAAAAGCAGAAATAAAGATTTTAGTTTTCGAAATACTTCCGTTATCTGGAGCCCTGTATTTACAGAGATGTCCTTCTTTCCATTCACAAGGGAGGCTTTTTAATTTGTGCAGCACCAAATTATTATAAATAAAATTTAAAAAGCGAATTGCTTAGATAAAACCGGTTTTTGTGAAAGTATCACGCCCAAACAACCGTTTTATGCAGGTTTCTCAAAAACACAATGCGGCTTCAACCATTTCTCCCATAGAAGCGCCTTTTAGCACATTTAATTTAAGAAAAAAGTTCCAGTTTATTCATTCATGTACATGTTCCATAAGAAATTTGCTCGATATTCTAGAAGATTGCCCCACATGTCTTCAAAATTAGAAACAGGTGTTCGGGGTAATGGGTTAACAAATATTGACTGTGCAAATTTTACTGCTATACTTCCACGACAGATAATATACTTAGTACAAGCAATCGAACATTTTAAGCAAAATATATTTTGGCAGCGAAAAGCGGTGGGGGACCTATTTTAACAATTTTTGATAAATTCAAAATAGTTGAAGGATTCTATGAGATTCATTTACAGTGGTGCACTGACAAATATCAACTCAATATAAGTTCATTTTATTTATTTAGTTCCGGTGCAACATTGATCTTATTGTTTCATTGCACAGCGATATGCTCCGGGTTCGTTATGGGCGACTAACTTCCTGCGCGCGACTGGTGATGCAATCACATCTGGTACCCACTGGCACGACATGCCCGTGTCACAGCCACAATGACCGTTCAATGTCTCGAGGGGGCCACATAGTTCGTGAGGGGGTCGGTAATTTTCGCAAACGCCTAAGTAAAGTTTAAAAAAGGAAAATATTATAAACCCTTTCACTGCCAACCTAGCTTGAACCCTTTCATAACCTAAGACCAAACATGGATATATCAAATAACAGTTGACAATTACAGTGGAGAAGCCGTGTACATTAGAACTATTATTACCAGTACAAACAGTAAGGAACCAGACCCCGTGTAACACGGCGTCTGATCAGGCTCCAAACTGTTTGCCACTCAAATTAAAATAAAATGGTAACGTGTCAAAAACTTTACATTTTCGACGTTTAATTTCGATGCGTTTGCGTTTTTTTTGTTTTTTTAAATGGGAAAGAAAACGTCTTCTCTACTGCAAATGCACGACGAAGGTAGAGTCTTCTTATTGCCAAACACCTATTCATAGTGACAGCTTGTTGAAGCCAAACGTTATTTCTCGTTTAACCGAAACGCAAACACAATGCATTGAAATGTAGACACATGTTGGCTCCCTTTGAAAATGTTGACAATTTATTTTGATCAGATTGTGCAAACAGTGCGGAGCCTGATCAGACGCTGCTTTACCAAGTGTCCGATCCATTTCGAAGCTGTTTGATATTGGCATGATTATATTAGTTCATACGCCTTTATTGGGATCGATAAATGTATGTCTTTCTGTAACACACGATTTACAGTTAAGATGACGTTATTCTTTCCCGTTTAAATGCAAATGAAACACAATAGAACCGAAATCGCATAGTAATATAATATAATGTAGACAACGGCACTATCTAAAGTTCCTTATAACTTGAGTGACAAACAGATTGGAGCCAGATAAGACACCGGGCTACCCGGTGTCTGATTTGGCTCCAAACTGTTTGCAATGGATATAATAGTTTTAGCGTAAACGCGTTTATTTGGAGAGAATAACTTCTTGTAGCTAATTGTCCGTTAATTGCTAACCTGTTTTGCTGTGTGTGGACTGATGAGGGAGAAGCAGCTGACGTTTACTGACCACCATGAATTCAGGTTTGATGTAGCAACATTGGTTGGCTCCACACTGGCTGTCCGTTGTGCATATCGTGGCCTTAAAATTAGATATGATATACATGTACGTATTTACATTATATTGTAATAACTTAAATGTTTTGGTAGGTATGACGATAAAATGTATAGGTTAAGTCAATTTGACTTCTTTTTTTCTGAATGACCCTTTGCTTTCATACAACACAATTGGAAAACGTCAAGCATGAACTCGTACTGACAATATGTTTGGTTATTTTTTAATAAAAAGATATCACAGTATAGTGATTATTACCAATATTGTTTGTTTTAAACGAATACAATGTATACAACTTTTCTGACAGAATATCGTGATAGTCTTATTTAAGGGTGTATCAATGTCATGACTTTGGGAACTTTTCAAAGTATATGAAAACACTCTATGGTGGTTTTGTATTGAAGAGCTATTTAAGATGAATGAAAAAATAGAAAAAGTGTACATTTTGGTGAACAACAGTTGGCTCTATGGCCATGTAAAATTTACCCCACCCACTTCCTCTTATTTTGTCCTTTTCAAACAGCCCGCTTCAATAAAACCCATTTTAAATGAAAACAAATATGATAATTTGGTTTTGTGTTATTTATTTCTTATCTATGGTAGTATTTCTTCATACAAAAACTAATTTAAGAAAAAAAAGGCACCAAATGTAGAATTTATAAAGCTCTAAATATCATCGGTATGGTACTTTTTTGTAAATTTTGTAAGGGGCGATAACTCTTTTTACTTTAATAACTCAAAATTTTCAACACTGACCTTTCAATTTCTTTTCATATTTTGAACTGCCTTAGCATGGGCTTTCATCTGGTAGAATATAAGAAAAAGTTAAATACTAGAACTATTTCATTTTCAAACTTTTTTACTTTTTTTCATAAAATAAAAAATCTAATAAAATCATGCCCTATATAAAGCATATTTTTGATATTCAAGGATCCATATTGTTCAAACCTGGTGCCTGCTTTGTCTAAATTTGGTTTATATATGTGAACATACCACCATAGACATGAAATAAATAAAGAAAACCCAAATTACCATGTCTGTTTTGTTTTGAAATAGATTTTACTGAAGCTTGTACTCTGAATGGGTAAAATTTGAAGAAAAAAATCCAAATTTGACATACCTTTTTCAAATCGCTGTAGCTCAAAAAAAAGGACACCACCATATATATTTTTTTTCATTTTTTCATTCATCATAAATAGCTCTTCCAAAAAAACAATGATAGAAAAAAAGTTTAATACTTTGAAAAAATGGCTCATGACATTGATACACCCTTAAGGGAAAAGCTAATGTTAAAGAGTTTGCTTTTAGTCTACTAAACGTCATGGAATCTGATTTAAACAGTACGAGTACATGAGTAATTTTGTATTGACAGGACAATGTAATGACGCACAGAGACTTGGTTTCTCTCATTTAGGATTAATCGTTCACTCTCAACGACGTCATAAAACGCATTTGCAAACATTTTTTATCCTGTTCAGGTTCAAAACTGTTTACCACTTGTTTTGAAATTACATCAGTTATTCTGCCTTAAAGCTTACTTTGAAACGATATTGCAGACAACACTAATGAAGCAGACGACAATATGGCGATGAAGGAGTAAAACCTCACGATAAATTTGATAATTATAAGGTCAATGGAAGTGTTGTTATACAGTGGAGAATCTGTTATTCTTTCCCGTTTAAACGCAAACGTACGCAAACGCACGCAAACGCAAAACACTAAAACGTAGAAAAGTTCTGATATTTCATGTTTATCTTGGTGGCAAACAGTTTGGAGCCAGATCAGTCGCCGGGTTACCCGGCGTCTGATCTGGCTCCAAACTGTTTGCACTGCAAATAATAGTTTTAACGTGAACGCGTTTATTAGGAAAGAATAACACATTATCCACTGTAGCAAAATAGACATATTTGGATAAATTAAAAATAGTATACAGGGCCAGACAGCGAAATGGTCAATGCAAATGCCATCCGTTTAGAAATAGTCCAATCTATCAATCACTGTATATCATCTTCCCCATCTTTCAAATGCTTCCCATCAATCTTAACAGTTAAACATAATAAACAGTAAGACCCATTTCTTCAGCATACCACTGTATGTATAAGTATAAATGTTACCTCGCTGACAGCCAGTGCTACACAAGCAACAAATAATGAAACTAGTATCCTTTCCATTTCGTCTTTTCGAGAGTGCCGTACGAATATTCTCTTTAAACTGGTAAACTAGATCTGTACTATCCTTATAAACTCTCTTATCAGAATCGTGACTCTATCCTTTGAAGGTTAAGATCCATTGGTGATAAGGAATAGTGCTGATTTGTGTACAGTTGTGTGCAGTTCTAGTTAAAAGACAAGTTCATACCTTGTTTGTATGCTACCGAATTCTATCCGGCCAAACATTATTTTCTGTTTAACATTTTTGGTAATACTAAAAAATTGATGCCCAAGTGCAACGTAGCATTAATATAATTATCGTATTTATTTCGGTGCATTTGTTCATGACTCCTTTAGAAATATTTTTTCGGTTTTCAAATATTCGATAGCATTAATTCCAATAGGTAATATCACTTATAAAAACCGATACGTGGTTTCACTTAATTCGGGAAAATGATATCACTTATTTGAATAGGTGATATTACAAATTCGAATGAGTGATATCACCGATGTCGATTTTTAATAAATTACATCACTTATTCAAAAGCGTTATTTTTACATATTCAAAGTGATAACATTCATTATATGAATAAATGGTATAACTGAATAAAAATGTGATATTAATTATTTTATGTCGTAATATTACTCGTTCAACAACTGATAGCACCTATTTATTTTATTAGAGATATCCAATATCCAAATTGTGATATCACTAAAGTTGAAACTTTTGGACGCCGTTTTACATTTTATTTCCAATTTTGTGGTATCAGTAGTTCACTAGTTCTAATACGCGATGTCACTTACTCTAACAGGTAATATCACGTAAAGATTTTCTTTAGGGATAACATATATCCGAATTATTGATTTAACTCATTTCAATAAGTGATATCACCTATTGGTGTTATTACATGATATAACGTTTTCGATATAAATGATATATTTTATACTTATATATACAATTTCATAAGTAATTTCATTTATTCGAATAGGTGATATTATCTTTTAATTAATGATATCGCTTATTCGAATCAGTTACATCACCTATATGGTTTTAATTGTTATTTGACGTGACGTTTACTTTTCATTCCCATTTTGTGATATCACCAAACTCGAAAAGGTGATAAACTAATTCAAGAATATTATATCACTAGTTTGAGTTCGTGATATTACTTATAAATCAAATGAGTAATATCACTTATATCACTTATTACATTGTGTAATACATGTATCACCTATTTAATCTAGTGATATCACTGATAAAACAAATACATCAACAGGAGATTTCACCTACATGTATCTGACTTAATTATATCACTAATTTGAATAGGTTATGGCAATCATTCAATTCGGGGATACAGTGTATCACTTCAGTGAATTAGTGATACCACTCAATTAGGTGATATCGGATTTTTGAATACGAAGCGCAATGCAGTACATTGTAAATTATAAGTATAGAGACATTTGTGTCAAATGACTGTCCTTTAAATAAGCATACTTCTCATTATTTTACCCCATAAATACGATTTAACCCTTTCGCTCTTAATGACGCTAGAAAGCGCGATTTGACACTCGTTTTGAAATTTCTTCATTCATACTGCCTTATTTTGTAACTTTGAAACGACATTGCGGACAACAAAATTGAAGCAGACGGCAATGAAACGGTGAAGGGGTAAACATATCACAAAAGGTTAAATGTTTATACTGATTCCTACATTCAATTTAGACCTAATGTAATCCTTTATTAGCAAGTACCATAGAGGCAGTTTTATTTGTTCTGGCAGATGGTCGCCTAAAGGAGGCTTTAAGTAAAGCAAAATGGTCCTGAATGAATAGTCTGCTTTACTTCCAGCTTGTTTCAGTGTACATCTGTTAAACTCACCTAACACGGAGAACAGGATTAAATTCATGTGACTTCGGAATTCGTGGCAAGAGTAAAGCGAAAACCATTTTAGGAGTTCTCTGCCTTACCCCGTGTACAACAGTTACTTGCAAATATATATAATCCGGCGACTGATCAGGAGCCAAACTTTTTGACACCCATTTCAATATTTCTTAAGTCAACATGCCTCAAATTAAAATTTGGGGAATAACAGCATACGACTATCTTTTTTACACAGATGACGTCATAGCAGTGAATGAATTAAGTTATACCTTAATAATGATGATATTCATTTATTTGCTTACCTTTATTGTGTGTCAATAATGACACCAATGTCATTTTAGCTGTTTATTTTCTCTACTAATATTTCATCATCGAAATGAGGTGCATGTACAACAATAACGATCGTTAGTCACAACTTGAAAAGACATCTGATTTCTGATTTCTCAATCACAACTGTCTTGTGAAATCTCTTTGGAACAGTCTTTTCAAGACCATTCCAAAAGGATGTCACAAGACAGGGGTTTGGATGGAGACATAAATAATAATTGAGAATTTTATTATCTGACTGACGATGTTTCGGAAAGCAGGCACATGGGCCCGTTTCAGAAACTTTCGTACGACAAATGTTGTCTTAAGTCAGATAATAGAAGTCTCAATTAATAATATTTCACCATCTTATTGAAAATACCATTCCAAAGAGATGTCACAAGACATGATTAGACGGAGAAATGAGAAATTGGATGTTGTTTAAGTTTTTGACTTACGACTGTTTTTGTCTTACGATGTGTTTTTTTTAAACTGGTCCCTGGTGTTTTTATTTTGTATTAAGTGTCTGTAAACCTTTATCCCACATGCAAATGATGATATTTCTTGAAGTTGTAGAACAAGGACCGATCCTATCCCCACTTAACTGCTTTGCGTAGACTTATTTCTCCTGTTTTGACTTTTCCCATCAATTTTGAATCATCTGCAAACAGTCTGGTGACAACTTCCCTCACTTTCGGGACAACGTTTATGTAGATTACAAACAATTTTAGTCCCAAACAAGATCCATGGGGATTCGAGGCGTCACATGTTTATAGCTGGAGAAGAAACCATTCACAGCAACACTTTGTGTTCTATAGCGTATTGTTTTTATCATTTGTAACGATTTGCCTCCAATTCCATACGACATTGTTCATATTAAATCAGGCTATAATTGAAGACATTGAAGATGTTTTTTTGTTTTAAAATTAAAATGTAGATACTGTTCTAGAAAATGTCCATAGCGTTCGAAAACACATGTCGACTTTTGTCAATAATAAAATAAGAAATGTTATTTTTGAAAAAATGACATCTAAAACACTTAACCCATTCAATTGTAATGACATTTACAGTAAAACCTCGCTATTACGACCACTAAAACCAAGGCTAATTGATTGAATAATAGACAGGTGACAACTTAAAGCAAGGTGACAGTGAAACAGAAAGCTCCTAAAGGAGCTTTCTGTTTCACTGTCACCTTGCTTTAAGCGATCACCTATCATAAACACACTAATAATTACAACAATTAAGTGGTCGTAATAGAGAGGTTTTACTGTATTTACATTAAAATACAGACTAATATATTTCAAATACAAATTTTTGAAAATAAGTTTTTAAGAAGTTTTTACGCAAAAATATAATAATAAACACATACAATCTTTGTCTTCCAATTAGTATTGTTGTTGAGAGAGAGCACTGTATACATGTAACATATGCGTACAGTGAAGCTCGTTTATAACGAAATTGGATATAACGAAATAATGGGTATAGCACAAAAAATCTTTTATCACATAAACGTGCAAAATATAGAGGGCCGTAAAAAATCGTATGGCCCACTGGGCATATATTTTATACTAATTTTCGAATCGCCAAAATAATGTACTACTACGCCGATTGTAAATCAGTTAAGAGAATCTAGACAAACATAGATCACCACTAGGTATTGAAACATTTGGAAGTGTCCTAGAAACATTATCCCTAGCAGTCTCGCAAACTCAGGCTGCAAATCAGGCTAAACTTAATACTATGTAGACTTTAGTATTAACAGTGACTCAGACTGTTTTTCAAATTTAGACGTTACAATGATAATGACGTCATGTTACGTCTTGACGTTATTTTGAAAACGAAACTAGATTCTTAATGTCAAATGATCATTTTTAGTCAATTAGAACAACTTTAATTTAAATATTAATTTAAAATTTGAATATGGTATCAGAGAAGTCTTTTTACAACGTAATGGTGTTGATTTTCTTAACGTTAATATGATTGGTGTTTTTATCTACGGATGAATAAAACCGAATAACACCTATGACGAATCGTTTACCTAAGAGCCGAGGGCAAAAGTGAAGGTAAGACCTTTCGGATTTTCGTGTCATTTGGTGTTTATGTGATAAATAGGATATTAAATTCGTATTGTTTCAGTAATAAATGTATTGAACTCGTTGGATAAAAATGATATGTTGCTCGCCAAGGCTCGCAAAATATCATTTTTATCCAACTCGTTCAATAAATTAATTACTGAAAAAACACTCATTCAATATCCTCTATATATCCCATTTATTATTTATGTATAGTAAAGTGGACCTGATAATTATAGCGAAATTTGGAGATAACAAAAGAAATCAGACAGTTCTGGCGACTTTGTTATAAGTGAACTTCACTGTATATTCATGACAAAAGTTCAAGTGGGTAGGTTGCGCTATCTCTCGGAGGCTGGTCTGGGTCTCCACTGTTTGAAATGCAATAAGTGTAGTTTTTCTCAAGACACGGCTCATAGACGGCACTTTTAATGCAACAGACATTTTAGTGGTGTGAGGGCCTAGGTGCTAAGACAGTGTCCTATTTTGATTTGGGAGCGGTTTTATCAGTCTTGCACTATTTGATCTATTTGAATGTCGGTGACATGTGTTCAACTTTGTATTCTGCAGGCTATTTATAGCTCACGTTAACCCTTCCATTGCTTTAACCCGAGATCAATGGTTGTTTCAAAGAGTTAAGATTCTAGTCAGACGTCGCATCACACGGCGTCTCGTCAGATCTAAACTGATTGACTTTAATTACGATATAACTTTAGTCAATTTACATAAAATTCAAATTTAAGAAATATAAGCAGACGACAATTGTTCAAAACAGTTGACGGCATGATAGCAAAGAGTTTCCTTCAAGAAACATAATTCATGACGCGACTATCACCTTTGAATTATTATCCGACCTAGATTTATTGGGCGTCTGATCCGGATCCGAAACTCCTTGCAGATAACAATCCATTGACCTTTAGCACTGAAAGACCTCAACTCTTGCCATGCTAGTGGCCGATATGCCTACAGTGATAACGTTTGCAAACAGTTTGGATCCTGATGAGACACCGCGTAACGCGGTGTCTCATCAGGATCCAAATTGTTTGACACTCTGATTATGTTTTAAGAACAAAATGTAGAAACAGTAGCAGACAACAATCGTTTGGCATACGAAAACATGGTGACGCATAAAGTAGAGAAGACGTTTTTGGTTCCATTTTAAACCCAAACGCAACGCAACACAAAACAATAAAATGTAGAACAGGACAACCTTTTGACAATTCTGACCATGTATCTGATTCCGCATGGCAAATTGTATTGAACCTGATCAGATGTCAGGTAGAGTTGCGTCTGATCAGGTTTCAATCACTTTGCGTATGCCATAATTGTTTTAGCAAACACGCATGTATCGGGAAAGATTCTCCACTGCACGCGTCCTTTGTAAAAGGCGCACCTGATAAACAATATGCATGCACGTGAAAATAGTGTAGACCCTTATTAGCGGGTAAATAGCAGAACTATCTGATTAGGGTCTGATTAGTGTCTTCGCTGTTGGCTTGTTTATAACAAGCAACCCCTAAAGAGTCAAATATCGACTAAACGTACATGGAATATTGGAAATGTCCATTTTAAATTCCAGTACGCAATGCAATACAAATCTAAAGGATCTCCACAATGATGACGATATGTTTTCATCTGACGAGAGAACATTTTGGTTCTAAGCTTTTTTAAGCACTCCATACGGATTCGTTTGTAATTTATTAACTGATGTCCAATTCAATAAGGGTGTAGCTAGACCAAGGACCGCTTCGATTTAACATTTAACAATGTATTGTTTTACTGTTTATTCAGCTCACACGCGCTAGTCATGACTAAAATGTACATGTTATAACACAAAAACAACAAATATGATGGAATTGGAAGATATTTTATTCAATACAACATTAACCCTTATCCTGTCAATTGCAACTTGACTGGTTTTTTTTGCAAACTGTTTGGAGCAAGAATAGATTCCGCGTAATGCAGTGTTTGTTCTTGACTCAAACCGTTCGACACTCGTCTTTAAGTTTCTTCTATTTAGAAAATTTAGATCAAATAATTTAACATATGTTACAGATGACAAGTTCAAAGCGGACGATATTGCAGCAGGATTAGGGTAAAAGATGTAAGATTTCAACATGCATATTGTGGTATGACGTGATGTCAGAATGGAAAGATTGTTTTCGTTCAACCCATCCTACTGTGTCAGGTCCTGATCCGGACAAAATCACTCGGAATCGTGGATGTTCCTCGTACGTATTTCCGTATGTGGTCTTGCCGCGTTGCGAGTCTACAACACTCGTGGCTATTCGTACAAACTCGGGTTTTCTCGTTGTAGCATGACGTCTGTCAAATACGTCATCAGTGGTTAGTACGTCACTGTATTTCTCATGTCCTCTCATTGGCGTCTTTGTTGACGCGAACGTGACGGAATGGTTGTTAAATTGAAATACGTCATTATGGGTAAGATATGACATATATACATTTGATATATGGAAATACGGTTCCTTGGTAACTGTTGCGTTGGAAAGGTCAAAGAAACTGACTCCAAATGCACCGATTACCTATAAACAAAAACATAAAAGTAAAACTCGGCTCCGTTTCACAGTCATACTATCAGCTATGCCCCATGCTTATAAAGCGTTTTGGTTGAGGCTGAGATCGTTCGCAAGCTTTTTATTGGTGTGTTTTGAGCGTTCTGCTCAAATCTGATTAAATGAAAGGCTTACGAACGATCTCAGAATCACATCAAACGCGTTAAATATGTTACAGTAAATCTGTGTAATCAGTCATTTCGTGAAATGCCTAAAATGTTCAGTCATTTAGTGAAATGACTAAAAACACCTTCAGTCATTTCACGAAATGACTAAATTGACTTCAGCTTTATTTATTCAATCGTCATGATTAGTGTATCTAAATAATTACAAACTACATTACTGAAACAATACATGCATATTATATTAAGTACAAATCAAGTTTCTTAAATCTTTAAAAAATGCGTGCAATGTATCTTGAATAATTGTTAGATATAAAGTTATAAACAATATAATGGATATTGAAAGACATGAATGAACAACTGCTGTTGAATTAATTTTAAAAAAATCATTTCACACTTTGCGTGAATCATATTAAAGGATTCACGTAATGACTGAAATTATTAAGTCATTTCGTGAATGACTAATTACACAGATTGACTGTAACATATTTAAGCATAGGCTTGTGCTGCATAGTATAAAGTACAATGAAGGATGCTAAACTATCAATACAATACAATAACTTGTAGAAACGGCGTGTCCTTGAAAATGTAAATGATTTGTTTATCTGAGGAGTCTTATCAGACGCCGATTTATGAAACTTAACGCAAAAGCAATTAGATATCTAAATAAAATGAAAAACATTTTCTTGAAAACATGGAAGAATGTTTTATACTGGGTAGCTGTCATATCTAGCTCGAAACTGTTTGCAATAGCCTACTTAATTAAGCACACGCGCGTGTTTTTCTTGGTAGCAAATAGTCTGGGCCTGTTCAGGTTTACTCGGCGTCTGATGATGCGCCAAACTGTTTGCGATTGGCATACAGTAGCGAAAACGTTATTCGTTCCCAATAAACGCGTTTTCGCTAAAACTATTATTTCCTTTGCAAACAGTTTGGAGCCAGGTCAGACTCCGGGTGAACCGGCGTCTGATCAGGCTCTAAACTGATTGCAACTCTGATTAAGATGAAAAGTCAGAATTGTCAAAAAGTTGTCCTTTTCTACATTTCAGTGTTTTGCATTTGCGTTTTGTTTGCGTTTAAACGGGAAAGAACGTACACACGCGCGTTTACTGGAAATAATAAGTAATACTCCACTACATAAGCGTCTATAGGATTCGTTCGGGAAAATAACGTTTCCTATCCACTGTACCTTTCCAGTCATCTTAGTGTCGTCAACATGCGTCACTACCAGGGCTGTGGTTTCGTCTACGCCTATTCCATAGTTAGATCCCTTTGTAAGGTGGCGAGTGTCAGAAAGCACCCGAATCATACGACCCTGTCGACCACGATCACTAGAAACACAGTCATAGAGTGTATTAAATGTCGTGACACTTTCCCACATCGAAGCGCCTTAACCCCTTCACTGCCGTGACGTCAACATATTTAAACAATTGTCGTCTGCTTTTATTTTTCAAAGTTAATTTTTAGGTATTTTGACTTAAGAAAGATTGAAATGAGTGTCAAACAGTTTGGATTCTGATCAGACGCCGCTTTACGCGGCATCTGTTCAGAATCCAAACTGTTTGAAAATATCCACTGTGCTCGGGTTAAGGCAGTGAAGGGGTTAAAACGCATTTATTTTATTCCTCCTTTGATGAAAATTTATATATCTATACAGTCATGAACATGTACCATAAGACACTTTTTCGAAATCTAGCAGGTGGTAGCTTAAAGCAGACCGAAAGTAATGTAGCATACTCCTTAATAAACATTCTGCTTTACTTTCAACCTGCTTTAAGCTAACATCTAAAAAGAAACTGGAAATAGTCCCAAGTACAGTGGAGAACACGTTATTCTTTCCAAATAAACGCGTTTGTGGTAAAACTATTATATCCACTGCAAACAGTTTGAAGCTAGATGCACCTGGCGTCTGATCAGGCTCTAAACTGTTTGCACCTCAGATTAAAATAAAAAGTCAGAATTGTCGAAAACTTATATGTTTCTACGTTTTAGTGCAATGCGTTTGCGATTCGTTTGCGTTAAAAATGGAAACAATGGAAACGTCTTCACCACTGTAGCTGAATGTTCAGTTTCATGTTTAGAACCAACTACACGTGGACTACATATACATGTACTTTCAATAAGCAAGACTGAATTCTTCCAGTTTAAACCAAACTTAAAACAAAACACGATGCAAAAAGACATTGACAATTGTTTATTAAACTAATTTTAACCTGAGTGGCAAGCAGTTCGGGGCAAGACCAGCTCGGTCACTGCTCTTGTTCCAAGTTGCTGGCAATTAACATCTGTATTAAATTATAAAAGTGCTCTTTTCCTATTGTTATACCTCTATTGACCTATAAAAGAAATCCATGACCAGATACACTTCTAGGTTTTGTTTCATGCACTCAAACATAAAATCTATAAAGAGTTAGAACTATTAGAAGTTAGACAAGAGAAATTTATATTTTAATATTATCTTGATTCCACTGCAAACGTGCCAATTCGTCAGGTAGATACCCCCTTCATCAAGTGTTTTGACACGTTAAATCTATTACAATTTCCAATGGTGCGCTGGATGAGGTAGTAAGTATCAGACATAAAGCAGCTATCTGTTCCTCTTCTCTTCCCGTTTCTTCAACATTTCGTGTCATTTAAGAGACAAGGGATTTCCGCTTGACGCCCTTGATACCAAGAACTCCAAGTGCCTGACAAAGTGACTGGGCTAAAAACCCTCGGCAGCCAGTCTGTCGTACTTAGACAGCTTCCTTAGGTGTGATTCATCAATGCTTGTTCCAAATCTACAGTTAATTCAAGATGGCGACTTGTTTTGTTGATTTTGACCATAGGACGACATGTCTACCTGTCCCTTGTGCAGTAGACACTTATGTTTGGGGAATGAAGCCTGGGTTTAATATCTACCTGCACTTCCCAGTCACTTGCTGTGTCCATTACTCCTACTGAATAATGACAGGCCTTTGCTGTTTTCAATGTCCCATGTTTTACACATATTTTGACGCTTTATTTTGATCCGTTTGGCACACAGCTTGGAGCCGCCTGATCTGAAGCCGAGTTATTCGGCGTCAGGGCTGGCTCCAAACTGTTTATACAAATACAAATACAAATTATTTTTTATTTAAAGTCGGTGTGTCATTACAAATAACATTGAAACTTAATGCATAGCTTTTGACCGGAGTTTGCATAATTTACGCACTAACGCCTTTAATTTGAGATAATAAAGTTTTTCTCCACTGTATCATACCTGAAGTGGGAGTCGAGCACATAGCCCCGCATGAAGCCTAACCCTCCGGTAGAGGCGTATATCATCTCGTCGTGGGTGCCGTTTGACACACTCACATCCGGGTATGAGCCGTACAGTAAAGCGTCGTAGCTTGTCCCACCTGAGAAACACGTGACCGTTAACCTCACAAACTGCACCGCCCTCCATTCACATGCTATATTAATGTCCTCAAATACATTTTTAAGTGACGAAATTTATCTTGAATTGTGTATTCTCATCGCTATTTATTCAGATCATGAACTCGAAAGTGCATGCAAATCGTACAGAAGAATCATTAATATTTACTTAATAAAATTAAGTTGTCAAAATGCATAGTTTCCTTCCAGGTGCTGTTGACTAGCAACAGCAACAAACGAATAGATTTTTACGATTACCATGATAACATACGTTGGATTGTTTTAGATTTTCATGCACAAATGTAGCAAGTATATCGACGCATATGTTTCAGTGTGAAAATTGTATGTCTGAACACATTTTTGGATAAAATAATTGTACTGCAACACAAAATTTGAAAATATTCAAATTATGTTAGATCTTTTCAGTTTTGGAGTATTTCCAATTTTGTTGGCTTTGCAACAAGACGCAGTTATGACCGAGAGAGATTAAAACTCAGTACAGAGGAGAAGTAATGTTTAGCTATACATGTACTATAGACTTTCAACAGGGACTATACCAACCATGTGTATACTCTATTCTGAATTTAGCACAGGTATATCCTTATTATGGGATATTAAAATTGTCTACACTGAAGGATATATCATTATCACCATCCGAAATATTATAATATTTAAAAGATGAGTCAAAACGGCCTTCAGGCAGCGTTTCATCTTGATACAAACTGTTTGACCTCGTTTTTGGTTTTCTATAATTAAAAATTGCATAAATCTGAATGTTACGAAATTTGTAAACGACAATTTCGAAGGAGTCGATATTATAGCAGGATAAGGGTTAGAACTATAGAAATCTATGTATGTAATACTTTACTGGAGGGCCTCATGGAGGATAAGTCATTAGACTAAATGGGCTACCCTCATTATATAAAGTCATTCATTCATTTCATTCATTCATTGTAGAGGCACTATCTATAAAGGAAGTTAATATTTAAAGATTGTTTTATTGTCATTTCATTTGTTAGTTTCCACGACAACCTTTTAGATGTTCAGATAATAACATACATTAAAAACATTAAGAAAAACTATTTTAAATAGTGTATGTGCAGAGGTTGATTTGCGTTGTCAAACAAATAATGTTAAATATTTACATTCGCCCCGCATTATCCTTATATAATAACACTATTCTAAAAAGAGACTTGCATATTTCAATGAATGCTCACTTAAAATCCAGTTCTATCTGGCTGGTTTAGGGGCGGAGCTATACTGATCACTTTCAAATCAATACAGAGAAGTCCGTATGGTAGGCGCGGTTAATGCGGAGTAATCAAGTATGGCGTGTGAGTAAATCGGTTTTAAAAAACGCGACCTAAATTTAAGATGCTTATCATACAAGTATTTCGTGAATTCGTGTGCTTTTAGATATCTCAAAAGGGATTTTAAACATAACGAGAAAGTTTACTGGTTAAAAGTCTAAATTTATCCAGTAAATATAATATGTGATTGGGACTATTTTCAGTCCATATATAGAGATCGTTACTACGATAGCAATGCATAGCAACGGGCAAAGTGTCTATTAGAACGGCTATGTACATTTCTGGTTCATTTCTCAGCTCACGATGGAATATAAATATAAGAAATAAATTGCGTACTTCCGTTATTCATGAGCTGATGGTACTTCCATGCTTTTACTAGCAAAGTTAAGCGAGAAGCCCTTCGGGCTTCACGCACTTTGCTAGTAAAAGCATGGAAGTGCCATCAGCTGCTCATGAATGCCAGAAGTACGCAATTCATTTCTTAAATGATTCGTACTGCAAAAAATGTAGGGAATAATATTAGGGCAAAGTTAGAATTTGCTTTTATTTTGTGCACCAGACTGTAGCACACCGGCATTTACAAACAGTTTGGATCTAGATCAGACGCCGAATAGTTCGGCGCCTGAACAGGAACGAATTGTTTGTATATTCTTTCACGTTTCTTGAAACTTTCAATGAAAAAAATCAAGTTTTAAGTCTAGTCCATTTGTGACTATTTAGGGTTGGTCTTTTAAGATATTACCTAAAATGACAAATAGTACAGAACAGAACACAATATCTTGTAGACCTCAATCAAATGGCATCCTTAGGAGCCTTCTGATCTGGGTCTACTACATGTAATCTTGGTCTCGTTTACGCATACAATATTTGTTAAGGATGAGAATATTCGTTGCTAGGATTAAATAATACTCTATAAAGCTGTTAATTCTCTGGCATTTTCCCAATTCTTCGGATTTTTATCCTAATAGATTGTAGCTTAAAGCAGGCTAAAAGTAAAATAGAATTGCCATATGGCGCATTCTGATATTCTTTCAACCTACTTTAAGTAATCGCTCTGGAAAGATTAGAAAACTTTGAAATCTTAGGATTTTTCAGGATCAACTTATCGCAGACCTTACTCTATTTTTAGAAATACAAGTAGGCGGAAATATTTAAGCCGACGGTATTCTGACAGCTATAAATGGCTGAACGCCAATAGCACTACGGACGCTTCATACATTCGTTTCATACTTTTACAGTGCTTTACAGAAGAGAAAACGTTATTTCCCTTTAAGTTCAAACTAGACTCAAGCGTAATGCAATCAAGTGTCGAATATATTGTTTTTGGAAAACGTAAAAAATGATCTAAATTCCAAAATGTTATGATTTGGAGGTACAGTGGAAATGGGACTATTCTATCCCGTTTAAACGCAAAGGAAACGCAAACGCATTGCAATATAATGAAGTAAAGGACTACATTTTGAATAAACGAATGAATGAATGAATGAATGGTGTTTTCACGGCCCTTTGACAAAAAACGGCCATTTAAAATCCGAAGACAACTATTTAAAAAAAAAAAACTTTTCAGGTTTATTTGAGTGGCAAACAGTTTGGATCCTGATCAGACGCCAGGTTGCCTGGCGTCTGATCTGTTTGCAACTGTTTGCAATAGAAATAACTATTTTAGCTTAAATGTTTGTGTTTAATTGGAAAGAACGTCTTCTCCACTGTAACTAGACGCCTGATTGATATACATCCGAACAAGCTTAGTTCAAACTGTTTGCAAATGACAAAATTGATTCACCCAAAACGCATTTGTTTTGGTACGAATAGCGTTTAAGTACGAACACATTCAATGCCAAAATATAATCTGTTTAAAAGAATCACCTGCTTATAGTTTTAAGCATTTTGACTTCATGGATATTACTGTGAGTTTCGAACAACATGAATTCTGAACAGACTCTGTTTTGCTTGTCATACAATTTTGCTTAAAATATTTTGTGATTGGCCCTTTTTGCGTCAATAGTTTCCTATGCAAATAACCAATTAAACATCATGCCCATAGTGAATGATATGTCAAATTCGTAATCTTTAAAAGAACCACTTAAGATACGTTTAAAGGGGAAAGAATAACAGATTCTCCACTGTACTCGACGTCTGGTTTGGCTCAACATAATTTGCAACGGACAACATTGTTTCAGCTCAAGCGCGTTTACTTAAGAAATGAACTGATTTTTTTTCGGCGTTAAAGCGAAATAAACGACATGAGTGACCGGAAAATGCCATGAATCGCGCTCAATTTGACGATCAATTTCTGTCGATTATTTCGCTTAAATGCCGTAAATTTCAGTTCGTTTCTTATATGTACATTACATTTGCTGTACTTTCTAATATTAAATGAACATTTTATTAGTATGCATGTATGTTTTAATCCTAATTAGAGATCGTTAACACGAATAATGTGTACCTTGAAAGGAACAGCCATAACGGCGTTACTGAAGTAGTGCAACAAAATGACTCACAGAGAGCAGAACTTAAAGCCCCGCCTCCTCTGCGAGTATATCCATAAGTCTCTAGAAATAGCGTTTTCACGAATTAAACGTCTTTTTTCAATGGTTTTGAATAGGGCGAATTTAAATTAGTCCACCTGTATCAGAGGTCTGTTCTTACTTTCGACCATGATGTTGGATGTCTGGCAGGTTGTTCCCGCGCTGGTTCCAGAAATTAATGCGCCAGCATCAAACATTTGGTGAAGTGCGATCAAAGCCGGGGTAAAGTCACCATACTGATCTAAAAATCTAATTTAACAATGTAAATGCAATTTAATTCTTTGCATGTATTGTAGTATGTCTCATATCTTTATATGTTCAATTCAATTCAATGCAATGTTTTATTTCCGCCGTACAGGATTATTTTAAGGAATGAATAACGTGTTTTTGCAGTTTAAGGGAATGTTAACGCACGAGGTAAGCTGGGTAAGTTTCGTACACGCACAAAGTTCATGTAGGACAAACTTACACAGCCAACCTCATGCGTTCACAATCCCGTAAATCTCAAAAACATACCGTTTATTGCCTATATTTATATTTTCATATTTTTTTCTTTTCCTTTTCAGAGTGGATCTTGACATGGATTTTTTATGTATTAATATATCGTACACCGGTCAAATATATTTGATAGATGCAATCCTGGATGTAACAGCCATTCGATCTTTATAACATATGGTATGAAAAGTAATCCCAAATACATGATTTGGAGTTGCATTACACATTCATGATTTTACTCAGTAAACTGTCTATTTGTGCTTAACGAACACTTATAAGATATTAAAAATAAACAATGCAACTTGAATATCTATTATAAACTTGAATATCTATTAGTAAAGCATAATTTATATCGTAATTGAAAGGTAGAATTATATGCTATTTATTCTTAACCTAAAACTTAATGTCTGGTCCTTTAAGGTAGATATAGTAAACAGGGTAGACTTTCATGAGACATCGCACTTTGCGACATCTTATCAGTGTTTGTACTGTTTGTTACTTCGTATGAACTGATATGATATGAAAACAGATAATGCATGTAAAGCAACATTGCATATCAATAATGAAATCTTCCAGCAATCACATAAGGAGATTCCACTGCAATATAAATGCGTAAATAGGTTTACCATTTCACTGAAAATGTCGCAATAAGGCGACTTTGCAAACAGTTTGGATCCTGATCAGACGCCACGTGACGCAGTGTCTGATCAGGATCCAAACTGTTCGACACTCGTATCAACATTTCATCAGTCAAAACAGCCTTAAAGCTGACTTTAATACTATTGCAGACGATATTACCAACGCAGAAGATATTTTGGCGGTAAGATGGTTAAAGCAGACGCTAATTCAAATTATCAAGGCTTGATTGTATTACGAACGAATGCAAAACTCTGGCCTGATCCCCGCCACCAAAGAAGAAACCAGTCTGTCCATAGATGAGATCAATGACTGATTGGTTGGCGGTATTGTGCATGTGATCCAGGTCTATTGGTATCCGGTTGGCTTCCAAAGCTCCAAAGTGCAACATCAACGTTCGATAGAAGTTAAAGCCGTCCATTGGATCTGCACTCGCAGCGTTGATAATTCCAATTTTAGCCACTCCTTTTCCGCCCTGAAAAGATGTCAATGGATAACAGAGGAAACCTGTTGATGGCCTGGATTTTAGTTTATCCTTCTAATCAGCTATATTAATTGAGTCTGTTACGAAACAACTAAACGTTTTGGAATTGTTTGTTGTTGCAGCAGAGTTAAGGAAAGGATCTCAATGAGCAACACACATCCAGTTCTCTCCTTGTGTTTGTTTTGCATATGCTAGGGTTGTCGTACATTGTGAAATTGTAACATGTATATATATGTATATATATTCTCAAACTAAACCCGTGATTCTTTGCCGTTTAAACCAACCGAAACAAAAAGCAGAAAGGTTATTGCAAATATTGATGATGGTTTGCAAACAGATTAGAGCCTGATCAGACACCGATCAGGTCGGCGCCTGATCTGGTTCAATTCTGTTTTCAAGTTAAATGAGGAACAAATAAGGAACAACGCATTTTGGGATTAATACTGTCTACCTTCTAAACGAAGTTATAAAACAAATCGT
This sequence comes from Gari tellinella, assembly GCA_922989275.2. Taxonomy (NCBI): domain Eukaryota; kingdom Metazoa; phylum Mollusca; class Bivalvia; order Cardiida; family Psammobiidae; genus Gari; species Gari tellinella. Next base: position 54,469,899 of record OV277866.1, read on the forward strand.
GTTTAATATTACTCACCGCCATTTGTATAATGGTGTTGTATACTTCAGAGTTATTCTTGAGATTTCCCCCTACCAGAACCATGCTACGGCCATATTGAGAATACTGTGGAAGTTTAGGCAGGTCAGTCCTCAGTTTGACGCCAGTAAGCAAGAACCCATGTCCTAGCCAAGCACTCGTCAGAATGAAAACAAAGCCAACAAGGAACTGAACATACATTATTAGACTAACTATGGCAATGGCATATGTAGACAAATGTGTAATTGTTTTACAAGTCCTACACAGTTGTAGTTATCAGTACTTTATCATTGAATTTAGGTAACAGGTCAGTAAACTGTTCTTATTGTGATAAATATACAGCGCTCCCTCCCCACAAAGATCCTCCTTACAACGACTCCCTCCTTTCAACGTCCCGATGTTCCCTAAAGTGACTTACGTTTTACTGCTGCAATAACGCCTACTTAAAATTGTCGTCTGCTGTTTTTCTCAATGTTACATATAGGTGGACACTGCAAATGATAGAATAAGTATAAAGACAAGTGACAAACAGCTTGAATCCAGATCAGACGCCGCGTTACGCGTCTGATCTGAATTAAAGCTGTTTGCAAAATGTAAGCCACATCTTGAAATTCCCTCCCTATAACGACTCCCTCCGAACAACACACACACACTCTATCTCCAACTGAGTTTTTAGTTTAATAATATTTTATTGTTCAATTAGTTTACATATTCACACAAGCATCATGTAATTTGTTTAATATAAACAAAAGGATTGGGCCACAAGTTATTGCAACATTAGATTCGACCCTTCCCATACTGTCACGAACATGTCGGTAAACAATATAAATGTTAATTTCTTTCGATATTCTGTCTTCAATTAGTAAAAAGGAAATTCGAAATCTGTAACTACATTATCAGAGGTTAATCCTGCACTGTCGTGACGTCATCTACTTCGCCAATAATGTTTTTGTCATTTGCTTTTATTTCTCAAATTTGAATTTTAGGTAAAATTATACAAGGTTGTTTCGTAATGAGTGACAAACAGTTTGGATCCTATTCGGACGCCGCGTTATGTGGCGTCTGGTCAGGAACCTTATTTTTGCAAAGGCGCCTTGGCAGAGAAGGGTGAGAATGAAATTAATTGCACAAGAAATACTATAATAATATTGACTATTTAAATAAATCTAAGTGGCCAACATTTTGGAGCCTGGTTATGCACAGGGTGATTTTCTTACAGGGGTAAGAAACACTCGTTATATTCGCCAAATCAAGTACATGTAATTCATTTTGTTATATCTATGTACATCGTACCAAAGTCGCAAATCATAATTATCCAGAATAAGTCAGCGACTAATCAGGCTCCAAACTGTTTGAACGGTAGTTTAGATTGTGTAAACAACTAATTTTCTAACCATTTCGTTGCTGATCAAGTCTTTTGTAATCCTTTTGCTACCAAGCTCGACTCGCTTACATTTGCAATAAGACCAAGCACTTATAAAGCGTTTTCGTTGAGTCTGAGTTCGTTCTCGAGCATTTGATTGGTCAATTTTGAGCCTAGGCTCATATCTGACCAATCATATGCTTGAGAATAGTTTAAGACTCAACTTAATCTCTTTATAAGCATGTACCCAGTTTGTTCTATGAACAGACGCCGTGTAACGCGGCGTCTGATCAGGAACCAAATTATTTGACATTTGTGTCAATGTTTTTTAAGTAAAAACTCCCATAACTGTTGAATTTTACCTTTAGTTTAAATCATTTTCTCGCTTTCTTAAATTGGTCGTCTGCAATTGTATGACCGATTTAATTTTTGAATTTAAAAATGCTGAAATATAATATTGTCATCTGATATCCGATATTGGCTTTTCTCTCCAATATCTGTATGATATTTAACCGTCGTGTTAAACTGTTTCAAAAGTCTATGTTGCAAGGATGCTTTATATATCAAACTGCACATTTTGCTGGTGTTATGGATGCATGAATTAAACTGGAGATATAAAACATGCGTGCAGTCCGAATGACTGCAACTATTTACAGTGGAGAATCTGTTATTCTTTCCCGTTTTAACGCAAACGTACGCAAACGCAAAGCACTAAAACGTAGAAAAGAACAACTTTTGGACAATTCTGATATTTCATGTTTATCTTGGTGGCAAACAGTTTGGAGCCTGATCAGACGCCGGGTTACCCGGCGTCTGATCTGGCTCCAAACTGTTTGCACTGGAAATAATAGTTTTAGCGTAAACGCGTTTATTGGGAAAGAATAACACATTCTCCACTGTACAAGTGAATTCTTCATTGTGTTCCCCCACCAAAATATTTGTTCGTATTGACAGGTAGAAATAAATCGGAATTTGAATTGTGGCTGCATTCGTAAACTACGAATTGACTTGAATTGAAATTGTAATGAATTTAAACCTTTTATCGCCCAATTGAACAGTTATTAATTATTTAGGGTTAGTTTTTACAATGTTTTGCAAAATAATAAACAGTGCAGACTATGATAAGAGAGCTCCTTAAGAAGTCTGTTTGTATAGAATAATAATTGCACTGCTCACGTGATTTGTAAAATACAAGTATACTCGTCCTAAGTGCTGAATGTAGTAAAATGGGAACAGTGTCTAATAATATGGTACACATTTATCGAACTATTTCAGAAAAAGTCAAACAGAAAACATACATGTATATGTTACAGTGGAGAAACTGTTATTCTTTCCCAATAAACGCGTTTACGCTAAAACTATTATTTCTATTGCAAACAGTTTGGAGCCAGATCAGACGTCTGATCAGGCTCCAAACTGTTTGCCACCAAGATAAACATGAGTTATTAGAATTGTCCACAAGTTGTACTTTTCTACGTTTTAGTACTTTGCGTTTGCGTTTCGTATCGTTTAAACGGGAAAGAATAACAGATTCTCCACTGTAAAAGGAGTTGTAATTGAAACATGATATTATTTAGTACGGTTGAGAGGACGGTTTTCTGTTGTAATCCGAAACGAAACACAAATTGTCAAAATGCAATTCAATAAAATGTAGATAATGATATTCTTGAAAAATTTTAAACTGACTGACAAACACGTTTGAGTTTGATCAATTTCCGGCTCCAACTATTTGCAATTGAAATACTTGTTATAGCATAACGCGTTTTGGGGGGAAATAACGCCTCCTCCACTGTACATACAGTGGAGAATGTGTCATTCTTTCCCAAATAAACGCGTTTACGCTAAAACTATTATTTGCAGTGCAAACAGTTTGGAGCCAGATCAGACGCCGGGTTACCCGGCGTCTAATCAGGCTCCAAACTGTTTGCCACCAAGATAAACATGAAATAACAGAGTTGTCCAAAAGTTGTTCATTTCTACGTTTAAGCGCTTTTCGTTTGCGTACGTTTGCGTTTAAACGGGAAAGAATAACAGATTATCCACTGTACCACCAATTAGAACAGCGATCGAAGGCATTGTCAAATTACAGACTGGTTTTAAGGATTTTATGAATTAAAAACCTGTTTTAACAATTTTTTCGCTGCAATTATATCGTTTACTTTAATACTATCGACTAAATACTATTGCTTCAAATCAAGAGTTTAGGCCAATTGCATATTGATACGAGTGTCAAACAGTTTGAATCCTGATGAGTGTCTGACATAGACACGAACTCTTTGCAAATATTCCGTAGTTTGGTCGTTAAAGGGTTACTTGTAATTAATTTGTTTTTAATTTTTCAGATACCGTTACAAAAAGGGGGCGTCACATTTAGTATTTGCTAATTGCTCAAAACCGTCCAATTTTAATTGTACAAATAGGTGTTTATTCAATGTCATGACGTCATTAATTTTCCAAAAAATTGTCTTCCGCTTGTATTTGTCGAATTTAAAATTTAGGTATTTTGACTTATAGAGAAAATATAAAATTAAGTGTGAAACATTTTAGTTCTTGATCAGACGCAGCGTTTCGCGGCGTCTGATCAGAACCAAACTGTTTGAAAAATAACAATTATTGAAGGTGTGAAATCATTCCCTGCAAGTATATGTCTACATATACATTGTCGTTTGGTTTACATTTCAACATTAGATTTCAAACATTTATGGCTAAATGCAATTATGGAAGAGTATCAAACAGTTCGGTTCCTGATCAGAACCGAGCTACTCTGCATCTGATCAGGAACCACACTGTTTGCGAATGTCAGTAAAATTGGGAAAAGAATACAAAAGGATTAACTAATTAACAACATAGTGTCATGTATTTGCATCTTCTACAAAAGTGCAAGTCCTATGGAAACGGTGAATAATACCAAAATCAGAGTCTATACTGTTTGCTATTTTGCAATATATTGCAGAAAGTTCTCCCAAAGGTTAACACATTGACTTGACTTAACAGTTTAACACATTTATACCCAGTGGATTCTTCCATATTTATATATTGGATATGTCCATTTTTTATCAAAGGGATGCCTGGTCAAAATTTTCATTACCATTTTGTTTTATATTGAAATTCCTATCAGCAAACAGTGTAGACTCTAATCAGACGCCGCCTAATACACCGTTTGCCTATGTCCCATATATGGGATCGTGGGCACAAATGGGTGTAGGGTCAATGCGTTACGGTAATAAGCATTTTAATTAATTTAATTGTGTCAATAGTGACCTACGTGTAGTAAATTGGCAAACATTGTATTAACCTTTATCAAAATTATTTTTAAGCGTTCTACAGTAATATGAGTGAAAAACAATATGGATACAGATTTAGACGCCTCGTATCGCTGTGTTTAATTTTTTGATCCAAAGTGTTTACCAAATCGCGTTAGCACGATATGGATTTATGGACGGAATAGAAGGGTTGTTCTATTCTGTTCCCCTCTAACATTACGTATTTAATCGCAGAATGCAACAAAACAAGGTCGAAGCATTGGTGTGAAGGGCTTAGCGAGGTTCGACATAGGCAATCTTATCTTGACAGGGTGTTCTTTTTGCGCCAATGATGAAGTCTACAAAAATGCTCTTTGTTATATTCCTGGGAACTGGGATATTGATGAAAGGTTTGTTAAATCGTTAATTGACAAATTATCGTCTGTTTAACCCTTTACACCATAGCTTTTTCTAGTTTTGAAGACAGGTGACCACTAAAAGCTGGTTGAACGTAAAGCAGTATGCGTCTGACGGCGCATTCTGCTTTACTTTCATTCGGCTTTAAGATACTATCTGCTAGAATAAACGAATATTTCATATTGAAATTCGAATATTCGAATATTTCATACGATACATTTTCAACATAACTAGGGCTACTTTCTTCAGTTGAGAAATAAATTAAATGTGTTAAAATCCATATCTATTGAGTAGTGGGTTAAAACATATTTTGCATTCATTGGAGAAATCAAAATTAATTGGGCGATATGATTGAAGAAATATCGATATGAATGATGATAGTTTATGTTCTGACTAGAGACTGAGTTTCTCCAAAATATTTGCAAATGTCAGATAAGTCGGACAAGGCAGTGTGTGGGTTACATGTATTGAATCCGGGAATACGTTATTCTTTTCCAAGAAACGCGATTGCTAAGGCAATTATTTCCATTGCAAACAGTTTTGAGTCTGATTTGGCTACACACTGTTTGTCTCTCAGTTAGGAATAAAAATATATATTTTTTATTATTTTAAAACTTATTTTCGACATGATTGTATATTTTTTATTATTATGTTTTAGGTTTCTGTTTGTTTAACTGGGAAAATACATTTTTTTCCTGCTGAAGTGTAAGCTGGGACTTTCGGCAGATATTTTGGAAAAGAACAATATATACACTACTCAAATTTTGCTAAGGATCAAATGTACACCTCCATAGGAACCAATGCATCGACCTTATCACTTTCCCGCTTGATAACTTTCTAAAGATTTGTTCAATTTCAACAAAATGTTCAGGAATCGGAGCGAATGGTTTATTCTATATGTTGTAATGTGATTTTTGCAAATGTCATACAGCATGTAGGCGCATTGGCAAAGCAGATAAAATATCACGTTTTTCACAAACAACTGCAAAAGTTACTAATTGTGTTTTGAGTTAACGAACATGCTTTACAATTCAATAACAGGTACAATTGAACATTGAAGGATATCATATTGTTTTTTCCGACGCATAACATCTCTAAGAATATTCAATAGATTTGAATACTTTTGTAAAATCTCAGAAATTTTACATTTTTATCATTTCCTCGGGTTTCACCTTCAGGACCTGCACCAGATTAAATGTTATCACAATATGTTAAGTGATCCATTGGCACACACATCTCCCAATATGGAAGAAATCAAACAAACATGTTGGAAGTTACGCTGTGAGAAAGTAATAGGGTCAATGCATTGAAATCTATGAAGGTGTATACATGTACCTTTGACCCATACCAAATTTTGAGTAGTATATTTAGTTGTCATTTGTAATTCATCCAGCAATAGCTGCAAACTGTCTTAAACGTCTATATTAAGCTGTTTGCCAATCGTCATTACATTTATTCTATCGAATTGTCAACTTAAATATAACATTGAGAAAATCAGCAGACGGAAATTTTAAGCAGACGATATTGCAGCAGTAAAAGCGTTAGATATAATTATCCTGTTAAGGGAACTGCGGCAATGGTAGTTGTAAGGAGAGGATAGTTGTAGGGAGAGAGTCGCTCTTATGAGGACCGTTGTGTGGAGGGAACACTGTATTTCATTCGAAATTTCCGGAGTTAGTGAGTAAAACCTGAGAAAGCGATTGGAGTCTGGTCGGACGCCAAGTTACTATCGCCAAGTGACGTCTGACCTTGCCCCAGACCGATTGTAATGAGCATTTTTGCTTTAGCACAAACAATTTCATTTGGAAAAATTAAATGATTCATCCTTGTATGACTTTGAATGTCATAATAAAACCTTTCGACCTCGTCACAGCCAAACCCCTAGAACAAAGGTAATATGCAAACAGTTTGGATCCTGATCAGACGCGCAAAGCGGCGTCTGATCAGGATCTAAACTAGTTTACACTCATTTCAACATATCCAATTAGTTCAAATTATCAAACATTTAAATTTGAAAAATTAAAAGCTGACGATAATTGTTAAGAATATATGACGTTATGGCAGTGAAAGGGTAGCAGGTTATATTTATCAGCGTGTTTCATTATTTGTTCAACTGCAGCTAGCTTTGGGTACATGCGTTCGCCGGATTTCCAAAGCCCTTGGAGGACCCTGGTCGCCCAATCTAGTCGTGGCTCGTTCATAATTGTTGACCACGCGCTAGGAGAGGTGCCACTGTTAGTGGATGTTCAGGCCAAGGTGCTTGATGGTCCAAACCTCGGCTATATATTTCCCGCAGTAGGTGAGTGTAATTTGTGACGTTGTGATATGTGACCTTTCTCTCATCTATAAGTATAAATTGGTATTGTTGAACAATGTAGGCCTAGATCAGTATACAGTGTTTGCGTTTCGTTTGCGTTTAAGCGGGAAAGAATAACGTTTTCTCCACTGTATGCCTAGTTCAATTATTGGAGCGAAACTGTTGGTTACTCACATTCAACTGTACTTCAGTTTAGAAAAAAACAAAAAAACACTTATTTTTTAATTTTTCTGAAGACGATATATCTGTAAAGGGCTTCGGTCCCCATCAACGAGGCCCTGGACAGGTTGACTCCAAAGACTAATCGATGATGAATCCACATTTTTCATGCCTTTCATTGCGTCAGTCATATGAATCTTTTGCTGAAGAAACCTTAAATATTTGTCAATCGATCATTTCTTCAAGAAAAATGGAGTGTGTCAAGGCGGTCAATAAAACTGATAAATGCAAGACAAAAAGCAGAAAGCTGGTATAGGTCGTTTGCAGTTAAAAAAAACACGATAAATCTTAGATAATTTTCAAACTAGTAGACGTATTTAAATGAAATTTTGCATACACTTATGATATACCTATACCAACTCTGACAAGGAAATTCAGAATTTTTGATAGTCTAACTAAAAACTTTTCTTCTTTGTTTTATATAAATTTTGTGTCGCTGAAAATGGTCAATTACGTAGGGTGTTATTGGCTATTACCTTGATCACGTTTGTTTATATTGGAGAATATCCCCAGGTAAAATCCCGTGCAAGTTGCTTCTGTCTGCAATGTGAATCCCGTGCTGATATTGGTTGTTTAGTTGTACAAAATCAATTGTGAGGCCCCATAATCCATTACATTTTATATTATGCCTAAATCCACGAACTCTTCACCAGGAATAAAGAGAATTGCAATTACTTTTAAAACCGAAGCTCTACCATTTCTACATAATTACAGAGCTCCAGATAAGAGAGAGAAAATTGAACCAGTCCAACATGTTTTCACCCCTTTCAGCACCAACTCCTATGGTGTGACTACTCATTAGAAAAGTCTAGAAGAGAGACGGTTCTAATGAGTAGTCACACCATAGGGCTTAACTCAGAAATAAAGATTTTAGTTTCGGAAATACTCCCGTTATCTGGAGTATCAATGTTAGAGTTGTATTGTGGGACGTTTACGTTACGTTTCCTTTAAACGATGAAATAATAAAGGTTTTCGAACTGCTCTGGAAACATTCTGTTGAAAATTTGATAAGGTAAGATGTGTAGATGGTCTGGTATACACATGTCTCTTCTACTAGTTATCACATTTAGTTATTTTGCGTTTTGTTGATAAAACTTTCGTATGAGTGGCACATGGCTCGGATCCAATTCATATACGAAATGGCTCCGGTGTTTGATTAGGATCTAACATGTTCGCAAATAACAACTTATGGTCGGTTAATACGTACAACGTACCCCAGTCAATGCCTCGTTCGGTTAGTTGTAAACTGCTATGGTATGCGATGGCTTAACGGTGAGGCGTTACCGGGTCACGGAAAATAGGCTGTTGAATAACTTGAAATCACCCTTCGGAAAAGTGTCCCTTAGAAGTGTAAACTTTATATAGAAGTTATGAATAAAACTTTTTTATTACGAAGAGAAAAAAGATGTTCTTTTTCCATTTGTCTCCGTTGTCTTGTTATGGAGATATTTGAAAATGAACCTGTTTTTTTTAACTGCAAACGACCTTTATATGAGGTTTTGTATTAGTTTTGTTTACACTCGATTCCGCTTTGTTGAAGAAATGAATAATTCTTAGTTAAAATATGTAAATGCTACTTTTTAACTTTGAAATCCGGGTACGTGTATATTGACTAAAACGCATCCAATATATTACGACTCAGCCATATTTGCTATTCATCCTTACATTTCGATTTGTCAAACTTTTCTTTTATAGTAAAGAATAAGGTCTTCTTTGTACAGTCGAGAAAATGTTACTATTATACAGTATCACGTTTAAACGAAATGCAAACGCAATACATTCAAATTCATTACCACCTGAGTGCCAAGCAAAATGTCCCACAACTATGAAATTATTTCATTTTTAGTCCAAACATGTTTATTGGAAAATAAACTTTCTTCCTTAATATAATTATAATGTGATGTCAGGGCTGCCATTTATCGAGACTTTTCCGAAATCTTCGGGTTTTTTATCATAGCAGCCTGTTATAAGTAATCGCGCTTGAAAAATAGAAAATTTGGTTATCTTAGGATTTTTCATGATCAACTTGTAGCAGCCCTGTGATGTGTATTCAGGGAGAGGTTGTGTAATGTTTTCTTTTCTTATAAACGTGTTTGTGCTAACACTATTCTGAATTTTGCAAATACTGTAGTTTCAAAACTTAGACCAGTTCAGATGCAGCCGGGGTATTTCTGCGTTTGATCTAGATTAAAAGTGTACATTTGAATAAACTAATGATGCATGCTCCTCAGCTAATGATGTTTATAAGCCATGGTTACAATATAGAGACTGTATTCTACAAATCAACCTTTTCAAAAACAAGACATACATGTCTTGACGAGTCATGACGTCATCAATTAAAAAAATTGTCGTTTTCTTTTGTTTCGCAAATTTACATTTTAGGTATTTTGACTTAAGAAATATCAAAAGGAGTGCTAAACAGTTTAGATCCTAATCAGGATCTAAACTAGTTGCAAATGTCTATTTTACTCGGACTAAGGCAGAGGAGATGATGACATTGTCATTGCGATTGCGTTGTGTTACTAGGGAAATAGATCTAGATCTACTTACGGTTTTTCCAATGTTTTAGATATCTTTTTTAAGGTGCATGTCCACGAGACGACGACGGTTTCGAGAGTTATGGAGTGGTATGTTTTGTTTACGATGAACGTCGCGTTCGTATATGGACCCCTTTACAGGACAGCGACTCAGGAAGTGGGTTCGCTGTATATACTGGTAAGTATAAAAATAAACCTTTCAACTTTTAAATATCGACATATGCGACTTAACCTTCTGTCAACGTCGCCTAAAGGCGACGTTGAAAACAGTTTTTATCCTGATTAGACAGCGCGTAAGGGGGATCCAAACTGTTTGATACTGGTATTGTCCTTTCCTCAGTCAAAACAGTCCTAAATCCGGCTTTTAGAATATTGCAGACGACACTGCTAATGCAGACGAAACTTTGGCGATAAGAGGGTTAAAGCAGAAGATTAAAATTGGCAGTGAAAGAGCTAAGTGAGTTCTAGATGTCGAAAATGAAATACAGGCTAATTCGACATAAGCGAGCTCAATGTACTTTTCGATTCAATTAAACGACCGCTAACTGTAATCACATGGACATTTCTTACAGGACGAGGTGACTGCTAACGTTGGGTTCTACCTGTGATTGAAATTACAATACATCTTTTATTGAGTTATTTACACATGTACACTTTTACTAATAAAGATGTAATTTTTAATATTTTTAATATGAGTTTATGGCACATTAAATGTTCATATGGCACATAGAAAAAATAACAGATATGCAACAAGTTAAAAATCTCAATCAACGAGTGTGTAAAAGCACAAAAAATACATACGGAGTCTTTAATACGCTCATTCAATATACGTGCACTGAAATAGCTTATTCTCTGTTCGCTAGTGCATGGGATCAAAACCACCAATCCGCCTTCCTTTTGGTTCATGGCAGAGAGGATAATTTTCGCTACATAAGAACAAACATACCTATGACAATTAAGCCCCAGAACCACTGCAAAGTAGGAAGGTATCTGAGGTTTAAAATTTTAAAACACCACCGTGAGTGTCAGATAAGAATATCCCACCCGAGTTTTGAAGTTATTTTTTGGAACACGAGGCTTTGCCGAGTGTTCCAAAAATATCTTCAAACGAGGGTGGGATATTCATCTGACCCTCAACTGTGGTGTTAGATTTATTTTCTCACCTCGTCAACCCAAAAAACGCGTTTCTAACTTGCTATACAGTGGCGAGTTGTATTTTAAGGCGCTAATGCATGCATGATGACGTCGTGACGACGTCATAACAACGACAATAACAACCAATCATAAGTTAGTTCGGCTTGTCTGTCCGGTCAGATTATAAGAATCCACCATGAGTGTTGATGTAGGATAGAAATTTTCTCCCCCGAGGGTCAGAACATTCATGCAGGGACGAGGCTTGCCGAGTCCCTTAGTGAATTTTCTGACCCAAGGGGGAGAAAATTCCTATCCTACATCAACCAAACGAATGGTGGATTTTTTCTCCCATTTAAAACGTTAAAACATGACATAAATAACGAAATAATTGCAGTTTCTCTACACGTTTTTCCGCCACACACGACGTTGTTTATAGTAACGTCATTAGAAATGACGTCATTTAGTTACCCGCGTCATGCAGCGCTTGTGATAAAGCTTGGCAAACAATAAAAGACGTCACGTGGTATGGAGGATAGAGTCATTCCACATGGGGAATATCTCTATCCCACATAGGCAAAAATGGGAGAAAAGGTTATCTCACACACCCTAGAGTGACAGATACCTCTGTCCGAGGGGTGAGAAACAGTCTTCCCTCTCTACAACGGGCCTCCTAACAATGACCCCCCTCCTTACAGCGACCCTTGTCACAGTCCCGTAAACAGGACAATTATGTCTAACGCTTTCACTGCTGCAATATCGTCTGCTTAAATGTGTCATATACTGTTTTTTCTCAAAGTTTCATATAAGTGGACATTTTGACAGGAGAAATATAATGACGAGTGGCAAACAGATTGAATCCAGATCAGACGCCGCGTAACGCGGCGTCTGATCTGGATTCAAGCTGTTTGCAATTGTTATCCAAGTCTTAATTTTTCCTCCCTATAACGACTCCCTCCGAACAACACACACAATCTGCTTGTTGTTGTAGAGAGGGAGCACTTTAGAACGGAAACACAAAGCAGCTGAAAGGGTTAACATTGCATTTTGTATGTCATATAGGCGACGGGGAATATTACGCCGGACATAGCTACCAAGCCTCCCTTACAGTCCAGGTTCGAGTCCGAGCTTGGGTAGCAGCAAGTTTTCCAGAGCCCGATTTTTCCGTGACTGGTATACGAGTCGTTGCTGGATCAAACTACGGTACGTAATCCGGAAGTACAAAGTCTGAAAATCTAACGGGCTTCGGTCCAAAGCGTAGTGGACGTATATAAAGAGCTGGAACCAATCACTCTATAGATGTGCCCTTTATTCTTCCACTGAAGAAAAAAAGGTTATTCTTTACAATAAGATATAAGCTTAAAATCCTAACAGATGGTAGCTTAAAGCAGGCTGTACTTCAAAACAAACTGGAAACAGATAATGAGTTAAAGGGTTTGGGACAGATTGCTGCTGCTTAATACAGGGTAGCAGCAATATAGGAAGCTCCTAAAGGATATTTCTACTTAATTATTGCACTACATTAAGCTTCATGTTTGCTTGCTTTTTGATTTTACGTCGATTTCAACAGTATTTCAGTCATATCGCGACGTCCAGCTAATTACAGGTGGAGGAAGACCCCAGAAGTCATTTATGCACTGTTTTAGGCACAAATCGGCAACTGGGTAGAACCACCGACCTTCCGCAAGCCAGCTGGAAGGCTTCCCCACTTGAAAAATTCGAACGACCATACTGGGATTCGAACTCACAGCGGTGAGGAGCTTAGTGATGTAAGTCACAGTGACTATACCATTAGGCCACGGAGGCCCCCTAACCTTCATGTACAATGTACCATATATCTTCCAACTTTTGAAATGCTCTTAAACCTGTCTAAATCAGAAAGCAAGCTGTTTTAACCATACAGTAAAACCTCTCTATAATGCCCAAAGTGAATTAATTATGAGGTGTGTATGACAGGTGACTGCTAAATGCAAGGTTACATGGAGCGAGTGCCCTGTCCGCTCGTCCGTGCATTTGAGCTGAACCAGATTCTACCGTTTCGTCTAGCATCAATTCCACTATCTATAATTATTTGACTGTTGCCTTGGACCATTCCCAATCTCCCTATATCATATAACTTCAATTTGACATTGAACTTCTATGGTCTATTTCTCTGCAGATTTTACAGTTTCGCCTGACATTAACACCGCTTACTAGAATACGTTGATAGTTATAATGTTGGTGCAATTCCAAATACATGCATTTTACTAGTTTGCTCTTGACGTTGTCCTAATTTAGACTTAGAAAATGTTTTAACCATAATTATTGGCAAGGATACAACAGGGACATGAGCGTTTATTGACCGCAGTACTCTGTTGTCACTGTGGCTTTTGTTTGTTTGTTTGTTTTTTCTTCAATTTATATTTGAACGAAACGAACACGTAACAGAGATTGTTTTTAAATTATTTAACCCATTTGTGCCCACGATCCCATATATCGGACATAGGCAAACAGTGTAAACTCTGTATAATGCATAATGCGGCGTCTGATCAGAGTCTACACTGTTTGCTGATTGGAATTTCAAATATAAAACAAAATGAAAATTTTGACCAGGCAACCTTTAGATAAAAAATGGACTTATCCAATATATAAACATGGAAGAATCCACTGGGCGCAAATGGGTTATATAATATATCGTTTAAGACATTTGACTTCATAAAGAAACATGAAAGTGCTCTACCGTTATTGTATTTCAGGTTATGAGATGTTCGTCGAAAGGTCACATGACCTAGGAGAGTATCCTGCTCTAGTGCTTGTGCGCACGCGCCTTCGCAGTGGCTACTATTCAGACTCAGTTGGTAAATACTCATTGATGGAATACAGTTGGAAAAATTATTGGAAAATATTTTCCGTTAATTGAAACTAAAAACACTGTAAGAATTGAAGAACATTATAGCTTCTTGAAATGTCCGGTCAATTTATATATTCCTGGCTGACAAACCCGGCGTCTGATCTGCCTCCAAACTGCTTGCTATATATACAGTGGAGAATCTGTTATTCTTTCCCGTTTAAACGCAAACGTACGCAAACGCAAAACACTAAAACGTAGAAAAGAACAACTTTTGGACAATTCTGATAATTCATGTTTATCTTGGTGGCAAACAGTTTGGAGCCTGATCAGACGCCGGTTTACCCGGCGTCTGATCTGGCTCCAAACTATTTGCACTGGAAATAATAGTTTTAGCGTAAACGCGTTTATTGGGAAAGAATAACAGATTCTCCACTGTATCTATAACACATTGAATGTAAGTTTCAGTCATTCAATCGTTTTTTCACCTCTTCATCATTCGTTTATCAAAAGTAATTTTCTATTAGTTTATATCTTAGTGACAAACAGTTTGGAGGAGGGTCAGAAGCCCGATCTAATCCCAGCCTTATTGCATTTGAAATGAAATAGTTGTTTTAGCAAAAATGGTTTTATCTGGAACTAATATCTACGTAATGAAATGACACGTACAATCCACCCACCCGTGCCCAAATACATTTTGTAATTCCAAAATGCTTTCGCAATTATTTAAATAAATGTTGTCATAAATGGCATCGCTCAATGTAAATTAACAAAAAACTTGTGTCAAAATAGTTCAAATGAAGATTTTTGCAGAATGTTATGTCTTTCACCACATACCACATTACACACATAGTCGAACTTAATTATCTCAAACATGAATCTTTCGACCTTACACATAAAGCTTAGCCACGTTGAAATTTTGAAATTCGGACAAGTTCTACTTCAAGAGCTGTCAAAATCAAACTGTAGAAATACGAATCGGTCCTACTTCATCGAGTTCGTGATTTCGACGTTCGACTGAATTTCTATACTCTGTCTGTATGACCAAACAGGTTTGTTAGGAATACTAAAGCCCTCCCTATTACATGTACTGGGGTCCGTCCCCACAACGACCCTTCCAATAACGATTCCCTCATTACAACAATGATTGCTGACTCCCCTTCCCCCCAAAAAGATAATTCTTCTATTGCCCTCCTGCAATTAGAATTGTCGTCTGGTCCTGTTTCTTAACGTTACTTATGACAGAAGAAATATAATGACGAACCTGTGACAAACAGCTTGAATACTGATCAGACGCCGCGTTACACGGTATCTAATCTGGATTCAAACCGTTTGCAAACGTAGGTTAAGTCTTAATTTTCTCTCCCAATTGCAACTTCATGCAATGGTTTGGTATTGTTCTGGAAAGGGAGCACTGTTGAGCCGAATTCTTCACACTACGAATTCTTCACACCTGTGAGGAATTCGTAGGAATTTCATACGAATATGTCACATATATGTGAATAATTCGTACTGACTCTCAGCCCCCCTTGACAGTAGATACGAATTCTTCACATGTCGAATTTTTTTAAAAACGAATGTAAAAATTTTGTGCATACGAAAACCTCACACTTTCCAAAAAGCTTTTAGCCACCCAGATGGATAATGGGACAAATTAGGTTTGCTTTACTTGATAGGTCTTATATTTCACATAATGACAAAACATATGTACTAGACTGCCTGTTTAAATGATAAAAGGTCAAGGTCTCTCGGGGTAAAAAATGTCACATTTTTCAGCACTCGATATAATTAATTATAGACAAATAAAACTGAAAAATACCATGGAAATAATAGCACTTTTGTGACCATATAATTTATAAATTCCGTCGTATAGGATATTATTCGGTCCGTCTGTACGATGCATTCTAAGAACTTTATAAATGTATGGACCGGTTTCTGTGTCACCAGCTGAAGGCAAAGATGACACGTCGGGGTCGGTCACTTTTCCGTAGTCTATCTGTCCGATCGTCCGACTGTCACGGTTTTGTTTTTTACTCTAACGCCTGTTCCACTGAAGTTTTTAAGGTGAAATTTCATTTAAAGAGTTTAATGAGTAGACGTGTATTGCAAACAAAGTTAATAATTCTTGTATCAACACCGTGAGAGGTATTCCCCTTTCTACATTTTCCCGGGAGATTCTGCCATTCCGAAGCTTTAGAAATTAAATTTCATTAAGGACTATCGCAGCAGTTTTTTCGAATTTTCAAACCATTCAGATTTTTTTTCAAATTCTGCATGTTGCTAGTATATACCCTGTTGTGTATGAAATATGAAATAAAAATAGGGAGTGCCCGAACTGGTTCTTTTCTTAAAAGCTTGATTTTTTGGTATACCCCTAATTATCCAGAGACACGTGCTTTTGATCATAAAATCTCAGAACACCCCTATTCAGCTTTGTTATTTTCCTTAGATATTGAGTTATTCATATGTTTTTATAAAATAGAAAAGAATAGGAGGAAGTAGCAACAAAATACAAATGTCTGCATAAAGAGTAACGCATGTCTATCCAGTTACATATAGAGCTATCTATAAATGATATATGTTAGCCACTTTTAAATAATGCCTATGTAAAGTGATATATTGTTGACGATTAAACAGTGGATTTGGACACATTCTAGAATTTAAAAGCGGTTAACATATATCATTTATAGATAACCCTATATATAACTGGATTGACATGCGTTACTCTTTATGCAGACATTTGTATTTTTTAGAAAAAATAGTTCGGGTACCTATAATTTTTATAAGTGATTTCAGTAAATTAATGCTTTATCAATATTTGGGAAAGTTTTGTCAAAATCTGAATGTAAGAACTGTAGGAGAAAAAACTTTGAAAAATATATATTTGATGTGTTACCTTTATTGAGGAATAATATGTTGTTTCTATGTTTTTATTGGTACTTGCTCCTATTATTTTCTATTTTGTGAAAACATATGAATAACCCAACATTTAAGGAAAATTACAAAGCTGAAGAGGGGATTTCTGAGATTTTATGATCAAAAGCACGTGTCAAAAAAGCTATTAAGAAAAGAACCAGTCCGGGGACTCCCTATTTTTATTTCATATTTCTGCACAACAGGATATATACTAGCAACATGCAAACTTTAAAACAAATGAATGATTTGAAAATTCGAACAAACTGCCGCGATAGTCCTTAGATACCGGACGGGCAACGGTTTTAAGACGGGCGACCATCATCGTCCGATATTGGTTATCGTGGGTTCAATATATGAATGAGGTTTACAAAGACGCACTGATTTCACTTCTTTGTTATGTTGCTTATTTTCTTACATGGAACCATACTACCGATTGCCTTATCGTGTAGTCCAGATCATGGGCATTCAGTAATAACGTGCAATAATGTGGGCGACCGAAAGGAAACCGGTGTTATCCGGTTGCCAGACGGGCGCCGGTGTAAAGACGAAATGTGTCCTCCTCTAAAGAGTGACACATGAGGACAATTTTTGATGTATAAAACTGTCCTTGGGACTTGCTTTGGCATAATACATGTAAAATGACCCGGGAGGATAATTTTCTGAGTCGAAAAATGTCCCGGGGTCACAATTCTGAGTGGTGGGGACACTTTTCCTCATTACACTGGTTGGTATCGGATAGGCAAAAGCCGGATGGAGACGGCCTTGCCCGGCCTCTGACACGCTTGTATACGTTTGTATATTTGATCAGAAGCTTTCTCGGGTCCGATCGACGTGTAAGGTTCCATTTTAAATCAATGTCGTTTCGATGACCGTCTTTGAAACTAGCTTTTAACTCCACTTTAAAATCAAACAGAGGCCCAGAATTCTGAGTTCATACTATGTTAACAGTATTTCAGTCATATCTCGACATAAAGCTAATTACAGATGGTAGAAGAAATCGGATGCACGTCATAAACTGTATCAGGTAAAATTTTGCATCTGGGTAAAAGCACCGAATTTCCGATAGCTAGCTTGACGGCTTCTCCAAATGAAAAAGCCCAAGTGTTCAGACTGGGATTCGAACCAACAGCAGTAAGGAGCTTAGTGAGTGTAAGTCATAGTCACTATGAGCACTGGACCACGGCCACGGGTCCCATCCCTCCCCAGCCCGTTAAGAATACCACCAATCTACCAGCATTCGGCCGGCAACCTGTCGGTCGTTGGCCTATTATGTCTCAAAGGAAGCCGGGAACTAAGCATAAACTCAACGGGATTTAAGTTTGATCATGGGATAAAAAGGGCTGCGTTATACACAGATAATTCTTCGGATTTAGGTCGGCTGTTTAAGGTGGATAACACAGTTTTAGTGCACCCGCTTCTTCACAATGCATCCCGAGTTCGATCCCGGGTCGTGACAGTACGTGAGAGGGTCGCCTGTCCGAAGACGTTGGTTTTCCCTAGTACTCTAGTGTCATCCCACAAAACGACGCAATATACCATCTTTTGCGCTATGGAAAGTGATTTGCCTAAGTTGTTAGAACTTGCTTCATAAAGAAATGTTAAACGGAAGGCGATGTGTGAAGAATCCGTAGGTACCAACAGGTCGTTAAAAAAGGGGGTACGGAAATCTCACACTGCCATTGTGTGACATATTCGTACGAAATCTTCACACATTGGTCACACGAGTGGAAGAATTCGTACGAATTCTTCACAGGTGAAGAATTCGGCTCAACAGAGCACTGTATACACACTGTTTCTTGTGTTCCAGGCGCAGCCATATATACACCACGCATACAAGGTACGAGTAAAGTGTCCATAGTTCCATATGTTGTCTATGGGTTCAATGACATGACTGTGAGGGTGTGGACTACATCTGACGACAGAGGTATATACTAGTACAGTCAAACTTCGATATCTCGACTCGGTTAAGTCGAACATATCCGTAATTCAAAGTTAAAACGCGACTAAGCCGCGTTTTAACTTTGAAACACGGGTATGTTCACCTATACCAAGCTTGAAATAAGGCTAATTCATGTTTCGAAATATCGGATAATTCGAGTTAAGCGAGTTCGACATATCGATGTGCGACTGTATATGAATGCTTCAATTGATGTAGACATATTGCCTTATTGTTACAACGCGATTGATTTAAGTCATAGATCGTTCTCAAGCTATTGATTGGTTAGATGGACCAATCAGAAGTTTTAATAATAAAATGTTTGTACATGTATACACATACACACCTGATAAAGTGACTGCTTACTCGACTCGTATCTTTGAAGCGATTCCAATCAGCCATAATTCATAGCGCTAAATTTAGATATAAAGCAGAAATGTTGGAAACTTTAATCATAACACCAACATTTGGTTTCAGTAAATCGAGTATACTCAAAGCTAACAAGACCCTTTTGTGGGACAACTTGTTTTTGGATATACGATTTTTATGTGTATTGTATCAAAGGCCAATGGGAAATATTGCATTCGTTAACATAGCATGGACAGCTGTATGACAGCTGTGTTCCAGAATAGTGGAGAAGAAACTATTTGTTTTCCTTTAAACGCAAACGAAATACACATTCAAGGCACTAAACTGTAGAAAATTACATTTCTAGAACCACAAAATGTCTATAACGTTTGCACTACCAGACATATGTTTATCATACAGTGGATAATACATTACTTTTTCCAGTTTAAACACAAACGGAACGCAAACGCGAAACACCAAAACGTAGAAAATGACAATTTTTTTACCATTCTGACTTTTTATTTTTATCTGAGTGACAAACAGTTTGGAGCCTGATCAGACGCCGGGTGACCCGGTGTCTGATCTGGCTCCAAACTGTTTGCAATGGAAATAATAGTTTTAGCGTAGACGCGTAAATTGGGAAAGAATAACGTTTCTCCATTGTAGTTGGCCCGTGCCTTGCTAGTGTCAAAATTGTTTCGACTATGCCAACACTTTTGCATTTCTGACATTGATCTTTGACCTACTTTTTGTAAAACACTTCAACTTTTTGTTATCAAAATATCAACACCACTGAAATGCCTATACGATTTGCACCAATTAGTCTTGGATTACCATATTTGATATGTATATATGTATCTTCCTTCTGTTAAGACTTTTCCAACCATATCAAAGTAGTGTACCGCGTGAACATGACATTGACCTTTGATCTATTGAATCAAACACTGTAATTATGGCTATATCTCTTGCGATTTTACATATTGACCATTTATACTAGGCATATGCCTTACATGTATCGAGACCTTTCCAATCAAGCCATATTTTTTTACAACTGGGCTTTACCTTTGACCTACAATTGCATTTTTAAATGCCTATAACATTTAAACCAAAAAGTCTAGAGCTATATTTGGTATGGGTTTGTCTTGTGTAAGGACATTTTCATACATATCAACATTTTTACCATGAGATCTTTACCTTTGAACTTTTTAATCAAACTGTAACCAAAAACCTTAAACTTTGCTTTATCTCTTGCTCTGTTACACAAAGGCCTTTTATACTTGATATGTGTCTTCATTTTGTGACGGCATTTCCTACACTGCCATGATGTTTGCCTTTCTAACCTTGACCTTGAACTTTTAAATACGATCAACCTTTTCAAAAATCGTTTAATGCCATAAAATTGAAACTGATAGGCTTATATCTTCTAAGCTTGGTATGTATCCTTCTTGTGTTAAAACCCTTCCAACCATACAAATGTTATACTGTTGAACTTGACCTTTGACCTACTTTTACAAAAACATTTAACTGCCTAAAACTTTTGAGTAAACAATGCCTAGGCTTCCATACCTGGTATGACCATATCAACAGTAGGGCCATTCAGACCTTGACATTTGACTTTTGACTTACTTATGCAAAAACACTTTAAATACCTACTAAAATGGGAAAAGGTACAGGGCTTCCATGCTTGGTTCGTATCTTACCAACCACACCAATATTTTACTATGTTACCTTGACATTTGACCTTCATGTGCAAATATGCAGATACATCACGAACATGCTGCTGGCTGGGGGCATTTGTTTGCTAATTTTGTTGATATTTCTTACCATCTTTTTAATCTGAGTGGCAAACAATTTTAAGCCTGATAAGACGCCAGGTTTCTCTGCAACTGATCTTGCCCCAAACTGTTTGCTATGGAAATAATATTTACAGAGTAAACGCGATCGTTTGGAGAGAATAGGTTCTCCACTGTAAATAGTGTATATCCAAAGCTTTTTAAATGTTTATCATTATTGATTTGTAAAACACTCACTAGAGTCGTCTCTAATAGTGATACAGCGCTCCCTCTCTATAACGACACCTAAATGGACACACAAAATATGTGCGATGTTTGGGGGAAGTCGTTATAGAGAGGGAAAACGATTGAATCCGGATCAGACACCACGTCACGCGACATCTGATCTTTATAAAAGCTGTTTGTCACTCATTCATTATATTTTATTGTATAAAAATGTCCAATATGTAAATTTGAGAAAACACAATTTTAAGCAAACGATATTGCAGCAGTAAAAGCGTTCGACATAATTGTCTTGTTTATGAGACTGCAATTAACGTCGTTGTAAGGAAGGAATCGTTATTAGAAGGGCTGTTGTAGAGAGGGCGCACTGTAGTGTAATGCATACAGTGGAGAATCTGTTATTCTTTCCCAATAAACGCGTTTACGCTAAAACTGTTATTTCCATTGCAAACAGTTTGGAGCCAGATCAGACGCCGGGTAACCCGGCGTCTGATCAGGCTCCAAACTGTTTGCCACCAAGATAAACATGAAATATCAGAATTGTCCAAAAATTGTTCTTTTCTACGTTTTAGCGCTTTGCGTTTGCGTACGTTTGCGTTTAAACGGGAAAGAATAACAGATTCTCCACTGTATAACATCAAAGTGTATGCTACTAATAAAGAGGAGAACATTATGAAAGCTGTACCGACTTCTACATGTCTATACAACTTTGAGCAAAGACAATAATCAAAACTCTCATTGATGGTATTTTAAAATCAGGAAGCTCCCATTCTGTCTAACTGTCTGTCTTCTTGATGGTCCGGAGGTCTTAATCTTTTGGTTTCAAAGTGCCCGGACAATTTGCATCGACTCTACTTAAAATAATAAATCTAGCACGCAGGTTCAATGGAAAATACGTTCATATTTTCAATTAAAACGAATCGAAACGCAAACGTATTGCTTTAACATTCTTTTTTTTTATTTATCTGAGCTACAAACAGTTTTGAGCCTGGGACCCGTTTCATAAAACTTAGTACGACAAATGTTGTCGTAAGTCAAAAAGTAAAATTATCAATTACTATTTATTTCTTCATCTAATCCTGTCTTGTGACATCTCTTTGGAACCATTTAAAGGCGATTCCAAGGGAGATGTCACAAGACAGAATTAGATAGAGAAATCAGAAATTTAATGTATTGTAATTTTAGACTTATGATCGTTTTTGTCGAAGGAAGTTTTATAAAATAGGTCTCTAGTGCGTTAGGACAGTTTCTGATCTGGCTCCGAATTATTTCCGATATAAACAATTGTTTTACAGTTGAGAATCTGTTATTCTTTCCCAATAAACGCTTTTACGCTAAAACTTTTATTTGCAGTGCAAACAGTTTGGAGCCAGATCAGACGCCGGGTAACCCGGCGTCTGGTCACGGCTCCAAACTGTTTGCCACCAAGATAAACAAGAATTATCAGAATTGTCCAAAAGTTGTTCTTTTCTACGTTTTAGTGCTTTGCGTTTGCGTACGTTTGCGTGTAAACGGGAAAGAATAACACATTCTCCACTGTAGCATGAACACTACATGTAAAACACACACACAATCTATGTCTCTCTTTGGGTGTTATAGAGAGAGGCAGCACTGTACACAAATAGCACTTTGTCTTAGCAGGGTGGATATTCAGTGCAATGGACGGGTACTATGGTGAGTCATACAGTACTTCACAGGGCGAGTTGGAGATATACGCTTGGCGTGCTAAGACGCTGTTGCCACTAACAACAACATACGGGCATGTCGGCGTGACGCATGGTACAACAGACGTGCCGTATGAGGGATTTGGTGTATCGGAACAAACCTTCCTAAAAGTTTGGGTAAACGCGTGTATCAATATTAATCAATATAACCGGTGTCTGACCAGGCTTCAAACTGAGATTTTAAAAAATATATTAAGTTATGAACATTTTATTACATTGCATATGTGCGTGCTATTTCGTTTAAACGGGTAAGACTAGCATCGTTTCCACTTCAAACCATAGGTGGTTCTCTCGAGTAGACTTTTTGGTGTCCTTATTCTATTTATATACAAGGTATACAACTCTAAAAATAGCATTGCCAGAAAATTAAAAAAAAAAAAAGAAAGAAGAAAAACGGGTTTATTTTTTGTAAAAAGAAATATATTCATAAAAAAGTATTCAGGTGTAGGTCGTTCAACTTAGAATGACGACATTTGAAAACTATGTGTCGCGAAACACATGTGCATGAGGACGTTTATAAAATAAAAGTCAAAAATTCAATCATCAACCATCATACTTTATTTTAACTCATATAAGAGTTATTTCATTGGCTTGTCGATTGGTTCCCTTATACATTACGCCGAACACTACTAACTATCGAAATCGGTAAACAGTCATTTGCGTAAAATAAAAGGCCTAATAACGCCATTAACGATTATTATTTATCTGAATCTGAGTTTATTACGCCGTGAAATCCTATTAGAAACGGATTTAATTTTTATTTACCTTAAATGTCTGCATTACATGTATTTACAAAATTTGGTGTAACCTGGTTAGTAATTTAAACCTACGACACGCTTGGAACGAAGGAACCACTTTTCCGGAAGGTTGCTACTTATCAACAGCCAGTGATATAACTTGTGTCATATCGCTCATTTGCATGAACATTTCGCAATCGACAAAAGATGCATGTGTAACCACCTAAGCTTCAAAGAGCTAATGTTTGGAAGTCTAAAGAAAATGGCTCCAATTTTACTGTAATGAATATGTATCATAAGAAATTTTATCCATATTTTAGCATTAAACATAGTGAAGCACATTACATGTATCTCTATTTCAAACAGACATTTAGGCAAAATCAGATGTCGAAACATCCGGTTTGCTTGAAAACTAACTGATGTATTCATCCTCGTATTGTCACGTGATGTTATATGTTTGTTAATATTTAAATGTGACCAAGATGATGTACTTTGTACAAATCTGAATAAAATTATGTTCTGACCTGTTCTGCTCTTGACCAGGCTCCACATTTCTTAGATTTAGACTAATAGTTTGCTTTCTTTCTTTCATTTTCTTTTTAAATACTGTTTGACACTTGTAACAAAATGTCTTATATAAGCTTCAAAATATTACTTTAAAGATGTTTACGACAAACTTGAGCCGACGATATTCGGGTTAAGGTGAGAAACTAATCAATTTACTACTGAAGTTGATGGTATGATTGTAATTGTTTGCTACTCATTTTTCATTTTCAGACAGAGGCTGAGGCTGGAGTCAATGCAGGTTACAGATTTCCGGCAGGTGGCGTTCTTGCCTTCAATTCTGTGACGTCAGACGCCATGTGTAGTTATGGTGGTTTGGTGTACAGCTACTCAGATACAAGTATTCGGTTCTGGTGGCCCACGGACACCATTAATGGTGGCGTTATATGTATTGCAGAGCACATGGCTGACGGTGCATTGTCTCAAAGGGAAATTGACGCTGGTTTGGTTGTGTCCTACTGGGCTTTCTTACGTAAGTGGGGATGGAGTTTGCAAATGTACAAAAATGTTGAAGCCAGATCAGACTTTTGAGTAGTTCTAATTGGACTCTGGACCCTTTGTTACTCAGATTAAAAGTTAATATTTTCAACACAATGCCATTTTAAGATACCTTTTAAACGCGTCTAGTTTCTTTTAGTGTACATATCGAGGGCTTGGTGCAAAACTATTGTAACTCTTTCACAATTGTGAAGGAGTTACAATAGTTTTGCACCAAGCCCTCGATATATGCCTTTATTCTTTCACTGACCAATTTAGGCAGTTGTTTTAAACTTTTTGAAAATTATGACAATTTAAGGTTGTCGCACTAAGTATTGATCGATAAACGATGTACGTGTCAAGCAGTTTGAATCCTGATCTTACGTCAAGTTACTCGCCGTTTGATCAAGCTCCAAACTGTTTGCATTAATACAAGTGCTTACTTGAGAAAAACATGAATGGGTTTAAGACTGAAAGATATGCATGCCTGTGATTGATGAATGCATATACTGTTTTCAGATGCTGTAGAAGAGGTTGTCAGAGAAGACACATGTTCGAATCCTGCGAGTGTAAAACGGGATAAGATGATCGTTGAAAAATAGTTACCCAGAGGAACAGATAATTCCGTGACATACAAAGGATAGGGCTTTGTTATTTCCGATTCAACCCTGATCATAAGCGCGGCTTGGCTAATATTTGAAAACAGTTTGGATTCAGATCAGACGCCGCGCAAGCGGTGTCTGAACTGGATCAAAACTGTTTGTCACTCATGTTCGTACTTTCTTCAATTTAAGTTTTCTTCTATAGAATATGAGGTCTTCTTTTTTTTTTTAAATATTTAACAGACGATATGTTTGATGTAGACAACAATTCAGCATGAAAAGGCTTCAGCAAAACTTACTGCAGGAGTATTGCAATAACATGAAGAAAAATAATTTGTTTTGCAAATTCTGAATGGTAAACAGTTCGGAGACGGATAAGACTAACACACTTTCCATTGTATTTACTTACAGTATACAGTGGAGAATCTGTTATTCTTTCCCGTTTAAACGCAAACGTACGCAAACGCAAAGCACTAAAACGTAGAAAAGAACAACTTTTGGACAATTCTGATAATTCTTGTTTATCTTGGTGGCAAACAGTTTGGAGCCTGATCAGACGCCGGGTTACCCGGCGTCTGATCTGGCTCCAAACTGTTTGCACTGAAAATAATAGTTTTAGCGTAAACGCGTTTATTGGGAAAGAATAACAGATTATCCACTGTAGTCACTTAAGTCAGGCTGTGGTCGTGAACCAGTTATCGACAATTAATTGATGCTGTACGGTCAATTATAATTATTATTACTATTATTATTTACTATTATTATTATTAAACCAGTTTTATAATGCGCTCCCTCAGATGGGAGGTTTGCGTTTAAAGGCGCTTCATGTGCAATTATATAAATGTACTAACAAAGTCAGAAAAGACAAATAACTACATCTACAATAAAGTAAGGACATCTTACTTGTATAGGTAAACAACGAGCAGTGAACCGTGAATGTACTTTACAACTTGGCACTTGCCACGATTTAGGGGTGTTTATATTGCTGCAGTCAATCTAACTGACCTGTCGATATGCGGACAGCATGCTGACTCCCCCAAAAAGTGGACTGCGGTAAATTGTATGGTTCACTGCTCGTTGTTTACTTTTTTTATAGTGCGTTCAATGTATTTACTAAGATTATAAGAATTATTATTATTAGTTTATAAAATCAATTTTAAAATTAGTGAAATATTTAAAAGATTAACGGCATTATTGACAACAGTGTACCATTAAATAAAATAATATAGATGATATCCTGAAAAAAAAATATGTGATACAAATTCAAACCTTTAGCACTTTTTCAGTCGGATAGCTATTAAAAATAGCAATGCGTCATATTAAAGGCGAACGGTTAAAATTAAGCATTAAAACTTAAAAGGCTAAAATGTTATAAAACTAAAGTAATCACTCTTAGAAAATAGCATTTATTTACAGCGAAGAAGAAGTTATTTCCCCCCGTTTAAACGCAAACCGAACGCAAACACCTTGCAGCAGGGCTGCCATTTCTCCGGATTTTTCCTAAGTCTCCGGATTTCCCCCACTACATGGTATCATAAAGCAGGCTGAAAGTAAAGCAGAATGCGCCCTAAGGCGCATTCTGCTTTACTTACAGCCTGCTTTAAGTAGTCGCATGTCAACAAAACAAGAAAAAGGCTATAGGGTAAAGGTACGATTCGTAAAATCGCACTTGAAAAATGCAAATATTGAAATCTTAGGATTTTTCATGTCAACTTATGGCAGCCCTGTTGCAGTAAAATGTATCACATTATTCTTTTAACAAATTTCTTACTATTTATCTTAATTTGAAAGACACCAGTTTGGAACCTGATCAGACGCCGGGTTACCTGGCGTCTGATCTGGCTCCAATGTGTTTCCCATGGAAAAACTAATTTTAGCATAAACGCGTTCATTATAACAGAATAAAGTTAGACGCTTTCAATGATCACAGGAGTCATACTGTAACTTAACCAATCACCACAGGAAGTCAGCTACCTGAAGCCAGAACCGATACACTACCTGGATGTTTCTTGCAGGATATTGAAAACTCCTAACATGTTTTGTGAAAACGTTCGTTGCAACATGAAAGAGTTTCTAAAGAAAAGTGAATATTTTATGATATCAATGACGCTGTACACAACCAAGCATCAAAACCCCTTAATTTATGTATAATTGTCTTTCCTTGTAGCTGAGGTGCAGGAACGATGTTATGTCTAACCCTTATCCTACCGGTCGCGGCTTGACCGGTATTTGCAAACAGTTTGGATCCAGATCTGACACCGCGTACGCGGTGTCAGATCTAGATCCAAACTGTTTGACAACCATTTTTTTAGTTTGCTCAATTTAAAATGTAAAATAACTAATTTGACCTTTTTTCAGACTACCATTTCAAAGCAGATGATGGTATGGCAGTACACTATAAGGGTTAACACATTCTGTAATATTACTTCACCATGACAACTGAACCTTTATCAAGCTTTGCAGATGTATTCTGCGAAAATTTGACTGCAACAATTTGCATGCAAATTAGTTGCCACTCGGACTCATTAAAACGTTTACGTTTTCAAATAATTGATATTGTCTTCATTTGACTGCAATGCGTTTTGTGTTTAATTTCGTTTCAATGGAAAATAAATACAGTTTATAGGATCTGTCATGAGTCGATGTTTAAGACAGGCTGATCTCAAACGAGTCTAGAATTGAAATGTTATTAAGCGAGCCTTAACGAGCTTAATAACGTTTCTATTCTAGACAATTTAAGATCAACTTGTCTTAAACATCGACGAGTGACATATTTTTTTTTCTCACATAACATACGCTTTTAAGCTATTTTTTAAAGCAAAATGCATATTTGGAACCCCGATGACGTCAAAAAGGCTTTATAAATAGTGACGTTATAGTGACGTCATCAAAATGATCTCACACATGTTGGAGACAGAACAGATCTGTTCTTTTCTGTTCTGTTCATGTTGGAGTCAAGGATATTCGTGATCGTTGTTCGCTATAGCAAGCAGGGATAGTTTTGTGAGAAAAACATATTTCCCTCCATACGCTTGATAGTTTCAACGGTTTATGCAATGTGTGTTGCCATCAACTATTCTGAGAGAACATATTTAGAACCGCCATTTCTTGTCGAAAATATCACCCAAACTGCTTGCAACATGTATGGCAAATTTACACACAGCTTGTGAACGGTTAAAAGGTTAGACATGTTTTTCTATAATGACTAAACCATCAACTGCATTTGATAAAATGAATAGCCAATAACACCAGATATGCATTTGAAATACTAGCATCAGTATGTCTCACCAAAGACCTGGTTGTGAATGCAAGATTCTTGGAAAAGGGCTTTGAAACTATATGTCACTAATGGGATTTCGTAGTTTAAAACGTCAAGCATAATTTCAAAAAACTTCATTGCAATTCAATGTTGCTTTCATCGTTTATATCGTTCACATTTAGTATGAAATGTACAAAAAAGGTTGCTTGCGGCTCAAATACATGCTACAGTCTGTTATATGACATACAGTGGAGAAAAAATTTATTCGTTCTAAACAAACGAGTTTACGCGTAAACTATTATTTCCAGTGTAAACAGTCTGGCGCTAAAATAGACGCCGGGTGATCCGGCATTTGATCCGGCTCAAAACTGTTTGCAACTCATATTACAATAAACAGTCAAAATTTCCAATAAACTGTCATTGTATGCGTTTTATTGCAATGCGTTTGCGCTTCGTTAACGTTTACACGGGGGAAAATAATATTCTCTACTGTAACAAAAAAGGTATACCAAATGGCGCATGCCATGCCAAACTCAAGTGCATAACCTTTTCAACCAAACAATTGCTTTTGATCCAAGTCAACCGTGTATAAATCGACTACATGGTATATAGAACAAGTACAAGTGGTCGCTTAATGTAAGTTATATAAGGTGTGGAAAACTCTTTATTAGCTTCCTGTATTATTTAACCTACATGTAACATTAAAGCAGTCAACAGTCTTCATCAATTCCCATATTATCTCAACAAGTAAAAATAAAAGTTTAATGTAAGAGTTGCTGTGTTCGCAATTCTATAAGTCACCAGCAACAGGAACGAAACATACAACTGAGAAATCCGGATTAAATACCACTCAATACAGAAGGTTTTGTGATACATGTAACGCCATGTGAATAGGTCAAGATCAAAAAGTTCTTGTTTATGTTGATCTTGTTGTAACCCTGTATTTATCAATGACGCTTTAACCCTTTCCCACATAGAAGCGACTTTTAGCGCATTTAATATATTCCTCCGCTGAAGACAATAGTTTCAGTTTATACCCCATTGACAATTACCATTACAAATATTTTATATAGCCTAGCAGATGGTAGTTTAAAGCAGGCTGAAAGTAAAGCAGAATGTGCATTAAGGCACATTCTGCTTTACTTTCAACCTGCTTTTAGTGATCACCTGTATTTAATGTTATAAACAGGTTATTGGGTAAAGGGTTAAATCGCGGTTGCAAACAGAGTTTAGATTCTGACCAGACACCGCGTAACGCGGCGTCGGAGTAGGATCCAAACTGTTTGACATTCGTTTTGAAATTTCTTTATTCATACTGCCTCATCTTTTAACTTTATAACGACATAGCAGACAACAAAGGTAAAGCAGACGACAATGAAACGGTGAAGGGGTAAACATCTCACGAAACATTTGGCAGTGAAAGGTTAAGCTTAAGCCTATCAAGGCATTTTCATTTAAGTAGTCGTAATACTTACTTACGGTAAGATGGATCTTGTATAAATCACAATGAAGATAAACAGGCCTTTCCTAAAGAAGAGTTCGGATTTTTTTTTTATATTTGTTTGAAGCTTTTTCAGCGGGAAATGCATTACTATTTCAACAAAACGCATGTTTTGTAAACAATTATAGTGCTCCCTCCCACAATGATCCTCCGAACAGCGAGTTCCCCATACAACAATGCTTCATGCTTTTCCCTAAACAAGACTAATAGAATCAAGCACGGCTTTTGGTAAAGACGGGGAATTCTATACCCGAGGTTTGTCTGTTCCCAGTCGGAAACGAGCTTTAGCGAGTTTCCGACAGGAACAGACAAACCGAGGGTATAGAATCCCCCGTCTTTACCAAAAGCCGTGCTTGATTATTTTTCTCGCTTATAATTACCGTTAAAACGAGTTAATTAAAGGAATTGTAAAGACCTACTTTTTATCCGAATCACACATTCCATATCCAATAGCAACAAACAGCTGTTTAAAAGTCGCGCAATTTCAGCTTGGCTTTAACATTTGTTTGTACACACGTTTTAAGAAGAAAACATGACCTATTTGCGATCACAACTCAGAAATACAAACGTTTTTATTGAATCCAAGCGATTTTGAATAGTAAAAGTCCATTTCTTCCTTTATATGCGTTCTACTTTCAAGCCATAATAACAACCGACGTCAACGACGTCATATAAGAACGTGACCTTACTTATACTCGATCATGTGAAACAATCAACAACAACAACATAAATTATGGTTTAAACATCGGATCATTGAATTGTCGAAAGCCACAGACAACTGTAGAGTCTACTGTAAAATTATCGGTTTCATTTCTCTCTATAAACGTAGTTTGTGGTCCATTTAAGTTTTAGGGAATTTCTGTAAGAGTAACGTCCCTTTCCCTTGCGTTTAGCCAATTGGGCGGAAGGATACCGTACCAGACAAGGTTTGCCGCACTGCTATTTATAGAAACAAAATGTGGTCTAGCACCCCTGAAAAGCGAGAAAATGATATGAAACCCTTCTACTGTAGCAATATCGTCTGCTTAAAATTGTCGTCTGCAGTTC
Source organism: Gari tellinella (assembly GCA_922989275.2). NCBI lineage: Eukaryota > Metazoa > Mollusca > Bivalvia > Cardiida > Psammobiidae > Gari > Gari tellinella. The sequence goes on from OV277866.1 coordinate 54,501,094, forward strand.
ATTCTAAAAGTTACAACTAACGGTCATTTTGACAGAAGGAATATAATGACGTGGGACAAATAGCTTAAATCTAGATAACGCGGCCATTGACCTGGATTCAAAATGTTTGCAAATGTCACCAATTATTTATTTTCCCTCCATATCACAATTCCCTCCGAACAACACACAGGAGCTTTGCTTCTCACTGAGCTTTGTTGTAGAGAGGTAGCACTGGATGTCCATTACAAAGTCGGCGTCTTATCATTGTAATAAATAGTGAACTTTTTCACTTGCCTGATATTGTCAACATTACATTGCATTGGCGTTACATTTCTAAAACAATGTAAGGTTAACATATTGAACCATAGCGACAAGTATACTCGTCATTTACAATTTATAGCATGCATACATTTGATTAATGTGTCTGGCTCTATGCGAACAGTGTATATCCTTATCAGAGGGCTGTTAAAAAACCATCGAATCAGGCATATACACATGTTTGTCATTTTACAATATGATGCTATATTAAAACCTATATAGTAATGACTGGACTAGACTTAAATTGAAATTCGAATTACTAAATACAGTCAAACTTCGATATCTAGAGGTCGGTTTTGTCGGACATATCCGTATTTTAAAAAGTTAAAACGTGGCTATGCCACGTCTTAACTTTGAAATATGGGTATGTTCGACTTAACCGAGCATAAAATAATGCAGTTCATATGTCGAACTATCGGATAGTTCTAGTTTTAAACGAGTTCGAGATATCGAAGATCAACTGTAAATACTTCAGGGTAAATTAATCTAACGAACAAGAATAATGTTTTTTTCCTATTTTACCTGCATCTACCACACTCCATGAGTTATAATTGAATGTTATGACTTAAATGTTCCTATATGTCATCTGTCATATTGACCTACTTAATACAGTGGATAATCTGTTATTCTTTCCCGTTAAAACGCAAACGAAACGCAAAAGCATATCAATTAAATGTAAGAAAGACAACTTTTCGACAATTTTGACCATTATTGTCAATCTGAATGGCAAACAGTTTGGAGCCTGATCAGACGCCGGGTTACCCGGCGTCTGATCTGGCTCCAAACTGTTTGCATGGGAAATAATAGTTTTAGCGTAAACGCGTTTATTGGGAAAGAATAACGTTTTCTCCACTGTACCGGATTCACATCAACAATGACAATATTCTCTCAACCGCACAGAATATAGTAAAACCTCTTTATTACCACACCAAATTCCATTAACTATTAGTTTTTAAGGTAGATGGCTGTTACAGCAAGGTAAAAGTAAAACAGACAGCTTATTTATGAACTTTCTTTTTTTATTTTCACCTTACTTTAAGCTGTGACCGTTCCGTCACACAATAAATAAGCTTTCATATAAAAAGGTCGTCGTAGAGGTTTTTTACTATACCTGGTTAGTTTATTAGACCAAAACACAACATGTTCAAACTTCCCGTAGCGCACGAAATTGCCAATTAAATTTACTCACTACTAAATGTAGTATAATTATCTGCTTAAAATCTGTCATTTTCATTAGTCTGCCTTCTCCAAATTTAACATTTCACATTTACATTATACGCTTAAGAACTATTATACAAATGAGCAATAGTTTGGGCCCAAATCAGACGACGCGGAATAAATCGGCGTCCGATCTAGATTCAAATTGCTTGCAAATGCTAGAGGACTTGCCATTGGTAGCGGTACAATTTATGGGATATACAGCGCTCCCTCTCTACAGCCACCCTCCCAACAACGATTCCCTCCTCATAACGACCATTGTTGCTGGTTCCCAAAAAAGAAAACATATTTCTAACCAGTCCACTGTTGCAGTAACTTCTGCTTGAAATTGTCGTCTGCTGTTTTTCTAAAAGTTACATAATCATCAGTGACAAACAGCTTGAATCCAGATCAGTCGCCGCGTAACGCGGCGTCCGATCTGGATACAATCTGTCTGCAAATTTAAGTCAATTTCTCTTCCTATAACGACTCTCTCCGATTAACGCACACAATGTTTGTCTCCCATTGGGTACCGTTGCAGAGAGGGATCACTGTACTGTCATGTATAACATTATGATCTCCGATAGTGATCCACCATTGCAGATCGTCCTGTAATTGGACACTCATACCAGCGGGGGACGACAATATTGCAAATGAAAATGACAGATTAATATTAAAAATTTGATACTTTATTCTAATCTAATGGGCAAACAGTGGGGAATTTAACCTGGTCCCAAGTTATTCTAGACTGTTTGCATGGGTCATTGGTTGTCAAAGTTGTCAAAACTCCTATTATTAATTGCCTAACTGAACATCGATTTCCAATTAATAGAAACATTAAAATTCAAAAACAAGCAATCCGTGAAAATAAAAGCAAACGTGTGTAGTTTGGTTATTTGCACCAGATTCCCTTTGATATTGAACTTTTCCGCATACAATTTTATGGAAAACGTTATTCCCATCGTAACCCCTTCACTCTTTTACTACTCCGAGTATGATACGTATTTGCAAATAGTTTGGATTCTGACAAGACGCCGCGTAAAGCGGCATCAATGTTCGCCACATATTGGATAATTTGTTTATTTATTTATGCAAAATGCCTAAAATATAAAGTTCAGAACTAAAAGCAGACGATAACTTTTTGTAAAATCGATGACGACATGGAATTGAAGGGTTTTACAAAAAGTTATCGTGAGCGCATTGCAGTATATACATACATTTAAACGGTGCCAAGAATAGCCGGAAGTCACTATTGTTCTAAAAGGTAACCTGGAAGAAAAGGCAATATGTACATTTGTTTATGTTGCTGAATTTTACTACCTAGAAGCGAAAATACTGCTAAAATAAGATTTGTAAAAACATATATACAGTGGAGAATCTGTTATTCTTTCCCAATAAACGCGTTTACGCTAAAACTATTATTTGCAGTGCAAACAGTTTGGAGCCAGATCAGACGCCGGGTGACCCGGCGTCTGATCAGGCTCCAAACTGTTTGCCACCAATATAAACAAGAATTATCAGAATTGTCCAAAAGTTGTTCTTTTCTAAGTTTTAGTGCTTTGCGTTTGCGTACGTTTGCGTTTAAACGGGAAAGAATAACAGATTCTCCACTGTATCTATATTCAAGTTTTATTTCAATCTGTGTGGCAAACGTTTATACACTGGATAGGGCGTTGTAGGTACAGGCGTGAAGGCGCTACGTTTCCCCATTTAAACGAAATTAAACGCAAACGCAACAACAATAAATACAAAACAACAACTTCTTGAACATGTTAATAAATTCAATTTAATGTCACTGACAAATAGTTTGGAGCCAGATCAGATACAGAGTTACCTGGCGTCTGATTTGGCTCCAAACTGTTTGCAATGAAAATAATTGGTTTAACATTATTAAACATTATTGCGAGCACCATCGTAATTTCCTTCTACAGTGGAGAGCACGTTATTCTTTCCCGTTTAAACGCAAACGAAACGCAAACGCATCGCAAAAAAACCGGTAAAACAAGATAGCTTTTCAACAATTCTGACTTTTTTTTAATCTGAGTGGCAAACAGTTTGGAACCTTTTAGCTCATTTGATTTATTTCTCCACAGAAATATTTAGATCAAATTTATACAGTCACAAATATGTTCCATAAGAAATATTTTCAATGTTCTAGGTAGTAGCTTATAGCAGGCTGAAAGTAAATTAGAAAGGTATCCGTATACCTCGTACACACTATTCATTTTGTAAACGTAAAGCAACATTACTGATATAAAATTTATCACGCCTTTGATTTTGATTGTACGCATTTGATTTGGTAATATTATTTATCTAAAATCAAAACCTTGCATATTTGTTTACCTCTGTCAACGTATAGAAACGAGTTCATTCATCAAACAATATTCTAAAGCAAACCCATGTTCTCCCAATTGCATCAGTCAATGCTACAGTGGAGAAATCGTTATTCTTTCCCGGAACGCAAACGCATTGCAATAAAAAGTAGAAAACGACAACTTTTTGACAATTTTGAACATTCATTTTAATATGAGTTGCAAACAGTTTGGAGCCTGATCAGACGCCGGGTTACCCGGCGTCTGATCTGGCTTCCAACTGTTTGCAATGTAAATAATAGTTTTAGCGAAAACGCGTTTATTGGGAAAGAATAACGTTTTCTCTACTGTAGCACTGTTTGCGTGAGCATATTTTATGCAACACAGAAAATATATTGATGTTTCCCCTTTTTAATTACAAAACGTATGTTTTTCCCATATGAGTGAATGAAAGGATTGTTCTGGTCTGTTATGATTCAGTTCTTACAGTCTTAGATCAGCGCAGGCAGTCTTGATGTTGGATTTGACATAAGCTTTAACACCGTCACAGCCATGGCGTCAGCAACTTTAAACAATTTTTGTCGTCTGCTTTTATTTCTCAAATTGAAAGATTTAGGTATTTTCACTTGGGAAATAAATCAAATAATATGCAGCGTCTGATCAGGATCCAAACAGTTTGCATGTAACCATTGTACTCGGGATAAGGCAGTGGGTGTGTTAGAGGCCACTGGTGTTAAGCGAAGTACTAAGATTTATGGTTACAAACATGTCTACATCATATTTTTCCTATCTTAACCGAAGTCTCAATTTTGGGTGAAATGAAATTTAAGCACTGACTGCCATACCTCGTGTACGATGGTTATTTGCAACGCGGTGTCTGATCAGGATCCAAACTGATTGACGCTCATTTTATTATTTCTCAAGTCAATACACTTACATTTTAAATTTGACAAATTAAAGCAGACGACAATTGCTAAAAAATTGCTGACGTCATTGACGTGTCGTTGTTAACTCTTTCACTGCTAATGGCTCCATAAGGCGACTTTACAAACATCATGTATCCTGATCAGACACCGCGTTACGCGGTGTCTGATCATGATACATATTGTTTGGCATTCATATCTATATTTCTTAAATCACGCTTCTGTAAATTTAACTTTGAAACAATATTGCAGACAGCAATATTGAAGCAGACGACAATAAGACAGTGCAGGGGTATATGTAAGCACCTCACGATTAATTTGGCAGTGGTAGAGAATATCCAATAGTCGAAGACAAGCAGTGCCTAGCCCGGTGACTGCAGTACTAAACTTGGATCTATTATCATTTGAAACTGAGACCCAAAAACCCCTCAAAAGCCTAAATCAACAAGCATAACTGCGAATTAGCGTTTTCGTAATAGCTAGTTCCAAATAATTAGCATTTACTATATTGCCCTATTCCGGAGTACCACATTGTGTCTGAATCCATTGTAGTTTAGTCCCTGCCATGTGCCAAACGTCAACATAACAGACAAAAGAACCCTAGAGCATGTGTTTCAAAGGCAGATGCCGTTTTAAGTAAATGTATTTCATAGAGCGGTCTGTTTATGTTCGCCTCTCCGACCTTCCTGCATTATGTACGTGCGTACGTAGTACTTACGTAAGAAAGAAAATACGATATATGCCTTAATACCTTGAAGAGATGACACGTATAACTAGAATGTTGCAATTTACCTCACAATGCATATGGAAAATCTGAGGGTTCACATGTATATCGTCGTTGCTTGACGTTCTTATAGGCTGGATGTAAGGTTATTGTTATACTTAAGGATCTTTCTGTTCTACAGTCACCTTGCTTTAAGCTGTCCCCTGATTTTAAAACAATCAATTAGCCTTCTTTTTAGTGGTCGTTATAGAGAGGTTTTACTGTATACATAGAAAGAATAGATTCAAAAGATTCACTTTGTAATCAAATGCTTTAGTCACGGTATTTTACACTCATCTTGTATAATTCCGTGCTTTAGTCCAGAATCCGAACTGTTTTGCAATATCTACTCGTATCGATATACGTATCGGGTTTACCGGTGTCTGATCAGGCTTCAAATTGTTTGCCACTTAGATTAACCTGAATAGAAAGAATGGTAAAACATGTCCTTCTCTACATTATTCTCCGATGCGGTTGCGTTTCGATTGCGTTTAAACGGGAAAGAACACCGTTTTCTCCACTGTTAAACAGTTGATATTATGGCGATGAAGTTTGTACAATATAATATATAACTGAAGTGAAATAAATAATGACCCTTTTAAACTTGACTGTTTAGCGAACGGCCACACAATGGGGAGTGTTTGTTTCGATCGACCGAGATTGACTTTGAAAGCGTTTCAAGTGTCAGTTAGGATTGTCATGATATTGGAATCTCAGAATTTAACGGAACAGACCCTCAGTCAGAATTGTCATGATATTGGAATCGCATAATCTTACGGAACAAAACCCACAACACTAGTTAATGTACAATGGAGAAAAAAACTTTTTTCTAAAATGGAACGAATAAATGCTAAACCAATCATGTCGCTTGCAACTAGCTTGAAGCTTATATAAGACGCCGAGTAACTCGGCGTCTGACATAGGCTTCAAAATATTTGTCACTCATATTAAAAAGAGTTGTCAACATCTTTAAACATTTTTTTTACATTTTATTTCATCGCGTTAGCTTGTACTTTCGTCTTACTATTTCACCGCAATAGCAACTAAGGTTGACTTCGAAAACAGTTTGGACACTGATCAGACGCCGAGTTACGCGGCGTCTTATTAGTATCCAAATATGTTTGGCGCCCGTATCAATTTCTTCCTTCAAAACTTCAAAATTTTCAAGTTTGCATAAAATGCAGACGATATATGTTAGCAGACGGTATTTTGTTTACGAAATGGTTAAAAAGTGCGACTGAACTTGACGGCTAAAGGAATAAACGGGGAGAATAATGTTTGTTTTTTAATTCGACCCAGGAATGACTGTTGTAAGTGTTTGACTTCCACCATGTGCAGTTTTAAAGTACAAATTATCTGTGTGCTGCTTGGAATGGAACTGTTAACGAAAGGTTTGTTAATTTGTTACTATAGTCGGAAAAATGTAATTCTTTCCCGTTTTACGAAACTAAAAGCATAAAGTAAAGCAATCGAATGTAGGAATTTGCAATTTTAATGTAGATAATCGATTTTTATCAGAGTGGTAACTATTTTAGACACTCATCAGATGAAGTAGTATTCTGCATTTGATTTGTCAAAAAAACTCGTGGTAGCGGTCAAAGGGTGTTCTTTTTTAAGAATTTGGTTTGGACATAGACAGATCTAGGGAAAGAAGAACGGAGTCCTAACTGTACAATACATAAATTGCAATCGAATAAGCAATGCTTTACTCTGCATTAAGACAATGTTAAAACAATACGAAATAATCATCTTGTTTTTTTTAAATAGACAACAGTCGGGCACATACTATTTAGTATGTGCCCTGATTGCTGTTTATGTAAAAATATTACACTGCGTTTTGAGTTTCGTTTACGTATAAACGGACAAGAAAACACCCTCTCCAACTGTACGAGGGGTGCTTCATAATTAATGCAACTTCATCAATAACTTCGATATGATAAGTGCAAAATGCATGTGTGAATATAACGTTGGAATGGGCAATTCCTAACTTACACGATGAGTCATGCACGATTAGATCACATCACACGAAAAATGACAATTATAACCTTAATTATTTTCTCTAGGGCAGTAAAACACAGTACTTTTCAGACATTTCAGACCTAAAACCCCTTTAAAAAACTTTATGCAATATATCAGTTTATGTCTAAATTTTAATTTTAAAATCATTTCATTTCAATTAAAGAGGTAAACTGTTTTAAATCTCTATTTTTCAAAATTTTGCTTATGTAAAAAGTTGACATGAATTTTTGAAAGCTATGAAAATTTTCTATAAATATCTATATAATATGTATTTTGATTTTAAAACATGAGCATCTACTTCAATTGCTTCAATTATAGCCCGGTTTGATAAAACAAAATGTGTTTTAGCTTTCAACAAATACTCTTGAACATAAGAGTAGTGTACTTTTTATGATATGTTCTATACGAGTTAAATATTTGCTATAGTTTTGTCTTTCTATACAATAATATGATTTTAAACTGCGCAGTGTATGCATTATTGTCTGATTTTTGTTACCTAAAATTTCATAAAATTATTTCAAATTATAAAACCGCTTTAGTAATTATAGTATCATAATTTGTTCGAAATCCTCTAAACAATACACAAAAACGGTCTAGTGCCATAGACTTAGGGTCATTTAGGTTCGTGCTGTGACTTGACCAGGCATGCGATCTTACCGTACATTATACCCTTGTGTAAGCGAGTGATTGCTCTTTCAAATGATATATCACACATGAATGTTAAATTGATTATGAAACACCCCTCGTATATACAACATACAACTTATATGTATTTCTTACATTGTTTTCATTGTGAATGATAAATAGTTGGCATATAGATTATATATTACCTACACTTGAGAACACGTTATTCATTCACAATAAAACCCGTTTACGCTTTAAACCATTTTTCCATTGCAAACATTTTGGAGCCAGGTCAGACCCCGGGAAACCCTGCACCAGACCAGGCTCTAAACTGTTTGCCACTCATTCTAAAATAATTCGTGAGATATTTGAAAAAAACAAAAACTGCATTTTTCTCATTTTTGTGCATTGTGTTTCGGTTTCGTATCTGTTTAATCGGAAATGAATAATGTAAGTCATATACACAAAGTATTTTAAGATATGTTGAAAATGGAGATCTTTCGAAAACGCATACCATTAATTTCCCCTGAGTGGCAAACTGTTTGGAAACTGGAATTGCCCATTTGTATGTTCACGAGTGAGTAAAATTAAGTTGTGATTTAAACTGGAAGGGAAGTAGTAAACTCCTTAAAGCCCTATTTTGCGTACAAACAGTTTTTAAGATATCTTAAGTGAGAATCTGGGGAAATTTTAAACAAGAACTATATCACTAAAAATATTTATCTTTTTTATCGCTGAGGTAACATAAGTCGTCAAAATGTTTGACATTCGTACATATGTATCGATATTATTAGAGTCATTCTACCTGATATCTAACTTTGAAGCTATGTTGCGGACAACAATGTTAAAGTAGACGATACATACTTCACTACTCACTATTCACTTGCCGTTGAGAGGGTTAAAATCGTCAAAAAAGGGTAGAACTACATATATAAATAGCACATGTATACGACTATGTGACGTGTCTCGTGAAACAGACATGTGTGATAAAGATACCAAATGTGACAATCGCAGCAACATGCGCATTGACTTTAAATATTTTGCTTCTCTATTTTCTAATTAAAGTGAATAGATATGCGCCATTCAGTATTTAGAAGTTGGTTTGAAATAAGGAATTAAGATATAAAATAGTTTTTCTTGAAAATAAATCGAAACATTTGTAGTTCAAAAGGGATCCAAAACAACCATTTTATTCTTCATTTCCGAAAGGTAAAATGGGAGTTCAAGTTTCTCTCTGCTTTAGTTCCGTATTGTTTTGACCCCTTCGTTGCCATGCCGTCAGTAACTTTAACCCATTTATACCCAGTGGATGTTTCTATGCTTATATATTGGATTAATCCATTTTTATTAAAGGGATGCCTGGTCTAAAATTTCAGTTTCATTTTGTTTTATACTGAAAATCCTATCAGCAAACAGTGTAGACTCTGATCAGACGCCGCATTATGCGGCGTCTGATCAGGGTCTACTCTGTTTGCCTATGTCCCATATATGGGATCGTAGGTACAAATTGGTTAAACAACTGTTATCTGCTTTTATCTCTCATTGTGATTTTAATTTTAAGGTATTTTGACCTAAGATATATAACAATGAGTATCAAAGAGTTTGGATCTTGATCCGATGCCTCGAAACGCGACGTCTGCCCAGGACCTAAACCGCTGCCTCTTACTATTGTACTAAGGATTCATGAGACTGAAAACCAATTTGTGTCATCTAACAAATTGTAAATGTATGTCAAACGCTTATATAAACACTTAAATATTACATCAGGATAAGACAGTTTAGTTAAGAAAAAATGCATTTTCAAAGATAATAATAAGCTTGGGTTAGATTCGAACCGTAGATCCGGAATGCGGGGATTGGAAAAAGTGAGTCAGACGACAAGAAAAGACATGAAAAACTATTCCTAAAGGGTCGTTTACATATAGGTCCTGTCCTTTAATATGACAAGGACATCATGAATGCCACATGCGTCAGTACCCTGGATCATCATCGCTTATTGATTGAAATCGTTTAACCCTTTCGTTGTCAAAGTTATTGTGAGATTTTTTACTCATTCGCCGTCATAGTGTCTTTTGCTTCAACAATTTTGTCTACAATCTACTTTAAAACATATATCTCAGGCAGAATGATTTATTATAAAAAGTTATTTTGAAAAGAGTGCCAGACAGATTGGATCCTGAGCAGACGCCGTGTTACGCGGCGTTTACTCAGGATCCAATCTGTTTGAAATCGCGCCTTTTGACGCCAATGACATTGAAACCGTTAAATAACATCAATATTTCTTGAGTGGCTATTGAAGCTTTATTATTTTTACGGTTCCTGTTTAAACAATGAAGTCTCTGTCCCATAAAAATCATTTCAACAAAAGTAAACGTAGTCTTGGAGAACACACAATAACTATTATTCTACAGACTGGATGTCAACATCGTAAAACACGATCCCTACAATACCCTGACTACACAAACGGCTAACCTATTAAATATGACTCCTCTTTAACCCTGTGCCTAACATCCTGTGTCTAGTCATGAAGGCAAGTGGTCACTTAAAGTAGATTGAACAATATGCAAAATGCGCATTAAGGTACATTCTGCTTTACTTTCCGCATGCTTGAAGCTACCATTTGCAAAGATATATACGAATATAGTATTGTATTTATTTATGACTACATAAAGTGGAACTTTTGTCGTCCGTTCAGGAACAATTTAACAGCGTAAAAGGTAGTTTTGTTAATTGAAGCTTAATTAACCTGTCACGAAATATCCTGTCTTAAAATTGTCGTCTGCCAAATAAAACCATATTTATGTTTTTGTAACTAAAGAAAGTTGATGGGCTATACATACATAAACATCTTCGAACATGCCCACGCGTTGAGTTTAATATGGATCAAAACTGTTTGTATATAAAGAATAAGTGTTGTCACGATTGACTTAGTTAGGGTTCAGAGTAAACGATTTGAACTTCCATAACTCTAACTCCTAAAATGTCGAACATAACCGTATTTAAAAAAATTAAAACTTGGCTTACCCCGAACGCACTAGTTATTTGCAAACAATTTGGATCCTGATTAGACGCCGCGTGACGCGGCGTCTGATCTTGATCCAAACTGTTCGATACCCTTCTTAATGTTTCTGAAGTCAAAAAACCTAAAATTTAAATTTTAGAAATAGAAGCAGACGACAATATTGTTTACATTTGATGACATCATGGCTTAGCCACGTTTGAGTACGAGAGTATGTTAATCCAGAATTCTACATGTACAGTGTTCCCTCTCTGCAAGACACACATTGGGAAACACAAATTGTGTGCGCTGTTCAGATGAGTCGTTATAAGGAGGGAAAATGGTTTAAAGTTGCAAACAGCTTGAATCCTGATCAGACGCCGCGTAACGCGGCGTCTGATCTGGATTCAAGCTGTTTATCACTCGTCATTACATGTGAGTTTTGCTCTGTCAAAATGTCCAATTTGTAACTTTGTGAAAAACAGCAGACGACAATTTAAGGTACTCGATATTGCAAAAGTAAAAGCGTTAGATAGAATTGTCCGCTGTAGGGAGGTAGTCGTTGTTGGGAGGACCGTTGTACGGAGGGAACACTGTACATGTTGTTCGGCTTCAGTGAGCTAGTTTTATCGAGGATCGACTGTATTGGTGTATTATTTATGTAGTGCCAATGTTTCCTGTGAGCGTATGTACGGATGATTTATTTTAATACACCATATTTTACGGTTAGTTCCGGGCTCAAACATAGGACCGTATAATGTCTGTATTAGTACTCGGGTATATAAATATGATTTCATGGTTAATTAATTAGTGTTTCCCAATACCGATCACTTCTTCTTCTTCTTCTTCTTCCAATGAAAGGTTAGGAGTCATTATGACTGTAGAGTTGACCTGATTTGTGCTAGACGTAGCAATGATTTCCATTGCAATTGTCATCAGCAGTTTCTGTCGATTGTTGATGAAACTATTTTAACCCCATGTTAGATGATCAATATTCAATCATTGATGTTTTGGTCTATACAAAAACAGTTTAAGATTCTATTTAACCCATTTGTGCACACGATCCAATATATATGGGACATAGGCAAACAGTGTATACTCTGATCAGACGCCGCATAACCATTAACCATTTCGTACAGTGGAGAATCTGTTATTCTTTCCCAATAAACGCGTTTACGCTAAAACTATTATTTGCAGTGCAAACAGTTTGGAGCCAGATCAGACGCCGGGTAACCCGGCGTCTGATCAGGCTCCAAACTGTTTGCCACCAAGATAAACAAGAATTATCAGAATTGTCCAAAAGTTGTTCTTTTCTACGTTTTAGTGCTTTGCGTTTGCGTACGTTTGCGTTTAAACGGGAAAGAATAACAGATTATCCACTGTATAAAATAGACACCCAACTTGCACGTGCGCACTTCGAATATCACAGATAGTTAATTATGTACGTCTTGAGTTTGTCTTGTACATGTATGCGCCTCCAATTATTGTCAGGTAAATTGGCTGTTTTATTTCTTTAACATATTGATAAGAGCCATTATTTCATTTATCGATTTATGTATGTTCGTCGCATTTTCATAATATTTCTGTATCTTCTATGTATTGATTTTTTGGCACTTCGAATATCACAGATAGTTACTTACGTACGTCTTGAGTTTGTCTGGTATGCGCCTCCAATTATTTTCAGGCGCTACAAAAGTCCCATTTGTGCCAGACCCCATTTAAGTCGAACCCCGGACGGAGAAAAAATTAGGTATCTTTGCCCGGCGACATTTAGATTGATCAGTTTGGTCAGTGTTTAACAGGATGCTCAAATCTGACCAATCAAAAGCTTGAGAATGGTCTCAGACTCATCACAAATGCTTTATAGACATTGGCACAGGACTGTCAAACTATATCTCTACAGGTTTTTCTAGCCCTGGGAGCTTGAATACGCCCGACTTTCAGAGCGAGTGGCTGACATTGAGGGCACAGTCCGCGAATTCAGCTGGCCTAGATGTTTTTCACTGGCTTGGAGAAGTGCCCCTGCTTGTTGACGTCCAGGTCAAGGTCATAGAAGGAGAGAACGAGGGATATACATTTCCTGCAATAGGTAAGCTGTAATTAACCCATTCACTGCCTTGACGTAATAAATTTGAAACAATTGTTGTCTGCTTTTATTTCTTAAATTTTAGTTTTTGCCATTATGACTGAAGAAATATTGAAATGAGTGTCAAATAGTTTGGATCCTGATCAGACGCCGCGTGACGATGCGTCTGATCAGGATCCAAACTGTTTGCAAAAAATAGTATGCTCGGGGTAAGGCAGTGAAGGGGTTACATGTTATAAACATTGGATATCGGTTCTAATATTAGCATTACTATTCGTTATCATATCAACTCAACTTAACTCAATTGGCAACGCGGACCATTGGCAATTTACATAACATACGTGAAAGTGACCTAAGCTTGCAAACATACTACTATATAAAGTCTGATCTGGTTCCAAACTGTTTGCTACGGAAATAATAGTTTTGCGGCATCTTATCTTAATTTTTGCAAATGTTTGCAAAGTGTGGCGACGTCAGGTTTTTTCATGGCATGGCTCAATTTCAGTTTCGAATTTAGTCTAATTCATACTTTACCATTTAGGAGTGTTGTTAACAATATATTGCAAAATGGTACATTGTTAACCTGACTTATTACAGTGTAATCAGTGTATATCAAGGCCTTGATATACACTGTTTAACACCCACATGCATCTGAAGCATTTTATATACAGTGGAGAATCTGTTATTCTTTCCCAATAAACGCGTTTACGCTAAAACTATTATTTGCAGTGCAAACAGTTTGGAGCCAGATCAGACGCCGGGTAACCCGGCGTCTGATCAGGCTCCAAACTGTTTGCCACCAAGATAAACAAGAATTATCAGAATTGTCCAAAAGTTGTTCTTTTCTACGTTTTAGTGTTTTGCGTTTGCGTACGTTTGCGTACGTTTGCGTTTAAACGGGAAAGAATAACAGATTCTCCACTGTAGCTGTTACTTGACTGAATTATATGCGGTATTTGGCAGTGTAGGCCAAACTCAGATACAGAGCCTGGGGTGAAAACAGCGCTTGGTCTTTACAATGCTGCAATGCAATCAGGTTGTTTTGTCAAGGCAGTGATCAATTGTTATTTGGAAGTTTCAGGTGCCAATAAGTTAAGCAGGAAAGAATATGGAACAGTAGCGAATACGCTTTTTATTGTGTTTTTTATTTTTTTGAAATTGTGTCAAATACCTGATATGAGGCTCAAGCTAACCAACGGACTGCTCTGTTCCAGCATTAACGTGTTATTGGAAAAGAATAGTTATAGCAAACGACAACGATAAAGTTGCTAGATCTACCTATTTTAAAGGCAGCAGTTTTAGGTTGTTTTTTTTATCTTAAATGAAAACTATCGAACCGAGTATCATAAAAATCTAGGTCGATGTCAATCAGTTTCTGTTATTGAGCCATGCTGTTTCAAATATCCGGTCGGTCGCGGGTCATCTGATGTGGATCAACATTAACTCATTATCCCCTGAAACTTCCAATGGACAATGCAAGTTTACAATAAAGGCTGGTCCATTTTAGACTATTTAGGGTTGTTTGTTTTTATAATATATTACAAAATGACAAACAATGAAGTTCCTGATTAGAGGGCTCCTGCAGGAGCCCTCTAATCAGGGACTTCAATGTTTGCATCAGACAAGTGTACTCTTTACATGTACACGTTTGGTAGAGGACGCATATATGCGTCACCAGGGCTCAACGAGTTAACCCCTTCACTGCCTTACCCCGAGGAGAACATGGTTTGATTGTAAACAATTTATATCCTGACCAGACACCGCGTTATATATGACTTAAGTCAAAATATTGAAAGGTTTTTGCACAACAATTGCTTTAAAGTTATGACGACATGGCAGTGAAGACGTTAAAATCAAGCAGCCCCCTTTGCTGAGTTACCATCCAATATTTGTGACCGGCTTCATTCAGTTTGGAAGATGCCAATATTTCCAAATACACGCACTGTTGCTAAAACGATGAATTTCTATTGCAAATAAATTGCAGCAAGGGCATACGCCGGCTGACCATTTGTCTTATAAGGCGTTAAACTGTTTGTCACTAAGATTTAATTCAATCGTAAGAATGTTGTTGAATTCTGTTTGCGTTTAGTTTCGTTTTAACAGAAATTCGAACACAACTCGTGCACCCCTCTATATAAACAAAGAAGAACAATTCTCTATAAAACATACATGCGTTGTAACAGCTTACCGTTACGCCATATGGCTGCACCAAGAAATTTAGAGCTGTTGCATCGATGCAAATTGTAGGTAAATTAAAGTATTAGAATCGTAATAAAAAGAATCCAAACCAGTTTACCATCGTGCAATAGAACACGGCACTAAAATATATTTATTATTTCTTACAAAATAACGTCTTCCCCACTGTATTTCAAGAAATGTTGGTAAATTATTTCAAGTCCAATTTGATAGGCTATAAAAGCACACTGATCAAATAAAAAAACAAAAATCTACATACACTGGAGTAGACGCTATTCTTCTTTGAAACGAAATGGAACGCAATTTTTATACAATGAAATGTAGAACATGGCATCTTTTAAGATGTCTGGCAATTCATCTTTATCTGAGTTGCAAACAGTTTGGAACCCGATCAAACGCTAGGTCAGACACCGGGTCACACTGCGTTTTATATGGCTTCAACATGTTTGCAATAGAAAAAATTGTTTTAGAATACTGTGTTCCCTCCCTGCAACGGCCCTCCCAACAACGAATCCCTCTTGAACGACCCTAGCCGCAGTTCCCTAAGAAAGACATTTACTTCTGAAGCATTTACTGCTGTAAAACCGTCTGCTTAAAATTGTCGTCTACTGGTTTTCTCCAATTTATATAATATGACATTTTGATAGGAAGAACATAATGACGACTGACAAACAGCTTGGATCCAGATCAGACGCCGCTTTACGCTGCGTCTGATCTGGATTCAAGCCGTTTGCAAATGTAAGCCAAGTCCCCTCCCTATAACGACTACCTCCGAACAACGCAAACACTGTTTGTCTCCATTAAATATCGTTGTAGAGAGGGAGCGCTGTACAGTGGAGAATCTGTTATTCTTTCCCGTTTAAACGCAAACGTACGCAAAAGCAAAGCACTAAAACGTAGAAAAGAACAACTTTTGGACAATTCTGATAATTCTTGTTTATCTTGGAGGCAAACAGTTTGGAGCCTGATCAGACGCCGGGTAACCCGGCGTCTGATCTGGCTCCAAACTGTTTGCACTGGAAATAATAGTTTTAGCGTAAACGCGTTTATTGGGAAAGAATAACAGATTCTCCACTGTACGTGTAAGCACGTTTATTGTTAAATGATAACTCCACTGTAACATATGCCAACACGAAAACAAATCCATGCGCTTGAAACTATTATTGTATTTTGAAAGTGAAACATTTTGTTTATTTGTTTCATTCATATAATAGTTAATAGGGAACAGTTTCTCACAGCCACAGTATGTACATGTACTTACGTTCGTTTATCTTATTTTTGCGCCCAGTGAATTCTTGCATGCTTACAGTATATATTGGATAAGTCAATTTTGTGTCTAGTCTAAATTTTCATTAACGTTTAGTTGTAGTTTGAAATTTCTATAAGCAAAAAAGTGAGACTCTGATCAGACGCCGCATTGTGCGGCGTCTGATCAGAGTCTACACTGTTTGCTTAAGTCCTAAATATGTATATAGGACCGTGGGCACACATGGGTCAATGTAATATCAAACAGTTCAGAGCTTTTTGAAAATGACTTATTCATTCTATGAGTAAACAGTTGGAAACAATAATCAGACGCTGTTTTACTCATGTCTGTATGCTTTGAGGTGAGGGATAACATTTACACATATATTTTTTTTATAACCTCGCAGTGTTTTGTTTATGTTTATATTTTTCAGGTACATGCGCTCGAGACGATGACCATTCCGAAATGTACGGAGGTGTCTGTTATATCTACAACGAAAAGCAAGTGAAAGTATTTGCCCCAGTCACAAGAAATCAGAACCAGGACGGGGCGGCTGTTTATACTGGTAACATACGTATATAAAGTGGAGAAAACGTTATTTTTTCCAAATAATCGCGTTAACGATAAAACTATTATTTCCATTGCAAACTGTTTGTTGCCAGATCAGACGCCGGGTAACCCGGCGTCTGATCTGGCTCCAAACCGTTTGCCAATCAGATTAAAATGAAGAGTCAGAATTGTTTAAAAGTAGTCTTTTTCCACGTTTGATTGCATTGCGTTTGCGTTTCGTATGCGTTTGAACGGGAAAGAATAACTTATTTGGCTTATAAATTAATCTATTGCAGCAAAACGTTACACAAAACATTTTCAAATAGTAAACTATTTCCACAACATGTAACTCCCTAATTTTTATTGTTTCGCTTCAATGTTAAAGAATTTCACACCTGTATACCGTGGAAAGTACGCTATTCTTTTCCGTTTCAACGCAATTGGACTTGCAATAATATGTGCAAAAATATACTCATTTGCAATTAAAAATATGACACTTTATTTTACTCTGTGTTGCAAATAGTTTCTAGCTTGGTCTAACGTCTGGTTACCATGTATCTGACTACAAACTGTTCACAATAAGGGACGTAAGTGTGTCAACAGAAACACTTTTAAATGGGGAATAATAACTCGTATTTATTGTATCTTGTATTTTTCTGAAGGAGATGGGGTACATTACGCCGGACCAAACTACCAAACTAGCTATGAAGTCCTAATTCGAGTCCGAGCTTGGGTGGCGACTAACCTTCCGGTAGCAGATTTCTTTGAGACCGAAATACCCGTTACTGCAGGATCAACAGACAGTATGTGTTAAACGACTGTTTAAAAAACATGTGTAGTGTTGAGTTTTATATCTGAGTGGTTTACAGTTTGGAGAATGATTACTGATTCAACATGCATTAGTTTGACTTATATGCGTTTACTCGGTGTCTTGTCAGGCTCATAAACAGACGGAGTTGAAAACAGCTTTGATGACAATCAGACGCCGAGTCACTTCTCGTCATCTGATTTGCCAATTTTTACTATTGATAGTGGCATCTGTAATTTTTTCAAGTCAGATTTAGGGCTTTTTCAAGCGAAGAAATATTGATATAAAATAAATTCAATGCCGGTATACTATATTTCTTTAAATTTTTGTTTTCGATAAATCAATATTTTTATAAACAGAGAATCTAGTTATAAAAAACGTGAAGATCTATTCATATTCATGATTCCAGCAAAAAGGGAAACACATGTAAATAAATATACTGGCTAATGTGCTAGGTTTCGATAAAATGTAATAAAACATCTACTACTCTTTAATTTCAGATAACCTGGTCCTGTTTTGTTTTCTTTACAACATAAGTTCTCACATCGACACTATGATTTTATAAGTTCTATCTCTCGTTTAATTTTCAGTCAACGAAGTTTTCATCGAAAGACCACATGGTTTTAACGAGTATCCTGCCCAAGTGCTCGTGCGCACGCGCTTATTTGGGGATTTCGACGGGTTTTATTCAGATTCAGTTGGTAGGTACTCAGGACCAAATATTATAAACGTATTAAATCTAATCGGAGTATACATTGTTTGCTAGGAGAGAAACAATGATTCACAAATAGATTACATTCCAAGTTTTCAAATGCATCGTATTCTACTTTTAAGTTATTGATTTTATTAGAATTTATAAAGTGATGGGCTATTTTTGAATATGCGATGAGCTAAGGGTTAATGACTGATCAGGACCGTAGCTGCTTGTTAGGGCTTCTTTGCATTATGGAAGTTATGACAGAAATATGGATATTGATCAACACCCTTTACTCCCTAGATATGTATCATAATAAATGTTTTCTGTTCTCTAGTAGATGGTATATTGAAGCAGGTTTAAAGTAAAACAGAAAGCACATTTAGGCTAATTATGCTTTACTTTCAACCTGGTTTAAGTGGTCACCTCTCTTCAATACTAGAACTTTACCATGGAGTAAAGGATTTAAAGTATCTTTGGTATGTTCCTTCGCGTTTGATATGAAATTTCACTGATCTAGATCGTTGCTATTTGTTAAAACGTCGTTTTATTTGGGCTTTATATTGCCTCTACCTATTCAATATTCATGTATAAATAACAAATTTTGAATTCTCGGAATGACACTTATACATTATCATTTTCAGCTTAATCTTTAAACAGAGTAGTCCCCGTGGAGAGCTCCTACAGGAACTGTCTTTTCTTGGTCCACTCTGTTTGCAAAGGTTTAAACATTAAAACATACTGATTTGTTATTATGTACCTTCGTGTTGTATATATGTTAATTTTGTTTGTGGACCATATTGAAAATTGGTTCGTTTGTTCAATACCAAATATGTAATCCACATGAAATAAAGTCGTTATTATTATTATTATTATGTTAATATTGGTGGCAAACTGTTTGGAGCCTGATCAGAGTCCGGATCACCCGTTTGTGATGGAAATACATGTAATAATCTTAAAGTAAACGCTTGTATTACGTCACAATAACAGTGAACGGGTTTAACCCATTTGTGCCAAGTGGATTCTTCCATGTTTTATATTGGATTAGTCCATTTTTTTATCAAAGGGATACCTAGTCAAAATTTTCATTTTTCATTTTGTTTTATATTGAAATTCCTATCAGCAAACAATGTAGACCCTGATCAGACGCCGCTTAATGCGGCGTCTGATTAGAGTGTTCACTGTTTGCCTATGCCCCATATATGGGATCGTGGGTACACATTGGTTAAATAATAACTCTGTCCTTGAGTGGCCGAATAGGCGATTGATCAATGCATGCGTTATCAAGTCTTACTTAAGATTGTGTACGATTTCAGGCTCGACCATATTTACGCCGACAAACATTTATACTTTGCATCCGTACGTTGTCCATGGCTTTAACGATGACACAGTGCGGGTTTGGATATCCACTCATTCAACGGGTATGTATTATGTATTTATGCATGACTATTGTATTGGACTCCTTGCTGTATACTTGCTGTAAATCTTTATTGTAGCTATACAAGGGTGATCTAAAGAAACTACAGTGTTTGCCAATACAGCAAAATAGTTTAATTGATAAAGCATGTAGTGCAGATCTTGATGAGACGTCACGTACAAGTATAGCGGTGTCTCATCAAGGTCTGCACTGTTTGTCAATGTCCAATTCAGTTGACATTGGTGTTCGAGGTTATTAAGCTTTTCAGTTGAGTCTTAAGTCGTTCTCAAGCATTTGATTGATCAGATTTGAGCCTAGGCCAATCAAATGCTTGAGAACACACTCAGACTCAGCTCAAACGCTTTATAACCTTTGCAACGAAATAGACAACAATTGTCGAACACGATTCTTTTAAATCTGCTGTTGAGTTAGTTAAGTTCCAAACGTAATTTTGTCTGGGTCAGTGTAATAAAGCGTATTTTAGCTACAATTTTGTGAACATTACGAAACACCAAAAATGGAGGATTTATCCAGATGTTCTCCATTATAGGATCCGAAGCACACGAATAAACTATGTCGTTTATTCGCGCGCAACCGTGGTCTAACCTATTTAGCACTGGCTTGGGCTCGAGGAAAACAAGAAGACCCTACGTTTCTACTTTTTGTTTTAGACGAAAAAGTCATCTTATTTGTAATACTTTACTTAAATTGAAAGGTTATTTCAATGTGCAGTTTGAGACATTAAGCATGCTTTAAAGCGACTCGCAACCAGATGGTGCATTAAAAATAGTAATTTGTAAATATGTGTCAAACGCTTATATAAATGGTAAAGAATTAGTTTAGGATAAGAAATTCTGTTTAAAAAAATGTATGTCAATAAAAAAAAATATTGGTCTCTGGTGGGATTCGAACCCGGGGCCCGGCATTGGCGGACAGAAGGCAAAATAGGGGAAACCGCTTAGACCAATGGACCACGGAACTATCCGTTTATATCGGATCGATTTAACGTATTTCAATGTGTAGCGATCGAAAGTGCATACAACTTCGTAATTCGGCTCGTGTTTATGTCTGAGCCCGTGTAGAGAAGCAACAACAACAACTATACCGTCTACTAGTCGGTATAGAAAAACGATGGAAAATATCTAAAAATCTAAGATTCGGTGACGATTCTTGAGACTTTTTTTGGACTGATCATATTTTTTTAATGTCAGAAGCCAAATAATGCCACAAATTTGCTTTTATTTGAGTATTTTATTTTATTTTGACAAGTACACCATCCGGTTGCGAGTCCCTTTAACACCAACATAAATAACGCTTATTGAAGCTCTATATGTAAGCACAATTCATTATTAATTGCCTTTAAAGTTTAGGTCTCACTGTACATAATATGACGTCATCAAGCGAGTGCAGTTCCCCTCCGATCTAGGGTTGTGACGTCAAATTGCCTTGATATGACGGAAGCTTGGAATAAGCGAACAGTGTGTTAGTTATTTCATGGTTTTGTAAAATAAACGATATATTCACAGGTTTTTGAGGCCTCTGATTGGCCGAGAGCTCCAAGCCATGTGCTAAGTATAGGTTAGACCATGGTTGCAAGCGAATAAACGATATAGTTCGAGGGGGCGTAGCCCCCGAGAACTATGTCGTTTATTCGCGCGCAACCGTGGTCTAACCTATTTAGCACTGGCTTGGGCTCGAGGAAAACAAGAAGACCCTACGTTTCTACTTTTTGTTTTAGACGGAAAAAGTCATTTTATTTGTAATACTTTACTTAAATTGAAAGGTTATTTCAATGTGCAGTTTGAGACATTAAGCATGCTTTAACACCAACATAAATGACGCTTATTGAAGCTCTATATGTAAGCACAATTCATTATTAATTGCCTTTAAAATTTAGGTCTCACTGTACATAATATGACGTCATCAAGCGAGTGCAGTTCCCCTCCGATCTAGGGTTGTGACGTCAAATTGCCTTGATATGACGGAAGCTTGGAATAAGTGAACAGTGTGTTAGTTATTTCATGATTTTGTAAAATAAACGATATATTCACAGGTTTTTGAGGCCTCTGATTGGCCGAGAGCTCCAAGCCATGTGCTAATGTTGCATATTTCAGTATTACTCATGAACAGACTCAATTAAACCAAGTCTGCAATTTTCAGTATTTGCTTTGTTTTCTGTGCTTTCAAAGGATCTCCCCTTATTCAGATTTTTAAGTCAAAACCGGTTTTAAGACTCTTTTCAGTATTATTCAATGTTACAAGTTCTCTGTATATATAATACACACAGTACACAGCTAACGTATGTTCAACGGTTTTAAATCCTGTAAGATCTATCAAATACATCTAAAGCAAAGTTGTGTTCAAAGATTGTTCACTATTGATAAACTCCTCGTTTTCTTCATACCTCAATATTTAACCCATTTGTGCAAACGATCTCAAATATGGCACATAGGCAAACAGTGTATACTCTGATCAGACGCCGCATTATGCGGCGTTTGATCAGAGTCTACACTGTTTGCTGATAGGAATTTCAATATACATTGTAAAACGAAATGAAAACGAAAATTTTGACCAGGCATCCCTTTGATAAAAATGGACGAATCCCGTATAAAACATGGAATGATCCACTGGGCGCAAATGGGTTAAGTTAGAAACCAACATCAGTACTCTCAAATACTTGAATTTATTTCAGCGAGACTGTTCAGTACAAAAGACGGTTACACCATAGTTGGACATTCCAGCGTTGGAATGCTGGAGATCTACGCTTGGAGGGAAGAGACACTTTCGCCACTGACGTCATCATACGGGCATGTTGGTGTGTCACATGATACACCACATGTAACGTATGAGGGATTCAGTCTATCAGATCTCACCTTAGTGAGAGTTTGGGTAAATGCGATGATATATAGTTTATTCTACAACATAAAAGCGATTGAAAATGAAAGCGTTTGAAAATTCTGACGATTTATTTTGATTTGAATGTCAAACAGTTTGTATTTTGAACAGACCTCCCGTTAATCATAGCATACCGAGAATCAATTTTGCAATAACGGTATAATAAGCTTTTTTCGAATAAAACATATCCTCTCTTTTGTCATACTATGATAATAATCATACTGAAAGGTTTAGTAGGTTTTAGTGGTCCCGTTTTTTCTTACTTCTACAAATTTGGAATATTATGTATTTGGTATATTCTTGTTATACCTTTAAAGACCTTAATCTCAATTGATATTTTAAGAAATTAAATTAAATCTTCATTCGAACAGCTACAGAACTGCCATGCACGTTCTGATCATGTAGTTATACTGGTATTAGGTCACGTCCAACGACCAACTTTTATTTAAACCCTTTGACGGTCATTATGATGTCCTAAATATATATTAAATTCAAGCTCCAGAGACCTTCCTACTTTGTTGTGGTTTGGGGGACTTAGTTGTTATATAGGATGGTTTTGTTTATTTGACAGAGACAATCACCTTTGCCAAAAACCAGAAGACAGTTCGGTGGTTTTGATGAATGTGATCCCAAGCGCTGCCTTGCAACGAATGAGATTAGCGAAAATCATCTTCCTGAGATCATCCCTCAGCATCATGTCATCTATTCATTCATCGGCGCTATATGACATATTCAGTGTCACAGTGCCGTAAAACCCTACTCATCCGTACATTCATGTAAATTCCAAATCAGCAAAGAGTATAACTTTTTGGGTTGCTTAACTGGCCATTCCATGTCAGGATAAGAACATCTTTTACAAGTTGTTTGAAAATAATTACAAAGACACTCCTATTGCCTATACACGTTTATTAATCCAAACATAACTATATACAAAATATCCAACATTTACACATAGAACGCCCAATTTATTCTTGGTTTGGTGGGTTTGTAGAGCATGCATCATTAAGATGCTAACTATTCTAGCTGTCGAGAATGTTTAACCCTTCACCACCATATTGTCGTCTATTTCAATATTGTTGTCTGCAATATCGTTTCAAATTAGATTTAAGGCAATATGACTGTCGAAATTTCGAAACGAGTGTCCAACCGTAACGAGTGACAAACAACGTTATGCGGCGTCTGATCAGGACCATAACTGTTTGCAAGCGCTTTATGGCGTCTTTGAGGGTGAAAGGATTATTGCAAAAACATAATATCAATGAATATGTTTCTCTGCAACGGATATCTTCCTAGCTCACCACAGATTAATATAACCTTAGTCTGTGACTGTACGCCGAGTAACTGTTTCATGTACATGTTTTGCTTCCGATTTCTTGGCAAGGACCTCGATTGCCTAAATAGCATAGTCGATAAGTTTATACAGTCTCATCCGATGGAACTGGTCCGGAGGGACATTGAATTAACGACCCTGGTATCATACATAGTACGAGTGCGTTATTGTCCGATTTTTCTGACCTGTCAAGAGTTATTTTTAGAACAGAATAGTTAATAATGGTACATGTAAATAGGTAAGCAAGGTAACAACGAAAACGTACACTTTCCTACTTGAGATAAGTATGATCCTCGTGCAGCACGAGAACGCTGCGCTAACTTTACTGATATATTATTCTTTCCCTGCAATAAACGCATTTATATACTAAAACTATTATTTCCATCCCAAACAGGTTGGAGCCAAATCAGACGACGGGTAACCCGGTGTCTGATCAGGTTCCAACCTGTTTGCTACTCAGATTAAAAATATAGTTAACATTTCTATAAGTAAATTTCAAAAGTTTAGTGTATTGCATTGCGTTTGCGTTTAAACGAAATAATAATGTATCCTCTACTCTACATTACGGGCAAAAAATACAGCTACCCGTATCTCTAATTGGCTGTAGAGAAAACTCATCTTTTTTAAAGTTTTAGAATGTTCCAATCTAAAAATAACTTGGACAGGTCAGAAGAAAACACTAATACCATTCACAATTAATAACCAGGTTGAAAAACAGTTTGACTTCTGCTCAGACACCGAATGACTTAGAATCTGATCTTATTCAGAATAATTTGCAACCAGAAAGAAATGCATCTACCCTCATTTACAACACACTTCATGATGGTTTTACAGGTCGAAGCTGAAACTGGAATCAATGCAGGATATAGATTTCCGGCGGGTGGCTTCATCGCTTTCAATTCTGTGACGTCAGATGTCACGTGTAGTTATGGTGGTTTAGTATACAGCTACTCAGACACTAGCGTTCGCTTCTGGTGGCCCACGGACATTCTCAATGGCGGTGTTATATGTATTGCAAACAGCATGGCCAGCGGAACGTATTCTCAAATGGAAGTTGGTGCTGCTTTCCATGTTTACTATTGGCCTTTGCTACGTAAGTAAAGTAACCCCTTCACTGTCATGACGTCATCTGTCTTTAACGTTATTTTTACCAAAACCCAAGTGCTTATAAGTATGTAGAGTTGATGAAATCAAATAGTTCCAAAACCTTACTAAATCTATCAAGGTATGTCTATGAAGCTTTTGATATGAGGAAAGCTGCACTGAACTACCTTGATTGATTTGTATACGAGTCAGTGTTTTATTATCTAATCATTTACCCCAAAAAATGATATCTCTTTTTTTCTCATGAAAATAGCAGTTCAACCTCAAATTCTAAATTTTCGAAAATAGATCTACTATAATTTGAAATACTTTTATTATTATTATTATTATTATATGCATGTTTGTTTGGCCACTTAGGCCATCTGTAAATATGTTGTGAGTAACGAGGAATTTGTTAATTCAATTTACTGATTGAATAAAGAATTATTATTATTATTATTATTACATGTATTATTATTTAAAAGTTGTCGTCTGTTATTATTTTTAAAATTTATATGTCAGGCATATTGACTGCAGAAACATCGATACTTAAGTGCCAAACTGTTTGAATCCGGGTCAGACGCTGCGTTAGGATACAAACTGTTTGAAAAATTACCATTATACTTGGGTTAACCCCTTCACTGCCTTACCCCGAGCACAATGGTTATTTGCAAACAGTTTTGAATCTGATCAGACGCCGCGTTACGCGGCGTCTGATCAGAATCGAAACTGTTTGACACTCATTTCAATATTTCTTAAGTCAAAATATCTGAAAAATAACTTTGAAAAATAAAAGCAGATGACAATTGTTTAAAATTAATGACATCACGGCAGAGAAAGGGTTCAGGTAGTGACTCGGTTGATATAGATCTACCAAACGTTAAACCCTTTCGACGTCAATTGTTCTCGTCGGTATTGACACTTTCAGAGCGATAATATCGTCTTCTCTAACACTTTATTTTAAAGATATGTGTAAGGCAAACTCCCTGAAAAAATATCGCAAGTATTGGTAAACAGTTTGGCGTCGAAAGTGTTCAGCAAAAATCAAACAAACAAAACAACCGTTTTTGCATATGAGGAATAGACTACCTCTGCTAACCATTGGATCGATATGTATTCGTAAATTGTTGTAAAATATTGTTATAAGTAACTAGATAGCCTATCTACCATTGGGTTGATATTTGTTAGTAAATATGAAATATTTTCTATATCCTTGCAGATTGTTGCCGCTTAAAACAGGCTGAATATAAATGCACCTAAAAGCGCATTCTGCATTACTTTCAACATACTTTAAAACTAGCAACAGGCTTTTGGTCAAGGGTTAAATGGGATATAAAAATCTCTTCTCAGTGTATAGCGATAACCCATTTATGCCTGAATATTGCAACGAACCCCAAACCCCTCTTTACTTGCTGGAATATTTCATTATGGAAAAAAATGATGATCTAAGGATACTGCTATGGTTTTCTTACAGCAGAACAATTTATAAGCAGTAACAACCGGTGCAGATGAGACGCTCTAATCATGTTCTATACTGTTTGCCAAGGTTCCCTATACATGTAATAGACATAAGGCTTAAATGAGTTAATCAATTTTATGTTCCAGATCCTTTGGAAGAGTTTCAAGAAGTCATATCCACATGCTGATCAGGTTCTTCAACACTATGACCCGGTATTTGATGATTCAATCTTAATGGGGTCCAACTAATAAATATCGATAATCAAATACCCCTACCTTGTAACACGAAGCAAATGTGTCAGGATAATGTCGATATGCCACATGAAAAATGAAAACATGTTGGATAATTCATTAAAGTTTCGGAGAAGGTATTAAAACAATCAAGGTTAAAGTTCAGGGTCGTAGTGGCATGCGAGTGATACGTGTATCCCCACAATTACAAGAGATGTAATCATATGTGAAAATAGCATAGGATATGCTCCATACAGTTTTAATGTAACTAATCAAGGTCAGAGGTCAAGGACAATGTTACATGAAAGTGGTTTGGGACACTTTGAAATCCAAAAGTCTATATCTAATAATCCTAGATGAAAAAAGTATAAAAAAGAAATGCTCCAGACAAGGTTTCTTAATAAATAAATATTTTATTAAATCAAAGCTAGAGAACAAGTCAAAAGTCAACGTGACCTTTAAGTAGTGCATGTACGCTACACTCCACAGTTCCTATAAGTATCCACACACCAAGTTTGGTCATCTCGAATGACATGCTATAAGAGCTTTGTTCCTTATAAGGTTTAACAATAATCAAGGTCAGAGTTTACAATGACCTGAAAGTGGTAGCAACAATCAGCACTAAACTGGGTTTGGTAATTCTGGATGAAATAGAGATATGCTCCGAAGCTTCCGCTATAGTCTGACCTACTGACCTGCTCTCTATCTATCATGTATAACCCACATAACCTAAAATTTGTTAGGTAATTCAAAGCATAATTTGAGGAAATTGTTTAAAAAGATGACCCCTGGAGTCGCATTTGTTTCTGCAATTTGACCTAATTATGACCCGATATGACCAATATTCATGTATGACCTAAATTTTACCAACAACATGACACTGACAAAATGTCATTAAGATATAGTCCAAAATACGACTTCAAACAAGTTTTGAACTTTTAACTGGATATTACCGAACACAGAACATAACCAAGCTTTCTGGCGGCCATCTTTTTTACGGATCTAACTTCTTTGAACAAGTATGAAAGTCTATCAATTGAGAAACAGATTGAATAAAACCAAATTCAAACTTGACCAAAACATATTTTTCTAGATCCTGTGTACGTTTCCAATGGCAACCAGAAAATTTATCAAATTCACTAAATATTTGTTTCCCCACCCTACAGATGCTTCAGGTGGTGTTTAGTTGAACTAAGGTCAATGATTTTAGAGAAGTTGTCGTTTAGGAAATGTCGGCGGACGGCGGACGTTGAGCGATAACAGCAGCTCACCTTGATTGTTCGGCTCAGGTGAGCTAAAATGTATGACGGTATGTCGCGCCTGCTTCTCACAATAGGGGCGACAACAACCCGACGCATTCAAAGGAATCAAATTTGACTTATCCAGCCTGATTAGTTGGGGTTACATATTCACTTTGTGTGCCTGGTCGAACCCCAAACTGTTGCAAGGGAAATATTTACTTCAACCTCTTGACTGCCAAGGCGCCATCATTCTAAACAATTGTCGTCACCCTTTAAGTTCCTATATTTCTTAAATCTAAATTCAGCAACTTTGAGTTACAAAATGAGCATCAAACAGTTTTAATCCTGACTAGACAGACGTCGCCTTACGCTACGTCTGGTCAGGTTCCAAAATGTTTGCAAACAACCAGTGTACTCGGGGCAAGGCAATCAAAAATGTTAAAGAGAAACCTTTTGAAGAACAACTAAGCCCTACTCCCCTACTCTCTTCCCATATCAGCATACTTGTGAACAATGATGTTTCAAGACAAACAATCAAAACTTGATGTGTTTATTTAAGAATTAATGTCTTTATTTTTCAAAATCTTACAAAACTATCAAACTTAACATTCTCTACATCTACTGACCATAACATAACTGTGAATGCAACAATGGTGAACGGCCTATTTACAGTATACATGTACAGTATATACATTGATGTACAGTGGAAAGAACGCTATTTTTCTCAATAAAAGCATTTGTGGGGCTATAATGATGTCAACTGCAAACAGTTTGGAGCCAGATCAGATACCGGTTCTGATCAGGCTCTGAACTGTTTGCTACTGAGATCAAATTAATATACAATGTATTCGTCAATTTCAAACGTCGGTTATTTTCAACATCTATTGAAATGCATTTGCATGCCGTTCAGATAAGAAAAATACGTTTCAAACTATGCCACAGTTACACCCGCATTAAGCGACTACACTTAAAACGACAAACATGTACTTGTTGTATTCAAGAGATGGTGAAACTTCATGCAGGACAAAAGTAATGCAGAAGGCTCCCTCTGCATTACTGTTACCCTGCATTTAGCCGTCACCTTTCTTTTATATCACCCTGAATCTTCTGCCAGTGTTCCCTTAACATAGATTTGACTGTAGATTGTAATTATGTTGTTGACAATACCAGCCTTATTGTATTGCAGCAGGACACAGACCTAGCACCATTGTCATCCCTGGCTCTGAGTTTGGTCTACAATGCCAAATACAGTGGAGAATCTGTAACGCGTTTACGCTAAAACTATTATTTGCAGTGCAAACAGTTTGGAGCCAGATCAGACGCCGGGTAAACCGGCGTCTGATCAGGCTCCAAACTGTTTGCCACCAAGATAAACAAGAATGTTTTGCGTTTGCGTACGTTTGCGTTTAAACGGGAAAGAATAACAGATTCTCCACTGTATGTATATACATGTACATGTAGTACAGCTACAGTGGAGAAAAAGTTATTCTTTCCCATTTAAACGAAACGCAAACGCATTGCAATCAAACGCTCAAAAGACAACTTTTTGATAAGTCTGACTATTCATTTTAATCTGATTGGCAAACAGTTTGGAACTTGATCAGCCGCGGGATTACCAAACTCCAAACTGTTTGCAATGGAAATAATAGTTTTATCGTTATCGCGTTTATTTGGAAAGAATAATGTTCTCTCCACTGTAGCCTACATACAATGTTTTAGGTGCATGCCGATGTCAAACAGTGTAGATTAATACCAGCGACCGCGTCTTGGAAACGGCCGTTGCCCTTGTTCTACACTCTTTGCAATGCAATAAGTCAAGTTTTCTCTTGGCACGGCTGGTTTATTATTACGTAGAAATAGATCTCCTTCATGTTACAGTGGAGAATCTGTTATTCTTTCCCGTTTAAACGCAAACGTACGCAAACGCAAAGCGCTAAAACGTAGAAAAGAACAACTTTTGGACAATTCTGATATTTCATGTTTATCTTGGTGACAAACAGTTTGGAGCCTGATCAGACGCCGGGTTTACCGGCGTCTGATCTGGCTCCAAACTGTTTGCACTGCAAATAATAGTTTTAGCGTAAACGCGTTTATTGGGAAAGAATAACAGATTCTCCACTGTAACTACCTGTAAATGTAACTGGTCATTGAAAATCGTCATTTCTAACTGTTGTTATTGAGTGCTAATGAATTGTGTAAATCGATACAAATTGTACATGAATAAGAAAATAAACTTTATAAAAAAGGAGACATCAAAATCGATAGGTGCAAATTGCAATGATAGATAGTCAACAGTAAAAATATGCTACAGCCGGAAATACATTAATTTTATAATTTTGAAACAAACGATACGCAATGTAAAAGAATGTAAAAGT
The DNA here is from genome assembly GCA_922989275.2 of Gari tellinella. Classification (NCBI taxonomy): domain Eukaryota; kingdom Metazoa; phylum Mollusca; class Bivalvia; order Cardiida; family Psammobiidae; genus Gari; species Gari tellinella. The sequence goes on from OV277866.1 coordinate 54,531,836, forward strand.
TATAGTTTCTTCAATACAATGTACATAACATGTATTTCCATGATGTATTGAACATGAGTAGCAGACAGTTTGGAGCCATATCAGATGCCGAGTAACACTGCGTCTAATCAGGCTTTAAACTATGTCCATGTATAAAGCGTCAACATTTTCAAGAAAAACTATTCTATTCTATATTTCACTGCATAAAGGTTGCGCTTAGTCTCGTTAATTCATTCACCCCTGAAACCTTTAATGAAAAATTATAATTTCCAAATAAGGCCAATTTATTTTGCTACTATGTATGGTTGATTTGAACAATATATTGCCAAATGACGAACAGTGCAGACCTTAATCACTGGGCTTCTACAAGAGTCCTCTGATCAGGGGTTACACTAATTGCATGGGACAAGTGTACTCTTCACAGGTACACTCTTTGTAAAGGACGAGTATTCTTTTCGTTAGGAATTAATGTTTCAAAACGAGAAATAACGTCATTCGCACTGTACCTATTGACAAACATCAACAATAAACTTTAACAGAAAATAAAAGATAGTGAAAAAAAACCCCAGGAATCTAAGCAATTAGTCTCGCCGCTCTGACGATGGAACAGTAGGTACAGTGGAGAAACTGTTATTCTTTCCCGTTTAAACGCAAACGTACGCAAACGCAAAGCGCTAAAACGTAGAAAAGTACAACTTTTGGACAATTCTGATAATTCTTGTTTATCTTGGTGGCAAACAGTTTGAAGCCTGATCAGACGCCGGGTTACCCGGCGTCTGATCTGGCTCCAAACTGTTTGCACTGCAAATAATAGTTTTAACGTTAACGCGTTTATTGGGAAAGAATAACACATTCTCCACTGTATTGAAGAGCATATATTTCCAGAAACAGTATAACAGTTAGAAGTTAACATGGAAGCCAGTTGAAAAGTCGTGACGACGCCATACATGAAACTTGTTTGGATCTGGATTAAAACTGTTTTCAAATGTTGTTTCCGAGATTGTCACTAAAGGAATCAAACAAACACCATCATAAACCATAACATAAGCACTTGATCTAGACCAGAAGCACAAACGAAATTTATAGAAATTGCAAAATGGCATAAAGCAAAAAAGCAATAATGAAAAACATACAAATAACGAAAATTAAAACAAGAACTCTGCTTTAATCAGAAGTCATGCCATGACAAAGAATCAAAAGTCAGACTAATGTGCGAAAACGACGGAGCAAAATTGTGCGATGTTTCGCCATTGTCGTTGCCAACGGAGAAGCAATACTTCAGTTCTGTTTTTTCGCTTCTCTGTCGCGGCAAGACAACACAAATAATTCAGAGTTATACCTATAACCATATAGATGTAACAAGCCTGTATAGTTTAATCTAAAACATGTTGCAATTATAACACTAAAACTCTTAATTTAAAAAATGATTAAGGATTTACAAATATATGTAATATAAAAAGTACAAGAAAGTTTAAACGTCCAATATCAATAACAGTATAGAATATGGGGCCCGTTTTACTAAACTACTTACGCAAAATTTTTGCGTAAGTCAAAATTTTAAATTTTAATTTATATATTGTATTATCACTTGCTACAAACAGCAAATAGTCAGATCAGAGGACGCGCTTTTAGCGCGTCCTCTGATCTGGCTATTTGCTGTTTGCAAACGTTTATGCTCGAAAAATAAGAGTTAAACGATTTTGACTTACGCAAAAATTTTTGCGTAACTTGTTTAGTAAAACGGGCCCCTGGACATAGGAGCTCAGCTGTGCTTCCTTCATATACAGTGGAGAAAAAAATGTATTTCCTGTTTAAACGTAAACGCAACGAAAACGCATAGCAATAAAACGTAGAAAATGACAACTTTTTGACAATTCTGAACATTCATTTTAATCGGAGTGGCAAACAGTTTGGAGCCTGATCTGACACCACATTGTTTGCAATTGTAATAAACGTTTAAGCGTTAAGGCGTTTATTGGGAAAAAATAACGTTTTCTCCACTGTATATGATGAAGGAAACATAAGTATTTCCCATTTAGTCAAAATTTAACTAAACACAATGCCATAAACTATAGAATAGGCTTTTTGATACAGTTGACTATATCTTAATCTGAGGGCAAACCATTTGGAGCCAAACTGTTTGCAATTGTGGCAGTAAGTGTTAAGGCATACATGTGCACGCTCCTCTTGAAATAGAGCAACATCTTCTCCATTGTACAATTTAAACCGGCTAAAATGACTATCTACAACAAGACTCATCATAGGTGGAAGTTACAAGTTCTTCGGGTGGACCTTTAATAATGACAAACTTTGATATATCTCGAACCCGTTTAAGTCGAGCTTAGAGGTATTTCCTCAGTTAAACGTACCTACTTCAGTATCGTTTAAATCTAACACATTCCTAGTTTAGTCACGTTTTTTTTTAAATACGGATGTGTCCGTCTTAAGCGAATTTAAGATATCGAAGTTCGACTGTATTTCCATTCAACTTTATCAACTCCTGAAACTTCAAATGGACGATTCCAGTTTCGAATATTTAAAGTCTAGTCCATTGTTTTAAATGCAAAAGAACAAACAGTGTAAAGCCTGATCGGAGGTTACCTTCAGTAACCCTCTGATATTGGCCTTCACTGTTTGGCTTTGCCTAGGCTAAGTGTGCTATTCACAGATACACTGTTTATAAATGACCAGTTAACTTGACGTTCGGGTTCAATGCGATAAGCAACCACCTGCATTTCACCTTTTCATGATCAAACTGTTTGCAACCGCGTTTTTAAGCGTCATGGAGAGTGAAAGGGTTATAAAGCCTTCTTTTTAGAAGTCAACATCCAAACGGTTTTCATATGCCGACCAAGTTTGTTATAAACTGAATTCTCCTCCTTATACAATTAGCACTATTGATAAACATTGGGCATCATTCCACTCAGTCATTATCAAACTGATGATGTACAGTCATCTACGTCCAATCATGCTATAAGGTGTCTTTGAGTTGAGTATAAGATCCTTCTCAAGCATATGATTGATCAGATTTGATCTCAAATCTGACCAATCAAATGCTTGATAACGATCTCAGATTCAAGTCAAACGCTTTGAACCCTGTACCAGTTAAAGGTCTCCCAGTCCTGTAGTACTTGCTAAACGCATGTCTTTGCCATCTTTCTGGAGATCATCCTTCCTGAAAACAAATGAAATAGTGTAAGTTTACCCCAGGGCTCCACAAAAGTGGAGTATGTCAAAAACAAAAATTTTCATTTCTACTTTAAACCCTATGGTGTCACTACTCACTAGAATCGTCTGGAAGAGACGATTCTAATGAGTAGTAACGACAACGGATTTGGTGCAGAAATGAGTGAAAGAATATTTGATTTGTTCAGGTTACTCCCTCTTATCTGGATTCCTGGTTTACCCTATGATAAGCGGTAACTGGATCCTTTTCCCCATAGGCTGTCGCTATTTTTGAAAACAGGTGAACACATAAAGCAAGTTGAAAGTAAAGCAGAAATCGAATTAGACGTTCGTTTTCTGCTTTATTTTCATCCCCTTAAGTTACCACCAGCTAGCATGTAGGAAATGTTTCTGGTGGTGTATATTTATGACTGCATAAAATTAAAGTGGTACTATTTCTTCAGTGGAGAAATGAAAGCATAAATATAGTACCTGTTTATGGAGTAAAGTTATGGTTTAAAAGAACAAAATATAGAATTCTACAATAAAGATGACATCTTAACGCAGGACAAAGGTAAACAAATAAAGTCTCTAAAGACAAAAAACATCATACAAGGAATACATATGTACTATTATTTCCATTTGTATCCTACTTTTATAACATTTATATCCTACCTTGTATATCATTTATATCAAATAGTGTTTAACATTTATATACTACTTGTTTATCATTTATATCCTACCTTGTATCTCAGTTATATCAAAAAGTGTATAACATTTATATACTACTTGTATATCATTTATATCCTACCTTGTATATCATTTATATCAAATAGTGTATAACATTTATATACTACGCGTATATCATTTATATCCTACCTTGTATATCATTTATATCAAATAGTGTTTAACATTTATATACAACATGTATATCATTTATATCCTACCTTGTATCTCATTTATATCAAATAGTTTATAACATTTATATAGATCTACTACTTGTATATCATTTATATCCTACCTTGTATCTCATTTATATCAAAAAGTGTATAACATTTATATACTACTTGTATATCATTTATATCCTACCTTGTATATCATTTATATCAAATAGTGTATAACATTTATATACTACGCGTATATCATTTATATCCTACCTTGTATATCATTTATATCAAATAGTGTTAAACATTTATATACTACTTCTATATCATTTATATCCTACCTTGTATCTCATTTATATAAAATAGTGTATAACATTTATATACTACATGTATATCATTTATATCCTACCTTTTATCTCATTTATATCAAATAGTGTATAACATTTATATAGATCTACTACTTGTATATCATTTATATCCTACCTTGTATCTCATTTATATCAAATAGTGTAAAATATTTATATACTACTTGTATATCATTTATATCCTACAATAGTTATCATTTTTATCCTACATTGTATATCATTTATATCAAATATTGTATAACATTTATATCCTACCTTGTATATCATTTATATCCTACATTAGTTATCATTTATATCCTACATTGTATATCATTTATATCAAATCTTGTATAACATTTATATCCTACCTTGTATATAATTCATATCTTACATTAGTTATTATTTATATCCTACATTGTATATCATTTATATCAACTCTTGTATAACATTTATATCCTACCTTGTATATCATTCATATACTACATTAGTTATCATTTATATCCTACCTTGTATATCATTTATACCTTATTTTGTTTAACACCTTTATTCTACCTTCAGACTCTTGTATAACATTTATAACCTACCTTGTTTAACATCTGTATCTTACAAATTGTATAACATGTATATCCTGCGTTGTATAACATTTATATTATGCCATGTATGACACTTATATCCTACGTTGTATAACATTTATATCCTACCTTGTGCAACATTTGTATCCTACCTCATATAACATGAAAATATTCTACATTATATCACATTTATATTCTACCATGTATGACATTTACAGTGTTCCCGCTCTACAACGACCCTCCCAACAGCGACTCCCTCCTTGCAACGACCATTGCGGCTGTTCCCCAAACAAGACATTTATGTCCAACCTATTCACGATTGCAATGCTGTCCGTTTAAAATTGTCGTCTGCTGTGTTTTCCCCAAAGATACATAATGGACATTTTGACAGAAAAACCTTAATAACGAGTGCCAAACAGCTTCAATTCAGATCAGACACCGCGTGACGCGGTGTCGTCTGGTCTGGATTCAAGCAGTTTACAAATGTTAGCCGAAGTTCCTCCATGTAACGACTCCCTCCGAACAACGCACTCATTTTGTGTCTCGCATTGGATGTCGTTGTAGAGAGGGAACGCTGTATATCCTACCTTGTCCCCTGACTGAGAGTCCTTTCTATCTCTTGGTGGCTTTCTTCCAAAGTTCAGCTTTCTCTTCACACGACTTAGAGTAACTGAAAGGTTTATAACCATTAAATATGATGCATTTTGATAATAATGAGCTGAGCAAAAAAATCAATTTTACATGTACCTACATTTATATGTAAGCTTTATGCTGAACGCGACTTGGCAAACATTTCATGATTTTTAAACAGTGTGGATCCAGACCAGACACAAAGTAACGACGTCTGATCCGGATTCACACTGCTTGGTCCCAATATTCATCTTTTACTTAATTTAAAAGCATCACATTTTTTCTCGGATACAACATATTCGAAGCTCACGGTAATGCCCATATTCCACACCGACTACGAATCCCACGAATTGATAAATGCTGTGATTCGTAGGGATTCGTGGAATTCGGCATTTCTTTCTATCCAATTCGTGGCCCTCTACGAATCAGCTACGAATCGGCTACGAACGAGTTAAGACTATTCGTGGGATTCGGCTCAGTACGAATTGCAAGAATCCACTACGACTACTGCACGAACGCTAAGAATCAGTTACGAATATGCCGAATGCATCTACGAATCAGGTACGAATGGAGTTTGATTCTTGACGTTTCGTGGGATTCTTGAAGGTATGAAGTGTTCCCTCCCTACAACGGCACTCCCAACAACGATTCCCTCCTTACAACAACACTTGCCGTTGTTTTCTAACCCAAAACAAATATGTCGAAGCATTTCACGCTTGCTATATTGTTTGCTTAAATTTGCTGTCTGCTGCTTTTCTCAAAGTTACATAATACAGTGCTCCCTTCCTACAACGACCCTCCCAATAACGGTTTCCGCCATACAACTACGCTTGCCGCTATTCCCCAAAACAATGCCCAACCTATTCACGGCTGCAATGTCGTCTGCTTTGAACTGTCGTCTGCTGTTTTTCTCAAAGTTACATAATGGAGATTTTGAAGGAAAAAACTTAATAACGAGTGACAAACAGCTTGAATCCAGATCAGACGCAGCTTTGTGCGGCGTCGGATCTGTATACAAACTGTTTGCAAATGTAAGCCAATTTCCCTCCCTATAACGACTCCCTCCGAACAACGCACACATTTTTGTCTCCCAGTGGGTGTCGTTGTAGAGAGGGAGCGCTGTATTTCCCGTTTCAACTCGGGCATCAGTCCAGAAATGGACTTTTAAGATAGAGCAGCAGTACATGTAGCACAGGACTTGGAACGCTAGCTGCATGCTAATAGCAAGAAGATACTCCGAAGAAGAAGGAGAATATCCACAAGGTGATGCGTTAGACGGTGGCTGACTCCAGCTAGAAGGCTAGAACATTAGCTAGTGTGGAAGATGACAATGCCTTTACCAACTATATATGTAAGAATGCCAGGAGTATAGGCCAGTCATCCATGCAGAGGAGGGAAACTCACGTGAGACCAAATCTATAAACCGGAGTGAAGCTGGCATTGACTCTCAGACTCCTGTCTACAGGATAAATGTATCACACTAGTACTCACGAATCCCACGAATGTGTTAAGAATACCACGAACGCCCAAAAAGCCGTTTACGAATCAGTAACGACTCCTGCGAATCAGCTACGAATCCTACGAATGCACTACGAATCTGTAACGAATTAACTACCCATTGTTCCATTCGTGGAGGTCTTGGCCAAAACTTTGAACAGCTCAAAACTTTTGCCACGAATCCCCGACCGCTCACGAACTGCAAGAATCGACTACGAATCAAGTAAGAACTCCACGAATCATCTACGAATCCTAACATTTTCCAATTCGTAGCGATTCGTGGGATTCGTAGTCGGTGTGGAATAGGGGCATAACTCAGCATGGTAAGGGTTAAAACAGGGTGCTAATGAAGCAGAAAGTTGCTGTAGCTCGGCGTTTGTCATTCAGATTAAAACAAATCAAAGCATTTTGAAGAACCTATCATCTTCTAGATTTAATTGCACTGCTCTTAGTTAATTCGTTTAAACAGGAACTAGTTACGTCTTCTCAGCTATAGGTGCACATTAATGGCCGCGAATGGGTTAAAATGACACAGCTATCCATTTAATACCAAAGATCTCACGTGTGTATTGGCTATTTAACCCTTTACCTGATATCATTGTTTCTAGTATTGAAGATATGTGACTTCTTAAAGCATGTTGAAAGTAAAGCAGAATGCGCCCTAAGGCGCATTCTGCTTTACTTTCAGCCTGCTTTAAGCTATTAACTGCTAGAATAAGACACATATTCATTATGGTATAATTTGAAACTATTTTCTGCAGCGGATGAATAAAATGAATGTGCTAAAAGTCGCTTCTATAAGGGAAAGGGTTAAACATCTCTATATTGGACACTCTTTTGAAAATAAGTAAGGCCACAACAGACATCTGACTACTTAAACGGCACAAAATTAATGCAGAAAGCTACCGAAGGTTTTTTCCGTTTTACTTCTGCACTGCAGTAATCCGCCACCTGGTTATGAGATCGAAACTGTTCTTTTAAAAAGGGTACGGTTTAGAGAATTTCAGCTGTTTATGCCTAGTGCTAACCTGGTGGCTCAAGCTCAGCCGTCTCTCCAACTACTTCCGGTGACTTGGCGAAATGGCCGTTTCTACGTGCTGCTTCATACTTCCGGGTCACGTGCCTGATCCGTTTCAATGACGTCATAGAACATGGCGACGTGGTCCGCTGATCTGTACTGACAGGACTGTAGCACATTTTGTTCCATGAACCACATGCATCATCCACTATGAAAAAAAGAAAATAATGTTAGATTCCAATAAATTAAAAACGTTATTATAAAAGGTTTAGCAGAAGAAATAGTTCAGTAATGTGATACAATGTACAAATGTATATCTAAAAATAAGTTCTAACTACATGTACTTTTAAGTCGCTTTTAAGCAATAATCAAATTCAGCCTAATTCTAAATTCTGTAACCACTTGCCAGTTGAATAATAAAACAAGAGCCCCATGGGGCATATGTCGCTCACCTGAGAATAGCTGTACATCAAAATGGAGATAATGATTTATGTCCAGGACGGGGTCATTTTTTACCCGAGGGGCATAATTTGAACAATCTTAATAGAGGACCTGTAGATGATGCTATGTTCCAAATATCTAAGATCAGGGTACTAGGGTTCTAGACATGAAGATTTTTTTAAGTTTCCATTGAAAAAATCTATTTTAGCTCCTGTGACCTACATATGCAACAGACTGGAACCATTTGAACAACATAGATAAAGGACATCTAGAAGTAACACCATTCCGAATATCAAAGCTCTGGCTATATTAGCTTCAGAAAAGAAGACGTTTGAAAACTGTGACCCCCGGGTGGGGCTAATTTTGACCCCAGGGGCATAATTTGTACAAACTTGATAGAGGACCTGTAGATGATATGCAATCGACCAGAACCATTTGAACCTTATTGGTATACGACATCTAAAAGTGTCACCATGCCAGATATCAAAGCTCTGGCCATATTAGTTTCAGAGGAGAAGACGTTTGAAAATGTCACTATATAACTCTATGTTAAACTGTGACCCCCGGGGCGGGGCCAATTTTGACCCCAGGGGCATAGTTTGTACAAACTTGATAGAGGACCTGTAGATGATGCTATGTGACAAATGTCTAAGATCTGGCCCTTGTAGTTTCAGACAAGAATATTTTTTAAGATTTCCTTATTTTTTCACTTGGTTGCCATGGCAACCAGAGTTCTACATTGTTTTTAATTCTTTGAACAATTTTGAAACAACTTGACCCAAGGAACATTCGTGTAAAGTTTGGTTGAAATCTTTTCAGCGGTATACGAGGAGATGTCATTTGAAGCAATTGTTAAAGACAACAATGACTGTATAAAGTGAAATTATTTTCTTCTGTGGAAGAATAAATTAAAGACATAAAAAGGAATATGTATGGGTTAATAGGTTAATAAATATCATTATTTACATTTTCTAAATATAAGAAACTATATGTAAACGAGTGGCAAATAGTTTGGATCCAGATTAGATGCAGCATTATGTGGCATCTGACCTGGAGCCATACTGTTTATGGCCAAGAATTAATTGTGGACTGATAGACAGAAAGATAAACAAACAAACAAACAAACAGACAGACCAAAAGTAATATGCCTTGAACTAAGTTGTGCTTGAGCATAAAATAGCAGACATCATCATTTCTGCTATGTATCCCAGTGACCTGAGTTCAGAGCTAGCTATGGGTCAGTTATGCAATAAGAGACGGTCTCAGGGAGAAATGACTATTATCATGCTGAACTGTTGTCTGCTCCAAATGTTTGTATGTGAAATATGTAAAAAATAATAACTTATATTTTCTAAATATAAGAAAATATGTAAATGAGTGGCAAATAGTTTAGATCCAGATTAGATGCTGCATTATGTGGCATCTGACCTGGATCCAAACTGTTTGCAAAAATGTTGCATTTAGTATAAGGGTAGCTTCTTAGCCTGGAAGATACAATGGGTCTGTATAAAAACGGATCATTAGAGACCTGCATCAAAAAGCACTGATACGGCCAGGGTTGAGTCAAATTTGACCCTAGGGTTTTGATTTTTTACAATTTTGAAAGTGATTTAGTAGAAGATACTATTCCTGCAATATCTAAGGTGTGGGAACAGTGGTTTTTTTAACAAAAAACTTGTTTAAAGTTTTTCACTTTTTTTAATAAATTTCAATAAGTAGTCAACATTTTAATTTTATTTTACCGATTTCTGTAGAGAAGCATCCAAGGAACACCATCAGCAATTTAGTTTTTCCCTCAAACTCGCGGTTTCAGAGGAGATGTCGCTTGAAGTAAAATTGGAACGGACGGACAGACGGACAGATGGACAGATGGACAGACGGACGACGGACGGCGGGCGATCGCAACAGCTCACATTGAGCCTTCGGCTCAGGTGAGCTAATAAAGCCAGACACCAATCTCAATCTCGAGATCGAGCGAGAGAGAGAGGGAAAGAGATAGAGAGAAAGAGAGACATACTGTCAGGCAGACAGACAGAGACAGCAAGACAGACTGGGATAACTGCATGGATACATATGCCTGAGGTATAGACGAATATACATGTAATATATAAATATAAGCAGGCTACACTATAGAAATAAAACACTAGGTCAACATGTATTTCAATATTAATCAAATCGTATCGAATGATATTCCTTTCAAATACAAGTTTATCTTATCGACGTCAGGTATTTGAATGCCATCCAACAGGACACAATACCTTCGCTGCAATATTACCATCAGCTGTACAAATACCGTCTGCTTTAATTTCTCCTAACCTTTTTTTTTTTAGACAATCTGATGCAAAGAAACATCGATACGAGTTACAAAAAGTTTGGGTCCTGATCAGACGCCGAGTAACTCGGCGTCTGATCTGGACCCAAACTGTTTGCAAAAGTAATGCTAGTGTTATTGGGCTTGGCAGCGAAGTGGTAACAATATCAAATTTATATAGCTGATTGGTTGTAGGTTCCAATGCATAATCACCCGCGTGTTATACAGCTATCAAGCTCGATAATCTAAGATATCAAACGAATAGGGCTTCGATAATGTTAATGATATTATTCTACTCTGTCGAACCTGTTTAAAGCGACACATTCGTTGACAAATCATTGAGATTTCTAAACGTAAATAACTGCTTAATACAAAACAAAAGTTAAGCAGAAATATACTTTAGAAGCTTTCTGCATTACTTTCGTCCCGCTTTAAGCAGTGTTCAATATGTTTCTATATGATGATTAATTCATCCTCGTCTGAACCGTCGCTGGTCTCAGGTTAGACGGCATTCAATTTACTTAACCTTTGCCGATCTCAAACTGACTGCATTTCCCAAACAGTTTGGATCTAGATCAGACGCCGCGTGACGCGTCGTCTGATCTGGATCCAAACTGTTTGACAATCGGCCTGTGTATCATATAATTTATTTGACTGTTGAAACGTGTACAAAACTTAAATTGACAACGTTTGCAGACGACAATTTCAGAACAGACGACACTACGGCGGGAAACACAGGGACCCGGCACGATTTATTTTTGAGAGAAAAAATTGTCAAAAGATATATATAGAGACAAGGGGTACAACTGATTGTAGGTATATTCTCACCCTATCTCGACAAAAGAGGTCATATCACGAATAATATTTGATGAAACGACACCCTTTTTGCATTTCTGTCTAGCTAATATAATACCCTTCCATAAAAACATAACATAAAACTAACTGTAAGGATGCACTTTCAACAGTAATTGCATTTACTCGCAGAAATCAACGACTTTTGGAAAACGGGACAGGTGTTCGTTCACAGCTAAAACAGCATTGACCACTACTGTACGCTTGTTTAGGCGGTATTCGAGTGTTACAGTCATTGACAACTACTGTACGCTTGTTTAGGCGGAATATCGAGCATGACAGTCATACAGTTCCATAAATATACATCTTTGACACCGATCAAAGCTGATTTCTTCTCAAATCATTGCCGTACCAAAAAAAACTATATGTACAAGAATAGCTTTACTGCCGATGAAAACATGCGAATTTGTTGTTGGTACATGTATTGCAATGGTTTGAGTATAAATCAGCTTGATCGGTGTATAACATGGATATCCATGGAACTATATGACTGTCATGTTCGATATTACCGCCTCAACAAGCACACAGTAGTGGTCAATGAGGTGTCAGCTGTGAACGAACACCTGTCCCGTTTTCCAAAAGTCCTTGATTTCTGTGAGTAAATGCAATTACTTTTGAAAGTGCATGCCTACAGTTGGTTTTATGTTATGTTTTTATGGAAGGGTATTATATTAGCTAGACAGAAGTGCAAAAAGGGTGTCGTTTCTTCAATTATTATTTATGATATGCCCGGCTTTGTCGAGAAAGGGTGAGAATGTACTAATAATCAGTTGTACCCCTTGTCTCTATATATACCTTTTGACAATTTTTTCTCTCAAAAATAAATCGTGCCGGGTCCCTGTGGCGGGAAAAGGGTTAATCTATAATGTGAATAAACAATGCAGCCATAGTGGGGTGAACTATCCGTTAATGCAGAAGCTGATCAAGTTAGGACGCTCGTTGTAGCGATAAACTGTTAGTTTAACCTCATTTGTTTATGGATACCTTTCAGTGACGTTTTTTTATTTACAATGTATCAGGTGGAAGAATATTTTATCATTAGCTATCGCGGGTGATTACAGTTTAATCTTGAAAATAATATCAAATCTAAAAGGACTACCTTGTTTTGTTTGTTTTAGATTTTTAGTTAGAATATAAGGCATGCGACTGCTAAAGTAATATGGCTGTGTACATGTATATCCGAATGATTGTATACAGTGGCGACGAAGTTATAATTTCCAAATATACACGCGTTTATAAATACTCAAACTACAATGTTCATTGCAAACCGCATAGAGCCAGACCAAACACCGGTTACCATCTAATCAGACTCAAAACAGTTTGTAATTTAAAAGAAAACGAAACCTTTTTAAATAACTTGGCAGATACAATATTCTCTATTTGTTTTGTTATTGCATTTGCGATTATTTGAGTTTTGTTTGAACTAGAAAGAATAAAGTATTCTTCATGATTTTATATACACAGCATGAAAGTGTTCTGCTTTACGTTCATACTGTAGCCATCAGTCATACAAACAATATGATATTACAGTGGAGAAAACGTTATTCTTTCCCGTTTACACGCAAAACGACACGCAATCGCAAAGCACTTAAACGTAGAAAAGTACAACTTTTAGACAATTCTGATAATCCATGTTAATCAGAGTGGCAAACCATTTAAAGCCTGATCAGACGCCGGGTTACCCGGCGTCTGATCTGGCTCCAAACTGTTTGCAATAGAAATAATAGTTTGAGCGTATACACGTTTATTGAGAAAGAATAACGTCTTCTCCATTGGTACAGTGTGGTTGTATTCCTGTTGTATAAGTACATGTACCCAGTGTCTGATCAGGCTCATAACTGTTTGCCATTCGGCTAATCAACATCTTTAAAACTTGTATTTTTCAACATGTTATTACATTAAGGTTCGTTTCAACGTGAACTAATAACATATTCCGTATTATCGTACTCATGTATGTCTTTTACCGAGGATAAGTAACTGACATGGAATACCATTACTTCATGTTGGAGTATGCTGGATCACTATTAGCGGATTAAGATGACAAATACAAGGAGACAGAAACCACGACAGCTCACGTCGCAATACGTAGGTAGGTAAGGATAATAATTTATCGTAAGATTAATTAACGAAATAGAATCAAGCTACAATAAATGTTTTAATTAATTTCAAGAAAATGTACTTTTTTTACATTTTAGTGCACGGTGTAAACGTTTTATGTTTTTGTTTTGTTTTACAAGGGAATAGTGTACTTGCAGTTGAATATTATAACACGACGATAACTCGCTGTTTATATTTAACTCATTCGTCCCTCGAAGTTTTAGTTGACAACTCAGATTTTCAGCTAAATCTAGTCCACTATTGCCTATACTCCTGCAGGGGCCCTCTGATGAGGGTCTACGATATTTGCATAGGACAAATGTACTCTTTACAAGTGCTCTTTACAAGTGCTCTGACTGGCTGTTAATGACGAGTATACGCGTCACTAGGATTGAATGTGTGAGCGATAAACTCATTGCGGTATATGTATATGTTTGTTAATACATGTTGATGTACTTCACTTTTGCTTACAAATTGCATTGCCACTTCTTATATGTAGTGCCAGTGTTATACAGATAAAACACTCCTGTCAATCAGCTGCTGGTCGTCTGAATATGTTCAGGTTTTGCTTCCATAAAGCAATCCTTTTTCTCAAAAAGGTAATTTTCTACATTTATTTGCAATGCACGTGAGTTTGGTTTCGATTGGCACAGAAACAATAGACGTTTTTCCCGGTGTGAAAATGTCAGTAAGCAGTAAGTTCTGTAACGAAAGAACACTAATGTGATATAAATAATTGAGAGAAAAAACCAACAAATAAATCACGGAAGACAACCGTGAGCAAGTTTATTCTTGTATTTCAATTAACAGTTATCTATCTTTCTAACGCTACGTCTATAGACCAAATGCATTTACATATTGATCGCTGTTGGTTAAAACGATCCAGAAATTGAAAGTTTAATAAGGCATAGTCGACAGACTAAAAGGTTAAACAAGTCACAGTCGACACACTAAGTGTTGTTAACTTGTACATGATATTTCACGCAACAACATACCAATTTCTTTAAAATGACAATAAATTATATATTTTTCAATTTCATTATTCTTGAGAGAGACACTGGCAGTCCAGTCTTAATGTTGTTTTATCTTAACCGGTCCATTGCTAATATCGTACATGTATATTGCTGACTTTAGTAGCCAGTTTGCAACCTGAAGAGATGCTGCGTAACTCTACGTCTACTTTGGAAATAAAAAAAATATGTTTAAACTAAACTAAACGTCTTATCTGGATCCAAATAACTATTTTGACAATCAGCGTTTTAGCAAAAACAGTCTTATTCATAAGCAAACCTCTGTTCGTTTCGGACCGGTTTCATACGTGGGCGTTTTGGAAATAACATGTAGCTTATACATGTATGACAAAATCATTTTCATGCATTGATGCCATTCACAACCGTGCAATGAGATTTTTTCTTGGGACAGGAAAATACACCCCTAATGCTGCTGTCATAGGCGATATGGGATGGGATCCAGTCTGTGTTAAACTTTTGAGATGTGTATCAACATTTTGGGTTAGATGTGTAAACATGGAAGCTGACAGAATTAATAAACACGTATTTTTATTCTGTATTAACCAATCGAGTTCAAAGTGTAAAAACTGGGCTTTCAGAACCAAAAGTATGTTTGATATGTTAGATTGTAGCCAGTTTGCAAATGTTGGTAATCATATATCAAAATCTGATATCATGTGTAAGATAACAATGACATACATGGGGAAGTATAAAGAAGAGTGGAGAGAAACTATTAACAGAGAGCTTTCAATAACAGGATCAGGGCGCAATAAATTAAGAACTTATAAGCTATTTAAAGAAACTTTTGAAACTGAATATTACGTTAAAATTATTCTTCCAATGAAACACAGATCTGCTTTTGCTAAATTTAGATGTGGAGTTGCCCCCTTACGAATAGAAACAGGTAGATATGAGAGGCTACAATTAGAATGTAGAACTTGTCCCTTTTGTAAAAATACTATTGAAAATGAATTACATGTTATAACTGAATGTCCACTATATGAGGATATACGAGCCGAGCTATATGATAAGGCAACCGGTGTGTTTAATGATTTTATGTCAGAAACTAACAGTGATAAGTTTAAATTGTTGTTTTCTAGTGCGCAACTGGTACGTTTTACTGCCAAATCCTGCTTCAATATTTTAAAACGACGCACAAATCGTTTGTATAATACATAATATGTGCAATAACAATACGAGGTGCTCATATTTATCTAGTGTAAAAAGGAAACTCTTACATGTGTATAATTATAACATGATGTTTAAATATATAACTTAATATTATCTCTTCCATGTAAAGCGTGCTAATCAAGTTATCGTTGATCTGATCAATGGTAAGAATGGATATCTTACTAACATTTCTTAATAAGGCATATTAATGCATTTTTTGAATGTCAGATTTTAAGTAAAACTTTATGGCAGGTCTTAACTTTGAGATTAGCACTTTTTACATGGTTTTAGTTTTATGTTTTTGTATTGAAATGCTGATAATTGAAAGATGATATTCAGGTAGTAGTTTGATGTGATAACTACTGAATAGTCTCTTATAATTCTTATTTGAATGGCATGGTTAATGTTGTTTTATGATAAATGTATATATGTATATGAACCATGATGAGACTGAAATAAAGATATTATATATGACCCATTGGATTTAATTAGGGAAGGGACAATCGCATTACAGATGAACACAACTGTAACTATACGACTTACACACTACATCAGTCCGTATGAAGCAAACGAACACGAACATTAATTGTATTAAGCATTTAGCGTAATTACAGTTAAACGTCTATATTACGACCACTTAATTATATTAATTATTTCGTGTTTATGACAGGTAACTGCTTAAAGCAAGGTGGGGGTACATGTAACAGAGAAAGCTCCTTAAGAAGCGTTTTGTTTTACTATCACCTTGCTGTAAGCTGTCACTTGTCTGTTACACCTAATAATCAATATAATTCAACAATAGAGGGGTTTTATTGTACAGTGGAGAATCTGTTATTCTTTCCCGTTTAAACGCAAACGTACGCAAACGCAAAACACTAAAACGTAGAAAATAACAACTTTTGGACAATTCTAATAATTCTTGTTTATCTTGGTGGCAAACAGTTTGGAGCCTGATCAGACGCCGTGTTACCCGGCGTCTGATCTGGCTCCAAACTGTTTGCACTGCAAATAATAGTTTTAGCGTAAACGCGTTTATTGGGAAAGAATAACAGATTCTCCACTGTATATAGAACCAAGAAGTGATACAAGTAGCTTCATTTTTCAATATCGTCTTAGAATAACTACTAGAATACTGCTTGTACATGTAACATACCCTAAGTTTGCTGAACTCCATAGATACGCGTTTTTAGGTGTTTAAAATTACATCGTATTCTTCAACTGAAGAAAATAGTTCCAACTGATACAGTCATGTATGCTGCACCTGTTGGATATAAGAAAGTGTTCTGATGACAAATGTGAAAATGGTTTATCCGGCATATATTGCTTTCAGTATTGAAGTCAGATGTCTCCTTCAAGCAGGTTGAAGGTACATCAGTCTATTTCTGAAGGAACATTCTGCTTTGCGTTCAGCCTGCTTTAAGCCTTTATCTGCTACAATGTAGGATAAAGAAAGACATGTTCATGGCGCACATTCATGACTGTATAAGCGGGAACTATTTTCTTCAGTGGGAGAATAAATTAAAAGCGATTTTCGGAATGGAGTAATGCGTTAAGCAGTCATATATATTTCCAACACCGACAATGAGTTTTCTCTTTCAACGCTTTTAATATCAGGACTTCCGACATAATAGTACAGTGGAGAATCTGTTATTATTTCCCGTTTAAACGTAAACGTACGCAAACGCAAAGCGCTAAAACGTAGAAAAGAACAACTTTTGGACAATTCTGATAATTCTTGTTTATCTTGGTGGCAAACAGTTTGAAGCCTGATCAGACGCCGGGTTACCCGGCGTCTGATCTGGCTCCAAACTGTTTGCACTGCAAATAATAGTTTTAGCGTAAACGCGTTTATTGGGAAAGAATAACAGATTCTCCACTGTATCATAAACGCTGCTGAAAATGGTTCAAAGTCAAGTACGGTTGATTACATGCAACTCTTTCACTGCTAAGTTTCATCACTTGCTTAACACCAATATATAGTCTGCATTGAAAGTGTCGTCTGCAATATTTATACGTCATTTAGGGCTTTTATAACAGAAGAATTATCGATACGAGTGTCAAATAGTTTGAATCCTGATACATGTAAGACGCCGCATGATTTACGCGCCGCTGATCAGGTTTAAAACTCACACCGGATTGTAAAAGTTGCATTTTGGTGCAAATTGACAGTGAAAGAGAGTGTTAAATTCTTTCTGAGCTGCTATTTCTCCGGATTTTTTTTCTTCAGATTTTTATCTAGCAGATGGGTAGCCAGTAAAGCAGAATGTGCCTTATGGTGCACTCTGCTTTACATTCAACATGCTTTTAATAATCGAGCTTGAAAAAAAGAAAATTTGGAAATTTTATGATTTTTCATGACCCACTTGTGGCAGCCCTAAATTTAAATAATTTTCTATTTCATTTACCAAATTGCTGTAAATCACAATAGCCGTCACGTGCTAAGCGGCTACCCTTTGACACAGCACTGGATTGTCACTAAAGGCAGGACATGGGTAAAACAGAAAGCTCCTTTATGAGTTTTCTGCTTTACCTGTGTCCAGTATTTAAGCTTTCTCATGTATTAGATATATGTAGGCCTACTGAAATTTCAACTTCATTTCTATAAAGCCGCTTATTAACCGCGGCATGTTTCATTGTATACCGCACATTTAAATCACTGGGTATTTTAACAGAAAATCGATGGCAAGTCAACAATGAGAAAGCAAGACTAACAATTTAAAGTGACTTATACATATGTGCTAAAACGTTTAAGCCAGCATTATTGTGGCGTGTCGGTTTAATTGTAGCTAGTAAACAATGCCATAACATTACGACGTCTGCACTTTCACCGGAAACAATAGCGCGATCACGTGACAATACCGTAACGAGGCGCGTTGCTATGTAACGTCGTGACGCTACAATGGAAGCTCTCATTGCGACTCCCGCCATATTAATAAACCATGTGCCTTCTTAATGTCTACGTCCTATGTAAAATAAGCTAACCATATAATCGGATATACAAAACATTTAATTCGGTTGGAATTAACAACTGGGGATATGACGGAGCTACAAGGTAGGGCGAAATTCATTTTTACATCAATACAGCTTACCATGTAGACCCATGAATCTAATGTATAGATATAATATCGATAAATAATATATTTGTAATGCTTCTTTATATCGCTACAGTATTTTGATTTAAATGCATGTATCTAGCGATATAATGCAATGTACATAACATTTAAACGGCTGAACGGGGCTATTAATGATAATCCGATTAATGTATTGAAAACTATATCAGTACTTAACAACAGTCTGGCATATTGAATGAAACTCTACATTAGCTCTTAGCTTAAACCTCTTAACCGCCATAACAGTCTGTTTCCAATATTGTCTTTTGCTTTTGTCTTTCAAATTCAGAATTAACACATACTGGACTTAAAAGTGATCGATATAAGCGTGAAAACTGTTTAGATCCAGATCAGACGCCACATAACGCGGCTTCTGATCTGGATCCACACAGTTTTTAAATGCGAGTGTATCTTAGCTTTGGCGGAGAAGGGATTAAACAATACGGTCTACTTGAATATCCAGTTCATTGAAATGTAAATATGTGTTAAATCAGATAAGTCCGTATACACTACAGTGGAGTTTTGCTATTGCGACATATCAACTGTAGGCTTTGATTTCGGTGTTTAAAACAGATCGTTGCTTATGGCAGGATGAAATAAAGTGGGATTCACTATATATGAGCTTTTTGCTTTTACTTTAACCTACTTTAAGCTGTAAACCGTCTTAGTTTAAGTGGGCTTAATGAAAATACTTAACTTTATTACAGACTGTTTTAAATAGTGCAATATTCAAAGTGTTTTTAACTCATTACCCATAGCTTGTTTTTAGCTTTGAAGACAAGTGACCACTTAAAGCAGATTGAAAGTAAAGCAGAATACACCTTAAGGTGCATTCTGCTTTACTTTCAGCCTGCTTTAAGCTACCATCTGTTATGAGAAATAAAATAGTATGTACTGACGAACGGATAAGTTTTAGATATTTGAAGTCAATCAGTTGGCAGTTGTGTAAACATGAAACATTAGGTGTTTGATAGATCAACTTTCTCTGCGCTTATGATCTCTTGAGACAGACACTTTATGTATATTCTCTTATTTGTATCTTACAAGTAACCAAATGGTTTTATTAAATCTGTATTCATTTAATTTTAAGACTGTCAATGCAGCTTGTTTTTATCATAAGCTCAAACACAGGATAAAAGTAATAGAGAAATGTCCTAAAGGAGATCCCCATACTTCATATACATGTACCTTAATTTCGCTATACAAACGTTTCAATATTACTCTAGTCATGCATTAACTGATTCAACCCTGGAACTTGTAATGGACAAATTACAATTCAAATATCCAAAATAAGACTAGTCCATTTTTGACTATTATGGGTTGATTTTAAAAATATATTTTAAAATGACAAACAGTGAAGTTCCTGATTAGAGGGCTCCTTAAGGAGCCCTTTTGATCAGAATCTACACCGTTTGCATAGGACAAGTATAATCCTCATAGGTACAGTGGAGAATCTGTTATTCTTTCCCAATAAACGCGTTTACGCTAAAACTATTATTTACAATACAAACAGTTTGGAGCCAGATCAGACGCCGGGTAACCCGGCGTCTGATCAGGCTCCAAACTGTTTGCCACCAAGATAAACATGAATTATCAGAATTGTCTAAAAGTTGTTCTTTTCTACGTTTTAGTGTTTTGCGTTTGCGTACGTTTGCGTTTAAACGGGAAAGAATAACAGATTCTCCACTGTACAATGTTTGTAAATGGCGGGCATACTCATCGCTAGGGTTGAATGAGGGCAGTCAGTTGCTTTTTAAAGTTCCACAGTTTTTCCTTGTCGCTCAAAAGAGGCTAAACTGTACTGGCACATATCAATACCGTCAGTCGGGCACGCAATATGGCTTATCTTTTTAAACAGCTTAAAACACACCCATAGTAAAATAAGACAACAACATTAATACATGGAGCCCTGGTGACGCATAGAAGCGACATTTGAAGACGCTGTTCTTGTTAAATAGTACACATAGCTATGAACACAATAAAGAGTTCCCAATAAGAACTCTCTGGCGAGGGTCTTCACCGTTTGTCAGTTGTCCATATTTTGTAAGAAATACCCCTTTACATGAAACTCATTATCACATGAAACTTCTAATGGACAGAAAATAAAGGCTGCTCCATTTTGGAATATTTAGGATTATTTTTTATAACATATTGCAAATGACCTCCTATAGGAGCCCTCTGAGCAGGGACTTCACTGTTTGTCTTAGACAAGTGTACTCTTCACAGGTAGAAATTTGGCATCTATATGTCACATAATAAGCGTCACTATAGGGCTCAATGAGTTAAAATTTATGTCTCCTATTGACCAGATTTGATGCAAATTGCAAGTCAAGAGAAATACAAGCTCCGAAAGAAAATATTTCAATATTTCTTTAGTTCTATATAAAGGAGTCATAAGATAATTTTTCACTGAATCAAACCACAATTTGATTCTCGCCAAATACAGTAGAGAAAACGCAATACAATAATGTTGAAAACGACATGCTCATGATAATGATAATTTATTAATATCCAGGTAGGCAACAGTTTTGAGTCATATCAGATGCCGGGAACCCCGCAAACATATTGGAGTCAGAACAGGAGCCGGGTTAAACCCGGCTCCTGTTCTGACTCCAGTATGTTTGCAATGGCATAACGCGTGTATTGGGGTTGAACAATGTCTTCCCATGCACTGTACTAAAAGTCTACCCGTTCATCATTTTTAAATGGTTGAAAACACAGGCATGATTGCTGTCCTTAATAGCAATCCTGTGCCAAAACTTTCCCCAATTTATCGTTTTCGTTTTCACACATTACATAAAAGTAAAAGGTCAAAATCAGTTTATGGCGATAAGAAGTCGATTATCGCTGAATACACTGTGCGACGAGTGTGGTCAATACGACAGACCTATACAGTAAAGAGGACGTTATTCCTTCCAGTTAAGCTCACTCACCCCTGAATCTTTAACTGGACTATTCCAGTTTCCATTTATGTCTACTCCAGTTTTGAATGTTTAAGTTTTATAAGAAATCACACAATGACAAACAATACAGACCCTGCTCAGAGGTTGTTTCAGCAACCCTATGGTCTGGGTCTACTCGGTTTATATCTGCATGGTATACTCTTCAACGGTACAGTGTTCGTAATAGGCAGGTACATCCGTCGCTCAACAGCTAGTTTAAACAATTTAAGACGGGATACTGCAATGCACTTAAAATGAATGTACAGTCGGCTGAACGGTCATTCGCGCTGAAAGTAGACTTCAGCATTCCCTCTCTACAACCCCCTCCCAACAACGACTCTCTCCTTACAACGACACTACATATAAGTGGAAATTTTGATAGAAAAACAACTTAAGGACGAGTGACAAACAGCTTGAATCCAAATCTGTTTGAAAATGTAATTAAAATCTTAAATTTCCCTCCCTATAACGATTCCATCCGAACAACGCACACAATCTGTGTCTCCCATTGGGTGTCGTTATAGAGAGGAAGTACTGTATAACCTGGTGCTTTACTTTTACACTATCCATAGTATATATGTCCCTGCTGGAAGACTTCATCATACATGAAGATAAAGTAATGTAGCAATTCTCGCTCTTCTTTCCTTACTGGCCTCTTAAAATAGGTTTTATTGTAGCAGGGCAAACCAACGCTTTCAACCAATGTCATTCTATGTAAAAACGTCAAATGTCGAGTCTGCTAACCTACTAACCTCAGGCCCATCAACCCATTTAATGTCTCGGTAATGCCATTTACAGTTATGTTACAATGGAGAATACGTTGCATTAAAACAAAAGAAAACGCAAACGTATTGCAATCACATGTAGAAATTGACAGGCTTGAAAAAGTATTTAGGACTATTCTATAGTTACCCGGCGTCTGATCTTGCTCAAAACTGTTTGCAATGGAAGTAATAGGTTAAGCACACGCGCGTTTATTAGGAAAGAATAACGTTTTCCTTACTGTATCATTTGGCTTGTTTGGATTCATTATTAATGATATGGGTGCTCTATTCAGACTCTGCATAGTTAGTCGATACATTTGAATATAACATATATATTACCATGGAGAAATTACACCGAAGAAATAAGACCCCGTCAGATTCTATTTTAATCCAATTCTATACCATGACGCCATCTGTTTTAAACAATTACCGTCTGCTTTTATTTTTCAAATTCATTTTTTTTAAAGAATTTTGATTGAAGAAATATAAAATTGAGTGCCAAACAGTTTGGATCCTGGACAAATACGCCGAATATATGTATACTCATTGCACAAACAAACAGTGTAAACCCTGATAAGAGGGCTCATGTACGAGCCCTCTAATCAGAGTCTGCACTGTTTGATAATTAAGACCAGTATTTATTAAACTACCCAGAACTCATGCAAGTAGACTGGTTCATGTTCCGGTAACTTAAAAGGTCCACAAGTGAGCTTAATAATCCACGAGAGTTACTTCGAGTATTACATGTATATCTAAAGAGTCTGCATATTTCTAAAGTTTCAATGACGACATATTGATTCAAGAGTAAATAATCACAAATTTAAGCTATAGTGACTATATTAGTCCGTTTAAACGAAATTTAACGTACGCGCAATGCAATAAAATGCATAAAATGACAGATCCGTTAAAATATGAACGAGTTATCTTATCTGAATAACAAACAGTTTGGGGTCTGATCATTCGTCGGATTACTGTAATAATTGATTTGCATGTTGCATAAGCGCCTTTATTGGGAAAGCATGTTGCATAAGTGCCTTTATTGGGAAAGAATAACGGTTTCGCCACTATATGACGACTGCACCAAGACTTAGTGCTATCAATAATACATGTGACGAACTCACAGCGCATACTAAGCCTGGCTGTAAATCAAGCATTAGCGACCTTTAACCCCTTTCCACTGCCACAATATCGTCTGCGCACAAAAAACTATCGTCTGCTGTATATAATTTTCAAAATCTAACTTTCAAACATTTAGATTACAGAAAACGTCGATATTAGTGTCAAACAGTTTGGGATCCAGATCAGACGCCGAGTTACTCGGCGTCTGATCTGGATTCCAAACTGTTTGCACATATCGGTGCAGTCGGACTTGTCAGGGTAGGGGCTAATTCTTGAACCGATAACACCCGTCAGTAACATACAAGGAGATCGATATCTTATCTAGTAAAAATATCGCCAACTTTGGCTGGCCTACTAATCAACAAACTGCTGATTATAGTAAAACATGTCTGTGTCAAAATGCACTTCTAGCACGAAACATTAGTACATTGTTAGGTGTTGGAAGAGATATCCTTTCCATATTCAATACTCAGTTGATGTTGATTTTTTAAACTGATATATTAACAAGGGCCACTATGGCCCTATATCGCTCACCTGGTACACCATGGCAAACTTGACCTATAGTGACCTAGATTATGACTGGACATGACCCACAATCAACCTTTAGAGTGTAAACAAGATTTTTCTATGATTTGACCTAGTGACCTAGTTTTTGACTGGACATGACCCATATTCAAACTTGACCTAGATAACAATGAGACAAACATTCTGACCAAGTTTCATCAAGATCCAATGATATTTGTAGCCTCTAGAGTGTTAACCAGATTTTTCTATGATTTAACCTAGTGACCTAGTTTTTGACCGGACATGACCCATATTCAAACTTGACCTACATATAAATGAGACAAACATTCTGACCAAGTTTCATCAAGATCCAATGAGATTTGTAGCCTCTAAAGTGTTAACAAGATTTTTCTATGCTTTGACCTAGTGACCTAGTTTTTGACCGGACATGACCCATATTCGAACTTGACCTAGATATCAATGAGACAAACATTCATATTACGTTACATCAAGATCCAATGAGATGTGTAGCCTCTACAGTGTTAACAAGGTTTTTCTATGATTTGACCTAGTGACCTAGTTTTTGACCGGACTTGACCCACATTCGAACTTGACCTAGATATCAATGGGACAAACATTCTGACTAAGTTTCATCAAGATCCAATGAGATTTGTAGCCTCTAGAGTGTTAACAAGGTTTTTCTATGATTTGACCTAGTGACCTAGTTTTTGACCCAACATGACCCACATTCGAACTTGGCCTAGATTTCTACTAGACAAACATTGTGATCAAGTTTCATGAAGATCCAATGAGATTTGTAACCGGTAGAGTGTTAACGAACAATTGTGAACAGACGGACGGACGGACGGACGACGGACATCCAGCGATCCTAAAAGCTCACCTTGGCACTTCGTGCCAGGTGAGCTAAAAAATTATTTTGATTTTGATCCTGATCAAACTGTTTGCCATTCAGATTAAACTGATTTGTCAGCATTTGAATCTTATTTTTATATCAGTATATTGTATTGCACAATTGTAAAGAGTCCGTGTATAATTAAGTGAATGCTCATGCAGGAACCCTCTGTTCAGGGTCCGCAATGTTTGCCTTTTAAATATATTGTAACAAACATACCCTACAAATGATTTAGTTGGACACTAGAATTTTCCACTTAAAGTTCGAAATGCCACCAACGAATAAGTTTATATTTAAGTGAATTTAATTTTGGTTTAATGTCGATCGATATTCTGTTTCAAAATTATGTTTTTAATATTTATATGATTTTAGATGGAAGGGAACTATAGAACTACGACTTGTTACTAGAAATAAGTCCCCAGACGTATATGACATCGTCTTCTGTTTGCCACATTGTCGTATAGAATATTTTATTTAAAAGTGATAGAGAACTTGAACATACAGAGGGCAAACAACCGCGCGTGAGACTTTCTCAATCTCTCTGAGAGAGGGAGAGAAATACAGACATATATACAGAATTAGAGAGAGAGAGAGGCAGAGAGACACAGAGATACATGTAGCAACCCACACACCGAGCGGGAGAGAGTGAAAGAAAGAGAGAGAGAGAGACAGAGACAGAGACATATACAGATACACAGACAGACAAACATACAGAGAAATAAACAGAAACAGGCAGACGGGTTGCACAAAATTATAGAACGAATGGATTGGTTCGATGACCTTGATTATATACACATATACAACTACGAATTTATGCGCACGAGTAAGCAAAGAAAACAGACAGTGAATACCATTTGTACGGGGGATATTTAATGCCCATTGAAAACACGGATATTGGAGTCCAGAAAAAAAGCATAAGCACCCAATATTTATGGCCATTTCAATTTCACAGCGAGGAAAGTATTGTCAAAGTAATATGATCCAAACAATGTAGGTCGTATTTCATAAAACTCCAATAACATTTCCCCCTAGCTGTAGGTATCATAAATGTTCCAACTGTCGAACAGAATAATACGAACTACTGTGGAAAATACGCCATTATTTCCCGTTTAATACATTACAGTGGAGAATCTGTTATTCTTTCCCGTTTAAACGCAAACGTACGCAAACGCAAAGCACTAAAACGTAGAAAAGAACAACTTTTGGACAATTCTGATAATACATGTTTATCTTGGTGGCAAACAGTTTGGAGCCTGATCAGACGCCGGGTTACCCGGCGTCTGATCTGGCTCCAAACTGTTTGCGCGTTTATTGGGAAAGAATAACAGATTCTCCACTGTACCCCAGCCCATAGCTTGTTTCTAGTTTGAAAGGCATGTGCCAATTTAAAGCAGATTGAAAGTAAAGTAGAATGCGCCTTATGGCGCCTTATGCTTTTCTTCCAGTCCACATTTACATGTATCTGCAATCTGCTAAGATATCGAATATATTTGGTATAGTGCATACTCATGACTGTATTAATTGAAACGATTTCCTCCAGTGGACGAATAAATTAGAGGAATAAAAAGGCGCATTAATGGAGTATGTGTAAAGGGGATGGGTGGCACTTTTCGTCATCATTACAGAGGCTCTGAATTTGTTTGCAATATACATCGGTATTTCAGCAATAAATTATGTCTATTGTCAGAAACTAATACATGTAATTTGCATTTCCCCAGGTTTATAGTAAATATTTAAGATGAACATGAAAAGAAGTTCGATAGGAACTAATACAGAGAGTTTTACAATAATCCCCTGTTACGGCGTAGCTCATTGGTTAGCTTAAAGAAACTCAGTGATGGAAATATTCCGTACTACACGGGCAAACAGAGACAATGGCGTTGTTCGTTCTGTTTACAAGGCACGTTACACAAAATACGGCCAAGTTTGTATTACGCGACCACTAACTAAAGTCGACCATAACTTAAGTAGCAAGGATCTCTGAACGCAAACGGTTGGTTAATGCTGTATAAGAAACTTAGAAAGCTAGTTTAGAGAGGGTAGTCTAGGGCTTTCTGCATTATTTATATCTTGAACGTTAGTTTTTGAGACCAACAACTTTAACCTTGGCCATAACTTTGAAACTACATAGGATAGAGACTTTATGATATGTTTAATCACATCAAGAAGCTCTTGAGCTCAGTACAACCTTGGTCATGTCCGACAAAGGTCAATGTCATTAAGATGTAAAGTCGGGTAAATTTAACATTGGCAATAACTTCGGAACTTGATAAGATAGTGTCTTTATATTTGGAATGTGTTCTCAACTTAAGAAGCTCTTGAGCTTGGTACAGCTTGGGTAATGTCAATGTCAATTAGAGGTCAAATACGATTAATTAAACATTGCCCATAACTATGTGATCATTTATAATAGCCGTCATTATGACAAACGTTGTAATGACGACGACGTCATCGTGACATCAGGATGACGCCATGGCGCTAGAGTGATGATGAATTTGAATGAGCGGTTTCTAGAGTTGCAAGACTGTTTGTTTTACATACCTTTTCAATTGAACAAAAAAACAATTTTTTTATATAAGAAGTACAATAACTGCTGTATGATTTATTTTACAGACAAATGAATAAATTCCATTGACAAAACACCTCGGGGCATGTGTTACTGTGACACCGTATTTGTTTAAAAGCTGTGATTTTCTCGAATTTTGGTTGCTTTTCATTTCGTATAAACAGGAAGGAAAAATGTCTTCACAACTGATGTTGTCCACGAAATACATGTTCACTTCTTGGACGAAATATTACGATAAAGGTTATTGTTGTATATTTGAGTTCAAATTCAGTGGGAGACACAGATTATGTGTGTTGTTCGGAGGGAGTCGTATTAGGGAGGGAACATTAAGACTTGCCTAACATTTGCAAACAGTTTAAATCCAGATCCGGATTCAAGCTGTTTGCCACTCGTCATTATGTTTTTTTTCTGTCAAAATGACCAATAAGTGGCTTTGGGAAAAACAGTAGACGACAGTTTAAAGTAGACGACATTGCAGAAGTCAAGTGACAGTATTAGACATATAATTGTCTTGTTTGGGGAACAGCGGAAAACTGTCGTTGTACGGAGGGAGTCGTTGTTCGGAAGGCCGTTGAAGAGAGGGAACACTCTAGTATATATTACTTGTATCAATTATAGAACGTAACATATTTTGTTATATCAATATTTCAGAGCAGCCATATAGGGCAATGGACGATGGTAAGACTATCACGTGATCAGCACAAATCACGTGACCTTTGATGCTCACTAGTTTTGTTTGTGTGAAGCACATTCTTAATGATGCACCGATTTATGTAAATTATGTTATTCAAATATTTTACACATTAATGATATACCGAGTTACATGTATGTAAATTATGTAATTCAAATATTTTACACCTTAATGATGCACCGAGTTATGTTAATTATGTAATTCAAATATTTTACACCTAACTTGCACGCATGTTTAATTTTGGATACATCTGTTATGCAATATATAGTAAAATTTGTGTTACGCAAATATTCGATTACTTTCATTAAGGAATTATCTAAAGACAAGTTTCGACTTAATGCATGAAAAAATAATACAGAAATTTCCAAAGGAAGCTTTCTGAATTGTTTGTCCTGCATTCAGTTTATATCGTAATACAGTCCTACACTTTACTGTAAATTTACCAAAGTTTCCCTAGTGTTAGGCCTATATAGCGGAGCATGAATCTCATGCTCTTACATACAGTAATGGGTAGGACTGAATAGTAATCGTAAGGCTGACAATTTCAGTTTGTTCGAGTAATCGCCTAACACCGATTTTACGTTTCGTTTCCACGTATGCACATGTATTTGTTTTGATGTCAGCACCATGAAATAGGGAGTTATGCCCCATGTTTTACCACGGTTATAAATAGTTTAAGTTGAGTCTGAGACGGTCCCAAGCATTTGACTGGTTCGAGTTGAGCTTTAGCTAAAATCTACGCAACCAAATGTTGGAAAACGATCTCAAACTCAACTCAAAACTATAACATTATGACTAGCAGTTTTTGAGTTGAGTCTGACATCGTTCTCAAGCAATTTATTGGTCGGATTCGAGCCTAGACCCAAATCTGACCAATAAAAAGCTTGAGAACGATGTCAGACTCAACTCACTCTTTAACCATGGACCCTGTTAATCGATGTTTAACAAGATACTTGTGAGACTTAACCGGCATTCCAACATACTAATACAAAAAAACTTGTTTTACAGCACTGTCAATGCGTTTAACGTGCTTTACAATCCTCAGTGCCGAATATTTATATTGAACATTTTACTTTTGAAAAAAAAAAATGGCGAATTTATGTTGAATTTAAGGGCCGATCTTTGAAAACATTTCAAGATAAAAAAAAGTAAAACAGTGCAAGTTTATAAAGCTCATTTCTTCAGCTCTCCGGCTCATGTCTACACTGTTCGAAAAACCAGCATATACTAATTTCCAGAAAGGAAAGGATTCAAGAATGAAAAGTAGTTCATAATTCTAGATATATACAGCACCTCCAAACATGTTGGACGGACTACATGTATAATACATTTCAAACAGATAGATTAACCATGCCATTTTAAAACGTTCGCAACCATATACATGTACCAGCAGGGCTCCAGATAAGAGGGAGTAAACTGAACATATTCAACATTTTCTCTCTTATTTCAGCACCAAATCCTATGGTGTTACTACTCATTATAATCGTCTCGAAGAGACGATTCTAATGAATAGTGACACCATAGGGTTTAAAGCAGAAATAAAGGTTTTAGTTTTTGAAATACCCCCCTTATCTGGAGCTCTGTGTACCAGTGCCGTCTTCATTCAAACATGGATGTGTGCAATTATTTACATTTTGCACCATAAACAGTTTCAATATATAACCATCAACACCATCATCATCAATTTATCATCACGGGCTGTCTAAACCCATAGTGACGCGAACATACTCGTCATTTGCAAAACGTGTACCAATGCAAAACACATTTGTCCTGTGTAAACAGTTAAAACTAAAATCAGAGTGCTCGTCCAGGGTCCTTCTGATCAGGGTCTGCAACGTTTGTCATGTTGAAATTAAATTTATTGCAATGATACAGTGGAGAATCTGTTATTCTTTCCCGTTTAAACGCAAACGTACGCAATCGCAAAACACTAAAACGTAGAAAAGTGCAACTTTTGGACAATTCTGATAATTCATCTTTATCTTGGTGGCAAACAGTTTGGAGCCTGATCAGACGCCGGGTTACCCGGCGTCTGATCTGGCTCCAAACTGTTTGCAGTGAAAATAATAGTTTTAGCGTAAACGCGTTTATTGGGAAAGAATAACAGATTCTCCACTGTAGTAAACACTAAACTTGCCTTAATTTGAGACTGAAAATTCTGAGATGAACGCGTCTTAAGGTCATTGTGTTGATACAGTGAAAAGACGTGCTTTCCCAAAAAAACATTTAATGCTAAATGACCAATTACTTCCAATTCTAGCAGTTTGGTGCCAGATCAAATACCGGGTTACACGTCGTCTAGTCAGGCTCCTAATTGTTTGCAACTAAGGTTTAAACGATTCGTCAGCATATTCAATATGTCACTTTCTCAATTGTATTGCAGTTCATTTTGTTTCATTTAAACGGGAAAGAATCACGTATTTTCAATTGTATACAGTAGAACCTCTTTATTTCGACCACTAAAAAGAAGACTAATTGTCTGTATGAAAGACAGGTGACAGCTTAGAGCAATGTGAAAATGAAACAGAAAGCTCCTATAGGAGCTTTATGTTTCACTTCCACATTGCTCAAAGCAGTCACATGTCTTCAACGACTATTATTGACATTTTAGTGGTCGTAATAGAGAGGTTCTACTGTAACTGTGTCAAAAAAGGGTTACAGGATAGCCAGAATACACTTTCGTTACAATGTATATGTTTTCCTTTCTGTCTGTTATTTCTCTTTATCATGTCTTTCTCCTTACTAACTTTCTATATCTCTATTTCTCTCTCTCTCTCTCACTGTCTAGATTCCAGTAGTGCCTCTGCAGTCTCATTTAAAACTATAAACAAACCCAAAAGGGGAAACCCCCAGAAGAAGAAAGGTAACAACACAAACATGTAAAACTTGAAGATTTCCGTATATGTATATACAGTGGAGAATCTGTTATTCTTTCCCGTTTAAACGCAAACGTACGCAAACGCAAAGCACTAAAACGTAGAAAAAAACAACTTTTGGACAATTCTGATATTTCATGTTTATCTTGGTGGCAAACAGTTTGGAGCCAGACCAGACGCCGGGTTACCCGGCGTCTGATCTGGCTCCAAACTGTTTACACTGCAAATAATAGTTTTAGCGTAAACGCGTTTATTGGGAAAGAATAACACATTCTCCACTGTAGCACTAGTGTTTCAAAGCAGCGTGCATTTATCACTACATGTACATGTAACAAAATGCATTGCTTATACAGTAAAACTGAAATCTTTATTTTAAATAATGTACGACCACTGAAGAAATATTCATTGTGGTACATGTGTCAAAGACAGTTGGCAGGTTAACACACGATGAAAGTGAACCAGAAAGCTCCGACAGGAATTATCTGTTTCATTCTCCTTTTATAAAAACTATAAGCTAGTACACAATGTACAACCTGTCTTAATACATTGCGCCATCGCCTGTTACTAGTTTAAAAGATATGTGTCAACTTAAAGCAGCTTGAAAGTAAAGCAGAATGCGCCTTAAGGCACATACTACTTTACTTTCAATCTGCTTTAATCTACCAGCTGCGAGGATATAGAAAATATTTCTTACGATACATGTTCATGCCCACATGTATAAAGTGGAAATAATTCCTTTATAACTGAATAATTTAACGGCGGTAAAAAGGCAAATTCATGGAATAACATGTGAAAGAGCGAACGTGTTTCACATCTTAGACATAGAGTGTTTATAAGGGTCGATGAGTTAAGTCTGATTCCCGTGCTATAACTAACCTTTCAAACTATTTAACAATATGCATGTATGTAACAATAAGGATGCAGTCAACAGTCAATCGATGAGAGCCATTGGCATTTCTTAGCTCATTTAAGCCTAGAGTCTATTAACGGGACATTGGCAAAAAGTGTAGACTCTGATGAGATGTCGCGTAACGCAACATCTCATCAGGATCTGCACTCTTTGATATTACACATACAGGGTTATGCTGTCGAAGATCACCCTTGTATATCAATAATGAAATCTTCCAGCAAACACATGGGAAAAGTTCATTGTTACATCGAGGTATAAATGAATTAGGCATAAAATGTTCATTTAACTGCATATTTCATAAGGAATTTTCCAATTATAAATGTTTACATGTATGCTGTAAAAATGGAATACACAAAAAATACAAAACATAAACTGTAAACAAATATTGATAATATATTTTATGCTTTTCAGCTGAATTTGAAAGAATTCGGGAATCCGGAAGGTAAGAATAATATTTTTCTATTTTGATTATAGATTACATGTAATTGCAGGGTTCCAGATAAGAGGGAGTAAACTGCATAAATCCAATATTTTCTCACTTATTCTAGCACAAAATCCTATGGTGTTACTTCTCATTAGAATCGTCTCTCTGAGACGATTCTAATGAGTAGTGACACCATAGGGTTTGAATCAGAAAAAAAGATTTTAGTTTTTGAAATAACCCCTTATCTGAAGCTCTGTAAGTATATAAAGCGGAGAAGATTACTTCAATCATTTGGTCCAGTGATAAGTTCTTATTTTACCCCTGCATAATTGAAACTTCAAATTGACAATGCCATTTTCCAATTAGTTAACATTCATTTTGAACTATACTATCATTTCGGTTAGTCATTCATAACACAAATTTACATATCAATGTGACAAATTGGGCACATTCTGACCGGGGGTCCTGTAGATCAGGGTCTGCGCCGTTTGCATATAGGACAAGTATGCTATTTACAGGAGCACTGTTTGCAAAAAGTGCTTATATGCGTCACTAGGGCTCAAGGTGTTAATAGTCCATCTTTTCTTTGACATTAATTCTGAAATTAATGGCCAACAGCGTGAACAATTAGAAATGCATTTAACTCATTCAGCCATAGCGACGAGTACACTCGATTTAAACAAACCGTGTACCTGCAAATAGTACAGTAATTACTGACATATGCAGACACAACAGTGCAGACCAAGATCGATGGGTTCCAAAAGAAGCTCTCTGATCAAGGTCTACACTGTTTGCCAATTTGCAATACATTGCAGAAAACAACCATAAATGGACTAGATCAAATTGGAAAACAGGAAGTGTCTATTAAAAGTTCCAGGGGTGATTGAAAAAATAGATTTCAATAATGAGAAAGTACAGCACAATTCAGGTGTGCTCTTAAATCAAAGGAAACATTAACCAATCGATAGATTCCATGAATGCATACCTTAGTAAATTAAAATATGTTTGGGCTATGAATTATTACCTGTTAAACTTTACCATGCTATATATTTAACGTCAACAAAAAAGTTATCTGCAACAATTTTCAGATGTGGGTTGTCAGTAATTTCTTTTAAGAAAAGTAACTAATTATTAAGCAGTTCCAAATGAAACACTGACTCCAAACTGAATCCAAACTGTATATTTACAAAAGCCATCACAAATTTGACCGTGGCAAGCAGAAGGTTAAATAAAAGAGTCGATGAAAATTACATTAAAGAATTTGATAAAACTGTTTTAACGGTTTAAAATAATTCTTATCGTACGTTGGCCCACATTTAAGGACAAAGAAATCACTTAAAATAATTCAAATATAATGTTTCGCTCAATCTAAAGAATGGTAAATTTATTCTTTAATTATAGTTATGTGCATTAGGCCATTATGTATCATTTAATGCAGTTGCTCACAATTGTGACCATTTTGGCGACGACTCGTGAACTGTGACAAACAGCTTTACCAAGATGAAGTAAAGCAGAAAGTTCCAAAAGGAGCGTTCTGTTCTACTTTCATTTTGAGTTGAGATATTCCCTTTCATACCCATTGCGACGAATACAATCCTTTGGAATAACGAAGTCATCATACGAGGGTGCTTCAAAAGATTGATACTTCAATAACTTCAATATAATACGCGCAAAATACATGTGTAATGATATATCACACATGCAATTTGAACATGTTATACATGTATTGAAGTTACTGATCAATAGTCATTACTTTTTGAAGCACCCTCGTACTAGCGAGACTTCACTGTACTTGATTTTGAGATATGCTTATCGAAACATCTACGTAACATAATACATGTAAAAAGTACCCACTTTTGTATTTTAAATTATCAACGTCTCATACATCAACTTTATTTAATTTTTGTTTTATATAGCAAGTGGCAGACGACATGAAATCATTGTGGCCAAATACAGTGGAGAATCTGTTATTCTTTCCCGTTTAAACGCAAACGTACGCAAACGCAAAGCGCTAAAACGTAGAAAAGAACAACTTTTGGACAATTCTGATAATTCTTGTTTATCTTGGTGGCAAACAGTTTAGAGCCTGATCAGATGCCGGGTTAACCGGCGTCTGTTCTGGCTCCAAACTGTTTGCACTGCAAATAATAGTTTTAGCGTTAACGCGTTTATTGGGAAAGAATAACAGATTCTCCACTGTAACTGGTACAATGTATTGAAATTAAAAATTATATAACTCTTTTTCTTGCAACAGCATATTATCTGAGAGAAACGATGGTGCTTATATTCAGCAGTTAGAACTTTTTTCTTGAAATAAATAAAACCACATTAGACTTTCATTCATCACAATATTCACGAAGTTATTAAGACTCGAAAGTCTTATCATATCAAAATAGCTTCCCTTGATTTGAAATAAGAATAAACTTTCAGTGTCTTATTTTCGTTACATGTGTCGTTTAATCTGAATGTTTTTACTGGAATACATTTGGTAAACGTATGAGCCTTAGAACTCTTAAACAAAACTGGAGTTGATAAGGAACTTTAAAAGATATGGAGCTTTAAAATTTACTTAATGTAAAGTGATTGTAAAGAATGGGTACTTTATTTTTTGGCTGAGTATATATTCATCCCCTTCAAAGCCATGACGCCATGACCGTCACATCTGCTTTAATCATAGTTGCCTGTATTTACATGTATTATTCAGTTTTAAATTTTCAGCGTGTTATTTACAAAACATTGAAATAAGTATCAAGCAGACTGGATCCTGATCAGACGCCACAATAAGTGGCGTCAGATCAGGAACGAAAATGTTTGCAAAGTTAAACACTGTACATGTACTTGAGATAATGCATGCAGTGAATGGGCTATTATTATTGTTAGAAAATGTTTGTTTATATAATACAGACATTCCCGATCTCCATTACGGAGGTCCAAGACTACAATGTCGGTCCCCAACAGGTATTTGAACGCACTATGGTTGCATTACTGCATGGGAAAGCGTGTAGCACTGGTAGTCTATGGATGCATGTACAAAACACATTTTATTCAGTATACTTTTTGAATCAGGGCTGCCATTTCTCCAGATTTTTCCGAAATGTTCGGATATTTATGCTAGCAGATAGTATATATAGCTTAAAGCATGCTGAAAATAAAGCAGAATGCGCCTTCAGGTGCAATCTGCTTTACTTTCAAGAATCAACCTGCTTTAAGTAATCGCGCTTGAAAACATTTTTTTTTCATGATGAACTTATGGCAGCCCTGATGAATGTTTGCAAACAATAGTCTGCCCAATGTCAAACATGTACGATTTATAAGCCAACTCTTTTCAAACTCTTTTTTTACAAATTGCATATTCATATTTCTCTTCATTTTCCTATCTTCTATGCACCTGAGGCTTTTTTTCCTGGGCAAACAAACTCTTTCAAATGCTGATATATATAGGACTCGCGTTATCGAAAACATGCAGAGCATTGTACATGTACTGTGACTTTGAGACCAAAGAGTGGTTGCAACCCAGGGCTGCCATTTCTCCGGATTTTCCGAAATACTCGGATTTTCTTAATTTCTCCGGACCTATGGATTTCTGCTCTTCTAGACATATTTGAAATTGGCATAACAATACAGACGGCAAATCTTAGCAGACGACATTCTGCTGCGAACGCATTAGATTAGTTTAGTTCTGTCGACCCGTCTGAGTATCTGTTTTGTGGTCTTTCGATCTTCTTGTTCTCGCCTCGACAGATTAAGAAGATTATCTGCTTAAACTTTTCACTGCTGTAATTTCGGCTGCTCAATCTTTACAGTGCTGTTATTTCGTCTGCTTAAAACTGTCGCGCCTGCTTTAAATTGGCAGATTTAGATTGTTGTCGTTAGTGCTAATATAAATCATGAAACAGTATTAGTAATTACATGTAAGATTGTCAATCAGTTTTGATCCTGAACAGACGCCGTGTTACTCGGGATCCAATCTGCTTGAACATTTTAATTTACAAAAGAAAGGTAGGGAAGGACCTATAAAGAAGATCCCGGATAGAAATGATCTTTATTCTTTCACTATCAACGTCGTCAAAAGGCGACTTTGCAAACAGTTTGGATCCTAATTTAGACACCACGCAACGCGGCGTCTGAACAGGATCCAACCTGTTTGACACTCATACATATATTTACATTTCTTAATTCAAATAACCCGAAATCTGACTTTGAAAATATTGCAGACGACAATATCAAGGAAGACGATAATTTTGGCCGCGGGTAAGAGGGTTAACCCTTTACCTCATAGCCTGTTTCTAGTTTTGAAGACAGGTGACCACTTAAAGCAGGTTGAAAGTAAAGCAGAATGTGTCTTAAGGCACATTCTGCTTGACTTTCAGCCTGCTTTAAGCCAACATATGCTAGGCTATATAAAATATTTGTAATGGTTATTGTTCATGAGGGTATAAACTGGAACTATTTTCATCAGCGGAGGAATAAATCAAATACGCTACAAGTCGCTTCTATTTGAGGAAAGGGTTAAAACAGACGATAAAACTTGGTACATGTAGCAAAAGAGTTAACGAAGTATGATTTAGTATTCAGATTTCGGAAATAGATCAGTATAAAACGACGACACACGATAGTAAGTACAGCGAAACCCCTCTAAACTGGAACATCTAAATACCGGAATTCTGTCTAAACCGGACAAAAACGTTGGTCCCGTTTCAAATCCTTTTTTATTTTAACCCATTACACCATAAATACGCCTTTTGCGACCTTGATTTATTCGTACACTGAATTTGTATCATGAGAAATAATTTCTATATTCTAGCAGGTGATTGCTTAAAGCATGTTGAAAGTAAAGCAGAATGCGCCTTAAGGCGCATTCTGCTTTACTTTCAACATGTTTATGTGATCAGCTATCTTCCATACTAGGAACAAGCTATGGGTTTAAACCCCTCTAAACCGGAAACCTCTCTAAACCGGAAATTTATTTTGTCCCCACTCATGTCAGGTTTAGAGGGGTTTCACTGTATTTAACAATTGATATGCTGGCAACCAGCTGGTCAGGGTCTATGTTTGTTTGCAACATAAACATATACTGCATGGTTCCCTAAGGAGCACTCTGATCTGGGTCTACACGCTTTGTGTTTGTACTTGGTTTTCTTTTCTTAAAATATTTCCTAGCACAAGTCCTATACATAAATATGAACTGTTCATTATTCTAAACTGGAATAGTCCATAGGAAACGATTTAGCATGAAAATAGTTAAGATAGCTGGAAATAAATGGCTGAAAAACAGCTTTCTGTACGGATATGAAAACGGTAAAAATTGACAATAAACGCGTTTATGCTAAAACAACTTTTTCCATTGCAAACAGTTTGGAGCCAGATAGTCCGGTTTCTGGTTTGGCTCAAAATTGTTTGACACTCAGATTTGGAGAAACAGCGTCTGACTTATTTAAAACTGCCAATTTCTATATTTGATTGCATTGTATTTGCCTTTAGTTTATGTTTTAAATGGGAGAGAATAAGGACTTATCCATTGAACGTAGCACTAAGTTAGTTTTGCCCTGCATTCAGAAGTTGCTTGTCATTACAGACAAGCCCTCTACACTTTCCTTGACTGGATTTACTCTGAGCACATTATACAGATTTCGTTTGCAAACATTTCGACAGCATTATTTCTCATAATTGATATTTTTTCCGCTTCATTTCCTGCCGTTGCCCTTGTGGTAAATATCTACAGAGTACCAAACAGTTTAGATCCAGAAGAGACGCCGAGTTACTCGGCGTCTCATCTGGATCAAAATTGTTTGCAACTGTAATTACAAATCCCCCATAGCAAACTAAAGGTTAGCTAGAAAGAAATTAACAGGTACACAATAGTTCTCCTCAAAGATTTAGCATTACATTTTATTGATTTTATTAACTGGTTCACATTCTATTATGATCAATTCAACCCCGACCAATAAGTAAGAGATTGGCATATGACCTTTAGTACGCTTAATGGTGTCTGCTTGAAAAATGTCGTCTCAAAGCTAATGGTTTTCAAAGCAAGTTTATAAGGTAACAACATATACACATACAGTACATGTATACAGTAGAACCTATCTATTACGACCACTAAATTGTGTGTCAAATATTAGTCGTTTAAGACAGGTGACTGCTTAAAGCAATGTGAAAATGAAACAGAAAGCTCCTATAGGAGCTTTCTGTTTCACTTTCACATTGCTTTAAGCTGTCACCTGTATTTTATACAGACAATTAGCCTTCTTTTTAGTGGTCGTATAAGAGAGGTTCTACTGTATTGATAGCTTTTGATACAGGCGATAGCTTGATACTGGAAAAAGAGCTGTGCAGAAATTTCTGCATAACAATTACCCTGTATATATTGGGCAGAAACATAATTATCTAAAAAGATCACCATGCTTACAAATTCAATGGTCGCTTTATCAAAGTTTGAATGTACACGAAGTAAAAAATTAAATGAATAATATTCCCTAACGCAGCAGGCATTGAGACGTGGTTTTAAGCACTACACGTTTTGGGGAAAAGAATGACACTGTCCCATTTGCTGTGCATCATACGCCAGTTGTGTATTATAGAGAAAATGAGTTATAGAGTCGCTCGACGGTGTCTATACAGCAGACGACAATTGTAGTTGTCCAAAAGACACCATACGCTTTAAATTGCCCTATAGAATGTAACCGTTAAAATGCCATAAACTCGTCTGCTTCAATCGTGAATATATGCCTTTACTTTACTAGTTTCAAGGTTACTTTTAAAATGTCTTTCTGAGTGAGGGTTGTTAAGATATGGGGATATAATAAGCTCTGATCTCGTACAGACGATTTACTCGGGTGGGTGACCTGGATCAAAACTTTAAAAAAAAATGCCAATCAATGCTTGATTAGTCCTACCAAAGATAATCCAGAACATTATGTACATGTATCTGTCAGTTATAAACGGATATGTTTCTGATAAGACATAATAATGATATATCAACACCAACAGATTAATTTACATGGAAGATATTTCATTCTTAAAACAGATCGTTTCGAGTACAGAGAAGACGACGTTATTCTTTCCTGTTTTCAAACGCAAACGAAACGTATCGCAATAAAACGTAGAAGTGACATATTGTTGACAATTTTGACTTCTAAAGCCGACTGAAAGAATGCTCTTGTATAGGCTTTCTGCATTACTTGCAGCTTGCTTTGAGGAACAGTTACCAAATTGAATGCTTCTTCAACGTGACATGATAGAAGCTTGCAAAGACAAGTCAACGAGAAATGAAAATGTCATGTCAAAGAGGAATAAATAATGCTTCTACGTGAGAAACGGCTAACAAACTATTAAACTAAACATGAAAAACAGTTCTTTCCAATCGACTATAATTGCCGTGTTTATATTGTTTATTGAACACTGAAGAACAGTTTAAACATAATTTCAATTAACAGTTCTTCAAAATCCTGTATGTGTAATCTTTACTGTCGATTTTTTCAAAACATTTAGATTAAAAAATATATATATACTCAGACTGTATTATGGACGAATACGGATCGCAATAGGTCAACCGTCATCTGTCTGAAAATTCTGTTTTAGAGGTGACAGAAAATACACTATTTTAATTTGAGTTCCGTTTTCTGGTCATACATGTACCTGTATATGCAGATCAGATACGCCATAAAATACTATTTTAGTGTTCCTGTAGTGACTAAAACCATTACCACATAGCCTTTTTTATATTTTAAGATATGTGACTACTTAAAGCAGGTTGAAAGTAAAGCAGAATGCGCATTGAGGCGCATTCTGCTTTACTTTCAGTCTGTTTAATTAACCTACAATATGTTGGAATATAGAATATATTTCTTATGATCCACATTCATGTCTCAATAAATTGTAACTGTTTTCTTGAGTGGAGGAATAAATTAAAGGTGTAAAAAGGCGAAACTATAGGATAATTGGTTAAAAAAGGTGTTGGCACTGCATTCTATCAGTCGTTTCCTTTGTAATTTATAGTAAACAATTGGTATTACATATGCGCGTGCATCTGTATTCTCATGATTATGGTATTGATAAAATCATATTGAGGAATATGGCTGTTTTAACTATTTGAACATTAACAGTAATATATTCGTCTGTAACAATTGCTGTCTGCTTCTTGTAAACAAATCTTTTTTTCTAAAATGTCTTATCAAAACAAGATCAGTGTCCTGCTTTAACCCATTACTCCATAGATACGTATTTTAACCTAATTTATTCCTCCGCTGAAAAAAATAGTTCCTCTTTAGATCTACTCAGTAAAAAAATATTTATCATAAGTTAAAATTCCTACATCATAGCAGGTAGTACCTTGATGCAGGTTGAAAGAAAATTAGAATACTGCTTCAAGCGCATTCTGCTTTACTTTGAACATTCTTTAACACATTAAACCCTAGCGACGAGTGCACTCGTCATTTACAAACAGTGTACCTGTGAAGATTATACTTGTCATATGCGTGCAGTGAAGACCCTGATCAGAGGGCTCCCTACGGAGCCCTCTGATCAGGGTCTACACTGATTTCAATTTTAAAATATATTGTAAAAAGTCAATTCTAAATGGTCAAAAATGGACTAAACTTATTTTGACATTGGAAGTGTTCATTAGAATTTCAGGGATGAATGAGTTAAGTGGTCACCCATCTCCAAACCTAGACACAAACCATGTGGCAATGGGTTAAGCTGTCGACGGTAGTGGGCACCGCCAGTAAGCCTTAGTTAGTACGGTTCTTTAAATATTAAAGCCCATGCAGGAACTCTTTGAGCTGTTATTGAGTTGCATATATAGATATTTAACAGGGCTTGGTGATAGCTCAACATTCAATGCAATGACCCATGATGTAATCCTTTGTACCTAACGCTGCGTAATCTTACACAAACAATTTATAGCTATCGGGATTTGATCAGCACAGATAACTCATTGAAAAGCATATGGTCTTACATGTACAGTGGAGAAGACGTTATTATTTTATGTTTAAACGCAAACGAAACGCAAACGCATTGCCGTAAAACGGACAAAAACATTTTTGGATATTTGAAGACTTCTTTCAATTTGAGTTGCCAACAGTTTGGCGACTGATCAGATGCCGGGTTACCCGGCGTCTGATCTGGCTCCAAACTGTTTGCAACGAATATAGTAGTTTTAGCGTAAACGCGTTTACTGGTAAAGAATAACATCTCCCACACTGTATGTTATGCTGTGTTAAATACGTATAGATGAGTCAAAGGCGGGTTTGGCTGTGTATATTTTTCAACGAACAAAGTTTTATGAATGACTGATTATTAAATAGGAATTGATCGGGTGTCAGTTGAAAAGGACAGTTGAATTTGTCGAGCTGCAGAACAGAGTGCAGCTTTGGAAACATTTGCAATTAACTATTTTAGTATTTTGTTTCAGTGAAGATAGGTAGATTTGTAAAGCAAAACAAAAATCCCAAAGGAAGATGTCTGCCTTACGTTCAACCTGCTTATATCAACCACCTATCTACCTTACTTTCAACCTGCTTGTATAAACCACCTATCATAATATAAATACATTTCCAATTGGTTCATACACGTATCAGGGCATGATAGATGCATGTCCCCTGTCTATTTGTCTTTCTGTCTGTCTATCTCGCACACACTCATCACTACATGTATCATGCATTAACATACTGTCTCTTCATGCCCTCTTCTTTCTCCTCTACCACTCAGAGAGAACGAATATTATTTCCAGGGGCTTAATTACTTGCAACCTCGATTACAACCCTCTAAGTACAATGCCTTTCCCATGTGCTACCTTTTGAACACCTTGTTAATGAGTATTTAAGACATTCTATACATAATCCTTCACCCACTACTCCATAGCTTATACACATGTACATGTTTTCTACGCCTTCAATGATTCCCTCACTGAAGAAAATAGTTCTGATTAATACAGTCATGATTATGTATGTATCATACGTTCTGTATTTTTCTATATCCGAGCATACGGAAACCTAAAGCAGACTGAAAGTAAAGCAGAATGCGCCTTAAGGCGCATTCTGCTTTACTTTCAACCTGCTTTAAGTGGTCACCTATCTTTAATACTAGAAAAGGTTATGGGGTAAAGGTTTAATCCAGTACCTCAGACATAATCCGCTAAGTTCATACAGAATATTCACCGGTTACATGTCGTATGGTAGGTACATGTATATTGCAAATCATGAGTTAATCCCTCGAAACAATGCCTTAATACCAGCTATTAAGTCTTGAAACTCTATATACCTTATCGTCCCTATGTTCGCACATTTTGTATGCGTTGTGTACAACACTATCATATTTGTCTGCAACTGTTGTGGGATTTAAATGCATGGTCACACAGTGTGCATCTTGGATACTAAGTTAACTTAGGGAACGTTTAAACAGAAAGGTGTTCTGGTACACAGTTTAAACATGTGTTAAGCGACCACTCTTTGAGGAAGCATGATATTCCATAATGAAAGATTACTGTCGATTGCAGGGCACAATTAAAGCAGAGAGAACCGTTAGGAGCTTTTTGTTTTACTTTTGTCCTACATTAAGCAACCGCCTGTATAAACCATTTCTTTGAAACCACCGCTTAATACAAGTTTGGCTTTAGTACTATCATTTTCATTGGATCTTGACGACAATTTTAGGACGTAAACAGCAAATGGATGTGCGTACATGCATATATCAAAGTCATCAACAGTGCTGATTGTGAAACAGCAAAGAACTACATATGTAATGATGTGATTCTTTTTCGTACATAAGTGGTGTAATTGTAAAAAGTAGTGATCTGAATCAGAGGAAACGTTTAATATCAATTCAGTGTAATAGTGAATTATTGCCGAAACAATGGCGCTAAAAACACGCAACCGGAACACCACATTAACTAGACACTCGGAGATACAGTCTAAGTATCATAATCATTGTTTTCTCACGGACGTTGAGACAACTAAAACTATACAAGACTTTCCAATACGCATGAAACACTGGAAATTTGCAACTA
Organism: Gari tellinella; assembly: GCA_922989275.2. Taxonomy (NCBI): domain Eukaryota; kingdom Metazoa; phylum Mollusca; class Bivalvia; order Cardiida; family Psammobiidae; genus Gari; species Gari tellinella. Next base: position 54,575,633 of record OV277866.1, read on the forward strand.
AAAAGGAAAGAGCAGAATTGTAAGTACAGTAGGGGAACACGGATTTCTTTTCCAATAAGCCCGTTTGTGTTAAAACATGGTCTCCATCGCAAACAATTTTGAGCCAGATCAGACGCCGAGAAACTCGGCGGCCAGTTGACTTCACACTGTTTGTACTCTTCACGTGTAAATTGTTTGTTATTCTTGTACCATTTCTCTTTCACAGGGAGCGCTTGTTACAGCTTGCCCAACCTAAGGAACCAAAGGCAGAATGGTACACAAGTGTTGGGTAAGTCTCCAATCTAACAACGAAACAGTCTGGGGCCCGTTTCATAAAACTTTTTGTACGACAAATGTTATCGAAAGTCAGTTTATAAAAGTCTAAAAAATTATTTATTTCTGTACTTATCATGTCTTGTGGCATATATTTGGGATCGTCTTGAAACGATTCCGAAGAGATGTCACAAGAAAGGATTAGATAGAGAAATACATGTAAGAAATTAAATGTACATGTATTTTAAAGTTTTGACTTACGACAACATTTGTCGTACGAAGTTTTATGAAACGGGCCCTTGGTCTCCAAATCGGGTCCCACGGTTATGAGGCTTTAGAATTGTGTCGGAGGTCGTTTCCAAACTATCATATTTGAGAAAAAGTTTCAATCTGACAAGTCAAATGCTTGAGAACGATCTAAGACTCAACTCAAATGCTTTATAACCTTGGGGTCATGCTAAAATTGCCATGTTTTTTCGAATCAAGTTTTGTAATGGTTACATCATATACAGTTACCGCATACTTATCTTCTGTTCATAATTGATAGGCTGAAAGTAAAGTAGACAACTAGACATATTTTATGTCATAGGTAAAGTGTGTACTTTACTTCCAGCTTGCTTTAATCCATTACTCATTTACAGTGGAGAATCTGTTATTCTTTCCCGTTTAAACGCAAACGTACGCAAACGCAAAACACTAAAACGTAGAAAATAACAAGTTTTTGACATTTCTCACTATTTATTTTAATCTGAGTGGCAAACAGTTTGGAGCCTGATCAGACGCCGGGTTACCCGGCGTCTGATCTGGCTCTAAACTGTTTGCAGTGAAAATAATAGTTTTAGCATAAACGCGTTTATTGGGAAAGAATAACGTTTTCTCCACTGTAATACGCCCTGTTGCGCATTATCTTCAAGTGGTCAGCTGTTTCCAAAGCTAAAAACAGGGTATGGGTATATTGTTATGCAATTAACAGGGTATATGGTTATGCAATGAACAGTCTTAATCACGGAAAAACTTAATTTAGTTTCGATAGTTTAAACGACAAGAAAAACTGTTTTGGTCGATGTATCGTGTATATACATGTACTATATACAGTTATTTAGTGTATATACTATACAGTAGTGGAGAAAACGTTATTTTTCCCAAATAAACGCATTTGTGCTAAACACAGTATTTCCATAGCAAGTAATTTGGAGCCAGAGCAGATGCAGGGTTACCCGGCGTCTGACCAGGCCCCGAACTGTTTGCCACTTAAGTAGCAATGAATTGCCCGAAATGTCAAGACGCTGTCAGTTTCTTCTTAGTGTATGTTCTTTTCATCTTTTATTGCATCGCGTTTGCATTTAGTTTTGTAAAAACGTTGTCGTCACCGTATTTGTAACCTTCGTTGTATTTTCAGCCCCCATTTAAAATGGGGCACTCAGGACATGATATGGCCGATAAAGAAAGAGACCCTAAAGGCCGAGGCTACGAAACGGGTATCAGCACTCTCATTTCCGAAGGTCAACTTCCTAAGAGGCGACAAAATCAACAGGTATTATAGTAACATACAAAATGTGTGACAGCTTAATTCCAGTAATACCCAATGCTCCCAGGAGCTTTCTGCATTATTTCTGTCAGACTACATTAAGTAGTTACAAAGTATCTATCTTTAAGATCAATGACCTCTACAGTCTGGACTCTACAGTAACAGACCAAGATCAAAACATTTATAGGGAAACGTAAAAGACGGGTTTCTTTTATTAAATCTAGAATTCCGCTTTATTTTCATGTTCTACGGATTTAACATGTCAAAATAGCGAATATTGGTATGCCTTTAAGGATTCATATTTTTTTGGCAGTTTAAAAATGAAATATCACTAGTCTGAAAATTTGAAGTGTAATTAGAAATAGAACAAGAACTTTGTACAATGTATAAGTAAGCCAGAAATGTCCAAAATCGTTGTATTGACACTGTTCAATTTGCTGTAAGACAAATGTAAGCAGGCATAAATTTCCTCCAGACAAGCCTTTTTACAAGAGAGCAAAGGTCAAGGACATGTCATGATGTCCTGAATATCCGATATTATGTGGTTCCTGTAGATGGTGTGGTATAGAAAACATGCTCAAGAAAGCTTTTTCAATTAATTGAGTTCAATGTTAAGGTCACAGTGACCTGAAAATGGTAAGCGTACTATGCGACATATTCCGCCAACCCAAGGTTTACTCAAACACCCCTTGTTGATGTGGTACAGGAAATGTGCCTAGGACAAGAGGTACACACAACCACACATGCACAGTGCAATTATTACGCTCAAACTGTCCTCGTACAGAACAATGGGGTGTACAAGTATTATATTTGCTAAATTTTCGAGCCGCCAACATGTTTAGGCATTGTAAGGCAGTATAATGTTACAAAACTGGCGACAAAGCGATATTTCGTTATATTAGAAAATTTAAAATCAGCCAACGCGTGACATCGCCAGTTTAGGTCTTAGCTCATGTTGGCGTCTCTAAACCCTTCAGTCTGTGATTTCAGGCCGCAGTTTTACTACAGCTGTGGCAGGGAGTCGGTGCTTTGGGGTGTTAGCGGAGAGGCCAAGAAGGCGGCGTCTACAGAACGCCTCGACTTGCTGGCCTACCCCAAAAAGGCTCACAGGGACTTCCAAGAAGACAGGTACATATTTGATGACGTCATTGTCACTTTCGTTTGTAAATACTTTCACAGAAATATGATTTTACCAATGATTGCAATTATTAAGACTCTTGTTATAAGATTTATCACATAACTTGAGGCCTGGGAGTGATATAAAGCTATGAATATCGTATTCCGCTAGTAGTCAAATGTTTTTTTGGACTCAGGCCCAACCTATTCGTCTACAAGCGCTGCATGCAGAGGGTCACCAAATGACGTCATTTGCCAATACTTTTATTCATTGACTAAATTTAATATGACGCGAGGCTCGCGTCATATTATTAATGTATTTTAGTCAATTCGTTTATTAAAAGGAAAAGTAATAAGCACTCATGTAATATCATCTATCTATAGAAAGCTTTAGTAGCTTGCATGTTTGAAACGGCTTCATGTCATTGCCGGATTTCCTATCTCTCATAATCTGTTAGAAACATCTCTATAATATGATCGAGTTGAAGAATTTATAAATATGTTTTATATGTGTTTCATTAGAACATACAAAATGACAAAAGCTTTCTGCATTACTTTCATCATACATTACGCATTCATGTGCACTTTGAAATTCAATTCGTCAATGTGAAGTAGTGTTAGTCCAAGAGAAGTAGAACTGTAGTATCACTTATTCTGATAAATACATGTACAAGTATATTATCATTTACAACAGGGTTCCATGATGATTTCTTGAAAGCGATGGTGATACAGTCAGTGCACTAAATAACATTAGATACGCATGTGTAGGTCGATAGACATCTAGATAGTTATATGCGAAATAATCACTGCTTTTAGAACTTCAATAGAGCTTGTTGTAGAACAGACACTGTTAATCAGAACTATTATACTATAAATACATGGAGACTAAATATCCCATATAACAGATAAACAACAATATAGATCTATGTTAAATCAAGATTGGTATTTAAAGCATTATGAACATCCACTAAAACCCTCTCTATTACGACCATTAAAATAGTATTAGGTTTTACGATAGGTGACCACTTAAAGTATGGTGACAGTTAAACAGAAAGCTCCTTTAGGAGCTTTCTGTTTGACTGTCACCTTGCTTTAACTTAAGCTGTCATATGTGGTTTATACAACCATTTAACCTTCTTTTTTATGGTCGTAATAGAGCGAATTTACTGTACAGCATAGCTGATGAAGATTTCCTGTTTCACTTTCACCATGTAAATGCAACCATTGAGAGATGGTGCAAGACACGTGGTGAAAGTAAAATAGAAATATCCTACAGGAGCATATGTACAAGTACAACGTAATCATTGAAATCTTCAATATCATTCAATTTGCCATATATTGCATCAAGTTTCTTAAAATGTTAAGATATTTCGGAAGTTTAGCTTTATAAATTTAATATCTGTCTTTCGCACGGTATTCACGTGCCAATTTTAGAAATTGATCACACAAAGGTATACATAATATTTACATATGGTACAAAACTAAGTTCATACAAATGTACGTACATATTTTAGTAAATTTTAAGTATATCATTATGCAAGTGTAAATAGCAATCAGCATGTTTTATGATTCACATAAAACAATATATAAACCCCTAGTAGAATATCATATATGCAAGAGCTATTTCCAATTTCAGGAAAAAAGTACCACCGCTGACACTACCATCGTTGTAGGTTTTACTGACTGTGTGAAACATGCTATGCATACTAAACAATGTTCTTGAAACGCCCTTTGATGATGGCGTGGCTTAATATAGATACATTATGCATGTATACCGTGCGTGTCCCTTGTTGCGTCCACTGTTAGGCGTGGCTTAATATGTAAATTATACGACGTCTTTGCTGCATCATGCCGTAGGCGTGGCTTCATATGTAAATGCATTGCAGTCGATAGTTGACTCACGCTAAACTATGCATGCCGACAGTTGAGAAGACGTTATTCTTTTCCTTTAAAAACGCCCAGCGTGATCGCATTGTAATAAAGTGTAGAAAATGACGACTTTTTGTTAAATTAAATTTAGAAATTTATTTCAATTTTAGTGGAAAACAATTTGGGGCCTAATCAGACGTCGGACTGTCCGGCGTCTGACATGGCTCCAAACTGTTTGCAACTGGAATACAGTAAAATATCTCTATTATGACTAATAAAATGAAAGTTAATTGATTGTATAAAAAGACAGGTGACAACTTAGAGCAAGGTAACAGTAAAGCAGAAAGAGCTTTCTGTTTTACTGTCATCTTGCTTTAAGCATTCATGTGTCGTAAACATCTAATTATTAAAACAATTGAGTGGTCGTAATACAGAAATTTTACTGTAATTGTTTTTCTGCAAACGCTTTAATTGGTAAAGAAACACTTCTCAACTGTACTAACTTTTTTCCGTGTATTTGTAACATTGTTACGTTTGATTTAAATTTTGATTTTGTTTTTGCCTTGTTCAATACCGTAACACTCATACAATTTTATATTCTACGAAACTGTGGTCAATTACATGTACTAGTTCAATCCCGATGCACTCCGGTCTCAAGAGCTAATTCGTTTACATGAATCATTATACCGTTTCAGAGATACATGTTGTTAGAATCTATCACACATCATCAACTCTTTCAACACCATGGGCCTGCTTTGGTAATTAAGACCAGTATCAATTATTAAACTACCCAGAATTCCAAGTACACTGTTTCATGGTACATGTAATACCTGCCTTTAATGGCATCAAATCCTCTCCAATGAAACGGTCGCTTTAACACGATATTAAATGTATAATTCAGGGATCCTGATAAGAGGGAGTCAACTCACGTTTTACAACAGTTTCTTCTTCGTGCCTGTTTGCAACACAATCAAAGGTTTTAGGCAGACATAAGGATTTCAATTCTTAAAATTCTCCCTTTATCTTGAGCCTTGTTTAATTTTCTGTGTTTAAACTGGTTATCATTAATTGTATTAAACAGACGGATGGTAGCATCGGCAGTGTAAGTCTTCCTGTAAATCATGATACATCTTTAACAAATTTACAAATACATATGTACATGTAGTAGTTCACTAATGGTAGTAGGGATCCAAATAAGGCAGGGTAAACTGCACATTTCGAACAATTTCTACCTTCAGTTACCCCTAAACATTTTCACGTGACTACACAATAGACTCGCCTCTTTGAGACGATTTTAATGATTAATCACACCATAGGGTTTAGTTGAAGAATACGAAAGTTGGTGCTTGCTTGGAATGCACACCTTATCTGGAGTTCCCTAGTGACGTTTATTACTATAGTGTCATAACTGGATGTAAGCGACCACATAAAAAGTCCATTAGCAAGTTTTCAACTTAAATGCAGGCCAAAATATATACAGAAAGCTACTTTATGTATTTGAGCTTTCTGCATTAATATTGCCCTGTGTTACGCAGAAAGTGTGTTTAGAGATGTCCTTGTTTTTTACCCAGTGGTCGCTTGTATACGAGCTTGACTCAATACAGATTCGCCTATACTAAAGATTTTAATAATTTTATACGTTTATGGGGTTATATTTTCAGGTCGAAGATCGATAGCTACATGTATAGATTGACTAACATTCATATTAACTATTTCGCTAATATAGTTTAGCATAAGAAACTTTCGTTTTATTAACAAGACTTTTACCTTTACAGCCAATCTTGTATTAAGCGACCACTAACTGAAGTACAGTGGAGATCGCTCAAGACATGTCACTGCTTAATGCAGGATACAATTAATGCAGAAAGTTCCTATTGGAGCTTTCTGTATTACGTTACCCAGCATTAAGCAATAACCTGTAGGTTAAATTCCAAAGGGGTTTCCACTGACTGGTCCGTTAATACAAGATCGACAGTATTTCATTCTCTAGATGGAACATCATAGACTGCTATTAAATTGTCAACTACAGTCGAACTTCGATATCTCGAACTCGGTTAAATCGAACATACCAGTATTTCAAAGTTAAAACGTGGCTTAGCCACGTTTTAACTTTGAAATATGGGTATGTTCGACCTAACCGAGCATGAAATAATGCAGTTCATGTGGCGAACTATCGGATAGTTCCAGTTAAGCGAGTTCGAGATATCGAAGTTCGACTGAAGTGTTAAATTAATCACATGGTATTTAGCTAAAAGATAATAACAACTTGCATTAGCTCAACTTACTGTTTAACATTTTACTCCATAGATACACCACATGCCGCCTTACAATGGGGAAGATGTTACTATTTCCCAATAAACGCGTTTATCTTACATGTAACAGTAGCATTTAGATTTGAAACATTAAGGAGCTGCACATATTAAAATAAATCACTAGAAATGCTCTCTTTTTAATTGAAATGCGTTTGCGTTGAACTCATTCAACCCTAGCGACGACTATACTCGTCATTTGCAAACAGTGTACCTCTAAGGATAACATGTGTTCTATGCAAACAGTGTAGACCCTGATCAGAGGGCTCCTTAACTTAAGGAGCCCTCTGATCAGGGTCTACACTGTTTGTCATTTTGGAATACTTTGTTAAAATCACCACTTAATAGTAAATAATGGTCTAGACATATTTTGAAATTGGAATTATGCAATCAATGTGTCAAGGATGAATGAGTTAAACGGGAAAAACAGCATCCCCACCACTGTAGTGCAGTCCTGATACACTGTAGAGTGTAGATGCACTATATAGTGTCCTTCCCAAATTGTTATACCCATTACCCCATAGGATGTTTTGAAAATAAAGGTGATCACAAAGCAGATTGAAAGTAAAGCAGAATGTGCCTTAATTAAAGGTGACCACAAAGCAGATTGAAAGTAAAGCAGAATGTGCCTTAAGGCACATTCTGCTATACTTTCAGCCTGCTTGAAGCTACCATGCATCTGCTGTGATATAGAGAACATTTCTCTTGATACATATCCATGACTGTATATAGTCTAGTAAGTGAATCTAAGAATAAATCAAAGGTGTAAAGGGCGTATTTATGGGGTAGTGATAAAGTAAATTTGTGAGACATCTAACTTTAGCAAATGTAGTATTTGTTTAAACCTCATTTTATTACAAAACTCTCACCATGTGGTCATTTTATGAACCACAGATGATCACTTGAAGTGTGTACAAAATGTCTATTCGATAGAGCTTTGCAGAGACTTTTAAGGTAGAACAGCCGCCACACTATTTCAGCCAAATGTCGGACAATACCAGTACTCTATACGTAGAGACATCTGTCATTTTAAGTCTATTGACGAGAAATACGTACCTATAGTCCCGATATGTATATACAGTAAAACATTTCTTTTTCGACCACTAAATTATATTAATTATTATGTGTTTACGACAGGTGACCACTAAAGCAAGGCGACAGTAAGACTGTAGGAGCTTTGTTTTACTGTCACCTTGATTTAAGCAGTCACCTGTCTTTTATGCAATCAATGCGTCTTCGTTTTAGTGGCCGTAATAGAGAGGTTTAACAGTATATGACTGACTTTGTTACAATGTGCCATCTTAATACATAGTCATCCTCCCTCATACGGAAAGTGCCGGAAGGGGAAATCAGCAAATCAAAACCATAATATGAGTATATAACTACATTTCTTTTATTTTTCAAATTCAGATTTTAGTCAGTAATATATACGAGGAAAGTCAAACACCTTTGGCAAACGCCTTTTAGTGGTACCTTGTAGCTTGACTTCGCTAAAAGATAAAACTGTTTAATAGTTTACACAGGTTCTGTAGTTAAATAAGTTCAGGTAATTATTTTCTATCAATTTTGTTTATTGATCAATCAACGTTGTGAATGGGAGTGGAAAAGACAGTTTTCTCTCAATAAATGCATGAAAGCTAAAATAGTTATACCTAGCAAACAGTTTGGAGTCAGATCAGATGCCGGGTAACCCGGCATCTGATCTGACTCCAAACTGTTTGCCACTAAGATCTTCATAAACGGTGATAATTTTCAAACCATTTATTTTATCGACTGTATCGTTATCTTCATGTCTGTTAATTATCATTTTCAAGGCCCCAGTTTGCATACAGCTGCGGCAGACAGAGCCCGATATGGACGCCCGACAGATCGGCCATGTCGTGTGGGGATCGACCCAGAACCCGAATGCTGGCCCACCACAAGGAACTACACAAGGACTTCGCACCAGAGAAACCAGTCCAGAGTGTCGTCTCGCCAATTGCAATGGGTGCACAGGCATCGGAGAGACTCTATTATTTGGCCACGCCAAAGAACAGGGACGAAGGACCGTTTAGAAATCCAAGATGGCAGGTACGTACGGTAGGACGTCCACACAAAAACCCTTTCCCCCAAAATACTTGTAGCGCCTTTAAGCGCATTTGATTTATTTCTCCATTGAAGAAAATAATTTTAGTCATGGCTTGAAACACAGAAACTGGCTATGTGTTAAAGGCTTATTTATCGAACAACGAACATTTTATCAAAATACTGATAACATTCAAATCACTTTCCTTTTACAGGTTACTCCCAGCGCAAAGAATGCCACCGCCACAAGCCGCTGCCTAGAACTGGCCCGGCCTAAAGGAGTTGTAGACGGGTACCAGCTTCCACGCGAGGAGGAGTGGCCTGTGTCACGTGCAGCAAAACGTGCCGCGTCAACAGGGAGGATTGAAGAGCTAGCTAAACCAATCGTGAGAGCCACAATGGATCACGTGCAATTTAATCCAGACGCTTTCCTAGTAAAACCATTAGCTCTAAAGGGTTCCTTCCCACAGAGAGTTGAACAACTAGCTAAAGCAATAGAGCGCTAAATAGTAATTTATAAAATTCTATAAATTGTCATTGAATAGTTAAATATTGGGCTTTTCAAAATAAATATCTGTGATAAGAGTTTCCTACAAGTTGGTTATCAATATCGCTACGGGGATATTCGTTATTCTTTTCCAAAAATCGTGTGTGCAAAACTATTGATGTCCATTGTACAGTGCACCCTATCTTCCACAACACCAAATAAGGGGGGAAGATTGTGCGTGTTGTTCGGAGGGAACTGTCATAGGGTGAAAATTGGCTTACATTTGCAAACAGCCTGAATCCAGCTCAGACGCCACGTTACACGGCGTCTGATCTGGATTCAGTGCATGGAAGAATCCACTGGGGGCAAAACGGTTAATATTGTACTTATGTACATCTCTTTGCATTATTTCATCGTGCATTTAGCAACCACCTGTCTTTAAGATTGTCCATGCCTCCGTTGAACAGCCACTTCACACAGTTTCAGCGGTACTACCAACTTGAGAGACTCGCAGTAATATATATAATATGTAGAATTTTACCGCACAGTATTATTTTGTGACTTTCCAACAAGAGTCGAGAGCAAATCTTATACAGAAATGCAAGTAGCATTCTTTATAGTCTAGAAGTACTTTCAAGATCAAAAACATTAGCACATGCATAGCTGTACGAACAAACGCTTGCTTTTTGTCAAAACGTGTTTGTTTGCATTGTCTATCTGCTTATCAGTCTACATGTATTAAACAGTATGGTGTCCCTATCATGATCACTAATTAGAAAACTCTTTCATGGTGTTTAATAATCGTGACAACTAAAAACAAGATCATAGTAAGGCAGGTTTCAAGATAAGGAGGAGTAAACTGAACAAATCCAGTATTTTCTCACTTATTTCAGCACCAAATCCTATTGTGTTACTACTCATTAGAATCGTCTCGAAGAGACGATTCTATTGAGTAACGACACCATAGGGTTTAAGGCAGAAATAAAGATTTTATTTTTGGAATACTCCCCTTATCTGGAACCCTGGTAAGGCAGAAACTTGCCAGAAAGCTTCCATTACAGAGTCAAGACACTTGAATGACATCTTAAATCAAAATGAAAGTAGCTTTCTGCTTTACTTTCATCTTGCTTTAAGCAGTCAATTGTCTTTAATACCAAAATAGCACATGTATTCTATTGAGCGATGGTTATAGCGACACTGTCCTGCTCCTTGCTGAATTACATTTCAACCACTATCTACATGTATCTCATCATATTGTCATAATGCAACAACTGATATACAATAATTATTTCTTACAGGGTTAACATATCCTTATAATTTGTGTAATTTCTCTAAGTAGAAAAAGAATGGGTGAACAAAAAAGGTTTTGTGCCTATTTGAAATAGAATAGACCCTGTTTTGTCAATATTTTGGAAGTATAGTGTCTTACTAGGGGCTATATATATGCTGCTTTTCAACTGCCATGAGATAAAGTGGTTTTGCTACCCATTACTCCAAACAGAACATACAGTGGAGAATCTGTTATTCTTTCCTGTTTAAACGCAAACGTACGCAAACGCAAAGCACTAAAACGTAGAAAAGAACACCTTTTGGACAATTCTGATAATTCTTGTTTATCTTTGTGGCAAACAGTTTGGAGCCTGATCAGACGCCGGGTTACCCGGCGTCTGATCTGGCTCCAAACTGTTTGCACTGCAAATAATAGTTTTAGAGTAAACGCGTTTATTGGGAAAGAATAACAGATTCTCCACTGTACCCTGAGCAAATATAGTTTTTCCAAAAATTCCACCTAATTTGCAACGATTTTCTGAGCAAATTATAAAAGCTTTTTTCATTACTTTTATAATGCAATAAGCACAGACACCTATCTTTTATAAACAATAACGCTGCATTCAGTGGTTGCTTACAGTAGAGAACGTTTTTCTTTCCCAATAAACATTTTTACGCTAAAACCATTATTTCCATTGCAAACAGGTTGGCGCCAGAGCAGACCCCGGGTAACTCGGCGTCTGGTCAAGTTCCAAACTGTTTGCCGCTCAAATAAAAATAAAAAGTCGGAGTTGCCATATTTTCCATGTTAGTGCATGCCATTGCGTTTCGTTTGCGTTTAAACGGAAAGAATAACGTCTCTCTCCACTGTAATACAAGCTTGAACAGGGTTCTAGATAAGAGGGAGTACTCTGAACAAATCCAACATTTTCTCACTCATACTGCACCAAATCCTATGGTGTTACTACTCATTAGAATCGTCTCTTTGAGACGGTTTTAATGAATAGTAACACCATAGGGTTTAATGCAGAAAAAAGATTTTCGTTTTCGAAATTCTCCCCTTATCTGGATCCTTGCTTGAATGTACCTGTGAAGTCCACCACCCCTAGTATTCAGTGTGCTGACAATTGTTGCTCTATCTTATTATCATATTATGTACATTACCGTGTTGATCCTAAGTATTGGGACAGATGGGCCGGGCCCGAGCTTATAAACTTAGTGTTTGAGATCATTCTAAAGTATTTTCTTAGTCAGATTTGAACAAGAACTAAAATCTGACTAATCAAATGCTTGAGAATGACCTCAGACTCAAATGCTTTATAACCTTTGGAGCCTGAGCAATCAGTGTACATTTGTAGACTAGACCCTGTTCAGTCTGTAACTAAAGGAGAATTCTGATCAGGACATACACTGTTTGCTATTCAGTTTGCACCTTTTTGATAAATTACTGAGTAATAAAGGCAATTTTGTTCAAATTCTCTGATAATGACAGCTGTTACCCAGGGTGTCCCAGTTTTTAGGACTTTTACAGTACTATATCAGTATTGGTATTTTTCTCCCCTCTTTAAACCAAGGTTATAAAGCTTTTGAATTGAGTCTAAAGTTGTTCTCAAGCTTTTGATTGGTCAGAATTAAGCCTGGGCTCAAATCTGACCAATCAAATGCTTGAGAACACACTCAGACTCAATTCAAAAGCTTTATAACCTTGGACCAAAGGCTTCAAATAAGAGGGAGTGATTTAAAAACAAATCAATGTTATCTTCTTTATTTCTGTGACAAATGCTATGATGTGACAAGTGACTATTCATTCAAATCATCTCGAAAAAATAATTCTAATGTGTAGTCACACCATAGGGTTAGTTCAATCTTAAAGATTTTAGCATTGAAAGCACTTCTCTTATCTTGAGCCCTGTTAAACTTGTTTTTTGTAGGTGTGTTATTTGTGTTACGAGTGCCTTTAGCCATATTATTTTTGTATACATCATAATATTCTATGCTCAAATATTTATAGATCTATAATTTTCATGTACAACGTTCATTGTCTATTTTCTTATACATGAAGCAATGGATTTGTGTGAGATTGAAGGTTGTTTAGAGTTTATGAAATGCTAATATGTTTATAACACATGTCAAAACAAAAGTATGAAATGTGTTGTATGTAAGCTAACACTATCTTATAGCTTGTTATTTTATGTAGAACAATTGTATATATTATTATAGTTGTTCAACAATAAGCTGCAGTCTGTGTTATGTAATGACCCCCAAGTATTGGAACAGACAGGTCTGAGCAAACAGTGTAGATCCTGATCAGATTGCTCCTGTGGGAGCAGTCTGACCGGGTCTACACTGTTTGCCATTCAGTAGGCACCTTTTGGACAAATTATTGTGTATTAAAAGCAATTAGTTCAAACTTTAGTAAATTTAAGGATCCGAATTTTTAAGATTTTTACAGTATCCATCCTATTTTAACTTAGTACCACATATAATATGATAAATGTATTAATCTTCATGCAATTCAATATGAAATTTAACTTTGGCCCCAAGGTTATAAAACTTTTGAGTTGGGTCTGAAATGGTTCTCAAGCATTTAATTGGTCAGCTTTGACCAATCAAATGCTTGAGAACCATTTCAGACTCAACTCAAAAACTTTGAATCTGACCAATCAAATGCTTTATAACTTTGGAACCTGGTCTAACAGAATAAAAGGAAGGACAATACCTCTAATTATGAACAATAAAAATCATTCAAAAGTCTGAAAATACATTTTCATCACTAATTCTACTCACTGATGATACCGGACATATCTTATGTTTGTAATGTTGGTTACATCTACAATCACCCCGTAAACTTTTATAATGGATAATTCCAGATTCAAATTTAAGTCTAGAACATTAATTATCAATAAAGGTTCAGTTTTTCTGCAATATATTGTAGAATGACAAACATTGTACACCTTGACCTAGGTCTACACTGTTTTCATAGGACAAGAGTACTCTTCACATTTACACTGTCAATGGTGAGTATGCTCGTCACTGGAGCTCAATAAGTTAAGTGAGAACACTAATTGAAGTAGTATTGGTATCTCTAAAGACAAGCGACAGCTTAATACAGGATAAAAACAATCTTATAGGAGCTTTCTACATTATTGTTATCCTGCATCAAGTCATTCACACTTGAAACTGTTAACTGTACAATGTAATAGACAAATCTAGTTTCCAATTAAGACAAGTCCATTTTTCACTACTAACATTACTGAGGAGCCAAATGACAAACAGTGCAGACCCTGATCAGAGGGCTCCCTTAGGAGCCCTCTGATCTGGTTCTACACTGTTTGCACTTGCATAGAAAATGTGTACATGCTTCATAATTACATGGGCTTTAAAGGATGAGTATACTCATCACTAGGGTTCAATGAGTTTATACAAGATTGACTTTTTATCTCAGAAATAAACGATATCTATTCTATACTAGTTTGTAATGTGCATTCTGTCCATCGACCGTGTTTATACTGGGGAAACACCAGCTTAGCCTTATAGACTGCCAAACCAGCATACATACCATATTCCAGACTGTCTTCCAGTCACGGCTCCAGATAAGATGGGGAGAAAAAAAATCAAATTTTTATTTAAAAACTTATGTTGTGACTACTCATTAGAATCGTCTTGAAGAGCGGATTCTAATGAGTAGTCACAACGTGTAATTTGATTGAGATGTACAGATTTTCATACTTGAGTGTTTGTTTCCTTATCTGGAGTCATTCTTCCAGTAGTTTTCTGAGACTTATTTGATAATGCTATAAGTATTGATTTAGAAAATACTTAATTTTTTTAATTTTGCATAAATTATTTTTTATTCTGTATGCACTTAATCTATCAAGTAACTCTTTGCATACTAGCATCGCAATTGTGAATATTTGTGAAAACAGTATGGATCCAGATGAGACGCTGCGTATCGCGGCGTCTCATCAGGATCCAAACTGTTTGACACTTTGACCTTGTTTTGACAGAAAATTTGAAAACTCTTATTTTAGAACAATAGCAGACCACAGGTACTTGGCACATACATCTAGATCTATTACCAAAAAAATAAAAATAATTTTTTTTTTTTTTGTAATAGATCTAGATGTATGTGTCAAGTACCTGTGTAGCAGACGACAATTGTTGCAGACAAAACTATAAAGATGAAAAGTACCCGGCATGCAAAGAGTTAATTAACTTTCAGTGTATGATCAGCATTCAACTATTTGTCCCTTAGATGTTTGCACTTGTTCAGGGCTGCCATTTCTTCGGATTTTTTCCTAAATCTTCGGATTTTTGTCAAGAACATGGTAGCTTAAAGCAGACTGAAAGTAAAGCAGAATGCGCCCTAAGGCGCATTCTGCTTTACTTCCAGCCTGCTTTAAGTAGTCACGTGTCAAAAAACTAGAAACAGGCAATGGGGTAAAGGTACGATTCATAAATTCGCACTTGAAAAATGCAAATTTGGAAATCTTAGGATTTTTCTTGTCAACTTATGGCAGCCCTGCTTGTTCATTGAAAGAGTTCTATATTTGTTATGGTAAGTAAGATGATGTTCTAGTGCTAAGAATTACTTTCTATAACTTTTGCAGTTATCACAAAGTTTGTGCATTGTTCAGTAAGATTTGCAGATTTTTGGAAATAAATATAATTGTTACAAAAAGACTTGCTCATTGTTATAATTATTCCCAGCCCTCTAGAGATGTATCGTATATATTGCACGCAGATAACAGTAAGAGTACAGTCAAAACTCGATACTTCGAGATTGCATAAATCAATCTTACCAGTATTTCATATTTTGTAAAATTTCGAAAAATTGATCTCGCTTAAGTAGAACATACCTGTATTTCATAGTTAAAACGAGTACCCATGACCATAAGTATGCTCAAACTAAACGAGTTCTAGTTATCCAGTTTCAAAACTCATTCATGATACACAGATACAAACATGAATGCATCTATTATATATATACCTATTTATAAATACAAGCAAGTACTGACTATAATATATACTCCTTAGTCATTGTGTACGATATTACAGATCACACTCGAGGATACGCCTCTCGTGGGATCTGAAATACATAACCAACTCGAACTGAAACAAGACCCAAGGCTTCAAGTTTATAAAGCTTTTAAGTTGAGTCTGGTGTATCAGTAGTTCTCATGCCTTTGATTGGTCAGATTTGAGCTTAGGCTCAAGTCTGACCAATCAAATGCTTGAGAACCATACCAGACTCAACTAAAAAGCTTTATAACCTTGGACCATGTTCACACCTTGTGGTAGTATTCCATTTGTAGCTAACAAAGTATTTCTTCAGATGATCAGGGTTCTAGAAAAACATTATGTCAGCACTGAACACTACTATGTGACTACTCAATAGAGATGGTTCTTAACTCTTTCAACATTAATAAATTCTTGTGGGATATAAGGTTCCCTTGAGGATCTTTTTAGTTACCAAAACATGAACAAGTCTACTTGGAATCCTGTATAGTTTAATAAATACTGGTCTAAATTAGCAAGCAGTGTAGACCCTGTTCAGAGGGCTCCTCCAACAGGAACCCTCTGAACAGGGTCTACACTGTTTGTAAATACCATGAGTACATTTAAACAGGTCAATGGTGTTGAAAGAATTAAGAGTAGTCCAGGGCTGCCATAAGTTGGCATGAAAAATCTTACGATTTCCAAATTTGCATTTTTCAATTGCCAATTTTACGAATCATACCTTTACCACATAGCCTGTTTCTAGTTTTGTTGACATGTGACAACTTAAAGCAGACTGGAAGTAAAGCAGAATGCACCTTAAGGCGAATATTGCTTTACTTTCAGCCTGCTTTAAGCTACAATGTATCAGAAAAAAATCCAAAGATTAAGGAAAAATCCGGAGATATGGCAGCCCTGGTAGTCACAACACAGGATTTGGCGTACAAGTAACAAGACATTGTTTTTTTCTCTTATCTGGAGCCTGGCTCCTCTACAAAGCATGCTTAATGCTGAAATAAAGCTAACTGAAACATCATGCCTTAGGATAAGGGCTGAACCTGTTCAGAGCTGGACTGAGGGAAGTTACTACTATTTTCTAATTATGATGATAGAACGTATTGTTTCAAATTTGGCTGGGTAACACAAGACAAATGTACAACTAGATAAATGTGATGAAATGACTTATTTCTCTTTATTTACAGTGAATTTGATGAAATACTTTAATTAACCAATTACCCCATAGCCTGTTTTTAATTTTGAAGACAGGTAATCACTTAAAGTACGTTGAAAGTAAAGCAGAATGCACCTTACGGTGCATTCTGCTTTACTTTCAGCCTGCTTTAAGCTACCATCTACTAAGATGTACAGTAGGAAATATTTCCTATATTGCATATGCATTACTGTATGAAATGGAACTATTTCCTTCAAAGAGGAGTATATGTACAGTCGGCTGAGCTGTCATTCGGACTGAAAGTAGACTTTAACTTTGTATATTATTTATTTTTTACTTTAAAGGAGGAATAATTTAAAGGCGTAAAAAGAAGTATTTTATGGGGAAATGGGTTAATAAAAGTCTTTGATGAATGATGTGTTCAAGGTACAGTCAAACTCATATTAAGTGACAACTCAATATAGAAGCCTGGAGAAAACTCTAATAACAGGTGACTGATAAATGCAGGGTAAAAATTATTATTTTTATCCTTCATTAAAATAACCACCTATAGCAGCAAGTGGTCTTCAATTTATCAATTGAGAAGTCACCTAAAATAGGTCTGACCAATAATTGTAGTTACGATGAAGTATCACCAACAGTAGATACAATGCTCATTCAATGGAATACCCTGCACTCAATGATTTTCTACCATGTAAGTCCACTTATTTTCGACTTCAAGGATATGTCACAATTCTGCACAATCAATTCATTCTGTTTGTCAGCTGCAATATCCATTTGTCTGATATCTGATATCCACACTCAAACCTGTATTAAACTGCCACTCAAGTAAATGAAATAATGCTTATTACTGTACAGAACAAAGGCAATGCAGAAAATTAATCTCTTTTTTCTTGAAGGACGCCAATAGAAGCTTTACTGCATTACTTTGTTTCTGTTTTAAGCAGTAATTAAGCACAGGCCCCGTTCTTCTGTAAAAGTCTCACAATATATCTTCTACAAAGCATAATTATGAGTTTCACTTATTCTTCACAATTCACTTTGATGAAACTGGACTTTATACACAGTAAATGGATAGTTAACTGTTTTAGTGCCGACTAAGCGTCTTCCTTGCTAAAAACCCACAATGAGTATTCTGTACCACATGCTGGTGACACTACTAAACACTTGCAGAACTGCAGTACATATGGGACCATTTGTTTTTTGTCTTGACACTCAATCCACCTCTGACAGTTCATGAGAACATGTGTTGTTAGTCCTACCCGTCCGCCAATGTTCTACAACTACCGGACCTCACCTTTACTCTTCAGATATTCCTCGTACTGTGATGGTGTGTTCTTAAACATGTTTATTTTCTTCTTAATCTGTTTGGGTGTCTCCTGGTAGTGATTTTTTCTGTCTCTAGCCATGGCCTGAAAAATAGTACAGATTGTAATAACAATACTCGAGAGATGACTGTGGCTGTATTTACACATTCAACCCTAGCGACGAGTATACTCATCATTTACAAACAGTGTACCTGTGAGGATTACGCTTGTCCCATGCAAACAATGTAGACACAAATAATGCTCCCTTACTGCATGAACTATGAATTGTAAAACAATTACTTCATCAAAAAATAAATGAGTCTATATGAAAATCAAACATAGTAATTCCTTATTAAGATGAAGACAAGAGGAGAAATATCCTGTGTGTTATTGTGAATAATGCTTTACATTTCATGCGAAATATCGCGGCCCAGAATGATCCCTGCACAAGAACTCTTTTCCTACAGTTGAAGACCTTCATTACCTTGTAGTCATCTGCATATTTGTCCAGCATATATGTACAGAAGAGGACATCAGGCCCTGACAGTTTGTTGGTCTTTGCAGCGGGAATATTGGCCTCAGCTTCTAGGGCTGTCACAATGATAAACAACAAAATTTAGTGATTGGAATTTGGAAATGAGCCAGATAAAACCGAATGATATAGACCAATTACTCCATAGGCACACATTTTAACCTTTAACCTATTTACGCCACTGAAGAAAATACATGTAGTTCCAATTTAAAGAGTTATGAATGTACACCAAACAAAATATTATCTTTACCTTAACTGACGGAAGCTTAAAGCAGGCTGAAAAATAAAGCAGAATGCACCTTTAGGCGCATTCTGCTTTACTTTCAACCTACTTTTAAGTGGTGGTCAGACAGTCTGTACTCAAAAGTTGAAATAGGATATGGAGTAAAGGGTAAACTGGATACACTTCTGCTTTAGCATATAGTATTACTTTTTAAAACAAAGTAGACTCAGATAAAACAGATGTATTTCATTGTTTATATCACTATAGGTCCTATGAGCAAAAAGACTTTTGTAAAGAATGCAACTTTGTATTTAAACAGTTTGGGTTTGAATTAGATGTTGATTAAGCCTTTATCTGATCAGGATCCTACTTTACTGACATACTGTAATATAATTATAGTATATAATAAGTATATAATATAACTGTGATAATACTGATTATAACTTTTATAAACATGGTATTCCTTTTGTAATATAACCATGCACAATGATAAAGGGAGGCTAATCAGTTGCACACATGTTTTATTGTACCAGCATTGTCTCCCTTGATCTCATTTCTTTTTTTGTAAATAATAAAAATACAGACTGTACCTCTTGAAAAATATATCATAGGATTCCCATACTGGATAACAAATACCATTGTCTAATTTTTTAACATATTGTCTAATTTTGACATTACATGTACCGATATATTAATTTTTAACTCAACTGAAAATAATACGTATATACATGTATTCACTATTGTGACTACTCATTAGAATTGTCTTGAAGAGGTGATTCTAAATTTAATATAAGTAGGTGGAGATATAAGGAGAAAACAAAACAAATATTAAATTAAGAGTTGCTTATTATGAATCTTCTCACCTTGGACTACAAACTCTTTTGTCGCTGCTTTTGTTGTTCTTTTATCAGCTACTTTTGACTTGGTCTAAACATGCAAATAAAGAAAATATTACGTATAAAAGCATTAAATTATGACAAATCAAATATAGGCTTTTCTTTTGAGGGATGACTTAACCCATTAAGCCTTAGATACACATTTTTACATATTCAACATATTTCTCCACTGAACAAAATAGTTACAATGAATGAATGTTATTTACATTCAAGAATATTTTTCATAAAAAAATATTTTCTGTATTCTAGAAGAGAGAATCTTAAAGGGACTCGCAACCGGATGGTGTACTTGTCAAAATAAAATAAAATACTCAAATAAAGCAAATTTGTGGCATTATTTGGCTTCTGACATTAAAAAAATATGATCAGTCCAAAAAAAGTCTCAAGAATCGTCACCGAATCTTAGATTTTTAGATATTTTCCATCGTTTTTCTATACCGACTAGTAGACGGTATAGTTCGTTGTTGTTGCTTCTCTACACGGGCTCAGACATAAACACGAGCCGAATTACGAAGTTGTATGCACTTTCGATGGCTACACATTGAAATACGTTAAATCGATCCGAGATAAACGGATAGTTCCGTGGTCCATTGGTCTTAGCGGTTTCCCCTATTTTGCCTTCTGCCCTGGGTTCGAATCCCACCAGAGACCAAATTTTTTTTTATTGAAATACATTTTTTTAAACAGAATTTCTTATCCTAATCTAATTCTTTACCATTTATGTAAGCGTTTGACACATATTTACAAATTACTATTTTTAATGCACCATCTGGTTGCGAGTCGCTTTAAGCAGGTTGAAAGTATAGAAGAACTTATCTTGAGGGGCGCATTATGTTTTACTTTCAACCTGCTTTCAGTAATCACCTATCTTCAATACTAGAAACAGGCTATGGGGAAAGGATTAAGGCAGGATAAAGAAAACAGAAAGTGCATTTTCTAAAACCTTTACAGTTGGGAAAACCAGATCTGTTTCTTTGCAACAGTGGGGACTACTTGCCTGACAAAACATCACTTACAATGTAATAAGTTATTAAAACACTTTAGCCTATTTATACACCTTTTCACACCTTTAATGTTTTCCACCACTGAGGAAAATAGTTCCAGTTTATACAGTCATGAATATGTACCATGAGAAATAGTTTCTGTATCCTAGAATACTGTAGCTTAAAGCAGGCTGAAAGTAAAGCAGAATGTGCAGAATGTGCCTCAACCCTTTGAACCCTAGTTCCACTGTTTGTTATAATGCCAAACATTGACAAAAACAACCATAAAATTCAGAAATGGACTAGACTAAAATGGAAACTGGAATAGTCCATTTAAAGCTTCAGGGAGGAAAGAGTTAATGCCCATTCTGCTTTACTTTCAACCTGCTTGAAGTGCTCACATGTCTTCAAAACCAGAAACAGACTTAAGGCCCATTCTGCTTTACTTTCAACCTGCTGAAAGTGGTCACATGTCTTCAAACCTTGAAACAGGCTATCTATGGAGTATTGGGTTTAAGATTCAACAACAGAATATGGCAAACATCGATGTCTCATCAAATAAAAGCAATAGACAATATGCCTATCTTCATGTCAAACTTCTAGAACTGAATGCCTACATCAACCAGACCAATTCCAATTACAGTAAATCTAGACCATTTTGATTTCAACATTATATTGCAAAATGACAAACAGTCCAGACACCTTTCAGGTGCCTTCTGATTAAGGTCTACATTATTTTCCATTCAGTTTATACCTTTAACTTATTTTGCTCTTTCAAACAGTTTAGAAATTATATTAACACATTAACCTATTACTCTATAAATACACATTTTTATCAAATTTATACCTTTAATTTATTCCTCCACTGAAGAAAATATTCAAAATAACTCCAATTTGTACAGTTATGATTATGTATCATAAGATTTTTTCTCTATTGTAGCAGATGGTAGCTGAAAGCAGGCTGAAAGTAAAGCAGAATGTGCCTTAAGGTGCATTCTGCTTTACTTTCAACCTGCTTTAAGTGGATACCTGTCTCCAAAACTAGAAACAGGCTTTGGGGTAATGGTTTAACAAAACACTCATCTATACTGCGACTTCTCATTAGAGCCAACCCTAAGAAATACTTTTAATTAGATGTAACAACCTATGATTCAGTTGAGACATCAGGATTTAATAATTTGAAAAATGTGCTGATCTGGCCAGTGGAGATATGGATATGGGGGTGCATGTATAATGATCAGTGATAATTTTAGAAATCAGATGAATGAGTCCTCGGGATGCACATTCTGTAAAACAAATGAGTCTGTGACACTAACATTGAGTACTTGAGGTGAAAAATTAACCCAATATCCCACTACTTATTTCTAGTTTTGAAGACAGGTGAAAGTAAAGCAACTACTTGCTAGGATATAGAAAGTATTTCTAATATTGCATATTATATAAGTGGAACAATTCACTTCAGTGGAAGAATACATTAAAGGCATAAAATTGTGTAATATGGGGTTATGGGTAAATAAAGGCCATAAAAGCTATGGGTCCATGGGACTCGCAACTTTTCAAATAATGAGTCCCTGGCAAATTTAATGAGTATAGGACTCAGGATGCATCTAGGTAAAATTATCACTTATGATGTATATCAATGTCAGAAAAATAATGACAATTACCAGAATAGTTGGTTCTTTAAAATTTTTGTTTGGATCTGCACACAATCCCATTTCTTCCAGGTTCTTATTCAATGACTTCCTTTGGTCCCATGCCGATTTAATCTGGTCACTGAAACATAGAAAATTCAAAATTGAAAGGAATGATGTCTCTTTTAAGTTTCAATTGAAAGAGACTGAAAAACAAAGGCCAAAAAACTTGATTTGTAAACGACTGTTAGGTGTCTATATAATTTAACATGAAAAAAAAAGATTTATTAGACAATGAAATTTGACTGTTAAAACTTTTTAATTCACACAAAACAATGCATCTAATATTTTTTATTGTATATACAGCTTTTCCCGGCATAAATGCCAGAATTTCACATTTAATCAAACATGTACATGTATAAATTATAATATCACAATAGACTAGTTTAACCATTTACAACATAGAAGCATCTTTTAGTGCTTTTAATTTATTACTTTGCTCACGAAAAAAGTTCCAATTAATTCAATAATGAACATGTACATAAGAAATATTTTCTATATCCTAGCAGATGGTACATGTAGCTTAACCCATTACCCAATAGCCTGTTTCTAGTTTTGAAGACGGTTTACCACTCAAAGCAGGTTGAAAGCAAAGCAGAATGTGCCTTAAGGCGCATTCTGCTTTACTTTCAGCCTGATTTAAGCTTACATCTGCTAAATATAGAATATATTTTTATTTTATCAAACATATTTGTGTTTGTATAAATTGCAACTATTTTCTTCAATTGAGGAATAAATCTAAGGCGTAAAAAGGTGTATTTATGGGTTACTGGGTTAAAGCAGGCTGAGAGTAAAGCAGTATGCTCCTTAAGGCCCATTCTTTTTTACTTTCAACTAGCTTCAAGTGGACTGCACTGTTTTATAAACCAGAAACACTGGCTTTTAGGTAAAGGTTTAAGAAAAAGGATTTAATCGGTTTTTTTTTGTCAATTCTATAGCTATTATTCAACTTTGGTCCCAACGCAAAAACTTCCAAAAAGTATATTGCCCCCTCCCCCCCCACCTCAATTTTCAGCAATATATTCCGATTTGAAATTGCTTTCAGAAAAATAAGTCCTAAGCTATCATTCTAAAGCTTAATTAGGCCTAAAAAAAAATATGTGTGTTTCTGGTTTCACCCTCTCAAAATTTAAGAGTAGGTCGGTAGGAAAAAGTTTTTATTTTTTAAAAAGTTTTTATATAGGGTATATATGCAGATTTTTTTTTACAATCAATTGAATCAAAGGATATATATATATATGACAAATAATGACCTTGCTCTTGTTGTACTAAACATTCAAAGTGTCTGAAATGATTTATCTTGATTTGCAAGTTTAAATTGTGAGGTATTTCATAATATAATTATGTGAAATAGTTCTTGTTTCAATCTGAAAACCATTGCAAAAAAATTGCATCAAATAAATATTATATTTCAAAAAAATGTGTGTGTTTGCTTTTAATACAGGTTTTTTTCCCTTCTGTAACAGGCGCCTTATAACGGCCCCCTTCCCCTCCCGTATCTTTTAATTATCTCGTATATTTTTCTTTAAAAACTTTAGGGTCGGGGTAAAAAATAGGGTCGGTCGGAAACCGGAAACACACATCTTTTTTTTAGGCCTTAAGGAATCAGTCTAACCAGAAATAAGTTGTATATATGTTTACATGTAAATAGTGTTCCTGGTCAAATTAATTGAAACAATTTTTGGTAAGTCAATTAATTGATACAATTTCATTCATTTTAGGTGCACATTTCCAAACTTTTTAGTCATTTGATGCAAAAACTCCCAATCCCTTGATCCAGGAATATGGGGCACTCATGCTGATGAGGGGGTTGCTCACAAGCACTTGAGTGGCTGAATCTGAGCAAAGCTTGGGGTATGGCCTTGCAAGAATTTGGTGGGAACCCCGTCTCTAGTCAGGTGCACCACGGAATTATACAACACCGAATCGTAACTGAACATAGTTAAATAGGCGAGCGTCTCAGCTCTCGCAACATTTGGATTTTGCAAGATGATGTGTCATGTGACAACATCTTCACTTTATGCCGCATTCTTCCCCATTTTCTGGGGGAAAATTTACCGACTCAAGTGTATTTATTGACATTTCAGTGGATTTAAAGGAATTGGGGACAATCACATTCCTATCAATTCAGGGAAGTATAAACCAGTGAGATGGGCATCCAGGGCTCCAGATAATTTTGCTTCTAATCAGTACAGTACTGATCAATTTTGAAAACAATCAGTCCCCAGATTTTTTAATCAGTACACATGGATTTGCAATTCATCGGCAGATCGCGGGTTAAATGGACAACTTTAGAAGAAAGGAAAAATAATACCTCAGTAATTATGCTATACAAAGTTTGAAATAACCTAATAGTTGTAGACCATAAACATCTACATCCATCCAGAAATCTCAACGTTGTCATACCCTTCTCTACTAGGACACAGTATCACTCAAACTCATGAAATCTTTCTACGTACCATCAGACTTTGGAATAAACTACCACACAGCACTAAATGCCAGTGACAGTCTCAAAAGCTTCACTGCCAGCCTCAGATCTCACAACACCTAACTGCATAAGTTGTTTTAAACTTGTTTAACCTCTGTTTATAATTGATCTTTCAGCTCTGCATTGTTTATCATTGTTTACTATTTAACACTGTCCCTGACCTCCCTGTTATTGTCAGAAATTGACAGTAGGGAGTAATAAAGTAGAGGTAGAAGATAAAATGTTAGATTCTTAAAAATCGTAATTTACCTACATGTATGTAAATAGTATCTAACATTTTAACCGCTTATGCGGGGTTTTTTCTCCGCCGATGAAACAACGTTCGAATTTATATTGTTCAACAAACAACCACAAGTTTCTTTGTTGTTGTTTCTGCTAAGGTTTATAGTCCCGCATAAGCTTTATCAGATGCGTCATCCCATTGTCTCAGGATTGGGACAATGGTCAGCATCATGCCTATTATTGAGTGGACTTTGATTTTTAAAAGTCTACGACACACGGTATTCCCAGGCGGTCATCCATCCAAGTACTAACCGGGCTCGACGTTGCTTAACTTCGGTGATCGGACGAGAACTGGTGTTTTCAATGTGATATGGCCGTAGACACCATCGGTTTCATTAGGTGTTAGTTCCTTTTAAATCAGATAGCTGACAACCGACGGTGTTCAACGTTCTATCGTTTTTCTGACTCTTCCATGCTAAGATTGACATTTTGTTGCGAGGTTTTCAACCAAAACACTTTTCGGAGAACTTGGATTTTATCGTCCATATATCAATGCTGCAGACATAGATGTATATGCGAGTGCGTAGTAACGTCCCTTAGCTAACGGTGCGCAAGTAAAAAAATCACCATACGATAAAACGAAGCTTCATTACGAAACCGCAAATCAATAAAATTTGACATGTCGCGGTTGACTATTTGCAAATATCGGTATGACAAAAACTCGGCTTTTGAATTGATAGACGCGTCCCCGAGAATTTCTCGCGTACACAGTACTTCAATATTTTTAGATTAACGTGTACACGGTCAAAACGTTCGCGTATTTCACTGAGTACGCGGGCTTATCTGGAGCCCTGGGCATCTACTTGCTAGGCATGAGCACAAAGTCAAAAATACTCCAGAGGAGTTGATGCAGAGTATTGAAAGAAGAAGAAGAGCAATGCTTTGATACAGACATTAACCATATCGACTACTGATACTAGTATAGGGAAACATGTTTTTCTAGTGTATTTTTACTGGCTTTATTATTGGTATAAGGGCTCAAAAACATTATCGTAATTATTAAGTCTCGCGAGGTTTATTTTGTGCTGGACAGATTGGCGAGATAGCGTGAGGTTGCGATTCCCTGTGTAATATAATTCTGAAGGTGCCCTATATGACAGATAATCACTGGGAACCAGCGTCAAGGACACCTCCAACTTCCAACACAAGACAGCCTTTTCTCCTACTCAACGACCAGTGGCAACAGACGGCCACCACAGCAACGTCCAAACAGTAACAGTATGAATAAGCATGATCATGATGGTTACTAGAATAACCGGAATACACCTAAATATACATATAATATTGATCATAAAACAGTTTCAGATGATGTATAAACATATTTTATGTACATTTTTATGTACTAATTTATTAAATTTGCATAGAAAATATGCAATTTGTGGGTCATAAATGGTTTTCTGTTGAAATCGTACCCGAAATACACTGTTAAAGCCACTATATTACTCCCACATAAACAGAATCTAACATTTTTCTTACATGAAATTTATGTCACTATCGTAAGCGTTCCATATAAAAAGAAGTAATACGTGGTGATATTTGAAGCAATATTGCTAACGAACAGTGAAATTTGTGGAAACAAGTAATCAAGTTTGTTTATTTTTGAATAGCGACGAAAATTTACGGACATACTCGGTAAAGCTCATTTGCATAATTCTATACAACAAGTCGAGTGCTTTACAACCAAAGAGAGACAACTCCTTTAAGTTTGGCCGTTAAACTGATGCAATGATACACATTGTCGCGGCCGAATCAATCACGTGACCTTTATGCGATCGATCGAGAGTTCTCGGAACCAGCCCGTAATCTTATTTGTAAACAAACCCGCTTATAATGTAAACCACCACGATAAGAATTCGACACATTTAGGTAGGATTCTTTATGAAGTGGGTGCATATGTCAGGCTTCTTACACTCGATTTCACTTAGTTTTAATACATAGAAAATGCACACATATAAGAAATTGCGCGTTTTAAACACCAATTTGAGCGGGATTGTGCCTTTAAATTCTCACGCATGTGTAATTCTCACATGACACATTACAAAGTGTATTTCGGTTATGATTTCAACAGAAAACCATTTATGACCCACAAATTGCATATTTCCTGTGCAAACTTAATATATTAGTACACAAAATGTATTTATGCATCATCTGAAACTGTTTTATGATCTATAATAGGTATATCTAAGTGTATTTCGGTGTATTCCGGTTATTCTAGTAACCCTGATCATGATACTGACCATCGTCTGAACCCTGATGACAATATTAACTATTTCTATTTTTTCTATTTATTACTTCTACACCATCAATTCTGATGATTATGAGAAGGGGCACTTTTTAGGTGCACCAATGGGTCTCACAGTACCCCGCCGATCACTTTAACCACAGAATTATACACTGACGGAATCGAAACCTCGCGCTATATCGTAAATCTCGTGCGGCGGATACGAGACTCGCGAGACTTGATAAGAGACTGTCTATCGGTAGTCAATATGATAAATGTGTGTTTTCGAAGCATTGTTCGCAGGGTTTTATTCCCGTGAATTGATAGGAATGTCCACATAGTCGTTTAAATCCTATAAAATGTCAATAAAAACACTCGAGTCGGTAAATTTCACGCCAGAAATCGCGGACAACGAGGCAAAGAAGTGAAGATGTTGTCACGTGACACATAATCTCGCAAAATTCAACCGCCGCGAGAGCTCAGGTACTCGCCTATTCAATTTCGCTTAGTTGCTATTCCGTTTTGTATAATTCCGTGCTTTAACCTGACACCGACGAACCAGTCGTAATGCTAACCCGAAATCCTGAGCACCAAGGAGGGAAGCCATTAATTACTACCAATTTTCAAGTCTTTGGTTTGACCCGGCCGGGGATTGAACCCGCAGCCCCACACTGCAAGCAGACGCTCTACCACTAAGCCACGGAGATGATGCATCTGAAAAAGATATGTGGGACAAAAAAATTAGCAGAAACATTTGCAGACCCGGCCGGGAATTGAATCCACAACCTCCCACACTGCAAGTGGACGCTCTGCCACTAAGCCAACGAGATGATGCATCTGAAAGATATGTGGGACAAAAAAATTAGCAGAAACATTACAACAGCTTTTGCAGAGGTACCCGTTGACCATGGTGCGTTTTGACCATAAACACGTAGGGCTGCGCAGCTGTAAGTGTAAGGAAACACTTACAAAATTGACTCTTATTGAGTTAGTCGGCGAGTTAGTCTAGGCCATTTGATTTGGAACTCAGCCTCAATCTCATTAAGGAATTTCTGCACGAGTAAAATACGTTACCATTTGATCGTTGGCAGCTTTTTGGACTTTTTCCAATTTCTTTTTCTATTTTTGTCATAGTTAAACTTGTTTTGTCGCTGCTTTTTGGTAGGTTTTCCCATATTTGCTTGACTTTAAAAGTTTGTTTACAGTTTTCTTTTTCCGCAGCACGTGTATGTCAATATGCTCATATTCGTATTTTGCCTCGTTTCAAATATGAGCTATTCAGCAAGAAAACAAATACATTTTACTGATGAATTAAA
Source organism: Gari tellinella (assembly GCA_922989275.2). Taxonomy (NCBI): domain Eukaryota; kingdom Metazoa; phylum Mollusca; class Bivalvia; order Cardiida; family Psammobiidae; genus Gari; species Gari tellinella. Next base: position 54,604,635 of record OV277866.1, read on the forward strand.
ACATTTGTGTTAATAAATGAAACAAAGCGAGTTTATCTAAAATCAAACTTTTAGAAGCCAAAAAACTTTGTTCGAACATTTCACTACATTTTGAACATTATATAATGAACTATCGATACAGTCGACCACCATTTTATTGAGGCTTTTATTTTAATATTATACTATTTATTCAACAGCAAACGCATTGTTTTGTCACAGAATACATGATATATACGTAGCAATTATACATTCAAAAGTGAACACAAATTCCAGTCATAATAAGCATCTGTCGTAAAACGGTTGCATTTTGATTCTGATTGCCCGTACTGATAGCCAAACTAGAACACACGAACCGCTGAGGACGCGAAGTGTAGCTATGAACAAAAATAAATCTGAAGAACCTTCGGAGATAGTATGGTATATAGACAAACCAGAAGTCAAAGAAGTTGCAACTAATAACAAATTTCTGGAACTACCAAAACTGCGATGGAATCCTTTCACATACACATTTACAATAGGTATTTTGTTAAAAGGTTGTTACTTCGGACCTGTATCGGTTCGAACCCTTACATAAGTTTTGTTGTTTATTTTTTAGATACTGTAACAGAAAGATCTGGTGAATAAAAGTCGGGACCCGACATGGACTCGAACCCAGGGTCAACACCGCTTACCATACACACTTTTTTGACCTAGTGACCTTGACCTTTGTCCTACTTTCGTAAAAAATAATTTAATGGCTATAACATTGTGTTTTCCAGTGCTACGGCATGCCCTCTTTGTTTTACACTTAGCGAGCACGGGCACTCGGGGACAACAAACCCGAAATCTACATAAGTTTGTGCAGCAGGGCGTTTAATCTAATTCTTTTTTTACGCATTTTTATCTGAATAGGTCCTATGAATACTACGAATGTCTTACATACGTTGCAAAAGCGCGATTTTACGGAAAATTATAATTATTTTTTTCTCCCAGCAAGACCGACACAATCCGAATGAAGGACTGAGCGTATGTGTATGACATTATAAAAAACTGGAAAAGGAATAGTAGGCGTAGGGCTTTCATATTTTGTATATAATATTACTTGTATCAAGACCCTCCCAACCGCATACTAACGTTTTTGACCATGTGACCTTGACCTTTGGCCTATTTAATCAAACTTTAACCAAATACATGTACCTTAACCTTGGCTATCAATCATGCATTTTTGCACCTTGACTTTTAATACTTAACTTTGCATGTGTCTTTCCTGTGTCAAGACCTTTCAAACTATATAAACCTTTTTGACCTTGTGACCTTGACATTGACCTTTGGCCTACTTTTGTAAAATAAAATTAAATGACTATAACATTTGCACCACTGGGCCTAGAGCTTTCATATTTTGTTTGTATATTAAAATTTGGTGTGTCTAGACTTTTCCAACCATACCAACATTATTTTACAAGTGACCTTGACCTTGAACTTTGACCTATTTAATCAAAATTTAACCAAAAACCTTTAATTTGGCTGTACTTCTTTTGCACCTGGGCCTTTTAAAAAGTGCATGTGCCTTCCCGGTGTCAAGACCTTTCCAACCATACAAACCTTTTTGACCTTGTGACCTAGACCTTTGACCTTCTTTTGTTTAAATCTTAAAAGGGCTATTTCATTTGCACCAGTAGGCCCAGGACTTTCTTATTTTGTTTGTATATTACTTGTGTCAAGACCTTTCCAAGCATACCAACGTTTTTGCCCTTGTGACCTTGACCTTTGACCCACTTTAGTATAATTTTTTATATGCCTATGACATTTGAACCAGTAGGCCTAGAGCTTCCATACTTTGTATGTACATTATATCTGTCTTGTGTTAAGACTTCTCCAACCATGCCAATGTTTCATTTATCATGCATCCTTGACGTTTGACCTACTTTTGCAAATAAGCATTATATTACAGAACATGATGCTGGCTGGGGGTATTTGTGTTTCACAAACACATTGCTTTTCATCTGATCATCACCAAACTTTCTGAAAATGTTTGTTGACATGAAATGGAAACCAAGTTTGATAACCAGCGGCACCAATTCATGCAAGGCCCTTTGGAGTTATGACCCTTGAATTCCTCAAAATTGTCCTTTTATGGCACTCCACAACAGTTTCTGCTCTCTAACTCGTACATTTTACATTCGATACTGAGTCTGGATTTCACTCCCTGTACCATCGGGGGCATTCTTGTAACTGGGACACGCTCTTTTTTATAAAAGAATAAATTTAGAATTTGGATTGTTTACAAAATTGGGAATCATTTTTGGCCGGTTTGAAAATGCGGTCTATAGATTGGCGAATGCCGTCCGTCCGTCTGTCCGTCCGTCCTCACTTTGGTTGACCTTTTTGTTAGTGTCAGTTTTAGCCAAAGCTTAAGTCCTACAGCAACCAAATTTGGCATGTACAGTAATAGTGAGGTCATCATCACATGCTGTGGGTAACAAGGTCACTGTAACCTAGATTTCACGGTCCAATGACTTAGAGAATTCTTGGTTAACCTTTTCGTTTGCGTCTTGGTTTACCTTTTTGTTAGTGTCAGTTTTAGTCAAAGTTTAAGTCCTACAGCAACCAAATTTGGCATGTACAGTTGTAGTGAGGTCATCATCACATGCCATGGGTAACTAGTTCACTGTGACCTAGATTTCAAGGTCGAATGACTTAGCAAATTCTTGGTTAACCTTTTCGTTTGGGTCTTGGTTTACCTTTTTGTTAGTGTCAGTTTTAGTCAAATTTAAGCCCTACAGCAACCAAATTTGGCATGTGCAGTTGTAGTGAGGTCATCATCACATGCAATGGGTAACTATATTATATATGTATATATACAAAGCAAAAGTGCAGACAATCCGGCCATACCGACTGATTGATTGATTGATTGATTTTATTTTGGCAATAGTGGCATAACATGGCAATACAAATGCATACACATATAATGAAAACTATAACAAATAATGCATATACATGAAAATGCACATGATATGCTCACCAATACCAAGGATTTCACAAAAAAGGGAAAACATATTTTCCCTTATTTCCATTGTGGTCCCCGATACTAGTGGCAGATCCATGAAAGTCATGCATTGGTTACATAAACAAAATAATAATTTAAATATTTGGCAGGTTTCAAGATCACATAGTTTATGAAAATATCACATATTGCATTAGTTAAATTATGAATTATTCTTGAAAGACATAAGTAGACTTCTTATCATAAACTTGTTATGATGTTACTGGCATAAGAATAATTATATGTATAACACTCAATAAATTATATGACCATAAACGGAAGTTATTGCACAATATATGCCGCGTTGCGATAATTTAAAAGGTCCTACAAGAAACAGAACTTTACCCAGATTTAAAAAGAATTGAATAAATTTAAAAAAGATCAATCAATCTTGTCACATACAAGATATGACATTTTGATATAAAATAGAGTTGGTTTCATAAAAATTTAATATATTAATCTGTAAATATATATTAGGAAACATACACAAAGTCATGAAAGCCCATTATAGGTTTCTCGTTACAATTTCTCATTGGGAATGGGTCCGTTAACCCTTTACCTGATAGCCTATTTCTAGAATTGAAAATAGGTTACTACTTAAAGCAGGTTGAAAGTAAAGCAGAATGCGCTTAAGGCGCATTCTGCTTTACTTTCAGCCTGCTTTAAGCTATCCTGTTCTAGAATATATAGAAAAAATTCCCTATAATATATATTAATGACTGATTAAATTGGAACTATTTTCTTCAGCGGAGGTATAAATCATATCCGCTAAAAGTCGCTCCTATAAGGGAAAGGGTTAAACAGACCTGTGGATGCACCAGAAAAAGGCCTGCCACCCAAGTGCCTGTACCTGACCATATTCAATCCGGCTACAGACAATATGCTATATTTAACCCCTTTCCCGTATTAGTACTATTACAAGCAGGGACACTTATGAGGTGCACCAGGGACTGAGACCGGCCGGTAACCTTATCCTGAAACGGAGTTGTAATGCTTACCTGAAACCTAGAGCGCCAAGGAGGGAAGCCATTACTACCAATATTTACTAAGTTATTGGTTTGATCCGCCTGGGGATTGAACCCGCAACCTCCCACACTGCAAAGGGATGCTCTACCACTGAGCCAAGCTAAGACAAGAGTTAGACCTTTCCATGCACGCAAAATCTTGAAATGGGTGAACCCCTGTGACCTTGACCTCAGACTCTGCTTTTAAGTTTTGAAATCTTTGTTGTCTCTCAGACAACTTTTATTATCTGCAGAAGAAGTAGAAGTGTTGTCTGTCTTACAGTTTGATATGTCCTTTAAATCAGTCTCATTAACCCCTAAATTTAAAATTGACATTTCAAGTTACCAATTACGTATACATACATGTAGTCCCTTTATTAATAGTTTGAATTATTTTTATACATGTACATGTGTATATACAGTTGCCAAACAGAGCATACCCTAATGAGAGGGTCCCTCTTATCTTGGTCTGCATTGTTTGCATCTAGGGCAAAGTGTATTCTCCAAAGGTACACATTTTGAATAGGTCACAGATCCTATGTATTGTTACTTCTCATTAGAATTGTCATTAGAATTCTAATGATAGGTGTTATCTTAGGGTTTAATGTAGAAAATCAAATAAAGAATTTAGTTGTTGAAATCCCCCCCCCCCCCCCTCCCCTTATCTGGAGCTCTACTGTGTACTTATCACTTTTATGCAGTGTTTGGTAAGTGATGAGTTTTTACTTGTCATTTCAGTTCAATGGGGTAAATAGTTTTATTATTGTTTCATTACCAGGTCTAACAGGAGCTGTAACATCACTTCTCTATGGTTTACACTGTACAATGAAGGATAAGAGGGACATGATACAGAAAATGATGGAAGCGAGAGTGGCGTTTCAGGCAGTAGCTGTGGTATCTGTGGTAGCTGGCATGTTTTGGTTCAACAAAGAGCTAGAGAAAGTCAAAGACAAGTCGAAGAGACTGGAATAATACAACTTTTGTTCCTTATATTTTATAAGTTAAAGTTATATGTACAGTATAGCCCCTCTATTATGACCACTGAAAAAAGGCTTATTGATTTGTATGAAAGACATGTGAGAGCTTAAAGCATGGTGATAGTAAAACAGAAAACTCCTAAAGGAGTTTTCTGTTTTACTGTCACCTTGCTTTAAGCAGCCACCTGGTTTAAACACCTAATAATTAACACATTTTAGTGATCATTAAAGGAGGGTTTTACTGTACCAATGTACATAAGTTGTAAATAGAAGTGAATGTGATAATGTCCCTGTACAGCATAGTTCACAAAGTTGTACTGTTAAATCTAGGAAACAATTTGTATATAATTTGAATTATGTATAGTAATTAAGGTTCTACTATTATGACTGTTCACCCGTTACCCCATAGACTGTTTTAGTTTTGAAGATAGGTGACCACTTAAAGCAGGTTGAAAGTAAAGCAGAATGTGCCATAAGGGGCATTCTACTTTACTTTCAGCCTGCTTTAAGCTAACATCAACTTAAATATAGAAAATATTTTTTATCATATATATTCATGACTGTATAAATTGGAAGTTTTTCTTCCATGGAGGAATAAATTGAAAGTGTAAAAAGGCTTTTTTTATGGTGGTAATGGGTTAAGCTGCTAGCAGAAGGTTTGTTAACTCATTGACCCCTGAAAATTTCCAATTAGGCAAATACTAATCCTTAATCAATTATTTAGGGTACTGGTAGTTTTTACAACGTACAGTAGAACCTCTCTATTACGACCACTAAATTGTGTCATATATTAGTTGTTTAAGACAGGTGAATGCTTAAAGCAATGTAAAAGTGAAACAGAAAGCTCATACAGGAGCTTTCTGTTCCACTTTCACATTGCTTTCAGCTGTCACCTGTCTTTTATACTGACAATTAGCTTTCTTTTTAGTGGTCGTAATAGAGAGGCTCTAGTGTTTTTCGATATGATAAGCAATACAGATCCTGATAAGAGGAGTCTTTTAGGATTCTTCTCATCAGGGTGTACACCCTGCATTATGACAAGTTAATTCCTTCCATTTATGCAACATGTATTTGTAAAGATGGAGTATGCACATAACTAGGGTTTAATGGCCTAGGGCAAGTGGCTACTAAAAGCAAAATTATAAGAAGAAAATCAGTAAAATGTTCCAAGATTTCTGCTTTACATTACCCTGCTATTAAACTTAATGCAAGGGTCTATTCAGAAGAGTAAGTTGACTTAAACCCATCACCCCATAAATATGACTTTTAACGCCTTTAATTTATTCCCATACTGAAGAAAATAGTTATTTATACTGTTACAAATAAGAATCATAAGATATAGTTTCTATATTCTAGCAGAAAATAGCTTAAAGCAGTCTGAAAGTAAAGCAGAATGCGCCTTAAGGCGCATACTGCTTTACTTGCAACCTGCTTTAAGTGGTCACCTGTCTTCAAGATCAGACAGTCTGATCAGGGTCTGCATGGTATTCCCGTACATGTAGGATTTGTCTGAGCTGAATCTGTACTCTTTCCTGAGGAAACGTTTCCATAGCCAATGTGCCCTAATAGTTTGGGTTATAGATAATAGACAATGGGTTAAAGGGTATTAACTTTGTGAACAGCTTAGAAATAGAAAAGGAGCCGAACAAACTGACTTGATATTTGATCAGGATTCAAGGTGTTCCATACTTGTATCATTGTTTCTAAGTCCAGATAATTGTTAAGCATGCAATAGTACATGTATTATATTGAAATTGTTACATTGTGAGTGATATGTAGTCAAACCTGTATTAAGTGCTCATCCAATGACAATGACAATGACAATAAGCAGTATTTTTACAGGTGGCTTGTAAATGCAAGATTAACCCTTTACCTCATAGCTTGTTTCTAGTTTTAAAGACAGGTGACCACTTAAAGCAGGTTGAAAGTAAAGCAGAATGTGCCTTAAGGCACATTCTGCTTTACTTTCAGTCTGCTTTAAGCTAAAATCTGCTAGGCTATATAAAATAGTTGTAATAGTAATTGTTCATGAGGGTATAAACTGGAACTATTTAATTCAGCGGAGTAATAAATTAAATACGCTTAAAGTCGCTTCTATGGGGGAAAGGGTTAAAGTAATACAGAAAACTCATTCAAGAACTTTCTGCATTATTTTTATTATACATTCAGCAGTCATCAGTGAGTGATTACAGGTATACTAGGTCGTCACTTCAATATTAAAAGAGAGGATCGAGTATGCATATTTTGTGTCTTAAGTTCTGATATTTTGGTAGTAGAAAATGAATACAATTATTCTTTGTTTGCCCTTAAATATGGTATTGTTATAAATTGTTAGAGAAACATATTTATACAACTGATACACACCTGGCATTCAGAGCTTTCAGACTTTTACCGTTTATTTCAAAACGACAGTCCAGGTGTAATTAGAAAATGTGCGCTTTTCATAGCAAAAAATTATAGACGACACATGATTTTTCCTTTCATGTAAGCTAACACATGCTTCTTAACGGTACTATAGAAAACAACTCGGTTAAGCATAAATAATTGTTACATATTGTTGTACATGTATTTTGGGCCGGAGGCCTCTATTTACTCAATAAACTATCTTGTATCTTCCCTAAAGAAAGGTTGCTTCACCCATTACCCCATAAATATGCCTTTTAAAGTCTTTAATTTATTCCTCTAATGAAGAAAAATTTAACTGTCACACAAAAATTATAAGAAATGTATTCTATATTCTAGCAAATAATAACTTAGAGCAGGCTGAAAGTTAAGCAGAATGTGCCTTAAGCCGCATTCTGCTTTACTTTCAATCTACTTTAAGTGGTCACATATCTTCAAACTAGAAACAGGCTATGGGGTAATGGGTTAAAACAGGATTGACTGTGTAAAATACTACAGCATGGCATACAAGGACACTTATTTATATTACTGTTTCATTGTTGAGAAGAATGTGTTATTTGATTGAATAAAGGAGTTAAATGTAAGGCTTAAAGAGTTTATTCCTTCTTTGGTCCAGACACTTGTGTAAAGTACAGTAAGGGTTAGGATTCTTTATAAAGACACTCTGATACTATGATTGGGATCAAAACTAATAAAACCCAGAGCTCCAGATAAGGGGAGTATTTCAAAAACTAAAATCTTTATTTCTGCATTAAACCCTATGGTGTCACTACTCATTAGAATCGTCTCGAAGAGACCATTCTAATGAGTAGTAACACAATAGGATTTGGTTCCGAAATAAGTGAGAAAATGTTGGATTTGTTCAGTTTACTCCCTCTTATCTGGAGCTCTGAAACCTCTCTATTACTACCATTAAATGTGTTGAATATTAGATGTTTACAACTTGTAATTGCTTAATAAAGCAAGGGGACAGTAAATAGAAAGCTCCTTTACGAGCTTTCTGTTTTACTGTCGCATTGCTTTAAACTGTCACATGTCTTTCATACAATCAATTAGCCCTTTTTATTGTAGTAATAAAGAGGTTTTACTGTTCTACTGCTCCAACTTGCAGTCTAAGTGCTTATATTCATTCCCCCTGAAAATTCCAGTTTCTATTTAAGTCTAGTCCAGATTTTACTATTAAGTTGTTTTGGCCATATACAGTAAAACGTTTCTATTACGACCACAGCATTGTGTTAATTTTTAGGTGTTTTAAGACAGGTGACTGCTGAAAGCAAGGTGACAGTAAATCTTGCTTATCAGATTGCTTAAAACTGTCACCTGCTTTTCATACAAACAATTAGCCTTTGCTTTTGTGGTCGTCATAGAGAGGTTTTACTGTATTGCAAAACTGGATCTGTGTAGACCTTGATGAGAACCCGCTGATTTTGGTCTACACTGTTTTCATAGGGCAAATGTACTCTTTACAGGTAATCTGTTTGTATAAATTAGCAGACTTTATGGCAGTATACTCTTAATTAGGTCCAATGTGATAAGGGACCTCCGTGGCCTAGTGGTATAGTCACTGTAAATTACATCACTAAGTCCTCACCACTGAGTTCGAATCCCAGTAGGGTCGTGCGGATTTTTCATGTGGGGAAGCCTTCCAGCTTGCTTGCGGAAGGTCGGTGGTTCTACATGTACCTTAGTCCTAGTTGCCGATGTGTGCCTGATACAGTGCATAAAGGGCTTCTGGGGTCTTCCTCCACCTGTAATTAGCTGGACGTCGCGATATTACTGAAATACTGTTAAAAGCGACGTAAAATCATAACAAATCAAATCAATGTGATAACATACAGTGGAGAAAAGGTTATCCTTGCCCATTTTAAACGCAAACAAAACGCAAACGCATTGCAATAAAATAGAGAAAATGTCAACATTTCGACAATGCTGACTATTTAAATCTGACCTGGCTCCAAACTGTTTGCATGGCGAAAATAATAGTTTTAGCGTAAGCGCTTTTAATGGGAAAGAATAACGTTTTCTCCACTGTATCTGAAAGAAGGCCATTTGGCAGTCTTTGACAAAGGTAGATGTGTATTGCTGGATAGAAATAATGCAAACATCTCCTAAAATACCTTTCTGTATTATTTCTATTCTGGGTTAAGCAGTCACCTGTGTTTACAGTGTATACTCAGATCAGAGGGCGTCATACAGGAACCCTATGGTCACGGTCTGCAGTGCTTTTCATTTGGCAATGTGCATGTTTATGTTTAGCAATATAACCCTGTTTTGTAAAGAAAAAAACACACCAGAACTATACTTAATTCGGAACTGGAATATACATGTACCATTTGAAGTTTTGGGGTCAGTGAATTAAAAGAGCCATGCAGCCTACAGAGGACTTTTCAATACCCGACTTCATGATATGACATCAATACGCATTTTTACAACTTTAATTTATTCATCATCTGAAAGAAATAGTTCCGCTTTAAATTGTCAAGAAAATGCACTGTTAGAACTATTTTCTATATTGTAGTAGATGACAGCTTAAAGCAAACTGAAAGTAAAGCAGGATGCGCATCAAACATTTCCCCTATAGAAGCGCCTTTTAGCGCATGCATTTCATTCCTCCACTGAAGAATATAGTTCCAATTTAAACTGTCATGAGTATGTATTGTATCATGAGAAATAACTTCTTTATTCTAGCAGGAAAGTAAAGCAGACTGTGCCTTAAGGCGCACTCTGCTTTACTTTCAACCTGCTTTAAATAGTTGCCTATTTTCAAAACTAGAAACAGGCTATATGGTTAAGGAATCGGGATCTCAATCAGTGATATCAACGAAGGATATATCAAATGGTCCATAATCGCATATGCACATTCAACTTTACACCAAAATAGGTAGTCTCCCTTAGTGTAAGACTCGCACATAGTGTCATATACAGTAAATATTGTTCATTGTTAAGTCATTTGCGCCCATGGAATTCTTCCATACTTATATATTGGATTAGTCCAATATTTTGATTAAATTATTGTTTTGTTTTATATTGCAATTCCTACATGTATTAGCAAACAGTGAACTCTGATTAGATGCTGCATCGTGCATCATCTGACCAGAGTCTACACTGTTTGCCTTTGTACATTTATGGGAGCTATATGCTCAAATGAGTTATACCAGAGCGTGTAGATCCCGTAACCACTATTCTGCCGATCGCGACTTTACTGGTATTTGCAAACATTAAATGAATCCAGATTAGACGCCGTGATATGACTGCTTAAAGGCAAGGTGAACGTAAAACAGAACGCTACTTTAGTGGCTACCTGTCGGTTTACTGTCACCTTGCTTTAATTCTTTGAACCCTAGTCACGAACGTATGCGTCGTTTGCAAACAGTGTACCTGTGAGGAGTACACTTGTCCTATGCAAACAGTGTAGACCTCTGATCAGGGTACTACACTGTTTGTAATTTTGTGATATATTGTAAAAATTTAAAAAGTAAAAAAAAATGGACTTAAATTTAAAACTAGAATTGTCCATTTGAGGTTTCAGTTAAAAAAGGGTTAAGGTGCCACCTGTCTTTTAAACAATCAATTAGCCATCGTTTTAGTGGTCGTAATAGACAGGGTTCACTGTATTCGACACCTGTTTTTAGGTTGCTTTAATAAAATTAAATATATTTAACACATTTTGCAGACGACAACATAAAAGCAGACGATACGATCGTGGGTGATTTACTGCTAAATGCAGGGCAGAGATAATTACAGTAAGAACTTATTAAAACTTTCTGTTTTTAATATCTCCTGCATTTTAAGCCACTATTAATGTTAAATACTGCTTATTGGTATTATAGTTTAAAGTGCTGGGGTCTGTCTTACGAAACGTCGTGCTGCAAAACTGGTCGAGAGTCAAAACTTTAAAATACCCCTTAATTATTATTTCTCCACATAATCCTGTCATGTGACATCTTTTTGGAATCGTCTTGATTCCAAAGAGATGTCACAAAACAGGATTAGATGGAGAAATAAATAACAATATTGAGAATATTAGAATCTGACTTACGACAGTATTTTTCGTACGTAATAAAACGACGTTTCGAAAGACGGAGCCTAGGTGGTTGCTTAAACAGGATCAGAATAAACACAATATTTCTATAGCAGTAATCTTTGTTACTTTCTGCTTGTAATTAATTAACCCATTTATGCCAACTTGATTCTTCTATGCTGGTATATTTGATAAGTCCATTTTTAGCTCGACTTTTTCGAAAAGTCGAGCTATTGTCGTCACCCTGTCGTCTGCGTATGCGTCTGCGTCAGCGTCTGCGTCGGTTAAGTTTTTTGCTTAAGGTTTTTGTAAGAGTTGATTTCTCAATAACTATCAAAGGTATCCATTTGAAACTTGGAATAGTTGTTCAGTATCAAAAGGGAAACTCATTACAACAAGGCAGGTAACCCTGAGATTTGTCATTTCAGAGTTATTGCCCTTGTTTTATTTACTTCAAAATGGTAAATTAACATATCTAAATAACTATGAAAGATATTAACTTGAAACTTAAAATAGTTATTCAAAAGGGCAACTTATTACAACAAGGCAGGTAACTCTGGGATTTGTCATTTTAGAGTTATTGCCCTTTTTTTTTATTTACTTCACAATTGTAAATTAACATATCTAAATAACTATGAAAGATATTAACTTGAAACTTTGAATAGTTATTCAGTATCAAAAGGGCAATTCATTACAACAAGACAGGTAACCCTGATGTTTGTGTATCCAGAGTTATTACCCTTGTTTTATTTACTTAAAAGTTATAAATTAACATATCTAAAATACTATGAAAGATATTAACTTGAAACTTCGAATACTTGTTAAGTATCAAAAGGACAACTCATTACAAAAAGGTAGGTTACTCTGTGATTTCTTATTTCAAGGTAATTGCCCTTGATTTATTTACTTAAAACTTGTAAATTGAAATATCTTAATAACTGTCAAAGGTATTAACTTGAAACTTTAAATACTTGTGTTATATCAAAAGGGCAACTCATTCAAACAAGAAAGGTGACCAGGGATGTGCCATTCCAGAGTTATTGTCCTTGTTTTGACTTATAGTTTACTTTAAATGGAATTTAGACTGTCCAAGTATGTTTGAGTTGTTGTTGCTTACAAATTTCTATGACCAATAAGGCATTAAACACCCATACACATTCTTTAAGTTTGAAAAATGTAGCCGTCTCAAGTATATGAAAGTCGAGCGTCCAGTACCCGTTTGCGGTGCTCTCGTTTATTTAAGGGGTATCTGGTCTTCTTTTTTATTTTTATTTCATTTTTGACAGTATTTCTTGCTTGCAAACAGTGTAGACTCTGATCAGACGTTGCATAATGCGGCGTTTGCTGTCTTTTAGTAAAACCTTTCTATAACGGCCACTATATTGTGTAAATTATTTGTGTTTATGACAGGCGACTGCTTAAAGCAAGGGGACAGTTAAACAGAGAGCTCCTTTTTGAGGATATATCTAATTAAAATCTATTTTAGTGGTCGTTATAGAGAGGTTTTACGTACAACCAATTAGCCTTCGTTTTGTTGGTCGTAATGGCGATGTTGTACGGTACACGTCATTAGAGGTTAATGAGTTAAAAATTTGCAATAATACAAGGTCAAATGTCTGCCACGGTACAAACTCATCACGATATCAATAGTGCTTTAAATAGTCATTTCATTACCATACACGAATAGGTATTTCTTCAGTTACAGTCTTTAATAGCTAAATTATCGAAACAGTTCTAACGCAGACATTTTAGTCTTGTTAGCGACGAGTGCGTTTTAGAGATCTTGAAACTTCCTATTGGTTCACGTTCAGGACTGTCTCTAACACATTCACCCTGAAACTTTAAATTGACAATTCCAGTTTACAATTAAATTTAGTCTATTTTTAGATAATTAGGAAGATTTTAGCTCACCTGGCACGATATTCTTCTTGAAAACCACTGGGCCAATTTCATCAAAACTTCATAGGATTGTTTCTTGTAAGGTACTCTCTCAGATTTTTTTCAAATTTAGGTCATCCAATTGAAATTGTGGTTGCCATGGCAATCAATTGAAAAACACTTTAAAAACCTTCTTGTCAAAAACTACAGGTCCGAATTGAAAATAGTTTTGATTTTGATATCTTAAAAAATATGGCCGCTAGCGGGTGGGGCAGATTTTCCTTATACGACTATATAGTGAAAACTTAAAAAAAAATCTTCTTGTCAAAAACTACTGGTCTGATTTCAAAGCAATTTTATACAAATAATCCATGGGTGACCCTCTACCAGATTTTTTAAAATTATTTTGATACATACAAAAGCATAGCCGCCAGTGGGTGGGGCACGTTTTCCTGATGTTACTGTATAGTAAAAACTTTAAAAATCTTCTTTTCTGAAACTGCTGGTCCAAATTGAAAATAATTGTACACAAATGGTCAATTGATGACCCTCTACCAGATTTCTTAAAATCATTTTGTTATCTTAAAAAAACATGGCCGCCAGTGGGTGGGGCACGTTTTCCTTATGTTATTGTATAGTAATTTTTTTTAAATTCTTCTTCTCTGAAACTACTGGCCCAAATTGAAAATTACTTTACACAAATGGTCAATTGATGACCGTCTATTAGATTTGTTAGAATCATTCTGTTATCTTAAAAACATGGCCGCCAGTGGGTGGGGCAAGTTTTCCTTTTATTTCTGTATAGAACAATTTTAAAAACCTTTTCTCTGAAATGATTGGTCTGATTTAAGAATGATTTTACACAAATAATGATTCATGGGTGACCCTTTGCCACAGTTTTCTTCAAATAATCTTCCTACATGTAGCTCAAACAACATGGCCACCAGTGAGTGGGGGTGAATAAGCGAAAACTTAATCAGTATTGGTCCATTACCATGACTGTAATCATGGGTACCAGGTGAACGATTTAGGGCCGCATGCGGCTCTTGTTTAACAATATTTTACATAATGATATCCTTAAGAATCCCTCTGATCAGGGTCTACATTGTTTGCACAGGACAAGTGTACTCTTGACAGGTGTATGGTATTTTCATGACGAGTATACTCGTCGCTAGGGTTTAATGAGTTAAATACTTTAGTTGTTAACGTTATACATATTACCTCTTTAGTTTGTATTATACCTACAAGTATCCACATGGTTTTAATGTGAAAACATGTACTGAGTGAAATTTTGATTTTTCGAATGTTGACAGGTGCCATACACAAGAAAGTGATACACTGTTCCCTACTAAATCCTCTGTACCCTGGCATCAGGAACTTTTTTACCATGGACATGGAGCCTGGTTAAGTTCTTATAAGGAACATATATATATCATGCACTGTTACTGTCACAATGAAGCGCTAGTTGACAACAAGATAGATTCATTCATTCGACCGTCTTCGAAATCTCTTCGTGTACACTTGCTTCGGAAGATGCGGAATAACTTTTACTTAACCCTTTACCCCATAACCTGCTTCTAGGGTTGAAGACGGGCGACCACTTAAAATAGGTAGAAAAGTAAATCGAAATGCACCTTAAAGCTCATACTGCTTTACTTTCTGTCTGCTTTAAGCTACCATCTGCTATAGGCTATAGAAAAACAGTGTAGATCTATACATATCAGAGGGCTCATAAATAAGCCCTGTGATCAGGGTCTGGACTGCTTGTCTTAATACGATTGTTTAAATGGTATGGTGATGTCCCTCGAGGTTTGTTCTTGTCCAAGTAGTTAAAATGATTTTCTAGGTTACATGTTTCATACGGTTCTTAAATACAAAATGGTAATAGAACTACTGCATGGCCCGTATTGACTTCCGTTTATGAACTTTGGCACAGTTATATCTATGCAGTAATTGAAACTATTTCAATAGGCCAAAACAAGAAACCCGACACTAAATTATTTATTTTATTATTTCGTATCATGGAAATATCAAAGAGTAATTTTGGAAAGCAATTCTACTGTTTACTAGTCTAATATTTACAGCACTCCCGAACGAATTACTTCGACACAATGCCAGGAAGCTGTTCGTGGTAGATTGGTTGACAAGTGGTAAGCTATAACCAGTGAGAATAAAGAAAAGGAAATTGCACACACGCGAATGTGATTGACAATCTTATTTGTACCCGTTATTTGATACAATTTGGCGTTGATAATTGACGTACGCGGCATATTGCAGGATTAACCCCTTAACTGCCTTACCCCGGATACACTTATTATTTGCAAACAGTTTGGATCCTGATCAGACGCCGCGTAACACGGCGTCTGATCAGAATCCAAACTGTTTGACACTCATTTCAAGATTTCTTATGTCAAAATAGCTAAAATTTAAATTTGAGAAGTAAAAGCAGACGATATTCTTTTTAAAATTGATTACGTCATGGCAGTGAAGGGGTTAACAGTATATAATTGGAGATCACGAGCTCGTGAATATGGTCTGTTTCGATGCAAATCAAAGTCAGCAGTTTGCGGTTGTCTTCGATATAACTCAAATGTTCCGTATGGTTTTTGCAATAACCTTATTATAGCCTTATTTGGAAACTCAAATGGTTCATTTCACGAGATAATGACAAATTGAACAACTAGAAATAACGTTATTTATTTCACCGTTTACTGCATATAAATGTGAGTTGTATATAGACAATTCTTTTAAAAGTAAATAAAATAATCATTTAACAATATAAAACACTCACAGCATGTATTTACATGTATTTACTTTTAACAAACTTTCATATTTTGTACCATACAAGGTACACGGTTCGGTTTAATCTACTTCAAAATGAAAACATACATGGTAAGTTATTTTTGTTTTTATTTAACTCATATCTATGGTACTACTGTGACATACAGAAACTAGGTCATGGCAAAACAGGTTCCATAGTTGAAAACAAATATGAAGCTCTGAATATCATTCATAAGGTTTGATGGGTAACATTTCAACATCAAGAAAAAAGAAGTAGATAACATTTAAAAATCAAGACGAGGATATATTTCTGGTATTTAGCATTTTCGTATATCTTAATACATAAAAGTCGATACTAAGGCAATTTACAATATAAAAAGAAAATGGGTTATTATTTACTTATTAAAGATTTTTTTTTATCCCTTTTAAAAAAATCCATTAACTTATTCATGATATTCAGAGCTTCATATTCCATGGCTGGTGCCCGTTTAGTCTTAATTCACTTTTTGAGTGAAAATGCTACAGTGGAGAAACCGTTATTCTTTCCCAATTAACGCGTTTACGCTAAAATATTATTTCTATTGCAAACAGTTTGGAGCCAGATCAGACGCCGGGTAACCCGGCGTCTGATCAGGCTCCAAACTGTTTGCCACCAAGATAAACATGAATTATTAGAATTGTCCAAAAGTTGCACTTTTCTACGTTTTAGTGTTTTGCGTTTGCGTTTCGTTTCGTTTAAACGGGAAAGAATAACATATTCTCCACTGTATCATAGACTTGGAAGAGGTAATACAAAAGTCTTTTAACGGTGATGACGTCATCGCAGCCAACGGGTTAATTTACGAAATAAAAGCAAACGAGAATTGTTTAAATCGGATGACGTTGTAGTAAAGGGTGTTACATGTAACCCATTTATACCATGTGGATTCGTCCATGTTTATGTATTGGATTAGTCCATTTTTTATCAAAGGGATGCCTGCTCCAATTTTTCATTTTCATTTTGTTTTATATTGGAATTCCTATCAGCAAAGCATAATGCGGCGTCTGATCATAGTCTACACTGTTTGACTGTGTCCCATATATGGGATCGTGGGCAAATGGGTTAAATACCCGAAATGAATCTCTGAATAGTAGTATGAGCGGTGAATACTTTTGTGCGAACTATGGTTTTGATTTATGATTATGGGCGTCCAGAATGTTTTTGGTAAGTAAAATGTCTCCTGGTTGTCTAAATATACATAGTCTGTTAATGCGCCGACCCTTTCAAAGTTGCACAGTTAATGCGTTGATCCTATTTTACTTGCACCGTTAATGTGCAGTAAGACACTTTCTAGTGCCACTTTGTCTATGATGTAAAGGCGGCCAGGTTTTCCGAGGATATTCCCTTAAGGAAAAGAAGCCCCATTCACATCGCTCTTAGAAATAGATTGATCAACAACCATTACGTCTTTCTTATTTAAAACGTTAAAGATATCGCTTATTGTTAATACATAGCGAACTGCAGCATTACTTTATAAAAGCGCATTAGTCTAAGCATTAAAGTTCATTACCACTTTAGATGAGAGGTTTCCAAACACATGTACCTCGTATTCTATAAC
Source organism: Gari tellinella (assembly GCA_922989275.2). Taxonomy (NCBI): domain Eukaryota; kingdom Metazoa; phylum Mollusca; class Bivalvia; order Cardiida; family Psammobiidae; genus Gari; species Gari tellinella. The sequence continues at coordinate 54,622,298 of OV277866.1, forward strand.
ACATTCAATCATAGCGACGAGTAAACTCGTCATTTACAAACAGGGTACCTTTTATGACAACACTTGTCCAATGCAAACAGTGTAGACCCTGATCAGAGGGCTCATTAACGACCCTTAATCAGGGTCTACACTGTTTGTCATTTTGAAAAATATTGTTAGAATTGACCCTAAAAAGTAATGAACTAGACTTATTTTGAAATTAGAATTGTTCTTTAAACGTTTCAGGGGTGAATGAGTTAAAGTCAAACACAATCCTGCTTCTTATCTGGTTATCTGGTTGTGTGTTATCAAATAAGCGATGCATCATTTCTTGATCAATTTGAAACCGTTTACTGTCCATTACTGTATGTACGTTGGTGTCCATGTTTAAAAGGGAATTTAATGTACACAAATTTGTACATTGGCACTATCATGTTTTAAGTTGGACTATTCTAAATATTAATACCAACCAACTAAATTGTTTTTACTCTTCCTGTTTACCAATATTTGTTTGATTCAAAATATGGTAGAAAAAACATTTTATACAGTTAACGCCGTAAAGAGAATTATGCTTTTATCTGTTTTTATCTTTGTTATACATTTACAATGTTTTGTCTTCCTCAAATACAGTGGAGAATCTGTTATTCTTTCCCAATAAACGCGTTTACGCTAAAACTATTATTTGCAGTGCAAACAGTTTGGAGCCAGATCAGACACCGGGTAACCCGGCGTCTAATCAGGCTCCAAACTGTTTGCCACCAAGATAAACATGAATTATCAGAATTGTCCAAATTTTGTTCTTTTCTACGTTTTAGTGCTTGCGTTTGCGTACGTTTGCGTTTAAACGGGAAAGAATAACAGATTCTCCACTGTACCGGCGATGTTTGCACAAGTTTTACTATGAATAATCTGGTAAGTTTATGGAGATGAGGGAATGGCTAGGAGTGGACATGTGCTAGTTTATTAAAGAGCAACACCACCCACGGCATAGATTTCATAAAGTGATGTATACCATATAGCCAACTATCGACAGTTTCGGAAACTATCCGAATATAGCAGTACATTTATCAGCAGTACTTGGGCACAGGGCTTTATTAACGTCAAGACAAAACGGAAGGACGACAGGAAATCAATGTGGTCAATTAATTGCAACCTATTATGATCTTTGGACGGTGGCTACTCAATAACCTAGGATTAAGCAGTCTTTTTGATGGTAGTTAAACTAGTCATGCCTGGATATTGCAATGAACTCCCCCCATAGGTGTGTTGGAAAATTTCATTTTAGATATACAGCGTTCCCTCTCTACAACGGCCCTCCTTACAACGACTCCCTCCTTACAACGACATTCACCGCTGTTCCCACGAAAATTATGTTTTATGCTTGCACTGATGCATTATCATCTAGCTAAAATTGTTGTCTGCTGTTTTTCTTACATAAATGACATTTTGACAGAAAAAACATTATGACAAATGACAAACAGCTTGAATCCAGATCAGACGCCGCGTTACGCGGCGTCTGATCTGGATTCGAGCTGTTTGCAAATGTCAACCAAGTTCCCTCCCTATAACGACTCCCTCCGAACAACGCACATATTTGTTGTCTCCCATTGAGTGTCGTTGTAGAGAGGGAGCGCTGTACATTAGAATGTTGTACTGTATCAATTCATAAACATCTGAAATTCAAGCGAACAATTTGAGTTTCCAATAAAGTTTGATCCATTTGTAATGTTTTAGATTTGTCTTGACAATTCAATGTATACATGACAAAACAGTGAAGACCACGGTCAGAGATTTCCTGATTAAGAGGATCTCTCTGACCAAGACATACACACTCTAAATAGGACACGTAAACTATTCAGTAATTCACTGATGCATTGCTTGTAAAAAGACACATATATTTGTCGCTAGGGTCTAATCGGTTAAAGGCAGAAACTTTTTCAAACAACAACAACACCAAACAAACAACAGTTAATCTGTCGAAAACTTGAGTAACTGGCATAAGACATGCGATTTGAATTAAGTTTGTGGGCCGCTTTAATATAAGGGATCTTACACGAGAGAAAGATACATCAATGGAAGTATTAAACAGTCTGTATCGTAACCAGACGACGGGTTACACGGCGTTTGATTAGGATTGGCACCGTTTGCAAATCAATCGTCGTCAAGAAATCCAAGATTGAAATGTCCCCGGTTCAACGTTTTGTTTTACAGCTATAGTATGGAAAATAATTATATTTTCCCACTGGAGTTTAATTAAGTAAATCTGTCAAATGCAACTTGTAAATATGTCATTTAACCCTGTCACTCTCAATGACACCAACAGGCGCCTTTGCAAACGGTTTAGATCCTGATCAGACGCCGCGAAATGCGGTGTCTGATCAGGATTCAAACTGTTTGACACTCATATCGACATTTTGTCAGTCATACTGCCTAAATATTAACTTTTAAACGATATTGCAGACAGCAAAATTAAGGCAGACGGCACCATGACGGCGAAGGGGTAAAAAACTCACGAAACATTTGACAGTGAAAGGGTTAAACACGAAGGTAGTTTATAAAAATGTTATGCGTTTGATAAGTCTCAAACGTCGAGGTACTTTACGTCGACTGATCTTCCTCAATACTGTTTGCAAGCAATATTATTGGCTTACTACAGTGGAGAATCTGTTATTCTTTCCCGTTTAAACGCAAACGTACGCAAATGCAAAGCACTAAAACGTAGAAAAGAACAACTTTTGGACAATTCTAATAATTCTTGTTTATCTTGGTGGCAAACAGTTTGGAGCCTGATCAGACGCCGGGTTACCCGGCGTCTGATCTGGCTCCAAACTGTTTGCAATAGAAATAATAGTTTTAGCGTAAACGCGTTTATTGGGAAAGAATAACAGATTCTCCACTGTACAGACGTATTACAGTGAAGTAGACGTTATTCCTTCCCAATAAACGCGTTTACGCTAAAACATTATGTTAATTGCAAACAGTTTTGAGCTAGGTCAAACATCGAATAAGCCGACGTTTGATCATGCTCCCATGCAAATATTACTCAGAATTAAATAAATCGTTAACCATTTCAAGATATTATTTTTTTTCTACATTTTAGTGAATTGCGTTACGTGTCGTTCAGACGGAAACTCATAACGTTTCCTCGACTGCAATTGAGATATAATAACACGCCCTCTCCCTCCCTGTTAGTCTATTGTCTTGAAATGTCTCTACACTTTTCCTAATTTAGTGTTCATGCATTCATCCACGCAATATCAAAAATAACATTGTAATTGACATTGAACGATCAATCACCGATAAATGATGTGCTTTTAAGACAGGCAATCAGATAAAGCGAAATTCCATTTTCCTAATCTGCTTCATAGAAATACAGCCAAACCTCATCAGGACGACACCTGACACGAAGACTCAGTGGTCGCCTTGGGGGCAGTTGAAAGTTTCAAACAGAGTTAACCAAAATGTTTGCTTCATTTTCATTTTGCTGTGACAGACTGACAGTCTCAATCTACAGTCTTAATTATCAAATCTGCACCTTTACCTAGCGTCATAAGCGAGGCGGGTTATGATATGTTTCTCATATTGCAAAGGGATGTTTCTTTTGAGTGGAATATTATAAAATATCAATATGCATGTACATTGTTTGCAATGTGAATAATAGTGTTTAGCGCACACGCGATCAATTTGAATGAATATCGTCTTCTCCACTGTAGTACAGCGTTCCCTCTCTTCAACGACACCCATTTGGAGACAGCAATTGTGTGCGTTGTTCGGAGGGAGTCGTTGTAGAGAGGGAAATTGGCTAACATTTGCAAACAGCTTGAATCCTGATCAGACGCCGCGTAACGCAAATGTCAATTATGTAACTTTGAAGAAAACAGAAGACGACAATTTCAAGCAGACGACATTGCAGCCGAGAAAAGGTTAGACATAATTATATTGTTTTGGAACCAGCGGCAATGGTCATTGTAAGGAAGGAACCGTTGTTCGGAGGGCCGTTGTAGAGAGGGAGTACTGTAGAATATAAATTAGTTTATCGTTATATCGTCAAGTGACAATGTAAAGCTTCCGTATAAAAAACTGTATCGCCAACAGACAGTGAAAATCTTCTTATCAAACTGTTAAGGATTTGCAAATGGAAGATTGAACGAAATTCAGTAGACCATAAATCATGCTCAACAGGTTCAATCAGTTTTGTTTGAATATTTAAGACCCGAAACTAACAAAGATTTTATATCGTCAGATCGCTTCTGGGGAAAAGAAACGCTATCACGATCACCATAGGACAGTTGGTTTCATCGCAAACTTTCACCCATAGAAGCGCCTTTTAGCGAATAATGTTTATTCCTCCGCTGAAGAAAATAGTTCCAATTTAATCAGTCATGAATATATATTATAGGGAATATTTTCTATATTCTAGCACATGATAGCTTAAAGCAGGCTGAAAGTTAAGCATAATGCGCCGTAAGGTGCATTCTGCTTTACTTTCAACCTGCTTTAAGTAGTCACCTATCTTCAATACTATAAATAGGCTATCAGGTAAAGGGTTACATGTAACCGTGATGTTTTTACTCATTCACCACCATATTATTTTCTGCTTCAATATTGTTGTCTCTAATATCGATTCAGAGTTAGATTTAAGGCGGTATGACCGACGATCTTTCGAAACAAGTGTCCAACAAACTAGATCCTGACCAGACGACGCGTTACGCGGTGTCCAATCAGGATCCAAACTGTTTGCAAATGTGCCATTTTCGCGCCATTGTCAGTGAAAGGGATAACCATTTCACCGCCATACAGTACTGAACCTTATTAAATTAACAATATTTGCGATTCGCTTGCAATTCGATGGCAATTCGATGGCAATTCGCTTGCGATTCAAAATACTAACTTTACCCTCGGGTAAGTTTTCTTGAACGGTGTACATGTATCTCACAAATGTTTGCAAATATGCCTTCGTTAATTTTTTCGATTCCATTTTTGTCACAACCGCTTTGGAAACTTCGCGTGAAAATATTCAAACGTAGGATTTGTTTTTTGAAGCGTCCGATTCGATGGCAATTCGCTTGCGATTAGCAATGTTTAATAAGGTTCAGTACTGTGTGTAATAAAGGCATAACTAACGTATGGCATACTTTCGCCTGTTTTGTTTGAATGTTTTAGGTATTTTTGATATAGATCACGTCGAATTGTATTGTTAAACAGCGTATATACTGATCAGACGCCGCATTCGTATCGTCTAACCAGGATCCAAATGTTTGAAAATGGCAGTGCAGAATAGCTTGGCAGTGGAAGGGTTGAACGTAAGGCTGAAAGCTCCTCTAGGAACGTTTTGTATTTCTTTCATCTTGGTCTTAAACAGCGACTTGCCAGTTTAATATCGGGAACAAGTAGCATTAACAGGTACAAGTTGGAATACATGTACAGTGATAAATCTGTTATTCTTTCCCGTTTAAACGCAAACGTACGCAAACGCAAAACACTAAAACGTAGAAAAGAACAACTTTTGGACAATTCTGATAATTGTTGTTTATCTTGGTGGCAAACAGTTTGGAGCCTGATCAGATGCCGGGTTACCCGGCGTCTGATCTGGCTCCAAACTGTTTGCACTGCAAATAAGTTTTAGCGTAAACGCGTTTATTGGGAAAGAATAACACATTCTCCAATGTACAATGTACATTTTTCCCCCGGTAAAAGTGTGTGTGCTGAAAAAGAAATCTAATGACGTCCTGTGCAAACAGTATGAAGCCAGATCAAATGTTTGATCTATCTTTACATAGATAAAAATAGACGGATGTCTTTGACAAGAAATTGTCTTGTTAAACCTTTTATTGGATTGCGTCTTTGTTTCATTTCGATAAAAAGGAAAAGAAAACGTTATTACCACTGCATGTCCAGATCCACTACCTGTGCGTACATGTGTGTGTGTGTGTGGAGGGATGGGGGTGGAATTGGGTGGGGTGCGATCCGCTGTCACTGGAAATTCTAAAACAAGGGTAAACAGAGAGGAAGAAACCCCTCAGTATACATGTTAATCGCTGGAGGAGGTGCCATTCTGTCCCTTTTAAACGAAACGCGAAAGCAATGTATTAGATTGTAGAAAATGACAATGTTGTGAAAATGTTGACGATTGTTTTTAATCTAAGTGACAAATAGTTCGGAGACTGATCAGGCGCCGGATAACCCGGCATCTGATCTGGCCCAGCAATCATAAAGCAATTGAGTTGAGTCTGAGTTCGTTCTCAAGCATTTGATTAGTCAGATTTGAGCCTAGGCTCAAATCGGACCAATCAAATGCTTGAGAATGATTTAAGATTCAACTTAAACGCTTAATAAGCATGAACCCTGGCTCTGAACCCTTTACGGTCGAAATAACGTTTAAGCGTGTTTATTTGGAAAGAAAACGTATTCTCAACTATAATATTATTTTAAATCTTCTCGGCTGGGCTCCCTTTAAACTCATTCACCCCTGAAACTTTTAATGGACAATGCCATTTTTAAAAATAAGTCTAGTCCATTTTTGACTGTTGAGGGTTGATTTTAACAATATGTTTCAAAATGACAAACAGTTTGAACCCTGATCAGAGGCTCATTAAGGAGCCCTCTGGTCAGGGTGTACACAGTTTGCATGGGATAAGAGTTATCCTTACAGGTAAACTGTTTGTAAATGACGAGTATACTTGTTACTAGGGTTGAATGTGTTAAGAAAATTCGCTGAATCCGCGTATGTACTGTATCTTTGTCATCTGATAAAAAACGTGGAATAAATGCTATAAAGTTTCTCCGTGACAGACAAACATTTATGTCATAGTGTTATCAGTGGATCATCATCGGCGACTTTGTAGTCAGGAAATTTGTCGGAAATTCGATATACAGTAAAACCTCACTATTACGACCACTAAAAATAAGGCTAATTGGTTGTATAAAAGACAGGTGACAGCTTAAAGCAAGGTGACAGTAAAACAGAAAGCTCCTATAGGAGCTATCTGTTTTACTGTCACCTTGCTTTAAGCAGTCACCTGTCGTAAACACCTAATAATTAACACAATTTAGTGGCTGTAATAGAGAGGTTCTACTGTATGCGCATGTCACGAAATGTCATCCCTCCCGTTGCCAAGAACGGCTAAACAAACATTTGCAAACTTAAACATGTATATCAATGTTTTGTTTAAAACTAAATGCATGAAATTAAAATGATTTAGATGAAATTAGAATATTGTTTCAAGCAGAAGGTATATAATGACAATGCACGTACTAGACGAATTATGACGTTATTGTGGCATAAAATAGTGAAAGTATATACAGCGAAACAATTTGCATCCCAACCATTCCTGACAAATGTTTGATAAAACCCATCCACTGTCTAACTTTGAGTGCAATAGTAATTTACAAACTGGTTAAACTGTAAATTTGACAAATAAAAGCAAACTCCAATTATTGTTTATAATAATTGATGACGTCATGGCAGCGAAGGTGTTAAGAGAGATTTCCCGATTAGAGCGGTTAAGCATACATGTGAAAGACGTCGAATAGGACGTTTTTGTAAGGTTGAGGAAACCTAATGATATCTTAGTACAGCGATGGATCACTTTCGCCAATTGACGATCTTTCCGAAATATGCTGGAGTCAGGTCCGGAAGGTTCCGTCAGATGACGAGAACAGGACAACTGCAATAAAACACCAACTTCTTAATTACATCTGTCTTGCATTTAGCATTAACCTGTTGTATAGTAAATGACTATCACCTTTCAGCTTGACGTTGGGTACAGTGGAGAATCTGTTATTCTTTCCCGTTTGAACGCAAACGTACGCAAACGCAAAGCACTAAAACGTAGAAAAGAACAACTTTTGGACAATTCTGATAATTCTTGTTTATCTTGGTGGCAAACAGTTTGGAGCCTGATCAGACGCCGGGTTACCCGGCGTCTGATCTGGCTCCAAACTGTTTGCACTGCAAATAATAGTTTTAGCGTAAACGCGTTTATTGGGAAAGAATAACAGATTCTCCACTGTAAATGAATGTGTTCAAGCTTTGCTTTCATTCATACATAAATCACGTCACAATATAGGTCTTGGGCAAAGTGGGAAATATTGACAAGGCATGACCACAAGCTTTTGGTTATTTTCGTAAAGTCGGCTATGGAATTGATAAACACAGAAAGCTCAATATATGTTGCAAGCAAAACACATTGAAAGACGGGGATAAAACACACCGCGTAATAAAGGAACTATTAAATGTTATTATTATGTATAAATAGTGATTTATTCCCTTGTTGTGTGTAAATACCTGAGCGAATAAAATATACGCTCTGGAACAAACTACCTACAAATTACATATAGGGTCTTACCTTAGTGTTAATAATTTATTGGATTTATAAAACGAGTCTTTTATAAAACGATAAAAACGAGGCTTGTTGAATTTTCATCGTTTTCTTAAAAACGAGTTTTATAAATCCAATAAATTATGAACACGAAGGTTAGATTCTATTTATATCATAACCTTGCAATGTGGTTTTTACCATCTCGGTTCTTATGTTTAGCTTATTAATAGTAATTATCTGTAACCATCAACCAGATTATATAGGGCGGGGGGGGGGGTAGAATTGTTCGCACTCATAGTCACCGATTTGCATGGAACTTTCACCACTTGTACCTCTCTACATGAAATCGAAAGAAAAATACCAAGAACATATATATTTCCGGTTTCTGGGTGCCATGGCAACACGAAAACAAAAATTTTCACCGACAACCAGTACATTTGGTGAGTAAAATGTGACATGTTCAGTCAGATAAAAGGACATTAGTATGTTGAAACATGACACATTGACAATGAAATAACATTGTAGGATTCAACTGAACATTACACCCGATTGGTACGCACGTGTGAGCTTAGAGTAACAAATCATAATTTTGACATTTTTTCAGGACCGATAGAATATTTATGCATCCATGCTAAAATTTGATATGATCGCAAACTGCAAGAAGCAAATGTGTAGATTACTTTTTGTGGAAAAACATATTGGATTAGTGTTGTTAAGGTTTAATCATGGTAACGAAATTATCATTTTTTAATGTTGTAATTTTCTATGTAACTGAGCAGGATTGCTTAAAATGTACTAGAACCACTCTTTAATAGCTATAATCGTACTTTTTAAAATGAAACTAGAAGACAACCCATGCAGCTATTAGTTGGTAACTTTGGTAACGCCTGTCAAAATATGTGCAAAATTCAAGACTTTTGGAACGCAAAATAAAGCAAACAATCAAAACCATTACACACTTACTTAAAATAGTTTCATTATGAGGTTTGCTGGTTAGTATCGTCTTATAAACATTCACTGTTAAGATGAAAACGGCATTTGGTTACCTTAAGAGCATTATATTTAATAAATGTGTAAAAATCGAGCTTTTTAGATAAAGTACAACAGCTTATTACAGCCATTGTTATTAAACCATGATATATATTCACGACTATATAAACTGGAACTATTTACTTCAGTGAAGGAATAAATTAAGTCCGTAAAAAAGGTGTATATCTATAGAGTAAAAGACAAAAATGGTAAAGTGAAATAAATGTTCATGAAAGCTATGTTTGTTTTGTTTTGTAGCTTTGAAGTTTTTTAGACAAGTTGATACAGTGGCAATTGTATGGTGGACATAAAACTGATGAGGAAGCATTTATTTAAACCCAGCGTATTATAAAAACTTGGAAAACTACATGTACCTCGTCATATGATTATTTAGATCTAGCAATTTTCAACACATTAAAAATGCACACTGTTCCTGGACATCTTCATCTAGACCTGGCAACAACTTCTTGCATACATCGCAGATCCCTAGAGTTTTCTTCCAACCTTCACAAGATGCATAATTTTGCCAAAATGTATTGTCAGTTTGTTTTCGCACATTAATACAATGCAACAACGTCTGTCTTGCAAATTTGAATGCAGACGAATGGCTTGTCATTTATACAAACCCATAAAACAAGCACCGAACAGTTTGGACAAAACTAATGCATTTGGCACCTGATAATGATTCAAATGCTTGTAAATACAGTGCTCATTCTCTACAACAACACAAAATGGAAGACAAATATTGTATGCGTTGTTCGGAGGGAGTTGTTATAGGGAGGGAAAACCAATATCATTAGCTGAACACGACTTGGCTTACATTTGCAAACAGTTTGAAACCAGATCAGACTTGAATTCAAATTGTTTGCTTTTCGTCATCATTTTTTTCTGTCATAATATCTTTAAGAAAAGCAGCAGAGGTGAGTTTTCAGTAGTCGTTATTTCAGCAGGGGAAGCTGAAAACATAATTGTTTTGTTGGGGACCAGCCGCAAGCGTTGTTATAAGGAGGGACTTGTTTTTCGGAAGGCCGTTTTAGGGAGAGATAACAGTAACAGTTTAGTTGCGTTTTGCAGGATAGGGACCACATGTGTCTGGCACTGTTTCCACATGTCTCTATTATATTTACAATATGTACAGTGGAGAAGACGTTATTGTTTCCAATTTAAACGCAAACGCATTGCAATAAAACGTAGAAAACGACATATTGTAGACACTTCTGACACTATTCTATCTGAGTGGCAAACAGTGTGGGGCCTGATCAGACGCCGTGTCACACGGCGTCTGATCTGGCTCCAAACTGTTTGCAATGGAAATAATGGTTTTAGCGCAAACGCGTTTATTTGGAAATACTTACGTTTTCTCCGTTACGACAAACGACAACATAAACAAGCTTTCTCCAATAAAAGCTATAGTAAAATGAACATTGGTATTTGTGTACTAACATTATTTGTCTTCTCTGGCGCATAAAGGACATTATTATGCATTACTTTAGGGTATTTGTTAAACTATTTATGACGTACTGAAAACGAGCACCATGTTGATCGTGCCAAAATTGCCAAGGTGGTTGCTGCAGGAACGAACTTTTCTTAGCTTAAACGTCTTGCTCAAATCGTGTATCTAACGTTAATATACATGTAGTAGAGTGATACACTTTCCCTCCGACAACAAAATATGGTTTACTTTTATCGAAGAATGAATTCGTACTATGTACAGTTTGTCACATAAAGATGCACCGTCAAATGACAATCAAACGATAATAACCACAAAATGATGGCCATTCCTATTTCACTGACTAAACCGCTGGCCCCAAAACAAGACAAGTGTTAAACCCTTTGAACCCTAGTCCCGCATATAGGCGTCCTTTTCAAACAGTGTACATGTGAATAGTACACTTGTCCTATGCAAACAGTGAAGACTCAGATCAGAGGGCTCCGAAAGGAGCCCTCTGATCAGAGACTTCACTGTTTGTCATAATGCCAAACATTGACAAAAACAACCCTTAAAATTCAGAAATGGACTAGATTAAAATGGAAACTGGACTTGTTTATTTAAAGTTTCAGGGAGGAAAGAGTTAACCTATTCACTGCTGCAATATCGTCTGCTTAAATTTTCGATTGCTGCGTTTTCTCAGTTACTTCTTGGATATTTTGACAGAAAAAAAACATAAAGATGAGAGACAAACAGTTTGAACCCAGATCAGACGCCGCGTAACGCGGAGTCTGATCTGAATTCGCACTGTTTGCTGATGTACTCTAAGTGTATTGAATTTTCCTCCCTACAACAACTCCATCCGAACAACACACACCCTAGATGACGTCATGCACTTAGGGGTTAAGACATACGGTATCGCAGTGCTGTAAATATAAAACTCAATTGAACCACCAATGTGTCATAAGCGGGATATTTACCGCTACGCTGCCATGGCGTCATCAATTTTAAACAATTGTCGTCTGCTCTTATTTCTCGAAATTTAGATTTTAGAATTTTAGGAAATATATAATTAAGTGTCAAAAAGTTTAAATCCTGACCAGAAGCCGCGTATGATCAGGATCCAAACTGTTTGCAAATAACCATTGTACTTGGGGTAAGCCAGTGATGGTGTTAATGCTCAGCGATCAGCACTTTCATTGATGAATAATAAAACTTAAGTGAATGCATGCATCACATATTACATGCACTTCCCTTGACAGTTAATTAAAACTTTGCAAAACAGCATATCCCTTCGGCGTCAAAGATACTTTGAACAGTGATCATACAGTCGAGAAGACGCTATTCTTTCCCAATAAACGCGTTTACGCTTAAACTAATATTTCCATAGCAACCAGTTTGGAGCCAGATCAGACGCCGGGTAACCCGGCGTCTGACCAGGCTTCAAACTGGTTGCCCCAAAGATAATCATGTATTATTAGAATTGTCCAAAAGTTGTTCTTGTCTTCGTTTCAGTGCTTTGCGTTTCGTTTGTGTTTAAACGGGAAAGAATAACGTTTCCTCCACTTTATCCAAATATAGATTCTAAATCCTTTCACTGCCTGTTATCACTTACAATGTATCTTGCAATTTCAAATATTTAGGATTAAGATCAGACGCTATGTCACTCGGAGTCTGATCGTGATCAAAGCTAGTTGACCCTTATTTACAAATCAATGTGCCTATAAACTAAATTTGAAGATTAATTGCAGACGATAATTATATATATAAAAAGTAGACTACAGTAGAACCTTTCTATTACGGCCACCCAATCGTGTTAATTATTTGGTGTTTACTGCAGGTGGGCTGCTTAAAGCAAGGTGACAGTAAAACAGAAAGCTCCTATAGGAGCTTTCTGTTTTACTGTCATCTTGCTTAAAACTGCCGCCTGTCTTTTTGACAATCAATAAGCATTCATTTCAGTGGTCGTTATACGAGTTTACTGTATAGTGAAAGCGTTATGTGAAGTGTTATGTTTGAAGAGTTTGACATGATGACAGATAATGTGCATATTGGATAGATAAAAGGCGCCAGTACTTGAGTGACAGTCTGGCTAAAATTGGCTGCACAAAATTATATTTACCCCTTCACTGTTATGACGTCATCATTTTTAAACAGTTATCGTCTGCTTTTATTTCTCTAATTAAATTTAGGTTTTAAGAAGTATTGAAATGAATGTCAAACATTTTGGATCCTGATCGTCTGATTAGAATCCAAACTGTTTGCAAATAAATATGGCAATCGTGGCAATCGTGGCAATCGTGGCAAGGCACTGAAAGGGATTATGAAGAAACATACTAAATGTACAAAGTTAGTATTCCCCAACACACACGTTTGTGTTAAAATATTATGGTATTACATGTATCCTCCATTCTCACTAGCCGGACCCTTCCTACATATCCGGAAGCCTCACAAAAACGCTTGATACAGCGCGTGCGGTTTGCTTACGTCATCGCAAAAAGCGGTTCCGGTTAGGTATTAGATGCGGGCAGCATAATAGCCGAGAAAAATGCTGAAAAAAACTTGGAATTTTAGTGAAACTTTGAAGAAAATTATATTTTCAAAAAATGAATACCAAAATTAACCACGTCCCTTTGTAAAATGATTTCGAATAACACATTTTCCAATATAACTCTAAATGTTTATTACGTGTAGCGAGTGTCTGGAAATTGACCTTTCACATGCAGTATAAATTTGACCCGATTGTGTACAAGCGCCTTTGTTGCCCGGATGATTACGTCACACTTCCGTCATAATAGGAATTCGCGGGGCTGCATTTACAGCCGAAGGTTAGTTTGAATAACTGGTATTTGTGTAAACAATGAAGTTGTTTGATTACTTTAAGTGTTATTTTCAGTTAGAAAACTATTTTTTCTCCATATTCGTTCAATGTATCTCCCAGTTTCCATTTAAATTGATTACCTTTTTAATTCTTTTTCGCTAAGGGTTCCGGATAACCGAGTGAAGAGGATAACTGAAAACACGTGTGACACGAGTAACTATTCTACACGGAGTAATTCTCAGAATGGACTTATTTGTATTCGTTTTAGAACATACTACAGCGTTCCCTCTCTACAACTGTTTTTAATATTGTCGTCTACTGTTTATTTGAAAAACTACATATAAGCGGAGAATTTGATAGAATAAATATAATGACGGGTGACAAACAGCTTGCATTCAGATCAGACGCCGCGTCACGCGGCGTCTGATCTGGATCAAAGCTGTTTGCAAATGTAAGACAAGTATTAATTTTCCCTCTCTGTAACGACACCCTCCGAACAACACACATGATCGTGGTCTCCTATCGGGTGTCGTTGTAGAAAGGGAGCGCTGTAATATCACAGGAGTGACAATCAATTTGGATACAAGTGAGATACCCAGTCAATTTGATCCAACTGTTACATGTACCAAGTAACTTTGATCCAACTGTAATAAGCTACATTGAAAAGAAATTCGCCCGTAGCTAGCATAAGGTTAACGCCATTGAAACTTGATGCTTTTAGTCATGATTAAAACATCTTCTACATATCTGAATTCGGAAATAAAAAAAGTTTGCTTAGTATTAAATATGACAATAGCTCCGATAAAAGAGTAATTTACACGACCAATTAGTAAAACTAGCAGTATATTCAATACTGATGATATTGTCACATGCATTGAAGTTAGATCATATTATAAGGCCCCTTTGTATTGAATGTCAGAATCTTACTATTTATTAAAAATATGTGTCAACGAGAAAAAAATACTAGAAATAGGGATATTTACAGCGACACAACAGAAATGAAAACAAGTTTCCAAATAGTAGCATACCGATATTAATTGTGAAGATATATATCACTTATTCAGCAGAATCATTATGCGCTTTGATATCGTGGGGGGATCGTTATTCTTTCCTAATCAAAGCTTTTACACAAACATTATTATTTTCATTGCAAATTGTTTATAACCAGATTAAACTCAGTTGCAGTCTTCAAAAAAATCGTCTGAAAGCACATGGTATCTTATAGAAATGTTTATTGTCACATGTTATTTTTCCTACATTGTAATTCTATTGTATTAGGCGGCCTGCATTGGGCGCTCTACTATTATTACTATCGGTCCGCAATCCAGCCGGTCGGTTTATTGCTTGATGATAGGGGTATTGTGTTCGCCGTTTTGGGGGCTGTCTTTTGTATGTTTTAATAGTTATCATGTTTTTTGTAGATCTAATTGTAGTTTTTTTTTCTCGCTTTGTATGTACTTGTGAAGCGCTTTTGAACACAAAACCCCTGTGTGAAAAGAGCTCTATTTAAATCTGGTAATAATAATTATAATTAGACACCGAGTAATACAGTGTCTGATCAGACTCAAAACTGTTTATGATTCAGATTGAATTGGATAGTCAGAGTTGTTTAAATATGTTATCCTTTTCTTCATTTCATTGTCGTGCGATACGTTTCATAACCTTGAGCTCGATTTTAGCTCTGTTTCTTCTACGTGCGACATGACTGCAATGTGCCAGACTCTTTGGATATTGACTAGGGTCTGAGTAAATCTGTGTCTGCCGTGTAGCGAAACATTTTGAAGACGTAAAGAGGAGTTGAAATTTAAAGTACAGTAGAACCTCTCTATAACGATCACTAAATTGTGTCAAATATTAGTCGCTTAAGACAGGTGACTGCTTAAAGCAATGTGAAAGTGAAACAGAAAGCTCCTTCATTGCTTTAAGCTGCCATCTGTCTTTTTAATGCAGACAATTAGCCTTCTTTTAGTGGTCGTAATAGAGAGGTTAATATACTGTATATTTCAGATGACAAATGCACAAATAGCAGACGATATTCTTTGCAGACGTAGGGATACACGATAACCTGCTATCGACTCCCAATACTTATATCATTACTTATCCTTACCCTAACACTTTGGTACTGTCTGCATGCCAGAGCTGTCGCATCTTTCTTACAGTGGAGAAAACGTTATTCTTTCCCAATAAACGCGTTTACGCTAAAACTATTATTTCCATTGCAAACAGTTTGGAGCCAGATCAGACGCCGGGTAACCCGGCGTCTGATCAGGCTCCAAACTGTTTGTCACCAAGATAAAATTGAATTGTCAAAATAGTCCAAATATTGTACTTTTCTACGTTTTAGTGCTTTGCGTTTGCGTTTAAACAGGAAAGAATAACGTTTTCTCCAGTGTACATACAGTGGAGAATGTGTTATTCTTTCCCAATAAACGCGTTTACGCTTAAACTATTATTTTAAATTACAAACAGTTTGGAGCCAGATCAGACGCCGGGTAACCCGGCGTCTGATCAGGCTCCAAACTGTTTGCCACCAAGATAAAGATGAAATATCAGAATAGTCCAAAAGTTGTTCTTTTCTACGTTTTAGTGTTTTGCGTTTGCGTACGTTTGCGTTTAAACGGGAAAGAATACATGTAACAGATTCTCCACTGTATGACATATGACAAGGTAACAAACGCGAATGGCTTGAATTCGCACGAGGCGGCAATAAATCCAAAACGTATTAACCCCTTCACTACAAGGATGTCGTCTGCTTATGCATTGTCGTATGCTAATGATTAATCAAATTGAGATTGTAAAGCGTTTGGAGTGAATGTCCATCAATGTAAGTGTAAAAAACGTGAACCCTAATCAGACCCCGAGTAAATAGGCATTTGATCGGGATCCAAACTGTCTGCGAATTCCAGTCACTCGGGCCTAAGCATGAAGAGGAAATAACATGCTATCAAAAGCAAAAAATATATATTTGAACTCTTCAATATGGGAACTAATAAAATTTGTCTGCATTGAGTGTGTAACAAATACATTTAGTCAGGAAAGACATTGGCAGAACATGCCATTGAATCATGCAATATGGTGCAAACAGTGCATTTGTACGTTTTACCTATTCACTACCTTATCCCGAGTACAACAATACGCAGAATCTGATTAGGGTCCATTGTCCATTGTTTGACATTCGTTTCAATATTTTTCAGTCAAAATACAATGTACCTAAACTTTGAATTTAAAAAATAGATTGTTTAAAGCTTATGATGTCATGGCAGTGACGGGGTTTATAGTTTGATTGCATTGTCTAGTTCTAAATTTACATAATACTGTATAGGCGAGATTTATGTCTGACAATTTTTAGGTGTTATCTCCGTCCATATAGTGGTTAAAATGAGAGAGGGTGTTATTTTTCACAATAAACGAAGCCAAATAAATTCTAGAAACCGTTCGCCATACCTGCCTCTTGTCACCATTTCTGCTTTATGTTCAGTATGCTTTAAGCTACCATATTCTATAAAACGGACACTATTTCTTGTGATACATATTCATAACTGTATAAATTTAAACAATTTTCTTCAGTGGATGAATAAATAAAAGGCATAAAAGGCGTTTTATGAGAGAATGAGATAAAAAGGTCATTGAGGTGGTGAGAGACGATTACATGGTGTCCGTAGAATCGACGAAATAGGAGACTCGTGAAATTTCTCCGCCCGTACTGCTGTAGGTCGTTCAACTCACAAGACAGCTTGTCTACGTCGACCGTTAAGGAATTGACCTTTGATTCAGGATGCGACACGGTCTCTCTTTTATTTGAGTTCTTTCTTCATACAAGACAAGTTTTATTGTGATACAGGCCCCCGGCTCTGACACAAAACATACTATAACAAATCAATACACACTGTGTGTAACAATACAAACAAACAATATAGGTGAACTTTTCAAGTTACATGTCTCGAATTAAGGGATTCCTGTAGTACTTTTACGGCAATAATAAATGTACATTACAATATTTCGTATTATACCCCTGTTTTTACGTGTCATAAATAAATTTAATTTGTACATAATTGATTAATACAATATTTTTGCTGCTACATATTTTTTTCTTAAAGGGTATACACACAGCAAGTGATATTCATCCTCAATATCTCTGGTACAAAACTTGCATCATCTTGATTCCCGGATAATACCAAGGTAACGACCATTTTCTATCATGGGAGTTCCTTTATTTGTTTGTCAATGATAGACTTTTGCGTCTCGATCAATTCCTATGAAATGCGGATCGGGACGTACGTGCCAATTGCCACATGATAATTGTCTTTGCCAGTTGCTAAATGCCAATTGCTAATTTACATGTACCATTCGGTAAATGCCAATATGCCACTTTGCTAAATACTAATGGCAATTGTGTCGTCATTCTGGTTTCTTTTCTCTGCAGAGTGCTTATATCGATGCCCGGCAAATTTGATGATACGAAATGCCGCTATCACACCGTATTAGAGGGACCCGGAAACAATAATAGATCTGGCTTCATTTTAACAATATGTTTTGTTTGCTTTATGATTGATATTGTTAAACATTTTATTAAAAGGAGTATTAATCAAAATTTGGGTGGAACATATCAATTAGCAAAAACGAATTACTAATTTTCCAGTTGCTATATGCAAATTGCTAATTGCTAATTGCTAGTTGCTATATTATTATTGCAAAATGCTACATCGATTAGCCATTTTCGTCATTATTTCTGGTTTCTTTTGACTTAAGAGTACCTGTCGGTTACCCGGCAAATTTGACGAATTAAAGCAAAAGAAGTTTTGAGAAATTAACCACTTGATTAAAATATAAGCATTTATATATACCACTTCCCTCCATTCTGTCATTTGTGGCTGAAAATACGATGAATACGTGAAGACAGCATGTCCGTGCATTTTGTATTTTGGTAAATGGCAATTTAACAAATGGCAATTGGCAGGTCCCGACCCGCATTCCATAATTTCCATCTGGCTAAAAAGAGATTGCTACTGAGACTTGTTAGTATTGACGAGTTCTTGAACAATAGAATAAGGCATCTGGGTAATCGTTTTTTAACGGCCTGGTCCGTGGTTGAATTACCAACTAAGGACATGATGGAATGAATGGCTAGACTTATGGTTGTAATAAAATCCTGGGGCCTGTTTCATAAAACTTCGTACGACAAATGTTGTCGTAAGCCCAATTATAAAAGTCTAAGTTATTATATATTTCTCCGTCTAATCCTGTCGTGAGACATCTCTTTGGAATTGTCTTGAAAAGACGAATCCAAATAGATGTCACAAGACAGAATTAAATAAAGAAATAAGAAATTGAATGTTTTTTTTAAGGTTTGACTTACGAGCGTTTTTGTCGTAAGAAGTTCCATGAAACGGGCCCCAGATCCGTGGATGTATTCACAACTAAGGACATGATGGAATGAATAGCTGGACGTATGGTTGTAATAAAATCCTAAGCATTAAAGGTGTACAGCACTAAGGCCGTGAAAGACACACTTCGTTTTTCTTGGGAAGATAAGGCAGGTCTGGGTCTGAGTTAACTCTTTTGATACCAGGTTGTTTAATAGAAGAGCCCTTGCGTTTTTATTTCCCCGAGGTCTTACTCTAAATGTTGTTTGCTTGGTTCACGTAGTTCAAACCTTTCCATTTCAAACCCAGTTTCTGTGTCAACAACACTTTGGTCGGCATCGCTAGCCCACCAACCGGTCACAATGCTGTTTACAATACTGCTGGAGAGGACGTAATCTTTTCCCAATAAACGCGTTTATGTTTAAACAGACTCCCCACTGTTTGCCTACTAATGTTTTTAAAACCCCTTCACTGCCTTACCCCGAGTGCGATGGTTATTTGCAAACAGTTTAGATCCTGATCAGACGCCGCGTGATCCAAACTGTTTGACACTCCTTTCAATATTTCTGTAATCAAAATACTAAAAATTCATTTGAGAAATAAAAGCAGACGACAATTGTTTAAAATTGATGACGTCACGGCAGTGAAGGGATTAAGATACAAAGAGTATTGAGAAAGTGCGAGACGATTATCAAAACGTGCTCCTCTTGTCCGTCATGGTAAACCACTATTATGCGGCGTCTGGTCATCGTCCAAACCGTTTTCAAATAATTGTTGCACTCCGGATAAGTAAGTGAAGGGGTTAAAAGTTGCCTTGTGCTTCCACACCTTTTCTACGATGACGTTGTCTGTTACACGGGCCGACTAAAACACTTTTCATACATGTATATGACATCATGCATTACAAAATGACGAAATGTAAGTACAAATGTTAAACAGTTTAAACTCAGATCAAACACCGAGTTACCCGACATCTGATCAGGATCCAAGCTGTTTTGAAAAAATATATGAATAGTCTTGCTCGACAAAGTTAAGGTTGTATAATATATAACACAATCTTCGTGCCCGAGTGTCAGTATACGTCAGCGACATCTAGGAAAAATCTAGACAGATGAGAAATTTACATGCATCATAAATGATACACATCTTTATCAAACTTGTAATTTGAATTTAAAATGTTATACAGACATAAAGGCATTCCAGAGCTTTGTGTCTCTGACAGTACTAGTGTTACATATCTGTGATACACGGAACATTGTCAGGGACTCTACAGTTGATAAAACGTTATTCAGTCCCAATAAACGCGTTTACGCTAAAACTATTATTTGCAGTACAAACAGATAAGAGCCAGATCAGACGCCGGGTAACCCGGCGTCTGATCAGCCTCCAAACTCTTTGGCACTCATAATTAACATTTAACGTTGTCACTCTCTAGATTTTATTGAAATGTGTTTGCGTTTCGTTTGTGTTTAAAAGGGAAAGAATAACGTTTTCTCAACTGTATGGGTGTCTGTCATGAGAGTGTAGAATATTGGAAACACAATTCCATTCAGTCTAGTAACAAGACTCTTCTATTTTGTAACATATTGTACACATTGTCAAACATAATCAAAATTTGATCATGTCATTGGATCATCTGTTGACTACATATTAACGAACGTTTAGTAACAACTGTTTTATCTCTTTGATTATATTCTCTACATATACAAAAACATGACAAAACGGTACAGCGGAAAAACGTTAGACTTGTAAATTTATGAGAGCATGCTGCAAAGCCATTACAAACAGTTTGGAGCCCTATTAAATTCCGATTACTGCTTGACACTATGAGATGAATAAGTAAAACAATGTAAAGAAACTTGAATTTTCTTCATTTACTTTCATTGTGTTTACGTTTGGGTTAACCCTTTCATCGTTACAGTGGAGAATCTGTTATTCTGACGTCATTGGTGACGTCATACAGTGGAGAATCTGTTATTCTTTCCCATTTAAACGCAAACGCAAAGCGCTAAAACGTAGAAAAGAACAACTTTTGGACAATTCTGATATTTCATGTTTATCTTGGTGGCAAACAGTTTGGAGCCTGATCAGACGCCGGGTAACCCGGCGTCTGATCTGGCTCCAAACTGTTTGCACTGCAAATAATAGTTTTAGCGTAAACGCGTTTATTGGGAAAGAATAACAGATTCTCCACTGTAATAGTCCTTCTCGTTTAACGCAAACGAAGCGCAAACGCATTGCAAAGACATGGCGACAATTACAACTTGTTGACAATTCTGAATGATAATTTTAATCTGAATGACAAATAGTTTGGAGCCTGATCAGACGTCGGGTTACCTAGTGTGTGATCTGGCTCCAAACAGTTTGCAATTAAAATAAGCGTTTAAGCGTTAATTTGGGAATAATTAACGTCTTCTGCCCTGTATCAATATGTGTTTTTCTTCAGTCAAATACGATTGCAGACGACCGACTTTAACAGAAGATGTTTTGTTTGAGAAAGGTTTGAATAGAGATGGCTAAATTTGGATATGCATTTGTTAAACGATTCTAGATGTCCCGGATTTGGGCCCCGGTAGGTCTCGTCGGAGCGGGCTGGGAGTCATCGGGAGTCACTGGGAGTACAACATTGGCTGTACCGGGGACGACCATGAGGAAGAATTAGACATAATTTTCTTGTTTGGGGAACAGCGACATATTTTGTGGTAAGGAGGGAATCGTTGTTGGGAGGACCGTTTTAAGGAAGGAGTTCTGTATATACATTTCTTACTAATTAATCACCTGATCCTCTTTACAGTGGAGAAAACGTTATTCTTTCCCAACTAACGCGTTTATGCTCAAATCCTAATGTAATCCTGAATGTAATATCGAACGATCTATAGCTTGCAATAACAATAAAAGAGTCAGGTTATGCTATAACGTAGCTAGACGGCATAATTTGCTGTTTCTGATTTTAGAACAGCAAAAATGTCAATTAATTCCTTTTGTAATAACTTATTTGTGGCAATAACAGCAATTTGGGACCAAATACCTTACTCAACCAGTAATTAGCCTTTTGTGTGCGGGTTTATGCTTATACACTATAGTATTTTTGAAAGCATGACCTGTTGATTTATAAGGCCTTTTCTAAAATAACATACTCGAATATAAGTGCCCGGTATATATAAGTTAACCAAAATAGTGCAGACCCTGATAAGAGGACTCATCTAGTAGCAAACTGATCAGGATCAAAACTAATTTTATCCGATACACACATTTGTTTCCAGCCCAGAAGGGATAATATGACATCTGATGTACAAAACAGGTCATTTCCTCACTTAATCACTGTATAAAGTCATACAATCATAAATATACACTTTACGTCACCCTAGCCAACGATTGGTAACTATAATTATGTCCAATGAACATGTAATTTGATACAGTGTTCCTTCCCTAAAACGGCCCGAACAACGATTCCTTCATTAAAACAACCGTTGAACGCCTGCGGATGTTCCCTTAACAAGACAATTATGTCCAACCTTTTCAAGGTTGCATTATCGTCTGCTTAAAATTGGCATCTTCTGTATTTCTCAAAGTCACATATTAAACATTTTGACAGAAACAAATAATAACGAAGAGTGACAAACAGCTTGTGTTCAGATCAGACACCGTGTTACAAGGCGTCTGATCTGGATACAAGCTGTTTGCAAATATAAGCCAATTTCCCCTCCCTAAAGCAAAACCCTCAGAACAACACACTAAAACACTCTTTGTCTCTCATTGGATGTTGTGGTAGAGAGGGAGCACTATAATTGTACGACAATGACTACGACTAGTGCTACAGTGGAGAAAACGTTATTCTTTTCCGTTTAAACGCAAACGCTACTCATTAAATTAGAGAAAATGCCAACCTTTCGACATTTTTTACTATCTTGATTGATGGGGTAACGTGATCGACATTTTGGGGGCTGTCTTTTGTACGCTTATTATGTTTATTTTATATCTTATTGTAGTTATTTGTCTTTTCCTGGCGGCCTGCATTTGGGCGCTCTACTATTGTTTCTATCGGTCGACAATCAGAAGCCGGTTGCTTCATTGCTGATTGATGGGAGTAATGTGATCGCCATTTTGGGGGCTGTCTTTTATATGTTTATTCATGTTTATTTTAGATCATATTGTAGTTATTTTGTCTTTTCTTGTTTGTAGGTACATTTGTGTAACTTCATATGAAGCGCTTTTGAACGCACTACCCCTGTGTGAAAAGAGCGCTATATAAATCTGGTATACTAATAATAATAATATTCATGTTAAGCTGAGTGGCAAACAATTTGGAGCCTGATCAGACACCGGGTTACCCGGCGTCTGATCTGGCTCCAAACTGTTTGAAGAGGAAGTAACAGTTTTAGCGTAAACGCGTTTATTTGGAAAGAAAAACGTTTTTTAAATTGTAATGCGCATGTGGTTGTGGCAAAGTTTTTGTGAATCATAGTGAGTTCTACTCTAAAAAACACAGTTAAATCCATTGACCCATATTTACGCATATAAGGGTCCTTTTCAAACATCTTACCTCTGAAGTGTAGATTAAACTATTGCAAACAGTGAACATCCATATCAAAGGGATCATTAGGAACCCTGTAACCAGGGTCTGCACTCTTTGTCATATTGCAATACATTGACAAAGGCAATCCTAAATAGAAAAAAAATGGACTAGACAAAAGGGAAACTTGAATTCTCCATTTGAAGTATCCAGGCAAAAACAAACCCACACATTTGAAAAGCATATCGAATAGATAACAGTGGTTCGGTACCGTGTTTACATTGTACTTGCGATAAATGGATGAAATTTATCAAAATAGTTCAACGGTTTTAGTCACAAATACACGAAAATAGTTCTTAGATTGTTCTCTTAAATTGTTTTTCTTTTCGTCTCAAACATATAATATTCGACATCTTATACACTCAATTATGTTTGATTTGTATCGGCGTGTATTGCCTTCAAATGGTACCTGAAAAGTAATGCAAATAATTTTGGCATTTAGAGCTGTAGCCCGTGACAGAGATGTTGAGGAGCAAATGAATACTCTCTGTAAAGGATATTGGTGTCAGGGAGGGACGGGTTAATCCCTTCAAGCGTGCGTCTTTGCTACACCGATTTTCTGATACTTCTCTAAACCAAATACTTTAATTCAGCAAGGTTTCCTCAATGTTTTATCATTTCAGTTCATAAGTACCATTGGTCCTTTTCTCATATCTTAACCCTTTGAGCCCTAGTCCCGCATATAGGCGTCCTTTTCAAACAGTGTACATGTGAATAGTACACTTGTCCTGTGCAAACAGTGAAGACCCAGATCAGAGGGCTCCGAAAGGAGCCCTCTGATCAGGGTCTTCACTGTTTGTCATAATGCCCAAAATGGACAAAAACAACCCTTAAAAGCCAGAAATGGACTAGACTAAAATTGAAACTGGAATTGTCCATTGAAAGTTTTAGGGAGGAAAGAGTTATCCAAATGTACATTAGAATCTTATCTGATAAGACTGTAATCGATTTGGTAACTAACGAGGCGTTCGACCTGATAACAACCCATTTTACTGCAAAACCATCTCATGTTAAGCTACTATAAGGAATACATGAGCCGAGACGACATGTGTCCCCCACCTACACACCTGCGTCAAGCCATTGCAGTCGGGTTCATTAGGTCACGTTGACGAAAGGCAATTCTTATTTGTAGAGCTCTGTCAACACCTCGAGGCACAATGTTTGCAGGCATTCTGCAGAGTTCCTCGCGTATGGACTGATTTGTCGATTGCAGCAAGACCTTCGTGTTATGTATTGGCAGATACTATAGATAGCTGATAATGGTTTACATAACGTGCAGTTTGACGCATACAACATTAGATCACTGACAGATAAACTTCATACATTGGAAACGAACATGTTTCTTACAGTTGATACTGTGGAGAAAACGTTATTCTTTCGCGTTTAAACGCAAACGAAACGCAAACGCAAAAGCCTAAAATGTAGAAACACATTTTTGACAATTCTGACTTTTCATTTCTATCTGAGTGGCAATCAGTTTGGAGCCTGATCAGACACCGGGTTACCCGGCGTCTGATCTGGCTCCAAACTGTTTGTAGTGGAAGTAATAGTTTTAGCGTAAACGCGTTCATTTGGAAATAATAACGACTTCTCCACTGTGATACGTTATTCTTTCCCAATAAACACGTTTACGCTCAAGCTGTATTATTCATTGCAAACAGTTTGGAGCCAATTCAGACGCCTTGTAACCCAGCGTCTGGTCAGGTTCTAAACTGTTTGCCACTCAGATGCAAAAAAGTCAGAATTGTCGAAGAGTTGTTCTTTTCTACATTTTATTATTTTGCGTTTGCGTTTCGTATGAGTTTAAACGGAAAAGACTAACGTCTTCACCGCTATACCGTTTGATCGAAATTAAACGCAAACGGAATGCAATCAAATGTAAAATTGACAGGTTCGTTTTTATGATGGTATATCTATAAAAAATGTAAAAGCAAAGAGTTTGGAGCCTGATGAGACTATTGGTTGTTTGACGTCGCGTCTAATTTTACTCAATGCTTATGAAGCACTTCAGATAAGTTTGAGCTCGTTCTCAAGCTTTTGATAAGTTAGATATTAACATTCTACGCACATATAACCAATCAAAAGCTTGTGAACGAGCTCAGACACATCTCAAACGCTTTATAATCATAGAACCTGGTCCCAATCATTTTTGAAATGGACGTCATTATTTAAGAATAAGCAGTCATAAAATCTTCCCCACTGAACATGGTTTTGACATAATTATTATTATTATTTTTATTAAAACTGTTTGGCACTGTGAATTGGAATGATTTTGCATGAAACGACTGACAAACTATAAATATTTGAGTTGTGCATTAGTTAAAGCTTTGGTGCGAAACAGCGTCTCATTTATTATCAGATTTTTAAGAAGTTTGAAATATTCGAAATCGGGGTCGAATCGGGAGTGAAAATGAATTGCATTGGAAGTTTTTGCAATTTAGCCCACACGAATGAATTTTGAGATGATAAACGAAGCAGAAATATCATCATTCAAATTATAATCATGATAAAAACGAAACGAACCTAGCGGTGTTCGTAACTTTCCTGTGCTTCAAACGTTCACTAAATAACCAATTAATTACCTTGTCCGGAATTTACTGATATTTTGCAAATAGTTGGCTCCAGACCAGGCTCCGAATTATCGGCGTCTGATCTGGATCCAATCTATTTGATACTGCTATCTATATCTTAACAAGTAAACTATTTGTAAATGACATGTATACTCATTATTAGGGTTGAGTGTGCTAAACCCCCGGCATACAAAATGTATCATTAACCAGAAAAAAGTTAACCCTTTCATGATCAAAATTATCGTGATAATTTTACCCCTTCACTGCCAATCGTATTTATGATGATGAACTGCTTAAACCAAATAAAATATTCTGTTCAATTATGTTCATATTGTCGTCTGCTTCAATATTGTTGTCTGCAATATCGTTTCAAAGTTAGATTTAAGGCAGTATTACTTACGTAATTTCAAAACAAGTAGCAAACAGTTTTGATCCTGATCAGCCGCCGCGTCACGCGGCGTCTGATCAGGATTAAAACTGTTTGCAAGTACGCTTTATGACGTCATTGAAAGGGTTAATTACAACACCCACACTTCTTCTATCAGTAATTGTTGCAATTTGGCAGTTCGGAAATAATCCGTTGCTGAGAATTATTATAACATGAACTCTCTTTCGTATAATAACTTTAGATGATTCCCAAGATAACAATCAAATAAGATACTTTAATTGACAAGTAAATTGTCACTTGTATAAAGGAAACGCGATTAACCTTCAGCACGCTGTTAGCGATTCCGTGATAACTATTGCAAATAGTTTGGATTAAGATTGGACGCGGAGTAACTCGGCCCAAACTGTTTTACATTTTGATGATACTTTCCTAGAAGACATTACGGATTATTCAATTCTGAAAATTGTTGCAGACAACAAAATGGAAGACAACAATTTCGTGACGTACTGGTGGTTGCGATTCAAATACAGATTTTCTGAACGCAGGTTATGTTTGAGATTTAAATAGGATTGTCTATAATACTTTCAAATCCGGAAATTCGAAGAAATTTGAACAATTATTCTTGTCAGGCGATTAAAATATGTTCTTATATTCTGTTAACGGATATTGTCGTGTGATTGCAAGCATTATGTTGATACTGTAAGTCTTAATTTGCCAACTCACTACAAATTCTGCCTGCATTTAAATATTCAAAGGAAAGAAACACAATCAGCTATTATGCTTTCTTTTCAATCCTAAAAGTTGTTGTATGTTTGTGAAATGCATGTAAATATTTGACAAGAAATATGTTTAAACCAAATTGTCAATTCGACAGCATGTATTTGTACTAAGAATATGGGTAAAAATGTCAAATATTTTGGATACTAATAAGAATATCATGAGACACAATGTTGTTCATTGCATATAACATTGTGGTCCGATTTGGAATTCTGCTAACATTGGCAATTAATATAGATCTATCTTAGTGGAGAGTTTAAATATAAATAGTCCTTATATATAAGTATATGATTTTAACCATTTCATCGCCAAAAGCTATTGTCTACGTTAATCATGTCATTGATAAAATTATGTAACCCTCTCATGGTAACTGCTTTTACCTGCTTCGGTACGATTGTGTATATACATTTGTTTGAAAGTGTGATTTAAGGAGTATAAACGATACGAGTGTCAAAAAGTTTACATCCTGTTCGGATGGCAGGTAACTCCAAACTGTTTTCACAGACGACTTATGTCGTATCCTCTAGGGCCCTCTGCTCTGGTCTACATATTTGATATGGTGCAAATGTATGTATCGTTTGAGCCCTTCTGGTAAAGGACACATACACATGTTACATAAACTAGGGGTCAATGGGTGAATGTCCTACCAGATCTAGTGTTTTATATCTATGGTGATACTACAATAGAGAATGCGATATCATTTCTCAATAAATGTGTTTATGCTAAAGCAGTTATGGCCATTGAAAACTGTTAGAATTCTTGTCAGACACCGGGTAAACCGGCATCTGACCAGGCTCAAACAGTTTGCCATTCAGATATAAAATGTCTCGTTAGAAGTATTCAAAACATTGTAATTTCTTCATCTATATTGCAATTCGTTTGCGTTTCTATTGCGTTTAAGCAGGAACGAACGACATGTTCTTTACTGTATATTGTAAGATTTGTTTTGAGTCAAACTGTGAGTGGCATATCCATTCATCATTACTGTGGTCGACCTTTATCACAATGATTTATAGAACTGAAAGCTCATTGGCTAATAGAGTTTACATTGCATGTAAACAGTAATTAATAACGTTGTCCAACGGATAATAGACTGTGGAAATGGAAAACTATTACATTTCTTTCAGTTTCAATAATCAAAATAGTTTGAACATATCTGTAAAGCTTTTTACTAATTTAGAGTGGAGAAGACGTTATTCTTCGTTTATTTTACTTCATGCCGAAAAAAAATCAGTTCATTTCTTAAATAAACTGAACATGTCTAATATGTTCCTTTATGTTTCTACCCAAATCTATGTTGTTTCTAAGGAATAGAGTTTTGTTGAGAATTAATGATATTCCTCATTGAAATGTACATTCAAATTGCAACACGGAATTTGTGGCCTAAGTTCAGGCGTAAACATCGCCATTCCCAATTTCAATTAATCTACTTTTCAAAAATATTGTTGTTGAGAAAGATAAAGTGTATAATAAACAGTCAATACAATAGACACGTGTATCAATTAATCATTTGTAATTCATCGAAATGTTTGACAATACCACAATTCGGATATTACACTCATGAAGACATTATTCTTTCCATGCTCAGACTAAGATAAATTACTAATTGTAGGAACCTTTTATTTAATATCTTTTATTGCATTGCAACTCCGTTTAGTTCCGTTTAAATGGAGAGAAATACTGTCTTCCAACCGTGCCTGAAATAACTACTAAAATAGATATCCATAATGCATATTTGTCTGCTTAAAATGCACATCTGTTAATACACATACTAATTCTATTTACTTTGCATGTAACTCATGTTATATTTATGTGTAAAGCATGCGAAACCTTTTAAACGAAAGACTTGGTTGACAGTTTAGAGGAAATGCACCATCATTCTAATTCAGACAATATTTCAAAATCTGATAATGATCCTGGTATGCATAGAGACTATAGTTACATTCAGCAATGAACACAATGCAAGAAATACGAGCTATGTGTCGAGGTCTAGTTAAGCTGACAATCCAATAAGAGTAAACTGGTGTCTAGTTTGACCAGCTGCAATAAAAAACCTTAATGATACAGGCCTATATTAAGAGACATTTTTTTCCAGATCAAGTATGTTTAAATTTATAGAACAAATTCATGCTTTTTAATCTAGCAGCGTATATTCAGGAAGCTATATTTCTGCAAATTGGAATAATCTTTTTCAAAGTACCAATATTAAACAGGTCCTTACATTATGTGAGTTTTAGCGACCCAGTGTTTGGTAAGGTTAAAATCTCTTTGAATCTCAGTTTTCAAAACACCGGTAACGTTTCAAAAACTGTTGTTTAATATGTTTTTGTTACTAGTGTGTTTGCCTTTACATTTAGTTTCATTTAAACGGGAGAGACAAACTTCTTACCCGTTGTAACCATCATTTTCATGCATGTGTCCTAGGCGCAAAAAGTCGAATTTTGCAAACAGTTTGGATCCTCATTAGATAATGAGTAAAACGGAATAGGGGTCAAGCTGTTTGACATTCAAACCGATACCTCATTAACACACCAGACCCTAGCGACGAGCATGCTCGTCATTTACAAACATTGTACCTGTGAAGAATACAATAGTTTTGTCCTATTAACCCTTTCACTCTCAATGTCGCTTCAAATCGCGTTTGCAAACAGTTTGGATCCTGATCAGATGCCGCGTAACGCGGCATCTGATCAGAACCCAAACTGTTTGACACTCTTTTCGATATTTTATAAGTCATTCAACCTTAAATCTAACTTTGAAACGTGTCTTGCAGACAACAATACTGAAGCAGACGACAATAAAGCGGTGAAGGGGTAAACATCTCCCGAATAATTTGATCATGAAAGGGTTAAACATTGTACAGTGGAGAATCTGTTATTCTTTCCCGTTTAAACGCAAACGTGCGCAAACGCAAAACACTAAAACGTAGAAAAGAACAAGTTTTGGACAATTCTGATAATTCTTGTTTATCTTGGTGGCAAACAGTTTGGAGCCTGATCAGACGCCGGGTAACCCGGCGTATGATCTGGCTCCAAACTGTTTGCACTGCAAATAATAGTTTTAGCGTAAACGCGTTTATTGGGAAAGAATAACAGATTCTCCACTGTAGTCCCAGATTTGG
The DNA here is from genome assembly GCA_922989275.2 of Gari tellinella. NCBI lineage: Eukaryota > Metazoa > Mollusca > Bivalvia > Cardiida > Psammobiidae > Gari > Gari tellinella. Next base: position 54,652,669 of record OV277866.1, read on the forward strand.
GGGCTCCTAAACCTGATCAGGGTCTGCAATATCAGTCATGTTGAAATACATTACCAAACATTAATCCTAACTAGTAAAACATGGACGCGATGTAATTGGAAAATGTATGTGTCAATTGAAAGGGTTACCCGGCGTCAAATCTGGTTTCAAACTGATTGCTCTACAATATCGAAATAAACTATGTTTGAACTAAACTAGAACTATTTGTAATTGACATAATAGTTTTTGTATAAACGCGTTTATTTGGAAAGAATAACGTCTTATTCAATGAATCTACAATTTATATCGATAACATTATGCATTGCAAGTGCACATTCTACATTTGAACTGCAAACCTGAATATTTCGGCGGTACAAAGCTATTAATCACCGTCTCCAATTCCAATTTATCTTGACTTCAAAAGAGACAACGTGGTAAAAGGAACAGTGTATTATCAGCACTATACGCAGTGGAGACTGGTATCTATTAACCATTACCCTACCGAAATATCATGTGCTTTGACATTGTAGTTTGCAAATTTTGCAAACTAATCTTTTTGTAGTTTTAGATAGAAGAAGCGAAAAGATGGTTCTAAAACAGTTTGGGCACAGATTAGATACCGCGTGATGCGACGTCTGATCTGGATCCAAAACGTTTAAAAACTAGTTAAGTTGCGATCGGTAAGATAAGGGTAATTGATAGGAATTCTTTATCGAAATTTTGACATTCGTACACTCGGGATATTATAAAAGAAATAAGAATAATTACTAAAGTAGATATCTTAAATGCATTTTCGTCTCTACAATAATTTCTTCTCTTATTAATATGAAATTTATCTAATTTGCATGTTATCCATATTATAGGTATGTGTAAATCATGTTAAGCCATTTAAACGAACCTTAAAATAAGTTTGTTTGACAGTTCAGAGGAAATGCATCTTCATCATACCTCTAGATAATATATCAATACATATCTTAATTCTGGTTTACACAGAAGTTTTTGTTATTTATATATAGCAAGATACAAAATACAAAAAGATAAGAGATTGTTTTTCAAAACTATTTCAATTGATTGATACAGTGGAAAAGGCGAAAGAAACGAAACGAATCGCCGACACAATGCAGTCAAATGTAGTTTCACTCGAAATAGCAATTTCTTATTCCTTCACTGAAGCAAATATACCAATTTTATACAGTCATGAATATATACAATAAGAAATATTATCTTTATCCTAGCATATGGTATCTTAAAGCAAACTACATTTGTACCTTGTTTTTAAGCGATCACCTGTCCTCAGAACTAGAAACGGGATACATGTAAAAGGTTAAAACCTCACTAAGAAAAACTTAGACTCCACCTTTGATCCAGGTCTTATTGCATTCATAAAGTTATGTAGAACAAGTTCAGCCGTAATAACAGGCACGGCATCTGATTAACTCATTCCTCCCTAGACCTCAAAATGGACACTTCCAATTTCCAATTAAATCTAGTCCATTGTTGACTATTAAGGGTTGTTTTTGCAATATATGTATATGGCAAAATTACAAACAGTGCAGACCCTGATCAGACAGCCCTCTGATTTGGGTTTACACTGTTTGCATAGTACTAGTGTACTCTATACATGTATACTATTTGTAAATCACGCATATAATCATTACTAGTGTTTAAAGGGTTAGGGTCTATAACGGCAAACAGGTTATGTAAAACAAAACACAAAATGTATATACCGATGTATAAACAGTCTATAATCAGACAAGTCGCCGCGTCTAGGACTCTGCAGCTGGCCTGGTTCTACATTATTTGCAATATAACTAGGCTGGGTGTCTCTGGTAATGGGCCTCACTTATATACTTATACATTTGTAACTACCACAAAGACCAATGCATCGGTCTTAAGAAATATGGCAGAATTGAGAAGGCTAAATCTACGTTAGAGAACTTCTGCTTTCTTTTGAGAAAGTATTGATAAATTAGATAAAAAATTATTGATAACATTTAACCACTCGGCGTCTGGGCCTGTTCGAAACTGAATGAAACGGACATAATTGTTTTGCACAATCGTGTTTATGTGGAAAGAGAAACGTCTTATCTCTTACTTTTTGTTAGAACTAGTTACCTTTAAGTTAGTTGTTATCAATAATAGGCGCCCCACCTTTCAACAGTTTGAGCTACAACAACACACTAAAGTATATATCATCTGATACAAGTTGTTGTTTCAAGAATAAACTTACAGTGGAGAATCTGTTATTCTTTCCCAATAAACGCGTTTACGCTAAAACTATTATTTGCAGTGCAAACAGTTAGGAGCCAGATCAGACGCCGGGTAACCCGGCGTCTGATCAGGCTCTAAACTGTTTGCCACCAACATAAACAAGAATTATCAGAATTGTCCAAAAGTTGTTCTTTTCTACGTTTTAGTGCTTTGCGTTTGCGTACGTTTGCGTTTAAACGGGAAAGAATAACAGATTCTTCACTGCATCATACTATGCGAACTTGTGACGAGCATTAAACACTGTGTGACATTGATGCTGAACGTGGGTGATATTGATCTCTACTGACGTAAATACGAATCCTTTACAAAAAAGTATACATGTGAAAAGTATAAGACTAGTCTTCTTTGTAAACAATGTAGACCAAGATAATTTGTTTCCAATATGACCCCTTGCTCTGGGTCTGAACTGTTTGTCATTTTGTAATACATAATAAAACACACTTAAATCGTCTAAAAATGGTGTGCATCTTTTTGGCAACTGGTATTGTTCCGGGTTTTTTATGCGGCATCAAGATCCACATTGTTTGAATATGACTATTGTACTTAAATAAGGCAGTTGAAGGGTTAAAGGTTACGACAGCTTCGTGCAAAACTATAATAAACCAGAAGGTTTCTACAGTGGAGAATCTGTTATTCTTTCCCAATAAACGCGTTTACGCTAAAACTATTTTTTGCAGTGCAAACAGTTTGGAGCCAGATCAGACGCCGGGTAACCCGGCGTCTGATCAGGCTCCAAACTGTTTGCCACCAAGATAAACAAGAATTATCAGAATTGTCCAAAAGTTGTTCTTTTCTACGTTTTCATGCTTTGCGTTTGCGTTTAAACGGGAAATAACAGATTTTCCACTGTATAAGGCGCTATCTTTTTCTTTTATAAATCTGTCAATGATTTTAGAGACTGCTAATAATTAGCCACCGTCTAAATGGGGACACATATAATTTTGTATAGTCTGCAGTAGAAAAGACGTTACCAATAAGCTCGTTTTGCTTAAACAATAATAACCATTGCAACCTTTTGGCGTCTGAACCCGGCGTCTGAACTGGCTCTAAACTGTTTGCCACTAACATATAGTGTCGATCCCAATAAACGAGTTAGTGCTAAAACCCGGCTCAAATATGTTTGCCACTCAGATAAGATCAATCGCTGGAATGTTTCAAAAAGCTGTCATTTATACACGTTACTGCTTTGCATTTGCGTTAAGTTTCGTTTAAACGGGACATATTAACGCCTTCTCCATTGTATCTGTCTATTATCGAATGTTGCATGCGTCAAACCGAACGTTATGTCAGCCATTATAAGCTATCTTCTATATCTCCCACTTTAAATAGCACGTAGATCTTGATGCAATCGACAAAACCAATCCATACGTGAAGAAACATGTTGTAACTCTGCAAGATTGTGTCACAATGTGTTGACATAAAGCAGAGAAAATGTTATTCTTCCCTGTTTATAAGAAACGAAGCGCAAACGTATTGCACTAAAATGTTAAAGCACCACGTTTTAGCTCAACATAGCCAAAGGCTCAAGGGTGAAGGATTGTGATGGCCCTGTGTCCATCGTCGTCCGTCGTGTGTTGCCCGTCGCCAATCGTCGTTAGAAATTGTTTCAAATGACATCTCCTTCTATACCGCTTTACAGATTTCAATCGAAATTCACAGGAATTTCCTTTGATCAACCTCTTTCAAATTTTACAAATAATTCCAAATAATGCAGAACTCTGGTTGCCATGACAACCAAAGTGAGAAAATAAGGAACTCTTAGAAAGTCTTCTTGTCAAAAACTACAATGACAAGACCTTAGATATTTGACACATCTTCATGTATATGTCCTCTATTAAATTGTCAAAATTATTCTCCATTGGTAAAAATTGGAGCCGCAGCTGAGGTCACCGTTTTACATAGAGTTATATAATAAAATCTTCAAACACTTTCTCGCCTGAAACTAATATGGTTTTGATATTTGGCATGGTGATACTTCTAAATGTTCTTTAACAATACTGTTTAAACGGTTCCGGTCCGTTGCATATATACAGTGGAGAATCTGTTATTCTTTCCCAATAAACGGGTTTACGCTAAAACTATTATTTGCAGTGCAAACAGTTTGGAGCCAGATCAGACGCCGGGTAACCCGGCGTCTGATCAGGCTCCAAACTGTTTGTCACCAAGATAAACAAGAATTATCAGAATTGTCCAAAAGTTGTTCTTTTCTACGTGCTTTGCGTTTGCGTACGTTTACGTTTAAACGGGAAAGAATAACAGATTCTCCACTGTAGGTCACAGAAGCTATGGAAGCCCAAATATTTCACTAGAAGCAAACGAAACTATTTTTAAAGCAGTCAATATACATGTATTTATAAAGGATAGCAAACGCTTTAGCTGAGAACTCCATTTTGCTCTGTTGTCGAAGCACTCTGCATTAATAATGAAATCCACACCACCGACAACAAACCTTTATTCTTTATGCCCTCTCCTTTATCCATTGGTTTTCCCTTTCGTTCAAACCTAAACCACTATATAAGGCACAGTGATATTGATAGTCACGTTTATTTCCTACTAACAATACGCCAGATGTGTTGTAAAAAGACATGACACAAGGAAAGGATCTTAACAAGCTTTGTTTTCGATGCAATCTTATTCCAGTGTTTATTATCTAAATTATTATCTAAATTCCCCTCACCACAACAACACGGCTTTCAAAAAGGCATGAGTTGCATAACAACTGCATTCAATCTCCAGGAAACGATCTACTACAATATAGAGCGTAACAGCAATGTTTATACAGCATTTTTCGATCAAAAAGCTGCATTCGACAGCATCAGTCATAGCTCACTATTCGTCAAACTAGGACGCCTCGGGATAAAAGGAAAATGCTTGCGGATGCTCAGATCCTCGTACGAAGACCTAACGTGCATAGTAAAAGCAAACAACGTAACGTCAGACGTCATTAGCGTACAGAGAGGCGTACGTCAAGGGGGAGTACTCTCTACGTTTTATTATCTCGCGTACATTGATGAATTGCTTAACCTCCTTGAGAAAAGCGGTCACGGGGCAAATATCATATCAATACAATGCAGTAACCCGGCATTCGCCGACGACTTATCTCTTATCGCTATATCTCCTTTAAACCTACAAAAACTCGTCGATATAGTCTACACATATTGTAAAAGCTGGCAAATGGAAATGAACACTAAAAAGTCAAACATTGTAGTATTTAGTAAACGTCGAAACACTCCAAATATCAATATCCTATATGGAAGCGAATATATCGAACAAGTAAAACAAGCCGAACATCTAGGAATACTACAGGAGTCAAACTTAAAAATACACTCACGTATAGAACTAAGGTTACAGAAAGGGAAAAATTCGTTCTATGCCATGGCCAGCAAGGGGATCCACCCACAGGGGGTAAACCCTATAGTGTCATGCGACCTCTACAATAAGATTATCATTCCCACTGTGTTATATGGTTCCGAGTTGTGGAACAATTTAACTCAAACCGATATCACTTCTATAAACAAATTTCAGCACTTCATCGCTAAGAAAATACAAGGGTTTACAATTTCTACTAGATCAGACATAGCTGAATCTATGCTGGGCCTATACAGATTAAGCTCGGTAATCGAAAAGCAAAAACTTCTGTTCCTACACAAAATTCTTTCTCTACCCCCTCAGTGCATAACAAAAGAAATATTTCTACGAAAATATTATATGTATCTTTTCGACAAAACATCAGTAACTTATGGCTTTATACCAGATATATGTAATATACTTACAAAATACAAACTTACTGTGCTCATTAACGAGTTTATAACAAACCCTGACTCTCTTCCTCGAAAACAAATATGGAAGAATATAGCCAATAATACAATTGCTATAAACGAATGTACTCTATGGGATCAGCGAATGTCTACCGATAGTGACTTTACATACTTTCGGTTACTTCATCCAAATATTAAGCCATGTATTGTGTACGATAGTTTTAAGGACAGCTCAGCTAGATATACCATGACAACCATAGCTAAAATATGGTGCCGAGCCCCGCAATTGGAGTACAGAACGTGCCAGTTGTGCGGCTTAGCAATATATGAGGAGCTCGTCCACTACCTAAGCGAATGTATTGAAAGCCACGACCTTAGAGAAGCTTTAAAGTCTGAAATTAGAGCTAACCAAGGTACAACATTCTTAAACGATCTCTCTGAGCTTGACAACTACGTTTGGACCTTAAAGATTCTGGGATCTCCAATTCCGCCAATCTTAGATGACGCGAGTGAAAACCAGTTTCTAATAACAACATTCCAGTATGTTGTATCTAGCCTGAAAGAGTGCCATATCTTATAATAACGTACTCATCATACTAATACACTGATACAGTGAGGTAAACGCTATTTATTTCGGTTTAAACGCAAACAGAGTGGCAAACTGTTTGGAACCTGATCAGACGCCGGGTTACTCGGCGCCTGATCCGGCTGCAAATTGTTTTTAATGAAAATACTTGTTTTAGCGCAAACGCGTTTATTGGGAAAGAATGGAGTCTTCTCCACTGTATTCGTGTCGACTCATGAATATAGTTTCTGTTCTTACTTTTATTCACATTACGTTACGCGTTTCACACTTACAAGTTACAACATGCGCATGTTTGTAAACTCGTTCTTTTTATTGTCTCTACTCTTAGTTTTATATAGTGTATGAAATATAGCTATTTTTATACGATATAAAACGTGAGTATAGCGAGACAACACATTAGGAAACACATACTCTGCCGTAGGAAACCTTGCATTTCGTTGCTGCAAGTCTTTTTAGGACGGCAAACTATGAACCGCCACACGATTTACTGTAGCTACTTTCATCCTGAATCTGACGTGCATGTACATAAGTACGAATAAGAAGGATTATGATACATTTAAACTCTATAGCAGAACCTCTCTTCAACAACACTCCAACATTGCCGACTCTTCCAGTTTAAGACAAGTCAACCTAATGTGGGAAACACGCAGTGTGGAAAAACCTCCAAAGAAGCATTCTGCATTGTTTGTAAACTGCATTTAACAGCAACGTAGTTTTTAGAATACGTTTTACACGCGTGTTGCTCAAGAGAGGGAGTACATGTAGCTTAGTAATGCAAATACTGATTTGTCACATATCTTGTAGAATGTTATTTGCCATGTTTGTGTTGATCATGTTGTACTATTTCACATATCTCCTGCCTGGAGGAAATAAAACATTGAATTGAATTGAATTGGGCTGCAACCCCAAACCAGTATATGGATATTTAACATACTATTTACATTCGCCCCGCATTGTCCTTATATAACTCTATTCTAAAAAGAGACTTGCATATACTTAAAATCCAGTTCTAGCCGGCTGGTTTAGGGGCGATGCTATACTGATCACTTTCAAATCGATACAGAGAAGTCCGTATGGTAGCCGCGGTTAACGCGGAGTAATCAAGTATGGCATGTGAGTAAATCGGTTTTAAAAAACGCGACCTAAATTTAAGATGCTTATCATACAAGTATTTCGTAAATTCGTGTGCTTTTAGATATCTCAAAAGGGATTTTAAACATAACGAGAAAGTTTACCGGTTAAAAGTCTAAATTTATCCAGTAAATATAATATGTGATTGGGACTAGTTTCAGTCCATATATAGAGATCGTTACTACGATAGCAACGCATAGCAACGGGAAAAGTGTCTATTAGAACGGTTATGTACATTTCTGGTTCATTTCTCAGCTCACGATGGAATATAAATATAGGAAATAAATTGCGTACTTCCGTTATTCATGAGCTGATGGCACTTCCATGCTTTTACTAGCAAATTTAAGCGAGAAGCCCTTCGGGCTTCTCGCACTTTGCTAGTAAAAACATGGAAGTGCCATCAGCTCATGAATGCCGGAAGTACGCAATTCATTTCTTAAATGTACCATAGTACAGGAAAATCATACACTGTATTAACCTATTACTGCCTTATTCTCATTACAATTGTTTGGGTCCTATATCGGGATCCAAACTGTTTAACACTCATTCCAATATTTCATAAGTCAAAATACCTTAAATGCGCATTTGAGAAATTAAAGCAGTCGTTAATTGTGTAAAAATTATGACGTCATGGCAGTGAAAGGGATAAATACTGCACATGAGTCCTCTTTTGTGTGGTCGTTAACCCTTTCATGATCAAATTATTCGTGAGAATTTCACCCCTTCACCGTGTCATTGTCATCTGCCTCAATTTGTATTGTCTGCAATATCGTTTCAAAGCTAAGAAATAAGGTTGTATGAATAAAGAAATTTGAAACGAGTGTCAAACAGTTTAGATCCTGATCAGACGCCGCGTTACACGGCGTCTGATCAGGATCCAAACAGTTTGCAAACACGATTTTAAGTGTCAGTGAGAGTGAAAGGGTTGAGGCACTAATGTAAATCAAACTTAACGATTAATTGCAATATGAATTCATTTGTTCAGACATTTGTTGAGTACAGGTCGATATAAGAACTTCCTGCTTTTAACGCCTTATCTGTTTTGTTAATTATTTGGTAACATACGTTTACTTAGATGGTTTACTTTCATACTCATGCAACCCTGTAGCGAGACACTTTGTCTGAAAGCTAGGAAGAAAGAAACATGATACAATATGATAAAATGGTTTGAAAATAAAACCAGAAAGTACATGAGCACTCGTCTATTGTTTAATAGTTCAATAAGTCATCAGCCGTCTTAGCCTTGAAAGTGCTGAAAGTTTCATATGGACACTTTTTCTTTTGAACAAAATGGCCACTTCATGTTGATGTTTAGAGCTAGTAATACAATGTAGTTATAAAACACGTAACTAAAACAAACAGTGCAGACCTCTAGTCATGTTCTATACTGTTAGAAAATTATACATATGCTGGGTTTTAGTATAACAAGCGTTTAACGCAGAACAAACAATTTTTCTTTTGAGTGATCATAAAAGCGGAACGAGCAGTATATTGTAGTTATTTATGACCAAGTGCGTAGAAAATTCGCTCGTGCCTTTTTATCTTACCCACTTGACTCTTTGCCCGAACATTGATAGTCTAAATACTTAGCAACGAGAACGTGCCTAAATGACCATTGATTAACCACTTAACTCACTCAACCCTGAAACCTCAAATGGAAAGTTCCTATATCGAATCAATTTTATTCCATTCCTGACTGCTAGTACGAGCGTATTTTGATTTATTTTCTGTAATATATCTATATTGCAACATGACAAACAGTACAGACCCTGACCCGAGGGTTCTTTTAGCAGCAGTCTTATCAGAATGTATACTGTTGCATATGACAAGTGTAATTTCCACAGGTACACTATTTGTAAGTAATATTGTACTTAGAATTGAGCGAGTTAGCATTCTGCCCGCCGCGGATGTATTTGTAATTAGTTTTGCAAAAAGTTTGGATCCCTGCGTCTCATCGGTGTCAAATTTATTCGACAATCTGGTTATATTTATTCTAATCAGCTTTGACAATTGTTGCAAATATCTACGAAGTTAGGAATTTATTATATTTATAAAAAAAATGTGAGAATGACCATAATGTATTTTATGAAACAGTTACATCCAGGTTTAGACTTTACTGTTAGACAGGTATTAAAGGCGCTCACTCTTTGGTAGGCTTGGACTTATATAGAATTCAATGCTTAAGAAAAGTGAAATCTGGTCAAGTAATCAGCTAACGACTTTATCAAATACAGTGGAGAAACTGTTATTCTTTCCCACTTAATGCGTTTTAAACGCGTTTGAAAGGCGTTTGAAACGCGTTTTATCTATTAACTTACAAACGCGTTTGTAAGTGCGTTTAAACGCACTTATAAGTTAATAGTCATAATATGGTTTTACATTGCATTTTGGGCGTTTAAACAACGTTAAGAAAGATATTTTCTCATTTTTGCACTTTAAAAGTGCTTTATATATACACAAGTTGTGCGAATTGTGTTTTTTAAAGAGTTTTATCTCATTCGATCGTTAAATTAGACGATCTGTGTTTCGTTTAAAAATATGGTGGTGCGTTTTGTTCCAACCGAAATATTTGTTAATTGCTTGGATTCAGATCAGTTGTTAAATTACTGGGCATCTGATTCGCATTAATGTTTGGATCCAGATCAGATGCCGAGTTACTATGATCAAATTTTGCACATTCTGATTTTTTACAAATATGTTGTTACACTCACACATTTGTACTAAATTCTATACATGGAATTGAAACTGTAGACCCTGTTAGGTCCATTCTTTTTGGAGTTTATATAATGATAGGTTATAACAAAACTAATATAAAATGATCATAAAATCATCTAAACGCATACCTGATAAGTTCAGACGTTATTCCAGTGTCGAGTCAACATATTCAAAAGAATCATTAAGTCACATAACATTTAGATGAGCTGTAAATATGAAGGATTTTATCTATCTGTAAAGTATAACTGTACATGGTCAAAAACAGCAATATAATAATTGCCCATCGTGTAACCACGGAATTCTTGTATAATATAATTCTGTGGTGTAACTACCCGACATCTCGTTGCGTCATCAACCGGATATGGGGTAATAAAACTTCGGCTTATCAAAGTAAACATAATCCTAATTAGGGGTGCGAGTCTGTTGGGGGCAATTTTACAATTTATAGTCCGCCACCAAAATTGTCATTTTTATGGTCAGGTTACTTTCACAAGAAATGGCCACACTAGTGTAAATCTATCATATAAAGTAGATCTAATTTGACTTTATCAAAGCTGTCAGTTTGGATCCTGATGTATTGCCGATTTAACATTTTACTTATTTTACCCCTAACTCCCCCAAAGTAATTGAAATAGATTCAAACCGTTTGAATAGCAATCAATATGATTTTAACTAATCTAATAAAATTTAACAGTTAAGATCTCGTTGGAACGCCGAGTCACTCAGCATTATGATGGAGAACAAAACTGTCTGGTTTTTTAATCAAAATATTAATTCGTTCTATAACGTACATCAGTTTAGATCTTGATTAGATCATGGAGAAATCACAGACTGCTCCGTGATTAGATGGCGAACTTATCGGCGTCTCATCTACATGTACATAGAAAAATGTTTTCAAAGGTCACATAAAAATTGAGCGATATTGAGAAAATGCGTTTGCGTAGATGAATAACAGTATTTATTTGATCTTGACAAACTGCATACGTGACGCAATTTTCAGACGGGAAGATTTTCAAACAGTATCATTGATTGGAGCCAGATCAGACGCCGAGTTACTAATCATTTGATATGAACCAATGCTTGGATCAATATCATACGCCGAGTTACTCAGGTCCTGGTCTACATAAATGATTCCACCCAGTTCAGACGCCGAGTTACTAAGCATGACTAAAATGTCAATTATTGGTGACTGCATCAGCATGACCATATATGGGAGATAGTAAAGCCGGACGTGTACACAGCAGGCATTGTCCGCCCAAGGCCTCTGGCAATCTATACACTCTGTCATACTGTATACACTCACAGTTTTATCTAGGCATGCATGTACATGTAGGCATAAGAAGGGTACTATAAACCTAGTATAATTATTTAAATACCTTTCGGATTTATTTTAATTCGTATAATTGATCGGTCTCGATAAAAACAAAGGTATGCCGAATGAAACGCAAAAATCCGCTTATAAACGCGTTTATAAACGCAAAACTCACTTATAAACGCAAAACGCGTTTATCGTTTATCGTTTCGTTTGCGTTTCGTTTGCGTTTCGTTTCCGCATGCGTAAGCATAAACGGGAAAGAATAACAGATTCTCCACTGTATCGATAATTTACCTCGTTTTGAATGACATTTTTTACACAAGTCTTTATTACATTGCTTCGATTACATCGGAAGTTACCAAAACGCATGTAAGTCACTACCGATTTTTTAAATGCAGATGATTTTGGTAATTTTTGTTGAAAGAAGCTCGTAACAGCTACATGTTTTATAACATTTAATATTCATTTCTGTGAGCTGAAGCTTAAAAAAACTTTCAATATCTCTATCATCTGGTAACTAACTACAATTGCCATCTGATTTGTCAATAAAGACGAGCGTCATTATGTTCATATACACATTTCATTATGATTAACAGGTAGATATACCAGTTGAAACTATCACAAAATAAACGTATTAACTTTAACAAATGACGAATACTTCCGTATCGAGAAAAATGTTCAGTTTAGAGATTCCGTGCAGTGGCGGAATTATTAGCCCCATTCAAATCCATTGAAAAAATTGCGATCATTTCGTGTAAGAGCTATCTTTCGAAAGGGCGGGACTTGTTGATAAGTTTCGCAGAAGAGGAGGGGCATATGCATTTTTCATTCGCGAATTAATCTTTGGAACTCAGACAGCAAACATTTGGCGGATATTTGAAAAAAAAATGTTCTTAACCGATGTACTCCTTGGTTACCGACTAAAATTCGTCTTTATCAATGAGATAAACGGCAAGAAAATTTATAGACCTTATAAACAGCAGCTGTCTACATTTACTAATGACAAAAACATCGATATATGTTTATCCTACTTTAAAAATGACGTCACTTCCAAATGACGTCAAATCGGCATTTTCGCGCAAAACTGTCAAGTTGTTGACATTGGAATGTAAACAATGGAACTTATTGTTTTGCTTTCGAATGTACACACAGTTTCAGTAAGTCGGTCATGGCTGTTCCTTATAGGGCACACATTATTCGTGTTATCAATCTCTAGTATGGATTAAACATACACGCGTACTAACAAATTGTTCAATTGTTATTAGAGATTGCAACTAATATATTGTAAATATAAAAAATGAACTGATTTCGGCGTTCAAGCGAAATAAACGACAGACAATTATCGGCAAATTAACCATGAACCGCGATTCATGGTATTTGCTGTTAAAATTCTGTCGTTTATTGCGCTTGAACGCCGAAAATAATCAGTTTATATCTTAAAATGTGACCAATTTGCAGCAGTCAGTGCTCTGAGAAAGAACGTAGTCATGCTCGAAACTGTCAGGTAAAAGTATATTGGCTGTGATGACTTATTTCTACACATTGAATATACATGTACCAACCAGATGAATTAATATAAGGATATTAGATTGACTGTATATGTGCTTTATTTATATAAATATTATGATGAAATGCTATCGAATTGGACAGGACATTTCATTACTGATGCAAACGCTACTGAGAAATGTTTTGTTATAACGAACTAGTTTTTAGATAACTAATCAACACATAATCTTATATCTAAAATAATAACCTTGGTTACGTTTAATATACATTCGGTGATTCGATCTCAAAGAACTATCGGTAATAGATCCTGGTTATCAATGTGTAACGGCGGTTTTGTATTCATGAAAATCAACCGTTAGTTTGTTTCCATTCCAATTTTCATAAACCCGTTCATTGCCTTACTCCGAACTATGGTTATTTAAACGGGAACGGTTCAATGTAACAGCATATTCAGATAAACAACTTATGATTTGACTTACATTTGCAAACAGCTTGAATCCAACGCGGCGTTTGATCTGGGTGAAAGCTGTTTGTCACTCATCATTGTATTATTCTATCAAAATGTCCACTTGTATGTTACTTTTAGATAAAACAGCAGACGATAATTTTAAGCAGATTATATTGCAGTAGTAAAAGAGTTAGACAATTGTCTTGTTTAGGGAACTGCATCAAGGATCGTTGTAAGAAGGGAGTCGTTGCCGGGAGGGTCGTTGTAGGGAGGGAACACTGTAGTACCACCGCTGTATAAAGCGTTAACTGTAGAATAAGAGTTAGATGTTTATGTTACTGATTTGCATAGAGAACGAAATATTTAGTGACCTACATTTTGTTGAAAAATTTAGTGAATTGGACAAGACGTTTCATTACTGACATTAGCTATCGCATACGTAACACCATAATTGCAGATGTATTGTACAATGTAGAAGACGTAATTATTTCCCAATGAACTTGTTTGTGCTTTAACAATTACGCCAGTTACAAACAGTTTTGAGTCAGATCAGACGCCGGATAACCCGGCGTCTGATCAGGCTCTAAACGTTTTGCAACTAAGAGTTAAATGATTCGTAATTTCTTGTAAGAAATTGTAACTTTCTTTCATTAATTATATTGCGTTTGCGTTTCCGTTCCTTTTAAACGGAAACTCTTAACATCTTCTCTACTGTACAGAAATGCTCGATGGTACGTGATGGGGCTTGTTTATTTGTGTCACCTGATCGATCAACCCTTGACTACTGCCCAATTTATTTCCATGCTGATGGATTATTTCTATGCCATGGTCTTTCTGTGACAGTCGTATCTCGCTGTCTATTAATTAACGGTTATTGTCAAACCATATTGGTCAGCAATCCATCAAAACCAATGTTGAGGAGCGGGGTTAGGTTGTTATATGAGTGTGAGTTTGTTTGATTTCAATTAATGTTGGAATAATTTGTATGTTTTCATGTTTTAATTGGTCACACGGTATTATCAATACAAGAAGACCGAAACAGAGAGCAAACGATTTAGGTAACTACCCCTTTTACTCAGTTGTTTAAACACTCTGCATCTACAATGCGATCAAAACCACCGACCACAAACCCCTATTTACCTTACGACCTTTTAATTTTTTTCTTTCTAAACTCATCTATACTATATATGCAACAGTGGTATTAATTATCACGTTTAGTTCATGCTAACATTTTATTAGATGTGAGGTAAAAATACATCGCACAAGGAAAGGACCTTAATAAGCTTTGTGCCTGATCTAACCTAATTGCAATGTTGTTTACTTATCATCTTATGTACAATATATCGTAAATATGGAATGAATATGTTAAACAGAGAAGACTAAGATCCAAATTGTTTTCCATTTTTACAAGGTAGCAACACATCGTTAGAAAATTCCAAATGGTGTCGATTTCATCGTTTGTATCTAGTTTCGTTTAATTGGAAAGGAAAAGCGTTTTTCCAATATTGTACTAGAATGTTTCTATTGTATATAAAAACATTATTTATTTTTTTGTCTGATTGCGCTTGCATTAAATATCATTTAAAAGGGGAAAGAATACGTCTTCACCAATTGAAGTTAAACGGTAGATAACTGTTTAAAAAGGGACGGAAGAAAACGAAAACACTGTGGGTTAAGTAATATCGCTAACACCCCGGTCACACAGAGCCATCGGTGATAGATCGGTTGTTTTTTTCGCCAAACTAGGGAGGGGACCGATGACAAGCTATTTACTACCGACATCACCTATTGGCAACCTGTTTTCCACCTATCAATCGCTATTGGGTAAAGATGAGTTTCGTCGGCGAAAAATCACCGATTGGGATTTTTAAACGTGCTTAAAATTCTCGATCGGTGAAAATATTTGACAAATAACCGATTGACAACCTGTCTACTACCGATATCACCGACGAGTCACCGATAAACCACCGATAAAGCACCGATGAACTGATACTTACCACCGATGAAAAAAGATGAGATCTCGTCGGTTTTCATCGGTTGTTAATGGCAGTTCAATCGGTGATCAGTTGGTGATCAATCGGTTGCCGCCAGCATTTCATCGGTGTTTTATCGGTATTTTTCGATTATTGATAGGTTGTTGGGCGCTTTTAATCGGTGGCCCATAGGAGTTCATGAGTTGCCAATCTGTGGCCAATCGGAGGCGGGATGGCGTTTCACCGATTGAACAATTATTTATCACCGATACCCGGTCACACAGAAAGCCTGAAATTAAATCACTTATGACAACCGATCAAAACAGCAAATAATTCGACCGATTGGGTACCGATTTAAGCCCGACCGTCTGTGTGACCGGGGAATATGGTAGCTACAAAACGAATCGTAATCCAATTCACGTTATATCGTATAGCAGGTGACATGTAAAACAGAAACTGCGATGCTGCTGTAAATTGACAAATGTCTTCAATACACGAAAACTAGCATTCTCTCTACTGGTCTTAACCCTTCGCCTGCTGGTCGCGACTTTATTGATTTTTGCAAAAAGTTTAGATCCAGATCAGACGCCGCGTAACGCGGCGTCTGATCAGGATCCAAACTGTTTGACACTCTTCTTTAGGTTTCTTTACTTACGAAATGTATAAATCTAAATTTAACAAACTTTGCAGACGACAATTTCGAAGCAGACGACATCACCGCAGGATAAGGGTTAACACCAAGACTCGACATGTAACGATCTGAACGTCAAATTGATACAGTAAAATCTCTCTATTACGACCACTAAATTGTGTAAACCCTTAGGCGTTTATGACAGGTGACTGCTAATAGCAAGGTGACAGTGAAACAGAAAGCTCCTTTAGGAGCTCTCTGTTTTACAGTAGCCTTGCTGTAAGCTGTCACCTGTATTTTATTCAATTAGTTAGCCTTCTTTTAAGTGGTCGTAATAGAGAGGTTTCGCTGTAACTATTCACTACTACTCGAATTTAGTTACCCTACTTCACAATTGTTCGTTTTTAAAGACAGGTGACACTTTAAAGAAGTTTGACATTAAGCATTAACTCGTTACCTGACGACCAGACGGCCCCATGTGTATTGCCAAAGAAAGCATGTCAAAGCAGTAAGTACGAATGTTTTGTTTTTAGCTGTTGTCATGCAATTAAATTGTATTGATGACATTTTCACACTCCCATATATAAGTAAGCTTTTCAAATGAGTCTGTGACAGGGTTGGAATTACATTTACATTTCAAATAAGAAATTTAAATAACATGTAAGTGGTTCCTTAAATGAGGTGACATCTGGTAAAGCTTCAGAGTTTATTTTTGGATCACGTTCTTTCGTAAACAGATAAAAACTTTAAAGATGTCTTTCTGAATCGTTAAAAAACAAGTCGCAAGTGCAATAAACACAGATAACGGTTATGGGAAAATACACCTTTTTACGCTCGATGATCGCACGAGTATCTCTTTTTTCTATCAAATACTGAACGTTGTTCCAGTCAAAACATAACTTTGTAACTGACATTCATAGTCTCCATAATCAATTGTTACCATAGATTTCTCATAAAATGTTGATTGCTGATTAATAAACCATTATTTATATCTTTTACACATTATTAATAGAATCAAAAGAGTTACAGAGTCGGTTGTGTCCCTTATAAAAACAATGTACTATAATATATTTTATGACATATTTTTTTCAATCGGAAAGTGCACCGATAACAGATAAAGTGTAACTGATCATGGCCACCATTAGCTAACCAATGCAAATAAAATCTGAATAATGACTTGGAAAACGGTTATGAGGCGACGGTTTTGTGGTATAGAACTATTATTGATAAGATGTGTAAAATATTAAAGCGCTGGAGCAGTGACCTTTAACTCTTTCATCGCAAATATCGGCATCGTTGGCATTGGCAAGCAGATTGATGCAGAATGACATCTGCTCAGGATTAACCCTTTCACGCTCCATGACGCCTTACAGAGCATTTGCAAACAGTTTTGATCCTGACAAGACGCCGCATAACGCGGTGTCTGATATGTATCAAAACTGTTTGCCACTTGTTTTTAAATTACTTCAGTTATACTGCCTCTAATCTTACTTTGAAACGATATTGCAGACAGCAATATTGAAGCATACAATATGGCGTGGAAAGGGTAAACACATCAAGATAAATTTGATCATGAAAGGGTTACTATCGTTAATCATTCGAATAAATAGTTCTTTAGTTTATACCTTTCATTGCAAAATGTCTTCGTCTCCTTTAACCCTTTCACAGAAAAAATACCGTCTGCAAAAATGGCATCTAATAATTTAATAACAAAGAATCAAATCTATAAAGTTTTGACAGCAAAAAGCAATTTATTCGTGATTAGACGGTGTCTGATCTGGAAACAAACTGTTTGAAATGTCGACATATATGAGTAAGTCGCGTATCACAGTGAAATGCTTAAATGTCAAACCTTTAAATGTGTAAGGATAATTAAGACAATAATGTTCCCTAGATAGTACATGGATGAAACATGTCAAGGATCTGCAAAGTACACAAGGAAACGTCACCCATTGTGTTACTATTGTGATCAAAACAGCAGATGAAGTCATTTGAATACGCATCCTTCAAATCGGTCAAGGACATAAACTCTTTTATGATAAAGCCAAAGATGACAAATTACCATAAATACAACTAAATGCAGATAGATGTTTTCTGGTGCTCCTAGACGGTCGTTTGAGGTCAAACATGTTTTATGTGTAATGATAATTGGAATGGACACCATAAATAAAACATGTATGGTATTTGTCCTAATGCTATCGTAAATGTAAATAACTTTATTATTGCCGATGGCGCAAAAAGGCAACTTTGCAAACAGTTTGGATCCTGATCAGACGCCGCGTAACGCGGCGTCTGATCAGGATCCAAACTGTTTGACACCCCTGTCGATATGATTGAAGTCATTCTGTATTGAATCTTATTTTGAAACGATCTTGCAAACATCAACATTGAAGCAGCGATTATGAAATGGTAAAAGGGTAACATTCTCACAATTAATCTGGCAGCAAAAGTGTTAAAGCATGTGTAGAGTAGTGTTCTTGGCAAATTGAAGACGGGTGTTCAAATAAAGGGATTAATTCTCTGCCACCATAGGCGATTAAAGTCGACCTGCAAAACCTGTGTATCCAAATCAGACGTTACTTAACGCTGTGTCTGATCAGAATGTAAATGTTTTGGCACTTGTTCTGGACAATTTTTCTTTAAATCCTCCAAAGCGACATTTAACCGCCTAATTTAGG
Source organism: Gari tellinella (assembly GCA_922989275.2). Taxonomy (NCBI): domain Eukaryota; kingdom Metazoa; phylum Mollusca; class Bivalvia; order Cardiida; family Psammobiidae; genus Gari; species Gari tellinella. The sequence goes on from OV277866.1 coordinate 54,671,660, forward strand.
CTTAAGTATTTCACAGACATACATATACTGTAATGCACATTCAATTGTTTCAAATTTGAAAGTTTTACGTTCAAACTAGTATTGAGTAAAAATACATGTACTTTAAAAATAAAAGTAAGAGAACATTCCTTTACAGGGAATCGAACCACGGCTCCCGCATTGGGAGTGTGGGGAGCATTCCACTATACCACATGGGATTACATGTTTTCAATTAAATGACGATTTTCACAATTCGAAAATAAGAATGAGTACGGGACGATGTTTCTAAAAAGTTACACTAACGTCATATCGTCACTTTCCATTGCAAACAGTGATGCTCTGAAGAGAACACTTGTTCTATGACAAAGAGTGCACACTCACTCTTAGTCATATCGCAATTACATAAACGAGGGAATAAGCACAAATACATGTCAAATGTTGAGTAGATTATATTGAAAACTGGAATTATCCATTTCACATTTCAGGGAGGAAAGTTGGTAACAAATAATGTATTTCCAACTTGAAAACCATCCTATATAAGATATTTTTTGTAGAATTTTTTATGTGATTTAATATGATAGACAACATTGTCTAGCGGAAGGAGATTTATTTGTTACAGCTTGGATTGTTTAGCTGTTCCGTAAATATGTGTTCAATTCTATTAGATGCCACATTATCACCAGAAGGTTATGCATATGAGCTTTTTACCAGAAGTATCATTCATTTGTTATGCCTAAACTTGTCGACTGAAACGTATATATTTAGCATTGTGAAAAGAAGGTTACAGGAATGGCATATATTTCTTACAAGATATATTGCTTATAATTGTGCTGCATATAAGGAAATTAAAGTAATTACACGAATTTGTATAGGAAATAATGGCGTTATGATTTAAAACAATATAAAATCACGCGTACCTTTGAATGCACATTCGAAACAAAGCATTAAAATAGTGATGTTGTGTCAACGTTTAATCAGATGACTGCCTTACTCCGAGTTCAGTTGTTATTTGTAATCGGTTTGGATTCTGATCACGTCTGATCAGGGCACACACATTTTGGCGTTCATATCTATGTTTCTACGGTCAAATTGCCAGAAATCTAAATTAAAGAGCTATAAATAAACGACAATTGTTTAAAACTGATGACTGCATGGCAGTGAAGAGTTTTTTTATCCAGCAACTTTTAAAAAATAACATTTTTACTCTCTAAGATATTTGGAGTGTTCTGTTTTATATTTGACCTGCATTAAACTGGCATTTGTAGAAACTATCTCGACTTCTCTACACCAATAGGTCTGTTAAGAGGCATATTTTAAATCATTATCTGAATTGGCACACAAATGATATCCAAGCATAGTATATAAACATGATAATATTGTGCCACAGATGGTATTTAAAGTTTAAATACTATTCGCACTTATCTGTGACCTATAGTTATTTACTTAATATGTGTCATGTGTCAAACGTTTAAGCCCTTTACACGATAGTCTGTTTCTAGTTTTTAAATCATCAGGCCACTAATGAAGGTTCAAAGAAAAGCGGAAAGCGTAAACATACATTATTCTGATTTACTTTCATTCTGCTTGAAGCTTGTTATACTTAAAATATATCTGATGATGCATTTCCATGATTGTCTAACATGGAACTGTTTTCTTCAGCGAAAGACTGAATTAAAATTGTACAAAGTCGTATTAATTAGGTATGGGATAATCAGAACAGAGCAGAACAGAATATACCTTTATTTCACCCAAGTATAAGATAATTATGCTGCATGGAATCAGTCTTTGAGTTTACATCCATATTTCAAATTAAAGGCGACTGTTTCATACGAAATAATCTGATGTGACATATTCGTGAACTTCTTTTGTTTAATGTTGGAAAAGATCAAAGACGTAAATGATTAAAATAAAAAAGGGCTTGAAACGGGGTCAAAGTTTTTGTCCGGTCAAGAGAGAATTTCGGTATTAAGAGGTTCCGGTCTCTAGGGGTTTCATTGTATATAGTTAATTGATTTATTTCTTCTGTTACAAAGTATATCTTTCGTGCTCAAGTGTTTCATGAATCGTGGAGTACCGTTCAATCTCGGAGAGATCATTTCAAGGAGATGCATAAGTACTAGCTACTAGACAGAGATGTTCCCTAACGTTAAATATATCAAATACAATATAGATCAGAACACTCCGGCAAAACTCGCCTTCCTGTATTTATCCCTTCCCATTTAGCTTGTTAGATACATGAAGATGTTATGATGTAGGTTGAAAGTAAAGCAGAAATCTCCAATAGACCAGCAACAATATTAATCCAATGACAACATTTTCAACTACATGTTTTACCTTTTCAGCAAATACAACTGGAGCCCTATGACAAGTGCGGCTATAAATGGTCACCGTAACTTCTATATTAAATCAGAAATATAAACGGAACATGTTAAGCAGAGAACATAAGAACAATATAAGGCCTTATGATTTATATACCTCAAATACACTTGATAATATACTTCCCACATGATTAAACACGTATTTAAGACGTCTTACCTTTGAGGAATGCTGCTAATAGGCACTTGTACCACGTTTGTGACATTTACAGTCTGCTTGTAATTTTTAACGATCCTATATGTGATGTTAGAACATTGATATCGATCAAAAACTGTTTGAATTTAGAACTCGACTTCAATTGAGGCTTAATCATCACAGTTTCTGTTTACTAGTATTAGACCGAGAGTATCTGTAAGGAACAAAAAGGAATGCAGGTCGGTGGATTTGAATCCATGCGCTGCTTTGCAAATTTGAGATAAGCCGAAATCATCTTCCTAAAATCATTATTATCTCATCTTATCATCCCTCAAAACTCATCGGGATATATGAACCTTTCGGTCTTAGCGCCGTAACCCCAAATTCATCCATCTACCCATACATCGCTCCGCTTTTTATTGTGTAATAACCTTTTCATGATCAATTTATGGAGAGTTTTTATTTTACCCCTTCACCGCCAAAGTGTCGTCTACTTCAATATTGTTGTCTGTAATATCTCTTCAAAGTTAGATTTAAAATTTCGAAACGAGTTACAAATATGTTTGGGTCCTGATAAGACGCCGCGTTTGCAAACGCGCTTTATGGCGTTATTGAGAGTGAATGGGTTAACTATTTGAGCCCTAGTCCCACATATCTGCGTCATTTGCAAACGGTGTACCTGTGACGAGAACACTTGCCCTGTGACATATATTATAAAAATCAACCCTAAAATGTTAAAAATGGACTAGACTTATTGAAAATTAGAATTGTCCATTTGAGGTTTCAAGGAGGAAATGATTAAGCCATAAGGTTTCATACACTATTGTTGCTACTTTTCCTAATAAGCGCTTTTGTTCTGAATAAATAAATATATGTTCATTACAGACGTCACGCAATATGGAGTATAATCAGGTTTAAACTTAAACGACTCTTAGGTACAGAGGAGTAAACTTTATTATTTCCCGTTACACGTGTTTATGCTTAAACTATTATTTCCATTGCAAACAATTTGGAGCCCTTCCCATTTGAGGCTAAACTGTTTGCCACTCAGATTAACATGAATAGTAAAAAAATGTCGAACAATTGTCTTTTTTACATTTTATTGTTATGCGTTTGCGTTTCGTTTGCGTTTAAACGGGAAACAATAACGTTTTCTCCACTGTAAACAAATATGTCATCACTTTTCTGCAATACATTGCATTGTTTTTGCGTTTCATTTTTAACGTGAAAGAACATCCTACCCTAAATGTCAAATTGAACATAGATATGATAATTTGCTCAAATAAAGTGCAATCAGAAATAATTTTTCTATGATAAGTCCTGATTTTCAAAGGAACAAAAGTTATTCTCATTCTAATTGCTAGCTGTTTCAACCCATTCACTCACTTACACAGAATACAGTGGTTATTTGCAAATGTTTTGAATCCGAGTCAGATGCCGCGAAACGTGACGCCTGACCGAGATCCAAACTGTTTGACCCTCATTTCAATACATTTTGAGTCAACATAAATAAAAATCTAAATTTAAGAAATGAAAAGGAGACGAGAATTATGTACAGCAGATAATATCATGGCAATAGAAAGATTCATATGATATAAGGGTTATGCGGGGTCCCTGGAGAAGCATTTATCGGTTCTTTTTTCGAAACAAAATGTATTGATTCAGTGGGAAAAGCGGCCAATATTTCCAAATAAAACTGTTTTTGCTAAAACACATATTTCCGTTGCAAACAGCTTGAAGCCAGATAAGACGCCGAGTATCCCGTTATCTTACCATGCTTCAACACCAATCGTAAAACTGATCCAGAAATTGCCATTTTCTACATTGAAGTGCATTGCGTTTACGTCTCGTTTGGTTTAATTAGGAAAATATAACGTCTACTCCACTGTACAGTGGAGAATCTGTTATTCCTTCCCGTTTAAACGCAAACGTACGCAAACGCAAAGCACTAAAACGTAGAAAAGAACAACTTTTGGACAATTCTGATAATTCTTGTTTATCTTGGTGGCAAACAGTTTGGAGCCTGATCAGACGCCGGGTTACCCGGCGTCTGATCTGGCTCCAAACTGTTTGCACGGGAAATAATAGTTTTAGCGTAAACGCGTTTATTGGGAAAGAATAACACATTCTCCACTGTACATATCATTATTTAACCCTTACGACGCCGAAGTCGCATAAATGTGACTTTGGAAACAGTTTGAATTCTGACCAAACGCCGCGTATCGCGACGTTTGATCAGGATCCAAACTGGTTGACACTCGTATCACTATTTCTAAATTTAATCTACCTGAATTCTTACTTTAAAACGTTCTTACAGACGACAATATTGAATCAGACGACAAAAAACGGTGAAGGGGTCAAGTTTTCCCGACTAATTTGGCGCCGAGAGGGTTAAAACTGTGTTTATGTTGTAGCAAGAGTAGTGTATTCCACACAAAGTGGAACACTCTCAATTTGCAATTTATTTATACAAATATGATTCGCAGTTACTGTAACCCCTACACTGCCTTACCCCGAGTACAATAGTTGTTTGCAAACAGTTTGGATCCTGATCAGACGCCGCGTTATGCGGCGTCTGATCAGGATCCAAACTGTTTGATACTCATTTAAATATTTTTGAAATCAAAATACCTAAAAATTGAATTTAATAAATAAAAGCAGACGACAATTGTTTTAAATTGATGACGTCATGGCAGTGAAGGGTTTAAAATGCAATTATTTCATTGAATTGCAGCGCAAACCTTTCAGGCGTTCAAAACTATAAATCTGTGTGTAAAAATATAATTTATTAGCTCTTCTGTCGAGATAATATCAAAGGAAATTTGTTGTATCATATTCTACTTTATCAAGCCAATTATTAATTGATACCGGACCAGTTATGATCGCAATTATGATTTATCATGTCAATTTAAACATACATCTCGCGTAAGAGATCTATTTAAAGCAATTACATTGAGTTAACCGGATATTTTATATCTAATTGCGTTACGTTGATCTAATGGTTCATTTACATCTGTGTCTAACGAATGAACATAATCTTCATAAACTTTAAATACAAACTGCTCGCATATCTAAGGAACTGATAGTATACAACCGAGCATTGGTAACCAGGGTCAGACTTAATAAAACTAATAACGAATTCTGTTGAAAATTCAATTTCGATTGAAGGCTCTCGGTTTCACATACTACTTTTTAATTGGTTATAGTAATATCTTTTGAATATGTGTTTGCAGTAGACTTATGTTTGCAAAGACTAGTTACATGTATCTATAAAATAACTGCTGTATTGTTACATGTATTAGCCGTTACAGTTTTGAGCATGGAGTTCTACTATACCCATTTACGCCCAGTGGATTCTTCCATGTTTATATATTGGATTAGTCCAATTTTTATCAAAGGGATGCCTGGTCAACATTTTCATTTTCATTTTGTTTTATATTAAAATTCCAATCAGCAAACAGTGAAGACTCTGATCAGACGCCGCATAATGCGGCGTCTGATCAGAGTCTACGCCGTTTGCCTCTGTCCCATATATGGGATCGTGGGCACAAATGGGTTAAAGAAATTTGAAATGAGTCAGATTAGTGCATTCTTGCTAAAATCTATCTGATCAATTAAATCTAGAGAATGGTCTCAGACCATCCCAAATGTTGTATGACGAATGTAGGTCTATCAATATTTCTGCAACTGAGTTCCTACATGTATATTTTAAATTCGTGTTCAGTGTTTTAACGAGGTTAGGCTCGACTTGAACGAGTTATTGTTATCAAGACACGACTGTAGTAGTATACGATTTGCAGGGATAAATATAACTATTGTTGCTTCTAGCTAGTTAAGCCTGCAGACCGCGAGTATATGCTATTTGCGAACAGTTTATATCTAAATTAGACTACGCATATTGTAGTGTCTGATCATGAACCTTACTGTTTGAATAAAACCGTCGATGTTACGGAAGGAAACATTTTGATAGAAATAAACGGACTTTGATTTTATAACGTGTATACTAAGTGAAATAAATATGGCAATGCCATGTTACAATTGCCATTTAATTTTAGCTATTTTTTCCGTGGACGATTTGGATACATTGTTCGTTTAACTTAGTTCTTTACACAAATGCAATTACATAGTTACCATAATGTAAACGGTTTCTAAACATTTATTAACCCTCGTCCGGACCTTGCAAAAACTGCCTTTTTGAGACTTTTGGGGTCCCCCATTGTGCATTTTTGTTATTTTTCTAAGTCAAGATAGTCATTTGTGATATAACTGACGCCGCATTATAAATTGGTGTGGTTATGCTATATGGTAGTGATACAACCGAACGTTGCTCTCATTATTTCCATGGCAACCAGTGACCACAAAATCACAAAAATAAGTTTTTTGCTGTAAAATCGAATTTTATCCAATTATTTGCGCAGAAAATGTACAAATTTGGAAATGTGGACATATTTATGACTAGATACATATACCTTTTGTTACATTATTGGCGTATCTTCTACGGAACTATGTAAATATTTGGAAGAAAATGACATGATGGTTGGGGTCCAGTGGACTCCAAATAATATTTATGCATATTAACATGGGTTACTATACAACTTAAACCAACCCCGACTGGTTTAAAAACCTTATTAGTGGACCATGTGTAACCTAAACAGCTTCCCAGTTGATCAATATCGTCAATTTGTTAAGCTTTGTTTCTGCTTCTAACCATTTATTTCATGGCAATAGTTGTCCAATTTGTTTGACCTGTCACCGTGCATGTATAAGCTCCGTGCAGGGTTCATGACGCTGACACTGAGACAGTGGCATGTCAAATATTTGTGATAAAACTAAATATGGTAAACACATGTAATGAATATTACACAAACATTAATAACTTCAAATGGTGGAGATATCAGAGTTTTGAATATCAATTGCTTAACACTATGTCTTGAGTACTACTCATAACTACGTATGTCTGCTTCACATCATCACATGTCTGATGAGCTGCATGATAGTGTCCTAGACGCAGTTACAGGTGTAACCACGGTTCGTTTTGGTCAATGGTTAACACAAGATGCTTGTATCACTGTAATGAACTAGGATTTGAGGTTTCCTGCGATCATCATCTATTACATTAATTTTGATTCATGAATGAAATAACAAGAAATTGTATCAAACATTAGGTTAAGCCACTGCTGAACAAGCGTTTGACACATATCCGAATTGAAGCATGTTGCCTGTTGTATGTATTTCCCCCTGTAGCTATATAGTTGAATCGTATATACTGCAAACTGGCAATTAAGCATTGAAATAGACGCCTTCAATACCGACCGATCAGACATCGTTGACCAACGTTCTATAGGGTCAGGGACAAAAGTCAATGTCACCAAGCTTGGCCCATAACTTCTAAGGAAACTTCAAGAAAGGACAAGAACCAAAAATAAAACAGTACACTAATTTGAATCTTGAAATCATATGTATAATTTGAGGTCAGATATAATTGTATTCCTTCCATACAGTGTGAATCCCTTGGACTCGCGGTTTGCACTTCGGGGTTATAATATCCAAGGGAATAACTCAATCACAAGATCGTGAAAGATATATTTTGATATGTGCAATTGAGGAACAGTATTGTCGGGGTTATCTAGTATTCAATAAATGCAACTATTGTAGCTGTAAACAACGAGAAATGGTTTTAAAATGGCCTGACTTACATGGTACTAACCTCTAGAATTCTTGGGTCCGGCTGGACCCCAGACGTGTTTTGAAAATAGAATCTATAGTGCCAATTGAACTATTTAGTACGTATTTTACACAAGTGCCCAAAACAGCCATAATAACAATGTCTAAAAACGCCATAAGCGTCATAAGTCTGAATACTTTTTTCTAGCAAAAATAAAGCCGCTGGTGTCCAATTGACACTTAAAGTCCGGATGAGGGTTAAAGGCATGTTTCACAATACTACAGGCTAAATGTATATCAACCCTTTTATCGACATAGGCGACTGAATCTGTGGTTGTTAGCTATTTGGATCCAGACCACACACCACGTTATTCGACCTCTGATCAGGTTCAAGCTGTATAGATGACGACTGTATAGTTCCTGGTGTCTTACGACGAAACACAAATGCTGTCAACAATACTATGCCGTCGTCTCTATTATTGCAATAACTTGTGTTCCGAACCCATTCCAATGATAAATATCTGATAAAAAATACTTAAAGCATTACTTCATAAATACGCCTTTTACATATCCAACCTTTACCTCCGCTGACTCAAATAGCTTCAATTAATTGATACAGTCATGAATATGCACCATAATAACTATATTATATATCCTAGAATATGGTAATTTAAAGCAGGCTGAAAGTAAAGCAGACTGCTATTGAGAAACAGGTCAAACTAAACTATCTCAGATTGATTTTCAAAGGTTACACTGTATATAATATATGGTTTCAATTAATCTAAACAGTAACATTACCACTGGCATCTCAATCGTCCGTTTGTAATTTACAGTGGGCGATTACTTGATAGAAACCAAAGTAGAATTAATTTGCCTGATCGTATCTATGCCATGTCACAAAACACTTAACTGTTATCGAAAGATAGTATTCATATACGAGTATTGGAATTATTTTATGGATCTGAGATAACGAAAGATGGCAGTCCCAACAGACATGCATGGTGGCTGCCGTAAGTGTTTTTCAGACACATCGCAGCAAATACAAACACCTTAACTCACGCCTTTTTCAATAACAAAAGGTGTCTGTTGACCCATTCACCACCTTGCTCTGTTGTAAATGGTTATTTGTAAACAATTTAGATCATGATCAGACGCCGCTTAAAGCGGCATCTGATCAGATTCCAAACTGTCTGACAAGAACTTTTATATGGCTTTACTGAAAAGACCAGGGGTCCGTTTCATAAAACTTCGTATGACAAAAACGGTCGTAATCAAAACTGTAAAATACATTTAATTCCTGATTTCTGTATCTAATCCTGTCTTGTGACATCTCTTTGGAATCGTCTTTTCAAGACGATTCCAACGAGATATCACAAGACAGGATTAGATGGATAAATAAATAATAATTGAGATTTTTATAACCAGACTTACGACAACATTTGTCGTACGAAGTTTTATGAAACGGGCACCTGGAATTAAGATTTGAGAAATAACAGCAGACGACACTTGTTTAAAATCAAATGACGTCATGGCAGTGAAGGGGTTAATATAGTACGCCTCTAATTAGATCGGGTCAATGTCCGTCGATGTAGAGCGATCGGCTATTCTCGTCAATAAATGACAATGAAATCGGATATTGGCACACGCTTTATTAAACATACAGTTGGACGTTGATAACTACGGTCAGTTAAAGGCGAACTAATCCGTACTTCAACAGTTGTATTTCGATAATTCCAGCTGATATAACTAAATTTCAACAACTTTATTAAGTTTAAACATTCCTAAAATGCATGATTAATAAAGCGAGCCCTAGTTAACGACATTTAATTGCATATAATGAAATGTAAAGTGTTTAAAATGAATTGTTTGAAAGATTGATGGAAAGCGCCGATGAATGATGAGAGATGGTAAGATGAGATGATGATGATTTCAGGAAGATTATTTTAGCTTATCTAATTCATCGCGAAACAGCGAATGGGATGAAATCCGCCGACTTGCCGTCCTTTAAGTACATTTTACTTTGCGAGGGTGTAGTCTCGGTCTAATAAAAAAGAAACTATTCACACGACAAGACAGGAAGTGTTGTGATTGAAAGACTGGTTATTTTTCAGATACATTGGAGAATACGTTATAACTTCATTTTTAACAAATCCAAATGCCAATGTAACGCCATCTGATCTGGCTCCAAACAATTAAAATTGAAATAACTGTTTAAGGACAAATGCGCGTTTATTTTTAATAAAAAACGTCTGGCTGTCTTCTCCACATTATAAGTAATTTAATAAGCTTGAAATAAATCATTTTAAAAACCAAAAGAAATGCTTGAAATTACATATTTGGTTTTAAAATTTTTTGAAGCCAGCTATTACTGACTCAAGTTAACTTACGCAATCCTTTTGGGATCAACACTTTTTCGGCTTTATAATGTTGGTAATACAGCGAAAAGAGATGCACAATTGCCCCATTTTTGCATCTTCTATCGGCGTTTCACTCATGTTTTAAAGAACGTCGATAAAAGATGTGAGAGTGTAAGGGTACTTACTGTCCTCGAATTCTAGAGTTTGCGATATTACAAAGGTACACTTTTGCAATCTTTTTCGACGTTTCACTCAATTTGTAATATACGTCGACAAAAGTTGGGATATTGCAAGAGTGCTTACTGTCCTCGAAAACTAGAGTTTGCGATATAGTAAAGGTACACTATCGCATCTTGTTCGACGTTTCACTCATATTGTAAAATACGTCGATAAAAGATGGGAGATCTTGCTTTGTTTTTTGATGCATTTTGATCACGAATCTTATAGTAATCTTTTTGACGTAAAGTTGGAAAGGTGCAAGAATGCACCCCTATTCGACGATTTTACAACATGAGTCAAACGCCGAAACTAGATGCGAGAGTGTACCCTTTGCGAACTCACATCTTTATTTCGACCTTTTTTTCAGGAAAATACTAGAATTCGAGGACAAAATGTACCGAATGAAGTGTAGAGATTATATCCTTTCAATCTCGCTACTTTTTTCGGCGTTTTACCAAACTTGTAAAACAGATTTTGTTTGTCCCCACAGGTTTCCATACTAACTAGATAAATCCATACATATTTGCAAGCTATTCTAGCACTCAGATTGTACCGATATTTACTTTTCCATGATCTAAGACTGATGACTTTTTAAAGCAAGCTGATAAAATCAAATGTAGTAAATATTCCTTGTGGCAAACATTGGTTAAAATACTAAGCACCGAGAGAAAGTATGCAGAAATATTTTGTAATGAAATCTGAAATATATTGATGACTCCATAATTTGCTATTAACATAAATATATTTTTCAGATGATACTCAAAAATCGTCGGCTTAATTGGTTTATAACCTCGAAATATGAGTGCCCCACTCCCGTCTATGGATATAATACAAAATAACCATGTGGTTAAATTAAATTGGTAATCTTATCACAGCCTTTAAAAAAGTACAATATACATGTACTGGTTAGGTTACTAATATTTATGTTTACGATCGCAATATATAGTGAATAGTATAACATTTACGATTAAGTGTCAAAAACTGTAAATGTTCATAGTTCATACCATCCTCCTAACAAGGTCGGATTTTAACTTTTTTTTATTCCAATCTGTTTTCAGCAGACCCAGCTATGGTGTAGAAGAAAGGTTGTATATGGCTCGTAAGCAGGACAAAGAAGAATCATGCTGACTTTGCGATACAGAGTGATGTATTTAGCTCGAGGCGTTTTTGGCGGAAATAGCCGATCTGACGAGCGCCTTGGCGCGAGTCTGATCGGTTGTTTCCGCCAAAAACGTCGAGAGCTAAATGCAACACTCTGTTGCGCACTGCCAACTGGTAATGTGTTTATTATATGCCTTGAATACAAACCAGAAACAACTAATAGTTGTTTAAATCATTTTACATCCAAAATTTATCAGTTACTTGAAGCAGAACGAGAAGTTTTGTATTCAACAAAGAATAACGCGGCACTCGTACATGCGTAAATGACGTCACGTTAAATCGAAAGCGAGGTCAGAGTAAAATACAAAGTGGCTGATACAAAGTGGCTGATACCGACTCTTGTATTTTACTCTGCAGATACACGCGGAAACGCTCGATATCACACGAAGGAATATAATAAATGCGCATTCTGCTTACTTTCCATAAGGTTTAACCCATTACCCCATAAATACCCATTTTTACGACTTAAATTTATTCATAAACAATAGAAAATAGTTCAATATTTTACAGTCATGAATATGCAGCATAACAAATATTTTTTTATATCCTAGCAGGTGGTAGCTTAAAGCAGACTGAAAGTAAAATAGAATGCGCATTCTTCAGGCGCATTCTACTTTACTTTCAATCTGCTTTAAGTGGCCACCTGTCATCAAAACAAGAAACATGCTTTCGGGTAATGGGTTAAGCTATCATCTGCTGGGATATGTACAGTACTTATTATGGTCCATATTCATGACTGTATAAAGTAGACCTATTTTCTGCATTAGATGAACAACTTTAAGGCGTAACATTCATTTTATGGAGTATTTTGTTTAAAGATTCGTATCAATGAATCTATATAATGTCATGCAAAAAGACTGACACTGTCTTACAATTCCAGTAAACCGGAGGTATTGGTACCATCGTGAAATCCAATTCAATCATGAAGACATCTGTCAATGTATAACAGGATTAGGGGGGCTTGTATCATGAAAACAATTTGTTGACAATGCACTAGAAAGTACAGGAACATTCCGAACAACGGAAATGGAAGTAAATCTAGATAACGGTAGAAACTTATTACATGATCGTACTTTGTCGATATCTTGCAAGTGAGTTTATCAAATTAACCCATTTGTCTCAACGATCCTATATATGGGACATAGGCAAACAGTGTAGTCTTTGATCAGAGTCTACATTGTTTGCTGATAGGAATTTCAACTTATAAAACTAAATGAAAATGATTATTTTGACCAGGCATCCCTTTGATAAAAAATGGACTAATCCAGTATATAAACATGGAATAATCCACTTGGCGTAAATTGGTTAACTAAATGATGACTGAAACGGGAAATTGGCAGTTCCAGTTTCATATGAAATCTAGCCCATTTGTAATTTCAACAATGCAAATTTACAAAGCGTTGCCTGATGACAGTTTAGTTTTAATTGATTTTTGTAAAAGTAGCCTTGAATATGATAATTATATAGTTGTAGTTATTTGAAAACTGTGTTGATACTAATCAGTCGTATAGTTAATCGGAGGGTGACACTTGTATTTAGTATTTATTGACCTCGTTTACCCAGTACATGTGATGTCATTAACTTTAAGAGATGAAGTTGCAGTGTGTCTAGTGTTGTTGTCACAGTTTGTCATCCATCTACTATAGTTTCGAAGAGAATATGTTATCCTTTCCCGTTTAAACGAAACTTAACTCAAACGAGGTGCAATGAAATGGAGAAAATAGCATTTTGTTGATGGGGTTAGCGACATTTGAAAATGTAAGTGGCAAACAGCTTAGAGTAAGACCAGACACTGTGTCACGCTGCGTCTGATCTTGCTCCAATAGTGATCGAAATAATTATATTATTGTTTTAGCATAAACGCGTTTATAGAGAAAAAATAACGTATTCCCTACTATATATTACAGCATTAGTATTAAGGGAATTCGAGCTTCATTCGTCCCTCTTCCAAACCCATTATTAGAGGCAAAAGGGCATGCACGACATGTTTATGTTTCAGTTGGGACTCGTTTGCATAGAGAACGATAGACATGGCGACCAACTTAAATAGCTTTATCTACAGAATTACAGTCTCCCCTTTCTTAAACGACACCCTATGGGCGAAAAATAGTGTGTGTGTTGTTTGGAGGGAGTCGTTATAGGAAGGGGAAACTAAAACATGACTTACATATGTAAACAGCTTGAACCCAGATTTTGGTTTAAGCTGTTTGTCACTCGTTATTATATTTATTCTATCCACATATCCACTTTTATGTAACTATGAGAAAAACAGCAGACATCAATTTTAAAACGTCTTGTTTAAGGACCAGTGGCAATGGTCGTTGTTAGGAGGGAGTCGTTGTTGAGAGGCCCGATGTAGGGAGGGAACACAGTAATAATGTTATTGTTTTAGCATACACGCGTTTATTGAGAAAGAATAACGTATTCTCTACTATATTTTACAACATTAGTACTCAGGGAATTGGAGTTTCATTTGCCCCTCTTCCAAACCCATTATTAGAGGCAGAAGGGCATGCACGGCATGTTTATATTTCAGCTGGGACTCATTTGCATAGAGAACGATAGTCATGGCGACCATCTACAGAATTACAGTGTCCCCTTTCTTCAACGACAACCTATGGGAGACAAATATTGTGTGTGTTGTTTGGAGGGAGTCGTTAAAGGGAGGGGAAATTATTACTTAACCTACAAATGCAAACAGCTTGAATCCAGATCAGACACCGCGTTACGCGGCTTCTGATCTGGATTCAAATTGTTTGTCACTCGCTTTATATCTATTATATACAAATGTCCACTCATATGTAACTTTGAGGAAAAAACGGAAGACAACGATTTTTAAGCAGATAATATTGCAACAGTAAGATCGTTAGAAAACTGTACTGTTTTGGGAAATGGGACAAGGGTCGTTGTTAGGTGGGAGACGTTGTCGAGAGGGCCGTTGTATAGGGAGGGAACACTTGAGTACATTAGAAAAGACGTCGTCGTTCAAGGGCCTGTAACACCATAACGTTCTTGCAAACGTTCTCTGATCGTTTCAATCATTCGATTTTTTAGCGTTCTAGAATGAAGATGACACTTCTGGCGTTTGATTAACGTGTGCCTAACGCATGAGTAGCGTGTTTCTAACGCGCGAGAAGCGTGTAACAGCGACCAAGTAAGATACCCCCGAAAACCGTTAGCGTGTGCTAACGTGCCACTGGCGCGTGACAAACGACTTACCAACGTTATACGTGCGTGTTGAGCGTTCGACTAACGTATGACTAACGCCAGAATAACGTTTTTCTGGCGTGTGATTTTTGCGGTCGAAGGGGTACAAAACGCTTGGAATTTCGTAGTGAATTCAGTTGTTCTTGTGAGTTTAAACAGTCAGCATCATGTCGTCATGGCGCAAAAATGTTGGGAAGGTGACTTCTGCTACGAGCGCTGCAAGTAAGAAGAAGCTTTTTTCATTAGCAATGTCTTCTGGCGAAGAAGAACACCATGAGGAGGATTACTTCCGAGAAGTAATGGATCATGTGACACCCCCTGAAGACCCTAAACGCTCTGAAACCCCAAATAATGACGGTCCTACCATTGCAAAGAGAGGGAAAAAGCAGAGAAAGGATTGTAAGAACGTGGACCGTGCGGTGGAGGATAGTTTGGTCGAGTTTTTCCGCGGAAACGAACTGCTGTGGAACACACAGAAGACAGATTACAGGAACAAGGCAAAATGCAACGAAAACTCGAGGGCAAGGCCACAGAACTGGCTATCAGCGTGGACCACTTGTGGATCTGGTTCAAGCCCCTCAGAGACATGTTAACAAGGCAAGTATTTACGTTAGGGCATCTGCAGGCAACATGTTTGTCGTCAAGGGCATCACAACAATGAGAGAAGTTCCCAATTGTCAAGAACTGGTTGGCATTATCACGTCAGGCTTCAGAAGTGCTTGGAGGAGTCATTATCTCATTCTGATACTCGTCAATGATAGCCCGGCACACATCACGGACAATGACGGAGGTTGTGTTAGATGGAACGCGTCACCCAAACTTCATGTCAGCATACTTAGATCCAGAGGTCAAATGTCGCAGCGTCACCGTCCGTTTCAGACCAGGTTCAAGGGGATTTCGGTTGAAGGTGTGCTGCTTTGTCAATCGGCACCTGACACGTCCAATGATTTCATCAAACATTTCCGGTGGCATGCGCATGAAGTTTGTGAAGGAACTGAGATCTTCCTGGTGAACTTTAACCATGAGTTGGTCGTACAGACCAAACTCTTGACGCCTTAATAAGTTAATATCCAGAACTGCCGGGGTCTTTTTATCTTCGGGCGCGGTCCCACAGAGTGTTCCGCTATGCTCACGTTCAGTACATCTACTTCATGCTAGACTATAGCAAGCACATGTAGCCTCCTTAGTCTTTCTGGATCCTCCGTAGTAGGTGTTCTCTACGGTAGTCCAAACACAACTGAACACTGCTTACAAAACAGTAGTTTATATACCTATATACATGGGCGTTCGGGAAACGTTCAAAAACGCCCAATGAACGCCAAAGGACGTTCGTTTGACTTTAGTCGAACGCTAGAGGACCGTTCAGCGGTCGTTGACATGTCGCTAGTGAGTCGTTCACTGCAAAGCAAACGATTAGTAACAACCAAGTAACGCTTGAGTAACGACTGACTAACGATAGCCGAACACGTGCACCGCTCGGTGAACGTTAGTAAAACGTTCAACGAACGTTCTTAAACGATATTAACGCTAAACGTTCGAAGAACGCTGGACTCAGAGAAAACTTTTGTGCATGTTCAAAACTTTTATTTCGGACCAGCGATTACCGACGATCACTGAAGTTTACTAGCGTTCACACAGCGCTCTTCTGGCGCTATCCCAGCGACCATGGGCGACTACCAACGTTTCTTCAATCGTCAGAGAACGTTGGCCAGAATGTTATGGTGTGACGGGCCAATCACAAATAAAATGATGCTGAACACACACGCAACGTAATATTAAATATGAAAAGACGACCTTTTGAAATAGTTAACGGCTTTGAACACCGATTGGAGCCTAATCAGACGTCGAGTTACTCGGAGTAATACCAGGCTCCAAATTGTTGTAAATCAGCATAACTACTTTGGAATAAAAAAGAAGACGTTATTTTTCCGTTTCAGCGCAAACACAATGCAATACATGTAGAAAGAAATATGGCATTTCTAACGATTGATTTTAATCTGATTGGCAAACAGTTTTGAGCCTGATCAGATGCCGTCTACTCTGGGTCCAAACTGTTTGCAATTGCTATGATAGTTTGCCCGTATACGCCGTATACCGTATATTGGGAAAGACAAACGCCTACCTCCACCACATGTACAGTGGAGAATCCGTTTTTCTTTCCCTTTTAAACGCAAACGAAACGTAAACGCAAAGAACTAAAACGTATAAAAGTGTAACTTTTGGACTATTCTGATAATCCATGTTGATCTAAGTGGCAAACAGCTTGGAGCCTGATCAGACGCCGGGTTACCCGGCGTCTGATCTGGCTCCAAACTGTTTGCAATGAAAATAACAGTTTTAGCTTAATCGAGGTTATTTTGAAAGAATAACGTTTTCTCCACTGTTTTCAAATACTTGATTGAGAGAGGGTTTACTGTATACGCATATACTTTCTTTCTAGTTTTCCCCTGATTCACTACGGAACATTACTTCTAAAATGTTAACATTATTGAGCCCATGATATTGTGGCGGTTAAACATTTTCACTGTCAACGGCACCAAAAGGCGACTTTGCAAACAGTTTGAATCCTGACCACACGCACTCTTATCGCGGTGTCTGATCAGGATCTAAACCGTTTGACACTCGTATCGACATTTCTTCAGTTAACACAACCTTAAACTGATTTTAAAAATATCGCAGACGACACTACCAATGTAGACGATATTTTGGCGGTAATAGGGTTAAAGCAGACGATAAAACTTGGCAGTTAAAGAGTTAAAGGCTATTACAGACAATATCATGGTAGTAGATGGGATGAAGCAGACAGTTAATTTGTCGGTCAGAGGTTTACTGCCCAAACGCATGTCTCGTTAAGGAACGATGAACTTCAAGCTCACTGAACCCTGTAGCATGTTCAATTACCACTGTTTGCTGTTTAGGTTAGCAGTGTGTGCCCCGCGTGCAGCGTGCAGAGAACAGTAGAGAAAATATTTTCTTTCTGCAAAAAAAAACCCGGTTACGCATAAACTATTATTTTCATTGCAAAAAGTTTGGAGCCAGATCAGACGCCGGGTTTACTACTAAGATTAAAACTGGTAGTGTGAATTGTCAAAATATTGTCATTTTCTATATTGCATGGCAATGCGTGTGCGTTTGAACGAAATAGTTACGTTTTCTCCACTGTATTGCAGACCTGTAGCCAACTCGCAATCGAAGGCCATCGACGGCCATCGATTTCTTTACTGAACTCATCACTGGTGCTTGGGTATTCGCTCTTTTCCTTTTACAGAATCTGATACTTCTAGGTTATGTGCTAAAGCCTGTTTACGTACTCTTTAGCGCCCTCACTTTTACTTTTGTAGATAGTTACCGCATTGTACCTTGGGTATTTGTTATACTATAAATAATGTCAGTATCACTTCTTCTTATAGTATTTCACAACAATAGTTTTAACCCATGTATACAATGTTTATTAATCAGTTTATCTAAAATCTGATTTGAGGTGGTATCTGTTTTGCATACTCTTAAGCAGTTTTAAGGAACAAAGAAATGTTGAGGTTTTCCTTTATAGAGTCTTATTTGCAAGATTAATGGAGAAAGTATACATTTTATTTTATTATACTGCAAAGTAAATTCCTTACTTTTCATTGGTCAACGAGCCCTAGACATAATCCCAAGTACCCTGTGAGCTGACAGGGTATATGGAAATGCAGCTGTTTTCATTGGCTGACAGGTCCCTGAGTCTTGCTTTGCAGAAAATAAGATGGACAATTGCTCGACAGGATTGAGTGCATTCAATCGTGCATCCTCCGTTTTAATTCCATTTTTTCGGCTAAGAACCATTCGCTGTTTGGATCTTTAACAGTCGCATTATTTCTAGGAAAGTTTGACGCCGAATATGCCCATTTTTCTTATGAATAACAACGTCAGAAACATTATGACGTCACTTACGTTCAACGTTATCTGCTTCGAAATGGCGCGATTTTTTTAATAGTTTATTATAAGCGCTGTACACGACAAATTCCGAAATATTAGAACAGTGAAAACTTTGCAGTATAATACATTCGTTATACAGTTTCTTCACAGTGTATATGAGGATTTCTTCCCGGCTGGTAAAATCATGTAACCCTCGCCTAACGGCTCGGGCAACATGATTTACCTCAGCCGGGAAGAAACCCTCATGTACACTGTGAATAAACTGTATAACTAATAATGTATATTTATGTTATGTTTCAGTAATTATTTCCTAAATTGAAAACTGTTAATTATGGGATATAGATATGTTGTAAAGAAATAAGAATAAAAATACTAGTGAGTCGATTTTTACTAGGTCATTGACAATGAGTTGTTTACTTCCAAGCAATAATCGATTGACATTTTCTTTATTTCGCTACGTCTCAAATGTATGAAAATTGTTCAAAGTTATGAAAAGATTAAAAGTTTTGGAAAATATGGGGAATTTGACCTTTGATTCGGAAGAGCAAAAGTTCAACTTCCTATTATATTTTAAAACATCTAATATATAGGGCACACAGAGGTTAATGTTTGAGCAAGAGTTAAACTACTCATTCAAATGTACCCCACACTTTTCCTTATGAAGCTACATTTATTAGTGAATTAACCTTTGTAACATAATTTATGTGCTGTAAAGCTGCCTCAACTGATTAATTATCGGAAAGTTACGATTTAGACCGATAATCGCTTGTTCAATTTGGTACCAAATGACAACCACTAGTTTTCACTGTTTGCGTAAGTAATGTGTCATACCCATAGGTACATGTTTAGTATCTTTACTTATGGATGACTTAGCACATGGCTTGGAGCTCTCGGCCAATCAGATGCCTCAAAACCTGTGAATATATCGTTTATTTGACAAAACCATGAACTAACTAACACACTGTTCACTTATTCAACGCTTCCGTCATCTCAAGGCAACTTGACGTCACAACCCTAGCAATTCTCCGAGCGGGCCACCGCGAAAACCTTTTGCCTGCACTGTAAGCTTAACGATAAATAATCGGAATAAACACCAGATCAAGGATTCAAACTAAAGCAATACGGTAATTCCACAGTATCAATAATATATCTAGATCTACCCCATCCCTTTGGACCTAGATGTATGCATTGTTTCAGCTGTAGATGTAAAAACCGCGATATGCATGTCTAGATTGTCTTTACTATACAGCTAAGATCGGAAGGGAACTGCATTCGCTTGATGACGTCATATTATGTACAGTGAGACCTAAACTGTAAAGGCAATTAATAATGAATTGTGCTTACATATAGAGCTTCAATAAGCGTTATTTATGTTGATGTTAAAGCATGCTTAATGTCTCAAACTACACATTGAAATAACCTTTCAATTTAAGTAAAATATTACAAAAAACAGAAACGAAGGGTCTTCTTGTTTTCCTCGAGCCCAAGCCAGTGCTAAATAGGTTAGACCATGGTTGCGCGCGAATAAACGACATAGTTCTCGGGGGCTACGCCCCCTCGAACTATATCGTTTATTCGCTTGCAACCATGGTCTAACCTATACTTATAGCTGCTTTAAAAGGGTGATATTTATTCAGGATTATTGATTGATAATATAGAGGATAACTGTTTTTTTCAGTGTAAGATCGAAATTTAATCCATTGAGTGAACATCAGACGTTATATTTTCACGAGTGGCGAAGCCACGAGTGAAAATATAACAGTCTGATGTTCACGAAATGGATTAAATTCGATCTTACACTGAAAAAACACAGTTATTCTATTTATTTATGCTTTTAAGCCACTTTTTAAACGAAATTGTTTAAAAATTGAAAGCGAACGTACACTATTTATCCCGTGTTGAGCCCCACGTTTTATGTCGAACACACACGTGCGTGACAGTTGGCGGTATATTTGTTGATTTGACGTCATCCGAATGACTTCGTTGCTCCCGAGTTTGGATTCGTGCTCTTCCGGTGAATAGTTCGCGACAAATCGGAGTGCCGGAATTTAACGATAAGACACGATTGACTACGATTCTTGGGGAGCCCTACGGGGAAAATTCATAATAAAAGCGATTGGTGATAATCCACTGCAGTGGATTACCAAGTGATCATCCACTGCTATATCGTGGTAATCCACCGAAAAGCATAAATAAATAGTATTAATTGTATTGCTATTTGCAGATGATATGGCAATTCTGGCGGAAACGGTGGAAGAATGACATACTTACATTTGTTATACACGTCCTGTAATACTTGGGGTTAGGGTGTAAATAAAGAGAAAAGTAAAATAATGGTGTTTAGGAAAAGATGCAAAATACTCAGAAATGAAGTATGGACTTATAACGGGGGGTTAAATGATGTAGTTGATGACTTTGATTATCTAGGTACAGTTTGTAATGATTCCGATACATTCTTGAAAAATCAAGAACACTTACAGTGTTCCCTCTCTACAACGACACCCATTGTTTGTTGTTGTTCAGAGGCAGTCGTTATAGGGAGGGAAATTAAGAATTGTCATACATTTGCAAACAGCTTGAATCCAGATCAGACGCCGCATAACGCGGCGTCTGATTTGATTTCAAGCTGTTTATCACTCGTCATTATATTTATTCTATCAAAATGTCCTCTTATATATAACAATGAGAAAAACAGCAGACGACAAATTTAAACAGACGGTATTAATGAAAAGACTGGACATAAATGTATTGTTTGGGGAACAGCGGCAAGGTTCGATGTAAGGAGGGAGTCGTTGTTGGTAGGGCCGTTATGGGAGGGAACGCTGTAATTTGGAAATCTTTAGAAGCTTTAAATGTATTATCATATAATTGCAAAAAAGGGAAGTTAAAGCCAAACAGTTTATGTCTGTTGTTTGACTCTTTCGTTGGATCTATATAAAGTTATAGCTCAGAGATATGGGGACTTGGTAAGTCAAAAGAAATAGAGAGAATACATTTGACATTTTGCAAAAGATTATTAGAGATAAGGTTAAACACAAGCTCTAATGCTGAGTACGATGAACTGGGTCGGTACCCTTTATATATTTTACGGTTTGTCCGCATTATAAAGTATTGGTTAAACATAGTGAATAATAATGATAACATTTTAGTTAAAGCATTATATCAGCAAGGACTAGATGACTGTAGAAAAGGGCAAACTAATTGGGTTGCAAGTGTTAAGAATCTTATGAATAACTACGGGTTTGGGTTTGATTTTTATAATACCTATCAGATAAATATAAAGACGTTTCCATATGTTTTTAAACAAAAGATTATTGCTAGTTTTATCCAGCAGTGGCATGTGTCAGTTGAGAACAGCCTTGTTCTAGACACTTATTAACATTTGAAAACGATATTGAATATGATAATTATTTAGATATTTTATCTTATTCGCTAAGATGTTTATTTTCTAGAATAAGATTGTCATCACATTCTCTCCGAATCCAAACAGGCAGATTTGTACGTAACTGATTAGCTCGTAATGAGAGAATTTGTTTATGCTGTAATGCAGGAGATATAGAAGACGAGTACCATTTTATAAACTTCTGCTTTCGTTTTGTTGATTTAAGGGTAAAGTATCTGAGGAATTATTATTTTCAAAGACCATCAAAGTTTAAATTTATTGAATTATTGAAATCATCCAACAAAACAGTTTTGTACACTTTAATACGAGGAGCTATTAGAATAAGACATTTTTTTAACGACAATAACTGACAATAACTGATGTATTCATCTCCAAAGGAACAACAGTTACTTTCGCATGTGTCACGTGATGATATTTATTTATGAATATTTCAATGTAATTAAGATGATGTACTTTGTACAAATCTGAATAAAATTATGTTCTGTTCCGATCTATTCCTAAAATGCCACATGGGGTAATAGATTAAGTGGTACATTGTGGTAATTTTTTACCGGTCTGATTTTGTTATGTTTGTTGTTGTTGTTCTTTCCTTCCCAAAATATTCTTTTGTTACCTTAATAAATTTTTTTGTCAAAACACTGGTGTAAATGGATGTCATAACCATTTTCTAAAATAACATATCATCAGCATCCAAATGCAGGCTGATGCGTATATTGACTGGTTTGATAGTATCGTCTCATTTATCAACATGTAACTACACTTGGAAATGCATTATTCTTTCCCATTTTAATTTAGCGAAATGTAAACGCTAAATTGTAGAATAAACTTTGAACAAGATCTAGATGACAGGATAACTTATTAAATAATGTAGACGCACTTGTTTGGGCCTGATCAGACACCGTGTTATTCGATGTCTGATCTGGTTCCAAACACTTTGAAATGGGCTTGATTGGTTTATCGCTAGGCATTTATTAGGAAATGATTGCCTGTGCAGCTCAATTTATTTCCATAGTGATGAAAGTCTTTCCATGCCATCTCGCTCACACGTCTTATCAGTTAACGGGTTTTGAGAAGACATATCGGTAAACAATAAATCAAAGCCATCTACCAAATACAGTTGATGATTAAAGTAGAAAAGCAATGAGGTTATACATGAACCTGCCTGATGGGTTTGTCAGAATACTGACTACAGTGGAGAATCTGTTATTCTTTCCCAATAAACGCGTTTACGCTAAAACTATTATTTGCAGTGTAAACAGTTTGGAGCCAGATCAGACGCCTGTTAACCCGGCGTCTGATCAGGCTCCGAACTGTTTGCCACCAAGATAAACAAGAATTATCAGAATTGTCCAAAAGTTGTTCTTTTCTACGTTTTAGTGCTTTGCGTTTGCGTACGTTTGCGTTTAAACGGGAAAGAATAACCGATTCTCCACTGTAATGGTACATTTACCTGGAAGTGACAGCTTAACCCTTTCGGCGCCGAGGTTGCATAAAGTCGACTTTGCAAACCGCGTACCACGGCGTCTGATCAGGATATGTTTTAAGTGATATTACATTGAATTTAACTTTGAAACGATATTGCAGCCAACAGTATTGAAAGTCTAACCATTTTGCTTACAATGACGTTTAAAAGCGCGTGTGCAAACAGTTAAGATTCGGACCAGACGCCGCGCAACGTGGCGTATGATCAGGATCAAAGCTGTTTGAAACTCGATTAGAACGTTTTCAGTCATACTGCCTTATTTTGTAACATTGAAACGTCATTGCAGACAACGAAATTGAAGCAGACGACAATGAAACGATGAAGGGTTAAAATCGCTCGAACAATTGGCAGTTAAAGGGTTAAGCAACCATTTGTCTAAAAAGACGACAGTTGAAACTAGTGATCGTAATAAGTTGTCCACTGTATGAATACAGTGGAGAATCTGTTATTCTTTCCCGTTTAAACGCAAACGTACGCAAACGCAAAGCACTAAAACGTAGAAAAGAACAACTTTTGGACAATTCTGATAATTCTTGTTTATCTTGGTGGCAAACAGTTTGGAGCCTGATCAGACGCCGGGTTACCCGGCGTCTGATCTGGCTCCAAACTGTTTGCACTGGAAATAATAGTTTTAGCGTAAACGCGTTTATTGGGAAAGAATAACAGATTCTCCACTGTAGTTCTGTCTGTGACTTTAGGGATTGATTTCATTTATTTTTGATATTGCATATTTCGATGATATATTAAATAAGAATTTGCATTTGATAGTTCGGTTATTATTTTAATGCACATGAATTTACGAAAACTACGTGAATTAAATTTTATCTGAGTGGTAAACAGTTTGGAGCCTGGTCATACGCCGGGATTCCGGATTCCCGGCGTATGATATGGCCTCAAACTGTTTGCAACGGACATCATAGTTTAGGCCATCAACACGTTTATTAGGAATTAATTTTTTTGTCTGCGGTGTTACAGGTTGTTTTTAGAAATTTGTGAAGAAACATTATATTGTCAGGCGATATAAAATAGTGACAACACTGACATTGCAAACAGTTTGGATCCAGACCCGACACCGCGTTTGTCAGACTGATCAGGAGCCAGACAGTTTGAATCCCAGATCAATGTCTTTTCTTTAGTCGAAAGCTCATATAATTCCACATGTTATAAATACAAACAGCCAAAACTTTTAGCAGACGATATTTCAGCTACTGTGTAAGATGGGTGATTACGTCATAGTGGCAGTGAGGTTTGAGACGAACGACAAATACCAGTTTGCCGTGCCATAAGAGATAAATCTGTTTTCTTATCTTAGTGTGTTTAGCTGCCGTATAAATATTTGTGCAAAAGACAAGACGGCCTTTTTTATTTGCAACAGGGACTACTACAGTGGAGAATCTGTTATTCTAAAACGTAGAAAAGAACAACTTTTGGACAATTCTGATATTTCATGTTTATCTTGGTGGCAAACAGTTTGGAGCCTGATCAGACGCCGGGTTACCCGGCGTCTGATCTGGCTCCAAACTGTTTGTAAAAGAAAACATAGTTTTAGCGTAAACGCGTTTATCGAGAAAGAATAACAGATTCTCCACTGTATCACTTTGTTTCAGTAATACTACAGTAGAGAAGACATTCTTTTTTTTGAATTAACGTGTTCATTCTCAACAAAATCTTACAACAATTGCAAATAATTTGGAACGACATCAGAATCGGGTTATCAGATTTCATACTGTTTTCATTCATATTAAACGGAGTTGCTACATAAGACGATACAATTTTCTACATTTTATGGTTTTACAAAACGTTTGCGGTTCATTTTGTTAAATGGGAAATATAATTTTGTCTCCACTGTAAGCTTCTTTGACGCCCCAACTATGCGTAAATTCACTAAAAAAAATCCGATCACACCAGCGTCTGAAAACTACGTACAGCGCTCCCTCTCTACAATAACACCCTATGGAAGACGAAAATCGTGTTTGTTATTCGAAGAGAGGTGTTATAGGGAGGGAAATCCAACACAATTGGCTTATATTTGCAAATAGTATGAAACGCGGTCTTAGATCTGGATTCAAACTGTAAACCACTCGTCATTATATTTCTTCTGTCAAAATGTCCTATATGTAACATTGAGAAAAACAGCATTCGACAATTTTAATCAGACACTTTTACAGCAGTGAACGCGTTTGACATTACTGTCCTGTTTGGGTAATAGCGACACTCACTGTTATAAGGACTCAGGAGGGATATGTTGTTCGGAGGGCCGTTGTAAGGAAGGAGCACTGCATTTGGATCCAAATCACAGTAACTTGGGGTATGATCAGAATCCAAATTGTTTGTTGTACTTATCCCCGTTCCTTTAATTCAAGTTGACAGACACCTAACTTTGAAAACATACAATTTAAACCTACAATTACAAGACCATAACATCTCTGTAACATTTACACTAAAAACGTCCATATTAAACTATTTGTATAAAAAACAACATATTTTGCCAATCTCATAACTGTTTAATATATGAAAACAGATTTTTTAACATAGGATATAGTATTGTTAATAACTGACTTTTAACTTTTGGTCTCCCGGGTTTTCCTGTTCCTAAGGTGCAATGTATGAATACATCTATAAAGCATATCTAAAGCTGGAAACAGGTGAGTGGTCCCTTTCACGTCTTTTATACAAGAAATGGAATACAAATTCAACGCACTACACTTTGAGACAATAACAAAATTTGAAACTTTGTGGTTTATTTTTACCAGAGTTCCTCGACGTCTAATCTTCTTACAATTTGTTTACAACAAAAGCACTTGTTGCAGAAGAAAAATATCAATCTGTATACAGTGGGTATGCCATTATTCTTTCCCATTAACGCATATGAGCTTAAACCATTATTTCTAAATTAAACGTGTGAAGTAGGATCAAACGCTGGGTAACCCGGTGTCTGAACAGGCTCCAAACTGTTTGACACTTAAATTAACATGACGTTTAAACGGGAAAGAAAACAGTTTTCTCTGTATGTAAGTGCTCTACCAGTTCGATCACAGCTGAAATTCAACGGACCAATTTAGATTAACTCCTTTATCATTGCCTTACCCCGACTACAATTGTTAATTGCAAACTGTTGGATCCTGATCAGACGTCGCCTTAAGCGGCGTCAAATCAGAATCCGAACGATTTGATGTAGGTCTACACATATAAGTATATTACCTTTATCCATTGACCTTAAATGTTTAGTTAAGAAATACAACCAGACTGTAAATGTTTAAAGCAGCTAACATGATGACACTGAAGGGTTTCAGGTACTGCCATGTTGAGTGATTTGATTATCAGCATCTCAACCGTTATCTAAGATCTGATTTATCATGGTAGAACTATATTAGATTGTGCTTACACCAATCCTGAACTCATATACAGTTACCCGTTCCTGTTTGAGCGAAATTAAACTGAAAATCACTGTTTTACCTCACGATTTCTCCAGTCTCAGTGGAAAACTGTTTTAGAGCCAGATCAGACGCCGAACTACCGGGTGCGTCTCAGCAGACTTCAAACTGTTTACAATGCAATTATTGCTCTAGCACAAGCGCGATTATTGGGAAATCATAACGTATTATCCACTGTACATGTCGTGCAGAGACCTCTTATTCTATTATAAATACCTCCAGAGCTTACATCCGTATGATAAGTGTTTGCATTTACACATTTTCAAAACAAAAAAGAAATCCTTACTTCACTTTTTGGTAATTGATTTATTCACCCTAATATCTCTTTCTTTCTTCAGTATTTCGTAAATCACTGGGAAAGGAAAGTCAAAGGAAAGTCCTTTTAACAAGATACTGCAACTTGCAAACTGCAACTCTTTTGCAACTTTTGTTACTTACCAGACCATGTCTGGACATAATTGAAATATAAAGTTTTCTTTGAATGACTCTTAGAAAGCAATATTTCACAAAATGTTGCTGATTGAGAGCCTTTCAAAAAGAAACTTTAGTGTAATATTCGCAAATAAACATCTATGTTGCAAAATATTGCAAATGTTCTTAACACTTACATTATTCTTAAACGTTTGATTAAATATTTTTAAATCAGAAAACACATATTATTGTTGCAGCATGTAGCTTTTTGTTTTGGGCGGGAGGCCTTATATTTCAAAAATAAACTATTGTCATTGTCATTGGCATTGGCATACCAGTATGTGCTTTATGAATAGCCCCGATTCAAAGGATCAAATAAATCAAATAATATCAGATCCAACTACAAGTACTAAGAATGTCTATTCGCTTACAGAAATAGTTTATAATATACATGACATTTGAACTCTTTACATGCTAATAGCTTTATCACATTTGCATACACCATAATTTCAGTTCAAACGCTAAACAACTCGGCGTCTTATCTAGATTCCATTTGTTGACAATTTGACTTTATGATG
Source organism: Gari tellinella (assembly GCA_922989275.2). Classification (NCBI taxonomy): domain Eukaryota; kingdom Metazoa; phylum Mollusca; class Bivalvia; order Cardiida; family Psammobiidae; genus Gari; species Gari tellinella. The sequence goes on from OV277866.1 coordinate 54,699,982, forward strand.
ACACAACTTTGTAGGAAATTCTTATGTACATTCACGAATAGGAGCAGCCGGCAAATCTTACAAACGACAATATCATTTTGTGTGCAAAGAGTTGAATGCCCATGTTTACAATGGGACCTGAATACTTTTGTTGCTTTGAATACTATTTGAACTACACAAGTCGTAAAATATTTACGAAAAAAGTTTTTTGATCTATGAAATCCATATTTAAACCAACGCCATGCTGCGCCCAATATTTATTAAATTGTGTGTACTCGGTTAAAAATTATACATAATGAAAATATTGATAAGTTTGATAGCTCAGTTGGTAAAGTGAATGACTAGGAATCTAAAGGCACTGGGTTCGAGTCTAAGTTGAGCTTGTTTTTACAATGTATTGTCCGATTTTATTGACCTGTCAGTCGATCAATGGAAAAGTAACTATTATGATTAGTGCCCATTTTCAACAAGGCCTACCGTAAAATTTATGATATCATCAGCATTCACTGCTGTCATAACTTTTGATGTCATTATTTGTGATACAGGACATATGTAAAATTGTAGAAAACATTTAAAGAAAAGAAAGCTGCTAAAATGAATCACTTGTATTAAGTGTCACAGACTTTACATGTGTCACAGACTCTGCATTTTCCTTTTTTAAAAACATATTGCATCTTATCATATTGACAAACATCTATAACCTGAATAATCTGAGTCTAGTAGAGTAGGCCCTTTACATAATGTAAAGAATTTAAAGATTTATCTTTATATAGCAGTACAGGTAAATTATGTGTCACAGACTTTACAGAAATTTGGCTGAATTTATTTCTGGAACTTCAGCTAATTGCCATTATTCCTGGAGTATGGAAATTTTAAAACATATTTGTGGAATGGTCAATGTCAAGTCATAGGATAAAAATAAACTTATTTTTAGCTTTTTTCTTTATACATTTTTAAGTAAAGAAATGTTTAAAAGCAATAGGGGGTTGAAAAACAAAAACACATAACAAAGTGATCATTTAGTTTAACCTAGCATTATTTTCGCAGTACAAAACGTATCACTATAATTGAACCAGCAGCAGAAAGAGTAAAGATCTGGCTTAAAACAAGGGCTTAATATAATAAACTCTTTTTTAAAGTCTCTCTTTGATACAAACGTACCTAATTTTCAAGTAAAACAGCATAACATCGAAAAATGGCTAAAATGGACACGAATATACCTATGGTTTCATTAATTTTGGGCATCGACAATGGACCAGTGGGTATCATCGAAATACGAAATTACAATTGTAATCAGCAACAGTAAGTATTTATGGGTGTGTAACATGACAAAAACTCTAATGGACCCCTGATTGTGATTTTGTCGTGTAGACCTAAATCTTTTGCAGTTCGTGCCTGAATATTGGTAGACATTTGTGAATTAAGTGTCGGTACAAAGCGGTTACAATGCATTATATCATATACACACTACTTTCCAGCACAGTTTAATGAAACAATACACTGACAGATGGCAACAGTACAAGGCTCGAGCGAGCTATGAAATCGAATAAGATTGCTACAATGTAAGACAGTGATCGAGTAACTAGTACCTTCACCAGACACAAAATATCCGTGTGGTAATTATATGCTTGATATCATGCCTTTTTATTGTCACGTAATACTATTAACCTTTTTATGCCAAGTGGGTTCTTCCATGCTGATATATGGGATAAGTTCATATTTAATTTCAGAGAGGTCAGGTCTATTTGTAAACTCTGATCAGACGTCGCATACTGCGGCATCTGACAAGAGTCTGTACTGTTTACCTGTGTCATCTTTTGGGACGCTAGGCACCGATGTGTTAACCTCTCTGACACTTTTTTATTTCTATTATTATACCAGATCTATATAGTGCTCTTTTCACACAGGAGTTGGGCGTTTAAAAGCGTTTCACATGAAATTATATAAATATACCTGCAAAGCAAGAAAAGACAAATAACTACATTTAGATCTAAAATAAACATGGTACATGTACCTTATGGATTTACATGGAAACAAATTCTGAACAAGGTAAATTATTTCAGTATAGTTACCAATATTATACAAATTTTAGTCACCAATTTGTAAAATCAACTTTAAAATGAGTCAAAGGTCATAGTTGTCCCAACCCGGGCCTATTTTATTCACAGCTGAAATTATACCCTTTATCTATAAAATAAACTGCCAAGGAATTACACCACAGATCCGCAGCCAACAGGTTTCAAAGAGATCAGAGTCGTTATACCTACCATCAAGATCCTCCGGACAGACTTCGAGTTGACGGCACAACTCCAGAACTCCAATTTAGACCCACAACATCTGCACAAAGACAACAGTCCTATGGTAGCAGTCATCTGCCCTCTCAATCCACATCCTTAACCTACATAATACATCGCTGAAATTACACCCTGAAATTATAAAAAAGGATAAAAAAGCTGTCCAAGAAATATACCACAGAGACTTAGACAGTCGATTTCAAAGAGACTAGGGGAAATCCCTACCATCAAGATCCACCAAACAGGCACAAAACGGTACAACTTCAAATAAACAAATCCAGTTTTAAAAAGAATCAAGTCTATTGGTGACACTTTAGGATTTTTTTCGACATTATTATAATAAGACAAATTTTGCAGACCCTTGGTCTTTACTGTTTGTATAGGACACGGTCTCTATTCAAAGGTACACTATTTGTAAAGGACGACGTTACTCGTCATTTGGGGCTCAATGGGTGAAGTTAGAGTGTATAGTTATATCAGTTTAACTAAAATATCAATATGTCTAGAATGTGTTCAAATACGATAACTTTGGAGAGGACTCACATAGGCTTCCAAATCATTTTTTTCTTAAAAATAAAAAAAAATGTTTAAATCAACTTTGTAGATCAAGTATAAAGAAAGTTCTATTTTAGGCAAATACTTAACATCTTAATTTTGTTTGTCTGTGCATGGAAAATATACGCATAACCCTAGTAGACTTCGTTACGTGTGACACTATTTTCAAGATGTTCAATCCCGAGCAAACCTATTTCTCGTAATTATATATATAGTCACCAAATGGCATGATAAATCGAGAGGCCACACATTATCAGTTACCGTGCAAAATAATTGATTATGGAGACAGAAGATATATCTTCTTCATTACAGGAATGGGAAGTGGGAAGAAATAAATACAATATGCTGTTTTGGACGGAACGTTTGCTGAAATACTATGTGTGTGTAAAACGTATGTATACAGTTGAAAATACGTTATGCTTTCCCTTTTAAACGCAAACGCGTTGAAATCATATATAGAAAAAGACAATTTATTAACAATTATGACTATTTGTTTTAATATAAATGGCAACAAGTTTGAAACCTGATCAAACGTAGGGTTACCCGGCGTCTTATCTGGTTCCAAACTGTTTGCAATGGAAATATCAGTTTCAGCAGCGCAAACAATGTTATTGGGAAAGAATAACGTCTGGTTCACTGTAAATCTGAATAAGGGGAGATCCTTTGAAAGCAAAGAAAACAAAGCAAATACTGATATATTCCTTGCCAAACCAAACATTTGTCATTAACTACAGTTAATCTTAATTCGTTTACGCTGAATATTTTTCAAACAGAAAATAGTGAAGTTAACTCATTTCCCCCTCCCAAAAACTTTTATACGAATTTAATTAAGTGTTGTCCAAGTTAGACAATATAGGGTTGAATTTAGCAATATTTAGCAAGGAGATGGTTACTGAAATCAAGTTCTACACTGATTGAATAGGTCACGAATACGATAGTGAACAACTGTCAGTGTTGTCGACCTTGATATTGAAATGGTTAATTGGAAGATTTTCCTAAACTTTACCAGTCTTATCAGTTTTCCTCTGCAAATAGTTTCGTCTGCCATAATACTCAATGGTCTGTCAAATTCTATAACACGCTGGATAAATAATATGATTGATAACCGGTCTCCTTGTGCGGTGTTTACACAATTTGATTTATAACAAAGGCATTTTATTCCTTCTCTGTCATTATGATGTCATAACATATAGTTGCCCGCTTCCAAACTACCGTCTGCTGATATTTCATAAAGTTTAGAATTTTTGGCATTTAGACATAATTGTAAGTGTCAAAACATTGGATCATATTCAGATTGTTTGCAAATGTTAGTGTAGTAAAACTTGACAGTAAAGGTTTAGTCAACAGTTATATGATAACACTAAGGTACACTATGTTTTGTAATACACTTTACTCACTAAAATGACCATGGCCTCGAAGGGCATAGACATTTTGTCTGACATGACATGCAAATAGGATAGGAATTTTTTATCACGCGTAGTTCAACAATATTGAACAAAATTAAATTTGGCCGATTTGAAACAAATGATCTTGACCTATGTATGACATGACCTAGCTTTTAATTGCTCAAAGGATTCTTGAGTAGAATAAACATCATGCATATGAAGTCTCTAGATAACACTATAGACAACGTTAAAATTGTGACAGATATACACAGAAACACACATAACCGCAGAAAGACACTGTCAACCTTCTGACCAAATCAAAATGCCACCGATGTAAGCATCAAATGGACAAAAGTACTCTTGAACATTGTTTTACTTTTGAGAACAAGAAACAGTACACGAGTCTTAGAAAATGCGGTTTTATAATTAAACTGTTCAATTGAATAATAGTAATAATTATATCAAATGACAATGTGTGTGACAAATGGTAGATTAATCCAAGGGAAATATTATGCATTAACCTCCTGAAGGACCTCTCTGCATTACTTTACGTCTGTACTTTGCTGTCACATTTCTGCAGTAAATCACAAAGATTCTTATTTCAGTAGTAGCCATTACAAGTTTAAATATATATCGATGAAATTTAATATTGTATTAAAAGAGCGTCACTAAATTGTCGGAGCTTTCATTTGGTCAATACATCCATTTATAACAATCTCAATTAAGACCTGGCCAACGGTCATGAACTCTGTCAATTATTTTCATATTTATCTAAGGTCGCAGTGGTATAAAGAAGATGAATGATTTATAGATGAGTAGAGTATAAACGGCAATTTACAAATGAGTTACCGATCGACTTTTACAGTACAATGGATACTTCGTTAGTCTTACCCGTTTAAAATATACTAAACGCAAACACAATGTAATAAAATGTAAAACTGACCCAGGTATCCGGTATCGTATCTGGCCACAAAACATTTGAAATTTAAATGTTCGTTTTAGGAAGAAGATATCTATTGGGGAAGAAAACGCCTTTCCCACTGTTCCTTAATCTCCGATATATTGTCTGTTTTGCAATAGATACAGTCATTTGCTATTGGTGCTTCAAATTTATATGCAATGTATGTTTTACTATTTGTTTCTAATAGAAAATCGTTAAAAGAGTGCTTATTATTTGTCTTTTTTGATAAACGAGTTTACTAAAATAATATTAGGCGAGCTTTGGAGAGATTCATGTATGTTTTAGTTAATGGGTGTATTAAGAATGATAATAAATGAACACATGTGAGATTCTGTTTATCACACACACATGTAAAATCCTGTTTAGTTAATTGAAGACGTAGTTTATACTCCCTCCGCTATATTGTCCCTCCGCCATATATATTTTGCCAAAACATTAAATAAATACGAAAGAAGACTCAAGCAGGAAACGCAACACAAACAATACACCCATCTCTAAAGCAGAACACACACACAGCCATACCATAACAAACACACACACAACCACACACACACACACACACACGCAATACCATTCCTTCATCTACACACTAAATAGAAAACAACACGCAAGACAAACATAAAGCTAAGTGAATATAGGAGCCCGCCTTGGTACGATCAGTAGCAATCAATAATCAATTATAAATTAATTAACTATTAACAACCACTGGGGGGTTAAACCTGGGTTTAGGGGCGCCCAACCTCACACTTATCTCCTATATTCACCTATAATGACGAACAGTGTACATAAAATATAAAGCCTGTTCCACAACCTTACAATCAAAAAGACCGCCAGCACAGTAAGTAAATACATGTAAAACATCTAACAAAATTCTCTGACAGGATTATTAGTAACACGGGAAAGAATTAAACATTCAAGCCCGTGCTAAAAATAACCCACTATGGCAACGGTCAAATTGTACTCAAGCGAATAGTCTGTAGTCACGAGTAACTGTAAGACATGGGAGGGTTTAGGGTACGACAGAGAGGGAGAGAAAATCCAAAGCACGAAAATCCGACATAACTCTCCGATTAAAACTGTTATGATAACGTCATCACATATATTGTTGTTTGGTGTCCCGATTCATTGAACATCAATAATACAGTCCTGAATTATAGCATTGCTAACAGTGTATATGAAGGCAAACCACCGCATCGAAGACTTGGCGGGTTGTCTTGATATATATTGTTTAATAACCACGTTCATCTAAAGCATTGTATTTAGCATTATTTGGCAGGAAGACCAAACTCATATACAAAACATATGATGACAATCGTGCTTGGCATACCTGGAACACTCGTATTTCCTATAAAAATCTTATTATCGTTTATGAATAAGTAGCAATGTCATTGTTGTTTTCATATTCAACCCTTTCACTCCCGGGTTTTATCGTCTGCTTTAACCCTCTTACCGCCCAAATATCGTCTGCAATTCGTAGTACCGTCTAGAAAATATTTTTAAAGTCAGCTTGAGGGCTGGTTTAAATGAAGAAATTTCGATATGCGTTTTGGCCGCATTGTCAGTGAAATAGATAAACAAAAGAATTTAATAATACCCAGAAAACACACATGGGAAGTATACGTGCAAATCAATGGTTACTCAATTTGTCTCATATGAAAATAATTAAAATGTTCCATATATATAGGGTTACTACTTACTTATATTCAAGTCAAGAAAACCAATCAACTTTCTACTAATAACGACTGATTAAAACGAGATTTTTGTCAAAAGACCTATCGGATGAATAAGCAAGAAACTATGTGATATGTATTTGGGTTATCCTGACTGGTTTTGATATAATAACGTAAACCGTAGAAAACATGTATACTACTAATTATATATCAGAACGCTGACTATCTAGAGGGCTATTAGATAAGTCCTCTGTTCAGTATCTACAATACACGTTTACACTTCACATATGTACTGTTTATAAATGACGAGTATAATCGTCACTAGGGTTCAATTCTTTACAAACTCTGCATTACGACGACAAAACGGACTTGGTTTTAGTGCTATAGAAATACTAACATGTAGTGCTAACCGATATCATGCAAAAATGTGGTCACAATTGAAGAAAAGTTGAATTTGAGTTGGAAACAGTATATGGATCAAGACCAGACACCGCGTTTCCAAACGATTTCGAGTTTATCCCGATAAGGGTTGAAGCTGGTTGAAAACCATGCAGAAAATATTGGATGCAGATATGTCATTATAGTTCATCGACATAACTAATTGAACTTCAAGCCTTTAAGATACATAGACTGATATAGTAATTCGAAATTCTTTATAAGCTATGCCATTATTTTTTAAACTCGTCCAGTGTTGCGTTTTCTAATTACTAGTATCGTATGCTATAGAGTAACAACAGAATTACCGATTCGATAAAAAAATTTAAAAAATCAGAAAACGTTAATAATGTACAGTTTAAACTAAACAAAATGCTAACACCTTGCTCTTTAATGTAATATACTAGCGGCTGTTTTAATCTGAGTGCAAACAGTTTGGAGCCTGGTCAGATCATCTGGCCTCAATCTGTTTACAATGGAAACAAATGTTAGCATCAAGGTATTTTTTGTGAAAAAATCTCTTATGTAACAAATATTAATTAACTTGTAAAAATAATTGAATATATACATATATGTTTTATATGTTTAAGCTATAAACACATTGAATCCTAGCGACCAGTAAACTGGTAATTTACAAACAGTGTACATATACAAAAGGAACTCTTTAATCAGGGTCTGCATTGTTTGTCATTGTGCTATCTATTGTGAAACATTCCTAAATAGTCACTTATCGATTAGAGCTGATTGGAAATCGGGATTGTTCATTCGAAGTTTCAGGGGTGATTAAGTAAATATATAAACTGCACAAGTACCAGGCTCGACAACTAACCTTTTTAACGCGTTGTCTGATGAGGACACTCATATAAATTGCCAGCATGCCTCCAGTTATGAGCGATACAAGCAGACGATAATTTAGAAGAAGGAGGTATTGTGGCTATGATATCTACGATTTTAATGGCTGTCAAAAGGTTTCTACAGAAACCAAGACGTTTCTCAAATTAACACAAATTTAATGTTCTACATTTAGGTAAACATGAATTTTGTCACGTAGACATTATATGTTTGAACATTTATAGTATCAACAAGTAAAAGATTTAAATTTCAAATCAGTTGTTCTGACTTCAAATGCGTTTTTTCTACAAAAATCTACTGAAATTTCGGAGGCGTTCACATTCGGTTTTTGTTTGATGTTATTAAATAAAGTAAGTTTCAAGAAAGATAGCGGTGTCTTTTAAGAATATTGAACTATAGTTTTTATGGTTAGGCTCCAAAATATTTGAAAGGTCAACTTTAGTTGCCAATAACGGTGAAAGTATTAAGCAATGGATATATCCATATAAGATTGATAAATCTTTGACTTCAGCAAGATCAACAATTCTAAGTCTGTATATTATCAATAAACAATTTACACCGAACGATGAAATTTTGTTTGAATGAACCCTCCTATGTATGTGTTTCTCGCCAGAGGTATCAATTTGTGTTGTTAAGACATTTTTGTTAAACTATCACCACAGGAAAGATTACGCTTACTTTCATCTATAATGTTTCATTTACATTTTAGCATGCTTAATTTCCCGTGAGAGGCTCGCCTGTAGAGTTTCCGAGCATTGTCTTGGAAAAATGATTAACCGGAGTACATGCCTTATGCACAAGAAAGTGATGTGTTTGTCATTACTTATTTACCTACTAACCCCAACCTATTACGCATTAACCATTTGCCTGCCGATTGTGATTTGACTGGTATTTGCAAACAATTTGAATTCAGATCAGACGCCGCGTAAAGCGGCGTCTGATCTGAATCCAAATTGATTGACACTCATCTCAATGTTCCCATGAATAAACAAATGTAAAATTGATTAAACTAACTCTGTTAACGATAAAACAGCAGGATAAGGGCCTATAATAATTACATGTAAACACAGATTCGTATACACCTATAATAGGGAATACGTTATTCGGTATTCTTCAACGCATTTGACCTAGCGACGAACGTACTCGACCTTTACAAAGAGTGTACCTGTGAAGAGTATGTTTGCCCTATGCAAACGTATAGACCAAGACCAGGTGACTCATATTTTGACCGTGCACTGTTTTTCATTTTGCATTAATATTCCATAAAAACATTCATAAATAGGTATAAATGGACTAGGTGTACATGTAGTAGTTACAAATAGGAATTGACCATGAAATGTATCAGGGTTGAATGAGTTAAATACAACGAAATATAAATGAAATGCAATAAATGTAAAAACTGATGGATTCTAGAAACTCTTACCGATTTTCCAAAATCTGTAATACTAACAGTATGTAGCATAATCAAAGGTCGAGTTACTTGGCGTCTGAACAGGCTCCAAATTGTTTGCAATTGAGGTTTAATTATTTAAATTTCAAGAAATGTATTTGAGAGACAATAACGTACTTCACCCCCCTTTACGCACATTCATGTACATAATTATTTAGACAGGCAACAACACAAGAGACATTTTGTACTACTTAACCTTACAAGCCACACTACAATACGTAACCAAAAATATGTGCATTGGTATTGTCAGTATACAATTTGGAATAAAGACTATAATAGTTTACGTGTTGCTTTTTTTTTTTTTTTTTTTTGATTTTTTAACACTTTATTTTCTCCGTAATAGGTGTTGGCAGGTCGGAGAGCCATCCTGTACAACACCGTACACTATATAAATGTATACATTCAATACATAATATTAATACTGAGTTCAATATTGACACGGTAGTATTTCCTATGATTAATTATAAAGTGATAAAGTGTTACGGGGTTTTTTTTAAGAAAAAAGGGATGCGATAGAAGAAAAAAAGGATAAGTGACATGCCTCGAAGTGAGTCTTTAACAAAACAATTTTGTGTACCTCTCCCTTCTCATTAGGCATGAGAAGGGTTAAGCGTATTTAGATGCGGTTGTATTTAAGTAATTGCCATGTAAACTCCTCTCACTATTTCCCACTTATTTTCAAATTTTTCTACGCTCATTTTATTTTCTGAACTCAGCTTATTTGCTTCTATGTTGCGTTCCAAATGTTTTTTAAAATAATTTAAGTTAATAGCGTTAATGAATTGTCTTGTACTATATATGTATTGTTTTATGTAAAGATTAAGTAGATTTATCTTCTCACAATTTTCACCAAAAACCATAGACGTTTCCGTAAACTGAATGTTAACGTTAATTGTGTTAAGTATAGTTTCGACTTGTTTTAGAAAGATTTGTGCTTTTTGTTAATAATAAACATTAACACACTGAAATTAAAGCCGTCTGCTTGTATTAATTGTTTTATAATTTAGATAATCGGCCTTAAACTTAACCCATTTGTGCCAACGGTCCCATATATGGGACATAGGCAAACAGTGTAGACTATGATCAGACGAGCACGCCACATCATGCGGCGTCTGATCAGAGTCTACACTGTTTGTTGATAGGAATTTCAATAAAAAACAATATGAAAATAAATGTTTTGACCATGCATCCCTTTGATAAAAATGGACTTATCCAATATAAAACATGGAAGAATCCACTGGGCGCAAATGTGTTAAGACGCGTCACAGTTCATCTAAACCAAATGCATAAAATTCAACTTTAGAAACTACACCTGGCGACATGTTTGCAAGCAGACGATACTATGGCAGTGGGTGTGTTAGACCGGATATGGCGTCATAACCCTTTCCCACATAGCCTGTTTCTAGTACTGAATATAGGTGTCAACTTAAAGCAGGTTGAAAGTAAAGCAGAATGCGCTCTAAGCGCATTCTGCTTTACTTTCAGCCTGCTTTAAGCTATAATCTGCTATAATATAGAAAATATTTCGTATAATACATATTTTTGACTGTATAAATTGGAACTATTTTCTTCAGCGAACGAATAAAATTAATGCGCTAAAAGGCGCTTCTATGGGGGAAAGGGTTAATAGTAGTGAAAGGTATAACCCCCTCACTGCCTTGCCCCGAGTGCAGTTGTTACTTATAAACAGTTTGAATCTTGACAAGACGCCGCTTTACTAGTCTGCTCTAGCCTAGTTGTGAAGAACGAGTTCGAATTATCGTGGTGCGGTTGTAGCTTAAAATATAACTAACGAGACATTAGCAAATATTGTTGTCAAATTGTTTACATAAAAAGAAGGCTAGAAAACTTACACCGAAGTAAAACTACAGTAAAAAAATAATTGAGCTTAAGTCAACACTCAACGGGTATAGGTTTACTGTCTTTCTTTACCCTAAGGCACTAAAGCCCTTATAAGGGTGTAGTGAGTCGTCTCCACTTTCGTTTAGGCATGGTTTACCTTTATCAAGTGGGTGTCGATAAATACAGTTGTACTTCGATAACTTAAATTCAGTTAAATCGAACGAACCCATATTTTAAAGTTAAAACGTTGCCTAACTACGTTTCAACTTTGAAATACAGGTATGTTGGATCAAGACGAGCTTGAGTCAGCGAAAGCCACCAGAGGAGATACACGTCAGTAGGTAAAAAGCGACGCCCTGGTATTGAGGTCGACTGTGGGTAAACTCCTACAATGCTTTATTATCGAATGATGGTAAAACCCGTCGTCTGAAAGATGGTTTTAAAATAGGCAATAATACCTTGTTAGTGAAATAAAACTCACTACGCGTGCCACATTGTCTTTTTCCTGGTCAGACGCCTAGTTAGTGGGTGTCTGATCGAACAATTGTTAGCATGTGTTAGCCGAGTCACGAGTAAAATGATCAGACTGTCATACATCAGACTGTTTACACTTAATTTTAAACAAATTGTAGTGGTAAAGGTTTTCAAGACGCTGTCTTGTTCTACTTTTAATTGAATAGTATGCGTGTGTGTGTGTTGTACGTATTAAAAAGTAAGAACATTTTCTATAGTGTAGTTGCCAATGTTGTAAATGATTCTAAAGTACTGGGGACCGTTTCATAAAACTTCGTATGACAAAAACGGTCGTAAGTCAACTTTTTAAAATACTTTTAACTTCTTATTTTCCTATCTGATCCTGTTTTGTGACTTCTCTTTGGAATCAAGACAATTCCAAAAGAGATGTCACATGACAGGATTAGATGGAGAAATAAATAATAATTAAGACTTTTTTTTATAATCTGACTTACGACAACATTTGTGAAACGGGCTCTTGACTAGGAAGTGACAGGTTGAAATAATTCTTACAAATTAACTCATTATGCATGTACGTCCTTTAATGCCTTTATTTTATTTCTACACAAAAGAAAATAGTTCAAATCTATACAGTAAATACATGTAAGTAAATCAATCACAATATGGTATAACGATACAGTGTTCCCTATCTACAATAAAAATCAATAGGAGACATAGATTGTGTGTGTTGTTCGAAGGGAGTTGTTATAGGAAGGGGAATTTGCTTACATTTGAAAATAGCCCGAATCCAAAGCCGACGCGGCTTCTGATCTGGATTCAAGTTGTTTGCCACTCATAAATATGATTTATTTCAGTCAAATGTCCAATATGCGACTTTGAGAAGAAACAGAAGACGACAATTTAAAGCAGACAATATTTTAGCCTTGAAAAGGTTGGTTTGTCTAGTTCAGGGGACAGCGGCTTACGTTGTTGTAGAAGACAATCGTTGTTCAAATGACCGTTGTTGGGAGGGAGCATTTGATATCGCTGAAATGAGGCAGTACTGCTTGATTTCAGCATAATTACTTTTCAATATAAAAAAGTCGGCTTAAACTCGTCTTTAATAAGCAATGGTCCTATGGAACAACACATACTGGTCCTATATTTCAAATAGTATAGTCCCTGTTCAGAGGGCTGCAAAGTATGAACTATTTGTCATTTTGCAAAATATATAATTGTAAAATCAACCCTTACTAGTAAAAGAATTGGCTACACTTAATTTGAATGTAGAATATTTCCTTTAAAGGTTTAGGTGTGGATAAATGATTGTCAAAGTACTCCTACATAAAAAAGTCTTTGTAGCAAACACCACCACGCTATAAATCATAATTTAGGAGAAGCCTATAAAACAAAATACAATCTTTATAGGTGTACAAGATGGTAAAACGTAATTCTATCCAGATAATGAAGAACTCCTCACCATGGCAGAAGTCTGGGGCTATAACTGGATATCTTTTTAGGCTCCAAACTGTAAACCATCCAGCTTAAACTAAAACGTCCCATTATTGAACAACTGTTTTTACCGCATTATATTTGTGTGTGATATAGTTAAAACACATAAGGTGCGCAATAAAAATAGCTCTCTGGGTGGTATACCAATATTTTAAATCAAAGTACTGATAGTACTGATGTGGCGTTTGTCTGTAAAGTTGCGGAATTTACCAGCAGTCCAAAAGTGATAAAAACTCGAAAAACCTAGAATTCAAAGTCGCTTCTATTTCAGCATGGAGAAATAACAAATCATTTCTCCATGATTTCAGTCATATCGAAACATCCAGCTAAATACAGGTGGAGGAAGACCTAAGATGTCCTTTATACACTTATGGGTACAAATCAACAACTTGGTAGAACCTCCAATCTTTTGCAAGTCAGCTGGAAGGCTTACTCTCATGGAAATTGGAATTCAGAGATGAGTGATTGTCACAATGACTTTAAAACCACTGGGCCAATGGGGTCATTCATGTAACTAAAATCACGAAGATGTCTCAATATCTGAATCCCAACTGCAATACTTGGTCCATAATATTAAACGCTTCTTTGCCTTACCAAAAGTTATGTTTATTTGCAAACAGTTTGTATCCTAATCATAAGTACTAAATTAGAGAAATAAAAAAACTAACAATGTATGAAGTCATGTCAGTGAAATGGTTAGAAGAACAAGAGGGTCATGATGGCCCTTTATCCCTCCCCTGAGTAAAATGAACTAAATAGTTTTATATTTGGATTTCGCCCATAACCCAAATCATCTGAGGACTTAAAGTCATATATAACTATATAGTTTGTCATACTTTCACTGATTCTAGACGCTCTATAGTGTAAACACTGTGGCATCTAGAATGTTCACAAGGTTTGGCTATGAGTTGACATAGTGACCTACTTTTTGACCTCACATGACCCACTTTCGAACTTGACCTAGATTTTGTCAAGAACAACATTTGGAGCAAGTTTAGTGAAGATTTGCCCAAAAGTGAGGCCTCTAGAGTGTTCACAATTTTTTTTAAGATTTGACCTAATGACCTACTTTTTAACCCCTTATGACCCATTTTCGAACTTGACCTCGATTATGCCAAGAACAACATTTGGAGCAAGTTTGATGAAGTTTGACCCAAAATTGTGGTCTCTAGAGTGTTCATAAGGTTTTTCTATGATTTGACCTAGTGACCTTCCTTTTGACCCCACATAACCCACTTTCGAACTTGACCTAGATTTTGTCAAGAACAACATTTGGAGCAAGTTTAGTGAAGATTTGCCCAAAATTGAGGCCTCTAGAGTGTTCGCAATTTTTTTTTAAGATTTGACCTAATGACCTACTTTTTAACCCCTTATGACCCATTTTCGAACTTGACCTCGATTATGTCAAGAACAACATTTGGAGCAAGTTTGATGAGGTTTGACCCAAAATTGTGGTCTCTAGAGTGTTCATAAGGTTTTTCTATGATTTGACCTAGTGACCTTCCTTTTGACCCCACATGACCCACTTTTAAACTGTACCTAGATTTTAACAAGAACAACATTTGAAGCAAGTGTGTTGAAGATTTGTCCACAAATGTGGTTTCTAAAGTGTTCACAAGGGTTTGCTATGATTAGACCTAGTGACCTACATTTTGACCCACTTTCAAACTTGACCTAGATTTTGTCAAGAACAACATTTGGAGCAAGTTTGATGAAGTTTGACCGAAAATTGTGGTCTGTAGAGTGTTCTATGACTTGACCTAATGACCTAGTTATTGATCCCACATGATCCACTTTCCAACTTGACCTAGATTTTGTCAGGACCAACATTTGGAGCAAGTTTGATGAAGTTTGGCCCAAAATTTTGGCCTCTAGAGTGTTCACAAGGAAAAGTTTACGGACGACGGACGCCCACTCCGGACACAGCACGGTCACAATAGCTCACCATGAGCACTTCGTGCTCAGGTGAGCTAAAAACAAAGCTAGTGAAGGTCAAAGGGATAAAATCTGAACTAACCTGCAATGTATCATGTCAACGTCAACAACAGAGCTAAAGTTAAATCCTCTTTTTAAAGCTTCAGATGTACAAATATGGGTAACACTATATGCCATGCACTACTTTGTAGCGTGGCATAAACATGCTTTTTTTCAACTCATACAGGGAAAACGCATATTGGCATTACTAAACAACAAGATCATATGTCTTCTCAAAATTTTAATAAAGTAATAATTCTACATGAAACTAGTGTATTGAGTCAGCCAAAAAAACATGTAAAGTAATAGATATTATAAGATCAATAAAACGTGTAAACACGCAAATGCTTCAATAGATTTCTGCCATAGGTTTATGTTAATGGCTAGTAGCATGGCAGTACATTTTGTAGTTTTGAAAACAGGTGACCACGTAAAGCTAGTTGTAAGTAAAGCAGCATGCTTTACATTCATCTTGCTTTAAGCTGAAACTTAATTTCAACACATTACTGAATATTTTATTTTCAAAAAATTTCAAAAATAGAATCAGGCTATGGGGTAATGGGTTAAAGCGCTCTTATGTGAAGGAAAGGGTCATATAATTGACGATTTAACTCCTTCCAAGTGGCTGCTAAACTTCCTCAGTCCAGAAACCTATATAACCCGATCTTATTTCTCAGTCCAGAAGCATTCGAGTTTCAGGTTTTACTGTAATAAATACTACACATCCCATTATCACGACAGTCTTACGAATGTCATTGATTCGGGTACCGGTAACCTATCTAATCCGATATTTTTTTCTCAGTCCAGAGGCATTCGATTTTCAGAGGTTTAACTGTAATAAATACTACACATCCCATTATCACGACAGTCTTACGAAAGTGATTCGGGTATTTAAATAAATGCTTCAGTTCCTTTCTTTTCCTCATATACAAACAAGTGTCTAGCTATTACACCTATATACTGTCGTCACGCCATCAAAAGTGACTGTCTTCTGTTTCCATGTCAACCTGACTTGTTGTCTGTTGCTGATGCTGTGTTTTGAGGAACTTCTTCAGCAAGTGTTCCAGAGATTTCATAGCTTTGCCCTTATCCTCCAGTTCTTTGCGCATTCTTTTCTGCTCCTATAAAAAATAAATGAAGGCAATTTGTGAAATTAGCTTTTCAGAGTTCCAGATAAGGGAAGTATTTTAAACACATAAATCTTTTTTTCTGCATTAAACCCCACAGTGTCACTCATTAGAAGTGTCTCTTTTAGTCACACCATAGGATTTGGTGCAGAAATGAAGGAGAAAATGTTTAAAAACTGGAGTTTACTCCTTCTTATCTGGAGCCCTTACTTTCGTCTTTGATATGCACTTTTAAAAGGTGTCTGAAAAGATAGAGTCTTCTATATATCTGAAATTTACTTTCCCATGCCTACCAGTGGGTTCCAGATAAGAGTGACTGAACTAAATATTTTCAGCATTTCCTCCTTAACGTTTAAACTTTGTTTTGACTACTCCATAAAATTGTCTCTTCGAGAATGAGTAGTCACACCATATATTTTTGAGCAGGCATAAAAAATTGTTTTCAAAATATTCCCTTGTCTGGAGCTCTGACATAGGATATGCATGTACAATTTGTCACACATTTTTCATCTACCGGTAGATAAGAGTTACTTGACAACTCATAACAATTTGCAAAACTCATCAATACCATTTTTACCTGATTAGCTCTTAGAATGCACACCTTGTAACCATAGTAACCTATGCAAACAGTTTGGATCCTAATGGGATGCCAGGTAATGTGGTGTCTTATTAGAATCCAAAATGTGGGACACACTGACCATGTTTTGAAAAGAAATTTAGAAAAGTCTATTTTTAGAACAGTAGCAGACGGCGATAGTTTCAGAGCTAGGAGGGTTGGGGTTAACCTAGCTTTACTGGTTCCAGCAATAAATACCAATATCAAAAACTTTTGCAAACAGCTTGGATCCAGACCAGGCCCCACTGAACTTGAGACTTGATCAGAATCCAAACTATGTCACAAAGTTCCTGTTTCTATAAAATAAAGGTTGAGCCAAGTTTTAGAAGTATAGCACTCATCATTTTCATATGGCAGTTATTCAGTGTTGAATAAGATAAATACACCTTTTAATGCCTTTACTTTATTCTTCCAATAAAGAAAAAAGTCCTGAATACAGTATCAATATAAGAAATACCTGTATTTCTATATCCTAGAAGGTCGTTGCTTAAAGCAGGTTGAAGGTAAAGCAGAATGTGCCTAAAGGCGCATTCTACTTAGTTTCAGCCTGCTTTAAGTGGTCACCTATTTTCAAAACTAGAACGGCTATCACTAAAGGTGAAAAATACCCCCACTATACAGCACTCTGTCACACTCTGCAGACGTTTTCAATAAGGTTTTACAATAAGGTCAAAGGTGTAAGCCAAGGTCATAATGATTTCAAAATGGTATATGACACTCTGCAACTCCTGAGTAACATTCATGCCGAGTATCAAGTAAATCCGGTTGAAAGTGAAGGAGGAAGTCGCCGTACAAGATTATGCCTGCCATTTTTAAGACCAATTTCAAGGCCAAAGGTCAATGTCACAGAGATTTGAAATTTGTGTCTTGCACATCTACTACTCCTGAGTAACATTTATGCCAAGTATCAAGTGAATCAGGTTTAAAGTGACGGAGGAGTTCAAAGTACAAGATTTTGCCTGCCAATTTCAAGACTGATTTCAAGGAAAAAGGTCAAGGTCACAGAGACCTGAACTTTGTGTCGTGCACATATACTACTCCTAAGTAACATTTATATCAAGTGAATCAGGTTGAAGTTGAAGGAGTTGTTCAAAGTACAAGATTTTGACTGCCAATTTCAAGACCAATTTCAAGGCCAAAGGTCAAGGTCACAGAGACCTGAAATATGTGTCTTGCACATCTACTACACCTGAGTAACATTTATGCAAAGTATTATGGCAGAACACTACTCATTTTTGTGTCAAAAACCTTCTAACAGATCGGACATTTTTACAGTTATACAGACGTACAGAAGTAATTTTCGCAAAATGGCGGTAGTGTCTTCAAGGCGGACCAGTCCGGTCACGTTATTCTTGTGATAAAACGTTAATAATTGGTCAGTATGAAATCGAGAGACTTTTTAAGTTTGTATAAATGAAATAAGCAATATAAACTACTTCAGATTTGATACATTAATGGTGGCTGTTGATATAGTGTAGGAGTTATTACGGTATCCGCTGGTAGCAAGAAAGGTCCGTGTTTTACACAATGGCCTAGGTCTTTTTGGCTCAGTCGGAACACCTAATAAGTTTCTGCTATACTCCTGTTCAGAGTGCTTTGCCAACAGAATTTGGAATTGGCCAAGATGTTACGATGGGGTCCTAGATAAGTCAACATCCGATTTGAGCGTGATTAACCGACAGAAAAGGTTTATGAAATAAGGGCCACTATGGCCCTAAATCGCTCACCTGGTACACCATGGCAAACTTGACCTATAGTGACCTAGATTATGACTGGACATGTATACCCACAATCAACCTATAGAGTGTAAACAAAATTTTCCAATGATTTGACCTAGTGACCTAGTTTTTGACTAGACATGACCAATATTCACACTTGACCTAGATATCAATGCGACAAACATTCTGACCAAATTTCATCAAGATCCAATGAGATTTGTAGCCTCAAGAGTGTTCACAAGGTTTTTCTATGATTTGACCTAGTGACCTACTTTTTGACCAGACATGACCCATATTCAAACTTGACCTAGATATCAGTTAAACAAACATTCTGACAAAGTTTCATCAAGATCCAATGAGATTTGTAGCCAGGTGAGCTAAAAACATCAAACATGTCAAAGCTAATTTATGGGGGAAAACGACAATTTAATAGATCATACACATTATTTTCCACTCCTCCTGCAGGACAAAAAAAGAGTAATATACCAAGTTATAGTCTACTTTCAGTCCGAATGACCGCTCAACCGACTGTACATTTACTCCCCTGATCATTTAGCCATCTTGCCTACAATATTGAGCACTGCTAACATATGGCGCAGTCAAATGCAGCCTCAGTACCGACTCAGACCCTTCACAGGTACCCATGTTAACCCCTGGGTGGAGAGGAGCAATTCGCGGTACATGTCTTGCTCAAGGACATTCCTGTACATCATCGGGGACTCAGAAAAAATCCCCTAGTCAGACCGCTCGTCCGGCGTGGGATCGAACTCACGACCCCTGGTACCGTAGTACTGCATCTTATGATATCTTGAGCCCTGATTTAACCCATTATAACAACATTTTAGAAAAGATATAATGCTTAATTTACCTTCTGAATTCATCATCTCCACTAATGATGCATCTGCAAGGTATGTTGTAGATTCACCATCTACCTCAAGAGTGATGTAAAATCTGTAAAATATGTAAAAACAGTAGTTTTAATGTAATTTGCAAAGAAATCTTTAAGCACTGTGGTATTTTACAAAATGTTAGGAAAAGTTGGTTTTTTTACTTGGGAAAGGGGCCGAATATCGCTTACCGGACCCCAAAAATGTCACAAAACTGGGCTGCCATAGAAATTAAATGTCATTCCAGTTTTATAGTTTTTGTTAGCGTCAAACTCAAACTCAAAGGGGTCAAAACTTTAATTGAGGACGAGTGACAAATTCCATTTCTTTTATCCCTGTATCATGATACTAGAAACAAGCTATTGGGCAATGGGTTAAGCGGGTTATGGTCAAAGCGTACCGATTCAAAACATACCATTTTTGGTCGAAGCGTACCACATAGAGGATAAAAGGATATACATATAGGGAAACATTCAATTTGTTTTAAGTTGATGCGAAGACAAAGCATTATCTTTGAAAATTTAGTAATTAGGAACACATTTGCCATTATGGTCATCAGTTCACAATGTTTCAAAATATTAATATTAGTGTCAGTGTCAACAATTATGTTGATCCTGACAATTCTGTTTTCCAGTGCTACGTCATACTCTGTCTGTTTACACTTAGCGAGCATGCGCACTCGGGGACAACAAACCCGAAATTTACATATAAGCTAGTATACAGCGTCGCTTTTCATCTCATTCATTTTTACGCATTATTATCTGAATAGGTCCTATGAATACTACAAAGGTCTTACATAAGTTGCAAAAGCGTGATTTTACCGAAAATTAGATTTAATTTTTTCTCCAAGTAAGACCGACGCCATCCGAATGAAGGACCAAGAGTATGCATATGACATTAAATGCCCACGGATGACTGGAAAAGAGAATATGCCGCCATATACGGCTTCTGATCAGGATCCAAACTGCTTGAAAATAATTTGAGCACCTATCATGCAATAGATAGTCTTTCTTTATGCAGCTTCTGATCAGGATCCAAATTGATCAAAAAGTAATAGTAATAGTCACTACCAGATATATTTAACAAGGGCCACCATGGCCCTAAACCGCTCACCTGGTTCACCATATAAAACTTGACCTATAGTGACCTAGATTACGACTGGACATGACTCACAATATACCTCTAGAGTGTAAACAAGAATTTTCAAAGCTTTGACCTAGTGACCTAGATTTTGACCAGACAGAATCCATGTTTGATTTTGACCTAGATTCGATGTATGGAAACATTCTGAAAATATTTCATTCAGATCTAATAAGATTTGTAGCCTCTAGAGGGTTAACACTGTTTTTCTTTGATTTGACGTAGTGATCCAGTTTCTGACCAGACATGATCCATATTTATACTTGACCTAGATATCATTTAGGCAAACATTCAGACCAAGTTGCATTAAAATCCAATGAAATTTGTTGTCTCTAGAGAAATCACAATGTTTGTCTATAATTTGACCTAGTGACCTAGTTTTTGACCAGACATGACCCACATTCACACTTGACCTAGATATTAATGAGGAAAACATTTTGACCAAGTGTCATGAAGATCGGATGAGATTTGTAGCTTCTAGAGTGTTAACAAGGTTTTCCTATGATTTGACCTAGTGACCTAGTTTTTCACCGGACATGACCCATATTTCAACTTGACCTAGATATCAATTAGGCAAACATTTTGATCAAGTTTCATCAAGATCCAATGAGATTTGTAGCCTCTAGAGTGTTCACAAGGTTTTTCTATAATTTGACCTAGTGACCTAGTTTTTGACCCGACATAACCCACATTCAAACTTGACCTATATTTCATCAAGACAAACATTTTCATCAAGTTTCATGAAGATCGGATGAAATTTGTAGCCGCTAGAGTGTTCACAACCAATTGTGTACGGACGATGGACGACGGACACCCAGCGATCCTAAAAGCTCACCTTGGCACTTCGTGCCAGGTGAGCTAAAAAGCATTAAAGCAAATATAGTCTGTTCTACAACTAAGTGTCAATAATTGTGGATCTTAAGCTCTACACGGCTTCTGATAACGATCTAAAATGTATGAAAGCAAATCTTTCATCCGTTAAAAGGTGGCTTTTGATCAACTAGCTTTTCTTGAAAAGTCGTCTGTTCTAAAAGTTTAAACACGGAATTATTCAAAACGGAATAGCAACTCAGTGAAGTTGAATAGGCGAGCATCTGAGCTCTCGCGGCGGTAAAATTTTGCGAGATTATGTGTCACGTGACAACATCTTCACTTTTTGCCTCGTTGTCCGTCATTTGTGGGGTGAAAATTTACGGACTCGAGTGTTTTTATTGACATTTTATAGAATATAAATGACTTTGTGTACATTCCTATCAATTCACGGAAATATAAACCCGTGAACAATGCTTCGAAACAGACATTTATCAAATTAACTACCGATAGAAATTCTCTTATCAAGTCTCGCGAGTCTCGTATGCGCCGCACGAGATTTGCGATATAGCGCCAGGTTTCAATTCCGTCAGTGTATAATTCTGTGGTTTAAACTAATAAAAAAATGTCAACCATTGTGGATCCTGATCAGATGCCGCTTTACGCAGCTTCTGATAAGGATCCAAAAGGCTTGACAAGTTGCATCCGTGAAAAGATGGTTACCGACTGTCACTTTTTCCCCCACCCAATCCGTAACGAGCTAAGGCTGGGCAATATTATAAGTTTTCATAAGGCCTTATTACTGATTCATCAACGAAATTCAGTACATAAAACATTAATAAATTACATAGAGAATTTGACTGATCAGTTGAAATTGTGTATGTTGGAGTAAATTACGAAAATTTGACATTTTTACTTACGAACTGCTGCCGACTTTTGGAACTAAAGGGCCCGTTCGATTCACTGCTGACAGACGGAACATCAATCGAATGCAGTGGAACAGTGTTCCGGACATGTTCCAACTGTTCTGGTTTTCGAGGTGGTGCAATCGGAACAGTGACGTCATCAACATGGCGGCAATCGGAGCAATTGGAGACGCCAGATTTTTTATAAATGTTGCTTTGGAGTGTTTTTCACCACTTCTGAAGCAACATTCAAGCACAAATGTGCACAGTCAGTTAAATGTATCAGCCCCGTCCTGCAGTAATATTTTGGGTCAAATTGGCCAGCGGAATTTCAACAATTGCATCAAAACCTTAACTGACACCAACCCCGATGCACAAGTACATGACATATTTTTATCTAATTTTTATACCGGGTTTCTTGTTGGTTATACCAATTTTTTTATATGATATAGTAAAAAACGAACATTATTTTACAAAAATAAATGTGTTAAGTTCCTGTGCTCCGACACAGACGTGGCTACATTATAAGCGCTACAATTTGACTGGTGCACAAATGTTCTTCAGTATAATGAGGATGAAAATGGTGATTATTTTAAAAAATTTAGCCAGTGGTACTAATTTAGTGCTGCTCTTTGATTCAAAACTATTCTCTGGACGGGATAGCAAGAAAAACAATAACAACTTTGGGTTAACTGCAATCATTATTTTATTTTGACGCCATTTTGAATTTTCAACTTCCTGTTCTAAATAGAAAAATTGCGTTCGATTGAGAGCTGTTCTGGAACAGGTTTGGAACGTGCTCCGGACAGTGAATCGAACGGGCCCCGTCCTGTTGTATCGCTCCGCGCACGGCGCGACCCCACTTCTTAGCATAATTTCTATTTGAGTTTTTCTTGTAATTGTTTTTATCACAAATACAATTTTTTTTAAGCGTACCTGAGTGGATTTATGCTCCAGACCTTCTTTCTACGTTTTATATGTGATAAATTAGTTAAGCAATCGCCCATATATTCAGGGTCTATTTGTTAAATACGTCGGAATATTAGCTGTTATAAGGTATCAAACTGGGCCACAGTAATGCCTGGTGTTAGCGAGCATGCAATGAGGTAGCAACGTGCACATAAAAGACAGATGGCTTTTTATTCAGGTCAGATGTAGTGAATAACGGTCTTATGGGAGCGGTCTGCATTTTTTCCAACCTGCAGTAAGCAGTCACCTGTCTTTGAAACCTAGATAACCTCATTTTGATGGTCGTTAAAGACCGACTGTAGCATGTGATACGATTGTTGAAATTCAGTACTGACATTGTGGCGTTGTCTGACGACAAACGCCACAAAAAGGGCATGAACATCGCATATAGAAATAGTTCTGCCTGTCACTGCATAAGAGTATCGCAACTACCTACATACTTAAGAAATATACTATACTAATGTATCATGTACATCCAATAAGCTTTATTGTCCATATTAAACTCTTCTAGATCATTCATTTTAGACAAACTGTTTCCTTGTGAAATGATGTCTCCTAAGTGAAAATGATATTCTAAATCTAATGTAGAAGACGTACAATTTAAGCAGCCTTTACGTGCTATCTCACCTTGGTTCAAACTATTTAAAAAAAACTGTCAACTCTCTCTAATACTACCACTGAAATGTATGTTTATTGATAGCATTTATGACAGGTGGAAGCGGCCACCTGATATAAACTTGTTTTTTTTTTTTTATCTCATCTTGTGGATGTCATTCAGAGGTTTTACCGTACATCATTTGACCGAATATTTACTGTGATATCAAAGTTGTAATCAAGAGGAAGTTTTAAACGTGTTAAATGTCTTCACTTTTTTTGTCAATTATATCTTCAAATTTAAATAAAAAAACATACACAAATCATTCATGTTACCGACAAAAGAGCTCATCTTACACATGCTTTGTATAATGTTGTTAACTTGTGGGACACAGAGATCGAAATAGGGTTATAAAAGGGCTATTGTTCATTTCAACAAAGCTAACAGAGCGACGATGGTGAACAATGATTTGAACAATTACGTTTTGATTGATGACCGAACTAAAATTATTAACCTGTTAATCCCTCA
This sequence comes from Gari tellinella, assembly GCA_922989275.2. NCBI lineage: Eukaryota > Metazoa > Mollusca > Bivalvia > Cardiida > Psammobiidae > Gari > Gari tellinella. The sequence continues at coordinate 54,724,639 of OV277866.1, forward strand.
AATGCTTTATTCAGAGAACATGAGTTATTTTTGCAAACTGTTTAGATCCTGATCAGATGCTGCGTAAAGTGGCGTATGATAAGAACCTATACTGTTTGAAAATCATTTAAATATTTCTTTAGTAAAAATATGTAAAATTTAAATCTTAGAAATAAGAGCAGACGATAATTGTTTAAAATTGATGACGTTATGGCAGTGAAAAGGGTTAATGCCTAAATAATTTTAACCTGCCCATTGACAATGGTGTGTGAGTTCACTTTCAATGGGGCAAAGGTTATTTAGTAAGGGCATAATGTGTAAAATTGAAGAAGGCAGCACAAAACAAAAAACAAACATACTTTTGTGATTCAAATTGAAGAAGGAAAAACAAGACAAAAATACAACCTAGAATATGTCAAATGGAAGAAGGCAGCACCCAACAAAAATACAAACTATTGTGAGTCAAATTGAAGTAGGAAGCACAAGACACAAATATAACCTAGTATGTGTCAAGTTGAAGAAGGAAGGACAAGACAAAGATACAACCTAGTATGTGTCAAATTGAAGAAGGCAGCGTAAAAAACGACATAATATTGTGGTTCAAATTGAAGAAGGAAGCACAATACACAAATGTATCAAATTGAGGAAGGAAGCACACAACAAAAATACAAACATTGTTGACATTTTTTCACAGGACTTGCAAGGAATGTTATACAAAATTTCACTTTTGTCTCTCTTTTCTTGTCTCTCTTTACTCCTTATTGTGCACCAGAAGGTTTCGTTTGGCATGCATAGGCTTAGTTGCAGTTATGTCTCTTTTTAACACTCTTGATACCCTTTCTTACAATCCCTGAAATATGGGAAGACACACAGAAGTGGTCGAAACCGTCAATAGAAATTGGAAAATTTAATGTGTTGTGAACTGAGGAAAACATTTATCTAATGGTGCATATCCAACATGATCAATTCATCAAAGGATAGTACACCTCCTGTACTTTACCATTGTCTTGAGGTGAATGTGCTGTACTAGATTGCACATTAGTGTCTAGTTGCTAGTAGCAAGTCTCAGTTTCAATTAAAACAACTTACAATCATGATTTTGCTGTTTACTATCTCTTTGATCCTATCAGTGCCAGACGCATTTCTCCTAGCATTTGCAAACTAATTAATGCTTATGTGCTTTTGCGTTGTGCACAGTGTTATCGTTACATGTACTTTTATCTATCATTGTCTGCTTAACCAGATGACAAGCCTTAGTGTTGTATTTTACCAATGTCTTGAGGTAAAAGTGCAATAGCTAGTATCGATAAAGTACTGCTCACACATGTTCTAGATTGCATCATAGTGTCTAGTTGCTAGCAGCAAGTCTCAGTTTAAATTAAAACAACTTACAATCTTGATTTTGCTGTTTACTATCTCTTTGATCCTGTCAGTGCCAGACGCATTTCCCCTAGCACTTGCAAACTAATTAATGCTCATGCGCTTTTTCGTTGCAGTGGTATCGTTACATCACGAAGTACTGACATAATCACTTCATATGACAGTACTTCGTGGTTACAAGTACTTATATATATAACCAGGTTAGATCTATGCCTGCTTCAGTCTTTCATCGCCAAACTTGATCAGTTGATTCAACCTTTTGCAAACAAAATATAGTGTGTTAGAAATGACCGTCTGATACAATGGGGAAGACGTTATTTTTTCTATATAAACGCGTTAAAATGTACGATAAATCTTTTATTTCTATTGCAAACAGTTTAAAGTAAGATCAGACGCCGGGTTACTCGGTGGCTGATCAGGTTTCAAACTATTTGTCACTAAGCGCAAAATAAATCGTGAGAAATTTAAAAAAAAAAGTGATTTTTTTGCATTTTAGTCATTGTGCCTTCGTTTCAATTGCGTTTATAGGGAAATTATAACGTCTTCTCCGCTGTAAGCGTATATGGATCCGTCGCATAAGGTGATAAAATATTTAAAGTTGTCGTCTGCAAAGTAATAATTCAGTTTTATATATTTTCAAGTTTTGCATCAGCTCTTTACAAATGTCGATTACCGTTACTGTATGTCAATCATTTACAGTGTTCTCTCTCTACAAAAACACCCAAGGGGAGACAAAGATTGTGTGTATTGTTCAGATGTAGTTGTTATAGGGAGGGGGAATTAAGACATGGTTTATATTTTGAAACAACTTGAATCCAGATCAGAAGCCGCCTATCTTCAAAGTATGTCCCTAGGGTAAAAATGCCCCCTTCAGGGGGTCACACATTTACATTGTGATATATAGTGAAATCGTCAAACCATTTCTTTTCTGAAACGTATATGACCTTTGATATTTCGCATGGTGACACTTTTGAAAGTACTTTATCATTAGTGTTCGAATTGTTCCGGTCCGTTGCAAATCAATTCAAAGGAGCTATAAAAAGATTTTTTCAATTAAAAGTTCAAAAATGTTCTCGTCTGAAACCACAGTACTCTGATCTCAGATATTTGGAACAAAGTAATACTAGTTTTTACAGATTCTCTATCAGGAATGTTCAAATTATGTCCCTGGGATCAACAATGACCCCGCCCCTAGGGTCATACAATTACATAGAGTTATATAGTGAAACTTGAAATATTTTCTTCTCTGAAACTACAATATGTAACCAGGCCAGAGCTTTGATACTTGGCATGGTGAACTTTCTAGAGGTATTTGCCAATATTGTTCAAGTGGTTTAGGTTCGTTGCATGTTTAGGTCACAAAGAAAACTTGAAATAAATTTTCATGACATACACCACACTACTCTGAGCTTAGGTATTTGGACACGGCACCATCTACTCTGCAATCTGCACACTCATATCATAATTTTCAATATATTTTCACTTTTACATTAATGGTTCCAGGTGAGGCTTATACGGCTCTTGCTTATTAAAGCTAGGACGCAGTCCTCAAAATATAGATTTACAGGTATTTTGTTAAAATTTGATAACTGATTAAAAGATTCACCTTTGGAAGACTTTCAATAACAATTTAACATACCAAAGCTACAAGAGAAATCTTTATACCTTGTCAAATGTCGTTCATCGCAGGATAAACATCTGAATTCATCTTTAGGTTATTTTCGATGATAAACTTCTTCACCACTATATCTAGCATATCTAGTATAGGCTTGTTATTTATTATAATGTTAATATACATATAGTTTATGTAAATATTGTAATAGCAACTCAATATGATGGATAAATTATGTATGTCACGATTGTCATTGAGCAAATACCTACTACAAGACACACACGTAGATAATTAGATAAAATCGTGCAAGTGAGTAAAGAAATCATTATTTATTGTGCAAATGTTGGTCATCGAAGGTTGCAATGCATTGTGCATAACATGTCAGGTCTTTAATTAGGAGTTTATTGTACTACGAGTACTACGGTATTCAAATACCTATTATGTTGTGAAATAATGTTTGCAGCGTAAAGCATTATGAAAGCCCAACAGAAAGTTCCTTTTGAGTTTCGTCTTGATAACCAAGTTCCAATATTGAAATTAAAACCGTGTAAAATAGTGTAATGTAATCCTCTATTGTTCAGTACCTGTCGCTGGTCAAACTCTGCATTGGCTTGGTCCATATATGCCATAATGGCGGATTAGTGGACCCAATTAATATAAAAACAAAAGAGTCAAATATGTGAGACATGGTCACTTTAAAATATTAATTATCAGTATTTAACGCATGCGTCAACGCTTTTTGAAAAATACGATTAGCAAAGAAAAGCCCAGTAAATGTAACGGCCTCCATTACAGTGATCTGTAGTAAGCACTTACATGTAGTTAAGAAGATTCGTTGCATTTTAGATCAATACCTCTTAACATAGGTAAGGTATGTTTAATGTATTTTACAGAACCGTCAGGAGTGCTGTTAGTTTTATATTGCAAACCAATTGTATGAGTCACTGTGGTTCGTCTCCTTCTATATGAAATGTCACATCCGAAATATCTTTAGTGATAAGGAAACATATTGGTTCAATCATTTTGTTTCTGAAAAGAAATTTTCTTCTCAATTCTGCATCATTCGATATTTTGTATATTTCACAGTTTTAATTATTGCTTTATTGACGAAATTCGCTCCACTTCCTACAATCAATAATATATACTGTAAGAAATACTTTCTATATCAATGCACATAAGGAACACTATGGTCTACGTTCAACCTGTTTTACGTGATCATCTATATTCAATACTAGAAGCAGATTATCAGGTAATGGGTGAATTAATGCAATAAACAATCAATTAAAAGCACCTGAACGACATACTGATCCTATTACTTTTTCATGAGTGATAATAACAAAATAATAAAATCGCAACACATTTTAATGTAGCTTCTTCAAAATCTTTTATCCAAAATCGACCATTATTTCATAATATACATGTTATCCAGATCAGACGTCGAATAATGTTCTACCTTTGAATCAGTGTCCAAACTGCGCCACTCGTATGTTATTTTGCGGTAGGTTTGCATGGTCAGGTTACATAAAACGATAATTATAATCATCATTATCATAAAATAATAACATAATACACACAGTAGTTGTGGAGCAGGTGACATTTTTGTGGTAATGGAACTATTAAATAGGTGGCATGTTTTTCGAAGCGTTTAAGGATAACGGGTACCTTAATAACTTTGAAATAAAATAATGTATTTTCTTATCTAAAACAAATGTGATCCCTGTAGATGTATGGTGATAAACAGGGGAGATAGAGGATAACTGTTTTTTTCAGTGTAAGATCGAAATTTAATCCATTGAGTGAACATCAGACGTTATATTTTCACGAGTGGCGAAGCCACGAGTGAAAATATAACAGTCTGATGTTCACGAAATGGATTAAATTCGATCTTACACTGAAAAAACACAGTTATTCTATTTATTTATGCTTTAAAGCCACTTTTTAAACGAAATTGTTTCAAAATTGAAAGCGAACGTACATTATTTATCCCGTGTTGAGCCCCACGTTTTATGTCGAACACATGTGGCGTGACAGTTGGCGGTATAATGACGTCATCCGAATTACTTCGTTGCTCCCGAGTTTGGATTCATGCTCTTCCGGTGAGTAGTTCGCGACAAATCGGACTGCCGGATTTTAACGATAAGACACGATTGACTACGATTCTTGGGGAGCCCTACGGGGAAAATTCATAATAAAAGCGATTGGTGATAATCCACTGCAGTGGATTACCAAGTGATCATCCACTGCTTTTTCGTGGTAATCCACCGAAAAGCATAAATAAAAGACGGTTATTATAGAAAAGTCTACGGGTCGACAGTTGACGAGAATGGACGATCGCTGCACGTAGAGTACAGATTTCGGTCCGTTCGCATTAGGGTCCCCAACCTTAAAATGGCGTAGTTAAGGATTTTCGCTACATGTAAAGATAACACGTAGCTATACAACAACAACAGGTAACATGAACATAGCCAAACAGTTTACATATTGCGTCATTTGAAGTGACGTAGCTAAGGATCGTCACTACATGATACGTACTTAATAACATATACCTTGACCTCAATCAAACAATAATATTTACGATGGTTCCTTTATTTATATAGACCGTGTCCCTGCTAAGGCTGAGTGTATTGGTATTGGGGAACAGGTTGCATCTAGATTATACGCCGAGTGATTCGTCATTTCATCTTTTTTTAAAGTGTATGTCATTTAATGCGATTTTTTTTTCAGTGTAAATTATTTAACCCCTTCATTGCCGTGACGCCGTAAATTTTAAACACATTTGTCGTCTGCTTTAATTTCACAAATTGACAATTTAGGTAGAATCTATTTTGATTAAGAAATATTGAGCGTTACGCGGCGTCTGGTCAGGATCGAAACTGTTTGCAAATAACTTATGCGTTCGGGGTAAGGCAGTGAAGGGGTTAAACACAAAACACGAAAATGTGTTGACAGACAATGTCGTGGAAGTACAGTGGAGAATCTGTTATTCTTTCCCGTTTAAACGCAAACGTACGCAAACGCAAAGCACTAAAACGTAGAAAAGAACAACTTTTGGACAATTCTGATAATTCTTGTTTATCTTGGTGGTAAACAGTTTGAAGCCTGATCAGACGCCGGGTTACCCGGCGTCTGATCTGGCTCCAAACTGTTTGCACTGCAAATAATAGTTTTAGCGTAAACGCGTTTATTGGGAAAGAATAACAGATTCTCCACTGTAAGGAAACTATCACCAGCTGCATTGGCAGTTTAAACGCACGCCGTATAACATCTCCTACAGCAACACCCAATTAAAATAAATCGGAATGCACGTGCGTCCTTAGAAATAAATCGAGGTCGCCAGACACACACCCACTGACCCAGTGGCAGTCTACACTGGCCACGCTTAACTCATTCACCCCTGAAACTTTAATGAACAATCCAATTTCGAAATAAGTCTGGTCCATTTTTGCCTTTTAGGGTTGATTTTAACAATACATTTGAGAATGACAAATAATGTTGATCCTGATCAGGGGGCTCCTTAAGGAGCCCTCTAATCAGGATCCACACTGTTTGCATTGGACAAGTGTAATCCTAACAGGTACACTGTTTATAAACGACGACTATACTCGTTGCTAGGGCTGAAAGTGTCAACTAGGTAATAACCGAAAATATATCCCTAAAAAATTATCAATATTTGATGTTAGAGGGAGATTTCATATAACTGCTTTTGAATAAAAGTTGTCCTCTGTGTTCACGTGGCTTTGATATAGTATTAAAGAATGTATTCTCTTGTATATGTAATTGTACATACTGAGAAAATGAAGAATAAAACTTGGAAACTTGGAAACTTGGCATGGCTATACATATTGTTTCTGTTAGTATAGGACGAATGTTGGTTGTTAAACTTTAGGTTCACAGTTTTCAAACTCGTTTACAAACTTCACCTTATTGGTGCTGATTTTCAATTAGGAATAGACCGTCATGGGTAAATGGGTTAAACAATACAGGGGGTATCGAATTCATCAAATATGTTTAACGAGTTTCGAATACAGGTACAGTGGAGAATCTGTTATTCTTTCCCAATAAACGCGTTTACGCTAAAACTATTATTTGCAGTGCTAACAGTTTGGAGCCAGATCAGACGCCGGGTAACCCGGCGTCTGATCAGGCTCCTAACTGTTTGCCACCAAGATAAACAAGAATTATCAGAATTGTCCAAAAGTTGTACTTTTCTACGTTTTAGCGCTTTGCGTTTGCGTACGTTTGCGTTTAAACGGGAAAGAATAACAGATTCTCCACTGTACAATCGAGAAGATGTTATCATTCCCATTAAAACGCAAACTAAATGCACAGACATTGCAATACAACTTAAAAAGTAAAACATTTCGGCAAATCTGACTATTCATGTCAATTCTGATTAGTTTACAGTTTGGAGCCTGATCAGACGACGGGTAAGCCGGCGTCTAATCAGGCTCCAAACAGTTTCCAATGGAAATAATTGTTTCAGCGTAAACGCTTTTGCTGGGGAAAATAACGTCTTCTCCACTGTAATATAGGCTACTGTCAACAGCGGCCTGTGTACAAATTATCAAATTTATCACCTTTCAAGATGTCAATAGTTGTATAGACGATTAAATACACACAGTCTTAATAACCACTTCAGATCAGGGATGAGCGTACATTTCATCTATCGAACCAAAGCACCAATTAAATTATTCATTGAATTGTGATATCGATTGCTTAAACAAGTATGTATTATTTCCGACATTTAGACTTTCAGCAATTTGACTGAACGACAAGCGATGTATATCGAACAGTTTAGGTCCGAATAAGACTGCGAGCTACTCGACATCAGTTAAGGATTTAAACTTTTTGCAAATGACTGTGTGCCCGAACCAACATATCGATGGGTTTATGACGAAAACCTTTTTTATGGAATCATTATAATAGCTTGAGGCTATCTACATGTAACATTATATGGGGATAGTATATCAATATCGAAGTACATGTATAACTGGTCAACATTTTCTAGTCCGGTTTTGGCTATATAGGGCCACTTGTTAGAATGATTTGAATCGAGATTGTTTGCGTAGGACAAATGTGCGCTTCATAGGTACAGTGTTTGTAATTTACGAGTAGAATGTGTTACTTCAAAACTGTCTCTTCATCATTTGTTAGTGACCGCTTAAATGATTGTTATACAGTGGAGAATTTGTTATTCTTTCCCGTTTAAACGCAAACGTACGCAAACGCAAAGCACTAAAACGTAGAAAAGATCAACTTTTGGACAATTCTGATAATTCTTGTTTATCTTGGTGGCAAACAGTTCTGAGCCTGATCAGACGCCGGGTTACCCGGCGTCTGCACTGCAAATAATAGTTTAAGCGTAAACGCGTTTATTGGGAAAGAATAACGTTTTCTCCACTGTACTAGTAAGCGTTAATATATATGGCGAGCTTCACAATAATGTTGTCTTTCCTATCACAATTTAATTTACATTGTGTCTAGTGTTGACATCTCATGAGCCTATTTATTGTCAATGGGGTAAACTAGAATCGTAAACAAATTAATGATACCACAAGATAATTCCTATGGGATGTTATAAACAGAATGGTGTCACGTTAATTTAATCATTATTTATGCCTAATTTCATTGAAGAAACGATGTTTGAGTGAAACGGTGTAGTATTGTAAATAACTGAAACAGTAACAAACGGTGACTATTTGAATTGCTAAAACAATAAAAACTGAAGTATTTGATACACTAAACTAGTAGCAAATAGTGAAGTGCATGTATTTTATACGTATTTTACGGTGTTTTATAAGTGCCTGCTATATTTTTTAACTTTAATTAGAACATTATTAATGCATTCCTCAAAGACACATTTTAGGAGATAACTTAAGCAATGTATTATATTATACAGAACAAGTATCGAATAAAGGATTTCAGTAGTATTGGTACATGGGAATATGTTGTATTTTTAATATACAATCGAAACTCGATCATTAGAACTCGCCTTAGTTCGAACATACCCATATTGCAAAGTTAAAACGTGGCTGAGTCACGTTTTTGCTTTGAAATGAGGATAATGTTAGACTTAAGCGTGATCGACTTATGGAACTTAACTTATGAAATACTGGTACGATCGATTTGAACAAGCTCGGAGTATCGAGTCTCGACTGTAAGCCTTTAGATACTATCAAAATATCGACCACTCAAAATGCGGTATCCGCCGGACAGTAACATGAACAGTTTTCCTTGAACAAAGCAAATCCAATACAGATTCCAAATATTGGAAACTTGTATCAATAAGTTTCCATCAAATTTAAAAAATGAAGTTTGTATAACTTGCAGACGACGAAAAGAATCTTTTGTTTGCGAAAAGATTAAAATGTACGATTGAATTTTGCGGTGAAAGGTTCAACTCTTTCAACCCTAGTCATGCTTATATGCGTCATTTGCAAACAGTGTACTTGTGATGAGTACACTTGCCTTATGCAAACAGTATAGACCCTGATTAGAGATCTCCTTAAGGATCCCTCTGATCCGGATCTACACTGTTTGTTATTATGATATATAGTGTAAAAATTAACCCTAAAAAGTCAAAAATGGACTAGACTAAATTGAAAAAACCCTCGAATAGTCCATTTGAGGTTTCAGGGAGGGAAGGGTTAAGGTACTGTTACCGTTGTTTTCTTATGGTATGAATAAAAGTGATGCCAATGCACGTTGTTTTTTACAAAAGAGTCACATTATTCACTAAATGTAAATAATGACTATTTTACTATCTACTATGAACAACAACTCAAAATGGCGTCAAGCTTCAAACTGTTTGTCACCAAAACTAACATGAATAGTAAGAATTGTCAATTGAAACAATTATCTTTTTCTACACTTTTTGCAATGCATTTGTGTTTTGTGTGAGTTTAACTCATTCGCCCCTGAAACTGTAGATGGACAATTCCAGTTTATGATTAAATGTAGTCCATTTTTGAATAATTAGGGCGATTTTTAACAATATTTTGAAAAATGACAAACAATGTAGACCCTGATCAAAGGGCTCCTGAAGGAGCCCTCTGATCAGGGTCTACACTGTTTGCATAGGAAAATGTACTCTTATTAGATGTGTGATATTTTCATGACGAGTAAATGTGTCCAAGGAGAAAGAATAATGTTTTCTCCACTGTAATGAAAAGATGTGTTTATAACCTAACTATAACAACCACTCAATGAAATGTTCACTGATAATGTAAAGTTCAGGCGGTCGTTCAACCCATGGTGAAAAAATAACACATAGAGCCTTAAGGGCTGTTGTCTATTCCGTCATATTTTGTTGAACAACTCACTCATTAAATACTTAGCAATTTCATGTGGAACAGTGAAGCTGCATTGGCCTTGGGGGGACGTAGTTAATACATCTAATTAGCGTCAAACGTGGTTTCTACGAAACATCTATACATCAATTTATGAAAATAAATTATTTTCAAAATATTTCAGTATGATCTGAATCGTTTTACAAATTCATGTTCAGCGAGGTTAATATTATCCCTTCAGCTGCGGAAATTTTATTTTTGTAAAACCTGTCGCTTGATTCTATTTAAAATTAATATTTGATACATTGATTCTGGATTGAATAAATAAAAACGTATGCTTAAACAACTGCTCTTTATTTCGTCATTTCTATGAGAAGGTGCAAAACTGTTTGACATCCAGATTAAAAACATATGTTTCGACACGTCAACGAGTAAAAAGTTTATCCAAAGTAAATTTAGCATACAAAGCTTCCGATTACAACAGGTCTATCAAAATGAAGCGGATGAGGCGGTAGTCTTTCAACGAAAATGCGTTTATGCTTAACAAGTATGTCCAGTGCAACCGGTATGGGGCCAGATCGGACGCCGAGTAACCCGTTGCCTCATCTGACTCCAAACTGTGTGTTACTTAGATTAAATAAGAATCGTAAAGTTTTAAATAATTTGCCAGTGTTTACATTTTAAATGCATTGCGATTGCTTTTCATTTCAACGAGAAAGAATAATATTGTCTCCCTTATTGTATACAAGAGTCGCTTTAACAGTTGAGATTATTGGATACATGTATATACATTGGATACAGTATTTTGCATTGCTTTGTAAATTGTTGTCTGATAATATTATCGTCTGCAACTATTGCTAAATCTTAAATATCTTTATAATATTTCAGAAAAGGATACAGTGGAGAATCTGTTATTCTTTCCCGTTTAAACGCAAACGTACGCAAACGCAAAGCACTAAAACGTAGAAAAGAACAACTTTTGGACATTTATCTTGGTGGCAAACAGTTTGGAGCCTGATCAGACGCCGGGTTACCCGGCGTCTGATCTGGCTCCAATCTGTTTGTATTTGAAATAATAGTTTTAGCGTAAACGCGTTTATTGGGAAAGAATAACAGATTCTCCACTGTAACAAGGTGGCAAAACATTGGGCGTCTGAGCTGACGTCTGATCTGGCTCTAACGTGACCTGATAGAAATGTATGTGTCCGTATTTCTTCCATGTCCTAATAAAAAGAACTGTTTCAACATCATGACAATTAAATGCTTGCAGAAGGCTTTAAGATCAAATGGAACGACCCTGTAGAAACGTTTTCTGCTTTACCGTCCGTCAAATTAAAGCAACCCTCATTCTTCACACATTCACCCCCAGGGGCGATTGTGCCCGCCATTTACATACAGTGTATGTGTAAAGAGTATACTTGTCCTTTGCAAACAATGTAGACCCCAATTAGTCTGATCGGGGCTGCCCTGTTTGATATTTTGCATTATATTGGTAACACTTCTACTTCTACAGTGGAGAATCTGTTATTCTTTCCCGTTTAAACGCAAACGTACGCAAACGCAAAGCACTAAAATGTAGAAAAGAACAACTTTTGGACAATTCTGATATTTCATGTTTATCTTGGTGGCAAACAGTTTGGAGCCTGATCAGACGCCGGGTTACCCGGCGTCTGATCTGGCTCCAAACTGTTTGCACTGCAAATAATAGTTTTAGCGTAAACGTGTTTATTGGGAAAGAATAACAGAATCTCCACTGTACCAGGTACTGGCCACATTCAACACTTTGAATATAATTGCCATGGGTTGCGCAAAAAAAATTAAAAAAAATTAAAAAAAATAAAACAAAATTAGATAGGTATGTGGCAAGTCGACACTTGAATGCATCGACTGAGCCTGCTTATACTATGTCTGGAGGGAGGTTGTTCCACTCCTTGATTGTCTGAGCGAATAAACGAGTGTTGTCGATAGTTGGTGGTACAGTGTGGACTCCGAAAGGCGTGTGATGCTGTGTGACGAGAACGGCGAGTGTTTGGTATAAGGCGGTCTGTCTTGTCAACAGCAACTAGATCGTTGGAGATTTTATAAAGAAGAGTAAGTAATCAGCAATCATACATATGTTAAAGAATAGACCAGACTTGATTAGGTGCTGGAATTTCCCATTTGAAGTATCAGGAGAGAATGCGTTTAACACTGGAAACCAGCTTAAAACAAAAGCATTAAGTTAAACCATGTTTCTACAGTGGAGAATCTGTTATTCTTTCCCGTTTAAACGCAAACGTACGCAAACGCAAAGCACTAAAACGTAGAAAAGAACAACTTTTGGACAATTCTGATATTTCATGTTTATCTTAGTGGCAAACAGTTTGGAGCCTGATCAGACGCCGGGTTACCCGGCGTCTGATCTGGCTCCAAACTGTTTGCACTGCAAATACTAGTTTTAGCGTAAACGCGTTTATTGGGAAATAATAACATTTTCTCCACTGTAGTTTTGAAGACAAATGCTCGCTTAATCATACTGAAAGTAAAGGAGAATGCGCGTTAAGTCGCATTCTGTTTTACCTTTAATCTGCTGTAAACGACAATATGCTTGAATATAAAAAACCTTTTCTTATGGTTCATAATCATGACTGTATAAAATGGAAGTATTATCTTCAATTGAGCAATAAATAAAATACACTAAAAGGCGCTTCTATATGGGATAATGCTAATAAGAATTAAAACAAAAACACACCCTATATACAACAACACCTGTTCCTAGCAAACAATGTGGTCAATATAGTCTATGTAACCATTTTCTTAAGATTATACTGACAAATGCCCCCTTTTCACGCCTTTCGTTTATTTATCCTGAACTATCTCAACTTTATACAGACATGTATATGAAACATAAGAATGTTTTTCTGTATCTTTGCAGATGGCTGCTTAAAGCAGGTTGAATATAAAACAGAATTCACATTAAGGCATATTATGGGATAACGTTGGATGCGGTATTGGATGTAAAACAAAAACAAACCCAACCTAACTAGAAACACCTGTTCCAGGCAGACATTGCGGTCACTTCTGGTATAGACTATGTAATCATTTACCCAATCCTGTCGACTGACTTTAGAGAATTTTTCTTTCCTAATAAACACGTTTATCCTAAAACCCTTATTTAATTTCAAATAATTTGGAGCCAGATTAGACTCCGGGTTAAAACGGCGTTTGATCGGGATCCCAACTGTTTCCCACTCAGGTAAATCAAATCGCTAAATTTTAAAAGCAAAGGTGTTAATTTCAACATATTTTTGAACTTCGTTCGCGTTTCACTTACGTTTTTAAGAGAACAAATAACGCATTCCCAACTGTACGAGGTGTCACTAGGTATAAAGACGGTAAAGTACACTCGATAGTGGTCACAAGTATGTGTCAATTACGTTTATTGGACCACTTCATTTGCCACATCCGTTAGCTACAGCATTTAAAAACAGTGTAAATCCTGAACAGACGCCGAGCAACTCGGTGTCTGATCAGGATCCAGACAGTTTAACAATAAATTTTGGATTTTGGTCAAATAGCTTTAAAGTTGGCAATGAGAAAAAAAGCAGATTGCAATTTATTGGCACATACTTATGTGGCAATAATAGGGTGACCAAAATATTGTTTAATAACGGTTTCTTATTTGTGGTTTTCTGACGTAGAGTGTGTGGGCATTTTGAAAGTAGATAAGAAAAAAATAATACTGAAGCACGTTTTGTCATACTTTATTTCAATAATGATTAACTGCAAGTAGAAACGAAGATTGCTTCTACATGTAGCAGTATTCAGTGCAAATGACTCAAAGCGAACAAAATAATATTATACAGTTTACAGGTACATTGTATATTTGATAAAAGTATTTGATCGATCGAGCAATTTGACATAAGAAATACAGATATTTTTCTGTCCTGTGTAAACAAAATTAAACACAAACGCAATGCAATACATGTGTAAATTTTCTAAATAATATGTTGTGTTTCAAATGCTAGAACGTTAAAGCAATTAAACATTATTGCCGGTGCTACAACAGTGTTGTCCATTGCAACCAAGTAAGAGCCTGATCAGAATCAGCGTACAGTAAACCGGCTGTTGATCGGTTTCAAAGTGTTTGCCTTCTTAAAAATTTCTTTCTCGTTTGGTTTCGCTTAAACGGAATGAATAACGTCTTTGTCGTTAATTCAGGACTCTTTATACGCTCCTATGTTTCGCCAGTCAATTGCATAAGATCAACCCTTAAGAAACATATTCAGACGTAAATCTAAAGAATATAATTTTATTACACTGACGGGGTTACGATGAATCAGCCAGTTCCCAAACCGTAAATAGTTTGTCTATCCCAATGCGACCAGGCAGTGACCTTTCCGTCTAGCATTGATGGCATTAAAGACATACTTATTGTCTATTGAGCTGACTTGGAGCATTATATAAACAGAAAAGGAGACATAGAACCTTCTCCGCAGGAAGCATTATTTCTTGATCTCTATTACTGATTTTATGACCCTGAGTACAATAGCTGATTGCAACAGGGACAGAACATGCACTTCTAGAATGCCTGATTACACATAGTTGGAATCCTGATCAGACGCCACGTCACGTGGCGTCTGATCAGGATCCAATCTATTTGACAATCATTTCGATATTTATTTAGCTAAAACACCTAAACTTTAAATTTGAGAATAAAAGAAGACGATAATTATTTAAAACTCATGACGACATGGAATTGAGGTTTAATTAATGTTTTCGCGTCTTTAGTTAGCACAGTGGGAATCGTTATATACATTATCGTTTATTATTTTATGTAACTCTATTTTTACTTCGTAAAACGTTTGAGCCATATTAGACGCATGATTTCTCTGAGCCTTATCGATTTTAAGACTGTTTGTAAAAGAAAAGCAACTGTTTTTGCTCAAATGTACCGGTATGTATTGGGAAAGAAAAACGTGTTATGTGCTGCCCTTTGATAGTGCCAACGAAGCTTGCGTCGTAGTTTGTCGATGGCCTATTGCCACTGCTAATCGCTACAGGAAAGAAGAAGTTTTCCATTTGAAACAAAATGACAAAATATTGACATCATTGACAATTTCTAAATCTCAGAGACCACCGGCTTGAAGCCTGGTCAGACAGAATTTACCGGGGTAAAATCTGGTTCCGAACTCTTTGAAATGAAATAATTGTTTTGGCACAAACACGTTTAATAGGAAAGTGTAATTATTATCACACTGTGCGTTACTTTAACCCTTTGTCTGCCATAACGACTTCATAATCCATTTAGACCTGCACATTAACTACTATACGCTCACCCGCTTAGGTTTTTCTGGTTTTGTTACAAAAGTATACAAACTGTTTGGAAATACCTGCTCAGACGAGAGGTTTGATTTCATTTGCGTTTTGTTTCAACAAGGCAGAATAACGTATACAAATATATGTATAGGTTAGACCATGGTTGCAAGCGAATAAACGATATAGTTCGAGGGGGCTACGCCCCCTCGAACTATGTCGTTTATTCGCGCGCAACCATGGTCTAACCTATTTAGCACTGGCTTGGGCTCGAGGAAAACAAGAAAACCATTCGTTTCTGATTTCTGTTTTAGACGAAAAAGTCATTTTGTTTGTAATATTTTACTAAAATTGAAAGGTTATTTCAAATGATAAGTTTGAGACATTAAGCATGCTTTAACACCAACATAAATAACGCTTATCGAAGCTCTATATGTAAGCACAATTCATTAGTAATTGTCTTTAAAGTCTAGGTCTCACTGTACATAATAAAACGTCATGAAGCGTGTGCAGTTCACCTCTGACCTCAGCTGTTTTTAGAATTGTGACGTCAAATTGCCTTGAGATGACGGAAGCTAGGAATAAGTGAACAGTTTGTTAGTTATTCCATGGTTTGTTGAAATAAACGATATATTCACAGGTTTTTGAGGCATCTGATTGGCCGAGAGCTCCAAGCCATGTGCTAACATTGAATACACATGTAAGTGAACATATGTATGATAATACATTTGAACAAACATTATCGGATTCAAATATATATTTATAACAAGTAATGTATGAATATAAACAGAATATCACCACAGAGTGTGATCCGGGCTCTTGTATCAGTTCCAGTTGGCTATGTATTCCAGATCACACGAGAGGCGAAGCCTCGAGTGTGATCAGGAATACACAGCCAACGAGAACTGATACAAGAGCCCGGATCACACATTGTGGTGATGTTCCTTTTATTATATACCTTATTTCAATTTATTTATTTTCTATGAAATTGCATTTAAAGTAGCTTAAAATCGGGACTATATCTGCGAAACGCTATATATTCAACCGAATAACCATATGCATATGTTAAACCGCTAGTGCGTATTAATACAAAATGACTTTTTTGTAGACGTCCGCCATTTTTTTGTCGGCTCGATTGAGCAGTGTTTTTTCTCTCAAATAACCTTCATTTAAGCGTATTAGAGTATGACTTGAACTGTTTTAAGCTTAATTCTATTTGGAAGTTCCAGTAATTACTTTTCATTCCTTCCATTTTCTCTTTTGTTTGACAGCAGACGGAGAAACGTAAGCAAGTTCAAGGTCTTCTTGTTATTAAAAATAGCATCAAAATCGGGAATTCCGAAACGTCATGCGCACCTGTTCTTTATATACATCGATGGTGTATAACTTAATGAAAATAATTAATAAAAGTAGTCCCGGCAATACCGTGTAGCATATATGCCATCTGATACGGACCATCTGATACGGAACAAGATTGTGGGGCTTGTATTTGCCTGTTTTGTAGATAGGTATATAATAACAGATGTTAGCTAATCTTAGCGGTCGCAAATAACTGTTTTGAACTCAGTGTCCCTCAGGGTCACGTTTTAAACCTTTTAACAAACAATGTACATATCAAGTGGGATCAATGTAAATTGACACTTGTCGTATGCAATCAGTATAGACCCTGATGTGCGTGCTCCTATAGGAACACTCTGATCAATGTCTGCACCGTTAGTCATTTTGGCAATATATTATAAAACTCTATCTTATTTAGTCAATAAGAGACTAGACATAATTTGAAGTTTCATGGAACAATGAGTTAATCTATTTTCTTTCACAGTGGAATACTATAATAGTTACAAACATGTTTGCAGCAAATTAGACTTCAAGAAACATGGTGTCTGATTTAGATTTGGTCTGTTTGACGCTCATAGCGATTTACATGACTGCAATATCTCCGGACATATCCGAACTCTTCGTAGCTTTCTTTATTTTTCCAAACCTACGAATTTGTTCCGGAAACTTCAGATTGCTATTCTTACATTTGCAATTTGGGATTGTATGCGTGTTTAACTGTACGTAGGAAACATTAATATGGGTGTCAAACAGTTTAGATCCAGATTAGATGCTGCATTACGCGGCGTCCGATCTGAATCCAAACTATTTGCATAATTATGTTACTATTAAAGAGCCTAGCAGCGAAAGGGTTAAAGTCACGATCCTTAAAATCACGCTTGAAAATAAAGAAATCTTAGGGTTAAAATGAACAAGTTACCGGTACAGTGGAGAATCTGTTATTCTTTCCCGTTTAAACGCAAACGTACGCAAACGCAAAGCACTAAAACGTAGAAAAGAACAACGTTTGGACAATTCTGATACTTCTTATTTATCTTGGTGGCAAACAGTTTGAAGCCTGATCAGACGCCGGGTTACCCGGCGTCTGATCTGGCTCCAAACTGTTTGTATTGTAAATAATAGTTTTAGCGTAAACGCGTTTATTGGGAAAGAATAACACATTCTCCACTGTATATGAAAAAAGTTATTATGAAAGCCTTTGGTTTGCATCTTCAGTCAGAATGCCTATATCTAAATTACGAAAATAAGTAAGTTAGATGTCCTTTTAACCTTTCTCTAATAGCATGTTTTAAGCATTGATGAGAGATGGTTGCTTAAAGCAGGCCTCAAAATCAATGTCCTCAAAGGAGCATTCTGCTTTCTTTTAAGTCTGTTTTAAATTATATTTCGTAAGGTACATATATATAACCGTACAAATTGGAACTATTTTCTTTAGTGTGGGTATCAATTAATGGCGTATAAAAGCGCATGTATAGGGTAAAGATTAAAGCAAGCAACATGATGGCAGTGGAATGGATTGAATGCAGTATATGATACTAGTCTAGTGTTTGAAACTTGCTTTACGATGTCCACTTTTAAATCGTTGATTCGACTGAACAAACATTGTATTTAATCTTTTGAAGAAAACTAGCACTTTGGTGAAGTATTTTGATTTTAATTGGTGTTTAATCCTGCCAAGATTGATATTGCTGGTACAGATGAGAAGACAATATCTTTACCGTTTAAACGCAAACGCAATGCATCCAAATTACCGTTTATAAAGTGACATTTAAAAAAACGACCTACCGATTTACTTTAATCTTAGTGGCAAGGTTTACAAAGAGTCTTGTTTGTCATCGAACTGTTTGCAATGGAAACATGATTACAGGTAATAATTTTAGCATAAACGCGTTTATTTGGAAGAAAAACATGTATTCGCAATTAGTTTAAATTTGGATAGTACGCCTAGTAAAATCAACATCCGATTTGGACCGAATATGTTTGATGCTCTTGATATATTTAAGTCATAACGATTTTAAACATAAAATTTAGCAGGTAGTCAAAGTAGCGTTTAATTAAAGGTTAGATAAACGAGTATAATTAGGGAATATATTATTGCGCCAAAAATAGAAACCGATAAAACTTTGTTTTCAAATGATAATAGAAAGGTGCCTATGCTCTTTTGTTAACGGTGTAAATGTTTGAAAAGAGTTTGATAGTCTTGCATTATTCATTGTGGCGTAAAGCTTTGAGTGATTTTATCAACCAACCCTTGTCGTGTTGAAGTATATTCCGCTGCAATAATTTAAACGCCTGTTTCATATGTGTTAACCCTTTCAGTCTCAATGACGCCTGAAAGCGCAATTGCAAACATTTTGATCCTGATCAGACGCCTCGTTACGCGGTGTCTGAACAGAATCCAAACTGTTTGGCACTCGTATCGACATATTGAACTTATATTATATTGAATCTTACTTTGAAACGAACTTGCAAACAATAAAATTGAATCAGACGACAATGAAACGGTGAAGGGATAAAACACTCACGGCCAATTTGGCAGTGAAAGGGTTAAAGGATGAAAAGTTCTATGTGAATGTGATAAATACTTTCAACACTTTGATAGAGTTATCGCCATTGTGTTTCAATACTGTTATTTCGTTTTTAAGTTCCATAACTCATTTCATAAAACAGGAGCTACGAATATGGGTTGTGGACTTTAGATTCACTTAAACTGTTAAAGTGACCTCTTGAAATAAGAATATTTTGCTACACTCGACAAAACCAGTATTTTAAAGCAAGTGAAAGCTTAATGTAGGGCAACTGTTATGTAGAAAGGTTTGTCCAGGAACGTTCTACATAACATGTATCATGACGTCAAGGCAAATAAACAAGAAGTAGTGTATATATTATTTTATGTAGAATACACCATTGTGAAGTAGTTTCGGACTTTATGGATTGGCTACTGTTTAGGACAAATATTCTGTATAGGTACATTGATTTTAGCTATATGCGTTTCGTCTTCTTTAAATCTTGAACTTTAGACTTGCCTATTAAAGTGACGAATGCATCATTACCAAGTAAACGTTTAAAAGTGTTAATAAGTTTGTAGTTCGTACAGACGCCGAGTTTCTCTGTGTTTGATCTAATTTAAACTGTTGCAATATCCTAGTGATACATTTTTATTGGACAAAATTAATGATTTTTAACGAATTGATTATGTTAAGGTACCAACGTCTTATAAAAAGGAATTATATAGATTACTTGATATCTATTAAGCATAATGTCCAAGTGTTTTTCTTTTCATAACATGTTTCCAGGACCAGTAGAAATCTTTTTTTGCAACTGGATATATGATGTTTTTTATTTAAGTATCATTCATGTACAAACATTGCATACACATATACAATTCGTACATGACTATTCATGATTTGAACTACAAGAGAATATATACTAGTACATGTACATGACAACAGTTTCACAACCTATTATCAATACATGAAAGAAAAACATAACAATTATTTACATTGTAAATCTCAAGTATCAGCCGCTAATTAGAAAGACAATTGTTAAAATAGATATAATCAAATACCCTTAGATAAAAATAAGCGCTTATATGCATTTAAGAAATTGTCTTAAACATCTAAATATCTCTATCGATTTCAACTGATATTTGTATAATAAATAACTAACCTACGACTGAACGTAAGTTAAAAACAATACTAGGGGAACATAAAAAGGACGTGGAAGCCAACACGGTCTTGGCGTACACTAGGTCAGAAAAGAAACAGTCACAGACTGAGTTCCACAAGAGTGCGATAACTGACCATGTGGCACAGGAAAATAATGTGATCAGTTGGAACTCCACACGCATCCTTGACAAAGAAAGTGACCAGCGCACCCGTCAAATAAGCGAGGCCATCCAGATCAGAGCTAACCCCAGCGTGATGAACCGGGACCAGGGCGCGTTCCGACTCAGCAAGGTTTACAACCCTTTGTTTACTGTCACTTCCGGTGGTAGTAACAAAGGGAAATAATATCCCATCGACTACAGTTCAGTCGCCAGTGATCAAGTGAACAGACCAGTTGACGAAACTGTCTGGGTAAATATACTTTTCTAGCAGTGATAAAAAGAACTTGAATAATCTACGGGTTGGCAACAGTGCATAGGTCAATGTTAATGTAGTCCTTCAGTGGGGTTTCTTATAGGCCAGGCAGGTTCTAGGTATTCAATATATTGGCAGTAATAATTGATAAACAACAGGGGAGTGAACTTTATTTGATAATTTTTAAATATTGAAGTATATATCATCGTGCAGTGAAGTATACTGTTGAACTGATGAATACCAGCACTCATACCGGAACTCAAACGATAGTTTCAGTAAGTAGCAAAATAACCAAGCGGTAATTGTCAGAGGTCAGCTGAACGACGCCCATGTCCGTTAAAAGAAGACTTAAAAACGGTTCGTGATGCTTTAACTATGCCAGTGACTGGATAGAAGGGTTATGACAGTATAATGACAGTGAAAGAGTTATATACATTAACGGTGATAGGATTAAGGTCACCCTATCCAGGTGATGTCACGTCGGATTGGACATGAAAGTCTATGTTCTATATATTGCCACCGATAAACTCAATTAAAGTTTCTTTAAAGCTTTTTCCTGATTTATGGACTCAATATAAATTGACAATAAAACACATAGATAAAGTGAGGAAGACGTTATGTTTTCCCAATAAACGCATTAACGCTCAAAGAATTTGTCCATTGAAAATAGTTTAGTTTCCCGGCATCTGATCTTGCTCTCAGCTGTTTGCCATCTTTGTTAAGAAATATAGTCAGAATTGTCAATAAATTGACATTTTCAACATTTATCGCAACTTTTTGGCGTTTCTCTGGCGTTTGAACGGGAATGAATAACGGCTTCTCTACTGTACCTGTGTTAATTATTGCCTGTAGAACACACGCTTTTTCCAAATAACTTGCAAGAGGACATTGGCTCAAACACTGTACTCAGCTTTTATTTCATTTGATACGATACTGGCCATGTCGACCTTTGAAACATCTATGTCGGTGTCAGTTTCTATCCTGATCAAACGCCGAGTGACCCGACCTCTGACCAGCACCAATACCGCTTGCAAACTGCATATATAACAAAAACTTGACAGTGAGGGGATTAACCCTCAATAAACGATAAACTATAAAACTATCAACATTTCGACGGGTTTGCTATTTATTCTTTTAGCACTGACCATATTTCGTCTCCTGAATAAAGCGTTGTCGGGAGCCTGACATTGCTCCTGTCTTCTTTATTTTAAAACATTAAACAGAAAGCATGTGGCAAACAGTATGGCTCATGAATAGACTCTATATTTAGCTGGGGTAAGATCTTGATCAAAACTGTTTGCAAAGAGCTGTATTACTAGTAAACACTGATTCAAGGGTTAAAGCAAGACTTTAGTGATAGTCATAAATTTCAGAATTATTCACAACACTCCACTAATTTGAATTTAACCCCTTCAGTGCCCTACTCCGAGTACAATGGTTATTTGCAAACAGTTTGGTTCCTGATCAGACGCCGCGTCACGCGGCGTCTGATCAGGATCCAAACTGTTTGAAACTCAGTATTATTTCTTAGGTCAAAATACCTCAAATTTAATGTTGAAAAATAAAAGCAGACGATAATTATTGTTTAAAACTGATGAAGTTATGGCAGTTAAGGGTTTAAGCAGTTGACACACAATGTCGGGAGATCAAAACACCATTTTATAGCTATAAATACATTGTGTAGGTAATTGACTTTTCCTAATTTATGGGACAAAAAGCATGGCAGTGTTTGATGATAGAATTCAACCACCCCCTGGTTAGATTAACCCTCTACCTCAAAGCCTGTTTCTGGTTTTGAAATCAAGTGACCATTTAAAGCAGATTAAATGTACAGCAGCATGCGCATTCTATATTACTTTCAAAATGATTTAAGCTTCCATATGTTAGGGTATAGACACTATTTCATGACTGTATAACCATGCTCTATTGTCTTTAATAATGCAAAGGCATACAAATGCGTAATTGGTTAATTGTGTTGTGTTCTGTTGCAAACACGTTATTCCATTTCGTTAAAAAACTTATGCATTATTATGAAAATCGTTCTTATACGTATTATAGGATCTGAGACTACATTGTTTTATGGACCTTTTATGGGACGCTATGCACAAATGGGTCAAGGTTCATCAAGAACTTAAAAAGTCACACTTATTTAATAAACTTTATGATACTGTTTAGAAGTATACACATGGACCTTTTATGGGACGCTATGCACAAATGGGTCAAGGTTCATCAAGAACTTAAAAAGTCACACTTATTTAATAAACTTTGAATATGATACTTGTTTAGAAGTATACACTAACATAGAGAGGTGTAGGTATTATGCCAGTAATATCATTAAGCAGCGGGTTTCGTACGTACAGAAGGTTAGTCTATAGTATTAACAATCGGAGTTATACAAACATAATTCTTTTTCTAAGCTCTTACTGCTTCAATATTGCTGTCTGCAATATACCGTTTCAAAATTATGTGTAAGTATGACCAACAGCATTTCTAAACGAGTACCAAACATTGTTTATCATGACCAAATGCCGTATACATGACGTCTGATCGAGATTTTGCGCCATTGACCGTGAAAAGAACTACATGTACCACTGCTTTAGGAACATAATATTAAATGTTAAACGTAGTATTTCGGCTTTACATACACGGTTTTGTTTCCAAATTTGATTTTCTTTGCAAACAATGTTGAGCCGCGTAAGACGGCATCTGATCTTACTCGAAACTGCTTGTCAGGCACATTTTTTTATCTCCAAAAAACTATAATTTGCCACATTCATTTGATTTGCGGTTATTTTCGTTAGCACATGAGATACAATGTTTCACCTCTCCAACAATACCTAATGAAAGACAAATGTTAGGTGTGTTGTTCAGAGGGAGATGTAAAAGGGAGTGGAAAATTAAGACTTCACATAACATTGCAAACAAACTGTACCTAGGTTAGACGCCGCGTTTTTCTTTCGCCATAATATTCCTTCTGTCAAAATGTCTACTGATATGTAACTTAGAGAAAAAGCAGCCGAAAACATTTAAAGCAAACGATAATGCAGCAGTGAATGTTTTAGACCTAATTGCCTTGTTTAGGAACAGCGGCATGCATTTGTAAGGAGGGAATCATTGTTGTGAGCGCAATTGAAAGGAGGGAAAGCTGTACTATCTTTGTAAGAGAGTTCCTCTAAAACCAAATTCGTATTGGCATTCCGTGACTAATTGAAGCATAATCAAATTAACAGTTTAGTAGGCTGTAAAGTTTGTGTTTCATGATATAGTAGCACGTCTTCCTGTTAATAGTCTGTGCATGTTACCGTACCTTTCAACCCCTTTATTTCCATGGCGACACTTTAAAGTCCCATTGTGTTTTCAGACCTTTTTTTAATGTGCGAAATACAATAACGGTTAATAATAATGCTTGAACTTTCTAATGGGCCAAACTGATCTATGAAATGTTGAAGACAGGCCTAAATCACCAAAAAAGCGATTTAAAACCATAACAAACCGAAAGTAGATCGTCTGACATAAATATTACCACACGGATTAGTGGCACGTGGAACAGCTGGGTTCAATATCACCGGGTGCGAACGATTGCTATAAAATGAGTCCATTTCGTCACAACGGTGTTTCAGCCCTTTTTGCTCTCTAACACAAAGAGTTTTTATCGGATCTTCACCAAACTTGCATTAAATGTTCTTTTATATAAAATCTAGGTACAGTTAAATTTCTACTTAAATCGAATTAGGCATGTAAGACTTTTTGCCCTTTATGTATTAAAAGTTGACTGTTTCAGCAATTTTTGCTCTCTAAAACAAGCATTTTTTAGTTGATCTTCACCAAACTTACTGAAATTGTTTATTATTATAAAATCTTGGTCCAGTTTGATTACTACTAAAATCGCATGTGGCATGTTTGCGTTTTTGCCATTTTTGTATTAAAAATGAGTGATTCAGCAATTATTGCTCTCTTTCACAAATACTTTTATTGGATCTTCACCAAACTTGCTGAAAATGTTCATTAGTATAAAATCTAGGTTTAGTTTGATAACTACTAAAATTGTATGAGGCATATCTAAGTTGTTGCCCTTTATGTATTAAAATTACAGTTTTCAGTCAGTTTTTTATCTCTAACACAAATTCTTTTTATTGAATTTTCACCAAACTTGCTGAAAATTTTCATTGATATTAAATCATGGTTAAATTTGAATACTAGTAAAATCGCATAAGGAATGTCGGAGTAATTGCTCTTGAATTATTAGAAATGACTGTTTCAGCCTTTTTTGCTCTCTAACACAAAGAGTTTTCATCGGATCTTCTACAAACTTGCTGAAATTCTTTATTTATATAAAACCTAGGTCCAGTTTGATTATTACTAAAAATCCCATAATGATTATCTGAGTTATTGCCCTTAATGTATTAAAAAGGACTGTTTCACCATTTTTTTCTCTCTAACACAAATGCTTTTTTATCGATTTTCACCCAATTTGCTGAAGATATTTATTAATATAAAATCAAGGTTAAGTTTGAATATTACTAAAATCGCATAATGTATATATGAGTTATTGTCCTTTAATTATTAAAATATGACTGTTTCAGGGGTTTTTTGCTCTCTAACACATACAGTTTTTATCGGATATTCGCCAAACTTGCTGTACATGTTTATAAATATAAAATATATCTCCAGTTCAAATAGTACTTATATCGCATAAGGCATGAGTTTTTTGCCCTTTAGTTATTAAAAATTAATGTTTCAGCATTTTTTGCTCTCTATCACAAACATTTCTTTTCGGATCTTAACAAAACCTTGCTGAAATTCTTTATTTATACAAAATCTAGGTTCGGTTTGATTATTACTTAAATCGCATAAGGCATGTCTGAGTTATTGTCCTTTATGTATTTAAAAATACCTGTTTCACCATTTTTTGCTCTCTAACACAAATAACTTTTTTGTGATTTTCACCAAACTTGTTGAAAATGTTTATTAATATAAAATCAAGTTCATAATCTTAACTACCAAAATCGCACAAGGCATGTTGAAGTTATTGCCCTTGAATGATTATAGATTGCATACTTCAGGCTTGTCAGCTTTCTGACTCAAACGGTTTTAATTGGATCTTCAAATTTGCTGAAACTAATATTGGATAAAAACTTAGTCCAGCTCTATGAATACCCAAATCGCCGAAGGCATGTTGGAGTTACGGTTCTTCAATTATTAAAAATTTGCTATTTCATACTTATTTTAGCCCTGTCAACTCTGTAATAGGAACTGTTTTTATTCTATTTAAGCCAACTATTTGGTCAATAGTTGCATGTGCTTCATCTTGGCCGTGTTGGTAATAAGTAAAGTAATAAATGACTACTCCATACCTCCTTTACCTCTTGAAGGATTTTCAGTCAGCTGTATTCGATTTTTGTCTTGATCTATATTTAAAACAAATACACAATGCCAGCAAGTTTGGTGAAGATCCAATAAAAAGTGTTTGTGTTAGAGAGCAGAAAGGGCTGAAACAGTCATTTTTTTAATTATTCAAGGGCAATAACTCAGGCATGCCTCATGCGACTTTGATAGTTATCAAAATTGAGCTAGATTCTCTACTAATAAACATTTATAGCAAGTTTGGTGAAGATCCAAAAATAGGTGGTTTAGTTAGAGAGAAGACAAGGCTGAAACAGTTATTTTCAGCAAGATCCCCCGTATTGGATTGTACACGTTTACCACCGTGATTAATTATTTACACGTGGTGACCTTATCTCATAGTTTAATCCTGTGCCTACTGGTCGCAACTGTTTGACTCTAAAACAGACACCGCGTAACGCGGCGTCTCATCTGGATCCAAACTGTTTGACACTCGTCTTAAGGTTTGTTTAATCAAAAATATGCATACATCTAAACTAAACAAATATTGCACACGACAATGTCAAAGCAGACGTCTTAGCAGCAGAATAAGGGTTAAATTCTTCATTTCAGCCGGCTCCAGATAAGAGGAATAAACTGAACAATTCCAACATGTTCTCACTCATTTCAGCACCGAATGCTACGGTGTTACTACTGATTAAACCGTCTCTTCGAGACGATTCTAATGAGTATGACACCATTGGGTTTAAAAGCAGAAATAAAGAGTTTAGTAATCGAAATACTTCCGTTATCTGGAGCCCTGTATTTACAGAGTTGTCCTTCTTTCCATTCACAAGGAGGCTCTTTAAATTGTGCTAGCACAAAAAAATTATAAAAAAAAATTTAAAAGCGAATTTCTTAGATAAAGCCGCTTTTTATGAAAGAATCACGTCCAACGTAGTTCTAATGGGATCCCAAACAACCGTTTTATGCAGGTTTCCCAAAAACACAATGCGGCTTTAAACAATTGTTGTGTGGTTTTAGTTCTCAAATTTAAATTTAAGGAATTTTGACTTACGAAATATTGAAATAAATGTCAAATCCGGATAAGCCGCCGCATTACGTGACATCTGATTAGGATCCAAACTGGAAACAAATACAGTGACTGTAACGATTGATCTCGGGATAAGGCGTTATGAGTATAACACCCCTATTTGAATTCGTGTTTAGAAGTAACTCAAACGTCGAGGTCTGTAACGACCCAAAACCTGTCAGTAAATCAACAAAAGAATTACTATTATTGTTTTGTTTATTAACCCTTTCATGATTAAATTATTCGAAAGAGCTTTATCCCTTCACTGCCTCTTTAGTCTACAAGACACGTTTCAAACTAAGATTTAAGATTGTATGACTTAATAAATATCGCGGCGTCTGATCAGAATCCAAACTGTTTGCAAACGCATTTTGAAGCGTCATTGAGAGTGAAAGGGTTAATGATTCACGTACCTAACCAACTCGATTTGTCTCCAAAACATTAACTTCTCAGTTTAGAATAACTTTTCTATCGTTTTAACCCTTTCATTATCAAGTTTATCTTGAGGTGTTTACCCCTTCAACGACATATTGGCGTGCTGTATCAATATTGTTGTCTACAATATCGTTTCAAAGTTAGATTTAAGGCAGTATAACTGGCTTAATTTCAAAACAGTTGGCAAACAGTTTCAAAAGTGATTGCAAATGCGCTTTATGACGTCATTGAGAGTGAACGGATTAAACTCGGCTGTCATTTAATTGCCAGGTTAACGGTAAAAGATTTTCAAATCTCTCACATTCATTTAGATTGTTCAGGTTAATTTACTAATCAATGCCGAGTCAATAGTGAATATCAAATCAAACTTATCAATTTACAACCCTTTCAATATTAAAAATATGACTAATTGGTCTGACAGTTAATATATTTAAGTGTCCGGTGCAAAATATTTGCACCCACATGTCATATTAAAGATAAACGTATGCTTACTGTATACAGAAAATACAGATAGATGTAGACTGTGTCATAATATTATACTTACAATCTCCATGGCTACGGAGATATAACATTATTTGTTTGATTAAGCATCTCCATCATCTCAACTAATGAAAATGTTTTTCTCATAAATTTATGTTGTTGCTTAGCAACGGCAAATTTTGCATTTAATTGGTTACTTGACCGTCTAAATAGTTGTCATATTAATTTATTGTTAAAAGGACAGTGAATTTTTATAAACAATATGTAACATATTCACCCCTATAACGTTTAATGGAGAATTCCAGTTTCCATTTGAACCTAGTAAAACTGTGTAAATTAAGGGTTATTTTCTATAATCTATTGAAAAATGACAAACAGCTCACACCCTGATTAGAGGGTTTATTTAGGAAAGAACAAACATACTATGTACAGGCATATTGTTTGTAAAGAACAAAAATACTCGTAGCTAGGATTCAGTGCGTTAATTTCGCAGAAGAAAACATGTTAGTGGATTGCCCTTCAGGTGCAGACAAATTGAATGCCCTGAATGTGATTATCACGTTGATAAATTGAAAATTAAATATTTACGGATAATGTATTACATGTATTTGGTAAAATATGTTTATAATGCAATGAAGAAAACGTCATTATTTCCCGTTTTACCCTTTCATGATCAAATTATTCGGGAGACTTTTACCCTTCACCGTTTTATTGTCGTCTGTTTCAGTATTTTTGTCTGTAACAAATGTATCAAAATTAGATTTAAGGTTGCATGACTTAATACATGTCGATAAGAGTGTCAAACAGTGTGGGTCCTTATCAGACCAAGCGTTACGCGGCGACTAATCAGGACCCAAATTGTTTGCAAACGAACTTTATGGCGTCATTGAGAGTAAAAAGGGTTAAAACTCCCACCAAAACACAGGCGCAATGCATGTTACCATTATTTGTCTAACTGCTTCGATGCTATCTCCATGTAAACACCATTGAATGCATGATTTGTAAAAATAGGCGTTTAACCAAATTTTAAATTTCAAGTGTGTACCCGGTGTCAGATCTGACCCCAAACTGTTTTCAATTGATATACTACTTTAATCATGAATGCGTTTATTGGTAGAGAATAAAATCTTCTCTACTGTAACAGAACAGAATAGAACTTTTATTGTTTCGAATTTTACATAACATTGAATATATGAGGTACAACAAAAGAATACTAGTATAAGTAATAACTGTCATTTGGTTTGATAACTAACAACTTATATATTGTTGTTGTTGTTAGTTTGTTGTTAATGTTATTTGAAATCTACATCTATCATTTATTTAGATTAATTTTAGAAATTCGAAACCAATCAAATACTATTTATCCAATACAGGAAACGTTTAAATCCTAGAACTGCATGGATCTAAGATCGAGCCTCTTTCGAGGAGCCCGAGCTTAGCCCAGGCAGCTGATATTTACGGGTGATGGCATTGAATGAGCATACTTACACAGTGACATGGTTATCTCACACGTGACCTAAAGAAAACGTAATGATTCTTGTAGTGCTAATAGTTGAAAAAGTGCATCAAATTTGTGGATTAATAAAGTGTTTTAGGACTGAAACCTATAGTCAAATGGATTATTACAGAAATATCCTCCTTCATGGTAGTGGTTGGCAATCCATGGATATTCTTAGCTGCTTTAAAATGAAGTGTTCACTCTTTACCTAGACTTCTCTTGATTTGATATGGCCATGCAGCTATGACACGGCAGTCTCGCCTGTGTGTACATATTCATATTTAAATCCAGGGATATTTCATTAACATGTTAATGATACGTCCCTGTTAAATCTTAAGTCAATAATGAGTTGACAAAGTTAACAAACACATGTCTGTTCCGTTTTAATCATTCCTGAGCTCAATTGTACAGTACCGATGAGATAACAAAAAAAAACAACACCAGAAAGTAATTTCAAACTGGAAAGATCGAACATATTTTTAATATTTTGAAACATTGTTGTGCGGTTAGAAGATTTTTCTCTTAGATGTGTTTTATTTATGACTTGAAATGAAACATACGGCTTTATATACCTGCTACATGTGTACAAAGAACCCTCTAACAATTCCTAAAATGTGTTATACAGGACATCGAATTTGCTACAATTTTACCGCATGTGTTATATTTTTGTTATTTGTATGTTGCTAGGCAACAGTACGTGGAAGGACGTTTAAAGTTTTGATATACCATTCTGATGTAGATTTTACAGGTTCTCCCTCTTTACAATGACACTCGAGGGGAGACACATATTGTGTAAGTGTTTTCGGGAGGGAGTCGTTATAGGGAAGGAAAAATAAGAATTGGTTTACATTTGATAAAAGGTTGAATCCAGATCAGAAGCCGCGTAGCGCGGCGTCTGATCTGGATTCAAGCTGTTTGCCACTCGTCATTATATTTATTTTTTCAAAATCTCCACTTATGTGTAACTGTGAGAGAAAACAGCAGACGACAATTTTAAGCAGACGATATCACAACAGTAAGGCTGCTGCAGAAAACAATTGATGCGTTCGTGTAATGATCGTCATATTATAATATGTTATATTACCGTTAGATCAAGAATAAGTCGTGAATGATTATAAAATGGTGTATGGTTATAAGTTTTGTGGTGATTCTTATTGAGTGAAACTCAAAGGTAAAATTATTTGATCATGGCTGACATTCATCGCATTGTCATTGCAGGCTGTCAGAAGTCACAGATACTAATGAGAACTGTAACAATGATTATGCTACCTCACCGCAGACCACAAATGACTAACAACACCCACCTCTGGTAGGAAGGCAAAACACAAAAATATGCTTTGCCACTAAATTGACATAATCCATGGCTCTACGCTGGAGATGAAGAAATGACAATGTTCTTTCAACAGCCATGCTGTGCAAGCTTTGCGAAAAGCACAATGCAAATGGAAGGAATGGTAGTTCAACCTGGAATGAAAAGGGCAACCCTTAGACTTGATAAAGTGGTTGATCATGGAACATCAGAAGTGCGCAGGAAAGCTATGACAATAGAGACAGAAGTGCGTCTTAACCTTAATGTTTTCTTCCAAGGCAAGGAGAGGCCTCTTGGTGAGAAGGAATTGAAGACATTAACATGTGTAACAAATGTTCAGCATTTCTTTATTAAACACAACATCGCCCATACAACGGTATTCAAAGTCCTTATAGATTTTGTCAAGGATGAGCTGTCATGTCCAGATCTGCAGCATCTTCGCCAGGGAAACAATGCAACAGACACTAGCCCACTGTAGTTGGTTAGTTCATGGATTCTATGGTTAATGAAATAGAGGAGTAAATTAAGAACAGAGTGAAGGAAAATCCAGAATATGTCACCATGTGTGACGAGAAAACAGGCATAACCAACAAGAAACATCTTGCATTCTGTGTCAAGTAGGTAGAACAGGAAAGTAGAGACACATGTGTGGATTATGTGAAGTAAAGATGTTAGAGTTGGTGATGGTAAAGCATGGACCATATTCAAAGAAACACAAACAGTAGTTGAATACCTCGGCCTTCACATATGTGTTGCTTTTGGATCAGACGGCTACAACACATTTGTCGGGAAGAAAGCAGGAGTGGCAACACATTTGAAAGAGATTAAACCAGAGATCGTGTCGATCTACTTCCACAACCACCGTCTTGCTGTAACCGCAAAAGACAGCTTTGAAAGCTGAAAAGTGATACAAGACACTGGCGAACCGCTGCCACATATCTGCAAGTTCTACCACTCATCTGGTGGTCATTAATGGGACAGGGGGCTTAGAAAAATACAGAGGACGTTGGAACACGGCTGGAAAACAATTAAACAAGCAGGACATACAATGTGCTTTCTCACTAAGAAGCAGTGACATCGCTCATAGATTCTTACCAGGCTGTTTTATAATGGTTTTGGAGAATGCCACTGCAGCAGGATCTGACAAAGTAAGAATTGGATGTTCACCAACTGACAATGGCATGTTAAAGAAACTAAAGATATATTAATCCGTCCAGATAGTTCACTTCCTGTGTGACGCTCTGAATCCAGTAACTACACTCGCCTTGGTGTTTAAAAAGAAATGATGTTGATCTCTCAGTCATCAAACGCAGGTTTTAGGCGACCACTACTGCTCTGAGGAAACCAAAGACAGTTGAGGGACTCAGCAGCAAGAAAGCCCATAAGATCCTAACCGATAATGACATTCATGCCACTGAAGAGCGAATCAAACATGTGGCTGATGCAAAAACTGATTTCATAGACAATCAGATTCATAAGATAGAGGCTCGTCTGTCAGCATGAGATATAGGAAATCTTCGGGACTGACCCAGACAAAACAAATGAAGAATGGGAATCTTTGAGGGCTCTATGGTTTTGTTTCCACAGGAGACACTGAACGGACCAAAACAAGTAATGAAGGTATTCAAAAAGTTATGATCATCTGTTGGGACCTGTTTTAGCAAAAAAAGAGAGAAAGTATGTGCAGCAGCAGCTGGTGTTCCGCAGAGCACAGCAGAGGTTGAACGGCTGTTATCCGCACTAACCAGGACCAAACAATACAAATGAAATAGGCAGTAGGTTTCATCGGTACACAAGCTGCTTATGATACATAGGAATGAACAATATCTTGACTTTGAAAGGGTTGTGCTTCGGTGGTATAAGGCAAAGAGCATGCGTATTTAGGTTTTCATCTTAATAATGTACACCTGAAATGAATGAAAAGAAAGCTTTTAGTGAAGGCACATATGCGTTAGCTCCATAGGGGTCGCCTCATAAGAGTCTGCACTGTTGGAAACAGTCATCATCATTATGTTATCAGTGTTGAGCGCTAAACATTAAAGATGTATTCACAAGTACATTAGGTTTTTTTATTGATAGTTGAGCAAAACAGTGTAAATACAGATGAGAAAATGCCATGTTAAGTAGAGTAGAGGCTGTCTCATCTGAATTTGCACTTTTTAAAAAACTAAACAGAAACTTATTGAAAAAATGTTCATGACTCTGAGCAAAATTTGTTTTGACCTGTAATTTTCGGAGGTATCGCACCGCCTTCGTCAGCACTATGAGCGAGTTTGGCGGGTCACGTGACGTAGGCAAGTCACGTGATCTTGAGAGGAGTTGTGTGTACATAGGGGGGGGGGGGGGAGATCCAGACCCTCGTCCCGGTTCAGTGATGGGCGCCGCTGTTTTATCTCTATCGCCTCTTTTACTTACCTTCTAATCAGACCACTTTCTGATGTCAGTGCTTTGGCGTTTTCTGATTTTATGGAATGTCCAGTGGTTGTGCAGTTGGATCTTTGAATGGTTTATGATACATGTTGATCCCATGGGTTTTAAATATTCTGGCCAAAACTTCAGAAGTGCATGTACCACGTATGTATGGCATACCAACGGTTACCTTTCTTTCTGCTGACCTACTTTTGTCGTTGGGTTGCCGAGGCTTCTTCTTTGGGATGTGGAAAATCCATTCTGGGTAGTCGTTTGCCCGTAGCGCTGTTTTGACGTGTTCAATTTCTCTTTTCTTGTCTTCCTCAGTAGTTACTAGGGAGTTAGCCCTGTGAAATATTGTCCTCACTACTGACCTTTTGTGTTCTAGATGGTGGTTAGAGTTAAAGTTCAAGTATTGGTCAGTGTGTGTTGGCTTTCTATAAACTGTCACTTTTGTCGCCCTATCATCCTCTACATGTATGCAGGTGTCTTAAAATGGAATTTTCCCCTCCTCTTCTTGCTCCTAGGTGAACTTAATGTGGGGGGTTATGGAGTTTAAATGATCGGTGAATTGGTTGATGTCATATTCATGTATTTTGGTCATGGTGTCGTCAACATATCTGACCCACAACGAAGGGGGTTCACTGCTTGGTCCAGTGTCTTGCGTTAATAAAACTCCATATATAAGTTGGCTACGGTGAGTGAGACCAGCGATCCCATGGCCGCTCCTTGTTTCTGCTGGTAAAACTTCCCCTGGTATATGAAATATGTGCTAGTGAGGCAAAGTTCTAAGAGTTCACTGACTTGTTCAACATCGAGCTCACATATATCTTTGAGGGTGGCACCACTCGCCATTTTTTCTTTTATAACACTTAAGGCTTTATCAACGGGAATGCTGGTGAATAATGCTGAAACATTGTATAATACAAGCTTCTGACATGGTGGTACATCCAACCCCTGAATTTTCTGTACACAATCCACGCTGTTTATGATGTGATGTTCTGTTTTCCGGCTAGGGTGCCTATTACCGAGGATAGAAATTTGGCAGTGTCGTACATCACACTTCCAATGCTAGAAACTATGGGTCTTAGTGGAGCATCCTTTTTGTGAATTTGGGGAGACCATATAACTTTAGTACATTTTCAGAGGTGGGATAGAGTCTGTTATATAGTTTGTATGACATAGATGAGTCTTTCTTCCAACTTTCCAGTACGTTAATGAGTTGTTTTTACCGATCTTGTAGGGTCATTCTTTAGCAATTCATAATTATGTGACCTTGTCACTTACCACCTTTACCATTTTGGTTTCATACTCCGAACGGTTGAGAACTACAGTAGTCCTACCCGTATCTGCTGGAAAGATGACAATCTCTTTTTCTTTGGATAGTGTGTTTAATGCATTCCTTTCTCCACTAGAAATATTACTTTTAGGAATCTTACAACTGTTTAAACTACTTTTACCACGTGACCCGCCAAACTAGCTCATAATGCTGACGAAGGAGGTGCGATACCTCCGAAAATTACAGGTAAAAACAAATTTTACTCAGAGTCATGAAAAACTCTTCAATATGTCAAATCCTGAGCTTGGAAACAACCTATTTAGTTGTTAATAGAAACTGTTATGAATGTTACTACATCTAATGTGTTGAGAAGAGTGTCTTGTACAATTATTAGCAAATATTGATAATTTAGTGGAATGGTGCATAATTTATGCAGATGAGTAAGCTCCCAGGGGATTATGGGGTGCCTCACCTAAATCTGCACTATTTGCTTAACTATCAATCTTTGCTAATCAACACAATCATGTTAGCACTGTTACTAATGCGGTTAGAAGAGTTTGTAAATAGATAAATGTCTTAATTATTTGCAAGAGAGTACAGGTACAGATGAGTTACTTCCTTTGAAAGTAAAAGCGGCGTCTTATCTGGAGTCAAGCTGTTTGCAAAAATAATGTCACGGCTTAATGTTCCTTCCCTATAAAAACTCCCTCTGAACAACGTACAAAATCTTCGTCACCCATTGGGTGTTGTTGTAAAGAGGGAGCACTGTAGTTCAAATATTTATCCTTTCTCACATGTCTAGCGCTTTTGAACGAACACCTTCTGTGTTAAAAGAGCACTATATAAATCTGTAATATAATTATTATAAGTGTGATCCTCTGCATATAGGCAATACATTTATGATCTATATAAATTTTATGATAAATGGGGTTTTGTTTGTAATGAAACAAAAATACCACAATCTAAAATATTACGTTTGTATTATTTACCAAACCTATTGCATTAAACTAAAATATTGGACTTTAAACACTTAACTTGGCATTCCATCACAGACCAGAAAAACTGATTAGAACACATAGTCAAATGATATGAAAATACGCTATACTTTGTACCACTGTATGCTAGAACATGATATTGGCCGAAATCTATAAAACAAAAAGTTCTTACTCATTGGAATTTCACCAAAGAGTTATGAAAATGCTAAAGGTTTGTAGTTAGCTTTGGATTAACGGATGTAGGCAATGTCATTTTGATAGCCAAACGGA
This sequence comes from Gari tellinella, assembly GCA_922989275.2. Taxonomy (NCBI): domain Eukaryota; kingdom Metazoa; phylum Mollusca; class Bivalvia; order Cardiida; family Psammobiidae; genus Gari; species Gari tellinella. The sequence goes on from OV277866.1 coordinate 54,760,704, forward strand.
TCTACAATATATAGCTTCATCAAGCGTGTGTATCTCTTGTCAGTCAAAGAAATAATAAAATTTTACAATTGAGGGTATGGTTGTTGCTTTTTCCGTTGACGTCAAAGGTTTTAAGCAGACGATATTCACCAGAATAAATACTACGTGTAAAGGCAACTAGGGCAGTTTGAAATGTCCTCAATTATTGAACAAGTTCATTGGTTATTTACGCAAAATGTTACCTCATTGTCATTAGGGAAAATAAATCCACTGAAGGACAAACTGTAGCAGACAAACCGTATTCCTGTGATTTATCGGTTGCTTCAACATTTCCGTGTGCTTTACTTTTTAAAATCTATTATTATATCTGATTCACTGGAGAGAAAACTAAAAACAAATGCCAAACAGTCTGGATCCTAATCAGACGCCGGGTTACTCGGCGTCTGATCAGGATTCAAACTGTTTGCGAATTAATTTTTAAAAAACAAAAGGTTAGCAGGCTTAAGACTTACATAAAAAAGCTCCGGAAACATATTTATTTGCCCTGAGACCACCGTCCTGAGACAAGTCAATTATCTGCCGCACTACAGGAACGGGTCTTCAGTGGGTCTTTATTGATGCTCTTTTCTCGCTGTCTACCATATATCATTTTAAGAAACTGCATTTCCCAATTTTCTTAGTAATATAGATATATGCGTTTTGTTGGAACAGTGGAGAAGACGTTGTTTTGTTCCTTAAAATTGGTTTACCCTTAAAACATTATGTCCATTGAAAACAGTGTTGAGCAATATCAGACATCCGCTAAATCAGTCTCTGACCAGGCTCAAAACTGATTGTAACTCAGATGAAATAAGATAAACATTTTCAAAAAATTAGATTTCATTTTTTAATGTTTAACAATTTTACATTGCGTTTAGATACGTAGAAACGGAACAAAATATCGTCTTTTCCATTTAATAAGTAGTCGGAGAGTCTTTACCAATCTGTGTCCGACACCTGAAGTTACTAATAAGATGTACAGTATAATTGTTACAGTGGAGAATCTGTTAATATTTCCCATTTAAACGCAAACGTACGCAAACGCAAAACACTAAAACGTAGAAAAGAACAACTTTTAGACAATTCTGATAATTCATGTTTATCTTGGTGGCAAACAGTTTGGAGCCTGATCAGACGCCGGGTTACCCGGCGTCTGATCTGGCTCCAAACTGTTTGTATTGTAAATAATAGTTTTAGCGTAAACGCGTTTATTGGGAAAGAATAACAGATTCTCCACTGTAGCTGTACTTGCCGTTAAGCCTTTTACTGCCACACTGTCATCAGCTTTAAGTTTGGGTATTTTGACTCACGAAATATAAAAGTGAGATACAGGCGACTTCTGATCGGGATCTAAACTGTTTTCAAATACATTGTACTCGGGGTTAGGCAGTGGAGGGGTTAAATAGCTGATTGCTTACTCTCATCAAGCTTTGACTTATTTGATTATTATGAGTTTACGTCACTTCTAACAGGAACTGAGTTATAATATAGCGACGTCAAGCTAGTAACAGTCGAAGGAAAATTCCAGTCGTATTGTATCCACTGTTACAGGCACACATCGGCAATTGAGTGGAACCAACAACCTCCCCAAACCATCTGAAAGATGTTTCCGCCTGAAAAAAACGAAGTACCAAGACCGTCAGGATTCGCACCCACAGGGATAAGGAATTATGTGATCTCGGCCACAGGATCCCCTCCACATGTACATGTTTACATGTATCTTCTTGTAGTTACATGTACAATCATTTTTATTTCTCCCTTAATATACAAAGACAAACAGTTTTCGGAAGACATGTTGTACGGTGACTAATACAGTGGAGAAGACGTTATTATTTCCCAATTTTAACTCATTGACGCTAAAACTATAATTTCCTTGCAAGCAATTTTACCCGGTGTCTGATCAGGCAGAACAACTGTTTACCACGCAGGTTAACATGGAACGTCAGAATTGTCTAAAAGTTTCCTTTCCTACGTTTCATTTTACCGATGATGCGTTTGCGTTTCGTTTGCATTTAAACGGGAAAGAATAAAGCCCTCCACTGTAATAGACCCCCAAAATATTTACAAGAAATATCACGTCGGTAACGTACTATGTGTAAGAAAGTACTCATGCCAATTATTTTCATGTTTATTTAGATAAAAGAGCAACGTTTGGGAAAACTTACGATACCAATAAGCAGGCCCGCATTCTGGCCCATTTACAGTAGGAAAGACGTTATTCTCTCCCAATGATGCGTTAACACCTTCATGCCATGGCGTCCTCAGCTTTACACAAGTGTTGTCTGCTTTATTTATTAAATTTAAACTTGAGATATAGAAAATTGAGTTTCAAACAGTTTGGCTCCTCGCGCGGTGTCTTATTACAGTGGAGAATCTGTTATTCTTTCCCGTTTAAACGCAAACGTACGCAAACGCAAAGCGCTTAAACGTAGAAAAGAACAACTTTTGGACAATTCTGATATTTCATGTTTATCTTGGTGGCAAACAGTTTGGAGCCTGGTCAGACCCGGCGTCTGATCTGGCTCCAAACTGTTTGTAAAAGAAAAAATAGTTTTAGCGTAAACGCGTTTATCGGGAAAGAATAATAGATTATCCACTATAGCAGCCAAACTGTTTGCAAATGAGGTTTGTACTCGAAGTAAGGCAGTGAAAAGGTTGTCAACTGCAAATATGTTTGGAGACAGTTCAGACACCGGATAACCAGATACCTGATCAGGCTCAAAACATTTTGCCTATCAGATTACAAATTGGCAGAAATTTTATAAACTTATAATTCTCTACGTTTTATTGCACTTCATTTGCGTTTCTATTTTGTTTAACCCTTCCCCCCATAGAAGCGCCTTTTTAGTACATTTAATTCATTCCTCCACTGAAGAGAATAGTTCAATGTATAGAGTAATAAGTGTGTACCATAAAACTTGTTTTCAATATCCTAGCAGATGGTAGCTTAAAGCAGGCTGAACGTAAAGCAGAATGTGCCTTAAGGCACATTCTGCTTTACTTTCAACCTGCTTTAAGTAGTCATCTCTCTTCAAAACTAGAAACAAGCTATGGGGTAAAGGGTTAAACAGGGAAAAGTAACATCTATCCCACTGTATACAACCTGTCACTTTGCTGCCACTCAGAACAACATAAAAAACCTCCAAGGAACCTCTGGTGACACTAAATTGCATTAAGCTTGCCATAAAACTATCCGGAAATACATTATTGTCCGGATATAAATTTCCCGAGAAAGGTCAATTTTCCAAGAACAAGACAAAAACGTTATCCATAATACTTCATGTTTGGAAGAAAATAACAAACAAACAGTATAGTGCTGTTTTTATGACCTCTCTAAGGAACAAATTAGATAATGAAAAAAAAGAGTATTCCGAATGTAGTACATGATAGTTTTAAACCCAAGATGCCTCTTTCGAACCCTTTCACCCCAAAGCGAAACTAAAGTCGACTTTGCAAACAGTTTTAATCCTGACCAGATTTCAAACGTAGACTAACTGGATCAGTTTTATATTTGAAAACAATTACTTGAATGTCAGCGGTGTGGAGCTTGATCAGATATACAAATGTACATGTAATAAGATATCACAGGAGTATTCATAGTGTATTTGATTTATTAAACGAGACTTTTAGAAAAAGATACATGTATATTCTGTTTATAACATAACCTAAGTACGTTGAGCCTGCGTATGTTCGGCACTTATTTGTAGCTGCTTAAAAGTTAAATCAGTGACTCGTACTAAGGCTTAGCGCGAAATATATCTTAGTGCTTTTGAAAAAAGAAGTTCCAAGATATTGAAAGAAGTACTAGTATTTATTCAGTAGAAATATCTATACTAGTTGTTTTAATTATTATTTATAAACAGTTTTAGGTAGATTTAATATTGAATGATCGAATGAAACAAATACTTACATCTACATGAAGTTTTTATGATGTACAGTGGAGAATCTGTTATTCTTTCCCGTTTAAACGCAAACGTACGCAAACGCAAAGCACTAAAACGTAGAAAAGAACAACTTTTGGACAATTCTGATAATTCTTGTTTATCTTGGTGGCAAACAGTTTGGAGCCTGATCAGACGCCGGGTTACCCGGCGTCTGATCTGGCTCCAAACTGTATGTAACTAAAAAAAAGTTTTCGCGTAAACGCGTTTATCGGGAAAGAATAACAGATTCTCCACTGTATGTTATAGATGTAGAACGCACTGCTATTACGCCATAAGTGCACAACATCGTTGCCTACATTACTACATGTAGTTATATATACAGTGGAGAATCTGTTATTCTTTCCCAATAAACGCGTTTACGCTAAAACTATTATTTGCAGTGCAAACAGTTTGGAGCCAGATCAGACGCCGGGTAACCCGGCGTCTGATCAGGCTCCAAACTGTTTGCCCCCAAGATAAACATGCATTATCAGAATTGTCCAAAGGTTGTTCTTTTCTACATTTTAGTGCTTTGCGTTTGCGTACGTTTGCGTTTAAACGGGAAAGAATAACAGATTCTCCACTTTACGAGAAATAAGAAATGGATTTAGTCAACGCTCGTGCCGTCTGACTTGGGTCTCATCTGTTGATAAAAGACATGTAACCTTGAGCACAAACGTAATTGTTAGAAAAGAATACAATTTCTCAATTGTCTTCTTTCAGACCACTTGTTGATATATCTCACTTGGCTTGTCGTTCACCTGACGTTTTGTGTTCAGTTGAATGGCTAAATACATTGTTTAACGTTTATCTGTTTGATCGTGCAGACGCTTAATGACATAGCTGGAACCAAGTTGGTGTCATGTGATACCCTATAGAGACACGAGGAGACCGATAGCACAGCTTATGTGCAATTTACAGACAATTAGAGGCACCGTGATGTCCATAGTGGTATCTAACCATTGTCCTGTCGTAAAAACGGTACTCTTGATGAAAATAAAATTCAAAACTGTTTGCAAAAACTTTCAAGTCGCGATTGACAGCCAAGGGGTAACCATTAGGTATTTGTAGAAATATTTTGAGATTTCCGCTACAAACAGTATGTAATAAGACGAAACTCTGAGAACATGAAACTAGGCATCTGAACAGGATCAAAACTGTTTCAATCAGCGAGTAATAAGAAACGTTGTCAAGTTTATATCCTATTGTTTGGCTTTTGCCATCAGGCGCATTCTGCTTTACTTCCAACTAGCTTTAAGTCAATACTATCCGACTACTGCTTTTAGTGATCATCTATCTTTAATTCTAGAAACAGGTTATGGGATAATTAATTAAGCAAACAGGGATATCGACTTTCTCACTGTACATATCCGATATGAGGAAACGCACGCTTATTGAAATTTTCTATATTTCATGCAAAGCGTTTTGCAAATCATTTCGTTTAAAGGGGTAATAGAAGAATATCCCCATCCCCACATGTATAGCAGTCTATGGTTTAACGTCCTTGATAAACATGAAGTTTTAATAAGACATTAGTTTGTTCAGAAAGTTATTTCTCTAAGAAAGATTTGAAATTAGAACGAATAGATTTGTTTTACTGGAGATAATATTGAGCTCAGGGGTATTGAGCATCTAGAAATTGATTGGACGCCACCTGATAAATGATGTATGTCAAACGAACTTGAAAAAAAATACATCAAATTCAAATTAGAAGAAAGTTTTCATGGAAAATATACAGAAAGACTATAACCGACCGACTCGTAAATCCAATGGAAACTTTCAAGTGACTGCTTAATACATGAAAAAAATAAAACAGAAAATTCCCTTTGCTTTGCATTGCGATTCCATTTATCAAATCCACCGAAATTATACATTTTGCGAATGTCGCTTTATAAGAGATTTTGATATTAACCCTTTCACCACCGATGGCGTCCAAAGCTGAATTTGCGAACAGTTTGACACTTGTATCGATGTTTCTTTATCACAGTATGTAAACTCCGGTGTATCCCTTCCGGAAGCTGCGATCAGCGAAGCGAGACGTTTACCGATATTTTCTCTGACGGATGGATGCAGACCACTTTGACGAGTAAGTTTGTAATAATTTAACACGCCAGCTTATATGAAATACATCACCTACGATTGCGATACAGTTTAAAACATTCAACACACCTCTTCTTACAATGTTGTGATAAATAAACATTGAATCTTTGACATGATCATCGCTGCGTATCAAGTGAAAACAACAGGTGCTTCAAAGAAGTATCGTAAATTCCGTCCATTGAAGCATTTCCGCACCACGCATGATGGAAATGGCAAACTGAATTTAATATCTCGCTAAAATTGTATAATGTACCATGAAAATATCAAAACTTCGTCATAAATAAATCTGACCTAATCTCATTGGCTGTATGTCTAGCTGCAATATGACTGTATAACTAGCTGAAATTTATCGTGAATTAACTGTATGACTAGCTGAGAGCTGTGTCTTCGTTACGAAATAATGTTGGGTGTTAAGTATTTATATTATTGAATCTATAAAATGAAGGCCACGAACATCCATGAAATTTACTCGTTATATATTACATAACAAATTATTCTGACGAGTGTGGACCCAGGTCAGACACGTATATTGGTTTGAATAGCACTCTTAGTATAGCCTGATGTCCCATTTTCTATTGAAAAAAGATAAAGATTAAATATAAATATGGAACAAATCACAGCTAACATACAGTATATACACATTACCAGTTGACAGTGCGATACAGAGTGATGTATTTAGCTGGAGACGTTTTTGGCGGAAATAGCCGATCTGACGAACGCCTTGGCGCGAGTCTGATCGGTTGTTTCCGCCAAAAACGTCGAGAGCCAAATGCAACACTCTGTAGCACACTGCCAACTGGTGATGTGTTTATTATATGCCTTGAATACACACCAGACACAACTAAAAAGTTGTTTAAATAATTTTATATCCAATATTTATTAGTTATTTGAAGCAGAAGAAGAATTTTTGTTTGCCACAAAGAATAACGCGGCACTTGCACATGAACGTAAATGACGTCACGTTAACACCGAAAGCGACGTCAGAGTAAAATACAAAGTTGCTGATACAAGGTGGCTGATACAGACTCTTGTATTTTACTGTGCAAATACACGCGGAAACGCTCGATATCATACGAAGGCATATAATAAAATCACAACTGGTCATACAGTGACTTTTAATAAGTACGCAGCTAGTCATACACTATTCCAGTTTGTAGAAATCGCATTATGTTGTGTTTTTCTGTTTAATTTTCATTAACAGACACTTCGGTTACATTAATTTGTTCTAGCTGCGAGTATTAAATAGTAATGGTCAGCAGAAGTTAGCTTCAGGTTTCGCTGGAACAGTTTTAAATCACGCTTCCACTGCGAGTCGGTAGGCAATGGCAGTGATCAGAAGCTTATTTCAGAGAGATCTTGCTTCTGATTCGGATTTGGTGAACTGAAAGGAATTTATCTTGCAAGTGTACTGGACCATATCTTACAATTGTAAAATAAAGCTAAATCTTATTCGTTTAGCTCGAGTGTGGTCTATTTCGTGACATTTTGTCGATTCGTTGATCGCAGCTTCCGGAAGGGATACACCGGAGTTTACATACTGTGTTTATGTATACTGCATTAGATCTTACGTTAGAACTATCTTGCAAACAACAATATTGAAACAGACGACATTGGTAAGAAACGGTAAATTGAGCGCTGAAAATGATAAAAGACAAAAAGAATATTTCACGTACTTGCTTCAAATAAAGATGAAAAGCTGAAGTTTAGATATTTGAGTAGGCATTTTTGTTTGGAAGCACGGACATTCTTAACAGTTGCTGTGCTTGTAGATTTCAGGATGATATAGTATTCTTTCCCCATTTATACGAAACGAAACGCAAACGCAATGCAATAAAATGTAAAATATGACAATGTCTTGAAACGTTTGGACCTGAACAGACGCTAGGTAATCTGGCGTCTGACCTTGCTCCAAAAGTGTTTGTAATTTACAGAACACATTTGTACCAAATTTCAAACTCTTAAAATAACAGTTGAGAAGATGTTACATGTACCCTCATTTTAGAATAAGTGAAACACTGTACTAAAACGTAGAAAGTGGCAATTTATTCTAATATGAGTAACACACAGTTTGGAGCTAGATCAGACACCGTATAACCCGGCTTCTGATCTAGCTCCGTACTGTTTGCACTTGACATATTAGTTTTATCATAATCGTGTTTATTGCAAAATAATAACGCCTTCTCAACTGTAGTTTATACATGTACGTCAAAAACAGAAAGTTGTCAGACACGCCAGTCAATATATTCATAATTCTAAATTTACCCAATGACATGATTAATAAAGGTACATTTATCTGACGAAAATAATTGCAGCTAAATTTAGATTTAACTTCGTGTGGTGGGGTAGAATAAACAGGGTATGTGATCATTAATGATAAAATGACTTTGTAACAGTACACCTGTTAATCTCAATGTTTGTCTTGTGCTTGTTTTGGATTATTAATTTTTATTCTGCGCAAGAACCTTTTGACACCTGTTTTTTTATTATAAAAAAATATTGACTATTGAATTGATTTCCTTATAACCTGTGGTACTTCGCTGAACACAATTTTTATTGAATATACATCCACATGTTCCAACAAGCAGATTAACCCTTTACCCAATAACCCGTATATGACATTAAATACAGGTGAACACTTAAAGCAGGTTGAAAGTAAAAAATTATTGACTATTGAATTGATTCCCTTATAACCTGTGGTACTTCGCTGAACACAATTTTTATTGAATATACATCTACATGTTCCAACAAGCAGATTAACTCTTTACCCAATAACCCGTATATGACATTAAATACATGTGAACACTTAAAGCAGGTTGAAAGTAAAGCAGAATGTGCCTTAAGGCACATTCTGCTTTACTTTCAGCCTGCTTTAAACAACCATCTACTAGGCTACATAAAAATATTTGTTATGGTAATTGTTCCTGAGGGTATAAACTGGAACTATTTTCTTCAGCGGAGGAATAAATTAGATGCGCTAAAAGTCGCTTCTGTGGGGTAAAGGGTTAAACATCTACTGCATGGTACATGCGCTTAAATGGAAACTTCCAGGCATCCTATCCCCTCGCCACCTCGTTCAGTCTCATCCTGTTTGTCTATCTGTATGTTTCTTTGTCTCAATATTTGTCTGTATATATTTCTTTCTTGCTTTCTTTAATCTCTCACTCTCTATGGCTGTATGTTTTTCTGTCTGTACAGTGGAGAATCTGTTATTCTTTCCCGTTTATGCTTACGCATGCGGAAACGAAACGCAAACGAAACGCAAACGAAACGATAAACGATAAACGCGTTTTGCGTTTATAAGTGAGTTTTGCGTTTATAAACGCGTTTATAAGCGGATTTTTGCGTTTCATTCGGCATACCTTTGTTTTTATCGAGACCGATCAATTATACGAATTAAAATAAATCCGAAAGGTATTTAAATAATTATACTAGGTTTATAGTACCCTTCTTATGCCTACATGTACATGTATGCCTAGATAAAACTGTGAGTGTATACAGTATGACAAGGTGTATAGATTGCCAGAGGCCTTGGGCGGACAATGCCTGCTGTGTACACGTCCGGCTTTACTATCTCCCATATATGGTCATGCTGATGCAGTCACCAATAATTGACATTTTAGTCATGCTTAGTAACTCGGCGTCTGAACTGGGTGGAATCATTTATGTAGACCAGGACATGAGTAACTCGGCGTATGATATTGATCCAAGCATTGGTTCATATCAAATGATTAGTAACTCGGCGTCTGATCTGGCTCCAATCAATGATACTGTTTGAAAATCTTCCCGTCTGAAAATTGCGTCACCTATGCAGTTTGTCAAGATCAAATAAATACTGTTATTCATCTACGCAAACGCATTTTCTCAATATCGCTCAATTTTTATGTGACCTTTGAAAACATTTTTCTATGTACATGTAGATGAGACGCCGATAAGTTCGCCATCTAATCACGGAGCAGTCTGTGATTTCTCCATGATCTAATCAAGATCTAAACTGATGTACATGTACGTTATAGAACGAATTAATATTTTGATTAAAAAACCAGACAGTTTTGTTCTCCATCATAATGCTGAGTGACTCGGCGTTCCAACGAGATCTTAACTGTTAAATTTTATTAGATTAATTAAAATCATATTGATTTCTATTCAAACGGTTTGAATCTATTTCAATTACTTTGGGGGAGTTAGGGGTAAAATTAGTAAAATGTTAAATCGGCAATACATCAGGATCCAAACTGACAGCTTTGATAAAGTCAAATTAGATCTACTTTATATGATAGATTTACACTAGTGTGGCCATTTCTTGTGAAAGTAACCTGACCATAAAAATGACAATTTTGGTGGCGGACTATAAATTGTAAAATTGCCCCCAACAGACTCGCACCCCTAATTAGGATTATGTTTACTTTGATAAGCCAAAGTTTTATTACCCCATATCCGGTTGATGACGCAACGAGATGTCGGGTAGTTACACCACAGAATTATATTATACAAGAATTCCGTGGTAACATGATGGGCAATTATTATACATGTATTGCTGTTTTGACCATGTACAGTTATACTTTACAGATAGATAAAATCCTTCATATTGACAGCTCATCTAAATGTTATGTGACTTTAATTAATGATTCTTTTGAATATGTTGACTCGACACTGGAATAACGTCTGAACTTATCAGGTATGCGTTTAGATGATTTTATGATAATTTTAGATTAGTTTTGTTATAACCTATCATTATATAAACTCCAAAAAGAATGGACCTAACAGGATCTACACAGTTTCAATTCCATGTATAGAATTTAGTACAAATGTGTGAGTGTAACAACATATTTGTAAAAAATCAGAATGTGCAAAATTTGATCATAGTAACTCGGCATCTGATCTGGATCCAAACATTGATGCGAATCAGATGCCCAGTAATTTAACAACTGATCTGAATCCAAGCAATTAACAAATATTTCGGTTGGAACAAAAAGCACCACCATATTTTTAAACGAAACACAGATCGTCTAATTTAACGATCGAATGAGATAAAACTCTTTAAAAAACACAATTCGCACAACTTGTGTATATATAAAGCACTTTTAAAGTGCAAAAATGAGAAAATATCTTTCTTAACGTTGTTTAAACACCCAAAATGCAATGTAAAACCATATTATGACTATTAACTTATAAGTGCGTTTAAACGCACTTACAAACGCGTTTGTAAGTTAATAGATAAAACGCGTTTCAAACGCCTTTCAAACGCTTTAAAACGCATTAAGTGGGAAAGAATAACAGTTTCTCCACTGTAGCTCTCTGTTTGCATGAGTAGTTTTCTGTAAGTCTGCCCTTTTTTTCGGTCTCTTTGTCTGTGTCTATGCCTCTGTCTATCGCTTTGTCTCTGTCGGTATGTCCGCCTTTCTCTTACTCTCTCTCTATGTCTCCATATATGTCTTTCATTTTTTCTCTGTCTCTGTATCTCTGTGTGTTAGTCTCTCTCCACTTTATACAGTCATGAATATGCACGGTAATGATTTTTTTCTATATATTAGCAGATTGAAACTTAATGATGTCTGCCTGTCTTTTTGACATGATGAAATTACCGAAAAAATTAAGATGGCTTAGAATATAATGATTAACAAAACTCATTTTCGGTGAATGCATATGATCTTAAAATACTATTTGCGTGAAGAAGAAAAACATGGTTTTTCATACAGTACGGGACTTTTGAACTTTTTCTGGCCAATGCGTAGTTTACAGCATAAACCGTTTTCATAGGTAGGTTGCACTTTGCTACATCCGGTTTGATTTCAATTTCTCAGAAAATAAGCATGAAAATTTCATGGAAGAATGGTTTTATTATAAAGTATAGATAATTCAATAGATCAAATGAATTCTTTTTTTAAAAAAATGATATTTTTATGAAAATACACAAAAAAGTGAAAATAGATGTATATGAAAAAAATGATTTTTTAATAAAATGGTCTATGTTTTTCATAAGATCCGGGACCCTGTTTTTTATTTGCTATTTCAATAAAAACTTTATGTTTGCAAGTTTGCTTAAATTCGATGGGCATTTTTCACTGTGCCTTAATCCCCCATTATAAAAAAGTGGGTGGTGTAAATTTTGCTACTATCCAGTCAAATCACGCATTTGTTTCATTTGATCTTGACAAACCATTATTTTCAGAGTTTATTCTTATTATGGTAATACAAATTAGGACCTTTTTTGACAAATAGTTTGTATACATAAAGATTGAAAAAACGTAGTACAGTACAAAATAGTAGGAATGTTTGTGTGGTAGTCTTGAAAAATCTCAAATTGTGAAAAAGAGGTCCGGTACCCCACTTGTTTTTTCAAAGAAACTAATTTTACTATCTTCATACAAAGTTTGAAGAATTTGGTAATTACTTTACAAAGGTGCACATAGCCCCGTAAGGCAGACTGAAAGTAAAGCAAAATGTGCCCCCACTCTCTCACATTCACTCTCTCAGTCTATCCGTCTCTCTCTCTCTCTCTTTCTGTCTGTCTGCCTGTCCCTCCGGTAATTATGTCTTTTTCTCACATTCTCTTCCCCTGTCTATCTGTCTGTCTGTATGTCTAGCTGTATCTGTCTCTCTGAATTTGTCATTGTCTATGTCTCTGTCTCTCTCGCTATTTATTTATCTCCACTTAAAAACACATCAATTTGTATGTGGTTACCTGTTATCAACACGTTATGGGATACATGTAACTGTAATGTGAGAGCAATTTGTTAAAGCATTATATTAATCAGAAACCTCATGTGTTTAGCACTAATGCGTTAGTCACAAAAAACTAACATCCAACTCATTGTAGGGAACATCTTACAGTGGAGAATACGTTATTCTTTCCCCTTTTTTAAAAACGCAAACGAAACGCAAACGAAACGCAAACGCATTGTACTAAAATGTAGAAAATAACAACTTTTTCACAATTCTGAATGCTGTTTTTAACCTGGATGGCAAACAGTTTGGAGCCTGATCAGACACCGGGTATCCGGCGTCTGATCTGGCTCCAAACTGTTTGCAATGGAAATAAACGTTTTAGCGTAAACAGGTTTATTGGGAAGGAATAGCATTTTCTCCACTGTAACAAAGGGAGATACATGTAAGTTACTGGGAATTTAAAGCAAGAACACGTTATGTTTGTCTGCTGCAGATAACCGTTTCGCATTTTCTAATATTTCACCATATGTTATCAATTAAATTTTACTACTTCGAAAATTAATTAAATTATTTCTGCCGTGTATGCCATATTATTTTAATTATAATATGTACTTTTCTTCTTTTAACACGACTGGGAAGTCATGAAAATACCGCAATGAAAATGAATATAGAAATAATTTATTTTTTGCATATCCCAATAAAGTATTGCTTTATGCAATATGGAATTTAGAGATCCTCAAATCACAAGCTGTGACATATAAAACAATTTATGCGGTTAACAGTTCTCGTAGATCTAAAAGTTCAAATTCAAATGATCCCGACCAATATCAGATGCTTCGTTGCAATGTACAGTGGAGAATCTGTTATTCTTTACCAATAAACGCGCTTACGCTAAAACAATTATTTCCATTGCAAACAGTTTGGAGCCAGATCAGACGCCGGGTAACCCGGCGTCTGATCTGGCTCCAACCTGTTTGCCACCAAGATAAAAATGAATTATTAGAATTGTCCAAAAGTTGTACTTTTCTACGTTTTAGTGCTCTGCGTCTGCGTACGTTTGCGTTTAAACGGGAAAGAATAACAGATTCTCCACTGTAGAAGACGTTATTCTTTCCCAATAACCGCGTTTACGAAAAAACTATAAATTCCATTGCAAACAGTTTGGAGCCAGAGCACAAGAGGATACAACAGCGTTGAAACAGTCATTTACAGTAAAAAAAAGACGTCATTCTTTCCCGTTTAACCAATTTGGCACCACATGTATCATACGGGTTTCTCCCCTTCACCGCCATATTGTCGTCAACTGCAATATTGCCGTCTGCAAGATCATTTCAACGATATATATACGGTAGTATAACTTAAGATATATTGATATGAGTGTCAAACAGTTTGGATCCTGATCAGACATCGCGTTATGCGTCGTCTAATCCGGTTCCAAACTGTTTGCAAAGTCGACTGTATGCGACTTCGGCGCCGAAAGGGTTAAACACCACTAAACGCAAACGCTATACAGACAAATGTGAAAATTGACAGCTTATTGAATATCCACTGCTTCCTCTCTACAACAACACCAAATGTAAGACAACTATTGTGTGTGTTGTTCAGAGGGAGTTGTTATAGGGAGGGGAGATTAGTACCCTAAGAGTAAATTTGCAAAAGGTTTGCATCCAGATGAGACGCCGCGTCACGCGGCGTCTGATCTGGATTCAAACTGTCTGTCTCTCATCTTTGGGTTTCTTCTGTCAATTGTCCAATACGTACAGTGGAGAAAACGTTTTTCGTTCCCCAAAAACGCGTTTACGCTAAAACTATTATTTCCATTGCAAACAGTTTGGAGCCAGATCAGACGCCGGGTAACCCGGCGTCTGATCAGACTCCAAACTGTTTCCCACCAAGATAAACATGAGTTGTCAGAATTGTCCAAATATTGTACTTTTCTATATTTTAGTGCTTTGCCTTTGCGTTTCGTTTGCGTTTAAACGGGAAAGAATAACGTTTTCTCCACTGTAAGTTTGAGAACATACAACAGATGACAATGTTAAGCAGACGTTATTGCAGTAGAGAAAGTGTAAGACGTACATGTCTTGTTTGGGGAACGGTGGCAAGCATTTTTGTAAGAAGGGAATCGATTTGGGGAGAGCCGTTGAAGACAGAGTGCAATTTAGTACCAATGTATTTTGATTTTAGTGGCAAACAGTTTGGAATGAATGTGATTGTTTTAAACACATACAGTGGAGAATCTGTTATTATTTCCCGTTTAAACGCAAACTTACGCAAACGCAAAGCACTAAAACGTAAAAAAGTACAACTTTTTGGACAATTCTGATAATTCATGTTTATCTTGGTGGCAAACAGTTTGGAGCCTGATCAGACGCCGGGTTACCCGGCGTCTGATCTGGCTCCAAACTGTTTGCACTGGAAATAATAGTTTTAGCGTAAACGCGTTTATTGGGAAAGAATAACACATTCTCCACTGTATGCCTTTATTTGGAAAGAATGACGTCTTCATTGCCAAATTTTATCGTCTGCTTTCATCCTTTAACCGTAAAAACATCGTCTACATTGGTAGAATTGTCTGTAATAAATTAAAAGTCAGATATAGGGCTGGTTTGACAGAGGAATTGTCGATACGAGTGTCAAACAGCACAGGTACTTGACACATACTTTATTATCTATTAACACCCCCCCCCCCTTAAAAAAAAAAATTTTTTTTTTTTTTTACTATACTTCTATTATAGATACAAGGTAAACAGCGCAATTCGACACCTAGTCTTTACTATCCACTTAAACTGATGCTAAAATAGACTCGATCGCCGATATTCTCTTGTGGTATCCTCGGGAAAGGATTAATTTATCAATATCTACTTTTTATTTCATCAAATTCCGTCAAATAACGCCACAGTATGTGAATTATAACGAAAATAACCATCACAAAGTTTTATGTCGTTCTCTTGGTACAGAATTTATTGCCCAAAATAAGGGGTAATCTAGTCTGTTTGCACATTTAACGGCCTTTACGGCTGGAACTTTCACCTAATTTCATTAGAGCAAACACGTTTGTGTCGGAACATGACCCTCTTCACTATCAGCTATATGAAATATACATGTAATTTGGCATGAAATTGACAAGTGAAATACTCATTTCATTGTGAATGCCATTTTGAATACCGGAATGAATTGAATGAACGGAGCGATCTCATTGGTCAAAATTAAACAGGTAAAGT
Source organism: Gari tellinella (assembly GCA_922989275.2). Lineage (NCBI taxonomy): Eukaryota > Metazoa > Mollusca > Bivalvia > Cardiida > Psammobiidae > Gari > Gari tellinella. The sequence continues at coordinate 54,776,635 of OV277866.1, forward strand.
TTCTTTTAATTTTGCATTCTATGTAAATTATATAAAACTGATAATATTTCATTTAAAGATGATTTATAATATTTGGTGAAAGTTCCAGTGGCATAGGCCGTTTATTGTGGACAAATAACAGATCATCCCTACATGTACATTCGTTGCTATGTACCAAGAAAACGACATAAAACTTTTTGATGGTTATTTTCGTTATAATTCACATACTGTGGCGTTAATTGACGGAATTTGATGAAATAAAAAGTAGATATTGATAAATTAATCCTTTCCCGAGGATACCACAAGAGAATATCGGCGATCGAGTCTATTTTAGCATCAGTTTAAGTGGATAGTAAAGACTAGGTGTCGAATTGCGCTGTTTACCTTGTATCTATAATAGAAGTATAGATCTAGTAAAAAAAAAAAAATTTTTTTTTTTTTTTTTTTTGGGGGGGGGGGGGGGTGTTAATAGATAATAAAGTATGTGTCAAGTACCTGTGTCAAACAGTCTGAATATTGATCACACATCGCGTGACACGGCGTCTGATCAGGATCCAAACTGTTTACATGTACAAAGTCGCCTTTGGCACCGTTGGCGTGAAAGAGTTAATGATATTAACAATTGTTAAATTCTTTTCAAGATGTTTTCATTTTTGATAATAGCATAGAAATTTGGAGATAAATTTTTAACTTTTGAGAAACATTTGCACCTATGATTGGGAGTTTTGCACCAAACTCAAAAATATCTGTCGAAAAGTCGATATTATAAGACAATTGCATATTTACATGTATAAAATACCATGCTACATGTAACTGACATATCTTTTCAAACAATATGCTTTAAGCAGACTATGTTTTCCTAATCTGTATCAGGATTTTCAATTAACTGTTGAGAAGACGTTATTTCCCAATAAACACGTGTACGCTATTACTTTTATACATGTACAGTGGAGAATCTGTTATTCTTTCCCGTTTAAACGCAAACGTACGCAAACGCAAAGCACTAAAACGTAGAAAAGAACAACGTTTGGACAATTCTGATAATTCTTGTTTATCTTGGTGGCAAACAGTTTGGAGCCTGATCAGACGCCGGGTTACCCGGCGTCTGATCTGGTTCCAAACTGTTTGCACTGCAAATAATAGTTTTAGCATAAACGCGTTTATTGGGAAAGAATAACAGATTCTCCACAGTACCAATGGCAAACAGCTCGGAGCCAGATCAGACCTCATGCGACTGGGCATCTGATCAGTCTCCAAACTGTTTGCCAATTAGATAAAGATAAATCGTAAGAATTGCTTTTAAAAATGTAGTTTGCTACATTTTAATTAATTCTGTAAATGTTTTGTTTGTGTTTGAAAGGGAAAGAATAGCGTATTCATCTCAGTATATTTTCGGTACACCTTTCATTTCAGCAGAGGATTTAATAGCACTTTTCAAAATGATGTTGCATAATCGTTGCCAGATGAAAAATAAATATTTGATTAATTACCGTGTATCCCAATGGATCAATTACTCATGCCTTTATTTATGGTGAGAAAAGAGGTTTGAACGAAGATCTAAAACCCTTAACCCTTTACCTGATAGCCTATTTCTAGTATTGAAGATAGTTGACCACTTAAAGCAGGTTGAAAGTAAAGCAGAATGCGCCTTTAAGGCGCATTCTGCTTTACTTTCAGCCAGCTTTAAGCTTCCATGTGCTAAAATAATGAAATTATTCCCTATACTATATATTTATGGCTGATTAGATTGGAACTATTTTCTTCAGCGGAGGAATAAATCATATCCGCTAAAAGGCGCTTCTATGGGGGAAAGGGTTAATTGCCTTACTTCAAGTACAGCGATATGTGCACACAGTCTGGATCGTTATCAGATACCGGGTAACTCGGCGTCTGATCAGGATCAAAACAGTTCGACACCTATACCGATGTTTCTTCAGTCTAAATGCATTAACTGTAACATTGAGAGACACAAAAAGTAGACGATATAAGCAGTCCATATTTTGACAGTGAAAAGGTGAACTTTTAACTGTCATGTCGTGATTAATTTTAAACAGTTGTCGTCTACTTTTAATTCTCAAATTGAAATTTTAGGTATTTATACCTAAGAAATATTGAAATGAGTGTCAAACAGTTTGGATCCAATTCAGACGTCGCTTCATCTAATCTGTATGCAAATAACTTTTATACTCGGGATAAGGTAGTGGATGGGTTAAGCAAATAGTGACATAGACATGCATTGGCAAACAATGTGATCTAGATCATGCATCGAGTAAATTGACGTTTAATCAAGATCCAAACTGATGACCACTTGTTGAGCATATCTGCAAATTTTAAATAGGGACATTGAAAATTCAATGTTTTAGCAACACGCTTTTTTCAGTAGACGATATTTTTGCAACCATTAACTCTTTTAATGCTAGAATTTCGTCTGCTTCAAAAGTATCAGCCATCTTGAAATTTTCAACTCGTTGACTTTATGTGCAGTAAGTTTAGCTGTAAATATATCGCTAGACATACAGTTTAGAAGCTATCAGATGCAAGGTTACTCGGTGATCTGCATCGAAACTGTTTGCAAGTTATATTAAATTCACACGTAACATGTTAGAGTGGAAAACACGTTATTCTTTTCCAATGAAATTATTATTTTCAATGCAAACAATTTGGAGCCAGATCAGACGCCGGGTAAACCGGCGTCTGATCAGGCTCCAAACTGTTTGCCGCTCAGATTAACACGAATAGTCAGAATTGTCGATCAGATTAACACGAATAGTCAGAATTGTCGAGCAGTTGTCTTTTTATATTGTATTACTATGCGTTTGAATTTCGTTTGCGTTTAAACAGGAAAGAATAACGTGTTGTCCACTGTACATGTAGTGGTTAAATGTTCAATAATTAGTGCCCGAAATAAAAATTCTCACTATTATAGTGTTGACACAGATAGGTTATAAATGCTTACTGAGGAGATATTGAAAAAAATTAACCTTGCATTAAACTTTCCCATTCATATCCGTCTGCCATCCAGTTCTTATTGATTTCCAGTGTTTACTTTAAATTCCTCAAATAAAAGTTGGCATATATTTTCGAATACACCAGCTAGGCTATTAAACGATTAACAATGACAACGATTTTCTTACCTCTGTACAGTGGAGAAAACGTTATTCTTACCCGTTTAAACGCAAACGAAACGCAAACGCATTGTTATAAAACGTAGCAAAGTACAAAATTTCGACAATTCTGACTTTTTTATTTTAATCTGAGTGGCAAACCGTTTGGAGCCTGATCAGACGACGGGTTATCCGGCGTCTGATCAGGCTCCAATCTGTTTGCAATGGAAATAATAGATTTAACGTAAACGCGTTTTTGGGGAAAGAATAACGTTTTCTCTACTGTATTTCACAAAAACGATTATTTATGTGTTTCTCTTGTACAATAGTTTCACTCAATAAGTATTTGGGTTTGGGTTCAACGTTTTCACTACCAATGTCGATAAAAGACGACTTTGCAAACAGTTTGGGTCCTGATCAGACGCCTCGTGACTCGGCGTCTAATCAGGAAATTTACTGTTTGACACTCGTATCGATATGTTGGCAGTCAAAAAATACTTAAACATGACTCGAAAAAACACTTCAAACGACATTATCAATGCAAACGATACTCTGGTGGTACATGTACAGTGGAGAAAACGTTATTCTTTCCCGTTTAAACGCATACGTACGCAAACGCAAAGCACTAAAACGTAGAAAAGTGCAACTTTTTGACAATTCTGATCATTCATGCTTATCTTAGTGGCAAACAGTTTGGAGCCTGATCAGACGCCGGGTTACCCGGCGTCTGATCAGGTTCCAAACTGTTTTTAATGGAAATAATAGATTTAGCGTAAACGCGTTTAGTGGGAAAGAATAACACATTCTCTACTGTAAGAAGGTTAAAGCAAACGATAACATTGACAGTGATAGAGTTAACTGAACGTTGGTAAGGGAATACTTCAGGCTAATTGAAATATTCTATGGCACTGCATGTGTTTCTCTGCTTCTCTGTATCTCTTTCTCTCACCTCTTCCCATCTCTGTCTCTATATATCTGTCTCTATATCTCTGTCAATATATCTCTCTCTCTCATTCTATATTATCTGTATCGCTGGCTCAGTCTACTTGTATGTTTATCTGTATGTCTATCTGTATATTTGTCTGTATGTCTGTCTGTCTGTATCTCTCTCTCTCTCTCTCTCTCTCTCTCTCCCGCTCTCTCTCTCCTTCTCTTTGTCTCTCTCTGTCTCTCTGTCTCCCTGCCTGTCTGTGTGACCTTCTGTGCCACATTATAGAACGTCATATAGAGTTGTCTTGCAGATGTGTGGATCTGTCTGATTGTCTGTCTTATATACACGTACGATTTCTCATTATTCACCAACCCCTTCCCATTCTCTTGCTTTATTGTTATGAATGTATATCTGTCTGTCTGTTTGGTTGTAAATTATTTTCTATTTATCTTTCCTACATAGTTATAGATCATCATGTATTATTTTTGTGCTTTCCTTTAGTGAAAATGGTTGAGATCACGTAGATGAGTGTATACACTGTACATGTAGATCTACTTAATAACTGGAGTTACGTTCAACAAAAAAAACTAAAGCCCCGTCATCACTGTTACGGTGCTGGTCTCGGTACGCCCCGTTAAAGATGGCCGGAAACCGGGGTGAACTGGGGTGAACCGGGACGTTTTTATGAGAACATAAATTGCGTTATCATATTCCTGGTGTCTCCCCGTTGGACCACAGGTTATGAAACGGGGACAGTGAGAACGGGGCTTAAAGCAGTTCTTGTCTCGTCCCGTAATATCATCAGTTTTACCATTTTCTCTGAAGTTAGTTTATTTGATGGAGGATAATGAAGACACATTAAATTGGTCTATTTCAGCTTTCATGGTAGTTTGTGTCACAGTGGAGAAAACGTTATTCTTTCCCGTTTAAACGCAAACGAAACGCAAACTTTTCAAGACGAATCGAAAGATATCACAAGACAGGATAAGATGGAGAAATATATAAATATTAATACTTCTATAATCTGACTTACGACCTTTTTTGTCGTACGACGTTTCATAAAACGACCCCCAGATCTTTCTCCAAACTGTCTGCACTGGACAGACATGTAACAGTTGCATTACAAGGGCGTTTATTGGAAACGAACATCTTCCAATGTATTACTTAGAAGACTTGACATGAATTTTCAGACTTAGTTGGACTTATTATATGGGTATTTCGAAAACTAAAAATTACGAGGTTTGTCGGGTTTTATTGGTTGAAAAACAAATTAGTATATCCAATTACCCATCAGCACGAATGTAAGATTATAACAACATAACCCAAATCAACATGAAGACGTTTTACAATTGATTTCTGTTACAATTTTTGTTACTTTCTATTTACACAGCGTCTGGGTCTGCATTCATTGAAATGTCAGTTAGCTCATTTACGCAATGACGTCCATATATCCCCATTCGTAGATAAGTACTCTTCAAAGCGAATGTTAACGGTAGACTTTAAACAAGTTATTTATATAAATTATATACAGTAAAGGCTCTGTATTATGGTCATTTCAAAGGGGATTGTTGGTGGTATTGAAATTCGACGACAGTAGCAGGTGTGGTATAAAAAATAAGAACGATCCTTAATGTGCTTTCTGCTTTACTTTCACCACGCTTAAAACATCCACCGATCATTGATACATGTACTGACAAAAACCATTGAATATAGGGTTTCATTGTAACTACTTTAGATATAGGGTAGGGTCACCAAATAAAATGAAAATAGCGTTCCCATTACAGTGGAGAATCTGTTATTCTTTCCCGTTTAAACGCAAACGTACGCAAACGCTAAGCACTATAACGTAGAAAAGAACAACTTTTGGACAATTCTGATAATTCTTGTTTATCTTGGTGGCAAACAGTTTGGAGCCTGATCAGACGCCGGGTAACCCGGCGTCTGATCTGGCTCCAAACTGTTTGCACTGTAAATAATAGTTTTAGCGTAAACACGTTTATTGGGAAAGAATAACGTTTTCTCCACTGTATATGCCATTATTAGCCCTTTAATATGCTGAAAACCAGTTTAACGGTTAGCCCTTCACTGCCATCGGTGCCAAAAGGCGACATTGCAAATGTCAGGATTCAAACTGTTTATCACACGTATCGATATTTCTTCAGTCTAAACAGCCCTAAAGTTAACTTTAAAATATTGCAGACGACACTATCAATTCAGACGATATTTTGGCGGTTAGAGGGTTTGAGCAGACGACAAAGTTTTGCAGTGAACAATTCAAAGCCATTATTCTGCTGATATCAGCTTAAATTGGTATAACAGCACCCCCCCCCCCCCCCCCTTTAACGACCAGTTATACGAACAATTAATACGCAGTTGAATACAAGACTTGGCTTAACCCTTTACCTGATAGCATTGTTTCTAGTATTGAAGATATGTGACTACTTAAAGCAGGTTGAAAGTAAAGCAGAATGCGCCCTAAGGCGCATTCTGCTTTACTTTCAGCCTGATTTAAGCTATTAACTGCTAGAATAAGGAAAGTATTAAATATGACACATATTCATTACGGTATAATTTGGAACTATTTTCTTCAGCGGATGAATAAAATGAATGTGCTAAAAGTCGCTTCTATCAGGGAAAGGGTTAATGCAGAATGAAAGAAATGTGAATTCTCCTGTATGATATTTTAAGGAAATCTAGCAATCTGCATTAAAACATAGAACAAAGCTTGTGTTGGTAGTTTGCATATGGAAAGTTGATGCACATAAGGATACTTTTTTTTACCTTAAACCACAGTCCATGTTTTGGAGAATTGCGTTTGTTTGTTTTGCATATTGTTATTATGGGGTTAAGTCTTGGGACCTAGCTAAGAAATTGCGAACAGGGAGCCTAGTATTTGAATTGAATTGAATTGTTTTGAATAGTTTTGAAAATACTCAAAAGCTAAAGGAAAAATTATACAGGTTTATACATCGACGGTCGAACTAGCCATAAATATGTCAACAACGACGTCACTAAATCCAATTGTGTATGTTTTGCTTAACTGGTCAGTGTTTACTCTTCGATAAAACAAACCAATATTGGACAATTAGGCTTAGAGGGATGACCCCAGCAGGAATATGTATTGACCCCCAGTATAGTATAGCTATTCCCCAGTTACTCGTATAGGCACGATCACTTCCAATACTTGTGATCACTGAATAAAAAAATTCATTAAAAATATGTGTCATAGACAAGAAACAGCTTAAACCCAGATGAAAGTAGAGCAGAAAGTTCCACCGGGAGGTATCTGCTTTACTTACATCTTGCTTGAAGCAAACACCTGTATTGAACGTAAAACAAATGTTTTTTAGATTGTCCGAAAGATCGCGTCTTTGCTGTATTGAAGGACATTACATGTATACAAGGTTATGTACAATCAGTCATGTGCAGATTACCAATATTAAGACATGAACATTGTATAAAATACAGGTGATACATGTAGTTATCAAAGTTCCAGTGAATGCAGTCAACTATACTTATAGTATTTTTATGTGCTTGTCCTGCATTAAGCAGTCACAAGTCTTTAGAAATATTGATAATGATTGGTCATTTTATCGTCGCTGAACATCGGTTTGCCTGTACACTGTGGTGGGTTTGTGACAATACGGTGGTAGTGGGAGGTTTCCGTTCTTTAATATAATGCTATGCCAAGTCAAATAGTTATTAAAATATATAGTTAAGAATGCGTTACAGTGCAGAAGTCATTACTATTTACAAAATAAAATGTGTATGCTTAAATTGGTAATGTTCATTGCAAACGATTTTGAGCCAATCAGACGCCGGGTTTCAAAAATATTTCCACTCAGTTTAATAATTAAGAAATGAACTGATTTTTTCGGCGTTCAAGCGAAATAAAAAACAGAAATCTATCGGCAAATCAATTTTGCAGATAATTTTCTGTCGTTAATTTCGCTTTAACGCCAAACTAATTAGTTCATTTCGTATATTTACAATATATTTGCTGTGATTTCTAATATTATTCGTACACATACATGAATGTTTAATCCATGTTAGAGGTTGATACATGTAACACGAGTAATGTGTACCCTATAAGGAACAGCTACGACCGCATTACTGAAGCTGTATACATTCGTAAGCAAATTAATAAATTCCATTGGTTACATTCTAATGTCATAAAACTTGACAGTTTGTCGCAAATTTGCCGATTTAACGTCATTTCGAAATGACGTCATTTTCAAGGTAGAATATATCGATTTCTTGTCTTAAAGAAATGCCGACAGCTGCTGTTTATGAGGTATATCAATTGTCTTGCATTGTATCTCATTAATAAAGAAGAATTTTAGTCGGTTATCATGGTTTGTTTAGTAGGAAGGCATACATCGGTTTAGAACAAAGTTTATAAACTTCCGCCAAATATTTGCTGTCCGAGTTCCAAAGATTAATTCGCCAATGCAGAATGCATATGCCTCGCCGCCTTTTCGAAACTTATCCACAAGTTCCGCCGTCTCGAAAAATACCGTTTACACGAATTGAACGAACCATTTTTCAATGGATTTGAATAAGGCGAATGTAAATATTTGTTATTACAGTGGATAAAACGTTATTCTTTCCCGTTTAAACACAAACGTACGCAAACGCATTATACTAAAACGTAGAAAAAGACAACTTATTGACAATCCTGATATTTTTTTTTAATCTGAGTGACAAACAGTTTGGAGCCTGATCAGACGTCGGGTTACCCGGCGTCTGATCTGGCTCCAAACTGTTTGCAGAAGAAATAATAGTTTGAGCGTAAACGCGTTTATTGGGAAAGAATAACGTTTTCTCCAATGTAATATTTCCAAGAAGGTATAATTTGCCTCATTGTATTGCAATACGTGTGCGCTTAGTTTCGTTTAAACGAGAGAAAAAATATCTCTACTGCAGTTGAGAATACGTTATTCTTTCCCATTGTAATAACAAAAAATACAAACGTAGTACAATACAAAGTAGATACAAACCCTGATCAGATGCATTTTGTATTACTGTTTGTCATGAAAATCATCATGCGTTACGTACATGTACTGGATTGGAAAGTTTTCACCGTAAGTTGCTATAGTGTGGAATGCGGTGTTGTTGTTGTTGTTTTCTATCCAAATGTTTATTTGTAACTCGGTGTTTGATTAGGCTCAAATTGTTAAATAAAAACTGTAAACGTTTTACAAGACTTAGTTACATGTACTTACAGCAAATTGCATTGAATTTTTAGTTTTGTTTCACTTTATTTTAACGAGAAGACAAAAGCTTTTGTCTCATCTGCGTTGGGTTTTTAAACAATACATATACATTTGCGAAATCGATATTCTTTATATGAACAACAACCCTTATTTATACGGTAGTCCCTCCCTTCAACGGCCTTACGAAAAACGATTCCCTCCTTACAACAACTTTTACCGCTATTCCCAACGTTTTTCTAACCATATCACTGCTGCAATATCGTCTGCTTAACATTCTCGTCTGCTATTTTTCTCAAAGTCAAATATTGTGTATTTTGACATAATGACGCGTGACAAACAGTTCGAATGCAAGATCAGACGCCGCATGATGCGGCGTCTGATATGGATTTAAGCTGTTTGCAAAAGTCCCACCCTATAAAAACTCCCTCCGTACAACACACAAACTCTTTGTCTCCCATCGGGTGTTTTTGTAGAGAGGAAGCCCTGTTTATTGCATGGTTGTAAGTGAACGATTAAAATTCTGCATAATAGCTGCCATTATTGCATTTAATTAATGAACCAAGGAGCATACGGTGTATCTGTACATATTGGCTTGTTTGCAGTTTATAGGTGAGCTTCGTTTATTCATTTAACTCCCTCGAACAACTTATACTAAACATTTCGTCTCCTATTCTTTTTCTTTTTTTTTTACTAAATATAGATTATAGGCACATAAACTACAGACTCATCCATAACTGCACCAGACGTCTTTGTGCCTGATCAGACACCGAGTTAACACATCAAATCTGGATCCAGTCTCTTTGCATTTAACATAGTATAAGCGTTTATTGTAAAAGAATATAACGTATTCCGCTTTAAAACATCTAAAGGTTCGAACGTAGTCTTGTATTTTGTGTAAGATAGACTGTCACTTAAAATCTTCTCTGCTTTTACAAATTATCTATGCATGGAATTTTTGTCAACATGTTAACGTACCAACCTGATCTCAAGCTTCAAGCCCATATCGTCTGCTTGTAGATGTTATATGTCGCCTGCTAGATCAAAATAAGTTTCTATGTTATTTGACCGGCGAAACACCAAAACGAGTATGAAACAGTTTGGAGCCAAATCAGACGCCGATTTTCTCGGCGTTTGATCTGGCTCCAAACTGTTTGCAAATGTTAAAATCAAGTCGGGAAATAGCGTGATGTAGGTTAATGTTGATTAATATCACCCTGTGCTATGCTTGTGCGTTTATGTAATCGAACTGCATGACAATGAGACTGTTCAATGCATAGTCAATGTGGCACGGTTTATTTTCGTCATTAATCAAGTAGTCGAACGGATCAGAATGTCTTTGTCTTCGCGAACAAGTAAACATTTACATGCTTTTCTCGTTTACATTAACCCCATCAACAGCATTTAGCCCCTGTCTGCTTAAACTTACAAATAGTTTGGATCCTGATCAGACGCCGCGAAACGCGGCGTCTGGTCAGGATCCAAGCTATTTGAAGTTCGTATCAATGTTTTCTGCAGTCAGAATGAATGAAATGTAAGTCTATGAAATAAAAGCAGACGACAACTGATAAGCAGACGATAGCGAGGTAGTGAAGGGGCTAGGTCTTTAAAAGAAAACATGGCTCAGTGTTTGATATCCGGGCTCGATCTTGAGGAGATAAGCTCACAGACATTTTAAGACACAGTTTGGCCTGGATAACGCGAACTCCCTTTAGTCAAACTTACACATATTTCTAATGATGATTTTCAGTAGCTCAAACTGGCTTAAGTCGAACATACCTGTATGTTAAAGTTAAAACGTAGCTACGTTACGTTTTAAACATAAAATACATGTACATGTATGTATACAAAAAGTTTCACTCATCGAGGCCAAACTGCAGTCTTACGAAACTGTCACTTACAAATAGTGTACCTTTAAATAGTACATGTTCTTTGGTCATACGCAAACATAATATGCTCTGATCAGCGGGATCATTCAGTAGCCCTCTGGTCATGGTCGGCACCGTTTGCAATTTTGCATTATATACATAGTGTAAAACAACTCTAAATAGTAAAACCATGGACTCCATTTATTGGGAATTGTAATTGACTTTTTGAAGTCCATGGCTGAATGCCTTGAAGATAATAACCAGTTACGTACTAATTCGCCTTGATTGACGATTGCAAATAACTTGAATCCAGAAAAAGATACTGATTAAATCAGCATCTTATCTGAATACAAATTGCTTGACCCTATCACTGATAGTTCCTTAATTAAAAAGGGAAAACTAATTGCAAGGAGGACTAAATGTAAAAGAGCAGAGCAGAATGAAATCGAAACCCTTTTACTGCCTTCCTCAGAGTAAATTTGGCAAACAATTTGGATCCTGATCAGACGCCGCGTCATGCGGCGTCTGATCAGGGTCAAAACTGTTTGACACTCATTACAATATTCATTAATTGAATTTGAGAGTTAAAGCAGACGCCATTGGTTAAAAGCAGATGACGTTATGACAATGAAAGGGACATATAAAGCCAGGATGATTGAACGAGACGTATTTGGAGCTGTTGTAGGTCAAGTATATCGTTCACTGGATGAATCAAGTAGGTAGGACTTACTGACAGATGCTTGGTCTGAAAGTGAAAATAGAACAATGTTTATCTCCTTGAACGCTATGTGTATTGTTCGTCTGCATAATGGTCGTTTGCTACTGTTCTAAAAGTGTAATTTAATTTTCTAAACCTTTCATTTCAAACTAGGGCCAGAATGTCAAACTGTTTTGGATCCTTGTGAGACGCCGATACATTGAACACTCCGTGTCTCATCAGGATCCATATTGATTTGTAACAGTATAGGTTTACATTGTAGCTGTTAGCAAGCTGGAAGTTGGGAGTCCTACATCTGCCATGCAGAATTACAGACTACTTCCAAACAATGTCGTTTGCAGAAAAACTCAATCAAACTCATGTGCCTATTTAGTGATGAAACATTCAATACGCACGTCAAACCTGTTTAAATCCTGATCCAGACGCAACTTTGGCTGCTTCTCGGAAGTTTCGTTGGCTCTTTTTTCAATACATCGCGAAAATGTGATGGAGCCAGAGATTAAATGTACAAGGCGTGTAAATGGGGTTTGTCAAAATCATCTTCATGAAAGCATCCCTCATCATAATATAACATCATTCATCGATGGTATAATATGACATATACATGTAGTATTCCAATAAAAAGTTGAAAATTACAGTTTTTGAAAATGATTACGATCTATTTACATCTCAGTTACATGTACAAATAGGTTTATTTGCTCAGATGTCGGGTTACTCGGAGTCAGATGAGGCTCACAACTACAATGAAACCCCTCCAAACCGGACATGTGTGGGGACAAAAATAATGTCCGGTTTAGAGGGGTTTCCGGTTAAGAGGGGTTTTAACCCAACACTTGTTTCTAGTATGGAAGATACAGTGTAGCTGATTACTTAAGCAGGTTGAAAGTAAAGCAGAATGCGTTCTGCTTTACTTTCAACCTGCTTTAAGCTTTTATCTGCTAGACTATAGAACATATGTCTGATGGTAAATATTCATGAATGTTTTTTCATCAGTGAAGGAATCAATCAAAAGCATAAACAGGAACATTTATGGTGTAATGGGTTAAAGTAATGAAGGGTTGGAAACGGGACCAGGTTTTTGTCCGTTTTAGAGAGAATTCCGGTATTTAGAGGTTCCGGTTTAGAGGGGTTTCACTGTATTTGCATTGGCAACAAATGTTTCAGAACAAACGTATTTATCTACTCATTCTCCACTGTATCTTACATGTCCTCTTCACTGCCACGACGTCAATTACTTTAAACTATTATGATCTTCATTTTTTCACAAGTGCAACCTTTAGATAAAATTAGCAAACTAATATCGTAATGAGTGTCAAACAGTTTGGATCCTGGTCAGACGTTGCGATACGCGTTGTCTGAACAGGATCCGAATTTTGTCTTTTGAAACAACCATTTTACTCGGGTTAAGGCAGTGACTACAGTTAGGAGTTGCTTGGCGATCGATCTTGTTTCAAAACTTTGCAATGACATTCTGCTTTCTTATTCTACATATAGTTTAAGAAATATCGATTTGGTGATGTTTTAAGCGTTTCATCCGCCATGAAATTACGAAATGCCGACGTGCACACGATCTCGTTCCTTTAATTGATATATGTTTTAATAACTGGGGTAATGGTTTAGTAAGGTGATATAGGCACGATTTAATTAAGCCTTTGTCAATCTGCTTCGAAAATAGCACTTTTAAGTATAATCAAGTTAAGTTTACATGTATTTTACATGTAACCCTTACAACTCTAGTCACGCATCACATGCCCATTGCAACAGTGGAGAAAACGTTATTATTTCCCAATAAACACGTTTACGCTTAAACTAATGTTTCCAGTGCAACCAGTTTGGAGCCAGATCAGACTCCAAACTGTTTGCCACTCAGATAAAAATGAAAAGTCAAATTTGTCAAAAAGTTGTCATTTTCTCCATTTTAGTGCTTTGTGTTTACGTTTGCGTTTAAACGGGAAAGAATAACGTTACCTCCATTGTACATGTAACGGTGTACAGTGGAGAAGACGTCATTCATTCCCGTTTAAACGCAACTGCATTGGAATAAAATGTAGAAAATGACAACTTTTTTTGTCAACTCTATTTATTTTGTATGAGTGGCAAATAGTTTGGAGCCTGATCAGACATCGGGTAGCCCGGCGTCTAATCTAGCTCCAAACTATTTGCAATGGAAATAATAGTTTTAGCGTAAACGCGTTTTGGAAAGAATAACGTCTTCTCTCCACTGTATCTGTGAAGAGTACATTCTATGCATGTACATTGTACATGTACAGTGGAGAATCTGTTATTCTTTCCCGTTTAAACGCAAACGTACGCAAACGCAAAACACTAAAACGTAGAAAAGAACAATTTTTGGACAATTCTGAAAATTCTTGTTTATCTTGGTGGCAAACAGTTTGGAGCCTGATCAGACGCCGGGTTACCCGGCGTCTGATCTGGCTCCAAACTGTTTGCACTGCAAATAATAGTTTTAGCATAAACGCGTTTATTGGGAAAGAATAACACATTCTCCACTGTACATTTGTACTACATGTATGCAATAGCGTAAAAGCACCATTAATTTTTTATCAGTGTCTTCAGTTCATAATGCTATATATATACATTGTATTAAATAAATGGATTGGAGAAATTTCGAAACGGGAATCGTCCATTTGAAGTTTCAGGCAGGAAGATTTTAACAGAATTATCGTTAAGGTACAATGTAGGACTAAAACACTTATCGGCCTCATTTAGTTACATGTACAGTGGAGAAAACGTTATTCTTTCCCGTTTAAACGCAAACGTACGCAAACGCAAAACACTAAATTGATATTTTGATATTTCTCAGGATTTCTGTAAAGTTGAGTGGCAAACAGTTTGGAGCCTGATCAGACGCCGGGTTAGCCGGCATCTGATCTGGATCCAAACTGTTTGCAGTGAAAATAATAGTTTTAGCGTAAACGCGTTTATTGGGAAAGAATAACAGATTTTCTCCACTGTACCGGCGTCTGATCGTCAGTGCGTTCAAACACATTTTTCGTAAATACAAATAAATTGCGTTTAGGCGGGGTAAAAATGGATGCAGAGGAGAAGACGTTATTCTTTTCCCAAGATACGCGTTGATACTAAAACTATTATTTCAAGGCTCTAAACTTGTTTCCACTCAGATTAAAACTAATACAGTGGAGAATGTGTTATTCTTTCCCAATAAACGCGTTTAAGCTAAAAACTATTATTTGCAGTGCAAACAGTTTGGAGCCAGATCAGACGCCGGGTAACCCGGCGTCTGATCAGGCTCCAAACTGTTTGCCACCAAGATAAAGATGAGTTATCAGAATTGTCCAAAAGTTGTACTTTTCTACGTTTTAGTGTTTTGCGTTTGCGTGCGTTTGCGTACGTTTGCGTTTAAACGGGAAAGAATAACAGATTCTCCACTGTAACTCATCCATTTTATTGAAATGCGTTTGCGTTGCAAAGGCGTTTGCGTTTAATCACGAATGAATAATGTCTTCTCCATGGAATCAAAGTTCATTAAACTATTTCTGTATACATGTACAGTGCTCCCTCCCGACAACGACCTTCCAAAACAATCCCCTCCTTACAACAACGCTTGGCGCTGTTCCCAAAACAAGAAAATTATGACTAACGCTTCTACTACAGCAATATCGACTGCTTATAATTGTCTGCTGTTTTTTCTCAAAGTTACATATGAATGGACATTAAGACAGAATAAGTATAATGTCGAGGGAGAAACAGCTTGAATCTAGATCAGACGCGTAACGCGGCGTCTGATCTGGTTTCAAGATGTTTGCTACTATAAGCCAATTAATAGTTGTCCCTCCCTAAAACAACTCCTTCCGAACAACACACGCAACCTCTGTTTCCCACGGGGTTTTACTGTAGGGTCGGAGTACTGTACATGTATAGGTTTAAGGACGCTTTCAGTGGGGAAAACGCTAATCTTTCACATTTTGACGCAGCTAAACCCAATCAAATTGCAATTAAATGTAGAAAATGACCGCTTTAATCGGTTTGACAAAGGTTTGGAGCCTAATCAGACGCCGGGATGTTTTGATCTGGTTTCAAACTGTCTGCATTACCATGTATAAGGATTCAGCCGGCTTGATTCCAGAGGTCCCTCCGCCTATGGTTGGCATCGAGCAGAGAGGATCGTGGCAAGAGGTTTGGTAGGGTTCGCGCTAATGAACACATGGTTGGCTCACTGACAAACTACTATCTGCACAAAATGGCCTTCTTCAGTTGTTTTTTAAACTAAGAACTTAGGAATTGAATGATTAGATATTGATACTGTTGTGAAGCAGTGTGGCTTCTGATCAGGCGTCACCTTAAATGTAATTAATGTCTAATCGTGGTCAAGTCTGTTTGTAAAAGCAAATCTGGTCAATCTTGGCAGTGAATTGGGATAACCCATTACTCCATCAATACGCCTTTGTACACTTGTGATTTATTTCCCTACTGAAGAAAATAGTTCTACTTATACAGTCATAAAATAGTTTGTGCTCGATGAAATCATTATCATCCTTCGCCTTCCAAAGGTAAGCCTCACTAAATCATTCAATTCTAGCCTTTATTGTATGACGCATTCTGCCTTACTTTCAACCTGCGTTAAGTGGTCAAAGTATTTCAGAACTAGAAACAGGTTATTGAGTACAAACAGAGTTAAAACAACATTAGTTGAATGTCTAAATGATGTTGGCTTACATTCAGCCCACACAAACAATATGAATAATTCATCAAGTATGCAGATTAGTCCTCGCTGACTGGTCATGCGACGTATCACATGTACATCTTGAAGAGAGTAAATCTGGTGTAATTTAACTCTTCACTTGTCATTATTCTGTTTGCTTAAAAATTAAATCTGCAAAATGTGTAATGTTTAATTTTCATGTTTTCATTTCAACAAAGTTATTGACTGTTTTCAAACAATTTAGTTCCAGATCAGACGCCGAGTTCCTCGGCGTCTGATCTGGAGCTAAACTGTTTGAAAATTCAAGACTAGTTTAAATCGGCAGAATATAGGTTAAGCTATGATTGAAGTGTTTTTAGGATGCGAAAAATACTTACCCCGAATTTAGCACAGAAGACACATATGTCTAGATCCCAGATAAATAGGATTAGACTTAAAGCAACATTACCAACAGTTCCTATCTTATGTTTTAACTGAAATCTGTGTTTGTTTACAGTGGAGAAGGCCTTATATTTTCCCAATAAATGCAATATGTCAGGGGTTGATCAGATACAGTACATGTACACGGTCATTCGGCGTCTAAACAACTCCAAACTTAAAAATGTAGCCACAAAGATGAAACATAATTGGTCAGAATTTCAAAAAAGATACTACTTTTACATGTTACAGCATTGCGTTTTGTTTTCCTATGGTACATGCTCTTGACTGTATAATTTAGAACTATTTTCTTCAGTGGAGGAATAAATTCAATGCGCTAAAAGACGCTGATGTTGAGGCAAGGGTTAAACGACGAGGAATAGCGTCTTCTCGACCGCATTCTTGGAACATCCATTATACAGTGGAGAATCTGTTATTCTTTCCCAATAAACGCGTTTACGCTAAAACTATTATTTGCAGTGCAAACAGTTTGGAGCCAGATCAGACGCCGGGTAACCCGGCGTCTGATCAGGCTCCAAACTGTTTGCCACCAAGATCAACAAGTATTATCAGAATTGTCTAAAAGTTGTTCTTTTCTACGTTTTAGTGCTTTGCGTTTGCGTACGTTTGCGTTTAAACGGGAAAGAATAACAGATTCTCCACTGTACATGTAAGAAAAAAATGTGAAAATAGCGATTTATCCTAAATAATACACGAAGAACTGACGTGTAAATGGGATCGATCGCTTGATTAATGTATATACACATGTACTTGTTAATAATTTGGAAATAAGTAAAGTAAGTTGACCTTCCTGGAAAAAATATACATGTATTACGATTTAATTCACACTATGCGATACGTTATCTATTTCTGGTTTAAACGAAATGGAACGTAAACCTAGTTGTGTGTACTCTTTGACGAGAAATCACATAAAGGAATTTTGCAACAAATTCAATGTATGAATTTTAGAAATTGGTATCCTCTTACATGTATAATCTAGAAATATAGAAAGACAAGGATCCAAGTGTGTTAATCATTTCAATGCTACATGTACATGTAAGTTACCCCATGTGTGCCCAAGATCCTACATGGGACATATTCAAACAATGTAGAATATGATCGGACGCCGCATCATGTAGCGTCTGATCAGAAACTACACTGTTTGCTGATAGGAATTTCAATATAAAACAAAATGAAAATGAAAATGCTGATAAGGCATCCCTTTGATAAAAAATGGACAAATCAAATAAATAAACATGGAAGAATCCACTGGGTATAAATGGGTTAAACTAGAGGGCCAATGCTTTTTATGCTTTCACAATAAGCGTGTAATGCGAAACAATTACAGTGAAGAAAACGTTATTCTTTCCCAATAAACGCGTTTACGCTAAAACTATTATTTTCACTGCAAACAGTTTGGAGCCAGATCAGACGCCGGGTAACCCGGCGTCTGATCAGGCTCCAAACTGTTTGCCACCAAGATAAAGATGAGTTATCAGAATTGTCCAAAAGTTGTACTTTTCTACGTTTTAGTGTTTTGCGTTTGCTTACGTTTGCGTTTAAACGGGAAAGAATAACAGATTCTCCACTGTACATTTGTATATCCATTGCAAACGGTAGGATCAAAACAAGAAGCCAAGTAAGTTTACTGATTAGGATCAACTCTGTTTGAACTCGAGGTAAGACAGCGATTGGGTAAACTAATTATGTGCATGTATACATGTACTGTGTTCACAAAACTCGACATTAACTTTAAAGTACATGTAAGTAATACATGTAAATGTTGCAGAGAGTGCTGTTGGAAATCGCAGTCGTCTCGTAAGAAAACCAGTCTGTTCCAATTACAGTGGAAAATATGTTATTCTTTCCCGTTTAAACGCAAACGTACGCAAACACATTGCACTAAAACATGGAAAAGGACAACTTTTCGACAATTTTGACTATTCATGTTGATCTGAGTGGCAAACAGTTTGGAACCTGATCAGACGCCGGGTTACCCGACGTCTGATCTGGCTCCAAACCGTTTGAAATGGAAAAAATAGTTTTAGCGTAAACGCGTTTATTGGGAAATAATAACGTTTTCTCCACTGTAATGAGTGTCTTTAAAGTGAAGAAGACTCGGTTATATGACTTATTTGAAATAAACAAAATACAATACTATGAATGTGTTTCATACCGTTTATGTTTAATGAAACATTGCGTGTAGATCCATAAACGAGACAGATAAAAATAGCCATGCAGTTTCATCGACGACAATTTCCCAGGTTTTAGCATTATTCTTGTCCGTTTAAAGGTAAACAAAACGCAAATGCATTGCAGTAAAATGTAGAAAAACACAACTTTTTGACAATTCTGAATATTCATGTTAATTTGAGTGGCAAACAGTTTGGAATATTGGGAAAGAATTACGTGTTATCCACTGAAATTACTAACATCAACTGTTTAAAATCAAAACAAAGAACGTATGTTAATTAACGAGTGAGTGTGCATATATTTGTTTTTTAAAATACAAGGTGAATCAAATAAAACTTATGGTAAAACTCTTCCGTTTCTGCCATGTATACATGTACATAAAGAAGACTAATTGATGCTATTTAAAAAGGTGTAAATGAAAGCAATGTGAAAGTAAATTATGCTTTACATATATCTTGCTTTATGTAGATATCTGCAGTAAACACAACCTATAGTTAACTTCCAATAATGGTATTAATAGAGAGATTTTACTGTAAACCCTTTCAGTGCAAATAGTTCGTATGTTGGTATTTAGAGCGAAACTGTGTTGTATTATCTTTAATATATATAAGTGTTACAGGAATTCAACCATAAGTATTGTACGCTGGGCAGTGTGGATCTTCAACCTCCCTGTATTTGCTGCAAATTATCAGTTCTCCGTCCTTCAAGGTCCATGCAATATCATCCGATTGTCGATTAGCTGGGATAACTGGGTCTACATTATTTGCAACACTTATATGAAAATGTATCCCGCTTTTACCTGTAATGTGTTTAAGGTTTAAGACAACGTATCATGTTGCTTAAAATAGAATTAATATACTTATCCTCAATAAAAATAGACAAGTACGTGTTTACCTTTAACTATTATATACAACTGTACTTATGGAATAAAACCGGAAGGTCACATGTGTCGCTTTTAACGCTTACTGTAGAGGTTAAATCAAAATGACAGATAAGTTATGAGTACAGTCGAACTTCGATATCTCGAACTCGCTTAACTCGAAATATCCGATAGTTCGACACATGAATTTGCCTTATTTCAAGTTCGGAAAAGGTGAAAATACCCGTGTTTCAAAGTTAAAACGTGGCTAAGCCGCGTTTTAACTTTGAAATACGGGTATGTTCGACTTAACCGAGTTCCAGATATCGAAGTTCGACTGTACTTTGTATATAGAGTATGGAATGCATAATTTGTTTCAAATAAACTGTTAAAGGCAATACTATCACCACTATTTCAACCCCATTCACTATCTTGCCCCGAGTACAATGGTAACATAAATTTGAAATCAGCGTAACACGGCGTCTGAACAGAATCAAAACTGAATGCCACTAAATTTATTATATTTCTTTAGTCAAAATACCCAAGATTTAAATTTGACCAACCGACACTTGTTTAAATATCATGACGTCATAGCAGTGAAGTGGTTATTAAAAGGGGTATATATTTTTGCGTTTGGGCTAAAACTAACTTTGAAACGTGTCTTGCAGACAACAATACTGAACCAGAATAAAGCGGTGAATGGGTGAAACTCTCCAGAATAATTTGATCATGAAAGGATTAAAACAGTTTCTAGCCAGATTAGGCACCAAGTACTTGGGACTGGCCAGGCTCTAAATTGTTTGCTATTTAAGAAATAATAAATTTATACCAGTGTTCTATCGTGCAATCGAACACTGGTAGGAGTTGAGAGGCGTAGTAATTTAATTACGAGGCCTTTAGGCCGAGTGATTTAATTACAAGCATCTCAACGACTATCCGTGTTCGATTGTTAGATAGAACACTGGTATTAATTTATTATTTCGATTCTAACACATAATTTAACCTTAATTGGTACCGAAGTAACGGCGCTACATTTCTTGGCGTACGCATTTTCGAAGCCATATGACGTCACGTTAGAACGTTTAGCGCGTGAGTGTTCTACTGAAAATTCGAACACCGAGACGGTCCTTCTTCGCTTACATGTATATAGGGGTGTGGGCGAGGTGTGTTAGAATCGGAATTTGACAACTCGGCAACATTTTGTCATTTTCTACATTTGCATTTACTTTGCGTTTCGTTTGGACTTAACGGGAAAAGAAGCCGTCTTCACCGACTTTTATATATGAAGACTTAAATAATTTAAAAGTGGGCAACAAACTATGGCGTTTGTTTAAACCATTGGGTCCTAGTGACGAATATACTCTCTTTACATTGGAGAAGACGTCATTCTTTCCCTGTCAAACGCAATCGAAACACGAACGCATTGCAATAAAAAGTAGATAAACAACTTTTAAAAGAATAATATGTTCTAATGTTGTTGACAAACATACAGTGGATAATCTGTTATTCTTTCCCGTTTAAACGCAAACGTACGCAAACGCAAAGCGCTAAAACGTAGAAAAGAACAACTTTTGGACAATTCTGTTATTTCATGTTTATCATGGTGGCAAACAGTTGGGAGCCTGCTCAGACGCCGGGTTCACCGGCGTCTGATCTGGCTCCAAACTGTTTGCACTGGGAATAATAGTTTTAGCGTAAACGCGTTTATTGGGAAAGAATAACACATTCTCCACTGTATCGGAGTCTGATCACACGTTGTGTTACCTGGCGTGTTTCTGGCCCTAAACTGTTTGCAATGGAAATAATAGTTATAGCGTAAACGCGGGTGTTTTGGAAAGAATAACTTCTATTCCTCTGTACAAAATGTGTACTCGTGCAGATTAGGGAGCTAGGGACCCACTTGCATGTATCGGGATCAGTTTCGTTTGTAAATTGCAATATATTGACGAATATTTACATTCGCCCCGCACTGTTCTTATATAACACTATTCTAAAAAGAGACTTGCATATTTCAATGAATGGTCATTTAAAATCCAGTTCTATAGCCGGTTGGTTTAGGGGCGGAGCTATACTGATCACTTTCAAATAGGTCTATACAGAAGTTCATATGGTAGGCGTGGTTTTAACGCGGAATAATCACGTATGACGTGTGAGTAAATCGGTTTTAAAACACGCGACCTAAATTTAAGATGCTTATAATACAAATATGTCGTAACTTCGTGTGCTTTTAAATGTCTCAAAAGGGGTTTTAAACATATCAAGAAAGTTTAACGGTTAAAAGTCTAAATTTATCCAGTAATTATAATATGTGATTGGGACTACTTTCAGTCCATATATAGAGATCGTTACTACGATTAGCAACGCATAGCAACGGGCAAAGTGTCTATTAGTACGGGTATGTACATTTCTCAGTTCACAATGGAATATAAATATAAAAAATAAATTGCGTACTTCCGTTTTTCATGAGCTGAAGGAACTTCAGTGCTTTTACTAGCAAAGTTAAGCGAGAAGCCATTTGGGCTTCACGCACTTTGCTAGTAAAAGCATTGTAGTTCCATCAGCTCATGAATACCGGAAGTACGCAATTCATTTCTTAAACAACCCTTAATAGTATTAAATAGGCTAGACTAACTCGAATTAATACATGTACCGTGCACCTTTCCGTGACAACCAAAATTGAGTCACAATATGACAAACAAATGACAATATTATATTGCGAAATGACAAACAGTGAAGACCCTGAACAGAAGGCTTCTGCATGAGCTCTCTAACCAGGGTATACACTAGTTGCATAGGACAACTGTACATGTACATGTACACTGTTTGTTAATGATGAGTATACTCGTCTCTCGGGTTGAATGTGTTAAGCTGTCACATGCTACTGTACGACCGACACATGAGGGTTTTACTGTATGCCTTTATCAGGGTACAAACTTTGTATTGATGTTTCGATCGATTAACCCGTATTTAACTTAGCCCTATCTACAGTGGAGAAAACGTTATTCTTTCCCAATAAACGCGTTTACGCTAACACTATTATTTGCAGTGCAAACAGTTTGGAGCCAGATCAGACGCCGGGTAACCCGGCGTCTGACCAGGCTCCAATCTGTTTGCTACCAAGATAAACATGAAATATCAGAATTATTCTTTTAAATTTAGACTTTTAATTGTTCTTTTCTACGTTTTAGTGCTTTGCGTATGCGTACGTTTGCGTTTAAACGGGAAAGAATAACAGATTTTCCACTGTACGTCATAGACGAGTACATTCAACTTTGCAAACAGGTTGGATCCTGATCAGACACCGTTTAAAACAGTGCCTGATCAGGAGCCAAACTGTATGACAATAATTCAAAGATTTATTCAGTCATTTTGCATAAAATATAACTTGAAAACAATACATACGATTCACAGTATTGCATAATACGATATGATGATGATAAAAGGGTTGAAGCAAACAGACAATTTTGGCGATCAAAGGGTTAAAGTTTTGACCTATATTCAAATAGCCGTTTGCTTTCCTATTTTATTTTCTACTATGTACAGTGGAAAAGACGTTTTTTTCCAATAAACGCGTTTATGTTAAAACTACTGTTTCCATTGCAAACAGTTTGGAGCCAAATCAGACACCGGGTAACCCGGCGTCTGACCAGGCTCCAAACTGTTTGCCACTAAAACTAACCTGAATAGCTAGAATTGTACAAAAGTCGTCATTTTCTTCATTTTATTGCAATGCATTTGCGTTTCTTGCGTTTGAACGAAAAAGAATAACGTTTTTCTCCATTGTACAATGTACATGTACATGCATACTTGCAGAGGGACGTTGCGAATGGCATGATACAGTGGAGAATCTGTTATTCTTTCTCGGTTAAACGCAAACGTACGCAAACGCATAGCACTAAAACGTGGAAAAGAACAACTTTTGGACAATTCTGATAATTATTGTTTATCTTGGTCGCAAACAGTTTGGAGCCTGATCAGACGCCGGGTTACCCGGCGTCTGATCTGGCTCCAAACTGTTTGCACTGTAAATAATAGTTTTAGCGTAAACTGGGAAAGAATAACAGATTCTCCACTGTATGAGAGTGTTCTATTCTATACTGCCAATTACAAATAGTTTGGATCCAGATCAGACGACGAGTTACTCGGCGTCTGATCGAGATCCAAACTATTTGAAACTCATACAGAGGAGAAC
Source organism: Gari tellinella (assembly GCA_922989275.2). Lineage (NCBI taxonomy): Eukaryota > Metazoa > Mollusca > Bivalvia > Cardiida > Psammobiidae > Gari > Gari tellinella. The sequence goes on from OV277866.1 coordinate 54,800,793, forward strand.
ATCATTCTCTTAAAATCAGCGCGTATGTTACCAAACGTCTTATCTGGTTTCCGAGGCAAACTGTTTGCGATCAAGACTAAAATTAAACGGCAATATTTTCAATGAATTGTCATGTTCTACATTTAGTGCTTTGAGTTTTAGTTTTATTTGAACGGGACAGAAGAGAGTCTTCTCTACTATCAAAATACAGACTGTTACAAGTAGTAAATGCCAGTACACACCATTTGCCTACTGACTATTAATAAATTAAACCCCACCCACTTTTAACATCTATCATATGAATTTTTAGAAATCGATCCTAATTTAAATCTCAAATTTCAAATCTCAAATTTCAAATTTGAAAATTGAAAATTTCTATCTTCAAATTTCAAATTTCAAACTTGAAAATTCTTATTTCTTATTTAAAGCTCAATTTCTAGATAGAGCTCTTCTAGGAAAATCATATTAAATATTTAACTTTCTACATTAGTACTTAAAAGAGATATATATCTACATGTAGCACTTGCTTTTGTCTATTTACATGTTCATATACCACTGTTGTGTTATTATACATGTACCATGCTTGCTATAAGCATACGATGTATGTTTAATGCAATAAAGAAGAATTGAATTGAACAAAATTGACGTTTCATCACATACTTTTATGTTAATTTTTAAATAAAAAAGGAAAAAGGAAAGGTGTTTTTTTCGTTGTGTGTACATGTAGCACTTTGTACGATACCTGCTGTCAGGCCCCAAAGACACATACTCGGTTAAACAAAGCTATTGGTGTTCGGTAGGTATGTCAAAACTGTAGACATTAATAGCATTGTGTCTTCTGAAAATAGTATCAGGGCCGTAAAGTTTGTTTGCTCTGCGTGTTTTGTAAATGAATGTTCCAAAACGCACCGACTTTATGTGGTTTTCATAATCTGTTGATAATATAACTAATACATTCCATTTCTCAACTTACTGTTGAGTCTCGATCATACAACCACTCCAAATGAAGGGGCTTTATTTATTGAACGTATGTAGCTGCTTAAAGCATGCGTAAAGTAAAGCAAAAAGCTCATTTATGAGCTTTTTGCTTTACCTTCAGCATGTTTGAAGCTCTCAGCCATTTTAAATGCCATAAATGAGTCTTATTAACAGGTGTCGTAAAAGCGGCACTTTAACGGTACATGTACCTTTGGTTGTTGCTTGTGTGATTCAACAGCCAAGTCGAACTCATTCTGTATGCAGTGGAGAATCTGTTATTCTTTCCCGTTTAAACGCAAACGTACGCAAACGCAAAACATTAAAACGTAGAAAAGTACACCTTTTGGACAATTCTAATAATTCATCTATATCTTGGTGGCAAACAGTTTGGAGCCTGGTCAGACGCCGAGTTACCCGGCGTCTGATCTGGCTCCAAACTGTTTGCAGTGAAAATAATAGTTTTAGCGTAAACGCGTTTATTGGGAACGAATAACGTTTTCTCTACTGTATGCATAAAGAAGCACTAAAACCAAAAAGAAGACTGTATCTAATTAAAGGCATGTGTGTTTATTGCTGTAACTATGTTTTTCATGTACACGTAACATATGATAATATATCTAGAGCAATAATAGTTGTATGATACATACAAAATGAGTATGGCAAAAATGGTTTGACCAGTCCAGTACAATTTCGCTATTACGATCACCCAACCAAAGTGTACAATACTACATGTATAATTGCATACATGTAACCCATTGTCTTAATACGCCTTTGTTTATATTTTATCTATTTCTCTACTGAAGAGAACAATCCAACTTTATGCGCTCATGAATATGCTCTATAAGAAATATTTCTTATAGCCTAGCAGATGTAAGATAACAACAGGCTGAAAGTAAACAGACTGTTCTTTAGAGAGTATTCTGTTTTACTTTTAACCTGCTTTAAGCAACCATATTCCTTCAATACCGATAACAAGTTATGAGGGGACATGATTATTCATGTACTGGGATGAAAATAAAGCAGAAAGTTCATATACAGTGGAGAATCTGTTATTCTTTCCCAATAAACGCGTTTACGCTAAAACTTTTATTTGCAGTGCAAATAGTTTGGAGCCAGATCAGACGCCGGGTAACCCGGCGTCTGATCAGGCTCCAAACTGTTTGCCACCAAGATAAACAAGAATTATCAGAAGTGTCCAAAAGTTGTTCTTTTCTACGTTTTAGTGCTTTGCGTTTTCGTACGTTTGCGTTTAAACGGGAAAGAATAACATATTCTCCACTGTACTTGTTTCTGTTTAGGTTGTCCAAATGGCTGGTTCCAGAATGGCGTCAACTGTTACATGTTTGCTGACGATGAACTACGAGTGTACGAGAAACGGGAAAGAATAACAGATTGTAGTATTTTTTGCATTTCTTTCGTCCTACATGTACTTAAAAGTTAGGGAACAGAAAATGCTATTCGTTAACCCTTTCACTCTCAATGACGCCTTAAAGCGCGTTTGCAAACAGTATGGTTCCTGATCAGACGCTGCGAAACGCGGCGTCTGATCAGGACCCAAACTGTTTGACACTCTTATCGATATTCATTAAGTCATACAGCCTTAAATCTAACTTTGAAACGTAACATTTAGACAACAATACTGATGCAGACGACAATAAAACGGTGAAAGGTTATAAATCTCCCGAATAATTTGATCATGAAAAGGTTAACGACACGCAATGCAAGACAATGAAGGAATCATACTGAGTTTGAAAATCCTACCGATTTAGTTTTATTTGAATGCCACACATATTGGAACCTGATCAGATGCCCAATTATACGGCGCCTAATCAGGCTCAAAACTGTTTGCTTTCAGATTATAATAAACACGTTAGTGTTTTTCAACAAAATATATTCTTTTATACTTAATTTAACTCTTTCACGTCCAAGTCTTATTGTATGCTCTACCCTCTCATCGTTAAAACATCGTCGGCATTGATATTGTCGTTTGTACAGTGGATAATCTGTTATTCTTTCCCAATAAACGCCTTTACGCTAAAACTATTATTTGCAGTGCAAATAGTTTGGAGCCAGATCAGACGCCGGGAAACCCGGCGTCTGATCAGGCTCCAAACTGTTTGCCACCAAGATAAACAAGAATTATCAGAAGTGTCCAAAAGTTGTTCTTTTCTACGTTTGAGTGCTTTGCGGTTGCGTACGTTTGCGTTTAAACGGGAAAGAATACCAGATTCTCCACTTTAATATAATAACTTCCTCTTCGCTGTATTTGTAATAACTCATTCATCCCTGGAACTTTAAATCGACAACTCCACTGTCCAATTAAGCCAAGTTCATTTTTGATTATTTTGGGTAAGTTTTAACAATATGTTGCATAAAGACAAACAGTACAGACCCTGATCAGAGCTCTTCTACAGGAGCCCTCTGATTAGGGTATTCATTGTTTGCATAGGACAAGTGTACTCCTAAGATGTACACTGTTTGTTACTGACGAGTATACTCGTCACTAGGATTGAATTAGTCACACCTTCTACACGCTGTAAGCGACATTGTACAAATGTAATACCGCTGTAAACACTTTGGTTCCAGATGAGACGCCGATGTACACGGAGTCTCATCTGGATCAAAACAGTTTGATAAACGTACAGTATGATATGTTTTAAGGACAATACAGATAGATGAACTCTTTAAATGTTTGCAGAAGTTAAAAAGTGCAGACGCTAATGACATAGCGGGCAGAAGGTTACAGTAGTTATTTCCCAATGAACACGTTTGCGCTGAAACTACTATTTCCGGTGCAAACAGTTTAGAGCCAGACCAGACGCCGGGTTACCCGGCGTCTGATCAGGCTCCAAACTATTTGTCGCTCAGATTCAATTTAATAGTAACAATTGTCAAAAGTTGTCCTTTTCTACATTTTTATGCAACACATTTGCGTTTAAACAATTTATGCCCAGTGGATTCTTCCATGTTTATACATTGGATTAGTCCATTTTCTATTAAAGCGATGCATGGTCAAAAAAATCACTTTCATTTTGTTTTATATTGAAATTCCTAACAGCAAACAGTGTAAACTCTGATCAGACGCAGCATTATGAGGCGTCTGATCAGAGTCTACACTGTTTGCCTATATCCCATATATGGGATCGTGGGCACAAATGGGTTAAACGGGAAAGACTAACGTTTGCTCTACTGTAACATTATTAATGCTGTTTCGTTTGAGTGGTCGTAATAGCGAAGTGTTACTGTAAATGATACAGTGGAGATAACGTTATTCTTTCCCAATAAATGCGATTACGCTAAAACTATTTTTTCCATTGCAAACAGTTTGGAGGCAGATCAGACGCCGGGTAACCCGGCGTCTGATCAGGCTTCAAACTGTTTGCCACTCAGATCAACATGAATAGTCAAAGTTATCGAAAAATTGTCCTTTTCTATGTTTTAGCGCTTTGCGTTTACGTACGTATGCGTTTAAACGGGAAAGAATAACAGATTATCCACTGTATGATACTATTATAACAGATATTGCCGATTGGATTCGGTTTGCCTTAAACAAAAAGCAATTATGCAAAAGTATAAATTAGTAACAATTATTTACAGACGAATATTGCTCCTAACCTTACCTAGAAGCATGCAAACTCTTTTCCTGAAACTCTTAGAATAGGAACTACCCTTGACCCAGAAATACGGTGACACCTCTGAACCCCGAACCCCTCTAAGCCAACGAACCCCTTCAAACCGGGAGTTTGTAAAGAGCGAACAAAATAAAGGTGAGACGCCGTTAGTTATTCCCAATAAACGTGTTTATGCTAAAACTCATTCAGATCACTGCAAACAGTTTGGCGCCAGATCAGACGACAGGGTTAACCGACGTGATCTGGATCCAAATGAATTGCAACTAATACATGTATAAAATGAAACCGTATGGTTTTCTAAATTTTGTTACATTCATTTTCACATCGTACCATTTCACTCGCAATGACGTCATCAAGCGTATTTTCAAACAGTTTCAATCCTGATCCGACGCCGTGGCGTCAGATCAGGATCATTAAACTGTTTGCCACTCGTTTTATAATTACGTCAGTTATACTGCCTTAAATCTAACTTTGAAACGATATTGCAGACTACAATATTGAAGCAGACGACAATATGGCGGTGAAAGGATAAAACCCGCACGATAAATTTGATCATGAAAGCGTTAAGCGAGTCAGAAGAATGTCTTCTTCCAGTTAAATGTCCCGACATTAACCACATACATTGGAGAATCTGTTATTCTTTCCCAATTAACGCGTTTACGCTAAAACTATTATTTGCAGTGCAAACAGTTTGGAGCCAGATCGGGACGCCGGGTAACCCGGCGTCTGATCAGGCTCCAAACTGTTTGCCACCAAGATAAACAAGAATTATTAGAATTGTCCAAAAGTTGTTCTTTTCTTCGTTTTAGTGCTTTGCGTTTGCGTACGTTTGCGTTTAAACGGGAAAGAATAACAAATTCTCCACTGTAACTGCCTTTGTCAGAGTTCGAAGAATTTATTCTTTCTCATTTTACTCTTTCACTGCCAAGTTTTATCGTCTGCTTAAACACTCTTACATGTACAGTGGAGAATCTATTATTCTTTCCCGTTTAAACGCAAACGTACGCAAACGCAAAGCGCTAAAACGTAGAAAAGAACAACTTTTGGACAATTCTGATATTTCATGTTTATATTGGTGGCAAACAGTTTGAAGCCTGATCAGACGCCGGGTTACCCGGCGTCTGATCTGGCTCCAAACTGTTTGCACTGCAAATAATAGTTTTAACGTAAACGCGTTTATTGGGAAAGAATAACACATTCTCCACTGTACACGTACCTCCAAAATATCGTCTATATTGGAAGTGTCGCCTGTAATATCTTTAAAGTCAGCTTTAGGGCTGCTTTACTTGGAGAAATGTTGATACGTGTACGAGTGTCAAACAGTTCGGATCCTGATCAGACACTGCGATACGTGGCGTCGTTTTAGGAACCAAACTGTTTGCAAGGTCGCCTTTTGGCGCCGTCGGCAGTGAAAGAGTTCAACGAAATGAAATGCAAACGCAACTTAATTATTATAATCAAAATTGAAGTCGTAAATGACTGGTTGTTGAACATGTAGGCGATTCGTTTTAATCTGAATAGAAGACAGCTTGAAGCTTGGTCAGACGCCGGGCTACCCTATGTCTTATCAGGCACCAAACTGTTTGCAATGGGTATAAGGTTTTCAGCATTAACATTTATTGTGAAAGAATAATGTGTTCTCCGTTTTTCAGTGGAGAAGACGTTATCCTTTCCCGACAAACGCGTTTACACTAAACATACCATTTCAACTCCAAGCAGTTTGGATCCAGATCAGACGTCTGGTAACCCGGCGTCTGATCTGGATCGAAACTGTTTGCCACTCAAATTAAACTAAATAGCTAGAAATGTCAAAACATTGTAGTTAATCAACATTTTACTGCTTTGCGTTTTCGTTTCGTTTGTGTCTTCTCCACTGTACAATAAACCTTTCTACAGTGGATAAAACGTTATTCTTTCCCAATAAACGCGTTAACGCTAAAACTATTATTTTCACTGCAAACAGTTTGGAGCCAGATCAGACGCCGGGTAACCCGGCGTCTTATCAGGCTCCAAACTGTTTGCCACCAAGATAAACATGAATTATCAGAATTGTCCAAAAGTTGTACTTTTCTACGTTTAAGTGTTTTGCGTTTGCGTACGTTTGCGTTTAAACGGGAAATAATAACGTTTTCTCCACTGTATAACGACAACTACATGTAAATTAATGCAATAATTATGCGTATAAGGTAGGTAAGTGACTGCTTAAAACAAGGTGGACGTAAAATAGAAAGCTCCTTTCTGTTTCATTTTCGTTTTTGCTTGAACTGTCACCTGCCTGTTATTTTACAGTGGAGAATCTGTTATTCTTTCCCGTTTAAACGCAAACGTACGCAAACGCAAAACACTAAAACGTAGAAAAGTACAACTTTTGGACAATTCTGATAATTCATGTTTATCTTGGTGGCAAACAGTTTGGAGCCTGATCAGACGCCGGGTTACCCGGCGTCTGATCTGGCTCCAAACTGTTTGCACTGCAAATAATAGTTTTAGCGTAAACGCGTTTATTGGGAAAGAATAACAGATTCTCCACTGTATCAATAAGCCTTCTTTTCCGTGGATGTTATAAAGAGGTTTTACTGTATTTACAAACTGTTTGAATATCGATCAGCAGCCAATAACAGTGGAGAAAACGTCATTCTTTCCCGTTTAAACGCAAAAAAAACCCGCAAACGCATAGCAATAAAATGTAAAAAAAAATATTGTTTTATCTGAGTTGCAAACAGTTTGGAGCCTGATCAGATGCCACACTGATTGCAATGGAAATAATAGTTTTAGCGTAAACGCTTGTATTGGGAAAGAATACCGTTTCTCCACTGTAACTCGGTCTCAGATGATGATCCAAAACTATATGCTTCTCATATCAATGATACTTTGGTCAAAACCACTACATGTACAATCTCAATTGTAGAAATTTAACGACATTGAAGCAGACAGTATTTTGGCAGTAAATGGGACTACAGAGGGTTAGTAGGGGTTTTATTGTCGTTCACGCAGTACAGTTAAATTAAGGAAATGATAACATTTTGAAAATTCTGAAAATTTACATTTATATGAGTAGCAAATGGACCTAAAGATTTTAGCATAAACGCGTTTATTGGGAAAGAACAACCTCTTCTCCACTGTAAAGAGCTTTTACATGTACACTCACTTACCCATACCCATTTACAGCAAACTTTTGGCTTAGGTTTGTTTAAGTAAGCTTACAGCGGACAAGACTAAAGTTATTCTTTCCCGTTTGACGGAAACTACAGTTAAACCTATCTATTATGGCCCCTTTATTGTGTGAAGTATAATGTATTTAAGACAGGTGACAACTTAAAGCAGGGTGACAGTAAAACAGAGAGCTCCTGTAGGAGCTTTCTGTTTTACTGTCACTTTGCTTTAAGCTGTCATCTGACTTGTATACAATCGATAAGCAACCTTTCTAGTGGTCGTCATAAGGAGGCTTTACTGTTAAATGTAATGCAAATACAATTCTATAAAATGTAGAAATTTGATTTTTTTGAAAAGGTAACCGTTTCAATATGAATAACAAGCAGTTTTGAGCCTGATCAGACGCCTGATTACCCGGTATTTGGTCTGGCTCCAGACTGTTTTACCGTTAACATAAATGTTACCCTGATCCTACCGTAACATAATCTGCTGAGAAACTGTTGTCTGCAAAATTATTTAATTAAGATTTAGATCTAAACATATTTTAAATATTAATGAGAAATTTAAATGCAAGTGCCACAAACTTCGGATCCAATTCAGACACCGCGTAACGGGGCGTCTGATATTGATCCAAACTACAGTGGAGAATCTGTTATTCTTTCCAAATAAACGCGTTTACGCTAAAACTATTATTTGCAGTGCAAACAGTTTGGAGCCAGATCAGACGCCGGGTAACCCGGCGTCTGATCAGGCTCCAAACTGTTTGCCACCAAGATAAACAAGAATTATCAGAAGTGTCCAAATATTGTTCTTTTCTACGTTTTAGTGCTATAAATGCGTTTGCGTACGTTTGCGTTTAAACGGGAAAGAATAACAGATTCTCCACTGTATTTGCAAACACAGTAGAGAAGACGTTATTCCTTTCCAAAAACGCGTTTACGCTAAATCTGTTATTTTCATTGCAAACGGTTAGGAGCCAGATCAGACACCGGATGACATTAAAATGGATAGTCAAAATTGTCAAAATGTTGTCGTTAGCTTCATTTTATTACAATGCCTTTGCGTTTAAACGGGAAAGAACAATGTTTTAATTTTCTACATTTTATTGTGATGCGTTTGCGTTTCGTTTGCGTTTAAACGGGTGAGAATAACGTCTGCTCCACTATACCAGCCAATTCACGATCGGCAGGATAAGGGTAAATATAAACAGGTAAATAAGGAAAGAATTACGCCTCCTCCACTGTATTCAGGAAAAAACAGAAATATAACATATTAACCTAAATATCGTATTGTATACTATTTTATAAAGCAGTAATCTTTTCTTCCATTAATGGGTGCTTAGAGTCAATTGATGATTTTGTACCGTTTTCAGTGCGGGCTGTTTTATTACGTTCAGTGTTACTAGAAGTCCCGTTTTTGGACTTTTTGGGACTTCTGTACCCGTATACGTCTCTGTTTTCGCCGCACCTGCACGATCTTGGAAACAAAATTCTCCTAAAGGCATTTCGGAATTCAGTATTAAATATACTATAAATAATAGGGTTTAAACATGAGTTGAAATAGCCTAACCACGTGAGTATCTGGAACCATATGATCGGCGTACACTTGCAGTACGCTTCAACAAGATTGAGAATGAAGAATGGAAGCCAACAGAACAAGAAAGTGCCCATAATAACACCGAGGGTCACAGCCGCCTTGTGGTCACTGAGTCGAGACGAGTTCGAAGACCCTCGGTTCTGATCTTGCAAATTGTTGTGAACGAATGTACTTCTAATACTTTTCACTTGCGCACGGGCGTACATGTATAGCTTACAGTACAGTGCTAACATGACAATACACGGAATATAAAAGCTTATAGTGGACGAGACAACTGCGTAGGATCCACTGATTTCTAAGATACAAACATTCGGCGGCAACTCGACGCTCTCCTCGCTCTGGTGCCAGCCGGCATTTATTGGTATAAATGACAGAATGATTGACACCGTCCAAACACTTCCTATTGCTATGGCAACTTTTTTCCAGTTCATCCACCTTGCATATTGAAGCGGATCACGGATATGTATGTACCGATCCAGAGATATTGTACAAAGGTTTAAAATAGAAGCTGTTGAGCCCATAATATCCGACGATATCCAAATATTGCAATAAACCGAACCGAAGAGCCACTTTCCAGTGATATCATTTACCACTGCAAATGTCATCACCATTAACGACATCCAGAGATCGGCAACTGCTAATGACACTATGAAATAATTATTTAAACGTTTCAGGCGCCTGTCCGTAAATACAGCAATGCACACCAGAACGTTTCCCGACACTGCCAGAAACACGATCAGACACAGCAGAGTTCCGATTATCACTTTCTTGGGAACGCTTTCTTCCTCCGCTTCATCTTCATTTGTTGAGGACGAGTTTGTTGCGTTTTCGAACGATGTCGAGGACGCCTGTAGTGTTGAGCTGAGCACGACGGTTGATATCGTGCTGAGGGCCCCGCCCCCTATAACTGTATAGTTAGTCATCGTGGCAAACTTGATATCCTTCTTGCGTATTATATCCAATATAAAGTGAAACCGTTCTATCACTTCCTAATAAATATACATTTAGGCCGACTTTTCTGAACTTTGAACTAGTTTCACCGTGACTATCCAACTAGGGTCATCACAGAATTAAAATTCGATAACCAATTATCACATTATTCCGAAAATTGATTCATGGTCTTGTTTAAAATCCAAACAGTGGAAAACGGTAAGTTTAAAACTCGAATGACACGCAGCGATGTCACCGTGATTAAACAGGAACTTTCTCACACGTACGCTGCTGTCACCGCCTTATTAATATTCCACACACCATTACTCCGTGGTAAAACATAGTTTGTTCGGATCTTCGCTTAATCATACAAAACTCTCAGGTCATTTTAACAGAACCATAGAATGAATTGTTCCCCACTATATATCTAACTGAAGAATATATATAATTCTCATCGCAAGGCCCTTATGTCAACAAATATATGCCCGTATTCATCGATCTTCTTTTGCTTACATTCGCCGTCAATCTACCGGTGTTTTCTCGATTCAATACGCTCTAATGCTGTTTAAACATTTATTTACTTATGTATAAGTAGACATTCTCTTAGCTTCTCGTTGAAGGAGATCGTTTTTCGAGGGCTTTGATTCTAATGATTTCTCAAGATGGCTTGACAAAATTTGATTTGTTTAATGATTTAAAATTGATCCTGCCAACGTATGAACCATTAGTATTCCTGACAAATATTTGAAAGTTTAACGGTATATCAGCAAATATGTAAATGAGTAATGTTAGCGGTACCTATTACAAAGCCGCTATAGGATAGGTGCTCCACAATAAACCTGACCTGTATGATTTGTCCTTTCACTGAAAACATTTTATCATCATTTCAACAAAGACGATCACATAATGACGATTTTAATGAGCTGGTTATGTTAATTGAACGAGCGCTTTCCTCTCATCGGGGGGTATCGGCAAAGAAACTTTGATGAGTGGGGTACAGAAAACCTGTTAATGGTAAATGATCGGTGTTGAATCTGTAATCTGCTTACTAATTTAAAAAGTAAATCACTGATGCACACTGCACTGTTAACAAGTAAATCCTTTAGTTAATCCAGTTAAACTATCAGTAATGGGAATCTAGCACACAATTCGGCACTAATATTTGCTATATTAGCGGTTCAATTCCATTCAATATGTTTTACTTTTATTTTCCTGATTTCAAGTTCTAACAGGCGATAAATTCTGACATATCGACAAACTCGTGTCAATAGGCGCTTGATTACGGCACGCAAACAATTTATACCAGAATAACAGACTAACTTCTCAGTTCACAAATGGTCTTTAAGAACTGAACGGCCACTCCTAGCTATGTGTCACACGATTTTGGCACTAGCATCAACTCTATGGAAAAATGATTTATGCAAATAGACCCATCATCTCAAATTTGCCTGGACTTGGGAACACTATCATACAATCCTGCAATTTATATCTGTAATGTAGCTGTCATAGTGTTCTATTAAACTGATCGAATTACCAGTCTTTTCAAATTGCTTGTGTCATCAGAACAACCGCGATAATTCTTCTTGCTAGTCGTGTTAATACAATAGAAGGTGATTAACGACATCCCCGATAACATTGCCCGTGTCCGCCGCCAAAGCCATCGCCTTTACAAATTGTCTTCATCTCCCGGGTAACAAGCATTAATGGCCTGGAAAATACCTTTATTCCTCATGAGACAAAATTAGTCTTTGAAATCAGTTAATGCCCGAATTCCGGTATTCAAGTTATTTCCAGCCAACAATTTTGTTTTGAGTCGCACGTACGATATTGGAATCGACGTCTTGTATATACTTTAAAATAATATAAATAAACACTGATTCTTCGCTGGTAACTCCACTTTTACTTTCTGTTCGAGCCGATATAATCCAGTAGGAACTATGTCATATTGATTAAACGTGCCATGATTAAACATCGATGCTATTTCTCCGTCTTCTCTTCAGTGTTGTCAAGTAGTCGAATCTGTTCGTTTCACCAAGACTGTTCGGCTAGAGACTGAGCCTGCAAATAGAAAGACACAACCGTTATGCAACTGGAGGCAATAACTTTGCGAGAAAATCTGCGCCTTACAAGAACCGTATGTTTTAAATCCCTACACTGACAGTTTAACTGAGCATGGGAATTAGCAATAATGAGTTTGTAATATGCATCAGGTAAACAATGAAAGCTGTAGTTAGCAACCGCTAAAGAGAGGATAAATATATATTTTAGAATATATGGCAGCTGAATGTAGGAAAACAGTAATGCAGAAAGCTCCTAAAGGAGCTTTCTGCATTAATATTTGCCTTCATTACGCGGCAATCAAAATTTTAAAATCATAATGAGTCTTAATTCAGGGAAGCTCAATACACGTCTGCCTGTATTTTATAACTTTTCCAAAATGGAGAGGAAGTCCGCTTAATATATTTGGCTTGACGTTACGCCTGCTTAACAATCTGGAAAAGTTTTGAAATAGTGATACAATGTATCACTATTTCAAAACTTTTCCAGATTGTTTAGGAGGCTGGAACCTGGTGCATGTAAAGCACTATAGAACTAGGAAACTCATAAACAACAACAACAACAACAGCAACTACTACTACTTTCTCTAATACTTCAGCTGTACCATTACAAAATATACTGCTGCTATTGATGATAATTCTACTACATGTACTTCACATTACTGTTGCTAACACTATATTTTCTTCTACAATCACTTTTACAACTTCTCTATTACAGTGTTCCCTCCCTACAACGGCCCTTCCAACAACGACTCCCTCGATACAACGACCCTTGCCGTAGTTTTCTAAACAGGTCAATTATGTCTTACGCTTTTACTGCTGTGATATCGTCTGCTTAAAATTGTCGTCTGCTGTTTTTCTCAAAGTTACATGTTGGACATGAAAACATGATATTTGACCTAAAACAACCTTTATGACGAGTGAAAAACAGCTTGAATCCAGTTCAAACGCCGCGTTACGCGGCCTCTGCTCTGAATCCAAGCTGTTTGCAAATGTAAACCAATTTCCCTCTTTATAACGACTCCCTCCGAACAGCGCACACTTTTTGTCTCCCAGTGGGTGTCGTTGTAGAGAGGGAGCGCTGTACTAATACTGATGATGCTGATGATAATACTTCATAAACGAATACTATTGTATGTTATGGTACAATTAGATATCTGTTGAATATACCGGTTTGATGAACCGGTTTGAAATGAAACAAAGTTTTAAATCATTTTTGACTGCGATCACCCTTTCCATTACTGATTGATCGTACCTTTAACACCTTCACTGTCATGATGTCATAAAACTAAACCAATTTTTCGTTTGCCTTATTTCTAAAATTTAAATTTTATGTATTTTCACTTTATAAATATTGACATAAGTGCCAAACGGTTTGATTCCTGACGCTGCGTACATGTGAATATGATCAGGGTACACACTTTTTTCAAATCACAACTGTACATGTACATGTACCCAGGGTAAGGCAGAGAAGGGGTTAAACCAATTATACCAATACAAACATTATATAATCTCCCAGTTTAAATCCAGGTGATACCCAGTTAACCCATTTGTGCCCACGATCCCATATATGGGAGATACATGTAGGCAAACAGTGTAGACTCTGATCAGACGCCGTATAATGCGGCGTCTGATCAGAGTCTACACTGTTTGCTGATAAATTTCAATATAAAAAAATGAAAAATGAAAATTTTGACAAGGCATCCCTTTAACAAAAAATTGACTCATCCAATATCTAAAAATGGAATAATCCACTGGGCGAAAATGGATTAAGCACATCGCCTCATTCTACGTTTGCATTGTTTTCTGTTATACGACTTGACTTTTCAAACCATATGAACAAATAGACCAATGCCAAAATAACACTCCCGTATTGAATAGTAAACCCATCCTTCAAGAACAAATACACTATTATTTAAAAATGTGAAAAGCAATAATAACTTTGAGTAAAAATATTTATACACTAGATCTATAGTCTCGCAAATTCAACCACTTCGAATAATACTTGCTCTCTGGTGCCAATGCACAAGGGTAAAAGTAAAGATGAAAGCCGAGTGAGCTTTATGTTTTCCATGTATCGTTACATTTGTATACATGTACTGTACAAGCTGCCATCGGTATTTTGATACTTTCAACAATTCTTCTTTTAACCCATTGAAGCATAGTACAGTGTTTTTTAAACAATGTACCTGTAAAGAATATATAGACACTATACAAACAGTATAGACCCGTATTAGAGGGTTTCTACAGAACACTCTTTTCTGGGTTGATACAGTTCGTTATGTGTACATGTACTTAGCACTATGTTGTACAGTTGAATACCAGGAATAGACGTTATTATTTCCAACTCAAACTCATTAAACTTACATTTAGAAAATGACAATGTTTTAACAATTCCGACAGTTTGAATTGCCTTCAATAGCAAAGAGTTAGGAGCCTGATTACAGTGGAGAATCTGTTATTCTTTCCCAATAAACGCGTTTACGCTAAAACTATTATTTGCAGTGCAAATAGTTTGGAGCCAGATCAGACGCCGGGTAACCCGGCGTCTGATCAGGCTCCAAACTGTTTGCCACCAAGATAAACAAGAATTATGAGAAGTGTCCAAAAGTTGTTCTTTTCTACGTTTTAGTGCTTTGCGTTTGCGTACGTTTGCGTTTAAACGGGAAAGAATAACAGATTCTCCACTGTAGACACCAGGTTACCCGGTGTTTGATCTGGCTCCAAACTGTTTACAATGAACATAAAAGTTTTAGCATTAATGCGTTTATTGGAAAGCATAACCTCTTCGTCACTGTAAAAGTAAGCCTAATTACCGGTAGTTATACGAGGACTTTAATAACTAATTTAAAAGTAGAATTTTCCATTTGAAGCATCAAGATTCAATGATTCAAGGTGCCATGCAAGCAGGACATTGCCGAACTGATCAAATATATGGCATTGGTCAGTGCTAGAATGTATACCAAAACTATTGCCATGTGTACATGTACACCATGATGTACATGTACAGTGGAGAAGACGTTATTATTTCTCATTTAAACGCATACGAAACGCAAACGCAATGAAATGAACTGTAGACAAAAACAGCTTTTTGCAATTCTGACTATTTGTTTACATCTGAAGAAAATAGTTCCGCGTGAATGCAGAACTGAAAATTCACCATAAGAAATCGTTCCTATATCCTAGCAGATAATTATTAGCGTAGCGCAGACTTAAAATAAAGCAGAATGTGCCTTACTTGCATCCTGCTTTAAGTAACCACCTGTATTCAATACTGAAAACGAGCTATGTGGTTAAGTGTTAAATGGTAAAGTGTATTCCCCCACTGTAAGTCAGAATTTCTTTGTCAATTTAGTCATCTTCAATGTCGGTTAGTGACAAATACTTGTGTATATTTACTTAGCTAATAATCAAATAGTGCCTACACATTCATGCATGGGCGAGTAAACACTTGATAATAATTCCACCACTCTGCCCACTCTATTTACGGAAATGCCGACGTTTAAAATTTCATAATCCGAGGGGTGTATTTGAATATATCTACTCTTCTTATATTATATTGAAATATATTATAAAGCAACACTTGTACTTGTAAGCGGCCCGAGAAAACGTGTGTTTTTGCGTCGGGGCTTAAACCAGTTATTCCTGGATTTCCAAAATAAACTCTCCTTGAGTGCAGACATGAAGATTTCCTGATATATAAACAACGCTGATCTAAACACACTATTGTTTGTTAATATAACAGAATGTACATGTATTATGAAATAGCAAACAGTGTCGACGTTGTTGAGAAAGTGGCGTTTCAACATGTTCTACATTGTTTGTCAATGTCCTCTTAAGTACACACTAGACTTTAAACGGGTCAAGTATACATTGGAGAAAACGTTATTCTTTCCCGTTTAAACGCAAACGAAACGCAAACGAAACGCAAACGCATCTCAATAAAACGTAGAAAAGAAAATTTGTCGACAATTCTGACAGTTTATTTTATTTTGAGTGGCAAACAGGTTGGATCCTGATCTGACGCCGGGTTACCCGGCGTCTGATCTGGCTCCAAACTGTTTGCAATGGAAATAATAGTTTAACGTAAACGCGTTTATTGGAAAAGAATAACGTTTTCTCCACTGTAAGTATACGATAGGACTTTCGCCATTTGCTAACAATGACAACATACTATAGAAGTCCAGTCTGACCAGAGTCTACATTGGTGACAGCAATGTTAGTTGAAATATTGTAACGGTGGCGAAGACATTTTTCATCCAGTTTAAATGAAGCAAAGTACAAATTCAATGCAATGAAATGTCGTAAATTGCAGACTTTAGAAATAATGTACATGTATACGGGTTATTAGCGGCTGAATGGCAAACATTTTAGAACATCGGCAGGTGTAGAGAAAGTTGGTGTCTGATCAAGCACTATACTATTTGTAATAGACAATATTCTTTAGAACAAACGCTTTATTGGGCAATAATAATACATGTCCCTTGTAATGGACGACTACATGTATAGTACATGTACTTAACATGCACAGTGGGGGAAACGTTATTCTCTCCCGTTTACACGAAACGAAACGCAAACGCATCGCATTACAGTTTAAAGATGTTCTTAATATAATATACAATTTTCATCAAAGTGGAAAACAAATTGTAACCTGTCTCCGAGGTTATAAAGCGTTTTAGTTGAGTCGGAGTGTGTTCCCAAGCATTTGATTGGTCAGATTTGAGCCTATGCTCAAATCTGACCAATCAAATGTTTGGGAACGAGTTAAGACTCAAGACCTCGGAGCCTGTCACACGATGGGTTACCCGGTATCTGACCAGGCTCATTATTTTGTTTGCAACAAATAGCACGTCTTACCAGAAACGCGCTTATTAGGAAATAATAATTTCCACTCAACCATCTGGGTCTAAATCAGTCACGATTCCAACTTCCAAAAACAGTAGTTTGAGAGGTAAACATAAATCAAATCTAACAAGTATTTGGAGAAGATGTTACCCCTTCCCAATAAACGCGTTTGTGCTGAAACAAGTATTCATACAGTGGAGAACACGTTATTCTTTCCCAATAAACGCGTTTTCGCTAAAACTATTATTTCCATTGCAAACAGTTTGGAGCATGATCAGGCGCCGGGTTACCAAGCGTCTGATCAGGCTCCAAACTGTTTGCCCCTTAGACAAAAAAGAAAAAGAATAGAAATGTTAAAAAAATGTAAATTTCCTTCATTTTGCGTTTGCGTTTCGTTTGCGTTTAAACGGGAAAGAATAATGTTTTCTCCACTGTATTGCAAACCGTTTGGGGTTAGATAATGCTTCAAACCGCTTGCCACTCAGCTTAAAATAAATTGTCAAAGGTTACAAAATAATTGCCCTTTTCTACACTTTAATTAGTTTTGTTTTTGTTTATAGTTTATACATATATAGTATAGTTTCGTTTAAACGGAAAGAATAACGTATCCCCCAATGTAACCAGCGTCAAGTCCTAACCAATAATTGCATTTGAATTTGTTTACTATTTCGTATTGTTGTTACAGTAAAGTCAAGTTATTGCGAACGCTCAATAGAAGGTTTTCACATTGTTTATCTTGTTATACATGTATAAGCTGAACGAATCAACATTGACAACTATTAATTGGTTTGTAAACATATAAAGGGCGTCTAAAACACAGTAGTCTATGCCAACGATTGCTTATAATTTTCATTACAGTAGCTATGGTTCTACAGTGGAGAATCTGTTATTCTTTCCCGTTTAAACGCAAACGTACGCAAACGCAAAGCACGAAAACGAAGAAAAGAACAAATTTTGGATAATTCTGATAATTCTTGTTTATCTTGGTGGCAAACAGTTTGGAGCCTGATCAGACGCCGGGTTACCCGGCGTCTGATCTGGATCCAAACTGTTTGCATTGCAAATAATAGTTTTAGCGTAAACGCGTTTATTGGGAAAGAATAACAGATTATCCACTGTACGGCCGTTTAGCCCTGACAACGAATATGTTCCTTCTTTAAAGCAGTGTATCGGTGATGAGTACACCTGACCTATGCAAACAGTGTATACTAAGATCAGAGAACGTCCAAACTAACCTATGATCATAGTTTGCATTCTCTGTCATTTCGCTATAAATTGTACATGTAAATAACAACCCTAAATAGTAAATAAGTACTAGATATGTTTGGAATTATTCATTTGAAGTTCAGTTATGAATGGGTTAACAAAATATCTTGATGTACAATATTACGGCCACTATATGCTTGAAGTGCTTTTCTTATTGTTTGACCAATAACATCTTAAAGTATGATGAAAGTAAAAAGCTTATTTATAAGTTTTCTGCTTTATTTCATACATGTATAATGTAGTATTCCTTCAAATGCCACCTGCCAAAAGTATCGAGCAAATTTGCAATTAGCAGCACCTTATTGTACTAGTAAGAACTTCTATTATATAGATTGTTATTGTTGCAATAAAAGTGTTTTTCAAACCCTTACATCATTGAATAATATATACCTATAATTTGAAAATGATTAATATCCAGATCAATATAGATATGTACTTCAGATCAGATACCGATTAAACAAGGGCTTAAACAGAAACCTAAACTGCCTTCACTTTTAAATATATGTATCCCATTAAAAGGTGAAACGTACTTATTCATTGAAGCAAATGTAGGACGAAATTTGTGGAAACGGATATCATAGATTTCGTAGGGTTAAAACAGATGCTGTAATATTTGAAATATTTGCCCTCGGAGCAGTTGCATTTGTGAAGTAATTGAAAACGGATTTGTTTGGATATTTCGGCTTTGTAGCGAGAATATCATAAAATCCGTTTTTATTTAGAAACTTTTATTATTCCTTACACCACTAAATCTAATTAGAATTGCACTTTCAAAAGGTATTGATTTAGATCAGACGCCGAGTAACTTGGCGTCTGATCTAGATCCAAACCTTTTGAAAATCGTATCAAGACTACTCCTCTCAAAATAAAAAGTAAACAGAAAATGATTGGCAGACAACGGTTTTGATGTAGACTATATTATGACATGATAAGGCATGAAAGGATGCTTCGAGGTAAATAACCACCCACCAGCGACGAGCTTATGCAGTGGAGAAAACGTTATTATTTCCCGTTTAAATGTAAACGAAACGCAAACGCATAGTAATAAAATGTAAAAAGACAACTTTTCGACAATTGTGACTATTCATGTTAATCTGAGTGGCAAACAGTTTGGAGCCTGATCAGACGCCGGGTTACCCGGCGTCTGATCCGGCTCCAAAATGTTTGCATCGGAAATAATAGTTTAAGCGTAAACGCGTTTATTGGGAAATAATAACTTTTTCCACTGTACGCCTTAATCATATCGCATGTGCAAAAGAATTAAATGATTAATTTCAGTGGCGAAAACAATATTCTTTCTTGTTGAAATGAACAGAACTAAAGCTAAAACGAAATGCAATAGAAGGCATAATCATACACGTACGTGTAACCTTAATTTCGCAAAGGTTTCATTTTTTATCTGAATGTCAAACTGTTTGGATCTTGGTCTGATACCGAGTATGTCGGTGTATTATCGGGCTCGAACCAATTTGCAAATACAGTGTTCCCTGTCTACATCGACACCAAATGGGAGACAAAAACTGTGTGTGTTGTTCGAAGGGAGTCGTTATAGGGCGGGACATTGGTTTACAATTGCAAACAGCTTGAATAAACGGTGTATTGGTTGAGTTTTATCATTTTGTATTGGTAAAATGTGGAAAATATATTCAATACGTACATGTACAATTAAGACTTTATTTTTTTATGAATAAACGTAAATGACATATAAACGCAATACACTGACACGTAGAAAATTACAGCTGTTTTAAATATTTCCAATATTTATTTTAATCTGAGTGGCAAACAGTTTGAAGTCAAAATGTTTGCAATGGAAATAATAGTTTAAGCGTAAACGTGTTTATTGGGAAAGGATACAGTGGATAAAACGTTATTCTTTCCCAATAAACGCGTTTGCGCTGAAACTATTATTTCTATTGCAAACCGTTTGGAGCCAGATCAGACGCCGGGTAACCCGGCGTCTGATCAGGCTCCAAACTGTTTGCCTCCAAGATAAACATGAATTATCAGAATTGTCCAAAAGTTGCACTTTTCTACGTTTTAGTGCTTTGCGTTTGCGTTTCGTTTCGTTTAAACGGGAAAGAATAACGTTTTCTCCACTGTAACATCTTCTCCATTGTTCATAGTAACTAATAATGTAAGCCAACAGACATGTATCATGTTATGTCGAATACAATGATTTAACTTGACTTGACTTGTGTCAAAAGTTTGGAATACATCAACAGTTTGCTTGCAGTAGTTCAATAACTTATTTCGCGCTTGCTTTCCAAATGATTTCAAAGGATTTGATACTTCAATCAATTGCCACTTGAAACACGCTGGACTGTTTACATTTTACAGAAATTGTTGACTACATTTTGTTATTAGAATGAAATTAAATAGACTATTTTCCATAACGGTATTCCGGTTATAACCGGCGATCTGAAATCCATGTCATATTATGCAGCCCTTTCCTGACAGAGTATATTGTAGTACATGTACATGTATAACAGGTCTTACAGCCAAGTTAACCAGTCGATTTTATAACACTTTTGCAGACAAAATATGATCTGTTTCAAAGATGGATTGAATAAATATGGGAACGTGTGGCAAACAGATTAGCTCTTGCAAAGCAGTTCGGACCCTGATGAGACGCCGCATAACGCGGTATTTGATCTGGATCCAAACTATTTGCAGTGTAAGCTTTATGTATCAATGGAAGGGATATAGTGGCGATTCTTTGAAAAAGCATGGTATACATGAAAATACCAAGTAATGCAGAATAAAAGTAAATCAGAAGCCCCTATAGGAGCTATTTTTATTGTTTCCTACAATTAGCTGTCATATACATGTATACAGTGGAGACTATGTTATTCTTTCCCAATAAACGCGTTTACGCTAAAACTATTATTTGCAGTGCAAACAGGTTAGAGCCAGATCAGACGCCGGGTAACCCGGCGTCTGATCAGGCTTCAAACTGTTTGCCACCAAGATAAACATGAATTATCAGAATTGTCCAAAAGTTGTTCTTTTCTACGCTTTAGTGCTTTGCTTTTGCGTACGTTTGCGTTTAAACGGGAAAGAATAACAGATTCTCCACTGTAATGCAGAATAAAAGTAAATCAGAAGCCCCTATAGGAGCTATTTGTATTGTTTCCTACAATGAGCTGTCATATACATGTATATTAAGCCATCGACTGTCTTACCCAGAGTACAATATCTATTTATAGACATTTTGGATCCAGATCAGGAGGCGCGTTTCTTATTTCATGATTTCTTCAGTTAAAAACTAAAAGTTTAAATTTGAGAAATAAAAAAGACGACATTGTTTTTTAATTGATTACGTCATGGCAGTGAATGTGTAAAATACTTATAATTTCAAATTGCATTGTTAGTTGTACATGTACCACCATCAGTTTTACTTTTTGAAAACGAAATAAAAGTTAAACTAGTAGTATACAATACCGATAACGCGATGAAAACATCTACACGCGAGCAGATGGCGTATTTAACCTTCACTTGCTGAGCACGATCTCTTCTTCAATAATGATTGTTCGTCCTTAAACGGTGTTTTCCTGACATACGTACGATGTTTACTACAACTATCTTTCTGCCGAACATTTCCCTTTATACTGGTGCA
This sequence comes from Gari tellinella, assembly GCA_922989275.2. Taxonomy (NCBI): domain Eukaryota; kingdom Metazoa; phylum Mollusca; class Bivalvia; order Cardiida; family Psammobiidae; genus Gari; species Gari tellinella. The sequence continues at coordinate 54,822,845 of OV277866.1, forward strand.
GAAATACAATCTCAATGTCAAACAGGCATCTCATCCGGGTGTAAACTGTTTGCAAAAGTCGTCAATGTAGCAATTAGCACGAGAACGATTGTTGGTGAATGCTCCAAGTTACGCTTAAACTCGCAAAAAACAGAGAAACTCATTAATATTTCTCTTTCGTTTCAATCATTAATCTAAACCATTATTCGTTTGCATAATATTATATATGTATTTGTAACTATTTCTGGAAATAAATAAGTTTAATCTGCTCTAGTTAAATCATTAAATGACACAATATTTCTTTAACCTTAATGCATTGACCGATTTAAGTCTGCTTTGCAAACAGTTTGGAGCCAGTTCAGACACCGCATGATCTCATTTTCTGTTGCAAACAATTTGGAGCCAGTTCAGACTCTGCATGATGTTATGTTTTAATGCAAACAGTTTGGAGGCAGATTAGACGCCTTGCAACCCGACGCATAATCAGCCACTGAGATAAAAACAAATCGTCAGACATTTCCAAAAATACGCCATTTTCTACTTTGTGCTTATTTGCGGTTGTGTTGAGTTTCGTATAAGCTGGTAAAAATGACGTCCAACCCATACTGTACGTAAGTTATAGATCGTCAAATCTGCAAATGATTTGAAACAACAATACCTCACTTAAGCGACACTCAAAATGAACTTGATAGGTTTCTTTTCAAGACAGGTGGCAGTTTAATACAGAACGTAAGTTACACAGTAAGCTCATTTAGGAGCTGACTGTTTTACAAAATTAATGTACCTTCATCCTGCAAAAGCAGTCATCTGTCTTTATAGGTCCCCATTATTTCATTTTTATGTCGTTAAAAGTATATTGCACAGTGGAGAAAACGTTATTTTTCCAAACACGCGCGTTTACGAAAAACATATTCTTTCAATTGCAAACAGTTTGGAGCCTGATCAGACGCCGGGTAACCCGGCGTCTGATCATGCTCCAAACTGTTAGACATTCAGAGTAACGTGAATAGTCAGAATAGTCGAAGAGTTGATATTTTCTACAGTTAAGTGCATTACATTTGCGTTTCGTTTGCGTTCAAACGGGAAGGAATAACGTCTACACCACTGTACTGTTAAGGTAAAAAAGATAAGCCTTGCTTATTGAGTATGTGTACCTAGTAAGACAAACAGTGATGAGCTAAGTTTTAAGCCATTTTGATAACAATGACCCGTATAAAGGCTGAGTAAATATTTGCCAACCGGTAAAAGATTTTCTCATTGATAGAGATCTTACCAAAAAAGACCACTGACGAGCAGTTTATATTTCAAACACGTAGCAGTGAAAGTGTGTGTTTGAACTAATTTGGGTCGTGAAAAAGCAATTTGTGTTAAACTACAGTAAAATCTATGTTAAGCGGTCATTAAATTGAAATGAGTGGATATAGCTATAGCTACAGTGGAGAATCTGTTATTCTTTCCCAATAAACGCGTTTACGCTAAAACTATTATTTGCAGTGCAAACAGTTTGGAGCCAGATCAGACGCCGGGTAACCCGGCGTCTGATCAGGCTCCAAACTGTTTGCAACCAAGATAAACAAGAATTATCATAAGTGTCCAAAATTTGTTCTTTTCTACGTTTTAGTGCTTTGCGTTTGCGTACGTTTGCGTTTAAACGGGAAAGAATAAAAGATTCTCCACTGTACGTACAGTGGAGAAGACACTGACTATTCTTTCTCAATTATCGCGAAAAATGCAAAACAAGTATTTCCATTGCTAACACTTTGAAACCCGGCGTCTGGTCAGGTTCCAAACTGTCTGTCAGTCATATTACAATCAATCTTGAGAATTAAAACAAACTGCAATTTTCTACATTTCGTTGTATTTGCGTTAAGTTTCACTGCAACGGGAAAGAAAAATATCGTCTCCACTTTACAGACAGGTTACTGTTTTATACAAGACAAACGGTTTAAATGCAGAAAGTTCCAATCTGAAGTTTTTACAATACATGTACATGTACAGTGGAGAATCTGTTATTCTTTCCCGTTTAAACGCAAACGTACGCAAACGCAAAGCACTATAACGTAGAAACGAACAACTTTTAGACAACTCTGATAATTCTTGTTTATCTTGGTGGCAAACAGTTTGGAGCCTGATCAGACGCCGGGTTACCCGGCGTCTGATCTGGCTCCAAACTCCGGCGTCTGATCTGGCTCCAAACTGTTTGTAAAAGAAAATATAGTTTTCGCGTAAACGCGTTTATCGGGAAATAATAACAGATTCTCCACTGTACCATTGCCTTGGATTCAGTTGTTGTTTTCATGACAGTAGCATTTTCAACGTTAGTGCGGCCGATTAAAACATGCCTTACTGTACAAGCGTTAACTCTACATGTCAAACTACAGTTGGGGTAGATGTTAAATTAGTATGTCTATTGATAACGGTTTAGAGACAGATGAGACACCGGGTCACCCGGGGTCTGAACTGTTTGCCACTCAGATTCACAGACGTCAAGATTTACAATAAATCGCCGCTTTTTACATTTTAGTATAACTGCATGTACATGTAACTACATTTGGGTATAGTTTCGTTAAACGCAGAAGAAACACACCGTCTCAACTGTACAAGTACTTCTGACCTGGACGATTTAAAACTTCAATGGCTAAATGCTGTCCTCAGATTTAACCCCTTTCATCATCATATTAATTGTATACATGCACAATAATTTCAAACTATCTGCACCATCGATTCATTGTTACAAATAAAGAGCATAACCGTAGACATACATATGAATAACAGCTCTGTTCTGTATAAAAGCATGTATCGATGGGAGTACCAAACGGTTGTATCTTGATCAGCCAGGGATTTAGTTTTGACAGGTCGGCAGGATCGCATACGGCGTTTAAATGGTTAAGTGTCCTCAATGTTTATGTAATTATGAAAACACTTGTCCACTGTAAACATTTCAGCACTCTCAACGCTATGAACTCATATATTTAAAGCAATGGACCCCAGAGACGAGTATGATCGTCTTTTACAAACAGCGTATCTGTTGATAGTACACTTGTCCAAGGCAAACAGCGAAATCACTGATAAGGGAGTCCCCTGATCAGGGTCTGCACTGTCAGTCGTTTTACAATATACATACATGTATACGTGTATTGCAAAAATCAAACCTTAATAACCAAACATAAACTAGATTTATGGGACATAGGCAAACAGTGTAGACTATGACCAGACGCGTCTGAATAGAGTCTACACTGTTTGCTGATAGATATTTCAATATAAAATAAAATGAAAACGAAAAATTGACCAGACATCCCTTTGGTAAAAAATGGACTAATTCAATATATAAACATGGAATAAGCCACTGGGTACATGTATAAATGAGTTAAATAGAAAGTGTTATTGTCCATTTAAAGTCACCGTTGTGAATAAGTTAAAGATATTTGCAATCATTGTCCTGTGTCTGGAGATAAAAAACAACAAAATGCCCAATTTAAGAAGTATAGCAGACCTCAGTTTTAGCAGGTGATTCACATGTAGCAACTCAGTGTTGGAATATTTAACTCTTTCAAAAGGCAACTTTGCATCTATTGCACTAACGCGGCGTCAGACCGGGACCCAAACTGTCTGACACTCATAAGTATCAATATTTCTTCCGTTTAACTCATTGAGCCCTAGCGACGCATATATACGTCCTTTACAAAATGTGTATCTGTGAAGAGTACACTTTTCTTATGCAAACAGTGAAGTCCCTGACCAGAGAGCTCCTGCAGGAGCTCTTTGATCGCAGGAGCTCTCTGATCAGGTATTTCACTGTTTGTCATTTTGCAATTTATTTACAAAACCAACCCTTAATAGTATAAAATGGACCAGCCTTTATTGCAAACTGGAATAGCTCATTGGAAGTTTCAGGGGATAATGAGTTAAACAGGACTAAGAGCTAAGAAGGTAAACAAAACAGTAATTGAGTTGACGTGCAGTGGAGATGACGTAATTCTTTCCTAAACAAGCCTGTATTCGTAAGCGTTCCGCTGCAAACAGTTTGGAACCAGATCAGATGCCGGATTATCAATATCTCAAGGCTCCAATAGCTTTGCCATTCAGATTAAAAATAAATTGTTAGAAATTCCAAAATATTGTAGATCTATCTTTCTATGTTAAAATTGCATTGTATTTGCGTTTAAATGAGAAATAAATACGTCACTTAATTGTCTTTGAAAATGCGCGTTTGCAAATATTTTGGATCCTTAAAGATTTATCCTGATCAGATGTTCATATACTAGAAGTCTTTTCTTATTTACTGAATCAAAACTGCTATCAAATGTCTTTAAAACTGTCTTCCCCTCGCAATCAAAGCGTTAAAATAGTACTTAATACTTTGACCTTTTTGTCGTAAGGTCGTGTTATTAAATCACTGGGTCAAGTTATTAAAAATGAAAGAGTCACTTCAAACATAATTGTGATAAAAGATTAAAACGCTGATACTTTTCAGTGAAAATAGTCATTATTTCCAAATAAACGATGTACATGCATGTACATGTAGTACATAGTTATTAAAGTCTACTGCAAGCAGTTTGTAACCAAATCAGACGCCGAGTAAGTAACTCGGCGTCTGATCTGGCTACAAACTGGTTGCTTTTAAGATTGAAATAAATCATCATTTTACTGTTCTATTTACATTGCTTTTGAGTATGGTTTTATTTCAATGAAATTGAATGACGTTTATTCAACACTTTATTACAGTAAAAGATCAAAATACAGATAAACTAACCAGTTGGCGAATGATTGACACTAATTCTAATTTAATTGTCAAAGTGTATCTGACAGGTACAGTGGAGGTAACGTTATTCTTTACCAATAAACGCGTTTATGCTAGTTTTCCTATAAATTTGCAACAGTTTGGAGCCAGATCAGACGCCGGGTAACCCAGCGTCTGATCAGGCACCAAACTGTTTGTCACTCATAATAAAACAATTAGTTAGAAGTTTGAAAAAATCAATATTTGGAATTATCAAAATGTCTTTTTTTACATTTCAATGCTTGAGTTTGAGTTTGGTTTGTATTTTAAACGGTAAAGAATGACGTCTTTCAACTGTATACAATTTATTGCTACTAATACAATACAACACATAAAGGCGGAAAAATAATGAACATCTTGATAAGAATATAGTGGATACAATATATTTCTTTCCCGTTTAAATGAAACAAACGAAAACGCCCAATAGAACGTAGGAATATACATGTACAACATTTTGGAAATATTGGCAATTTATTTGAACCTGAGTGTCAAATAGTTTCGAGCCTGATCAGCCGCCGGGTTATCCGGCATGTAATCTTGCTCCAAAGTATTTGCGATGGGAATCTCTGTTTCAGCAAAACGCGTTTAACCCTTTAAACCCTAGTCACGCCTATAGGCGTCCTTTTCAAACAGTATACATGTGAATAGTACAATTGTCCTGTGCAAACAGTGAAGACCCAGATCAGAGGGCTCCGAAAGGAGCCCTCTGATCAGGGTCGTCACTGTTTGTCATAATGCCAATCACTGACAATAACAACCCTTAAAAGTCAGAAATGGACTGGACTAAAATGGAAACTGGAATTATCCATTTAAAGTTTCAGGGAGGAAAGAGTTAATGGGGAGAAATAACGTTACCGCTACTGTGCAGTGGAGAAAATATTATTATGTTCCCGTTTAAACGCAAACGAAACGCAATCGCAACACACTTAAATGTAGAAAATTATGACATTTTGACAATTCTAACTAATCATGTTAGTCTGGGCGATAACCAGTTTTGAGCCTGATCAGACGCCGGGTTACCCGACGTCTGATCTGGCTCCACACTGTTTGTAATTGAAATACATGTATACGTTTTAGCGTAAACGCATTTATTGGGAAAGAATAACGTTCTCTCTACTGTACATGTATCTGTCATTTTGATAATTTTAGAACAGCTGACAATCGCAGCTGTCGTAAAATTTATGAGGGACAATTTAGAATAGATAAACCGACATGTAGAAATGTCTACCTCGACTACAGTGATGCTTGCAAACAGTGCAGAATCCGATTAGATACAGTGGAGAATCTGTTATTCTTTCCCAATAAACGCGTTTACGCTAAAACTATTATTTGCAGTCCAAACAGTTTGGAGCCAGATCAGACGCCGGGTAACCCGGCGTCTGATCAGGCTCCAAACTGTTTGCCACCAAGATAAACAAGAATTATCAGAATTGTCCAAAAGTTGTACTTTTCTACGTTTTAGTGCTTTGCGTTTGCGTACGTTTGCGTTTAAACGGGAAAGAATAACAGATTCTCCACTGTACCAAGTGGATCGTCGTTTGATCTTACAAAACTTTGGCGCTCATACAGTGGAGAAAACGTTTTTTTTCACGTTTAAACGCAAACGAAACGCAAACGCAAAGCACTGAAACGTACATTTTGTAGACAAGTACAACTTTTGGACAATTCTAATAATTCATGTTTATCTTGGGGGCAAACAATTTGAAGCCTGATCAGACGCCGGATTACCCGGTGTCTGATCTGGATCCATACTGGTTGCAATGGAAATATTAGTTTTAGCGTAAACGCGTTTATTCGAAAAGAATAACGTTTTCTCCATTGTAACCAATGCTCCTTCATCAAAATGCATATGAGCCGTGCCATGACAAAACCAGCCGTATTACATTGCAACTTTGTACAGACCAAGTACCGTTGTTATCCAAGGCTCTGTATATGAGTTTGGTCTATACTGCCAAATAGCGTATATAATACACCTACAGTGTACATAAAATGCCTTAGATGCATGTGGGTGTTTAACAGTGTAGATCAAGACAAGCCGCCGCGTTGGCCTTTATCTACACTGTTTGAAAAACAATAAGTCAGTTTTACACATGGCCCGGCCCACATCATACATATATATGGAACATAAATGCAGCTGAACTCAAAATAAATGTCATTGCATTGAAGTGGTAAAATAAGAGTTTGCTATTTTATCAAATTGAAACATGTTATATAATCATATAACGCAGTTGAGATGTTTGTTCATAGTCCACCTAACACTACGTTTGTCTACATGTATCATACAGTTCACATCCAAATTATGTTTTATTGCGTCGTATTTACATTTAATGATTTAAATCTTGGACGAATAGATTATTTTTTACTTAACTCGAACTAGATCTACATGTACCTTGAAACATCCAATGGACAATTAAGTCTCCAATTAAGCCAAGTTGATTTCTGAATATTTAGTTATTTTTTACAATAATTATATTACACAATTACATACAGTACAGACGTACATGTACCCAGAGGCACTGACCTGGCTCTACCCGCTTTACTCAGTGTTCAACCAAGCTTCAAACTGTTCACCGCTATAAATAACCGTTTCCAGGGGCCCGTTTTACTAAACTACTTACGCAATTTTTTTGCGTAAGTCAAAATTTTAAATTTTAGTTTAAATTTTTTATTATCACTTGCTACACACAGCAAATAGCCAGATCAGAGGACGCGCTTTTAGCGCGTCCTCTGATCTGTCTATTTGCTGTTTGCAAACGTTTATGGTCGAACAATAAGAGATAAACGATTTTGACTTACGCAAAAAATTTGCGTAAGTTGTTTAGTAAAACGGGCCCCTGAAGAAGAAAAAAATCCTGTTTGTTCTACAGTAAGATTGGAAATTAATAACATTTTCCACTGTGTAAGTATTTGTACTCGCCAAATATATCCATGGCTGTATGACTTGATAAAGGAAAGGCTATATGAATGAGACATTGGTTGGCTTCAGGCATTGTCAGAGAAAAAGTGCTAGACTGATTGATAGATAGGTGGAAAATTGATAAATGAATCAGCAGTTCATGTTAATTGTTTCCAACATTTTAGTGTTTTAGTAAGAGAGGTTTTACTGTAAAGTGAAGCTCATACATAACACAATCGGATATAATGAAATATTGGATTAACAAACAAATCTTATTCCTTAATGTGGAGAAAACGTTATTATGTTCCGTTTAAACGCAAACGAAACGCAGACGCAATACACTAAAATGTAGAAAATAACACTTTTTTGGCAATGCTGGCTATTGATATTTAGCTGAGTGGCAAACAGTTTGGAGCTTGATCAGACGACGGGTTACCCGGCGTCTGATCTGGCTCAGACTGTTTGTTTTGGAAATATAAGTTTTAGCGTAAACGCGTTTTTAGGGAAAGAAGAACGTTTTCTCCACTGTATCTTTAACTACCGTTTATGTAAAATGGACATGATACTTATACATGTAAGAGACAACATGTTATTCTGTTCTGTTTCAACGCAAACGAAACCCAAATGCATCGCAATAAAGCGTAGAAAGGGACAACCTTTCGACAAGTGTGACTATTTATATTACATGTACATTGTACATGTAAATGTAATCTGAGTGTCGAATAGTTTGGAGCCTGATCAGGCGGCAGATTACCCAGCGTCTGACCTGGTTACAAACTATTTGCAATGGAGATAAAAGTTTTAGCGAAAACGCGTTTTTTGAAGGAATACTGTATTTTCAATTGTGTAACTAAATTTGGATTTTACCCTCTACCTCATAGCCTGTTTTAAATTTGAAGACAGGTGACCACTTAAAGCAGGTTGAAAGTAAAGCAGAAAGTGCCTTAAGACACATTCTGCTTTACTTTCAGCCTGCTTTAAGCTAAAATCTGCTAGGCTATATACAATACTTGTAATGGTAATTGTTCATGAGGGTATAAACTGGAACTGTTTTCTGCAGCGGAGGAATAAACTAAATACTCTAAAATACGCTTCTATGGGGGAAAGGGTTAACGAGGAGCTTCACTGTACATCCAGTTTTTATCTCAAGCACTTCACATTATCTAGCTTATAAATGATCACATTGTGAGGTAGCAGTATGTGAAAAACTCTTAAGAAACGTTCCCATAAGGTTACATAATTGAAACCCAATATTCAATTTTCGTGCCATAAAGGTTCGAAACTGAATTAATGTAAATTTCATTACGCTCATGTAAGGTGAATACATTCAATACATTATCGGTTCCACAATTACGAAGAGCATTGAGACCGAACAATGGGACAGCTATGTTGAAAGTGTTAATTCTTTCCTCAAGAACCAAATTGCAAATAACCTATATCCAGCTATGCTTAAAACATTAACTGCTTAAAACATAGATCAAAAGTAAAGTAGAAAGCTCTCAAGGAGCTTTCTGCTTTACTTTGATCCATGCTTACAGATGTCACAAGCTCTCGGCATCGTCAATTTAATTTTGTTTAACATGGTTATGAGTAGAAGTATTTAAAAGTGTTTTAAATTCCCCAGTGTGCAAGAAAGGGCTTATATCAAAGCCTTACATAATATATTAATTTCTTTAACACACAATCTGACCTGTCTTTAGCGATTATTCAATGACATAATTAGAAATTGAAATTGGACACTGTGAACCATACATCAAGAAAATAGTGTTGATATTTCTAAATCTAAATGTTACATAGTGGGAAGACTATATTAAAGTACTCGACACCTGATCTGGCTTCCAGCCGAAGACCATCAAATCTTGGAATATACGTGTAGTTGCTTGCAACGAACGATGTTAATTAACCAATTCAACCCTAGCGACGAGTATACAATGTACTTATCATTAAAAATCAATGTACCTTCGAGGAGGACACTTGTCATTTTCAAACACTCTAGACCCTGATCAGAAGGCTCATACAGAAATACATTGTTAAAATCAGACTCAAATTGACAAATAGACTAGACTCAATTGGTAACTAGAATTGTCTATTAAAAAGTTCAAAGTTGAATGATTTAAAACAAGACGACGACCCTCGGTTATAAGATATCTTGGCAGCGAAGATGTAAAAATCTTCATCATTTACGACTATGCTGGAGTACTACTAAATGTATAAGATGACGAGGAGTAATGTGATTGAAATTCATGTGATTTAATATGTCCCCATCTAATCCTGTCTTGTGACGTCCCTGTGGAATCGTCTTGAAAAGACGATTATAATGAGATGTCTAATAGACTGGATAAGAGGGAAATTTTAATAAAAATTAAGAGAATCTGACTTACGACAATATATTTCGTAAGACGGGTCCAGAATGCTATTGACTCTAACGTTTATCGTTGTGCTACTTTCAACACATTATGGATTGTTTCGGTGAATCGAAATGAACAATCAGTTTTCTGAAATCCAATTGATTGCTTTACACTCCAAGTTCTTAATCTTTTTTAAAACCAATTAAAAGATAGTCCATTCGTCATGATTGGCATTTTAAGTTGATTACTGTTGGCTTTAAAACACATCACTATCATCCGTGTTGACACAGATATGTGCTGCTATTTTAACAATAAATAATATGAGAGACTTTAAAAAGGTATGCAAGCTAAATGCAAGATATGGGGAAATGTTGCAAATATTTTGGATCCAGATAGAACGTCTAGTTAGGCGATATATCGTCGATACCGTACTCTAGTGATTAGGTTGGAAATAAATCGTAAGAAAATGTGTACATGTACATACATACATGTAGTAACATGCTGATAAAATGACTAATACTTTTCAGTATGTGTTCATTGATTATGGCTGTCTTAAACCCCTTTACTGCAATGATCAAATGATCAAATTACAAGAGAAATGCAAACTACTAATAGGAATTTTCGACCTTTCATTTGTCTCAAATTATTTTTTACCTTTGTCCTTGAAGTATAATATTGACCTTTCAGCAACTCCCCTGAGGGGCCCGTTTTACTAAACTACTTACGCAAAATGTTTGCGTATGTCAAAATCGTTTTACTCTTATTTTTCGATCATACATTTTTGCAAACAGCAAATAGCCAGATCAGAGGACGCGCTTAAAGCGCGTCCTCTGGTCTGGCTATTTGCTGTTTGTAGCAAGTGATAATAAAAAATATAAATTAAAATTTAAAATTTTGACTTACGCAAAATTTTTGCGTAAGTAGTTTAGTAAAACGGGCCCCTGGTTTTAAGGAGTTCCGAATTAGAGCTCAAACAAGCCGAAATATACATGTTATTGAACTTTGTTATTGAAGTATGACCTTGACCTTTCAGCATTTGACCTGTTTTTGGCGCGCGACACGCCGTACATGCTTGACAAACTTTTATGCCTAATCATTTCATCCAGGGAGCTCCGAGTTAGAGCCCGGATACGACCGGACAATACTGTATACAGTAAAACCTCTCTATTACGACCACCAAAAAATGTTAATTATTAGAGTGTTTACGATAGGTGACTACTTAAAGAAAGGTGACAGTGAAACAGAAAGCTCCTTTAGGAGCTTTCTGTTTCACTGTCACCTTGCTTTAAGCTGCCACCTTTCTATTAAACAATCAATTAACCTTCGTTTTAGTGGTCGTAATAGCGAGGTTTTACTGTATATGGAACTGTTCTCATGTTGTTGTATTTGTGTGCACACTGAGAGTGAAATAAAGAAAATTTAAAAGAATGATTGACCCGGCGGACGGGCGGGCGCAATAACATACTCTCATATGAGGACACCGTTGCAACTATGTCAAGCTTACCGTAAATGGGCTCGGCACAAATGTATGGCCAACGATTTAGAGCCAAATCAGACACGTACATGTAGTTACTCGGCGGCTGATCTGGACCCAGATTGTTTGACCTGGTTAAAATTATTTAAATACCAATTCAATATTGTGAGGAAATAAAGTCTTACTCACTGTAGCGAAGATGCATGCAGTGCATTGACCGTATGTCTATGACCGAACATTTTGAGCTTTAGTGTGACAGTGCAGTGAAGGGATTGTCTGCAGACTCATTGAACACAATATCAATAGCATACGATTATTTAAAACATCGATAAATCATCTAAACATATTTGTAAAGCAAGCGACAAAATCGATTACCAATAAAGTTAGAATTTCATAGCAGAATTTTTTTGAATGAGACATATTCTGGGCCGACATTTCTGTCTCAGATAAGTTGTAAACAGATTTGTAATGCATTTAGGACACATAAATAATATGTTTTCCTATTGTTGCTTAAGGCAAGAGACGTCAACTCACATCACATCACGCTGAATTGTCGACTGCTTTAAAATTGTCGTTTGAAAACTATAAATTAGAAATATTTGAAATGTTTTGACTGATTAATATAATATCAATTTGAGTGCCAAGCAGTTTGGGCCCAGATAAGACGCAGCGCTACGTGGCATCTGTTCCAGATCCAAACTGTTAGCAAGTGTATTGCAAAGTGAGGCATAAACTAATAAGAATTTATCGCGTTCATTGCCAATGGCCCCAAAATGCGACTCTGCAAAAAGTTTGGATTCTGATCAGACAACGCGTAAAGCGGCATAAGCTAGCATCCAAATTATGTTACATTCGTATCCATATTTATTCAGTCAAAAATGCCATAAATTTGACTTTGAAAAAAATAGTGCAGACGGCACAATCAATGCAGACGATAGTTTGGCGGTACAGTGGAGACTCTGTTATTCTTTCCCAATAAACGCGTTTACGCTAAAACTATTATTTGCAGTGCAAACAGTTTGGAGCCAGATCAGACGCCGGGTAACCCGGCGTCTGATCAGGCTCCAAACTGTTTGCCACCAAGATAAACAAGAATTATCAGAATTGTCCAAAAGTTGTTCTTTTCTACGTTTTAGTGCTTTGCGTTTGCGTACGTTTGCGTTTAAACGGGAAAGAATAACAGATTCTCCACTGTAAGATGGTTAAAGCAGGCGATAAAACAGAGTTAACTAATTTCATGACCAATCCCTGGGAGCTACAAAATCTTGTCTGGACGGACTTGGCACAACAGAACAGATGAATAATGTTTAAATTCCGTTTCACAAATAGGCTCGGAAAGGGTGTCATGTTTTTGCTATTGATAGACTGATTGGTTTGGCGACAAGTTTTCTTTACAAGTCTCGTGAAATATCGCATTAATCCTCAAGTCGATCGAAGAAGTACAGTAACGTCCTGATATTACTACAGTTAAGAAAACATTTTTACTCTGCCATAGCAAAGTTTTATCGACTGCTTTGACCCTCTTACGGCCAAAATGTCGTCTGCATTGGTAGTGTCGTCTGCAATTTTTTTAAGTTAGCTCTATGTCTGTTTTGACTGATGAACTGTCGAAAACAGGTATCAAACAATTTTGATTTTGACGGCGTCTGATCAGGATCCATATTGTTTGCAAAGTCGCCTTTTAGCGCCACGGACAGTGGAAAGGTTACAGTGGAGAATCTGTTATTCTTTCCCGTTTAAACGCAAACGTACGCAAACGCAAAACACTAAAACGTAGAAAAGTACAACTTTTGAACAATTCTGATAATTCATATTTATCTTGGTGGCAAACAGTTTGGAGCCTGATCAGACGCCGGGTTACCCGGCGTCTGATCTGGCTCCAAACTGTTTGCAGTCAATTTAATAGTTTTAGCGTAAACGCGTTTATTAGGAAAGAATAACACATTCTCCACGGTAAGCGAAACTGAGTGCAAAATAATGCACTTAGATGAAGGAAGTGACAGCCTTTTTGAAAAGATTGGTAGTTTGTCTGATCTGAGTGTCAAACGTTATGGAGCTCGATCGGAGGCTTGGATATTTCCATTGTAAATAGTTTGGAGCCGCAGCAAAGGCAGAATGACTCGGCTGTGATCGGTCTCAAAAATCGGTGGCTACTAAAATAGTATAACTAGCTAACATTAAATAAACATGTGATATTTTCATTTTATTTTATTACAGTTTTATTAAATGCGATTAAACAAGAAATAGTAATATTTTTGGCACTGTATTCGAAAACTAAATCCACTTCGCTTCTATGACAACAGGCTTAAATCTGCTTAATTCCATGAATTTAAATTTAGCGTGTTTTGAGTTATGAAATATTAGAATGAGTTTCAAGCATTTTGGAAACTAATCAGGATCCAAACTGTTTGCAAATAATAACTGTATTGAAATGGAGTAAATGGGTTATCCAAAAGCAGCAGTATATTTAAGCTAAACCGTCAGCATAAAAAAGCATCCATATCGTACTTAAAAATAAAATAAAAACAACATCGATAATAGAAACCATAATCTTACATGTACATATACTTTCACACTTGTACTCGGAAATATACCGTTTTTACAGTGGAGAAGACGTTATTCTTTCCTAAAATCACGTTTACGCTAAAAACTATCATTTCTATTGTAAACAAACAGCTTGGAATCAGATCAGACGCCGGGTAATCCGACGTCTGATCAGGCTCCACCAAAGTGTTTGCCACTCAAAGTAGCGTTAATAATCAGAGTTGTAAAACTGTAGTAATTTTCTACATTTAATTGTAATGCGTTTGCGTTTTGTTTGCGTTGAAACCGGGAAAAAATAACGTCTTCTCCACTGTAGCAACGGATATCTTGAACTGACACTGACAGTTTGTTGATCCAATATTAAAGACGCCTTGATGTTGTCAAGGATAAAAAGCGAAACGCAGACGTAATTCTTTTTTAAACCCCTTCACTTTCTTATAACGAGTACAATAGTTATTTGCAAACAGTTTTGATCCTGATCAGACGCCACGTAACGCGAAGTCTGATTAGAATCTAAACTGTTTGACAATCATTTTAACTTTCCTTAAGTCAAAACCTCTAAAATCAAAATGTAAGAAATAAAAGCAGACGATAATTGTTTGAAATTGTTGACGTAATGTAAAGAAGGAGTTAAATTTCACCCATTCCGATGAACCATTTGTCTTTTGTCTAGAAACTGACATCTTAACCAGCCAAATTTTACGATCTGTTTTAAACTCCCTTTCTCGACAGAATATCATCAGATCTGTACGTTCGTTTGAAAGTAAAATTTAAGTCTTACAGTGGAGAATCTGTTATTCTTTCCCGATAAACGCGTTAACGCGAAAACTATTTTTTCTTTTACAAACAGTTTGGAGCCAGATCAGACGCCGGGTAACCCGGCGTCTGATCAGGCTCCAAACTGTTTGCCACCAAGATAAACATGAAATATCAGAATTGTCCAAAAGTTGTTCTTTTCTACGTTTTAGTGCTTTGCGTTTGCGTACGTTTGCGTTTAAACGGGAAAGAATAACAGATTCTCCACTGTAACCCCTTACTCGTTTATCATCATATGTCTTTAATTTATTCCATCACTGAAGAAAACAAGTCCACTTTGTACAATCATGAATATGCGCCATAAGAAATAGTTTCCGTATTCCAGCAGAAAATCGCATAAAACAGGCTGCAGGTACATGTAAAGCAGAATACCAGTTGAGACACTTGCTGCTTTACTTGCTTTTAAACTAGTCATTTGGCTTCAAAACTTGATTTTTTTTTAAGTAGACGATACAGTACTGAACCTTATTAAATAAACAATTTGTGCGATTCGCTTGCAATTCGATGGCAATTCGCTTGCAATTCGATGGCAATTCGCTTGCGATTCAAAATATTAACTTTACCCTCCGGTAAGTTTGCATAAATGATGTATCTCACAAATATTCGCAAATACGCCTTCGTTAATTTTTTCGATTCAATTTTTGTCACAGCCGCTTCGGAAAAATCGCGTAAAAATATTCAAGCGTACATGTAAGATTCGTCTTCTGAAGCACCCGATTCGATGGCAATTCGATGGCAATTCGATGGCAATTCGCTTGCGATTCGCTTGCGATTATCAAATTAATTTAATAAGGTTCAGTACTGTATCTGAAGCGTAGAATATTTAGAGAAATAAGAATACATAATTCTGGGATGCCTACATGTATTGCTGATTGTCGAACTTGACTGAGACATTCTGACCACTTACAGTGGAGAAAACGTTGTTCTTTCCCAATAAACGCTAAACTATTATTTCTATTGCAAACAGTTTGGAGCCAGATCAGACGCCGGGTAACCCGGTGTCTGATCAGGCTTCAAACTGTTTGCCGTCCAGGTAAACACCAACATTGAGAATGGTCAAGAAGTTGTAATTTTCTTCATTTTACTGCTATGCGTTTGCGTTTAAACGGGAAAGAATAACGTTTTCTCCACTGTACATGTTTGCCATATTTCAAAATCATTTAATTACATTTGCTTCAGCTACATATGTACAGAGCGACCGTAAGTGATATAACTCTGGAGTGGCTGGGACAGCATTGCCTATGATTTAACTCGACTATTTAACCAATTACCCCATCAATACGCATTTTTACGCCTTTAATTAATTCATCCAACAAAGAAAATATTTTCAATTTATACTGTCACAAATAAAAATCATAGAAAGCATACTCTATATTCTAGCAGATAATAGCTTAAAGCAGGCTGAAAGTAAAATAGAATGCGCCTCAATGCGCATTCTGCTTTACTTTCAACCTGCTTTAAGAGGTCACATATCTTCAAAACTAGAAACATGCTATGGGGTAATGGGGTAAAGGAATTGAGCCATATACATGTACATACTGACCAAATTTCAGAGGGATTGGATTACACTTTTCGAGTTAGAGAATAGACAGATGAAAAGATATACGGACAGAGGAAAGCTCAGTGAACACACACTGTAATACGTCCTGTCTAACGACCGGCGTATGAATATAGAAAATGTCTAATGAAAATGAATCAGACCTTTAACTTTGCACCTGATGAAACGTCCATCGTGTTAATACTCATTGAATGATGTCAGTTTCTGTATGACTGTCTCAAATAAACTGAATATTCCTTAGCTCGGACGAATTATTGAACGTAGTACAAAACAGTAAATGTTCCATATCTTGCTATTTTAACACACCTTTAGCCTTCGGAAACGATTATGAATTATAAATACAGAGTGCGAACTGCGGTTTCTACATTACAAGTTATTAATGAGTCCGTCATGTTCATGTTCTGTAGCAGTAAACTGATGTGTAATTTGTTTTACAGTAAAACCTCTCTATAACCACCACTTGATTGTGTACAGTGGAGAAAATGTTATTCTTTCCCGTTTAAACGAAACGAAACGCAAACGCAAAACACTAAAACGTAGAGAAGTGCAATTTTTTGACAATTCTTATAATTCATGTTTATCTTGGCTCCAAACTGTTTTGGAGCCTGATCAGACGCCGGGTTACCCGGCGTCTGATCTGATTCCAAACTGTTTGCAATAGAAATATTAGTTTTAGCGTAAACGCATTTATTGGGATGGAATAACGTTTTCTCCACTGTAACTTATTAGGTTTTGCGACAGGTGACTGCTTAAAGCAACGTGCCAGTAAAACGGAAAGGTCCTTTAGGAGCTTTCTGTTTTATTTTCACCTTGATTTAAGCTGTCGCCTGTCTTTTATACATCCCATTACCGTTTGTTTAAGTGGTCGCAAAAGTGAGACTTTACTATATTTTAATCGCCGGGCTTAAGAATAAATAACCACTGCAAACAGTTTGGATCCAGAAACTCGGCACCTGATCTGGGTTCAAACATTTTATTACATATAAGGCAATCATGTACGTCAAGAAAAGCAGAGACAATACGTGTAGCATATCAGAATTAAAGAAATTACAATTTGAAATAGATTGCACGTATTCAGCATTTGAAGGGTTTATAAACATTAATGATAATTAAGTCCAGAGTATACTCATACACGTTTAACATCCTGAATAGTCAGGTTACAGTGGAGAATGTGTTATTCTTTCCCGTTTAAACGCAAACGTACGCAAACGCAAAGCACTAAAGCGTAGAAAAGAACAATTTTTGGACAATTCTGATATTTCATGTTTATCTTGGGGGCAAACAGTTTGGAGCCTGATCAGACGCCGGGTTACCCGGCGTCTGATCTGGCTCCAAACTGTTTGCACTGCAAATAATACTTTTAGCGTAAACGCGTTTATTGGGAAAGAATAACACATTCTCCACTGTACCTTTCTACATATTAAGAGGTGAATATGCAAAAATTGTTGCAAACAGTTTGGATCCTGATGAAACACAGAGCTACTTGGCTTCTCATCTGGATGCACACTGTTTGACACTCGGTTGATAATTCTATGTACGAAACTTCGGAGAATAAAATTTGAGAATTCTTGCAGACGGTATGAATTGCAGATGACAATAACGGAGCGTACTAAAGGACAATTTGTACTTGGTAAGTTTGTAAGCTGTAAACGTTGGACTTAAACCCAATGGACTGTAGTTCAGTTCAGACTCGTAACAGCAGAAACATTGTACGGATTTTATGACTGGCAAACCCATTTAATTAACCCCTTCAACTGCACGAATATTGTCTGCTCACAATCTGACGCTTGCTTTTTATGTCTCAGGTTCACATTGTAAGCATTTAGCCGAAGAAACATTTATTTGCGTGTCAAATAGATTGGACCCTGATTTAGAGGCCATGTAAACCAGCATCTGATCACACTCTGATTTGATTTCATGTACCAGTATACTCTGGGTACATGTAAGATAGTGTATGGGATCAAAATGCACTTTTAATTCCAACTTTCCTCTGACATATGCCGAATTCTATTTTCAGTAAATTCTTGTTATTTCAACCACTGAAACTAAGATGATAATAAAGGTATAGAATTAAAGCAAGATAAAGGAGAAACAAATATCTCCTGGTGGAATGTGTTAGGTTTGCCCATCTTGCTGTTAATCCATGTACTGCCTTACCCCGAGTAATAACAGTTTACATCTTGATCAGACGCCGCGTAACATGGCGTCTGATCAGGATTTAAATTGTTGGCAAGTAATCACGGCAGTTGATGTACTTAGGTACATGTAAATTAAGTAAAACATAAACTTGAACAATAAAGGCAGTCAACAACTTGTCTAAAGCTACATGTAATGACATCATGACAAACTAAAATTTTCACAGCGGGGCTACACTGTATCACATTGTCTACTGAAAAACTATAACTTCCAGTTACAAGTACAGAGGCGAATACGTTTACAGTTTATCCCTTTGACTCTCAATCACGCCATACAGCGTTTTTGCAAACTGTTTGACACTTTTATAGATTTACCGAGTCATACAACCTTATATCTAACTTTAAAACGCGCCTTGCAGAAAACAAAAATGGAGCAGACGACAATAAAGCGACGAAAGGGGTAAACATTTCCCGAATAATTTGATCATGAAAGGGTTACACGAAACGAAACGCAAACGCAATACAGTAAAATACAGTAAAATTGAGAAATTGACAAGGTCTTGAAAATGTGGACCATCTATTTTGATGCAAATGACAAACAGTTTGGAGCCTGATTAAAACCGGACTACATGTAGCTGGTGTCTGACCAGGCTCCAAACTGTGTGCAATGCGTATACATGTAATTGTTTCAGAACAAACGCGTACAGTGGAGAAAACGCTATTATAATTCCCGTTTAAACGCAAATGGAACGCAAACGCAAAACACTTAAACGTAGAAAAGTACAACTTTTATACAATTTTGACAACTCATGTTAATTTGAGTGGCAAACAGTTTGGAGTCTGATCGGATGCGGGGTTACCAGGCGTCTGATCTGGCTCCAAACTGTTCGCAGTAGTACTGTGGTAAATACGCTATTCCTACCCACTTTCCGCGTTTCTTACGCGTTTATTATCCGTTTCGTTAAACGGGTTTCCTAGCCGTTTCTTTACGCGTTTCTTTACGCGTTTAAAAGAGCCCGGATGTCGGTCTTAATTTTCTAAAGAATACTTCTGAAATATTGACTCGGGTCATTCACAAAGTGAGCAAAACATCAAATATTCCGACATTTCATGCGGTAAGTAAAGATTGCAGTCGTTATCGTAGCGGCGAGTCCAATGCAAGTCTGTCGCGACGGGTGGTTTATTGATTTATTGGTCTGGTGTCACTAATCGGATAAGTAGGTTTTTCATCGATAAGATCCGAAATCTCCGCGTGAAATGCACCAATCGCAACATCTCTAGTATAATCGTTTATTTACGCGTTTAAACGCGTTAAAATCGTTAGGCGTTTTAAGCGTTCGTTAAGCGTTCGTTAACCGTTCACTATGCGTTTCTTACGCATAGATTAAGGCTTAAATGGGTAGGAATAGCGTATTTACCACTGTAATAATTGTTTGAGCGTAAACGCATTTATTGGGAAAGAATAACGTTCTTCTCCACTGTATATTGGGAAACCCAGCATTTCCATAGTCTTAACCAGAATGTGCATGGACATTGGGAAACAGTTCTACATGTATTCCATGTTTGACGCCGAGTAACCCAGTGTATGCTCTGGTATCAACCTGTGTCGCATTCATATTACAGTACTGAACCTTACTAAATTAACAATTTTTGCGATTCGCTTGCAATTCGATGGCAATTCGCTTGCAATTCGCTTGTGAATATTTTCCAAGTCAATTAACTCTTTAAGTTTGCCTGAATTGTGTATCTCACCAATATTTGCAAATATGCCTTCGTTAATGTTTTTCGATTCCATTTTTGTCATAACCGCTTCCGAAATATCGCGTGAAACGACTCAAGCACACGGTTTGCTTTTTGAAGCGCCCGATTCATGTCTTTAGTAAAAATGCATCAAATTTAAAGTTTAAGAATTTAAAGCAAGCGACAGTTTTAGAACAGACGACACCTTCATAATGGACAGGTTTGAGTGCTGACAGTCCTGGTGTTATGTACACAGAACAATAAAAACGTCTGGCACGCGAAGGCGCCGCAGTTTTATTTATTCTGTAGCTGATAAATGATCGACAACATTTTAGATATTCTTATAACATCTCACATCTACAGTGGGGGGACACGTTTTTCTGTCCCTTTAAAACGAAACTGAATCCAAATGCATTGCTATAACATGGAGAAAATGACAGATTTTGCAGATTTTGGTTATTTTATATTAGCCTGAAATGCAAACAGGTTGAAGCCAGATCAGACGCCGGGTGACCCGACGTCTGATCAGGCTCCATACTGTTTGCAATGGACATAACATGTTTAGCATTATAAATGCGTATATTGGAAAACGATAACGTCTTCTCCACTGTAGATTAACAGCATATATGATAATGTACGACCGGAGACAGTTTGTCATTAAAGAAATCTAGAAGCATACTTTCTTTGTGATCCTTCAACATATTTGTGATCAAAGATTCTACAATAACACAGTTGAAAGTAGGATTACCAACCTAACCCCTTTGTATACAAATTATCGTCTGCTTGATTTTGTCGTCTTATTCAACTTTGTTATTCTTGAAGCAATGTTGATACATGTACGAGTAAAACACAGAATGGAATCTGGTCAGACGTCGCGTCACGAGTCCTCTGCAAGCCACTTATAATGATGAAAGGATTACATGTACTCCTTTACTCCATTTCTTGTTTCTAGCTTTGAAGACAGTTGACTACTTAACCCTTATCCTGCGGTGATGTCGTCTGCTTCGAAATTGTCGTCTGCAAAGTTTGTTAAATTTAGATTTATACATTTTTTAAGTAAAGAAACCTGAAGAAGAGTGTCAAACAGTTTGGATCCAGATCAGACACCGCGTTACGCGGTGTCTGATCTGGATCTAAACTGTTTGCAAAAATCAATAAAGTCGCGACCAGCAGGCAAAGGGTTAAAACATGTTCAAGGAAAAGCAGAATGCGCTTTAAGAAGTACAAGTGTATTCTACTTTATTTTCAGCCTGCTTTAAGTTACCATCTGCTAGAATATACATGTAGAATATATTTTTTATGATACATACAAATGTATTCATGACTGTATAAAGTGGAACTATTTTGTTCAGTGGAAGAAAAAATAGAAAGTGTTAGAATGAGTTAAGACGTCTATACAGATATCTGAGGGTAAAGCGGGAAATATGTTATTATCTCCCTTTAAACGAAATTAAACGCACATGCAATACATTGTACAACAAAATAAAGAAAATTACAACATTTTGGAATTTCTGACGATTTTTTGTTTATAAGATTGGCAAACAGCTTGATGCCTGATCAGACGCAGGTTATCCGGCGTATGTTCTGTTTCCAAACTAATTGCAATGTAAATAGTTGTATTAAAACAAACACATTTATCGGGAAAGAATAACGCCTTGTTGCGATTCATTTATATTGGAAAGCAAAATGTCATTGACACTGTTTAAGGTGATGGATATTAGGATGCAACTACATGTACATCTTACTGTCGGGTCAATGACCTGCCGATAAATTTAGTACCAGTCTTCTAAATTTAAATCAGTTAATTGCATTCCTATCTTATTCATCATCTAGACAATAAGGTAAACAAACGCAAATTACAATCTTATTCCGATAACTCAACTTGCTTAAGTTAAATGTACATGTACCATCAAATTTCAGTTGAATTTCTATAAAACGATCCCATTTAAGTCCAACATGTCCGTCTTTCCAAAGTTTAAATGTGGCTCGGAAACGTTTAAACTTTTAAATATATGCATACATGTTCGACTCAAGCAACTACATGTACGCATTATCGAAGTTCGGCAGTACGTTTTCTATGTACAGTGGATAAAACGTTATTCTTTCCCAATAAACGCGTTTACGCTAAAACTTTCATTTCCAATGCAAACAGTTTGGAGCCAGATCAGACGCCGGATAACCCGGCGTCTGATCTGGCTCCAAAATGGTTGCCTCTCAGCTTTAAAATCAATGGTCAGAATTGTCACAAAGTTGTCATTTTCTACGTTTTAGTGTTTTGCGTTTGCGTTTCGTTTGCGTTTAAACGGGAAAGAATAACGTTTTCTCCACTGTACCGCACTAGTAGTTACTTACTTAGAGATATCGTGTTTCGCAATGTATTCCAAGTCATGCCAAGAAGTCATCATGGTCTTGTTTTAAGATAATAGTTCTTTCTATTAACCTAATTCACTACTTAGCTATCGCTTGCTTAACCCATTTATGCCCAGTGGAATCTTCCATGTTTATATATTGGATTAGTCCATTTTATATCAAAGGGATGCCTGGTCAAAAGTTTCATTTTCATTTTGTTTTATATTGAAATTCCTATCAGCAAACAGTGTAGACTCTGATCAGACGCCGCATAATGCAGCGTCTGATCAGAGTCTACACTGTTTGCCTTTGTCCCATATATGGGATCGTGGGCGAAAATGGGTTGATAGAAAACATATACGTTTCTTTTTAGATCTTAATTTTAGGCACTTTGTCTGAAGAACTAACGAAAAGCGTGGCCAACAGTTTGGACATAGATCAGACAGCGAGTATCACAATCTTTCTGGACAGTATCTACAATTGTGACGACACTGTTCCGTCCAATTCAACACGTTTATGCTAAAACTATAAATACATGTACCCTTCGCAAACGAATTTAAACTAGATCAGACGCTGATGCCAGGCTCTTAACTGTTTGCCACTAAAATAAAAAAAAACTTATCGTCGGCATTTTTAAAAAGCTGTCATTTTTTTTACATTGTTTGCGTCTGGCTTCGTTTAAACAAAACAAACAGCGTCTTCTCAATTGTAGGACAAGACATGTTTGGAGACAGTACACAGACTTATTCAAGGAGTGAGCGCCTTTTATTATTTGTACTTTATCTATTCTAGGTTTTCGCATTACTCATAGAAATTTTCAAAAAATAATGTTTAACAAACATCCGTAATATGTAACATTTTCTTTCAGTTGAAAGAGTAAACATTTCACAAGAATATGTCCGATGACATTTTGGATAAGCAACGATAGACAGAAATTACCATAAGCATTTGAATTACGTTTGTTTATTGAACAAATAAACGCATTACAAATATTCAAAACTAAATTCGCCAAGACAACCAATGATAACATTGTCTAACCTTATGTAAATGATAGAATGACACATGCGTTCCAAGAAGCGTACAGTGGAGAAGTCTTTCACAATAAAACGAACAAAATGGAAACACACAACAAATAAGAGTAAAAAATACAATGTTTTGGCATTTCTCACGATTTATACAATGTATTAACCTAAGTGGCAAACGGTCTTGGACTTGATTTGTAACCCGGCGTCTGAAAAGGCCTCAAAAGGTTTGCAAGAGAAATAATTGTTTTAGCACAAACGCGTTCATTAGGATACCAGGGGAAGGGCCGAATCTAATGTTGTGAGAACTTGTGGCCCAACCCCATTTCTATGTATAGTTATGGAATAAAATAATTATGTTTAAACTATTAGGATACCATAACGTCTTCTCTACAGTAGACTGACATACATGTACCACTTCGAGGAAGCTTAGAGTCTGAAACTGTTGTAGGCATACATGTGCAGTAAAACCTCTCTATTACAACCACCAAACTATGTTAATTATTAGGTGTTTACGACAGGTGACCTCTAAAGCAAGGTGACAGTAAAACAGAAAGCTCCTATAGGAGCTTTCTGTTTTACTGCCACATTGCTTTAAGCAGTCACCCGTCTTTTATACAATCAATAAGTCTTCACTTTAGTGGCCGAAATAGAGAGGTTTAACTGCATTATGAATATTTTCAGATCCAGACTACAATAAACACTAGTTTTAACGATCACCCAAAATTGTACTTGCTTTACATGTAGGTGCTACAATTGAGTAAAGGTTGTTCTTTTCCGTCCAAACAAATCGAAATCTCTCCAAATACGTGTTTATGATAATCAATAAGTCAATTGAAAATATTCAGTGGATACGACGTTATTCTTTCCCGATAAACGCGTTTACGCTAAATCTATTCTTTCCATTGTAAGCTGTTTGTCACTCAGATTCAAACGAATATTTAGAATAAAATAATTGTCAAAAAGTTGTCATTTTCTACATTTTATTTAAACCTTCTTCTGATAAGCTATATACAATGTATACAATGTAACACTAACATTAAACAAACAGTTTAGATACAGATCAGACGCCGCGTACATGTAACGCGGCGTCTGATCAGGATCCAAACTGCTTGACACTTGTATATATATTTTTGAAAGTCAAACTGCATAAAAGTCTTAACTTAAGAAATAACAACAGACGATATGTGTGTTACGGTGGAAAATACGTTATTTTTTCCCAATTAACGCGTTCACTCTTAAACAATAATTTCCTATGCAATTAGTTTGGAGCCTGATCGGACGCCGGTTAACCCGACGTCTGATCAGGCTCCAAACTGTTAGCCACTCAGATAAAGATAAATAATCAGAATTGTCAAAAAGATGCCATTTCTTCCATTTTATTGAAATGCGTTTGCGTTTCATTTGCGTATAAACGTGAAAGAATAACGTTTTTTCTCCACTGTAGCGTACTATAATTGAAGAGATTACATGATAACCGGGTCATATAACGCCATAATGTCAGTGAACATCTTAACGTATTCGACGGCCGACAGTTCAAAATGAAACTGAACTATTAAAATCCAGAACAGACACACAAATTCATTTTATTAATCTGGATCACAACGGTTTCCAAAATTAATGCTAATTGTAGCCAGGGTTGCCAGTGTAGGAGTCAATTTTCAAAGGGCTTTAATTTTCGCGGTCTAGACATTTAAAAGGCGAATGAAACATCGACTATATCGAATAAAGAATCTCAAAATACATTTAAAGAGGTCTTTTAATGCCAGAATATTTATTGAAAGGCTTGCACAGACGGTAAATCCAACAAAATACAATTGATGTAATTAGGCCTTAACATTCAAAGGTTCGTAAAATATACAGTGGATAAAACGTTATTCTTTTCCGTTTAAACGCAAACGAAACGCAAACGCAAAACACTAAAACGTAGAAAAATGCAACTTTTGGACAATTCTGATAATTCATATTTTACTTGGTGGCAAGCAGTTTGGAGCCTGATCAGACGCCGGATTACCCGGCGTCTGATCTGGCTCCAAACTGTTTGCAATAGAAATAATAGTTTTAGCGTAAACTCGTTTGTTTTCTCCACTGTAAAGTGAAATAGAGTGTATATTCAATATAGTCAGACCTCTCTATTATGACCACGATATTGTTTTAAGTATTCTGTGTTTAAGACAGGGGACTGCTTAAAGCATCGTGACAGTGAAACATAAAGTTCTTAAAACAAATTTCTATTTTACTGTCACATTCCTTTAAAAGTTCATCTGTCTTTTATATAGAGCAACGGCGGGTATTATCGGCCACTTAACGTTGTTTATAAAGCTGTGCCGGTATTTGCCGACATAATGTACAAGGGAGTGTTCGAGTGGTAACTATATGTCACACTTATTCTACCAGTGCATGTTTAGGTTACAGTGCGCTATTGGTGAAGATATACTCGGGTTGAAAATTATGTCAAGTGGAGTCGGCAGTTATCGGCAGCTTTCGGTAGTTATCGGCAGGCTGATGAAGTTGACGAAAATATGAGAATAATGTTAAAGCAAAGGCCGCAAATACAGTATCTGTGTGTAGATCTATTAAATTGCATGCTAGTTTTGGTATCATTATCATCCAAATCAACGCATTTATCTAACAAAATCAAAATCTAACACAGACTTCATCTTTAATTAGCTTCTAATCTGAATAACAGCAATTCGTTCTATTGATAAGCATACAACTTAAGCTCCAACTTGAAGTCAATATCAAATTATAAGACGTAGCAAACAGTGTAAACAAAGATACGCTATCACATTGAAAATGCAGCATCTGATATTAGTCTGCATGATTCCAGAATACATTGTGTGTACCCAATGAATGTAAACAATGTACACCTTGATCAGACACCACATTTGCATGCAGATACTGATCTGAGTCTACACTGGTTGTCATGTTATCTGGCTCCAAATCTAAATAGTTTGACTCAAATACTGTCGACACAACTGTAGACCTATAGTCTGCAAACGTTGTGGCCATCAAGTTACATGTTATTTGCCAAATACAAACTGTACATGAAATGTTGATCCAGATCTAAGAACCCCATGGATATAAATGATGACAAACTATCTCAGACATGGATCCGCACCTGATCATTTGTAATGTAGTCGCCAGTTTTTATCAGCGAATACCTTAGGCATATTGCAAGAATATTTTCTAAACTAGATCTAGAACTTGGTCGGAAAAGACAACAACAAATGTGATTTTAACAATGTTTGGGTGTTCAGTATTTAACACTGCCGATAATTGCCGAAAGGGGTATTTCATGTCGGCAGTGACCGGCCACAACAAAATCTGAACTTATTTATACTTTAGGCACATGGTTTTGCGGCAAATACAACGTGTAACATCCTTTAAGCATCACTGTATGCAAAAGATACCCTTTTAAAAGGGGTTTGTGTGTCAACAAATGTTCAGGTACACGACCTCTCTTAAGTCACTCGATAAGAAGAGGTTTTTCATATATGAGAAGTGCTCCTACATTTTTTATCTTGTGACACAACGGTCGTGGGGAAAACCAACAATACAAATATAGCCAGTATTGAATTTTACTGGAAAAGTGATGTCATAATTGACGTCACTAGTATGGTAACTTTACGTCATCATTGGAAAAATAATATAATAAAGGAGTATGCCGGTGACTGCTTACGGCCGCTAATACCCGCCGTTGCTCTACAATCTATTAGGCTTCATATATTAAGTGGTCGATATATATAGATTTTACTGTATTTTACTAGGAAGTTAATAGAGCAGAAGAAAAGCCAGAACTTAAGATAGTTTCAGTTTCTTAACCATTTGCAAACTACATGCGAATTTGTGATAACCGTTACAAACCGTTGGAATCCAGATGAGACGCCGAGTAACTCGGTGTCTCATCTGGATCCAAACTATTTGATACTCTAATTACTTTTGAGAAAAAAAAGCTTTTTCGATAAACCTTGAGAATTGTTGCAGAAGATAGTTTGTTTGCAGACGACATTTACATGTACAAAGTTTGTAAACCTTTATCATGCTGAGCGCGTCTTCGGTGACGTTTGCAAACAGTTTGGGTCCAGATCAGACACCGCATAACGCGACGTCCGATCTGGATCCAAACTGCTTGTCGTCAATATTTAACTTTTCTTCAAATAAAAAACCCATAAAACTGGTTTTGATATTTTGTCGCAGAGGATATATTTAAGACAGACGACAATTCAGGTTGCGAAGGGTTAAAGATTAATCGAAGACCTATATGAGTCGTGTCACGAACAAACGGCACGCCGCCGGAAACACTGCTTTTAACCATTGGTCGGCAATATTATCGTCTGCTTTACAGTTGTCGACTGCATTACTATATTAAATATTATTTCAAAGTCGTTATAGTCTAAGAAATCTAAAAATTAGGGTCAATCAATTTGAATCATATTTAGATAAGGTTTCGCGGCGCCTGATCTGGATCCAAACTGTTTGCGAATTCTGGTAAAATCGCGACTAGCAGTCAAAGGGTTACTCTAGGTTTCATTTTTCAGTTTTGAAATTTCCTAAAGCTAGATTTGCTTATTCTATAATGGAAAATACACTAGCTTTTCCTTACAAAATATGTTAAAGCTAGATCAGTTATGACTCGCACAAACAGTTTGGAAGCAGCTCAGACGCCGAGTAAGATCAAGTTAATCAAGATAATCGCCTAGTTTAGACCAGTCAAAGATGACACATGATAAAAAAGAAACAAAACTTAACTTTTAAGGATTAACCCTTTCACTACCAAGGTTTTCGTAAGATTTTTACCCTTTCACCGTTTCATTGTCATCTGCTTCAATTGTGTTGTCTGCAATGTCGTTTCAAAATTAAAAAATACGGCTGTATGACTGAAGTAAATTCAAAACGAGTGTCAAAATGTTTGGATCTTGATCAGACGCCGCGTTACGTGGCGTCTGATCAGGATCCAAACGTTTGCAAACGCGCTTTAAAGCGTCATTGAGAGTGAAAGGGTTACATGTAACATTCTTAAGTCCTAGAGACGAGTATATTCGTAATTTTCAAACAGTATACAGTAGAACCTCCCTATTATGGCCATTAAAGTTTGCTAAATAGCATAAGTTTTAAGGCAGGTGACTGCTTAAACCAAGGTAACAGTGAAACAGAAACCTCTTTCAGGAGCTTTCTGTTTCACTGTCATCTTGCTATAAGCTGTCACCTGTCTTTATTTAATCAATTAGCCTTCGTTTTAGCGGTCGTAATAGAGAGGTTCTACTGTACATATAAAGAGTAAACCTGGTCCGTGAAAACACAGTTAATGCATACATGTATCAGATGTCTCCAAAAGAGTCCTCGGATCAGCGTCTGCACTGTTTGTCATTTTGCAATAATTATATTGCAAAATGCAACCATAGTACATGTAGTCCACAACGGACCAGACGTCATTACATGTAGGCACTGGCATCTCCATTTGAAGTTCCAGGGATGAAAGAGTTAGGTCAATGTTTAGCAGTAAAGATTACTGTCAATGGTAATGATTTCATACAACTTGTTACTAATTGTTATTGCCTACAGTGGAGAACAAATCATTTTATTTGCCGTTTATACGACACCAATACAAATACAAAATATCATAAATGTAGGAAATTACAGCATTTTAATTATTTTGACGTTTATTTTTTATATAAGTGACAAACAGATGTATGCTCATTAGACGCCAAAATACCGACTGATCTGAGTTCAAACTGTTTGCAATGGACATCATAGTGTGTAGCATATTAAACGGGTTTTACTTGGAAAAAAATGATGGGTTCCTCTTGTAACAGAATAAAGTGTATACACAGTAAAGTATATCTCGGTTATAACAAAATCGAATATAACTAAATACATGTACTAGAAATAAAAGAACAAAATGGAGTCCTCATCTCTAACTGGAAATGGAAGTAAAATGGACCAAATACATGTATCGAAAGATGGATACAACGAGAAAAATCAAACAGGCCCGAGGACGTCGTTTTAACCATTTACCTCATAGCCTGTTTTTAGTTTTGATGACAGGTGACCACTTAAAGCAGGTTGAAAGTAAAGCAGAATGTGCCTTAAGGCACATTCTGCTTTACTTTCAGCCTGCTTTAAGTTAAAATCTGCTAGGCTATATAAAATATTTGTAATGGTAATTGTTCATGAGGGTATAAACTGGAACTATTTTTAGCGGAGGAATAAATTAAATACGCTAAAAGTCGCTTCTATGGGGGAAAGGGTTAAGTGAGCTCTATTGTATAAAATGTTGTTTTGTTTAGCTTTTCATCTATTAAATCAAAGAATCAACACATCTGTTACTACACATTTAACAACTATGGTGCTCCTAAATCGTTAATGCGGAATTTGGCAGTGCACCAAAACCATCACAATTTAGCGCGTATTTTGAGTTTCTCTCATTACGCAAATAAAAAGGACATAATTCGGGATTTCTAAGCAATAACATTGCTTTGAACATGTGTGCCTGATAGCATTGTTTTGGGAAGATAAGAATATACCTTTACGTCTGGGTTTCGTCTTACGTAGTGTTATATATCTCAGCAAAATTGTTTTGACTAACAAAAATACAAACAAAATACTCTATGGGTACCCAATAATTACTCGCATGTATATGTTAAAAACATTTTTAAAGCCCACGTTAATAAAGGGTTTGAGATGAGGCTGAGATCGCGTTTGCGGTGAGTCTGAAAATATTCTCAAGCTTTTGATTGGTTAGATTTGAGCATTGCTCAAATCTAACCAATCAAAAGCTTGCGAATTTTCTAAGACTCATCTCAAACGTTTACAACCATAAGGAGATAGTGTTTCTGCCAGTGTAAACCTCATAACACATACGAAAAATTATTCATTGTCCAATAGATACAGCACATGTACCAACAAATTTGGACAGATGAGCAATCAAATCGGTTTTGGAATATTTTAAAATCCATTATTATTTTGTAAAATACTTTGTTGTTCAAAACACTCTTTGAACACATACTACAGTGGATAATCTGTTATTCTTTCCCAATAAACGCGTTTACGCTAAAACTATTATTCGCAGTGCAAACAGTTTGGAGCCAGATCAGACCAGACCCGGCGTCTGATCAGGCTCCAAATTGTTTGCCACCAAGATAAACAAGAATTATCAGAATTGTCAAAAAGTTGTTCTTTTCAAGGTTTTAGTGCTTTGCGTTTGCGTACGTTTGCATTTAAACGGGAAAGAATAACATATTCTCCACTGTATCAAGTATGAACGTTTACATATACATGTACCCTCGAAATTGGCCAATATTTTCATAATCGCCTGTCTATTCGTTTCGTTTAAACTGGACGCATTCTCCACCGCGCACACATATTTCATGTACAATACTCCCTCAACACAACGGCTATCTGAACAACGATTCCCTCCTTACAACAACATTTGTCGCTGTTCCCCGAACAAGACAATTATGCCCATCGATTTCTGCAATATCGTCTTCTTACAATTATCGTCTGCTGTTTTTCTCAAAGTAGCAAAATAAGACTTTACAGGAAAAAAAACCAACATAATGACGAATGACAAACAACTTGAATCCAGATCAGACGTCGCGTAAGGCGACGTCTGATTTGGATTCAAGCTGTTTACAAATGTAAGCCAATTTCCCTCCCAATAACAAATCCTTCCGAACAACACACACTCTTTGTTTTCGATTGGATGCTGTTATAGAGAGGACACAATGTAAATTGCATCCTTTCAATTTTCTTGTTATTTGTTATACCTATCTACGCGTACAATGCGTTTTATTATTGTTCCTTCGGAAAAGTGTTTGTAATGATAGTTATATCAAAGACACATGATAAGAAAAGTAGAACGTATCGAAGGATAGCATGCAGTATATAATATGGATAGTGTAAGGTAAACAGTCATGACCACATTTTGAAGTATCCTATAGAAATATACTGACGAATAACTGATTAATCATTGTGATGCCGAATTGTCGTCTGCTTTAAATATATCGTCTGCTTAAATATGAAAAAAAATAGTTTTATGCTTTTTAAACTGAAGAAAGGTTGAGCATAAGTGACAAACAGTTTGGATCCAAATAATTTGCAAATGTTAGCCTAGTCGCGCTTACAGTGGAGAAAACGTTATTCTTTCCCACTAAACACGTTTATGCTAAAAACTATTATTTTTATTGCAAAAACCCGGCGTCTGATCGGGCTGCAATCTGTTTGCCACTCAGATTAACACGAAAAGTTAAAATTGTCGAAAAGTGTTTCTTTTTTCATTTCATTGCTTTGCGTTTGTGTTTCGTATGCGTTTAAGGGGGAAATAATTACATTCTTTCCACTGTAGCACGATAAGGGTTAGAGTAAAGTAAATGCGATAGAAACGTATTTTTGTTTCACTTCAGTACTGCAGACTGTCTTTAAGGCGCCTACTTCATTGTATACAGTTATTCTTTCCCGTTTAAACGCAAACGAAACGCAAACGCAGTCAGCTAAACTGTAGAAAATTACAACTTTTCGAAATTGCTCACGATTTATTTTAATCTGTGTGGCAAACAGTTTTGTGCCAGATCAGACGCCGGGTAACCCGGCGTCTGATCTAGCTCCAAACTGTTTGCAATGAAAATAACAGTTTTAGCCTAAACGCGTTTATTGGGAATGAATAAAGTTTTCTCCACTGTATTAAGCAGCCGCTTAACATTTGATTTACCGTATCTTAAACCTTGGTACGGAAGTGCAATGGTTTATTTACCTGTTAAAAGGGGTGCAACTCCTATACATCGAATAATTTAATAACAAAGAGTAATTTAATAGCTAGCAGTCAGCCATAGGCTTTGAAATTGAACCATTTCCTTTGCAGGCATATGTTTGAACTAAAACACAGCTCACGTACCACGATATTCGTCTAAGATAAAAACCACCAAAATATATATGTCCTAAAATGACCTAAACAGCTGTGACGAGTACAGTATGGCAAACTACGCCATGAATGAGCGTCGTTTTTAAACAATAGCAACATTTTCACTATTATAGGCCATATGTTATAGTTTGGAAGCTGTTATTACAGTGGAGAAAATGTTATTCTTTCTCGTTTAAAACAAACGAAACCGGTAACCCGGCGTCTGATCAGACTGCAAACAGTTTGCCACTCAGATTAAAATGCATAGTAAAAAATGTTGAAAAGTTGGTACTTTCTCCATTTTACTGCGATGCGTTTGCGTTTCGTTTGCGTTTAAACGGGAAAGAATAACGTTTCTTTTATGCTAAGCAGTGAATTATAGAGTTTTCTCAGTAGATTATAATGTTATAATCTACAGTGAATTATAACTTTTCGGAATAATTTTTTTTCCGGGATTTTTTTTTTTGCTTTGACTTCTTTTTAATTTGAATATGCCATACACGATTACTTTTGTGCCGCAAGTGCAGTTTACTACGCCTTCAAAATGATACTTAGTCTGGAGCGCTTTGATTTTGAGAGGCTCCATATGGGGTATTTGACATGGCCAAAGTGATTAATCGGAGGCTTTATATTAACATTTCTCTGTTAAAAGCATAAAAGAAATAGAATAATCGTTTGTTTCAGTGTAGGATGGGGTTTTCTTTCATCTCGTGAAAAGCAAGGGTTATATTTTCACTCGTGGCTTCGCCACGAGTGAAAATATAACCCTTGCTTTTCACTCGATGAAAGAAATTCCCATCTTACACTGAAATAAACAATTATCCTCTATTTTCTCAACTGTAGTTTTCACAACTTTCAACGCCAAATTTATCGTGATGCATAACCACCTTCACCGCCATATTGTCTTCTGATTCAAAATAGTATATGTATCTGCAATAGCGTTTCGAAGTTAATTTTAAGTCAACATTAGCGACGAAATTTCGAAACGAGTGCCCAACAGTTTGGATATTGAGGGCCTTTTTAGCGTAATTGACAATGAAAGTGTTAATGCAGATTTGTTGCTGGATGCAAGATGAAAATAAAACAGAAAGGTGTTGTATGACTTAACTGCATTGCTCTTCACCTGGATTAATCAGAGATATATTCGCGATTTCAATGCGCGCTCGCCTGACAAAATATTGACTGAAAATCATACATTTACGCATAGCGTTTTGGACAAAAGCCCAATGAAATTTCTTATATTTTTACATCAGGAATTATGATGGATTGCTTATTAAATCCATGGTTGAGATTGTATTATAAAGATTCACAGCGTTTGATTGCATTCAAGCATCAACACCATCAATCATGAATATTTGAAATTTAAGTATAACTACTAGCCGCATCATATTTGGCAAATGTTTATACATTTTGCTTATGCACACATACTTTTTAGGACGAGGCTTCCATTACATGTTCACCTACGCCGATTCAAATTTAACCCTTATCCTGGCCCCAGACTTATGTCAAAGCAAAAATGTTTATATTCATGAACAAACAGAACAGCCATGGAGAGTACACTTGTTCTGTGTAAACAGTAAAGACAATCATCAGGAGGCTACTAAATGTACTATGTAATGGGGGTACATGTATGTATTGTTTGTCTTTATGTAATATAATATTTTTTTTAAAAATTAAACAGTCAAAATTTGACTAAACTTAATTGGAAATGTGAAATGGCCATTAAAAGTTTCCGTAGTGAGTTTAGAAAGAATGAAGTTCTGACAAAAGTAAGAAACATAGCAAACTATGTCATCTAATCGGAGTTATTCAATTCTTTGAATATCGCAAATAACGAATAACAGAATAAGCGACTGAATCTGATAGTTTTAGGGTTAGGTCGAGGCAGCACGTGCTATTTTGTCTTGCATAAATAGATAAATAAAGGTACAAAAACACTCGTATTGCCACTCTTATAACCATGTACTACTATTTATAAACATACACACTTTCCCTTGAAACGGTTGTACTTTGTGCAAAACACTTTCGAAAAGGCTTCACCAAAGGTCACGTGCGCTGTAACCGTGAATAGGTTAGGGACACTTTTGTGGAGACTGTTGCAAATAGTGTTGATCTTATTGAGACAACGAATATCTCAGCAGCTCAACTGGATCGAAACTGTTTAACAGTCACATACGAAATCCTACTAGGTACATGTATGGCGGACAAATCGAAAGAAAATAATATTTGCTTAAACACAATTGAAAACGAAAACGGAAAGCGATACCTAGGGTAAAAATGGGTGAGGCAAAGTACGCGGAATATGTAGTCTTTGCATCAGAATTCAGTGTGCATCACACAGTTCAACCCAGCATATACGGCAATGACAAATGTCGTTTTCTTTGTCGTATACGAAAACGATAGCTGCTTTAAACAAATTGAAGCAAACCAAAAACATCCCATAGGAGCTTTCTATCTTAATTTTATCCTGCTTTAAAGCTGCTATCGTTCGTTTATGTCATCAATGATACTTTTCTTGATTGGCAATAATATCGAAACCTGACTGTAACAAATACTTTTTCCTCATTCTACAGGTAGTAATGCATTAGATATTGGACCAATCCAAGATAATGGCAACCATATTCTAAACCTATTCAACTCCGATCAAGACTGCAAAATCATTTTGTTGATGTGCCAAACATTTGATCCGAGAGTGCACAAACATCAGTCGTGCCATGGATTCCAAAACAATCTTGCTAAATACACATTCTACCATGACTTAAATAGCGCTGTGGAAAGGCGAACGAAATTTCAAATTGTCTGATAACTATGTTGTGCTGTAGTATTTACGAAACAATGAAACATATATCGGAAACATAGCTATTACAGCTACGGATTTTCCCAACGAAATTTGTTATCAATGATTTAACCCTTCCATGTTCAAATTCATTATGAAATCTTTACCCCTACACCGCAATATGGTCGTTTAAGGCAGTATAACTGACGTAATTTCATAACAAGTAGCAACAGTGTTGATCCTGATCTAGCGGTGTCTGATCAGGATCAATACTTTTTGCAAATGCGCTTTATGACGTCATTTAGAGTGAAAGGGTTAATGGGATATATGTGATATAGAAAAGATGCTACTGAAAGTCGTAGTTGGGTGTTGTTACAAACAGTTTGTATACATCCAAATGTTACTCGATGTATTTTCTTAACCAAAACTGTTTCACTTTATCCTATTTAGTAAATGCATGGCAAGTTGCTGTAGAGACAATTGCATGCAGAAAATACCCAGTATGTACACGGGATGAATTCTGGGTATAAATGAGTCGAGGAATAATCAAAGCTGTGGAGCAAAGATATATTCACCGATATACAAGATATCTATAACGACAAATAATGCAACTGTTTGGATAATAATCAGGTATAAAGTAATCATAAACTGCGGAATAGCATTGCTTATAGCAGGCAATAACAAACAAAAACCTACTTTCTCACTTTTGAAAATGTTTGCGACTTGTTTTGATAAGAGCGGCATACAGTTTGGATGCAAATAAGACACCGGGCTATCCGGCGTCTGATCTGGCTTCAAACTGTTTGCAATGGAAATATTTGTTTTAACACAAACGCGTTTATTGGGAACGAAACACTTCTTCTCCACTGTACAGAAAAGTCTTGCAATGCGAACGGAAAGTTATTTAAATTGCTCAGACAATACTGCAGCTTAAAGTACGATGAAAGTAAAGCAAAGAGCTCCTGATGGAACTCTCTGCTTTAGTTTCAAAAAGTATTACCAAATTAGCTACGCCTTTTACGCATAGATTTTTCTTTTACTAACGAATATAGTTTCTTTTCATACAGTCATGAATAGTTATCATACAGAAGTTTCTATTTCCAATCAGATAGTAGCTTACATTAAGCTGAAAGTAAAGTTAATTTTGACGTACTGTTAGTGTTCAACTATGTTCAATACCAGGACCAGGCTATTGGGTAATGTGGTAAAGCATTTGCCAAACTTACAAACTAAAGCCAGTGTTTATAAGAGTCCTGCATGATTTGGTAATACTTCAGTTTTAGCGAAATGCTCGAATCTATGCGTTACTGTTTAACGGCCCAAGCCAAATTCCCAAATGCACAAACACGTTCCATATGACAAACATGCAACGAATTTTGCATATAGCTTTATATTGCACATCCCATTCATATTTCTGCAAGAAACTATTGCTTATTGTTTTGTTATGGGATATATCATAAGAAATATGTAAACAGTAAAACCACTTGTGATCAACTGAACAATAAGGAAACATGGAGATCCATAACAACATACGGTAGCATACCGCATTGTAAAAGTAATGTGCTCCTTTAGTATTTTTATACAGTACTTTTTTCCTGCATTAAGCTGTCACAACGACCTGTCTTAAAAACACCATACGACTTATATTTCGTATCATTTGAATGAGGTTTTAATTTACTGAGAAATATTTTGAAGTGGAGAAGACTCTTTTAAAATAATTTATTTTTTATTTTTGCTTAAAACTTTATGTTGATTGCAAACAGTTTGGAGCCAGAAACTATTTGCTATTCAATTTTAAACTAATATTTATGTATTATTCCGTTGCTTTTTGTATTCAGTTTCGTTAAACAGGAAATAATAACAGTGCAAACATACGCAGTGTACGCCACTTTGTCAATTAACGATATAACTTGTACAGTGGAGAAAACGTTATTCTTTCCAGTTTAAACGCAAGCAAACGTACGCAAACGCATTATACAGTGGTAAATACGCTATTCCTACCCACTCCACGCATTTCTTACGCGTTCGTTAACCGTTCACTATGCATTTATTATCCGTTTCGTTAAATGCCTTTCCTAGCCGTTTCTTTACGCGTTTATTTGCGCGTTTAAAAGAGCCCAGATGAAAGGGTCATCACTTAGCCGACGGACCCCTTAGCTTCAGCGGTTTACACACCCACTTTATGACATGTGTATTACAGAACATTAGGTGGTATCGCCGATAACATTGCTATCTTTAATAGTCCGGCCGCGGACACGTTTAACCTTGCTTGGAGTTGTATAGAAAATGTTTTTGTGGTTTTTGGTAGAATAGACCCTCAGCATCAAGGATCCGATGTATGACCGCCGGTCATCCTTGAGCATTTTAAGATATTCAATATGGCGTCCAAGATGGCCGCCGGCATATATCTGGCTAACTGTTAGGTTTGATTCAATAAGCTTTAACATATTTTTCAGCAAATTATTGCTCAATTTTATCTTTTGTGACATAATTGAAGTTCAAAATAGAAATAAAAATAATCTATAATTCAAAATGGCCTCCAAAATGGCCGACAGGGTACTTTTTTATGTAAAATAAAATGCAAAGTATGTGCGTCACTTTACAAGGCTACGATTTGCTCCAGTTTTTTCCCCGTCGTGATAATATAATTGTTCATAATTAATAATAAAGCATGACAAGATCAAGTTGGCGATTAATTCATTCATAAATGAATTATAAGAGACTGTCACCAGAATAGAGTATACATAAAAACCATACAGCTTAAGTGTACATTGAGATAGTTCATGCATAATGATGTAAAATGCAATAAATATTTCAGATTAACAGAAAAGTAATTAGTCAAGTCAAAACTCAAATATTGTCAATTAGTTCATAGAACCCAATTACCTACCTTTAATATATAAATTTCACTTTTTTTTAAGCAAAGAGTGCTGAAATTATCGTACAAAAATAAAGTTTTGTGTTTGCATTACTGTGATATTTGTCACCACGTGTCACCTTTCTTGTTAAATAGTTCAATTACATGTGAGCTTCTTAGGAACAGGGAAATAAATTGGTAGAATGGATACCAATAATTCTTCTTGGGATGCAAGTCTCCTGAGGATGTGGTGGCACCTATGTGAACCAGATAACTGTGTACAGTATCTTTCAGTATAAAACTATGTTCAGTATTCCTTTTCATCAAGCCTTTTAACATGTATTCTGTGAGTTTCTAAGCTAGTACTGCTGCTGCAAAGAATCATCATATCTTTGAAATATTGCTGAATGAGTATATGGCTACACCGACACTTGACTGAACAGTCTTTTGGCTTAACCATAGATTAGAATAAGAAAGAATGACATCACACATATAATTTCAAATATAAAAAATTGCATATCTTTACTCCTGATTTACCAAAGTAAACAGAACTTTGGTACAGTTACTGTCAAACTCAGTCACTACAAAAGTGGTCATCTTGTATAAGAAGTGCATAACTCTTGACATGATGATATACTGCAAGGCCGCTGGCCTATCATGAGTGATAGCCGAGATGATCCAAGCAGCTTCGGAGTACAAGGGGTTTGAGATTATAAGACGACTGACTGATGCGATTTTCAGTAAATGTGTGATATCTGAGGACAGGGAGGCAAATTACATCCTCAAACAATAAAAAAGGTGAATAACAAGCTCGCATGAGCGACACTTATCATGTAGTAAAGCTAAAGGACCAGACAATAAAGTTGATGAACCGATCAAAAAGATACCTCTGTGTGTGAGATTATCAACATTGATGCATGTAGTTTGGCGTTGTTAAGGGTAGAGGTACTATTGATTCGTTCTTCACCGTGTACCATCTATAGCACAAGTAAAAGGTCTAAATCAAACCTCTGCATGTGACCTTTGTTGATCTGGAGAAAGCCTTTAGATTCAATACCAAGAATCAGCTTTTGGTTTGAGGAATGCGATTTGCATGTCAAACAGAGTTTGAAAACCGCTTTCATGAAGCGGGCAGTACTACGAGAAGATTTTGTGTATGATTTGCATTAGGTATTTGATCTCAACCCTCTGTTGTACCAGTGCTTGGTGTTCTGCTTTACTAGTGTATGAGGCTCTGTCATAAGAGTCTAGCAAAGGTGTTCCGTTGGCGCTTCTGTACACAATTTTCTGTGATCACAAATTCACTGACAGGGTAACCCAAAAAGCTGGATGGAAGGATGTTATCAAACAGAGTTGACTGAGAGTTAACATGAAGAATACTTGGCTCATGATCTCAGAGTGGTCATATGCTTGGTCTTCTTCGAGAATGTAGGGAATGTTCCTGTGCTGACTGTCAGATTGGAGAAAATTCAATTGCAGTAGTTATGCGACATTAATTGTAAAATTACAAGCAATATAGACTTTGTATGCCCATGACGTCAGGACTAAACTTGTCTTTTTGATTGAAGACCAGTTACTCGGTTAGGTGTCGATGGGGCTACGTTTGATGTCTAGAATAGCTTCTGCAACATGGTGTTTGCTAGAAGAGGGTTCGAGCTTGTCACAATCACAGGACAGGAAATTTCAAAGAAAGGCCTAGCGCAATTATATCCTTTGGGACTCGTAGAATAGTGTTCAACACCTGTTTGTTATTTTTTTCATTTAATATGGAGGCTATTCATTAATGTCGTCTGCCGAAGACTTGCAGACAGTTTGCAGAAATTAAGCCTGTGATCAGTTGGATCTGTGGCGTTAAACAGGACGAGGAGGTCCCACAGATACAAGTAATGATAACTAAACGTTTGGGATGTTATGGACAGGTGGAGTATGTCACTTCATGCATCAACTCAATAACGAGGAGGACCATTCTGCGCTTTACACTTAGTAAGAGATCACAATCGCCATGGTTAGACTATGGAAGAGATGACCAGGTCCTGCGTGTCAGAGGAGCATATAAATAAGGTTTGAGGACATTCTAGCCACATTCAGCCTACCCGAGTTGCTAGGACATCCACAGCAGTGGAGAAATAAACGCAGGATCATGTCAAGTACAACTAACTTAATTGCAAGCTATGTTAGAAACCTGACATGACCTTTTGTTTCTAAGTATCATGTACAGTGTGCAATTTTATTCCCTACTAATAAGAATGTTCATTATATAATAGTACAATATGCATGTGTTAATTTATAAACGTACTGTATATCGACACCAATATGTTTATTAACTCCATTACATAGGTTGCTGTATGCGACATACTCATTTTCAAATTCACAATACATGCAGAAACAGGAATAGTTTCGAATTTATATTACATCTCACATAATATTACTTCTTGAAAAACAAACAAAAGAAAAACGCTGACTTTGGCAGCCATTCTGATTGCCATTTAGAAAACGAATCATATAATAATTATTCATGTTCAAAACACAAACATCAATGGTGACTCAAACTTAAATTAAACTCAAAATTTGATTTTTTCTGCAGAAGGCGATGATTAAGATAGATCAACATAGGACTAATCTTTCAAAAACAGTTATTTCATAATTCTAATTAATTCTTAAAAACACTCATTTGTCTTAAAAAGAGGCTAAAAAGAATGGTATGCTTGGTGGATAGATTATATACTCATTTTTTACATTTATTTTACATTAAGTTAATTTTCAGGCTCCATATCTTTTGAAGTACTTCATCAACTCAAGTTTTGTTTGAGATTTTTAGGGCTCATACGTTCACCAATGTATTCCAGTAAAACATTTATATTAAACGACACATGTAACGAAAATGAAACACACAAAGTATATTCTTATTTCAAATCAAAGGGAGGTAATTTGATATTTAAAGACTTTCTAGTCTTGATAACGCCGTGAATATTGCGATGAATGAAAGTCTGGTGTGATTTTAAGCAAATGTTCTAGCGGCTGAATATGAGCACCATTGTATCTCCTCTATGGAGAACGTTTATAATAAAAAATGCTGATTTCCGGAAAGAGTTATCGACCTTTTCATTTTCAATACAATGTGCCAGTTATTTAGCTACAATGATAAGTTTATGTATGAGACTCTGATTATTAAGAATACAAAAGTGGGTACTTTCTGGTTTTTTTTGCTTATTATATAATATTGAAGAGGCAAGCATCTGTTTTGCATATTTTGTCGGCCATTTTTGACGCCATTTTGAAATAAACAGTATACTTTTCTCTGTTTATTTTTTTAAACATCGAAGAAGTATTGAACTACTTTTAATATTGATTACAGTTGACAATTACCTACTCCAAACTGACAGCAGTTTCATTTTTATTCCCGCAACCATCTTGGACGTCACCTTAATACTGTGTCGGCCATTTTGGAAGCCATTTTGAATAAAGCATTATTATTATTACTTCCGTTTTGAACTTAAATAATGTCAAACGTTATGAAAGTGAACTATAATCTGCTGAAAAATTTAAATCAAACCCAACAGCTAGTCATTTTACATCGTTTTGCATGGACTAACTCAATCACGGTAAACTTAAGCTGTGTGTTTTTTATGCATACTGTATTCTGGTGACAGTCTCTGATAATTCATTCATGAATGAGTTAATTGCCAACTTGATCTTTTCACGCTTTATTTAATAGTTATGAACAATTATATTATCACGACGGGAAAAAACTGGAGCAAATCGTAGCCTTGTAAAGTGTCATTTTCATTTTATTTCACATAAAAATGGTCTTTGTCGGCCATTTTGGACGCCATTTTGAATTATAGATTATTTTTATTTCTATTTAGAACTTTAATTATGTCATCAAAGATGCAATTAAACTATAATTTGCTGAAAATTCCGTTATAGCTTATTGAATCAAACCTAACAGTTAGCCAGATACACGCTGGTGGCCATCTTGGACGCCATCTTGAATATCTGGAAACGCTCAAGGATGACCGGCGGTCATACATCGGATCCTTGATGCTGAGGGTCTATTCTACCAAAAACCACAAAAACATTTTCTATACAACTCCAAGCAAGGTTAAGCTAAAATATCCTTATCTGCTACCAGACTATAAGTGGCAATACACTGTTAATCTCCCGATATCTGAGCGGCATATATAGGCGGGTGATCAATGCTTGTTCTAATTGATTGGTTACAGGCGGGTGGTAAGTGCCTGTCGATAAGATCCGAAATCTCCGCGTGAAACGGATAAATCACAGTATCTCTGGTATAACCGTTTATTAACGCGTTTAAACGGGTTAAGACCATTAGGCCTTAAGCGTTCGTTAAGCGTTCACTATGCGTTTCTTACGCATAGATTAACGCGTAAATGGGTAGGAATAGCGTATTTACCACTGTACTAAAACGTAGCAAAAAGACAACTTATTGACAATCCTGATAATGTATTTTAATCTGAGTGTCAAACAGTTTGGAGCCTGATCAGACGCCGGGTAATCTGGCGTCTGATCTAGCTCCAAACTGTTTGCACTGCAAAAAATAGTTTTAGCGTAAACGCGTTTATTGGGAAAGAGTAACGTTTTCTCCACTGTATAGTCTGTATCCCCTTATTGACGATCAGAGCCTGCTGTCTTTTATATGGATATAAAGATGCAACTCTTACCATATTGTTTAATAAAACACCAGAATAGAAAATATATTTTTATGATTCGTACATTTAGTGTCAGGTATGCATGGCATGTATGTTTTCTGTACTGTAAAGTAACAAAAATGATTTATTTTTGTTACATGGTAAGTAAGAAGGAGAACATGTTTTTATTTAGCGTTTTATTAAAGCCGCATTGTGTTTTTGAGAAACCTGCATAAAACGGTTGTTTGGGGTCCCATTTGAACTACGTGGGACGTGATTCTTTCACAAAAACCGGTTTTATCTAAGCAATTCGCTTTTTAAATTTTATTTATAATGTTTTTGTGCTGCACAAATTAAAAAGCCTCCCTTGTGAATGGAAAGAAGGACAACTCTGTAAATACAGGGCTCCAGATAACGGAAGTATTTCGAAAACTAAAATCTTTATTTCTGCTTTTAAACCCAATGGTGTCATACTCATTAAAAGTGTCTCGAAGAGACGGTTTAATCAGTAGTAACACCATAGCATTCGGTGCTGAAATGAGTGAGAAAATGTTAGATTAGTTCAGATTACTCCCGATTACATGTTTAGCTGGAACACTGAAAATGACCCTGTTAACCCTTATTCTGCTGCACAGACGTCTGCTTCGACATTGGCGTCTGCAAAATGTGTTCAGTTTAGATTTAGGCATTGTTTTAATTAAACAAACCTTAAGACGAGTGTCAAATAGTTTGGATCCAGATGAGACGCCGCGTTACGCGGCGTCTTTTTAGATTCAAATAGTTTGTAAACTCCGAAAAGTAGGCACATGGTTAAACACTATGAGATACAATAACAACGTGTACATATCTTTCACTGTGGGTAAACGGTCAAATAAACTATAGAGAATGTATACCTTGAGCTTGCTGAAAATGACTGTTTCAGCCTTGCCCGCTCTCTAACTCAAACACTTCTTTTTGGATCTTCACCAAACTTGCTACAAATGTTTATTAGTATAGAATATAGGTCAGGTTCAATAACTAGCAAACTCGCATAAGGCATGTCTGAGTTATTGCTGAAAAATGCTGAAACAGTCATTTTTTAATACATAAAGGGCCAAAACTCAGATATGCCAAATGCGATTTTTGTAATAATCAAACTAGACCTAAATTTTATATACTTTAACATTTTCAGCAAGTTTAATGAATATCCGATAATGAAACAGTCATTTTTTATTAATTAACAGGCAATAACTCAAAAAATACCTTATGCGATTTTAGTAGTAATCAAAATAAACCTTGATTTTATATCAATGAACATTTTCAGCAAGTTTGTGGAAGATCGGATAAAAAATAGTTGAGTTAGAGAACGGACAAAAAGTGTGATAGTCTAACTGACTGATGGATGGACGGGCGTAGGTAGATACGGTTGCCCCAGTGAAGTTGAATTCGGCTGTATCACGTGATACTAAGCCGTGTGGTATTGTTTATGACAGACGTTCTATTTTCGGTTTGTTATGATTTTAAATCGCCCTTTTTGGTGATTTAGGTCCGTGTTCATCATTTCATAGATCAGTTTGGCCCATAAGAATGTTCAAACATTATTATTAACCGTTATTGTATTTCAGGCATTAAGAAAAGGTCTGAAAACACAATTTAACGGCAAAATGTATAGTAAAACTTCATTAGTACAGTAGAGAAAGCGTTTTATTCTTTCCAAATAAACGCGTTTACGCTAAAACTATTATTTCTATTGCAAACAGTTGAGAGCCAGATCAGACGGCTCAAAACTGTTTGCCACTCAGATTAACATGAATAGTAAAAA
Source organism: Gari tellinella (assembly GCA_922989275.2). NCBI lineage: Eukaryota > Metazoa > Mollusca > Bivalvia > Cardiida > Psammobiidae > Gari > Gari tellinella. The sequence goes on from OV277866.1 coordinate 54,867,471, forward strand.
ATGTCGAAAATTGTCATTTTCTCCATTTTACTGCGATGCGTTTGCGTTTCATTTGCGTTTAAACGGGAAAGAATAACGTTTTCTCCACTGTAAGGACACTGAATTACTAAAAGTAGTTTGTGATTCAGACAGGTAGCTACTTGAGGCAAGTTTAAGTCAAACCAGAAATATCCTAAAGGAGCATTCTGATATGCACCACCTCGCTTTAAGCTTTCATCTGTCTGATGTCTTCAAGAAACTTGTCTTCGTTTTAGTGAACTTAATACAGATTTCTTACAACACATTGCAAAAACAATATTCAAAATGTGGGAAATGTCGACAGCTAGTTTCATCTCAGTGACGATGCATTTGCATTTCGTATGCGTTTAAACGGAAAAGAATAACGTCTTCTCCACTGTATATCAGACTATCTGTTATTATACATATTTGAGACTAAATCGCAACAAAGTATGAGATAACACAAATGAATTATACAAAAATTCCAATTATTTCGCCCCCATACTTCAAAAATATAAGTTTATTGTTTTATTGATTTTCAATTAAATGCAAATCCCAAGCCCCCAACTCTCTCTCAATACACATTATATCACAGTAAATGTCAAATTAAAATGTGATACGCAACAGACATATATGGAAAGTCTTCAAAAAGATTGTGATGTAAAGAAATATTACAAAACGTATCTTTTTTCAACATACAACTGTTTTCGACAAAAGTTTAACGAACATGCAAGCTAGATAATTATATACAGAGGAGAACACTTTATTTTCTAACGGTTAAACTAAATGCAACAGTCAATGTAATACAATATAGAAAATGAAAGCTATTACAAATGTCTGATGTTTTACATCTATCTGAGAGAAAAACAGTTTTGAGCCTGAACTTACGACGGGTTCACGATCTGGCTAAAGTATTTACAATTGAAACAATTGTTGAAGCTCAAATTTAGTTATTGGTATATTATAATATCTTTTCAAATGCATGTTTATGTGTTTTGTATAAGTATTTTTCATTTAATTTTGTATTTCTCGGTGTATATATTCACACAGATACAATTTGTACATTACCTAATGCTCTATACATGTATAACTTGTAATTCGTTATGTTGGCTGTGTTGCTGTGTTGTTCTGAAATTGCCTTACTGTTTGATATTTTCTTTGCTTTAAGTTTCACCTGTCTTTCAAATTAACAGTTAGCCTTTATACATGTACATGTACATGTAATAGTGATCGTACTAGAGAGGCTCACTGTATTTATTAGATTCTAAAATTTAAACCTTATTTATATTACATCAATTATGAAACAATTTAGGCAAATCACTTTCATTGACGCGAATGGTGGCGTATTTTTATGTCTGTGGGAGGAAACCCGGAGTACCTGGGGGAAACCCACACCTACGGACAGGTACTTTCACATACTACCCGGGATCGAACTCGGACGCATCGGTGAGAACCAGGGGTCCGTTTCATATACCTTTGTACGATAAAAACGAGTGTACATTTGTAAGTCATATTTTAAAATACATTTCATTTGGATTTCTCTATCTAATCCTGTCTTGTGACATCTCTTTGGTATCGTCTTTTCAAGACGATTCCAAAGAGATGCTACAATACAAAATTAGATGAAGGAATACATAATAGTTGAGCTTTTTATAATCTAACTTACGACAACATTTGTCATACGAAGTTTTATGAAACGGGCCAAAGGAGCGTCCACCAATTTGCTTCTGAACAGGTATATTTCCAGTCACTTTATGTACAACAAAATCAAGTTATATATAGACAATAAAGAAAACCAGGAGAAGGAAATGAAGAATATTGGTTTGTGGAAGAACGGTACTGATCCCTGCTGTTCATTAGCCATAATTTATTCGTATTATCTTTGAAACTAGAACGTTTCCAAAATGTGGGACAACATACAAGATTACATATAAATTTGAATTGTTTCTCCCCCATAGTTCGTAAAATATTAGTGTATTGCTCTATTGATTTTCAATTAAATGCAAATTGTCTAGGCCGCGGCGCTCTATTCCTACACATTATATAACAATAAATGTCAAATTAAAATGTGATATGTGACAGACATATATAGCAAGCCTTCAGAAAGATGATGATCTAAGGAAATATAATAGAATGTTTCTTTCCTCCCGAGACAATTGTTTAAGACTATAGTTAACGTTCGGGAAATGTTGGTTCATTGTTTTTACTATAGGGAAACATTATTCTTTACCGCGTATCTGAACTACGCGCAAATGCAATACATGTACAATTCAAAAATTAAGTATTTTGCACGAATCTGAAGATTTAGTTTTACCCGAATGACAAACAATTTAGAGTGAGATCAGAAGTGGGGTAATCAAGCGTTTGGTCTGGGTCTATACGTTTTGCAATATATACATTTGTTCTAGCACAAACACGACTGTGGGACTTAATTCATTATCCCCTGAAACTTACAATGGACATTTCCAGTTCAAAATTAAGGATGGTCCATTTTAGACTTTGTAGAGTTGTTTTTGTAACAAAATGTTCAACAGTGAAGTCCCTGATCAGAGGGCTCCTGCAGGAGCCCTCTGATCAGGGACTTCACTGTTTGCATAGGACAGGTGTACTCTTCACCGGTAATTAATTAAATAATTTGGTAAAGGACGCATATATGCGTCACTAGCACACATTATAGATAATCCTAACTATAACTTTTTTTCAAGTACATTTATCATAAAATAGCTTTAAATAAAACCTGTTCATCCCTGCTTGCATCATTTTGCTTTCTACCGTTGTAATCAGGGCACACCAGTAAAGAGTACGGAATAGTATGTTACAGGTATTATCATTTAAACGAAACAAAACGCAATGTAAGATAATGAAAAGAAATCGTTTTTTTTTAAGTTTTGAAGATTCATCAATACGAATTGGCACAAGGTGATTCAGATCAAAACACCTTGTTACGGTCATTTGCCATTAACATTAGCAACATGTTTGCATTGAAAATACTAGTTTTAGGTAAACGCGTTTATTTGGAAAGAATAACGTCTTCCCCACTGTACGTGCAACAATCAAACAACTTTCTTATTACAAATGTTTCCTCTCTCTATCTCTTCTCATTCTCTCTTTCTCTCCCCTATCTCTCTCTCCATATATATCTCCCTCTCACCGAAAATAATTTTATCGCACATGTATACATGTATGTTGTGTAATTTGTATTTGTTAACAGGAAATATGATGGAATAAAATTCATTACAAGCAAAAAACAATGATATATTTATATCAGAGGCGGTAAATACATACGTGTAGAGTCAAAAAAGGTAGTTGGTTGCTTTTAGAATGATTGAAGTGGAAATCAGAACCTACAGAAGCTTTCTACTTAACTCTCAATTCGCTTGAAGCAGTAGCTTGTTTTAATCACGGACAAAGCAGTTTCGATTAACTGGCCGAGTTCGTGGGCGTGCAGTGTAAGGAATTCCAAAGAATTAAATCTGAGATACAAATACAATGGAGAAGGTATCATTATTTCCCGTCCAAATGAAACAAAACACAAACGCAAATTGTGGACAGTTTTTAATCGGGGCGACAACCGGTTCAGATCCTGATCAGACGCCCAGTAATTTGGCGTCTGATCTGGCTCCAAACTAAGGTCAACTTCGATATTTCGAACACGGTTTAGGTGAACATAACCGTATTTCAAAGCTAAAACGCGGCTGCGGTTAAGCCGCGTTTTAGCTTTGAAACACGCGTATGTTCACCTAAACCGGGCTTGAAATAACGCACATTTATGATTCAAAATATCGTATAGTTCGAGCAAAACGAGTTCGAGATAGCGAAGTTCGACTGTATTTGCAATTGTTATAGTATTTTTTAATACTAATCGCGTTTATTGGGGAAGACTAACGTCTTCGTCACTGTACCTGCATTACAAAGCTATATAACCTTTCTCACATTCAATTAAAACTGCATTTCATTGTTTTCAGTAGATTTTGGCTCACAATCAAAAACATAGCCTGAAGCAATCTTTAAGGTTGAGGACAACAAAGTAGATCGGGTAAATGTCGATAAATATCGGAAATCTGCGAAAAGCGATCGGTCATCTTCGTCAACTGCACACCTGTTCCGAGCTATGCTCAAACATGGTTCGGAACAGGTCGGCAGCTGACGATATACGAAGAGTACCGATTTTTAACCGATCTCATTTGAAGTCCCCAGCCTTAAACAACACGGTTATATTTCTCCTCACAACGAATATCTGATAAGACAAATTCCTTTGAGATTGAAATTTCACAAGAGTAACCGCGTTTATCTAGTAAAATGTGCCATGTAAATTAATATTGCCTATGCGGGTAATACATTTTCTCGTAAAAGCTATCCTTTATAGCATTGATTTTTTGTGATAAAAGTTAAATAAATATTATGGAGTAATATATGGTATATTAACGTTTTTATCAAACCCTTTCACTGTCATTTTTGCATAATATCCCGTTTAATGCAGTCACTGATTTGCCATCTGCTTTTATTAATAACATCTTATTTTTGATGTATTTTATACCTAAGAAACATTCATATTGGTATCAAAAAGGGTCTGCTCCTAATCAGTATGGTGTATAAAGTGTTGTCTGACCAGGATGCAAACTGTTTGCAAATAACTATTGTACTCGGGGTAAGACAGTGAATGGGTTTATGAAGAATTCACGATAAAACACCGGTATGAATTTATTATTTCTTAATTCAAATACCATTCAGACTAATGAATTGCTGTATGTTTGACATGCAGTGGAGAAAACGTTATTATTTCTCGTTTAAACGCAACCGAAACGCAAACGCATACAGGTAAAAATAAAATGTAAAAAAGACAACTTTTCGACAATTCTGACTATTCATGTTAATCTGAGTGGCAAATAGTTTGAAGCCTGATTAGACGCCGGATTACCCGGCGTCTTATCTGGCACCGAACTGTTTGCAATGGAACTAATAGTTTAAGCATAAAGGCGTTTATCGGGAAAGAATAACGTTTTCTCTACTTTACATGTCATTAATGCAGTAAATTGCATATCGTAAGATTCACATTCAGTGCCATTTGTTTTGCATTATACCATATAATATTATGTTATTTTGTAACAATAAAAAATCAATTTAACTACATAATAATATTATTTTATAATCAACAAAGAGCATATACGAGTTATTGTACTCTAGACGCTGAACAAATCAAATAGCAGTAGTGCTAGAGAAAGAGATTAAAGTTTATACCTATGATATGACGGGAATATTTGGTAAAAAAGAAACTAAATACAATGCAATTAAACTAAGAAAATAATAAATGTTTGGAAATTATATGGGTCCAATATTTTTGCAGTGATTACAATTATTGTTTCAATATAAAATGAAGAACATCGTTCCCATGGTACAGTGGCGAAAACGTTATTATTTCCCAATAAACGCGTTAACGATAAAACATTTATTTCAATTGTAAACAGTTTGGAGCCAGATCAGACGCCGGGTACCCCGGCGTCTGATCAGGCTCCAAACTGTTTGTCACTCAGACTAACATGATTAGTTAGAATTGTCAAAATGTCATCATTTTCTACATTTTAGTGTGTTTCGTTTGCGTTTCGTTTGCGTTTCGTTTGCGTTTAAACGGGAAAAAATAACGTTTTCTCCACTGTACATGTTGTGAAAGAATAACAGTTACTTGGACAAACCTCTAAACACGATCAATAATCCAAACATTCACCTTTTTCAATCTTCTAATAGTCCTTCGAACATAAACACATTTTGAATTAATAAGGCTAGATATTCTACTGAAAAATTATTTATGCGTCATTATTAAAATACTGGTATACTCTATATCGACAAAATCGCCCACACATGCTCTATATTTAAAACGTTATATATGTATATGTATATGTATGTCTTCAATTGATAGTGCTTCAACCGACTGACCAATAGTGAATTGTTTGGGGTATTTTGAAACTTGAAAAGAGTCCGAATAGACTGATCAGTATACAAACTGTATAGCACGCGCTTTTCGATTTTTTTTTTCAAATCACCCACCCCACGCGATATAAATGTGTTAAAGACCACGGATTGAAAACAGATTTTATTGTTATTGGAGCATGTTTAAGATACTGGCCATCCCTTGTCTGCTATCAAAGGTATTGTTACATACATGTATATATACTCTCAAATACAGCGGAGAATATGTTTTACTTTCCCAGTAAACGCGTTTAAGATTAAGCCATCATTTTAATTGAAAACAGTTTTGGTAACCCGACGTCTGATACATGTACGGGTCCAATCTGTTTGCCTCTCATATTAACATAAAAACATAAAACTGTTTACAATCTGTTGGGGATTCGTTCCTGTTTAAACTGGAAATAATAACATATTCTCTACTGTATATAAGACTTATTTGTGAGCCTATAAACTTTCTAAACAATACGGAGAAGAAATGTGGCTTTGTTCTATTTCAAAGGAGTCGTTGCAACAAACGATTTGTCCTTATCCCTAATGGAGTTGAAGCAACGGTCAAAATCGACCACACGACTGTTTGAATCGTGCGTTCTCTGCGTTTCTTATACATGTAAGCCGTTTTTGATGCAGGTAATACAGTGGAAAATGTGTTATTCTTTCCCAATAAACGCGTTTACGTTAAAACTATTATTTGCAGTGCAAACAGTTTGGAGCCAGATCAGACGCCGGGTAACCCGGCGTCTGATCAGGCTCCAAACTGTTTGCCACCAATATAAACATGAAATATCAGAATTGTCCAAAAGTTGTTCTTTTCTACGTTTTAGCGCTTTGCGTTTGCGTACGTTTGCGTTTAAACGGGAAAGAACTGTACAGCTGAGAAGACGTTATTCCTTTCCGTATAAACGCGAACGGAATGCAAAATGTAGAAAAGGGCATTTCTTTAGCAATTCTGAATATCTATTTTATTCTGAGTGGCAAACTGTTTGGAGCCTGATCAGACGCCGGTGTCTGATCTGGTTGCTGACTGTGCAATTGAGTTAATAGTTTTAACGTAAAATGGTTTATTGGGAAAGAAAAATGTCTTCTCTACAGTACCCGTAACTTCGATATCTCGAGCTCGCTTAACTCGAACTATCCGATAGCTCGACACATGAACTGCATTATTTCATGCTCGGTTAGGTCGAACATACACAAATTTCAAAGTTAAAACGTGGCTAAGCCACGTTTAAACTGTGAAATATGGGTATGTTCCATTTAACCGAGTTCGAGATATCGAAATTCGACTGTATAGTTATTTTTTGCCAATGAACGCGTATATACTATCAACTGAAATAGTCATTGTCATGGAACCAGATAAGATACCTACATAACAATGTGTCTGATCAGGTTCCTGTTTTCCACTCAGATAAATATGTACAATGTATCATCAGAATAAAAAAGTCACCATTTCTGCATTTTATTGAACAACGATGCGTTTTTCAAAATTCTTCCATATTCTGATTTTACTGAAATGCGACCACCTTTTATTTCGTTTAAAAGTGAAATATATTACATGCTCTCCACTGTAGGTGTAGATGTAACCTAAGTTTGAAATTGATGTAAACGTCTTCTTGTTTTAATAAGGTTGTTAAATTTGCTCTTACAAAAAACGGTTGAAGTTTAGTTGCCTACAGTGGAGAATCTGTTATTCTTTCCCGTTTAAACGCAAACGTACGCAAACGCAAAACACTAAAACGTAGAAAAGAACAACTTTTGAACAATTCTAATAATTCATGTTTATCTTGGTGGCAAACAGTTTGGAGCCTGATCAGACACCGGGTTACCCGGCGTCTGATCTGGCTCCAAACTGTTTGCACTGCAAATAATAGTTTTAGCGTAAACGCGTTTATTGGGAAAGAATAACAGATTCTCCACTGTAGCAATATGCCTAGCTACATGTAACTTAATTAGCCTAAAACATGGCCGCCTTCACGAGAATAAGAAAACACAAATAGTTCGCATCTTTGGCTTAACACTTTCACGATAAACGAGGATTGGCTAACTTTGAAACAGTTTGGATCCAGATGAAACGACGCGTAATGCGGCGTCTGATCAGAATTTAAACTGTCTGTACAACTTACAATATTGTTTCGGTCAAACTTTAAAAGTTTGGATTTGGCATAAAATCGCAAACGAAATAGTGTAGCAGCCGATATGTTACATGTTGTATCTGCGAAAGGAATAAAGCAGACTGTAAAATGTGACGTCGAAATGGTTAAACGTTAAGGTTGCGATTTATGGTCAATCCATGGAATAAACCCCTTACAAAGATGTATTGTGGATTTGACTATTTTATATCTATCTGTGATAAATTTGTTGGTACAGTGGAGAAAACGTTATTCTTTCCCAATAAACGAGTTTACGCTAAAACTATTTTTTTCCATTGCAAACAGTTTGAAGTCTGATCAGACGCCGGGTAACCCGGCGTCTGATCAGGATCCAAACTGTTTGCCACTCAGATCAACATGAGTAGTCAAACTTGTCAAAAAGTTGTCCTTTTCTATGTTTTAGTGATTTGCGTTTGCGTACGTTTGCGTTTAAACGGGAAAGAATAACAGATTCTCCACTGTATTATAAAGTACGAAGACAGTACAGTACCAAATCAGAGGGTTCCTGGAGAAGTTTACTGAGTTGGTCCACAATATTTGCAAAACAATAAGATGAAAATAAAGTCAAAAGTAAAATCAGCCATATGAAAGTATCATTTTTATGACACAAGTGTACTTTCATATTATGTTCAAGACAGTCACTACCATGTTACCAGTTTAATGGCTTCGTAATAAACCCGCATACAATACACAGCAGAAACACACATTTATGACTTAGACACCAATGATTGAAATTTATGGGCCATGCGAGACAGCTGCAATTAAATTACTGCTCACTTGAATACCATGTTGGAGTAAAGACTAGTCTTAGTTTAACTGTTTCGCTGGCAAATAAATCGTGAGATTTTTTACCCCTTCACCGTTCATTTTCGTTTGTTTCAATTTTGATTTTTGCAAGACCGTTTCAAAGTAAGTTTCAGTGTAGTACATGTATGACTTAAACATATCGATACGAGTGTCAAACAGTTGGGATCCAAACTGTTGGCCAGATCGCCTTTTTGGGTAATTTGTTATGCTTTACCTACAGTGGTAAATACGCTATTCCCACCCATTTACGCGTTTATCTATGCGTAACAAACGCATAATGAACGGTTAACGAACGCTTAATGAACGCTTAACGAACGGTTAAGGCCTAACGATTTGAACGCGTTTAAACGCGTTAATAAACGGTTATACCCGAGATGCTGCGATTGGGGCGTCCGTTTTCCGTTTTACGCGGAGATTTCGGATCTTATCGATGATAGCCGTTTTATAAAAATCCGAATGAAACGGGTTTATCAAAAACAAGAATCGAGTTGCCACTGGAGCATTTTCGCGATAAAACTCATATTGTAATGCGATTTTTGAAAACATTTTCTGTAAATGAGACGCCTCTTATCAGGATCTAAACTGGTTTCGCTTATAGAATTTATATAAATATAGACAGTTTGGATCTCGATCATAATGCTGAGTGACTCGGCGTTTCATCGAGATTATTTCTGTTTGATATGTATTAGAATAATTCCTTCCATGTTGATTTCTATTCAAACGGTTTGAATCCAGATCAAACGCCTGGCTGTATAGATCGGCATAGCATCAGGATCCAAACTGACAGCTTTGAATAAACCCAATTACTTTTCATAATAGTTAACACTATCGATTTAGATGTAGATGGGACGCCGAGTAGTTCGGTTCTTATGTTTTACAGCTAAGAATGAAGCATACGGTCTTGATTTCATTTTTACAGTTTGGCTCTAGATGAAATGCCGAGTTACGGGAGTCGCATCCATATTCAAACTATACAGATATCTTTTACTTTGATGAGAGAGTATAATAACTGACACATACTCGCATATAAGATTTGGTTTATTTGGTTGATATTCCAATCAACCCAAATGGGGCATTAGGATACTTACTTTGATAAGCCGCAGTTTTATTACCCCCCTGTCCGGCTTGTGACGCAACAGTGTTAGCGGCTAGCCCTGCATGCCACATGTGGCATTTGGGAATTTCGCATGTTCATAGTAATAGTAATAAACACAATTTACATAATCCTTTTTAAACCGTATCCTTTATATGGGAAAATAAAGGTATATTCATAAAACTCTCACAGGATAACCTTTCTTCTTAAAAAATGATTTCATAAAATTGTGTAAGATTATATTTACTCCACAGTAACGATATTTACTAAATTCTTAAGTAGGATAAGAGCGGCCCGCAAGTCATACATGGATTACCTCCCTTTCTCCATGATTACTCCCCTTTCACCCGGGCTCTTTTAAACGCGTTTAAACGCGTTAAGAAACGCATTAAGAAACGGGTAGTAAACGCGTTAAACGAAACGGGTAACGAACGCTTAACGAACGCTTAACGAACGCGTAAGAAACGCGTAAGAAACGCGTAAAGTGGGTAGGAATAGCGTATTTACCACTGTATAAACGCGTTTATGCTAGAATAATCATTATCATTGCAGACCGTTTGAAGCCAGATGAAGCGCCCGGTAATCCGACGTCTGACCAGGCTAAAAACTGTTTGACAGTAAGATAACATCATATTGCTTAAATTGTCAAATAACTATATTTTTTATTGTATTTAATTTCTTTTAAACGGGGAAAATACCTTCTTCACTTTTGCAATCTCACGTTAAAGTACATGCGCAGTATTGCGAAGAAACACAATTAGACATGGGCTATGGGCTATCTTCTTTCGAAAAACAAAGCAAAGACCGAGCCATCATACAGTGGAGAATCTGTTATTCTATCCCTGTAAACGCAAACGTACGCAAACTCAAAGCACTAAAACGTAGAAAAGAACAACTTTTGGACAATTCTGATAACTCTTGTTTATCTTGGTGGCAAACAGTTTGGAGCCTGATCAGACGCCGGGTTACCCGGCGACTGATCTGGCTCCAAACTGTTTGCACGGCAAATAATAGTTTTAGCGTAAACGCGTTTATTGGGAAAGAATAACAGATTCTCCACTGTACAAAGTATATTGATTCCTTGATACATAAAGTGGATAAAACGTTATTCTTTCCCGTTTAAACGCAAACACATAACAATAAAATGTAAAAAAGTCAATTTTTCGACAGTTTTTACTATTCATTTTTATCTGAGTTTGGATACTGATCAGATGCCGGGTTACCCGGCGTCTGATATGGTTCCAAATTGTTTGCAATGGAAAAATATTGTTAACGCGTAAGCGCGTTTATTGGGAAAGACTAACGTTTTATCCACTGTATGCCTGGAAGTGAAAGCACCAGACGCCGTTTGCGAATATCACGAACCAAAAGCGACAATAGTAGCAACATTGATAAGAATATTGCAAAGGTCAGTTACATAATACGTAACTATAGTCGATAAATAGAATAAGGAAAATCTATTATTGTGTCTAGTTTATGTTCTTAATTGTATGCTTCCAAAATAACTTCTATATCTATTTTTATTTGTGAGTTAGTTTAGATGTAATATCTTCCAACAATGGCAGAACTTACAATTTCAGTCAAATGGTCTGGTCTGTAATTGCTATTGTTGGGAGTTATCTATCTATGGTGTCAGAGATATCGTTATATAGCCTATTACAGAACTCTTCCACTATTACGGCGAAAAGTATACATCCAATGATAGTGTTCGAAACAGGTTGCAGCCTAACAGCATGATGCAAGAAAAATAGAAAGCTTAAAAAAAGATTTCAGCCTTTCCTTACCTTCATTACTGAGGAACACCTACTTAAACCCTAAACATTACCTTCTATTTAGACGTTGAAATAACAACATTTAGTATACCGTGTCATACAATAAATATATTTGCGACTATACTATTTATCCCGACAGTGTCAGATATACCGGTTTCTGGATAGCAGATATACCTAAAGTTAAATGCTCAAGATGTTTCGGCGGTGTTATCGAGCACCACAATCATTGGCCTCTATTGGACGCTTGTTAAGCCGGTAATATTGAGCACGACAGTTATACAGTTCCATAGATATACATTTTTGACACGGATCAAAGCTGATTTCTTCTCAAATCATTGCCGTTCCAAAAGAGCTTACATGTACAAGAATAGCTTTACTGCCGATAGAAACATGCGAATCTGTTGTTGGTATTGCAATGATTAGAGTATAAATCAGCTTTGATCAGTGTCAAAAATGGATATCTATGGAACTGTATGACTGTCATGCTCGATAATACCGCCGAAACAAGCGTACAGAAGTGGTCAATGATGTGTCGGCTGTTAACGAACCCCTGTCCCGTTTTCCAAAATTTGTTGATTTATGTGAGTAAAAATATTTACTGTTGAAAGTGCATGCTTACAGTTGGTTTTATGTTATGCCTTTATGGAAGGGTATTATATAAGCTAGACAGAAATGCAACAAAGGTGTCGGTTCATCAATATGTATTCATGATATGCCCGGTTTTGTCGAGGTAGGGTGAGAATATACTGACAATCAGTTATACCCCCTTGCCTCTATATATACCTGCTTACGATTGTCCCCTCAACTTTCAATCGTGTCGGATCCCTGTGCGTCATAGGACAACTAATGGAGTCCTCTGATCAGAGTCTATACTGCTTGTCATTTTGCAATAAATAAAAAAAAATCCATTAACAGTAAAGAAAGTCTAGACTTTATTGGAAACCAGATTTGTGCATTGGACGATTCAGGAGAACATTAGTTACAGTGGAGAATCTGTTATTCTTTCCCAATAAACGCGTTTATGCTAAAACTATTATTTGCAGTGCAAATAGTTTGGAGCCAGATCAGACGCCGGGTAACCCGGCGTCTGATCAGGCTCCAAAATGTTTGCCACCAAGATAAACAAGAATTATCAGAAGTGTCCAAAAGTTGTTCTTTTCTACGTTTTAGTGCTTTGCGTTTGCATTTAAACGGGAAAGAATAACATATTCTCCACTATAAAATAAGAGGCAACATAAGGAAGGTTGAAAGAATTACAGACAGTTCTTAAAGAAGCTAACTGATTAACCTTCGTTTTTGTTTTTATGAGTTATCTGCCTTAAAACTCTCACTTCATTTTGTTCCTTTAGCCAGGAGATTTTCCGTTTGATCAACAATTCAAGATAGTGTTTTTATACTCCTTTACAGCAACTGTAAGAACAGGGAAGCTATATATGCCTGAAAGACAGCGGTGACAATATCGGAACCAGGTCACTTCTTATACTGGTTTAGCCACAAATTAATTGCTAGATCTAAGCTTAATGAACTGTAATGGATAATCCATGCTTGCTTTTGGAGCACAGAGTGTCTGGCATATGACAAATGAAATTAAGATCCTACAAGAATCATTCGGATGATTCCAATAAAAACCAATCAATGTTTTCCTTCAGGGGCCCGTTTTACTAAACTACTTACGCAAAATGTTGCGTAAGTCAAAATTTTAATATATATTTTTTATTATCACTTGCTACAAACAGCAACTAGCCAGATCAGAGGACGCGCTTAAAGCGCGTCCTCTGGTCTGGCTTTTTGCTGTTTGCAAACGTTTATGATCGAAAAATAAGAGTTAATCGATTTTGACTTACGCAAAACTTTTGCGTAAGTTGTTTAGTAAAACGGGCCCCAGATGTCTAAGTTGGTAAAATAATATCCCTAACCAACAATCGTGTTTCGAGGTAAATTCTGATTTCAATTGCAGACAGTTTGGAGCCCAATCAACCATCGAGATATTCGGCGTCTGACCAGGCTTCAAACTGTTTGCTCGCACATGTTTATAGCACATTAACATTTTAAAAAATAAAATTATATTGCTTAAATTGTCATTTTCTACATTTCAGCCGTATGTTGTGGTGTCCTTTACATGTAGTTGCATCTACAGTGAAGAAGAAGTTTAAACAACTAGTTAGAAATTTGAAATGTAGTTTTCTCTATCTTATTGAAATGCGTTAGCGTTTTGTTTGCGTTTAAACTGGAAAGAATAGCACATTTTCCGCTGTATACAGGAAGGTACCATTGAGAAGGTATTATTCTTTACCAAAGTACGGATTTCACATAAATTGTGCAAAACAGCAATTGCAGTGATATGAGACAAATCCAAGCCATTCGAATAATACTTTTATTTGAACACTAACATCTTATTGGATGTACAAGAACATGTAATCTTTAAGTGAAAGAAGTCTCACGCAATTGGTTATACAAACAAATCCGATCCTAGATTGCGTTGATGAAATTAATCTCGCTAGTCTATAAGGTGTTATTCTTTGTTCAACAAAGCCTTAATAAACAAAGATTATATTAACCCCATCACTGTCTTGCTACGAATACAAAAGTTATTTGCAAACTGTTTGGATCCTGTTCAGACGCCGCGTGACGCGGCGTCTGAACATGATACAAACTGTTTGACACCCATTTCATTATTTAGTAATACCTTAAACTTAAAATTTAAAAACTGCAATTGTTTAAAGTTTATGGCGTCATGAGAGTAAAGGGATTATCCCTAGCGCAATGGAAGATACAAGCAGTTTAGATACAGATTAGATTTCTATTGTAACTAAGTGCCTGGTTAGAATCCAACTTGTTTGATGCTCGCGTCGACATTACGCTGGTAAAATATGTCGAAAAACAAATATGATTTACAAAGGCAGATAACAGTTTTAGCAAAGCAGGTGACGTCATGGTATTGAAGAAGTGAAAAGGAACTAAACAGATTGGCAATCGCAATACACTCGCCAGACAAGGACGAATTAATTTGATTGTTTTCAATTAGTTTGTGCAATAGTATGCACCCTTAGTCTTTATTTGTCTGATAGAATGAACTGGTATGGAATGGAAATGAATCAGTTTTATATAAAAGCTGATTTAGCCCTTCACTGCCTTCCTACGGGTCCAATTATTTACAAAACGCGGCGTCTGCTCATGGTTCAATTTGTTGAGATTCATTGCGATATTATATTAGTCAATTTACTTAACATTTGGTCTGAGAAATACAAACAGACGACACGTGTCCTTTCACCACAGAAATCGCATCATGGATTTGGGAAATTTTCAAAGTATATAAAAACACTCTTTGATGGTTTGTATTGACGAGCTATTTAATAATAAACACAATTCAGTGGTCGTAATAGAGAGGGCCTACTGTACATGTACCATGTTATTAACCTTTTGTGTAACAATATCACATGAGGTCAATGTTCAACATCTGCACTCAACTCTTGTTCATAGCTCACAATCAATGGGTTCCTATTCAAGTTGCACATTCCCCAAGGACACATTAATGATCGTGACTGAGAAACTGAACTATCCAGGTTCGATCCAGAAAACACCTATTCATCACGCCCAAGCTCCGATGTTATAAAGCGTTTTAGTTGAGTCTGAGTGTGTTTCCAAGCATTTGATTGGTCAGATTTGAGCCTAGGCTCAAATCTGACCAATCAAATGCTTGGGAACGAGTTTAGACTCAAGTCAAAAGCTTTCTAACCTCGGAGCCAGTTTGATAAAATTGGCCTTAATGATAAGGAAAAAATTAATTAACTTAATCTTTACCAGTACTTTGGGGGTAAACTGTTTTCTTTTCCGTTTCACGAAAAGAAACGCAAAAATAAAGCAATAAAGTAAATTTATTTGTATCGGAGATGCAAACAGTGTTGAGCCGGGTTAAATGCTGGGTAACCCGGGGTTTGATCAGGTCCCAATTGTCTGCAATGGAGCAAATTGTTTTGGCACAAAAACGTTTATTTGAGTCGACTGACATCTTCCGAATGTGTATGATTAGTGTTTGATTTTTTATCTTACTACATGTAACTTGTCTAGAACAGCGTGAATGACGTCATAATTCCCCATTTAACGCCTTAACTGTATTGTCATAATATTCGGTGAATTAAATTAATGTCGTCTACTTTTATATCTCAAGTTAAATATTTAGACGAGCTTAAAACGGTGTGGATCATTATCAGACGCAATGTCGCGTTACGCGGCGTCTGATCAGCATCAAAACGGTTTTCAAATTGCCATTTGGCATCGATCTAATAGGTAAAGGCCAAATGATATGCAATAAATTGAAGAAAAATACGTTCCTATGACATTGTATTTAAGTAAATTCACCAAACCTGATCAGGCCGCGTGTTTCCTGGTGGCTGATCTAGTTTCGAACTATCTGTAATTATCACAAGGATTTATGCATATACATGTGCATGTACACGTAAATGGGGAAATTATATTTCATCCACTGTTATAGCATTCGCCTCCGCCCCGCCTTACGCATCTGCACTTTATATTATTTTAATGGTACATGTATTACAATTGGTACATGTATAATTGTGTTATACGTTATATACAATACTAACAATTGCGTTTAACCAATTACTCCATAATCTTGCCTATTTACGTTTCTGAATATTTCTGTACTTAGTCCCCACTTAGAATGTCCTAGAAATAGACTACGTAAAGCATGTCAAGTATCTTTCCAGGTCGTAGCTTAAGGCTGGTTGACAGTAAAACAGAACGTTCCTCTGCTTTACTGTCATCCTGTTTTAAGAGTTAATCTGTTTCTTAAGCTAGGTATAAACATGCTATGGAGTAGCGGGTTAGAACAACATTGAAAATTACAAAGGATTGCGGCCTTTCCAGACGCAGCGTACTTCAACGTCTGATCTCAATAGAAACTGGGGTGAACAATTTCGGATTATTAAATGTACGTCGGTATTGACCACCAACACGATACACCGGAGAAAACGTTATTTTACCCGTTTAAACGCAAACGAAACGCAAACGCATCTCAGTAAAATGAAGAAAAAGCCAATTTTTCGACATTTATGACTATTAATGTTAATCTAAGTGGCAAACAGTTTGGAGCCTGATCAGACGCCGGATTAACCGGCGTCTGTTCTGGCTCCAAACTGTATATAATGGAAATAATAGTTTTAGCGTAAACGCGTTTATTGGGAAAGGATACCGTATTCCCCGCTGTAGCTATATTTTGCCTGCATCATTTGGCGCCTGTAGTAAGTCTTTGATTTAATTCCTCTGCCCTTCCGCATAGAAAATGCAATTAAAAGTTATACAGTTTGGATCCAGATAAGACATCGAGTAGATCGGCGTCTCATCTGGATCCAAACTATTTCACATACACATGTACTTACAAAGTATTCGCCAAACTGCAAATCAATCGTTTAGATGTTCCTGTCATATTCCTTATCAGGATATGTCCTCTAAAATCCCTTACTCATTGGTAATAAGATTTAAGTAATAAAAACAGGATCTACAGCGATTAGTAAGCCGGACCCAGAGTGCGCAGACATCCACCAGACAAGACGATGAGATACGAGGGTTACCGAGAGTGGAAACATTTTATAGTGAACAAGTCATTACTCTTTCCCGTTTTTTAAAACGCAAACGAAATGCAAGCGCAATTCAATAAAATGGAGAAAATTATATCATTTGAACAATATGACGATCGAACTCTTTCTGAGTTGCAAACAATTTGTAGCCTGATCAGACTCCAAACTGTTTACACAGGACATAATTATTATAGAATGAATGCGTTAATTGGTAATGAACAATGTTCCTCAACTGTACATAAATAAAACATACAACATTATCTATTACTTGACAGACATACAGAATGGGTCATTTTCCATTAATGGTCTGGTAGTCACGGTGTTGTCGGGTATTGCGTCATCGTGCCAAGAAAGATGATCATGCTATTTATGTTTTACTTGAAATAAATGGTTTACTTGAAATAGATTGATGCACAGGAAACACACCTTTGTCTGTATGTAATAGCGCTAGATTTAGTAAATCTGAATAAGGGGGTGATCCTTTGAAAGCACAGAAAACAAAGCAAATACTGAAAATTGCAGACTCGGTTTAATTGAGTCTGTTCATGAGCAATACTGAAATATGCAACAGTGCTCACGCCCCCTAGCACCAGCTTAAGCGGAATTCAACTTTCAACTGTAAATGCGCTGAAATCAATGATTCCAAAGGACAAGAAAGTATAACAACACTGAGAATGAAGTACGGGGCGACTTAGTAAATTCATTTTGATCAAATTCGAACTATGTATGAATACACGTGTCAATTTCAGCGATGTGTTGGTGCTTTACATATGTCTTTTTTATTCCAATATGAGATTGGATAGAAGTTATTGTTGCAAACATAAACGTTTAATGATATTTCAAGATAAT
The DNA here is from genome assembly GCA_922989275.2 of Gari tellinella. Lineage (NCBI taxonomy): Eukaryota > Metazoa > Mollusca > Bivalvia > Cardiida > Psammobiidae > Gari > Gari tellinella. The sequence continues at coordinate 54,885,691 of OV277866.1, forward strand.
TTACCTTGGTAAAGAGCATATCAACTCATCAAAGACATCTTACAGTCGTGGTACATGTACAACCTGAAAATATAAAAGGGGTAGTCGTTATACAAGACAAATAGTGTTGTTTTTTATGGCAGAAACAGGTACCGGTATGTTACACAGCCATGTAAATGACGTTCATAGCCGTTCTCTGATTCTTGCTGTCACCCACGACCTATTTCTAGTCCAGTTTCCTGTGATTGATTGATTAACTGTTATTTTTTATTACATTTGAGCTATTTTATTACATTTGACAAAGAGACAATGGTCACGCAATAAAGTTCTCGAATGTTTAACTGAAATTACGCGTAAGCCCAAAGCAATGATATTTAGTATAATAGCGGTTTAATGCAAATGATCAAATTTTGATAGATTTGAATGTTAAACATGGACAAGATCAGACGCCGAGTTACAGAGGAGACGTCGTCATTCTTTTTCACAAACCCGTTTATGCTAAAACTAGTACAGTGGAGAATTTGTTATTCTTTCCCGTTTAAACGCAAACGTGCGCAAACGCAAAGCACTAACACGTAGAAAAAAACAACTTTTGGACAATTCTGATAATTCATGTTTATCTTGGTGGCAAACATTTTGGAGCCTGATCAGACGCCGGGTTACCCGGCGTCTGATCTGGCACTGCAAACAGTTTGGAGCCTGATCAGACGCCGGGTTACCCGGCGTCTGATCTGGCTCCAAACTGTTTGCACTGCAAATAATAGTTTTAGCGTAAACGCGTTTATTGGGAAAGAATAACAGATTCTCCACTGTACAGTGCTCCCTCTCTTCAACAACACCCAATAGGAGACAAAGATTGTGTGTTTTGTTCGGCGGGCGTTGTGGGAAGAGAAATAAACTCACATTTGCAAACAACTTGAATCCAGATCAGACGCCGCTGTAATCTACCTACACAAACGTACATTTTATTACTCCATATAAGCGCATTTTTACGCCTTTAATTTGTTCCTCCACCGAAGAAAATTGTTCCGATTCATATACCCATAAGTGTGTGTTGTAGCTACATGTAAACGCCGGCGGTGGAACAAATCAGGTTGAAAGTACTTTCTACATGCTTTAAGTGATCACCTTTAATCGATCCTAGGCTAGGGTTATTGGGTAATGGGTTTCCAATTATTATATGCTGGCTTAGCAACACAATTTGACAAACATAGATATTATACTCAAAAGGCTATAAATACACAATGTATAAACATCATATTATAAAGTATAAATTGAACACGAGCAAGACTTACATGTAACCAAAAAAGGATTTACAGTCCGGGATTCGAACTTCATCTGTACATGTAATATCTCATGACAAACGTACGTACGTGTTAATGGTTATTAAGCGTGTGGGATGAGTCGGTTACCATTCTTGCACTGTTGGTTGGTCAGATTTAAGCAGAGTACTAAACTCTGACCAATCAAAAGCTTGATAACAATTTCACACTAATCTCAAACGATATAGCCATGAAGCCTGGTTTTAAGTTATTAACTTCAGAGATAGAGAAAAAAGTCCGGAAGACAACGACGACACGTGCGGGCGGGCGGGTAAAGTCTAGTAAATGTTTCAGAGGTGAAAAAACTACAGTCGAGAAGACGTTATTCTTTTCCTATAAAAACGTTTACGCTAAAACTGTTACTTCCATCGCAAACAAACTGTTGGCAGCCTGATCAGACGCGGGTGAAACCGGCGTCTGATCAGGCTACAACCTGTTTGCAATTTGTTTTAAAGTGATTATTCAGAAGTGTCAAAAACATGTTATTTTCTACATTTTATCACAATGCGTCTGCGTTTCGTTTGCGTTAAATGGGAGATACAAACTTTACAGACGACTTTTATGAGACAGACGCCAACATAGCATGTCTATGGTTTAGTGATGGGAACTGAATTACCGTGGTAACGAGAAATCAATAACTCATACAGTCTGATTAACTCCCGAGTTTTTAACCCGGGGTCATTACTACAGAGTTAAATTAAACGCAAAGGCCAATTACAAAGTATTGATGGGCACAAGCAGACTTAAATCAGGGCATTAAACCTAGACACTGTACATAAATGAACAATGTAAGTCAATCACAAATGATTGTTGCAGCACTATGCGCAATCAAGTCTGTATTAAACGACAACTAAAATACATGTTCAGTGGAGAATCTGTTATTCTTTCCCGTTTAAACGCAAACGTACGCAAACGCAAAGCACTAAAACGTAGAAAAGGACAACTTTTGGACAATTCTGATAATTCTTGTTTATCTTGGTGGCAAACAGTTTGGAGCCTGATCAGACGCCGGGTTACCCGGCGTCTGATCTGGCTCCAAACTGTTTGCACTGCAAATAATAGTTTTAGCGTAAACGCGTTTATTGGGAAAGAATAACAGATTCTCCACTGTACATTGTAACGATATAGAATCTACTGGTACTGCGCTCACTTTCTACAACGACACCCGATGGAGGACAAAGATTATGTGCGTTGTTCGGAGGGAGTTATTATATGGAGGGAAATTTGCTAACATTAGCAAACAGCTTAAATCTATATCAGCTGCCACTTGAAGCGGCGTCTGGTCAGGATTCAAGCCGTTTGTCACTCGTCAATAAGATTTTTTTCCTGTCAAATGTCCATTATGTAACTTTTATAAAAACAGTCGACGACAAGTTTAAGCAGACACTATTGTAGCAGTGAAAGTGTAAAGACATATTTGTCTTGTTTTGGGGAACACCGATAAGTGTTGTTGGCAGGGTCGTTGTTGGGAGGGGCGCTGTACTTGAAGTATTCAAGACAAGTCACAAAATAATGCAAGACAAAAGTAATGCAGAAAGTTCCAATAGGAACCTTCTGCATTACTTTTGTCCTCTATTTAGAGGTCAACTCTCTTTGAGGATCACCCTGCCTCACCAGTCAGTGGTAACTTAACTCAGTATCCCCTGAAACTTCCATTGGACGATTCCAGTTTGCAAATAAGGCTGGTCCACTTTTTACTATTTAGTGTTGTTTTTTGTAATAAAGCGCAAAATGCCAAACAGTGAATTCCCTGATCAGAGGGCTCCTGCAGAAGCCCTCTGATCAGGGACTTCGCTGTTTGCATAGGACAAGTGTTCTCGTCACAGGTACATTGTACACATTTGATAAAGGACGCATATATGCGTCACTAGGGCTCAATGAGTCAACACAAGTTTAATTTACGTATTTGACATTCAGACATCTCCTAGTGTGTTACTGTGGAGACGACGTTATTCCTTCCCGTTTAAACGCAAACGAAACGCAAACGCATTGCACTAAAATGTAGAAAAGTACGCATATTTTACAGTTCCGACTATATATATTTCATTGAGTGGCAATCATTTTGGATCCTGATCTACCTCCATGGAGTTTGATCTGGCTCCAAGCTGTGTGTAATTGAATAATAGTTTAAGCGTAGACGCGTTTCTTGGTAAATAATAACGTTTTCTCGACTGTACAGCAAAAACATGTTGGTACATGTATACAGTGGAGAACAAGTTATTAGTTTAAACGCAAACGAACCGCAAACGCATTGCAATAAAACGCAGAAAATGACAACTTTTATACAAATCTGAACATTCATTTTAACCTGAGTGGCAAACAGTTTGGAGCCTAATCAGACGCCGGGTTACCTGACGTCTGATCTGGCTCCAAACTATTTGCAATGTACATTAATAGTTTTAGCGTAAACGCGTTTATTGGAAAAGAATAACGTTTTCTCCATTGTAACTGTTTCTCTCTTTCATAATCTTTCATATTTACTTCAGAGTTCTAGTATTTTTGACTAGTGTAGATGTATTGACAATATACGTTACAAATTTTATATTAAAATATTCATACCAAATGTCATAAGCCAATAATCTTTGTAACACAGGAACATTTCAAGATAGAATATGGTCAAAATTTGTTAGTATTTATATACATGTACTTTTCACAGAGGAGAAGACAATATTCTTTCCCGTTTAAACGCAAACGAAACGCAAAGCACTAAAATGTAGAAAACGACAGTGGTTTGATTTTTTAACGTTTTATTTTGATCTGAGTTGCAAATAGTTTTGGGGTCTGATCAGACGCCGGGTAACCTGGCGTCTGATCTGGCTCCAAATTATTTTCAATAGATATAATAGTGTTACATGTATAGCTAAAGCGTTTACTGGAAAAGAATTACGTCTTTTACACAGTCATAATATTGTCTTTTCCGATGAACGAGTACAGTGGAGAAAACGTTATTCTTTGCCAATAAACGCGTTTACGCTTAAACTATTACTGCCGTTGCGAACAGTTTGGAGCCAGATCAGACGCCGGGTTACCCGGCGTCTGATCAGGCTCCGAACTGTTTGCTACCAAGATAAATACGAATTATCAGAATTGTCAAGAAATTGTACTTTTCTACGTTTTAGTTCTTTGCGTTTCGTTTGCGTTTAAACGGGAAAGAATAACGGATTCTCCACTGTATTTCTATACATGAGGTATAGACTTTTGATCATCTTTGCGTGATATTGGTATTGTTTTGTACTGTCCCTAATCGGATTGGAAATTATGTTCTATGATTCCGGAACTAAATACTAAAGAAGCATTTTGTGTCGAGCGTGTCGCATAAAGTTCGAATTATATTATCCGCGGCCATGAGAAAACCTGACATAATATTGTATTGCAAACAGTGTAGGCCAATATCAACCACCACGTCAGAGACGCGGAAGCCGATCTGAGTCTACACTATTTGACACTCTCCAGCATAACAGTATTTTGTAAACTGGTGATAGCGGTGCTTTGTTAACACTGCTCTATTTCAAACTTTTATGCAATGGAAATTGTTGATTTACTCAGTGTTTGGTAAGGTTCGAAACTTCTCGCTACATGACTATAATAGACAAACAATTGCGCAACAAATATTTGACCCCTATTCACTTTTATGCGTCCTTTGCTAACAGGGTACCTGTGAATACGAGGGTCTGCACTGTTTGATATACCGCCATGTATTGGCAAAACGCGCTTTAAGTCTTAAAATTGACTAGACTAAATTGGAAACTTGAATTGTCCATTTGAAGCTTAAGGGGAAAGAAAGGGTTAAAATAGTTTGTAAGAGTGCAAACAGGTCATTGACAGGCAGATGTTAAATTAGTTTAAACAGCCAAAGATAAGTAAATTGGCTAACGTGTATCAAATGAAGTCATACAGTGGAGAATCTGTTACATGTATTCTTTCCCGTTTAAACGCAAACGTACGCAAACGCAAAGCACTAAAACGTAGAAAAGAACAAGTTATGGACAATTCTGATAATGCATGTTTATCTTGGTGGCAAACAGTTTGGAGCCTGATCAGACGCCGGGTTACCCGGCGTCTGATCTGGCTCCAAACTGTTTGCACTGCAAATAATAGTTTTAGCGTAAACGCGTTTATTGGGAAAGAATAACAGATTCTCCACTGTAATTATACAGTGGCGAAGACGTTAGTCTTTTGGAATATACGCGTTTACGCTGAATCTATCATTTATATTGTAAATAGTTTGAGACCAGGGTAGACGCTGGGTTACCCGACGTTTACATTAATCAGGCTCTAAACTGTTTGCTACTCGAGTGGTCGTCAGAATTTTTCAAAAATGTCATTTTCTAGTTTATTGTAGTGCATGTGCGTTTCATTTGCGATTAAACCAGAAAGAATAACGTTTCAGGGCTACCATTCTCCGGATTTTTCGGAAATCTTCGGATTGTTTTTCTTGTACATGGTAGCTTAAAGTAAGCTGAAAGTAAAGCAGAATGCACCTTAAGGCGCATTCTGCTTTACTCCCAGCCTGCTTTAAGTAGTCACGTGTCAACAACAAAAATTCATGTGGGGAAGCCTTCCAGCTGGCTTGCGGAAGGTCGGTGGTTCTACCCAGTTGCCTTTTTGTGCCTGAAACATTGTATATCTTCCTTCACCTATAATTAGCTGGACGTCGCGATATGACTGAAATACTGTTGAATGCGACATAAAATCAAAACAAATCAAATCAAAAACAAAAAAATAGAAACAGGCGATGGGGGTTAAGGTATGATTCGTAAAATCGCACTTGAAAATGAAATTTGGAAATCTTAGGATTGTTCATGTCAACTTATGGCAGCCCTGACGTTTTCTGCACTGCACGAACTTTCTAATTAACCCGTTGAGAGGTTGACGTGATTACGATATCAATTTAAAATAGTTCGGACCCTGTTCAGATGCCGAGTAACTCGGCTTCTGATTTGGATCCAGTATGATAGTCACTTGGATCGTCTTTTTTTGTAATTATACCGAGTAGATAATTGATTTAAAAATTAACAGATAACTGTAATTTAGGCGCCATTTGTCTATTTTTCAAAATATTAACCCTTTCGCTGACTTACCCTGAGTGCACGTATAATGGTTGTTTGCAAATAGTTTGGATCTAGATAAGACGCCGTGTAAAGCGGTATCTGATCATGATCCAAACCATTTGATACTTAATGGTTTATTTCAAATACCTAATGTTTGTATTTGAGAAAAGAAAGTAGGCGACAGTTCTTTAAAGTTGACAACGTCATGACAGTAAGGGGCTTAAGAACTTTCTGATAACAGATATTCGGATTGCTTTAATATTGGTTTGCAGAATTATGTCGGGGAGTTAGACCGTATCTGTCTCTTTCTGCAGCACGTGTCTGTGACGTTACAGATAACATCATAATTAGATTGGTTGATAACTCAATATATTAAATCAGTTGTCTAGATCAAACCTCATGTTGAACTTTATGTGTTACAGTGGACAAGACACTATTCGTTTCCCGATAAACGAGTTTATGCTAAATTTATTATTTACATTGCAAACATTTTTTAGCCATTTCAGACACCGGGTCACGCGGCGTCTGATCAGTCTCCAAACTGTTTGTCATTCAGATTGAAATAGAAATTCAGAATTGTCAACGTGTTGTCATTTTTCTACTTTTTATTTAAATGCGTTTGCTTAAAAATTGGAAAGATTAACGTGCTTTCCTACAACCCTCCTAATGTATCATTCAAACTTATTCCTTTAACTATGATCTGAAGTATATTAAACCAAGGTCAGAAGTCTGCAGTGGACAATCTGTTATTCTTTCCCGTTTAAACGCAAACGAAACACACACGCATTGTATTAAAATGCAGAAAATAACAACTTTCTCAAAATTCTGAAAGTTGATATATATTGTCGTATATAAATCAGATTCTTAAATTCTAAACTATTATTTATTTCTCCTTCTTATCCTGTCTTGAAAAGACGATTCCAAAGAGATGTCACAAGACAATTTTAGATGAAGAAATTAGAAATTAGGTGTCTTTTAAAGTTATACTTACGACCATTTTTGTCGTACGGTGTTTCGTAAGACTGACCCATGAGCCAGTCAAAATCGTTTTGGAAAAAACATGAATGCGGTTAACAAAAACGTATTCATTAATATAATATTGTATTTTGTCAAGAACAAAAATGTTTATTTCGACAAAAAGTTCTGTTATATAGTTTGTCCTCCTGAAATCACTTCACTGCCTAAACATTCAAGTACAGTGGTTATTTGCAAATAGTTCGTCACTACATGCGATATGGTTTAAGCCAATTACATGTAGCTCTATCAAAATTTTGAATTGGAGATAACAGAACAGATTACAAGTGTTACTGATCTTTCCCGAGAAGTAATGTTAAACTAAAGCTATTATTTCAATTGCAAACAATTTGGAGCCAGATCAGACGCCGGGTTACCTGGTGTCTAATTAGACTCTAAACTGTTTGCCACCCATATCAAAATAAATAGTTCGAAATTTCAAAACAAGGTTATGATTAACATTTTACTGCGATGCGTTTGCGGTTTTTCTTTCGTTTAAACGGGACAGAATAACAAATAGTAATACAGTAAAACCTCGCTATTACGACCACAAAAACGAAGGCTCATTGATTATATGATAGAGAGGTGGCAGCTTAAAGCAAGGTGACAGTGAAACAGAAAGCTCCTAAAGGAGCTTTCTGTTTCACTGTCATCTTGCTTTAAGCGGTCACCTATCATAAACACCCTAATAATTAACAACATTTAGTGGTCGTAATAGAGAGGTTTTACTGTACTAGAAAATAACGTCTTCTCCATTGTACGCAGATGACGTCATTGCTGTGAAGGGGTTCAGTGACACGACTGTTATACCAAGGCGATTGAAAGGTCCTACCAACATAGCTCGTGCTCGTCTAATAAATTGATATGACAGTTTCTGTCTGCATTCGACAGTGATACACTTGTCTTTGTCCATGCTTTATCTTCATCTAATTCTACTTTACACACGGCAAATCGAAACTTTTGAGACAAAATCATGATTGATGTGATACGTATGGAATATGTGACATATTCATGGGTGTTTGGCTAATATAAGACACATCAGACTAATAAATCGAACCAAAGACAGATCTATGGGAATAAGGCACAGTGTTCGTATAATGTCCATTCTGTTTTGTATTGTGTGTATATTACGTTAAATTAAATTTGCTACTATTGCGTATTTTAACCACCCCCGCAGCTTGTAATACTTTTAAGGTTGTAGATCAAAACAGGTTGCAAATGAAGTAGAGGGAGCGCAAAGACACACTCTCCTCCACCTTCAATCTTCTTTAAGTTGTTACCTGTCTTCAAAAGCTAGAAACAGGCTACTGGGTAAAGACTTACAGCGCGTGAATATTGAATGTGAATAATGACCTTCCTCGAATTTAAGTTGCATTTTACCAAGATTCATATTTCCAATGGCAATTACCAGTTGGGAAAACGTTAATTTTTCGCCTTTGTTTCTATAGAAACATGACTTTTGTAATGTCATAAATATTTCATTGCAATGCCGTTGCTTTAAGTTTTGTTCAGATGATTTCGTTGAAACTTGAAATGGACAGTGTTATACCCCTTCACTGCCGTACCCCGAGCACAACATATTTTTGCAAACAGTTTGGATCCTGATCAGACGCCGCGTGACGCGGCGTCTGATCAGGATCCAAACTGTTTGAAACTCATTTCAATATCTCTTCAGTCAAAATAGCAAATATTAAAGTTTATGAAATAAAAGCAGACGACAATTGTTTAAAATTGATGACGTCACGGCAGTGAAGGGGTTAAGCGCAAAGCAATAGGAAAATTGATTGACAATTACGAGTTCATACATGTATTGATTTCAATAATGAAACATCACACATATATTGCATACTATGCTCAAATGGCTCTTAAAGGAGTCCACTGGTTTGGGTCTACACTGTTTGAATATCGCATACGTATGTAATCTTCACAGTTACCGTGAACAAGACATTATTCTCCTAAATAAACGCCTCTTTGCTGAAACCTTTTATTCCATTGCAAACAATTTTGAGAGCCAGACCAGACGCTGTGTCCAAACTGTTTGCAACTCAGGTTAAAATGGTAGGTCAGAATTGTCAACAAGTTGTCAGTTTCTAAATGTTGCTCCATTGTGTTTGCGCTTCGTTTGTACTGGAAAGAATAAAGTAATTTCCACTGTAAAACTGTTTAGATGGCACATTGTCTCGTGAGACGGGGATATTGGGTTAAACTGGAGAGATTAACATCTTCCCTACTGTACATATCATCGAATAATAAACCTTACATAATTAATGTCGTCTTCAAATAACATTTCACAGTAAATCTTTCCAGGAAAGTCGTGACCGATGTAGTGCCTATGGATATGTGAGATATATGCTCCTTGCTAGATATATTCAAGACAAACAAATGCCAGAATAATGGAGATTATCTACATAAAACAATAGTTAATAAGACATTGTCCTTGAGGAATATACAGTGGATAATCTGTTATTCTTTCCCGTTTAAACGCAAACGTACGCAAACGTACGCAAAACACTCAAACGTAGAAAATAACAACTTTTGGACAATTCTGATAATTCTTGTTTATCTTGGTGGCAAACAGTTTGGAGCCTGATCAGACGCCGGGTTACCCGGCGTCTGGTCTGGCTCCAAACTATTTGCATTGCAAATAATAGTTTTAGCGTAAACGCGTTTATTGGGAAAGAATAACAGATTCTCCACTGTACATGTACACATTTGCATAAAAGCAAAGCCATTTTCGTTAACTGCCTATCTGTTTCAAACTATACTGAAGCATATTCCCTTTTACATCTATACAGTTCAAATGTCATGGTATAAACTGATACTTTGACATAGTTACAAATGTAAATGTAATAGAAAATATACAGTCTTCCGCAGGGACACCGCTGTCTCAGGTCTGAATCTACACACATCGACACGTACATTGTACATGTATGTCTATGTTGTGCTACAGCGGAGAATACCGGTATGCCATTTTAAAAACAATAAGCGCGCGTGTGCTAAAACAATCATTTCCATTACACACAGTTTGGAATAAGATTATTCGCCATGCATCCCGGCTTCTCAACAGACTCTAGAAGGGTATAGAACACCAAGTAGACTCTCCTATAATTCATATAAAAGAAGTCATCTTCAAGGTCAAAATTTGTCAACTTTAACAACCTAATCAGGTGCACCTCTATATTTTCCCATAAAAGAAACAGTCATGCACATAACAAAATAATTGCAGTTTGTGTGTACTTTTTCTGCCAAAACATAACGTTGTTTATAGTAACGTCATCAATAATTACGTCATTTAGTTGCACGCATCATGCAGCGATTTTGGTATAACCACATGTGTCACGTGGTACAATGTATGGAGAATATAGTGATTCCCCATGGGACAAATCCCTATCCCACATAGGCGAAAATGGGAGAATACGCTAACCTTTTCCAAAAAATGCGTCTTTTCAGGTCAAGGAATGATTCCAATTGCAAAAGTTTGGAACCAGACGAGTAACCAGTAGTCAGTGAAGACGCCAATCTGTATTCGTTTACACCTGTAGCACATATTTTGCGTTTTGGTAACTTTTCTTTTACATTTGTAAGCAGAAAAGATAAGCCTACATGTACATATCTCAGTGCATGATGTTGCTCTCTCATCATTTTCACTCGTGCATGTGCTCATTTGCAATTTTATATGGTAAACGAAATCAACAGGTATCAAAGACATCAAAAACACCACTTGCATAACCCTTTTATCCATTAACCTTTTCACTTTCATAAAGCGCATTCGCCAATAGTTTTTATCTTGATCAGACACTGTGTGATTAAAACTGTTTACCACTTGTTTTGAAATCACGTCAGTTATACTGCCTAAAAGCTAACTTTGGAACGATATTGCAGACAAAAATATTGAAGCAGGCGACAATATGGCGGTGAAAGTGTACAAACCGCCCGATCAATGTGAACATGAACGGGTTACACTTCAAACGAACCATTTCAGTTCTTATTTAGTCTTGACCATTATATTAACTTATAATGGTTGTAATTGTCAATATTTTGCAACATTGAAGACTACGATCGGAGGTCCTCTGATCTAACTCTTCGCTGTTTTCATAAACTTAGTGTACTATTGACAGGCTGACTGTTTGCAAATTCCTCGTACGCGCGTTACCATAGTTCAAAGGGTTAAACACACGATGGTAGTTTCCCCAAGTGTGAAGGCTTTAACTAAGTCATAACTAGTCATGATGAAATAGCATACACTATAATCGTCAATATACACTATAAACGCGTTTACGCTAAAACTATTATTTGCAGTGCAAATAGTTTGGAGCCAGATCAGACGCCGGGTAACCCGGCGTCTGATCAGGCTCCAAACTGTTTGCCACCAATATAAACATGAATTATCAGAATTGTCAAAAAGTTGTACTTTTCTACGTTTTAGTGCTTTGCGTTTGCGTACGTTTGCGTTTAAACGGGAAAGAATAACAGATTCTCCACTGTACGCGCGTTATCATAGTTCAAAGGATTAAACACACGATGGTAGTTTCCCCAAGTGTGAAGGCTTTAACTAAGTCATAACTAGTCATGATGAAATAGCATAAACTATAATCGTCAGCTGGTAATTAGGCTGTTCATAAAGTTAAACCATAATTAGAACATGGAGTTTGTAATTAACTACAAATGAAACGCGAAAACGATGATTTCCTTAACCAATTCACACAGAAACGTCAATTTGATGTCAGTTTTCCAAATATTTCCAGACCAGTTTGACTACCAAGGGTTGCATTTACAGTTCATTTGAAAATGGAAAACAGTGCAGATCATGATCAGATGGTAAACATGTTTAGATCCTGATTAGACGCTGAGTAATTTGCCATTCAAACATGGCTCTAACTATTTGACATTCATATTGCAGATACCTCTGGCAAAACTTATATCAATAGTTTTACCACCAAAGACGCCAACACTGATATTTGCCAACATTTTGGATCCTGATTAGACTTCGTGTAACGCGGAATGTTACTATTTGACAATCTTCAAAGTGTGATTCATTGATTCTTAAGTAAAAAAAACACTTTATCAATAACAGCAGACGGATTATTACATCATAAAGTCAATGAAAGGGTTAGATAATACAGATAGACGATATACTTGTTTGAAGATAGATATCAAAGTTCACGACCATATATCTTACATTTACTGAAAGCCATAACCCGGAAGTTCTCTTAGCCACAAGTTGATTTTGTTTATAAACATACTGTTAAAGTACAGCCCAATATAAATGCAAATTGAATTTCATGAATGTTTCATGAGGTACCCTTTACGTAGTAACTGAATCATATTCTCCTTGAAGCTACAATGACATAATTAATATACAAGACAGAAATCATGAAATACGTATTGCTTATGGAAGACATAATATGTATGGCCTTTGGTTAATATTAATCGGATAACAATTCAATGTTTGCTATAATGGTAACCCGACGTAATTCAGTGAACCAGACAGCCACTAACCTATTACTATAGATCTATTTCAATGAATAAAAAAACATCGTCATAGACCAAACGGGTGTGGAGTAACTCAAATGACAATTTTAAAATAGGAGATTGGGGAACGTACGTCTTTTATTCCAACGACACATTTGTGCCTAAACAAACATTCCATTTTCAAACGGCTTGAAGATATTTCAGACACCGAGTCTAACCGTGTCTGATAAGGACCCAACATGTGCACCATGTAATTTTCTCTATTTATACATACATTCTAATCACATTAAGATTTGTTTAAAATAGCATTTTAAAAGTTGCAATTTACATTTTAATTAACTATTTTTACGGCGAGGATATGTCTGTCTACAATTTATCGTTTGTCTTTGTTTTTCAAATTTAAATTTAAAACAGTTGTAACCCTACAAGACTCAATAACACTAAATAAACAAAAAGTAGAGGACATGTGTCGCTGTGTCTGATCAGGTGTCCGTTTCCTTCTGAAGAGATGTTACCATACAGGATTAGATGGAGAAATTAATTATAATTGAGACTTTTAAAAGCTGTCTTACGACCGTTTTGTCGTATAAAAAATTATGAAAAGGGCACCAGAATCCAAACTGTATGATTTCATATAATGCATAAAAATCACCGTCAATATTGGTTTAGAAAGAATGGAACCTGACAAGATTTCAAGCTAGTCCATGTCTGTCAGGAACCATACAGTTTCAAATATTAGTGTATTTCGGACAAGGCAGTAGAGGGGTTTAACATTCAAAATGTTTGTTACTCGTCATTATGCAGTTACTGGTTAATTAATCGATTCTTCAGCATCAAAAGTATATGATTACAATGCATTGAACATGCATTTTCCCACTGCGATCACATTAATAAGTCAATATTTACGTCATATACGAGTGCGGGCATTGCCTTTCCCATACTTGATTTCATATTTACTTCTAACCTCAAAATTCGTGACCACATGATGCAATTGGGGTCTATAAATAGCTGATTGCTTTGCCGTGGGGAATCCGTAGGGATTTATTAATTACTGAACACCGCGTAAAAAGCTACCATTAATGTACGTTTTCACTTTGTTCAATCATTACATTTAGTCCGAAACAATGATTTACACCTTAACAGATTAACAATTATTACTAACTTTAGTTTTTTTGACTAATCAAATACTGAACGTGTGCTATTTGAATTAGTTTAACCCTTTCACTTTCAATGACGTCATAAAGCGCATTTGCAAACTGTTTTGATCCTGATCAGACGCCGCGATCAGGATCAAAACTGTTTTCCACTTGTTTATGAAATTACGTCCGTTATACTGCCTTAAATCTAACTTTAAATCGAAATTACAGACAGCAATATTGAAGCAGACGACAATATGGCGTTGATTGGGTAAAAGTCTCACGATAAATTCGACCATAGAAGGGCTACATGTAACCGCTAACCTGCCTTAGCACCGTCCGGTCACAGGCACTACCGTATCCACACATTCCATCGAAGTTCATATTTCACTGACAAACGAATAAAACTGTATAAATGTTACACTCTTTTGATCTTGATCATATTTGTAACGCGGCTTCAAATGAAAGTGTACTAGGGCTTAACTGTAACAGTGAAAGTGAGTTTACATTTTTTTTAAGTTTGTTTTGATATCCGTGGGAACATCCACACAGTTATCGATTGACAAGAGAGCACTAGGATGCTAATATCAAACCTTGTTGGAAGGAATGAAACCCTTTCATTGTCTAACCCGAGTAAAAGGGACATTTGCAAACAGTCTAGCCCCTGACCAGACACCGATAAACTGGCCTGTTGACAAGAGTCACATAATATCTTGCATACAATCTACATATATAAATTTGTTAGCCAAACATTCAGCTATTTTTTCAAATCAGTAATAAAAGCAGACATATATCTCTGACAAGAGTTTGGCAATGGAGACAGTCTAATGTATCTACTTGTCTATGGCCTGTAATGTAGTAATCAGCATACGGGGTAGATCTGAACCTCTGGGAATAAATGCATGTGTTCCCTCCCTACAACGGGCCTCAAAACAACGATTCCCTCCTCACAACAATCTTTTCCGCTGTTCCCTAAAATTTCTGAAATATCTTCTGCCTAAAATTGTTGTCTGCTTTTATGTCTCTCAAAGTTATAAGTTAATGAACAGTGTGACAAAAGGTATATAGTGAGGAGTGACAAAGAGCTTGAATCCAGATCAGCGCCTGATATGGATTCAAGCGGTTTGCAAATGTCAGCCAAGTATTAATTTTACCTCGCTATATCAACTTCCTCCGAACAACAAACACACTCTTTGTCTCCCGTTGGGTGTTGTAGTAGAGAGAGAGCGCGTTGTAATGGCCGATGAACAGTGATGTTTCTAGAATTATTTTAAACTTAAATGTTCGTCGTATCTACAATTTATTTTTCAATACTCCATATACGGAATTAAATTAATATTAATATAAAAACTGCTCTTTTCTAATATTTCGATCTCTAAGGGCCTTTTTCAAGGAAAATCACTTGACTTTCTTTGAAAAAGGCCCTTAGAGGTCGAAATATTAAAAAAAAAAATTTCATATATTAATAAAAACATTGTTTTTATTATTACAGATAAGTTACAATGGAAAAGACGTGATCAGTTCCCGTTTTAAACAAAAGAACTCAACATTTCCACAGTCAAATAAAACTATAGATCAGGAAAGGTTCTTGAAAATATTAACGAGTTAATATAACCTGAGTGACACATCGACGTCTGGCCTTGCTTTAAACGTCTTGCAATGTAAATAATTAGCTCAATGTAAACGAGAAAAATGGACAGAAAAACGTCTTATCTACTGCGGTAACTTTAAAGGCTAACAATGTAACAGACGGTAAAATATCTAACTGAAAATGTAATTACCTATTGCTCAAGTTGATCTGTCATAAATACAGACTTGTCCATGTAACACAATAATCCAGTTGTCAAACTCAATACTGTGATAACTGCTTGGTTCAATTAACAAATCATATTCCATTAGATGGTTTGTATTATCCATTAAGACAATCACATAAATCTGCGGTTCCAATGCCCAGAAGTGGCGCAGACAAATCAGCGTTGCCATTTATCAGGGAATTCAATCAGTGGTTGGGATAAAGCACTGCGACAATGTTTCACTAACACATACACAGTTGAGGAAGACATTTGTTAAGTATATTTGGACAGTGATCATTAAGGCGCATTCTGCTTTAATTTCAATCTGTTTTAACCACAGGGACCCGACAAGATAGATTTTCAAAACAGTTGTGATAAAAGGTATATTATAAGGTCTCTATAAATATCTTTAGTAACAATTGTTTTGAAAATATATCGCGTCGGGTCACTGTGGTTTTAAGTAATCGCGCATGAAAAATAGAAAATTTGGAGGTTTTAGGATTTTTCAAGATCAATCTATGGCAGCCCCGTCCCTGAAACTTTAAATAGAAAAATCCAGTTTTAGAATAGAACGGGCGAACTAATTGTTTAAGAGAATACACCGAACGGCCATTCAGGTTTTCTTATATGATTGTATACTTTGCCGTTGCAATTGATGGTTTGGCAAAACGGTTAAAATGATAGTTGAAGAGTATGTTATGTTAGAAACAGTGTCCATGTATCCCGCCAAAATTAACAGTTCTTTGTGTATCTATCATTATTTGAAACATTTACGAATACCCATTATTGGTTTCTATCGGTTTTTATATTTCAAATTTGTCGCGTAAGATAGCATAAATCTCCGACATGCGATTTTCATTAAGCGGAGGATACATGTGCCACAGTGATCACATTTGCAAACAGTTTGGATCCAGATGAGACGCCGCGTAACGCGGCGTCTCATCAGGATTCAAGCTGTTTGACGCTCTGACCTGTTTTGAAAAGAAAAGTAGAACAATCTATCGTCAGCTCAACAGCTGACGACAATTGTTGCAGACGAAAAAAAATAACCAGCATGCAAATAGTAAATGAAATTAAACCGATTACAAAAAATAAGGCAAACATAAAAAATTATATTTTTCGATCTACCAGTACGTTGCGAAACATTAAGATTTATATGGATTAGGCAATTCGGTAGTCTTACGGACACCATACTGTTGTTCGAAACACTAATCCTCAAAGAAATGTCCTTTTGAACATTTTTATTTCTCACTGGCATTATTTGTCATACGTCTTTAATGGTCTGTTACAAATCCAAAGAAATACTACAAGTTGGGTGGTTTGGGTAGGCTGAGAGTAAAGAAAAATGTTTTCCCAGGTGAGTTCTGTGCCACTTTAAACCTACTTTAAGCAACCACCTGTCTTTATAACTGGGGGAAAGGATTAACACTTGCACTGCCTTATCTTGAATTATTCGGGATTTGAAAACATTTCGCATCCTGAGCAAACAGCGAGAAATTCGTTCACTAATTAGGATCCAAAATGTTAGACACTCGTACCGACATTGCACCTGGCAAACCTTTCTTAATTCATATTGTTTTAAAATAACACCAGACGTTAAATTTAGGCAGATGTTATCATAGCACTTAAGGGATATATAACGCATGGCTATCGTTCTAGCCTACAATGTAACTCATTCAATAACGATTTTTGTACGGACTGTCATTGGCCATGAATGGCTGAGGTACAGTGGAGAATCTGTTATTCCTTCCCAATAAACGCGTTTACGCTAAAACTATTATTCCCAGTGCAAACAGTTTGGAGCCAGATCAGACGCCGGGTAACCCGGCGTCTGATCAGGCTCCAAACTGTTTGCCACCAAGATAAACAAGAATTATCAGAATTGTCCAAAAGTTGTTCTTTTCTATGTTTTAGTGCTTTGCGTTTGCGTACGTTTGCGTTTAAACGGGAAAGAATAACAGATTCTCCACTGTATGTTATGGGAATATTGTTCGCTACAAACTCAATTATCCCTCAATACAAATAGAGTTACCAGTTGTTAGCGATTATCTGAAAATACATTCGCGTTTCTGTCCTTTCTTTCTTTTCATTAACCCATTTGTGCCCACGATCCCATTAATGGTACATAGGCAAACAGTATAGACTCTGATCAGACGCCGCATGATGCAGCGTCTGATCAGAGTCTACATTATTTGCTGATAGGAATTTCAGTATAAAACAAAATGAAAATGAAAATTTTGACTAGGCATCCCTTTGATAAAAAATGGACTAATCGAATATATAAACATGGAAGAATCCACTGGACGTAAATGGGTTAATTTATGATTCCTATTAGTTCTTCTCCCGCTAATTTACCGTGCACTCTGGCATGCTTACTTGGGCTGATAAATTTCGGTTTCGAACCGCACAAACAGTGAAAAGGGATAAAGAAGTATTTTATTGAGGCAACAAACAGATACATGTATCATCTGTTCTATCTGCATGGTGATGTCGTTTGTAAATGTAAGTACATGTACATGTACCACTTTAAGCCTTTTACCCTCAATGACACTTAAAAGCGCGTTTGCAAACGTTTTGACACTCGTTTTGAAATTTCTTCAGTCATACAACATTATTTTTATTACTTTAGAACAATATTTCAGACAAAAATTTGAAGCAGACGACAATGATACGGCGAAGGGGTGAAAATCGCACAACAGATTTGGCAGTGAAATGGTTTTCAGGTGAATTATACATTTAAACCTCTCTATTACGAAAAGGAAGTTGAAGTGGGTTGGTCACATCAAAAAACAGTCTTAGAAAAAATATCCTCCAAGGGACAGTTGAACGTGGGTGTAGACGAAAAAAGCAGAGGAAAAGTTGGTCCGACAACGTTAAAGAGTGTACATCACTGACAATGCCAGTCCTATTCAATCCTTCCGAACAACATACACATTATTTGTCTCCGAGTGGGTGTTGTTCTAGGGAGAGAGCACTGTATAATTTTTTGTTTAAACAAAAACCATTTTTAGTGTAAACTCCATCTTATTCCCTGTTTTACTAAAAATGTTTCCAATACATGAACAGCTTCTAACGTGGCATATTTCCCAAAATATCCTATATTGTAACAAAACGTCTAAATTAGTATACCGTATGACACTAATATAAAGTTCAAATGCCAAAGTAGTGTGGTACGTAATGCAAATGTTAAGCCTAAATGAATAGTTATGCCAATAATTGACAGGGGCAGTGCCATAAGGGAGACGTACTGTAAAGCTACCGATAGAATTATCTTCATTTTATATGTAAAGGCAGACAATATGACAGAAAGACACATATTAACACAGTCAAACCTAAGGAATCTTAAGTCAAATATGATTAATGATACTAGAGAATAGAAACTTGTGCAATTGGCCGGTTATCTAAGACTAGGTCAACTTACATTCTTACTGCATCATAAAAATTTAAAATGAAAATAATTATTAATCAATCCGGAGTGAAATATTATTTTCCCCTATGAATGATTTGATCTGTTTAACCCTTTACCATATAAATCGTCTTTTCAGACATTTAATTATTCATCCACTAAGGAAAATAGACCGCAGCTAGGAAATCCCGATCATGAAATATAAAGCAAATTTCCAAGCAACTTTCCAGATGAGAACATAAATCATCTTGAATATCAAACAGATATGCATTACGACGTAATCTTAATTGAACACTGACATGGCTTTAACACATTTAACCTAGCGACGAGTGTACTCATTATTTACAAATAGTATACAGTGGAGAACACGTTATTCTTTCCAATTTAAACGCAAACGAAACAAAAATTACAGTAAATGGAGAAAATGCCAATATTTTTGACTGTTCATGTTAATCTGAGTGCCAAACAGTTTGGAGCCTGCTCAGACGCCGGGCGACCCGGCGTCTGATCAGGCTCCAAACTGTTTGCAATGGAAATAATAGTTTTAGCGTAAAAGGGTTTGTTGGAAAGAATAACGTATTCCCCACTGTACCCGTGAGTAGTACATGTAAATGTGTCCTATGAAAACAGTGTATGCCCTAATCAGAGAGCTCTTTTAGGAGCCTTATGATCAGGATATTCACGGTTTTTCATTTTCAGTTTGCTATAAATTGAAAAACAAAACCTCCATCGTATGTATTCATAAGTAGACTAAACTATCCTGGAAAATGGAATTGTCCATTGACTGTCTGAGGGACTGAATACGTTGTCCATCTTCGGTGAATGACCCCTGGATTAATATATTCATGATAAATATTAGTTTTCTCCTGCAAATCAGTAACCTAGTTTACGCATAATAACATCACCCTGAGAAAACTACTTACAGCCTTATTATACAAATGTATGTATGAAACGTAATAAGAGACGAATGTGCTCCCTTGATACTTAGACAAGTCGATAGGAAGATGTATTTCCTTTCTATGTAAACGAAACTTCATGCACATGTAATGCAACGCAAAACAATGTACACAATGGTATTAATTGTGAGGACGTTTGAGTCTGATCTGGAGACGGGTTACCTGTTGTGGCAAAATAATTACGTATTCCTAAATTTGACAGCTTCGCCGCTTCACTGCCTTACCCAAAATATAATGGTTAAATGCAAACATTTTGGATTGTGATGAGACGCCGTGTAACACTGATTCAAACTGTTTGGTACTCATTTCAATATTTCTTAAGTCGAAAAACTGACAGTTTGAATTTGAGAAATAACAATAAATAGCAATCTAATAGCAGGAGTTCGGACGATATCTATCTTTCATGGGATGGCCGATTTGGAATGAATCAGTTTAAATAGTTACGCCATTTGTTCGCCATTTCAACACGATCAGAATGTACGTACACCTTTAGTAGACATATAGGGAAAAAATGTGCTGACATTACTCCCCTGTGTACCATATCGTAAAATCACAACACCAATAGGCTACAGATAGCTTCAATTATTTTCTCGCGAATGACTAGAACAACATCTATATTTTGTAATCATGCGTGATAATCAATTAACTCATAGACCTTAAGAAGCTTTCTGTTTTACTGTCACCTTTCTTCAAGCTGTCACTTGTCTTTCAGACAGTCAATTTGCCTTCGTTTTAGAGGTCGTGATAGACAGGTTTTACGTTAACCAATTAAACGTATAACGGTTCGTTAGAATTCGCAAAACATTGAACCCTGTTCATACGCAAAGTCACTCGGAGTCGAAAAAAAAGATCCAACTTGTTTTCGTCATTCAAAAATCCTTAAAACATCTTTTTAGCAATCAAAGCATTAGGCATTATTCACTTGTAAGTAAATATATAGACGGGCTATAACATCAATATGGCAATGAGGAGTTTAAACAGGCCGCCGACATCACATTAACCCTTTAACTCCCAATGACGCTTAAAAGCGCGTTTGCAAATAGTTTGGATTCTGATCAGACGCCGCATGATGCGGCGTCTGATCAGGATCCAAACTATTTGACACTCGTTTTGAAATTTCTTCAGTTATACTGCCTTTTTATATAATTAAAACGACATTGCAGAAAACAAACTTGAAGCAGACAACAATGAAACGGTGAAGCGGTAACACCATTTGGTGGTGAAAGGGTTAAGGGACCCTATCGGAAGCGGTCAGGTTTGGTTGAACTTGTGTTTGGCGTGTGTAAATCTTATCATGAAGTAATGATGATGTATGTCTTCCAATCAGCCGGTGCCAGAGCCTCTTGGCAATTTCAACTGACCAACCACTGACGTATATGTGACCTATGTCAGCTGAGGGTATTCATCACGTCAAAATTGCAAAACTGCCAATTAAGGCAGGGCGTACAGCGGAGAAGACGTTATTTTGCCCTAAAACGCGTTTAAAAAGAAACAATTATACCAATGGCAAACATTTGGAATCCAGATCAGACACCGGGTAATGTTGCGTATGATCAGACTCCAAACTGTTCGTCGCTCAGATGAAAATGAATGGTCCATATTTTCGAACAGTCGTTATTTCATTGCAATAAGTTTGCGCTAAGTGTCGTGGTACTATTTCACTGCAAAGTTTTATTTTTTGCTTTAACCCTCTTACCGCCAAAATATTGTCTGCATTGGTAGTGTCGTCTGCAATATTTTCAAGGCCAGCTTTATGGCTGTTTTGACTAAAGACATGTCGAAAAGAGTGTCACACAGCTTGAAACCAAATCAGAAGCCGCGTACCGCGGTGTTTGTTCAAGTTCTAAACTGCTTGAAAAGTCGCCTTTTGGCGCCGTTAGCAGTAAGATTTAAATTGGATAGAATAACTTCACCGCTGAATTGTATATCAATAGCGACAAACAGTATAGGCCAAGACGTGACACTACAAATGCCGCATGTCATACGGAAATATACTGTTTGCTATTGATAATTTAAACAAAAACATTAACAGGTCTTTGAATGAATAAATTACACCATCTAAACTAACTTACTAAACACTTTTGACGCATTTAAATTTCAACATGATTGCTATGCGCGGTGTCTTTAATTGATACAGAAGTTCAACAGTTGAAGGTTTTGAAATGTCTCAATATATCTGTCGTTCTTTCTTCTGAAGGAGTCTTTTACGAACTAATAGAGTGGAAAACATATGCGAAATTTACCCTGATTTAGTTGTATAATTTACATATTTTTGTTTAAGAATACGATAAAGAATATCAACACAAGACTTTAATTTGACAAATGCTTACAGAGTGCAGAATTTACGCTAGATGTTTTCTACCTAATTATTTCAACACTTCTCAATGTATGCACTTTTAACCATTTAAGAAGGTTTAGTTGACGGGTTCATCAAAGTGTTCCCTAATTCTTGCTTACGCATAGCTTCATTATTCCTAAACGCGTGCAAACTCCGTTTAAATTGTAAATGGTTGTCGTTACCACAAAATAAACAGCCTGTGCATTTGCACTGAGTCATAGAGCTTTTACATGTACAGTGGAGAATCTGTTATTCTTTCCCGTTTAAACGCAAACGTACGCAAACGCAAAGTACTTAAACGTAGAAAAGTACAACTTTTGGACAATTCTGATAATTCTTGTTTATCTTGGTGGCAAACAGTTTAGAGCCTGATCAGACGCCGGGTTACCCGGCGTCTGATCTGGCTCCAAACTGTTTGCACTGCAAATAATAGTTTTAACGTAAACGCGTTTATTGGGAAGGAATAACAGATTATCCACTGTAACTGCCGTATATTGATTGGCATTGAAAATAAAACTTTTAACCATGAAGATTACACTATTCCAAATCGGGAATAGAATATAATCTAAATAAGGGGAGATCCTTTGAAAGCACAGAAAACAAAACAAATACTGAAAATTGCAGACTCGGTTTAATTGAGTCTGTTCATGAGCAATACTTAAATATGCAACAGTGCTCACGCAAATGTCTGCTTTGAGATTGTCGTCTGCAACAATTTGTTTTAATTTAATTAATACAATTTTCTAGGAAAGAAATTTAAAAATGACTGTCAAACAGATTGGATCCAGATCAGACGATCAGAAGGCAAAGGATTAAATTTTAAAGTTGACCTATTCTAATAGTATGAGGTCTTTTTTATTCATAAAGGTCCATATATGTAATTTTATAAATTAAAAGTTTAAACTGAAAATGGGACATATCCACATAAAGTGAACCAAGATCTGCTTACTTTATTTTGTCCCGTTAAGATCACGTTAAGATCATGATGCAAGCATCATCGAAACAAAAATCTTTTTTTTTCACTGTGCCTTAAAACAATAATAATTATTTACTTTTATTATCTCCATATTGTTATGTTTCGTTCTGATACATGTATTATAACTATGGACGTCCATTTATGAGCACAACCAGACGTCGGGCTACACTATGTTTGATACATTTTAACGATGAAAATCGATATTACAGTTCAAACGCGTCTTGTGAAAATAGCAATTTATTGACATCTTCACTTACATACCACGGAGCAAAAAACCTATTTGCAAACAGTTTGGCCCTTGGTCAGACTGTTTTGGCACTCATTTCATTTGTTCTTAAGTCACAATACCTCAAATTTAAGTCTGGGAAATAACAGCAGACGACAACTGTTAAAAATTGATGACTTCATGGCAGTGAAAATGGTTAAACTTCCTGTACCCAGACATCATGTCGTTGGAAATAACATTGAAAACACGAGTAACAAATGATACATTCATTTGCATGACGTCATGTCAAGTTGTATCGTCTGCTTTAACCTCCTTACCGAAAATTATCGTCATCAATTGTTATGTCCTCAGCAATATCTAAAAAGTCAGCTTTAACGCTGTTTGATTGAAGAAATACCGATACGAGTGTCAATCGTCTATTAACGATCGACACCTTTAGCAAAGTCGCCATTTGGTGCCATTGGCAGTGAAAAAGTTAAAGATACTTCTCGATATTGAAGTTTTTGTATTTGGGCTACTGTAATAGTGTTATGTGTGTCAAACAATTTTGGTCCTGATCAGACGCCGCGTAAAACGAAGTCCAATCAAGATGTAAACTGTTTGTTATACAAACAACCATCATTTCGGGTTAAGACAGTGAATGGTTTAACGTTTCCGCTGTTACATTCTTGTATGTGTACTGTTTGCGCTCTGCATTTTCGTTCAATATAAAATAATATAATTCCCTTTGTATTGTCTGTAACAAATGTTCCTTCGATGTGAATTTGTTTTCAATTTGTAATTTAACATTATGTGTTTGTGATAAAAAGTTCCCTAATTAGACCATGACCTCTAAATGACGCTAACGTTTGTTTAACATTACTCAACTAGCATTGAGATCCTTGGGCGTTTTAGTAGAGTACACACGCCAAATTAAAGTATATGTCACACGTTGTTCTAAAGTTATAGCACAGGTTTAAATCAGACTACCTGACCCCTAAATGACCTTGACCTTTGTTATGCATGAACATAGTTGTTCGGTGCTCAAAGGCTTTCTCGGTATAAAGGCTTCTTGCCAAATATGAAGTTTCATTCGTGTACGCGCAGTTTTAACGTTATGGTATTAATGCCATATGACTGTTTCATTGGTCGCGGAGCCGTAAAACTCAACTCAATAAATCAACCAATCTTATTTTATAGCAAACATTAAACGTGTGGCCCGACAGACAGACAAACCGACAGAAAAACAGACATGCTAAAAAATTATTCCCCAGACTATGTCGGGTGAAACATAACAAATAACACTTTTGAATGTAAGCCTTTGTGATAGCATCATCTAAATATTTTTATCGGTTTAAACTTCTAAGACATATAGGTTAATAAATAAAGGACATGGTCCATTTGAACCCAACTGACCGTGTTTTATTCATACATACAGTTTAAGTAATGCATTATACGACATTGCCGAAAAAAGATGGAATTAACACATTTCGAAGGTTTCTGGAAAAGGAAAGGTCCCAGTAGCATTGATATTATGACAACATACACAGGCAAATCAAATTGTTTATATATTTCTCTTGAGCATTGAGCAGACATGAGCCTAAATTGTTGATTATAATGTCAGTGTTAGCAAAACGACGGATGTTCAGTGCTTCAAATTATTACAACCCTGGCATACATTCTGAGCAAAGTTCAAGGCTTTGTCCTTCATTTCCATATGGTTTATATCTGCAAATACAGCGGAGAAAACATTATTCTTTCCCAATAAACGCGTTTACGCTAAAACTTTTATTTCTATTGCAAACAATTTGGAGACAGATCAGACGCCGGGAAACCCGGCGTCTGATCAGGCTCAACATTTTTTGCCATTCAGATTAATAAGAATAGTCAGAATTGTCGAAATGTTGTCTTTTTCTTCGTTTATTGCTTTGCGTTTTGTTTGCGTTTAAACGGGAAAGAATCACGTTTTCTCCACTGTAACTGTAAATACTGTGTATTATTGAGGATTTGTCACTCATTCACAGTAATTGAAAATTGACCCCTTCACTGCATGGCGCCATCCGCTTTAAATAAATGTTGTTTGATTTTATTTTCTGACATTAAACTTTTTAGGTAAATTCACTTAATTAAAATGGTAATGTAAGACACAAACTTTGAATCCTCATCATATGCCGCTTGACCCCAACTTTTTGCAAAGAACTATGCTACATGTACTCGGGATAAGGCAGTGAAGGGATAAAGCATAGTCCAATTAATAGTGTTTAACCCTTTCTGCGCCAAATTCACATGCAGTCGACTTTGAAAACAGTTTGGATTCTGATCAGACACGGCATAAAACGGCGTCTGAACAGGATCCAAGCTGTTTGAAACTAGTATCAATATTTCTTAAGTCATGCTACCTTAAATCTAACGTTGAAATGATCTTACAGACGATAATATTGAAGCAGACGACAATATACTGGTGAAGGGTAAAACGCTCATGATTAATTTGGCGCCGAAAAGGTTAACAACTAATCTGATACTCAATGTACGTGCTGGTAACTCTGAAAATACGGTATTATATAAACTCTCTGCAACGGTCACTAAAACGAAAACTAATTGATTGTATAAAATACATATGACAGCGTAAGTTAGGTGACAAAGAAAACAGAAAGCTCCCGAGGTACTTTCTGTTTACTGTCAACTCTCTTCATGCAGTCACTTGTCGTAAACACCTAACAACTATCACAATTCAGTGGTCGTAATAGAGAAGAGTTACTGTGTTAATGATTTGATGCAGGGGTTAAACCCTGGCATGGCCATAATGACGTCATAACCAGTCATAATGTCGCATTTGCAATATTTCCTTAACCCTTTGCCTGCTGGTCGCGACTTTATTGATTTTTTGCAAACAGTTTAGATCCAGATCAGACACCGCGTTACGCGGTGTCTGATCTGGATCCAAACTGTTTGACACGCTTCTTTAGGTTTCTTTACTTAAAAAATGGTATAAATCTAAATTTAACAAACTTTGCAGACGACAATTTCGAAGCAGACGACATCACCGCAGGATAAGGGTTAAAATTGAAAAGGTCGTAAACATGCACATCTACTTGGCGATTGGTTAAAAAGGCTAGACATTTAGCACTCAATATTTGGAGAAGCTTATTAATTGCTTTACTGTCAGTCTGCCCTAGGCAACAATCTGGATTAAACGATAAAACGCAAGCTATGACTAAAAGGATTAAAGTCCTCGATCGAGACAAGCCTGTGGATAGGACTGGATAAGAATATATTTACGCTTTCACTTTTATTGGCGCCAAAAGGCGACTTAGCAAACAGTTTGAATCCTGATCAGACGCCGCGTAACGCGGCGTCTGATCAGGATCTAAACTGTTTGACACTCATATTTATATTTCTTAATTCATACTACCTAAAATCTTACTTTGAAATTTTCTTGCAGGCGACAGTATTGAAACGGTGATGTGGTGAAATCTCAGGATTAATTTGGCAGCGGAAGAGTTAATCATGGTCGCATATTAGTAGCTGGCAGTATCTACAGAGATGTCAAACACGTTATGACAAGATGTCAATATTGTCCAGACATTATTTGCGTAAAAATCAGAGAGGATGGATTCGTTACGGTAGTGAACAGGCGCAATCCCTTAGTTAAATTTCATTCAGACATACAAATATCTTCTTACAGTGGAGAAAACGTTATTCTTTCCCGTTTAAACGCAAATGCAAAGCATTTAAACGTAGAAAAATGCAACTTTTAGACAATTCTGACAATTTATGTAAATCTGAGTGGCAAACAGATTGGAGCCTGATCAGACGCCGGGTAACCCGGCGTCTGATCTAGATCCAAACTGTTTGCAGTAGAAATTAATAATTTGAGCGTAAATGCGTTTATTGGGAAAGAATAACGTTTTCTCCACTGTACCAAACATGAGCTAACAATATGATAGACTTTGCGACAATTAGTATTTCGATAGTGTATATGATAAGTTTATGATCATGCGCGTTAGAACATTGAAGGATTCGATTTATGCAAAGGGCAATAAAACAGGGGCCCTCTGACCTGAGTCTTCCATGGTTGAATGGAACAAACGATCTCTTTGCAGGTACTTTGTTAGGTAATGATCGTAACAACAAAGTTAAACTTTGGTAAAACATGTTGACATCCCCATGGGCTCGATAGTAACTGCAATTGACATTTTTGTCCAAAGGAAATATTTTCTGTTACCTGTCATTTCAAGACTTCATTACATTGCGTGGGCGTTAAGGTTCACTTTATCCTTAACCCCGTAAATACGACTTTTTATTTTTACGCCTTTAATCCATTTCCCCCCTGAAGAAAAAGTTCAAATTTATACAGTCTGAATGTGGACCATAAGAAATATTTTAATATTCTAGCAGATGGTAGTTTAAAACAGATTGAAAGTAAAGCAGAATACGCATTAAGGCGCATTCTGCTTTACTTTTAACCTGCTTTAAGTGTTGACCTGTCTTCAAAACTGAAAACATGTATGGGTAACAAGCAAAAGAACACTTTTGTTTCCACTTTAATACTTGTTTGACAATAGTTGATACAATAGAAATTATTGAACGCACTTAGAACTCGTAGCGTATGGTGAAGTGTGTCTATATCATTTAGACAACAATATACGAACATGTCTGGTCATGCAATGAAAGAGACGGTAGCTGTCATGATTTCATCGTCAGTGAAAACAAATCCCTTGGAGTGTTTCCATTGAAAAAATTGTCTATCCAAAACCAGAAAGTCGTTTTATTTGAAATCGCAAGCCTCTGAAAATTGATAAAATTCTAGGTCTAAAAAACTTTCGGCTAATTGACCCTATGTCTCAAACAAATTTAGAATCAAATTTTCATGAATATCCGCTTAAATAAAAAAGCGGCAACCTCTTTGAAATAAACTTTTTGTTTCGCTCGAAAAGGCCCTGTTTTAGTGTTGACTCAGTAAAGATTTTTGTGACAAACACGGACAGTATAATCATTTAAAAATCACCTTTAAAATAACATTGTCACGTATTGATAATACAATTGATCGCAAAAAATCCTACCATACACTTAATTAAACTTCTTTATCGAGACAGCTGTGTGTTTTATTTGACGTTTTGATGTGACAGTATTTAATTAGTGGTTTGTGTATTGAGAGACCCTTGCTCATTGATGTAAAGTCTCTGGGGAAATTGTGAAACATGGCAAGCGGAACAACGTCTAACCCATACCATGAAAATATCTGGTTTAACACTTGTCGCCTCCTTTTATTTCTCTAAATGAAAATTTAAGTAAACTGGCTAAGCTAATATTGTAAGGGATGTCACACATTTTGGAGCTTTCTGACTAGGATCCAAACTAATTACACGACTCTCTATATACAACAACACCCAATATGATACAACGAGTGTCTGTTTGCTGTTAGGAGGGAGTTGAAAAGGAAGGACAATTGGCTTAAACGTGCAAACAGCTTGAATCTAGATCAGACGCCGCATTATGCGGCGTTTGATCTAGATTCAAGCTGTTTGTCACCCGTTATAAGGTTTCTTTCTGTCAAAATGTCTATTCTAACATGACACGCGTTTTGGTCACTATAAAAATAGAACAAGCTCATCGTGGTATACCTGAGACGTTTTACAACGCTCTTCTCTACCTCGCTCCTCCCGCGGTTATATGACATGACGTGACCTCGTGCATTCATACGTTATGTTTATGTTTATCTTAATTATATGACTTTTGAAAAAAACAGAAAACGATTCTTTTAAGAAGACAATATAGCAGCCGGGGAAAGGTTAGACATAATTGTCTTGTTTGGGAATAAGCAGCAACCGTTATTGAAAGAAGGGAACCGTTGTCCAAAGGGCCGTTGTAGGAAGAGAGCACTGTACAAATAATCATTAAATGTTTATTTCCCGAAAAGGACAGGTAGTCAATACAATGCAGTTAACTCAATTCTTCTTTAAAAATATCGACTTTGCAAACAGTTTGGATACAGATCAGACTCTGCGTTCATATGTCATACTACCTTAAATACAACGTTAAAACGATCTTGCGGACAACATCATTGAAGCAGACGACAAAATAACGGTGTAGGGGTTAAACTCTCACAGTTAATTTGGCGCAAAAATAGTTTAGAAGTAATGTGGCGTTATAGATAATTTAGCTTCTTTGAAGTGTGGCCGTCTAATAAAGTGGGGATAAGGTACTATTTCAATGTTAAACGAAACAAAACGCACACCGCAATGCTAAACGATTATCCCCACTTGCAATTATTGACGGTATACAGTAAAACCTCTCTATTACGACCACTAAATTTTGTTAATTATTAGGGTGTGTACGATAAGTGATCGCTTAATGCAAGGTGACAGTGAAACAGAAAGCTCCTTTAGGAGCTTTCTGTTTCACTGTCACATTGCTTTAAGCTGTCACCTCTTTATTATACAGTCAATTAACCTTCGTTTTAGTGGTCGTAATAGCGAGGTTTTACTGTATTTTCATCTGACTGGCACAGAGGTTCGAGTCTGATCAGATGCCGTTTACCTTACGTCTGATCTTACTCAAATAATTTGCAAAAACATAATGGTTTGAGTGCAAATGGATTTATTTGATTTTATTTATTTATCCCTACTGTACAAGTTTGATTTGATTGGAATGTTTCACAAACCCTTTTCTTGAAGATATTCACCGGTCGCTGGTGGTTCAATGCGTCTCAAATATTGCTATCAACAGTTGATTGAGTAGGTCCATCTCATCTTAGCCCCCTTAATATTGATAAATAACTCCATTGTTCATTTTGCTAATATATATATAATACCTTCCTTATCAATCATTGATCAGTTAGCATCTCTTCAAGAACTACATGTACATATTCACGTCGAAACTTTTAATGTCCTTTGCAAATTAACTGTACCATGCACTCGAAATATCACTATATATTTGTAGAAATTGTAAGCACCTTTAACATATATTGACAAAACATGTTCACTATTATATGTCAGTGTTTCTTGAAGTTTCAATGTAGTCGGTACTATTTACTAAGCATTTATTCAAATACCACGCTGTACCATTCCAATGATCTAAAGTGTTGCTTTGAAGAAGGTAGCATTTCGTGTATTTTTGTGATCTTCACTGGAACCCATTCTTGTATATACCGTTACACGTTACGTTCAGGGTCCAAACTATTTGACACTGATAGAGAAAACGTTAACTTTTGCTATTAAAAATTGCCGAGAAAAAAACTTCATCCGGCATTTCCACGTTTAACTCATTGACTCCCGGACTATACAGTGGAACCTCTCTGTTACGACCATTATATTGTGTCAAATATTAGCTGTTTAAGACAGGTGACTGCTTAAAACAATGTGAAAGTAAAACAGAAAGCTCCTACAGGAGCTTTCTGTTTCACTTTCACATTTGCTTTTAGCTGTCACCGGTCTTTTATACAGACAATTAGCATTCTTTTTAGTAGTTGTAATAGAGAGGTTCCTCTGTATATGAATTTTCGGTAAATGAAATCAATATATCGAAAGTATCCTTATCTTCCCATGTTCATCGATTGTCGTTTCTGTCAGTGCACCGTTTGACGACATTATCAGCAACAGTAAAACAATTATCACGTCCGTTACTGACAGTTCCAGTTAAGATTAGTTTTAAATGACACGCTATTGACTTTCTTGGACAATAATAAATACTATATGCAACAGAAGAAACATACATGATTGGAAATGATATTTTCATTTAATGTCCAATTTTAGACACCCATGTTTACGTTATATAACCGATTTTGTCTTAACTTGTATTCCGAAGCGTGTCTCGTACAATAGTATTAAAGTTTATATTTTTATTTTCTCGACAAAAATGTATACTCTTAGACACGTTCAGCGTACGTTCCTCCTTTATTAACTTCGATAGTAAATTGTCCAGGGTCCGATGTTAAAAAGCTTTTCAGTTGAGTCTAAAGTCGTTCTCAAATGCTTGAGAACATACTCAGACTAATCTAAAACGCTTTATAACCTTGGACCCTGTTCATTATTGGTTTCCAAACTCTTTCATTTGCCTGATATACAGTAGGATCCGATCTGAGGTATCACACACACGAGTTCTCTGACCTTGATCTTCACCCTTTACAAATAATATACATGGCACTGCGCTCTCAAAACTACCACTAAGAGATATTCCGGAAATTACTCCCTTGAGGTTACACCAAACGAGAAATATTGCAAGTTAAACTTATGTGATAGTAGAGCAATAACAAATGCAAATAATGAATAAGAATGAATGTATCGCTGGCCAATACAATTTGAAACATATCTGGATAATCCGTACATTTCTTTGCACCAGTAAATTTTATTTCATCTACACAAATGATGGACAAGAGAGAGCAAATCATATATCTTAGTTAATCAAATACAGACAGGATTTACAACTTCAGTAGAACCCCTCTATTACGACCACTAAAAGGAAGCCTAATGGTCTGTATAAACAACAGGTGACAGCTTAAAGCAATGTGAAAATGAAACAGAAAGATCCTGTAGGAGCTTTCTGCTTCACTTTCACATTGCTTTAAGCGATCACCTGTCTTAAAAGAGGAATATTTGACACAATTTAGTTGTCGTAATATAGAGGTTCTACTGTATGTCTTGTTTCATCTTGTATCAATCTCCTGACTAAATCTGAAGATTATCTACAAACCAATAAACACAAGTCGGAATGCAAGCCTAGACAGATATTCTGTCAATTTATTGTCAGGGAGAAACGGATAATGCATAATAAATGTATAACTTTCAAAGTTCTATGTATTTGCCGGTTTCACACATGTTACCGGTATTCGACAAGTTGAATACACGGTAACAATCCAGAGATATATTACTGCTTGTATATGATGCTTATGACAAAACTGTCTTTGATTTGGTATTTAACTCTTTGCATGATAGCGGCGTGTATTTCTGCTACATCGATTGTCTTTGTAAACAGTTTGTATCATGATGAGACGCCGCGTAACGCGGCGTCTCTTCATGATCCAAATGTTTGACACTCTGATAATGCTTTGCAAATGTTGCAGACGAAAACCCTAACCAAGCATGTAAAGAGTAAACGAAGATCGTCAAGGAAAAATGACGAAAATATTAAACTCTGTCTGATCTTTCTTGACTTTGTGTTAGTATATATTACCACCTGTGTTTAAACCCACCACTGAGTCTTCCTTTAACGCTTTCGGCGCCCAATTAATCGTAGAGCTTTTACCTATTCACCGATTTACTGTTGTCTGCTTAAATATTGTTGTTTACAAGATCATTTCAACGAAAGATTCAATGCAGTATGAGTTCAGCAATAAAGTTTGTTTAAAAAGAAAGAAGAGATCGCAAAGGTGATACCATGTTCAATTGAGGAATGTTGACACACGGAAGACGTTATACAATATGTACTTACTTTCATTCAAGAATATTACAATCACACACTATGTATAAACACTTATATTCATATCAATTACAATACACATATAAGTGTTCATTGACTTTTTGAAGGCTAATTACATTGTGTGTTCGCATAACATTTTTCCAATGTCTGTTTTATCGGAAAGATGAAGATTAATTTCAAATTGTTTGAACATCGATCAAGCGACCTGGTGCCCGTTTCATAAAACATTGTACGACAAAAAAACGGCCGTAAGTCAACGCTTTAATATCCATTCATACCTGCTTTGGAATGAAATAACACGACATGATTAGAAGCAGAAATAAATAATAATTGAGACTTTTATACGTTCATATTCTGACTTATGACAACATTTATCGTACGAAGTTTTATGAAACAGAAGGTTAAACATGAAACAATAGCTCATGTGACCTTTATATGCAACGGACCGGAACCATTATAACAATATTGGTACAGACCTCTAAAAGTGTCACACCTTTACGATCTTAGTTTCGAACGTAATTTCATGAAACTTTGTACGACGTAATATATGAAAATAACGTAATCACACATCTATAGCCTCTGTGTTAGAAATCAATTCCATTGCTTCTATAATTTTTAAAACATTACCACTGCTCATGGGGCTAATCACAACTTCTATTCCATTAAACTTCATGCAAGTTTAAATGACCACGATCGCTCAGAATTGTGAGGACAAAGGTAAATGCAAATATTATGGTACTTTGTCAAAACACTATTTACTTTGAAAAAGTATATCCCAATCGAAAATACATGTCTTCAAGAATGCCACAATTTCAAAAAAATGTAGTTCATTTAGTAAACACATCAATGTTGATTACGTTCTCATAATTATGCTTATGGTTATCAGTGGAGAGGTTTAAAAAGTGGCACGCGACAATTGCAGCATTTTAACATGCAATTCACGCTTTTGTGTGAATGAAATTAACACTTTTTTTCCAACGGGGCTCCCAGGTGCATTAGGAATTTAGAAGTCTATTTCAAGCTGACACATTTTAATTCTACAAACGGGAATAACACTGTGAACGAGAAAGGTAATTGTGGCCTGAAATGATCAAATGTTGGTAACAATGAATCGGTTAAAGCTTTCTGACATGCTAAAAAGACATAAGAGTTGTCAATATGCTAATATGTTTCTTGAACAATTGTTCAAGTCAGCTTGCTTAGCAAAAGGCACTAATTGACCAGAAAAGGAAAAGAATATATCGGCATTTAGTTTGACACGTTTAAAGATTCTAAAATTAAGCTTTTAAAATGAAAAGAAAATGGTATGATAGTGTGCTTCTGTTGTTTTAAAGTTTCTAATGAAGGGATTTGCGCCTCATCTCAAAAAGCTTGTTAATTTGTGATAATGTAGTGAGTATAATTTTTTGAGTAAAAGTATAAGTAATTCAACAAATTGCTTCGATACTTACATAAAACCAAACACAATTACATCATACGTAACCCAACACTCTCAATATAAAATCACGCCTCGTGTACTCAAACGAATGCTTAAAACAGGCTAATTCATGACGAGGATTGGCTATTTGATTGAGTTTTAGTGAAACTCGCACTGTTTAGATCCTATTCAGACGCCATATAATCCAGCGATTGATCATTAATTATGAAACATTAATTAGTTTACACTAATATTGGAAATACTCGTTACAATGTTTAAACATGTTATTTATTGCAATTTAGGGCGATTTCGTTCAGTTTCATTTCAACAGGCGATTTAAAAAAATCCTTTGTGTACATAATACTGATTTATCTCAGAAGACCTAATTTTGGGTAATGAGTTCAAATATTTTGTACATTCCCTAGGCGTTTGGTCTACTTAACCCTTTACCTTATAGAAGCGCCTTTTAGCGCATTCAGTTTATTCTTCAGCTGAAGAAAATAGTTCCAATTTAACCAGTCATGAATACATTTTACATGGAATATTTTCTATATTCTAGCGCTGGATAGCTTAAAGTAGGCTGAAAGTAAAGTAGAATGCGCCTTAAGGCGCATTCTGCTTTACTTTCAACCTACGTTGAGTAGTCACCTATTTTCACTACTAGACATATGCTATCAGGTAAAGGGTTAAACACTATTACCTTTGCTGCATCGCTGTTGCCCTGCAATACGCTACAAACTGCAAAGTTAAGTACTTTAAAATGAGCCGTGTCATGACAAAACCACCCTTATTGCATTACAAACAGCGTAGATCAAACCAGCTGCCGCGCCTTCTACACTAGTTGACACCCTCAAGCATTTAAATCATGATTACATATGTAGCTTTATTATTTACTTTATTTGGTAGTGTTAATCAAACTCATATGCAGAGCCTGTAATGACATCGGTTCTTGGTGTGTATGTTTCTATGCAATAATACAGGTTTTGTCATGTCACGGCTAAATGTTTGTTAGACATACTAAAATAGAAAACTCTCTCATCCGACATTTTCTCGGCCAGGTAGGTCATAGGTTGTACTGCAGACCATGGAAGTTACAAATAGTGCATCATCATTCTAAAGAAAGTGTGTAATAAGAATTGGTATGATTTAGTGTCCCTCCCGGACAGTTCAATTTGCTCTTCACGTCAATCATCAATATTTTTGTCCCAATTAATTACAAGTGAAATGCGTAATTTACAATAAATAAGTTTTACGTATTCTTTCAGTATGTATGGTTTATGTTTGCCATAGCTAAAATAATTTGTTTTTATTTACAATCTACCCTATTGAACCTTAGTGACGAGTATATGCATCAGTTACAAGAAGTGTACCTGTAAGGAAATCTCCTGTCGTATGTAATTATTACATATCTGTAATCGATCTGGATTCTCATTGCTTTTCATTTATGAAAAATAATTTTAAAACAAACCTGAATAATCAAAATTATATTAGACTTAATTGCAATTGTCCATTTGAAGTTTCATTGGTGATTCACATAACAAAATAAAAATATCTATACAGTAAAAACCGTCTAACCCGGAACCTCTAAATACCAAAATTCTATCTAAACCAGACAAATACTTTTGTCCCGTTTCCAACCCTTCTTTTTCAAATAATTACACCCTAAATATGCCTTTTCTCGCCTTGAATGTATTTATGTGATCAGTCATATTCCATACTAAAAACAAGCTATGGGTTAAAAACCCCTCTCAATTGGAAATTCATCTTCATCGGACATTTATGTTGTCCCATCACATGTCTGGTTTTGAGGGGTTTCACTGTATTAGAATTTGATTAAGTCCTTAACATTTACTTGCCTCGAATACGGAATTCATTATTTCAGTATTGGAAGCATATGCTTTAATTGAGACATAAAGGAGAAAATAATGATAAGATATCGTTAACTGCCTGATTTAATAACAATACGTATGAGCCATGTCATGACAAAAACAGCCTTATTGCATTGCAATATTTTACAGACCCAGCACTGTTGTCATCCTAGGCTTTGTATCGGAATTTGATCTACACTGTCAAATATAGTATACGAGATAGCTACATAAAATGTTTTAGATATATTTGGGAGTTAAATAGAGTAGACCAGGACTAACCGAACATGCGGGAGCTGGCCTTGACCGACACTGTTTGCGATGCAAAAACTCAGGTGTTCTCATGGCACGGCTTATATGTTTATACTTATTGTGAAGTGTAATATTTGTGTTAATTGCTTGCTCCTTGTTCGCGGTCTGATTATGGATATACTAGATTTGAGACTAAGTAACTGGTCTACGGAATACCAAATATGAAACTGTGAAAAGAAGCAATGGTTTGCATAACATGTATTTCGTATCTAAATGAACAATGTATTTGATCTACAAGTAACTGGGTTAAATACCAATTATGCTGTGTTGCATTATCATAATAATGATTTCAGCGCATTCATAGGAAACAAAACGTACTATAGGTGTGATTTAAATCTTCATTAACTTACATAACATAAAAGATAAATTTATAAAAAAAACATTCTACATAAAAATAGATCAAATATGTATACTTAACATTAAAAGTCTTAGATAAAAACGATTTTACTTTAAATGGAACTAAATAAATTATCCAAAAGGCCTGTTTCTAGTTTTTGAAGACAAGCTATCACTTGAAGTAGGTTGAAAGCAAAGCAGAATGCGCCTAAATTTCCATTCTGATATACCTTATTGCTGCTCTAAGATACCAGCTGCTAGAATATCGACAATATCATGTTTTGAGGTGTAGGGATGAAAATAAAGGCTACATAGAGTAATGAGTTAAGTCAAAGTCAGAAACGCTATCTTCAAAATGCATTGTATATAATGCAACGAAATTCATCATTCACAATAAAGTTCTCCGTTGGCATCTAGAAAACATACTTCATATACCCATTTCTGTGGTTCAGTAAGAAACCTGGTGAATACCAGTGTGGTGTAAAATCAATATTGTGCGAGAGCAAATAGTGTTATCAGTTGTTCCGGATTATCAAAAAGAATATTGTTTCTCCATCACCTATTTCCTTTTTCATT
Organism: Gari tellinella; assembly: GCA_922989275.2. Taxonomy (NCBI): domain Eukaryota; kingdom Metazoa; phylum Mollusca; class Bivalvia; order Cardiida; family Psammobiidae; genus Gari; species Gari tellinella. Next base: position 54,923,262 of record OV277866.1, read on the forward strand.
ATTTCCCCCTGTAATTAGATCTCTGACCTAGTTCCAATCAATATACATGCCATTATTCTGCTGGTAGTTCGTAGAACAGTCAGGACTTATTTATGCAAACATTTTGAATTGTTTATTCTAAGTAAACTGTACAATGATAATCAGTATTTCCCTAATTTAAATTGGAACAATTCTTTATTTAAGTGCATTTATTTAGGTTAGGATTACACAGAACTGAGCACATGTCAGTACTAAACCCGTGTGAGATGACAATAAACAGTCATTTGAAGAACAATATCAAGATATCTGATTCGCAGAAAACAAATAGGGTGAACGTGCGGTGAGCGTTTATGAACGACACTAAAATACAGATCTAGTTTCTGGACACGGCAAATACTTGTAAGCTATACCTTCACCTAGATTTTAAATAGAATATATATATGCTATCTGAATTGTTTCCTTATGGGGATATAAACATTACACAGAAATACCGCAAACTTCTTAAAATTGGGATACCCTATGTAATGATCATAACATTTGAACTCATTGCTTTATCACACTGAATGGTACGAGGGGTGTTTCATAATAAATGCAACTTGATCAATAACTTCGAAATAATAAGGGCAACATGCATGTTTGATATATCATCTAAACTGGCAATATCTCACCTAAAAATGGTATAGTGCACGATAAAAGCAGGTAAGTATATAAATCACCACACAAACCTAAATGACACCAAGTAAAGGACACTTGACCTTTTTTGTATATTCTTTAGGTAGTTTTTCGAAGAAATGTTGATACTGTATTTACTATAGCGGTTTAATTATTTGAAATATTTTTATGACACTTCCGGTCAAATAAAATCAGACAATTATACACATACTACGCTGTTTGAAATAATATTATTTCATAAAATGACAAAACATATAGAAAATTTAAACCGCACTGAAAATATCATAAAAATAACACTACTGTTATGTTCAAGAGTAATTGTTGAAAGCTAAAACACATTTTGGTTTATCGAACCAGGCTATATTTGAAGCAATTGAAATAGATGTTCATGTTTTTAAATCAAAATATAGATAAACGGATTCAGAACATTTTCATTGCAGTCGAAATTTCATGTCAAAACTTTGCGTTAGCAAATTGAGATTTCTTTTTAAATTGAGATTTCAAACAGCTGACATTTTTAATTGTAATGAAATCTTATTCACATATAAGTACACAGATAATCTGATATATGTCAACCACAAAGTTTAGACAGTTAACTTTTTAAACAGTTAATAGATCAACATCAAATCTCTGAAAAGTGCTATATTCTAGTGCCCTTGAGAAGGGGTCATTTAGTTTAAACATGTTTATGTCCAGAAGTACATATGATTACATTTATACATGCTAACGTTATTATACAATACTTAGGAAAAGGATTGAAACTAAAGAATAAACTTATTGAGTTTCTCTCCTTATAGACCTTAATGGGTCATTAATTTTACGTAAGCATTGTGATTTATCGAGTAATTTGATTTAATCGTGCATTATACCATCGTGTAGGTGAGATAGTGTCCTTTCCAAGGATATATCACACATACATATTACATTTATTTTATTGAATATTGATGAAGTTGCATTAATTATGAAACACCCCTCGTATACACTATTTTCTGAGGCCTGTGTGGCCAAAGTCCAAATACTGAGATGTTTTATGATAATGCTAAAATACTTACTGATGTCACTAGAAATGCTTGCAATTTCGTCAAAAGGCACCCAAACAACCTGGAATGAAACAAATTAAATTAAATAATAGACAAGTGACGAATTCAAACCCTTTATCACCAATACAATTTCCACCAATATTGTTAGATATATATTGCCGTTTATTTCAACACTTTAACGTATATAATAAAGAAATATATCTTGTCAACAATATTGATAATGTGCATGTTCCCTGTTTTGACCAACCTGAAATGAATAGCAACCTTTAACAATAGACAAATAGAACGTAATCGTACTCTACCGAATGGAGTACATAATTATAGTAAGGTTTGAGAGTGTTGAATCCTTGTTTAACAACAAACCCAATAACGGTCAATCCTGCTTTTAGCGACTACTCATTGAATTACCATGAAACTTTCAAATGACAAGTGGCTGTGCAATGCAATTTGACACTTTGCATAAAGCTTTCTATTGTATTGTATGCCTAATGAAACCACTCCTATTTAACACGAGACATAGGTATTTTATCGAGTGGTTGTTTATATGTAGCAGCAAATAGGTCGTTGGCCGCGAAGATTAATTAACTCTAACACGCTAGGTATCATTCGCCTGTTAACTGTGTCACCAGCAGACGTTCTCAGATTTGATTTATAAAACCAGTATTTTTGGACATATCAGATACATGTAAGGTTAAAATACAGTTAACCAATTGCATTCCTACTGCAACTCAAATATTTGACCAAGAATAAACGTCGCACTACGCGGCCTCTGAGTTGGGTTGAAACTAGGTTTCCTTAATTACATTTAACACTTTCACTTCAAACTTTTTTGAGAGATTTTACCCCTTCACCGTTTCAATGTCGTCTGCTTCAATGTTGGTGTCTGCAATGTCGTTTAAAAGTTAAACAATAAGGCAGTTTGACTAAAGACAATTCAAAACGAGTGTCAAACAGTTTTGATCCTGATCAGACGCCGCGCTACGCGCCGTCTGTTCAGTGTCCAACCTGTTTACAAACGCTTTTAAGCGTCATTGAGAGCGAAATGGTCAAACGTTGTATTTACTTTAATTTAACACATTTTGCAGACGACAAACTCAAATGAGGCGGTATTAAGGCAGGATAAGGGTTTATACCTATTTAGTTCTAATTTGAAAATTGAACAAAAATATAAACAAAAATTAAATGAACTATTTTGTTGTGTTTTTTGCTTGTTTTTTCAGAAACGTACACTAAACAATAATTCAACAAAAAAGTACGAATTCCATTAGAAAGTATAACACATTTATTAAAGAGAGAACTACTTAATATCATAGAATGAATTCATTATGTTGGTGATGCACAATTATCGACGTGTTTTTCAATTATATGTTGTGAATAGAAGAAATCCATGCCGATAACAAATGTCTAAGCTAGACAGTTGTATATTTTAACATCCTAAATTTAGTGTGTTTATGTTAAGGGATGTCTTTTAATAAATTAAATTCGACAATACGTAGCTCCGTTACTAAATCATGAAATAAAGTATTGTATCGCATCGTATCGTATCGTATCGTACTAATGATATATCCACACTGTCGATCATGGTTACGTTAGGTATAAATATACCAGTACATACGGTTTTAACCCTTTACCTGATAGCCTATTTCTAGAACTTCAGATATGTGACTACTTAAAGCAGGTTGAAAGTAAAGCAGAATGCGCCTAAGGGCGCATTCTGCTTTACTTTTAGCCTGCTGTAAGCTATCGTTTGCTATAATATAGAAAATATTCCCCATAATACATATTCATTACTGATTAGATTGGAACTATTTTCTTCAGCGGATGAATAAATAATATCCGCTTAAGGGCGCTTCTGTTGGGGAAAGATTAACATTCTAATGTCATAATGACGTCAACATCTGTTTTACACATCCACACTTTGATATTATATTGTAACGTACATGGTAAGTTTGTAAATGTAAATAAGGCTTTCGTAGCCGTTGTTTGTTTGGGAGTGAGTCAATTATATAGCGCAACAAACATCTCCTGGTGTGAGCTTAAGCTTTGCATCGACGGGGTTTGTTGTCGCTGGGTCTCTCGGTTTGCACGTTACAATATGCTTGCTATATTGTCTGATTTTAGGGCTGAAGTTATGAATTAAACTTGACTAGTCACCATGAATGTCAAAATGTTTGGAGACTGATCGGATGCCATTGTAGCGTCTACTCGAAACCTATAATCTAACGTTTGACCTGGATCCAAATTGTTGTTGTTGGCTTGGCGGTGCTATCGAGCTTCGTTCTTTTCACTTGTCTAAATGATACAATTGATACCTGTCATATCCATAACATATCTATGCCTATATAAGTGTTTTCTGAATACAACCTCGGCTGTACTGCCTATTTGACACTAAACACAAATATTATCGGCAGACTGTACGAGGACAAAATGTATTGTCTATACCTTATCCGATCTGTACAAATGCAATTGGCACTAATTGGCCATTGCATAGATATTGTGAAGATAAATCAGTGCCATAATTCAGTTAGGATTGTCTGAATGACAGTAATGATTACAACTAGGAACGAAGTTGTCTTGCAAGTGTATGTGTCATTCACGACATTGAGCACTGCGCGGATAACAAATGATTGCAGACATATCAAGACATCAAATTGATACAGCTCGACCATTCATAACGATAGCCACACAATCACTAACTCAACGATTAAAGGCACAATACCGCTTAAATTGATGTTTAAAAAGCGCAATTTCTTATATGTGTGCATTTTCTATGTGTTAAAACTAAGTGAAATCGGATGTAAGAAGCCTGACATATGCACCCACTTCATAAAGAATCTTACCTAAATGTGTCGAATTCTAATAGTGTTGGTTTACATTATAAGCGGGTTTGTTTACAAATAAGACTACGGGCTGGTTCCGAGAACTTTCGAACGATTGCATAAAGGTCATGTGATTGATTCGGCCGCGACAATGTGTATACATTGCATCAGTTTGTGTAACATTTAACGGCCAAACTTATAGGAGTTGTCTCTCTTTGATTGAAAAGCGCTCGACTTGTTGTAAAGAATTATGCAAATGAGCTTTACCGAGTATGTCCGTAAACTCGTCGCTATTCAAAAGTAAACAAACCTGATTACTTGTTTCCACAAATTTCACTGTTCGTTAGCAATATTGCCTAAACTATCACCACGTATTACTTCCTTTTATATGGAACAATTACGATAGTGACATAAATATCATGTTAGAAAACTGTTAGATTCTAGTTACAATGTATGTGAGAGAAATATAGTGGTTTTAAGGCACAACCCTGCATTTTAAGAAATAAATAGACTACGTCTGGTGGTCTTTAAATACAGGTTATCGCTGACTGCATGTCAGAAAAAAGCAGATACCCGATAACAGTTTTATGCGTTACTGCTATCCTTCATTAAATTGTCATCTGTCCCAAAGACTGCGTACATACCAGTTTTTGTCGTCGCCATTTATAATAAAATTAACTCTGATGCTAAAGAATAAACAAAACGCATAACTTAGCTAAATAGTTACCAAATCCCCTTATCTTACTATGTTTTCATTAACTTGCATTCCGATAATAAACATTATACAGTTGCTTCAAAGGCAATTATTTCCGTCAGTTTAGACATTTAATTTATATTCGTTTTGTTGAAGTTTAAACGTTTTCCTTATAGTATGTTGGAAGAGGCTTCTAAAAGTCAAATTGCTGATAGAATAAACACATTTAACCCTAGCGATGATTATACTCGTCATTTACAAACTGTATTTAAGGCCGTATTTTAACTGGCAGGGCGGATGTCAATGAGGACCTTTGCATTTCAACTTTAGGGGGAAGCAGCACACTCGCTTATTATCGGAACTTTACGTTGTCGTCTGCAGGGTTTTCTCAACGTTGCATACTAGTGGACATTTCGACAGAAGGAAGTTAATGATGACTGACAAACACCTTGAATCCAGATCAGGCGCCGCGTTACGCGGCGTCTGATCTATTTCAAGCTGTTTGCAAATGTATGCCAAGTCTTTTAATGTTCCCTCCTTAAAACAACTCCCTACGAAACACACCTGTAATAATTGTTTCCCATTGACTTTTGTTGTAGAACGGGAGAACTGTATATACCTTTTTCACGTGGATATAGATGCACGCCCATGCATCTCCAATTTTAAAGTACCGGAAAATAACGTTTTAAACCCGAACTATACCTATCACCCCTAAAATCAAATGCAAATAATTATTGACTTGTCTTTGCCAAAGGTAAGCTCCGCCCTGCCAGATGAAAAAACTGTGAGGAGTACAAGTATCATCTAATAAGGGTCTGCATTGTTTGTAATTAAATGATATTGTAAAAATAAACCCTGAATAATCATTACTTGGCTAGAATTTTATAAAATCAAACACCTGTAATTGTCTGTTAAAAGCTTCAGTGTTAACTGTCTTAAGAAAGAAATAAACGAACGTTTTATTAGGACATGGTAGAAAAATAACGATAATTTCTTTGATACACGCTCTTGTATTTTCAAATCGTATGAACTCGAAAAAGCCAGCCTCTGGTCAGGACCAAATGCGATTGACATTCATATAAAAGCCGTGGACTATTTTTACCCCTTTCAATGACAAAATCTCGACAACAATAACATTTATAAACAGTTTGGATCAAGATTAGACACCGCGTTAGGCATACACAGTTTAAGTCTCATTTAAGTGCATTTGAGGTATATTGTCTACAAACTTCAACACTTAATACATTAAAACAGAATATATGTCTACGAACAGACGATGCTATGGCAGATAATATATTGACGGGTTTTGTCGTCATGAAGACTTAAATTGTTGATCCATTCCTTTCAAGAACAAAAGTGCAAAAGGACAATTCGAGTTCCACACTAGGGTAGTACAATGTTGACTACTTAGGGTTTGCTTTTTGCAGTATACAGTGGAGAATGTGTTATTCTTTCCCGTTTAAACGCAAACGTACGCAAACGCAAAGCACTAAAACGTAGAAAAGAACAACGTTTGGACAATTCTGATAATTCTTGTTTATCTTGGTGGCAAACAGTTTGGAGCCTGATCAGACGCCGGGTTACCCGGCGTCTGATCTGGCTCCAAACTGTTTGCACTGCAAATAATAGTTTTAGCGTAAACGCGTTTATTGGGAAAGAATAACAGATTCTCCACTGTATCACTATATGATAAACAATACAGACACTGATCAGAGGTCTCCTAATCTGGTTCTTCACTGTTTACATAGATCAGGTGTACTTTTGCACAGGCACACTAGGACACGAATAGTAACCCTTTCAATATCAAATTATTCGGATGACTTGACCCCTTTACCGCTTTATTGTCGTCTGCTCCCAAATTGTCGTCTGCAAAAAACGCTTCAAAGTTAGATTTAAGGTAGTGTGACTTAATCAGTATCGCTAAGAATATCAAACAGATTGGGTCCCGATCAGACGCCGCGTCTGATTAGGACCCAAACTGTTTGCAAACGCGCTTTAAGGCGTCATTGAGAGTGAAAGGGTTAATAACAGTGTTCAAAGAGTAAAGTACAGTGGAGAATCTGTTATTCTTTCCCAATAAACGCATTTACGCTAAAACTATTATTTGCAGTGCAAACAGTTTGGAGCCAGATCAGACGCCGGGTAACCCGGCGTCTGATCAGGCTCCAAACTGTTTGCCACCAAGATAAACAAGAATTATCAGAATTGTCCAAAAGTTGTTCTTTTCTACGTTTTAGTGTTTTGCGTTTGCGTACGTTTGCGTGTAAACGGGAAAGAATAACAGATTCTCCGCTGTAGCGGGTAGCCTGACATTGAATAGGAGATACAATATTGCCACTGCACGATACGTTCAGTCCAAATATAAAATAAATGTAAAGTACATTGCATGATAGTTATGAAATTAAATAATAACCCTTGCATTTTATTGTTTGTTATTCGATATGACTGAACTATAGTGATATCAATATCAGTGAAATAGGAAACATGACCATACATTATATAACGTGCATACAATTCATCATTATAAAGGGACATTAATGTGAGATATGCGTGACGGGGAATTGTTATTTAAGATGAAACGGTTATTTCTTGGATAAGTAAAGACGTTTGGCGAAAAACGCTGAACAGACCAGCTACAGTAGATGCATAGTTGACCAATGGTAGATATCGCATGCACAAAATTTAAACTCGGTGTCTATACTCTTTTTCCTGAAAACAGTTGAATATGAATGCTAATCAATTTTGATCTAGACTAGACAAAGTCACGCGTTGTCTGGTTGGAATCATTACTGTTACAAATCTTAGTCCAGTTGTGCTCTGAATGAAAAGAGTTTCAGTTGCAAACATATGCTACTGATGTATATTGTGCTATATCTTCGATTATCATCTGATGCCTAAATAAATACATACGACGCACAATTAAACGCATTTGTGCCCACGATGCCATATATGGGACATAGGCAAACAGTGAATACTCTGATCAGATATCGCAAAGAGTGATGTCTAATATGAGTCTATAAAGTTTGCTGATAGAAATTTCAATATAAGACGAAACGAAAATGAAAATCAAGACCAGGCACCCTTAGATAAAATATGAACTAATCCAATATTTAAAGGTGTAAGAATTCACTTGGTGCAAGGATTAAACAGTCGTGCGACCTGTTTTAACCGATACGTTAGTCCATCTAGTAGGTATGAAGGAAGAAATTAATTCCATTCTTTAACAGAATTTGAATTGCGATTTTGTTCCTGTTAAGTGATAAATGACCTGTATCTCCAAATATCAGTTTAACCATCTGCCAATTCCGTACTCTATTTTGAATACAATAATTATTTCTAAACAGTTTGCATCTTGTTATGAAATGCGGTGTCTGACCAAATTCCAAACTATTTGACATTCAATAAGATATAATTTTAGTAAAATACCTAACATTTAAATGTCATATTAAAATGTAATAGCGGAAGACAATTGTTTTCCTACTGACGTCATGCGAGTAAAAAGATTAAACGATAAATATTATACAGTAAAACCTCCCTATTACGACCACTAAATCGAAAGCTAAATGATTGTACAATAGACAATTGACCCCTTAAAGCAATGTGGCAGCGAAACAGAAAGCTCCTAAAGGAGCTTTCTGTTTCACTGTCACATTGCTTTAAGCGGTTACCTATCGTTAAACCCCTGATAATAAACATAATTTAGTGGTCGTAATATAGAGGTTTTACTGTATAGTATATAATTTATAAGCATTAGTACCTTGGTAGCGAATGATTTAGGCAATAGGTATTTCACGTGATTTCTGTATAGTTGAGAATACGCTTTTTTGTTCTGCACATTCAATGTAATATTACTGTTTAGAACATTTAATAGCATATAATTTGGAGCGAGATCACATGCCTGGTTACCCGCCGTCTGATCTTGCTCAAAATAGTTTGCAGTAGATGCAATATTTCTGTATAAACGCGTGTGTTGGGAAATAATAACGTTTCCTCCGCTGAACAAAGAGGTTATTGTAGTAGTTGCAAATATTCCAAGTAAACATCAATCAGAAATAATATTGTATTCACTGTTGATAATTCTATCTACTTTCATAAGCATAAACAAAAACTATATCTTGCCTTTTGGCGTTTATTATAGTTTGCAATTCCAAGAATAAATAGATGTTTACTGTTAAAAGGTGCACTCTGAGAATCCCCTAAGACCAGAAAAGTAGCCTGTCAAAATGTTTGCCTTTGGTAAAACTTTCTGCTTTTTAGTCAGTGTGGGAGTAAACACCTTTAACCGAAGCCTTTCATATGAAATGCTACGATAAGGTCACGTCTAATTATCTTACGGCTTCTGTTTTTGACATCTCCCAATTCTTAAATTGATCAAAGACATCGCAAAAACCATAGAATGAAGCGGAAGATGTAAATTTGAGCTTTGATGTGTGCTTGTTAACCTAAACTCTATAAACTATGTCATCAAAAAAATCTTCTTAAACTTTCTAGTATATCTTTAAAAGTATTTAGTGGCAACAACGGAAACATTTGTATACAGTTTAGATCTAGTGCATACGGTGCCGAATGTGGTGAGTTTTCAGGATCCAATCAGTTGACATTAAAGGCATAGCAAATATGGAGTAATGTGTTAGAAACGAAAACTGAATGTCGATGGTAAAGAGACATTGCCAGATGAATTTAGAACCGACTATTGACACGTTTAGATACAAAAACCTATGCAATTTCATAAACAAAACTTAAACTATACAATCACACAAATGTTGAATGAAGTATAGTTCAGGGCTCCACATAAGAGTGAGTAAATTGAACAAATTCAACATTACACATTTCAGCACCAAAAACATGTACTTTGGTCTAACTACTCATTAGAAGCGTCTCGATGAGACGAGTCTCCTTGGTAGTGACACCTTATGGTTTAATGCAGAAATAAAATTGTAGATTTTGAAATACTCTCCTAATAAAGAGCCTTGAAGTATATAGTACGTTTTAATTGAAAGTTGCAGGGCTGTTGTTTCTAATCTGGCACTGTGTTTGATGTGTTAACACAATGTCATTATTAATATAAACATAGCCATTGGCCTAATGGGATTTAAAGATATATATATGTTGCATGCCTTTCATACCTTTTCATAACTTGATATGCTTTATTGACAAACTTGCCAAAGGCTTCAGAATTGTGCCTTGTAATTTGCTTTGTAATCGATACGTCATCAGAGATAAAAAAAAAATAATGCAATGTCATTGTAAAGTCATTTTGAATAACAGAAAACATACATGTTCCACTTTTATATGAAAGTCATTTTTCATTATGATTTTAATATATACATTCATATAATGAGCAAGATGGTACATTTTCAGTATAAACGCTATGGATATCAGTCGATATAATATTTTTTGTTTTTATAAATTTGTTATTGAACTCAGTTTTCAGTTTTTGTGTTCATATAAAATCGAACACACCTTATCACGATAGTTTTCCTTGAGATGTTTAATTTTGAATTTCTGAAATAAGAAAGTAGTTTATCCGCTTGATTAACAAAATAAATAGTATTATTCTAAACCAAACAGCAGAACGACTAGCGAACAATTTGAGTCTACCCGAAAACGTGGCATATCGGATTTCAAATGGAAGATGAGAAATGTTAAAAAAAACACATGCCTTGCCATATAGTTATCTAGAGAAACGACCATGATGTATTGTGATATGTATTTTGATATACTATTTGTAGTTATCTATCGTTTAACCTCGTGCGTAATGTAGGATAATCAATTGTGAAAGTATGTTGTATATAACTTGGATTCAGATGACATGCCAGTATCTCGGCATCTCATTTTGATTCAAACTGTTTGACACCGTCTTAATACGTTTATTAGGTAAACCAATTTGCAAATGCGATTAACTTCATACAGTCTAACACTTAAATGCATAGCATTTTAAACGTTAATCATTTACATGCTCCATATTTCACTTCTAACGTTTCAAGATAATACATTATTTCCAAAGCAAGTTTGACGCTCGGCCTTATCTTCTCATGTTCGCTCAAGTTTACTCATATTCAATAATTAGGTAAGCGTTATCGCTGTTCCTTAAGGAATAATGATCATTGAATTCCGACAAAAAAGCCATTATATTGCATTTGCAAGAATCACTTAACAACAGGCCCGTCATGAATATGTCGATTTAATTTGACTTAATTCAAGTTAATCTACGTTTACTGACATGTCGGCAATTTTATGCTCCTTATCTGTTCAAGCCGAAATATACCTTTGCGAACAGAAAGATATGTTTTGTAAATGGTTTAAGTACACAATGAAATAGAATATAACTGTTATTTTTCACTGTAAGATCCAGATTTAATCCATTGAGTGATCATCAGACGTTATATTTTCACGAGGGGCGAATCACGATTCCAATATTATACTGATAAAATCGTTTATTTTATTTATATGTGCTTTCCATACATTTTTTAGAGGAAAGTGTTCGACAATTAAAATCGAAAGTAAATTATGTATCCCGTGTTGAGCCCCAAGATCATATCGAACCCATTTTCGAAATAGTTTACCGTACGATGACGTCACTGATTTTTGATGTCATCGGAATTACGTCATTTTTTTCCGATCTTAGATTCGTGTTCTATCGTTAGGTGGTTCGCGACAAATCGGGCTGCCGGAATTGAACGGTAAGACAATATTGACTACGATTCTTGGGGAGCCCTACGGGGAAAATTCGTAAAAGAAGCACGCGCGACCAGAACCCCACTGCTTGAAGCAGTGGGATTATCAAGTTATAATCCACTGCCTTTCCCCGGTAATCCACCGAAATGCATTAATCAACATGTGTAAACTCAAATTTGACCTATCCGCAATCACGTATCGTCTGATCAGGCTCCAAACATTTTGCCAATCACATTAAAAGAAATAGTTAGACATTTTAAATAGTTGCGTTTGCGTTTAAAGGGGAGAGAATAACGTCCTCTCCACTGTAGTACAAAACGTTCTCCAAGTCGATTGTCTGGAACTATCTGCATTCCTATAAACTGTTTACAGGAATTTCGAACGTCCCATACCAGTTATTATTACCGAAGCATAATTAAAGGTTTTCTATTACCATGAGTAATAAAGATACCCCAGACGGTGAATTGACCTGAGATTTTCTATTTACAACCAAAACTTCGATAATGGCTATAATAATAGTGGTTCATTAACTGTAGGAATACCGCAGTAAGTGATGCTTTATGATTGCTGCAAAGTTCTTCATTTCCAGAATTCACGAAATTGCTAAGTGTTGGTGTTGATGGCGTTTGACCGTTTACAAGCAGGAACGAGTAAAACAAGAAAGTCTATGTGACTAGCGTTTTAATTTACTTTGTACTTACATAATGAATTTATTTTGTTATGAAACATATTATCAATCACCCGTTGTATTTGTCGTCAAAGTAACCAAAGTCGAATATACTTGAATATATTATTTTCTCTGAAAATTCAAATGGACAATTTTAATTTCTAATTTAGTGTAATGCAGCTTTGCTTATTTAGGGTTTGTTATAATTCTTTATGGAGCATATTAACCCTTTCACTCTCAATGACGTTACAAAACGTATCCTGATCAGACGTCGCATACCGCGGCGTTTGATCAGATTCAATTTTTTTGTCACTTGTTTTGAAAAAACGTCAGTTATACTGTTTTAAATCTAACTTTGAACTGATGTTGCAGACAACAATATTGAAGCAGACGACAATATGGCGGCGAAGGGGTAAAACCCTCACTATAAATTTGCTTATTAAATGCTTACGAATCCTCTAATCTGGTTCTTCACTGTTAACATAGGGAACGTGTACAGTTGTACTTCAAAGGGTTAAGAGGGAAATTGTTTATACTGGTCCATTTAACGCGCTTTACCTATAATACGAGGGCTGTCCCAAAACACCGTGGACTGATATTATTTTTGAAGAACCCGACGTAATATTTCTTTGATATTTTTACCAATGCTATTTCAAACATTTTCACATTTGCATGAGAAATATTAAGGTTCCTGAACACACTTGACCCTATTTTATTTGTAAATATTCATTGTTGGTTAGATTATGCGGCGCACGCCAAAATCTTAAAGGTAGATTTAAATAGGTACATTTTACAACCTCCTACAAAGCAATTTCGAATTGGAATTTGCGCAAAATTGAGTCATGAATGTTGGCGTTGTTATATATGACGTCATCCTTGAAAAATTCGTTAACGTAGCGTCATTTAAAAAAATGATATCTAGGTTATGACGAATGATACTGTGTTCTGAAGACGCATGAAATGACGACGTCAGAGGAAAAGGCGGCGCAGCAGAATGTCATAGAATACTGCTTTGAGTTAAATTTGATCCCGAAACAGACGTTAAAACAACTACAATCAAGAGAAATGTATCAATCAGCATCTCGCTTGCTGGTGTTAAAAAAAACGCGATTTTCAGAAGGATGGGTTGAGAAAATAATGTAAAGATGGGATAGCCGGAAGAAATTGACGGTTTCATTGTAGAAAACGTGAGGAGCGTCATGATTGGTGTTCGGCGTCTTGCGGTGAGATAGAATGCTTAACTCCTCGGGTGAGCAAATTGTTTGTACATCGACTTTTACGTGAGAAACGAAACACGTCGAGAGTCGGTGCTATATGGGTGCCACGCTTGTTAAGTGCAGAAGAAAAAGACAGCTCAAACAAGGAACATTGAGAGTGTTGCGCGAGCTTCATGTAGATACCAGCTTGTTTAAGAGGCTGTGTGTCAGCGAAAATGCATCAATCACCACTACAAGTAAAGGAGTGAACGTTGTTCAACGTCGATGACGTCATAACGTTTACTAGTGTGCGCCGGGGTTACACAGGTAGGGTGTTACAAATTACTCTTTGCTGGTGAATTTTAAAGATAGTGCGTTAAAACTTCACACATGTTTACATAAACCCTATGTTTATATATACTGACGACCGTTTGTTTCTGCTGTTTAACGAACAATTTTATAAGGAAAGTCTACGATGTTTTGGGACAGCCCTCGTAGATGATACCCTTTTCAAAAAGTTTTGCACCCGATCAGAGACTGAAACAATCGGCATCTTATGAGTTACAAAATTGTTTGCCCTTCAGATTGACATTAATTGTCTACGTTCGCAAAACATGTACTTTTCTAAAAGTAATTGAATTATATGTGTTTTTGTTGTTTTTTCTTCTCTACGGAAAACAAGAACTGTATTCGCCTTGTCCCCTCACCTCAGACAGAGGGTAGCATTCACTGGTAAAGAAGTATATTACTGACATTGGGTTTCAACATTCACTGCTACAGTTCACTAACAATACAGTATCAATACAACCTTCAATAGTTACAGTGGAGAATCTGTTATTCTTTCCCAATAAACGCGTTTACGCTAAAACTATTATTTGAAGTGCAAACAGTTTGGAGCCAGATCAGACGCCGGGTAACCCGGCGTCTGATCAGGCTCCAAACTGTTTGCCACCAAGATAAACAAGAATTATCAGAATTGTCCAAAAGTTGTACTTTTCTACGTTTTAGTGTCTTGCGTTTGCGTACGTTTGCGTTTAAACGGGAAAGAATAACAGATTCTCCACTGTAAAAACATGGACTAGCATGTACTGGATACTGACGTCTGATCAATATATTAACTGTCTGGCAGTCGAATCACAATTCTTCAGTCAAACATTCGAGTTTTGCATAAAATTGCAGACAAAGGTTTTAGCAGACGACAAAACAGATATTCAAATTTGACGATGAAGGAGTTGGTATTTAGTTACAGCTCGTCGCATACGTAACCTTTATTTTTACAACTCACGTACTTACAGTAAAACCTCTCTATTATGACCACTATTTAATTAAGGTTAATTGATTGTATATAAAGCTTATTTGTTTACTGTCATTTTGCTGTAAACAGTCACCTGTCGTAAATACCTAATACTTAACACAGTCGAGTGGTTGTACTAGAAGGTTATATGTGTAATATTAATTTTAACGACATTTTATTTTCAGAAAGCCACATATGAAGGTCAAATAGTTTGGAACATGATAAGATGCCGCGATACTCTTACAAAAACACCAACGTTAAGGAAGCGAACTATTTTGTATACATTGTATTTCTTTTTCATTACCCACCGACGTAAACATAACAAATACAGTCCCACAACTGCATAACCATTTTACAAAAATCCAAAAATATTTCAATGTCCCCCTTGTAGCAACAAATTCGAGAAAATCGTATTAGAAAGACTTAACAAAACATGTTTTGTATAGGGTAATACTTATTTTTTCCTGTTTAAACAAATAATTACTTTTGCAATCTTAACATAATTCAATCAAATATGACGTGTCAAAGCAAAGCTCCTTCACGCATCTCATACTTTCTCATTTACCAAAATCAATTATATGACTGGGCTACACATCTCCACTTAACAAACTATTTTAATACTGATCAGGAGCTTTGTAATTCGATATATGCTCAGGGTACATGCTGTTTTACACGTCTCTGTTAATTCGTGAAACTAATCGAAACATATATCTGGAAATTAATTGTATATCACAAATGTAAGGTAGGCGATAAATTGCTCGAGAAAGGGTTGGCCTTAAGCAATTCCATGTATTGTGTAAAAAACCTTAATTATAGGACCCCATGTGCTTTTGAACAAATAAACGAAGGCTTTCCAAAAAACCGATTAACCTAGTTCTCCCATTAATAACATATTCAAGAAAGAACAATTTGTATCCCAAGCACCCGCGAGATGTTGCGCGTATCGCATAATTTTCGCAATTTAAACCTTCTGTATTTTAACAGAGAGTTAGCTGTTTCTTCAGAACCACAACATTACTTTATAATGGATACTTCATATCACACTATTATAAACTACTTTTGAGTAACATGTAACAGAATTGAAACTTTGATAACATGAAGTTTACATGCAACCAAGAATATTTGATGTTACAGTGGAGAAAACATTATTCTATCTCGTTTAAACGCAAACGAAACGCAAACGCAAAGCACAAACACGTAGAAAAGTACAACCTTTGGACAATTCTGGCAATTCATGTTTATCTCGGTGGCAAACAGTTTGGAGCCTGATCAGACGCCTGATAACCCGGCGTCTGATCTAGCTCCAAACTGTTGGCAATGGATATAATAGTTTTAGCGTTAACGCGTTTATTGGGAAAGAATAACGTTTTCTCCACTGTAACTCATGCACAGATCGGTTGCATAAACTATACCCATAACCCCATCCTCCTGTTACTCAAACAACAGTCGAAATTGTTAATTGTTTACCACAAGACAAAACGTTCATCATTGTCTGTAAGGAGTTTTATTATTTCTATTCAGGTCAAAACGCTACATACGAGGTGAATACACTCTATATATGATACTGAGCAGCCTATTTTAACCGACCAACAGTACAAACAAGAGGGCCTGAAGGCCCTGATATCGCTCACCTGTTGTACTGAAGCTTGGTAGCTTTATCTTACTGTTTTATCAGTTTTAATTTAAATCCATTCAAATTTGTAGTATAGCATGTTACTGTAAACAATTTTGGAATACAACCTCATAATTCTAGTATGGTAGAGTACATCAAGGGCAGATAACTAGAGCCTAAACAATACTGAAATGAAGCCTTTTCTAGCATTTCAAAGTATATCAAAGGCAGATATAACTATTGCTACAATGATTAGATTTCAACAATAATTGCACTCCTTTGAGAACTTATAGGTATATACTTTGTGTGCAAGTAACATCAAAATCCATTCAAAACTGTAGTTGCAAAAGTGTAAACGGTGTTCGATATGGCATTTTCAGCAATTCAAGGGCAGGCAGCTCTTGACCTATAGGTCCGATTTCAACCATATTCACACTTATTTGAACTCTAATGGTCATATACAATCTGAGCAAATTTGAAAAAGACCTGATAAAAATTGTGGCCTCTAGAGTGTAAACACCCTTAAATATGACATTTTCAGCAATTCAAAGGTAGATAACTCTCAACCTATTGGACCGATTTCAACCATAATCCAACTCCATCGAACTCTTATGGTCATATACAATCTGAGCATGTTTGAGATAGATTGGATAAAAATTGTGACCCCTGGATAGTAAACACCCTTAAATATTACAATTTCAGCATTTCAAAGGTAGATTACTCTCAACCTGTTAGGCTGATTTCAACCAAAATCTAACTCATCTGAACTCTTATGGTTTTATACAATCTGAGCATGTTTGAGATAGATTGGATAAAAATTGTGGCCTCTAGAGCGTAAACACTGTTAAATATGGCATTTTCAGCAATTCAAAGGTAGATAACTCTCAACCTATTGATCAGATTTCAACCATATTCAAACTCATCCGAACTCTTATGTTCATATACAATATGAGCATGTTTGAGATAGATTTAATAAAAATTGTGGCCTCTAGAGTGTAAACACCCTTAAATATGGCATTTTCAGCAATTCAAAGGTAGCTTACTCTTGACCTATTAGTCCGATTTCAACCATAATCGAACTCATCCGAACTCTTATGGTCATATACAACCTGAGCAGGTTTGAGAAAGATTGGATAAATATTGTGGCCTCTAGATTGTAAACACTAAAATTGTTGACGACGAACGACGAACGACGCACGACGGACGACGGACAATAGCTCACCCTGAGCTAGCTCAGGTGAGCTAAAAATGTAGATTTTTAATAGACATGCGATAGCTTAATGCAAGACAAACGTTATAAAGCAAACCCCAAAAGAGCTTTCTGTATTATTTATGTCTTGCATTAGAGGTGTGTATTCAGTGTAGTTCTGATGTTTTATTGTAGTACACATACATGACCTGTTTTGTGAGTATCTGTTAAAGCCGCATTGTGTTTTTGGGAAACCTGCATAAAACGGTTGTTTGGGATCCCATTAGAACTACGTGGGACGTGATTCTTTCATAAAAAGCGGCTTTATCTAAGAAATTCGCTTTTAAATTTTTTTTTATAATTTTTTTGTGCTAGCACAATTTAAAGAGCCTCCTTGTGAATGGAAAGAAGGACAACTCTGTAAATACAGGGCTCCAGATAACGGAAGTATTTCGATTACTAAACTCTTTATTTCTGCTTTTAAACCCAATGGTGTCATACTCATTAGAATCGTCTCGAAGAGACGGTTTAATCAGTAGTAACACCGTAGCATTCGGTGCTGAAATGAGTGAGAACATGTTGGAATTGTTCAGTTTATTCCTCTTATCTGGAGCCGGCTGAAATGAAGAATTTAACCCTTATTCTGCTGCTAAGACGTCTGCTTTGACATTGTCGTGTGCAATATTTGTTTAGTTTAGATGTATGCATATTTTTGATTAAACAAACCTTAAGACGAGTGTCAAACAGTTTGGATCCAGATGAGACGCCGCGTTACGCGGTGTCTGTTTTAGAGTCAAACAGTTGCGACCAGTAGGCACAGGATTAAACTATGAGATAAGGTCACCACGTGTAAATAATTAATCACGGTGGTAAACGTGTACAATCCAATACGGGGGATCTTGCTGAAAATGACTGTTTCAGCATTGTCTTCTCTCTAACTAAACCACCTATTTTTGGATCTTCACCAAACTTGCTATAAATGTTTATTAGTAGAGAATCTAGCTCAATTTAGATAACTATCAAAGTCGCATGAGGCATGCCTGAGTTATTGCCCTTGAATAATTAAAAAAATGACTGTTTCAGCCCTTTCTGCTCTCTAACACAAACACTTTTTATTGGATCTTCACCAAACTTGCTGGCATTGTGTATTTGTTTTAAATATAGATCAAGACAAAAATCGAATACAGCTGACTGAAAATCCTTCAAGAGGTAAAGGAGGTATGGAGTAGTCATTTATTACTTTACTTATTACCAACACAGCCAAGATGAAGCACATGCAACTATTGACCAAATAGTTGGCTTAAATAGAATAAAAACAGTTCCTATTACAGAGTTGACAGGGCTAAAATAAGTATGAAATAGCAAATTTTTAATAATTGAAGAACCGTAACTCCAACATGCCTTCGGCGATTTGGGTATTCATAGAGCTGGACTAAGTTTGTATCCAATATTATTTTCAGCAAATTTGAAGATCCAATTAAAACCGTTTGAGTCAGAAAGCTGACAAGCCTGAAGTATGCAATCTATAATCATTCAAGGGCAATAACTTCAACATGCCTTGTGCGATTTTGGTAGTTAAGATTATGAACTTGATTTTATATTAATAAACATTTTCAACAAGTTTGGTGAAAATCACAAAAAAGTTATTTGTGTTAGAGAGCAAAAAATGGTGAAACAGGTATTTTTAAATACATAAAGGACAATAACTCAGACATGCCTTATGCGATTTAAGTAATAATCAAACCGAACCTAGATTTTGTATAAATAAAGAATTTCAGCAAGGTTTTGTTAAGATCCGAAAAGAAATGTTTGTGATAGAGAGCAAAAAATGCTGAAACATTAATTTTTAATAACTAAAGGGCAAAAAACTCATGCCTTATGCGATATAAGTACTATTTGAACTGGAGATATATTTATATTTATAAACATGTTCAGCAAGTTTGGTGAATATCCGATAAAAACTGTATGTGTTAGAGTGCAAAAAAACCCTGAAACAGTCATATTTTAATAATTAAAGGACAATAACTCATATATACATTATGCGATTTTAGTAATATTCAAACTTAACCTTGATTTTATATTAATAAACATCTTCAGCAAATTGGGTGAAAATCGATAAAAAAGCATTTGTGTTAGAGAGAAAAAAATGGTGAAACAGTCCTTTTTAATACATTAAGGGCAATAACTCAGATAATCATTTTGGGATTTTTAGTAATAATCAAACTGGACCTAGGTTTTATATAAATAAAGAATTTCAGCAAGTTTGTAGAAGATCCGATGAAAACTCTTTGTGTTAGAGAGCAAAAAAGGCTGAAACAGTCATTTCTAATAATTAAAGAGCAATTACTCCGACATTCCTTATGCGATTTTACTAGTATTCAAATTTAACCATGATTTAATATCAATGAAAATTTTCAGCAAGTTTGGTGAAAATTCAATAAAAAGAATTTGTGTTAGAGATAAAAAAACTGGCTGAAAACTGTAATTTTAATACATAAAGGGCAAAAACTTAGATATGCCTCATACAATTTTAGTAGTTATCAAACTAAACCTAGATTTTATACTAATGAACATTTTCAGCAAGTTTGGTGAAGATCCAATAAAAGTATTTGTGAAAGAGAGCAATAATTGCTGAATCACTCATTTTTAATACAAAAATGGCAAAAACGCAAACATGCCACATGCGATTTTAGTAGTAATCAAACTGGAGCAAGATTTTATAATAATAAACAATTTCAGTAAGTTTGGTGAAGATCAACTAAAAAATGCTTGTTTTAGAGAGCAAAAATTGCTGAAACAGTCAACTTTTAATACATAAAGGGCAAAAAGTCTAACATGCCTTATTCGATTTAAGTAGAAATTTAACTGTACCTAGATTTTATATAAAAAAACATTTAATGCAAGTTTGGTGAAGATCCGATAAAAACTCTTTGTGTTAGAGAGCAAAAAGGGCTGAAACACCGTTGTGACGAAATGTGACTCATTTTATAGCAATCGTTCGCACCCGGTGATATTGAACCCAGCTGTTCCACGTGCCACTAATCCGTGTGGTAATATTTATGTCAGACGATCTACTTTCGGTTTGTTATGGTTTTAAATCGCTTTTTTGGTGATTTAGGCCTGTCTTCAACATTTCATAGATCAGTTTGGCCCATTAGAATGTTCAAGCATTATTATTAACCGTTATTGTATTTCGCACATTAAAAAAAGGTCTGAAAACACAATGGGACTTTAATGGTTTAAAATAATGTCAAGATAATCTTGTCATGAAATTGCCTTTTCTTCAAGAGGCTATCTGCCTAATTGGTTTCATATTTATTATCATGCTTGTATTATCTGTTCAGTGGAGAAGACGTTATTCTTTCCAATTTAAACACAAACGAAACGCAACGCAAACGCATCAACGAAAAGGAAATAAAAATATTTTTTATATACTTTTATCACAATTAAGTTTAATCTGAGTAGCAAACAATTTGGATCCTGAACAGACACCGGGTTACCCGGCGTCTGATCTGGCTCCAAACTGTTTGCATTGGAAATAATACTTTTAGCGAAAACGCATTGAATTAGAAAGACTACAGTGGAGAATCTGTTATTCTTTCCTAATAAACGCGTTTACGCTAAAACTATTATTTCCAGTGCAAACAGTTTGGAGCCAGATCAGACGCCGGGTAACCCGGCGTCTGATCAGGCTCCAAACTGTTTGCCACCAAGATAAACAAGAATTATCAGAATTGTCCAAAAGTTGTTCTTTTCTACGTTTTAGTGCTTTGCGTTTGCGTACGTTTGCGTTTAAACGGGAAAGAATAACAGATTCTCCACTGTAACGTCTTCTCTACTGTACGATTTTTATAATATAAGAAACGGAAACTTATCTCCTTGACACTCCAGATTGACAGTCCTTTTCAATGTATTACAATATCACTGACAGTGTAGACCTCAATTAGAGTGCTCCGAAATTACTGTGATATTCGCTGTTTACATCGAATAAGTGTACTATTCACTGGTACACTGTTTGCAAATGTCACATATATATGTGACTATGGTTTAATCTCTTACAGGGCTGCCATTTCTCCGATATTTTCCAAATATTTCGTAGTTTTATCCTAGCAGATGGTAGCTGATAGCAGGCTGATAGTAATTCAGAATGCGCCTTAAGGCATATTTTGCTTTATTTTTAACCTACTTTAAGTAATTGCGCTCGAAAAATAGAAAATTTGGAAATATTAGGAATTTTCATGAACAACTTATGGCAGCCCTGCTGTTAAATGAAACTCAACGTTTTAATGATACAAACGATTTCAGTTTTATCTCTCTCGAACGAATTACTTACCATTTATCGAATATGGCAAGCCTAAGCAAAGAAAAGAGAAAGACACTTATCTGAGGATTATTTTCCACTTTAACCCTTTCACTGCACTATTTATCGTGAGTACTACCCCTTCACAGCCTTATTGCTACAGTGGAGAATCTGTTATTCTTTCCCAATAAACGCGTTTACGCTAAAACTATTATTTGCAGTGCAAACAGTTTGGAGCCAGATCAGACGCCGGGTAACCCGGCGTCTGATCAGGCTCCAAACTGTTTGCCACCAAGATAAACATGAAATATCAGAATTGTCCAAACTTTGCACTTTTCTACGTTTTAATGATTTGCGTTTGCGTACGTTTGCGTTTAAACGGGAAAGAATAACAGTTTCTCCACTGTATGTGCTTCAATATTGTTGTTTACAATATCGTTTAAACGTTTGATTGAAGACAGTACTACTGACGAAATTCCAAAACAAATGTCAAACAGTTTGTACCCTGATCGGACGCCGTGCTACATGGAGTCTGATCAGGATCAAAACTTTTTGCAAGGGCACACCATGGTGCCTCTGACACTAATAGAGTTAATTTAAACCTATTATAAGTAATCATTTGTAAATCAGCGCCACATCCTTTAAACAGTAGTTTGCGTGTTGTCAAAATATAAATTGTATACAGTGGAGAATCTGTTATTCTTTCCCGTTTAAACGCAAACGTACGCAAACGCAAAGCACTAAAACATAGAAAAGAACAACTTTTGGACAATTCTGATAATTCTTGTTTATCTTGGTGGCAAACAGTTTGGAGCCTGATCAGACGCCGGGTTACCCGGCGTCTGATCTGGCTCCAAACTGTTTGCACTGCAAATAATAGTTTTAGCGTAAACGAATTTATTGGGAAAGAATAACAGATGCTCCACTGTATGTGTACATGTATACTTGTAAATAAGTGTTTGATTAAGCTAAAGGAAAAGGGAAATTATATTGTTCGCCCGATGCGTACACCAAATTAAACAATTTACATCGGCTAGAACATGATACATATAAAACACATTAAAAAACCTAGTCTCTTAGAAATAACCTTATGTTCTAAACAAAACCGTTTGTATTCTAAATCGACGTCCACTGTTAACAGCTTGGGGACATATGAGGTGCAGAGTTTCCACCCAATTTGAAACTCGGTCTTTGTAAAATGCTACATGTAGATCACTACAACTTGATTGCCCTTCGTGGTATCGTAAAGGGGTTACAGTTGTTATTATTTTCCGTTTACACGACGTGAAACACAAACTCGATTTCATAAGTATGAGGAAAACGAAAGCGTGCGACCTATGTTTATTTTGAGTGGAAAACAGTTTAAACCCAGGTCATACGCCAGGGTTACAAACGCTGAAATGTTGGGGGGTTTATTTTATCACAAACGCGTTTATTGTGAACGAAATCTTATTTCTCATTTAAAAAATAACATTGGGGAAGACCTTATTCTCTTTTAATAAACTAGTTTACTCTACAACTATTATTTCCATTGCGAACAGTTTTGAACAAGCCAAAAATTATAAAATGATTAGTCAGAAGAACTAGATGTGGCTGATACATTTGTAGATGATCGTCGGTGGTATCGCTGCACGTCTGAACATGATTTTCATTACATGTATATGCAATAGATATGCAAAACAATGCCACGTGGATATTGGTGTACGCATAAATTTTGTTTCTTCAAGTTGAAAGTATCGGACAATAACGATATAATACGGAACTATACATATATACCCTAAAATCAAAAGTAAATTAGTTTATCTGTGCCAAAGGTTAGCTCCGCCCTGTCAGGTGAAAAAAACGGCCTACATAAACCATTTCAAATATAGCAGTTTTATTTGTCTATACTGTTTGCAATAACCGCTAGCTAATGGCGTGAGACTTTTATTGATGTACTTTACAATACAACCGCGAGGAACTCTGCAATCATTACATTAACGTTACATTACTTTAACGTTTGTTTCAATAGAAGCTTTTCGTGGTTGTGTGTTTGCCCGCCCACATTCTAACATAATATACAGAATAATTAAATCATTAGTACTATTTTAAAAAAGTCGCACGAGTATTCTTTAAGGAAAGTGTGAGAATTATTTTTACAATCAATATTAAATATGCCGATTATTCCAGATTAATGTCAAATATTAGTAATTATAAAACAAATACGACATAACGACCGCGTCTATAAAAGACATGTACTTGGGGAAACAACGTTGTTATTCGTCTTCAAAACACCGTTATCTCTATTGATGCCATTGGCAGTCAATTTAGAGCTAGATTAGACATCGGGTAACTCGGCTTCTGATCAAACTCCTAACTGTTTTAAACTCAGAGTTAAAACCAAATCATAAACAATTTCAATAAACTGTATATCAGTTTGCGTCTCGTTTTGTTTTAATGGGATATGCTAAAACTTTCTGTATTCTAGGTGTAAAGTAAGTAGTTATTTCGAAGAATAAAGGCAAAACGGAAGCTCCAATTTAAGCTGACATTGTTCCTACATACATTTTTATAAATCATTCTGGGAGGTCGATTAATGTTTCCTTACTTTATAGCTGACCTCCCAGATATAATACACTTTTCCGGTTTGAATCAAGATCAAATGTAACTTTTAAAGGGACTCGCAACCGGATGGTGTACTTGTCAAAATAAAATAAAATACTCAAATAAAAGCAAATTTGTGGCATTATTTGGCTTCTGACATTAAAAAAATATGATCAGTCCAAAAACAGTCTCAAGAATCGTCACCGAATCTTAGATTTTTAGATATTTTCCATCGTTTTTCTATACCGACTAGTAGACGGTATAGTTGTTGTTGTTGCTTCTCTACACGGGCTCAGACATAAACACGAGCCGAATTACGAAGTTGTATGCACTTTCGATGGCTACACATTGAAATACGTTAAATCGATCCGAGATAAACGGATAGTTTCCGTGGTCCATTGGTCTAAGCGGTTTCCCCTATTTTGCCTTCTGTCCGCCAATGCCGGGCCCCGGGTTCGAATCCCACCAGAGACCAATATTTTTTTTTATTGAAATACATTTTTTTAAACAGAATTTCTTATCCTAAACTAATTCTTTACCTTTTATATAAGCGTTTGACACATATTTACAAATTACTATTTTTAATGCACCATCTGGTTGCGAGTCGCTTTAAAAGCACCTTTGATTTATCTATTCTAACATTGATACTCAATTTAAATGTCATATGCTAATTCAAAAAAAAAATTGAATGTTTATTAAAGAAAAAAGTTAATATATTTCCTAAAATACTTTCTGGCGCAGGTACAGTGGAGAATCTGTTATTCCTTCCCGTTTAAACGCAAACGTACGCAAACGCAAAGCACTAAAACGTAGAAAATAACAACTTTTGGACACTTCTGATAATTCTTGTTTATCTTGGTGGCAAACAGTTTGGAGCCTGATCAGACGCCGGGTTACCCGGCGTCTGATCTGGCTCCAAACTATTTGCAGTGCAAATAATAGTTTTAGCGTAAACGCGTTTATTGGGAAAGAATAACAGATTCTCCACTGTAATTTTAGTTTAGTTTCGCAAGTAAACAATCTTGTTCACAAAATTGCGAATTTGAGGAACTTGGTGTCCTTAATGGCCTTATACTGATTGGCATTTCGGTTACGTTTAATAAAAGAAATAACACTGTGACAAATATTCACGACGACAAATGACGGAACAGGAAAACCTTCATCATGAACACACTTAGGGCAGTCATTTGATAAAAATAATGGTCAAGATTAAAACGAAGAGTAACTCCGTATGTCACATGCAGTCAAACTTCGATAACTCAAAGTCTCTTAACTACATGTAGATGTGTTTCCGATTTGCTATCGTAGCCATGTTTTAACTTTAAAATACGGATTTTTTCGACTTAAGTGAGGTCGAGATATCGACGATTTACTATAGATCAACACTGTTTGACAATTGTGGTATTTGATAAAATGTAAAGCAGCTGGCCTCGTGTTTAAATATTTCGAATTTCAGCAGACGACACTTTGTTGCAGAGTTGCAGACGACGATTTGTTAACGTGCATCGTTAAAAGGTTAATCCCTTTACTGTCATGCCGTCATCAATTTTAGCAAATTGTCGTCTGCTTTTATTTTTCAAATTAAAATTAAAATGTCTAATGTTTGACTAAAGACATTTTGAAATGAGTGTCAAACAGTTTACGCGGCGTCTGATCAGGATCTAATTTGTTTGCAAATATGTTTTTTACTCGGGCTACTGTAGTGAAAGGGTTAAGTTGTCTAGTCTGTTGACCATGATCTGAGTAATGTTATGAAATAGGAAAACCCCTCGCCTGTCGATTGCCATTTCACTTGTATTTGTAAACTGTCCCAATCTTGATCAGGCGTTCAGTTACCGGCGTTTGGTCGGTGTCCAAACTGTTTGCACTCATATTACGGCGTCATAAGCTACATTCCGTTAATTATAAGTTTTTAAATAATTGCAGACGATAACAGCGAAGCACGAGGTTGCGTAGCAGGCAAGAGGTTAACGGAATGCATTGTCTGGACTTCATCCGATGGTTACGAATGAAGCGTGTCTTCAAATGGTCGTTTTACGGTAGACTCGAACGCTCATTGGTGCCATTATTCTGTTAGAATTGTCTGAATGGCAGCAATAAGCACATGACGAAATGACATTATCAAACAAGTGAATATATCAGACGGAGGCTCGTGGAAAGATGCCATCTGAATATAGATAAACCCCTTCAATGTTGCGTCACACTACATTGGCATATGCAAACAGTTTTGGATCATGATTAGACACCGAGTATCAGGATCCAAAACTGTTTGATTATTTGATCGATATAATATATGTATCCAAATTCAGTATTTTAAAAATTACAAATTACCTTAGATCTAGATAGAGAAATACTATCAGACGTTCGTTTAATTAGACTATATTGTTCCGGTAAAGGCGGTAACGATGTGTCTTAATGAGAACGACTAGTCAAGCTGAAGCAATTATACCAAATAATATATAAAGACAAAACGGTTCTTTCAACGAACAGAGTTTCGTATTTAATTGTGATAAGTAGATTTATAGATATTACATGAACCACATCAAACGAGAACTGTCCCTCGAACATTCTAAACGGAGCTACTGTGGAAACTACATTATTTACACCCAACAAACGTATTTATTCTACTTGAACTCGTTTCAATTTGGTGAGCTTGGAATATTTAACTCTGGGACCAACTAGGTATAACGATCAAATGTTTTGCTACGACAACCTATATGGGTATTATGACAGATTTGTATTTCTACGAAGGCAACTTTGTTTTCGTAGCAAAACATTTCTCACTCTATACACTGACTTTGTAGGAATACAAAGCTATTATAAAACCCATATAGGTTGTCGGAGCAATTCATTTTGATGATAATACGTAGTTGGCCCCCGTAGAAATACGGATAACGCATGCTTGGATTAATTTGTATTGCTTGCAATTTTGAGACCAGAATAGTTGATAACATGTTCTATCGAAAGAAAGTGACTTTTAGCCAGTGTAGGAGATGCTTCGGCATGCAACATTTGCAGGAACACATTGCTTTAACATACTGCAGGCCACATAGTTTCCATCTGCACTTTCGTCAAGTAATATCACTAGATTGTCAAAATGCTTGAGTAAATCGGCGTGTTATCTGAATCCAATCTGTCTGCAACAGGAATGCACCGCAGTCTTCGCTTAAGATACACAGAATGTCGCTAGATAAGAGTTGGCATTGGTACGTCTCTTTTGAGTGTTTGCTTCTCTAGACTGTAAACACCCATTGCAATAGCTCAAAGCCTGTCCAATAATGCACACAATTGAAACATTTCAAGAGACGCACATTATCAACTCAAAATTGGTTTGTCCAGACTATAAATACATTGATATCTTACCATATGAAATTGATGTTACAAAATACGCTATTCCTACCCACTCTACGCGTTTCTTACGCATTCGTTAACCGTTCACTATGCGTTTATTATCCGTTTCGTTAAACGGCTTTCCTAGCCGTTTCTTTACGCGTTTATTTACGCGTTTAAAAGAGCCCCGATGAAAGGGTCATCACTTAGCCGACGGACCCCTTAGCTTCAGCGGTTTACACACTCACTTTATGACATGTGTATTTCAGAACACTAGGTGGTATCGCCGATAACATTGCTATCTTTAATTGGCAATACACTGTTAATCACTCGATATCTGAGTGGTATATGTATAGGCGGGTTACATAAATAGATTGGTTACAGGCGGTGGTCAGTGCCTGTCGATAAGATCCGAAATCTCCGCGTGAAACGGATACCTGAAGCACCAATCGCAGCATCTCTGGTATAATCGTTTATTAACGCGTTTAAACGGGTTAAGATCGTTAGGCGTTTACAGTTCGTTAAGCGTTCGTTAACCGTTCACTATGCGTTTATTACGCATAGATTAACGCGTAACTTGGTAGGAATAGCGTATTTACCACTGTATTACTGCAAAGGGCATTATTTAAAAAACGCACGTTGACCCAAAAGTATTAATTGCACGTAAGTTAAACAGGGTTGGTCAATTGTGTTCAACTAACATGTATGTGTATATGGAGCTGATTAGACACATAGTTAAATTAAAATACACATTTTAACAATTGTTTTAAGGCAGTTGCATAACGAGTGTCAAAGAGGTTATAATACTTTTGAGACGACCAAACACTTGATCCAGGCTTTACAGATGAGTCTAAAGTCGTTCTCAAGCATTTTATTGGTCAGATTTTAGCCTATGCTCAAATCTGACCAATCAAATGCTTGAGAACACACTCAGACTCAGCTCAAACGCTTTATAACCTTGGATCCAGGGCGTTTTAATTGAATGTAAACTTACTTTGTTGTTATAAATCAAGTTCCGCCTAGCACAATGACGAAACGCTATATGAGATGTTGCTTGATGCTCGATAAATTATGCAGTACATTTTAATCAAATAGCATTGAACTACATTTTAATTTGATATCAAAATCGGTTTTTATACGTCATATCTATATTTAGACGATTAAACGTTGAATGATATCTTCTAAAGCTGGCAGTATATCATCAACACGGTTCATCGTTGCACCGACACAATCTGCCGACAGACACTGCCTTAAGGATGTAAATATATAGCATTCGCCAAGACAAAGAGCATAGTTTTACAATATCTGTGAAAAGTGTGTTTCTGTAGTCTTTGAAATGTCCTTTAAATAGTTACAACAATCTCTTTCTATATTCAAGACCAAACTTGTCAAATAATGAAATAAAACAGTTGAAACGATTCAAGTCTTCATTTCAGTCCAAAAAGCTATGGGCAAAATTCAATAAATGCAGCTTAAAAGACATCGTAAGACGTGCATAGAATCCATTCAAATTGGCTTGTCTCGACAGTAAATATCTTAAAAGCTCTGCATGAGAAATTGATGTTATTACTGTAAATGCGATGCAATAGAAACAAACGGCGCATTGACTTCAGTATAATGATTGTATTCTCTGCCAAATTTTATCGTCTGCTTTAACCCTTTTACCACAAACGTATCGTCTGCATTGGTAGTGTCGTCTCCAATATTTTTTTAAAGTCAGCTTAAGAGCTGTTTTAATGAACAGATGTCGATAAGAGAGTCAAACAGTTTGTGTCCTGATCAGACGCTGCATTTTTTGTTTGAGACTCGTTGCAAGGTTATTGACTGTAAAAGTCAGACGCCGTGATCAGGATCGAAACTGTTTGCAAACTCGCCGTTGGCAGTGGAAGAGTTAATATCTGTTATGGTGGAACAACGTCTAATTCAATAGTATCGTCCGAAATTGTTCGAAACATTTTTACAGTCAATAACCTTGCAACGAGTCTCAAACAATAAATGCGGCGTCTGATCAGGACCCAAACTGTTTGACATTCTTATCGATATCTATTAAGTCATACAACTTTAAATCCAATTTTGAAACTTGTCTTGCAGACAAAAATACTGAAGCAGACAACAATAAAACGGTGAGGGGTAAAAATCTCCCATATAATTGGACCATGAAAAGGTTAAACTAATTGCACATATCACACAGTAAATGTTTCGTGTGAAAAGCTAACAGTGTAGACAATGATTAGACTGTTGTTTGACTCTTTCTGACTGTCCAAATACTTAGGGACAGTACTGTATTGTTTGAATTAAGGAATTGGAATAAGTTATTTTCAAAGTATCTTCAACTCTAATATAATTCCTCTCCGGCACAAGATGAAGTGTGTGAGATTTGTTTTACAAGACACGTGCAGCTCATTGACTTTTCTCTTACAGAAACACAAGAAGTAATCATTGTGTTCCAATTAAACAGCTTATCGAAGTCAAAGCGTGTGAATGAATATTTGATAAAGTCGCTTTTACGGAAAGCAAAACGAAGGATAGCTTCGTTAGTTAAAGCAGGTGACTGTTTCATTTAAGCAAACAGAGTCCGAAATTGTCCCTTTATCAAGTTTTTAGTTACTTCATGTACATGGAGTTGCAGGGCTGCCACTTCTCCAGCTTTTTCCTTAATCTTCGGATTTTTTTTCTAGTACATGGTAGCTTAAAGTAGGCTGAAAGTAAAGCAGAATGCGCCTTAAGGCGCATTCTGCTTTTCTTCCAGCCTGCTTTAAGCAGCCACGTGTCAACAAAACTAGACACAGGCGATGGGGTAAAGGCACGATTCGTACAAATCGCACTTGAAAAATGTAACTTTGGAAATCTTAGGATTTTTTATGTCAACATATGGCAGCCATGGAGTTACATGTACCTCCATCACAGTTTCTCCAAACGATTGGTGACTGTGCAGTAAAACCTGTATTAATCAGCAACTCAATGATAGGGATTTCCGAAGACAAATTACAGAAAGCATTACTGTTATACTGCATTCATCTGTGACTTTTATACAAGCATGTAAATTTGTCATGTTCAAAGTAAACACTTAATACAGTGGAGAAAACGTTATTCTTTTCCAATAAACGCGTTTACTCTAAAACTATTATTTACAGTGCAAACAGTTTGGAGCCGGATCAGACGCCGGGTAACCCGGCGTCTGATCAGGCTCCAAACTGTTTGCCACCAAGATAAACATGAATTATCAGAATTGTCCAAAAGTTGTACTTTTCTACGTTATAGTGCTTTGCGTTTGCGTACGTTTGCGTTTAAACGGGAAAGAATAACAGATTCTTCACTGTAGCTGTAGAACGCTGTAGTTCAATTAAACAATATAATACAGCTCCATCGCAATGTTTATCAACTGTTGTTGTGTATGT
Organism: Gari tellinella; assembly: GCA_922989275.2. NCBI lineage: Eukaryota > Metazoa > Mollusca > Bivalvia > Cardiida > Psammobiidae > Gari > Gari tellinella. Next base: position 54,954,713 of record OV277866.1, read on the forward strand.
CGAATGAGTTGCTGTCATGTATGGAAAGTGCTTAGAGCACAATTAATCAAGGACAGCACATGCTACCAGCAGATTAATATTATCTAGGCCAGTCACTGACTGTCAACCCGATATTAACCCTTTGAGTATCAAATATATCGTGAGACTTTTACCCCTTCACTGCCGTATTGTCGGCTGCTTCAATATTGTTGTCAGCAATGTTGTTTCAAAGTTAGATTTAAGGCAGTATGACTGACGTTATTTCAAAAGTATTTGCACAAGCGCTTTATGACGTCATTGAGAGTGAAAGGGTTATTCAAGGACAGCACATGCAACCAGCAGATTAATACTATCTACATGTATCTATTTCAGTCCCTTACTGTCAGCGCAATATTTAACTCCAAATTAACGAAATGACATGCGTGTGCTGCACTGTGTCAGTCGATATCTGTTTTCATGAATCAATTCTTATAGTGCGAAGGATACATGTAATTGACATTTCCATACTTACAATGGAGTAGCGTTATTCTTTCTCGTTTAAAAACTTAAATAAAATGCAAACGAAAACGTAGCATATACATATAACAACCTGTGGACTATTCTGACTATTTGTTTTAATCTGAGTGGCAACCAGTTTGGATCTTGATCAGACGCCGGATTACCTGGCGCTAATCTGGGTGCAAACTGTTTGCAATGGAAGAAACAGTTTTAGCGTAAACGCGTTTATTTGGAAAAATAACATCGTCTACACTATATAAAGCAAAGATAAGCGAGTACTAGTACCACTACAACTGCAATTCCTTTTAAAATTTCTTTAGTCATTATGCCTTAACCCTTTGAACCCTAGTCCCGCATATAGGCGTCATTTTCAAACAGTGTACATGTGAATAGTACACTTGTCCTGTGCAAACAGTGAAGCCCCAGATCAGAGGGCTCCGATAGGAGCCCTCTGATCAGGGTCTTCACTGTTTGTCAGAATACCAAACATTGACAAAATCAACCCTTAAAAGTCAGAAATGGACTAGACTAAACAGGAAACTGGAATTGTCCATTTAAAGTTTCAGGGAGGAAAGAGTTAATGTTTATCTTTGAAACGACATTTTAGACAACAAAAGTGAAGCAGACGACAATGAAATGGTGAAGGGGTTAAACTTCACGAATAATTTGGCAGAGAAAGGGTTGAGTGCCCGTAATAGAGATGGTTTACTGTACTTACAATTATTCGCCTGGTTCTGATTTCTCGAATTTAAATGTTTAACCCATTTGTGCCCATGATCCCATATATCGGAAACAGGCAGACAGTGTAGACTCTGATCAGACGCCGCATTATGCGGCGTCTTATCAGAGTCTACACTGTTTGCTGATATAAATTTTAATATAAAACAAAAAAGAAAATTAAAATTTGACCAGGCATCCTTTTGATAAAAAATAGACTAACAGGCCTACAATATAAAACACGAAAGAATCCACTGGGCGCAAATGGGTTAAGTTTACGAGCGTACAAACGTGTGTGTTGTGGAAAAATCCTAGTGTCACATACCTTAACAAAATAATAGAGTAAGTCAGCGTCTAATCAGGATCCAAACTATGACTAAGTTTTTCAAAGTGATAAATGACAGATCTGAATGACTGCTGTAAATCATAGGAACGATTTGTTGTCTTCGTCAATTTCTTGCTGGGGAACCTCTCATGAAATCATTTAAAAGCTGCAGACAATCGCCGTTATTACATAATAAATCATCATTACCAATAGCATGACTGCATCGATTGGAAAGATTTTCTCCAGTTGAAGAATGAATCAAAAGCGTGAAAAGGTGTGTTTGTGGAGTAATGGGTTAAATTGAGGGAATGATAATTATATTTTCATTAAAAGTGTTTCCGCGAACTATTTCGGGAAATGCAAATCCTGTCTTCCTCGATCATCAAATTTTGAACGTTTCATACGGGTAATTTGCAAGACAATTAAATTTTGTTTAATAGTTTAACCTATTTGTGCTTAGGCTATATAGAACAGGAAGCTTGCAATATCTTTGTAAAGATAAATTGAATGCATTGAACGCAGCGTTCAATTATGGTTTGCAATACATGTTTAATGAAATCCTTATATGTCTGCCTTTAACCCTTTACTCCATGGATACATCTGTTTACGCATTGTTCAAATTCATTACTCCACATCAGAGAGTAGATAAATTTCGTAAAGTAATGAATGAATATGTAACATTTGAAATATGTTCTATATCTTTGCAGGTATTATATCTTAATAGAGCAGGCTGAAATTAATCAGAATGTCCCTTATTGCGCATTCTGTTTTACTTTTAATCTGCTTCGCTCACCTGTCTTCAAAACTACAAACATGCTAGGAAATAAAGTACTCCGGGAAAACCCAGAGGAAACCTTGCATTGTGTTGCATGGTAAATGTTTTTGCATTTATGAACAGCAGAGACCTTGTTGCCAATGAAACCGATTGATGATCAACTGCAACCATTGAGCAAATCTAAGAATCCAAGATGGCCGCCAAGATACCCACCAGAATTGATAAACTCTTATTAACCAATCATATACCTGGTAAAACATTGCTCTGAAAGCCCAAAAATGATTGAAACGTGATTTTAAATATCCCTTGTCTCATATATATTACAATAATAAGGTTATTCTCCGCTAAATCCAAATTTTAGTCAAATGGCGGCAATTTTGCCTAAATACCGGGTGGTCGAACTACTAGTTATTTGATTACCAGGCTTATACCCTACCACTGTCCTTGGAAAACTAGCCTTGTCCTGTTTAGATATCAACATTTATAGTGATGCAAGACTGAAATCCTTTTGAATCCTTTTGAATCCTTTCCGGGGTCTACTCGGGTCCAAACAGTTAGCCACTAAGATTAAAATAAACATTCCAATATTTAAACTATTGTCCTTTTCTACATTTTATTGCAATGCGCTTAGTTTCGTTGACGTTCGAGCCGGAACTACATGTAGATCTAATTACATTTCGTCTACTGTATAACTAGAGCCTGTCCTTTACTACCCTAGAGTTGCAAATAAAGTACATCTTAACTCATATACAGTGGAGAAAACGTTATTCTTTCCCAATAAACGCGTTTACCCTAAAACTATTATTTTCACTGCAAACAGTTTGGAGCCAGATCAGACGCCGGGTAATCCGGCGTCTGATCAGGCTCCAAACTGTTTGCCACCAAGATAAAGATGAATTATCAGAATTGTCAAAAAGTTGTATTTTTCTACGTTTTAGTGTTTTGCGCTTGCGTACGTTTGCGTTTAAACGGGAAAGAATAACAGATTCTCCACTGTACAACTAGAACTGTACATTGGACAATTCCAATTCAGTTTAAATCAGTATATAATATCAAGGGTTGCTTTAACATCATACTGAAAACGACAAACAGTGTAGACACTGATCAGAAGACGTCTATAGGAGTCCTCAGATAAAGTTCTATAATATATTAACAGGACAATCGTATTCCTCACATGACGAGTAAATGGCGAGTATATCAATGTATTTAGGCAAAAAGCTGCCGCTAAGACAAGAAAGGGTAAATTCTTTAAATATTTCTTTATCTGTCATACTCTACTTCTCCGTACGTTCATTTAACATATAGTAGCGATGCGTTCCTTATCAATTTTCTCCATATTCACACTTATGTTCGCATTCAAAGCATTACTCGGCTGAAGAAAGGAGTTACATTTTAAATGAATTAACATACATTGTATTTGTTCCTATATCTTACAAGATGGTAGCTTAAAGTAGGCTGAAAGTAAAGCAAAATGCGCCTATAGGCGCATTCTGCTTTACTATCAACCTACCTTAAGTGGTCACCTGTCTTCAAAACTAGAAGCAGGCTATGCAGTAAAAGGTTACATTACTGAAGAGCCTGCGTGGTTGTAATAGGAGACCCTTTACTACCCTAGAGTTGGAAATAAAGTACATCTTAAATCACGCACCAGTGAGGCCGTCACCCCTTAATGGAAAAGTCATTGGTCAGCTTCCGCTAACGCAGTATTGTGTTGTCATTAAATACGCAATATATACTGTCCAGAAGAGGTTTAAGTGGTTTCGAATTGTTTTTACCAACAAATGCATATACTGTAGAGTTCAATAATTCAGACTACTCAGAATATAGACGTGTTCGGTTCTTAAGTCCTCTGGTACAGTGGAGAGTCGTTATTCCTTCCCGTTTAAACGCATTGGAAACGCAAACGTAAATTGCACGTTAAGTTAGAAAATACAGTAAAATCTTTCTATTACGACCACCAAAACGAAGGCTTATTGATTGTTTAAAAGAAAAGTGATAGCTTAAAGCAAAATGACAGTCAAACAGAAAGTTCCCAAAGGAGGTTTTAATTGTACTGTCACCTTGCATGAAGCAGTAACCTATCGTAAACACCAATAATTACAGTGGAGAATGTGTTATTCTTTCCCAATAAACGCGTTTGCGCTAAAACTATTATTTGCAGTGCAAACAGTTTGGAGCCAGATCAGACCCGGCGTCTGATCAGGCTCCAAATTGTTTGCCACCAAGATAAACATGAAATATCAGAATTGTCCAAAAGTTGTATCACAATTTAGTGTGTCGTAATAGAGAGGCTTTTCTGCAACAACATTTTAAATTTCTCACGATTTATTTTAATCTGAGTGACAAACGGTTTGGAGCAGACACATTGCCCTTTAATTAAAAAAGTCAGTAATGAATAGATAGCGTTCTAAAATAAGTTCTGTCTTCAAAGAATAAACACCTGCTTTCTAAGTTCCTAATTCTCTTTTCTTGTCAACTAAGTAAGGTAGCATAAAATGATTCGATAAATTGTATTCCTATTCCAAGGACAATTTATTATACAGTCGAATTCCCTTAACTTGAATTCGAGTTGTTCAAATCCAACAGAAGACAAAATGAGATTAAGCCAGGTTGAGTTAACGCGGTTCGACTGTTCAATAGAGAAGCCGATTTTCTGCCACTTTAAACGCAAACAGAAAACCAACGCAATTGCAATAAACTGTCGAAAAAACAACTCTCTGACAATTCTGACTATTGATTTAAATCTGAGTAGCAAACAGTTTGATGCCTGGTCAGACGCCGGGTTACCCGGCGTCTGACCTGGCTTCAAACTGTTTGCGAAGGAAATAATATTTTAAGCGTCAACACGTTTATTGGGAAATAATAACGTCGTCTTCACTGCAGCTCTAAAGCAATATATTTACACCTTCATTCAGAGATACAGTGGAGAAAGCGTTATTCTTTCCCAATAAACGCGTTTAGGCTAAATCTATTATTTCCCATGCAAACAGTTTGGATCCAGATCAGACGCCGGGTAGCCCGGCGTCTGATCAGGCTCCAAACTGTTTGCCATCAAGACTTAAATCAACATTCAGTATTGTCAAAAATTCATTTTGTATATTTGATTGCGATGTGTTTGCGTTTCGTTTGCGTTTAAATGGGACAGAATAACGTTTTCTCCACTGTATACACTGGCACCGCTGTCATCACCTAATGACTATGACATTTGAAAGAATCTTGAAATACAACAATGTAAGAATTATGTTGTCGTAAATAATGCATGTGCGAAATAAAACTGACAGTCGTGTGGCGGATATTCGATTATTTGTCTATTATTTGTATACCGAATTTAGATTATTTACTATCACAATACAGCGGAGAATACATTATTCGTTTCCTTCTAAACGCAATAGAAAAAACCCATACACATTTCAATAAAATGGAGAAAATAACCATTTTTAGAATTTTCTAACTACATGTATTTGTTTCACTCTGATTGGCAAATAGTTTGGAGCCTGATCGGACGCCGGGTTACCCGGCGTCTGATTAGGCTCCAAGCTATTTACAATGGAAGTAATAGTTTTAGAGTAAATAGTTTTATTGGGAAAAGAATAATGTCTTCTCCATTGTACATCTACGTATTTCCCATAAAATGTCACTATTACAACTACTGAACATAAGAGATGCCTTTTGATCATTTATCTCGTTTCTGGGTTGTTTTTTATTTAAAGAAAAGTAACCACTTAAAGCAGATAAAAGTAAAGCAGAATGCGCATTCTGCTAAACGTTCAGTCAGTTTAAGCTACCATTTGCTTGGCTAAGAAAAAAGTTGAGCCGTGCTATGAGAAGGCATGCTTTATTGCATTATAAACAGTGTAGATCAAGGCCAACTGCCATGTCAAAGACGCGGTGTCTGGTCTTGATTTACACTTTTTGTCACCCACATGCATCTAAAGTATTTGATGTAGCTGCATAACACGAGCGTATATGGTACAGTATTTGGCAGTAGAGACCGAACTCAAACGATTAACTATTGCAATGTTTTTTCTCACAGTTACGTATGGGATAGATACATGTAATGACGACTGGCACACAGTTTGAATCCAGATCAGACGTCGCGTTACGCGACGCCTGATCTGGATTCAAGCTGTTTGCAAATGTAAGTCAAGTCGAGCTCAGCACTCTAATGTTATTATTTTCTCTCCCTATAACAACTCCCTCTGAACAACTTTTGCCTCCAATTAGGTGCTGTTGTAGAGAGGGAGTACTGTATTTCCAGAAGATGGCCATTACTGTTACCGAACAGTTCATTGCTGTATTTTATAGATGTATGTCACGTGAATGAGAAACTAGAATGTCACTCAAAGATGGGTTTGTGATGAGCCCTCTTCCTGGTGACCTGATAACTGTGACATATGTCTGTAGAGCAGGGCTGCCATTTCTCCGGATTTTTCCTAAATCTTCGTATTTTTTTCTTGTACATGATAGCTTAAAGCAGGCTGAAAGTAAAGCAGAATGCGCCTTAAGGCGCATTCTGCTTTACTTACAGCCTGCTTTGAGTAGTCACATGTCAACAAAACTAGAAACAGGCTATGTGGTAAAGGTACGATTCGTAAAAAATCGCACTTGAAAAATGCAATTTAGAAATCTTAGGATTTTTCATGTCAACTTATGGAAGCCCTGGAAGAGTGTCTGACGAACTCTGTCACGTTAATATCTAAGATTCCTAAACAATACGTCATGTTTCTACTGTTTGATGGCTTCTGTCAAACATTGACCCCGAATCATTACGGAATAACGACATGTTACAGTGGAGAAATCGTTATTCTTTCTCGCAAACGAAACGCAAACGCATCGCAGTACAATGGAGAAAATGCAAACTGTTCGACATTTTTTACTATTCATGTTAATCTGAGTGGCAAACTGTTTGGAGCCTGATAAGACGCCGGGTGACCCGACGTCTGATCTGGCTCTAAATTGTTTGCACTGGACATACATTTAAGAGGTTTAGAGTAAACGCGTTATTGGAAAGATAACGTTTTATCCACCGTATCTAGGATTCCTAAACAATACGCCATGTTTCTACTGTTTAATGGTTTCTGTCAAACATTGACCCCGAATCATTACGGAATAACGACACGTTATAAATGTAGAGCAAATCAATAATATTAAAGATTGATATTCACCGGGAAGCTTGACTTCTTAACTATTTGAACCCTAGCCAATCTTACCCCGTCCGTTGAAAACAGGATACTTGTGGAAGTTACATTTGCCTTATGTAAACAGTGATGACCCAAATCAGAGGACCCCTATAAGAACCTTTTAAACAGTATATGCAGTGTCTGTCATATTCTAATGCAGTGACAAATACCAACCGTAAATAGTTATACATGAACCGCATGAAATTTGAATTTCCCATTTGAAGTTTTAGGGGTGAAATCGTTCAGTAAAATATGCACAGGTTAGTGTGTCTATCGCTGAAAACCGTTTATATTTTGTTCTACAGTACCCATATTATGACCACCTGACTTCGGAATCATTTTAACAGCAGAAGAAGGCGGCGACACAGATTTGAACAGAAATAGTTTGAGAGGTTTGTCTAATTCTCATTGCCACTTAAAATTGCATTTAATTAACAACAGACATACCCCCCCCCCCCCCATTTGTCGTTTTATATAGGAAATTCTATCGTCGTTCCCATTGCACAAGACCATGCCCTGAGCGACAACATGGAGTAAAGAATACTACCACCTTATTAACTCTTTCACTACCAAGTTTTATCGTCTGCTTTAACCATCTTACCGCCAAAATGTCGTCTGCATTGGTAGTGTCGTCTGCAATGTTTTTAAAGTCACTTTTAGGGCTGTTTTGACTAAAGAAATGTCAATACGAGTGTCCTGATCAGACGCCGTGTTACTGTTGGAAGTGAAAGAGTTAATTCCCATTTTGAACGAAACTGACCGCAAAGCAATGAAAAAAACTGTAGACTATTTCCGGTTATTGAACTTTCAGACAACAGTTTTAGGAAACATATCGGATGCCGGGTTATTCGGCGATTGACCGGGTTCCAATATGTTTACAACAAACATATCGCTTACATTTGAAAAATGTTATTCTTTCCCAATAAACGCGTTTACGCTGAATCTATTATTTCTAATGCAAACAGTTTGGAACCTGATCGGGCTCCAAACTGTTTGCTACAAAGATTAAAATAAATCGTCAAAATTGTCAAAATATGTCCTTTTCTACGTTTTATTGCGATGCGTTTGCGTTTCTTTTGCGTTTTAAACGGGAAAGAATAACGTTTTCTCAGCTGTTAAAGATGACGATTTCCCTACAGTATCGTTTCCAATCACGATACCGTTAGATGCAGTTTTTCTACTGATGTTATGCACATACTTCAACAGACATTGACAACAAGTCTGTGTGCAAATATTAAACAGTAAGGGTTCATAGTGCGCTTAAAGTTTGAATTTGTTTTACAAACAGTGAAGACGTAATAATTTACGGTTAAAATAACATGATACGCAAATGCATATTCAAATATAGAATTTAGCAAATCACAAATTTTGAAAATGTTTACGATTTAGAGGAGTGGCAAAAAGTTTGGAACTGGGTGGGACGCCTTACAGGTTCCTGTGAAAAGATTGTTTTGGCACTAAAATTGTTTATTGTGACACATTTATGTCTCTTTCGATGTATAACACATAACAAGAGCATAGAAGACAACTTAAAATGAAACAGTTTGTTATTGATGCTTTGCAGACATAGTTTTACATGACAGATTGAACGATAAGTGCCTTCAGTGGTTTTATTTGTTTAAATGTAGTATTTGCTTTGCTCTCAACGGGAAAGACGAACTCCATTCATAATCAATGATTGTGTTTGACTGTGACTGTCCTTTTGAAGAATTCCTAACACGTATAGTCGATAACTAATTGTATCCTTTTACAGTCAAATTTCGATATCTCGAACTCGTTTAACTCGAACTATCCGATAGTTTGACATATGTACTGCATTATTTCATGTTCGGTTAAGTCGAACATACGCATATTTCAAAGTTAAAACGTGGCTTAGCCACGTTTTGACTTTGAAATACGGGTATGTTCGACAAATTTGACTTCGAGATATAGAAGTTCGACTGTATTTTCATACAAAAGCACTTGTACTCCAAACAAATAGACCATTGCAAACAGTTTGAAATCTGATCAGTCAGCGAGTAAAACTGTTCAAGACTGAGTGAACTAAAACATTTTAATGTGCGTGAAACTATGAATAGTTTTATTGGATTACGTTTGCTTTTCATCGTGTTTAAATGAAAAGGAAAAACGTTTGTGTCCACTGTTACATGTTTTTTGTTACGAATTGTACATGTAATGTGCAGATTAAAAATCAATCTTGCTTAGAATGGTAGCATCTCATTCTGATTACATGAAATTATTTGTCATAGGAAACATATAAGATAGATGCATTCGCCATTTTGTTCAGCAATCGTAATTAGTGTGTCTTATGGACTTTGAATTGAATTAAATTGAAAATGAATCGGTGATTCATATTAGAGACGTATATATGCCAACATATGAAATTCATGAACTCTTATCTTTTATGACCTTTATCCGTTTTAACCTCAATGATTTAACGAACTGTCTCAAGTATTCGTTGTTTTAAGAATTTAAATCCCGAGGACTCATCCCTCTGATATCTAAATGTATCACTGCTTAAATATTCAAGTATATTGTGGTCAATATAACTATATAATGGAAAACAAATAATACATAAGTATACTGATACATGCTGTATTCTGGCCATACAACTACAAAACCAAATACTTGGTGAGAAACGTTAATACCAGCAATATATTGAGAGATGACATCATGATGTCATATAAAATGAAAGCAGACACTACCTGTTACACGGCATATATTCTGCCTTTATATTGTTTGCAGTACGACGGTATTCATTTAAAAAGAATACCGTATTCTTCCTTTAGCCAAACAATAACTTCACCAAGTCTGTACGTACACTATTTCAATTGGATCACCGGTTTTCACAAACGTATGTATACCGTGTGGCAGATGTCATTCTTTTCCGTTTTAATGACACGAAACGAAACGCAAATACGAAGCAATAAACTGTAATTCATGACAACATTTTGAAAGAGCCTGATCAGACAATGATTTACCCGGCGTCTGATCTGGCTCCAAATGGTTTGCATTGGGAATTATTGTTTTAGTACAGACGAGTTTATTACCCACAGAATATCGTCTTTCTTTCCTGTAAATTGATTACAGTAAAACACGGACCAGACAAGTAGCTCTCTTTCTTACACTTGAAAGACTTTTAGTACAGTGAATAGTTTTGGTGAAATACTTAAATAAGTACCAGTATCAGTCTTTTAGACAATAGACAGTTTAATTTAAGAATTCAATAAAGCAGAAAGCTACTTCAGGAGCTTACATTTTCTGCATTATGTTTTCGTATACAACTAGACAGCCATATGCCTTTTAAGTGTTCCGTTGTTCCTTACATGTTGAAGAGAGATTGGACTAAAATCTCAACAATCAATTTCGAAAGCATAACCCAATAGTATGTTCTCTTCTACAAAATGTACAACTCGATTATATGTTTGGACATACTCGTACAATTAAACCAATTGCGTACATGTATAAGATACTTTGTACAAGTACAACATATCGCTAGGTTACATTGTATTGGTACTACCAACAAAGTGGAGAATGTGTTATTGTTTCCCATTCAAAGTTATCAGTACACAAACGTAACGCAGTGCCATGTAAAATACAGATAATTTGAGTGTTAATGATATCAAACTTTACTTTATCCTTTATTATATCGACATTTATTTTGTCACATTTATTTCACTCCTCCACTGAAGAAAATAGATCCAAGTTATACATTCATGTTTTCTATATTCTAGCAGGTCTTAGCTTAAAGCAGACTGAAGATAAAGCAGAATTCGCATTAAGATGCATTCGTCTTTACTTTCAATCTGCTTAAAATAATCACATGTCTTCAAAAGTAGAAACAGGCTATGGAGTAATTGGTTTTAATTCGATCGTCATATGAACAGTTTTGAGTAGCTACGTGTCTTATTAAGTCCCAAGCTATTTAACACTTTGCATGCTGGGTTATTGTTTTGTCTGCAACAGTTGTCGTCTGTCAATGTTCTAAAAATAGATTTTTTCTAAAATTTCCAAAACAGGGCCAGAGTGTCAAACAGTTCAGTTCCTGATGAGGCATTGCGTTACGCGGCATCTCATCAGAATCCAAACTGTTTGCCAATACTACCAAGGTCTGACCGCTAGCGAATATTAAGATACATGTATATTGTTAGTTTGAAACATAAAACATAATTTTCTAGGAGCCATCGAGAAAGAAATGCCAAAGGATTACCGATCTTTAGGGAGAAATAATAAAGTGCCTACTTACATTTGAGGTCTTAATTTGCTATCCATGTCGACTACTTTTCCAAGAACTTGCAACATTTCGTCTGCTTAAACATTTCCGTCTGCATGTTATTTTCCTGCTTAACTTTTTGTCATATTTTGGCTTAAAATCTCCCCATGAATGCCTAACAGATTGGGTCCTGATCAGACACCGAGTTAAAATGAGTCTGAACTAGGTCCAAACAGTTTAAAATTATCAAATAATAGATATATATTATGTAAAGCAGAGGAATGAAGGATTACAAGAAACGTCAACAAATAATCCTTGCTTGTTTTAGCAAATGGCAATACCGTGGAGAAAACGTTAATATTTTTCAATCGACGCGTTTACGCTCAAACTATTATTTCTATTGCAAACAGTTTGGAGTCAGATTAGACGCCGGGTAACCAGGCGTCTGATCAGGTTCCACAATGTTTGCCACTCAGATTAACATGAATTTTCAGAATTGTCTAAAATATGTACTTTTCTACGTTTTATTGCGATGCGTTTGCGTTTCGTTTGTGTTCAAACGTGAAATAATAACGTTTTCTCCACTGTATGTAAAGCAGAGCAATGAAAGGATTACACGAAACGTCAACAGATAATCCTTGCTTGTTTTATCATATGGCCATACAGTGGAGAATCTGTTATTGTTTCCCGTTTAAACGCAAACGTACGCAAACGCAAAGCACGAAAACGTAGAAAAGTGCAACTTTTGGACAATTCTGATAATTCATGTTTATCTTGGTGGCAAACAGTTTGGAGCCTGATCAGACGCCGGGTTACCCGGCGTCTGATCTGGGTCCAAACTGTTTGTATTGGAAATAATAGTTTTAGTGTAAACGCGTTTATTGGGAAAGAATAACGTTTTCTCCACTGTAACAGAGACGATGTGAATGAGTAACACTTGACGGCATTTTCACTGACATCAAGTGTTTGTTCAGCCTGATATTTGTACAGTGGAGAAAACGTTATTTTTCACCGTTTAAACGCAAACAAAACGCAAACGCATTGCAGTAAAATGGAGAAAATGCCAATTTTTCGACATTTTTTACTTTTCATGTTAATCTGAGTGGCAAACAGTTTGGAGCCTGGTCAGACGCCGGGTTACCCGGCGTCTGATCTGGCTCCAAACTGTTTGCAATGGAAATAATTGTTTTAGCGTAAACGCGTTTATTGGGAAAGAATAACGTATTCCCCATTGTAAATACAACCAAACCCGTCTAGCGATCCTAAAACTGAGCATATTGTTAATTGTTTATGGACAATAGACATCTAAATGCAGAACAAAAGTAAAGTTAGAAACTCCTTACAGAATTTTATGCAATACTTTTGTCATGCATTAGCTGCATTTAAGTGTAAAAATTCCGATTATTTCTTATTGGTATGTTGTTAAATGGAGCGGGTTTTGTAAAAACAAGATGGAAAGGTGACATACATAAACAAACACGCAGCAAATGTTTGTATGATAAATATTGAACTTACTAACTATCAATTGGAGTGTTTAAATAGATACAAAAGTGCCAATGTAACAGCCTGCAGTTATAGAAATTGATGTACTTGCTAAAACGTTACATTATTAGGGTTTGCAAAATTTAACTTTTCATTGCCCTTGAGATTAAAAGCGTTCAATGCATCTTGTTAATAGTAAGGAACAGAAACATCAAGCTATTGACATAACTTTTAAAAACCCTTTAACTCTCAATTCACATCATAAAGCGCATGTGCAGACAGTTTTGAAATTACGTCTATTATACTGCCTTAAATGTAACGTTCAAACGATATTACAGACATCTATATTGAAGCATACGACACTATGGCGGTGAAGGGGTAAACATCTGAATATAGATTGGACCATGAAAGGGTTAAACGGGAGTTTATTTCAGTTTAAAATGTTTTCTTAATGCTTGGAAAAGGACACTGCCTTAACCCATTACCAGATAGCCTGTTTCTAGTTTTGAAAATAGGTGGCTACTTAAAGCAGGTTGAAAGTAAAGCAGAATGCGCCATATGGCGCATTCTGCTTTACTTTCAGCCTGCGTTAAGCTACTGTATTACCTGCTAGAGTAAGGAAAGTATTAAATATGACATATTCATTGCGGTATAATTTGGAACTATTTTCTTCAGCGGATGAATAAAATGCATGTGCTAAAAGTCGCTTCTATAAGGGAAAGGGTTAAGATTTGAAAGTCTTTTTAGTGAATTTTAGAATTAGAGGTAAGGTGCTTACATTTAACCCTTTCAACCCTGCAGCCCTCTGTAGAGATTACTGATTACATATGCAAACAATGTAGATCCTGATCAGAGGGCTCCTATAGGAGCCCTCTGATCAGGGACTTCACTGTTTGGTAGTTTCATTGGTTAATGTTGTCATACCAAAAATGCAACAGTAGACTGGTTAAAAATACCTGTACTAGAAGAGTCCAAAAGTATTATAAATACCCACAAGATATATTTAGGGTTGAAACATATCGTGGCGAAAATAGAAGTATCATATTGCAAACAAAATCCCTCTAGACAAATGTGTTTGCTTGTACTACATTATTATAATATCATTCCCATACAAAACAAGTTTGTGATAAGACAATGCTCTTAGCCGATCAGGCACAGGGTGACTCGATATCTGGCCAATCTTCAAACTTTATGCCACACTTATTAGAACCATTGTCAACTTTGAAAAACACACCTCAACAATTTCATTTCTATATAATGAATTGCATTTGCGTATAGTTTGGTTCAAACGTGAGAACAACCTCATTTAATACTCTAGACTTCCTCTCTTTAATCGTCGCCAGACAGCAAACTTCACTTTGTATAGATACAGAGGAGAACCCGTTATTCTTTCCCAATAAACGCGTTTACGCTAAAACTATTATTTGCAGTGCAAACAGTTAGGAGCCAGATGAGACGCCGGGTAACCCGGCGTCTGATCAGGCTCCAAACTGTTTGCCACCAATATAAACAAGAATTATCAGAATTGTCCAAAAGTTGTTCTTTTCTACGTTTTAGTGCTTTGCGTTTGCGTACGTTTGCGTTTAAAGGGGAAAGAATAACAGATTCTCCACTGTATCTTGTCAGAAAGTTTTGCTAGATCAATATAATGCGAACATTTAAACCCAGTTATCAATTAGCTTGTTTCTAGGTTTTAAAACAGGTACATGTAACATGCATGTATCACTTAAAGCAGTCTGGAAATAAAACAGTCTGCTCCTGCAGGAGTATTCTGCTTTACTTTCAACCAGCTTTAAGCTCCCGTCTGGAAATGTACTGCATGAGCGGTTTTTGTTTCATGCCTCGGACTTTCTAGCTGGGAACTACTTTTCTCATAGTATGAATAAATAAAAGCGTTCGAACATGTATCTATGGGTTAAAGAGTAAATTGTCTCCAATTCACAGTAAACCAACATAAACATGATATAATATGGTTTGTTTTGGTAGTTATAGAAAACATATTTAGAAAATTGTATTTTACTCCCTCGTGTGAACGCATTGTCATTTTGCAACATATCTTAAAACCAAAGTTAAACTCTAAATAGTCAAAATTAGACTAGACTTAATTGCAAGCATGAATAGTTAATTTAAAGTTTCAGGCGTTCATTGGTTATATGTAATCCGTATTAATCATAAAAATACTGCCGTTCTATACGGTTTGTTACATTTCTATAGAGTCACAGAAAAATATTTAAATTCCACTCTTTTCCGGCAGACAAATTCAGAAATTTTGTTTCATGATAGTCCAATGTTGTGATTGGATGTTGTGTATATAGAGTGTGATGATGACAACGCTCGCGTACAATTAGAAGGCAGGGAACGTTACGTTTTACCCATCCCCTACCCTTACATCATTTACATATACTTTAAACAAAATGTCATCTGCGTTTTATCTGTCAACTCTAGACTTTAGGTATTGTGACATACATGTAGATATACACGTTTTTGCGTCTTTGCTTTAGTCCTCAGCTAAACAAAACAATTCCAATGTATTCAGTCATGCATATGCACCATACGAAATAGATTCTATAGTCTAACAGATGGTACATATAGCTTCAAGCAAATGTAGAGTAGGTCGCTGCTCTACTTTAAACCTGCTTAAGGTGGTACAACGTCATCAAAACAAGAACTACGCTATGGGATAACTTATTGGTTAAACCAAACGTAACAAAAACGTAACACAATAAAATACAGACAATACAATAACTGTTGTTCTTGATATTTTTGTAAATAAGTGTAAAAAGCACTTGACGTCTGTTCAGTCTCCATCCTGTTTGCAACAGACATATTTATTTTATTAACTCATTGAGCCCTAGTGACGCATATATGCCTTCTTTACCAAATATCTACCTGTGAAGAGTACACTTGTCCTATGCAAACAGTAAAGTCCCTAATCAGAGGGCTCCAATAGGAACCCTCTGATCAGGGACTTCACTGTTTGTCATTTTGCAATTAATCATAAAAAAACAACCCTAAATAGTCTCAAATGGTTCCGCCTTTATCGCAAACTGGAATTGTTCATTCGAAGTTTCAGGGGATAATGAGTTAAAACCACGTTTATTTGGAAGAATATATCCGATCTACAGTATAATGCCATGCTGTGCATTACGTGGCAATAAGTTTAGCAACAGATCAGGGGACGGTGAACCAAATCCGTTTGCAACAGGTTCATTACATTGTATGCGCTGCAATAATGAGTTTATCGTGAAAGGCGCGTCTACATCTAGTAAATGCACATTTTTATGTAATTTAACAGATATTAAAATTAAAAATATCTCTGAAATTACTGAAGTGTAAGATCCAAGGTCGTCCTGGAATTCATTAATGCTGATTGTATTCCCTGTTATCATGCATATCACTCTAATGCAGAGATGGAATCTACCATGGCGACAAGCTATTCAATTAACCATCTTCTGCTGTCATACAGTTGAGAATCTGTTATTCTTTCCCAATAAACGCGTTTACGATAAAACTATTATTTGCAGTGCAAACAGTTTGGAGCCAGATCAGACGCCGGGTAACCCGGCGTCTGATCAGGCTCCAAACTGTTTGCAACCAAGATAAACATGAAATATCAGAATTGTCCAAAAGTTGTTCTTTTCTACGTTTTAGTGTTTTGCGTTTGCGTACGTTTGCGTACGTTTGCGTTTAAACGGGAAAGAATAACAGATTCTCCACTGTACCGTAAAGTAGGGAAGACGTTAGTTCATTTGGTTTGAAGGATATTAAACGCAAACGTAATTAAATGGAAGGTAGAAATGAAAGCGTTTTTTAACATTTGACAATTTATGTTAATCTATTCTGCAAAATGTTTGGAACTTAATCAGACGATGGGTTATTCGGCGTCTTATCTGGCTCCAAATTGTTTGCAAGGGAAATAACAGTTTCAGTTTACACGCGTTTATTGGGACAGAATAACGTATTCACACGGTATGTTTATTCCACGTATTTTCATTCTTGACTACATCAGTATCTGGAAACAGTTAAGATCCTGATCAGACACCTAATCACTCGGCGTTTGATGATGATTCGAACTGTTTGACACTAATATCATTTTTGTGAACCATTTTACCGCCATACTGGCGTCATGTTTGCCATATATAGTTCCATTGTAAATCCGGCGTCTAATCAGGCATCAAACAGTTTGCGACCTGTCTTGAAATAAATCCTAAATACATGTACTTTCAATAATGTGTTATTTTCTGAGTTTCATTGCAATGCGCTGTTGTTTCGTATTGTTTAAACGGGAATGATTAACGCCTTCTCCACTGATATCCATTAAAATCTATCTACAGACTGTTGGAGCAGATATGAAACCCCTGGGCCCAAGGTTACAAAGAGTTTGAGTTGAGTCTGAACTCATTCTCAAGCATTTGATTGGTCAGATTTAAGCATAAGCTCAAATCTGACCAATCAAAGGCTTGAGATCGACCAAATATCAACTCAAACTCTTCATAACCTTGACTATTGGTCATACATGTATACTAAATGGAGAATCTGTTATTCTTTCCCAATAAACGCGTTTACGCTTAAACTATTATTTGCAGTGCAAACAGTTTGGAGCCAGATCAGACGCCGGGTAACCTGGCGTCTGATCAGGCTTCAAACTGTTTACCACCAAGATAAACAAGAATTATCAGAATTGTCCAAAAAGTTGTTCTTTTCTACGTTTTAGCGCTTTGCGTTTGCGTACGTTTGCGTTTAAACGGAAAAGAATAACAGAGTCTCCACTGTACGTCAATATACTGTCGTCTGGCAGGGACAACATGTTGTCAATAAATAGGAACCAATCACGTAATATATTAAAACCGCTCTATTACGACCACTGAATCAAAGGCTTACAGTGGAGAAAACGTTATTCTTTCCCGTTTAAACGAAACGAAACGCAAACGCAAAGCACTAAAACGAAGAAAGGTACAACTTTTGGATAATTCTTACAATTCATGTTTATCTTGGTGGCAAACAATTTGGAGCCTGATCAGACGCCGGGTTACCCGGCGTCTGATCTGGCTCCAAAATGTTTGCAATGGAAATAATAGTTGTAGCGTAAACGCGTTTATTGGGAAAGAATAACGTTTTCTCCACTGTATGTATTGTTTGAAAGACAGGTGACAGCTTAAAGCAAGGGGGAAGTAAAACAGAAAGTTCCTGAGGGAACTTTCCGTTTTATTTTTACATTGCTTTAAGTAGGCATCTGCATTATATACCTCATAATTTAAACAAGTGTGGGGTCATTAATAGAAAGGCTGTTCTGTAATATCCACTGAAGCCGCATTTCATGTTGAATACTACATGTGTATATTGCAAATCTACTTACCAACAGAGATGACCAGGTTTAGGCTTATGCAGCGCAGTTTAGAATATGGTTGGTTTGTTAAATCTGAAACAATAAAATGTCATCATTAAATATTAACTCAGAAGTGGCCATAAACAAAAGATGTGTAGTCCGGATAAGATGTCTCAATATTGCAAAGTGATACATGTAGATCACTTACGGCGAAGAACGCCATTTTAAACGAAACTAATGTCCACTCAATGTAATAAAATCTAGATAGGTTCTTGAACTATACTTGGACTGACGCCGAACGGTTAACAACTGAACATGTTAGCCACGTTGCGTTTTACCTGAAAAGCGTTTGAAAGACGTCACTGTCTTGACGCAATTGTATTACGAAACACCCAATGAACTCCCTGTTTAAATGCAAACGAAATGCATACGCAACAAGGAGAAAGTGACAACGTTTTGAAACTGTTGAAGACGCATTTTAAACATGAGTTGCAAACAGCTTGGATCCTAATGAGACGCAGGTCGACATGTGTCTGATCACACTTCGAGGTGCTTTCATTATAGATCTAATCATAGTTTTAGCATAAATAAGTAACAACATGACAAAGTGAGAGGTAGTGTACGCGTTTCCCGTAAGTGCTTGAAAAATGTCCATGAATATTTCAACATAGCTATGTGATAATCTGCAGTGATAATCAACTTAAATGTCGGTAACTAATGAGGAGAAATTTAATGTCATGATCTCAAGCAACATGGTAATTAGTGTGTTGTTTATTTTGTCGTGTTTAACCCCTTCCTTGCCATGACGTCACCAATGTTAAACACTTGTCGTCTGCTTTGATTTCTCAAATTTAAGACTTTAGATATTTTGAAATAAGTCTCGAACAGTTTGGATCCAGATCCGACATCGCATTACGCAGCCTCTAAACCGGATCCAAACTGCTTGCAAATAACTATTGTACTCGGGATAAGGCAGTGCAGGAGTTCATGATAGTAACAATGTAAGTAAACATTCTCTGACATGTGTCTCACCCTGCTAATTGCAGTATTAGGCTGTACATGCAACGTATTGGGTCAAATCAAAATCATTTCAAACCTTTCTCTGAAGGAGTATTTAATGTAGATATCAGATAGAATCTTTATTTACATCTCATCAATGCACATTCAATACATATAAGAACATATACAAAATAATCTTAAAAATAGAGCAAAGCCATTCCTTAAAGGAATTATAAGAGATGGTATAAATGACATAACATGTCATGTATAACACATTATATTAATAACATCACAGTATGATATAAATGAATAGAATGTTACAATTTATAAGAATGCTTTAACATATTAAAGCCGTGCAAAAAGGAGAGTATAGAAAAACTAAGAATAGTCAACCAAAGCAAGATAAAATATTCCGATGTTCAAAAATTTACATCTGTTAATAAAATTGAAAGATCAAACGAAATGATTATGATCTAATCGAATTGAAGATTATTTGCATATTAAAAATTGTCGTCTCTGTAAAATGTTAAAGCAGGTTTTGGCACAATCTCTTATCATGTTAGTGTTGGAAAATAGAAACACATATTTATTAAAATCGTCTAGGTCTAAGAAATCTGGATTAAAAGTACTTGCTTTTGTATACAACTCTTCCCTAAAATCACTGTAACTATGACAGTTCAAAATTACATGTATTTCATTTTCTACAGTACTATTAGTACAAAATGGGCAAACTCTACTTCCCTCACGAATGTATTAACATCTAGTTACACGTTTATGCTTCATTTACAACTCGTGACGAGTAAATGAGTTGAACTATCTACTGTTAAATTAAATTAATATTGATAGACCTTTGGATACAAACGTTTTACTTTAGATCATCATCTACTATAATCGGTGTGCTTTCTTCTTTCTTTTTAATTTATTTTCATCATTTAGAAAAGATGACTAATTCATTTTTTCTATTAAAAGCATTTGGGATACATCAGCGACGTGTACCTAGGGCAAACAGAGAAAATATTGTCTTCCATACTGTACTAGTAGCGGCTGTTGCTTAACCCCTTCATTGTCATGACGTCATCAATTTTAAAAAATATTGTTGTCCGCTTGAATTGATAAAGTTTAACTTTTTGTTTTGGTAATTTGACTGAAGCTATTGTAATGGGTGTCCAACAGTTTTGATCTTGATTAGACGCCGCTTAAGGCGGCGTCTGATTAAGATTCAAAATGGTTGCAAATAATTTATCCACCCGGGGTAAGGTGGTGAAGGGATTAAACAATCGTTGAGTGCATTCGAACAAAAACGTATACTTCTTGTAATTTACTGATAATCAAACCTTTGCAGGCTACGGGCGAATGTCGGATACTTGTTGCAAACAGTTTGGATCCAGGTGGGTTGCGGCGCCCGACGTGGAACAAAACTGTTAGACATTCCGATGATAATAATTATATTCTGCAAACAATGCAGACGAGTCAACTTTGACCATTGTTACCAACTATGCAGACGACAATTCTATGATCCCTTTAGGTACATTTTCTACATAAGTCAGATCCATTCATGCCTAACTATCAAAGGTTTCTTGGAACAAACCGAGACTCAACTGCAACACGCACTCACAGTGGAGAAGACGTTATTCTTTCTCGTTTAAACGCAAACGAAACGCAAACGCTAAACACTAAACTGGAGAAAATTACAACACTTTGACAAATCTAACTAGATCTATTCGTTTTAATCTGATTGGCAAATAGTTTCGAGCCTGATCAGACGCCAGCGTCCGAGCTGGGTCCGAACTGTTTACAATTGAAATAATAGTTTAAGCTTAAATGCGTTTATTGGTAAATAATATCGTTTTCTCCACGGTAACGCCGTCACTGAAATTGTACAGTGGAGAATCTGTTATTCTTTCCCGTTTAAACGCAAACGTACGCAAACGCAAAACAATAAAACGTAGAAAAGTACAACTTCTTGACAATTCTGATAATTAATGTTTATCTTGGTGGCAAACAGTTTGGAGCCTGATCAGACGCCGGGTTACCCGGCGTCTGATCTGGCTCCAAACTGTTTGCACTGCAAATAATAGTTTTAGCGTAAACGCGTTTATTGGGAAAGAATAACAGATTATCCACTGTATGTGGATTGACAAAGGTAACGTAGAGTGGTTAGTCGGCGATCTAGATTCAAATGTTTTCAAATGTCAGTAAAGTCATATCTGCCAGTACAGTGGGTTTATAGCATTAAAGTTTTAGGAGTTGTAAAATACAATTATACCTACGAAGAGACCTGGTGAGTTCTGAAGCTGTTGTGTATAGAAAGTAAACCTTCAAACAGTGACTCTTATTAGTGGAGAGGAACAAACAACTAACTTCACTAAATAAATGATCAGGTCCTAGTGCACGAATAGCATTTCTCCTTTATGCTAGGTGCACATGAAAGTTCTTCAAAGTAATAATTAACCGTGTGTCTGCTGAAAGCGACTTGACTCAAACTTGAAAGACAAATCAGTTCAGATTAATTCCAGAGGCCGAGTTACTCAGCGTTTAAGCAGAGGTCAAATAACTTTATATGTTAAATATATGTGACAACTTTGTGAAGTAAATATGAAATTATTACTTTTAAACAAGAAATATCTTTAAAAAAGATATTCGGCGGAATGGGTGGTGAATTAAGGTAATGATGTTTATGGAATTGATTGTATCCAAGTTGCAATAAATAGGATGGTAAATCAGGATATTAAGCTTAATATTTATCTAATAAGACACGCGCAGTAATCTACGACCACATACATATAACCAAAGACTGAAGGTCTTGAGAGTCGCCAAGAATGAGTTTTTGCAATCATTAAACTACTGGATCTGAGGTTAATCATTAGCCAATTGAATTGCACTTACTTCTTCCTAGGATGTGACTGAAAGTGATTAGAATTTTTAAAGACAGATCTAGATCACGGAATTATACTTCCATGTCTAGATCTACGTGTATCATTTTTATTTTGTAATTTGTAGATACCATAAATTACTAAAATTCGTATGTGTGTGCTCTTTTGTTAGTTACTTTAAATATGGTTTGATTGTTTAAATATTCTCAATCACCTGATTTTGATTTGAGATTTTTGGAAAGCACCCCCGAAATATGCCGAATATGAATTGTTTGAAACGACCCCTCAAATGAGAAAATAAAGCAAGTGTCCGCTTCAAGAATTCGTGTATGGATTTGTCTTGTAGAGTTAGTTCTATGTTCTGATTTATTATAAAAATATCTACAAAGTGTAGCAATGTACGTTTTAGCAGGGATAATAAATATACTATTTATTATCCCTGGTTTTAGGTATCTACGTGTTGTTGTGTTTTCGCATTTAACCAAGAGATTGCGATCGCGTTAAAAATCACGGTTTGTTTACATTTGAGGTCACAGAGTTGCGCATGCGCTGGAGGAAAACGGTGTTAACACAATATATAAATACCCATCATGCACGAAATCTTTAATCTTTTCGATATCTAGGTTAAATTCAAACGCCAGTTTTCTCGTAATCTCACTGAATTGTTACTGCTATTCTTTCTTTTTCATATACTTGGTACTAGATTAAAATTATGATCAATTCTATTATGAACAATTTCGTTCTGATTTGCAGAACGCATCAAATCATTGCCGAATTTGAGACAATATGTCATATCTTAAAATAGAAACATTATGTCATTCAAATCACTACCTAACGGTCGGGACACGTAAAATTTCTCGGTTATAACTCACCAGCAGTAGCGGAAAGTCGTGTTTACTACTGGTACCGCTACATAGCAAATCAGCCTATAACAGTCTGTGTCTCTTATTTTACAAATTTGTAAAAGGCAGTAGTCAAGTCTAACCGCTACCCAATCAGACTATTCGATTTTAAGCACGTGTCCTTAAGCTTTCATTTCTGGTCATTCACGATTGGTTGGGCCATATAAGGTTTGAGGCTCAATGAGAAATCAGACCAGCTCCGCCGAAAAAATAAGACTTTTCAAAAATATGCTAAGTTTACGATACTCTAAAAGTCGAAATGTTAAAATCTATATTGTCGGTATATATAGCCTGTTTCTATTATATCTTCTGCAGGTTTCCTCAGATCGAATGTTCCACCAAACTGAACATGTATTTTAATTTTTTCAAAATACAGGTTGCAATAGTTTAGCTCCGACAAGACATCGAGCTGATCGGCGTCTGAATTTGGAGTAAAACTATATGCACAGGTCAATGTAGCCAGGACTGGCAGAGAAGAGGTTAGCAATCAAGTCATATATAATAAGATACACTCGAAGTGTATGAGACCATGAAATTTAATTGAATCTAAGCCATAAAATTTTATTTGGCCCGGTGTACATTAGGTACAAATTTCAGTTTAATGACTTTGACTAGTTCACTTCCATAATATTGTCTTTTACAGTTGTTTTTTACTTCTATCTTCCTTTTTTCAAAATAAAGTCAATTTCGATGAAAATAGAATGGCGTGAGTGTCAAAGAGTTTAGAGCCTGATAAGACAACGAGTTACTTTTAATCTCATCTAACAGTTTGCAAATGTAACGAAGAAGAGCAAGTCTTTCTAAATAAATGAGTTCTGATTGCATGTTGTTGAACATTGCAACTGTTGTTGAACACGTTTTTCAACAGTTGATTTACGGCAACATGGTGTCCCTTAAGTCGAATATTTTCGTAATTCTAAGCCACGTTCTGACTACGGTTAAATATATTTAACCCTAGCGACGAGTTTACTCGTGCTTAACAAATGTGTAACTGTAAAGAGTTTACCAGTCCTACGCCAACAGTGTAGACCCGGAATAGAGGTACCCTACTCTTTGTTGCGATATATCAAAACAACACCCAAAAGAGACCTCAACGTGACTAGATTTAATTTGAATCTTGAAATTTTCATTTAAACCTTTTGGGACGAACGATGCCAATTCGAGATTCGACTGTATTTGACTTACTTCCGATTGAGCCGAATAGAATGCTTGTTTATCGGATTCAATTTATAAGATATTTTAGTCAGATAGCTGCACAGATTGCACTCATCTGAGACAGCATATTAATGACGTTCTACACTTAGAGTGCTGAGCGTGCCTAGACTTATATTTACAAACAGGTTGGATCCAGATCAGACGCCGAGTTACTCGGCGTCTGATCAGGATCCAATCTGTTTGGGTTTCGTAACAATATTTCGTTTAATTAAATGCCAAAACCCTGACTTTGACAGAATTGCATACCACCTATTGCCAGCTACCGATGTAATAATAGGGCAAGAGTTAATGAACATTTAATCTAGATCCGTGCTTTTGGCAAGTGCAAGTCATGGCAATCAGATTCCTACGCGCTTCAGTTCACGAGACAGATACGATCTAACCCCTTTGCTGCTTTGGTCCGATCGCACTATATCTTGCAAATAGTTTAGATACTGATGGACACCGATGTTCGGTGTTTGATTAGTAGGGTAAAAAGTTTACAATGAAACACTAATATTGAGGTAGAGTCGGCCATATTCCCTTAAACATAAATTTGAAAACTACAAGCAGAAGACAAAAATGGCGAGGTAAGGGTTGCAACTTATAAATCTCTTCTAATTATCTGCAAGTGCAATCGGACTAAATAGTTTATTCGTAACATTTTAACCTTTTGCATAGTATGTAATTAGAGTTTCCAACTTATGTAATATGAATTAATTCTTAGTGTTACTTTGTCTTCAATTTATTGTAGAACATACCACTAGAATGTCAAACAGTTTGAATCCAGATAAGACGCTAAGTTACTCGGTGTCTCATCTGAATCCAATCTGTTTGCAAAAGGTATCAAACATTTTCCCGCAGCGCTCAACAGTTATTGAAGTTGCATTTAAAAGTTAACGTAACACTTTGCGTTGCTGTCTTTCTGCGATGTTTGTAATCTATAATTTACTCAGTCAAGGTGACTTTTATTCATTTTCTCTCCGATTAATTGAGTTTAGTTGTACGGCACCGCGACACATGAAATGATAAAATGACACCGATTTTTTCTGAAAATATCGTCAAAGAAGCAGAATGTTTGTTTTTGGTGAATCGTCTATATTTGTTGACAATGCCAAAGGTAATTGTAACGGTTACTTGAGATTACAGTGGTATCAAATTCTTGATAACTTCCGCAACGACTCGGCATTTCATCTCGGGTCCAAACTACTATTTGAGAATCTGGTGATACTTTCCTAAATAAATTGCCAGTATATCAAGATAGTTTTTTTGCTGATGACAATTTGTGTATTGTTTGGTTTTATTGACCTGTCAAAAATTGAATATCCATACGTCACGGAAAGGATATATTAAGCTTTGGTATAAAGTCGATACTTTCCGTTTTGATTTTCGGATAGGAACTGAAGCATATTGTGCATTCTGTGTCGAATTAAAATCAATAATCGAGTTAGAGCAGTTGGTAGCGAATAGGATTCTTGTAAATGAATGAAAGGTTGCGGGTTCGATACCCTGTAGGTTTTATTTCTTTTTTTATTACAATTTTTTTTTCAAACAGTTAGTTTAGTTGAAGTGTTCAACATAGTGATCTTTAATACAAAATGTGCCATTTAGATAACCTTGTAAACTATTTAAAGTTTTAAATGTATGTAAAATGTGACCCGATGCCGTAACTCATTTATCACTAAAACCTTTAATTGACTCTTCCAGGCTGCAATTAATTCTAGTCAATGTATGATAACTACATGGCAAACAGTGTATCTCTGATCAAAGGGCTCAAAGGAACATTCTGATCGTGGTATTCACAGTTTGTATGGGACATGTGTATAGGTACTCTCTTCGTGAATGATACATAAATCAGATCCAAAGAGATTTCAATCCATTCTTCTTCTCCTTCTTGCAGACTCGTATACACCAAATAATAAAGATAACAATAAAAATAATTCCTCCGCTGGGTATCGAACTCATGACCATACATGTACTAAGCATAACACTACTGTACTGCCTCGACCACGAAGACATATAGGTATCCAAATCTTATTCTAAATATGAACTTTATGTTTCAACCCAGACCTAGCCGTAAAACGTAACGGAAATATTCGATATCGACCGAAGCTAAATATAGCGTGTTCATACAGCGTGTAATTATTCAAATTTTGACAGGTTAATAAAACACAACAATATACGACATGGTTAACTTATTGACCTCTAAAGTCACATTGTTGCGTCTTTTACAGTGTACACATCAATATTACTCATGTCAGCTGCAAACAGTGTACATGTAGATCACAATGAGAAGGTCCTTGAGAACTCTTCTTATCATGGTTTGTTCGTCCTTTAGAAATGTATTAAAGAAAACACTCATAAAAATGGACTAGACAAAATTGGAAATTGGACTTGTCCAATAAAATGTGCAGAGGTTAATCAGTTTACATTTGTGTCAATGTAATGAAATACAATAAACAGAAAGGGCACTCAAATGACGCAATGTGTAGTGTATTTAATTCCCATAGATTTGACTATAAATGCCTTGCTGCAGCAATAGTCAATCAGCTACATTTATGTGACTGTATACTCCTAACTTGTCGTTTTCATTAAATCGTAAAGTTGATAAATCAAAATTGTCTTTAAGGAAATATTATCAAAATTTCGAACAATTTAAATCCAGATGAGGCGTCTCATCTGGATTTAAAATGTTTGCATGAGTTACCTCTAATTTGTCCGTAGCATGCTGAAGAGTAAAACTTTCATTGTCAAACTTGAAACAGTCGTCACTGGCATTTATAGCTGCATTATTATGCATGTCTGTGTTCATTCTTTCTTGGTACAGTAAAAAATACCTTGTTATTCTCAGTTTAAGAAAAACTAAGCGAAAATCGAAATTGTATGAATAAAATTTAAGATATTTGCAAAAGTTGAAACTTTATTTAAGTCTGATTTATAAACAGTTTTGAAACTGACCAGACGTCAACATTTTATTTATTGCTTGTTTCAACGCAAGTAAAGCTTATTTCTCCGCGTATTTCATTGTTCATTTACTTTATTGCGACCACAAAATTTGCTCATGATATCATTATTCACGAATTTGTCCGGGTTTTAGGGACAAACAATAAACACATTCAACCTTCCTGACGAGTTAAGTCGTCATTAACCAACAGTGTACATATGAATACTACACTCGTTCTATGCAAATAGTGTATACCCTGACCAGAGGGTATGACCCCACTGATCAGGGTATGCACTGTTTGTAATTTTGCAATATATTTGTTAAAATAAATTCTAAAAAGTAAAAAATGGACTAGACTGTATTTAAAACTTGAATTTACTATTTAAAGTTCCTTGAGTGAATGTGATTTAAATTGAAAATGGGAAAGTTTTCTCCACTGTATGCATATTTCAACTTATCGCGCTCAAGCATACATTAACGTTGTAACACGATTAAATGCAAATAACGTTGTCTCTCTCTTCGATGAAGCTTGTACACTAGTATGTTCTGAAAATTAGATTTCATCAAGTCATAATTCCGTCTCTTAGAGGAAAAATTAAAATATTGACGTCAACATTTCAATTGATTTGATTTTCATAGTTGTGATAGAATCGCCTATTAGTCTCGGCCCATTCATATGAAAACATTTCCATGATTAATTGTATTTTCAAGCAGCGGCTGTACAGTGGAGAAACGTTATTCTTTCCTAATAATCGCGTTTGTTATAAAACTATTATTTCAATTGTAAACGGTTTTGAGCCAGATCAGACGCCGGGTAACCCGGTGTCAGATTTGGCTCAAACCTGTTTGTCACATGGATTTAAAACAAATGGAAAAAAATTCAAGAAGTTGCCATTTTTTTTATATTTTATTGCAATGCGTTTGCGTTTTGTTTCGTTTAAATTGGAAATAATGACGCCCTATCAACTGTAGCCATGCATTCTCGGCAATTACCGTATATTGATTAATACCGGTGCAGCAATTAAGATCATAAAACCAGCGAATATTAAATAACCATCCGATGATGGGAGGCACGACAGCAATTTTATAATCATAATAAACGAAATTATATCCAGAGTCTCCCGCCAGGATTGTTGGATGAAAATAGGTTTGTAGTATTTTATGCGTTTATTGACTTTTGGAAGCTAAAGGTAAATGTTAACTGGGCTGTTTTACCAATGGAGAAGACGTTATTATTTACCAATACACGCTTTTACGCCAGATATATTATTTCCATTGCAAACAGTTTAGAGCCTGATCAGACGCCGGGTAACCCGGCGTCTGACCCGGCTCTAAACTGGCTGCAACTGAGATTAGTATTAATGGTAAGACTTGTATAAAACTTGTTCTTTTCCATGTTGATTGACGACACGTTTGCGTTTTATTTGCGTTCCAACAGGAAAGAATAAGTCATTTTCGCTTTACAGTGGAGAAAACGTTATTCTTTCCCATTTAAACGTATACGAAACGCAAACGCATTGCAATAAAATGTAAACAATATAAATACCAGGCGTCTGAATTGACTCCAAACTGTTTGCATTGGACATAATAGTTCTAGCGCACACGCGTTTATTGGGAAAGAATTATATTTTCTCCACTGTGCAAGGGAGGATGCAAGTGCAGTATTTTTAAGTTTAGCTACTAAAGGTAGTGTACCATGGAAAAACATTGGGGAACTAAATTCCACCTGGAAAACACCTATCAACGGAAAACTAATATGTACAACTGGTTTTGTCGGTCTGTAAAAAAGTTAAAGATTAACAATGTACTCGCTGAAATTTCAAATGACCAATTCCAGTTGTCAAGTGAGTCTAGCCCTTTTGAACTATTAAGGTTTGTTTTTGGTCGATGTATTATAGGAATAAACAACATATTTTTGACGTTCATGACGGTATGACTACATTAGCTTCGCAGGGGGTAAATTGCGTAAACGCCCCCGAAGCTAATGTAGTCATACCGTCATGAGCGGCAAAGAGATGTTGTTTATTCCTTATATTTATATTTATATTTTCTGTCTTGTCAATTAAATGTGTTTATTGGCCAGATTTGTTTTTCTTTATAAGAATTTATCATATACCGGTCAAAGAGGTTTGATAGATGTAATGTCGATGTAATAGCCATTCCAGTTTCTAAATATGGTGAGAAAGTAGTCCCAACTACATGTACTGTAACTGTATTAAAAATTCAGGATTGTTTCCAGTAAACGTTCTCTCTGTGAATGGAAAAGACTTACAAGGCAAACAAATAACAGTGCAACTTGAATATTTATTGCCAAAGCACATTCTAAAAATACAGGTCGCGGTTGTTTTCTTAACCAATTTACACACATAGCAACGCGATGGCAACGACCTATGGGTCTGTATCACTCCGCTAGTGTCATATGACCGTCGACCAATGGGACCTTAGTGTTAAGTGCGCGATGTAGTCTATTTGAAGAAGTCCACGAATAGCATGTGGAAAATCCGAACTGGCTAAAACCAGTTTCGAATTGTAGGTTCATCGAGGGATGACCTTCAAATTTTTAATACGATTACATAAAGACCTTACAGGGTGAATGTAAATATTGCAATATGGCAAACAGCTCTTTTATGAGCTCTTTGATCAGGGTCTATATTAATTGTATAGGACAAATGTACTCTTCACAGGTACACGGTTTGCATAGAACGATTATGTGTGTGACTAGTGTTCAAAGCGTTAATGCAGACAAGTGATATCCTTGTCTCCCAAAGGGGATTTTTCTGTATTACTTTTATCATGCATGAAGAAGTCAGCTATCTTTACATGTCTCTATTATTCATATATGTAAACAGTTTTAGCAGTTTGTTGCATTAAATCAGCCCTGCTTTTAGCAGTCACATATTTCAAATGCATCGAGTTATTAATTAACCCGTTATGGGATTGATTTGATTAATGGCATTAAACACCTGAAATAGGTGATGGCCGTGTTCAGTATAAATCAAAACAGTAAAGCCTGTCTCACACAGAACACACGGCTTATACGGTTGGCCACCCGTGTAAACCGTACATACAACCGAACCAACCGTGGCCTTATCCGAGTTACACTCGGGCCATTCGAGTGTATCCGTGAAAGCCGTGTATGATTTTTAAAACTTTTAAAAACCTGGCACGGGTGCCATGTCCGTGTATGATCGTATTAGCGATCGTACAAGACCGTGAGAGACCGTGTGAGACCGTACGAGACCGTATACACAACCGCACATGAATTCCACTTAACACGAGTGAGCTCAACCGTGTCAATATCGTATATAAATCGTATGGAGCAAAGGTCGGTGGGACCGTGTGTAAACCCTGTAAATGTCCAATTAATCCAGTAAAAGTCATGTTTAATCGTACTAAGCCGTGACAGACCGTACTAGACCGTACTTGGAACCGTACAACAATCGTATGAAAATCGTTTTGCAAATCGTGTTCAAACCGTGACAAACCTTGCTTGACCGAGTATATCCGTGCTTTGTTCGTACGTACTCGTGCTACATTCGTACCAGTCAACCCGTGTATAACCGAGTGTACCGTATTGGAACCGTGTGCCCAACCGTGTTCTGTGTGAGACAGGCTTAACTCATGAACTGAGAGTAATAAAGAAATTGAAAATTGAATTGATTCACACGTTAACATAAATCATACATTTGGGAATTATTATTCTGGCTGGAAAATCACAATTTCGTGAATGCTATATATTTTGTTTGTTCGGATAAAAATGCTTGAGATACTTGATGGTGGAATATAAGTCGATGATGAACAGGCTATACTTTATTTATAGTCTCCCGTAGTATTTTACCAGTGACAACCGGAAGCGTGTTGATATCAAGTCCAAATGAAACCAAATGCACATTGATTGTAATGGATTGAAAATGACTGGTTTAAAAAAACAATTTTGAGGATATAATTCAATCTGAGTGCCAAATAGTTTGGATCCTGATCAGACCCAAAGGGTTATGGAAATATACATAACTAGCATAACTCTGCTATATGACGGTCGTTTTGCAAGTTGTAATGACAATGTTGAAAATTCAGTGAAATTTATCACAAAAAGGATTTGCTGTATTTCATGGAATTATCTTTCAATGTACATGTATCAGTCATATAGGCGTCAAGCTTGTGTCTGTGTAACATTTTATCATTTCACAACCATCACATCATACAGCTTTATCTACAGTGGAGTAAACGTTATTCTTTCCCAATAAAGCGTTTCCGCTAAAACTATTATTTCCATTGCAAACAGTTTGGAGCCAGATCAGACGCCGGGTAACCCGGCGTCTGATCAAGCTCCAAACTGTTTGTCACTCAGATAAATATAAGAAGTCAGAATTGTCAAAGACATGTCCTTTTCTACATTTTAGTATTTTGCGTTTGCGTTTGCGTTTCGTTTGCGTTTAAACGGGAACTTGTGAGAATAACGTTTTCTCCACTGTAATTGGCTGCTATACTACATGTATCTCCTTCTCTAATCCCTTTGCGCCAAGTTGAGTCTTCTATACTTATAGGGTTTGGAACAACAATTAGGCTCTCCTATATAATTCATATAAATTGTGTCATCTTCAAGATATAATTGGACCATGCAGCATTTGTAGTCTATTTGGTGCTCCGTAACCATATATATTAGATTAGCCTGGCCAAAATTTTGATTTTCGTTTTGTTTTATATTGAAATAACTATCAGCAAACACTGAAGGCTCTGATCAGACGCCGCATTTACTGTTGATATATGTCCTAAAATTATATTAGACCGTGGACACAAATGTTTTAAAACTGATGTTACACTATGTCCATTAACACTCGGTTTTAAGACAAAAATGTAAATTCCATTAGCAAACACGTTTGCCCGGATCTGGTGTCTAAATTGATCTTATCCAAATTATTTTAAAATGCTAATACACTCTGGCAAAGATAATATATGATAAGAAGTAACCCTTACATCGCCAATTTAACTGTCTCAGCTTACTATTTTCGCAATTTTGAGTAATTTGATTGTGACATTCTGACTTACGAAACAATGATACGAGTACCAACAGTTTTGACCCAGATGTGGCGTCTGATCTCGATCAAAACTGTTTGTAAATTCGACGTTATTTGCCCATGAGGGTGAAAGGATTAAACTCACAGATTTATTTTCTAGACATATATCTTCTCCCAATTTAAATCAATACTTTTCATTTAAAACAAAAAGGAACATTCATCACAATATCTCTATAGAATATATGGAGCAAATTTCCTTTTTATTCTAATAATGAAACAGACATCACGTTTTCCGTGCTTAAGGCTGCCGGTTAATTAAATCATGATACATGTAACAACAAAACGTTCCCGAAATAACTGAGGCTATATTGTCATATGGAAGTGTTTCTGTTTTTTAGACCGAGATTATTCCCTCCGCCAAACACTAAAAGGATGGCAGGTCAGTGGTTTTAAAACCATTCGCTATTTAGCAACGAGTGAGATTAGCCGAAAGCAACGAGTGCGATCAGCCCGATATCGTCATCATCTCATCATCCCTCATCATTCATCAGCGCTATATGACCTATTTGGTGTCGCAGTGCTGTAAAACCCAACTCATCTAACTCTTCCATCCAATTCATATTTTAATGAACCTGTCGTTTTATGTTTCAATACAATCCGCAAGCGTTTCGTGCTTCGTTGTAACGACGAAGGACAGCGGCGGTTGTTCATACTGTACGTCACTTGAGCAACTAACACTTCAGGGATACTGTTTAAAATAGGACATACTAATTTGATCATGAAAGACTTCAAGACCAAGAAAGAAACTGTTTTTGATGCCAGTCTAAAGAACTCAACACTCAACACAAAACATAGCCATTCGTAAAATCCGTATTTACTCCCATCCACAGGAAAATGATTTCAAGGACAGCCACACCAAACGAAGTGATTAACTAAAGCCTAACAATTTAATTCAAGGTTGAATTCACCTTAAAATCAAACCGCGCCAATTATGTCAGCTTGATCCGAGAGCATCCCTGAAAATATCACAAGACATTTAAGATTACAAATCTCCACCTTAAGACCTATCCTTTCATCGCGGTTCTTGTATCAGTACTCCAGTCTCCTATTAACATTTATCTTGTAGAACACGACTTTATCATTAATTTCAAACTGTTAAAATCCTGATCAGACGCCGAGTTACTCGGCGTCTGATCATGATTCTAACAGTTTGGAACATATTTTAGATATTTGTTTTGATCTAAAGATATTAAACTATGTATTTAACAGATACTGCATGGGTACACTCAAAGAAATATGACGTAGTAGCAGGAGCAGGGTTGACGGAAGTGTCTTCAGAATATTTTGATAATGCAGAGATAGTTGTTGAGACAGACAGTAACATGGTTGTCTGCGCTATGAGAGAGAACATTATACAGTGCTTAAGCGTTACAATGTCCAAATGAAACAAGACGAAATACAAATGCATTGCCATCTAAGCAATTAAACATCTTTTTTAAACTGGAAAGTATTTAGTTAACAAACTCGATACTTCGTTAGTTCTAACATACACATATTTAATAATTAAATCGTTGCTTAGCCACGTCTTAACTTTGAAATATGAGTATGTTCGATTAAAGCGAGATCGACTTATCGAAATTCAACTTATGAAATACTGGTACAATCGATTAAAGCGCTTTCGAAGTATCGATTTTAAATAGACCTTAATGCGTGGTCATCAATCTTCAACACTAGAAACAGGTTATGGGGTAAAGGGTTAAACTTTTTGTCCACAAAAATACCCAAAGGTGCTTTATTTTATACTCCACATAAGTGCCAGCATGTACATTCAATCAGTGTTGAGTACAGCTGATCCTAAAATCAGACGGCTCCTAAAGAAATCAGAATTGGATATAGGTAATTTGTAGTTTTGACCATGAGAGAAATAATTTAATAATCAACGACTAAAAACGGAGGAAAATAGTTTTCTTTTCCAACAACTGCGTTTGTGGTGAGTAAATGGTGTTCATTGCCAACAGTTTGGAGCCTGATCAACCGTCAGTTTTGTATCAAACCAGTCTTTTGCTTTTAACCCTTTCATGATCAAATTATTCGGGAGATTTCACCACTTTATTACACGTAAATACGCTATTCCTACCCACTCTGCGCGTTTCTTACGCGTTCGTTAACCGTTCACTATGCATTTATTATCCGTTTCGTTAAACGCCTTTCCTAGTCGTTTCTTTACGCGTTTATTTACGCGTTTAAAAGAGCCCAGATGAAAGGGTCATCACTTAGCCGACGGACCCCTTAGCTTCAGCAGTTTATACATCCACTTTATGACATGTGTTTTACAGAACATTAGGTGGTATCGCCGATAACATTGCTATCTTTAATTGGCAATACACGGTTAATCCCCCGATATCTGAGTGGCATATATAGGCGGGTTACATAAATAGATTGGTTACAGGCGGGTGGTCAGTGCCTGTCGATAAGATCCGAAATCTCCGCGTGAAACGAATACCTGAAGCACCAATCGCATCATCTCTGGTATAATCGTTTATTAACGCGTTTAAACGGGTTAAGATCGTTAGGCGTTAACAGTTCGTTAAGCGTTCGTTAACCGTTCACTATGCGTTTCTTACGCATAGATTAACGCGTAAATGGGTAGGAATAGCGTATTTACCACTGTATCGTCTATTTCACTATTGTTGTCTGCAAGACACGCTTCAAAGTTAGATTTAAAGCGACTCGCAACCAGATGGTGCATTAAAAATAGTAATTTGTAAATATGTGTCAAACGCTTATATAAATGGTAAAGAATTAGTATAGGATAATAAATTCTGTTTAAAAAAATGTATTTCAATAAAAAAAAATACTGGTCTCTGGTGGGATTCGAACCCGGGGCCCGGCATTGGCGGACAGAAGGCAAAATAGGGGAAACGGCTTAGACCAATGGACCACGGAACTATCCGTTTATCTCGGATCGATTTAACGTATTTCAATGTGTAGTGATCGAAAGTGCCTACAACTTCGTAATTCGGCTCGGGTTTATGTCTGAGCCCGTGTAGAGAAGCAACAACAACAACTATACCGTCTACTAGTCGGTATAGAAAAACGATGGAAAATATCTAAAAATCTAAGATTCGGTGACAATTCTTGAAACTTTTTTTGGACTGATCATATGTTTTTAATGTCAGAAGCCAAATAATGCCACAAAGCTTTTATTTGAGTATTTTATTTTATTTTGACAAGTACACCATCCGGTTGCGAGTCCCTTTAAGGTCGTATAGATATCGATAAGAGTGTCAAACAGTTTGGGTCCTGGTCAGACGCCGCGTTTTGCAGCGTCTGAACAGGACCCAAACTGTTTGAAAACGCGGGACTGAGAGTGAAAAGGTAAAAGTATCACGACTTTAAACGGGATATAATAACGTATTCTATAGTGTAATGAAAAAGGGACATTTATTCCTTTCTGTCAATAATTATCGACAAATGATGGTTTTATTTCGGAATTGTTTTTATAAAGCGTGTCATTAATACATGAAATGAATTCCAATTACTCTATAATTGTTTAAATAATGACAATAAATCATTATTTCACTGTGTATTGATCGTTCGTTTAGTTGCTGGGTATGTTCCAAAAATCAACCGACAGGAATTAAAGCCACTTTCAAGTTAAAACTCTGATTTGCTCTTTAGGCGAAATTGTTCTCAAGCCCGATGTAATAAACCGAAACAATGACAGCTAGTTTAAATTTCTTTCTATTTTTCCAATAAACATCGGAATGTCAATATTTTGGATTTATTCGGAGTCCGAGTTTGTTTTAAACTGTTTGCAATGGACACGCTTATATAAACACGTTTTGTGTACTGAAAATTGGTCACCTGTTTTATAACTGAAGTCAGTAAATAAATCACAATATACATGTAGCATACAATGCATATGTATGTTTGATAATCAATTACCCATACACATATCAAATAGTTTAGATTATCGCCCAAAAACCATATTATTCGGTGTCTGATAAAAGTACGAACTCTCTGATACTTTCAGTTTTCTGTTTTTCGTTTATAAAGGAAAAATGCTAAAGAAAGGTGACAGTAAATCAGAAAGCTCGTTAAGAAACTTTCTGATTTACTATCACATTGCTTTAAGCAGTAACCTGGTGTAAACATCTAATTGTTAAGACTATATAGTGGTCGTAATAGAGATAATTTACTTAACGAAACATATTTCGCTGACCTGAGATAGCTGACAAAATGGAGAAAATGTTTTTAAAATGTCCCGGACGGGTCTTATTTTTTACCCCAGAGGCATAATTTGAACACTCTTGATAGGGACCTGTAGGTGAGGCTATGTGCCAAATATCTGTGTTCTAGGGTTTCAGACAAGAATATAGTTTTAAATCTATATTAAGCTCCTGTGACTTGGATGTGCAACGGGCCGGGACCTTTTCTTCAATATTTCTAAAGACCATCTAGAAGTGTAACCATACCAACTCTCAAAGCTCTGGCCATTTCAATACATGTATATAACTCTTTGTAAAACGGTGACCCCGGGCAAGGGTTATTTGAAACTCAGAAGCATAAGTTGAGCAATCTTGATAGAGGCCTTTTAGATAATGCATATGTGATAAGTAGCTAAGCTCTGTGTACTAGGGTTTCAGACAATACGAGTTTTTTAGTTTTCATTTAAAACTTCTATTTTAAATCCTGTGACCTAAATATGCAACGGACCAAATCCATTTAAACGCAATTGATAAAGGAATCCTAGAAGTGTCACCATGACTAATATATACCCAAGGGACACGATTTGAGAAATTTTGGCCGAGAACTTGCAGATGATGCATTGTGCCAAATCTGTGTACTAAGATTTCAGACAAGAATATTTTAAAGCTTCTGTGACTTAGATATGCAACGGACCGGGACCGTTTCAATTAAATTAGTTAAGGACATCTAGAAATGTCACCAAGCCAAATATCAAAGCCCTTTGCCATATTAGTTACAGAGAAGAATACGTTTGAAAATGTCACCATATAACTCCATGTAAAACTATGACCACGGGCTGAGCCAATGTTGACCCCAGGGGCATAATTACATGTAGCACAATCTAGAGGGCATGTAGATGGTGCTACGTGCCAAATATATAAGCTCTGGCTCTTGTGGTTTTTTACAAGCATTTTTTTAAGATTCTTTTTTTGTCCACTTCGGTTGCCATGGCCACCAGAGTTCTGCATTATTTTTAATAATTTCTACGAATTTAAAAGAGCTTGACCCAAGAAAAATTCCTGTAAAGTTTGGTTGAAATCTGTCCAGCGATATAGGAGAAGATGTCATACGACAGACACAGGGCCATCACTATAGCTCACTTTCAGCCTTCGACCCAGGTGAGCTGAAAACTAGAACTAATCGTTTAAATATTTAACGAACAATAAATACATAAAAGGGATATTTCCTCATTTCAATCAATCACTATTGACCAATGATTAGAAATTGTTTCGTAAAGTAGAGCGATGGTGCATACAGTGGAGACTCTGTTATTCTTTCCCGTTTAAACGCAAACGTACGCAAACGCAAACACTAAAACGTAGAAAAGTACAACTTTTGGACAATTCTGATAATTCATATTTATCTTGGTGGCAAACAGTTTGGAGCCGGATCAGACGCCGGGTTACCCGGCGTCTGATCTGGCTCCAAACTGTTTGCAGTGAAAATAAAATAATAGTTTTAGCGTAAACGCGTTTATTGGGAAAGAATAACAGATTCTCCACTGTATAATGCATTTCAATTATTTTCAATTTGTAAGAATAACGATAATCATTGTTTCACAGGGTATTGAACACTTGTTTAGTTGCTGTAAACGGTCGACGAACCAACGGGCAGAAATTAAAGCGTACTTTGTAACGATTACAAGAAATATGGGCCCATATTATTTCACATTTAAACGAAATGAATCTCAAACTAGATGTAATTAACCGACTTTGTTATTTTCAATTGTTACTAGGGACAAGATAGCATTCTCGCCAATAAGCAGGATTATGCTAAAGTCATAGTATTGTTTGCAAA
Organism: Gari tellinella; assembly: GCA_922989275.2. Taxonomy (NCBI): domain Eukaryota; kingdom Metazoa; phylum Mollusca; class Bivalvia; order Cardiida; family Psammobiidae; genus Gari; species Gari tellinella. The sequence goes on from OV277866.1 coordinate 54,993,183, forward strand.
CAGCTTGTGGCCAGATCAGACTCCATGCTTTTCGCCTCTTTGATTTCAACACGGTCTCAAGAATCTGACATTTGCTACATTTGTATTGCATTACGTACATGTAATAGTTGGATGGTAGAATAGTTGAAGTCTGGTCAAACACCAAGCTAATGAACTGTCTTTACCCTGTTACGTGTACGTGTTAGCGAAACTTTCCAAATGAAGGCTCGAATATTTGAACAAGTGATGGAGGCGGCTGTAATCGCATCAATTTTAAAAGTCTATATTCTGTCCCGTTGATACAATACCGTAAAAACTACAGTATACAGTCTTGTTTTAACAAAACTTATCGAAATATGTTATAACATAGAAGAAATGACTGAATATGTTGATGCCTTTGTTCCATCTGATTTTTGAGTCAAACTGTTGGTAGCCATATTAGACTCTGTCTCATTCGGAGTCTGGAGTGCCTACATGTACACCCGTACCGAATTACATTTTATTAATTAATCACACCATGTATAGTGTAACAGAACAACATATTCCTCCTTTGAAACCAACATTGCTAAATACTATAGAATTCCCCTTTAAATAAAATTAAACTCGAACGCACTGCAATAACATTTGATAACGGCAATCTTTCTTGAAAATGTTGAGTATTTTGCAATAGACAGTTTAGTTAATAGAGATTGAAATGAGCCGGGCCAAGACAAAACCAATCTTATTGCATTGTAACATTATACAGACCAATCTACGTTGCATCCTAGGCCCTGTATCTGAGTTTGGTCTACCCTGCAGAATACCATATATCATATACAGTGGAGAATCTGTTATTCTTTCCCGTTTAAACGCAAACGTACGCAAACGCAAAGCACTAAAACATAGAAAAGAACAACTTTTGGACAATTCTGATAATTCTTGTTTATCTTGGTGGCAAACAGTTTGGAGCCTGATCAGACGTCGGGTTACCCGGCGTCTGATCTGGCTCCAAACTGTTTGTATTGTAAATAATAGTTTTAGCGTAAACGCGTTTATTAGGAAAGAATAACATATTCTCCACTGTAGCTACATAAAATGCTTTAGTTGCATATCGGGCGTCCAACAGTGTAGATCCAAACCAGCCGCTGACCTTGATCTACATGTACATGTATACTATTTGAAATGCAATAAGGTAGATTCTAATTCTATACCGCCGCGATTTGAACACGGCGGCTTATCTTGACCAATTTTTTTAAACACGTCGAACCCCCTTATCAACATTATTGATCTCTTCACTGCTTTACACCGAGTACAATGATTATTTGCAAATAGAGTTGACCCTGATCAGACGCCACGGCACGTCTAATCATGATCCAAACTGCATGAAGCACATGACGAGATCATATTATTATATTGCAAAGTCGTGAGCAAGTTCCATTGCATGCAGACAGCTACTAAAAGTTCTTACAACACTCTACAAGTATTCATAAGTTTAAAAGCAAACGAATCGATAACGCATTGCAATAAAATTGGAGAAAACACCAGATGTTTGACAATTCTGACTATTACTTTTTATATGAGTTTATAGCCATATCATACTCCTGGTGACCCGGCGTCTGATCAAACTCCAAACTGTTGACACTGGAAGTTATGTTTCTGTCTACACGAGTTTATTCGAGAAGAATAACGTTTTCTTCTTCACTTACACTATGAGTAATATCATGTCTCCCGGGAGAGTGAACCTGTTGATAATGCCATGGTACATGTATCCATGCTAGAGAGGAGACAATCTTATTCTTACCCGTTTACAAGCAAACGAAACGCAAACGCAGTTCAGTAAGGCGTAGAAAATAACATTTTGTTGATAATTCTGACCATTTATTTTAATCTGAGTTACAAACAGTTTGGAGCCTGATCAGACGCCGGGTTACCCGGCGTCTGATCTGGCTCCAAACTGTTTGCACTAGAAATAATAGTTTTAGCGTAAACGCGTTTATTTGGAAAGAAAAACGTTTTCTCCACTGTAGTACATGTACTCTAATCCAGAGATGAAATCACACCATTATTGCAGACTCTTCCATTTACAGACAATCCGTATGGAAGCAAGCTCCCTTATTATCGATGAAATATGATAAAATAGCCACAGAGCGCCCATCTAGATTAACCGTAATTAATACTCAAACATTCGTGTCGATTAATAAAAAAGTTAAGTCTTGATATCTTTTCATCGCTTGACATGTAGTAAATCACTTGTTTTTCTTCTGGCAAATCGGATATAGCGGACTCGCTTCAGTAGAACATACAAATAGTTCAAAGTTTAAATGCAGCTTACCTTCGTTCTACATGCAGCTTTAAATTACAAGTAAGCTGAATTTAGCGAGTTTCGTTCAAGTGATGGAAAATTGCATTTTAAGTGTATTTTAATTGCAAAATGTGTGCTGGTATGAAAAGCGATGAATGGGTTATTGTTGGGTATTGTTCAATGTCACGCAGGCCAAAACTGTCCTATAACTACATACTATTATATTTATGTTTTTCGGTGGATTACCACGAACTATCAGTGGATTATCACTTGGTAATCCACTGCAGTGGATTATCACCAATCGCTTTTATTATGAATTTTCCCCGTAGGGCTCCCCAAGAATCGTAGTCAATCGTGTCTTATCGTTAAATTCCGGCAGTCCGATTTGTCGCGAACTACTCACCGGAAGAGCACGAATCCAAACTCGGGAGCAACGAAGTAATTCGGATGACGTCAAATCAATAAATAAGTGACGTCATCGTACGGGAAACTGTTTCGAAAATGTGTTCGATATAAAGTTGGGGCTCAACACGGGGTAAATTATTTACTTTCGCTTTCTCAATTGTCGAACAATTTCGTTTAAAAAGTGGCTTAAAAGCATAAATAAATAGAATAATTGTATTTTTTCAGTATAAGATCGAATTTAAATCCATTTCGTGAACATCAGACTGTTATATTTTCACTCGTGGCTTCGCCACTCGTGAAAATATAACGTCTGATGTTCACTCAATGGATTAAATTTCTATCTTATACTGAAAAAAACAATTATCCTCTATATATCTTATATTATTCTAAAATAGCTGTATGGAAGAGGTGAATTTCACCTTGAATACCGGTATGTCATTGAGAAGCGTTATTATTTCCCACTCATTTAACCCATTACCCCATAAATACACTTTTTTACATTTCTAATATATTTCTCCATGGAAAAATATACAATATATCTCCAATTTATACAGCCATGAATATAAATCACAATAAATAATTTCTGTATCCTAGCAGAAGGGGGCCTGAAGCAGACTGAATGTAAAGCAGAATGTACCTTAAGGCACATTCTGCTTTACTTTCAACCTGTTTTTAGAGGTCACATACCTTCATTACTAGAAACAGGCTATGGGGAAATGGGTTAAACGATCGTAGTGCAACCACATGTTGTTTAAACATAGTTTTGTGGCGACTAATTTAAATATAAGTGTTAAATAGTTTGGAGCCAAAAGATAATATCGACTTACTCCACGACTGATCTTACTCAATGGACACCAATACAAGCAAACCAACTCATTTTCATAACTGCAACTAGCTTCCTCATTTTACAAGTTATTGTGAAAGAAAAGCTATACTTACCAATTTTGATAAGCCTGTGCAGCGAATAATAATAACATCTATTGCACACGGCTGGCTGTCATCTGAAATAAAGTAATACAAATACATGTAACATGTAACCAAGAAAGCTAAAACATTTTATCAATGGTCTGCTGTACAGTGGAGAAAATGTTATTCTTTCCCAATAAACGCGTTCACGCTAAAACTATTATTTGCGGTGCAAATAGTTTGGAGCCAGATCAGACGCCGGGTAACCCGGCGTCTGATCAGGCTCCAAACTGTTTGCCACCAAGATAAACATGAAATATCAGAATTGTCCAAAGGTTGTTCTTTTCTACGTTTTAGTGCTTTGCGTTTGCGTGCGTTTGCGTTTAAACGGGAAAGAATAACAGATTTTCCACTGTATGTGTATGTATAACTACTGCAGTATATTTAAATCACCATTTTGAATGTTATGAAATTGTCCAGTATCAGCACATGCAGGGGTTATTGCACTATTCTGGTACTAACGAGTTAACCTCGAATAGATTTGTTCAGGCGTCTTGCAATCTAAAACATCAAGATCGGACGAACAGCCAATACATTCGTTTGTTAAGAAATGAATAACACTTCTATATCAATATCCTGGTATCCCCAAATTGTGAGCGTTGCAAAACCGCGATTTAAACCAGCTACATGTAAACACATTCAACCCTAGCGACGAGTATACTCGTCGTTTACAAACAATGAGAATTAACTTGTCCCATGCAAACAGTGTACACCCTGACCAGATATTTTGAAATATATTGTTAAATTCAACCCCAAAGAGTCAAAAATAGTTAAGACTTATTTTGAATTTGAAAGTTGTCCATTAAAAATGTCAGGGGTGAATGAGTTAAGCGATGGGCTCATCGTTTGACGTCTTGCCAGGGCATTATTCTATACGTTTTGCAAACTTTTGGTTTGATTTTCAATACATATTTTTGTTTAAGATCGTAGAGGAAAGTTGTTGATATGGTTTCGACACCGAGTAAATCGATTTTTACTTAGAATTAAGAATTTAGGAATTTAGTTACAATAATAAAGTATGATTTAAGGACTTTTAATTGAGCATTTCTTAAAATATCGAATAGCAGTTTTATTGGCTTAATTTCTACATGAACTAGTATACAATTACGTCTAACAAATATACTTATACATGTAACTATTCATTGTCAACGGTTTTTTTTTATTTTAATTAAAGACTCATTCACAGGAATGAATCGGGTGATTTAACTGGCCAGTGCGCTTAAACTTTTTTCAATGGGAATGAACAAGAATTTTAGTATAGTTTCTTTAGAATGTCCCTACATTAATAAGCCGATGTTGACCAGAGCTGCAAAAAAATAAGATGACACATCATTGCATGGCTTTTGTGCCATGGGCTAAAATCCTTCTTAGAAGCAACAGCAATATTTTATTTTGGTGACTCACTGTAATTTCGTACTTCTATGCACAAGTACAGTGGGGAATACGTTATTCTTTCCCAATAAACGCGTTTACGCTAAAACTATTATTTCCATTGCAAACAGTTTGGAGCCAGATCAGACGCCGGGTAACCCGGCGTCTGACCAGGCTCCAAACTGTTTGCCACTCATATTAACATGAACAGTCAAAAATGTAGAAAAGTTGTGGGTTTTTTACATTTTATTGCAATACTTTTACGTTTCTTTTGCGTTTAAACGGGAAAGAATAACGTCTTCTCCACTGTAAAATGATTGCAAACATAGAGCAGATGTTTGGTGCATTTGTTGAAATATGAGGATTGATATGATACTATGTTTCTAGTAAAGTAAAGTACCAGTTAAAGTCTACTTTCAGTCCGAATGACCGCTCAGCCGACTGTACATTTACCCTCTGATCATTGAGCCATCTTGCCTACAATATTGAGCACTGCTAACATATGGCGCTAAAGCAGCCGCAGTACCGGCTCAGACCCTCACAGGTACCCATTTAAACCCCTCGGTGGAGAGGAGCAATTCGCGGTACATGTCTTGCTCAAGGACATTCCTGTACATCATCAGGGATTCGGAAAAAATCCCCTAGTCAGACCGCTGGTCCGGCGGGGGATCGAACTCACGACCCCTGATACCGTAGTCCAACAGTGTTACCACTGGACTACTACCGCCGGTTTCTAGTAGAATATTACATATGTTAAGTTAACCTGTACCTGACCATCAATTTTTATTCACAAATAACCTTGACACTTTGGCAGTGTGCACTGATTTGCATTATGTTTGCAATTAAATTCAATAACTCAATCTGTCTCCAAAATATAACCTGAGTTTGAAGCTGAATCGCAGATAAATGTACGATGTAATACTGTTATAAATCACATTAGTCACCAATTACAATTTATATATCACTCTATGGAAGCAGTTATATCGTATATAGTTATTGTTTTATCCAGCAGAACATAGGGATATGTTAACAGACCATTGCGTCCACAGCAATTGTGTTTTTTCCCGTTTAATGCAAAGTATTGTCCACTTAGTCCTTTATCCTGATACCGTCTTTTCTAATACAGTAGTTTGTATTATAGTATCAAATTAAGATGTAAGTTATTTTAACAAATAATTGATCAGCGCATACAACTGTTAGTGTCCTGGTCAGAAATCAATCACTCGCCGTTTGATGATGATCCAAACTGTTTGACTGCTTAACCCATTATCCCATAGCCTGTTTCTAGTATTGAAGATAGTTGACACCTTAAAGCAGGATGAAAGTAAAGCAGAATGTGCCTTAAGGCACATTCTGCTTCACTTTCAGCCTGCTTTAAGCTACTAAATTGTATCTGCTAAAATATATACAATATTTCTTATGGTTCATATTCTTGGCTTGATAAATTGGAACTATTTTATTCAGTGGAGAAATAATATAAAGGCGTAAAAAGGCGAATTTATTGGGTAATGGGAATAGAAAAATGAAATGAATTGCACAATATTTTCCTATAACCTCATACTCACGTTAACATATAACCATCACTACTTATATTTCACTTTCTTATAGAGGCCCGTTTCATAAAACTTCGTACGACAAATGTTGTCGTAAGTCAGATTATAAAAGTCTCAATTATTATTTATTTCTCCATCTAATCCTGTCTTGTGACATATTTTTGAAATCGTTTTGAAAAGACAATTCCAAAGAGATGTCACAAGACAGGATTAGATAGAGAAATCAGAAATTAAATGTAATTTAAAGTTTTAATTTACGACAACATTTGTCGTAAGAAGTTTTATGAAACGGGCACCAGACGCTGCTAGACTCCATTCATCATTTGAATTACATTTTAGTCTCGTTTCAAATTTAACATTTCCAGCAATTTTGTCAAATTATTGCGACAAAGAACTCTGTCAGATATATGTACATGTATAACGTTTACCCTTTCTCGCCAAGCTCAACAACACAGCTCATTATGCGTACAAGTATGGCTCTCGGTCAGATGCTACATTACGCGACGTTTGATCAGGATTAAAAGTGTTTTACACTCATATTGATGTTTCCGAGATCAAAAACGCATACAGTTCCAAGTTTTATAAACAAACAAGAAACTTTTAAGCAGACGGTAATGTGGCAGTAAATAATTTATACCTTTTTAGCTCGCCTATTCGGAGAATGGGGGGGGGGGGGGGGGCTTATGGAATCACCCCGGCGTCGGCGTCGGCGTTGGTTTTCCATGGTTAAAGTTTTGGGGTAAGTGTTGTAATGCACTAATACATCATGAAATATTTGTATTAGAAAGCTGATATTTGGATTGGAGGTGCCCTGTGGGTTGAACATTGATGTTGCGTAGTTTAAATTTTAAAAAAAGTTAAAATTAAGTCAAAATTTTACCTTTTGTGGACTTAGGTTTTTCGGCTGATTTCTCATGGTTAAAGTTTTGGGGTAAGTGTTGTGATGCTCTAATACTACTTGAAATAATTGTATTAATAAGCTGAAATTTGGAATCAAGGTGCCCTGTGGGTTGAACATTGATGTTACGTAGTTAATATTTTAAAAAAAGTTTACATTTAGTCAAAATTTCACCTGTTGAGGACTTAGGTTTTTTGTATTAGGAAGCTGATATTTGGAATGGAGGTGCCCTTGGGTTGAACATTGATGTTGCGTAGTTTAAATTTTAAAAAAAGTTAAAATTAAGTCAAAATTTTACCTTTTGTGGACTTAGGTTTTTCGGCTGATTTCTCATGGTTAAAGTTTTGGGGTAAGTGTTGTGATGCTCTAATACTACTTGAAATAATTGTATTAATAAGCTGAAATTTGGAATCAAGGTGCCCTGTGGGTTGAACATTGATGTTACGTAGTTAATATTTTAAAAAAAGTTTACATTTAGTCAAAATTTCACCTGTTGAGGACTTAGGTTTTTTGTATTAGGAAGCTGATATTTGGAATGGAGGTGCCCTTGGGTTGAACATTGATGTTGCGTAGTTAATTGTTTTTTAAAACGTTTAAATTTAGTCAACATTTCACCTTTTGTGGACTTAAAGTTTTGGGACTGAAATTTCAAAGTTAGTTAAGGAGTAAGTGTACTGCATGACATATTTGCAGTAGGAAGTTGATATTTTGAATGGAGGTTCCCTGTGGCTTGAATATCAATGTACTGATACACTTTTCTTTTAATAGTTACCTATTTAAGAAAGGTTTATTTAGGCGAGCTTTGCTGTTCTCCGACAGCTCTTGTTTTTTACGAAATAACAGCAGTAAAAGGTCTGAAAGAATAGTTAAGTATCACGATTATAACAATTGAAAACTATGTATTATATCTGCGCTTTAGGCAAGTGGTTACTTAAAGCAAGATATAGGTTAGATCTGACAGCGTATGTTTTAGTTTGCTTACTATCTAAGAATTTTCTAATGAGTGGAACAATACTGTTATATAGTGGAGAAGGAGTTATTCTTTCTAGTTTAAAAACTCGCAAAGGCGAAGCGGTAAGGTGTTAAACGATACAGAGTCTTGAACTAATTGACACTTTATCAACAAATGTGATTCATACAGTGGAGAATCTGTTATTCTTTCCCGTTTAAACGCAAACGTACGCAAACGCAAAGCACTAAAACGTAGAAAAGAACAACTTTTGGACAATTCTGATAATTCTTGTTTATCTTGGTGGCAAACAGTTTGGCTCCAAACTGTTTGCACTGCAAATAATAGTTTTAGCGTAAACGCGTTTATTGGGAAAGAATAGCAGATTCTCCACTGTAAAAGCCTGATCAGACTCCGGGACACTGGTGTCTGATCAGTCTTTAGTTTGTTTGCAATGGGAATTTTTAAGCACAAATGCGATTATTGGGAATGAATAAATTATCCATTGTATATAATGATAAAAAAGAAGTCGGCGTCTTGTAGACAACGTGGGTGGGTGAATGTTTCATTGGCTTTCTAGGGAAATCATTTCAAAGTACAATTTAGACAATTTACAAGCACGTGGTTAGTTATAGTCGCCTGAATATAATTCATCAAAAAAACAAATTAAGGTAAAATAAAAAGTGCTACCCGTACGGGGAAAGTGGTCTTAAAGATTTGTTTCAATGATACAATGTTGAATTGTTTAATATATTATTGTTTTACTTTTAACCCCTTCACTGCCTTACCCCGAGTACGATGGTTACTTGCAAACAGTTTGAATCCTGATCAGACGCCGCGTCACGCGGCGACTGATTAGGATCCAAACTGTTTGACACTCATTTCAATATTTCTTCAATCAAAATACATAAAAAAATAATTTCAAAAAGAAAGGCAGCCGACAATTGTTTAAAATTGATGACGTCACGGCAGTGAAGGGGTTAAAATAAACGAAAAGCAAGCAACAATAGCAAATGCCAAACTTATTGATTCTGGAAAGACCCACTTGATTTTGATCGACACTGTTTTACAGCCTTATTGTTTTTATTTCATCAATTTATGATAAAGTGACATGTACATGTATATGTATTTTGCTGACGACATTTATGAAGCAGGCGATAATTTAGCACAATTAGATAAGTCATTAATCTTTACAGGCTGAATAACAAAACCCAGGCAACGGATAATAAAAAGCATAGGAACACTAAATATTGCATTACATGCTATTCCATTATCATAAATCAACATTTGAAATGCTAACAGCGAGCTAAAGTGTATTAAACGGCAAAAGCACCTTGCTATTTCCAAATAATTGACGTTAATTGCACCAATTCTACAGTCGACAGCAGCAAAACAAAGCAAAACCCTTATCTTGATATTTATCTACCAAACATTGTCTTCTTTAGAACTCTTCGTATTTCGTTTGCTAGTGTCTCTACGTCGGATAATGTCATCTGTATAAAAACGGTCTGCAAATGTCAGTTAATTCAAATTCAGTGTGCTGTGGATTATACTCTCTAAAGCAAAATCCAACAACAACCTCATGTACAGTGCAGAAAACGTTATTATTTCCCGTTTAAACGAAACGAAACGCAAAGCACTAAAACGAAGAAAGGTACAACTTTTGGATAATTCTTACAATTCATTTTATCTTGGTGGCAAACAATTTGGAGCCTGATCAGACGCCGGGTTACCCGGCGTCTGATCTGGCTCCAAACTGTTTGCAATGGAAATAATAGTTTTAGCGTAAACGCGTTTATTGGGAAAGAATAACGTTTTTTCCACTGTACATGTAATATTACAACGGAAACGCTTTAAGTCATTCCCTATAATAAACGCTTTGGTAATAAAACATAAATGTAAATTGTACACAGTTTGAAGCTAGATCAGGGTCCAATGTTATTAAGCGTTTGAATGTTCACAAGCATTTGCCTCAGAACGATCTCGGACTCAACTGTTACAGTGGAGAAAACGTTATTCTTTCCCAATAAACGCGTTTACGCTAAAACTATTATTTCCATTGCAAACAGTTTGGAGCCAGACGTAGGGTTACCCGACATCAAATCTGGCCAAACATTGTTTGAATTGGAAATAAATGTCTTAGAGTAAACGCGTTTATAGGGAAAGAATAACGTCTTCTTCAATGTACATGTACATACAGTGGATAATCTGTTATTCTTTCCCAATAAACGCGTTTACGCTAAAACTATTATTTGCACTGCAAACAGTTTGGAGCCAGATCAGACGCCGGGTAACCCGGCGTCTGATCAGGCTCCAAACTGTTTGCCACCAAGATAAACATGAAATATCAGAATTGTCCAAAAGTTGTTCTTTTCTACGTTTTAGTGCTTTGCGTTTGCGTACGTTTGCGTTTATAGGGGAAAGAATAACAGATTCTCCACTGTATATACATATACATGTACATACCTAAATATACAATTTTCGATTTGTTGACATTAAGTTATCTTTCCGTATCAAAAATAAAACAATATTTTGCTTAACAAAATAGATTTTCAAAATGATAATGATTATGACGATGTTTTCTCCAATTATTTCGAGATTTGTTCGGATCATGTTTGGAAAATCGCTGTAGACTCCTTGATTTCCAAACAGGATTTGGGTCGTCCCCTTATGAATAAAGTAGCACTAGGGTTGTACCAATTAGTGAGGGCGCCAACTCTCAAAAGACCCTTAAATAACAATGATTTGCAAGCGGAGATGCAGAAAATTTCTAAAGGTATATTTGAATAGTATAGACCTTCCCGAGTTTGGAAAGGCCGGATGCCAAGGCTGAAAGTGGTCAGGGACATTTTTACAAGGGCGATAACTCTGACCTTCAATTATTGCATTTTAACACTACTTGTATATTTCCTTTACCACTTTAGCTAGGGACACCAAATTTGTTGTGTAAGTACATCTTGGGATGATAGAGTGTCACGTACTACATTTAGGTCACTGCGACCTTGACCTTGACATTCGACCTCATTTTTAAAAAAAAGCTTGTCCGGAGCATATCTTCTGTAACGTATTAGCTAGGAATAGTTAATTTGGTGTGTAAAAACATCATGAGAAGGCGGAGTGTTGCGTACTACTTAAAGGTCACTGTGACCTTGACCTTGACCTTTGACCTCAATTGTAAAATGTGTGTATGCTTGTATATATATAACTCATTCTGTCCTGAGTATATTTCCATTACCACATCAGCTAGAAATAGCAAATTTGTTGTGTGAATACACTGTGGGATTGCGGAGTATCGTGTACTCCTTTTAATTTACTGTGACATTGACCTTGACCTTTGACCTCAATTCTTTTTAAAAACATTTTCTGGAGTATATCTTTTGTACCGTATCAGCAAGGAAAAGCAAATTTGGTGTGTTTATACATATTTAGATGGCGGGGTGTTGAGTACTTCTTTAAGGTCACTGTGACTTTGACCTTGACCTTTGACCTCAATTCCAAAATGTGTGTATGTGCATATGTATGTAACTCATATTTTCCGGAATATATTACCTTTACCACGAAACTTCACACACATATTCACAAAAATCAGCCCTTTTAAAATGCCATCGTAAATATCAATAAACTGAGAGTCGGCGATGTCTCGTTTGTTTGAGCAGGCTCCCCTTTGTTTAAGTTGAATATATAAATTTCCAAATATCATTTAAACATTTTAATAGATCTACACAGAACCGTAATATATAATTCTAGTGTATCGTAACGCCAGTTGAATCATTCCTCACATTAACTATTCCGAGTTTGTATGATTAAATTCAACTGCATTACGTTAGGATTTTTTGCCTTTTTCGTATTATTTTCAAAATATGGTCACGCAGATGGACATTGTGTATTTAGCGAGTTGGTTAGAAGGCAAATCAGCAGCATAGGTATCAGAGTATTAGTTTTATTTTCTTCAAAATTTGACGTCTGCTTTAATGTTATCACAATTGATATCTAGCTACATAATTATTGTTAATATCATTCATACATGTATCGTATAGCCATGTCGCTCACATGTGTCATGTAGGCTAGTGTACCTTTCTTTTTACTATGTGGTGTTCATCTGAATCGAATGACATTTCATTTTCGTCTGACTGACGCAAACTGACGTACATTAAAGAATATTTTGTGGTGTTTATTTTTTATTTTACTGTAGTTCAGTAATATCGCAACTACATGTAGTGTGTATGGTGTGAATTACAATGTGTAAGTGTCCGGTTTGCGATGATGGAAATGTGCCACTCTGCCGGTCGGGCATTGGTTAATTTCTATGCTCCAAATTCCATCATAATGGCTTGAATGTTTTGTCACATATTTCATAGCCTACTGGTCGTCTCCTTCGCTATCTACATAGGCACAGCTAACCCGGTTGTCACATATATCGTCATCGCCAGTACATGTGTCAGTTGGCTGCAAATTTTCTTTTTGGCATTTGCATCGCCTCGATGAGCAATAGCTTTTGCATGCGCATCTTTTGAAATCAATTATTGCAGTATGTATTTTGTCATTTTAATCAGAACAAGGTGGTTATTTCCAACGGTGCCCCAACTAGCGGTAACTGGGGATGATAGTTCGAGGTATTGCTTTGTGGCTGATTTCCAGTTAAAAGACTGACCAGTACGTTTGTAATTATTTCCCTTCGTAAATGTTCGACACTATCGATGTTTTCTTCTAGCATGTCGCTGTATAAACAGACACTGCCTGTGTCGCAGCTTATGTTGCACGTATTGATATGTCTACTGGGTCCTCTCCAACTTCTCCATGTCCTTCAAGCAATTACACTATTCGTGACAATGGTGATTCAACGTTTCTTCCTCATTCCATAAAATGCACTATTAGAGGCACAACCCTCAACGCATGTATGACCGGCAAACATTTGAAAATGTTTCTAAAAGGTCTGATGCTTTTGTCGTGCATATGAATAAAACGTTTTATTTGGCGTTTGTATTTTTGATCCAATGCTATTCTTTGACAAATTTCTGCCACTTCGGAATCCACAGAACAGTATTTGTAACATGGAGCTCTTTCATGACGAAATCTAAATGTGGAATCATTCTAGAGTTTGCCTCCTCGTGGTCAGACCGTAGTTCTTCTACACTTTCACAAGTGTTTCTCAGTACTTTTACTGCTTTATCTGTGTCTTTGAAACCGCCACCGATAAATACAGTCATATCATCTGGTAATTCATTTTCAAACTGATCAGTCAATTCTCTAAAAACGAATACCGCCTTGATATTGTCGACCTTGTTGACAGGATTTAAAAGTAACTTTGCTATTTGCCTTGATATGGGCGTTTTCGTTGTCTGATTTCTTATTTCCTGCATCTCTACATGCCCGTGCCTCGTCCTTTCTCCGGACTTGATAGATTTTTCATACTGGTAGTAATCCCCAACCAGAGCTGTGTATTTGAGTGCCACGCCTAAAACTACTGATGCAACTTTCTTAGAAACATCACCAAATGTTTTGCAATCAGACCTTTTGGTGCATATCATCCTAAGCAACATCAAGTCAATGACTAAAAGCCCTGGGTGTTCTTTTTTGTCAAGGTGCTTTATTTCCACCTTTCCTTCAAACCTAGGCAATGTTTTCTTCATGTTACCATCTAGATTGAATGGTGCCAAAGGAACGGGGTGAGCTCATATGAAACTAAAAGTTTCTAACGTCGATTTCCCGTTTTTTCCGGCTACAGTCAGCTCACTGAATAATTTTCTATGTTAACGGATTCAATCTTCTATATTGTCTTGATCTTCATTCGTTTGTTCATATAAGAGAATGTCTTGTTGTTAGGTTTGGCATTGGAGCCATGCAATCAATACGAAAAGTTTCGTCGAACACCTCAGCGGTCTGCAAGTGTCCAGATCTACGGGACAGTCAAATCATTTATTCTGGCCCCAGTGATTCATAAGCCCTTTCTCCGTTAGGGTAAGTGTATAGGTAGACCTTAATTTGGTTAGGATATACTCATTGGACCTGCATCCTGAATTGCTTGAAAGTAATATCGGGTTGGCCACTTCCAATTACGTTTCAACGTGGCTCAGACACAGAAGGGAACAAGTGACTATAATAAGGCCCCGCACTGGACACAACAGGCTTAACTCACATATGTTTACCAAGATGAAGAAAGCCCCTTCCCCTTGTGTACTTGTGGCCTTGAACAGCAAACGACTTGGCATATACTGCAGAGGTGCCCACATCTGGACGAGAAAAGGAAGTATATGTGGCCAGAGTCGATACCTGTACAGACCAAGCTATATGGACGGATGGAGGAATCTAGGAGGATCACATCGTCAATGGCAGAATCTGGACTGGCGTTGTAGACGGTTAACGCCAGTATGTAAGTAAGTAACATGGCTCAGACAAAAAATTCTTGAACAACGTCACTTTAACTGTTGATAGTGTAACCACATGTATGTTTGTTTAGAAAATTTATATTTAGTTGCATTCCAAAGAATTTAACCTACTCCATCACATAAGGGTATGTGTCGACGTATCTAAGTGCAGCAGTTTACCATTGCTTTCCATTAAAGATATTTCTAAGATCTTCAAATGCATCTATTAGAGTTATCACATTCATATGAATGAAATTATAATGTTTTTGTAACCCAGGACGCTCTTTATTGTACATATATGTCTAGTATTGTTTTTTCAAACGCCTTTATCCTGACACATGCGTTGGGTTATTTTCTGAGGTACACACTGATCAACATATTTAAATATGTACATGATACGTAATCGTTTCACTGCGCCATATGGCCATTTTGATGTCTGTCGATGCCATGAAACCAAATCCAATCAATTAATCACGAAGCTGACACGTTTGGAGTTTAAAAATGCCCCCGTTGATTTTTAGACTCATGAAATCAGCCTTTTGGTACAACGGTATGTTTCTTTTCGCGTATTTCCACATGGCGGATATGTATTGGCAGGTTTAATAATTACTAGAAATAGTATCATATGAAGGCTCATGGTATTTGTGAATCAACCGCTTCTATATAAAGACTAAACTCAGCTGTGGGACAAGACTTAACACATTGAAGAATCAGAAGATTCAGTTTATAGCAGTAATCTACATGTAGCATTTTAGGCATAATTGAAATAATGTGTTTCTTGCTTGTTTCTGATGCACGCATTTTAGTTTGCAAATTTAATGGCTGCCAATGAAGGGATGAGCAAGGGCCTTACCGTGTTCTGTCTGCGGATATTGCTATTGAAGTTTCTTTTCAAACATGAAGACAGGCTGATCGACTACCATACCTTGTGACTGGCCTTGGTTTATGTTGTTATATGGCTGTACGTAGGACTTCAATTCCTTGCCAAACTATTGAAGAACGGTTAGATGACTCAATGAACTGAGGCAACATGTATAGCATGGGTTGTTGAGTATTTATGCGATACTGGCAAAGTAAACAGTCCATAAAGGATCCATTTCAACACCAAGATGTGTACATGTTTCAACAGCATGTGCCCTTCGCTTTTCTGGAGAATTGCCACATGAAAGAGTATGCTGGTTGTATGTCCATGAACAGCCATATTATCATAAAGATGCTTTAGTGACAAATCTGTTGGTACAATATGTTATTTTAACATGAAGTTAAGTGACAATAATATATGTCGACAATGTTTATCATTTCATCAATACCATATAATGGCAATTGATTAGAATTAGATAATTTGACCTATCCAACACCGTCTAAAGGCAATTTTAATGTCAGCAATGAATTTATTGACCACAAATTAGCTAGAAATCATGTGTCACACCTAGTTCCAAGACAAAAATAATTCCGGGTATTTTCAAAATGGCCGACAAAATGGCTGACGGCAGACATCTTGAATTTTAGATGTTTTGATTTTCATTTTCCAATGGTTTTATGCAATTCCCATACACAAAAGGAAAATTACCATCATGATTCGAAGAGAAATTCACGTATCATGTCTACTAATAAGTTTATATACTGGGAAATAAGAAGCTTGAATTCAGTATTCAGGGGCAGATAATCAATACTAATTTTCCGAGTCATCCGGCGGCCGTTTAACTTCAAACAAGTATCAGTCTGTAGAGAATACTTGCACCTTTAAAATGATATAGGTCTCATAAATTCTGGCTATTTGGGGACCTAGGGTCCAGTCAGCCCTGAAACTAGCTGGCATGCTTTCTGTTTATAAGAATTAACATTGAACGTTGGTGGGTGGGGTAAGTAAAATGGCTGTAGAAAAAATTCTGACCACTTTTGAAATTGGCATCCGCATAAAAGCTTCATAAAAATGCATTACGAATTCGGCAATATAAATGAAAATTTTCTGCATCACCACTTGCAAAAAAAAAATTTCACTGGCCTGGGCGCCCTTACTAAATGTCTAAAATCCATCGAAACACCTTAAAACCGATAAAACAGTAAACATTGTCCTGTTTTAAATGTAGGGTAAACATAAATATAGAGCTACAGTATCCTTAAATAAAAAAGTCAACAAATGCAAATGCAATGACATATAAAACGTTTATAGGTTGAGTTTATTTTTCATTCTGAGTGCCAAACAGTGACCTGATCATGTGCTGGGTTGTCCGGCGCCTGATCTTGCTTCTAACCGTTAAAGGACATATTAATCATCACTCAGATTATCATAAATCCTGAGGATATGTAAAAGGAAGATGTCCATGATGTCATTGTCTACTTTTTGTTGCATTGTAAATGCGTTTTGTTATGTTTCGACATGCAATAATAACGTCCTCTCCACATTACCCATAGTCTAGTAGCTTAAATTATCGCATGATGGCAGATGCTATAAAGATATTTATTTTACCAATTATGGTACTGTTCAAATGGCACTGCCGTAATTATACCATAAAACGACTGTATATATATAATATCTACAGCTTTATTGTCGGTTTTATAGCAATTTAATAACCAGTTGGTAGTTAATCATATGCTATCATCACAGGCTGGTATTTCTAGGAAACTATGCTTCTTTCGTTATGGTGGATACGGTTTTTATTCCGCCCTAAACTATGTTATTATAAGTACAGATAAATCTAACTATTACGACCACTAAAATAGAGGCTTCTGGTTGCATAAAAGAAAGATGACGACTTAAAGCAATGTGACAGTAAAACAAATAACTCCTTTAGGAACTTTCTGTAGTGTTGACATCTTGATTTAACCATAACCCAATAGAAGCGCCTTTCACATGTAGCGCATTTGATTTGTTTCTCCACAGTAGTGGCTAGTTCAAATTTATACAGACATATAAATAAACCATTTTCTAAATCCTAGCAGATACGTATAGTACCTAAAACCAGACTGAAAGTAAAGCAGAATGAGTATGTACTATCAAATAACTGACTTATGTTGCACGATAAAGTTAAAGCACCGCTTAATCATCTGTAACATGAACTATTTCACTGTAATATTGTTTTTCTCTTGTGACACTTTCAACCTAATAACTATAGTCTGCTTTAATACTCTTTTATTTCCAGGCACGATTTAACCAATTACTCTATATCCTGTTTGTAGCTTTGATACATGTACCAGTAACCACTTACAGCAGGTTGAAAGTAAAGCAAAATGTGTATTAAGGCACATTCTGTCTTCCTTTCTGCATGTGTTAAGCTTTCGTCAACTAGAACGTAGAAACTATTTCTTAGGGTGCATATTCATGATTTTTATAGATTTATTTTCTTCAGCGGAGGAAATAGAACATAGGCGTAAAATATCTGGTTCCAATCTGCTTGGAATGGAAATAATCGATTTAGCGTACACGCGTTTACTGGGTTAGAATAACGTCTTCGACACTGTAATACAGTACTCAAACGGATAAATACGTTTCATATACCATAGTACATACAGTGGAGAATCTGTTATTCTTTCCCGTTTAAACGCAAACGTACGCAAACGCAAAGCACTAAAACGTAGAAAAGAACAACTTTTAGACAATTCTGATAATTCATGTTTATCTTGGTGGCAAACAGTTTGGAGCCTGATCAGACGCCGGGTTACCCGGCGTCTGATCTGGCTCCAAACTGTTTGTAAAAGAAAAAATAGTTTTCGCGTAAACGCGTTTATCGGGAAAGAATAACAGATTCTACACTGTACCATAGTAAATACACAGGACATATTTTTGTTAATTAATCATTTCACTTCCAATTTTACCCACGCTGTATCCCATTCACAGACAAAATACTATGTTGTTTAACCCATTTACATGTATAACCAGTGGATTCTTTCATGTTTATATATTGGATTAGTCCATTTTTATCAAAGGGATGTCTGGTCAAAAATTTCATTTCCATTTTGTTTTTTGTTGAAATTTCTATCAGCAAACATAATGCGGCGTCTGATCAGAGTCTACACTGTTTGCCTATGTACCATTTATGGGATCGTGTGCACAAATTGGTTGATCAGATCGCATTGATGTATTTTCAGCTTTGCTCTTGATCATTACTGCTTCACTATGGGTCCTGCTTATTTAATTTTGCTTTAACAATTTTGTGTTGACTACTCCTAAGCCCTTTTACCGCTTTTATACCGTATGTTTTAAAACTGTGGTCTACACTGTTGTTGTAAAGCTAGACTTAATGCAAAATTAATGAAGAACTATGGGTATTACTTTCAAACAGTTTTGATTCGCAATATGCGGCGTCTGATCATGATCAAAATGATTACGAAGTAATCTTCAGTCGCTTAATGTAATAAAAAGGTAATGTATCATCTACATCTTACAAGATCAAGGCATATTAAGTTCTGTATGAATGGTCAAGGTAGAGAGAGAGGATACTTCAATGGAGATTTTTTTTGTCTTACCGTTTAAGCAATACTAACCCGAAATGAAAACTTAAAAAAATGTTGCAAATGACAGTTCATAGTTTTGAAGTACATGTATATATTATATTATGTTTATCTAAGTCTAATTCATGCTCAAATTTTGAGTACTAATCATATACCATATACAATAAGTAAATGACCATTCATATTTTGAATAATAAGAGACTATCTTCTAGTACATGACAACAGTATCATACATGTAACCTATTGTTATTCCATGAATGTATATACACCGCCTACTCTTCGAAGCTTATCCACAAGTCCAGCCCTCTCGAGAAATAGCGTTTACACGAATTGAACGGCATTTTTGTCAATGGGTTTGAATGTGGCGAATATAAATATTCACAGTGTAAAACTTAAGTATTAGCCGCTTATTAAAATAAAGAAAATTAATGGTTAAAAACTAAAATTAGAATTCAATAACTTAAGATTAAAAGAATCACGTTTGTGTAATTAAGACATTGTCCATAACATCCAAACATCTATATCTATCAGATCGAGAAAATATTAGCAGCTGAAA
The DNA here is from genome assembly GCA_922989275.2 of Gari tellinella. Taxonomy (NCBI): domain Eukaryota; kingdom Metazoa; phylum Mollusca; class Bivalvia; order Cardiida; family Psammobiidae; genus Gari; species Gari tellinella. The sequence continues at coordinate 55,012,958 of OV277866.1, forward strand.
CTTGTTATGGTTAAAACTACAGAGACATATAAATGTAAAAAACGGTAAATTCATTACTTACTCGTAGATAAAACTAAAGTATGTTTACAACTCTCAGTTGCAAACCTTTTCGGCGTCAGATCAGGCTCCAAATCGTTTGCAATGTACGCCTACGTAATTGTCAACACACAAATGTATTAAATTGGCAAATATTACACCGTTCCCACGCAAATCTGTGTCAGGAAAAGTAAATGATGTTTAGTGCAATGATGTCAAAAAATAGTTTTCCATAAAAGTAATTCATTTCGTAATCTGTAACAGATTAAGTCAGAAGCATGAATATTTTATACATTGCAGAACTAATCTCAAATCTTACAGTGCAGTAATATCGAACTGTTAAAACGATTAAACGTGTAACGTAGGCGTTTAAGAAAGACAAATACGATTTAAGGCAAGATAGAAGTAAACCAGAAGGCTCTTTAAGCAGTTTTCTGTTTTGATTTAATTTCATCTTGCTTTAAAACTTCGAATTAATTCAATGTGTTAATTGTGTGTTCGGTTAAGTGATGGTTTAACAGTGGAGAATGCGTTATTCTTTCCCAATAAACTCGCATGATATTCTGAAACAATTAGTTTCGTTACAGTTTGCAGCAATATCTGACACCGGGTAATACGGTGTCTGCTTAGACTCCAAATTGTTTGCAGCTTATACCGGGGTATTCAAATGAATCGGTAACATTTTCAAGAATTTTTTCATATTTCAGATGCTAGTGCATTGCGTACTGTTCAACGGGAAACAATAGCGTCTTCTCTAACGTACTCCAGTAGAGAAATCGTTATTTGTTCCCAATAAATGCGTTTACGCTAAAACTTCAATTTCAAATGCAAACAGTTTGGAGCAAGATCAGACGCCGGGTTACCCGGCGTCTGATCAGGCTCCAAACTGTTTGCCTTTCAGATTTAAATAAATAGTCAGAACTGTCGAAATGTTGATATTTTCTCCTTTGAATTGCAATGTGTTTGCGTTTCGTTTGAGTTTAAACGGGAAAGAATAACGTCTTTCCCACTGTAGATCATTAGAACATTACTGTAGTGTGGTGAACATTGGTTTATTTAGTGAGTAAAAGACGACATCGCATCAGCGGTACAGAAATTGCAAATATAAATTTAACTCATCTTAATGAACACGTTGCACTGGCAGTATGATGAAAGGAACTGATTAGTTTGAAAATGCCATTCAGTAGCAAATTTGAAACATGCTGCAATGAATCCTGTATGTGCATCTTGGAGCTATTAAATCACGGACCGGGATGCATTAGCTAACGTCTCGTTAGTTAGTCAAACAAATTTGATAATACAACATCAAACGCTTAGCAAATAGTTGAAGTTATCACAAAATAACAATTAATGATTTTATTAACGGATATCCTGGACTGATTAATAATTATGATTTGGTTTCAGCCTGAGGACTGAACTGATTTATTTGACTCATTTTTAGACACTGGACTAATGGAAGTATTTTGGGAAATAGCGTGTCGTTAGATCTTAATATTGCAGTTAACCTAAGTATGCCTAGATTCTATTAAATGGGATAAAGGCAAATAATACAGACTCAGCTCATACGTATCCTAATGCGGCGTCTGAGCTGACCTTAGATTGCTATCATGAAATTATATTAAACATAAAATGAACACACATCCTAACTTAAGGTATCCTTTAAATGATAATATCGGACACATCCAAAACATAAGCATTGATTAATCCTCTTTGCACATAAAAGGTTGATCTTGTATTAAGCGATCATTTTACAGAAGGCCAAACGACGGAATTGGTTTAGTTTGTTTGTTACTTATTAATGCAGGGTATAAAATTACGTTAAGTTCGTATTGGAGCTATCTGCGTGACTTTTTATTTATTATTAGTATTATACCAGATGTATATAGCGTTATTTTCACACAGGAGTTGTGGGTTCATAGGCGCTTCATAAGAAATTATATAAAATTGATATACCTGCAAGCGAGAAATGACAAATAATAAATTACTTGACAACTGGCCGGAATTCAATGTATGTGACAATTTAATTTTAGGCCTATATGTAATAGTCACCAATTTGTGCCCACGATTCCATGGGACATAGGCAAACAGTGTAGACTTTTTGCTGATAGGAATTTCAATATTTAACAAAATGAAAATGAACATTTTGACAAGGCATCCCTTTGACAAAAAATGGACTAATCCAGTATAAAACATGGACTAATCCACTTGGCATAAATGGGTTAAGTTAAACTTATCGCACAATGAAACTAATGCACAGTTACATATGAAAAGATTCAGGCACCAAATATGCAGTAATTGTAGCAAGCAAACGGTTACGTCCCTTATCGTATTTTGCACGTGGTCCTAAGAGGACATCGGACGAATAAAATATAAATGCATAGCATTTTTTAAACCATTAAATGTTCATGATAATATTCCAAAACCTGTCAGTTCTCTCACGATATCTCTATTTTATCAGTTTCTATTTAATTATAGCCGAAGCGTGCCAAGTATTAATTATCAGGAGTTAGGATCTATACAGCCGCTTAAAAACTAAACATTTGGCAAGTGATTATGTCTGTCGATATTGTCGAAATTCGTTTTCATGAAGATTGCACTGGAGCTCAGTACTGTTTTAAAAGTTTGGAGAAGAAGATAAACATTTAACCCTCAGTCTCCATACTATGTCATTTGTAACAATACTTCATGCAAGTAAAAGCATCACCGTGTTAAACAGTTTGGATCAAGATGAGACGCCAATAATATTGGCGACTCATCTTGATTCAAACTATTTGCAATAGTTACATGCATAACCCTGAGTGCAGGGGCCTGTCTTACGAAATGTCGTACGACGAATATTGTAGTAAGTAAGTTTATAAAATTCCCAGAAATTATTTATTTCTCCATCAAATCCTGTCATTTGATATCTCTTTGAAATGGTATTGACAAGACACCCAGAAGACTTGTTCACGTTTTGGTTAATCAAATGATCGATAAGGGAACATAATAAGTTAACCCACAAGAGAAACTTAGTATAGAGAGAGTTAAAGGGCCCTTTTGTAATAGCTTTGTTCTTCACTGATCAGCTGCCTTCAGGCTACATACAATCCACGTTTACACGTGACCACTGATGAAGGCAAATTGTTTTACCAATTAACCTTTTTAGTGCTAAACAATGATGTCCCTTTTACGACACTTGTATCCTGATAAGAAAACCCGGCATCAGATCACGCCCTCAATTGTTGACACTCAGATAACGGACATATTTAAATTGACACAATTTAAAGAATATGATTCTGTTTGTCGAAAGTGGAAGGATAAACGTATTGCACCACTGTTACAGTGGAGAATCTGTTATATTTTCCCAATAAACGCGTTTACGCTAAAACGTTTATTTCCACTGCAAACAGTTTGGAGCCAGATCAGACGCCGGGTAACCCGGCGTCTGATCAGGCTCCAAACTGTTTGCCGCCAAGATAAACAAGAATTATCAGAATGGTCCAAACGTTGTTCTTTTCTACGTTTTAGTGCTTTGCGTTTGCGTACGTTTGCGTACGTTTGCGTTTAAACGGGAAAGAATAACAGATTCTCCACTGTATCATTCGGTACATGTACATAGTGTACAGTGAATACTGCGATTGTAACTCAAGTTTAAAAGTAACAGAACGCTATAGCAATGCAATTAAATGTAGTAAAAATTGCTGTTAAAAAGTGTTGACGAATTATGTTAACCAGATTTGTAATCAGTTTGAGTCTGATAGGTTCAAAATGGTAACGATTGGCATTCGGTTGAATTGGCATATTCGAGTTTATTGATAAAAATCCCCTATCGAACTGTATCAATGATAAGCCAATCCCAGTCTAGACACTGTGATGGTACCTTGAATATGGTTGGACTTTCACGTGTACATCATGTATGTCTGGAAAGCCATCCAATGCATTAATGTTGCTATCTCATCATTTTGTGTGTGTGTACTTTTAATGTAGACACATCTATCTGCATAGTCGGTATGGCAAACAGCTATCTAGCTATGCTCGAACGTCCAATATACCATGCACGTAAAAGCGTATATTGTAGTACGTTGCTACCTTCACTGCCTTATCCCGAATACATATATTATTTGCATGCATTTTGAATTAATATCAGATGCCGCATAACGGGGCGTCTGATCAGGATCCATACAGTTTGACCCGCGAATATTTATTCTTTGAGCTAAAATAGATCTACCTAATCTTTAAACTTTAGAAATAAAACCAGACGACATTTTCTTAAGCTGATGACATCATGGCACTGGTCAGGTTAACCCTTTGAACCCTAGTCACGCCTATAGGCGTCCTTTTCAAACAGTGTACATGTGAATAGTACACTTGTCCTACGCAAACAGTGAAGACCCAGATCAGAGGGCTCCGAAAGGAGCCCTCTGATCAGGGTCTTCACTGTTTGTCATAATGCCAAACATTGACAAAAACAACCCTTAAAAGTCAGAAATGGACTAGACTAAAATGGAAACTGGAATTGTCGATTTAAAGTTTCAGGGAGGAAAGAGTTAAACAGTAAGATTAACGTTTTACTATTGTGCATACATGTATATGGAGTTCCGATCATATTATACAGTCTGTTCCTTTTGCAATTATTCACAATGAAAAGCTCGTTTAAATTTCATGCATCTCTGCTATTCCACAAAGGACTATTTAATATCTCCGGAACAATTAAAATGTCAAAGAGGCTGTCCGGTTTAATTGATATGCCGAATAAATGCGGATTTAAGTTCTCATTTAGAAACGAGCACAGGTTTGATTGATTTATTACTTTAGAAATAGTCCATCTAGTTACTAAAAGATTGATCTGGCAATAAACAATTTGCAATTAGCATAAGTGTTTTAATACATACATGTATGCGTTATTTCGGCAATAATGGCATGTCATTATTTTACATAGTTGAAAAGCCTCGGAAAAGGATTATTTAATTTATAAAAGTGAATATGCTAACTTTCTAAAGCACAGTCTTATCTTATGGCAATTTAAAGATTACTCTCTACTGTTACTGCAGTCATTATATTTAGAGATGTTTGAGGTTTTATTTGATTCTCCAGCTGGGTCTTCATTTAAATGTCGCAAAATCAATCCTAACATAACATTTTTTTTAGATTCAAATTATGCCCCGTCCCTTATAATTATAATATGGAATTTAATTAAATTTATATTAGTTAATGATATAAAATGGAAGATGTTCGTTTGAGTTTTGTTTTTACGAACCGCGACACATAGAATAGTCATATAATGCCAGTGTACATGCATGTGTCTGAATATATGGGTGTCACGTTTTGGTGGAGTCTTACCACTGCCAGTTCGGGAAGTGGGTGTCTTCTATCCTTTCCCTTCAAACTGGGGGTAAAGAAAATTGACGAAAGAATTTTATAACATAAGGTGCAAATTGTGCAAGAAAATCGTATGGCAATCCGTGCATATATTTAAGACTAATTTTCGAATCACCAAAACTACTGTATAATTCCAGACAGTAAAATAGTTAAGTTTTATAAATTAGCACCACCAAGACCAAACGAAACATTTCAAGTGTCCGGCTTGTCTATATGATTTCTCTCCTCCCGAGCCATCCAAAAAAAGACTACATAGTATTAACAGTGTATTCGATTACTGTGTGGCATTGACAAATGGTTAAAGAGCTCCCTCTCTACATCGACACACAATGGGAGACAAAAATATGTTCGTTGTTCGGAGGGAGTCGTTGTAGGGAGGAAAATTGACTTACATTTGCAAAAAGCTTGAATCCAGATTATATGCCACCTAACGCGGCGTCTAATCTTGATTCATGCTGTTTGCCACTAGTCAAAAAGTTGTTTTTTTCTATCAAAATGTCTAAAATGTAAATTTGAGAAAGAACAGCAGAAGACAATTTTAAGTAGACTATATTGCAGCCTTTAAAAGGCTTAAAATAGTTATACATGTACAGGGTTCCCTACCTACAACGGCCCTCCAAACAACAACTCCTTCTGTACAACGACTCTTGCCGCTGTTCACAAACAAGACATTTATATCCCATCTTTTCATGACAGCAATGTCGTCTACTTAAATTTGTCGTCTGCTGTTTTTCTCAAATGTACATGTAAGAGTGCATTTTGATGGAATACATATATTGACGAGTGACAAAGAGCTTAAATCCAGATCAATCTGTTTGTAAATGTAAACTTGTTTCCCTCTCTATAATGACTCCCTCCGAACAACGCACACAATATTTGTCTCCCATTTGATGCCGTTGTAGTGAGGGAGCGCTGTATTGTGTTGGGAACAGCGGCAATGGTCGTTGTAAGGAGCGAACCGTAGTTCGGAGGGCCGTTGTAGAGAAGGAGTACTGTATTTGGAATTTCTGACGATACCCCATAATGACATCATCTCATATAATGACGTAATTCAGAAAATAATCATTTGAGACAATAGGAAACACTATTTAAATTTAATCGTAATTGCATATGTTATCGGAGAAATCTTTTTACAACACATTGATGTTGCTTTCCTTTAATTCATGTTGCTACTGTTTTATCTTTGTATGTTTTAAACCCAATAACAGTTTTTACGAATCGTTTTCCTTATAGCTTAGTAGTTAAATTGAAAGGGTTTCATTCACCTTCAGAGTTTTGTGTCATTTGTTGTTTATGTGATAAATAGTCTAGAAAAACAAAATCGTGTGTTTCCAGATTTGATGTTTTTTAACTCGTTGGATAAACATAATGAGTTCATCGCCAACGAATAAACATTTATCCCGCACGTTAAACAATCATTGCTGGATTCACAATCTATCAATATCCAGTATACAGTAAAACTTCGCTATTACGACCACCAAATGGTACTAATTATCAGGTGATTACGACATGTGACTGTTTTAAGCAAGATGACAGTAAAACAGAAAGCTCCTGGGGGAGCTTTCTGTTTTACTGTCATTTTACTTTAAGCTGTCACAATTAATTAGCCTTCGTTATAGTGGTCGTAATGGAGTTTTTACTGTATATATATATCAAATATTATGTTGCAATGATACTACAGCAAAACACAAAATATATGTACACCGAGGAACACGGTGTTTGATTTGAATAACAACTGTTTGTCAATTGCGTTAATGTGTCAGACTAGGTACAGTAGAACCTCGCTATAACGACCACTTATTTGTGTCAATTAATATGCTTTCAGGACAGGTGACTGTTACGCGAGGTGACAGTAAAACAGAAAGCTCCTGCAGGAGTTTTCTGCTTTACTGTCACCGTGCTTTAAGTTGTCACCTGTCTTTTATACAATCAATTAATCTTATTTTTAGTGGCCGAAATAGAGAGGTTTTGCTGTACTGATCAAAGGCCAGTGTAAATAACCTCGTTTCCGGAAAAAATTATAAATTATGTGGATTCACCAAGTCGCTTTCAGCTCAATACCTACGGTAGTGTTTACATAAGACCCATACATTACGAGAATATCATCTTCTTGGAAATTGCATTCGAATTTTGATTTGAAGTTTTAAATTGCGGGCATTATTACTGAAGGAATCTTTATGTGGAAATACATATTAGATGCGTTATCTGATCTGAACCGAAAGAGCTGACAAATACAAATTTTGTCGTTATTGCAGTTGAAGGATTTTGTATATTGTCATTTTTTAATTGCGTATATTATATCTACTATACTGATGTCGGAGCTCAATTCTTTCGAGACCACTTTGGAGTACACATACGAGCCCTCGTACATCAAAACGATTGAATTCAGTTGAAACAGGTAAGACTAGTAAATGTACATTACCGACAAGGGTATATACTGAATGCAAAAAAATGTAAAACACAACCCTTTAAAGGACTATATATTATTGGAAACGGGAAATTGCCATTTCAAGTACCAGTAGCCCGTTCAATAAAACCGTACGGCAAAAACTGTCATAAGTCACAACTTTAAAATACATTTAACTTCTGATTTCTCTATTTAATCTCGTCTTGTGACATTATTCGATGGAGAAAAACAGAATAATTGAGACTTTTATCATCTGAATTATGACACCTTTTGTCGTGCGAAGTTTTATGAAACGGACTCCTGTTGTGAATAAGTGAAGTAAAGTGCGTTTAGTTTCTTTTTCTGAACAAGACATAACTGGAAAAGATCTTTTACTTTTTATTAACTATATTAAAGATAAAGTGTTTTTAAGTATTTGCAAAAGTTCATAGTGCAAATTAACGTTTTATTCACTTGCTTGTAATTTTCGTTCCGTTTAAGAGAACAGGTTTTGCAAAAATGATACATTATTCCCAAGTAATTTGCCAGAGTCGAACATGTCTTATATCATAAGAACAAAATTTTAAAAACGAATGAAAAAGTCTTACAATTGCAAGAAGGTTTTACTTCAATTACTGTTTTCTCATTTATGTATTAACAACATTTCATGACTTACTTTCGGTAACAATCCCTACCAGCAGTTCCCATGCTAAAATCATTATTTTCATGCATACTTGTATTACCGTGAATCATTGAAGCGACTTAGGTGAGGCCCGCGCCTTATATTTGATAGTTTGGTTAGTTAAACCCATTGGAAAAACCCTTTTGTGTGATTATGTAAGGGCCTCTCTATACAACTTGAGATTGATGACATTGGCCTTGCAAACTTTGCTACTGCTTTACTGTTACTTTCACGCCTGTCAAGAACAATGGAGGTTAGTCCATCAAAGGACTATGGAAATGTATTTTAGTCATTTGCGTAACGTGTATAAAATGCACTCATTACATGCATACAGTGGAGACACGTTATCCTTTCCCAATAAACGGGTTTACGCTAAAGCTATCATTGCCATTGCAAACAGTTTGGAGCCAAATCAGACGCCGGGTAACCCGGCGTCTGACAAAGCTTCAAACTGTTTGCCAATCAGATTAAAAACCATAATAGCGATTTGCGTTTGCGTTCGTTAGCGTTTAAAGGGGAAAGAATAACATGTTCTCCACTGTACTTGTATACTATCTATTGAACAACATCAGTATTCCAATAAACATGCACGAATATTGTACTGTACTGGCGTTGTTCTTTTTTGTTTACGCTAAACTAAGTTTAAACACAATGCAATAACATGTAGATAGAGGACTATCAATTTCGTTGAATTGATATGAAAAATATATCATGAGAATGGGTTGTTATCTGGTTAAAAACGAGTCCGCAAGACGATTTTTTTACCAGATAACAACCCATCGAGTAATATATTTTTTATATCTATTTAAAGAAATTGATTATTCTATTTATATTATATATATTGTAATGACGTTTTTACAGAAAAAAACACATACAATTAATAATTTACCTGCGACGTCACAAAAATTATTATGACGTGACGTCAAAAAAGTGATTTCGTCACAATAGATGATATCAACAGTGACGATATCAAATTTATCTTACTGAGAAATCTCTATAAATCATCGATAGTTTATCCAGAGAAGCGTAAATAAATAAGCAGTTAAAAGATTATTGGCATACGCACAATTTAAAGGTTTGCTTTCACGCGATTTTATACAAGTATCCTGCAACATGATATTCAGTTCTAGAATAACATTAACAATACAACTGTATACCGTGGCTCACAAATAAATATTTGGGGTGAATACCATACATAAAAAACACTTACATATACTAAGTATGTCGGTCAGTTCCCCAGAATGCTCATAAGATGTGTTATCAATTTATGTAAATGTATGAACATTCATGCCGTCACTGCTGGTGCTTTTCAATAATTGTTATCGAAGTCAGACGCAAATACAAAAAAAGTCGTCTTCTAAGTTTCGTTTATTCTGATTTAAGTTTAGGTTCTACTGGTTTCGAAGCAGAACAAGAAAAATAACATAAAAACTAAAGAAATACGTTTCAAAACTCTTGAAAACATAATTTTGGCAATCAGATATCTATGACTTGACTTCTGTCATAACTAATTAGTTTGAATAGATGAAATATTTAGAATGCAAGAGTTAACTAATCAAATTAGTTGCGGGCATGACCACATTTGAAAGAGGAGCTCAGCCGAAAAGCTAAAACGCCAGTTAGTCTAATCTGGTACTCTCACATGCTAGAAACTTTGAACACCACAATAATGCATTTAGGTTTGGACAGAAACATCATCAAAGGACCTCCAATATTTCAAGATATAATCGTTTACTGTAACTAGAAACGGGAAAACGTAATAAAAGTAAAACCTCCCTATTACGACTACTCAATTACATAATTGATTTCGTGTTTAAGGCAGATGGCTGCTTCAAGCAAGGCGAAGGTACAACAGGAAGCTCCTTTAGAAACTTTCTGTTAGACCTTGAATGTTCTTTGTTGCCACCTGTCTTTCATATACTTTATTTTCCGTTTTAACGGTCGTAATAGCTAGGTTTTGCTGTGTTCCCAATAAAACGAACCAAACACAAACTGGATACATTAGAACGTACAAATTGACAGTTTCCTGAAAAAGTTGACCATTAAACTCCGAATGGGAAACACTTTGGGACCTGGTCAGACGCCGACTTATTCGGCATCTGATCTGTCTACGAATTGATTGCAATGGAAATTACTATTTTTGAACAAACGTTAAAACAGAAATAAGAAAGTTTGAAAGCCACAATGGTGAGCTCCTTTTGGTCAACACCAGCATCAAAGAACTTCAAAAGATTAATGATACAATCATTTACTGTACCAGCAGACGGGAACTTGTTATTTCTGATGCAAACGAAACGAACAAAACGTATGTTGACCATTTTACTAAATCTGAATGACAAAACAGTTTCCGGTATGAACAGTCGCCGATAAATCGGTGACAGATCTGGCTCAAAACTGTTTTCAATTGTAAACACTAGTTTTGCACATACGTGTTTGCAGGTTCGTATTGTCGTAGTAATCCCTGTTTCATTTGGCACAAAATGCAACAAAGAACCTCAAACGATTATTGATATATTCATTCACTGAGTTTACAGGCACAAACATGGCACAATATAGGTTACAATGAAGAAGGCGCTATTCCTTCCTGGTGAACGTGTCTATGTTTAAACTGGTATTTCCATTGAAAACTCTTTTTGAGCCTGATCAGACGCCGGATAACAACGTATCTAATCAGGCGTAAAATTGTTTTTCACTTAAGTTAAAATGAATCGTCGGAAATTTAAAAACAAGTTGTCTTTTTCTATATTGTATTGCTATACGTTTGTGATTCGTGTAGGGGAATAAGGACGTCTCCTCCACTTTTTATGATAAAACAGTCATCTCACTGATATATATTGCGGTTGTAATGCAATGTTTATCATTTTCATTGACATCTATTAGCAAAGAAAATTCGTTTGTTTATGAAACTTTCAAAACAGACTTAGCGCATGGAGACTTTTTGCAAAAGTATTTTAAACATTTGCACATCACAAGTAAAACACAAAAAAACATCTATTTTAAATTCAAATAACAGAGAAAAACAGTTCCTCATCCGGCGTCTTATCAGGCTCCAAAGTTCCAAACTGTGTAAAAATTATTATTAAAATAACAAACGCGTCTTTTTAAAGAATAATATCTCCATTGTACATAACGTGTTTTTACAGTTTTATCTAAGAATCTCTTAAAATCAGATGTATTTGTTTGAAGTCTAAAACATTGAAATACTTGTCTAATTTACAATTTATCTTTATGCACTAGTTAGATACCGTTTGAGTATTAATGTCATGTAAAAAAGGAGAGAAGGTTATTTTCTCCCCATGAGCGTGTTCGTTCGTTAAATTATATCAATTACAAACTGTATGGAACAAGAAAGGCGCCGATTAATTCAGTGTCTGATATGGCTTGAAACTGTTTGCCACTATTATATCTTCAACATTTCCAAACACAGCCATTTTCTCCCTCATATAACACGGCGTTTACGTAAAGTCTATAGTTCAATCTGGAAAACTTACCCCCCCCCCCCCCCCCCCTGTATCTCAGACAGGCTTGATTTTTTTCTCAAACGAGTGTACAATTGTTAACATAATATGTCTAATGATGATTCACGTATGTGCAATTGATCTGACATAGTTAGATTATACCTAGTTATCTCTAGTCGACATGGTACCTTCAATCGGAATATTTAGTAACCCTTTAGTTACACGGTGTGACGAATGGAAGCTGCAAATAAGATTGAGACCAGACACCTAATACCTTAATCATTGTTGATAATAAAGTAAAACCTTGCTCTTTTGACCCTTTAATTGTGGGAATATTTCGTGTTTAAGACAAGTGACTGCTGAAAACAAGGTAACGGTAAAGCAAAATGTTCCTTAAGAAGCTTTCTGTTTACTTCCGCCTTGCTTTAAGCTGTCAACTGTCTTAACACAATTAATAGAATTCGTTTAGTAGTCGTAAGAGCGAGGTTTCACTATATACTATTTTAACTACTGTCGCAAGATTGCATGTCAAACTACCTGTAGTATTCGTGTATTTTGTTAAGCAAGCAAATTCATAAAACATAAAAAACTCTGTATTTTATAAAAGATAAACGAAAAAAGGCACCTTCATGCAGGACAAAATATATGTAGAATGCTCCTATAGGAGCTTTCTACAGTGGAGAAATTGTTATTCTTTCCCAATCAACTCGTTTACGCTAAAACAATTATGTTCAGTACAATCAGTTTGGAGCATGATCAGACGCCGGGTAACCCGGCGTCTGATCATGCTCCAAGCTGTTTGCCACTCAGTTGAAAATGAAAAGTCAGAATTGCCAAGATGTTGTCCTTTTCTACAGTTTAGTGTTTTGCGTTTGCGTTTCGTTTTCGTTTAAACTGGAAATACTAACATATTCTCTACTGTATATTATATGCATAATGCATTAAGCGAGCATCTTTGTTTTAAAAATTAACCGATTACCTTATTCAGCTGGCGTTTAATACAGATTTTGCTCGAAGAAGAGCGATTGTTTTTGTTCATAGTCAAAAAAAGGATTTCAGTTATGAGAAAGTATTTAACAGGACCACCAGCGATGTGAAGAGAAAAAACAAGAATATAGATAAGAGACTGAGTGATATCAGACAGAATCGTTACTTTTATTTATTGTTGGATATGGCGGCTAGTTTTTATTTCACCTCCTCTGTATAATCGGAAATTCGCTTGATTTATTACGTTCCTTATAGATGGGACAGAAAGCAAAAACGTGGTATTTAAATGCCTTCAATACCAAAGGAACGGTTCTCAGATAGATGAATCAAATATCTTTGTTGGTTCAAATTGTGTTTTGTCAAAGCGGAATGGCAGAGGTAACAAATATTCAGTACAACCTTAGTTTTATATTGACGGCAAGTCTTACCATTTTTATTATGAGTACTATGGCAAGTAACTCAACATCAGATCTGAATCAAAACTGCAATTTGCAAATGCAGTGCATAAAGCGGCATCCGATCAAAGTTTACACTGTATGCCTATGTCCCATAAATGGGATCTTGAGCACAAATGGGTTAATCCCTTTCACTTTCAATGACGACATAAAGCGCAATTGCAAACAGTTTTGATCCTGATCAGACGTCTGATCTGGATCAAAACTATGTCACTTTTTTTTAAATTACATTAGTTATAATGCCTTTTATCTAATTTTGAAACGACATTGCAGACAACAATATTGAAGCAGACGACACCATGTTGGTGACGGGGTAAAAACCTCATGATAAATTTGATCATGAAATAATTACATGTTATCACTATTACTGTTTTAGTTGCTACAATGGAGACATCGTTATTCTTTCCCGTTTAAACGCAAACGAAACGCAAACGCAAAACACTAGAATGTAGAAAAGGACAATTTTTTGACAATTCTGCCTTTTCATTTTAATACAGGTAGCAACCAGTTTGAAGCATGATCAGACGCCGGGTTACCCGGCGTCTGATCATGCTCCAAACTATTTGCACTGGACATTATAGTTTTAGCGTAAACGCGATTATTGGGAGAGAATAACGTTTTTCCACTGTAGGAGTACTGAGTTTGCTAACAGTATCAAAACATTGCAGATAACGGCTGGTTTAGTTTGCACCCCAACATTACGTTGTTCGCAAAGATAGACATGTCAGTCACCTCAACTGGATAAATACAATTGGGGACTTTATTAGTTCTTCTAGTTTAAAACAAAACAAAAAGTGAATACATTGCATTACAATAATATTGAAAGTGACAAATACTTGATAACTTTGACGACGAGTTTTAGACGGTCAGGAGCCTGACCAGACTCAGGAATATTCTATAAATAATAGATTTAAACTTCACTAAGTACATGTACTTAACCAACACAACATATTGATACATGTAGGCCTAAATGGGGTACACGCTGGTGATATTGATTTAGTAGTTTCCGTTTCAGCGAACCAAAACGCAAATGCTATTCCATAAAATGTATCACATGACAGCTGTTTGAAAAGTTTCATGAACTATTTTCTATCTGACGATTATTTTCTAACAATTTGGAGCCTGATCTTAACCAGCGTCTATCAGAATTTAGATTGTTTATAATAGAAACAGTTATTCTATCAACGTTAATTGGGAAATGATAACATCTTCTTCCTTACTGTACTTAGATAAATACTGAAACCAAAAGCACTTGATAAACGAAGTCAATCAGTTATTCTTTTATAAATAACATTTCGTTTTGTATTTTTGTAATGTGGCATATGGTTATCAAAATAATCAGATTGTAACACAAGCACCTACCAGACGGAATGAGACAAAATTACAATTGTTTGTTGACATATCATCTCCTAGCCCTTCGCATGCAGACCGCGACTTGACAGGTACGTGTACGCATCTAAACAGTTTGATCGAGATTAGACGCTGCGTAAAGCAGCGTCTAATCTTAATCAAAGCTGTGTGACACCCGATTTAATTTGATTTGGTCAATTTAAAATTCTTCACTTGAAGTTAACAATAAAAACCAGACAATATTTGGCAGGAGAAGGGTTAATCAGTTTATCTCTCATAGACGATATTTAGTATTCATCACCTTATTGTATACGTCTGTAATGAATAAGACTAGCTACTAGTCTGATAAAACATTATTTTTAACGTATTCTGTTTTTCAATGACTTGTCGCTGGTGCCTTATTCTTGCTACAGGACCCAGCACTAAACATGACTAGGAAAAGAGAAGCAAATATAAATGAAAGGTGAAATAGTTATAATAAATATTACAGTAACTGAGGCGCATAATCATTCCACACAATAATTCCAAAACAGGTGGTAAACATATTGGATTATGATTGGACGATGTATAATTAAGGTTCTGATCTGGATACATAATGTTTGACAATGTAAACCAAGACGACTTTTGAATGATAAATGTAAAATAATGTTAACTGAGCGCATATGTGTACAATTTATATCAAAGTTGTGTTACTGCAGCAGAAGAGTAACAATTTGTAAAGTGCATGTGGCACATATTGATATATATCTATACTATAATATCGTCTTCTAAACCCTTCCGTCTTCTCCTCTTTCCCAAATAAAGGTTCCTGACTGTTTGGACTAGGGAATGTCTATACTGTGGAGAAGACTGTAGATAAGACGGTGTTCTTCTCTGTAGAAACGCAAACGCACTGCAATAAAATGTAGAAACTAACTACTTTTTGACATGTCTAACTATTATTCTTTAAATCTAAATTACAAACAGTTTGGAGTCTGTTCTAGCTCCAGATTGTTGTAAATAAAAATGATATTCATCGCGTAAAGGCGATTATTGGGAAAGAAACACGTCATATCTGTTCTATGAGCGAATAAACATTTGGAGTCATTTTAGTCGTCGACAGAGTCTTCTCTGGAAGAACATGTCTATCCAGTGTATATCATTTCACCAATCACGACATGACAGCAAACAGTTGTGGTTCAGGACAAGCGCAACATTGTTTAGATCTAAACTTTTCTTACATTCTTGTTAAGGTTTTTCCACACTCAACATAAAACAACATTTGATTACAAATGCTGTATTAAATGACAATCGTACAACGCAGGCTATGTTAGGAAAATGAAATGCTTAACTTCTGTACTGTAATGCATCATCTGTCGTTTGTTTTTATTTCTCAAATTCAGATGTTAGGTATTTTGACTTTAGAACCCAAATGAGTGTCTATTTGAATCCTGACACGGCGTCTGCTCAGGGTCCAAACTGTTTGTACAGTGGAGAATCTGATATTCTTTCCCAATAAACGCGTTTACGCTAAAACTATTATTTGCAGTGCAAACAGTTTGGAACCAGATCAGACGCCGGGTAACCCGGCGTCTGATCAGGCTCCAAACTGTTTGCCACCTATATTAAAATGAAAAGGCAGAATTGTCAGAACAAGAATTATCAGAATTGTCC
Organism: Gari tellinella; assembly: GCA_922989275.2. Lineage (NCBI taxonomy): Eukaryota > Metazoa > Mollusca > Bivalvia > Cardiida > Psammobiidae > Gari > Gari tellinella. The sequence continues at coordinate 55,029,323 of OV277866.1, forward strand.
AAAGGTTGTTCTTTTCTACGTTTTAGTGCTTTGCGTTTGCGTACGTTTGCGTTTAAACGGGAAAGAATAACAGATTCTTCACTGTAAATGACCATTGTACTCGGGAGAAAGCCGTGAAAGGGTTACATGTAAGTGATGGGGTAATTTCTGTAATGATCGAGGCCAGAAGCCACTAAATTACGGTAAGAGCTAAACACAATCTGTTCAGCCTGGATACTGAAAATCAATGATAGACTAGTTAGCCAAATCTAATTTACGACTTATCCATCAAAGACACATAATGTCATTGACTTCTAACCTTGGGGTACAGTGTCAAACCCGTTATTCTTTCCATTGAAACGACACGTAATGCAAAACGCAATCCGATAAAATATACAAACAAGACGGCAGTGCTTTTAACAATGATGAATATTTTTCAAAATTGTCATGTCTATGAAGTCCGTAATGTTCTTAAGTTTTGAAATAAACTAGCTTAAACTTAAACGAACGGACTAGATGCTACAGCTGATTTACTGCTACAGTGGAGAATATGTTATTCTTTCCCGTTTAAACGCAAACGTACGCAAACGCAAAGCACTAAAACGTAGAAAATAACAACTTTTGGACAATTCTGATAATTCTTGTTTATCTTGGTGGCAAACAGTTTGGAGCCTGATCAGACGCCGGTTTACCCGGCGTCTGATCTGGCTCCAAACTGTTTGCACTGCAAATAATAGTTTTAGCGTAAACGCGTTTATTGGGAAAGAATAACAGATTCTCCACTGTAATAAGAAAAATAATTAATTATATCCCTCATTTGCTATAATCTGATTACAACATTAGTGTGGTATATCCATTTATCCCTTTCTCCATCGAAATATTTCATACGCATGTAACTTTATGTAAAGAAACGCATGAAGATCTCTACATACTGTACATTTTCTAGTGTTCACAGCAAGTGATCAATTTCAATAAAAAGATAGTAAGGCAGAAAGGGACCTTTCTGTTTTTCTATCTTCTTTTCTAGGCAGTTGCACAGTTTTAAACTATCGGAGTAATTGTTAAACGACGTTGTGTTATATATATAGAAAGCTCTTAAAGGTGCGGGTATCTTTGTTTTCGAGTTGAGTGATTGATTATATCAAAATCCCTTCAGCAAACAGGAACAAACTCACTAGTCTGCTGGTACCATCGTAAGAGAGCTAACTACATACATTGTATACATGTACAGTGGAGAAGACGTTATTCTTTCCCAATAAACGCGTTTGTGCTAAAACTATTATTTCCATTGCAAACAGCTTAAAGCCTGATCAGACGCCGGGTAACCCGGCGTCTGACCAGGCACCAAACTGTTTGCCACTCAGGGTTAAAATAAATAGTCAGAATTGTCGAACAATTGTCCTTTTCTACGTTTTATTACAATGCGTTTGCGTTTCGTTTGCGTTTAAACGGGAAAGAATAACATTTTCTCCACTGTACGACTCTTTTATGCCCGTATTGTTTACTTCATTTATGTACATGTTTTCTCCGAGTACCCACTGAGTGTGAACTTAGTAAAATGAAGAGACTTTCATTAGATTTGTGCTTCTTAAATGGGTCAATAAAATGTAAGTTTATGTTTTGAAAGAGAAATTTAGATAGAGATCTACACGAAGCTACAACAATCCAACACTTTAATACAATTTGTCATTAATTTATCGCCAGGATCGTATGTTGTGGTTACTTGAGAGAATCGTCTCGAAGAGCCTCTAGACGATTCATCTCGAAGTCGGTTGTGTCGAACATACCCGTATTTCAAAGTTCAAACGTGGCTGAGCCACGTTTCAACTTTGAAATATGGGTATGTTCGACTTACCCGAGGATGGAATAATGCAGTTCATATGTCGAACTATCGGATAGTTCGAGTAAAACGAGTTCGATATATCGAGGTTCGACTGTATTTCAAATACGCCTGCATACTTCATCCACAACGAATGACACTTTATAAGCTTTTGGAATTTGAATAATTACCTCCAAAGCGAGTTAATCCATATGATAACTACATTAATACCGGAAATACGTGGAAATATTTTACCGCCGTCACACAACACTCAACACCTGCTGTAGTAATTTCTAAAATGGTACAGTCAGTTCCAGGAGAACGTCGAACGACAAAAATGGTCGTACCGGTAAGTCAGATTCTAAAATTACCAATCATTATTTATTTAAGGGAACCGTCTTACAAAACGTCGCACGACAAAATATAACAATGTCGTAAGTCAGTTTTAAATTATAAAATTCTCAGTTATTATTTATCACTCCATTTAATCCTGTTTTGTGACATCTCTTTGGAATCGTCTTTCAAAGATGATTCCAAAGAGATGTCACAATACAGGATTAGATGGAGGAACCAGAAGTTAGTTGTCTTTTAAAGGTTTGACTAACGACCGATTTTTGTCGTACGACATTCCATATAAATACGGCTACCGCGTCTAGCTATCCATGTAAGAGAAATACACAAAACGCACCATCCATATCATTATAAAGTCACTCTAATAGTGCAATGTACTTTCATATCTGGAAGAAATATCTGATTCATCGTGATGTCAGCATATTTCCCTTTGTTTTGGTAAAGTTACAAACCTTCTCTTGTAATGTTATCTGGGTTGAGAGTGTTGTTTAAAGGTTTGTGGAACTGAGACTGGTGTGCATTTTTGTAAAAACATAAAAAGGCGTGAGTCAAATAGTATTGATCAAGATTAACCCTTAGCCCGCCAAATAAATTGTCGTCTGCTATATTTCTCGTCTGCTTCAAGTTTCAAAGTGCTTCAAAGTTGCTCAAAATTGCTGAAAATGTTGTCCGAGTGTCAAACAGCTTGGATCCGGATGAGACGCCGAGTTACTCGGCGTCTCATCCGGATCCAAGCTGTTTGCATATGGAGCTATAGTCGTGAGTGGCAGGCTAAGGGTTAACGTCAAACTGCACCGGTCACGTCGCGATCCGCAAGCAAAGGTTGAACTCGGAATCGGCGAGTAAGGTAAACAAAATAAACAAGTTTTCCTTTAAATGTTGATCTCAAAATATCCAAACTCGCCCATTCTTTCCAGGAACAATTTCATAGTTATTAATTTCCGAGTGTATTACTTCTCAGGTAATGCAAGACAGTTGACGATTTCAGGTAATATAAAACCAAATTCGTTACATTGAGTGGGTTTTATGTCATTGAATGTTGAATCGGTGTGGCTCGGATTTACCAGGATATGGTGTATGGTGGGCGATTTAATTTCCAAATCCGCTCTTGTGCACTTAGGGTATTCGTTTTACAGCGCTCCCTCTATACAACGACACTCAATGGGAGACAAATATTATGTTCGTTGTTCGGAGGGAGTAGTTATAGGGAGGGGAATTGGCTAATATTTGCAAACAGGTAACGCGGCGTCTGATCTGGATTCAAGATGTTTGTCACTCGTCATTAATGTCAAAATGTGTATTATGTAACTTTGAGAAGGCAGTCAAAGGGTTGAACAAATATTTAAGCGACTGCAGTGAAACAAATTTCTAGGAAATAACGAGTGATTACATTGTTCACTATTTGTGTGTTCTGACTTGCAAACAGTTTGGAGCCTGATGAGACGTAAAGCTACTCGTCGTCTTAATTGGCTCTAAACCGTAGGCTAAAACACATTATGCCACTTAAACGCCAAAAGGCTCAACAGAATATTAATATGTTATTGAGCCCTTTTTAGGTTGAAGTGACGCATAGTATTCACGAGTTTAGTAGGACAAATCTTCTCTCCCTGTTTAAAATTTAAATGTACACGAACACATTGCACAATAATGTAGAAAATTACAACTTTTTTAAATTGCTTGCAATTTATTTTAATCCGATTGACAAACAATCTTGTGCTTACCCGGCGTCTGATCTGACTCCAAAATGCTTACTTTGGAAATGATGGTGTTAGTGTAAACGCGTTTATCGGAAAACAATAACGTCTTATGCATGGTGTAATGACTCTTGAAAGTAAGAAGTCAGATTGTGTGAGAAAACAGACAATGTCAAGAAAAAGTCCGTCTGAATCGCACTAGCCACGGACAATATGTTGTAACACCTTATCAGAAACCCGTAGCACGTTCAGAAGCCGGTACACAAAGAGCATTTCTATGTCGTTAGTCTGAATGTATGCAAAAACGTACAGTGTGGAAAATGTCATTATTTCCCGTTTAAACGCAAACGAAACGCATCGCAAAAAACGTCGAAAAAAATAACTTTTCTACAAGTATGACTATTTATTCTAATCTGAGTGGCAAACAGTTTGAAGCCTAATCAGACGCCGGGTATCCCGACGTCTGATCTGGCTCCAAACTGTTTGCTATGGAAACAATAGTTGTAGCGTAAACGAGTTTATTGGGAAAGAATAACATTTTCTGCACTGTAAATCGATAGACAAAACAAGAGGTTTATATGGAGCTTTTTACCCTAGCAGATATTAACTCGAACATGCTCAATAGAAAACAGAATACGCATGAAGAGGCACGCTGCTTTACTTTCAACCTTATTGTTGCACGATTTGATGTTTGGACGATTTGGACGCAACCACTATTCCATAAAAAATACCGTTTCTTGGAAAGCTTCACATTCTATTTCTATTAACACTTGGGAGTATTTTCATTATCGCTGTCTGATTTTGATCCGAATGTTTGCAATTTGTACTATTTTGAATATAGGTTTGGAAAGAAAAACTCTGATTGTAAAGACAAACACTTCTTAAGGTTGAGATCGTACCAAAATAGGTACAGTGGAGAATCTGTTATTATTTCCCGTTTAAACGCAAACGTACGCAAACGCAAAGCGCTAAAACGTAGAAAAGAACACCTTTTGGACAATTCTGATATTTCTTGTTTATCATGGTGGCAAACAGTTTGGTGCCTGATCAGACGCCGGGTTACCCGGCGTCTGATCTGGCTCCAAACTGTTTGCACTGCAAATAATAGTTTAAGCGTAAACGCGTTTATTCGGAAAGAATAACACATTCTCCACTGTACTCTACGTACAGCGATTGGCCAATCCTCGCTCTCCATAGAGTTCAGATGTTGACCAATATTGACCCGATCTCATTAGATGTCCTCAACCTTAAAATAACTTTCAAGTTTACTTTAACGTATTTTAAGCATCTGCAGAGGGTGAGACGTTTTTTTGTTTCAGTAAACACTGCGGGCCAACTACGTAATATTATTAAATGGTTTTGCTAGGACAGTTCATATAGGTATTATAAATTTGTTTTCCTACGAAACCAGTGTAGGTACTTATTAGTAAGTTGTCTTCCTAAGAAAACAAAACTATTATAATACCCATATAAATTGTCGTTGCAAAACATTTGATGATAATATGCAGTTGGCCAACGTGAGTAAATACCTTTGTGTTATCAGAACAGAACAGAACAGAACATAATTTTATTCAGATTTGTACAAAGTACATCATCTTAGTCACATAGTAAATTCACAAACATATAACATCACGTGACAATAGAGAGGATGAATACATAAGTTAATTTTCATTGAAAGAATGTCTTAATTTAAGAGCTTCTCTAATATATATAACTAAATTATACAAAACATGCTTATTTGATGATTTCATTAGTTCAATAAATTTAAACATAGAAGGTCTTTGAAAAAAGTATTTATTTAGATATTTTACTCTCAAGTCAACAATTTGTTTCATTGCAAACGGGTTGGTCGGTGTCCGACCAAGCCCAGACTTTTTCTAATCAGATAATACTACATTCAACATCGCCTTCCAGCTGTACCAGTTAAAATAACAAGCAGTATTTACCTTCCCTAGAATGGTAGCCATAGCGAGGTTTTACTGTGCCATGCTTGTATAATTGTGATTTTTGGAAACCCTATACAAAGCACTCGATATGAAATGTAAGAGAAGAAAATTGGTTTGAAGTATGAGGAATAGGGCGCACACCACTAGTTTCAAGGTTGCAAATAAAATGCATCGTATTCTAAATTGTTTTCGTTTTATTAATATAGAAAAAGGGCTTACATGTAGGTAATCTGAAAATTTATGTTAGACTCAATAAACAATCTGATGAGCGTTACTATAATTCTACATATTATTCCCGTTTAGCAATACAGGGCGCTTTGTGCTGAGTGGTCACTAAAATAGAGTATATTCGTAGTGTTTAAAATGGGCGACGTCTTTATACATGAAAAAGGTAATGAACAAAGCTCTATATGAGCTGTATACATAAAGTGTGTCCTGCATTAGCCTTTTACACCTAACTCTTCATAAGTAACAATTTTGATTTCCACTGAACTGGATACAAACTCAACTCCATTAAATATACATAGTGTATTGTTTCTAGGAAATGTTGACGCTTTAGTGTTAATTAGTTATAATAATAAGTTTGATAACTGAAGCTGAGTGGCATTTGTGTAATTATATCAAATCATTTTAAAACTGCATATGCAATCGGTTCGTTTTTGTTTGCAATATAAAATAACTCGGTCTCTGGTGGTGCAAATCATAATCAGCAAAACATTACGATAAACGACCGCCGCATGGTTCTGCTAAATATGTCCCTTGAAAATGATTCACTATATATTTGAACCTCGAAATGGCTGACGTCGTCATTCCACGTATTTCTATTGTTGAATAATGATAACTCGAACCAGTAAATAAAATATACTCGTATTTCAAAGTTTAAACCTGGCTGCGTCACGTTTGACTTCGAAATACGGGTATGTTTGACTTACGCGAGTTTGAGATATCGTGTTCGATTGCATATCAAAGACCGTAGAACATAATTTATCGAATATAATCAATTATTCACTTAATTAATTTTCGGCCCACTCATTCTTTGATCCAAAATAGAGATACACAAGTCCGAAGCTGTGACCATTTATCAATCGCAATTAAATGTGCACCATGGAACACGGTATTTAACGAGACCCATATGAGTACGGCCTTTGTGAAATAATCCGAACATAACTGTAAACGTTACAGTTATTTTCCCTTTCCCTACATGAAAACTGATTTACAGAACCTATATCCCTGACTGTGTTTGAAACAGTTGAATATGCTTTAAACAGTGTGGGTGTAAAAGCAACTAATTATTTCACTATTGTTCGTTTCTGTTTAAATTTGTTCTCAGCAATAACACGTATTCATCATTAGAGTAATTACTTTCTACAACAACATCAAACGGGAGACTTGAGTGTGCTGCTCAGAGGGAGTTGTTATAGGGAGGGAACTTTAATACCCATAAGAATAAATTTGCGGCGTCTGATCTGGGTTAAAATTGTCTGATCTGGGTTCAAAATGTTTGTTACTCGTCTTTATGTTGTTTCGGTACAATTATCCAATACGTTACTTTAAGAAAAAAAAGCACACCACAACTTAAAGCAGACGATATTGCAGCTTTGAAAGCGTTAGAAATAATGATCTTGTTTGGGGACAACAGCATCACGCATTGTTGTAAGGAGGGAATTGTTGTTAGGAGGGCTGTTGTAGGGAGGGAGCACTGTGCCAAGTCATGCCCAGAACTCTTATTGTATTACTTTTTCTTCCCTAAAACAATTTCCTTCGAACGACATCAATCATCTTTGACTCCCATACTGTGTTAATGAAGAGAGGAAGCACTGTACAGTGGAGAAAACGTTATTTTTCCCGTTTAAACGCAAACGAAACGCAAACGCAAAACACAAAAATGTAGAAAAGGACAACTTTTTGACAATTCTGAATTTTTTTTTTATCTGAGTGACTAACAGTTTGGAGCCTGATCAGACGCCGGGTAACCCGGCGTCTGATCAGGCCCCAAACTGTTTGCAATGGAAACAATAATTTTAGCGTAAACGCGTTTATTGGGAAAGAATAACGTTTTCTCCACTGTACATGTATTATGTGTTTAGCGGCCGTTGGCGTTATAGTGCGGCGCCGTTTAACAGCCGAACAGGAGTTTTCCTTCCAGATTAAATTAAACGAAACTAAATGCAGTAAAGTACAATTTAGACAATGACATCGTTTTGAGGCAATACTGATGTTTTAGAATCCGAGTGATATCTGATCTGGTCGCAAACTGCCATGGGCATATTTGTTTGAGTTTAAATGCGTTTATAGGCAAGTCACCGGCCTTCTCCACTGTAACTGTAAACTATTATCATGACTAGGTCAGAATAAGTATGCACGAATAAAACCGAAGGGGAAACAGTAATTCAACATTGCAGTGTCTGTAACAAGTCTACTTTAAGAATTATTTATGACACAAATTGAAACATTAATTCTAATTTTTCATAAGTTTCTCTAATGGTGATTTATTTCAAAATTAATCCCAATAATCCTATAATGTAAGTAATACATAACTGTTTCGCTAATTAGTAAATGCGGGTTGTCCTTTCTAATGTTTCGTAAGAATGCCTGTAATGAATAATAAATCACCAATTTGCTAATACCCGTTATAGCGATGTATAAGTAGTAACACACTATTAACCTAAATACCGCGTTATTAATATCTATATATACAGTCACCCTTGGGTCAAACATGCACTGAAACGAAGACAATATGCTCGTACATGTATACATACAGTAGGTTTTTAATGCAGGACAAATGTAAAAGAGAAAGCTCCTTTGTTTTACTTCTGTCCTGCATTAAACAATCGTCCGTCTTTTGAGAGAGTCACTCTTCTTCAAAGAGTGGAAGCTAAACACAAGTTTGACTAATACCCATTATAGGTTAATGGCAAAAAATGTATGCCTCCGATTGGTGATACTTTTATTTTCGTACATCAAAGGGGTCGTTATAAACATACTATTTGTCTTGTAAAGAATTTATAAATTAAACCATACATTTCATAATTAGGACACTAAAGACCTAGATCAGATGGTTCCTATAGACGATATCTGGTATTGTAATTACGTTACATATATAATAAATACAGGAGGATCTATGTTAGTTTATTTAATGTTTAGCTAATAGGAAGTAATGTACTGCAGTATACCACAGAAAACATAATAAAAATAACATAATAATTAGGCTTTGTCAATAGTTTTAGGCCCCTTAAAGATTTATGCAGATAGCATTAATACGTACATCTCTGTATAAAAAAATAAGGAATTATTAGTCCGCGAAGCTTTCGATAAATTAATGATATTCAACCACTTTGCAGAAATCGCATCGAACTAACGTAGCTTTCATAAGTATTCACGAATGATACATGTATTCTACATTATCGCATATGTCCTTAATGGTGATATATTTGTAAGTTAATCACAGAATCTGTTAATGTAAGTTTTACGGTAAGTAATTTAAAATTGTTTTGTAAACTGATAACAGAAGAAGGTTTGTCTATTCTAATGTTAAACAATGATGTGTGCTATGAAAGATAAATCATCTATTTGTAAATATTCCTTATTGTATCCTGATATCAAAGCACTAATCATCTTAGCAAATGAAACGTTATCGTCGTGCCACTTGACTCTTTTCCCTCAACACCATTGGCTGCTCTAATGTTCTAAAGACCGCATCATTTAAGATCTTAACATAAAACGTTAATCGTATCAGAGGCACACATACATCTGATGGTGCATTTGTTTTACATCATCAAAAAGATTGGAATATCTATAATCGCCACCTTGTAAATAACTCGATACTAAGATTTCGTATCAATCAACTTTATCAATATTTCATAAGTTACATCATTATTACTCGACCCTGTTGAAGTCAAACATACCCGTATTACAAAGTTAGAATGTGGCCGAGCCACGTTTTACCTTTGAAATATGGGTATGTTTGAACTGAAACGAGTTCGCATTATTGCATTTTAACTGTAAATAAATTGAAAGGATTATCTCAGCAATGAGACACATGCAAGCAGTGGAAAATATAGATGCGAGTTCCTAGTGAATTAATATGTTATGGGTCTTCACTGTTTGCATAGGACAAAATTATTATATCACACATAAAGTGTGTGCAAAGACGCAAACATGTGGAACTAATGGTCAATGAATTACAAAGCCAAACAGTAAAGGTGAGCACTGTCCATTCTAAAGCAGTTGATAGAGTTTCGTTGAGTGAAATAAAACAGAAACATCTCTTTAGTAAATATAATCTCAAAGTACATTTATTACTGTCGTGGATTTGGATGCAAAAATGACATAAAATTACTTTTCAGAAATGAAACAGAATTAATGCAACTTTTAGAAGTATTAAAACAACACATCGAATTTACGTTTTCATAAGTGTCCTTAATGGTGATATATATATTAGATAATCCTATAAGCTTGTAGTGCAAGTTTCACATAAAGGTAGTTATAATTGTCTCGTTTATTACTATCAGATGTGTTTTTCTATTGATGTATTTTCTTATGTTTCATGAGACTGCGCGTAATGAACAATCAGTCTCGAGTTTGCTAATCTCCCTTATAGTGATAGGTAAGTACTAAACCTCTTTTAACCTAAAGACCGCATTAGTTCGATTTAAGTATTAACCATTACACGTTAATGGCACGAAAGATATACCTCCGACTGATAGTGCATTTATTTTCTAACTTCAAAGGGGTCAAAAATTCTATAATCATCTCCTTGTAACATATTTATTAAATTAACCTCAATGATCTAATAAATAAGGCACAGACAAACAATGAAGACACAATGTTATATCGGATAGCTCAAATACAGTGGAGAAGATGTTATTTTCTCACATAACTACCCCTGTTTCCTAAAGCGAACAACGATCACGAATATCCTTGTCTCCAACATGGGTGATATCACTTTGATGACGTCACTATAACGTCACTATTTATAAAGGCGTTTTGCCGTCCCCGGGTTCCAAAAAATGCCTGTTGATTTTAAAACAAATAGCTTAAAATCGTTGGTTATGTGAAAAAAGAATCTGTCACTCGTCGATGTATAATTCAAAATGATCTCAAACTCGTCTAGAATAGAAATGTTATTATATAACAGTTCAATTCTAGACTCGTTTGAGATCAGCTTGTCTTAAACACCGACTCATGGCAGACCCTATATCTTTCCCAATAACCGCATTTAAGCTAAAACTATTATTTCCATTGCAAACAGTTTGGAGCCAGATCAGAGGCCGAGTCCACCGGCGTCTAACTCGGCTCTAAACTATTTTCCATGCAAATTGAAATATGCATTAAGACTTGTCAAAGAGTTGCCATTTTCCACATTTTACTGCAATGTGTTTGCGTTTCGTTTGCGTCCAAACGGGAACGAATGACGTCTTCTCCGCTGTATGAGTCATCCTACATGTATCTATGTTTCCATTGGCTGTCGAATACGTTGAATATAATACTTGAAATTTCTTAAAAAAAAAAATATTTCCAAATATTTTGTATTTGAGCTAATACAATATGAGATGTTGCTTGTACAAATGACGTCCGATTGGTATTTATTAATTTCTAATAGCTCTGACGTTTTCTTTCGATACTTTTTATTAACACATACATCATTTATCAGTTACATGTATCTTCTTCATTCTCGTGTGCGTTTAAACAGGGAATAACGTCTTCGCCACTGTATCATAACTTACGGCGCGTGCTATGAATAACACATGTTGTTTATTTTTCGTATATAAATGGTATAACTATGGTAATAAATTATCCGACGACGTCGTCATTACAGTAACATACGTCGTCACTCCTTTATGCCTGGGTCACACATTCACGGATGATAGTCAAGGATGGGTACGGACGAAAATGCTACGGACTGTGGTAGATCCGTGAGTTTCTACGGTATGAGAACGGGCCAGAAAGGGTTTCTACGGTTTAGTTACGGGGAGTATCGCGGATTAGCTTTTAATTGTCGGGGAACAGAACGGATTGGTACGGTTTCTCACGGACTTTTACGGATTTTCACGGAATAATACGTAGCACAATACTCGATAGACACGGAGTAATACGGTTTGCTACGGTGAAATACGATTTCGTACTGGTTACTACGGTTTGCGGCGGAGATTTACGGGTACATACGGATGTACACACACAGAGAACTACACAAACACTTATTTTTTATTATTGTTTGGCGGAAGTTCATTTTACACAGACATGACCACTGAAAAGAAGGCTTGCTGACTGTAAAAAGACAGTTGACAGCTCAAAGCAAGGTGACAGTAGATAAGAAAGCCCTTGCGCGGGTTTTCTGTTGTACTTTCAATTTTCTTTAAGCACGCACCTGTTTTAGATACCTTACCATTTTAATGAACACAATTTTGTTGTCGTAAAAAAAATATATATCAAGTAAAAGTCTACTTTCAGTCCGAATGACCGCTCAGCCGACTGTACATTTACTCCCCTGATCACTGAGCCATCTTGCCTACAATATTGAGCACTGCTAACATATGGCGCAGACGAATGCAGCAGCAGTACCGACTCAGACCCTTCACAGGTACCCATTTTAACCCCTGGGTGGAGAGGAGCAATTCGCGGTACATGTCTTGCTTTAAAACATTCCTGTACATCATCGGGGATTTAGAAAATATCCCCTAGTCAGACCGCTGGTCCGGCGGGGGATCGAACTCACGACCCCTGGCACCAAAATCAAGGATAGAAAGGTATTTTGAATATTTTCCTCTTATTTCCATTGTGGTCCCCGATTTATGAGCGATTTCTTAAAAAAAACCTTTGCCGACAATTTTGATCCAAGTGAGACGTCGATTAACTCCGTGCATTAACGCCTGCTTTCTGCATCCACATTTACCAAGAGGAATTTATGGTCAGCCTCCACAAGGGCAATCAGAACTATTGAATTTTTTTAACCTTTATAGTTAAAGTACAGCGATCCACCACCCTTCGACTGTTTGATGTCCACGTGTTTTCTATCTAGTGCACATAGAACATGTGGGAAGTTCCATCTTTCCTAGAACTGGCGTGCCTCTTCCAGCCATTTTTCAGGAGTGGAAAGAGTGGTTACAACCTCTCCCATGTATTCCTCGATACAAGCCTTGCATACTTCTTTCATTATGGCTCTTATGGTGTAGTGTGCTACCCTAAATCCATATATCAGTGACCTGTAACTGTCCCCTTTTGCAAGGTGCCTCAAAGTTATTGCAAGTATTATCCTAGGGCTGACGGCTTTTCTATAACAAGGGTATTCCTTTGCTATCCTCGGACGAATTCTTTCAAGAAGCTCTGCGAACAACTGTGCATCTACACTTACAAAGTTTCTGAATGCCTCTTGGGTTTCTAACCTTATTTCATTCATTAATGTATTATATTGGCCACGAAGCTGTCTTCTCTGAAACTAGACTCTCATCCACCATCTCCTCTCTTGCCTCTATTTAGTTCTAATACGAAAGAAATATTTTTAGAGCACCTCTGTTAATTGCCACCAAACTTCTATCGCTCATTATTGCGTCCACAATCAAAGAAGTTATTAAACAAGACCATAAACACTGAGAAAATGGAAATGTTCTTTCACACAAGTATATTTAGATGTGTTTTCAATTTAATTATCCGCCTGAAATTAAAATAAAACCCGTACTGAACCGTACTACTCCGATCTAGAACTTAAGTGACCATGTCAGTCCGTAGCAAGACGTATTAATCCGGTACTATCCGTGTTGAAACGTATCGGACCGTAGACGTCCTGTTTGAACCGTATAAGTCCGTTTTCGTGTACTTAGTATCCCCGTACACAGCCGTAGAAAGCCGTATTGAACCGTACTGAACCCGTACTGATCCGTACCAATCCGTACTGTGACGCTCTGCCAGGTGTCTACGGACCAGTACGGGTTAGGACGGTTTAGCTACGTTATGGTACGGATTTATACGGGTTCGATACGGTTTAGCACGGGCCAGTACGGAGTTTTATCCGTACTGGATTTTTGAACATGTTCATAAAACCAGTACGGTGTGGAACCACACCTACGGATGATCAAGGTTCAGGCACGGGCCTGTACGAGCTTTTACGGACCATTACGGATGCTGCCGGATTGAATCCGTAGCCGTCCGGGAGGCTCATCCGTGAATGTGTGACCTAGGCATTACGTAGTTATTAAAGTCGATTTTAAATCTAGCTGACTTTTTTGATTACATGTAATATAAAAACTATTTTGCTATATATATCTACTAAATAAATTGAGTTAACTTGTTTCTACATTACTATGTCTACTAAAATATATTTCGCACTTACGAGGCACTCATTTTACCTCTAAGGAAGCGACACATTAGTGACCAAAACCACGAAATCGACTTCTCTAAATTTTGTTTTAACAAGACTTTACACTTTTAACGATTTATTGTATCTATCTAACTCGTCGTTATATAAAACAATAAAAACTCGGCAAAATTTCGTTTCAATCATTTTCCAAAAAAACCCGTTTCATAAATGTACTTACTAATGTATGTATCCTTTCTTTTACATGTATTACATAACGTTTGCGTTTAGTTCCGGTTTTACAGTGGAGAATCTGTTATTCTTTCCCGTTTAAACGCAAACGTACGCAAACGCAAAGCACTAAAACGTAGAAAAGTACAACTTTTGGACAATTCTGATAATTCATGTTTATCTTGGTGGCAAACAGTTTGGAGCCTGATCAGACGCCGGGTTACCCGGCGTCTGATCCGGCTCCCAACTGTTTGCACTGCAAATAATAGTTTTAGCGTAAACGCGTTTATTGGGAAAGAATAACAGATTCTCCACTGTACTGGAAAGAATGGCGAACTCTCCACTGTTAATTAACAAACAACGGAGACAAGATTAAACCACTGCCTTTCCACGAGTAGAATAAATATAAACAAATAGTTTAGATCCTGATAAGTTGCTGAGCAGGATTTAGAATGTTGGACAATCATTTCAATATTTCTTTCGTCAAAATATTTAGATTTGAAATTTAAAAATAAAAGCAAACGACAATAGTTTACAGCTGATGACGTCATTGCAATTATTATGGGGTTAAAACCCTCAGGAAACAACAACGATATGAATGCAATGAATGTCAGGAGTATTCACCCACAGTGTGGTTAATGCTAATTGTTAATTGGAAGTGGCACTAAATATGGTACGGCATATTAAAACAACGCACCTGGCTTCTTAGAACACACAATTTGCTCAGCTTCGGGTGAGTCGAACCCCTTATCTGCTCAAATAGACAACATTAACATTTGCAAACAGTTTGGATCCTGACCAGACGCCGCGTACAGCTGCGTCAGATCATGATCTAAACTGTGTGACACTCATTTCTATGTTTCTTAAGTAAAATATGTATGCAATTCCAAATTCTTTAAGCATACGATGATATTAGGATTGCAGTGACAGTGTTTAACACGTTATGACGTCATAATGGCTGTGAACTGGTAAATGAGACAAATGTTCCAACGATGCTTATTTGATGGTCGTAAAACATTCATATTAGATTAGATATTGCTGTGTTGATATTGAGAGAGGGTGTTATGGTAAATATAACATATACATGAGAAAACATTACATTTTTCAAGAAACGCGTTTTCACGAAACTGACATGCGTTACGCTTTAATACATTTGCGTTAGCAGGAGAGGTTCTGTTTTGGGTTTTTTATGCAGGCGGTGGTATTCGACATCAAAGCATGCTTTTGTACATGTATACAGTGGAGAATCTGTTATTCTTTCCCAATAAACGCGTTTACATTAAAACTATTATTTGCAGTGCAAACAGCTTGGAGCCAGATCAGACGCCGGGTAACCCGGCGTCTGATCAGGCTCCAAACTGTTTGCCACCAAGATAAACAAGAATTATCAGAATTGTCCAAAAGTTGTACTTTTCTACGTTTTAGTGCTTTGCGTTGGCGTACGCTTGCGTTTAAACGGGAAAGAATAACAGATTCTCCACTGTACATGTACATGTAATACAATGTAGTATGCAAGTTTAGAAATTACGATTCGAGCTAATGCAAATAATGTTTTTGTTAACACATATTTAATCCTTATCTCAAACAAATATATTGAACAGTGAGAAAACAACCTTGTCTGAATTGGAAAAAAACCCACAGCTTGCAACATACATGTAACACACATTGCTGTGACCGGGCTAGGCGGTGAATTAATTGCTTTGTCATGCATTAGGACGCCATAACTCGTTTTATAGTTTAATCCATAGCATCGCCTACTTGAGAAAATGTGAGTGTCAAACAAATGAATCGAGTTAAGATGCCGCGCTACACGGCATCTGATACATGTATGGATACAAAGAAGTTGCATGTATGTTCTAGCTGCCGGGTTTGGCACGGAAGAGGTTAATAACAAAGTAGAGTCTAATACAACAGAACTAACATCATACCGCAGGATACGGGAATATTGAATAGAGATTAATCCGAAACCCTCATTGCCATTACAACACCAGCATCTAATGAGTGTCTGTTGTTATTAGTCAAACTGTTTGTAATTCTAGTGTAACCAGTCGTGGAAGTAGAAGAATATTAATCCCTTCACTGCCTTACCCCGGGCACATAACTTTTGCCAAAACCTTGGATCCCGATCAGACGCCGACAATCATTTCAATATTTCTTAAGTCAAAATACCTTTAGATCTAAATTTGAGAAACTAAAGCAGACGACAATAGTTCTATATTGGTGAAATAATGGCAGTGAATGGGTTTAAAAGGACCATAAACTAACTCCGAGCGTAATATGAGTAAATTAAGTGGAACCATTTATAAACTGAAATGATCTTGATAGGTGTGTAATACAAATCTGAGAGCAATTCAGATAAAATCCTGCTATTCAATTAGACAGGAATATAAGCTGGCAAATCAGGCTGGAACATCATTTTCTGTAACTGAGTAATATACTCCCAAAGGAAACAAATGTACTATAAAATTGCACTATCGTGCAGACATTACTTCTAATTGATGTTTTCATAAGTTACCGAGTTACATAGTTTTGACTACATACATGTATATAATGATTAAGGTATTTTGGACGAAATGTAATAAAACAGAACATACTTTTTTTTACTTGTACATCAGTACATCATCATATAACACATTTACATACATTTATTACACAAAGAAAAAATGAAACATATTCACATATACATCTGTATGTTTTTACTACATTGTATTTTAATATCGCGTCACGCGTTTCTATCAATAAACTTATTTTAAACTAATATCAGAAAATCTACACCACGAAGGAGAGGCACCCGATTATGACAGTAATGGATCCAACACCAACAAACACCAGCGTCCCGTTCTCATATACCTCGTCACACATTACTTAATGAAACCCACATTTTAATACCGATTTTGAATACAGACACGTATTTATCTGATAGGTAACAGTTTGGAGCTTGATAAGGCGACTGGCTAAAAATTCTTTAAAACTGATGTAGCCTATTTTATAAGTACAAACGAGTGTATTTGGAAATAATGGCGTTTTCCCTATTGTTTACTAGTGTTTCATGGTCAATGATTCAACAGCAATGTCTCCACAATTCTTATGAAGTTCAACTCAAAGAAAGAGTGTAGGAATATCAGTTTTGATTCAGATCAGATATTCAATAACTCAGCGTCCAACAAGGTTTTCCTAACTGTTAAATATATAGTCAAATTCCACATGTCAATGCATTGCAGCTTGTGATTCGTTTAGTTCAAACGAGAGCGGATACAGTGGAGATGACGTTATTCTTTTCCAATAATTGCGTTTACACTAAAACTATTATTTCCATTGCAAAATATTTGGAGCTAGAACAAACGCCGGTTACCCAGCGTCTGATCAGGCTCCAAACTATTTGCCATTCAGATTAACATGAATAGTCAAACTTGTCGAATTTTCCTTGTTTTACATTTTATTGTCATGCGTTTCGTTTGCGTTTAAACGGAAAAGAATAACGTTTCCTCCACTGTAACTGTTTACGAGTCAGATTAGAATCAACATTCAAAATTATTCATTAAGTTGTCTAATTTACGTTTTATTGCAGTGCGTTTTCGTTTCGTTTGTGTTTAAACGAGAAAAAATAACTAGAAAGAATAACATATTCTCCATTGTAACTGCTTAGCCCCTCTACTACGAGTTCGTCTGATTGACGTTAAACGTACTTCTGCACGCTGTGTTAATTTCGTCTGTAAAAACTCGTCGTCTGCAACAGCTAGTAAAGTAAATATTGATTGCTGCTGACCGTACCAAGGCGGGCTCCTATGTTCACTTTGCTTTATGTTTGTCTTGCGTTTTGTTTTCTGTTTGGTGTGTGGGTGGGTGGGTGGGATTGTGTGCGTGTTTGTGTGTGTGTGTTATGGTATGGCTGTGTGTGTGTTCTGCTTTAGAGATGGGTGTATTGTTTGTGTTGCGTTTCCTGCTTAAGTCTTCTTTCGTATTTATTCACTGTAATACATTGTCTTCCATAAATTATCATCAGAGTGCCAAACAGATTGGATCCTGATGAGACGCCGAGTTACTCGGCGTCTCATCTGGACCCAAACTGTTTGCAAAAGTTAACACAAACTACCAAGCAGCGTACAACAGATGGAACTAGTATGTAACTGTTTCATGGCCATGAAGTGCTTATCAAACTTATCTCCACAAAGCTGTAAGGAACCTATTACATGGCTTTAAAGGATTCCTATACATTATTTTAATGTTTATTAAATGCATTTTCATGACAGGTCTCGTGGCGATAACATACCTTAACTTATTAAAACCAATATTTTCCTCATGAAAAAAATATTAAAATTACCCCCCTTACGTTCAGTCATAGAGATAAGGTTTACAGGTGTTACATGTGTACATGTGTACAGAGGGGAAGGCGTTATCGTTTGCCGTTTAAACAAAACTAAACGCAAACACAATAGAATAAAATAGAGAAAATGACAAATCTGAAACATTCTGAAAAGTATTACGATCTGAGTGGCAAACAGTTTGGAACTTGATCAGACGCCGGGTCACCCGGCGTCTGATCTGGCTTCAAACCGTTACATGTACAATGGAAATTATTAATTTGACCCAGGGTCACTTAATGTGTAAGAATTACGTTTTATCCACTGTATACAGACGAGTGTTTCTAGATACAGTATACTCGAGCCTGGGTAACGTTGACTTTAGACGACTAAAGCTCGTTTATGATCAGTATTATATTTCAAAATTAATACATAACTATGGCACTTTTAACTTTGAAACATAGATGTATTCGACTTAGTTTAGCTCGAAATATCGATATGTAAAGTGTTTGAAATCTACTAGAGTCTACTAGAGTTTTACTCGTGTCATACATGTACTAGCAGTGAAAAGATGATAACATTTGCAAAGAGTTTTGACAGTCAGTTCTTTTAATGAAAATACATTTGGAAAAATATGTTTAAAGAAGTGTCACAGTAGCAGATGACACTTGTTGTAGACAAAAACAATAGTTCACATGCAAAAAGTTAAAGTTAAAATTGTCTATCTTGTTTTATTAAAGAACACTTGAAACCACCATAGTCGTTAAATGTTCTAGGGTAACTACAGTGGAGAATACGTTATTCTTTCCCGTTTAAACGAAATGAAACGCAAACGCAAAGCACTAAAACGTAGAAAAGAACAACTTTTGGACAATTCTGATAATTCTTGTTTATCTTGGTGGCAAACAGTTTGGAGCCTGATCAGACGCCGGGTTACCCGGCGTCTGATCTGGCTCCAAACTGTTTGCACTGCAAATAATAGTTTTAGCGCGAAAACGCGTTTATTGGGAAAGAATAACAGATTCTCCACTGTATAACCGGGATTTTAATAACCTATACCACATTTAGTTTTGACTTTATATGACGTTCTACAATTGAACTTCGGTAAATTCACACCTCGGTAACGTCGATTTATCTGTAGTTCGATATTATAACGTGGCATATCCATATCTTAACATCGAACTATGGGTTATCTGTTAACCCTTTCACTGCTAAATTGTTCGTGAGATGTTTACCCCTTCACCGTTTCATTGTCGTTTGCCTCAATTTTGTTGACTGTAATATTGTTTCAAAGTTAATTTTAAAGCAGTATAGTGGAGAATCTGTTATTCTTTCCCAATAAACGCGTTTACGCTAAAACTATTATTTGCAGTGCAAACAGTTTGGAGCCAGATCAGACACCGGGTAACCCGGCGTCTGATCAGGCTCCAAACTGTTTGCCACCAAGATAAACAAGAATTATCAGAATTGTCCAAAAGTTGTTCTTTTCTACGTTTTAGTGCTTTGCGTTTGCGTACGTTTGCGTTTAAACGGGAAAGAATAACAGATTCTCCACTGTATAACTGAAAAAAAATCACAGTTTGGATTCTGATCAGACGCCGCGTGAATCAGAATCTAAACTGTTTACAAGCGCGCTTTTAGGGCGTCAGTTAGAGTGAAAGGGCTAGATGTTATATTAAAACGGGAGTACATGTAATTGAAACATAACTGTTAATATTCAAAAGACATTTCAAACCCTTTACCTCATAGCCTGTTTCTAGTTTTGAGAAGAGGTGACCGCTTAAGGCATGTTGAAAGTAAAGCAGAATGCGCCCTAAGGCGCATTCTGCTTTACTCTCAGCCTGCTTTAAGCTTGCATGTGCTAGACATTGAAAATTGTCCCTATACTATATAACCATGCCTGATTAAATTGGAACTATTTTCTTCAGCGGAGGAATAAATCTTATCTGCTAAAAGGCGCTTCTATGGGGGAAAGGGTTAAGCACAGGTGGTTCCATGAATGCTAGACAAAAATAGTATCCGAAATATCCTACTGAAGATTCCTTAATGTATTTACAATATAGGAGTCATATGTACTTATATTTACCATTAAAATGTTCTACTTTGAGACTTTTTTGTCATTTATAAACAGACAAAAATATGTTATGATTAGAATATTTAGAGCGAAGAACTGACACCTTGGGGCGAAAGCTTTCAAAACTAATCCCCATCATGTTTTAAACCGTTCACCTTTGTCATGTCGTCTGCTTACAATTTGCTGCTTACAAATGTACTTGTGTTCTTTAAACTTAGATGTCAGCAATTTATCTGAATTTCCACGTAAATGTACAGTGGAGAATACGTTATTCTTTCCCGTTTAAACGAAATGAAACGCAAAGGCAAAACACTAAAACGTAGAAAAGTGCAACTTTTGGACAATTCTGATAAATCATGTTTATCTTGGTGACAAACAGGTTGGAGCCTGATCAGACGCCGGGTTACCCGGCGTCTGATCTGGCTCCAAACTGTTTGTACTGTAAATAATAGTTTTAGCGTAAACGCGTTTATTGGGAAAGAATTACATTTTTTCCACTGTAAATGTAGATCTATATCGATTCGAGAGTCATGCAGTTTTAAAGCGCCTGATTAGGATACAAACTTTTTTCAAAAATCAGAGCACTCAGACAAAGCAGTAAAATAATGTAGTACAGTATATAATACGTTATTGTTTCTACTTGAAACGAAACTTAACACAAATGCATTACAATTAAATGAAGAAAAATTACTATGTGTTGGTGATATTGCCTATTTACTTTAAAGTAATTGGCAAACACCTTCTTGCCAGATCAGTTCCCGGGTTCCCCGGCGTCTGACCTGGCTCCAAACTGTTTGCAATGGTAAAAATAGTTTAGCAGAAAGGTGTTCATTGTGAAAGAATAATACATGTATATTCTTCACTGTATACAATCAATGCGTTTACGCTAAAATTAGTATTTAAATTGCAAACAGTTTGGAGCCTGATCAGACGCCGGGTATTCGGATCAGGCTCCAAATTGTTTGCCACTCAGATTAAAATGAATAGACAGGCTTATTTAAAGAGTTGTCATTCTGTACATTTTAGTGCTTTGCGTTTGCGTTTCGTTTGCGTTTAAACGGGAAGGAATGATGTTTTCTCCACTGTAAAATAGTTAACGCCTATGGAATCAACATTATTAAGAGCGTCTGGTGATGTTCGCTTCTGGCGAGACTGATGTTAACATCTAATGGGAAGTGGCACTAATTTAAGGCTAGATTAACTCTTTTACTGCCTTAGTTCCAACTGTCGTGTGCCTTTTCTTATTCAAATTCAGATTTTTTTGTATTTTGGAATAATGAAATATTGATATTAATTTATATTTTGGAAACTGCCCAGGCGCCAAAAATACACGGCGTTTGATCTAAACCCAAACTGTGCGGAAAATACAAGTTATGACGTCATGGGAGTGAATGAATTAACCCTTTGCCTGTTGATTGTGATTTTACTGACTTTTGCACACAATTTGGATCCAGATAAGACTCAGTGTAACGCGGCGTCTGATCTAGATCCAAACTGTTTGACACTCGTCTTTAGGTTTACTTACTTATTAAACATAAAAGTCTTAATTTAACAAATTTCGCAGACGATCATTTCAAAGCAGACTGCATCACAGCAGGATAAGGGTTGAGTCCAGATTAGCTCTTTTACCGCCATAGTTCCGTCTGCTAAAATTGTCGTATGCCTTTTCTTATTCAAATTCAGATTATTTTTGTATTTTGGACTAAAGAAATATTGATAGTAGCTTATATTTTGGAAACTGCCCAGACGCCAAAATACACGGCTTTAGACCTTAACCCAAACTGTGCGGAAAATACAAGTTACATGTATGACGTCATGGGCGGTGAATGATTTAACCCATTGCCTGCTGATCATGACTTTACTGATTTTTGCAAACAGTAAAGATCCAGATCAGACGCCGCGTAACGCGGCGTCTGATCTGGATCCAAACAGTTTGACGCTCGTCTGTAGGTTTCTTTACTGAAATAAATGTATAAATCTAAATTTAATCATTATTGCAGACGACAATTTCGAAGCAGACGACATCACCGCAGGATAAGGATTAAGACCATGGTGCTACGTTAACCATTACTCTGCTACAAATCTAGTATCGTCTGCTTAGAAAATGCCGTCAGCAATATTTTCTAATATTAATTTATCGTCTTCTCAAACTTGTACGTGTAGAAAGAAATGCAAAAAGAAGTGACAAACAGTTAGGATCCTGATCAGACGCCGAGCTTCTCGGCGTCTGATCAAGATTCAAATTACTTGCAAAAAAGAAAGTGAAGAAGATCTTAGGAGAATGAATGTCAAAAATGTTACACTCGCAGACATATTTACAGGAGTTCAAACTAATTAGATCCATGCTGAGGTTTCAGACATTCATCACATGGACAGTACAGTGCTCCCTCGCTACAACGACACCCAATGGGAGACACAGATTGTGTGTGTTGTTCGGATTGAGTCGTTATAGAGAGGGAAAATTAACACTTGACTTAAATTTGCAAACAGCTTGAATCCAGATCAGACGCCGCGTAACGCGGCGTCTGATCTGAATTCAAGCTGTTTGTCACTCATCATTATATTTATTCTTTCAAAATCTCCACTTATATGTAACTTTGAGCAAAACAGCAGACGACAATTTAAAGCAGACGGTATTGAAGCGGTAAAGGCGTTTGACATAATTGTCTCGTTAAGGCAATTGCGAAAAGGGTCGTTGTAAGGAGGGAGTCGTTGTTGGAATGGCCGTTGTTAGGAGGGAACAATGTATTATTGCTTCAGTGAAGAGGGTGTTATTTTTCCAATAAACACGTTCTCACTAACATCTATTGTAAATAATTTGGAACCTGATCAGATGCCGGATATTCAAACGTCTGGTCAAACTCCAAACATTTTGCCATTCGTTTTAAAATTAATTGTGACAAATTTCCTGAAATAGCAATTTTCTACATTTAATTGTTCTGTGTTTGTGTTTCGTAAGTTTACACGGGAGAGAATAACGTATTCTATATTGTATAACAAAGTAATGCGACATAATTCCAACAGTGATTTAAGCAACATGACAAGGAAATAGAACATTTGGTTTGCACGCATGAAGCCAAATTACACAGCGCATGTTTACAAGTCGTCTGTCGAAATACAGTGGAGACGTTCTGCTTTCACTGGTAAACGACACGAAGCGCAAACGCAATAGAATAACAGGTAGAACACTTCAACGGCTGTGAAAATATTCACAATTTATTTTAATCTCATTTTTTAAGAAAGCTGGCCAGCTTCGAGTTATCCTAATACAGTGTAAACGAGGCATAGGAAACCTATGAAAACAAAAGGCAGGCATAAGACTTCTTAAAACGGAAAAGCTAAAACCTCCTGCTTAAAGCGGGAAGCTAAAACCTCCTACAGGAGCCTACTGTTTTATTTGAGCCCGCTTTGACAGATTGACCTACAGTGACATGTACAAATTTATCATATCAACATTTATCTGATGCAAACAATAAAGACTCAGATCAGATGGCTTTTCCAGCCAGGACCTGCGCTCTTTTTCATTTTGCAATATATTGTAATACAAATCATCTGTATTGTCAAAGATGGAATAGATTTATTGGAAATGTCTGAGGTTTCTGGGGTCAATAAGTTAAACAACCGCTATACTTATTTGTCTTTAAATGTGTCTTACGGTAGATATACACGTAAAGCGGACAAAATGTTCTTTCGTACAATAGTGTTTGCTAAAAGCACTTACCAATCACTGATTTAATTGTTTTTTATATTGGTATACTTGGAATAACTGTACACCATTTCCTAAGATAACTACAATATGTCTATGAAAAGGGTCCAAGAATCCGAAATTAAATGCGTCTTGATAATATTAATCTAGTCTCAGAGGCATGGTTAACTATGTATAAGTATTTTGCAGACTAACAGCTTGCACTAGAATTTAAAAACACTTTTGAAACAAGGCACACTATTAGAAGAAAAATACCACTTTGATAATAAGAAAACGAATAACACTACAGTCGAATATTGATATTTAAATGTTGCCTAAGTCAAACATATCCGTACTTATAAGCCACTTTTGAACTTTGAAAGATGGGTGTGTTAGATTTAAACGAGGTTAATAAAATATAACACTAATATTTTCGAATTAAGCAAGTTCCAGTAAACGAGGTTATGTTTGGATTTGTTTTCGGTTCTATAATTTTGAAAAGAGTTATTCTCCTTGTATTACGAACACTTTGAGCAGTTTGTGTTTTCCGCTCATTAAATATTAAATAGATTTTTGTATATAATGCGAATACGCAGGTCAGGTTTGAATTTGATTATGATTTAGTAAAATTAGCAGAGGCATGCCCCCAGCATTTAGACCATTTCTAATACATGTAATTCAAGAGTAATGCAACCATGAGTTCAGATCTACATTATACTTTTGTGCAAGCTGGGGCGCTCATGTCGCACCGCAACATCTCTAGGTTGTTATGCATTGTAAGAATTGTTTAACCCTTTCCCGTAAAGAGGCAATTTTTAGCGTATTTGATTTATTCCTCCGCTGAAGAAAATAGTTCCAATTGATATCATATTGAACATTTACCATAAAAATATTTTTCTCTATCATAGCAGAATGTAGTTTAAAGCAGGCTGAAGGTAAAGCAGTGTGCGCCTTGCGGCGCATTCTGCTTTACTTTCAACCAGCTTTAATTGGTCACCTGTCTTCAAAGTTATTACTAGGTTCACACGTAGCGGGAGAGAATAACGTGTATAACGAAACCAAACACAGACGCAATGCAACAAAATATAGAAAATGACAACGTTTTTGGATAAAAGTAATAATGATTTATTATCAATTTTAATATAAAAGCGCAATCAATATGAAGCCTGGTCGGACGCCTAATTACCCGGTGTCTGATCTGGCTCCAAACTGGTACATGTACATGTATAAAACGTGTTAATTTGGAAAGAATTCCGTCATCTCCACTGTAAGTGGAGAAACCTTATTCTTTCACAATAAACGCGTTTACGCTAAAACTATTATTTTCCATACAAACAGTTTGGAGCCAGATCAGACGCCGGGTAACCCGGCGTCTGATCAGGCTATAAACTGTTTGCCACCAAGATGAACATGAGTTATCAGAATCGTTCAAAAGTTTACTTTTCCACGTTTCAGTGCAATGCGTTTGCGTTTCGTTTGCGTTTAAACGGGGAGGAATATCGTTTCCTCCACTGTACATGTACCAATGATGCATGTCTACTCTTATAACGTCTGTACGTAACTTAAACCTGTTTTCACAAAGGAAGGTCGTAAATTATGTAGTATTGAAATCTAGCTGTCAAGGAGAGTCTGAAAGCATGTTATTTATCGTCGAGAAAGAGGCATAATACTGACAGAGCTCTCAATGCAGCACAATTTGCAAGAATATCTGTCAACATTTCCACCACAGTTCTTGTATGCAGTCTATCATATACAGTGAATAAAACGTTATTCTTTCCCGTTTAAACGCAAACGAAAAGCAAACTCATTGTAATAAAACGTAGAAAAGGACAACGTTTCGACGATTCTGACTATTTATTTTAATTTGAGTGGCAAACAGTTTGGAGCCTGATCAGACGCCGAGTTACCCGGTGTCTGATCAGGCTTCAAACTGTTTGCAATGGAAATAATAGATTTAGCGTAAACGCGTTTATTGGGGAAGATAACGTTTTCTCCACTGTATCATATATTTAGGAAACGTAGCAGACTGTTTAATTTAATTAGGTCTCGATTCATCGGATTGTTTTTGAACGTTTTGCTGACCGAATTCCAGATCACTAAATTCACTGAAATAGTTGCTCGTCTTTATTTGTAGTGAATGCAAACATAGCGACTACATACATTGCATTTATTTTTTTAACCCTTTCATGATCATATCACGGAATTATACAACATATTCCGCGATCAAATTATTCGGGAGATTTTTACCCCTTCACCGCCTTATTGTCACCTGCTTCAGTACTGTTGTCTGCAAGACACGTTTCAAAGTTAAATTTAAGCCAGTATTACATTTATAAATATCGATAACAGTGTCACACAGTTTTGATCCTAATCGTAACGCGGCGTCTGATCAGGACCCAAACTGTTTGCAAACGCGCTCTAAAGCGTCATTGAGAGTGAAAGGGTTAAATATAGTTCCAATATACAGTCAAACTTCGATATTTCGCACTATTTTATATGCTTATATTCCGAATATACAAACAGTGTTTCTGGTAAGGTGTACACTCGTAATAAACTGTGTAAACAGTGTATGTACCCCCTGAACAGATCTGGGTCTACACTATTCGTCATTTTAAAATTAATTGTAAAATTCAACCCCAAAAAAGACAAAAATGGACCAACATTTATTGGAAACTGTAATTGTTAATTTAAAGTTGCAGAGGCGAATGATTAAAAACAGACGGTATGAAAGTGAAGAGGCACATGTGAGGTGGAAAATGTGTACAATGCACTTTGATAGTTATTCGGTAATTGTAACATATTAGCATTCTTTTGGTATCTGAAAAGAATAATTCCTTAACACTGAGACAAATTTGTTCTCTCATAACCAATTTAACCGTCTGCTTCAACTGTTCAAATGCTATACAAGTAGCAATAAATGTCTGTTTTAAGTCTTTCGTTGACGAGCTCGGGAACACTAGCATAATTATGCAAATTGTTTGGATCTAGATCAGACGCAAATTGAGCAAATGTTAATATTTTCCAATAAATGTGCTTGTGGCAGCACTATTATGTATATTGCAAACAGTTTGGGACCGGGTAACGTGGTATCTGATTAGGCTTCAAACTGTTTGTAAATCGGAAAACTAAATCATCGAAACTTTTAATATTCTGCCATTTTCTACATTAAATTGCATGCAGTGTGTTTGAGTTTAATTTCTTTTATCTCATTGATCCCTAGTGACGTATAAATGCATTCTTTACAAACAACGTACCTGTTAAGAGTACCCTAGTCCTATGCAAACAGTGAAGTCCCTGACCAGAGGGCTCCTACAGGAGCCCTCTGATCAGGGACTTCACTGTTTGTAATTGTTTCAATATTTTATGTAACAAAACCCCTAAATAATGTTTTTTGCAACCCTAAATAGCCTTTATTGCAAACAGGATTTTTTGCCATTTGAAGTTTCAGGGGATAATGGGTCAAGCGGGAAATATTAACGTACATGTATTCTCCTCTATCTATGTAGCTATGGTTCTATACGGTGACTTACCTGTTATAATTAATTCAAAGTCCACCCACTGTATTTATGTTAATCCTGTTTCAAACGTCCCTTAATTTAGCCAAGCTCTACCTGAAACAAACAAACATGAACGTCAGATATTCCATTTTTAAACAGTAATATTCTGGTTGCGTCAGACATTTATTTTCAATGTAAATACACATTTCAGCGTTTACTTTCAAATGTTCAATAGGTAAAAACTTGCATTCGCTTCTTCATCACAGAACCAAAATAAAATTCCGTAGCATTCTTGGTTTTGTTCTTCATCTACTCAATATATTGAAGGAAGGTATTTTACGCTGTTTTGAAAATACCATGAACAACATATACGATATGTTTCAAAATAAACCATTTAGGCAGATATGGGCAATGCACACATAACAACAAGAATGTTAGATGTTGCAACAAGTGTAGATCTAGATCATTCCCTACTTTTCAACATTTCCCTTGCAATCAGTGGACATGTACAGTGGAGAAAATGTTATTCTTTCCCGTTTAAACACAAACGAAACGCAAAGCACTTAAACGTAGAAAAGTCAACGTTTGGACAATTCTGACAACTCAAGTTGATCTGAGTGGCAAACAGTTTGGAGCCTGGTCAGACGCCGAGTTACCCGGGGTCTGATCTGGCTCCAAACTGTTTGCAACAGAAATAATAGTTTGAGCGTAAACGCGTTAATTGGGAAAGAATAACGTTTTCTCCACTGTATATACAATGTATGGACATACATGTATGTTCTGACATTGATGTTACATACATGTAACAGAGGTGTAGGACGTTTGTTTCACGTTTATTAAGCCTTTGTCCTATAAAAACGTCTTTAATCAATCCCTCTGCTGTAGAAAATACTTCTAAATTATACAGTCATGCACAATATGCACCATAGGAAATATTTCTTTATTCTTGCAGATAGCTTAAAGCAGACTGGAAGTAAAGCAGGGTGCGCCTAAATGCGCATGATGCTATACTTTCAATCTGCCTTAATTGATCTCATGTCTTCAAAACAACGTGAAAATGACTATGAGAAAAGGGCTTAAAGAAACGTAACGAATCGAGGTTGCTACAATATTTTAAAAACAGTTTTTATACCGTGACTTATTTGTGTTATTCAGAATATGCTCGTGTAACCCAGTGTTTGCTTTGGACATTATCTTAGCATGAATAACTTAACATTACGTTTCAACTTTGTAAAAAAGGAATGCCATTTTCATTATATTAGTGCTGCATCGAGTTTACATTAAATTTGATTCGAACAGAAACTGTTAAAGTTTTCCCTTGGTACCTGCAATTTATTTTCTGGTAGCTATTAAAAGTATCGGAACTGACATCTGTTATCGATAAGCTTAGAAGTTGAACTTTCCCCAAGAGATGCTAAACAGAAACAGTAAGTTATAAGCCGATGCTTTACTGTACAGTTGAGCAATAGTCGTTGGTACAACCGCTTCATTGCCTTGACGTCATCTGCCTTTAACAATTGTCGTCTTCTTTTATTGATCAAATTTGATATTTAGGTACATTCATTACAGTAATATCGTATTGATTATCAAATAGTGTGAATCCTGGTCAGACGCCGCGTAACGCGGAGTCTGATCAGGATTCAAACTGTTTACGAATAATCATGGTATTCAGGGTTAGGCAGTAAATGGGTTAAAAGCTCTGCAGCAACGTTGAACCATTTCTATGCTGGAAACCAGTATATGTATATTTTGAAAACAGTGTAGACTATGATCAACGGCCTCCTCAAGGTGCCATCTGATCAGAATCTACACTTCTTGTTTCATTGTATTTGTTCTGCAATATTTTTAAACTATCCTAATAATTAACATACACTGGTACTTTTTCAAACAATTGGGTAGTGTAGATGAAAGCCTCAGCATAAAAATGGTTAAAAGCTTCGTAGCCAAGATTAAATTCAAATCTCTCAAGGCTGTTCACCGTAAATCAGCCTGTTAATGGATAAACCATTTTCAACAAGTACATATACAGTGGAGAAAACGTTATTCTTTCCCAATAAACGCGTTTACGCTAAAACTATTATTTCCATTGCAAACAGTTTGGGGCCTGATCAGACGCCGGGTTACCCGGCGTCTGATCAGGCTCCAAACTGTTTGTCACTCAGATGAAAATAAAAAGTCATAATTGTCAAAAAATTGTACTTTTCTACGTTTTAAGTGTTTTGCGTTTGCGTTTCGTTTGCGTTTAAACGGGAAAGAATAACGTTTTCTCTACTGTAACCTCGTGTGGAGATGCGTCTTGTGCGAAAAATAGAAACAGAAACAACCCCGCACAAAGAAAAGCGTGAATCCCAAAGACAAATATCAAATATGCACTTATTAAACTTTCTATACAATGTATTACATGTATCATTCTAAATAAGGTAATAAAAATGAACATGTTCCTGTCTCTAGCAATAATTTAACTCATTACTCCTTATAATTAGTACATGTATTCTCCTATATTCTGCTACTTTTTAATATTCTTCTATACTGGCTATACACATAACTTATTCTTTTTTTTGAAAATATACGTGTCTAAAAAATAGTAAATACTATATGATAGATAGAAATGTTTATTGAAACGAAATCATTGTATATTATTTTACATCTGTTCGTATAATTATGTACTTTGAGAAATAAAATATTACAAAAACCGTCTTTTACTCTTCTAATTATTTCTACACCAAAGGAAGTTCAGCTAGGAGGTCCTGGACATGACATAAAGGTACATGTATTTCCTGTCCATTTCCATATGACACCTTAAAGCAGACTTAAGAAAAGCAGAATGCTCAATAAGTAACTTCCTGGTTTACTTTCAACCTACTTCAAGCGGTAATATGTTTACATATCTAGAAACAGATAACGGGATAACTTGTGGTACATGCGTACAGTGGAGAATCTGTTATTCTTTCCCAATAAACGCGTTTACGCTAAAACTATTATTTGCAGTGCAAACAGTTTGGAGCCAGATCAGACGCCGGGTAACCCGGCGTCTGATCAGGCTCCAAACTGTTTGTCACCAAGATAAACATGAAATATCAGAATTGTCCAAACGTTGTTATTTTCTACGTTTTAGTGCTTTGCGTTTGCGTACGTTTGCGTTTAAACGGGAAAGAATAACAGATTCTCCACTGTACATTGTATTGATAGCTACAACAAATGTGTTTGCACACGACTTAAATTCATAAAACTTACACTAACCTATCATTGCAAAGAAAACTTGTGCGCGCAGTCTTTCATGTACATTTAACTGACAACCAAATGCTTGGCAAAATTAACAGCAGTCTGTATTACTCTATATTTTCCGACATTAGATTATCTGTCCTTAAAACTATCAGCGGTGTTTCAATCAGTCGCAATTGAAAATACTTTATTGTAAGCCCATTTTTGTTTTCGTTCATCTTTTTGATTCCCATTATAATGTGAGCTACTACACGAGAACACTACTTACTTTAGGAGTAATACTTTGACGCTTAGTACGTTACATGTATGAACAAATTTGTATACAGTTGGTTAATACGTTATTCTGTCCCGAGAAAACAGTTGCTAAAAGACTGATATGCATATAGCAAACATTTTGAGCCAGATCAGTCTCCCCACTATTTTGTCATTCAGAATAAAATCAATATCATCATTTAAGAGAAACGCTGTCATGTTTACAATTATTCGCGCTTTGTTAAAGTATAAGTATTCCCCAACATTATCTTTTGCCAAAGGTTTTGGGGTCCTATAGAGACGTCGAGTAACTGGTAATCTCATCAGGATCCTAAATGATTACAAACAAAACATTTTTACTCTGGACAATGCATTGCTGGAGTTAAACACAGAAAGTATGATGTATATGTTGCATTAATTCCTGAATATAGACCAAATGGACAAAAATTTGGCTGTGGTGTCAAAACAAATAAGTTCCAATAAACGCAGACAGTATAAAGTGTGAACACCTAACAGAACATACCGCCTTCAATTAAGTTTATTGCCAACTTGTTTATCGTTCCCTGGAGCAATATAAATAACTAAATTTCTACAGTGGAGAAAACGTTATTCTTTCCCGTTTATAAACGCAAACGAAGCGCACACGCAACACACTTAAATGTACAAAATGACAATTTTTTGACAATTCTGACTATTTTAATCTGAGTGGCAAACAGTTTGGAGCCTGATCAGACGCCGGGTAACCCGGCGTCTGATCTGGCTCAAAACTGTTTGCAAAGGAAATAATAGTTTTAGCGTAAACGCGTTTATTGGGAAAGAATAACGTTTTCTGCACTTTCGGTACATTATCAGGAATACAGCGTGCAGAGGAGAAGACGTTTTTCTTTGGCATTAAACGCGATTGTGCCAAAAATGTTATTTCCATTGCAAACAGATTGGGACAATTCAGACACAGGGGTCCAAGGTTATAAAGCTTTTGTGTTGAGTCTGGAGTCTTTCTCGGGCATGTGATTGGTCAGATTTGAGTCTAGGTTTAAATCTGACCAATCAAATGCTTGAGAACAAACTCAGACTCAACTCAAATGCTGTATAACCTTGGAGCTGGGTAATCTCGGATCTGATCAGGTTCCAAATTGTTTGCCATTCAAATGAAAACTAATTGTTAACATTTTCACAAATCTTTATTTCATTTCATTGGGAAAGAATAACGTTTTCGCCGAAAACAAGTTGCTATGCCTTCATCATCAAAATGCAGTAAAACCTCTCTATAACGACCACTAAAACAATGTCTAATTGATTGTTTGATAATAATGTTAATAATGATAGTGGTAATATTAATTAATAATGATTAAAATAATATTAATGCAGTGGAGAATCTGTTATTCTTTCCCAATAAACGCGTTTACGCTAAAACTAGTTTTTCTTTTACAAACAGTTTGGAGCCAGATCAGACGCCGGGTAACCCGGCGTCTGATCAGGCTCCAAACTGTTTGCGACAAAGATAAACAAGAATTAACAGAATTGTCCAAAAGTTGTTCTTTTTTACGTTTTAGTGCTTTGCGTTTGCGTACGTTTGCGTTTAAACGGGAAAGAATAACAGATTCTCCACTGTACAATGTAAAGAAGCTTTCTGTTTCACTCTCACCTTGCTTACATGTAAAGCAGTTATATGTCGTAAATACCAAAATGTTATACAAAATAGTAGTCGTAAAAGACACGCGTTACTGTACTACAGACTTGATGAAGAAGATGGTGTCTTGAGAATGGCTTTGTAACATGTAATGGCAAAACTGCAGGTTGGCATTATTCCAAAGCGAATCAAATTAGACCTTGTGTCACAACCTGTCTCCTAGTGACAAAGTGGCAAACAGATAATTGAAATGCGAACTAATTTAATTTTCATTCTTTAATTAATTATGTCTGCTACTCTACAGTTTTCACGATTTTCAAAGTTTCTTTCAGTAAGTTACAAAAAATATGAATTACAAGAAATTGCTATTGCACAGCGAGGAATAATAGACTGTTACAGTGGAGAAGATGTTATTCTTTCCCAATAAACGGGGTTACGCTTACACTTCTATGTCCAGTAAAAATCAGTATGGAGCCAGATCAGACGCCGGGTAACCCGGCGTCTGATCTTGCTCCATACTGTTTGCCCCTCAGACTGTTACTTTTTTTTCGTATAAACGAAACAAAACAAAAACCAAGGGAATTAGATCAAATGAAAAAAATTCTCGAATATGATGACAATCTAATTAAATCAAAATTGAAATCAGTTTTGATTCAGATCAATTCAGACGTTGAATTATTCACATTCTGGTCTCAATCCAAACTGAAAGCATATGAAATCACTTTTAAGAACAACAATGTGCATTTATTCATAGATCATGAAATCCTTCCCGATCCCAATCCCCTGTATGATAAATATCATGCGGTGGACTCATGCAATAAATTGAATGCACTAAAAGGCGCATTTATTTGGGGAAAGGGTTATGAACCAATGACACCCTCTATCGCTAGGGCTCTTGATATGCCATTGGGGTTAAAGCGAGATGAAATCTCTACACATCAAAACAGACTTTGGGTCACAACCCGTCTCATGAGGACAAAGTAGCAAACAGTTAATTGATAGGTGAGTTAATTTAGTTCCTCTTCGTTAATTAATATGTCTGTGACTCTTAACAATTCGGTTCTTCGACATTTTCGGTCATATATATAGCCATGTAATATTAAACAGACACCAGTTTCTATGACAGTGAAGAAAACGTTATTCTTTCCCGTTTAAACACAAACGAAACGCAAACACATTGTAATAAAATGTACAAAAGGACAACTGTTCGACAATTTTGACGATTTACTTTAATCTGTGTAGCAAACATTTTGGAGCCTGATCAGACGCCGGGTTACCCGGCGTCTGATCAGGCTCCAAACTGTTTGCAATGGAAATAATAGAGTTAGCGTAAACGCGTTTATTTGGAAAGAATAACGTTTTCTTCACTGTATCCTGAAATACCGTTGAATTTGATCATTGCTTGACGTCAACAAAGTTTAGATAATAATTTACAAATGTAATTAAACATAGATGCTAGTTGTTTGAATATACACATTTCTTTCTAGTGTGACACAGGGCGACGCAGTTTCAAGTGAGTTGTCACGAGTATACTATCTCTCAAGTAGTACATGTAACTCACTCAACCCGAAACTTTAGATGGACAAATCATTCCAATTTCCAATTAAGCCTAGACTTCTTTTTACTATTTAGAGTTGATTTTAACAATATCTTACAAAATGGGTAACCCGGTGTTTGAATAGACAATAAGGTACATGTAAATCGTCAGAATTTTCGAAAAACTGCTACATGTATCTTCAACATGTTATTGCATTGTATTTGCGTTTCGTTTGTGTTTAAACGGTGAACGTTAACATTCCCCCCCACTGTACCACCCAGGCACATACCACACTACAGGAACTGCACACCTATTTTCAAAGTAAAAATTAAGTTCGATGATCTCGTTTAAGTCGAGATTGACTTATTTCAAAGTTAACGTGGTTTAGTCACGTTAAAATACTTAACCCTTCCATGATCAAATCTATCGTGACGTTTTTACCCATGCATTGTCATTTTGTTGTCTGCTTCAATATTGATGTCTGCAATATTGTTTCAAAGTTAGATTTAAGCAGTTATCTTACGTAAATTCAAAAGTAGTGCGGGTTCTTATTAGTATCGAGACCTTTTGCAAATGCGCTTTATGACGTCATTGAGAGTGAAAGGGTTTACCATGTTTTAACCATAAAATACGGATACATTGTATGTTCGACTTACGTGGTGTCGAGTTATTTAATTACAACTATAGGAACTTGGAAAATTACGACACAAACAACCTCAAAAAACCGAGATACGGCTGTGGTTACAGTGGAGAATCTGTTATTCTTTCCCAATAAACGCGTTTACGCTGAAACTATTATTTGCAGTGCAAACAGTTTGGAGCCAGATCAGACGCCGGGTAACCCGGCGTCTGATCAGGCTCCAAACCGTTTGCCACCAAGATAAACAAGAATTATCAGAATTGTCCAAAAGTTGTTCTTTTCTACGTTTTAGTGCTTTGCGTTTGCATACGTTTGCGTTTAAACGGGAAAGAATAACAGATTCTCCACTGTATTTAAACAAGCCATCTTAAAATGTCTGTTGCATGTCTTTTATCGGTAATGTCAATGTAAAGTTTGATTAGAATTGGCAGTTTGTTTCAAGAGGAGAGACTAAACAATTGAGGAAATGCGATTATTTCTCCTGGAGGACATTATGGGGAAAATCTACTTTCCGTATCACTGACACTTAAACCTTATGTCAAAATGTGTGTTAACGCATTACTTCATAGATACGCCTTTTTACACATTTATTTTATTCCTTCACTAACAAAATAGTTCAACTTTATACAGAAATGAATATGCACCATCAGAAACAGTAAGTGGATCCTACTTTGAGTAGATGATGGCTTGAAACAAGTGAAAGTGAAAGTGAAACAGAATGTGCTTTAAGGCATATTCTGCTTTACATCAAAACTGTATTACATGAAAATGGTCACGTGTCTTCCAATCTAGAAACAGGTTATACATGTAGAATAAACTGTTATACAGCCTTTTCTAGCTTATATTAAAACATTAATCTTGTTTACGTTTTAAAAGTAAGGATTAAATTGAACAGTGTGATTATCTAAACTAAGGGACCAAAGTAGTAGTTACAACTGGTCTCAAGCAGAAACGCAGCAAGAACAGTAACTAATGAGTACGCAGGATGTACCCTTGAGAAAACGCTATTCATTACTATTTCAAAGAAATTAAACGCAAAACAATATTTGTAAATTAAAGATTGTTTAAACTATTATTTAGATCTGAATTGCCAACATTGAAGACCCTGATCAAAAATAATAATTAAATTCTGAGAGTTTAAACACAAATAAATACGTTTATTGTGAAAGAATATAATAATATCATTATTAGTATTCTTATTTTTATTATTATTATCATTATTATTAGTATAAGTTTTATTATTATTATTATTATTATTATAGTTATTATCATTATTAATGTATTATTGTAGTTTATTACATTTCTAATTGACATAAGTTTATTTCTTAATCCGGTTCATAAAGTTTGTCTACAGCTTTAGGTGGTATTTCGTAATCAAATTATACAGCACCAATTTGTCCACTAGTCAGAATTAAAAACGTTATGAGCGTAGCATCACTCCTTGTTTTCCGTGTCTAATTCAATACTTAAAAAATACGCCTTTTTACTCCTCCACTGAAGAAATTATTTAATCATGCATACATAGCTCGATAATTGTAGGGGCCTCCGTGGCGTAGTGGTATAGTCACTGTGACTTGCATCACTAAGCCCCTCACCGCTGTGAGTTCGAATCCCAGTAGGGTCGTTCGGATTTTTCACGTGAGGAAGTCTTCCAGCTGGCTTGCGGAAGGTCGGTGGTTCTACCCAGTTGCCGAGTTGTGCCTGAAACAGTGCATAAAGGGCTTCTGGGGTCTTCCTCCACCTATAATTAGCTGGACGTCGCGATATGACTGAAATACTGTTGAAAGCGACGTAAAATCAAAACAAAATCAAAATAAAAAAAACTCGATAACTGATTTCTAAATCCTAGCAGATTGTAGCTTAATACAGACTGAACGTACCGCATAATGTGCCTTTAGGCGCATTATGGTTTATTTTCAATCTGTTGCTTTAAACGGTTACCCCATAAATACGTTTTTACGCCTCTAATGTATTTCTTCACTGTAGAAAATACACTTTATACTATCATCGATACATTGTATGTATCATAAAAATCTATACTATACAGTATCAGATGGTAGCTTACAACAGGCTGAAAGTAAAGCATAATGAGCCCTAAGGCGCATTCTGTTTTACTTTAAACCTGCCTTAAGTGGTCACCTATCTTCAATACTAGGAACAGGCTATGGGATAAAGGATCAAATTATCACATTTCTTTAAAACTAGTAACAGACTATAGGACAAAGGGTTACGATATGTGATCGCTCCAGGAAGGCTGAATTCAAAGCAGATAAATCTGGTACGAATTCAGCGTTAGTTCAGCCAGGCTTAATGTTTAAACAAAACTAAACTCAAACGAAATGCAACAAAATGAAAAATATTCTTGACAATCCTGACAACTAATTTTTAGAAGTTTGAAGCCTGATCACATACTGGGCAACCCGGATGTCTGGCTTCCAAACTATTTGCAACGGAAAGAAAAATCGTTTAAGCTGAAACGTGTTTATTTGGAAAAGAATAGCACTTCCACTGTAATTAACGTCTGTCTTGTTATTGACACGGCTAGTTTATTGTAGTTCTAATTGACAATTACGTTAGTTCTTTTTCTCTATTCCGTTCATATAGTTCGTCTACAGCTTTAGGTGGTATGTCAGCTATAATCTAATTATATACAGTACCATTCCTTCCGGTAGTCAATATTTACCGTTATCGTGATAAGCGGGACTTGGATAACATTTGCAAACAGCTTGGAGCCAGATCAGACGCCGCGTAACGCGGCGTCTGATCTTCATACAAACTGTTTGTCACTCATATTCATATGTTCGTCAGTGTAAGAAATAATAGTTGTTTGCAGACGATAAATTTGAAGCAGACTACAGTTCAGCATGATAAGGGTCGAAAGTGGTATGAGTCTGACTTGAAAGGTAGACGTCTAGCTATAATACAAAAAACGTTATTCTTTCACCACATAACGAAACGCAAACGAATTGTAATAAAATGTTTATGCTTAAACTGTAATTTCCATAGCCAACAATTACATGTATATCATATGCAAACAGTTCAAATCAAGTTAACCCGGCGTCCGATCAGACCGGAAACTGTTTGCCCTTCAGATTAGAAAATAAGTTCGTATTTTATGCACCCAACGGATGGAGTGGGCATATATAGATGCCGCATTGTCCGTTCTATCTTAGATCTGGCTCCGCACTGTTACAATTGAAATACGTTTGATCACAAACCCATTTATTGGGAAGGAAAATAACGCCTTCTCTAGTGTTATACATTCAGAAAAATAAGATACCTATATCAGGACGTGGGCGACCCTAGCAAACAAGTGTTTATTTCAGCGTTGCTTATTGGCTCAAAAAATTATTTAAAGAAATGTCACTGAATGGATTTGATTTCAAATCCTAATAAAATGTGACATTTCATTTCTTTTAAAATTGTCTAAACGCATGTTAATTTAAATGTTTAAGAAGTGGAAATACAAGATAATCACACTTACATGACATTTGAAGTTCTAACAAACAAATCATGATAGCTATGCCATTGAGATGTCGTTTTGCCTTCCACAATAATGCAGGATTAATTGTTCTAAATTAAATATTTCCATCGTAAGCATTTTTGGGTCAATAAGGCACCAGGTACATGTAACCCCGGCGTCTGATTAGACTCCAAACTGTTTGTAAACTTGTTGCATTGAAATGAATAGACAGAATTATCAAAAAAAATTTATTTTCAATAATTTATTGTAATGTGTTTACGATTTTGGGGAAAGTACGTTAAAATGGGAAAGCATTACATCTTCTCCACTACAACCTGATTTAAGCTACCATCTGCTAGGGTATAGGTTTTTTTTCTAATGGTTCTTGTTCATGACTATAAAAAGTTTGACTTTTTTCTTCCGAGGATAATAACATTAAAGACGTAAACTGCGTAGTTATGGAGCACGTGTAATTGAATCTAACTATATTTACATGTATATATCACCGTATCAAGTGTAAAATGGTCATGAAAGACACGATGCACAATAAAGCTCAACAGGATAAAGCAATATACAGTGGTGACGACGTTATTCTGTTCAAATAAGCGCATTTACGCTTAGACCATTGTTTCCGTTGCAAACAGTTTGAAGCCAGATCAGTCGCCGGATAAATGTTTGCCAATCTCCTCACAATATTTTTTTCATTTAACTATATGGATGCATCACAGCATCAAGTGGAAGGTATGTTGTCATGTACATGTAAGACACGATTCACTAAAAAGCTCAACAGGATAAACCAAGATACTGTGGAGAATACGTTATTCTTTCCCAATAAACACGATTACGCTACAATGTAAAAGTATTGGTTCCATTGCAAACAGTTTGGAGCCAGATCAGATCAGGCTCAAAAGTGTTTGCCAATCAGCTAACAATATTTTTTTTACTGATATGCGTTTGCATTACAATTGCGTTTAAACGGAAAAGAATAACGTTTTCTCCACTGTATTTGAGCTTATCAATAAAGTGATTAATCTACAAATTATGGCTTTCTTAGAACGAGTGATATTTGTTAGCAGGTACCACTTTAAACACTAAGATCTCAGTTTGCCACTTCAGATTACAGTGTCGTTTTTGTACATATGTACTGGAACCTTTGCGTAATATATTTAAAATGAGTATACAGTACGTCTCCTCTGTTACATTTGTACGACCACTCGATTATTTTAAATATTTGGTTTTAAGGCACATGACTGCTTAAAGCAAGGTGAAAGTCCAACAACAAACTCTTTAAGGAGTTTTTTTTTATTTTCATCTTGCTTCAAGTTGCAACATGTTGTGTAGTAAATCAATTAGCCTCAAATATGACGTAGTACATGTAAAGAGGTTGTTGTACACTTTATCTTCGTTTTCACGACACGTAACTGCTATTAAGACCTAACCCGAATGTTATACGTGTCTGCTTATAAGAACTGTATTTTGCATACTCATTAAATGCAACGTAAACAAATTGTTACATACATGTATCTATGCATGTGCGAGTGTCAGGTTTGATCTAGATGAGAAGCAGATGAATTAGGCCGACGATCTGATTGCATGCTCTTGGTAAATGCCAGATTTAGTAACACTACGCAAAGTAAAGGTTAGGCCTGCATGAATCTTTTAAACAAGCTCTCAAAAATCAAGAAACGCCGCGGGTAAACGATGGCACAATATTATTGTAATACCAATCTAAGCCCTCATATTAGTGCTATCGCGACATTGTGAGGCACCATTGAGCAGCCTGCTGATTCATACAGTGGAGAAAATGTTATTCTTTCCCAATAAACGCGTTTACGCTAAACATTTATTTCAATTACAAACAGTTTGGAGCCAGATAAAACGCCGGGTTACCCGGCGTCTGATTAGGCTCCAAATTGTTTGTCACTCAGATTAATTTAAACAGTCTGAATTGTCAGAAAAGTGTTGTTTCCGTCATTTTATTGCGATGCGTTTGCGTTTCGTTTGCTTTTAAACGGGAAAGAATAACGTTTTCGCCACTGTATCGACTCTTAACCGGTTCCCGACGATAATACCTTCTACTTTAAGCTATATGTTATGCATGTTTTCCTAGCAAATAATTTAAATTTGAGCCATATTGGATTGAAAAAACGTTGATCTAACTGGCAAACAAATTAAATACTGATGAGACGCCGAGTTTTTTAGCGTCTGATCAGGATTCGAAATGATTGAAAATGCCAATGAAAAGGTTGTTAAATGGTGAAAACAAAACACGTTCATTATCAGGAACATACGGGGTTTGATTAAGGGTTACAGAGTGTTAATTTAAAGATCAAGCTATTCTCGGTTCTTGAGAAACGTCTATATGGTGTACGGGCTGAGTATTTAGAGCAATATGCCCCCGTTTCTTTATCTGTAAATCTAGTTTTAACCATCAATTACATATACACGTT
Source organism: Gari tellinella (assembly GCA_922989275.2). NCBI lineage: Eukaryota > Metazoa > Mollusca > Bivalvia > Cardiida > Psammobiidae > Gari > Gari tellinella. The sequence goes on from OV277866.1 coordinate 55,070,384, forward strand.
TGAATAACAGAAAACTCGAAAGTTTACGACAATTTTACAGAATTTTCTTTTAAGTGTAACATTTACAGAGGGATATATACTTTTTCCCCCGTTTAAAAATTATTAAACGCAAGCCCAATGCAATAAACTGTAGAAATAGGCTTAACTTTGAAAATGGAACGATTTTTTTTAATGTGATTAGCAAACAGTTTGCAGTCTGACCAGGCACTAGGTTACCCACCGGCTGATAGTGCTTCAGACTATTTGCGGGGACTACATGTCTTTCAGCATAAACAAGTACAAAGAATAATGCCTACTACATGAACACTGTAACATTTTGGAAAAGTAATCGTTTACAAAGTACATTCATAATTATGGAGACACAGCAGTTTTTCCCGCTATGAAAACCAATCTACGAAGACACATTGATGTTTTACGACTTGCGACTTTGTTTAAGAAAGACTACATGTAGTAGAATGAATACTTCCATTGTCATAGTGTTGATGCTAAGTTTGATTCTTTGAGTCGCGATATTAAGATTGGTTGGCATTATGTAAAAATGCCTGAAATCTCAATGTAAATGAACCCCCTTCACTGCCATGATATCCGTTTTACCGTCTGCATTAAGCTGTTAGGTAAATATACTTTAGCAATATTATAATGAATGTAAACAGAATGAATCCTGATCAGATGTTGAGTTACGCGGTGTCTGATCAGGATCAAAAGTGTTTGCATATAATATTATGGTAAGGCAGTAAATGTAAATGTATTACATAATTATGTTCACTCCATGATTTAAGGATGTGATACCAATATTTGGAAGTGGATTTTCATTTGCAAACCTTATACTTTCAGTAATGATCAAATATCATTTTCTCAGATGTCTTGGCACTATGTCTCCAGTGAAAAGTTATGTTCAGAGTCTTTACGATGACATTCAATGGATAAACCCATGATACTGCTTAATTTACGAGGACGACAAAAGAAAATTTAATGCAAAACGCTGTAAAAGAAACTTTCTGAATAACTTTATTTCACAGTTCCCAAAGGAGATTTTGGCAAAGATTTTCATTTGCATTAGAAGCCTCGTGGAGGAGCAATTTTTAGCAGGCTTTCGTCATGGGTAAATGAGACAAAGACGAAATACAGCGTTGTGGGTAGGTATTTTAACCTATGTTCTATAGCTCCAATTACTACATGTAACAGTTTAGTAAATAAAGGGATACTATATAATAATCGTTTTCTACAAAAAGAGGTATTATGAAAACACAAACGAATGCTTAGTTGCGTTATTCTATGTTATACTATTGCTTAACCCATTGCACCCAAGTACCAGTTTATGTTCATTTACAAACAGTTAACTGGTGGGATATACATGTACACTTTTCCTATGCAAACAGTTAATAGTCATTTATTTTGTTTTGCTTTAGGCTGTCATTTGTCAACAAAACTTTAAATCAGTTTGTACTTCAATAAAATTGCATAGAGGAGAAAACGTTAGAAAAGGAAAACTTTTTGACAATTCCGATGACTTATTTTAATCTGAGTGGCAAACAATTTGGAGCTGATAAGACACTTGGTTACCGGCGTCTGATCCGGCATCACATTATTTGCACTAGGCATAGACGTTTTAGGTTAAACGCGTTTATTGGGAAAGAATAACGTTTTCTATACTGTATTGTATATATTCTTTGCATTTTGTTCTTCGATCTGTTTCCCATCTTATTCTTTGAAGTTATATTTTTGTGAATGGGCAAAGGAAAGATTGTATCAGTAAAAAGAAATGTTCAAATGTTTTCACAAGATAAGATGAAAAGACTTATCAGATAAATACTTTAACAAGATACTCATTCGTTTATAAATAACAGGATGAACATAAGCTCGTGAGTTCTTTTTGAATATGTTCTGGATTATTTATTCAATCTTCTATTTTTCTGTTTGTATTTCTATAAGATGAATTCATATCTAACTGAAAAGGTTGATATTTTTATCGAGCAGATTTAAAGCCTATTTAGTACTTAACCCTTCACCGACTTACTCCAAGTCGATCGGCTATTTGGAAACTGTTGGAGCTAAACAGTTTGACACTCATTACATGTACGATATAACTTAAGTCAACTATATGAAATTTAAATTTCAAAAATAAAAGTAGGCGTCTTCTTTTTAACCATTTCATTCTCAATGACGTCTTAAAGCGCATTTGCAAACAGTTTTGAGTAAAACTGTTAGCCACTTGTTTTTAAATTATGTCAGTTATAACGCCTTTTATCTCACTTGGAAACGATATTGAAGACAGCAATATTGAAGCAGACGATACTAGTGCGTCAAAGGGTTAAAACAGATGGAGTCATGACAGCGAAGGCGTTCAATGCTTAAATCATGGTACAGTGTATATGTCTAACTTCTTTTTCGCCAAAGTGCAGTGTGCATAGAACTGTATGCTGTTTTAATTTCTTTATTTTTCGATGTAAGGCATTTTTATTTAAAAACATCGATATTAGTATCAAACAATGATAAATCGTTATCAGATTCCAAATAACTCGAGGTTCGACCTTAGTCCAAGATGTTTTGGAATACCAGGGCAATCGGGACAAGGCAATAGATAGGTCAACAAAGTTACACTATTTAGGCTAAACCCGTCAGTTGTTTTTTATACAAACAATTCGCATGTTTTATTCCTTAAAGAGAAATTTAACTGCTCAGTAAATGCATGATGTAGCTCGTTTTTATTTGTTGATCCAAATCCAGATCCAAAATGTTTGAAAATGCAAGTCATTCCGCGCTTAGCTGGAAAATAAACCGTTACATGACATTTTCGATATTCAACAGTTTCTGCAGTGTCTAAAGTTAGCAAGGGAGAATCTCTGAGGACTGGAGAGCTATCAAACAGATAGAAGACTAGATACCAGTGTGACACACGCAATGTTCCGTGTTGTCAGTACAGTCTGTTTTTGCACTGCCATATAAAACTATAAATAGACCAAGGACAGATCTAAATTATACCATTTGAGAATAAAATCAAATAGCAAACGGAATCCACCCCTAACGAATAAATTAAGCCTTAAAATATAAAATTCTGTGATATTGACGATGCAGACTGTGTAGACCCAGATCAGACCAGTTTCTAACGCGTCATCTGATCTAGTTTTAAATTGTTTGCAATAACCGAGAGTCGATTTCTTACAATGTGCCTTATTATACTATTTATAAGAAACTATCTCTTGATGCACCCAGTGACTGAGCATCTAAATCCGCCCCTGAAGAGGAAATTTATCCTTGGAATAAGCACGGTTAATGATGATGTAATTGACGACACACTCTCGTGATGGTACCTCATAAGTCAAATAAAACCCTAGGAATGCGTATAGGAAACTAACTGGAACATCAAAATCGCTAATTTGATTTATTAGCACAGATTGCCTTGGAATTGTCAAGGCGCCCGCTCGATCCAGCTTATACCGTAGGGTAATGAGTACAGGTGTTTTCCCCGATATTTCCTTTAAATACTCTCTCTATCGACCTCTCTATATATCTTCCTCTCTCTATCTCTCTCCCTGTATGTCTGTCTGTCTCTATCATTTTTTCTTTTTCTCTCTCCGTCTCTCTCTTATATCTATGTGTTTATTAACAAGACAGATGTATTGTGTTTTTAATTGTCCTGACGTAAATACGAACTGTTCACTTGTGCTAAAAACTTTGTATGGACGTTCATTAGACCATTATATTTCAAGAAAACATGATGTTTAAAACCAATAGAAATGTCATGATAGTACAAATCTATTGATTTGATGAAAATAGGGACATTTCATCAGTTCCCTAAAACGCCCAGTGATTACATGTACGCGTAATTTCTAAAAAGTTCAGGGAGTACGCATAATCCCTGATTACACTTAATCCCTGCAACATATATACTGTAGCGATCATGATTTGTTCGTTAAACCATTCAAATATCAAGTAGGTTACTTTAAATTGTATTTCCAATTTTAAAACATTTACAAAAAACATACGGTAAGACAATTTCGAAAGAAATGAAATGTCACATTACATCAGGATTTGAAATGAACTCTATTCAGTGACATTTCTTTGAATATTTATTTGAGCCAACAAACTACGCTGAAATAAAACTCTTGTTTACTACGCAACTGCTCGAGTATTACATTATTAGGATCGCCCACGACTGAATATAGGTCTCTTAGTTTTGTTAAACCCTTTCCTCTATCAATACGCTTTTTTACGATTTTATTTATTCCTCCATTAAAAGAAATTAGTTCCACTTTATACAGCCATGAATATGCACCAAAAGAAACATGTTCTATATCCTTGTAGATTGTAACTTAAAGAAGGTTAAAAGCAAAACAGAAGCACTTTCAAACTGCTTAAACCCATTTGTGCCCACGATCCCATAAATGGGACATAGGCAAACAGTGTAGACTCTGATCAGACGCCGCATTATGCGGCGTCTGATCAGAGTCTACACTGTTTGCTGATAGGAATTTCAATATAAAACAAAATGAAAATGAAAATTTTGACCAGGCATCCCTTTGATAAACAAGAGGACCTGAAGGCCCTGATATCGCTCACCTGTTGTACTGAAGCCTGATAGCTTTACCTTTCTGTTTCAACCGTTTAAATCTAAACCCATTCAGATTTGTAGTGTAGTATGTAAACAATTTCTGAATATAACCTCATAATTCTAGTATAGTAGAGTACATCAAGAGCAGATAGCTAGAGCCTAAACAATACCGAATTGAAGCCTTTTCTAGCATTTCAAAGATTATCAAGGACAGATAACTTTTGTCACAATAATTAGATTTCAACAATAATTGCACTTCTTCGAGAACTTATAGCTATATACTTTGTGTGCAAGTATAATCAAACTACATTGAAAAGTGTAGTTGCAAGAGAGTAAACGCTGTTAGATATGGCATTTTCAGCAATTCAAGGGCAGATAACTCTTGACTTATAAGTCCGATTTCAACCATAATCGACTTCGTTTGAACTTTTATGGTCATATACAATCTGAGCAAGTTTGAGAGAGATTGGATAAATAGTGTGGCCTCTAGAATGTAAAAACCCTAAAATATGGCATTTTCAGGAATTCAAAGGTAGAGAACTCTCGACCTGTTTGTCTGATTTTAACCATAATCAATCTCATCCAAACTCATATGGTAATATACACTATGGGCAAGTTTGTAAATGATTGGATAAATATTGAGGCCTCTAGAGTTTAAACACTGTTACATTTGGCATTTTCAACAATTCAAAGGTAGATAACTCTGGACCTATTGGTCCGATTTCAACCATAATCAAACTTATTTGTAATTTAATAGGAATATAGAATCTGAGCAAGTTTAAGATATATTGAATAAAAATTGTGGCCTCTAGAGTGTAAACACTGTTAAAAATGGAATTTTCAGTAATTCAAAGGTAGATAACTCTTGATCTTTTGATCCAATATCAACCATAATCAAACTCATCCGAACTCTTATGGTAATATTCAATCTGGGGAAGTTTAAGAAAGATTAGATAAATAGTGTGGCCTCTAGAGTGTAAACACTGTTAAATATGACATTTTCAGCAATTCAAAGGATTATTTCTCCTGATCAATCTGTCCAGAATCAAACTCATCCGAACTCTTATGGCAATAAACAATCTGAGCAAGTTTGAGAAAGATTGAATAAATATTGTGGCCTCTAGAGTGTAAACACTGAAATTGTTGACGACGGACGACGGACGCCGGACATTCAAGGATTGCAAAAGCTCATCCTGAGCTAGATCAGGTGAGCTAAAAATGGACTAACCAAATATAAAGCATCGAAGAATCCACTTGGCGTAAATGGGTTAAGCACACATGATATGGGGTTACATATTTTGGTTAAATAATATATTACAGTAGACAAGACATTACTCTTTCCCAGTAAATGCACTTGTGATAAAACGTATTTCGATTGCATACAGTCTGGAGCCAGATCAGACGCCAGGTTATCCGATATTGATCAGGCCACAAACTGTTTACATGTATCACTCAGATCAACATGAATCACCTTAACATTTTTTAGAAGCTATCATTTCCTCCAGTTTACTGCATTCTGTTTGGGTTTAGTTTCGTTTAAACGGGAGAGAATAACGTTTTCTATATTTATTATTATTATACCAGATTTATATAGCGCTCTTTTCACACAGGGGTAGTGCGTTCAAAAGCGCTATACTGTATGATAACCAAGTATTCATATTAACTGGTTTGTAACACAGTAAAGCGATGTATTAAAAAGCTATTCATGGAAGACGCAGGACGATTACTTAACAAAATACATTGCTTATTTAGAAAAATCGGACAATCTGAAAATATCAAGTTACAAAGCATTTGGATTGAGTCTGAGACCGTTCTCAAACACATGGATGGTCAGAATTGAGCAATCAATATCAGACACAACTCAATCCCAGAGAAGACCAATGTAATGCTTGAGAACAATCTCAGACCCAACTCAAATGCTTTATAACCTTGTGGCCAGGATACTATTTTACAACTTTAGAACAACATTATTTCTGGAAGTCCCTATATGGTAAGTTACTCCAGTACATTTGTCCTTCAATTAGCAGCCAAATGTATGTAAGCCTTTCAGAAATAATTGATGCTATAACATGTACACATTTATGTGAGCCTTTTTATTCTTCTATACAAACTCAATGCCATTCCAACACGTTGATGTATATCTGATTTACATCCCCGTATGTAATATGTGCCTTAAAGTTAACTCCTTGCATGCTGGGTATTGTTTTCGTCTGCAACAATTGTCGTCTGCTACTGTTCTTACAAAGGATTTTTCAAAACGAAATTTCAAAACAGGGTCAGAGTTTCATACAGTTTGGATCCTGATGAGACGCCGCGTGACGCGGCGTCTCATCAGGATCCAAACTGTTTGCATAGCTAATCATTGTGGCACATGTATTGGCCGCTAGCATGGTAAGAGTTTACAATCCAATATCATGCTAGCCTTCTATTACATTAACGGTAAATGATGATGGTATGTAATCAGGCATAAACTCTATTCTAAGACGGTAACCAAGTCCAAGAAAAACAAACAGACAAGTGCTTTTATACGATAAACTAAACTGAAGTGGTTTCCTTTCTTAATTGTGAGGCAAATAAATATGACTCATGGCAGATACAGAAAATACACGCTAAAGCGTCCGCTGAAACTAAAAGTCGCTGACAGTATAATACAGGAGTCAAATTAACCCTTTCACTCTCAATGACGCCTTAAAGCGCGTTTGCAAACAGTTTGGATCCTGATCAGACGCCGCGTAACGCGGCGTCTGATCAGGATCCAAACTTTTTGACACTCGTATCGATATGTTTTAAGTCATACTACTTTCAATTTTACTTTGAAACGATCTTCTAAACAACAAATTTGAAGCAGACGACAATGAAACTTTCGGTAAACGGGTAAAGATCTCATGATTAATTTGGCAGCGAACGATACAAATATCGACCCCTTACGATGACTATAAAAATCATTTACAATGAAAAGTGTACGTGTAAAAGTACATTAGTTTGATGCAAACAGTGAAGACTTAGATCGAAGGGTACATAATGAGCCCTCTGATAAAGGTCTGCACCGTTTGCCGTTTTGAAATATATTGCAGAAAACAACCCTAAATAGCCATAATGGACTTGACTGAATTGTATACATGTACATGTACTGTCCATTCTACTTTTAAGAGGCGAAGGGGTTAAAGTAAATTTAAAGGAGTAAAGCAATATTCTGAAAAGGGTTTCGTACGCCCGTGTAAGTAGATACTATAATAATACATGTGCATAGAAAGAATTCCCCAATCTGCTCAATGGGAGACTTATTGAGACTTATTGACAGGGGTTAGGATACACAAATGTACATGTAGCTAGCATCCTTAAGTTAGATTAAAGTACATGTCTGTTCTAAAAGGGTTACATTTGTAAGTATCAGTGTGACAGCTTCGAGTGGTGTTATAAACGTAACTCTTACGTTCAGAGAACAGTTCAACTACAGTATCATAACTACTTAAAAGGACGAATCATTGATTATGTATATCATAAAGCCGTGCATCGCTACAGTAAAGAATACGATATTTTTTTCCAAATAAAAGCATTTACGCTTAGACAAAATATTATCGCTTAGTAAAGCGGCGTCTGATCAGGATCCTTACTGTTTGACAGTCAATTTTATATTTCTTAGATCAAAATACCTAAATTTTACATATAAAACATAAAACCAGACGATATTCACTGCTTCATTGTCGTCTGCTACAATTTTGTTGTCTGCAATATCGATTCAAAGTTAATTTTAAGGAAGTATGAATAACAAAATTTCTATACGAGCTCCAAACAATTTGGATCCATTTGGATCCGCGTTAAAAATGTACGTGGCGTCTGATCAGGATCCAAACTGTTTTCAAACGCGATTTCAGACGTCACTGAGAGTGAAGGGGTAACATGTAAGACTTAACCTTTTTTATTAACGAACATAGATGCATGTACATTGTAGGTCGCTCTATACATGTTCGACTGTACAGTATTGTACTACATACACTCAACCCCAGATCAATTGATGGTGTTACAAACGGGTGTCAGTTTCAAGAAGGCTAAATGATGCTGAGTGGCTATACAGTGGAGAAGGCGTTATTCTTTCCCGTTTAAATGAGACTAAACACAAAACACATTTCAATCAAATGCAAACAATGACAGCTGTTCTAAAACTCTGACGACTATCTTTTAATTGAGTGGCAAACCGTTTGGAGTCGAATCAGACGCCGGGTTACCCGGCGTCTGATTCGACTCCAAACGGTTTGCAAGGGACACAATGCGTTTAGCATGGACGTGTTTATTGTGAAAGAGTAACGTTTTCTCAGCTGTAATAGGGATGTTTACAATACAATCAGCTAGGAATTAACAACACTAGTAAGACAAGAGAGAGTGTCTTTGATGTAACAATACAGGTATTTCTGGGTTATAGTGTGAAATACGGTATGTTCTTCCAATAGATGTGTTGGTATTTAACGCCTTTGATGCCATTATGTCATCAAAATAAAAAAAAAACTCGTCTGCTTTTATTTTTCAAATTTTAATCATATGTATATGTACGAACATTTGGACGCAAGATAAACATGCAGTGAAACCTGTGTCAAACATTTTGTATCCTGATCAGACGCCGCGTGACGCGGCATCTGAACATGGCAATAGAATGACCCACCCCTGCTAAAATGACCCATGGGTCATGTCACTACGTAGAACAGTGACCCGGGTCATTTTACTCCCTAGACAAATGACCCCAGACCGTAGAAAAAGACCCTATCGACTCGTAGTAGAATGACCCCCTCACGGTATGGGGTCATTTCTCTACGTAGTATAAAGACCCGGGGTCCTTTTGCAGGGGTGGGTCATTCTACTGCGTTACACCGGCATTGACCCAAACTCATCAGGGACGCTCTACCTTAACCACAAAGGCGTTCATTAGGAAAGACCCACGTATCCCATTTGTAGTTTTAACACTCTATCAGTATTGAACTCACCAGGAACTCACCAGATAGACCTGTTTGAAATTGTTTGCCAGATATGAAGTTCAAAGACAGTGAAAGATTAAAGTTTAAACGAAACAAACTTTGATCCATGTTTCTTCCTCCTTTTCTGACATATGATGAAAAATTCATTGATGAAGCAGTGTGGTGATTATAGACGAAATCTTGTTGAACATGTATACTAAAATACATGTACATTGTAACTACAGTGTAACTACAGTCGAACTTCGATATCTCAAACTTGGTTAAGTCGCAAATGTCCGTATATCAAATTTAAAACGAGCCAAACTTTTAAACACGGGTGTAGTATGTGTGACCGAGCTTGAAACATCGCTTGATTGGAATAAAGTAAGATCGAGATTGAATTGCAACTAATATCTTTTAACAACAATGCGCGTGGCTAAAACAATAATATACATTGCCAATATGTTGTTGCCATACATGTATCAGACGAAGCGTCTGGTCAGGTTACAAACAGTTTGTCATTCTGGTCAGAATCGATGGCGTTTATGTAAATTATAAGTAGCGTTGGGTTTCGTATAAGCGCGGAAGAAAATAGTCTCCCGCATTATTGTCAAGTGGTAGCATAATAAGGAAACGAAAACAATGCTGAGAACGATTCATCTAGCCTATACCCCTTGCTTCTAAAGATTTGAATGGTCAGATTTCAGTATAATAAGCATAATCTCCGGTAAACATTGTACGTATACATGTACCTGTATTACAACCAGTATATTACAGTTTATGTGATATTGTTTATCATATTTATCCATGGCTTGGAAGCAAATTCTCCTGCAGAAGCCCACTGTTCAGGGTCCGCACAGTTTGTCAGTTTTCTAAATGTATGAATAAAAGAAACTCATTTTTTAATGAAAACCATCTCAAAATATTCAATAACTTAATTGGCTACAGTAGGAAATGTCCATTAAAGTTGCATAGGTGAATGAAACTTATAATTTAGCATTCAACAAATGAACCATTAACACCTAAATATATCATCCCTGTACAATGGAGAAAACGTTATTCTTTCCCGTTGAAACGCAAACGAAACGCAAACGCAAAACACTAAAACGTAGAAAAAGACTATTGTTCGACAATTCTGACTATGTATTTTAATCTGAGTGGCAAACAGTTTGGAGCCTGATCAGACGCCGGGTTACCCGGCGTCTGATCTGGCTCCAAACTGTTTGCATGGGAAATAATATATAACATGTAAGCGTAAACGCGTTCATTGGGAAAGAATAACGTTTTCTCTACTGTATATACTGTAACCATTTCACTGACATGGGCGACTGAAGTCGGTTTTTCAAAAAGGTAGGATTCTGATCAGAAGCCGCGTTACGCGGCTTCTGATCAAGATCCAAACATTTTGGCATTTGTATCAACAAGTCTTCAGCCAAATTTCCAACTTTTGAATTTGGTACCAAATTGCAGACGACAAATTTAAGCAGATGATATTTCATCTGCAAAGTGGTTACAGTAAGCGGTGGTTTTATTTTGGGGAAAAAAATAGTTTAAATTCATAATCGTTTGCAAATTTTCAAGCTAAATTGATATTTACATGTATATGTACTTATTATTGTCATTCAAAACAATTGAAGCGGCGTCGTTCGAACTTTTTTAAAGCTTGAATCAGACGCTAAATAACTCAGAGTCAGATCTGGATCAAAACTGTTTGCAAATACAAGCAGATGTTTCAAATAAGTCGCTTTGGCAGGGTAAGTGGTTGAAAGGCGCACGAAAAAGTGAGTTTAAACTCGTCTATATCCCATTAGCTGCCTACATGTATCATTAGAGTAAGAGGGACCTGGAACTTAATTATGTTCAATTTGAGGTCACTGAACCTGGTACCCTCACTTTATGTTCACTTTTGAATACCAGTTTATCAACCCCTTTCCCAACCCCTTTGACTACATTGGCATTCGCAAACAGTCTGGTTCCAGATCAGATGCCGAGTAAACTAGGCGTGTGATCTGGATTCTAATTATTTGTCCCTCAACGCTAATGTGCCTTCAATGAAGAAGGGATTCTAACTTTTTTTACATTTTGACAAATACATGTATGATAACGGCAATTTAAAAGATAAAGCTATTATAGCTAGAAAAAGATTTAACGCAGTTTAAATCATCATTTGAGAAAAAAAGATATTCTGGCACATTTAGCCCTTGAAAGCTACATGTATTAGATCGTCTGATTGATGGTTGTAGCCAACATTTATGTCAGAATGAAGAAATGTTACATTTTACTGGTACGGTGGAGAAAATGTTATTCTTTCCTAATAAACGCTCTTACGCTGAAACATTTCTGTCGATTTTCCTTGAATGTGTTCATTTAGTAGGTCAAGTCCATTTATAAACAGTGGAGAATCTGTTATAATTTCCCGTTTAAACGCAAACGTACGCAAACGCAAAGCACTAAAACGTAGAAAAGAACAACTTTTGGACAATGCTGATAATTCTTGTTTATCTTGGTGGCAAACAGTTTGGAGCCTGATCAGACGCCGGGTTACCCGGCGTCTGATCTGGCTCCAAATTGTTTGTATCGTAAATAATAGTTTTAGCGTAAACGCGTTTATTGGGAAAGAATAACAGATTCTCCACTGTATATAGAATATCCTTTTTTCACTACTTGAATAAATTAATACATGTACTACCTTCGACAGTTTCGACATCCTCTGATGTCTTTGTCAAAATTCGCACTGCGGCGATTGGCTATCTTCTGCCATGTTACCCGACATCTGATCAGGCTCCAAACTGTTTGCCACTAAGATTAACATGAGAAGTTAGACTTGTCAAAAACTTGTCAGTTTCTCCAGTTTTTTGCGTATCAATGAAGTTTCGTTTGCAGGGGAAAGAATAGCATTTTCCTACATGTATACTGTAAGAGAAGAAACATCGATACATGGTACATGTATATGTATGAATAGCAAACAGTTTGGATTCAGTCAGACGCCGGGTAACCTGGCGTCTGGTCTAGATCTAAACAGTTAAAAAACATTAGTGTTGTCGGCCTTAAGAATCTACAAAAAAAGGGCCAAGGGACTGGACTGAGCTTCATCGACCTTCCGTACATCCAAATACTTTGTTTTGAAGTTAAAGACATATTTCTTAAAGTAAGATATAAATAGAAGAATATTATGTTTTTACTTTTGTGTCTGCTTTAAGCAACTCTGTCTGATTTAATCCTTTTCTCCATAGACTCTCTCTGGTTTTAAAATTAGGTGACCACTTAAAGCCAATTGAAGACCTTAAGGCGCATTGTGCTTTGCTTTCAGTCTGCCTTCAGCTCTGAATACAAAATATTTCTTATAGTGCGTGTCCATCACTGTCACACGATATTAAATTTGAACTTTTTTCTTCAGTGGAAAAATAAATTCAATGCGGAGAAAGCATACATGTAGTAGATCTAATGGAGTGACGAGTGGCACTTCCAGGAGAAAAAAACAACAACCAACGAGTATTTGATTGAGTTGCTGTAAAACGAAATTTTATCCCACACTCAAGTTTACATGTAACCTTCCACAGAGTACATGCCAAGTTGTGATACATGTACATGTAACCGGTGCAAACAGTTTGGACCAAGATAAGACGCCGAGTTACTAGGCGTCTTAGATGACTATATGAAACTAATTTGAAAGATATTGCATATAAATAATCTCTGCGAGTTATTGCGGACGATAACGGTTTGCAGACGATAATGTAATGTTCGCAGATGACAATTACAGAGCGTATTTAACTCTTTGCATGGTGGATAATTTGTTTTTCGTATGCAACATTTGTCGTCTGCAACTGTTCTAATAAAATTAGCATTTTTAAAATTTCTTTTAAATTCAAATTCAAAATGGCAAACAGTTTGGATCCTGATGAGACGCCGCGTGACGCGGCGTCTCATCTGGATCCAAACTGTTTGCAAAGGCAATCACTGTGGTGGATATATCCGTCGCTAGCATGCATAGTGTTAAGGTTTACTTCCCCATAGATTAATGTCAAGTGGCCTTAAAATAAACTGCTTATCTAGTCGTGTTTGATTTGGGGTAACATTTAAGAAATAATTCCTCAACTTACATAAATATTTGCACAAGACGGTGATATATAGATAAACTGCTGCAATAAAAATGCAAGCAATTCATTTATAGATAAAACTGTTTTATTTTCGTACAGTTTTAAGATTAAAGCCCCCTTTTGCAATAAGACTAGTTTTAAGTAATACAATCAAGTTTAAAGATATTGTTTAAACATAATTATGAACCAAGATGGATTATACCGAAAGTAAAACTGCTGACATAAGTAGTACATGTAAGCCGCTTTGGTAGCAACGTCAACATTTTCGAGAAAATATCATTTTCTCCATTTTATTGCATTGTGGCTAGCGTTTTATGTCTTGTAAAAGGGAAAGTCTATATGCGCTTGGTGAAAAAATAACTTAAACTAGATATGAAAAGAATGCTTTGAACAGATTATACAATTTTGTGTATAGTTTTTCAATGGTCATAACTTTTTATTGCTTGTTTAAACAAACCCAAAGGCAAACGCAAATTAATAAAATATATATTTACAGTTTGAAGCTTAATCAGACGGCGAGTTACTAAATGATTTGGCGTCTGATCTGACCATGAACTGTGCAATGAATATTGGTTCCTCGGTCAATAGGGTACTTTCAAATACATGTAAGTACTGAGCGACCGTTCTATGGGGAAGCATGAAGAAATATCAAAGAATGCTTAATTGAGGACACACCAGAAAGTCCCTAAAGGAGCTTTCTGCATTGTTTTGATATTGAATTTAGCCATCACCTGCTTATGAACATTGTATTAAATGAATGCTAAAATAGTGGAGAAGACGTTATTCTATCCCAATAAACGCGTTGTTGCTAATTGTTCTATAGCAACTATTTCAGTTGCAAGGAGTTTTGAGCGGATACATGTAACAAGGTTCAAAACTGTTTGCAACTCAAATTAGACTAAACCGTAACAGCGTTTAAAAAGTTGTCATTTTTCTCATTGTTTAGGTTGCATTTGAGTTTCATTTCGTTCAAACGAGGAAACAGCACCCCCTCTCTTGTATTGACTTGGCTGTGTATTGGGAGATACTATCGTTTTACGCGCTGTAACAAGGTGTCTGAATGACTCATTAGATGCTTCATTAAAGAACATTCTATTTGAGATTTTGTGATAATCTTTGAAACCTATTACATCCAGATGAGATTCCAGGAGTAAATCGAAATCTCACCAGGATAGAAATCACTATACCCTCTGATTAAACTTTTAACTGAGATGGAAACGCTTACTTTGAAATTTTCTCATGATAACACGTTTAGTACATTTGTACATGTAAATGTAGTTCGCAGCTGATGAATAGTTTAGACAGTAGAGGTCAAGGGCTAGCTGCTTTGAAGAAATTATTTCGTACATATGCAGCTTCCATCAAAGACATTACTTACCGTCTATCAATAAAATATACTAACAAGACAGATTGTGTCTGCAAAGTGTGTTCTTTGTGGTAAATCTCACAGCATATTAATCTATTGTTTCGTTTAGACAAGTATCATCCATATCAAATCAGTTCGGGTCAATAAGCAATGCCGACGTAGTTCGAGTCTTATCTGAATCTAAACTGACTGCAATAGTAATTATTTCGTGCAAAAAGTTGGAAGTAAAACATCCGAGAACTGATGCAGTGGAGAAGACGTTATTCTCAATACATCCCAAACAATTTGGAGCCTGACTAGGAGCCGGGTAACTCCGGCGTCTGATCAGGCTTCAAACTATTCTCCATTCACATTAAAACGAATCGTGAGTAAATTATAGCCTATAGATTGTATTGGATTGTGTTTGCTTTTCGTTTGCTTTTAAACGGGAAAGACTAACGTACATGTATGCTCCGCTGTACTTAACTTTTTAAACGACAGTCTACAATACGAGCAGATTGGTCATACAAGTCACTGTTTCAAGCCGCAGTTTGGATGAAGGTGGACTGCATATAGTATAAATCCAGAGTCTGACTAAAATTAATTTGTTTGACACTCTCTGTATTCAGAAAGCAATACAGATAAATAAATTCTGAACATTCTTCCAATCTACAAATTTTGCAGACGGCAATTGCAGTGCACATATGCACATAGAGTTAAATTAATTAAACCATCAAGTCGCATTCTTCAGAAATATTCATTCATTCTTGAATTGCGAAACGAACACCAGCTGTCGTGTATGACAGTCTGTCATGTTGACATATACAGTGGAGAAAACGTTATTCGTTCCCGTTTAAACGCAAACGAAACGCAAACGCAAATCACTAAAATGTAGAAAATGACAACTTTTTGACAATTCTGACTTTTTATGTTTATCTGAGTGACAAAACGTTTGGAGCCTGGTCAGACGCCGGGTTACCCGGTGTCTGATCAGGCTCCAAACTGTTTTCACAGGAAATAATAGTTTAAGCGTAAACGTGTTTATTAAGAAAGAATGACGTTTTCTCCACTGTACATGTACACTTGAGAAGACAATATTCTTCCCCACTAAACGCGTTCACACTATTAATTCCATATCAAACAGTTTGGAGCCAGATCAGACGCCGGATAACCCGGCGTCTGATCAGGCTCCAAATTATTTGCTACTAAAATTTATTAATATAAACAGTCAGAATTGTCAAAAGATTATAATTTTCTACATTTTTACATTGCGTTTGCGTTTCGTTTAAGTTTTAACGGGCAAGAAATAACGCCTTCCCCACTGTACTACATGTATGTAGTAGGCGTTTATCATTTTTCATGTACAGTGGAGAATCTGTTATTCTTTCCCAATAAACGCGTTTACGCTAAAACTATTATTTGCAGTGCAAACAGTTTGGAGCCAGATCAGACGCCGGGTAACCCGGCGTCTGATCAGGCTCCAAACTGTTTGCCACCAAGATAAACATGAAATATCAGAATTGTCCAAAATTTGCACTTTTCTACGTTTTAATGCTTTGCGTTTGCGTACGTTTGCGTTTAAACGGGAAAGAATAACAGATTCTCAACTGTACAGTACACGAAAGGAGACGTAATGCATTCAGTGAAATGTAGTAAATAGTAATTTATTGAAACTGTTGACCATTTATTTTAATCTGATTGGCACACAGTTTTGATATTGATCATACGCCGGGTAATCCTGAGTCTGATCTGGCTCCAAACAATTTGCAATGGAAATAAATGTTCTACTGCACTGTAGAAATAATAAAGCATGCCAGTTATCGTCAAAGCATGTGATATTGGAGAATACAAAAATCATATATATTTGGAAGAAAGAACTGTCTTTAATACGGAAGATGGAATCTCAATGTAGAACGAATTTGTTTTGAGATTACATCGTCCTTAAGCAGTGAAATGACAGTGTTATTTAAGAGATGTTACAGTGGAGAATCTGTTATTCTTTCCCAATAAACGCGTTTACGCTAAAACTATTATTTGCACTGCAAACAGTGTGGAGCCAGATCAGACGCCGGGAAACCCGGCGTCTGATCAGGCTCCAAACTGTTTGCCTCCAAGATAAACATGAAATATCAGAATTGTCCAATAGTTGTTCTTTTCTACGTTTTAGCGATTTGCGTTTGCGTACGTTTGCGTTTAAACGGGAAAGAATAACAGATTATCCACTGTATTACAAACAGTATACATACTGATAACGTTAATTCTGATCTTTAAATAATCTTGCAAATACTGTTTGCAGTATTTGAACGCCTTTTCATCTCGGCGCAGTTCTAATGTTATGCACTAGTACTAATTAAATAATTACAATTCACATTTTGGCTTATCAGATATTGTACTGTTCAAAGAAAGCTCATGATGCTGAAGATGTTTTAAATTAAGTCTATAGCAGACATGTTGTACAGTTGCTGAGAGAATATTGACAGGTCTGAAAATTTTGATAGACATTCTGGAGGGTTTGCTGTTTGAAAATGCCAAACTTACTGGATTTAAATGGGAAAGGGGATAACCATATTGACTATTATGTTACTTTGTAAGAATTTATAGATGTTTCTGAGACGTTATGTCTAAAACCATCCATGCGATCGCATTTTGCATGTTTCAGCTCTTTGATATGCTGTAATTGGGCATTTTAGTAATATGCACACAGTTTTGATACTGATCAGACGCCGAGTTTACTCAGATTAGTACCTACAGTATGAAGAAGAAATATAACCATAGCATACGGTAATTAAAGCATACGAATAGTATTTAGATAACAAAGGGATTACTATAATGGCTGACTATAAGAATACCAACAACACACCGAGAAGTGCAGGCGTAATTATATCAAACCAAACCAGTACTTTGTAAATAAATATTATATATAAAAGCTAACAAAGAATATATATGCACTAGCTAAACATGGCCAAGAGCAATTTTCGAGACCGGTCTTGAAGGCTTTTCAGAAGGATGAACAGGTAGCTTAAACTATTTCAATATTAGACCCAGTATTAACAAACTCTGTGAACTATTGCAATCTAAAGACTATGGTGTAATTAACAAACTTGGTTGCTATATTAAATGCGCAATGAAAATAAAATGTGTGTTTATATTCCTTTTATAAGTTTATTCTACTTTCTGTTGTGACGTGTATTTTATTCTTTACATCGTAGAGAAAATACACTTTATGTCCTAGCAAACGCGATTATCTACATGTACAAAGTAAAACATTTATATCAATACATTGTAACTAACTGTGTGAAGCCTGATCAGACGCCGAGTTACTCGGCGTCTGATGTAGCTCCAAACAGTAACTGATTGGATGTAAATGAATCGTTTTAGCATACTTTTATTTTTAAGGGGCAGACATAACATACAGTGTTCCCTTTCTTCAACGACACTCAAAAGGGGTACACAACATGTGTGTGTGTCGTTCGGGGGGGAGTCGTTACAGGACGGGAAAATTACGACGTGGCTTACATTTGCAAACAGCTTGAATCCAGTTCAGTTACAAGGCGACTGATCTGGATTCAAGATGTTTGTCACTTGTCATTATATTTATTCTATCGAAACTTAGAGACAAAATAGCTGACGACAAGTTAAAGCAAACGATATTGCAGCAGTAAAAACGTTAGATATAATTGTCCGGTTTAGGAAACTGCGACAAGGGTCGTTGTACGGAGATAGTCGTTGCTGGAAGGGCCGTTGTATGGAGGGAACATTGAAGTTACAACTAGGAGTATTCATATTCGTTCATTCAGCTTGAAATTATATGCATTGTTGCAAACATTGAAGACTCGAAAACGGCATGAAATATCGACCACTAAACCAAAGGTGTATGCACGGTATTGAAAGAAGGCTTCTGCATAAAGTAAGACGAAATGGAGATTTCTACCCTTCTTCTTTCCGGCTTTAAGCTTCGTTATCATCATCAAATAGCTTTCTTTGAGAACTTGCAAGAAGAGGCCGAGATTCTTTCTTATTAATCGTGTTTATGCTTAAGCCGTTGTATCATTTGCAAACAGTTTGCGACTCAGATTTAAAATAACCGTTAATACTTCGAGCCTAGCATTGGCTTAATCATGAAATAGTATTGCAATACGCTTGTTTTCGTTTAAACGGGAATGGATAACATATTCCCTACTAAACCAGCGTGATTTTATTATGAGTATATCTTTATAACACCAATTTAAACAGATACTGAACTCTTTCAGAATAGAGGCAGAAATCTTTGAAAATATCAGGATAAAAACTAGGTTAATGCTTTGTAATGTCATGCCTTAACTCTGCCGCGGGGAGTGTTGCGGCTCCATTTCAGTGGCTTAGAATGCGAGTAGAGATTCGACGGGAAGAAATAGTGGTACAGTGGAGAGAACGTTATTCTTTCCCAATAAACGCGTTTACGCTAAAAACGTTTATTTCCATTGCAAACAGTTTGGAGCCAGACCAGACGCCGGGTAACCCGGCGTCTGATCAGGCTCCAAACAGTTTGCCAACAAGATAAACATGAATTATCAGAATTGTCCAAAAGATGTACTTTTCTTCGTTTTAGTGCTTTGCGTTTGCGTTTCGTTTGCGTTTAAACGGGAAAGAAAACCGTATTCTCCACTGTACATGTTTAGCACAAGGAAACACTCCTACTCATTAGTAGATGTGCATCGAAAGAGACGTCATTTCCCCAAATAATGCGTTTACAAAAAAAGTATTTTGCTGATTGCAAACAGTTTAGAGCCAGATCAGATGTCGTGTTACAGTACTGAACCTTATTGAATTAAATTAATAATCGCAAGCAAATTGCCATCGAATTGCCATCGAATCGCAATCGAATCGGGCGCTTGAAAAAGTAAACCGTGTGCTTGAGTCGTTTCACAGGATTTTTCCGAAGCGGTTGTGACAAAAATGGAATGGAAAAACATTAATAAAGGCATATTTGCAAATATTGGTGAGATACACAATTCAGGCAAATTTAACGCGTTAATTGCGGTTGAAAATATTCACAAGCGAATGCCATGTTCGCCTTAACCTAGCTTGAAATAATGCATGTTTAAAAAAAACGAATAGTTCTAGTTGAGCGAGTTTGAGATATCGAAGTTCGCCTGTATAACACTTTCCATCTGTGCATTTGCAGAACAAACACAATGTCCGTGTCCGTCTAAACTGTCCAATTTTTTATCATTAAAGTTTGCAGTCATTAATAAGTTGAAATTAGAAAATAAATTGAATGTCGCTTGAGCTTATTATCTCATGCTAGAAACGAAGATCCTTAACCATTGACTGCTCAGTTCTTCAGGTGCCATGACTCTGACAGTCAGAAAACATTTCTCTTTGACAGGATCAGTTTTTATTGTATTTTAATAATTTTCTGCAAAATATCATTTCATCAATTTTCATTTAAGGCAAATCTGTCTGTCACGCATTTCAAATTAAAACAACAAATACTGAACACCCCTGGCAATCTCGAGCGCATACATGTAAACCATTATCCTGCCAAGCAAGTCTAGCTTGACAATTTCTATATCATGTGGTTTTGATCAAGATCATACACTGTACATGTAATTATGCCAAAATTCTTGACAGCTGGTCAGGTCAAAACCGTTTGACACGTATTCTTACATGTACATGTCAAACAGATAAAATCTAAAATTTCAAAAACTAAAAAGCTAACTGTTGTAAGGTCCCTTTGCTATAGTAGGGAGAATACGTTCTTCTTCCAAGTTTTTAGACGAAACTAAATACAATACAGTGGAGAAAACGTTATTCTTTCCCGTTTAAACGGAAACGAATCGCAAATGCATTGTAACAAAATGAATAAAAGTACAATTTTTTCGACACTTCTTAATTTTGTTTTTAATCTTGATGGCAAGCAGTATGGAGCCTGATCAGACGCCGGGTTACCCGGCGTCTGATCCGGCTCCAAACTGTTTGCAATGGAAATTTTAGTTTTAGCGCAAACGCGTTTACATGTATTGGGAAAGAATAACGTTTTCCCCATTGTACCGGGTAAAAGCGTTGGAAATTTCTGACGATTTACTTTCATCTGAGTGGCAAACGAGTTGGAGACTTTCAGACGCCGGGGTTACCAGAAATCTTATTTGGTTCAAAATTGACACAACTGCTTCGCAAGCATGAACGAAATTAATACATATACATGTAAGAAAGATAACGCACAGTGCAGAATATGCTATTCTTTCTATATAGTTTCTACGCAATCGAAACGGAAACACAATAATATTATAACGAAATTCAGAACATAACAGCTTTATGATTTTTCTCAAAATTAATTTTATTTACTCGGAATGGCAAACTTTTTAGTACCCTCTTCCGATGCCTAGTTACATGGCGTCCAATTTGGCTCCAACCTATTTGCAATGGAAACAGATTTCAAGCTTATTCGAAACGAGTAACGTTTTCAAGAATGTACTTCGTTTTTCGTAGTTCGCACTACAGTATATTAATCGTGATAGATGTAGGGCAAGGTGAAAGTAAAGCAGAAAACGGCTACAGTAGCGATCATCCGAACTCAGACTGCCATCTAATTTATACCGATGACACGTGTCCTGTAAAATGTACATGTAGAATAGCGTGACTTTGATTCAGAACCAAACAAAACATGGTTTAGTTTACATGTTTAATGCTGTCTGAATGTTGTCTGAAAAATGCTATGACTATTCTGTTGGCATAAATGATTCAAATCGCTTATGGCATATACAGGGTTCAGACACGAGACAAAACAGGCAGCTTGTGAACAAACCATCGAGCAAGTTGATCTAACCATTTTTATGCTGGAAACCGGTGTATGATTGTCTAGATACCATGGAGATCTCAGTGAATACAGTAATTTAAACACAAACGAAACGCAAACGCATTGCAAAAACATGGAGAAGAAAATTACAATTTGTTGACAATTCTGAATGATCATTATAATCTAAATGGCACACAGTTTGGAGCCTGATTAGACGCCGGGTTTTAGCATTGACACGATCATTGTGAAATAATTACGACTTTTCCACTATATAATGTACATTCAATCACGGTCTGCGCTGTTGTAATACTTTTAGTTGTTTGAAATAATTTCTTAAAACAGCTAAATGTATTACAGCGTACAAGCAGCCCAAACCTATACGAAGACAGCATGTTGCCATATAAAACCATCAGCATACAATCAAAGTCTTCCGGCTACAGACAGACTTTGCAGCCTTTATATGTCTGTAATTTGCCTACTATAAAACACATGATTAAACATCGTTGCTTGAACTCCATGGGGACATGGACTCGCCTTCTGGTGCCTTAATAGTTAATACTGTACAGTGAAGACTCTGTTATTCTTTCCCGTTTAAACGCAAACGTACGCAAACGCAAAGCACTAAAACGTAGAAAAGAACAACTTTTGGACAATTCTGATAGTTCTTGTTTATCTTGGTGGCAAACAGTTTGGAGCCTGATCAGACGCCGGGTTACCCGGCGTCTGATCTGGCTCCAAACTGTTTGCACTGCAAATGATAGTTTTAGCGTAAACGCGTTTATTGGTAAAGAATAACAGATTCTCCACTGTATAAGGACAATTTCTACAAGTACACGCGTGCGTACAATGGATACATGTACGTGTAGTACATGTACGCTATTCTGTTCCGAATCTTTGGAGCAATGCCTTTACGTTTCGTTTCGTTCGAAAGAACACGCAACCTCAATGCAATCAAATAAATTTTAACGTTTTTAATCTTATCTGAGTGACAAACATTCTGAGGCCTGTTCTTGCTCACAACGTTTTCGCAATAGACGTACATGTATACAGGAACATTTCTGTATTATGACCACTAAATTGTGTTAATTATTTTGTGTTAACGACAATACAACCAATTAGCCTTCGTTCTAGTGGTCGTACATGTACATGTACTAGAGAGGTTTTACCGTGCTGTTTTAAGCATACCTGGCATCACGCTTCCTTTGAACGAGTGGCGACTTCTCTACTATATCCTTGAAAATGTCTACACCTACGACTCACAGTACGGTCATACATCGTTGTTTATGTACTTCATTTTCACCTCCTACTACATTTTCTTAATATCCACAAACATCATTACTTCATTTTGAAAGCATAAATTGTAACAAAAACCTAACTTTAAGGAGCTGATTCAATTTTCTCCCATGCTTGTTGCTGCAATAAAGACAGGTTTAATTCTGTCTTTAATGGCGCTTCCTCTAATGAAATGAAAGTGACTGGCAATTTACATGAAAATCACCATTACTGTTTTCAATTTGTTTTACATCATGAAACATCTTCATCGGTTATTTTTGTTTCAACTTGTGAACGTTCACCATATCAACGATCCGCTGCATAGGCAATATCGTTCTACAATGGAGAATACATTACTCATTTCTGTTTTACAAAACTGAACGCAAAGACGATGCAATAAAATAACTAAAACAGCTTTTAGATATAGACGATTCATTCAAATCTAAGTGGCTTGTAACAGTTTGGAGACTGGTCATATACCGGTTTCCCGGGGTTGGATCCGGCTCCAAACTGTTTGCAATAAAAAATAATTGCTTCATCACAAACGCGTTTATCGAGAATGAATAGCGTCTGCCCCACACGCTTAGGGTTTGTTTACTAAAACCGTGGGAATTATTCATCCTTAGCCAATCAAAATACATAAAGGTTGTATTTTAAGTAAGTTAGAACATACACAGTGAAATCGTAGTGGCTAAGAAGTGTCGATGTGACGTTCGTGTGTTTTCAGCATTGAATTTATTGAACGAGTTGGATAGAAAAAATACAATGTATGTTACTCGCCAAGGCTCGCAAGATATTATTTTATCCAACTCGTTCAATAAATTAAATATTGAAAAACAATCATTCAATATCCTCTATGTATTGATGAGTAACTCTGCCTCTTATCATGAACAAAACTCATTGTATATTTATATTGATATTTCATCAAATAAAATAATATGAACGACACTTTTGGCTAATATATACATTGTGATTGTATTAAATGTTTTATAAACATACTGGCTTCTTACCAGTGTCTATATGAACTTTTTGTTTTGCTTGCCATCTACAATGTTTCAGGGCAAACAAACAGTATGGTGTCTACATGGTTTGTCAACTAAATTCTCTATTTTAACTGTTTTTAACAGTCGACGTAGTAAACAGTACAGTATATTTAAGTGATTCGAAAATAAGTATAGAATATATGCGCAGTATACCATACAATTTTTTATTTCACTCTACATTTTGCAAGTTTATGTGATACATGAGTCTATAATAGTTTGGGTCAAGACCAGATACACATTGTACAGGGGTATTCTATGTCCGATTGTATAACTCATTGAAACTTTTAGTGGATAAGTAGATGTTTTGAATTTAGTCTATTCTATTCTTGAC
Organism: Gari tellinella; assembly: GCA_922989275.2. Taxonomy (NCBI): domain Eukaryota; kingdom Metazoa; phylum Mollusca; class Bivalvia; order Cardiida; family Psammobiidae; genus Gari; species Gari tellinella. The sequence continues at coordinate 55,094,748 of OV277866.1, forward strand.
TATTTAGAATTGATTTTAATAATACATTGCTAATGACCAGCAGTGCATACCCAGATGAGAGGGATTCGTTAGGAGCCCTCTGATCTTGGTATTTCAGTGTTTGCATAGAACAAGACTAGTTTTCTCATCATAAGGTACATTATATGCAAAAGACGCGTATGCATGTATGCGTGACATGGGTTAAAGGGATTCAATACACGAACACGTGCAGTGCATGCACATGTTTTAATTAATGTGCCATGAAAATGTATATTTTATGATATTTAAATCTATGAACTGATTTTTTTCTGGTCGCATATTGCATAAGTGGAGTATAATTATATTACCGACGGCGTCTTATTTATATAAAATATAGAATGATTTAGTTCATTGACATTCGGCGGGTTAAACCAACTTTGCGACCAAAGATTCCTTTATCTTGTCATAAAACTGGCGCGATTCATGCTTCAAGCTGTTGCACACATCTATCAACTTACAATCACCATTAAAGTCAGTTTAATCCCTCTATTACGACCACTCAAAAACAGACGTATAACCATGTTTTATACAGGTTACTGCTTAAAGCAGGATAGAAGTAAAGCAGAAAGCTCCCGTCGGAGCTTTCTGCTTTACGTCCATCCTACTTTAGGCTGTCACCCGTCATAACAAAGCCATGCAGCCTACGTTTGATTGGCTGAAACTAGAAGGATAGTATTGTATGTTAATTACCGTTGACCCAGACATGGGTCGGAGGTCATGTCGTCACATAAGTTGAAAACCTTATAGAACATGAGGAAAATAGCTTTATCCCCACCACTTCCTCAATGTCTTCTGCTCCAAAATTTGTCGTCTGCTTTAATTTTTCAAATTTTGATTTAAGGCATTTTGACCAAAGAACCTTCGACATGTGAATGGAACAGTTTGGGACGCGGCGTCTGATCTAGATCCAAACAGCACGCAATTTTTAATCTGGTTGCGTTCCTGCATTCTAATGGATAAACTAATGGGCTTGTCCGCAAATCAGTTTTTGCACAATGTAAAGCAAACTGATGCTAAATAGCAAACCTGGCTCCAGATCGATCGCTAATTATGGCAGAGGCTTTGTAGAAATAATTACAACATCTGTCAAAATTAATTATGATTTGAGCATGTGATAACTTAAGAGTGTATTGACTCGCAGTGTGAGCTAGAAGTCGAGTAAGTATTGAACGTTCGTTCAGTGGCAAATACTTTATTATACATTGTACCCGTTTAAGCGAAACAAAACGCAATTTACTAAAATATAGAAAATGGCAATTTCTTGAAAATGTTGACGGTTCTTTTTAACCTATTTATACCCAGTAGATCTTTCCATGTTCATAAATTGGATTAGTTCATTTGTATCAAAGGGATGCCTGGTCAAAATTTTCATTTTGTTTTATATTGAAATTCCTATCAGCAAACAGAGTAGACTCTGATCAGACGCCGCATAAAGCGGCGTCTGATCAGAGTCTACACTGTTTGCTTACGCCCCATATATGTGATCGTTGGCACAAATGGGTTAATATGAGTGGCAAACATTTTGTAGCCAGATCAAAGGCTGAGTACTCGACGTCTGATCTGGCTCTAAACTGTTTGCGTTCGACATACTAGTTTAAGCATAAACGCGTTTATTTGGAAATTATATCGGCGCCATATGACCATTTCATGTGTCGCGGTGCCGTAAAACCAAAATCAATCAACCAATCAATTGGAAATAATAACGTTTTCACCACTGAAGTTGTCTAAGTTAAAAACTAACAAATTTTCTTAGTATGGTCTAGAAAATGTCAATGTGTGCATGTTGTTTTACAGCGGAGAATCTGTTATTCTTTCTCAATAAACGCGTTTACGCTAAAACTATTATTTGCAGTGCAAACAGTTTGGAGCCAGATCAGACGCCGGGTAACCCGGCGTCTGATCAGGCTCCAAACTGTTTGCCACCAAGATAAACATGAATTATCAGAATTGTCCAAAAGTTGTTCTTTTCTACGTTTTAGTGCTTTGCGTTTGCGTACGTTTGCGTTTAAACGGGAAAGAATAACAGATTCTCCACTGTACATGTACATGTACTTGCCGCTTCAATGTTGGCTTCAGCTGAGATTATGCCCTCGCTACCAGACCCCTAGTAAAACAGTGTGGATCCCGATCACTAAGGTTAGGATTTAAACTGTTTAAAGCTGATATCGCTATTTCTTCGGTCAAACTAAAGGTCACATCTTATAACCCTTAACAGAAGATTTCCTACGGCTGAAAGGTTTAATTCGTTACTGCACTGTTTGATACTGCATACAGTGGAGAATCTGTTCTTTTTTCCCAATAAACGTGTTTATGCTAAAACTATTATTTACATTGCAAACAGTTTGGAGCCAGATCAGACGCTGGGTAACCCGGCGTCTGATCAGGCTCCAAAATGTTTGTCACTCAGATAAAAATAAAAAAGTCAGAATTGTCCAAAAGTTGTCCTTTTCTATATTTTAGTGTTTTGAGTTTGCGTTTCGTTTGCGTTTAAACGGGAAAGAATAACGTTTTCTTCACTATATAATATATTATGTTGTATTGAAATCATTGCAGTGATCTCAGATCACCCTTGTATATCTACAGTACTGAACCTTATTAAATTAAATGATAATCGCAAGCGAATTACCATCGAAAAGCCATCGAATTGCCATCTAATCATCGGGTGCTTCAAAAGGCGAATCTTACGCTTGAATATTTTAACGTGATTTTTCCGAAGCAGTTGTGACAAAAATGGAATCGAAAAAATTAATGAAGGCATATCTGCGAATATGTGTGAGATACACCATTCAAGCAAACTTACCCGTGGGTACAGTTAAAGTTACTATTTTGAATCGCAAGCGAATTGAGATCGAATTGCCACCAACTTGCAAGCGAATTGCCATCGAATTGCAAGCGAATCGCAAAAAAAATGTTAATTTTATAAGGTGCAGTACTGCTTCAGTCATATATCCAAGCAATGCATAGCAATATCTAGGTATAAATTGGTTAATGTCAATTTAACATATAAACCCGAAAACCGAAGGTACGCATTGGGCCTCTAATCAGGCGCAAACTTTGTATTTTATATGGATTCAGCTTTCGAGTTGCAAATAGTTAGTCCCTACTTTGTTTGAATAATTGTTTATACATGTATTGCAGTTTGGAGCAAGATAAGACGCCTGGTAAGCATGGGTCTGCATGGTCATTCCCTTAAACTGTTTGCCACTCAAATACATATTAAACGACAGAAATTTCAAAAGCAGTGATTTTCAGCGCTGTTTTGCATTATATTATGTTTAAGTTGAGTTAAGTGTAAGAAAACGAAAGACTTACGTATTCTTCACAGTAAAGACTAGTTTTTACCACCGAATTAAACTGAGGATTATTTTAGGAATTCGATGTCTGTGTTCCATAGAGCACGAAACAACTCAACGGATAGCCTCTGAAATAACGTTCTACTCTCCTTTGACGCTGCTTTAACTTTGTACCCTCACGCCTGTTTCTTGTTTTGAAGACAGACAGCCATTTAAATCATATTGAGGGTGAATTCCTTTCATTGTGCCTGAAGCTGCCATTTGCTATATAGAATTATTTTCTTATGGTGCACATTCATGACTGTATAAAGAGGAAATATTTTCTTCAATGCGGGAATAAAAAGGGCGTTAAAATACGTATTCATGGAGTTATGGGTAAATGTAATCTGCTGTCAATACGACTGTTCAGTACTTCGTTTTAGTGTCCGTCATAGTGGGGAACTATTGTTCAGTGTTCACTCCCTTTAACTGCCCTCCTAATAACGATTCCTTCCTTAAAACGACCTTTGTCGCAGTTCCCGAAACAGGACAATTATGTCTAACGCTTTTACTGCAACAAACACGTCTGCCCAAAATTGACGTCTGCTGTTTTTTCTCAAAGTTACATAATCGACATTTTGACAGAAAAAAATAATGACGAGTGACAAACAGCTTGACTTCAGATCAGACGCCGCGTTACGCGGCGTCAGATCTGAAGTCAATCTGTTTGCAAATGTAAGCCAATCCCCCTATAACGACTCCCTCCAAGCAATACACATAATTTTTTTCTCCCATGAGGTGTCGTTGTAGATAGGGAGTACTGTACATTCTACCAACTGAGATATCGCTTTGATATAAGACTTGATTATATTTTAAGCTTGTTTCTAACGGTTTTATCTACGTTCTAACAAGAAGATTAACACAATCAACTCTATCATTCATGCTGTTTATTTCAGTGCATTAATCTCGATACAACTAATATATGAGTTTCAAAAAAGTTGGATCCTGATCAGACGCCGTGTTACGCCGGGTAAGATCAGGGACTAAATTGTTGCCAATAGCAGTGACCATTATTACTCACCTCTCACACACTCTGCTCACACACGTTATTTTTAGCACACCCTACAACTAATTGTAATGTCTATAGATATGGCAGAAATTACCCCCTAACGATTGTGTTTATTTATACAAGACCAAAACGCCAAACATACAATCCACCTGCTCGTGCAATTGTTAGCTTAGCGGATATTCCTTGGCTACTGCGGCATAGAGCGGAAGCAAATGGCCGCCCAATCAGTCCTAATTGCTATAACAACAATGAGATGCGCTTTTGATGTGGTGTGTCTGGCTAATCGAAACAAGAAGACGCGACATAGTGTAATGATTGCTACAAGTGGCCTACCACAAAATGCTCTTGGTATAGTTTTGAAGCTACAGTGAAAATTAATAGATAGTTTCCATTACTTTCGACATCATCACGAAAAACTCACAGGAGATATTGGTTTCAATAACTAAGACATGTCAATAGCTGAAAGTGAGGTGAAAGTAAACCAGAAAACTTAAACTGAATCTTACAAATCGCCAAAATATGAGTTGGGTTCGTCGAATACATTGTTCATGTAAGACAGGCCTTTTTTTAAACATGTACTTTTAAAATATGTAAATGCTCTACATTAATAGCTTCTTAAACTATTTCCCTTAAATGCTAAAAGTGATTGTGACCTATTTCAAAGGGTTTTTAAAGGTAGAGAGCTTAAAACAAGATGCAAGTAACACAGAAAGGAATATTCTGTTTAACTTTCATCTTCGTTCTAGATGCCATGCGTCTTCAAAACTATCAATGACCATTTTAGTTCTCTGTATCTATGGAAGTGCATCTATGGAAGCCCAAACATCGCTCACTCAGTGGACCATTCCCAATCCACTAATATCATCTAACCTTGTTGTAACCTTGACCTAGATTTAAGTTGATTTAGAATACTGTTAATAGGTCATTTCTTGGTTACCTAGATCTTACTGTTTCGTCTAGCGTCAACATAACTGACAGCAACGCTTTGATACACATTGTACTGCTTAAGTTGTTGCATTAGATCACTACCAATCAATCCATATTTCCTAATCTATATATTATTAACCTTTACTTTGACCTAATTATGATTAAGAATATTGTAAATGGACTATTTCTTGGTTAATTATTATCCAGCGTCAACACTTCTGACTACAATAACTTGATGATTATACAGTTGGACCATTGCCAATTCACCAATATTATCCCACCTCAATTTGACCTTGACCTCATTTAGACTTATAAGATTTTAAATGAGCTATTTCTTGGTAAGTTAGATTTAACCGTTTCATCTAGGACCAACACCATTGACTACAACATGTACAATGCGCTGATACCTATACAGTCGTTGCCTTGGACCATTACCAACTCAACCATGTTACCAAACCTCAATTTGACCTTGTCCTTGAACTAATTTGGATGTTGAAAGTAATAAGAATATATTGTCAATGATGACACTGGGGGCGTAAACGTTTATTGAACGCAGTCGTGGTACATAAATGTGTGGTGTTCATGTCAAAGACTAGTTACAGTGGAGAAAACGTTATTCTTTCCCGTTTAAACGAAACGAAACGCAAACGCAAAACACTAAACCGTGGACAATTCTGATAATTCATGTTTATCTTGGTGGCAAACAGTTTGGAGCCTGATCAGACGCCGGGTTACCCGGCGTCTGATCTGGCTCCAAACTGTTTGCAATAGAAGTAATAGTTTTAGCGTAAACGCGTTTATTGGGTAAGAATAACGTGTTCTCCACTGTATGGGGCGTCGTTATGCGTTTTTGTATAGGAAAGAGTTACAGTAGAGACTACGGTATTCTTTCCTTTAGTTAAAACGAAATTAAAAGCAATGCAAAAACGGGCAAAGAATATCAGATCGCGAACACTTGGATAATATATCAAAATCTGTGTAGCACAGAGTTTGGAGGTTTATAAAAAGCTTGTCGTTTGATCTAGCTCTAACCCGTTTGTAACTGACATGCTTATCATAGAAGAAATGCGTTAATTTTGGAAATACTAACATACATGTACCCCCTCCATTGTACCAACAACCCACTACATACATAAGTATGTACATATACATGTAATCGTGTGTAGAAGTAGATTATAACAAGGGTGTTATTTACAGTGGAGAAAACGTTATTCTTTCCCAATTAACGCGTTTACGCTAAAACTATTACTTCTATTGCAAACAGTTTGGAGCCAGATCAGACGCCGGGTAACCCGGCGTCTGAATAGGCTCCAAACTGTTTGCCACCAAGATAAACATGAATTATCAGAATTGTCCAAAAGTTGCACTTTTCTACGGTTTAGTGTTTTTGCGTTTGCGTTTCGTTTCATTTAAACGGGAAATAATAACGTTTTCTCCACTGTACAAAGAAAGGGGAGAAATAATGGGCGATCATTCATTCCAATTACTACTAACACTGTTCCCTTATGTTTGATGTTGCAACTGTATGAATAGAGCAACTACATGCACTTAACGTGTAGATAAACATATAAAGTAGCGCCGAGCCTTTGCTTGCATACGCTCTTTACAGTCAATTGTGTACAGCGAGGAAATTGTTATAACAGTGGAGAAGACGATGTAATTGTTTTTCGTTTCGCAGTGCAATCAAATGTAGAAAATGATACGCTTTTTTAAAAGTCTAACGATTTATTTTAACTCATTAGCCCCTGAAACTTCCACTGGGAAATTCAATTTTACAATAAAGGCTGATCCAGTTAATACTATTATTGTAATAAATTGCAAGATGCCAAAAATAGAAGTCCCTGATCAGAGGGGTCCTGCAGGAACCTTCTGATCAGGAACTTCACTGTTTGCATAGGACAAGTGTACTCTTCATATGTACACAATTGGAAACGGACGCATATATGCGTCACTATGGCTCAATGACTTAATTTGAGTACATGACCTTATCAGAAGCATTATCACTAGGTTCCAAATGGGAACAATTGTTTTAGCACACACGCATTTATTAAAGAAAAGAAAAATAATGTATTCTCCACGGTATGTGAAGCTAAACTGTAGATCTAGTTTAACTCATTTGAGTCCAGTGGATTAATCCATATTTATATATTGGATTAGTCTATTTTTATCAAAGGGGTGCCTGGTCAAAACTTTCATTTTCATTTTGCTTTATATTGAAGTTCCTATCAGCAAACAGTGTAGACTTTGATCAGACGTCGCATTGTGCGGCGCATGATCAGAGTCTACACTGTTTGCCTATGTCCCATATATGGGATAGTGGGCACAAATGGGTTAAAATGTAAAATAGAGTGAAGGAATTGCCTTACATTAACTATTTACAGTTAGATATGTACAGTGGGGAAAACGTTACATTTTCAAAAACCGTAATACAATGTAATTTGCTTAAACATTTAAGTCAGTTTCGAACAGTTTGGAACCAAATCATTCTATAACATTGTGTTTACGTTTCGTTTGAATTAAAACAAGTAACTAACGTTGTTCGACACCGAGTGTTTACCGCGCAAGCTACGAGGTACAGTGGATAATCTGTTATTCTGACGTCATTGGTGACATCATACAGAGGAGAATCTGTTATTCTTTCCCGTTTAAACGCAAACGTACGCAAACGCAAAGCGCTAAAACGTAGAAAAGAACAACTTTTGGACAATTCTGATATTTCATGTTTATCTTGGTGGCAAACAGTTTGGAGCCTGAGTTACCCGGCGTCTGATCTGGCTCCAAACTGTTTGCAATAGAAATAATAGTTTTAGCGTAAACGCGTTTATTGGGAAAGAATAACGTTTTCTCCACTGTACGTGGTGATATTTTGGATTAAGTTACAGTACTCCCTCCCCACAACGACCCTCTGAACAACGACTCCCTCCTTACAACAACGCTTGCCGTTGTTCTCCAAACACGACAGTTAAGTCTAACGCTTTTCACGGCTTCATTATTGTCTGCTTAAAACTGTCGTCTACCCTGGTCTACTGTTTTCTATTGGAGATTTTGACAGAAACACGACATAGTGACGAGTGACAAACAGCTTGAATCAAGATCAGACGCCGCATTTGCATATATACAGTGGAGAATCTGTTATTCTTTCCCATTTAAACGCAAACGTACGCAAACGCAAAGCACTAAAACGTAGAAAAGTACAACTTTCTGACAATTCTGATAATTCATGTTTATCTTGGTGGCAAACAGTTTGGAGCCTGATCAGACGCCGGGTTACCCGGCGTCTGATCTGGCTCCAAACTGTTTGTACTGTAAATAATAGTTTTAGCGTAAACGCGTTTATTGGGAAAGAATAACACATTCTCCACTGTAAACCAAGTTATCTCCCTATAACAACTCCAACCGAACAACGCGCACAATTTGTCTCCTATTGGGTGTTGTTGTAGAGATATATGCTTTATAATGCTGTGATACAAATGACGTATAAGACTAACTTAACAAAACCAATGGCACGTTTATGATACATGTAAACCAAAAGCACGTTTATGATATACCAGGAATTATATGCACGGACAATAAGAAAATACATTTTAAGGAGTGCTTTTTTGCATTACTTTTGTTCTGCATTTAAATGACATATGTCTTGCTTAAAAGCGTGAATACAAGTACATGCGCATCCATCTACTGAATGGTATCTAAAGCCTTAATGACTATTTTCAAAATCAGTATTAGCAAAGAGTATAGACACCAACGAGATGCTGCAGTTTTCGGCGTCTCATCAGTGTCTGCACTGTTTGTTATAAGACATGATCTGCTGTATGCCACATACTGCAATGTATTACAGTGGAGAATCTGTTATTCTTTCTCGTTTCAACGCAAACGTACGCAAACGCAAAACACAAAAACGTAGATAAGTACAACTTTTTGACAATTCTGATAATTCATCTTTATCTTGATGGCAAACAGTTTGGAGCCTGATCAGACGCCGGGTTACCCGGCGTCTGATCTGGCTCCAAACTGTTTGCACTGCAAAAAATAGTTTTAGCGTAAACGCGTTTATTGGGAAAGAATAACAGATTCTCTACTGTAAGACATGATCTGCTGTATGCATACATACTGCAATGTATTACAGCGCTCCCTCTTTACAACGACAACCACTTGGAGACATAGATTGTGTGTGTTGTTCGGAGGGAGTCGTTATAGGTAGGGATATTTGCTACATTTGCAAACAGCTTGAATCCAGATCAGACGCCGCCTAACGCGGCGTCAAGCAGATGATATTACAGCAGTAAAAGCGTAAGAAATAAGTGTATTGTTTAGAGAACTGTGGCAAACGTCGTTGTAAGGAGGGGGTCGTTGTTGGGAGGGCCGTTGAAGGGAGGAAGCACTGTACTATTCAATCACTTTTGATTTTTGAATAATGTAATCTTCCAGCAAGCACGTAGGAAGAGTGCATTGCAATATTCAGACATGAATGCGTTAACGACGGTGTCAGTGAACAAGAAGTTAAAACATGTAAGGTTTTGTTTAGTTAAAATATAAAGCCATTCTGAATGAAAACATTTGACTCAGCCTTTGATCTTGACCTATTTCCTAACTTCAAAGCAATACTTTCATCTGTGCCTTATAACATCTGATGCTACATGTATGACTCGCCAGTACATATATAGTAACATGTAACGTGTATATGCCGTTTTAGTTTATGTTAGCCTATCATGGTACGTGTATATATATAGAATAATTATAGCTCGTGTTGGTAGAACAGAGAGCGACAGAGGGAAGGAACAGACAAACATACAGACAGACAGACAAACAGATATGAGGGCGGACAGAAAATCACACAGGGTCAGAGACAGGAACATATTGATACATGTAGGGGAAGAGAGAATGAGTAAATGATTTTGTTGGACAAATTAAATATTTTGTAAGAAATACTGTATCCTTGGTCAGCAGATACTATGTGACATGTCCCTATAGTAAATTGGTCCTCACAGGTTAAACAGCGTGTTACAGTACTGAACCTTATTAAATTAAATTGATAATCGCAAGCGAATTGCCATCGAATTGCCATCGAATCGCCATCGAATCGGGCGCTTCAAAAACAAATTCTACGTTTGAATGTTTTTACGCGAATTTTCCGAAGCGGTTGTGACAAAAAAGGAATCGAAAAAATTAACGAAGACACATTTGCGAACATTTGTGAGAAACACCATTTAAGAAAACTTACACGAGGGTAAAGTTAGTATTTTGAATCGCAAGCGAATTGCCATCGAATTGCAAGCGAATTGCCATCGAATTGCAAGCGAATCGCAAAAATTGTTAATTTAATAAGGTTCAGTACTGTAACCTATACTATGCATCACTAACAGTGGACTAAACGGTGAGAGTACATACAGTACATTCGCACACTTGTTACAGAGGAGACAACGTTATTCTTTCCCAATAAACGCGTTAACGCTTAAACTATAACAATGTATTTCTATTGTAAACAGTTTTGAGCCAGATCAGACGCTGTGTAACCCGGCGTCTGATAAGGCTCCAAACTGTTTGCTACCAAGATAAACATGAATTATCAGAATTGCCCAACATTTGTACATTTCTTCGTTTTAGTGCTTTGCATTTGCGTTTCGTTTGCGTTAAACATGAACGAATAACATTGTATCCAGTGGATACTGTACATGTACAGTGGAGAATCTGTTATTTTTTCCCGTTTAAACGGAACGAAACGCAAACGCAAAACATTAAAACGTAGAAAAGTACAACCTTTAGACAATTCTGATAATTCATGTTTATCTTGGTGGCAAACAGTTTGGAGCCTGACCAGACGCCGGGTTACCCGGCGTCTGATCTGTCTCCAAACTGTTTGCACTGCAAATAATAGTTTTAGCGTAAACGCGTTTATTGGGAAAGAATAACAGATTCTCCACTGTACATGTAATACTCAAATGAAACTGTCCTAGTGGCATTAGGATAAGTTGTATGGTCAAGTAAGGTTAACCCATTTTTGCCCACGATCCCATATATGGTACAGTGGAGAAAACGTTATTCTTAGCCAATAAACACGTTTACGCAAAAAACTATTATTTCTATTGCAAACAGTTTGGAGCAAGATCAGACGCCGGGTAACCCGGCGTCTGAACAGGCTCCAAACTGTTGCCACCAATATAAACATGAATTATCAGAATTATCCAAAAGTTGCACTTTTCTACGTTTTAGTGTTTTGCGTTTGCGTTTCGTTTCGTTTAAACGGGAAAGAATTAAGAAATAATCTATGTTCTACCGTTGTGAAACTGTATTTTACAACGGTTGGGAGTTGTGGTACGCAGGAATTGACCACGAAGGCCGAAGGCCTGAGTGGTCAATTCCTGCGCACCACAACGACCGACCGTTGTTAAATAAAGTTTAACAACGGTAGAACATAGATTATTTCGATTCTAACATGACCAGATTTAAAGAAATTCATTTGAAAGGAAATCAAATGTTCCATACTTATTTCCTCAGCGGGTGCAGTTTTTCGACCGAATAACTTTTTCCGCGGCATTACAAGAATCTAACACCCAACAGCAAATTTACATTTACCGATCCACACTCTGGCATAGAACTAACATTATAAGGTCTTTACGGTTATATGTTTAACGTAAGAAATTTCAAAAACATAACGTATGAATGCATGAGGTCACGTCATGTCATATACATGTAACAGCGGGAGGAGCGGGGTAGAGAAGAGCGTTGTAAAACGTCTCAGGTATACCACGATGAGCGTTTTCTATTTTTATAGTGACCAAAACACGTGTCATGTTAGAATAACGTTTTCTCCACTGTACATGGGCAAACAGTGTAGACACTGATCAGATGCAGCATTATGCGGCGTCTGACCAGTGTCTACGCTGTTTGCTGATAGGAATTTCAATATAAAACAGTATGAAAATGAAAATTTTGACCAGGCATCCCTTTGATAAAAAATGGACTAATCCAATATATAAACATGGAACAATCCACTGGGTATAAATGGGTTAACTAACCAATGTACATGTATTATGCCTTGAGTCCCATAAATGGGACATACTCTAAGCAAACAGTGCATATTTATACGTAGCATACGCCGCATGCGTCGCTGCACCAAATAAGGCTATAGTGGAGAATGAATAAACCTTTTTCCCGTTTAAACGAAACGAAACACAAACGCAATGCGGTACAATGCGGTACAGTGTAGAAAATACAGTTGTTTTATTAAATACTATTGACAACTCATTTCAATCTAAGTGCTCAACACTTTTTGGGCATGAGCAGACGACGTGTACCGAACTCTAGATAACACACTTTTGGGAAATAATAGCTTTTACTCCCCTGTAACCCGAATGCCTGACACTGTGTCAATATTAACATGACATACTTCTTTATTTATGATCGTCAAAGAATCCCATCATGTCAGACTGCGCTGTGTTTTCATCTAATCTACAACAAAATCTTAGCATTACGTCTTGCAGACACTTAATCACTGTTACCGTAAAACCCCTGTACCACAACCACTAAATTGTATTAACTGTTAAGTGTCTAAGGAAAATGGTTACTTAAAGCAATGTAAAAGTAAAACAGAAATCTCCGTTAGGAGCTTTCTGTTTTACTTTCACATTGCATTAAGATTTCACCTGTCTTTCATACAATCAATAAGAATTCTTTTTAGGGGTAGTAATAGAGGTATTTACTGCAACCGTAAAACCAGAGTACGGCTGGTTCTCCAAACAAGATGAACTTACATGTACTGTTATAAGTATATACACATGTAAGTAAGTGACAGGTTAACGCAGGCTCAACGTAATGTAGAAAACTCATACGGTCTATTTCTGCATTACGTTTGTCCTGCAGTAAGCAGATATCTTGTTATAAAGATTGCCTGATTCTTTATTCAATGACCCACCAGGCTTGTTGTGGTCGACAGCTGGAAAGATTTCTACCAAAGATACTGCAGAAACAGTTGTTTTGCAGCAAAGATTTAAACATTTGTATGTTTACGTAATGTTGCATGTAACAAAGATTCGGTTACTTAAAACAAATAAGTATGTTAATACATGTACAGTAGAGAAGGCGTATTTATGTTCCTTTTACACGCAAGCGAACACACACGCAATAAACTGATACAGTGGAGAATCTGTTATTCTTTCCCATTTAAACGCAAACGTACGCAAACGCAAAGCACTAAAACGTAGAAAAGAACAACTTTTGGACACTTCTGATAATTCTTGTTTATCTTGGTGGCAAACAATTTGGAGCCTGATCAGACGCCGGGTTACCCGGCGTCTGATCTGGCTCCAAACTGTTTGCACTGCAAATAATAGTTTTAGCGTAAACGCGTTTATTGGGAAAGAATAACAGATCCAATGAAAATAATAGTTATACATGTATCATAAACGCCTTTATTAGGAAAACTAACGTCTTCTCCCTAGAGTGTTAATACATGTACAATTTTGACTCTAGTTAGCGTATACCACACATGTACATCTACATGTAACATCTCTATAAGAATATAAGGATTAAATTTCAACCCTTTATTTACAAATCAGTTGTATTGAAATTAAACCTCAACATATCATTAAACATCCCTGGGTGTCAGTTAACCCATAGCCAGCTAACGTGGAGAAGACGTTATTCATTCCCAACAGACGCGTGTAAAGGCTACAGTGGAGAATGTGTTATTCTTTCCCAATAAACGCGTTTACGCTAAAACTATTATTTGCAGTGCAAACAGTTTGGAGCCAGATCAGACGCCGGGTGACCCGGCGTCTGATCAGGCTCCAAACTGTTTGCCACCAAGATAAACATGAAATATCAGAATTGTCCAAAAGTTGTTCTTTTTTACGTTTTAGTGCTTTGCGTTTGCGTACGTTTGCGTTTAAACGGAAAAGAATAACAGTTTTTCCACTGTAGCACCATTATTTCCATTACAAATAGCTTGAAGCCAGATATTCATGTAGCTAGAAATGTGTAAAAAAAATAGTTTAAACATTTTATTAGAAGGCGCTTGCGTTTCGTTTGTGTGTTTAAACTGGACAGAAGTATTTACATTCGGCAACATTTGTCAACTGCAACTATTCTCATCGTTGGTTGCCCAATGTTTTAATAATATGAGTGTCAAACGGTTTGGATTCATCTGAGAAGACGGTGTTATCTAGATCCAAACAATTTGCAACCGTTATTACAAAACTCCGTCCACAGCATGCACAAAGTGAATGTTTCGCCACAAATACAGTACATTCTCTATAGTACTATCACTACATGTAACACAGAAGCGAACGCACGTTAATAATTAAAGACAAATACATGTCTTATAGCAGAAAGCATGAAGAAAGTAAAGCAGAAAGGTCCTTTCATGAGGATTATGCTTTAATTTGATCCTGTTTGAAGCAGCCATCTGCACATAACCCCGAAAATAACATTCTTTTGAATGCCCTAACAACTTAAGTATATTGTAGAACATTCGTACCAAAGTTTTTATATATGTCAAAATGAAGTTTTTTATGTATGAATTTTGTTTTCAATGCAAGATTAAAGTTTTAGAGTTTAGCTTATAATGGGTACCATTCAGCCGCTTTCCGATCGACATCCGATAAAATTATACGGCCTTTGAATTACCATTTAATCTTGATCGTGCTATTGGCATATTTCTGATACATGTAACTGTTGCAAACAATCTTGATCCAGATGAGACGCCGAGTAACTCGGCGTCTCATCTGGATCCAAACTGTTTGGCACTTTAATAATATCTGCTTCAAGAAATGGATGGAACACTTTATATTGGAATTGATCAAGAAAGCAATATTTGCAGATGGATTTTCCATTCATGCTTAAAATTAATGAAAGACTTGAATAAGATGATTACATATTCTATTGACTCAAGGCGTATACTTTTTGACAAACAGTTGAGAATACGCAATTCTTGCCCGTTGAAACCCAAACGGAACGCAAACATAAATTCAATAAAAAGCTGAAAAGGACACATTTTTATATGGCTACCGATTTATTTAAATCAGAGTAGCAAACGGTTTGGAACCTGATCAGACGCTGGGTTACCGAGCGTCTGATCTGGTTCCAAATTGTTTGCAATGGAAATACATGTAATCATTTACGGACAAACGCGCTTATTGGGAAAGAAAGGTATTTTCTCTACTGTATACAGCTAAAGCTATTTTCGTAACAAAAGCGTTGCGGGTAAAGTAAACATTTGGAGGTGAAAACAGCAAGTGCAAAAAGATGTAAGGCAGTCGGTTAAACTAAACTGTAATTCCCGCTAAAACGATATTTTCAAACGTAGTCTAAACTCCTTAACTGCCTTACCACGAATACGATAGAGTTTTTTATTTGCAAAATGTTTGGATCCTGACCAGTTGGCGTTGTTTGCAAAATCGTTTCATATTAATATTCAATGTAGTATGACTTAAAACATATCGATACGGGCGTCAACCAGTTTGGGTCCTGATCAGACGACGCGGTACGCGGCGTCTGATCAGGATCCAAACTGTTTGCAAACGCGCTTTAAGGCGTCATTGAGAGTGAAAGGGTTAAACTGACACTTGAACACTCTAATCTATATCTCCCCTTAATGATACATGTATGACGTCATCACTTTTAAACAAATTTCGTCTGCTTTATTTCTCAAATTTCTAATGAAGGTATTTTTACTTAAGACATATTTAAATGCGTGTCAAACAGGTTTGATCCTGATCAGATCCTGCGTTACAGTTTTGTGGCGAATCCTGTTTAATCGCACTCAGCAAATAATTAGAAAAAAATAGAAACATAGTTTCGTCTTTGTTAATTAGACAGTGTCTAAACATGATTATTACACATAATTACGGATAAACAGATGGATTAGAATGAAATTCTGACAGTTTTAAATCGTAACATTACCAGACTGTAAAAACAGTGAGTTTAATTAACCAAGGGAACGCCAAATGATGTTTAATTACCTCCTGGATAAAGGTACAGTGAAGACAACGTTATTCTTTCCCGTTTAAACGCAAACGAAACACACACGCATCACAATAAAAACTTTTCGACAATTCTGACTATTTATTTTTTTCTGAGTGGCAAACAGTTTGGAGCCTGATCAGACGCCGGGTTACCCGGCGTCTGATCTGGCTTCAAACTGTTTGCAATGGAAATAATATTTTAGCGTAAACGCGTTTATTGGGAAACAATAAAGTTTTCTCCACTGTAAAATGCTGGTGCTTTTCCTCTCGTACAGTGGAGAATGCACTATTCTTTCCCGTTTAAACGCAAACGGAGCGCACACATATTTCGATAACATGTAGAAAATGACAACGTTTTGACAACTCTTATAGTACTATACTATTTATTTTAATCTGAGTAGTAAACAGTTTGGTATCCGGCGTCTGATCTGGCTCCAAACTGTTTGCATTTGGAAAAAAATTAAACTTAAACGCGTTTATTTTAAATGAAAAAAAATCATCTCCTGTAGAAACTAATGTCTGCTTCTATTTCTCAATATTTAGTTTTATTACATGTAACCCATTTACGCCCAGTGGATTCTTCCATGTTCATATATTGGATTAGTCATTGTTTATCAAAGGGATGCCTGATCAAAATTTTCATTTTGTTTTATATTGAAATTCCTACCAGCAAACAGTGTAGACTTTGGTCAGACGCCGCATGGTCTACTCTGTTTGCCTATGTCACATACCTGTATATGGGATCGTGGGCACAAATGGATTAATTTGCCTGAAGAAATGTTGGCATGAATATAAAATAATTTGGATTCTGATCAGGTGTCCAGTGACTCGGCTTCTGATCAGGGTCCATTGTTTTACTAGTACACACGGGGTGAGGCAGTGAAGGGATTAAAAATTCTGTTGCGGTGTTGTTGTTTTGTTCTTTTATAGACGCACGATCATACATGTAAATAAAGACACTGACTGCTTGAAGCAAGACAAGACAAATACATTTACGATAAGAAGCGTTTTGTTTTACTTTTGCCATGCATACAACTACAGTAGAGAATGTGTTATTCTTTCCCAATAAACGCGTTTACGTTAAAACTATTATTTGCAGTGCAAACAGTTTGGAGCTAGATCAGACACCGGGTAACCCGGCGTCTGATCAAGCTCCAAACTATTTGCCACCAATATAAACATGAAATATCAGAATTGTCCAAAAGTTGTTCTTTTCTACGTTTTAGCGCTTTGCGTTTGCGTACGTTTGCGTTTAAACGGGAAAGAATAACAGATTATCTACTGTATCATCTTGGTTATATAATGCACTACATGTACTTATTCATTATATAACCGCCTACTATATTATAGTAAACGCAAAGCAAAAGTATTGCGCAGAAAGCTCCTTTAGCAACCACGTTTGCTAAATACAACTACCATTTCAACGGTTGCTTAAAACAAGTTCGACAGTATTGAGAAATTTTGAGAAATATATTTTTGCACTGCAAATTAGAAAATAAAATATTTTGACAGTATCTAATTCGAACGCTTCCCACATGTAAAAATAATAATTCTAATTAACTGAGAGAAAGCCAACTAATGTTTAATTATCTCCTGCAGAATTGTGCATTTCCACGCTCAAGTTACATGTAATGCACTCCTTATCGTAGGAATAAAACAGCCAATGCATACAGTGGATAAAACGTTCTTCTTTCCCAAAATACGCGTTTACGCTTAAATTATTATTTCCATTGCAAACAGATTGGAGCCAGATCAGACGCCGGGTAACCCGGCGTCTGATCTGGCTCCAATCTGTTTGCCACTCAGAGAAATAGTCAGATTTGCCAAAAAGTTGTCATTTTCTCCATTTTATTGAAATGCTTTTGTGTTTCGTTTGCGTTTGAACGGAAAAGAATAACGTTTTCTCCACTGTAATAGAAGGAACGGAGACATTATCACCAGCGCTACGACAACTGAAGGTATTTCCCCTTCCACTTTCAACTCACCTACGATGATAAATAGTTAAGATCAAGATCAGTGACAAGGGTTTCTAAATCTCTTATCAGGTTCATAGCTGTTTGGACTTTAGGTAAAAATATATTTAGTTCAAAAGATATAGGGCTTTATTCAGAAACAAAATCACAGATGACAGAATGAAGCAGACGATATACATGTAATTGTATAGTAACAGTAGGTAATTTAGAGTTTGTTTCAATCAGTGTTTTCCTGCATGAAAAAGATCCATTGCCTTTAGAATTCCCAGAACAGTATAGCACCTTCTATAAGACCAATTCATTTTCAGGGCAGAAGAGAGTTCAAACAGGATAAAAGTAAAGCAAACTGATCGTTAAGGATCTTTCTGCTTTACCTCTATAGTGTACAGTGCTCCCTTCGTACGGTCCCGGCCCTCCCAACAATGACTCCCTCACAACAACGACCCTTGTCGAAGTTCCCTAAACATGACACTAATATCTAACGTTTTACTGCTGCAATATCGTCTGCTTAAAATTGTCGTCTGCTGTTTTTCTCAATGTTACATATAAGTTGACATTTTGACAGAAGAAATATAATGACGAGTGACAAACAGCTTGAATCCAGATCAGACACCGCGTTTCGCGGCGTCTGATCTGTTTTTAAGCATGTTTGAAAATGTAAGCCAAGTCTTAATTATCCCTCCCAACAATGATTCCCCCCGAACAACACACACACTATAATAATTATGTGTCCCCTTGGGTATCGTTGTAGAGAGGGGACACTGTGTTACATTAAAAACGTCAGTTGCCTTTCAGCGCCATAGGCGACTTTAACTTCGACTTTTCAGCCAGCTTGAATGCACATCAGACACCATGCTACGCAGCATCTGACCACGATCAAAACTGTTAAGCATCACTAAAGGCTGAGCATCAGTATTTTATTTAAAACTTCCAAAATTTCAAACGGTAAATAAACATGAAGATACTATTTATACGATGGGGGCAATACATGTATCAGTCTGTTGAAATGACAATGAAAGGGTTAAAAATATCGTATTACATACTGTACCGTGTGACAGTTTCAAGACTTAACGCTTACAAACCTTTCTGTAAATGGTAAATTATTCAGGAGCTGAGTATGCTGTCCGTCAAATTCACATAATTTCTCAGAATTTATAAGTTTCTGCCATGTCTACCGAAAGAAGTCTGAGTATGCAACATATATGACATTTTCATTTATTTTTTTATAGTTACAGAATATTTAATCCGACTCTGAAATAAATATCTGTGTCGGTGTTTACCCTTTTACTTTATAAATACGCATTTTGACGCCTATTATTACTCTTACACGAAAAAGAGTAGTCCTTAGATGAAATATTCTAGAAATAAATAATGGGTGACTTTTTAAGTATTTTTCAGGTACATGTACAAGCTTAAAAGAGACTAAAATAAACAAGAATGCTCTTTTATGGCCACTCTCCTTTACTTGAAACATGCTTGAAGTACATGTTGTCATCTATCTTCAAAACTAGAAACAAGCAATGTTTAAAGAGTTAAGTAAGATAAATGGTAGATTTAGGGTATTTTCGACTGAATAAATATCAATAAGAGTACATGTACCTAGCAGTGTGGGTCCGGATCAGAGACTGTGTAACAAGGAGTCTGGTCAGGCTCCAAACTGCTTGCCATTCACATTTACATGTAAATGAAGCATCAATATTTTCGAGAAGCTGTACAGTTTCTAAAGATTGTACTGCGTTTGTGCTTTGAGTCGTTTAATATAAGCAAACAGTGTAGACTCTGATCAGACGCTGCATATTTCAAAATAAATCAAAACAAAAATAAATATTTAAAACCGAACACCCCTTAGATAAAATATGGATAAACTCTTTATATAAGTATGGAAAACCCCAATGGTCGAAAATAGTTTAAACGGAGAGAGAGATATACAGTGTACGCCTTTGTCGCTTTAAGTTGGGAAAAACTCATAAGTTGCATATTCTTCCATTTGAATAGTAGTTCAGCCATGACTATATACATTAACATATGTAAAATCAACCTTGAAATATAAAAGTAGTATCTGGGGTATCATCAAGTGCATCTCTGATCTATATCAATATACATACATCTTTATTTGTATATGGATCTACATGTACATGTACATGTAAATGCAGTTATTTTAAGTGTTACGAGCAACACGTGGTATTTTTCCAGTTCAGTCGCAAGGGTATAGTGAAGAAGACATTCTTCTTTTCCATATTAACCTTTCGGCACCGAAATCACGAAAAGTCGACTTTGCAAACAGTTTGGATCCTGATCAGACGCCGCGTAACGCGGCGTCTGATCAGGATCCAAACTGTTTGACACTCGTTTCAACATTTAATAAGTCATACTACATTGAATATTACTTTGAAACGATCTTGCAAACAAGAATAGTGAAGCAGACGACAATAACGCGGTGAAGGGGTAAAATACTCAATGATAAGTTTGCGCCAAGACGATTAAACAAAACGAAACTCAAAGTAGAAAATGATAGCTTTATTGAAAATCCTTAAGGTTTATTCTAATCTGAGTGGCAAACCAGGTTGGAACCTGATCAGACACCGGGCAGAAAACCTTATTATTTAAAAAAAAATACGCGTTTATGGCCAGAATAATGATGGTCACTGTAAAAGGTTGAAACTGGCTCACACTCTGGGTAACTCGGCTTCTAATCAGGCTCCAAACTGTTTGCCAGTCAGAGAAGAAGATCTCGTGTGAAGTTGTCAAAAACCAGCATTTTCTAGATAATTTTTTGCTTTTGAATGTGAAAAATAACCTTCTCCATTGTACACCAGATGCCAGCTAAAAGCTACAGTGGAAAAAACGTTATTATTTTCCAATAAACGCGTTTACGCTAAAACTATCATTTCCAGTGCAAACAAATTGGAGCCAGATCAGACGCCGGGTAACCCGGCGCCTGACCAGGCTCAAAACTGTTTGCCACTCAAATAAAATTGAAAAGTCAGAATTGTCAAAAAAGTGTCCTTTCTACATTTTAGAGTTTTGCGTTTGCGTTTAAACGGAAAAGAATAACGTTTTCTCCACTGTAGAAACAAAATACCGTTCTGATCTAGCTCCAAACTGTTTGCCCCTCAAATTAGAATCAATCGTCGGATGTTTTTCAAATATTAATTCCGACGTTTAATTGCATTGCATAGACGTTTCGTTTACGATTAATCGTGAAAAATACCACATTCTCAACTGTATTAGGGAGATATAGTGGAGAATCTGTTATTCTTTCCCTTTTAAACGCAAACGCAAAGCACTAAAACGTAGAAAAGAACAACTTTTGGACAATTCTGATATTTCTTGTTTATCTTGGTGGCAAACAGTTTGGAGCCTGATCAGACGCCGGGTTACCCGGCGTCTGATCTGGCTCCAAACTGTTTGCAATTGAAATAATAGTTTTAACGTAAACGCGTTTATTGGGAAAGAATACCAGATTCTCCACTGTATTACTGTCCTCTCAATTTTAGACAACAAATGAGGCCCGGCGTTAACTTCGTAAGTGGAGGAATATTATTTATTTCATTGGCAATTTTCTGACCCGATGGCTGGACCAATCAGAGAGCTGTCTGTTTCGCTCGCTTATTTCGCCGATATATAACTTATTCATGCTTGGACCCCAGTTCATTACAGGAATAATTAAGGCCAAATGGCTATTACACTCTCTCGAGTGGTATAGACTTGATAATGGGGCATTTAAGAGATCTGCAAAACGCTGAAAGCAACTGATCAGCAGGAATATAAGAAGTTGGCGGGTGAAACTGCTCGGCAAGTGGTTGCCAAAGTCTCTTTAGGCATCGTCGTAAAATGCACATGTAGCAATGAGGAGAAGTTGAACAATTGTCATTGCAATTACAATGTTCCCTCTCTTCACCGAACCCTCTTCACAACGACTCCCTCCTTACAACAACCCGTGTCGCAGTTCCCTAAAAAGGACAATTATGTCCAACCTATTCACGACTGCAATGTCGTCTGCTTCAAATTGTCTGCTGTTTTTCTCAAAACTACATAATGGACAATTTGGCAGTAAAAAACCAAATGACGAGTAACAAACAGCTTGAATCCAGATCAGACGCCGCGTAACGCGGCGTCTGATATGGATTCAAGCTGTTTGCAAATGTAATACACTTTCCCTCCATTTAACGACTCCCTCCGAACAACGCACACATTTTGGTCTCCCATTGGGTGTCGTTGAAGAGAGGGAGCGCTGTACTTTGTAGCCAGATCAGACACCAGGTAACATGGCGTCTTATCATACTCGACACCGTTTGCCACTCAGATAAGCCAAATCGACAATGATTTCAAAACCTACCATTTTCTGTATTGCATTACATTGCGTTTGCTGTTTAGTTCCTTTAATTAAACCGGGAAAGTATATCGTCCTCTCCACTGTGTACATGTACTAACCTTGGCAGACAATTTGTATACAGATCAGTAGCATACATGTAGTAACAAATGCCAATTGCACAAAACTTACTGATGTTTCTTGTACGCTGGGGCCCGTTTCATAAAACTTCGTACGACAAATGTTGTCGTACACTGTAAGTCAGATTATAAAAGTCTAAATTATTATGTATAGTTTCATCTAATCCTGTCTTGTGACATCTCTCTGGAATTGTCTTGAAAAGACGATTCCAAAAAGATGTCACACAACAGGATTAGATACATGTAGTAAAATCAGAAATTAACTGTATCTAAAAGGTTTGACTTACGATCGTTTTTGTCCTACGAAGTTTAATGAAAATGGCTCCAGATGTTTTCGAAAATATAAGAAATTTTGTAATGGTGTAGTACATGGCTTTCAATTTCAGTTTAACCAGTTGTGTATTGTGTTGAATTCTTCACATAATTAGCAATGTTATACATGTATTACCATGTACTTCCAAAAAAGAAACCGCGGCAAACGTATTGTTGTAAAACGGATAAAATTACAATGATTTTGGATATTTGTCGATTTATTTTAAGTTTACATGTATTAGCAAACAGTTTGGCGTCTGATCTGGAGCCAAACTGTTTGCAATGGGGGAAAAAAGATGTAGCGTACAGTGGAGAATCTGTTATTCTTTCCAAATAAACGCGTTTACGCTAAAACTATTATTTGCAGTGCAAACAGTTTGGAGCCAGATCAGACGCCGGGTAACCCGGCGTCTGATCAGGCTCCAAACTGTTTGCCACCAAGATAAACAAGAATTATCAGAATTGTCCAAACGTTGTTCTTTTCTACGTTTTAGTGCTTTGCGTTTGCGTACGTTTGCGTTTAAAGGGGAAAGAATAACAGATTCTCCACTGTACATGTAAAAGCGTTTATTCCACTGTAAAAATAAAACATCATTCTACCCGTTTAAACGAAACTAAACGTAAATGCAATGCAATAAAACATAGATAATGACTATTAGTCGAACATGATTATGTTACATATTAAGCTATGCTGTAGACAAGTTGGGTCCTGGTCAGATGCCGGGTTGCTCGGTTTCTAATGTGGTTCCAGACTGTTAGCAATGCAAATAGTTATCTTAGCACAAGCACGTTCATTGGGAAACCCAACGTATTGTCCACGGTACGCATACATGTACATGTACAGTGGAGAATCTGTTATTCTTTCCCGTTTAAACGCAAACGTACACAAACGCAAAGCACTAAAACGTAGAAAAGAACAACGTTTGGACAATTCTGATAATTCTTGTTTATCTTGGTGGCAAACAGTTAGGAGCCTGATCAGACGCCGGGTTACCCGGCGTCTGATCTGGCTCCAAACTGTTTGCATTGCAAATAATAGTTTTAGCGTAAACGCGTTTATTGGGAAAGAATAACAGATTCTCCACTGTATACATGTACATATTGCATATGTTTAATATTTTTTGAGTTTATAAATCCTTTGTTAAAAATATTTTTAGTATCTTATATTCCATTGGTTACTTGTATATATCTAATGTTTACACTGCAGTCGGATGGTCAACTCTAGAATTGTAAGAACTTGTTACCAAGTCCCCCATTTCCCTGTTTATATGGCATTGAAACATATTTAAACTAGTAATGTTTTACATTATTCAGTAAGGTTAAGTCGCCCAGTAATGCCTAAGCATGCAATAACATTTCCAGAAACGCTTGCACGAATATCGCTCAGTGTCATCAGTGTTTGTACAGTGGAGAAAACGTTATGCTTTCTCATTTAAACGCAAATGAAACGCAGACGCAATACAATAAAATGTAGAAAATAAAAACTTTTTGAAATTACTGACTGTTGATTTTTACCCGGCGTGTGATCTCTCTCAAAACTGTTTGCACTTGAAATCACTATTTTATCAAAAACGCGTTTATTGGGAAATAATAACGTCTTTCTTCACTGTAACTGACTGACTGTGTTGGCTCGCTTAACTTCTTCACGTCCATGGTGCAATCTGTTTTAAACAATTAGAGTCTGCTTTTACTTCTTAAATTTAAATTCGATGTAAATTATTAAATTAATAATTTAATGAGTATCAAACAGTTTGGTCCTGATCAAACGCCGCGTAACGCGGTGTCTGATCAGGATTGAAACTGTTTGAAAATAATCATTGTACGCAGGGTAAGGCAGCTGATAGGTTAAAAATAGTATGGCTATTATTTATTCATAAGACGGTGTGCAGTGATGAGACGAGAAATGGCTTATTATATCTTCAAAACAGTTGACATTATTGCAGTGTTGAAAGCCATTCTAATTTGGGTCAGAATACAGGGCAGATGACTTTATTCGTTTCCGTTTAAATGAAGCTAAATGCAAATACAATGCATAAGTGTAGAAAAAGACAGCTTTTTGAAGTGTCGGCGATATGGTTTTATTTGAGTGTCAAACAGTTTGGAGTCCGATCAGACGCCGGTTTTCTGGGTGTCTTATCTGGCTCCAAACCGTTTGCAAATGGTACATGTATAATAGTTTAACCCAGTTGTGCCCACCATCCCATATATGGGAAATAGGCAAACAGTGCAAACTCTGATCAGAGTCTACACTGTTTGCTGATAGGAATTTCAATATAAAACGAAATGAAAAATGAAATTTTTGACCAGACATCCCTTTGTTAAAAAATGGACTAATCCAAAATATAAACTTGGAATAATCCACTTGGCACAAATGGGTTAAGCATAAACGCGCTTATTTGGGAAAAATAACCTCTTCCCCATTACATGTACATACATTTAGCTCTTGCATGCTTAATTTGATACTACAGTGGAGAATCTGTTATTCTTTCCCGTTTAAACGCAAACGTACGCAAACGCAAAGCACTAAAACGTAGAAAGGAACAACTTTTGGACAATTCTGATAATTCTTGTTTATCTGGTGGCAAACAGTTTGGAGCCTGATCAGACGCCGGGTTACCCAAACTTTTTGTACTGCAAATAATAGTTTTAGCGTAAACGCGTTTATTGGGAAAGAATAACAGATTCTCCACTGTACATGTAGTTGTCTATAACAAATACGTACAACCTTTAGCGTGTGTAGAGTCAGTCAAACATGTACAAACATATATACATGTAAACATCAAAAGCAATAAGCCATTGTACAATTATGTCGAGCTATTTCAAAGAATTCTTTTCTGGTGCTTGTCGGAAGCTATTATTTTCAGTTCATGGTGAGTTATAAAACACATGGATACAGTGGAAACTGGAAAGTGCACCTTTTTCCCCCGTTTAAACGAAACGAGACGCAAACAGCAGTGTAATAAAATGTAGAAAAATTACATTTCATCAAAACCCCACTGATGCTTAACTTATATTTTAATGGCAAACATTGCAATAAAACTTTTTTCAAATAATAGTTTTATTGGGTTAAAACGTCATCTCCAATATATATGATCTATCAAACATGTAGCAGATAGGGTGGACTCTGATGAGATGCAGCGATTTATGCTTTTATTTGTGCATATCTCGGTATACACCGTTCGCCAATGAAAAATGTATGTGTACAAATGTATAGGGGCAGAGGGAATGGTACATGTACTACATGTAGATATTTATTAGTAAATTTATATGTTTAACGTATAGAGTGTACATTGTATGCATGAAGTCAACCACATAATTATAGATCTAATTGCAATAGCTATACTTTGCCTAACATTCAACAAAGAGTGGCTGATAATGCAAAGTATCAGATTAAATGTTTTATTAAAATTAAAGTGTTGCTACAGAAGCTTTCTGCTTGGACTGGATTTTATCTTAAGCAGTCATCTGAAAACAGATACATTCAAAACTAAACAAACTTAATGATATTTTCGACATGAGTAGCAAACAGACTGGAACCTGATGAGATGCCAAGTTTCTCCGAAATGTTTACAATGAGTATAAGCACTAAGGGTACAAAACACAAAGTTTGGGCAAAACAGCAATGTTCATAGACGGATTGTGGATTAATCCGGTTCGGTTAATAATTTGTTTCATGTCCATACAGTGGGGAATACGTTATTCTTTCCCGTTTAAAAGCAAACGAAACGAAAAACACTGAAATATAGAAAAGGACAACTTTTGACAATTCTGACTTTTCATTTTTATCTGAGTGACAAACAATTTGAAGCCTGATCTGACGCCGGGTTACCCGGTGTCAGGTCAGGATCCAAATTGTTTGCACCGGAAATAATAGTTTTAAGCGTAAACGCGTTTATTGGGAAACAATAACGTTTTCTCCACTGTATACGTAGCAATAATATGCTATATTTTTTGCATAAAGAAATAATTTACACTCTGCAGCTGCAAAAGTCAGCATTCTATAAACTAAATGTATGTCTTCCATTTTGTTTTTACCCATTCACTGCCACGACTTCATCAACTTTAAACAAATTCTCGTCTGCTTTTTTCTCAAAAATTGAAATTTTAGGTTTTTTTATTTTGAAATAAGTGTCAAACAGTTTGGATCCTAATCAGACTCCGCTTTACGCGGCTTCTGATCAGGATCAAAACTGTTTGCAAATAACTATTGTGCTCGAAGTACATGTACATTGTAAGACAGTGAAGGGGGTTAAAATACGCAGGAAAATATGCAGAGCGGTTAGAAATAGCATATGTGTCATAAGCATGTTAAGTAATAAAAATGAGGGTCGTTACACCAAATGTAATAAACACGTGTCATTAATTTTGAAGTTATGATAAGATGACATAAAAGTATATAATATAAAAACTATTTTCTATAAATAGACTGACTAATACAGTTAATAAGTATATGCTAGGCAGTCCTAACCTTTATCCTAACGATATTTCGTGTGCTTTAAAAGTGTCACCATTTATAATATATGTGCTTTTCAGAATTATTATATACACGAGTGGCATACAATGGTGATCTTGATCAGACACCGTTAACTCTATGCCTTATCCTGATAAAAACCCTTTTCGCAATGCAGAGTTGTCGGGTTACATGTATATTGGGTAAGAGTTACGGTAGTAAAATTCACATTACCGCCAATAAATGTGGCATATGGATATTTCAGTAAAATCACACTATTACTACGACTAAGTTATGGTACATGTAATTCAATATGACTAATACGTGTAGCTGCTTAAAACAAGATGATAGTAAAACAGGATGCTCCTTTAGGAGCTTTCTGTTTTACTAACCTCATGATTTAAGCTGCCTCTTCTTTAATAAAATCGATTAGCCATCATTTTAGTGGTCATAATAGAAGGCTTTTACTGTAATGTCAAAATGACATTGCGAATTGTATAGACTCTGGGTAACAAAGGAGTGTCTTGTGTAATAGATGTACGACATTCGTCTCTCCCGTTTAAAAGAAACGAAACAAGTAAACGCAAGGCAATTACATTTTGAAAATGGTACACAATCATGTAACAATTTGAAAACTTTGACGTTTGCTTAAACTTGAGCGGCAAACACTTGGAGCTTGATTTTAATTTAACTTAATGCAGGACAAAATAGTTTTACAGATTGTTCCAAAGATACATGTGGAGGAATCAGGACATCGGCTGCTGAACACACTGAGTCCTAGCGACGAGTACACTCGTCATTTACAAATAGTTTATCTGTGAAGAGTACATTCGTCATATACAAACAGTGTAAACCAAGGACACAATTATGGTTTAAAGGAGTTCTCTTTTCTGGGTCTGCACTAGTTGTCATTTTGCAAAATATAGAAGAAAACAACCCTTGAATAATCATAGACATTGGACTACAGTAAATAATCAAACGGTTTTTTTTAATTTATCATTTTCTACAATTTATTACATTGTGTTGGCATTTAGTTTAATTTAAACGGAAACAAATAACGTGAAAGGAGCAGATGGCATATTTAGAATAGTAAACAAAATCAGAGCCGGTGAAACAGTACTATCGGTTGGGTGCGTTTTGCCCAAGGGAACCGTGAAATCTGATATAATTAGCCATTTACCGGCAAACTGCATGTACAGTGAATAAAACGTTTTTCTTTCCCAATAAACGCGTTTACGTTGAAATATTCATTTCAATTGCAAACAGTTTGGAGCCAGATCAGACGCCGGGTAACCCGGTGTCTGATAAGGCTCCAACCTGTTTGCCACTCAGATCAACTAGAATTGTCAGAATTGTCTTAGAGTTGTACTTTTCTACGTTTAAGTGTTTTGCTTTTGCATTTCGCTTGCGTTTAAACGAGAAAGAATAACTTATTCTCCATTGTACCAACTCTTCACGGAAAAACATCAAGCTCCGTTTGAAAACGAAATGTCATGAAAAGTTCTTGTTGTTTAGTCAAGCTAAAAAGGCAGATTTGTTTTGTTTTAGTTAGTTGTTGTTTGTTTTTTCCATCAAAAGAGGAAAATTAGTGCTGGTTTTTTTTCGCATGATTTGACTTTTAAAAACCAATCTGTTCTGAAGTTGCCTGCTTTAAAAGTGTCGTTTATGTGCGTTTCTCTGCAAGACTTAGCGTGTTGCCAATTTTTCGTAATTTATATTGATATAAATCCTCTGCATGTGGTGACAAAATTGTTATTTTTTTATCGGTGCGGGATCATTTTAGACGCTAAGCAATTCAGCGTCTCATTAGGACCAAACTGTGTACATGTTACATGTATATAAGAATTCTACAGAGTTAACATTTCATTTGTGACCACCCTTGTGATATTAGTTCTCTTCTTGTAATTCTGGTTGACAAGGGTTTATACATGTATCAGATTTGACCTCATATTGCATTGCAAATATTTATTTACATAAAATTGTAGAAAACGAATTAAATGACGATATTTTGTCTAAGAAAAGGTTAAACAAGACGATTCAAAATGGCAACTAACTGTTCAACTGTCATCCCTCTTGAACACAATCAATGAAAACGTCTACTGGCTGTTAACAGTAACGAACCTTTATTATATACAGAGGAGAAGACAACATTCTTTCCCAATAAACGCGTTTACGCTAAAAACTATTATTTTGATTGCAAATAGTTTGGAGCCAGATCAGACGCCGGGTAACCCGGCGTCTGACCTGGCTCCAAACTATTTGCAATTCAGATTTATCTTTAAAACAAATTGTCATGATTGATAAAAAAGACATTTTTTCTACATTTCATTGCAGTGCATTTGCGTTCAGTTTCGTTTAAGCGAGAAAGAATAACGTCATCTCCACTGTTCACCTATTGACTGTTACAATAACGGAACTTTATTGTGTATAAAAACTCAATTATTCGCAACGTCAATCAGTTTACAACCTTTCCTATTTGGTCAGGAAAGGCTTTTGATTGTTCATGCTTGGCTACACAATGCTACATTATTCTTTTTGATGTTGGATTATAGTGTTAAATCACTTCACATGCTCGTGTAAGAACCTATTATTTACTTAGTTGAACCCTAAATTGACACACGCTTGAAAAGTTAAGAATTCATATAAAAATTGTCAGCAAGGCAGTTATTACAGAACGTGTATTACATGTACAGTGTGTAATATGAGGTCGATAACCTTCTATTAGTGTTTTCTTCTGACTTGTCCGAATTAATTTGAGATTGGAACATACCAAACTTTAAACAGGGATGAGTAACGTACTCGATGATTTCCGTACAGCCATCTAGAGCTACGGATACATGTACAGTGGAGAATCTGTTATTCTTTCCCGTTTAAACGCAACCGAAACGCAAACGCAAAGCACTAAAACGTAGAAAAGTACAACTTTTGGACAATTCTGATATTTCATGTTTATCTTGGTGGCAAACAGTTTGGATCCTGATCAGACGCCGGGTTACCCGGCGTCTGATCTGGCTCCAAACTGTTTGCACTGCAAATAATAGTTTTAGCGTAAACGCGTTTATTGGGAAAGAATAACAGATTCTCCACTGTAACTGTATTTATTTGCGTAGTGCACGGTAGAGAAGACATTTTTTCTTTCCCGTTTAACGCAAACGCAGTGTACTAAACTGTTGAAATTTACTTTTCGAATTTTAACTATATGTTTAATCTGTGTAACAAACAGGTTGGAGCCTGATCAGACGCCGGGTTACCCGGCGTCTGATCTGGCTCCCACATGTTTGCAATGGAAATAATATATATTTTTAGTATATAAATGCGTTTATTTGGGAAAAAAAATATCAGTAAAGCTAGTGCAGATGTCTCATGTATCTCAAGTAGGAAAGTGTATCATTATATATTTGATGTTACCTTGCTTACCTATTTACCATTATTAAATATTATGTTTCTAAAACTAACTCGGACAAGGCAGAAAAATCAATTTCAAAAATTGTAAGCAAGGCAGTTATTACAGGACGTGTATTACATTGTATAACAGAAGGTAAATAACCTTCTACATGCAACGGTCCAGTCAGTTTGGAAATGTAAATATGTTACAGTAAAACCTCTCTATCACAGTCAACTAAAATATTGTAATTATCTTGTGGCTGCTTAAAGCAAGGTGGACTTAAAACAGAAAGCTTCTAGCTTTCTGTTTTACGGTCATCTTGCTTTTACGCATTTGTGTCTAGCATTCCATGGCAAACAGTTTGGAGCATTGTCAGACGCCGGGTTACGGATCAAAACCGTTTGTCATTTATAGATAAATGGATCGTTAGAGTGAGTTTGATTTGTTTTCAAAATGTAGTTTTCTTCGTTTGCTTACACTGTGTTTGCCTTTTATTTGAGTTTAACCCATTTATGCCCAGTGGATTCTTCCATGTTTACATATTAGATTAGTCTTTTTTTTTATCAAAGGGATGCCCGGTCAAAATTTCATTTTCATTTTGTTTTATATTGAAATTCTTATCAGCAAACAGTGTATACTCTGATCAGACCCTGCATATTTCGGCGTCTGATAAGAGTCTACACTATTTGCGAATCATGGCGAGTGCATCGCCGTCTCCTCAGGATCGAAACCCTTGGTTCCAGATAAGAGGAGTTTTTCAAAATATTAAATCTTTATTTCTGCATTAAACCCTATGGTGTCACTTCTCATTACCATAATTCATAATTCAATTCAAATACTCTTTATTTTCTCAGTTTGTACATTTCTACAAATACATGAGAACTATCCTAACACACATTCAAAACATTAGGTCAGGTACATATTTTATAATAGAAACATCAGTTCGAACAACTTCGAACGGAAGAGAACAGCATTCATTTGTTTTAAAATTGCTATTTCTAGTGGGTACTAGGGTGGTCCAGGGTATATCCCGCAATTTAGCCGGGATTTAGCCATGTCCACTTTAGCCACGTCATTTAGTTGAATGGGTTTTTTCACCTGGTGTTACGAGAATGTTTTTCATATAAATGGAATTATTGTGTTCTTTTCTATTGGAAATTGGATAAAACACCGTTAAAGGTCAGTATGGTATTCAGTTTTACCGTCAAAATGTTTCACGCATGCATTATTTCATACTAGAGCTATCTCGCCCTTGGTCATTTACCGTAAGTGCACGTGTTAGTTGGTTATTTCAGGTGGCTAACAGGTATTCATGATTGTTCAACTGGATATCGTATATATGTACACGTATCATCACAGAATTTAAAGACGTTTCTCCCTCTCTCTTTCTCTTCCTCCTCTCTCTCTCCCCCTCTTTATCCTTCTCTCTCTCTCTCTCTCTCTCTCTCTCTCTCTTTCCATCTCTCACTGTGTCTTTCTCTCAAAACGAATCATGGGCAAAAAATATAGTAGTATTTTCTCTGATTCAAATGTTATTTCATAACAGTTGGACTCAGTTCAACCCCAACACCTGTTGTTATTGATCTGAGGGTCAATCAGGTATGACATTTTTCAGCATATCTATTTTTTTTACTTGGTACCGTCTCATCAGGATCGAAACCCTTGGTTGCAGAAACATGTAAGAGGAGTATTTCAAAAAATAAAATCTTTATTTCTGCATTAAACTCTATGGTGTGACTACTCATTAGAATCGTCTCTTCGAGACGATTTTAATGAGTAGTCACACCATAGGATTTTGTGTTGCAATAAGTGAGAAAATGTTGAATTTGTTAAGTTTACTCCCTCTTATCTAGAACCCTGGAAACTATAATCGCAATACTCGTTATTAGGTAGCCGTCAATAAGAAGACAGTAGGACTGATTTGAAGTTATTCCCCAGACGTCAATTCAGAGGCAAACGATAATTATGCATGATAATTGCTGATGTCAAGACACATGGACCGCCTTGGGTGTAATATAACATTCTGACCATACATACATGTACATGTACGATCAACACACAATATCAGATACATATTCCATGTACCATGCTGGACACGCTGTTTGAACAGAGTCTGCACTGATTTCAACGTAAATGTGTTGTCTAACTATATGTCGCCCGTCTCTGTGTGTTTCTTAGTCATCTTTCTCTCTCTCTCTATTTGTCCCCCTGATTCTATCTGTCTCTTTGTTTATGTCTGTTTGTCTCCTTTTCTTTCCCTCTGTCCGTCTCTCTTGTGTCTGTGTGTCTGCCTGTCTTTCATCCCTATCTCGTTTTCTCTGTCTGTATGTCTCGCTCTCTCTCTTTCTTTGTTTTTATGTATGTCTCTCCTACATGCATGCCCTTTTGGTCTTTAAAAATAATGCTATTGTTATTCTTTATCATTTACATGTAACCCCTCACGAATACTACAAAACAGCTGCTCTGGATTGTCTTGGGAAAAATAAGTTATTACCTTCCGCAAAGTCAGGTGAATGATTTAACATTCACACGTACAGCGATAAATAATTAATTATTTTGAGTTTAAACGGAATAAACATAAATGTAAAAAATGACAGTTTCTGTAAACATTGACGATTCTTTATAACTGTATTCTTAGAGTCAAACAGTTTGCATCTAGCTCTGACGCCAGGTTATTCGGCGTCTGAGCTGGCTCCAAACATGTTTCATCGGAAAAAATAGCACAGTTTTCCCTAGATACAGTGGAGAAAACGGTATTATTTCCCGTTTAAACGCAAACTAAACGCAAACGCAAAACACTAAAATGTAGAAAAAGGACAAGTTTTTGACAGTTCTGACTTTTTATTTTTATCTGAGTGACAAACTGTTGGGAACCTGATCAGACGCCGGGTTATCCGGCGTCTGATCGGGCTCCAAACTGTTTGCAAAAGAAACAATAGTTTTAACGTAAATGCGTTTATTGAGAAAGAATGACGTTTTCTCCAATGTATAGTTACTTTGCTTACATAAATGTATTGTTTTAAACCATTATCACGAACTCTTAACAGAGTTTAATCAGACTGTAACAACTTATTGCGAGATTACAATAAAATAGAAAGTTCCTACATAATTGTTCTGCTTTACTTTCATCTTGCTTTGACCTTTCGCATGCAATTAAAACCGAACATCAATCCCTTTTATTAGCAGATATTTATGCAATAGAGGTATTTAACTGTTCGAAAGTACATATAGGTATTCAATGCAGGCAAAGCAGCAGAAAATTTGCAAGATTCACTGCATTTTCAAGTTTCACACGTTTACACAAAATGTTACAAGCATGGTATTAAAGGGAACCAAGAATATGTTACATGTATGTCCTCGTACTTTAACCCTTTCAACATCAAATTTGTCGTGAGGTTTATACGTGTACTCATTTACCGCAATTTTCTCGTCTGCCTCAAGTATTGTTACCTGCAATATCCTTTCAAAATTAGATCTAAGGCTACATGTATTACTGACTTAAGTTCGAAACGAGTGTCAAACAATTTGAATCCTGATCAGACGCCGCGTCTGATCAGGATCCAAACTGTTGGCGAACGCGCGTTTTTGGTGACATTGATAGTGAAAGGGTTTAACCTAGTAAACACGTAATAAAGTAATTTATGCCTTTGTAGCGACACGTGCATTTACATATCAATTAATACACGCATTATACAAGACTATATCCAACATTCTATAAATACCACACACACTTTATATTGGAGTATACATTATTCTTTCTTGTTTAAATGAAATTATTCGCAAACGCATTGCAATAACATGTTGAAGATGATAGGGTTTTTTTTTGTTAAATTCTCCATATTTCTTTTTATCTGTCTTTGTACATGGGACAGTGCCAGTGAAAATTAATATCGTTATTTTACCAGTTAAAAGAACACTAATTTTCTTATATTCAATTAAACCTAATTTAAATTTAAGCTTCACAAACAAAACATGCGTATGAACTGCACTGCACTAATGCGTACATGAACGGTTTAAACGTTTAAAGGTTTAAACCCTTTAACTGCCTAAGTCGACTATCCTCTCATTAATGTTTTTGCAATCATTTAGATCCAGATCAGACGCCGAATAAATCGCCGTCTTATCAGGGTCCAAACTGTTTGACACGTAAATCTGCATTTCTTCCGGCAGAGTGTATAAATCTAAATGTAAAAATCTGACACATAATATGCAGACGACAATTGTAATATCAGCTTAATGTTAAAGTTTAATGGTTAAAAGTTAAGCTTGTAATACGAAAACAAATTAGTGCAATGCCATCGTGAATACGTAAAATCCACTTACCCTGGTTTGGATTTAATTTCCTATTTTCCGATAAGACGTACTCTATTCGAACTGCATTACAAAGTCGTACTATAACATGTGGTTTAAAACAGGTTCTTTTTAACTACTCCTTTACTTTCCGCCTAATAAAACTCTACACTTTTATTTGTCGTCTGCTCGTGCAGTCAAATTTTAACATCCGGTTAACTTTGTAATATCGACACACATATTAGATATTTATTAACGCACCGTGAAACGCTTTGTACTGCTTTTAAGTGTTCTATTATTGCTTGAAAAAAATTAATGTTCCACAAAAAAGGTAATATTGATTATCCGGAGTGACCAGCAAGAGTGCCCGTATGTCCCATTTCACTAATTGTTTTCATTTTCAGTGAATCTTATGCTCAGCTGCAATTAAAAATAAAAATTATGGTATTAGTTAAAGGTCTGTCTTCACTTAATGCAGGACAAAAGTAATGCAGAAAGCTCCGAAAGGAGCTTTCTGCGTTGCTTTTATTCTACATTTACATGTAGCAGAAATATTTCGGCAAGCATGCTTATTAAATTAATTTTGAAAACCCGTTTAGTTTAAGTTTAACTGTATACCAAAACTTGCTGATCGAATTGCAGTTAAACAATGCTTGTGAAACTGAAGTCGCTGTTTACCGTGTGTCGTGTAAGGACAGTCTACTGAATGGTCGCTACACTCCAACTCCCACCTTCAAATAAACCTCCAGCTTGCTACAGCAGCATTCGGCAATTACCGATATCCTTCCGTCGACCGAAATCTGTCTTCTGCTTGAATAATGGAACGGACTTTAAACCGCTGTATTGCGCTGGTCAAACGTTGATAGGAAAATATAGTGCGGACTGCAATTCTGATAAGATTATAATAAGCAGATGATGCAGATGTTGTTAAACGATTGATGAGCGGTATTTAATGAGTGAACTTTTCGTCCGCTGCAGCAAATGCCATTTTGTTGAATAATGCAGAACAAATAAACATCCTCACCAGTGCTAAGTGGTATTTATAAAACAAATTTGTGTTGAGCAAGTGAGATCTTTTTGGACTATATAAAAACTGAACAAGTTGCAAATTTAAACCTTTCACTCTCAATGACGCCAATAAGCGCGTTTGCAATCAGTTTGGGTTCTGATAAGACACCGCGTAACGAGGCGTCTGATCAGGTTTCAAACTGTTTGTCATTATTTTGAAATTTCTTCAGTCATAATGCCTTAACATTAACTTTGAAACGATGTTGTAGACAACAATATTGAAGCAGACGATAATGAAACGGTGAAGGGATAACAATTATCGCGATTATCCATTAGTGCCCACAATCCCATATATGGGACATAGGCAAACATTGTAGACTCTGGTCAGACGCCGCATGATGCGGCGTCTGATCAGAGTCTACACTGTTTGCTGATAAACATTTCAATATAAAACAAAATGAAAGTGAAACTTTTGATCAGGCATCCCTTTGATAAAAAATATGGACTAATCCAATATATAAACATGGAAGAATCCACTGGGCACAAATGGGTTAATGTAGCCTTGGCCTCGTTTACGGTCGGCGTTTAAGAAAGCTTTTGACACATAGATCTGTTTACTGGAAGCCTTCGAAAAATAGTTTTAGTACATATCCGATGGCAACATTAAAATTTCGCTAAGATTTGCGCTTATAAAAAGTTTGGATGAAGATCAAATTACACCTGGTAAGTTTGTAACTTACCAAGATTGTAACTTACCAAGAAATACTTGTTTGGCGCTTTAAAGGGACTTGCAATCGGATGGTGTACTTGTCAAAATAAAATAAAATACTCAAATAAAAGCAAATTTGTTGCATTATTTGGCTTCTGACATTAAAAAATATGATCAGTCCAAAAAAAGTCTCAAGAATCGTCACCGAACCTTATTTTTTGTTAGATATTTTCCATCGTTTTTCTATAGCGTCAGCTGACGGTATAGTTGTTGTTGTTGTTTCTCTACACGGGCTCAGGCATAAACCCGAGCCGAATAAAGTACTATCAATCGCTACCAGTGAAGTACGTTAATTCGCTACCACATATACAGTGGAGAATGTGTTATTCTTTCCCAATAAACGCGTTTACGCTAAAACTATTATTTACAATACAAACAGTTTGGAGCCAGATCAGACGCCGGGTAACCCGGCGTCTGATCAGGCTCCAAACTGTTTGCCACCAAGATAAACATGAATTATCAGAATTGTCCAAAAGTTGTTCTTTTCTAAGTTTTATTGCTTTGCGTTTGCGTACGTTTGCGTTTAAACGGTAAAGAATAATAGATTCATCACTGTATAGAAAGCGCTGGTACATTGTAGCCGAGGGGATAAAGGCGATTCCTCATTTTTCATGTTTGTCTCCGCATGGAGGGTCACGGGTTCGAATCCCACCAGAGATTTTT
This sequence comes from Gari tellinella, assembly GCA_922989275.2. NCBI lineage: Eukaryota > Metazoa > Mollusca > Bivalvia > Cardiida > Psammobiidae > Gari > Gari tellinella. Next base: position 55,132,297 of record OV277866.1, read on the forward strand.
TTTTTTTTGAAATGCATTTTGTAACTGAATTTATTATCCTAAACTAAATCTTACCCATTCATATTTATAAGCATTTTACATATAATTACAAATTACTATTTTAATGCTAAATCCGGTTGCGAGCCTCTTTAATGGACGATCCTTAAGTTACATGTATAACATTAAATCTGAGACAGGCAATTGTGATATATCAAACTCACGCCTTTAATCTTTTCAACAGCGACGAATATACTCGTCATTTACAAACTATGTACCTGTAAAGTGTACACTTGTCCTGTGCCAACATTGTAGATCCTGATCAGATAGCTTCTTAAGTAGCCATCTGATCAGTATACACAGTAACACAGAAATCTCGTACATCAGTTTTCTGCTTTACATGTACCTTCGCGATGCTGTAAAGAACCACTTGCATTTAAACACCGAACACTTACAATGTAACGCAATTAAGTGGTCGTGATGAACGGGTACATGTATATAATTTCGTTATGTGTTAACCTGGCACCTGTCTTTTCACTTCTTCTATGAGATTTCGATTGTTTAATCAATAAAGCGGAACTTAGAAGTTTTATTGAATGAGTTAACAGGTCCTAATTAGGTTATTTAATAAGTTCCTCAACAATAGAACCTGTATTCCTCCACAGACGACTATCAAATGAGTATTCATTGACAATGTTCAATGGAGAAAACGTTCTTTCCTGTTTAAACGCAAACGAAACGCAAACACATTGCAATAATACGTAGAAATGACAACTTTTTGGCAAGTCTGAACATTTATTTTAATCTGAGTGGCAAATAGTTTGGAGCCTGATCAGACGCCGTGTTTGTAAATAAAAAATTAACCGTAAACGCGTTTATTGGGAAAAATAACTTTTTCACCATTGTAGGCGGTAGTTTAAGTCAAGATAAAAGTAAAGCAGAACACTCTTTTAAATAGCTCTTCTTCCACATTGCTTTAAGCAGGCGTCTTATTAAAACTCCGACTAAGCTGAATTGTATGCTTCAAATATCTACTAAAAATCAAAATTAGTTATCATACTTTTGAAACAGACGAAAAGTTGAAGACGAGTGACAACAGTTTTGATCCAGATAAGACACCGCGTAACGCAGCGTCTGATCTGGTTCCAAACTGTTTGCAAATGTTAAGCAAGTCGCGTTTACAATGTAGCATCATGAAGATTAAAATATAGATCAAAATCGGTTATGGGTATGGAATACAGAGTCTATTGGAAACAAGGCAAACTATGAGTCATACAGTGGAGAATCTGTTATTCTTTCCCGTTTAAACGCAAACGTACGCAAACGCAAAGCACTAAAACGTAGAAAAGAACAACTTTTGGACAATTCTGATAATTCTTGTTTATCTTGGTGGCAAACAGTTTGAAGCCTGATCAGACGCCGGGTTACCCGGCGTCTGATCTGGCTCCAAACTGTTTGCACTGCAAATAATAGTTTTAGCGTAAGCGCGTTTATTGGGAAAGAATAACAGATTCTCCACTGTACACAAATTCCTCCCTACAACGGCTCTCCAAACAACGAGTCCCTCATTACAACAATGTTTGCCGCTGTCCCCAAACAAGACACTCATGTCTAACGCATTCATTGCCGCAATATCGTCTGCTTAAAATTGTTATTTGTCTGGGAGATTTTCTCTCTTATTTACGTATAGGATGTTTTGACAGAAGAAACATCAAGACGAGTGACAGACAGTTTGCAAATGTATTCCAAGGGTATTGATCATCCCTCCTTGTAACAACTCCCTCCTACAAAACACACATAATATTGTCTCCCATCAGGTGTTGTTGTAGAGAAGGAGCACTCTACATGTACCACGTACAGTAGAAAAAACGTTATTCTTTCCCACTAAACGCGTTTACGCTTAAACTATTAGTTCCTGTGCAAACAGTTTGGAGTCTGATAAGGCTCCAAACTGTTTGTCACTCAGATAAAAATAGAAAGTCAAAATTGTCAAAACATTGTCCTTTTCTACATTTAGTGTTTTGCGTTTGCGTTTCGTTTGCGTTTAAACGGGAAAGAATTATCGTTTTCTCCACTGTATGTACTACATGTATAACACCATTCCGGTACAGCTGAATGTGTATTAAGCGGTACATAATAACCCACAATAGTTACAGTTACGCAGTGTTAAAAGAGTTAAAACGAACGTTAAATTTGTCATGGAAAGGGTTAAACATCATGGACGGTTAGATTGTTAGACCATGTACATTTACACTCAGTACAAAAAGAAACGCACACTTTTATTACAATATTATCTGTATGTAGAAGGAACGTATTTGTGAAATAATCTTTTCATTACAGTCAGTAGTTCCGTCTTGGGCTATCAATGTTGAAAATGGGAGGTTTATCATTGAATTGGTTATCATCACAACCTGTACAAATCGGTGCGGTGTTTTTAACAGGCATTAATTAACTCTTTCGCTGCCAAATTAATCGTGAGATTTTTATCCCACCACCGTTTCATTGTCGTCTGCTTCAATTTTGTTGTTTGCAAGATCGTTTCAAAGTAAGATTCAAAGTAGTATGACTTAAGGTATATCTATACGAGTGTCAACCAGTTTGGATCCTGATCAGACGCCGCGTTACGCGGCTTCTGATCAGGATCCAAACTGTTTGAAAACGCGCCTTTTGACGTCATTAAGAGTGAAAGGGTTAAAATACAGCACAGTAATTTTAAGTATATGTTTTTCTAAGCTTGTGACAGAATTAAATTGATCTTGAGATATGGTCTTAGTATCTTAAAAAAGTCTCTTAATCTGCGCCTGAGCACAATGTGCGTTTCTTTTTGTACTGAGTGTATGTATAGAGTATATTAACATCTTCATTAATACAGTATAACCTCTATTAATCAAACATCAAGTAATAAAAATTGATAAATCTTAAAATCAGATGGTTGTTTTAAAACAGGACAATACTATTTACGAAATGACACGTGCCCTGTAATAAGTTTTCCCTGCTTTAATGACGGACAACAACTTGCTGAAAGTCAAACCTGCACTAAACCGTTGAATAAAGTAGTTTTGTAATATTTCAACACATATGATTGCTTAATAAGGGACAAGCTCCTACAATATATGTCTGCATTACCTTTACCTGTATTAAGCTGTCACCTATAATATAGGCTTTCAATATACACAATAGTGGTTGCTTAATCCTTTCATTTTATTGTGAGGTTTTTACCCCTTCACCGCCATATTGCCGTCTGGTTCAATATTGTTGCCTGCAATATCGTTACAAATTTAGATTTAAGGAAGTATAACTGACGTAATTTTAAAACAAGTGGCAAACAGCTTTGATCCTGATCAGACGCCGCTTTACGCGGCGTCTGATCCGGATCAAAACTGTCTGCAAATGCGCTTTATGACGTCATTGAAAAGGTTTATACAGGTTTGACTGTACTTTAATTAACAGTGATTAGAGATAATGCAATCTTTTATCAGACACGGATGGTTGGTGCAATGTGTCAGTCTGTAAGATAGTGGCTTTGTCATTTTATACTTGATTGTGTATGTAGTTGTAGGCTATGGGACACCCAGTAGACTTTTCATATACATGTATAGTACATATCAATCAACCGATGATGTTAAATAAGTCTTAATATGCTTATATGTCTAGTCCTTATGCCGTTAAGTCAGGATCGAAACTAATTGACACTTTTATCGATGTTTCTTTCAGACAAAATGCTTACAATTTAATAAACGATCATATGGCAGTGAAAGAATTAAACGTTGTCATTTAATTCCCAACGACTATGGACTATCCAAGTTCGTCAGTTCTTTCACCGTATGGTATCCAATATTATCTCAATATTGTATTTATAACATAGAGTAGAGAAATGAAGTGTGACATCTACTATCGTCCTTCAAACGCACTGGATCAACATTATTTGATGCACAGAATAAGAGTAAAGATGTCTATTTAGTAGAGAGAGAAACTTGTATGTATTACATAGAGTAGAGAAATAAAGTGTGACATCTACTATCGTCCTTCAAAAGCACTGTATCCAAATTATTTGATGCACAGAATAAGAGTAAAGATGTCTATATAGTAGAGAGAGAAACTTATATTTATTACATATACATATATATAGTGTTTCAGTGGGGAACATGTTATTTTTCCCAATAAACGCGTTTACGCAACACTATTATTTCCATTGCAAAACGTTTGGAGCCTGATCAGACGCCGGGTAAACCGACTTCTCAACAGGCTCCTAATTGGAAGACATACAGAGTAATATGGTAGTCAGAATAGTCAAAAAATGTCATTTTCTACATTTTAGTGCATTATGTTTGCGTTTCGCTCCGGTATCTCCACTGTAAATCGGGAATACAACTGCCAGCAATATGCTACATGTACATGTATATAAAGTTTGATATGTGAACATGTACACTGATTCATGTAATATCACATTCACTACAGATGAACCACACCATCTGCTTGAAATTCATGTCTTTATTGTCATTGCAAATGTAGATGGTACAGTGGAGGAAACGTTATTCTTTCCCAATAAACGCGTTTACGCTAAATCTATTATTTCCATTGCAAACCGTTTGGAGCCTGACCAGACGCCGGGTAACCCGGCGTCTGATCAGGCTCCTAACTGTTTACTAGCAAGATAAACATGAACTATCAGAATTGTCCAAACGTTTTACCTTTCTACGTTTTATTACAATGCGTTTACGTTTCGTTTGCGTTTAAACGGGAAAGAATAACGTTTACTCTACTGTATGTACTTTTTCCTGCAGAAATTTGATACTGGTGTCAATTAGTTTTGACACTGACCAGAAGTTGCTTTAATGTTTGTAAAAACATATACAATGATGACTACGTGTATTCCCTCCCAGTAATTGCGTTTATACATGTACTACAACACTTACTTCCGTTACAAACGGTTCGGAGCAAGATCAGACGACGGGTAACCCGGCGTCTGATCAGGCTCCAAACTGTTTACCATTTAATTTTGTCACTCAGAGTAAAAAGCAATTCAATAATTCGTGATGCTGTAACGTTCTACATTTTATTGCATATCGTTTGCGTTTCGTTTAAACAGAAAAGTTTATTGATTTCTCCAGTGTACAGTGGAGAAAACGTTATTTTTTCCCAAGAAACGCGTTTACGCAAAAACTATTGTTTCCATTGAAAACAGTTTGGAACCTGATCAGACGCCGGTTAACCCGGCGTCTGATCAGGCTCCAAATTGTTTGCTACACAGATTAAAATAAATCGTCAAAATTGTCGAAAAGTTGTCCTTTTCTACATTTTATTACAATGCGTTTACGTTGCGTTTCGTTTAAACAGAAAAGTTTATTGATTTATCCAGTGTACTGATGAAGTGGAGCTTGATAATGAAACGGTTAATGAGATTGAAGATATTTCTATGAGAGAAATTCTATATGCGGAATTTTGTTTTGATGGGAAATTTTAAATTCATTCAACTTGGGTGAAAGGATATTTACATTGAAACCAAATAACACTGAAACGTATGTTCGGTAAACATTTAATAAAGAAGTGTTTAAATCTTAAAAGATAAATTAATGCTTAATACAGGACAAATGTAATGCAGAAATATCATATACATGTACAATGTATGAGTTGTTGGTCTGCATTAAGCGGGACTTCGTAAGACAGTTATTTTGAGCGACCACTATAGTCACATTATACTGCGCAGTAGAATGGTATTTTGAAAATAGTTCAAGCATCGAAATTGTTATATTGAGTGTGACTATTTAACCGACTCTGATCCTCGATACATGTAAAACTAGCCGTTTAAAAGCATGAAATAAATTGAATACTTGTATTTGCAGAGAAATATCGAAATTAGAACCATTTGTGAATCTCAAACTGTTATATTTTGTTATATAACGTTTGATGTTCACTCAATGAACCCAATTTCGATCGAATATACTGAAAATAGAGTTATCCCCTAAGAGTATTAACCATTTCCCCAAATAGAAGCGACTTTTAGCGTATTAAATTAAATTTATTCTTCCGCTGAAGAAAATAGTTCGTATATACCCATGAACAATTACCATAACAAATGTTTTTATATAGCCTAGCAGAAACTGAGAAAGTTGTTTAAGGCAGGCTGAAATTAAAGCAGAATGTGCCTTAAGGCACACTCTGCTTTATTTTCAACCTGCTTTAAGTGATCACCTGTATTTAATGTTATAAACGGGTTATTGGGTAAAGGGTTAAACTCTTCTTGTATGAACATTTTGCCTAAGGCGAAAGTTTAGATTCAGGTAAAATCAAAACCCTTTTACGGGAAAGTGGTTAAACCCGTTTGCATTTACCAGAACAAATGTTACCTGGGGTCAGCCAATAAACCCAGTAAATGATTAATACTCTATACAGTAGAGAAAACGTTTTTCTTTCCCTTTAAACTCAAACGAAACCAAACGCAACACTCTTAAATGTAAAACATGATGACATTTTGACCATTCTAACTAATCATGTTTGTCTGAGTGACAAACAGTTTGGATCCTGATCAGACGCCGGGTTATCTGGCGTCTGATCTGGCTCCAAACTGTTTGTAATTGAAATATATGTTTAATAGTAAATGCGTTTATTGGGAAAGAATAACGTTTCTCCACTGTATTATCATTAGTATCCATATTACCGGGTATATGTCCATTGAAAACAATTTTCAGCCATATTAAACGAAGACTAATTGTTTAAGCCTCGTGTTAAAACATTATTATAACGTTATTTTAAATGACAACGGCCATTTCCTACATTTCACTGTATTGCGTTTGGAGTTCGTTTAAAATAAACGGGATTTATCTCTTTGCACATGTATGCTTGGCATAAATGACCCCTGTAAAGTCTTAAAATACCTTACATGAAACTCATTTACCTCTGAAACATTCAATGGACAATTCCAGCTCCTAATTACATGTAACTACATGTATAATCCATTAATGGGTATGCTTTCTGCAATAACTTTCAAATGACAAACAGTGAAGAACCTAATCAGAGGGCTCCTGCAGGAACTATTAACAAAGGATATGCTTTTTATACAGTGGAGAATCTGTTATTCTTTCCCAATAAACGCGTTTACGCTAAAACTATTATTTGCAGTGCAAACAGTTTGGAGCCAGATCAGACGCCGGGAAACCCGGCGTCTGATCAGGCTCCAAACTGTTTGCCAACAAGATAAACATGAATTATCAGAATTGTCCAAAAGTTGTTCTTTTCTACGTTTTAGTGTTTTGCGTTTGCGTACGTTTGCGTTTAAACGGGAAAGAATAACGTTTTCTCCACTGTACATACATGTATATACTACGGTGTTTATAAAACTACGCAAAAACGTACAGTGGAGAAAACCTTATTACATGTATTTCCCAATAAACGCGTTTACGCTAAAATGTTTGTTTCCATTGTAAACAGTTTGGGGCCAGATAGGACGCCGGGTAATCCGGCGTCTGATCAGGCTCTAAAATGTTTGCCACTCCGACTAACATGGTTAGTTAGAATGGTCAAAATGTCATAACATTCTACATTTTCGTGTGTTGCGTTTGCGTTTTGTTTGCGTTGAAGCGGCGGGAAATAATAACGTTTTTTCCACTGTGGTTTTAGTGGCCAATGATTAAATGTTGACGGACGTTGGACAGACAGACGAATGGTCAAGGCAAAAGCAGTGTGTCAGAAAAACAAGGTTTACGCTTATAGAGTAGAGAAAACGTTATTCGAAACGCAAACGCATACAGTGGAGAATCTGTTATTCTTTCCCGTTTAAACGCAAACGTACGCAAACGCAAAGCACTAAAACGTAGAAAAGAACAACTTTTGGACAATTCTGATATTTCATGTTTATCTTGGTGGCAAACAGTTTGGAGCCTGATCAGACGCCGGGTTACCCGGCGTCTGATCTGGCTCCAAACTGTTTGCACTGCAAATAATAGTTTTAGCGTAAACGCGTTTATTGGGAAAGAATAACAGATTCTCCACTGTAACAATATAATGACAATCAAAAGAAAGGTTTTTGACAGTTTTGTATATTGAAAACGATTGAATACAGTTTGAATCCAGATCAGACGCCATGTAACGCGGCGACTGATCTGGATTAAAGTTGTTTGCAAGTTTAAGCCAAGTCATGCTCCACAAGCTAAACGTATTAATTTACCTTCCTATTGCAACTCCCTCCAAGAAAATCTTTGTCTCCGTTCTGATTCACGGACGACGGAATTAGAGCAGTGGAATAATTATGCTTTTTCTCTTTTCACTAATCAGAGTTATAAAGCAACCGCATAACATTTCTATAATAGCATTATTCACTTTCTTACCCAAATAAAATTGACAACTTTTTTCCGCAGTAATTTCACTTTTCTATTCCGAACGCACTGTTCACAAAATTCACAAAATTATTCCGCAGTAATTTTCGATTTTTGCCTCTTATGTTCTGTTCCTAAAGCATTAATCCAACATCCCAATTTGCCACAATCAGCAGCATATTTCTATAGCTAAGTGAGAAGAGATCAAAAGTTCGTGTATTCTTTAACCTTTAAATATGCCCGGCATGTTGCTTGCTTTAATGTTGCCACGTCAAAATATAACATTTGTACGATATTCTGATACACGAAAAACAGAAATCCAGCATATGCGTGTCAGATGAGCAGATACATGTATTTGAAAAACAAAAAGTGTAAATGTCTGTTTCTAGATTAAGGTACCTTATCTACCTTCAAATAATTAAGGACAGGGTACTGCATGTACAGTTGAATTGTGTAAAACGACCACTCCCAAGGGATGTATAAGTACTTGTACATGGAATCGTTAAATATACACACTTAATGCAAGGCAAAAGAAACTTTCTGTTGTTTTTTGTCTTGTATTAAGCAGTCACCTGTGCTTAAGGATAGATTTATTTTAAAGAGTGGTCACTTACATGTAACACAGTTTTTGCTGTAGCTAGAGGAACTGGTGGTCGATTTGTGATGGCTGGACAAGCAGCTGCAGATTGCGCTAAAAGCTATTACGAGTACTGCAAGGTTTTGTCTTCATGTCCTGAATTGATAGCAGAATCGTGATCGGCGTTAATGACAAGGGGTTGATTAAAACAAGATAGAAGTAAAGCTGAAAGCTCATTTAGTTTATTTCTGTTTTACGTTCGTCTTGCTTTTAGCATCGTTATGAAGCAGTGATCATTCGGAAAAGGGGTCATTTCTGAGAGGACGTGTTAACGAATGTTTACTGTAGCGGCTGAAGGCCAGATACTGACCACTTGTTAAAAGCATTGGTCAATATTCTCTACAAGCCCGGCAGGGTTACAGAGAGAAGACCGTATCCTATGCAAATAAACGCGCTTACGCTAAAACAATCATTTTAAGAGCAAACAGTATGGCTCCAAACTGTAAGTCTCTCAGTAAAACTGGTTTTTTTTTCAAAAGGTTGTCATTTTAACCATTGTATTGCACTGCCTTTGCGTTACGTTTGCATTTAAACGAGACTGAAGAATAGCGTCTTCTCCACTGTGGGCCACATGGTATGAATCTGGATCAGACTTAGCGCAAATGGGTACCATTCCGAAGTTAAGTCAGTAAAATATGCTAGGGAACTATGTTTTAAACCTTTCAACGATTTCTGGGAGGATTTGTGAAAACTTATTGAAACATTTTGAATCCAGATGAGACGACTCTTAATCCACACAGTTGGATTATTATTTTCTAGATGAAAAGAAAAAGTAGTTAAATCAACTTTGCGATTTGATGTCAGCTAAGGACAAATTTCGCAAACGAAATCCATCCAGCGTACAGTGGAGAATCTGTTATTCTTTCTCAATAAACGCGTTTACGCTAAAACTATTATTTGCAGTGCAAACAGTTTGGAGCCAGATCAGACGCCGGGTAACCCGGCGTCTGATCAGGCTTCAAACTGTTTGCCACCAAGATAAACATGAAATATCAGAATTGTCCAAAAGTTGTTCTTTTCTACGTTTTAGTGCTTTGAGTTTACGTAAGTTTGCGTTTAAACGGGAAAGAATAACAGATTCTCCACTGTATTAAAGGCTAAGGTGAATAGTTTAACAGAAGCAGACGTCATTTGCAGGCAGACGAAAATCTCGATCGACGAAAGGTTTATATAATGGCAAGCAGGTGTAAAGATTGGAAATACCACGTGATTTAGATTAGATATAGATTATAAGAATTTCACGGCGCTTACGAATCATAGAAACACTGAGAAAATTCTTCAAGTATCTATGATTACGTCTGATTGAATTTATTTTCCCAACAGAACAAAACTATCTGTTTTACTCATATCTATATGTAATTTGATCTAGATTTGTCCCGCTTTGATCTAGTCTATTTTCTACTCGTTTATGCGTTGCTATTTAACTGATTGTTTTCATTTCGTTTGTGTGAATGTCTGACTGATTCATCGTCGGACCTCGGTCGTTATGTAGACGTATCTTTATTTGTGGATATAATGTATATCTGAAAGATATACCGTGTTCCCTCCCTAAAACGGCCTCCAAACAACGGCTCCCTTCTTACGAACGACCATTGCCGCAGTTCCCTAAACAGGACAAAAATGTCTAACGCGTTTAGTACTGCAATGCCGTCTGCTAACAATTGTCGTCTGCTGTTGTTTCTCAAAGTTATATTTAAGTGGAATTTTAATATCATAAATATAATGACGAGTGACAAACAGCTTCAATCTAGATGAGATGCCTCTCATCTAGATTCAAACTGTTTCCTTATGTACGCCAAGTCTTATTCCCCCTCATAACGACTCCCTCCGAACAGCAAACACAATCTGTGTCTCCCATTCAGTGTCGTTGTAGAGAGGGGACAAATAGGGCTGACTAAGATGTAACGCCGCGATTTGCGACAACGTCTCATCTTGGTCTTCAATGTTTGCACTACGAGTACATGTAATAATTGTTTGTCAATGAACCAATACTGACTTTTCCATTTTTCACTCATTTTTACCACCAAAATAGATTAGTACAAATGGACTCATAAATAATTGCAGGGTAAACTTAAGTTAAATATTATCACCATACGAACTCTCCAATCAGTATGCGACAACACTCGAAATGGTTGTGCATGTAAGTATTAACTAACGATTAAATGGGACTGGTTCCATATTGCAATACAATGTAAGCTCGTCGTGAAAAATAAGGGGAAGCGATTGCAAGATGGGTCCATTTTTATCTACAGATGTAAGTTATCTGCAGATGAAAGAGCATGTATACGAAACAAACCTTGTATAACTGTAAGTGACGTATGCTAAATACTTATAAAGCTATGCTAAGACAAATGGATGAGTTACTGTAGTTGTTATTTATCTGTTTGATTATTTATTTGTTTATTAAAGACATACTCTCCTATATTAAAAATGTTGAAAAACAAAATTCTTAAATACCTTGATTACTATATATTTTCTGATTTGCAATACATTTATTACCATAAAAATGAATTTTGAAAAGTTCTCATTGGTAAATTATGTAAAATATAGTCCTTTCCGTACAGGCACTGTTTCAAGATTTGAAAAAACTGTCCCGAGTAGCAGTTCTTGTAGAAATTATGTTTATGTTTTTATCAGCAGCACTGTAAATGCTTTAAGTAACTAAAACTTTATTTAATGCTGTTGTATTCACATACACTCATATATTTACCAATTTAAGCAACTATTGGATGAATATTTCTCATTTTTAGGTCAACAGAGACCCAATTTGGCTATTGGGGGAGGTATATTTTCTGCATAAAATCTAAGGGGGTAGGGTTAGAAATTTGACCATATTTCATAAATGAACAACGCGACACCTAGGTTTCTTTACACCATTTGATAAGAAATACTTTAACCTAGATGCCTACATGTAGAGAAAGTTTAAAGAATTTTCATTGGATATTTTTTACATAATTGATGTTTTTGGGAGACATTAGCAAGAAAAAATGTCTTATTTTTCCGGTTTTCAGCATTCATTTTAGCCCAAAAGCTCATTAAAAACACAAAAAGAGCTTTAAAAAGTTTATTTCACACTTGCTTGTGATGAGTGAATGCTAGAAACTTAAAAAGTGTACTAGAAATATATTATTGTGTAGTTATATAAGTGCATTTGTCCCTTATGACGTTTTCTGCTCTGACAATGAGCAAATGCGGCAAACGTCACACTTTTCAAAGCCAGCTAGAGCTGAAAAAAACATTGCAACCCCCAATTTTTATTTTAGCAATTTGCTTATATATACCTTAATTCAACTTGTAGAACTTTTCATGAGATTCTGTTGAATTTTTCAAATACGCAAGTATCCCTTTAACTATGTTTTAAAGGTTTAACATCGCATCGCGAAGTCCAGCGACTGCCTAGTGGAGGATACAGCGGAGCCGATCTTTTCATTTCCAAATAAAGGCGTTTGCCAAAAAGGCATTCTCGTTAGATATAGTTTGGAGACAGACCAGACACCGAGCGCAAAACTGTTTGCCATTCTGATTAAAATAATCGGTATTTTTTTAATAAGTTGTAACTTTCGGCTTTTCATTGAATTGCGTGGGCGTTTCGTTTGCGTATAAATGGTACTGTAAAGAGTAACGTTTTCTCCACTTTATGTTATCCCGCCTTGCTTAAACATGCAATATAGGATTTTAGGTCATACAAGATGCATAAACTTTGTTTGTCACGCTAAAACACGAGTATACTCGTCATTTGTTAATATCGTACGCACAAAGAGTGCACTTGTCGTATGCAAACGGTGTAAACCAAGATCAGAGGGTCTGCACTGTTTGTCACTTTGTAATATGGACTCTACTGCATTGGAAATGGGAATTTTCTATTAATGATTCCAGGGGTGAATAAGTTCAAACATATACGTTTATCTGAGTCGTCGGTATTAGCGGGGCTATACAGTATGGTAATAGCGCATAACATCAGCATATTCAAACATAAACCGGATTAAAAGTTAAATTCAAATATTTGAATACTAGTTTTTTCCCCAATAATGTATAGGATATTAGGGCTGCCAAAAGTTTTCAAGTGCGATTTTACGAATCGTACCTTTACCCCATGGCCTGTTTCTTGTTTTGTTGACACGCAACTGCTTCAAGCAGGTTGGAAGTAAAGCAGAATGCGTCTTAAGACGCATTCTGCTTTACTTTCAGCCTGCTTTAAGCTACCATGTACTTGAACAAATCCGAAGATTTAGGAAAAATCCGGAGAAGTGGCAGCGCTGGGATATATCTAAAGCATTTTGTGTTATTAACCCGACTTCTGAACGAAGACACAGTCCATAAAGTCTAAACCTTGTCACACTGTGTAGGTTTATGTCTGCTATAAAAGTCACACTCCGGAAAAAACCAGGTTTTCTTTTTAAAATGGCCCGATGGTATTACTTGGCTGCTGTTTTTAACTCTGATTACATTGGAACCTATAGGATCTGCCATACGTCGATGTTAAAGACAAACTGATCTCAAACGAGTCTAGAATTGAATGTTATTAAGGGAGCCTTGGCGAGCTTAATAACTGTTCTATTCTGGACGAGTTTGAGGTCAACTTGTCGTAAACATCGACGAGTGACAGATTATTTTTCTCACATAACCAACGAGTTTAAATTATTAGTCTTTAAAGCAATAGTTTTTTTTTTTTAAAACCCCGGTTACGTTATTACGCCTTTATAAAAGTGACGTTATGGTGACGTCATGAAAGTGGTCTCACGCATGTTGGAGACAAGGATATTCGTGATCGTTGTTCGCTATAGAAAACAGGGGTAGTTATGTTTCTTTAGCTATATTCAAATCTGAGTGACACAGAGTTTTAAGCCTGTTCAGACGTCTAGTTACCCGGCGTCTGAGTTGGCACTGAACTAATTACCATATACATAAATTTTATATATCACAAACGTACTAATATGGACGAAGTAACGTATGTGTTGTACATGCATGTTCTCCTGTATGCCTGAAGTAAGCACTGACACTATTAACCAATTTACTACCATGACGTCATCAGTTTTAAACAATTATCGTCAGCTTTTTTTCTCATATTTAATTTTGTGGTAATTCGACTAACGAAATGATAAATAAAATGGAGAAAACGTTATTCTTTCCCAATTAATGCGTTTACGCCCAAACTATTGATTCTTGTGCAAACAGTTTGGAGCCACTCTGATCAACTTGAATTGTCAGAATTGTCTGAAAGTTATACTTTTCTACGTTTAAGTGCTCTGCGGTTGTGTTTCGTTTGCGTTTAAACGGGAAAGAATAACGTTTTCTCCACTGTAGGAGTGTCAAATTGTTTGGATCATCATCAGACGCCGCGTTAAGCCGCGTTAAGCCGCGTCTGGTCAGGGTCGAACTGTTTGCAACTACATGTAACATTTGTTATCAGGGCAAGGTAGGTTAACCCTCCTACAAATGTATCCGTTTGATACTCAGGTACATGTAGAAAGAAACTGCCGGGAATTTAAAAAAAACTGTCATTTTGCGTGTTTGCGTGTTTGCAAGTTGCGTCTGATGAAACTTCAAACTGTTTTACACTCATATAGCGTAGTAATATGTGTACGTACATTTTACGGGTAAACTAACTAAAACCATGTTATTGTTTTGTGTGTGCATGTATTACAGTGGAGAATCTGTTATTCTTTCCCAATAAACGCGTTTACGCTAAAACTATTATTTGCAGTGCAAACAGTTTGGAGCCAGATCAGACGCCGGGTAACCCGGCGTCTGATCAGGCTCCAAACTGTTTGCAACCAAGATAAACAAGAATTATCAGAATTGTCCAAAAGTTGTTCTTTTCTACGTTTTAGTGCTTTGCGTTTGCGTACGTTTGCGTTTAAACGGGAAAGAATAACAGATTCTCCACTGTATACTGCGTTTGAACGAAACACGTCTAGTCTACTGTAATAATCATTATACTGCAATTTTCATCAGCAAATACGATACAGTTACTTACTTTCAACCAATGCATGGAAATATATATATAAATACGTTCTTTTGCTATTTTAGAGATGTGCCTACAGGTCCATAACTAATGATTGTAAATCAATGGAATTTCACTGATATAATCTTGACTGGTAGACCAATTGTTGAAGTAATCGATTATAGCTTTTATATATCTATACTTTAATCTGTTTTAAATGTTCCATCTGCATATTTTGGTCAACTTGATTTTTTATCATTTGGCCGGTTCTATTTTTACCAATGAGTGTATAACAGATTATATTCAGAACAGAGGCTACGCAACTCGGCGTCTTATCTGGACAAAAACTGTTTGCAAATGACTGTCGAGATTGTTAAGGCAGTAAAGAAGTGTAATTGTACTCAAATAATGCATGAAACAGGCTGCATTAACACATTTTAAGATGAGCGTCATCGATCAAATTTTGATGCTGTTAACCCTTAGCCTGCCACTCACGACTATAGCTCCATATGCAAACAGCTTGGATCCGGATGAGACGCCGAGTAACTCGGCGTCTCATCCGGATCCAAGCTGTTTGACACTCAGACAACATTTTCAGCAAGTTTGAGCAACTTTGAAGCACTATGAAACTTGAAGCAGACGAGAAATATAGCAGACGACAATTTGTTTGCGGGCTAAGGGTTAATGCCTTTTTCAGAAGCCGAATAACTATGATCGTCTACTCGGGAATAAAACTACAGTGAACATGACATCATTCTGTCCCGTTTAAACGCAAACAAAATGCATTTAAAACTATTTATTTAATCTGAGTAGGAAACTGTTTGCAATGGAAGTAATGGTTTAACTCTTTCCCCCCTGAAACTTTAAATGGACAATTCCAGTTTCCCTTTTAGTTTAGTCCATTTCTGACTTTTAAGGGTTGTTTTTGTGAATGTTTGGCATTGTGACAAACAGTGAAGACCCTGATCAGAGGGCTCCTTTCGGAGCCCTCTGATCAGGGTCTTTACTGTTTGCATAGGACAAGTGTACTATTCACATGTACAGTGGAGAATCTGTTATTCTTTCCCGTTTAAACGCAAACGTACGCAAACGCACAACACTAAAACGTAGAAAAGAACAACTTTTGGACAATTCTGATAATTCTTGTTTATCTTGGTGGCAAATAGTTTGGGGCCTGATCAGACGCCGGGTTACCCGGCGTCTGATCTGGCTCCAAACTGTTTGCACTGCAAATTATAGTTTTAGCGTAAACGCGTTTATTTTGGAAAGAATAACAGATTCTCCACTGTACACTGTTTGAAAAGGACGCCTATATGTGGGACTAGGGTTCAAAGGGTTAACGTAGACGCGTTTATTGGGAAAGAATAACGTCTTCTCTACTGTAATCGGACATACAGTGGAGAATCTGTTATTCTTTCCCGATAAACGCGTTTACGCGAAAACTATTTTTTCTTTTACAAACAGTTTGGAGCCAGATCAGACGCCGGGTAACCCGGCGTCTGATCAGGCTCCAAACTGTTTGCCACCAAGATAAACAAGAATTATCAGAATTGTCCAAAAGTTGTTCTTTTCTACGTTTTAGCGCTTTGCGTTTGCGTACGTTTGCGTTTAAACGGGAAAGAATAACAGATTCTCCACTGTACTGGAAAGACGCTCCCCTTTCCCCTAAAAACGCGTTTATGCTAAATCCATTGCAAATACTTTGGAGTCTGAACAGACGCCGGGTTACGCGTCGTGTGATCAGACTACGAACTGTTTGTCTCTCATATAAACATAATTCGACAGAATGTTCAAAAAGGTGCCATTTTATGTATGTTATTGCGTTTCGGCTTTGTTTAGTTTCATTTAAACAGGTAACTGTATCCATATTCATGAACGTTTCGTCAGTACCGAAACAATGGCATTTTGTAATTTTATAAAATGACTCGGTGCATGGTGAAGTTTGATTTATCAAAAGATACAGATGACAAATATACAGCAGACGATATTAAAGCAAGATAGGGCTTAATATGGACCAGAAGCTGGAGGACTGTTATCTGATAAAATTCCAACGAACTTGTACAGCGGAAAAGACGTTATTATTTTCAGAAATAAGCGCTTGAACTAAAAAGAGGATTCCATATCAAACATTTTAGAGTCTGATTACACGCCGGGTATTGGCTGTTAAGTGTTTGCCACCAAGATTAGAACAAATCGCGAGAGTTATCCAACAAATAATATTTTCTACTTCGTATTACATTTCATTTGTGTTTTGATTCATTTAAACGCCCGTGGGAAATAATGTCATCTTCGTCACTGTAACAAGCTCTCAAATGCACGTCTGTTACAGTAGAGAATCTGTTATTCTTTCCCGTTTAAACGCAAACGTACGCAAACGCAAAGCACTAAAACGTAGAAAAGAACAACTTTTGGACACTTCTGATAATTCTTGTTTATCTTGGTGGCAAACAGTTTGGAGCCTGATCAGACGCCGGGTTACCCGGCGTCTGATCTGGCTCCAAACTATATTTGCACTGCAAATAATAGTTTTAGCGTAAACGCGTTTATTGGGAAAGAATAACAGATTCTCCACTGTATCTGTAATAAAAGAACTGCATAAACAAAATATGAGCAAAATTGAAAGCAAACCAGAAACTTCATCTATATATAATCTTGCTGCTTTATCCCAAACCTGCTTTAAGTATTTAACTGTTTTAACACCATCAGTGAAAGTAGTACAATAGAACAGACGTTATTCGTTTCCCGTTTATACATGTACAACTGAAACCCGAATTCACTGCAAAAGACAGAAAATTACATTTTAGAATTCATCAAACAATTTCAATCTGAGTGGCAAACAGTTGGAGCAAGAACTGCTAGGAAAGTCGAATAAAAGTTCAAACAACAGACGTTTCCTGACAGAAATGAAATGCAGTAAGAAATACAGTGTTGTTATCAATTCCCTTAACACTCTTTACTTTATAAATACTTTTTATGCATTTAGTTTATTTCTTTACTAAATAAATATTTTCATTTTATACAGTCATAAATATGCACCGTAAAATGATTTTCAATATTCTAGCAGATGGTAGCTTATACATGTAGCAGGTTGGAAGTTCATGTAAAACAGAATGCGCCTTAAGTCTTCAAAACTAGAAACATGCTATGTGGTAATGGCTTAAACGGATTTAAAGTCAGTTGCAATACCAGAAGGAATGTCAATTAATTGTATTATGTACGGCAAACAGTTTAACCCTTTACCTGATAGCCTGTTTCTAGTATTGAAGATATGTGACTACTTAAAGCAGGTTGAAAGTAAAGCAGAATGCGCCCTACGGCGCATTCTGCTTTACTTTCAGCCTGCTTTAAGCTATTAACTGCTAGAATAAGGAAAGAATTTAATATGACACATATTCATTACAGTATAATTTGGAACTATTTTCTGCAGCGGATGAATAAAATGAATGTGCTAAAAGTCGCTTCTATAATACCCCCATTCCACTGGACGGCGATTTTGTGATTCATAAATGGACGAATCGCCGTGAAAACGCCTTGATCGTCGCTAGATCGTACAGAGCGTAGTGAGAGCGCCCAGAGCGTACGAGAAACGTAGCGGAATCGCGGGCAAATACAATGTATCTCGACGCTTTTAGTACGATGCGACTACGCTTGCGCTACGTCAACCACGCTGCGACTACGCTGCTACTACGATCATGAATTTCTTAGTACGCTTATGCTGCGCTTCTGCTGCGCTTCGAGTCCACGGCGATGCCGCTACGTAAATTTTGAGCAGGGTCAAAACATTCGCCGTGAGGTGGCGATCAATGAGCCTCTGTTACGCTTCTACTACGATCAGGGCGTTTCTACTGCGCTGTTGCCGTTCCTACTACGATTCGCGGCGATTTTACCAAAATTTCGAAGCGTAGAAGAATCGCCACTCAGTGGAATGGGGGTATTAGGGAAAGGGTTAAGCTGATTACAGTGAAAATATCATTTTTTTCCAATAGCGAGTTTGTCCTAAAACAATTGCAAATATCTTGCAGCCAGATTCCAGACCGTTTGTCACTAAGATAACTAGAAATCATCAAACATTCCAAAAATATATCAGTTTCTAAAATTTCTTGCAGTTGTAAGTGCCATATGATAAGGGATTGCATAGAAAATGTTTCTAAACCGGACGCTATACAGAAAAAGAGGAAGACTACAAAAGACAGGTTACTACTCAATGATTGATCATAGTAAGACAGAAACAGAAATCCCACGGAGCTTTCTGTCTTTCTTGTATCCTGCATTAAGTTTCCACCTGGTACAGTGAGGAAAAAGTTATTATTTCCCGTTTAAACGCAAACGAAACGCAAACGAAATACACTAAAATGTAGAAAATGATGACATTTTGACAATTCTAACTAATCATGTAAGTTTGAGTGACAAACATTTGGGAGCATGCTCAGACGCCGGGATACCCGGCGTCTGATCTCGCTCCAAAAATGTTTGCACTTGAAATAAACGTTTTAGCTTAAATGCATTTATTGGGAACGAATAACGTGTCTCCACTTTTCCGGTTAAGAGAGGTTTCACGTGTAAAACCTTTTATACAATAAATAGATAAATAGACATGTACACTGTTATCATACAGAGTTCAGTAATATATCTTCATTTAAAGACTTTTCTTCAGTCCATTTATGGAGTACCCCCCCCCCCCCCTTGCCCAATTGTATTAGAGGTGTCAATGTAACTGTCAAAGCATGTGCAGCACAAGCTCCCAGCGGGTATACCAATCTCAGTTTACCTGGTAAGGGCCAGATTATACTCATGCTCTAGTGATTTTTTATGGTTATTTCTAACCAAACTATCAATTATAAAGGTAGAGTCTCACAGGAGAAGCTTCAATGGTTCTTTGCTAGCGACATGTCCATAAGATTCATGATTTTTGCAAGGAAATTGTCTGGCAAGGCGTTATGATCGAAGGGGCGTCAGGAGATGTCTTTAAATGAGAAGGATGTCAATCGATTATACATGAAAAGAGCGGCATCTCCTTTACATTCATCGTTTATATTTCAGGAATATTAGCTGTTCTATATCCTGATAAACGAGAATAAAGTGATAGAAAGCCAGACTGAATCATTAGATATAACAACTCAAGTATTGTTTCAGAACTTCCACCCTGTTTAGTATAAACAGATTATAACAATTACAAATCATTACAGTTTGTCTGGTTTATTGGTTGAGCTTTTGAATGATAAATGAACGAACACATGTAATTGAATACAGCCCATCTAACATTTAACAGTAATGACACATAAAGATGTTACCATAAATAAATGCTAAATTTTAAAGCAGGACAAAATTAATGAATCAGATTTCGCTATCAAACACGCGTCTTTAATATACAAACGGCTTTTATGTGCATACGTCTAAACCCCTAATTTTTTCTTGTGGGTATTTATAATCCGTTTGGACTCTTCTAGTACAGATATTTTGAACAAGTCTTTCGTTACATTTTTGGTATCACAACAAAACACAATAAAAAATCAAACAGTGCAGACCCTGATCAGAGGACTTCTATAGGAGCATTTTGTTCAGGGTCTACACTGTTTGCATATATACTGACACGAAAAAGAAACTGTGCACTTGTTTAGGAATTTAACTTTCCATCCTTTTTAATGAAATATAGGCAATGTGGTATAAAACAAGTTTGTAAATATTTCTTTTACACGATTATTTACTTTTTAATCAAATTTGTGTAATTATAAATGCACTGTTAACGCTTGAATGAAGTAGAGGTTAAAATTAAAAGTTGCAAATCGATATTGTTCCTAACTTTTTTAAAACAACAAATGGATTTAAGTCGGTATATGTTATGTCCTCATCTTCTACTGATAATTGCAAAAATTCTCGAACGCATTGGCCCGACGTAACGTCTTGTGACGTAAATTCGCCAGCGTCATGGACCTATCATGAAGTGCTTGCTTGCTGGATCCTGACTGATATTTAACGCTTCCATTTTGACGGTTACGATGACGAAGGGTCATTCTAGTATTTCGGTGGCAATTAAACTGCCTAGTGACGTCAGAGACGCTGACGTCGGATGAAAGTTGCCGAAGTGTCTGAATCGTTCGTTTTCTTGAAGCCGTGACAGCCTGTTAACAAGTGTTATTCAAATGTACTGTGATTTTATTATTGCACATCAATTAAGATATCGGTCAGTGGTGCGTTTGAATGTCATCCATGTGCTTTAATATTGGGTAAATTAGTGTAATGTGTGTATAATTATTTTTATCTTATCATTCTAATCTTAGTAACGAAACAATTACGCCCAAATTAAAAGTGCACAATTTCTTTTTCGTGTCAGTATATAATCAGTAATCCGTTTGGACTCTTCTAATACAGGTATTTTGAACCTGTCTACCGCTAAATTTTTGGTATCACAACAAAACACAATGAAAATATCAAACAGTGAAGATCCTGATCAGAGTACGTCTATAGGAGCCTTCTGTTCAGGGTCTACACTGTTTGCATATATAATCAGTGATCTCTACAGAGGGCTGAATGATTGATAGGGTAATCTACTGTTGGCTTGAAAGTTTATGTTTAAATGTTCCTGATGAATATTTCAACAACTGGTAGATAGACAAATGGATAAACAAATGAAAAGATACATATTTTATGAGCAAATAAATGGTCCTGTCAATAAATGAAATGGCAATACGTACATTGTAATCAAGTATTTTACTACAGACGCTTCATTTGCACTGTTTAATGCATATAGCTGCTTAAACGCATTTGCTCTAAAGATACGCATTTTTAATTTATTCCCCACACTTGCTTACGTTCAACCTGCTTTAAATGGTCACCTATTTGTAACACTTGAAACAGTCTATAGTATTCAGGAGTGAATGGTTAAAGTAGGATGTTTGAATAGCAGATAGCAATTGAGAAGTGGTTTACACCATTTTAACCTCAAAGGGAACGTTTCGTCTAGCTATACGTAATGTCATGCATGTGTATGCACACATGGATGCCTCGATGAACATATTTAAGAATTTGTCATTAAAGTATATAGATATATATACAGTAAAACCTTCCTATTACGAATACTAAATTGTGTTATTTATTAGGTGTTCAAAGACAAGTGAATGTCAGAAGCAAGTTGTCAGTAAAATAGAAATATCCTCTAGCTCACCTTGCTTTAAGCTATCACATGTATTTTATGCATTCAATATGCCTTCGATTTAGTGGTCGTAAAAGAGAGGTTTTGCTGTATCGATATTAATGATCTATGATATTAATATCAATTGGATGGAACAGAAAATCACATTAAGAAATGTTTATAACGTTATGTCGTAGTTTATCCCATTATGTCAGTGTTATCTCCATTATACCAAATGCAACGACGCTATAAATACTCTTTCAACCAAATGTCAATTATACATTCATTTTGGGCATACCATTCAAATATTTTCCTATTATGTTTGCTGCCTATTGACGATATGTTTTTTTGTTTGTCTATGATTTCCCAATCATGTCATAATTTTCTTCATATTATGCCATTGTGTTTCTCATTTTGCCGATGATTTTCTCACTAGGACAATTGTTCCTACATATATTGGCAATGTGGTTCTCATTCCCTATCAGGCCAATGATTCTACATATTTACAACGTGTTCCTCATCTTACCGATGGTTTCCCCCCCATCAGACCAATGTTTCCTACATGTTGACAATGCGTGCCTCATTTTACCTATGATTTCATCATCAGGCCAGTTTTCTGCATGTTGACAATGTGTTCCTAATTATACCAATGGTTTCTCTAACCAGTCTTATGTTTCAAGCATGTTGACAATGTATTTTTTTTTTATGGATATTTAACTGTGTGGTAATATTCATTTCTTACATAGTCTAACCTTTTCAATTTCACACACAAATGTAGAAAGCAATACCTGGTAGCTTTCGTCCGAGTACTTCGGACTTCGTCAGCCAACTGTTCTGACATATCATTGGGGATTAACACCGCTCGAGGCCTTCGTGAGCGATGTTAATGTTGAGTCCCAGATGTGCGGAAGATTGTACCGGCCCCCGTCCCTGTTTAGGGCTGGTTTGTGAGCTCTTATGTAGATCGATTTTTTCACCCCCGTTCAAACCATGAGGGTTCTGTGTTTAGAATAGTCACTGATTCAAGAGAAACATAATGTCCTGGCGAGTCCTTGTGAATATGGCGTGATACCTCACTTGTACTGGAGCTAGGCCGCCTATGCTCCATGAAACTAGCTTTCAAGTTCCTCTCTGTTTCCCCGATGTAATCCTGGTCACACTGATCTTGTTCATGTCCTTCACATTTGATATGGTAGATTGGGCCACATATGTCCTGTTTCTTAGATTTGTCTTTGGGGTGCACTAGGGTTTGTCTAAGTGTCCTATGGGGCTTAAAACATACATTTATGCTGTGTTTGCCAAACACCCTTCTCAAGGTTTCAGATTTTCCCTTGATGTATGGTAGGACAATGTTGCCTTTAGAGTCTTTCTTTCTAGAGTTTGTTGTTTTAGTTTTATTTCTTGTCTTTGAGAGTTTGGCTGTCACTTTCTTTATCGCCCACTTGGGGTAGTTACACTTTTGAAGCGCATTGTTGGTACAATCTTCCGCACATCTGGGACTCAACATTAACATCGCTCGCGAAGGCATCGAGCGGTGTTAATCCCCAATGAGATGTCAGAACAGTTGGCTGACGAAGTCCGAAGTACTCGGACGAAAGCTACCAGGTATTGCTTTCTACATTTGTGTGTGAAATTGAAAAGTTTAGACTATGTAAGAAATGTTGACAATGTGCTCCTCTTTTTACCAATGATTTCCTCATCAGGCCAATGTTTCCCACAAACTGGCAATGTTCCTCATTTTTCCAATTTTTAAACGCATCAGGCAAATTTTAATGTATCCCGCATATGGACAATGTGTTCCCTTTAAACCAATGAGTTCTCCCATCAGGTACATGATTTTACCATATTGCCTCTACACATTGACAATGTGTTCCGCATTTTGTCAATAATTTCCCAGATTAGGCCAAGATTTATCCATATTGACAATGTGTTCCTCATTTTGCCAATGATTTCCACTGCAGGTCAATGTTTCCGACATATTGGCAATGCTCCTCATTTAACCAATGTTTTCTAAATTCAGGTAACATAAATGTGTTTCCGATATTTCAAATAATGCCTCATTAGGTGAGTGTTTCCAATTCATGAATTTGCTTCCAGCGGTATGCACTTTGCTCCCAATTATGCCAATGTTTTGCTTTTTTGGCTAATATTCTCCATAATACCAAAGTTTCTAGTATAATGCTAATGTTTCCAAATTATGCCAACAGTGTCTTAATTAAGTCAATATTTCCTACACACTGCTCATGTTGTTTCCCCCCCCCCCCCAATCATTTCAATTCCTAAATCCTGACAACGTGCACGGCGTTCCTTTTCTGCCAATATAGTCAATACAATTGTTATTATTAGGTTTCGTTATTTCAGTGTTTCACAACCATGTGGTGTGTTCTGCTATTCGCCAGCTTTTCACACTCAATGTCAATGTCTTCCTCATTTGTCAATGTTAACTACTTTCTGCCAATGTTTGCTTACAGTAGTGTGTATTTAATAAGGCAAACGTGTTCCTAATTATGTTTGTTTCTAATTTAAATGCACTGCATATTAGTCTTCTTCACGCTATAACGATTATTGGTCAGCTGTTTTCACTGTTCCAAACACGTTGAGTCCAAATGAGACGCCGAGTATCTTACGATAATATCCCGAAAGAAACCGTAGGTAAAATTCTTAAGAAGAATTGAAGAAACACATTTTGAGGACAACAATTTAAACCCCTTAATATGCATTATCAAACAGTGGCGACATTAAATTGCCGTTACTTTGCAAGTTATATTTTTATTCAAACCTAGAGTTTCCTAGTTAACTTTGCAAATTCTCTTGTTGGCGTTTTGATACATGTAGTCTTTGAAACAGTATACTTCCGAACGTAATATAGCAGAAACTATGCGTGACGTTTGCAAGGATAAGTAGAGTTTTCGAAACTTGAAACATTAGTCTGAGTTTGCCAAACCCTTAAGTGTCAAGATTGATTTGAATCTAATAATGGTTTAGGGCACACATATTGGAAAACTGTTGAAAAGAAAGATTATACCTAGTATATGGGGCCCGTCTTACGAAACTGTTATTTAGTTCTCCAGGATTAGATGGAGATATCAGAAAGTAGATGTATTTTAGAGTTTTGACTTACGACCGTTTATTTTGTCATATGACGTTTCGTGAGACGAGGTCATGGGTTTCATAGGCTGCAGACGACCATTCTGATCTGCAAGACTAAGTAAAATTACCGTTATGTTGATATGCGTGTAAGGACTTCAAATTTATACCACGTCTTTAACTCCTTCACTGCCTTACCCCGAATGCAACAGTTTTTGCAAACAGTTTGGATCCTGATCGGACGCTGCGTATCAAAACCTTCAATGAAATTTGCGAAATTAAAGCAGACAATAGTTTGATATTGATGACGCTATGGCAGTGAAGGGTTAACCCTTTACCCAATAGAAGCGCCTTTTAGCGGATATAATTTATTCATTCCGCTGAGGAAAGTAGTTCCAATTTAATCAGTAATGAATTTGTATTATGGGGAATATTTTCTATATTATATCACATCATAGCTTAAAGCAGGCTGGAAGTAAAGCAGAATGCGCCCTAAGGCGCATTCTGCTTTACTTTCAACCTGCTTTAAGTAGTCACCTATCTTAAGTACTAGAAATAGGCTATCAGGTAAAGGGTTAATACTGACTAAACACAATACCTTACGTGACTGTAAATGCAAGGATTTACGGTACCAATAAAACATAGCAATCACTGATTACAACTTATCATATGCTGTCTAAAATTTGAAATTTATTACATCTTTGATACCCTTTACACCGTGAATATCAATTTCTAAATAACGACCAAATTCAGTTTCGATGACTCGATCACTCTTTAGTTGAAGTTAAAGATATTTCAAAGTTAAAAAGTGTAAAACTTGAACTCGCAGAAGTCGAACTTTCCCGTTTTTCAAAGTGTAATCCAAGCTTACATGTAACTATGTTTGAAATTCGAAATACCGGTTCGTACGAGCTCTGATTATCGAAACACGACTGTATATAAAATGTGTCTGATTCTATAAGTTATGAGCCGGTAACAGAAATTGAATTAAGTAAAAAGCCATTAAGATATTATCATGTTATAGGGTGCAACCTGCAGTTTTGATATTATCGTAGCCCCGGAGAAGTGGAATACAGCGCTTCCTCTCTACAACGGCATCCAATGGGAGACAAAGATTGTGTGCGTTGTTCGGAGGGAGTCGTTATATGAAGGGAAACTGGCTTATATTTGCAAACAACTTGAATCAAGATCAGACGCCGCGTAACTCGTCGTTATGTTTGTCACTCTGTCAAAAAGGCTAATATGTAAATTTGAGAAAACCAGCAGACGACAATTTTAAGCAGAAGACATTGCAGCCGTGAAAGCTTTAGGCATAATTGTCCTGTTTAGGGAACTGTGACAAGGGTCGTTGTAAGGAGGGAGTCTTTGTTGGGAGGACCGTTGTAGAGATGGAGCGCTGTATTTGCAATATATCTGCTGTTATTTCTCAAATTTAAATATATTGACTAAAGTTCTACTAGTATCTGATGAGTGTCAAGCAGTTTGGATGCTGATCAAATGTGACTCAAATTTGATAGTACATTAATTAAAGCAAGAGTTTGATTTCTATGCGTCTGGTATTTGTAAGGTTCTACTCGCCTCTAGGCTAAACTGATCATAAACTTATCAACATAAAATCTTTAACTGATTTGCACTTAGCGCACTGTCCTTTGCAAACTGTTTGAATCCTGATCAGATGCCGAGTTACTCGGAGTCTGATCAGAATAATAATTATAAAAAAATACTCGGGGCAAGGCAGTGAAGGAGTTGATAGCCTCGTGTCTTGATAAGAGAAGTTAGATATTTCAGATAGGTTTGTGCTTCGAACAAAGTCTATATTTTGACTACTCATCTGAATTGTCACAAAAAGACGAGTCTATTACAATTCGCTAAGGAAAGCTTCGTTTAGATACAAATGTATAAGGAAAAATATCAAAATAATGAATTCACATACTCTTATCTGCAGTCCTACATCATATCATATGTTAAGATTTCTTATGTTTGCAAACATTAAATAATCGGACAATTTCTAGATTTTATAGTCATTAGTTAAACGTGGAGTTATGTTAGAGAGAAAATAAAACCTAAAAACCTCATAACCCAGTGTTTCTCTCAAACATTTCATTTCTTCAACGTGAGTAATCAGTTAAGGAACATTTAATTGTCTATTGCAGTGGAGAATCCTATATTTTCTCCGCTTAAACATAATAAAAATAAACGCTATCACATTAAACATAGGAAATGTAAATGTCAGCCTATTGGAAAATCTAAAGGCTTATATGTATCTGTGTGACAATCCGTTCGGAGCTTTTACCCCACTGTATAGCTTAACTCTTTCACTATCAAGTTCTATCGTCTGCTTTACACCTCTGAACCACAGGTACTTGACGCATAAATATTGATCTATTACCCCTCAAAAAAATAAAAAAAATAATGAAGTTTTATTTTTACTAGACTTCTTTTATAAATACAAGGTATACAACTGAATCAAACAGGTCGTCCTAACTATCGACTTAAACTGATCCTAAAATAGATTAGATCACCGATATTCTCTTGTGGTGCCCTCGGGAAATGATTAATTTATCAATGTCTACTTTTTATTTTATCAAATTCCGTCAAATAACGCCACAGTACGTGCATTTATAACGAAAATGTGCATCAAAAAGTTTTATGTCGTTTCGGACGTCCTCACTCCAGCAACGGGCCTACATGTATGCTGGGGTGATCTGTGACATTGTGGGTGTTCACAGTTATCGACCTATGCCACTGGAACTCTCACCAAGTGTTATAAATCATCTTTAAATGAAGTATATTCAGTTTTATATACATTTATTTTTACATAGAATGTAAAATTAAAAGAAACTTTACCTGTGTAATTTTGGCCAATGAGATCGCTCCGTTCATTCGATCCATTCCGGTATTCTTGTACATGTTTATTAAATAATGCACTGAATCCTAGCGACATATTCGTCATCTACAGTAGTGTAACGGTGAAGAATACACTTCTCACATACAATCGGTGGAGACCAAACTAAAAACTGGCTACTGCCTGTAAACGAGCCCTTTAATCTGGGTATCCACTGTTTTTCTTTTTGCGATATTTGAGGCAGAAAACAACTCTTAACAGTCAAACATGGACGCTATTTAATAGAAAAAGGAATTTCCCATTGCCGTTTCTAGGGTGAATTAGTTAACATTAGTGTCACTGTATTTTCAAATAGAGTAAACACGTGCACGAACTGGTTCAAAATGCCGCTTGCACTATCATACTTCAAACAAACGATTTGATGAAATGCCAAGGTCGAAATTAAAGTTCATAATAGTCCATGGGTTGATCAGTAACATACTGCCAATCGCTAAGATTGCTGTGACTCGTAAAGTGTTTATGTTGGAAAGCGTTATTCCTTTATAACAAAATTTCAAATCGTCTATTTCTGTATTCTATTTTTCACACCATTGTTTAGTCTTCTTTTTGGAGATTTTTACGTGCAAGAATCTCTATACCGTTACCACTGTGTACAATGTGCATTGACCCTTTCACTCTCTATGACGCTTAAAAGTGCGTTTGAAAACAGTTTAGATCCTGATCAGGCGTCGCGTAACGCGGCGCCTGATCTGGATCAAAACTGTTTGACACTCGTACATGTATCGATATGGTTCAAGCCATACTACGTTGAATCTTACTTTGAAACGATCTTGCAATCAACAAGATTGAAGCAAACGACAATGAAATGATGAAGGGGTAAACATCCCACGAAAACTTCGGCAGTGAAGGGTTAAAACAGATGGTTAGTTGTATTACATACATGTTTCAGTGTAATGCAGGACAAACACACTGCTGGGCGTTATTGTGAAGGTGAAGGGTGTTTTTTCTGCCTTTATGTGTGGTCAGGGATCGCCCGGAATTCACTGAGTGACCAATATATACATGTGCATTTGTATTTGTTAACTCACACCTTTCTTTCTTAGCGTAAAACTTCTATTTCCTATTCCGTTCTCAAACTGTATCACAGATGTTGCCATAGAGTTTAAAATATCCTTAATGTGTTAAGTACAACCTCAACGGCATCACAACAAAGGAGACGACGTTGTTCTTTCCCGTTTAAACGCAAACGAAACGCAAACGCGTTGAAATAACATTACTGAATATGCATCATACACAAAAGTTTATATATACTAGAAGATAGTAATGTCAAGCAGGCCATGCTGAAAGTAAATCAGAATGCATCTTAAGGCACAGTCTACTTTAAGTGGTCACCTGTCTTCAATCAGAAAAAGCTATTTTGCCAGACAGTTTTGATCAAGATGCTTCTCATCTAGATCCAAACTTTGTGTTACCTTTATGGTATTTCCTGATGATTCTGAAAACTTCTTAATCACATACATGTAGCACACTAAAGCTTAATTTACATAGCACGTTAAAGCTTAATTTGCACAGTATAATAAAGGTTCAAACGGTTACCTTTTGACATGTGTTGCTAAGTTAACAGTCTAAAATAAACATTTCTTTATAAAACAAATCTATATTAATCATAGTTGACGTTTGTTTTGCATTAAAAGTGTTACACTGTGTATGCGTATAACAACAGATGGTTACTTATCCAATACAATCGATAATACGATATTTCTTTCCTGTTTAGCCAAACAATTAAAAGAAAAAAATTACATCTTCTTGAAAACACGAACCTAAACGCAAATGTTATATAACAAAATGCAGAAAAATGAGCCTGTTTTAAAAAGACTCGCAACTAGATATAGCATTAAAATAGTAATTTGTAAATATGTGACAAACGCTTATATAAGCGGGTAAGAATTAGTTTAGGATAAGAAATTCTGTTTAAAAAATTAATTTCAATAAAATAAAATATTGAGCTCTGGTGGGAATCTAGCCCGTGACCCGGCATGGGCGGACATAAGTCAAACTGGAAACTGCTAGACCCAATGGGCCACGGAACTATTCATATATCCAGGATCGATTTAGCGTATTTCAGTGGGAAGCTATGAAGAGTACATACAACTGCATAATTCGGCTCGGGTTTATGTCTTAGCCCGTGATCAATTTCTATAGCAACTGTAGTCGCTATGGATAAAACGATGGAAAATAACTAAAACACTAAGATTTGAAGACATTTCTAGAGGGTGTTTTTAGACTATTCTAGAATATTTTTTCAATGCCAGATGCACGATAATGCTACCCTTTTGGTTATATTTGAGTATTTTCTTTTATTTTTGCAAATTTCGAGTCGATTTAAGAAATTCACGATTTATTTTCATCTGAGTTGCAAATATGTTTTAGCCTGGTCATACGCCGGGTCACGCGACTTTAATATGGCCCAAAACTGTTTGCAATTGCCTATTTTTGCACAAATGCCTTTTTTGTGAAATAATAGCGTCTTCCCAATTACATAAAACGTACTTTCGCAGGTGTAGGAACGATATTTTCTATTAATAATAACAAACTTTTGATGTCTATACAAACAATCTTGTTTGACATGTATTAGTTAATAGTACATTATTTGAAAATTATGCAATATAACCTGGAGCGACCATCGTTTTATCCATAGCGTCTACAGTTGCTATAGTACAGGTTATGTTGTATAATTTTCAAACAAATGAACTGTAACTGATTTACCGTTTGCCTCAAATATGGCACGCAGGCCAGTATATGTCAGTTACCGTTCAACCTACTTTACCTATACTAAGTTATCGCTCAACCCAAATTACCGCTCGTCCCAATTTGTTCGTATTTTCAAAAGCCGGCGAGTTCACTTTTTCACATGACGTCACACAAAAAACTAGAAAATCGACCGGGAACCCTGTACGCGTGTAGGGCTCGCTGTAGGCATTTCCATTTAGAAACAAATCCAAGCATGAATTTCGACAGTATAGTGTTGAAAAATGGCGTGAACGATCAGTTTTGGACTGGTGTGACATGAAAATGCTTGATCAATTGATTTGCTAAAATAAGATTGGCCGTAAAAATCAGTCACCAAGTATTACATGTAAGCAGCACCTGATCAACCAAGATTCGAGTCCTTTAACCCACTAATGGAGCCGAGCAATAATTGTTTTAAAGTATGTTAAGAAACAATAGGAAAACACAAGTTACAGGGTGAAAACAGCTCAAAACACCCTAAATCAAGTACATTCTTGGTTTTTAAATGACATTTATCTGGACTGTGTTGTTTAGTGCGTTATACTATTAATTGACATAATGCCTATTGCACCGAAGGTGTTGAAGCCGGGTGGCTGTTTAATGCAAGGAAAAAAACGCTTATAGGGGCCTATGTATTGCTTGCCTAATGCATCGATAAAAAGCAACCGTATTTAAGTACAATATTGCAAATAAACTCAGTCCTTTCGAGACGTTTTTCTTTACACAAAAGAAGACTAGACCTACAGGTCGGCTGCTTAACCCTTTCAACCCAACACTAATTTGAGTATTGTCCATTTTTGTAATTGGAGCTCTACGATGTAGTTCTACATTGTTTGCTCTTGGCAAGTGTAACGGGTGCATTTTAAATGGCGAGTGTACTCGTCACCTAGGGTTCAATGAGTTAATGTAGGACATGAGTAATACCGAAAGGTCAATTCAGAGCGTTTCATATTAATTTCATTATAATTTAATATTGTTTGTTTTCATTACATTTGGTTAGCTGTGATTGGCTGTAATTTTTGTTTCATAACTCCATGAAAAAAATAAAATTCAGGCCACGCCTTGTCAGGACGTTTTTCCCTTAGTCCAACTGCTGTTCACAAGCGCTGCATGAAGCAGGATGCCAAATGACGTCATTGACGTCGACGTTACTACATAACAACGTCGCGTTTTGGCGGAAAATATATATGGCGGAGGGACTACAACCTACGTTTTAAAAGCGTTAAAAAAGAACATTCGCGTCAGATTCTCTATTTGACTACTTTCTTAAATTCAGAAGTGATATTAAATTATAAGGAATAATTCGGAATATGTATTGTATTCATGGAGGTACGAAAACAAACCTGGTCACACTGTATGAAACCGCGAAGCGGTTTCATACAAAAGTGTGACCAGGCTTTTTTTTCGTACCTCCATGAATACAATAAATATTCGAATTATTCCTTAAATGCACTAACTACATGTGTATAGTCGCCTGTCTACAGAATTCTTTTATTTATTCATGCCTCTTCATTGAAAGGCCGCAGTGCACAGGTTATACTGTAATTCCCAGCTGAGCGGTTGTAATGATGCGGCGCAGATACCTACGCCCGCCTTTGCACGCGGTGCTCATAACCAGTTCATGATTTGTTTATTTCTGCCATACCTAGGTACAAAATTGAAAAATATGCGATATATTTTTTTCTTTTCTCGCTGAAATGGAGCCCTTTCATTGGCTGGCAAACTAGGGCAAACGGTAAAAAAACAAAAAGGACTTAATAAATAATAAAATGGTCCTATTCTAATACTTTGACATCAGTGGGCCTTTGTGAAAGAAAACAACTTGTCCAGATACACATAAAAGAAGACAACATTGTTTTTTCAAGTAGATGACGTCATGCTAGTGAAGAGGTAAATAGAGTACACTCTCCGAAAGCTATTTACCGCATGTAGTGTTAATGCGGAAAAATTGAAACAACAAAAATTATTAATAAAATATTCATTCAAAGCGTTTATGTTCTAAAAGCATGCATAGCTCATACCGTGACTCACCACTTACCTTTCTCATGCATCATGTGTCTTTATTGGTACATGTACATTTTATTGCCAAACAGTTTGGATCAATATTATACGCCAACACACTCGGTGTCGGATCGGGATTGAATATGTTTAACTACCGAGTTGGGTTTCTTTAATTCATAAATGTAATTGAAAGCAACACTTCTCAAGCAAACAATAAGAGAAGCAATACATTTAGCTCATTGACTGTCTTGCCAAAACTCCCGTGATTATTTGCAAAATATTCGCATCCTGTTCAGACACCGCGTCACGCGGCGTCTGATTAGGAGCCAAACTTATTACGATTTTATTGAGCCAATTTACCTAACGTTCACATTTTACAAATGCAATGTAAAGTTTGGCGAAAATTGATAAAAGCAGAAGACGTCATGTCAGTGGTAGTTTTAAAACATTGATTGTTCTCTTGTAGGTGTCCTAAATTGAAACATTGGTAATTTACAACATAAGAACAAGCTTTTGGGATAATACATGTGTATCACGAGTTTCTGCTAATGTTGCTTGTTTGGTAGTTATCAGCATTACTCCAAAAACACTCCGCTAAATAAATTTAATTTATTCCTCTACTCATGAAAATAGTACAGGTATAAATATGTACCATAAGAATTGTTTCTATGTCATGGCAGATAGTGACCAAAAGCAGGTTGAAAAAAGCAAATTTACTTTAAACCTGCTTTAACTGGTCAACTGTCTTGAAAACAAGAAAGAGACTGTGGGATGAATGGTTAATTATTTAACCCATTGACCCATTAGTATCGTACAGTGGAGAATCTGTTATTCTTTCCCGTTTAAACGCAAACGTACGCAAACGCAAAGCGCTAAAACGTAGAAAAGAACAACTTTTGGACAATTCTGATATTTCATGTTTATCTTGGTGGCAAACAGTTTGGAGCCTGATCAGACGCCGGGTTACACGGCGTCTGATCTGGCTCCAAACTGTTTGCACTGCAAATAATAGTTTTAGCGTAAACGCGTTTATTGGGAAAGAATAACACATTCTCCACTGTAAAACACCGAGTTCATCGGCATCTGGCCTGGCTCCACAAGGTTTCAACTAAAATAAAAACAAACCGTACATTTTCTATTGGGAAAGAATAACAGATTCTCCACTGTATATGCGCAATTTGCAAAGAGTTGGGATGCCGACCGTACACTTGTCTCGCGCAAACAGTGACAATACATACAAATGTATCATAGACTTCCATTGACAAGGCTTTAATAATATGATGTCGATTTACAACATATTGTTAAAGAAACCCTAGATAATGCAAATAATTGACTTTACCTAGAAGGAAACTGGAATTATCCATTTGAATTTCCAGGGGTCAATGAGTAAAGGTGCCCTTTACATTTAACCCACATCAATTAAAAAATAAATTGTCGTAAATGTTGACCTTTACAGAACTTCAGGACATAAACACTAAACAAAGGTGGCACTGTGTGTGGTGAAACGAGATTAATGTTTTTGAATAAATACTGTGGAGAAAACGTTATTCTTTCCCTATTAATACGCAAACGAAACGCAAACGCAAAGCAATACATTGTAAAAAAAACAAACTTTTCGACACTTTTGACTACTCATGTTTATCTAAGTGGCAAACAGTTTGGAGCCTGATCAGACGCCGGGTTACCCGGCGTCTGATTTGGCTCCAAACTGTTTGCATTGGAAATAATAGTTTTAACGTAAACGCGTTTATTTGCAAATAATTTCGTATTCTCCACTGTACTGGTTCATCGCCAATTTTCTGTGTATTAAATTATTTGAGGAACATGTGACTTGCTTTAGGAGGAGGTCTTTCTAATAAAGAACAAAATTAGGACTCACTTGTTTTGGGACGTTTTTTGTTCCTTTTTTTTAAATTTTATGGCTGTTATGCATACATATAGGTGCAAGCTGTCATCTGTATTTGAGACAGGCATTTCATATCTAGAACCCTTTCAAATTCAAATTCTTTATTACGCTCAGTTCATGAATAACATAAATACATGAGGAAATATAATACACGTATATACAAAAACAAAACATAAAAATTATAAAACAAATACTTTTGTGTATTATAGAACCCTTTCACAGCCAGGGCAGCGTCCAAACTATTTGACATTGTTTATAATTTTTTCATACGACGTAAGATAAAAAACATATAAAGTTCAAATTTTATAAAAGAAATCAGGCAACAACTTAAAACAGACGATACCACGGCAGTGTCTGTCGGACGGGTTATTATTTCATAGTGGCATCAAAAAGGGTAACAGTGGAGACGTTATTCTTTCCCGTTTAAATGCATACGAAGCGCTAACGCGTTGCAATAAACTGTTGAAAATAACATATTTGACAATTCTGACCATTTATTTTTATCTGAGTTGCAAAGAATTTGGAGCCTGATTAAACACCGGTAACCCGGTTTCTGATCTGGCTCCAACATGTTTGTAACTGAAATAATAGTTTTAGCGTAAACACGTTTACATGGAAATAATAACGTCTAGTCAGATTTTGACTTTTCAATTTATGTTTTTACTCCGCTTAACCCAAATACCGCCATAAACGAAACAAGTCGGTATTTCAAGCAGTTTTCATCCTGATAAGGCACCGCGTGACGCGGAGTCTAACAAAGATTTAAATTGTTGGAACACTGCATCATTTGTTCTGTAGTCAAACTGTTTAAAGTCTGACTGTAAGACAATAACTTAACCCATTTATACCCAGTGTATTCTTCTATGTTTATATATTGGATTAGTCCATTTTTATCAAAGGAATGCCTGGTCAAACTTTTCATTTTCATTTTGTTTTGTATTGAAATTCCTATCAGCAAACAGTGTAGACTCTGAACAGACGCCGCATAATGCGGCGTCTGATCAGAGTCTACACTGTTTGCCCATGTCAAATATAAGGGATCGTTGGCACAAATGGGTTTAACAACATATTTAGAGCAGACGATATATAATGTACTAAAACCGGAATTGTCCGTTTGAACTTTCAGGGGACAATGAGTTAATAATAACTGGTGTGTGTTTAACATGATTTAAATGAACATTTGCACGGTATACAACAAATGGATGTGATCGTAAAATGAAGTTTTATGGGCAATTTACAGTTGCTCATTCGATAGTTGGTACGTTGGTTTTTCGCGTAGCTTTAATAAGAAACCTTTAAATAGTTGTCCATATAAGAAGATTATTTTAGAATCTGAACATTTCCTGGCTTTTAGTGAATTTGTGGAAACTAGAGTAACTAGGTCTCACCTTGATACAAACTGATTGACACACTGATAATACATTATTTTGCGAACATAAATTGAAAAGACCTGTTTTAACCATATCACAGCTTAATAAACGTCTGCATTGATAGAGTCGTCTGAAGTTATTTTTTTAAGTCAGAATAAGGAATGTTGTGAAACAGATTGGAATCTGATCAGACGTTGCATTTAGGCGTGCGTAACTATTAAATATCAGTAAGTTTGCTATTTTTAAACTTAATAATTCGTGTAAGCTTTATTGTACACGTTTCGCGATAAATGTCACACTGACATTTACATGTCCTGCCCATTTGTGCCCACGATCCCATATATGGGACATGGGCAAACAGTATACACTCTGATCAGACGCCGCACTATGCGGCGTCTGATCAGAGTCTACACTGTTTGCTGATAGGAATTTCAATATACATGTAAAACCAAATGAAAATGACTACTTGACCACAGTAGTGATGGTCAAATTTTACCACGCATGTCCGTGTACATAACTTTGGACTATATACTTGTTCACAGTACATGTGTACAATCTTTAGATCACACGTATTTGGGGAGCGATGCGTGACAAATGAAGATGTTAATACATTATGATGGGAAACAGGCGGGAAAATTGCACCAGGCGAAACACATTATTCTTTTGCCTGCCGATGTGTTTCATTTTCTAGATCTACAAAACTCGGATTTTAAGTATTACTTCCCTAAAACATGTATATTAAACGATATAAATCAAATGTGATGGCTGTTATCTTTTTCATTGGAATATACTGCATGTTCATGACGAAATCACAGTTAGCGCGTCGTTCTCTTGTTAATACATTATAAATACCGGTATCATATTATATTGTTAACAATAATCAAAACATGCATCCTTCAGGAAAATAGCCGTTTTCCAAACATAATATGGACATTATTCACAGTTGTTCGTGTGGCTTAATGTCTTATAGCATGTGTTTTGTCGCTGATGTTGCCTGCAAATAACTTAATTTGTGCACATTATTTGAATAAACATTAAAACTAAAAATGAGCCTTGAGTATCATTTGGAAAAACTTTTAATCCAGATCAGACGCCTGGGATCTCGGCGTCCCATCTGGATACATACTATTTGACACCCGTCTTCAGATTATTGTTTCTGAAAATTGCGTACATCGTTTTTCTTATTCTTTTGCAGACAACCTTATTCCAGCAGACAATATTACAGCAGACGCAAGGTTATTTTGGACCCTGGGCAGAAGATCCTGTTTCCCAACGTCTTGTCGACAGTGTTTCTCTTTAAGTTTAACCCTTTACCTGATAGCCTATTTCTAGTATTGAAGATAGTTGACCACTTAAAGCAGGTTGAAAGTAAAGCAGAATGTGCCCTAAGGCACATTCTGCTTTACTTTCAACCTGCTTTAAGTTAATATCTGCTAGTATATAGAAAATTTTTCTTATAGTACATATTCATGACAGTATAAAATGGAACTATTTTCTTTGGCGGATGAATAAAATGAATGCGCTAAAAGTCGCTCCTATAAGGGAAAGGGTAAATCATGACAATTACAATCTATAATTGAATTTGTCAGGTTTATTGATGTTTTCTTTCAACTCCATTTGTAGCGACTTCTTAAACCATTTTACCGACGTGTTGTGGTGTGATTTTACTTATTTGTCCCAGAAAATTATAATGGACAATTCTAGTCTTGTTTGTTGTTTACTATTTCGGGCTGTTTAGAATATTGGACAAAATGACAAGCAGTGCATATCTTGATCAAAGGGCTGATTTAGGAACATTCTGATCTGTGTCTATAGTGTACAGTGGAGAATCTGTTATTCTTTCCCGTTTAAACGCAAACGTACGCAAACGCAAAGCACTAAAACGTAGAAAGGAACAACTTTTGGACAATTCTGATAATTCTTGTTTATCTGGTGGCAAACAGTTTGGAGCCTGATCAGACGCCGGGTTACCCGGCGTCTGATCTGGCTCCAAACTGTTTGTACTGCAAATAATAGTTTTAGCGTAAACGCGTTTATTGGGAAAGAATGACAGATTCTCCACTGTAAGCATAAGACACGTGTACGTTTTATAGATACAGTGGTAAATACGCTATTCCTACCCATTTACGCGTTTATCTATGCGTAAGAAACGCATAGTGAACGGTTAACGAACGCTTAATGAACGCTTAACGAACGGTTAAGGCCTAACGCGTTTAAACGCGTTAATAAACGGTTATACCCGAGATGCTGCGATTGGGGCGTCCGTTTTCCGTTTCACGCGGAGATTTCGGATCTTATCGATGATTGCCGTTTTAGAAAAATCCGAATGAAACGGGTTTATCAAAAACAAGAATCGATTTGTCACTGGAGCATTTTCGCGATAAAACTCATATTGTAATGCGATTTTTGAAAACATTTTCTGTAAATGAGACGCCTCTTATCAGGATCTAAACTGGTTTCGCTTATAGAATTTATATAAATATAGACAGTTTGGATCTCGATCATAATGCTGAGTGACTCGGCGTTTCATCGAGATTATTTCTGTTTGATATGTATTAGAATAATTCCTTCCATGTTGATTTCTATTCAAACGGTTTGAATCCAGATCAAACGCCTGGCTGTATAGATCGGCATATCATCAGGATCCAAACTGACAGCTTTGAATAAACCCAATTACTTTCATAATAGTTAACACTATCGATTTAGATGTAGATGGGACGCCGAGTAGTTCGGTTCTTATGTTTTACAGCTAAGAATGAAGCATACGGTCTTGATTTCATTTTTACAGTTTGGCTCTAGATGAAATGCCGAGTTACGGGAGTCTCATCCATATTCAAACTATACAGATATCTTTTACTTTGATGAGAGAGTATAATAACTGACACATACTCGCATATAAGGTTTGGTTTATTTGGTTGATATTCCAATCAACCCCAATGGGGCATTAGGATACTTACTTTGATAAGCCGCAGTTTTATTACCCCCTGTCCGGCTTGTGACGCAACAGTGTTAGCGGCTAGCCCTGCATGCCACATGTGGCATTTGGGAATTCCGCATGTTCATAGTAATAGTAATATACACAATTTACATAATCCTTTTTAAACCGTATCCTTTATATGGGAAAATAAATGTATATTCATAAAACTCTCGCAGGATAACCTTTCTTCTTAAAGAAAATGATTTCATAAAATTCTATAAGATTATATTTACTCCACAGTAACGATATTTACTAAATTCTTAAGTAGGATAAGAGCGGCCCGCAAGTCATACATTGATTACCTCCCTTTCTCCATGATTACTCCCCTTTCATCCGGGCTCTTTTAAACGCGTTTAAACGCGTTAAGAAACGTGTTAAGAAACGGGTAGTAAACGCGTTAAACGAAACGGGTAACGAACGCTTAACGAACGCTTAACGAACGCGTAAGAAACGCGTAAGAAACGCGTAAAGTGGGTAGGAATAGCGTATTTACCACTGTACGCTGTTTTTTTTGAAAAGAATAACGTATTCGCCGCTTACAATGACAATGATGCTCCTAAAGGAACCTTCTGAATAGTGTCTGCAACGATTGTCATTTTGCAACTTTTGGCAGAGAACAACCTCAAATAGTCATAATTGAACTAGACTTTATTGACAATGACAATAATTTTAATATATAAAATACATATTGTCGTTGTCAATTAAGTCTAGTTCAATTATGACTATTAATGGAAAACTAGAATTGTCCGTTATCAGTTTCAAGGGTAAAGGAGTTAAAAAGGTACGGATGTAGGTATTATCTGGCGTTTTAATGGGTACAGTGCTCATAAATTTATAGATTCATTTAGGATAATTCTTTTCTACTCATATACAGGGAATCTCTGCTGTTATAATCATTGAAATGAATGACTGGTACATGTATACATGTTTAAAGCTGTTGTTTTATTAAGGCAGGGTGATTGTAATGTCGCAAGTTCCCTACCGTGACATCATCTTATTTTCAGTTGTCACCTGTCCTTTCATACTCTTATATACGTCCTTAATTTGGCTGGTTCGAATTTGAGTTAACATCTAATGTTGATAATTCCGTTCTAAACTCGACCATCTTGAAGATTTTATGATTTCAAATATCACAGAGACACAGAGGGTATACTTGTTTTTAAACTTCTTATATACATGTACAACCGAGAAGACGCTATTCTTTCCCGAAACGACGAAACCCACATTCCTGTGAAGCGCTTTTGAACGCACAACTTCTGTATGAAAAGAGTGCTACATGTATATAAATCTAGTATATTAATAAAAAAACCGTAACGCATTTAAAGGGACTCGCAACCGGATGGTGTACTTGTCAAAATAAAATAAAATACTCAAATAAAAGCAAATTTGTGGCATTATTTGGCTTCTGACATTAAAAAAATATGATCAGTCCAAAAAAAGTCTCAAGAATCGTCACCGAATCTTAGAATTTTAGATATTTTCCATCGTTTTTCTATACCGACTAGTAGACGGTATTGTTGTTGTTGTTGCTTCTCTACACGGGCTCAGACATAAACACGAGCCGAATTACGCAGTTGTATGCACTTTCGATCGCTACACATTGAAATACGTTAAATCGATCCGAGATAAACGGATAGTTCCGTGGTCCATTGGTCTAAGCGGCTTCCCCTATTTTGCCTTCTGTCCGCCAATGCCGGGCCCCGGGTTCGAATCCCACCAGATACCAATATTTTTTTTTATTGAAATACATTTTTTTAAACAGAATTTCTTATCCTAAACTAATTCTTTACCATTTATATAAGCGTTTGACACATATTTACAAATTACTATTTTTAATGCACCATCTGGTTGCGAGTCGCTTTAAATGTAGCAAACACGACATGGTTTTACTCAAAATGTGACTGCTTATTTGAATTTAAGAGGTGAACAATTTGAAGACATCGGATTGGGTTACGCGGCTTCTGATCTGGCTCCAAGCTTTTCGCAATGTAGATAATTGCTTAAGCACAAACGCGTTAGCGTAGAATACCGGTAACATCTTCTCAACTGTATTATAGATGTATGAAATTTCTCATATTGGTAAACAAATGTAGTATCCACCTGCTCTATGCGCAACCAAACAATACACTGTCCGGTCAGCTTTGCAAAACAAGCTAAGGGCATTGTTTGATATTGACAACATTTATTAGCCTTTCTTGTGCTGTAAAAGGGTATAAGTATATTTTGCAATCAGTTTTAATATTGATCAAACGGTTTTCTAAGGAGCCATCTGTTTGTTTTAATTAACCTTTTTTCTTAAATATTGTTGAAACCAGCCTTTAAAAGCTACATGAACTGGTAATTGTTCAAAAGTGATAGTCGAAATAGAATATTCAGAATTAAAAGGATTGGTTAAACTCCCCGATGGCGCAATCATCACATGATATAATATAAGGAAGTCTAGCCTTTACAACCAATCCAAATACAGAAGAGAGGTCATTCGTTTTTCCCTGTTTAAACCACGGAATTAAACACACATGTGGGGATAGCGTTTGCGTTTCGTCTCTGATGTATGTGAACCATGTCTTCTCCACTGTAATAGCTCGATAAAAAGTTAGCACGAGCTCAATATTTATTTAAATTATCCAATTTGTCTCACTCTTTTTTTTGAATATCTAACATCAGCAGGTGTAATTTACCAATTACTATATAACTATTCTGCAACTGAAGAAAATATTTCCATTTTATACATTCATAAACATGTACAAATAGTATCTATATTCTATCAAATGGTAGCTTAAACAGACTTAAAGTATATCAGAATGCGCCTTGGTGCGCATTCTGCTTTACTTTAAAACTGCTTTTAGTGATAACCTGTCTACAAAACAACTATATACAGACACTTGGGTAAATAAATTTGTTATCCTATGCTAAAACAAATAGACAGTAGACAGTGACTACTATAGACATTGTATTAACATAAAATTTGATCCTTTTGTAACATGGTGAAAAAGTTGTGACCCAACTGGGACTCGAACCCAGGACCTCTGGCTTACCATGCCAACGCTCTAACCACTGAGCTACCGAGTCACCCAGAAAAGCCAATCAACCATTTCACCATATTCTCTACCCGGCTACACACACACCCTCTACACAAGAATTCGTCCCGAATTCTTATTAAAGAACACTCCACGAGTTTCTTATTATTATTTCTGTACACTCCACGAGTTACATATTATTATACGGGTTATTTACGTTGGGTGCCAAATGTAACATGGTGAAAAAGTTGTGACCCAACTGGGACTCGAACCCAGGACCTCTGGCTTACCATGCCAACGCTCTAACCACTGAGCTACCGAGTCACCCAGAAAAGCCAATCAACCATTTCACCATATTCTCTACCCGGCTACACTTTAAAATAAAGTATAAACAACCTCTGACAATATAAACTGACATTTAAATAATATTCTGACGTTAGAAAACAAAAAGGAGTTTTAAAATTAAATTGATGTCACTAGTTTTGTTCGTGATTATGCAAATGGTAGCATGTTTGATTTTTCTGGTATTAGAAATTCTGACATGTAATCTTTCTTTGTTATTAATTCATAAAGTTATGTTACTGTTTGAAACATCTAGGGATTATACAATGTAATACTTTGTAGAAATAAAAGCTTTTATATCTACATGGGAAAAAACACTATTTTATAAACTGAATAAATACGTTTGTATTAAATCACATATGTCCTTTGCGAACAGATTTAATTCAGATCAGACACCGGTTTAAAATGAATTTTCAACCTTTGCAAAAGCTGTCATCTACATTTGAATGCATTTTGTGTCAAGTTTCATTTAAGCTTGGAAGAATAGCAGCTTCATTACTGTATATTATGTCAATGTTTGGGAAAATTTACTGCATTGCCTTGTAGACAGCAAGTGATAATAGTTTACAGTATGCGATTATATATTTAACCCTTACACTCTTAACCCTTTCCCTTTTAGAAGCGACTTTTAGCACATTCATTTTATTCATCCGCTGAAGAAAATAGTTCCAAATTATACCGTAATGAATATGTGTCATATTAAATACTTTCCTTATTCTAGCAGTTAATAGCTTAAAGCAGGCTGAAAGTAAAGCAGAATGCGCCTTAGGGCGCATTCTGCTTTACTTTCAACCTGCTTTAAGTAGTCACATATCTTCAATACTAGAAACAATGCTATCAGGTAAAGGGTTAATGACGTCATAAAGCGCATTTGCAAACAGGTTTGCTCCTGATCAGACGCCGCGTAAGATCAAAACTGTTTGCCACTTGTTTTGAAATTACGTCAGTTTTACTGTCTTAAATCTAACTTTGAAAGAAACAATATTGAAGCAGACAACAATAATTATGGCGGTTAAGGGATAAACACCTCACGTTAAATTTTATTATGAAAGGGTTAACCCTGAATTTAGTTGCAACATTTTACGCCTGTCGACGCCTTCCACTGCCAAAGTATCGTCCCCTTCAACGCTGTTGTATGAGGCAATAATTCGTTTAAATCAATGTGACTTAGTATCGATACGAATGTTCAACAGTATGTATCCTGATAAAAGGCCGGGGTACTCTAACTAGTGTCTAAGCTAATTTCAATCTAGCCGTATGTTTCGGGTCATCAGTAAAGTAGTCATTGCAATGGAGAGGAAATTAGTTTTTCCCATTTAAACGAAAACGAAACCGCAAAAGTGTGTAAAATGATTGTTCTTTTGAAAATGTTGGCCATTTATATAAATATGAGTGGCATATATGTTGGAGCCAGATCAAATGTCGAGTTTCATGTCTACCTAACATCTGAACTGGTTCCAAACTGTTTGGAATTAAATAAATGTTCTTCCACAAATGTGTTTATTAGGTAATACTTGCGTCTTCTCCACTGTATGAAGTTAGTACTTTTAGCTGCAAGGAGGTAATTGAAACCAGAACTTGCGTTGCCATGTC
This sequence comes from Gari tellinella, assembly GCA_922989275.2. Lineage (NCBI taxonomy): Eukaryota > Metazoa > Mollusca > Bivalvia > Cardiida > Psammobiidae > Gari > Gari tellinella. Next base: position 55,176,223 of record OV277866.1, read on the forward strand.
ATTTTAGACTATACATGTCTTTAGGACTAAATTTGCAAATTAAGAAACTGAAAGAGGACATAACATCCTAATTTGTTCGCGGAAAGATGCTCGTAAAATTTGATGCCTTTTTGACATTTCTGATTAAATGGCGTCGTCGGGAGAGTAGTAAATTTTGGTGCAATAAAAGCCGATGATGTGTTTTGTTGCTGCAAGCCAATTTGACCCGTATTTCACGAGCTATCGGCATGATTCGGTTCCATGTAAATGTCAGTACAATGTTATAGAACAATGTTCAGTAGCTCAGCTCTGGTCGAAACCTTTATCCTTTGATTTTGAGTAACTTTCAACGTTTAACCTTATGCACGTTGTTGGAAAATTAGTGAGCAAAGGTATAAACAGTGCAGGTGACACGTCAAGTATTTTGGTGTTTCATCTAAATCCAAACTGTTTGAAAGTACTCAGATGATATTTATAATATGGCATGCATGACCCTACAAATATTGTTGTAAATGCAAAAGTACATTTATTAACCCATTTGTGCCCACGGTCCCATATATGTGATATAGGCAAACAGTCTAGACTCTGATCAGAGTCTACACTGTTTGCTGATAGGAATTTCAATAAAAAACAAAAAGAAAAATTTGACCATGCTTCCCTTTGATAAAAAATGGACTCGTCCAATATATAAACATGGAAGAATCCACTCGGTACTACTGGGTTAAGTGTGATTCTAGATAATTTACATGCTTCTCCTAGTTTTCAAATTTAACAAGGTACAATCAGTTTAGGCAAATTACAAGAGTAGCTACAGTGGAGAATACGTTATTCTTTTCCGTTTAAATGGTGTTTATGTGACGCAGAACTAGTCAATACTGTGTTTTTGCATGGACACAATGCTAGAAATGCTATATTGAGTGTGCTGTTGTTCTGTATAGTCTCTTATAATTCAAAATGAATGGTATGGTTCATTCAAACGAGTTTTTCATATGTATTTACTATGTGATGTAACCTTGATGAGACTCTTAATAAAGATTATATTTTTAAACGCAAACGAAACGCAAACGCAAAATACTAAAATAAAAAGGACACTTTTTTTTAACAATTCTGAATTTTCATTTTTATCCGAGTGGCAAACAGTTGGTAGCCTGATCAGATGCAGGGTTACCCTGCCGGGTTACTGTTTGCACTGGAATTTTATTTTAGCGTAAACGCGTTGTTTTGAAAAGAATAACGTTTTCTCCACTGTCTACAGCGGAGAAGATGTAATATTTCACCCAAAAAACGCGCTTTTTTCTGAATCAGTTACATGTACTAGTATTTTAATTGCAAACAGTTTGAAGCAAGTGCCACATAGAAAGTAAATCTTCAGATTTGTCCAAAGTTGTCATTTTCTATGCTATATTGTATTTTGTTTATGTTTAGTTTCGTTTACACGTGACAACAACGTCTTTTCATTTGTACATACAGTGGAGACAACGTTATTCTTTCCCAATAAACGCGTTTACGCAAAAACTATTGTCTACATTGCAAACAGTTTGGAGCCAGATCAGACGCCGGATAACCCGGCGTCTGATCAGGCTCCAAACTGTTCGCCACTCAGAGTATAGTAAATGTTCAGAATTGTCAAAAAGTTGTCCTTTTCTACATTTTAGTGTTTTGCGTTTGCGTTTCGTTTGCGTTTAAACGGGAAAGAATAACGTATTATCCACTGTATGTGTAGAAGTTAAATTGCCCTGTAACTGAAGCTATCGACTGGGGAATAAGATTCTTCTACAAATGGCGTTGCTTTCAGCGTCGTAAATTTAAAAATCTTTATTCAATTTTACATAAGCCCACGTCAAATAGTTATGGGGAAAAAACTTGTACGAGAGTAATTTTTTTTTTTCGAAACGATTCTAATTAGTAGTAACGACATAGGATTTGGTGTTTAAATGAGTGAAAATGTGTAGGATTTGTTCTGTTTAATACCTCTTATATGTATCTTGAGCTCTAATATACATGTACATGTTTAAAGGTGGGACAGAATAATGTCTTCCCTAATTTAGCTAATGCAAACACATTTCTACTATGGTGGTGTATGATTCGAATGTTAGCTTTTTGTTCGTTCCTTCAGGAATACAGTGGAGAATGTGTTATTCTTTCCAAATAAACACGTTTACGCTAAAACTATTATTTGCAGTGCAAACAGTTTGTAGCCAGATCATACGCCGGGTAATAAGGCGTCTGATCAGGCTCCAAACTGTTTGCCACCAAGATAAACAAGAATTATCAGAATTGTCCAAAAGTTGTTCTTTTCTACGTTTTAGTGCTTTGCGTTTGCGTACGTTTGCGTTTAAACGGGAAAGAATAACAGATTCTCCACTGTACATGTAGTTACAGTGGAGAAGACGTTATTCTTTCTTGTTTAAACGCAAACGAAACGCAAACAACGTGTAGTTAAATGGCGATTTTTTGTTACGCCAGTCTATTTATTTTAACGTGAGTGGAAAATAGTTTGAAGCCTGGTCAGACGCTTTGTAATCCGGTGTCTGATCTGGTTTCAAACTGTTTCAATGGAAATAATAGTTTAAGCGTAAACGTTTTTATTGGATCCCTATAAGAATAACTGTTTCTCTACTGTACGTAATTTATGGTTGTGTATGATTTGATATTGGTAACCCTAGGCATTCAACATGCATGAAATATCCTATAATCCTTCAGCAATAGGTACGACTCTCTAATCGGAAAATGATGCTTTCGATAACGAATATTAATTGTGTGTCTTTTTGCGTTTAACACAAGATAAGATAAAACATTAGAATGATAAGTGTTTAAATATAATTGAATTGCAGAGTGAAGGATATACAGCTTCAATTACACCTATTCAGATGAAGATCTAAAACGGTTAAGGTAGCACGCCCCTAATCACAACGTATTAACGGCGATAATTACTATCCGACACTGGCACGATCTCATTAACCAAAATATGCCCAGTGGATTCTTCCATTTTTATACATTCAATAAGTCCATTTTAATGTAATGGATGCCTGGTCTAAATCTTTATTTTGTTTTATATTGAAATTCTTGTAAGCAACAGTGTTGACTCTGATCGGACGCCGCTTTATGCGGCGTCTGATAAGAGTCTTCACTGTTTGCCTCTGTCCCTTTTATGTAACGCTTTGTACAAATAAGGATGTACTTCATTAGAGAAGTTGTTTGAATGTTTATTCTCTCACATTTAAACAAAAGTAAACGCAATCGCAAAGCAGTGTACATGAAGAAAATGAAAAAGGTGAACAGTTTGAAAATGTACGGTTTGTTTTTATTTTAGTTGAAACCTTGTGGAGCCAGGTCAGATGCCGATGAACTCGATGTTTTACAGTGGAGAATATGTTATTCTTTCCCAATAAACGCGTTTACGCTAAAACTATTATTTGCAGTGCAAACAGTTTTGAGCCAGATCAGACGCCGGGTAACCTGGCTTCAAACTGTTTGCCACTAAGATAAACAAGAATTATCAGAATTGTCCAAAAGTTGTTCTTTTCTACGTTTTAGTGCTTTGCGTTTGCGTACGTTTGCGTTTAAACGGGAAAGAATAACAGATTCTCCACTGTATCTAGTTCCAATGTGCGTCTAACGGATATTCGACTGTGTACACAGTACAGTCTGGAATACATTTTTCTTTCCCAATAAACGCGTGAAAGAAAATGCATAACCGACTGAACTGTTTTGACACATGTGTCCCTACGTAAACAGTCGAGCGTGTTTAAATAACTTGTAGAGTAAATATGTCTTTATTACAGTATTATTTGATCTAAAAACTGCCTGATATCTCATATTATAATTTTGCAATAAGCTGTGCTTTTATCAACCTCAGTGGAGGACGTTTTTATTCGTTCCTGTTTTAACAAAATAAAACGCAAACGATGTGCAATAACATGGAAACAATGACAGATTTTCACAAAATATGTCGATTCAATGAGTTTCAAGTTATTTCCTAAACATCATTAACTAGAGAAACATTATTAAGTGCGCGAGTACACCTGCCGATGACTGAGTGTCGCGTAACATTTTCGTGAGTTTATTTACAAATGTACTTGTGCATATAACACTTACTTGTAATTCAGTCTCAATAAACGCTGTTCGGGCGATTGTCGCTAACTGTGACCCAAATTCTTGTTAAAGAACCTATCTGTTCATACTTATTGACCAACAATTCACAATAACAACACATGCTACATATGTTTCTGTTAGTAAGAGATGCTTTCTATTCACATTGCTTCAGTTTCTGATCTATAAAATGCGCCAGACACTAACATTTTACCAAACTGTTGGCTAAACACAGCCACATATGTTTAGCCATGTGTCATTAGTTAATTCACTATACAACACTTCCTCTCTAAAACGGCAAACCGAACAAAGATTCCTTCCTTACAACAACGCTGCTCCCTCAACAAGACAATTAGGTCCATTTTTTTCACGGCTGTAATATCGTCTGCTTAAAATTGTCGTCTGCTGCTTTTCTCAAAGTCTCATTTTATTGGAAATTTTGACAGAAAAAAAACAAGATGACGATTGACAAACGGCTTGAATCCAGATCAGGCGCCGCGATCAGCGGCGGCTGATCTTGATTTAATCTGTTTGCAAATGTAAGCCAATGTCCCTCCCTATAACAACGCCATCCGAACAACACACACGATCTTTGTCTCCCATCGAGTGTTGTTGTAGCAGTTTAGCTCTCAGTGTAATTTACTCAGCGTCTCATCTGGATTCAAACTACTTGCTCTGGTTAAAACAAAGTATGCAATACCGTGTAGACGATAACAGACCAGACTCTCAAGTAATCCTGTTCTACGTGACAAATGAATTCTTTATGTGGTTTAAGGAGAATGTTACAAAATTTGTGCGCCTAATCTTAACTATAGAATGTCTCGAATGTATTATGTAAAACAGTTTTTTCCTGAAGGAAACTGGCAATTAAATTAAACATTTTCGCTGAATTCCTCTTAGCACAATCGGTTACAGGATACTTATTAATGAGGTAAATACAAGTGACAGTTTAAAGGCAAGAGTATCGCAGATGCTTTTGGCTGCACTATAATTAGGTCACAGATCAATAATTTTAGACTTTTTCAAAATGTAAGGCATAGTAAATGAGAGGTTGACCTTTTACATGTATCATTTATACAAGACATTATTTGGTTATACGAGTAGTAAGGCTTATCTATATATAGTGGAACAGGCAGTATTATTTCCCACTTTAAACGATTCTTGAAAGCATAATCTGTACGTTGGTTTGTTTTTAGTTCAATCTTGCTGTAAGCGGATGACCTTTCTAGATACAGGATTCCTGTTACGTTCTGCCTAAATCAGGATATATATTGTGCAATAATGATACAGCTAGATACTTTTTATGGGCTTATCCCTTCACTGTCTTATCCTGAGTACAATGGTAATTTGTGCACAGTTTGCGTCCTGACAAGACGCCGCATAACACGACGTATGCTCACGATCCAAACTGATTGACACACATACAGTGCAACGGTATTACTTTAGTCAAATTGCTTAAAGTTTAAATTGACAACAATTATTGCTTAACCCCTTCACTGCCATGACGTCATCAATTTTAAACAATTGTCGTCTGCTATTATGTCTAAGGTTAAATATGTAGTTATTTTGACTGATGAAATATTGAAATGAGTGTAAAACAGTTTGTATCCTGATCAGACGCCGCGATACGCGGCGTCTGATCAGGATTCAAATTGTTTTCAAATTACTAGTCTACTCGGGGTAATGCAGTGAAGGGGTTAAAGCTGATGATATCATGGAAGTGAAGCGGTTAAATAGAACTCATACTGTTTTTTTCGGATGTTAAACTATTTAGATCTACTTTCCAGCTTAATTCTCGAATGTAAAGCCAACGCTGTCCATTGTAAATAATTTGGAACTAGGACAGAACAAAACAGAACATTTTTTATGTCTCACAGTTTACAAATATTTTAGATAAGGCTTCGAGTAGCTTTGATTTAATTTCAACTTACTTGCCAGACAGATTGTCAATACATGTATATTCAAATTCCGTAAATATGATTTGCCTTTCATCATATTGAGTTTGCGAATATTGCTTTTAAACAAGTATTAGTTATGTATGCCAAACTATATTTACCGCTAATTGGCACACTGGAACGACGATGATAAAGATTCGAGTATGTATAATCATGTCTCGACGGAAAACATCGACTTCATTGCCACCTGTTGTTACATTTTAAGAGATTGAGGTTACTTTCTAAAGAGAGTACTTCATTATCCAATATAACGGTAGTTATTTTAATTGGCGGAATATTGAGAAAACTACCCGGAACGACCCAAATGATGTATTACCTACAGAAGACACATTACCTAAATCACCTCTGACACTTTAAACAGATCATTCCAGTTTCTTACCAAGCTTGGTCCATTTTGACTCTTACTGGATAAATTTTGAAAAACATATATACTGTTTTGAGCAGCAGTACCGTAAATAACAACTACACAACCCTCTGACAGTCTACATGGTTTGCACAGGACAAGCTTACCCGTCACGGACATACTGTTTGTAATTGACGAGTATACCCCAAGCGAGGGTTGAATATGTTATTAGCCTAAGTTGATCAGTTACTTTAAAGTGCACAATTTTCGTGAATTGCATTTCTTATAAGAATTAAACCAACGGTTTTTAAACATGTTTTATGAAAATAAAATGAAATTATCATCGAATATATTTCATATCAAAGGTAGGTGGCAAATATGTACATTTCTAACTAAAACAATAACATTTCACTTAACCCATTCATTGCCATGACGTCATTTGATTTACACTAAAGGCAATATTGAGGACGTTATTATTTCCAAATTATTTTGTTTGGCGTAATTTCAGACTCCAAAATGTTGAACATTTTTTTCTTTTATTATAAATGAGATATAGTATCTACATGAACATATTTTTCTGCTATCTAGTGAATTGCGTTTGTTACCGGATAGTTCTATTAACGGTAAAATAACGCTAAAATTATGCTTTGTATAACGTCCGTGAAAATAATTGAAACCGACTCACAAATTATACCGGAATGATCAGAACAATAGTTATAAAAGGACAGATTTAGCTGTGAAAATTATTTTCATAGTTTAATGCATTGTTTAATTAACTACTTTATCTCCTATTTAGCAGTTTTATCTGGGGTTTTAAATGTTATGAAATAACTTACAAACGAATATCGCCAATAAGATGTCTTACTTTGACAGAACACGCATAACCAAATTAAAACGCTGACAGAATATATCTTATTTTAATTACGTTAAATTAAGCGTTCATTAAACAGCGGAAATTAAATCCATCTAGTTCTAAAAGCAGTTACATTCAAAATATTCTCTTGAAGTAGTTGAAAGGACAATTAAGTGGTAATTATCAATTGAATATAACGGTTTATATCGAAAATTTAGCAAACAATTTATTAAATTGATTTGGTTCGAAGGAGAATAAAAGTTCGATTTAAAAAACCAGACAGGATTTAGCAAGGAAATACATTCATGGGCAATACATCAGCCGGGTGTTATGAATGTCATATTTTACCCTTTATTCAAAGCCTTTTTCTAGCTTTGAATATATTTGGCTCCTTAAAGTAGGTTGAAAGTAAAGTATAATGCGGCATTAAGTGCATTCTGTTTTACTTTCAAACTGCTTTAAACTACAATCTGTGCTACGATATGAACATATTTCTTAATTCATTACTGTATAAAATGGAACTACATGTATTTTGGTCATAAGAGGGTTAAATTAAAAGCGTTCAGGGCGTACATGTAATAGTTAGATAAATAACACAAACTACAGGCAAACTTATACAGTGAAACCCCTCTAAACCGGACATGTGTGGGGACAACATAAATGTCCGGTTTATAGGGGTTTCCGGTTTAGAGGGGTTTTAACCGATATCTTGTCTCTAGTATGGAAGATAGTTAATCACTTAAAGCAGGTTGAAAGTAAAGCAGAATGCGCCTTAAGGCGCATTCTGCTTTACTTTCAATCTGCTTTAAGCTATCATCTGCTAGAATATATAGAAACTTTTTCTGATGATACATATTTATGAATGTATCAAAGGCGTAAAAAGGCATATTAATGGTGTAATGGGTTAAAATAAAGAAGGGTTGGAAACGGGACCAACGTTTTTGTCCGGTTTAGAGAGAATTCCGGTATTTCGAGGTTCCGGTTTAGAGGGGTTTTACTGTATTTTATTTCAAATATATAACGAAACCTGAACATTCTTTAATATATTTGATAAACAAATACAAAACGCACGTGAAGCAACTCATCTCAACACAACTCAACTATATATAAATTATCTTCGTCCAGTATTATACTGTCATCTGTCTATAATACTGTCATACAGCTTTCTTTACCCTTTCATGATCAAATTTACCTATTCATCGCAAGATGAAAAATAAAAAAGTACTTGAGCACAAACATCGCAAGATGAACAATAACAAAGTACTTGAGCACAAACATTGAACCTTCAAAAAGTCCATTTAACAGCGAACACGTTCATGTTAAACGGTTGGGAACAACCAGTTTAAATGTATCAGTGGAGAATTCGTTATTATTATCCGTAAAACGTGTTTTTGTTAAAACAATTATATTTAAATTGCAAACAATTGGGAGTCATACATGTATCAGACCCGGATAACTCGGAGTCAGGCTTAAAACTGTTTGCTACTTAGATTAGAATAAATCGGTATATATTTCAAAAAGTTCATTTTCTACTCTCAAGTGCAACGCGTTTCGTTAGCGTTTAAACGGAAAGGAATAGCATTCTCCACTAGCTTCATGTATCTGTTTGATCATAAATCCTTTTTAATATTAGTATAAGTATTTACCTAAATTTATTTAGCGCTCTTTTCACGCGGAACTTGTGCGAAAACAAAACGCTTCAAATAAATACGAAATACTCAAGCAGGAAACGCAACACAAACAATACACCCATCTCTCAAGCAGAACACACACACAGTCATACCATAACAAACACACACACACACACACACACACACACACACACGCACAATCCCATTCCTTCATCTTCACACTAAATAGAAAACACGCAAGACAAACATATAGCAAAGTGAATATAGGAGCCCGCCTTGGTACGGTCAGCAGTAATCAATAATTAACTATAAATTAACCATTAACCACCACTGGGGGTTTAAACCTGGGTTAAGGGGCGCACAACCTCACTCTTATCTCCTATATTCACCTATAAAGACGAACAGTGTACATAAAATATAAACCCTGTTCCACAACCTCACAATCAAAAAGACCGCCAGCACAGTAAGTAAATACATGTAAAACATCTAACAAAAATTCTATGACAAGATCATTAGTGAGTGAAAAACATACAAAAATAAATACATTTACAATAAGGCATACATTTACAGAAGTAAATTCTGAATAAGGAAACATTATTTGAGTATTATTAAGATTATAGTTTTGCTATTTAGCATTCTGTACTCCAAACAAGTCGCTTTTTGCCATTATCATCTCTAGCTAAGAAATCATTGGCAATATTGTTATATTCTGTACCTCAACATCTCGTCTAAATTTCGTTTCGCTATATAGATTAAAGTGGGGTGCATAATAATATCTATCATATTTATGATATCTACTTTTAATCATGTAAATAGTTAGTTCACTGTCCTGTTTATTACTTGGTGGTGGTATGTAACATTTCTTTTGTTCTATATTTGTTATATGCCTATGTATTGCTCTTCATGATTAGAGGTGACGTAAAAAAAAACCTATCTACATGTAACACAGTCGTTTACATAATACTTTCTACTTACATTTGACATCTGTTTTAACTGAAAAAAAATTGGAATTCTAAGCGTTTAAACTTACGAAACATTTATATGAATGTCCAATAGTGTGGATACTGATCAGACGCCGTACTACGCGGCATTTGATCTGGTCCAAACTGTTTGCATCTATAAGCGAAATATTGTCTGACAAATTTTGAAAAGTACATAAAATGATAATGAGTAACTTATGAGATATTACGTACTTAATTTATATCAAAATGTCAAAGCAAGCGCTATGTTGCAACATATGTGCTAAAACACTTTTACTATTCACCTAAAGACTCTTTTAATGACACTTATACTCGTCGCTAGGGTTGAATATATTAATACAAGTAGTATATTTGACAATTTTAGCCATAATATGTTAGTACAATGAATGGATTAAACATTCTAGTGTGGTAATATTATGCCATAATACAGCCCCTTTTGTCAGAAAAATGCCTGTTTAATCATACTGCCGTCTATTTTTATATATCAAATTTGATGTCAGTCATTTTGATTTCAGGACATCGACATTAATGTCAAACATTTAAACCCTGTTAAGGGTCCGAACCTTTTGCAAAATATCAGTGCAACCACAACACGACAATAAAATACGAGTAGTCCAACCTTTACTGTTACAAAGCGGTTTTTGAAATTGTAACTAAGAATGACTATCTATAATTGATGTTTCAAGTTTTCAAGTGAATGATAGTTTAATAAGCTGTAACGAGGTGACTCAGTTCTTTAAAACGTAAGTTCATGTCAGTGCATTGTTGATCCTTTTGCACCACATGTTTTATTGTGAGCATCCTTCTACGCATACTACTTTTAAAAGGTTGTCGTTTGAAACATCATATCAAGCAAATGACCTTGATGTACCACGGCGTATTCTAAATTATAATAACACTTACTTTAACATACTGTAGAGGTGGATTTATCATTTCTTGTTTTAAATGTAACGAAGCGAAAGCGCCAAGCGATAAAATGTAGGAAATGAGAGCTTCTGAAAGCCATTGACAATATAATTATTCTACACTGAACGGCCAACTGTTTGTACCCTGTTAAGGCTCCACACTTTTAGACATTGACATGGTTGATTCAGCATAAAATTGTATATTGAGGAAAACAATATTTTCATCACTGTCTTAATGTAATCATTTCACTTAGAAACTTTGTTTTATCGAAGCTGTCCATTTTATAAAAAGAATGGCATACTATTGATTTACTCTTAGAAATGATAAGCTGGCCTCGTTATAAAAAAACAACAACAAAAACCTGGTATGGTTAAAAACCAATGATTTACCCGAGAGTGAGCCATCGACACTTGTAACCAAAATAATACTACATCAACACTTTCATAAAACAACGGACCGGCAAGTGAGTGTTATTAAAGTATAGTAACTAGCAATATTAGAAACTGCAGTGAGACGTTATTCTTTCCAGTTTAATCGAAACGAAACTAAACACAAACGCAGTATGGAACATATGACAGTTTTTTGAAAATGATTTGTTTCATCTGAGTGGCAAACAGTTAGGAACCTTAACCCTTTCCCTAATAGAAGCGACTTTTAGCACATTCATTTTATTCATCCGCTGAAGAAAATAGTTCCAAATTATACCGTAATGAATATGTGTCATATTTAATACTTTCCTTATTCTAGCAGTTAATAGCTTAAAGCAGGCTGAAAGTAGTCACATATCTTCAATACTAGAAATAATGCTATCAGGTAAAGGGTTAAGAAGCGGATTACAATGCATCTGATCTGGCTCAAAACTGTTTGCTCTTGAAATAAATGTTTAAATAAACAAATGTATTGGGTAAGAATAACGTATTCTGCACAGCGCCTTAAACAGACATTATCAACCCATTTATGCCCAGTGGATTATCTCATGTTTATATATTGGATTAGTCCATTTTGTATCAAAGGGATGCCTGGTCAACATTTTCTTTTTCATTTTGTTTTATATTGACATTCCTATCAGCAAACAGTGTAGACTCTGTTCAGAGTATACACTGTTTGCCTATGTACCATACTAGTATATGGGATCGTGGACACAAATGGGTAATACGTTCTAGATGTATTTAAACCATCGAAAAAAATGTCGCGCAAAATTACATTCTAAAATAATTATGTTTACGTTTCATTTTCTAGAATCTCGTTTAATCTCTTATTTCAATTTACACACGAAGATTCAAAGATTTTTTATCCATTAAGCAAACATGACAATCAAAACGAAGCAATCTAAAAAAGCAAATTGGTTTTCATGATTTTTATCAAAGTTTCATTTACGCTGATGAGCTCCATTATAAGGAGAATGCTGAGATAACAATCTTAGAATGGCGATAATAAATCGTTATTCTTGTTTTATCCCCTTCATTGTCATGACGTCATCAATTTTAAACAATTGTCGTCTGCTTTTATTTTTCAAACTTTAATATTATTTCTTTTGACTCAAGAAATATTGTAATGAGTGCCAAACAGTTTTGATTTTGTTCAGACGCCTGTCGCGCGGCGTCTGATCAGGATCCAAACTGTTTGCAAATAACTATTGTACTCGGAATAAAACCGTGAAGAGGTTATACGAGCGTATGTCTTATCCAATAACAACACTTGAACAAAACAGCATTATCTATTGAAAATAGTTTGGAACCCGAAAAAACTATGAGTAAATCTGCGTTTGATCAAGTTACTAACTGTGTGTTAGTCAGATGCTATTCTTTCTCGTTTAAACGCAAACGCATTTCAATAAATATAAAACATGACAATTTTTCGGCAACTGTGACTATTTATCTTAATCTGAGTGGAAACAGTTTGGACATCATGATTTCATCCCTAAATTCCTCTGTGGTGTAAAAGGTCATCACTTTCAACACACGTTATTTTCTTCTAAATTAATTGCACTGCGTGTGTTTCGTTTCATTCAAAGGGAAAGAACAGTATTGTTTCAAATGCAGGTACTTTAATCCATAAGGCCAGGAATATATTTATTCCATGCACAGACAAACCATGGTTTGCTTATATAAAACCTCATTGGCGCCTTTATGTCATCTGCTTTAAAAGAATTAACGTCAGATTTATTTTATTCAATACCTTAATGTCGACAAGAATACAAAAATGTTTGGATTGAACACACGCCGCATACACAGAATCTTACCAAGAGCTTAACTGTTTCCAAATGTATGTGTACTTGGGAAAAGGCAGAGGATAACAAGGGTCGGAAAAGAAAGTCATTGTTATACTCCAACGGCTTGTTTGTTTTATTAAAAAATATTCATCTTACATAGATTCTGATTCAAGTTCAAATAACTTCGACAAATCACTTTCGATGGCACGAATAGTGGCGTATTTATCCATTTCTGTGAGAGAAAACAAGAATCCGCGGAAAAAACAACGTTTTTGGACGCCTGGCTCCGAGGTTATAAAGCTTTTTACCTGAGTCTAAACTCGTTCCCAAGCATTTGATTGGTCAGATTTGAGCCTAGGCTCAAATCTGACAAATCAAGTGCTAGGGAACACACTCAGACTCAACTAAAACGCTTGATAACCTCGGAGCCAGGGTCAATCTCAGGACGTATTGATGAGAAGCGGGCGGGTGCGCTAATCCTAAATAATCGTTATGGACTAGACTTCATCGCAAACTGAAATTGTCCATTTGAAGTTTCAGGGACTAATGCGTAAAAGAGATATACTACATCATATGATACATGCATTCCATTGCTGAAATCACTCATCAAACTAGACTCTAAGTAATTAAAGGTTTAATTGAATACTTAATGGAACAAATATATAGAACCGTTAAGTTTTAACATTTGTTTAAATACAGCTAGGTTTTGTTTGAACTGCAATTTGTGCACACTTCAAATTAGGCCGATAGAACCAAACTATATAAACAAAGTAAAAGGAGCATGAGTGTGTTTTGAATACAGTTTATATTTACAGTTGGCAAGACGCTATTATTTCCTGTTATTGCTGAAACAAACAAATACAATAAAAACAACATTCATAATGTGAAAAAATCTGTATTATTCAGAGCCACAGACAAGGGAGTAACTGAAATCTCTACTTCTACATTATACCCTATTCTCATTTAAATCGTCTCAACTGGATGAATATTCACAAGTACACACTTTATACATGAATTAGGGTATCGGTTGAAATTTAAAAGCCTTCGTTCACGAAAATATAATGGATAAAGATATAACGAAAAACCAAACAATGTTCGAATTTTGTATTATACTTTAGTTTCAAAGCCGATGTGGGATACTATACATACAGTGGAGAATCTGTTATTCTTTCCCAATAAACGCGTTTACGCTAAAACTATTATTTGCAGTGCAAACAGTTTGGAGCCAGATCAGACGCCGGGTAACCCGGCGTCTGATCAGGCTTCAAACTGTTTGCCACCAAGATAAATAAGAATTATCAGAATTGTCCAAAAGTTGTTATTTTCTACGTTTTAGTGAGTTGCGTTTGCGTACGTTTGCGTTTAAACGGGAAAGAATAACAGATTCTCCACTGTAGTTATTAAACTAAACCACAAATAGGCAACCACATGAAAAGATGTATATTGAAGTTGTATTTCGTTATTGCTCGACCTTTGCAGACACCAATGATCTTGTCTAGACTTGTTTCTCATATCGTTTTGTAAGGTTTGTTCAACTTAAGTTTCCATTACGAATCGCTGAATATGCTGAATGTATGTGTTTCCATTATCAAAGACTACTTTCATCCAGTAACAATGATAACCAAATCACAGGAATGTTGATCAAATTGCCTTGTGACACGCACATGAATATCTATAATGTAGCACATGAGGTCAACTATAGTAGGACATGTCTGTTCAGTCTATAGTACAGTAGAGAAAACGTCACTCTGTCCTATTTAACTCGACAAATACAACTTTTGGAATATTAACGATTCATTTTATTTTGAGTGGCAATCCTTCAGATTAGACGATGCGTTAAATGAAAATAATTGTTTTATCATAAAATGGGAAATTTGTACAGCCAATGACAATGTTGAAAATTGTTAGGATACTAGTGAGATCAAAATTCAAGATAAAACGGCTTAATCTTAATATGTTGTTTTTTCACTTAAACTCATAGTCTGTAAATACACATGTAGTTAATTGGAGATTACTCTGGAAGGTAGCCAACACAAAGCTATTGGTTGTGACATAAAGTTGTTTTTTATTTCTCATACAAACAGTCTGTGTATATTGGTTGTTGAGTTTCTAATTAAGTACCAACCAAGTTGATCATGATCAGACAATGGATTTCTCTGCGCTTGGCTAGGATCCAAACTGTTTGAATTGTGAAATGTTAGCAGTTACAGTGGAGGAAACGTTATTCTTTCCCAATAAACGCGCTTACGCTAAAACTGTTATTTCCAATACAAACAGTTTGAAGCCAGATCAGACACCGGGTAACCCGGCGTCTGATCAGGTTCCAGACTGTTTGCTACTCAGATTAAAACGAATACTCAGAATTATTAAAAAGTAGTCATTTTATTCGTTTTAGTGATTTGCGTTTGCGTAACGTTTGCGTTTAAACGGAATAGAATATAACGTTTTCTCCACTGTACCAATGGTGTGGGTATAATTGGTTGTTCAGTTTCTAATTAAGTACCAACCAAGTTGATCATGATCAGACAATGGATTTCTCTGCGCTTGACTAGGATCCAAACTGTTTGAATTGTTAAATGTTAGCAGTTACAGTGGAGAAACTGTTATTCTTTCCCGTTTAAACGCAAACGTACGCAAACGCAAAGCACTAAAACGTAGAAAAGTGCAACTTTTAGACAATTCTGATAATTCATGTTTATCTTGGTGGCAAACAGGTTGGAGCCTGATCAGACGCCGGGTTACCCGGCGTCTGATCTGGCTCCAAACTGTTTGCAATATAAATACTAGTTTTAGCGTAAACGCGTTTATTGGGAAAGAATAACGTTTTCTCCACTGTACGGATTTGATGTTAAACTAAAATACATGTACAGCCCGTTAAACAATGTCGATCATATCGAAGTGAACAGTTGAGAAGACTTTTAAAATAAAACAGTTAATGATAAAAAATAATGCTGGTAACCCTGGGCCCGTTTACTAAACAACTTACGCAAATTATTTGAGTAAGTCAAACTTTTAAATTTTAATTTATATTTTTTATAAGCACTTGCTACAAACAGCAAATAGCCAGATCAGAGGACGCGCTTTTAGCGCGTCCTCTGATCTGGTTGTTTGCTGTTAACAAACGTTATTATCGAAAAAATAAGAGTTAAACGATTTTGACTTACGCAAAATATTTGCGTACGTAGTTTAGTAAAACGGGCCCCAGATGTCTTCTCAGGCTTCAAACTGTTTGCCACAAAATGAATGATCCATATCCATCAAACACTCCCAGACGAAAGCAATTAACAATTGGAAAAACTATTACCATTACTTGATGAAACGTATTTGGCAATTACACTGTTATCTAATACTAATCAATGTCCTGGAACATTTGGATTTCCAATAATTCTATTTTTATTTACAGTAACAACACTGGTATTTGCAAGTTTCTGAGACTGAGCAAGCACCGAGAAACTCGGATTCAAGCTGTATTAATTACGTATCAATATTGTTTTCATTTTATATGTCGACAAACGTTGACCATTGATTATATGATCTATTCCAAGTTCACACGATAACTAATTCATACAGGCAGTAATATCATAGACATAGACATAGTTTATTTGGTAACTTATACACATTGTATCTCGTTACATCAGCATATATAATCAAATTGTTTAAACAGGTCAAATCATATCACGTGACAAAACTATTTTCTTATGTATAAATCCAAACAAAAAATATCATATGATTGAGATCAATCACAGAAAGAAAAAGGAGAAAAAGATTCCTCGGATGAAATATGAGGAGAATGAACACCTATTTTCAAGTGAACCACGTTATTGTAATTTTGTAAATAGTGGACGTCTCGAACAGAGCGAAGCAAAGCAGAAAACTCCTAACGGAATTCACGGCCCAACCCACCTCTGCTCAGGTATCCATCTGCTTTAAACACCGAAAGCTCACAACCAGGGAAAAGGTTAAAGCGATGGCACATTTTGAATTATATATAATGTACATGTATATGTATATAACTTATAGTAACAAACAAACTTTAAAATTATTGGAAACCCTCTAAAGTGGATGACTTCTTACCTTAATGACCGTTACCAAACAGTCGCAGTAGATGGATAATTATCTGCCCTAGTTCAAATGAAGTATAGTGTGCCGCAGGGTTCAGTCCTGGGGCCGAAAAACTACATCTTGTACACAAAACCTGTTGGCTCAATTTGCAGAAATCATCATCTGGATCATCATTTCTATGCAGATGATTCACAGTTATACTTGTCATTCAAGCCTAAAGACACATCTTGCCAACAATTAGCCCTCTCAAAAGTCGAAGGATGTCTAAAAGACATTGTCTCATGGATGCATCAGAATATGTTGAATTTGAACACTGACAAAACAGAGGTCATATTGTTTCACACAAAAAATGTTAACATACCTGAAAACTTTCACGTTCAAGTCGGAAGCTCTAAAATCAAACCATCATTGTGTGTGAAGAATCTTGGTGCTAGCTTCGATTCCCAAATGGATATGACACAGCACATTAACACTGTGTGCAGGTCTAGCTATGCACAGCTGCGGCAAATAGGTCATATTAGACAGTACCTTTCCCCTGAAGCTACAAAGACTTTGGTCAATTCTTTGGTCACATCGAAAATTGACTACTGCAACTCATTGCTATATGGGATTCCCCAAAACTCATTACGAAAACTACAGCGTGTGCAAAATACAGCAGCCCGCATCATTACCAGGACGCCCGGTACAATCACATCACTCCAGTCTTGAAGGAGCTTCACTGGCTTCCAGTTCAATACAGAATTGAATTCAAAATTCTGACACTCACATACAAAGCCATGTGCAATGCTTCTCCAAAGTACATTGTCAGTATGCTTGACGTGTATAAACCTCGACGAGAGTTGCGGTCTGCAAGTAAATCAGTATCGCTGGTTGTACCGAGAAGTCGTTTGGTGAAGTTTGGAGATAGAAGTTTCATGCATGCAGCCCCAAAGCTCTGGAACACTCTGCCATCAGACATCAGAGATGCGAGCTCAGTTGCAGTCTTCAAAAAACGTCTGACAACACACTTCTTTAATATTTATTATTAGAACACATTAGGAAATGGATGACTGCTATCTTAGGATAGGCTATGTTCTTGCTGCGGATATTGTGGGTCTAAATGGGAGTTCTGGAGTTGTACCGTTTGTCCGTGCCTGTTTGGTGGATCTTGATGGTAGGGATTGCCCCTGATCTCTTTGAAACCAATTGGCTTGGGGTTTGCGGTATAATTCAGGGACAGCTTCTTATCTTGATGTTTATAAAGTAAGGGTGTAATTTCAGCCATGGAACATGTATGTCCCGCGGGTATGGGTGGAGGGGTAGATGACTGCTACCCCATGGGCTGTGTTCATTCTGTATATGTTATGGGTATATTTTTAGTTCTGGGGTTGTACCGTCGACCAATGCCTGTTTGGTGGATCTTTGATGGTAGGGATACAACTCTGATCTCTTTTAAAACCAGCTGGCAGGGTCTGTGGTATAATTCTTGGACAGCTTCCACCATTTTTAATCATGTCATTGATCTTCTATAGAGTTTTTAGTTATGGTAGCATGCTATTTTTCCTAGTTATGTTACATTAGGCGGCTTGCATTGGGCACTCTCCTATTATTTCTATTGGTCAGCAATCTTTAGCCGGTCGGTTCATAGCTGATTGATGGAAGTAATGTGGTTGCCATTTTGGGGCTGTCTTCTGTATGTTTATTTATGTTTTATTTCAGATCTAATTATAGTTATTTTGTCTTTTCTCGATTTGTAGGTACATTTATGTTATTTCATGTAAAGCGCTTTTGAACGCACAACCCCTGTGTGAAAAGAACGCTATATAAATCTGGTATAATAATAATAATAAAAAGTAAATATCAACTCAACTAATATATTTGTATTGATGGTACAGGTATGATTAAACATACAAGAACATATGTATGGTTTTACTAGACTAACATTTTGTCTTAGCGAAAAATACTTCTATTTAGGTTCACATATGTTAATAAATATCGGTATACACATTCATTCTGTTATAGTGAAAATCATCAAACGCCCAAATCAGACAGATCTTACACAACGTAGATCTAACACATCGTACGTTGATTATTGTGTCAAAGTCAGCAGTAAACCAATCCATCTCGTAAACATTATACAACCACCCATAAATACACATTACCAGTTGACAGCGCGATACAGAGTGATGTATTTAGCTCGAGACGTTTTTGTCGGAAATAGCCGATCTGACGAGCGCCTTGGCGCGAGTCTGATCGGTTGTTTCCGCCAAAAACGTCGAGAGCTAAATGCAACACTCTGTTGCGCACTGCCAACTGGTGATGTGTTTATTATATGCCTTGAATACAAACCAGAAACAACTAAATAGTTGTTTAAATCATTTTATATCCAAAATTTATTAGTTATTTGAAGCAGAACAAGATTTTTTGTATGTCACAAAGAATAACGCGGCACTCGTACATGTACGTAAATGACGTCACGTCAAACCGAAAGCGAGGTCAGAGTAAAATACAAAGTGGCTGATACAAGGTGGCTGATACAGACTCTTGTATTTTACTCTGCAAATACACGCGGAAACGCTCGATATCACTCGAAGGCATATAATAAAAGCGAATTTTTACCGGGGTACTACATGTACTGTTAATAAGGATTTAAAATAACTTGAAACAATGCCCCTTGACTTAGTCAGAATACGAAATGATAAATGCTATTTAACACCTTCACTCTCAGTGACGCTTAAAAGCGCGCTTGGAAACAATTTGGATCATGACCAGACGCCGCGTCACGCGACGTCTGATCAGGACCCAAACTGTTTAACACTCGTTTTGAAATGTTTTCAGCCATACTGCCATATTTTTAACTTTGAAACGACATTGCAGACAACGAAAGTGAAGCAGCCAAAAATGAAACGGTAAAGGGGTAAAACTCACGAACAATTTGGCAGTGAAGTGGTTACATGTACAATGAAAGTGTCAAGTACAGTGGAGAAAACTTTATTCTTTCCCAATAAACGCGTTTACGCTAAAACTATTATTTGCAGTGCAAACAGTTTGGAGCCAGATCAGACGCCGGGTAACCCGGCGTCTGATCAGGCTCCAAACTGTTTGCCACCAAGATAAACAAGAATTATCAGAATTGTCCATAAGTTGTTCTTTTCTACGTTTTAGTGCTTTGCGTTTGCGTACGTTTGCATTTAAACGGGAAAGAATAACAGATTATCCACTGTACTAGTCATAAACGTCATGTTTAGAACATGTCTACAAGCTGTATATGCATACCTGTATATGGGCGATTGCTGTATTTAGAAGAGAATAATAAAAAACATTTCTTTAGTAGTCTTCTTTCTTTAGAACCCCCTAAAGTTGTACTCAGACATAATTATAACACCACGAACAAGCTTCAAACGGATACGCACATCCTGGTTAAATTTCACATAGTACAGTCGAACTTTGCTATTACGACCACTAAAACGAAGGCTAATTGATTGTATAATAAAGAGGTGACCGCTTAAAGCAGGTTGACAATGAAACATCAAGTTCCTAAAAGAGCTTTCTGTTTTACTGTCAGGTTGCTTTTAGCGGTCACCTACCGTAAACGCCCTAATATTTAACATAATTTAGTAGAGAGGTTATACTATAGTATCAAACTGTGATGAAAATTATATTTTCACGGAAGGAAATAGTTAAACTACTTGCTAACGAATACCCGTGAGTATTGTATGAACTTTACTAATGAATGCATATCCTGATAACATATTCTGATCCAAACATCAGCATCATTCAAAGTTTATTCAACATTGTTGAATCCTTAAACGCCAATACCAATCCAAACAAATATCATCCTTCGAAACTCTTTGATATCTAGGTGTACATTGTGTAAGGGACAATTGTACTCTTTTTATACACAATGACGATCTTATCGAGTATACTCGTGTTTAGGGATCAACTCAAGAGTTAATTCGCAATGTAATACACCACTTATAGTTGGATTTTGTAATTGTTATTTACATTTTTAAACACTAACTTTTAATGAAAACAATGATTGTTTTGGAAGTTACAAGCACACGAGTGTATTACAATGAACTCTTTCTGTTTTCTTGCTGAATGATTTCATTGTAGATATACGAGGGTGAGTTTAAGACACTGCAGTATTTGAACATACAGCACCATGTTTCATTTGATGTAGAAAACAGTGCAGACTCGTAACGCGTCGTACAATGTATCATCAGGGGCTACACTGTTTGACAATTAAATAAATACGAAAAACTCAAGCAGGAAACGCAACACAAACAATACACCCACCTCTCAAGCAGAACACACACACAGTCATACCATAACAAACACACACACACACACGCACACGCACAATCCCATTCCTTCATCTACACACTAAATAGAAAACAACACACAAGACAAACATAAAGCAAAGTGAACATAGGAGCCCGCCTTGGTACGGTCAGCAGCAATCAATAATTAATTATAAATCAGCTGGGGGGTTAAACCTGGGTTTAGGGGCGCCCAACCTCACTCTTGCATTGTATCTCCTATATTCACCTATACAGACGTACAGTGTACATAAAATATAAACCCTGTTCCACAATTTCCATTTTAAGCTTTCCACTTTAACGATTAAATGATGTGAAAGGAATTATCCCATGTATTGGACATAGGCAAACAGTGTGGAAGCTGATCAGACGCCGCATAACGTGCCATCTTATCAGAGTCCACACTGTTTACTGATATGAATCTCAATATAAAACAAAACAAAAAGGAAAATTTATACAAGCCATCCCTCAGATTAAAAAGAATGGAATAATCCTATATATATAAGTATGTAAGAGTCCACTTGGCGCTATGGGTTTAAAATAACCATCAGCATCTCAAACTCATTGATGTTGTTTAAGTCAGGCAGCAATTTAATCCTTATCTTGTCGACCAATCGCAAGCTTGACTAGTATGTGTAAATAGTTTTGTCCAATTTAAACGCGTTATTCCTTCTCTGATCAGGCTCTCAGTCTGTTTTACACACGGAATATGATAAACCAACCTGTGCTTTTCTATATTATACTGGGCTGTGTGTTTTAGGAAAGACTATCAGATATGCCATTGTAATTACCCCCTATGTCAGATGTAAGGCGCTTGAAATAAACTCGGCTGTTTCCTGGTACAAATGTCTGAAGTATTTTGATTTCTTTATCTAGGAAAGACGAGTGCTGTTGGATTATATATAGTAACACAAATCTTTAGTGCATCTAATCACTGACAGGTGTATGAAGTTTGTGTATTTTTATTGGACTGAGATGTAACAAAAACAATGAACTTTTGTTTCTTTTAATATACCATGCTAGGTTTCGTTACTTTCATTTTTACCTTTGTATAGACTTGTTATTTTTGTTACAATAATTAAATAATTGTTGTGTACATAATTATAAACAATTAAGATCATACTTTTATAGACTCTATCCGTTTGAATCCCTATTTTACCGTTTAAATCTCGCCAAAAACGAGCGACTTGACACGTTCCGTTGTATAATTACATGTAGCAGACATACTTCATGTAAAAATTAATTTTAACAACTTTAGTGATGAGCGCGATTTCACTAACATTAACAAACATACTACCTCTATAATTTAATATTGTTTGTTTTCATTACATTTGGTAAGCTGTGATTGGCCGTAATTTTTGTTTCATAACTCCATGAAAAAAATAAAATTCAGTCCACGCCTTGTCAGGACTACTTTCCCTTAGTCCAACTGCTCCTCACAAGCGCTGCATGAAGCAGGATGCCAAATGACGTCATTGACGTCGGCGTTACTACATAACAACGTCGCGTTTTGGCGGAAAATATATATGGCGGAGGGACTACAACCTACTTTTTAAAAGCGTTAAAAAAGAACATTCGCGTCAGATTCTCTATTTCACTACTTTCTTAAATTCACAAGTGATATTAAATTATAAGGAATAATTCGAAATATTTATTGTATTCATGGAGGTATGAAAAAAACCTGGTCACACTTTTGTATGAAACCGCTTCGCGGTTTCATACAGTGTGACCAGGTTTTTTTTCATACCTCCATGAATACAATAAATATTCGAATTATTCCTTAATTAAACACTAAGTAACTGTTGTGGGTTAGTAGGTCCACTTGTGGATCGTTTTAGTTACCAAAACATGAACCAGTATATTTGGATTGTTTGGTAGTTTATTAAATACTGGTCTTGATTAGCAGTGTAGACCCTGATCAGAGGGCTCTTTTAGCAGCCCTCTGATCTGGGTTCACACTCATTGCAAATGACAGTAATGAGTATATTTAAAACAGGCGCATGATGTTAAAAGAATGAAGCCGTCTGCTGCTATTGGGCGTAATTCTACCCCTTTAAAAATAGGTCTGACAACCCAAGTAGGAGATGTCTTATTAGGGTCTGTGTTTTTTCTTGCTGATCATAACTTTATGTTTCCATATTAGACAGAAGAATGATTATCAGTTACCACAAGAGTATTTCAGCCGAACTTTTCCGTCTTACGATGTTGTACATGTAGCTGGAATATATTTACTCATAACAAGCTTGCTCAAATTAAACACTGATTCTATGGTCGGGCAAATATGTATTATCTCTCACTGTATTTCTTGCGAAATATTCTTTAATTTTATACTTACAATTTCTCCTTAACATTTGTAAGAGGACTAAACATTTTCGCCGTCCGATTAAGACCTTAAATGTTTTCAAGAAACAATTGTATCGTTGCAAACTGCCAATTTTACCATTCAAGAGTTTGATAAACATACAATCTAAAATCTGCGTTAGAAATCAACATTCATTAGTAATTTAGATACCATGGATGTTTCACGTTGGCATCGGTGGCCACAATGCACTCAACTGCATTGCTTCGTTTCCAATCCATCACTTTATCTTTGCAAGATTTTCGATCATACATTCTGCCACACATATTTGATAGTACAGGAATAAAAAGAGAGTTTGATTTCCAAGCGTCTGGTATTTGTAATGTTTTACTTGCCTCTAGTCGCAACTGATCATAAACTTATCAATCTTAACCCTTTTACTACTTTGCACTTAGCTCAATCATATTTGCAAACAGTTTTGATTCTGATCAGACGCCGCTTAAAGCGGCGTCTGATCAGAATCCAAATTGTTTGCAGCTCAAACCGATTGTTCTTCGTTCAAATGCTTTAAAACTACGTTTTGAAAATTAAAATCATACGGCAATTGTTTTAATCTTGCAAAACCCGGGCAGTGCAAGAATTAACAGGTCTAAGAGAGGATTTTAAACAGTAGTAGACAGAAGAAACGCCATGTCTTGGCGCTGTAATGTAAAATCGGCAATAAAACAACAACCAGAGACAATACACATTAGTTTTATTTGCGCACTATGGAAACGAAATAGGGAATTTGGTACGTAAGCCTAGGATTTGAAAGATAAATATGTTTTATGCACCGGTACATCTAATGTGATTTCATTAGTACATCAATCAAGTTGTATTCTCAAATAGGCTCAGTCTTACTTGATTACACAAGTGTAAATTAGTATATAAAATTTGCTATGTTCACATATTTAAGGAATTCAATGAATAATGAAAATTGCATCAATATAGATACCCATGTACACGCTTTTATAGATAAGTAAACCTTTGATTTGTAATTCAGTATCGTTGAGATAGATCTACTATCTGATATGAATTGTAGACATTCTCTGAATCACAAACTGCTTCATGCTTATAAACAACAATAGACATAATGTTTGAGGTTAATTTCAAATTAAACAAATTTAACAGTATTTCAAACATCTCGCGATGTATAGTTAATCATAATTAGACGAAGACCGCAGAAGCCCTTTATGCACTGTTTCAGACACAGATCGGCAACTGGGTAGAACCACAAGTCGACTGGATGGCTTCCCTATAGAAATAGTCCAAGTGCCCGGACCGGAATTCGAACCCGTATCAATGAGTAGCTTATTGATTGTCAGTCACAGTAACTTTACCACCAGGCCACGGACACCCACGAATCATACAATAGAGAAGACATATTCTTTCCACTTTAAAACGCAAACAAAACACAAACACATGCAATTGAATTAAAAAAAACAGTGTTCCTTTCCTACAACGGCCCTCAAAACAACGATTCCTTCCTTACAACGACCATTGTCGCAGTTCCCTAAACACGACATTTATGCCCAATATATTCACGACTGCAATGTCGTCTGCTTAAAATTGTCGTATAGCTTGAATCCATATCAGACGCCGCGTTACGCGGCGTCTGATCTGAATTCAAGCTGTTTGCAAATGTAAACTAGTGTCCCTCTCTATAACGACTCCCTCTGAACAACGAACATAATGTGTGTCTCCCATTGGGTGTCGTTTTAGAGAGGGAGCACTGTATGGCTAATATTTGAAACTTCAGACTATATATATTAATATGAGTGGCACACAGTGTTTAGCCTAATCAGAGGCTGGGTTTCCCGAGGAACCCATTACATAGATGCTCATGCACACTACTTTTTGGTTATAAAAACATTTTGTTTAAATCAGTATCATTGAGATATTATCTGAATCTGATATAAATTGCAGACATTCTTTGTATTACAAACTGCCTCATTGTTAATCTAAATGGGTTTATACAAATTGGTTACCCGGCGTCTGATCTGGCTTAAATTGTTCGCAATAGAAATGATAGTTTTATCGCAAACGTGTTCTTGTGAAAGAATAGCATTATGTTCAGTAGCAACACAAATAAAGTCGTAGCCATTTTCTTTTAATGCTACATGTAAACACATGTAAAGCAGGAACCTTTCTTACGGAACGTCGTACGACAAATATTATCGTAAGTCAGGTTCTTAAATGTTCAATTATTATTTATTTCTCCATCTAATCCTCTCTAGTGACATCTCATTTGAATCATCTGGAAAAGACCATTCCAAAGAGATGTCACAAGCAATGATTAGATGAGGAATCACAGAAATTAGATGTATTTTAAATGTTTGACTTACAAACGTTTTTATCGTACGGCGTTTCGTAAGACGGACCCCTCAGACAGCTTTATCACCTGTTTTCAGACAGATTTGTGTTTCTTCAGACAGAGGCCGCTTAACCCTTTCACTGCCAAAGTAGTTTTGAGTTTTTTACCCCTACACCGTTATTGTGTCGTCTGCTTCAATATTATTGTCTGCAATATCATTTCAAAGTTAGAATTAAGAGAGTATGACATAAGAAATATCGAAACGGGTGTCAAACAGTTTTGATCCTGATCAGGATCAAAACTGTTTGCAAATTCCACTTTAGGCGATTATGGCGGTGAAAGGGTTAATACAAGTTTGACTTTAAATGTTGACAAACTAATGAAAAGATGCTGATTTGAATTTGATAAATAGCTCAGGCAAAACAAAACAATGATACATGTAGGTAACTTAAGTTCTTAACACATTCCGTTGTTTTGAAGATCTTATAAAAACGCCTATCGGGAAAGTATACTTATTTTTTTCTTTCCAAAAAACACGCGTTTGTGCTAAAACCAAAAAAACACAACTGCAAGTAGTTTAGAGCCTGATCAGACCACAAACTGATTGCAACTCAGAAAAAAATTGCTAGACATTTTCAGAATGGTGCGTATTTAACAAGTTATTGTATTTCGTTGCATTTTCATTTAAACAGCAAAACAAAATATATTGTCCATTTTATAAGTTTTGAAAAAGTTCCGTTTGATTAATTTGCATTTGGTTAACAAACCACAGGTCTTCCAGAAGAATTTCAATACTGTGATATTTTTATTACCAGCATATGTTTCATTTCAAACAGACATATTTCAACTATAAGACATATTTCAAATGTTATAGCTCATCACATTCTGTTACATTACCCCCTAGATACATGTGCTTAGTATCATAGTATCATGGTTTATGATTTATTTATTCAAAGTGTATGGTATATTTATCATTTCAATACCCTTTTTGCACAAGAAGATTTCAGCTTGAACTGGAATTTAATATTGCATTCCTGGCATCCTAA
This sequence comes from Gari tellinella, assembly GCA_922989275.2. Classification (NCBI taxonomy): domain Eukaryota; kingdom Metazoa; phylum Mollusca; class Bivalvia; order Cardiida; family Psammobiidae; genus Gari; species Gari tellinella. The sequence goes on from OV277866.1 coordinate 55,203,235, forward strand.
ACTCTTTACTCCATATATACTCATTTTTACGCCTAAAATCTATTTCGCTACTGAAGAAATAGTTCCAATTTATACATTCATGGATTATTTAAGTCATGAATATGTATCATTAGAAATGTGTCCTATAGTATACATTGTAGTAGCAAATGGTAGTTTAAAACAGGCTGGAAGTAAAGCAGAATGCGCCTTCAGGCGCATTCTTCTTTATTTGCAGCCTCCTTTAAGTGGTGTTCACCAATCAACAGGCTATGGGGTAAATTGTTAGATATCTTTACATACAGTGTTAACAACTCAACAGACATCTGGAAACGCCAAACATAAGCGGTGTGGATAGTATATTACATTTTAGAGCCTCCATCGCAAACGACGATTTTAGTTAATTCTGAAAACAGTTAAGATCCATATAAGACCCTGTGTTACACTACACTCATATCAATGCTTCTTTAATCAAAACTTTACAAAAATGAAATGTACATTAACTTGCAGACAAAACAGTTCAACATACGATATTTTACTTCAAAAGGATTACAGCAGACGATTGAATCTGGTAAGGACCAGCAACAACGTATACTTGAATATCTGCTAGGATTGATTCTGTTTAAACATATTTTTATCGTATGATGTTACATCTCTTTATAATATAGACGTTTTCATTGACTTATTTGTATGAGAATGTCAAAAGTTTTGATCTTGATCAGACGCCGGGTTACAATCCTGTTTGCAACTGAACTGTGCACTCAGGCTATGACGATAAAGAGGTAAAAACCCTTAGTCGAACACAGACTACTCGATTCACCTAAGTAGAACTTACTTTTTTTCAAAGTTAAAACGTGACTGGGTCACGTTTTAACTTTGCACTAAGGATGTTTCTCTTTGCGAGCTCGAATTGTCAAATATATTTTTCCGTTTCATTTAAACGGGAAAGGAGCGCGTCGTATTTCCAACTTTATTGAAATTCTTACTATCGATAACTTAAAGAAAAGGCAAACCTGATACATTCCCCTGTCATACATCTTTCTCGGAGTTCAAATGGTGAAAGGGTATTAATGCAAAGTTGCCCATGTCAAGGTTGATTGAACTCGAAGCAATAGGATTACATGTATTATGAAGCATTTGTTTGTAGTTGATATATTATGCTTGATTTTAATACCATTTGTACTGAATATTTGTATTATAATACATGTATCTAACATGATGGATCATGCAACATATAATTGAAGTATGGGTTTGAGATCTTCTGTAACAACAGGTTATATGCAACTAAAAAACAGGTTATATGTTATGTAATGTTATTAACCCATTGGTGCCAACGATCCCATATATGGGACATAAGCAAACAGTGAAGACTCTTATCAGACGCCGTATTATGCAGCTTTTGATCAGAGTCTACACTGTTTGCTGATTAGAATTTCAATATAAAACAAACGAAAATGAAAATTTAGACCAGGCACTTCTTAGAAAATAATGGACTAATCCAATCTATAAGCATGGAAGAATTCACTGAGCACAAATGGGTTAACTCTGTAGCCCTGAGTATTCCCAATGGGTATTACTCTTCGCGGACACACTTTTTGTAAAGGACGAATTTACGCGGCGTTAGGGCTCTACGAGTTAACATTTCATCTCTTACAGTGACTCATGCAAATTCAATCCACTAAAATATATTTTCCTTGTTTGAAAGGAAACCACAACATTGTTTCTTCACCATTTACCTCATAGGAGCGCCTTTTAGCGCATATAATACATTCCTCCACTGAAGAAAATAGTTTAAATTTATTCAGTCAGGAATATGTGTTGCAAGTAATAGTTCAATATTCTAGTAGATTGAAGTTTAAAGCAGACTGAAAGGAAGGCAGAATACGTCATAAGGCGCATCCTGTTTTACTTTCAACCAGCTTTAAGTTGTCTCCTATCAGCAGTACTAGCAACAGGATATGGAGTGAAAGGTTAAATAAAACTTGTGCTAAGCAGCTACTTTATGGAGAAGGGTGACAGGTATCTATTTAGAGATAGACATGGGAAAACTCGAAATTTCTTGTATGAGTCTCATGTTTTTAGTTTAGTCCAGTAATAAGCAGCCAATTATATTAAAAGTGATATTTCGACTTCCTTCTAATCCATTTAACAAGTATTTTACCTATGATACATATAAAATAGATTTGTCATTGCGAACAAAGTACAACTATAACATACCATATAACCTATGTCAAGCGGCCATTCTCTCTGGCATTTATGCGAAAAACAGGAATACATATTATAAAAGCTACTAAAGGAGTTTTCTGCATTTGTTGTTTTCCTGCATTGAACAGCTCCTTTTCTGGCAGGTCATTGGGTCGTTATAACATCATCTCTCCAAAATGACTGCTTAACATAATATAGTTATGCCTGTAAAACGAGTGGTGTCAAATTGCTTTCCTCAAATGGTGCACATCAACTATTTGTACGTTAGAGGAGGCGTTATTTTCTCCCAATAAACGAGTTCATGCTAACATTGCGGAGCCAGATCGGCTGGCGTCTGCTCAGACTCCAATCTGCTTGCCACTCGTTAAAACTATTCGTCAAAAATGTCAAGAAAGATAAAAAGTAACATTTTCTACAGTTTATAACATTGTGTTTGCGTTTCGTTTGAATTTAGATGGGAAATTCTCCACTGTACAAGCTTCTGTAGCGTCTTTTGTTACATGCTAGTATTTAACACACCGCTTTGTTGGCACGCCAACGCAAACTCGCATACCATGAAGGTGAACACTGTACTCTAACTACATACTTAGTGTTATTGTTGTATCCAACTTGTGACTTGTGCTAATGTTAAAAAGCCTAAGAATTCATAAAAGTGTTTAACAATAGGTTTCGAGCGTCCATCAGTTGAGGTCCTGCCAAGAAATAAATATTTTAGGACATTTTGACTTAGTAGATAGTCAACGAACGTATATTGTATTCTGATAAGACGGACACAATCACTGTCTAATACTATTAATATGTTTACTAAAGATTGTAATATTATCAACGGATTCAAAAACATTTTTTTACAAATTTTGTCTTCTCCCAATCTAACATGTTATGACATTCCTACGCAACATACCTAATACGATATAATTATGTAATGTTTGTTTTGCAGAGGAAATAAGACATTTTTGTGAAACACGGTACCCCTTGGTGGTCAAAGGTAACATTTAGTCTACCTAACCTTTAAATGTCATTGGCCTTTTTCTGACATGACCAATCTTGAACTCAGCTTAATGGCTACTTGATTGGCTTGAGGAAGTACAAATATCAAATTAGAAGTGTTGTTCACATGTAGTTAACAAGTTTAAAAATTCACATGCAGTTCTAAAGTTATTGCTTAGTTTAAAGTTGAGGTCAGAAAGACATACCGGTACACACAGGTAGAAAGACCAAAACATTTGCACAGGGGGACGTTTAAGTAGAGTCTCACTCCATGTAGATATCATATCCAAGATATAAAGTTCTGACAATAGTCGCACATTCATGCTTGCTCTTCATTATTTGCAGATAGTTTTGGTGCTTTGTTAGATAGTGTCTGACACGAAACTTTTTTGAGATTGACAACTGTTTGAATCACATTCACCGACATGACGTCATCTGGTTTCACAATTATCGTCTGCTTCTACAAATCAAAATTGTATTTGAGGCATTGTGAAACATCAATGCAGTACATGTACATTGCTGAATAGTTTAGTATTTGATAAGACGCAACTCTACAGAAACGGTGTGCCATTTCCCCGATTATAATAATGCTTACACCCATTATGCAGATTGTAGACATATTTGCACGCTGTCTCATATGTTTTGGTCCAAACCTGTACTAATTATCGAAAACAAGTGAGCATCTGGATCTTATTGCATTGCATGAACGATAGATAGGTTTCATTCAACCATTTCACTCTCAATGACGCCTAAAAGTGCGTTTGCAAACATTTTGGGTCCTGATCAGACGCCGCGTTATGCGGCGTCTGATCAGGACTCAAACTGTTTGACACTCTTTTCGAATTTTATTAGATCATATAACCTTCAATATAACTTTAAAACGTGTTTTGCAGACACCGGTATTGACGCAGACGACAATAAATGGGTAAAGGCGTAAAACTATCCCGAATAGTTGGATCATGAAAGGGTTAAACGAAAAGGACTAACGATTTCACCACTTTAAAGTATGCACCTGTAATAAACCAATTCAATGATTATACAGTGGAGAATCTGTTATTCTTTCCCTATAAACGCGTTTAAGCTAAAACTATTATTTGCAGTGCAAACAGTTTGGAGCCAGATCAGACGCCGGGTAACCCGGCGTCTGATCAGGCTCCAATCTGTTTGCCACCAAGATAAACAAGAATTATCAGAATTGTCCAAAAGTTGTACTTTTCTACGTTTTAGTGCTTTGCGTTTGCGTACGTTTGCGTTTAAACGGGAAAGAATAACAGATTCTCCACTGTAGTTCACAAACGCAGGTATATTAGCAAACAGTGTATACATGTACCCTCAATAAACGTAACAATAATCGGGTATGTAGAGTTTGCCATTTCATATAAAAGTATTTGTTGTATGAACAAAAACTGCAATGTCTTTAGACAAACCCTTGTACACGTATATCTGTAATAATAAACAGTGGAGTAAACATTATTCTTTCCCGTTTTAACGCAAACGAAATGCAAGCGCAACACACTAAAATGTAGAAAATGGTGGCGTTTTGACAATTCTAACTAATCATGTTAGTCTGAGTGCCAAACAGTTTGGAGCTCCCCGGCGTCTGATCTGTCTCCAAACCTTTTTTGCAATTGAAATAAACGTTTTAGCGTAAACGCGTTTATTTGGAAAGAATAAGTTTTTTTCACTGTATTGCAGCAAGCACATAGGGAAAACTCATTGCAACACACATGCCTTTATTAGCTAACATCTTGTTTCAAAGGTTATTGGAGTGTTCTCGCGGAAGTGGAACAACGATTTCATTACAAAGAGACTATTTCGGCGAAACGTGTGACTATTTTGGTTGAAGATTCCCGCATGATATCAATTTAAATTATACAAAACTCTTTAGCCCCTGACTGCCGGAGTGCCACTAGCTGCAAATTTGTATTTGCTTCATTTTGATAAAATCAGACTTTATACCTTTTTTGCTAACAATGGTCCACTTTGAAAATCAAATAGTTTAGATCCTGACCAGATGCCAAGTAACTCGCAATCTGATCAGAACTTGAACTATTTTCAAGTGGCAATGTACATGTTGTAAGGTGCTAACGGGATAAACGTATAAGTCAAATACGTTATATTAGAAAGTTTCTTCGACAGTCAAGGGGATTTTATTGAATTAAAAAGACGGATGTAGTATATAGATGTACATATTTGTAAATATTTCTTATCTGAAATATTTTAAATGCTTTTTTCGCGATGTCTAACTTAATGAAAACGGATATACAGTAGAGAGGACATTATTATTTCCAAATAAACGCGATTATGCTAAAAAAAATATTTCCATTTCAAACATCTTGGAGCCAGATCAGACGATGGGTTACCCGGCATCAGACGCCAGGAAACCCAGTTTCTGATAAGGCTACAAGCTGTGTGGCGCTTAGATTAAAATAGTTAATCAGAAATGTAAAAGTCACTGTATAAAGTATTTCAAATATTTCAAACTTAAGTAACACTCATGTTTTTATGATAATAAAATGAATCTTTTAAAATTGCAACATACTGTCGATTTAAAAGCATGTTTATAAATTAGGTTTTAGTGTAGTAAAGGGACTCCTGTTGTTAATATAGATGCAAATAAATCATATTCTCATTAATTTCTCGCAGGATTCTTACAAGGCTGAAACGTTTCCTTTACGTTTTCTCTTACCGCGATTGTACGTCAATAACATTAAAAAGTATTTGTTTTATGCTCCTACTATTGCTTGACACTCGAATGTAAACAGCGACGTCATGTCAATGACGGTCCATATGTGTGTGTGTACTCTTCACTGTCTGCATTTATTCATTCCGTTGATCACGTATATTGTTTCCAAACGACGTTTGAATGCGCCACTAGGGCTAAATGTGCCGCTATCATCAGTCTGTATTTGAAAGCAAAAATATTCATATTTTTCATTTGCCGCTAACCCCTTATTGTGCCAAGCGCGACCTGGCAATTTTTGACAAACAGGTTGGATCCAGATTAGACGCCGCGTAACGCGGCGTCTAATCTGAATCCAAACTTTTCGAATAGTCATATTTAACTTTTCTAGAGTTTAAATAGCCGCGAAAATGATTTTGAATTTTTTCGCAGACGATGAATTTGAAGCAGACGACAATTCAACATGATTAGCGATAATGAAGGTTTGACATTACTGCGTCTATATTTAGTTTGTAAATAAATTCTCACGCTGATACCACCCTGTGAGTGTTAAATTACAATTTGTACAAATGGAGTTTGATCACAGTGCTCCCCCCCCCCCCTACAACGGCCTCCCAACAACGACTCCCTCCTTATAACGACCCTTTTTGTAGTTCCCCCAAACAATACTATTATGTCCAACCTATTCAATACTGCTATGTCGTCTGTTGTTTTTCTCAAAGTTACATAATGAATATTTTGACAGGAAAAACTTAATAACGACTGACAAACAGCGTAAATCCAGATTAGACGCAGCGCTCCGCAGCTTCTGATCTAGATTCAAGCTGTTTGCAAATGTAAGCCAACTTCCATCCGTAGAACGACTCCCTTCGTACAACGCACATATTTTTGTCTCCTATTGGATGTCGTTGTAGACCTGTGAAGAAGACGTCATTTTGTTTGATTAAGAGCGTTTCCGTAGAAATAATTGTATCCATTGTAAACAGCTAAGAGTCTGATCAGACCCCTGTCATCCGGTGTAAAGTTTGCTACCCAGATAAAAATAATCGCCAACATGCTCAATAAGCTATCGTTTTCTCCATTTAATTGCAGTATGCTCGTAAATCAAATTGCGTTTGCCTTTCGCTTTCGTTTAAACTGTAAAGAACAATTTCTTTTCTACTGTAACACCCTGTGGTTGATAACTCTCAACTGGATATTGATTATATCAAATGAAGAGCTACATTAGAACATGTGAATAAAACCATATTCCCAATAAAAACTAAACAGAACACCATTGGAATCACAACTTAGCATTAAAGTATACAGAAAAACACTGACCTTTTCTAGCTAGTATAGTTGGGTAACAGTTTTTGTAAATCCAAATTGCTAGTGAATGTTATAGCGGGAATGTTTTGTTAAGGGTGTAAAAATAGTCAACTTGATGTTTATCACATTAATGAAACATTACCAACCGTGCAAATGTTGGTTCCGGATGTTGATTTTTGTAAGTGTAAGGTCTCCTATTTCATTACATATCTACTGATGTGAATTTATCCTTACATTGTAATAGCATGTTCTGCTTACAGCTTGTCATCTGTAGCTATACTGTTACATGTAATGTCCTGTTATATCCATAACTGACAAACGAGTGGCAACCATTTGATTTACCGGCCATATTCCATGTAACTGAACCTCTGCTATAGATCTACACTGTTTGCAAGTTCTGCAAAGTATGTAACAGGAAAACAATATACAAACACACTAAAAACCGAAACCCATAAACTTTAAATAACCCGTTTACAAATATAACATATGGTAACTAAATATAGCATACATTGTGTAAAGTGATACCATTGACACCTAATGATTATATCTTAAATACCTACTACAGTTAAACCCGTGTAAAGCGATCGTTGAAATTAGTTCACAGTTAAACCACTTTTTCTCGATGCTCACACTTAACCTTAGTTTGGTTATTCGAGACACGTAACAGCTTAATGCTTAATGTAGAATAAAATATTCACATTGTCTTTATAGTGGGTACGGCATTATTCTTCCCCGTTTAAACGAAAATGAAACGCAAAGGTAATGTAATAAAAATTACATACAGTAGAAACTCTCATGATTTATTTAACCTAAGTTGCAAACAGTTTGGGCCTTGTTAGACTGGTACCCAGCGTCTGGACAGGCTCAAAACTGTTTGCAAGTTAGATAACTGAGTCAGCAAAAACGCGTTGATTGGGAAAGAAGAACGTTTTCTCAACTGTAGTGATGCGTCGCCGAAGTAGGTGAGAACTGTAATAAGAAAGTTGATAGAAATATAGCAAATTAATGCAGGACAAACTATGCCGAAAGCTCATATAGGAACATCCTGCATACTTTCAGTGTTACATACCTAGTTAGAGTATCTTCATTAAAAGGTCGTACATGTAGGTTCCACTGTAATCTCTAACCAACCATGCAGCTAAATGAACTACTAAATGGTGTGATATGTTCATTGTAGTGAAAGTACGTGTACAGTGGAGAAGTCGTTGTTCTGTCCTAGTAAAGGCATTCAATTTCCATGATTACATGTAACACTTTAGAGCTCTGCGGGGTTTTTTTTCGGGAAAGAGCAGATAGTTTCTCCCTTGTCGTTACGCTTTTAAAAAATTACCGCATTATTGTTAAATGCACGGTAAAGACCCACTACTATTAACACTTGCAGTTTGTTGAGTTTGATGCTTTATCCATGTAGTTTTTCTTAAAGCAGATATACCAACATAAGCAGAAATGGGAGCTTTTTTGATTTACATGAACTTTGTTTCCGCGGCTACCTGTCTTTAGAGTCATAAGTTTCTCTTAAATGTGATTTGTCAGTTATAGGGACTTTTCCTATACATTACATGTACGCGTATTTTGTACACGGAAGTTGATATAAAATAAAAAGTAATAGAGTATTTGCCTATCACATGATGTTATCTTTACGACGTATAGGGCTCGTTTCTTATACGATGTTACAGTGCAGAAAACGTTATTCTCTCCCAATAAACGCGTTTACGCTAAATTTATTATTTTCAATGCAAAAAGTTTGGAGCCAGATCAGACGCCGGGTAACCCGGCGTCTGATCAGGCTCCAAGCTGTTTGTCATCAATATTAAAATCAACTTTCATAAATGTGAAAAAAATGTTATTTTCTGCATTTTAGTACAATGCGTTTGCGTTTCTTTTGCGTTTAAACGGGAAAGAATAACATAATTATTCTCCATTGTAACCATTGCACCATAAGGATGTGAGACATGAGTCTCAACAAATTTACTCCCAAAACTGTCTGCTTGCAAGTTGTCGTCTGCTTTTGTCATACAGGGAAGACGTTAATATTTCCCATTTAAACGCAAAACAAACGCAAACGCAAATCAATCAAATAAAATAATGACAAAATGTTGACAGTTCTGACTATATATTTTAATATAAGTGTCAAACAGTTTGGAGCTTGATCAGACGTCTGATCCAAACTATTTGTGCTGGAAATATTTGTCTAAACATAAACGAGTGGATTTTTTAACGGGAAAAAAACGTCTTCCCCACTGAAAGTTCAGATTTTAGGCAGTTTGAGTCAAAAACATTTCGTATTATTGCCTACAAATTAGAATCCTAACCAGACGTCGCCTGATCCAAACCTGGATCCAATCTGTTTGAATATAACAGTTTTGTCGAGCTCGGCGCTGAATGGTTTGCCTTATCATTTCTTATCTTATCCTTCTTATCTCATTTATCCATTCGTCAATCCGACGTGGTTCAATGGTAACACATTCGACTTCGATACCAGAGATCATGAGTTCAACCCCTCGCCGGACCATGTCCTTCGGATGAGACTTTATAAACCGAGTTCCGATGCAACAGTTTTTATCATTGGGCATTCAAAAGAACCAGAGAGCTCTGTCAAAAAGGGTAGGGCAACGTGCCTTGGTTTTTTGTATCATCTCCCCTCTCTCTGGGCGTCCAATTAGCCCACCGTTGTAGAAAAGGACATATCAAACGAAACAAAACCAAATCCATCCATTCATCCATCTATATATCCATCAATTCATCTATCCTCCCATCGAACCACCAACCCACCCTATCAATTTATCTCTGCCTTCCTTAACCCATTACCCCACAAATACGCCCTTTTACGCTTTTAATTAATTCATCTACTGAAGAAAATAGTTCCAATTTATACTGTTACAAATTGAAATCATAAGAAATTTTTTCTGAATTCTAGTAGATAATAGCTTAAAGCAGGCTGAAAGTAAAGCAAAATGCGCCTTAAGGCGCATTCTGCTTTACTTTCAACCTGCTTTAAGTGGTCACATACATGTATCTTCAAAACAAGAAACAGGCTATTGGGTAATGGGTTAAAAATCTGTAATTTTGTTCGCGTTCCTACAGTGTGTGTTTAGCCACACATTTTATTTGCCCAAGATGTGTGCTACAGCTTTCAGACGACATAATTAGGATCTAATTTAAAGTCATACCATCAAACCAGTATTTTAACAACTAATTCCATTTTTAAGCAAGCTTTCCGAAAATTGAAAGTATGCCCTCAGGATTGAAGGAGATCATTTAGAAAAACTCACTGCATTGGATGGCGTGTACAACGGAGAATCTGTTATTCTTTCCCAATAAACGCGTTTACGCTAAAACTATTATTTTCAGTGCAAACAGTTTGGAGCCAGATCAGACTCCGGTTAACCCGGTGTCTGATCAGGCTCCAAACTGTTTGCCACCAAGATAAACATGAAATATCAGAATTGTCCAAAAGAATAACAGATTCTCCACTGTATTTGTAGTGAAGTACAGTAGGGAAAACGTTATTTTTTCCAATAAACGCGTTCATGCTAAAACGATTATTTGTTCTACAAACAGTGTGAACACTGATCAGACGCCTGGTGATCCGACGTCTGATCAGGCTCCAAACTATGAGTATTTGTATTATTTGTAAAACTCAAGTTGAAGAACTAACTCTGAGTTGGTAGAAACAGTCAACAAAACCATTCCCTGTTTAGAATTGGGAAAAAAAATACATGTGTGTTCAAACTATGGAGATAAGCAGGTCGTCAAAATGCGTTTTTAATATGGAAAGGATAACAAAAAGCTAATATACACCCTTCATGAGTTTTAAAGTTCTAAGTGCACGTATTACATGGTTAGTTTTACACTATATTTCACATTTCAAAGAGTTTAGAGACATGTCAGATGTTGAGTAACCTGTCGTGTGATCCGGCCTAAACCGTTGGATTTAACTCGTTCACTTCCAATGGCGATGAAAAACGCGTTTGCAAACAGTTCGGACCCTGACCAAACGCTGCGTACCGCGGCGTCTGATCAGGATCCAAACTGTTTGGCACTCGTATCGATATGTTTTAAGCCATACTACATTGAATCTTACTTTGAAACGATCTTGCAAACACCAGAATTGAAGCATACGACAAGAAACGGTGAAGGTGTAAAAGTTTCGCGAAAAAATTGAGAGTAAAGGGTTAAAGCCGTTTAGAAATAGTTGCAGTGGAGAATCTGTTATTCTTTCCCAATAAACGCGTTTACGCTAAAACTATTATTTGCAGTGCAAACAGTTTGGAGCCAGATCAGACGCCGGGTAACCCGGCGTCTGATCAGGCTCCAAACTGTTTGCCACCAAGATAAACAAGAATTATCAGAATTGTCCAAAAGTTGTTCTTTTCTACGTTTTAGTGTTTTGCGTTTGCGTACGTTTGCGTTTAAACGGGAAAGAATAACACATTCTCCACTGTATTATTTTCTGTATTTAGATGCATTGAATATGTGTTCCGTTTCGTATAAACGGAGAAGAGTGAATAAGGTTTCCCCATCATATGACAGTGCATGAAAACCTGGCCTTAATCTAATAAAGCTTCTGATTTGAGTCTGAGATCGTTTTCAAGCATTTGATTGGTTCATATTTGAACTTTAGCTTTGAAAAAGATCATGTCTGATCAATCAAATGCTTTAGAACGGTTTCAGACTCAAAGCAAAAGATTTATAACGTTTAATTCTGTTGCAATGCTTATAAAGCATTGAGAAGAGTTAGAACGTTCTTAAGCTATTTATTCGACAGATTTGAGCACAATGCTCAAATCTGACTGACCAAAATTTTGAGCAACATCTCAAAAGCCTTATTAATGAGTAGGCTCTTCAGTATTTACATTAGCCGTGTTTTGTTTTAATATCTTCAGTAGTTTGAAACCCACATGCACTCTCCCTTAAGTATTAACTTGACAGACTTGCAATAGGCTAGAACTTAGAGATGATTAATACATAATGAGCTGTGATAGTATTCTAACAGTAATAGGATTGAATACTATATCTCCTCGAGTCATTTAGATTTCATCTTTGAGTATGCAAATACAGTGTAATAATGAGTTTGCTAATGAAACAGTTTGTCTTTACTTCGTAGATACATTGAAAAAGATGTTTTTCTTTCCCAAAGAAAACCCGCGTTTCCGCTAAAACTATACGTCCCATTGCACACAGTGTTGGACCAGCTCCAAACTGTTTGCCACTCAGATTAAAATGAATAGCCAGATTTGTGAAAATTTGTCATTTTCTGCGTTTTATATTAAGGCGTTTGTATTTCGTTTGCGTTTAAACGAGACACAATAGCACCTTCTCCACTGTACCCGCAAAAAGTCATCAAATACCTTTTGGAAAATTTCACATGCTACATTATATTTTGTCTACAAGATTCGACGTCTGAAACATTCTCAGAAATTATTTATCTGCATTTTCCTACAGAAAAGAAAGTCCAACAGTAAATCGGCGTCACATCTTTTTCTACCATATTAGCAACAGGTATCACATATTTTTTCGAAGCGTGCAAAAGGTTAGTCCAAATACATGTACTACTATGACGTCATCAGCTTTAAACAATTGTCGTCTGCTTTTATTACTCAAATCCAATCTTTAGCTATTTAAGCAAATAAAACGAGTGTCAAACATTTTAGATTCTGATCAGATACGTCGTCTGATCAGGATTAAAACACTTTTTGCATAACCTGTTTACTCGGGGTACCTGCAATCAAGGACAAACGTCAATTGATAAGAACACGTACTTGTTGGATTTGAGTCAAACTGGAGTTGGCATACGTAATGTGGAGAATCTGTTATTCTTTCCCGTTTAAACGCAAACGTACGCAAACGCAAAGCACTAAAACGTAGAAAAGAACAACTTTTGGACAATTCTGATAATTCTTTTTATCTTGGTGGCAAACAGTTTGGAGCCTGATCAGACGCCGGTTTACCCGGCGTCTGATCTGGCTCCAAACTGTTTGCACTGTAAATAATAGTTTTAGCGTAAACGCGTTTATTGGGAAAGAATAACAGATTCTCCACTGTACATGTATAGTCAAAATTTGGTGTCAATACATTTCACTGTTTTCGAACTGTACTTTAAATTGAGTAAATCATAGGTTTGGTAAATACTTACTTACTCATGTATATTCTAGCCAACGATTGCAAATTACAATGCTCCCTCTCTTCAAACGGCCCTCCACACAAATACTCCCTCCTTACAACGACCATTGTCATAGTTCCCTTTAGCAGGACAGTTATATCTAACATATTCACGGCTGCGATATCGTCTGCTTAAATTTGTCGTTTGCCTTTTTTCTCAAAATTACATAATGCACATTTTGACAGGAAAAACGTAATGACGAGTGACAAACAGCTTGAATCCAAATCAAACGTCTGATCTGGATTCAAGCTGTTTGCAAATGTAAGCCAATTTCCTCCCTGTAACGACTCCCTCCGAACAACGCAGATAATTGTTGTCTCCCATTGGGTGTCGTTGTAGAGAGGGAGCGCTGTTTCTAACGGCTATGGCTAACGCAAAACATAATATACTTTTCATTGATGATTGAAATTACAAATTATTGTACATTAGATTATGTGGTGGAAATACATTAAGACAATGTCACACGGTTCGCAGATACAACGGAGATAGTATATTTGTTCATTGAAACAAACTGAAATGCAAACGCAGTGCAATAACATGAAGAAACTCTCAATATTAATTTTTGTGTGACAAGATGTTTGGATCATGATCAGACGATCTGATCTTGTTCCAAGCCGTTTAAAAGTGTCATCAGGGATTCAGTGTAAATGCATTTGATTGGAAAGAATCACGTCTCCTACACTGAGTGTGATTTTTTCCGGTCTGCGTACCGTTTAAACAAAACTATTGGAGGGCTGCCATTTCTCCGAATTTTTCCTAAATCTTCGGATTTTTTTCTAGTACATGGTAGCTTAAAGCAGGCTGAAAGTAAAGCAGTATGCACATCAAGGCGCATTCTGCTTTACTTTCAACCTGCGTTAAGCAGCCACGTATCAACAAAACTAGAAACAGGCTATGGGGTAAAGGTAGGATTCGTAAAATCGCGCTTGAAAAATTCAAATTTGGAAATCTTAGGATTTTTTATGTCAACTTATGGCAGCCCTGCTATTGTAGTTACAAAATAATACAGTTGAAAATATGCTATTCTTATCAGTTTACGGAAGTACACGTAAGTAAAGACTATTGCAGGTTCTTGAAGATATTTAAGATTGTTTATATCAAAATTGAGAAACGTTTCGAGTCTGATCAGACGCAGGGTTTACGGCATCTGGTTTAATTTTACACTGTTTGCAGTTTACATATACCTGTAGTTCATTAGTCATGCGGTTTGTTGGAAAAGTCGTATCTCTAATCACCAGTAGCTCAATGCTAGGCCAGAGATTATCAACTGAAATATTGAGTTATGTAGCCCCTGAGCATACGCCTAAACTTAAAAACAACCAGTTTGTGTTCTTTTTTCAAAATAACTACTACATGTATCACCTACATTATTTTTCATGACATTTGCGTTAACCTTATTTGCGTGAAAAAGAAAAACGCCCTACCTCTATATTTGTAAAACTACATTATGAATATAATGATGGGTGACAGTTTCATCCATACATTCCCATCAAACGAGCTAGACTACTATTCCTGTATTTCCATGTTTACAGCGTGCTTTTAGCAATACTGTAGAACCTGGTCGTAGCTTTAACCCTAACTTATGTGATTTCTCATTCACAAATAGTTGAAAGGAATACCTTTTGTATTAGACACTATACTGTGAAACCTCTCTACAGTGGAGAATCTGTTATTCTTTCCCAATTAACGCGTTTACGCTAAAACTATTATTCCCAGTGCAAACAGTTTGGAGCCAGATCAGACGCCGGGTAACCCGGCGTCTGATCAGGCTCCAAACTGTTTGCCACCAAGATAAACAAGAATTATCAGAATTGTCCAAAAGTTGTTCTTTTCCATGTTTTAGTGCTTTGCGTTTGCGTACGTTTGCGTTTAAACGGGAAAGAATAACAGATTCTCCACTGTATAACGACCGTTATATTTTGTTAATTGTATTTCAGACAGATGACTGGTTTAAGCTGTAAACGCAGGAGCTTTTTGTTTCACGTTTCCCTTACTTCAAGCTGTAACCTGACATTTATTACTCCATAAATCGTCTTTTAGTGATATTAATAAAGAGGTTTTACTGTATATCTTTCCGCGCCCATATACCTTATTGTCTTTTATATCATGTAATTTTGAATAGGCGATTTATTAGGCATTTGACATTGATCTAAAATATTCGTAAATGCAAATGTTGTCTGGTTTTATAGAGATGCAGTAATAATAAAACTGCGTCTGTATTGCATCTCTTAATCACAGCCATATAAATAATGAGATGACATTGAAATCTTTCAAAGTCTGTTTTAAATAAATAGATTAGTGCGATTTATTTTCCTCTGGGGCACTTTTATTCTCTGTTGCAATTATATGCCTGCAGAAATGTCAACAAGATGTAGTGTGTTGTCAGGCTACTTTGAAATTAATTACTGATTCTAAAAATATAGCCGAACTTCGATTATTCCAACTGGTTTAAGTCCAACATATCCGAATTTCAAAGTTAAAATAGGGCTAAGCCACATTTTTACTCTGTCTAATGGATATTGATTTAAGCGGCTTTGAAATAATGAAAATAACTGTTGTTAAGATACGAGTAAGTTCCGACTCAAGCGAGTTGGAGATACCAAATATCGACTGTAATCATTTGATTTTTATTTGTATATTGAGTACTTATATTGTGCACTTCAATCGATACAATTGAAACTTAGGAACATTCAAAATACATAGAACTATTGGACAAAAGACGGCGGTAAAAGATAAACGTGTTTAAACTTTGTATTGGAAAATTTAAAAAAAATCTATGCAAAACAGCTTTAAAAGACAAACTAATTACTTGTGAGACATGTAGGGAAATATTAATTTCATCACTGTCATTGGAACAGTGTGAATCTTGTATCGGTATTTCTTTAGTTACATTTCCTATAAATTTGGAGGAAAACAATAGACGTAAATTCGACGAAATAAGTGTCAAACAGAGCAGGCGCTGTTTACTCGACATCTGCCCTGTGTTCATTAGTGCGAGCTACACAGAACCTATCGCCACGTACATCACGGCCCAGGACACCTGGTCATATCTCCTTTGGTCGCCCTGAGTCGAGAGGTTCGCGGCGAGAAGTTCTGTAGAGTTCGCGCTAATGCACACAGGACTGGTCTTGATCAAAACATTAAGCAGATGTGTCTTTTTTGTAAAACATTCCATTAGGGGTGAATCAAACCCATAAGCGAATTTTTCATAGTATCAAACTTGTTTTCTATCATTTTATTTTATATATATGGTGGTGTCCGTATTTTTAGCTACAGCGATTTGAAAAAGGTATGTCAAATTTCGACTTTTCTTTTCAAAACATACCCATTCAGAGTACAAGCTTCAGTAAAATCTATTTCAAAACAAAACGAACATGGCAATTTGGGTTTTCATTATTTAGTTCATGTCTATGGTGGTATTTTCACGTATAGAAACCAAATTTAGACAAAGCATGCACCAGGTTTGAAAAATATGGATCCTTGAATGTCAGAAATATGCTTTTTATAGGGCATGTATTTTATGTAAAAAAGTAAAAAAGTTTGAAAATGAACTAGTTCTCTACCAGATGAAAGCCCATGCTAAGGCAGTTTAAAATATGAAAAGAAATTGAAAGGTCAGTGTTGAAAAATTTGAGTTATTAAAGAAAAAAGAGTTTTACAAAATTTACAAAACAAAGTACCATATTGATGATATTTAGAGCTTTATAAATTTCACATTTGGTGCCTGTTTTCTCTTTAATAAGTTTTTGTATGAAGAAATACTACCATAGACAGGATATAAATAACATGAAACCAAATTATCATTTTTGTTTTTATTTGATATGGATTTTATTGAAGCGGGCTGTTTGAAAAGGACAAAATAGGCCAAAGTGGGTGGGGTAAATTTTACATGACCGTAGAGCCAAATGTTGTTCACCAAAGTCTACACTTTTTCTATTTTTTCATTCATCTTAAATAGCTCTTCAATACAAAACCATCATAGAGTGTTTTCATATACTTTGAAAAATTCCCAAATTCATGAGTTTCATACACCCTTAATATGGCTTAACCATTTACACCACAAATACACATTTAACGCTTCCAAATATTCATAAGTTTAAAAAGTTGTTCCTTGCTAGAAAGTATGAAAGTTTAATACATGTATAATAGTTTTTTGTATATTTTTCTAAACGGAAGCTTAAAGCAGAATGACCCTTTAAAAAACATTATTCTTAACCTTCAACATAATTTTAGTTATAATCGGAATATGGGGGCAGCGGGTTAGGCAACAACCTGGCTGCAAGATGGCAACACAGTATTGTTTGTCATAGACGTGCATTCTTCACCAATACACGTCAATATACTCGGTATCTAATCAGACCACACAGTTGGTCACACTCAGATAGCCAGTGGGTATAACGAATCAAAACATGACCCCTTTCGTCTTCTGAAAAGAGACAACTATACTTTTACAAAAAGTTACAAACGGACGGACGGACGCACTGACAGACGAATGGACACACTAACATATGCAGTCTAAACATATGTCTGAAGGGTACAGAAACTGTCAATTATTGCATTGTGTTATAATATCGAAAGAATAATATATTAACCGCTACAATAACGGTACCTTTATTTTACTGTACAATCAATATTGCTTTTACGATCGCTTATAAAGTAAAGGTAACATGGATACATGTACCTTTTGGGGCAGGTGATTGCTTAATGTAGGATAGGAAAAAGCCCCTACAAGAGTTTTCTGAGTTATTCTTATCCTGCATTTAGCAAAGACGTGTTTTTAAGACAACCATGTTTTAGTGGTCGTTAAATACAAGATTTCTGTACTAGATACAGTGGAGAATCTGTTATTCTTTCCAAATAAACGCGTTAACGCTAAAATTATTATTTGCAGTGCAAACAGTTTGGAGCCAGATCAGACGCCGGGTAACCCGGCGTCTGATCAGGCTCCAAACTGTTTGCCACCAAGATAAACTTGAATTATCGGAATTGTCCAAAAGTTGTACTTTTCTACGTTTTAGTACTTTGCGTTTGCGTACGTTTGCGTTTAAACGGGAAAGAATAACAGATTATCCACTGTGTCATTATCATGTGTGCCAATATTGACGTTAGACAGTTGTATATTTATTTCTGGCGGCTCGTCAGGAAGCTGCATCAAGTGTATTGTTTATACATCTAAGCAGAGAAGATAAACATGACATCCATTGGGATAAACAAAGAAACCAGAGTCAGATAGAGCCTCGCTCGGTCGAGTTGGTTACAGTGGAGACAACGTTATTCTTTCCTATTTATACGCAAACGAAACGCAAACGCATCGCAATATAACGTAGAAACAGATAAATTTTCGACAATACTGACTTTTTATTTAAATTTAACGGTGGCAAACAGTTTGGCGTCTGATCTGGCTCAAAACTGTTTGTAATGGAACAATAGTTTAAGTGTTAACGCGTTTATTGGGAAAGAATAACGTTTTCTCCACTGTACGATAACAGTTTAATTGACTAACGTCTTTAATTAATTGCCTTTAGGTAGATTATAAATGTAAATACAAAGTCTGTATTGCCCGGGAATCGTTTAATGTATGTTGATAGTAACTTGAGCAACAAGTATTATCGTTAAAGAAAAAAAACCGTCACCTGACAAGGCTCCAAACTGTTTGCAATGGACGTGGTTATTTTTCTTGGATTTAATGCACATTTTTTTCTCCTCCACTGTAACATTCTTGTTTGTAAGGGTATAGTCAATTGTAAATATCGGATATGTCTATTTTATTCTAAGTAAAGAATTGCTAACACAAATAATACAGTGGAGTTCAGCGCCTTAAATTTCCACTTAACGCGTTTGTACTCAAAGGAAACATGTCCATAGCAAACAGTTTTGAGCCTGATCAGACGCTGAGTCACTCGGCATTCGATCAGTCTCCAGACTGTTAGACTTTTACAGAATTAGAAAAAAGCAATATTCATGTCGCCAAAACAGTTACAATCTGTTTTCTGACATTCATAACCCCATAAAACATCGTGTCACTCAGTTTAGGGATTAAAGGGCGTTATTCTTTTTAAGTCAGTGGTCGCTAAGTACAGCTTTGAATTTAATCCTATTCAATGTGTCATAAAACTGGAGTGTTGTTGGTTATTTTATGTTATTAGTTGCGTGATAATCATACTCAGACAAAACAGCTAACTGCACAAGTAACATCAACTCCTAATGGAATTTCAAACAAATACAAGTTTAAATTGCATCCAATTGAAACATATTTTGTAAATATCTAGACTAACGGATTTGATCGTCTGATGTTTGTGAATGAATTACGTCTTAAAATATAAGAATGTGTACTTGTAATTTCCATTTTAGAACATTTAAACACTATTAAAATATTTTGTATATTTTAAAAGCATATATCGCGTGCTATTTTAATATGGACATGGTCATATGAAGTTACAAAGAACATTTCAAACAAATATTCAAAAAATGACGTTCGTTTTGAATTCCAAACATGGCACTTGTCTCAAACTGTTTGCAATTGACACCAGAACAAATACGTTTTTGGGAAAGCTTGACACATTCTCCCCCTTTACAATAAATATAAAATATATGTTATAGTACAGTGGAGAATCTGTTATTCTTTCCCGTTTAAACGCAAACGCACGCAAACGCAAAGCGATAAAACGTAGAAAAGAACAACTTTTGGACAATTCTGATATTTCATGTTTATCTTGGTGGCAAACAGTTTGGAGCCTGATCAGACGCCGGGTTACCCGGCGTCTGATCTGGCTCCAAACTGTTTGCACTGCAAATAATAGTTTTAGCGTAAACGCGTTTATTGGGAAAGAATAACACATTCTCCACTGTATGATCATGTAAACAGTTGAGACCCTCAACTCGATCTCCCTTAACCCTTTTCTCTCTGAAACCTCTAATAGACAATTCTAGTTTTCAATTAAGTCCTGTCCATTTTGACTTATTTGGTTGATTTTTACAATATATGTCAAAATGGCAAACAGTGCAGACCCTGCTCAGAAGGCTCCTTTAGGAGCCCTCTGATCAAGGTATATACTGTTTGCATAGGACAAGTGTACTCAACACAGGTACATTACATACAAATAACGCACATATGCTAGGATATAGAACAAAAGGTAGAGCTATATTTTTCCTTGCATTGATACAGTAAAGGCGTAAAACGTATGTATATTGGATAATGGGTTAAAGCTAGGTCTTTGCCACGAACGTCTTGCTTTTTAAGCGAAAATATATGTTAAGTGATTGAAAACCCAGTATTTTCTTTCATTCCATTGAATTGTGCAAGCGTTTATTTTGTTTATAGCTGGATTACGTTGCTCAATAGGTACATGTACGAAAGCCGGACACCAGTAATCAAGGCACTAAGTTAATAATGGTTTGAGGCTTTTGATCTTAGCATGAGATCGTTCGCAAGTATTTGATTTGTCAGATTTGAGCTTATGCTCATATCTGACTAATCAAATGTTTGGGAACAATATCAGACTCAACTCAAATTCATTATAACATTGAAACAAGATCACGGAAAACCAGACGAATTTCTAACTCCTTAATACTTACTCTACATGCTTAACTTCAAAGAGGAGGTGAACAAAGCTCATAAGACAGGTGGACCAGTTTAACTCTTTCCTCCCTGAAACTTTAAATGGAAAATTCCAGTTTCCATTTTAGTCCATTTCTGACTTTTAAGGGTTTTTTTTGTCAATGTTTGGCATTATGACAAACAGTGAAGACCCTGATCAGAGGGCTCCTTTCGGAGCCCTCTGATCTGGGTCTTCACTGTTTGCATAGGACAAGTGTACTATTCACATGTACACTGTTTGAAAAGGACGCCTATAAGCGGGACAAGGGTTCAAAGGGTTAATGCAGAACAGTAGCAATATAAGGCAAATGTAATGCAGGACAGTAGTACTTTTAACTTGGTACAAACTGTCCCACACTTGGAAACCTAACCTATTTATTATCTCTGTCTGTAAATAAATACGAAAGACTCAAGCAGGAAACGCAACATAAACAAAGGTTTCGATTTTCGGATATTTTACTGAACACAGGAAGGGCAGGTGACTATTTAAAACTAAATGGCAAAAATGCAGATTTTTTTTCTGTAGGAGCTGTCTGTCTTACTATCATTTTGATTTAAGCCGTCACTTGTCTTAAACCCTGTCAATAAGCCTACATTTCAGTGGTCATATAAGAGAGGTTTTACTCTGCATGGACATCCGTATATTTCTCTTGGAGCATATTGCATTATTTGTTTATTTCGCTGATTATTTGGCTTGAAATGAGGCAGAATTAACACTTTCTATGACTACATTTATACTGTTTGTATATGACTCACTCTTGATATAGAGAACCTCCTGCAATAAAGTTGACGTAAGTTCAGAAACTAAATGATTTATCTGTGCTCCCGTGCAAGCATTTCAAACATTTATTACTTAAATATTTGTATTTGATATAAAAATGTTCAGCTAGCAATATCCTCAAACCTACACCGCAGCCCCGTAGGAAAACGACTTAAAATATTGTCCGTCACATCAATTTAAATTACAGCCAGTTGATAAAATAAAGTGTTGAATTAGATTTTGAAATGTCTGGCATTTATAATGCTTTAACTGCTTCAATTCCTACAAGACATTATGTTTATTTATCATAAGATAACGCGAGAATTTGTAAAACCTGAAAAGGCGCTACAAAGCACATACAAAATAATTTCAATATGCATCTGATGATGAATACAGACAAACATATCTATATATAAACAACGGTGCAAAGAAAGAAATACACTTAGCTATATGTTTGCTTTCGTTTAAATCCCAAACGTATTGTATGTTCATGTCATGCATGTAAATATTTATTTTAAAATATGTTTAATCCAACCTGTTAGAAAAATGCTTCTTTAAAATGTAATATCTATTATTATTGCCTTTTGTTTTGCGTTTAAACGGAAAAGTGTAACATCTTCTCTACTGTAGTATTAACCCATTTGTGTCCATGATCCCGTATATTGGACATAGGCAAACAGTGAATACTCTGATCAGAGTCTACACTGTTTGCTGTTAGGAATGTCAATATAAAACAAAATGAAAATGAAAATTTTGACCAGGCATCCCTTTGATAAAAACTGGACTAATCCAATACATAAACATGGAAAATCCACTGGGTGTAAATGGGTTAATGTCAGCTATAGCTCGTGCTATTGCGCAATGTTTTTGATGACAGAAAGGTCAATTAATCAGACTTTGCCTTACAAATCGGTATACACCACAAGTAAATCATCGAATCAGAGAACTGCAATTAGTAAAACGTATTTATACTATACCATAAACCAAATTACAGAATATGTAGATATGCTTAAAAACATATTTAAACCTATTTCATCAGCATTCAGTTTTAAACAAAGTTGTCTAGTTCGACTGTGATTCGAATATAAAACATTTCGTTTCTGTTTGTTCATGGTTTTTGTTACTTGAATTCAAATGTCTTTCATAGTTGGCTCTTAATTGAAATTGTACATGCCTTGAACAAAAAATAGATTAATTTTATTCTAACATTCGACAACAATACGTTTTTGGTTGAAACTGTAATTATAGTGCTTTTAAGAATGTGTTTTAGAATTCAGTACATTGTACGTTTTTATTTTAATTGTATTTTAATTAGCATTCGTAAAAAATTCTACAAAATGTTTTACCCTTGTTAATCGCTACTTGACTTTGCATACAATCAGTATTCATATTTCTGAAACTGCTGTTTTCATAGCCTGAAATTATTTTAAAGTGGACGTTTAAAATCTGCATTTGTCAGTACACGTAAATTTACCGAACTTTGTGGAATTATTTTGGTGTATCTACGTTTCATTACATTTCAGTAAGGCAAGGATGCCATAAGTTGACAAAAATCCTAAAATTTCCAAATTTGCATTTTGTAAGTGCGATTTTACGAATCTTACCTTTTCCCCATCGCCTGTTTCTAGCTTCATTTCTTTAACCCTTTCCCTTATAGAAGCGACTTTTAGCACATTCATTTTATTCATCCGCTGAAGAAAATAGTTCCAAATTATACCGTAATGAATATGTGTCATATTTAATACTTTTCTTATTCTAGCAGTTAATAGCTTAAAGCAGGCTGAAAGTAACGCAGAATGCGCCTTAGGGCGCATTCTGCTTTACTTTCAACCTGCTTTAAGTAGTCACATATCTTCAATACTAGAAACAATGCTATCAGGTAAAGGGTTAATGAAAATTCCTAAAGTTTTATATTGATGAATAAAAGCAGATGACAATTGTTTTTAGTCAGTGATGTTAGTGCAGTAAAGACGTAAAGACAATTCAGACTTTGCTTACATTTGCAAACAGTTTGAATCCAGATGGGACACATCATATATGTATCTTATCAAATTCACCACTTATATGTAACTGTGAGAGAAAACAGCAGACGTCAATCTTAAGCAGACGATAGTATTAAATAGTTAGACTTACTTATCCCGTTGAGGGAATTACGGCGAGTGTCGTTGTAAGGAGAGAGTCGTTGTTGGGAGGGCCGTTGTAGAGAGGGTGCTGTACCACATATATGATTTAGGTCAAGAGTAAACACCGAGGTACATGTACAGTGGAGAAAACGTTATTCTTTCCCAATAAACGCGTTTACGCTAAATCTATTAATTCCAATGCAAACATTTTGGAGATCAGACGACGGGTAACCCGGCTTCTGATCAGGCTCCAAAATGTTTGTCATCAAGGTTTAAATCAACTTTCAGAATTGTGAAAAAGTTGTTATTTTCTGCATTTTAGTACAATGCGTTTGCGTTTCGTTTGCGTTTAAACGGGAAAGAATAACAGATTATCCACTGTACTTGGCGTTCCATCTTAATTGAAACTGTTTGCAACCTTTTCACAAATTCACCCTGAGCGATGGAAATGTTAAATCTGGTCTGCATCTAAGTTAACACCAAACTAGTAATGCATGAAACATATACACGTTAATGTGGTTAGCCAAGAAACAGGCGAGCAATTCGCACCAGGCTTTCCGCAATAATTAAAGCATGTGGCAGGACTCGTAGAGTTTTCTCTACAACCTGTTCACACTGCCCAAGGTTAGGAACATGTTTGAAAACTCTTAATGGTTAGGTATTCACTAAACACATAACATATACATGTACCTACTCAATTAGATATTATTGTTTAGGTAATTATAATGAATAGTCATAACAGGATTAGTCTGAGATATGAAATAGTTGTTTTACTTTTACCTTTCTTATCTAGTACCATACAAGGTATGTTTCATAAACGTTTTCACGAACAATAAAGACTAAAGATAAATTGAACGCTTTTACACACTGCTTAAGGAACGCTTAACACATTGAATCCTAGTGACGAATATGTTAGTCCTGAACAAAACCTGTATTAGTTTAAGAGTACAGTGGATAATCTGTTATTCTTTCCCGTTTAAACGCAAACGTAAGCAAACGCAAAGCACTAAAGCGTAGAAAAGAACAACTTTTGGACAATTCTGATAATTCATGTTTATCTTGGTGGCAAACAGTTTGGAGCCTGATCAGACGCCGGGTTACCCGGCGTCTGATCTGGCTCCAAACTGTTTGCACTGCAAATAATAGTTTTAGCGTAAACGCGTTTATTGGGAAAGAATAACAGATTCTCCACTGTATACCGTTCATATGCAAAAAGTATAAACCAAGATCAAATGGACCCTGAAGGAGCCAAATAATCAGGATTTGTGATATTTGTAATTTTAGATCAGGGTCGACATGTTTGTAAAGGCGCCGTTGAAAGTGAAAGGGTAAAGGAGTCTGGGCCCGTTTCATAAAACTTCGTACGACAAAAATTGTCGTTAGTCAGATTATAAAACTTTCAATTATTATTTATTTCTCCATCTAATCCTGTCTTGTGATATCTTTTTGGAATCGTCTTGAAAAGACAGGATTAGATAACGGAATCAGAGATTAAATGTATTAAATTTTTACTTACGACAACATTTGTCGTAAAATGTTTTATGAAACGGGACCCTGGTCAGTGTAAGTACTGTTTCTTTCACTTTTAGGTCTTTAAAATATTCTTTAAACTGCTCTAAAATCCGAGTGCCTTTAATTTAATCGTGTCTTTAGGTTCCTACAAGGCACATTATAAATTGTTTTCAAATTTCGTTAACTTTAACCTATCGAACTATTCTCGCTGGACGGAAACACGATCTTCATGTCTTGAAATCCATTCCATGAAGTAGGCATTTTTATATTTAGTCTGGATAAACAGATAGATTACACTGCCAAGTGCACTTCGGGATCCATAACGACAACTAGAGATGTTTCTTTTTAAGTACAGGAAACAGAACAATGTTTCAGGGACTAAGGTCTGACGAATAAGAAAAATGAGGGAGCTGAGCTACATTTTTCCTCTTTCAGGAAGTCTTGGACTTGTGAGCAAGGGTCAGTTTCATAAAACTTCGTACGACAAAAAACTTTCGTAAGTCAAAACTTTAAAATGCATTTAATTTCTTATTTCTCTATCTAATCCTGTCTTGTGACATCTTTTTGGAATCGTCTTTTTAAGACGATTCCAAAGAGATGTCACAAGACAGGATTAGATGGATTACATGTAATACATTGTCCGGATTCACCGATAGAGCGAGTGTCCATGGACAAAGTGTGCAATAGTCATGGGTTAAAGCTGCTGGACATGTGCAAATCGACGTCCGTTAGAATAGCCAACGGTAGACTGGGCAAAGATCATGGTATCGGGTCATTTACCTATGCAAATCAGCAAGGCTCAAGTGTTATTGATTATTTATTGTTATGTGTAAAAGATTTTATTTGTATAAACGAATTTCAAATAGACGATTTCTGTGAATGGTCTGATCATGCATCTTTAACTTTCAGTATACCATGTATACTGTTATAAATAAGAAGCATGAACAGTTTGAACGTACTGATATTAGATGGAACGACAGTTTAAAGGATGACTTTAGGCGGGGACTTATATCTAAGTTGCCTTTGTTAAATTCATTAACACAGAATGCTGATTTTAATAGCAGAAATGGCACAAATACATGTATTTCTAGTTTTACTGATATTATAAATAGTATTGCTGAACCGTTATTTAGTAAAAATAGAATAGTGTCGGACAGACCGCGTGCACATAAGAGTTTATGTAAAAAAGCAGAGTGGTTTGACGCAGAGTGTGTAGAAGCTAAGCGTAAATATGTTAGTGCACGAAATTCTTTCAATTTTTGTAAAACTGATGAAAACAGGTGTAATATGGTCACAAGTAAAAGTACATACAAGCAGTTAGCACGTAAGAAAAAACGCCGTTTTGATTTAAATAAGATAAAGGAAATTGAACGATTACGGCATTCTCAGCCGAGGAATTTTTGGAAACATTTTTCAAACAAAGCTTCGAAACAAAATAACGGCATTAGCACAGAAGATTTCTATGAACACTTTTCTAATTTAGAGTCTAATTTTCCGTCAGTCTCTAATGATGACGCGGAAGAATTTTGCTCTAACTTTGATTTTAACGTAGACTCTTGTACGTTCGAGGAACTTGATATGCCGATAACTGTATCGGAAATTACTCAGGTAATACATAAACTAAAACGGAATAAAGCATTTTCTGCTAATACACTTTTAAATGAATACTTTATAGAATCATGTGATATTTTAGCCTCACATATGGTTGATATTTTTAACGGTATATTGAATTCGGGTTTTTTTCCTGAAACGTGGACGGAGGGTGTAATTATACCACTTTTCAAGAAAAACGACCCTAGTGATGTTAACAATTATAGGGGTATAACATTAGTAAGCTGTCTTTCAACGATTTTTACAGGTGTATTGAATAAAAGAATGTCTACCTGGGCAGAGAACAATAGCGTCACGAGCGATGCACAATTTGGCTTTAGGAAGGGTCGCTCCACCATAGATGCAATATTTGTATTAAATGCTATTATACAAAAGATATTGGGTGAAAAGAAAAGATTGGCATGTGCGTTTATCGATTTTAGAAAGGCATTTGACAGCGTGTATAGGAATGGCCTGTGGTATAAATTATACAATTTGGGGGTTAGAGGTAAAACTTTGCGCATCATTCGTGACATGTATACAAAGGTGAAGTCCTGTATAAGAGGGTGTAGATCCTATTCAGATTTCTTCGAAAGCGCAGTGGGGTTAAAACAAGGGGACATAATCTCACCGATAATGTTTTCTTTTTTCCTTGAGGATCTTGAGTTATTTCTACAGGATGACGTCACTAATGTATTAACACTAGATGATATTGTTTTTATCTTAATGTTATTATCAATAAGGTTTGACCTGACGGTCATCACTTTCCGTCAGCTTTCGTTGGTACAATCGGTGGTACAATCGGGAGTTTCCGGATACTTTATTTATAGATCTCACGATATATACCTTAGCCGATAACCAAAAGTCACTGTGTTGCAATAGCTGAATGGATAGCGTTAATGACTCCTGTGGAAGGGTCGTGGGTTCGATTCTCGGTACTGTTTTGTAAACTTCGGCTGTAAATATTTTTTTAGTATATTAGCCGTTAAAGTATTTTGTGTTAATTAAATATAGTATATACTTGTATTCAGACTGTATTTTTCCATTTTCATATCTTTTTCATTTCATTTCTGGATTGTATTTTTATATTTTTTATAAAGTATGCCTTAAACGAGACTAAAATAAATCAGTCAGCAATTTTTTTGAAAAAACGGCCTGCTGCCTGATGCCTTTTGATGCTTGACGAAATACAAAAGTAACGCATAGTGCTTTCTGGGAGTGTTTTGCATAACGTGGTGTTCTTTGGACAAGTTTTCTAGCCAAGTATTTCCTAGGCAATTAGCACTGTACTCTATTTCATATACATGTACATGCAATTGCATGAATGTCATGGTTTGCATGCGTCTATCCGCATTTTTAAAAAAATACATGTACATATTCAATAAATAATACAAAACTCTACCGGGGATCGAACCCAATACCCTTACCTTGGTAGCGCGGCGACCTTACCACTGAGCCATCACCGACAGTATTTATCTATAACCGATAACACAATTCCAGTTCGAGTCACCGTTGAATTGTCTAATCTCAATACACTGTAGTTGTTTTCGGAAGCTAGCGAATACCTTACGGAAAAAGACGGAATATGCATGAACCGTCAGGTCAAACCTTATCGACAATATTTGCTGATGATATGGTGATATTAGCCACTGACCACGAAGAGTTACAAAGAAGTCTTGATAGATTGAAATTTTATTGTGAAAACTGGGGCCTTGAGGTGAATACGGATAAAAGTAAGATAGTAGTGTTTAGGAACAGGGGTCGGGTAAAAGAAAATGAAACTTGGACGTATGGGGAAGATATTTTGGAAGTAGTTGATAATTTTAACTATCTTGGTACAGTATTCAATTATACAGGCAGTTTTGTTTTAAACCAGGAAACTCTGGCAGGTAAAGGTCTGAAAGCTTTGAATACATTACGGTCAAATACACGAAAGTTTGATTTTAAGTCAAAAACGTTATGTCAATTGTTCGATGCATTTGTAGGATCAACTTTAAATTATGCTGGAGAGATATGGGGGTTTACTAAATCAAAAGAAATAGAACGAATCCATTTAAAATTTTGCAAATATTTATTAGGTGTTAAAACATCAACTTGTAATATGGCAGTCTATGGTGAGCTAGGGAGGTATCCATTATATGTTAATAGATATGTACGCATAATAAAATATTGGTGTAAACTACAAATGTTTGATAATTTAATTGTAACTTCTTTGTATAGATCGCTGCTCGAGGGCTGTACCAATGGGGTTAAGAATTGGTTATATAATGTTAAGGGGCTATTAAATAATCACGGGTTCACGTATGTTTGGGAATCCCCCCCACTCAGTAGATCTAGACTCCTTTCACTTGATATTTAAACAAAGGGTGATTGATGTTTTTGTACAACAGTGGACATATTCCATTTATATATCGAATAGTCTGTATTTGTATAAGAATTTTAAAACATTGTTTGTTTTTGAGGAATATTTAAATGATTTTCCACGTAAATATCGAATAGCCTTATCGAAACTGAGACTGTCCTATCACCAGCTCAGAATAGAATCAGGACGTTACGATCGAAACAGAATTGAACGTAATCAACGGTTCTGCAACTTATGTAACACACGCGACATAGAAGATGAATACCATTTCGTTTTAATTTGCCCTATATATAATGATTTAAGAAAACGTTTTATACGTAAACATTTCTATAATAGGCCAAGTGTTTTTAAATTTGTATCATTAATGCAAACATGCAATAGTGGTGAATTACGAGCATTAAGTATGTATATACAATGCATTTATTTTACGTCAGTCTAAAGTAAATGTAAACGAAGGTTAAAATGGTACTTAGCATTTTAATGTGAGAAAACTGTATCGGAAACATATATAAACAGTTTGGACCCAGATCAGTCCACACATACGTGGGGTCTGATCAGAATCCAAACTCTTTGTCTTTGTTCTAATAGCGGATTGCATTGTTCTTATCTTCAAAGGGTTAAATTATATAGTGAGTTAACTATAAATATATCTTGATAAATGTGTTCATGAAAACTGATGAACTTTTATAGGTGTTGTATTAAGTATAAGTAGTATTAGGGCCGGTTTGCTTGTAAACAAAGATGATGTAATCGGCGGCCATCTTGGATGACCTACTTTTCTAAAAATAGGATAAACACGTGGGTCTATATATAGCCCAGGGTGAAGGTCTTGTGGGGGTAGCCATATTGGATTTGGGTTTGAACGGAAAAAAAGCGCGGCCATTGTGAATTATTGAATTTTCACCAATCTGGGTCTACACGGTATACAGAACTGACCTGTTTACGATCTGTTAAGATAGCCAGGGACATTGAGCGCCTGGTTCTTCCCTATCAGAGGCGAATCTTAGAGGTCTTGCATATAAGGTGTGTTCACATCGATGTTTTCAGTTCAAATGACTGAGATGTTTCTCCTTCATGCGCGGATAGAGGGCGCAATGTTTAAAATGACAGCATCGCTATATTTAGCTGGCCGGTGTTACAAGTATTGCATCAGCCGAGAAAAGGCCTAGGGCATTAACCCCCGACCAGGGAGAGTCCGAAAACACATTCACTCCAGGAAATGGCAGTCAGGCGTACTATTTTACAAGTCCAAACATGTCTGATTCCATCAAAGATCCATACATGTATGTCTATAAATAGAAAATGACGTTATGTTTGCCCACTCCAACTGGTATATAAGAGTGTAGGCAACAGTCATATTCATTCACAGTTACGCGCATCGTACAGAATGGATAACCACTCTAGCTTTGCCTTGGGGAATCAGCGATACGTAAAAGTGACTGAATGGAAAGGCGAAGTGAGAGTCGATCTAAGAGAATGGCTCAATGATAAACCCAGTAAGAAAGGCATCAGTTTACCCTTAAGGCGGTGGAAAATTTGGGTCGACTGCATCGAATGCTTAGACGAAGCCTTGGCAGAGAAGAAACACTACAGTAGTCACTTGGGAGGCAACGTTTATTGCACAGTAGACGAGGGCAGCGTGTGTGTGAGCATTAGACAATATTGGAAACCACAGGACGAAGTGGTGCCGACTAAGAAAGGCTTGTGTTTAAGACCCAACGAATACGCCAAATTGAAAGAAATGATACCGGTCATAGGAAAACAATTGCCTGAATTGAACTCGATTGTACCCTGTTACTTGCAGAGCGATCATATGAACCAGTTGGGCGCTTTGCGATGCGCCGAGTGCAACCCCAATTCACACGCGGACTGGTAATATCCAATCTGACACGGTTACTATAAATAGTCCACCAATCAGAATGGAGACAGCAGTATAAAAAGGCAGAGGTGACTAAGATCCACTTCACTCTTCACTGAAACACCGATATGAATACTACAGATGCTTGTCTGGTAAACAACATGTCCCAGAACAAGTATTACGAACATAGACTGAAAACGTTTGACAGTTGGCCAAAACAGATGATTCCTAACAAATACGACTTGGCGAAATGCGGGTTCCTATACGCGGGTCACGGCGATCAAGTGAGGTGTTTTCAATGCGGTGTCGGTCTACGTGATTGGGAACGAACGGACGACCCCTGGAAAGAACATTACAAATGGAGCTCAAACTGCGATTATTTGAAAATGGTTGGGTGGAACGATAACGTCAAGGTAGCCGACGTAGGATTTGGACAAGTTACCAAACCACCCAACAGTGGCTTTGGATTTGGAGTCACTCTGACAAAATCCCAGAAACCCTTTGGACCTAATACAAACTCAAATTTATTCTAAACTGTCCATGGTGTTCGTTTTGTAATATCAATGTATTGTACGATGTTATGTAATATTGGCGCTATATCGAAATAAACATTAAATCTATTTTATGCACTTGTGATTTGTCCAATTACCAGAGAGAGAGAGCGAGAGAGAACATCCTCTGACGTAGTTCTATAAATAGATAAACAGGTCTGGGCATGTATCAGTCAGATAAATGAGTGTAGCCAATCCCTATTCTTTTGATGACGTCATACAAAGCGTATAAAAAGAGACGTTTCTGGTGCCACAGTATCAGTTTGACCTCGAGAGTACCATGAGTAACAATCAAAGTATCGAGCACAGTACTTTAACAGACGACGAGTTGCTACAGTATTCTAAAGAACTCGGATTTAACTGGCAGCTCTTTGCGTTTCAGCTGGGTTATAAACTAACTCAAATAGACGCTTTGAAAAAGACATACTCTCAACATTACCAAACGTTATTGTATGTGATGCTGTTTAAGTGGTACGAAACAGTGGTAAATTGCTCCAAAGAAAATCCGAAGTGGCTTCTAGCGGCCGCTTTTTCACGCATCGACGACCAATGTACTGCCCTAAAGATTTTGGGGAGTTTTGACTTGATAAACACTGCGAAAACGCTCCGACCTTGTGTAGACACTGAACGTCATATACGTCAAATTCGCTTTTGAGAAAAGAAAATGATCACCAACGTTGTGGTGATGACCGAGACACATTGTGACATTGATCTAACAGTGCTAACCCGTAAAACTGAAAATATGATATACGATCCAGCCCGGTACTCCGGTGCCCAATGGAAACATCGAAAGATAGGTGGACATTGCATGGTGTTTTCTACCGGAAAGTTAATGATCAACGGAAAGGTCCATTCTATTACTGATGCCAAACGGAGACTTAGACGTTATGCCAGACGCATTCAACAACTAGGTTGGCCAGTCGCATTATCTACCATTCAAGTGGTGACCGTATCGGCTTCTTTCAAAGTTGAGGGACCTTTAGACTTACCGACAGTGGTGAAATATTACAAAGGACAGTACGACCCCGAGTTGTTTCCGGCGGCCATGTTTACTAAAGACTCTATTCATTTTACATGTTTTCACACTGGATCCGTACTAATGACCGGTATTAAACGTCAATGTCAGTTGAACGATATTTGTATACCCGTATTAATAGAATTACCCTTATTGTAAAGTACGATCGGTGGGACCGCCCTAATCCCCGACGTACTGTATTGAACGGGGCTAATAAATAGATCAGTCCATTACTATTTGTTTGTTTTGATTCCAATTCAAAGAGAGAGAGCTAGAGAGAGAGAGAGAGAGAGGGGCATACATACAGACAGACAGACGTAAAGAAAAAATAGGATATCCAAAACAAAAACCCAACAAATGTGCTTTCTTTATTCGCTTTATTTATACAAGACAAACAAAACATGTGTCCCATTTACAATATGTTACAATGACCAATGACAGCATCACCAATATTTACAAATATTCCTCAACAAAGTAGCGAATTTCACTTCTTCAGAAATGTTTTACAAATAAATTGGTCGTCGTCAGTAACATCAAACGTGGTTTTTCCGGTCCTATCCGTACACCGGAAGTCCCGGAGGCCTCATAGAAAAGTCTGGTTCAGGTACTGCTGTGAGGGGCCTCTTCTTAATGGCTCGTTGGTGATTCTGCTCGGAAGTTGACACTTTTCTTCGACGTTTGACTAATGATCTGGTCATGGGCGTCTTTCTAAAGCCCCTTCTTTTATTCTGAGCGGAAGTCGTCTCCTTTCTTTGGCGTTTGACTAATGATCTGGCCATTTCGATATCTTGGGCGATGGGTGTTACCCACGGGATAGACCTTCGACCCGTGTCCTTCACACGGCCATAACCAGTTTGCATGTCTTCCACTATATAGTGTCCCTTGTGATTTGGTTTTACTTTTCCTTCAGCCATTCTTTGGAAATGTCTTATCCACTTATCGACTGCAGGGCTTCTTTGTGAGGAAAATTTATCCTGATCCATATCTTCATCTTCCTCAAATCCTTCCCCGATAATTCCGTCGTCTGAATCATAGGATTCTGTGTCGTCCTCATCAAGATTCGCTTCATCATCGAACTCGCTCTTATTTTCGTCCGTAAGCCTGTGTCGGTAGGGCATCGGGGCTTCGTCGTCCGCGGTACCTTGTGTTTTTATCGGACACCAGGTTTTGACGTGCCTTTGCAAGTGATGAATATTAGATAATATTGCTCCGCAATCGTCACACGTGATTCTAATGTCACCCTGTGTTAGGCTGTGGATAGGCGCCACTGACTGCTGAGTCTGTGCTTTCGACGGGTCGGTGAATCTGGTTGTTTGGACCCTAGCTTCGGTTGTGTCTCTTATATCATTCAGGACACGGTTGCGCATACGTAGAGACTCCAATGTGGTCGGTTTCAAATCGATCAACAAGTACCCGTAAGGTCTGCTGACGGCCTCTTCGAAGCGCCGTAATAGCGTCTGAGAGTTACTCGGGTACATTTGTCTGGCCAATGTCATCACTTGCTGTTTGTCTATGGGATTGTTGAAAAGGACCAGATAATGGCAGTTGCGTCTCTGGGTTGGGTCTTTACTATAATATAGGTTCTGGTTGAGAGCGATGACCGACAAATTTCTATGGTGGCTGCCTTCCGTAAAGAGATCCGTGACTCTAGGGTCTTTGGCCGCCTCCGACGCCATATCGTCGAGGACTATTAGGTTTCTCACTCGGGTGTCGAGAAATTCATCCTTCTCTAGATTCCACGGGACGCCTCGCATAAATTCGACCGCAGGAAAGACGGACGTTTGTATGACGTCGTAGAGAGGCTGCCATCTTTTGTACAACCAAATAATGCGTTCAGGAGAAGGTTGAATGCGTTGTTGAGCGCTCTGAAGCAGTTGGGATACAAAATAAGTCTTGCCACAGGCCGTTGGTCCTGACACGATACAGGTAAAGGGGTGCTTTAAAGCAAATGGCAGTTGTTGTTGTTGTTGTTGTTGTTGTTGTTCGTCTTGTTGTTGTTGTTGTTGTTGTTGTTCTTCTTGTTGTTGTTGTTGTTGTTGTTGTTGTTGTTGTTGCTGTTGGTCCTTAGTGTCAAGTATACCTTTGTGTTTATGTTTCCTGTGTCGTTTCAAACTGTCCAAATAGGCGTACGAGTTGTGGCAGAGGTTGCAGGGATACATTCTCGTTGGTATAGATAACTGATAATACTGTCAACAACTCTCTCCCTCTTATAAACTTTGGTCATTTCTCTGAGCCGGATTTGTACAATATTTACTCTTCGCTGATCATTTGCGCTCGTCTGGTTTCGTCCGCGATAGTTACTATGACGTAACGTTCTCGTAAGATGACGGGTATCAAAGAATGATGTAGTCTTAGTAATGTCTTTTTTCTGGACACGTTGACGCTTTCACTAGCCAGTGTTCTCAATAGTCTCCGTTCTCTCGCGAACGTTTGGCTGTCGCGTCTTAGGGGATTGATAGTCCCATCCACGATACGTTTGATAACTTCGCTAAGGGCTTCGGTTTGACGCCACGTCATGTTTCGGAGCAATTGTCTCCGACCTCTCATCTCCCTCAAGGCCGTCAAGAAATTAAAATGTCTATAGACTCTAGAGTGTTCCATCGTGATGATGGTGCGTTATAGGGATGTCGTAGTACCTCTTATAACATACATACATACAAACTTTTATTGAGAGTTTTTTAACGAGCTTTACAGGTGAATGTCTATTTTTGTTGTTTTATAATAAATTATCGAGTATTAATTAATGTATTTGGTATCAATTCAGAGTAAAACTAGTTCAATAGAGCGATTTCTGGATTTAAAATGATGAAATTGTGATGTTTACACGTTATTAGAAAAAATTGATATTTCTGCTAGAAAACTTTCCTAATAGTTTTTTAACGAGCTTTACAGGTGAATGTCTATTTTTATTGTTTTATTATGAATTATCGAGTATTAATTAATGTATTTGGTATCAATTCAGAGTAAAACAAGTTCAATAGAGCGATTTCTGGATTTAAAATGATGAAATTGTGATGTTTACACGTTATTAGAAAAAATTGATATTTCTCCTAGAAAATAATTCTTAATAGCTTTTTAACGAGCTTTACAGGTGAATGTCTATTTTTGTTGTTTTGTAATGAATTATCGAGTATTAATCAATGTATTTGGTATCAATTCAGAGTAAAGCCAGTTCAATAGAACGATTTCTGGATTTAAAATGATAAAATTCGAACATTTTGTGCATTTTATGCCAATACTGTACAATGGGGGTTGCTGATGAGTTAATGACTTTTCAATCTGTGGCTTCTGACTGTGCGAGCGAGATCGCCATAGTTACTGTTTTTTTATGGCTAAACCTTTAACATGCTAAGTAATCTGTGGTCTGCAGCATGTTGTTATTTGCATTGTATGATCAAATATCCATTATTCATCTGTATGTTTAATATCAATGTGTACTACCACTAGATTGTTACATGTCTAAAGTCAAGCATATCAAATGATCAACTTAATAAAAAGGATAATGTACACATTGTGTGACAAAACATGGGAGGAGTTCAGTTAAAAACTTTATACTTTGACCCCTTATATCTGGGAACTCTCACAGCTCACAAAGAAAGAGGGTTTTTCGCGGTAGGTTACAGCAAAACGGTTTGAATTTTTTCAGTCAAGGCTCATTCGATCTGCTTTACTTGCAACCTGCTTTTAAGTCGTCATCAGTCTTCAAAACAAGAAAACATGCTATGGGGTAAAGGGTTAAGGAAATGTATTAATAC
This sequence comes from Gari tellinella, assembly GCA_922989275.2. NCBI lineage: Eukaryota > Metazoa > Mollusca > Bivalvia > Cardiida > Psammobiidae > Gari > Gari tellinella. The sequence continues at coordinate 55,239,680 of OV277866.1, forward strand.
TCTACCTGTGCTTAACCCTGCTTTAAGTATTCATCTGCCTTCAAAGCTAGAAACGTACTATGGGGTAGTTTTAAAAAAAAACGTGTGTTGCACGGACTGTGTCAGCAGGATAAAGGTTGCATCAAAACGGCTACAATGTGTCAGTCAAAGCGCCTTCTGCTTTACTTTCAGCCTGCTTTAAGTAGTCATCTGTCTTCAAAGCTAGAAACGTACTATGGGGTAGTTTAAAACACGTGTGTTGCACGGACTGTATCAGCAGGATAAAGGTTACAGCAAAACGCTCAGAATGTGTCGGTCCATGGGCATTATTCTGCTTTACTTTCAGCCTGCTTTAAGTAGTCATCTGTCTTCAAAGCTAGAAACGTACTATGGGGTAGTTTTAAAACACGTGTGTTGCACGTACTGTGTCAGCAGGATAAAGGTTACAGCAAAACGCTCAGAATGTATCGGTCAAGGCGCATTCTGCTTTACTTTCAGCCAGCTTTAAGTAATCATCTGTCTTCAAAGCTAGACACGTGCTATGGGGTAGTTTTAAAACACGTGTGTAGCACGGACCGTGTCAGCAGGATAAAGGTTGCATCAAAACGGCTACAATGTGTCAGTCCAAGCGCATTCTGCTTTACTTTCAGCCTGCTTTAAGTGGTCATAGATATGGGGTAAAGGGTTAAGGAAATGTATAAATACACTACCTGTGTTTAACGTCAATTACAGTTTTGTTAAAAATCTACAGCAAAACATTGAGATGTGTGTATAATGCTACAGAGAGAGAGGGGGACCCTAATGAGATAATGAGTTCCCCAGGCTCCCTGAGAAACTAAATGGTCCCTAACGACCTGTTAGAAGTGAAAACAGATGTCTGCCTCATGCTTACTGTGTAGTTAAAGTCTAAAACCGTGAAATTTTACATGTACAGTAATTCCTCTCTTTTTCAGGTTTATTATGAAACTCAGATAACCATTTATAATAATAAAAGAAACACTTTAACTTTTTCGAACTGTTACTTGAATGAAAAAAGACCGCTTCCTACGCTCTCTTAAGCAGACGATGCTGGAAAAAGTTTAATAGATAAAATAGTCAGCGGTATAAGGGTTAAGAGGGGTTAAAGCAGACGAAGTCTTCCGTAAAACTATGACCGTAGAGTCTTGATTTAAATACTGTTTTTCATTAACTGTTTCATTTGTAAACACTTACCTTCAGCGTATTCTACTGTGTTGTTTTTCGGTGTTTTCCATTCAACGACTGGACATCGTATGAGAGTGGAGAGAATTCCCATGTCTATTTATAACGTCGATTATAGGCCCTTCACGCATGCGCCCGGTAAAAGGTGTCTGAACAAGTCTGGTCAGGACAAGCAATTCACTCGGGGTGAACATGCTGTAACATGCTGTCTGCTTTGGTAGGTCTTATCCGTGGACATCGCATGCGCGCTGTAAAACGTGTCTGGACAAGTCTTGCTAATTAACGGGTTAGGGCAGGCTATTTACTGGGGGTAAAACCAAATATGCTGTAAGATGATGTCTGCTTGATTAAAAGACTATCCGTGAACAACGGTATGGGGACTTTGTACAGAAAAAATGGACCTATAAAACCATACCCTCTAAAAGCTAAGCAATACCCTTTGAAAACATCTACTTAGCACCTATCCCCCTTAGCCGTCTTTCGTCGTCTGCACTGACATCGTTTATTTTAAGGTATGACACGATATCTATTTTTATCCAGCCCTGTGAGCTCGGCATGTTCTCACGGGCCCTGACTGCTATACATTCTCACGGTACTGTGTCTCTGAATTGCCTTCATTTCCGGCAGTTAATGGCTTTTTAATGTGTTGTTGATTACGCTTGACTGCCATTTGCTCTCCCTGGTCGGGGGTTAATGCCCTAGGCCTCTTCTCGGCTGATGCAATACTTGTAACACCGGCCAGCTAAATATAGCGATGCTGTCATTTTAAACATTGCGCCCTCTATCCGCGCATGAAGGAGAAACATCTCAGTCATTTGAACTGAAAACATCGATGTGAACACACGTTATATGCAACACCTCTAAGATTCGCCTCTGATAGGGAAGAACCTGACGCTCAATGTCCCTGGCTATCTTAACAGATCGTAAACAGGTCAGTTCTGTATACCGTGTAGACCCAGATTCGTGAAAATTCAATAATTCAACATGGCCGCTTTTTTTCCGTTCAAACCCAAATCCAATATGGCTACCCCCACAAGACCTTCACCCTGGGCTAAATATAGACCCACGTGCTTTTTCTATTTTTAGAAAAGTAGGTCATCCAAGATGGCGTCGATTTATTTACACCCAAACCGACCCTAATACTACTAGTATATTATCCAAATTATATTGGTATAGTACATTTATATGAGAGCTCAACCTCATGAATGTGTCAAACACGTTCAAACAGGTTAAATCATGAACTTACAAATATGTTTATAACATGTTTATATTCTAACAATATCTTGTCATGTTGTAATATTTGTGTATATATTATGTATGTAACGAGAAGCATTATATGTTTAAGTTACAATAAAACTTTTGAAAACTTAAAAAAAAACATAATAATTGAGACTTTTATAATGTGACTTACGACAACATTTATCGTACGAAGTTTTATGAAACAGGCCCCAGGTGTATTGTCATGTATACATGTGTACGACACCAACCACTCAAGCCGGTTACAGATCTACGTTTATGTTAGTTGTCCTTTACTTTTGACAACACAGCGTTAACATAAAATATGGTTGCGATTGTCGTGCCCTGTCGAATGGGTATTTGAAAAATTGGTCCATCGCAATTGAAAACCAAGCATATAAAACTTTTGCCGCGCTTTTAACTCTTTTTGCAATGAGCTTTGGTAGAGCTGGACAGAGCTTATCTTTTAGGTCAATTTTACCTCCTTTAAATGTTCTAGGCGACCTGCAAACTAATGTTTTAGAGACCGCAGATGTTCCTTTCACTACCTTACTACGAGTACAGTAGTAATCTGCAAATAGGTACAGTGGAGAATCTGTTATTCTTTCCCGTTTAAACGCAAACGTACGCAAACGCAAAGCACTAAAACGTAGAAAAGAACAACTTTTGGACAATTCTGATAATTCTTGTTTATCTTCGTGGCAAACAGTTTGGAGCCTGATCAGACGCCGGGTTACCCGGCGTCTGTTCTGGCTCCAAACCGTTTGCTCTGCAAATAATAGTTTTAGCGTAAACGCGTTTATTGGGAAAGAATAACAGATTCTCCACTGTACAAAACATGTCGATACTCGTTTTAATATATTTTACAAGTCAAATACCTTATGTTTAGATTTGAGAACTGGCAGCATACGAAAATAGTTTAAAACTGATGACGTCATTGCAGTGGAAGGGTTAAACCTCTAAATTTCAAAAACCGTTGATATTCGCTGAAACTTTGGAAAACTTTTCCAGTTTGCGGCATGTGTTTGTCAATTAGATTTTCTTTTACATGTCTTTAGGTATAACGTGACAATTTCAGTTAATTGTTCACGAATTGTAGCTGCTAAAATTTAATGCCGTCCTGACAGGTCTGATTAAATGCCGTTTTCCAGGGGATACTTAATTTTAAAGCAATTAAAATCGATGGGTTTTTTCTCGAAGCCATATGGTCGTGCATTAAACGGAACGGCTATATAATTATGGTGTATCTAAATGTCAAGGCAATGTTAAGATGATTTTGTTCTTAATTCAAGCCCATCTCCACCAAAGCCGTTCACCTTTCAGAAATGGCATACAAACAATGAATGAGAAATTTAAACAGGGCAATTTTTTTTGCATTTTGTATCGTTTAACTACAATAGAATAACATCATTATTTCATACCGTTTAAAAACGTGTCTGATTCTGTTTAACTCTTTTACTGCCATTATGAGTTGAGAAAACGTTATTCTTTCCCAATAAACGCGTTAACGCTAAAACTATTATTTCAATTGCAAACAGTTTGGAGCCGGATCAGACGCCGGAAAACCCGGCGTCTGATAATGCTCTAAACTGTTTGCCACCAATATAATCATGAGTTATCAGAATTGTCAAAATGTTGTACTTTTCTACGTTTTAGTGTTTTGCGTTTGCGTTTCGTTTGCGTTTTTAAAACGGGAAATAATAGCGTTGTATCCACTGTACCAAATAAAACACCGAGATTATTCATGTCTTGTACGGATACACGTTTTTTGTAAAGGTTAATGAAGACACGTTTCCCATGATAGTATACATGGTTTCGTTGTATATCAAAGAAATGTTCATGTCATATACAATGCTAAAATAACATGAAATAATTACAATGAACATAGTCCTTTTTATGATTTTCGGAGAAGCTTAGTCAAACGCTTGATATACCTGACATTGGTTGCATAAATGAAGGTTAAAAACACAAATTACCGGAACGCTCAAACACATTCACTGCCTAACCCCGAACACAGCGATTATTAGCAAAATGTGTGTACCCTAATCAGATGCCGCTTTAAGCGGCGTCTAGGCAGGATCCAAACGGCTTGACACTCATTTCAAATACTTAATTTAAAGTAGCTGATTTTTAATTTGAGAAGTAATAGCAGACGATATTTTCTAAAATCAGATGACGTTATAGAAATGAAGGCGTTAATCCTGGCCCTACGGCTTACATGTATCACTGGAGCGATTAAATCAACACCAATCAAGGCAATGGAGGATCAAACTAATATCCCACCGCTTGTCAAGAGAAGAGACACCAAATCACTTGTCCAAGCCAGTAAATACCAACATCTACAGACCACCCAATGAAAAAAATATTGGAAAGCCTGACCAAACATGATTTGAAAAGAGGCAGCTTTGTGTACGAGTCCAAGAGGCTACATAGAAGTCATTCTGCTCAGCTTGGACCCCAAACAGCTTCTTTCTATGCATCAGACCTTTCTGAACCGTGGAAGCATGACACTTCAAACCTAAGCATCAGCACAACTGTACCCGGTCTTCTAAATGATGCGATGAATGACAACGCCAGGCGATCTGTAACAATGACCATGATTGAAGACAAATACCGTTCAGAAACATGGACCCATGTTAAGACAGACGGATCAGCCTCTCACATCTCTGGGGGATCAGAGACTATATTTGCTGCAACAGAAAAACACTGTACCAACTATAGAGCAGAGGTTGAAGCAATTTTACAGGCAGCAAACTTGATTGAAGAATCAGAAGAAAAGTGGTCATCTTGACAGATGCAGTGTCAGTTTTTTAGGCCTTTGGGAGTGCCAGATTGCCAGCCATGTCCAGGGCACTACACAAGCTAAGCCAGAACAGAGTGGTATGCCTTCAGTAGACATCAGCTCACTGTGGTGTTCCTGGAAATGAGAGGGCAGATAGATTGGCGAAGCTTTGGGCCACTGGATACCAACCACTGAACATGGTCACACGCAGGGAGAAGGCAACAGTGATCAAGACCCTTATGAAGCTAAATACAAGAAGAGATTACTACCATCTGCTTGACAGAAAGGAACAAGTGGCTATCATAAGGCTCCGCACTGGGCACAACAGGCTTAACACATGTTTACCAAGATGAAGATAGTCCCATCACCCTTGTGTACTTGTGGCCTTGAACAGCAAACGACAGACCATAAACTGCAGAGGTGCCCAAATTTGGACGAAAAAAGAAAGTATGTGTGGCCAGAGCCGACATCCGTACAGAGTTATATGAACGGATGGAGGACCTGAGGAGGACTACATCGTTTATGACAGAATCTGAACTTGCGTTGTAGACGGTGAACGCAAGTAAGTAGTAAGTACATGTAAGTAAGTAAGTCACAGTCATAGGCGACTACAGTTAACTTTGTAAAGAGTTTACAGATCAGTTCATTGTTTACTAATGTCTACAAACTGAAGATGATAGGCATTAACCCTTTCACTCCTACTGACGCCTTAAAGCGCGTTTGCAAAAAGTTTGGGTCCTGATCAGACGCCGTGATACACGGCGTCTGATCAGGATTCAAACTGTCAGACACCCGTATCGATATCTTTTAAAGTCATACTACACAAAATCTTACTGTGGAGCGCAGTTTTATTACGTGGGAAATAGCTAGTTTTCCGCTGAAAAATACGCATTAAACACGCAATGCAATAAAATATTTTTGAAAATGTTATTGATTTACTTTATTATTTTCTTATCTAAAATTCAAACAGTTGTGAGACTAATCAGCACATACGCCTCAGATCTACATGTGAATGCACACAATATTTTGTTCAACGTAGAAACATTTAGTGTGGACGAAAACAAGTTAACCAACCGTTTGAATCAACTTGCGTAAATTTAATATCAATACTGTTCCCACGACTCGACTAGATAAAACTGAAATACATTTATCACTAGATATATATTGACACCCATACCTATATAATGATAACGTTCACACATTACAAAATATATAAAATATTATTACGTCAAGAAGTCTGATGTCTATGATCGCTCTAATAATAACGCATTCACCCCTGAAACTTTCAATGGATAATTTAAAAGTTTTCCAATTAGGAATGTGCCCTTTTTATTAACTACCGGTAGTTGTGTTTTTGTTTTACAATTTATCACTGAATGAAAGAATATTGCAAACCCTGAACAGTTTCCTTCTTCAAGAGCCCTATTATCTTGGTGTACACTGTTTACATTGGACACATGTTACATGGACAGCGCTTTTGAACGCACAACTCCTGTGTGAAAAGAGCGCTATATAAATCGGGTATAATAATGTACTCTTCACTAAAACAATTTTAGTTATCCCAGTTGTGCCCACGATCCCATATATGGGACATAGGCAAACAATGTAGACTCTGATTAGACGCCGCATTATGCGGCGTCTGATCAGAGTCTACACTGTTTGCTGATAAGAATTTCAATATGAAACAAAATGAAAATGAAACTTTAGACCAGGCACCCTTTAGGTAAAAAACGGACTAATCCAATATATAAGCCACTGGGTATAAATGGGTAAAAAACGAGTATGATCATCGCTATGGCTCAAAGGGTTAATATCACTACTCTATCTCTCTTGTAAATTCATCTTAAACGACAATCAAATAGTGTGTCTGTGTTTAAAGCAGGTCGCTGCTTCAAGCAAAATGACAGTAAAGCAAAAAATTCCTATAGGCACTTTCTGTTTTATTTTTACTTTTCTCTAAGCTGCCTCAAATATTGATGCAATGAATTATACTTATTCTAGTGGTCGTGATAGAGAGGTTTTAGTGTACAGTGGCGAAACCCGTTATTCTTTCCCGTTTAAACGCAAATGAAACGCAAACGCAAAACACTTAAATGTAGAAAAAAATAACTTTTCGACAATTTTGACTATTTATTTTTTTCTGAGTGGCAAACAGCTTGGAGCCTGATCAGACGCCGGGTTACCCGTTGTCTGATCTGGCTCCTAACTGTTTGCAATGGAAATAATAGTTTTAGCGTAAACGCGTTTATTGGGAAAGAATAACGTTTTCTCCACTGTACGAGTAATTTGTCTATAAGTTCACTGAACTTGATGCAATTTTCACCAAAAAACTATACAAAAATTACTTCAATTCTCTCTCCTGAGATAAACTTGCAAACTGAATTACTCTTCAATTCCTCTCGCGTAGTTTTAATTTTGTTATCAAATTAGTTTTAAAATAGCAAAACAGAATCTGAAGATGTTCACGCCAAAATATTTTCAGAACCTACAGGCGAGGATGGGTAACTCTTTAAAATCCTAGTCACGCATGTGTACGTCCTTGCAAACAGTCAACCTGTGAACAGTGTCACAGTAGATGAAAATTAATCCTTATACATCAATACAATAGTTAGATACACAGAAAAAAAGATGAAAAAAAGTAATTGATTATGTATAACTATGTTACATTGTATGTTAATAGTATTTATTTGCAAAATTGTGATAGTCTTTTATAGTTCATATTATGAACGGCATGATATTCTTTGAAAATTGTGATAAAGATATGTTGTAAATCATGACGAGACTGAAATAAAGATTTAACCCTAGAAAAAGAGAAGATACAGTTTTAGATACCAATTAAAGCTAACTTATTTAGACACAAGTGTTGACACAGTTTGTATTACTCGTTCAAAATAATTGCGTTCATGCTGACATAATAAAGTTTGGACTTGGTTAATGATCAGGCTCCGACCCGTTTGCCACTAAGATCATCTATCTTTCAAAACAACAAACATCAGTTTACATGTGTTCAGCATTGCATTTGTATTACATTTCTTTTAACGGGGCAGAATAACGTACAGTGGAGAAACTGTTATTCTTTCCCGTTTAAACGCAAACGTACGCAAACGCAAAGCACTAAAACGTAGAAAAGTGCAACTTTTGGACAATTCTGATAATTCATGTTTATCTTGGTGGCAAACAGCTTGGAGCCTGATCAGACGCCGGGTTACCCGGCGTCTGATCTGGCTCCAAACTGTTTGCAATAGAAATACTAGTTTTAGCGTAAACGCGTTTATTGGGAAAGAATAACGTTTTCTCCACTGTATCCCAAACTGTTTACAGTCGAACTTTGATATCTCGAACCCGTTTAATTAGACCTATCGGGAATAATACGCGTATGTTCGACTCAACCAAGATCGGGATATCGAAGTTCGACTGTAGTTGAGGAAACAACACAACATATTCAAACACGAAGGAGTCTGAATATTTTATTGATACAAACTAGGCAACTATCGGCAATAATCCATCACTGCCATGAGATCATCAATTTTAAACAATTGTCGTGACATCTTTTTCTCAATTTAAATTTTAGATATTTTGACTTAAGAAATTTTGAAATGAGTGTACATGTAATAGAGTTGGGATCCTGATCAGACGCTGTGTCACGCGGCGTCTGATCAAGATCTTAATTGTTTGCAAATGACTATTGTATTCAGGGTAAGGCAGTCAAGGGGTCAAGTCGAATGTGCCAGTGTCTTACTTGAGCTGGCGTAAGTCGGAAGTAACTGCATTGGAGACTTTGATATAATGCTAAATTTGACTCAAATGAGCTTGAATTATCAAGATTCGACTGTCATCCGTGTGATTTTTTGTCCTTCAACGAACATTATAATATGTTTTGAAAGAACACGTTGTGTATTCCTGATAAACCCGTGTATGTTGAAACAACTTTGCAAATAACTTGTTGGGTTCTGGTTAGACTCCAAACTCTTTGCTACTCAGATTAAGATAAATCGTGACATTTCTAAAACTTACCAATTCTACATTTTATTGCAATGTGAGCATGTTTTAAACGGGAGAGAGAGAGTACCACGGCTACTGGATGCACTTACATGTATCTCTGACACTCTGGCATTGCAAGTTCATATAGATAAAACTGATGTACAGTCAATAATGTATTAGTTGACTACCCAAAAGAAGACCCTAATGACGGGGTTTTAATATAGACGAGTGCTTCATGCAGATTAATGTATTACAGACAACTCCTATATGGAAGTCGGAACATGGATCTTGGAACTCGGAACTTGACATTTGGAAATCGGAACTTGGAACAAGGAATTCGAAATTCGGAACTATAAAGTAGTTCTTTAAAACGTCACCTCCAGTTTTTATTCCTGTGATACCTGAATGATATGCATGTAATGTATACAAAATGGTACAATATACTGTATTTACCTCTATAACTGTCGGTGTTTTCTGGTCAGAGTCTATACTGTTTGCATATGACCAGTGTCATTGCATGTACACCTTTTGGGAATGTCGTGTATAATCGTCGCTAGGGCGCATACATTAAGTGCAGAGGTGTTTGCTTAACGAAACAACAGATTATTCCAAATGTTGAAGGAGACTATTATATGCCCAAGACCTTATGTTTTGCAAACAGTTTGGACCCATATCAGATGCCGAATAAACCAGACTTCGACATGGCTTCTACATGTAACTGTTTGCCCTTAGACAAAAACAAGTCGTCATATTACTGCGTTTACGGTTAGTTTCGTTTTAAACGGGAAAACAAAATACGTTCTTCACTACATACAATCACGCTTAAGCGTTCATTGTCTTATTTACTACAGCACTATGACTTTCATTGATGCATGTTTTTGAACTATAACAGCATATCAAGAACATCTTCCTGTCTATCACTAAATGCAGTGATATTAACATTTCAAGTTTTACACTATCAAAATCAATCATTTTTTAAACTATGCGTTTAATGTAATCGTTTTGAATGATTTATTGTCTTGGCTTAATTTTACTTCAAATATTAATCATATAGTGGAGAAGACGTTATTATTTCCAAATAAACGCGTTTACGCAAAAACTATTATTTCCATCGCAAACAGTTTTGAGCCAGATCAGACGCCGGGTTACCCGGCGTCTGATCTTGCTCAAAACTGTTTGCAACTCAGATTTTAAAAAGAAAATCAACAACTTTAAATAAAACTTTTAATTTCTACATTTCATTTCGATTGCGTTTAGTTTCGTTTAAACGGGAAATAATAACTTAGTTTTAACTGTATTCCTACCTTTAGCTGATAATTTGGAATATGCAAGCAGTTCGGATACAAATAAGGTGCCGAATAAGTTATCATAAGTTTTCGTCAGTTCAATACTTGATTGCTGTAATAAAATGAGCAGACGCCATTACTCGTGTTTCCACCTTATGATCATACTGAACAGTTGACTTCTTCAAATATATAGTACATGTATGCGAAAAACATCAAAAGTAGTTTTAATGGTTTTTGAGCTAAAATAAAGTTTGGAACAGTTGACATTTTGTATCTAGATACATGTAAGAAGTCGTGTTTCGCAACATCTGTTCTGAATCAAAACTGTTTGTAAATGTAAGTCGATCGCGATTAACATGCCACGGGTAAATATCATGTACAGAACTTTAGCGTCTTTCATATTTCGTTTGCAATTGTGCTAAACAAGGTTTTGTGATTTAGGGTAATAGGTCGATTGCCATAATTCAAAATGGATTACCAGATGATAGGAGATATTTATGGCAAGGAAATTAATAAATCTTACGCAAACATTAGTAATTGTTAGCATAAAAATACCATAAATTAGTTTACACCATCTCATTCAAATATTATTTTGATATAAATTTATCCGTGCCACATATTTTCCTGGTAGTTATATTTATTTCTTTTTAAGGCACATATTTGTCTCATATTGCAAATATTTTGTTTGGGATCATTCGATAGGCGTATTATGATTAAATCATAACGTACGCAACACTATGTGATAACACGTGTTGCGGCGTCATATAACTATTGTACTCGCGGTAAGGGGTTAAACTATAATTATAGTTTGGGTTCAAAAGCGTTTTTGTATATTATATTAAGACGTTTTGATTCGAGTGTCAAACACTTTTGAACCCCGACCAAATGTCATATTACCCCGTTTTATCAGGATTTCAAACTGTTTGGAAAGTTGACAGAGTCGCTGTTGTCTATGCAGGAGTTAAACAATCATAAAGCGTACATCTTCAATGATTTTATTTGACATTAAGCAAACAAGGAGTAAGGAAATTAAACCCATACACCTAAAATTGCATCGCCTCTAAATTAATATCCTGCGTTATTTTAAAGGGAAGTTAATTGTTGAATGTAAATTGAAAATTATCTATTCAATTGCAGAACTAGGCAAATTTTAATTGCTTTAGTAGCTAAGACAGTTGAGTTTAACGGGCGTGTTTCCATTAACCCTTTCACTGCCGTGACGTCATCAAAATTAAACAATTGTCGTCTGCTTATATTTCTAAAAATCAATTGTTAGGTATTTTTGACTTAAGAAATATTGAAACGAGTGTCAAACAGTTTGGATCCTGATCAGACGCCGCGTTACGCGGCGTCTGATCAGGATCCAAACTGTTTGCTAATAACTACTGGACTCGGGGTAAGGCAGTGAAGGGGTTAAGACAACAGAACGCCTTTTATAAAGTTCTTTTGCAAGTCATAAGACGGAAATTGGCTAAAAGCTTCTCAGAATTGATAATAGGTATAGCCACATCTTCTTATAACGGTCTTCCGTTGTGCTACACATTTCCATTCACGATGTAGATTTTCATTATTTTCTAATTATACAATACAAAATTGAATTAATGCAAACACAGAGCCCTATATCAGAATAGCTTATACCCAGTGATGTAATTACTCGAAATTTCCTGCACCATTATTCAACCAATTCACTTTTAAAATTATTCATGAGTAATCCCAATTTCAAATAAAGTCGAGTCTAATGACAGTTTAGGTTTATTACACAGTATCCTTGCTTCTTGTCAATTCGCCACTTTCTTGTCAATTCGCCACCCAAGCAAAATTAGAATTCCGTCACGAGCAGGCTACCGAGGATGTCCGAAAACTACAGAGGATATCCGAATACTGGGACAGTTTAATAACAGAAGATTTCAAGCGCCGAAAATGCGAAAGAACAGGTAAAATAACAATAATTCACAAAAATTATCACAATTCATCAGAAAAGTTAGTACTGTACATTGTAACTTTTTTATTGTTAAAGTTGAAAAAATTATTATTTACTTTTAAAAAATCTAATTATTTCAAAATCATTAAAAATGTTTAAGTTGCATGAAACAAACTATAACATACTGACAGAGCCTACATTGACCTAATTATCGAACGACCAATCAGAGGTGGCGAATTGACAAGAAAGCATCCCGGTGATCCAGAGCAATGACCTCGTTCGAAAATACTTTGTATTTATTTCACAAGTTTTATTTGTATATATTCGTGTTATTGAAGGTTCAGTTCAGAATTCGATCCGTGAACAAGTAAGAAATGTTACATCAGATAGGCGCATGCGCGAAAACTATAGCTAAGGGTGGCGAAAACACAGGTAAACAGGCTTTATTTCAAAATGACAATAAGGGCATATCCAGATGAGAGTGCCCCGGAAGTAGCCCTTTGATTAGGATTTACACTATTTGCATTGGACAAGTGTATTATTCGCATAAATACTGTACATGTATGCTAACAACGGGTATTCTCTAGTTGAACGGGTTAAAAGGTTTTATAAGATATATTGTAATAACGCGTCTTTAAGCTATGGTTAATTGAGATATCTTAAGGATTTTTGCCGACATTTAAACAGATAAATAATAAAGTATTAACACCAGTGGCCTTATGGCGATTACTACTTTAGAAATAACGAATGTTTGACATCGCTTGTCGTGTAATGAATATTTCGTTGCAAACAGTTTGAAGCCATATCAGAAACCGGTTAAACCGGAGTCTGCTCAGGCTCTGAACTGTTTGCAAATCGGATTCAAATAATTCTACAACAGTTGTCGTCTTATACATTTTAGTGGAGATTTGGCATTAGATTCGTTTCAACGAGAAAAAATATCATCTTTCCAATTGAAACTTTCGTGTGATGAAATAATCGACTAATGATAATTAGTGTACAGTCGTCTTACTTATATGTACTAAAACAGGCCGAAATGTTATAAAGAGATTGAGCTGAGTATGAGCTCGTTTTCAAGCATTTGATTGTTCAGGTTTGACCCAGGACCAATCAAATAATTGAGAACGATCTCAGACTCAACTCAAAAGCTTTATAACCTTGGAGCAAGGAGTCGGAGGCAAACATTTAGCATCCATAACAAACTCGACTTATGTTGGCCCTGGTACAGTGAAAACGTTATTCTTTGCCGTTTAAACGCTAACGGAACGCAAACGCATCGCAGTAAAATGGAGAAAATTTCAACTTTTCGACAATTTTGACGATTTAGTTTAATCTGTTTAGCAAACATTTTGGAGCCTGACCAGGTTACCCGGCGTCTGATCAGTCTCCAAACTGTTTGCAATGGAAATATTAGATTTAGCGTTAACGCGTTTTTGTGAAAGAATAACGTTTTCTCCAGGGTAGCATCCATAACAAACTCAACTTATGTTGGCCCTAATATGATCGTTATTGTTTGGAAATATTAGCGCAGGATTTTAGTGTTGATATTGGTTTCGTTCTGTTGCTGATTTTGTCATAATGCAGTGAAACAAATGTTATTGAAATTTAGTTTTATATATAACAAAAATCATCTGAAATATAATATAAATTAACATTAATTCTCAAGTCATACAGTGGAGAAAACGTTATTCTTTCCCAATAAACGCATTTACGCTAAAACTATTATTTCCTATGTAAACAGTTTGGAATTGTCCAAATATTGTACATTTCTACGCTTTAGTGCTTTGCGTTTGTGTTTCTTTTGCGTTTAAACGGGAAAGAATAACGTTCTATCCACTGTATCATCCCGCTTTACATCTTGATGGAAATATATATTGAACGCGGTAAGAACTGTATTAATGTTCAAAAACATCAAAACGCAGTACAGGGTTCCCTCCCTACAACGACCCTTTGAACAACGATTCCCTCCTTACAACAATGTTTGCCGCTAATGTCCAAACAAGAACATTGTGTTTAATGCTTTCATAGTTGCAATGACGAGTGGCAAATAGTTCGAACCGGGAACAGGCGTGTCCTGTCTGGGTTCAAAGTGTTTGCAAATGTAAGTCACTCTAATGGTATTAATTTCCCTCCCAATAAAAACTCTGTCCTAACAACATCCACAGTCTTTGTATTCTGTTAAGTATTGTTGTAGAGAGGGGACACTGTACAAGAAAATCTAAGCAACCATCCGTTTTCAATACTGAAAAGAAGATATTTTGGGATGGGTTACAGTGGAGAATCTGTTATTATTTCCCCTTTAAACGCAAAAGTACGCAAACGCAAGGCACTAAAACGTAGGAAAGAACAACTTTTGGACAATTCTGATAATTCCTGTTTATCTTGGTGGCCAACAGTTTGAAGCCTGATCAGACGCCGGGTTAACCGGCGTCTGATCTGGCTCCAAACTTTTTGCACTGCAAATAATAGTTTTAGCGTAAACGCGTTTATTGGGAAAGAATAACAGATTCTCCACTGTAAGTAGGATAAGCTAGAGCATGTTTCTTCTTCAATAGCTCGTTACTTTAATTTTTCTCGATTTTGCCAATCACATTTTCTCAAAGTGTTTGCACTCGAAAATGTTTAAGAAACTCTTAGATCGAAACTTGTCACGGATGAGTACTGGAGTCAGTGTAGTTTGTTTCCGGTTTGTTTTGGTTTTTTGTTTGTTAATGTACACACGCAAATTTAATAACCGGTTTTTCTCATAAAAAAGCGATCAGCTCAAAGTGAAGATTCTATTTTAAGATAATTGAATTTGTTTTCTAGTGTGTTAAGCTCTTATTCGTGAAGGCCAAACCGTATAGCAATCAGTTCCTAATTATTTGTTAGGCAAAGACTTTAATATTTAATACGATTACTGGGTTACATAAATAGCGCTGATACATTTGTAACAGTATTTGGATGTTCCTAACGGGAAAGGCATAGAAACAAAAAACCAGAACACGAGACACTTTATAACAACATTTTATGCATTAAAATCTATTTTCACTTGACGATACTAAAGTAATTCATCCCAGTTCGGATTCCGAGTAACTCAATGTCTAACCAAGTCCAGCGCTTGAAAGCGTTTCAGTTGAGTCTGAGTGCGTTCTAAAGCATTTGATTGGCCAGATTTGAACATCGACTCAAATCTGACAAATCAAATGCTTGAGAACGATTCAAACTCTATATAAGCGTGAACCAAGAACTCAACGCTGTGCATACTCTTACAGTGGAGAAGACGCTATTCCTTCCAAAAATACGCGGCTACGATAAAACTGAATGTGGCTGCGAAAAACACCATAGCACATTCACTGCCTAACTCCGTGTGAAATTATATTTTCTAAACAGTCAAATATCCTGATCAGACGCCACGTCATGCATTTGATCAAGATCTAAAATGTTTGACATATACTTTAATAGTTTCAATATTTATTCAGTCGAAATACAGGGGAGAAAACGTTATTCTTTCCCAAAAAACGCGTTTACGCTAAAACTATTGTTTCCAGTGCAAACATTTTAGAGCCTGATCAGACGCCGGGTAACCCGGCGTCTGATCAGGCTCCAAACTGTTTGCCACTCAGGTAAAAATGAAAAGTGAGAATTGTTAAAAAGTTGTCCTTTTCTACATTTTAGTGTTTTGCGCTTGCGTACGTTTGCGTTTAAACGGGAAAGAATAACGGATTCTTCACTGTACCTAAACTACTAATTTGACAAATAAAAGGAGACGTCAATTACAGGTGACGTCATGACAATCAAATGGTCAGTATTTTGTACATTTCTTACGTTTCATTGATTAGTAATCCGCCCTTAGCCCATTGTCCCATAAATACGCTTTTTACGCCAAAAATATACTCCTCCACTGAAGAAAATAATTCACTTTTATACAGTGATGAATATGCATCATAAGAAATATGTTCTATATCCTAGCAGATAATAGCTTAAAGGCGCATTTTGCTTTACTTTCAACTTGCGTTAAGTGATCATCTTTCTTTAAAATTAGAAACAGGCTATGAGGGTAATGGGTTAGAGGTCGTTATTTGCATTTATTGAGTTACTGCAGTACATATATTTTGTCGCATTTTCTCTACTGGCATTTTGTACAATAAGTGTTTGTTATGATAAGAAGGCACAAGCCATTAAACAATATATCATTGCATATAAAACAGGTACCTCACAGCTGAAATAAACGTTTAACAGCATCAAAATAAATTCAAAAGATACGCATTTATGTAGTTCCTTATTGCTTTGCTCAATAACAAATATCAAAACGTTCACACTAGATTAAGTTTAAATGCGTCTGTTTTAACCATCTGCTTCATGTCAACTTTATTTGATGTATAAATGTATCTCTTTCATATCCAAGTGCAAACAGAGTTCTTCGGTATCAGGGCTGCCATAAGTTGACCTGAAAAATCTTAAGAATTCCAAATTTTCATTTTTTAAGTGCTATTTACGAATCGTACCTTCATCCCATCGCCTGTTTCTAGTTTTGTTGTCAGTTGACTACTTAAAGCAGACTGAAAGTAAAGCAGAATGCGCCTACAGGCGCATTTTGCTTTACTTTCAGCCTGCTTTAAGCTACCATGTACTAGAAACAATCCGAAGATTTAGGAAATATCCTGAGAAATAGAAGCCCTACTGTAAACATTTCGGCGCTTGATCAGGCTCAAACTTAGTTTACTCTGGTTCCGGTATTTATTCACTCAGATTGTGATACATCTAAATGTGCGTCGTTTTACTGCCTTACCAAGAGTACAATAGTTATTTGAAAACATTATGGAACCTAGGCAGACGTTGCATTACGCGGTGTTTGATCGAGATCCAAACCCTTTGACACTCATTCCAATATGTAATAAGTCACAATTCTTAAATCAAATGAATAATAATCTTGGTCATACTCAAATATATAACTCGGCGTCTAATCAGTACTCATACTATTTACAAATGCTTGCAGGCTCATAGTGAGGCAATAAAGAGATTAAATCCACATATATACTTGTACATGTATATAATAATAAGCCAATTTATCACAGAAGAAATAAACATATCACAGCTTCCCAATAAAGTTAAGATCCGAGCATCCATCATTTCTTTATGTTTTTCTCAACAGATATATCAAAGCGTTTATGTGAGATTAATTTTGATGCGTATTTTTGCACCATCTGCGTTATATCATGTTTCTACATAATTTGATTTTGCCCGTACACCGAGTGAAATATGTATTTGAAAACAATTTAGATCCTGATCAGACCCTGCTTCACTCAGAATCTGATCAGGTTTCAAACTGTTTGTGACTGTTTTCAATATTTTAGACAAAATACCGATGTTGTTTTATTAGAGAAATAAACGTAGCCGACAAATGTTTAAAACTGATGATTTTATGGCAGTGAAGGTATTAAGTTCCTGACCAAAGTCCACACTTATTACATAACCAGATTGTGAACTTGAAACTACTCTCGTTGTCGATGCTTAACTCTTTAAATGCTGTTTATTTGTTTCCGTCTGCAAGAATTGCTTAAAAATCTTTATGTTCTCTTTTGTTTTCAAAACAGAGTCACATTGATAACCAGTATGAGTCATGATGAGACGCGGTGTTAACCCTTTGAACCCTAGTCCCGCATATAGGCGTGCTTTTCAAACAATGTACATGTGAATAGTACACATGTCCTATGCAAACAGTGAAGACCCAGATAAGAGGGCTCCGAAAGGAGCCCTCTGATCAGGGTCTTCACTGTTTGTCATAATGCCAAACATTGACAAAAACAACCCTTAAAAGTCAGAAATGGACTAGACTTAAATGAAAACTGGAATTGTCCATTTAAAGTTTCAGGGAGGAAAGAGTTAAGCAACGTCTCATCAGGATCACCCCTTTTTGTGAATGTGACAGTGGAGAAAACGTTATTCTTTCCGGCGTCTGAATAAGCTCCAAACTGTTTGCCATTCAGATTAAAATAAATATTTAGAATTATCAAAATGTTGTCATTTTCTACATTTTAGTGTGTTGCGTTTTTTGCGTTTAAACGGGAAAGAATAACGTTTTTCCACTGTATCATGGTTTCACTATGCATGCTGAGAGTTGAAAAGCTCCCGTTCATGATAATTGTAATCTTGATGTATTAACCTTTCAACGCCCGATTGCTACTACATTAGCTTTGTAAAATAGTTGGACGTCTGGTCAAAATCACAACTGATTGATGCCTAGATGGCCATGAACTCTTTGGCCGCCAATATCATACATATATTTAAGCCATGCCACCAGCAATACTTTAGTGTCTGCAGTTTTACCAAAAGTTCAAATGTTTTGATTTTACTGTAGAAATATTGATACTATTGCTAAACAGTTTTTATCCTGATCAGACACCGTGTTAAGAAGTGTCTGGTCAGAAGCCAAACTGTTTGCAAAGTCAGATGAAAGTGTATAACATTCAATTCAGAACAATAACTGGCACAGTATTTAAACAGAAGCTATTGTCGTGTCGTGAGAGTTAAGCAAATGTAGGCAACAATTGAAAAGTTTAAAAGGTAGAATAAATTATGTAGGATCAATTGGTCTTCGTTATGAGTTAGATCTGAAAGTATCAACAACCATAATCGTATATAGGTTGTAACCACGCCATCGTCATATTGTCGCCTGGTTCATTATTGTTTTCTGCAAAATCGTTTCAAAGAGAGATTTCAGGCCAGAATGAGTGAAGTAATTTCTAAACGTGTGACAAGCAGTTTGGATTCTGATCAGACGCCGCGTTACAAATGCGCATTTTAGTGTCATTGACAGTGAAAGAATTAACCCCTTCACTACCTACCCCGAGTACGATGGTTATTTGCAAACAGTTTGGATCCTGATCAGACGCCGCGTGACGCGGCGTCTGATAATGGTCCAAACTGTTTGCCACTTATTTCCATATTTCTTTAATTAAACTACATAAAAAATTAAATTTGAGAAATAAAAGCAGACGATTTTTTTTTAAAAATGATGACGTTGCGACACTGAAGGATTTGAACCATTGCCCTCAAACAGTCAATGATTCGAGAAGACGGCGAACATAAATTGGAGTAACATTTGACTTCATGACTTCTGTATTTCTCATGGCTAAAGATTGGTCTACAAATGACAAGGTGAAATATTTCAAAGATGATACTTTTCTACCAATTATGCAAAGGAACTTGAAGATATTAATTACTTGAGGTGGACAACAGATACACTAATTAACGCTGAGGGCAAAATTCTCAGAAGTTTTCCAATAAAGTTACACACTTGTCTGCCCTAGGGATGTATATCGTTTGACACTTCTATTAATCTAGGCCAAATTAGCACTCCCTACAAACATAGCTAGATTAGTTTACAAGGATTATTTTACAGTAAAGCACTTTTATACACGGTGTCCGAAACAATATTACGCTGAGATTTAATTTCAAATAGCTCATAATCCGCGTAACGGAACTAAATTGTTTATATACCATGTTTTGGAAATATTTGTTTACATAATTGTGTTAGTTGCAGCCAAACTATGTGACATATTTGGAGTTATTGCTATTTCACTATAGACAACCATTTTTCCATTTGCACAGAAACTGGATTTTTGATATCTACATATATTCCAGTGTTGATATTATACATTTGAATTTTGAATTTTTCAAGTTATAAAATCAATTCACTGATGACTTATAATACAAATTGTTATAATGTTGTAAGGGCCTTAGTTTTTGTTTCAATAACAATTACCAAATAGTTGTTATTCGCAAATAGATTTACAATGCTTACTCTTTCAGTGCTCAAAGTGGAATGGTGGGAGGATATACTTCACACATAGCCCTAACTGGCAGGGTGGTAAAACTCCACAGATGCACTACATACATGTACATACACCTCGGCGCTACATGACTAGTATTGTGTCGCAATGCGTTAACCCATTTACTCCCAGTGTCTCCTTCCATGTTTTATATTGGATTAGTTCATTTTTTTAATGAAAGGGATGCCTGGTCAACATTTTCATTTTCATTTTTGATTTGTATCAAATGCGGCGTCTGAACAAAGTCTTCACTGTTTTACTATGTCCCATATATGGGATCGTTGGCACAAATGGGTTTAAACAGATCAATCTATCTCGTTCAGGGTGTATTGATGATGTGAACATTTCAGTTATCACAAAACGACACTTTTTTGCCTAATTTTTTTTAGATGGATATCAACATGTAAATATTCCTTAATGGAAGGGATTTATGTTACAAATGCATTTCAGAGGGGGAACAGAGTTCGATCAGGATTCGAACCCTTTTGTAGAAGATACTTTAATTATACAAAACCAATGCCTTGCCTGTCGAGATAGCCACGCACAAGACATTCGACTGTGTTAACTCTATTCCTACTGGATATGATCGCTTAACATACCGAGCGGAACAAAAGAAAATAGTTGCTACCTTGATTGATATAAAAAATAGATGTATATTGCTTTAGACGAGGTAATGCATTAAACAAAATAGCATTATGCGATGCTAAGTCAAAATAGATGTACCAAACGGATGCTCCCCAAGCTATGCTAAATCGAAATTTAATGATTTTTGCAATAATAACAACAATATCGTAATTGTCCTTTATCGCGATTGAATATTTGTGAAATGTCTAATTTCCTTCTGGTTTTCAGTCTTTTTTCAAAGAGTATTGAACTGAAAAGTGATACATATACAGTGGGGAACTATATTAATATAATCTAATATTTTTTATTATCCCCTGCCGAAAGGCAGAGGGACACTGTTTTAGGTCTGTCCGTCCGGCTGTCCGTCCGTCCGTCCGTGCGTGCGTCCGTCACGTTGTCCGTCCGCAACTGTATCTCCGAAACCGATAAACAGATTTGGATGAAACTTGGTATACTTAATTGTCATCATAGGAGCACCGTGGGAAATTAATTTGTTTTCAGAAAATTTTGGGAATTTATGAGTTATCTGCCCTTTTTGTGTTAAAAATGCCATATTTAACAGTTTTTACACTCTAGCAACTACAGTATTCAACATATTTTGTTTATACTTGCACACAATGTCTATAAGTACAGGTTCTTGCAGGTGTGCAATTATTGTAACAAAAGGATACTTGTGATAAGAGTTATCTGCCCTTGATGTACTTAGAAATGCTAGAAAATGCTTTATTTTGATATTTTTTACATACTAGAGCCTATAAATATGCATGGATTTTGAAAAAACCTTCTTGAATTATGTATGGCTATTAGTTTTCAAATGAATTTGATTATTGTTGAAAACGGAGAAATTAGTCATGAGTTATCTGCCCTTGATAAGTAAAAAAGACCATATTTCACTGTTTTTACTCTCTGACAACTACAATTGTGAATGGATTTAAATGATACTTGCACACAATGTCTATAAGTAAAAGTTCTTGAAGGTGTGCTATTATTGTCAAAAAAGGATACTTGTGGCAAGAGTTATCTGCCCTTGATGTACTTAGAAATGCTAGAAAATGCTTTATTTTAATATTGTTTACATCCTAGTATCTATAAATATGCATGGATTTTGATAAAAAAAATTCTTAAACTATGTATGGCTATTAGTTTTCAAATAATTGTTATCATTTTTGAAAACGGAGAAACTAGTCAACAGTTATCTGCCCTTGATGAGTCGAAAAAACCATATTTAACAGTTTTTACCATCTAGAAACTACAGTCTTTAATGGAGTTTGATTTAACTTACACACGATTTTTATAATTATAAGGGTTGCAATTATTGTCAAAAAAGGATACTTTGTGGCGAGAGTTATCTGCCCTTTATGTACTTAGTAATGCTCAACATGGCTTTATTGTTTACATGCTATTGTGTATAAATGTGAATGGATTTTGAAAAAAAAAAATTAAATCATATATGGCTATTATTTATAGAATGAGTTCAATTATAGTCGAAAATGTACAAATTAGTCAAGAATACTCTGCCCTTGATGAGTTGAAAATGTGTTTACACTCTAGTAAATTCTACAGTTCTGAATTTTTTTTAATAATACTTGCACACTATAGATTCTTGAAAGTGTTTAATTACTGTTGAATTTCAATCAAGAGTTACCTGCCCCTGTCATACTTAGATTTATAATTCTACAAACGGCTTTATTTTTTGTATTGTTTAGGCTTTAACATGTACAAAATTGAATGGATTTTATAAAACTTTGTAAAAAGCTTTTCAATGTTGATCTATAAAGACAGGTGATCACCATTTGCCCCTTCCTCCCACATTAAAGTTTGCCACTTTCTTCTGGACAATCGCTGCGGCAGGGGATATCAGCTCTAAGGTGCTTTTTTCATTACTTTTTTAAAGCTGTGAATGATTGAAATATTCTGTTCATAACCCAATGAACGAAAAAGAATTAGGCCACGACATGTCGGAACTACTTTCTCTAAGCAAAACTGTTCTCTACGAGCGCTGGATGAAGTAGGGCGCCAAATGACGTCATTGACGGTGACGTTACTGCAAAACAAAGTCACGTTTTGGCGATAAATATATAAAGCAGAGAAACTACAACCTACGGCTTAATCCTTTACCCAATAACCCGTTTATGAAATTAAATACAGATGACCACTTAAAGCATGACTACTTAAACATTAAGGCACATTCTGCTTTACTTTCAGCCTGCTTTAAACTACTATCTGCTAGGCTATATAAAAATGTTAATTGTTCATGATGGGTACAAACTGGAACTATTTTCTTCAGCTGAGGAATAAATTAAATACGCTAAAAGTCGCTTCTATTGGAGAAAGGGTTCAAAGCGTTAAATACTGAGCACTCATGTAAAACTCTCTATTTAATGTATTTCTTAAAGATAAGTAGTGATATCAAATTATAAGGAATAAATCGAATATTTATTGTGTTCATGAAAGTTTCATACAAAAGTGTGACCAGGTTTTTTTTAAACCTCCATAAACACAACACATATTCGAATTATTTCTTAACCCTTTACCTGATAGCATTGTTTCTAATATTGAAGATATGTGACTACTTAAAGCAGGATAAAAGTAAAGCAGAATGCGCCCTAAGGCGCATTCTGCTTTACTTTCAGCCTGCTTTAAGCTATTAACTGCTAGTATAAGGAAATTATTTAATATGACACATATTCATTACGGTATAATTTGGATCTATTCAGCGGATGAATAAAATGAATGTGCTAAAAGTCGCTTCTATAAGGGAAAGGGTTAAATGTTTGTGCTGAAATAATTATGTCCATTATAATTATGCCCTTTACAATCAGCTTGAAGAAAGGCCAGACACCATGTAACTCGACGTCTGATAAGATTCCATACTGTTGACCATCCCGGTTATGATAAATTGTAGATACACGTACTTTCAAATCAGGCATCTATCGTTTTTCGTCTCGGTTCGTGTAAAAGAGACGTACAAAAGGTCAGTGTAAGTCGAAACTAGATATCATGTTTAACCCTCTTGTGCCCGGTGGATTCTTTCATGTTTTTATATTGGACGAGTCCATTTTTTATCAAAGGGATGCCTGGTCAAACTTTTCATTTTCATTTTGTTTTATATTGAAATTACTATCAGCAAACCGTGTAGACTCTGATCAGAGTATACACGGTTTGCCTATGTCCCATATATAAGCTAATGGGCACAAATGGGTTAACGAACTCTCTCTATTCAGTGTTTCGTTAACCGTTTCCAAATAGCAAAACACAACTATATACTTTAATACTAGACGCACAACTTAATACTGTTAACCTCTCAATTAAGACCACTAAATTGTGTTAAATATCACATTTTAGGTGTTTAAGACGTTTGACTGTCTAAAGAAAGGTGACAGTAAAACAGAAAGTTCATGACACAGCTGTCTCCTGTATTTTATATAATTCCAAAAGATTCGTTTTAGTGGTCGTAATAGAGACGTGTTACGGTTCGGTGATGCCTCGATAATTCGAGGTAAAGTCGAACTATTTCATTTTAATCAGTTGAATGTCGAATAATCGAGACACTGCTGTTTGAAAACATTCTGTATACTTTAAGAAAAAAAGATATGTCGGAATCGTCAGTGAACACTTTTTTTCTTTTTACACAGCTATGCTTTTAGAAATTTACCTTATCAATTTGCACTTTTTTCTCGAGCATTTTAGAAAGATTCATTGATGGCAAATGAGGTACTCACATGCAATCAAACTGCAGTTCACAAGCAAGTATGACTATGTGTTGCTTGATAAACGATGATTTGTCTTAATATCTTATTATAAATAACCTATTTGTGCCCACGATCCCATATATGGGACATAGGCAACCAGATCAGACTCTTATCAGACGCCGCAATATGCGGCGTCTGATCATAGTCTACACTGCTTGCTGATAGGAATTTCAATATAAAACAAAATAAAAATGAAAATTTTGACCAGGCATCCCTCTCATAAAAAATGTACTAATCCAATATTAAAACATGGAAGAATTCACTGGGCATGATCGGATTTGAAAGTACGTGTATCTACAATTTATCATAATCTTAATGGTAAATAGTTTCAATATATAAACATGGAAGAATCCACTGGGTATTAATGGGTTAATAACTTCTATTATGTAACATTGTCCATTTAGCTCTACTGACTAACCATACTCACTTTTATGTCAACAAGAAATGACAACTACTGAATGATGGCAATTGACCCTTAATCAAACAATGTCTTATACAATAAAATCCCTCTATTACGACTACTTAATTGTGTTACTTATTAGGGGTTAAGAACAGGTGACTGCTTAAGGCAAGGTGCCAGTAAAACAGAAAGCTCCTATAGGAGCTTCCTGTTTTACTGACACCTTGCTGTAAGCTGCCACCTGTCCTTATTTGTAGTGGTCGTAATATAGAGGTTTTTACTGCATATACAAAGTAAATACTTGTAGTTAGTTTCTATATCTGAGCGACAATACTTCAGTGACAAGTTATACGACCCACAATAAATTAACCAAGTGATCTAACTTCCTGAAAAAGACAACACTCGAATGAAAGTGACGTTGTTGCATTATCATTGACATCGCCTTTAAACTTTGAAAAAATCATTAGTGAAATATCACTGAATGTTTAATTTTTAGTAATTGTTCATTGCTTTTTATTATACTCTGTCTATTAGCGTCCTCAGATAAGGGTCTGTATTGGTTGGCCTTTTTCATATATATTGTTAATAACAAACAACCATTAGTCTAATATTGGTTACACTTAATTTGAGATTGGAATGGTTCATTTCAAGTTTCAAGGAGAAAAAAGATAAATGTTGCACCCAAGTTTACGTCTTAATAACAGAGACAGTGCAGATGCCTAGCAGAAAGCAATCTCGATACCTTGTAATTTACGAACTCTGATCCGACGATAAACATATAATTACTTGTCCGGGCTTAAGAGTAAGTATATACTTATCTCTGACACTAGAATTAATCAATATGAGCGAGTGATCGCAGATACACACTTATAAAATAAATAGAAATTGATTCTATACACAGACAGAAAAAACAACCGTTGGATCGTAACTCTTTGAACCCTTGTCACGCATATATGCGTCATTTGCAAAAGGCGTATATATGAGGAGTACATTTGTCCTATGCAAACAGTGCCATAAGGAGCCCTCTGATCAAGGTCTACACTGTTTGTCATTTTGACATATATTGTAAAATTCAACCCTAAAAAGTCAAAAATAGACTAGAATAAATTGAAAATTAGAATTGTCCATTTGAGGTTTCTGAGAGGAAAGGGTTACATAATGAATATATTTCACGTCAGTCGAAATCATCTGTAGTTTAAAGTTGAAACTAACTATGTCAGTTTTGATTTGATTTACGGATACGTTTTATTATGAATTCAAATTATCTTATATACAATGTAAGTTGTGAAAATGGGGGCATTAGAAGCGACTCGCAACCAGATGGTGTATTTGATCAAATAAAAGAAAATAATAAAATCAAATCAAATGGGTAGCATTATCGTGCATCTGGCATTAGAAAAATATTATAAGTCTAAAAACACAATCAAGAAAAGTCTTCAAATCTTAGTATTTTAGATATTTTCCATCGCTTTATCCGTTGCATTAGCTGACGCAAAAGAAATAGATCACGGGCTCAGACATAAACCCGGGCCGAATTATGTACTATCCATCGCTACACACTGAATTTAAATCGATCCCAGATATTTTAATAGGCGGATGGACTCAGGAGTGTCTTATTAAGATTTTCTGTCCCCGCATGCCGGGTTCGAATACCACCAGAGGTCAATATTATTTTAATTCAAATGCATTTTCAAACATAATTTCTTATCCTAAACTTATTCTTACCCGTTTATATAAGCGTTGGACATATATTAACAAACTACTATTTTTCAAATGCTAAATCTGGTTGCGAGTTTCTTTAAATCAAAATCGGGTTATTGAGGTTCTCTACGGTAGGTCAAACCAGACGCCAATACGAACTAACAAATACCTATAAAACACTCTTTCTACAACTTGTATTTCTTCACTCACTTACTAAAGTCAAACCCACTTTATTTCGAATTGATACTATACAGTAAAACCTCTCCATTACATTCACTAAAAGATGGTTAATAGATTGTTTAAGATACAGGGAACAGCCTAAGCAAGATTAAAGTCAATAGAAAGCTTCGTTAAGGTGTCTGTTTACTGCCACCTTGTTTAAGCACCTAATAATGAACAAAATGTATTTGTTCAAAACCGGAAGGTTTTAGTGTAGTTGAACATTAAAACAAAATGCCTCTTCAGAAAAAATCTTAATTCATCGCCAAAGAATTCAGAAAATCTTATTGGTATTTGGAATTCAAATTATGTCACATCGACATAATTATTGAATTATTGTCGCCAGAGAGAGTTAATAAAGTTTCAAACAAATTATGTTTCTGTTAAATACGAAACAATTAATATTCTTTTCACCCAAAGGCAAAAGCCGACACCATGCCGTATAAAGCGTAGAGTTGAATTTGGGATCATTTTTAAGTTTTTGAATTGTCAAATTTGAACATTCATGTAAGATCAAATTTAACCAGTCATAAGGTTGAAAACATTCTCGTACTAATCTCAAATGCATGGAACTAACTCATAGAGTAATCCAGTTGGCTGTCATATTCAACGATGAAATATTATTTTAAGGAGTTTAAAGTACATGGGGATCACTCACCGTGGTTGAATGATAAAATATGTTGTCAAAATAATCTTCCGAGATGATTAACAGACATCGAGTGGAGATAACAATCTTTGCTAAGGGAGGCAAAACACTAGAGAGCGCAATCTACTGTGCTCCCACTCTACAATATCACCCAAAGGGCGACACAGACTGTGTGTGTGTTGTTCAGAGTGAGTTGGTTTAGGGAGGAAACTTTAATACCCTTAGAATATGTATGACTTACATTTGCAAACAATTTAAACACGTGTCAGACGCCGCGTCACACTGCGTCTAATCTTAGTTAAAACTGATTGTTACTAGTCTTTATGTTACTTCTATCAAATTGAAAATGCTTAACTATATAGTGTAAGGAGGCTATCATTGTTTGGAAGATGTTATATGGAAGGGGCACTGATGTTCAGATAGCACATGCTTTAAGTCGGTATAATAAATAATGTACATGTTTCGAATTTTTAAAACGTCAAATTGAATATTGAAAAGTTGTCACCAATCTTTTTTTAGGAACAGTCATCTGAAGTTGTTATTCCAGTTGTGGTCAGTTTTGTAAGAGACAAATATATAATTTACTGTAACGAAAATCCGTAGACTCATACGCATCAGGGATGTTATATGCTTTTGTGACATTGTATTCATTAGTGAGTGTTTCATAGTTGAACTGTTTGTCTGGCAATGACCATTTATCTTGTAAACTGACTCCGTTCGTATGTTGTAAATCTAAATCATGTTAATCATGCAACGGAGCATATGTGGCATTGTTGCTACATGATAAAACACAATGACGTGTACCTTTATAGTGAGTTCATGCAACGGAGCCATGACTTGATATTACTAGGGCTTAGGTATTTGTCCATGCAACGGAACGGGTTCTTTTGGTTTAATGTCACATGTGTTCATACTTTGCTCCTGTAACGGAGCAGTAGCTCCTATAAATATGATCA
Source organism: Gari tellinella (assembly GCA_922989275.2). NCBI lineage: Eukaryota > Metazoa > Mollusca > Bivalvia > Cardiida > Psammobiidae > Gari > Gari tellinella. Next base: position 55,268,177 of record OV277866.1, read on the forward strand.
GTTAGATTGGTGCTGGACAGTTAGCTCATTGTTAGAACGCATAATAAACGGTTAAAACTATTGTAGTCTCCTGTGATTAATTCAACTTGGAAAAGAGCGTTACATCACATATATAACACAATACATGTACCAGGCGTACTCTTTATATGTAAACAATGTAGTTTCGTGTCAGTCAGATAGTTTATACAGTAGCCCTCTAGCCAATGGCATTATGCAGCGTCTGATCAGAGTCTACACTGTTTGCTGATAGGAATTTAAATATAAAACAAAATGAAAATGAAAATTTTGACCAGGAATCCCTTTGATAAAAAATCGAATAATCCAATATATAAACATGGAAGAATCCACTGGGCGAAAATGGGTTAAAACATGAATTGTCATGAGTCAATGAGTGAAAGTGTCAGTATTGTTTCACTTAAAGTGCAGAAATGACAGCAAGACACTTACAGTTGAGGAGAAAAATGCCATATTTTAGAAAGATGTTTAAGTATTATAGACAAATTCTGCTGAGGAATTATGAAAGATTCCTATGAATCAAATCCGACGACGGCAAAGGTAAGTTCAGTTGTTGAAGAAGATATTAACGTGTTTGATGCATACTACTTGGGTCATAAAATCAGACATAGATTTGGATTCGATTTCAGCAAAATATTGCGCGTATCAAGACAAATTTCCTATGAAATCTCAGTAGAACATTTGAGATAATGGAATTGTAAATTTGCATTTTATCGGCCAAACCTTGTGTTTTTTTATGGTTCTATAGCTTTTAAGACTATTGTTCTTTGTAGATATTTTCGATTTTTCGAACTGCACTAATGGTTTGAGAGACTTAAACCGGAAAGTTTCAGAAGTGATTTGAAGTAAAAATTCTTGATTCAAATGTCTAAAAATGCAATCTCCTGCAAGTTTTTTTCGAATGCACAATGTTGTGGAGCAAAAATGTCGATTAAAACACTCGCGGTACATATTGAATTTAAAACAGCGGCTGACGAAAAGATACTTTTAGTTCGTTAACAGCTGAATTTGTTTTTATTGCAGTAGTGGCTATAATTAGTTACAATCTATAGTTTCTGCTGTTTGCTGATTTTCTTAGTTATCTAACCTCGTAGTAGGTTAGAACCTGCTTGCAATTGAGATATGTGTTTCGCTGCGAAACATCAACGTTACCCCCTTAAAAATCTAGTATTGTTATATACGTTAAAAAGTCTAAACACTGTTTTGATTGTAACATACAGTAAAGCCTCTCTATAACGAGACTAAAATGAAGGTTAATTGACTATATTAAAGACAGATGACGCCTTAAAGCAAGATAACAGTATAACAAAAAGCTCCGAAAGTTATTTCTGTTTTACATGTACTGTCGTCTTGGTTAGAGCAGTCACCTGTCGGCCACCTAATAATTAACATAGTTGAATGGTCGTAATATAGAGGTGTTACTGTATTTGAATTCAGATGGTTAAGGCAACAACAACGTTCGGATATAACCCCTACAGGTTTTGTTTTTTATCTAATGTCAAGGTTTTTTGTTGTTCATTCCTTACATAGGTTTTACAAATTATCTTTAAGTGGTACAATGTAACCTCTTAACAGTATTTCATTCTTTTAAATGCCATTTACATCAAGTTTGACATGGGGTAATTACTGAGATTAATTATACTTTAATTAAAACTGAAAATAATCAATTTAACCATTACTACGCCTTGTAGTTTTTGTCTGAAACAAATGTCGTCAGCTACGCTAAGAATTTATTTATCGACAATCGTTCAGATATATCACCAGAGTGTAAAAAGGTGGATCCAGATAAGACGCCGAATTACTCGGTGTTTCATCACGAGTTTAACCCATTCACTGCCTTACCCCGAGTACAATAAGTTTTCGCAAACCGTTTGGATGCTGATCAGACGCCGCTTTAGGCGGCGTCTGATCAGAATCCAAACTGTTTGACACTCATTTCAATATTTCTGAAACCAAAACACCTAAATTTTAAATTTGAGAAAAAAACAGAAGACAGTTGTTTCAAATTTATGACGTCATGGCAGTAAAGTGGTTAACGGTTTGCAACAGTTATCATAAGTTCATTCTCAGACATATGAAAGTTAATTAGAGTATTTTAATGTAAATATTTCCCCTGAACCCTTTCACTGTCATCGGTCACCAAAGCCGATTTTATAAACAGCTTGGATTTAAATCGGAAGCCGCGTAATACAGATTCTCATAGAACAAACCTGTTTGACATTCGCACAGATAGTTTCTTGATCAAACTGTTTCAAATATTTTCTAAATAAGAGTTTGTGAATTAGGGTTATAGAGATATACTTTATTTTGTAATAAAATGGTATTGAATGTAGTAATTCTCTTACAAAACGAAAACGGATGCTCCAATATTTATTTTTACTCCATTTATAACCCGAGTACAATTGTTGTTTTGGAAAAAGCTTGGTTCGCTCGCGGCGTAACGTGGCGTCTGGTCAGAAACCAAATTGATCGACACTCGATTCAATATTTCTTAAGCAGAAATGCCTCAAACTTGAATATTGAAAAAAAAAGCAGACGACAATCGTTTATGGTTAATGATGTCATGGCAGTGAAGGGGCTAAGTATCTAATTGTAACTGCTACAACACTTTACTAAGGAATCTTTATCCTTATAAGACACCGAATTTACTTGGCGTCTGACCTGGACTAAGTCTGTTTGCGAATGAGTTACACTAAGACCTAGGAAGTAGAAAGTTAACGAATATCAAATTACCGCATTTAAAGTTGTTTCCCGCATTATAGTAAGAATAATGGCATCACTGTTATAAAACCATGGACACTTTTCATGGCCAAGAATTTGACGTCCTTTTTATTCTACGATTGAATCTAAACCAGTGTTATGCTATCAAACAAGTAGCAGTGTTAAATTATTTATTTGCAATAGTGCAAAAAAAACGTTAAGCACTTGCTTCATCTAATGCATATAAAATTCACCTTTGGCTCATAAACATATCCATCCTAGCAACGATAGTACTGTAAAACACCCATAACTACAAAACGTTTATATACAAAGTTCTTTTAACACTGCTTGAATAATGTTTTATCTTCAACAGTTTTGACATCTACTGATGTCTTTCTCAAGAATTGCTTTGCAACGATCGGCGATCTTCGGCCTTTTTCGTCAGTTTCTGGTGTTGTGGAAACAAAGAACACAGGGTCGTTCATTCGGGGTAGTTGGTAAGCCCCTTCGTCCCTGTCCATGACCGAATTCTTTCTCCGTATGTAAATCTTTGACCTGTCGTTCTAAGATATCGAAACTGTCGAATGATAAATATTTATTCAAGTAGCGTAAAAAGAACTTTCTATACAAATTTATTTGACCTAATAACTAAACACATTCCACGTACAAACGGTTTAAAAATTACATAATACGGATATAGTAAAAACCTCTCTATTAAGACCACTAAACTATTTAACTTATTAGATGCTAAAGGCATGTGGCTGTTAGAGCAAGGAGTACGCAAAACAAAATATCCTTTAGGAACGATTGTTTTACGTTTACCTTAAGTTTAGCTGTCGCCTGTTTTGTAGGCAACCACTTGAAATCCTTTTCAATGGTCGTTATAGAGACGTTCGACTGAACTAAGAAAACAGTTGACACATTCAATCCTAGGGACGAGTATAATCGTAGTTAACAAGTTTACTTTAGGAATGTACACTTGTTCGATGCAAATAGTGTAAATACTGATCAGAGAACTCCAACAGGAGTCATCTGATAAGGTACATGTATACACTGTTTGTCATATTGTATGTTATGCTAAACTGAACTCTAAATAGTAAAAAAACAGGTTTAGATATAATTATACATTGAGTATACCCATCATAAAAGTCACAAAGAATGAGCAACGTGTTAAAGAATACATGTCTAAAGGAGAGAAACTCAAAAAGTGTCAATTCTTTTCCTCAGTAGTGTTAGTGTATGGTAGCATGTAAAATGGTAATCATATGTACTTATGGACATAAAATTGTTTAAGCTAAAGTATAAATGCCACCACGTGTTTAATATTCAACATTCAGGTGTGCATTTATAAAAAAAAAAAGTTTAGATGTTATTTTGAGGAAATGGATCCCTATAATGTAGAAAGTGTCATATAATGTGTAAAATATTTAACAGTAAATGCCGAAATAGTGTATGGTTTTATAATTGTTAAAATACAGTACACAGTTTCACATAAACATTCCAGTATCTGGTTGGATAAGATGTTAGCTGTTTATCGAGATGATAGATCTTAGAGAAACTGTCTCAAATGTTTTTTTTACCAGGGAAACGCGAACACTTAGTGGAGTTGTTTACGTAACAGCTTACTTGCTGGACTCGTAATAATTGTGGTTTTATAGTAAATATTGAAATTCCCTCAAATCATGTTCACCATTCTATGTTGAAAACCGATTTCCCCGGTTTGTAAATTTGTAAGGAGCCTTTTAAACAAGATCTGAAGTGTGTTAAATTTTCCAGTCATTTTTTTTCTATATATTTTCTACAACAGTCCCATTTAAAAATTGACTGGTAGTTTCTCAACAGTGGATTCTAAACGGAATCAGCTTAGAAAAGGTCGGATAGGTATTTTCAGTCAGGAAACTGCACAATGAGTTGTGTATTTATTATTCAGTGTAAACAAAGAGATGTCGTTAAGTAGGATAATCGAGGCAACAACTTGCTTGAATTGTTTACATTAAAGTCATTGTTAACATGCACGTGCCTTTCATGTTCTTAACGAAATGTCAAAATAATAAATTATTTGTCTGAAAAAACGATATAGATATTCAGACAACTTTGTTTATAATATGTATTTTTAAAAAGAGAAAGATGTTCTGTATGGCGCCCTAACGATGTTATTTGTAATACCATTTCAGATATAAATGCAACAAAACTGACCTCAATCATAATCAAACAACAGCAGCTTTCGTTTTCATATGATATATTTATTCTATATTTAAATTTTACCAGTAAAGCCTGTTCCTTTCTCATTAAATACACCCCCCTACAACGGTCCTCTAAACAACGACTCCCTCCTTACAACAACTCTTTTAACAATGATCTATACAGGACAATTATATCTAACGCTTTTCTGCTGCAATATCATCTGCATAAATCGGCTGTTTTTTCTTAAAGTAACATACAAGTGGAGATTTTGATTGAATAGATAACAAGCAGCTTGAATCCAGATCAAACGTCACGATACGTTGCGTCTGATATGGATTCAAGCTTGTTGCAAATATAAGCCAAAATTAAAAGTTCCCTCCCAATAACGACTCCCTTCAAACAACACACACAAATAGTGTCACCCATTTGGTGTCGTTGTAGAGAGAGAGCACTGTACATAACCATTACGATAGAATAAAAAACCAGTTTTTTCCATGAAGTACAAATGCTAGTTTTAACATTCCAAAGAAAATAAAATAAATGGTCACAAACAGTTGAAGGTGTTTCATGTCCGAAATAACCGTGGTATTTTCCGTCTGAAAACTTCGAAGGAATTTGTCCAAATAATGTTAAGCAGATTAAGTGAAGAAGACACGCCACCTTGGTAACTGTATTGTTATAGTCACTGGGTGAATGAATTAGAATATACTACTGCAGTCAATACTACTTATAAAAATGTATATAAAAACTCCTCACTTTATTTAAGTTTAACCAAGTAAAAAAGTTTGAGACAAGCGGTTGATAAAAGCAAAGTGAAAGAAATACAGTATATTGATTCATACGATAATAGCATTTCAACACTACTCTTGTTTTGAGATCCATTTTATAAGTTTATGAAAACCATACATGTTATCAATTCAACAAATATTTCTAGAGCTGTTGACTAACACAACTTTAGATAAAGATTGCACTTAATTTAAGAGAGAGAGGGGTGTTAAAAGGGAATAAATACTTTTATTTCATTTGCATTTAATATAGGGTTAATCGTATTGTATCTTCAACATTACAACAATATATAAAGTTTTTAACGGTGGCTAATTATTTAATGACCTATGATAGTTCCACTGTAAAACATAAATGCCATCAAGAAACAAGGTCATGACCCAAAATGTAGATAAGTGCTGACAACACTAAACTCATAATAACAACTTTAAAAATATTGAAGATGACAAATAGATCAGTGGGTAAAGGTTTGAGTCAGTAACGTCAGTCAAGTACTTTCCGTCAGATCTATTGTGACAAATAAGGGTTCTAAACCTAAAGGTTTGGCTCGTTATGCACCAACAATGGCTGTTTTATAAAACTTATAGCCGGTTTTGTTTGACATAAACATCTCACGCTGTACTTAGATGTGTTTCCTGCATTCACTGTTATTATTAGATGAAAAGGCTGGCAGCATATCTGCAGAGTAGAATATAATCTCTAGAAATGAGATGCTACATAATGACCACGAGGACAATATTAATAATGAAGAGGTCCACTTCCTGGTGCAAACACTAATTAGCCAGAACAAAACAGAAGAACAGAACAGAACTTTATTTTCTCAAATTCTACATAACATAGAATATATGAGGTACAACAAAAGAATATGAGTAATTACTGTCACGTGGTTTTTATATTTAACTAATTTTAACTAATATCTAATAAGGTGATGGGGGGAAGGGGGCTGTGCCCGGTAATAGACTCTTCCAGACATCGGTATTCGTAAGGTGCGAACCAAAGGAGGCCCCAACCTCCCGACTACCGATATCTGTTCAGTGTAATGCGTATTAATGTATAGTATTATGCTATCATACAGCGACATTGTCGCCTTTTTAAAATTTTATAGTTAGATTTAAATATAAATATGGCTTTGCCTTTAAAAAATCATCTCTCAGATAGGCCTATGTTATAGAGATATACTGTTGAGAAACTGTAATTCCTACTTCTATACTACTTGTTCCAGACTGTTTTTGTTAATGTTATTAGAAAACTAGATAGATCTATATCGTATTTGAAGATTAATTTTAGAAACTCGAAACAAGTCAAATATTATTTTTCCAATACATGAAACGTTTGGATCATAAAACTGCATGGATCTAAGATCGAGCCTCTTTCGAGCCGTTACAAGAGCTTCTCAATTTCAGGAAAAAAGGCAATTGAGATGGCATGCACATGTTTCCTTTTCCATGGAACAGTTAATGGAACAAAAAGGCATGGACCGTAACGTAAGACATTGAAAGATAATGTCAAAGAATGGACACACTTAAGATTTGTAGGTTAAGAGACAAGTGACAGAATATGTTGTTGTTGTTGTTGTTGTTGTTGTTCGTCCCTTGCTATGCGAATATGACCGCAACTTAAATTGTTGAGTTTCTGGGATGAGTGCGTGGGTGGCTATTAAGACCTTTCCTGGCACCAAAGGTACGTCCACAGTAGGTGCACACGTTGTCAGATGATTTTGATAATATACAGGGGCCCGTTTCATAAAACTTCGTACGACAGATGTTGTCGTTAGTCAGATTATAAAAGTCTCAATTATTATTTATTTCTTCATCAAATACTGTCTTGTGACATCTCTTTTTGAATCGTCTTAAAAAGACGATTCCAAAGAGATGTCACAAGACAGGATGAGATAGAGAAATTAGAATTTAAACGTATTTTAAAGTTTTGACTTACGACAACATTTGTCGTACGAAGTTTTATGGAACGGGCCCCTGGATTTTCGAGCCTTCCGGTCCATAAGTTTCTCCCTGGCATGCTGTTACCTACTTATTTCTGCAACCAAACCTTTCCTGACAGCTGATCTTGATGCAGGTTGATTCTGAGCCAGGTCTTTCCAAGTATCTGTGTGATGGTCCATTTTGCGAAGCGAAGCCTGCATGCTGTCTTTGAATCGTTGTTTTTTCGCCGACTTCCTTTTACCAGAGAAGAGATCTCCATATAAGAGGAAAAGGATACTCTTTACTTATATATGCATATCAAGAATACGTATAAATATTGCATTGAGAATGCTAGTTTGTGCGCTTATGAAAGTATGTTAATTTATTAACTACATGTATATTTATGTAGTGATATTCATTTTATGAATTATATTGAATGTTTCAGATACATATTAATATTGCTTCTTATAAATAAAAAAATATGTATTACATTTTTTATCACTTTCTGGATGTCAAATGATAGAGGCGAACCAAATAAAATATTGAACACAATCTTTTTAAAACTTAATTGCTTTCTCTTACATCAAAACAACAGTACATATCAGTGAAACGATGTTTAAGTGGCCGGTATGAGACAGTTTCTATTATTCACAAAAGCTGGCAATGTGTTTCGGTAGTTTGATATTACATGTACATGCAATTTCATTGTTATATCCCGATTACATTCTGAAATCTATGTTCTGAAACACATTGTTTAGTGTTTTAAGGGAAGAGATGATAAGATGAATATTATATAATAATAGGATATATCTTGCTTGGTCACTTTCATAAGAAAAGCTTACCGCTATTTTATTAAATGTTACAGTCTCATAATATTTGTAAATAAACTGTAAGAACGTAGTGCATATTTGAGTTCTTATAAGACATCAGGTAACTAAAACACCTCGGTCGATAAATTAATGACAAAACATTTAACGTGGATCCTATCTGTCCACATAATTTACTGGATAAAACTATTATTGAGTCCTATTTTGAAAATATACCAGAATTTCAAACATATTTAAGGCTGAGTTTAACAGTGAATCATTGACATATAAGAGACGCACGTAACATTGGATAGAATATTGACACAATTAAAAATGTAAATTTCAAAACGAAACCAAAGTTCTTGCGTATTAAATGATGTCGACCAACATTTTAACATTCTTTTCAAATGTCTGTGTGTTCAACTGTTCAACACACAACTGTTCAGCTGCTGATTTCCTTTTATTGAGTATGTTTTAATGCGTATGTTACCTAAAGTAGTACACCATTTAACAGACATCAGTGCCTAAGGAAAATACCTAGTTTCATTATATTGATGTTTAGTGACTGAGATAGATGTATTGCCTCCAAATTGATTTCTACAGCTGTGGAATTGAAATAACCTTAAGGCACATGCCTAAAATATTCATAAGAATTCTTAACCCCTCAACTATTGGCTTACAAGTACACTGCTATTTGGAAACAGCTGGGATCCTGATAACATACCGAATAAAAAGACAACCAAAATCCAAATTGTTTGGCATTAATGTTGATGTCTTGAGAAACAAAGGTATAGATGGTACTTATTCAGCAGAATGTTGTACCGGTAAAAAAAGGTTTTATTGATTTATTTTTAATAGAAGAGGAGCTTTCTGATCATGGTCTCAACTGCCTTAATATAAGGTTTGTCAGAGAATAGTCTATAATAATTATAGTGCAAATTGTCAGTCACTGTAATAGTTCAGATGATATATTTCCATAGAAGGCGGAGTTTATTTAATAATTACAATAGGACAACGGTGAGTTGGTAGTGAACATCTCTTTTTCAGGAGAGTGATTAATGTAATGTGTTATAAAGGCGAACAGGACTGATTTGATACACAACTGCAAGTCGCCGTACCTTGACTATCTATTAAGAAAATTTAGATGAAATTATATGCACGATACACTTTCTATTTATATTGACTGTAATAGAAACTTTCCTAACGTGTCTGTACATTACTTATATGTATTTAAATCAGAATTTATCATTATTCATAATGATTTCGAGTATTAAAGTTAAGCGTAAACGACGCAATTTCAAATTTAGATCACGATTAATAAATGTACCATGAAATGGATTAGTAAATTGATAATTTAGAATGCAAATAATCTACATATAATCTAAATTTTGAATATTTAAACAATATTCATAATATTCACTAATAAAGGATTACGCATGTCGGTATTCTTTGCAATTTTCTGTTGAGGCGTGACAGTGAACTAAAAGGCGAGGGCATCTTGATATGTATTTTAGTAAATAAATAAAAACAAACATTAACTCTTTATTGCATTAATAAAATTTTACCTCAAACAGAGATACATATCTAACATCATTTCCTAACATATAGATATGGATTTATTGCTTCTTATTTATTCTGTCAAAAGATTTATCAAAATATGCGTCAACGTTTATATTTATTTATATTTAAATTTATATTAAAATGTATTTCTGAAACATCTGTTTTCTGTCAGGAAATCGAATGTTTATCATCAATGCCATAATCGAATATCGTTGCACAAAAATGAGATAAGAAAAATAGGAAAAGGTTTATAAATCTGTCATTTATTGAAAGTTGCATGCTGATGTTGGGTGAATTGCGGTAAACTATCTTTGTTAATCCTTTTCCCCATAGAAGCGCCTTTTAGCACATTTAACTTAATCCTCCACTGAAGAGTTCAAATTTATACAGTCATAAGCATGTACCAACAGAAATATTTTCTATATTCTAGAAGATGATGGCTTAAAGCATGTTGAAAGTAAAGCAGAATGAGCCTTAAGGAGCATTCTGCATAAATTACAACCTGTTTTAAGTAGTTACCTGTCTTAAAAACTAGAAACATGCTATGGGGTACAGGGTTAACAAAATGACCAAACAAACATTCCCACCAGTATATGTAATAAAAGCAAAGGCAAATTTGTTCCAACATAATTTTATTAAAGCTTCATTTTCCAGTAAAATAAATTAGACAGATGTAATTCTTCTGCGTATGGACGAATATACCACAAACGCAAAACCAAACGATTTGTACAAATACACCTTTTTTGATTAACTTATAACATAAATGACTTGATTGTATTGTAAGCCGTAACTCTATGAGCAAGGTACGCTAATATAGTCCGGTAGATTACTGGAAAAACCTAACTTGGTGATACAAGCATCAAACTTTGCACATACATGTTTCCTAACATACTTTCTCGAAAAACACGTTATAAAGTGTACAATAGGAAGATGAGCACCATTCAAAGTAACTTTACACTACGTTTTAACTAGATTTTGATTGATCAATCCTATATGCAGCAAAGCGCAAATGTTTGATATGCAAACCAAAAGTTTTCACTGTGGGGGTTAAGTTAGCATAACATGATAGCAGCTACACGCCTTAAATTGGAGACTTTCTCTTGTGAATTCGGTTTTAGAAGAAAAAATATATATTTGGTCTTATAATATAATTAGTTAATAATTATGTTCTTTCTTAATATTCTAATAGTCCGTATAGTGTATGATACAACAATAAGATTATGCCTATCTAGATAGTTTCACCCTTGTTAATGAAATAATCTCTTAAAGCAGTATGTTTGTTTGTGACAGTATTAAAAGAATTTGTAAGATTTTATAAAACAATGATTATGTATACAGAAATACTAAGTTCAATTGTTTAATAACCACCATCTTGACAACTGGCAATCATATTGAGTTTCAATTTACACTATTGAGATCTCCCAGTCAAACGTCCTTTATTTCGAAATTTGGATCATTTATATAGTTCTATTCATAGAAGTTCTCCTCTTAAAACATGTCTTTTCACATTAACACATGAAACGACCATCTTGAAAAATGGCGACCACCGTGGATTTTTTAGGAAGATGAAATGCTTTCGTTAAAATGTAGATCCTGGCCATTCTTTGTGCCATATAATCCTAGTTTTACTTCTGCTTTTCAGGAAATTATTGATAATATTGAACACCGGTAGCAGTAAAAAGCAGTTTGATTGTAATGCAGACAGTTCCCGTTTTGATAATAGTCTTTACTTCTCTCCCGTTCTAAACAGTCACCTGTTTCAAAAGCAAAACATAAGCGTTTTATTGAAAATGTGGAATTATGGATTTCACTATACTAGCTTGGCTAATATGTGTCTACGAACCAGGTCCGTGTTCCGCAGTACTTACATGGCCATCAGGTCAAATAATACTAGTCTGTCTGCTTTATGTTCCAGACTGTAGACAGTGAAACGTTTTATGTGCTAAAAAGGTCGATCAAATCGCACTAGTTATCTCCGAAAATGAAGGCAATATCGACATAAATTCTCAGACGAAAGTCATTTACTACTAGAATTACCAATAAACATTTCCCCTGAACAGCGTTTGACTTTTAATATCATGACTATATATTCTAAGGGTAATAGTAAACCATCAATTGTAAGAAATTGTATTACTTGTATTAGGTTATTGCTTTTATATAGCAACTAGTCTGCACTTAATTATCATAAATGTTACGATATGCAGTTACATAATAGTATGTCCATCGGTTATACATTGGTAATTGTATTTTGTATTTATGGTGCATCAATAGTTAAAATGCAGAGAACTCGCACCAATATGAATTTGGTCAAAAGTTTTACGGCGGCATAGTACAACAGACGACAAAGTTTCTTAAACAATGAATTGGCGTGAAAGTAGATGGTTAAAGTTGACAATCAACGGATTTAACACATTTCGAATGTCATACACTTTGAATTCTGATCAGAGGCCGCGTGACGCGGAATCTGATCAAGATCCAACCCGTTTGAAAACGCGCTTTTTGGTGTCATTGAGGGTGAAAAGATTAAACAAACTGAAAGTAAATCGGTCTGCAATTTTAGGTTAAACCTGCTTTAAATGGCAATTGGTTTTTTTTTGTTAAAATAGAATAAGAGATTATGATATTAAGTAAAGTTTGATTTAAAATAGATTATTGATTTAAGACAATTTTAATGCACTGATAAAAAACAGTTTTCTTTATTTGGTTCGGCTTGACAACCAAACCAAACACCAATTTATGTTCCATTCCGTTAGGTACAATGCAGTGTTATTATGCTTAATTATTTTAAATGCTCAAATTCATCCTAGGTGTTGAAACAATAGAAAGTTGGCAGAAGCAAGTTTATAAAATCTCACGCACTATGTGCATCTGTCATCTTAACCATTACATTAATTTTGCTTATAAATAAAGAATTCTCTTCCAAGGGAAGAATGTTAATTCATATCAAGACTTATCCTGTAAGAGAATAGCGCAGCTCCTATTCAAACTATTCCATCTTTATAAGCTGTCTGATTGTAGTCCGTGCTGTTTTCCGAAGTTGTTATACATGTACTACGCGTTTAATTAGAGAATGGTTAAGAGTGAGTAACCTTGTCCCTAGTTTTAAATGCGTAACAGCAAACCCACAGACGTTCAACCAATTCCAAACGTAACAATGCGTTTCAATTGAAATTTAGGTCGTTCCTTAAGCATTTTATTTGTCAGATTTGAGCTTTTGCTGGGCAAAAGCTCACATCTGTCAAATAAAATGCCTGCGAACGATTTCAGACTCAACACAAAATAATTGTTACCTTGGAGCATGGATAATCTTAATTAACGCTCAAATTGCCCAGACAGTGCCTTGATATCGAACTGTCTTTAAAAAATATACACGTTTTAAAAAAACTCATTTCACAGATTACGAATACAGTAGTCTATCCTACTAGATAAACTAATAAATTCAACATACTCTTTACTTTTCTTCTTTCATATCAGTTTCAGTTTTGACAGCTTTTTTGCAGTAACAGGCATATTCAAAAGATCTATCGGTTTTCTCATAGAACTCTTAAAACCATTCACTTCTGTGATATTTGTCTATTCAATATATGGCGTCTGTTGCAACTCTAGCCACTTAATACACGCATCAAACAGGTTTGCTCTTAAATGTTTATACTTAAGTCGTGCTTGGTACTTTTGGGCTTATCCTTCTCATAGAAAAAGTGTCTGCTTCGAAATTGTCGTCTGAAAATTGGATACAATTTAGATTTATACATTCTTACATTCACGAAACCTGAATATGAGTATCAAACGACTTTGATCAAGACCAGACGTCGCGTCACGCTATCGGTATTACAGTAAGAGCTTATGTTGATTCATTACAACTGTTAAACTGCAGTCACTGCTTCTGACTAAAACAGAAAACTGAAGTTTCACATAAGTTTCATTTCAACACCACACTCTATGCTGTGATTGCCCATATATATACTCGTCGATTCGAGATGATTCTGTTGAAAAGTCACAATGAAGCAGTTAAACATAAGAATTGTAGAATATGAACGTCAAACAGTTAAAGGGATTCAACGGTGTATGCTTAAACATGTTACTTGCCTACACATATCAAATTTCCCAGAAGGAAATGATAGAAATAATGCAAAGACTGAACTTCTCTAAGGAATTAATAATTTCTGTCATTTATGATTAATAATCGCTCAAAGCAGTTTGAAAATAAAGATGTCGCTCCTTTCACAACCTTAAGCTTTTATTTTAACATGTTTAACTTGGCACATGCCGTCAGTTGGAAATGTTTCCTATGATTCTTTATCAGGACAATGTAGATTCATTAAAATGCATCTTTTATAATGAATAGCTGAATGCGCTAAAAACGATTCTATGGGGACGGAGATACATTACCTCTTTGTACACAGTAATCCCTCTCTACAACAACACCCAATGGGAAACAAAGAGTGTGTGATGTTCGATGGGAGTTGTTATAGGGAAGGAAATTGGCTTACACTTGCAATCAGCTTGATTGTAGATCAGACGCCGCGTAACGCGGCGTCTGATCTGGAGTCAAGCTGTATTGCAATCGTGATTGTTTTTCTTTCATATGTCTAACATGTGATTTTGACAAAAACAACAGACTACACTTTTAAGAAGACGATATTACAGCCGTGAAAATGTTGGACATAATTGACTTGTTTTGGCAACAGCGGCAAGCGTTTTTTGTAAGGAGGAAATTGTTAATCGGAGGGCCATTGTAGGGAGGGAGCACTCTTTAGGTAAATACATTTGTATAGTGGCTTTTACTCTTACGCGATTCAGTAAAGTGACAATTATGGGGAACCCGTTCTTTAAGAGACACCTGGTAACTTGACATCATATACTTCTCAATGATGTCGTGCAGTAATAGCAGATACTCTTCAGCAACAAATATATTAAGCAATAGTAGACCACAACTTTGATACTTGAAATAAGTTAGCACGGTGGACTTTTCAATGGCGACGCCGATCGCATTCGCAAACAGTTTGAACCTTAATCAGTTGTCGACTGACTCAGCGTCTGATCAGAGTCCAAAACTGTTCGTTACTCGTATCAAAATGTTATAACTTATCACAAACAGTGGAGAACACGTAAATCTTACCGCTTAAACGCAACCAAAACGTAAACGCATTGCAATGAAACGAAGACAATGACACCTTTTTGTCGATTCTGGTTATTGTTTTAATCTGATTCGCAAGCAGTTTGAAACCTGATACGGCGTCTGATGTAGATCCAAACTGGTTGCAGTGGAAATAATCGTTTTAGCGTAAACGCGTTTAATAGTAAAGAATAACGTTTTCTCCACTGTAAATGTACGGACGACAGTGTGAATGCGATACACTGCAAGAAGTACAGTGGAGAAAACGTTATTCTCTCCCAATAAACCTTTATCAGACGCCGGTTTAACCGGCGTCTGACCAGGCTCTTAACTGTTTGCCAATCAGACTAACATATTAGTTAGAATTGACAAAATGTCATCATTTTCACATGTATGTGTTTCGTTTGCGATTCGTTTACATTTAAACGGAAAAGAATAACGTTTTCTCCACTGTAAAGAATGATGATGCGGGATTAACGTGTCAAAATCTGAAGTCTTATGTTTACCTATGATGGATGCTTTGGCAGCAATTCCGCCGTTACCAGTTTGTATCATCTTTATTGTGCGATAACGGAGGTTCAACGTGTCAAAAATAGAGTTCAAGATCTGATGAATGACGGAATTATGATATATCATATACAGTCATACAGACGTTATTTTCTCACATAACTACCCCTGTTTTCTATAGCGAACAACGATCACAAATAATCCTTGTCTACAGCATGTGTGAGATCAATTTGATAACGTCACTTTAACGTCACTATTTATAACGGCGTTTTGACGTCCCCGGGATTCCAAAAAACATGTCTATTGCTTTAAACAAAATAGCTTAAAACCGTTGGTTATGTGAAAAATAGCATCTATCACTCGTCGATGTTTAAAACAAGTTGATCTCAAATTCGTCTAGAATAGAAAAGTGTTTAAGCTCGCCAAGGCTCGCTTAATAACTTTTCACTTCTAGACTCGTTTGAGATCAGCTTGTCTAAAACATCGACTCATGACAGATCTTATAGGTTCCCAATATTCATGTTTATGCTGAACACATAATGTCCATTGCAAATAATTTGCTGTGTGATCAGACGCCGGGTTACCCGGTATCTGGTCTGGCTCCAAATTGTTTGCTATTAACCTTTATTATAGTAGAATACTTTTTATTGAGTTTGCGTTGAAATGCGTTCAGACGGGAGAGAATAACATATTTTCCACTCTGTGTGTAGACTGCTATTAACTGGTTGTGGATTGGAAGCTCAATGCAAGATTAATGTAATGCAGAAGTATTGCACTGAAGCCTTTAGTCAATTCTCAGCTTTGAAAAATATCGCATAAGCATGTAAAGCAATCCACAGTGAATGTTAATAGACTAGTATATATAGTTACATAAAAGTTGACTCATGCAATGTTTGATTTGGTTAAAGGATTGAGCAACAGATGGTGTTTCCACCTGTTTGATGATGTTGATTAGGTGTTTCCTGGTTCAGGTTATGTTTTGAATGTACAGCGCTCCCTCTCTACAACAACAAGGTGGGGAAATTAGTTTACATTTGAAAACAGCTTGACTCCAGATCAGACGCCGCGTAACGCGTCGTCTGATCCGGATTTAAGCTGTTTGTCACTGTTTGTCCCTAAGTTTTTTCTGTCAAAATGTCTAATATGTAATTTTGAGACAAACAGCAGACGACAACTTGAAGCAGACAATATTACACCAGAGAAGCTTTAGAAATAATTGTCCTGTTAGGAAACTATATCAATGGTCGTTGTAAGGAGGGGGTCGTTGTTGGAAGGGCCGTTGTAAAGAGGGAGCGCTGTGTTCTGTGATACTCTTTCGTTTCTGATGTATTACATATCATGTAGCTGTATGAACAATTAGTCTATATTTCGTCTGCGACAAGTTTTGTCTGCCTCTGTTTCTTAGATGAGAAAGTTCTAAATTTTATTTTCATCATTACGAATAGAATGTAAAACATTTAACATCTTGATGAAATACATTTAATGAGTTCTTCGGCGTTACATCTGGTCCAAAAATCGTTTAAAAAGGGCACTCACGATTCCCTTGTAAAACAGTTACCCCACATTAATAAATTTCCAAAAATATCGTCTGCAAAAACGCCATCGACAATCGTCTGCAAAAAGTTTGTTTTAGTCTGTCTGGTTATTTAATTTTGAGAGTTCGAAAATCGAGTGATTTTAGACACTGGTTAGTTACCAAATAACTCAATACTTAATCTGGGCCAAATGTGTCGGCAAATGTTAATGTTCGGAATCAAGGTGATTAGAATTATATCAAACTAGTTGAACTAGCGAGAGTAGCTCAAGGCTAGTGTTGTCAGGTACGTAAGTCTAGAATATCAAAATATAACAGAATTCACTCACCGAGTGCTCTGACATTCCAACAAAGTTTGGTGCATCATTAGACGGCCTGTAATCGGCATTGTGATTTAATCCATTTATACCCAGATGATTCTTCCATGTTTATATATTGGATTAGTCCATTTTTTATGAAAGGGATGCCTGGTCAAAATTTTCATTTTCGTTTTGTTTTATATTGAAATTGCTTTCAGATAACAGTGTAGACTCTGATCAGACTCCGCATAATGGGGCGTCTGATCAGAGTATATACTGTTTGCCGTGTGTCCCATATATGGGATCGTAGGGCACAAACAGTTATTTGGATCCATACTGTTTAACTTTTATAGTGAGTACATGTGGATTTGTGCTCAGCCACAATGAACAAATTTCGACGGTGAGGTATAAAATATTACGTTCTTCATAAGCATAGTATATTTTGGCAGTGAAAGGATTTACCAAGAGCATGCTGTTTTGTCGTTTGTTTTAAATGTCGCGTCTGCAATAAGCATCATCAATTGAGAGCTTTTTAATAGAAGAAGATTGAACATCAATTCCAAAACGATTTGCTCCAGATTTGCCGCCACGTTACGCCAAACCGTTTGCAAAGAGTTGCGAAATTGCGCGTAGCACGATCAGGGTTAATATTATAACACCGGAAGATTATCTGTAGACCTTTTTACTAAGATGAAGATTAGTTATGTTATGGATTTCTGAGTTCTATAATCTTAAAATAGATTCGCTCTTAATAACGCTTTCTCTACCATTAGTAGCATTTACTTGCAGTGAACAAATAGTTGTGATCAAGATCAGACGCCGAGTGACTCGGCGTCTGATCTTGATCAAAACAGTTTGACACTCGAATCAAGAATGCTGCAGAAAACATTATCAAAATATCAAAATTTGGAAAAAAATTCAGGCGATTAGTTTAAGGTCGACGATAATTTGGTGATGCAAAAGTTTAGAGTACAGGCGTTAATATTTTTGTCAGAGTGATTTTTTCCCAGACAGGTGCTTGATTAATGGAATGAAGACTACGAATATAGATTCTGTCTGTTTTTAAAATGGGTTAATCCATTCAGTGCCAAGCTCGACATCAATAAAGTAAAAACAGAAGTTTATTTTCTGTAATTATTCATTGGTCATTTTCCTGAAAGCCTATGTATTGGGTACTTAAACTTAGAACCGTTCACGAACAATATGCTAATTATTACTAAGCATCTGCTTAGGTCCAAAAGCAATTCTGTTTAAACCCATATTACTTCCCCTAAAATATACAAGGAAACGTGTTAAAGTAATAAGTTATAACATCATAAGAGACGACCTTCACCCCTCCTACCAACCCCATCCCAAACTGTTTGCAAATAGAAGTCGTTATGTTGCACATTCATTCCTACGTATTAAAGCTGAAAAGAAATAAATCGAGTGCTCCTAGTGATTTTTTGATAAATGAGTTTTTTTATTGAAACTGCAGATATTATTGCTGGTCATATAACAGATTTGTTTAACATAGTTTTTAATAAGGGATATTTTCCTTCAAAATGGTCACAAGGATTTATTGTACCGTTACATAAAAGGGAGATAAAAACGACGTATCAAATTATAGGGGTATTACTTTAATGAGTTGCTTAGGGAAATTATTTACTAGTGTTTTAAACGCGAGAGTTGTTCAGTTTTGTGATGAATTTGACGTTATATCTTATGCGCAGTTTTGTTTCAGAAAAGGACGCTCAACAATAGATGCTATGTTTCTATTGAAAAATATAATAGATCAAACACTGAATAGTAAGGGTAGATTGTATTGTGCTTTCGTCGACTTAAAAAGGGCGTTCGACTCTAAAAATAGAAATGCATTGTGGCTAAAATTGTATAGACAAGATATTAGTGGGAAACTTCTTAGGATAATGCGTGCAATGTATGCGTCGGTGAATTCATGTGTCAAACACTGCAATTCCCTTTCAGATTTCTTCGATATATCGGTGGGCTTGAGACAAGGGGAGACAAATTCACCGATAATGTTCGCACTTTGTATTGAAGACCTTGAATTATACATGCAGGATAGAGTAAATTGCGGACTTTCTTTTTATGATTTGACCCTTATACTCCTTCTTTTTGCAGACGACATGATTGTATTAGGGCATTCCCCAGAAGATATACAAAATAATTTGAATAGATTAGAAGAATATTGTGAAAAATGGGGTCTAGAAGTAAATGTGAATAAAACAAAAATCGTGTTTTTAGAAAAAGGGGCGGGCTATTAGGAAATGAAAATTGGTTGTATAAAAATGAAATAATAGAAATAGTGAACAATTTTAATTATCTTGGCGTAGTGTTTAATTATACGTCTGGTACTTTTGTTTTAAACAATCAATTTGTTTATGGAAAGGCACTGGAGGCTATGAATGTATTATTGTTAAATATTAAAAAGTTTGAACTTAAGCCTAAATTATGTTTACAGTTGTTTGATGCTTCTGTGTCTTCAATTTTGAGTTATGGATCGCCTATTGGGGGATTTACAAAGTCAAAGGATCTAGAACGAATCCATTTAAAATTTTGTAAAAATATATTAGGAATAAAACTAAGTGCTTGTAACAATGCAGTATATGGGGAATTGGGTAGATTCCCATTATATGTAAATAGATATGTAAATATTGTTAAGTATTGGTTAAAAATCCAATCTTCGGATAACATTATCATTAGACATGTATACCAGCGTACATTAGATGACTGTGAGAATGGTATGAAGAACTGGGCTACATGTGTGAAGAATTTGTTATCCGAACATGGATTCATGTATGTATGGCAGCAGCCTTTTCATATTGTCAATGACAAAGTTTTCTTATCATTATTTAAGCAAAGAATACAAGACGCTTTTATTCAAAAATGGTTTACCGATATTGGAAATAATAATAAGTTGTCTTTATACAAGGAATTGAAACTGTCCTTTGGTTTCGAAGACTATTTACATTTTATTACCACAAGAGAAAACCGTGTATTGTTATCTAAGATTCGAATCTCGGCCCATACTTTAAAAATTGAAACAGGCAGATATTCTAGACACAGATTAGAAAGACATGAGCGTATTTGTATTTTTTGTGACAAACATGCAATTGAAGATGAATTTCATTTTGCCCTTGAGTGCCAGGCCTATAATCAAATAAGAAGAACATATATTAAACCATATTTTTCCAATAGACCTAGTATGTTTAAATTTCTACAGCTTTTGAATTCTTCAAAAGAAATTATCTATCGATTTTCAAAATATTTATCGGAAGCGTTTAAGCTCAGAAAATTTTTGAGTATGACGTAAAACCTCGAGGTTTTTTCATATTCTGAAATTTAAAAAATGATATTTCAAAGTATATTGATTGTTAGGTTATAATGAATATAATATGTGAAATGTTTGTATGTATCTATCACATGTACCGATTATTATGTATTGTGAAATCATATTTATATTGATGAGAAACTGTGTATAGTTTAAATCAATAAAATTATCTATCTATCTATCTATCTATATCCTAAATACAGTAAAACCTCTCTATAACGACCACCAAATTGTGTTAATTATTAGGAGCTTTCTGTTTTACAGTCATCTCTGCTTTAAGCTGTCACCTGTCTTTTATACGATAAATTCTCTGTCGTTTTTGTGGTCGTAATCGAGAGGTTTTATTGTATAAAGGGATGAACAAACATATGTTTGTGGTTGGTCATTTTGCCTGGTTTTAACTGTTAATGAAATAGCTTATGTTCGAAATGGCCTTCCTTTTACAACGTTTTCTTGCTAAACTGCAATCAAATGTCAAGAGCGGTTATCAACAGAGGTGATAGTGTCGGTCAATGGGAAACGGAACTCGTTCAACAAAAGAACTGCAAAAATTCCATCCTGCATGAGTTTTTATAAATATGTACCCTGCTTTTTATCCATTCACTACAGTGGTTATTTTGCAAACTTCTTCACTGAAAAAGTCTAAAATTTAAAATTAACAAGTACAATCAAACTTCGATATCTCGAACTCGCTTAACTCGGACTATCCGATATTTCGAAACATGAATTGCCTTATTTTAAGTTCGGTTCACGAGAACATACCCGTGTTTCAAAGTTAAAGCGCGGCTTAGCCGCGTTTTAACTTTGAAAAACGGGTATGTTCGACATTATCGAGTCGAGATATCGAAGTTCGACTGTAAAACGGAGCACAACTGCCTAAATCACGACGTCATGGCTGTGTAATAGTTAAATGTATATTTATCCTATACTAGTCAGTTGTTCAAAGAATGTTCCCTTCATTGGAATGCATGAAATATTCAACTTGGTTCCCATTTAAACTGTGATACGTAATATGCAGTCCTGGTGTACTGTGGGGTTGTTTTTGCAAGGACCAAAACGCCTTGTCGATGTTCATTTTGAGTTATTGTTAACTTGAAATGACAGCTCTCGTTGGGTACTAAATGACTAGGTTTTTTGTAGAGGTGCCGTTAAACCCTACTTACATGTAATCAGTCAGTCTCTCCGATGAAAGTGTGTTCATAGTATCTGAAAAATGAATAGCGCATTGTTACTAGGTATATGGTATGTAATGTTAATTGAAGACACTCTAGTGAAAATTGACTCTCTATGAAAATAAAGATGAAATTCAAGAAATTTTGCGGAATGCTATAAATATCTAACTTTACTCTTATGAAAGTCGTGACACATAAGCTACTGTTAAGTATGCGGTTCACTGTGTATTGTTTGGGTATATTAATGGCTTACAATCCGGATATTCATTGTAAATAGTTTTAAACCAGATCAAATGTCAAGTAAATCAACATATTACTATGTTCTCAATTATTTGCAATCAAGATTAAGGAAAACCGTGTTTATTTAGCTATGTTCAAACGGAAATGCAAAACACATTACCAACGGTTGGTGTACTGGTTTGATTGAATAATTGTTGACTTATATTGACATCTCTCTCCGGCAAAGGTGTATTCATTTCATCAGGTACAGAAATAGCGTATTGTTACTAAGTATGGTACCAGTGGTGTGAATTAAAGACACTCTAGTCTAAAAGGAGTCTCTGCTAAATATGATTAATAAGCTGCAAATAGAATACTGCTATTTAATTACTATACGAGAGGTGTTGTCATGTGTTGCAATGCAATAAATATTTAACTTTACCTTTATACAAGTGAAAAAAACTGTGAAATAAACGATACAGGATGTATTGTTTAGATATATTTGATAAGAAGGACGTGTTAATTTTTCCGAACAGTGTTATTCTACAATCCCAATGCCCATCGTACTTAGTTTCGAATTAGATTAGACTCCAAGTAAAATAGATATTCGGGTTAATCTGTTTTAAAATATTTTATCATTGTATTGGATTGCTTTCGTGCTTGATTTTGTTTTAACCGACATGCATAACGCCTTAACAACTATTGGTGTCGTGTTTCACTGAATATGGGTTGACAGCTTTCACCGATAAAACTGTGTTAGTTGATGTTCTTCCATTGAGGAGACTTACACACACTATGAAATACATTGTAAATAATCTATTTCGACATTCTCACGATTTAATCTTATATAATAGGCAAGGATTTTGAAGCATAATCAGACGACGGGTTACCCGGCGTCTGATCAGTCTACAATCTGCTTGCTATGGAAATAATTATTTGAGCACAAACGTGTTTTTTTTAAAGAATGGCGTATTATCCAATGTACGAGGAACGGAAACATTGCATTTTAACAAGTAAAGCACAAATGACATCAATTGAAGACGAAGTAGTCTGATGGAGTCTGTTCGCAATGTAAAGTGTGCAGCTTATTATGCGCGTTTACGATCAGTCAGCATATTAGAGGTTGGAATGAAGAAAATGATGTCTAAGGCCGATTTGGTCTTCATCGTAACACCATGTTGTCATTATGGAGACGTATCGACAAATTGGCAATGCTCGCGAGAACCTGCGACCAAGGATATCTCTATTAACGTAACGTCGACAAGATACGTATTTTTCCGTTACACATGCGATTGATCGTTTTCAGTCTTTAAATTTTACGGCTAGAAACATTCGAGGAGTTCGTCTAATCAGATGGAGGACGGTGCTGAACAGATTCCGCTAATTTTGAATCCGTCCATGGCGTCCTACTGTACGTCCCGTTCTGACGTCAAACCCGCCATATTGTCTTAAAGCATGGCAGCGCTCACCCTCACGTCGCTCGCGTGCCCCGACCTTCATACAGAACAAAAACATTGAGGTCATTGACTGGCCCGCAGTCTCATCCAATCTCACGCTAACTGGGCACGTTTGGGATGAGATTATGTGTCATTTGCTAAGTCTACCGAACCAGCCATGGACGTAGGAACAGATGGCTGATTGTTTAGTTATGGTAACGAATGGCATTCCTAAGCTTTGGCGAGGTCCTCTCGACGATGGTGCCGTGTCCGCTTTGATGCAAACGGAGGACACATCGGTTATTAATTGTGTAACATGGGTTTTGACCCCTACCGGTAATGACAATAACGCATGGCAGTACAATCATGATTGACATCACACATTATGACTCTTATGAAACGTTAGATCGATGTTTAAAATAACACTATAACACAGTCAATTTATATCTGGTTTGTTATTCCTATTTTTTATAATGCTATTCCCTATGCACAATGTTTAAATTCCGTGAGTATACATAGGAGAAAATGTTATTCTTCCCCGTTCAAACGAGCCTCAACGCAATGCAACACTTATGAAGAAAGTGGTAGCTTCTTGAATATCTTGATAACTCGTTTAAATATTGAGCAACAAACAGTTTGGAGTCTGATCAGACACCAGGTTACCTGACGTCTGATCTGACTACAAACTGTTTGTGGTGGAAGTAATTGTTTCATCATAAACTCTTTTGTCGAAAAAAGAATAACGTTTTTACACTGTAATAACGGACTCTTATTGTTGAAAATGTCGGACTTTATTTTGGAACCATCTGTTTCGACGTGGTGCCGAAAAAAAAGCTCTTAGCTGAAAATAGCTTTTTCGAATTAAGTTTCGGTAAATGATCTCATCCAAACTGAACAACTAATCATTGGCTTCTCGCATCTGTTCATTTTGCGTGTAATTGTCAGTTTTGAGACCTAATTTCCTGAACACAATTATAAATGCCCTTTTTAAATGGTTTGATGGCCAAATTGAAGCGAAGAATAGTCGGCTTGTCTATCTGTGTACTGAAAGGCGGATGAAGTAATGCAGACAAATCCTAAATGAACTTTTTGTTTTATTTCATATTTTAATAAGTTGCCATTTGTGCGCGCAAACACAATCTATGAAACAATGCACTCGCAGAAAAACGCAAAGTCAACAAAATTACAATATTCCTTAAGTCTTTTATGTTAAGTCGTCATTATATAAATATCTCATCTCACAGAGGGTGAGAGAACGGATTGGTCACCTGAGGCAAGTAATGTCAACCGAGGCGTTAGCCGAGGTTGACATTTACTTGTCGAGGGTGACCAATCCGTTCTCTCACCCTCTGTGAGATGTGATATTTATTTTATTATACCGAACAAAAATTTAGATCTAATTACCACTGTTTTCAATACAGAACAACGATCGCGAATACATGTATCGGAACTATTTTATTTTCATTACTAAAAACAAATAACGGAGAAGTTAATTTCTAGACGCAAAAACACAATAAATATGTTTGTTAACAAAAATAAACAAAAAACAAATTATTATTTGAAAAAATAAAAGTTTGGATCGATCGGGATTCGAACTCGGACCGCCGTGGGCAGGGTCGACCATCATACCGCTAGGCCACGGACACAGATCACGTGACGTCGATTTAATTTGTATATAAAGTTTTAATATTGACGTGTTTTTAAAAAAAAATCAAATTGCAAGCAACAAACCTTTATTCTGAATAATATTGCCAACAAAAGGTTAACAAACAAATATCCATTCGTTATTTGTATTCCCATATCTAGCTATACGCTGTTATAGACCATTCTACAATCGTCTCCAATTCTGTCTGTCTTATTCTATTTTTAGCAATACGGCACTCTAGCAACAAGTTGACAGATACTTTAGGTAGGCTAATAGACAAAGCAGAATGTCAAATTTAGAAGCAAATGTCGACATAAATATTGAACAGGATGCAGAGTTTGAATCTTAGGAGTGAGTAAAGAAAATGTTCCAAAATAATGAACGACATTGATTAGCAACGCGAAAACTGGTGACACTTTGCAGTCGATTGTTTTAAAATCTTATCTCATTGAGATGAAGCGTAAAGTATGGTCCATTTGATTTCGATTGTGTAACTTTGCAAATTCGAATCGACTCACTTTTCCAGTTCATTGCCGTTATTTCACTAGAAGCGTTTTGATTCTTCCTTTTTCTGAACTGAGGGGTACTAAAACTCGGGCCGAATACGCAGGGTAATTTCGTGATGTTACGCGGGTCGAAATGTAATGTTAGCCAGGTAACATTACGGATTTTCACCTTCTGACGTCACATGAGGCTATATAGTAGATAAATCGAGTGAGGTATAATAATATAAATTACCAATTCTAACATGACACGCGTTTTGGTCACTATGAAAATAGAACACGCTCATCGTGGTATACCTGAGACTTTTTACAACGTTCTTCTCTACCCCGCTCCTCCCGCGGTTATATGACATGACGTGACCTCGTGCGTTCATACGTTATGTTTTTTTAATTTCTTACGTTATTCATATAGCCCGTAAAGACCATATACTTTTAACCAGTCATGTTACTATAATTTTCCCATTCTTCTGTCTTTTTTCATGTAATGTTTGTTCTATGCCAGAGTGTGGATCGGTAAATGTAAATTTGTTGTTGGGTGTTAGATTCTTGTAATGCCTCGGAAAAAGTTATTCGGTCGAAAAACTGCATCCGCTGAGGAAATATGTATGGAACATTTGATTTCCTTTCTAATGAATTTCTTTAAATCTGGTCATTTTAGAATATAAATAATCTATGTTCTACCGTTGTTAAACGGTATTTTACAACGGTCGGTCGTTGTGGTGCGCAGGAATTGACCACTCAGGCCTTCACAACTGTAGAACATAGATTATTTCTTAATTGTAAGACATAGAAACACGTTGAGAGTGTTCCTGAATCTGCGAAACAGGTTGGTGACGATGCGGTTCTTTTCCTATCAGAAGTAATTACCCAAACGTGTGCCATTACTCTAAGCCCGATCAAATTCATTCCCAACTATACAAATATAGAGAAAACATCTTAGACTTTCAGACGCCAAGTCAATTAAACTGCAATTACCGGTAATCTGAATTTGAGAAATAAAAATAGAAGACGAATTTTAAACAGGCCATATCAGCAGCGAAAGAGTTACTATTGACAAGAAATATTTTAAACAGTAGTGTTTAATGATAGATATGCGAAATATATTGATACGCTTCTGCACAGTTTGATCTGTAATATAACCCAAATACATGTACTAGTACAGTGGAGAATCTGTTATTTTTAATTCCCATTTAAACGCAAACGTACGCAAACGCAAAACACTTAAAACGTAGAAAAGTACAACGTTTTGACACTTATGATAATTCATGCTTATCTTGGTGGCAAACAGTTTGGAGCCTGATCAGATGCCGGGTCACCCGGCGTCTGATCTGGCTCCAAACTGTTTGCAATGGAAATAATAGTTTTAGCGTAAACGCGTTTATTGGGAAAGAATAACACATTCTCCACTGTATCTGTCATGTCGCATTTTATTGCATATACGATTATGTGTTTAGTTTTGTTTTGTAATATATTCTGAGAATAATGAAGGTAATGTGAAAATCTTAGTAAACTCCAAATATTTTAATTATCAAGTACTTGGATAAAGTTTTGAAGAAGACAGCTCATGTGGATTTACATTCAATTCGCATAACTGTGTAGTCAGTTCTGACGAATTGTGTAATGAATATAACCTACAATACAGATACAGCGGATAAAACGTAACTCTGTAGTTATTTGTCTTTTCTCGCTTTGTAGGTACATTTATGTAATTTCATGTGAAGCGCTTTTGAACGCACAAGAGTTCATACGTTATATAAAATAAGAGCGCTATATAAATCTAGTATAATAATAATAATACTCTTACACAATAACGCGTTGCACTCAAATCCGTATGTCCATTTCATAGGCTCAGAATCAAAACTGTGTGCAACTTAGATTAGTAAAAAAAGTAAGAATTTTAAACAATTATTTTCAATATTTTATTGCATTGTGTCTGCGTTTCGTTTGCGTTTAAAGGGGTTAGCATGACGTATTCCCCACTGTAACACCGTACTTTTAATTTCACCAATTTAACTTACATGTACCATTCTGGTTACAGAAGTTCTCTAAAGCCGAGCACACTCTTATTTTAAAGTGTAACTTAGCCTAATTGCACTGTATCTTTGATATAATTATGGGTATACTGACGTCAGCGAGTTCAATAAAAAGAAGTCGGTTTAACAGTAGTAAATTCGAAACTTTAACAGTTTTTATATACCAGTATAACTTCTAATATTAGGCAATACTTTTTTTTCTAAATTGAATTTGAAAAATAAATTGAAGACTACAATTCAGAGCAACAAAACATTTTGCTGTAGCTTAATGCGTTTAATATACACAATGGCAGTACAAAATACAATTGATTATCTAGGTAATTACTCCAAAAACGAAAATTGTCATCGGGCATATTTATGATAATAGTTACAAACAGTTTGGATCCAGATGAGACGTCCAGCAAGTTGCTTGATTTGAACTGTTTGATTCTTTTACGAGCAAAATAACAGAATAATCAACCATTAGAATTGTTGTAGAAGAACAATTATTGCAGATGACAATTCCAAGACGTGCTCTAGGTAAACGAAACCTTGTAACCGCTATTCGACACTCGTGCTATATAGTACGGAGTGTAATGTAGTTGTATGCGTGGTGTGATTAATGTCTATTTTCAACACCAAAATGCGCAATTGCAAAGGTTTCTTTTCTAATGACAGTGTGCCGTAGGACGGAATCGTTGGGGTTTAAGTTAATCTTAAAAACCTTGACCACATTGAATGAGAATGTGTGACATATGAACGAAAATACAAGTACGCGGATTCCATGTAAATTTTTGTGAAATGTTCAGTTGACCCACTCTCACATGTATCTGAGTCCTGTATTATCTACTAAAACAATCGTCTGTATTGGTAGTGTCGTATGCAATGTGTTTAAAGTAAGCTTTATGGCTGTTTTGACTTTATAAATTTCGATACGAGTATCAAAAAAACTGGATTCTGATCAGGCGCCAGAATTCCAAACTGTTTTTTCAAAGTCGTTTTTTGGCGCCAATGGCAGTGAAAGAGTTAAATAAGTCGTCATAATTTAAATTTAAATAAAAAAGAACATATACTTGTGTTCATATGTTTTGCAACTCAGATGCGTTAAGATTATTTTATTGGGAACGCATGGTGTCAATTCCAACTGTATTGAAGAAGTTATATATGGTGTAGTCAGACCAGACATTAGACTGATTAATGACCTCATTGCGCAAACTAAACCTTTACTTTCTATATCAGTATATGTCAAGTCGGTTCTTTTCAATGCCAGCAATATGAATTGTGATGGATAGATAGACAGTCTCAGTTCTTTAATCATTGTCTTAACCCGTTCACTGTCGTGAAGCCATCTGCTTTAACCGTCTGTAGTCTGCTTTTATTTTTAAATATTAGAATGAATTTAGACAGCATACACAACGATCGGGTGTCACACAGTTTGGATCATGATACTCGTCGTCTTGTCATGTTCAAACTGTTTTGAAATAACAATTATAGTCAGAGCAAGGCAATGAAATGGTTAAACTTTTACAAACTGTTTTAGACAAACTGTCATTCAGAACTAAATTAGCTTATCCCTTATATCGATAAAACTGGTTTGACTGGCTTTGAAACAGTGTGTTTTGCAGATGCAACGTTCGGAGTCTGACTAAAGTCCATACCATTTTGCACCAGCATGATTATTTCTTCATTGTACTATATATACTTAAGTCGAAATGATTGCGTATAAAAACGTCAATGTATCAGCAGCATTTCAACTGTTTGACGTAGTGATGAGTATTCCCAAAATAATGTTTACTCTGAGAATTGTTGCAGACGAGAAAACGTTTCAGACGAAGACTGCTTTCAACGCCAAAGTTTATCGACTGCTTCACACCATACACCGCCATAAACCATCTGTATTGAAATTGTTGTCTAAAATAACAGTCTTCAAAATTAGATATAACACACTTTGACTGAAAGAAATATCGATACTAGTGTCAAACAGTTTGAATCCTGATAAGACGCTGCGTTACGCGGCGTCTGATCAGGATCCAAACTGTTTGCAAAGAGGTCTATAGATGAATATCGAAGGGTAAACGATATGTTTAAAAATAAATTGGAATCTTTCCCATAATGTATTTTTAAAGTATAACATATTTTTGTAGGATAGGTGTAAAAACTTGGAACATGAGGCGAGTGGTTGATTGATGAGGGACCGCTCCTCGTGGATTGCTATATAATCCTCCTGTCATTGTGCTCTTCAAACTTCAAATTAGGCAACACACCTGTGATAGTTCAAACTCTTAGCATGCTGGGTAATTGTTTCGTCTGCCTCAATGGCCGACTGCTACTGCTCTAAATAAAATAAAAGTTTCGGAATCTCTTTTCAAAAACAGAGTCATCGTATCAAACAAATTGGAACCTTAACGCGGCGTCTCATCAGGATCCAAACTGTTTGCAAAGGATATCAAAGATTCACCGTTATCAGGCTGTAAGTTAAAGACAAAACAAAGAAGCAGAAATTCAGGCAATGATTTGTTTGTTATTAGACTTTAACTCGTTGGACTAAAAACATATAAACAGTTTGGAACCTCAATAAACGCGTTTATGCTAACACAATTATGTCCAATTTAAACAGTTTTGGGTAAGATTAGACGACAAGTAACCCATTGTTTGGTCAAGCTTTAATTGCTTGTAACTAAAATTATAATCAATCGGCAATATTGTGTGTTGCATTTAGTATCTTTAAACGGAAAGAAACATAATGTCTACTCCACTGTAGATCTGTGTCTCGTCACATTTTCAACTGTTGTTGACAACATGCTGTCAAAAACGGCGGTCTCATCTCGATCCTAACATATTTAAAGTGGAACAGATTACGAGCATGGAAAGGAAAGAGTAACGACGAAAGAGAGTAAGTATAGATGTATGTATGAGTGTAAGCGATCAAGATCAAACATGTTTGCAAACATGATTTTAAGCGTCATTGAGAGCGAAAGGGTTAACAAGATGACAACTAAGGAAATATTTCCTTTGAATTTGAACAAGTTTTCTTTTCTACAGCGGAGTAGATGTGAGTTTTACTAGTTAAAACAAAACTTACTACGAATGTATTACAATAAAACTGTTTGGCTTATTTCTGGTGTTCAGTCTCTACGAGCACTTAAATTTGTTAAATTTGACCCGCGAGACCGTTTCTGAAGGTTAAAGATAATTTGATCTTACAACTACTAGCTATTCGACAGCTAATGAACGTATTTGAGAAGCCAGCCATTAGTTGTTCAATTTCGGTGCAATTATAGATGTTATCAGTTACCGACACTAAATTAGAAAAGTCAATTTCGGCCAAGGCCTTCTTTGTAGGTATGACGCCAGAACAGAAAACTCGAGTTATATGAGATATCCAACTTTGTAAAAACAATATCAGTTTTTGGAAAATGTTGACAACCAATTTAAATCTACCGGCGTCCGATCTTACTCGAAACTGTTGGCTTTTGAAATAATCGTTTAAGCAAAAATGCACTTTTCTAGGGAGGACATCTTCTCCACTGTTACAGTGGAGAATCTGTTATTCTTTCCCAATAAACGCGTTTACGCTAAAACTATTATTTGCAGTGCAAACAGTTTGGAGCCAGATCAGACGCCGGATAACCCGGCGTCTGATTAGGCTCCAAACTGTTTGCCACCAAGATAAACAAGAATTCTCAGAATTGTCCAAAAGTTGTTCTTTTCTACGTTTTAGTGCTTTGCGTTTGCGTACGTTTGCGGTTAAACGGGAAAGAATAACAGATTCTCCACTGTAATACACATGCAATACTTACATCCGTGAATGACAGTGAATGGTTACTTCTTCCTTACTTCTTCCCTGTTATATCTTCTCGGTGAGGTTTAAGACAACTCTCGTAATTACAGGTTCATAAACAGTAGCCCGTTTCATAAAACTTCGAACGACAAAAACGGTCGTAAGTCAAAACTTAAAAAAAAACATTTAATTTCTGATTTCTCTATGTAATCCTGTCTTGTGACATCTCTTTGGAATCGTCTTTTCCAAAGAAAAAAAATAATAATTTAGACTTTTATAATCCGACTTCCGACAACATTTGTCGTACAAAGTTTTATAAAAACGGGTCCCTGATGTGTTTTTAAGATATTCTCAATAAGATTTTTAAGGTTGCGATACCCTTTATCCAATACTTGATAAAATGATTTCACACAAGTGTTAAACTGTCCGTTGTTAAATCTGTTTTCAGTTGTAGTGATTAATATCGACAATCTGTACCCGGCTATATATGAAATGTATCTTCCATAAATTAATATTTGTGTGTTTAAAAAGGCGCCTGGTATTAATTTGAATATAGTTTTATTTAGATCAAATATAGTTTTCAGTCTCTTTAATTAAAGCTATCAAAAAGTTGACTCTCCAACCTATTTTAGCAGGTTAGCAGCCATTTATTGATCAATTTCGGTGTAATTATAGACGTCATCATTTACAGGCAATAAAACATGCTATTTTAGGCCAAATTTTCAATTGTAGAAGGGCGTCAGCATTAAAGACTCCTGTAAAATAAGAAATCTGATTTTGTTAAAACAGTAGATAACCCCTTTTGACAATTGACAATTATTTTAAATCTAAGGGGTAAACAATTTGGAGCTAGATCAGACGTCGGGCTACCCAACGTCTGATCTTGCTCCAAACTGTTTGCAATGGAAATACTAGTTTAAGCGTAAACACGTTTATTGGGAATGAATAATGTTTTCTCCACTGTAGCCATTTTAAAAACATATTTGTGCATGTCTATTTCTGGGTTTCCTTCTCTTTAAATATGTTAAAAGTTAAACCCTCGAAACGGTTTTAGAAGGTTATTCATAATTTGATCTTAAAACTGACAATTCCACACCTAATGAACTGATGTGGGAAACCAATAATTATTTGATTAATTTCGGTGCAATTTTAGATGTTATCGTTGACAGACACTAAATTTGAAATGTTATTTTTAGACCAATGTCTTATTTGTAGGCTCGACGTCAGCATCAAATATTCTTGCAAGATAATACAGCTAAACTTTCAATATCTCGAACTCGCTTAATTCGAACATACGTGTGTGCGTATATCAGAGTTTAAACGTGGTTAAGTCACAAGTATACAGTCTATGTATTTTTTATGCCGCTTGCTGTACCAAATTATCAACTGGAATAACTTTTTGTAACATTTTCTTATCAAATTGTTAAAAAATGTACGTAATAAAACAGTTTGGCTTTATGCAAACGCAACCATATAGAGGATAATTGTTTTTTTCAGTATAAGATAGAAATTTAATCCATTGAGTGAACATCAGACGTTATATTTTCACGAGTGGCGAACTCAATGGATTAAATTCGATCTTATACTGAAAAAATACAATTATTCTATTTATTTATGCTTTTAAGCCACTTTTTAAACGAAATTGTTCGACAATTGTGAAAGCGAAAGTACATGAATTACCCCGTGTTGAGCCCCAAGTTTACATCGAACACATTAACGAAACAGTTTACCGTACGATGACGTCACTTATTTATTGATTTGACGTCATCCGAATTACGTCGTTGCTCCCGATTTTGGATTCGTGTTCTTCCGTTGAGTGGTTCGCGACAAATCGGACTGCCGGAATTTAACGATAAGACACGATTGACTACGATTTTTTGGGAGCCCTACGGGGAAAACGGCGATTGGTGATTATCCACTGCAGTGGATTACCAAGTGATAACCCACTGCTCATTTCCGGTAATCCACCGAAAAGCATAAATAAAATGCCATAATTTGCACATTTGTATATCGTTAACATAGAGAAGAATTTATATAAGTTATGTATAACTTGTTTTCCTATCAATGCTTATATAGCTTATTATGTTATAATATGTGTATAATGTCATATGTGACAATTCTGAAATTAATACTGTTTGAACTAAGTCACAATCGAAATAATGAAACTATACCGTACAAATACGGAACAAGTATATCTAAGCAAGTTCGAGATATCAAAAACCAAAACTCGAATTATATCCGAAATTCTGAAAGCGATAAAACTCAACTATCACTACCTCTTAACACATTCACTGCTATGACGTCATCTTTAAAAATTGTAGTCTGCTTGTAGTTCTGAAATCTAATTTTAAGTATTTTGACTTTAAAAATATTGAAATAAATGTCAACCAGATTTGATTTCTTAGGCGTTAAGTGGTGTCTAATAAGGATATATTGTTAGTGAATACTTTGGGAAGGACTTTTCAATTATGCTGAAATCGTCCACCTTGTCTATTGCAAACCATTTGGAGCCTGAACAAAAGCCGGGAGCCGTTGTCTCACCAATATTGAAACTGATTGCCTCTCAAACTAAAATAAATCGTAAGATATTAGAAAAACATGTTATTGTCTATATTTTAGTACAATACGTTTGCGTTTTGCGTTTGGTTCCGTCAGACCATTGTACCCGGAGTAAAACATTGAAGGGGCAAGACCCACGGTCACTTCGTAAATAAGTTCGTAAAACATGTGAATATATTTTATCAAACATTAACTCATGCCTTCGAAATATGCTTTTAGTTTTACAGAACCATTCCTTAATGGCGCGTTCCCTCTGTCACTGTGAAATGCGTCAAGTTCAGAAAACGTTATAAATCTTTCCCAATATACTAGTTTAGCTATAAACCATTTTGTCCACTGCAAACAGTTTGGAACCAGATCATTCACCGGGTAACATGGCGTCTGATCAGGTTTCAAACTGTTTGCCACTCAGATTACAATAAATCACAAGAATATTCAAAAGTTATAATGTTTTACATGTTAGATACAGTTAAACGGGAAAGAATAACTCATTCTCCACTGTACTTCAGTGACTAATCAACTTTCTCGGAAACTATGTCAACATCCTCTTAAACGCATCAAGGGCTGAATATGAACGTATTAATCCCTTTTCCTGCCAATTACGACTTAACTGATATTTTCAGACAGTCTGGATCAAAATCATATGCCGTGTTACAGTGGAGAATGTGTTATTCTTTCCCAATAAACGCGTTTACGCTAAAACTATTATTTACAATACAAACAGTTTGGAGCCAGATCAGATGCCGGGTAACCCGGCGTCTGATCAGGCTCCAAACTGTTTGCCACCAAGATAAACATGAATTATCAGAATTGTCTAAAAGTTGTTCTTTTCTACGTTTATATAGTGCTTTGCGTTTGCGTACGTTTGCGTTTAAACGGGAAAGAATAACAGATTCTCCACTGTATGCTGCGTATGATCTAGATTCAAACAGTTTGTCAACCATCATAAAGTTTCTTCCGTTTAAGAATATTTATAAAAAGACAATGCAATATCACAAATTGTGCAGAAGATCATTCTAAAGCAGACGATAGTGCGACATAATAAGGGTTAAATCCAAGCAAAGCCATATTATCGTCTGCTTGAAACGTGGCTTCTGTATTTGATTTCTCAGTTATAATTTTAGGGCTTGGCAGTAAAGTCTTCCCTGATACCTCGGGACAATAGTTTAGCCTGTTCCCAAAACACACATGAAGTAACTGTATAATATTACCTAATATTCTATATAACTTGTAACTCGTTATGCTATGTTGTTCTGACATTTCCTAATCCGGGGGCAATAGTTTTAACTATTGACCGCTAGGTCAAACGGTTTCCCCTGCGCGAAAAAGATGCGTATAAGTAATGTAAACCAGGGTCATTGAGGAGTTTTCCGGTACAGTATTGAATAATTGTCATTGATTGTTGACTTGTGAATGTTTAATACTTTATATCATGCTTTATTAAAATTTATAATCATTGAAACGAGTTCGTAATACACACCAACGTTATCCTTTATACCCCCAATCCCCCCCCCCAAAAAAAAAAAAAAACACGGAAATGAACATTACAATAATGTGCGGATGTACACTTACAAGAATACACTGATCATTCATCGGCCTCGGGCAAGAGTTCGGAAGTCTTACCTGATACCTCGGGCAAATAGTTTGACTATTCCCAAAACACACATGAAATAACTGTATAATATTAAATGGCAAACACCACATTTCGGCCCGCGTGACATTACGAAACGGCCATATTGCTTAGGATGGTATCAATGGCATTAGCACGTACAGTGGAAATAGTTCGCGGCGAATAGCTATAGTCGCAATACTAAAGCTGTTTACACACAATAAGTTCTAGTTTAAAATTTAACGTCAACTAAAATGATGTTTAAGGGAGAAAATAGAGATTTGCCTTTTTTATGAAATGACGTTTACTACTATATATAGAAATTATTGCTGCTGATATAATAACAAAATTGTGTCTCTTAAGTCATTATTTTGAATGGACGAGTTGAATTTTACGGCACTGTGACACTGAAAAAGTCATAAAGCGCTCATGACTTAGACGCTATTTCTTATTTGAATAAAGTATGATAGATTATTTTTAAAATGTCTAACAAAAGGAAGAAATCAACCATTTAGTTTTCGCGCACTTGCAAATTCCTCCATAAAATCATATATTCACTACTGTCTTGTGCATAAATGTAGTCCTATAAACTAATACTTTGAAATTAACCTTCTGCCCAATCAATGGAATTTCACAACAGGTGACGTTGTGTAGCCGGGTAGAGAATATGGTGAAATGGTTGATTGGCTTTTCTGGGTGACTCGGTAGCTCAGTGGTTAGAGCGTTGGCATGGTAAGCCAGAGGTCCTTGGTTCGAGTCCCAGTTGAGTCACAACTTTTTCACCATGTTACATTTGGCGCCCAACGTAAATAACCCGTAGAATAATATGTAACTCGTGGAGTGTACAGAAATAATAATAAGAAACTCGTGGAGTGTTCTTTAATAAGAATTCGGGACGAATTCTTGTGTAGAGGGGGTGTGTGTAGCCGGGTAGAGAATATGGTGAAATGGTTGATTGGCTTTTCTGGGTGACTCAGTAGCTCAGTGGTTAGAGCGTTGGCATGGTAAGCCAGAGGTCCCGGGTTCGAGTCCCAGTTGGGTCACAACTTTTTCACCATGTTACAGTTGCAATAAATATGTTTTCATGCAGGTATGCAGGTCTGTAGTTCACCTTGCTTTATTCAGTCACCTATATTTTATGCAATCAATTAGCATTCTTTTAAGTAGACGTAATAAAGGGTTTTTACTGTATTTCTTGAAGAATTTAACTGCTTTCGATTAAGATAAGTGGGGTGTTTTTTATACAATACAATGTATGAGAGACAAAACATGGATTCTATGGAAGAAATAAATCTGTCAATATCAACCGTTGATCTCCTCATGAAACAGATGTTAATCAATTTACCTGTACAAACTAGATATAAAGAGAATACATTGAAGTATAAAACGGGAATAAGACACCTAAAAAGATAAGTAGAAAAGCAGGGTCGTATTCAGAGACAGAATGAGAGAGAGAAAAAGAGGAGGATGTTTTGATAGATATAGACAAGGAAAGAGAGACAGAAATACAGAGATATAGAGATAGAAACAGACACAAAGAAACAGACCAACACACAGATACACATACACTTGAGTATGAGATTTTTGTTTTGGTATTCCATTTCATGTTATTTGCGAATAACTGTTTGGATTGAATAGTATTCTTTTTGTATATCTATTTTTGTGACCCGTACTTTACTGTATAATTAGAAGCACTTGTAATGTATGGTTCAAACGTGCGCCGTGCATTTAAGTTTGTTTGCCTCGATAAATAGGTTATCAAACCTCAATAAACATAATCATTGTTCGAAATAGAAGCTAGATAAATTGTTTTCAATTTAATGTTTTTCATTGTTTCCGGAATAGAAACACATGAACACTTTCGATACAAACAGTGCGACCCCTTTATAACGGGCCTCCGAACAACAATTCCCTCCTTACAGCACTGCTTGCCGCCGTGCCCCAAACAAGTCAATTATGTTTAACGCTATTACTGCTGCAATATCGTCTGCTTAAAATTGTCGTCTGCTGTTTTTCCTTAAAGTTACGTACTTGCTATTTTGACAAAGAAACAAAAAGACGAGTGACAAACAGTTTACGCGGCAAATGATCTGGATACAAGCTGTTTTGCAAGTGTAAACCATTTTCCCTCCTATAAAAACTCCCTCTGACCATCAAACACAATATCTGTCTCCCGTTGGGAGATCCTCTGCGAAAGGTATCCACTAGTCCCGCTCCATAGAGAAATTGCGTCTATACGAATAAAACGTCATTTTTGTCAATGGAATTGAATGGGGCGAATGAAAATATATTATTTCATTGCTGATTGTATTTATAACTATTCATCACTTGAATAGGAGTCTCACTTATCGTGATAGCAATTGACACTTCATCCAAAAGTCACTGGTCACTGTTTAACCCTTTCCCTTATAGAAGCGACTTTTAGCACATGCATTTTATTCATCCGCTGAAGAAAATAGTTCCAATATAAATCGTAATGAATATGTATCATATTTAATACTTTCCATATTCTAGCTGGTAAAAGCTTAAAGCAGGCTGAAAGTAAAGCAGAACGCGCCATATGGCGCATTCTGCTTTACTTTCAACCTGCTTTAAGTAGTCACCTATTTTCAAAACTATAAACAGGCTGTGGGGTAATGGGTTAAAGGAAGTTACATGTAGCCCCTAACGAGATATGTCTCCCGCTCTAAAATTTGAGACGTTTTAGATACATCTGAAGTCGTTCTCCAGCTTTTGGTTGGTCAGATTTTGTATAAGACTCATCCAAAACGCTGTATAAGCATATGCCAAAATTATTATTGGTCAACATCGTTTTTCTTCATAAAGAAATCGGTCATTCTTTAACACTGGCGACATACCGAACTATGCTCGAAACGAATGTCAAACATCAAACTAGGTCGTTTCTCACTTAACTCTTTACATGCTAGCGTCAAAAATATTATTTCTTTTGCTAGCTTTTTTATGCAAATAAGACGCCGCGTCACGCGTTGTCTCATTTAAATAAAACTGTTAGCCATTCTGTACAGTGGAGAATCTGTTATTCTTTCCCGTTTAAACGCAAACGTACGCAAACGCAAAGCACTAAAACGTAGAAAAATACAACTTTTGGACAATTCTGATAATTCATGTTTATCTTGGTGACAAACAGTTTGGAGCCTGATCAGACGCCGGGTTACCCGGCGTCTGATCTGGCTCCAAACTGTTTGCAACCTAGTTTGAAAAATATCTTTTTTAGAACAACAGAACATACCAACTGTTTCAGGCAAAAGCATTATTTAACTCTTAATGAGCAAGATACAAAAGGCGCTACCTAGTAGATGGATTGCCTGTAACTTTCCACAATTAAACTTTCAAACGAACCATCGTACCCTTATGGGAACTTCTCATTAAATATTTAGGTATTGTTGCTAAACTGATAGCTAAATCCTTCAATCGAAAACCACATTCTAAAGTTGGACATTCTATCACTGTGAGTATTTTAGTAAGGGATTTATTATGTGCATAGAACATTGATGCTTAGGGGCTTTACCCCTTCACTGCCCTACCCCGAGCACGACAGTTTTTTGTAAGCAGTTTGGATCCTGATCAGACGCCGCGTGACGCGGCGTGTGATCAGGATCCAAACTGTTTGAAACTCATTTTAATATTTCTTCAGTCAAAATAGCAAATATTAAAATTCAAGAAAAGAAGCAGACGACAATGGTTTAAAATTTATGACGTCACGGCACTGAAGGTGTTAACTCAGAGGAATAAGATGGATGTTCAAACTGAAAACTGTTTCTTGTTCTGAAAATTATCGTAAAAGTATTCTTTGGTTAGAAATAACACCATCATGATTAATAAGAAGGGGGTTGACGAATACATTCATGTATATTACAGTGGCGAAAACGTTAAAGCCACTATATTACTCCCACATAATCAGAATCAAACATTTTTCTTACATGAAATTTATGTCACTATTGTAAGCGTTCCATATAAAAAGAAGTAATACGTGGTGATATTTGAAGCAATATTGCTAACGAACAGTGAAATTTGTGGAAACAAGTAATCAAGTTTGTTTATTTTTGAATAGCGACGAAAATTTACGGACATACTCGGTAAAGCTCATTTGCATAATTCTATACAACAAGTCGAGTGCTTTACAACCAAAGAGAGACAACTCCTTTAAGTTTGGCCGTTAAACTGATGTAATGTATACACATTGTCGCGGCCGAATCAATCACGTGACCTTTATGCGATCGATCGAAAGTTCTCGGAACCAGCCCGTAATATTATTTGTAAACAAACCCGCTTATAATGTAAACCACCACGATAAGAATTCGACACATTTAGGTAGGATTCTTTACGAAGTGGGTGCATATGTCAGGCTTCTTACACTCGATTTCACTTAGTTTTAATACATAGAAAATGCACACATATAAGAAATTGCGCGTTTTAAACACCAATTTGAGCGGGATTGTGCCTTTAAACTTTCCCGTCTAAACGCAATCGAACGTAGGAAATGACAACTTTTTGACAATTCTGAACATTCATTTCAATCTGAGTTGCAAACATTTTGGAGCCTGATCACACGCCGGTTTACCCGGCGTCTGATCTCGCTCCAAACTGTTTGTAATGTAAATAATAGATTTAGCGTAAACGCGTTTATTGGGAAAGAATAACGTTTTCTCCACTGTACCTGAATATGGTGAGTCATCACAAAACGTTATCAATAGATAACGGACGGACATATACAGAGCTGCACAGAAAAAGGGCGTAACAAGATGTGTTTCTTTCACACCGTTCAGCCTTTACTTTGATTAATATCTAGACACCTTAGTTTTATATTTGAAAATTTTAAAAGAAATATCGTTCA
This sequence comes from Gari tellinella, assembly GCA_922989275.2. Lineage (NCBI taxonomy): Eukaryota > Metazoa > Mollusca > Bivalvia > Cardiida > Psammobiidae > Gari > Gari tellinella. The sequence goes on from OV277866.1 coordinate 55,308,722, forward strand.
CATCAGCTTTAAAAGATTTTATTTTATTTCAGAAAATATTACTAGAGCTTAGTAGGTGTATATCTGATCTATTTTCCTTACACTTAAGCCCCTACACACCCTTCAGATACTCTATGATTTAACAAATCGTTCAAAACTTGTTTTGAGGATTTTCCCAAACTTAGAAGCAGACTTAAATTTATTATCACAAGGGTAAAGCGGGAGTATTTGAGCTATTTTTGCTTTTGATTATAATTGTATCCTGTCACTACGGCATTTAGTAACATAATAAAGGAGTAGCATAATACAGCTAATTTCATCTGTATAGTACAGTGGAGAATGTGTTATTCTTTACTAATAAACGCGTTTACGCTAAACCTATTATTTCCACTGCAAACAGTTTGGAGCCAGATCAAACGCCGGGTAACCCGGCGTCTGATCAAGCTCCAAACTCTTTGCCACTCAGATTAAAAGAGATAGTCAGAATTATCAAAAGGTTGTAATTTTCTAAAGTTTAGTGTTTTGCGTTTGCGTTTCGTTTGCGTTTAAACGGGAAAGAATAACAGATTCTCCTCTGTAAGTGTATGCATAAACAGGTACTATTTTACTGAAACATTTTCTTTCTTCAAACAAATAGCAGAGAAGTTAATATTGATAAAGTCTGAAAAGAACTGAAGTCATCTTTAAACAAAGATTTGGCAAACATTCATGAGGTTCTATTATTTATTTAAACTGTAGCTCTTAAATCTCTATTTATAATTTGCTTGAAACAAAATTGCTTTGTTTATTTTATCATTTTCTTGCTAAGACATAAAAGGCTGACATAGAGAAACGTATATATTATCTTACAATTCGATCGTTAAAAATATATATCAGAAAGTATTAGAAACTTAGAAACTTAAAATCTAGATGTTCATAGTCTGTCATGTCACTGAAATGTCTCTTCATTATTTGGCATCTGTGAATGGGTAATAGTATCATTCTGGATGCAAAGTTGATATAAGGCCAATTGAATAATAAATAAAATCTTCCCAAACCACAATTGAACTCCCAAATGACCAGGATAGTTATACCAATTAAGCTAAGCGGTGAGTAACGACAACTATATTGCCCCGGGGAATTCGGAGAGTAAACAATATGTAGAAAGCTTTTATCTTCTCAGGTTGCACAGGTTGCGGACCGCACATAAAACCGTACAGGTCAATATGGTATGGAAAAGAACATTGGATGACACACTACTTGTATTAGTGTTTTCTTCTGACTTGTCCAATCTATTTTTAGATTTGAACATTCTAAAACTTTAAAAGGGATTAGTTTTCTCTACATCCAGTTAGAGATACGGATTGCTGTAATTTTTGTGCGTAATGTACAGTAGAGGATACATTATTATTTCCCGTTTAAACACAAACGCAATGCATTAAACTGTGGAAAATTATTTTTAGAAATTTTAACTATATTTTTAGTCTGAGTAGCAAACAGGTTGGAGCCTGATCAGACGCCGGGTCACCTGGCGTCTGATTTGGCTCCAACCTGTTTGCAATGGAAATAATAGTTTTAGTATATAAATGCGTTTATTGGGAAAGAATCAAATATCAGTAAAGTAAGCGTAGCGGTCTTTTGCTGTACGAGGATCATACTTATCTCAAGTAGGAAAGTGTACAATTACATATTCGATGTTACCTTGCTTACATATTTACCGTTATTAACTACTATGTTCTACAAATAACTTGGACAGGTCAGAAAAATCGTCCTATAGAGTGGAGAAGACGTTATTATTCCCATAGAACGCATTTGTGCTGGAAAAAAATTTTCGCGTAAAAACATATTAGAGCCAGATAACACAAATACAGTCGTAACTCGATACTTCGAAGTCGCGTCAGTACGATCATATCTGTATTTCAAATTTAAATGTATTTGAAATACGGATATGTTTAACTTAAGATAGATCGATCTTATGAAATACTGGTAAGTTTGATCGAAGCGAGGTTTAAGTATCGAGTTTCGACTATAATTGGTTTATAACTGTGTAATCATTAACCCTTTCCCACATAGCATATATCTAGTATTGAATATAGGTGTCCACTTAAAGCAGGTTGAAAGTAAAGCAGAATGCGCTTTAAGCGCATTCTGCTTTACTTTCAGCCTGCTTTAAGCTATCGTCTGCTAGAATATAGAAAATATTTTGTATTATACATATTTATGAATGTATAAATTGGAACTATTTTCTTCCGGGCAAGAATAAACTGAGTGCGCTAAAAGGCGCTTCTATGGGGGAAAGGGTTAAATTGCGTATTTATAAAGATGAAATTAGACACAGAGCTTCTTCTCTACAACAAAGCCCAGTGGGAGACAAATATTATGTGTGTTGTTCGGAAGGAGTTGTACAAGGGAGGAAAAATTAAGACTTACACTTTCAAACAGTTTGAATCAAGATCAGACGACATGTAACGCAGAGTATATTAAGGATTCAAGCTGTTTTCCCACGTTATTACTATTTCTGTTGTCAAAATGTTGTCAAAATGTCACTGCCATAATATGTATTTTTGAGAAAAATTATGACGACAATTTTTAGCAGACGGTATTGCAGCAGTTAAAGCGTTAGACGTAATTATCTTATTTGGAGAAAAGCGTCAAGTACTGTTGTAAGGAAAGAGTCGTTGTTTGGTGAGAACTGTATCGTATTGTATATAAGTAAGATCTACTTCAACTTGACATCCAGAATGAAGTCTTCTGATGCAGAATGCAAAAACTTTTGACTATTTTTATTGTTATTATTTAAGACATGTAATATTCCGCTTCAGTAATCGATAGAAAACAATGAATTACCGATAGCAGGTTAAGAAAAGGTCCTTCGTCATATCGACAATTAGTAAATTGCACCAGTGGACATGCTTACTAGATAAAGGTTAATGAGCAAAGACATTATCTATAAATATTATTTTCAAATATCCATTGTACGCAAGGTAAGGCAGTGAAGGGGTTAAACCTGAAATATTCGAACACCTGTTGCGTGTACAGTAGCGCAGAAAATGACAGGTTTATTAAAACTGCCGGATGGCTGTTGTATAAAACATGTTCCAACAATTAAAAATAACGCAATTATGTAAAATATTAAATAATTTAAATAATATTTAACCATTTTCTTTAAGGATTCCTTTGTTTAAATGTTTCGTATATTTGAAATTCTAAAATAAAGATTTTAATTGATTCAACTATAGAAACATCGATATCAATGTTAAACACTAATGTTTTGGGGTTGTTGTTGTTGTAGTTTGTTTGGTTGGGGTTTTTTTTTTTTTGGGGGGGGGGGGGGGTTGGGGGGATTGCACGTGCATTGTCGGGGTTGGAGAATCTACAATAAACATAAAAAATAAAAATAAAAAAAACCCCAACATTTTTAGTGATAGTGAATGTAGATATTTAATTATACAAAACTAGAAAAAGATTGTCTTAACAGTAAACTAGCACAGTGCTACTTCTCTTAACCCCTTACTTCATAGATACACATTTTAACGTATTTGATTTGATCCTCCTCCATTTTATACAGTCAAGTATATGCACCATGAGAAATATTACCTATATCCTAGCAGATAGTATCTTAAAGCAGGCTAAAAATAATGCAGACTATTCCTAAAGGAGCATGCTGCTTTACTTTCAGCCTATATTAAGCAACCATCTGTCTTCGATACTGAAAATAGGCTATGGAGTAAAGAAATTTATTTCCTCCCACATTATGCTTGCATCTGGAGCCTATCCGCCCAGCTGAGAAATGAAACGCAGATTGTCATTTCGGCGCAAACCAATCTAATTTGGAAAGGATATAGATAAACTGATATTTAGACTGTCGGGACGACAGGATTTTGAAGTGTATAAGCTATTTTCCAAGGTAGTGCTGAAAGACTTGCAACTTTAACTATTTCAGATTAATGCGCCAGATGCGTATCCACACTGAAACAATATTGAGTGGAGCAATATAGTGGTTAGGATCTACATGTAGAAACACAACTTACATTTGGACTTTTACTCACATATTATTTTTTAGACGAATTTGGAAGTTATTTACTGAAAAAAATCACTAAAACAGGCACAGCGTTTGAAGAATGCGTATTTGATTCGGTAAAGGAGTTGCTGATCCGCCCTTGGGCTTATTACAAGCTGGCGCGCATAATTCTGGTGAGTCAGCGGGTGTAAGCTTACACAGTGAAAATTAGTGCGCGTGATAAAAGTTTTGAAGCAATATTTCAAGAAAATTCTTGCAGTTTTTGCTAACTTCTTTGTAGTAAAACCTAATTATATCAATAAAGCAGTGAGTGTTGCCTTACACAGTATATCCCGTGTTAAAATACCAAAAACAAACCAAGATTATGTGAGGTCAACACCTGTTTATTTCACGCTGGTACCCTAATCGACCCAGCGTCTGTTAATAAAGCCTGGTACCAGATACCCCTGAACATGTCAACCCTTAGGCTGCGGTGATGTCGTCTGCTTCGAAATTGTCGTCTGCAAAGTTTGTTTTAATTTAGAATTATACATTTTTAAGTAAAGAAACCTAATGAAGAGTGTCATGTTACACAGTTTGGATCCAGACCAGACGCCTCGTAACGCGGTGTCTGATCTGGATCTAAACTGTTTGCGAAAATCAATAAAGTCGCGACCAAGAACAAACGTTTTTTACTTCCAATTGACGGTATAGCTCTTTGTCGGTACCAAAAAAATAATTTCAACCACTAAATTGGTTAGTGTCTATTAGTCTATTTTAACAAAAGATTAAAAGTCGCTCGGGTGCCCCTCGCTTGACTTTTAATTTTTGTTAAAATCGACTAATAGACACTAACCTATACTAAGACAAAACAGGCACCAAATGTGAAATTTATAAAGCTCTAAATATCATCGATATGGTACTTTTTGTAAATTTTGTAAAGGGAGAGAACTCCTTTTTCTTCAATAAAGCAGAATTTTCAACACTTACCTAGCAATTTCTTTTCATATTCTGAATTGCAATTGTATGGATTTTCATCTGGTAGAATATAAGAAAAAGTAAGATACTATTAATATTTATATTTTACTATTTCTCATAATTTTTTGTTGTAAAAAAATATCATTACCCATAAAAACCATGTTGTTGATTCAGAGATTCATAATTATCAAATCTGATGCCTATTTGGTCTTGATTTAGTTTCTTTATGTCAAAATACTTCCACAGACATAAAATACAAAATGAAAAACAAAATAACCATGTTTGTCTTTATTTAAAAAAAAAATATTTTATTGAAGCTTAAACTTTAAATTTGACAAAATTTAAGAAAAAGTTTGAATTTGACACATCTTTTCCAAATTGCCGTAGTGCAAAAAAATGCACGCCAACATATGTTTTTTCCTGTTCTTTTCATTTATCATAGACAGCTCTTTTAAAATAAACATGAAAGAAAAAAGTTAAATACTTTGAAAAAATAGCTTATAGGTTTGATACATCCTTAAACGTCGTTTTAACGTAAATACCTGTCTAGCACAGTCTTGTCTATGACGTGGTCTGCTTAAATTCACATTGACTGTTGGATAAAGTTTAGAATTTTAGACATTTTTACTAAAGAAAAATTTATCGGAGTGTTAAACTGCTTCAATTTTGAACACCTGCCGCCAAACACTGCATCTAGTCTGGATCAAAACGTTTTGCCTATGTTACATGCATTGTGACAGAGTTTGGCATCGAAACATTGAATTGTATACTCTCTTTAGTAGCATGGATATTAGAGACTTAGAATCAGCTGACAATAGACAAACATCGAATAAAACAAAAATATGGTAGTGCAACTGGTATTATGATTATTTAAATATTTTGAGAACAAACCTGGCATGAACATTTTCCCTGGTGTAACAGAGATCCAGAATCGGATGGCAATAGGCAAACAAACATTGAATAAAACAAAAATATGGTAGTGCAACTAGCAGTAAAATTTGATTATTGAAATATTTTGTGTACACATATCAGTGTTTTTGTCCAAACAACGTGTGTCATCCATTGATAATGTGAACTGGATGTTTCTGACAGACAATGACACATACAAAGAGAAGAAAAACATTAATACACGACTATAAATGTATGGTTTAACAGACGCGTTTTGTTGTAGTTTATACGCGTCACTGTCTTACCAGAGTACAATGGTTACATCTTAATTTTTGATTTGAATCACATGTATATTTAAATGTAAATAAAAGAAGATGGCAACCGGTAAAAGCATATACCGAAATGTCAATGAAGGGATTTATAAAGTTTAATAGGGTTACCAAAAAATATTTAGTATGAGAATGTTTTACTACAACTACCTTAGTATTAGTTAATTTTTGCTTTATCGCTTCCCGAATTTATTCAACGGTAACTACATGTATAACGGCAGATATGTACTCGAAATATATTATTTCAAGTAAAGGTTACTGTCTCGACACTGTAAAGTTTTGTTCAAAGTTGTCAACTCGTATATTTCTAATTTTAATTATTATGTTGTTATGATAATGATTTGTTTGATTTATGGCATGTTATCTAAACATTTTATATGAATTATATTAATTAACCCCTATATGGCCGATTGCACATTGACTGTTATTTTCAAAACGTTTCGATCCAGATCAGACGCCGCGAAACGCGGTGCCTGCTCTAGACCAAACTGTTTGAAACTCACCTTTAAAATTCTCTTACCAAATATTCTTCACTGAATATTTTCCTCAGACGAAAATTTAAAAGCAGGCAATAATAAGGTAGGGTAAGGGTTACAGTTTTTTCTTATACTTTATGCTTTATTGTAGTGTCGAAACCATCATATCTGTTTATATGACCGTTTTTGTATCTAAGAGAGAAAAATACGTTATGTTTGATTTACTAAATTTGGTTAGAAAATTTATATATACAATGTATTGTTACTTAATATAAAATGCCCTTTAAATAATTTATTTATTCTTCATAAAGATAAAACAATGTTTTCCGCTTGGAGGATAAATTATCTGATGCAGACAATACCATAAAACAATGTCTATCGAATGATGTTTTATGCATTTGACTTTTTGTTATTTGCATCGCTCTTGTTGTTCCCTAACACTTTTCCAAAACATGTGTTGTAATGTTTAAAATATGCGGATGTTTACAGCAGGTAAAAAGTAGAGCAGATAGATCCTCCATGAACTTTATTCTCTACTTTCAACATGCCTTAAGCTTTGAACATTATTTACCTATGTCTCAACATGGCAGACAAATAAACAAGAGTTGTCCGAGAGACTCATTTCGGTAAATTTCGAAACTAAAGAGTTTGGAGTCAAGGTCAGAGACGTCTAACTTTTTAGTGTTTGTACGGAAATTTCTTGCCTATATATACATGCACAAGAAATACAAAAACAAGTTCTCAAGGGACATATGAGTTATACGCATGATTCAAAACCTAAACTAAGATTTTGAATCATAAATGCGGGCCCAATGTCAATGTTACAACAATCACAACATTTGAGTGCATGGATATGCCTTGTCCATATACGTACAAACGTATAGTATATGAAAGCAATAGTTCATGGTATATAGGAGTTAAAGTATTTTTCGAAACCTAAACACAGATTTCGAGTGCAGTCATGTACAACACTTTTTGAATACATATCTAATTGGTTAGAAAATGTTAATCTGAGCATAAATATAAATTACCAAACAGTCATATAAGGAATAATAAATAACAGAAACAATATGACTGACCATGCAAAGAATTGTATACTTATATCAGCTAAATACTGCATATTTCAAACAAAAAGCAATACAGAAATACCGAGTTTAAGCCATTTAAAAAACACATGTTTTATAATTTATCACACTTTTCTTTCTGCCACATGATCAACACTGCATTACTGTTAGTCATAATGCCGCATTTGTCCAGACTTCAATAGAAAATGAATGATCGTCAAATGTTGCACAAATAATGATAGTTGCTTTTATGATTGCAGTTTTATTACACCCACTTCTACTTAATTGATGGTAATTATGCCAAAACAATATTCGTAAATCATAACATTATGTTTCTATTTCGATTGAATTTTACACTAAATGAAGTGCAGAACAGTCATTAACCCTTAGCCTGCCACTCACGACTATAGCTCTATATGCAAACAGCTTGGATCCGGATGAGACGCCGAGTAACTCGGCGTCTCATCCGGATCCAAGCTGTTTGACACTCGGACAACATTTTCAGCAATTTTGAGCAACTTTGAAGCACTTTGAAACTTGAAGCAGACGAGAAATATAGCAGACGACAATTTATTTGGCGGGCTAAGGGTTAAGTAAACGCAATAATGTCTGTTGTAAATGCAGCATTGTCACTTATCAAAGCGAACTTGGCTAGGCCTACCTGTATCCGTGTTATAAAAGGTTTGAGATCAGTCTGCGATCGTTTTCAAGCTTTTATTGATCAGTGATGAGTTCAGTAAAGAAATCAATGGCCGTCTATGGCCATCGATTGTGAGTTGGCTACCGGTCTGAAAAACAGTGGGGAAAACGTAATTATTTCGTTCAAACGCAATCGCGTTGCAATGAAATATAGAAAATGATAACTGTTTGACAATTCTGACTACCAGTTTTATTCTGAGTGGCAAACAGTTTAGAGCCTGATCAGACGCCGGGTTACTTCAAACTATTAGCAGGGAAAATAATGGTTTAAGCGTAACCTGTGTTATTTGGAAGGAAAATATTATCTTTACTGTGCTCTGAACGTTGCACACGGGGCACAAACTGCTAACTAAACAGCAAACAATGGAAATTGAACACGCTACAGATTGGAACAGTGCTCACAGCTGACCACTCAAGAGATTAAGAACGATCTCAGACTCATCTTAAACATTTTGTATGAATGGACCCAGAACTTCTAATACTTTTGTGACAATGTTTGGCGAACTTTAGGTAGCTTGATTTTAAGCCAGAGAGCGGAAATGACAAAAAAAGTCAGAAAAAGGATCTTTACTTTTTAGTGATCGACATTGTCACTGAAATCTCTGTAACGCCTGTGTTTGAAACATTTTAGACATACTATTGTTTAGCTTAACCCTATATTCCATAGCCTGTTTCGAGTTTTGGGTACAGGTGAGGTTTAACTTTCAGTCGGCTTTAAATTAACAACTTCTAGAATAAAAACTATATCTTACAGAATATATTCATGACTGAATACAATGGATCTATTTTCTTCAGTGGAGGAAAATATATTAAAGGTGTTATAAAAAGTATGCACGAATAGAAATGATATTCTAACAGACAAAATGACAATGTCATGTTTTGAAATCAATTGATAAAATAAACTATGTTGATCTAAAATTTATCAGACATTCTACGTTTCCTTCGGTCTATTTTAAGCTAAATACGATTCAATTCAATTCAAATTGTATTGGCATTAAACATATACAATGTTCATAGCCATATAACATATAAACATTCTAAAGTACTAGATCAGGAAAATATAATTACATAAGCAAGAGAAAAGTATGAAAATATATAAGATAATTGAAATTTTGAATTTTATGGTATACAAAATAAGATAATAATTCCAAATGAAGATGAAGTCAATCAGCTGAGTCATAATAACTACTAGTCAATATATAAAAGTAAATATTTAAAGAGGACTGCTCCATAAATAATGAAATATTTAATTTGTTCTTTATTTTGTAGAACTTGCTCTATTTGTACTTCAAATCTACCTGTGGCGATAGAGTGACTATCAGTACGTCCACTTGCTTCGGCACGGTTAACAAAACATTTTTTCAGAGCGTTTCCATTTGAGGAGGGTCAAGTGTCACAGAGCTATTTGCATGATGTTGGTGGGTAAATTTTGCACTGGACAGGAGCAACTGAAATATGCTGCTCGTTCATGACGTCATACAACAATAATTACCAAAGAAACATAGAATAGATCCGCTATACCCTAAAAAATGCTCGATTTTCATTTCGGCTATTGATGAATGGCAAACATCATATTAGCTAGAGTTCGTGAAACTTTGAAAAAACACCTGAGCTAAAGAAATACTGGAGTAAAATTAGCAAAAAGGAAGTGCTGAAAATATATCCAAATACACCGCAAAGGCTTTCGAGAATGTAATTAAAGGAGATGAACTAAAGCAGACGGTTTGTAATCGATTATCGGCAACTAGAAATGCGGAACGGCAAACTATTGCCGATTTCTAAGAACTGTTACGACAGTTTTATACAAAATGGTGAACCAAGGGACAGAACGGTCACAGGAGTATTCTATTAAAACGTTGTTCTCAGAAAAATTAAAAATTACTAACAAAGTCGACGTCCCAAAACAGGTTTAAGTACGGAATTATACAACACGTCTTGTATAATTCCGAGGTTTAAATACGTCTGTCTTTTTGCATTATAATGTACCCGCTGATAAGGCACGCAATGCGTCTGACTTTGTGGAGTCTAAGAAGGTTATCGTCCTTCCAAACACTTCACATTCACCAGGGTTTGCTCCTTGCGACTATTTTCTATTCCCGAAACTCAAATTCCAGCTGTCAGGTAAATATATTCAATTCGTGAAATACTCCAAGGCTGCAATTTCTCCAGATTTTTCCGAAATCTTCAGATTTTTATCCTAGCAGATAGTAACTTAAAGTAGGCTGAAAGTTAAGCAGAATGCTTAACTTTCAACCTGCTTCAAGTAGTCGCGCTTGAAAAATAGAAAATTTGGAAATCTTAGGATTTTTCATTATCAATTTATGGCCAGCAGTTTACCAGTGTCTGATGGGTATCCTCATTGAGGAGTATAAAAACTGTTTTAAAAGTGGATTGACTGGCTCATAATGTGTGATTTGGCTGAGGGAGAATACATTGAAGAACATCGCGTTGATAACGCATACTTACAGAATTGAGAAAATACGAAATAGAAATTTTCTTTGGAACAGCCTTCGTGTTTCAGCCGCTAAGATTGAGAAAGCATTTCTATGCTTCACATTTATGACTATAAAAACTGTAGCTATATTCTTACACGGAAGACTAATTTGATTGCGTTAAAGGGCGTATTCATGGAGAGATGGGTTACGACTACCAATCAACCTTCTATTCTATTGGTTTTAGGACCCAGAAATGTCCGTTATTTAGAGACTTGTGGTTTTATTGAGTCTCATTTTCAAGGTAACAGTGTAATGGTATTGTTGTCAGAAAAGCTTTGTTGCAGAAAGGTCAGTTCTTTGCCGATAATGTATACAGACATGTCAATAACCTCAAAGTGATCCTATTTAACGAGAAAATAATGATTTATTGGCCTGTTGCTTCCATCACATCATCTTATGCTTATTGTTGAAATGACTGATATATATCCGCTGGGATATATGACAGTCTAGTTCGGTGTTAACCCTTGCACTGCTTTATTCCGAATGCAATTGAAAATTATTTAATATGTTCGCTGCCAAACCTATACGTGAGAATTTTACTGTTTCACCGTTTTATTGTCGTCTGCTTCAAGTTTGCTGTTTGCAAGAAAGTTGCAAAGTAAGATTCAATGTAGTATGACGAGTGTCAAACAGTTGGATCCTGATCAGACGCCACATTACGAAGCGTCTGATCAGAATCAAATCTATTTTCAAACACACATTTTTGCGTTATTAAATGTGAAAGGATTAACTCTGTATTCGGTGGCCATTCGGATAATAAGTCGGGAAATTTCTTAAAACGTGGCGCGCCTTAGCACATGACAAAGATAACACATAAATACGCTATAAGTATATGTTTACTGCTCGACTTTTATCCTGCATTTTTAAACTGCCTGCTTTTCAACCCTTTTAACCCCATATTCATCGGTAGACAGCACTGATTACATTGCAAACAGTGTAGAACGAGATCAGATATCTGATCATGGTATACACTGTTTGATATTTTCCTTTCTGTTTTTGTCATACCAAAACTAAATACAACAGTGGATTAGTTCAAAATGTAAAGGAAATGATTATAAATCCAGTCTAAACCTTATAATTCCAATGCGCTTAAGTCGACCTTACCCGTATTTCATAGGTTAAGTTTCGATAACTTGATCTCACTTAAGTCAAACTTACCTTTATTTCAAAGTTAAAACGTGGCTTGCCTTGAAAAAAGGGTACGTTCGAACTTAAACGATTTCGAATTAACGAGTTTTCACTGTACTTGCAAGAGACATTTAAAGATAAAGTGTTGAGACTGTCAATAATTCATATCTTCATATTAACCCTTTCCCCCATAGAAGCGCCTTTTAGCGCATTCAGTTTATTCTTGTCCTGAAGAAAATAGTTCCAATTTATACATTCATAAATGTGTATAATACAAAACATTTTCTATATTCTAGCAGGTGATAGCTTAAAGCAGGCTGAAAGTAAAGCAGAATGCGCTTAAAGCGCATTCTGCTTTACTTTCAGCCTGCTTTAAGTGGACACCTATATTCAATACTAGAGATATGCTATGGTGGAAAGGGTTAACACAAGCTTTACTACAGGTACATGGGAGAAAACCTTTCCCGTTTAAACCAAATTAACCGACATGCAATGCAAAAACATGTAGAAACTGATAGTTTTTAACATTCTCACGATTTATTTCTATCTGAGTGGCAAACACTTTGGAGCTTGATCGGAAGCCGGATCAGGCTCTAAACTAGTTACGATGCAAATTATAGTATGAGAACAAACGAGTTGTTTCCACCGTACATGCATTTTGTTTAGGTCAAAATAAATAGGTTCATTTCCTTAAAAGCAAATCCGGGAACTGCATATGTATTGTCGGTGTATATCTGTCCCTTTTATGTGTTATTTTATATGTGCCTGCGTCTGTTAGTCGGTTGTTTTGCCCGCACCTAAGTCATAATCCGCTTTAAAAAAATATCTGTAATGCATTTTTGTCTCCCGTCATACCCGTTACTTACTATATACTTATACATTATTTACAATGTCACTTTGCTGTTTCTATTGCAAAACTGAAACAAACATGCCATTGTTTACATTATATTGTTATATGCGAGGCAATATATAATAGTTTTCTAGCAGGATTTATGTCCAACTTTCATCGGTTACTTAAGTAATTCGTCTGCCAATCCAAATATATAAGGCTGGTATGATAGTTGAAGATAAAGTATGAAATCGGATGCTGTTTGATTTCTTGTATTGTATACAAACCTTCTAAGGTACATGTGGCATGATGATGTATCAAAACGATATGTTTGTCTCCCTTTTTATGGCGAATGTCAAAGACAAGGATCTACAATCTACCACACGTTAAAATGATATAATGGTTCACAAATCCGTCATTTTTCTACATTTCTTGCTTGTGTTAAGATTGGTTCAAACTGGAAGGAAAAACGTATAACAGTTTCTAATCTTCAACAATTGTCGTCTACTTTTATTTCTTGAATTTAAACTTTTGTATATAGGTGTTGTGACTTAAGAAATATAAACTGGAGTGCCAATCAATTTGAATCCTGATCAAATGCATCGTTACGCGGAATCTGGTCATGATCCAAGCTGTTCGCAAATAAACTATTGCACTCGGGGTAAGGCAGTGAAGTGGGTAGTGGTTGCATTAATCACTTCAGTAACAAGCCACACTACACTAAATCTTCCAAACATAATACAACGATTTGGTATTTCGATCATATGGAAGTAAAGCGTTCATATTTTCTTTCATAGGAAATACATAAAGGAGCAAGCTCTCGGATAAGCAGAAACATCTATATGTACATACTTTTTGGTGCCGAAATGAATATTTCAGCTTTGGAAACACTCTCCTTATGCCAGTCTTACGAAAAACAGTTTCTAAGAGATGTCACAAGACACGATTTAAATAAAGAAATTAATAATATTTGAGAATTTTAGAATCTGACCTACGACAATATTTGTCGTACGCGGCTTCGTTAGCCATGTTCCAGAATTCCAATTAGATGTCACAACACATAATTAGATCGAGAACTCAGACGTGAGGTGTACAGTGGAGAATCTGTTATTCTTTCTCGTTTAAACGCAAACGTACGCAAACGCAAAGCACTAAAACGTAGAAAAGAACAACTTTTGGACAATTCTGATAATTCTTGTTTATATTGGTGGCAAACAGTTTGGAGCCTGATCAGACGCCGGGTAACCCGGCGTCTGATCTGGCTCCAAACTGTTTTCACTGCAAATAATAGTTTTAGCGTATTCGCGTTTATTGGGAAAGAATAACAGATTCTCCACTGTATTTTAAAGTTTTGACTTATAACCGTTTCTGTCGTACGACGTTTCGTTCAAGGAGATCAAACTGGAAACCGAATCGGTATCGTAGTTGTACTTGTTTATTACAAATATTATGACATTACCTTTTCTTTAAGTTTCGTTTCTAACTTCTTGTTAAACCTCACTGCCTTAACCCGAGTACGATGGTTATTTGCAAACAGCTTGAATCCCGATCAGGGGCAAAAACTTTTTAACAGTCCTTTATATTTAGTCATTTCTACCTACAATTCATATTTGAAAGATAAAAGAAATATATATCAAGCAGATAACGCACGACAGTACATGGGTCATGGATATTAATATATTATCCGTTATAGACAGTAAAAAATTCGAATTCGAAAACAAGTTTTCAATATAAACAACGTATTCACATTAATTAAACTGCGTAATGATGAAATTGGACAAGATGTGTGAAAGAACCCTTTATTATGTCTCCGCTTTGAGTACAACAATGTTAGACGTGACAAACAGTGATTGATATTAATCAACTTATTACACACGAACATCCAATTTAGTCAGTGTTAGATGGACCTTACTTCAGTATAATGGTAAACTGTATATTTATAGAAATCTTTATTGATTGCCAAGGAAAGATGGATTTTCATTCTACATGGAAGGGAGTAATAATATTTATTACCTGGGAACCTTATATATCATAACTAAGTACAAATATACATGACATAGCATAACCCAACTCCAGTCAGGGCTCCAGAAAAATGGGAGTAAACTGAACAAATCAATCATTTCTCAATCAATCAGCACCAAATCCCATGGTTAACTACTCATCAGAATAGTCTCGGAGTGACACCCTAGAATTAAATGCAGAAAGAAGACTTTATTTGTTGAAATACTCCCTTTATCTGGAGCACCGTCCAGTGTGATGAGTCGGCCCTATGATAACCAGTGCCTACAGACATGGGAATTATGTAAGTCTAAAGGTAATGTAAAACAAAATAATTCATTTCAACAAATGGCTTTGCCCGAAGTGAACCAGCATTTGCAAACAGTCTGGTACTTGTCATATGAAAAAGAATTTTGCAAATGATCATGGTTTAACCCATTTCCCCATAGATAAGCCTAATGACGCCTTTATTATAGTCTTCCTCCATAGTTACACTATAAACAGTCATAAATGTGCATCATAATAAAACAATAAGGCGCATTCTTTTTTATTTTGAAGTGATCACAAGTCTTCAATACAACTGGAAATAGGCTATGGGATAGTGGATTAAATTTGGCACTCGAGACCTGTTGAGATATAAAATCAGGCGTATTGCTGGCAGTAAAGAGGTTTAACATAATGTCGTGATTATACAGCGCCCCCTCTCTACAACGCCACTCAATGGAATAAGGAATTTGCTCGTTGTTCGGAGGGGTCGTTATAGGGAGGAAATTGACTTACATTTGACTTACTTTTGCAAACAGCTTGTTTCCATGATGAGACGACGCGTAACGCGGCGTCTGATCTGGAGTCAAGCTATTTGTCACTCGTCATTATGTATTGTCTGTCAAAATGCCCAATATTTGACTTTGACAGCAGACGACAATTTTAAACAGACGATATCGCAGCAGTTAAAGCGTTAGACATATAAAAAAAATTATATCCTGTTTAGGGAACTGCGACAATGGTCGTTTAAAGGAGAGAGTCGTTGTTTGGAGTGTGGTTGTAGAGAGGGAGAGCTGTAATATCATTTTTATTTCGTTCCTGTCATTTATTATTATTATTATACCAGATTTATATAGCGCTCTTTTCACACATGGGTAGTGCGTTCAAAAGCGCTTCACATTTGATAACATTAATGTACCTACAAAGCGAGAAAGGACAAAGTAACTACAATTAGATCTAAAACAAGCAGGAATTAACATACAAAAGACAGCCCCCCAAAACGGTGATCACATTACTCCCATCAATCAGTAATGAACCGACCGGCTAATGATTGCCGACTGATAGAAATAATAGTAGAGCGCACAATGCAGGCCGCCGAGAAATGACTATAACTACAATTAGATATAAAATACACATGAATAAACATATAAAAGACAGCCCCAAAAAGGCGATCACATTACCCCCATCAATCAGCAATAAACCGACCGGCTAATGATTGCCGACTGATAGAAACAATAGATGAGCGCCCAATGCAGGCCGCCGAGAAAAGAAAATAACTACAATTATCTAAAATAAACATGAATAAACATACAAAAGACAGCCCCAAACGGCGATCACATTACCCCCATCAATCAGCAATGAACCGACCGGCTAATGATTGCCGACTGATAGAAATCATAGTAAAGCGCCCAATGCAGGCCTCCGAGAAAAGATAAATAACTACAATTAGCTCTTAAATAATCATGAATATACATACAAAAGACAGCCCCAAAAACGGCGATTACATTACCCCCATTAATCAGCAATGAACTGACCGACTAATGATTGCCGACCAATAGAAACAATAGCAGAACGGCCAATGAAGGCCGCCCAATGCAACATATCTAAGAAAAATAGCATGCGACAATAACTAAAAATTTCTATAATTAAGAGACCATAAACCAGATAATACGCCAGAACTCCCATTTAGACCCACAACATCTGCAGCAAGAACATATCGCATCGGTAGCAGCGTTCTGATAACAAATATTAAAGAAGTGTGTTTTCAGGCGTTTTTTGAAGACTGCAACTGAGCTCGCATCTCTGATGTCTGATGGTAGACTGTTCCAGAGCTTTGGGGCTGCATGCATGAAACTGCTATCTCCAAACCTCACCAATCGACTCCTCAGTACAACCAGCGATACTGAATTAGTCCCAGACCGCAGCTCTCTTCGTGGTTTATACACGTCAAGCATGTTGACAATGTACCTTGGAGAATCATTGCACATGGCTTTGTATGTGAGTGTCAGGATTTTGAATTCAATTCTGTGTTGAACTGGAAGCCAGTGATGATCCTTCAAGACTGGAGTGATTTGATTGAACCGAGGGGGCCTGGTAATGATGCGGGCTGCTGTATTTTGCACACGCTGTAGTTTGCATAGTGAGTTTTGGGGAATCCCATACAGCAGTGAGTTGCAGTAGTCAATTTTTGAAGTGACCAGAGAATTGATCAAGGTCTTTGTAGCTTCTGGAGAAAGGTACTGTCTAATATGG
This sequence comes from Gari tellinella, assembly GCA_922989275.2. NCBI lineage: Eukaryota > Metazoa > Mollusca > Bivalvia > Cardiida > Psammobiidae > Gari > Gari tellinella. The sequence continues at coordinate 55,326,081 of OV277866.1, forward strand.
CCTATTTGCCGCAGCTGTGCGTAGCCAGATCTGTACACAGCGTCAATGTGCTGTGTCATATCTATTTGGGAATCGAATCTAGCACCAAAATTCTTCACACACAACGATGGTTTGATTTTAGAGTTTCCCACTTGAACGTGAAAATCTCCAGGAACGTTAAACTTTTTTGAATAAAACAGTACATGTATGACCATGTTGAATTTTTTTTTGTCAACGACGGTTGGTCGTGGTACTAAAGGGAAGAGTTTATTATTTCCTAATAATTGCGTTTATGCAAACTCAATTATTTCTATTGCAAAAATTTTGGTAACCTAGCGTCTGATAAGTTTACAAAAAAGTTACTTAATCATTGGAATTTTTAAACAGTAGACAATTTCTCGAATTAATCGTTTGCGTCTGGTTTCATTCAAAAAGGAAAGGGTGCCTTCTTTCACTACTGTATATAATAATTATTTGAAAGTTCGTACAGTAGAACCTCTCTATAACAGCCACTAAGTTTTGTTGATTATTGGGTGTCTAAGACCGGTGACTGCTTAAAGCAAGGTGACAGTGAAACAGAAAGCTCCTTTAGGAGCTTTCTGTTTTACTGTCACCTTGCTTTAAGCTGTCACCTGTCATTTATACAATCAAATAGCCCTCGTTTTAGTGGCTGTTATAGAGAGGTTTTACTGTACCTACAATGCTGTTACAATAGCATTAAGATGTTAAAAGAGACAGATGTTATAACCTATCCAAATGAACAGACCTTTGTGCTAATTGCAAAATGTTTGGAGACAGATTAGACGTTGGGTCATCTAGTGTCTGATCAGGCTTCGAACTATTTGACATTCTGGTAAAATAAATCCTAAAACAGTTCCAAAAGCTGTGATTTTCTTGATTATTTGTATTGCGTTGGTGTTTTTTTTTCTTCATTTAAACGAAATAGACTAGTGTCTTTTCCCCATATTAGACCGTGTCCCCATACATCAGTCTGATGCTGTAGGGTCGTTGATATGTCATAAGTTCTGGGCAGACACGGCAATTATTTCTGTCAGTTTCTGATGCATACCAAGTTTAAGAGATAATCCATTATTTATGAGCCTTCTGCGAGCAATCTGAAGTAGACGCGTAATATGTTTAGATATGTTAGTAGTCTTCGGAGATATGTTTTACATACAAAACGCGACGTACACAGCAAAAAACTTTTTTCATTCCCATCTGAAGCACACATAGCCTACATGTATTACTCCATATATTCTCATTTAAAAAAACTTTAATTTATTCCTTCAATGAATAAAATGGTTCCAATCTATATGCAGTGAAACTCCTCTAAACCGGACATATGTGGGGATAACATAAATTTCAAGTTTCGAGTGGTTTCCAGTCCAAAGGGGTTTAAATCATTACCACATAGCTTGTTTCTAGTATGGAAGGTCGCTGACCACTTAATGCAGGTTGAATGTAAAGCAGAATGCGCCTTAAGGCGCATTCTGCTTTACGTTTAACCTGCTTTAAGCTATAATCTACTAGAATATATAAATCATTTCTGATGATACTTATTTATGAATGTAGTTTTCCAGTGTATGAATAAAGCAAAGGCGTAAAATTGCGTATTTATGGTGTAATGGATTAAAATAGAGAAGGGCTGGAACTGGGATCAAATTTTTGTCAGGCTTTGAGAGAATTTCCGGTATATAGAGGTTCCGGTTCCGGTTTAAGAGATACAACTATATTGAAGCTGACGACAATATTGCGGTGAAGGGGTGAAAAGCTCAGGATAAATTTGAGCATGAAATGGTTAAACTAGTTGCATTCAATACTGAAAGAAGTTATGTGGAAACGTGTTGATATAGTCACATTCCTCAAACACTTATGTATAACAGTATGGAAGATGTTATTATTTCAAAAAGAAAACATAATGCAGAAAACGTAGCAAATTTCAGGGTATTGACTATCTATCCATTTCTTTAAGCATAGTTTCAAGCAGTCTTGTCGTTTGCTTATAAAGAGATGGCGGCGTGTCTGAGATCGTTCGGAATAATTTTTATTTGTCAGCTGCTCAACTCTGAACAATTAAAGTTTCAGAACGATCTTAGACTCATCTCTGTTTAAAAGTATAGACCATGGTGTCTGCTACTCTACGCCGATCTGTCTTCGAACTACTATGGAATGTCATTTTTGTTTTATTACAAGAGCGTGTTTAGGAAAGCTGAACGTATTCACCACTGTTTGTGTTCATAATTGTAATTTTAAGGACAGCTTCAGATAATTAACGTATATTTGTTTTTCATGTTCAGCTTTTTATTGGAAATGTGTCTCTCTCAGTCAGGTAATATTTGTACTATGAACTTGCTTTTTAACAACAACTTTGGTTTTTGTTAGTGACCTGAAAAGTGTGACACAAATACAGCGGAAAGTGCTACTAATTAATTTCGGTGTTCATGATTACCAAAAGTAGTGTCAGGCAAATGTTAGTAAAGGTGACTGGTTTTGAAATATAATTGCAGGGTGGCGGCTGTCGCCTGTGTACGTAAATGGGTTAAGAACAAGAAATAATACCATTGTACATCAAAAGAAACGTAATTGTCTTACTTATACAGTTTTTAAGCTTCCTTGTGATCATTAATCATTGATAATGTTTGCTGTGAAGTTCTAATCCTCTTACTTGTTTGATTGTAATATCTGTTATTTTGATCGAAACTGTTGGTCATATATATATTATGACGTATACCGATATAGATAAGTGGAGGTCTAAGTAAATTGTATTTCATTTGTATCAATATGATTGCATGATTCTCAAATTTAGCGACACAGGAACCGGAAGCAATAAAGTAGATATTCATTTTTAAAGATTAGGCTTTAAATTGTTTTATAGAAGTTTCCAAATAGTTCAGTTTGTATCCTGATCAGACGCTGCGTGACGCAGAATATGAATTTCAACCGAATCGTTTGCATAACTGGTATATAAGTATTTTTATCTTGGTACTGAATCGATTAAGCGGCTTGTTTCCTTTTAACAATTAAACAAACTTTGCTCTGGAGAGGCTAAATGGGCGAAGCAGTAGTAGAGTTTTAGTTTTTTTGAATATCCCATATGATTACCACCAAGCAAGCTCTTGGAAAGCAGGGATACGAGAGTGTTCCCCTCCAACATAGGTAATGCAGATGTATTAATATAAACTGTGTTCCCTCTCAACAACGACTCCCTCCTTGCAACGACCCTTGCCGCTGATCCACAAACAAGAACATTATATCCAAACCTTTCACAGCTGCAATATAGTCTGTTTAAAATTGTCGTCTGCTGGTTTCTCAAATTTACATATTGGACATTTTGATAGAAAACACATAATGACGACTGACACACAGCTTGAATCCAGATCAGACGCCGCGTTACGCGGCGTCTGATCTGGATTCAAGCTGTATACAGATGTAAATCAATTTCCCTCTCTATAACGACTCTCTCTTACAACGCACACATTGTTTTTGTCCCATTGGATGACGTTGTACAGTGGGAACGCTGTAATATTTACTCGAACTGTTTTCTGTTTCAAAAGGTTGAAAAAGGGTTATAATCGTCATGCTCCCTGTTCAAACGTTTACGCAAACAAGAATTTATTATTTTCAAATTATGACGATGAATTCAAAACGAAGTGGCAAACAATTTTTATCATGCTCAGGAGCAAACTCGCCGTCACATCTCGCCCCAATTCCTTTTACATTTAGATATTATTTCTTCGGGTAAAACACGTTTGTTGAAATCTGTGATCGTATGTTTACAGGAAATAAATTTTATATGAAATCATATGGAGTTACAGTGCTTTTGTTTCGTACTTGTCTACTATCAATCACATCGGTAATATTATCGTCTGCTTTAACCCAATACCTGATAACAGATTTCTATTTTTGAATACAGGTGATCGCATGCAGCAGGTAAAACAGAACGCGCTTTAAAGTAAATTCTGCTTTTACGCTCAGGCTACTCGTAGGCTGCTTGAACCTATCATCTGTTAGGATAAAAGCACATTTTGTTATGTCTGTATAAAGTAGAACTGTTTTGTCTTCAGTGCTCAAGTAAATTAGTAGCATAAAGGGCGTTTTATGGAGAAATGGGCCACAAAATACGCTTGCAATACACGTATTTAGTCATAAGTGCATTTAGACATGAATAAAACTCCGCATGGCTTCCAATCAGATTGGAGGCTTAGATACTATGTATGCGCCTAACAAGGATTCAAACTGTTTGCGAATATCAATCAAGTCGAAATCTGAAGAAAACGAATTAAATAATCCGAAAAAAAACTGCACTTCGCTTTAATTAAAACCGAATAAATTACTCCATTAAAGCAGTTGGAGCTCTTTTTGAATATCAATCTTTATGACTGATCAGTTTGGTTATTATTAAATTAATATTCGCTGCCAAATACATGGACGTCATTATAGCAAGAAGAACTTGAAAGTACATGTTAGCAAAAACCTAATGGATTTGATTTTTTGTTTCGGTCATCAATCATCGCAAAAAAGTTTAATGGCTAAAAGCACTCCTAATTCAAATATCTTAAGATAGGGGAATACTTTACAATAAAACAATAATGACTTAGTAACCGTTTGTACAAACGCCAATAGGGGGGCATTCATTACAGCGACTCTTAACTCCTTCGCTGCCATTACGTCATCTACATTACCCTTATCCTGCTGCAAGGTCGTCTGCTTTGACATTGTCTTCTGCAAAAATTGTTACACTTAGATTTTAAACACTTTTTTATTAAAGAAACATAAAGACGAGTGTCAAACAGTTTGGTTCCAGATCAGACGCTGCGTTACGCGGCGTCTGATCTGGATCGAAACTTTTTTCAAAAAAAAGTTAATGCACCTGCCGTCTGCTTTCATTTTTCAAATTTCAAGTTAAGGTAAATTGACTTAGTCAATATTGTTACGAGTGTCAAAATGTTTGGGTCGTGATCAGACAGCGCAGGACCCAAACTGTTTTTAAATTACCATTGTACTAGGATAAATTAGTGAATGGGGTAAATGATCAAAACCTAAACTGGTTGAGCTAACTATTTTCAAACTTTAAAAAATTCGCTAAACAACATTGATTACTTCGTCATTTATCATTTCCCTGCTTTTTATACATTGTTCACTTTTATTTTATGCCACTGCAATTTCGAAACCATAGTGCAAGATCACCAAACCAGCTTTAAGAAAGCATACGCTATTCAAATAGAGGGCCAACTGTCTTCAGTAACCCTAATGGTGTTCTAAATCATTTAAACAATATCTAAAATACAATTAAACAATATGCATATACAAAAAAATACAGTGATCAGAATGATCATCATTAATGTTTGAGATAAGTATCCAACAGTCTTAAGACTATTGGAATTAGTTTGCTTCTTAAATTTTCTTTCATTGCACATCTTTTCTTAAAGTAAAAAGTACGTGTAGCGGACACCAATAGTAAGTCTTGAACTAGTCCGGCAGAGGGCTGACTTGACCTGGAAATGCCGTCCTAAGTTTTTTTCTCGACTGATTCTACTTCAGCATATGTTACTTATTGAAAAACCACCGGGTGCCACTTTGTCACCCTTGAGCATTTTCGTATATTCAAGATGGCGGCCAAGATGGCTGCCCAAAGGCTTTTAAACAAAATAGCACAAAAGTCAGCATTCATTTTTCCTTTTTTAATTGATTAGACCTCACCATAATGATAGTTATTATTAAAAAAGTTTCATGTTTTCAAAATGTTACGGGTGGCATCTTGTCACTCTTGAGCATTTCAGTATATTCAAAATGGCGGCTAAAATGGCTACCTAAATGCGTTGAAACAAACTACTCTTAACTTCAGCATTCAAGGTTTGGTTTTCTTAACTGATTTGACCCCACTATAATGATATATATTAATGAAATGATGATACATACTATTGAATTGTTACGGATGACATCTTGTCACCCTTGAGCATTTCTGTATATTCAAGATGGCGGCCAAAATGGCTACCGAATTTGCTTTTAAACAAAAAAGTTCAAAAAGCAGCATTTATGGTTTCTTTTTTAAACTGATTTGATCTCAATATACATAATGAGAGTTATTATTGACAATTTATGTTTTAAAAATGTTACGGGTGACATCTTGCCACCCTTTAGCATTTCCGTTTATTCAAAATAGCGGCTTAAATGGCTATTCAAATGCGTTTAAACTACTCTACTTCAGCATTCATAGTTTGATTTTCTAAACTTATTTGACCCCACCGTCATGAAACTTTTTACTGAAATGATTATACATATTATTGAGCTGTTACGGATGACATCTTGTCACCTTTGAGCATATCTGTTTATTCAAAATAGCGGCTAAAATGGCTACCGAAATGCTTTAAAACAAAATGGTCATCAAATCAGGATTCATAATTTCTTTCTATTAATTGATTTGATCTCACCATTATGATATTCGTTATTGAAATGATCAAACTAATTATTGAAATATTACGGGTGACATCTTTTTATCATTGAGCATTTCCGTATATTCAAGATGGCGGCCAAAATAGTGACAGAAATTTTGTTTAGCCAAAAAAGTCCAAAAATCAACAATCATACATTTTTTATTCATTACTGACTCGATATCAACGTATTTATACTTACTTTTAGAGTTATGATACTTATTGATGAAATTTAACGGGTGACATCTTTTCATCATTGAATATTTCCGTATATTCAAGACGGTGATGCTTATTATTGAAAACAGGATACTTGTTATGGAACTGTACGTAGATGACATCTTGTCACCCTTGAGCATTTCTGTATATTCTAGATGGCGACCAAAGCGTTGACCGAAATGCTTTAAATCAAAATAAGTCCAAACAACAACATTCATTATTTCTTATTTTTAAATGGTTTGACCTTACCAGAATGATACTTATTATTGACAGAATGATACTCATTATTGAAATACTTCGGGGGAAATTTTTCCACCTTCAAGCATTTTCTTATTCAAGAAAGCGGCCAACATTGCGATAGAAATGCTTAAAATATTTAAAATGTTCAAAAGTCATAATAAACAGTTGTTTCTTGGCTGGTTCGTTTTAGCACCTGGTATTTACATGTTCACAAGAGCGCTTTTACCTTTATCCTAAGAGACCTTCCTACCTGATCGTGGTTCTGGGGCTTAATTGTCATAGGAATATTTCTTTGTATTTGACCGAGATAATGCCCGCTGTCAAGAACTAAAAAGAATGCAGGTCGGTGGTTTTGATCACATGCGCTGATTCGCAAAGAATGAGACTAGTCGATATCATCTTTCTGAAATCATCATCATCTCATCTCATAACCTCTCATCCTTTATCGGCCCTATATATGATCTATTCTGTGTTGCAGTACCCTAAATCCCAACTCATCCATGCATGCTTTAACATATCAATATTTACGTTATACAGGGCGTGCTACTTTGACAGTCACACATTGCTCAGTTTTAAAATTAACTATAGCGTTATGACAAGGTTTTTGGTCTAAGTCGCTGGCTGTGAAGATGTTATCCGTTTTTTTCCTTCCTCCAACCAAACCCTACTGGGTCAAGATCAGGTAGATTGTTTCCTCTAATAAATGCCTAAATCAAGGTAGCAAAGTTTTGCTGATGTTTCATCGCTAAGCTGTGTGGTCTAAACTTGAACGTGTGTTTCAGATATGAACTCGAGGAAAATGTAAGTTTCAATAGAAAAATCAAGTCAACCGATAAGTTAAAACACACAGTTGGACCACAATTCTTTCCTTGCAGCAGTTCACGTTCCAATTCCAAAGCTGTCTGCAACTGTGATACATCCCGAGACGGTATATGCAGGAACAATGTCCTCAACAATGTCCATATGTTTGTCCCATGCAATATCAATAATAGATTGGTTAACATTTTATTCGCCCTTCTTGTTTTGACAGCTTAGGATTCGAATAATTTCATGTGCATGAGAATACCTTCTACACAATGATATTGTACATGTATATCTCTTAATCTGTTGCTTTCAAATGTTTTCTTTCTGACATAATACATCGGCTTGTTTAAGCTTATGTTTCATTTTTACCTATTATCACTAGCTTGTTTATTTGTGTGTGCTCAATTTGAAAAGTCTCAGCATCTAGAATGTAAGAGATTATCAGCTTCATTAACTCTTTTTTTCAGTGACAGTAAGATACACTGATTTTGGTAATATGCTGTTAGCATGCACCTGATAGTAATCGATTTTAACCTGTTGCTCTCGTACACTTATAGAAATTTCAGTGTTGTATATATAGGTCAACATTGTTGTTCTCCTCCAACTTAAATGTTGGCGATGCAGTTCTACAGAGCCTTTTGTGGGGTATGTCATAAACCCATAATAACGATATCGATCCGTCTATGGTGAATGTCTACTGGTCCTATTATTGTGTCAGAAACTCCTATCTGAACTTTTTATTGAGTTGCTTTATCAAATTTTGTAACTGTCATATCATTATGACCACCAAACAGTGCTGTTGGAAAAGGTGTCAATTCATAGGACAGAACATCTCCGATATCAACCTCATGGCTGCTAGCTTGAAGACTTTCCAAGACTATTGGGTAGATTTCACATGATTTGATCAACCATCTCATTCTTTTGGTCACGGTGATTTGTTCTCTGGAATCCTTTTTGTCCAATTCTATTAGCAGTCCCTATCGTGGTTTAAAGCTGTTATGCACATCATCTGATTCCATTTCTTCAGTATCAATGTTGAAAACGCTATCTTTATCAATTTCTTGATCAATCTAGCAACAACAGTTTTTGCACTTTGAACTGACTTGCTAACAATGCATATTACTGTAAGTTCTTCCATAAGTTGAAGTTTGGGTGCAATAGAACCCCTTTGTCAAGAGTTAGCATCCTTGATGCACTCAGATAGGCTCGAAAAGGCAAGACTTTAACAACGTTTGCGCTCTAGTGTCTACAAATTCGAATATATATTTTTCCAAACGTTCACAGGTTAAGCAGTTTTAGGAAGATTTTGATTTTTGATGAAACTTAAAGATAAAACTAACAGATTCAATTCCGATGAGATATTTACCGTGCCTTCCGTGTCCTTTGCATTGTTTTCTATTTTCCGTCTCCCTTGTGTCCCTCAAAGTCAGTTTCAGGATCATCCCTGTGAGCCACCATGATATCAAAGTTTGCTTGCAGCTGATTGTACATGTGAATGTCTAAAGCCTATGAGTATTTCTGTTTTATCATAATCTTAATTATGCAATAGGTAACATGTCCATGGCACATAAAGGGGATTTTAATGAACAGATGACATTTTCACTTTTATATACCTCGTCCATGCCTCATCAAATATTAGTTTTCAAACATATTCTGAGCACTGCTCTTCGGAGAGCCTCCATTTTTTCAGGTAAGTCATGCCACATCTGCCATTGTTAGTTAACATGACCTGAATCGGAACTTTAAGGCAGCATTTCACTATATACTACACTCTTTCAAGGCATCAGCAAATATAAAGGCTAAGCCACTGTCTGTCATCAAACTACCATCATCGGCAACGAAGCTGATGAGTAAGTGTATGCAACAAAGCCTATATGCTAAGAATGAAATATTTTGACGCACAAAAACGTGACCCTAGCTGCTGGTACTTTATTCAACACTGACCAAAACAAGAAAAACTATCTAGGTCACAGAGATCAAGGTTAAAGGTCAATGTAAGTAATTTACTATTGTAACTAGTTTCACTCGTTGAAGTGCACATACACGTGAAGTTATGTGACTCTAATTGAAGTACTTAGTCCAAAATTGACCTTTTAAACGCAAAATAATTTACAAATGTCATAGAGGTCAAGGGCAAAGGTCAAGGTTATCAAACTGCAATGCAACGTGCTACTCACATTAAGATGTATCTATGGTTTAATTTTCATTGATATAATACTTAAACTTTCAAGGAATTTACCTGGTATTCGATGCCGGGGTATAGCATAAAAGGCCCAATTTCGTGGAAATTAGTAAAAAATAGTGGGTGGGGTAAACCGGAAATATATCAAAATGCTCAAGGGTGCCAAGGTGGCACCCGGTCAATTCTGAATACCAATACTTTGAACTATCAATATCAATCAAGAAAAAAACTTAGGACGCAATTTCTAGGTAGACCTCAAAATCCTCATTTCTCTGCCGGACTAAACGGTAGTGTAGGCCTTATTCGAACTAAATGCATTACAAGTGAATGTACAGAATGTCAGGTTTTAGAGTTTATTTTAATCCGTGGTGAAAATTGTTTTGTGCTTGATCACACTTCTGCGACAAGTGGAATTTTCTCTATTTAACACGTTCGTACTAAAGCAATACTATATAATACAAACAGTTTGCAAACAGTTACCACTCATATACAGTGGAGAATCTGTTATTCTTTCCCGTTTAAACGCAAACGCAAAACACTAAAACGTAGAAAAGAACAACTTTTTGACAATTCTGATAATTCATGTTTATCTTGGTGGCAAACAGTTTGGAGCCTGATCAGACGCCGGGGTACCCGGCGTCTGATCTGGCTCCAAACTGTTTGCACTGCAAATAATAGTTTTAGCGTAAACGCATTTATTGGGAAAGAATAACAGATTCTCCACTGTAGTAACTATTTTTTCTTATATTAAATGAAAGTATGTATGCATGTTCAATCCATATTAAAGGTTGTTAACACGAAAAATGTGTAGTCATCACGGCGTTACTGAAGCAATGCAACAAAATGATCGCGGAGATCAGATCAATAAGCACCGCCTCCTCTGCGGAGAAGTATCATCAAGTCCCGCCCCTAGAAAAATTATGTTTATACAAATTGAGCGTCATTTTGTTCAATGCAATTGAATGGAGTGAATGTTAATATGTACAATTGTTTAGCCTTCGTTTTAATCGTCGCAATAAAGAGGTTTTACTGTAATTGCCATTTGTAAACTGTCTGGAATCAGATCCGACGTTTACCCCGTGGTACAGTCGAACTTCGATATCTCGAACTCGGTTAAATCAAACATTACCACGTTTTACCTTTAAAATATGGGTATGTTCGACCTAACCGAGCATGAAATAATGCAGTTCATGTATCGAACTATCCGATAGTTTGAGTTAAACGAGTTCGAGATATCGAAGTTCGACTGAAAAATGAGTAATGAAGATCTATGTCTGTTTGTTCATAAGACAGTAGTCAACTATTTTTGTCACACAGCTGCAATGTATTATGACTTAAACATTTCTATGATTATACTAATAGAATTCAATGTTTGTTATTTCCAATTTGCCTGTGGGAATAAATTATTGTCCTCTTGACGCATTTAGATCATAGAGAAGATATGCTATGGGAGTAACACATTTACTTCAACTAGCTTTTGAAACTATAGACATCAACTGTGTTATCGCGAAATATTACAAGTGTCACTATTTAAACTTAATCGTAATTGTGCACCGTTTGAAAACAGTGAATAGAGAATACCTGTATCGGAAGAATGTCCTAAAGAAATCTAATCAGGATGTGCACTTTTTGCCATATTTTAACCGCTTCGCTGCCTTAACTCATATACAAATTTTATAGGCAAACAATTTTGATCCTAATCTGACATCTCTGATCAGGATCCAAATTGTTTGACATTCATTTCAATATTTCTGAAATCAAAATACCTTAATTTTAAACTTGAGGCAAAAAAAGCAAGGGACAATTGTTTAAAACAGATGACATCATGGAAGTAAAGGGGCAAGCCCAACTAGAAGCATGCTCAAATTGTGATTTTCCAAAAAACTAGAAAAAATTCATTTGAAAAATCAGCATTGTACGTGAATATGAATAATCAAAGCTATATTTAACTGCAGGCTATTAACTACGAGTAATGGGGCCTTCACATACACGATAGTTTTACGATTACTTACGGATCGCCAACTCGTAGTCAATCGTAAGCATCCGCAAATGATCCGTAAGTGTCCGTAAATAACTCGTAAGTATCCGTAAGGATTCGTGGAAGAAGATGCCCATTATTTTGTGTCAAACATGTTCTTACGATTGTCTACGGAGATGTTCTTCCGTAAATCAATCGTAACGATCTGTTAAGTATCGTAAACCGGTTGTAACAACACGTTATCCCCCGTAAACAGCTCGCAAGGATCTGTAAACATTCCGCAAGGATCCGTAAACCGCCCGTAACGTTTTCGTAGTCACCCGTGGTATTATCGTGGAGATTTTCCGTTCAAACAGGCATAATATTGCCAAAAAGATCACACAAATCTAAGTGAGTGAACTATTATTTCAGTCATATCGATGTTCTCTCACTTCATGCTAGTTGTCGAATGATGACACATTTGAATTTTAATCCTTTTTGGTACTTAAAAGGTCAAACATGTCAGTTTTCTTAGGTAAATCGTAACAACTCATAAAGGTGCCTTCACATACACGGATGTTTCTTACGAGTCCTTACGGATCTCCAAACCCTAGTCAATCGCAAACATCCGGAAATAACTCGTTAACATCCGCAAACACATAGCAGATGTCCGTAAACAATCCGTTACCATCCGCAAAACTCGACGACATCCGTGAGCCTCCGTAAGACGAAAATCAATTTTTTGACATGTCAAAAACTCTTCTACCATAGACCACGGATGAACTTCTCCGTAAACAACTCGTAAATAATCCGTTACAATCCGCAACTTATCGTAAATCGAACGTAATAACTCGTAACGAATCTTAATTCACTTTTAAAAGTGGCATTTATCGTCGGATGTGTGCCATCCGTAAGGAAATCGTAGAAATTCCGTGTATGTGAAGGCCCCATAATCGTGACTCATATTAAATTTATTGACATTGTTTCAAAAATCTGAAATATACAATATGTTATTGTACTGTGTATGTGTTATAAGTTTGGTATAAACGAAAAAGGACGTCATCTCACTGTGTGGTATTTAAACCGTGTCATGCAACTGTTTTCTGTAAATGGCTTCTATTGCAAGAGGTATAATCTGACGACTTGTCTTTGTATACGTGAACGGTTTACAAGGTTAATTATCTGTGTCACCATGTTGTCTTTGCAAGTACCGTGGTATTTACTGTGAGTATTTTCCATGGTTCTTAATTGATTAAATAAGTATGTTTTGACATGTGGATAAAGGTCAATACGTGACGGGAATACTGTAATGGGGCTATCCGCGAGCTAATATCTATTACAAGTAGTGACTGTTCTTGCCTCTTTGAGTTCGGCTATTCAGTTGGAAACGCTTATTCTTTCCTGTTCATATGAAATATATAAATGCAAAAAACTGTAGCAAATAACAGTACTTTTATAATGAAAATCGTTTGTTTTACCAGAGTGAAAAAAAGTTTTAAACCAGGTCACTTGCTGAATTATCCTGCATCTGACCAGACTCCAAAAGGTTTACTGTATCAGCATATTTGCTTGGCAAAATTAATAAATTTAACTTAATGGACTAATCACTCTTGCTAAGAATCACAAAAGAAAAAGCGTTAGTATTTTGATATGTGTTAAGGGTGAAATTTTATAACTTCGGTAAACAGTTTGACCATTTGGAGAATTTACGATGCATCACAATGTATTGTGTATGACACTTTTCACAATGTATAAACTGCGCGTCATTCTACTTAACCAGGACAAAAGCTGTGATGATGATTCATTCCTGAATAAATGTATACCGTTTTACATATCACTTTTCAAACCAACTTTGCATAATTAGTTTTTATAAGGAATGGTGCCCGTGTTCGGTGTATTCATTGGAGAAAATGTTATTTTTCCCGTTTTACTTGATAATCACACTGTTTCAATCGGCGAAACTATGAATGAAATTATCATTTTGATAAACCAAGTTGCTTCTACTATGAAAGTTCCCGTAGGGCTCCGAAAGAGTCGTGATATAACATCAGCCTGATTAGGCAAGACCAAAAGACGGAAGAAAAACGAATCCTATACCAGAAGAAACCGGAACAAACGATGAAATCAAATCAATGAAGCAGTGACGTCATGGTAGGGCAACATGTCTCAAAAATGTATTCGATGAAAACTTGGGGCTCCACAGGGCGTAAGTTTGTACTTTGCTTTAAAATTTGCACACAATTCAGTCAAAAAACTGTTAGGAATCATGAAATAAATAGAATGGCTGTATTTCTTTCAATGAAATATCAAATTTTAATTCACTCGTGAATACCAGACTGTTAACTCGTGGCTTCGCCACTTGTGATAATGTAACGCCTGGTGTTCACTCAAAGAATTAAATTTTGATCTTACACTGAACAATACAGTTATCGTCTATATATTCACCACTTTAGTTGCGACCTTTCACTGCGTTAGAACGTCAAAACCCGTCAACATATTCAGTGCTTTAAGTCGTAGTCTGGTTTTACACATAAAATGTATAGTTTAGGTACAGTGGAGAATCTGTTATTCTTTCCCGTTTAAACGCAAACGTACGCAAACGCAAAGCACTAAAACGTAGAAAAGAACAACTTTTGGACAATTCTGATAATTCTTGTTTATCTTGGTGGCAAACAGTTTGGAGCCTGATCAGACGCCGGGTAACCCGGCGTCTGATCTGGCTCCAAACTGTTTGCACTGCAAATAATAGTTTTAGCGTAAACGCGTTTATTGGGAAAGAATAACAGATTTTCCACTGTAGGACGACTTAATCAACATTGATATGCTCGTCAAATAGTTAGAAGCCTGTAGCGTGTTCAATTACCATTGTTTGCCAATGCTCCGTGTGCAGCGTGCAGAGTACAGTAGAGAAAATGTTTTCTTTCCAGATAACCTCGATTACGCTTAAACTATTATTTGCATTGCAAACAGTTTGGAGCCAGATCAGATGCCATGATTTCCAACCCCATTGCAATATGCAACTACATATAACGTTTAATATGGACGAAATATGCCAACCGTGATTAATACCATTAGTGCTTACAGAATGTATACATTCCCCTGGAGATCACTTCAATTACACAGTCAATTAGACATCTCCTTTAAATGAGCATAATAATAACCCATTACATTCGTAACGTGTAATAGTATATCCTGATACGTTCAGTGGGGATTTCATTCTTATTCAATGTTCTGATGTGTTCATTACAGTTAGGCCTGTATTAATAATTTCCTCACATGGACTTCAAATAGACAATTTCAGTTTCCAACGTAGTCAAGTTATTTTTATATTTAGGGTTGTTTTGTCAATGAATTTGAAATCTGACAAAAAGTGCATATTCTGATCACAGGGCTTCTTTAAAGCCTCCGATTTGGGTGTTCAATGTTTGCATTAGACAAATGTACTCTTAAACCTTTGCCTGCTAATCACGACCTTACTGATTTTTGCAAACAGTTTGGATCCAGATAAGACGCCGCGTAACGCGGCGTCTGATCTGGATCCAAACAGTTTGACACTCATCTTGAGGTTTCTTTACTCAAAAAATGTAAAAATCTAAATTAAACAAATTTTGCAGACGACAATTCCGAAGCAGACGATATCACCGCATGATAAGGGTTAACACATACACAATTTCCAAAAGGACGTACTTCTTAAAGCTTCTGATATCTGTATTGACTTTATGTATTTTAGTAAATTTGATCAAAACAGAACAGAACAGAATATTTTATTTTGGCTTAAGCAGAACAGCTCATCACCATACATACATACATATAAACATTGCATGCGTTGAAAATAATCAACATATCATGTTTACAAAAACATGTACCACATGAAAAAGAGTGAAAAACTGTGAAAAACTGTGAGAGTGTTAATCTCGGAATATTTCAGTACTTAAAAGTATAAGTAAGTTTCGAGTAATTTCTTTTGTCATTAGGACATTCTCTTTTGTTGTTTATCAAAATTGTTAATAGTAGTACTATTAACAAGTTTGAAAAAAAAAAAGAGCATTTTAAAACAAAAAATAGTTTATCACCATATTTAACAAACAATATAATGGCAGTTAAACATGTACTTTACCACTTCAAAAATAAGTAGTTTCTCCTAAGCGTTTAATAAGTTGTCTCTTAATTTAAAACTCTTAATACAGTATATTGCTAATTTGGTTAACAGGGCTTTCTTGGAAGTGTTAAGAAGTTCAATGAATTTAAACATGTTCGGTCTTTGCCGGTAGTATCTAGGAATATATTGTTTTCTCAAATCTTCATATCTCGAACAAATTAAGATAAAGTGATACTCGTCTTCTATGTCGTTTAATACACATACCGGACATATTCTTTCATTTCTTGCTATATTTCTATGTCGACCTGTTTCAATTAAAAGCTTATGTGAAGATAGTCTAATTTTTGCTATTGTATTTCTATATTTGGCTTTATCAAGTGCACCTAGATAACTAGAGCGCTGGTAATTTATTTTCAGTTCTTTAAACATATACAATGATGTACTATTATTAACAGAAGTATGCCAATTCGTAATGTAAATGTCCTTTAGTCGTGATTTCAACACAGGTATGAATTTATTTAAACTGACAGATTCTGGAAAGGTCCAGACATCTGCGAAGCCCGAATTGCATAACAAATCCTTTACTTTGCAAGACCAGTTAATAATGCCCATTTCTGTCTCAATATCTCTTCTCTGACTGTCAATAATATATTTAAGAATGCAATTATCATATTTATACGTATAAAACTTTAACCAGGATTTTATTATTCTGACATGTCTACAAATATATAATGGGAAACGACCTAACTCGGCATATACTGACAGAGAGTTTGTTGATACTTTTACATTCAATAACCATTTGCAACCTAAGGTTTTATTTACCCATCCGAGTCTGATACGTTTATGTGCCAAAACCTGTTTTAATATTTTATAAAGAAGAACTCAACTTTTATGTAAGTAATGATTATTTTTCTTATTTCTCCATAGATTAACGTCTTATCTATCACATGTGTGTGTTGCTAATCAGTTCATCTTTGAGCTGATCAAAGATGATAACGGCTTCTTTAAATCATTTCTTAATAATACGCATTAGTGTACTTTTTGATTTTCATATTTTTCAAATTTTGTCGTATTGCAGTTTTTAGTACAACGATTAGCAGCACCCACGTGGTCTTAAGTTTGTATATAGTATGTAATAATCATAAATGAAATGAATACTTTATATGATACTTGAAATGTGATAGTCTCTTATAATTCTTAGAAAGAATGGCTGTGTACGCCATATTACTGTATGTATACTATTTGTTCTTATATGCTATGTATGTACAAAGATGAGACTTAAATAAAGATATAAACTAAACTTAAACTATACGTGACTATGGTTCAAAGGGTTAAACAACATTCTTTATAATGCACATACTCAGTTACTTTTACAGGTTGGTGCTAAATGCATACTTGTTCTTCATTAAGCAGACACATGTGTTTAGTTTCCTGTACGCTTCATCAAGGAAGGGTTGTTTCATATCAGACTAATACACAGGTCCACATACGTCAGGGTCCAATATTATAAAGCTTTTGAGTTGAGTCTGAAGTCATTCTCAAGCATTTGATTGGTCGGATTTGAGCCTAGGCTCAAATCTGACCAGTCAAATGCTTGAGAACAAACTGAGACTCATCTCAAAGCTTTAAAACCTCGGAGCCAGTTCAAATACATGCATTCCTGGGTAAAAAACAAAAATCGTTACTGAATATATACTTACTTGTATATCAAAGTGCAAAAAAAATAAGAATTTGTCTTAAGCCCCTTATACAAATAATAATAATGTTATCTATATCAATAGTTAAAGCTTAATCTTTTAGCTTGTAAATCCAGGATTCATGCCATTAATTCAAAATCTGACCAATCAAAAACTTGAGAGCGATCAAATGAGTTTTTAACACAGGACAAGTAATTACCTGTATGCATCATAGAAACCAAGAACAAACAGATGAACAACACACATGTTCATAAAATAATCTGTATACAGCCAACTATTGAAATAATCGTAGCTATATGATTTGAAAAATGTATCCCACATTAGCAATGGAAAACTTTTAACGCATCTGGTAATTGTTAATTGCTATGCATTTTGCAGAGGCTTTTGTTGTAATATATAGCGTCTTGCTTTAGTAAGTCACTTGCCTGAAAAACTGTTAAGAAGGATGGCATGTTTTTCTGTTCTTTCTTTGATACAGTGTAGAAAACGTTATTCTTTCCCGTTTAAACGCAAATGAAACGCAAACGCATTGTAATAATATGTACAATATAACTACTTTTTAACAGCTCTGACTTTTCATGTTTATGCGAGTGGCAAACAGTTTGGAGCCTTTAAAAGCTTACTGTTTAACTTTCATCTTGCTTTTAACTTTGCTCTGTCTTTCTTTCAATAGATAAGCTTTCTTTTTAATGGTTGTAATAGAAGGATTTTACTGTATCTATATCACCTGTCGTGGTCTTTATCTATATCCTCAATCATAAATCATTAATGACCGAAGGTATTTATATAGTTAAGTGTTTTATATTTCAACCAGGTTACAAAACATACTTTTACTAGTTATTGTCACCATAACAATAGTTAATGCGATTAAGAAAATTCCAATTCAGAGTCGCATCAAACAAAATGAATCACTTTATAACTACAGTGGAGAATCTGTTATTCTTTCCCAATAAACGCGTTAACGCTAAAACTATTCTTTGCAGTGCAAACAGTTTCGAGCCAGATCAGACGCCGGGTTACCCGGCGTCTGATCAGGCTCCAAACTGTTTGCCACCAAGATAAACAAGAACTATCAGAATTGTCCAAAAGTTGTTCTTTTCTACGTTTTAGTGCTTTGCGTTTGCGTACGTTTGCGTTTAAACGGGAAAGAATAACAGATTCTCCACTGTATTAAGAAAATTCCAATTCAGAGTCGCATCAAACAAAATGAATCACTTCATAACTACCTACTTTGTACAATTTTCCGAGTCATTAATCATTAACGTCAAATGTCTATGTCTGTAGAAGTGTGTTGGTGATGCAATTAGGTTAAATATTCATTTTTACTAAGAAAGCTTCATTATCATCATTGATTAACGAAAATCTTGTAAATGAATTTTAGTAAATTCTAAGTTGTTAGGGACAATGAATACCAGTATGCTTCTTACAGAACAACACAAAAACATATGTTCGTAATTTGAATATTTCCAGCTATTGAAAATAATCTTAGATATGTGACTAAAATAAAGTCTGCTACATTAGCAATGAGAAATATTTAACGAATCTGCTTAATGTTAATTTGCATGCCCCGGTTTAATTTCCGAAAACCATGTCAAATTGCTGATGTTGTAGCATTTTAAATATCTGTTTGGAATACAGGATAACACTACTATGAATAATGATACATTTGAATAATTCTTAGAACCATAGAGTTTCTCTATTACGACATATTGAAATAAAACCTTTTAAGACAGGTGACAGCTTATAGCAAGACAAAAGTAAAACAGAAAAGGCTCATTCACGAGCTTTATGATTTACTGTCACCTTAATTTCAACATTCAGCTACCTTATACACTCAAAACCTAACTTCATTCAGTGGTGGTACAGTGGCGAATGTGTTATTCTTTCCCAATAAACGCGTTGACGCTAAAACTATTATTTGCAGTGCAAACAGTTTGGAGCCAGATCAGACGCCGGGTAACCCGGCGTCTGATCAGGCTTCCAACTGTTTGCCACCAAGATAAACATGAAATATCAGAATTGTCCAAAAGTTGTTCTTATCTATGTTTTAGTGCTTTGCGTTTGCGTACGTTTGCGTTTAAACGGGAAAGAATAACAGATTCTCCACTGTACTAGAGGGGTTCTAATGTATCATAACCTTTTGAGTTTTCCGGATTCAAAGGGTTGCTATATAATGATTAGCCTTCTGTTCATGATATTGACTGTTAACCCTTAGCCTGCCACTCACGACTATAGCTCCATATGCAAACAGCTTGGATCCGGATGAGACGCCGAGTAACTCGGCGTCTCGTGCGGATCCAAGCTGTTTGACACTCAGACAACATTTTCAGCAATTTTGAGCAACTTTGAAGCACTTTGAAACTTGAAGCAGACGAGAAATATAGCAGATGACTATTTATTTGGCGGGCTAAGGGTTACGAGTTGTGCAGTACATTGTTGTAAAACCCAACCATAAATAGTCAAACATTGTCCAGGCAATTGGAGACTGAAATCTTCCATTTGAAAATACACGTATAAATAGGAATACATATTATATACAGAAGGTTATACGTGTATTAAATTGATTTTTGAAGATATATTGATACAACCTTGTCAGTGTTGTTACAGTGGAGAAAACGTTATTCTTTCCCAATAAACGCGTTTACGCTAAAACTATTATTTCCAATGCAAACAGTTTGGAGCCAGATCAGACGCCGGGTAACCCGGCATCTGATCAGGCTCCAAACTGTTTGCCACCAAGATAAAGATGAATTATCAGAATTGTCCAAAAGTTGTACTTTTCTACGTTTTAGTGTTTTGCGTTTGCGTACGTTTGCGTTTAAACGGGAAAGAATAACAGATTCTCCACTGTAGCTTCAAGCAGACGATACAATTTTGTGGTGAAAGTCAAGTAATACTGTGCTCCCTCTCTACAACGAGACTCAATAGGTGACACCACATAGTATGTGTGTTGTTCGGAGGGAGTCATTATAGGGAATGAAATTTAAGACTTGGCTTCCATTTGCAAACAGCTTGAATCCAGAAGTGACGCCGCGCGACGCAGCGTCCGATCTGGATTCAAGCCATTTGTCACTCGTCATTATACTTATTCAACCAAAAGATCAACTTATATGTAACTTTGGGAGAAAAAACAGCAGGCGACAATTTTAAGCAGACGATATTGCAACATTAAAAACGTTAGGCATAATAATCATGTTTGTGGAACAACGACAAGGGTCGTTGTAAGGAGGGAGTCGCTGTTGGGAGAGCCGTTGTAGGGAGGCAACACTGATTTTTTTTAAATCTCACATATGTGACAATACATAACAACAAAACGAAAAAACTTTTTCGCTCCCAACGAACCTCTTCCCTGCGTTGTCGTCACCAATTGTAAATAATGTGCGTCTTATTTTAGTTCTCAGATATAGATATAAGATGTTTTGACTTAAGATATAATTGAAGTGTCAAATAGATCAAACCTATTCCTAATTTAGGACCAAGTTTAGGGTTATAACCTATACAAATTAGCCGCAATGCAGATTTCGCTTCGAGTTTTTATTGTCAAAGAATAAACTCTTTCCATGTGTTCCCTTATCCTTGGTGCATAATAGAATACAGTCAAACTTCGATATCTCGAACTCGTTTAACTCGAACTATTCGATAGTTCGACTTATGAACTGCATTATTTCATGCTCGGTTAAGTCAAATGTACCCATGTTTTAAAGTTAAAACGTGGCTTAGCCACGTTTAAACTTTGAAAAACGGGTATGTTCGACATAACCGACTTTGAGAAATCGAAGTTCGACTTACCAAATTATAAGGGTCTTTTCCAAGTGAAAAACGTTAAATAGTGTCGTGTACTTAACAGGTAGTTTTATGGTTACTCTTTGAAAAAGTGAAAGATTCATCACCAGGTCAAAGCGGAAAATCTCAGAATAGCGGCATTTGAAAGCTAGACTTTGTTTTATGACATCATATAGTCGGACTTTTAGGAGCCTTTTAGTTTTATTGGCATCCTGATTTAGGCTTAGACACGTTTTTAACCCTTTCACTCTCAGTGCCGTCCTAAAGCGCTTTTGCAA
This sequence comes from Gari tellinella, assembly GCA_922989275.2. Taxonomy (NCBI): domain Eukaryota; kingdom Metazoa; phylum Mollusca; class Bivalvia; order Cardiida; family Psammobiidae; genus Gari; species Gari tellinella. The sequence continues at coordinate 55,347,747 of OV277866.1, forward strand.
ACAGATTTTAACGCGGCGTCTGATCAGGATTTTAACTGTTTGCCACTTTATTTGAATTTACGTCAGATATACTGTCTTAAATTTATCTTTGAAAAAATATTGCAAACTGAAGCTGACGATAATGAAACGGTAAATGGGTAAAAATCACACGAATAATTTGGAAGGAAAAAGTTAACAGCGAGTAATCGTAATAATGGAATATTACTGTATAAATTATTCAATTTCAATTTCTGAAAGTGTAGTCATGTGTTAAAGCACATAAAAACATTGCATCCATTCGCAACCACCTATATATTACAAGAGACGTACGTTTTGAGTTTCCCAATAAAAACATTTGAGTCGTGCCATGGCAAAACCTGCCTTATTGCATTGCAATATTATACAGACCAAGCACCTTTCTCGTCCTAGGCTCTGCAACTAAGTTTGGTCTATACTCCAAAATACCATATATGTTGTAAAATGCAATGCTTTGGATGAGTGTGAGTGTCAAACAGAGTAGACCAAGGTCAGCTGCCGCGTCTATGACGCGGCGGCTGACCTTGATCCACTCTGTTTGCAATGCAATAAGGCAGGTTTTGTCATGGCACGGTTCATTTGTTCTGAGGCAATACTGTCCACTGTAAATAGCCTGGGTGGACGCGGAAAATAACAATATATTTTCATGGCGGTAAAAGTACTTTTTTTGCCCTGAAAATCTAGATTTTATTTTGTTTTGAATAAGCATTAATTAGATTACAAAAGTGCAAACACTACTTTAGTGTGTGATGAAGTATCTGTCCAATTAGTAGGCACCTTGAGTAAGTACAAATTGGGTTTTGGTACACAGTGCTCCCTCCCGACAACGGCCCTCCCCACAACCATTCCCTCCTTATAACAACGCTGGCCGCTTACGACTGCAATGTTGTCTGCTTAAAGTTGTCGTTTTTCTCCACGTTTCATAATTGACATGTTGACAGAAAAAAAATAATAACGAGTGACAAACAGCTTGAAACTAGATCAGACACCGCGTTACGCGGCGTCTGATCTGGATTCAGGCTGTTTTCAAACGTAAGCCGATTTTCCTCCCTACAACAACTCCCTCCGAACAACGCATATATATTTTTGTCTCCAATTGAGAGTCGTTATAGAGAGGGAGCACATTATTTTCTTTCACTCACAATGTTTACATCTGTTATTACCAGTTTAAAAGACAGAATAGCAAACAATGAACACACTCGTCGTTAGAATTGAATGTATTAACACTGAGTTTATATTTGACATGAATACGTTAAATATTATGCAATAGTTAGGATCTATTTATGATTCTGCATTTATCTAGCTCGAAACATATATGGTAACTTGAACGTATCCTACTTGTTGATAATCCATTTGAAGTTGAAGGAGTCAACATCAACTACATTCATAGAAACATTAGACTATGTTGCATTTAAGACTTTATTACCATCAATAAAAAGTCCAATAGTTCTGCACTTGTTGAAATCATGAAATAAGGACCAGTTAATACATAGAAAATTGCATAATTTGATGGAACACAATAAAGTTTGATTCAACCCAGCGAGAACTTGATACTTAATAAACCTTTACGCGTATAACTGTACTTTCGTCAATGCACTGACTATAAAATTGATATCCTGCACCAAATGATTCATATTGTCCCAAATATTAGAGGTTAGTCAGTGTATACCCTGGTCATACGCATCAAACTGTATCTGATAAGGAGTCAACCTGATGGCAACGCCCTTATATTTTTCTCTAGTAAAAACATTAGATTTATAAACTATTTAAAAATTAAACATACCGGTAAACCAAATTTTGTACACAGACTAAAATTCAGCAATGAGAAAGGTTCCACTCTTGCACTACCAAGGTCGACACTAATATTTGCAAACAGTTTATATAATGATCAGGGCCCCGTTTCATAAAACTTCTTACGACAAATGTTGTCGTAAGTCAAAACTTTAAAATTTGCGTGAAGTTGGCTGGCAGTTGGTTATTGTCAGTTGGATATTCAATAAACAACTGGCAGTTGGTTATTCAACTGTTTATTCGCTGCAATGAAAAACCTCCGAATAAACAGCTGTCAGTTGGTTATTCAGCTGGTTATTCGTTAATGGTCGAATAAACAGCTGGCAGTTGGTTATTCAGCTGGTTATTCGTTAATGGTCGAATAAACAGCTGGCAGTTGGTTATTCAGCTGGTTATTCGTTCGTTTCAGGAAAAACCGCCGAATAAACAGCTGGCAGTTGGTTATTCATCTGGTTATTCGTCAATATGAACCCATGGTCGAATAAACAGCTGGCAGTTGGTTATTCATCTGGTTATTCGTTCGTTTCAGGAAAAACCGCCGAATAAACAGCTGGCAGTTGGTTATTCATCTGGTTGTTCATCAATATGAACCTATGTTCGAATAAACAGTTGGCAGTTGGTTATTCAGCTGGTTATTCGTTCGTTTCACGAAAAACCGCCGAATAAACAGCTGGCAGTTGGTTATTCATCTGGTTATTCGTCAATATGAACCTATGGTCGAATAAACAGCTGGAAGTTGGTTATTCATCTGGTTATTCGTTCGTTTCAGGAAAAACCGCCGAATAAACAGCTGGCAGTTGGTTATTCATCTGGTTATTCGTCAATATGAACCTATGGTCGAATAAACAGCTGGCAGTTGGTTATTCATCTGGTTATTCGTCAATATGAACCTATGTTCGAATAAACAGCTGGCAGTTGGTTATTCAGCTGGTTATTCGTTCGTTTCAGGAAAAACCGCCGAAAAAACAGCTGGCAGTTGGTTATTCATCTGGTTATTCGTCAGTATGAGCCTATGGACGGATAAACAGCTGGCAGTTGGTTATTCATCTGTTTATTCGAACATAGAACCTTGCATCGTGTACTCAACCCTTAAAAACAGTTCAGCTAGATACATCATGTCAACAATAGCTAACGTATGGCGCAGAGCCCCACAATTAGTAAACGAAACGTGCCAATTATGCTGGTCTGCAACATATGAGGAACTAGCCCACTTTCTTAGCGAGTGCCCGGAAACACGCGGTCTTAGACAAACGTTAAATACTGAAATCGGAACCACACAGGGAATACCTTTGCTTAACGAACTTTCAGGCCTAGACACCTTTGACTGGACCCTTAGGATTTTAGGGTCACCAATACCGCACCTTCTAGATAATGTTAGCGAGAAATTATTTCTTACTGTAACATTTAATTATGTCGTATCTAGTCTGAACAGATTATAAATGCTTATTAGGATATGTGAACAAATGGCATTATATTGTTACTCGTTCCTATCCAATATGTGATACCCGTACCTTGTCACTACGTGACACGCGTACTTGTCCGGTACTCGCTATTCATACATATATCCTCGCCTACCTGTTCACTCTATGCTGCATGTACATGTACCTGTTCACAACCTTGCTTGTACACCGCTTGCTACTCAGTCGTGCTTTCTACTCGGCACTCTATCTACTCATGGCTGGCTACCCTCATTACTGTATACTGGAGCTGTCCATTAACTTGACCATTACTTATGTATGATCTATATGTATTGGGTATGGCTTAGATAAAGTTATAAAATACGATCAAATAATAAAAATACATAGTATGCCTTAGAAAATCTTACACTTTCATTTCGGTACGATCCTCACAAGGGCAAATTATGATACGTTATTTTTTCATGACCGAAATATACACTGCACACCCTTTCTTCCGACTACATAATGTACAACTGTACTTATCTAGTGATACAGAAGATAGGGGTCGGGCTATATTAAGACCATGGCGCTGAGTTGCTACAACTCTAGTTGCAAGATATTGAATGTATATAAATGTTTGTAAATGTCTATTCTCACTGTAATGTTACATGTATATATATATCCTGAAGTGGAGGAAATAAAATATTGAATTGAATTGAATTGAATTGACCATAGGTTCATATTGACGAATAACCAGCTTAATAACCAACTGCCAGCTGTTTATTCGGCGGTTTTTCCTGAAACGAACGAATAACCAGATGCATAACCAACTGCCAACTGTTTATTCGGCGGTTTTTCCTGAAACGAACGAATAACCAGATGAATAACCAACTGCCAGCTGTTTATTTGACCATAGGTTCATATTGACGAATAACCAGATGAATAACCAACTGCCAGCTGTTTATTCGGCGGTTTTTCCTGAAACGAACGAATAACCAGATGAATAACCAACTGCCAGCTGTTTATTCGACCATAGGTTCATATTGACGAATAACCAGATGAATAACCAACTGCCAGCTGTTTATTCGAACATAGGTTCATATTGACGAATAACCAGATGAATAACCAACTGCCATCTGTTTATTCGAACATAGGTTCATATTGACGAATAACCAGATGAATAACCAACTGCCATCTGTTTATTCGACCATAGGTTCATATTGACGAATAACCAGCTGAATAACCAACTGCCAGCTGTTTATTCGGCGGTTTTTCCTGAAACGAACGAATAACCAGATGCATAACCAACTGCCAACTGTTTATTCGGCGGTTTTTTCCTGAAACGAACGAATAACCAGATGAATAACCAACTGCCAGCTGTTTATTCGACCATAGGTTCATATTGACGAATAACCAGATGAATAACCAACTGCCAGCTGTTTATTCGGCGGTTTTTCCTGAAACGAACGAATAACCAGATGAATAACCAACTGCTAGCTGTTTATTAGACCATAGGTTCATATTGACGAATAACCAGATGAATAACCAACTGCCAGCTGTTTATTAGACCATAGGTTCATATTGACGAATAACCAGATGAATAACCAACTGCCAGCTGTTTATTCGGCGGTTTTTCCTGAAACGAACGAATAACCAGCTGAATAACCAAGTGCCAGCTGTTTATTCGACCATTGGTTCATTTTGACGAATAACCAGCTGAATAACCAACTGCCAGCTGTTTATTCGGAGGTTTTTCATTGCAGCGAATAAACAGTTGAATAACCAACTGCCAGCTGTTTATTGAATATCCAACTGACAATAACCAACTGCCAGCCAACTTCACGCAAATAACTTTAAAATACATGTAGTATCTAATTTCTCTATCAAATCTTGTCTTGTGACATCTCTTTGGAATCGTCTTTTCAAGACGATTCCAAAAAGATGTCACAAGACAGGATTAGATGGAGAAACAATTAATGATTCTGACTTTTATAATCTGACTTACGACAACAATTGTCGTACGAAGTTTAATGAAACGGGTCCCAGACGCCTTGTTAAAAACGCATTCTATTACAAATTTTATAAGTAAAATCAGACAAAAATATATAGACGATTATATAGTAGACGATAATATGGCAGCGACTGTATCAGACGTGTAGTCGTGATGGCAGTGAAAGGGAATAGATCAGACGATTGTATTACGGGGTATTGCTCAGTTAACCCTTATCCTGGGGCAATATCGTCTGCTTCGAAATTGTCGTCTGCAAAATTTGTTAAATCTAGATTTATACATTTTTAAAGTAAAGAGACCTAAAGACGAGTGTAAAACAGTTTTTATCCAGATCAGACGTCGCGTTACGCGGCGTCTGATCTGGGTCCAAAGTGTTTGCAAAAAATCAGTAAAGTCGCGACCAGCAGGCAAATGGTTAATTTAATATAAACAATAACTTTCTCCCTGGTCCTGTAAGGTTTAAGTGAGCGGACATATTCATCATTATATTGCTGATTTATTACATTCTAATGGTAGAAGTGTTCGGTGCAAGGATGCATATGTGTTAAATAGAAAGACAAACTTTTATGCCAATTTGATATCGTCAGTGGTTTTGAATGTTTAATGTTTCTACTTTTGGTGATACATGTAGTAGATTTCTAGAATGTCCATAACCAAAATAACGATTATCAGTTCTATCGTTTGAGTCCCAATCGATGAATTTCCGATTGATAATTGGCTGACTAAGGAGCAGCTTTACAGCACAAAGGTTCTGTTACAAAAGTGAAGTACACATAATTGTAACTTTATTCTTCCAATTTGATTAATTATCTAAAGTCTTCCCCCATATAAGTTCTCTGTTTGCCTTAAAACATGATGTTTTAGAATATAATAGAAAGTGGAGCATTTGCTCTTCCGATCTTAAAATCTACATTTCTCATATATTTACATATATTCAAATCGTTTAATAACTTTGAACTATTTTAATACATTTGCGACGTCGCAAAAGAGAAAAAATGTCAAACGAGTATCGCCGAATTGAAAGCAAACAACTGATTGTCGGCGACCTAACTATGTTTCACTGTATATCAATATTATGTATGTCTGCAATGTACTCATGTGGTAGACATAAAATGATAAATGACATAATTTGGCTACAGACAATGTCAGTATGGCACGGCGGGTTATTTTAAGATTACTTTTGTTGTTCTATACGCTACGTCATCAGATACGGGTTTTCAAATCACCTAGACCTGAAATTTAACAGAAGAAATATTTCAGGTCTGTTCCTAGTTTCAGCTAGGTTTATATACAGTTATACAGTCATCTTTGTATGAGCTACTTAAAACAATATTATCATAATACAGAAATATGCGATGCGGTTTTTGTATATTTTCCGCTCCATATATATATATGTAGATGGCACAAACTTTTAGCAATCCGTGTTTCTTATGTAATGGTCGCTAAAATGGTTTTAAAACCTATGACCTTTAATGTTCGTCTTTTCCTTTCAGATAGTACTCCATTTTTTAATTGATGGTTATTTTATGCAAACCTGTGTAAAACCGGTATGGAAATATATTGACTAGTATTTTAAAAGCACTGGAAACTTTTATCAAATTTTATCAATTGGCGTCCTCTATTATTTTCAAACTTAAATTCTAGGTTAATTGACTCAATGATATTGAAATGAGTGTCAAACAAATTGAGCCAAGATCAGACGCCGCGCTACATGGTATTGATAAGGATCAAAACTATTTGCAATTAGCCATTGAACTCAGAGAAAGGCAGTGAAGGTGTTCACTGAGGGAAACTGTAAGCATAGAAAACTATTTAGTGTTTGCTCAACCTTTACTTACATTAAGATACTTTATACCTCAAGAGATTATTCAAACTGTTCTATTTACCACTTTTTCACCTGGCAGGGCGGAGCTAACCGTTGGAAATGATAAACTCATTTTTTTTATTTTAGGGGTGAAAGGTGAAGTTCCGTATTATATCGTTGTTGTCCGATACTTTCAACATGGAGAAACACAATTTACGCGTGTATCCATATCCACGTGAAAATGGTATATACAGCGCTCCCTCTCTACAACAACACCCAATTGGAGAAAAATATTACGTTTGTTGTTCGGAGGTAGTTGTTACATGTATAGGGAGAGATAATCAAGACTTGGTTTACATTTGCAAACAGCTTGAATCCAGATTCAAGCTGTTTGTCATTATTTATTATATTCCTTCTGTCAAAATGTCCACTAATATGTAAGGTTGAGAAAAAACCGGCAGACGACAACGGTAAATTCCGATGATAAAAGAGCGTGCTGCCGTCCCAGAAGTTGAAATGCAAAGGTGCGCATCGAAGCTCCGCCTTGCCAGGTCAATAAAATCAGTCTATACTTCACGTCTATCAACAACTTTATAATGCATGGTATCACCAAACAACCGGAATGGCGATTCCGCCAAGCATCGCCTCTATATATTTGGAGTAAATATTCTATGATGTAGCCTCTAGAAGACATCCTTATAGTTCTTATTGGAGTATGTCCCTAAAAAGAAATTCAAACACATTTTCACAGGCATATACGGTAGTTGAGTGATAACACTCCATATAAACTGACGGTAATGCATGAAATAAAACAGCTAGCCAGCATTAGGGTTAAATTTCAAACACAAACCCCACGACGTGTCTAAAATATGTACTTCCTTTTCAACTCCAAACTTTGATATTTCACACAGAAATTCACTTTCTTAACACATTGTTCTCGAAATAGTTCGTCAAACACCTTGACATACAGTCAAACTTTGATATCTGGAACTCGCTAAATTCGAATAAACAGTGCCCCCTCCCTCAAACGTCCCTCCCAACAACGACTCCCCAATACACAGACCCTTTCTTCAGTTCAAATGCTTTTACTGCTGCAATATCGTGTACTTAAGATTGTCGTCTGCTGGTTTTTTATCAAAGTTACAAACAAGTGGCGTTTTAAAAGAATTGAATAGAATAAATATAATGACGACAGACAAACAGCTTGAATCCAGATCAGACGCTGCGATACGCGGCGTCTGATCTGGATTCAAGCTGTTTGCAAATATAAGCTAAGTCTTAATTTCCCCTCCCTATAACGAGTCTCTCCGAACAACAAACACAAACTGTGTCTGTCATTGGGTGTCGTTGTAGAGAAGTTTAATCGTGGTTTATTTTCGTTTCAAGCGAGTTCGAGACACCGACGTTTGACTGTATATCTTTTAACCGCCTTTTGGGAAGGGTCGTAATTAATGGTGGTAGAACATGTGGTTTAAAACTAAACTTACCGCCATAGTCGACTACCTTGCAATCCGTTTGTATTCTTATCAGGCGCCTTATACAGTGGAGAATCTGTTATTCTTTCCCAATAAACGCGTTTACGCTAAAACTATTATTTGCAGTGCAAACAGTTTGGAGCCAGATCAGACGCCGGGTAACCCGGCGTCTGATCAGGCTCCAAACTGTTTGCCACCAAGATAAACATGAATTATAAGAATTGTCCAAAAGTTGTTCTTTTCTACGTTTTAGTGCTTTGCGTTTGCGTACGTTTGCGTTTAAACGGGAAAGAATAACAGATTCTCCACTGTAACACAGCGCTTGATCAGGATCTAAACTACGTGAAATGATTTCGACATGTCTTCAATTAATTTGCATGAAATCTAGCTGTGAAATGATAATACCGACCACAGTGCATGTATAAAAAGCTGACGTGCTATAGCATTAACGGGGTTAACCCTTTACCCGTTCTACTGTTGCTAGTTTTAAAAGTAGATTGAAAGTAACTCAGATTGCGCCTTAAGGCGCATTTTGTTTTACTATCAGCCTGTTTTAAACAACTATCTGCTAGGATACATTTATGTATCAATGTATATATTAGAACTATTTTCTTCAGAGCAGGAACAAAGTTAAATGTGATAAAAGGCATTTCTTTTAGAGTTTGAGTGAAGCAGGCAACAGTTTCATCGTTGCAAAGGTTCATTCTGTCTAGTAGATATTTGTGAAAAGAAGTTGCCAAGGAGATGGTAACAAGACATGGAGCGGTGTGGAAGGAATGTAATGTGTCATGTTATAGTCTTATCACCGAGGACATGTTTTGTGTTTCCATTAAGTCCTCCGATTACTTCATGATGGGTTAGTATTGTATGTAAATTGAAAACTAACTTGATTTATTCCGTCTATACACCCAATTTACAGGAGTATTGAGTTCTAACCACTTCAGCACGTGAAACGCTAGGTTCTATGCAAACTAGTTTCACCTTTAGTGATCGTCTACAATATCTATGGCCTAAATCATTACTAAGAGTTGAAACATCTGGGATTCAACCCTTTAACCGATAGACTGTTTCTAGTTTAAAGACAGATTACTACTTAAAGCAGGTTTAGGATGTCGGTCTGTCTTAGAGAGAGAATGAGTTGGGTTTAACGGCACCGCGACACAAAAAGGTCATATAGCGTCTTAGTGAGTATGATGAAATTTGCGAAAAATGTTAAGAAGGCGTAAAACATAAATAAAAAAAATCATTTAGGTTGAATGAATACGATCATAAAATACTATTTTCGCGAAAAAAATGTGGTTTTCGTACCAACCTGGACTTTTGAACTTTTTGCCCGATGCGTAGTTTACAGAATACACCGTTTTCATAGGTAGGTTGCACTTTGTTACATCCAGTTTAGTTTCAATTTCTAAGAATATAAGCATAAAAACTTTCAATAAATTATAGTTTTTTATTTATGCTTTTCGGTGGATTACCACGAAATAGCAGTGGATGATCACTTGGTAATCCACTGCAGTGAATTATCACCAATCGCTTTTTATTATGAATTTTCCCCGTAGGGCTCCCCAAGAATCGTAGTCAATCGTGTCTTATCGTTAAATTACGGCAGTCCGATTTGTCGCGAACTCATCACCGGAAGAGCACGAATCCAAACTCGGGAGCAACGAGTGACGTCATTATACCGCCAACTGCCACGCGCATGTGTTCGACATAAAACGTGGGGCTCAACACGGGATAAATAATGTCCGTTCGCTTTCAATGTTTAAACAATTTCGTTTAAAAAGTGGCTTAAAAGCATAAATAAATAGAATAACTGTGTTTTTTCAGTGTAAGATCGAATTTAATCCATTTCGTGAACATCAGACTGTTATATTTTCACTCGTGGCTTCGCCACTCGTGAAAATATAACGTCTGATGTTCACTCAATGGATTAAATTTCGATCTTACACTGAAAAAAACAGTTATCCTCTATATTATGAATTATAGATAATTTGATAGATCAAATGAATATTTTTGAAGAAAACAGGTTGGGTTTTTTAATAAAAATACACCAAAAAAGTGAAAAAACTAGAAAAAATGGATTTTTAATAACATGGTCTATATCTTTTTTATAAGATCCGGAACCCTGCATATTTATTTGCTAGTTCACTAAAACTTTATGTTTGCAAGGTTAAAAACAAAAAATAACAAATTTTGTAATAAGTTTGCTACAATTCTTAGGGCAATTTTAACGGTGTCTTAATCTCCAATTATGAAAAAATGTGGGAGGGGTAAACTTTACACCTATCCAGTTAAATCATACATTTTTTTTATATTTTTGGATCTTGACAAAACATTATTTCAGGATTTATTCTTAATATGGTTATACAAATTATGATATTTTTTAACAAACAATTTGTATACATAACGATTGTAAAAACAGAGTACAAAAAATAGGATTTTTTGTAAAGCTTCAATTTTAGGGGTGTAGTCTTGAAACATCTCAAACTGCGAAAAAAAGGCCGGTATCCCCTTGTTTCACCAGTTTTGTCATAGAAACTAATTTTACTATCTTCATGCAAAACTTGAAGACTTTGGTAATTGGTTAACAAAGGTGAATATTAACCCTTAGCCTGCCAGTCACGACTAGCTCCATATGCAAACAGCTTGGATCCGGATGAGACGCCGAGTAACTCGGCGTCTCATCCGGATCCAAGCCGTTTGACACTCAGACAACATTTTCAGCAATTTAGAGCAACTTTGAAGCACTTTGAAACTTGAAGCAGACGAGAAATATAGCAGACGACAATTTATTTGGCGGGCTAAGGGTTAAAATTAAAGCTCTACCACCTTAACCATGGTGCATATTCATTTCTGTATAAACTGGAACCCTTTTCGTCCATGAAGGAATACATTTACAAAAAGTTTTATTTAAAAACGTAATATAGAGGAATGAATTTAGTGAAGTTAAAGGCTTAAGGAAAAATGGTAAAAATATCCTTCAAATGTCGGAAAGTTTGGATCCAGATGAGATCACGACTAACTAGTTACATTTATCAAAGTAACGCACATAGCTTACAAAATGTTAACAATATCCAATCTTATCATATAATTGTACAAAATATACAGTGCAATGTAAATATATATAACATGACACTGTGCATATAATATACTGGTTTACCATCACTGAAATACTGTATTACTACGCCGACTGTAAAACATTTCAGTTTGGCAAATTTGGGTACACGAGTCAACGAACTATTTCCAAGTGTCCAACTGTTCTATATCATTTTCCAACGAATAATTCCACAAAACAGGCTACGTAGTACTGACAGTGACTCAAAATTAGACTGATAAATCCGCTTAACCACATGAAGCATTAGCAAATCGGTTTTCGTTCTGTGTTTTTTAATTGCAAACGTTAAATCATAATGACGTCATGTTATCATTATGGAGTTTTTCCGAAAACGAAACTAAGTGAGTATCAAATGAACATTTTAGTTGATATATAAACAATTTTAGATCAAATATTTATTGAAAAATTGAATATGTTATCAGAGAAATCTTTTGACAACACATTGGTGTCGTTTTCTGTGTTTTGAGTTTGATACTGTTTTTATCTATGCATGACTAAAACCTAATAACAATAGTATTCCTAACAGAGCAGAACTTTCGGAAGTTTGTGTCATTTTGGCACTTATGTGATAATAGAATATTAAAGGCATGTGCTTACAGTATTGAATTTATTTAACTTGTTGGATAAAATAAAACGTTGCTCGCCAAAGGCTCAAAACTAAACAGGTCATCCAACACGTAAAATAAATTCAATAAAATTGGCGAGCTCATTTTTCAAAGGATTTTTTAACTTACTTCTAACTAGGTATGTGTGTTAAAAATACTTGTAGATCTGCATCAAAGCTATTGCAATTTCACCCTGAACATTCCTTTGTTTTAAAACAGCTCTAAACAGATACTAAGATAAACAAATACCAAAACAGAAGGTTTGTTTCAACGCTTAGAGCAAAAAACTGCAAAATGTATATTTAGGAATAGATACAGATGTTTGTTTTGAAGCAGATGATAATATGACAGCAAAAGAGTTAATTTGGTTTTGCATCCATTCGTCATCAACCCATTTACGCCCAGTGGATTCGTCCATGGTTTATATATCGAATTAGTCCATTTTTTATCTAAGGAATGCCTGGTCAAACTTTTCATCTTTCATTTTGTTTTATATTGAAATTCTTATCAGCAAACATAATGCGGCGTCTGATCAGAGTCTACACAATTTGCATATGTCCTATATATAGGACCGTGGGCACAAATGGGTTAAAACCAAAACGAAAGTTTAGTGGCTGTAATTTCGTTTACTTGCTATAATGGGAATATCCATGTGTCTCGAGTGCTATATAACATAATTTATTATTCATCGTGCGTTTTCTAAATCCATAATGTGTTATTATTGGTTATATTTTATGTGTCGCATAATATGATCTGTGAGATTAATGGAATTTATAATCATTATATGTCTATATCCTTACTAAGAATAGCTGAAATCTGCTTGACTCTTGTATTTTGCTTTCATTTCTCAAATGTTAGAAGAATGCACTTTGAGCCTTTGACTCAGAAGGTACAACATAAATTCCGAAAGTTTTTTATCCTGATCAGACCCGGGGTCACTCGAATGTAAAACAAACTTGCTCATTTTTGCATTAAAAACTTCATCATTAAAATTGATTCATCTAATGTATTGTAGACACTAAAATAGTTGAAGTATGTTACTAATTATCAACATTCTCGCGATGCAAGGTACATGTAGATTGCTATGTTATGTAATGTTACGTGACTAACGACCGTAATATGCCGCTCCCAAAGTCCCATGTCGCTATTAAACGCACCTGTTTGCAGCGACTCGATAATTGCCGATCATTATCGATTCAGTCTTCATTTCCGGGAGGCGAATATTCCTTTGTTTGTATGTAAGATCAAAATTTCGGCAAAAACAGAGTTACTAGATATCTTTATTCAAGTCTCATCATGGATACATCATACATACAATTAGTTAACATCTATATATACATGTCAATGACCCATGTCATTCAATTGTGAATTATAAGAGACTGCCATAATGTTATCAAAATGAACACATAAAAACAATACAACATTATTTACACTAAAACGGACATTTTCACCACTGTTAAATACAAATTGCATTAAAATCAAATATCACAGTTTATACACTTTTTTAACAGAACAGATGTAGTTCACGTTTCAAAACTGCATGTTATGATTTGTGAGTAGACAATTGTGGTAAAAGGTTCAACGGCGATCGGGAATGAATTTGGAGAATTGAGCTACCAAAAAGCAATTAAATATAAAACGTATTATTAGAACTCGACTAATAATGCCTTTCTTACCCCGAAAATAGTTATTCCAGTGATGATTTACTGTTAAAAAGTCGTTCCCAATCCAACACTCCATTACGAAAGAACGGGTGGGGGAAATTATGTCGTATAAACTCCGGCGTATTATAATCGTAACGTTCTGCGAAAATACCCGTGTAATGAACATTTTATATGAATGTAAACCGACAGTTAACTTCTTGAATTGATTTTCCAACGATACAACGATTAGAAAACAAAGCGATATGCCGAAACTGCGAAGCAGAATTTCTATGCACATTCCTATATGCCGTTGCGAGCACTCGGGTTTTGGCATATGTGTATTACGTGTGGTTCAAGTAAAAAAGATGGTTCTTAAACGTCTTTTCTTTCGTCGGTTTTACAAAGGGTTTTTTTCTTTTTCTACTTTGTAAGACTGTGTTTTTAATGGGAGATATTGACAAATAAAACGGCGTTAAAAATAGCACTGTCATATTTTGAAATTGACTTGAACAAAATGGCGTCGCGATAAAATAGTGGACATTATAGACGCGACACTAAACGTGGACATTTCGGGAAAGATTTACGTGTAAGGGAGACAACAAAGACAAAAAACAACTAACACACGCCGGGATTGAATTCTTACTCCATAAGACGCGATTCTGAATATGAATTATACAGTTAATAGACTGAGAAAGCGATCCTAAATTAAACACATGTATCGGGTGAATGATGACTCTGAAACTTCTCCAAATCTTTACTCTTTAATTCACAATCTTCTTCGTTAACTCTAACTACAACTCTGATTCTCAAAAACATGTTTATATGTATATGACGTAACGACGCGCGACGTATTGGCGGTCGCGCCACGACGTCGCACGACGTTACGCAATCCCAACATACTCGGGGCCACAAAATGTTTGCAAAATTTACTGCACAAAGTAATTAGAAAATTTGTGAAGCCCTTCCTTTATTCAAATTATTACTTTCTTACTTGTTTTTTAACTTTATCACAATGGTATCTACTTTGCTGAATATCAATATCACAGTCTCTTGGAACAACGTAGATCTAATAAAGTCTCTGATGAAAATCTAACTTTACTGTCGCTGTATTTTAATTAACACCTGTAATCACGTATTAGTTCTCTAGTTATTAATTGTTATTCTATAACTTCAAGTGGGTAGAGTCTCACTATCGTCCTGTAAGTAACATCAGAATCAGTTCGAATTTTAGCGGAAAATCGTCGTGTTTCAAGCGTTCTCGCAAGTTGTAGATTAGATCTAATGTTCTGAGAAACCGCTCTTGTCTGGATATGTTCTCCTTAATGCACCAGTCCTGTTCCGAAATTTCGGAATCCTCTGAGCGTGGCAGCTTCGTAACTCCTCTGCTATATAGGGAGTGAGATCGTGACAGGGGCTCCAAATTGACCCTTTTGTGAATCTGGGCATTTTCTTCAAATTTGTTCTGAAGCTCTTTACTGTAGCTACTGTAGTGGTCAGGAGAGGCTATGTTTTCCTGTTTCTTCTTTTGCTGCTGTTCTTCTTGTTGTGCTATACAGTGTTTAGAAAGTTGCTGGTTACGAAGCAAAATACTCTCATTCTCCTGCTCAAACTTTCTCAATGACTGCTCACTTTCCTTGTGTACTGTCTTGAACTCACTGTGAGCTGATTGTTCGTCCAAATATGCCTTCTCCAAAATGTGTATCTGAGCTTTTAATTTATCGTTTTCAATCGCAAGTTTCTTGCAGTTTTCTTCGGACATCTCCCGCGAAGTATTTCTGATTAGAGGCTTGGGTGTGAAATTTGACGATCTGACTGCCACGGCGGTCTTGTGAAGTACATTTGGGAGATACTGAGTTGTAGAATGAAAGACTGCGGCATTCTGTTGATTTCCTGCATCAGATTTGAACGTTCTTGCTGCGGGGTTGAGCGAGTTTGGTGTATTTTGCTGACAAATGGCAGTATGGTGTTTACGTTGGCAATGTCTACACCTGAAACGCGATTTACAGTTCACTATCCGATGACCTTTCCCTAAGCAATTAAAACACAGACTTTTGCTTTTAACACACTTAAGTCTCTCTTCAACACTCTCCACCAACTTACATTCTACCGGTGCGTGCTGGTCTCCACAAAATGGACACGTTGTCTTTTTCTGACCAGGTGATTTTGTTTTAACTGATTTACCATTTCCCATCTGCTTCTGTAATGAACTTCTGCATCCCGTGAAAAATGATGCGGTTGGGAAGTACGCTTCTGTTGGGTCGGTATTTTCTCCTTCCTTCATAATATTCACTTCGTTTCCAATTGAATCGCGTAATTCTTGTATTGTCCACTTTTTGTTTCCGTGATCACGAGCCATGCTACGTTTCAGTTCAGTTGGCAGCTTCTCCCGAATAATTGGCACTAATATGTCACCAAACGAGTCCTGGTACTGTCCTAGTGATTCCAAACCTCTTATGTATGTTTCTAGGTTGTCATGAAAACGTTGCATGTCATAAATATTGTTGTCAGGTCGCGGTAACTCTAGTAAGGATTGCATATACGAACTGACAATCTTGTGTGGCTGGCCAAAACGTTCTCTCAGTAAATTTACGGCTTTTCCGTAATTAGCATGTGTCAGTTGAAAGCCTGTGATACAAGATGCTGCTTCATTGTGTAGTAACGATCGAAGATATGTAAATTTCTGTACTTCGGACAGGGTCTGATTTACATGCACTGAAGACTCAAAGCAATCCCAAAATGTCTGCCACTCAGTAACATTTCCATTGAAATGTGGTAAAGTCAGTTTAGGAAGTTTGACGAAAGACTGGCTAGAACTTTCTAAACTTACGTGCGTTTGGTCCTGTTGGTTGTTTGAATTCTGATCCTCTTGATTTTCACATTTATTTCTCTCTAATGATATCGATCTTTAACTCAAGGTTGATTACGTACTCTTCACCTTCAACAAGTTCTGTCACTAAATCCTCTATATCCGGATGATTTGAAATCTTTTCATTAAGAGTTTTTATCGATTCAATTTTGTTTGTAAGAATTTGCAAAAGTTTTGTTTCACTTGATTTCGGCAGATTTCTTTCTCTAACTTATCAAACGTTGCCGAAATCACTCTCTGTTGCGCTTCGCGTTGTGTGTGTAATTTTGAAAGCTGCATTGTTACTTCGTCACGGCACCAACATATCGGGTGAATGATGACTCTGAAACTTCTCCAAATCTTTACTCTTTAATTCACAATCTTCTTCGTTAACTATAACTACAACTCTGATTCTCAAAAACATGTTTATATGTATATGACGTAACGACGCGCGACGTATTGGCGGTCGCGCCACGACGTCGCACGGCGTAACGCAATTCCGACAACATGTTAATCAGATACCACGGAATTGAAGAAAAAAAATTGAACTTTTTCGTCGAACCAGTTACGGAATAAAATCTCTAAAAACACAAGACCGACGAATATTTCAGGTGATTGATTGGATCTTTGATAGTATTTGATCATTTGGGGATGAATAGTCAACACGTGGTGTAAGTATTTGTTAAATAGATATTAATAATTTTATATGAAAATATAGAAAATGATCTTAATTATTGCTTTTGGAAGAAAGGGTTAATTTAATATATAAGTTTATTTTGAGAAAAATGCATAATGGTGTTCACTAGTATACTAATTTACCCTTGAAAACTGATAACCTGATTTATGTGACTACCTGTCCTATGTGACCTTATTGTGTCTCTCCCCTTGAAGGTCACATACGACAGGTTTGACTGTATTTACTTACTGTGCTGGCGGTCTTTTTGATTGTAAGGTTGTGGAACAGGGTTTATATTTTATGTACACTGTTCGTCTTTATAGGTGAATATAGGAGATAAGAGTGAGGTTGGGCGCCCCTAAACCCAGGTTTAACCCCCAGTGGTTGTTAATAATTAATTTATAATTAATTATTGATTGCTGCTGACCGTTCCAATGCGGGCTCCTATATTCACTTTGCTTTATGTTTGTCTTGCGTGTTGTTTTCTATTTAGTGTGTAGATGAAGGAATGGGG
The DNA here is from genome assembly GCA_922989275.2 of Gari tellinella. Classification (NCBI taxonomy): domain Eukaryota; kingdom Metazoa; phylum Mollusca; class Bivalvia; order Cardiida; family Psammobiidae; genus Gari; species Gari tellinella. The sequence goes on from OV277866.1 coordinate 55,365,638, forward strand.
GTATGTGTGTGTGCACTTGTAATTCCTACCAAACGGGGAATTGTGTGTGTTATCGTACCAACCAACCGGGGAACACTTACCAACCGGGGAACGCCCCAATTGGTTTTCGCCACAGATTTGCATTCCTCGGCCTAAAAATACCCACCTGTCGAAATTAATTAGATATCTGACATGTTCCCCGTTAGTTAGGTTAAATGTTCACACACGATACACACATAATCTGAAATTGGCCAACCGTATGTATTCAGTTCCCCGGTTGTTCTTTAAAAAACTTGCGAACATACACCCACTAGTTCCCCGTTTGGTATATACACAAAGTTCCCCATTTAGTATACACTAATTCCCCAGTTGGTATACACACGGCACTGGCACTAGAACAACAATTTTTTTTTTTATATAATATATAATCCATTTCTAACCGTAAAAGCTACTGTCATATAGACTTTCATATAGATATTGTGTTACTTAAAAATTATATTATACATGTCTACTGTTTTATAGTCCTCACAGTAGATCCTAAATCTGACACAGTAGAATTTATTGTTTTAAAAAATTCCAATGTAGATCTATATCTAAGCCTATAGGCTACTATCATATAGACTTTTCAAACAGTTATAATATATACATCAAGTGTCACTGAAAATGTGATATATAGGTCTTCTGTCAAATAGATATAACTTTAGATCCTCAATCTGACTCACTAGAAATTCATTAAAAAAAAAAGAAACCTCTGTTTAAAAGATTGGTTGTTTATTTGGCTAGATAGTTGAGTTTCAAAAATACGCGTCCTACTCCCCGGGTCAACTTCCGGTTTCATTGATTTTCACAAGTGTCGTTTGAAACGCGCGTTTTCATTGGACGAATTATTGGAGGTGTGTCGTCAAGCGTCGTTAGCTACGGGAACGTGACCGATTCCGGGAGAATATTTATCACGTGATACGTCGAGCTGTGAACAAAATGACAGCAAAGCTATTTTATCGAAATCGGTGGAGGAAAAACACAGGAAATCCAAAATCATGCGTGAAAGTAAGAATGACCAACGGCGTAACTAACAAACAGAGCGAAAGCTATAAAAGTGGATCATCGAAAGGTAAGTTAAATATTGACTGCCGATTCATGCCGATTTTTATCATTAATTATGCACATACAGTGATAATTTTACATGTGAATCCCGAGTCCTATACTCATTAAATTTGCCAGGGACTCATTATTTAAAAAGTTGAGAGTCACATGGACCCATAGCTTTTCTGGCCTTTATCAACCTATTACTTATAAGCAAATAGTAGCTTAAAGCACTTAAAAGCAGGTTGAAAGTAAAGCAGAACGTGCCTTAAAAGTTAAAGCACATTCTGCTTTATTTTCAACCTGCTTTAAGTGGTTACCTGTCTTCAAAACTAGAAATAAGTTATGGGATATTGTGTTAATTTTTCACCTCAAGGAATCAATGTTTGTCTAAAGGACTCGTTGTTTTACAGAATGTGCATCCCAAGGACTCATATACATCTGATTTCTAAAATTATCGCTGACATAGAACAGGGGTCAGAAAATACTGCGAGTTTATCCCTTAATGACGTCGATACTGTTGAGGCTTGGTTATTAGTTGTTCTTGTTACAATACAGAGAAGTATTAATTGTGAGACAAGACAAATGACAATACACTGACTCTCTGATAGGGTCTACACTATTTGCAAAACAATAAGGCCTGGCTTGATAATGTCGTGGCATGGCTCCTGCATGTATATATACATGTGCTCATTGCAAGTTCTGTCCACCCCATCCCCTGAAAGGCCTGTCCACACAGTACATGCATATACTAGACTAGAGAAAGACAGCATAACCTTTGCTATAATGAGTATGTTGGTATTGGGCTTAGCCCATTGTGCCCTTGCAACAATATGTACCCTTTACAAACATTGTACATGGGAAGCGTACACATGTCATATGAAAGCAGTGCAGACCCAGATTAGAGGGACCATAGAGCTGATTATGCATACTGTATAACAGAAATTATTGCATAAATTTATATTATTGTTAGAGCATATCTTGTTGCCAGTCTTTTTAAACTGAGACATTGATAAATTAATTCAAAATCAATGAGGTACCCTGTATCCGATGTAACAGCAAATCTAACCCTCTGAAATATACACATCATACCCTGGTTATTCTTTCCCCACCTGATTAACTTGTAAACATCTTTCCCAGCATTTTAGTTATGACATTATGAGGATCCGTATCATCCCTTTTGTTACAATTTATGGCAACATAAAAAAACAGGGAAGACCCCAACCAGAGGGCCACTATATTTGGGTCTACACTGTTTGTATACTGGAAAAGTCAAATGTACTCCTTACATGTAAACTTTTAATGATGTATATACAGTCGAACTTCAATAACTCGGAAGTCGGTTTTGTCAAACATACCCGTATTTCAAAGTTAAAACGTGGCTAAGCCACGTTTTAACTTTGAAATATGTTCGACTTAACGAGCATGAAATAATGCAGTTCATATGTCGAACTATCAGATAGTTCGAGTTAAACAAAATATATCAAAGTTCGACTGTATGTGGCACTAGGTTTCAAAAAATTTTCTTTGATCTGGGTCTACACTGTTTGCATATAAAATTAAAGAAGAAATCTCCTACAGGATTATTTTTTCTGCTCATAATCAGCCTCCTGTAAGCTTTCCACAAATTACCCATGTGTGTAAATCACTTAATTTAACCCTTTACTCCATCAAACCTTTTTATATTGAAGCAGACAGAATGTAAAAGCTGAATGGTCCTTCAGTATTCTGCTTTACTTTCAGTCTGTTTTAAGCTACCATCTGCTAGGATATGGACAATATTTCTTATGGTGCATATTTATGACTGCATCAAGTGAAATTTATATAATTTTCTTGAGTAGAGAAATAAATTAAAAGTGCTCAAATGAGTATTGATGGAGTAAAGGGTTTTAGTGTGTTTAAGCCATTACTCCATAGATACACATTTTTACTTTATGTATTGAATAAAATAGTTCTTATTTAGGCAGCCATGAATACCGGTATGTATTATAAAAAACATTCTATATTGTAGCAGATGATAGCTTAAAGCATGCTGAAAGTTACAAGCAGATACCCCTAAGGTGCATTATGCAGTTTTACTTTCAACCTGTTATAAGATGTCACAGGGTAAATTTCCTGTACAGTACAGAGGTATGTTTATGACACTTCTATTCACTGATTATCAATTTATATTTTGCAGAAACCAGAAAAGACCAGGATGAAACAGATTGCAGGCTATCCTATCCCTTATTGGCTCGAGGTTAAGGTATTTTATGTTAAATCCAAGTTTATCATAAATCATAAAGGCCTTCTTAATAACTAGTTCCTATCAGTGCAAAGTAATGTCTCTGCTTTGAACAGTTGTTTGGCTTGAAATCCCAGTATTCTATGGTCAATCTGCTTCAACAGACAGCAAAAGAATATCTTCTATCCGCTGTTTGCCAACATTTAAATGTATTATTCAGTTTCTTTTTTATTTTCTTGAAGAATGAACTGTTTAATTCAAATCAGATACTCTGAATCAATTGTATCAATCTGCTAAATCATTATTTCAACCATAATCAAACTCATGTGAACTCTTATGGTAATATACAATCTGAGCAAGTTTTAGAAAGATTGGATAAATATTGTGGCCTCTAGTGTGTAAACACTAAAATTGTTGACGACTAACGACGGACATTCAAGTATTGCAAAAGCTCACCCTGAGCTAGCTCAGGTGAGCTAATAAATAGAAGATATAGATAGATAACATTCAAGCAAGATTTTTTCAAAATAGTTTATTATAGTACTGTTGATATAAATACAATTATTACAAAAACACCATTTTCTAAATAAACCAGCAGGAAATAATGGTCACTGGGATCAAATACCTGTTTTATGTTAATGTTTGAAACCAAATAAATGTAAATAAACATCAGATGTGGCAGTGGTTCTCTCTCTCTTTTAAAGGCACCCTGTGAGATGTGGCACTTTTTGCTTTCTCCGAAACTATGTCTCTAAAAACAGGTTTGACTGTAGTTAGAAATTACAACAATTCAGTAACACTATTAGTCCAGTCATCCTACGAAAAAATAGGACCTAACCTTCAACTAATTGCAACAGAAGCAATTCAACTTATTATGTTATTTTTAGGGTATTATAATTAACATATAAAAAGTCTAAAAAAATCTTTTAAGGGGAAAGTGGTTTAAACTCCACTTTTTCTAAGCTTGTGTTCTCCCCCCAAATACATTGCGTATAGTACAATAAGTCGCAAGAAGGCAGCAATACTGGCATATTTCGAACCACAATTTATGATAAAAACAAAACTGCTTTAGAAGCAACATATTTGACTTTATTTTTGATTTCATTATTTACGTTTTTCATCGATATATGTCTTGTGTCTATGTTTTATGGGGTTAATTTACCCCACCCACTATTTCACTAACTCTATTTATAATCAAAATACACATATAGTTGTTATGCTAAATCTTCTGATCAGTAAGGTTATTGCAGAATAACAAATTAAGTATGTTTATTTAATATATTGCATTCGTTAAATGACATTAGATTGTTTGCTTCAAGTATCTGCTTCTTTGATTAACTATTATCAAAGCACTGACAGTACTACTGAAATACGCTGAACACTAACGAAAACGCTTTTACACCAGGACTCCAGATAAGGAGAGTAATTCAAAAACTATAATCTTTACTTTTGCATGAACCATATGGTTTTATTGCTCATTAGATTCGTCTCGAAAAGACGATTCTGATGAGTAGTAGCACCATAGGATTTACTACTGAAATATTTGAGAACATATTGGATTTGTTTAGTTTAATCCCTCTGCCAGTAATTATATTCTTGATGAAAAATTTCATTTTCCATTTTCTCTAATGATTTTCATAGTTTTTGATCGAAATTATATACTCTAGTAAACATGTACTCCACATGTGAAATTCTTCCAAACCCATTTGAATTGGCAGAGATTATTGCAAACGAAAATTTCCACCCAGAAAGAAGCACATAGAAATTGGTAATTCAATGATTTTGAATAACGTACCAGAGACAACTTAGCCTATTCAAACATTAGTAATTGCAAATGTTCGATCAATGTCTAGCAAATAGTGTGTACTATTTTTCTTATTTCCTAAGCAGCTCTACCAGTAAAACATTTCAGAGCTTATCATGTCACTTTTTATGTGCTTTCTAGCTCGTCTTGTGTAACCACAGTATGTGTATTGAATCAAGAGTCAAGAGAGCTTTACAATTGATCTATTAATATTAGAGCCAGAACATGTACACTCACAAATGGGCATTTTAACGTTATTGAATATGACACAAATATACATCTGCAGATTGAGAATCCAATCGCATCGTGTGTAGAGGTTTGAATAACTTTGGGTTTTTGAAACTAGCCGGGGTCATTTGTCAGGAAATATGAAATGTGTGTACATTATGTTCTTTTGTGATAATGACAAGCAAACTGTTATAATTATAAACATAAGAAAAAAAGGGTGCCATGTTTTATGTGTTCTAATTTACCTTGAATGTCTCTATGGGCTGGTTGTCGTGTATTACGCAACATTCAATAGTTTATGTACAATAAATAAAATCGGCTGACATCACTTTATTTTGGTATGCCCTAATGTGTCACCACAACTTGCGTTACTCACGGTTTAGATTGCCACATGTATTCTCCAAGTAGATGAACACCACTTGAAGAGAGCTATTCCATTCAACTTAAAGAATTATCTAAAAGAAAAACCAGAAATAGTTGTACGATCTTCCTTTCCTGAAATCTCTCAGATCTCTATGACGAAATTTGGTGTCAATTGGAGCAATGATTTTCAGAATGATACTTCTGAAGACCTTAATGGTGGGAGAAAGACATGAGATACCTCTCCAGTTGTTGCAGCTTCCCATGTCACCACTCTTTGGAAACTTTACAATGACTCCTTTCTCCCATCATCAAATGCCCTTTTAACCAAACCTCTTTAAGTACGATGTTGTAGTAGCCTTTGGTTTTCTTGGTCCTCTACTTTCAGCATCTTAGCACACACTCGATCCCCTCCTTGAGATTTCCAATTCCTAAGCCTTTGTATTGCAGAAATGACTTATGTACTAGGTCCCAGGGTTTGGTAGTAATGTAAAGATTCGCATCCGCTCCTATAATGTCTGCAAGTATGGGTGGTTCTCAACTGTTAACGATGCTTTGGAATGATGGTCGTAACCATTAAGGTTTTAAATGCCCATTCTGTAACAAAAGAGTCATCTAATGGGTTGACCTTTAGGCACTGATTTGTGCCTTTGAACTCTTGAAGTTTTTTCGTCATTTGTAAGACTGACTTTATGTCCTTGTTTTCCTTGCCCAATTATTTCAGTGTGACAACAAAAACATCAACCAGGAATAAATGAAAACGTATAAAGACCACTGATGACTACACGTGTACACCATGTGATATTTTTCATTTTTTCGTTAATAAATGTCTGAACAAAATGAGGTGTCACTATACCTATGTAGATTTGTTTATTCACTTGTAATGTTAACCATATGCCCAATTGGTCATCTGGTTAGGTTGGAATCTTTTATTCGTGAAGCTTTTGTCAAGAATAAGCATTTAGTTGCTGTCTGTGAAGGCTTACGATACAACTTGAAAGTATGGTATTATGAAAGACCTCCATGAAAACGGTCTTAAAGGCCGACTTCCGATTTTTATTGAAAACTTTCTCAATGATAGGGATTTTCAAGTCGGAGTTGGAACTACTCTTTCCGATATGCACAAGCAGGAAATGGGTGTTCCACAAGGAAGTATTTTGTCAGTTACTCTTTTTAATGTTAAAATTCATCATCAGCATGGCATAACTTCGCTGACGAAGATTTAGGAAGGAGGCAGACCACCTCGGCTGCAAGCTCGCATGTGACTGACAAGTCCAATACGAGATCGACACACTTGAAAACCTGGTCAGGGTCTGGAGCTTCAGCTGCTCTGGCTTTCCTTGGATGGCGTTTTTCCACAAGAGAGGCTCTCCGAGACTCCTCAAAGGAGAGAGCAGCCTTGTTGATGGTGTGTCGCCAGCTGTCACGGTCTGCTGCAAGGGTTGACCAATTCCTATGGTCGGTCTGGCAAGCACTGAGGGACTTCTTCAGACAGTCATGTATCGCTTCTTTGGCGCACCTCTGTTCCTCTGGCCAGTTGAAAGTTCACCGTACATAGCGATTTTGGGCAGGCGATAGCTTTCCATTCTTGAACATGCCCGGCCCAGCGTAACTGCGACTTCAAAATCATGGCCTCAGTGCTTGTGATTTCTGCAATTTTGAGGACCTCAACATATGTAATGAAGTCGCTCCAGTGGATGTTTAGGATTGTGTGTATGTATCTCTGATGGAACCGCTCAAGGACTCGCAGGTGGCTGCGATATGCAACACATGACTCTGAACCATACAGCAGAGTGGTTAGTACTACTGCCTTGTAGACACTTATCTTGGTACCCTTCTTCGGAAGCTTGTTGTTCCACACAAGCTTATAGAGACTTCCAAACGCACTGTTTGCCTTCGCCAGTCTGTTGTCGATTTCCTTATCGATCTTGGCATCTGCAGAGATAGTGCTATGAATAACATTGTTAAAGATATTTCCTCAGTCAATTGATGGACTACCACCCCATTCTTCTCGGTCGGTGTGAAAGTAACGGTTAAACAGCAGCAAAGCATGCACAGCCAATGTCACAAATCTCAGATTGTCTAGAGAGGCCCTTACATAATCACACTCAAGGGGATTTCAATGGGTTTTACTAACCAAACTATCAATTATATGGTGCGGGCCTCACATGAAACACCTCAATGAATTACTGTAGTACAGGTAATCATAAGAACCATGAGATTTGCAGGTAAATTGTCTGGCAAGGCGTTATGACCAAAAGGTCGCCAGGAGATATCTTTAAGTGTATAACTAAGGACACAGATTGTTCATTGTATGTTGATGACTTTTTGATTCGTTACCGTTCTAAAAGCATTAATACTGTTGAACGTCAACTTCAACATTCCATTAATAAAGTCCAAAAATGGGCTACTGAGAATGGTTTTAAATGTTCTAGATCAAAAACAAATTGTTTGCATTTCTGCCAACTTAGAAAGTTTCACCCTGATCCTGAATTGCACCTGGATGGTGACCCCATTCCTGTCATGGATCAGGCGAAATTTCTACGTGTCATCTTTGACAAGAAACTTTCCTTTATCCTTCATATTTAATATTTAAAGGCAAAATGCCTGAAAACATTAAAATTACTTCGCGTACTTGCACACACTGACTGGGGTGCAGATCGCAAAGTAATGCTCAGATTGTACAGAAGTTTAGTAAGATCTAAACTTGATTATGGGTGTATTGTTATATTTTTGAAAAATGGCAGGAGTCTTGGAATGAGGAAACTCACAACAAGCTCCATGCTGTAAAACCTGTATTAGGTGAATCATTTAACTCGTGCCGACCGGTTCGCCGAGATGAGGTAGTGTTAGCAAGACTCAAAATTGGTCACTCTTTTATAACACACTCTTATTTAATTAAACGCGACGTTCAACCTGAATGTTTGTTTTGAACCTTATACAATCCGGCACATTCTTATTGAATGTGCTGATTTTTATTTAATAAGAGAGAGATTTTTTCAGGCAGATTATCTTCGGGAACTGTTTGAACTTGTTGAAATTTTAAAGATATTTGATTTTCTAAAAAACAATTAATATTTATTCCAAATTGTAAAGTAATAAAATGACATTTTAAAGTTGATTCCAAAACTTTTTTCTCTCATCAATATATTTTTCGGCTCTAAATGACTTTTGGTGTCGATGGGCCGTAAAACACAAATCAATCAATTATTTATTTATCCCATATTTTGCAATGATTAACACACAACCTTTATCATGATATCAATATAGACTAGTCAATATAGACCTCCAAGGTCAAACAAATTCCTTCACAAACAATATTTACGCCTAGCGATTACAATTTAATATATCTGATATGTTATGTATAAAAAGTCCTCAAAACAATTCCTGTGCATTTTCATGAAAAATGAGTTTAAAGTTTGTAAAAATATGCAGAAAATTATTTTATCTTAGTGTCACACATAACCCACCGTAGTGACGAAATGTGACGAAAATCGTGACGTCATACTACTGACGTAGCAAAACAAATGGCGGTGTGTAAACACCTTTCATTATTCGATGTATTTGGAAAAGAGATAATATGGCAAAATGTTCAATATTATACAGTTTTCCGATGGCTGAAATACAAGGTAAGCATTTTCACATATTTTGGCATCTTCATCTTGACACTTACACCAAAGCTGATCGTACTAGTAGAGGGTCAACAAGACAACTATTAAGGCATGGTAGGCTATGGTGGGAAATATGCGCCAAAATAATAAAAGGAAAATTATTAATTTTCAATTGCTTTTTTTACAAATTTCCCCTTAAAAGATTTTGTTAGACTTTTAGTATGTTATTATTTAACAAATATATTAGTAGTTTTCGACAAACTCGTTTTTGTTGCAATTATTTGAAGGTCAAATCGCAGAATGACTGGACTATATTGCCTACACACACTAATTCAGAGTGTTTTTCTTTTACACAAAACCCATCAGCTTGGCATGATATTTTCAGTTAAAATAATAGCTGCTATTTTTTGGCACTGTAGCATCTGTTATAATGTCAATGCTTTTTAGCTCGACTTTTTCGAAAAGTCGAGCTATTGTCGTCACCCTGTCGTCTGCGTCTGCGTCAGCGTCTGCGTCGGTTAAGTTTTTTGCTTAAGGTTTTTGTAAGAGTCCATTTCTCAATAACTATCAAAGGTATCCATTTGAAACTTGGAATACTTGTTCAGTATCTAAAGGGCAACTCATAACAACAAGGCAGGTAACCCTGGGATTTGTCATTTCAGAGTTATTGCCCTTGTTTTATTTATTTTAAAATTATAAATTAACATATCTCAATAACTATCAAAGATATCCATTTGAAACTTGGAATACTTGTTCAGTATCAAAAGGGCAACTCGTAACAACAAGGCAGGTAACCCTGGGATTTGTCATTTCAGAGTTATTGCCCTTGTTTTATTTCCTTAAAAATTATAAATTAACATGTCTCAATAACCATCAAAGGTATCCTTTTGAAACTTGGAATAGTTGTTCAGTATCAAAAGGGCAACTCATAACAACAAGGCAGGTAACCCTGGGATTTGTCATTTCAGAGTTATTGCCCTTGTTTTATTTACTTAAAATTTATAAATTAACATCTAAATTACTATGAAAGATATTAACTTGAAACTTTGAATACTAGGGCAACTCATTACAACAAGGTTGGTTACTCTGTGATTTGTAATTCCAGAGTTATTGCCCTTGTTTTTTTTACTTAAAACTTGTAAATTGAAATATCTTAATAACTGTCAAAGGTATTAACTTGAAATTTTAAGTATTTGTGTTATATCAAAAGGGCAACTCATTCAAACAAGAAAGGTGACCGGGGATGTGCCATTCCAGAGTTATTGCCCTTGTTTTTATTTACATAAAACTTGTAAATTGAATTTTCTCAATAACTACCATAGGTTTTTACTTTAAACTTTAAATACTTGTTAAGTATCAAAAGGACAACTCATTACAAGAGGGCAGGTAACCCTGGATTTTGTTATTCCAGAGTTATTGCCCTTTGGTATTGACTTTTTAGAATTTAATTAGATTTCTCAATAACTACCATAGGTATTAACTTGAAATTTGAATACTTGTTCAGTTTCAAAAGGGCATCCATCACCTTTCAACAAGGCAGATAACCATGGGATTTGTCATTGCAGAGTTACTGCCCTTGTTTGACTAAGAATTTGTATATGAAATTATTCAGTAACTGTAGAAAGTTATTAATTTCAAACTTCCAATATATTAGAATTCTTGTTTATAGATATAAAGATATAAAGATATTGTCCTTGTTTTGACTTATAGTTTACTTTAAATGAAATGCAGGCTGTCCAAGTATGTTAAAGTTGTTGTTGCTTACAAACTTTTATGATCAATAGGGCATTAAACACCCATACACATTCTTTAAGTTTGGAAAATGTAGCCATCTCAAGTATATGAAAGTCGAGCGTCCAGCACCCGTTTGTGGTGCTCTCGATGGTATCTCTGAAAGCATAAATTCCATCTACCTTCCCATGGTCTGCTCTCTGAAAGGGGAACATAATATCAGTTGGATATATATTTATAGAGATTATTACACGGTGTCAAGGGCCGAAGAGGGACAATGGCCCGGGGGACTTATATCAAGGTAAGGGCCAATATCACTCTCTGGTCCCAGTCACCAATGTAATTATCTGTTTATTATCTACGAAAATTGTCACATTGCTAAAAACTTCCTTATTACTTAACCCTTTGAACCCTAGTCCCGCATATAGGCATCCTTTTCAAATAGTGTACATGTGAATAGTACACTTGTCCTATGCAAACAGTGAAGACCCAGATCAGAGGGCTCCGAATGCAGCCCTCTGATCAGGGTCTTCACTGTTTGTCATCATGCCAAACATTGACAAAAACAACCCTTAAAGTCAGAAATGGAGTAAACTAAAATGGATACTGGAATTGTCCATTTAAAGTTTCAGGGAGGAAAGAGTTAATGGATATATTTCATACTTGGGTACAACACCCCTTGGGAGAATACCTTTCAGCTGATGTATACTTATTTGACCTTGATCCCTTATTGACCTTGACCTTGAGGATCTAATTTTTCAAAAACTTTAACATTGGCCATTAAACAGTTTCCTTATTAGTCAATGGATTCACTTCATACTTGGTCACAACATCCCTTGTGGCAAATATCTGTCAGCTGACTAACTTATTTGACCCCTCAATAACGTTGACCTTTAGAATCAAATTTGACTTACAACTGAATCTATTTATTTCATACTTGGATACAACATCCCTGGGGACAATACCTTTCAGCTCACATATACTTTTTTTCCCCTTGACCCCTCAATGACATTGACCTTTAGAATCAAATTTGATGGAAATCTTTAACATTGCTCATAACTTCCTTATGTAATTTATATAAAATAATATGTCACAGTTCTTGTAATATCTAAATTTGTGATTTCAGGTTACATGAACAGATTTAGTCAGAGAGTCCTAAAGATTTAGCAGACAAATATTCATCTTGACCGGGGAGATACATATGGACAGTGCAGTGTCTTGCTAAGTTGCTATGACATTTGAATTACAGAAACAAATATTGGAAGATCTTGATTGGAAATATTAAATGTGAAGACATTAAATCCAAATGCGTTGTACCCATCGCCCCATAAATACACCTTTCATTTATTTAATCTTTATTCAATGAAGACAAACAGTCATAAAATTGTATCATAAAAAAGTTTTCTTTATTCTAGCAGATGGCCTCTTAAAGGAGGCTGACAGTACAGCAGAATGCGCCCTGAGGCACATACTGATTTACTTTCGACCTGCATTAAGTGGGTAAATTAAATAAACAACAAAAACAATCGAAGAGCTATATTAGGTATGAATTATAAAACATGGCAGTTAGAATAAAACACATTTTCTATTTCTAAACATGTTAAAAAAAATGGAAATATTAAATTCGTTTACTGATTCTTTGTTGTATTACATCTCTATAAATCATTAAATTAGTATTTAAAGAATGGTTCATTTAACATTTAAATAGACACTTATCCTAATATCATTTCTGTCAAATGTTTAGTGTCATATAATAAGCATATAGAAATACCTCAATATTATCATGGTCTTTAGGAATCTCCTGTGGGTTTGTAATGTCTATGAAGGGTATTCATGGTAAGCCTCTCATACATGGTGAAACTGACCCAGGATCTTGAACCTTTAAAAGGAACCAAAACATGTCTGAGTAAATGTGACAAAATACAAAGTGGGTTAAAATTAAGTAAATGAAAAAGGTGTAAACTAGTAAAGGCCTACCCTTTGAATACATTTTACAAACTCATCGTAAGAAAAGCAGATTGCAAGGCCCTAAAACACGATGAACATTCTTCCGTTCACCTATTAGGTTTATAGATTCTGAATAAATGTAAATTGTAAACATTTGGCCAACATAAATAAATAGGAACTTATCGTTCGATTTTAAAACCCGTACGTCTACGTCAACAAGCTGAACAACCCATATCGGAAGTTGTCCACGGTAATCCCCCTTACATACATGTAAATACTACTCTGGTGAAAGAAGTACGTGCGCTTTCAAAACTTACGTGTGTACAAGGTGCAAAATCAACCTTTCACTGAAAATATCACGAATGAATGTGTTATTCATTCGTGAAGATATGCCCATTTCTTGCATAGCAACCAATCAGACGACTCGTAACATTTTGTCGGGGTCAGACGAGGTCACCGGAAGTCAGTATGGGTACGAAGATCGGTAAAAACAAACTCTGTGATCTTTCTCTCAAACATCGACTAATATTTCGGACAGAGGGTTGTTACAGGGCTAGAACTTACCGTTTCTATACTGTTAAATATGTTTTCTTCCAAACCGCGGAGTAACTTTCGCATTGATAAGCGTTTTATATCGAAAAATTACGTTGACGCGCAACAGGGGTCGAATAGGCTTGAGCACCATGTTTACTAACTATACGATAGTAGGCTTAGATCTATATACAATATACAATCTTTTTACGTTTCCAGTGTCACCATTATGACCTTTACATACAATAACTATATGATACATGTAGTATGTTTATATATATTTATTTTATTTCCATTATCAAATTAGACATTAATGCAGTATTTTTATATTTCTATAGTGATATTTAGGACAGTAGGCTTATCTATAGACCTATACAGACTAGATCTAGATCTACTCCACAGAATTTTTTTTCTCCAATTCCTTGTGTGTCATATTGAGGAGCTGTGAGATCAAAATGTCACTAGACTTTTATATAACTTTTTATATCTATGAAAGTCAATATGAATTGATAGTAGCCAATAGGCCTAGATACAGATCTACTAAAAAAATAAAAAATAAAAATGTTTTGTTCCAGTGCCAGTGACACACGGTTCCCCGGTTTGCTTGTAAAAATCTTATGTTCTAAAAATGGATGAAAAGCATAACTAAGGGCAAAATAATGAGTTATAATGCAAATTAAAGTTTATGCTTGAGTATGAGCTTCACTGGATGATTGGAAATGGTGGCACCCGGTTGGTAGGTTCTGTACATAGTTCCCCGGTTGGGATGTTCTACAAGAATGTGGGAGGGGGTGCGTGGGTGCGTGGGTGGGTGCGTGCGTGCGTGTGTGATGGTATGACTGTGTGTGTGTTCTGCTTGAGAAGTGGGTGTATAGTTTGTGTTGCGTTTCCTGCTGGAGTCTTTCGTATATATTTATGTCTAAGTTCAAAGGTTTACACACCCGAAGATTCTTTCCATTTTCCGCTTAGAGGGAAATTCCGCGATGACAATTGATATATTAAATAGTTATGTTTGACTGCAGCATATAGCATAGCTCTTGATGAAATCGTTCCATTTGAATAGTAGCCCCCTCGTCCGGATCTATACTGATTGTCGTTGTTCTTTTAAACTGCACTAGGTACAAAAGTACACAATCGAAAGTAAACACGCATATACATATAAAGGTCTCCACTAAAACACTGGTTCATTTGTATTTACATTTTATATACAAGTACAGTCAATTTCGTCGATGGCCATCGATTACAAGTTGGCTTACCGTCTGAAATACAGTTGGAAAACGTTTTTTTTTTCTCTCAAACGCAAACGCATTGCAATGAAATATAGTAAACGACAGCTTTTTGACATTTATGACCACCAATTTTAATCTGAGGGACAAACCGTTTGGAGCCAGATCAGACGCCGGATAACCCGGCGTCTGATATGCCTCCAAACTGTTTGCAATGAAAATAATAGTTTAGGCGTAACCGGGGTTATTTGGAAAGAAAACGTTTTCTCTACTGTACTCTGCGCGCTACACACGGGACATAATCTACTAACCATAACCACAAACAGTTAGTGGTTATTGAACACGCTACTGTCCATTTTAAACACGGGAAAATGGTCAGCATTTGACGAATATATAGGATTGTTATATAGGTCCTTTAAAGTAAGACACACTTTCATATCGTCTGTAACAGCACAATTTCTAAAACCTCTTGAGGCCAAGACGCATTCGTCGACTTATTGTTTTACCTAAATTCAGCTTCCAGGTATAATTAGTAGTACTGTGCCTTTTTCTCAATATTGGGTTTCCCCTACATCTTCGGCGGAAAACCTGATTTTTAATAATAACGCCTACTGTTTTCATGTAATAACTTTCGCAATCCTCTGGCAAAGCATACTGTCATAAATTGCATTAAATCTGAGCCAACTTTTTCTAACCTTGATATATACATGTAATTTGTTTAAAAAATGAATTAAAAGACATACAACTGATTAATACATTCAATCATAGCGACAAGTATGCTCGTCATTACCAAAACAGTGTACCTGTGAAAAGTAAACTTGCCCTTGGAAACGGTGTATACCGTGATCAGAGGACTCCTACAAGAGCATTGTTTGCTTTTTTGCAATATGGTTTTCTTATCACCGCCATTTTGTCGTCTGTTCCAATATTGTTGCCTGCAACATCGTTTAAAAGTTATATTTTAGGCATCAAAACTGTTTGCAAATGTGCTTTAAGAGAATGAAAGGGTTAATGCAATAGGAAACCAATACAGTAAAAAATAAAACTCTAAATCAGACAATTTCAGGATATTTTCGTAAACGTATTCGTACATTTAGCCTAATTGGAACACACTGATATCATATATTAACAAGCATGGACCTTCCGACGAAATAGGCCATGGTGTTAACAAAGGTCGTTTCAAAAGTGTCATTGTCAATGTTTGTTTTTTTCTTTTAGAATTAGTGTACAATTACATTAAAAGTAGTTCATATTTATCAAAACATGTCATAACAGAAAACAATTCTCTTGTACATAAGCGAATCTTGTTGATACATCATTTGTATAATATGCCATTTGTGCCCACGATCCCATACATGTATATGGAAAATAGGCAAACAGTGTAGACTCTGATCAGACGCCGCATTATACGGCGTCTGATCAGAGTCTACACTGTTTGCTTATACATGTAGGAATTTCAATATAAAACAAAATGAGAATAAAACATTTTGACCAGGTATCCCTGTGATAAAAAATTGACAAATCCAATATAAAACATGGAAGCATCCACTGGGCGCAAATGGGATAATAGTTAATAAGTTTACCAATCACATAACAGGCGCCGCTCTCATATATTCAAAAATTATTAGCTTCTTGTTTCACATTTATCTTGCAATAATCAGAGTATCTGCTTACAGCAGGAATGAATAATCTAACCCAGCCGTTGGCCGTTTTAATAAGATTCTAACCTGGTACAGTGGAGAAAACGTTTGTCTCTCCCGTTTAAACGAAAACGAAACGCAAACGCATTGTAATAAAACGTAGAAAAGGAAACTTTTTCGACAATTTTGAAGATTTATTTTAATCTGTGTAGCAAACAGTTAGGAGCCTGATCAGACGCCGGGTTACACGGCGTCTGATCAGGCTCCAAACTGTTTGCAATGGACATAATAGGTTTAGCGTAAACACGTTTATTGGGAAGAATAAAGTGTCCTGCACTGTAGCATTTACTCTTTGATTGCTAGGTAATTTTTCTTTTGCAACAATTGTCGTCTGCTGAGTTTCTAATTTTCTTTTCAAAACAGGATCAAAGTGTCAAGTGTCAAACAGTTTGGATACCGACGTTACGCGGCGTCTCACCTAGATCCATACTGTTTGCAAAGATAACCACTGTAGCAGATATATGCGCCGCTAGAATGTAACGAGTTAATAATTTTCAGAGCTGTTGAACCAAATTTGGTAAATCAACAAGATGTTCAGCCATGAATCATGTATGTACCTAATTTTGGCCTGTGTGATACTTTTACAAAAATACTTTATCGACTGTGCTGAAATCAATTACTAAGAAAATATTATCTAACATACGAAGAGAGAAATGATGAAAGATTGATCAAAAGATATATTTTTTCTCCTTTGCCGTTTGCGTGACTCCATTTCAATATGTCGTAGCACCTTTTATGGTGGAATTGGACGTAATTGAAATACTAATGGTTATTGGTTATTTGATGAGTATTTTTACACAAATAACTAAAACAAATCATTTTGTTTGTACTAGTTAAAAGACATCAAACTAATGCCTATAATACAAACTGCATGTGTATGGTTTTTATTCCTTCAACCACCACATTCCGAGTACATTCATTTCAATGTTTCTGAAGGCAAATACCTAAAATCTAAATCTGATACCTTAAAGTAGACGAACAATGTTTAACTATTTACTCGATATATTGTTTTAGGAGCATTCTGTTTTGCCTTAAGTCTGCTTTCAACTACTATTTGCTAGGATATAGGAAATGTTTCTTCAGGTGCACATTCATGACTGAATAAATTGGAACTGTTTTTTTTAGTTGAGAAATAAATTAACTCCTCACCGTTTCATTGTCGGCTGCTTCAATTTTGTTGTTTTCAAATTCGTTTTAAAGTAAAATCGAATGTAGTATGACTTTAAACATATCAATACGAGTGTCAAACAAATTTGATTCTGATCAAAAGCCGCGGGACGAGGCGTCTGATCAGGATCTTAACTGTATGCAAACATGTTTTTTGCCGGTCGCAGTGTTACATTTAATTAAATAGTAAAAGAGCGTTTAAGGTAGCTTTATAGTTTCGATACTGCAAGCGGATTTTTCTTATTTATCATCATGATTTATAATTTATTCCCCCATTTTATAGCTGAATGGTTTAAGTGGTACACATGTCACCACAAAATGTCTTTTTTAAAAAAATATTTTATTTTTTTACGATTTTATAAGACAAATTTAAAAAAAATTCAAACAGCGATTTCAAAGCCGTCTTAATTTGTAACGCCTTTAAAATTGCCCATAATACACTTCAGTAACATATCTAGGGATCCGTGTCTCAGAAATTTAAAATTCCCCTTCCAACTATTATTAAGTAACATCAAAGTTATTTTACCGTTTAAAGTCGATTTCTATTACGTAATGCTTTGCTGTAAACAGCTGGAGAACCTCATCAACATTCTGAGACACGGTTCACTAGAGAAGATAATACCCTTTCATCTGCTTTAAACCGCATGAAAATCGGACCCCTACCGCGAACACAATCGTTGTCCAAAGATGCGGCGTGTTTGAAAATAAGGAGGTGCCGAAAACGTCAATTAACTGATAAGCGTGTCATTTTGACTGTCTGGCACAGTGCGAATACCCCCGGGGTTCAACTATGTCCTTTTTGTTTCAACCAATAAGAAGACACATATTTCATAAGCGATTTTCCTTAGCTCCACCCTTAATAAAATATACCAATCATAATTCAATAATGATTTTAACATGCGAGACCCATAAATCACGCAACAGCAGCTGGAGAACTCCTATAGGTTGTCACGTGGCTGGACTACGTAGTGCTTAATGAGGTGTGATTTATTGATCAGATAGCCGTGTAATGCGTTTGGTTTGGTTTTTGAGATTTTGGTAAAATGTAGAACAGAATGTCGGCTATCAAAATCGGAAAAAGGTTAAAAACACAATTTTTGCAGTTTTAAAGCTATAAAGACACCTTAACTACAGACAGAAAAAATACCATTCCCCGCTCCAGAGAACGACTTCGGGCTTAAACAACAATTTTCATAGCAAACATGTTGGGGCTCAGATCATACGCCGTACAACAAAGCTCCAAAATGTTTGCTTTATGTACTCAGATTAATATAACTCCACATTGTCAAAGAGCCGTCTATTTAAACCTTTAATTTTATTGCGTTCAGTTTATATTAAATAGTGTAAAACTGTACCAACTGAAACCGATACGTTCAAACGTGGATCTAGCGTGAATGCTTTTAAGGTTAAGGGCCCTTTACGAGACCGGCCCAAATTCGGTATTCTAACTGTCGATCTTTTCCGAACCATGCTTTAGCATGATTCGAAACAGGTCGGCAGTTGCCTAGAATGGCCGATCGCTCTCCGTTGAGTCTCATTATTGACCGACATTGACTCGATCTCATTAGGAATGCTCAACTTTAAGAAGCATGTCGATCTCTAGAAAACGAACTGAATTTAAATAAACAACAACTGTAAAGCCGAGAGTTCCTAAAAGGGTTTTCCTTTTTACATTTGTTCTTTGAAGGCTGTCGTTCGCTTCGAGGACCGCTAATTTGTTGTCTTTTCAGTGGGCACTATAATTCAAGGATTGTACAGATGAGAAAACGTTATTCTGTCCCGTTTAAACGCAAACGAAACGCAAAACACTAAAAAATATAGAAAATGATAACTTTTTGACAATTCTGACTATTCATGTCAATCTGAGTGGCAAACAGTTTGGAGCCTGATCAGACGCCGGGTTAACCGGCGTCTGACCTGGCTCCAATATGATTGCATTGGAAATAATAATTTAAGCGTAAACGTGTTTATTGGGAAAGAATAACGTTTTCTCCACTGTATGTATAGGGGTAATTTCTTCACAATGTATCGGTATCCTCCAGGCATGTCTTCTTTCTAGTTTCTTGACATTCTGGGCATAACTTAGCTTTAAAGAGACTGGCAAAATCGGTTCTTTTGTGAAACATTAAAATAAAGATTCAAAGTAAATTGATCTGGATAATAAGACATTTTTGTGTAAAAGATATTAACTTTGAAGTTTTGTAAATGGCTTGTAAAAAGGCAAATAAACATTTCTAATCATTTAAGCGATTTTATTTTTATCAGAGAACCAGCTTTGAGCCTGATCAAACGCCGGGTTCCCCTTGATTAATTTGGCTCCAACTGCTAATCATCTAAGCATAAACACGTTTATTTGGAAATGAGAACATTCTCCTCAACTGTTGCACTCTTTGTTGTAAGCTCTCATGTAGACATTGAACCTTTTGATAAAACCAATAACGTTACAACTGAGTCTCTAGCTATACCATAAGACATCATAAATTGTTATATCTCTCTAAAGAAGCAGGTTTTGTCTTTCAGGTTAAGTTAAAATTAGAATATTGTTTGAAATTTTACGTGTATCAAACGGTAGTTGCAAGTATAACAGACAGTTAAATGTATAACCATAAAAGGCGTATTGGTAAAATTGCCTAATATATTTACGTTGTAACAAGCTTATTTCAATCTTTAAAATTAACCACCGAAGTCACCATACATCCGCAGTACATGTAGCTCCAATTCCTATACCCTCTATACACGAGGGACTTGATCTACCGCGTGTGTACATGTATGACGGTCTCCTCGTATCACGTGACCACTAACAGGTCACGTGATCTTAACCAGTGCATTCTTGCCGAAGAATGGGATGTGGCATCTCCGAATTATCCAAGGTAAAGGAAAAATGTTCGTGCTCTGAGAAATAGAACCTTGATACATAGGATCTTAGTTGTGGGTCACTCAATTCAATATGAAACGTCAACGATTATTAATTGTAATTTTCTAAATGCTATTGCCTATCTGTAAGTTAAATATAAAAACTATTGTAATTTACTAAATTTATTGCATGTGTTAGTAAGATATAAGAATAATTGAAACCTATAAATTCTATTGCATATCTGTTAGTTAGAAATAGGGAGTATTATTATTATTTAAATGTTATTGCATATATGTTACATGTAGTTATAAAAGTGATTAATTGTAATTTTCTGAATTCTATTACGTATTACTTATCTGTTAGGTATTTGTTTTTTAAATAATTCGTTTAAAACAATTAAAACTTCCAAATATGTTTTAATATATCTTTTTAGAAATTGGAATAATTGAAAGTTACGAAATGTTTTTGCATATACTTTGACTGTTTATCAATGAAACCATTATCAGGTCAGTTACTTTGACACTTTATCTTTTGTGTGTCGGTATTTTACTTTGACCAGATCACCTTGTATTGAAAACAATGTGCAGATAAAACATTCTGAACCATTTAGGCGATATGAACATAACTAACCCTTAGGATGTTAAGTGTGGCTTGACTTAAAATGACAAACAGTTTGGATCCTGATCAGACGCCGAGTGACTCGGCTGCTGATCAGGATGCAAACTGTTTGTCAATTGGAACACTGTCTGAAAATATACAGTATTTATTGCTTGTTAAATTTCAGCAGATCGCGCTTTTGAAGTAGACTCGATGTTGTTGACCATCAAATGGATAGTATCTGTCTGTATAGACAGCGCTAATGGCTTTGGCACATTAATAAAATGACAGCCGTGTTCATAACAAATAATATACTTGCAGATAAGTGAAAATAGCACATTATATCCTAACCAATAGATTAATCTTTAATTCTTTACGGTTTATTTTAGTTAATACATGTAACGTGTTCGGATTACTTAACGATATTGCAAGAACTCTAGATTTATAGATAAGGTCAAAATTACAGTAGAGTCTTCATACCGCAGAGTCGACATACTTCGTGCTCGCTTTACCCCTAGCTTGTTACAAGATTTTGAAAACTGTAAATTAGGTCTACTGAAATCAGCTTAAATTTTGGAATCTCTTGAATTTATTCATGGGATGTCTGTCTACATGCGCCTTCATGCCTGCATGCCGGACTTTAAACCGAGGTCCCATGGGTCAGTGCTATACACTGAGCATGAGGACTCTCTCACAATACACTAGGCATGAGGACTCTGTCTGTCTGTCTGTCTCTACCTCTGTCTCTGTCTATATCTCTATCACTCGCAACATAGTATCTCTATCTCCCTCTCTCCCTCTCTCTCTCTCGCAAAAGAGTAAGGATTCGACCGGCTTCCCCCGTATCCGCTTCCCTCTCTTCGGGACGTCCAACTAGCAAAACATTGGCAGAAACGGACGTAAATCAAAACCAGCAAAAAGGAAAAATGACGTTACCAAAATTGGAGGAAATTGAAAACAATATTCGACGTCATATAATTATACATATAATTATTATTAACACTGACTCATTTTGATGTCAAAATTAAACGATTAGAATTAGAGAATGGCATTAAACATATATTTGAAGCGCTAATAGTTTTAGCACATTATCAAATGACGGTAGAGTTGATGGTAACACTCTCTTCGACCCCTCAGTAAATTACCTTTTATTTATAATAAAGAGTTTACTCAGCTGAAATACTGCCAAACAATTCTTTTCCAATCATGTGTTTACATTTGAATTTTGGTAAAAATACTGTCTGTTGTTATAGTCAAGATCCTTGTAAGATATTGATTCAGTTGTGTTCGGTCGGTGGGTTGTTTTTGTTTTTGTTATTGTTGTTGTTGTTGTGTTGTTGTTGATGATGATAATGATCTTGTTCTTGTTGAGACATAGCAAGACCACTTGTGTTTTAACTTCTGCTGTAAAAAGTTTTGGAGCCTGGTCAGACGCCAGGTTACCTGGAATCTGATCTGGCTACAAACTCGTTTGCAATGGGTGTAAGGGTTTCAGCATATCCTTTATTGGGTAAGATATATATCGATTTTATTGACCAGGCAGTGCGGAGTTTCGATACGGACCTTTGCATTTCAACTTTGGGACCGGCAGCACGCTCTTTTATTATCGGAATATACCGTTGTCGTCTGCCGGTTTTTTCTCGACATTACATATCAATGGACATTTTGATAGAAGAAATATAATGAAGAATGACAAACAGCTTGAATCCAGATCAGACGACGCTGTTTGCAAACGTTAACCAAGTCTAAATTTCTCTTCCTATAACAAGTCCCCACGAACAACAGACGCAAGCTTTGTCTTCCAACGGGTGTTGTTGTAGAGAGGGAGCACTGTATAAACCAATTGCACGTGGATATTGGTGCACGCATAAATTGTGTTTCTTTAAGTTGAAAGTATCGAACAATAACGATATAGTACGGAACTATACCTATCAACCCTAAAATCAAAAGTAAATTAGTTTATTTTTGCCAAAGGTTAGCCCCGCCCTGCCAGTTGAAAAAATCGGCCTATAACAGTGATCGTGAGACCAAATTTGTTTGGATTCTTTTTTAAGTCATTAAGAAATTGATCAACCATCCCAATAAGCAAATCTACATAGCAGCAGGCAATCGGCGATAACGAGGTCATTCCCTAGTCACTTTGCTAGTCTCACTTCCTAAACGAACAATTATCGTAAAGTAAAACCTCTCTATAACGACCATGGAATTATGTTCATTTTTATGTGCTAACGACAGGTGACAGCAGTCACCTGTATTTTGAACAATCAATTTGCCATCTTTTTAGTGGTCAAAATGGAGAGGTTTAACTTTATTTGCAGATATGTCGATGTGCCATACAGTGGAGAAGTCTAAATATTCACAACAATGCGCTTTTGTAATTTCAAGGTTTATAAAAGTCAAACCAGTATCGACTTTATTTTTCCTGTACTTCTATTATAATATTATTCAGGTACGAGGTTTACATATAATCATTTCAAAAAAGAGTTGTATTTGGTAAAATATCATTATTTGGAGCATGCTATAGAAATAAACATAATGACATTTTAATAAATTTTATCAAAAAATAAATTTTAACTAGTTTGCTTTTTAGGAGAAATACCGGATAAAATGAAACTGATACGGGTTTGGCTTTTATATCCCATATAGTCACAAAAAATCATATTTTTTATATATTCAGGCTTCTGGTGGTTATACAACTTGTTACGTTTTAGACCAAAAACATACCAGAACACTCAATGTAATTTAATGAATTTTATGCTTGAAGAAGAACTCACAAAATTGTTCGGTTCCGCGTTTATCGATACGGTACGGCGTTTACTGGTGCGGGATTTGGCTTTGATATTCCTTCGTTCAAGAAAGTCTCCATTGCTCATTTTATCGAGGAAAATTTACTTTCATTCTTGATTTAATCCAATATATTCTTAAAGCTATGTAACAGATTACTATGGTTTACACAGCTTAACATGGTATTCACTTTACATCGCAAACATACTGTCAAAACATGGCCAAAATGTTATCATGTTATTACGTGTTTAGAAAACACCTACTGTGTATTTGATCTTATTTGTAAAACGAACACGTTAATACTCATGATTAGATTCTGTTGCAGTGTCGATGCAATTTATCCGGGGTTTTTTTCTTTTGATCCAAATTCAGACTTTGCTGCTACATTAATTGTGTGATTACAATTTCAGCGAAATACATGCAGCAGCATTCTAATAATTATCTTCTAATAATTGCTCAAGGGGTCACAGTTTGCAGGAGAAAACTCAATAGTTTGCCAAGATTTAAACGAATTTAGATACGGTTGTAGTGAATGTTAATTACATAAAGGCAAATATTTTACACACGAAAAAGCCTACAGGATTTGTTTTTACCTCATTTAAAATCTATAGACCGTTTTAATAACGTTTGTGTTAAAGCTGTCATCTAATAATTAAATTTCCTTTTTGCCATTTTAACCTATAAAAATGATTCAAAATTTGCCACCTGCTGCAACTCTAAGAATACAGTGGTCTATCTCTACAGCAACCTTCCATTGGATAAAAATACTGTGTGTGTCGTTCGGAAGGAGTTATTAAAAGGAGGGAGGATTTAAATCCTTAGAGTACATTAGCAAACATTTTGAAACCCGATCAGACGTCACGATAAGCGGCGTCTAATCTGGGCAAAAACTGTGTGTCACTCGTCTTTATGTTTCTTCAAAATACTAAATAATTATGTAACTTTGAGAGAGAAAAAAAGCTAACGATAGTTTTAAGCAGGCACTATTGCAGCAGTGAAATCCTTAGACATTACGGTCTTGTTTAGGGAAAAGTGACAACATTGTTGTAAGGAGGAACTCGTTGTTAAAAGAGCCATTGTAGGGAGGGAACACTGGATATGTATTCTTAACTCTTTCATTGCCTTTTAGACGTCACAACTCGTCGAACACATTCACTGACTCAATATCGTCTGCTTAAAAGTGTCGTCTGTTCTGGGTCCGTATTCTGAAACATTCTAAGATAACTTTTTCTCTAAGTAAATCAATATTCTCTTAGTTTTCGGCAATTTATTGTAAGTATTTGATGATTTACATTGTACTCATAGAAAGTGAAAATACTTAAAAATTTCTAAACTCGAAAAATTTATATATAACGATATACTCTTAGAAAATCAATATAGTCTTAGTGTTCTGCCATTTCAACTAAGTTTTTAGGGATTCCCTCTAAGAAAGATGAAAAATTAAGAAATTCTCAACTGGCCAAATTTACTTAAGAAATTTCTTAAAAGATGAGTGAACTGTGACCCTGTCTTAACTTTTTAGTATTTTCTAAGATGAGACCACGAACGTTTATAAAGCAGCAATTATTGTCTCAGAATAGGTAGAATGGATTATTCATTGAATAAAATCGTGTATAGACCTATAGATGCCTGGGGGGGGGGGGGGGGGGGGGGGGGGTTAGCCGGTGTTTGTGATCGAGTGGCTTCGTGAAATTGGGTCAAATTCGGGGTGGGGTAACGTCATTACAAACGACTGAGGGTACTGTTTAAGACATTATTACATACGGTCTTCATCGCGAAAACGTGGAAAAGATCTATATATATTCCCATTCTATATTTGTTGATATTAAATGATCACATTATGTACCAAACCAAGCGTGATTACATCTCATACGCTTAATATGCGGAGGGCCAGGAATCACAATATAAAAAAGTATGATAACTACTCTTTTGTGCTTGGAATTGTCAGATAATGTAGACCTATATCAACTGCCGCACCAGAGATGTGTCGGTTTGCCTGGGTCTACCTTATTTGAATTGCAGAACATGTAAGTCTTGATTTCTTATTGCACAGCTGAATAATTTGAGAGTATAAAATGAGTTACATGTATCTTTAAATGAAGGTGTTTCAGCTTTGTCTTTTGTGCAGTGTTACAGAAAGGAAACATTTTTTTCAAATCATGTACTACAGAGAAAACGTTTCTTATTCGTACTACATGTACATTATTTCTTTGGTTAGGCTGTAGTTTATTGCTTATTTCAAATTAAATGTTGTCGTATCCTATATTTCTAAAATTCAGGTTTCAGCAATTTAACTATAGAAACATTTATACTGGTGCCAAATACCATGATCAGGATCCAAACTATTTGCAAATTATCCTTGTACTCTAGCCTAGTTTTACTGTTCATTGTTGTTTTGTTGCAGGACTGCCATAAGTTGACATGAAAAATCCTAAGATGTCGAAATTTGCATTTTTCAATTGCGAATTTACGAATCATACCTTTACCCCATAGCCTGCTTCTAGTTTTGTTGACACGTGACTACTTAAAGCAGGTTGGAAGTAAAGCAGAATGCGCCTTATGGCGCATTCTGCTTTACTTTCAGCCTGCTTTAAGCTACCATGTTCTAAAAAAAAAATCGAAGATTTAGGAAAAATCCGGAGAAATGCCAGCCCTGTTGTTGGTGTATCTTTCAGATTCCTCTGGTCTATGGATTCATTGTTAGCATAAAGCAAGTGTACTCTTCACAGATATATTGTGAGCAAAAAATTATGGTCCAAAGGAAAATCTGTTTCAAAGTTTAGTATTCACATTGAATTGGGGCTGTTATCAGTTGCAATAGCTGTATTGTACTTGAAATTGTACAGTGGAGAATCTGTTATTCTTTCCCGTTTAAACGCAAACGTACGCAAACGCAAAGCACTAAAACGTAGAAAAGAACAACTTTTGGACAATTCTGATAATTCTTGTTTATCTTGGTGGCAAACAGTTTGCAATAGAAATAATAGTTTTAGCGTAAACGCGTTTATTAGGAAAGAATAACACATTCTCCACTGTAATTCACATTCATTATGTTCTATACCGACGAAAATAAAACAAAGTACATGGTGGAAATTGGTGTATTTATTAACACCGAAGCATTTGAAGAGAGAAATTCAATGAGATTACTATTTCGTTGCAATCCTCTCCTTAAAGTATCTATTAACCTTTTAAAGTGTACATGTACGTGTATATGCTTGTACCTTTTTCTTGAAATAAATATAAATATTACAAACACTGAACATATATGGTTTTGTGATTGAGAAATAAGCTTTGTATGCCTATTTACTCATCTATTTGCATGTGTGCCTTTGTCCGGCATATAGTTATGTAAATGTTGTCACATGGGGCTGTGACCTTCTGGTTTCGATACAAATCTTGTTTTGAATATTTTTTTCTTTAACGTATATATCTTTTTGTCAAATCACACAAGTATTTGCGTAAATTAGATAATTTACTGTAACAGGCTTGGCCTTACTACACTGGTTTTCTTTCTGATTTTCCATAACGGACTTGTTTATTGATATGACTCATTAACGTTTCATCTTTACCGCGTAGAGAAAATTAGAAGCTGTTTATATGAGCTACCAATTATAGGACTTTAACCCTTTACCCCATAGCCTGTTTCTACTTTTTAAGACACGTTGCCACTTAAAACAGATTGAAAGTAAAACAGAATGCGCCTTTAGTCGTATTCTGCTTTACTTTAAGTTTGCTTTAAGCCGCCATCTTCTAGGAGTTAGGAAATATTTCTTATGGTACAATTTCATAACAGTATTAAATGGAACATCTTTCTCCAGTGAAGGAATGAATTAAAGGCGTATCTGTGGTATAATGAGTTAAACAGTACATTTTCAGTACAATTTCATTAGATCAAAAGAAATCCTGATCATTTCCTTGAAAATTATTGGGATAACGCCTACACTACTTATACATGGATTACTTTAACACATTCAACCCTAGCGACGAGTATACTCGTCATTTACAAATAGTGTATCTGTCAGGATTACAATTTTCTTATGCAAACAGTGTAGATCCTGATCTGAGGGCTCCTTAAGGAGTCCTCTGATCAGGTTCTACACTGTTTGTCATTTTGAAATATATTGTAAAAATCAACCCTAAATAGTCAAAGATGGGCTTGAATTACTTTGAAATTTAAATAGTCCATTAAAAGTTTCAGGGGTGAATGAGTTAACGCTTCAAAGTTACTTATCATTTATTCATATATTCTTCGTAATGAGCTAATTGGCTCAATAGTTTTTCCGAGAATGTGGTCGATCTTAGGGTAGTTTTGTAGACAAGACAGTTGATCCTAAAACTAAAATTATATATATTATAATAATACTGCAATTAGGATATAATTTGGAACATTGCTTATGCAAATACAGTTTAGTAGTCACTTGAGTTATGCAGAAAATCATGAACAATCGACGAAAATTAGATGATTTAGCAATATACAGTGCCCCCTCTCTATAACGACACCCAATGGGAGAGAAAACATGTGTGCGTTGTTCGGAGGGAGTCGTTAGAGGGAGGGGATTGGCTTACATTTGCAAATAGTTTGAATCAAGATCAGACGCCGCGTAACACGGCGTCTGAACTTGATTCAATCTGTTTGACACTCGTCATTATGGGGTTTTTTTCTGTCAAAATGTCTAATATGTAAATTTGAGAAAACCAGCAGACGACAATTTTATTTACTTATATTGCAGCCGTGATAAGGTTGGACATTATCAATTGTTTTGGGAACTGATCAGAGTCTACACTGTTTGCCTATGTCCTTTTTATGGGACGTTGGGCATAAATGGGTTAAATCACGCTCAAAAGTCAAAACCTGATTCTTAGCTGAATTTGTCCATCAAAGGTTTTCAGGGATGAATGAGGTAAAAGTTCCATTGGTTTACCTTTGAGACGTATTTACCTTTTGCCTGCTGGTCGCGACTTTATTTATTTTTGCAAACAGTTTAGATCCAGATCAGACGCCGCGTAACGCGGCGTCTGATCTAGATCACAACTGTTTGACACTCGTCTTTAGGTTTCTTTACTTAAAAAAGGCATATATCTACATTTAACAACCTTTGCAGACGACAATTTCGAAGCAGACGACATCACCGCAGGATAAGGGTTCAGCGGCCATCATCCTTGAAATATATGCTTATTGAAACAGGATTGATTTCAAACTGTTTGGACATTATATTTAACCATCAATGCTTATCACCTTAGCAAACAGTTTAGACCCGGATGAGATGCCAAAATCTGCGGCATTTCATTAGGGTTATACTGTTTGCTATTCCATATGGTACTGATTGTTGTATGGGAAAACACTGCAGTGGCTTTAGAACACGTTTGTTTATCTAGAAAGAAACATATAGGAAGAGTATATTGCAATTTCAAAGAATAAATGTGTTACAGTGTTCCCTCCCTTCAACGGCCCTCCCAACAACGAATCCCTCCTCACAACGACCCTTGCCGCAGGCCCCTCAATAGGACAATAATGTCTAATGTTTCTACTACTGTTATATCGTCTGCTTAAGGTTATCGTCTGCTGTTTTTTCTCAAAGTTACTCATTGGACATTTTGACAGAAAAAAAAAATAACGAGTGACAAACAGCTTGGATCCAGATCAGACGCCGCGTCACGCGGCGTCTGCTCTGGATTCAAGTTGTTTGTAAATGTAAACCAACTTCGATCCCTATAACGACTCCCTCCTAACAACGCACACAATTTGTATCTCCCATTGGGCGTCGTTGTAGAGAGGGAATGCTGTATCTCAATAGCCTAGAGACAGTTCATCTACATTCAAAACTAGAAAAAGGCTATGGGGTAATGGGGTAAACTACGAAGGCAATGGACACTACCACACAGTTAAATATGTATCAAAAACCCACATACGTGTACATGTAGCATGTGGGTGGCTTTGGGTCTCTGCTTACAAAGACTTCTTTTTCCCGGATGTAACTATTACATTTGCCCCACCCTCTTGAAATTTAACCCTTTTACTGCCTTACACCGAGTGAAATAGCTATTTGCAAACAGTTTGGATACTGATCGGACGACGCGTAATCCGACGTCTGATCAGATTCCAAACTGTTTGACACTCATATCAATTTCAAAATATCTAAAAACTAAATTTGAGAAATAAAGCTAGACGATAACGTTGCTGTACAATATTTATTACGTCATGGCAGTGAAGGGGTTTGTTAACCCTTTGACTACATTAGGCGACTACAGTCGACTTTGAAATAAGTTTTGATCCTGATCAGACGCCGCGTTACGCGGCGTCTGATCAGGATCGAAACTGTTTGACACTCGTATCGATATCGATTACTCTAAAATAATAGTGAAAGCAACAAATTTAAAACATACGATATAGATGCGATACAGGCAGTAAAAGTTGCAATCAGAGAGTAAAAGTTGGCTGAGAAAAGGATTAAACTTCAACGTTGATATATATGATTCCGGGTCATTGTTTCAACGGGGTCACGCTAACATGCTACATATATCAGAGGATCGACAGATTGGCAAGAACATCAACTTGATGTCACTTCCAAAGCCAAAGTTCGACGAGATTTGGAAGATTAGCGGCTAGACAAATTAAGCCTGTTCTATCTAGGTCAAGTGGCGAAAGGAATATACAAGCTAAGTTAGATCGGGTTCTAAAACAGAGTACCCATTACTAGCAATATAAACACGTATTCAACCCTAGCTATGAGTATACCCATAGTTAACAAGCAGTGTATATGTATAGTGTACACTTGCCCTATGCAAATAGTGGGTACCTTGATCAAAGGGCTCCTTCTACGAGCCCTCTGATCTTGGTATTGAATCTGCCATCAAATGGATAATGGGACGCCCCAGAGAGAAGAGAGCAGATACAGAAAACCCGGGAGCTAAGCTCTTCTCCCAAGTATTAGTTTCAGTGTTTGTTTTGAAAAAACATCAACATAATGTCTTTCCATTTATATATCACTGAATAAATATTTAAGGGATTGCTGTAATAACTGCTGTCAACGAACAACACTGTGGCAGTAATAACAAACCCGAAAGAAATATTGCTGTAATTATATTTACTATCTAATGGATGTCAAAAAATGTCTCACGAAAATAATAGGTTTTGAGACCACTGTCCTCTGGCAAAGAGTGTTCTAATTGATTCCAGTAATAAATACGACTAAACCCTTTCCCCCATAGAAGCGCCTTATAGCGAATATGATTTATTCCTCCGCTGAAGAAAATAATTCCAATTTCATCAGTCATTAATATATATTATATGGAATATTTTCTATATTTTAGCACATGATAGCTTAAAGGAGGCTGAAAGTTAAGCAGAATGCGCTTTAAGGCGCGTTCTGCTTTAATTTCAACCTGCTTTAAAGACATTAAGCCAGTCCTTTCATTGATTCCCCCCCCCCAATTGTTTAGTAGGTGTCAAAATACAGGTATATACCGGTATACAGCATGAGAAAAGTCTTCAGGCAATGGCTCAGCTTTGAATAGAGGCCCTTACATAATAGATCTCAATATGTTTTTCAATGGGTTTTACTGACCAAGCTTTGAAATATTAGATGCGGGCTCTACATGAGACGCCTGAATGATTCTTTGCCTAGACGCTACCACCGTAAGTGCATGCTCTGCATGCTTTGACTCAAACTATATACTGGGGTAGGTGTTACCACCCAAGCTTGGTCGTGTGATGTCTTTAAGTAGTCACCTATCTTCAATACTAGAAACAATGCTATCATGTAAAGGTTAAACAGACAGAATATGTTTCAATGAAATTTATTGGGCATCATACCATCAAGAAATGAATCAATACATTCGCGATTCCTTCTGTGATGTATAGGGAGTTATCATTTCACCCGACAGGTACTTTCCCAATAAATACGTTTACGCTTAAACTTATTTCCATTGCAAACAGTTTGGAGCCAGATCAGGCGCCGGTGTAACCCGAAACCAACTGTTGGACACTTAGATTATATATAGTAAGAATATTAAAAGAAAGCTGATATTTTCTACATTTCAATGTACATGTATTACGTTTACATTTTGTTTGATTTTAAAAGAGAAAATATAACGTGTTCTCTACTGGAAAGTCTTATTTTTCTTATTCTTTCTACAAACGATTTTGTTCAACAAAAAACTTAAAAATATATGTTTATCCGGTCGGGAGACTTTGGCTATATAAAGAGCTTACGGATATTTATTTGATGGTTTTCTTGTTGATGGTGTTTTCTAACCCCTTCACTGCCTTATTTCAAGTTCATTAATGTTAGTTATTTGCAAATAGCATGGGTCCTGATTAAACGCAACGTAAGGCAGCGTTTGATCAGGATTAGAACTAATTTACACTCATTAAAATAATATTAACCCAATTGTGCCCACAATCCCATATATGGGACATAGGCAAACAGTGTAGACTCTGATCAAACGCCGCATTATGTGGCGTCTGATCAGAGTCTACATTGTTTGCTGATAGGAATTTCAATATAAAACAAAATGAAAATGAAAATTTTGACCAGGCATCCTTTTCATAAAAAATGGTTTATAAATATGGAAGAATCCACTGGGTATAAATGGGTTAAGTAAGAAGTACCTTGCATTTAAAGTCCCATTGTGTTTTCAGACCTTTTTTTAATGTGCGAAATACAATAACGGTTAATAATAATGCTTGAACATTCTAATGGGCCAAACTGATCTATGAAATGTTGAAGACAGACCTAAATCACCAAAAAAGCGATTTAAAACCATAACAAACCGAAAGTAGATCGTCTGACATAAATATTACCACACGGATTAGTGGCACGTGGAACAGCTGGGTTCAATATCACCGGGTGCGAACGATTGCTATAAAATGAGTCACATTTCGTCACAACGGTGTTTCAGCCCTTTTTAGCTCTCTGACACAAAGAGTTTTTATCGGATCTTCACCAAACTTGCATTAAATGTTCTTTTATATAAAATCTAGGTACATTTAAATTTCTACTTAAATCGAATAAGGCATGTAAGACGTTTTGCCCTTTATGTATTAAAAGTTGACTGTTTCAGCATTTTTTGCTCTCTAAAACAAGCATTTTTTAGTTGATCTTCACCAAACTTACTGAAATTGTTTATTATTATAAAATCTTGGTCCAGTTTGATTACTACCAAAATCGCATGTGGCATGTTTGCGTTTTTGCCATTTTTGTATTAAAAATGAGTGATTCAGCAATTATTGCTCTCTTTCACAAATACATTTATTGGATCTTCACAAAACTTGCTGAAAATGTTCATTAGTATAAAATCTAGGTTTAGTCTGATAACTACTAAAATCGTATGAGGCATATCTAAGTTTCTTTTGCCCTTTATGTATTAAAATGACTGTTTTCAGCCAGTTTTTATCTCTAACACAAATTCTTTTTATTGAGTTTTCACCAAACTTGCTGAAAATTTTCATTGATATTAAATCATGGTTAAATTTGAATACTAGTAAAATCGCATAAGGAATGTCGGAGTAATTGCTCTTGAATTATTAGAAATTACTGTTTCAGCCTTTTTTGCTCTCTAACACAAAGAGTTTTCATCGGATCTTCTACAAACTTGCTGAAATTCTTTATTTATATAAAATCTAGGTCCAGTTTGATTATTACTAAAATCCCATAATGATTGTCTGAGTTATTGCCCTTAATGTATTAAAAAGGACCGTTTCACCATTTTTTGCTCTCTAACATAAATGCTTTTTATTGATTTTTACCCAATTTGCTGAAAATGTTTATTAATATAAAATCAAGGTTAAGTTTGAATATTACTAAAATCGCATAATGTATATCTGAGTTATTGTCCTTTAATTATTAAAATATGACTGTTTCAGGGTTTTTTTGCACTCTCAAACATACAGTTTTTATCGGATATTCACCAAACTTGCTGAACATGTTTATAAATATAAAATATATCTCCAGTTCGAATAGTACTTATATCGCATAAGGCATGTCTGAGTTTTTTGCCCTTTAGTTATTAAAAATTAATGTTTCAGCATTTTTTGCTCTCTATCACAAACATTTCTTTTCGGATCTTAACAAAACCTTGCTGAAATTCTTTATTTATACAAAATCTAGGTTCAGTTTGATTATTACTTAAATCGCATAAGGCATGTCTGAGTTATTGTCCTTTATGTATTTAAAAATACCTGTTTCACCATTTTTTGCTCTCTAACACAAATAACGTTTTTTGTGATTTTCACCAAACTTGTTGAAAATGTTTATTAATATAAAATCAAGTTCATGATCTTAACTACCAAAATCGCACAAGGCATGTTGAAGTTATTGCCCTTGAATGATTATAGATTGCATACTTCAGGCTTGTCAGCTTTCTGACTCAAACGGTTTTAATTGGATCTTCACCAAATTTTCTGAAAATAATATTGGATAAAAACTTAGTCCAGTTCTATGAATACCCAAATCGCCGAAGGCATGTTGGAGTTACGGTTCTTCAATTATTAAAAATTTGCTATTTCATCCTTATTTTAGCCCTGTCAACTCTGTAACAGGAACTGTTTTTATTCTATTTAAACCAACTATTTGGTCAATAGTTGCATGTGCTTCATCTTGGCCGTGTTGGTAATAAGTAAAGTAATAAATGACTACTCCATACCTCCTTTACCTCTTGAAGGATTTTCAGTCAGCTGTATTCGATTTTTGTCTTGATCTATATTTAAAACAAATACACAATGCCAGCAAGTTTGGTGAAGATCCAATAAAAAGTGTTTGTGTTAGAGAGCAGAAAAGGCTGAAACAGTCATTTTTTTTAATTATTCAAGGGCAATAACTCAGACATGCCTCATGCGACTTTAATAGTTATCAAAATTGAGCTAGATTCTATACTAATAAACATTTATAGCAAGTTTGGTGAAGATCCAAAAATAGGTGGTTGAGTTAGAGAGAAGACAAGGCTGAAACAGTCATTTTCAGCAAGATCCCCCGTATTGGATTGTACACGCTTACCACCGTGATTAATTATTTACACGTGGGGACCTTATCTCATAGTTTAATCCTGTGCCTACTGGTCGCAACTGTTTGACTCTAAAACAGACACCGCGTAACGCGGCGTCTCATCTGGATCCAAACTGTTTGACACTCGTCTTAAGGTTTGTTTAATCAAAAATATGCATAAATCTAAACTGAACAAATATTGCACACGACAATGTCAAAGCAGACGTCTTAGCAGCAGAATAAGGGTTAAATTCTTCATTTCATCCGGCTCCAGATAAGAGGAATAAACTGAACAAATCCAACATGTTCTCACTCATTTCAGCACCGAATGCTACGGTGTTACTACTGATTAAACCGTCTCTTCGAGACGAGTCTAATGAGTATGACACCATTGGGTTTAAAAGCAGAAATAAAGAGTTTAGTAATCGAAATATTTCCGTTATCTGGAGCCCTGTATTTACAGAGTTGTCCTTCTTTCCATTCACAAGAGGGATCTTTAAATTGTGCTAGCACAAAAAAATTATAAATAAAAATTTAAAAGCGAATTTCTTAGATAAAGCCGCTTTTTATGAAAGAATCACGTCCCATGTAGTTCTAATGGGATCCCAAACAACCGTTTTATGCAGGTTTCCCAAAAACACAATGCGGCTTTAAAAAGATATAGAAGCAGACATCAATGCATGACGTCATGGCAGTGAATAGGATTTAATACAGAAGAAAACGTATATTAATAAAAAAGAAATATATGTAGACCCAGACCAGATAATACTTTCGATTACTACTACGATAACAATTCTATAACCCTTTCATCGCTTAGTTAATCGTTAGGGTTTTACCCCTTCACCGCCATATTTCTATCTGCTGCAATAGTGTTGTTTACAATAAAGTTTCAAAGCTAGATAGAAGGTAACATGGATTACGAAATATCGATACGAGTATCACATGAGTATCGCATCGAGCGGCGTTCGTTCTGGATCGAAACTGTTTTCAAAGTCGACTTCAGGCTCCAAGGTTGCAAAGCTTTTGTGTTGAGTAATGCTTGAGAACATACTCAGACTCCGGCGTTCAAAGGTTTGACGATTACATGGCGATCTCTTTTGTGAATGCTTTTGTGAATCTTAACTTATTCACCCCTGAAACTTCACCCATAAGATATCCAATTAATTATCGTCGATTCTTTCAACGTTTATTTGTGTTTATTTAAACAACTCGAAATGTATTCAGGATTTTTATTGTTTACACGGTTTGTAAATGCTAACCAAAAATATCCGCATCACTTTGCGGCTAAGCGAGACAACCGTGTAACATATGAAGCATATGTTTCCATAGAGTGGGCTCCCTTTACAAATACGGTCAACTACCGTACCGATTGCATCGATTGCACCAGAAAACGTAACAATTTAACTAAAACGACCTGTTTGCATGATATCGTTTGCGAACGGCACGAACGGCCTCAGAGGAAGTTAGCCATCGCCAACAAGGAAAACAAAATGGCGACCAAATGAGTTTGCAAATAAAAGCGAACAGTCCCGAGTTAATTTCTCATCAATAAACCAACATTTTCCGATACTTAATGTATCAAACAAAGCAGCTTACATCTAAGCAGCTAAATCTTATTTTTATATGCGGTAAAATTGATGCATTTCAGTTGATAAGTACACTTTTGCGTGTATTATTCCGTTTCGTAAATAGTTCATTCGTACCCTTGAAAAGAAAATAAACATGGGGCGCAATGAATTATTATTGAAGAGTATTGGAGAACGTTAGGTGTCGTACTATAAGGGTTGTTTGCATCGGTTAACGTTGCCGTTCTCCGATACGGTACTTGATCGCGCTACATGCTATTCTTTCCTGATAAACGCATTTTCCCAAACACTAAATTTCGATTGCGAATAGTTTGAAGCCATATCAAACGCCGGGTAAACCCGTCGACCGACCAGGTTCCAAACTGTTTGCCACATGAATTAAATGTTATCGTTTGTAAATACCATAAAGTGTTATTTTCAACATTTTATTGTATTGCGTTTGCTTCCATTTGCTCACGTTTGCTTACGCTTGCATGTAAACGGGAAATAACTTCTTCACTGTAACCTTATTGAACCGCTGATGGTGTTACAGTGGAGGACACGTTATTTTTTACCGTTTAAACGCAAACGAAACGCAAACACAGGACAATAGCTGCTTAACCCATTTGCTCCATAGATACTCATTATACAGTGGAGAAAACGTTATTCTTTCCCAATAAACGCGTTTACGCAAAATCTATTAATTCTCATGCAAACCGTTTGGAGCCAGATCAGACGCCGGGTAACCCGGCGTCTGGTCAGGCTCCAAACTGTTTGTCGTCCAGGTTAAAATAAACATTAAGAATTGTCGAAAAGTTGTTCTTTTCTACGTTTTAGTGTTTTGCGTTTGCGTTTCGTTTGCGTTTAAACGGGAAAGCATAAGAGATTATCCACTGTATCACCATTAATGTATCCTTCTTCTGTAGTGAATTGTTCTAATTTATAGTGCCATAAATATGCACCCGGTCATTAGAAACATTTTTTTGTCGTAGCAGGTGTAGCTTAAAGCAGGATGAATGTAAAGCAGTTTACTTTACCTTTTATAAGTGGTTATATGTCTTCAAAACTAGAAATAAGATAGTAAAGGGTTAATGTAGGAAGTTAGCAATACGCAAAGAGCTTTAACATTGCTGTATTACTTTCACCCAGTCAAAAACGGTCAAAATGGAAGCGTCAGAGATAAGTCGGCATCCAGCAGGTATATACAGTAAAACCTCGCTATTACGACAACTAAAACGAAGGCTAATTGAGTGTATAATAGCCAGTGGACAGCTTAAAGCAAGGTGACAGTGAAACAGAAAGCTCCTATAGGAGCTTTCTGTTTCACTGTCATCTTGCTTTAAGCAGTCACCTATCGTAAACACCCTAATAATTAACATAATTTAGTGGTCGTAATAGCGAGGTTTTACTGAACATGACGTTGACGAATTTTCGTCACAACACGTTAAGTCAGGTCAATGCTTTCGAGATTTATTTCATTGGTCAGAAGAAGATGAGGACATAATACATGCCGCTTTAAAGCCACTTTTTTCTCAAAAATTTAGGAAACAATACCGATTTGCAACTTTTACTTTTAACATCTGCTTCAATCAAGCGTTTAAAATGCAATCATAATTACACGAATTTGGCTAAAATATAAATCATCGTGTAAAACAAATATTAACAAACATTTTGATACCACATTTGTCTATATTTCCTTTTCGTGTCAGTATATGCATGCATGTTTAATCCAAATTAAATGTTGTTAACACGAATAATGTGTACGCTTAAAATAACAGCCATAACGGCATTACTGAAGTAAAATTATTTGCGGAGAGCAGATCCATAAGCACCGAGGTTTGTGGTTACATTTTGTCTGAATTGCTAGAAATCATGTATAAAAAGAAAAGTCTGCTGTTGATTTTCATTAAATTTGTGTGACTAGTAGAACTAAGTAATATCTATCTAATAAGTCTGAAATTGGTATATGTTAAACAGCTAGATTGTTTTTTGCAATTTGACATTTACAGACTTTTTCAGAATTTGACTATTTTCAAACATTGATATTCCCAGAAAATAGTTCATGAAATATATATTTTGGGAAAACACCTTATATTTTCTTTACAGTTAATTTGAATGTAAAAAAAATTGAGTTGTATTATTTCATAAAGAAAATATTCCTGTTTATTAAAAATGGAACTTTTCTTCACAAAAGGTCCAGTCAGAAAAACCGGATTTTTTCTATTTTAACAATTTTTCGCTCTCCATATGGTATATTTCAATTTAGTTTCAATGAAGTTTGACAGGAAATAAACAGACCTGCGAACCACCTTAAACGATCTAAACCCCAAATCAAATACGTGTATTAGAAATAAGAAATAAAGTGTAGATCTACAGCCAAACTGTTCTTGGGCGACCGCTAAAGATTGATATAGTTTAGTCATCAGGACAGATCACACTTAATTTGTCCTGCATTCAAAAGTACGTAATTTTAAAATACCAGACTTCTTAACTCAGTAGTCGCGTAGAATACTGTAGGATTGCGTGGGCTCTATTTTTGTCAAGATCAAAACCATCCCTTTCAGGGAAGCAGATTTGACCCTTTTCACCAGACCCCTTATTAAGGAATGTTGCTTTGTATTTCATCATTTAAACGCCTACTAAAAATCAAGAGTCGCTGTAAAGAGGACACTAAGACTTGATGTTTGCGGTTTAACCATTGTGTCCACTTTCAAAGAAATGTTTCAGTCCCACTGATTTCTCACCATCAATATTTGACCTCCATTCACAAAAATCACTGACTTTCCTAAATACAGTCGAACCTCGAAACTCCAACTCACTTAATTTGAATGTATCCGTATCTTAAAGTCAACACGTGGCTTTGCTACGTTCTAATTTGAAATACGCCCTATATGTTTGACTTAAACGAGCTCGATTTATCGAATCAGGCTTTCAAATACAGATAAGTTTGAATTATGTGAGGTCGAATTGTCAAGGTTCGACTATAAACTCTGTGCACAGGCTCTTTAAGTTATCAGCACGGGTTGCCTCGCATTTGAAATTAATTTGGAATCAAATTCAATTCTTCGAAATTAGACTAAAGAGATATTAAAACCAGTGTCAAACAGTTTGGATCCAGATCAGACGCCGCTTATTACGCGACCGGCGTCTGATCCGGATCCAAACTGTTTGCAAATGTATAAGGTAGCGACGATGGTGGTGGAAGAGTTCAGTGATTGAAGGGGCTGGCATGACTCGAACATGAGTCAGTGGATCTCTTTTCTCGAACTAAATAATGCCCAAAACCGCAAACATCGTTATCAATGGTGAACATCGGAAACACAATGCGGCCAATGCTGTAACCAGCCCGGTCTGTCCTCACCGATGACCTCTCAACTCAGATTACCCCGGGGCGCACTTTAGCCGGTCGTATCGTCAACCATCTGTCCAGTATCTTTGTCCGAATGGTAGCTGACCCAAGGAGGCTGAACCTATGAGGACACGTGGGTGGCTGATGTAAGAAACGAGCTGGTCTTAGGTGACCTGATCAGTCCTTGTACTGGTCAAGTCAAACATGAATAACTAGAACTCGCTTTTGTCGAACATACTCATATACCCCTAAGGGTACATATGTAGTCACGTTTTAACTTTGAAATACTACTACAGTTAAACATCTTTATTACATGAACGACCGCTAAATAGAAGGCTAGTTATCCGTATAAAGGACAGGTGACAGCTAAAAGCAATGTGAAAGTGAAACAAAAAGCTCCTGTAGGAGCTTTTGTTTCACTTTCACATTGCTTTAAGCATTCACCTGGCTTAAACGTTTAATATTTGACACAACTAAGTGGTCGTACATGTATTAGAGAGGTTCTACTGGAACCGCTGGAATTCACGATTGTACGGCCTCTATGCTTCTGGGTGATCTAGGTTCAAGCATTTTAGCTCTTAAAGTAACATAACATAATCTTTATTCGGCATAAGGTTGCACAAAGCACATATATAGCCGTACATGTATATAGCAGTATTGTGAAAAAACAGATTTATATGACAAATTTAAATATATGTAAACCAAATACATTATGTGAAACAAACATAAATAATTCTTTCATAAGCATTTACAGAGAAAGAAAATATGGAACATCGTTTACAATATTTACGAACCAAACTGAGTTTATACATACAGTCAAACTTCGAAAAGTGCATAGCGCAATCTTAACCCATTTGCACCAAGTGGATTCTTCCATGCTTATGTATTAGATTAAACCCATTTACGCCCAGTGGATTCTTCCATGTTATATATTGGATTAGTCCATTTTTTATCAAAAGGATGCCTGGTCAAAATTTTCATTTTCATTTTGTTTTATATTGAAACTCCTATCAGAAAACAGTGTAGACTCTGATCAGACGCCGCAAAATGCGGCGTCTGATCAGAGTCTACACTGTTTGCCTATGTCCCATATATTGGATCGTGGGCACAAATGCGTTAATCTAGTGAGACAAACTGTCGAGGTGTTCCAAAAGACCTACCTCTGCCAAAGGAAGACGTGATTTACGCTAAAATAATTTAATGTTCCCTGAAACAGTTTGAGATCAAATCTGAAGGCGCAAGTCAAAACTTTCAAATACATAATTATAATTTCTGATTTCTCCATCTAATCCTGTGTTGTGACCTTTCTCTGTTTTTATAAGACGATTCCAAAGAGATGTCACAAGACAGGATTAGATTGACAAATAAATATTCATTGAGACTTTTATAATCTGACTTAAGACAACATATATTATTTGTCGTACTAAGTTTTATGAAACCGACCACAGGCTCTTAACTGTTTGCCACTCAGATTAAAATGAGCCATCAACAGTTTTAACTCGGAAGTTGCTCTTTGCAAGGGAATAAAAAGCGAGAAAAACAATTACAACAACAAACAGCTGCTCGGTCAGCAGCTATTTGTTGTTGTTATTGTTTTTCTCGCTTTTTAGTCCCTCTCAAACACCACACTCTGGCTTTCTTTTGAACTGGTTGTAATAAATTGTAGGCGGAAGTTCTCCATACAGAGAAACGTTATTCTTTCCCAATAAACGCGCTTTTACATGTACTATTATTTCCGTTGCAAACAGTATGGAGCCAGATCAGATACCGGGTAACCCGTCCGCGGTCTGACTGGGCGCATAGTGTTTTCCACTCAGATAAAAGAAATCGTCAGAATTTTCCCGTTTTTGTAATTTTCCCACTGCGTTTTTTTCGTTTCAACGGGAAAGCATATGTTTGACCTAGATACTCAAAATGATATTGAATACTTAACTAGTGATTATTTAACAAAGCCGAACAAATTGGCAAAATTTACAAATATGCAATTTTATGAACGAATTTTTTGGACTACATGTTAGTTAAATCGAGTTAAACACGTGTTTAACGGTAGATCTGTCTTCTCAGGGTCCAAATTGTTTGACACTCAAAGCAATGTTTTTTCAGCAAAAAACGTATAAAAATCCTTTTTAGGCGAGCATTTTTAGTAGACGGTACTATGGAAGTGATTGTATTTGGCGGGTTGTTACATGTACGTCATAATAACAATGAAATGGTCTAAAGACTTCCTGACATGTTAAATACAGTGGAAATAACGTTATTCTTTCCAAATAAACGCGTTTACGCTAAATTTATTATTTACATTGCAAACAGTTTGGAGCCAGTGTCTGATCAAGTTCCAAACTGTTGCCACTCAGATTAAAATGAATGTTCAGAATTTCAAAAAGTTGTCATTTTCTACGTTTTATAGCAATGCATTTGCGTTTTGTATGCGTTTCAACGGGAAAGAATAACGTTTTTTCCACTGTACATTGTTGTATATAGCTATTGCAGGCCAAAACTAAAACAGAAGCTCCCTAGTTCGCCTCGACCCATTTATATCAATTGGATTTCTCCATGCTTCTGTTCTGTTCTGTTCTTTAAATGAATATATTTGATTAGTCCATTTTTTTCTCTAAGGGATGTCTGGTCTAAATTTTCATTTTCGTTATGTTTTATATTGAAATTCTTATACATGTAAGCAACAGTGTAGACTCTGATCAAATATTCAGTCTGACTGTGGAGAAGACGTTATTCTTTCAATATTCTTGTTTTCTTTCCCATTACGAATAAAGCACACACTCATGTGGAAATAAAAAATATATATATCTATAAATGGAATGGTTGTTGAAATGTATTGATATATCTTAATCTGAGAGTCAAACATATTCGATTCTTACAGTACTGAACCTTATTAAATTAACAATTTTTGCGATTCGATGGCAATTCGCTTGCAATTCGATGACAATTCGCTTGTGATTCAAAATAGTAACTATTACCTCGGATAATTTTTCTTGAAAGGTGTATCTAACAAATCTTGGCAAATATATCTTCGTTAATTTTTTCGATTCCATTTTTGTCACAACCGCTTCGGAAAATTCGCGTAAAAATATTCAAAAGTAAGATTTGTTTTTGAAGCGCCCGATTCGATGGCAATTCGATGGCAATTCGCTTGTGATAATCAATTTAATTTAATAAGGTTCAGTACTGTAACAGCCTTCCAAACTATTTTGCGATAAAAAAAACTTCCTAGATCTATTTAAACGCAAACGTATGGACTTGGAAAGAATGGCGTATTCTACACTGTATATGTCACTAATGATAACAATAGTGTTTATACGTTAAGACTGCTATAAACTAAAGTTCACTGCTAGAACAAGAATGTAGTATAGCAAGTTCTATTTATGGAAGTTTATTATTAAGCCATGAGCTCTGTTTATAGATCGGAAACATATCTTGACCACCTTGACCGCTGATGACCGCTGTTTACCAGGTACATTGCTACTCTGAACTTGGCCGAATTCCCGAAATTGCATAAACCTTAGCGCTATATCAGTTTGACCTGTCATGACCCAAGCAAACCGTAATTGTTGCCGAAAAGTACATACATCTATAGTGGAGAAAACGTTTATCTTTCCCGTTTAAACGCAAACGAAACGCAAAAGCAAAACACTAAACTGTAGAAAATAACAACTTTTTGATTTTTTTCTCTATTTTTGTCTGTGTGACAAAGAGTTCGGAGCCTGATCAGACGCCGGGTTACCCGGCGTCTGATCTGGCTCCAAACTGTTTGCACTTCAAATAAACGTTTTAGCGTAAACGCGTTTATTGGGAAAGAATAACGTCTTCTCCACTGTACCATTCAACAATATTTTTGCATACCTGTGAGATTGTCCGCTAATACGTTTGAACTCTCTCAGCGCCATAGGTTCTTATAGGCATATTTTGCAAACCGTTCGAATACTGATCAGACGCCGCGTGTCAGGATCCAAACTGATTGGCGATCGGGACGAATTTGCTACAGTCAAGTGTCTCAACTACAGTGGGGAAAACGTTGTTCTTTCCCAATAAACGCGTTTACGCTAAATCTATTATTTCCGTTGCAAACAGTTTGGAGCCAGATCAGACACCGGGTAACCTGGCGTCTCATCAGGCTCCACTCTGTTTGCCTTCCAGGTTAAAATCAACATTCAGAATTGTCAAAAAATTGTAGTTTTCTTCATTTTCTTGTAATGCGTTTGCGTTTGGAAAGAATGTTTTCTCTACTGGAAAACGTCACGTATTCTTTCGCCAGAACGCGTTTACGCTAAACCTATTATTTCAATTGAAAATAGTTTGGAGTCAAATCAGACACCGGGTAACCCGGCGTCTGGTCAGGCTCCAAACAGTTTGCCACTCAGATTAAAATGAAAATCAAAATTGTCAAAAGGTTGGCCTTTTCTACATATCACTGTTTGTTTGCGTTTAAGCGGGAAAGAATAACAGAGTCTCCACTGTAGTATTGGTCTAGCAGTCTTTATCATTTTTCTGGAGTCAAATATGACGTCTGCAAGAAATTTGAATCAATATAATTGTACTGTACAGAACTCTATTGGGTGACCAGTCAGCAAGGTAGAATGTATATATTTAAAGGCAAGTGACTGCTTAATGCAGAACAAAAGTAAAGCAGAAAGTTTCTGGAATAAGTGTCTGATTCATCTAACCCTTTCCACCCTGTACTTCAAATGGACGATTTCATTTCAATAGTCTAGTCCGTTTTCGCCTAGGGTTTAGTGTGGTCCATTTTCGCCTATCTGTGGTTATTTGTGATCAATGAATAGCAATATGGCAAACAGAGCAGACCCTGGCCAGTTTATGAGCCCTCTGATCTGGATCGTCATGTTTTGCAAAGGACAAGTCTACTCTTCATAGGTCTATACACTGTTTGC
The DNA here is from genome assembly GCA_922989275.2 of Gari tellinella. Lineage (NCBI taxonomy): Eukaryota > Metazoa > Mollusca > Bivalvia > Cardiida > Psammobiidae > Gari > Gari tellinella. Next base: position 55,410,264 of record OV277866.1, read on the forward strand.
AATGGGCGCATATAATTATGCGTAACTAAGGTTCAAATGGTATCGTCCTGTATTTATAAACCATCTGTCTTCCAGATGGATAATTACTTTTTAATTTGACATTTTCAGTGTAGTATAATAGAGATTTTTCATTGTATTTTCATTTAGGAAACATGTAATGTATTTAGCGTATCCCAATTGAGTCAATAGATTTTTTAGCACATAGTATCGCAGGAATATGATGTGTTAATGACATATGCAACTACTAAAGCATTCAAACAGTTTTGATCAAGACTTGACGCCGATTTACTCAGCATCTGACAAGGATATGTGATGATTGACCTTCGATTCTGTGTTTATTTATCTGTACTTAAAATGGACATAAAACCGTGACACACTGTTGTGGAAATACTGATTCATAGATTTTCAGTTATAAAAAATAAATTAAATAAAAAAAATGAACAGACTAAATGTATTTCACTACAACTAAAGTTTGTCAATTTGAATAGAAATTGTCATTTTGATCAGAACGTTTTTGACATCAGTTTGAACCATGTCTGGTTATTTCAGTGCTAAAGTGGTTCCCTAAAATATTTCAAAAACTGTTTTGACTCGATTAAACGATGTTCCGCACATTTTTATTCTTGTACAGTGAAGAAGATGTTTATCCGTTCGATTTAAATTGATAAACCGGCGTCTGTTCACACTCCAAACTGTCTGCAACTCAGATTAAAATAAATTAGTCAATATTGTAAAAATGATGCCACTTTCTTCATTTTATTGTATTGCATTTGTGATCAGTTTTAATTAAACTTGAAGGAAATTTTTTTACCTATTTTACCTCTAATATCAAGGGTCTCAAAATGTATTTTGCAGAACACAATTTGCATATACCTTTCATCAGTAATAATGTTAGAATTGTGTGAGCTTAACCACTGTAGATAAATATCCTGTACTCCTATCAAGCAGATAATCATAATAATTTTTCAAAAATGTAGTCTGTAAAAAAATCGCAATCAGTATTCATTCCAATCTTACATAAAGAAAAAACTATACGAATGTCAGAAGTTTTAATTCTCATCAAACACTCCGTTTCAATTAGAGTCTAAATTGTTGGCCAAACCATTTCGAAAATCGCGTTTACATGAAAACCAAAAAGTGTAGTTGCAAAAAAACAAAATTACTCAAATGTATCACACAAAACCGCCTGTGACAGTGTAATAAAGCCATCTAATAAATTATAGTGAAATATCAATATTTGCGCTCCGGACCTACATGTTCGTCCAAAAGCGCTGCATGACTCGGGCGACAAATGACGTCATTTGTCATGACGTTGCCGTATTCAAAGTCAACTTTTGGCGGAAAATACATATGGCGTTGTTTCTACAAACTTCGGATTCAATTGACTTAACAGGGTTTGAAAATGTTTATGTGGTAAAGAAAAGAATCTCATATTCGTGCTCATTATTTATTATTTTTATAAACTCGTGGACTAAAATAAATATAACGCTCTCCAAGGCTCGCGTCATATTGTTTTAGTCAATGCGTTTATTAAAAACGATAATTAATGAGCACTCATGTAAGATCCTCTGTACATGTATAAGCAATTGTGTAGCACTATCGTGCATCTTGCATTAAAAAATATGTTCAGTGTAAAAATATCGACAAAAGTCACCTAATCTGATTTCTTTAGATATTTTCCATAGCTTTTTCAATTCCGTTTTATTCCATTTCATATCATTTGCGCACGCGCAATTTTGAAGCGAATGTTATTAAAGCAAAATAAGGGACGCAGTGCCTATTTTTAAAATTATTACTGAAATTACTGAATCAATAAAAAAAAATTGGTTGAAAATAAACCAGTAACACTAGATCTACCTGATAAAAATGAAATATGTTTGTATTATTGCACTTAATGGAAATCCTTAATCGGAGTCTTTTGATAAGCTCCGCATACGTTTGGGTACAGTATAACTAACATCCGAAAGCAAAACCTTAAACCGAAACAAAACAAGCTTTAAGAAAATGCGGCTCCTTAATGCATGACAATATATAATGTAGAAAATTCTTCAAGGAGTTTTCTGCATATGTTGTTCTGTTTAATTCTACAACACGAACCTGTCTTTAACGGTTGAAAGTTCATTTTTAAATTACTACTAAACCTCCCTACTCCGGACTCCTCTCTTGACCCATTATCCCATAGAAGCTCCTTTTAGCGCATTTAATATATTTCTCCACTGAAGAAAATAGTTCCAATTTATATAGCTGTGAACATGTACCATTACAAATAGTTCTTATTCTTGAGGCACATTCTGCTTTACTTTCAACCTGCTTTAAGTGATCACCTGTCTTCCAAACTAGATCCAGGCTATTATGTAACGGGTTAACCGACCGTTTTGTCCATTCCTTCTCTGCTTGGTTCGGTTTACACAGGGTTTACTGTAAGTTAAGTTGCGGTACGGGAACACGTTACGTGAAATACTATGCTCGTAGTATGGGGTCACGAGGTCACGCAGGTCACTCGTTATATACGGAACTCGGGCGCTAAGAGTTGATTCATTTCCAAACTAGTAGTTTCACAGTATTGAGGTGCGTGTGGGACCTGACTCTAATAATGGAAGTTATAGAAGATTTACGGAATTGTTCCAACAGTTACATTTTCCCGCGCGATTTGTGCCAAGGCGGACAGTGTCCTCACGGTGTCCTTAAAATCTCGTCTGCCTCGACCAGGTGAGTGGTTTCATTTAACGAAATACATGTCAGTTGTGATTTGCTATTGATTTCAGTTTAATATTTTATGAGAAATGCGAATATTGCTTTTTCGTGTTCTTTTTTTATCTTTTAAAACATTTTGCTTTGCAATGTAGAAAATATTATTTTTTTGTGAATTATTTATCCTGATATTGCAAGTGTTTTAACTTTTTATAGTTTTGATCATCATCGAATTAAAATCTGTTAAGAAAAGGCAAAAAACGCCGTGGTTAAACTCTACTTTAATGACAGCATAGGGCCGGAACTGAAAATAGCTAAATTTTCTCAGCATAAGTATTGAGAGTTCAATGTTTGTAATATTATTGAGCACAAATATGTGAGAACTATTTTCTTTTCAGAAATAATGCTTGTTCTTCTTTTAATTCATTTCAAAATGGAATAAAAGAAGAATTATTTTTATTTTTCCATAGTGTTTCATACAATGTTGAGGATGCTATTCTTACCCAAATAAAAGGGTTTACGCTAAACTCTTAAATCCATTGCATACCGTTTTGAGCTCCAAAGTGTTTGCCGCTGGAATTACGACAGTTCGGTAAAATTTCAAATATATGTCATTAAGTTTTCTTCATTTATAAATGATATGCGATTGCGTTTCGTTTTAAACGGGAAAGAATAACGCCTTCTCAACTGTAACTTTTATAATTATGATTCCGTATGCTCCAAATTTACATTTTCCTTTTCAAGTTATGACTGATGATAATTTACTTGACAAAATCCAAAAACAAGCAAAAAAGTATAATACAGTTTCGAACCTGATCAGACACATAGTAGGTCTGTGTTAGATCTTCATAAAAGATGTTTACTAACCCCTTCCCCAATAGAAGCATCTTTAAGCTCATTTTATTTATTTCTCTTTACTGAAGACACCAGTTTAAATTTATATAAATTAATAAACATGTACCAAACGAAATATTTTCTATATCGTGGCAAATGGAAGCATAACGTAGACTGAAAGTAAGACAAATTGCGCAGTAAGACGCATTTTGCTTTACTGCCAACCTGTTTTAACCCTTTCCCTTATAGAAGCGACTTTTAGCACATTCATTTTATTCATCCGCTGAAGAAAATAGTTCCAAATTATACCGTAATGAATATGTGTCATATTTAATACTTTCCTTATGCTAGCAGTTAATAGCTTAAAGCAGGCTGAAAGTAAAGCAGAATGCGCATAGGGCGCATTCTGCTTTACTTTCAACATGCTTTAAGTAGTCACATATCTTCAATACTAGAAACAATGCTATCAGGTAAAGGATTAAGTGCTCAACTGTCTTTAAAACTAGATTCAGGCTATTTTGGTAAAGGGTTTATGTAAATATAATTCGTCTATGGAGGTGGAGGTTTTAGTAAATCTATGTTTATCTTTTAGTTTGCAAACATTAAAAACACTTGCGAACAGTCCCTCACATATAAATACAATTTTGAGGATTAAAATAATAATGATAATAATAATAACAAATAATAGTAGTAGTAATAATATTAAAAAATAATAATAAACGAGTAATAATAATAATTAAATAGATCATAATAATCTTATTTACAGTAATTATCAAACAATAACAGAATTAAAATCTACATATAATTACAGGCACGTAGGAGCCAAACTGAGATTGGAGGGGGCGGGGCCCACTCTTCATCTCTACTTTGGCCACTCTACATTTGGGGGGCACCAACGATTTTTTATCTTTTGACAATTTTTTTTTTTCGTGTTTGGTTGTGCACTAAAATTTGCGTAAAATCAACGTCTGAAAAGCGTTTTCTGGCATTTATTAGGTATACTACGTGTAAGAGAGATAATTATAATTATAATAATAAAAATAACATTACGATGGCTTTAGAGCTTTAACAATTATTTCCATTACAAAGTTACTTACATTTTGAGGTAAGTAAAGAAGATGTGCATTTCCGGCGTCTGATCACACTCCTCTTTGTGGAAAATATATAGTCATTATTTTGAAATAGCTATCATTTTCTACATTAAATTGCTTTGTTTTTGTTGGGTTTTTTTTTCATTTAAAGAAATAGTGGTAACTGTGTCTGATCAGGATCAACTACGTCTGCAAATAACATTTGTACTCGGGGTAAGGCAGTCAAATGCTTTATGTAATATTGTTTACAAAGCGGATTTAAATATGTGGCAACCCTTCGAATTTAGGGTCACGGTATTGACAATAACAACTATATCATTGATCTCTTACTTATGTTATCTGGCATAATATTACGCCTTATGATATAACACCTTTTATAACCCGGATACCCTGAATGTAAGGCTCAATATAGTTAAATCATTGATAAACCCCAATAGTATTCCTACAGTGGAAAAACGAATTTATTTCACGTTTAAACGAAACGCTGTGCAAAGCAATAACATGTAGTAAATAGACGTATATAACAAGATTGGGGATTTATTTTATCTGAATGGTAAGCAGTTTGGATTTTGAGGCAATTAAAATAATTTATTCAAATGCAAACGCGTTTTCAGGAGTAGATAACGTACTTTATTGTACAAATTACCATGGGTCGTTACTAACATGTTTTTCTCGGATCTAGAATCTAAATGAATGCATTTCATATCGTTACGGTGTTGTTTTCACGGATAGAACTTTGCACTGAAATAATAATAAGATTGAACAATTAATTCAGATAGCATAGAACCTTTAAACAATCCTAAAACTCAAACTATACGATTGTTCGACATATGAAGTGTATTGTTTCATGCTTGGTTAGGTCGAACATACCCATATTTCAAAGTTAAAACGTGGCTAAGCCACGTTTTTAACTTTGAATTATGGGTGTGTTCGATTTAACCGAGTTCGAGATATCGAAGTTCGACTTATGTATATTGAAATTATCAAATTAGTTTGCTCTCTATTTCAGTATATTCATCATGGTGCTTGTTGCAGTCTTCGATCTGTGTCGTCCATTTATCATACCAACCATACTGGCTGTTGTCAGTTTCCGTCTCTGGTCTATTATCAACTCGGGGAAGCGTGATGTCACGTGCTCTCTGCCTCTACCCCCAGGGTCATTTGGAATACCCTTTCTTGGAGAAACACTCTACTTACTGATATCAGTAAGTATATATTGCGATAGATAAGACGTCATTCTTGATCGAAACTAAACGCAATACATTGAAATAATGAAACTAATCGGTTATTCAGATATTGACGTCGACGATATTGCTGATAAGGTCAATATTTCAAAAAGTAAAATTTATTTCGGCATTAAACTCGCTGGTGTCACTTCTCATTAGAATATTTTCTTCGAGGCGATTCTAATGAGTAGTAATACCATTTGATTTAGTGCTGAAACGATAGATAAAATGTGGATTTGTTCAGTTTACTGCCTCTTAGATCTACATGTATCTAGAGTCCTGCGATATATTGTAGTGGCGAATAATTTCAAACCTGGCAAAACTGTGTCTGATCTGGCGTTAAAACGCTGGCAATTGAACTTGAGCACAAATGCGAAAGTTGGTAAAGATAAAGTCTTCTCCACTGTAGAATGTATTGATTTGTTGACGTCCATACTGCATACCCCTCCCTTCACAAACATACTATCATGAAATATCCAAAAAGCACATTTTGTTCTATCATGTCCCTGAAAATGATCCGTGGCATTTTTCTTACATCTACATACATTTAGGTAACTGCTTAATTTGGGACGAAAAGAAAAGCAGATATTCAATTTGGAAGATTTCTTGCTTATGTCTTAAGCACTGAAAACAAGGCTAAAATGGGTTATAGTCATAACTCTCTGTACAAAAAGGTCGTGTATATTTTTATTATCTACCGGTAAATATTTATATGTAAAATTCAGTCAGCTATAAATGTCTATATTATGAATCATAACGCTGGTCTGTAAGGGAGGGAATATTTCAACGGTAAGAAAGCAGACGTATGTTAGCTATACTGCAAGAAACAGTGCCGACCTTGATCAGACAGATCCTTCAGGAGCTGGCTTATCTTGTTCTTTACTGCTGTCATGGAAAAGTCATTATACAGCAAAACTATATATTACGACCACTAAAAAGAATGTCAATTGGTTATATAAAAGACAGGTGATTTATAAAAGCAATGTGACCGTAAAACAGAAGGCTCCTAATGTCACCTTGCATCAAGCAGGTACATGTTGTAAACACCTAATAATTAACACACTTTAGGGGTTGTAATAGAGAGGTTTTACTGTACATGCACGCTAATAACAGGGAAGGGTTATGATCAAACGGAGTACTTAAACTGGTGTCATCATTTCAGGGTAATCGCTACTTCCAGTACAAGCGGAAAAAGTATGGAGACGTTTACAAAACACACCTTCTTGGAAAACCAACAGTCAGAGTTATTGGACCTGAAAATGTAAAGCAGATACTGCGAGGAGAAAACACTATTGTTGAAACAAAATGGCCGACTAGCACGTGCATATTGCTAGGCGAAGGATGTGTCTCCCATGCTTCCGGTGCAGACCATGTGACCAAGAAGAAAATTATAATGAGGGCATTTACATTCAGTGCTCTGTCCGGGTACGTGCCAGTTATTCAGACAGTGACAAGGCAATATGTCCGGAAGTGGTGTAGTCAGCGGAGCATCATGGGATATCCGGAATTTAAAATGTTGAACTTTGATCTCTCCTGTCGACTTCTGGCTGGTTTTCAGTTGAGCTCAAGTGAGTGTAGACGCTTGATGGACGAGTTCGAGGTGTTCTGCTCCAATATATTCAGCATACCTGTAGACCTCCCTGGATCTGGGTTCAGACGGGTAAGTATATTCAACATATTCTTGAATGAAAAAAGAATTCTAAATTACAGTAAAGCATTTGATTTCGTCCTTATATTCATAAACGCAATATTCTATTAGTTAAGGTGCACAATAATCCTGATTCATAAATTATCTTAAGACAGTACATTTTTAGTTGTAGTAAAAAGAATGTATGGCTCGTTAATGTTGTTTTTGCAGGTGCTAACAGACATATTTGCCTAAAAATATTGCAAATGTACAAGTTGCCCGTGTTATTCACGACACCTTATACCTATTTCCAGGGACTCCTTGCACGTGAAGCTTTGCTCCAAACAATCGATGACATCATAACTGAAAACGAAAACTTGTGCAACCAAGAGCGCAAATGTATCTTGGGTATACTCATGGGAGGTAACTCCCAAGACAAACTGTCCAAGAAGGAATTGAAGAACATGTGTCTTGAGCTACTCTTTGCCGGACATGGAACAACTTCGAGTACTGCTACCTTTCTTGTGTACGAGCTCGCAAGGCATCCGGAAGTGAGGAAGAAAATTGAAGCGGAAATGTCGTCATTGGGGCTAATTGGGAAGGAGAATGGTAAAGATCTTGACTTCGAGCTTCTCAACAAAATGGCGTATGTTGGTAACGTGGTGAAAGAAGTGTTGAGACTGTGTCCACCCATAGGAGGCGGCTACAGAAAGGCCCTCAAGACATTTGAGATCAACGTAAGTGGTAATCATTTTGTGAGATGTGTGGATATTTAAACTGTAAAGCTCGCTTTAGCTACTTTTTTACTTTCTTTTAATGACAATGTAAAATGCAGGTCAGACATGTCAATTATTTGAGAATAAACAGTAGAATAAAGCAATTATTTAGATATGAACGGTCATCAAATCTAACTTTCACTTTGCATATGACAAGTGTAATATACACATGTTTATACCGTTTGTAAATAACTCTTATATGTGTCATTAGGGTTGAAAGGGTTAAGCTGTCAACCAGAAAAAGGTCGTATAATAATGTGTTCATATGATGCACTAAATGAGCTCAGATATTTTAGTAATGTTTACGCTTTTGCATGGATTTTTATAAAACTTTGTTCAACGATAAACGGCTATATGTTTTCGAATGGTTTACTTTATGTCTGAAATTGGGCTAATTCGTTGAGACGTATCTGCCCTTTGTAGCTGAAAATGCCACATTTAACAGTGTTTACACTCTAGCAACTACAATTTCAAATTGATTGCGATTTTGTTTCCACATAATGTATACATATGAGTATAAGCTCTTAGACAGGATAAAACTTAGGTTAATGCAGACCATTGTGCTCAGATTATCTTCCATTGATATTCTCAGCTTTGCTATATGTGTTACACAATACATTGTATTCCAATACTGTGTACAATCTAGTGTCTATGGATTTAGATTAAGCTTGTTTTAATTGTGAGTGAAACTCAAAGGTTGAACAGGTTAACGATATCAGGGCCTACAATGCCCTTTTGTTTATATTGCAGTATTCAGTGGCATCTCTTTAAAGAGCGCTTTGTTATTCAAAGAGTGACCTCTTATCTCAAGTATACATATTTAAATTATTTATGTTATAGATCGTTTTTCTCAGACTAATATATTTTTAATTTTTTCTCTTATATAGGGGTTCCAAGTTCCTAAGGGCTGGGCTTTGACGTATTCCATCCGGGACACTCATGAGACTGGTGGCCATTTTGTCGACCATAAAGTGTTCAATCCCGACCGCTGGACGCACTCAAATACTTCAAAACACCAGTTCCAGTATATACCCTTCGGTGGCGGGCGGCGAGCATGCGCAGGGAAAGACTTGGCTAAATTAATGCTCAAGATATTCGCAGTTGAGCTGGTGAGAAACTGTGAGTGGAAGCTGGACAATGCCAACACGAAGTTTTCAACATTTCCATTGCCTGTACCTACTGACAACTTGCCACTTAGTTTCACCGCGAAAACCAATGACTTTCGGACTCGAGCTCATACTGTTTAGGAGGGGTGATGGTCGACTCCTAGAGTACAGCATGACAAGTGGAATTGGTACAAATAAATATTTTGTTGTAGACACCAGTGTTATTGGTCTTTATAGATAATGTCTCCGTTTTTTGTGGAAGGAGAAAAGTAAATCAGCAAAGATATTACAAATGATACAGTACTGAAGATACATGTAAACGTTCAACAGAAAATCTGTATTTAACCCTTTCACTGCCAATTTTTTCATAAAACTTTTACAGCGTCGTCTGTTTCAAATTTGTTGTCTGCAATGTCGTTTCAAAGTTAACAATAAGGCAATATGACTGAAGAAATTTCAAAACGAGTGGCAACTGCCTCACCGCGTGTACATTGGGTTTGGGGTGCATATAGCTTGGATACTGATCAGTATCTTAATTGTTGGGCATGATTCAACTTGTTTGACACCCATATCAAAGTTAGAGTCAAAGTACCTAAATGCAATTTTGAGTAATCAAACCAGATGCCAATTGTTTAAAGCAGATGACGTCATGGCAGTGAAGGGGTTAGAACTAAAGGAGCGGGAAGTTTAAAAAATGCCGGTGCTATTTATACATACTCATTGAATATGGCAGCGATGACAAGTTTTTATTATTTATTAGATATTTGTGTACTAATGTGTATTTATTATTATGCAGTAAAAGGTGTGTACTCTTACATCGGTTACCATTGATACCATAACTCATTCAACCATGAAACTTCAAAAGGACAATACCTTTTTTATTTAAAAAAGGTCTTGTCCATTTTAACAAGTTTTTTAAAGACCGTTTAACTGTACATGTATTTTCGAAAATTACATACTATGCAGTCCTGCTCATAGGACTCCTTTGCTAGTAACATGTTAACTCTTCACCAGTACATATATAGTTTGTAAATCACGAGTATACTCATTGCTAGGGTTCAATGTATTAATATTTCATTAAACTTTTTGCCATGCTTTTTGGTGACTGTTGTTCACAGGTGACTTTTGTATACAGGTTTTACTATAGATTGTGTTTGTGTTCAGATTGTAGAGGGTGTTATTTAGACACTATCAGGACTCCAGATAAGTAGAGTTTTTCAAAATCAAAAATCTTTATTTCTGCATTAAACCCTATGATGTCACTACTCGAATCGTCTCGAAGAGACGATTCTAATGAGTAGTAACACCTTAGGATTTGCTATTAAAATGAGTGAGAAATTGTTGGATTTGTTCGGAAAACTCCCTCCTATCTGGAACCCTGCACTATGTTTCACTCTGACATGTATTATATTCTATGTATTGTTCTTTAGGAAGACTTTTCTTGACTCATTTTTGTTAACCCTTTCACTGCCAACACGTCATCAATTTTAAACAACTGTCGCCTTCTTTTATTTTTTTCTATTTCTTAGGTATTATGACTTTAGCAATATTGAAATGGGTATCAAACAATTTCGATCTTGACAAGACGCCGTGTTGCGCAGTGTCTCACCGGGATCCAAACTGTTTGCAATTAGTTATTCTACTCGGGGTAAGGCAGTGAAGGGGTTAATTCAGTGAAGGATTTACATATTTTTAATGTTTGAGATCGACGGGTTTTTTTTGGTCGTCTATGTTTACTATTTTTCTTCAGTATTATCTTTACAAGCCGGTTTTCATTATTAATGTAATATTATGTTTTATAAATGAGTGTGTCTTTATATTTATAGCCAACCAGTATTAAGCAACCATTCAGATTAAAACAGAAGCGAAAAAACATACTTACCCAATATATCCAATATATATATGCCCTTTTGCAAAAACAGTCGAACTTCGATATTTCGAACTCTTTTAACTCGAACTATCCGATAGTTCGACATATGAACTGCATTATTTCATGCTCGGTTAAGTCGAATATACCCATATTTCAAAGTTAAAACGTAGCTTAGCCACGTTTAAACTTTGAAATACGAGTATGTTCGACAAAACCGACGTCGAGATATCGAAGTTCGACTGTAATAAATACCATTGCAGCTTGGAGCCAGATCAGACGTCAAATGACCCGGACTCTGATTTGATTCCAAACTGTTTTCCAGTCGGACAGAAATCAATCCTCAAAAATTCCCTTCATTTTCTACACTGTATACACACTTTGTCTCACTACTGTTATATCGTCGGCTTGACTATTGTCGTCTGCAATTATTTCACAATCATGTTTTAGATTTTTTTGACTGAAGGAATACCAATACATGTACAAGTGTATTTTATCATGGTCTGACACCGAGGTCAATACTTATAAAAATGTTTTAGTTGATATTAGCAGGCTGCTCAAATCGGACCAATCAAAAGTTAGATAACAATCTCAGACTCAACTCAAAAGCTTTATAAGCATGTAACCGAGTTACTTGGCGTCTAATATAGATCAAAACTATTTGCAAATGTTAGCAAAACCGTTTGACACTTAAATAACTATTTCTTTAAACGTTCAAAAATATTGTATTTGACATAAAAGTGTAGACATCAATTTAACAGACGTTACAGTAAATAGTCCAATGCAGTAAAAGTCCACCATCAAGGTCACTCAATAAAAGTGTTTATAGTTGGTATTCAAGAAAAAACAGACAAGCAAAGTAGCCCGTTGTGAAATTTCGGCATTACATTTTGTTTTAATCTATTCACTGCCTTACTCTGAGTACAATAGTTATTTGAAAAAGGGTTTGATCGTAATCAGACGCCACGTTACGCGGCATCTGGTCAAGATTCAAACTGTTTGACAATCATTTCAATATTTCATTATGTCAAAATGTCTAAAATTGAAATTTGAGAAACAGAATCGGACAACTGTTTAAATTAAATGACGTCATGGCATTGAAGGGATCAAGCCCCTAATACAGTCCGTCTTTTGAGTGACCATGATAGTAAACAGCGTTGGGGTTTTAAAACACACTATGGAACAAATTGCATGTATTATTTATTTAGTGATGTAAATTTAATATATACTTTGCAATATGTGTTACAGTGGAGAATCTGTTATTCTTTCCCGTTTAAACGCAAACGTACGCAAACGCAAATCACTAAAACGTAGAAAAGTACAACTTTTGGACAATTCTGATAATTCATGTTTATCTTGGTGGCAAACAGTTTGGAGCCTGATCAGACGCCGGGTTACCCGGCGTCTGATCTGGCTCCAAACTGTTTGCACTACAAATAATAGTTTTAGCGTAAACGCGTTTATTGGGAAAGAATAACAGATTCTCCACTGTACATGTAAATGTAGATGTAATATTTTATGTGTAAAAGTAGATTATGTGTAGTGGCCTTAACTTATATGAATTGTTGTTTTGTAGATGTGAATTACGACAAGGCTCAGATGACATTGCAAACAATGTAGATCTAGAATATCCACCGCAAGATAAAAATTTATAAAACACTGAAGCAAAATCGTGTCTACTTTTTATCAAATCTTTATTAAGCGGCCGATGTTTATAGAGAAATGGAGTGTTTTAAAAGCATGCACCCGCTCAATGCAGTATGATATAAAACAGAAGTGTTCTGCACTGAGCTGTCACGTGTAGACTATAAGGCTTTAGTGAATATTGCTAATTGCTTTTCTCGTAACCCTTACGCTTGCAAAGGCTTCAAAAGGTAACCTTTTTCTCGCTACAGTGGAGAAAACGTTTTTTTCCCCGTTTTAACACAAACGAAACGCAAACGCGACACACTAAAATGTAGATAATGATGACGTTTTGACAATCATATTAGTCTGAGTGGCAAACAGTTTGGAGCCTGATCAGAAGCCTGGGTTACCCGGCGTCTGATCTGGCTCTAAGCTGTTTGCAATGGAAATAAACGTTTTAGCGTTATAACGTTTTCTCCACTGTAATCGCGAATTCGCTGCTTATGCAAACATTTTGTATTCAGACAAGACACCGCGTACATTGTAACGCGGATTTTGATCAGAATCAAAACTGTTTGACATTCGTATTGCTTTTTCAACAGCCACAACACTGAATCTGACTTGAAATTTTTTAAAACGATACTATCAATGAAGTAAAAGACTTAAACAGTCGTGGAAATATTTTGACTATTTGAGATTTTAACTTTTTCCTCCCTGAAACTTCAATGGACAATCCCAGTTTCCATTTTAGTCTAGTCCATTTTTTACTTTTAAGGGTTGTCTTTGTCAATGTTTTGCATTTTGACAAATAGTGAAGACCCAGATCAGAGGGCTCCTTAAAAGCCCTCTGGTCTGGGTATTCACTGTTTGCATAGGACAAGTGCACTTTTAACATATATATCGTTTGAAAAGGGCGCCGTTATGCGGGACTAGGGTTCAAAGGGTTAAAGGACACGATATAGTCAACCCTTATGAAACGAGAAGCGGACATGTTTTATCTGGGTCTACATTGGTTCCACTGTTAGAAGGACTTGTTGTAACGTTGTTCATATACCATGCACTCAGGTAATTAATTTATGATTGAATCTGTTTTACACGGTTTTTATGGAAATAAACGTTCGTTACGCTCAATTATATTGTGTCAGTCTCTGAATCCATACTAATGTACACTGTATACAGTCAGAATGGTTTTACAGTGGAGAAAACGTTATTCTTCCCCGTTTAAACACAAACGAAACGCAATCGCAAGATACTTAAATATAGAAAAATGATGACATTTTGACAATTTTAACTAATCATGATAGTCTGAGTGGCAAACAGTTTTGTGTGTGTGTGTGTGTATGTGTTTGTTATGGTATGGCTGTGTGTGTGTGTTCTGCTTTAGAGATGGGTGTATTGTTTGTGTTGCGTTTCCTGCTTGAGTCTTCTTTCGTATTTATTTGAATGAAAATAAACGTTTTAGCGTAAACGCGTTTTTTGGGAAAGAATTACGGTCTCCCTACTGTACTAAAATTTAATTGCAGTCGGGTTCTGATAAGTCTACCTCGTTAACTTTTTAGCTCACCTTGCACGAAGTGCCAAGTTGAGCTATTGTGATTGCCCTGTGTCCGTCGTCGTCCGTCGTGTGTCATCAACTTTTTCTTTAAAGATCTTCGTCTTGGAAACTACTGGGTCAATTTCATTCAAACTTCAGAGGATTGTTCCTTGTAGGGTACTCTCTCAGATGTCTTGAAATATAGGTCATCCAATTGAAATTGTGGTTGCCATAGCAACCAATAGAAAAAGCTTTAAAAATCTTCTTGTCAAAAACTACTAGTCTGAATTGAAAATAGTTTTACCCAAATGTGCTATTGGTGACCTTCTATAAGATGTCTTAAAATAATGTTCCTATCTTAAAAAACATGGCCGCCAGTGGGTGGGGCACGTTTTCCTTATACAGTCCTGAACCTTATTAAATTAACAATTTTTGCGATTCGCTTGCAATTCGATGGCAATTCGCTTGCGATTCAAAATAGTAATTTTACCCTCGGGTAAGTTTGCCCGAATGGTGTATCTCACAAATATTCGCAAATATGCCTTCGTTAATTTTTTCGATTCAATTTTTGTCACAACCGCTTCGGAAAATCGCGTAAAAATCTTCAAGCGTAAGATTCGCCTTTTGAAGCACCCGATTCGATGGCAATCGAAGGTAATTCGCTTGCGAATCACTTGCGATTATCAATTTAATTTTATAAGGTTCAGTACTGTATGGCTACAGTGGAGAATCAGTTATTCTTTCCCGTTTAAACGCAAACGTACGCAAACGCAAAGCACTAAAACGTAGAAAAGAACAACTTTTGGACAATTCTGATAATTCTTGTTTATCTTGGTGGCAAACAGTTTGGAGCCTGATCAGACGCCGGGTTACTCGGCGTCTGATCTGGCTCCAAACTGTTTGCACTGCAAATAATAGCTTTAGCGTAAACGCGTTTATTGGGAAAGAATAACAGATTCTCCACTGTACATAGTGAAAACTTTAAAAATCTTCTAGTCTGAAACCGCTGATCCAATTTGAAAATAATTTCACACAAATGATTCATGGGTGACCCTCTACTAGATTTCTAAAAAATAATTTTGATATCTTAAAAAACATGGCCGCCAATGGGTGGGACACGTTTTCCTTATGGTACTGTATAGTAAAAACTTTAAAAATCTTCTTCTGTGAAACTGCTGGTCGAAATTGAAAATAATTGTACACAAATGATCCATGGGTGACACTCTACCAGATTTCTTAAACTAATTTTTGATATCTTAAAAAACATGGCCGCCAGTGGGCTGGGCACGTTTTCCTTATGATACTGTACAGTAAAAACTTTAAAAATGTTCTCCTGGGAAACTAATGGTCCAAATTGAAAATGATTTTAGACAAATGATCCATTGGTGATTCTCTACTAGATTTCTAAGAATAATTTTGATATCTTAAAAAACATGGCCGCCAGTGGGTGGGGCACTTTTTCCTTATGATATATATACTGAATAGTTAAAAAATAAAAATCTTCTTCTGTGAAACTGCTGGTCCAAATTGAAAATAATTTTACCCAAATGATCCATGGGTGACCCTCTACCAGACGCGTTTATTGTGAAATACAGTTAAATCTCCCTATTACAACCACTAAAATGAAGATTAATTGATTGGATAAAAGACAGGTGACAGCTTAAAGCAAGGTGACAGTAAAACAGAAAGCTCCTGTAGGAGCTTTCTGATTAACTGTCACCTTTCTTTAAGCAGTCACCTGTCGTAAACATTTTGTAATAAACACAATTTAGTGGTCGTAATAGAGGGGTTCTACTGTTATTACATCTCCATTTTGTCAATGCTTCCAAAGTTTACAATGCAATGTAGCTTACTTTTACAATATTGTACTTGTTTCGAGGAAGTTCAATGTCAGTTCATTGGAGCCAAATCAATCGTGAGGCCAAGTTTTTACCCCCTCACTGCTTTGCTGTCGTCTGTTTTAATGTTGTTGTTTGCAAGAACGTTTTAAAGTAAGAGTCAATGTAATATGACTCAAGAAATATCGATTTGAGTGTCAAACAGTTTGGATCCTGATCAGACACAGCATTACGCGGCTCCTTATCACGATCCGAACTGTTTGCAAAGTCGACTATATGCGATTAAAAGACTGAACTTAAATCCAACGGGATGACCGGATATGACCTCATACGTAATCACGACCTGACAAGCCCGGATGATCTGACCTCACCTCAAATGACCTGTGAACAAATTTCTCAACATCCGTTTCATGTGTGCGTTGCCAGTTGTATCTTTCACTGAAATCAAAAGAACCAACTTCTTTGACGTTTGATGTCGATCATTGTTTCACTCGTCACAGACTACCATAGGCGACATTCACACTGCTTGGCACTTGACGATATGAGGATATTTCATTTCCTCAGTGAAAAGAACTTTACCATATTTCGCTGCCATTATGACGTAAAGACATATATAACACAGCCGCTGCTATCCTATCGTCTGTTTATATTTTCCGTCTGCTTTTACTAGAATCTAGAGTTCTGTTCGTTTGACATAAGAAACATTGATGTGATTGAACATCCTGATCAAAAGCCACGTTACGCGGATGTCAATATTGTTGGCTCCGGCAGCGAAAGGGTTGTATCGGACTGGAAATGTTCATTTGGGCCTTCTTTCAGTGGGGAAAGAGTTTTAGACAAACATGTACAAGTAAAGAAAACAGTTGCAGCGTACTGGAGAAACTGAAACCATCATTTTGTGTGTTAATTGATGCCCATATATATGCGTCAATATTAATTAAGAAAAATGGTTATGTTAAACAATTTAAAAAAAAATACATAATGGCCATTGGGACAGGTCGGGATCGGACCTGTGCGGAGAGGTCAAAACTAGATACGTGTGTGTCCAAAACTATTAACCTAGGTTCTAACCAAATCGACAACATGCGTAGCTGACGGGTTTATTTTCTCTTGTTTGAAGTATATGTAGTGAGGTTAGCAGAAAAAGTGATCAGAAAATTCTAAAAAACAAAAAACGCTAACATTCAGTGCCTTTTTTTGATGATGTTTTTTTACCGATCATATTTGTTAAAAAAACAAAAACACATGCACGATATAATGCTACAAAATTGCTTCCTTTTGGTGTAGGGATATTTTTGGTGTTGGTTGGATTTTGTTTTTGGTTGTTGTTTTTGTTAAAATACATAATATGGTTTCAGTCTCTTTAAAAGCAAAAGACAAACATTTAACATTTTTAAATACAGTAAAACCTCTCTATTACAACCACTAAATTTGTTAAAGGTGTTTAAGGCAGGTGACTGTTTAAAGCAAGGTGACAGTGTTGGCAGCGTTAAGCTGTCAACTGCCTTTAATTCTAGCAATCAACCTTCATTTTAGTGGTCGTAATAGAGAGGTTTTACTGTATTGAAAAGTAAGCCTTATTTTCTATTTTTAACATTCAATGATAAAATCTAAAGCTGGTCTTTATTATTTTGCCATGCTATTTGACACTGCACGCTATAAATAGCTCACAGTACCCCAGTTGGTCTTTAAGACTTTAACCCTATCAGTGCTGAATTCATATTTCCAAAAAGTTATTTATTCTGATTTTTAGGGCCGCTTACGAAAATATTTCAGAAAAACATAAGTCAAACATAAAGTTCAGACATTGATCAGAGCCTTCCTTAAGTAGCCCTGTGATCAGAGTCTACACTGTCTGTAACTGACACATGTTCTCCAGCAGAGAAAGGATTAATCAACAGAGGTCATACTCGTTGGTTTCCATTCATAATAGCATGCAGATTAACCAATGTGTGCCCTGTGGATTCTTCCATGTTTACATATTGGATAAGTCCATTTTTTATCAAAGAGATGCCTGGTCAAAATTTTCATTTCCATTTTGTTTTATATTGACATTTCTATCAGCAAACAATGTAGACTCTGATCAGACGCCGCATTATGCCGCATACACTGTTTGACTATGTCCAATATATGGCATCGTGGGCACAAATGGGTTACCTAAATCAATGCCTTGGCCAATTACACTGACATTTGCGAACAATTAAGTTTCTAACTGAGTATTATTTCAAGTTGTTTTTGCAATATATTACAAATTAGACAAACAGTGCAGACCCTGAACAGAGAGTTCCTTTATAAACCCTCTAATATTGGCCTACACTGTTTGCATAGGACAAGTATGCCGCTCATCAGAACACTTATCGCAAATAACGAGTATACTCGTCGCTAGGCTTCGGTGTGTTAAAACGAGAACCTTGCCCGTTGAAGCCACCTGCATTAAATACAGTGGAGAAAACGTTATTCTTTCCCAATAAACGCGTTAACGCTAAAACGTTTATTTCCATTGCAAACAGTTTGGAGCCAGATCAGACGCCGGGTAACCCGGCGTCTGATCTGGCTCCAAACTGTTTGTCGCTCAAACTAACACGATAAGTTAGAATTGTCAAAATGTCATCATTTTCTACATTTTAGTGTGTTGCGTTTGCGTTTTTCGTTTGCGTGTAAACGGGAAAGAATAACGTTGTCTCCACTGCACATAGCAGGCGTCCGTATAGAGAGTTGGTGTTCACTTTATATTGGCCATTTGACGTACTTTTAACCCGATTTTCGTACAACTAGATTAGCTGCCGTGACCTTAATAGTCTACGAAATGCATAGTTGGCGAACTAAACATTTAAAGGTAATCTTCATTTAGTTATAACTTGATTTATGATTGACCCGTCCATAGCCTTACCCTGAGAACAATGGTTATTTGAAAATAAGTGGGATCTGCGACTGCTGATCAGAATCTAACCTGATTGACACTCATACAGTGGATAAAACGTTCTTTTTCCCGTTTAAAAGCAAACGAAACGCAAACGCAAAACATTTAAACGTTTTTGTCCAATACATACTTCAAATTCGTCGATAATTCGACCATAGCAGGGTAAATTCACAATTCTGCGGCAATATCGTGTTTTTAAATTGTTGTCTTCAAGTTTATATCCTTAGATATTGGCGAAGCAACTTCATTACGGGTATCAAACAGTTTTGAGACAGATCAGGCGCCGCATGACGCGGCGTTTGTTCTGCTTCAAAACTTTGCAATGTCTCTTGAATATTCGATTAGCAGATGAAAGATTCATATAGATCTGCTGGATATTTCGGCTTGCCTAGTCCTTGCTCGGACAACTATCCCTGTTCCCCCCTAAGGGGGAACTTTGGAGGCGATGATTCTCTGAAACCTTATAGAAAACGATATAAATCGGGTATAATAATAATAATAATAACAAAATGCTACAAAATGAACCATGTTTGCACTCTATGTAAACTATGTATTTTACTTATAATTTGAATTAGTTTTACATGTTAACCCATGGTTATTCGGATATATTTAGATAATGTAAATTATCAATACTGATATCTCAAACATAAAAATCCCTTTGATTTGCTACTTTTTGAGGCAAACTTGATGATGACGATAACAATGGCTGTAAGAGGAACGATTATTTCTGATGTTATTATGATGAGCAAAGTACAAAAAGTTACTGGTTTGCCTTTTTTGTCTGTTGAATCTACATGTACTTTCTGGATTTACAATGGAGAACATGTTACTATTTGCCGTTTACATAAAACTAAACGCAATGCTGTAGAACGTAGAAAACAGAAGCTCTTCGAAAACGGTTCAGGTTACTTTGTATCTGAAAAAGTAACTAACGTGTAGCCTGATTACCCAGTGTCTGATCTGGACCCAACTGTTTGCGATTGACATGAAATTTAGCTTAAACCTGTTTATTCGAAAGGAATATTATATTCTCAACTGTAGCATTGACCTGAGCCAGTACTGTCATGTTAACCCTCCAAGAATCGCATTTGAGCACATTTTCATTAATATTCATTTTTATGCAAATGACCATATTTACATACCACTCTTCTATTAAGCAACCACCAAATCTGAAGGTTTAAATACAAGTAGTTGCTTAATTCAGGATTAAAAATAAAAATACTAAAAGCGTGTTGCTAAAATGATATTCGTTTTGCTTTCAGAGGCTTTATACATTATTTTAACCTTACAAAAAGCACCCACCTGTCTTTAGAGATCTTCTTGCTACTCCAAATAGTGGTCACTTCTTATAGGTTGACAGTTTAAGCAAGAAAAGGCTAAAACATCCATTTGACACCACGCTGCCGTTTCTATGTTCTAATCAACCAATATCACGGGGTGCTAACTACGTGTTATCATCAAACTGTTACTCTACGACAACCTATATAGGTATTATAGCAGATTTGTATTGCTACGAAGTCAGTGTATATAGTGAGAAATGTTTGTCTACGAAAACAAAGTTGCCTTCGTAGCAATACAAATTTGTTACAATACCCATATAGGTTGTCGTAGAGAAACATTTCATCGTAATACCTAGTTGGCTCCCAGTGAATATATGACGTCATAAAGTTCTAAGGTGCAAGTAGCAATTATGATAGGGTAATGTAGTTCAAATCTGATTTATACGAAAACGCCCCAACGGCCAGAGTGCAAACATGCAAACATGACTTGAAACAATCCTATGTCAATGTACTTTAATAAAATTACCCCGGTCCATTCAAGGACCCTCCCCCCCCCCCCCCCCCAAAAGTATTGTTCACACTAGGCATGAAAGTACCTGTAAAGCAGGAGTAAAGTGTGCACAGCCAATGTCACCAATCTCAAGTTGTCTAGAGAGGCCCTGTCATACTCACACTCGATGGGTTTTAATGATTTTTACTAGCCAAACTATCAAATATATGGTATGGGCCTCATATTAGACGCTTCAGTGCTTTTTGCCTTGACATTTGAACAGTAAAAAGCATGCTTCATGCTTTGACTCAAACTCGCTACGGGACTAGGTGTAACCACCTCAAGTATGATAGCAAAATCCCCCCTTAGGGGGGAACAAACATTTTTCTTGCTAGGGGACTAAAAGTTCATGGATTCTTATGCAGTTCAGCGCTAGGTCGATGACGTAATTGGGATACCTGGTAAACGCGCTAGGCTTGTCCTGAGCCTAGTGGGTTACATAAGGCCGTGGGGTTATGGCCTTGTCGGCCTCTCATGCCCGGGTCACGCAGGGGGAAATATGAATGAAAACAAATTAAGAAACGGGCTCGTAATACCAAACACTGTAATCTGATTTGGGCTGGTTTTGTTCAACAATTTGATAGCAAGCCATTGACTAAACACTAACTAGTGCAGGGCTTGACTTCTTCGCTGTCAATATGTGCGAATTTGCCAATCCCAAGTTAACACCCCGCCTACCACACACCTTGCCATGTGTGCTCTCGTTTTGATTCACTTTTTAGATTATTTTAATAGATTTAATATTTCAACTATTGATGTACTTCAAAAGAAAGGTCCGTTCATAAACAATTAGTGGAGCAAACGTTACACTTTCCCGTACAAAATACAATTATCCCAATAAGCTCTGGTGACGAGTAAACTCGTCCATTACAAATAGTGTACCTGTGAAGAGTACATTTGTCCTATGTAGACACGGTAAACTCTAACCAGTGGGCTTCTTCAGGAGCCCACTGAACAGGGTAGTTTGAAATATACATGTATTATTAACCCATTTGTGCCCAGTGGGTTCTTCCATGCCTATAATATTGGATTAGTCAATTTTTATCGAAGGGATGCCTGGTCAAAATTTTCAATTTCTCTTTGTTTTATATTGAAATTCCTATCAGCAAATAGTAGACTGCAGAATGCGGCGTCTGATCAGCGTCTACACTGCTTGCCTATGTCTCATATATGGGATCGCGGGCACAAATGGGTTAAAGTTTATCTTAAACCTTAAACATGTAAAAGTGGACTAGTCTTCATTGGATTTTGGAGTTTCAGGGTTTTAGTTTACACAAACGTAATTTGCAATAAAAGGTAGAAGATGAAAGCTTCTTCAAAGTGCTAACGATTTAAAAAAAAAAATATCTGGAGCCTGGTCAGTGGTTGGGTTACCTCATTATGCCCTGAAACTTCCAATGGACAACTCCAGTTTGCGATAAAGGCTGGTCCATTTTAGACTATTTAGGTTTGGGTTTTTTGTAATAAATTGCAAAACGACAAACAGTGAAATCCCTGACCAGAGGGCTCCTACAGGACAAGCGTACTCTTCACAGGTACACATTTAGTAAAGGACGCATATATGCATCACTTGGGCTCAATGAGTTACAGCACGACGGTTACCCTGCCTATAATAAGGCTCAATACTGTTTGTAGTGGAAAACAACGTCGTCCCAATCTAAGCTAAATGAGAACAGAAAAATCCAATAACTAAACTCAAACTTACTCAATACCATCGTCGTCGTCATCATCATCTTTATCACCGTGAGTAGTAACAGTGGTAGTAGCAGCAGCAGTGCGAGGAGTGTAGAAGTAGTAGTAGTAAAATTAGAAGTAGGTATAATTATTATTGTGATGACGACGATGGCAATTAATATTTGTATTAAGGTATATCAACCGTTAAAGAAAACTTGCACACATTTGTTTCGCAATTGTGCGCAGTTTTCAGAAGCAGTATTAAAGAAATGCGGAAAACTACGTATTTGGCCATTTTCTCTAGTGATTTTGAAACAGTTGACCAGAATGGCCGATCGCTCTATATAAAATACCGATATTGACACGGTCTGACCGTTTTATGATGGATGCATTACTTTAACTCCTTCATCCCCGAAACTCCAGTCTAGTCCATCTGTGACTATTTAGGGTTGTTTTCTGTAATATTTTGCAGAACGTCGAACAGAGGGCTTAAAATAAGGGTATACACTGTTTACACAGGACAATTGTACTCTATATACATGTAGGTAAACTGTCTGTAAATGACCAGTATACTCGTCGCTAGGGCTCAACTAGTTTGTTCCCGTAGCTAAGGCTTAACTAGGGAGATAACTCTTCTTATAACAAGTCAAACGCGTTATAAAGTGGTCTCCCATTGCGAAGTTTGACTAAGTGTAGAAATATGGACATTGCATCAAAATAGAAGTCAGTTATTCTAGTTATGAATACAGTGATCATTAAAGCAGGTTGAAAATAAAGCAGAATGCACATTGAGATGCAGTCTATTTTACTTTCAGCCTGCTTAGAGCTATGATGTATATATAAACTACATGTATTTCTTAAGGTGCATATTCATGACAATTCTTCAGTGGAGGAAAAACTTAAAGACCCAAAAAGAACGATTGATGGTGTAATGAGTTAAACGCTGAATCTGCAGAAATTACCATTTCTGACCAGATTGCGGCGGTCAAACAATATTTACACTCATTATCAACTATACTATATTTCACGGTCTAAAAAGTTTGAAACAATATCAGAGACAACGTTATTCGACGACAGATCAAGGTCAAACTGCTTGACGCTCTCACAGTGATGTAAGTTTTATTATGACCCGTTTAAACGAAGCTGCACGCAAACGCAATACAATAAGATGTAAAAAAAATAACGTTTGAGTTGCCAACTGAGTCTTAAATCATTCTCAAACATATGATTGGTCTGATTTGAGCCTACGCTTTAATGAAATCGCAAAGGAGACAACTCATATTTATCTCTTCTTTTTTGTTAAATGGCCAAAAGAAAGTGCAAATAAGCGTTTCTTCCCACGTACATTGAATTATATATACCTATATCAACATCTTTATACTAAACATACAGTCGAACTTTGATATATCGAACTCGGTTAAGTCGAACATATCCGTATTTCAAAGTTAAAACGCGGCCTAGCCGCGTTTTAACTTTGAAACACGGGTATATTTACCTAAACAAAGCTTGAATTAAGGCAAATTCATGTTTCGAAATATCGGATAATTCGAGTAAAGCGAGTCGAAATATCGAAGTTCAACTGTACGTTGCTGCTCTCTGTAGGACGATCCACAAGTTACGAATAAAAAAACATACGGAACGACCATTCTTCAACACAACACAGCATTGTTTCATGATAACAGCACGTGAGTTTAATTAGGTATGAGATGATGATGATGATATGAGAGAGACATAGACAAACATAGACCGATAGAGAGAAGCAAAGAGAGGAATAGAGGTGCAGCAAGAGAGAAAAGGGGGGAGAGGGGGAGAAAAGGGGTGGAGACACAGAGAGAGAAGGGATGAAATAGAGAGAAAGAGTGGAATAGAGAGAAAGAGAGGAGTAATACTCGTCCTATTTCAATATCAAGCGTTAGCAATGGAGCTACATCTTCGAACTTGTAACGACTTTGGTGAGTCGCGGCCGGGGATTCAACCCACGACATGTGTACCCGAAGTCGAAGCTCCACCTTCTGATCCAGCCGGGAGTGTTACGGCATGAGAAAATTCAAAATGCCAGAATTGATCCCGGCACATTCAACATTCAGCATCATTACATTAAAATGCAATCTGTTAACTTTCTGAAATAGATTCTGCAGCTATTAACCCTTTGGGCCCTAGTCCCGCATATAGGCGTCCTTTTCAAACAGTGTACATGTGAATAGTACACTTAGGAAGATGCAGTCCAAATGAAAAACAAACTTGACATTGTATCGAGAGAAAAGCTGAAAATCACTGAAGAACTTATGAAGCTTAGAGGGTCTTCAGATTCTATTGAACTTAAGATTGAAAAATCGACCGAAGTAGTTGAGGTAAAGATAAGAGACTTGAGGAGTGAACTAATGAAAGAACTTGGGGATATCAAAAGTCAAATTCATAGATCAGCTGAGATAACAAAATATCAAGGCGAATCCAGAAAAGATAAAACTTCAAATAATCCCCGCAGAAATGAATCTGTCGGCAGTCCGATTTCAGTGATTGTAACGGAAGGTAATACACAAAACAGGATTCTACACAAGAGTGCTACACGAAGTAAACCGACTGCATTCATCGCGGGTGACTCTATCACACGGATCCTTAGCTCGGCGAGAATGTGTGACCCAAAATTGGATGTTAAAATAAAGAGTCACTCAGGGGGGCGAGTTAGACACGTTGAAAACACGCTTTATAAATTGGCCGAATTCGAACCCGACTTGGTGAATAAACTGGACGCAATAGTTCTACACGTCGGCACCAACAACGTCTCGGATGGTATATGCAGCGAACAAATTATAGACGATTTTAAAGACACAATTAACACCATCCATCACGTAAATCCAAAGACAAAAGTTATTGTGTCGTCCATTCTTCCCCGAAGAAATGATAAGCTGATCAACGAGAAAATTCAACAGACAAACAGAGCCCTAAAAGTAATGTGTGAAGAACTAGGGCACCACTTTCTGAACAATGACTTGAAATTTGTGAAAGAAGCTTGGTTATATCGGGATAATATTCATCTGAACCCGAAGGGCGGAAAAATCCTCGGTACGAGCATAAGAAATGCAATAGACACCGTTCTTAGTCTACAATCATCAACGTCCGTCGCTGATAGTGAAAAATCTAATTTTCGCAATGGGAGGTTTCCAGGGAGGAGTGGGCGTTATCCGGACAGGGAAATGGTTTTCATGCCAGTGTCACCTCACTGGACGAGGAGTCAGAGTCCATGGGATTACAGCAACCATGCATGGTATTAAATCGGACTTCACCAGTAAATAACTATGACACATTTCTGAGCTGTGTTAATGAAAGTAGTCCACCGAATTTATCTGCTAATGAAGTTTATAGCGATAAGCTCGACCTATTCAATTTCCATGAAATGTTGATGAAGAATTGTTTATGTCCTGTATTTGATCTTGATTGTTGCAAATGTTTAATCCGTGAAGCTCGTATAATCTCCCTTATTATCTATCACATATGCCATCCGTATTCAACTATCTGTCTTAATCTAGATGACAACTTGGAGGTTGGTAGTCCATGCAACTATGACGACCCCTCAGTAGTTATCAGAAATGTTCAGTAGTCTTATAGATCATATCTTGCTGCCGACGGATGATACTAATTGGGTGACTTCCTGTGGTATATTGGAGGATGACGCATTACTTGTTTCTAACCATAGGCCAGTGTGGTGTGAGCTGTCGATTCCAGTGGAATCGAGTCCACCACTGACAGTACCTGATAGGCGCATAAAATGGGCTAAAATACCTACTGAATGTAAAGAGGCGTATAAATACTCTATAGAGACTGATTCCGGTTTGAATACAGCCCTGTCGCTTGATATACGAGATTATAGGGATATTGACCATCTGTATAGTATGTTAATTGCAACGTTGGTGAACACAGCGAATTTTCTTGTTCCAAATACTCGATATAAACGCCATCTTAAACCATACTGGAATGAAAACCTTACTGAACTTCATAGATTAACTAAAAGCGCTCGAGTTAGATGGTTGAATTCTGACCAAGTAATAGCTGACCAGAGGCTCGCACAGTTCAAAGGATGTAAAAAACGCTTTAGGGCTGCGCATAGGAAAGCCGTAGAACAATTTATAGTAACGGTCTATGATGAAATCGATAATGCTGCTGAGATGGATCAGGAGCGCTTCTGGCACCTTGTTAACATGAAACGCAATGTCTCAGGCAACGCTCCTGGTGCCGAGATCATCTTTAACGATCGTAGTTGTCGGGACACTCGTTCAGTATTAGCAGGTTGGGAAGGTTATTTCCGGTTACTTTACTCTAAAGATGACTGTCCCTATTATGACAAAGCGTTTGAAAATCATGTTACAGATTTTGTGGTTAACACACTTAAAAACGTAGAACCCTCAGCCCCCTCAACTACCCCTGTTACTACTGAGAAGATAGGCAAGCTATTGCGTAATGTTAAGCGGAATAAGGCCCCTGGTAATGATCAAGTCACATATGAACATATAATACATGGCGGGTATATGGTTAAAGCGGTCATAGCAAAATTATTCACTAGCATGCTTCGATTTGCTTATATTCCAGAGAATATGAAAACTGGCATCATAATTACAGTTTTCAAAGGCGGTGACAAAAGTAAAAAGGACCCAAATAGCTATCGTGCTATCACTCTTACATCAACTCTTTTGAAACTCTTTGAAAAGCTATTGCTAGAGCGACTTAAAAATCTTAGCTCAATTAATACCCATGAGTTACAAGGTGGATTTCAAGCGGGATTGGGCTGCATGATGTCCTCATTATCCTTGTCTGAATGCATTTTCTTTGCCAAGGAATATAGTAGCAAACTATATGTCTGTTTCCTAGACTGCAAACAAGCATTTGACAGAGTTTGGCATGATGGACTCTTTTATAAATTGATTAAACAGAATATAGACGTTGTAAGTTTAAAATGCTTACATAACCTGTATAGCAACCTAAGCAGTATGGTTCGGGTAAATGGCATGCTTTCTAATAAAATCGATATTAAGCAGGGTACCAGACAAGGAGGAATAAGCAGCCCATTCCTCTATCTCCTGTATATAAATGACCTTATACAAGAGCTTCAAGCCTCGGGACATGGATTCTGTATTGCCGGCTCTGACTGCAGCTCGATAAGTGTAGCAGATGACATGGTGCTGATATCGTTTTCAATCAA
Source organism: Gari tellinella (assembly GCA_922989275.2). Taxonomy (NCBI): domain Eukaryota; kingdom Metazoa; phylum Mollusca; class Bivalvia; order Cardiida; family Psammobiidae; genus Gari; species Gari tellinella. The sequence goes on from OV277866.1 coordinate 55,438,098, forward strand.
TGGGTTGCAAAAAATGATTGATATTTGCTATACTTATTCCATTAAATGGCGATACTTGTACAATCCACAAAAATGCTCTGTAGTAGTCTATAATGAATCAAAGCACTGTTGTAAGTCTAGTCGCAGGTCTTGGCAGTTAGGGCATGAAACCATTAAGGAATCTGACAGCTATGTTCACCTTGGAATTAATTCTAATAAGTACCTAAATGTCTCTGAGAACATTAATATAGCATGTAGTAAAATGCGAAAATCCCTGCTTGGTTTGATTAATGTAGGGTTACATGAAACAGGACTTCATCCGGCCACTTCTTTTAAGATTTATAAGTCTGTTGTTTTACCCCGTGCACTGTATGGATGTGAACTGTGGTCTGAGCTCTCGTCAGGCAACGCAATTCAGTTAGAGAAAGCACATAGATTCTGTGTAAAATATATCCAGCACATTCCTTCTTACTGCAGAACGGACATCTGCCTTAGTCTTATTGGGTCAAGGCCATTGGAGTTTGATGTAGATCTTAGAAAACTTAACTTTGTAGGCCAGCTTTGTAGATTGAATACAAGCAATGTGTCCAAAAGGATTTTTACATATAGACTAAACTCGTTTTACGACAACGCATGTAGCGTAAATCAGTTAGGCTTTATTCCAGAGGCTTCTCGCGTACTTAAAAAGTACTCTCTTGAACATGTCCTAATCCAATATAAAGAAACAGGAGAGTTTCCGTCAAAATTCTCATGGAACATTAAAATAAAGAAATGTGTTAACGCTAAAGCCGAGGCAGACTGGTATTTGCGCACGAATCATGACACCACTCTGCATAACTTTAGTATAATAAAACCGGTACTGGCAAACATTTCCGAACTTTGGCAATTGAGTAGGTTGGTACCATCAAGGGCTGAGCAATGTTGTAACTGTATCAAGGCCATATGCAATTTGTTCAGCGACACATTTACTAAACGTTGTATTCGCTGTGAGGCACCGGTTGACAATCTCATAGAGCATATATTTTGCAACTGTAGACATTCACTTCCTGTTCGGGTGAAAATATATGCATTGATCAGGCAGTACTGGGGAACGTTCGTGTTTCATCAATATCTACGGCTTGAGCCGAGCTTAAAAGTCGTATCACTTCTTACTGGCTTAAGACCAGTAGTTGAAAATAACTTTAGAAACCATCTCTTCTTAAAAAGCTCTGTAAAACTTTTAAGTGATGTATGGAGCTTGTTTCGAAACCGATATGGTGATTAAATCTAAGCATATCCATCTGCTATCTGAGTGCCAATATTTCACTCTCAAACATACTATTTCGTAGTTTAATTAAGCCTCTTACTGTCTTATTCTGTAAAACTAAACAAACATCGTAAGCATTTATCTCTTAAGCTAAGAATTCATGTATTTGATTGCAGAAACATCGATACGAAAACCAAACAGTTGGGATTCTAGGCAGCCGCAGTGTTACTCGGTGATTTTTTAGAATCTAAACTATTTGCAAATAACCATTTTTGTTCTTCAAGCATTTTTTACATGATTGGTAATTGGTTAAGTGATTGATTGATCGATGGTTTGATTGAATGATTAATTAATTTATTAAAGCATTCTTTCATTCATTCATTTATATATTCACTCGTTCATTCATTAATCCATTCATTCATTCATTCATTCAATCATTCATGCATCCATTCATTCATTTATTCATTATTTTGTCTTTCTCATATGTTCAGTCATTCGTGTATGTTTAGTTATAATTTTGTTTTTGTTGTGCATATGTGTCTGTATGTTGTCTTGTTTATTTCGTTCTCACATTTTCATCATGTATGGTGGCAAAATAAAAGCAAACAAAACCGTTCTTAGTCTACAATCATCAACGTCCGTCGCTGATAGTGAAAAATCTAATTTTCGCAATGGGAGGTTTCCAGGGAGGAGTGGGCGTTATCCGGACAGGGAAATGGTTTTCATGCCAGTGTCACCTCACTGGACGAGGAGTCAGAGTCCATGGGATTACAGCAACCATGCATGGTATTAAATCGGACTTCACCAGTAAATAACTATGACACATTTCTGAGCTGTGTTAATGAAAGTAGTCCACCGAATTTATCTGCTAATGAAGTTTATAGCGATAAGCTCGACCTATTCAATTTCCATGAAATGTTGATGAAGAATTGTTTATGTCCTGTATTTGATCTTGATTGTTGCAAATGTTTAATCCGTGAAGCTCGTATAATCTCCCTTATTATCTATCACATATGCCATCCGTATTCAACTATCTGTCTTAATCTAGATGACAACTTGGAGGTTGGTAGTCCATGCAACTATGACGACCCCTCAGTAGTTATCAGAAATGTTCAGTGTTTTATTAAACAAAAACGTACTGACATCCACCATTCTGTTCTTGAAAAGAAGAGCTCGGAAATGATTCACAATTGCACTGATGCCATAGCTGCTAATGTGTTAGAACCTGACGTTTCCTCGCATTCTTTTAATGACCAATGGTTTGGCAACAGAGGACTTAATATTGTACATTTGAATATTCACTTTTTATATCCCAAATTAGATGAAATTAAATTGTTAATAAGTCAGCATAAAGTAGATATTTTGTGCCTTTGTGAAACATTTCTAAATGAGACGTTTAGGGATACCGAATTGTCAATAGATAACTTCATTTTATTTCGAAAAGACAGGTGCTCACATGGTGGAGGATTACTAATTTACGTGAGAAATGATATACCATGTATTCGACGCCATGATATTGAAAATGGTTCTTTAGAGTCAATTTGGCTTGAGGTAAAAATACCGAATTCAAAAGCGTTTTTATTATCTAATGTTTATAGGCCTCCTTCATCCAAAAGTCAATGGCTATTAGATTTCAATGTTACTGTAGACAATGCTTTAACTGACGAAATAGAGTGCATAATTGTTGGAGATTTTAACATTGATGTACTCAGTGAATGTCCTCAGTCTAAAACATGGCTTGACCAGATGCAGGCGGTTAATTTTACTCAGCTAGTTAAATTTCCAACACGTGTAACTCAGGTATCTTCAATATTGATCGATCATGCCTTTTCTAATGTTCCTGATCATATAGTTAATGTGTCGGTCCCGTCTTTCTCCATTAGTGATCACTTTCCGGTATGCATAACTCGAAAAGTGTCTTCAAACTGCCAACAAGGTCCCGTTCACAAAACGATCTCTTATAGGTCTATGAAAAACTTTAATGTATCTCAGTTTCTAGAAGAAATGTGTAATCAACCCTGGTCTAATATTAATTTAATTGAAGACATTGATGAGGCGGTCGAAAAAATTATTGATATGTTTAAGTCTGTCATAGACTCACATGCGCCTCTCCGGAATAAACGCGTGAAAAGGAATAACCAACCTGGCTGGTTTAACAACGAAATACTCCAGGCAATAAAAATGCGTGACTTCTACCATAAAAAGTCCGATATCGATAATTATAAAATCTGGAGACAAACTGTTAAACGCCTTATTCTTGATTCCAAAACACGATTTTATCATGATACCATTAATTCTAATACCCACAACCCGAAACTTCTTTGGAATAGTCTGAACACGCTAACGGGTATGAAGACAAAAATTCAAACTAGTTTTATAAACGATACAGATGGTAAACCGATAACATGTCCGAACACTACTGCAAATGTCTTCAATGACTATTTTGCTTCTGTGTTTAAGAGTTTCCAGGGTAACTCCTCTAGTAATAGTCACTGTGTGTTAAATGCTTCAGCCGACCATGTCAACTGTCCTAGTTTCTCAATTCCATCTGTATCTCTTCAGTTTGTTGAACAACAACTCACCTCGTTAGATTGTAAAAAAGCAACAGGTTCAGATGGAATTAGCGCTAGATTTTTAAAAATATCAGCATCCATAATAGCCCCAACACTCACACAATTATTTAACCGAAGTATAGTATGTAGTGTGTATCCACAAGTTTTTAAGAAAGCTAAAGTAACTCCTATTTACAAGAAAGGTCCTAAAGAAGAAAAGTCGAATTACAGACCAATTTCAGTTTTACCAATCATTTCCTTGATTTTTGAAAGACATGTTAGTTCCTGTTTAAAGCAATTCATAGAAAATAACAACTTGTTCTACTCTAGACAATCAGGGTTTAGGTCCAATCATTCCTGCCAAACTGCCTTAGTAAAATTAATAGATGACTGGATTGCAGCCATCGATAGTAATGAGATTGTAGGTTCAATCTTCTTAGATCTGTCTAAGGCTTTTGACCTGGTTGATCACATGATACTCTTGGAAAAGTTAAAACATTTCAATATTAACCAAAAGACATGTTCATGGTTTGCCTCATACCTGCATAATAGATCTCAACAAACGCATGTATCTGGAGTAACCTCGCAGCTAACTTCTGTTTTATCTGGTGTACCACAAGGCTCAGTCTTAGGTCCTCTTTTATTTTTGATATTCATAAATGACCTACCATCTGCATGTACACATTCTGTTGCAGACATTTTTGCAGACGACACAACGCTGTCAGTACATAATGCTTCTCTCAACTTTGTAGCAAACTCGTTGAGTAAAGATCTATTTAACGTTAATGATTAGTGTGAAAAGAACAAAATGTCAATTAACGTTGCAAAAACTAAATCCATGTACATTACATCAAGATCTAAATCTGCAGGCATTCAAAATATTGCTCTGCCAATCCCATTTGGAAATGAAGAAATCCATTGCAGTCGTGAGGAGAAGTTACTCGGTGTCACCTTTGATGTATTTTTATCTTTTGATAGCCATATCAATAACATACTTAAAAAGTGTAACTCCTTATTATACCTCCTCTCAAGAATCAAAGTATTTCTAACTATACCATTGAGAAAAATGTTTTTTAACTCCTACATCTTACCTCATCTCGACTACTGTTGCGTTATTTGGGGAAACTGTTCAATATCGCAAGAACAAAAAATCATTCGTTTTCAAAAACGTGCAGCAAGGCTTATCCTTAATAAAGATAAAACTGCCCATTCAGCTGATCTCTTCAAAGAACTTAATTGGATGACTTTTCCGGAAAGAGTTACATTTCACAAAGCTACTCTAATGTTCAAAGTATTCAAAGGTTTGGCACCTGTATATTTATATGATTTTGTTCACACTAAAGTCAAATGTGCATGATAGAAATTTAAGGTCTTCATCACATTCTCAGTTATATTCTCCCAGACCAAAGTCTGAATTTTTCAGGAGGTCGTTTGCCTATTCTGGAGCTATGGTTTGGAATAACTTGCCTTTGAACATAAGAAATGCTCAATCACTTGCCTCATTTAAAACTTCATACCTTAAATGGGTTAAATTAGACAGATAGTGTAGTCACTTGTTAAGCTTCATAATGCTTCAAAATGTAATACATGTATAGTGATGAAAATTTGCTGCTCAGGGGTGAAAGTTCATTTCCCACTATAGTTTAAATTTATATAAACAAGGTAGATTACTGTACATGAAATTTATTACAAGGCGCCAAGGTTTCTATACGCCGCATATTGTAGTTTGCAGCTGAAGTAAGCTGTTCTTTACGTTTAATATGGGTTTATATCACTATTCCTAAGGTGCCAGTCTAACCATCGCTTTCCTTGACCCGTTACCATATATCGAAACGCCTTTAAGCGCATTCAATTTGTGCAGTCATAATTATTTACAAAAAGTTAAATAAGAATATTTGCTAGATCTATATCTTAGCAACTTAAGGCTGGCTGAAAAAAGGTTAATGCATCTTAAGGCGCATTCTGCTTTACTTTCAACCTGCTTTAAGTGATCACCTGTCTTCAAAACTTGAACTGAACTATGCCATGTGCGGTAAGGGGTTAATGTTGCGATGGTTTCATGTAGGCTTTGTTTTTGCTGCTGAACCCCTGATCGGCTGTTACACTATTAACCTTTAGCCCGCTAATTATGTCGATAGTAGTTTTTGCTGAAAGTGTAGACCCAGATGAGATACTTCCTTAAGAAGTTCTCTGATCAGAGTATACATTATTTGCTAGAAGAAGAAATTATTCTGAAATAGACAACATTCTAAGTTTTCAAATTCATAGTATTCTACTTTTAAATAAATGGTTTGAATAGTATCCATAAAATGAGGGGTAATTTTTTGAATATGCGTTGAGCTAAGGGTTAATGACTGAGCAAGGCCTTAGCTGCTTGTAAGGGCTTCTATGTATATAAGTTATGATATAAATATGGATCTTGATTAAAACCTACATGTTGCTTTAACCCTTTACTACATAGATATGTTTCATGAAAAATGTTTTATGTTCTCTAGTAGATGGTGACTTGAAGCGGGTTTAAAGTAAAACAGAGTGCACATTTAGGCTCATTTTGATTTACTTTCAACCTGGTTTAAGTGATCACCTTTCTTCAATACTAGAAATATACCATGGGGTAAAGGGTTTGAAGTATCTTTGGTATATTCCTTCCCGTTTGTTATGAAATTTCATTGATCTAGATCTTTGCTATTTGTCAAATCGTCGGGTTTTTTTGGCTTTATATTGCCTCTACCTATTCAATATTCATGTATAGATAACAAATCCTGAATTCTCATAATGACACTTGTGCATTATCATTTTCAGCTTAATCTTTAAAATGCTTTAAATAAACAGAGTAGTCCCTGTAGAGAGCTCCTACAGGAACTGTCTTTTCAGGGTCCACTCTGTTTGCAAAGGTTTAAAAATACTGATTTGTAATTGTGTTCCTTCATGTTGTATATATGTTAATTTTGTTTGTGGACCATATTGAAAATTGGTTTGTTTGTTCTATACCAAATATGTAATCCACATGAAATAAAGTCGTTATTATTATTATTATTATTATTATTATTATAAACAGTGAAGGCCCAGATCAGAGGGCTCCGAAAGGAGCCCTCTGATCAGGGTCTTCATTGTTTGTCCTAATGCCAAAAATGGACAAAAACAACCCTTAATAGCCAGAAATGGACTAGGCTAAAATGGAAACTGGAATTGTCCATTTAAAGTTTCAGGGAGGAAAGAGTTAAAGTATTAACCCTTCCAATGTTGTAACGTAATCCGCTTAAAACAATAGTAGTCAGATTTTTTAATTAATTTTGTTTGCCGGAGGCTTCAATATTGATAGTAGAATTAAAATATAACATGCTGATTAATCCATTGAACGTTTTATTTCTAATAGAAGTTTGAAACTCGTGTGAAATAGGAATGCACAATAAAAAGATAGCATCTGTTATTCTACCTGATGTCAGCTTCATGGGACAGTGGAGAAATGTTAATACAGTGCTCCCTCTCTTCAACGACACCCATTGGGAGACATAAATTGTGTGTGTTGTTCGGAGGGAGTAGTTAGAGGGAATGAAATTGGCTTACATTTGCAAACAGCTTGAATCCAGATAAGACGCCGCCTAACGCGGTGTCTGATCTTGATTCAAGCTGTTTGTCACTCGTCATTTAGGTTTTTATGTCAAAATGTCCATTATTCAACTTTGAGGAAAACAGCAGACGACAATTTCAAGCAGACAATATTGCAGCAGTAAAAGCGTAAGACATAACATTCCTGTGTAGGGAACTGCGTCAAGAGTCGTTTTAAGGAGAGGGTCGTTGTTTGGAGGACCGTTGTAGAGGGGAGCAGTGTATTTCGCAATAAACGCGTTTTAGGCTTAAACATCTGAACCATTGGCAAACAGTTTGGGCCCAGAATAGTCGCTGGGAAGTCGGTGTCTGATCTTGATCTAAACTTTTTACCAATATCAGTTAGTATTTCCCAATATAAGATACTGTTTACAAATTTTATACCAGATAATGTTTACAAATAACATGTTTTACTGTAGGAAACATACAAAAATACAATAATGTGTTTTTAAGCTAAACTATAACACGTGGTCCATTTTATATAATGATATACATAATATGAACAATAAAATTGCTGTCGTAAGGGTCTTATGAACTGAATCTTTAATGTATCTTCGATTTCAAAGAGAAGAACTTTATAAGCAGCATGCAGTTCTAATCATATAACTAAATATGTTGTATCTTTCATGTATTCTGTACAAATTTCTGAAATAAACACGTTTAAACAAATTAAATATTAGTTAACCCTTTCACTGCCACATTGTTCGTGAGATTTTTACCCCTTCGCCGTTTCATTGTTGTTTGCTTTAATTTTGTTGTCTGCAATATCGTTTCAAACATAATTTTAAGGAATTATGACTGACACAATTTCGATACGAGTGTCAAACTGTTTGGATCTTGATCAGACGCCGCGTTACTTAACTGTTTGAGAACACGTTTTAGGCGTCATTGAGAGTGAAAGGGTTAAGACCCAATTATCAGGACAAGGGTTAGATGGTTTGCCAAGGGATTTTGTTAAAATGAGAGTTTATCTGAATTATGGACCACCTGTAGACCATCTGCAAGTACTAACTATATAAGTTCGGAACTACATGTAGTACAGGGAAGAAGACATTATTCGCTCCCAATAGATGCATTTGTGCTCACCACCATTATTCATTGCTACAGTGGAGAATCTGTTATTCTTTCCTGTTTAAACGCAAACGTACGCAAACGCAAAGCGCTTAAACGTAGAAATGAACAACTTTTGGACAATTCTGATATTTCATGTTTATCTTGGTGGCAAACAGTTTGGAGCCTGATCAGACGCCGGATAACCCGGCGTCTGATCTGGCTCCAAACTGTTTGCACTGCAAATAATAGTTTTAGCGTAAACGCGTTTATTGGGAAAGAATAACAGATTCTCCACTGTAACACTTTGACTTCTTAATGTCATATTGCACTTGTACTTCGTTTCCTTTAACACTGCCAACTCAGGAACACTAACATAATAACGTAAAGCAAGGTAAAGCACTTACAAAAACGTATTGGGTTGAGTACACATACCAAATATAAAGCAAGTTTCACACACAGCTTCTGGTGACGAGTAAACATACCAAATATTAAGTCTCTATCACATCTAGTTCCAAAGTAATGACCAAGGTAAAAGTTGTGAACAGACAGACAAAAATAACAACAGACTGACGGACCCAAAAACAATATGCCCCGACGACGTCGTGCGGGGGCATAAAATTGCAGATGATAAAATTTTAATGAAGCGATAAGTGTCAGACGCTGTGTAAATTGATGTCTGATCAAATTGAAGTCGTTCGATATTTATGTTAATGTTACTTGGACCACAAAAGAAGTCGTTCTTCATTCGTGCTTGGACCAATTTGCATGAAATTTAAATTCAAATTATAATTATACCGGTAAGCAGGAAAAGAAATGCAAACATACGATAGCATGTCAGCGAATTGGTTAATCCCTTCACTGCCTTGTCCCGTGGGTCCATCGGGACCCCTCAATCTAATAATATTTTATTGCTCAATTAATTCACATATTCACACAAGCATCATGTAATTTGTTTAATATAAACAAAAGGGTTGGGCCACAAGTTATTGCAACATTAGATTCGGCCCCTTCACTGCCTTACCCCGAGTATAATGGTTATTTGAAAACAGTTTGGATCCTGATCAGCGCAACACAGCGTCTGATCAGGTTCGAAACTGTTTGTCACTCATTTCAATATTTAATAATTCAAAATACCTTAACTTTAAATTTGAGAAATAGTAGCAGAAGACAATTGTTTAAAAATGATGACGTCACGGCAGTAAAGAGGTTAACATCGCAAAAACGATTAAAGCATACTTTATGAAGCGTTTCTTTTCAACAACTAATATAACATAATTTGTTCAGTTTATTACCTAGACAGCTGAACGTTCAATGTCGTAATAATCTAACAGCTATGAACAGATATAAATAATAATGATAAAATGGTATATTCGGTCACAGCTCACGACCCTTCCTAATCACCGTATAGTGACGTTTATATTCCAACTTAAGAGTGGTGTCGGCTTCTCAACTTAACATTGGCGTCTGCCTCTGATATATGGAACATAGGCAAACAGTGTATAATCTGATCAGACGCCGCATTATGCGGCGTCTGACCAGAGTCTACACTGTTTGCTGATAGGAATTTCAATATAAAACAAAATGAAAATGAAATATTTTACTGTTCCATAACTGGCCATTAACTCCAGCTTCATAAATGACCATTGGCGTCTGCTTCTCAACTTACATTAGCGTCTGATTAATGACAAAACACTGGCTTCTGCTTCTCAAATTAAATTAGCGTCTGCTTCAACATACATAAGCGTCTGCTTCAACACTCAACACTCACATCTGCTTCTCAACTAACACAAGCGTCTGCTTCATAACTAAACACTGGCCTCCGATCTAAACTAACATAAGCGTCTGCTTCATAACTGAGCATTAGCGTTTGTTTCATTACTGATAACTGGCGTGTGTTTCGTAACTGAATAATGACGTCTGTTTCATAACTACACATTGGCGTCTGTTGCATAACTTAACATTTGCGTTTGCTTAATAACTAAACACGTCTTGCGTCTGTTCCATAACTGAACACTGGCGTCTGCTTCATAACTGATCAGTGGCGTCTGTTTCATAATTGAATATTGGCATCTGCTTCATAACTGAATATTGTCATCTGCTTCATAACTTAACATTGACGTCTGCTTCATAACTGATCAGTGGTGTCTGTTTCATAACTGATCAGTGGTGTCTGTTTCATAACTGAACATTGACGTCTGCTTCATAACTGATCAGTGGTGTCTGTTTCATAACTGAACATTGACGTCTGCTTCATAACTGAACATTGGCGGCTGTTTCATAACTAAACATTGGCGCTTATTTCATAATTGAATATTGCCGTCTGCTTCTAGCTGATCATTGTATAAATTAACATTGGCATCTGCTTCATAACTTAACACGGGCGTCTGCACCATTAGTGAACATTGACGTCTGCTTCATAACTGAACACAGGTGTCTGTTTCACAACTGAACATTAGCGTCTGCTTCATAACTGAATATTATCGTCTGCTCCATAACTAAACCTAGTCGTCTGCTTCATTACTGAACAGTGTCGTCTGCTTCATAACTGTAAAACGTTTTTTTGTCTTGCATTACTGAATTTTGTTATCTGCTCCGTAACTGAACATTGGCGTCTGCTTCATAACTGAACACTGACGTCTGTTTAATAAATGAACATTAGCGTCTGCTTCATAACTGAACATTTGGCGTCTGTTTGATAACAACTCATTGGCGTCTGTTTAACAACTGATCAGTGTCGTAAATTTCATAACTGAACATTGACGTCTGTTTCATAACTAAACATTGGCGTCTGTTTCATAACTAAACATTGGCGTCTGTTTTATAACTAAACATTGGCGTCTGTTTTATAACTAAACATTGGCGTCTGTTTCATAACTGAACTTTGGCGTCTGATTCATAACTTAACATTGACGTCTGCTTCATAACTGGACATTGTCGTCTGTTTGGCGTCTGTTTCATAACTGAACTTTGGCGTCTGATTCATAACTTAACATTGACGTCTGCTTCATAACTGGACATTGTCGTCTGTTTGGCGTCTGTTTCATAACTGAACATTGACGTCTGTTTCATAACTAAACATTGGCGTCTGTTTCATAACTAAACATTGGCGTCTGTTTTATAACTAAACATTGGCGTCTGTTTCATAACTGAACTTTGGCGTCTGATTCATAACTTAACATTGACGTCTGCTTCATAACTGGACATTGTCGTCTGTTTGGCGTCTGTTTCATAACTGAACATGGGTGTCTGCTTCATAACTTACAATTGAATCCCGCTTCATAACTAAATACTGGCGTCTGTATCATAGCAGAACAGCGGAGTCTTTTTCATAATTGAACATTGAAGTTTTACCATTGGCTTCTGCTTCATAACTGAACATTGGCGTCTGTTTCATACCTGAACATTGACGTCTGTTTCATAACTGAACATTGGCGTCTGCTTCATAATTGAACATCTACACAAGTCGTCAACATTTGTTTTTAATTACCATTGTCTCCGTGTTGTTAGATTGTTTTTTGCGTTTAGTTTCGTGATGTGTTACAGTGGAGAAGGCGTTATTCTTTTCCAATAAACGCGTTTACGCTATAAAAGTGGTTCCAATGCAAACATTTTGGAGCCAGATCAAACGCCGGGTCAACCGGCGTCTGATAAGGCTTCAAACTGTTTGCAATTCAGATTAAAATGAACATTCAGAAATGTCAACAAATTTTCATTTCTACATTTTCTATGATTAATTGAAATGCGTTTTGGGTTTTCGTTTGCGTTTAAACGGAAAAGAATAACGTTATCTCCGCTGCAACTTTGTGTATGGAGAAACTATTGAACATGTCTATTAGGTTTGACAAATGACATTTGAATACATTCTTTTCAAACCTAATGAAGCTATACACTTTCAGAACCCATAATATTACTTGATTGTATAGCGATGAAAATTAACTTTAAATACTTTAAATACTTTTACCAAACCTATCAAATGATATTTGACCCCATAACTCAATAAATACGCAATTCTTACGCCTTTAAGTTAGTCCTCTACATAAAAAATATTTTCACTTTATACAGTTGTGAATATGTCATATAAGAAATACTTTCTTGATCCAGCAGAAGGCTATTTCAATGCCTGCTACAGTGGAGAATCTGTTATTCTTTCCCAATAAACGCGTTTACGCTAAAACTATTATTTGCAGTGCAAACAGTTTGGAGCCAGATCAGACGCCGGGTAACCCGGCGTCTGATCAGGCTCCAAACTGTTTGCCACCAAGATAAACAAGAATTATCAGAATTGTCCAAAAGTTGTTATTTTCTACGTTTTAGTGCTTTGCGTTTGCGTACGTTTGCGTTTAAACGGGAAAGAATAACAGATTCTCCACTGTTTGGGTAAAGAAGAATGTGCTTTATGGCGCTAAACGCATTCTGATTTACTTTCAACATGCTCTCAGTGGTCACTTGTCTTCAAAACTAAAAGCATGCTATGGAGTAAAGGGTTACAGCGGTGATACGTTATTGTTTCCCAATAAGTTTACGCGTTCACGCTAAAATCATTATTTCCTATGCAAGCAGTTTGGAGCCAGAACGGACGCTCGCTTAAAATTGTACATTGTAACAGGTGTTTTTATCATTCAAATTCCATGAATTTTACTTGCACTTTTTTAAGTCAGTAATTTTTATTACTTTTGATAATTCTTTGAACACCTGGTGAAGAATGGTTATTGTGACATCTCCAAATTCAGTTCAAACACACATTCTTAAAATTGCATATCATACTGCAGTCATAGATGCTTGAATTTTGATTTATATACACAGTGGGAAGAGGCTATTCTTTCCCGTTGAAACGCAAACGAAACGCACTAAAAGAGAGAAAATGACAAACTTTGTGACAAATCTGACTATTCATTTTAATCTGAGTGGCAAACAGTTTGGAGTTTGATCAAACGCCGGGTTACCCGACGTCTGATTTTGCTCCAAACTGTTTGCAATGAAAAATATGGTTCTATCGTAAACGCGTTTATTGGGAACGAATAACGTTTTCTCCACTGTACACTAAAAGAACCTGTATATTACGACCACTAAAGTGTGATCGTTATTAGGTATTAAAGGGACTCGTAACCGGATGGCGTACTTGTCAAAATAAAATAAAATACTCAAATAAAAGCAAATTTGTGGCATAATTTGGCTTCTGACATTTAAAAAATATGATCAATCCAAAAAAAGTCTCAAGAATTGTCACCGAATCTTAGTTTCTTTTAGATATTTTCCATCGTTTTTCTATAGCGTTAGTAGACGGTATAGTTGTTGTTGTTGCTTCTCTACACGGGCTCAGACATAAACCCGAGCCGAATAATGTACTATCAATCGCTATCAGTGAAGTACATTAATTCGCTACCATATATATAGATTGCGCCAGTAGCCGCGTGGGTAAAGGCGTTTCCTTTTTTCATGTTTTTCTCCGCATGGAGGGTCACGGGTTCGAATCCCACTAGAGCTTCTTTTCTTTTTTTTGAAATGCATTTTTTAACAGAATTAATTATCCTAAACTAAATCTTACCCATTTATGTAAGCATTTGACAGATATTTACAAAGTACTATTTTTAATGCTAAATCCGGTTGCGAGCCTCTTTAAGGCAAATTGCTGTTTAAAGCAAGATGAAGGTAAAACAGAACGCTCCTACATGTATAGAAACTTTCGATTTACTTTCACCTTCATGATACATATCTATGGAGTAAAGGGTTAAAACATTGATACTTATACAGTTGAGGAAACGTTATTCTTTCCCAATAAACCCGTTTACGCTAAATCTATTATTTCCATTGCAAACTGTTTGCCGCCAAGATAAACATGATTATCAGAATTGTCCAAAAATTATATTTTTCTACGTTTTAGTGCTTTGCGTTTACGTTTCGTTTGCGTTTAAACGGGAAAGAATAACGTTGTCTCCACTGTAGCAGGATAAAAGTAGAACGGGTTTGACTATTGCTCAACACTAATTGTTATTCAAACAAACAAAGAATCAGCAATTTATTTTAAACAGTTGTCTTTTTATATTTTTTATTGAAAAGCATTGGCGTTTCTTTCCGTTTAATCCTTTATCCCAAAAGATGTTTATAGTCTTGTAGACAGGTGACCCTTTAAAGAGGGTTGAAAGTAGAGCAGAGTTAATGCATTAGTGCGGATACTGCTTTACTTTCATCCTGCTTTAAGCTGTGGTCTATAAGAATACAGAAACTACTTCTTATAGTGCATATCTATGGCCGTCTAAAGTAGCTCATTTTTCTTCAGTGGAGGAATAAACATTTAAAGGCGTAAAATGCGTCTATTGATAGTGTAATGGATTAACTCATTTATGCCCACGATCCTATATATGGGACATAGGCAAACAGTGTAGACTCTGAACAGACGCCGCATTATGCGGCGTCTGATCAAAGTCTACACTGTTTGCTGATAGGAATTTTAATATAAAACAAAATAAAAATGAAAAATTTGACCGGGCATCCCTTTGATAAAAAAATGACTAATCCATTATATTAATATGGAAGAATCCACTGGGTATGAAAGGGTTAAAGAGGAAATAATAACGTGCATTCCTCAACTGCATGGCCTGGTTGTTATACAAGGACGCAAAACCACAACCATCTACCCATCTGTCAGTCATTTTTAATGCACTGATTATTTTATTTGAAAATATTTTCATACCTAGTAAATTATACTTTGTCAATTCTCAAGTTTTACTTCAATCGCAGGTGCTGAACTTATATAACCTCGCTGTGAGGAAATACAAGTCTTAGCGACCGTGTGAACAGTCAAGACCAAACACAGCCGATAAGGCCGCTGAACGGGATCAACATATTTTATCAATCACCAATGCACGGAGTTTTGTTGTCTGCTTTAAAGAATTAACCGCCATAATGTTTGTAAAAGTTGTTCAAGGTTAAATATAAGGCCTGTACTTGCAATAAGTATTCTCTAGTTTAGTACTGTTGTATTGTATTAACTATTGTTGCAGGGTCACATTATACGGCAGTGTGGCAGAAAAAATACAGTGGAGAATACAGTGGAGAATCTGTTATTCTTTCCCGTTTAAACGCAATCGTACGCAAACGCAAATCACTAAAACGTAGAAAATAACAACTTTTGGACAATTCTGATAATTCTTGTATATCTTGGTGGCAAACAGTTTGGAGCCTGATCAGACGCCGGGTTACCCGGCGTCTGATCTGGCTCCAAACTGTTTGCACTGCAAATAATAGTTTTAGCGTAAACGCGTTTATTGGGAAATAATAACAGATTCTCCACTGTACATGAACCTTTCCCGTTTAAACGTAAAACAAATGCACACACGCAACGCAATAAAATGTAGAAAATACGACTACTTTTTTTAAAACTGTTTAACCATTTATTTTATTCGGAAAGGCAAAAATGTTGGAGCCTGATCAGATGTTGAGTTATCCGGTGTTTGATATGACTCCAAACTTTTTGCAATTAACATTATCGTTTTAACATAATTTTTTATATGTGTTTATTGGCAATAATAACACGTCTTCCATATTATTATTATTATTATTATTATACCAGATTTATATAGCGCTCTTTTCACACAGGGATTGTGCGTTCAAAAGCGCTTTACATGAAATAACACATATGTACCTAAAAATCGTGAAAAGACAAAATAACTACAATTAGATCTGAAATAAAACATGAATAAACATATAAAAGACAGTCCCCCAAAACGGCGATCACATTACCCCAATCAATCAGCAATGAACCGACCGGCTAAGTATTGCCGACTGATATAAATAATGGTAGAGCGCCCAATGCAGGCCATCGACAAAACACAAATTACTATAATTAGATCTAAAATAAATAAGAATAAACATACAAAAGACAGCCCCCAAAACGGCAATCACACTACCCCCATCAATCAGCAATGAACCAACCGGCTAAAGATTGCCGACCAATAGAAATAATAGCAGAGCGCCCAATGCAGACCATCTAATGTAACATAACTAGGAATAATAGCATGCGACCATAACTAAAAACTCTATAGAAGATCAATAACATTATTAAAAATGGTGAAAGCTGTCCACGAATTGTACCACAGACCACGCCAGCTGGTTTCAAAAGAGATCAGAGTTGTATCCCTACCATCAAAGATCCACCGGACAGGCAATGGTCAACAGTACAACCCCAGAACTAAACATTAGACCCATAACATATACAGAATGAACACAGCCCTAGGGTAGCAGTCATCTACCCTCTCCACCCCACACCCGCGGGACCTACATGTTCCATGGCTGAAATTACACCCTTACTTTATAAAACATCAAGATAAGAAGCTGTCCCTGAATTATACCGCAAACCCCAAGCCAGTCGGTTTCAAAGAGATCAGGGGCAATCCCTACCATCAAGATCCACCGAACAGGCATGGGCAAACGGTACAATTCCAGAACTCCCATTTAGACCCACAATATCTACAGCAAGAACATGGCCCGGAGGTAGCAGTCATCCATTTCCTAATGTGTTCTAATAATAAATATTATTGCACTTGTTGTCTGACTAGGATCCAATGTGTTTGCAAAATCGACTGTAGCCGCTTTTGACTGAAGGGGGTTAAAGTATTACAGTTGAGAAAACGTTATTCTATCCCGTTTAAACGCAAACGAAACGCAAACTCAAAGCACTTAAGCGTAGAAAAATACAACTGTTGTATAATTCTGACAATTCAGATTGATCTGAGTGTCAAACAGTCTGGCTCCAAACTGTTTGCAATGGAAATAATAGTTTTTGTAAACGCGTTTATTGGGAAAGAATAACGTTTTCTCCATTGTAGATACCGACCTACAATGGAGAAGACGTTTTTTCTTTACCGTTTAAACGAAACACACGCGCAATTTAATAAAATATAGGAAACAAACAATTCATTTTGATCTTGGTGGCAAAAAGTTTGGAGCGAGATCAGACGCCGGTTACCCGACGTCTGATCTCGCTCCAAACTTTTTGCAATGGAAATAATCGTTTTATGAGAAACGAGTTTATTTGGAAAGAATAACCTACTACGCCAGATATTCAAGCATTTGGGCGTTCGCACTCAATATGCCAGGTGTCATGATTGTGAATTCTGTTGGTAAAATTAATGTTCTGTTCAGTTCATTAAGTATCTTCCTTTAACTTCGAGCCTTAAAAGTAGAGCAAATACCCCGTCACAGTTCCGCTTTTACAGTGGATAACACGTGATGAATTCATGTTATTAATGTAGAAAAATGCAATAGCTTTAAAAAATTCTTTCGATGTATTCTATCAGAGAGTCAAGCACTTTGGAGTCTGGTCAGACACCTGACTGTTCGGCGTCTGATCATGCTCCAAACTGTTTATTATGAATACAATCGATTTGAGGACAAACGAGTTTGTTGGGAAATAATGACGTCTACTTAACGTAAATACTCAAAATAATATTTGTTTTGCCTTTTTAGGCGAATGACTGCTTAAAGCAATAGAGAGATGAAGCAGAAAGATGCTAAAGGAATATCGGCATTACTGTTGTCTTTAGTAAATGTCCCGGTTGTCTTAAAAGACTTACAATTCGCATTATTTAGAAGTTTAAACACGCTGAGCCAGAAATCTATATTAACCGAAATGTTTTGTGTTTTCTTGGTCCAGAAGGTGTCGATTTTAAGAAGTTTAAATATGCACTAAATGTTACAATTGCTAGTAAATCAGTGAAATTGTGCAATAAAAATTGTTAGCATATTGTGAAAAATATGTATTATCCTGTGATGATCTATGCTATAGCGCTGACGGGTTTTGTGACCTTATTTCCCTATTTATTTAAAGTATTATGTTAAATTCGGTGTATATGTGTCTTCAAGTGCATATTTATCCCCGAAAGTTTACTTTACAATTACGTCAACTCCATGTTTAACCCGTTTACGCCCAGTGAATTCTTCAATGTTTATATATTGGACTAGTCCAATTTTTATCAAAGGGATGCCTTGTCAAAATGGCATTTTCATTTTGTTTTATATTGACATTCCTATCAGCAAACAGTGTAGACTCTGATCAGACGACGCATAATGCGGCGTCTGATCAGAGTCTACACTGTTTGCCTATGTCCCATATATGAGATCGTGGGTACAAATGGGTTAAGACGTTTTACAATGTTTTTAATGTTACAATTGCTAGTAAATCAGTAAAAATGTGCAATAAAAAGTGTTAGCACATTGTGAAAAACATATATACATGTATATACTATTTTGTGATGATCTATACTGTATCCCTGACGGGTTTTGTGACCTTATTTCATTATTTATTTAGGTATAAAGTATGATGTTAAATTGGTGTATATAAGTCTTCAAGTGCATATTAACTCGTTTATCTAAGAAACTTTACTTTCTAATAACGTCTACTCCGTGTTTAAATATTAAGGTTTTTAGATAATGTATTGCAAAACCAGGGCTGCCATAAGTTGATCTTGCAAAATCCTAAGATTTCTAAAAAAAAATATTTTTCAAGCGTGATCACTTAAGGCAGGATGAAAGTTAAGCAGAATGCGCCTAAAGGCGCATTCTGCTTTACTTTCAGCCTGCTTTAAGCTACCATCTGTAGGGACAAATAACCAAAGATTCTAGAAAAATCCGGAAAAATGGCAGCTATGCAAAATTGCAGACAGTGTAGAGGCTGATCAGAGAGCTCCTGTATACTGTTGAAGCCTTTCAGGGTTTTCACTATTGTGTGTACTAAGGACATAATTTGTGAGTATCTTGATTGCTGCAAACATAAGCCGTCGAATGGACACAACTGTGATGATGATGACAACAAGGACGACGACGACAATGATGATAATGACCACGATGAAGACGATCAAAAATGGTTATAGTTAATAGTTAAATTGTATCACCATCTTCATCATCAGCAGCAGCAGCATTCTTATTAATAATAATAATAATGATAATAATAATATTATATTATTTTCACTATCATTATTGCATTTATTATCAAATAATTATTACATATCCCATATTTATTATTATCATTATTATTATAATTATTATTATTATATTTACTACTACTACTACTGCTTCTACTACTACTACTACTACTTCTATTACTACTACTACTACTACTACTTCTATCATCATTATTATCATTTTTATTATATTGGTAGTAGTAGCAGCAGTAGTAGAAGCAGTAGCAGTATCATTACATGTTCTATCATTATTGGAAGTATTATTACATGTTGTATTATAATCAACATCATCATCAGCTGTATTATGAGCATCACTATGAGTTTCAAGATGTTTTGATGCAATCATGTGAAAAATGCCTGTGTATTCGGGCTTGTCAGAGAAATGGGTTAAGCTGTATAGACTTTTCACAATATTTACATCAAACAAAATTAACCACAGCGCTGCCTCATTGTCCAGGGTGTCGGTCGTTCGCCGTAGATCCGCTTATAGGAGACTTTTAAAGCTCTATCGCAATGTCGGATCAATTCGCACAATAACGATGCAACCCCTCCCTCTCCACCCCCGCCAAAGGAGGTCGCCATATTATTTTCCTTTTTTTCACATAGTCCGTCATTAAGCAGCCACCGGCCTTTGGTTGCCCCTAAACTGCCTTAGCATTAAGGCATTTTGGTTTAGTCGATCAAGAGATGTTGTACTTAAACATATACGCACAAGCGCACGCATAGAAAGGCAGAGGGAGAACACAATACTAGTTTGATGCCCAAAAAGCATCGTTTTGGAACTGTTCTGCGCTAGTTTAACCCATTTGTGCCCACGATCCCATATATGGGACATAGGCAAACAGTGTAGACTCTGATCAGACGCGGCATTATGCGGCGTCTGATCAGAGTATACACTGTTTGCTGATAGGAATTTCAATATAAAACAAAATGAAAATGAAAATTTTGACCAGGGCATACCTTTGATAAAAAACAATTTGACTAATCCAATATATAAATATGGAAGAGTCCACTTTGTATAATAGGGTTAAGTATGTACGTCCGCCAGTGTGTGCGTACTAGCGTGCGTGTACCTCATGGCTGGAGTATATATCAGCAAGTGGTTCAAAACTTGGCGGATTGTCGTGTGGGATATTCAAAGTACATGTACAAAAATGGCATGACCATTACCACTTTGACTTCATCAATTACAGAAAAGGCTTGTCCGGGCATATTTCATACACCACACCGAGCTAGGGATATCACATTTCAAATGCGTATGCATCTTGTCGTCACAAATGTGTCGAGTACACTTTTCAGATCACTGTGACATTGACCTTGACCGTTGACCTCAGTTATGGTAGGGCGTATTCGGATGGTATTTCCTATACCACATCAGCTATTAAAGGATAACAACTCTGGCGTATGAGTGTATCTTGGGATGGTGGGGCGGCGAATACAACTTTCAGGACATTGTGATCTTGACCTTGACCTTTTACCTTAGTCACATAAAAAACCCTATCCGTAGCATTTTTACTATACATGTACATGTACTCCATTAACTAGGCTTTGACCTGAATTATAGAAGAGCATGTTCCAAGTTCAGCTAGGGATGCTGAAGTTGTTAAGGAGTACATCTGAGGACATTGGAGAGGCGCGTGCCATTTCCAGATGATTTGTATCAGTATATCTGCAGGCGTGACTACAGCAACAAAATACACTGGTCAGTGCCCTTGCATTAATATAGGGCGCTTGCTTCTTACTGTCACACTTTCTTGTTCTATGTGTGTGTGTCTTTCTATTTGGTTGTACTTTAAAATCTCTTTATTATACCACTAAATTGTGATATTTATTAGGTGTTTACGACAGGTGACTGCTTAAAGCAAGGTGACAGTAAAAAGGAATGGTAGGAGCTTTCTGTTATACTTTCACCTTGCTTTAAGTTGTCACCTGCATTTTAGTTGTTGTAATAGAGATGTTTAACCTCTCTGTCTGTCTGCCTCTCTTTATATCTCTCTTTTTATCTTGTTTATCTCATTTACATTAAGTACATGTAACATATGCTAGGGCGCGTGTTCGCGTTCTAAAAAATAACAACGAAAGTCTCGATCCGAGCCTGGACAATGGTAAGGTTACTTTACACTTTCAACATAAAAAGATCAAGGAGAACTAAAATGGCTCTACTAAATCTGGATTAGTTCCACACAGGCGCTCAAACACCCTATATGTGTTAAGTTGTTAACCCTTTCAACCCTAAATGTCTCTTTTCGGGTATTTATTATCCTTTTGGACTCTTCCAGTACAGATATTTTGAACCAGTCTACTGTTGCATTTTTGATATGACAATCAAAACGAATGAAAATACCAAACAGTGCAGACCCTGGTCAGAGGGCTCCTACAGGAGCCCTCTGATCAGGGTCTACACTGTTTGCATATGTAATCAGTAATCTCTACAAAGGGCTATAGGGTTGAAAGGGTTAAGCATAGTGTTAAATGAAAAAAGTGAATTTAAGAAATTTAGAGAATGCTCCCTCTTGAGGGCGTTCACCAATTAAACTTTAAATGGAAATATTACAGTTTCAAGTTAACTCTAGTCCATCTTTGGCTATTTAAGGTTCATTTTAACAATATAATTTAGGAGTCATCTGAACAGGGTCTACACTGTTTGCATAGGACAAGTGTGTCCTTCACAGGTACACTGTTTGTTAATTACGAGTATCACCGTCGCTAGGGTTGAACGTATTATTGCCCACCCAAGAGAATGTTGTTTTTAAGTGTCAAGTTTTATCAATCCATTCACTGCCTTACCCCGAGCACAACAGTTTTTTACAAACAGTTTGGATCCTGTTCAGACGCCGCGTTAAGCGGCGTCTGATCAGGATCCAAACTGTTTGACACTCATTTCAATATTTATTTAGTTAAAATATCAAAAATTAAAATTTAAGAAATAAAAGCAGACGACAATTGTTTAAAAATGATGACGTCACGGCAATGAAGGTGTTGAATGAACTCAATGACCACTAAATGTCAATTAACATTTCCAGTTTCCAATTAACTCGTCCAACACTATGGACCTGTTTAAAATATACTCATTACATTTGCAAACAGTGTTGGCCCAAATCCATGCTGTTTGCAATACAGCAAATCCTCTCTATTGCGACACCTAATCATGTTAATTATAAGGTGTTTACGATATATGACTGTTTAAAGCAAGGTGACAGTAAACCAGAAAGCTCTCTATTTTCACTGCCACTTTGCTTTAAGCTGCCAGTACGTTCTTTATACAACCAATAAGCCTTTATTGTAGTGGTCGAAATAAAGAGGTTTTACCGTATTTATCATAAATTCGCTCACAGGGTGTAGAGATTTGAGCAGACATTTACATGAATCAAGATTCAAATGTTTTATTGTAACTTAATACCATATTATTGTAACTTCAATCGTTCTTCTGCCGAATATACTTATACATGTATGAAATCAATAAAGTGGAGAAAGTGTTCTTTTTTTCCACCAAAGGCGTTTATTCAAAATCGTTTGTTTCAGTAGCCCGGCGTCTGATCGGTCTCCAAACTATTTGCCATTCAGATAAAAATGAGCATTCAGAAGTGTAATGCTGATATAGTGTGCCCATTAAAAGCTTAAAACTTCAGGCGCCGTGTCTGATCAGGGTCTTTGTCGTTCAGATCTTGGTAAAGTGATGATCTTGTACTTTTCTACATCTTATTCAGTTCGTTGCAATTACTTTCGTTTCAACGTGAAGAGATAACCAATTCCTCATTGTACCAGTGTTAAGTTTGTACCCAGTACCCAACCTAGCTACTTAACGAGCAGAACGTTATACATGTAGTTGTTGTCATAAAGACTCTATTTCACCAAGTTTCTATTTAACTCATTTGACCCTAGCGACTAGTATGCTCGTCCTTTATAAACGGTGAATATGTAAAGAGTATATCTTTACCTATGCAAACAGCATACATCCAGATCAGAGGGCTCATAATGGGTCCCTCTCGTCAGGATTGTCATTTTGCAATAAATTGTACGAAGATACCTTAACCCTTTTTCGTCAAGTGGATTCTTCCATGCTTATATATTGGATAAGTCCATTTTTTATCAAATGGATGCCCGGTCAAAATTTTCATTTTCATTTTGTTTTATATTGAAATTCTTATTAGCAAACAGTGTAGACTCTGATCGGACGCCGCATAATGCGGCGTCTGATCAGAGTCTACACTGTTTGCCTATGTCCCATATATTGGATCGTGGGCACATATCGGTAAAAAAGTCAAGACTGGCCTATGGTCTATACATGTAGATCTATACTTCATTGTTGAGAACTGGTTTTTACACTTGACGTTTCATAGGTGATGAGAGTTGAGTTATTTTGACTGCAGAAAACCTCAACCCATTCTCTACTGGTCAGGATCCAAAATGTTTGACACCCATAAAAACAATCTTTATGTTTAAAAACTTATTAATTCCAAACTTTATAAAGAAAAGCAGGCGCATAATTCAAGACGAAGATAATATTGTTACTTCAACTTATATCTGTATGTCATACAGGGACATGGTGTTTCTGCTTTACTCCCAACTTGCTTTCAGGATGCAGATAATGGGTTAAAGACGCTGATTATACCTAAAATTTGTATTTCTAAATGGACGCCAAGCGCTTTTTTCGACACATAAATATTATATTGTGAAAAAAACGTCCTTTGTTACATTTGTACAGTGCAGAAAACGCCATCCCTCCCGATTAAATGCGTACGAAACGCAAACGCAATGTTCTAAACTGAAGAAATTTACATTGTACAACTTTCTGAAATTCTCATGAATGACTTTAGTCTGGGTGTCAAATAGTTTTGAGCCTGACCAGACGCCGAGATATCCGGCGTCTGATCTGGCTCCAAAGCGTTTGCAATCATTAGTGTAATCGCGTTAATAGGGAAAGGAACAACGCGTTCTTCATTGTATATGTATAGGTCACGGAACCATTAGAAAATAACCAATGATTACATTTGACCCATGATAAATAATTGCACTACAAACCGTGCAGATCAACATCAAACGCCGCATCAGAGACGCAGCAACTAGAATTAGTCTACACTGTTTGACAATCATACAGCATTATATTTCTTACTATGATGGCTAGTCTTATTCTACACTGTTTTGCAAAGCAATAACTATTTTCAAAAGTAATGGCTCATATTATTATGTAATTATGATAATTCACATATATATGTTTATTTTCAAAATTAAAGCAATGCTACGAAATAAAAAAAAGTCGGTTATGCGTCAGAAATCGCAAGCTTGCGGTTTTTAGATATGTGATCAAAGCATAAATATAAATACCATAAATTGATGTTTGATGGTCTATTTTATATAAAAACAAATCATGTTAAATGTACTTTGTACAAGTAAAGCACATTTTCTTGAATTATGAATGTTTACTTTTATTTACACAAAATTTAATGTACAAAAAGATTGTCAGCGACTTTAACATTAAATCGAGTTTAATTGAATTGAATTGAACATATTTGAAATACGTTGAACATGTTCTATCGATTAACCCTTAACCAAGGCTTATAGCATGTTTCTCATTTTTGAAGACAGTTGATCACTTAAAGCAAGTTGAAAGCAAAGCAGAATGCGTCTGAAGACGCATTCTGCTTTACTTTCAGCCTTCTTAAGCTCCATGTACCATCTGCTAGAATTTGGGAATTACATGTATTTCTTGTGTTGCATATTCATGACAGAATAAATTGGAACTATTTTCTTCAGTAGCGGAATAATTGGTAGGTGTAAAAGGCATATTTATGGGGTAATGGGTTAAATAGCAGGTTCTAAACAACTGGCACATGTTCTGTCGATTAAAGCTCAAGTGTTATACTATTGAACAGACCATAGCATGTCTATTGTAGACAAAATCAATCCAATTACGAAGGTGTAAAAAGTAAGTTGATATTAATCGGTTTATATATTTATTTGTATAACTTTACAATAGGTAACAAATTATTACATAAACTTTCTCTCACACACAAAACAGAATGTCATGGCATGTAAATCTATTAATACGATACATAAAAATACAAACGAAAACATAATAATCTGAAATGAAAACAATGATATATATTTTTGTATTTATCACCGTATTAATTGCATTAGCCGGTCCATTGGTACTGACTACCTCGTCAAATATGTTACAAAGTAAATACGCAAATATCTAAATATGACCGAATTCTGCGAGTTATTATTTGTTTATACAGTAGAACCCCGCTATTAAATGATATTTTAAAACGCGCAGTGTTGCCGCTGACAGCATGTTAATGCTTAAAGCAGGAAAAAGTAATACAGAAAGTTCCTAATGGAGCTTTCTGTTTTACTTATATCCTGCTTTTAGTTTCCACTTTACGCTTTCAGTATATGCCTTAATTATTGGATTAAGCGTTACTCTTTCCCGTTCAAACGAAACTGACCGCAAACGGAATGAAATAAAATGGCGAAAATGACAACTTCTTAATAATATTAACAACTCATTTTATCTGAATGGCAAACAGTTTGGAGCCGGACCAGACGCCGGGTAACCCGGCGTCTGATCTGGCTCCAAATTGTTTGCTGTTGATATAATTGTTTTAAAACAAACGTGTTTAAAGTGACATAATAACGTCTTATCCACTGTACACAGGTTGTACTGTATGTACATAATCTCAAGTCAAGGCAGACAGTTTCTCCTTACTCTATGAATTATTGTCAAATGATTTCTCACTTCAATAAGTTTTTATGACATAGTCTTATGGAAGAATTAATGGGCAAAATATAACCTGTTTAACCCTTTCCCTTATAGAAGCGACTTTTAGCACATTCATTTTATTCATCCGCTGCAGAAAATAGTTCCAAATTATACTGTAATGAATATGTGTCATATTAAATTCTTTCCTTATTCTAGCAGTTAATAGCTTAAATCAGGCTGAAAGTAAAGCAGAATGCGCCTTAGGGCGCATTCTGCTTTACTTTCAACCTGCTTTAAGTAGTCCCATATCTTCAATACTAGAAACAATGCTATCAGGTAAAGGGTTAATAGTAATTTCTGCTGATAAGAACACAATCGTAGTTTGAAAAGGAGAAAGAGTACAATGGAGAAGACGTTATTAATTATGAGTACACTTTATCCTAAACTTATTATTTCCAAGGCCAACAGCTGGAGCCAGATCAGAGGCCTTATAACACGGTGTCTGAACAAGCTTCAAACTGTTTGCCACTCATAATAAAATGAAACTGTATGCAATCGTTGTCACGAAGTGAGGAAGACGTTTTCTTTGCCAATAAAACAAACTCATTCATGCTTTTAATCTGTGTCTATTGCAAACAATTTGGAGCTAGATCAGGCAACGGGTAACCCAGCGTCAGATCAGAGAGTAAACTGTTAGCTATTTACATTAAAAACGGGCACTGTTTTAATCTAACAGTTTGTATTCATTGCGTCTGAGTTCGTTGGCGTTTAAACAGGGAATAATAACTCCTTCTCCTTGTGTCGGTGACGATGTGATGGATAACGTTGACATAGTCGTACCTTCAGTTGCACTTTGCGAAAAGAATGTGCAAGATGTACAGAAAATGCATGATCACAAATGCATCAAATAATTACAAAAAGGTGTACAGTGGAGAATACGCTATTCGTTCCCGTTTAAACAGTTACACAAACACAATGCACTTAAATGTAAAACAAAAATTACGTTTGTTTGATATTTCTTACTATTTATTTTAAGCTTTGTGGCAAAAGATTTGGAACCTGGTCAGACGCCGGGTAACCCCGTCTCATCTAGATCCAAACCTTATTGGAATGGAAATAATAGCAAACGTGTGTATGTAAACACGTTTATTGGGAAAGAATAACGTTTTCTATCCTGAAATAAACATTACTGAAACGAATGACTAAGTGTACATTGTATTCTACTCTACACTTACCATGTCATATAATATTCTTAAGAAGAATTAGCAAGCAGTTTGGACAATCTTCGGGTTTTCGAAATATATCAATAACAATATTCAAGTTAACGAAAATTTGAAAATTACAGTTTCCCTAATATTTTTACTCGATGGCTCAGAATCCCAGCGGCATGGCGTGAGCCATTTCACGAAAACAATTGTGATTTTTAATCTGGTTCTAGATACTGTATTTGAAATATCAGAAACCTACTTTTTGTGACGTGGTTTGTTTTAATATTCAGTGCAACCCCGCTTTTTCCGCCAATTAGTGGATTGTTAAACATCCTGTTTAACCCTCTCATGATCAAATTTATCGAGATAATTTTTACCCCTTCACCGCCATATTGTTGTCCGCTTAAATATTGTTGTCTGCAATCTCGTTTTAAAGTTATATTTATGGTAGTATAACTGACGTAATTCCAAAACAAATGACAAACAGTTTTTATTTGACGTTACGCGGCGTCTGCTCAGGATCAAAACTGTTTGCACATGCGCTTTATGACGTCATTGAGAGTGAAAGGGTTAAAGTATGAGGGAAGTTAATCAGGAAACTTGATTGGCAATTACAAGCATTTTGGATACTGACCGAACGATGAGAAGATCTAATCAGAATGGGAACTAGTTTTCGCTTAACTCGTTTTCTGGTATTATTATACACATATCTATTAAACTTGGCAGATAACAATCTCAAATTAGACGACATTTTCAACCATCAATGGCTTAATATCTGATATTAATCTCTAGTGTTTTACCGGTCCATTTACCACAGACTCGCATCATGTGCATAAAATCTACGCCCTTTTACGGAACATAAGTATGTAGGTTTATGTTTCATAAACGTTAACCCCTTCACTGTCTTACCCCGAGTACAATAGATACATTGTATTTGCAAACAATTTAGAGTATGGTCAGACGCCGTGTCACTAGGCGTCTGATCAGGATCTAAACCGTATTGGTCATTTCAACTATTTCTTTAGTCAAAATACCTAAAGTTTAACTGAGAGAAACGAAAGCTGTCTAAAATTAATGACGGCATGGCAGTGAAGCGGTTATTAGGGATATATGATAGTAGATACAAAACTTGTGAAAATATCACCCAAAAGGACAAAAGCAGTTATCACTGTAAGTAGCAGCTTAATGCAGGACAAAGTTAATGCAGAAAGCTCCAACAGGAACGTTGTGCTTTAACTTGGTCCTGTATAAAGCAGTAAAATGTCCTTTAAAGAATCCATATTGCACAGAGAGATCGTGAAACAGACTTTTGATTTACGTTAGGTTCGCCCTGTATACTCTTCTAAATCCACAACCATTGCATGTGTGTGTTTTATCACCTACTAATTCTGTCCATGATAACTGATTAACATAAATTATCTAGCCCATTTTTTGCAAAAGAGTTATAAAACCCTCTTTAAAATGGAATCCCTGCACACATTGATCCTGGTTCAGTAGAGAAAACGTTATTCTTTCACAATAAACGAGTTTACGCTTAAACTATTACTGCCATTGCAAACAGTTTGGAGCGGCAGATCAGACGCCGGGTAACCCGGCGTCTGAGATGGCTCCAAACTGTTTGTCACTCAGACTTACATTATTAGTTAATGTCATCATTTTGCGTTTAAACGGGAAAGAATAACGTTTTCTCCACTGTACGCAATACACGTGACCTAGAACCACGCTTGTCGCATGCAACATGGTAAAGGTAATTATTTCATTAACAAACAATTAATATCGCGTGTAAGTATGCTATATTGTACTATGATACGAAAAAAACGCTTTTATAGATGTAACGCTCGTGAATTTTCAAACATAAACTTATCCAGGATGTGTAAAGCAAAAGGTTGCTGTTTTCGGAAATTATCAATGTCAAAATGTTATATTTATAATTTCCTTAAAAACAGTGAGCCCGAGTCTCTAACGCCTTCTAGAGTTTGAAACGAAACGAAATGCAATGCAATGAAATTGCTTAAAATGATAGCTTATTCAAAATGATGATAGATTCTATATTTTACACTTAGTGGAAAACAGTTTGGAGCGTGATCGGACGCCGTATTACACGGGGTCTGATCTAACTCCTAACTATTTTCAACGGTTTTCAAATAGTTTTAGCACATCCAAGCATTAACCCCTTCACTGCTATGACGTCATAAAAAATGGTACAATTATCGTCTGCTTTTATTTTTTTTATAAAATCTAATGTTTAGGGATTTTGACTCTAGAAATATTAAAAAGAGTTTCAAACAGTTTTGGACCTGATCAGACGCCGCGTCACGCGGCGTCTGATCAGGATCCAAACTGTTTGCAAATAAACAAGTCCTCGAAGTAAAGCAGTAAGGTGTTAAATAATAGTTTAATCGACCATGTCGAGCTTTGTTTACCTAGACTCAACTACATGTACAAACGTTATCATATAAGACCTTATCATATGTTACGAGTATCAAAATAGTTTTGTCCTGGGTCAGACGTCTAATAATTCGGCGTCTGTGCTGAATCCCAACTGTTTGCAAGTGTCATTCAAGCCCTGGGTAAAATACACAAACAGTAACCCCACTCTCTCTATTAAATAAATGTAGAAGGCTAATTGTATTATAACATACAGGTGAAAGCTTAAAACAAAGTTGAAGTAAAACAGAAAGCTTCTACAGTATAGAAGCTTTCTGTTTTACTTTCACATTTACTTGTTTTAAGCAAGTTTAAGCACCTGTCTTATACACATATTTTGCAGAATTTAGTGGTCTTGATAGAGAAGTTTGACTGTACGACTGTGAAAAAATTGTATACAGTCGAAGTTCGATATCTCGAACTCGGTTAAGTCGAACATACCCGTATTTCAAAGTTAAAACGTGGCTTAGCCACGTTTTAACTTTGAAATATGGGTATCCTCGACTGAACAGAGCATGAAATAATGAAGTTCATGTGTCGAACTATCGGATAGTTCGAGTTAAGCGAGTTCGAGATATCGAAGTTCGACTGTAGGTTTAAGTCTATAAAACATTATTGTGTACTGACATTGTCAAGTAATTTAGAAATATATTAGACGCCGAGTGACAAGGTGTATGATCAGGATCCACACTGTTCCAAATATCAACACTTATCTAGTCAAAATGCCTTAAAACTAACATTGAGAAAGACACACAAACGAATTACTTACAAGAAAACGAAAAATGAGTGACGGGGTTTATGGCTGAAACAACTGAACACTTTATTAACCATTTCTACAAGCATATTCAACTTTATAATACAAACTTAAAACGAAAATTATTAAATAGAAAATACATGTAACACTCATTTAGTCAGCGACGCTTTGCTCATTTGAGAAAAAAACGTCGTAGCATACAATTCGGAGAGTACAGCATGTACAGTGGAGAATCTGTTATTCTTTCCCAGTAAACGCGTTTACGCTAAAACTATTATTTGCAGTGCAAACAGTTTGGAGCCAGATCAGACGCCGGGTAACCCGGCGTCTGATCAGGCTCCAAACTGTTTGCCACCAAGATAAACAAGAATTATCAGAATTATCCAAAAGTTGTTCTTTTCTACGTTTTAGTGCTTTGCGTTTGCGTACGTTTGCGTTTAAACGGGAAAGAATAACAGATTCTCCACTGTATATATAATAACTGTAGATAAAGGGGCATAGGCCTGCATGATTCTTTCTCGGAACGAATAACGAACGAAATTCAGTAAAAGATATAAATTGATACTTTTTGAAAATGGTACCGATTTATAATTTTAAGCCTGATTATAGACGCCGAGTTGTCCGGCGTCTGATTTTGTTTGATTTCATGATAAACTTAATAGATTAAGCACAAAAGCGAAAATTGAGAAATGATGTTTTTCCCCTGTAGTCTGTATCAATACAAGAATACAATGTATCTACTAACCCGAGGAGACAAAAATACTCAAAACAAGTATTTACGAGTATTTGACATTTACGCCTCATTTCTATTAACCATTTTGCGTAAAACATTTTGTGAACCCCTTCACCGCCTTATCCCGAGTACAAAGTTTATTTCCAAGCTGTTTGGAACCTGATCAGAGGCATACTGTGGCGTCTGATCAGAATTCAAACTATTTGGCACATAATCAATGTTTCTTCCATCAATTCATGAATTTAAATTGTTCAAAGCAGATGACGACATGGAAGTGAAAGGGTTAAAGCTACATATACAGTAGAGAAAACGTTATTCTTTCCCAATAAACGCGTTTACGCTAAAACGTTTATTTCTATTGCAAACAGTTTGGAGCCAAATCAGACACCGGGTAACCCGGCGTCTGATCGGGCTCCAAACTGTTTGCCACTCCGGTTATCGAAAAGTTGCTCCAAACTGTTTGCCATGCCGGTTAACATGAATAGTCAAAATTTTCGAAAAGTTGTCTTACATTTTATTGCAATGCGTTTGCATTTCGTTTGCGTTTAAACGGGAAATAATAACGTTTTCTCTCACTGTATCACTGTTAGTGGTGTCCATTGCACATTTCAAGCAAAACCTCTTCCGGACAAATATCAGAATAACTAAAACCTGGTTTTATAAATTGAGCAGGACATTCGGAAATGGCTAACAGAACACATATACCTTTCTGATTTGCTTTCAGCATATTTTAGACATTATATTGTCTCAATACATTAGCCCCCGGAATTCTTATAGGTGTCATTTACAACAGTGCACCAGTAAATAGTACACTTGTCATATGTAAACAATTTAGATAAACTTTAGAAAAAAAAACTTTAGGAATATTTCAGGAGCTGTTCTATTAGTCATTTTTAAAAACATTGTGAAAACAACTTATAAATAATCAGAAATAGACCAGATTTTCCATTTAAGTTTCAGGGGTTAATGATTCAAACACGTACACCAAAACTAAGGCTCGACATGAAACCCCTCTATAGGGACCGCAGCCATTATCTAACAAATGAACAATACTTATAAGGGTATGCGCTGTTTTTAACTTATTATCCCATAAATGTGCCTTTTTACACCTTTAATCTGTTCCTCCACTACAACCATGAATATTCACTATTAGACATATGTCCTAACAGATGGTATACTAAATCAGACAGAAAGTAAAGCAGAATTCTGCTTTACTTTTAGCCTGCTTTAAGATATCACCTGTCTCCAAACTAAAAAAAGGCTCTGGGATAATAGGCTAATATCCGATTGTCCTTTTACCCATTTCGAGGATACATCAACGCTTTGCATGTTGGGTAAATTTTTCGTCTGCAACAGTTGTCTTCTGTTACTGTTCAGAAAACAGAATTTTTAAAATTTACTTTCAAAACAGTGTCAGAGCGTCAAACAGTTTGGATCCTGATGAGACGCCGCGTTACGCGGTGTCTCATCTGGATCCAAACTGTTTGCAAAAGTACTCACTGTGGCACATGTATCCGCCGCTAGCATGCAAAGGGTTAAAATATTTAAATTCAGTTACCGAGTGTGAGACCGCCGCCGGTCCTTTTCTCGGACTCACACACATAGAAGAAAGTCACAGAGCAACAACTCATATACCACTCCCCGGTCAGTACGTTCAAGGTCACACAGTAATCCCCGTCACTCTGGTTGTTTCTGGGCTGACCTTTGGCCCAATTAAAGTAGGTCATTGTCTGACCTCTATAACTCTGAAAGTAGGTCAACTGGTGTTTCCTGATTCCGTCGATGGCGACGTTTGTTTTCTTCTCAATGTCCTTAAAGTCCCAGAATTCCCGTTTACTGAAGTCCTCGTGCATGTCTACCATATGTGCTGGAGCTACAACGTTGAGATAATCCCAGATAATCTTCGCTTTCACGTCATCCTCGGCTAGAACAAGATGACTGTCTTCGTCCTCGCACAGAATCGTAGACATCAATCTCGCATCCTGTCGTCCAGAAAACCGGAAACAGAATCCTTGGAAATTTTCGTACCCTTCCTGGCAGTCTAACTGAGGGAAATTTTGCGTTGGTGGACATTTTCTCTCATTGCAATCCTCTTCTTGTATCGGGGACATATTACACCTGGCACTAAACTTTCCGGTATTTTCGCAGAATCTACTCCTGATTCTGGTTCCCATTCCGCAAGATACAGAACAGTGGGACCATTCGCTCCATTCCTTGCATTTAATATCGCGGCGGCACGACTCTTCCTGCAGTTCCTCATTGGCCGCCTTCAGGTCGAAGATCGTCCATTTCAATTCGGTCACTACATCTCGCTCTTCTTTCGTCAGGGTACGGCCCTGAATATCATAGGCTGCCCATTCCAGATCATGTATAGCAGTCTGTTGTTCGGTTATCTGCTTCTTCATAGCTTTGTTCTCTTCTTTCACTGATGCCAGTTCGGTAACAATGGAGTTAATTTCTGGTTGTGTCTCATACACAAATGTTCGAACACTTTCTTCCAACCAACTTATCCTGTGGTCTATAAAATCAGCATTCTTTTTGTTTCCCGTTACAAAATAACTACATTCTATAACGATTACGAAAATAAACAAACTATTCCAATTCCTTCTTAAACTCTCCATTGTTTCAATTCAACAATTTAGTCAATGAACAAATGGACTAATATATTTCAAGTAATTAGCTCAGACTCCGAAAGCACTGTTGTTTTATTCAAACTGGCAAATGTAACCTTTGCAGCTTGCTTTTATTGTAGTGTTGCCGTCTTTGAACTGAGCGCCCCACAGATACGGGGTACAGCTATAGGTATAAGTATTATCAGTACATTAGGTATATTTATATATTAACTATTACAGTAAATTTGGACGAATTACTTCCAGTCTTGCACGAAACAACTAGGCTTTGATATACTAGGTAGTATTCTGCTAACGCAGCCAAGTGTATACTTGTATGTGATTACACTTAAACCCTCACTTTATAAAAATACAGTGGAGAAGACGTTATTTTTTCCCGTTTATAAACAACTAAACGCAATTAAATAAAATGCAGAATACAGTAACCTTTTAAAAATATAAACAATTGGGTTTAATCGAAATAACAAACAATTTGAAGTCTGATCATACACCGGGTTACCCGGCGTCTGATCTGGCTCCAACCTGTTTGCAATGGACATAATATTGGCATATAAACGCCTTTATTGAGAAAGAATATAAACAGTATTCCCAACTGAAGTTGTAAATATTGTCTCAACTGCCTATACATGTGTATGTCATTTTTTCGAAATTTGTTAAGACTTCCCCCAAACAGATTAGATACTAGTATATCGAAATCGCTAAGTCCAACTTTAAGTTCGACTTAACCCATTATCCTATAACCTGTTTATAATAATGAAGATAGTTGACAACAGTATTGGATATAGTTAAAGCAGGTTGAAAATAAAGCAGTATATGTCGTAAGGTGCATTCTGCTTCACTTTCAGCCTGATTTAAGATATCATCTGCTAACTTATTATTCCACTGACAAAATAGTTCCCATTAAGTATGCAGTAATGAACATGCATCATAGTATATAACCTATATCCTGGCAGATGGTAACTAAATCAGACTGAAAGTAACAATAACGCGCCTTAAAGCGCATTATGTTTTACTTTCAACCTGCTTTTAAAAGTGATCACCAGTCTTCAAAAAGACGTTATTCTTTCCAAAACGCAATAAACGTAGAAAAGGACAATTTTCCGACAATAGTATTCTACTTCTTCATGTTTGTTATGGAACTACTAATTTAACCCTTTCCCCAATAGAAGCGACTTTTAGCGCATTTTATTTATTCCTCCGCTGAAATAAAAAGTTCCAAATTATACAGTCATGAATATAATTCATTAGAATTATTTTCAGTTTCCTTGCAGATTAGAGCTTAAAGCAGGCTGAAAGTAAAGCAGAATGTGCCTTAAGGCACATTCTGCTTTACTTTCAACCTGCTTTAAGTAGCCACCTATCTTCAAAACTAGAAATAGGCTATGGGGTAAAGGGTTAAGCATAAACGCGTTTATTAGGCAAGAATAGCGTCTTCTCCACAGTTAGCTACAATTAAGTGTATTAACTCTTTGAACCCTAGTTCCGCCTATTGGCGTCCTTTGCAAACAGTGTACATGTGAATAGTACACTTGTCCTCTGCAAACAGTGAAGACCCAGCTCAGAGGGCTCCGAAAGGAGCCCTCTGATCAGGGTCTTCACTGTTTGTCATAATGCCAAACATTGACAAAAACAACCCTTAAAAGTCAGAAATGGACTATACTTAAATGGAAACTGGAAATGTCCATTTAAAGTTTCAGGGAGGAAAGAGTTAACCCATTACTCAACGGATTCGCATTTTTTATTTATTCGTCCACTGAAGAAAAAACTTCCATATTCATGAATATAAACTATGTGAAATATATTCACATGTATATGCTACATGTAGAAGATGGTAGCTTAGAGCATGCTGAGAGTAATGCAGAATGTGCCTTAAGGCATATTCTGCTTCAGTATACCCAACCTGCTTTTAGTGGTCACTTGACTTTAAAACTAGAAACAGGCTATGGGGTACTGTAATGGGAAACTGTTTCGGTGCCAAATTTTATCGTCTGCTTTAACCCTTCAATCGTCTAAATGTCGTCTGCAGTGACACTGTTGTCTGCGATATTTTCTAAAAGTTATTCTATCGCAGTTTGCTCAAAAACTATTAATACGAATGTCAACAGTTTAGATCCAGGTCAGACT
The DNA here is from genome assembly GCA_922989275.2 of Gari tellinella. Lineage (NCBI taxonomy): Eukaryota > Metazoa > Mollusca > Bivalvia > Cardiida > Psammobiidae > Gari > Gari tellinella. The sequence continues at coordinate 55,474,074 of OV277866.1, forward strand.
AGTCAGTGGCTATTACCGGTCAGAGGGCTCCAATCAGATCCCTCTGATCATGGTCTACATTGTTTGTGATTTCGCAATATTTTGCAAAGAAAACTTCTAAATAGTCAAAGTTGAATTAGATTTGGTTAGAAAAGGGAGTTTCAGATACAAAATGTATGACTGACTTCACTGCCTCGATGTCACTAGTTATGCCTCGCTCACATTTGCTGCGGCTGCCGTACGGCGGCCCCACGGCTAATCATTCCTACGGCCGCCGTGTGTTGCGCTAACATTTGCTGCGGCTGCCGCGCGGCGAGATTTTATTTTGGTGGGGTTAAAAAATCTGCGGCAACCGTACGGCCGCCGTAGAAGTCCCACCAGATACTTTGCAACAAAAATATTGCTCCTGCTACACAACTTGGTTTTGCTACATGTTCACACAATTTATATCAGTCCAACTACACCATGAACTCAAAGGACACATTTGGACAGCATTTAGGAACATCTAAATCCATTTTTAGATAATATATATGTTTTACATAAATGAACAAAAGTACAAATGCTCAAAAGGGAAATTGACTATCGAGTTACGGTGGCCGTACGGCGACCGTACGGCTGCCGTACGGCAGCCGTAGAACCACTCTACGGAGTGTGTTTCTACGGCCGCCGTAGAAATGAAAAAATGTTATAACTCCGCGTTATAATTCTACGGCGACCTCTACGGCCTGTAAAACATTGGGATACGCCGTGCGGTTGCCGTACGGCCGCCGCACGGCCGCCGTAGAATCTCTACGGTAGCCGTAAGATTCTTTCGATTTCACGTCTCTGCGGCCGCCGTACGGCCGCCGTAGAGCAAATGTGAGCGCACTATTATGAACAATTGCCGTCTGCGCTTTTTTTTTAAATTTGAAGGTAAGACTTTATTTTGACTCACGAATTATTGACATGCGTGTCAAATACTTTGGATCCTAATCAGACGCCATGTTACGCGACGTCTGATCAGGATCTAGAATGTTTGTAAATAACAGTACTCAGGTAAGGCAGTGAAGGGGTAATGCTGCGGTCTGTACAGTGGAGAAAACGTTATTCTTTCCCAATAAACGCGTTTACGCTAAAACTATTATTTCCAGTGCAAACAGTTTGGAGCCAGATCAGACGCCGGGTAACCCGGCGTCTGATCAGGCTCCAAACTATTTGCCACCAAGATAAACATGAATTATTACAATTGTCCAAAAGTTGTACTTTTTTACGTTTTAGTGTTTTGCGTTTGCGTACGTTTGCGTTTAAACGGGAAAGAATAACAGATTAAACATATAACGGAATGAAATATAAATTTAAGGCGCAGAAAAGTCGCGATAGAACAGTTGAGAATACGTTTAACCCTTTCGCTCAGCGCGTTTGCAAACAGTTTGGATCCTGATCAGACGCCGCGTATAACGCGGCGTCTGATCAGGATCCAAACTGTTTGACACACATTTGGAAATTTCTTCAGTCATACTGCCTTATTTTTTATACTTTGAAACAACATTGCAGACAACAAAATTGATGCAGACGACAATGAAACGGCGAATGTGTAAAAATATCCCGAATAATATGATCATTAAAGGGTTTAACTTAAACGAAACGAGTTTAACTAAATGAACTGTTGGGGAAAAAATCCTTTTATAAATTTAGATTATATAGAAATATATTGAAAGTGTTGAACACCTAATGGCTATACTGTATATGGAAAGTATCGTGTATAGTACAGTTAGGTCTCTCTTTTACGAATCATTTGAAGACCGACTTATTTATGGTAAAAATATATATATTTGCCAACCACATACAGGATATGTGTCGCCAGGTTTTAGTGAAAACAATGTGATTTACTTTAAAGAATCCCGTTTTACACATAAGGTTTGATATGTTAATAAGCAAAGAGCTTCTCTATTTTATGCCTGTCTGGTTAAATAAATCTTGTCATTTAACAAATATCACTCAACAAACCAGATTTAACCCTTAGAAAAAACAAGACTAGTTCATGTTTTGAATGCTTGAACTTTCGACACCTTACAGTGTCAAATTTTGAGTTGAAAGATAGTAAGCGGACAGAATGTTTTAACCCCCAATCTGCCGTGATATCATCTGCTTTGAATTTGTCGTCTGTAAAAGTTCTTATATTCAGATTAATGAATTTCTAAATTGAAGAAACTTGAATACGTGTTTCAGACAGTTTGAATGCAGATCAGACACCGCGTAACGCGATCATCAGCAACCCCTTTTGCATGCTATCTAGATTCTTATTGCCGCCTGAAAAATGCTCAGTTGATTTAACTACATGGGAGACACTGATTGTGTGCGTTGTACGGAGGGAGTCGTTATAGAGAGGGAAATTGGTTTACATTTGCAAACAGCTTGAATCCAGACCAGACGCCGCGTAACGCGGCGTCTTATCTATTCAAGCTTTCTGTCACTCATCATTATATTGTTTCTGTCAAAATGTCGAATATGTAACTTTGAGCAAAACAGCAGACGACAACTTTCAGCAGACGAAACATGTTTTACATCAATAAAAGCAATGTGCATAATTGTCCGGTTTAGGGAATTGCGGTAAGTGTCGTTGTTGGGAGGGATTCATTGTTAGGAGGGCCGTTGTAGAGAGGTACCGCTGTACATTTTTGTCAGTAAATACAGTAGGTAAGACGTTTCTATTTCCCGTTTAAAAGCCAACGAAACGAAAATGCAATACGCTGAAATGAAGAGAATTACAACTTTTTTTAAGTTTCTCACGATTAACTTTAATATAAGTGACAAACAGTTTGGATCCTGCGTCTGATCTGACTCAAAACTGTTTGCATTGGACATACATGTAATAGACTAAACGTAAACGCGTTAAATGGGAAAGAATAATGTTTTCTCCACTGTCTCACCAGAGTGTCAAACAGATTGGACCCTGATGAAACGCAGGGTTACCCGACATTTCATCTGACACCAAATTGTTTGCAAATGTTATGACAAATTCGCCCGCTGAGTGTATAAAGCTACAGTGGAGAATCTGTTATTCTTTCCCGTTTAAACGCAAACGTACGCAAACGCAAAGCACTAAAACGTAGAAAAGAACAACTTTTGGACAATTCTGATAATTCTTGTTTATCTTGGTGGCAAACAGTTTGGAGCCTGATCAGACGCCGGGTTACCCGGCGTCTGATCTGGCTCCAAACTGTTTGCACTGCAAATAATAGTTTTAGCGTAAACGCGTTTATTGGGAAAGAATAACAGATTCTCCACTGTAACCCCTTTACTGCCGTGACGTCATCAATTTTAAACAATTTTCATCTGCTTTTATTTTTCTAGATCACTTTTTAGGTATTTTGACTAAAGAAACATTGAAATGAGTGCCAAACAGTTTGGATTCTGATCAGACACCGCGTGATCAGACGCCATATTTCAGAGAGATTTTAGACCCCTGCGTACCCGACATTTTGTTTGCGGAAAAGCTCTAGTTTGGTTAATTATATCCAAATCTACTAATGTTTGATAAGCATATGTTTGAATTTTTTCGGATACATGTAGAGGATTATAAAGTCATTTGCAGTATTAATGTTTACTCTTCAGATTTGTACATGTATTATGTTTAAAGTGAAATTTAACTCCTTCCTAACTTGCCTACCTTTCGATCTATATGTACATGTAATAAGAAATAACTGAAAATGACTGAAAAGCTCGTTGTATTCTCAAATACTCTGATGTCTCTTCGGCGTGCTTTACAGAGGTTATTTCTAACTGGAATAGTCTAATAGACGTTTGATCTTGACCCTGACTAATTGGCTTATATCCGCGGCACGTATATCCATTTATAATCCAGTGGGTTTGACAATTGCAAGTCGATAATCTCATTGTGTACTTCTGTGAAGAGTTCAGTAAAGAAATCGATGGCCGTCGATGGCCATCGATTGCGAGTTGGCTACCGTTTTACATTGGAGAAAACGTGATTCTTACGCTCAAACGCAAGCGCATTGAAATGAAATATAGTAAATGACAACTTTTCGACAATTCTGACTACCAGTTTTATTCTGAGGGGCAAACTGAGGGTTATCTGGCGTCTGATCTGGTTCCAAACTGAAAATGATAGTTTAAGCGTAACCGGGGTTATTTCGAAAGAAAACGTTTTCTTCACTGCACTCTGCACGCTGCATACGGGGCACACACTACTAACCTAAACAGTAAACAGGGGTTATTGAACACGCTACAGCACTAGTGTTGCACTTTATTAGTTTATTCTGCCTTTAACACCTCGCTTTTTTAAATAATCCTTTTACATTGGCGCTACGCCATTTGCTTTAAACAATATACAGTGGAGAATGTGTTATTCTTTCCCAATAAACGCGTTTACGCTGAAACTATTATTTGCAGTGCAAACAGTTTGGAGCCAGATCAGACGCCGGGTAACCCGGCGTCTGATCAGGCTCCAAACTATTTGCCACCAAGATAAACAAGAATTATCAGAATTGTCCAAAAGTTGTTCTTTTCTATGTTTTAGTGCTTTGCGTTTGCGTACGTTTGCGTTTAAACGGGAAAGAATAACAGATTCTCCACTGTACATCTGCTTTTATTTCTCAAATAAAAATATGAGGGAAATTTACTTTTCCTCAATTTAAAATCTAAGATAAATAAAGTTGTATTTAAATGATTATCAATCATTTTGGAATTTGGTTAGACTGACCACATTAATGCTGATTTTCGGACACTTTCAATGTTTTGAGCATTTCTATCACTATTTGGTCGCTATCTTGAATTATACGAAAATGCTCAACGATGCTAAGGTGTCACCCGCAATATTTCAATAATGAGTATCATGTTGTCAATAATAAGTATCATACTGGTTAGGTCAACCCATCTAAGAATTAGAAATTATGATTGTTGAGTTTTTGACTTATTTGATTTCAAGCGATTCGGTCACCAATTTGGTCGACATCTCAAATACATAAAACGCATCATAAGGTAAAATGAATTAAGAAAAGAAATTATTGAGTATTGAATTAGTTTCTTTTAAACATTATTTCGATTACAATTTTAACCGCTATCTTGAATATACGGAAATGTTCAAGGTTAAGTAGATCACGACGTCATCCAAAACATTTTAAGAGTTAGTATCATCATTTTGATAAGATGCTCAATCGTGAAAAATGTCACCCGTATATTTCAATTACAAATATGATTATTTCAATAACAAATCAGTTAAGAAAAAGAATATGTGAATGCTGAATGTTTGACTATGACTACTTTGTTCACTAAAAACATTTCCAGGTCTAATAAGCCCTCTGCTAGACTGTACTGATTGGTTCGACATAATCTGTTACATGCACCACGTGGCCTTTTTCTAGTTTTACGGATGGGTGCCATATACAACATGTTATAAAGCAGTCTGCTTTACTTTCAACATACTTGAACTTGTCTTCTGGAAATATACTGGAAATGCCTCCTGTGTTTTATGGTCAGAGTTTCGTCGCCCTGGGGCCCTTTTCATAAAACTTCGTACGACATACAGTGGAGAATCTGTTATTCTTTCCCAATAAACGCGTTTACGCTAAAACTATTTTTTGCAGTGCAAACAGTTTGGAGCCAGATCAGACGCCGGGTAACCCGGCGTCTGATCAGGCTCCAAACTGTTTGCCACCAAGATAAACAAGAATTATCAGAATTGTCCAAAAGTTGTTATTTTCTACGTTTTAGCGCTTTGCGTTTGCGTACGTTTGCGTTTAAACGGGAAAGAATAATAGATTCTCCACTGTATGTGTCGTAAGTCAGGTTATAAATTTCTCAAACATTGTTTATTTCTCCATATTGAAAAGACGATTCTAAAGCGATGTTACAAGACAGGCTTATATAGAATAATGATAAATTAAATGTATTTTAAAGTTTCGACTTACGACCGTTTTTGTCGAACGAAGTTTTATGAAATGGGCCACTCGGTTACTTTCCTTAGAGTACGAATACATAATGTCGTATTTATAGGATAATTCTTGGTTAAACGATTTCTAGAAATCGAAGATCGATTGTATGTCAACAACGCAGTCGACTAAAACAAATTCGTCCTAAGGTATTAATGGGTATATGTATAGATAAAGAATAAAATCTACCGTCGAAAATCGTCACATTAACGCGTAAATGGGTAGGAATAGCGTATTTACCACCAGTGGTAAATACGCTATTCCTACCCATTTACGCGTTAATCTATGCGTAAGAAACGCATTGTGAACGGTTAACGAACGGTTAACGCCTACATGTAACGATTTTAACGCATTTACACGCATATACCAATGCAGTCTCGGCTAAGGGGTCCGTCGGCTAAGTGATGACCCTTTCATCCGGGCTCTTTTTAACGCGTAAAGAAACGCGTAAAGAAACGGCTAGGAAATGCGTTTTACGAAACGGATAAGAAACGCGTAATAAACGCTTAAGAAACGGGTAAAGTGGGTAGGAATAGCGTATTTACCACTGGTGATAAAAACGCTATTCCTACCCATTTACGCGTTAATCTATGCATAAGAAACTCATAGTGAACGGTTAACGAACAGTTAACGCCTAGAACGATTTTAACTCGTTTAAACGCGTTAATTAACGATTATACCAATGCAGTCTCGGCCAAGGGTCCGTCCGCTGAGTGATGACCCTTTCATTCGGGCTCTTTTAAACGCGAAAGAAACGCGTAAAGAAACGGCTAGGAAACGCGTTTAACGAAAGGGATAATAAACGCGTAAAAAACGCTTAATAAACGCGTAAAGTGGGTAGGAATAGCGCATTTTCCTCGAACTCGCTTAAGTCGAGCTTACCAGTATTTCAAAGTTAACCCTTTGCCTGCTGGTCGCGACTTTATTGATTTTTGCAAACAGTTTAGATCCAGATCAGACACCACGTAACGCGGTGTCTGATCTGGATCAAAACTGTTTGGCACTCTTCTTTAGGTTTCTTTACTTAAAAAATGTAAAATAAATAATTTAACAAACTTGCAGACGACAATTTCGAAGCAGACGACATCACCGCAGGATAAGGGTTAAAACGTCATTTAGCCCCGTTTTAATTTTGTTGCATGGGTACTTGTATTTTATACCATCAATTAGCCTCCTTTATAGAGTGGTCGTAATAGAGACGGTTTACTGTAATTAAATTCGTGGAAAGCAGAAGATAATTTGGAAACAGATTCTAGTCTGTTAAATTGGAAAGGTTGGGATGGCTAGTGGTATGGCTGAAAATTATAACTGTACTTCCTGTTAAATATTGCTATTGTTAAATATGCAACTCTAATTAGAAGACTCTTAAGCTAACAACATTAAAGGCCCGTCACGTATGAGAGTTTTCTTAACAAACGATGTACATGTACCTTAGAAGGGTGCGATATTGCCTTATGCAAACAGTGCAGACCTTGACCAGAGGCTCCTTACAAGAGCTCTGACTCAGAGATTGCACTGTTTGGCATTGTGCATGTAACTTTGAAACGATATTGCAGATAATAATATTGAAGCAGACAACAATATGGCATTGAAGGGGTAAAAACATCACGATAAATTTGACGATGAAAATGTGTAGCAGACGGTAATAATGCAGACAATAGTATGTGAGGTCATCCAAATCAGCTGTTGAATATCTACCTGCAAGTATTTACCCAGTTACCAGCACGATATCGTCTGCTAAAGGTCATGGCACACCAACTACAGGCCCGCCATAAGTTGATAAAAAAATCCTAAGATTTCAATTGTTTTCAATTTTCAAGCCCGATTTTCCTGATTATACATTTAACCCATAGTCTGTTTCTAGTTTGTAAGCCACGTGATGCTTAAAGCAGGTTGAAAGTACTTTCAGCCTGCTTTAAGCTTCCATCTGTTGGAATCAAAATCCGAAGATTTCGGAAAAAATCCGGAGAAATGGCAGCCCTGCAACTTTGGCTCTCCTATTTGTTTCATGTACATTGTGGCATCTTCAAGATAAATATGGTCAATTTCTATACCCTGCACAGTAGGTGCCAATCTAGTGTTTTGTCAAAATATACATTCAAACACATCTTAAAAATACAATAGCGTCCTGTGTTATGTTAAAGAAACATAATAATTTCTACGTAAACTCCATCTACTGTACATGTATATAGTAGATCTATAACAGAAATGCCTTGTACATATTCTCTGAAATCCATGCACGTATTTCATCAAAATCCACAAAACAGGGAATAACCACAAAACGGAGGATGTCTCAAGGCAAAATGCTCTTAAAGGGACTCGCAACCGGATGGTGTACTTGTCAAAATAAAATAAAATACTCAAATAAAAGCAAATTTGTGGCATTATTTGGCTTCTGACATTAAAAAAATATGATCAGTCCAAAAAAAGTCTCAAGAATCGTCACCGAATCTTAGATTTTTAGATATTTTCCATCGTTTTTCTATACCGACTAGTAGACGGTATAGTTGTTGTTGTTGCTTCTCTACACGGGCTCAGACATAAACACGAGCCGAATTACGAAGTTGTATGCACTTTCGATCGCTACACATTGAAATACGTTAAATCGATCCGAGATAAACGGATAGTTCCGTGGTCCATTGGTCTAAGCGGTTTCCCCTATTTTGCCTTCTGTCCGCCAATGCCGGGCCCCGGGTTCGAATCCCACCAGAGACCAATATTTTTTTTTATTGAAATACATTTTTTTAAACAGAATTTCTTATCCTAAACTAATTCTTTACCATTTATATAAGCGTTTGACACATATTTACAAATTACTATTTTTAATGCACCATCTGGTTGCGAGTCGCTTTAAGAGACAAAATATTAATAAAACATTGGTACCATTCCTGGTAGTGACGCCTTCAGCAGACGGTTAGTTGATTTAGTTTGTTTTAGCTGCATGGAATCACAGATGTAGAATCGACAAATTTCTTTAACACGCCTGATAGTGGTCAATTTCATCAAACTTCGTACGACAAAAACGGTCGTAAGTCAAAACTTTAAAACACATTAAATTTCGTATGTCTGTATCTAATACTTCTTGTGACATCTCTGTAGAATCGTCTTTTCAAGACGATTCCAAAGAGATGTCACAAGACAGGATTAGATAGAGAAATCAATAATAATTGAGACTTTTATAATCTGACTTGCGAAACAATTTGCCGTACGAAGTTTTATGAAACGGGCCCCAGTTGTATAGAATTAGCACTGATACATGGGAACTCGGTTTTAATTGCACATTCTAAGGATCATTAGTGAATTTACTTGATGCAGTGGATGCTCGAACAAGCCACAACTGCAGCACTCTCGTCTGATATGATACGATACGATAAAAGACGAGATTTCGTTGCCCATAGTTACGGACACCAAATCAATCTTCAAACATCGTTGAATAGATATAGTGTGCCAGATTTGACAAGAGGAATTTGGACCCTTGTAACTATATAGAAAATAAAGGACAAAATAGTGTTTATTAAATGTATTTATTAGATTCTCTCTTCTTAATATATGGTGACATAAGTATAATCCGATTTTCTCTACAAATAACGAGTAGATCTGCGTTATTCTTCTACGTTTAATCTCAAACGAAACGCAAACGCATGGCAATAAAATATAGAAAATGGCTACTTTTTGACAATTCTGACTATACTTGTTAATTTTGAGTGGCAAACAGTTTGAATCCAGATAAGACGCCGGATGACACGGCGTCTGATCTGTCTCCAAACTGTTTGCAATGTAAATTATAGTTTTAGAGTAAACGCGTTTATTGGGAAAGAATAACGTCTTCTCCACTGTAACAACAGTGTTGGTGTTCTCATCATTTCATACATTTTTTTTGCTTATATCGTCTGCATATAAATTTGTCGTCTGCAATTGTGTATAATTAAATAATTAATATTTACATATTAATGTAACTTGATATACACCGTAAAATGAGTGTCAAACAGTTTTGACCAAGTTCAGGCGCCGAACGACCCTGTATCTGATCTGGATCCAAACCGTTTGCATAAATACAACAGAACGGCAGAATGAGGGATTACAACAAGCAAACAAATTGATAGGACCGCCTACAGTTACAGTACTAAATTGACCTATATGTTAAGCTCTTAGAGAGCTATATAGGGATGAACAGTTGCGTTATACAAACAGTTTGGATCCTGATCAGACGCCGCATTACGCGGCGTCTGATCAGGATACAAACTGTTTGCCGCTAGAGTTTCATTTCTGAAAAAAGTGTTATTGTATATCCTTATTGTTTAGATTTATAACATAAGAAGATAATGATTTTCAAGCACACGATATCTTTTCATCTCCAAAGCAGATAATTAAAATACCGGTGTTGTATGAAATAACATTAATCGAATTGACTCAACTATATTAAGTTCATAATGGCTCATTGGACAGACACCTGAGCCCGTAGACTTCAAACATCATTAACCCTTTCAACCCTAAGTTTCTCTTGTGGGTATTTATAATCCTTTTTGACTCTTCTTGTACAGTGGAGAATCTGTTATTCTTTCCCGTTTAAACGCAAACGTACGCAAACGCAAAGCGCTAAAACGTAGAAAAGAACAACTTTTGGACAATTCTGATATTTCAAGTTTATCTTGGTGGCAAACAGTTTGGAGCATGATCAGACGCCGGGTTACCTGCTCTGGCTCCAAACTGTTTGCACTGCAAATAATAGTTTTAGCGTAAACTCGTTTATTGGGAAAGAATAACAGATTCTCCACTGTACAAGTATTTTGAACCAGTCTATTGTTACATTTTTGTTATGAAAACAAAAACAAATGAAACTATCAAACAGAACAGACCCGGATCAGAGGGCTCCTATAGGAGCCCTCTGATCAATGTCTACACTGTTTGCATTTGTAATCAGTAATCTCTACAGAGGGCTGTAGGGTTGAAATGGTTAATATCTATCCTTATTATGCTGATTTCAGTTTACATGAACTGTTCCACTATTCAAATGACAAATTTGGGCAGATTTTAAGATTAGTTTAAATAAACTATTTTAGAAAAACAAGTGATAGAAAAACAAACATGGCAGTCATTGGCCAACGGTCAGAGGGCTAAACAATCCTCTGATCTGGGTCTACACGGTTTGTAAAAGATAGTTATACTGGTTCCTAGAATCGAAACGGTCAACGACCCCAGTCTCATCTGTTTCCATTCAGTCGGCTTTTAAACAGTGGAGAAAACGTTATTCTTTCCCGTTCAAACGCAAACGAAACGCAAATGCATTGTACTTATATGTAGAAAACTCATTTTTTCGAAAATTAGGATTATTCGTGTGGCAAACAGTTTGTAGCCTGATCAGACACCGGGTTATCCGGCATCTGAACAGGTTCCAAACTGTTTGCAATGAAAATAATGATTTTGTCGTAAACGCGTTTATTGGGAAAGAATAACGTTTTCTCCACTGCAGTAATAAAACCTTACCGTGGATTATAGTGGGAATTTGGGAAATATGCTATTCTTTAACCATAAACGCGTTTATGCTAAAACTATTTTCACCATTGCGAATACTTAGGTCAAAATGATGCGTCCATTAAGCGGTTCAGGAGTGAATGGGTTAAAACATGAGTTAATATCTATCTTATTTGTTATCGTAATATTCCATTAGTCTGTCACATTAATCTGTAATTGGAGAATGCAATAAAATATTAATGGCAGAGTTGTATTGCTTCGTAATCGACAATTACAGTGGAGAAAACGTTATTCGTTATTCTTTCTCAATAAACGCGTTTACGCTTAAACTATTATTTCCAGTGCAAACAGTTTGGAGCCAGATCAGACGCCGGGTAACCCGGCGTCTGATCAGGCTCCAAACTGTTTGCCGCTCAGATAAAAATGGAAAGTCAGAATTGTCAAAAAGTTGTCATTTTCTACGTTTAAGTGTTTTATGTTTGCGTTTCGCTTGCGTTTAAACGGGAAAGAATTACGTTTTCTCCACTGTAGCATGTGTTTGCCACCCACTATTCGGCAGCCCTCTGTTCTGATCACCTTATAATCCATTATACAATGGAGAAGATGTTATTCTTTCCCCCATTTCAAAGTAAACGAAACGCAAAAAACAATCCGGCAATAAAATGTAGAGGTGACCATGAAATGACCATGAATAGTTTAGCATTCTGATTGTTCATTGTTTGGAGCCTGATCTGGCCCCTAACTGTCTGCAAAATAGATTATAATTTTAGCATAAAACGCGTTTATTGGGAAAGAATAATGTTTTCTCCATTGCAGAGCCAAATTTGGTGACAACGAATTATTTCCCTTAACCTGCTACCCCATAAGTACATACTGTACATGTAATTTTTACGCCTCTAACAGAAGGAAATACATACTATACACATGTATATGTAGTTCCATTTTATTTAATGATGAATATGCAATATAAGAGTTATACTCTATATCATAACGCATAATAGCTAAAGTCAGGCTGAAACTAAAGCAGAATGCTTTACTTTCAACCTACTTTACGTGATCATCTGACTTCATAACTAGAAACAGGCTATGGCGTAATGGGTTAAATGTGTGTGTGCTCCAGGTACAGTGGAGAATCTGTTATTCTTTCCCAATAAACGCGTTTACGCTAAAACTATTATTTGGAGTGCAAATAGTTTGGAGCCAGATCAGACGCCGGGTAACCCGGCGTCTTGTCAGGCTCCAAACTGTTTGCCACCAAGATAAACAAGAATTATCAGAATTGTCCAAAAGTTGTTATTTTCTACGTTTTAGTGCTTTGCGTTTGCGTACGTTTGCGTTTAAACGGGAAAGAATAACAGATTCTCCACTGTATATTTGCTTTGCCAGTTGCTTGTTTTCAGTATTGAGGATAGATGGTTGCTGAAAGCAGGTTGAAATTAAAGCAGAATGCCGTTTTAAGGATCATTATGATTTACTTTCAGCCTGTTTGAAGCTACCATCCGCTAGAAATATAGGAAGTGCATAAAGTGGAAATATTTTTCTACAGTAGATTAAAGAAACATAGGCGTGAAAATCGAATATTTTATATACGGAGTACTGAGTTAATTACACAAAATGTATATAGACCTATTGCATCACTAAAGATACACTCTTTAACCGCCAAAGTATAGCAACTTCAAACATGGCTATCGTAATTTTTGGCGAAATGACATTTTGGCGCTTTGACTGAAGAAACATTAAGGAATGTCAAACACTTTCAAGAATCCTAGTAAAGCCCTGTTCTCACTGTCACGGTGCTGGTCTAGGTGTGTCTTGGTAAAAATAGCCGGTTAACCGGGATGAACCGGAGCGTTTTTTTAGAACAAATAAATGCGTTCTCATATTCCCCGTTATGAAACCGGATCTCCCCGGACTAACCCGGTTAATTCCCGGTTTGGCCCGGTGTAGTTACGATGCAGGGTCGGCCTGTTCCCGGTTACTCCCGGTGTAACCCGGTCGTCGCCGGTGGTATCCCGGTGACAACCAGTATCAACCCGTTCTTCCCGGCTGTTCACCGGTGACGCGCCGACGTTACCTTTCGCCGGAAAGGACATACTCGGGGCGAACGTGTATTAGCATCAATTTTCTTTTGCAGTGTAAACTAGCTTTCCAAAAACAGAAACAGATTATGAAGTAAAGGGTTAATCTAAAAGATGACGGTTCACATCAAGTACATTGTGTATGTACTTTATCCAAAGGATGAAACAATATCCTCGAGGTGTCAACAGATCAACTCAATATCACAAGAGAGCCAAACAAACGACACAGTTTAACCCTTTCGTGATCAAATTTTTCTGGCGAGTTTTACCCCTTCACCGTTGCATTATCGTCTGCTACAATTTTGTTGTCTGCAAAAAAAGAGCATGACTGAAGAAATATCAAAACGAGTTTCAAACATTTGGGATCCTGATCAGGCGCCGCGTTACGCGTTTTCAAACGCGCTTTGAAGCGTCATTGAGAGCGAAAGGGTTTAACCCATTTATGCACAACGTCCAATAAAAGTGACATAGGCAAACATTGTATACTCTGATCAGACGCCGCATTATGCGGCGTCTGATCAGAGTCTACACTGTTTGCTGATAGAATTTTCAACATTAAACAAAATGAAAATGAAAATTTTGACCAGGCATCCCTTTGATAAAAAAAATGGGCTCATCCAATATATAAACTTGAAATAATCCCCTGGGTATAAAAGGGTTAAACAATATAAATTCTCTTGAGCGACGTATACTATAGTGAGAAATAATAGTTTTCTTAAAGGTTAACACTTTGAATGATTGATATACATGTATTTAATAAAGAATAAAGACGCATTTTCGTTTGCAACAATTGTCGCCTGCTACTTGTCTAGAAAGATGTATTTTCTCAATTTCTTTCAAAACGGGATCAGAGTGTCAATCAGTTGGGGTCCTAATGAGACACCGCCTTACGCGGTGTCTCATTAGGATCCAAACTGATTGCAAAGGTTGTTAGAGTTTCACAACCCAGATTAATATATTATAACACATTACTTTCGTCCACCATTAGACTTTCGTCTGTCTTTAAACACATAATTAAAATTGTACTGATATAGGACTTCGTTGAATAGCGGTCTTATTGTATTAGAAGTTAACAAATACTATTTATAGGGAATGAATAATGTAGATAGTACAAAATTCCCCGGATGTGGTTATATCACCATAACTGAAAAATCCTAGAACAATTTTTACACCTTGAAGTCTCAGTATTATGTCAATTCAACCACAAACTATATCCGTAATTCTTTCAAAATAAAATGTTTACAATATAAATGATAACATATGTACTGTTAAACTGCAAGTTCTGTTATACGTGTGTTCTATATTTTCATGAATGGAGGAAACCAATAAATATATATCTGTACTGAAACATAAAACTTTATACGATATACACTTATATAATACTTCATTATACATTTACTTAACTTAAACTTATATAGCTAGAGCATGCAGAAAAAGAAACTCATTAAGCTATTTTGATTTCGTTTCAATCCTAAACTTGTATGTTTGTGGTATACCATGTAAAGGACTTTAAATAAAATATGTTTATGCCAAGATAAAACTACTATTCTTTAATTTATCCGATTTAAAATTGATGTGAAATTAATAACTAGCAGACACTTTTGAAGAAGACACAATCACAGCCCGTTATATATGTCGTAAGCTCCCACACTGCTAACAGTGGATAATCTGTTATTCTTTCCCGTTTAAACGCAAACGTACGCAAACGCAAAGCACTAAAACGTAGAAAAGTACAACTTTTGGACAATTCTGATAATTCATGTTTATCTTGGTGGCAAACAGTTTGGAGCCTGATCAGACGCCGGGTTACCCGGCGTCTGATCTGGCTCCAAACTGTTTGCAATGGAAATAAACGTTTGAGCGTAAACGCGTTTATTGGGAAAGAATAACAGATTCTCCACTGTAACAGTAAGCACTTACAGCGGAGAAAACATTATTCTTTCCCGTTTAAGCGCAAACGAAACGCAAAACGCAAAACACAAAAAAGTAGAAAATGATGACATTTTGACAATTCTAACTAATCATGTTAGTCTGAGTAACAAACAGTTTGGAGCCTGATCAGACGCCGGGTTACCCGGCGTCTGATCAAGCTTCAAACTGTTTGCAATGGAATAAACGTTTTAGCGTAAACGCGTTTATTGGGAAAGAGTAACGTTTTCTCCACTGTAGCCCTTTAACTGCCATGTTATATCCTGCTTAAAATTGTCGTTTACATTTTCAAAATTCAACTATGTAGGGTTTTTTGTCAAAAGAAACACTGTATGAGTGTCAAACAGTATAAATCCTGATCAGACGCCAAGTTACTCGGCGTTAGATCAGAATTCAAACTGTTGGCAAATTCCGTTGCATCCAAACCATGACCATGACATGAAATGGGCTCATTCGAGTTGTCATGACGTTATCTTTATGGCGTCAATTTTGTTCCACAAGCTCGTTTCTAATTAATATGTCACAGCTACATGCTTTATTTAACCATGCTCGTGCAAAATGTATTCTTGTATATCATAAACAAGGATGACTAGTTATATAGTCAACAGTCAGCAATTTGCTGCATTAACCCTTATCAGTCTTAATTGTCGTCTGCTTCAAATATATCGTCTGCAAAAAACAACTCAAAACCAGTTTTCCTGCTCTTTATGCTGACACTACGTTGAATATAAGCGCAAACAGTTTGGATCCAGACCAGACGGTACGTTGTGCGGCGTCTGCTTGGCCTAACTGTTTGCAAATGTTAGCAATGTCGCGATTAGCATGGTAAACATTGACACTGCCCTGATATCGTCTGCTTTAAAATTGTCAAAAGTTTGCAAACTTTTTAAAAGTTTAAAAATGAAGAAAACTTAAAACGAGCAATACGTGGTGTCTGATCTGGATCCAAACTCTTTAAAAAAATACCAGTCAATATGCATTTCATATTTCTCCAGAAGCTACAAAGACCTTGATCAATTCTCTGGTCACTTCAAAAATTGACTACTGCAACTCACTGCTGTATGGGATTCCCAAAGCTCACTATGCAAACTACAGCGTGTGCAAAATACAGCAGCCCGCATCATTACCAGGACCCTTCGGTACAATCACATCACTCCAGTCTTGAAGGATCTTCACTGGCTTCCAGTTCAACACAGAATTGAATTCAAAATTCTGACACTCACATACAAAGCCATGTGCAATGATTCTCCAAGGTACATTGTCAATATGCTTGACGTGTATAAATCAGTATCGCTGGTTGTACCGAGGAGTCGTTTGTTGAGGTTTGGAGACAGAAGTTTCATGCATGCAGCCCCAAAGATCTGGAACAGGCTACCATCAGACATCAGAGATGCGAGCTCAGTTGCAGTTTTCAAAAAGCGTCTGAAAACACATTTCTTTAATATTTGTTATTAGAACACTGCTACCTATGCGAAATGTTCTTGCTGTAGATGTTGTGGGTCCAAATGGGAGTTCTGGGGTATTATCTGGTTTTTGGTCTCTTATAGAAATTTTTAGTTATTGTTGCATGCTATTTTTCCTAGTTATGTTACATTGGGCGGCCTGCATTGGGCGTTCTGCTACATGTATTGTTTCTATCAGTCGGCATAAAGAAGCAATTTCCTTCGTTGCTCTAATAGATTGATGAGGTAATGTAATCGCCGTTTTGTGGGCTGTCTTTTGTATGTTAAGTGGCCTTCATTGGGCGCTCTACTGTTATTTCTATCAGTCGGCATTAAGAAGCCTTTACCTTCATTGATAATTGATTGATGGGGTAACGTGATCGCCATTTTGGGGGCTGTCTTTTGTATGTTTATTCATGTTTATTTTAGATCTAATTGTAGTCATTTGTCTTTTCCTGGCGGCCTGCATTTGGGCGCTCTACTATTGTTTCTATCGGTCGACAATCAGAAGCCGGTCGCTTCATTGCTGATTGATGGGAGTAATGTGATCGCCATTTTGGGGGCTTTCTTTTATATGTTTATTCATGTTTATTGTAGATCTTATTGTAGTTATTTTGTCTTTTCTTGCTTTATAGGTACATTTGTGTGATTTCATGTGAAGCGAATTTGAACGCACTACCCCTGTGTGAAAAGAGCGATATATAAATCTGGTATAATAATAATGATAATAATAATAATTTACCCAGTGGATTCTTCCATATTTGTATATTGGATTAGTCAATTTTTTATCAAAAGGATGCCTGGTCAAAAGTTTCATTTTGTTATATATTGAAATTCCTATCAGCAAACAGTGTAGACTCTGATCAGAGACTACACTGTTTGCCTATGTCCCATATATGGGATCGTGGGCACAAATGGATTAAGTGCATTCAGTGTTCAGTTCTTTCCCAATAAACGCGCCAAGGCTGAAACAATTTTCAGTATACTCATTAGTTTGTACATATTTTATTTCAGAAAATATACAGTATACTCATTGCAAACAGTTTGAAGCCAGATCAAACACCGTGTAACACGGCGTCTACATGGTCAACCCCTATATGTTTGCCACTCGGATAAAAATGAAAAGTCAGAATGATAAAAAAAATGACATTATCTCCATATTATTGCAATGCGTTCGCATTTCGTTTGTTCATACAGTAAAGTATAATGTCTTTTTCACAGCAACATATGAAAACTTAATTTAAATGACACTAACCCTGAAATAGATAATAAATTTGAGCCGTGCCATAACAAAACCAGCCTTATTGCATTGGAACATTGTACAGACCTAGCACATTGTCATCTCAGGCTCTGGATCTGAGTTTGGTCTTCGGTACAAAAAAACACATTAATACAGCTACATAAATGTTTAAGATGCATGTGCGGGGCAAATATGGTAGATCATAGACGCGGCGGCTGGCCTTGATCTACACTGTTTGAAATGCAATAAGTCAGGTTTTCTCATGGCTCGGCTAAATTACTAAAATCAATTGAATGAATGTTGTAACAGTGGCCACAGTTCTTAAGAATATTAATTTCCAAACGAACGAAATGATGAACTGACGGACAGGGGTAAAACATCGTCGTGGTGGCACATAGTTTGTAAAGCAGTTTAGCTGCTCTCAACTGGATACCATTGGCAGTAACTACATGTACTGGTTAATATAACATACAATTAAGATATCCGTGTACCTCCTGTAAGATATAATAACAATTTAGGTACAACTTATCTTAATTACTAAATTAGACTTTATGTACGGTCAATTTCAGTCTAACAGTGGAGAAGGTGTTATTCTGTCCCGTTTAAAACGCAAACGCAATGCACTGAAATGTAGAAAAAATCAACCTTTTGCCATTTATTATTATTTATTTTAATCTAAATGGCAACTAGTTTTGAACATGTTCGTTTCTCATCGGGTAACCCGGCATCTGATCAGGCTCCAAAATTGTTTGCAATGGAAAAAAAGTTTTAGCGTAAACGCATTTATTGGGAAAGAACAACGTCTTCTCCGCTGAACTTAGATAAGATAAGCCTGTCTACACGTTGCTAATCACTCGAAATACCAATTACAGTCAATCTTTTACTAAAATTAAATCATTCACCTTTGAGACTATAAATGGACAACTCCAGTTTCCAATTAGGTCTATTGCATATTTATATATTCAGGGTCGATTGTTAAAATATATTGCCAAATGATAAACAGTGTCCTCTGATCAGGATCTACGATGTTTACAAAGGAAATGTGTACTCTTCATATCTAGACATACTTGTCCTGTTTAGAGAACTGCAGCAAGTGGCCTTGTAAGGAGAACGTCGTTGTTGTATAAGTCTATAAGTCTTGTATCAATCTCAGCGCTAGATACTTCAATACCGAAAATAAATGATTGATTTAACTACCGATTATAGTGATTTAAAGTCTTATTACTCCATTTAACCCTAGGGTCGAATATACACGTCATTTACGAACAGTGTACATGTGAATAGTACAAACAGCGAAGATCCAGATCAAAGAAATCCTGCAGGAGATCTTTGATCAGAGTCTTCAGGGTTTATCATTTTGCAATAAATTGTGATAATAATAATAACGATAATAACAAACACAACTTACTAGTAAAAACAACATTACTAGACTTAATTGGAAAATGGAAATGTCCATTTGAAGTATCAAAGGTCAGTGAGTTAAATGTCAATTTAATCTAAATACGTATTAAATCTTTGAACGCTAAAGGTTTAACTGTGATTAACTTTACAAACAGTTTGGATCCAGATGAGACGTCACGTTCATTGGCGTTTCATCGGGATCCAAATTGTTAGACATGCTGAACTTCATTCAAAAAGATTTATAGAAAACTCTGGTTGTAGAACTACAGCAGACGAGAAAATGGCGCAGACGAAAATTATTCTAGCTTTACACTTGTACGAGTACTTATAAACAGGTTTGATCCTAATCGGACGCCGAGAACCCCGGCATCTGATCAGGAGTCAAATTGTTTGACACTCATACCTATGTTTCTACAATCATAATGATTCAAACATTCGTAGAATATTTAAAGGAAACGAGACTATTTTAGCGGACGACATCATAGAAATGAAGGGGTTTAGGAACAGCTTATCAACCTTGTCAAAAGAAATCATGCACCCTCGGATGAATAATCGTATTAGCGAGGCGTTTCTGTCACGGTTTTGAACAAAACTGTTGGGTTTTCTTTTTCCCGTACAAACAAAACTAAACATAACGCAATAAAATGGAGAATATTATTGAATATTCATGCGTCTGATCTGGTTCCAAACTGTTGCAATGGAAATAATGGTTGAAGCACAAACGCGTTTATAAGAAAGAAAAATGTATCCACTGTACAAGAAGCTGGACGATGATTAGTTGGTTAACGTCAAATTACCGTCTTGGGAATGGTCGTCTGCAATTACAGTGGAGAATCTGTTATTCTTTCCCAATAAACGCGTTCACGCTAAAACTATTATTTGCAGTGCAAACAGTTTGAAACCAGATCAGACGCCGGGTAACCCGGCGTCTGATCAGGCTCCAAACTGTTTGCCACCAAGATAAACAAGAATTATCAGAATTGTCCAAAAGTTGTTCTTTTCTACGTTTTAGTGCTTTGCGTTTGCGTACGTTTGCGTTTAAACGGGAAAGAATAACAGATTCTCCTCTGTATATGCTACGAATCGAAATATCAATCCCTTTCCTGCCATAACGACATAATTTCAAACAAGTGTCGTTTTTTACTGTACTATAGTAAAAGGTGTAAAACATGTGGTGCAGGGGTTGACTGATGGAATGATGATACGAATGCCAAACAGTATAGATCTTTTTCAGATTGACCAATACTGCAATAAGAGGCTGAATTAGGAGCCATACTGTTTGTTATTGTTGCTGGGGTGAGGTGGTTTTTTGTTGTTGGTGGTGGGTTTTTTAGGGTTTTTTAGGGGGTGTTTTGTTTTGTTTTTATTTTGTTTTATTTATTTTTTTATTTTTTGGGTGAGGCAAAGCATAATGCATCCCCATTGGCGGTTAATAGAAACAAACTGACTTGCACAATTGGCACGCGCAGTCATTAATTATATGCATAAATAAACTCCCTCATAATTATAAATGTTTACTTTGTCAACATATGTCTACATCATGGGTGAGTGTATTTATCTTACAATGGAGAAGACGTTATATCATTGTTATTATTATATTAGTTTAAATTAACTTAAACACAAACGAAAAACTATAAAATGCAGAAAATGACATCTTCAGGGAAAGTCTTAACATTTTTATCCGAGTTGCAAAAAAATGAAACCGGATAACGCCAGCTCCATCAAGGATTCTTTGGTGCAGACAACAATTTAGCAGTGTTCCTCGCGATTCTTAGTGATCCAGGATATGTGGAGTCACTATTTACATTTAAAAAATTGCAATATATAAACTGACTTTATCCCATTCACTGCAAAGGAGTCATCATGCTGCTTTAAAAAAATGTCGCCTATTTTAATTCTTAGCTCACCTGGTACGAAGTGCCTAGGTGAGCTTTTAAGAATCAGATCGGTTGATGACCGTCGTTTGTCCGTCCGTTCACACTTGGTTCTTTTACACTCTAGCTGCTACAATCTTCAACCTATCTTCATGAAACTTAATGACAATGTTTTTTATGAAAAAAGTTAGGTCAATTTTGAATGTAGGTTATGTCGGGTTAAAAACTAGGTGACTAGGTCAAATCATAGAAATACCTTGTTACCACTCTAGAGGCTAAAACAAATGGATCTTAATGAAACTTGGTCAAAATGTTTGCATTATTGATATCTAGGTCAAGTTTGAATGTGGATTATATGTCCGGTTTAAAACTAGGTCCCTAAATTAAATCACATAGAAAAAATATTGAGAACACTCTAGAGGCTACAAATATTATCGAGTCTTAATGAAAAATGTCAAAATGTTTGTCTCATTGAAATCTTGGTCCCATTTAAATTTGGCTCATGTCGGTTCAAAACTAGGTCACTAGGTCAAATCATAGAAAACCCTTGTTAACACTCTAAAGACCACATTTTTCCATTTGTCCGTAAATAACTTGGTTTGAATATTGCACTGGATATATCTAGGTCAAATTTAAAATATGGGTCATCAGTCATAAAAACCTAGGTCACTAGTTCAAATAATAGAAACATCTTGTCCACAAATCTCATTTGATCTTACTGAATCTTGGTCATAATGTTTGCCTCATTGATATCTAGGCCATGCTTGATTGTGGGTAATGTCGGGTCATAATCTAGGTCACTATTGGTCAAGCTTTATATAGTGTAGCAGGTGAGCGAAATTCGGGCAATAATGGCCATTGTATAAATTTAGATTAGCGTTTTAAATTAAGAAAGATTAGAATCAATGACACACAATTAAGATCCTGTCAGACGCCGCGTTATACACTCGTATCAATGTTTTTGCACTCGTATCAATATTTCTCTTCAACCGGTCGGTTCATTGCTGATTGGTGGAAATAATGTGATCGCCGTGTTGTGGGCTGTCATTTGTATGTTTATTCATCTTTATTTTAGATCTAATTGTAATTATTTCGTCTTTTCTCGCTTTGTAGGTACATTTATTTTATTTCATGTGAAGCGCTTTTGAACGCACAACCCCTGTGTGATAAGAGCGCTATATAATCCTGGTACAATGATAATAATAATAATTATAACATGGAGAAAGTCCTTTCTCCATGATAATAATAATAAATTCTCCGATCATAGCTAAAAAAAATGAAATTTTGAATATTCCTTTAAATTACAGACGACAACTTTAAGCAGCCGATTTTATGTCGGAAGGGTTAAAATGAACGGTTAAAGTTTGCGACAAAATGATTTACCTATTTGTGCCTATAGCGTCAACATAATTAGGACATAGGCAAACAGTGCAGACTCAGATCAGACGCCGCTTGATGCGGCGTCTGATCTGATTCTGCACTGTGTGCTAACAAAAAGTTACATCAAAGTACATGTATAATAGAATATTAAAAATGGATCAGGCACCCCTTAAAAGAAAATTGAAATAATCCAATATAATTATAAGCATGGAAGAATCCACTAGGCATAAATGGTTAATACTGACTTCTATAAATGTCACCTTGCTGGAATTCGAAGAGATACCCAGGGTATAATAAGAATCCAAACCATTTACAAATAGCTCTTGAACTCGGAGTAAAGCAGTTAACCGGTTAATGGCTAAACATAAGTTTTAACACCTGGTATATTAAAAGTTACATGTACATAACATAATGTCTTTATAGAATCACTGCAGTCATGGTCTTAAGATCCAGCTAAGCCTGTGTTTAACATCAATTGAACCAAGAAACGAAGAATGCAAGACATCGGTAAAAGAGAAAGCACCTTACATGTTTGCTAGAGCAACATTCTGGCGCAATTACAGTAAAACCTCTCTATTACGACCACTTCATTGTGTTATTGTTAGATGTTCAGCGTTCACTGCAGGTGACTGCTTAAAGCAAGGTGAGGGTAAAACAGAAAGCTCCTTAAGGAATGATTTTCCCTAACAGCCCCATTGTTTCCGATCAGCAGTGTCATATTTTGTCAATATTCGAGTGCTAGTACCCGGGCTCCCCTCGTTCACATCTCTGGATCCGCACATGTCTGCATGGTGCTCATCATTTACATTTATGGATCTGCTTGTGATATGTAGGCCAAATTTTACGAAAACAGGAGTTTGGTTAAATACCGGAATGTTATAAGTTTCAGAAACATCGGCAGTTGGAATTTAATGGTTGTAACGAGATGGGTGATATACAGTGGAGAAAACGTTATTCTTACCCACTAAATGCGTTTACGCTAAAACTATTATTTCCATTGCAAACAGTTTGGAGCCAGATCAGACGCCGGGTAACCCAGTGTCTGATCAGGATCCAGACTATGTGTCACTAAGATTAAAATAAATAGTCAGAATTGTCGAAAAGTTATCTTTTTCTACGTTTTATTGCGATGCGTTTGCGTTTCGTTTGCGTTTAAACGGGAAAGAATAACGTTTTCACCACTGTAGTCATATAGTCCCACGTGTGATTGGGCTGATAATCGCAGATTCAATGGTTATAGAACGTTTGAGAGGAGTTTGAGATCGTTCTCAATATATCGCGGATTGGTCAGATTTTAGCATTATGCTCAAAGCTGACCAATCAAAGCTTTAGACTGATCTCAAATTCGCAGGAATCATTAAAGACATTAAGCCAGTCCATTCACTGATCCCCCCCCCCCCCCTCATTGTTCTCACTTGGTGTGCAAATACAGGTAGATCACGTGAAAATTGCTCAGGTAACGGCTCAGCCATCTGAAGCTTTGAATAGAGGCCCTTACATAATAGATCTCAATAGGTTTTTCAATGGGCTTTACTAACCAAGCTATCAAATATTAGGTGCGGGCCTCACATGAGACGCCTGAATTAGTTTTTGCCTAGACGCTAGCCGAGTAAGTGCATGGGCTCCATGCTTTGACTCAAACTTTCTACGGTGTAGGTGTTACCACCCAAGCTTGGTCATGTAATGTCTTTAAGACTGAGACAATTTCTAGTGTCGTATACCCTTTAGTCAAAACGTTGTCCTTACCTTATCCGACAACATGTGAACAATTGTATAAAAATATTTATCCCGACGTAACATCGTCTTCTTTGAATGTGTCGTCTGCAAATAATTTTATACATTTTTTTATCGAAGGAATCTTAAAGGGGTGCCAAACTGTTTTGATGCAGATCAGACGCCGAGTCACGCGGTGTCTAATATAGAGCCCAAATGTTTTCAAAATCTAATCAAGTCGTGAGCGACATGTTAATAAGATATGATTTTATTCTTCCTTCAGACTAACAAGTCCATGGGGCATGTATTCTTTTTAATAATGCATGTTGTAAACAAACAATGGCATGTAATACATAAACAAACAAACATTTATGACAATAAAGATGCATTTAGCGGAGAAGATGTAGGTAAAGAAAAAATTAAAATTATGATTTCAGTGATATTGACTTTAATCAGAATTGATATCATTATCACCATTATCATAACTTAATTTTCTTAAATCAAATATCTATTATATTTGTGTTATAAAAATACTGATGTCATAAGAATAAAATATATCTTATACTAGTAACATTTAAACAACTATTGGAACTCGAATTTAAATTAAAACATTCATTTGCACCGAAAACTTATACTAATAACATTTAAACAACTATTGAAACTCGAAGTAAACCAAAAACATTAATTTACATAGAAAACCTTTACAACACAGCAAACAGACTAAACGTAGACTGAACTACTCCAAACAAGCAGTTCAACCTGGTACACTCCTTTTGCATGTAAGTACGTACATGTAATCATGAAGAATTTGAATCATCTTCATCATAACTACAGTAATAGTCATCAGATCAAAGAGGTTTAGCTTGAAATGCATAGTGAACAAACATTGATAAATTTCTAACAGTCTTAACATCAAAACTAGTCATTAATTTTGTAAATTTCAACATACTTGGCCTTTTCCAATAATATTCTGAAATATATTTTATTCTTAGATCTTGGAATTGAATACATTCTAATACAAAATGAAATTAATCTTCCAATGTGGAACATGCACTACATTTTCTATCATTGAATGCTATTGGCAATGGTTTATTCCATCTCCCTGTTTCAACTGCTAACCTATGAGAAGATAATCTAAGTCTACTCATAGATGTACAAAACTTCCCTACATTAACAATATTTAGGTATGGCTGTATTCCAAAATTGCATATTTTTCTGTAACACAGAGCTCTACTTGATTCATTAAGCCTATTATTTCAATTCTGTACAAACTGATCATTTAACCTTCGTTTTACAAGTAATATAAACATTTTTGCATCACCAACAGTTTGTGATAACCAAACGTGGTAGAACCCTAAGCGACAAATAAGATCTTTCAATAGAGAACACCAGTTCACATAATTATTTATTTCATGCTCATCTTTCAGCAAACGATATATTTTTGTTATATATTTATCTTCTTTTGTATGTAAAATCTTAACCCAGTACTTAATATTATTTAAGCATCTTTTAGTTTGGTATGTAAATCTTCCTAGCTCTCCATAAATGAAATCATTTTGAGTCGTTTGTTTTACACCTAAAAATGTTTTGCAAAATTGTAGGTGGGTCCTTTCGATAGAAGGTGCATTGGAGAAGCCCCATACCTCACTACCATAATTCAGTATTGGACTTATTAGTTTATCAAACAGTTCTAATTTGTGAGATGGGCTTATATATGTAAACTTATGTAAGTGTTTATTCATCTTAAATATAGCCTTGTGTGCTTGACCCGCTAACGCAAGTTGGGTATGCTGAAACGACCCACCAGATGTAAAAGTAACCCCTAAATATGTGAATTTGGTAAGGATTTCTATTTCTGTAGCGTCACAATAAAACTTTTGATGAGAAGGTAGTTTCCCACCTTTTCTGAATACCATTATTTTTGTTTTATTTGTGTTTACCTTTAGTTTCCACGTATTGCAATATTCTTGAAGAATATTTAACCCATTTGTACCTGCGATGCATTTTCTGCAAACAGTACAATTAGGTCATCTGCGTATAGTATTAAAAATACTTTAAATAAATCTATATTTAAACCATCTACGCCACCTTTGATGTATTCATCTTCTAGATCATTTAAAAACATTGAAAACAGAAAAGGCGATAAACACTCACATTGGCTTACACCTAAAGTGCATGGCATAGTATCACCAATCTTATTATGGTATTTTACTCTTGATTTAACACTTTTGTACATCGATTGTATTATATAATATATATACCTTTGTTTGTAGTCGTCTGCGACTATTCTCAGAGTTTATCTATATTCAATTTTCTCTTAAGAAATATCATCTATCGGCAAACAGTTTGTATCAAGATGAGACGCCGAGTTACTCGGTGTCTCATCTTGATCCAAACTGTTTGCAACAATTAAGATAAAATATCCAATAGCATATCATATATGTTTAACCATTTCAGTATCAACGACACCAAAATGCGACTCTAAAAACAGTTTGGACCACACCACGTAAAGCGGAATCTGACCAGGATCCAAACTGTTGACATAAGTTCGCCACTCCTGAATTGCGTTAATTCTAACTGGAACGACATTGCAGATACAAATATTGGAGCAGACGACAATATTGCGGTGAAGAGGTTTAGTTAATGTGCGAAACTTGAATCTTTAGTACAGAAATGACAAGGCTGAAAGGTGTCTGTCTCAAATATGACTCTTTCTAATTGTAAGATTCCTATCTGGCATGACACGGGTACGGTGGTGAAGGAGTTATTCTTGCCCGTTTAAACAAAACTCAACATAAAGGAATTGCAGTAAAATGTATAAAATGACAATTTCTTTAAAATATTTACGATTTGTTTCAATCTGTTTAGCAAATAATAGTTTAGCCTGATCAGAAGCCGGGTTATCCAGTCTGATCTGGCTTCAAACTGCCATGTTGAAGTGAACATATTACTGCCTAAGCGTTAACGCGTTGATTGTGAGAGAGAAAACTACTTATCAACTGTATGTCACTGTTATACATGGGTGGCAAAGAACGACTTGACAATTGTATAGCGTTACATGTATGTAGTCCCACTATCGCTACAGACAATGCTGTCTATTCTTCTCAAATGAGTATCTATATTGCCAACGGTTTTGAGCCAGATCAGATGCCGTGTTACCCGGTGCCAGATTAGGCTCCAAACTGTTGGCATTCAAATTAAAATAAATAGTAACAATTTCCAAAAGGTTGACATTTTACGCATTTACAATGTAATTGAAAGGATAGGAAATGTGTTCTCAAAACCTAATGTACCTACGGCTTCCAAATCCGAGATAAAATACATTTGAGATGGGTCCAAGGTTATAAAGCTTTTCATTTGAGTCTAAACTCGTTCTCAAGCATTTGATTGGTCAGATTTGAGCCTAGGCTCAAATCTGACCAATCAAATTATTATTATTATTTATTATACCAGATTTATATAGCGCTCTTTTCACACAGGGGTTGTGCGTTCTAAAGCGCTTCACATGAAATAACACAAATGTACCTATAAAGCGAAAAAATACATTTAGATCTAAAAATAAACATGATATCTTATGGATTAAGAACAAGCGAAACTCTCCCAATGCAATCACCAAGATGATATAAAATAATTATCTATAGTTTATAAAATCAACTTTAAAATGAGTCAAATATTTAAAAGATCAATGATATGATTAAAACTGGTGAAAGCTGTCCAAGAATTATACCACAGACCCCGCCAACTGGTTTCAAAAGAGATCAGAGTCGTATCCCTACCATCAAAATCCACCAGACAGGCATTGGTCGACGGTACAACCCAAGAACCCCAAATTAGACCCATTACATCTATAGAATGAACACATCCCTGGGGTAGCAGTCACCTACCCTCTCCACCCAACACCCGTGGGACCTACATACTCCATGGCTGAAACTACACCCTTACTTTATAAAACATCAAGATAAGAAGCTGTCCTTGAATTACACCGCTGACCCCAAGCCAATCGGTTTCAAAGAGATCAGGAGCAATCCCTACCATCAAGATCCACCAAACAGGCACGGGCAAACGGTACGACTCCAGAACTCCCATTTAGACCCACACTATCTACAGCAAGAACATAGCCCATAGGTAGCAGTCATCCATTTCCTAATGTGTTCTAATAATAAATATTAAAGAAGTGAGTTTTCAGACGTTTTTTGAAGACTGCAACTGAGCTCGCATCTCTGATGTCTGATGGTAGAGTGTTCCAGAGCTTTGGGGCTGCATGCATGAAACTTCTCTCTCCAAACTTCACCAAACGACTTCTCGGTACAACCAGCGATACTGATTTACTCGCAGACCGCAACTCTCTTCGAGGTTTATACACGTCAAGCATACTAACAATGTACCTTGGAGAATCATTGCACACGGCTTTGTATGTGAGTGTCAGAATTTTGAATTCAATTCTGAATTGAACTGGAAGCCAGTGAGATGTGATTGTACCGAGGAGTCCTGGTGCCCGTTTCATAAAACATCTTACGACAAATGTTGTCGTAAGTCAAATTATAAAACTCTCAATTATTATTTATTTCTCCATCTAATCCTGTCTTGTGATATCTTTTTGGAATCGTCTTGAAAAGACGATTCCAAAAAGATGTCACAAGACAGGATTCGATAGAGAAATCAGAGATTAAACGTATTTTAAAGTTTTGACTTACGACAACATTTGTCGTAAGAAGCTTTATGAAACGGGCCCCTGGTGATGATGCGTGCTGCTGTATTTTGCACTAGCTGTAGTTTTCGTAGAGAGTTTGGGGGAATCCCATAGAGCAGTGAGTTGCAGTAGTCAATTTTCGATGTGACCAAAGAGTTGACCAAGGTCTTTGTAGCTTCAGGGGAAAGGTACTGTCTAATATGACCTATTTGCCGCAGCTGTGCATAGCTAGACCTGAACACAGCGTTAATGTGCTGTGTCATATCCATTTGGGAATCGAAACTAGCACCAAGATTCTTCACACACAATGATGGTTTGATTTTAGAGTTACCTACTTGAACGTGAAAGTCTTCAGGTATGTAACCTTTTTTGTGTGAAACAATATGACCTCTGTTTTGTCAGTGTTCAGCTTCAACATATTCTGGTGCATCCACGAGACTGTCTTTTAGACATCCTTCGACTTTTGAGAGGGCTACTTGTTGGCAAGATGTGTCTTTAGGCTTGAATGACAAGTATAACTGTGAATCATCTGCATAGAAATGATTATCCATATGATGATTTCTGCAAATTGAGCCGACAGGTTTTGTGTACAAGATGTAGTTTTTCGGCCCCAGGACTGAACCCTGCGGCACACTACATGTATATTTCATTTGAACTGGGGCAGATAATTCCCCACCTACTGCCACTGTTTGGTAACGGTCATTCAGATACGAAGTCATCCACTTAAGTGGGTTTCCAATAATTTTGAAGTCTTTTTCACGGCGATTTAGTAATGTGTCATGATCAATTGTGTCGAATGCGGCTGATAGGTCAAGCATCACCAGAATTGTGATTTCATTCTTATCAAGATACTGCAGGATGTCATTTTGAACTTTAAGAAGGGCAGATTATGTAGAGTGGTGCTTACGATATGCTGACTGATGCTGCTCGTGCAGATTGTTTGTGGTCAAATGAGATTCAATGCGTTTGTCTACTACTTTTTCTAATACTTTAGAGAGAAATGGCAGATTTGAAACTTTGGATGTCCTTTACACAAGTCGTTTACGTTTTCTTTAAATTGACTGAAAACCGAATGGTGTATTTTCCAAAAGGAAGATAATAATTATACAAGTGTACTCAAATAAATGTGAGCGTGTGGCATTATCGTACATATGGCATATTCCAAAATAATTTCGGCCATTATCCTCAAGCAAGGAAATTACCGAATCTTAGGGGTTTTTTTGGTTACTTTTGGGTTTGTGGTTGTTTTTATTTCCAATAGATTTTTCTGATTCGTCCCGAGTTGGAGTAGATTTTTGTTTTAAACATCGTTACATACGATCCAAATAGGATAAAATAGACCGTCAAATAAGAAAAGTCCGACGTTTAAATAGATTATAGCGATTGCGGGAGTCTTACAGTAAATATTGTTTTGCCTTCTCCGTACGAGTTCGAATCCCAACCAAGGTCATTATGTTTTCTTTGCCCATTTGTGTCCACGATCCCATATATAGGACTTAGGTAAACAGTATAGACACTGATCAGACGCCGCATGATGCGGCGTCTGATCAGAGTCTACACTGTTTGCTGATAGGAATTTCAATATAAAACAAAATGAAAATGAAAATTTTGACCAGACATCCCTTTGATAAAAAAAATGGACTAATCCAATATATAAACATGGAAGAATCCACTGGGTTTAAATGGGTTAACTAACATGTACGTGTTTATATAGGCGCCAGGTATCCGTTTACAAAAGCAAAAAATAAGTTTGGCTTTAGCTTTCAGTCTCTTTAATTCTGAGCTCATAGTTTAATTTTATGTTATCGACTAGCTCCCAGTCTCTTTGTAAGTGGGGTCGTATGAACTTTTGTTCAATACTCCTAACTTGGTCATATTTGATCATACATGTTCTTGTTCCGAGCCAGAACTTAATGTAGTCCAGATACAATGTACCAGGTCTTACTCATTTTAGATATTTTCTTGAGATCATAAATGATGACAATGCATTATAAATCTTTACTGTATATATAACAATAGTATGCACATTACTGAGCGCAGAGTGATATGCATGCAGTTACTTTGCTTCAACACATACAGTGGAGAAGCCGTTCTTCAATCCCAATAAACACGATAATGCTTAAACTTTTGCAAACAGTTTGGAGCCAGATCAGACGCCGGGTAACCTGTTCTCCACTGAAATTGGGAAAGAATAACATCTCTGTTGTATGTCCTGTTATGGTGGTTTTTTTCTGTGCAACAAGAGAAGCATTCCAGTACAGTTGGACTTCGATATCTCGAACTCAGTTAGGTCGAAAATACCCGTATTTAAAAGTTAAAACGTGGCTATGCCACGTTTTAACTTTGAAATACGGGTAGGTTCGACTTAACCGTGCATGAAATATTGCAATTTATGTGTCGACAAATCGGATATTTCGAATTAAGCGAGTTCGAGATATCGAAGTTCGACTGTATTTCACTGCCAACCGTTACGCCTTCATTGTAAGTATAGATCTATCATCTGCTGGAAAACTGTCGTCTGATTTCATTTCCGAAATTCAAAATTGGCATTTTTTAATTTGGGAAACAACTTTATCAGTGTCAAACAGTTTTGATCCTGATAAGACGCCGCGTTACTCCAAACTATTTGCAAATGTAACTGAACACGTGACAACGCAGTGAGGGTTTAAAATGCAAAAACTCTAATGTTGAGGTGTGTTATTGACTATTATACCACCCTCTGTAAGATGTTTTAACTGCCACGTCCTGTCATAAAACAATGTCAGCAGACAAGATCCTTTTTTGCTTTAAAACTCCCACAGCTCATTTTCGGGATTATTTATGAGCTTCACTGTCATAATGATATATTGTCTGTATCAAAATTGTTACACTGCTACCCAGTTTTGTCTAAATATAGATTATTGCATTTTGAATGCAGAAAAGTCCTAGCCATGCGCCAAATACAGTAGAGTATACATTATAAGTTCCCCGTTTAAACGAAACAAAACGCAATGCATGAAAATGTAGAAAATGAATTAATATTGAAAATGTTGACGACCTATTTTTTTTTTTAATACAGCGTTCCCTCTCTACAACGACACCCAATGGGAGACACAAAATATGTTCGTTATTCGGAGAGAGTCGTTACAGGGAGGGAATTTGGCTAACATTTGCAAACAGCTTGAATCCAGATCAGACGCCGCGTAACGCGGCGTCTGATCTGGATTCAAGCTGTTTGTCACTGTGTTTTACTCTGAAATGTTCAAATATGTAAATTTTTGAAAACAGCAGACGACAATTTTAAGCAGACGATATTGCAGCAATAAAAGCGTTAGACATAATTGTCCAGTTTCGGGAACAGCGGCAAGAGTCGTTGTAAGGAGGGAATCGTTGTTGGGAGGGCCGTTGTAGAGAGGGAGCGCTGTATAACCTTAGTTTGGAGCCTGATAGTACGCTAGGATGCCCGGCGCCTGGGTCTAAGATTATAAAGCTTTTGAGTTTAGTCTGAAGTCGTTCTCAAATTTTTGATTGGTCAGATTTGAGCCTAACACACTGTAACTATTATTATTTATGCAGCTAAGGTATTTTTTCAATTTCAAGTTTTTCGTTGTACTTAGAATAGGATAAGTGTCGATTTGAGTTGTTGATACTATTATGCCAGTTTTGCTTGTAAGAATCTATGAGTCGTTGTTTAATGGCGATAAGTTGTGTAGTATTGTTCTCTTGCATTATCCATACATCTGACATGCCTATTTCATCAAGAATTTGTTTTAAATGTGAAGCCCAATTTGTACCGCTGTAATTGTTACCATTATTTGCGTCTTGTTTTAACATATTGTATAGTATCTTTACCGGTGTATTATTTCCAGATTTAATAATTTTAACCCAAATTTTTATCATTAAGATTTTTCGGCAGATTTGCATAGGGTATCCACCAATCTCTCCATATAAACCATCAAGATTAGTGCTTTTACGAAACACATAGTATTTTTCGTAAGAATTAACATTGTATAAGTTCTATATTTTTACATTCACGGTATCCGAAAATTTCTGCTCCATAATATAGTATAGAGCCTACAAGGCTATAAAAAAGTTTACACTTATCATTTACAGCTAGGTCTAGCTGGATAAAAATTATGAATAGATTATGCATAGCAAATAATGAATGTTCTGTTATTTTTTCTGTGTTCGGAACCAGTTCCCGTTTTTGAACATGTTTATCCCAAGATATTTAAAGGAGTCTACTATATCTTAATACCATATCCTCGTTATATCTAAAATTATATTTTGTTGGTCGGCCTTTTTCGAATATCATAATCTTAGTTTTCTTTGTGTTTACATTTAGTCCCCAGGTGTTGCAATATATTTGTAGATCGTTAAGTAATGATTGAAAGGCCTGTGGTGTGTGTGCAAAAAGTACCGCGTCATCCGCAAATAAGAGAATATGTTTTACGTCATCAAGTGTGAATAAGTCATCAATATTGCTATTTAAATGAGTCAATATGTCATTTACGAAAAATAAAAACATTATAGTAGAGCACTGGTCTCCTTGTTTTACTCCGATATTTGATTCAATAGTTTCGTAGAACTACCGTTATATTTCATTATTTTTGCCTAGTTTAAGTCGAACATATCCTTATTTCAAAGTTAAAACATGGCTAAGCCACGTTTTAACTTTGAAATATGGATACGTTTGACTTGAGCATGTTCGAGATATCGAAGTTTGATTGTACTTGTGTAAAAACAACCGCTATTATTATGAAATAGCGTCTTCAAGCTCATAAAACATTTCAAACTAACTTTTTTCAGCATTCTTTGCTATCAATCATATAATTAATTGTCACGTTCAAAATTTCTATCTGTGTATCAAGTGCAAAATCGGTTATTTATGTCAGACCATCTCAACACAAGTTTCAGATTATAGAATAAGAATAAAGGTTAATGCCTTGTAAAGTATACCGTATTTTAAGTCATCTACAGTGGAGAATCTGTTATTCTTTCCCGTTTAAACGCAAACGTACGCAAACGCAAAGCACTAAAACGTAGAAAAGAACAATTTTGGACACTTCTGATAATTCTTGTTTATCTTGGTGGCATACAGTTTGGAGCCTGATCAGACGCCGGGTTACCCGGCGTGTGATCTGGCTCCAAACTGTTTGCACTGCAAATAATAGTTTTAGCGTAAACGCGTTTATTGGGAAAGAATAACAGATTATCCACTGTACAATACTGTACACCCCACTTGCATCGAAATTTTGATTAAATAGCTTAGAGATCCGGCGGCGAAAACCGGTGCCTCTTAAATGCTGGACAAAGGACATACACGTAGTCCTTAACAGAAGTGCCTTCATAAGTTTAACTCAACACGAAATTGTTTAGTATCTTAAGTATAAACTGTCTTCTTTTAAAGTTTCGTATAACAAAGATATTACTGTTTATAAATACTATTACGTCTGCCATTTGGTAAGGACCTACATAACAGTAGATTTATAATCTTAAAGCCCCCCCAAAACGGTAATTTAACCATATTTTATGGTCACCTCTCCTCTTCCATTTCATATCATGAAATACAACCTGTGTTGCAACTTTTAGTGCCAAATTAATCATGAGTGTTTTAACCCCCTTCACCACTATATTGCCGTCTGCTTCATTTTCACTGTCTGCAAGATCGTTTCAAAGTTAGATTCTAGGTAGTGGGACTTCAGAAATATCGAAATGAGTGTCAAACAGTTTTGATCCTGATCAGACGCCGCGTTACGCGGCGTCTGATCTGGATCCAAACTGTTTGAAAATCGCATTATGTGACTTTGACTGTGAAAGGGTAAACCTTTAGTGTGCTATGCAATGGTAGTCTGATAAATATGTCATCGCAATATGCTTTAACAATATTTTCAGAGTTTCAAACAGTTTGGCCACTAAATAGCTACTAAAAGATATGCCCATTGTAAACAGTCTAGAATCAGATCGTCTGGCATCCGATCGGGCTAAATATACTTAATACAGTTGTAACGGATTTAGGTACACTTGAAATACCTATAATAATTAATTGATATGTTTATAGATCTAGGTGAATTTTATCCGGATATTGTAATAATATAATAAATGCTTCTATTATATTTTGTCTGTGGTAAAATATTTTCAATTAATTATTACATGTTGTATGTGTTTTATAGATAGTGCCTTAGTTCATAGTAACTTCATACAGTGGAATAGGTTATTTCCCATTTAACCCTTTCCCCCATAGAAGCGACTTTTAGCGTATTTAATTTACTCCTCCGCTGAAGAAAATAGTTCCAGTTTATACTCTCATAAACAATTACCATAACAAATATTTCTATATAGCCTAGCAGATGATAGTTTAAAGGAGGCTGAAAATAAAGCAGAATGTGCCTTAAGGCACATTCTGCTTTACTTTCAACCTGCTTTAAGTGATCACCTATATTTAATGTTATAAACGAGTTATTGGGTAAAGGGTTAAACGCAAACGTTACGCAAAGGTATCACATAAAAAGGGTAAAAATGAGATATTTTTGTTTTGATCTGGGGTCCATGCTGCTTGCAATGGAATTACTGGTTTTAGCGTAAAGGCGATTATTGGGAAAGTAATGTGTCTTCTCCACTGTAGAAAAATGTCTACTGATATATGTAGCTGTGTATATGAGAAATATGTACCCATTGTAAACGGTTTGGACCCAGATCATAGCATACACTGGAATATGACGAAAAGTGACCCCCCCCCCCCGAAAAGAGACCCATCGACGTGGAAAATTGACCTCCAAGGACATTACATTATTCCAAAATTCCTATGGACAGTTTTCTACGTCGAAAAAAATCTTCCGGATCACTTTTTAGAGGGGGACACTTTTCTTCATTACACGGTTAACCGTTGTCTGATCAGCCTCCAAACTCTTTTCTATTCAGATCAAAACAAAACGTCAACAATTTGAGGAATATGTCATTTTCTTTAACTTTTACATGACTCTTATATGATTGCTTTAATTATGCTTTGCCATGTTATGTACACTTTGTACCGAAATAAATCTATCTATCTATCTATCTTCTTCGCGCTTTGTAAATGTCGACTGCACAATTTGTCGTCTGCAACAAATCTCAGAGAGTGTTTAAAGAGATTTCTTTATTCAGTACTGTAAACACATTATGTAGTGTTTCTGATTACATCAATATAACCATAATAATATAAACATAGTCACATGTCAAGAACTTCAAAACAATCATCACTTGCATTTTGTATTTTAAAGTAACATACTGTACATGTACAGTACCGGTTATATCAAGTCATGTTGTATAGAACAAAAAAATGTTGAGCTCTAAGCAATTAACCCTTTCAACCCTAAATATCTCTTGTGTGTATTCATTATCATTTTGGACTCTTCTAGTACATTCATTTTGAACCAGTCTACTATTGCACTTATGATACGGCTACAAATAACGAATGAAAATATAAAACAGTGCAGGAGCCCTTTGTTCAGGGTCTACACTGTTTGCATATGTAATCAATAATCTCTACAGAGGGCTGTAGGGTTGAAAGGGTTACATTCGTTTCAATCACTGAAGGTTTTTACAAGAAGGGTTAACTTACTTCACTACAGTGGAGAATCTGTTATTCTTTCCCGTTTAAACGCAAACGTACGCAAACGCAAAACACTAAAACGTAGAAAAGTACAACTTTTGGACAATTCTGATAATTCATCTTTATCTTGGTGGCAAACAGTTTGGAGCCTGATCAGACGCCGGGTTACCCGGCGTCTGATCTGGCTCCAAACTGTTTGCAGTGAAAATAATAGTTTTAGCGTAAACGCGTTTATTGGGAAAGAATAACGTTTTCTCCACTGTACCTTTACCCGAGTACAATATATAATTGCAAACAGTGTTGATCCTGATCAGAAGCCGCATAACGCGACGTCTGAGCAGGATCCAAACAGTAAAATATTCACTGCAGTAGTTCGTAAGTAGATTTAAAAATGTCTAAAATTGAAACTTAAAAAATGAAAGCAGACGACAATTGTTTAAAGCTGATGACGTCATGGCGTTGAATGGGTTTAACTCGCATCATCTGATGCACACCTTTTTCCAATCAGGAAATCAATTTAGAAGGACATAAGCTTCCCAGATGATGAAAGGCTTAATTCAGATCCCTCATAAGCCATTCGCTTAATCACCAATTACAAATTAACCCTTCAATGGCCTTTTAACCTCATCCGTCAAATCGTTTGTTTTTTTTATCATTTAATTGAATGCGAAGATAAAAACTTTTAAGGAGCAATGAATGCAAAACAATATAGATCGATTTAATTTGGGGAAACCTTATGGCACAAATACAGTAACCAGTCTATTACGACCACTAGATTACAGTTAAGAAAACGTTATTCTATCCCGTTTAAACGCAAACGAAACCCAAACGCAAAGCACTAAAACGTAGAAAAGTACAATTTTTGAACAATTCTGATAATTTATGTTAATCTTGGTGGCAAAAAGTTTTGAGCCTGATCAGACGCCGGTTTACCCGGCGTCTGATCTGGCTCCAAACTGTTTGCAATATAAATAATAGTTTTAGCGTAAACGCATTTATTGGGAAAGAATAACGTGTTCTCCCCTGTAGGTTAAGTTGTCTGTGTTTAAGGCAGGTGGATGCTTAAAGTAAGCTTAATGAAAAGCAGAAACCTTATTAAGGAGCTTACTGCTTTATATCGTCTTGGTTTATGCTTTCACTTGTCTTAAAAGTTATCAAACTTGTTCCCAGTGTCCGTTATATATACTTGCTTGCATCTCTTTTGGAATCATGAATCACCCATATGTGTAAACGTGTAGGCTTATCTTCATCATTATGTAGTTGTTATATATAAGTCTTTTTTAATTCAAATATGAGCAGAGTGCACATTTTATAGTATAATTTTATATAAAGCACTTGATAAGAGATATATGTATGTTCATTTAATGCGGTCATGGGGAGTTTTATAGTGACATTTTATGATATAATAGTCCCTTTTTTTCAAATTTGATTTGCATTGTACAGTTTATGTCTTATTGATCTGTATATTAAAACTGCTTGTTCTGCGGATTCTCTACTAATATTTTCGCACATAAATTTTAGCAACAAATTAATTGAATCACCAATATATTTCCTATTTTTAATCACTTAGGATTACAATAATTAGGTCTCGGTTTTTTTCACTATTTAGGGAATTTTTATATGCATTGCAAAAATTACAAGCAATGTTGACCCTATTCATCTGGTCGGGGTTTACTGTTTGTATAGGACATGTGTACTCTTTACAGACACATTGTTTGTAAATGGCTGTATACGCGTCACTATGAACCAATTGGTTAATGTAGAACAAACGGGTTAATCGCCTCTCAAAAAGATTCTAACAAAGGTTTTCAATGTTTTAACGGTTTTGTCAACATAGGTGACTTCTACAGTTGACTTAGCAAGCAGTTTGGACCCCGATAAAATATATGAATTAGCTTGCAATCTAGCACCAAAAATGTGCATCATAATACTAGGCAAAGTTAAGCAGAATAAAGAAGCTTTCTGTATTACTTCTGCCTTACATTATATATTGACTTATCTTTAGAGATCATCATGCATGTTTATTGAATGGCGCTAAACACAATTTTAACTCATTGTTCCCTAGTGACGCATATATGCGTCAGTTACCAAATGTGTACCTGTTAAGAGTACACTTGTCCTATGCAAACAGTGAAGTCCCTGATCAG
Organism: Gari tellinella; assembly: GCA_922989275.2. NCBI lineage: Eukaryota > Metazoa > Mollusca > Bivalvia > Cardiida > Psammobiidae > Gari > Gari tellinella. The sequence continues at coordinate 55,512,919 of OV277866.1, forward strand.
AGGGCTCCTGCAGGAGCCCTCTGACCAGGGACTTCACTGTTTGTCGTTTCGCAATTTATTACCACAAATAACCCTAAATAGTCTAAAATGGACCAGCCTTTATTGCAAACTGGAATTGTCCATTAGAAGTTTCAGGGGATAATGAGTTAACCCTTTCACTGCCAAACTTTATCGACTGATTTAACCCCTTCACTGCCATGACGTCATCATTTTAAACAATTGTCGCCTGCTTTTATAAATTGTGTAGTTTATGGGCCCCAAGAAGTTAAATAATTGAGTTGAGTTGAGTATTTCTAAAATTTACACTAAATTTTAAATGTATTTTTACTCAAGAACTATTGTAATGGGTGCCACATAGGTCTGATCGGGGTCCATGCTTATAAAGCGTTTAAGCTGAGTCTTAAATAACTCTGAAGTATTAGATTTGAGCCTAACTAAAATTTGACCAATCAAATGCTTGAGAACGAACTCAGACTCAACTCAAACGCTTTATAAGCACTGGGCCGGGATTCTAACAGTGTGCAAATAACCATTGTACTCGGGACAAGGCATCGAATGGACTAACAATTTCAGAGTCTTAAAATATGTGTAAAAAGCAAATATTGCGATCGTTCGCATCCTTAAATAGATTTGTGCATGGCTAAAAGATGTTCTAAAGTGCTCCCTCTCTAAAACAACCCTCACAACAACAACTCCCTCCTTACAACGACTCTTGCCGCAGTTCCCTAAACAAGACAAGTATGTCTTACGCTTTTACTGCTACAATATCATCTGCTTAACATGTTTCTGCTGCCATTTCTCAAAATTACATACTTATCGAGGCTAAGTGGATATTTTGATAGTGTAAATATAATGACAAGTGACAAACAGTTTGAATCCAGATCAGACACCGCGTAACGCGGTGTCTGATCTGGATTCAAGCTGTTTGCAAATGTAAGCCAAGTATTAAATGTCCATCAATATAACTACTCCCTCCGAACAACATACACACTGTGCGTCTTCCATTTGGTGTCATTGTAGAGAGGGGACACTGTAGTTTGCAAATAACAAGGAAGCGAATAGAGTGACAATTTCAAAGTCTTAAAATATGTTTAACAAGCAAATATTGCGTTCGTTCTCATCCTAAATTATATTTGTGTATGGCTAAAACATGTTCTATTACCAGTATTGTGAAATTAATAACCCCATCCAACAGGCGTGCTTGAAGTTGCTTTGACAAAAATGCGTAAACTATTAGGCCTTCTTCAAAATAAGATTTAAAACAGTATGGCAGAAAGAATCCGCATAACGAGACGAGTGATCAGGATCCAGACTGTTTGCAAGACGACTTTAGTTTACTAGGCTACGGTGATAAAAGGATTAACCTAATTTTATTGAAGAATGGTATACTACGTGAACTTGGTCCAATAAAATCTGATAATGAACTAAATAACTTACTGTGGGCATTATATGTTAATATGCTTAAAGTAAAGTTGATGTGCTAACTTGTCAGCCTCAATCTCATAGTAACTTTCTTGTTTTTCATCTCAGTCTCTCAGAAATTAAATGCAGTGTCAAACAGTTTTAATCGAGTTCAAACCCCAAATTATGTGGGGTTTGATCTGGATAAAAACTGTTTGTAAAAAAAATCAGCAATTTCAAAGGCACAACGCAAAGGGTATAACCCTTTCACTCTCACTATTTAACATTTTCACTTTCAATGACGCCACAAAACGCATTTGCCAACAGTTTTGATCCTGACCAGACGCCGCGTGACGCGGCGTCTGATCAGGATCAAAACTGTTTGTCACTTGTTTTCAAATAACGTTGGTTATACTGCCTTAAATCTAACTTTGAAACGGTATTGCAGATAAAAGTTTTGAAACAAACGATAATGAAACGGTGAAGGGGTATAAATCGCACGATTAATTTGGCAGCGAAGGGGTTAATAAAGACAAGTTCAACACCTGCTGAATCAATTTCACTGTGATGTGAATACATGTAGTAGATGACCTAGTGAGCTTTAACATGTGACATCATTACATGCCCTATAAAAAAAATGAATAGATACTTACACGGTATTAAATCATGTCATCACATTGTCGTCACTTCTTGGTCTTCGGAATAAGGGTCGAAGAGGCTGCGGGGTGGGTGGCATTTGTGTACCATGTTCAATTGTCTTCTGCTTTCCCTTTCCGCCATAGAAGCGCCTTTTAACACATTTGATGTATTCCTCAATTGAAGAAAATAGTTCCAATTAATACAGTCATAATGTGTATAATAAGAAATATTTTCTATTTTCCAGCAGATGGTAGCTAAAGCAGTTTGAAGGTAAAGCAGAATGCGCTGAAGTCGCATTCTGCTTTACTTTCAACCTGTTTTAAGTGGATGACTATCTTCAATACGGGAAAAAGGTTATGGGATAAAGGGTTAAAAAGAAAAGTCGTCTGGGAAGAAACTGAAAACCAATTGTATGCCTCCTTTTAACCAATTATCTCAATTTTAGTGACGAATATTTTGGAACAAATCATGAACAGAAAACAAAATCATCTTGCCATCGTTGGCGCACAAATTGTTGGAGATAACCACGCTTAGTTCATGGAGTTATGTTCAGTCGAACTCCGATGGCATGGGTTTAGTTATTTCGAACTAATCTGTATTTCAAAAATGACATTTCGAAAACTCAATGTCACTTAAGTGTAACATACCCATATTTCTTAGTTTCAACTTTGAACTAAGGGTGTATTCGTCTGAATCCATTAACCCCCCCCCCCCCCCCATTAATATGCCATTTTACGCATTTAATCTACTCATCCACGCATAATGTAGCATCTGATAAGTCATTATTATGTACCATAAAAAATAGTTCCTACATCTTACCAGATGGTATCTCAAAGCAGGCTTAAAGTAAACCAGAATGGCGTTGTCGCAGTATTCTGCTTTAAGTAATCATATATCTTTGATCTTGAAAACCTATTAGGCAACGTGTTAACTAATCTAGCTCCAGTTATGTTACTTCGACAGTACAAATGCGTAGACTAAGGAGATAATTTATTATAGATAATTGCAAACTGTATACTGCTACAGTGGAGAATTTGTTATTCTTTCCCGTTTAAACGCAAACGTACGCAAACGCAAAGCACTAAAACGTAGAAAAGAACAGCTTTTGGACAATTCTGATAATTCTTTTTATCTTGGTGGCAAACAGTTTGGAGCCTGATCAGACGCCGGGTTACCCGGTGTCTGATCTGGCTCCAAACGTTTTGCACTGCAAATAATAGATTTAGCGTAAACGCGTTTATTGGGAAAGAATAACACATTCTCCACTGTAACTTATCTAGCTCCAGTTATGTTACTTCGACAGTACACATGCGTAGACTAAGGAGATAATTTATTATAGATAATTGCAAACTGTATACTGGTATACCATTGGCAAACGTCAAATTCTAAATTCCATGCAAATTTTGAACACCAAGTTTTCAAACCATGTTTAGTGGGAAATACGTTAATCTTTCCCATGTAATCGCAAACGAAACACAAACACAATGCAGAGAAATACAGAAAATGACAAATTTCTATTGCTTTCAATCTGAGTGGCAAACAGTTTGGAGCCTGATCAGACGCCGGGTTACCCGGCGTCTGATCTGGCTCCAAGCTGTTTGCAATGGAAATAAAAGTTTAAGCGTAAACGCGTTTATTGAGAAAGAATATCATCTTCCACACTGTTATTCGGTGAATACGTACATCAAATGCAATGAAGAGGAGAATTCACGCTATTTACAAGACTGCAGTTCAACATTGCACCTGCTTTATTTCGGCGAGGTTACTTCAATTATTATCTATTGCAACATTTAACCCATTGTATATTGAATTTTATTTAGGTTTTTAGGGTTTTCAATAATCTCATAAAGTGAAAAAAGTTTAACCCTTTCAACACCAATTGTAACCATCCAATTTAACCCTTTCTCTGTCAAAATATCGTCTGCTAAAATTTCTATTCAAATATGTGATGTGTTGAGTGAAGAACTATTGATACGGATGCCAAAAGTGTGGATCCTGATCAGACGCGGTGTCTGATCTGGATCTAAACTATTTGAAAAGTCAACTTTAATCATACATGGCGATGAAGAAGTTAATGTACTAAATATGCGTATGCATGTAATATAAACTACCTGGAAGAATAACCTCTTTTAAGCGATCGGATATGAAAGCAGAATGAGGATCTTTTAAGGCAGACGATTGTTTAATGCTGGCCAAACGTAATGAAGAAAGGTCTTAAGAATTTTTTTTTCATGTACGTTAAGCTGTCTTATGTATTAAAAGATCTGACATGTTCTTGGAATTTAGTGGCAGTTAAATGAGCATCTACTGTACTAACTGAAAAATTGAGCATTTATTTTTTACACCCTTCAACCTCTTACTCCGAGTACAATATATATTACTAAACAGTTTGGATCCTGATCAGACGCAGCAAAACGCGGTATCTGATTAGGATAAAAACTGTTTGGCACTCATTTCAATATTTCTGAAGTCAAATTACGTGAAATTTAAATTTGAGAAATGAAAACAGACGATAATTGTTTAAAGTAACAAATGTAGCTGACGTCATGGCAGTGAAAGAATGAAGGAATGCTGCTGAATGTTCTCCACGTGGGTAAGAATGTAATTAAAAAGTGCATGCATCAATTGTAACTGTACCAGCCTAAAGCACATAAACCCCCTTAACCCACTCGGTGAAAAATTAATCGTGAGGTTTTTACTCCTTCGTCGTTACTGTGTCGTCTGCTTCAACATTGTTGTCTGAAATATCGCTTCAAATTTAGATTTCAGTTAGTTGTGTCTTGAGATATATTGAAACGAGTGTCAAACTGTTTGGATCCTGATCAGACGCGGCGTCACGCGGCGTCTGATCTGGATCCAAACAGTTTGCAAAGTCGACTATATGCGACTCCGGTGCCGAAATGGTTAACTGGCTGAACCTAAATGGACAAACATTTTCATAACAGATTCTATGAAGATCAGACGCCGAATAGCTCGACATCTGATCAGGATCCAGCCTGTTTGGCAGTCGTATGGGTGCTTCTTTGGTTAAGAAGTGTACACATCCATTATTAAAACAAATACTAAGAAAAGCAGGCGATTTCATGGTAGTGAATGGGTGATATTTTGACTTCACAGTAAAAACCCTCTATCTAAACCAATAAGAGGAAATGGTCATTGAATGTACGATAGGCGACATCCTAAAGCAAAATGAAAGGAGGATTCTGTATTGATTCGCCTTGCTTTAAGTATATACCTGCCTTAAACACTAAAAATTCAAAACAGCTTATTGATAGTTCAGTTTTTTTTAGCTGTATGTGGATTTATGGGAGTTTCGTCGGTTGAAGAAAAGACTGGGAACAACAATAGTGGATATGGTTATAAATGTTTGGATGTTGCGCGCAGCGCGCACCATAAACTCTAAAAAGAGATTCAGTCAATCTAAACTATCGGTTAATCCTTGAAATCTCTCTCTCTCTCTCTCTCTCTCTCTCTCTCTCTTTCTGGTTTTGGGTCCCACAGTTACGGTTAAGTTTAAAACCAACGTTATGGGGACGCACATAATTAGCCTTGCCAGACATTAACTTTTTGCATTTTATTGTTCAGTTACGTCAAAATAACCTTATCTCTCCGCTTATTTGTTTGCAACTATATTCTGTTTAAAGAAAAACGCTTTTAAAAAGCAAACTTTGTGGGGACGTTATCTCATATCTATCTCACTTTGTCCCCATACAGTGTGGGGACCTAATGCTATCTCTTTTATTTTGAGATACATTCTAAGCTGCACTCTGGGGACGTTGTCTCAAACTGTCCCTAGCCTTTCTAGGGACACACCACATCTCATTATAATCGTGATCGCGCTGTCCGTCCGTCCGTCCGTTACACTTTTCGTGTCCTCTCTCTAAATGAAATAGTTTTCAATTGATTTTCACCAAACTTTCTCCAAATGTGAATATGCATAAAATCTCGGTCATGTTCAATAACCAGAAAAATTGCATTAGGCAATTCTGAGTTATGGCCCTTGAATTGGTAAAGTTTGCATTTTTAGCTCACCTGGCACAAATATAGGTCATCCAATTGAAATTGTGGTTGCCATGGCAACCAATTGAAAAAACTTTAAAAATCTTCTTGTCAAAAACTACTGGTCCGAATTGAAAATAATTTTACCCAAATGTGCCATTGGTGACCCTCGATCAGATTTCTTAAAATAATGTTCCTATCTTAAAAAACATGACCGCTAGTGGGTGGGGCAGATTTTACATTTATGGCAATATAGTGAAAACTATAAAAATGAAAAATAGACCTATTTCGGCACCAAACCCCACAGTGCTACCACACAACAGACTCGTCCCGAAGAGACGACTCTAATGAGATGCGACACCATACTGTTTAATGCAGAAAAGACTTTAGTTTATTTTTGACAAATCTCTTTCGTTTGCTCTCTCTCTCTCTCTTTCTCTCCTTCTCTTTCTCTCTCTCTCTCTCTGTTCCTCTCACTTTTTCTTCTGCTTCTGTCTCTGTCTCTCTCTGTATCTCTCTCATTGTGTTACTGTTTCTCTTTCTTTCGTTCGCTCTCTCTCTTTCTCTTTCTCTTTCTCCCTCTTTCTCTTTCTCCCTCTCTCTCTCTCTCTATCTCTCTCTCTCTCTCTCTCTCTCTCTCTCTCTCTCTCTCTCTCTCTCTCTCTTTCTCTCTCTCCCTCTCTCTCTCTCTCTCTCTCTCTCTCTCTCTCTCTCTCTCTCTCTCTCTCTCTCTCTCTCTCTCTCTCTCTCTCTCTCTCAGACCTTACATAGTCTATCACAAACATAGAGCTAATTCTCTCGTTCACTGCGATTGTCAATTCTTAACTAATATGAAAAATTCAAATCAAGTTGATATAGGACGAGTTGGTTCTAGGGCGAATAAATCCTCTACAGGCGCTTTTTCAAGCGCCCAAATGATAAATCGGTCACATGATATCAATATGTCGTCTTCATCAGTTGAAAATTCTGAGAGTGGTGCACTTCTACGCGTGAGTTCTGCCAGTTACAACTCTCTAAATACTTCAAACAACATAGCAGGATCACCCTACAGAGTTTACAAACAAAGATGGCTCATCCTAGCTGTGGTTATGCTCCTAAACTTTACAAATGCCATGGTAAGTGGTCTGCTCTGTCTGTAACTTTGTTCTTGAAGAGTATTTTCGGTTTGAGTAATCAGGGTTGGAGATAAGGGGAGTATTTCAAAGACTAAACTCCTTATGCCTGCACCAAATCCTTTGATGAGACTACTTGTTAGAATCGTCTCAAAGCGACAATTCTAAAGAATGGTCACAACATAGGATTTGGAGGATCAAGCATAAAAGAGAAAAGTCCTGTTTTAATTACTTTAGTTATTTATGAAGGGTAGTGACTAGGGGTACGTGACCGTACCTCTAATATTTGAAATTAGCGGTACGGTCACGTACCCCTAGCGAGCCCTGTGAGGGTTGACTAGGGGTACGTGAGTCGTTTAAACTATGTAGCAACACATTATTTTGCCTGCAGATACGTTTTTTGATGCTAATATTAATAATCTCTCATTTCTACCTTTACTTGTGGATATTTATTGGAGAAAAACAAAGAAACTTCGATAAATATTCCCGACACAACTTGTTCTCACGGCAGGGATGAGAATAGATGTATTCCGCATACATGTACATGTATAGGATTATAATTATCGCCAGATATGCCCGATATCTGAAAATCCGTGACCAATGTTAAGTTTTTTTCTTAAAAATTTGATTCAAAGGTAACTTTATATAATAAGTTTGTTAAAAATTACTGCTGGTGTAGCTTCCTAACTTAGCGTTGAAAATAAAGTGGTAGATCTGAGAAAATGAAAACTATCGAAGCTTCGGCTCCCATCAAGTATCGAAACATGTTGGTTAATGACCTACACAAATCAACTCGAAAAACACGTTTGACAATTGATCGCAATTAAACAGTGCAATTATTCTAAACAAAGCATTGGATATTTATACATGTTTGTAAAATGTGTGAACGTTCTTTATTCACAGGAAGATCTATATAGTTTTCGCGGCCGTGGAAAAAAATGCCGATTGGAATTTTTTTTAATGAAGTTTCTTTGCTTTTATGCGTTAAACAGTCAGAATAGAAGGTTTAAATGAGATATAATTAACATTAGCATCGATATTAACGTATCTGCAGACACAATGAAGTGTTGCTATATAGTGTTTTGGACTCACGTACCCCTAGTCAACCCTCACAGGGCTCGCTAGGGGTACGTGACCGTACCGCTAATTTCAAATATTAGAGGTACGGTCACGTACCCCTAGTCACTACCTTTATGAAGCACTGAGTATGGTGATGGTGCCGTTTAATGTCTACATCTAAATAATAAAGATAATGCCTGTCACGTGTGTGATGCCAAGACAGATGACAAAGCAATTTAATGTAGTTAAAAAGGTAAATAGTGCCATGCTTTTGGACAAGTGTTTAACCCCCTTGACACCTGTATCTACATAGAAGGAGGGGGTGCTCCGCGCAATATAGGTCCGAGTTGGGGAAGGGCTCTGTATTAGTGGCACTATGTTTTTGTCAGTGGAGGATTTAATTAAAGGCATGAAAATGAATATATATTGGGTAATGGGTTAATTCTCTATGTAAAAACTATTGTGTCTGAAATGTGATAAGTCTGCACTGTTTCCAATGCTTTGGTTTATATTTGTTCTTTTTTCAGATCTGGATTACATTTTCACCTATAGCTGATACCACAGTACCGTACTACAAGATCACACCATTCCAGCTAAACTTACTGGTTCTTGTGTTTGCTGTAATGTCTGTACCATTTGGCTTCATAGCATCATGGCTGCTGGACACTCTGGGACTACGGCTGAGTGTAAGGAGTCAGTTTATGTTTACAGTAAAACAGTCGAACTTTGATTTCTTGAACTTGATTAACTCAAACTATCCGATAGTTCGACATGAAATGCATTATTTCATGCTCGGTTAAATCGAACATACCCATATTTCAAAGTTAAAACGTGGCTTAGCTTATGGGTATGTTCAACAAAACCGACTTCGAGATATTGAAGTTCGACTGTACTTGTACTATCCAAATATACCCCATAGCCTGTTTGTAGTTTGGACGAAAGGTTGCCACTTAACTAAAACAGATTAAATGTAAAGCTTAAGACGAATTCTGCTTTACTTTTCAGCTGCTTTAAGCTTCAATTCTGCTAGGATATAGAAAATATTTATTGTGAATGACAAGAATTAATAAATTAAAGGCGTAAAAGTCATATTTATAGAGTAACGGGATAAACAAAAAGAAGACTTTTCCTTCCCCATTGGTGTAGAAATGTGATCTGGCCTGCAAACAGTTTGAATCTGGATTAGATGCTGAGGTTACTAAAAGTGTATTCATTAGCAATCGTTCCTACACCCTGGTTGTTGCCTAAACTTCAACACTTGTTATGTACAAAAATCCTTTTGGTCCATATCCCCTTTGAAAATTGTAAGCATATCAAGTTTACCAATTAAGCCTTGATTAAGAATTCACATATCAAATAGATTGGATCCATATCAGGGACCAAACTATTTGCTTAGAACCACTATTCCAAATGCAGACATAAAGTAAGCCTTTTGGTTCTAGCCTGCTAAATACTGTTACAAATCTGTGAAGGAAAGGGTTCAGTGTTACCATAAAAAATTTAAAAAATGGTACACTCTGAATCAGGGCTCCAGATAAGAGGGAGTAAACTGCACAAATCCAACATTTTCTCACTTATTTTAGCATCAAATTCTATGGTGTTAGTATTAGTGTTTTAGCCAGACTCTCAAAAAGGGCAGGGGGGCACCAAAAAGGGGCAGGGGGGCACCAAAAAAGGGCAGGTTGCAAACAAAGTGCGGACCTGCAACTTCGGCGAGGGGATTGTTAAAATTTCTAGGTGTCTTTTCATCATATTCGAAGTCTTATAGGTCCATAAGCACTTTTAATGTATTCAGCATATAAGTCTGTAAAGATAAAGGTTATACATTTGGCAATAGAACAATGGGGAGGGTGCGGGAGGGGCGTCCCCTCCTGCGCTGCGGCGGAAATTTTTTGGACTTTAAATGATGAAATAGTGCAATTTTGCTATACAGAGATATATAATAAACATGTATGCACATGTAGTGGATTTTAGCTATACATGTACATTATACAGATGCATACAAGTATTATGGAAAATGGATGAAATCAGCCAATTTTTGCAAATAGAAAATTAACAGATCAAGATTTTTTTTCTTTAAATCACACATTATTAAAAAGTTACACAACTAAATTTTACTCCAGCACCTGATGATTTCCCATTACAGCTGTTGATTGAGGTTGGCATTTAAACTAGTATTCCATTCTTTTGCAACAATGTATTTTGTAAAACAGGGGTGTAAAAGCCCCAAAACGATCAATACTAGAAAATATCAATTCTCTTACTTAATTCTTTAAAAAAAAAAAGAGCAAGAAACTAGGTTATGGGGTGTCTTTACCTTTATGCAAATAGTATAGACCCAGATCAGAGTGCCCTGGGTAAGTCCTTTGTATAGGGTGTATTATCTGTTTGTCTGATTTAAAATTATTTTGAGATTTTTCTAATATCGCACACAGTTAAACATGCACACAAACAAATAGATCTACTATAAAGTACAATAATTATTGGCATTGGATTGTTGCTGTATCCAGGCAAGTGGGTGTCTTAAGGATTTTCCTATTAATAAAATTCAGCCTTCCCTAAGCAACCACCTGTCATAAAACAGAATACAATTAATTAGACTGCATCACGGGAAAAATTAAACAGGATCTACTTAGATATGTGTTGTCACGCTGATGTTCTGTTTCAAATAGATCATTCAATATGAACTTACCAAAATAAAAACAACAGCACAGAACCGATACTTTTAGAAATAGAAATATCCCATTCTTCGATTCTCGCGCGTATGTAGTATTTGATGGCAGAAACAGACGTTATCAAACCAACCAAACCTTTCTCGATCGTAACTTATTTCCCGAAACTCCAGCGAAATATACACCTGTAAGATGTAATTTGTTAATTTCACGTCAATCATCAATACTGTCTTTCTAAATGGGTGTATATAACGTCTACATTCATTGGATGTTTAAAAAAAAAGATGCGGGGAATTACCTTTCTTATAGCCAATAAAACGAGTAAAGACAACTTGTGTAAAAGTTCGAACCACGGTTCACGTTTAAATTTTCCATTTCCGAAATTTGGAAGACTGTTCGTTTCTGGTACGTGAATATTAATAAAGATTTGTATGGAAAGTATTTCCTTCTAAGAAAATTAAATTCGGTTTTAGATCTATATTCACCTAAAATGTTCGTTCGTCGAGCATTCTTTATTGGCCCTGTATCGAGCATATTTTTCCAAGATCCGACTCGCGTTTGCGTTTTAATCTGTGATTTTTTTTTTCAGTCTTCATAATGGATAATGATCATATGAATGTTTAAATTTAGGGAAAAGGGTGTCGTATATTCTGTTTTTCAACGAGGCCAACATGTGTTTCAATTTAATCCGGCTTCAGTCGTACACTCTCGCTATGCGGGGTACCACACCAGGTATACATATGTTTATCGGTCGATTACACACTATAATTGTTGATTGTCTATGACACGCGCGTGTCGCATAGCACTGATTGGCAATAATGGGATTAGCGACAGTAAGTGGTATCGCTCCGGGCAGCGGGGCGGTCTATATCAAATGGATAGGGGCACAGAATAGGGGCACTAGGGCGGATCCTTACACCGGAATAAGGGCAGAAGGGCGGATCAAAAGGGCAGAAGGGCGGGCCGCCCCGCCATTCCGCATTAGCTAAAACACTATAGTATCCTCTAGTCTCATAAGACGGACCCTTCCTACTTGTCCGGAAGTCTCACAAAAACGCTTCATACAGCACGTGCGGTTTGCTTACATCATCGCAAAAAGCGGTTCTGGTTAGGTATTATAATTATGCCGGCAGCATAATAGCCGAAAAATATGCTTAAAAAAACTTGGAATTTTAGTGAAACTTTGAAGAAAATTATGTATTCAAAAAATGAATACCAATATTGACCACATACCTTATTTTAGCTCACCTGAGCCAAAGGCTCATGGTGAGCTATTGGGATGTCCCTGTGTCCGTCGTTGTGCGAGGTCCGTCGTTGTTAACAATTGATTCAAATGACATCTTCTCCTATACCGCTTGACATATTTCAACCAAACTTTACAGGAATGTTCCTTGAGTCAAGCTCTTTCAAATTTGGTCAAGAATTGAAATAAATGTAGAACTCAGTTTGCCATGGCAACCAAAGTGAAAAAATAAGGAAATATTAAAAAAATCTTCTTGTCTGAAACTACAAGGGCCAGAGCTTAGATATTTGGGCACATAGAATTATCTACAGGTCCTCTATCAAGTTTGTTCAAATTATGCCCCTGGGGTCAAAATTGGCCCCGCCCCGGGGGTCACAGTTTTACATAGAGTTATATAGTGAAAATTTCAAAAGTCTTCTCCACTGAAACTAATAATGCCAGAACTTTGATATTCGGTATGGTGACACTTCTAAATGTCCTTTACCTATTTTGTTCAAATGGTTCTGGTTGGTTGAATATCTAGGTCATAATTCACATTCAATATATGTATAGCAGACAGCAATTCAGCATTATAAGAGTTAGACTCTAGCCACATTTCCTACTGGCAGAGTTACATAACTGAACTCAGGTCAGCTGAGGTTCACTCTAACAGCAGCATATGGTGTTGTCTGCTACATTTTATGCCCCTGCATTTGGGGGCATATTTTTTTTTCTGTCTGCTTTTTTTATCTGTTTGTCCATTTGTTTGTCTGTCAGTCCACAACTTTAATCTTAGCCATAACTTTGTTAAAGTTAGACACTTTATAACTTGGGTCATGTCCTACACAGGTCAATGTCATTTTTTAGTTATTTCCCAGTGTCATATTTTCTTGTCTTTGAGATAACTCCAGTTCTACTGATGTTAACCCATTACCCCACACATATGACTTTTTACGCCTTTAATTGATTCCTCCTCTAAAGAAAATAATTCCACTTTATATAGTCATAAAAATGTAAGATATAAGAAATAGTATCTATATCTTAGTAGATGATAACTTAAAGCAGGTTGAAAGTAAAGCAGAATGCGCAATAAATAATCATATGGATATACATGTAGCTTGATAAGAAGAAGTGTCATGGATAAGGGCCATAACTCTGCCAACAATATTTTTTAAGTTATTCCAATTTGTCATGGTTTTTTTGTCTGGAAGATAATTCCATTTACAGCTATATTAAAATGTTGTCTTGCCTATTAAGCTAAGGCACAATGACCTCAGGTGAGCGAATTAAGGGCCATGGCCCTCTTGTTTTAATGTCCCTTTGTATAATGATTCCGAATAACACATTTTCCAATAAAACTCTAAATGTTTATTACGTGTAGCGAGTGTCTGGAAATTGACCTTTCATATGCAGTATAAATTTGACCCGGTTGTGTACAAGCGCCTTTGTTACCCGGATGATGACGTCACACTTCCGTCATAAAAGGAATTCGCGGCGCTGCATTTACAGCCGAAGGTTAGTTTGAATAACTGGTATTTGTGTAAACAATGAAGTTGTTTGATTACTTTAACTGTTATTTTCAGTTTAACTGTTAGAAAACTATTTTTTCTCCATATTCGATTCGTTCAATGTGTCTCCCAGTTTCCATTTAAATTGATTACCTTTTTAATCCTTTTGCGCTAAAGGGTCCGGACAAACGGATGAAGAGGATACTCATTAGAATCGTCTCTTCGAGAGGATTCTAATAAGTAGTGACACCATAGGGTTTAAAGCAGAAATAAAGATTTTAGTTTTTGAGATCCCCCCCCTATCTGGAGCCCTGCTAATCAATGCTGTAATTTCTATAAACTTTTATCACATAGTACTTCGTCAAAAAAGGTAAACTTAAGGACAAACAGTGTAGACCTTGATCAGACTGATCCCTCAGGAGCAGTCTGATCAGGGTGTACACTGTTTGCTCAGACCTGTTTGTCCCAATACTTAGGATCATTACGGTACTATTGTTATTTCAGTTAATTATTGCTGGCTGGTTAAATGGTGTTGGTGGATTATTGCGCAATGTAAGTGTTCTGGATGGAATAGACAGTGACTACAGATACCCATTGTGTCTATCAGGTAAGAGTCATTATAATAATCAACACTGCACACACAGTTAAAACTAATCTATACAGCCCTTGAAATCAGTATACTGGTCAATGCTTAAAGCAGGACAAACATTCTTGGTTTAGCTGAAAGCTCATATAGGAACATGCATCATTGCTTTTATCCTGTATTAAAGCAGTCATCTGTCTTTAATGATCACTATGCCTCTTCAGTCAGTGATCCATTCAACACTGAACACCTTGAAGACTTTGCAAACAGTTTGGATACAGAGCAGGCCCAACTAAATCTTGCCACTCTAAGACCTGTATAATGGGTTACACATATTTTTGACGGATACCAGTAATACAGAATAGAAGATTTTAATATGGTTTTAACGCATTCACTGCTAACGGTGCCAAAAGGCAACTTTGCAAACAGTTTAGATCCTGATCTGATGCTGCATAATACAGCATCTGATCAGGATTCAAAATGGAGGGGGGGGCTTATGCTATACCCCCGCATTGGCGTCCGGGTATTTGGATATCATAAACCAAGCAAATAACTGCACCTATGGTCACAAAACTTTATGATATTATGCTGATGTGCCTCAAAGAGTAGGTTACAATGCACTGAAGTTTTGTGTCCTTGATCTTTGACCTTGACCTCTAGGGTCAACGTTAAGGTTCTGAGCAAACGACTGCGCCTACGGTAAAAAAAAAATTCATATACTGGTGTTCCTCAATGGATAGACCATGATGCTCTGTAGTTGGTGACCTTGACCTTTGGTCTTGACCTCTAGGTTCAACATTAAGGTTTTGCATTAAAGTCTGTTCTGAGCAAATGGTTGCACCTACGGTCACAAACTTCATATTCTAATGTGCCTCAATAAGTAGACCACAATGCAGTGCATTTTTGTGGACTTGACCTTTGACCTTGACCTCTAGGGTCAACATTAAGGTTTTGCGTTAAGTCTAGTCATATGCTGATGCGCCTCAATGAGTAGACAATGATGCACCACAGTTTGGTGACCTTGACCTCTAATTCAACCTTTAGGTTTTACGTCAAAGTATTTTCCTTGCAGGAGGTGAGCTTCATAATCTTTGATTACCCATTCTATTTTTACAAGACAAAGCTTTTAGCAGGCGACAGTCACTCCATGTTAAAAAGAACACATTCTTACTATACTGATCTGGTTGTGTCATTTCAGGTCAGATTTTAGCAGCTTGTGCCCAGCCTTTCATCATGTTTGCCCCAACAAAACTAGCAGCAGTGTGGTTTGCAGGGGACCAGCGAGCAACTGCCAATATGATGGCATCCATGGGTATAATAATTGTCTGTCAAAATTGCATGTAGTAGCCACTTGAAACAGGACAAAATATCAGTCTTTAAAACAAATGGCTGCTTAATGCAAGACAAAAGTAAAGCAGAAAAACACATAAAGAAGCAATGGATATTTATGCTTTACTTTTATCCTGCATTAATCAAAAATCTATGTTAAACTTTACTCCATAGATACATGTTTTAACCCATTAACCCATAGCATGTTTCTAGTGTTGAAGTTATGTGACCGCTTAACCCTTTCCCGCATATAAGCGACTTTTAGCGAATTTAATTTATTCCTCCGCCGAAGAAAATAGTTCCAGTTTAAACTCTCATGAACAATTAACATTACACATATTTAATATTGCCTAGCAGATTTTAGCTTAAAGCAGACTGAAAGTAAAGCAGAATGTGCCTTAAGGCACATTCTGCTTTACTTTCAACCTGCTTTAAGTGGTCACCTGTCTTCAAAACTAGAAACAGGCTATGAGGTAAAGGGTTAAAGCAGGTTGAAAGTAATGCAGAATGCGCCTTAAGGCGCATTCTGCTTTACTTTCAGCCTGCTTTAAGTGACCGTCCACTAGAATATAGAACTTATTTCTTGTGATACATATTCATTACTATATAAATTTAAACTACTTTCTTCAGTGAAGGAATAAATTACAGGGCGTAAAATGGCGTATTTAAGGGGTTATGGGTTAACACATTTAATTTATCCCCAAACTGAAGACAAATTTCTAATTTATGCAGTATTATTCAGTATGTATCCTAAGAAATATTTTCTATATTCTAGCAGATGATAGCTTAAATTAGGTTGAAAGTAAAGCAGAATGCACTTTAAGGGACAGTCTGCTTTACTTTCAACATTCTTTAAGTGGTCAACTGTCTTCAAAACTAGAAACAGGCTATGGAGTAAAGGGTTAATGGGGCTTTGTAAGGGTGTCTGCTTGAGGACATAGGTTCAACCTTTCCAAACTGCCATAACCCTTGACCCTATTAACCCATTACCCCATAAATACGCCTTATGACGCCTCCAATTTATTCCTCCAGTGAACAATATAGTTCCAATTCATACAGTCCTTAATAAGTTTCATAGGAAATATTTTCTATATTCTAACAGATTGAAGCTTAAAGCAGGCTGAAAGTAAAGCAGAATGCACCTTAAGGGGCATTCTGCTTTACTTTCAACCTGCTGTAAGAGGTCACCTATCATCAAAACTAGAAACAGGCTATGGGGTAATGGGTTAATGCTTTTCATGTCATCTACCTAAAATAATAATTAATTAAGTGCAAATTTTTTTTATGGCTGTTTAAATGATAAATTATCTTATCTGGGTCCCAGCTGCTTATAATTGCTAACACACAAGTGGCAAAATCACTATATGGTTTAACTCTTCCTCCCTGAAACTTTAAATGGACAATTATAGTTTCCATTTAAGTCTAGTCCATTTCCGACTTTTAAGGGTTGTTTTTGTCAATGTTTGGCATTAAGACAAACAGTGAAGACCTTGATCAGAGGGCTCCTTGGAGCCCTCTGATCTGGGTCTTCACTGTTTCCATAGGACAAGTGTACTGTTCACATGTACACTGTTTGCAAAGGACGCCAATATGCAGGACTAGGGTTCAAAGGGTTAATATTGATATATTTCTGTTACGGTGGAGAAGACGTTATTCTTTCCCAACAAACATGTTTAAAATAATGTTTTCCATTTTACGAACAGTTTGGAGCCACATTACACACCAAGTAAGCTGATATCTGATCAGACTTCAAACTGTTTGTTACCCAGATTGAACTGAATTGTAAATATTTTCATGAGTTTGTCATTTTCTTCTTTTATTTCATTGTGTATTGTCTCATTTAAATATGAAAGAATAACGTCTTCTCTACTTTATCTTTACAATTTCTGCTTAAACATGTTCTCTGCTTATGCTTTACTCCAACCTTGAAATAAAATGATTGAGTATTAGTGAAGTATCATTGTACAACTTAACCCATTACCCCATAAATATGCCTTTTTACGCCTTAAATTTATTCCTCTACTGAAGAAAATAGTTCCAATTTATACAGCTACAAATAAGAATCATAAGAAATAGTTTCTATATTCTAGCAGATAATAGCTTAAAGCAGGCTGAAAGTAAAGCAGAATGTGCCTTAAGGCGCATTCTGCTTTACTTTCAACCTGCTTTAAGTGGTCACCTATCTTCAATACTAGAAACAGGCTATGGGGTAATGGGTTAATTAACTTGTGCTTGTGCTAAAATTGGAAATCTGATTAAAAAAAGTGATGGATGCTAAATGAAAATTCTGACAATGTGTTTTAATCCAAGTTTCAACCTCTTGGTAACTGTTGACTAAAAATTCTGTTTCTCTTTATGCTACCGAATATTGGCTGTATCTGCACTATGCTGTCCTTAAAAAGAGTTGCTTACAGTCTTCCAGCAGCAAATGTAGATGTACGGAAACACCATTGTACAGCAGCTCAACCCATTACCCAATGGAATGCAGTTTTACGCCTTTGGTTAATTCCTACACTAATTACAATAGTTCACTCCCTACCCTCATGAATATGACGGTAATTATATTTTCTATATCCTTACAGATTTTAGCTTAAAGCAGGCTGAAAATAATGCAAAACATGCCTTCAAAACATTTTTATGGTGAATTTTCATGACTGTATAGTCTTTAGAGTGGAACTATTTTCTTTAGTCTTCACCTGTGTTCATAAGCACAGGTGCCAGACACATGCTTTGACTGAAACTCAAATAAAGTGAATAAAACCAAAAAAACACCCCTTTCTATGATCAAACACCATATTTTTACCTAGAGCTCATTTTTTTGATTTTTTTTTTATATAGTATATACCCGGGAAAGGTGTTCAACTCCCGCGGCAAATGTGCTTTGCGAAATGCACACTTCATTCAAAGTCTTTTTGAGCAGTCATTTCTCGATCGATTGTGAAAACAAAGATACCTAGGATGCAGAATACCCTATTGTACACCATAAGATTCCATATAAGATCAATTTTCATTGATAACAAGCCTATCTGACCATCGGAAGTCGCAAAACATTGAGGTCAATCAAGTCTCTATACCAACACATACACAGTACTTTTTAACACTGGGGTCTTATCTTCAAAAAATGAGCTGTAGGCCAGAATATGGTGTTTGATAATAGAAAAGGGTGTTTTTAAGTTATATTCTGGCAAAGCATGCGTCTGGCACCTGTGTTCATAAGTGGAAACAGGCTATGAGGTAACAGGTTGATAAATGGCAGTCTCTTTAAGCAAATTATTGCTTCATGCAGGACAACAGGAGCTTTCTGAATTGTGGTGTACTGCATGAAGCTGCTACATGTGCTATCCTGTAAGATTGGGACAGCTTAACACATTTCCCCATAAATACATATTTCTACATCTGTAATTTATTCCTCCACTGAAGAAAATAGTTCAAATTTATACAGCCATGAACGTTTATCATAAAAAGTATTTTCTATATTCTAACAGTTGGTAGCTTAAAAGCAGACAGTAAAGCAGAATGTGCCTTAAGTCGCATTCTGCTTTACTTTCAACCTGCTGTAAGTGGTCATTTTTCTTTGAAACAAGGAACATGCTATGGGGTAATGGGTTAACACATTTTAACCCTTTACCTCATAGCCTGTTTCTAATTTTGAAGACAGGTGACCACTTAAAGCAGGTTGAAAGTAAAGCAGAATGTGCTTTAAGGCACATTCTGCTTTACTTTCAGCATGCTTTAAGCTAAAATCTGCTAGGCTATATAAAATATTTGTAATGGTAATTGTTCATGAGGGTATAAACTGGAACTGTTTTCTTCAGCTGAGGAATAGATTAAATACGCTAAAAGTCGCTTCTATGGGGGATAGGGTTAAGCTGTAATTCTTGAACAAAAGGTGCACTCAACAGGACATGGTGTCAGACAACTAATACAGCCAGTAGCTCGGGGTTAACCTGGTAAGGGTTTCAATTTCAGCTAATCCGCTTGGTATAATGGTAGCCAGTATTATGGGGCCATATGTTGTTAACAGCCAAAAAGACATTCCAACTCTGGTAAGCTTTAAGCCTCAGTTCTCACCACTCTCAGTGCTAGTAGAGCCTTTATAGCAGGAAGCCTTCAGCCATTACACACAATGAGTCTACACTGCTTGTTACATCATACATGACTCAGGAAAGATGTTTATTTACATGTCAATTTTGCTCCGTGCTTTCGACATGCATGAACTTGTACCTGTCTTTATCTATCTGCTTTGGAATTGCTTAATACTTTGCCCACAATTTGTTTCTAGTTTTGATGACAGGTGACCACTTAAAACAGGTTGAGAGTTAAAAAAAGTACTTTCAGCCTGATTGAAGCTGCCATCTGCTAAGGTAAAGAAATTATTTGTTATGGTACATATTTATGGCTGTATACTTTGGAATTACTTCCTTCAAATTATAATTGTTTGAATATACATCATACATTGAGTTGTGACTACTGATAAACATTATAAAGCCTCTATTAAGGGACCCTATTTCAGAGTGAACATTATTTTGTCCACTGCAGCTGTAAACAGAGTAGACTCTGAACAGATGTGTTGATGCTGTGCAGCTCTACACTCATTGGATACAGACCTTGATGTCATCTTCTCCTCTCGCTGCAGGTTCCATGTCTTTGAAGATTTTACTTGTCCTATGCCAACAGTGTAGACCCAGATCAGAGAGCTGCTGAATATGTCCTCTGAACAGGGCCTACACTGTTTGTCATTTTTTCAATTAAATGAAGAAAAAAAACCACCTAGATAGTCAAAAACAGACTAAATATAACTGGAAAGTGCCAAACAATTAAAAAGCATGCAGGCCAAGATTGAAGGGCTCCATTTACAAATCGTGTTTATGCGTGGTTCCTGAAAACTAAGAGTTTATTACCAGTGACCTTTACATGAGTAATATGCCTTTTACAGATTCATTATGACTACGAAATAAGGATAGTACAGTAAAACCTCTCTATCACAACAACTAAAACGACGGCTATTTGGTTGTATAAAAGACAGGTGAGAGCTTAAAACATGGTGACAGTTTAAAAAGGAGCTGTCTGTTTTAACTGTCAACTTTCTTTAAGCAGTAATCTGTCTTTAAACATCTAATAATAAGCACAATTTAGTGGTCATAATAGAGAGTTTTTACTGTATTAAAACTAACTTTGGTGTAATTATGACGTTATAACATAAATTATGCCTGTGATTAGTTGTTTTTTTATCTGTTTACTTGTATAGCTCTGGATCATCACAGGGCCGAGTTTGTTTGTAATGTTGATGGCCACGGTTGGTGTTCGAAACTCGGTACCTCCTACCCCACCCACCGCCAGTGCAGAACAGAAGTCGGAGCCTTTCTTTCAGGGGCTGAAAAAAGTAAGAGGAATTTTGCTGCTGTTTTATGTTATCTTGATCTCGATCAATAATAAATCATACAACAAATATTGTTTTAACTCTTAGCATACTAGTGATGAAAGCATGATACTGTCGAACTTCGGTATCTCGAACTTGGTTAAGTCGAAGATACCCGTATTTCAAAAAGGTTAAAACGTGGCTTAGCCACGTTTTAACTTTGAAATACGGGTTTCTTTGACATTACCAAGCATGAAATGATAAAGTTCATGTGTTGACATGGGATAGTTTGAGTTAAGCGAGTTTGAGATATTGAAGTTCAACTGTAATTGATAACCTTTGCTAACAGTTTGGATCTTGATGAGATACAGCATAATGCAGCATCTGATCAGGATCCACATTTTTGAAACTCTGACTCTGTTTTAAAAAGAAATTTGGAAAACTCTATTTTTAGAACGGTAGCAGACAGACAATTGTTGCAGAAGAGAAAATTACCAGCATTTAAAGAGTTAAGATACATTAAAATCTGTAATTTTGACCACTTTTAGATGCATTGACACAACAGACAGTTTAAAGTTGGATAGGAGTAAAGCAGAAAGGCAAAGCTCCTACATTCTGCTTTAAGCAGTCACCTGATTCACAAAAAAACAATCTTCTCAGTGGTCGTATAAGGTTTTGTATAAGAGTTTTGAATACAGTCAATTGCATTCAACACAGAAATATGTTTAGACAGTAACTACATGCAAGATACAAGATATAAATGCAGAAAGCTGTCAGTGGATTTCCTAAGGCTATACATCCACTCAAAGCCATATATTAATGTATCCTCACATGCCTTGTGGCCCTGGTGCCCGTTTCATAAAACTTCTTACGACAAATGTTATAAGTCAGATGATAAAAGTCTCAATTATTATTTATTTCACCCTCTAATCCTGTCTTGTGACATCTCTTTGGAATTGTCTTGAAAAGACTATTACAAAGAGTGTCACAAGACAGGATTAGATAGAGAAATGAGAAATTAAACGTATTTTATAGTTTTGACTTACGACCATTTTAGTCGTTTGAAGTTTTTACTTACACTGAGACATCTGCCAGTGGATCTCTTTCAGCTTGCTAGATGAATGTCCAGAATTTATGTTGTCACCCAGTCCTATGTTCTCCTGTTGCCATTCTTGTAATCAGTTTCAAGAAAGTGTTTCTCAACGTCTATTCCCTTTGACCTACAGCTTTCACACATACCTTGGGACAAGACCTTTCCATCCAAATGAAGATCATTGTTCTCCTTTGACCTCAGCCTCTGAATAATCCATTTACATTTTAAAATAAGTGTTTAAGTTTTGAGAACTTCTCACAACTACAATACCCTTTGACCTACAGCTTTCATACTTGCAGCACACATACCTTGGGACCTTTTATCCATAGGCAAATTTCTATGTTACTTTTAGCTCCCATCTAGAAAGGTACCTGAAATGCCTTTTATATTTCATGCTATCCCATTACCCCATAAATACATCTTTTTATGCCATTAATTTATTCCTCCATTCAAGAAAGTAGCTCCAATTAAAACAGTCATGAAAATGCATCACGAGAAATATTTTCTTGATTCGATCAGATGTTAGCTTAAAGCAGGCTGAAAGTAAAGCAGAATGCGCCTTAAGGCTCATTCTGCTTTACTTTCAACCTGCTTTAAGTGGTCACCTTTATTCAATATATGAAACAGGTTATGGGGTAATGGGTTAAGGACTTCCAAACTGGGGACTACTTTTTTAGTGTAATAATTTATAGAAGAGTATAACAAAAGATATTTTATGGTGTAAAAGGTTAAATCTTTAACAAACACCATTCTGGCGCTAATTTTCCTGGTCTTCACTGTTGTTCAATGTCAATTCACTTTCAGATAATGAGGAACAAGAATTACCTGGTGCTCAACTATGTGTTTGGGACAGGACTGGCAATATTTACATCATTAACATCATTCTTTGACCAGATGTTGTGTCCAAGAGGTTATTCAGATGTAAGTGTACTGTCAAACTTCGATATCTCGAACTCGGCTTAATCGAACATACCCATATTTCAAAGTTAAAACGTGGCTTAGCCACATTTTAACTTTGAAATATGGGTATATTTGACCTATGGGTATGAGTATATTTGAACTTACTGAGCATGAAACAAATCAGTTCATGTGTCAAACTATCGGATAGTTCGAGTTAAGCGAGTATGAGATATCGAAGTTCAACTGTAATTCATTTCAGTCCAGTACAGGAACATTCAGGAAAACTAGTGTTGGCATGGTTTGTACAGGTCTTAAAAATACTTGACTTTGATTCCTGTCGTAAAAAACTTGAAATTCACCATTACCTTTGAAAAATCATTGAATCTATATGATAGCTCTTGAATTGATGGGGTTTTCTTTTGTAGTTGTCCTTTAAAATGAGTGTCTAAATGGCACATGCAGTTTGTTTCAGAAATGAAAATCTATAAATCTATAAAAATCCATTGGAATTAAAATCAAGATTTAAAAAAAAAGCAAAAAAAAAACCCACAACATTAAATCAGGATAATTCTCAGAAATAAATTATAACACATTATCCAAAAATGCTAAATTTATTTAAAACTGTTAAACTTTAACTCTTTTAGCCCTAAATAGTTTTTCGTCTGTTACATTTATCTTCTATTTTTAAGATTTTTTTTAAAGACATATCTAAAAATACAATCAGAGTGTCAAACAACAGGTACTTGACACATACTTTATTATCTATTAAACACACCCCCCCCCCCCCCCCCCCCCCCCCCCCCCCCCCCCCCCCCCCCCTTAAAAAAAAAAAAAAATTTTTTTTTTTTTACTATACTTCTATTATAGATACAAGGTAAACAGCGCAATTCGACACCTAGTCTTTACTATCCACTTAAACTGATGCTAAAATAGACTCGATCGCCGATATTCTCTTGTGGTATCCTCGGGAAAGAATTAATTTATCAATATCTACTTTTTATTTCATCAAATTCCGTCAAATAACGCCACAGTACGTGAATTATAACGAAAATTTGCATCAAAAAGTTTTCTGTCGTTCTCTTGGTACAGAATTTATTGCCCAAAATAAGGGGTAATCTAGTCGGTTTGCACATTTAACGGCCTTTACGGCTGGAACTTTCACCTAATTTCATTAGAGCAAACGCGTTTGTGTCGGAACATGACCCTCTTCACTATCAGCTATATGAAATATACATGTAATTTGGCATGAAATTGACAAGTGAAAGACTCATTTCATTGTGAATGCCATTTTGAATACCGGAATGAATTGAATGAACGGAGCGATCTCATTGGTCAAAATTAAACAGGTAAAGTTTCTTTTAATTTTGCATATTATGTAAATTATATAAAACTGATAATATTTCATTTAAAGATGATTTATAATATTTGGTGAAAGTTCCAGTGGCATAGGCCGTTTATTGTGGACAAATAACAGATCACCCCTACATGTACATTCGTTGCTATGTACCATGAAAACGACAGAAAACTTTTTGATGCTTATTTTCGTTATAATTCACATACTGTGGCGTTATTTGACGGAATTTGATGAAATAAAAAGTAGATATTGATAAATTAATCATTTCCCGAGGATACCACAAGAGAATATCGGCGATCGAGTCTATTTTAGCATCAGCTTAAGTGGATAGTAAAGACTAGGTGTCGAATTGCGCTGTTTACCTTGTATCTATAATAGAAGTATAGTAAAAAAAAAAAAAATAGATAATAAAGTATGTGTCAAGTACCTGTGGTTTGACACTCTGATTGTATTTTTAGATATTTCTTTAAAAAAAAATTTAAAAAGGGGGTGGGGTTAATAGATAATAAAGTATGTGTCAAGTACCTGTGTGTCAAACAGTGTGGAAACGCTGTCTGGATCAAAACTGTTTGAAAATTAATCTGAAACTGGATCAAATTGGGGGCTTGGGTGTTTAAATGCTTAATACTATATGTATCCTGTAAGCCTTATGTTGAGACTACTGAATCCTATTGAAGATTGTTTTGAATAGTCATAGCATTTGGTTTGATAGGGGCACATAGGAAAATGAAATCGGGAATGTTTATCTTACTTATCTGAAGTTTGTTATTTTTCACAGAATTTTGCTGGCATTTGCGGTGCTTTGATGATTGCTGTTGGAGCTATAGGATCGGTGTTCGCTGGAATTTATGTAGACAAGTCCAAAAAGTTTGAGGAAGTTGTGAAAATATGCATGGGCTGTGCTTGTCTGTTTGCCATTGCTTTTACTCAGGTAAATCTCCTAACCCATTTGCCCCATAGAAATGCCTTTTTACGTCTCTATTTTATTCATCCATTGAGGAAAATAGTTCCAATTTACACAATTATGAATATGTACCATAAGAAATATTTTCTATGTTCTTGCAGATTTTTGCTTAAAGCAGGTTGAAAGTAAAGCAGAATGTGCCTTAAGGCACATTCTGATTTACTTTCAACCTGCTTTAAGTGATCATCTTTCTTTAAAACTAGAAACAGGCTATGGTGAAATTGGTCAACCCATTTGCCCCATATAAACACCTTTTCATGCCTTTATCTATTCCTGATATGAAATGCATTATTAATGCTTTAATCATGTTCTGCTAAAGAGACAATGAAAAACTGTTTACTACATCCTGACGGGTGGTTGCTTAAAGCAGGCTGAAAGCAAAGTAGAAAATCTCCTAAAGGCTATTAGCAACCACCTGTCTCAAACATTGCAAGCACGCTATGGTGGTAAAGGTTTAACTCTCTAAACAACTTGGAATGTTGATGGATGCAATATCTAGAATAAGTTTAAAAGTGTCAAGATTACCCTAGCAAACTTACCATTAGTGCTGCAACTCTCTGTTCCTAAAGTTTTACATCTATACTTTTTGTCCTGAAAATCTTTGTTCAATCTTTGCAAAATGTATAATAAACATGTACATGTAATTGAAATATGGTGGGAAAAGTTGTGACTCAGTCAGAACTGGAACCCAGGGTCTTTAACTCTTTATCTCATAGCCTGTTTCTAGTTTTGAAAATAGGTGACTACAGTCGAATACCGTTACCTCGAAGTTGAACGGACCGTGAAAAAATATCGACGTAGCCGAAGTTCAAGCTAATTGGAGTTTCTCATTTGAGATCTGTATCGTCATATCGAAGTTTTAACGTTATTCTTGATCCTAGTGTTTATTGACAGTTGATTGGTAATTGAAAATAAATGCGTAGGAAAGTAGAATCTGACAAAATCTTTAACTCATAATTTTCAAATTGATGAAGGTGGTCAGTATTTTTAAAAGTAGAGAATCTACGCGTCTATTAGATATGATATGCGGGAGCGAGTAAACAATTTTCGTATTTTAATACATTTGGTAGATCTACCTGATTTCATCAGCATAAACATCCAGCGCATGGGTGCTAACACAATTTTTATAACATAAAATTAGGTTTACACATTTCATCACACCAACACAGTGAACTGCTTACACTTCCTGTGACGCTCTGGAAGCGTTAGTTGTTTACATGTTTAATTTTCAAAAGGGTGTGTCCGACTTCGAAACGCCGGCGAATTATTTCGGCGTTTCAAACAGAAGCGGCGTGTTTGAACTGACTTAGGTAAAAAATAAATCAGAAATGAAATGTAACTTTTGTTTGATCTCACTACACTTATTCGCCGTACGGCACCTTCAGTCTGCACTACAAAGAATTCTGTTGTCTGATTTAAACAGCGCGGCTATAATTGTCCCAGGTTTGACAGAATCGTCATCGAAAATATTTACGCAAACTTCGTAACCAAAGTTATTCGGGAATTCATTAATAATATTGATCCAGTGCAATTAAGATGGGATTATCTTTCGTGCTGATTAGTGCAATTTCGGACATGTTCACTCATTTGGTGCTACAATCAGTCACGGTGGCCGAGAGCCATTTTTCGCACCTCCATCCAATGTTTGCCGAATGTGCTATATGCGGTCACGGTGAAGCAGATATCGACGTAAGGGTGAGAAAAATTCTCTGGTTCTGAAAAATTACATCGACGTAACCGATAATATCGAGGAAACAATATCGAGCAAATGAGGGATTTACTATATAGATAAAGAAGGAATTTGCCGGGACCGTTGAAAAATATCGACATAAGCGGAGTATCGAATATCGAGGTAACGGTATTCGACTGTACTTAAAGCAGGTTAAAAGTAAAGCAGAATGTGCCTTAAGGCACATTCTGCTTTCCTTTCAGCCTGCTCTAAGCTACCACCTGCTAGAATTAAGAAAATATTCCGTCTGAAACATATTAACGGCTGTATAAATTTGAACTACATGTATTTTCTTCAGCGGAGGAATAAACTGAATGCGCTAAAAGGCGCTTCTATGGGGGAAAGGGTTAACTTAGTACAGTGGTAAATACGCTATTCCTACCCACTTTACGCGTTTCTTACGTGTTTATTATCCGTTTCGTTAAACGGGTTTCCTAGCCGTTTCTTTACGCGTTTAAAAGAGCCCGGATGTCGGTCTTAATTTTCTAAAGAATACTACTGAAATATTGCCTCGGGTCATTCACAAAGTGAGCAAAACATCAAATATTCCGACATTTCATGCGGTAAGTAAAGATTGCAGTCGTTATCGTAGCAGCGAGTCAAATGCAAGTCTGTCGCGACGGGTGGTTTATTGATTTATGGGTCTGGTGTCACTAATCGGATTAGTGGGTTTTTCATCGATAAGATCCGAAATCTCCACGTGAAACACACCAATCGCAACATCTCTGGTATAATCGTTTATTTACGCGTTTAAACGCGTTAAAATCGTTAGGCGTTAACCGTTCACTATGCGTTTCTTATGCATAGATTAACGCTTAAATGGGTAGGAATAGCGTATTTACCACTGTATGTCTACACTCATACCACTGATACCTATGATAAGGTGAATATTTCAAGAAACTAAAATCTTTAATGTCTGCATGAAACCCTATGACAATTCTAATAAGTAGTTACATCATAGGATTAAGTGCTGGTAAGAAGGAGAATATGTAAGATTTATTCAGTTAACTTTCTAGTATATGGAGCTCTGTAATATCTATGTTTTTATCCTGCAGGTTGCTAGACTGCGAGATAAGGAAGCCTTGGTTGCTGTTTTAGTGTCTTTGTTTGGTGGATTTGGCTTCGCTATTTACCCAATATGTCTGGAGCTTGCTGTAGAGGTGACCTATCCAATAGCAGAGGCAACAAGTACTGGACTGATGGTGATATCAGGGTAGGTAGACATTCTGTCAGTTTTTTAGGTCACCTGGCACGAAGTGCCAAGGTGAGCTTTTAGGATCGCTGAATGTCTGTCGTCCGTCGTCTGTCCGTCCGTCCGTCCACAATTGTTTGTTAACACTCTAGCGCCTACAAATTTCATCTTATCTTCATGAAACTTCATGACAATGTTTGTCTTGATGAAATCTAGGTCAAGTTTGAAAGTGGGTCATGTCCGGTCAAAAACTAGGTCACTAGGTCAAATCATAGAAAAACCTTGTTAACACTCTAGAGACTACAAATCTCAATGGATCTTTATGAAACTTGGTCAGAATGTTTGCCTCATTGATATCTAGGTCAAGTTCGAATGTGGGTCATGTGCGGTCAAAAACTAGGTCACTAGGTCAAATCATAGAAAAATCTTGTTAACACTCTAGAGGCTACAAATCTCAGTTGATCTTAATGAAACTTGGTCAGAATGTTTGCCTTATTGATATCTAGGTCAAGTTCGAATGTGGGTCATGTCCGGTCAAAAACTAGGTCACTAGGTCAAATCATAGAAAAACCTTGTGAACACTCTAGAGGCTACAAATCTCAATTGATCTTAATGAAACTTGGTCAGAATGTTTG
The DNA here is from genome assembly GCA_922989275.2 of Gari tellinella. Classification (NCBI taxonomy): domain Eukaryota; kingdom Metazoa; phylum Mollusca; class Bivalvia; order Cardiida; family Psammobiidae; genus Gari; species Gari tellinella. The sequence continues at coordinate 55,541,669 of OV277866.1, forward strand.
CCTTATTGATATCTAGGTCAAGTTTGAATGTGGGTCATGTCAGATCAAAAACTAGGTCACTAGGTCAAATCATAGAAAAACCTTGTGAACACTCTAGAGGCTACAAATCTCAATTGATCTTAATGAAACTTGGTCAGAATGTTTGCCTTATTGATATCTAGGTCAAGTTCGAATATGGGTCATGTCTGGTTAAAAACTAGGTCACTAGGTCAAATCATAGAAAAACCTTGTGAACACTCTTGAGGCTACAAATCTCATTGGATCTTGATGAAACTTGGTCAGAATGTTTGTCTCATTGATATCTAGGTCAAGTTCGAATGTGGGTCATGTCAGGTCAAAAACTAGGTCACTAGGTCAAATCATAGAAAAACCTTGTTAACACTCTAGAGGCTACAAATCTAATTTGATCTTGGTGAAATTTGGTCAGAATGTTTGTCGCATTGATATCTAGGTCAAGTTTGAATATGGGTCATGTCCGTTCAAAAACTAGGTCACTAGGTCAAATCATTGGAAAATCTTGTTTACACTATAGAGGTTGATTGTGGGTACACATACATGTCCAGTCATAATTTAGGTCACTATAGGTCAAGTTTGCCATGGTGTACCAGGTGAGCGTTTTAGGGCCATAGTGGCCCTTGTTAGTGATTCCTATAATATCATTAACCCTTTCCAACCCCATCCCTCTAGCTTGCTTTCAGTTTTCAAGACTGGTGGTTGCTTTAGATAAACAGAAAGTTCCTGAAGGATCTTTCTGCTTTACTTCCAGCCTGCTTTAAGCATCCAACTATCAGAATACAGAAAACGTTTATATTGGTTCTTCAGGGCTGCCATTTCTCGGGATTTTTCCTAAATCTTCGGATTTTTTTCCCCAGTACATAGTAGCTTAAAGCAGGCTGAAAGTAAAGCAGAATGCGTCTGAAGGTGCATTCTGCTTTACTTACAGCTTGCTTTAAGTAGTGGCATGTCAACAAAACTAGAAACAGGCTTTGGGGTAAAGGTACGATTTGTAAAATCGCACTTGAAAAATGCCAATTTGGAAATCTTTGGATTTTAAATGTCTACTTATGGCAGCCCTGGTTCTTTAATTTGACATGGTAGAAGCATGTGAAAAATCAATTCTATACCAGACTTAGATGTTGTTTATACAAGTCTCTGATTCAATGAGAAATAGAATATGTAAAGGCGTCAAAATGTGTTTTATATAGGAGATGGTGGGTTTAATATAGTACGTGGGTCAACAGTTTTCTATGTCGTGTCCAAGAGAGTTGCTAGACTTGCAATTCCATACAATTTTTACCCAAATCAGAGTTGGAGTGCACAGGGTTCAGACTGTTAGAGTAGGGCAACGCCCACAGGTTTTCTGAATCCACTCCCCTCTCTGGGATCTGTTTGCTTAGTGTCTGCACAGTTTGCTTAGGCCTGTTTGTCCCAATACTTTGGTTCATTAAGGTTATAATATTTGGCTTGTAGTAATTGCTGCTTTGTATAATTGTTTCAGACAGATTCAGAGTATCATCTTCATGTTGCTGATGCAGGTGATAGCCCAGCCACTACCTGACTCTGAGAAGAACCTACCCACTGGCTGTAGTACCACCAACACCAAGGCCAACGACTTTACACCACAGGACTGGACAGGTATGAACTCATTCAACCCTGAAACTTTTAATGGACAAATTCAATTTCAAAATAAGTCTAGTCCATTTTTGACTTTTTAGGGTTGATTTTAACAATATATTTCAAAATGACAAACAGTGAAGACCCTGATCAGAGGGCTCCTTTAGGAGCCCTCTGATCAGGGTATACACTGTTTGCATAGGACAAGTGTAATCCTAACAGGTATACTGTTTGTAAATGAAGAGTATACTCTTCGCTAGGGCTGAATAAGTTAACCCATTACCCCATAGCATGTTTCTAGTTTTGATGATAGATGACTTCTTAAAGGAAGTTGGAAGTAAAGGAGAATGCGCCTTAAAGCACATTCTGCTTTACTTTTAGCCTGCTTTAAGCTACCACCTTCTAGAACATAGAAAATATTTCTTAAACCACATATTCATGACTGTTTAATGTCGAAATTTTAATTTTCTTCACTGGAATAATAAATTAAAGGCTTTGAAAGGAGCATTTATGGCATAATGGGTTAACGCATTCACTCCTGAAACTGACTAGCTTGCTTGTTGATTTGTGCCTGAAAACAGTGTATAAAGGGCTTCTGGGGTATTCCTCAACCTACAATTAGCTGGATGTCGCAATATGACTGAAATACTGTAAAGCGACATATTATCATAATAAAATCAAAGCAAAATCCTGAAACTTTTTCACCAATTTATTACTCCATTGATAGACATTTTTACACGTTCAATTTATTCTTTAACAGAGGAAAATAGTTCCACTTTATACAGTCATAAATATTTTCTGTATTCTAGCAGATGGTGACTTAAAGCAGGTTGAAAGTAAAGCCAAATGCACCTCAAGAGGCATTCTGTTTTTCTTTCAACCTGCTTTTAGAAGTCACCTTTTTAGCTCACCTGAGCCAAAGGCTCAAGGTGAGCTATTGGGATGGCCCTGTGTCCGGCGTCGTGCGTATGTGCATCGTGCGTATGTGCGTCGTCGTTAACAATTGCTTCAAATGACATCTCCTCCTATACCCCTTGACAGAATTCAACCAAACTTTACAGAAATGTTCCTTGGGTCAAGCTCTTTCAAATTTGTTCAAAGCATTAAAAACAATGCAGAACTCTGGTTGCCATGGCAACCAAATTGAAAAAATAAGGAAATCTTAAAAAATCTTCTTGTCAAAAACTGCAAGGGCCAGAGCTTAGATATTTAGCACATAGCATCATCTACAGGTCCTCTATCAAGTTTGTTCAAATTATGCCCCAGGGGTCAAAATTGGCCCCGCCCGGGGGTCACAGTTTTACATAGAGTTATATAGTGAAATTTTCAAACGTCTTCTTCTCTGAAACCAATGTGGCCAGAGCTTTGATATTTGGCATGGAGACACTTCTAGATGTCCTTTACCAAAATTGTTCAAATGGTTGTGGTCGGTTGCATAACTAGGTCACAGGAGCTAAAATAGATTTTTTCTATGAAAACTTAAAAAATCTTCTTGTCTGAAACTACAGGGGCCAAAGCTTAGATATTTGGCACATAGAATCGCCTACAGGTTCTCTATCAAGTTTGCTCAAATTATGCCCCTGGGGTCAAAATTGGCCCGGCCCCGGGGGTCACGGTTTTACATAGAGTTATATAGTGAAATTTTCATACGTCTTCTTCTCTGAAACTAATATGGCCAGAGCTTTGATATTTGGCATAGTGACACTTCTAGATGTCCTATACCGAAATTGTACAAATGGTTCTGGTTCGTTGCATAACTAGGTCACAGGAGCTAAAAATAGATTTTTTCAGTAAAACTACAAGGGCCAGAGCTTAGATATATGGCTAATATCATCGCCTACAGGTCCTCTATTAAGTTTGTTCAAATTATGCCCCTAGGGTCAAAATTGGCCCCGCCCCGGGGGTCACTGTTTAACATAGAGTTATATAGTGACATTTTCAAACATCTTCTTCTCTGAAACTAATATGGCCAGAGCTTTTATATTCTGTATTAGACTGGTCGGAAATCTCAGAAATATGCTCCAAAAAAATGTTAGAGGCATTTTGGGGGAAAAGTTGACAGGTCACCTTCTTATCATAATTAAAGTGTGCTGAATCCATTTAGGGTGCCTGTCACCCTCTCCGGTGCCTTGAAAGCCCAAAATGGTAAAAAACAAAATGGCCGCCAAAACGCTATTTTTCGCTATTAAATCCAATCTTTTTGGGATTAAATATACCTAATACATCTGCTTCTCCTAATCTATATGGTTTATTACTACAAATCTTCACAGGAATGTTCCTGGGTTGATTCTCCATCAAAAAATTGATAATATGAAAATGTCTGGTTGCCATGGCAACCAAAGTAAAAAATAGAGAAATCTTAAAAAAAATAAAATTCTTGTAAAATAAATCACATGGCCCAAAGCTTAGATACTTTATTGATATATGACAGACCCCCTTTTAACCATAATTAAAGGGATTTGAATTCAGTGTGCTGCCTGTCCCCCTCTCCACTGAAGTTTAAGGCCAAACATGTGTAAAAAAAAAAAAAAATGGCCACCAAAAGCTAATTTTCGTTATTCTATGCAGTCGTTCTGGGATCAAATACACAATACATTTTCCTCTCCTAAACCACATGGCTAATTACAACCAACTGTACAATACTTTGTTTTTGGTCAATCTCTTTAAAAATGATTTCATGCAGAAATTGTTGTTGCCATGGTAACCAAAGTTAAAATCATGTTGGTTTAATTTTGTCAAAATTGGCTAACTTTGGGCTAATTGGACTTCACAGAGGGAGAGAAGCGGATAAAGAGGTACCCGGGCGATGCCCAACTATTGTTCAATGGAGCCCATGGTTCTTTTGTTTGCCCAGTACATGTATAAATCACTTATACATTGTACATAGGTACAAAATAACCATAGCGAAATTGGCGGATAAGGAGCATTTTTGCATTTAAAGTAAGTTGAGTACAATTACTATTTACAATGCATCATGATCTACTTAAATTACTATCTTATAAGTTACAGTGGGAAACTGTTTTCTTTCCTGTTTAAACGGAAGTAAATGCGTTCGCAGTTCAATAAATGTTGGAAATAACTCCTTTAGGAAACTTTTGACTTTGTATTAAACTCTTAGTGGCAAATATTTTGGAGATTGATAAAACTGGTGTCTAATCTGGTCTCAATTTGTTTACCATGGACATCATTGTTTTGGCACAAACATGGTTTTAAAAAATACAGTTGTAACTACTGTAGTTACTCTTGGTTAGTTATAACTGACATACTGCATTCAAAATATCATATACATGTAGTTCCTATTCATAGTGGTAGTTGTCGTTATCCTTGGATTTGTATTGTGATGTGGACACTGGACAGTATACGGGATATTCCACACAAGTTTTCGCTGTTAAATAGTAATTACAGGAAGTCAGTTTCAAACACAACTTGGGTATTGGTGTTAATATCATTAAGATGGAAAGCCATTGATATTCACTCTACTCTAATGTCTGGAAATGTGAATGCTTCACATGTAATGATAATACATCACTTGTTGTGACCGACTATAAGGAATGGGACTCGAGAAACAGCCGAGATTGACAATCTTGTTTAACGAGTCAAAGTGTTCCCATATTGTACTTTTTATCAGATAAATCTTTAGCATTTGTTTATTGAAAATTTCTATTTACAAAGCTTTGCAGCATTCCATGATGCTCTGCAAAAAACATTTTATGCAGTCTATTTGCTTTGGCTAGGGAATAAGGATGTCAATCACTTCGAGTTAAAGCGTGCACGACTGGAATGGTTTCCAGGACAGTTAGGTCATACAACATAGTGTGAGCAGGAATATTATACTCGTTTCTGTGACCCCGGCTCTCTCGGCCAGAGTCTAGTGTAATACATTGAATGGCAGTGAGACAGTAGAAGAATGAAAACATTAGTGTATCTAACCAGAACAACTATTTTGCCACCATCGCTTGTAAGAAAAGAGTAAAATAATCCGTTGATGTCCTCCTCTTGTCAAGCTTGGGTATTTACGTGTCTACATCAGGCTTGTTTGATTCGGCTTTTGATTTTTTGCTCATCAGAGAACCCACCAACCACAACTGTGACTTGGTCATGTTGATCAAGCTCTGCAGCCTGTTCAGAGAGAGAGAGAGCTCCTGACAAGTCAGTCTTGTTACTTGGAATTGCCCAAATCAACTGGCAGGGGTACCTTATATCAGCAAATAACACCCAAACTGAGTCTAATACCCTTGACACGTCTCTTACATGCCTCAGATTTGATTGACATCCTATAATACCTGCCATGTTTATTAAAACACCAATAAGATCTTCAAATGTAGAACTTTTCTGAGATGAAAATATCAGTGGTTTGCTCTTCTACAACGGTATTGGAATCTGACATTCCGGTCCTTACATGGCAAAAGGCTTTCCTCAACAAATGCGTTGCGTTACCTTTGTCCTTTGCATTTAGGAATTCATTGTCATTAAATGGCTAAGTCCTTTGTTATAATGATTGGCTAAACTGCATACTCTTCAATGGCAAGCATGTTGAATCATATACGACGTAAGTTCTGACACCAATTCGTCTTCGATATCTTGTGTCTGCTTTCTGAAGAATCAACAAGTATTGGATGAGCGAATTGAGTTCATCATCTCATCTACAGTTTTTCAGCTATAAAGAGATAGTGTCTTCTTGAGACAGATACATATATAGTGCAGCAAAACCATGATATCAGTCCATAGATACATGCCATGATACCGTAATCCGTCACATTATAAACTTATATCGGGCAGACCAGTAGTGCTAGTTCAACATTTCACCTACATCGAGAGAATATTGGATATTATTTCAGAAACCTAACTGCAGCTGGAAAATTATCTCTCTTCTGATCATACAAGAGGTATGCATTGGTCCCCTGACGTCTTGTGAATAGGTTTTAAGAGCCGCATGGGGCTCATTATCATGACATTACATATTGATATGTTTGTCAAAATTCAAGCGGCACACTTCTCTTGTAATTTGCTATGTGGATCTAATATCATACGATAAAACTCACTTTCTTAAGACAGTTGTGGTCTTTGTGATATAAATAATTCCTTCTCACCATTCTTCTTTCTGTTCAGCAAACCATGGCTTTTGTCTAGATCAACTTGATTAAATCAACACTTTGATCTAATTGCTAGAAGTTTCCATTTCAGAAATTTATGAAACACATCTCTTGGAAGCTGGTGCATTTTATTCCATTATCCATCAAGCATTATTTGTGTGATCAAAATGCTTTAACGAGAGGACCATACTGACTCTATATAGTTTAGCTGTGTCATTAGCATTTAACATAAGAGCCGCTGGGAGGGTACAATTTTGATAACAGGGCTATGATCTTAACAAACCTGTTAGAGGTCTACTACGTTATTCTTTACAAAACAAATCCTTTTCATTAGTAATGTTTGACCATATGGCAATTTATTTAAAACATTTGAAGAATTTTACAGTGCTCCCTCTCTACAACAACACCCATCGGGAGTCAAAAAGTGTGTTTGTTGTTTAGAGGGGGTATATTGAAATAAATAAGTGTTGTTTATGCAACTGTGACAAGCATTGTTGTAAAGAGGGTATAATTGTAATGAGAGTAGTTGTAGAGAGCACTGTACTTGGTGATGATTTACACTAGATATCAAAGCTTTGGGCCTAGTCAGGTTTTTGACACGAGGTTCTTACATGACAAAAGTAACTTACAAGAACGATAGGGCAATGATAATTTTTATCACGGATATATGCTTTTTAAAAGGATTGATAGATGTCTTCTAGGCCGTACTATACACAAAATGTCTAAGCTCTGCGTTGTACGTGTTTTTATAAACACTGAACGGTTTGTGATGGCAGGGGCCAACCATCAGCCTAGGCGATAATTTAAACAAACAAGGTAAAGGTCTACTGTGTTATGCTAATATACAAGCTTGAGCTTTGTGGTTTTTGACAATCTTTCTTTTCCTATAGAAGAGGATAAGTCTATGCACAACTGTTGACCCTGGTTCGGGGCCAATTTATTAATTTTGTAACATATTGAAATACCGTTTTGATTGTATTGTTACACCCCTAAAATTTAGATCCAGGTATAAACTTGACAGAGGTCTACTACGTCAAAGTAAGTATCCATCAATTTTCTAAGTTTTGGGACTTGTGTGTATGTGTGGAGATTGGGGGGGGGGGGGGGGGGGGGTACAAGTTTGTAATTCTTGGTTTTTAGGTTTCTCTTTTTCATTAACATTGGTTGCCATGGCAACTAATATTTTAAGGAGATACGTTCCATGAACATTCTTGTAACGTTTTGCTTTAATAAACCTTGAGGTTAATGAAAAGCATTTGTATTAGGAGTATTAATTTTAATCCAAGAATAACAGGATATAATAACTAAAAACCTGATTTTTCACTTTTGTTGCCATGACAACAGAAATTCTACATGAAATCATTTTTAAAGAGATTGACGCAAAACATAGTCTTGTACAGTTGGTTCTTATCAGCCATGTGGCTGAGAGGAAAATGTATTAGGTGTATTAAATCCAAGAAAGACTGCATAGAATAAGGAAAATTAAGAGTTTTTTGTGGCTATTTTGTGTTGTTGATTTGTTTACCAATGTTTGGCCTTCAACTTCATTGGAGAGGGGGACAGACAATAAACTGGATTCAAATCACTTTAATTATGGTTTACATTCGGTTTTCCAGTTGTCAATAAAGTATCTAAGCTTTGGGCCATGTGATTTATTTTACAAGAATTTTATTTCTTTAAGATTTCTCTATTTTTTACTTTGGTTGCCATGGCAACCAGACATCTTCATGTTATCATTTTTTTTATGGAGAATCAACCCAGGAACATTACTGTGAAGATTTGTTGTGATAAACCATATAGATTAGGAGAAGCAGATGTATTAGGTATATTTAATCCCAAAAAGATTGCATTTAAAAGCGAAAAATAGCGTTTTGGCGGCCATTTTGTTTTTACCATTTTTGGGGCTTTCAAGGCACCGGAGAGGGTGACAGGCACCCTAAATGGATTCAGCACACTTTAATTATGATAAAAAGTTTGCCTGTCAACTTTTCCCCAAAAATGCCTCCAGAAGTTTGATTTCCCCAAAATCCGACTAGTCTATATGGTGACACTTTTAAATATACTTTACATATTTTGTTCAAATTGTTCCGGTCTGTTGCATATCTAGGTCAGTCCTGGACATAAATCAATATCTCCATTTTTCCAATTATTCTCAGGTGAGCGAATATGCCCCATGGGGCTCTTGTTTACAAAACTAGAAACAGGATATGCAGTAAAAGGTTTCACTGCTGAAGGTTTAAATGAACTGATTTGTTTTCTGATAAACGACTAGTTGAAGCTCTAGTAGGGGCTTATCAAAAAAAGATTAAAAAGTATGACAGACTGTGCAGACCCTTCTCTTCTTGCTTAACCCATTTCTCCAATGCCTGTCTATAGTTTTAAAGACAGTTGACTCCTTAACTCATTGAGCCCTAGTGACGCATATATACATCCTCTACCAAAAGTGTACCTGTGAAGAGTACACTTGTCTAATGCAAACAGTGAAGTCCCTGATAAGAGGGCTCCTACAGGAGCCCTCTAATCAGGGACTTCACTGTTTGTCATTTTGTAATATATAATAAAAACAACCCCAAATTGACCAGCCTTTAAAGTAAATTGGAATCGTCCATTGGAAGTCTCAGGGTATAATGAGTTAAAGCGCAGTTTGTATTGTACAAATGTACCCTTCCTTGGTGCCCTGTTTGTAAACAGCACATGTACTTGTCACTAGGATTGATTGAGTTAAGACAAATAAAATACAGAAAGCAGCTTTGAGAGCTTTCTGCATTGCTTGTTCTCTGTATTAAGCTGATAGACACGAATGTATATTTTGATTGGTCACTCAACACAAACAATAAAAATATCCATTACAGTACCCTTTAATTTATAATTTCTTTCTTGAGAGTACATGTACAGTTGAACTTCTATAACTCGAACTTGGTTAGGTCGAACATACCCGTATTTCAAAGTTAAAACGTAGCTAAGCCACGTTTTAACTTTGAAATACGGGTATGTTTGACTTAACCGAGCATGAAATAATGCAATTCATGTGTCGACAAATGGGATAGTTCGAATTAAGCGAGTTCCAGATATCACGGTTTGACTGTATATATATTTATGTTTCAGTTCCCTTGCTGTTTGGTGCTGGCGTCTTCTCCTTTGCATTTGTAATTCTCATCCTGTTTTTCAAAGCTGAATATCGCAGATTAAACGAGGAACAAAGAATCGCAGCAGAGAAGATTCTTCATATTGATGATGAAATTACTGTGCCAACCTAGTAGACCAGGGTGCTGTGTGTAGAGCATTTCAAGCATGTTGTGATATTTTTCATTCATACAAACTTGTGTTAGATGTCTTTTCAAATAACAACCATTTGTTTGCTTTCAGACAGGCTATAACTTAATGCAGGATAAAAGATGATGTATCATATTTATCCTGCATTAAGCTGTAACCTGTCTTAACCCTTTCCTCTATAGAAGCACCGTAGATAGCCTCAAACTACTCCTCTTTATAAATGCCAAAAATGAATATTCCATCACAATTCTTAAGTAGGTGACAGCTTAAAGCAAGATGAAAGGAGCTTTCTGCTTTACTTTCATCTTGCTTTAAACAGTATCTTGCCTTAAACACTGTTAGATGGAGGTGATTTGGTCTATTTGCTATGGAAGAAAGGGTTAAAGTAAATCAATATTGTCTGGTCAATCAGGGATTGGTGTTAAACTGCCAGTTGTGTATGTGACTGTCTGTAGAGATGTGACATGTTTATGTTTCTTCATTGTATATCAACTCTAACACAGGTTTGCTGAACCTTTCTGGCTCATACTGTTTATTACAGCATTATGTAACAGAGATCCAGATAAGGGGAGCATTTCAAAAACTAAAATCTTTATTTCTTTTTAAACCCTATGGTGTCACTACTCATTAGAATCGTCTCAAAGAGACGATTCTAATGAGTATAACACCATAGGATTTGGTGCAGTATGAGTGCAAAAATGTTGGATTTGTTCAGAGTTGTCCCCCTTATCTGGAACCCTGATGCAAGCTGTATGTCTTGTTTTTATGCAAGCTCTGGCTTCAAAAAACAATCAGAAAATGCTTGGCAGATTTTGCTTAAGCATTTTAATCAGAACCCTTCATGCATCTACTGTTCCAGCGGGCTTGCGGATAAAACATGGTTCAACCCAGTTGCTGATTTGTACCTAAAACAGTGCATTAAAGGCTTCTGGGGTCATCCTCCACCTGTAATTAATTGGACGTCGCAAAATAACTGAAATACTGTTAAAGCGATGTAAAATCATAAATTCAAATCCAGATTAGTGTGCATAAACCACTTATTTTCATCATTTTCTCCATAATGCCTTTGCAACAGCCTATGTTGTGACTACTTATTAGAATCATGGCAAAACGACAATTTTAATGAGTATTCTATCATATTATTTATTTGAGGTACATGTATAAGTATTTTAGTGTTTGAAATACTCCATTCCTATAGAACTCTGATCATGAGGAAAAAAGGCTACCAGACATCCCACACGATGTTGACCAATATAAGTTGTCATGTCCGAAGCTCCAAATCTATTCTTGGTCTACATTGTTTGCAGACCAAATCACTGCTGACAATGACAATTGCCTAACAGTATGGACCCTGATCTGACATTTAAATGTATCCATTACAGTGGCAGATCTGGGTCAGCACTGTTTGCCAATAACACTTTTTGTTTCCATAATCATGTTGCATGTGGCAATAAACTGATAACAGTTAATACTCAGATAGTGCTGTAATTGTAGGAAGGACACTGATTGTTAACCCTTCACCCCATATGCTGTTTCTAGTTTAGAAGACAGATGAACACGTAAAGCAGGTGACACATTCTGCTTTCTTTTCAGGCTGCTTTAACCTTTTACTCCATAAAATTGCCTTTTTATGCCCCTTATTTGTTCCTCCACTCAAGAAAATAGTTCCAATTTATACAGTCAAGAAAATTCACCATGAGTAAAAAAAATTCTAACTTCTAGAATATGGTTACTTAAAGCAGGCTGAAAGTAAAGCAGAATGCGCCTAAAGGCACATTCTGCTGTACTTTCAACCTGCTTTAAGTGGTCACCAGTTTTCAAAACTAAAACAGGCTATGGGGTAGGGGTTAAGTTGTACATTCCTATTCTTAATCAATGTATGATCATTTGATACATATATACAGTCGCAGTTCGATATCTCGAACTCGGTTAAATCGAACATATCCGTATTTCAAAGTTGAAATGTGACTTAGCCACATTTTAATTTTGAGATATGGGTATGTTCAACCTATTTGAGCATGAAATAATGCAGTTCATGTGTCGAACTATCGGATAGTTTGAGTTAAGTGAGTTCGAAATATTGAAGCTCGACTATATATGTGTCTCATACAAGGCATAATGATTATTCATGTATAGATTCTGTTAAAAATACATTGTGCCTCAAATTACTATGGGGTTTTTGTCTCTTTTATAAGAATGTGTAGTTGGGCATGTATTTGCTACAATTGCTGACAACAGAACTAGTCAATTTCTTGTTACTTGTATAAGTTGTTGTTGCTGTTGTTATTCTCCGATGTGTAAGAATTGTTGCATAGTTTTGTGGTAAGATGATAGGGAACACATTTTTTCTATGAATACAAGCAAGGGAAGAGTTGTTTTGGTTATGTTACACAGTTGAACCTCTCTATTCCGGCAGCCCAAATTATGTTTATTATTAGGTGTTTACTGCAGGTTGACTGCTTAAAGCAAGATGACAGTAAAACAGAAAGCTCCTATAGGAGCTTTCTGTTTTGCCGTCACTTTGCTTTAAGCTGCCATCTTTATTTTAGACAATCAATTAGCCTTCATTTTAGTGGTCATAATTCTGCTTTTTACAACCATGAGGATATATATTGTTTTGCAACATTTCTTTGATTTCAATTTTTTAAATAATGTTTTGGTATTTTGATTTACTGCATTTGTAAATATATGACTTAGAAAAGCATGTTTGCTTAAAAAGCATGTCTGCTATGTGAATATATGTATTAGTGATAGAAGACCTACAATCAATCTCCCTTATATAGACCCCCTATTAAAACAAGAACACCCCCACCCAATCCCCTCCAAAACACCTGCACCCCACCTCAATCCCAACCTCCAAATGAAGATCGAAATTTGAAATGTCTGCCCCAGTGTCCATGGTAGAGTTTTTGAGATGAGTCCGAGTTCTCATGCCTTTAGTTGGACAGATTTGAGTATTCTGCTTTTTACAACCATGAGGATAGATATTGTTTTACAACATTTCTTTGATTTAAATTTTTTGAATAATGTTTTGGTATTTTGATTAACATAGGTGTAGTCTGATATTGTATTCATCTGCAACATAGAGTGACCACATTTTATGATTTATAGGGCTTTGTGTGTGATCCACAGTTCCTTCAATCAAGCCTTGCTCTTCCTGTGAATCATGATAACAGCTGTTGCCCAACATAGAAGAACTTCGGGTGCTTTATTTACCATTTACCCGTAGCCTCTTTTCTTTATTTGAAGACAGTTGATTACCTTAAGCAGGTTGAAAGTTAGGCAGTAGTTTTTCCACTGCTTTTGCAAACAGTGAAGACCCTAATAAGAAGCTGTGGTTTCTACAGCAAGTGATCATGGTCTGCACTGTTTGCAAATGGAAAAAACTTTATTCTTTCCAAAATTCCAATAAATGCATTTACCCTAAAACTATTATTTTCAATGCAAACAGTTTGGAGCCAGATGAGATGCCGGATAACCCGGCATCTGATTAGTCTCCAAACTGTTTGCCACTCAGATTAACATGAATAGTCAAAATTGTAGAAAAGTTGTCTTCTAATATATTATTGCCTTTCGTTTGCATTTAAACGGGAAAGAATAACATTTTCTCTACTGTATGAGGTGTGCATTGCTAAAGCAAACAATGCAGATTTTTATAAGGTGCTGCATCACTGTTTGCAATTGTCTGCTCAAGTTATTTAAGACAGGGTTGGTATGAGTTATATTGTTGAGGTGCTCATTATATGCAATAAACTTTAAATAATTGCATCATACATATATACAAGTCAAAAACCATAGAGAGATTTCATTAACATTAACATTATTTATCATTTTTGTAAACAAATTTATTGTATACAGAAATAAAACGATGAACAACTATACTTTCCTTGTTTTCTTCTACTTTCATTTCCTCTTGGCCTTTAAATGTACAAGCAATTAAAAGACTGTTTAGATTATTCTTTTTAACAAATAGTTTAACCTAATTGAAACTATTTATTTGAAAGGAAGAATATAATTAAATGCATAAAAATGAGTATTTATGGTGTAAAGGGTAAAAACTGAAACTAAGATTTTTAGACTTGCAAAAAGTTTGGATCGAGATCAGATGCCAAGTAACTGTAAATTTCAAAAATTATAAAGAACTAGAAATTTTGAGAACAAAACAGATGCCAATTTTAGGCGAAATATATTGTTAAAAGAATTAATTGGAAATTTTAACTGAATAGTTCCCTTGTCCTATGCAAACAGTGCATGGGTAGTTAGCATGCAAAGAGTTAATAGGGTGTGGGTGATTAATATTGGACAGAACGGTAATAAAGGCAGCAACTTGTTTACTGATTCATGTTTTCCATTTGACTTCTACTCAACACAAGTCCAGCTATATATTCACATTTAACTACATCAATTAAATATTCCGATTACTTTTGGAAACATAAACAAAACAAATCTTGTTTTAAAACTCATAGTTTTGATATATCAAGGCTTATAACCTGTACAACTTTCTGTGTTAATAGTGTGTAGTTCTCTCCCTTGGAAATATGACCGCTGAGATGTATCCTGTTCATATATATCACGTGTACGCGAAATTGTCATGGTCGGTATCGTCAATACAACAACAGTTACTTTGCTATATTGTTTGAAACACTAAAACAGATATGTTATTCGTTAACCCACTACTCCACAAGTACACCGTTTAGCGCACAGGTACTTGACACATACTTTATTATCTATGAACCCCCTCCCCGCTTAAAAGGGGGGAGGGGGTTCATAGATAATAAAGTATGTGTCAAGTACCTGTGGTTTAGCGCCTTTAATTTATTCCTCTATTGAAGAAAATAGTTTCACAACGTGTTGAGTAGTTTCTATACCCTTGCAGATGATAAATTCACCGTAAGGCGTATTCTGCTTAACTTTCAACCTGCTTTAAGTGGTCACCTGTCTTCAAATCTAAAAACAGGCTATAGGTACAGGATTTAATTGTTGTATGCAGAAAATCTGTAAATCATTTACATGTGTTTTTTAGCTCACCTGAGCACAAAGTGCTCAAGGTGAGCTATTGTGATCGGTCGTCGTACGTCGGTGTCGGTGTCGTCTGTTCACAATTTGTTTCAAATAACTTCTCTGAAACCAATGGCCCAATTTTAACCAAACTTGGTGAGTTGTGAGATTCAAAAATTGTTTTAAAAAGTGGGTGGGGCTATCGGTCTCGTTGCCATGGCAACCATGCACAATACCAAAAAAATCTTCTACTCAAAAACTACTGGTCCGATTTCAATTTGGTTTTCACCAAAATGTTTCTCAATTGATATACTTTCAAAATTGTTCAAAGAATTTTGATCCGTCAAAAATCATGGCCGCCAGAGGGCGTGGTCATTTTCCGTATTTACGTAATATTGACAACCAAAGTCAAAAATTTAAAAATCTTCTTGTCAATAATCATAAGTTCTAGGACAACCAAATTCATTATGTAGCATCATGTTGTGAACCTTTACCAAGATTGTTCAAATCATGACCCCGGGCCAAAAATGGCCCCGCCCCAGGGCTTATCAGTTTTACAAAGAGTTATATAGGAAAACCTTTAAAACTCATCTTCTCTGAAACTGTATGGCCTAGACCTTTTATATTTGGCATGTAGCTTTGCCTTCTGGTCCTCTACCAAGATTGTTCAAATCATGACCCCCAGGTCAAAAATGGCCCCGCCCCCAGGGCTTATCAGTTTTACATAGACTTATATATATAGGAAAACCTTTAAAAGTCTTCTTCTCTGAAACCATAAGGCCCAGACCTTTTATATTTGGCATGTAGCTTTGCCTTGTAGTCCTCTACCAATATTTTTCAAATCATGATCCCCCGGGTCAAAAATGGCCCCGCCCCAGGGCTTATCTGTTTTACATAGAGTTAAATAGGAAAACCTTTAAACTCTTCTTCTCTGAAACTGTATGGCCTGGACCGTTTATATTTGGCATGTAGCTTTGTCTTATAGTCTTCTACCAAGATTGTTCAAATCATGACCCCCTGGTCAAAAATGGCCCCGTCCCAGGGTTTATCAGTTTTACATAGAGTTATATAGGAAAACCTTTAAAACTCTTCTCCTCTGAAACTGTATGGCCTGGACCGTTTATATTTGGCATGTAGCTTCGTCTTATAGTCTTCTACCAAGATTGTTCAAATCATTATCCCCGGGTCAAAAATGGCCCTGTCCCAGGGCTTATCAGTTTTACATATATAGTAAAACCTTTAAAAATCTTCTCTGAAACCGTAAGGCCCAGACATTTTATATTATATTTGGCATCTAGCTTTGCCTTACATGTATGGTCATCTACCAAGATTGTTCAAATCATGACCTCAGGGTAAAAAATGGCCCGTCCTGGGCTTATCAGTTTTACACAGACTTATACAGGAAACCCTTTAAAATATTCTACTCTGAAACTGTAACCATTGTCGGAATTCAATAATATTAACACCCTTTATTAGGACTTTTTATATAGTTTCCATATTTTTCCTTTTTGCTCAAACGGTAATAATGACAAACGGATTCTGAGTTACTTCTTCACGCAACAGTCCACATACATGCAATGACAATTTTCATTACACAATAGTTCCTCAGGTGAGGGATTTAGGGCCGCATGCGGCTCTTGTTTAAATGTGTTATATGATAGAAGTCAGGACAAACTTTTTGGATTCTGATCATCCTCCTATTTACATGGCGTCTGATGTGGATCCAAAGTATTTGCAGTGTGTATGAACTCTCCTGTAATAGTGACCACGCCGCAAGAAACAAGAACTTCCGATATTTCAAACATTATAGACCCGTCCATATCAGCGGCTTTCGTCGGCTCTATTTGCAACAGTATACGACAAATTGGTGATGACTGGTGGTTCAAAAACACTGAAGATCCTGATCGGAAACGGTATCCGTTTAGACACTGTTAACTTCTTAAAAAACTGGACTATATTTACATTTTCTGCTTCCGGTTGCGACTTTGCAAACAATTTGATGCAGATCAGAAGCCGATTAACTCGTCGTCTAATCTATATCCAAATTGTTTTATTATTCTCTATTTATGCCTTCGCGACAATTGATTTGGGGACATACTGTTTATCGCTATCCTTTTGTTCAGGACTCCGTTACGCCCGTCCGTCCAATTTATACGTAAACGGTACATTCTTTGACCGCCAAACCTCTCCTACATTTTTAGCTCACCTGAGCTAGCTCAGGGTGAGCTTTTGCAATCCTTGAATGTCCGTCGTCCGTTGTCAGTCGTGCGTCGTCAACAATTTAAGTGTTTACAATCTAGAGGCCACAATATTTATCCAATCTTTCTCAAACTTGCTCAGATGGTATATTGTTATAAGAGTTCGGATGAATTCGATTATGGCTGAAATCGGACAATTAAGTCATGAGTTATCAACCTTTGAATTGCTGAAAATGCCATATTTAACAGTGTTTACACTCTAGAGGCCACAATATTTACCCAATCTTTCTAAAACTTGCCCGGATTGTATATTACCATAAGTGTTCGGATGAGTTTGATTTTGGTTGAAATCGGACAAATAGATCAAGAGTTATCTACCTTTGAACTGCTGAAAATGCCATATTTAACAGTGTTTACATTCTAGAGTTCACAATCTTTATCCAATCTATCTCAAAATTTCCCAGATTGTATATGACTATAAGAGTTCAAATGAGTTTGATTATGGTTGAAATCAGACTAAAAGGTCGAGAGTTATCTACCTTTGAAATGCTAAAAATTCCATATTTAAGGGGTTTTACACCCTAGAGGCCACAAATTTAATCCAATCTTTCTCAAACTTACTCAGATTGTATATTACCATAAGACTTCGGATGAGTTCAATTATGGTTGTAATCGGACTTACAGGTCAAGAGTTATCTACCTTTGAATTGCTGAAAATGACATATTTAACAGTTTTTACGCTCTAGAGGCCACACTTTTTATCCAAGCTCTCTTAAACTTGCCCAGATTGTATATGACCATAAAATTTCAAAAAAGGGTAATTATGGTTGAAATCGGACAAATAGATCAAGAGTTATCTACCTTTGAATTACTGAAAATGCCATATTTTACAGTGTTTACTACAGTTTTCAATGGATTTTCATTATACTTGTACACAAAGTATATAGCTATACGTTCTCGAAGGAGTGCAATTATTGTTGAAATATAATCATATTGTGGCAATAGTTACCTGCCCTTGATACACTTTGAAAAGCTAGAAAAGGCTTCATTTCAGTATTGTTTAGGCTCTAGTTATCTGCCTTTGATGTACTCTACTATACTACAGTAGGTCGACAAACTTGAATGGATTTAGAATAAAAAGGATGAAATTCAAAGGTAAAGCTATCAGGCTTCATTACAAATGGTGAGCGATATCAAGGCCTCCAGGCCCTCTTGTTCAAGCTACACAATGATAGAATGTTTGAACATATAGTCGAACTTCGATATCTCGCACTCGCTTTACTCGAACTATCCGATATTTTGAAACATGAATTGCCTTATTTCAAGCTAGGTTTAGGCGAACATACCCGTGTTCCAAAGTTAAAACGCGGTTTTAACTTTGAAAACACGGGTATGTTCGACTTAACAGAGTTCGAGATGTCGAAGTTCGACTGTATACTACAGATGTGCATGTGGTCAGGCTGTCGAAGTTCTTCAATTTTCCAAAAAATTACGTCCAGTTTAACTAGTTATTGCCGCATATTTCATGCAGTTAGGGTGCATCATCATCGGTCCTAGTCAATTGAAAACTGCACAAATCTTAATTTTAGAAACTTTGCACTAGTTTGCAGACTACAAATTACAAGCGGACGATATGACGGCAACACTTCAGCTACAAGTTACAACAAGCAGTCTGGAGTTATGTAAATCGGTATTTATTACAACATGTACGAGTAATAAACAAGTGCATTTATGACATCATCAATAAAATTCATACAGTGGAGAACATATTCTTTCTCGTTTAATCGAAACTACACGCAAATGCAATGCAATAAATGCATGTTTACCAGGCGTCCGATCTGACTCCAAACTACAGTTGTTGGCCATAAATAAATTTCCATGCCAACATTATTAAGAACAATTGTCATGGATTTTCACTAGTGTTCTAAAGTTGCTAAGCAACCAAATCAAATCATAAGTAAATAAAAGTTCACCTCTCAGTCTGATCGTAAATTAATTCAGCTTTTGGTAGATATTTACCTTCAGTGACTTTTAAGTTAATCGACAGGTTCCTGTTTATCTTAAACAGCTCAATTACATCAAAAACTTATGACAGCTTTCAAGGGTTGGAACTTATTTATGGCCAACAACTGTATTTGCAATAGACAAACGGTTTAGCATAAACGCGTTTATCTGGAAAGAATAAGGTCTTCTCCACTATATCAATTAGATGACTTTGTCTTGCAGTGATGAAATGTCAAAATAGGTGTCCGAATACTTTATTAATAAACTAAACGTTTACTAGTGATGAAAAGTTCCAAGTGCAGCAACGTATATTTTCTTCTTTATCTGAGAAAAACAAAACAGAACATATAGATCTACATTTATTTATTCACAGATAACAACCAAGTGTAACAGCGTGTAATCATTCTTACGTGTACAATAAAACAAACAAACAATATGTTCAGCATGACAACTTTAACGACATGGTTATTTCAAGTGCACTAACATGTACGTTAAACTAGTTCTAAAGAGGCATACATGTAGTAACAGCGGTAAGAAAACGTTGTTCGAAAACGCTTTAACTCATTATTTCCTGAAACTTCCAATGGACAATTCCAGTTTGCAATAAAGGCTGGTCCACTTTAGACTATTTAGGTTTGGTTTTTTGTAATAAATTGCAAAATGAAAAACAGTGAAGTCCCTGATCAGAGGGCTCCTGCAGGAGCCCTCTGATCAGGGACATGACTGTTTGCAATAACAAATGTACTCTTCACAAGTAAAGGACGCATATATATGCGTGACTATGGCTCCATGAGTTAATATCCCCACCCCGTTTGGAAACGCCTTTTTAAGTGTTTAACTATTTCTCATAGAAATGTCATTTTTGTCTTTTCCATGTCAAATCAAAGTGATAGTGGAGTTTTCCTGCTTCCTGACTAATGCAGCAGGGCTGCCATTTCTCCAAATTTTTCCTAAGTATTCGGATTTTTATCCTAGCAGATCGTAGCTTAAAACAGACTGAAAGTAAAGCAGAATGCGCCTTACGGCGCATTCTGCTTTACGTTCAATCTGTTTTAAGCATCCATGTGTCTTCAAAACAAGAAACAGACTATGGGGTAAAGTACGATTAGTACAATTGCGTCTGAAAAATTGAAAATTTGAAATCTTAGGATTTTTATGATCAACTTATGGAAGTCCTGATGCAGCTTGATGGTAAAGTAGAAAGCTCCCTCAGAAAAATTCTGCTGCTACTCTCAGCCTGTTTGAAAGGCCAACCCGTCTTAAACACTGAAACGAAGCTATGGTGGAATAACCAAGAATACATGTATATAATAATTAAAACGGCGGAAAGAAAACAAAATCAGTATCATATTTCGGTTGGCAATGATTCCTGGCCCAGCGCTTTAGCGTTTGAGTTAAGTCTGAGTTCGTTCTCAAGCATTTGATCAAGTGTGAGAAATGCTTGAGAACGACTTTAGACTCAACTCAAACGCTTCATAAGCATGGACCCTGGAACAAAATACAGTTAAGGGGACTGATATTGTTCTCAATAAACTCGTTTATGCTAAAACTAACTACCGGGGTATGTCCAGTCCAAACAGTGCTGAGCCCGATCAGACGTCGGGTAAAATGGCGTCTGATCATGTCCCAAACTGTTTGCAATTCAGACTAAAAAGAAGCTTTAAAAATTTCAATTAATTTCTATAATCAATATTTAAGTATATTTCATTTGCGTTTAGTTTAGTTTAGATAATAGCTTAAAGCAGGCTGAAAGTAAAGCAGAATGCGACTTATAAGGCGCATTCTGCTTTACTTTCAACCTGCTTTAAGTGGTCACATATCTTCAATTCTAGAAACAGGCTATGGGGTAATGGGTTAAGCGGGTAGGAATTACGTCTTCTCAACTGTATGTAGTGTTGATTTTAAGATTCTTGGTCTCTCTTGCCTGCATTTATTCCTCAGCGATGGTCTTCTTATTCACGTTCTGAAAATAAAGAGTGAAATTCTTTTATAGCTGAGGATATGGAACATGGTGAATTTATTTCAAACTACACTTAAACAAATTAACCCCTACACTGTCATGATGTCATCAAGTTTAACATGGGTGTAATGGCAAACAGTTGGATCCTGATCAGACGCCGCGTTTGCTTAGGATCCAAACTGTTTGCTAATAGCCATTGTACTCGAGTTAAGGCAGTGAACGGAACTACGCCAATACCGGCGGTTAAAGACAGTGTAATTGCTTAGTTCGGGTGATCACTGGCACATGTTTAGGTATATACGACCACACCCAGTCAAATTAACCCAATTAGCCTAGTGTCTAATAAAGCGGACATTTGCAAACAGTGTAGACCCTGATTAGGGTCTGCACTGTTTGCTATATCATATGAACTAAAAATGTATCTGGTAAAACACTTCAGAGTTTTTAGATCACCCTTATATTTATATCTACAATATAATTTTCCAGCACGTATAAAGGCATGTGTCTGTGAAGAATTCCTCTGATTAGTGTCTAAACTATTTTTCAGTATGTTTTACATTATACAAAACAAGTTAAACAACCCTAAAAAGTCAAAAATGGACGTAATTGGAAACTGGAATTGTCCAGTAAAAGTGGGTTGAATGAGTTCAGTGCACAGTGCAGTTTCCGTCTGCAAAATTCTGTCGCTTATGAAATATCGTGAAAAATACCCATTCACCAATCACCAACAACGCAATGGGTCATTATGGATGAGCTGAAGTCTTTCAACATAATTCCAAAATCATAATGCGCTAAAAATTGGACAAAAACATCAACACTAATAGCGAAGTGTGCCACCAAAGCTTGTCCATCAGTTAGGTTTGTTAAACACTCTTTCTCTGTCAAATGAGAATTCCAATTTACATTCACAAACAGTTTGGGTCCAGATCAGACGCTGAGTAACTCAGCGTCTGATCAGGATCTAAACTGTTTAACCACTCGTGTTGTGTAAATGCATCCTCACTCAAAAATTCAATGATTTAAATTTGAAAAATCAAATGCAGACGATATTTTTAGAAACAGACGACGTTACGGCAGTGAAAAGAGTTTCAGCATCACTCGCCAGTTTATGGTTTGTCAATGTTTCAGTTATGTGATGGATGCGTCCTGTTATTCTTATTTAAAGCTATTTAGATAACGTATTGTGTCTTTTAACACAAACATTAGGCTGAAACGGAAACGATTTGTCACATCGCAAATCAAACAAAATACATATCATTACTGCCGTATCCCGTGCGAGTTATTTGCATGCAGTTTGGATCCTCATCAGACGTAGCCCGCGGCTTCACTGCCATTTATAACATTATAGATCTAGATCACAACTGATCATAAGTCGAGTAACTCGGCGTCTGATACTCGGAGGTCCAGACTGTTGACATTCGTAAAAATGGTTATTCAGTCAAATTGCATAATCTAAACTAAGAAGATAAGCAGGCGAATATTTCATACACTAGATATTCGTTGGCAGCAAATGTGTTATATATAATCTATTATAAAATAAAAATTTATAATATATGATGACCATTATGTATATATCTACGAGGAAACTTGCCGATGCTTAGTGTACGAAAAAAGGTACAGTGGAGAAAACGTTATTCTTTCCCAATAAACGCGTTTACTCTAAAACTATTATTTCCATTGCAAACAGTTTGGAGCCAATTCAGACGCCGGGTAACCCGGCGTTTGATCAGGCTCCAAACTGCTTGCCACCAAGATAAACATGAAGTGTCAGAATTGTCCAAATATTGTACTTGTCTACGTTTTAGTGTTTGCGTTTGCATTTCGTTTGCGTTTAAACGGGAAAGAATAACGTTTTCTCCACTGTACAATGGAGGGGGTCCGTGGCCTAGTGGTATAGTCACTGTGACTTACAGCACTAAGCTCCTCACCGCTGTGAATTCGAATCCCAGTAGGGTCGTTCGGATTTTTCATGTGGGGAAGCCTTCCAGCTGGCTTGCGGAAGGTCGGTGGTTCTACCCAGTTGCCGATTTGTGCCTGAAACAGTGCATAAAGGGCTTCTGGGGTCTTCCCCCACCTGTTATAGCTGGACGTCGCGATATGACTGAAATACTGTTGAAAGCGACGTAAAATCAAAACAAATCAAATCAAATCCACTGTACTATGCAGCAATCTCACTAAAGAGTTGTATGCGTTACTTACTCTCATTAGGAAGCTACCATCTGTCCTACAGACCGCCCATGGGTCTTTTGAAAGCTTATACTATTACAGAAACGCCTTTCAACCCAGTCTAATAATAAGCTACAAGAAACTATTCCAACATCATAACAGGTAACATTTTCACAATTAATGTATCGTGAGGTTTTTACTCCCTCGCCGCCATACTGTCGTCTGCTTCAATATTGTTGTCTGCAATATCGTTTCAAAATTGGATTTAAATCAGAATGGCTGGCGAAATTTCGAAATAAGTGTCAAACAGTTTGGATCCTGATCAGATGCCGCGTTACGCTGCGTCTGATCGGAATCCAAACTATTTGCAAACGGCACATGTTGGCCTCATTTATAGTGAAAAGGATAGAGTCAACTGAAAGCTCTAAACGGAAATTTCTATTTACTTAAGCCAGATGCTAGATCTACCTTTCTTTAAAAAAAACAACCTGAAAACAACCATTGAGGCGTTGCAAGTTATAACATCTATAGCGATCCCTGTGAGAGTACACTTGATCTATGAAAACAGTGAAGACTCGACGAGAAGGCTGCTATAGGAGTCCTAGCTCTAATCAGGGTCTGCTCTGTTTGTTATTTTGCGATATTTTTTAATGTAAACAATGTAGAGAAATGGACTAGAATTAAAGGGAAACTGGTGATTGAGGATGTCTTTAATAATAACCATTATGTACCACCCTACAATGATGATTTTTTTTTCTCCGGCTTGTTCGTATAATTTTTTAGCGTGATTAAGCCAAAGATCGTAACAAAATAAAGCAATATTTTTTTCAATATTCCAGATAGGGAATTAAATTAATATTAATATATATACTGCTCTTTTCTAATATTTCGACCACTAAGGGCCTTTTTCAAAGAAAATCACGTCAAAACACACGTCACGTTTGCTCTTTTCTGTTCATTTGAATGGCCAACCTACGTGGATTGGATTGGATATGTAAGACGCTCAATCCCACTACACGTAGATACACATCAACGATTGATAATCATTCACTTACAGAATATATCTTACTGATAAAAATCATTTCATAAGGATCAAAACTACAGGAAAGCCGGTGGAACTTCACAAAATTGGAAAGCAAAGCTTGACACTAGAGGCGCCCACCTTATCAACTTAATAACGTTGAAAGAGACTGATTCCTTTGTTTACAAGAGATCTCCAATTTATTGGCCATTCTCCTTCCGAATAGAACTTTGCTGATATATTTGCTAACAGTTTTGACCCAGACCAGATGCCGAAAAAAAACGCGTCTTGGCTGGATAGAAAGCGCTTGCCACTTTTTTATTTAAAAAACTACAGAACAAACCGATATTTCATTTCTCTGATTCTCATCTATATACATGTTTGCAATAATAATATACCAGACAAAAAAGAAAAGTCTATACTTTTTAAAAAAAGTGCTGCCTTTCATTTACTTTTATTCAACATCTTGGCGAGAATTGGGAGCCACATGTACCCATTAGACAGTTAAAAACGTTGGTTTGATGCAGAAAAAGGATGTCTGCATCAGTAAAAGACAACTTTGGTGAAAAGTATTAAGTTTTTATTTAGATATGGTGCTATAAAGTAAATCACTATTTATTATAGTAGACGTTTCTTTTCTTTTTTGTCTGGTATAGTAGAGTCAAAGTCAATAACGTAAACAACATTTCAATACGTATACGATTGTACCAAACATACGTATTGAGAGACAGATAGAAAGATAGAGAGATGTATTTTTTATATACATTCACCCCTAGCGACGAGTATACTCGTCACTCACAAACAAGGGGCCTGTTAATAGTACATTAGTCCTGTCCAAATAGTGTAGACCATGACCAAAGGGCTCC
Organism: Gari tellinella; assembly: GCA_922989275.2. NCBI lineage: Eukaryota > Metazoa > Mollusca > Bivalvia > Cardiida > Psammobiidae > Gari > Gari tellinella. The sequence goes on from OV277866.1 coordinate 55,566,862, forward strand.
TATTGGAGCCCTCTGATCATGGGTTACACTGTTTGTTGTTTTGCAATATATTATACACAAAAAAAAACTTAATTAGACAAAATGGACTAGACTATGTTTAATTAGAAACACAAATTTGAACTTTCAAGTGCAGATGAGTTATTTATTCATTTCATTGATGACTTTCATTCTTTATCTTATTTGAAAAGTTGATGTAGCATTTCCCTCGATTTGACAAAATTGATTGACAAGTCAACAATGTCAAAGCCGTTGACACAATATTCCGACAGGACATAGGGTTTAGATACTACAGCTGTTCTTTAGATGTTACAAACACATCCAAACACATTTTAAAAGGGTCAAAACTCCAGGAAACCCAGTAAAACTTAACAAAACAATAAAGCAAAGCTTGACACTATAGGCGCCCACCTTTTCAAATAAATTGATAAACTTTTCAAAAGAGACCGATTACTTTGATTACTAAATTATTACCTCAATATAAGGATCTGGTGTCTATTGACCCATTTACTTTACTTTGCTGGTATTTGCAAACAGTTTTGATCCAGATCAGACGCCGCGTAGCGCGGCGTCTGATCTGGATCAAATCTGTTTGACACTCATAGATAAATTCTTTCTTTTAAAAAATGCATTAATCTTAATTTAACAAATTTTGCAGACGACAATTTCAAAGCAGACGAAATTACGACGGGCTAAGGGTTGAGATGTTACAAACACCTCCAACACCCGCCCAAACACCTAGACCAATGTCTCCGAGACAATCGTATATCGATAACGATAAATCCAATTACCGCGATAATTGCGATGTTTAGCAATCAAACCGCTGATCGCTAATTATTACACAATCGATACTTATCATTACATGCTTACACGTTAATGCATACCGTGCTAATGGTTGAGAAGATCTACTCTACTACGAGTAATCTCTATTGTCCAGACATAATCCAGCTCGCCACGTGAAAAGATGGGGATAATAAATAGGAAATGACCAGTCAGTAGCCTCATTCAGCTTATGATCCGATATAGTATTGGACGATAAAGCAAACCACATTCAAACTATATCAACTTGACAAGGTATGTTGTGTTCTTTTCTGTAAAGAATTTAGGTTTCCGCTGTTAGTTAACTTCTGGTTTTTAATCCTTAAAAACTAAACTTTTCAATTGAACTGTTACGCTTTGTTGCTGATTTTGGAAAATATTTCAGAAAAAATAAAACGGTGCCGGGCCTGGTCAGAGGTCTCCTGAAGGATCCCTGTGATCAGGGTCTTCACTGCTTGCAAAATATATATTTCTACCAATAAGAAAAAGGGATATTACTGACAATAAGAAATTGATTTGTTTCGTCGATTCCGTTACATCAAAACAATGTTCTTTTTTTTTTTTTTTTACAAACAACACGTGCAGTCAAAAAGTAAGTTGCATATACAGTTTATGTTAGTAAAACGCGTTTTAATGGTTGCTTTAAGTTTTTGTTGTTTGTTTGTTTGTTTTGCAGAAATAAATTCCATAGATATGTATTTCTATCAAAGTCAGGAAATCTTTGTAGCTGAATATTAGCCGAAGGAAAACACTTTTAAAGTACTCGACGTTTTAAAAAACAAACGGAAAATATCTGAAATAAACATCGTAAATGAAATGTCCTTTGAAGTTGTCGACGGACCTCTATTTATACTATTTTTAAAAAATCGAATCGGGACAGTTTTGCCAGCAAAATGCTTTAAAACTTAAGAACTGAGAATTTTAAAATGATTTTTGTTTTTGCAAACAATGTTATTTTAACCCAATACACCATAAATATGCCTTTTTACGCATTTGATTTATTCATCCACTTTAGAAAATAGTTCAAATTTATACAGCCAAAAATATGTATCATAAGAATATAACTAGCAGATAGTATAGCATAACACAGATTGAAAGAAAAACAGAATATGCGCATTCTGTTTTACTTTCAACCTGCTTTAAGTGGATATAGTAATCTGTCTTCAAAAACTAGACACAGGCATTGTGGTACATGATTAACGTAGGAGCTATGCAACGCGTTGAACTTCATTGACTGTTATTATGGTGGTGGGTTTTTTTCTATTCTTTAAAATTTGAAGGAAAAAACTATTGATTGAAAATGAAATTCAGAATCTGGCTTTGTATGATTTTGGGGATTTAAATTTCCTTGTAAAAGAACAATATAAAGTATAACAACAACGTGTTAGGTCGAGAACGCGACAGCTGCATGGTCCCATTTTCTGTTTACTAATGTTCTTAACTTGGGTAATTTGCCACCGAATGGTAACCCCCACTTCAGACGGATCCTGGTTAAATCTATACACACAAGTGTCTTTTCCTCTTTCATTGCTTTTGGCGATATCACTGGCAGACATTTGCAAACAGTTCGGATACAGACCACACGCCGAACAACCATCGTCAGTCTAAAGGGCAAATAATTCATTCATAAATGCCAGTCGACAAATTTTACGCAGAATATTATTTTACAATAAAAGAGTTGAAATAAATATAAACCAGATTGCCTACGAAATTATTATTCTATAGCATACAAGTCATGCAGAATAACAAAGTGTATTGTCTGGCCTAAGGCCGCGCCATCTGTTACACTTAGAGGATTAATTTCTTCAAAATTCGTCGTCAGCGTTTACAATTATATTTAGACATTTTTTGAGTTTGGACAAAAGAAATTTCAACACTAGATTCAAACAGTTTGGATTCGGATCAGATACCGATTTACTCTGCATCTTAGATTCTGAACAAGATCCAAACTTTTTGAAAAATGTCAGTGCAATAAAGGTAAGGCAGCGCGCGAAAAAAAAATTTCTTACTTTGACACATGTGGCATCTTTTTAAAAATAAAATGTGTACAGTTACATCCCGCTTAAAATATCTATGTGTAAAACAAAAGCTGCTTAAAGCAAGATAAAGTTTAAACAGAATGCCACTGTAAGAACCTTCTGTTTTACTTTACTATTGCTTCTAAAGTTCAACCCGTGTTTATCGCCACCAATGAGATTCCTTTTGATCATTTGGTTAATGTTTTAAACCTTGTTCTTGTAGCCCATCTGCTGGGCTACAAGAACAAGGTTTAAAACATTAACCAATAGATGCCTAAACTGATTAGTCTAATGACGGGTAAAGACGTCCTTTACAAACAGACATATGCTAACAGTGCATCTGTAAAGCGTACACTTGTCCAATACAATGATCAGTAACTGTGTATATCTAGATAAGATACCCATTTTAGGAGTCCTCTGATCAGGATCTGCACTGTTTGTCATTTTACAAATATTGTAAAACGATCCTTAATAATAGGAAATGGTAAAACTGAAATTGTGCTTTGAGGTTCAAAGGGCCAGTGGAACAATTAAGGCATTCTCTGCTGGCACCTATCATAGATATTTTAATATTTGTTGCTGTTGCTTTCTTTAAAGCTGGCGCTAAAATGAAAGGACTTTTACATGTTATTTTAGCAATAATAATAATAGTAGGAGAGTGTTGTTGTTTTATCTAATGCATAACTATTTAAAATACACACTCCACGTGTGATTTGCGACATTGATCGTCACCCTCAGGCGTGTGTCCACACCCTGGGTGACACGCGGCGAGATAAGGAGCAACTTGACCAGGCAAATCTCACGCCCCTCGTTAGGCATTTCCGGCACGTGCCACACTAACAAACGTAACTATCATTGGAGCCATATGGCATTCGTGGCATTATCCTGAATGTATCAGTCAGGTATATCTATGTAGCAGATACAGATCGGAACAATTTTATTGGACAGTTATCGCGTGTACGCTTGAATGTAATTTTGATACAAATAAGGGAGTTTATGAAAAATTGGTTACAACTGTTTTTAGTGCTTATGTTGGATTGACATATATAAATACAGTAGTCTAACTACATGTAGTTCTTAACTGAACGAACAACTACCAACTTACGGAAACGGTGATTATTATTTATTTCATCATTATTATAATAATACAACTACTACTACTAACACCACTGCACCAATTACTACTACAACCTCTCTATTACGACCACTAAGTTGTGTCAAATATTAATCGTTTAAGACAGATGACTGCTTAAAGCAATGTGAAAGTGAAACAGAAAGCTCCTACTGGAGCTTTCTGTTTCACTCTCACATTGCTTTAAGCAGTCAACTGTCCTTTATACGAACTCTTAGCCGTATACTGTACATCTTCTACAAGACAGCAACTGTCATTGCTAGTTCTAAACTGCTGCTATTAACATTTAATTTATATTTACCATTTCATTGCCATAAATAAACGACAACAATCGACTTTGTTTCATTTGGGATCCTGACAAAAAGCCAGCCGCGTAACGTGACGTCTGATCAGGATCCAATGGGCGATGGAAGTGTTGACCATCACCATAAATTTTATAATATTAAAGTTTTGTTAGTTGTTACCACATGATTACTGGAACTGAACTAAATATAAACCCTTATTTTTATGCTTTTCAGGTATACTTTGATTCCTTTGGAAGCATCACAACATATCCCAGGATAATAAAGGATTTCGTTATGACGCTTGCGGAAGCTGCAGGAAACGGGGTACCAGGAACTATACTGGAAGGCAGCATGGCGAGTGGCAACCAACCTGGGCGGTTCAAGTGCGAGCAGTGTGGGAAAACTTTCAAATCTATGGTAAAACTTTTTGTTATAACGCCCCATCCACTCTCAACATTTCAAATTACAATGAAACCTCACTATTACGACCACAAAACGAAAGCTTATTGATTGTATAAAAGACATGTAATTACTTAAAGCAATGGGACAGCAAAACAGAAAGCTCATAATGGAGCTTTCTGTTTTGCTGTTCCCTTGCTTTAAGTAATCACCTGCCGTAAACAATTTATAATGAATGTAATAGAGAAGCTTTACTGTTACTCAAACATGAATCGAAAATTGTTGCTACAGAATATTGGATTTTTTAATAGTAGTACATTACTTTGAAACGATACAATGTGATGTGGTATCAGATAGAAAACATAAATACAGTTAACCCATTACTCAAAAAATACGCTTTTTACGCTTTTGATTTATTCCTCCACTGAAGAATATATATTCCACGTTGTAAGTTATGAGTTTGCACCATAACTCATGGGAGTCCATAACAGGGCTCTATAAGAGGGAGTAAACTGAAACAAATCCAACCTTATCTGACTCATTTTAGCACCAACTTATATTATGTTTATACGCATTAGAATCGTCTCTTCAAAGGGACGATTCTAACAATTAGTAACACAATAGACTTCAATGCAGAAGTAAAGATTTTATTTTTTGAAATACCTTATTTAAAGCCCTGCTATAAGTTATACAATCAATATCGTGGGTGCAATACCGTAGGTTAAACAAGACTGAAAGTGTTTCAACACATTACCCCATAGCCAGTTTTAAGTTTTGAAGACAGATGCCTGATGGCCACTTAAATCAGATTGAAAATAATGCTTTAGGCGCTTTCTGTTTTACTTTCAGTCTGCTTTAAGCTACACTTTGCTAATATATAAAAAACTATTTCTTATGGTAAACATTCATGACTGTATAATTCGTCTATGGAGGAGTAAATTTAAGGTGTTAAAAAGCGTATTTATGGAGGAAAGGGAAATTGGTCACCCGTCTTCAAACAGGCTATGGGATAATGAGTTAGTATTCCCCAATAACGTGCTCTATCTATCTAACTCCTACCCATGCAATTCTGTTTATATGAGTCACAGAAATTAGCTCCTACATACTAGTTATTTATGTGACTGGTTAAACTGCCTTGGGGTGATTCTGCTTTAAATTCAGCAGCCACTTGTCTTAATTCACTTACCCCTGAAACTTCACATGAACAATTCACGGTTTCCATTCTTGACTATTAATGATTGCTTTCGAAAAATATTGCAAAATGACAAACAGTGAGGACCCTGACAAGAGGACTCTTGCATGAGTCCACTGATCTGAATATCCACTGTTTGTATATGAGAAGGATACTCTTCAAAGCCGCACGGTATATGTAAAGGACCAGTATTCTCGTCGCTTAGGTCGAATAGGCAAGTTTAAACACTGAACAGTTATAAAAGAGCTCCTGTTAATTTGAGCAGATTCAGCCTTAGATACACCTACATGTCTGGCTTAGAAGTAGAGCGTCCGCTTGCAGTGCGGGAGGTTGCGGGTTCAATCCCCGGCCGGGTCAAACCAAAGACTTGAAAATTGGTAGTAATGGCTTCCCTCCTTAGCGCTAAGGATTTCGGGTTAGCATTACGACTGGTTCGTCGGTGTCAGGATAAAGTGACCGGCCGGGTACAGTCCCATTGGTGCACCTAAACAGTGTCCCTTCTCATAATCATCAGAATTGATGGCGTAGAAGTAATAAATAGAAAATGTATACTCGTTACAATAAACGAAGAGTGACTGTGAATAGGATACACTTGTCTTATGCAAGTGTAGACCCTCATCAGAGGGCTCATGCATTAGCCCTCTGATCAGGGTCTGCACTGTTTGTCATTTTCAGTTTGCAATATACAATTAAGTTGTTAAAACCAACTCTAAATAGTAAAAACTGAATACATGTAGACTTAATTGGAAATTGAAATTGTCAATTAAACATTTCAGGAAAGAATGAGATAAAAAAAAAATCTTCACTGCCTTCCCCCGAGTAGATCTATACAAAGGTTATGACATGAGTTGAGTCAAAACTGAAAATCAATGGTTTATATCCTATTATCCTTATACATTTTAGACTCGTCTAAGAAACCACACAAGGACACACCCAGTGAGTCTCAACGAAATTCACGACAGCCTGGCTTTTCTAGCTGAACATGACATCTCACAGAGGTTAGAAACCCAAGCGACAGACCCTGCAGAATTACCAGGAGAACAACCTTCACGAAACAATACCTCAGACACCTGTGTAGCTAAGAACCTCTTGACTGACCGTCTGATGAGTCCAGCTAAACCTGCAGCGGCCTGCTCCAACACCAGAAGACGGAGTGGAATCCCAGTACCTCAACACAGACAGTTAGCTGACAGAGACAAGGCACCACGCCGGTCGTTACAGGTTACTGAAATAGCTTTCATGCGAAAACAAACCATCACTTCAGCTGCTAGAACTAACACTCGGAAATCTGAAATATCAAACAAAACTATCACAACATCAAGAACTCGACGTTCCATTCCTAGCCAAACTATTGCTACGAGATCTCAGCCTAAATCAACCATAACAAAAGCCACACCAGCTCCAGTGACTACCCCGTCCCGCATCAGTAGCACTGGGCATCGTAATTCAATTAGTGGGATCAGCAAGAATTTGGTGAAGACCATTACTCCAAAAGTAGTGAAATTACAAGACAATCAAGTAAAGTCACTTGGCAAAAATACTGTCACCAAAGCAAACTCTTGTACGCCAAACAAGAAAGCAACACCTACTAGAGGTCGAGCCAGACTCAGTGTAAAATCTACCACAAGAAACAGAAGCGTTAGTAGCAAAAGAACACCAAAGAATGGAAAGAAAACCCCTAATGGAAAGAAGACCCCTAATGCAAACAAGGCTACACCAAGGAGTAATGGTGGTACACCAGCGGACACAAAGCGGAACACTCCCAAGGGAAATAAACACACGTGCAACAGATGTGGCAAGGGATTTCTGTCCCAACGGCTGTTGGATATCCATTACGTCATTCACGTGCGAGATACACCCAAAGCTTATGGAATTCCAAGCAAGAACATTAAGAAGAAACCCAGGAGGTTGCAGGTAAGATGCGAAGCAGTATTACAGTGGAGAAAATGTTATTCTTTCCCAATAAACGCGTTAACGCTAAAATTATTATTTCCATTGCAAACAGTTTGGAGCCAGATCAGACGCCGGATACCCGGCGTCTGATCAGGCTCCAAACTGTTTGCCACCAAGATAAACAAATTATCAGAATTGTCCAAAGGTTGCACTTTTCTACGTTTTAGTGTTTTGCGTTTGCGTTTCCTTTCGTTTAAACGGGAAAGAATAATGTTTTCTTCACTGTTACAATCAAATGGCAGGAATTTTAAATTGTTCCAACAATTTATTAAGATCTGTTTCATAGAAGTCCATTATTGCATAACAACAATTCGTGTTTTTCATGCGTGCAGTTCTGCATTTAAAACTCTATTCGAAAAAAGTAAGGAAATTAAGAAGAAAATGCATGTACCAGGGCTACAGATAAGAGAGAGTAAACTAAACAAATCCAACATTTTCTCACTCATTTCAGCACCAAAGGGTTTCAATACATTAAACAGATATTTCATTTCTTGCAATACTCCCTTTTTTGTTAATTTTGAAGTTACAAAATGCTGAAATGTCCATATTATGGTGATCATGTGATATACATGTACATGCATATACTTTCATATAATTTTTATTGATTGTGAAATGACTATAATATGTAAAGTTTAAGTTGATAAAGAATTCAATCTGTATGTCTTAATCGAAAACACTTTTTTCTGCTATTTACTACAAAAGTGACCCGCTCCCGTGTATGTCCGTAAATTGAGTAGTTATAAGCTTATAATATACATGTATTTAGTAGATCTATAGGTAGATCTACACTGTGAAAATGGTATTATACCTTGTCATAGATGTGTATTTTTCAACTTAGTTAAATTTTCTGTTTGATTTCAGATGGCCGAGCAGACGACACCTTCTAACTCCCCGGATGTAGATACCCGGATATACGCATGCGACAAGTGCAGCCGGGTATACCAGCGTCAGCGGTATTTGCATGCGCACATGAAGACCCATACCATAGATCGGCCATACGCCTGCGACGTGTGCCAGAAACGCTTCAAGTTCTTGAGTAGTCTGAAATCTCACAAAATCACGCACGTAGGCGAGAAAACCCACCAGGAAACATTGAATACTATTGCAAAAGGCGGCAAGCTCGAGCGACGACGATCATCAATAGCCTACGAGGATGAATGTGACGCACTGAACTTGGTTAAAGCAGTTAGAAACATTTTCTCTGTGACTGGGGATGACCACGAGAAAGACTCGCTTATTGAGGTTTTAGAGGACTTTCCATACGTTTGTAAGTCATGTGACTTCAAAACAAACCAACCTGTAGAATTGCTGACGCACATGAAGACACACTCAGCTAGGAGACCGTATATCTGTGTTAAGTGTCACAAGACCTTCGCCTCAAAATCAAACCTCGACGTGCACGGTAAGGTACACGTGATTGAAAGACTGCGATACGTGCTCGCGGATAGAGGAAGCGCGGGAAAGATATGAAAAAGTTAGAATTTCTTATATCTTTTTAGTTTAACGTTGACATGCTAAACACGTAACAGTCGAACTGGTGGCCTTTCAATAACTAATAGAGATTTAAGATAACGGATGGCTAAAAAAGCCTTTGTCTTGTCGGAAGGAAGAACATTTTCCTATAGCTTACAATTCATGTACATGTACTAAGAATACGGTATAGAAGTGTGGCACGATTTCTCTGACGAATATAATATATTATAAATGCTTGAGAATAATTAATTTATGAAAGAAAAGGGTGACACAAATATGTATAAAATGTATATAAATGTATATATCTGAAAGAAGCAGGACTGTCATAAGTTTACATGAAAAATTCTAAGATTTCCAATTTTGCGATTTTACGAATATAAACCTTTACCTCATAGCCTGTTTCTAGTTTTGTTGACACGTGACTGCTTAAAGCAGGCTGGAAATAAAGCAGAATGCGCCGTAAGGGGCAATCTTCCTAACTTTCAGCCTGCTTTAAGCTACGATGTACTAGAAAAATTCCAAAGTTTTAGGAAAAATCCGGAGAAATGGCAGCCCTGAAGAAGGTGCAAGGAGAAGACGTGCTTCTGTCCTGTTTACACGAAACTGTAGAAATGTAGAAAATGACTACTTTTTTCAAAATAATAACGATACATTTTCCCATGAAAGGCAAACAGTAAAGGAGTCAGACCAGAGGTCGGGTTACCTGGCGTTTGATCTGGACCCAAACTGTTTGCAATTAAACTAATTGCATTAGCACTAATGCGTTTATTGGAATAGAAAGCCGCCTTCTCCTCTGTACATATATATATATATATAGACTTTATCTGAAATGAAGAAATGTTGGGGACAGCAAGAGTTGTTAATGTTTTCTTGACTGAAGACGTTTCGTTAAGTATATGTACCAAATTATGTGATGTTTGTAACAAATATAACTTATCGTGATTGTGATTAAATGAAAACATAAAAACATTGGCGTCTTTTTCCTTTTGCATTATGCATTAACTTTAACACAGAAAGATTCCACTTTAAAATACATGTACATTTATTAACAAAAAACGTTTTACTTGTCCCTTTCTTTATGTACAGCGCCTGCTCATATAGGATATAACTGCAGTTGTTCTATACATGTACAGCAATAAGCAATCAATTGTCTTAAGAAGATAAAATATATCCGTACTATATTTCACCCCACGTCATGCAATGCCTTACATAAAGTACAAGAGTTATTTGTAATCAATTTGAATCCTGATCAGACGCCGCGTAACGCGGCGTCTGTTCAGGATCCAAACTGTTTGACACTGATAACGATATACATGTAAATATCTAGATCTTGTAAATTTACTTAAAATTTAATTTTGAGAAACAAAAGCAGACGACATCTATTTAAAGCAGATGACGTCATAGAATTGAAGGCGTCCATACAATATTGACCATAAATCTCAACTCACCAGGAATAATAATAATAAAAAAAGTAATATACCAAGTTAAAGTCTACTTTCAGTCCGAATGACCGCTCAGCCGACTGTACATATACTCCCCTGATCATCGAGTCATCTTGCCTATGAGCACTGCTAACATATGGCGCAGTCAAATGCAGCCGCAGTACCGACTCAGACCCTTCACAGGTACCCATTTTAACCCCTGGGTGGAGAGGAGCAATTCGCGGTACATGTCTTGCTCAAGAACATTCCTGTACATCATCGGGGATTCAGAAAAATCCCCTAGTCAGACCGCTGGTCCGGCGGGGGATCGAACTCACGACCCCTGGTACCGTAGTCCAAGGTGTTAACCATTGGGCCACTACCGCCGGAATCAAACCGATTGCAATTCAGACATTTTTTCTAAAATATTTGATAAGTAATTGCTGCATGTGTCAAAGCTCGTAGTTATAGACTAAACGGGCTTGATCTATTAAAGGTTCACCCAACTAAAATACGTACCATTTTAAGCTTCTTAGACGAAGAACATTTTCCTGCAAAGAAAGAAAACCTCGTTATTTTGAGTTGTACATAATTTATACGAAAAACCCACATCGATGCGATGGTTCCCTGAATAGGCACTTGTATCTCTTAACATTTGAACCCTGGTGATAATCATACTATGCTTAAATAACAAACAGCATACCTGTGAAGAGTACACTTGTCCTTTGAAAGCAGTGAATATCTAGATCAGAGGTTTGCTATATACGAGCCCCATGATCAGGATCTGCACTGATTGCCATTTTACATAATTTTGTATCAAACAGCTACATGTATTTATAAGTATTTATAAACATAAGTATATTACACATATAAATTAATCAAAATATGGACAATACTTAAGGAGTCAGTAGGTTACTGTCTCTTTAATCATTGTGCATTTGATGCTGGTTTTCTCTCTCTTTGTAAAATAAAAGATAATGTGATATTGGCTTCGATTTTGATAATTTTAGCAAACAACACAAATCCGCCTATCCTTAAGTACCTAGTAATGACGTCAGCCACAGGCGGATGTGGTTTTATTGTTACGATTTGTCACAAATATGTAACGGATGCTGGGGTTCGTTACAAGAATATATCTTAGTTAGGACATCTTACTTAAACCCCGTTATCTCATCAAATCCTAGTGACGAGTAAACTCGTCCTTGAGAACCAGTGTACATGTGAAGAGTACGCGTGTACTATTCAGTGTAGATCCTGATTAGAGGGTTCAAGTAGAAGTCTGGTCAGGGTCTGCACTGTTTGTCTTTTTTGTGCAATACATGTACAGTGAAACCTCGCTATTACGAACACTACATGTAAACCGAAGGCTAATTGATCGTATGATAAAGAGGTTGGCAGCTTAAAGCAAGGTGACAGTGAAACAGAAAGCTCCTAAAGGAGCTTTCTGTTTCACTGTCACCTTGCTTTAAGCGCTCACCTGTCGTAAACATCCTAAACATTTACATAAATAAGTGGTCGTTATAGAGAGGTTTTACTGTACATTGTATAGACCCGTCCTACCTTGGAGAAGTTTCGCTCGTCTTCTATTTAACGTCTCAATTTCCTGGTGCATCTTGAAGATAATTTGCAGCACGTCTTTCTTCAACTTGAAAATAAAAATGATACTGTAAAACATGGCATTTGCATGATCATCGCTGACGCTTTACATGGACAACTCCAGCATCCAATTAAGTCTAGTATGACTATTTGCGGTTGTTTTCTTCAATGTATCCAAAATGTATAAAAGTTAGGAGCCCAGCCTGTCCTCTTATCTGGATATACACTGTTTGTAAAGGACAAAATACCAATGCACTCTTTAGTCAGTAAGTAAAAATATCTATGCCCTCTTAACAGGTGCACTGTTTGAAAGGGACGTGTATACTCGTCGCTAGGGCCCAGTGTGTTAGACGTTACTGGATATTACATGTTAACCTAACTTTACTTATAAATGCAGAGCTCGCATGGAAGCCGCTTTCTATATTACTTAAATCATTTCCTGCATAATGTTGTGAAAACTGCATGAACTATATCACTGCCAGTTCAGCTTCATTTTAGTGGCGGTTTTAACATAAACAATCGCATCATTATCTGTTTTAACATTAAGAATCGAGCACGAGTGTTTTTAAGGTTGATAATCGACCATGGGTCATTTCAACCCAGTATCTTTTTTAACGTTAAGAATGCGAACTCTGTGACTTATCAACGCTAAGGTTCCGACCAAGTGCCTGTTTCTAACGTGACAATCGACCCCTGTGTCATTCTTTTAGCAGGGTAAAATAATGTATTGACAAGTTTGTTTCGTACTGTCAATAGTTTGTTTATCAAGAACTGTACAATAATCAGTGTAGTTTAGGACATATAGGGGTTTCCTAAACACTTTACAGTGCATGGAAAAAACCTTTCAAATCTAGAACCTAGATCAGATATAAACTTTCATGAAGTTACTGTATTTAACTCTTTCACAGCCAACGGCGCCAAAATGCAACTTTGTAAACAGGTTGCATCAGTGGCAGATCAAACGCTGGTTTTTGTGGCGTCTGATTAGGATCCAAACTGTTTGACATTTGTGTCGATATTTCTTGAGTCCAAGTTTACTAAATTTAACTTGGAAAAAAATCGGTGACTATTTAAACCATTACCCCATAGTCTGGTTCTAGTATAGAAGATGGGTGATCACGTAAAGCAGAGTGCGCCTTAAGGCATCATGCCAGAATATAGAACATATTTCTTATACATTGTAGTACATATTCTTGATTGTATTAATAGGAACTATTTTCTTCAATGGAGGAAGAAATTAAAGGCATAGAAAGGGTACTTATAGGGTAAAGGGTTAAAGCACTAACCTGAACCTTGTTTATCCTCTTTTTAGGTTTATTGAGTGCTTGCGGCAGAGAAGACAAGTAACGAATGACTTTTTGGTTGCCTTCACACCAAGTCTCTTCATCTTGTAGATCATCATCAAAGTGCTCAACTCGAGACTTCTGTTTCTGTGCCAGCTTTGTGCGCGTGTGCTTTCTGCTCCGTTTGATTCCAGGATTCATGATTTCTTGACCAGCAGAGCTAAAGTTTATTCCATTGCGAGGTTTCGTACAGTGAGAGATTTTACTCTTTTCGACATCATGGATTGTGTCTACATCAGCACTTAGTACTAGGTTCCCTTGTGCCTTGTCCGTTATTTTAGTAACATCGGCAGCCTGGATCTGACTACCGGTATCCCCCTCCTCCTCGCCAAAGTCTATGTACAGTTCTGAGTTGATTTGACTTTCACCAATGTGGCTTGCATGATCATTGTCAACTGGCAGTTCATTAGCATCAGCATTGTCTTGCAAACCCAAGTACATACTAGGTATTCCATGCCCTGCTGACTTGATCGGCTGAGATATCACGGATTGACTTTGGCTAAGGTCGAAGGGCACGGAGACGCCGGGCGAAGTTGCCTTTATTACATGATGCTGTTGGTTTGCCAATCCTGCAAATCTGAATTGAGAAGAGCAAATGTCACTAGACTGCAGTAAAAGCTGCAAGCGTATGAAAAATGTCATCAATCAATAGTTTCCTCCATTTCTGCATTAAAGACAGGTGTTTGCTAAAAACAAACTGAATGTAAAGCAGAATGTTCCTAAAGTAGCATTAGGTTGGCAATAAAAGCTTTATTGGAAAGCGTTGGTAATGAAAAATATCTAGGAAAGCGTTGGCAATGAAAGCTACATGTATATGGGTAAGCGTGGTAATGAAAGATATCTAGGAAAGCGTTGGCAATGAAAGCTATATAGGAAAACGTTGGCAATGAAAGTTATTGAGGAAAGTGTTGGAAATGAAAGCTATAAAGGAAAGCGTTGGCAATGAAAGATATATAGGAAAGCGTTGGGAATAAAGGCTATATAGGAAAGCGTTGGCAATGAAAGTTATTTAGAAAAGCGTCGGCAATGAAAGCTATAAAGGAACGCGTTGGCAATGAAAGATACATGTATATAGTAAATCGTTGGAAATGAAAGCTTTTAAGGAAAGCGTTGGCAATGAAAGCTTATAGGAAAGCGTTGGCAATGAAAGCTATTTAGGAAAGCGTTGGCAATGAAAGCTATTAAGAAAGCGTTGGAAATGAAAGTTATTTAGGAAAGCGTTGGCAATGAACGCTTTTTAGGAAACCGTTGGCAATGAAAGCTATTTAGTAAACCGTTGGCAATGAAAGCTATATAGGAAAGCGTTGGCAATGAAGGCTATTTAGGAAAGCGTTGGCAATGAAAGCTATTAAAAAAGCGTTGGAAATGAAAGTTATTCAGGAAAGCGTTGGCAATGAAAGCTATATAGGAAAGCGTTGGCAATGAACGCTTTTTAGGAAAGCATTGGCAATGACAGCTATTTAGGGAAGCGTTGGCAATGAAAGCTATTTAAGAAAGCGTTGGCACTTGGCAATGAAAGCTATTTAGGAAAGCGTTGGCAATGAAAGCTATTTAGGAAAGAGTTGGCAATGAAAGCTATATAGGAACGCGTTGGCAATGAAAGCTATATAGGAAAGCAATGAAAGCTTTGTCAATGAGAACGTTGTCAGAGAAAGCGTTTTCAATGAAAGTTATCAAAAATGGTAATGATAATGTTAAAAAACATTGCAGTGTGCTCTTTTGGTGCCTCAGTGTGTTATATGCTTTTTAATTTATTATTTATCTTACATACTAGTATCTGCTTAAAACAAAAATGAAGCTAAATGCTCCTTTAGATCTTTCTGTATCTACTTTCATTTTGCTTGAAGCAGCAACCTGTCTTGTTTTGAATATACATGTATTCCTATCTCTGAAGACTACTTATATAATATATCAACATACTGTGTCATTGTTACACTAAAATACGTTTCATTTTACTTTTTTAAAAGCTCTAGATGATCACTGTTAGAAACTGCACGACCACGTTCCAATTACTACCGCACTTATCTATAATACCAAAGAGCTCAAAGAACTGATTCTTATTAGAGGTATCCATACTTAAAGATCATAAGTTGGTGGAAATATAAAACATGATTTAATAAAACTGTTTAGTAAACTCCCCAATTAACGGCAGATCTGAGGTTATCAGCAGATGAATAGTTAATATTTCCCGTCAGAACTTTAAAATTTTAACGTGAATGCAATGCATGAAAAGTAAAAACTGACATATTAGAGAGGTTTCGATTTCTTACTTGTACTGGTACGTATACGTGTGGCTCGCTTTTTCTGAAGAATACCATCGTGACGTAATCAACCTACCTTTTGATTTACACGTTGAGAACTGGTAGAAATCAGTCTATACGTTTCAGTAAAACTTGTAAGTTTATCATCATTTTATTCCTATTATTTATATAGCTCATGTAAATGTTATTTAATAGAATGTTGGTACAAACCCCTATCTTCATTTTGTATGTATTTATTTATTTGAAAGATTTGAGTTTAAAGAGTTAAATATCGAATTAGGTGACACGGTTACACGTTATAATCCACAGCCAAAAAAAAGTCGCTTGAAACAGGGTTAATCTATAAGTTTAGTTATATATTATCCCTGCTTGAAACGACTGACACAACTTGATATGAGCCTTTCAGATACATAATCCTCCCCTAAGTACTAAAACAATGTGCATGTATGTGTGTTCAAGGTGCGTGCAAGGTCCATGCGTCTGTCTTTATCTGCCTTTGTCTGTATGTCTATCTCTTTCTCTCTCTCTTTCTCTGTGTCTATGTCTGTCTGTCTGTCTCCGATTGCGCATGTCTATGTGTCTGCATATCTGTCCGATCCGTCAGTTCGTCTCTCTCTTCATCTCTCTCTTTATCTCTCTCCTTCTCTCTGTCTGCTTTCTATCACTCTCTCTGTCTGTTTTTCTGTATCTTTGTGTGTCTCTCTATTTCCTTCTCTTTCTATCTGTCCATGTATGTCTATTACTCTCTCTCTCTCTCTCTATTTGTTTACTCCTCTATTTCTCTCAATCTCTATCTCTCTCCCTCCCTCTTTCTGTCTCCCCCTCCCTCTTTCTCTCTCTCTCTCTGTCTCTCTGTCTCTTTGTGTGTGTGTCTCTGTGTCTCATTTTCTCTCTGTCTCTCTGGATGTGTATGTTTGTCTCTGTATCTCTGTCACCCTCTCTCTTTCTTTCTCTCTCTTTCTTTCTTTTTCTCTCTCTCTCGCTCACTCTCTCTCCCCTCTCTCTCTCTCTTTTTCTCACTTTCTCTCTCTCTCTCTCTCTCTCTTTTTCTCTCTCTCTCTATCTCTCTCTCCCTTTTTGGATCTAAGACATAAAATATGATCATGTTTCTCTAATTTGAGAATAAATCTTTTCTATATCGAATCTATATAGATCTAATATGTATAGATCGATACCTAATCCAACGCTAGATCTATTAAAGCTGACTTATTTTACAGAAAATGGCATCATCCCGTAAAAAATGGTTCGTTTCAACGAAACGCTTGATGTCAAGCTGTTGAGAGAGGTGTTAGCACAAAACCCCTTCCAGAACCAAAACAGTTTGGAAAGTATCGCCGAAGCAATAAATGATGCAGACATGCCCATCGATGGAAGACGAAACGCAAACACAATACATTAAAATGCAGAAAATTACATTTTTGAAATTTATCTCAATTTAATTTCATCTGAGATACAAAATGTTGGAAGCGTATTCAGATGCCGGGTTACCCGGCGTCTGATATGGCTCCAAACTGTTTGCAGGGGCAAATGCAGGGGTAAATGCGTTTATTTGGAAATAATGACGTTAGACTTTCTTCACTGTAGGCTACATCAAGGATTAACATAACACAGTAAATTAAGACCTACATCATGCATGATTGTACCAGTTGTCCAATTTCGAAACACGATTTAGAAAAATACGTGTATACATAATATGTACAGTGGAGAAAACGTTATTCTTTCCCGTTTAAACGCAAACGAAACGCAAACGCAGTGCATTAAAATATTAGGTAATTTTTTGACAATTTTGACGACTCATTGTATATAGACTGAGTGGTAAACAGTTTGCAGCCTGATCAGACCCGGCGTCTGACCTGGCTCTAAACTGTTTGCAATGGAAATAATAGTTTGAGCGTTTAAAACGCGTTTTTATTGGGAAATAATCACGTTTTCTCCACACGTACACGTTCACGTAAAAGAAATCGAAACCCTCTTTTCAATTTTTTTTACTCGTGAACGGAAACTTGTGGCCACACGTACCAGTACCCGTACAAGTAAGAAATCGAAACCTCTCTAATAACGTAAATTTTAACGATTTATTAAAACCTTGAGGGACAAACAGTTTGGGGCCAGATCAGACGCCGAATTACTTGGCGTCTTATCTGGCTCCAAAAGGTTTGCAATGGACATTGTTTTTTGTTTTTAGCAAAACTTGTTTACTCTGTAAAATATGTAGATTGGGTTACCTTCGCTTGATCTTATTCTTGGTTTGAGGGGTGATCACAGTTACTCGCCCGATGTGCAGAGGGGACAAAGTCTCCTGTCGTTCGACATTAGCAGCAGTTCTGAATGTTCTGATATCAGAATCATCCTGACTTCTCTGAGATGAAAACGGCGCCTTGAACTTCCCCATTTCCAGTAGACTTTCTATAAGTTGTTATGCAAAACAAATGTGTTATCTTGTGACATCTGGGTCCCGTTTCATAAAACTTCGTACGAAACAAAAGGTCGTAAGTCAAAACTTGAAAAGACGATTCCAAAAAAGATGTCACACGACATAATAAGATGGAGAAATAAATAATAATTAAGACTTTTATAACATGACCTACGACAACAATTGTCATACGAAGTTTTATGAAACGCACCCCTGCTCCCATGGTTATAAAGCGTTTCTGTCCAAATCTTGAGACTGATCAAATAAGTGAAAATGTGAGTTAGTGAGTTAATAAGAAAGTGAGTAAGAAATTAAGTGTGCTATTGAGTGAGTAAGTAATTCAGTGAGTGAGTAAGTAAGTAAAGGACTGATTGAGTGAGTATGTAAGTAAGGTCTGAGCGAGTGAGTGGGTAAGTAAGTAAGTAAGTCAGTAAGTGAGTGAATGAATGAGTAAGTGAGTGAGTGAGTGAGTGGGTGAGTTAGTAACTTAGTAAGTGAGTGTATTAGAGGGTGAGTGTTTTAAGTGAGTGAGTGAGGGAGAAAGTCAATGAGTTAGTTAGTAAGTTAGTTAGAGAGAAAGTAAGTAATAGAGTAAGTAAGTAAGTGAGTGAGTAGATAGTGAGTGAGTGAGTTAGTGAGAAAGCAAAAAAATGAGTTAATAAGGAACCAAGGAAGTGAATGAGTAAGTAAGTAAATGAGTGAGTGAGTGGGTGAGTAACTGAGTAAGTAAAGAAGTATGTACGTAAGTGAGTGAGTGAGTAAGTGAGTAGTAAGAAAGTAAATGAGAGAGTGAGTATGTAAGTTAGTTATTGAGTCAGTGAGTAAGTCTGTACCTTAGTGATAAGGACAGTAAATACGTGAGTAAGTGAGTGAATACGTCAGTCAGTAAGTGAAAGAGTGGATGGGCGAGTAAGTAAGTCAGTAAGTGAATAAGTGAGTGGATGAGTGAGTAAGTCAATTAGTGAATGATTGATTGGACCAGTTAGTAAGTCAGAAAGTGAATAATTGAGTGGATATGTGAGTAAGTAAGTCAGTAAGTGAATGAGTGAGTGGACGAGTTAGTAAGTCGGTAAGTGAATGATTGAGTGGGTTAGTAAGGAGGTCAGTAAGTGAATGAATGAGTGGGTGTGTAAGTAAATCAGTAAGTGAATGAGTGACTGGATGAGTAAGTAAGTTATTAAGTGAATAAGTGAATTGGGGAGTAATTTAGGCAGTAAGTGAATAAGTGAGTAGACGAGTGAGTGTAAGTCAGTAAGTGAATAAGTGGTGGTGAGTAGGTAAGTCAGTAAGTAGGTGAGGGAGTGGACGAGTAAGTAAGTCATTAAGTGAATAAGTGAGTGGACGAGTGAGTGTAGTCAGTAAGTGAGTAAGTGAGTAGACGAGTGAGTGTAAGTCAGTAAGTGAATGAGTGGTGGTGAGTAGGTAAGTCAGTTAGTAGGTGAGGGAGTGGACGAGTAAGTATGTCATTAAGTGAATAAGTGAGTGGACGAGTGAGTAAGTCAGTAAGTGAATAAGTGAGTAGACGAGTGAGTGTAAGTCAGTAAGTGAATGAGTGGTGGTGAGTAGGTAAGTAAGTAAGTAGGCGAGGGAGTGGACGAGTAAGTAAGTCAGTAAGTGAATAAGTGAGTAGATAAGTGAGTGTAAGTCAGTAAGTGAATAAGTGGTGGTTAGTAGGTAAGTCAGTAAGTAGGTGAGGGAGTGGACGAGTAAGTAAGTCATTAAGTGAATAAGTGCGTAGACGAGTGAGTGTAAGTCAGTAAATGAATGAGTGGTGGTGACTAGGTAAGTCAGTAAGTAGGTGAGGGAGTGGACGAGTAAGTAAGTCATTAAGTGAATAAGTGAGTGGACGAGTGAGTGTAAGTCAGTAAGTGAATGAGTGGTGGTGAGTAGGTAAGTCAGTAAGTAGGTGAGGGAGTGGATGAGCAAGTAAGTCATTAAGTGAATAAGTGAGTAGACGAGTGAGTGTAAGTCAGTAAGTGAATGAGTGGTGGTGAGTAGGTAAGTCAGTAAGTAGGTGAGGGAGTGGACGAGTAAGTAAGTCATTAAGTGAATAAGTGAGTGGACGAGTGAGTGTAATCAGTAGTGTTGTATAATCAGTCCAAAAACCATAATCGATTATAAACGATTATTGGTAGCCATAATCGATCGATGATCGATTATATAATCGTTTTAACATAAACTATCATATATGTACTCTGAAAAGCTGAATATATGTGATACTCATGTTTGCATTAATTTGTATGTTATATATCTACATAATTTCGCAAACAATGCACCCATATAAAGCCAAATCAAAAACAAAGCAGCAATTTGATAAAAACAGTTAAATTAATGTCCTATTTTTATTTGCAAATTAATTGAGCTTGCTTTGTACTTATTGTATACCACTTCTTTTAATAACTACCTGTAATTACTATTGCTTCGGCAGTTCATCTGGGTCAACATTGTTTGAAAAGCTCTTGGTTTGGAATCAACTGTTTCATTTAAATATTTGGTGCAAGTAAGTAAAACAATTTATAAAAATTATTTCAAGAACAAATATTAAAGAACACAACTTTTTCAGATTAACATTACAGTCAAAGCTTACTTAACCATACTTTTAGGATACATATACCCGGTAGTGAACACATGAAAGGCAGCTTTTTGTTAAATGTGGGTTGAAGTAATGCAGAACACTCCCATAGAAGCATTCTGCATTACATCCAACCTGCATTAAGCTACAATCTGTCTTTTATATGCACAATGCTTCTTCATAACTTTATCATAAATAATCGAACATAATCGATTATGGCAAATCATAATCGATTATCGTCGATTATGGCTTTTTTCGATCGATGATCGATTATAATCGATCATCGCTACAACACTAGTAATCAGTAAGTGAATAAGTGAGTAGACGAGTGAGTGTAAGTCAGTAAGTGAATGAGTGGTGGTGAGTAGGTAAGTCAGTTAGTAGGTGAGGGAGTGGACGAGTAAGTATGTCATTAAGTGAATAAGTGAGTGGACGAGTGAATAAGTCAGTAAGTGAATAAGTGAGTAGAAGAGTGAGTGTAAGTCAGTAAGTGAATGAGTGGTGGTGAGTAGGTAAGTCAGTAAGTAGGTGAGGGAGTGGACGAGTAAGTATGTCATTAAGTGAATAAGTGAGTGGACGAGTGAGTAAGTCAGTAAGTGAATAAATGAGTAGACGAGTGATAAGGTCAGTAAGTGAATAAGTGGTAGGTGAGTAGGTTAGTAAGTGTGTGAGTGAGTAGAAGATTTAGTAAGTCAGAAATTGAAGAAGTGAGAGGACGAGTAAGAAAGTCAGTAAGTAAATAAGTGAGAGGGGGAGTAAGTAAGTCAGTAAGTGAATAAGTGAGAGGACGAGTTAGTAAGTTGGTAAGTGAATGGGTGAGGGGGAATAGGTAAGTCAATAAGTGAATAAGTGAGTGGACGAGAAAGAAAGTCAGTAACTAAAGAAGTGAGTGGGAAGTAAGTAAGTCAATAAGTGAAAAGGTGAGTGGATGGGTAAGAAAGTCAGTTAGTGAATGAGTGAGTGGAAGAGTAAGTAAGTCAGTAAGTGAATTAGTAAGTGAAAGGGTGGAGTAGAAACTAAGTAAGTAGCTAGGTAAGTAATTAGGTGAGTGAGTAGTTTAGTTAGTAAGTTAGTGAGTAAATTAGTGAGTACATAGTGAGAGAGTGGGTGAGTGAGTGAGTCAGTCAGTAAGAAAATGAGTAAAAACAAGAGTGTGTGAGTCAGTAAGAAAGTGAGTAAAATGGTGGGTAAGTTATTGAGTGAGTATGTAAGTAAGTAAATGGGTGAGTGAGTATGTAAGATTGTAGTTCTAAGTGAGTGAGTGAGTGAGTGAGTGAATGAATGGGCAAGTCAGTGAGTGAGTGAATGAGAATGTGAGTTGTTGAGTTAGTAAGAAAGTGAGTAAGAAAGTAAGTGAATTATTGAATGAGTAAATAATTGAGTGAGTTAGTAAGTAAATGAATGAATGGGTAAGTATGTTAGTAAGGAAGTTGGGAAGTGAATGAGTGACTTAGTGATGAGTTAGTAAAACAAGGTGAGTGTTTAAGTTATTAAGACTTAGTAACTAAGTTAGTGAGTACATAGTGAGTGAGTGAGTAAATAATTAATTAAGTAAGTAAGATAAGGGTGAGTGAGTGAGTAAGTGAGGGAGGGGGTTTGTTTGCTAGTGAGTTAGTAAGAAAGTGAGTGTATTAGTGAGTAAATGAGACTGTGAGTGAATGAATGACTGGGTGATTGAGCTAGAAAGAAATTGATTAAGAAAGTAAGTAACCAGTTGAGTAAGTAATTGAGTGAGTAAGTGAGTGAGTGAATTGATAGTGAGTGAGTTAAAACGCAAGTAAGTGAGTTAATAGGGCACTAAGAAAATGAATGAGTAAGTGAATGAGTGAGTGAGTGAGTGAGTAAGTAAGTGAATGATTAAGTAAATGAGAGAATGAGTGAGTTTGTAAGTAAGTAAGTGAGTCAGTCAGTGAATGAGTTGGTGTGTAAGTAATTGAGTGAGTGATTGAGTATGTAAATATGTGAGTGAGTGATTAAGTAAGTCAGTAAGTGACTGAGTGAGAGAGTAAGTAAGTCAGTAAGTGGTTGAAAGAATAAATTAGTAAGTGGGTGAGTAAGTAAGTAGGTAGATAAGTAAGTTAGTAAGTGAGTGAGTGAGAGAGTGGGTGAATGAGTCAGGAAGTGAGTGTGTAAGATTGTGAGTAAGAAAGAAAGTGAGTAATTAAGTGAGTAATTAATTGAGTGAGTAAGTAAGTAAGTAGACCTAAGTATGTTAGTGGTTGAGTGAGTGAGTCAGTAAGTAAGTGAGAGAGTTAGTAAGTCAGCGAGTGAAGCAGTGAGTAGGTAAGTAAGTCAATAAATAACTGGGTGAATGAGTGAGCAAGTAATGAAAGAATAAGTAAGTACATGAGTGGGTGAGTAAGTAAGTATGTAGATAAGTAAGTAAGTGAGTGAGTAAGTGAGTGAGTGAGAAAGTGAGTGAGTGAGTGAGTAAGGAAGAAAGTGAGAAAAAGTGAATAAGAAAATGAATAAGAAAGTAAGTGAGTAATCAAGTGAGTAAGTAATTGAGTGAGTATGTAAGGAAGTAAATGGGTGAATGAGTAAGTGAGTGATTGAGTGAGTGAGTTAGTAAGTCAGCGTGCGTGAGTGAGTGAGTTATTGAGTACGTGAGTAATTGAGTGAGTGGGTGAGTAAATAATCAAATGACTCAGTGGGTGAGTGATGACGTGAGAAAGTAAGTAAATAAGTGAGTGGTTTAGTAAATGAGTAAGTAAGTATCTTATTGAGTGAGTGAGTGGGTGAGTGAGTGAGTGAGTGAGTATGTAAGCAAGTGCGTTCGTGAGCAAGTGTGTGAGTATGTTAGTAAGTGAGTTATTGAGTGAGTCCGTCTAGCCGTCTGTCTATATCTCGATAGATAGCCTATAGACATATCTCAGTATCTGCCTAGACTATTGAAACTGATTGATCTCGGGTCGTTACGCCCTTGAAACCTTATAGAGCTTCGGAACCCCTTAGCTTAATGTCTTAAGAAAACGGGCCAGTGATCGAACCATCGACCCTTGTGTGTGACAGGGCGACTGACGTCATGGGATTCTAGATCTAGTGGGTGGAGTGGTAACATGGGTTAACAGTGACAGAATGTGGCCATGTGAACACTAAATTGAATGCGTAGACAAGTTTACTGTCAGTGTAGTACGTAACCAAATTATTCTCCAAGAAAGGTAACAACATCAATGGAATTTGGAATATCGGTTTCACTTACAAGATTTCTTTCCCTTGCTCGAGTTCGTCTGTTTATTGACCTCTAACCTTTCACCGTCGGAAAACCACTCCTTCTTGATGACGTCACATGAGAGTAACAGATTTTGTACCGTAACGGCAGTCTTGTCGTTATGTTCATGCAGTCAGTTACGTGGATATTTGAGTACAATATTTACATTTTCATAAACAAGATATCAACAGTTTTATAACACAGGTTCTGTGTTAGGTCCTTTCTATTTGATATTGTTGGATATTCTATAGTTGAACAAAGGTTCGAAATTATCGAACTAAAGGGGAAAATGGCTACCGACGTTCATGAAAAGTCAAAAGTCAATCTAGATCAACATTTGCAACAACAACTGAACATGGATAACAAGTCAAAGGTCAAACTAGATCAACATTTCCAACAACAGCTAAACATGGATAACAAGTCAAAAGTTATCATAATCGGAGCAGGAATAGCCGGAATTTCGGCAGCAGAGTTTCTTTCAAAGAATGGATTTAATGATTTCAAGGTTCTCGAAGCAGCAGATAGAGTCGGAGGTCGGATATGGACCTATGACATTGGTAGGTATATGAATGAAATTTAGTGACCCTATCTACTTCTGTGTTAAGGTCACGTTGATCGTAGAAACCGGCACGTTCATCTAAAAACGGGTCCGTCTAAAAACACTGAGTTTACTTATGTGCAGATAAGGTTTTTGTTTAGGAAATCTTTAGTTTATTATTCAGGTTTAGAAATTCAAGATCCACAAGTCCTACAAGTGTCTCCTGTTTAACCACTTATTTATAGCTTGTTTTAAGTAGATCTAAGGTTCAAAGTAAAGCAGAAAGCTCCTGTAGGGGCTTTCTTTTGTACTTTCAGTTAGCATTAAGCAGTCACCTAGGCTATAGTGACCTACTTGTCAGCCACAGGCCCAGGGAGTTTAAAGTCATTGATCCGGACAGGGTAGCTCTGTCTAACCATGACAATAGGTGGATCTAGATCTTGGTGTAACCGGTGTACCTTTAGTGTATACACTGTGACATTAGATTCAAGTTTCTGCATCCTGATAGGTGGCTGCCTAATTAAAAAACATATTAACGCATAATGGGCCGTTACCCCATAAATACCTCCTTTTTACGTCTTTCGTTATTTTCTAATTCGAATTTGTTTTGATTTTTATGTCACTTTTAACAGTAGTTCAGTCATATTGTCACGTCCAGCTAATAACAGGCGGAGGAAGACCCCAGACCTTTCATGCACTGATTTAGGCACAAATCTCAACAATGTCTCCCTCCTTACAACGACTCTTTTCGCAGTTCCCTTAACAGGACAATTATCCCTAACGCTGTCATTGCTGCAATATCGTCTGCTTAAAAATTGTCATCTGCTGTTCTTTTTCTCAATGAAATAAATTAATGAGGGGTGACAAACAGCTTGAATCCAGATCAGACGCCGCGTTTCGCGGCGTCTGATCTGAATTCAAGCTGTTTGCAAATGTAAGCTTATATCCCTCCCTATAAAGACTCCCTCCGAACAACTCGCACACTCTTAGTCTCCCATGGGGTGTCGTTGTAGAGAGGGAGCACTGTAGAACCATCAACCTTCTGCAAGCTGCTGGAAGGCTCCGAGGACCCACATTAAAAAAAATTCCTGACTTTGTTTCGAATCCATGGCTGTGAGTGCTCAGCTAAGTGATGTTAGTCTCAGTGTCTATACCACTAAACCACAGAGGCCCCCGTACAATGTAGATTCTGTGTCACACTCACATTGTGTTGGTTTATCATCACTCTTACAGTTTTGCTTTTTATTATGGTGATCATGGGTTGTGGTAGGGTGTATGAGTATGACTGTATACCTGGCAACCTGGGGTCGATCCCGGGTCTGAGTAGTTACATTTGGCACCCAGTGTGGTTTCAGTGACAGGATCGTGTGCTCAGAGTTTGTTTCCAACTTCCAAGTCATTCTCATACCCATATATAATATAATATATTTTAACTTGTTGGGGGAGTATGTCAAAGTGTAGGTTTGTCATCACTTGTAGGGCCTTGCTGTACATTACAAGCATGCTTTTATGGCGATTTAGTTAAGGGTGTATGAATGCGACATGAGGTTCGATCCTGGGTCTGAGCAGGTATGTTTATAAGAACAGCTGGTTACAGTAGAACTTTTCCACCTGGGAACTTGGGAAGTCCTGAACATTTAATAAGCAAGTTAACCCTTACTCCATAGCCATTTTCTGGAATTGAAGATAGGTGACTGCTAGCCTTTTTCTGGAATTGAAGATAGGTGACCGCTTCAATCAGGTTGAAAGTAAAGTAGAATGCGCCTTAAGGCGCATTCTGCTTTACTTTCATCCTGCTTTAACTCTTTCCTCCCTGAAACTTTAAATGGACAATTCCAGTTTCCATCTAAGTTTAGTCCATTTCTGACTTTAAAGGGTTGTTTTTGTCAGTGTTTGGCATTGTGACAAACAGTGAAGACCCTGATCAGAGGGCTCCTTTCGGAGCCCTCTGATCTGGGTCTTCACTTTTTGTACAGGACAAGTGTACTATTCACATGTACACTGTTTAAAAAGCACGCCTATATGCAGGACTAGGGTTCAAAGAGTTAGCTGTCATCTGCTGGAATATATTAAGCATTTCCTTTAAAACATATTCATGACTGTAAAGTCTGTATAAATTGGAACTATTTTCTATAGTGGAGGAATACATTAGATGTGCTAAAAGGTGCTTCTATGAGGGAAAGGGTTAAAGACATTACATGACCAAGCTTGGGTGGTAACACCTAGCACCTAGAAAGTTTGAGTCAAAGCATGGAGCCCACGCACTTGCTCGGCTAGCGTCTAGGCAAGGGATCATTCAGGCGTCTCATGTGAGGCCCGCACCTAATATTTGATAGCTTGGTTAGTAAAACCCATTGAAAAACCTATTGAGATCTATTATGTAAGGGCCTCTATTCAAAACTTCAGATGGCTGAGCCATTACCTGAGCAATTTTCACGTGATCTACCTGTATTTTCACACCTAGTGAGAACAATGAGGGGGGAATCAATGAATGGACTGACTTAATGTCTTTAACCAGAATTCTCCCTAAAAAGCATTATGCTTTAGTTAATAATTAATTTCAACCTGCTTTAAGTGGTCAATGGTTTGAACCGTCTCCAAAGGTAGAAAGTGGCTATACGGTATAGGGTTAAACATTTCAAAAGTTTTAAACCATATATGAGAGAGAGGAATCAGAATTAAAGGTGTGAAAATCTTGGTGTCATTGACGGGATCCTCTTTTTACTTTACAGCCACACTTGTACTCAAGGTACCTCACTAGAGAAATCCAATCATACTTATAATTATAAGAGAAAGACTGAACTTAGTTCAGTACATGTATTACTTAAAACTATTTTTACCTACATTAAAATAATTAACCCATTACGCCATCAATACACACTTTCACACCTTTAATTGATAGTTCATTTGAAATGTCTGCATTCATAATTTAAAGTCTGAAAGTAGACACCAATTTAAGGTGCCTCATGGAGTTTGGAAGCTTAATAATGTTTTAATCAGGGAGAGTTGATTTTGATTACAATTTACATGTATATATTAATAGAGATGAAGTTTGGTTGTTGTCATGCCATTTTGTCATTTGATATAGAGCATTCCTTAGACTTGAGATTATTTTTTGAGTATGTCATGTACATGACTTGTATAGTTTTGAAAATCGTGACCATCATTTAAACTTGTGCATTTGCCTTTTGTCAAATTTATTTCAGTGTATGACACTCCATAACTACATACATGTACATTTATTTGAAGCTAAGCTTTTGGATTGTTTTCTCTGAGCTTTGAAAGTTCTTAATCGTCTTGAAAATTGATGTTCTAACTTCTAGTTTGTAAAAATAATTTACAATTTTACATCTATCATTAGACCTACCGGTAACCAATTCAGATTGAGAAATCAAATGATTTTCTTTTCATGTTTTCTGGAGCACAAAGATCATTGTTGTCATCAGATGTTTTAAACTTTGTGAATAAATCAGTTGAATGACCTTTGGCATAACAGTAATACCTGGCTTGTTTTAAACAGCAGCATAGAGAACACTAAAGACAGGTGCCTGCTTGCTGCAGAATTAAAATTAATTGATACTCCATTGGGGGCTTTCTTCTAACTTCTAAGTGCAGTACTTATATAAATGTCCTATATTTTGCTAAGTGCTGCCTGTTGAGAAGGCTGCTCATATATCATCTTTTCACTGGTTGCTGAAGACAGAAGTTATTGTGTTCATGCGAGTGTAGCAGTCATGACCTTTGGGAGAACCCTGGGTTCACTGGGTTAGTGTGCGGTCAACGTTTAGTGTTGTTACCTGGCTGCTCTTGTTTTATCAACTCTGATGCTCATCAGTGCAGACAGGTCCATGCAGTTATTAGTTCTCCGAAAAATCTTCCATATACTCTGAGATCAAGAGGCTTGATTAGTTGATAAATTGTATATACAGTAAAAACTCTCTATCACGACCACTAAATTTTGTTAACTATTGGGTGTTTAAGACAGGTTAATGCTTAAAGCAAGGTGACAGTGAAACAGAAAGCTCCTTTAGCATCTTGCTTTCAGCAGTCACCTGCTCTTATACAATCAATTAACCATCATTTGAGTGGCTGTAATAGAGAGGTTTTACTATATATGTTAAAATCAGAGCAAACCAAGCTGTTGCATAACCAGAGTATTTAATTTTTTGGTGGACCCACTTTATAATGATCTGAAAAGTTTATAAACTTAGTCCTTAGCATTATATATACATATATATAATAACTGCATATCACCTATCAGTAATGAATTATAGAGTATATATCAAATTCAATTGATATAGCATTTATTGTAAATTTGTTTTTAAGGCAGGCATCTGCTAAAGCAAGATGAAAGTAAAGCAGAAAGCTCCTGTTTAAGACAGGCATCTGCTAAAGCAAGATGAAAGTAAAGCAGAAAGCTCCTGTAGGAGCTTTCTGCTTTACTTTCATCTTGCGTTGAGCTGCCACCTGTATTGGCACCAGGAATCATTACTTGAGAGCATTACTTTTACAGGAACTGGGTAGCGGTGTCATATGGTGTATATGTAAATGAAAGGTAAACTAAAGGCATCCTTTGGTGATAATGTGGAGGAAAGGGTTAACTCTTTAACCGTTATGCCACTGTTACCTACATCTGAAATACTCATCAAAATAGTTCTGCTATTGCAAACACCCAGCATAGTGTGATTTATAAAGAGCTGATGAAAATAGAGCAGAAAGCTCTGATCGATGGTTGCTTATGTTATTCCTGTACCCGATAGCCTGGTTGACTGTGACCACTTAAAACAGGTTGATGGTATGCAGAATGCGCCTTAACCCATTATCCCATAGCCTTTTGTTAGTTTTGAAGACAGGTTACTCCTCAAAGCAGGCTGAAAGTAAAGCAGAATGCACATTAAGGCGCATTCTGCTTTATTTTCAGCCTGCTTTAAGTTACTGTTTATTAAAGAAAGTATTTCTGACAGTTTCCTGCAGTTTAATAAATTATACTCATGACTATATAAAGTGAAACTATTTTCCATAGTGGAAGAATAAATTAGAGGCATATAAAGGCGTTTTTATGGGGTAATGGGTTAAGGCACATTCTGCTTTACTTTCAGTCTGCTTTAAGCTTCCACTTGCAAGTATATAGAACATATTTCTTATGGTGCTACCATGCATATTCATCATCATGACTGTATATTTCAGCAGAAAGTTCCTTGTGGATGAAAAAGTTAAATGTATTACTAATAAGTCTAATTTACTACATATTGTCATAACCATCTCAAAACAATTAGGATAATCATCATTTACTTTATCAACTTTATTTAGTAGCATTTATTCACTTGGCATGCATGCAACATCTGATTATAAGTTTGTATCTACAATAGTACATTAATGTACAGTTTTCTCTTGTGATTCAGAGCAACTCTAGAAGCATAACTTTTTGTGATTTTGAGCTCAGAAACCAATTTTCTTCTGAGGAGTAACTGTTAACAACAGGGTGTTTTGCTTGTTGCTTAACCCTTTGCATGCTGGGTAAAAAAATTTTATCTGCAAGCAGCAACAATCACTGTTTTTCACTCTTATCTATTTTTGATAAGAAATGCTGAATATCGAAAATATTTGCATTAACCCTGCCCCAATAGAAGCGCCTTTTAGCGCATTTAATTTATTCATCCACTGGTGAAAATAGTTCCCATTTAAACTATCATAAACACTGTACCAATACAAATATTTTCTATATATTAGCAGATTATAGCTTAAAGCAGACTGAAAGTAAAGCAGAATGCGCCTTAAGGCGCATTCTGCTTTACTTTCAACCTGCTTTAAGTGGACACCTTGTCATCAGAACAAGAAATATGATAAAGGGTAAAGAGTTAAGGGAGTCATCGTTTCATCCCTAGCATGCTAAGAGTTCAGTAATTTATTTTTCTCACTGTGATATTCCTGTATGTCACAGTTTGCATCCTGGTAGCTTAAACATTTCTGAGTAGATCTAGGATTTCAGGTGAAGGATAAAGGGCTCCACATTTTTTGAATTACCTCATTTTCCCCCTTTCTAAGCGGTATGGTGTGCCTACACTGATTTGATCATTAGGGCTTAGAATCATCTCTTTGAGATGATGCTTATGAGTAGTCCTAGTGATTAGGGTTTTAAATGGATACATTAGGATTTGAACAACAGAATTTGGTTTGGCTTTCATTGACATGTTAATTATGACACTCTAGCTTAGTTATATACTGTATCTAAATCATGTATACATTATACAACATACAGGGGAATATAAGAATATACACAAAGACATGCCATGTTTTTCCAGGAAGAAAACAACAGCAACTGCTCTTATGCCTCTGAGATATTGCATTTGGTCTTTTCTGGTTGTTGGTTTGTCTGCCTGTGCAGTTTTCTGGTAGTTGGTTTGTCTGCCTGCCCATTTCTTTAATATTCCTGTGAAATAGTCTAGACTTAAGTTTATATCTGGCATGTGAACTCAATTTATTCCCCCCCCCCCCCTTTCCCCCTTCTTCCCCAAAAACAAAAACAAAACAAAAACAAAATCCTAACAACAAACCCCAACCCAACAACATTGAGTTAACTTAAAAGTACACATTAGGTCATGGTCAGATAAAGGTCAATGTCAATCATTTAGAGGTCAAGTAGGACACCTTTTATAGTTGCCATGATTTTGGAACTATACTCTATACTCTATAGCCTGTTTGTTACACTATTGAATTAAGACAGGGGACCACTTAAAGCAGGTTGAAAGTAAAGCAGAATAAGTCTAACCTGCTTTAAGCTACCATCTGCTAGTATAGAAACATAGGATTTGGTGGAGACATAATAATTCAAGTGTTTTGAAATACGCCCTTTATCTAAATAAGGTTTGTGGATATCTTGTTCTAGCCCTATTATGTACAGATACTCATCCCATGACATGGGTGTATCTAAATTACCCCTCCCATGTTTGCTGGTATGGAGCCTTCAGCTGCTTTGTAAAGTCAAAGGCTTTCAAAGCTATACTAGGTGTGGGTTAAGGTGTAAGGGATTAAGGCAATTTGTAATACTGGCCAGCCTAACAAGCTAGCCTATTTAATGCAATCTAGGGTGTGTCTATATAAAAGGTCGCAATTTTTCTGAATTTTCATAATTAACAGTCTAAACATACTCAAGGTAAGCTAGACATCTCAGCCATTCAGTATTGAATTCCTGTTTACAATTTGTGACTCAAGATTTCGTCACACAAGACTGGAAAACTGGTTTAACTGAATGCTATAATTATATGGTTGTTTTTTCCATTCCCAATGTTGTTTTTTATGTACATAGATAATAAAAGGTTGCCATAGCAATTTCATATAAATTGGTATTTCTTCTTTCATGTCTGTGAATGGAAATTTTCCAATATAATAGTTGAATTATTATCAGTTTTCCATTGATAAACCTATAATGTCAATAAAACATACTGATCCGTCTGATATGTCTTTAGACAGGAACTTGCTGTTTAAGCCATTACTCCATAGCCTATTTCTAGTTTTGAAGATAGGTGAGTACTTAAAGCAGGTTGAAAGTAAAGCAGAATGCGCCTTATGGCACATTCTGCTTTACTTTCAGCCTGCTTTAAACTATAATCGGCTAGGATATGGAAACTATTTCTTATGGTACATAAACATAATTGTATAAATTGGAACTACATGTATTTTCTTCAGTGGAGGAAGAGATTGAAGGCGTAAAAAGGCTTATTTATGGGATAATGGGTTAATGCTGGACACATTTTAATGTAGAACACTTCATTAGTAGCTTTCTGCATTAGTTTAGTCCTGCACTGGCAACTACAAGACTTGTTAATTAACCCATTAGTATGATTACGTGGTATCCCATAGCCTGTTTCTAGTTTTAAACACAGGGCCCCGACACGATTGCGTTTTGAGAGAAAAAAATCGTCAGAAGGTATATATAGAGACAAGGGGTACAACTGATTGTTAGTACATTCTCACCCTATCTCGACAAAACCGGGCATATCATAAATAATAATTGAAGAAACGACACCCTTTTTGCACTTCTGTCTAGCTAATATAATACCCTTCCATAAAAACATAACTTAAAACCAACTGTAAGCATGCACTTTCAAAAGTAATTGCATTTACTCACAGAAATCAAGGACTTTTGGAAAAACGGGACAGGTGTTCGTTCACAGCTGACACCTCATTGACCACTACTGTGTGCTTGTTTAGGCGGTAATATCGAACATGACAGTCATATAGTTCCATGGATATCCATGTTTTACACCGATCAAAGCTGATTTATACTCAAACCATTGCAATACATGTACCAACAACAAATTCGCATGTTTTCATCGGCAGTAAAGCTATTCCTGTACATATAGGTTTTTTGGTACGGCAATGATTTGAGAAGAAATCAGCTTTGATCGGTGTCAAAGATGTATATTTATGGAACTGTATGACTGTCATGCTCGATATTCCGCCTAAACAAGCGTACAGTAGTTGTCAATGACTGTAACACTCGAATACCGCCTAAACAAGCGTACAGTAGTGGTCAATGCTGTGTTAGCTGTGAACGAACACCTGTCCCGTTTTCCAAAAGTCGTTGATTTCTGTGAGTAAATGCAATTACTGTTGAAAGTGCATCCTTACAGTTAGTTTTATGTTATGTTTTTATGGAAGGGTATTATATTAGCTAGACAGAAATGCAAAAAGGGTGTCGTTTCATCAAATAATATTCGTGATATGACCTCTTTTGTCGAGATAGGGTGAGAATATACCTACAATCAGTTGTACCCCTTGTCTCTATATATACCTTTTGACAATTTTTTCTCTCAAAAATAAATCGTGCCGGGTCCCTGTGGTTTTAAATACAGGTGACCACTTAAAATAGGTTGAATGCAAGCCATTCTGCTTTAAGCTACCATCTGCTAGGATATAGAAAATATTTCTCTTGTTGCAAATTCCCCATGCATCATCCCATGTATATAATGATGGTATGTAAATTGGAACTATGTTCTTCTTGGGAGAATAAATGAAAGGAGTAAAGATGAGAAAGCTCCTAAGTCCTTTAGGAGTTTTCTGTGTTAAGTTCATTCTGTTTTAAGTTATTTAACCTTCCTAAACATAGTTGAACTTGGTTATAGGCGATTTTTACTTTCGGCGATAAAGGCCTTGCAAGGGTTACACAATTGTCAGCTCAGCTTATAGTATTGTTTTAACTGGCAATACTGATTATAGTGATAACTAATTAATGTTTGTATTCTTTCATTGTTATTTTTTGCCCAATAATATGAAGACAGCAGAGTTCAGAAGTTGGAACTGGGAAGTTTAAACTGCCATGTTTTCAACAATATTTGATTTTAAACTGATATTGATTTAACAAGCCTGTCTGGTTCTCAGAGGATTGTTAATGATCTATTCTCAGTACCAGTATGCATGAAGAACTTTTAATATTTTTGAATTTATTAAATGTCTGCAATGCAGAATAGCGCTGTTCCTCACTGTTATGATATGAAGTGTTGCCAGCTTCAGGGCTCCAGATAAGGGGGTATTTCAAAAACTAAAATCTTTATTTCTGAATTGAACCCTATGATGTCACTACTCATTAGAATCGTCTCAAAGAGATGATTCTAATGAGTAGTAACACCATAGGATTTGATGATGAAATGAATGAGAAAATGTTGAATTTGATCATTTTACTCTTCTCTTATCTGGAGCTCTGCAGCTTGCATTAATGGATGATAGTTTTATAATTATGAGCCTTACTATTCTGAATTTTCAAAAGTGTCTGTTTTCTGATTTTAGTTAAATGACCAGATTACATTGATTCTCAATGGATTTTTCCTCACAATGTTGAAATTGTGTCAAACGGTGCAGACAAAGATCCGCCAGGAGCCCTCTGATTTTGGGTCTGCACTGTCTTGCACTCACTTGTGGGAAGGTATTGAATTATTTTAGAACTATTCCAGAATAATTTATTGAATATTCATGAACAATAATCTAGAAGTGGCCATTTAACGTTCATGAATATTCTGCAAAACTTCTAGAAATTTGAATTTACTGTGACCGTTATGTCTGGAACATTTTGCATTCAGCATCATGGCTGCTTGTTAGCTCACCTGAGCCAAAGGCTCAAGGTGAGCTATTGTGACCGCTCACCGTCCGTAGTACGTCTGTCCGTCTGTCCGTCTGTCCGTCTGTCCGTCTGTCTGTCTGTCCGTCTGTCCGTTCACTTTTACTTCAAACGACATCTCCTCTGAAACCCGCCGATTGTAGGGAGAGTTCAAACTGCTCATGATGTTCCTTGGATGCTTCTCTACAGAAGTTGTTAAAAAAAAATGAAAAAAAGCACAAACTCTGCTTGAAAAAGCAAAAAAGCAAAAATCTTTAAAAAATCTTCTTGCCCAAAACTACTAGGCCCTAAGCTTTGATATTTGTACAGTAGAATCTCCTGGTGGATCTCTCTATAGTTTGTTAAAATGAAATCCCTAGGGTCACATTTGACACCACCCTGCACAGTTTAAGTGCTGCTCTAGGCAGGTTTTACAGTATTTTTGATTTAGGCAGAACTGTATTTACCTGAGTTACCCTTAATATACTATGGGCAAATAACCAATATTTGCAAACAGTTTGGATCCAGATCAGATGCAACATAATGCTGCATCTAATCTGGATCCAAACTATTTGCCACTCATTTACCAACTTAACATTTTCTAAAAAATAAAAATGTACATTTTTTACACACAGAAGGTATTTAGCAGACATCATTTCAGTCTGGTAAGGGTAAGCTCCCAGACTGCTGCTGCTACAGTTCTCTTACATAATATTTGACCTCAGTGATCAGGCCAACAGAACTGAACATGTTGTCTGCTAAAGTTTAGAAATGGTTCAGTCGTTTGTTCAGACATTTGTTAACCCATTACCCCATAAATGTGCATTTTTAGGCCTTTGATTTATTCCTCCACTTAAGAAAATAATTCCCCTTTAACCCTTTCCCCCATAGCATATCTCTAGTATTGAATGTAGGTGTCCACTTAAAACAGGTTGAAAGTAAAGCAGAATGCGCTTTAAGCGCATTCTGCTTTACTTTCAGCCTGCTTTAAGCTATCATCTACTAGAATATAGAAAATATTTTGTATTATACATATTTATGAATGTATAAATTGGAACTATTTTCTTTAGAGCAAGAATAAACTGAATGTGCTAAAAGGCGCTTCTATGGGGGAAAGGGTTAAACAGTCATGAAAATGTAAGATGTGAAATAAGTTTCTATATCCTAGTAGATGGTAGCTTAAAGCAGTTTGAAAGTAAAGCAAAGTGTGCATTAAGACCCATTCTGCTTTACTTTCAACCTGCTTTAGGTGGCCACCTATTTTCAAAACTAGAAGCAGGCTATGGGGTAATGGGTAAAATGAAATTGCCTATTTGGAAAGAGCCTAATGAGAGGAAGTGCCATTTGCAAAGGCCATAACTCTGACATCATTGTTTTTTTTAGTTATTTCCCTTTGTCATATTTTCTTGTCAAGAAGACAACTCCAGGTCTACTGATGCTATTGTAATGAAATTTTATGTATGGAAAGAAACTGATGAGAGAAAATGCCTAGTGCATAAGGGCAGCAATATTTTGTTTTCCCCTTTGTCATATTTTATTGTCAGGAAAATAACTCCAGTTCTGCTGACGCTAGTGAAATAATTATCATTTACCGGAAATGGAAATAGCTTGATAAGAGGATGTGTCATGGATAAGGGTCATAAGCTTGGCAACAAAATTCACTTTTGTCATGTTTTCTTGTCCGGAAGATAACTCCATTTATAGCTATATTAAAATGTTGTCTTGCCCAGTCAACTTAGGTACAAACTTCAATGTCCTCAGGTGAGCGAATTTAGGGCCATGGCCCTCTTGTTCTGTTTCACTGCCATTCTGTGCGGTTTTCTCAAGAGTTTAGATCTCTAATATTTCTTTTAAGTTCTAATTGTTACAGAATTTTCAAATGAATTTGCACTAATGCTACATAATATAAATAGAAGATTACAGGAATTTGAAACTCTTTCATTGAGGAGACCTGTATCATGGTTGTGTATAACCTTTGCAATAGTGTAGACCCTGCTCCTGAAGGAGACCTCTGATCAGGGTCTGTACTGTTTGCCCTACTTTAAAGTTTTAAATATTTTCAAAAATAAATTTAAAAAAAACCCTTGAGAATCAATTTGAATTGGTCTTTATTTAGAAAATGGAAGAATCCATTTGGCATTTCAGTGTTCTGTGGGTTTTGGTTTTATGATGTCAGCAGGTACTTCTTATCGATGGAAATAATTAGCGCTGTAATGACCTGGCTAATCAGTGCAAGAAATCAATCACTGGAATGCAACATAACTTCCACCTCACTGAAGAACCTGTTGCAGTTAAAAAAATATTTTGGCATCCAAAACGAGTTAACTTTACACATTCCAATTATAGCATGTCCATGTCATATTGCGGATTGAATACAGTGATTCACTTAGTATGGAGTGCATATATGGCCAACAATGATCTAATATTAAAAGTGCAGCATGAAAAAAATAGGTTCCTTTCATGTTTCCCCGCCAATATCCATGCGAACCAATGTATCTATAAGCCAAAATGAGGTGTCCAAAATCAGGGTGCCCTGATTATTAACCATATTGTCCACAGACAAACATGTTCTAAGAAGTCAAATTTTCTGTGTTTCATAACTTAATATGATGTAGATGAAAAGTAAACACCAACAAACTTCAAATTGATGTAGGTCTTTATTCCCATAAAATAATTCAGCTGTCCAGAAAAATGAAGTGAATTACGTTACCATGATTGAACAAGGTAAGTGATTTTGTTATTGCTATGCAATCTCATTGGTATTTATGCCTGAATACCGTTTCAATATCAACTAAGTTGCTATATGTCTTAAAAAATGCTCCACACCTTATTACAAATACAGTGACGTTTTTATTCAAACGCATAGAGGAAATACATAAGAAAAGTGAATTACGTTACCATACTCTATGCATGGTCTGATGATGCAGTTGTTTATTACCCCTCATGCTTCAAGAGGGTGCCAGCGTATGTTACTAATGCCAAAATATTATTTTATAGAATGCTTGCTTTTACTGTTTTGTGGGGAGTTACATTAAATTCATGAATTACGTTACCATGAATTACGTTACCGTGAAAATAAAGAAGGCAGTAATATTCAAACCCAGATGAAATATACGAGGTATATTCTTGTATTAACACTTTGTACTCTTCCCGGTGTAGTAGTAAAGTACATTGCAGACGCTCTATGTTGAAAGTTTAAAGTGAATGGTCAAACTCATTGAAAACGGATTGAGTAGGACAAGTAAATTCATTGAAACTCAGTGAAAATCACTTTCGGTTGCATTTTTTCTGCATTGCTTAACAACTTTACATGTAATACTAATGTACTATAGCAAATTATCAACTATATATATACCGCATGTTTTTAACTTCTACGTTCATATTGGTAACGTAATTCACAATTAGGTAACGTAATTCACATACTCAACTATTTATGTTTCGCTTGTGTTTCTGATTCAAATTAATGACGAAGTCGCATGCTTATATACAAAGAGCTTATCGCGAAAGAAAAAAGGCCAAACCAAGGTAACAAATACCTACAGAAAGCGTGACAGAGCTATGTTAAACGCTATAACAAACCACCCACTGAAATAAACAATGCAGCACTTGGCAAATGAAGGAAGAAGATAAAAGAATGCTTGCAAAATCATAGAAGAAGGCATAAAGAAGTGGCATTAATGGGAAGAGAGGCACAGAACTTCACGATACATGATATATTATTGGACCAGGCGACTCAATAGAAAAGATTGACCAGGAGCCATGTGATTCAACATCTGGGCCGACTACAAGCAAATTACAGGTGAAGGTGACCTTCAAGAAGAAATTCTAGATTTACTAAAAAGGGAAAAAATCTCTCATTAGCCAAGAAAAAGATACAAATTTAGAGACACGATTATTTAAAGTTAATCCAAGCGCCGGCAGTTTACGAAAACAACTGTTGAATCCTAACAAAACTCTCAGGTACACAGATTCTAATGACAGTAAGAATGACTGTAAAGTTTCAGCAAAATTGACACAATAAAAACAGTAGGAGAAGAAGCCCAGACAATATGGTAAAACAAACATACTCCAGAAATTCGAAAAAGGGTAATACATTTGTAACTCTGGAAATAATTGTAAAATCGTAACCGAATTGCAGATGCACAGGTTCTAATGACGGTAAGAATGACTATTAAGTTTCAGGAAAAATTGACCAAAAAAATGTAGGGGAAGAAGCCCGGACAAAAGTGTGTCTACAGACGGACGGACGGACAGACAGACAGACAGACGGACGACCTGATTCCAGTATACCCCTACCACTTCTTTGTGGGGGTATAATGACTATAACATATCCTTCGTGACTGAATGCAGTAAAATGAAAACATACACATTTAAGTGCCCAGTCAAAGTCATACTTTCTGGATCCAGGAACAGGCATTTTGTTGCAATGTAGCTGAGCCTGCACTTCAAGGGAACACTAGAAAGGTGTGCAAATTGTTTCCAGAAGACGTGCAAACAGTATAAACACTGTTCAAAACATATTCATACACAAAGTGGGCATCTTCTGTTAGATAACTCCGAGAAAAAAAACTTATTTAGTTTTTTTTGTGAATTACGTTACCGTTCAGTATCAAATCATACACATGTATGTTACGTTTGTCAAGTAGTTAACATTCAATCCATCAAGTACTAGTTTTAAAACAAACCATGCTTGTTCTGGTTGTTTCAATGTTGTTAGTTTTAGTTAAGCTAATTGTGTTAAAATATGACAAGTTTTACATAAAGGTCATTATGCATGTACAATACTTCTTTTTAAACGCACACATTACAAAATGAAATTATAATGAATAGCTGATTACATTACGGTAAAACATTAGTTACTACATTGTATTTTGTTTTTGTTTGTTTATGGATCTCGTCTAGTCTTTGTATATCATGTACTCTGTTTAATTGATATCATTAGGCTTAAAATGGTGAATTACGTTACCTTTGGTATAGTTAACATATGTTAAAATTATGTTTGAAATAGTAAATCAATTACAGTTTTCCTTCGTTTTCTGAAGATAATGGAGTTTTGCTTAACTGTTGAGCTAAGTCATACATGTTTTAGACAGCTCAACTGTTACATAAGATTAATGGAAGATGACTATTATTCCATTTTGATTACATTTCTAGTGATCCCTAACATTGATTAATTTAGAATTGTGTTTTATTTTGTTCGTGGTGCAACCGTCACAGAGTTTGTATCTCGTAGACATTCTTTGGTTTTTTTATACTCCACGTTATATCAAAATCATATTTCTTATTTTTGTTTCCCATATTACAGATATATTTACCAATGTAATAGTTAAGTAACGTAATTCACAGAGAAATTACAGGTGGCATTTTAATACCATAGTTTTTTGGCTTATCCTTATATCGCCAATACTTTCCATATGCTTATAAACCCATTTATACCTTTAAAATTCAAAATAAGTAGGATAAAGTGGAATCCATGACCAAAAATGTTGCGGACAAAATTGTTCGAAAATGTGTAAAGTTAACTCGTTTTGAATGTCGGTTGAAGCATTAACTCTTTGCATGCTGGGTAATTTTTTCGTCTGCAACATTTGTCGTCTGCTTCTGTTCTAAAGTTATAATTTTTCAAAATTTCTTTTAAATTCAGGATCAGAATGAAAACAGTTTGGATCCTGATGAGACACCGCATTACGCGGCGTCTCATCTGGATCCAAACTGTTTGCAAAGGTTATATGTCTGTGGCAGCTATATCTGCCGCTAGCGTGCAAAGCATTAAGAAAGAAAGGGAAGGAATTACATGCAGACTAAAAAAGATTGCTTTTTTGGGGATTTTGGTGGGAGCAACCATGTTTTTTTTATGGAAGGGCATAATATTAAAAAAAAATCATGGGCAAAACCTGAAAAATTTGTGCATTTATTTTTGCAGTCAAACATATGTAATGGATCATTGACAGTGGCTGTCTATACTGTACAAGGGGTTGCACAATGAAGCATATAAGTAATTAAGTTTGATGCAGAAAGCTGCTACAAGAGCTTTCTGCATTATGTTTACCCAACATTTAATTTTAAACAGTCATGTCATGAATGTAATCTCAATGTATTTGCAAAGAGTTGTCACTGATTAGGAAGTAAGTTTTGTTGCTCTTTTACTTGTGATAAGCAGTCTGGTAGATCATATCATTTAGATGCTTTAACCCTTTACCTTATAGAAGCGACTTTTAGCGCATTCCGTTTAATCCTCCGCGGAAGAAAATAGTTGCAGTCTATACAGTCATGAAAATGTATCAGAAGAAATATTTTCTTAATTATAGTAGGTGGTATTAAACTTAAAGCAGGCTGAAAGTAAAGCAGAATGCGCCTTAGGGCGCATTCTACTTTACTTTCAACCTGCTTTAAATAGTCACCTATTTTCAAATCTAGAAACATGCTATAGGGTAAAGGGTTAACCCTTTACTTCATAGCTTGTTGTCAGTATAATTATTGAAGACTTATATTTGCTTAAAGCAGCCTGCTTTAAGTTACCATCTGCTAGGATATAAAATATATTGGTATGGTGCAAAGGCTGCATATTGAATATTCATATCTGTATGAAGTAGAACTTTTTTTCTTCAGTGGAGGAATAATTTAGGGATTAAAATATGTATCTTACTATCTATAGAGTAATGGGTTGTATATACACACATGTTTGATGGTACTATATCTGAGCTTGTCCTGACTGTTGGACACATTATAAATTATGGTTCTGTACTGGAAAAAACAGCCATAGAAATCTACCAGTAGTCATTGTGCAAACGTGGAATAGATCCATATGTAGGGAAAAATTAGCCTGAAAGGGTTCTGAAATGTTCAAGCGTGAGCTGTTGTCATTTGTGGGCAGAGGACAAGTGTCTGGGAGGGCAGGCTGCCAGTATACAGTAGGAATGTTTGGGTGTATCAGTGTGCTGAGAATATTTGCATGTTTTTTATCGAAGACTCTGTCTAGCACTCTACCTTAGCCCTTTGCCTGCTGATCACGACTTTACTGGTAATTTGCAAACTGTTTGGATCCTGACCAGACGCTGTCTGATCTGAATCCAAACTGTTTGGCACTTTGCAATAGCTAGGTTTCTCCAGTTTAGAAATGCATAAATCGGAATGACAAAGTTTGCAGACAACCATATTATAGCAGAAGGCGGGTTTAATTATCTTAGCATAGCGTAACACAGAGATGTAGCTATTGATAGGCTATACAGGGGTCCAGATAAGAAGGAGTGAACTGAACAAATCCAAAGTTTTCTCCATTATTTCAGCACCAACTCCTATGGTGTTACTACTCATTAGAATCGTCTCAAAGAGACGATTCTTATGAGTATTAACACTATAGGGTTAAATGCAGAAATAATGATTTTAGTTTTTGAAATACTCCCCTCTATATCTGGAGCTCTGCTATTATACGTTGGCTGCTTCAAAACTGCTGGATGTCCAAAATCACAATAATTCACTGAAAGAGTAAAAATGTGTATTTAAATTAAAACGATTTATGATGTAATGGGTGAATGAGATAGCAAGTTCATTTGCCAAGAATTTCAATCCAAATTACTGTTGAAGGTGTTGGTTTACTAGTAATATCTGTGACTCTGTGTAGAGGATACTGATGAGAATCATTATGTAAGTCAAGGTCATTGTGAAAGGTAATGCACGTAATCTTGTTAGGATAAACTTTGTTTTTAAAGATTACAGTGACTCTAAGCTATAGATCTCTTTTGGAGAATAAATTTTGTTGTCATTTCTGGTGTCTATAGATCTACGCAAGCTATATAACCAGCTTAATGGGGACCAAGGGATTCTCAACAGACACGCGCTGTTAACGAAAACATATTTTGCAAATACAGTTAAACCCTATGTATACTTTTTCAGTCACACACAAACAATTCTGTGTAAAAGGCAGGTGACTTCATGAAATAAGAAGTAAAACAGAAAACTCCTATTTGAGATTTCCATTTTACTGTTTTGCTAACTCCCCTAATGGGTTAATCTGCCTGACATGTCAGGGTTCTTAATGATTGATTATAAATTGACAGCTCTTAACCTTTTCAGGTACACCGGTACCCAATAGCCTGTTTCTCGGTTTGGAAGACAGGTGTCCACTTAAAGCAGGTTGAAATTAAAGCAGAATGCGCCTTCAGGCGCATTCTGCTTTACTTTCAGCCTGCTTTAAGCCAACATCTTCCAAAATATAGAAAATATTTTTATCCTAGATATTTATGACTGTATAATTTGCAATTGTTTTCATCAGTGGAGTAATAGATTTATGGGGTAAATACAGTAAAAAGTGGCATTTATGGGGTTATGGGTTGATTGGTATCTGTGAGTACAGCAGATGAAAGTTGGAAGCAAAATGAAAATAAAGCAGAAATTCTTCTTTGGTTTCAGCTTGCTCTAAGTTAATACCATCAATCATTCTTAATTTGCGGTCTTAAGTTAATTAACAGGGCTGT
The DNA here is from genome assembly GCA_922989275.2 of Gari tellinella. NCBI lineage: Eukaryota > Metazoa > Mollusca > Bivalvia > Cardiida > Psammobiidae > Gari > Gari tellinella. The sequence continues at coordinate 55,610,051 of OV277866.1, forward strand.
ACGTATTGTGTGAAACATGCAGAAAATAGCATTTGCCCTTCAGACTTAGCTAAAGTATGTAGAAAATAGCTATGACCTTTAGACAAGAGTTTTGGTCTAGGTTAATTGCTAGACTGTGGCATCTATTTTCGGTCTCCAATTTTCTCCAAGTGGCATACCTGCATTGCCAAACAAGGTTAAATACAAATACTTTTCTAAAATTACCTCTCCCTGATTTGTTGCGGCTGATTTGTCTGCTCAATTATGCTTCATAAAAGGTTGTGACCCACTGACTCAGTGTGGTCATCAAAATGAGTGTTAACAAACAGTGTAGACCCAGATGAGATTAATCAAACTGCAGGATCACACTGCAGTGGGTTCGGTATGTTATTATAAATGTAAGTTTCACCAAATTAAAAATTGGTAATAAGACACTCACTAACGATATGCTTATATTTTTATAGCAGGGCCAATTAACCCTTTGAACCCTAATCCCGCATATAGGCGTCCTTTTCAAGCAGTGAACATGTGAAAAGTACACTTGTCCTGTGCAAACAGTGACGACCCAGATCAGAGGGCTCCGAAAGGAGCCCTCTGATCAGGGTCTTCACTGTTTGTCATAATGCCAAACATTGACAAAAACAACCCTTAAAAGTCAAAATTTGAATAGACTAAAATGGAAACAGGAGTTTCAGGGAGGAAAGAGTTAATAAGGGATTCAAACTGTTTGCAATGATACATTTTGGCTTCATGGACAATGAAATGGTTAAAGCCGACTAAAAGTGAAACAAAAAGCTATGTAGGGAAGGGTTAATGCAGGTTAGGGTTATCTGATCTGGATCTAATCTGTTTGCTAAAAACAACTCGAGTCAGCATTTGCACTGTTAGGAGGTAATCAATGGTTTTGTCTTATTTCTGACATGGAAATGAATCCGTGGCAGTCTTGTGATGTACATTATTGATGAGTTCTATTATAGGACGACTCCACACTGACAGGGCCATTACAGAGGCTGAGTGCCAGGCAATATCACTGTCACATATGTGTATATTCTTAGCTCTCTATCTTTCTCTCATCATCTATTCAATTTTAGTCTTTGACTTGTACTTTGATATTGACACCTTGGTCTTTATAAAGATAACTCAAAATAGAGTCTAAGGGCATCGGCTGGTTGACTCTGTATCTGCTTCCATCTTTTTGGGATATCCAACTAGCCTAAAAGTTGGATGAAACAGACGCAAATCAAAACATTACCCTTCTGCGCTGTCTTGATTAACCCATTACTCCATAAATATGCCTTTTTACGACTTTGATTTATTCCTCCACTGAAGAATAAAGTTCAAATTTATACAATCAAGAATAATTATGCACCATAAGAAATAGTTTCTTTATTCTAGCACATGGTAGCTTAAATCAGACTGAAAGTAAAGCAGAATGCACCTTAAGGCCTCTTCTGCTTTGCTTTCAACCTGCTTTAAGTGGTCACCCTATCTTCAATATTGGAAGTAAGCTATTAGGGGGTAATGGGTAAACAGTTGTAGGAAACTGTTTCTGCACCCTGACAGGAGCTTTCTTCTTTACTTTCAGCTTGTTCTATCCCTTTCCTCCACAGCCATACATGTATGTAAATCACATAATAATTTAAATATGTGCCTCTATGAATACAGAATTTTAGATTGTAGCTTGATGACGTACTTGACCTTCAAGCTTGACCTCTGTGACAAAGGTTAAAGTTTTCCATCTTATAGGTCAGTTACGGACTACTATAATGTTTGTATTTACTAAAGTCAAGCATACCACTGGTCTCAAACATAAGGTTTTGTGAAGACTTAAAGAACAAAAGGTCCTAAATCAGGGCTCCATTATTTCTTAATTAAACCCTTTGGTGTGACTACTCATTAGAATCGTCTCGAAGAGACGATTCTAATGAGTAGTCACACCATAGCCTATGATAGGATTTGGTGCTGAAATAAGTGAGAAAACCTTGGAATAGATCAGTTTACCCCCTCTTATCTGGAGCCCTGCTAAATGTTTAGTATCTTCAGACGTTCCCTCTTCACATATTGGACTGTTTTATTCGGTGCTCTGTCTGTAGATTTCCTCCTGTGCCTGTGGTTATTGGATACATTTGTCAATTTCTTCCTGCTATCAAGATTATTCCAAAATTGGTATTTGACATGCAAGTGATGCGCCAGTGCTGATACAGCTACCATAAAAACCCATTTAAACACACCAGGGGGGGATGCAAAGTACAAACAATTAACTAGGTGTTTCAGTGTTTAACTTTTGAATTGCATGCTAAAGGTGAAACAATATTACCTAAATGCAAACAGTTTGTAATCAGTTGAGACACTGTGTAGCACGATGTCTCATCAGGATCAAAACTGTTTGACACTCTGACCCTATTTTAACAGATTCTGTTTTAATTCTAGATTTAGAACAAATAGATAACAAAATTAATGTAGCAGATGAAAAATTACTTTGTCTTAAATTAAATGAGTTAAAGTTCAATAGTTTCAGTCTAATTCAGTGGTTTGGGATTATATTTCGGCAGATATATCATGGAAGGGGCATTTATTATGAAGATTGGGTGCCACCAGTTTCACGTGCGTTTAAATGGGAGTAAATGGTATACTCTCAGACTCTATCAGCAGGATTGGAGAGCACATTGATTGATAGTAATCTGGCTGGTGAGAGCAGACAATTGTTTTTAGATTTATTCAGCAGAATTGCATTTACAGAGCACTTGTGAACTGCTGTTGATGCAAGATTGAACTGTTGCAGACCAGATTTATGCATTAACCCATTTTATGCGGGATACACTTTTAGGTGTACTCCTAGGCAGACAGTTTTGATCTCAGATCAAGCCCCACAACTGTATGCAGCTAAGTCAATACTCTATCAGAGAATGCTAAAATATTTTGCAAATATTTGAGTTATACCCGCTGCAGACGACATTTTAAAATGGCCGCCAAATATTACCCAGCATACATTGGGTTAGTCAATCATTCATGTCTGGATAGTGCAATGAAATTTGTCTTTCTCTATGTGTTGGCTGGAACATTTCATTATAATAAATTCAGGGCTCCAGATAAGAGAGGATTAACTGAACAAATCCAATATTTTCTCTTATTTCAACATCAAATCCTATGGTGTTACTACTCATTAGAATCGTCTCGAAGAGAGGATTCAAATGAGTAGTGACACCATAGGGTTTAACACAGAAATAAAGATTTTAGTTTTTGAAATACTCCCCTTATCTAGAGCCCTATAGATTTAGTCATACTGTATTCAATGGAGATCTAGACTATTTAAGACACTGCATTGTTCATCCATATTTCGGCTCTAAATGACCTTTTTGTGTCGATGGGCCGTAAAACACCATTCATTCATTGTTCATCCATACAACAGATCATTTCATATGAAATAGCAAACAGTGCAGACCCTGATGACTGATGAGACCCCCATAATCATGGCATCTCATCAGCTTCTACACAGTCACTGTTTGGTAATGTCTATATTTTTGGATGATCTAGGTTGTTAATGGGTTAAACTTGAAGCCCAGACATGAACATGCAGCTCAATGCTGTATGCGTATTGCATTTGCTTGGGAAATTTACGGTAGTTATTCAGTACATGTAGTTGAATGCAGGTCTCCCAGATACTATAACATGTAACGCTTTGAACACTGGGTAACTTTGATCTGGGTCTTCACTGTTTGCAAATGTAATGGGCATATTTTAAACAGATCCATGGCATTTAAAGAATTAATACTTGGGAACATTTTCTCCTTTATTTTGTTGAACAAACACTCTTCAACTATGTGAATTGCCACAAAGTGATTGTTGAAGCCACATAAGATTTTAGTATTTGAAGTACTAGCTATCTAGCTGCCTTTATTAGTTCAAATTCAATTTGACAAGATTTGTTTAGTTTACCATGAACATCTAAGAAACAAATTATATCTGCAACTGTCTTGATCCAGGGCGTGTGCCGCTGGACTCATTTAAACAAGATCCAATCTGCCTACACTGTGGTTTAGTGCTGAAACGGTTACCAGAAATTTGTAACCGGTTAATCGTTGCTCGTAACCGGGGTTAACCGGTTAATCGTAACTTTAATATGCCGAGTCAGTAAGGGTTGGACGTTTCACGTATACACGGTAACGTTCAACTGTTTTACCTATAAACAATTACAAATTTGGAGATCGGTGTGCGTGTGTAAACGATATTACAATAATAAAGTCTTGGTGCCAAAGATTTTTTTATGAATGTTATACTTTTTTCTAACTATTTTACCATGCATGCCGACGTAGGTCTTTAATAAATTGCAAAGAGAAAATAAGATTTATTGATCTTATAAAATGAACTTACATGTATACTGCATGAATCTGTGGATCAATAAATCGTTTAAAAAGCGGCTATTCCATGTCTTCTCTAAATAAGTTGCATTTGTAAAATAACTCCAGCACACGGAATAATTATGCGCGGCCGAATATGAAGACCTTGTATCCCGCATTGTGTTATAGATAATTAATTGGTCCCATTATTGTCTTATTTTAAACCTTGACAAAATATGAGACGATCCGATTGAAGTGTAGATTCAGCTAACCGGGTTTTATTATTTTATCGTTTTTGATTGGGTGGTCTAAAAATATATTTGAAATTGACACGCGGATATTCCTGGAAACCCTGGTTTACGTGTTTTCTCTACACGAACGTCATATATAGCTACTAGGGTAGAAATCCAAAGCAAACCGAATATTTCGAGGTCAGAAGGTTAGTAAGCGTGTTAAGCTCAACTGTCAAAGTAGCGAAGGAAACAATAATTCGAAGACACGTTTTTTGTAAATTAAAATTGTTCAATCGGCATTTATTGTAAAGACATGTGAAATAAGGGTTCTTTAATAACTCAACTTAAAATAAAACGACACCATGCAGCGAGTATTCAGTGTTGAGAACACCTGTAACGTATATTGAATTGTGCACATAAAATACTTTGTAAACGGCATCGTTTGTGTATTGAGCTCCGTGTACATGTTTACAAAAATCAGGAAACGCCCTACCCTTATCAATCAACATGCTACTGTATTTTAAAACTTAAATATCATGTACATCTTTGAGTAAAACACTTCAAGTGAACGGAAAGGCTGTAGCTCCCGACAAATGGGGCTTCATTTTTGTTATACAAAATGGCTTCCGAGTAACCGGTTACCGACTTTGTAACCGGTTAATCGGCAGTTCATAACCGTTAACGGTTACCCGGGTAATCGTTTCAGCACTACTGTGGTTTGATTGTTTTATAGCAAAGAAAGAGGTAATGTCAGAATGAAAGCAGATGGAAGTTAGAGTCAGCTTTGTTTATTCAGCTTTCAAATAGTTTGCTCAGGCTGTATTGACTTTTGTCATTATGATCTTAACCATTCCCTCCCCCATAGCTTTGGAGAAAGAATTGATTGTTTAAAGCAGGCTGAGAGTAAAGCAGAATGCTCCAATTAGGAACTGTTTAATAACTCCATTAAAACCCATTGAGCCATACTGACTCATATTGACGCATTGCGCAATAGTCTCATACTGACTCATTTTGACACACTTTAATCCACGAGCTTGTATTGAGATAAGCATCAATAATTGTTTATTGCTTATGAGTTAATATAAACCTGAAAATCAAATAACCCTTTAATCCCTTCAAAGTCTTAACCGAGGAGTTCAGATTCAAATTGCCGCTTGATAAATTTTACGGTAGTTGAATTGCAGATATTTCCATATTAACCCTTCCCCTGTCATTAGCATCTTTTGGTACCTTTTGAATAAATAAGGCAGATGAAAACAAAGATCACAACAGGATGGAAGTAGAGCAGTAAGCTCCCATGCTTTCATCTTGATGTGTGCTGCTACTTGTCTTTTATTTATGATGTTAAAAAAGTAGTAGCTTAAAGCAAGATGTAAGTAAAACAGAAAGCTAATGTCTTTTACACCATCAGTGAGTCGCTTGAAATAGAGTGACTTCCCTTTATGGTACTGGTAGCTAGAAATTTGTACCTTAGCAACCACGAATCTGGTCCTTTACAAATCCTGTAACTCTGGAGAGAACACAAAGTCTTGTCCTATGCAAACAGTGTAGACCTTCGATCAGGGTCTTCACTGTTTGTCATTTTGCAAGCACCCAAAATAGTAAAAAAAGGACTGGAACTAGCAGTAACAATGAAAATGAAATTGCCCATTAAAAGTTTCAGGGATGACCGAGTTAACTGCTTTAGAAATTAACATGGAGTAGGTTTTCCACCCAGGAGGCATTCTTGAGGCACAGAATTATACACTGACAGAATCGAAACCTCGCGCTATATCGTAAATCTCGTGCGGCGGATACGAGACTCGCGAGACTTGATAAGAGACTGTCTATCGGTAGTCAATATGATAAATGTGTGTTTTCGAAGCATTGTTCACGGGTTTTTATTCCCGTGAATTGATAGGAATGTACACATAGTTGTTTAAATCCTATAAAATGTCAATAAAAACACTCGAGTCGGTAAATTTCACGCCAGAAATCGCGGACAACGAGGCAAAGAAGTGAAGATGTTGTCACGTGACACATAATCTCGCAAAATTCAACCGCCGCGAGAGCTCAGGTACTCGCCTATTCAATTTCGCTTAGTTGCTATTCCGTTTTGTATAATTCCGTGCTTGAGGTACCAAGTTCGTCAGTTCAATGATGCATTTACTTATTGAGTGCTGAATACAGTTGTCTGTTTCAATATTGTCATCTGCTCAAATTCTAGCATTGAATAATAATTCTGTATGCTGACAGAAATACTCTAAGCCTAGTGGTAAATAGTTTGGATGCTGATCTGATGCTGCATTACATGGCGACTGATTTACAGAGCTCCAGATAAGGGGGGTATTTCAAAAAATAAAATATTTATTTCTGCTTTAAACCCTATGGTGTCACTACTCATTAGAATCGTCTCGGAGAGACGATTCTAATGAGTAGTAACACCATAGGATTTTATGCTAAAATAAGTGAGAAAATGTTGGATTTGTGCAGTTTACCCCAGGGCTCTTATCTGGAGCCCTGATTTAGATAAAACTGTTTGAAAATGCAAATACTTCGCTGCTAGCACTGTAAGAGTTAATGATTGCCTAGTTCTTATATGCTAGAATTCCCTGGACGCCTCCTGTCCATTAATACTTACCGATCATCTGGATGAATATGAATACAGTCAGTCGTGTGATAAAGTCAACTCTTGCCTTCCCCAAATAAAGAAATGAAAGTGGCAAGGGAGACAGTATTGGTATCAAATATTTGGCAGGGCTCCAGATAAAGGGAGTATTTCAAAATTTAGAATCTTTATTTCTGCATTAACTCTTTGAACCCTAGTCATGCATATATATATGCATCATTTGCAAACAGCGTACCTGTGAGGATTACACTTAATTGTCTTATGCAAACAGTGTAGACCCTGATCAGGGTCTTCACTGTTTGTCATAATATATGCCAAACATTGACAAAAACAACCCTTGACAGTCAGAAATGGACTTGACTAAAATGGAAACTGGAATGGTCTGTTTAAAGTTTGAGGGAGGTCATTAACTCTCAGCGTGCTTGTGATAAATACTGTAGGCTGCAAACAGTATAGATCCAGATCAGATGTCTAGGCTGCTAATCACACAACATCTTGTCAGGATCCAAATAATTTGCCATTCTCTTTTCCAGTCATCTGGGTATTTAATGTCATACGCATACTCTCGGTCCTTCATTCGGATGGCGACGGTCTTATTCGGAGAAAAAATTAATTCTTATTTTCGGTAAAATCACGCTTTTGCAACTTATGTAAGACCTTCGTAGTATTCATAGGACGTATTCAGATAATAATGAGTAAAAGAGAATAAGATTAAACGCCCTGCTGCACAAACTTATGTAGATTTCGGGTTTGTTGTCCCCGAGTGCGCGTGCTCGCTAAGTGTAAATAAAGGGGGTATGACGTCACACTGGAAAAGAGAATTTAAATGGTGTTTCTGAAAAATGCAGAGCTACTGTTTAATTTGAGTAGAGGATAATTTTTGAAGCAGGTGACAGTTAGTAGAGTTCAAAGAGTCAACCAGCCATAGTGCATATACCATAAACTGAACAGGAACTGTGAACTCTTTAAAATATAATATATGAGTTTGTGTGTCAGATACATTATCTTAGATCTAGCACATATTACAGTGAAACTTGCCTTTAACTCTTTCCTCCCTAAAACTTTAAATGGACGATTCCAGTTTCCATTTGAGCCTAGTCCATTTCTGACTTTTAAGGGTTGTTTTTGTCAATGTTTGTCATTATGACAAACAGTGAAGACCCTGATCAGAGGGCTCCTTTCGGAGCCCTCTGATCTGGGTCTTCACTGTTTGCATAGGACAAGTGAATTATTCACATGTACACCTTTTGAAAAGGACGCCGATATGCGGGACTAGGGTTCAAAGGGTTAAGACAATAATCTTGTTTTTATGTTTATGACAAGTGGCTGATTAAAGCAGGAGGAAAGTAAAGCAGAAAGGAAATTTCTGCTTTATTTTCATCCTGCTTTTAACACTCGCCCATGTTAAACGCTTTCAATGTATTACTACTTTAGAATTGTAGTAATGTAATAGCCCTATTATACTGTATCTCAAGACATTATTTGTATTCAGAATATTTATGAAAGGAACCCCAGGTTGGAATTTTAATTTCCAACCAAATTGGCAATTAGTCCCAAATCCATTATTTCAGAAATTCAATTTGCTGTTTTGTCTTAATCAGATATATTGTACAGTAAAACCTCTCTATAACGACCACTGAAATAAATGCTAAGAAGATATATAAAAGACAGGTGACAGCTTAAAGCAAGGTGACAGTGAAACAGAAAGCTCCTACAGGAGCTTTCTGTTTAACTGTCACCTTACTTTCAGCAGTCATCTGTCATAAACAAAAAATAATTAACACAATTTAGTGGCCGTTATAGAGAGGTTCTACAGTATATGCGTCATAGCTTGTGGAAAAGCTGGTTTATAGGAGCTGATGACTTGGTAGATATTTCTCTGTCTGTTTCTGTTGTATGAATTTGAAAGGGGTTAACCATTTCTGTGTGAAATTCAGGACAATATCCTGAAGACAGCGCAAACTAATCAAAGGGATTATTGTTTCTGTTTTAGATACTGTAGACCTGTCACCCTACTCCTATAAACTGGTCATTTTATACATGTGTATATTCAGGGATATTGTTCTCAGTCTGTCTGTCTGTCTGTGTGTCTGATAGTTTATTTGTCTCTCTGTCCACAATTTTAAAATTGGCCATCTTTTAGAACCCTATGTTATAGTTCAGGGACTTCATATTTGGTATGTGTACTCGATTCAAGAATCCATTGAGCTCAGTATAGTTTTGGTCATGCCAGTCAAAGGTCAAGGTGATATAAAGGTCAAATGGTTGAATTTAACATTGGCCATAACTTTAGGACTACAATCATGTGATAGAGACTTCATATAGGTCTCAGCATTATTTCATGTGACCTTGACCTTTATCTGACATAACCCATCTTGTACTGATCTGAATGGGCTCAAAGAGACAATTCTTATGAGTAGTAACACCATAGGGTTTAATCCAGAAACAAAAGTTTTAGGTATTGAAACAGTCCCCTAATCTGGAGCTCCTAGTTTATGTGAAAACCTCACCTAATACAGAGTTTATATATCATTTCAGAAGGAACAGATTTGAAGGTGGAGATGGGTGCAAACTGGATTCATGGAATAGAGCGCAATCCAATCTACAAAATAGCTGACGAGAATGGCCTGCTTCAGCTACGATATAAAGACAAAGGTCTTCGTCACAAAAACATCTTTGTTACAGAAACAGGTGAGGAGGTGAATGCAAAGGTTGTAAAGGAATGTGACTTCACGTATGGTCTGCTGATACAGGAGTGTGAGGAGTTCTACCAGATGCACATGACCCCGCCCAATGAGAGTGTCGGAGAATACATGAGAGATGCCCTCGAGGACAAGTTGGGCAACTTCTCGGGCAACGAGAGGAGATTGAGAGACATGATATTCAAGCAGCATTTGATGCAGGAGGCGGTGGTGTCAGGTTGTAATGATCTAGATGATGTGTCTCTTAGTGAATTCGGCTGTTATGAGGAACTTCCCGGTGTGCATTACACTATACCGCCTGGGTTTCAGTCCGTTCTGGAGATTCTCTGCTCTAAGGTGGCTCAGGAGAATATTTTCCTGAACCACAAAGTGAGCAGTATAAAGTATGGAGAAGAGGGTACTGGTGATGAGGAATACAATGTATGTGTTGAGTGTGAGAATGGAGAAAAGTTTTATGCCAGTCATGTGATAGTTACAATGTCCTTGGGTGTGCTCAAAGATGCATGTGACAAAATCTTTAAACCAAAGCTTCCTTGTGACAAGCGAGAAGCCATACAAAAACTCGGCTTTGGTGTTGTTGATAAGATAAATCTTTACTTTGACGAACCGATTGTGGAGCCGGATGTGTTCCGTATTGAGCTTCTATGGGATGATGAGGAGTTCAGTGGGGAGCAGAGATGTCCGAGTGTAAACAACACATGGTTCAGGAAAATCTACTCATTCGAGGTGGTGCATGAAAACTTGATAACAGGTAGGATATTATTCCCATATGTATGGTCCCCTGATTTCTAGTCATGGTTGAATTAGTGGAATGGAGTCTTGGAGTGGAGTGGTGGAATGGAGTCTTGGAATGGAATTTTAGAGTGAAAACCACTCCAAAACCACACTCCATGACTCCATTCCAACATTCCACTCCAAGACTCCAAAACTACACTCCATAAATTCAACCATAACTTGCCATAGTTGAATATATGGAGTGAAGTTTTGGAGTGGAGTCTTGGAGTGGAGAGTAATTTTAGAGTGTAGTTGAGTCTATAAACAGTTGTTTGTTTCCAAATAGTCTAGAACCTTTTCTTAGTTGGTCCAGTTATTACACTTTCGAATGTGTGTGTGTGTAGGTTTGTACCGCATCCCGAGCCAACCATGTCAATTTGGTGCAAAAAATTGAGTTTTGAAAATGTGGGCTGATCAGCCCTGGCATACTTTGGGACTTTATTTCTACATGAAATGATAGCAGTACAAAAATGGATGGATGTTTCCTGCCTATGTCGCTTTATTCTTAGTCACACACTTTTAGTACATGGCATCACATTGTCAATGCCATAACATAACATTAACAGTCTCTTAAAATGCCCAGAGAGTCCCAAAATAGCATTCAGAAGATCTTTGGTTATTTATTATCATAACATTGCAATGCCACAGTAGGTTATTTATTACCTATTAGCCCCTATGCCAGGACGTCTGCAGTGCCCCTTTGGTCCACCAGGCTATGGTATAGGTGAGGTAAGGTGAGGTGAGGTGAGCCTGTAGGGGCCAGAGCGATCAGTGCTAACTAGACAGTTAAAATTCCATTCCAAGACTCCATTCCACCACTCCACTCCAAGACTCCATTCCACTAATTCAACCATGCCTGATTTCTAAAGGTCAAGTCATTTACTGTCCTTAGCTAACCTGTTCCTAGAAATATGAACTCTCTAGCCGCGGATATACCTGCCACAGTGGATGTCATACAAATGACCAAGAGTAATGTCTTTAAGGTACCTAGTAAGCAAAGTCTTTGCTGCTTAAAGTTGACAAAGGAACTTTTAAGTCTTAGAGCTATACGAACATAGTACATAATTATACAATAAGACATAAATCTAAATACTGACCACTAAAATAAGGGTAATTTATTGTATGAAAGAAAGGTGGCTGCTTAAAGCAAGTTGAAAGTAAAACTTTTTTTTTCTTTCACATTGCCTTAAGCAGCCACCAGTCTTTAAACACAAAATAATTAACTTAATTGTGTGGTTTACCATTGTTATAATAGAGACACCTCGTACTGTAAGAGTCACCATCTCACGTGTTCTATAAATCTACACTAAAGTTGCTGCAGGTGAGTCATGTCACTCATGTGCCACTTTGTATACTTCCTTTTATATGTCCATAATTATGGGGAGTATTTTGAATAGTTAAATGTTGTCTGACATCTTCACCAATGCATATGGTGTGTACTGTAATTTCTGTAAAAGAATTCTATACATACAGTTGAACTTCAATATCTCGAACTCGGTTTGGTCGAACATACCCGTATTTTTTTAACTTTGAAAAACGGGTATGTTTGACTTAGCCAAGCATGAAATAATGCAATTCATGTGTCGACAAATCGGATAGTTCGAATTTAGAAAGTTCGAGATATCGAAGTTCGACTGTATATTGACCCTTTCCCTCCTTGATTAGAAGTAGCTAAGGACACTTCTACCTTCTAATAAGTAGTAACACCATAAGATTTGATGCTGAAATGATTGAGAAAATGTTGGATTTGATCAGTTAATTACCTCTTATCTGGTGCTCTGCATGTATACCTCAAACAAGTATTTCAATTTGTTGATGGTGTTGACTATAAAGCAAGATGAAAGTAAAGGAGAAAGCTCCTTTAGCATGCATAAAACTGTCACTTGCCTTTTAAACACAGTTGAACCCTTCTCTTGTTGAATATTTTACTTTTTAAACTCCACCCACTATGACCATCTCTCATCTGAAGTATAACATTGGCTATTAGAATAAGGATATGAGGGAAGTTTCCCCCAGGAAGGATTGCAGTATCAGGTATGTGTAGGTCCTTTAAGAACTCAGGGCAGAAGCTGATAAGACAGCTTCTTAATGACAGGACTCAAATAAGAGGGAGTAATAAGGGACAAATCCAACATTTTCTCACTTATTTTAGCACTAAATCCTATGGTGTCACTACTCATAAGAATCGTCTCTTTGAGACGATTCTAATGAGTAGTGACACCATAGGGTTTAAAGCAGAAATAAAGATTTTAGTTTTTGAAATACTTCCCTTATCTGGAGCTCTGTTAATGAGTTGTCTGGTCTGGGTCTACACTGTTTTCAAAAGGTGTCACTAATTATTAAAATTTATATGCTAATAGCAGAAGGGTTGAACACAGTTTAACTGTTATATTTAAGAGATTTGCACTTTTGGCGATGGAGAAACAGTTTAACCCAAACCAATTATTGTGATACATGCACTTTTGAATGAGCTGGCTTTGTGTGATATTGTCAATGGGTCAAGGGTCAGGTACCGGACAAGAAAGCAAAAAGAATTGACACAATCGTTTGACCTGTGATCCTTGCTGGATGTTTTTATAGCTTTTATATGGTAATAAAAAGTTGAGTTGTGTTGATTTAGTGTTGGTCACCGTGAGTAAGTAATTAACTGGCCTTCAACCAATTATCACCTTCTGTTTGCATGTAGTGGACAGTTAACCTTCTGCATGCTACATGCCAGTTTGAGATAACCGTAATGGTTGCAAACAGTTTTTGATCCAGATCATGAAATGAGACATCGGCTCGCAGAGTAACTTGACATCTAGATTGTTGCTGCAGGACAGCTCAGTAAAGCAGAAAGCTCTCATGAAAGCTACTTTAATGAACATCTACAATAAGCAATCAACTTTCTTAACTCTTTGAACCCTAGTCCTGTGTATAGGCGTGCTTTTCAAACAGTGTACAAGTAAATAGTACACTTGTCCTATGCAAACAGTGACGACCCTGATCAGAACTCTGATCAGGGTCTTCACTGTTTGTCACAATGCCAAACATTGACCAAAAACAACCCTTAAAAGTCAGAAATGGAATAGACTAAAATGGAAACTGGAATTGTCCATTTAAAGTTTCAGGGAGGAAAGAGTTAAGAGAGTTCCATGCTTCTCATTATTCCATAGATACTCATTTCAACATCTTCAATTTATTCCTCCCCTGAAGAAAATAGTTACAATTTATAGTCATTAATATAAACTGTAAGAAATATTTTCTATATCCAAGTACAGTAGGTGGTAGCTTAAAACAGACTCAGAACTACAGAACATAAGGTAGAATGGGCATTTAGGCACATTTTGCTTTACTTCCAACCTGCTTTAACTGGTCGACCGTAATGTTTTGATGCTCGTGCGGTACAAGTAGTTTTGACATAGTTTGGTCTATTTTAAGATTAAGAAAAAATTCCCCAAGGCCTTCGGGGTTAATATATATATATTTACCGGTATATTGAAACAGTATATTACTTGTATTTAGTGACATTTCAAGTAAGAAACAAGCAGATATCGAGATCACTGCTGAATGCAGGATACAACTACGGTAATACAGAAAGCTCCTCCCAGCATTTAGCTGCTAGCTGTCTTAAAAGTTAAAGACGTTAGTCATTGATTTTGTTTTGAATACCGGTAGTAGTAGTTAGCTCAACACAATTTTGACAGGACATTGTTTTGTATATATACTGGCACTTAAAAAGTGGCACAGAACCTTACCAGTTCAACCCCGCTTGAAAATGATTAACTTGATAAATACTGACCTGCTTAGCTGGGGTCAGTGTGTCGGAAAATTATGATCACAAGTTCAGAGTTCAAGAGAACAGATCTAGGGACGACAATACAATGTGTAGTTCATCTAATATGAGAGATTACATACATACAGAGAAGACATTTATTTTAATTTTACCTGGGGCTACTTGTAAAAATAGATTTTAAAAATGAAAACCAGTAGTTTTAGTGGAAGTAAAATAAAATTGGTAGCTAAATGAATTTAGTATATAATGTCAGTGCTTCAGGTAAGAGTTAATGTTCAAAGCATTTCCCCCTGCATAAATATATTACCACCAAACCCATATGTAATTATCACTCGGTATTTGTTTTATGTTTATTTAACACATTCACCCCTAGCAACCAGTCTTGTCCATTATTTACTTGAGTTTTTAACATTTTCCCCTTATAGCTAATATCCATCACTTTATAAAGTGGAACTATTTTCTCTAATGTAGGAATAAATTTATATTATTAAAGGTGTTAAAAGGTGTATGGGTTAAAGTGTTGACTTGTATTTTCCTGTTAATAACTTGTTTAATTTCACAGCTGTCTATAATTGTGACCTGTTGATATTAATAACAGTCCCACTTTATGTTTTGCTGTCTGAAATATCACATTGCAAGTATATATATATAATACCTATAGACAGTCTTGTGGACTTCCGCTCTCAAAATAATGTCCATAGTTCTAAATTGAGGAGAAAAAACTTAAGTTTGAATAGCTACCTGGTCCAAAGTATGCAAAAATTATTACTATTTTAGTGCATCTAATTATACAATAAAAATTGTTTTCTTCTTATACCCACAACACATCTGTCATTCAAACGACTGGTTCAAATATCCTTTACAAACAATTTGAATATAGATCAGGCTCTTAGTGTAGCGGAAATGTGCTTTAGAGTAGAATTTTTAGGTCTATTTTTAGGTAAAGGCATCTTTAACCCTTTACCCCATAACATGTATTCAGTTTTGAAGACAGATGAGCATTTAAAGCAGATTGAAAGTAAAGCAGAATGTGCCTTAGGGCACATTCTGCTTTACTTTCAGCCTGCTTTAAGCTACCATCTGCTAGGATGCAGAACATATTTCTTTTGTTACATGTTTAAAATGACTATAAAGTTGAACTATTTCCTTCAGAGGAGGAATAAATTAAATGTCCTAAAGGTGCTTCTATGTCATTGTGGGAAAGGGTTAAGGCTTATGTAGAGGAGTAAGATAAATGGATCACTGTGGACCCTAATGCAAGGGTTAATCAGTATCTATAGGATTATCCCATTACTCCATAAATAAGCCTTTTTACACCTTTAATCTATTCCTGCACTGCGGTAAATAGTTCCACTTTATACAACCATGAGTACTGTTTAAGAAATATTTTCTACATTCTAGCAGATGGTAGCTTAAAGTAGGCTGAAAGTAAAGCAGAATGTGCCTAAAGGCACATTCTGCTTTACTTTCAGTCTGCTTTAAGTGGTCACCTATACTAGCTATTCAAAACATGGAAACTGGGTATGGGGTAAAGGATTATATGGTAACGGTCTGTGTATTGTACAACCAGGCATTGTTGACTATTGATCGGTTTCTGTATCATCAAGCATCTGCCCCTTCTTTGTTGTAATGGTTACATCTATACACAATGGTAGTCAGGTATGACAAACTTACCGTCTTCTAGGTTAACCCCTGCTTTATTTTCTCCCACCCATAACCTTTTTACACCACTAATTATTTCCATGACTTAGGACAGAAGACTTCAAGCCCCCAACTAGAAAGTCATGAACAGTTGAAACAGAAAGATGATGCCTTAAATTAGTTTGAAACATCAAAGTAAAGCAGAATGCACCTTTTAGAACAATTACTTATCCCCACCCCCCTCCTCCTTATGGAGCATTCTGCTATACTTTCAATTTGTTTTCAGCAACAATCCGTTTTCAGTAATGAAAACAAGTCAGGGGTTGGGGTGTTAAAGAGGCAAATAAAAATTGTCCTGCTTCTTTTCACATGGATGCATAAAGGAGGCTTAAAGTAAAGCAGAAAGCTCCTTAGGGAGCTTTCTGCTTTACTTTCAGTCTATTTCAAGCAACCACCTGTCATGAAAATTGAAAACTAGAGCCCTATGACGAGTAGGAATAAACATATTTTCAGATGTTGTGTTGACAAGGAGTACAGATCATATTTGATTGGTTCTCAATCAGCAGCTCTGAAGCAGGGAACAAAGCAAGCCTTATATAGGAGATGTGTGTTATGTGTGTTAGGAGGCTGGCCCGTTAACCCATTAACCCACTAACCCAGATTTCTCCAGTCTTTGGTTCAGTGTCTCTATCCAAATCAAATAATCCCAAGCAGTGACAAATCATATTATCAGGGCCCCAGATAAGGGGAGTTTTTCAAAAATTAAAATCGTTATTTCTGGTTTAAACCCTATGGTGTCACTACTCATTAGAATCGTCTCAAAGAGACGATTCTAATGAGTAGTAACACCATAGGATTTGGTGTTAAAATGAGTGAGAAAATGTTGGATTTGTTCAGTTCACTCCCTCTTATCTGGAGTCCTGCCAAGCAATGACAAATCATATTATAATAAATGAATGTGTCCCAAAAGAGGACAAGTATTGATTCTGCAATACCCACTTATTATTGTGATGGTAATGTTATAATAATTATTATTGTCATTTTCATGATTCATATGATACAACTATAAATGTATGCCCGTCCCATGTCACATTGTTTTTGTGCTGTCTGCATGTACTTTGGTTACCTTCGGTTTTCTAGACAATAACTTTATATTGTTATGATAAATATTCTTATTGTTATTGTTGTTATGATTTTAATTGTCATTATATCTTGTTGTAGTGAGTATTTAGTTAAAGAATTATAACCTTAACCAGTAGTTGATATAACGGTTTAGACTACTCCTTTTGCGTAAAAGAATTGGAGTCCTGGTCCAGCGCTTAAAAGCATTTGAGTTGAGTCTGAGTTTGTTCTCTAGCATTTGATTGGTCAGATTTGAGCCTAGGCTTGAGAATGTTTTCAAACTCAACTCAAATGCTTTATAAGCATGGACCCTGAACTGCAACTCTCTAAACCCTGATGAGAACCCTGAAATTGCTGTTACTTAAAAGTCTTTAAACTCTTTGATTTTGTGCTATTCTTATAATTCTAGTCAAATGAAATACTCTAGTGCCATTAGAAAACCATTATAAGAAGCCATTTCAAATCATAATTACAATTCTCATTTAAACTTGGATCAAAGCATACTTTTGAAAATTGGGGCCTCTTTGTCAGGTTTTATATTAAAACAACCAAAATAACCCAGGCATTTTCGACTTATAGATGCAAACTTTTGCTGAAAGATGCAGGATGTAAAGTGTATATATCTCTCTTTGGGAGATACACCTATTTCTTCTTTACTTTCACCCTGCTTTTTAAGCTGCAACCTTCTTTGATTAAGAAAAGTTTCTACCACTTAATATCAATACTTCATATGGGTTTTTACGCCCATAATTTATTCCTCCACTGAAGAAAATAGTTCCTATTTATACAGTCATGAATATCATTATGCATAAGAAATATTTTTTACAGTTACACTGAGTTATGAGGTTTTTTTTTCTAGGCCTGTAGATAGCTAGAGGTAAAGCATTAGAGTTGCAGCCAAGTTCCAAACTGCTGACTCAGCATATTATGCTCATTGGCAAAACCCTGAGCAACTAAAGTGTACACTTTAGTGTTGCTCTTAAAATAGGACACTCATTTTAAAAGATGGAAGCTAGTAAAACAGTAAGCTATATATAAGCTTAGGACATGTCTTTAAAGTTGGAACACCATCTTATTCTTTGTGTAAAACTAGGGGGTCTTAATATTTTTATTAAGGTGCCTATATTATAAGGGTAAAATACAGAGGCATTCTAATGTGTTTTCTTGGAGAAAATGATAAAACCGTAAAAGAGCTCACAAGCATGTACAGTCAAACCTGTCATAGCGACCGTCCCTATATAACGACTATTTGTCTTAGCCGACCTTAAAAGTTCCTCCCAACACATTTTCCTTTATGTTAAGACTGTGTATACCGACAAACCTGTGTTACGCGACTAACGACCGTAATATGCCGCTCCCAAAGTCCCATGTCCCTATTTAACGCACCTGTTTGCAGCGACTCGATAATTGCCGGTCATTATCGATTTTTCAGTTTTCATTTCCGGGAGGCGAATATTCCTTTGTTTGTATGTTAGATCAAAATATCTAGTGTTTATTTAGTTATCCTAAAAAGTGATATACAACATCTTTGTTTAATATTCTTTTAAATTATATTTGATAATATTTCATTCTGAAAAAAAGATTTCCGGAATTTTGTTTTATAAACAAGTAATTCACGTTCCAAAACTGCATGTTATAGTTTGTGAATAGACAAGTTGTGGTAAATAGTTCAACGGAGATCTTGATTTGGGAATGAATTTGGAGAATTGAGCTACCGAAAAGCAATTAAATATAAAAATAACTATTAGAACTCGACAAAAAATGCTTTTCTTAACCCGAAAATAACTATTCCGGGGATGATTTACGATTAAAAGGGTTAAAAAGTCGTTCCCAATCCAACACTCCATAACGAAAGAACGGATGGGGGAAATGTCGTATAAACGCCGGCGTATCATAATCGTAAATTTTGCGAAAATACCCGTGTAATTAACATTTTATATGCATGTAAACTGACAGTTAGCTTTCGTACGATACATTATGAAAAATCACATTAGAAAACAAAACAATATTCCGAAATTGCGTAGCAGAATTACTATGCACATCCCTATATGCAGTTGCGAAACACTTGGATTTCGGCATATGTGTATTAGTGTGTTACAAGTAAAAAGATAGTTCTTAGGCGTCTTTTCTTCCGTCGGTTTTACAAAGTATTTTTTTTCTATTGTGTTTTTAATTGGAGATATTGACAAATAAAACGACGTTAAAAATAGCGCTGTCATATTTTGAAATTGACTTGAACAAAATGGCGGCGCGATAACATTATAGACGCGACACTAAACGTGGACATTTCGGGAAAGATTTACCTGTGAGAGAGACAACAGAGACAAAAAACAACTAACACACTCTGGGATCGAATTCTTACTCCATAAGACGCCTTCTGAATATGAATTATACAGTAAACTAAATAGACTGAGAAAGGGATCCTGAATTGGACATATGTTTATCAGATACAACGGAATTGAAGGACAAATTTAAACTTTTTCGTCGAACCTGTTACGGAATAAATCTCTAAACGAATATCTCGACGAATATTTCAGGTGATTGATTGGATCATGTATAGTATTTGATCAACTGGGGATGAATAGTCGACACGTTAAATAAGTAGATCTATTTGTCATAATAGCAATGCAACTTTGTTTGAAAATATAGAAAATGATCTTAATTATTGCTTTTGGTAGAAAGGGTTAATATATAATTTTATTCACAGAAACATCCATATGGTGTTCATTTGTATACTAATTTACCCCTGAAAACTGATAACCTGACTTATGCGACTACCTGTCTTATGTGACCTTATTGTGTCTCTCCCCTTGAAGGTCACATAAGACAGGTTTGACTGTATACCTGCATTTTTGGTGCCATGTGACTGCTTTATGCAGAGGGAAAATGAGTGCCAAAAAACCACATCAATATAACTTACAGCAGCTTTCTGCATTACATGTACTTTTGTTCTGCATTGAGCAAATACCCTTAGCCCATTCCTCAATAGCATATTCTTGTTTTAAGCTACCAATTATTCTGCTAGCCTGCGAGGGATACAAACAATACTTCTTATAGTTTGTAATACTTCTTAGAGCTGAATTCAGGTTTTACTGTACCGGTACATACTTTGAAAGTGACATGATTTGATTTCTATTTGTGTTTAGACAATAGTTTTGGTCAAGGTCAAATGGTCAAACTGAAATTGCTATTGAATATTAATCCCTAAGGTGTTTGACTAGGATAAGATTATAAATCCTTTGCAAACAGTGTAGACCCAGTTCAGAGGGCTCCTTTAGGAGCCCTCTGATCTGGGTCTACATTGTTTGTCATACTTGTAATGTTTTCAGGACAAACTCTTGAAGTAAAATAAACTGGTCATTTTTTCAGTTAAATGGAGTTCATTTGAAAATACAGCACCGTAATGGTCAAACGTAAATATTTATTCACGGCATCAGATCATGATTCACATTGCCAACAGCTGCTTATATTTGAAAAAAAGTCAAAATACAGATAGGTATTAGATAGCAAAATATGACGTCAATAAAGCGTCACCCCAATCTGTGCAGAGTGTAGGGTAGGGTATCTCTGGACATACATTGACGTATAACAGCTGATTTCAGCATGTACATTAATTGTGATTGTCCAATCGGAAATCTACCAGATGTTGCCTTAGGCACGTAGACTGTATTTTGGTTTCGGTTGTTATTTATTTGGTCGTATCACAATTGTTGTGTGGTATTTCTAGCCGTATGACATCAAAATCAATGAAATGCGTAGGTGTGGAATTTCTTTCGTAAATGTGTGCAGTAGTCATAAAACTTAACTGTTATGTGCGGACTGTCTGGACAAGTACTACCCATCCATAAATGCTGGTTTAAATCATAGCCTTGTTTAGACATACACCACCATATATAGGAATGTTCCACTTATTGTCAACCTCTGAAGTAGTAGGCTGGTTTTTTTTGCTTAAAATAAGATCAAAGTAAAGTAGAAAACTCTCATATAAGGATACAGAAATGGATGGCAGAAACATACTTCAACCCATTACCCTGTTTCTAGTTTTAAAGATATATGTGATCACTTTAAGCAGGTTGAAAGTAAAGCAGAATGTGCCTTAAGGCGCATTCTGCTTTACTTTCAGCCTGCTTTAAGCTATTATCTGCTAGAATATAGAAGATATTTCTTAAGATTTTTATTTGTGACAGTAAAAATTGGAACTATTTTCTTCGGTAGAAGAATTAATTAAAGACGAAAAAAGGCATATTTATCGGGTAATGGGTTAATTAACAAACATTAACCAAGTCTATCCATCATCTCTGAGTGTTTGACCAGGGTCTGGACTGTCTAACAAAATTATACATTTTGTGCAATTTAAAATAGTAAACATCTCATGAGGTGGCAGCTTGTCCAGATCTACACCGTTTTCAATACTATAACTTAATAAGTCTTATTTCCTCATGTCACAGCTCATAATTATCATATATGTATAAAATAAGATTCTGTAGACTTTGACAAAATGCTGCAATTTGCCAAAGGTCTAGATCTAAACTGCATGCAAATATTCTTTTCTCTCTATACATAATTATGCTAGGACGAAATGGGCTATAAATAAACCTGCTTACATTGAGCAGGTACAAATATAGGCGTTACATGCCAGTGTTTGTGTATGTTGTGTGTAAACAAGGTCTGCATTTGTACCAGAGGCAGCCTTGCCGTGGTTATCTGTATCCGCAAAACTTTCACATTTATCATACCTCCCCAGAGGGGAACTGGTACAAGTAAACTGGTTATTGTTCTGTTACCATGAACTGTTGTAATGTCAAACCTATATAACCCTTCTTCTGCAATTAGCGAATATTTAAAACAGTGTAGACCCTGATCAGACAGCTCCTGAAGGAGCTGTCTGATCAGGGTCTGCACTGTTTTCTTATAAGATCTGTCTGACATGAGTCTACACTCATTCCTGGGGAAGATGTTTCTTTGTTAAATCGGTCAAAGTAATAGTTCCAATGATGGATGTTCGTAGTGAGTTGAGTTTATGAATATTCGGTGAGAGAGGGGACAAAATTCAGGCTACTAGCCAGGCAGTTTCTTATTGGCAGGACTTTGGGTCAGTCATTTGTCAACCTGATACCAAGCGCACAATCAAACTTTTGTTAGGGTAAGTATGCCCTTAATGAGATTGGGCCAAGCTAGATGTGGGTCAGTGATGATCGGGACTCTACATAGAGAGATTGGCCCTTCAGAGCAGATGATGGTCTGTACCGTTCCATGCTCATAACAAATTATACAGACAGCAGGGCTCTAGATAAGAGGGAGTTATTTCACCAAATCAAACATTTTCTTACTCATTTCAGCACCAAATCCTATGATGTTACTACTCATTAGAATCGCCTCTTCGAGGTGATTCTAATGAGTAGTGACGCCATAGGGTTTAATTCAGAAATAAAGATTTTAGTTTTTGAAAAACTACCGATATCTGGTGCTCTGAAATTATACAGACAGTCAATTGACAAGAAGGCTGATCACACTGGCAGATGTCAATAGGGATATACTGCCTGAAGTGTCTGCTCAAAAACCTACAAATACACAGTATTGATTCATACAGGTGACAGCTTAATGCAGGACAAAGGTAAACCTCCAACATCTACAGGAGAGGAAATATCAATGTATAGTTTGAAACAGTATTTATATAAATTAATAAGAATCTCTAGCAGAGTTCAAGGATCTAGTGGGTCCTACTTTGCAGCTTCAGATATATGATATCATTGATATGCCATAGAAACTTGATTGAAATTTTATATAGTCCTTCACTGAAGAAAATAGTTCCAATTTATACAGCACAAAGATTACAGTCTTAAGGCACATTCTGCTTTCCTTTTAACCTGCTTTAGGTGGTCACCTATCTTCAGTACTAGAAACAGGCTATGGGTTGCAGGGTAAACAAACAAACTTTGAGCTGGTAGTTGCTGCAGAGAAAGCCTGTAAGCTAATTATATTGAACTTAGTAAAAGTGGGATAGTTCTAATCTGCCAAAATCCATTAATAGGGAGAATTACAAGTACTGGTTAAACTTAATGCATGTTTCTGTCAAGCCCAAACTTAATGCATCATACTAATGTATGGTATTTATTTTTTATCCAGCATAAAGCCAGAGGCTAGACTTTGTTGATCGATTATGATGTACTTAGGGATCGGCAAAATCAACTGATAGTCGTGCTGTTTTTAGCATTATAAGATTGTATTATCATTTCAGAAAAACCTTCACATCCTGCTGTCCTGCCCTTCCTGTATTGTCACACTGTTATAACTCTCTGAATGTTGAATAAATGTTTGTTAAGCCATTCACCCCTGAAACTTTTAATGAAAAAAGGCCAGTTTCCTCATGTGATATCAGACAGAATCTTTAAGAAAACAGTGCAGACTCTGATCAGACAGCTCTCTCTTAGGAACTATCTAATCAGGGGTTGTATTGTACACTACAGCAGATTTAGATAGGTTAACTCTTTGCATGCTTAACCCTTTCCCCCATAGAAGCGACTTTTAGCGTATTTAAAGTATTCCTCCGCTGAAGAAAATAGTTCCAGTTTATACTCTCATGAACAATTACTATTACAACTATTTTATATAGCCTAGCAGATTTTAGCTTAAAGCAGGCTGAAAGTAAAGCAGAATGTGCCTTAAGGCACATTCTGCTTTACTTTCAACCTGCTTTAAGTGGTCACCTGTCTTTAAAACTAGAAACATGCTATGAGGTAAAGGGTTAAGGGGCGTGTTCCCAAAATATTTAAAAGTTTAACAAACGGTGCAGACCCATTTCGAATTGCTCCTGAATGAGACCTCTGACATGAAATGGGTCTACACTCTACAGTGTTTGTAAAGGATGCTTATATCTGATTCCAGCAATGTAAAGGGTAATGTCTGGCCAGAGTTGCATATCTTCTTTTGAAACTTTGTTGTAAACAAGTAAATTTTGTAAATAAAATTTGCATAATTAAAAGGGCATGTTTATTGTGCTGATAGACTAGGACTCCAGAACAGGGGAGAACATGTATATGTATTCCTTAATGTCTGCACCAAACCCTGTGGTGTGACTATTCATTAGAATCTTCTAAGATAGGAGCTTTCTGCATTTCTGTTGTCCTGCATTAAGCAGTCATTTCTCTTAAAGCTCTTTAAATGTCTTGATTGAACGGTTAATATACAAGGAGAACAAGTGCTTTTGAACTGAAAAAAAACCTATGCAGATTTCTGGTTTTCGGGAGTCTTGAAATTGATTTTCAGAGGTAGGATTGTCAAGTACTTCACTATGTGTACTGAGTTCAGATAGGACAAAATACCAACAAGTTCAGACTGAGGTTCCTGGTCAAGATCAGGTCAAGTTAAGACTGAGTAATTGTAAAAACAAGTCGGTGCTTCATCACACAATGCTATACTTGTATGTTCTGACTAATTAAAACTGTCTCTTTAAGAGGATTTTGATGAGTAGTCACAGCATAGGGTTAGGTGGAGAAAGAAAGACTTCATCTGTTTAATTAATAAATATATGAAATTCTCCCCATATCTAGAGTTATAGGAGAAAAAGACATATTCATGTTGAAGCCAAGAAAATACACTATAATCTTTGTTGGCAGGACTTCATTTTTCATGTGCCAACTCCAATGTAAACATTAGAGGGCTATGAAGCATAAATTCACCCCCTTGAGCTAGGTGGGGGAGGTAGTAAGTTGGCATCCAATTAGATAGCATGTAGTGTATTACTGCCAAGTATAGTTAGTATACCCAAAATAGGATGTTTGCAAACAATGGTGACCTATATGGGAATATGATCATTGCAAAGGAGAGGTGTAGACAGACTTTGAGACACCTGGAAGCTAGATGCAGGATAAACGTCGTGCAGAACGCTCCAAAGAAGCAGTTATACGAGTCAGTACTGTGTCCCAAGTTTTAGGAATCTTATGGTACCACTGCAAACAGTTTTGATCCAGATAAGACAAGGAGTAACTTAATTGGCCTTCTCATCAGGATCCAAACTGATTGACTAACATAATTGAACAAATTTCTAGAAAATTCCAATTTTAGAATTGTAGCAGAAAAACAACAATAATGTTTACTGTTTCAGACAACAGTATCACTGAACAATGAGAGAACTTCAGAGAAGTATATATACTTGTCTCTGCTGGGCTCCAGACAAGCGGGAGTAAACTGAACAAATTAAACATTTTCTCACTTGTTTCAGCACCAAATCCTATGGTGTTACTACCTCATTAGAATTGTCTCGAAGAGACAATTCTAATGACTAGTAAGTTAGTAACACCATAGGGTTTAATGAAGAAATAAAGGTTTTAGATTTTGAAATACTCCCCTTATCTGGAACCCTAGCTGCTAGTAATTGCATTAGGGGGTTGCTAAGTAAATTTAAGATATGTCGCAGATATTGCGACATTAGGTTTCCACTCAAATTAGTAATTGTCTATTTTAGTCATAACTTGCTCTCAATTGTAACATTGTATTGGGTCAGGTTGTTTTGTTCTATTTATAGACAAGCCATTGATCACGTTTACCAAAACATGATTATAAACCGAACTCATACGGTACTAGTTGAATTTAGAGCATGATTTTGCTCAAAACTTTAGGTTTCCATGAAATTTCCCCACAGAAGTGTCTTTGTGTGGCTTTACATAGAAATGCCTTTGCACACTTCTTGCCTATATCCTGATAAAGAGGTATAGGAAACATGTTCTATATTTTGACTTGGGCTGCTTATAAGTTATATTATAAGTTTATAACCCATTACCCCATAGCCCAGGACAGGTGACCACTTAAAGCTGGATGAATGTAAAGCAGAATGCGCCTTAAGGCGCATTCTGCTTTACTATCATCCTGGTTTAAGCTACCATCTGCTAGGACGTTTTTCTTATGGTGCATATTCATGACTGTATACAAGTGGAACTATGTACTTAAAATAAATGGAGGAATGAATTAATTTATTGAGTAATGGGTTAAGCATTCACCTGTCTCAAACTGCATTTCTGTTTAAAGCAAATACGGTTACAAAGATTGGGACTCTACAAGTTATTGGATTCTGACAGTAAATAAATCATGAGGTCATTATCTGAGGTGTACAGAGACCTGACCTAGTTTTATCCCAGTAGAATGGAGTCAAATTATTCGCCTGTTTACCGATATAGGGTTCGCTTTATATCTATTAGACTAACTGACATACCGGAGAACTCCTGGGGTTTCAGTCGGGGTAATGTTATATTTAGCTATATATGTGTATAAACAAGATGGAATGTGATTTCATTCATGAAAACATGTTGACATGTTACCATATACAGTTAACCCAATTTTTTTCAGTTTAGATGATAAAATGTAAAAGGACTACTCCGTGTGAACCTTACTTAGATTTCTTGCTTGATATAGGACTGTTTTGTTTTCCATATCTCAAATGTTGGTGATGGAGATTTAGTTACTTAACCAATTACCCCATAGCCTATTTCTAGTATTGAAGATAGGTGGCCACTTAAAGCAGGTGAAAAGTAAAGCAGAATGTGCCTTAAGGCACATTCTGCTTTACTTTCAACCTGCTTCAAGCTACCATCTTCTAGAAAATAGAAATTATTTCTTATGATATATATTCATTACTGTATAAATTGGAACTATTTTTTTCAGTGCTGTGGGAATAAATTAGAGGCTTAAAAATGCATATTTATGGGGTAATGGGTTAATGAGCCTCTCTTAGGGCTTTGAAAAAGTTTAAAAAACTAAAAGAGGAGATCCTGAGACTGCACCTGTCACAAAATTAGCATGCCATCACAGGTAATCAATGATGCGACTATAGGATAAACTGTGACTTATTCATTTGAATCACCACTTCACATCTTGTTTTCATTAAGACAGAAGGCTGTATTAATTTCAACTTGCTTTAAGCAGTCGCCTACGTTAATACATTGTACCAGCAGGCTGAAATATAAGCAGAAAGCTTCTTTAGGAGTTTTCCTGTTTTACTTTCAGTCTGCTTTAAGAATCCACCTGGCAGGATGCAGCGCAAATTCCTAATGCTTTTCAACAGGGTATGGTAGACTAGCATTAAAAGTTATCTCTATGAGTAATTGGAATTGAATAAGTAAATGTGCTAAAAGGTACTTCAATGGAGGGAAGGGTTAACCCATTACCCCATAGTGTGTTTCTAGTTTTGAAAACAAGTTACTACACATGTACTTAAAGCAGTTTAAAAGTAAAGCAGAATGTGCCTTACGACACATTCTGCTTTACTTTCAGCCTGCTTTAAGCTATAATCTGTTAGGATATAGAAAATAGTTCATACGCTACATTTTCATGACTGTTTTATATGGTGACAAGTTTATACTACTCTAATTTGAATAGCTCTTACTCAATCATCACAAAACTTGTCACCATATATGCACAGTGTTTATGGGCATCATGTCATGCCAAGTTTGGTCACTAAACCATCCCAGATTAACATAGTCACTCTTGTTTAAATCCTTTTGAATACTGGAGCCATTTACTTATTGAAGACTTTGCAATCAGTTTAGATTCAGATCTGACCTCATGTTTGATGGGGCCAGATCAGGATCCAAACAATTTGAAAGAATTGGCACTCAGAAAGATTTCTACTTTTAATGTTTGGAGAAGCCAAAAAGCGACAGACTCAGACTTTCAGCTGAAGACATATTATGTAAGAAGATGACATTTATTAAGTATTAAAAGGTTAAAGTTGTTATACGTTTATTGCAGAACTTTAAGCATGTCAGTCATTTTGTTTGAAGAGTTTATTGTCGAATTCGGCCCTGACTTTCATACTGCCTTGACAGGAGTATTTCCTGACAGATTGACACTCTTGTTAAAAGATTAATAAAGACCGGATGAAATAGGAGAGAATGGAAATTTATTTCAGTTTTCAAGTAAATTTGATATAAAGTTGTCTGCTGTCACACAAACTCTTAACCCATTGCCCCATAAATACACCTTTCTACGTCTTTAGTTTATTCCTCAACTGAATAAAATAGTTCCATTTTATATAGTCATAAATATGTTTGGTAAGAAATACTTTGTATATCCTAGTAGATGGTAGCTTAAAGCAGGCTGAAAGTAAAGCAGAATGCATCTTAAGGCACATTCTGCTTTACTTTCAACCTGTTTTAAGTGGTCACCTGTCTTCCAAACTAGAAACAGGCTATGGGGGAATGGGTTAAATTGCATGCTGGGTAGTTGTTTCGCAACCATTTTGAAAATAGAATTTCTTTAATTTCTTTAGAAATAGTCAGTGTCAAATAGTTATGATCCTGATGAGACGCTGCGTTAAGAGGCATCTCGTCAGGATCCAAACTGTTTGCAAAGGTTAATAAGTTATATTTTGTTACACTGAACAGGTCACTGTCTAAATATAGAGGTCCGTTACACAACATTTGTTGTATGAACTGATTAGTTTTATTTTGACTGGTTATAACCCTATGGATGTCGGTAGGGAGTTGTATTTACCTCTGCAAACAGTTTGGATCCAGATCAGACGCCAAGTAACTTGGCGTCTGATCTGGATCCAGACTGTTTGTAATTTGGAATTGTATATCAGCAAGAAGTAGGGGAAGAGTTAATCTCAATTAAAGCAGACATCGTTTTTGAATAGACATTATAAGGGATTTAAATTTTGCAGGTTAAATAACAGGACTTAAACAGTCTTTCCCTTTGTAAATAGTATGGATTCTGATGAGACCCCAAGTAAAGTAACATAGAGACTCATGATAAAGGATCTAAACTGTCTCAGGGCTCCAGATAAGGAGAGTATTTCTAAAACTGAAATCTTTATTACTGAATTAAACCGTATGGTGTCACTACTCATTAGAATCGTCTCGAAGAGACGATTCTAATGAGTAGTAACAGCATAGGATTTGGTGCTAAATGAGTGAGAAAATGTTGGATTTGTTCGGTTTACTCCCTCTTATCTGGAGCCCTGCTGTCTTACACTCAGACTGTCCCAGGTGTTTTGAAAAGAAATTTTAGAAAAAATCCTCAGCAGATGACAAATAATGCAGACAGGTTATCAAGTGCAGGTAACAAAGGACAGAGAAAAGAAATGTAAACACTTTATACCGTTGTCCCGCAGTAAACATATTTCAACCAGATTTAGGACCATTACCATCTCTTTGATAATTGATTAAATGATGTCACTCCCAAAAACAGTCTTTCGATCTAAATGCAGGACAAAAGTTAAGTAGAGAGCGTTGATATATTTTATCACTTCCATTTTACATCTTCATATTTCACTTTATACAGTCATGAGCTATAGTGCATCATATATGAAATAGTTTCCTTGTCGAAGCAGATATATTGTAGCTAAATAAAGCAAGTTGAAAGAAAAGCAGAATGCGCGGTTCCCTGTCTTCAAAACTAGAAACAGACGCTGGTGTAAATTATGGGATAACAAGTTTGTACTATTTATAGCAGTTAGGGCTCATAATGGAGGAAAGTGTTAACTTGTTGGACTATACCCATACATATTACAAGTTTGAATGGCAGCATGTAACACTTAACCCATTCCCCCATGAATACGCCTTTTTACGCCTATGATTTATAGCTCCACTGAAGAAAATAGTTCCCTTCTTTACAGCCATGAATATGTATCATAAGAAATATTTTCTATATCCTAGCAGATGATAGCTTAAAGCAGGCTGAAAGTAAAACAGAATGCGCCTTTGTGCTTTCTTTAAAACTAGAAACAGGCTATGGGGTAATGGGTTAAAGTTACCAACAGTTTTTGCAGAACAATGTTCACCCTGTTGACTTAAGCTTTTTCCAAGAATTTCATATGATAGAAACAGGGTAGATAATCAATATTGTGTTCCATGGATACAGAATCACAGATTAGCCCAGTCAACCATGACAACTGAAAATATCTATATACTAGTAGACAGGCCAGTTTCAATTTGCAGTGCATATCTTACTCAAATACATTCCTGTGCATCATCAGAATTTTAAAAAATCCCCTAGTCAGGCCACTGGTAAGGTGGGGGATTGAACTCACAACCCCTGGTACCGTAGTCGAGTGTGTTTTCATTGGACCACTACCCGCGGTATATTGTTGTTTGTCCCTTGTTTGGTGGGGGTATTGGGCTCTAAAAACTAGGCCTGGGTCCCAATTGGCTCCTTTCCCAAAATAAAACTGAAAATATCCATGCAGATCAGGATGTGAACAGTTTTCATTTGCTGTTGTTTGTTAGTTGATAAAAGGTTATAAACTTCTGGTCTCTAGAAAGGTCAATTGTAAAGCAGAGTTCCTACTCTGGATTTGAACCAATCGGGTAGTGACAGTTTGTGTATAAACATAGGCTCGTTGTTTGGTACAGAACTAGGCCAAAACATTCGCACTATAGATATGAGTAACAGACAGCCAGCCGCTCTGCACCAGTAACTGTCAATACTGTTAGGTCATATACTAATTATGACCAGTCAGTTACACACTTTTAGGGGCTAGTTGGTGTAACGCCAGGTGGTACCTTAAAGCAAGATGAAAGTAGAGTAGAAAGCTCCAAAGGTGCTTTCTGCTTTATTTTCAGCTTGCTTTAGGCTAATAACTGTATAGTAACCCATTACTTCATAGATACACATTTTGGTATCACGTGCTGTAGGCAGAAGTGACACTTGGGGATCTGTCCGACTGTCTTTCGGTCCGTCACGCTTTTTGCAGCACTCCTCATAACTCCTGTTCTACTGAAGCTTTTAAGATGAAACTTCATTTATGGAAAGAGCCCGACAAGTGGAAGTGAATTGCACAAGGGTCATAACTCTTGCATCAATATTGTGAGAGTAATTCCCCTTTTCAACATTTTCTTTTCTTGCAGATTTTCTCTGTTATACTGAAGATTTTGAAATTAATTTTATTAATGGAAAGAGATTGACAAGTGAATGTGTCTTGCACAAGGTTGATAACCCTAGCAGCAATATTTTGAGAGTTATTTCCCTTTGCCATATTTTCTATATTCAGCAAATAACTTCTGTTCTACTGATGCTTTTCAGGTGAAATTTCTTTTGTTTATACATTTAGTTTAAACAGTATTTATTTCAAATGTTTTACATACATTGTGTCATATTTACAGAACATAATGTCAAGTAAGCTTTATACATTTAAGCAGTGTCTTGTATCAAGTCCATGAGAGAGCCATGATAAGTATGCTAAGAAATATTTTCAATCTTTTAGCAGATGTTAGCTTAAAACAGGCTGAAAGAAAAGCAGAATGCGCCTTAGGCGCATTCTGCTATTCTTTCAACCTGTTTTAAGTGGTCACATGTCTTCAAAACTAGAAAAAGGCTATGGGGTAATGGGTTAATGCAGTTTCAAGCTACAACCAGGCTTGCTATGCTATCAGCAACATTTCATTTGAGTGGGCATGAGAGTGGGGCTTTACTGTAGTGGGTTATTGTATAGACATGGTGTTTCTATTGATGTTTATTGCCTGCAACCCAAATGACATAATTATTTATATACTATTTATAATACTGCACTTATAGTATTATAGACTCTTCATGCAGCTATGCAATGATTGGCTGATTGCTATATAGTTTCCTGCTTTATTACGTCCAGTCATGTAGCAGTTACCTGTCTAAGCCATTTCCTCCATTTTATTTAGTCATAAGTGCAAACTATGATATATTAAATAATTCTATGTTTAAAGTAGATGGTTGCTTATAACAAGAGAAGTGTAAAGCAGAAGGCTCCTACAGGAGCTCCTACTTGCTCACATAATTATATCATTTAACGACAGCTATTAAATCTTTGAACCCTAGTCACACATATCATTTGCAAACAGTGAGGAGTATACACTATGCAAACAGTGTTGACCCTGATCAGAGGGCTCCTTCAGGAGCCCTCTGATCAGGGTCTACACTGTTTGTTATTTTGACATATATTGTAAAAATCAGCCCTAAAAAGTAAAAATGGACTTTTAATACTAAATTGAAAACTAGAATTGCCCATTTGAGATTTCAGGGAGGAAAGAGTTAAAGGTGCTCTAAAGACTCACCAACAGGTGGCTGCTGAATGCAGAACAACAGAAATGATAGTATACTGGTAGCAA
The DNA here is from genome assembly GCA_922989275.2 of Gari tellinella. Lineage (NCBI taxonomy): Eukaryota > Metazoa > Mollusca > Bivalvia > Cardiida > Psammobiidae > Gari > Gari tellinella. The sequence goes on from OV277866.1 coordinate 55,642,299, forward strand.
TTCTCAGCCTAAAACCAATACTTTAAACACTATAATAGACATTGGTCATTAATGTAGTGCATGACAGATTTCATGAGAGAAATTCACTGTTAAAAGTGTGTGTGTTAGTTAAATGGTGCATATACATTACCAGTTGACAGTGCGATACAGAGTGATGTATTTAGCTCGAGACGTTTTTGGCGGAAATAGCCGATCTGACGAGCGCCTTGGCACGAGTCTGATCGGTTGTTTCAGCCAAAAACGTCGAGAGCTAAATGCAACACTCTGTTGCGCACTGCCAATTGGTAATGTGTTTATTATATGCCTTGAATACAAACCAGAAACAACTAAATAGTTGTTTAAATAATTTTATATCCAAAATTTATTAGTTATTTGAAGCAGAACAAGAATTTTGTATGCCACAAAGAAGAACACGGCACTCGTACATGTACGTAAATGATGTCACGTTAAATCCAAAGCGACGTCAGAGTAAAATACAAAGTGGCTGATACAAGGTGGCTGATATAGACTCTTGTATTTTACTCTGCAGATACACGCGGAAACGCTCGATATCATTCGAAGGCATTTAATAAAGTAAATTACTTTTAAACTCCCTCTTTCACAAACACTATGCTATAGAAAACTGTTTTCCCAGGTGTTTAGCAGGTAGATGCTTAAACAGCAGGATGAAAATAAAACAGAAAGCTCCTTAACCCATTACCCAATAACCAGTTTCTAGTGTTGAAGACAGGTGACCATTTAAAGCAGGTTGAAAGTAAAGCAGAATGAACCTTTAGGCATATTCTGCTTTAAGCTATCCTCTGCTAGGATAGAGAATATAATTATTCCTTAAAAGCATCATGTTTATGACGTTTTAATTGAAACTTTATTTTTAGCAGAGGAATAAATTAAAGGCGTAAAGGGTGTATGTATGTATGGGGTAATAGGTAAGCTACTGTCTGCCTTCATACTTAAGCAGTGAATCTTAGCTGTTAACCCATTACCCCATAAATACGACTTTTTACGTCTTTCGTTTATTCCTTCACTGAAGAAAATAGTTCCAATTTATACAACTATGAATATGAATAATGAGGAACATTTTCTATATTCTAGCTGATGGTAGCTTCAAGCAGGCTGAAAGTAAAGCAGAATGTGCCTTAAGGCACATTCTGCTTTACTTTCAACCTGCTTGAAGTGGTAACCTATATTTAATACTTGAAACAGGCTATGGGGTAATGGGTTAAGAGAACGTGAGAGTCACAGTATGTTGGAGTACGTGAGAGGCACAGATAGTGTGACTCGACTACTGTAATGTTATTATATTTAGGTCGGGTGTTTATGTTGATGTTATAGAATGTGGCCTAGATGATGTATACCTATGTACCAATACTGCACATAGTTATACATTCTTCATGTGGTTGAGCAATAATTGGCTAATAGTTGCATCAAGTTTGGCTCCAGATCAAATGCTAATGAGCATGCAGATGTTGTTCATTATAGAGTCATGGGCATATCAGACTTTGTTCTGAACGGCTCATTGAGCTTTAAACATAATAGTGACGAGTTTATTGATCATTTACAAACAGTATCCTGTGCCGAATTCACTTGTCCTATGCAAATAGTGTTGGAACACTCTAATCAGGGTCTTGACTGTTTGTCATTTTGCAATTTATTGCAACAAACAATCCTATGCCGTCAGAAATAGATTCGTCATAATTGGGAAGAATAATTCTCCATTTGAATTTCAGTTGATACAAATGAAACTGTTTGATTGTAAAAACAAATAATTGTCAGATATAGTTTTACGAAAGAAAAAATTGCTAGTTAACTTCAGAACACAAAATTCCATGATGAATAATTAGGCTTTACACTTGAGTCTGGGTTAGATGGCAAAATAATGCAAAGTTACAGAACAATTTAAAGGAATGGAAAATGCAATCCTCTGAGAACTTGCTGCATGTAACTTTTGCCCTGGGTCAAAGGTTATAAATTGTTTGAGTTTATATATAGTCTGAAATCGTTCTCAAGCATTTGATTGGTCACATTTGAGCTTTTGCTAGCAAAAACTCAAATCTGACCAATCATGCAAATGCTTGAGAACGATCTCTGAGACTCGTCTCAAACTCTTTAAATTAGTCTATTAATTAGGATAACCCACTGCACTTATTGCGCAATTCTGCACATCTAATTAATATATAGATGTGACATTAATTGTTATTAATTTTTTCTGCATATAAATTAAGCATGTCTTAGCAGATGTTTGATAAAATTTGAACTAGTCATTATTCATATATGCACTCTTTGCATGGTAACCCATTACCCCATAACCTGTTTGTAATATTGAAAAATAGGTTGCCAAGTAAAGCAGGTTGAAAGTAAAGCAGAATGTGCCTGAAAGCACATTCTGCTTTACTTTCAGCCTGCTTTAAGCTATTATCTGCTAGAATATAGAAAATGTTTCTTTTGATTCTTATTTGTAACAGTATAATTTGGAACTATTTTCTTCAGTAGAGGAATCAATTAAAGATGTAAAAAGGTGTATTTATCGGGTAATGGGTTAATGACAGTCAGGTCTCCTGACCTACTCCTGGACTTATATGGCCATGCTATTTACTCAACTTTGTTTATCTAACATATGTTTGCTATTTTTGTTTCATACAACTTTTTTTTTTTTTTACACTAAGGCTAATCCTATCACAAATCTGATAAATTCAATAATATTTAATTGAGTTTCAATCCAATCATGCATCAAATGGTATTTGATTGGAATTACAATCACCACACTCCAACTGTGATAAAGGCATCTCATATTAGCTAAAAGAAAAACAAAAGTAAGGCAGAAAGCTCCTATAGGAGCTTTCTGCTTTGCTTTTATTTGCTTTCATTAAGATGTCATCTGTATTCAACACCATCAACAAGATATAGTCTTGGCACTTTTCTGGAGGAGCAAAAAGGTAGACCTCAAGGCGTCATATTGCCCTTATGTGGAAGATAGGTTTCAAGAGAGCTGGAAGAGCTCAAGAGCCACAAGGGGTAGAATTTGCAAATAGTTTGGATCCAGACTTTTAGCCTTATCTAGGTATATACTGTTTGTCACTTTGACCCTTTTTCCGGAATTGTACAGTGGAATGATTTATCATGTAGAATCCGAGCAGATGCCAGTTTTGTAAAGGATTACACACTTGTTTAAGAAATTTAAAGGGTTTGATTTGGCACTGGCAGATTTATTACAGAAATTGCAAGCATTAGCAATGTATACTGTAAAGTTTTTTTCATCTCTCAAAAGATTATATAGGCTTGTTTTTTGTCAGATACCAGCAAGGTGGCTGCTTAAAGCAAGATGAAATTAAAGCAGAAAGCTCCTGGTGGAGCTTTCTGCTTTACTTTCATCTTGCTTTAAGATGCTGCTTGTCGTTTAAAGTAATCAGTAAGTATTCCATGGAGAGGTTGTAAAAGTGAGACTTTCCTGTAAATTTCAAGGATATATAGGGGTATCACAGGCCGGCAAGGCCTTCATTATGAACATTGGGTTTGAGAATAAATAGTAGAGGCTGACTTAACCCATTACCCCATAGCCTGTTTCTAGATGTATAGATAAGTCACCACTTAAAGCAGAATGTACTGTAGGCACAAACATAAAAAGGTCCTATACTAAGAGGAGTATGTAATTGCTTATCCCATTACCCAATAAATACCCCTTTTTATGCGAAAATTTATTCCTCCACTGAAGAAATAGTTCAAATTTATACAGCCATGAATATAATATCATATGAAATAGTTTCTTTATTCTAGCAGATGGTAGCTTAAAGCAGGCTTAAAGTAAAGCAGAATGTGCCTTAAGGCACATTCTGCTTTACTTTGAACCTGCTTTAAGCGGTCACATTTCTTCAAAATAAGATCGAACAGGCTATATGGGGTAATGGGTGAAAAGGCAATTTTCTCAGCTAGAGAAAGGGTAAATAAGGTCGCTGGTGAGACTTGGGTAATAAAAGTGATGCACATTACACTGGCTTTTGTCTGGAAGTTTAATCAGTCTAGATACAGATTTCTCTAGAGTATTTCATTTGGCCAGAAAGTTTTTATTTATACTTAAAGGGATTACTGACAGGTTATTTTATGGTAGAATTAAATTATATAACGACTGGTTCAGTTTAGACATGAACTGTGGACTTATCAGGAGAAATGTGGAAAGGAATTCGGTTAATATCTAGAAGAGTATTTTGATACAACCTGACACAACCATATATATACATGTCTTTATACTATCCTTCATTATCTTAACCCTTTGAACCCTAGTCCCGCATATAGGCATCCTTTTCAAACAGAATATATGTGAAAAGTGCACTTGTCCTATGCAAACAGTGAAGATCCAGATCAGAGGGCTCCTTAAAGAGCCCTCTGATCTGGGTCTTCACTGTGTGTCATAATGCAAAACATTGACAAAAACAACCCTTAAAAGTCAGAAATGGACTAGACTAAAATGGAAATTTGGGTTGTCCATTTGAAGTTTTAGGATGGATAGAGTTAAACCCTTATTCTGAAGTGTATATTGATGCTTTTTGAAAACAGTGTAGACCAAGAGCACACAGCTCGAAGCTGTCTGATCTGTGTCTGTCAGGGCTCCAGATAAGGGGGAGTAATCTGAACAAATCCAACATTTACTCACTTATACAGCACCAAATCCTATGGTGTTACTACTCATTAGAATCGTCTCTTTGAGACGATTCTAATGAGTGGTGACACCATAGGGTTTAATGCTGAAATAAAGATTTTAGAGATTGAAATACTCCCCTTATCTGGAGCCCTGGTCTGTTCTGTTTCCTTGTAGAAATCTGAGCACCTATCATAGGGATTTTTTTTCTTTTATTGGCCAGTATATAAGTTATGATGATAGATGTTTGTAGTGGGTGCCATTTTATTGATAAATGTTCAACAGGAGAAGAGTCTAAACCTTTACAGAGTTTGTAACATTCAAGAGTATAAAATAAATATTGTGTGAATCTTAAAACCTGAAACAAAAAAATCATAATTTTATTTTTCATATGTTGGAAGAATTTAACAAACATCATCTCCTAATAAGTGAGTTCAGTGGTACTTTATAGTATTTAGGAAAATGGTCAGAGTGTCATGTGAAACCCTTTGGGTGCATTTAGTATGCATGTGACGCAATTAGTAACTATTGATACAGAGATGAACCCACTTAACTCATTGAACCCTAGTCACGTATGCATCATTTACAAACATCATACCTTTGAGGAGTACACGTGTTCTATGCAAACACTGTAGACCCTGATCAGAGGCCCTCTGATCTGGGTCTACACTGTTTGTCATGTTGACATATATTGTAAAAATCAACCCAAAAAAGTAAAAAAAGGACTAGACTAAATTGAAAACTAGAATTGTCCATTTCTGGTTTCAGGGAGGAAGGGTTAAGTTACCGGTAAGACCTTGTTTATTTGTTGACTGCACTGTAACCTTTTCCTCCATTGCCAAAGCTGAAAAAAACCACCTATATTATCCAACTATATGTCAGGCAGCTAGATGATTGCTTAAAGCAGGATGAAAGAAAAGCTTTCTGCTTTACTTTCATCTTGCTTTAATTAAACTGACACTTATATCAAGAACTATCAATAATGACAATAAGTATTCATTTGTAGGACAGTAGCACATAATTATGAGGACAATGGTAACCTTAACCCTTTACCTGATAGCCTATTTATAGTATTGAAGATAGGTGACTACTTCAGGTTTCAGCCTACTTTAAGCTATCATGTACTAGAATATAGAAAATATTCCATATAATATATATTCATGACTAATTAAATTGGAACTATTTTCTTCAGCGGAGGAATAAATCATATTCGCTAAAAGTCGCTTCTATCGGGAAAGGGTTAAAGAGGTGTACACAGACAACAGTCTATATTATGTCAATGAGTCTAATGGGAAGTTAATTGGTATAATTCTCAAAATCTCAAAATCTGATTAGTGCTTAAAGGGATTGTTTTATTTCCAAGACTTGTTTATCCACTACAGTTCAACTTGTGATTACTGAGTGGCCATGATTGAGGAATCTTTAACCCATTACCCATTAATATGCCTTAGTACACTTTCAATTTACTCCTCCACTGAAGAAAATAGTTCCACTTTATACAGTAATGAATATGAAACATAAGAATTTTTTTCTATATCCTTGTGCAGGCCAGCGTAGGCTATCATCTGTTGGGATAAAGAAAATGTTTTGTTTTAGGAGGAATATTCATGACTGCATAAAGTGGAACTATTTTCTTCCGTAGAGGAATAAATTAATAAAATGCATAATTATCCGGTAATGGGTTAAAGATCTCAAAGCTTATTTAACCCATTACCCCATAGCCTGTTTCTAGTTTTGAAGATATGTGACCACTTAAAGCAGGTTAAAAGTAAAGCAGAATGCGCCTTTAAAGCGCATTCTGCTTTACTTTCAGCCTGCTTTAAGCTAAAACATACTTGAATATAGAAATTACTTCTTACAATTCATATTTATGACTGTATAAATTGGATGAATATATTTAATGCGCTAAAAGGCGCTCCCATGAGGAAAAGGGTTAATGAGTGGCTGCTAAACATAGGTATGACTGTGTATTCCGAAAATATTATATCTGAAACTTCCTGCATGATTGTTTGGCTTTGAGGGTGTTTGACATGACACTGGCGTAAATTATCGATACCCAAACACGGGCGTTACACAGTCAGCCCCTGTTATATGTGCCACACTATGAATAGGCTCAAAATCTCTACAAAAACAGGTGACAGCTTAATGCAGGACAAAAGTAAAGCAGAAAGCTCCTGTATTAGTACAAGATTCATATTTCATCATTATTTAAGTGGCAGCTTAACACTAGTTTAAAGGTACAGCGTTCCCTCCCTACAACGACCCTCTCAACATCGACTCCATCCTTACAACAACCCTTGCCGCATTTCCCTAAACAGGACAATTGTCTAACACTTTTACTGCTGCAATATTGTCTGTTTCAAATTGTTGTCTGCTGTTTTATCTCAAAGTTACAAATAAGTTTACATCTTGATAGAAAAAATATAATAATGAGTGACAAACAGCTTGAATCCAGATCAGACGCCGTGTTACACGGCTTCTGATCTGGATTCAAGCTGTTTGCAAATGTAAGCCAAGTCTTAATTTTCCCTCCCTAAAACGACTCCCCCGAACAGCGCACTCAACTTGTGTCTCCCATTGGGTGTCGTTGTAGAGAGGGAGCACTGTATCAGGTTTGTGATTATTCATTGCATATTCAATACTGTACAAATATCAGGTGGAAAAAAGTACCTTTAAACTGTAGACTGTCAATTCATGTCGCATTATGCATTCAATATAGGTAATATTGCATTCAATATAGGTAACAGTAAAAAAAATGCCAAAACCTTTAAATGTAAGAATACATAATGATAAGTTCATTATTGGTGAGGTGGGGATGTGTATAAAATCAATGTTTGGATTCTAAATAGACAAAACTACTTGCGCTTGTAAGACGGGTTCAACGAGGCAAGTAAATGGTTAACAATATTAACAATCTGTTAGTTTAGATAGTGTGAATGGTTTTGTGTGTGAAATGATCTGTTATATCAACCTGATAAAGGAATTCTTTATGTTCAGTACAATAGTACTTCTACTTGAGACTATTGTTACTAGCAATTTCGCTCAAGATGATTTGCTTAGTAACGTCATTGTATACAATAGAGAAATAAATAGAATAATGTCATGGCCAATTCAATTTGTTGAGTAGATAGATATTTCAAAAATAAGTGAACTTATTATTGTGACAAAGGTCATCCTATCCCAATCCTGCTCTCTAGACATTCTCTACCAATAAAACATTTAAAGACATTTCCTGACCTACTTTTGGTGGTGACACCAAACCAGGTGTAATAGCATGCAGCCCTGTGCAAGTTGTGAAGTTGCTGTTATCTTGTCTATTGAAGGAAATAGTTGGTAGCTTAAAGCAGGCTAAAAGTAAAGCAGAATGCGCATTAAGGCGCATTCTGCTTTACTTTTAACCTGTTTTAAGTGGTAACTTGTCTTCAAAACTAGAAACAGGCTGTAAGGTAAAGGCCTTTTAGGGTTTATCTTGCATGAGAACATTTAATAAATTCTAGGTCATGTCAGACCCACACCATTTATATGAGACAGTATTTATGTTATTTTTGTTAAACAGCCATTTACGTACTTAAAAAAAGATATAAAAAATGTCAAGGTCATCAAATGAATCATAAACCCTTCAACTGTGCGAGGACCTAGCACATGCATCTGTTGCAAACAAGGTTGACCCATATTAGAAGTCTCCTTCAGGACTCCTCTGACCAGGGTCTACACTGTTTGTCATACTTGTATGCAATAATGAGGAAAAAAACTCCAGACATCATAAACGGGTCGATAAAAAAATGGAAGAGTCCATTTTAAAATTAAGTATTATATAGGTTGATATACAACAGGTCCTATAATACAATGATCCTCTCGCCTCCTAAAAAACACATTACCTGTCTTCCACATTCAGCTGTTATGTAACACATATACCCTCTCCCAGTTGATGAAAATTGACTGTTAGCATGTGTGGGGCTGAACTATATTAATGTTTGCAAACAGTTTTGATCCTGATGTTTTGATCGTAACGCGGCGTCTCATCAGGATCTAAACTGTTTATCACTCTGATCCAGCTGTTTTGAAAAGAAATTTAGAAAATTCCATTTGAGAACAGTAGCAGACGACAATTTTTATCAAGGAAAAAATTCACCCAGCATGCAAAGAGTTAATGTAACAGTAACCTGGATCACCCTAATTCCTTGTCTGATTCAATAATAGCAGTTTGTTGTGTTGTTAACCATTTATAAATGAGATACCTGTGTCAAACAGTTGGGATCATATATCAGACGCCGAGTTAGTATCTGGGCGTCTGATCTGGACCCAAACTTTTTGCAATTGACAGCTTATATTTAGTTTGCGCTAATAGCATGTACAGGTTTAGTAATTGGCTAATGGAATTCTAGGTTATTATTATTTAAAGACTGCATGAGCACATATAATTTGTTGCACAAATAATACTCTCAGTTGTCAAATTGAGAAAAGATATTACTTGCATCCCCGTTTCAATTTTCAAATTAAAGAACTTTCGCTTAATTGCACTTTTTGTCCTTGCAAGGCTGAATAATTATATAGAACCTGAAATATTAAAAAGTATGTCAAACTGTGTTGAATCTGGGTCAGAGTCCTTCTGTTTTGAGTCTCCATATTTTAACCCTTTACCCAATAGTTTGATTCAAGGATTGAAGACTGGTGATCGACCACTTAAAGCAGGTTGAAAGTAAAGCAGAATGCGCCTCAAGGTTTTTAAGCTACCATCTGCTAGAATATAGAAAATATTCTTCTAAAACATATTCATGACAGTATAAATTTGAACTATTAATTTTCTTCAGTGGATGCATTAATCTAATGTGCTAAAAGTTGCTTCCATGGGGGGAAAGGGTTAGCCAATTACACCGGCATTGTAACCCCATAAATAAACCCTTTTTCACCTTTAATTTATTCCTTTTAAATATTCAGCTTTGTACAGTCATGAATATGTAGTATTAAGAAACATTTTCCATATTCTAGCGAATGGTAGCTTAAAGCAGGCTGAAAGTAAAGCAGAATGCACTTTAAGGTGCACTCTGCTTTACTTTTAGCCTTCTTGAAGTGGTCATCTGTCGTAAAACTAGAAACAGGTTATTGGTAATGGGTTTCTTCTTACTATATTACGGTAGCTCAAGGTCTGTACTAATTAAGGGTAGTTGTAGGTCTGTACTAATTAAAGGTTGCGTAAGAATGAGGTCAAACATGTGACCTGAAAAATATAGGTCAAATTAGGCTACAGTTAAAAGTTGTTATTTTTAAAACAATGATGTCAATTGTGTGGCTTGAAATTTATAGGTCAAGGCAGACTAGTCATTACAGTCAATCCTGGATTGAATAAAAATACGATGCTGAGTGGTGTTTAAGACAGGTGGTTGCTAAATGGAGACCTGAAGGGATGCAGAAAGCTCCTGAAGGAGCTTTCTGCTTACCTTCAGTTCTCCATTTAGGTAAATGCATTTGTTTGCTATTGATGTGATTCCGTGTACAATAGTTTAAGTTACGGGATATGATGATGATCAACGTAAATTTGTACATAACAATTATTTAGGCCGTGATTTATTAGCATACTCAGACTTTATTGCTTGACTTTGTGACGAGACAATTAAGGCCCACTTTTAAAAAACTAAAGCTGAACTAGAGAATTACAGCGGTTTGGTCATACTTTGAATATTTTTGAGACAAACCCTAATTATTAGTCAATGCAAACTGTTCAATTAATTATTCGGGAAAAAGGGAGGGGGCAGACATAGTCCAGTGGTAACACGCTCGACTATGATACAAGGGGATGTGAGTTTAATCCCGCGCCGGACCGATTAAGCCCTTCGGATGTGACTTTATAAACAGAGGTCAAATGAATCAATTCTCTACACTGGGCAACTGAAAGAACCAGAAAACTCTGTCAATAATAAAAGCAGGGCATCACAGTCAGGTTTTCTGTATCTGCTCTCCCCTCTCTGGGGCATTCAATTAGCCCATAGATGGCAGAAAAGGATGCTAACAAACAAACCTAACCAAACCAGGAAAAAGTATATTTCAAAATGGCATTTAATAGTGACTCAAAATGCAGAAAGTGGCAATAGAAGTTTTCTGCATTAATTTTGTTCTTCATTAAGCAGCCAACTTCTTAACCCATTACACCATAAAAAAAACGCCTTTTTACGCCTATAATTTATTGCTCCACTGAAGAAAATAGTTCCAGCTTAAACAGTGATAAATATATATCATAAGAAATATTTTCAATATTGTAGCAGATAGTAGCTTAAAGCAGGTTGAAAGTTAAGCAGAATGTGCCTTAAGGCACATTCAGCTTTACTTTTAATCTGCTTTAAGTGGTCCCCTATCTTCAGAACTAGAAACAGACTATGGGGTAATGGGTTAACAAAACTGTCTTCTTCATGGGATGGCTTTTGCACAGCTTTGACTGTACCTGTGTTCTAGCTGTAGTATGCATATACAGGAAACACTTTCCATGTTAAGTACAGTGGTAAATACGCTATTCCTACCCACTTTACGCGTTTCTTATCCGTTTCGTAAAACACGTTTCTTTACGCGTTTAAAAGAGCCCGGATGAAAGGGTGGACACTTAGCAGACGGACCCCTTAGCCGAGACTGCATTGGTATAATCGTTTATTAACGATCCGTTGAAACGGGTTAAAATTGTTAGGCGTTAACCGTTCACTATGCGTTTCTTACGCATAGATTAACACGTAAATGGGTAGGAATAGCCACTGTATAATGTTTTGGCGACTTTATGTCAAATTGACCTGCTGTATAAATTAACTGAAATAATTATTGGATGGGCACCCTAAAAAACGATTTATATTGAGTCCTACAATCTCTCAAAACATAGAATATGTTTGGTTGTAAATGAAGGTTTGTTGCTTAAAGCAGGATGAAAGTAAAGCAAGTACTTTACTTTCATCCTGCTTTATTTAGGTGCCAGATGTCTTTACATCATCACTGAGCGTTAATTTGAGGGGTGGTAATAATGGGACATTATACTGTATGATTTGTAGAGATCTCTGGAAGTTAAGAAGTCTTCATGATCTGGAAGTTAAAAAGTCTTCACACTATACTTCACAGTGTCGTCTCTTTTAAAATACAAATTGACTTTGTAACTATTAATGCTTCTTCTTTGCCATGATAATGGCCTCAGGATACTTTTCTTGCATCCATCCAGATAGCTGCTTAAAACAGGAACTTTCTGCTTTTATTTCATCCTGCTTTAAGCAGCCAACTGCCTTAAACATTGAATAGATATATAAGAAAAGGGTTAAAAAGCAGGGTCAGACAGTCTGTATACATAATTATAATAAATCTTGTGGTTTTATACTAAATAAAACAGGGAGTCAGAAAACTGTAAATTTTGCATGTTTCAATTTTGTGTGGAGTAAACCTGACAGGAATGATTAAGCACATATGATAATATTATGGAAATTAGATAAGACAAGGTCATATTTTTTCATTAAAATCTGGATGATCTGTCAGTAAGTGTTCTAAGTCATAACGTCCATGTTTCGTAACGTGATTTATGGGTTAAACTACAGTAGAACCTCTCGTTATCGACCCCTACCTTTAACCCATTACCCCATAGATTATTATTAGTTTTGAAAATAGATGACCATTTAAAGCAGGATGATTGTAAAGCAGAATGTGCCTTAAAGCACATTCTGCTTTACTTTCAGCATGCTTTAAGCTACCATCAGCTAAAATATAGAAGATATTTCTTCTCATACATATTTATAACTGTATAAAGTGGAACTATTTTCTTCATGGCAGGAATATATTAAAGCCGTAAAAAGGCATATTTATTTGGTATAATGGGTTAAAAGTAAGTGGCATCCTAATTAAAGGGTGTTCGGTAATATAGAAAGCTACTGGAGGACATGCAGCTAAATGCAGGACTAAAGTTATGCAAATAGCTCCTAAAGGAGCTTTCTGCATTACTTTATAGTCCTGTATTAATGTGTTATCAATGTGTAAGACAGACAATTTGACCTAGTTTTGAATGTCTCTATTACCATTTTAAAATAGATGCTGGTGCAGATAGAGGGATCAAGTATATCAAACGCAAATTTATGTTAATTTCAATAATTATTAAACAAGATTTTGTTAACATATATAAAAAGCGTCATTTCGAGACGATTCTATTAAATCTTAATCAAAACAAGATTTAAGGCACTATATAATTTATAGTCTGACAAAAAAGTATATTTCCTGAATGAGCTCATAATGAGTTGGTATATCCACGCATATATGCGTCATTTGCAAACAGTGTACATGTGAGGAATACACTTGTCTTATGCAAACAGTGTAGACCTTAAGGAGCCCTCTGATCAGGGTCTACACTGTTTGTTATTTTGACATATATTGTAAAAATCAACCCTAAAAAGTCAAAAATGGACTAGACTAAATTGAAAACTAGAATTGTCCATTTGAGGTTCCAGGGAGGAAAGCGTTAAAGAATTTTGTTTTCTGTTCACAACACTTACATTTATATATTGCTGACTGTTTGGTCCACTACGGTGGACATCCTCTAAGCTACTGGTGACTTTTCAATCATGGCTCAGATCCTTTGGATTTTCCGCCAATCCTATGTAGATTGACGAAAAGAGGGTCCGGGATTTACAACCAAGTGGTCACCTAGTCTTCAAAAGTTTCATAAAGTCTTCAAAACTAGAAATGGGCTATAGGTTAAAAGTTTAACACAAGTGTAACTGTATATTTACTTTGTATATTCTCATTCATCAAAGGTATAGATACACTGTATTTATGGAAATGTTTGCATTCTGATGAACATAGTTATAAAGTTATAAATAGAACAGCCTTGAACAACTGGCTTACAGCTGTCACATTTAAAGGTTTGCTTTATGCTTCTTTATATCCCATCTGTATTGAACGAAACAATCATTCAAGATAGCGAGATTCATGATAAGATTTATAGAAAGATCTAGTTAAAAACGTTTAGCACATGGCTTGGAGCTCTCGGCCAATCAGATGCCTCAAAAACCTGTGAATATATCGTTTATTTCAACAAACCATGGAATAACTAACAAACTGTTCACTTATTCCTCGCTTCCGTCATCTCAAGGCAATTTGACGTCACACTTCTAAAAACAGCTGAGGTCAGAGATGAACTGCACACGCTTCATGACGTTTTATTATGTACAGTGAGACCTAGACTTTAAAGACAATTACTACTGAATTGTGCTTACATATAGAGCTTCAATAAGCGTTATTTATGTTGGTGTTAAAGCATGCTTAATGTCTCAAACTTATCATTTGAAATAACCTTTCAATTTTAGTAAAATATTACAAACAAAATGACTTTTTCGCCTAAAACAGAAATCAGAAACGAATGGTTTTCTTGTTTTCCTCGAGCCCAAGCCAGCGCTAAATAGGTTAGACCATGGTTGCGCGCGAATAAACGACAAAGTTCTCGGGGGCTACGCCCCCTCGAACTATATCGTTTATTCGCTTGCAACCATGGTCTAACCTATACATATTGACCCTTTCTTTCACCATGTTACAGTGTTTCAGATAGTGGATGTAACAAATTAACCCACTACTCCATAAATACCCCTTTTACATCTCCCAAGTCTTTCCTCCGCTGAAGAAAATAGTTCAAATTTATAAATTTATACAGTCTGAGTCTTAAATATGCACCACAATGATATTCTACATCCTAGCAGAGTGTTATACTTCTTAATGCAGGCTAAAAGTAAAGCAGAATGAATGCACCTTAAGGTGCAATCTGCTTTACTTTCAATCCACTTTAAGTGACCACCTGTCGTTAAAATTAGAAACAGGTTGGAGCTTTAAAAATTGTTTTACTTTTACTCTACATTAAGCAGTCATCTGTCTTAAGCAGTTACCTGTCTCTTTTCTTTAGAATCATTCAAAGAATGGCAGATTAATACAAGTTTGATTGTATGCTAAACGAAAGAGAATTAACTCTTTGCATGCTGGGTAATTTTTTCGTCTGCAAAAATTGTCCTCTGCTAGTTAGGTTTGTTCTAAAATGTGATTTTTTCAAAATTTCTTTTAAATTCAGGGTAAGAATGGCAAATAGTTTGGATCCTGATGAGACACCGCATTGCACGGCATCTCATCTGAAACCAAACTAAACTGTTTGCAAAGGCAATCACTAGGTGGATATATCCGCTGTTAGCATGCAAAGAGTTAAACAATGCACTCGTTACAAAATGTACTGTTTGAAATCCATTTTATTTTGAAAGATGAAAGATGATTTCTGTATTTGACAAAAAGATAAATAACAAGTTAATGTGGCTTTAACCTTTAAAATAAAAGCCAAATGTGCATTATAATGTATTTGACGCATCAAAATTGATGTTCATTATTTTACTGTCAATCTTGTATTCAGCGGCCTCTAATTGAAGTATAGCATTGTGATCTCTAAAAACATGTGACTGCTTTAATGCTTGATAAAATAATGCAGAAAGCTCCTTGCATTATTTTGTCATGTATTATAAGCGGCCACCTCTCTTTATCAGATTCACAATACATCTTTATTCTCTCGTTGTTTATCCCAGGATTGACTGTGACCATTCAGACATAAATTGGCTAATTGAGAGGTATATGTAGTGAGACTGTAATGGTATACATAGATGTCTGGCTGGCATTGGCTGCACAGACCATGAACCATTTTCTGGACAATATGACTTTTAACCTAACCTTTACATTGTTGAATTGTCCAAAAAATTACAGTAAAGTCTCTCTATAACGACCAATGAATTGTGTTAATTATAAAGCGTTTAAGACAGGTGATCATCGACTGTTTATAAAGCAAGGTGACAGTAAAACAGAAAGCTCCTTCAGGAGCTTTCTGTTTTACTGTCACCTTGCTTTAAGCTATTTCCTGTCTTTCCTACTATCAAATAGCCTTCTTTTTATTGGCCGTAAAAGAGAGATTTTACTGTATTGTATTCTACTTGAAGTTGAGGACTCCAGCAGGAACCCACTGAATGGAGTCAACACTGTTTGCAAACGATAATTATTTACAAGGTTCCCAAAACAGTTACAGGGTTAACCTTTTCCTCGATAGCCATACATGTAAATCACAAGTATCCCATTGTGATTACAACAGATTAATTCTTAAAAAGTAAAGCATAAAGGCATGATAAAGCTCCTATTGGAGCTTTCTGCTTTACTTTCACCTTGCAGTACACCTTGTCGGCATGTTTTATACAGCATCAATGAATATCCATGCACAGTGCTACATTATGTATGGAGTAGACTATAGGTAACAGAGGTAACTCCAAGATGTTTTCTGTGGAGGAAAAGGTTAATTGAATGAGGCATACCTTTACCATTGATCTATGATGTTCAAGTTGTTACCATCCATGTAAACATGTCCATCTAATCAAACTAGTATAGTAGAACCTATGTCTACTTGTCAAGCAACTTTTTCAGGAGGTCTTCAAAGACAAGAAGTTGTTTAACCCTTTACCCCATCAAAAGCTAGCCTGTTTCTAATATTGAAGACTGGTGACCACTTAAAGCAGGTTGAAAGTAAAGCAGAATGCGCCCTAAGGCGCATTCTGCTTTACTTTCATCCTGCTTTAAGCTATCTTCAACTAGGGTATTGGAAATATTTCTTATGATTCATATAATTGGAACTATTTTCTTTAGTAGAGGGATATATAGAGGCGTAAAAATGCATATCTATGGTGAAAAGTGTAAAAAAAAAAAGCCTAGTTATTTCCCTTAATTGTACAACTATTTAATATTTGATGTGTTCCTAATGTTCCTTTATTTGTTTGTCTTTACAGGCTGGCTGTGTGGAGAGGCGGCCAAGCACATGGAAACACTGTCAGAGGAGGAAATTGGTAAACAATGCTGCAATGTCCTGAAGAAATTCCTCAAGAAAGACATTCCGCTACCTACAAAGGTTATAAGGTAAGCATATTCTTATTAGTTACAAACAGATTTGAGCATAAACTTTTCTTTAACCCTTTACCCCATAGCCTGTTTCTAGTTATGAAAACAAATGACAACTTAAAGCAGGTTGAAGTTAAACAGAAACTGCCTTAAAGGGACTCGCAACCGGATGGTGTACTTGTCAAAATAAAATAAAATACTCAAATAAAAGCAAATTTGTGGCATTATTTGGCTTCTGACATTAAAAGAATATGATCACTCCAAAAAAAGTCTCAAGAATCGTCACCGAATCTTAGATTTTTAGATATTTTCCATCGTTTTTCTATACCGACTAGTAGACGGTATAGTTGTTGTTGTTGCTTCTCTACACGAGCTCAGACATAAACCCGAGCCGAATTACGAAGTTGTATGCACTTTCGATCGCTACACATTGAAATACGTTAAATCGATCCGAGATAAACGGATAGTTCCGTGGTCCATTGGTCTAAGCGGTTTCCCCTATTTTGCCTTCTGTCCGCCAATGCCGGGCCCCGGGTTCGAATCCCACCAGAGACCAATATTTATTTTTAATGAAATACATTTTTTTTAAACAGAATTTCTTATCCTAAACTAATTCTTTACCATTTATATAAGCGTTTGACACATACCCTATTTACAAATTACTATTTTTAATGCACCATCTGGTTGCGAGTCGCTTTAAGGTGCATTCTGATTTTTTTTCAGCCTGATTTCAGGTACCATTAACAGAGCTCCAAATAAGGGTAGTATTTCAAAAACTAAAAACTTTATTTCTGCATTAAACCCTATGGTGTCACTACTCATAAGAATGGTCTCTTTGAAAATATTCTAATGAGTAGTCACACTGTAGGATTTGGTACTTAAACAAGCCAGAAAATGTTAGAATTGTTCAGTTTTCTCCCTCTTATCTGGAACCCTGCATCAGCTATGATAAAGAAACTATTTCTTATGGCGAATATTGATTTCATGACTGAATAATGTAAAATGATATTTTGTTCAGATTATGAATAAATTAAAATTTTGTTAAAAGTGGTATCTATTGGGTAATGGGTTAAGATTTGTTTGGAAAATTATGGTATTTTACTAGCATGGTGCACATGTAGAGAGACCATGACCTTTAGTGGAATATTTGCAAGTGGTATATTGGTACGACTGAATGACATGATTCCTTGAACTTGACATTTCACGTACTCAAACTTTTCATGTTCACTTGGTGACTGCAAAGGTTCATTGAGTTGTTAAGGTTTGCAACCAGAGCAGTTAGTCTGTCTCACTGCAAAGAAGTTATTCATCCAATACTCATTAAATGTGCTTTTTTATGTCCCATGAAACACAGAATGCATTTTCATGATCTTATCAGATGGTAGCGGTAACTTAAAGCAGGTTAAAAGTAAAGCAGAATGCTCCGTGCAGAGCATTCTGCTTTACTTTCAACCTGCCTTAAGTGATCACCAAGTCTTCAAAACTCTAAGAAACAGGTTATAGAATAAAGGATGAAGCTTTTTGCCTTGTAACATTAAGATGTGCATTTTATCCTAGGTTGTCAATGATAACCTATGTATGTTTTACATTAACCCCTAGCCTGCCTCTCACGATTATAGCTCCATATGCAAACAGCTTGGATCCGGATGAGACGCCGAGTAACTCGGCGTCTCATCCGGATCCAAGCTGTTTGACACTCGGACAACATTTTCAGCAATTTTGATCAACTTTGAAACTTGAAGCAGACGAGAAATATAGCTGACGACAATTTATTTGGCGGGCTAAGGGTTAATATTCCAATGAACTAGACTCCCTGTACACTTGCTGGCAGATTTCATTTATAGATATTCTTGGCGCTATATGACCAACTCATCCATCCATTTATAGATATAGAAGGGGGGTCTAGTCACTGCAGTGTTTGTCCATACACCAAAAAATTTATATGATAAAGCAAACAGTGCAGACCCTGATGAGACACACAATAAGGTGGCGTCTTATCAGGGTCTGCACTGTTTGCCAATGTCCTCTTTAGTGGACAAAAGGTGAATTATTTCTGTGTTCAGAGATTTAATTAGCAAAACAGTGCTATCTATAACATCTGCTGTGACATTAATCTATCAGCATTAGCTAGATATAGCTACCATCAGATTTAAAATTGTTGTCTGAGAGATTATTTTCGCTCAAGGGTTTTATGGAATTTCATTTCCCTATGAAGAGATAGCAAAATTGAGACTAAATAAAGGTTTTGCATTAACCTTTTCCCACATAGCATATCTCTAGTATTGAATATTATTATATAGGTGTCCACTTAAAGCAGGTTGAAAGTAAAGCAGAATGCGCTTTAAGCGCATTCTGCTTTACTTTCAGCCTGCTTTAAGCTATCATCTGCTATAGTATAAAAACTATTTTGTATTATACATATTTATGATTGTATAAATTGGAACTATTTTCTTCAGGGCAAGAATAAACTGAATGCGCTAAAAGGCGCTTCTATGGGGGAAAGGGTTAAGTTATGAATTCAAAACATTTTTATTACGCTGCAACATTAAATGTTTGGATTTACTTTGCAAATAGTTTGGATGCAGAAGAGGTGGCCAGTAACCAGGCATTTCATCAGGATTTAAACTGTTAAATTCAGCACACTGACTCTGTTCTGAAAATAATTGATTTAAATTGCAGATGACAATGGTTGTAGATGAAAAAATGCTTCAAATGTACAGTAAAATTTCTATATTACAACCACAGCAAAGAAGACCTGTCGATGGTATTTAAAGGCAGGTGGCAGCTTAAAGCAAGATGAAAGTAAAGCAGAAACATAGACAAACAGT
Source organism: Gari tellinella (assembly GCA_922989275.2). Classification (NCBI taxonomy): domain Eukaryota; kingdom Metazoa; phylum Mollusca; class Bivalvia; order Cardiida; family Psammobiidae; genus Gari; species Gari tellinella. The sequence goes on from OV277866.1 coordinate 55,661,667, forward strand.
GTGGACTCTGATCAGACGCCACATTATGTTGCGTCTGATCAGAGTCTACACTGTTTGCTGATAGGAATTTCAATATAAAACAAAAAGAAAATGATAATTTTGACCAGGCATCCCTTTGAGCTAAAAATGGACTAATCCAAAATATAAGCATGGAAGAATCCACTGGGCGCAAATTGGTTAACCTCTAATAGTGGAGTTTTACTGTATGTGCACTTGTATAGACAGTTACTATGAAGAGTTTGACCACAAGAATGATTCACTTTGTATGTCAGTGTGGGACAGGAATTTCTGTCATTAGTGACAAGCGAGGACTATTCTAACAAGTGGTGAAGCAACAAGTGAAAATGGTGATCCTTTTTTGTCACAAGACGAAAGTCTAGAAAGAATATATCTTCTTCTTTTTTTTCAAACTAAAAAACAAAAACAACACATTTTTATACCCTTGACAGAGAAGCATAAATTTTAAATTTACAGTGTTTTCATTGCATTTCAAAATAGAGTTACAACACTAAAAAATACAGTACTCCTTCCTTACAAGGATTCTACAAATAATGATTCCCTTTTAACCCATTACCCCATAGCCAGTTTCTAGTTTAGAAGACAGATGGCTACTTAAAGCAGGTTGAAAGTAAAGCAGAATGTGCACATTCTGCTTTACTTTCAGCCTGCTTTAAGCTATAGTTTGTTATGATATAGAAACTGTTTCTTATGGAACATATTCATAACTGTATAAATTAGAATTATGTTCTTCTGTGGAGGAATAGATTAATGGCATAAAAAGGCATATTTATGGGGTAATGGGTTAAAACAGTGCTTGCCACTGAACATTGCCCATACAAGGCAATAACAAATAAATTTTCCCTTCCTATAACAACTCCCTCCGATCAATACGAAACATTGTTGTGTACCAATGGCTTGTTGTTGTACAGAGGGAGCTAATAGTAGCAGTTTATAACTATAAAATTAGTAGTTATATAAAAGCATTCTTGTTACCTAGAAACCACTTTAATTCCCTGCTGTAAATATCACTATGCATGCATATAATTATGGAACCGCAATTTTAGTAAATCACGATTTCTTGGTGTTCCAAAAAGTCAGCAATACTTTAAGGTGACATTAAGAATAGAAATGTCTACAGTCAACCCTGTATACTGACAGCGTTTCCATAAAAAAATACAACATAACAATAAGTACTAATGACAGATTAGATAAATTGCAGTCTAATACAGAACATAAGTATGCAGAAATCTTCTTTGGGAGGAGCTTTCTGCACTACAGAGTAATCTCTGCTTCATCATTGATTGGTCGCTCACAAGTGGTTGTGTCTGTAGTTTGCGTTTTAACTCTTTGCATGCTGGGTAATTTTGTTGTCTGAAAAAATTGTGTGCTACTGTTCTAAACGTAGAATTTTTATAATTTCTTTGATAAAGCATCAGAGTGTCAAATAGTTTGGATCCTGATGAGATGCCGCAAGCGGCATCTCATCTGGATCCAGACTGTTTGCACTGATAATCATGATTCTGCCCCTTAAGTGCAAAGAGTTGAGCCATTTAAGGCTAAGAGAAGATGACGTTGGCATTTAGAGGCTGACAGGTTTATGTCACGGAAGAGGACATGTTGTGACTTTGAGTTATACTCACAAAAACCAAACCTACATCGAGGAAACACAGCTAAACTGGCGCAAAGAGCTCACTCAGAAAATGATGAATTGACAGTTTGTAGCTCGCCTTTTTGAATTGACAGTTTGTAGTTCGCCTTGTTGAAGAGTTTCCACCTATCCGGAGCTACTGTTGATACCAGAAAAGGCTTTAACTGTTTCCTCCATAAAGCTACTTTGAGTACCTCTGCCTTTATCTCCGTAGAAGCACCAGAAATGAATATCAATTGATGCTCATGAATACAAGTGACAGTTTAAAGCAAGGTGAAAGTAAAGCAGAAAGCTGAAGCAGGCACCTGGCTGGTAGAGTCTCCCCATGCTTCTCTAAGGTATGGCTTCTTATCCCTTTTCAACATGGTAATGCCTTACAACGCCTTCTTCATAGAATAAGCCTTTTCATGATATTTACCCTTTATGATAAAAAGCTAAAGAAAACTTTAACTGCATCACAACAGATGATAACTGCTCAATAAAGTAGACTCGAAGTAAAGCAATTACTTTCAGCCTGCTTTAAGCATGAAACCTACTGTCTTAAATTAAACTCGGTAATAGCTATAAAGGAAAGGCTATATATAAGTTTTACTACTGCATTCAGATTCAGATATGAGGCTCTCAAATTCTGTTTATGAAATGTGTCCGTCAAATCTTAAGTGGTGAAAAATTGCAAGCCTGAAGCAGCCATAGAGGACATATTAGAGAGGGAAAAAAGTCTGAATTCACCACAAGTAGCAAATATTGAAACACTGCTTTCTGTAAACACTGCCACAATGTGAGAGGTCTTTGATTCTTTGTCAGAGAGGATTGGGTAACCATGTTTAGACTAAAATATTCCTTGACATGTATAGGAGTTTTGAATGATCAACGCTTCAGATTCATTGAACCCCCTCTATTACTGCCACACAAATTGTATGTTTCAGAGGTTGATAGGCGCTTAAAGTAAAGCTGGATGAAAGTAAAGCAGACTGCTCCCGTCACAGCTTTCTTGGTTACTTTAATCCTGTTTTAATTTTGTCTGTTTGTAACACACTTGTTGAGTTTTATCTTTTTTCTCCCCAAAATAAAAAAAAATAAAACAGAAAAACAGCTTTATATCTTTGAAGTTAGCTACAGGGAAACTTGATTCATTTCACTCAAGTTTCTACAAATACATGTACCAAGGTTGTTAAAACATATATAGAGCTGTTATGGCGATGAGGGACCGATCATTAAACTTGCTTCATTATAGGTTATAGCTGTCTGTTAATTAGCTCTTAGCAGTTTCTGTGTATAACAAGATGTGGGTTATGAGGACAATACTGCAAACTATGGCCAGACAGCGTTTATGCTAGCCGTGAAACCCTTAATTACCTTGGCAAACAATTTGGAACCTGATATGAGACGCGGCATAATGCAGTGTCTCAAAACAGTTTCATCAGGATCCAACCTGTTTGACACACTCTGACCCTGTTTTGAAAAGCAATTTTAAAAGTTCTTTTTTTAGAACAATAGCAGATGACAATTAGTACATGGAACTAAACTTAATTCTGTCCCAGAATTCACCTACCTAGGAAGCACAGTTGCAAAAGATGGACGTATTGATGTCGAGATCCAGAAAAGAATGGCAAAGGCCAGTGCATCATTTGGCAGGCTGCGTCAGAGACTCTGGAACAATCACCATATGTCAATGAAGGTGAAAGGCAAGATCTACAGAGCAGTTGTTATAAGTACTCTCTTGTATGGAGCAGAATCCTGGACAATGTACAGACGCCATGTGAAGAAGTTGAATGCCTTTATGATGCGGCATCTTCGATCCATTCTTGGAGTATCATGGAAGGACAAAGTGACAAACGTGGAAATACTGGCTAGAACAGGACTGCCACCCATGGAAGACCTCCTGATCAGAAAGAATCTTCGATGGACTGGACACCTTATGAGGATGTCACAAGACAGACTTCCAAAACAGATCCTGTTCTCAGTGCTGCCAGTTGGTCAAAGGAAGAGGGGTAGACCTCGTCTACGATATAAGGATACCATCAAGAGAAACTTGACTCAGAGAAACATCAAACTGCATTCCTGGGCTAAACTGTCACGCCAGAGAAATGAATGGAGAACAGCGGTGAAATAAAATATGAAAACAGACATTGTCGCTTCGCGACCGTCAGCATAGTAGTAGTAGTAGTAGCAGATGACAATAATTATTGTTGCATATGAAAAGATGACACAGCATGCAAAGAGTTTTTAAAAGCATAGTAAAATTGGATCCAAAATTTCAAACTACCGGTATTAGTAAATGCCATTGCAGCTACCAGTGCAAAGAGACAGACAAAGTTTAGTATTCAATAGATTGTCGGAGTAAGTATCTTACAATACATCGAGAGATTGATTAAATTGGTTGCCAGGGGAATTGGTCTATCTGTCAGACAGATCAGGATATTTCAGAACATAGTCAGCAGACAACCTTGTAATAAATGCATCACCACTCCAGATGAGACCAATGGGCAGTCTTATTTTGACTACTAAATGCAGTACCAATAGTAATCAGAGCTCCAGGTATTTAAAATAACTCTCTTATATATCTCCACCAAACCCTATGTTGTGACCACTTGTTAGAATCATCTTGAAAGTGGTCACAGCCTAAGATTTAACCCATTACCCCATAAATACGCCTTTTTACGCCTCTAATTGATTCCTCCAATAAAAGATAAAGAAAAAAGTTCATTTTATACAGTAACTGTTATGAATATGAACCATATGAAATATTTTTATGTAATTATGCTAGTAGATCATAGCATAAAGCAGGCTGAAAGTCAAGCAGAATGCGCCTTAAGGCGCACTCTGCTTGATTTTCAACCTACTTTTAGTGGTCAGCTATATTCAGTACTAGAAATAGGCGATGGGGTAATGGGTTAAAGGCAAACATGTTGGAAATGATCAGTTTACCCATTCTTAGCTGGAGCCCCAAGTAAATGCAGAAAGCGTCCGATACCTTATGGTAGGACATTTAGCTGCCACTTTCATGTAAGATTGCCAATTTAGAACAGTTTTTACTGCAAAACATGACAAATGCTAACTATTCAGTAAGTAATTTACCTGTGGTATTTTGTCAGCAGCAAATTATGTGTCTTAGTAAATGTATTGTTTTAACTTTTTGCATGCTTGATAACATTTTCATCTGCAACAATTGTCTGTCGTCTGCTAAGATTTAACCTCAGTTTGAGATCTGAATGTTAAACTGTTTGGATCCAGATCAAGCCTCAGGAATGGATCCAAACGGTTTACAAAATTTCTCAACACTTTTGAAAAATTCACCACCAGAGTGCATAGAACAAACACGTGTATTTTATTTATTTCCTGACATGAACCATTAGCTGATGGATTTAGGTCCCATTAAACAGAAGGTTTAAGAACAAATTAATTATTAGAACATAAAAACAAACATTAAAAATGTCATCCCTTCTAGTAGATCTCATGCATCATTCAAATTAGGTTATTAAACCATACACAGAATGATGCACTGTACAGTCAAACTTACCAGTTTGTAAACCCATTATCCCTTAGCCTGCCACTCACGACTATAGCTCCATATTCAAACAGCTTGGATCGGATGAGACGCCGAGTAACTCGGCGTCTCATCCGGATCCAAGCTGTTTGACACTCAGACAACATTTTCAGCAATTTTGAGCAACTTTGAAGTAATTTGAAACTTGAAGCAGACGAGAAACATAGCAGACGACAATTTATTTGGCGGGCTAAGGGTTAACATGTCATTTTACATCTCTAATTTATTCCTCTACTGAAGAAATTTAAGTTCCAATTTATACAGTAAAAATTGTGTGCCGTAAGAAGCATTTTCATTATTCTAGCAGATGATACCATAAAGCAGGCTGAAAGTAAAGCTGAATGTGCCTTAAGGCACATTCTGCTTTACTTTCAACCTGCTTTAAGTGCTCACTTGTATTCAAAACCAGAAACAGGCTATTTTGTAAAGGGTAAAAAAGATGGAGATATTCAGTGCCCTCCTTTTAAATGGAGGATTTACACAAGCCTGACTGTGTTTAACTAATAAGTAAACTGTAAATTATGCTGCTGTCAGAAAATTGTCCATCTAGCATTTCTTTAATTCTATACACTAATGTACAATGTATTACATGGAGCCCATTTCAAATCATTCTTGCTTCCTGATGCCGTAAAATTAAGATACATTTAAATGGCTGCATAATGCAGAATGAAAATATTAATAGTTGTCTCTATCTCTCCTGTCATAACCCCAAGTTGAGCTTCCTGAGTAACTGTCATCTCGTGAAAACGCTGTCTGCTTAAATTCTGGAAATACTTTGGTCTTTTCTACATTTATAGAAATAAAATCAAAGTGACAAGCAGTTTCAGCTGCTCTCAAGAAGTCAGAAGTCATAGTTAGTTGGGCCAGATCTGGCTTGAGACTGCTTATACAAAGGTCTTTGATACATGATTTCAGTGTAGCAAGAAGGGTTTAGTCATTGAATGATTAGTTGATTACTCAGTTCAATTTAATTGTATACAACCGAAGTACGGTCAAACCTCAATATTGTGTCGAACATACATATGTACCTGTACTTCGAAGTTAAAACGTGGCATAGACATGTTTTAACTTTGAAATGTTGGTATGTTTGCCTTAAGTGATCTCTAATTAATAACGTTATATTCAACAGTAAGCAATACGGGTTAGTTCGACTTGAGTGAATTTGAAATATCGAAGTTGCACAGTAATAGGCTGGCTTTGAGTGATGACTACAGTGAAGTCAGTGAGGAGATTCCATCAGTCATGTGATCATTTATAAAGGCAGGTCAGTCAGCTTTCTCACTGTTAGCTGGCAGCAACCAGTCATCCTGAATCATTCATAATGTGTACAGTAATGTCCCAGCAACTATAACCATTCAAAATATTGATAACTTTGTCAAATACACCACTTGCTTAATGCAGGATGAAAGTAAGGCAGAAAGCTCCTTCAGGAGCTTTCTGCTTAACTTTCATCCTGCTTTAAGCCATTCAGCTTGTCATAGGTGCAGTAAAAAGTCCTTCTATTGAGTGGATAGTAGGAGATTTATACTATTGCCACTAGATGAGAGTGCTGCACTATTGATCCAGCCATAGTTGGTTCTGTAGGAGAAAGATCGAAGCTTTGTCAAGTACCTGATGGCTCCCCTCAGGTCAGTGGTCGGAGCTAATTGGTTCACCTTTTAAACCAATCCCCCATTGCCTGTTTCTAGTACTGAATACAGGTATCCACTTAAAGCAGGTTGAAAGTAAAGCAGAATGCGCATTAAGTGCATTCTGCTTTACTTTCAGCCTGCTTTAAGCTATCATCTGCTAGAATATAGACAATATTTCTTATGATACATATTTATGACTGTATAAATTGGAACTATTATTTCTTCAGCGGAGGAATGAATTAAATACGCTAAAAGTTGCTTCTACGTGGGAAAGGGTTAAACCTTTTCAGTCTGTAGTCAGAAGTACAGATCACCTATATCCATCTGTATTTAAGGTAGGTGATTGCTTAAAGCAAGATGAAAGTAAACTAGAGTGCTCCTAGAGAAAGTTTCTGCTTTACTTCTATCTTGCTTTATTAGCTGTCACTTACATCTTACATTCACTCTATCAGTGAATATGTATGCGGAGGAAGGAGTAAAATGCACATGTGGCGCATATGCAGAGGATGCAGTAAAAGCAGCCTAAAGCGTCTATGGCGGACATGGTAAGAGTTACCTATGGTTCTTATTTAGAAGGATTATAAAGGAGGTGGAGGTGGGGGTGTTGTTAAAGTATTTTATGGTGCTTATGCAGAAGGTAGGGTAAAATAGTCCTATGGTTCTTTTGTGGAAAAGGGGGAGGGGGAAAGGAGGTGGGGTAGAGGGTAGGGTAAAAGTGTCTTATGGTGCTAATACCGGTATGCAGTGGGGGGGGGGGGGGGGGGGGGGTAAAAGAATCCTATGGTGCTTATGTGGAGGGACTCGGAGAGTAAAGATGTGCTCTGGTGTTTGGTTAAATCAAGTTTAACTGTATCCCAAGCCAGGTCAGACTAGGTCATGGTTCTACCTAATGGGCTAATGGGTATTACCTGCCTGCTGGAGATGGTCTTAAATATTTCATTTGTTCCCATAAGGTCAAAGAATTATTGTGCTTTACTGGCCAATAGGTCGGCAGGAGAAAATTACATTAGTAGTTAGAATTAACCATGATGAGTGCAAGCCTTTAGCTGTGCAGATTAACAAGTTCACTTAGTTAACTTAAAACATTAAGAATTGTTTGCTATGCCAATTAGTTGCAGAAGCATACTTCTAAGTGAAACGTGTGCAAAGCAACCATCAATACAATTTGTCTAATTCAATCTTGCAATGATTACCTGTTGGCTTCGGTGCAGACAGTTCAATAGTACAGTCAAACTCATGTCAGCAATAATTTGTTCAGAACGAGGCCGCCTTCACCCAGTACTCCATAAATATGCCCTTTTACTGTTTAATTTATTCCTCCACTGAAGATTAATAGTTCCATTTTGTACAGTCATGAATATGCACAATAAGAAATGTTCTCTATATCCTAGCAAGTGGTAAGCTTAACCCTTTGAACCCTAGTCCCGCATATAGGCGTCTTTTTAAACAGTGTACATGTGAATAGTACACTTGTCCTGTGCAAACAGTGAAGGCCCAGATCAGAGGGCTCCAAAAGGAGCCCTCTGATCAGGGTCTTCACTGTTTGTCAGTAATGCCAAAATCGACAAAAACAACTCTTAAAAGTCAGAAATGGACTAGACAAAAATCAAAACTGGAATTGTCCATTTAAAGTTTCAGGGAGGAAAGAGTTAATGCAGTCTGAAAGTAAAGCAGAATGTACCTAAGTGGCAACCTGTCTGCAACATTAGAAATATGCTCACAGGTCCAGGGTTAAGCAGATATACCCGACATAGAAACTGTAGAGATGGCCCTGGCTCCGAGGTTATAAAGCTTTAGACTTGAGTCTAAACTCGTTCCCAAGCATTTGATTGGTCAGATTTAAGCCTAGGCTCAAATCTGACCAATCAATTGCTTGGGAACACACTCAGAATCAACTGATCTTAAACCTCGGAGCCTGTTCTCAATAATTGAATTGAATGGCCACTATATACAGGTTTGGCTGTAACATGGTACTCCTGCAGGGGAACTCATTTTATTGCACTAGTTACTGTACCTTTTATTACACCTCTGAGATGGAAGATCAGGAGGTGGGGTGGGTGCACGCCTACTCTATAAGCACTTTTACAGCCTGTGACCATTACAATGGCTTTGATGAATACTGCTATAATAAAATAAAATAACACTTAATTAATGCTAAGTTAGTTTTCATCTGTTACATTTGTTAGCTCACCTGAGCCAAAGGCTCAAGGTGAGCTATTGGGATGGCCCTGTGTCCGGCGTCGTGAGTCGTGCGTATGTGCGTCGTGCGTATGTGCGTCGTCGTTAACAATTGCTTCAAATGACATCTCCTCCTATACCGCTTGACAGAATTCAACCAAACTTTACAGAAATGTTCCTTGGGTCAAGCTCTTTCAAATTTGTTCAAAGAATTAAAAACAATGCAGAACTCTGGTTGCCATGGCAACCAAAGTGAAAAAATAAGGAAATCTTAAAAAATCTTCTTGTCAAAAACTGGAAGGGCCAGAGCTTACATATTTGGCACATAGCATCATCTACAGGTCCTCTATCAAGTTTGTTCAAATTATGTCCCTGGGGTCAAAATTGGCCCCGCCCCGGGGGTCACAGTTTTACATAGAGTTATATAGTGAAATTTTCAAACGTCTTCTTCTCTGAAACTAATATGGCCAGAGCTTTGATATTTGGTATGGTGACACTTCTAGATGTCCTATACGAAAATTGTTCAAATGGTTCTGGTCGGTTGCATAACTAGGTCACAGGAGCTAAAAATAGATTTTTTTCATTGAAAACTTAAAAAATCTTCTTGTCTGAAACTACAAGGGCCAGAGCTTAGATATTTGGCACATACCATCGCCTACAGGTCCTCTATCAAGTTTGTTCAAATTATGCCCCTAGGGTCGAAATTGGCCCCGCCCCGGGGGTCACAGTTTTACATAGAGTTATATAGTGAAATTTTCAAAGTCTTCTTCTCTGAAACTAATATGGCCAGAGCTTTGATATTTGGTATGGTGACACTTCTAGATGTCCTATACCAAAATTGTTCAAATGGTTCTGGTCGGTTTCATAACTAGGTCACAGGAGCTAAAAATAGATTTTTTTCAATGAAAACTTAAAAAATCTTCTTTTCTGAAACTACAAGGGCCAGAGCTTAGATATTTGGCACATACCATCGCCTACAGGTCCTCTATCAAGTTTGTTCAAATTATGCACCTGGGGTCAAAATTGGCCCCGCCCCTGGGGTCACAATTTTACATAGAGTTATATAGAGAAAATTTCAAACATCTTCTTCTCTGACACTAATATGGCCAGAGCTTTTATATTCGGTATGGTGACACTTTTAAATATACTTGACATAATTTGTTCAAATTGTTCTGGTCTGTTGCATATCTAGGTCAGTCCTGGACCTAAATTATTATCGCCATATTTTCAGCTATTTTCTCAGGTGAGCGAAATATGCCCCATGGGGCTCTTGTATTTTATATGTACTTCTAAATTTAGGATTTTCCAAGAATTCTTTTAACCCATTACCCTTAAATTATGCCTTTTTATGCCATCAAATTATTCCTCTGCTAAATTAAGTAGTTTAACTATAAAGTCATGAGTATGTGTCATAAAAATATTTTCTATATCTGAGACTAGATTGTAGGCTGAGAGTAAAGCAGAATATAACTTAATGCATTCTGCTTTACTTTAAACCTACTTTAAGTGGTCACCTGTCTTCTTTTAAGGCATATTCTGCTTTACTTTCAGCCTGCTTTAAGCTACCATCTGTTAGGATATAGAAAATATCCCTATAATAGACATTCATGACTGATTAAATTGGAACTATTTTCTTCAGAGGAGGAATAAATCATATTCGCTTAAAGGCGCTTCTATGAGGGAAAGAGTTAAAAGGTATTTATGTACTCTAAAACCAAGGGTCAATACAAGTTTTACTTTATTTACTTGAGGAATTTAAAAGTGTACATAAATGTGCAGAGATTGTTATGGTGGAATTTCCATATTCTCATATAAACAGATTTGTCATTGTCATTGTTTCCAGGGTTGAATGCTTGATTTATATGCACCTTTTTACTGATAGTCAACAGCAACCACTCATATTGTCAACCTCATATGTAATAAAACTTCTATGCAATGGCCAACTAAAAAAGAATACCATTTAATGGTGATCTCTTAAAGACAGATTTTTGTATAATGCAGGATAAAAGAAATGCAGAAAGCTCCTACAGGAGCTTTCTGCATTTCTTTTGTCCTGCATTAAAGTTTAACCTTCATGTCAGACAGAAAAAGAAATTTCTTTTGAGCTGCAGTGGTACACGGGGTTTAACTGCATAGTTAGTATGTAAAACATCTGGAGGGTCTGAAAGGTCCTCTTCTTCACAAACAACTTAATGGCATGATGACCTGTAGCTTCTGTTTTAGTAACATCAGCAGGTTTGTAACCCTTTCCCCCCATAGAAGCGACTTTTAGCGTATTTAATTAATTCCTCCGCCCAAGAAAATAGTTCCAGTTTATACCCTCATGAACAATTACCATTACAAATATTTTATATAGCCTAGCAGATTTTAGCTTAAAGCAGGCTGAAAGTAAAGCAGAATGTGCCTTAAGGCACATTCTGCTCTACTTTCAACCTGCTTTAAGTGGTCACATACTAGAAACAGGCTTTCAGGTAAAGGGTTAAAACCCTTATTGTGCAAAATAGAGAGTCAGGCTTGATTGTATCTTTAAGACTTTCAGATCCTGCTAATTAGCTTCCAAGAATGTGTAGCTAACTTAGGACATAAACTGTTATCAGGAGTTCAACTTGCAACAACATCATCAACTGATCAACACAATGAATTGAAGAATACTTAACGCATTAAGCCATACAGACTCATATTGACACATTGCGCAATATTCTCATACTGACTCATTTTGACACACATAAATCCACTAGCTTGTATTAAGATAAGCATTGATAATTGTTTATTGCTTATGAATTAACTGGTTAAGATCTCTAAACAGATGGCAGCTTAATGCAGGACCATAATAATGCAAAAAGCACCACCTGTCTAAAGGCTATCAAGTCAGTCAGCATTCTTAATTGTCGCTCAAAATAGATTTCAGTTTTTGCACTTTTAATTTACCCAAATATTGGCTCTTGTCCTTATTTCTGGACTTTTTGGTGAACTAGGGACTGTTTTGCTCTCCAGCATCAAAAGAAGCAGCATCTTAAGCATCAAACCCTATTAAGAGATGATGTCCAATGTTAAGTTTACCACTTTATCTTGAGTTTGCTGCTTTATAATTGTCATGGCAATTAGACTAATTAGATCTCATTCTGACTACCATAATGATCCAAAGTATTGGGACATACAGGCCTGAGCAAACAGTGTAGACCCTGATCAGACTGCTCCTTTCGGAGCAGTCTGATCAGGTTCTACACTGATTGCCATTCAGTCTGCACCTTTTGGACAAGTTATTGTGTGATAAAAGCAATTAGTTCAAATTTTACGATAATTACAAGAGTCCCAAGTTTTAGGTAATGGTAATGGTTCTCATAATGGTAATTGTCTTTTATTTACTGGTGATTTAATTATCTTGTCCAACGAGTAAGTTGAGGGTGGGTTTTGGTATTCCTCTGAACACTTTACAAAAAGTGCAAAATAGTATTATGAAATTTCTGAACTTGCTCAGTGCTAAAGTCATACTGATGAATGCAGAAACGCCACAGGATGGCTTTTGCTCCTTCCTTAAGTCATAACTACCCCTGTGAAAAGTGTTCAAGAATTTTAGAATATTCATGACTGTTAAATGGCCGCTTCTAAAATTGTTCAGGAATATTCAATTATTCAAGAATTACTATACAAATTCTACAAGGGAGTTCAAGAACTTTAATACGGTAATTGATGAACTATGGTTCTAAAAACCATCAAGTTTCTAGAAAATTTGCAGGTTAAAATTTAAATGGCTGCTTCAAGAACTGTTCATCAATATTCAAGAAATTATTCTGAAAAAATTCAATACCTAGCTTCCCACAGGGGTCACTGTGTATCATAGGAGGCCCCTATCCCTCAGAAACGGATTGACTGTCTGATGGTGTATTTTAAGTACATATATGGTATCTTTAAGAAAATGAAAGTAAAGTAGAAAGCTCCAAAAGGAGTGGTGTGATTTACTTTCACCCGGCCCATAGATGTGCTTTTAGAGTATTTAATTTATTCCTCCGCTGAAGAAATAGTTGCAATTTATCTAGTCATGAATATAACTAGAAATAGGCTACGAGGTAAATTTTGGGATAGGCTGTCCCTTTTAAACTTAAAATTACCAAAAATGCTATAGGAGATTTGTACTTATGACTCTGGAGGAAAGCGTTAAAGAATGCACTTATAGAATTAGTCATTAACTCTGCACGCTAGCGGCGGATATACCTGCCATAATGATTATCTCTGCAAACAGATTGGATCCAGATGAGACGCCGCATAACGCGGCGTCTCATCAGGATCCAAACTGTTTGCCATTCTGTCACATTGAATTTAAAAGAAATTTTGAAAATTCTAATTTTAGAACAATAGCAGACGACAAATCATTGCAGACGAAAAAATACCCAGCATGCAAAGAGTTAATGTCTAGAAGTTTAGTGCATTATGTTTTATGTTAGTCTACGCTGTATTTTAATGCCATTTAGCACTAGAAGGGCATACTAATAACAGATCTATGCACTTAACCCCTAAGCACCCTATAGTGGCGGAACCATATTAACCTTTGCAAATAGTTTGGATCCTGATGAGATGCCGTGCAGAAATGTGACAACTCATCAGTATCCAAACTGTTTGTTACTCTGACCCTATTTTGAAAAGAAATTTTAGAATTTTTATTTTTAAAATAGTTGCAGACCACAATTTTGCACAGACTGATGAAAAGAATTACCCAGTATGCAAGTATAAGGTTTCAAAATAATTAAACTGAGTTCTGCATTAAAACCAGTCATTACCTCTTTTGATTGCAGGGAATCCAATTTCTAGACCACTGCAGATGTAAATGTAGAGGAGAATAATTGAAGCAGACAGCATTTTAAGGAGATGATTTAGAGAGTTAAATCACCAGTCTCTTTTCTAATAGTCTCAAAACAATAGAAGTGTATCCTTTGTGCATATTTGAAAAGCTGCTATACTAAATAAAAACAACATTTTGGTACAAATGTGCAGAGCTCTCAGTTAAGATGATTGCTTAATACAGGACAAATATAATGCAGAAATTTAAGCTCCAAAATTGGGCAGTAACAAGTCTTAAAGATAGAAATTTGCATGTATTATTGTTTTGGGCAGCCAAGAGAGTCTGTAGCAGAGAAAGTCAAGTTTCTAACAAGCAGCAATCTACCCCGGCCTGTCAATTAGAATTTACCAACGATTTATATTATCACATGCTTTTGCATGCGATAAATCGTTGAGCGATATCCGATACTTGTGTTTTTACAGCAGTTTGCTGTTCATAGCAAAATGAAAGCTCCTGCTTTACTTTTGTCTTCGTTTAGCTGTACCATCAGTGAACTGTCATTTATATATAAATCCAGACATCGTAGAAGCACCCAAAGGCACTTTGGAATGTGAACCAGCATAAAGTTAACCCATTAGAAACTATTTTTTCTGGGGCATATTAAAATTCATGGCTGTATTAAATTGAACTATAATTTCTTCAGTGGAGGAATGAATCAAATGCCTTAAAATGCTTATCTATTGAGTAGTGGGTTAAGGTGCATGTTAATGTCTAGTTCACAGTGTTCTCTCACATTAGTGTGAAAAGATGGAGATAAATAATGTAATGGACTTGAAGTGACTTGTGTTATTCTCTGGTTGTGTGTGTCCATAGCAACTGTTTGATGGGTCAGCCAATGGGAGTCTACTTGTTGAAATATTCATGATTTTGTGAGTTTCTGATGTGGGCTATTCTGGGAAATCTAACATAAAAGGCATGCAGGGATCCAGAAAGGAGATCAGGGTTCCAAACCACATTAACTGTCCCCCCCCCCCCCCTTTACTTAATAGCGCATTTACTTTTCTAGTTTAAAAGACATGTTTGGTTTTACTTTCTGGCGTTTCTGCCTGCTTTAAGCTACGCCACCATGTGCAAGGATAAAGAAAATATTTCTTATGTAGCATATTCATCACTTTATAAGATGAAACTATTTTCTTCAGTTTAGGAATTACTTAAATGTGTAAAAGTGTATCTATGGAGTAATGGGTTAAGCTGGTAGCTGTATTTTTCACCAGCAGTAAATACTTATTTCAATGGAGGAGGACTAGAGAAGCTTTTTTCGTGGAATTTGTTAAGTGTGTGTCGCCCTTCTTTCATGTTTATGTTATTATTTAAATAAGGCCAAGGATGTCAGCTATTTATGGAGAAGCACAACTATACATATAGAAAAAAGAACACCTTGATGTCACCAAACCTGAACGTTCTAATTAATATCCGAGCGGAGATTTATATCTGCAGTATGCAGACAGAGACTGAGATTAACCTAGTTATTAGACCAATGTTATTTTGTATTTTGGCAGTGCCCTTTAGGGGAGGGAGGGGAGAAATTTATGCTTTTCAGAGGGAAGAATGTGGCCAAATGTCGGCTCCCAAAAAGGGCCAAAAGAACATCAGTTCAGAGATTAATGTGGTTACAAGGCAGACAGAGGCTGAGATAATGACATACCGGTAGTTAACTATCAGACCATGAAAAATGTCCCAATTTGATTTGCAAAGTACAGCTAGGATGCAGTGCAAAAAACCCATCTTGATTTGACCTATTTCTGCCTTGATATTGTAATGAACTCTCTCGTTACACTCTTACACTCGTTCACTCTGTGTACAGTTAGGGACAGCAATATTTTTTAGACTTTTCGCTGTCCCTTAGGATCAATGGCACCCATGACAAAACTAGCATGCCGTCACAGGAGCTCATTGATGACATCTTTGTCCATTCAGCAGAACATTTCATTTCTGCTTTAATGTTTTCAATTTGCTTTAAACAATCACCTGCCCTGTCACCAAAGTCAAATAAGCTACTGGTGTCCGGAGATAAGGAGTATCCTGCCTTAAAAACAACAACATTACAACCTTTATATGCATTTCTTGGGCATAATAAGATTGATTTTGCTCTTCTCTGTCTATCTCTCTCAGTTCACATCTTTAACCTAATTGGTCATAACTTTGGAACTTTGTAACATATGATAGAGACTGCATACTTGGCATGCATGTTTACTTAACTTTACAAGCTCTTTAACTCAGTACAAGTTGGTGATGTCCAATATTAGTAGAGGGCATTTAAAAATTTTGGGGGAAAAAAATGCACAGAAATGATTTTTGTGTTTTCATATGCTCCAATATGTACCGAATGACAGAAAAAAAGTCTAGGAAAATCAAACGATGCGAAATATTATTTTTTGGGGTAAAATGTTTGAATTGATAAACGAAAATGATAATTTTTGGAATTTCCATACTGTGACCCTGAGTATTAACATAAAGGCTTCAAATCTACAAATTAGACTGGCAGTTATATCCACTGTGGAATAGTACTAATTAGGATATATAAAACTTTCAAAAAATGGTTCTTTTTGGGTGAAAATCATGAAAATATTAAACAAACCCCAATTTTTGGAGATTTTAGTAGAGCTTTCCTGGTGTCAAACATCCAAATAAAGGAAAAGCTGCACAGAAATAGTTTTTGTGTTTTCATATGGTAGAGCATGTACCAAATAACCGAAGAAAAATCTAGGAAAATCAAACTATGCGAAATATGTTTTTTGAGGCAAAATTGTTGAAATAATAAATGAAAACGCCAATTTTAGGGATTTCAGTACTGTGTCGTTGGTTATCATTATAAAAGCTCCAAATTTACAGGCTAGATACTTATACATCTCTATTGTAAAATAGTACTATTAAGGATAGCTAAAACTTTGAAAAATGAATTTTGGGGTAAAATTGTTGAAATAATAAATGAAAACGCGAATTTTTGGGATTTCCCTACTGTGAACATGGATATCAATATAAATACACCAAATATGCAGATTAGACAAAAAATCATTTTTACTGTGTAATGGTACTAGTAAGGATAAATAAAACTTTAAAAAAAACTGGGTTTTTTTGGGTTAAATTGTCAAAATATTAAACCAAAATCACCAATTTTGGGGATTTTCGTAGACAATCCCTGCCATCAAAATCAAAAGTGATTTATGTGTTATCATATGCTTTAATATGTACAAACTAATAGAAAAATCATCTAGGAAAATCATACAATACCAAATATGGTGTTTTGGGGTAAAATCGTTGAAAAATAAAAAGTGAATGAGCTTTTTGGGGAATTTACTACTGTGATGGTGGCTATTAAAATAAAAACTCCAAATCTACAGGTTAAACAAATATTCAATTGCGCTGTGGAATGGTACTGATAAAGATGAATAAACTGTCAAAAAACTGATTTATGCAGTAAAGTTGTTATAATAATTAAACAAAAAAACAACAATTTTCGAGATTTTAGCAGAGATCTCCTGACCTGAAAATTCCAAATAAAGCCTTATAAGCAAATAAAGGGAAAAGTATTGAGAATTGAATTATATGTTTTAGTATGTTTCAATATGTATTAAATAACAGCAAAATAAAGGAAACTCCAACAAAGCCAAATATGACTTTTCGGGGTAAACTGGTTAAAAAAATTAGTTTAAATTTGAATTTTTGGAATTTCCATAACATGGCTTTAGATATACATGTAAATGTAAAAGTTTCAAATTTACAGGTAAGACACATTATACTTTGTACTGTAGGCTATACTCACTCTGATTTGGGTCCTCAAATGATATATATTCTTGTTCCGCATACAATTAGGGTTAAGTAACAACCTCTAATATTCGCATCGCACACAATAAGGGTTAATTACAGCATTTTGACAATTAAACCAGTGTACTAGCTTAGAGGCAGCATTTAAAATGCTGCTTGTCAAATCAGAGTGTGCACTGATAGTAGACAATAAGCATTGAATGTTATTGACCTGGTGATATATACACTATCAGTTATTTCATATATATAGCAAGCACTGTTAGATCAATTAATTACATAAATTACATGTACGATGTATGCCCAATGTGCGTATACTATGATTTGCTGATATTTCATACAGTTGTCAGATTCCATTATTACAGCTCAAAGTACAGGATAGCTCATGTCTATTAGTTTCCAACCAACATCAGAACCAACCACTTTTGCGCATAAAATCCAACATGGCAGAAAATTGTTCGTTCGTTTATGTTTTGATTTTTTTTATTGGTGGAGGGGGTGTATTTTTCCAAAGCCAATTTTTTTTTCCAAATTTTATATTTATAAATTGTTATGTGTGATTTAGGATAAACTAGTTACATATCTCATTTAAAAGGACTGTGTCAAGCCTATTGATTTGGAGTTTTTATTATTCATATCCTCCCCCATATACAGAAATTAAAAATTTGCTGTTTTATGTATATTTTTTAATGTTTTCCTCAAAAAGTTATTTTCAAACTTTGTATTTATCATCTTTAGTTAAGCTGTTGTTTTGGAAAGAATATATAACGTATTTGTGCATTTGAAGCTTTACTGGTCATATCCACAGTCATATAGTCAAACAACTGGGCTTGACGTGTCAAAGGTCAGCAGAGTCCATTTTTAAGGAGAGCGGCATTCTGCATGTTCTCCGACAATTTTTATACAATCAAGATTAGTATAATTATTAGATACAAATGAAGGCGATATTATTGTTAGCACTTTAGAGCAGTTGGTAAATATAGGTACACAGAGTGTATTGCGATAGAATTATTTTAATAAGCGTAGGTTCGAATCCCGCGTCGACCTCAAACTTTTTTTAATCTAAAATTAAGTTTCTAATTTCATACATCTAATTTCATACTGTGCGATTATACTAACCATTTATACACATGTTCGTCAAATTTGGGGCAGGGGTGCATGGATTTCTAGCCCTATATTAGCCATACTTTCACAAAACAAATCGATGATAAAATATGAATATCAATATAAGTTTTAGTCACTTTCTTCAGGAGGCTTTCTGCATTACCTTAATGCAATGTAATTATGTAATCTTTAATATTGTTTTGGCAAAACAATATCATAGGTTGCTGCGAGATTCGAACCCGTGCTTGATAAAATGTTATCCGATCATATACTTCTACCTACGTCTTATCCACTACGTTATGTTTCCAATAACTAATTCGTTTATTTGTACCGAAAACCAAACCTTTTCCTTTAAAACTTGACACGGGGACATCTGAAATGCTGATATCCCTTATAAATGGACTCGGCCACCCTTTGACACGTCAGACCTAGTTGTTTGACTATAGTAATGAAATTCAAAATGGTAGTTATCTTTACTTATAAAAAGTTTCCATTTACATGTATATATTTGTCTTAACTATATTTTTAAGTTTTACATTCATGTTATACTGCTCTAACAATATACAGAAGATATTGTCTTTTTGTTTAACTATTATAAGTCATACATGTATATTACTTCATTAAAACTTATATAACTATGCTAACAAATACACTGTAGTGCCTTGATGGTCACATCCAGTTAATGCCACTGTAAAAATCCTCAGTGAAAACTGTTTTCGTTTAACTTATATCATATCACCAAAATTTATTAATTTTAGAAATCATAATTTATTTGTACTAGTGCTATAGGCTTTATTTCATGGTGCCTGTTGCCTTTTAAATGGATTTGGAGCTTTTTTAATCATATTTAAAATCACAATACATTAAAAACATGTGTCTGTTTAAATGTTTTACCGGTTGATTTGTCTTTACTTTAACTAAGCTACATTAAAATGGTGTATGTGTGTAAGTTTTAGACTTTGATCGTTTGGTTTCATATCTAAGGTCACCGTAGTGAAGTGAAAAGATAAGGATTTTCATTTTAAAGCTTAATTCATCCTTAATAGTACAAGGCTACAGTGCACAGTAATATGTATCTTACCTGTAAATGTGTAGCTTCTATATTCCCGTCTAAGGCCATAGTATGGAATTTCCAAAAACATGCATTTACATTAATTGTTTTAATCAGTATACCCCAAAATTTATATTTGGCTTTGTTGGATTTTCCTAGATTGTTTTACAAACAAGAATTGGTGATTTTGGTTTAATATTTTGATTATTTTACCCAAAAAAACAGTTTTTTGAAACCTTTATTTATCCTAACAAGGACCATTCTAAAGTAGACATGAATATGTGTCTAGCCTGGATATTTGGAGTTTTTATAGTGATATCCATGGTCACAGAAAGGAAATCCCAAAAATTAGCTTTTCAGTTAATATTTCAACCATTTTACCCAAAAATCAAATTTCGGATTCTTTGATTTTCCTACATTATTTGTCTGTTTTTTGGTACATATTGAAACATATCATTACTGATAAATCTGTGCATCTTTTCCATTAGTTTGATTTCAATCTCAAAATCTGTCAAAAATCCCCAAAATATGAAATTTTGGTTAAATAATTTTACGATTTTACCCAATTTTTTTTTTTTAAAAGTTGTATTTATCTTTACTAGGGCCATTCAACTGTAGACATGAATATTTGTGCAGCCTGTAGATTTCGAGATTTTATATTGGTATCGTCGATCACAGAAGGGAAATCCCAAAAATTAGTGATTTTAGTTATGATTTAAACCATTTTACCCAAAATCATATTTTGCATCGTTTAATTTTCCTAGACTTTTTGTCTGTTATTTGGGTACATATTTAAGCAAATAATAACATATAAATCAACTCTGTGCACCTTTTCCTTTATTTGCTATGAGATGTCAGGGTCTGTTTGAAATCCTCAAAATGTGTGTTTTTTGTTTGAAATTTTGACAATTTCACCCTAAAAATCAGTTTTTTGAAAATTTTATTTATCTTAACAAGTACCAATCCACAGTTTACAGGAGTATTTGTATAGCCTGTAGATTTCGAGCTTTTATATTGATATTCTCCATCACAGAAGGGAAATCCCAAAAATTAGCAATTTCAGTTATTATTTCAACCATTTTACCCAAAAAACATAGTTTGCATTGTTTGATTTTCCTAGACTTTTTGTCTATTATTTGGTACATATTTAAGCAGATAATAACGTATAAATCAACTCTGTGTATCATTTCCTTTACTTGCTTTTAGATGTCAGGGTATGTTTGAAATCCTCAAAATTTGTGATTTTGGTTTAATATTTTGACAATTTCACCCCAAAATCATTTTTTTGAAAATTTTATTTATCTTAACAAGTATCATTCCACAGCTGACATGAATATTTGTCTAGCCTGTAGATTTCGAGATCTTATATCGATATCCTCGATCACAGAAGGGAAATCCCAAAAATTAGCGATTTCAGTTATTATTTCAACAATTTTACCCCAAAACCATATTTCGAATCGTTTGATTTTCCTAGACTTTTTGTCTGTTATTTGGTACATATTTAAGCAAATAATAACATATAAATCAACTCTGTGCAACATTTCCTTTATTTGCTATGAGATGTCAGAGTCTGTTTGAAATCCTCAAATTTGTGATTTTGGTTTAATATTTTGACAAATTCACCCCAAAAATCAGTTTTTTTGAAAATTTTATTTATCTTAACAAGTACCATTCCACAGCTGACATTAATATTTGTCTAGCCTGTAGATTTCAAGCTTTTATATTGATTTCTACGATCGCAGTTTGGAAATCCCAAAAAATTGTGCTTTCACCTATTATTTTAGCCATTTTACCCCAAAAATCATATTTGGCATCGTTTGATTTTCCTAGACTTTTTTTCTGTCATTCGGTACATATTGGAGCATATGAAAACACAAAAATCAATTCTGTGCATTTTTTTTCCTTTATTTCGATTTTTGACGCTAGATGCCCTCTACTATATAGGTCAAGATCAATTAGAGGTCATGGTCACATTAGAATTAAGGCATAGTTGTTTCTCAAACACTTCTTGTTTCTAAATAATGGCAAAACTTTCCTGTAACTAAACAACCCCTGCCACTTGACACCACCATACGTGATAAGAAATTCAAAATATATTTATTATCAAAATGATACTGCGTTTTGTGATTGAAGGGATTCCTCCAGATTCCAGACAATAATATTTTTTATTAAAACATCCCATATTTTCTCCTGAGTTAATTAGATTAGACACAGCTGGGTTGCGTAAGCTGGTTCCCCATCTTCCCCCTACAACACACTGACACACATCTAAAGCTTCTTACTTAACCGTTTGCATACTTTGTAGATGTTGTCTGAAAACATTCAAGGAGTTAAGTCATCTGCAGTTTCTGTCAGCTATTATCAACAAAATGTCAAACAACTAGGACCCAGATGAGATATAATAAAGTTACTCAGCTTCTCATCCGGAACTAGACTGTTTTCAACAGTTAAACATCTAATAAATGATAGAATATACCTTTAATTTGGTAGTTTTTAAAAATTAAATTCACATGCTTGCTTTATGCAGGATACAAATAATGCAGAAAGCTCCTAGGAGCTTTCTGCATTATTTTTATCTTGCATAAAGCAGTGACTTTGTCTATAAAGATTTCCACACACTTTTCAAATCCTCCGTTAGTGGTTGCTGTATACAGGATATACTGTATGTAGCTAAGGTTAATCAGATTTTCTACTTGAAGGGGTGGATTGATTGATTCATGGCGAGTTCCTTCTTAGCTATCTCAGACAAGACTAAATCACATAAGTATAATGATGTACAATCAAACCTGGGCTTATAGTGACATTCATTTTTAGAAGCACTGCATGAGATCCTCTATAACAGTTTGCAGTAGCTTAATTTAGAACTATTTAAAAGTAAAGAAGAAAGCTCCAAAATGCAGAGCATTGATATAACCAACATCTTATTTAAATGGTCTCCAAATGTCAAAAAATCTGCTTGCAGCTTCTTTAAGCTGATTAAATAAATCCTATATCTAGCTTTGTTTTTGTATACAGGGTCGATATTTCAAACCTGTATTCATCCTGGGTCTTTTTGGCATGAGATAATTAACCAAGGTCTAGGTTCAATATGACTGTTAAAAAGATAAGTAAAAATACAGACAACCAACCAAATGATTTGTATATTTGTAACACTGTTTATAAGACCTGTAACTCTTGATTGTCCACTTATTTTGTGTAGCTGTCAATTTTGACATGGTTTTATCTACAGCTACACTGTTTGGCAACATCCATTTTGGGGAACACTTACAGCATCAATATTAACCTTTTATCTTCATTTGCATAAGCCCATATAGGACACTAGTACCGCTTCCACCCCATAAGGACAATAATTATGATGCTTCTTAGTGACCCTGTACTGATTATTGCCCTCAAATGATGATTCCCTTATACAGTGTTCCCTCCCTACAACGGTCCTCCCAGCAATAACTCCCTCCTTACAACAATGTTTGTTGTTGTTCCCAAGACAATACATGTAATGTCTAAAGCTTTCACTCATGCAATATTGTCTGCTAGTTTTTCTTACATAATGGACATTTTGACAGAAAAAAAACCATGACGAGTGGCAAACAGTTTGAATCCAGACCAGACGCCGCATTACGCGGTGTCTGATCTGGATTCAAACTGTTTGCAAATGTTAACCAATTTTCCTACCTTTAACAACTCCCTCCAAGCACCGTATACAACCTTTGTCTCCTATTGGGTGTTGTTGTAGAGAGGGAGCACTATAGCTATAAATGCAGAGGGAGCAAGATTAAAGCAGAGCAGGAAAGTCCTTATGGATTTAAACTGTCTTCTGCCTAAAATAATAGGAAATTACCATTAAACCATTACCTCTTAGCCTATTTCTTTCTTCGAAAACAGGTGACCACTTAAAGCAGGTTGAAAGTAAAGCAGAATGTGCCTTATGGCACATTCTGCTTTACTTTCAGCCTGCTTTAAGCTACCATCTTCTAGGATATGGAAAATATTTCTTTTGGTACATATTCTTTGCTGTATAAACTGTAACTTTTTTCTTCAGTGGAGGAATAAGTAAGAGGCGTAAAAAGGCGTTTTTATGGGGTAATGGGTTAAACGGCTACTATACAATAGTTATAGGGTATTGGTGCTTTGGCACTATTACTTATAAATGCAATTGTAGATATGAAGGAAAAGGCTAATTAACCGCCTACATCACCTTAATTTGTCTAGTATTCAACCTATATCACTCTTCCATCTATTGCTTTGGCTTTGAAAAGGGGTAAAAAATGCCAGTATACCATTAATTAGTATATCTCATTAATTCCAGGGTGTTGCTTGTGGATGGAACAGGTTTATATTACAACTGGAACAGAGGCTTAACTCTTTACCTCATAGAAGTGCCTCTTTGGGCATTCGGTTTAATACTCCACTGAAGAAAATAGTTCCCAATTTATACAGTCATGAATATGTATCGGCAGAAGGAATATTTTATTTATTCTAGCAGGTGGTAGCTTAAAGCAGGCTGAAAGTTAAGCTTTACTTTCAACCTGCTTTCAGTGCTTACCTACTTTCAAACTAGAAACAGGCTATGGAGTAAAGTGTTATAATTTACAGACAAACCTGGCCCTCGTAGAAATGTCTGTTCATACTTCTAACTTGTCTCCTGACACAGATCCATAGGAACTTTTCCTACATCCTTCCAATTGATGCTTAACCCTTTACTCCATCATAAGCCTGTGTCTATTTTGAAAACAAGTGATCACTTAAAACAGGTTGAAAGTAAAGCAGAAGACGCATTCGGCTTTACTTACCCTCTAACTACTGCCTTACTGAATATGCATAATGGAAAGGAGTCAAATATAATATTGTAAGAGCTTGTTTCAAGACCCCATTATCTTATATATATGGGAATAAAATAATTGTTTTAAACTATAAGCTACTTATAACTCCTCCACATAATTATATGCCACAAATGAATATTCATTGATGGCTTTATGTACAAAATGTACATTACTGGTGGTAGCTTAACCCTTTCCCTTATAGAAGCGACTTTTAGCGCATTCATTTTATTCATCCGCCAAAGAAAATAGTTCCATTTTATACTGTCATGAATATGAACTATAAGAAATATTTTCTATATACTAGCAGATAGTAACTTAAAGTAGGCTGAAAGTAAAGCAGAATGTGCCCTAGGGCACATTCTGCTTTACTTTCAGCCTGCTTTAATAGGTCACATATCTTAACTACTAGAAACAGGCTATGGGTTAAAGGGTTAAAGCAAGAAAAAAGTACAGCAGAGCTTAAGCATCAATATACTATAAGGAGCTTTCTGCTTTACTTGCATATTGCTTGAAACAACCACTTGCCTTTTAAAAAAATAAACACAGTATGAAAGATATAATATTGTAATTGATACATTTATATATGGTTCACTTAGGAAGGCAAGGGGCAAACACAGAAAACAATCTATATTAGAATAGTATTATAATAATGAGGCTTTCCTATATAATTACTATGCAAGATAATATATGCAACAAAATACTAAGCTAGATAACAGATTTATTCATTAACTGACAAAGAGAAGCCGCCGGGTCCCCACCCACGTCTGTAGATCTACATATACATGTTTTAGTCTTCAGTCGTGAGTGGTTTTCATTTTTAGCTCACCTGAGCCAAAGGCTAAAGGTGAGCTATTGGGATGGCCCTGTGTCCGTCGTCCGTCGTTCGTCGTCCGTCGTTCGTCGTCCGTCGTGCGTCGTCGTTTACAATTGCTTCAAATGACATCTCCTCCTATACCGCTGGTCAGATTTCAACCAAACTTTACAGGAATGTTCCTTGGGTCAAGCTCTTTCAAATTTGTTCAAAGAATTAAAAACAATGTAGAACTCTGGTTGCCATGGCAACCAAAGTGAAAAAATAAGGAAATCTTAAAAAATCTTCTTGTCTGAAACTACAAGGGCCAGAGCTTAGATATTTGGCACATAGCATCATCTATAGGTCCTCTATCAAGTTTGTTCAAATTATGCCCATGGGGTCAAAATTGGCCCCGCCCCGGGGGTCACAGTTTTACATAGAGTTATATAGTGAAATTTTCAAACGTCTTCTTCTCTGGAACTAATATGGCCAGAGCCTTGATATTTGGCATGGTGACACTTCTAGATGTCCTTTACCAAAATTGTTCAAATGGTTCTGGTCGGTTGCATAACTAGGTCACAGGAGCTAAAAATAGATGTTTTTGATGAAAACTTAAAAAATCTTCTTCTCTGAAACTGCAAGGGTCAGAGCTTAGATATTTGGCACATAGCATTGCCTACAGGTCCTTTATCAAGTTTGTTCAAATTATGCCCCTGGGGTCAAAATTGGCCCCGCCCCGGGGGTCACTGTTTTACATAGAGTTATATAGTCAAATTTTCAAATGTCTTTTTCTCTGAAACTAATATGGCCAGAGCTTTGATATTAGGCATGGTGACATTTCTAGATGTCCTATACAAAATTTTATCAAATGGTTCTGGTCAGTTGCATAACTAGGTCACAGGAGCTAAAAATAGATTTTTTTCAATGAAACCTTAGAAATTCTTCTTCTCTGAAACTACAAGGGCCATAGCTTAGATATTTGACACATAGCATCACATACAGGTCCTCTATCAGGTTTGTTCAAATTATGCCCCTTGAGTCAAAACTGGCCCCGCCCCGGGGGTCACAGTTTTACATAGAGTTATATAGTGAAATTTTCAAACGTCTTCTTCTCTGAAACTAATATGGCCAGAGCTTTGATATTCAGCATGGTGACACTTCTAGATATCCTTTACCTATGTTGTTCAATTGGTTTCAGTCTGTTGCATAATTATGTAAGTCACAGGAGTTAAAAATAGATAAATTTTTTCAATGGAAACTTACAAAAATCTTCTTGTCTAAAACCCTACTACCCTGATCTTAGATATTTGGCACATAGCATTATCTACAGGTCCTTTTACAAGATTGTTCAAATTATGCCCCTCGGGTAAAAAATGACCCCTTCCTGGACATAAATAATTATCTCCATTTTGTCAGTTATTCTCAGGTGAGCGAATTATGCCCCATGGGGCTCTTGTTTGTCACGCTACATACAATAATGTGAGGAGAAGTGTCATTCCTGGTAATATTTGGATCCATTTCTCCACAGACAGAATGTCATAAATCTGACGAAAAAGTGGCATTTTGTCATTACCCAGTCACAGTGAACAAGCTTCTCAGAATTCTCTCCCAGTGTACAATGGAACTGTTGTCGAGGCAACCATGTAATGAAAGTCAAGCAGGTCTTCAGCAGGTGGTTGCTTAATGCAAGAAAAAAGGAATGCAGAAAGCTCCTTCAGGAGCTTTCTGCATTACTTTTGTTCTGCATTAAGCTGCAATATATTTTAAGAACTTATATATATTTTGAATGGTTGCCCCAGACAGGTTTGATTGTAGAGGTTTTGTTTGAGAGGGTGGCAAAATGCATAATCTGATCACTGATGAGATGTCTTTTAACTGGGTGACTCTCTGAATTTCTCCTTATGCCCTAACTCTTTGCACGCTAGCAGCGGATATACCTGCCATAGTGATTACATCTGCAAACAGATTGGATCCAGATGAGACGCCGCATAACGCGGCGTCTCATCAGGATCCAAACTGTTTGCTATTGTGACACTGAATTTAAAAGAAATTTTGAAAATTCTAATTTTAGAACAATAGCAGAAGACAAATTGTTGCAGACGAAAAATTTACCCAGCATGCAGAGAGTTACGGTAATGCCTGCATGTTGCCAACAAGTTGCAAGCTCATAATGCTTCTTGGAAGAATTCATGACCAATTATAGAAGATATTAAGCAGAAAATTACACATATAGTATAAACTGTGTTCAGAGGTCGTTCAATGACAAAGAAGAAGCCAGTGATGCCATCTCTTATAACCAATTACCCCATAGTCTGTTTCTAGTTTTGAAGATGAGTGACTACTTAAACCATTACCCCATAGCCTGTTTCTGGTTTTGAAAATAGGTTACTACTTAAGGCAGGTTATATAAAAGTAAAGCAGGATGCGCCTTAAGGCGCATTCTGCTTTACTTTCAGCCTGCTTTAAGCTACCACCAGCTATAATAAAGAAAATATTCCTTATGATACATATTCATGACTGTGTAAATTGGAACTAATTTCTTCATAGGAGGAATAAATTAAAGGTGTTGAAAAGCGTATTTATGGGGTAATGGGTTAAAGCTCCGAAAGGAACTTTCTGATTTTCTTTCACCTTGCTTTAGGCAGCCACCTTATATAAAACGCTGAAAACAGGCCATATAATTGCGAGGATTAATGTATTTTCAACATAAGAGATAACTTTCGGTCTATGGAGTACCCTATTTACTTTGTGTATGCTTTACACACAACATACCTTTCTATATCTGATCAAATTTCAGTGAAATATTTTCCCATGGACAGGAGTGCTCCTTTCATCAATGGAAATTTTGAAAATGATAAACCTATCCCATGTGTGTACACAGCCATTTGTCCTTGAAGCGTATATTTTTCTTTGACTTTTAATGATGTCTGCAGAGTGTGACACATTAAAATTCAGGTCTCTCATTAACTTGTTTATTTTTAAGCAGCAATCTTAAAGAGGCGGTCCTTAAACCCTTTCACCAATAAAAATGCCTTTTTATGCCTCTAATCTGTTGATTCATTAAAGAAAATAGTTCCATTTGAAGACATAGCCATGAATATGCAGTTTAAGAAATATTTTCTGTATCTTAGCAGATGGTAGCTTAAAGCAGGCTGAAAGTAAAGCAGAATGAGCCTTGAGGCACATTCAGCTTTACTTTCAACTTTGAGTAGTTAATGCTGAAATGTTTAAGAGCTTGCTGCATTACATGTACTCTTGTCCTATGGTAAGTAATGTAAACTCTTAGAGATGACCTTCTAAGGTGAATCACTGCTCAACATTATAAGTTATAAAATCTTGATTGCATATGCCGCAACATGTTTTAAGGGAAAAGTAATTATGATTCAAAACTGTGTCCCAAATATTTGGACATGTTTAGCTAAGGTATTCAGTACTATTCAATACTGAACCTCCCACATTCAAAGAGTTTAGTTTTATCAATGAGTTAAGCAGTCCTGTTCATTGACTCATGTGTAATTTTATAAGTACCGGCGACAGACCTGATAAATGGGCTCGATGGAATGCCAGATAAGATTGGGGCTTCTAATTAGCCTGGTTTTGTTTTACATAACAGCAGAACTTGTGTTAACCAACAGCTATTAAGAAGACACATTTACTGTATTAAATACTGGTAGCAGTTTTAATGCAGAACAAAAGTAAAGTAGAAAGCTCCTACAGGAGCTTTCTGCTTTACTTTTGTTATGCATTAAGCAGCAACATGACTTAAGACATTTTCAATGCTTCTTCAACGAATGGCAGATTAATGCAAGTTTAACGGGATATGAATGAACGAGGCATTGCTGAATGAGCACACAGGGACCTAAAATGTGCAATTCAATACTTTAAAGTCAAATTGTTCCATGTGTTTGAATGGGACCAGCCTTAGCAGACTGTTTATTAACCCAATTTACCCCATAGACTGTTTCTAGTTTTGAAGATAGTTGACAACTTAAAGCAGGTTGAAAGTAAAGCAGAATGCGCATTAAGGCGCATTCTGCTTTACTTTCAGCCTGCTTTAACATGTTATCTGCTAGAATTTAGAAAATATTTCTTATTCTTATTTGTGACCTGATAAAATGGAACTATTTTCTTCAGTAAAGGAATAAATAAAAGGCGTATAAAAGCGTATTTATGGGGTAATGGGTTAAACATATCAATTGTTAACGTTGCCAAGATATGCAGAGTGAACCCAGATTAGTTGGCTCGCTTTTAAGCCATTCAAGTTGGAATGTCTATTGACTGCAAATGTGCTTCTAATCACAGAAAGTGTATAATCCTATATCTTCCATAGCTGTCAGTGCTGATAGCAATATCCAATTGATACAGCATATTATAACACCTCTTTGTTACAACATGAAGCAAGCTCAAATTAAAGCTGAAAGCTCCAAAAGGAACTTTGACAAAATCATTATGTTTTCATTTGAATGCATTTGTCAGGACAGGACGGGTATTTAAGTGTCTTGTAATGGTACTTAATTATGTAGAGGAATAGGTAGATACATCATAAAGACTGCATTCTGTTGCAGAAAGGGAATTATAAGCCTTTCATTGTCATAATATGAGCTATTTTGAAATTTATGCAGGGCTCCAGATAAGAGGGAGTGAACTGCACAAATCCAACATTTTCTCACTTATTTCTGCACCAAATCCTATGGTGTTACTACTCATTAGAATCGTCTCGAAGAGACGATTCTAATGAATAGTGACACCATAGGGTTTAAAGTAGAAATAAAGATTTCAGTTTTTGAAATACCCCCCTTATCTGGAGCCCTGATTTATGTCTTTCATTTTCTCAGGTATAGAGCTTAGTTTGTTTCACAATATCAATATGAGTTTCAGATGGTTTGGATTTTTCTTCAGATGAGATAACATTTTGATCTGGATTAAAACTGTTTGTGATTGTCAGTCTTGTCGCATTTGGCATTGTAAGGCATAAATTAAAGCATTGAATAGAAGAGATTGCGGTAAAGAAACATTAGACTTATTTGTGTCAATAAAGTGGAGACTACACTACTGTGAAGCATGTGT
Organism: Gari tellinella; assembly: GCA_922989275.2. Taxonomy (NCBI): domain Eukaryota; kingdom Metazoa; phylum Mollusca; class Bivalvia; order Cardiida; family Psammobiidae; genus Gari; species Gari tellinella. The sequence continues at coordinate 55,692,105 of OV277866.1, forward strand.
AGGATAAATGTTCCAAGAAATATGGCATTGTCCCTTTAACTTGACACTAGGCTTAAATGGGTTAAGTTCTTTCATTCTGAAAGAACTACCATACAGACGTACCCTGTCTTCATTGAACTGTTGTACAACAAAGGGTTGACTGTATTGACTAGAAGCTATTGTTTCAGTCAACTTACACTTGGATGAGCATGAGCAGCTGATTGCACAGCTCATCGCCTACATGGCTCATGATATGCTGAGTCATTGTGACATGTCAGTAACAGGGGTTTGTTTATAACATGTGATATAAAATATCATTTTCATTGTCATCTATTTGTACAATAGTGCAGCATTAAGATCTCTTAACCCTTTACTCCAATACCTATGTCTACAGTTTTGAAGACATATGACCACTTAACCCATTACCCCATAGCATTTTTACGCCTTTAATTTATTTCTCTACTGAGGAAAATAGGTACAATATAGAAAGTTATGAAAATGTGTAAATCTTTTTTCAATATTCTAGCAGATGGTAGCTGCTTAATGCAGACTGTAAGTAAGGCAGAATGCACCTTAGGGTGCATTCTGCTTTACTTTCAACATGCTTTAAGTGGTCACTCGCTTTCAAAACTAGAATCAGGCTAGGGGTAATGGGTTAAACCAGGGAGTGGGTAAAGCAGAAGGTGCTTTCAGGTGCTGCATGATTCTGCTTTACTTTAAGCCTGCTTTAAGTTACCATCTGCTGCTATGAGATACTGAAAATATTTCTCTTTTCCTGTGAAGATTGTCAGTTGACATGATAATCGACAGACTTGTATCACATGCAGCTAACAATTACAGTAAAACCCCTCTATAACAACCACTTAATTATGTTAATTTATTATTAGGTGTTTATGACAGGTGACCCCTTAACCCGTTACCCCACAGCCTGTTTCTAGTTTTGAAGATGGGTAACCACTTAAAGCAGGTTGAAAGTAAAGCAGAATGTGGCTTAAGGCACATTCTGCTTTACTTTCAGCCTGCTTTAAGCCAAAATCTTCTAGCATATAGAAAGTATTTCTGATGGTACATACTTATGAAAGTATAAATTAAAACTATTTTCTTTGGTTTAGGAATAACTTAAAGGCATTAAAAGGCGTATTTATGGGGTAATGGGTTAAAACAAGGTGACAGAAAAACAGAAAGCTCCTATAGGAGCTTTCTGTTTTACTGTCACCTTTCTTTAAGTGGTCACCTGTCTTTTATACAATAAATTAGCCTTAGCTTTAGTGGTCATAATAGAGAGGTTTACAGGGCTCCAGATAAGGGGAGTTTTTCAAAAACTAAAATTTATTTTTGCTTTAATTAAACCCTATGGTGTCACTACTCAATATAATCGTCTCTTCAAGACGATTCTAATGAGAAGTAACACCATAGGGTTTGGTGCTCTTTGAGCGAGGAAATGTTGGATTTGTTCAGATTACTCCCCCTTATCTGAAGCCCTTGGTTTAATTGTATACCATTTGAATCTTTTCAGAACGTCTTGGGGCAAAGACAAGAACAACCTTGGTTCATACTGCTACATCCATTGTCATGCTGGCATCAATGACGTGGAGACAATAGCAGAGCCCCTCGTTGACAGCAGCGATAAGGTGAGCTGAAATACCTACATACAAATATGGTCTGCATAGTTCTCGCCACAATCAACCTACAGCGGAAAAAACGTTATTCTTTCCCGTTTAAACGAAACGCAAACGCATTGCAATAAAACGTAGAAAAAGATAACTTTTTGACAATTCTGATTGTTTATTTTAACCTGAGTGCATTGCAAACAGTTTGGAGCCTGATCAGACGCTGGGTTACCAAACTGTTTGCAATGGAAATAATAGTTTTAGCGTAAATGCATTTATTGGGAAAGAATAATGCTTTCTCCACTGTACCAAGGCTTGACACTTTGGAATAATCTCCAACACTTGGATTTGGCTCCCAGGACCTTTCATTCTGGAGGAAGCTGGAAGCCACACTGAAGTATTAGAGATTATATTGCTTGAGTCTCAATCCTGATTTCAAACCCCATTCTAAAAAGTGAGACTTAAACCTCAGATAACTATGGTGATTGCCAGGCTCTTCAACTTCAACTTCAATGTGATTTCTCAGCAAAATCCTCTTAGACATTCACACTGAGGCTCAGATCTTTTAGGAGCCTTCTTATCTGGATCTGCACTTTTTGTCAAAATTTTAAATAAACTGGAAAGGAACGCTATAATGATATTAACTAGAATTTATAAGAATATGGAAGAGTCCGTTTATAAATTCAGCATTGTGTGTGTTTTCCCTTTCTCCCCCACAGATCATTTTGACACTTCTAAGTTCTACTTATTCCACATAGACATCTGTCTCAAAGACAGACAGTTGGATTTATTTGGAGTGATACCAAGATATATTTAACTTAATGTTCAGTCTGTAAAATATGGCTTTACTTTTCCATAGATGGTGGTCTTATATTTACTGAGGTTGATCCCTATTTAGTGCTGAATTATGCACTTCTACTAAAAAAGCTGTCTGCTTTAATTCTGCAATAAACTCTTTCTTTTCGATATTTGCAGAAATACAAGTCTGAGTTGCAAACAGTTTGTATCCTGATCAGACGCCGCGTTACGCGGCGTCTGATCAGGGTCCAAACTGTTTGAAAGGTTAAGACCACTCGGTTCCCTGCTTGCAAAGGGTTTGAGAAATAGATCGGCAGTGTTGATGTATGAATATATGACATGATATGTATCAGAAAGACAACCACAAATAGCCATCTGTCAGAATTAATGTGTCCTGTCTGATAAAGTTTATCCACATTGTAAGAAGTTCATTAACATGTACAATACGATGAACTGCGATATTTGCTGGGTAAGCGAAGAAGTATTTGGAGCGCAGAATATGTATCTCTTCTGCATACAATTAACAGTTATAGACTAATTTCTGGGCGGTTTTAACTCACCAAAATACCAACTTGTTTAGTGTGAGAAAGGTTAATTCTATGTTTCTGTATTGTTAGGGAATTATTTTTATGCCCTGTGAATATTGTTTTACTCCTGTCCAAAGGTCCATTCCTTCCTCCATCAACGTATACCGTACACATTACCAGTTGGCGGTGCGATACAGGGCGAGGTATTCAGCCGATCTGACAAGCGCCTTGGCGTGAACCTGATCCTCTGTTTCTGCCAAGGATGTCAAAGAGCTTTACTTTCAACTTGCTTTAACTCTTTCCCCATAGAAGCGCCTTTAAGCGAATATGATTTATTCCTCCGTTGAAGAAAAAATTCCAATTTAATCTGTCATGAATTATATTATAGAGAATATTTTGTATATTCTAGCACATGATAGCTTAAAGCAGGCTGAATGTAAAGCAGTATGCACCTTAAGGCACCTATCTTCAAAACTAAACACAGGCTATGGGGCAATGGGTCTCCTCAAGGCAGTTCTAATGAGTAGTCACAACAGAGGGTTTCGTGCAAACAGAGAGATTTTTCCTTATCTGGGACCTTGTTGGAATACACATGTTTCCCTCACATTAACGGTAAATAACATGTACAAGCAGTAAAGTGAAACAATGCCTTGATGAATGAGCATTGGAAATACTGCGTTCTAGATTGATGACAGGAAAATGCTTTTCAATCAACTCGTCTTCTGGGAGAAATTGAACACTTTTAGTTTTAGAAAATAGCAAGCCAATATTGAGAAACTAATTTAAGGAAGATGTATGTGCAGTTATTATGATATCAACATGTTCACTGATTAATGCAAAGTTTTGTGCAGTCTTCTATACATTGGTGACATTTAGTTACTGCTTAATGCAGTAAAGTGAAACAATACCTTGAGAAACTCGACTCTTCAAAGTTCTACTGTATATAGATGATTGCTCAATGCAGATCAAGGTAAATTTGCTTATGCAGATCTGAGTACCTTTGCTTGATTCAGATCTACCCTAGCCACTGTACATCTGCCAGTGAGGAAAGCACACTTGTCTATGCAAACAGTGAAGATCCAGATCAGGGTCACCGAAAAGAGCTCTCTGATCAGATTCTGCACCGATTGTCATGATATATTGACAAAAAAAACAACTAAATACTTGACTAGACCAAATTTGAAACTGGATTGTCCTTACTTGTAGTTTCAGGGAGGAATTCAGGATTAAGAGATATACTCTATGACTGCTAAATGAAGTTGTATATGCTGTCTTTAACCCATTAACCCATAAATACGCCTTTTTACGCCTCTAGTTTATTCATCAATTGAGGAAAATAGTTCCAATTTACACTATTATGAATATATTCATATATGTACCACAAGAAATAGTTTCTATATTCTAGCCAATATTTGCTTAAAGCAGACAGAAAGTAAAGCAGAATGCGCCCTAAGGCGCATTCTGCTTTACTTTCAACCTGCTTTAAGAAGTAACTTGTTTTCAAAACTAGAAACAGGCTATGGGGTAATGGGTTAAGACAGGTAACAACTAAAATTAATGCATTGTAACTGTTTTAACTGCTTCTATGATGGAAATTTTACAAACACTATCGACATTTATGGTATCTGCACTATTAGTTTTTACTTTCATTTTTCTGAAACATTTTCTTGAAAACAGTCCTACTATTACCCTAAGCTGGTCATGTTTTCGAAAATGGCTTGTCAATTATATAAAAAAAATCAGCATTGTTCATATCATTATCATTTTAGTCATATCCTGTTGAATTGGTACATACCATTCAGTTTGACATCTTCTAGAGGGTCTGTCCTTCTAAGAAAGACAGCACATGCATTTTCTCTTTATCACTGTGATATACAGTAATACCTCTCAAGAACGACCTTAATTGTTAGGTTTTAAGACAGGAGGCTGCTTAAAGCAAGGTACATTTAGTATAACAGAAAGCTCCTTTCTGTTTTACTTTCCTCTTGCTTTAAGCTTTTATACTATCAATTAGCTGTCTTTGTAGTGGTGGTAATAGAGAGGTTTTACTGTATTAGCTTACTTTTACATTGCTTATGAAGTGTTCTGTCCATAGTACTTATGAAGTGTTCTGTCCATAGTACTTATGAAGTGTTCTGTCCATAGTACCGGTACTTATGAAGTGTTCTGTCCATAGTACTTATGAAGTGTTCTGTCCATAGTACTTATGAAGTGTTCTGTCCATAGTACTTATGAAGTGTTCTGTCCATAGTACTTATGAAGTGTTCTGTCCATAGTACTTATGAAGTGTTCTGTCCATAGTACTTATGAAGTGTTCTGTCCATAGTACTTATGAAGTGTTCTGTCCATAGTACTTATGAAGTGTTCTGTCCATAGTACTTATGAAGTGTTCTGTCCATAGTACTTATGAAGTGTTCTGTCCATAGTACTTATGAAGTGTTCTGTCCATAGTACTTATGAAGTGTTCTGTCCATAGTACTTATGAAGTGTTTTGTCCATAGTACTTATGAAGTGTTCTCTCTTTACAAAGACCTGAGAATGTAAATGAAAAGATGCTGAAGTGTAATATTGACTGTTGACCACAATCCAACCTGTATTGACACTCACATGAAGTATTCTTTCCTCCATAACCAACAGAACAAATCATCAACATCATTCTTTATAATGTTTACTTATGTAAACCGGTACATGACTGCTTAAAACACTATTATTATAAGTGAAACAGAAAGCTCCTTTTGGAGTTCTCATCTTGCTTTATGCTGCCAGCCGCATTTAGCACCATAAATGTTTACTTGTGGTGCTAATATGGAGAAATAAAGGTACAGAAGTGCTCTAAGACTTGTGTAGGAAAGTTTGAATTGATGCCGCTTTCAAAAGTTGCAGAATAATGATGATTGCTTAATTCAGGAAAAAATAATGCAGAAAGCTCCTTAAAGGAGCTTTCTGCATTATTTCAATTCTGCAATAAAGTAGTCACTTGTTGTTTAACCAATTACTCCATAGCCTGTTTCTAGTTTTGAATATAGGTGACCACTTAAAGCAAGTTGAAAGTAAAGCAGAATGTGCACATTCTGCTTTACTTTCAGCCTGCTTTAAGCTAGCATCTGCTAGGCTATAGAAAATATTTATTTTATATATTTATGAAGGTATAATTTGAAACTCTTTTCTTCATGGCAGGAATAAATTAAAAGAGTTAAAAGGCGTATTTATGGGGTAATGGATTAAGTGATCTGTAGGCTAGTTCCAGCTTAACACCAGATGGACTATTAATTGCAGGTTTAGTGTTAATGCAAGCAAGCAATTCTTTCCTCTCAATCATTCGCATGCAAGCATTTACTGCTTTGCTATGGAAACATCATAAAAGTCTGAATCTGATCAATGAATGATCAGCTAGATTGATTTGCACTGTATAAACCCCCCATGTTTTTTATTAGGCGCATGCAGTTTGCATAAGGAATGTAAACCCCTTTTAGCGTTAAGAAAAAATGATATCTGCTCAAAATGACTTCTGGTCTATCTCTGAAATTTGATTTTTCTGCTCTATGTTTATGATTACATAATCAGATTTGCAAACAGTTTGGATCCTGGACAGATGCCGAGTAACTCGGCATCTGATCAAGACCCAAACTGTTTGCTTATGTCAAGGCAAGTTGGGGGTTCTCTATCTCAGGGGGTAATCTTATTGCTCCGTTTGCTGGAGACTAGACTATTGATTCTAGCTCAGAGTTTTGAGGTTTGTGAGCAGGACAGGAAAGACAGATGCATACCAAGTTAAAACAGTTTCTTCAATACATTTTATAAACCTTCTCCTCCAAAAAACACAGGTCAATTATATTAGGTGACAGCTTTAATTAGGATGAAAGGTGCTATAGGACAAATGGGGATCTTTAAATCTTTGCACGCTAGCTGCAAACACATGATTACCTTTGCCAACATCTTGTATCCAGATGAGATGTCACATAATACAGCATCTCATCTGGATGCAAACTATCTGTTGCTTTGACCCTATCTTGAAAAAAAGTTTTAGAAAATCTATTTTAACAACAGTAAATTTTTTTAAAAAAATGATTCTTTAAAAAGAAGAAAAAATAGCATGCAAAGAGTTACCCATTAAGCAATACTGACTCATTGCGCAAAAGCCTCATACTGACTCATTTTGACACACTTTAATCCACTAGCTTGTATTGAGATAAGCATTGATAATTGTTTATCCCTTATGAGTTAATGGGTTTTAAATGCACCTTTGTTTTAACCCTTTACTCCATAGCTAGTTTTAGTTTTCGAGACAGGTGACCACTTAAATTAAGCAGGTTGAAATTAAACCACTTAAAGCAGGTTGAAAGTAAAGCAGAAGGCGCCTTAAGTCATTGCACATGGATTGAAATATATCTTATACACTGCCGGGGAGGTGTGACCATTCTGCCATGTTTTAGAAAAGCCAAGCGAACTTGTGTATGCAAACTTGACAGTTAAATAAGTCCCATGACATTCTAAGCTTTTAACAGGAGCTATTACCCTGTGTGCTTGCGGCTCTTTCCTGTTTGAGGCAGAGTGTTTTTTTGGTCCAAGTCCAATTTCTAAGCAAATTTGATGATTGCAAAATAATAGTTAGCTAATTGGTCTGTTGCATTTGATGCATGGGGAATCGCAGTCAGCCTTGTGTTAACCCATTGCCCCATAGCCTGTTTCTAGTTTTGAAGATATAAGAGAACTTAAAGCAGGTTGAAAGTAAAGCAGAATGCGCCTTAAGGCGCATTCTGCTTTACTTTCAGCCTGCTTTAAGCCATTATCTGCTAGAATTAGAAAATATTTCTTATAATTATTTTTAATGACAGTATAAATTTGAACTATTTTCTTCAGTAGAGGAATTGATTAAAGGCATAAAATGGTGTATTTATGGGGTAATGGGTTAAGCAGCCATTCTTTGAAGGAGCATCATGTAGGGTCCCTGTAGAGATAGGTGGGTGCTAAATGCTGAACTAAGGTAAAACAGAAAGTTTCTTCAGGAGCCTTCTGTATGACTTCCCCTGCATTATAAGCTTACATAGTACAATAAGACTTGACCCATTACTCCGTAGCATGTTTCTAGTTGCAAATACAAGTAACCACTTAAAGCAGATTGAAAGTAACGCAGATTGCATCTTAAGGGCAGGGACCAGGTACAACTAGAATTGTCTCTTGTAAATTGTCTAATGAGTAATGACACCATAGGATTTGGTGCTGAAATGAGTGAGAAAATGTTCTATTTGTTCAGTTTACTCTCTGTTATCTGGAGCCCTGTAATATCTTTAGAATAGTTGCTCAAAATTAAAACATGCCTGTACTTTACAATGTAGGTGATTTTTCCTGCACCATGATGAAAGGTCGACCTTTCTATGTAAGTTTATAAATATCATGTCCTTCCTTTGATATTATTTACAAATGTCAGCTGGTGGCCTTTTTTCAATGCCAATAAGTATTTTTGTGTAGGAGGTAAGAGTTGTTCACTTGATAGCCCAATGCAGACTGAAAGTAAAGCAGAATTAGCCTTAACACATTCCCCCACAACCTGTTTCTTGTTTGGAATATAATTATGTGACTACTTAAAGCAGGTTGAAAGTAAAGCGGAATCCACCTTAACCCATTATACCCTGCAGCTCATTTCTAGTTTTGAAAATAGCTAGATGGCTACTTAAAGCAGGTTGAAAGTAAAGCAGAATGCGCCTTATGGCACATTCTGCTTTACTTTCAGCCTGCTTTAAGCTACCATCTGCTAGTATATAGAATACTTTTCTTCCAATACATATTTATTACTGTAAAAATTTGAACTATTTTCTTCAGTTGAGGAATAAATTGGAGGTGTAAAAAGGCGTATTTATGAGGTTATGGGTTAACAGAAATTCTGTTTTACATTCAGGCTAAATTGCATGTGCGTACCGGTCTTTAAAACCAGAAACAGGCTATGGAGTAACAGGTTCAGATGTGGAGGTTTTTATTTGTTTTAAGATGTTGATTAATATAGTGTGTCTCATCAGGATCCAAACTGTTTGACATTTTGATCCAATTTTAAAAATAGATGTCCCAAAAAAGAGATTACTGGTAGTTTTTAACAGTAGCAGATAACATTGTTGTTACAGATGATAAATCAAAGAGTTCAGATCTTAGAGGTACCAAGTAAATATTTCAACAGCTTAGAGTTAAGCTTAAGGTGAATTACACAATTAGAGCAGATTAGGATTAAAGTTTGGCATGACCTATTTTCTGTAGGAAATAAAAACAAACATTTGTTGACCCTTTTCTCCAAGTAAGCATTTCACAAGATGTCTTTACTTCTTCCTCAGTATGTGCACCTTTGAAATGTTTTTCCAATAGCCTGTTTCTTGTTTTGAAGACAGGTGACCACTTAAAGCAGGTTGAAAGTAAAGCAGAATGCACCTTAAGGTGCATTCTGCTTTACTGTCAACCTGCTTAAAGTTACCATTTGCTAGACTGTAGAAAATATTTATAATAGATACATGTATTTAGGACTGCATAAATTAAAAAAATTGTTTTTAATGGAAGAATAAATTAAATGCATAAAAATGAGAATCTATGGAGTAAAGGGTTAAAATTACCGCGGAAATAAATCCATTGCAGGGCTGCCATAAGTTGACATGAAAAAAAGATTTCCAAATTTTCATTTTTCTAGTGCGATTTTACGAATCGTACCTTTACCCCATCGCCTGTTTCTAATTTTGTTGACATATGGCTGCTAAAAGCAGGCTGGAAGTAAAGCAAAATGCGCCTTAAGGCACATTCTGCTTTACTTTCAGCCTGCATTAAGCTACCATGTACTAGAAAAAAATCCGAAGATTTAGGAAAAATCCAGACAAATGGCAGCTCGCCTTTGAGAGACAACGTAATACTTCATTATTTAGAAAATGGAACAGTCAAGTTTGAAATTTTGCATTGCAAGGGATAATTTAAAGCTTTAATTAATTGTTGTCTGCTTTGTTTTCCATTTTGCACAGAAGCCTGCGACTTAGTGTTTGTGCAATTAATTTTGTCTTATATTTAGATTCTCTTATATCGGGTCTAAATTGTTGCAAATGGTGGTGTGTTTTGGTTCAGTTATACAAAGCGTAAATCCACCTTACTTTGTTGTGAAATTGTAGATGTGCTGTGAATATACAAACTCTTGAGCCAAACATAACAAAAACTATCATTTTGTTGGCTACAAACCAAATGTAGGGAGGTCCTTGTTCTTAATGTGCTTGTTAACCAATTACACCATAGCCTGTTGCTAGTTTTGAAGACAGGTGACTACCTATAAAGCAGGTTGAAAGTAAAGCAGAATGTGCCTTACATGCTTAACCCATTACCCCATTCATTTTTTAACACACCTTTTTATGCCGCTGATTTAAAAGTCATACACTTAGAAAAGTAGTCCCTAACCAGGAAATCCTTGACATGAAATAAAGAAGGCTTTTCCAATAATTTTCCAGAAGATGGCTTACAGCTAGACTTTCTGCATTGTTTTTGCCCTGCATTATGCAGGTGCTAATAAGACCCCTTCTTCTTTATTTGTTAGCCACATAACAGAGATGATACTAACATTTAACCTAATTTCTTGTTGTGTATAAGCAGTATAAGGCGTGACCTACTGACATCATTATTCATGACTTGGTTTTTGTTTACAATTTGTCATGGGAACACACATCTTATTCTCTCCATCAAGGGGTTTCAGACAGGATTTAATGTAAAGCAGGCTGACCATAAAGCAGAACACTCTCCTAACACCTTTCCCCGACCAATAGAAGTGCCTTTGATGCCTTTTAAGGATGGACTGTACACAATACAGGGGCATACCAGACACATCACATAAATGACCTGTAGTGATAATTGACGGGATCTTTAATTATGATAATCATTAAATGCATTGTTTTGGTCAGTATGACATATCTGGTAGAGGAGATTGTATATTTATATAAAGAGGAACTAGGTTACCTATATCTGACCTCAGCTTGTCAGGTAGGCATACAGTAAAACCTTTCTATTACGACCACTAAATTGTGTTAATTATTAGGGTGTTTACGATAGGTGACCGTTAATTATTAGGGTGTTTACGATAGGTGACCGCTTAAAGCAAGATGACAGTTAAACAAAAAGCTCCTTTAGGAGCTTTCTGTTTCACTGTCACCTTGCTTTAAGTTGTCACATCTCTATTATACAATCTACTAGCCTTCGTTTTAGTGGTCGTATTAGCGAGGTTTTACTGTATTTATATATTTACATAAACCGGGCTGTTGAACATTAACTCTCATATCATAGCTAACCTTTCTTATGATGAACAACTTGTCTTTTCTTAACCAATTTAACCAATTAACCTCATAAATACACCAATTGAAGCCCTTTAATTTATTTCTACCACTGAAGAAAATAGTTCAGCTTAATAAAGTCATGAGTATCTTAAAAATTCTAGCAAATTGTAGCTTAAAGCAGATTGAAATTTTACTTTCAATCTGCTTTAAATTGTCATATATCTTCAATACTAGATATGGCTATGGGGTATGGGTTAAGCCTAGTGTCTTCTAAAGAGGACATTTGCAAACAGTGTAGACTACGATAAGATGATGCGTTAAGTGGTGTCTCATCATGGTCTGCACTGTTTGCTATTTCATATGAATTGTTCTGCTTAATGTACAAACACTGCAGTGTCTTAAAAAATATAGATCATCCTTGTATGTATATAATGAAATCTTCCAGCAAGCACAAAGGGAGAGTTTATTGCAATATCCAGGCATAAATTGGTAAAATTATAGTTACAAAAAATTGAAGGGCATTGCCCGACTTCCTCTGTATATGCTTTCCTCTCTCTGCCATGGGACACCAATTAAGCCCAAAGTTGGCTTCTTTTAGAAATGGGATGTAAATTCAAACAGACAAACAGGTTGAATGTTAATCAGCTCCCACATTGGTTTGCTACAACCTGTTTGCAAATGTTTTCAAGCATAAAAAACGATGAACAAGAGTAGGTGGCTTGCAATGTGACAATGCTATGGTTCCATCTTGCAGGAGGTGTAGGTAGTAAAACAGGTAGCTGTCAGGAAATGATGCCATCTCAAACAACTGCAATGACACATTCTTGTAACAGTGGAGAACACATTAATCTTTCCAGGGCAGGGAAACGCAAACACATTGCAATAACATGTAGAAAAAGGCAACATTTTGACAATCAATTCTGAATGCTCATTTTAATCTGAATGGCAAACAGTTTGGAGCCTGATTAGACGCCGGGTTACCCGGCGTCTGATCTGGCTCCAAACTGTTTGCAATGGAAATAATAAATTAAGTGTAAGCGCATTTAATGGGAAAAAATAAGGTCTTCTGCACTGTAACACTGACTGCTGAATAAATATCACCAAGAATTAATGTCAACAAGGCTCCAGATAAGAGGGGGGTAAACTGAACAAATCCAATATTTCTCACTCATTTTAGCACCAAATGCTATGATTTCACTACTCATTAGAATCGTCTCTTCGAGACAATTCTAATGAGTTGTGACACCATAGGGTTTAATGCAGAAATAAGATTTTAAATTTTGAAATACCCCCTTATCTGGAGCCCTGAGTCAACTGCTCCAAGTTTTCGCAATGGTTCATATGGTTTAGATCCTGATCAGATACCATTAGCAACTACTCTGTGTCTGGTCTGGCGTCTTTGTATCAAGACATTTTGCTAACATCATTTCTAGCATTTAGCTTGCTCCAAAATATTTGTTTTCTGGGGTTGCTTCATGCAGTCATGAATATAGATTTGAATCTTCTCAGGAGCTTTCCGCTGTCATTTTTTCTTGATACATACTCTTGACTGTATAAATTGGAACTTTTATCTTCAATGGAGGAATAAGAAAAATCGGTAAAAATGAGTATCTATGAGGTAAAGTGTTAAAATTGAATGTTCAGAGACTGTTTCAATGACACACAGTCTACTTTCGATATCTTGAAGTCGATTTTGTCGAACATACCCGTATTTCAAAGTTAAAACGTGGCTAAGCCACGTTTTAATTTTGAAATACAGGTATATTCGTCTTAACCGAGCATGAAATAATGCAGTTCATATGTGGAACTATGGGATAGTTCGAATTAAATGAGTTCGAGATATCGAAGTTTGACTAGTTTTATGCAATCAGTCACCTGTTGATATACAGGTTCAAATTGTTTTGACACCAGGTCTTTTCTGATAGCACCTGATGGATTCGACTGATTGAAAGTTTTAGTAGAGTGTAAACTCAATATTGCAGCATATAAATAGGCAGTAAGTGAACTAGCTGTGAACCCATGGTGTCTGCAGATAATAATAGCCAGTCTTGGCACCAATACCTCCTCAACTTTCTATCAGGGTAGGCTGCCTGGTTAAAGGGAGATAATCTGGAAGATACTGCATGGCTAAAGGGAGATAATCAAAATACAAAATGTCATGGTAATTGAAAGAAATATTGATTTGTAGACTAAATTAACCCTTTTCCTCAACACAGCTATTGTGGAAATCCCCAGTACAAGATAACCTTCTTAATGTTACTGTGCTTAACCCTTTACTTCATTAATATGCCTTTTTATGCCTTTAATTTATTTCTCCTGAAGAAAATAGTTCTGCTTTATACTGTCATGAATATGCACCATAAGAAATATTTTCTATATCCTAGCAGATTGTAGCTTAAAGCAGACTGAAATCATAAGCAGCATAATGAAGATTAAAACTGTTTTACACTCAAAACTATATTACTTTAGTCCGTTTACCTGAAACTAAATTTGAGAAATAAAGAGATTGTTTAAAGCAGATGACATCATGACAGTGAAGTGGGTTATTTCAATGTTGAGGTATTGAGATACATTTTAGTACTTGTGCTACATATTTATGAACCCATTACCCAATAGCCTGTTAATAGTTTTGAAGACAGGTGACATCTTAAAGCAGGTTGAAAGTAAAGCAGAATGTGCCTTAAGGCGCATTCTGCTTTTCTTTCAGCCTGCTTTAACGGAAGGTCGGTGGTTCTATCCAGTTGCCGGTTTGCCAAACAGTGCATAAAGAGCTTCTGGGGTCTTCTTCCACCTGTAATTAGCTGGACGTCGCGATATTACTGATAGTTATACTGTTAAAAGCGACGTAAAATCATAACAAATAACAAATCAAATCTGTATAAATAGGAACTATTTTCTTCAGTGGAGGAATAAATGAAAGGAGTAAAAAGGTGGATTTATAGGGAAATGGGTTAAGTGCATGGCTTGTTTAAATTAAAAAATTAAAAAACAAAAGAAAAAAACTGTTCACATTAAACAAGGAAGAAGGAAAAGACTAGTTTAACCTTCATGAAAATGTTGTCAACTATATATCTGAAAATGTAGATATACAATCTGTGTGTCCTACAGCTATTGTAATAAGAGTAGTACAGCATCTCATACAGATTAAGACTCTGTGTGTTCATCAATACCTGGCTATAATTAACATGAGAAGGTTGAGAATCAGTACGATCGAGTATTAACATCAGGTCTTTTGAAGTTTAATAAATCTCTTTGATAACAAATTGAAGCATATTTCATAGAGAACAAATTTGCAGTTTTTATCTTCCTTAACCCATTACCCCATATTATTTGTCTAGTTTTGACAACTAAGCAGGTTGAAAGTAAAGCAGAATGTGCCTGAAGGCACATTCTGCTTTACTTTCTGCCTGCTTTAAGCTACCATCTGTTAGGATGAACAGAATATTGCTTATATTGCATATATGTGATTTTATAAATTGGAACTATTTTCTTCAGTAGAGGAAAAATTCAAAAAATTAAAGGCGAAAAAAAAATTGTGTTTAGGTTTGCTTAAATAATACGTACAGCTTAAAAAGTTAGTAATGAGGAAATCTCGTTTCGGCTTTAAAAATTTCCTTGCTAGAGGATTGTTAATACTATAGCCAACTTTTCATAATTGAGTTTTCTTTATGTAGATCAAATTTTGTTATAAAAACATAAAAAGTCATTTGATATTCAATACTGTTGCTAAATTGGGACTAAAACCTTGGTTCAAGGAGTCCATTCCTTTTACCGACAGACATGACAGACACGCTATTTGAGAGTGCCAGATGGCATCGAGTGCTAGTCTTATTTTCTGGTCTGTTTTATGTTTTCTGCTATGCATCTCAATAGCCATTAGAATTATATTTCAACCTTTTGCTGCGGTTTGTGACTTTAATTGTATTTGACTGTATGTATCCAGATCAGATGCAAAGTGAATCAGCGTCAGATCTTGTTCCCAACTGTTTTACTCGCTTTTACTCAGGTGTCTTGAATTGCAAATGTTTAAAACTTGAATCTGGCAATGCTTGCAGTCGATAATAAAAAAAGCAGACAGTCTTACAGCAAGATAAAGGTCAATAGCAAGTTTATTACAGTAATACCCTTTCCCACATGGAATTGCCTTTTAGCGCATTCAATTTATTCATCCATTGAAGAAAATAGTTCCAATTTATATAGTCATGAACACATACTAGAAGAATTTTTTTCTATATCCTAGTACATGTAGATGGTAACTTAAAGCAGGCTGAAAGTAAAGCAGAATGTGCCTTAATGCACATTCTGCTTTACTTTCATCCTGTTTTAAGTGGTCATCTATCTTCAAAACTAGAAACATGCTATATTATTTTAATGGTAAAGGGTTAACAAAGTTTAGCGAAAAGTAATTGCTGTCTGTCCAACATGCAGTGGCTCTAAAAGCTGGGTTAGACTACAGTGCAACCTCCTTTTACTATTACCCCGTAATAGACTGCCTTTAATGCCTTCAATTTATTCTGCCACTGAAGAAAATAGTTCCAATTTATAATAATAATAGTCATGGATATACCAAAATAATTAGATCCCTCTAGTTTCTATGTATTTTAGCAATTGAT
Source organism: Gari tellinella (assembly GCA_922989275.2). Lineage (NCBI taxonomy): Eukaryota > Metazoa > Mollusca > Bivalvia > Cardiida > Psammobiidae > Gari > Gari tellinella. Next base: position 55,707,911 of record OV277866.1, read on the forward strand.
TTTAAGCAGACTGAAAGTAAACTAAAGCAAAATGTACATTAAGGTACATTTTGCTTTACTTTCAATTTACTTTAAGTGGTCACCAGTAAGTCTTCAAAACTATTAACAGGCTATTTGGTAGATGGTTAATATACATTCTTGTACAAATTCTTGGAAGAGGGTTTGGTTTCTATGTATGAAACCATAGTCCATAACCAACAGGGTTCAGAGTTAAGTTTAACTCTTTGCATGCTAGCGGCATATATATCTGCCACAGTGATTGCCTTTGCAAACAGTTTGGATCCAAACTGATTGACACTCTGAACGTGTTTTGAAAAGAAATTTAGAAAAATCTTTTTTAAGAACAATAGCAGACAACAAAGGTTGCAGACGAAAAACATTACCCAGCATGCAAAGAGTTAATAAGCTGTCACTAGGTCAGTATTTAGTATTTACCCATCAATTTGCTAAATTATATAAATATCTCTTGAAAATGTCATCTGCTTTATTCTGAAATAGACACTTTCTTCTCTTTATTTGCACACATGGCCAATGTGGCAAACAGTTTTGAACTTTACCAAATGCTGAGTAACACTATGTCTGATATGATCAGGATCCAAACTGTTTAAGAATTGACAAGAACATACATTACAGTAAAATCCCTCTATTACAACCATGAAATTTAATTATGTGCATAATTATATGCTCTTAAGGCAGGTGGTTGCTAATTTTTAAAGCAAGGTGAAAGTAATACAGAAAGCTGCTATAGAATCTTTCTGTCTTACTTTCATCTTACTATAAATTGCAGCATGTCTTTCATAAATCAATTATCCTTCTTTTTCATGGTCATAATAGAGAGTTTTTACTGCTTATAATGCCATGGTTGCCCTGGGTTAATACATGGTGTCTCATCTGGATTCAAACTGTTTGCAAATGACTATTTAGCCTCTAGCTTGCAAAAAATTAAAGATGAATGAATGAAAATGATACGACAATTACAGTCCAACTTTGATATCTCGAAGTCGGTTTTGTCGAACATACCCGTATTTCAAAGTTAAAACGTGACTAAGCCACGTTTTAACTTTGAAATATGTTTTTTTTTTACTTAACCGAGCATGAAATAATGTAGTTCATATGTCAAACTATCGAATAGTTTGAGTTAAACGAGTTTGAGATATCGAAGTTCGACTGTATAATATATGATATGGAAGTCAACATAGGTCATTGTCATCTATTTCCCCTGTCATTTTCATTAATCTGTTTTGCGTCGACCAGATGATAATATGTTCTGCCACACATGAAAGCGGTGAACCATACAATAGGCTGCTATTAACATTGATATCTCTCTTCTTTTATTTTGTCAACTCCTACATATATCTATAATTAGAACTTCTTTAGTATAATTAGTTCATTTCCAGTTTATTTTATAGTATTGTAGAAATGATTAATGCAATACAATAGTATATATAGAAAGCCTTCTAATGAAATCTTATTTCAATGGACTTTCCTAAATGTCGTCAGCATACCCTGTTTTGTGACCAGTCATTAGAATCCTCTCGTTACTCGACAAATGTGCATTTTAAAATTTATTCCTACTATGATACGACAAAGTTAATTCAAGTTAATAGTCACAAATAATGAACCATTATATATATTTTCTGAATGTCTACACATTGGGAACAAGCTGTAGAGGCATGGGTTAGGTTATGCTAATACTGGTGTATTTCTAAAGAAAGTTCTACCGTTGTCACTTGCTCGCAGCTTTTCATTATTTCGGCCAGAGGTCATTTACCCCAAAGTATAAACATAAAAATCATATCTTAATGTCTCGACATCAGAACTTATTTTGTATTGTTGTTATTTATTTATGTGTGGTTTGTGATGTCACATTGAGATGACGTTATTCCCTTATTTTCTAACTACAATGTTGCACGAAAGTGTCATTGTTACCCCTTGTTATTCTGAATATTAGCATACAGAACCCCACCCATTTTGAACATTTTATTGTCTGAATTATAACATTGGCTCATAACATTTTAGCAAAAAAAAGAGAGTGAAGACTGATGTCAGACAGATCCTATGAGAAAACAGTGCATACCCTGATCAGACAGCTCCTTCAGGAGCTGTCAGATCTGGGTCTACACTGTTTCAAAATAATGTCAATATACACTTATAGCCGGCAAAGGGTTAATGACGTTGATATTATTTTACAAGAGAATTTGTCTCTTTGTCATTTCTGTAGTAAACAACTGTCGCAGTGCAGTTCATGTGTTTTATTTCCTATAATTGGGATATCGTGATGCAACAGGATCTCAGGCTAATGATGCCTCTTTGTCATATTCATCCATTTAAAAATTGACAGAAAGAAAGAAAGTAACTGTTACTGGCATATAGCATTTAAATTGCTAGGTAATTATCAAGTATCACTTTGACAACTTCAATATTTTAATAGCTTTTTTGCTTTTCAACAAGAAATAGAATCTGTAAGTGTCGAAGAGTTTGTATCCAAATCCCACACTTGTAATAATGGCTGATCTTGATCAAATACATGTTTCAATTCAAAGAATATAATAATGATACTTATTTTTGAGTGCTTCTTTACTCTATGGATGCAGACAAACACGGTCGGGCCCACGCCCTTAACAAACATACTATTAAGAGTACACTTGTCATTTATATTCAAAAAGTGTAGAGCCATGTCGGAGACCACCTACAAGATAACCAGGGTCTGCACTGTTTGTCAATTAGCAATATATTGTAGAACTCTTTACATGCTGGGTAATTTTTATGCCCCCAGCATCGACAGATGTGGGGCATATAGTAATCATCCTGTCCGTCCGTATTAAGGTTAAGTAGATTTTACCGTTTCGTCTAGCATCAACACCTCTTACCCAAATGCTCGGATACTTATCCAGTTGTTGCCTTGGACCATTCCCTATCCACCAATATCACCAAACTTTGATTTTGACCTTGACCTTGACCTAATTTGGACTTATAAATTTTAAATAGGCTATTTCTTGGTTACCGTTTTGTCTAGCATCAACACAACTGACTACAATGCTTTGATACTTATACAGTTGTTGCCTTGGACCATTACCAACTCACCAATAATACCCAAGCTCAGTTTGATCCTGACCTTGACCTAATTTGGACTTAGAAAAGATTCAGAATATATTGTCAAGGATGCCACTGGGGGCATAAATTAAGCGTTTATTGAACGCGCAGTCTTTTTCATCTTCAAGAATTGTTGTTTGCTATTGTTCTTAAAATACTTAATAGAACTTTCTAAATCTCTTTTCTCAACAGGGTCAGAGTGTCAAACAGTTTGGGATCCTGATGAGATGTGGCATTATGCAGCGTCTCATCTAGATACAAAACTGTTGGCAAAGGTATTCACTGTTGGACATATCCGCTGCTAGCATGCAAAGAGTAGAATAATGGACTAAACCTGATTTGAACCAGGAATATGCCACTGTGCCAATATTTAGCTGGAGGGTTTGTAGCATGTAGACGATTCTTAAATTATAATTATGCCCGTATACAGTCATCAGTCATGGGATTAATGTTGATGTTGTTAATGTTACCATGGCAACAATGACATATACTGAGATAATTGTAACCTATTTTCATCATCCAGACCTCTCAATGAAATAGTCAGAAATGAAAAAAGAGTTTGTTCTTAAATAAAAATCAACCCATTACTCCATAGATACACATTTTAATGCATTTAATTTATTCTTCCACTGAAGAAAACCGTTCCATTTTATTTTTTGGTATATCATATCATCAGCAATATTTTCTTTATTCCAGTGGAGTGTAGCTTAATTAAATCAGGCTGAAAGTAAAGCAGATTGCATGTGCCTTTAACCTGCTTTAAGTGCATGATCACGTGTCTTCAAAACTAGTAACAAGCTTTTAACCCATTACCTCATAAATAACCCTTTTTACGCCTTTGAAGAAAAGGTTCACTTTTATACAGTCATGAATATGTATCATAAAAAATAGTTCCTAGCAGATAATAACTTAAAGCAGGCTGAAAGTAAAGCAGAATGCGCCTTAAGACGCATTCTGATTTTCTTTCAACATGCTTTAAGTGGTCATGTGTCTTTCAAGTTAGACCAGTAATGGGATAATTGAGTATAATGTCGTCAACACAGAAGAAACATGCTATGGGGTAATGGGTCAACGATACAACTAGGAACTGCTGATGGCTGCACATTGATGCAGTGACAACAACTTTGATATCCAGGCTTCATCTGTTTTAAACCCAAGTAACTGTCATCTGCTGACAATGTTGTCTATGGTACTTCATGATATTGGATCAGCCTACTTTACAAGTAAGAGAAGGGTGATATTATGTGACAGTTTTGATCCTGGGTCAGGTCCTGCTAACCATGGGGCCTGATCTGGATCCAAGCTGTTTGTAAAAAGAATTTAGTATAGGGTTAAATGGGTTAAAGGGCTGCATTAGGAAACTTGTTTGAGGATATCATGTTCTTGTTCATGCAATATATCAAAAGGAACCTTTTATCTTTTAATTGGCTGAAAATCCTGGCAGCTGTAAATCATGCTCTGTGGAATATATGATATTCCATGTGTTACTCATTTTACATAAAAACAATGTAAAATATTTGTTAATAAGGATGGGTTTTCATAAAAAAGAAATTGAATTAATAGAAATCGGAAACTATTCATAATTTAAATGTTGTAATGGGGCTGATCAATGCATGCTGGGAAAAGGGTTCATGAATCATGAGGATGACAGACAGACAGCAAAATGCAACAAGGCTTGTTTGGTCTGCCACATTGACCTGGCACAAAGTGGTGCAGAGTGATGTCTCAACCAGATAAAAGAACACAACCATAAAATGTTAACAAGCTGGATTTAGACTGGGGCTTCCTCCCATTGACTGGTGTCCATTAGTGAAAATTACTCATTGGCGAAATTATGTGATGAATATTAATAAGGACCATTCAAATGTGTACTTAACTTTTACTCCGTAAAATTAGTACCCCTTTTTATGCCTAAGGCCCGTTACTTTATTCCTCCTTTGAAGAAAATAGTTCCATTTATACAGTCATGAATATATTCATGATATGCCCTGTAGCAATTTAAAGCAGGCTGAAAGTAAAACAGAACACCTTGTCACTAACCCTTCTGCTATTAGCTCATATTGACACTTTTCGAAAAACAGTGTAGAACATGATCAAACAGATATCCTGATAGCTAAGATCTGTTTGACACAAGTTTGCACTGTTCCCTGGGGAAAGCTTGAGTTAGTAACCAATGTAGTTATTCAGATAACAAACAGGTTGGGTCCTGATCAGGCACCACATTTTGTGGTGCCTGATCTGGATCCAAACTGTTTTGCATTTTAGTCTTCTAAATTTGTTTAATAACCCATTACTCCATAGCCTGTTTCTAATTCTGAAGACGTGTGACTCCTTAAAACAGGTTGAAAGTAAAGCAGAATGCGCCCTGAGGAGCATTCTGCTTTACTTTCAGCCTGTTTTAAGCTACCATCTGTTAGGATGTAGAAAATATTTCATATCATACTTATTCATGACTGTATAAATTGGAACTATTTTCTTCAGTGAAGAAATTATAGGCCTAAAATGGTGTATTTATGGGGGAATGGGTTAATAATTTTCCCAACTATTTGTAAGAGATTGGCAGCCAATATGTAAAGCTGAAATGCTTCAAAAGGCAAATTGCTGTATTGGTATTAATCAGTCATCACAGAATAATTAAATTTATGGCGGCCCTGGGTGTCCTACTGCCTTTTGAATGGTAAAGGCTTATTGCATTATATTGCAATGATCTAGATGATGATTTGTTAATACATAAACATATATAATCAATAATAAACCAGGGTAACCTTGTAATCCTGGTCTTATGAAAACATAGAAGCCCTGCTTATGGCTCAAAGTGAACCCTTTACTCCATAGCAAACAGTGTAGACCCTGATCAGATGGCTCCTTAAGGAGCCCTCTGATATGGGTCTACACTGTTTGCATAGAACAATTGTATTCCTCACAAGTACACTGTTTGCAAAGGACACTTAAATGAGTGATTGGGTTTAAAGAGTTAAAGCAAGTTGAAAAGAAAAGCTGAATGCACTTAAAGGCACTTTCTCTTTTACTTTCAGCCTGCTTTAAGCTACAATCTTCTAGAATATAAAAACTTACTTATCATACATATTTATGACTGTTTAAGTTATTTGCTCCAGTGGAGAAATGAATGAAAGTTATGAAAATGTGTATCAATGGAGTAATGGGTAGTACATTTTATCAGCTCACAACTAAAAAATTCTTCTTTCATCATTCTGTGTCTACAAATTTTCTAAATAATGTCTCCCCTTGGCACACTAAACTCTATGTTGTGATTGCACATCAGAGTCAGCTCTTCGAGACTATAGTAGCTAGTACATGTATTACTTTGGCACTTAGAAATGCTCTAATGTTAGAACAGCTTGTTTTCATGTGATATATCACAGTATGCCATGTTTCATGTTATGTCATAGTTCCATTAACTCATTACTGCCTAGTGAGTAGTGACACATATATACATGTATGCATCGTTTACACACCGTACTAGTAAAGGGTAGCCTATAACTTGTCCTATGCAAACATTGTAGGACCCAGATCAGAGGGCTCCTTTAGGAGCCCTCTGATCAGGGTCTACACTGTTTGTCATTTTGTAATACAAGTATGATTTGTGAAAAACAACCATAAATTGCTAAAAATGGACTCGCCTAATAAAATGTAACAGGAATATTTGTCCATGTGATATTTTATGGTGTTAATATCCCTGTCATGCACATGCTATATCATACCAAGTACTTAGCCTTTTTCACCCTCTCAGAGTGCCAAATGTATTGTCTGTAAAAGTAAAAAAAATCTTTGCATTTTCAATAAAGTTTATAGATTGTAGGCTCTTTGTATGGACAGACTTCAAACTGCTTCAATGTAAGTGTCTGACAGATTGGATCCTGATCAGATGCTGAGTTGTCTGTATCAGATCTGGATCCAACCTTGTTGCAAATGCCTGTTGACAGCAAATGGCATTTACAGGGTTACAGCAAGCAACTTGTCATTTTCATATAAATTTCTTGTATTTGAACAATAACAAATGGCAGTAATTGATAGCTCGTAGAGAACTCATGGCACTCAAGTGTTCCTGATTTGACAACCCAAGCACTTTCCAGTATTGTAGACAGATGGTAGCTTAAAGTAAAGCAGCATTCTGCTTTACTTTCAGTCTGCTTTAAACTGTCATTTTGCTAGGATAGAGGGCATATTTCAAATGGTGCTTTTCATGAAAATTGAGCCTTAAGGTGCATTCTGCTTTACTTTCAATCTGCTTTAAGTGGTCACACATACATTTCCAAAACTAGAAATAGGCTATTGTGGAAAGTGGACCTTTCTGTTTAACATTCACTTTGCTTTAACACATTACCCCATAGCCTGTTTCTAGTTTTGAAAATAGTGATCCTTAAAGCAGGTTGAAAGTAAAGCAAAATGTGCCTCAATGTGCATAATGCTTTACCTTCAGCCTGCTTTAAGCTACCATCTGCTAGAATAAAGAAAATAGTTCATATCATACATATTCATAACTGTATAAATTGGAACTACTTTCCACAGCGAAGGAAAAAATTTAAGGCGTAAAACAATGAATTTATGGGGTAATGGGTTAAGCTTTAGCCTGGCATAGGTGGTATTGTCAGGACTCACTGCATGCAAGTAGTTTTAAACCAGTTGTTGAGTGATTGTACTTGGGCTAATTCTTCAAGAGATATGCCCTTGTGAAGGGTAACATGACATTCTTCACTTAGCATGGCATAGACTACAGTGACGAGTTCAGTAAAGAAATCGATGGCCATCAATTGCCAGTTGGCTACCGGTCTGAAATACAGTGGAGAAAACGTAATTTTTTGTTCAAACGCAAACACATTGTACTGGAATATAGAAAATGACAAACGTTTTGACAATTCAGACTACCGGTATCTGTTTTTAATCTGAGTGGCAAACAGTTTGGAGCCTGATCAGACTCCGGGTTACCCAGCGTCTGATCTGGCTCCAAACTGTTTGCAATAAAACAATAGTTTAAGCGCAATTGGGGTTATTTAGAAAGAAAATGTTTTCTCTACTGTACTCTGCACGCTGCACACGGGACACAAACTGCTAACCTAAACAGCAAACAGTGGTGATTGAACATGCTACTAATATAAATATGCAAATCTATTGTCAGGTGTGGATCAAGATCAGATATAGGGCAAGATTTTGTCTGATCATGTTTCCGTCTTACAGGCAACCCTTTCTGTCTTAGAAAAAACTAATTAACATTTATTAAATATTGTACACAATCATGGTTATCCCTTATGCCCCGGTCACACAGACGGTCGGGCTTAAATCAGTACCCAGTCGGTCGAATTATTTGCTGTTTTGATCGGTTGTCATAAGTGATTTAATTTCAGGCTTTCTGTGTGACCGGGTATGGGTGATAAATAATTGTTCAATCGGTGAAACGCCACCCCGCCTCCGAATGGCCACCGATTGGCAACTCATGAACTCCTATGGGCCACCGATTAAAAGCGCCCAACAACCTATCAATAATCGACGAATACCGATAAAACACCGATGAAATGCTGGCGGCAACGGATTGATCACCAATTGATCACCGATTGAACTGCCATTAACAACCGATGAAAACCGACGAGATCCTGCGTTTTAATTCTCATCTTTTTTCATCGGTGGTAAGTATCAGTTCATCGGTGCTTTATCGGTGGTTTATCGGTGAATCGTGTGTGATATCGGTAGTAGACAGGTTGTCAATCGGTTATTTGTAAAATATTTTCACCGATCGAGAATTTTAAGCACTTTTAAAAATCCCTATCGGTGATTTTTCGCCGACGAAACTCATCTTTACCCAATAGCGATTGATAGGTGGAAAACAGGTGGCCAATAGGTGATATCGGTAGTAAATTGGTTCTCATCGGTCCCCTCCCTAGTTTGGCGAAAAAAACAACCGATCTATCACCGATGGCTCTGTGTGACCGGGGTGTTAGGTATGAATTTTAAGTCAGAGACATGAAATTCTAATGTATATAGACACAAAATATGATTTGAAGGTGACTTAAAGTTTTGATAACAGGTATTTGAAATTCCTGACAAGAGTTTAAACAACCATATTGGAACAGACTTGCCGGAGCAAACAGTGAAGACCCTGATCAGACTGCTAGCTGTCTGATTAGGTTCTACACTGTTTGTCATTTAGTTTGCATCTTTTGGACAAATTACTGTGTGATAAAAGCAGTTAGTTCAAACTTAAGTAAATTACAGAACTTATACAGGGTATCCCAATTATTGAGATTTTTACGGTAATGTGGACACAATATAAGTTTTAATGAAGTAATAATAATTTTAGTATACCAAATACTTCTCCCTTTTATGAGCTAAATTGCCTCGGTATTGAAAGGTCATAAGGTTAATGATTTGTATCATCTTTTCATTGATGATTACAAAAAAGAAACTTGAAGAAGATTGGTGCAGACCAGTTCAATACTCTCTCGATGGAGGAATGTCATTGACCCTGTGGATGTTGGCAATGGTAGAAATCCCATAGTATTGATCCGTCCTCCAATCCCAGTAATGAAGGGCGTACATACATTCTTCAACTCTTAATTTGCATGATGGATGGTTTTTTTCGTCTGTAAAAAAATGTCGTCTGCAACAGTTACTGTTCTTAAAATAGAATTTTTTTAAATATCAAAACTGAGTTAGCTGGTGTATCAAAAAGTTTGGATCCGAAAGAGATGCTTCATTACTAGCAGCATTACGCGATGTCTCATCTGGATCCAAACTGTTGCCACCACTGGCATGGTTAGGGTTATTAGCCAACAAAAAAGTTTGTGAAAAATGGAGTGACCATACAGTAAATTAGTATGGATATTTCTTAACGCTTGGTCACTTCTAAAAGAAGAATCAAAGAAATGCGAAAAGCTACCTTTTGGAGTTTTCTACATTTCTTATTTTCTGCATAAAGAAGCACCCTGGCATTAATAAACCTGCCTTTGCATGTCATTTTCAATGTCGGGGCTGCCATAAGTTGATTTTGAAAAATCCTAAGATTTTCGTATTTTTCAAGCGCAATTACTTAAAGCAGGTTGAAAGTAAAGCAAAATGCGCCTTAAGGCACATTCTACTTTACTTGCAATCTGCTTTAAGCAATCTGCTAGGATAAAAATCTGAAGATTTTGGAAAAATCCAGAGAAATGGCAGCCCTGCGATGGTAACTAATGACCAGTTTAACAGTATTGCGCAATCAATAACTGAATCAATTTTCTCAAACTTCTGAAGTTTTAGAACATTGAACCGCAGTGTTGTGAGATAAATAAGAATTAAATTGTCGTCAAGCAGATATTTGATATTGGATGCCAAAGGTATTGACCTTCACAATTCTGGATTTACAAAATGAACCCTTCCATTTTCTGATAAATGAGCATTTCACCTTGACTTCTTTGGAGTTTGTCTCAAAAATATTTTAAAGCATGACAAACAGTGTAAGCCCAGATCAGAGGGCTCCTAAAGGAGCCCTCTGATCTGGGTCTACACTGATTGCAAAGGACAATGCTTCTCATCCCCCACATTTTAACAGTCCAGTATTATTGGTCCAAAGTCTCATTGCTAGTGAGGTTATACTGAGATATAGATTTTCCACATAGGCACGTTTGATTGTAAGTGATTTTGAGTATGTGAAGGTCACCCATGTCTATGGAACCACTAGGTCCCTGTCTGCTATGGGGTGATATTGGCCCAGTTTCCTTCAACCTTGCGTAGTGCAGTACACACACATTTGTCTGCAATCCTAACCAGCATTATCATAGAGCTATACAGTATAACCTCTCTATTACGGCCACTAAAACAAGGCCAATTGATTGAATAAAAGCCAGGTGACAGCTTAAAACAAGGTGACAGTAAAACAGAAAGCTCCTAAGGAGCTTTCTGTTTTACTGTCACCTTGCTTTAAGCAGTCACCTGTCATAAATACTCTAATGATTAACGCAATTTAGTGACCACTATAAAGAAGTTTGACTGTATAATATTTACTGTCTGTTATGGAATGCAACTGGGCATACAAACTGACAACTTACAAACCCTTCTGTGCATTACCCTAAGATTGTGAACAGGGTTCTGTAACTTAATGTCCTGGCACAGTAGTCCGGGCATGTTGATTTTGGCTCCCCATTTGTTTGTTTGTTTGTTTGTTTGTTTGTTTGTTTTTCTGTCATCCACAACTTTAAAGACTTTTCCTCAGTCCAATGAGGCACCACCACCCCATTGTTCTGGAGGTGTCAATGTAACTTTCAAAGCATGTGTAACACAATCTCAGTTTACCTGGTGAGGTCCAGATTATACTCATGCTCTAGTGATTTTCAATGGTTATTTCTAACCAAACTATCAAATATAATGGTAGAGTTTCACACGAGAAGCTTCAATGGTTCAAGTCTTTGTACATATATATTTGGTATGCATACTCTGCTGAGGTCAAGGTAATAATTATAGAGGTCAAATAGGATGAATTTTATCTTGACCATAACTTTGGAACTACATGTGGTAGACTTCATATTAGGTATTGGTAAGCCACTCAAGAAGACCATTCAGCTCAGTACAAATTTGGACATGTCAGATAAAGGTCAAGGTCATTCAGAGGTCAAGGGTCACATCAATGGGCATAGTATGTCACAAACACAATCATATTTGTTTTTATACAATTATTTTTAAAAATTTCCTATTTTTCAAGTATACCCCCTTCCCTTTAAGATTTGTCCAGTGTTTTACCTTTCCCTCATTGATATTACTCTATAAAACTTTGCTCAAATTGTATGAATGACAGCTCAGACAAGCTAGGTCAGGCTACTGTATGTCACTAAGAATAGAAATATGAACTCTGTCAATATATTGAGTAGATCATTACTTTAATTCCCGTAGGAACTGCTTAGACATAATACATTAGCTTGGGGGGAGTAGGCGGCTCATTTGTAAGCCAAAGAATTTTTAGAGTAATTACAGTTTAACTTGTCTTCATCTGTTTACAGAAGCATAACTCCTAAATATGCCATTATAACGAAAATGCAGTGTTCCGACCCGACAAGGACTCCCTTCTTATAAATATATTTGCTGCAGTTCCCTTTAAAGGACAAGTATGTCAAAGGTTTATACTGCTGTAATATCTTCTGCTTAAAGTTGTCGTCTGCAGTTCTTTTCAAAGTTATATATTGTACATTTTGACAGAAAAAACAAACTTAATGACGAGTGACTACCAGCTTGAATCCAGATTATACGCCACGTAAGGCGGGTCTAATCTGAATTCAAACTGTTTGCAAATGTAAACCAATTTCCCTCCCTATAACAACTCCCTCGGAACAACGCACACAATCTGTGTCTCCCATTGGTTGTCGTTGTAGAGAGGGAGCGCTGTAGCTCCACTTCATACAGTCATGAATATGCAGCATAGAAAATATTTAAAATATTCCTATATTCTTGTAGATTATAGTTCCTTGAAGCGGGCAGAAAGTATTGCTCCTATAGAAGCATTTTGCTTCTTTTTCAGCCTGATCTAAGCAACCAACTGACTTCCATACTGAAAACAAGCTTATAATGTCATTACAGGTTAACTCTTACCATGCTGACTTCAGAATGCTTCTAAATTATTACTAGATATACCCCCAACAACAATAGGGTAGGAGGGGGAGGGGGGGTCATACTCGGGAATCGGTTTGTCCATCCGTCTGTAAGTTTGTCCGTATACACAATTTGTCCAGAATACTTTTTCTTCTACAATTTTGGTCAAATTTTCTGAAACTAGTCATTCTTCCTGTCATTGGAAGCTGTGTACCGGCAAGTTTATAGTTACAATAAAGTTAAGGGGGGGGCGGGGGGGGGGGGGGGGGGGGGGTATATATCCTCAGGAATCGGGTTGTCCATCCAGGAAACAATTATCCAACATTCAAAATTAAAGACCAGCATTATCCTCCTAAACCTAGTTGGATCAATAGGTAATTTACGATGATTGCCTACAGAGGAAAGGGGGAAGATCCCCATTCTTTCTTTGTGGTATGTCACTCAAGAGGCACTGAACTCTGCAGGGCTGCCATAAGTTGACATGAAAAATCCTAAGATTTCCAAATTTTGCATTTTTCAAGTGTGATTTTACGAATCGTACCTTTACCCCGTCACCTGTTTCTAGTTTTGTTGACATGTGGCTGCTTAAAGCAGACTTGAAGTAAAACAGAATGTGCCTTAAGGCGCATTTTGCTTTACTTTCAGCCTGCTTTAAGCTACCATGTACTAGAAAAAAATCCGAAGATTTTGGAAAAATTTGGAGAAATGGCAGCCCTGACTCTGTAGCATTAAGATTAAACTATTTTGCAGTATTTATGCTGTCTGTTGCACACATTGGCATACCCTTGTCTGATGTTAGTCATACATTCTACTGCAAGGGGAGTTATTCTCACCGTAAATCATCATAACTGTATCTGCAGATGACTCTTGTCTTCCTTGAACTACAGAAGCTTGTTAATCCAAACTTCCTACACAGTAGCACCTTAACAGGGCTTCCATAAGTTGACATAAAAAATCCTAAGATTTCCAAATTTGCATTTTTCAAGTGCGATTTTATGAATCGTACCTTTCCCCATCGCCTGTTTCTAGTTTTGTTGACACGTGGCTGCTTAAAGCAGGTTGAAAGTAAAGCAGAATACGCCTTAAGGCGCATTCTGCTTTACTTTCAGCCTGCTTTAAGCTACCATGTACTAGAAAAAATCCGGAGAAATGGCAGCCCTACCTTAGGGCGCCTCTACCTGCTCCTCCACATAACAACAATGTGCCACAAATGAATTTTGATTGTGATTACAGGTGTCAGCTTAACCCATTACTCTATAAATACATCGTTTTACACCTATTATATCTTTGTTCTTTTTTAAAAAATGGTTCCAATTAATAGTTAATACAGTCATTAATATGTACCATAAGAAATATTTTCTATATCCTATCAGATGATAGCTTAACCCATTGCTCCATAAATACGCCTTTTCACACCTCTGCCTCATTCCTTCATTGAAGAAAATAGATCCAATTTGTACAGTCAAGAATATGTACCATAAGAAATATATTGTGTATCCTAACAGATGGTTGCTTTAAGTGGTCACCTGACTTTTCAAACTTGAAATAATGGGGTATAATGGGTTAATGAAGGCTGACAGTATAGTAGAATGCACAGTAGCTATTAGAAGATTTGACCAAGTATCTAACAATGGTACTTGTTTAACCCTAGCATAACAAAAGAGTAACAAAATATTGTAGAAGTTCCGTGTCCAAAATCTGGAGCACACTCTGCAGCTTGCAATCATGGTTGCATGTCTCGAGGATGTCACTTGTCCTTAACCCACTGAAGTGCATAATTGGACGCCCTGTACAATGTTTCTCCAACTACTGATGTGAGAGTACCTTCACCTGCAAATGCTAGCTTAAAGTAGGATGGAAGTTAAGCAGAAAGCTCCTGCAGGAGCTTTCTGCTTAAATGTCATCCTGCTTTAAGTAGTTAACTGCGGAGAGCTAATGTACGGGTGATAATTTAGGGAAATGTGAAAGTAGAAGATGCTCTACTGTACAGGATCTCTAATTACTTGTAGCTGCAGCTTCCTGTATGTTAATTGACTGAACAAAATGAAAGTACAATATTTAGTATGAAGTCTTAATTCTGTAAACTCTGTGGAAAACACTTCAATCTATACAGAAATAGGGTGATCTCATAAGGCAGGGTTACCACTTAATGCAGGACTAAAGTAATTCAGAAAGGTCCTTAACCCTTTACCTTATAGAAGCGCCTTTTAGCGCATTCCGTTTAATCCTCCGCGGGAGAAAATAGTTCCAATCTATACAGACATGAATATGTATCATAAGGAATATTTTCTTAATTCTAGCAGGTGGTAACTTAAAGCAGGCTGAAAGGAAAGCAGAATGCGCCTTATGGCGCATTCTGCTTTACTTTCAACCTGCATTAAGTAGTCAGCTATTGTCAAAACTAGAAACAGGCTATAAGCAAAAGGGTTAACCCTTTCCTCCTTTTGACAGCTTTACCTACTCTCCTTGATAATGCCTTTTCATGCTTCTAGCATGTCATGTTCATGAAAGGGCTACTAGAAAAAATTCCCTTTGGTCTGTTAGAGAATGCTTAAAGCAGGATAAAAGTAAACTGAAAGCTTTCTTAAGAATCATAAAGGTATTTTTCGCTTTTTGAATGAGTTAACACATTTATTACCCTATAGCCTGTTTCTAGTTCTGAAGATATGTGACCACTTAAAGCAGGTTGAAAATAAAGCAGAATGTGCCTTGAGGTGCTTTACTTTCAATCTGCTTTAAGCTATCATCTGCACGGATATAGAAAATAGTTCCTATGGTACATATTCATGATGTATAAAGTTTTCTTCAGTGGAGGAATAAATTAAAGGCATTGAAAGGGGTATTTAATGGGTAATGGGTTAAAAGACAGGTGACTGCTTCATGCTTGATAGAAAAAATGCAGGAAAGAGGAAAGCTTCAAGCACTTAATACTTAATTTTAGGAGATGTCAAATATAACTCAGCCTCCTTAATAGCATTCTTAGAATCAGACTTTAAAATGCTGAATAAATGTTGTTTGAAGCATTGGAAATGGACTCGTTATATTCGATTAACATATTTTCAAAGCAGGCGTCTTGGCAACTAACCAGGAGTTTGAATCCAGATCAACCCCCACTTTCAATTTAGGTGTGATCTGGATCCATACTCTTTGCACAGTATTTAAACATGTATTCATTCGTCATGGCTGCAGTTCAAAGTGTAGGATGTTTTTCTTTATTGATCACTCTAAGACCCCTATTGAACAATGTTTGCTTCAGTTCCCTCGTTTGGTAATAAATCTCTCTCAAAGAGTCGTAATTTCCCCACAATGCCTAGGCCTTGCTTCAATATTGCTCGAGGACCATGATGATTATCCCATTGCTCCATTAATATGCCTTTTTACTCCTTTAATTAATTCCTTCACTCAGACAAGCAGAAAATAGTTTCACTTTATGCACCAGAAGAATTACTTTCTATATATTTATTAACAGAATGTAGCTTAATGCAGGCTGACAGTAAAGCAGAGTGTGCCTTAAGTCAAATTCTGCTTTACTTTCAACCTGCTTTAAGTTGTCAACGGCGTAAAATCTAGAAACAGACTATGGGGTCAAAAGGTATTAACTCTACACTGAACCCTGATAAGTCTGTGGAATATTTTGCATGGACTGATCAAGTGATCATAGTCTACACTATTTGCAGCGATTGTAATTACTACCAACAAGTAGCGTGCTAGAAGGATGATCCCACGCAGGGGAATGCTATTGGCATTGATGGATGAATTACTATTAAACCCCGTGATAGTGAACGGATCAATAAAGAAAACAATCAGGAAGGGATTGTTAAGAAACCTGATTGATTAATGCAGGATAAAAGTGTTGCAGAAAGCTCCTTTAGGAACTTTCTGCAATACTTTTGTCCTGCATTAAATATACACCTATCTTTAAAGACTGTCCATGTTTCTATGTGGAGTAAAGCTGCTTAACACAGATTCTATTGTCCCAGTGACAGAAATTATCAGCTTAGTCAACGAGTGGAGTATTAGGGAGATGGAAAAGATGGGAGGAAAACTTGCTAATTTTATTAGCCAGGGTTATTTTAAGCTTCAATCCTGCCGCACCAATGTCTAGCAGAGTTTTTTTTTAACGCACATTTTTTGTTCCTGTAATTCTGTTGATGAGATGGAATCGGATACTTTTGAGGAAAGAACGAATTGCTGTTAATACATTTAACCCTAGCGATGAGTATATATACCCGTCACTTACAAACAGTGCACTTCTGAAGAGTACACTTGGCTCCTACAGGAGCCCTCTGATCAGGGTCTGCACTGTTTGTCATTTTGCAATGTTATTGTTGAAATCAACCGAATGTTTTTCAAAATGGACTAGATTTAATTGGAAATTGGAATTGTACTACCATGTCTTAGTGGCGAATGAGATATTCTGGAAAACAAAAACATTCCCAGACCAAGCAAAATGTTTGGTTAACCATTCTCATGTTAATTAATTCATTCACCCCTGAAACTTTTAATGGACAATTCCAATTTCAAAATAAGTCTAGTTCATTTATGACTTTTAGGGGTTGATTTTAACAATATATTTCAAAATGACAAACAGTATATCTGACCTTGATCAGAGGGCTGGAGCTCTCTGATCAGGGTCTACACTGTTTGCATAGGACATGAATAATCTTCAGTTACACTGTTTGTAAATGAGGATTATACTCGTCGCTAAGTTTGAATGTGCTAAAATCATATTTTGATGCACCTTTGCAAACAGTTTGGACACAGGTGATGCCCAATAAGGTTTTATTAGGTTCCAAACTGTTTAGCCAGTAACAACTTAGATTGTAACAACCAAATCCATAAAGGAAGGAAAAGACGCTTTAGGATTTGTAGATAACAGTATTCAAGACGACCACTTATTGATTTAATGAAACTTATTTTTAAAATAGAAGTGAAAGGTGTAGAATCTAAGTGACAAACAGTTTAGATCTTGATCAGGCCCCACATTTAGTGGGGCCTGATCAGGATCCAAACTGTTTGCAAAAAGTCTTTAAAACAAGCCTATAGTACTGGAAAGATCATAATGTAGTAATAAATTGTGTTGAAGGGTTTTGGCAAATGTGCAACAGCACTCGCACTTGCTTATAGATTTGGGACATTTCTGTCTGTCAACATTGGTTACAATATTTCTGTTTAGACTAATTTCTTCGATTGCTTTGCCAAAAGGCCAAAACTAAGTCATTGAGCTTTACAGTGCGGAGACCTTGTAGTATTACTTTAGTAGGCAGCGTAAACCTAGATCAGAGGGATCGATATAATAGCAACCCTCTGATCAAGGTCTTTGCTGTTGGCCAATTACTTAACAATATTTTAGACCAATCTGGATGTGAGAGTCAATATGAACTTGGAAGTTTATAAGAGAAAGGAAGAGTCTTAATTAAAGGGGCTTTCTGCATTAGTTAAGTCTTGCATTAGGATGCCACTTGTATTAAAAATTAAACTGCTAGTACATCATCTTGTGAGAGCCTCTTAAGCCATTACTTCATAAATACTGGTATGCCTTTTAGTGCCTCTAATTTATTTATCCACTGATGAAAATATTTTAAATTTGTAATTAGCAGATGGTAGCTTAAATCAGGTTGAAGTAAAGCAGAATGTGTCTTAAGGGGTAGCTTAAAGCAGGTTAAAAGTAAAGCAGAATTTGCCTTCAGGCACTTTCTGCTTTACTTTCAACCTGCTTTAACTCTTTCCTCCCTGAAACTTTAAATGAACAATTCCAGTTTCGAATTTTGTCTAGTCCATTTCTGGCTTTTAAGAGTTGTTTTGGTCATTTTTGGCATTACTGACAAACAGTGAAGACCCTGATCAGAGGGCTCCTTTCAGAGCCCTCTGATCTGGGTCTTCACTGTTTGCACAGGACATCCGACAAGAGTACTATTCACATGTACACTGTTTTAAAAGACGCCTATATGCGGGATTAGGGTTCAAAGAGTTAAGTGGGCCATGTCACCTTTCATCAAAACTAGAAACAAGATAATGTGGTAAACAGTAACACAAGTTTGACTGTACCAAATAAACATTGTAGATCCTTGAGGGATGCAGCAATTTAGAGTGATTTATCTTGGTCTTCACTGGTGGCAATTCTTTTGTCAAGAACAATAATGTTGGGTTTTTACAGTAGAAAGTAACATAACACTTTGGGATACCGCCATGTATTTAATATGAGATGTTGCCATGGTAACCACCATACAGCCTGATTGATCTGATTTCTTCGTAATTTTAATGGATAAATGACAAGCCTCTGCCTTTATCCAGCCGATATAAAGACGTGACAGGTAGTTTGGTTCCAGATTAGATGCTGAGGACCTTGGTGGCAATTCCCAATTATTTGGCACATAAATTTATATTTCTGAAGATGAAATTTATATTTCTGAAGATGAAATGATAAAAAGAAAATATTGAAGGTAGAAGTGATTGTTGAGAATGATGAAGCTGACAAATGTCATAACAGAATAGGGAAATTATACTGTTAGATGGTCATCATTATAGACCTTCGCTTTCCTCTAATTCTGGATTTACTAATCTTTCCTTGATGATAACAGGCCTTCCACTACTTCCATGCTGAATTTATAAATGGACTCGCCCATTGTCTGATAGATAATAACCTTACATTGACTCATTTGGGGTTTGAGCTCAATATAGTTTCATATTTGACAAACAGTGTAGACCCAGATCACAGGGCTCCTGAAGGAGCCCTGTGATCTGGCTCTACACTGTTTGCAAAAATGTGGATATAATGATTTGGCTTGAGCACTACAAGGGTCAATCATGATACAATCAGTCGGTGTTTCTTCTACAAAATTGGTCAGTTTGCAGAAATTTAAAGAATATTTTCTACCGTTTTCACACAATATATGGGATAGTGATTTGTTCTATCCTCTATATCACGTGTCATTTGCTTATCCACAAACGCAACATAAAGAGGGTGGCCAAATGATGTGATGACGTTGCTATAAACGCCTTGTTTGGGCGGAAAAATAATTCCACAAACTGATATGAATTGATAATTTGTATTTTAGTGTGATGATATAATAGGAGAAAAAATCAAACCTTCGTTTCTTTTAATGTAGGATATGAATGTCTCCCCCTCAGGTCAGAAAATTCACACAGTAACTCCACGTCCATGAGTGAATTTTCTGACCCTCAAGAGAGACATTCTTATCCTACATAAACACTTGGGATTTGTTCTTAATTATAATCTGACATCAGGGCTCCAGATAAGGGGAGTATTTCAAATATTAAAATCTTTATTTGTGCATTAAACCCTATGGCGTTACCACTCATTAGAATCGTCTCTTCGAGACGATTCTAATGAGTAGTAACACCATAGAATTTGGTTCTGAAATAAGTGAGAAAATGCTTGATTTGATCTGTTTACTCCCTCTTATCTGGAGCCCTGTGCCATAGGCTAGTCTGAAACAGTTTCGAACCAGGTGAGATGACAATACTCTCAGATCTCACATGGATCAAATCTGTTTGCAACACTGGTATTATGATATTGAAAAGGTAGGCCAAGGTATTGAGGAAACAAAGGTTTTCTGTATTTGAAAACTTATTTGACAACTTCCCTTATTTAGACATGGATCATTTGATGAGGTGTAGTCACCAGTTGCAGTAAATTTTGTCAACTTGTTGTTAGCATTCTATCCTTTTCTCATTTCAGCCTGTGATACAGTTTGCAGGGGAGGCGACTCATCCATCATTCTATTCCACCACCCATGGGGCACTGATCACCGGCCACAGAGAGGCCAAGCGGGTTATGGACTTGTACAACTTCTCTTACAGTCAATGACAAGAGCCCTAGTGCTAGCTGCTTCAATGTGTTTTATACGTGTGTGTCCACATAGTACATCTTGGCATATTTAAATGCATTTTTGTTTTTAAAAAAATGATATTGTTATATCTGTTTGTTTGATTGAATGGTGGGACGGGTGTTATCGCTGCCAGCAATGACTTTTACATACATGTTGTGTGTACGATAGAGATGTGCTAGAACTGTGTTGGGGAATTTATACATGATCTGTGCAAGTATTTTACTGAACTATTTATGATTTTATCGACTCAAAACTGTTTTTAAAAGAGATTCAAAGGGATGGTAGAGGCACCAGAGCAGTGTTAAAAAGAGAAACAGTTTCAACCGTTGCTTTTTTATTACCAGAGCACACAGGGCTTTTTCTCCTTTATGTCTGCACCAAACCCTATGGTGTGACCACCCATTTTAATTGTCTCGAAGAGACGCTTCCAATGAGTAGTCACACAGCAGGCTTTGGCACAGATATAAGGGTTTCAGTTTTCCATATACAGTGGAACTTCGATATCGAAGTAGGTTTTGTCGACCATACCCGTATTTCAAAGTTAAAACGTGGCTAAGCCACGTTTTAACTTTGAAATATGGGTATGGTCCACTTAACCAAGCATGGAATAATGCAGTTCATATGTCGAACTATCGGACAGTTGAGTTAAACGAGTTCGAGATATCAAAGTTGGACTGTACTTACCATATCTGGACTTCTGGCACGTACTGTTTGTGTTGGCAAAGATCTATTGGAAATGCTACAAACATGGACAATAATCGTCATTGCTCCTGATAAAAGGAGTTTTTTCATCACTAAAACCCTTATTTCTTCATGAAACTCTATGTTGTTACTACTCACTAGAATCGTCACAACATAGGGTTTGGTAAAGACATACTGGAAAAAATTGAAGAAAGCTTTGTAACATTTCCTTTTATTTGGAGCTCTGTTTCATGGCTTTATGAGCCGTTCGGGATACAGGGGCTTCAACTGTTGTGTGAACTATCCAGCCATTGGCCTTTAATGCTACCATTGTGTGTTAGATAAAACCTTTTTGAACATTCTGCTTTAGCAACTATGCATAATTCAAACATTTGTGGGCTGGGTTTTTTATTCACTTTTATTTCTCGTCTGAAGTGAATGGGTGCTATATCATTAAACTGTAAGAACAAGTCTTTTTATCTCGCATTGCTTACAGAGCTTCTTGTCCGTCAGTTGTATTAATGCACAATACCCTGTCACTGCCATATGTACTTAACCCATTACCCCATAAATATGCCTTTTTTCGCCTTTAATTTATTTCTCCACTGAGAAAAATAGTTCCAATTTATACAGTTATGAAAATGTATGACAAGAACTATTTTCAATATTCTAGTAGATGGTAGCTTAAAACAGGCTGAAAGTAAAGCAGAATGTGCCTTAAGGCACATTCTGCTTTACTTTCAACCTGTTTTAAGTGGTAATGTGTTTGCTAGACTAGAAACAGGCTATGGGGTAATGGGTTAAAGTTGACTTTGCAAACAGTTTTGATCCAGATCAGATGCTGCATCTGATCGGGATCCAAATTGTTTGGCACTTTATCAATATTTATGCAGTCAAAACTTCAAATTTGGCATACATTTTCAGACAAAAATATTTAGCAAAAGATATTTTGTCTGGGAAAGGGTATAGGCAGTTAAATTTTGGCAGTTGTAATTTTAAATATTTTAACTTTATTTCCTGCTTAAAACCAGAAATGAAAAGGTGGTTTTATGGAGTAATGGGTTAAAACTGTCCATGCATCTTTTTTGCAATGGTTCATGAACTTAAGCGTACAAAGCAGTTAAAGCGTGAAAACAATAGACTGTCTCCAGCATTTCTAAGATTTGAATAATTTAGAACATCAAGCAGTTTGGATCCAGATGAGACGCTGAGTTACTCAGCATCTAATCTGGATCCAAACTGTTTGTAAAAGGTATTGGAATTGTGGCCATAGCTTGCTGAAGGTTAAACACAGGTTGAGCTGTAAAGGTTTGTCTGAGTGGGTGTATAAATTATTTCTCCTAATGCATTCTGTCATATTTAAACGTTAGAAAGAAATGGCCTAGTCTTGCCTCTCTTCAACCCAATGTTCACTGAAACATCATTTTTGAAGTTGATGTAAAATTCACTCAGATATATGTCTGTAAAGTGGTAGCATGCAGCATCAATTGGTGGCAAGATTTCTGAAGCAGATATTTTGTCATTTCTATGATGACAGATTGTGAACCGTGAAATAGACATATTTCATCAAACTGCTGAATCCAGAACCCTCCGTGATAATCAATATCAAACCAATGGTTTTGGGGGAGATTTTCCCCCTCTCAATCAAGCCAGTGTTAGTAATCCAAAGAAGATATCCCAAAAATAGATTAATAGGCTGTCTAAAAGAAAAGTGACTGCTTAATGCAGGACACAGATAATGCAGAAATTTCCTATAGGAACAACTACACTAAATAACTTTTAGTACGGTCAAACTCTTGTTAATGTTAAACAGCCATTTGTTGAAGCATGTGAAGTTTGTAAATCTCTAAAACAGACATAATTGCTTTATGCAGGTTAAAAATAAAGCAAAAAGCTTCTTTAGGAGCTTTTTGCTTTACTTTTAACCTGCACTAAGCTGCCACATGTCTTAAAGACTGGCAATTCATCTTTCTTTTTAACCCTTTCCCCATAGAAGCATCTTTTGTCGCATTTAATTTATTACTCCACTGAAGACAATATTAAGATCCAATCATTTACAGTCATAAACAGTTACCCCCAAAAAAGAGAAATATTTTCTTAACTCTTGCAGATGATAGCTTAAAGCAGGCTGAAAGTAAAGCAGACTAATCAACATACACTCATGAATATGTACTATTAGAAATATTTTCTACATCTTAGCAGATGGTATCTTACAGTTCATGTATGTTGAAAGTAAAGCAGAATTCACCTAAAGGCACATTCTGATTTACTTTCAACCTGCATTCAGTTGCCACGTATTTCCAGTTCTAGAAACAGGCTATAGAGAAAAGCGTTAATAATTACTTGATGCAATTTGGACTGTACATGACTGTGCTCATTAATAGAATAGCTGTGACTGAAGGTTTCAGAAGAATAGTACTACCGTATTAGTCCTTTGATGTGGGGAGACTCTGGCATGCCTAGAGATGACATTTGGGACCTGCAGTTGATAGAGTGCTATAGTTATACCCTCATCATGCTAGGCAACAACTTGAATCACATTCCCAAACAGTTTGGATCAAGATCAGACGCCCAGTAACTTGGCGTCTGATCAGGATCCAAACTGTTTGTTACTTTGAGTTTTATTTCAAATGGAAATGCAACAGACATCAGTTTTGTTGAAGTTTATCCATTGCTCAAAGAGTTAGAAGTGGTTGTTGTTTGTATGCAAAGCTGTACTTACTGCCACTTTGTTAGTTGAGACAAAAGTGTGTCCTATTTTAACACTTACTCCATAAATGGGCCATTTGTTCCTCTACTGTAGAACTTCAGTTTGAGCTTTCTTATTTACTCTCAAACACTTAACATAATCAACAGACACTCTCTTTAGTGGCTGCTATTCAGGCTTTGCTAAGATATACGGTATGTATGAAATGGACCCCAAAGTTTCCTGCTCTGTAATAGTGTTCTTTAATGTTGAAAAGCCGTTCTCACCACTGGTCTTTACTATTTTCAAGCTAATTAAATTATATTTTTTTCTGCTGCTGTTCTAAAAATAGAATTTTCACCCCAAAAAAAGATGAGACCCTGTGTTATGTGTCCTCTTGTCAGGATCCAAACTGGTTGCAAAGGTTATCGTGATTTAATCCATTAACCCATAAATACGGTTTTTTACGCCTATAATATAGTCTGAAAAAAATAGTTCCCTTTTATACACTTATGAATATGTATCATAAGAAATATTTTCTACATCCTAGCAGATAATAGCTTAAAGCAGGTTAAAAGTAAACCAGAATGCGCCTTAATGCGCATTCTGGTTTACTTTCAACCTGCTTTAAGTGATCACATATCTTCAATACTAGAAACAGGCTATGGAGTAATGGGTTAACTGCTAACATACAAAGAGTTAAATTGCCTCATGTTGTCATGCCTCCAGTTTACTGCAAGTTATCATATATCTGAAGCAATTGCCTCATGTTGTCATGCCTCCAGTTTACTGCAAGTTATATATCTGAAGCAGGAAATTTTTCTCTAGCTTTAAATGCCCTGTTACATCTTACAAACAATGTCTTTGCCAAAACATATGATAAACTTAGACCAAACTGTGAAGATTGATTTATGTCTTCCTGTACAACCCCTTAATGTGTTGCAGGGATCTTTGAAAAGGGCTGGAGTTCTCATTTTCAAGGGTTCAAATTGAAACCATTTCTCCATAACTACCAGTGCAACTTGTCTATAACTAACTAATATAGGGTTATAAATTGTATAATTATGTAAAGTACTTCCTGAAACAGCTTTTAGTTTTTCAGCTGTACTTTCAAAATCCGCTTTAACCCATTACCCCATAGCCTGTTTCTAGTTTTGAAAACAAGTTACTACTTGAACCAGGCCCTAAGGCGCATTCTGCTTAACTTTCAGCCAGCTTTAAGCCAAAAATCTGCTAGAATATAGAAAATATTTCTTACGGTACATTATTCATAAGGGTGTAAATTGGAGCTATATATTTTCCTCAGTGGGTGAATAAACTAGAGGCGTAAAAAGACGTATTTATGGGGTAATGGGTTAAAAACAAAAAACAGTTTATTATGGCTGTGTTATTAGGACAGGGTAGAAGCATGAAACCCGACATGGCAGAACTTTTAAATAAGGGGTTTACAGGCTGAAATTGGTCTAAGCTATAGATCTAGCTGCACTGAACTTGTTAACCCTTTACCTGATAGCCTATTTCTAGGATTGAGATTCCCTATAATATATATTCATTACTGATTAAATTTTCTTCAGCGGGGGAATAAATCATATTTGCTAAAAGGCGCTTCTATTAGGGAAAGGGTTAATGCCTGGTGACCAGTTTTCTGCAATCAAAGAATTTTCAAATATTTATCCTTTACCCTACAGTTTGTTCCTACTTTTGAAAATGTGTAACCTTTTAAAGCAGATTAAAAGTAAAGCAGAATGTGCCTTAAGGCACATTCTGCTTTACTTTCAGCCTGCTTTAAGCTACCATCTGCTAGGATATAGAAAATATGTAAAAAATTACTGGCACATATATGGAGTAATGGGTTAAGTTATGAGGGCAGATTCTGCAGACACTATCAGATATAGAAGTGTACAGTGTTATCATACAAGCTGTCTGGTATCAGGCCTGTGCATCATTTACAACAGATAAAACTGGGTTTGCCTGTGATTGGGGAAGAAAAATAAGATATGCCGCAGTTTTTGAAAACATAAAAAATCTCACAACAGAACTACAAATACATGTGAGCATGTAGTCAAGATAAAATAAAAAAGTGTTTTATTTGGGGGGTTTCTGTCACTTTCTATCACAATTGCAAAAGTGTGTGAGCGTTTTTATCTTGCCAGTATTTTAAAGTCTGGATCTGCATAACTTTTATTCTATTTTAACCCTTTGAACCATAGTCACACATTTACGCATCATTTGCAAACAGTGTACTTGTAAAGAGTAAACTTGTCCTATGCAATTAGCGGAGACCCACTCAGAGGGTTCTTAAACATAAATAGAAGGTGAAACGGTTTGGATCCTGATCAGACACCCAGACATTTGGTGTCAGATCTGTATAAAAACTATTTGCAGTTATAAAGTTTTGTCACAAATACATGTGTGTGATTACAGGTATGCACTTACAGTGGAGAAAACGTTAATATTTCCCGTTTAAACCCAAACGAAATGCAAACGCAAAACACTTATGTGTAGAAAATAACTTTTTGACAATTCTGGTTATTAATATTAAAGTGAGTGGCAAACATTTTGGAGCCTGATCAGACGCCGGGTTACCCGGCGTCTGATCTGGCTCCAAAAAGTTTGTTTTGGAAATAGTAGTTTTAGCTTAAACACGTTTATTGGGAAAGAATAAAGTTTTCTCCACTGCACCTGGTAAAATACAGCTTTATCGAGCCTGCTGATGAGTAAATGCTTATTCTGCTGGTGTTGAATATTCATGCATAATTTTTCCAATACAGTGTAACCCCTAACAACTTGACACCTAAAAAAAGGGGAAGCCTCAGAAAATGAAAAACTTTATTTTGGTGTCAAATCATTTTATCTGAACAAGGAACATCTTGCTTGGTCTGGAAGGGTGTTCACTGTATTATCATTAAACATTGGGCTTTCTTCTAAACTGCTGTGTCTTGAGCCCCACACCCCACTATATTTAAAAAAAACAAAACCAACAGTCATTAGAAAGCTCCCTGCCTTAACACTGAATGAATGAAGACAATATTGAATGTATTAATAGTTGAGATTGTGAGACATCAAACGCCTTCACTGTTGGTATTTGTTATTGTAACTGTTCTGGACATGCTTAACCCATTTGTGCCCATGATCCCATATATGGAACATAGGCAAACAGTGTAGACTCTGACCAGACGCCGCATTATGCGGCATCTGATCAGAGTCTACACTGTTTGTTGATAGGAATTTCAATATAAAACAAAATGAAAATTTTGATCCCATTATGCGGCGTCTGATCAGAGTCTACACTGTTTGCTGATAGGAATTTCAATATAAAATGAAAATGAAAGTTTTGACCAGGCATCCCTTTGATAAAAAATGGACTAATCCAATATATAAACATGGAAGAATCCACTGGGTATAAATGGGTTAATGTGTGCTGACTGTATTCTGTATTTATGAGAAAGAATGAAAAACTTTGAAAATGAAACTCAGCTGGAAAAGGTGATCAGAGAATGAATGTAGTTATGCAGAATAGCAAATAGTTATAAAAGACAGGCCCCATTTCATAAAACTTTGTACGACAAATGTTGTCTTAAGTCATATTATGAAATTCTCAATTACTATTTATTTCTCCATCTAATGCTGTCTTGTGACATCTGTTTGGAATCGTCTTGAAAAGACGATTCCAAAGAGATGTCACACGACAGTATTAAATAGAGATATCAGAAATTAAATGTATTTTAAAGTTTTGACTTGCGACCGTTTTTGTCGTAAGAAATTTTATGAAACAGGCCCCAGGTGTGACTGATGAACATCCTTGAAATTGAGCCATTCTGTGACAAAATAACACTTATTGACAAACAGGGCTGCAGGTAAGGGTGGGTTAGCTGAACATTTTAAACAGTTTACCATTATAACTTTATCTACTTTTGAGTTTGGTTGGGTTCTCATTCTTTAAAATTCCATTTCCCGGAGGATTTTTAAATCTTACATGTCGGCAAACTTATATTATGCAGCCTTTCATTCAGAAGGTATGGATATCCTCTAAAGACTGGTAATTGCTTAGGGCAGAACTTAAGAAATGCAGAAAGCTTATTTAGAATCTTTCTGCATTGATTTTGTTCTGCATTATCTGTCTCGTGTTTTGAAGACTTCATTGTGTGTTCATTTGAATGGCTGTTTAGACAGGTGACTACTTAAAGCAGGTTGAAAGTAAAGCAGAATGTGCCTAAGGCACATTCTGCTTTACTTTCAACCTGCTTTAAACTACCATCTGGTAGGATATCATATATATGTTTCTTTCTTATGATACATACTCATGACTGTAGAAATTTGAACTATTTTCTTCAATGGAGAAATAAATGAAATAGAGGCATAAAAACGCATATTTATGGAGTAATAGGTTAATACATGTTTATTTTACATGTCTGTTATATTAGTGCATTGTTTTATTTGTGCAAAATATGACTGCTGGTAGTCAGTCAGTTAACTGTGTCTAAATGACTCCTGAGTTGTCGATTATATCAGATATGCAAGCATAGCTAAATGTACAGTGTGGTCGTCATACAATGTGTAGTAACGTTTTTCATATATTTAAAAAACATCATATCAATGTAGTCGGTGTGAATATCAATATTTTATGGTAAATATATATTAAAAATCGTTTGAACTCTTTCATTGCTGGAAGTAGCTGGCATAGTAGACTCTGATCAATGCTTAAATAGCGTTTGAGTTGAGTCTGAGATTGTTCTCAAGCATTTGATTGGTCAGAACAATCTCAGACCCAGCTTAAACTATTCATAAGCAGAGATCCTGCTAATTGGTGTAGAAGATGAGTGAGGGTAAATTATCCCTTTTTTCATCACATTTTTTGATTTCTTTAACCCATTTGTGCCCCAGATCCTATATATGGGACATAGGCAAACAGTGTAGACTCGGATCAGACACCGCATTATACGGCGTCTGATCAGAGTCTACACTGTTTGCTGAGAGGAATTTCAATATAAAACAAAATGAAAATTTTGACCAGGCATCCCTTTGATATAAAATGGACTAATCCAATACATAAATATGGAAGAATCCACTGGGCGCAAATGGGTTAAACCTAGTTGTACTTGACATTAAATCGCCAGCTTAGCCCTTTACCCACTCCTCAATGAACATGAACAAATCAAGGCAAAGGAATATTTATTGATAGTGTTGAATTAAAAGCAAGATGAAAGTAAAGCAGTATTTAAGGCAGGTGACTGCTTAATTTGAATATGGACGATTTGCAAGAGCAGATTGAGATCATTGAAATTGGTTCCAGCTTTGAAAGGGTAAAAACGATGTCTGCTGGTAAAAATGAGATTGTTTTTGTGTTGTCACAGTTTGTGTACTCTATACCATCCAGTTCCTCACTTGGCTGATAAAAGCATTACAGATTTATGCATACTGTGGAACCTGTGCTAAACAACCAGTTGAGAAACAAATACAGAGGTTTCTAAAAACAGATCTACCGGTATGTAGGTGGATACTGAAAACAAGTTGGTGATAAATGCAAGACTAAAGCAATGCAGATCTTTCCTTTATGAGCTTTCTTCTTTACTTTTATCATGCATTTAGCTGCTCTCAATCCTTCTCTCCCATAGTTTTTTAGTATTGAAGACAGAGTGATGTTGAAAGCAGACTGAAAGTTAAGCAGAATGCTCCTGAAGGAGCATTCTGCTTAACTTTCAAACCTGCTTTAAACTACCATCTGCTAGAATATATTAAACATTTCTTTCTAGTGTATGTTTAAATTGGAACTTATTTGCTTCAGTGGGGGTATAAATTAAGGGCGTAATAAGACAATATATGAGGTAATGAGTTAGGTCTACAATGGTTGTTCACCACAGGATTCACTGTACTTTTGTGATAGTTCACTGTAGTACTACAGTTTATAATGTAATTTCATAGACATAATCAGTTACTTGTCATTGATGTGTGACACCCTTTATTGTTTTCCTGTTTAATATGGTGGTTTGTGTTTGATATTATGTGTTGCCGTACAAAAACAATAACTTTTAGTTGACCTACACAATCATTACATGTACACAAGAGAGATAATTCCTACCAGATTCTGTGATACAGCATCTTTGAAATTCCAAGAGTTACCTTTCTTAGTTTCTTGTTCTGCCACCTGAATATTGACAAAACTTGAAAATTGCTATCCTTTGTTTTAAGGTTTAGTTCTATCTGAATTTACATATCAAAAAGTGCTATAAGCATTTGAGTGACTTTGTGCTACTACAAAATTTGTCATAATATTATATAAATAAAAGATTTTTGGAAAAAATTGATAAAAAATAACAAACAAATTGACCCGTATTAGCCATCACTGCTTCTAAAAGTGGTGCGCATCCTGATCAGATACCAATTCAAATGCAGTAGCTGATCTGGTTATACACTGTTGGCAATTACTTGCTGTCCTTCTTTCTTGTTATTGGTTATTAAGTGCCCTATAGATCGAAACTTCTCTATTATGACCACTAAGTTGTGTTAATTATTACATATTTTGAGACAGGTGACTGCTTAAAGCAAGGTGACAGTAAAACAAAAAGCTCCTTTCAGAGTTTTCTGTTTTACTGTCACCTTGCTCTAAGCAGTCTCCTGTGTTTTTAATAATCAATTAGCCTTCTTTTTAGTGGTCGTAATAGAGCGTGTTTACTGTAGTATACAATGATTTCTTGTGCTATGACAGTGCTAACATGTATCAATTTTCATGATATAATGTAAAACCCCTCTAGTATGATCTCTCAAAAGAAGACCTGTCGGTGATGTTAAAAGCCATGTGGTGGTGTAAAGTAGGGTGAACGTAAAGCAAAAAAAGCTTCATATGTAGCTGTCTCCTTTCCTTTCATTCTGTTTAAGCATCTAGCTGTAGTAAAATTTTAATACCTAAAGAAAAAAGAATTTTTTGAGAGATCATTTAAGTGAGGTTTTATTTTAATGATATTAAAGACACAATTCTTGCCTCAGTATGTCTCTTACAATTGTGGTAAAAATGATATTTTTCAATAGTACATGTATTTAAGTTGGTGCAGATTCAGTTATACAGTCCATCTTGGATATCTCGAAGTGGCTAAGCCACATTTTAACTTTGAAATGAGATAACACTGTATGTTCTGCATTAAAGAGATCAAAATAATGAAATGCATCTGTAGAAATACAGATATTATTGAGTTTGAGATATCAAAGTTGGACTTTGCCTACTTACATTTATATACGCAATTAGACTTAGCCACATTACAATTCTCACTTGTATATCCACTATGTATCTCTATGCAGTTTGAGAAAAATGTCACTTTTTAGCATGCCAATTTTGAAGAGTAGCGGGTGCTTATGTAGACTCACTAGTGTAGACTCACTAGTGTTGGTATCCGTTAGGGTCTAAATTGAGATTAAATTATGGTACTCAAAATATTTGTACTCGGAATAACTTAGACACTTGTTTTAATCCTGTGCTCCATAGCATGTTTCTAGTTTTGAAAACAGGTGACCACTTAAAGTAGGTTGAAAGTAAAGCAGAATGCTCCTTAAGGCGCATTCTGCATTACTTTCAGCCTGCTTTAAGCTACCCATCAGCTAGAATATATGAAAATATCTCTTACGATTCATATTTATGACTGTATAAAATGAAACTATTTTCTTCAGTTGCGGAATACATTAAATGCGTAAGGATGCATATCTATGGAGTAATGGGTTAAAAAATGGTTGTATCTGGCATATTATGCTATTATAGATCAGTTCTTGGGTTTCCAGGTGGCTTGCTAGTTATCCCATAGTTGTCTTACTTCATTAAGTCTGCTGATTGACATAAAAATAATCTGCTTTTGCAAACAGTGTAGACTGAGATAAAAGGCTAAACTAAAATATGATATGCCAGGCCTGAAGGTTATAAAGCTTTGAGTTAAGTTGGAGATAGTTCTCAAGCATATGATTGGTCAGATTTGAGCTTTTGCTGAAATCTTACCTTAAGAACAATCTCAGACTCAACTCAAACTCTTTATAATCTTAGGACCTTATCTTTGTCTACACTGTTGTATTTTTCTATTGAGTAAAATGGATGCATTCTGAATGAATAGATGGACATGTTTGTGTAAAAAAATGCAAGATTTTCATTCTGATTTTCAGCTTTAATGGGTCTTGCATATTAAACAACAAATCCAGCCAAACTTGTATCAAACTACCGTTATATATGAGATCTGTTATAATAGGTGGTCAGTTAATGCAGGACAAAAGTAATGCAGAAATCTCCTAAAGAGCTTTCTGCATTACTTTACAGTAGTTTTACATTAATCTGCTTTCTTAAAAACTATGAATTTTTATTTGTATGGTCTTTGATACATATTTGACTGTCGTTTTTATTGACATATTAAACTTTATAAATGTATGTGTTTAAATGCAACATTATATAAGGTCAAAAGTAGATAGTCTTGATCTAAATAAAGTTGCTAATGAACATATTTGTTATTTTGATCAAAACTACTGTCCATTTAAAATCAGTGCAAATATGTTTTATGTGAGAATGTTTTATGGTTCATAGGCTATTGGGTACTGAACCATTGGTATCACCATTTTTAAACCCGACCTCAATCCCTTGTAGAGATTGGAAATAGTTTTATCATTTTTTACCCTGTCACATACTGCATTGTTGCTGGCCAATCACTGACAAAGTCTTAAGATTTGGCCAATCACTGACCAGAGTCTGAGGAAACTGGCCAATCACTGACCAGAGTCTTTGGGTTTCCTCAGAATCCTCCCCAAGGGTTTTCAATTTTATTGCTTTAGAATTTTAAGATATTTTAGTGAGATAGATGTACAACTTTTTTTAGGTAAGTTTTTGTTGTTATTTAACACAAAGCTATTTTGATTCTTCTTTTCTGTACAGTTTGTTCTCAGTTATATTGTATAATTGTATTTGGATAGAAGTCGGAGATAAAATATAGACACAGGTTATATAGCCGTGGCTTGTTTGTTTCAATCCATACCAATACGTTATCCCATTACCCTATAAGCCTGTTTCTAGTTTTGAAGACAGGTGACCACTTAAAGCAGCTTGAAAGTAAAGCAGAATGTTGTTTCACCATCTTTTTAGTTGCTATCTACTAGAATATAGAAAATGATTTACCATACTTCAGCTATAGGCGTAAAAAGGTATATTTAAGGGGTTATGGGTTTCTACAGGATTGGGACTGAGTAAACTGTATTCCCCTGTTTAACCCATTACTCCATAGATACACAGTTTACACCTTTAATTTATTCCTCCATTAAAGAAAATAGTTCCAATTTATAGTCATAGATCTTCACAAATCATTAGAACTATTTTCTATGTTCTAACAGATAATAGCGAAAAGCCTGCTTTAAGTGGTCAACTATATTCAGTACTAGAAACAGGCCATTGGGAAATGGGTTTAACGCTACCCCTGCGCTAAACACCCCCTCCAAATATCTACAAAAACATAATCCAATAGCACTTAATTTAACAGCTATACCCCGGCGTTGGCAGTGTCATCTAGAATATATCTCAGAAACTATAAGGTCTAGGTCAATGAAACTTGAACTGTAGATGCACCTTAAAGGTTTTGTTAAAAGTCTGTTCTGGCCGAACTATTGTACCTAGGGTTACGAAACTTCATATTCTAATGCACCTAAATGAGTACACCAAGTTGCATGACAGTTTATTGACCTTGACCTCTAGGGTCAATGTTAGAGTTTTGTGTTAGTCTATTCTAGACTAACAACTGCACCTAAGGTCAAGGAACTTCATAAGCTGATGAGCCTCAATGAGTACACCAGGTTGAGCTATTGTGATACCTCTCTGTCCGTCCGTCCGTGCTTACAGGAGGGTACTTATGTGGCTAAAACTCTTAGCCCCATAATTGAAAAGCATTAACTTGTCCATTTCTTGTGACATTAACCTGGCTGATACTCCTCAATGAGAAGACCACATGACAGATCCTATATATATATAGGATCTGTCATGTGGTCTTCTCATTGAGGAGTATCAGCCAGGTAAATGTATATACTGATGCGCCTTAATGAGTTAGGTAACTTTGACCTTTACCTCTAGGGTCAATGTTTAGGTTTTGTGTTAAAGTCTGTTTGCCCTAATTAGCTGCTGCACCTACAGTCAGACCTCTAGGGTCAATGTTAAAGTTTTGCCTCTGAAGACTAAAGACTGCACCTACGGTCACACAACTTTATATACTGATGTGCCAAAATGAGTTTCGTGACTATGATCTTGACCTCTAGGGTCAATGATGAGGTTTTGTGTTAAAGTCTGTTTGCCCTAATTAATGGTTTACTGCACCTACAGTCAGGAAACTTAAAAGTTAATACTGTTGCGCCCAATTCAGTACACCACTTTGCACTCCCAGTTTGGTGACCTGTCAATGTTAAGTCTTTTCTTGACTAATGACTGCAAAAACGGTGGCGAAATTTCATAAACTGATGCGCCTCATAAACTTATTATTTATGATGGTTATATGAGGTAAGACATATTGTTCAAGCCCAAGTGGCACGAAGTGCCACAGGGACTTATTGTGATTGCCCTGTGTGCGTCTTCGTACATCATCACTTTTTAAGCTCACCTGGCACGAAGTGCCAAGGTGAGCTTTTAGGATCGCTGGATGTCCGTCGTCCGTCGTACGTGGTGAGCTTTTAGGATCGCTGGATGTCCGTCGTCCGTCCGTCCACAATTGGTTCGTTAACACTCTAGCAGCTACAAATATCACCCCATCTTCATGAAACTTGATCACAATGTTTGTCTAGTAGAAATGTAGGCCAAGTTCGAATGTAGGTCATGTTGGGTCAAAAACTAGGTCACTAGGTCAAATCATTGAAAAACCTTGTTAACACAAATCTCATTGGATCTTGATGAAACTTGATCAGAATGTTTATCTCAATGATATCTATGTCAAGTTCGAATGTGGGTCATGTCCGGTCAAAAACTAGGTCACTAGGTCAAAACTTAGAAAAACCTTGTTAACACTCTAGAGGCTACAAATCTCATTGGATCTGGATGAAACTTGGTCAGAATGTTTGTCTCATTGATATGTCAAATCATAGAAAAACCTTGTTAACACTCTAGAGGCTACAAATCTCATTGGATCTTGATGAAACTTGGTCTGAATGTTTGTCTCATTGATATCTAGGTCAAGTTCGAATATGGGTCATGTCCGGTCAAAAACTAGGTCACTAGGTCAAATCATAGAAAAACCTTGTTAACACTCTAGATGCTACAAATCTCATTGGATCTTGATGAAACTTGGTCAGAATATTTGCTTAATTGATACCAAGGTCAAGTTCGAATATGGGTTATGTCCGGTCAAAAACTAGGTCACTAGGTCAAATCATAGAAAAACCTTGTTAACACTCTAGAGGCTACAAATCTCATTGGATCTTGATGACACTTGGTCAGCATGTTTGTCTTATTGATATCTAGGTCAAGTTTGAATATGGGTCATGTCCGGTCAAAAAGTAGGTCACTAGGTCAAATCATAGAAAAACCTTGTTAACACTCTTGAGGCTATAAATTTCATCTGATCTTTATGCACTTTGGTCAGAATGTTTGCTTAATTGATACCAAGGCCAAGTTCGAATATGGGTCATTTAGAGTAAAAATCTAGGTCACTAGGTCAAATCATAGGGGAAACTTGTTAACACTCTAGAGGCTACAAATATCATTGGATTTTAATGAATTTTGCTCATCATGATTGCCTCATTGATATCTAGCTCAGTTAATTTTGAATGATGTCTGGTTGAAAACTAGGTCACTAGGTCAAATCAAAGAAAAACAGCGTTAACCTTTAGAAGCTACAAATCTCACTAGATCTGCATGAAATATTGTCAGAATTTTTGCCTACATCAGATCTAGGTCAAAATCAAATATGGATTGTGTCCATTCAAAAACTAGATCAAATCATAGGAAAATCTTGTTTACACTCTAGAGGTTGATTGTGGGTCATGGCCAGTCATAATCTAGGTCACTATAGGTCAAGTTTGCCATGGTGTACCAGGTGAGCGATTTAGGGCCATAGTGGCCCTTGTTCTTCAAACTTAATAGGACAGTTCATTTTTGGTAGCTCTGTCAGATTTCTTCAAATATAGGTCATACAATTGAAATTGTGGTCACGATGGCAACCAGTTTAATTTCTTTTTAGCTCACCTGGCACGTAGTGCCAAGGTGAGCTTTTAGGATCGCTGGATGTCCGTTGTCCGTCGTCTGTCCGTCCGTCCATAATTGTTCGTTAACACTCTACCAGGTTCAAATCTCATTCGATCTTGATGAAACTTGGTCACAATGTTTGCCTCAATGAAATCTAGGTCAAGTTCGAATGTGGGTTATGTCCGGTCAAAAACTAGGTCACTAGGTCAAATTATGGAAAAACCTTGTTAACACTCTAGAGGCTACAAATTTCATTGGATCTTCATGACACTTCATCAATATGATTGTCCCAATGAAATCTAGGCCAAGTTCGAATGTGGGTCATGTCCGGTCAAAAACTAGGTCACTAGGTCAAATCTTCGAAAAACCTTGTTAACACTCTAGAGACTACAAATTTCATTGGATATTCATGAAACTTCATCAAAATGTTTGCCTCAATGAAATCTAGGTCATGTTTGAATGTGGGTCATGTTGGGTCAAAAACTAGGTCAGTAGGTCAAATTATCGAAAAACCTTGTTAACACTCTAGAGGCTACAAATTTCATTTGATCTTCATGAAACTTCATCAATATGATTGTCCCAATGAAATCTAGGCCAAGTTCGAATGTGGGTCATGTCCGGTCAAAAACTAGGTCACTAGGTCAAATCTTCGAAAAACCTTGATCGCACTCTAGAGACTACAAATTTCATTGGATATTCATGAAACTTCATCAAAATGTTTGCCCCAATGAAATCTAGGTCAAGTTCGAATGTGGGTCATGTCTGGTCAAAAACTAGGTCACTAGGTCAAATTATCGAAAAACCTTGTTAACACTTAAGAGGCTACAAATTTCATTTGATCTTCATGAAACTTCATCAATATGATTGTCCCAATGAAATCTAGGCCAAGTTCGAATGTGGGTCATGTCCGGTCAAAAACTAGGTCACTAGGTCAAATCTTCGAAAAACCTTGATAACACTCTAGAGACTACAAATTTCATTGGATATTCATGAAACTTCATCAATATGATTGCCTCAATGAAATCTAAGCCAAGTTCGAATGTGGGTCATGTCCGGTCAAAAACTAGGTCACTAGGTCAAATCATCGAAAAAGCTCGTTAACACTCTATAGAGACTACAAAAGTCATTGAATCTTCATGAAACTTGAACAAAATGTTTGTCTCATTGAAATCGAGGTCAAGTTAGAATGAGGGTCATGCCCGGTCAAAAACTAGGTCACACAGTGTACATGGTTACATGGTTACCAGGTGAGCGATTTAGGGCCATAGTGGCCCTTGTTAAAAATCTTCCTGTCAAAAACTACTGGTCTGAATTGAAAATAATTTTACCAAAATCATACTGTTTTAGGTCTGTCCATCCGTCCGTCCTTCCGTCACTCACGTTGTCCGTCCGCAACTGTATCTCTGAAACCGATGAACAGATTTAGATGAAACTTGGTATAGTTATTTGTCATCATAGGAGCACCGTGGAAAATTGAATTTTTTTCAGAAAATTTTAGGAATTTATGAGTTATCTGCCCTTTTTTATACGCCCGTCATCGACGGTCGTATTATGGTATACCCAGCGCTGTCCGTCCATCCGTACGTTAACTTTTCTTGTTAGCGCTCTCTCACCTTCATTTATTTACCGATTTTGATTTAACTTCCTACAAATATTCCATACCACAATAGTTCAGATGAGTTCGCGTTTCAGACGTTGGCAGCTATTTTTAGCAAGTTATGCCCCTTTATTGTCAAAAATGGGCATTTTTTAAAAAAAACGAGAACTTTTTTTTCTATTATTCAATTTATTTCAAATTTGATATGGTGATACAATGAATGAAGTTCCTTAACATATATTACGGGTTTTGGTTTGACTTCGTATTTTCAGAGTTATGGGGCACATTTTTTGAACAATATATTGTTTCCTGATAATAATTTTACTTACATTTTGTCTATTGTAACCAAATTTCATATTTATCTTTCTCATCATACAGGGAAGGCACCTGTGAATTTTGGTTCCTGTTAAATTTCAGACGTTGGCGACTATAGCAGAGTTATGCCCCCTTTATTGTCAAAAATGGGCATTTTTTAAAAAAAACAGAACTTTTTTCTTGACTATCGCAATACTATCGGGATAGTACTTGAGCTATCGCAATACTTCAGCATAGTCTTTTTGAGATCGATAGTCGGGCCTACACTGCGGGCGACTTTTTCCAGTCGGCCTGAGTCCGGACGACTTTGACACCCGCCGGCCATGACGGGCGTATTTTGCCGCACTGCGGTGCTCTTGTTGTGTTAAAAATGCCATATTTAATAGTTTTTACACTCTAGCAACTACAGTATTCAACATATTTTGTTTATACTTGCACACAATGTCTATAAGTACAAGTTCTTGAAGGTGTGCAATTATTGTCAAAAAAGATACTTGTGACAAGAGTTATCTGCCCTTGATGTACTTAGAAATGCTAGAAAATGCTTTATTTTGATATTGTTTACATACTACTACTAGTGTCTATAAATATGCATGGATTTTGATAAAAACTTTCTTGAACTATGTGTGGCTATTAAATTTCAAATGAATTTGATTATTGTTGAAAACAGAGAAATTAGTCATTAGTTATCTGCCCTTGATAAGTCAAAAAAAGCCATATTTAACAGTTTTTACTCTCTAGCAACTACAGTTTTGAATGGATTTGAATTATACTTGCACACAATGTCTATAAGTACAAGTTCTTGAAGGTGTGCAATTTTTGTCAAAAAAGGATACTTGTGGCTAGAATTATCTGCCCTTAATGCTAGAAAATGCTTTATTTTAATATTTTTACATACTAGTATCTATAAATATGCATGGATTTTGATAAAAAAAACAAACTTAAACTATGTATTGCTATTAGTTTTCAAATGAATTTTATTATTGTTGAAAACGGAGAAACTAGTCAACAGTTATCTGCCCTTGATGAGCCGAAAAAAACATATGTAACAGTTTTTACCATCAAGAAACTACAGTTTTGAATTGATTTTGATTTAACTTACACAGGATGTTTATAAATATAAGTTCTTGAAGGGGTGCAATTATTGTCAAAAAAGGATACTTTGTGGCAAGAGTTATCTGCCCTTTATGTACTTAGTAATGCTACACAATGCGTTATTGTTTACATGAAAGTGTGTACAAATGTGAATGGATGTTGAAAAAATATATGGCTACTATTTATAGAATGAGTTCAATTATTGTCGAAAATGTGCAAATTAGTCTAGAGTAATCTGCCCTTGATGAGTTGAAAATGTCATATTTAACAGTGTTTACACTCTAGTTACTCCAGTTTTAAACAGTTTTATTAATACTTGCATAGAATGTATATAATAAGTATAACTTCTTGAAAGGATGGAATTATTTTCAAAACAAGATACTTGTGACAAAGAGTTATCTGCCCTGTATGTACACATGAACTTTGAAATGCTAGAAAGAAAAGGCTTTATTTTAGTACAGTTTACACGCTAGTATGGACAAATGTGTATAAATTTTTTTTAAACTTTATTATAGATCTACTATTAAGTATAAAAACATAGCAATTAATTTTCAAATGAGTTCATTTATTGTTGAAAATGGACAAAATTGTCGAGAGTGTTACACCCTTGATGAGTTGAAAATGCCATGTTTAACAGTGTTTGCACTCTAGTAAATTCTACAGTTCTGAATTTATATTGATAATACTTGCACACAATTATAAGTTCTTGAAAGTATTTAATTAATGTTGAAATTGAATCTAGAGTTACCTGCCCCTGTCATACTCAGATTTTCTACAAACGGCTTTATTTTAGTATTGTTTAGGCTTTTAACATGTACAAAATTGAATGGATTTTTATAAAACTTTGTAAAAAGCATTTGAATGTTGATCTTTAAAGACAGGTGATCACCATTTGTCCCTTCCTCCCACAATAATGTTTGCCAAATTCTTCTCGACAATCGCTGCGGCAGGGGATATCAGCTCTAAGGTGCTTGTTAAATAATTTTCCTAGCTTGAAATATATGGCTGCCAGTGGGTGGGGTAGATTTTCCTTATTATGGCTATATACTGGTAGTGAAAACTTTAAAATGAATGTATTAATACTTAATGGTCTTACCATTGTGACTTTATTACATAGAGGATAATCAATTCCTTCCGATTGATATGAAAAATATATCACGAGAATTGGTTGTTATCTGGTTAAAAAAGTTTTTTAACCCGATAACAAACCCATTCAAGTGATATATTTTTCATACCTATTCGAAGGAATTGATTATTCTATTTTGATGTGACGTCACAAAAAATGATATCGTCACTAGTGATGATATCAACTGTGATCATATGAAATTTATCTGAGAAATCTTTTTAAATCATTGATAGGTATATAATAAAACATCAGTTGCAAATGGAACTAAATGAGAAGATAATCAGCTACATATTCAAATCTTTATTACAATCATGAGTCTACAGTGATTCTCAAATTTTTTTCTTAACCCATTACCCCATACTGTTTATAGTTAATGTGTTTATAGTGAGACATGCAACTACTTAACGCATGTTGAAAGTAAAGCAGAATGTGCCTAAAGGTACATCCTGCTTTACTTCCAGGGTAGACTGATTTAAGCTACCATCTGCTAGAATATAGAAAACATTTTTATGGTGCATATTCATGACTGTATATAGTGGAACTTTTTTCTTTGGTGGAGAAATGAATTAAAGGTGTATTTACGGAGTAATGGATTAACTCTTTGAACCCTAGTCACGCATATATGCGTCATTTGCCAAAAGCGTACCTATGGAGTACACTTGTCCTATGCAAACAGTGTTGACCCTGATCAGAGGGCTCCTTAAGGAGCCCTCTGATCAGGGTCTACACTGTTTGACATTTTGACATAAATGTTTATTGTAAAAATCAACCCTAGAACGTCAAAAATGGACTAGACTAAATTGAAAACTAGAATTGTCCATTTAATGTTTCAGGGAGGAAATGTTCAAGTAATCAATGTTACTAGATTGTCTTATTTTTTATGACCACTCATTGACTGAAAGCACCTCAACTCTTTCAACACTTGTGAGTTATAAGGTTCCCTTGTTGATCAATTCAGTTACCAAAACCAGGAGCTATATAATCTAATCTTCCTGCCAAAACATGAGCCAGTCTACTTGGAATTCTAGGTAGTTTAATAAATACTGCTCTAAGTTAGCAAATAGTGTAGACCCTGATCAGATATCTCCTATAGGAACCCTCTGATCTGGGTCTGTTTGCAATTGTAATGAGTACATTGTATTCAGGTTCATGGTGTTGAAAGAGTTATTTGACCCCTAAAAACTTAAAGGAATAAATCCAGTTACCAATATGCAGACCCTGATCAGAGGACTCCTGATGGAGCTCTCTGATCTAGGTCTGCAGTGTTTATTATGTGTGAATTATTCACAGGTACATTGTTTGCAGGGGGCACATAAACACATCACTAGATTTTAGTGGGTTCATAAAGCAGACTGAAAGTAAAGCAGAAAACTCCTAAAAGAGCATTCTCCTTATTTTCATCCTTCTGATAGCTGCACTTTGTACTTGAACACCTAAAAATGCTTTCCTTTGAATGCTTATAGAAGCAAAACATTTACTAAATTCAAATACATGTATGCTAAATTCAAAACTGCATGCACAACTATTTATGAAACAACAAACACTTTAACCCTCTGCATGCTGCAGGCGATTTTGCAAACAGTTTAGATCAAGATGAGATGCCAAGTAACTGTACATGTTCTCATCTGGATCCATACAGTTTGGCACTCTGGTGAT
This sequence comes from Gari tellinella, assembly GCA_922989275.2. Taxonomy (NCBI): domain Eukaryota; kingdom Metazoa; phylum Mollusca; class Bivalvia; order Cardiida; family Psammobiidae; genus Gari; species Gari tellinella. The sequence goes on from OV277866.1 coordinate 55,749,758, forward strand.
ATTCTCTGAGAGAAAATGCCATTTACCCATTACCCCCTAGCCTGTTTCCTGTATTGAAGTCAGGTGACCACTTAAAGCAGGTTGAAAGTAAAGCAGAATGTGCCTCAAGGCACATTCTGCTATACTTTCAGCCTGCTTAAAGCTACCATCTAGATTATACAAAATATTTCTTATGGGGCATATTAACGACAGTATGAATTGGAACTATTTTCTTCAATGGATGAATAAATTAAAGGCGTAAAAATGTGTATTATGGGGTAATGGGTTAAATCAACTTTGGGAAGTGTTGCGGATGAATGATAATCACAGAACATGCAGAAGGTTATAAAATAGAATACAGTAAAACCTCTTTATCAGGACCATAAAAAGAAGGACAATGGGTTGATTAAAATACTGGTGAGTCCTGATGACAGCTTCAAGCAAGGTGGCAGTAAAACAGAAAGCTCTAAAAGGAGCTTTCTGTTTAACTGTCACCTTGCTTTAAAAAGTCACCTGTATTAAACATCTAATAATTGACACAATTTATTGGTCTTTATAGATAGGTTTTTACAGTTCTGACATAATAAGGATCATTACATTTTCAGTTTGAAACGGAAATTTGTGTCATTTACTATATTTTTGTGTCCAGTGTTAGCAAGTACAATATATACAGTCAAAATCTCTTTGAGGCAGCATAGGGCTCTTTCAACCCTCTCCCTCATAGACTAAGAAGCACCTTTTAGCACATTTAATTTATTCCTCTAATAAAGAAAATAGTTCTATTGTATACATTTATAGACATGTACCAAAGGAAATATACGCTAGCAGATGGTAGCTTAAAGCAGGCTGAAAGAAAAGCAGAATGTGCCTTAAGGCACACTTTGCTTTACTTTCACCGAGCTTTCAATGACCACCTGTCTTCAAACAGGCTATGGGGTAAAAGGTAAACTCTTACCATGCTAGCGGTGGATATGTACCACATTGATTACCTTTGCAAACAGTTTGCATCTGACAGGATCCAAACTGTTTGACACTCTGACCCTATTTTAAAAGAAATTTTACCAAATCTATTTTTAAAACATAGCAGACAACAATTATTGTTGCAGACAAAAAAATTACCCAGCATACAAAGTGTTAATACATACAAGTGATAGTTTATTGCAGGATAAAGGTAAAATAGAAAGCTCCTTTAGGAGTGTCTGCTTTACTTTTGTCCTGCATTAAGCAGTCATCTTTGTGTGTATTTGTGTCTGCTTAACACAAGTGCTACTCTGTTACATTTGAGACAGTCACTACCTGCTGTCAGGTGAGATACAATACAACCTCTTTCTTACGACCTTAATTGTATTAAGTATTAGGTGTTTAAGACAAGTGACTGCTCAAAGCAAGGTGATAGTTAAACAGAAAGCTCATTTAGGAGCTTTCTGTTTTACTTTCACTTTGCTGAAAGCTGTCACCTGTATTTTATACAAGCAATTAGCCTACCTTTTACAGGTTTTACTGAATATCAAATGTCTGGATCCCATATGCTTGAACATAAATTGTTTTATAAGCTTTAATTATGATGTAAATGATAAACTCATTCAAACCTGAAACTTTTAATTGACAGTTCCAATTTCAAATTAAGTCATCTATTTTGAATATATACTTAGGGTTGTTTCTGTCAATGTTTGACAACATGACTAACAGTGTAGACCCTAATCAGAGGACTCCTTTATGAGCCCTCTGATCTGGGTCTCCACTGTTTACATAGGACAATAGTACTTTTCTCAGGTGCACTGTTTGCAAAAGATGCATATGTGCATTTTAAAGAGTAATATTAAATTAATTGCCAAATCAACTCTATCCCCCACTAAAATCAGATAAATTGAAATTTCAAACAGTTTGGATTCAGATCAGATGCTGAGTAATCTGGCACCTGATCAAGATCCAAACTGTTTGACAGATACTTATTTAGATTTCTTTAGTAAAATAATACATTAAAATGAGAAATAAGAATAAAAGTACTCAAATCTCTGTTAAAAACCAAGGTTTTGAAAATTAAGACTACAGTAGAACCCCTCTATTACGACCACTAAAAAGAAGGCTAATTGCCTGTAGAAAAGACAGGTGACAGCTTAAAGCAATGTGAAAGTGAGACAGAAAGCTCCTGTAGGAGTTTTCAGTTTCACTTTCACATTGCTTTAAGCAGCCACCTGTCTTAAATGACTAATATTTGACACAATTTATTGGTTGTAATAGAGAGGTTCTACTGTATATGTACAAAATATTATACAGACTGGTGTTATGCTATCCAATTAACATACAGTCAAACCTCTCTACTATGACCACTGAATTTTGGTAATTATTAGTATGTTTTCAACAGGTAACTGCTTAACCCATTCCCCCGTAGCCTGTTTCTAGTTTTAAAGAAAGCTGATCACTTAAAGCAGGTTGAAAGTACAGCTGAATGTGCCTTGAGGTGCATTCTGCTTTACTGTCAGCCTGCTTTAAGCTATTATCTGCTAGGATATAAAAAGATTTGTAATGACACATATTTATGACTGTATAACAGGAGGACTAAGTTTTAGGTGTAAAAAGATGTATTTATGGGGTAGTGGGTTAAGGCAAGGGTACAGTAAAACTGTTTACCTTCACCTTGCTTTAAGCTGTTATCTGTCTTTTATACAACCAAGCCTTCGTTTTAGTGGTCATAATAATGAGGTTTTTACTTTACAGTTAAACCTGTATGAAGCAATCATTCTATACAATCATGTCCATTGCCCAATTAGCAGTCTCTTGCCTAGTTGATTGCTAAAAACAGGATATGAACAAGGCAGAAAGCTCCTGCAGAAGTTTTCTGCATTATATTTATCTTGAATTTAGCAGTCACATGTCTTTGATTATCTGTTTCAAGTTTCTCAAAGAAAGCAATATAAAACTTTTGCTGTACAGAAAAAAGAAAACAGTCTTTAGATTACAGTAAAACCTTTCTATTAGGACCACTACTAGGAAGGCTAATGGTTTGTGAAAAAGACAGGTGACAACTTAAAGCAAGGTGAAAGTAAAACAGAAAGCTCCTTAAGGAGCTTTCTGTTTTACTGTCACCTTGCTTTATGCAGTCACCTGTCATAAACACATGATAATTATCACAATTTAGTGGTCATAATAGATATGTTTTACTGTATACAGTTTAGTTTTGGATCAAATATTCCGGTCATTATGCCTACTGAAATTCGATCACATTGTCACATGCTTGTTCTTCTGCCTCAAACACTTCTTCAACAAAGTCATACACTTGAATATTTTCTGGCACCTCCCCAAATATATGCACATAGTTACTTATGGCTGAACAGCATTTACAGAAGCCACAAGGCATGCACGTCTCCTGTGCTGGTGGTCCTGTTGGTTGGCTATTACTGGTAGTAGTAGTAGTTGTTCCACTGTTGTTAGCAGTGTTAACACTAGCATTGTTTACAGCAGGTCGACCCTCATACATCCACCAAAAGTCCTTAGACCGTTCGGGAGTTTTCATTTCCTCTGATGATGATTTAGATTCGTCCATTTTCCGTTTTTTGATCAACCAATCATTGTATTCCTCTTCAGTAAATTCATTTGATGCAAATCTGTCCATCACATAGTGAAGATCTGGCTTCTTTGTAGGGTTCCCATTTATTCTGTTATTTGGAAGTTGTCCATTTGTTTCACTGTAACCATTATAAAAGTTACTGTTCGGCTCCACTTTCGGCTTCACCAGAGGATTAGGAATGCAATAAACGGCTGGACTCTTGCCACTGAAATCACCACAACCGCCTGTGTCCGTCTTCCCCGGGGTAAAACTAACAGATTTTGTTGGAGTTTCGTTGAAGCGATATGTTCTGCGTCGTTTACGCGTTGAGTATCTCCTCCCATCCTCTGAATCAATTACCAAAGATTCATTTGAATTATCAGATTTCCAGTACTGCGGAGTTTTATAAGACTTTCTTCTTGTTCTAATATCATATACAAGTTCTCGCCTTCCTCGCTGAAAACACGGATGAGAAAATGCTATCACACCATTTGGACCAATGTCTCTGTCAAATCCATACTCACGGAAAAGTCTTTTCAAGTTCAATATCGACGGTATTTGGAGAAATCCAGGGTACAGCCTCATAACGTTTTGCTCAAATTCGTCTTCATTTTTGATTGACACGGAATCATCTCTGTTCCAATGAATCATATAACCATCATTGGCAACATCAAACAATTTTTCTGGAAATTGGCTTTTAAAGTCAAGAATAAGCCGAAATCTTCTTTTCGGTTCAGGCTCCATGATGTTTTAAGATTCTGACATGCATCACTAAATTACGTCATGTTTACACAAAACAAGGAAATGACGTTGGTGTGACGCCACGTGTGTTTGTTTACAAGGCGACTTTCGCCAAATGCTGTGTCGTTTATATGAGTTGCGTTTGTTCAAATTGACAGTGACCATAGTCCCATCGCCTAGTCTGATATTGTCTTTAAAATAGCCTGTGTTGGTTTATGTAGATTATGTATTTTCCTGTTAAGCACTTCAATACTATTTTTGCATCCAGTTTAGAAATTAGTTTAAGCTTTAATCAAGGAACCTTACCATTCTCACCTGAAACTTTAAATGGGTAATTACAATTTGCAATGACGGAAATCTGGTACATTTTGTAATACTATTTCGAGGTTATTATTATATTTTGTGCAATTTACTGCAAAGTGACAATTATCATAGGCCCACGATTATCTGGATCTACACTGCATCGGACGAGCGTATATGTATATGTTAGTGTTACAGGGATTAAGTGTTACAATCAGGGAATACGTGAAATCCCTGAAAAATCAGGGATTTCACGAAAACCCTAAATCTCCCAGGGAAAAGGCGTAATTTTGAAGCTTTTGGTTGATTTTTAGCTCACCTGAGCTAACTCAGGGTGAGCTATTGCAATCCTTGATTGTCCGTCGTCCGTCGTGCGTCGTGCGTCGTCCGGGCGTCAACAATTTTAGTGTTTACACTCTAGAGGCCACAATATTTATCCAATCTTTCTCAAACTTGCTCAGATGGTATATTGCCATAAGAGTTCGGATGAGTTCGATTATGGTTGAAATCGGACAAATAGGTCATGAGTTATCTACCTTTGAACTGCTGAAAATGCCATATTTAACAGTGTTTACACTCTAGAGGCCACAGTATTTATCCATTTTTTCTAAAACTTGCCCAGATTGTATATGACCATAAGAGTTTGGATGAGTTTGATTATGGTTGAAATCAGACAAATAGATCAAGAGTTATTTACCTTTGAATTGCTGAAAATGCCATATTTAACAGTGTTTACACTCTAGAGGCCACAATTTTTATCCAATCTATCTCAAACCTGCTCAGATTGTAAATGACTATAAGAGTTCAAATGAGTTTGATTATGGTTGAAATCAGACTTATAGGTCGAGCGTTATCTACCTTTGAATTGCTGAAAATGCCATATTTAACGATGTTTACACTCTAGAGGTAAAACAATTTATCCAATCTTCTTCAAACTTACTCAGATTGTATATTGCCATAAGACTTTGGATGAGGTCAATTATGGTTGTAATCTGATCAATAGATCAAAAGTGATCTACCTTTGAATTGCTGAAAATGATAATATTTAACAGTGTTTACACTCTAGAGGCCACAATATTTATCCAAGTTCTCTCAAACTTGCCCAGATTGTAAATGACCATAAGAGTACGAAAAAGGGTGATTATGGTTGGAATTGGACAAATAGATCAAGAGATATCTACCTTTGAATTGCTGAAAATGCCATATTTTACAGCGTTTACACTCTTGCAACTACAGTTTTCAATGGATTTTGATTATACTTGTACACAAAGGATGTAGCTATACATTCTGGAAGGAGTGCAATTATTGTTGAAATGTAATCATTGTGGCAACAGTTACCTGCCCTTGATATACTTTGAAATGCTAGAAAAAGGCTTCATTTCAGTATTGTTTAGGCACTAGTTATCTGCCTTTGATGTACTCTACTATACTACAATAGGTCGACAAACTTGAATGGATTTAGAATAAAACGGGTGAATTCAAAGGTAAAGCTATCAGGCTTCATTACAAATGGTGAGCGATATCAGGGCCTTCAGGCCCTCTTGTTTATAAATATTTGGCAGTTACTTTCGGTTAAAGTAATGCATATTGCCCTGTTTAGTCAAAGGCAAGTACCACGCTAAAATATTTTGTTAACCTTATTAACAAGACAGATGTCTTGCTGTTTTAATTGCCCTGACTTAAATGCACACTGTTCACTTATTTTTATTCACTTGTGCGAGAAACTGTGTATGAACGTTCATTACACCATGATATTTCAAGAAAGCATGGTGTTTAAAACCAATAGAAATGTCATGATAGTACAAATCTATTAATTTGATAAAAAAAAAAGAGAGGGACATTTCATCAATTCCCTAAAACGCCTTGTGATTATGCGTAAGCCCTAAAAAGTTCAGGGATTACGCTTAATCCCTGATTACACTTAACCCCTGTTTGACATAATACATGCAGTCTCACTGTTTGTAAATGGCGCGTATACTCTTCTCTAGGGATTCAATAGGGGAATGACTAATTGCATTGACTTAATTACAACTAAGTGTGCGTGGAGTAAAAGCTAAATCTTTAAAAAGAATGCAGGGAGGCGAAATGTTGAAGCAGGATAATATTGTATCCGTAAATAAAGGGCTTATAGCCGTTTAAAGTATATGTATGTGCACGTGCGTAGACTTGTGTTTGAAATTAATATGCATCGCATCCCATATCTAAAGGTGTTTTTTTGTGGTTTTAGTTTACCAGAGTACAAAGTGCTATTTCGGTACGTAAATTGATCTGTCCGGCGTCCGTCCGTTCTCACAACATTTGTGTTATGTGGTTTTTTCTTTGTGGTTTTTAGCTCACCTGAGCACAAAGTGCTCAAGGTGAGCTAGTGTGATCGGTCGCCGTCCGTCGTACGTCGGTGTTAGTGTCGGTGTTCGTGTCGTCTGTTCACAATTTGTTTCAAATAACTTCTTCTCTGAAACCAATGGCCCAATTTTAACCAAACTTGGTCAGATACATACTGTAGTTGTGAGCTTCAAAAATGTTGAAAAAAGTGGGTGGGGTTATAGGTCTTGTTGCCATGGCAACCATGCACAATATCTAAAAAAAAATCTTCTTCTAAAAAACTACTGGTCCGATTTCAATTTGGTTTTCACCAAAATGTTTCTCAATTAATACACTTTCAAAGTTGTTCAAAAAAATTTGATCCGTCAAAAAACATGGCCGCCAGAGGGCGTGGTCATTTTCCGCATTTACATAATATTGACAGCCGAAGTCAAAACTTTAAAAATCTTTTTATCAATAACTATAAGTCCTAGGACAACCAAATTTCATATGTAGCATCATGTTGTGAACCTTGACCAAGATTGTTAAAATAATGACCCCCGGTTCAAAAATGGCCCGTCCCTGGGCTTATCAGTTTTTCATAGGAAAACCTTTATAACTCTTATTCTCTGAAACTGTATGACCTAGACCTTTTATATTTGGCATGTAGCTTTTCCATCTGGTCCTCTACCAACATTATTCAAATCATGACCCCCGGGTAAAAAATGGCCCCGCCCTTGGGCTTATCAGTTTTACATAGAGTTATATAGGAAAACCTTTAAACCTCTTCTTCTCTAAAACTGTATGGACTAGACCTTTTATATTTGGCATGTAGCTTTGCCTTATGGTTCTCTACAACGAATGTTCAAAGCATGACCCCCGGGTCAAAAATGGCCCCGCCCCAGTGCTTATCAGTTTTACATAGACTTATATAGGAAAACCTTTAAATGTCTTCTTCTCTGAAACTGTAAGGCCTAGACCTTTTATATTTGGCATGTAGCTATGCCTTACGGTCCTCTACCAAGATTGTTCAAATCATGACCCCCGGGTCAAAAATGGCCCCGCCCGGGACTTATCAGATTTACAAAGACTTATATAGGAAAACCTTTAAAATTCTTCTTCTCTGAAACCATAAGGCCAAGACCTTTTATATTTGGCATGTAGCTTTGCCTTCTGGTCCTCTACTAAGATTGTTCTAAAATCATGACCCCAGGTCAAAAATGGCTCTGCCCTGGGGCGTATCAGTTTTACATAGACTTATATAGGAACACCTTTGAAAATATTCTCTGAAACTGTAAGACCTTTTACATTCGACATGTAACAAACTTCTTGTCATTTCATTTTCAACTTACATAATTAATTACCACTATTATTCTCAGGTGAGCGATATAGGACCATCATGGCCCTCTTGTTTCTCCATTGTAAGTGGCTAGCCACTCTTGGATCTAACTTAAGAGTAGAGGGACCTGGGTCCCGTTTCATAAAGCTCCTTACGACAAAAGTTGTCGTAAGTCAGATCATAAAAGTCTCGATTATTATTTATTTCTCCATCTAATCCTGTCTTGTGACATCTTTTTGGAATCGTCTTGAAAAGACGATTCCAAAAAGATGTCACAAGACAGGATTTGATGGAGAAATCAGAAATTAAATGTATCTTAAAGATTTGACTTACGACAACATTTGTCGTAAGATTGTTTATGAAACGGGCCCCTGGAAGCTAACCCTAACCCTATTCCCACTTAAGGCGATGTTAACTTGATGTCACAAGAAATTGCCAGGTTAATGTCACAAGAGATGGCCACGTTATTGTCAATTCTTATGTGGCTAAAATAGATCTAGCCACATACAAAATGTAAGTGAAAAACATAAACCTGTAACAAGGTTATCTTATTTCTGTCTAGAGAGACACTGACCTACTCATAATCAAGTGTTTTTCCCCAAACCAAAACCATCAAATATAAGAGACATCCCTTACATGGGACGCTAGAACACTGATTCCAGCTGTCTTTGCAAACTTTTCACCTGACTAGGTCCATGTCTAGATGTACTCACCGAAATCAGGAAATTAAACATTTTGTGTACATGTTTTAGGTGTTTCATGAGGATAATTGCCGAACGTAAGATTATTCTTTTTTTCAAAGCTTTGCAGATATCTTCTTTAGGAGCTGACTGCTAAATGTTCACCCTGTTTTAACCCCTAACTAAATAGCCTGTTACTAGTATTGAAGATAGGTGGACACTTAAATTAGATTGAAAGTAAAGCAAATTGTGCCTTCAGTCTGCTTTAAGCTTTCTCGAATTTACCAGGATACAGAAAACATTTCTTATGGCAAATATTCATGGAGTTGACTGTATAAAGTGAAACTATTTTCTTCAGTGGATGAATAAATTTAAAGATGTAAAAAGCGTATTTATGGAAGAGCGGGTTAAACTAAGTATTTATCGTCATCGACGAATCTTTGCTTGAGTGGTCATAACAGCAGGGCATGGTTTAACCCAGTACCCCATAAATACGCCTTTTTACGCTTCCTCCACTCAAGAAAATTGCTCCAATTTTTACAGACAAGAATATGTACCATATAAGAAAACTGTTCTATATCTTAGTAGATATACGCTTAAAACAGGCTGAAAGTAAAGCAGAATGGGCCTTAAGGCGCATTCTGCTTTACTTTCAACCTGTTTTAAATGGTCAACTGTTTTCAATACTAGAAACAGGCTATGGGGTAATGGGTTAACGTCATACTGGTCAGCCTGGTGACCAGTGTGTAGCATTGGCCCATTACCAGATAGATAAGCCTTTTTACGCCTAACATGTATTTCTCCTCTATAGAATATAACTTCGCTTTGAATTATATACAGTGGAGAATCTGTTATTCTTTCCCAATAAACGCGTTTACGCTAAAACTATTATTTGCAGTGCAAACAGTTTGGAGCCAGATCAGACGCCGGGTTACCCGGCGTCTGATCAGGCTCCAAACTGTTTGCCACCAAGATAAACAAGAATTATCAGAATTGTCCAAAAGTTGTTCTTTTCTACGTTTTAGTGCTAAATGCGTTTGCGTACGTTTGCGTTTAACTCATTGTGCCCTAGTGACGCATATATGCGTCCTGTACGAAAAATGTACCTGTGAAGAGTACACTTGTCTTATGCAAACAGTGAAATCCCTGATTAGAGGGCTCCTGTAGGAGCCCTCTAATCAGGGACTTCACTGTTTGTCATTTTGTAATATATTATAAAAACCAACCCTAAATAGTCTAAATGGACCAGACTTTATTGTAAACTGGAATTGTCCATTGAATGGCTCAGGGGATAATGAGTTAAACGGGAAAGAATAACAGATTCTCCACTGTAAGACATGTCGTACATGCACCGTAAGAAATGTTTCTTCTATCCTAGCATAGTGCTCATGTGAAAGCTATAAAGCAGGCTGCTCTGAAAATAAAACAGAATGCTAAATCCTTATTCTGCTTTACTTTCAACTTGCTTTAGACGACCGTCTGTCTTTAATACTGAGAACAATATAACGGGGAAACGGTTAATGGTAGGCAGTAATTAGTCTAAACTATACAGTCATATGTACAGTGGAGAATCTGTTATTCTTTCCCGTTTAAACGCAAACGTACGCAAACGCAAAGCACTGAAACGTAGAAAAGAACAACTTTTGGACAATTCTGATAATTCTTGTGTTTATATCTTGGTGGCAAAAAGTTTGGAGCCTGATCAGACGCCGGGTTACCCGGCGTCTGATCTGGCTCCAAACTGTTTGCACTGCAAATAATAGTTTTAGCGTAAACGCGTTTATTGGGAAAGAATAACAGATTCTCCACTGTATACAGTAACGCCTTTCTATTACTACCACTCAAACGAAGGATATTTGATTGTATAAAGACAGGTGATAGTTTAAAGCAATGTGACAGTATATCAGAAAGCTCCTTTAGGAGCTTTCTGTTTTACTGCCACCTTGCTTTAAGAAGTAACCTGTCGTAAACACCTATCAATCAACACAATTTTATGGTCGTAATAGAGCGGTTTTACTGTATCTCTGGGTACGCGCGTGGCCTGTTTGCATAGTCTATGATTAATCCTGACACTTCCAGACGATGGTCCATACTTATCAACCTCCCCCATCTACCCGCTACGTCAACCGGACATTCTCTTTGGACATACGAACTTATCGTCTGCTTGAAAAGGTGTCAGCTTAATAAAGCAAAAAACTATTTTATGCATTTGAAAACTCAGCTTGGCGTCAACAAAGTCATTAGGTGGATAAGACGCCAAAAGAGCAAGAAGTTTGGCGCCCTTTAGTCAAATACAAGCAGCTCACAACTGTTCAGGCCCGTTGGACAAATGTCCCGTTTATTGGCTGTGAAATGGACATGGTTGTTTACTTTGTGCACTCTCAGAATATTCATGCTAAACGTATCGTGCAGAGGGTGCGTTTACATGTGCTCATCCATTCTATAACTTGGAATATACACTGATTTTAGTGAAAATATACTATATATGTACTAAGTTCATGCCCCGGCCGCATATACCGGAGGAACCTACCAGAACAGAAGAGAACATATTTAATTAACATGGCAACAATTTTCCTGTCGACCGCTACTTGATTGACGTTTGCAAACGCTTCAAATCAAGATTAGACGCCGAGTTACCCGATGTCTGATCAGCATCGGAACTGTTTAAAAGATGAACATTGAGATTTCTTCAATTTTGAATATGTAAAACGGTTTTTTGTGATATCTACAGACGACAGTTTGTAACGCAGACGTTGCAACTACAGAAAAAGGATTAACAAATATAGTAAAAACCTCTCTCAATTTCGATCACTTAATTAATTGTGTTAATTAAAAGTTGTTAACGACAAGTGACTACTTAAAAGCAAAATGACAGTAAAACATAAAGCTCCTTTAGGGGCTTTATGTTTAACTGTCACATTGCTTTAAGCTGTCACCTGACTTTTTAACACTCATTTCGCATATTTCTTATTGGTCGTAATAGAAAGGATTTACTGTCTTTATTTCGGTGTACATAGGAGGAATATTTACTTGGTTTAGTGTGGTGTCGAAATGAACCGTGCAGGTTTTAAGGAAAGGTTGTATCCGGACAATTTTCCAGGACAGCTTGGTTTAAAAGCAAACAAAGGGATATATAAGACCTCAAAGCAAGGATTTTACAGGTAAAATCTCTTTAAATCTAACCTACTCTATCTGAATTTATTCACGGTGGATATCTAAGACAATATTCTTCCTCTTCTAAAGGGATAAACAAAACGCAAGCGCATTGCCATATAAAGTGCAGAAAATGAATGGTAATTGAACAATTTCTCGTTACTTGAGTGATAAGTCTGAGTGGCAAACAGCATTGTGTAGCCTGTAGAGACGGCGGGTTACCCAGCATCTGATCTGGCTTCAAACTGTTTGCAATGGAAGTAATTGTTTCAGCACAAATGCGTCTACTTGGAAAGAATGTCGTCTTATCAACTATGTATTGCAACATGTGTATACAGTAATCACTCTCTGTATAACAACACCCAGTCATTGTTAGGGGGGGGGGGGGGGGGGGGGGATATGACGTGTGTGTTTCGATTGGAGTTGTTACAGGGAGGGGACATTAAGACTTGGCTTACATTTGCAAACAGCTTTCAAGAATCTAAATCAGATGCCGCGTATTTCTTCTGTCAATATGACCACTTCTATCACGAATGAAGAACGATGTCGTTCTTCATTCATGCTAATATGTAAAAGCTTTGAGAAGAAAAAACCCAGCAGACTTCAATCTTAAGCGGACGAATATTTTAGCAGGGAAAGTGAACTATAATTTCTTGTTTGGGCAACAGTGACAAGCATTGAACACTGTAAGGAGGGCATTGTTTTTGGGAGGACCGCTGTGGAAAGGGAGTACTGTAGTTTAACTCCATCACCGTCAAATTAACCCCATTCACATTCTGCTTTAACCCTTTCTTCCATAGAAGCGCTATTCCGCGAATTTGATTTATTCATCCACTGAAGAAAATAGTTCCATTTTATACAGTCATAAACCGTGAACACATATATATACTAAATTTTTTTTTTTTACATTGGGAGCAGGGTTAAAGGGTTAAGATAGTTACATACACGAGGTATATTATTTCAAAGTAAGGTTTAAAGCAGTCTGATCGAAGAGCTGTTTATATGAGTATCAAACAGTTTTGATCTTTCAAGATCAGACAGTACCGCGCCAAATGTCGATATCAATCACTTTTGGAATGTGTGTTAGATAGAAATTTTATATCTGCTTTCATATTATTCCAGAACGCATAACCAACATCAGGATGCATGGTCTATTCATGTAAAATGTATATATATTTTTATTATACTATATAACCTTAATCAAACCCCTCTGCAATGGCCTATTGGGTTCCGAATATTCCCTTGGGCGAGTCTTTCTCGGTGCGCGTGCCTTTTTCAAATATCACATGACTAAACATTACGTGTTTCCGTTCGTCTGAAAACGGATGACAGGCATGAAGAACAAACATGGATACGTCGCTGATGAAATAGTACGTTTAATTGATCAATACCGCCTCAATTATTCTTCCTGACATGGATTTCGAACCTTTTCCGAAATAGAACGATTACTAGTAGAGTTTCTGAAAAACAAACAAACAAACAAAATTTCTACAAACAAACAAAAAAGATTCTAGAAACTGTGTACGATTCATCACAACAGTAACAATGAATAGTAACATGACTGACAGCTTTACCAAATGTTTTAGTTTTTGAACGTTAAATAACTGTCAGAATGCTACAAAACACATTAGATTAACCTTGAATGAAGGCCAAAATGTTACGAATCTACACTTCCGGGGGGCATTTTATACTGCTTTACAATCGTAATCGATTATTACCAAGAGTCTCACTACAAAAACAAGGGCCACTATGGCCCTAAATCGCTCACCTGATACACCATGGCAAACTTGACCTATAGTGAACTAGATTATGACTGGACATGACCCACAATCAGTAGTTAGATTTTCCTATGATTTGACCTGATGATCTAGTTTTTGAACAAACACAATCCATATTTGATTTGACCTAGATTTGATGTAGGCAATAATTCTGACAATATTTCATGCAGATCTACTGAGATTTGTAGCTTCTAAAAGGTTAACACTGTTTTTCTTTGATTTGACCGAGTGACCTAGTTTTCCACCAGACATCATTAAAAAATAACTGAGCTAGATATCAATGAGGCAAACATGTTGAGCAAAATTAATTATCCTGGTTCACCCAATTACCGGTGATCTAAGGATTCGTCTGACTATTTCTCATCAATTAATAAGGTTTTTAACTAAAAAATATATTAAACATATAAAGTAAACATTTCTTTATGATTTTCAGCTTTAATATATAAATACACCCATAATTTGACATAAATAATCATAGTCAACTGTAGAGAGTGCGCCGCTATGTTTGTTTTGGTTACTCGTCCTATTATCGGTGATCAGGTAAAATGACATCCGGAATAATTTTCAGGTATCGGCTTGAACTTCTATCAAACATTATTAAGAAAGGCTATCTGTTAACATAATTTTTAACTGAAAAGTTGTAATATTTTCCGTCACATTTTTTCACAGTGGGGGCAATGGAATATGTCACATTATACAAATAGGTTAAATGGTTTTATATGGGGAGAAAATGATTTATCTTGTGTAATTAATAAAAAAATGCACACTTTCCCTTTAGGAAAGTTTTTTTTTGCTTTATACACATTAGTCTTGAGCAGCAGGCGAAAGATAAACGGAAGTTACGATTTTACACATGCGCGTAGCGGCGCTATGCGGAATACTCGGAAGTCACCGGTAATAGGATGTCCACGGTAAACGGGTCAATGGCGGTACAATCCAATGAGAGTTGTAGCATCTAGAGTGTTAACAAATTTTCTCTATGATTTGACCTAGTGACCTAGTTTTTGATCCAAAATGATCCGAAATGACCCATATTCGAACTTGATCTAAGTATCAATTAGGCAAACATTCTGACTAAGTTGCATCAAGACCAGATGAAATTTAAAGCCTCAAGAGTGTTTAGGTTTTTCTATGATTTGACCTAGTGACCTAGTTTTCGACCAAACATGACTCATGAATATTCAAACTTGACCTAGAAAGTTCTGATCAAGTTTCATCCAGATCCAATAAGATTTGTAGCCTCCAGAGGGTTAACAATGTTTTTCTTTGATTTGACCTAGTGACCTAGATTTTGATCTGACATAACCCATATTCGAACTTGACCTAGATATCAATTAGGCAAACAGTCTGACCAAGTTGGCTGTTGCAATTAAATCCAATGAGATTTGAAGCATCTAGAGTGTTATAAACAAGGTTTTTTCTATGATTTGACCTAGTGACCTAATTTTTGAGTGGACATAACCCATATTTATAAGTGTTAAAAAGGTTTTCCTATGATTTGACCGAGTGACCTTGTTTTTTACCAAACATGACCCACATTCGAACTTGACCTAGATTTCAATTAGGCAAACATTCTGATTATGATGCATTAAAATCCAATGAGATTTGTAGCCTCTAGAGTGTTAACAAGGTTTTTCTATGATTTGACCTAGTGACCTAGTTTTGACCTGGCATGACCTATATTTGAACTTGATCTAGATATCAATGAGAAATTTTTTTGACCAAGTTTAATTAGGATCCAATCAGATTTGTAGTCTCTAGAGTGTTAACAGGATTTTTCTATGATTTGACCTAGTGACATAGTTTTTGACCAGACATGACCCACATTTGAACTTTACCTAGATTTTTTCAAGACAAACATTGTCATCAAGTTTCATGAAGATCGGATGAAGTTTGTAGCCACTAGTGTTAATGAACCAACTGTGAACAGACGACGGACATCCAGCGATCCTAAAAGCTCACCTTGGCACTTTGGCACTTCATGCCAGGTGAGCTAAAAAGTGTGTGTGGAGAGGGGGTGGGGGGGTTAAGGTTAAGGCAATCATGGTCTGTCATTCATTTCTCATGCTTTACTTTCAGTCTGATTGAACCACTTACCCCATAGCCTGTTTCTAGTTTTGCAAACAGTTAACTATCTCAAACAATTTAATATTAAAATGAGCATTCTGCTTTCCTTTCTGCCACAGAGTACTTAGGTCTAAGTACTCCATGTTTCTGCCTGCTTTAAACTCCCATCTACCAACTACTAGATCTACAAAAATACTGTACTGGAACTACCTTCAATTGATAAATATTCATGTTTAGAATGTGTTAGCAGGTGACTACTTTTCAGAGTGTAGGAATATGGTAATACATGTTAGGTGTAAAATGTTTTATTTATGGGGTAATGGGACAGGGTTAAGCTACCATCCGCTAAAATATAGGGAATACCTTATATCTTGTCTTACACATTCATAACTGTATAAAATGGATCTATTTTCTTCAGTGGAGAAAAACATTTAATGTGTAAAAAGGCTTATCTATGGAGTAATTAAAGGTGACCCCTTTATTATCATTAGTTTATTGAGTATATGTACTGTCAACTCAATTTAATCCCTTTAAAATATGGTGCTAATTGTTCCTTAATTCGATCCTTTTTAAATGGCACAACAAGCCACCATCATTCCCCTACAGGTATAGGATTCTGCTAATTAGAATATTTTATCATTTGTTGTTTTATTTGTCTTACTTAACTACTTTTGTTCTGTTCTATTAGCTCAGTTGATTTAACTGATTATGAGACTGTGCAACCACAGAGTCCCAATGACTCAGCACGGAAGAGTGGACTAGGAAGATCGCGTGTTGATAGTGATGATGAGGTTCAGTACTACCATAGAGAAGCAATGTCAGGTCAAGCTGGAAAACAACAGAGTGGTAATACTTTATCAGGTAAAAGGCATGATCTCACTGATCTGGGTCCTATTGACATGTCTCAGCGATGATAATTGAGTGAAACCTGGAGTAAAGACCATAAAACAAAAGTCTTCTGTTGGTGTTTATAGCAGGTGACTGTTTAAAGCAGTTCTGTGAAAGTAAAACTGAAAGCCCAAAACGAATGTTTTCTGCATTATTTCCAGTTTGCTTTAAGCTGCCACCTTATATAATGATTATGTATACATGAATCCGAGATATAATTGACCTGGCATTAAACTATTAAGTATTTGCAATTGAAATAATTGTTTATGCAATGCCTACAAATAAATTCTGAAAGAACAATGTTTTCTCTACTGTAATATCATCTTCAATTCCCATTATTACGTTGTACTTTAAGGATAGACATATGTAGCTTATATACCTACTTATATTGCAGATACTCTGCAGAAGTTGTCAGAATCATTAGAGAGAAACACACAGGTGGTACAATGTGCTATGGATACCATGGAAAGTCTGATGAGTCAGAACCACAGAACTCCTGTACCTGATGATGAGCTTCTTATTCCAAACACTAAGAGAAAGGATAAGGTACAAGGCTCTTGGTTGTTAAGTTTGAAGTTTTATGTGGGTTTTTTTTTTATTTTTTTTTTTTTAAAATGCTCCAGGCTCCGAGGTTATAAAGCGTTTAATTTGAGTCTGAGTGTGTTCCCAAGCATTTGATTGGTCAGATTTGAGCCTTGGCTCAAATCTGACCAATCATATGCTTGGGAACAAGTTTAGACTCAAGTCAAAAGCTTTATAGCCTTTGAGCCTGGCATAGATGCGGAAGGCATATATAGTGAATGTGTGTGAGATTAACCAGATTTTACCGTTTCATCTAGCATCAGCACCACATGCTAGAATGCTGATACTTATAAGGCGTTGCCTTGGACCATTCCTCTAATATCACCCAGCCTCAACTGACCTTGATCTCTTTTGGAATGTTGGAACATTTTTAATGGTCTATATCTTGGTTAACTAGATTTTAGTTTTAGAAAAGAACTTAACCAGAAAGTGTCATGCACAAGAGCCATGATAACTATGGTCGCAATATTTTTTTAATTATTCCACTTTGTCATATATTTATGTGCAATAAATAATTCCAGTTCTGCTGATACTAGTAAAATGATGTTCATATATGGAATGTGTGTGTGTGTTGTTTTATGGTACTGGAGGAGAGGGGGAGACATCTGTTTTTCAATAACGACAAACCTAAAGTTCCTATACATGTCTCGTGCTGATAAAGCATTACATTTAAGTCAATCTGACCAATCAAAAACTTGAGAAAGATCTCACTCTTCTCAAAAGCTAAAAAAGCATGAGCCCTGGTTTGCATCTTTTTCACAGAGAGACATCTAATTTCACGGAACTCTTATTCCAGGTGACAATAGAACTGAAATGTACCTTCCTGAAGATTACTGATATTGATACAGTGAACCAACAGTTTGAGGCCGAGATATTTGTACAGGCCAAGTGGGAGGAACCTCTACTACAACAGGGGGTGTACAATCAGGGGGACAGGGTAATACGGACTCTTGTTAAAACAATGTAAACTAAGATCAGATAATTTAACCCTTTACTCCATATCCTATTTCTAGTTTTATAAGACAGGTGCCCACTTCAAGCAGGCTTAAATGTGCATTCTGCTTTACTTTCAACCTGCTTTAACCCATTACCTCTTAGCCTATTTCTAGCTTTGAAAACAGGTGATCACTTGAAGCAGGTTGAAAGTAAAGCAGAATGTGCCTTAAGGCACATTCTGCTTTACTTTCAGCCTGCTTTAAGCTACCATCTTCTAGGATATGGAAAATATTTCTTCTGGTACATATACTTGGCTGTATAAACTGGAACTTTTTTTCAGTGGAGAAATAAACAAGAGGTGTAAAAAGGCGTTTTAAGGGGTAATGGGTTAAGCTACATGTACCATCTGCTGGAATGAAATATTTCTTATGATACATATTCATGACCATATTAGTATAGTACATGTACATTGGAACTATTTTCTACAGGGTATGGATAAATTAAATGTATAAATACATGTATGCATATCGATATCTATGGAGTAAATGCTTAAAACAATATAAACCAAGCTAGACCAGATGATTTAAAATCTCCTATTTTATAAGACCCTTCAGTAAATTGTATTGAAATCATTTATCCCTGCAACTCTTTAAAAAAAATGGACAATTCAAAGTTCCAATTAAGTCTAGACAAGTTATAGCTAAATGCACCTGGTAAACTTTTTAGAAAATTTAGTAATGCAGAAAGCTCCACATATAGGAGCTTTTTGAATAACTTTTTCCCTACATTTAAGCTGCTACACCAGCTTACCCCATTACCACATAGCCTGTTTCTAGTTTTGAGAACAAGTGACCACTTGCAGCAGGTTGAAAGTACAGCAGAATGAACCTCAAAGCACATACTGTTTTACTTTCAGCCTGCTTTATGCTACCACCTGCAAGGATACAAACATTTCTTAGGGTACATATTTATGACTGTATGAAGTTTATCAATTTTCTTCAGTGGAGGAAATAATCAAAGTCGTAAAAGGGTGTATCTAAAGAGCAATGGGTTAATGTGACACAGGTTTTACAGTATTTTGAAATCTGTTTGTAGGAAGGTGAAGAAGGTGACCAGATGGTGCCATGGGACCCAAAGCTGATTGTTATGAACATCGATGGTGCCTTTGTACTGAACAGGAAAACATTTGATGTGCGCTTCAATGAGTCAGGCTACAAATACCCTCTGGTGATACAGCTCTGGAGATTCAAAGGCTTTTTCAAAGAAAATCTCGAGCTGGAACATTTCCCTGTGGATGTACAGGTACACGTTATACAAATTAATAATTGTCTGATATGAATTTTTCAATGTCTTTTTACAAACTCATTAATATCTTTAAACTTCCTTTGGCCCATTCATGCATTTCTGTAGTATAGAGTAGAAGTATAGAGTAAATTGAGTTATCCACAAAAAAAAAAAAAAATAATACTCCAGCACAGCATAGTCGGGAGAATACAGTCGAACTTCGATATCTCGAACTCGGTTAAAGACATACCCTTGCAAATCAAAAATGTTGAAAAATAACCTTCTTAAATACCTTGATCACTATATATTTTCTGGATTGCAATGCATTTATAACCACAAACATGAATTTTGAAAACTTCTTGTAGGTAAATTATGTGAAATATAGTTCTTTCCGTACAGGCACTGTTTCAAGATTTGAAAAAACTGTCCCAAGTGGCATTTTTTGTAGAAAACATGTTTTTGTTTTTATCAGCAGCACTGTAAATTCTTGAAGTAACTAAAACATTATTAACTGCTGTTGTATTAACCCTTTCCCTTATAGAAGCGACTTTTAGCGTATTTAATATATTCCTCCGCTGAAGAAAATAGTTCCAGTTTAAAACCTCATGAACAATAACCATTATAAATATTTTATATAGCCTAGCAGATTTTAGCTTAAAGCAGGCTGAAAGTAAAACAGAATGTGCCTTAAAACACATTCTGCTTTACTTTCAACCTGCTTTAAGTGGTTACCTGTTTCTCAAAACTAGAAACAAGCTATGAGGTAAAGGGTTAACATACACTCATATATTAACCAATTTAAGCAAATATTGGATGAATACTTCTCATTTTTAGGCCAACAGAGACCTAATTTGGCTAGTGGGGGAGGTATTTTTTCTGCATAAAATCTAGGGGGTAGGGTTAGAATTTTGACCATATTTTATAAATGAGCATGATGACACATAGGTTTCTGCACATTTTCTGATGGGTATTGGAGTAATTATCATTTCTGTCAAGTTAGAAAAAATTATTATGGGTGATTATAAAAATTTAGTAATTTTTTAAACATTTTTATCTCGAAATGGAAAAAAATCTTATAAAAGAGAGTGTCAGTGTAAAATTTGCTTCCCAGTTATTCTTTTAATTGTTTCATTTTACCAGTAGAATCACTTTGATATACTTTATTTATATCAATTTGATGAAATAACACTTGACTCAACATAAAATTTCCCCAAATTAGCAAAGAGAGACACTTAAAGATAATCAGCTGCAGTTTTACATTTATTTCTCAGCGGTGTTAAAAAATTATCAAGGGTCATAATTGTAAAAGCCTATATTTGAAAATTAAGCATGATAACCCAATTCTTTCTTTTTATTTTCTTTCTTAAAATGGTTGAGTGTATATGTGAACAAAGTTTATTTATGCTTTTCGGTGGATTACCACGATATAGCAGTGGATGATCACTTGGTAATCCACTGCAGTGGATTATCACCAATCGCTTTTATTATGAATTTTCCCCGTAGGGCTCCCCAAGAATCGTAGTCAATCGTGTCTTATTGTTAAATTCCGGCAGTCCGATTTGTCGCGAACTACTCACCGGAAGAGCACGAATCCAAACTCGGGGAGCAACGAAGTCATTCGGATGACGTCAAATCAACAAATAAGTGACGTCATTATACCGCCAACTGTCACGCACATGTGTTCGACATAAAACGTGGGGCTCAACACGGGATAAATAATGTATGTTCGCTTTCAATTTTTAAACAATTTCGTTTAAAAAGTGGCTTAAAAGCATAAATAAATAGAATAACTGTGTTTTTTCAGTGTAAGATCGAATTTAATCCATTTCGTGAACATCAGACTGTTATATTTTCACTCGTGGCTTCGCCACTCGTGAAAATATAACGTCTGATGTTCACTCAATGGATTAAATTTCGATCTTACACTGAAAAAAACAGTTATCCTCTATATAAAGACATTTTTATGGAAATTTCATTTGCACCTGTATGTCTTTAAGTCAAACATATCCCTATTTCAAATTTAAACGCGGCTCAGCCGCATTTTAACTTTGAAACACAGGTATGTTCACCTAAACTAAGCTTGAAATAAGACAAGTTCATGTTTGGATATATCGGATATTTAGAATAAAGGGAGTACCAGATATCGAAGTTTGACAGTATATTTATTTTTGTCGGTTGATCTGTCCTAAACTTTAACCTTGGCCATAACTTGAGAGCTACATGATTGTGATAGAGACATAACAGTTGGTATATATACTGAACTAAAAAAGCGCTTGAGCGCAGTGCAACACCGGTCATTCTAGACAAAGGTCAAGGTCATTTAGGGGTCAAATAGAATATATGAAGACTTCATATCTAATATGTGAACTCAACTCAAGAAGTCAATTGAGCGCAATGCAAGTTGGGTCATGTCAGACAAAGGCCATGTGACTTAAAGGTTATGGTCACATCAGTGGGTTTAATGCAGGAATTTATTTCAACCCATTAGGCCATTGCCCCATAGCCTGTTTCTAGTTTTGAACGCACATGGCCACTAAAAGCAGGTTGAAAGTAAAGCAGAATGCACCTTAAGGCACATTCTACTTTACCGGTACTTCTTTTCTGCTTTATTAGCTATCATCTATTAAGATATATATAAAAAAAATATTAGCTATACATTGTAATCTGTTACTGTTAGGATATAGAAAATAAATTTCTCATTGTTCATATTCATGACTGTATAAAGCCTCACGGAACCATTGTCTTCAGTGGGTGAATTTTTTAAAGGTGTGAAAAGGCGTAGTTATGGGGAGTAGGTTAAAGTAAGGGGGAAATTGAATACTTCTCAGGAATGGGAATGGGACTGAATTTTGCCCCCTAAAACATTATTATTAAATCACAATGCCGAAATGGTGCATATTAAAAACAAAGCCAATGCTTTACATGCTTCAGGACTTAACCATTTCCCTGTCTACAGAGAGATCTGACAAAGAGGTGAAGCTTATAGAGGATCAAACTGCCTTGAGTTCCATCAATACCAAGGCTTTCATGGATCAGGAGTGGAATCTGTATAAACACATAGAGACTTATAGGGATTTCACCACAGTAGAGTACTGTAGCTCAACTGTTCATCCAATATTGCATGCTCAGTGCAGGGTGGCCAGAAAGACTGGGTACTTTATCTGGAATATTATCTTTATTATGGTATGTATATTGAAGGCCAGGCTTTTTGGTAAAAAAATAGCATTGTATAAATAAATTATGTAGGATGCTCAAAGGTATTTGCATAAATGATTCAGACAAGTGTTTCAATTGCAACATTTTGACTCTTTTTGATAGAGTTATGCCTCTTGATGTGTGCATCTTGTACTCAATGAACCTTTATTTTCATTATTATTATTATAAATATTGGAGTGGTATAATAGTCCAGGCCCTGTACAGAGGGCTTTCTTTAGAATCCCTCTGATCTGGGTCTGCACTGTTTGCATAGGACAAGTGTACTTTCCACAGGTAGATTGTTTGTAAAGGATGGTTGGCTCTAACATGACCATGGCATTTGTCTTGATGGGCCATGAAACATCATTCATTGATTGTAAAGGATGAGTTTACTTATTGCTAGAGACAATTGCAATACATGTATTTGCTTAACTATCAAATGTATTCAGTTATATGAAGTTTTCTCTCAGATTTTCAGATGTACCGGTAGTCCATTTTCATTTTCCTATTGTTTTAATCTTTTACTCCATAGCCTGTTTCTTCCTTTTATTAAACAAGAGCGTGTCCTAGTTACACGAATGCCCCCCGATGATACAGGGAGGGGAATCCAGACTATCAAACGTAAAAGTTAGAGAGCTGAAACTGTAGTGGAGCGCCATTTTGAGGACTTCAAGGGCCATTACTCCAAAGGGCCTAGCATAAATTGGTGCCGCTGGTTATCCAAATTGGTCTCCATTTTATGTCAACAAACATTTTCAGAAAGTTTGGTGATGATCAGATGAAAAGCAATGTGTTTGTGAAACACAAATGCCCCCAGCCAGCATCATGTTCTGTAATGTGATGCTTATTTGCAAAAGTAGGTCAAAAGTCATGGTCGTAGGGTAAATGAAACATTGGCATCAGGTTGGAGAAGTCTTAACACAAGAAACATATAAAGTATGGAAGCTCTAGGCCTACTGGTTCAAATGTTATAGGCATATAAAGATTTATACAAATAAAGGTCAAAGGTCAAGGTCACAAGGGCAAAAACGTAGGTATGGTTGGAAAGGTCTTGACACAAGAAATATATTAACAAAATATTAAAGCCGCAGGCCTACTGGTGCAAATGTTAGCCATTTAAAGATTTCAACAAAAGTAGGTCAAATGTCAAGGTCACAAGATCAAAAAGTTTTGTATGGTTAGAAAGGGAAAACACGTGTCAAGTATAAAAGGCCAAGGTGCAAAAATGCAAAAGTTATATCCAAGGTTAAGGTTTTTGGTTAAAGTTTGATTAAATAGGTCAAAGATCGAGGTCAAGGTCACAAGGTCAAAGATGTTGGTATGGTTGGAAAGGTCTTGACACAAGAAATATACATACAAAATATTAAAGCCCTGGGCCAACTGGTGCAAATGTTATAGCCATTTAAATATTTTTACAAAAGTAGGTCAAATGTCAAGGTCACAAGGTCAAAAAGTTTTGTATGGTTGGAAAGGTCTGGCCATGAAGAATACACATGCCAAGTATAAAAGGCCCAGGTTCAAAAATGCAAAAGTTATAGCCAATGTTAAGGTTTTAGGTTAAAGTTTGATTAAATAGGTCACAGGTGAAGGTCAAGGTCACATGGTCAAAGATATTGGTATGGTAGGAAAGGTCTTGACACAAAACATATACATACAAAAATATTAAAGCCCTATGCTAACTGGTGCAAATGTTATAGCAATTTAAAGATTTTTACAAAAGAAGGTCAAATGTCAAGGTCAAGGTCAAAAAGTTTTGTATGGTTGGAAAGGTCTTGCCATGAGGAATACACATGCCAAGTATAAAATGCCCAGGTGCATAGCCAAGGTTAAGGTTTTTGGTTAAAGTTTAATTTAATAGGTCAAAGGTAAAGGTGAAGGTCACAAGGTCAAAGATGTTGGTATGGTTGGAAAGGTCTTGACACAAGAAATATACATACAAAATATGAAAGCCCTGGGCCAACTGGTGCAAATGTAAAAGCCATTTAAAGATTTTTACAAAAGTAGGTCAAGGTCAAGGTCACAAGGTCAAAAAGTTTTATATGGTTGGCAAGGTCTTGCCATGAGGAATACACATGACAAGTATAAAAGGCCGAGGTTCAAAAATGCAAAAGTTATAGCCAAGGTTAAGGTTTTTGGTTAAAGTTTGATTAAATAGTTCAACGGTCAAGGTCAAGGTCACATGGTCAAAGATGTTGGTATGGTTGGAAAGGTCTTGACACAAGAAATATACATACAAAATATGAAAGCCCTAGGCCAATTGGTGCAAATGTTATAGCCATTTTAAGATTTTTACAAAAGTAGGTCAAATGTCAAGGTCAAGGTCACAAGGTCAAAAAGTTTTGTATGGTTTGAAAGGTCTTGATACAGGGAAGACACATGCCAAGTATAAAAGGCCTAGGTACAAAAATGCAAGAGTTATAGCCAAGGTTAAGGTTTTTGGCACAGACAGACGGACGGACAGACAAACCAACAGACATGACAAAAACTATATGCCCCCGAATCGTAGATTCTGGGGGCATAAAAAAGATGACCACTCCAAGCAGGTTGAAATTAAAGCAGGATGTGCATTAAGGTGCATGCTACTGTTCATTCAGCCTGCTTTAAGCTATTGTCTGCTAGAATATATTTTTTTCTTATTAGATAAACATATCATTACTGTATAAAATGGAACTACATGTATTTTCTTCAGTGGAGGAATAAATTAAGTTCGTTAAAATGCATATCTATGGAGTAAAGAGGTAACATAAGTTATGATCTCCATTACATTCCCTCTGTCAACTTTGTATTTTCAGCTATTGATCATCAGTCTGACATTTGCTGCATTCACCATTGACTATGGCAGTGCTGACAGAATCACTGTGACCATCACCTTGTTTTTGACTGCAGTAGCTTTTAAGCTTGTTGTCAAACAGAGCTTGCCTACCATATCCTACCTCACATATCTGGTATGTCACAACTTAACGCTTTACCCCCATAGTCTGTTTCTAGTTTTGAAGACAGGTAACCACTTAAAGCAGCTTGAAAGTAAAGCAGAATGTGCCTTAAGGCACATTCTGCTTTACTTTAAGCCTGCTTTAGTCTACCATCTTCGAGGATATTGCAGAAAATGTTTATTATGATGCATATTCATGTCTGTATAAAGACTGAAGAGGAGGTATTTTCTCAAGTCGAGGAATAAATTAAAGGCATATTTACGGAATAATGGGCTAAGCTAATACCGTACAGCTCTAAACCATTCCTGTCTATCATAACTACATTTTGTTCTGTTCTACAATAAATGTAGATATTACCAGCCAAGTCCCATACAGACAAAAAATATTTTTGAATCAGTGGTAAATTGTAAATGATAGCTGGTGACTTGAGCTGTACTGCAGCTGGGTGTATTCTATAGCTATAGCCTTGAAAGTAAAGCTGAAGGCGCCTTCAGGTGCATATTGCTATACTTTCAGCTTGCTTTATTAAGCTACTGTCTGCTAGGATATAGAATAGTTTTCTTGTGATACATACCGAGTTAATTTCTTAAGTGAAGAAATAAATCAAAGGTGTAAAAATGTGTTTTTATAGACAAATGGTTTAACCACAAAGACATTTTTTTCATAACAATAACATACAGTGGAACTTGGATATCTCAAACTATCCGATAACTCGACACTTGAACTGCATTATTTCATGCTCGGTTTTGTCGAACATACCAATATTTCAAAGTTAAAATGTGGCTTAGCCAGGTTTTAACTTTGAAATACGGGTATGTTCGACTTAATTGAGTTCGAGATATCGAAGTACGACGGTATGTTCATTGTTATATGGCCCAGAGTAGGAATAGCTGGTAAAGAATAAACATACATGCATGTTTTACATTTAAGTGAAAAATGGTCAGTTATCAATGTTGCATTAATTTGTTTTGTGTTGTATTTTAGGATGTGTATGTGATAGCAGCCTTAATCTTCCTGGGTCTGCAGGCTACCCAGAATGCCTGTATGAATGCCATTGGTCACTTCATGACTCCAGAAGAAACCAAGTACTATGACAAATGGTCCATGGTGTTTATGGCCAGTCTGCTCATTGTCTTCCACATCATATTTGCTCTCTTCATTTACAGAACGGTAAAAATCAGTTGTTTTTTGTTTATCAAAAATACTTTCAAGCCAATGTTGAGAGTCACTGGATATAATATCGTGTTGTCTGTTTTGAAGTTTTATTTTTCGGCTCTCTTACTCAAATATTATTGAAATCTTATACATGTAGTATATAGTAAACATGGACAGAACTTTTAGGCTCAACTTGACAACCAACCACATCACTGCACTTAACACTTGATAAATGACATTTGATAATTTAATATTTTGCAAAATTGCCTTTCTCTGCTCTAGATTTTATATTGGTTTTTTATCCAGTAATACCAAGCATGATCATGAACCAATTCATCCCTGAAATGTTTAATGAACAATTCCATTTTCTCTATACATGTAAGTCTAGTCCTTTTTTAGCTAACCTGAGCCGAATGCTCAGAATGAACTATTGTCTATTGTCTGTCCACATTTTCAACATCTCCTCTGACCTGATTTCAACCAAACTTTGTCAGAAGCATCATTGGCTAGGGTGACAAAAACTGTTAAACGTTTCTCGCTAGAGTTATTCCCCTTGCTGTGGGGCCAGTTTTTCTAACATGACCGTATAGACATCTTTTAATTTATAAGAAGACCTTTCTTCTCAGAAACTGAAAGGCCTAACCCTTGATATTTGGCATGCATCATTACCTAAAGGTCTTCTACCAAGATTGTTCATGTCATGTTCAGCCAGAAACATGTAGGAAATTATGTCATGGTAAACAAAAGGGAAACAACTTAGATCATGTAAAGCAAAGTATTGTTGTGTTTTATTAAGGCCTTTCGCTACCGGAAGTCGGTCTTGCGGGCGAGCGGATATGCGTCTTGGCAACATAGACTTTTTCCGTACGTGCTTATACAGTAAAACCTCGGAAAACCGAACACCCTCCGGACCAGGTAAAAAGTTCGGTTTTCTGAGGTGTTCGGTTTTCTGAGTTTTTCATGAATCAGTGAATTCAGGCCGAGACATCTTCACAGACCAGACCTATAACTCAATAACATGAACGTAACAGTGAATTCTCATCTAGATAAAAACTGTTTGATAGAATGATCAAGAATGAAAATAAACTTTCAATACGACAGAGCATTTTTAACAATAGCTCAATAATTATTTACCGTCTTTTGCCGTGTATAATGTGCACTCGTGTATACATGTACTCTGAATTTTTAGGGTTAAATCACAGGATATAAATGTATTCCCATAGGTTAGAAGCATCTGTGGTTTGAATAAACACTTCAATTTTTAGATTGTCGCAACCATTATAAAACAAAACAACCGCCATTGTTTAAACTTTTGATGGGCTTATTTTATTAGCATTTCGAGCAGCACATTGTTCTTCGGAAGTTTGTAGATTCAGTATAATCAAGAAGGTTTCCGAATTTGCGAATATGTCGCTAAAGGAAATTTTGCTGTGCAAATCGAGTGCCGGTGTTTTCGTTTTGCGTAGTGTGTTTATTAGATGAACTAATTGAGCGGTTGTTTATACAGTAAGACTTTGCTTCTACAACACACTCATTCAGTACGCAATTGCAAACAATAATCATCACGGAGTAAATACATGTAGATCTATTTACTCCGTGTAATTATGAAATATAACTGAATAATTTCCTTTCTTTCTGTCTTCAGAATGCCTTACTGATCTTTTATAAATTAGAATTCTACACAGTAAAGTGTACCGACGTCGGTGCTACAGCGAAACAAACTATGAACAATGGAACGCATTTTTGTTGCTGTAGCACTGTCAGATCGGAGCCTTATTTAATTAAGCAATCAAGTGTCACAAGTGTGAAATACACATGTCATCTCCAATAAACACCCCACCCATTACGCAATCTTAACACATACGCTAAGTGTCCGAGATGGGTTTGACGGTTGACTCGGTAGAATAATTTTTCCATAACCGCAATGGTGAAATTTGAGACGCGAGGTGATAAATACAGTGGATGTTCGGTTTTCCGAGGTAATTTTATGTGTATCTGAACTTTTTGGGCCGAGAAAATCGTTCGGTTTTCGGAATTCTGAGGTTCCGGTTTTCTGAGACCTACTTTTGGTTAAAATAAGAAGGAAAAAAATTGGGACCGGACAGAAAGTTCGGTTTTCCGAGGATTCCGGATTTCTGGGACTCCGGTTTTCCGAGTTTATACTGTACTAGAAAATTTATATAAAGGAAAATGTTGATATGATTTAGTATAATCTTTCATAGCGCAGTGAGCAGAGTGATTGACTAAAAATTCAATGGTCATAGGTTCGAGACCCATCCGATCCAAATATTTTTTTTAAGTGTCCGATTTATTGACTTGTCAATCCATAACGCAGTAATCAAGGGATATGTTATGTTTAGTCTTTGTTGATTAGAATAAGTGATGTTATATACGGTCCAATTATATGTCCACTTACATGTACGTTTTAATTTAATGACTTACAAGTCAATAAAATCGGTATGCATGTACACGATTTGATCGAACTATAAAGCCACACATTGAAGCTTATCAATACGTCAACCTTTTCAAGATCAACATTGCCCATTATTATTATGTTTAAACAATAGAATTAACCTTGTATGCAAGTCCGTGAATAAATAATAGCGCATTCTAATTTTAAGGTAAGTAACTGTATCTCAAGTTCAAATTGCCCCCATTTTAATAAGAAAATCTGTTATAACAACAAATCCTGACTGTAATATTTTCTAATTTTTTCTGACCAACTGTTTCATCAACCATATATTTGAAATAAATGAAAAAAAATATACATTGAATGAGTCAGTTTTTTGTAATTCAATTTTTTAGCATTTTGCAAAATTTAAATAGCTGATAACATCTTTCTGAACACCTTTATTCAAAATGTTTTTAGCTTTTCTTGTAATGAATGTTGTGGACTTCTTATTGGGCCAGACTAATAGTCATTAGCTTTATTTATTTTTGACCACACGATAGATTTTGCTTATATTTTCACACATTGATTCTAAGCCTATTATCATTCTTCATGAAAAGTTTCATAACAATTGTATGGAAACTAAGCGCACATGCGAAGTACCTTAACCTGTCAAAATTTAAATAATTATACGCTGGCTGAACATGCTTTATAAAGGTTTGGTTGATATTGATTGTTTCTGCTACGTTTTAGGGTAGGTCAGGGTTGAAACATGCAGCTCATATTTGAAATAAGATTTTGATACCTATATGTCATTGTGGCCAAGTTTAATTTATTTATTCTTTAATTAAAACTCTTATCTTGTCTGACATTGTAATTCTGACTTTTACAGGCATCAAAGAGGAGGAGAGTAATGGAAGAAAAGGACAGAATATATGTGGTGAGTTATGATAATGGTAAAACTTGAAAATAATCAATCATTCTTAGAACTTATGGGGCAGTCTCCTTTACGATGTTTAACCCATTACCCCATAAATACACCTTTAATTCATTCCTCTTTCACAACGAGAAGGATTTCTTATAATCCTTGCAGATAGTAGCTTAATTTAAAGCATGTATCTATAGAGTAATGAGTTAAGATAATAGTATACTTTTGTTAGAATATTGTTCATTAATCAGTAAATATACGAAAATACAAAAAATACAACAATAAAAACCAACATCAAAACAGAATATAGTGTTCCCTCTCTACAGGGGGAGACAAAAATATGTGTGTTGTTCCGAGGGAGTCGTTATAGAGAGGGAATTATTTTTACATTTGCAAACAGCTGGGATCCAGATCAGACACAGCTTAACCCGGCGTCTGATCTGGATTCAAGCTGTTTGTCACTCTTCATTAATTTTTTTCTGTTAAAATTTCTAATATGTAACTTTGAGGATAACGGGAGACAACAACCTTAAGCAGGCGGTATTACTGAAGTAAAAGTGATAGATATAATTGTCCTGTTTAGGGAACTGTGACAAGGGAGTCGTTGGGAGGGGCCGTTGAAGAGAGGGAACACTGTAGATTGGAAATTACTCATAAGTTTCCATTTCAGGCCAAGAAAGATTTCCTGGAGAAGTATGGTTCCTTGCCGCCTCGGTATGATGTACCCATGGAAATAGCCAAAAGCTCATTTATTCCTGGACGGAAGCTAAAGACGAATCTACCAAAATAATAACAACAGTTGTTGGCTTGTTGCAGAACATTAACTCATTATCCCCTGAAACTTCCAATGGACAATTCCAGTTTGCAAGAAAGGCTAGTCCATTTTCAACTAGGGTTGATTCTTATAATATTTTACAAAATTACAAACAGTGAAGACCTTGATCAGAGGGCTCCTGTAGGAGCCCTCTGATCAGGGACTTCACTGTTTGCATAGGACAAGTGTACTCTTCATAGGTACACTTTTGATAAAAGACACATATATGCGTCACTATGGCTCAATGAGTTAAACATGAACTATATTCTCAAGCATTGCAACTTATATTATGATATTATGACATTAAAAAGACATAATGGAATTGTCAACAGATCTCAGGTTTTTCTGCATAATTTTGCCTTTACGTGACTAATCTATTCTTTTATGACTGAAATTATGCTGATCACATGACTTTATTGTATGAAAAGATAGTTTTACCTCAACTAGTGGGAGTTGAAAAACATCAATCTTACGACAGCATGTAGTCAATTTTATAAGAAGCCATTCTTTGAATAAGCATGGTGAAGTATGAACCCTTTACCCCATAGCTTTTTTCTGAATTTAAAGACAGGTGACTACTTAAAGCATGTTGAAAGTAAAGCAGAATGTGCCTTAAGGCGCATTCTGCTTTACTTTCAACCTGCTTTAAGCTACTATCTGCAAGAATATAGAAAATAATCCTTATGCTACATATTTAAGACTGTATAATGTGGAACTATTTTCTTCAGTTAATAATAAATTAAAGGCCTATTTATGGGGTAATGGGTTAAACAACATAATCTCTGCTTAACCCTTATCGTGCTGAATTGTTGTCTGCTTCAAACACAAAATCAGGTTTTTTAAATGGAAGAAAAGTTGAATATGAGTGCCAAACAGTTTTGGATGCAGATTGGAAGTTGTGTTACCTGGCGCCTGATCTGGATCCAAACTGTTTGTAAAGGTCAGCCAAGTCGCGCTTAGCATGATAAGGATTAATGTAGAACAAGAATTAATTTGTCTTGCATTAAGCTGCCACTTGTAATACAGATGTCCAATGCATCTCTTTGACTTTTGCTATATTGGAGTTATCTGGCTTGGATTGTTTACAAGATATATAAAACATGAGGCCATTGTGTTATTTATGTAATACAGTTGGAAAGTAGCATTTCATGCTAATAAACGTAAAGTCAAACCCAAGCAAAGACTCGTTGACTGTACTTATTCCTTTCATCCATAATGATAGCTATAATTAACCAATTGCGCCATAGCCTGTTTCTAGTATTGAAGATAGGTGACCACTTAAAGCAGGTTGAAAGTAAAGCAGAATGCCCCTTAAGGCGCATTTTGCCTTACTTTCAGCCTGCATTAAGCTACAATCTGCTAGTTTATAGAAAATATTTCTTCCGGTTCAGATTCATGACTATATAAAATTTAAAATTGGAACTATTTTCTTTAGTAGAGGGACATATTAAAAGTGTAAAAAGGCTTATTAATGGGGTAATGGGTTAACTTACCTACATCTTACTGATACAGCAATGTCACTGTATATACCTGGTAGTACTTTGTGTTTCAAGCAGTAGATCTCTGCCTTAACATTATCATGCTTTAAGCTACCGTTGTCTGACACCAGGGTTAGTTTCAGCCTACAGCAAGATCAAACTATACAAGAAAATTCTTATAACAGACAGACCAACCAACACAATGACTCCTGTTTACTTCCTCTCAAAATTCGTTTGCGAGTGTATGAACAATGTAAACATACATGGAAATTTAACCAATTATCACACTTCACTTGTATATCAGTTTTTTCAGCTACACAGCTAAAACTTTGGGGTGTTTAAAGAACAAAACACTTGTATAGTAATTTTAAAATTATAATTCATAGAAAAATATCATCTAAATGAGGTAATTCAACTTACACTTGATAGGAAAACATAATCTATTTATGTGTAAATATAACATATCTCATAGAAAAATATCATCTAAAACTGACAGATCTGGAGGTGGTCGAGAAACCTTTTTAACTGGAGTGGTTTTAGTATCTCTGGATTGCTGTAAATCCTGAATTTTCTGTTTTGATGTTAAACTCTTCTGCCTGTCATTATAATCAGACGATGAGTACTTCCTGAAATAGACAAGAGTATATTATATAGAATCAACCTACAGTGAAAACTCTACCAAACCACTCCATCCTAACCAAAATATCAGGGTCCAAGGTTATGAAGCGTTTAAGCTGAGTCAGAGTGTGTTCTCAAGCATTTGATTGGTCAGATTTCAGCCTAGGCTCAAATCTGACCAATCAAATGCTTGAGAACGACTTTTGACTCAACTGAAAAGCTTTATAACCTTGGACCTTGGTCTAAAGAAGTTTCCAGATAATAGGTTTAGTGATAATCTTAACCAATTATTCCATTAATATACCATTTTAGGTCTCTAATTTATTCCTCCACTAAAGAGAATAGTTCCACTTCATACAGTTATGAATACACACCATGAAAAATATTTTCTTTATCCTAGCAGATGGTAGCTTATTTTGCTAAAAGCTGGCTGAAAGTAAAGCAAAGCAAAATATGCCTTAAGGTGCATTCTGCTTTACTTTCAACCTGTTTTAAAGCAAACATTTGTCTTAAATACTGAAAAAAAGCTACGGGGAATGGGTTGTTTAAATTGAATTGGAGTGATGGATGGATGGATGAGTTGGGTTTAACAGCATTGCGACACAAAACAGGTTATATAGTACCGATGAATGATGAGGGTTGATGAGATGAGATAATGATGATTTCAGGAAGATAATTTCAGCTAATCTCATTCCTTGTGAAGCAGCACATGGGATCAGAACCAATTACCTGCCATCCTTTTAGTTCTTGGCAGAGAGGATAAACTCATTCAAATAAATGGGAACATTCCCTATGACAGTTAAGCCCCAGAACCACAAGAAGATAGGAAGGTCTCTGGGGAAGTTGAATTGGAAGTTCAAGCAAGGTGATAGCTTACAGCAGAATAAACAGTAATGGAGAAAGTTCCTTAAGGAGCATTCTTCTATACTTTCTGCCTGCTTTAACCCATAAATACGCCTTTTTTACGACTTTAATTATTCCTCCACTAATGGAAATAGTTCCTATTTATACAGTCAGGAATATGCAGCATAAGAAACATTTTCTTCATTTTAGCAGATGATAGCTTAAAGCAGGCTGTAAGTAAAGCAGAATGCGCTTTAAGCGCATTCTGCTTTACTTACAACCTGCTTTAAGTAGTTACCAATTTTCAAAACTAGAAAAAGGCTATGGGGTAATGGGTTGGGATTGTTGAACAGTTGAACAAGTAGACTGTGTGTATGGGACCGAAATATTTGTCCAGTGTTCAGAGACTTCCAGTCTTGCAGTGCAACCCATTACCCCATAGCCTGTTTCTAATTTTGAAGACAGATGACCACTTAAAGCAGGTTCAAAGTTAAGCAGAATGGTGCATTTTGCTTTACTTTCAGCTTCCTTAACCATTTGAGCCCTAGTGACACATATATGCGTCTTTTACCAAAAGAGTACCGTGAAGAGTACACTTGTCCTATGCAAACAGTGAAGTCCCTGGTCAGAGGGCTCCTGCAGGAGCCCTCTGATCAGGGTCTTCACTGTTTGTCATAATGCAAAACATTCACAAAAACAACCCTGAAAAGTCAGAAATGGACTAGACTAAAATAGAAACTGGGATTGTCCATTTAAAGTTTCAGGGAAGTAAGAGTTAAGCTAGGTTGTAAAAATATTTCTTACAGTACACATCCATGACTGTACAAATTGGAACTATTTTTTTCAGTGGATGAATAAATGAAAGGCGTAAAAAGCCATACCTTATAAAATAAGTAGTAATGGGTGAAGTGTTTACTCTGTACCATATATGGGTTTAGCTATGACTTGCATGGAATTAAATCTCAACATATCATCAGACAGTATGATTCCACAAATCCACTTATCATGTTCCAATCAGAGGGAAATTGATCTGCTAACTATAGCTGAGATTATGGCTAAAGCCTGCAGTATACCGATAATGACTGAGAATTGTGCAACCCTTATCTACATACTGAATATTAATCTGTCTCATTCTGTTGTCGGATAACAGCATGCATTGACTGATATTTTGTCTGACAGACAGAATTAACTCTTTGAATGCTGGGTAAATTTTGTTTTTGATCTGCAACCATTGTCGTCTGCTACCGTTCTAAAAATAGAATTTTCAAATTTTCTTTTTAAAACAAAGTCGGAGTGCCAAAGAGTTTGGATCCTGATGAGACGCCACGTTATGTGGCGTCTCATCAGGATCCAAACTGTTTGCAAATGTTATCATGGTATTGCCGCTAGCATACTAAAAGTTGATGACATTCTTCTTTATCTAGGATTGAAAGGTTTTGATGAACTATTCTTTAGCCCAGATAACACAACGACAAGTTTTTCTGCTTTACTTTCAACTTGCTGTAATCTTTCCCTCCCTGAAACTTCAAATGGACAACTCAAGTTATCAATTCAGTCTAGTAAGGACTAATATTACATGTAGTTATTAAGGATTTTTTGGTCAATGTGTTGTGATCTGGGTCTTTACTGTTTGCATAGAACAAGATACTGTTCACAGGAACACTTGTTTATCAAGGACAAATATGTGTGACTAGGGTTTAAAGGGATAAGCTTTCACCTGTCTTAACTCTTTGCCCCTAGCGGCAGATATACCTGCCATAGTGATTATCTCTGCAAACAGATTGGATCCAGATGAGACGCCGTGTTACGTCCCATCAGGATCCAAACTGTTTGCCATTCTGACACTTAATTAAAAGAAATTTTGAAAATTCTAATTTTAGAACGATAGCAATTGACAAATTGTTGCAGACGAAAAAATTACCCAGCATGCAAAGAGTTAATTATGGATAATATGCCTGCTGTGAGAGACTATAATGTCAATTCTTTATTCTGTTAGTAATAAATATAAATACATAAA
This sequence comes from Gari tellinella, assembly GCA_922989275.2. Taxonomy (NCBI): domain Eukaryota; kingdom Metazoa; phylum Mollusca; class Bivalvia; order Cardiida; family Psammobiidae; genus Gari; species Gari tellinella. The sequence continues at coordinate 55,785,703 of OV277866.1, forward strand.
TATGTAGCATGCATATAAGTGTCTCCAAAGATAAGAAGTGTCTGCCTTCATTATAAAACTTGGTTAATCCTCACTCAATCTGAATGAGAATAAGGTCATGGCTGCCCATTATTGTTCACCTAAGTTGCAGTGATATATTGATAAGGAGTTATCTAAACAAGAGGGTCTACAGTGTTTGCATTTGACAAGTGTTTTCTTCACAAGTGCACTGTTTGTGAAAGGATGAGTGTACTAGGCTCTAGAACTCAATTGAATTATTGTTTAACCCTTTACTCCATTGCCAGTTTTTAGTTTTGGATATAGGTGACCACTTAAAGCAGGTTGAAAGTCAAGCAGAATGTGCCTTTAGGCACATTCTGCTTTACTTTCAGCCTGCTTTAAGCTACCATCTGCTGGAATATAGAAAATATTTCTTATGATACATATTCATGGCTGTATAAAGTTTAACCCTTAGCCCGCCAAATAAATTGTTGTCTGCTATATTTCTCGTCTGCTTCAAGTTTCAAAGTGCTTCAAAGTTGCTCAAAATTGCTGAAAATGTTGTCCGAGTCTCAAACAGCTTGGATCCGGATGAGACGCCGAGTTACTCGGCGTCTCATCCGGATCCAAGCTGTTTGCACATGGAGCTATAGTCGTGAGTGGCAGGCTAAGGGTTAAACTGTTTTCTTTAGTGGAGGAATTAAGTAAAGTCTTGTCAAATTGTGTACCTATGGAGTAAAGGGTTAAACAAAATGGTCTACACTGTTTGTATAGGACAAGACTTCATGCTCACTATGAAGGATGACTTAACTCCTCGCTAGGACCCAACACAAGTTTGACTGTAAATATACTCACTGAGTTGTCTTTCTTGGAGAGGGTTTTCTCCTTTCTGTAGTATCCAGAAAGTCGTCTAGCATTGTACTAGCTATCTCCTTACTGACTGCAGATCGACACACGCGCCGTGTATCAACCTTCCCATCTGATCTCGGTTCACCATCATCTCCAGAAATATCTTCATCTTCCACATCATCAACATGTTTTGTCAGTCTTTTGTTTATTTCTTTCATGTGTTTACTATTTATTCTATCAATTGATAGTTTAGCTTTTTTTCTTGGAGATTCTTCCACGTCAATAGACAGAGATTCATAATCATCATAGTTATCAACTTCCATCTTAGGGCAGACACTGCCAAGAGTTTCTGATATGTCAAGATTAGAAGCTTCTTGACTAACACGTTTCATTCTTCTCGGTGAAGTCTTGTGCTTTGCTTTTGTGGAGATTTCCTTAGTTTTAGTATTTTTTTCTTCTGTTTGTAGAGTTTCAATCAGATCTGATTTTCCTGCCTGAAATATCATACAGTGGAGAAGGGGTTATTCTTTCAGTGAATTAACCCATTATCTCATAAATACGCCTTTTTACACCTCTAGTTTATTCATCCATTGAGGAAAATAGTTCCAATTTAGACAGTTATGAATATGAACCATCAGAATTTTTTTATATTCTAGCAAATTTTTGCTTAAAGCAGGCTAAAAGAAAAGCAGAATGTGCCATAAGGCGCATTCTGCTTTACTTTTTACCTGCTTTAAGTGGCCACCTATCTTCAATACTAGAAACAGGCTATGGGGTAATGGGTTAATCATGTTTGTCATAAAAGGCTTTTTTCGTTTGCAAACAGTTTGGAGTCAGATCAGACACCCAGTAATCCGGTGTTTGATCAGGCTCCAAACACTTTGCCACTCAAATAAAAAATAAATCTGTAGAAATTTATTTCAAAACGTCATTTTCTGCATTTCATTAAAAAAGTGTATGCATTTTGTTTGCTTATAAACAGGAAAGAATTACATCTTCTCCACTGTACATAAGTTATTGTATTACAAGTGGATGCTCAAAGCAGACAAACAGTAAAGCAGAAATGATCTTACACAGTCAGTGTTTTTGTTTTTAACCCATTACCCCATAAATATGCCTTTCTACACCTTTAATTTTTTCATCCACTAAAGAAAATGGTTCAAATTTATAAAGTCATGAATGTATATCATAAGAACCATTTTCTACATTAGTAGATGGTAACTTTAAACAGGCTAAAAGTAAAGCAGAATGTATAGAATTCTGCTTTACTTTCAACCTGCTTTAAGCAGTCACATATCTTTAAAGCTAGAAATGGTCTATTGGTTAACCCTTTCACTGCTATTTTGAAGTTTTTAAAAAAAAAAATCTTTAGAACAATACCTACCTTGGCATCCCAAGTCAAAAGCAATAGCAACTCTAAGTAAATTCCTTAGCATGAGAAGTATAATAAAGCCAAATGCTAAATATATATAGGTGATTTACCTGTTTCAGTATTTCTGTTGCCATTTCTACCAGTTCTTTCTCAGACATAACATACACACTTGTCCTGTAAAGTCAAATACATGTATAGAGAAAAACCCAGTGTACAGTAAAATCTTTCTAAGAAGCTGGACAACAAAAGACAGGTGGGTGCTTAACTTTTATCCTACATTAATCTGCCACCTGTTACTAACTGGTTTAGATACCAAAATTGTTGTTTTAAATGTGTCCCGTTTAGAGAAGTTCCATTGTACATGAGGAAATTGTGTTATACTAAGACATTAGAATTCATAGTGTTTTTTCTCTCTCCAATTTAGCAAGTTAAGATCAGTTAAACATTTTCATAGCCTCCATCCAGTGTTTGAGACATGGTTTATAAAAGTAAATCAGCCTAAATAGATGTTTTCTTTTGATCTGGGTCTAAGTTATTAACATAGGACAAAGGTACTCTTCACAAGTACAATCTTTGCAACTGACAAGTATATTAGTCGCTAGAGTTCAATGAGTTAATGTTCAAGCAGCAGTATTCCAGTTATAGAAAAACGGTGTCTACTTGAGGCAAATAGACTGCCACCGCACTTTGATAGCAGAAAAAAAGATTAACCCATTACTCCATAGATAAGCTTTTTAACAAATTTAATGTATTCCTCCACTCAAGAAAAGAGTACTATTATATACCATCATGAATATGTATAGGTTAAACCATGGTTGTGAGCGAATAAACGATATAGTTCGAGGGGGCGTAGCCCCGAGAACTATGTCGTTTATTCGCGTGCAACCATGGTCTAACCTATTTAGCACTGGCTTGGGCTCGAGGAAAACAAGAAGACCCTTCGTTTCTGCTTTTTGTTTTAGAAGAAAATGTAATTTTATTTGTAATATTTTACTCAAATTGAAAAGTTATTTCAATGTGTAGTTTGAGATATTAAGCAGGCTTTAAAACCAACATAAATAACGCTTATTGAAGCTTTATATGTAAGCACAATTCATTATTAACATGACGTTATCAAGCGAGTGCAGTTCCCCTCCGAGCTCAGCTGTTGAGTAAAGAGAATCTAGACATGCATATCCCGGTTTTTACATCTACAGCTGAAACAATGCATATATCTAGGTACAAAGGGATGGGGTAGATCTAGATCTATTATTGATACTGTGGAATTACCGTATTGCTTTAGTTTGAATCCTTGATCTGGTGTTTATTCCGATTATTTATCGTTAACCTACAGTGCAGGCAAAAGGTTTTCGCGGTGGTCCGCTTGGAGGATTGCTAGGTTTGTGACTTCAAATTGCCTGGTGATGACGGAAGCATTGAATAAGTGAACAGTGTGTTAGTTATTTCATGGTTTTGTAAAATAAACGATATATTCACAGATTTTTGAGACATCTGATTGGCCGAGAGCTCCAAGCCATGCGCTAAGTATCCTAAGAAATATTTTCTGTATTCTAGCAGGCTGAAAGTAAGGCAGAATGCGCCTTAAGGCGCATTCTGCTTTACTTTCAACCTGCTTTAAGTGGTCACCTATCTTCAAAACTAGAAACAGGCTATGAGGTAAAGGATTAAAATATAGTCTTACCTAACTTTTTTCTCTGACACAGAGGACCCAGTAGATAAGTTTGAGTTCAGTGATGATTTGGATGACCCACTATCTCCCCGTGACATCATCCACTTGGGTAGGTCACGTGACACCAGACTGTGACCAGTATGACTGCTAGAGGTGATGGCTGGACTGGTTCCTGATTTATCACCACAGGCCAGTTTAACAGGGGACACTGCACTGCCAGATTCACCAACTTTCTTTGCCTTTGTTGTATACAGCTTCTGGTATCTATAAATAGTGGAAGAAAATATAATCATATGCAATGAAATTTAACCTATTACCCCATAAATACGCCTATTTACGCCTTTAATTTAGTCCTCCACTGAAGAAAATAGATCCAATTTATACATTCATGAATATGTACCACAATAAATATTTTCTATATTCTAGCAGAGGGTAGCTTAAAGCAGGCTGAAAGTAAAGCAGAATGTGCCTTTAGGTGCATTCTGCTTTTCTTTCAACCTGCTTTAAGTAGCAACCTATCTTCAAAACTAGAAACAGGATATGGGGTATTTCCAAACTTTAACCCAGAGTCTGAGGTCAAGGTCACAGGGGTCAAAATTTCACATGAATGAAAAGTCTTATCCCAAAGAATGTGTGAAGCAAGTATGACAGCAATAGGCAGAAAGTATAGACATTATGATCATTTTCTTGAAACTGCTAATGTGAACAGGAATGGCAACAAGAATGCCAATGCCTATGACCGGGTGACAACATAAGCTCTTTTGAACATTCGTCGGGCGGGCTATGAACTACTGGTTTTGAAAATGTTGAAGATCTGTTCAAATTTGAATGAGTGTCAAGCTTTTGTGATATTCTAGTGACAGAATGTAACAGAATCCAAACCATTTGCAAATTTGGGATACTGGGGCCAAGTCAGTACAGGGGCTAACATCAGGCTCCATACTTAAAGAGCATTTGAAATGAGTCTGAGATCATTCTCAAGCATTTGATTGGTCAGATTTGAGCTTATGCTCAAATCTGACCAATCAAATGTTTGAGAATGAACTCAAGACACAACTCAACATTTTTCAAGCAAGGACCTGGACCTACCTTTCTACTATCTCCCAGTCTTGAGCAAACAAGAACTCTGATCTTCCGTAGCCAAGTGACCTGTGAATACTTCCAGCTTTAAACTTGTCTGCTCTTGTATACAGAGGAATCATGGCCGAGTCATGCCGTTCTTTCTCTAGCTCTATAATCAGCTGTTGTAACATCTCTGGTATGGGTGGAATAACTGCAGCATGGCTGGACGTAACCTGTGAATAACAGATAATCATCACTATTACTGAAATAACAAAACTAGCACAGAATAAATTCACTCTATAGGAAATGTCACAAACTTTGTACAGTGGAGAATCTGTTATTCTTTCCCAATAAACGCGTTTACGCTAAAACTATTATTTGCAGTGCAAACAGTTTGGAGCCAGATCAGACGCCGGGTAACCCGGCATCTGATCAGGCTCCAAACTGTTTGCCACCAAGATAAACATGAACTATCAGAATTGTCCAAAAGTTGTTCTTTTCTACGTTTAAGTGCTTTGCGGTTGCGTACGTTTGCGTTTAAACGGGAAAGAATAACAGAGTCTCCACTGTACCCTTGTCACTGCAACATAAGATTTAGGTCAGATGCAGCAGACAAAGAATTGTAAGATGTAACACCTGATAGGTGACATGTATATATTTATTGCTTTTCATGTTTATTGAAGCTTTTTGAAAATAATTTTCTTCCAGAACAGACAGTTTCTTCAGGTTAGGGTCAGCACATTTTTCTTATTAGACCTGTTTAACATGAGTATGTACCCTTTCAAGTAGAAATTTTCCTAATTTCATTAGCCTATATAACAGTTCATATGATAGATTTATCTATATTTATATCGTTTCAAAAACATACATGAGTACAAACTATTTTACAGATCACATCAATTGTCTTACCAAAGATGGGTGTTTTATAAGCCTTGAAGCCTGAAAAGATAATACAAAGCATTCATTTTAAAATAGTACATACTCTGATAATAATATCATCTATATACTGTTTGCTAAATATATTCATGTCCTCATTAATTGCCAAGTCTAACTAGAGAAATATAGCTAAAGCAATGTCTATTTAAGATGTTGCATGGTTGGCTGGACATACAGATGAAAATGCCAAAACTCTTGATGCCCCAGATGGTGGGCTTGGAACCCTCTGATTTGGGTCTTCATTGTTTGTATAGAATATGTTAACTCTGCTCAGGTACACTGTTTGTAAAGGATGGGTATTCAATGAGTTAAACCTAGCTTGATGATAACCCCTTAGTGGCTTTACCCCATAGCCTGTTTCTAATTTCAAAGACCGGTGACCACTTAAATCTTTCAGTGCCAAATTAATCTTGAATTTTTACCCCTTCACAGTAACTTTGTCGTCTGCTTCAATAGTGTTATCGGCAAGATTGTTTCATTGTTTCAAAGTTAGATTAAACGAAATAAGACTTAAGAAATATAGAAACTAGTGCTAAACAGTTTTCATCCTGATCAGACTCCATGTTACATGGCATCTGATCAAAATCAAAACTGTTTGCAAAGTCGCCTTTTGGCACTGTGGGCAGTGAAAGAGTTAAAGCATGTTGAAAGTAAAGTAGAATGTGTCTTAAGGCACATTTTGCATTACTTTCAACCTGTTTTAAGCTACAATCTTCTAGGATATAGGAAACATTTCTTATGTTGCACATTCATTACTATTTTCTGCAGAGGAGGAATTAACCCTTAGCCTGTCATTCACGACTATAGCTCCATATGCAAACAGCTTGGATTCGGATGAGACGCTGAGTAACTCGGCGTCTCATCCGGATCCAAGCTGTTTGACACTCGGACAACATTTTCAGCAATTTTGAGCAACTTTGAAACTTGAAGCAGACGAGAAATATAGCAGACGATAATTTTTTTGGCGGGCTAAGGGTTAATTAAATGGGCAAAAAGGCATATCAATTGAGCAAGGTGTTAACTGCTGAGCAGGTAAAACATTTAGCTACCTTCACATGTCTGACCCCTGCTCTCTCTGCCATCTTCATATGGGCTGTGGTCTCATACATGTAGACAGAATGCTGGAAATATATAAACACAACAGACATAAATACAGTGAAACCTATCTATTACCACTACTAAAAAGTACTACTTGATTTCATTAAATACAGATGACAGCTTAAAGCAAGGTGAATGTAAAACAGAAAGAGAGCTTTCTGTTTTACGTTCACCTTGCTTTAAGCAGTACTTACTTTACTACTTAATCCTGATTTGATTTGTCATCTGCTGCGGGTGTCCCAGCATCTGGGGTAGGCATCAGGCGGCTAGTTTGTCTGATACTTGATCGCCAAGCAGCTCTGTCAAGTGGGTTCACATCTAGGTTGCATGCATTAATGTCAGCTTTAACACAATCTGACCATGATTTTCTCGGTCTCCCACGCAGTCTTGGGCTCTGAATCTCCATGTTGGTGATGGACTTAATAGAGGAAGTGGATCTAACGACATGTCCATACCATCTAAGGCGCCTAGAGCGTAAGGCAGTTGTCACCTCCTGTAACCCCAGCCTGGTACACAACAACTGGGTCGGAATGTCATCATGGGGCTTGGCGCCATAGATCCATCGGATCATTGCTCTATCATTTCTGCGTAGCCGCTGTAAGTCTGGAGCTGTCGGGCCCATGTTTCGCTACCATGGAGAAGAGCAGAGCGGACACAGGTGTCAAACACTTTCCCACGGTTTGTGAGGGATATGTGCTTGGATGTCAATATTGGCAGGAGCTTCCTCAATTTACCCCAGGCAGTACATCATCTGGTTACTATGGCAAGAGAGCAACCACCAGCAGCACACAACATGTCACCAAGATAGCAGAAGCTGGCTTCAACATCAAGCAGGGTTCCATCTAAGTAACTAATTAATTATATTTGTGGTTCTTATAGAGAGGTTTCACTGTACTGATGCATTTTGCTATACTGTTACTCTTTTCATCTTATGTTCAGTAAAACCTGAGTACAGAAAAAACAACAACAGAATCCTGCCAAAGGCATGACAAAAGTCTTTATAGTAGCGTGTAAACTTGTCTTTGTTAGGGCACCATAGACAGGTTTTTTATTGAACCGTCCAGATAATCATATCAGATATTGCAAACAGACATCACAGTGAGTTAGACCACAGATAGTTGCTGCTTTAGAAATGTGGTGCCTTAACCAGATGCTTGCTGCCCAATGCAACTGTTAATCTTTTGTCTATAGATTCAACATGCGAAGGGGCTATGTCTCTAGGGGTGACTATCGAGGTCAAAAAGACTATCATGATAGTATTGCGATAGTTCAAATACTATCCCTATAGTATTGCGATAGTCAATAAACTATTGCAATACTATCACGATAGTTGTTTTACTGACTATTTCCTTATAAACAGAGGCTTATTTAGCTAGCTTCGAAGCCGTGTTCTGAAGGAAGTTTTCAGACGTTTTCATTGAGTTCGCTATTGCCACAGACGGGTGTTTATGTTTCATGTGATCGATTAAAAAGGATGTGTTTCCACTAAGTTTTAGATTATAGTTTCTGCATGCAACTTTTGTTTGATCAACTGTGTCGTTTTGCTTGACGAAGCCAAAGTGCTGCCAAACTACAGCTTTACATTTCTTGTTGTCAACAATTTCCACTTCGTCTGCCATTTTCACCGTTTCAGTTTACACTAAGATCGAATGGAATGTCGGCGTCTCGCTTTCGAGAACCAGGATTCAATTTAATTCAATTATTTTACAGTCGTATGACTTATCTGAAATGATTTAAAGTAACGGGGAAAGACTTATATGAATTACGAACTAAATTAATTAAATGGTAAATGATTTTAAGTCATTGATTCTCATTTCCGAATTTTCCACCCGGTCTCGGCCTTATCCTTCCGAAAACATGCGATCATATCGTCTAGACCCTTTACGGTAAACAAATAAGAGAGAATACAAGCGTTTGTCGATTGACTCAGCTGATTCCGACAAAAGAGTTTCCACTAAAAGTAAAGTATAACTATCGTAACTATCGATAGTTGTAGGAACTATCGGCAATAGTATCCACTTTCAAAAATGTTATCGACTTATTGTTATCGGAGCCGGTACTATTGCAATAGTTCGATAGGTCTACCTATCGTTTCACCTCTATATGTCTCATGACAAAACTAAAGTTTTACATACAGGACTGACCTTTGATGAGAGACTGAGACAGTGTCTCTTCTGTAGGTAAGCTAGTATACCTGGATTAGGTGGTAACACATAGCTGCCTGCTCCAAGTGGCTTCTCTATAAGGTGTACATATACAGGACTCACAGTAAACTGAAACAAGAATTATCTTGCTCTCACATACAGTCAAACTTTGATATCTCGAACTCGGTTAAGCTGAACATATCCGTATGTCAAAGTTAAAATGAGGCTTAGCCAAGTTTTAACTTTGAAATACAGGTATGTTCGACATAACCGAGCATGAAATAATGAAGTTCATGTGTCGACATATCGGATAGTTCGAGTTAAGCGAGTTCGAGATATCGAATTTCGACTGTATAAGTAAAAGCCACACTTAATTATTGCACTGATAAATAACATAAAAGAAGCGTTAATAACTTAATTAACCTTTTCCTCCCTGAAACTTCAAATTGGACAATTTTAGTTTCCAATTTCGTTGAGTCTATTTTTGACTATTTAGAGTTGTTTGTATTGAAATATAAGAAACAGTGTAGACACTGATCAGAAGGTTTCATACACTGTTTGCAAAGGATGCATATATATGTATGACTAGGGTTCAAATGGTTGTTTGATGCAACAGCCAACTCAGCATTTGTTTCTCTGCTAAAAGATATTTTTGTCTCACTGTGGATTTAACCTTTTTCTCATGTAAAGATGTCTTTACATACTGATGGTTTAAATAAACAGGTGGCATCACAAGTAAAAGCAGAAAACTCATACTGCTATAACACAGTCAACCCTAGTGACGAGTATACTTGTCATTAACAATCAGTATACCAGTATAAAAGTACACTTGTCCTTTGCAAACAGTGTAGACCTGATAAAAGGGCTCCACTAGGAGCCCTTTAATCAGGGTCTTCACTGTTTGTCATTTTGTAATATATCATTAACAAGAGGGCCTGAAGGCCCTGATATCGCTCACCATTTGTTATGAAGCCTGATAGCTTTACCTTTGAATTTCATCCTTTTTATTCTAAATCCATTCAAGTTTGTCGACCTTCTCTAGTATAGTAGAGTACATCAAAGGCAGATAACTAGAGCCTAAACAATACTGAAATGAAGCCTTTTTTCTAGCATTTCAAAGTATATCAAGGGCAGGTAACTTTTGCCACAATGATTAGATTTCAACAATAATTGCACTCCATTGAGAATGTATAGCTATATACTTTGTGTACACTTATTATGAAAATCCATTGAAAACTGTAGTTGCAAGAGTGTAAAAACTGTAAAATATGGCTTTTTCAGCAATTCAAAGGTAGATAACTCTTGATCTATTTGTCCGATTTCAACCATAGTTACCCTTTTTCGAACTCTTATGGTCATATACAATCTGGGCAAGTTTGAGAGAGCTTGGATAAATAGTGTGGCCTCTAGAGTGTAAACACTGTTAAATATGTCATTTTCAGCAAATCGAAGGTAGATAACTCTTGACCTATTAGTTCGATTACAGCCATAATTGAACTCATTCAAAGTCTTATGGTAATATACAAAGTCTTATGGTAATATACAATCTGAGTAAGTTTGAGAAAGATTGGATAAAATTTGTGGCCTCTAGAGAGTAAAAACCCTTAAATATGGCATTTTCAGCAATTCAAAGGTAGATAACTCTTGACCTATTGGTCTGATTTAAACCATAATCAAACTCATCTGAACTCTTAAAGTCATATACAATCTGAGCAAGTTTGAGATAGATTGGATAAAAATTGTGAACTCTAGAATGTAAACTACGTAAAATATGGCATTTTCAGCAGTTCAAAGGTAGATAACTCTTGATCTATTTGTCCAATTTCATCCAATATCAAACTCATCCGAACTCTTATGGTTATATACAATCTTGGAAAGTTTTAGAAAGATTGGGTAAATATTGTGGCCTCTAGAGTGTAAACACTGTAAATATGGCATTTTCAGCAGTTCAAAGGTTAATAACTCATGACCTAATTGTCCGATTTCAGCCATAATCAAACTCATCCGAACTCTTATGGTAATATAGCATCTGAGCAAGTTTGAGAAAGATTGGATAAATATTGTGGCCTCTAGAGTGTAAACACTGTAAATATGGCATTTTCAGCAATTCAAAGGTTAATAACTCATGACCTAATTGTCCGATATCAGCCATAATGGAACTCATCTGAACTCTTATGGCAATATAGCATCTGAGCAAGTTTGAGAAAGATTGGATAAATATTGTTGCCTCTAGAGTGTAAACACTAAAATTGTTGACGCCGCACGACGGACGCCGGACATTCAAGGATTGCAAAAGCTCACCCTGAGCTAGCTCACCTGAGCTAAAAACAACCCAAAATAGTCTAAAATGGACTAGACGTAATTGCAAATTAGAATGGTCCATTAAAAGTTTCAGGTGTTAGTCTTAAACAGTCTTAATTGCAATATTCCTAAAAGCAGAATTTTACTCTACCATGGGTGTTTTATTAGATTAATTGACCATTTACTCCATATAGCTTGTTTTTAGTCTTAAAAACATGTGAACACTTAAAGCAGGTTGAAAGTAAAGCAGAATGTGCCTTAAGGAACAGTCTGCCTTACTTTTAGCCTGCTTTAAGCTATCATTTTCTAGAATATAAAAAAATATCTCTTTCGGTACATGTTTATGAATGTTAATGAATTATGACAGTATAAATTGGACCTATTTCTTAGGTGGAAGAATAAATTAAACACGCTAAAATGTGCTTCTATGGAGGAAAGGGTTAAGTGATTTGCACTGATGGCTATGGGAGAAAATGTTTAACCTTTCCCTGCCTTACTCCAAGTACAATGGTTATTTGCAAAACAATTTGGATACTGATCAGATGCTGACCAACGCAGCATCTGATCAGTATCCAAATTGTTTTGACACCCATTACAATATTACTTCAGTCACTGTAATGCAAATTTGAGAAATAAAAGCAGACAATAATTATTTAAAGCAGTTATGGGTTTAAGACTACCAATTATGCAATGCCTGTGATAAATATCACTCACCTCGTCTGTTATTTTATCCATACACTCCTGTATATCACTGGTTTGTTGGGCACGACTCTTCTCACCTGTACACAAAACAAGAGTATACGTAAAACAAGGGATGTTTGATCCAACAAAAAAGCACTTGTAATATTTGTATCATTTTACAATGCACTTTATACCATGTGACGGTTTGGGCATTACTGAATGACATTAAACTGTGACTTACAGACAGAAAAAGAAAACCATAAAATTACATTCCTGAATGATCCTGATCTTTGACCTAATTACCTCAAAAGAAATAGGGGTCATCTACTCATCATGATCAACATCTGTACTAAATATGAGAACTGTAGGATGAAGGAAAGGTGAGTTATTAATCAGAAACTATTTGGTGTCAAATCCATAATACACAACTGAATGACTTTGATCTTTAACTTACTGATCTCAAAAGAAGTAGTGGTCATCAATTCTTGACAAACCTTACTTCTAAATAAGAGAAGTGTAGGTTGAAGGAAGAATGAGCTATTCATCGGAAATGATTTGGTATAAAACCTTATTACATGTATTTCATTACTGAATGACCTTTGACCAACTAATCTCAAAAGAAATAGGGGTCATCAATTCACGACAAACCTCACTTCTAAATAAGAGATTTCTAGGTTGAAGGAAGAATGAGCTTTTCATCGGAATGATTTGGTATAAAACCTTATTATTTCATTACTCAAAAGAAATAGGGGTCATCTACACATCCGGACATCTTCCCTAACAAATATGAGACTCTAGATTGAAAGAAGGTTTAATAACTCTTTCACTGCCAATGGCTACAAAAGACAACTTTGCTCAAATCTGACCAACCAAATGCTAGAGAATGATCTCAGACTCAACTCAAATACTGTATAACTTTGGACCATGGTTGTTTAACATTCCCTGTGTGGAGCATCTATATATTTCAACTCTGTTTAAAGATCTAATCCTAAGGACTATTAATAGTTATACCAGTGGTGCAGCTGGGACTCGAACCAGTGACCCCTGTAAACATTCTATGGAACTTATAGGTAGGAAAGGGTTGGTCAGTCATCCAACAATCTCTACTCTACCTGTTCTAATCGGTGTCTGGTCTCAACGCCCCATCGCACCAACGCCCCACGACATCAACGTACCATTTGTGGACCCAACGTGCCATTTTTAAAAATATATATATATCACCCGTATTTGACAATTATTAATTGATGCAAAAGTTAAATAGTGATTTAAATGAGTAACTGGGATTAAATGAAATATTTTTTGGCTTACATACTATGTACATCGATGTTCCTATGCGAGTATTATCATCCGTTAGTCGGGGTTGTTTTATCCACTTATAGCATCGCATTAATCTTCGTATTTCGTAGAAGATAAGTTTCCTTTCGCTAATGCAACACCCAAGTAGCTACCTTTTTTCACTGTGTATATGTTTCATGTTTACGATTACACTCTTTGAAATGTCGGCATACATGAAAGGGAAAAGTTGCAGACGAGAGGCGTAACACATATACACGTGTCAAGTCTAATATGCCACTGTGTATTCCGCACGCGCTGATAATCGCATAGCATAATATTTTTCGCGAGGGTGTGAACATCGGCACGATTTGATAAATTGTTCAAATGTTTGTGACTTTCTTAACGTTTTTAAATGTCTGATTGATTCACACAGAAAAACTTCCAACTTGTTTCATTTATTTAGCAAAAGTTCAATTCCAATTCGAATTGCCATTATAAAAAAAAAGATATTGATATCATAATAGATCATAATAAGACAGCAAATTATTGGTTTATATATGACACTTGAATGAAATTAACGGATTTACCTTATAATTATACTCCCATGAAAAGTGTTTTGTTTTCGCCAAGTTTATTTTTTATCTTCAGCATTTTTCGTAAAATTCCAGAAAATCATTCACAGATCACTGCGTGTAAACTCATTACATACACACGAACATCGTAACTCGAAGATTTAGAAACATTATCCATTTGTTAATTTCACATCTGGGCCCTAAAAGGAAAGTTTCATGCTCCCAAAAGGTGTATTTCAATTGGATAATTATTAGTAAAATCCGCTGTCAATCACTTTTAGAAAACAACAAACTCTACTTGTGAGTTGAATATGTTGAGCGGGGAAGCGAAGTCGGCTAACTTTGAAGATTTGATCAAAGAGTTTTTAACGTGTTCATGCTGAATTGTCGTCTTTTTTAAACATATTGTCTGATAAGCTGAAAATTAGTTTTCATGCATTTGAAAAAGAAGAAAAGTTGAAATGAGTCACAAATAGTTTGGATCCAGATCTGGATACAACCTGTTTGCAATTATTAGACAAGTCGCACTTAACATGATGAGGGTTAAATATTTTACCCATAAACCAACTTAAAGACAACAACTGTATAAGTATCTAGGGATTTGAGTAAGTGGTATTGATGCTGGAGGAAACGGTGAAGTCTACTTAACGGACGGACAGGACAACGCTATACGCATCCGCATTTATAAATACCGGGGGCATCAAATAGTGCAGATTCTGATCAAAGAACTCGTGAAGGATTCATCTGAGCAGTGTCTACACTGTTTGCTTAACAAAATAGATAAGGCTAAATGGTCTGGGTACAGCGGTAGTTTAATAGGCCAGGTTTGCATGGGTGCATAACTATTACAATTTTTTTTAAATAACATTTAAACAGTGTGTTCTGATAATTTGACTGGTGATTCTTCTCAGCAGATGGTCCCTTTTAAAAAACAAAAAAAATCGCCCTCTGCGCGGCAACATCAAAGACTATGAATAGAGCCGACTGCCGAAAATAAAGTCTGCAGAAACAGATGAAACATGTCATCAGAAAGCGGTTAACCTGTAAGAAGCTGTGTCGATTAACTTCAAAAGACCTTGTCCTGTCAATCACCCGTCCCTTACGTGTTTGTGTGTATGAGTCGAATCAGACTTTGAATAGTTTTGTTACAGATAATATTGACTGGACAAGGAAATATACAGAAGTTTATAATTCCGTGGACTGGACTATTGATTTGTTAGGTAATTATAGTGGAGAACACATTATTCTTTCCAAATAAACGCATTTTGGCTAAAACTTATTATTGACATTGCAAACATTTTGGAGAGTAACCCGGCGTCTGACCAGGCTCCTTAATGTTTGCCACTCAGATTAAAATAAATAAATTCAGAATTGACCACTAGTTGTCATTTCCTACATTTTATTGCAATTGCATTTCGTTTGCGTTTAAACGTGAAAGAATAACGTCTTCTTCACTGTATGTGTAAGTTTTACTGTAATATCAGATATTACGATTTCTTTGAAATTACATGTGTTTTCCAACCTGCGACTAATTTCAGTCAAGTTTAAAAAAGATGCCTTAGTGGACTGTTAAAATCGGTGTCAATATAAAAGTGACAATTCAGTTTTAAGTGTAGCCGCATTTAATCCAATAAAAGAATCGTTTTGAATGGGATTTTTGTTTTAACACCAATTTGTAGGTCTCTTAACCCTTTCCCGACTGAGCCTTTTAACGCCTCTGCAAACAGAGCAGACATTGTTCAGGGCCTACTATACCTGTCTATAGAGTTATCATAGATCAGAGTTGTCACAACTGTTTAGCAAAAACGATTGTTAATTATAACAGAGTAGAAATTTAGTTAACTATTCATAGTGGGTGGAGTCTGGAAAGAATATTCACAAGGGAACGAGCTAATATTATGTACATATTAAATGAATTTCGGCTTTTGTTTTCGTATGTCAGGGATACTCGGCACTTTTATATGGTCGCCAATGTTCGACCATGAGTTCATACTGTACATTTAAATTGATATAATAAGTTTCAAGACTATATCTTAAACCTATTTTAAACGTTGTATTCGGTATTTCAATGTGTATTTGCCATGGCCGGAGTGTCGAAAAAAGTCCAAAAATAGAATTAATGCATAACCCCTATTTTAAATGGGGAACTCGGGGCGTTGTCGTAGGTTTATATATTCAGCCCTAACGACGAGTATACTCGTCATTAACAAATAATGTCGTTCCACTTTATAAAAATTATAGAAAATCAGTTTTATCATACTATTTTTGTATAATTTATTGTTTTTGAGATTATTCACGATATATAATCTGATTGGTTTAGGATATCTGTTATTACAAAAATGAACACCCGATCGTAGAAAAAATTACAAATAGTACACTCCGACGGCCGTGATGGCAGCTAAAGCTAATCTCCTGATAACCTTTTCAAACAGTTTCATCCAGATTAGAGACCAACTCAATTCTCATCATATATTCCAAATTGTTTGTAAATTGGATATTAATAAAGTCACATATAGAGGATATATTGATTTAAGCAGGCGTCATATTTAGCAGAATTCATTTTCTTTGTTTTCATCGACGAGCGACTTGAAATGCAGAGAACACCACAGGAAAAGGGTTTTATGCTGTAATAGCGTATTTAAAGGTATCTGTGTACCAGTTTATAAGTCATATATGAATTCCCGCTCAAAAAGATACTTTTATTGTCCAAAAATCGGCGACGATATGAAAAATGCCGATCCTACCTAACCTTCGTAAACACCAACTAAAATAGATTTGATGTACTAATATCGTATTTAAAGGCATATATATATTGTTTAAGTAACTGTATCGACACCCCTGTTAAAAAAGTTGGCTTTTCTTGGTTTACAATCGCCGATAATTTTCCTTAACCTATTCATCCCTGAATGGACAATTCCAGTTTCCAGCTAAGTTTTGTCCATTAATGACTATTTAGGATTGAATAACCCCTGATCAGGTTCCTCACTGTATTCGTATGACATGTGTACATCCGATTTACACACAGATTCAACCCTTATTAAAGCCTGCGATGGCTTCTAGTCTGTAATGAGACATTTGTATAAAAGCCAAACATTCCATCCCATCGTGATACGAGTTTATACAGGCATTCTTTTTTTTCTTCCATCGGGTGTTAATTTTTTGACAATATTCTTCATAAAACCTTCAGATTAGGTTCGGGAAAATTATTAAAGCATTTCTTTATTAAGGAACAGTAAAATAATACTGTTTTCATATAGTTTTTATATAGTGGGACGTTCCATCCATATAATTGGGACGTTCCGTCTGGTACGTTGCGGTCTTGGGACGTTGAGACCATAAACCTTCTAATCTGTGTGCCATCACATATAACAATGACTCTGCCACATGGGTTAGCACTGGCCCAGGTACTGAAGATATCTACATTTTGTAACAATCTCTACTCTACCTGTTCAAATCTGTGTGCCATCACATATAACAATAACTCTCCCACATGGGTTAGCTCTGGCCCAGGTACTGAAGATATCTACAGTTTGTAACAATCTCTACTCTACCTGTTCTAATCTGTGTGCCATCACATATAACAATGACTCTCCCACATGGGTTAGCACTGGCCCAGGTACTGAAGATATCTACAGTTTGTAACAATCTCTACTCTACCTGTTCTAATCTGTGTGCCATCACATATAACAATGACTCTCCCACATGGGTTAGCTCTGGCCCAGGTACTGAAGATATCTACAGTTTGTAACAATCTCTACTCTACCTGTTCTAATTTGTGTGCCATCACATATAACAATAACTCTCCCACATGGGTTAGCACTGGCCCAGGTACTGAAGATATCTACAGTTTGTAACAGTGATGTACTCTCGTCCTGCAGGAGGTCACTCAAACCTTCCCATTGAACAAACAGGGCTGGCAGGTCAAACTACAAACATACACAAATACAAAATAACTTTTCTAATACAGCAACTTTAGAAATAAAGGCAGGCATGGTTACTTAAAATATACCAGCCCTAAAGATAATACAGTTAAACCTCCCTTTTACGACCTCTTAATTGTGCTCATTGTTAGGTGTTTAAGACAGGTGACTGCTTGAAGCAAGGTGAAAGTAAAACAGAAAACCCTATTTAAAGCAAGGTGAAAACATCATAACGATGTCATAAGAACATGTTGAAAACCTCATTTGCATAATCATGTCTCTAGGTACATGTACATGTATTTACTAAAAAATAAGCAATGGATGTAATTCAATGCTTGCGTTATTTGTTATGTTATGATATAACTTAGCCCATTACCCCATAGCCTGTTTCTAGTATTGAGGATAGGTGACATTCTGCATTACCTTTAACCTGCTTTAAGCTAACATCTGCTAAAGTATAGAAAATATTTCTTACGATACATATTCATGACTGTATAAATTTGAACTATATTCTTCAGTGGAGAAATAAATTTAAGGCATAAAAAGCATATTTATGGAGTAATGGGTTAATATACTCCTATAAATTGAATGTGATACCTTGTATGTTGAGGTTGTCTGTAGTCCATGGACTTCCTTGTGTAGATGGCTGCCCTCAGATTCCTTTGGTGCATCGACTGTAAATACAGGCAAACCGCTTAATCCATTACCCCATAAAAACGCCTTTTTACGCCTCTAGTTTATTCATCCATTGAGGAAAATAGTACCAATTTACACAATAATTATTATGAATATGCACCATAAGAAATGTTTTCTATATTCTAGCAGATTTTTGCTTAGAGCAGGTTAAAAGTAAAGCAGAATGCGCCCAATGCTTTAAGTAGTCACCTATCTTCAAAACTAGATTTAGGCTATGGGGTAATGGGTTAAATCATTCAAAAATCAAAACAAATGTTGAAACCAATTACAGGCTGGACTAAAAAGGTTTCAGTATTTGAAACAGTTCTCTTATCTGGAGCTATGACCAATGGTCCAATATTTCAGTAAATTAAACCCACATACCGGTACCTACATTGCCTATATTTTCACTAGAAATGAAAATTGCAATGATGATTATTAAATGGTATGATTTCTAAACACATGGTCTTTCTAGATGGACTGACCTGTTCCAAACGTGTATGTGACGGAGATATCTGAACTCTTTTCAAACCATTTGAGAATCAATTCATCATCTTCACACTGGTTGTCCTTAGTGTCTTCATGCCATAATTTCTCCACCATACTGAACTCCCGCATCCAGAACAGCTGTTGACATCCATGTTGGGGCAGTATGCTGACCGTGGCCAAGGACAGGTCACTGAACTAACAAATAAATGCATTTAATGACTAATGACTTATTCACCTATAACCCCATTGCCTGTTTCTAGTTTTAAAGATATGTGACCACTTAAAGCAGGTTGAAAGTAAAGCAGAATGTGCCTTAAGGCGCATTCTGCATTACTTTCAGTCTGCTTTAAGCTATTATCTGCTAGCATATAGAAAATATTTCTTATGATTTTTATTTGTGACAGTGAAAATTTGAACTATTTTCTTCTGTAGAAGAATTAATCAAAGACGTAAAAATGTGTATTTATGGGGTAATGGGTTAATAAAGTGACACAAGCATGTAAACTTGCATGACCATAGCTGCAGTATTTATTCCATAAGCTGACCTAAAAACAAAAACATTTTCTTGGAACTGCACAATTTTTATTGATACTCAGGGCTCCAGATAAGAGGGAGTAAACTGCACAAATCTAACATTTTTTCACTTTTTTAGCATCAAATCCTATGGTGTTACTACTATAATGAGTAGTGACACCATAGGGTTTAAAGCAGAAATAAAGATTTAAGTTTTTGAAATACCCCCCTTATCTCTGATACTGATGGACGGACAGAAAATAGTAACACAATATGTTCCACACCACTTCTTGGCGAGGCAAAATAATGAAGAAAGTTCCTATGGGGTTGTGTTCTTTGCATGGGAATTAAGACATATTAAGTCAACTGATACCACTGACTATTCAGATGAGAAATGACGTTACAGAAGGAATAACTGCAAGAAGATGGAAAGACTTTTGCACTAGTATGACAGTGGTGGTTTAAACTTCAAGAGGCTACAATACTTTGAGCAGGCTAACTAAAGTAAAATACACATTTATTATATAAATCTATCATTTCCTCAATACAGTTCTATGTCACTTAGGGCAACTTAGGATTAGCCATTATACCATATATACACCATTTATCTCTTTAACCCTTTCCCCGATGGAAGCGCCTTTTAACGCACATAATTTATTCATCCACTGAAGAAAATAGTTCCAATATTTACAGTCATAAGCATGTACCCGAAAAACATTTTCTATATCTTAGCAGAAAGAAGCTTAAAGCAGGCTAAAAGTAAAACAGAATATGCCTTAAGCCTAAGGTGCATTCTGCTTTACTTTCAACCTGCTTTAGGTAGTTACCTATTTTCAAAACTAGAAATAGGCTATTGGGTCATGGGTTAACCCATTACCCCTTTGCCTTTTTCTAGTTATGAAAACAGGTGACCACTTAAAGCAGGTTGAAAGTAAAGCAGAATGTGGCTAAAGTCACAAGCTGCTAGGATATAGTATACATGCCTGTTTAGAACGCGATAAAACAAACCTACCTTCTTTTTCAAAAGTTTGATATAGGACTCCCTTGTCTTTCTGCTTTCATTTGTATCTAGAATGACCACTTTGTAACCCTGCAATACAACATTAATAAACACATTTCAGGGCTCGGAGCCTCCAGATAAAGGGAACATTTCAAACAGGGCGCCAGATAAGAGGGAGTAAACTGAACAAATCCAATATTTTCTCACTCATTTTAGCACCAAATCCTATGGTGTTACTACTCAAAGAGACGATTCTAATGAGTTGTGACACCATAGGATTTAATACAGAAATAAAGATTTTAGTTTTTGAAATACTCCCCTTAACTGGAGCTCTGTTCCAAAGCTAAACTTCTTATGGCCCCATAAAATTCTATGATGTGATTACTCAATGATTCTAATGAGTAGCACAATGTAAGCTTTGGAAGAGACATTATCCCCATAAAGGAGAAAATGTTGGAAATAAGCGGTCGGTTTAAGCACTCTTGTCTGGAATCTTGAAATTGAATTTATTTTAGCAGAGTTTGATGTTACCATTACCGATTGTCTGAGACAAGCCAAAAGGAGCTTTTTATCAACCTGACAAGACAACTTATTTCAATCCTTTACTCCCAAGATATGCATTATAAACTACACATTCATTTTAAAGTATTGAATAATATAGTTCCAATTAAAAACAGTCATAATATATATTTATGTATCATAGTTTTCATACGAAATATTTTTATCAGATGGTAGCTTTTAGCAGGTTGAAAGTATGCAGGATGCACCCTAATGCTTAACTTTCAGCCTGCTTTAAGTGACCTATCTTCAATACTAGAAGCATGCTATGGAGTAAAGAAAAGAAATAAGGCAAATATCTTTACATTTATATAAAAAATATATAAAATTAAAATATTTTTAAAATATGCCATGATGGTCACTTGCTTTTAAAAAAGATAATGCACAAAAATCTGGTGCCCTGTTGAAAATGGATATTTGATATTTTTTGACGGACATTTAAGAATAATTTACAATACCTCTTTCAGCTGTTTGTAAGCTTCCAGTGCAACGTCTCGGATGCCAAACTTTGAATGTTCTTTATACAAAAGCCGAGGTACTATAACTTTGTGCGTTTGTGAAAATCTGTCTCTGTAGAACCTTTCTTTGCCCTGGAATTAAGGAAATCCAATCCATTAATTATTCTATTGTCACTTTTATCATTACATGTATTACTAATGATCACTTGAGATCCTTCTTGAAAATAACCCCTATATATTCTTTATGTGGTACCTGTATGCTTCTACCCAGTTACCAATGAACCTAATCGTGTATAAACAACCTATAAAACCACCTGCATAGCTCACTAAGCTCAGTGCTAAAGTATCTGCTTGCAATGCGGGAGGTTGTGGGTTCAATCCCAGGCCAGGTCAAACCATAGACTTGAAAATTGGTAGAAATCGCAAATCTCTCCTTGGCGCTCAGGATTTCTGGTCAGCATTATATGTAACAACTAGTTTCTTTGGTGTCAGAATAAAGTGACTGGCCAGGTTAAGTCCCTGGTAACCTAATAATTTCCCCTGCTAATAAATTAATTAACACCAAAAAGGGATATAATTGTAATTAAAGCAATATGTATACAAACAAACAAAATACCAATCGTTATTGTACCTCTTAGTGGTACACTTTTACCGTGGATACATCCTTTTGGACGTATTTTCATTAATGACAGGTGGACCATGGTCTGGTGTTAATGTGTATGTATGGTCTCTGCCTTAACTCCTTAAAGAGATTGGAAGAAAAGTGGCAGATCTATGCCGTTTCATCTGGAGAAGTGTCAAGTCATCCACATATGTACCAACCCCCGATTTAGCGAACGCACCAGTACATCCTCCATGGACATGTGCTTGAGTCTGTTGACAGTACCTCGGTGTACACATCAGCAACGATATGTCATGGAAGACCCATGGATGTAAACAAGACGGCAGGAAAAGCATGTGGAACCTTGTGATTTCTTCGGAGAAACCTCTATAATTGCACGCTTAGTCTAGAAATGGTTCACTTAAGCAGTGGAACACTTGGGCAGCGGTCACCCACACAATTTCCCCTGTACCCAAGTCTCTCTCTCTTGGACGTAAAATCAGCCCAAATTTGACAGAAACGGACCAAATCATGGCAAATGAAACCAAAGTTCATCCGCGAAAACACATTAATTTATGTTAAAAATAGTTCATCCGTAAATTTAGTACCAAAACATTTAGTGCGGTTGAAAGCGAATTGAAAAGGCAACAAGTGGGGTTCAGTTTTTATATGACATAAATATCTTATTACCACAAAAGGCGGTCCGTGTGTTATAATTACATCAAAACCTTCGAGTTTGGAATTCATCTTTACCGCTTATGAAGTTAAAAATTGGATTTTTTTCCAATTTTTATCAAGCTGGAAAAAAATATTAAAGTTAATCAGCCGTAGAATTTCGATATTGATGAGATAGAGATCTACCCTTTCATATTTCAGGCTTTTAAATGTTCAAATATAGGCTAATCGTTTATTAATCCATGTTGTAAGCGATTAAAGGGACCAAGTCGCTGAATTCGAATGTTGTTTTGATGGGCAAAATTGTTGTAAATGAGATGATTATTTGTATGCTGACAGCCAGACCAATGAAAATAGAGCTAAATAAGTGTGAATGACTTCCCTGCATTGATACAAGGTGATTGTCACAAACGTATATGGTGAAAAATAGACATAAACATTACATGACTTTATATAATTTGATTACCTCCCTTTGCAAATATAATGAAAATGGCTATTGGGTCTTTTAATTTGAGTACAATGCACCTCACCTACCTCAAATCTGCAGCCGGGAGGAAGATGAAAATAACTAAGGTAACCTGCAGAATATCACCTGCCCGTGGTTCATTCCGACAAGGGGGGGGGGGGGGGGGGGGGGGGGGGGGGGGGATTGATATCCTTGCTTTTTGTCAATTCGCCACCTCAGCAAAACTTACAATTCCATCACGTGCAGGTTACCGAGGATGATCGAAAACTACAGAGGATATCCGAATACTGGGACAGTTTCACAGAAGATTTCAAGCGCAGAAAATGCGAAAGAAAAAGATAAAATGACAATAATTCACAAAAAATAATTTTTTTTTAAATTATCACAATTCAACAGAAAAGTTAGTACTGTCTGTTGTTACTTTTTTATTGTTAATTAGTAAAAATTATTATTTACTTTTAAAAAAATTAAATATTTCAAAATCATTAAAAAATGTTCAAGTTTCATGAAACAAACTATAACATACTGACAGAGCCTACATTGACCTAATTATTGAACGACCAATCATGAGAGGTGGCGAATTGACAAGAAAACATCCCCGTGATCCAGAGCAATGACCTCGTTCGAAAACAATACAGTTATTTACACTTTGTATTTATTTCACAAGTTTTATTTGTATATATTCATGTTATCGAAGGTTCAGTTCAGAATTGGATCGGTAAACAATTAAGAAATGTTACATCATGCATGCAGATATATAGGCGCATGCACGAAAAATATAGCTAAGGGTGGCGAAAACACAGGTAACCAGGCTACATGCAACGGTATTCGGGCTCTTCAATGTACAAGTCACAGATACAGAACCACCTACATGTATAGTTGGTATCCGCTTGCAATGCGGGTTCAATCCACGGCCAGGTCAAACCAAAGACAAGAAAAATTGGTATTTCAGGATTTCGGGTTTGCATTATCCTTGATCCACAAACTCATCGATGATCGTCACTTATATCTCCAATGTTGGGGCACTCATGTGAATTGTTTCTATCAGGTATGTTTCACGAATGTACTTTTGTAAATATGGATGCGGATGTGTCTGGTTTGTCTTATTCAGGATAGAGTGACTTTGAAATTACTTTGACGCCATGCGTCCCTGTCAGAGAGATTTTTATTTATTTATCTGAATCCAAACCAATGCTAGCTCAGTACAATGTATAAGACTTTTATTAAGAGGTTTTTATTTACGGAACAAGGGGGTTATTTACTAATCTGGATCCCAACTAACGGACATAAATAGAGGAGATTTTTATATACTAATCTGAATCCAAACTAACCATGACAGATACAATTGTATAATAATAATTTTGACGAAATATTTGTGCAGACGCCACGCTTTAACATGAGAGATTTATATTTATAAATTTGGTTCCAAACCAATGGAATCTCCATAAAAGAGAATTTTTATTTATTTACTCTTTTCAATTTGGAAAATGATTTACTGAATGGATTTTTTGGAAAGCTGATCTGTATCACACAAAATAAATGTCATGGCATAAAATTAAAATTCCAGAAGCGCCTTTCAAAATTGACAACTGCTATTTACATTTTCAACTGCAACTTTCAGATTAATAAACTTTTTAATTTAATCGTTTTAAATGCTAATATATTACGCTGAATTTAAAGTACTAAGGGTAAATAAACTGCGATAAGTCATTAACACAAAAATGTATTTTAGTATGGTAATAAAAAATGGGGGGTAGCGAAAATGTACTGGTAGCCAAACTGACAGGCTGGAACACAACAGGATAGGGAAACGTCCAGTAACCTTTCCATGACATCTTGGGCCTTCCAGGCTCTCGTGTCCCAATAACCTGTGTGCTACAGGCTGCCATCACTGCTCCGCTAGATCTCTCTACATGGCCGTACCATCGCAGCCTTCTTTCCCTCAAGATGAGGTGCAGATCATCCAGACCAAGCTGTACAGGGAGCTCGTTTGACCTGGTGGTGGCAATGTCCTGTGGCTTGATGTTGCAGATCTGTCTAACCATCGCACGATCATTTGGTAAGAGACGTTTGAGATTTGACTCAGACAGTGTCCATGTCTCTCTGGCGTGGAGCATCATACTCCTCACACAAGTGCTGAATACTCTGCCCCATGTTTGGTATGAGATATGTTGTGATGTGAGGATTGGTAGCAACTCCTTGAATTTTTTCCATGCAGCTTTGATGGAGAGAAGTATAGGGCTGTGCATCGTCAGTTCTTTCCTTCACGATTCGTGTCCTGATATTTCATTTTAACGATGATACATATCATGATACGTATTGCCTGTGAGAATTAAAGGTGATATGTATTGCAATATTTAAGTCGTGATACAATACGTATCATTATGCAGACTTTTAAATATAAACACAACAGTTGTTAGTTTGCAGCCACTCTGGTTGTTTAAATCAATATGTATATATGTTAACAACTATACGTAATGTAAAAAGTATGATGTTGGAAGAGGTATTTTCCCTTCAAAAAGTATATAATGATACGGTCATGTCAGTTACTTTAAATTGGATGTCTGCAAAACATTCAAACCCATTTTTGATTCTAATTAGACACTTTGTTATAAAGTGTCATATTAAGTGTAAATCGTGATCCACAATATTTAACACTCCTATCGATGCATCACAGGGCTGATGAATGTATTGCATCACATTATAATTTATATTGCAAGATTCATTTACAAGCCGATACAGACATCGGCGCCTAAGAACATCGCAATGCATCCATGCATCGAGAAATCGTTACACCACTAGAGAAGTAATAAATAGAAATAGAAGAAGTAGAAAAACTCTCTGCCACATCATGTGGTCAGTGCTGACTCCATCTCAGGATTCAGGTCTGCACTGGCCACATGGACTGTACCTTCGGCTACACATGCTTCTCTTTTAACCATCGGTCCATCACTAACACTCTTTTTTCCTATGCACAACAAACCATGTACATAATGTACGCTACTAAAGTCGTTTTTTAAGGTTTTAGGTTTTGCACTTTCACTAGCAAATGCAGGGCATCTCTTGGGTGGATTGAGTAGCTCAAGATTTCCCAGCATTTCTCTTTCCTTTTAAAGCCCCACATATGGCCATTATTTTCAAGTTTGAATGTTTGCCATTATTGAAGAAGTTAGATCCAGAATTTAGTTTTCAACTGCTGCGGGTGTTCCAGTTGCTGGGGTAGGCAGCAGGTGGCTAGAAGTTCTAACACCCAATCTCCACTCCACTCTATTCAGTGGATCAATGTCGCCAAGGTTGCATACATCCATGTCAGCCCTGACACTTCCAAACCATGTCTGTTTCGGTCTCCCATGCCCTCTGGAACCAGGAATTGGCAAACTGCTTGGATAAAGAAATATTTCTTATCATATGGTATATATGAGGACTGGAGAAATATTTAAAGGTGTTAAAGGCACATTCATGGAGTAATGGGTTAAAACTTATATAAGTACTCTAGTATTTTTTTCTCCCAGGGATAACAGAATACTGAAGTATGCAGGACTTCGAGGAGGGACCTCTGCGCAGAGTTTCCAGAAATCAGCGAAGGAAGTCAGCATCAAATAAAAAGCATCCCAGGGAAAGTAAAACTGAAACAAAGGTAATTATAGATAAGGTAGTTTTCATTGCTTTTACGTTTTCTGTATAAAAGTCATCTCTAAATGACCATTTGTGTCAAAGGGTGGTAAACCATCAATCATTCATTCTGCATCAAAGTCTAGCTGTTTCTTGTAGTTCATGGAAATTCTATTAAGTAGCTCACTGTTCAGGATTGGTAACTCTTCTGTCAGATTAGTCATTACTAGTTTATCCTATTGTCCCATCTGCTGAACTAGGGGCCCGTCTTACTAAACGTCGTTCAACAAATATTGTCGGAACTTCCTAATAATTAGTTATTTCTCCATCTAATCCTGTCTTGTGACACCTCTTTTGAATCGTCTTTTCAAGACGATTCAAAAGAGATGCCTCAATACAGAATTAGATGGAGAAATCAGTAATTAGAGGTATTTAAACGTTTTGGCAGCAGGCTTACAACTGTTTTTGTCGTACGACGTTTAGTAAGACGGGCCCCTGGGCTTCAGATAAGAGTGACTTAACTGAACAAATCCAACATTGTCTGTCTAGTCAGGACCAAACCTTATGGTGTCACCACTAGTTAGAATTGTCTCTTTGAGACGACTCTAATGAGTAGTCGCACTATAGGAGTTTAAAGCAGACATAAAGATTTTAGTTTTTGGAAATGCTCCCCTTATCTGGAGTCCTGTGAATTCATTTGATTTGCAGTTGTCTTACCCTTATTGTTTATGCAGCTCAAAGGATCAACTGATGTTGTAGAGGATAAGGCATGCTGCAAAGGTGATAAGTCTCCTGTTACTTCAGAATGGTTTGCTAGCAGTTTCCATGCATCAAAGTCTTCTACACCTAAGGTAAGACCTCTTATTTAACACATTACCCCATAGATATACATTTATACCGGTACATTTTTACGCATTTTATTTTTCCTTCACTGAAGATAATAGTTCCAATTTATACAGTTGTGAATATTTATCATAAGAAATAGTTTCTGTATCCTAGAAAATGATAGCTTAAAGCAAGTAGAAAGTAAAGCAGAACGTGCCTTAATTCTCATTCTGCTTTACGATACTGCCAACCTGCTTTAAGTGGTCAATATCTTTAAAACAAAACAAAAAACAAGCTATGGGGTATTGCTTAAACCATGTTGTGACTACTCATTAAAATCATCTTGAAGAGATGATGTTACTGATTGGTCACACTCTAGGGTTTGGTCTGTATGAAAGACTTTTAGTATTTGAAATACTAGCTTATCTTAAGCTACAGTCAAAACTCGATACTTTGAACTCTCTTAAATCCATCGTACCAGTATTTCATAACTTGAATTTTGATCTCATATTTATAATTATGTCTAACATACCCGTATTTCAAAGTTAAAACATGGCTTAAGTAACTTTGAAATATGGGTATGTTCAAACTAATGTGAGTTCAAATTCTCGAGTTTTGACTGTATATCTTTTCAGACTCGTCGAGACAAAAGAAAGATCTCTGAGTCAGACTGTCTTGACACAAGTGATGCTCTGTTTGCTGAACTCGACATTGAACAGCTTGTGTCTCAGTCAGACAAAATTGTGTCTCAGGCAGACAAGACAGCAACATCCAAAACAGACAAAGCTGGAGCTCACCAAGAGAACTCGTATATAAAACAAAGCAAGAGTGTACCTCAAGATAGCATATTAAAAGAAAGTAACAGATTGTCCAATCTCAATAGTGAGAGGAGCTATAAAGATGGTGGAGCAGTAGATGTCTCATTGTCAGAGTCAATGCACAGTCAGTATTTCCCAGCCAAGTTTGCAAATTACAAACCATCTCAGGGCAGTAAAGGTTGCGAAAAAAGAGAAATTATTGTAGAGAATACTGTGACTAGTAAAAATGGTGGCTGTGATACATCATTCAGTTTTTCTTTTGTTGAGGCAGTGAGTGATGTCTGCAAAGAAAGTGTCTCCTCTACAGATAGAGTAAAGAGGAAATCATTCAGTTCATATGTAATAAGGCCAGTGTCAAAAAACTGTGCATCGGCGGACGACTCCATGTGTCTTTCTAAAACAGAATGGAACACAAGGGAAATAGTGTCTAGTACCCAGCTCTGTGATACTCAAGACAAACAGCATGCCAGGTACCGGTGTACCCCATTCAAACAATCCACCCAAGCTGAAGATGAAAGACAGGAGGAATTTGACATAACTTTATTGAAAGATCATGAGAGCGAGTCAAAAATTAGGTGTACTCCGTATGTGAGGGATGCTCATGATGGCACACAGTTTGTAGGTGACTCTAAAATCAGGTGTACCCCATACTTCAAAGGTAAACAGTATTACGGCGAAACCCTCTCTAGACCGGACACTCATCCAACAACACATTCAGCCTCTATACTCTTTCCTCCATATAAGCTCCTTTTAGCACACTCAAATATTCCACCACTGAAGAAAACAGTTTCAATTTATACCATCATGAAACACATGCAATAGATATTTTCTATGTCGTAGCTGATTGTAGCTTAGTTAAAGCAGGCTGAATGTAAAGCAGAATGCGCCTTAGGGAGCATTTTGCTTTATTTTCAACCTGCTTGAAGTGGTCATAAGTTTTCAAAACTTGAAATAGGCTATGGCGTAAAGGATTAATGCGGAATGAAACTGAAAGTAAGACTAAAAGCTCCCTTTGGGAGCTCAGTCTGTCTTTTATTCTGCATGAAGTAGTCGCATGTCTTTTGTTGTTTACATTCTGTTCCAAAGATTGACCAGTTTAGAGAGGTTTTACTGTTTTATAATATACAGTCAAAATTGTATGAAGCAATCATTGAAAAGAAGATAATTATACTGGTACAGCAAAATGTCTCTTCAACAACACTCAAATTAACCCTTTCCCCCATAGCCTATTTCTACCGTAGTTCTGAAGACAGGTGACCAATTGAAACAGGTTGAAAAGGCATATTCTGTTTTACTTTCAGTTTTATTTAACCCCATACTAGTACTCCATATATACACATTTTTATACATTTAATTTATTCTTCCATAGAAGAAAATAGTTCTATGTTATAGTCATGAATATACATGTATATCGTAAGAAATAGAAAAATTTATCAGTAATGCAGAAAACTTATTAATAGTATTTTTGCATTACTGTTATCCTGCAGTACTTTGCGTGTATAATTAACCCTTTACCTGATATAAGCGGCTTTTAGCGTGTTTGATTTATTCCTCCACTGAAGAAAATAGTTCAAATTTATACAGAGATGAACATATAGCATAATAAATATTTTCCTTATTCTAGTAGGTGGTAGCTTAAAGCAGGCTGAGGTAAAGCAGAATGCGTCTTAAGGCGCATTCTGCTTTACCTTCAACCTGCTTTAAGTGGTCACCTGTCTAGAAACAGGCTTTTGGGTAAAGGGATAAGCATAAGCCCTTGTCTTATTTTCTGCAGATGGTCAATCACAGCTTATTACAGTGACACAGGACAGGTCAAACAGTGGACAGCTGGAGGATTCACAATTACTGTCCACAGCCCACTGCCAGCGAGACCAGACCCTGGACCCTTACATAGACAGACCCCTACAGACCCAGACTGACTCCCAGATCCCAGCCACCGGTCTTTGTGACATGACAGGGCTAATAGTAGATACACAAAAACAAACTGAAAAGGATCAGAATATATCTGGGGACTGTGATATTTTCAGTGATAGTTTACATGACTCAATTTTAGTGACTCAGGTTCAAGAATTACACAATGATCACTTGTGTGAAACACAAACGGGTAACAAGCATTCAGAACCGTGTTCTCAAACAAAGATAAAGATTCATACTAATGAACAAGGTGGTAAAGCTTCAAGTAGAAAACTGACTGAAAGTGATACTGCAAAGACAAAACCTGACAATAGAAAAAGATCAATAGAAGACGATATAGACAGTATTTTCCTGCAGTCTCAAGAAAGACGACAAACCAGAAAGAAGGCAAGAAATTCACTCAGCGAGACACACTCAAATGATTCAAGTAGGGAAGATACTTGTGTCTCAAAATCAAATTGCTCATCACGTGGCAAGGCAGCTAATGCTGGTTCTGAAGCTAGTCACATTCAAGTGGAGGCCGTGTCGTTTGGAAGTAAGGTGAAATCTGGCTCTGTGCACAAAGGCCTCCCAGACCCCGTCTTACCTAAAACACCAGGCACTAGTTCATTGCAAGAGAGAATCAAAAAGAAACTGAAGGTAATCAATATGGTATTCTGATTGGTTAAATCCATCGAACTGTAGCAGAGAAATATTTTCTTTTTTCTAGCAGATGTTACCTTAAACCAGGCTGAAAGTAAAACAGAGTAAAAGGCAGAATGTACCTTTCTGCTTTACTTTCTGCCTGCTTAAATTTTAAGTGGTCGCATATCTCCAATACAATTGTTTTACTTTCACAGTGCTTTAACCCTTTGAGCCCTAGTCCCGCATATAGGCGTCCTTTTCAAACAGTATACATGTGAAAAGTTCACTTGTCCTATGCAAACAGTGAATACCCAGATCAGAGGGCTCCTTACGGAGCCCTCTGATCAGGGTCTTCACTGTTTGTCATAATGCCAAACATTGACAAAAACAACCCTTAAAAGTCAGAAATGGACTAGACTAAAATGGAAACTGGGATTGTCCATTTGAAGTTTTAGGGAGGAAAGAGTTAATCAGTCACCTGCCTCAACCCTTTCCCCCATACAAGCGCCTTATAGTGGATATGAATTATCCCTCCGCTGAAGAAAACAGTTCCAATTTAATTAGTCATGAATAAATATTATAGGGAATATTTTCTATATTCTAGCACTGGATAGCTTAAAGCAGGATGAAAGTAAAGCAGAATGTGCCTTAAGGCCCATTTTGCTTTACTTTCAACCTACTTTAAATAGTCACCTATCTTCACTACTAGAAATAGGCTAACAGGTAAAAGGTTACGGGGTAATGTTAAACACTTAATGATCAATATTATTTTGTGGTCATAATAGAGATATGATAGTTTACTGTACAATAATTTAATATTGTTTGTTTTCATTACATTTGTTTAGCTGTGATTGGCTGTAATTCCATGAAAAAAATAAAATTTAGGCCACACCTTGTCAGGACTACTTTCCCTTAGTCCAACTGCTCTTCACAAGCGCTGCATGAAGCAGGATGCCAAATGACGTCATTGACGTCGGCGTTACTACATAACAACGTCGCGTTTTGGCGGAAAATATATATGGCGGAGGGACTACAACCTACGTTTTAAAAGCGTTAAAAAAGAACATTCGCGTCAGATTCTTTATTTAACTACTTTCTTAAATTCAGAAGTGATATTAAATTATAAGGAATAATATTTCTCTCATGCATATGATATGCTATTACAGGATAATGCTGGACAGAAGAGTCCTACAGCCCCAGGGTCTATGATGGAGCAGCTGCGGGAGCGGGTACTAGAGAGGGTACAGCTAGAGGCAGAGATGATGAAAGCCCAGCCAGTCAGCGATATAGGCCCGTTCTATGGGCTGCCTTCTAAAGTCAAACAGTTGTTTCAAATTCACAGAGGAATATCAGCTCTGTATTGTAGGTATTCTCGTTGATTTGTCAATTTGTTTCAACATTTGAAATTGACACCAGAGCTCTATATTACTTACATGGGAAGTACTTTAAGTTTAACCCATTAGGCCATTACCCTATAAATATGCCTTTTCCGCCTTTCTTTTATTCCTCCACTCTCGGAAATTCCTTTTCCCAAATTCATAGTGCTTGGCCAACAATGAAATGCTTGCTATTAATAAGTTGCTAATGCTTATTACATGGACCTATGGTGAACAAAGTTATGCTTCCCAATATTTACTAGTATTTTACAAACATTTAACCCATTACCCCATAAAGACACATTTTTATGCCCCCGGCATCGACAGATGCGGGAGCATATAGTAATCGTCCTGTCCGTCCGTCCGTCCTTCCGTCCGTCCGTCTTTCCGTCCGTCCGTCCGTAACCAGGTTAAGTAGATTTTACCGTTTCGTCTAGCATCAACACCACTTATTCAAATGCTTAGATACTTATACAGTTGTTGCCTTGGACCATTCCCTAGCCACCAATAATACCCAACCTTGATTTTGACCTTGACCTTGACCTAATTTGGACTTAGAATATTTTGAATGGGCTATTTCTTGGTTAACTAGATTTTACCGTTTCGTCTGGCATCAACACCGCTTACTCCAATGCTTGGATACTTATACAGTTGTTGCCTTGAACCATTCCCTATCCATCAATATCACCCAACCTTGATTTTGACCTTGACCTTCACCTAATTTGGACTTAGAATATTTTGAATGGGCTATTTCTTGGTTAACTAGATTTTACCGTTTCGTCTAGCATTAACACTACTTACTACAATGCTTCTATACTTATACAGTTATTGCCTTGGACCATTACCAACCCACCAGTAATACCCAAGCTCAGTTTGACCTTGACCTTGACCTAATTTAGACTTAGAAAAGATTCAGAATATATTGTCAAGGATGCCACCGGGGGCATAAGCGTTTATTGAACGCGCAGTCTTGTTATGCCTTTAAATTATTTCTCCACTGAGGGAAATAGTTCCAATTTTTACAGTTTTAAAATGTGTGATAAGAACAATTTTCTATATTCTATAAGATTGTGTAGCTTAAAGCAGGCTTAAAGTAAAGCAGAATGTGCCTTAAGGCACATTCTGCTTTACTTTCAACCTGCTTTAAGTGGTCACCTATTTTAAAAATTAGAATCAGGCTATTGGGTAATGGGTTAAATGAAAAGTCTCTTTCAAAGCTATCCCATAGATTCTATGATTTATTATTTGGTCTTTGCTGTGATTTCAATTTTCATTTCAAAATCTGTAAAGTTAACCCATATCATTATGTTTTCGCTTTCATGCTTTTACTCATAACATGTTGGAGTGTGTTTTTATATCCTGACAGATGTCAGCTTGAAGAAGAATAAAGAAAAAGCAGAAAGCTCATATAAAAGCTTTCTGACTTACTTTCTGTTTCAGATTGCTTAATGCAAACGCCTGTCTTAACTCATTGTTCCATAGTGATGAGTATTATCATCCCTTACAAACAGTGTACATTGTACTTGTAAAGAGTACATTAATTTTGTTCTTTGCAAACAAGTGTAGACCCATATGAGAGGGCTTCTAAAGGAACCATCTGATCAGAGTCTGCACCATTTGTCATTTTGCAATATATTGCAGAAAACAACCCTTAATAGTCATAAATGGACTAGACTTTATTGGAAACTGGAACTGTCTATTTATAATTACACATATTTTGGTGCTGAATGGTATAACCCATTACCCCATAAATACGCCTTTTTACGCCTCTGCTTTATTTCTCCATAGAAGAAAATAGTTCAAATTTATACAATCATAAATATGCATCATAAGTAATATTTTCTATATTCTGGCAGATGGTAGCTTAAAGCAGGCTGAAACCTGCTTTAAGTGGTCAATTATCTTCTATACTGGAAACAGGCTATGGGGTAATGGATTAAAAAGCTGTAAAATCTACAAAGAAAAGGGTTACTATAATCTTTTATTGTAAATTCTAATTTAAAGGTGTAAAAATTTATTATTTTATGTTGTGTTGTATTGTTTCAGCTTGGCAAGAAGAATGTTTGAATCTGCCTGCTATAAAGGAGCGTAAGAACTTGGTGTATTCTCTGCCCACTAGTGGAGGGAAGACTCTTGTGGCGGAGATTCTCATCCTGAGAGAGCTGCTGTGTCAGAAGAGAGATGCCTTGTTGATTCTACCCTTTGTATCCATTGTACAGGAGAAGGTAAGAATCAGGGATGCCATTTCTCCGGAATTTTCCTAAATCTTCCAATTTTTTTCTACGACATGATAGCTTAAAGCAGGCTGAAAGTAAAGCAGAATGCGCCTTAAGGCGCATTCTGCTATACTTCCAGTCTGCTTTAAGTAGTCACATGCCAACAAAACTAGAAATAGGCTATGGGATAAAGGTACGATTCGTAAAATCGCACTTGAAAAATGCAAATTTGGAAATCTTAGGATTTTTCATGTCAACTTATGACAGCCCTGAAGAATGAACAAAACAATTTTGTATCTATCAAAGTCAAACGTGCAAATCACTTATATCCAACTGTTTTTAACCCATTACTCCATAAAGATCCCTTTTTATGCTTCTAATTATTTCTACAGAAAGGAAAGTAGTCCCTAGCTAGGAAGTCTTCAGGTTTTGAGGAGTCTGGGTTATAAGACGGATGTCTTTCGTATCTGGCTTATAGTCAGGTAGTGCCTGTTTACCATCAATGGCAATGCAACGCCTCTATTCTGCCACTTGTAAACAGAAAATGCACCTTATTGAGCAAAACAATACACTAGTGAAGTGATAAGTACTGTGTTCATGCATAATTCATATCCTTATAGCCAATATCTATAGCAGTTAATGAATTCTGCCACCCATAAAAATGTTTTACTTGTATATACCTCTGTAATCACATCAGTGTTTAACCTATTACCCCATAGATACACCTTTTTATGCCTTTAATGTATTCCTCCAGTAATGAAATAGTTTCATATCATGTCATCATGTATATAAATCATAAGAAATATTTTCTCTTAGTCTATTCTAGCAGATGGTAGCTTTAAGCAGGCTGAAATTAAGGCACATTCTGCTTTACTTTCAATCTGCTTTAAGTGGTCACCTATTTTCAAAACTAGAAACAGGCTATGGGGTAATGGTTTAAAACTTACATTGCTTCACATGATCTAAGAAAGAAAAGTGTTTTAAATAGCATAAAATACATGTAGTACTTATTGTATATTTGATTATGTTAGGTGAGAAACATGGCCCAGTTTGCAGTGGACCTGAACTTCCATGTGGAGGAGTATGCTGGCAGTAAGGGTAGATTTCCACCTGTCTTTAGAAGGCAGAACAACTCTCTGTTCATAGCCACCATAGAGAAGGCTCACTCCATCACAAACAGTCTAGTAGAGATGGACAAGATGGACAGACTAGGCTTGGTAGTGGTGGACGAGGTAAGTGACAGTACTTGTGAAGTATCAAGGCTCCAGATAAAAGGGAGATAATGTCCAACTTCGATATCTCGATCTCGCTTAACTGGTATTATCCGATTGTTCGACACATGAACTGCATTATTTCATGCTAGGTTAGGTCGAACATACCCATATTTCAAAGTTTGAAATACGGGTATGTTCGATTAAATCAAGTTCCAGATATCGAAGTTTGACTGTACTATACAAATCCAACATTTTCCCTAGAATCATTGCCGCACAAAACCCTATAGCATTTCTACTCAATAGAAACGTGTCAAAGAGACTTTTCTAATGAGTTGTGACACCATAGGGTTTAATGCAGAAATAAAAGTTTTAGATTTTGAAATACTCAACTTATCTGGAGCCCTGTAGTATGGAATTTGTGCCAATTCTCCAAAATGTTTCATGTGGGGACAATTCCAGCTGGTGTACGGAAGGTCATTAGGTCTTCCCCCACCTCTAATTAGCTGGAAGTCTTGATGTAACTGATCTGTTGTTACAGTGACGTTAAAATATAACAAATCAAAGTTTAACTAGCTTTAAATCTTGGATCATACATTCAATCATAACAAATCAAAGTCTAAGTTTGAAAAGTTCTATATGTTTGTGTCTTTTACAGTGTGCATATAAAGCTTACACATGTCCAATGTCTGTACTGTCTTTTTGCAATTTATTAAATAGACTAGAATGGTTAGAAACTGGAACTGTACAATAAAAGTTTTAGGAGTCAATGAGTTAATCTCTAGAGAGGTGTCAGATTAATGCATGATAAACTAATGCAGAAAGCTTCTGCATTATAGCAGGACTCCAGATACAGG
Organism: Gari tellinella; assembly: GCA_922989275.2. Classification (NCBI taxonomy): domain Eukaryota; kingdom Metazoa; phylum Mollusca; class Bivalvia; order Cardiida; family Psammobiidae; genus Gari; species Gari tellinella. The sequence goes on from OV277866.1 coordinate 55,822,449, forward strand.
GAGTATTTCAAAAACTAAAATCTTTATTTCTGCTTTAAACCCTATTGTGTCACTACTCAGTAGAATCGTCTCGAAGAGACGATTCTAATGAGTAGTAACACCATAGGATTTGGTGCTATAATAAGTGAGAAAATATTGGTTTTGTTCAGTTTACTCCCTCTTATCTGGAGCCCTGTTATACGTGTAGTTGTCATGCATAAAGCAGTGACTTATGTAAGCAAGTTTTCTCACTAAAACTCTCACTGTGTTGTAGCTTCACATGATTGGAGAGGGAGGCAGTCGTGGGGCCACTCTGGAGTCTACTCTGATTAAGATCATCCATGCTGCAGGTAATGTCTTCAAACATCTGGGTCCAAGGTTATAAAGCGTTTGAGCTGAGTCTGAGTGTGTTCTCAAGCATTTGATTGGTCAGATTTGAGCCTAGGCTCAAATCTGACCAATCAAATGCTTGAGAACAACTTCAGACTCATCTGAAAAGCTTTATAACCTTGGACCCTGACACCATGCCATTTCAGCAATGCTTAGATATTTTGTGTCTACAGAACTCTGAAATAAATACTTCCATGCCATGGCAAATTTCCTTTATCTAACTAATGCAGCATATTGAAGTATATCTCTGTTTAAGACAGGTGACTGGTAAAAGCAAGATGAAAGTATTGTAAAAAAGAAGAATTTGAGGCTTTATTTTCATCTTGCTTGCATTGGTATTTAACCCAATTCTCCATTATAGAAGTGATTTTTAGTGTATTGAATATATTCCCAGAGTCATAAACAAGTACCAAAAGAAATATGTTCTATATCGTAGCTGATGGTAGTTTAAAGCAGTCTGAAAATAAAGCAGAATGCGTCTGAAGGTGCATCCTGCTTTACTTTCAGCCTGCTTTAAGTGGTCACCTATCTTCAATACTAGAAATGGTTCATGGAGTAAAGGGTGAACACTGTCAATAAACTTTTATTTGAGTGCATTTATCGGAATACTATAGAATAGAAGTATCCTATTAAGGCAATTATGTAGAAGGATAGTAAAGTTTTCTTATTATAAAGTAATAATATAATCAGTAATTAAGGACTGTATTCCTTGTTGATTATTCAAGTAATATATTCATGCAACATTTAGCTACACATATTTGTGTTGTGGACAACTATCCACAATGTCTTGGTCATCCTGTACCAAGCAACAACCTTGATTAAACGTTACATTTTGGTGTACTATTTAATGTTCCCTTAACTCATAGCCTTAAACAGTTTTAATGGAAAATTCCAGTTTCCATTATTGACTGATTAGGGTTGCTTTGTGCCATAAGTTGCTAAATTTCAAACAGTGCATAGGGGAGCTCTCTGATCTTGGTATACACTGTTTGCATAGGACAGTTGTAAATGATGAGTATACTTGTTGCTAGGGCTCAATGTATTAATAGGAGACTGATCGCATTTTTGTTTTCTTTTCAAAACAAGACTGCTTCATTAAAGTGTAGAAAAAGGCAAAACTTGTGTATGAATATGTATGCTGTTATTTCAGGTCCTGCCCAGATCATTGGCATGAGTGCTACACTGAGCAATATACAAGATCTTACCCAGTTTCTGGATGCACAGATATACTCCAGTGACTTCAGACCGGTTAGTAACAATCAATTGTAGGTACAGTGGGAAATGCAGTGAAACGTCTCTAAACCAGACACTTACAAAACAACATTTTTATGTCTCTAAGCCAGTTGGTAATAGGTGGTAGTGTAATGCAGGATAAAAGAAAAACAGAAAATTTTCTATATCCAGACAGGTGGCTGCTTAAACACAGTGAAAAACAGTATGAGTGTAGAGGTTACTGGAAAACGAAAATTATAAAGAAAGCTCTAATCATAGCAATTTCTTACATTCTGACAAGTGACTGCCTAAAGCATGCTGATTTTAAAGCAGAAATCTCCCTGTAAAGGCTCATTTTAACAATATTTTGCAAAATGGCAGTGCAAAGCCTGCTCAGAAGGTTCCTGCAAGAGTACTATGAGTGCCATGTATATCTAATATGCCTTTAAAGAAAGAAACACTCACCTTGAAATTTTTGCTTAAATGTATTGTAAATGATGCTGGGCAAGGTTACAATGTTGCACTTATCTCTGTCAACATTGACCTGCCAATACAAATTTTGAATAGGATGTCAGTTATGTACAATTGTTGTTAAATCAAAACATTGCTTGGTCTTGCATCGATATATGAGCCAATTATATATACCTCACACACATGCGTATGTATTGAGCTTTGTATTATATTATATATTTGTGTATGGGCCGGAGGCCTAATTGCATAATAAAATATTGAATTGAATTGAATTATGATCAGGGTCTATGCTGTTTACAAAGGATAAGTGTACTCTTCACAAGTACACTGTTTGTTTATGACGTGTATATTTGTTTGCTTGGGTTAAATGTGTTAAGCGTTCCATTGCATTAAGCATGCTATTGCTTGTTTCAGGTGAAGTTAACAGAGAACATCAAGCTATCAGACAACATCTATAAAGTAGACACGACTGCTAAATGTCCAGAGGATCAGATTATCCATGACAGAGTCACCTGCTTCCAGGTCAGTTAGTAGGCAATGTCTATATAGACTAGCAGCTTTGTGCTGTTCAATTTAGTTAAACCATTAGCCCATAAAAACACCTTTTTACGCCTTTTACTTATTCCTCTACTGAAGAAAATAGTTTCACTTTATACAGTAAGGAGTATGTATCGTAAGAAATATCGTAAGAAATCGTAGCAAATGGTAGCTTAAAGCAGGATGAAAGTAAAGCAGAATGCGCCTTAAGGCACATTCTACTTACTTTCAACCTGCTTTAAGTGATCACCTGTCTTCAAAACTAGAAACGAGCTATGGGGTAATGGGTTAAACTTGTTAAATGTGACCACTGAGTGAAATAGCTTGGTGTTCTAGAAAGACAAGTTTTTTTTCTCAATGCAGATATACGTAGAATTCCTGTAATGACTCTTTACCATAATCGTTACAAAGGAAAATTCAGTGATGCTGTTAGATATAGGTGACAGCCTTAACAAGATTTATTAACATCTTGCTTTAATCAGCCACCTGCCATGAACACAATTTTATAAAGGCGGTTTGCACTTTTGTCTATTGGAGAAAATGGTTAAAGCCTCTTTACCCCTGAAAGCAGTACAAAAATTGTCATCTTTACTGACCATTAACCACCGTATTGAATGGATTTGAACTAGAGAAAAAGTTGAAAATTTCAATGCATTTCTCAACCTTCCATATCAAACTAAGTGTCAGAACTTTTCTGTTTGTTTTCACAGTACCCACCAGAGATGGAGAAGACTGACCCAGATCACCTGCTAGGCCTCTCACTGGAGATCATACCAGATAACTCCTGTCTTATCTTCTGTCCCACCAAGAAAAACTGTGAAAATGTTGCCCTCATGCTCTGTAAACTCATGGCCAAGTACAAAAGGTATGATGCTGTCTCACATTGTCAGTACCGGTAATACAGCTAACTCTTATAACACCATGGACCTGTTTAAAGTATACTCATTACATTTGCAAACAGTGTAGACCCAGATCAGAGGGCTCCTACAGGAGCCCTCTAATCAGGGTATACACTGTTTGCTAATAAAGAGCAGTATTTATTAAACTACCCATCATTCTAAGTAGACTGGTTCTTGTTTTTGCAACTAAAAAGATCCCCCAAAGAAACCTAATAATCTGCAAGAGTTACTTAGTGTTGAAAGAGTAAAATACAGTTATCATCATCAGCCTCCGTCCGTCTCTGTAGACGATTGATTGCGCTCATTTGTTCTGTTTGTTTGGGTGGCTGTAAAGTACAGTACAAATATAGGATAGCTGGCTAAGTGACCTCTCATTGAAATAATGAGATGACAGGTGACCACACAGTTAAGAATGGAAAGAATCCAGAAAACGCCTATCAGATGGTTGCTTAATGCTGGGTAAAAAACAATATTTTCTGCATTATTTTAATCCAAGAAATTATTACCCAATACCCAGAGTGCATTGGTACATATCTTTTATCCAAAAAAGTATTACCCAGAGTGCATTGGCTTTTTAGCTCACCTGAGCCTTCGGCTCAGGGTGAGCTATTGTGATCCCATTCCGTCTGTCGTCCGGCGTACGTCGTCCGTTCACATTTTCAAACAACATCTCCTCTGAAACAACTAACCCGATTTCAACCAAACTTTATCAGAACCTTCAGTAACGAGGGGGAACGAAATCTTGTTCAAAGTTTTTTGCTAGAGTGTGGGACTAGATTTTCTAACATGACCGTATAGACAACTTTTAATGCATAAGAAAATCTTTAAAAATCTTCTTCTCAGAAACCAAAAGGTCCAGACCTTTGCTATTTGGTATGTATCATAACCTAATGATCTTCTATCAAGATTGTTCAAATTTTGACCCCTGGGCCAAAAATTGCCCCGCCCTAGGGCTTATCAGTTTTTCATGGGAAAACCTTTAAAAATCTTCTTCTCTGAAACCGTAAGGCCCAGATCATTTATATTTGACATGTAGCTTTGCCTTATGGTCCTCTACCAAGATTGTTCAAATTATGACCCCTTGATCAAATTTGGCCCTGCCCCGGGGCTTATCAGTTTTATATAGACTTATATAGGAAAACCTTTAAAAATCTTTTTATAGCTATATATATCACAATATTGTCTTGCCCAGTCAGCTTAGATACAATGTTCTCAGGTGAGCGACTTGTGGGCCATGGCCCTCTTGTGTATTACTTATATTCATGTTTCTCCAGTTAGATTTCCCTAAAATTTGAATTTAAGAAATCAAAGCAAACCTTAAAGAAAAGTATAGAAAGATATAAAAAAAAAAGTGTGAGGTAATCTGACAATTCAGCGATATTCTATGGTTACTAACTAAACTAACTAAATCCTGAGTTTATTTGTCAGCTGCTGCGGGTGTCCCTACAGGGGTAGGCAGCAGGCGGCTAGAGGTTCCAACACCTAACCTCCAGGCTTCTCTATTCTGTGGATCAATGCCACCAAGGCTGCATATTCTTATGTCAGCCTCAACACATTCCAACCAGGTCTTCTTTTGTTGAGAGAAAAGTTAAATAACAGAATTATAACTATTATAGAACTTTTAATCCTACATTTTCACTTTAAAAAACAGTAGAAGCTCTCTATTACTACCACTAAATTATGTTAATTATAAGGAGTTTACAACAGGTGACAGTAAAACAGAAAGCTCCTACAGGAGCTTTCTGTTTTACTGTCACCTTGCTTTCAACTGTCACCTGTCTTTTATACAATCAATTAGCCTTCGTTTTAGTGGTCGTAATAGAGGGGTTTTACTGTACATGTATACTCAGTGCTCCAGCTAGGATTTGAATAGGGCAGGGTGCTATTGAGTTTGAGGGCACCTGGATGTGTCAGGGGTGGGTATGGGAGGGGGTTTACCCCCTTCCATAGGTGGGGGTCTGGGGGCCCCCCCCCCCCCAGAAAATTTTGAAAATTTAAACCTTAAAGAAGCCTTCTGGTGCGTTTTCTGACTGGAAATACTGTTGACTCTTTTGTAGGAGAAATCATAAAAAAATGTGTCTGTAATAATCTTTTTATTGCAGATCTGCTTTTATTGTACATGTACGATTTACCACTAAGGCACTTGTACTGAAAAATTTCACCCCCATGTAAACAATTTGTATTGTAAGATAACTTGATATAAAGTTGATCACAATGAATTAATAACAAAACAATGAATACATTAACCCATTACCCCATAAATATACCTTCTAACACCCTAAATCTAATCCTACATTGAAAAAAACCCAATTCCATTTTACTGTAAGTAGGAAATATTTTCTTTATCCTAGCAGATGGTAGCTTAAAGGAAGCTTGAAAACTTAACAACTAATTGAAATAATTATGGTTTTATAGATCAAATAACATAAGGTTTGATGGTTGGGTGTTGACTAGGGAGGAGGTGAAATTTTAATGCCATCAAATTTTCACCCTCGCCCCAACTGAACTTATTTGCAGGCATAGTAGCCTAGGGATAGGAGTTAACACATCAACTATTTGAAACTTACATTATAGTTGATGTGTATATCAAAAGACTTAAGGTTTGATGGTTTGGTGTTGACAAGGGAGGGGGTGAAATGTTAACACCATCAAATTTTCACCCCCCTCTTCCAACTGAAATTATTTTCAAGGCAATGAAACATAGGGATATGAGTAAACATATCACCAAAACTAAATAACTAATTGAAAATAATTATGGTTGATGTGTAGATCAAACAACTTAAGGTTTGATGGTTTAAATTGGTGTTGACTAGGGAGGGGGTGAAATTTTAACTCCCATCAAATTTGCAGGTCATAGTACCCTAGGGATAGGAATAAACTCATCATCAAAACTAAACAACTAATTGAAAAAAAAATTGATGTGTAGATCTAAATGACTAGGTTTGATGGTTTGGTGTTGATGACGGAGGGGGTGAAATTTTAACTCCATCAAATTTTCACCCCCTCCCAAAGTGAAATCATTTGCAGAGCATAGTACCCTAGTGATAGGAGTAAACTCACCATCTAAACTAAACAACTAATTGAAAATATATCTAACTATATTTGATGTGTAGATCAAATGACTTAAGGTTTGATGGTTGGGTGTTGACTTAAGGGAGGGGGATGAAATTTTAATGCCATCAAATTTTCACCCCTCCCAAAATGAAATTATTTGCAGGGTATAGCATAGGCATTCGGCCCATTGGCTATGACACTACTCCTAGCTGCTACAACCCCCTCCACCACCACCAAACGTGGATAAAATACCCTAAAATCTATCCATACATTCAATAATCATCATAAAAGAACATTTCCTGAAGTTTCGTGAAATTTAAATTTTTTTTTTTTTTTTACTAATTTATAAGTAAAATAGTATACATACATGATACGAATTTTTTTTTTTTTTTTTTGAAACTTCTTGAAACATTTGTTAAGGATGTTTGTTGAACATATGGATGTATTTTGACTCATTTTGACAGATTTATGGGGGGTAGCAGCGAGGGGGGGTGGGGGTGTTATAGCTTACGCTCCGAAAACCTGTGGGGTATAGATCCCAAGGGATATCATAGGAATAAACTCATCATCAAAACTAAAGAACTGATTGAAAATAATTGATGTGTTGAATAAATGACTAGGGTCAACGGTTAAATGTTGTTGAGGGAAGGGGTTGAACTTTTAAAGCCGTCAAATTTTCACCCCACCCTCCCTCCCCAACTGAAGACGCTTAAATCAAAGTATCTATGATACATAGATACAAAATAACATCAAAATAATCAATAAAAGAACACAATTGACCAATATTTTGCATATGGGAGAAGTGTTGCCAAACTTTGAGGGGGTGAAAATTTTACGAGGGGGTGAATATTTCGTGAAATTTTAACGAGGTGAAAATTTGATCTGACACCGGCATTAGGACACCTTTTTGGCTATTCACATGCCTTGGGAAGGTGTGGCTGTACTTGTGTAGTAAACATTACTATAATATTATGATAAAATATCAGTTTGGTGCAACTGGGCGTGACAGTCAAAACTGTCAATTACCGATATTGTATCGGATTGGTAAAATTTCAGTCTGAGTTCAGGCCTTTTTCTGGTGCATCCACAGGTCCGTAAAATGGACCATTCCCAATTAGGAATTGTAAAAAATAAAATTTGTAAAAAAAAAAAAAATTTTTTTTTTTTTTTTTTTTTTTTATAATTATATTTTTAAGGCAGGGCGTGATTGATTAGGGCAGGGCGTTGGTAAACAAAGGCAGGGCGCGGCGCCCTTCTAAAAAGGCCTAGCTGGAGCACTGTATACTGATATGACTTTCTCACATAACTACCCTTGTTTAAAGCGAACAACGATGACGAATATCCTTATCTCCAACATGTGTAAGATCACTTTGATGACGTCACTATAACGTCACTATTTATAACGGCAGTTTGATTTCATCGGGATAAAAAAAAATGCATATTGCTTAAAAAATAGCTTAAATCGGTGGTAATGTGAGAAAAAAGAATCTTTCACTCGTAGATGTTCAAGACAAGTTGATCTCAAACTTGTCTAGAATAGAAAAGTTATTAAGCTCGCCAAGGCTCGCTTAATAACATTTCAGTTCTAGACTCGTTTGAGATCAGCTTGTCTTGAACATCGACTCATGACAGATCCTATATTTCTCAGAGAACTATCCAGTATAAAAGAGAAGGAGAGGAAGGCGTTGCTGAAGGAGTTGTACAATGACTCTGATGGGAAGATCTGTCCAGTGTTACAGTATACTATAAGGTTTGGAGTGGCCTATCACCACAGTGGTCTGACTGTGGATGAGAGGAAGCTGGTAGAGGAGGCTTACTCCAGTGGAGTTCTGTGTATGCTGGCCTGTACCTCCACACTGGCTGCTGGTGTCAACCTCCCAGCTAAAAGGTATACAGTGTAATCTTGGAGAACTATACTCCTTTTACCCATACTCTATAGATACCCATATTTACACATTTTTAGCTCACCTGAGCTAGCTCAGGGTGAGCTTTTGCAATACTTGAATGTCCGGCGTTCGTCGTTTGTCGTTCGTCGTCAACAATTTTAGTGTTTACACTCTAGAGGCCACAATATTTATCCAATCTTTCTCAAACTTGCTCAAATTGTAAATTACCATAAGAGTTCGGATGAGTTTGATTATGGTTGAAATCGGATTAATAGGTCAAGAGTAATCTACCTTTGAATTGCTGAAAATGCCATATTTAAGGGTGTTTACACTCTAGAGGCCACAATTTTTATCAAATCTATCTCAAACTTGCTCAGATTGTATATGACTATAAGAGTTCACATGAGTTTGATTATGGTCGAAATCTGATCAATAGGTTGAGAGTTATCTACCTTTGAATTGCTGAAAATGCCATATTTAACAGTGTTTACACTCTAGAGGCCACAATTTTTATCCAATCCATCTCAAACATGCTCAGATTGTATATAACCATAAGAGTTCAGATGAGTTCGATTTTGGTTGAAATCAGACTAATAGGTTGAGAGTTATCTACCTTTGAAATGCTGAAATTGTCATATTTAAGGGTGCTTACTCTCCAGGGGTCACACTTTTTATCCAATCTATCTCAAACTTGCTCAGATTGTATATGACCATAAGAGTTCGATTGAGTTTGATTATGATTGAAATCGGACCAAATGGTTGAGAGTTTTCTACCTTTGAATTGCTGAAAATGTCATATTTAAGGGTGTTCACACTCTAGAGGCCTCAATTTTTATCCGATCTTTTTCAAACTTGCTCAGATTGTATATGACCATAAGAGTTCAAATAAGTGTGATTATGGTTGAAATCGGACCTATAGGTCAAGAGTTGTCTGCCCTTGAATTGCTGAAAATGCCATATCGAACAGCGTTTTCACTTTTGCAACTACAGTTTTGAATGGATTTTGATTTTACTTGCACACAAAGTATATACCTATAAGTTCTCAAAGGAGTGCAATTATTGTAGCAATAGTTATCTGCCCTTGATATACTTTGAAATGCTAGAAAAGGCTTCATTTCAGTATTGTTTAGGCTCTAGTTATCTGCCCCTGATGAAACAGTAAGATCAGGGCTCCAGATAAGAGGTAGTTATTTCAACAAATCCAACATTTTCTCACTCATTTCAGCACCAAATCCTATGGTCTTACTACTTGTTAGAATCGTCTCAAAGAGACGATTCTAATGAGTAGTGACACCATAGGGTTTAATTCAGAAATAAAGATTTTAAGTTTTGAAAAACTACCCTTATCTGGTGCTCTGAAGATAAAGCTATCAAGCTTCAGTACAACAGGTGAGCGATATCTCGGCCTTCAGGCCCTCTTGTATTTATTCTCCCACTGAAGGAAATATTTCGTATTTATACAGTCATGAACATTTACCATAAGAAAAATGTCTTTATCCTAGCAGATGGTAGCTTAAAGCAGGCTGAAAGTAAAGCAGAATGCACCTTAAAGTGCATTCTGCTTTACTTTCAACCTGCTTTAAGTGGCCACATGTTTTCAAAACTACAAACAAGCTATGGAGTAAAGGTTTAAACTGGGAAATTTCTGATAACAACTTTCAAGGTCCGGAACATAATTTGTTTCACTTGCTCACCTTATATATAGGATGGATGGCTGCTGAATGCAGGACAAAAGTAATTAAGCCTTCACCTGTATAAAATAACTGCAAATTCAACATCTCTTGAATAGCTGAGAGATAACACCTCACCTCACCTCCCACCTGTGGTCAGCTACATTTAGCATGACAGCCTGTTTTTGTCTGGCTTGGCTGAAGCAGAAAAAAGCAAGACTAAGGTATTTGATTTCTGTCATCAGAGATTGCAAAAACAATAGCGAAAGTGATGTCATTGTCAAACTTTCAGACATAGCTGCAACAGTTTATTTTTGTTTTTACCCAATTTCTGATTGCAAGAACTTATTCTCTCTGTCCAATTTAATAGCATATAGATGGCAGAAATGAACATTTACAAGCCAACAACTTATTCTCTCTTTTGCTTCTTCATTGTAGAGTTATTTAATTTTGTTGTTTTTTCCCAGAGTGATCCTGCGTAGTCCGTATGTTGGTAGGAACTTTATCAGTCGGAGTCAGTACAAACAGATGTCAGGGCGGGCAGGTAGAGCTGGTATAGACAGTACTGGGGAGAGTATAGTTGTCTGTAAAGCTGGAGATAGAGAAAAGGTGAGGAATACATTCAGTCTAGATAACTTGTATTAACTAAAGGACTAAGGATGTTGAGATAAGTCATGTATATACCTAGTCCTCCATATATTTGCATATCTCCTGAAACAAACTGTAAGTCAGTTGACTGCTGTAATTAAAGCAGAAAGCAATTTTCTGAATTTCTTTAATCTTGCTTTTGCAACCAGCTATATTCAACATCGCCATTGAGTATTCTCTTTTGGCACTAATGTGGAGGAGAGGGAAGATGACTTTAGACTTTAGATAAGGGGAGTGTTTTAAAGCTAAAATCTTTATTCCTGCATTAAACCGTTTCTTTTCGAGTCAATGCTACGGAGTATATGTAGTAACACCATAGGATTTAGTGCTGAAGTGAGTTGTTAGATTTGTGTAGTTTCCTCCTTCTTATCTGAAGCCATGAGTATTGTTTGTTACTGACAGGTACTGTGTTTGTTGAGTGCACCACTAGAGAGATGTCACAGTAGCCTGGTGTATGACGGAGGCAGAGGTATGAGGACATTGATCTTGTCCACCATAGGCCTGAAGGTAAAGATTCTCTACACATTTCTAGCCCATTTACAATACTCCATAAATACACTTTCTTACACCTTTAATTCATTCCACCACTGAAGAAAATACAGTCGAACTTCGATATCTTGAACTCTTTAACTCGAACTATCCGATAGTTAGACATATGAACTGCATTATTTCATGCTCGGTTAAGTCGAACATACCCATATTTCAAAGTTAGCCACGTTTTAACTTTGAAATACGGGTATGTTTGACAAAACAGGTGTCGAGATATCGAAGTTCCAATTTCTACAGCCATGAATATGCAGCGTAAGAAATATTTTCTAAAACCCTAACAGATAGTAGTTAAAAGCAGGCTGAAAGTAAAGCAGAATGAAGCTTTTTGTGTCTTCCTTCATCTGTCATGAGTTGAATGTCAAATTATAACTGCAAAGCAACATCGAGTGTATCAAATGTCTTAATATGCTTTTAGCTGTAAATTAGTTGTGCAAAATAGTTAAGCAAGTAGTAAGTATTTATTATGTATCGTTAACTCTTTCAACATTAAGTAACTCTTGTGGGTTATTATGTTCCCTTGTAGATCTTTTTAGTTACCAAAGTATGAACCATTTTACCTGGAATTATGGGTAGTTTAATAAATACTGGTTTAAATTAGCTAATAGTGTAGACTCAGATCAGAGGGCTCCTATAGGAGGCCTCTTTTCTGGGTTTACACTGTTTGCAAATCTAACGAGCATATTTTAAACAGGTCGAGTAAACTGAACAAGTAAAGCATAATATGAATAACCACAGAAGACATTTATAAAATGCTTTATTTGACATTGTGGAAACATACAGTATATTAAAAACCACAACGCTATTTGAACCACTGTTTCATTTCATGCATAAGAAATTTTTATGAAAAAGGTTTCCAATTGTCAGAGGAAAGTTGTCAAAACATTTACAGATTACGACCACCACAGAAGATGTGTTTAAGTTCATGAGTCGATCTCTAGCCTCCATACAGGAGAAGTCCTTGAGTCTGAGCATTACTGAGCTGTGTCGAGACTGTCTGCAGAAACTGGTAGACCTAGAGCTAGTGGTACAGACTAAGACCCAGTCTGAGGACCCGGAACACAACCTATGTCACAGTCTAGAGGTGACAGACCTGGGAAAGGCAACTGTTAAAGGTATGAGTAGTACTGCTTTAACCCATTACCCCATAGCCCATTTCTAGTTTTGAAGATATGTGACTACTTAACGCAGGTTGAAAGTAGAGCAGAATGCGCCTAAAGGCGCATTCTGCTTTACTTTCAGCCTGCTTTAAGCTATTATATACAAGAATATAGAAAATATTTCTCCAGGTAAATATATATGGCTGTTTAAAATGGAGCTATCTTCTTCAGTGGAGGAATATAATTATGAAAGGTGTTAAAAGACATATTTATGGGGTAATGGGTTAAGCTGTCTTTTATAAAAAAAATTCAATTACTCTTCAGTTTAGTGGTCTTAATAGAGAGGTTTTACTGTATATTATGTTGATTTGGCTTTTCTTTTAAAATGAAAGGTGACACAATGAACACTAGAAAATTATTCATAAATTTGTACATAGAGAACTTTACATTGCTTACAGGTCCTATAGATCCAGAGTATAGTAACAGACTGTATGCTGACCTGAGGAAGGGGAAGGAGTCCCTGGTCATTGCCTCTCACCTACATCTACTCTACCTGGTCACTCCATAAGATACTGTCATAGTTATATATAGAGAACTTTACATTGCTTACAGGCCCTATAGATCCAGAGTATAGTAACAGACTGTATGCTGACCTGAGGAAGGGGAAGGAGTCCCTGGTCATTGCCTCTCACCTACATCTACTCTACCTGGTCACTCCATATGATACTGTCATAGTTATATATAGAGAACTTTACATTGCTTACAGGTCCTATAGATCCAGAGTATAGTAACAGACTGTATGCTGACCTGAGGAAGGGGAAGGAGTCCCTGGTCATTGCCTCTCACCTACATCTACTCTACCTGGTCACTCCATATGATACTGTCATAGTTATATATAGAGAACTTTACATTGCTTACAGGCCCTATAGACCCAGAGTATAGTAACAGACTGTATGCTGACCTGAGGAAGGGGAAGGAGTCCCTGGTCATTGCCTCTCACCTACATCTACTCTACCTGGTCACTCCATATGATACTGTCATAGTTATATATAGAGAACTTTACATTGCTTACAGGCCCTATAGACCCAGAGTATAGTAACAGACTGTATGCTGACCTGAGGAAGGGGAAGGAGTCCCTGGTCATCGCCTCTCACCTACATCTACTCTACCTGGTTACTCCATACGATACTGTCAAAGATGTCACACCATCTTGGTTCATTTACTTTAACCAGGTATGTTTAATCCATAACTCCATAATGATGCATTTGTACAACTTTAATTTATTTAATTTATTTAATACAGTCAAACTTCGATATCTCGAACTCGGTTTTGTCAATATACCCGTAGTTCAAAGTTAAAATGTGGCTTAGCCACGTTTAAACTTTGAACTACAGGTATGTTCGACTGAACCGAACATGAAATAATGTTATTAATGCATCGAAATTTCGGTAAGTTCGAGTTAAGTGAGTCGAGATATTGAAGTTTGACTGTATTTCTACTTTATACAGCCATGAATATGCCCCATAAGAAATGTTTTCTATAACTCCTCCTCTGGAGATAATAGTTCCACTTTATACAGCCATGAATATGAGCCATAAGAAATAGTTTCTACATCCTAGCAGATGGTGCTTTAAAGCACATTCTGCTTTACTTTTAACCTGCTCTTAGAAGTCACCTTTCGTCAAAACTAGAATCAGGCTATGAGGTAAAGGTCTGGTGATCACTTCCAGTCTGTTTGCCTTCTATTTTGTTTTCTTTAGCCCAAGTTTGTATAGGCTATATAGATAATTGGTGAGATCAGACCAGGCACTTGGAAAGCTATCAGTGACCATGGTTAAGCCTCACCATAGAGTAAACTGTTACCTTTTCAAGAGTGATGTGCAGTAAGAGTTCTTTGCATATCATTTTTGGTAACTAACACAATTGGAAATCTTTTAATTCACAGTCATACTTGTATATTAACTCATTGAGCCCCAATGATGCATATAAGCCTCCTTTACCAAATGTATACCTGAAGCGTACACTTGTCCTATGCAAACAGTGAAGTCCCTGATCAGAGGGCTCCTGCAGGAGCCCTCTGACCAGGGACTTCACTGTTTGTCATTTTTCAATTTATTACAAAAAAAACCCAACCCTAAATAGTCTAAAATGGACCAGCCTTTATTGCAAACTTGAATTGTCCATTGGCAGCTTCAGGGGATAATGAGTTAAGCAGCCACTCTTTACAGGTGACGGGTAATGACTAAAGACAGGACAAACATACAGCAGGGAGCTCAAATGGGAGAGTTCTGCTGTACTCTTGTCCTGAGCTATGAATACTGTAAGGAGATTATTTTATGTACAAACTCTCTTTTAAACTCGTGTAAAGTTGTCACTCAAGAGAACACAAATTGTTATTGTAATTGCTTAATGCAGTAGAGCAATAATGTAGAAAGCTCCTAAAGGAGCCTTCTGTATTACTTTTTAACCTGCATTAACTCATAGACCCCTGAAACTTAAAATGGACATTTTCAGTTTACATTTAAATCTAGTCCATTTGTTAATAATTAGGGTAGAATTTAACAGTATTTTACAAAAAGACAAACAGTGTTGACCCTGATCAGAGGGCTCCTTAAGGAGCCCTCTGATCAGGGTCTACACTGTTTGCAAAGGACTAGTGTACTCTTTACAGGTATATGATTATTTAATGACGAGTATACTCATCGCTAGGGCTCAATGTGTTAAGCAGTCACCTGTCCTGAGTGTAATTCTTCTTAATGAAAACTGACTGATGTATTTTCTGCTGTTTGTTATTTTACTTGTGTTCTGTGACTTTCAGATGAGTTGCCTGACAGCCCATGATCTGAAGGTGGCCAGCCTGATTGGTGTGCCTGAGG
Source organism: Gari tellinella (assembly GCA_922989275.2). NCBI lineage: Eukaryota > Metazoa > Mollusca > Bivalvia > Cardiida > Psammobiidae > Gari > Gari tellinella. The sequence goes on from OV277866.1 coordinate 55,837,717, forward strand.
CCTATATAGCTAAACAGGCCTCACAACAGCGCTGTAGACAGGTAAGGCCTTTACTTCTCTATCTCACTGGGTTCATGTAAGGTCCCAATCCTAATTTCAAGATAAAAGTATGTCTATACCCAGCCATGAAATGGTGCATGGCATATAGTGTGACACTTTTAAGTTGGTGTGTACTTCCCATTTGTAAGACGTTTGTGTTTAACACATTCAACCCTAGCAACGAGTTTACTGTTTACAAACAGTGTACCTGTGAGGATTGTCCCATGCAAACAGTGTAGACCCTGATCAGAGGGCTCCTCAAGGAGCCCTCTGATCAGTGTCAACACTTTGTCATTTTGAAATATATTGTTAAAATCAACCTTAAAAAAGGAAAAATCCGACAAGACTTATTTTGAAATTGGAATTGGCTATTAAAAGTTTTAGGGGTGAATGAGTTAAGTCTGTACTGCAACTTCTCATGTGTATATTGATGCTTTTTAGCTCACCTGAGCATGAAGTGCTCAAGGTGAGCTTTTGTGGTCAGTCGTGTGTCAACGATTTCTCAACAACTTCTTCTTCTTGTGTACATGTTTATAGTATTATGTACAGTAAAACCTCTCTAATACGACCACTTATTAGTGTTAATTATTAGGCATTTACAACAGGTGACGGCTTAAAGCAAGGTGACAGTAAAACAGAAAGCTCCTGCAGGAGCTTGCTGTTTTACTGTCACCTTGCTTTAAGCTGTCACCTGTCTTTTATTCAAACAATTAGCCTTCGTTTTAGTGGTCGTTATAGAGAGGTTTTACTGTATGTTACAGAAGATAGATGAGTTTACAGTGAAGCGTTTCTACCTCACTCTCATGTTGTATGAGCTGTGGAACCAGCGCACTGTGTGGGAGGTAGCTGAGAGGTTTGAGCAGCCAAGGGGCTTCATACAGACCCTGTTGTCTAGTGCAGCAAGCTTTGCTAACTGTGTGCAGCACTTCTGTCAGGTATGTTACAAGGCATGGGGAGAGAGTTGTCATAATTGTAAGAATTTCAGTAAAGGATCAGCTTTTTAGCTTATCAGAGCATAAAATGCTCAAGCTGAGCTTTTGTGATACCGCTCTGTCTGTCTTCTGTCCATCTGTGTATCATTAATTGCAAACGACTACTACTCTGAAACAGATAGCCCCAGTGTAACCAAACTTGGTCAGGTACATACTGTTGGTTTGAGCTTCAAAAGAAAGAAAGTGGGTGGAGCCAATAGTCCTGTTGCCATGGCAACCATCCACAAAATCTAGAAAAATCTTCTTCTCCAAAACAACTGGTCTGATTTCAGATTGGTTTAACCAAAATGTTTCCCAGCTGATAGACTTTAAAATTTGTTCAAAGAATTTTAATCTGCCAAACAAATGGCCTCCAGAGGGCGTGGTCATATTTCGTATTCACTAATATTGAACTAAAAGTTAAAAATCTTCTTCAAGTTGTAATTTTTGCTACCGGGTATATCTTTAATTTTTTATGAGATTTTGTCAGTGTCATGCCCTTGATAAAATTTAGGTCATACATGAATGTAGGTCATGTCAGGTCATAAACTAGGACAGTAGTTCAAATAACAGAAAAAGCTTTTGGTCACTCCAAAGGCTATATTTTTAGTTCAATATTCTTGAAACTTTCTTAGAATTATCATCTTGACAAAATCTAGGCAATATTTGAATATGTGTTACATGAGGTAAAAAAGTAGGTCAGTAGGTTGAAACATAAAAAAAGCTTCTAAACACTATAGGAGCTATATTTTTAGCCACAAATTCATAACACTTGCTCAGAATGATCAACTTGACAAATCTCTTGCTCAGAATGATCTAGGCAATGAAGTAATATGCATGAACTGGGGTCAAAAACTATGTCAGTAGGTCAAATCATAGTAAAAGCTTCAGAGTATACTTTTTTGCCTTAATTTCATGAAACTAGCTGAGAATTATCACCTTGACAAAATCTACGGTAGGTCTGGGTCAAGTATGAATATTGGTTTTGTTGGACTTAAAAGTAGGGTCCGTAGGTCAAATCATAGAAAAAGCATGTGGACACTATATATAGGGGCCATACTTTAGCCTCAAATTGATGAAACTTGCTCAAAATAATCATTTAGACAATTTTAGGTAAAAAATGAATATAAGTTATGTCAATTCAATAAATAGGTCAGTAGATTAAATCAACGAAAAGGCTTCTGAACACTTAAGAGGTAGTTATATTAGCCAAAACATCATGAATCTTGCTCAGTATGATCAGCTTGACCATTTCAAGGTCACAAAATTATGAATATTGGTCGTGTCAGGTCATAAAATAGGTCAGTTGGTCAAATGTTAGAAAAAGCTTATTGAGACGACCATGTGTACAGTTCTATTTTCTCATTTCTCTGGTCAGGGCGTTAAGTAATGTAGTTACGTCTAGCAATCATAACCAATTATGGTCGCTGCTTCGAGCAAGATGAAAAGTAAAGCAGAAAGATCCTCAAGGCGCTTTCTGTATTTTTTTTATCCTGCATAAAGCAGTCACCTGTCTTTAACCCATTACATCATAGCCTGTTTCTAGTTTTGAAGAAATGTGACCACTTAAAGCAGGTTGAAAGTAAAGCAGAATGTGCCTTAAGGCACATTCTGCTTTACTTTCAGCTTGCTTTAAGCTACCATCTGCTAGAATATAGAAAATATTTCTAATGATACATGTTCATTACTGTATAAAATTGAATTATATCCTTCAGTGGAGGAATAATTTAAAGCCGTAAAAAGGCGTATTAAAGGGATAATGGGTTAAATAGGCCTGTAGAAAGATGGGATGTATTATGTTATTTGTAAGTGAAGGGGAATATAAAACAGCTGGTATGTTTGTTATGACAGGAGTTGGAAGAGTTTTGGGCATACCAGGATCTGATGGGCAACTTTGTGAAGAGATTGTCCTACTGTGTTACAGCAGAACTTATCCCACTGGTGGAAATACCAGGAGTTAAAATGGTTTGTATATGGGTCCAAGGTTATAAAGCCTTTGAGCTGAGTCTGAGTGTGTTTTCAAGCATTTGATTGGTCAGATTTGAACCTAGGCTCAAATCTGACCAACCAAATGCTTGAGAGCGACTAAGACTCAACTGAAAAGCTTTATAACCTTGATCACTGCACAGATTTACATATACAGTAAAACTTCTGTAACCACTAAATTAAAATAATTGTGTGTTTTAAAGGCAGTTGGTTGCTGAAAACAAGGTGAAATTAAAAACAGAAAAGCTCTGAAGGGACAGATGACAGCTTTAAGCTGTCTTTCATACAGTAAATTAGCCTTAATATTAGTGGTCGGAATTATAAGACTAAGAGAGGTTTTACTGTATTACAGAATGTGCTGGTTTGTGTTATGCCATTTATTAGATTCTTGATATATAGAAAAATCTATGTACAACAGTGACTCACTAAAGAACAGGACGGTCTCTGAATGACAGATTACAGTACTCACTATTAAAGGATAAAAGTAACTTTGATCCTGTTTTGAGAAAGAATTTTTTTTGAAAAATCTATTTTTCGATCAATAGCAGAGGATAATTGTTGCCAAAAAATTTTAACCAGCATGCAAACAATTAAAGATCTCCTTTTCTTACATGACTACCCCTGTTTTTAATATCAAACAAGGATCACTCTAAGAAAAGACATCAAGAAAGGCCTATTGTTTAAAATAGCTTAAATTTGATAGTTATGTTAGAAAAAGAATCTGCCACTTGTTTATCTTTGGGACAAGCTGATCTCAAACTAGTCTAGAAATAGAAAAAATTATTAAGCTCACTTCTAGACTCGTTTGAGATAAGCCCGTTTCAAAGATTGACTCATGACAGATCCTATGTTTCTTTGTTTAACGCTTTACCACGTAGACTGTTTCTAATATTGAAGATAAGTGGCTTCTTAAAGCAAGGAGGTTGAAAGTAAAACAAGATTGTGCCTTAAAGCGACTCGCAACCGGATGGTGTACTTGTCAAAATAAAATAAAATACTCAAATAAAAGCAAATTTGTGGCATTATTTGGCTTCTGACATTAAAAAAATATGATCAGTCCAAAAAAAGTCTCAAGAATCGTCACCGAATCTTAGATTTTTAGATATTTTCCATCGTTTTTCTATACCGACTAGTAGACGGTATAGTTGTTGTTGTTGCTTCTCTACACGGGCTCAGACATAAACACGAGCCGAATTACGAAGTTGTATGCACTTTCGATTGCTACACATTGAAATACGATAAATCGATCCGAGATAAACAGATAGTTCCGTGGTCCATTGGTCTAAGCGGTTTCCCCTATTTTGCCTTCTGTCCGCCAATGCCTGGCCCCGGGTTCGAATCCCACCAGAGACCAATATTTTTTTTTATTGAAATACATTTTTTTTAAACAGAATTTCTTATCCTAAACTCATTCTTTACCATTTATATAAGCGTTTGACACATATTTACAATTTACTATTTTTAATGCACCATCTGGTTGCGAGTCGCTTTAAGGCACATTTTGATTTACTTTCAGCCAGCTTTAAGATACAATCTGCTAGTATATAGACACTTTTTCTTTTGGTACATGTTTATGACTGTATAAATTGGAACTATTTTCTTAAGTGGAGGAATGCAGTAAATGCGCTAAAATGCCTTTCTATGGGGTAAAGGGTTGATGGTAGAGCATACTTTGTTATTTTAAGTGTCTTCCTTGATGAAAGGTTAATTCTAATCTATTGAGTCAATGTTCTGTATTTTAGGGTCGAGCTAAGCTGATGTTCACTGCAGGGTATAGAACACTCAGCTCCGTGGCTAACGCAGATGTTGAGAGTCTGGTCAAGTCTGTACAATACATGCCCAGGAAAGTGGCCAGGCAGATCATAGCCTCAGCCAAGGTAAGGATGTTTTAAGTTAATACAGTCAACCCAAGCGACGAGAATGCTCATCATTTACAAACAGTGTACCTGTGAGGATTACAGTTGTCCTTCTATTTCAAAAGAATATATTTATGTTACTTTGCTATTATGCTCCCGAATCAATAATGTGGGATGGAGGTGAGATTAACTGTTTGCCTTTTAAAGTTGTCCATCCATTTACTAGTTTACCCGAAGTTTCAAGAGAGTCTTGGCAATGTTAGCAGATTATTTCTAAAATATTACATCTGGAGTTTTGTTTTTTGTCTCCAGTTACTTCTGAACGAGAAGGCAGAAGCCATGATGGAGGAAGTTGAACACCTGGTGTCTATCCCAGAAGGCACCACTGTCCCTGTTACCATGGATACAATGAAAACTCCCATGGCAACGGAAACCCCAAACTTGTCTCAGGTGTCAGTTGATAACAGCTGACGAGATTTGAATCATTAGGAGCTCCAGATAATGTGGTTATTTCAAATACTGTCTTCTTTGTCTCCACTTTACCCCATGTTGTACTCATTAGAAACATCTTGAAGAGACAATTCTAATGAGGTCACAACATAGGGTTTGGTGGTGATATTAAGAATTGAACCCATCACCCCATAAGTACGCCTTTTGACACCTTTTATTAATCATCCATTGAAGAAAATAGTTCCACTTTATACAGTCATGAATATGCACAATAAGAAATATTTTCTATATCTTAGCAGATGGTAGCTCAAAGCATGCTGAAAAGTAAAGAAATAATGCGCCATAAGGCGCATTGGGGTAGTGAGTTAAGTATTAGAAATACTCTCCTAATCTTTAGCTATGAATAGCATATACAATAGAGAAGACATTATTCTTTCCTTATTAACATGTTTATGCTAAAACTACCATTCTCATTGCATATTGCAAACAGTTTGGAACCTGATCAGATGCAGGGTTACCAAACAAACTGTTTGCCGTTACAAGATAAACACAAATCTTCAAAATTTTCAAAACCGCTGCCATTTCTGCATTTGAATTTTTAACTGGAAAGAATACAGTCTTCTCCACGGTATCTGTTTCAGTCTCAGGTGCAATTTGTTTATATATTGTTCAACTGAGAATGATTAAAATAAATTGAACTTAACCCATTTGTGCCCACGATCCCATATATGGGACATAGGCAAACAGTGTAAACTCTGATCAGATGCCGCATTATGCGGCGTCTGATCAGAGTCTACACTGTTTGCTGATACGAATTTCAATATAAATGAAAATAAAAATTTAGACCAGGCACCCCTTTGATAAAAAATGGACTAATCCAATATATAAACATGGAAGAATCCACTGTGTATAAATGGGTTAAGTGATGATTTGGTAGTCATTATCTGTTATCAAATGAATTTAATTGTCATTTACTTTTGAAATGACTTTATGTTGAAACCAACTGATCAGGATCTGCAATATTTGTCAATGGAAGACTTTCCTTGAGGTTTTTCTCATACTGGTCTGTGATACATTGAAGATTTGTTCATTTCTTAATTAAGCCAAAATTGTTTTCAATTAAATTTTGAAAACAATTAGACGATATCCATGAAGCAGATAATATTGTAACAAGGGAAGAGGTAAGATATTTGTATTAACCCTTTACCCCATAGCCTGTCTTTAGTTTTGATTAAAGGCAAACTCTTAAAGCAGGTTGAAAATAGAGCAGAATGCGCCTTTAAGGTGCCCTTCTGCTTTATTTTCAACCTGCTTTAAGAAACCATCTGCTTGGATTTAGAAAATATTTCTTTTGTTACATGTTTATGCCTGTATAAGTTGGAACTATTTTATTCAGCACTAAAAGGCACTTCTATGAGGGAAAGGGTTATGCAACCAGTCCAAAGAGGCTACAGTTTCAGCAGAAAGCTGTTGACATTGTATTACATTCATCTGCCACTTGGTCACAATAATGGACTTGACTTTATTAGCTCAACTGAGCTTGCTAAGGGTCCAAGGTTTTAAAGCGTTTGAGCTGAGTCTGAGGGTGTTCTCAAGCTTTGGTTGGTCAGATTTTAGCTTAGGCTTAAATCTGACCAATCAAATGTTTGAGAACGACTTTAGACTCAACTGAAAAGCTTTATAACCTTGGACCCAGGGTGAGCTTTTGCAATCCTTGAATATCAGTCGTGAATTGTTAGTCGTCAACAATTTTAGTGTTTACACTCCAGAGGCCACAATTTTATCCAATCTTTCCTCAGATTGTATATGACTATAAGAGTTCGGATGAGTTCGATTATGGTTGAAATCAAACACATAGGTGAAGAGTTATCTGTCCTTGAATTGCTGAAAATGCTATATTTAAAAGTGTTTACACTCTAGAGGCCACAATATTTATTCAATCTTTCTTAATCTTGCTCAGCTTGGATATGATTACAAGAGTTCGGATGAGTTTGATTATGGTTGAAAGCGGACAAATAGGTGAAGAGTTATCTGCCCTTGAATTGCTGAAAATGCTATATTTAAAAGTGTTTACACTATTCTATAGAGGCCACAATATTTATCCAATCTTTCTCAATCTTGCTCAGCTTGGATATGATTATAAGAGTTCAGATGAGTTTGATTATGGTTGAAATAGGTTAATAGTTATCTGCCCTTGAATTGCTGAAAAAGGCCATATCTAACAGTGTCTACACTCGAGTCCACAATTTTAACCCTGTCTTGTTCAAACTTGCTCAGAATGGTTGAAATCGGAGAAATTGGTCAAGAGTTATCGGCCCTTAATGTTTTGAAAATGTAATATCTAACAGTGTTTCCCCTCTATCTAGCAACTACAGATTTCAATGGATTTTGATTATACTCGCACACAATGTATATTTAACTACATGTATAAGTTTTCGAAGGAGAGCAGTTATTGTTGAAATCTGATCATTGTGGCAAGAGCTATCTGTCCTTGATATACTTTGCAATGCTAGAAAAGGCTTCATTTCAGTATTGTTTATTCTCTAGTTATCTGCCCTTGATGTACTCTACTTTACTAGAATAGGTCATATTCCATTATTCTTTACATGCTATACTACAAATTTGAATGGATTTAGATTAAAATGGGTGAAATTTAAAGGTAAAGCTATCAGACTTCATTACAACAGGTGAGAGATATCGGGGCCTTCAAGGCCCTCTTGTTGGAAACTGGATTTTTTTTTCATTTGAAGTTTCAGGGAAAAACAAGTGTACAGAGGGTATTTATTATGACAAAGCTACCTCATGTATTGGGTTTTGGTTTCTGGTACTGAAGATATATGCCAACTTGAAGCAGGATGATAATAAAGCAGAATGATCCTGTTGGGTTTTTAGCTCACCTGAGCCAAAGGCTCCAGGTGAGCTATTGGGTTGCCCTGTGTCCGGCGGCGTCGTTAACAATTGCTTCAAATGACATCTCCTCCTATACCGCTTGACAGAATTCAACCAAACTTTACAGAAATGTTCCTTGGGTCAAGCTCTTTCAAATTTGTTCAAAGAATTAAAAACAATGCAGAACTCTGGTTGCCATGGCAACCAAAGTGAAAAAATAAGGAAATCTTAAAAAATCTTCTTGTCAAAAACTGCAAGGGCCAGAGCTTAGATATTTGGCACATAGCATCATCTACAGGTCCTCTATCAAGTTTGTTCAAATTACGTCCCTGGGGTCACAGATTTACATAGGGTTATATAGTGAAATTTCCAAACGTCTTCTTCTCTGAAACCAATGTGGCCAGAGCTTTGATATTTGGCATGGTGACACTTCTAGATGTCCTTTACCAAAATTGTTCAAATGGTTCTGGTTGGTTGCATAACTAGGTCACAGGAGCTAAATATAGATTTTTTCAATGAAAACTTAAAAAATCTTCTTGTCTGAAACTACAAGGGCCAGAGCTTAGATATTTGGCACATAGAATCGCCTACAGGTCCTCTATCAAGTTTGTTCAAATTATGCCCCTGGGGTCAAAATTGACCCCGCCTCGGGGTTCACATAAGAGTTATATAGAGAAAATTTCAAACATCTTCTTCTCTGACTCCAATATGGCCAGAGCTTTTATATTCTGTATGGTGACACTTTTAAATATACTTTACATATTTTGTTCAAATTGTTCCGGTCTGTTGCATATCTAGGTCTGTCCTGGACATAAATCAACATCTCCATTTTTTCAGCTATTCTCAGGTGAGCGAATTATGCCCCATGGGGCTCTTGTTTAACCCACTGGGCCCATTAGTATTTAGTGTACATGGGAAGAGTACACTGTCCTATGGCAAACAGTGTAGACCCAGGGATCCTCTGATTAGGGTCAGCACTGTTTGTCATTTGGGGTGAATGAGTGAATCTAGCATATGTCTCAGATACATGCACTGATGAGGGAATGGGTTATGTAGTTATACGTGTATCACATTTCTTCATATGTGGAAACATTTGAGTTGTGCCATGACAAAACCTGTCTTATTGCATTGAAGCACTGTTGTCATCCCAGGCTCTGTGCCCGAGTTTGGTCTACACTGCCAAATACCATATATAATACAGCTACATTAAATGCTTTAGATGCATGTTGGTGTCAAACAGTATAGATTAACCCTTTACTCCACAGCATGTTTATAGCTTTTAAAGACATGTGACCACTTAAAGCAGGTTGAAAGTAAAGCAGAATGTGCCTTAAGGCACATTCTGCTTCACTTTCAGCCTACTTTAAGCTAAAATCGTAGAACGTATGGTACATGTTTATAACTGTATAAATTGGAACTATTTTCTTCAGTGAAGGAATAAATCAAATAAAGGCGCTTCTATGGAGGAAAGGGTTAAGGCCAGCCGCCATGTCTAAGACGTGGCCGTTGGCCTTGATCTTGCTGTTTGCAGTGCAGTAAGAGAGGTTTTGTCTTGGCACGGTTTATTTATGAATTGTAAATTAAGGTCACAAACATTGTTGCCATTATCAATCTTCTGTTAAGTTTTCTATGTCTTTTTGAACTGTATGAAATTATATATGCTACATAACTGATAGTGTGTTGTTCAGTCTTTTTTTGCCCAATTTGGTTCTTAACCCTTTACTTCAAAGCCTGTTTCTAAGTTTTAAAGACAGGTGATCTTTTAACCCTTTGAACCCTAGTTCTGCATATTGGCATCCTTTGCCAACAGTGTACATGTGAATAGTAAACTTATCCTATGCAAATAGTGAAGACCCAGATCGGAGGGCTCCTAGAAGCATTGACAAAACCAACCCTTAAACAAGAGCCCCATGGGGCATATTCGCTCACCTGAGAATAATTGGAAAAATGGAGATATTGATTTATGTCCAGGACCGACCTAGATATGCAACAGACCGGAACAATTTGAACAAAATATGTAAAGTATATTTAAAAGTGTCACCATACAGAATAAAAAAGCTCTGGCCATATTAGTTTCTGAGAATAAGATGTTTGAAAATTTCACTATATAACTCTTATGTAAAACAGTGACCCCCGGGGCGGGGCCAATTTTGACCCTAGGGGCATAATTTGAACAAACTCAATAGAGGACCTGTAGGCGATGATATTAGCCATATATCTAAGCTCTGGCCCTTGTAGTTTTAGACAAGATTTTTTAAGTTTTCTCTGAAAAAATCTATTTTTAGCTCCTGTGACCTAGTTATGCAACGGACCAGAACCGTTTGTACAATTTCGGTATAGGACATCTAGAAGTGTCACTATGCCAAATATCAAAGCTCTGGCCATATTAGTTTCAGAGAAGAAGACGTATGAAAATTTCACTATATAACTCTTTGTAAAACCGTGACCCCCGGGGCCGGGCCAATTTTGACCCCAGGGGCATAATTTGAGCAAACTTGATAGAGAACCTGTAGGCGATTCTATGTGCCAAATATCTAAGCTTTGGCCCTTGTAGTTTCAGACAAGAAGATTTTTTAAGTTTTCATTGAAAAAATCTATTTTTAGCTCCTGTGACCTAGTTATGCAACCGACCACAACCATTTGAACACTTTTGGTAAAGGACATCTAGAAGTGTCTCCATGCCAAATATCAAAGCTCTGGCCACATTGGTTTCAGAGAAGAAGACATTTGAAAATTTCAATATATAACTCTTATGTAAAACTGTGACCCCCGGGGCGGGGCCAATTTTGACCCCTGGGGCATAATTTGAACAAATTTGATAGAGGACCTGTAGATGATGCTATGTGCCAAATATCTAAGATCTGGCCCTTGCAGTTTGTGACAAGAAGATTTTTTAAGATTTCCTTATTTTTTCAATTTGGTTGCCATGGCAACCAGAATTCTGCATTGTTTTTAATTCTTTGAACAAATTTAAAAGAGGTTGACCCAAGGAACATTTCTGTAAAGTTTGGTTGAATTCTGTCAAGGGGTATAGGAGAAGATGTCATTTGAAGCAATTGTTAACGACGACGCACGACGGACGCCGGACACAGGGCCATCCCAATAGCTCACCTTGAGCCTTTGGCTCAGGTGAGCTAAAACCAGAAATGGACTAGACTTAAATGGAAACTGGAATTGTCCATTGAAAGTTTCAGGGAGGAAAGAGGTTATTAATGCAGTGTGTGCCTTTAGTCTTATTTTATTTATCATTTATTATTATTTAGTCTACTTTTAAGTTACCATCTGCAAGGATATTTCTTCTGTTGCATATTCAAGACCATAAATTGAACTACATGGATGTACAAGAACAACAGAAAATCATGATTACAAGGTTGATATTTTTTTTTTAATAATTTCAATGATACATATACAAGCATATGAACTCATACATGGGAACCTTTCATTTGCTAACAAACAAAATAAAAACATCAACAGCAACATATTGCATTATAAATGAAGGCAATTATCTGAGCTGACTTTGGGAAAACTGTCATTGAAACAGTAGACCAGCCTACACGCCGAGTCCACACAATACGCATTAACATAGGGTTCGTGTCCATGTGGATTAGCCCATTTTGTAGCTGAATAATTACCATTTCGCAGCTATTTTTCATTTTCTTTAACCCTAAATGTTAATTATAGAAGCATGTGGGGTACAGATTGCTAGGCTAGGCTGTTAGCAGCATTTTGCTTTACTTTCAACCTGCTTTAAGTAATAACCTGTTTTCAAAATTAGGAACAAGCATTTGAGCATTCAAAGAAATAATTATGAAGAGCAGATAACGCTAACGGCGCTTTATTTGAGAAAATTATTGAAATAGATAAAAAACAGCCTGTTTGAAAGCGGGCAATCAATGAAATGATGCTAACATAACTTGTAGTCCTAATTCAGTAATATCTTTCAAATTTTGATTTTTTTTAAGCACGAAATGGCAAGGTTAACTGGAAAATCAATAATGCCATTATGAAGATATACATGTACCCTGATTCTGTTATAATATGATGCCAACACATGAGCATTCTAACCAATTCTGACAATAAATGGACAATTACAATTGTAATTCCATCACTGAAAAATGACCTGGGGCCCGTTTTACTAAACTACTTACGCAAAAGGTTTGCGTAAGTCAAAATCGTTTTACTCTTATTTTTCGATCATAAACGTTTGCAAACAGCAAATAGCCAGATCAGAGGACGCGCTAAAAGCGCGTCCTCTGATCTGGCTATTTGCTGTTTGTAGCAAGTGATTATAAAAAATATAAATTAAAAATTAAAATTTTGACTTGCGCAAAAAATTTGCGTAAGTAGTTTAGTAAAACGGGCCCCAGTTCACACAATCAACCTGAAGCAGCAAGTATACTTGTCATTTACAACAGTGTATCTATTGTAGTACACATTTCTTATGCAAACAATGTAGACACAGCTCCGAGAGATCCTACATTGGAATATATTACAGAAAACAACCTGAAATAATCATAAATGGACTTTACATTATCAGTAATTGTTCATTAAAAGTTCCAGGGATGAATGAATGTTGAGGTTTTTGGTAAAAAATATTTCAGATATCTAAAACCTAGAGACCCTGATGGGATGGTTCTTCAGGATTTTTAGTTTGTAACGTGCTCATTATACCAGAATGCTAGTTTCCAGCATGGAATGGGCTAACTCATTCATTCATGTACTCTTTCCTCCCTGAAACTTCAAATGGACAATCCCAGTTGGCATTTTAGTTTAGTCCATTTCTGACTTTTAAGGGTTGTTTTTGTCAATGTTTTGCATTATGACAAACAGTGAAGACCCAGATCAGAGGGCTCCTTAAGGAGCCCTCTGATCTGGGTCTTCATTGTTTGCATAGGACAGGTGCACTTTATACAAGTTTACTGTTTGAAAAGGACGCCTATATGAGGGACTAGGGTTAAATGGACATTTCCAGTTTCTGATTAAGCCCAGTCCAATTTCGACTGTTTAGGGGCATTTAAACAATCATAAAATGACAAACAGTGTAGACCCTGATCAGAGGGCTTCTTAACCCTTTCACTCGTAATGCGGCTTAAAAGTGAGTTTGCAAACAGTTTGGGTCCTGATCAGACGCTGCATTATCGGTAATGCAGCGTCTGATCATGACCCAAACTGTTTGACACTCTCATCAATATTTAATAAGTCATACAAACCTTAAATCAAACTTTGAAACGTGTCTTGCAGACAGCAATCCTAAGCAGATGACAATAAAGCGTTGATGGGGTAAAAATCTCCTAAATTATTTGATCATGAAAGGGTTAAGGAGCCTTATGATCAGGGATTACACAGTTAGGAAAAGCATACCATTTACAAGTACATTGTTTGTTAATGACGAGTATACCCGTCGCCAGTGTTGAATGTGTTAAAAAATCAATTAGTCCAACATTTGAACAGACTGTAATTTTAAAAGTTTGACTTCTAACAATAAAAATGTGTTGCTTTGAACAAAACAGCTAGCACAGAGTACTTTATATATAGGTAATGATAAAATATATATCTGTACATATTCACATAAATAAATATAAACTATAATCTAATCAAAGTTTTTGTATTGTGGCTATTTAAAATCAGTACATGTATTAAGTCTATTAGACCACAGGGACCTGCCACGATTGATTGTTGGGAGAAAAAAATTGTCAGAAGGTATATATAGAGACAAGGGGTACAACTGATCGTCAGTTAATCATACCCTATCTCTACAAAACCGGGCATACCATGAATAATAATTGATGAAACGACATCCGTTTTGCAGTTCTGTCTAGCTAATATAATACCCTTCCATAAAAATATAACATAAAGTCATTTGTAAGCATGCATTTTCAGCAGTAACTGCGTCTACTTAATGAAATCACCGATTTTCGGAAAACGGGACAGGTGTTCGTTCACAGCCAACACAGCATTGACCACTACTGTACGCTTGTTTAGGCGGTAATATCAAGCATGACAGTCATACAGTTCCATATATATACGCTTTCGACACTGATCAAAGCTGATTTCTTCTTCAGTCAGTGCCTTACCAACCACATATTCGCATGTTTACCTTACAGGGACCCGACACGATTGACTTTTGAGAAAAAAATGTCAAAATGTGTATATAGTCTTTGGAGTCTCTACATATACATTCTGACATTTTTTCTCTAAAAATCAATCATGTTGGGTCCCTGTGGTCAGAAACGTATATATATGGAGCTGTATGACTGTCATGCTCGATATTACCGCCTAAACAATCGAACAGTAGTGGCCAAGGCTGTGAACGAACACCTGTCCCGTTTTCCGAAAATCAGTGATTTTAGTGAGTAGACAGTTACTGTTAAAGGTGCATGCTTACAGTTGATTTTATGTTATGTTTTTATGAAAGAGCATTATATCAGCTAGACAGAACTACAAAAAGGGTGTCGTTTCATCAATTATTATTCATGATATGCCCGGTTTTGTAGAGATAGGGTGAGAACATACTGACGATCAGTTGTACCCCTTGTCTCTATATATACCTTCTAATATTTTTTTCTCTCAAAGATCAATCGTGTTGGGCCCCTGTGTATTAGACAGGATGAAATCTTAATGGTTTTCCCCCCCCCTGCACTAACCTTTCCCCATTAGCTTGGGTTCAGTATTGAAGACAGGTGATTGCTTAAAGCAGGTTGCAAGTAAAGAAGAATGTGCCTTAAAGCTCATTTTGCTTTATTTTCAGTGTGCTCTAAGCTACACTCTGATATAGAAAATATTTCTTACGAAGCATATTAAGAAATAATAAATTCATTTCGGCCTTGTGATTTCATTACTACGCATCGGTACTACTACCAGTGTTTTTTTGCACAACTAAACACTGGTATTAATTATTTCGATTCTAAAACTTCAATTTAAGCTCAATTTGTACCATCGCAGCAGCGCTACATTTCTTGGAGTACGCATTTTCGAAGGCATATTATGTCGCTTAAGCCGGTATAGCGTGTTTTATTTAGGATTTAAACAGAAACATTCCGTATTTGTTTATATAGGGATGTGCGCCAGGTGTGTTAGAAGTGACAAGCAAGTTAGATCCTCTTCAGATTCTGAGCAACTATGAGTGATTGGGACCCAAATATATTGAAATGCTCAAAACAACACTTCCTATATTGAAAGGATTACACCTGCATAAAACTGGGCAAGAAGTAATAGAGCATACAGAACAACAGGGATATAGTAAATACTAAATACAGTACAACCCCTCTATTACAACCACTTAATTGTGTTAATTATTAGGGGTTAAGAACAGGTGAATGCTTAAAGCAAGGTGACAGTAAAACAGAAAGCTCCTGTTGGAGCTTTTTGTTTTACTGTCACCTTGCTTTAAGCTGTCATCTGTGCGTTATACAATGAATTAGCCTTATTTTTAGAGGTCGTAATAGAGAGGTTTTACTGTACTGAATAATTGTCACATTATGATCAGATGACTTGTGCAATGCGAGAAGCGTCATCAAAAATATAAAGCAGTGAATCCTTTCATCTATATAAAATGTTTTCTCTAGTAAGGGACGTTTATATTGTAATACTTAGGAAATAGATAATTGATGAGATAGTTTTCTGAATCTGACCTCGAGGCTAACTGTAGGCAAATGTTATACAGTACAGCTATATTGACAAACTCAAACTAGTGGCACATGGATGATGTTATAGGCAGGTGGAAGCTAAACTCATTCAACCCTGAAATTCCCAATGACCAATTACAACTTCCATTTAAGGGCTGTTTCTACGATATATTTGCAAAATGACAAACAGTGCAGACCCTGATCAGAGGGCTCCTTTCCGTTAGGAGTCATCTGATCAGAGTCTTCACTGATTGCATCTGACAAGAGTACTCTTTCAAGGTCTCTACTCTTAATGCCAAGTATGCTTGTCACAAGAGCTAAACAGGTTAGCCATCTATCTTCAATACAATCAGTGAATCGTTTAATTTATCAAAATGAAGGGACCTAGTGCACAACTTTTCAATATCATTAATTTAATCAATGAGCAATTTACAATTAACTGAAGATCACGGCTTATAATCAACCTAGCCTAAAGGTTATAAAGCTTTTGAGTTGACTCTGAGATCGTTGACATTCTCAAGCATTTTGATTGGTCTGATTTGAGCTTTTGCTTGCAAAAGCTCCAGTCTGACCAATCAAATGCTTGAGAATGATCTCAACTCAAAGACTTTATAACCATGAACCCTGATCTTCATAACTTTATCTACAAAGAGGTAAACATACACCAGAAGTAGTAAGTTAACTAAACATTGCATTGTACTGTAACAAAATGAAGCATGAGAAAGACGTATATATATCATGAGGCGTTACAATTAACAAAACAGTCGAACTTCGGTATCTCGAAGTCGGTTTTGTCGAACATACCCATATTTCAAAGTATGGGTATGTTCGACTTTATTAACAGAGCATGAAATTATGCAGTTCATATGTCAAACTATCGGATAGTTCGAGTTAAATGAGTTCGAGATATCGAAGTTTGACTGTACACCCTGGTCAATGGACATGAAGGCATACATGTGACGTAATAACATAAACATAACACGAACTCAACATTGATACTGGGATAATAGAGATAGAGGCACAAGAATCATAATGCCGCATCTGATCAGGATCCAAACCATTGTCAGATGTTAGTGCCGTCACACTTTCGTTAACATGAAAAAAATATATTACAGATTTTCAATTATGAAGAAAATAATCACATACAATTCTGAACCAAAAGAAAGCCAACCTAGGTTGCAGTGGGGATATGTTTTTATTTCCAAATTAAATATATTTGTTCTGAAATACTCAAAGTTTGGAGCCAGATCAGATGCAAAGTAACCTTGCATCTGATTTAAACTTCAAACTATTTGATGTGCAAATCAAAAATAAATCATCCATCTTATGTAAAATTAGGTCACAACCATTTCTTAGAGTATTATTAAGTAGATTAGAAATATTTCTGTAGGCAGTTTCTAATCCTTGCTAAATCAGCAACCATTTCCAAGAATACCAATGTAGACTACAGTCGAACTTAGATATCTCGAACTCCTTTACTTCGAACTATCCGATATTTTGATACATAAATTACATTATTTCATGCTAGGTTAAGTCAAACATACCAGTGTTTCAAAGTTAAAACGTGGCTTAGCCACGTTTTAACTTTGAAATACGGGTATTTTCGACATAACCGAGTTCGAGATATCGAAGTTCGACTGTAGTTAATTGAATTTCTATGTAAAATAACACAACCAGTTAGTATTGACTGACTAATAGTATCAAATGAACATTACCGTTTAGCTCCTAAATATTAGGACACTCGCTATAACTGCTGTAATTATTCTAATATTTGAACTAATTGCTTTTATCACACTGTTATTTGCCCAAAAGGTGCAAACTCAAAGGCAAGCAGTGTAGAACCTGATCAGAGTATTCCCTCAGGAGCAGTCTGATCAGGGTCTATACTGTTTGCTCTGGCATGCTAGCAGCGGACATATCCGCCACAGTGATTGCCTTTGCAAACAGTTTGGATCCAGATGAGGCGCTGTGTAATGCGGTGTCTCGTCAGGATCCAAACTGTTTGACACTCTGACCATGTTTTGAAAGAAATTTAGAAAATTCTATACTTAGAACAGTAGCAGAGGACACATGTTGCAGACGAAACAAATTACCCAGCATGCTAAGTGTTAATCCTTCCCATCATAGAAATGCCCATTCAAACCTTTACCTATTCCTCATAAAAATGCTATTTCATTTTTCAAACTCCAGCCTGTTAAAAACCAAAATTCTAAGACTTTTTCCCAGCATCATCACAGGTTGCTGTTAAAGCACACAGAGAATAAAGCAGAAAGCTCATGTAAAAGCTTTCTGCTTTACTTCCTGTCAGCTCTAAGCAACCAACGGTCATTAACACAGGGAAATGATCAGGAGGAAAGAATACATGTACTTGGGTATCATAGTTTTCATTTTATGACCATATTAAAGATTTTGGTTGAAATAATTGTGACCATTCAATTAATACACATTAATTAAGACTTACCTAAAGACAGGTAGCTGCTTAGTGAAGGACAAAGTTAATGTACGGTGTTTCTACATTTCTTATATTCTACAATAAACAACCTGTCCAACTATTTGTCTTAACCAATTACTCCCAGATAACCTTTTAATGCCTTTAATTTACTCCTCTACTAAAGAATAAAGTTCCATTTTTATACAGCCATAAATATGCACCATAAGAAATATTTTTATCCTAGCAGATGGTAGCTTAAAACAGACTGAAAGTAAAGTAGAATGTGCTGTAAGGCACATTCTGATTTACTTTCAGCCTGCTTTAAGTACTCACCTGTTTTCAAACTTAGAAACCGGCTATGGGGTAAAGGGTTAAACATTAAATACAGCTATGAAGGAATGAGGTTAAAACTGTCACCCTTTCTTTGTCCAGTGACCTACACTCAGGCAAGTAGATGAGCATAAATGACAAAGTTCAACTCTCTCACCAAGCAATTCGATAACATATATCATGTACAGTAATACCTCTACATTATGACCACTAAAATGAAGGCTAATTGATTGTATGAAAGACGGGTAAACAGCTTAAAACAAGGTGACAATAAAACAGAAAACTCCTTCAGGAGCCTTCTGGTTCACTGTTACCTTGCTTTAACCAGTTACCCCATAAATAGGCCCTTTTTTATTCTTCCACGGAAAAACATAGCTCCACCATATTATACAGTCATGAATCTGTTTGATGACAAGTATTCTTTATATCCTAGCAGATATAGCTTAAAGCAGGCTGATAGTAAAGCAGAATGTGCCTTAGGGCACATTCTGCTTTACTTTCAACTTGCTTTAAGTGGTCACCTATCTTAAATACTAGAAACAGGCTATGGAGTAATGGATTAAGCAGTCTTGTCTTAAACACAGTTATTGAAATAACTTAGTGGTAGTAAGAGAGGTTTGACTGTAATGTACTACATATTTTTCTACAGTCATGCCTACTTACGTTACAAAAATAAATGCTATGTTTGTACAAATTGATTCTTTTAAAAATTAAATATCTATACACTTACCATGCTACAACAGTGTTATACATACTGTTCCACAAAATAAATGCATATTCAGTATCTTTACAATGGTATTTATAAACAAAATAAAAATTTATCACAATCATACATTTGATGCATGGTTACTTAATATGAAAACATAAAAGCATTTGATACATTACTTTACAACTAGGGACACTATGATTACTATGAATACTTCATTCAGTTCTGAGATACCAAGAGTTTTTAACCCTTCTGCTGAATATACATAATTACATGTATATAAAACTCCGCCCACTCTGATTATTTCTACAGCCCCACCTGACAATATTTCTCATCTATACAATTAAATTGGTTTATAAAACAAGGAATAATTCCATAGGAAAAAGTGCAGTGTCACATCAGATCAGATCCTATTTCAAAATAGTGCAGACCCTGATCAGACAGATCTGTCTGATCTTGGTGTACACTGTTTTGAAATAGGATTGATATATATATAAGCAAAGGGTTTAAATACAAACTACAGTAAAACCTCGCTATTATTGCCATTAAAACGAAGGCTAATTGGTTGTATGATAAACAGGTGACAGCTTAAAGCAAGGTGACAGTGAAACAGAAAGCTCCTAAAGGAGCTTTCTGTTTCACTGTCACCATGCTTTAAGCGGTCACCTATCGTAAACACCCTCATAATTAACATAATTTAGTGGTCGTAATAGACAGATTTTATTGTATGCCAATATCGTTATGCCTTCCCCAGGTCCCATTATTAGGTACTCGTTGGAATTATCTATTCGAGATGATACAAACAAGAAGTCACAACTTAGGGCCTGGTGGAAACACAAAGGAGAAAATGTTGGACAATCTTATAGCTTACTCTCTCTTTTTTTTAAAGCTCTGAAATAATCAATTCTGTTCAACATTTGAACTAGAATTGTTCGAAAAAGATACCCCTATTATTCAACACCATTAGTTCAAAGACGATTCTAATGAGTAGTGACACCATAGGGTTTATGGATAAATATAATTTTCAGTTTTTGTAATACTCTCCTTATCTCGGCAGTTTGATAACCGTAGGCCCTTTGTTCATCACTTTATACAGATTTCAAATACAGGCATCATGATTTTCAGTGAATACCACTAACCTAAAACTGGGTATGAGCAAAACTTAATATACCACCATTTCACAATCCATGCATTCAGCACTGACCAATTACTAGCCAATAGAAATAGATTACAGTCGAACTTCGATATCTCGAAATTTGCTTAACTCGAACTATCCGATAGTTCGACACATGAACTGCTAGCCACGTTTTAACTTTGAAATACGGGTATGTTCGACTTAACTGAGTTAGAGATATCGCAGTTCAACTGTACATAGAATTTTAACAACCATTTCATCCTGAGTTATTTGTAACCTCTACATAATTGTGATATTGATTTGGTATTTATGACAGGAGGCCGATTAAAGGAAGGAGAAAGTAAAACAGAAAGCCCCTTTAGGAACTTTCTGTTTTACTTTCGCCTTGCTTTAAGCTGCCACCTGTCTTTCACACAATCAATAATCCTTTTTTTTATTGGTCATAACAATCGTTTTACTGTCCAAAATATCCTGAATAACTTTATTTCAAATTCTAAACCTTGCAGAAAAGTCAGAGTGAAAATAATTTCAAAATCATGTTTAAAAAAATCTATACTATTTGCTTATAGTTTGCACTTATAGACTAAGAATCTTACTAAATGATTCTATTATTTTGATAACTGGTATTTTATTCACAAGGCACTATTACTGCTTAACCCATTAACCCAAAAATACGCCTTTTCACCCTTTGAATTGATTCCTCCACAGAAGAATATAACTCTACTAATTAAAGTCATGAATGTGTACAATAAGAAATAGTTTCTAAATCTTGAAAATTGTATCTTAAAGAAGGCTGAAAGTAAAGCAGAATGTGCCTAAGGGCACATTCTGCTTTACTTTCAACCGGCTTTAAGTGGTCAACTGTTTTCAAAACTAGAAATAGGTTATGGGGTAACGGGTTTATCACTTCTGAGACTATGTGTCATGTCTAAATGCCATCACAAAGACATCAAACCAAATCAACTGAATAGTATTTAATCAGTATCTGAATTAATTGTTGGAACAAATCTATACTGGAACCTTATTTAATTCTTTTTTAAAGTACAGTTGACTGACAATACCCATCATAGCATAATGGCAGACTCTTTTTATTTACACAGATGACAAAAGATGGCAGCTTTATTAGGAACCACACATTCAAACTGATATTTGCAGTTTCATGGGTACTGATTTCAGTGTTTTTAACATTTATCAGGACTCTAGATAAGAGGGAGTGAACTGAACAAATACAAGATTTTCTCGCTTATTTAAGCACCAAACCCTATGGTGTAACTGCTCACAAGACTCTTCTTGAAGAGACGATTCTAATGAGTAGTGACACCATAGGGTTTAATGCAAATATAAAGATTTAAGTTTTTGAAATACATATACTCTCCTTATCTGGAGCCCTGATTTCTTATTCTATGAAACTCTTATAGAAGTGGTATGTTTCAATATTGAATAGACTAGCACCTGTGGTTATAAAACATTAAATCTATGTCCAAGCTTTTGACAGGTTAGATTAGCATTCTGCTCAATCTGGCCAATCAAAAGCTTGAGAATGATTTCAGATTCATCTCAAATGCTTTACAAGCATGGACCCAGGTTTCATTTTTGTTTTAAGTTTGAGAACTTTCACTCATGCAATTTCATTAACACATTTACAGCGAAGTTGACAATGGTCTCTGATTACAATAAATACAAGTTGTGGGTTCATGTCTTGATTACTTATGGGAAGCTATTTGTGTGTAGATCAGGGCTCCAGATAAAGGGAGTTTTTCAGAAACTAAAACCTTTATTTCTGCTTTAAACCCTATGGTGTCACTACTCATTAGAATCGTCTCGAAGAGACGATTCTAATGAGTACATGTAGTAACACCATAGGAAGGATTTAGTGCTGTATGAGTGAGAAAATGTTGGGATTTGTTCAGATAACTCCCTCTTATCTGGAACCCTGGTAGATTATAAGCAAAGAGAAGTGGGCGTTGTCAGCCAGACACGGTGAAGTGGGTGACCTGGAACAGGAAACAGCGATGACAGACACGCACAGGGTTCTGATGGCCGTACTGAGGCAGAGGCACAGTTGTAGATGAACATTTACCACAGAATATCTGCAATATAAAACATGCATAAATCGTATTACAGTAAAACCTCTCTATTAGGATCACTAAATTTGTTAATTATTAAGGTGAGATAGGTGACTGCTTTAAGCAAGGTGACAGTGAAACAGAAAGCTCCTTTAAGAGCTTTCTGTTTCACTGTCATCTTGCTTTAAGCTGTCACCTCTCTATTATACAACCAATTAGCCTTCGTTTTAATGGTCGTAATAGCGAGGTTCTACTGTATCATAATGATCCTAAGTATTGTGACGGACAAGCCTGAGCAAACAGTGTAGATCCTGATCAGACTGCTCCTGAGGGAGAAGTTTGATCAGGGTCTACACTGTTTGTCATTCAGTTTACCCCTTTTGGACAAATTACTGAAAGATAAAACACTTTTGTTAAAATTATATAAGTAAATACAGTAGTTACACAGGGTATGGTAGTTATTTTATACATGTATTTTGAAGAGAAAACACAACTATACACAGACTAGAAACGTGTTTGTTAAACATGGATGCCTGCGGCATGCCTCACCATAACCGTGTACACTGTATGAATCTGACCGAACTTCAAAAACTTAACTTAGGTCAGAAGTCAAGGCATCAAACTGCAATGCAACATGCTGTACTCAATGAACAGTTCCATGACCCTAGCTGCGGTGCTTAGTCCAGAACTAACCAAAACACAACAATTTAAACTAGGTTACAGAGGTCAAAGGTCAAGGTTATCAAACTATGATGCAATACGTTGTGCTCATCGAGGCATGGGTGTAAACATGTGAAGTTGTGAGGTGCTAGCTCTAGTATTCAGTCAAAAAATGACAAAAACTAAAATAATTTACAAGATAAAAAGTCAGACTTTGTAATTTTAAGCGTTTACATCAAATTACATGATACAAATCTTAATGGCATTTGATTTGTATCTGTTATGATTTTATGTAGCTTTAACAGTTTTAGTCATATCGTGACATCCAGCTAATTACAGGTAATGAAGACCCAAGAAGCCCTTTATGCACTGTTTTAGGCACAAATCGGCTACCAATCTTCCGCAAGCCAGCTTCCACAATGAAAATCCTAATGCCCAGACTGGGATTGGCACCCACAGCTGTGAGGAGCTTATTGATGTAGTCACATTGACTATACCACTAGGCCATGGAGGCCCCCAATTATATGTTTGATTCCCAATTGCAATACATGTATGTATAACTTTGCTTGAAAATATCTTCACCTTTCCACAGTTCCGACAGTGATGTCTGCGTCTTATTAAGGTGAATGTTGATTTACACGCTGTGCACCTCTCTACCTCCTCATCAGGTACCCACTCTGGTGGCACTGAAACATATAGATCAAATATTGCACAATCATCATGCATTAACCCTTTGAACCCTAGTCCCGCATATTGGCGTTCTTTGCAAACAGTGTACATTTTAATTAACACTTACCACTAATGAGCCACAGTGATTACCTTTGAAACAGGGCTGCCATAAGTTGATCATAAAAATCCTAAGATTTCAAATTTTCAATTTTTCAGACGCAATTTTATTAATCATACCTTTACCCCAAAGTCTGTTTCTGTTTTGAAGACACATGACTGCTTAAAACAGGTTGAAAGTAAAGCAGAATGCCCCTTAAGGCACATTCTGCTTTACTTTCAGCCTGTTTTAAACTACAATCTGCTAGGATGTAAAATCTGAATACTTAGGAAAGATCCAGAGAAATGGCAGCCCTGTTGAAATTAATTTGGATCCAGATGATCCAAACTGTTTGACATTCTGACCCATTTGTTGAAAATCTAATTTTAGAACAGTAGCAGGCAACAATTGTTGCAGATGAAAACCAGAACAGGGACTCAACGATTACGAAGCTCACCTCCTGCACAGTACCAACATTACATAATGCAAAACCTTAACATTGACCCTAGAGGTCAAGGTCAAGGTCACCAAATTGCGGTGCATCATTGTCTACTCATTGAGGTGCATCAGCATATAAAGTTTTGTGACTGTAGGGTACCTAGGTGCAGTCATTTGTACAGTTTACGATATCAATTCCGGACGCAGACGCCCATGGTATAGCATAAGCCCCCCCCCCCCCCCCCCCCCCCCCCCACTCACGTTACTATCATCAATGAGTCTTCCTGTAGGGTGATTAGAATCATTTACTTGAGAAGGCTACATACCATCAAATATGCGTCTGGACTGGGTTGTTTGTGTTCTGGTGGGAGAGACTGTAACTCTCGTCTGACTGTGGCTCGTATCGTACCCGCTGCTGTCCTCCTCCTCTTCTTCCTCAATCGTCTCCTCCTGATCCTCGCTCACTTCAACCTCGGGCAGGTTGGTGGAGTTCAACTCAAATACACACTTGAGGATGTGCCGTAAGTCACTGGCATAATTAGTCTGCAACTGGTCCGCCACACCTGCAACAGCATCAAAGGGAACATTACAGATCTTTATAGACAGGAATCCAGGTAAGGGGAGTATTTCAAAAACTAAAATCTTTAAACCGTGTTTCTTTGGGGATAGGGTTGTTAACTCATTCACCCTTGCAAAATTCAAAAATGACTATTGACTACTGGTATACTATTAATGTTTACTATTTATAAATGGAAATTGACAAACAATATAATTATGCACACCCAGATAGAAGAGTTCTGAATGACAAATAGCAAAGTTTACTGTTGTCGAGTTGAATGTGTTGAATGAGTTCTGGTTAAGAATTAACAACGTTTACTGTTGTCCCCCCTACCTGCTATACACACGAACAGTCTGTGTATCATGTCACTGCTACTGCGGAATCTTGCCCGTGCCTCTTGCCTCGACGCCAACTCAGCAGCCTGTATAGCCAGAGCAATCTCTTCCTCATCATTTGTCTCCGAGTTGTAAGAGCTAGTCTCACTACCAGCACAGTTACTACAATAAGTAAATGCAATACAGGCTCCATGGTTATAAAGCTTTTGACTTGAGTCTAAACTCATCCCCAAGCATTTGATTGGTCAGATTTGAGCCTAGGCTCAAATCTGACCAATCAAATGCTTGAGAACACAATCAGACTCAGCTTAAACACTTTATAACCTTGGACCAGATCATATACAGTCGAAACTCCATAATTCTAAACGGTTTACATCCATATTACTCTTATTTCAATGTTTAACCTAGCTAAGTCATGTTTTAACTCTGAAATACAGGTAAGTTCGACTTCAATGTTTAACCTTGCTAAGCCACGTTTTAACCTTGAAATACAGGTATTTTCAACTTTGGCCAGATCGAGTTAATCAAAATTTAAATCATGAAATACAGTTAAGTTTGACTTAAGCGAGTATTGAGTTTTTACCCACTCCATGAAGCATTGTATCCCTATAATTATCTCTATTATTTTTGTCCTGCATCAACCTTTTATATTTCTGTAATGCTGTAAAATAATTAGTTCACATTGGCATTACCGGTATGCATCGTCTGATCAGAGTCTACACTAACGTTGTTAGACAAATATTGTCATAAGTCAGTTTCTAAAATTCTCTATTATTTATTTCTCCATTTCATCCTTCCTTGTAGTATCCCGTTGGAATCATCTTGGAGAGATCAGAAATTAGACGTATTTTAAAGTTTTGATTTGCGACCATTTTTGTTTTACGATGTTTCTTAAGACAGGCCCAGGTTGCTTAACCCTTTACCCCATAGCCACCTATAGTTGAAGACCTAATTTCATTTTGTGTCAACTGTCAACCTGCAGGAGCCCTCTACACTGTTTGCATAAGACAACTTAGACAAGTGTACTCTTTATAGGTAAACTGTTAATGTCAGACCACTATATATGTCCCTAGGATTGAATGTATTAAAGCACTATGGTGTGACTATTCATTATAATCCTCTCAAGGAAAGACGATTTATTTGATTAGTCATTCCAATTTCCATGATAGAGTTTGATACAGACTTTACTCTTTCAACACAACGTAATTCTTGTGGGCTATTATATTCCTTGTGGATCTTTTTAGTTACCCAAACATGAACCATTCTACTTGGAATTCTGGGCAATTTAATGAATACTGGTCTAAAATAGAAAACAGTGAAGACCCTGATCAGAGGGCTCCTACAGGAGCCCTCTGATCTGGGTCTACACTGTTTTCAAAATAATGGGTATATTTTAAACAGGTTCATGGTGTTGAAAATGTTAAGCCTTTACCGGATAGCCTTTTCATAGTATTGAAGATAGGCGACTACTTAAGCAGATTGAAAGTAAAGCAGAAAGCATTCTGCTTTATTTTCAGCCTGCTGTAAGCTACCATGTGCTAGAATATAGAAAATATTCTCTGTAATATATATTCATGACTGATAAAATTGGAACTATTTTCTTCAGGGGATGAAAAAATCATATTCCCTCAAAGGCACTTCTATAGGGGAAAGGGTTAAAGTAGAAAATTTTGGAAAAGTGTAGTTTACTCCTTATGATCTATCGCGGGTACTTACCAGTCCTTATCACAGTCACACTCAGAGCTGTTGCCGGATGCATTTGATGTTACATTTTGTTTGAGCCTTCGTATCTGTGGCGACTCACACAACCCCACAATCTCAGACTGTGACCCTGTTCTACAGTTAATAGCCTCTGATCTCAACGATTCCCGAGTCTCAACGCTCGACTTGGTCTTCCGCTTTCTCAGTTTTCTTGAGCTTTCTGTCGGTGTTTGAAGTATTCCTACTGTAGTGTTTGATATATCAGCACCTGACAGGGTCTCATTTGATATTCGGTACAAGGTAGTCCCTGTGTCTGTTGAGTCCGACACATGGGATTGAGCTGTTTCATTTGAACTGTGGGGCTTCTGGTGAGTAGAATCTTTGGTGGATTTTGTGCAGAATGAATGGGTGGTGTGTCTAGGTACTGAAGGCATAGATTTAGGTTTATGTGAGATATGTTTAGTGCATGGAGTATCCTCGCCATTCATCTGAGCTAAAGTCTCGACAACAAAGTCAGCTACACTGTTTTGTGGTATGGTTTCTGATAATGTACTATCACTAGAGAATGATCCCAGGGAATGCCTGTCCTGTGCAGCTTCAATCTCCGCATCTGACAACGAGAGCTGAGGCATTGCAAACTGAATATTATACTGCCAGCTAAATTGTCTGTTTACATTCCGAGAACCTGAAGCATCACTTGATTCTCCTTCATCTTCCGTAGTGTCTTTGTTCATGTCTGATTTACAATCACTGTTGTCATCAAGTGAGGCTATAGTATCACAATCAGCACTAGGGGGCGTGCCATCACAATTGCTGTAGTTTTGCCGAGCACCATCACTAACATCAACGACAGTGACAACTAGCTCGTCCATGATGCCCTCCGACAATTCCTTCACTCCACTCTCCTCCTCCAGTCTACAACAACTCTTAACACATACATCATCACACACTTCACAGTTGGAGTCAGTTGGCTCACTACTAACACAATCTCGCTGTATTTGAGACTCTGCACCAGGCTCATCTACTAATTTATTCTTTCGTTCATGGTCATTCTGATTTACACCTGTAATTATTGTATCATCATTACCAGTAATTTTACTTGGTGGGATAGCTTCCCTGTCTTTAGACAAAGGAGGTGGGATTGCTTCCCTATCTTGTGTAGACAAAGGGGCACAATCCACTGTCACTGTTCCCGACGTACTAACGTTCTCACTTTGAAGACCAGAATCTTGACTCTCTGATTTGTTTAAACTTGTGAATGTTTCTTCCGACTCTATTTGATTTAAGGCATTATTAGAGGAGAATCTATAATCACTGTCTACCACTGTAGATGACGGTGACACTTGGTCCACCTCACCGATATCTGGATGTGTATTAACTGGTGTGACAGGACTACCAGAGCCAGGCGAGTGAACTAGAATACCGGTGCCCAAACCATCCATGTTCACAATGCCCTCTCCACCCTCATCAAAGCCCTGGTCTACCTGCAGTAAGCTGTCAGTCTGTTCACCTGTGTTTGATGATGTTGAGACACCAGGTTCCTCTGAGCTACACAAGGCTTTCTCAAGCATCGACAACTCGGATACACTCAGTGTATACAATAACTCTCTGAAAGACAAAGGAACCAGTTTTAAAGAAGAAAGTCTCCATAGAATATACATGTATAGGATCTGTCATGAGTTGCTCTTTGAGACAAGCTGATCTCAACCGAGTCAAGAATTAAAATAATTTCATGCGAGCCTTGGCTCACATATATTAGAATAACATGTTTCTATAAATTATAAACAGGGCTCCAGATAAGGGGAGTTTTTCAAAAACTAAAATCTTTATTTCTGTTTTAAACCCTATGGTGTCACTACTCATTAAAATTGTCTCGAGGAGACGATTCTAATGAGTAGTGAAACCATAGGATTTGGTTCTGTATGAGTGAGAACATGTTTTATTTGTTCAGATTACTCCCCCTTATCTTAAGCCCTGAAAAATATGGTGGATACGAGTAAACAAGCATTGTTATCACAGCCAAAACAAGATATTGGTGAAATGCTATACTACCAGAAGAAACCATAACCTCTATATGACCATGACCTTTGCCTGGAATGACCTACAGTCAAACTTTGATATCTCGAACTCGCTTAACTCGAACTATCCGATAGTTTGACACATGAACTGCATGCTCAGTTCAGTCGAACATACCCATATTTCAAAGTTAAAATGTGGATAATCCAGTTTGAGATATCAAAGTTTGACTGTATATTGAATTGAGCTCAAGGGCTTCTCATCGAGACTATTCTAATGAGAAGTCACACCATAGGGTTTAGAGCAGATATGATGGAGAAAAGGCTTGAAAACTTGAACTTACCCACACTTGTCTGAAGCCCAAGAAATACAGTAAAACCTCTCTAATACGACCACTAAAAGGATGGCTAATTGATTATATAAAACACAGGTCACAGCATAAAGCAATGTGACAGTAAAACAGAAAGCTCCTGAGGAGCTTTTTGTTTTTTACTGGCACCTTGCTTTAACTCTTTCCTCCCTGAAGCTTTAAATGGACAATTCCAGTTTCCATTTCAGTCCATTTCTGACTTTTAAAGGTTGTTTTTGTCCTTGTTTGGCATTATAACAAACAGTGAAGACCCTGATCAGAGGGCTCCTTTCGGAGCCCTCTGATCTGGGTCTTCACTGTTTGCATAGGACAATTTTTCTATTCACATGTACATGTACATTGTTTGACAATTATGCCTATATGCGGGACTAGGGTTCAAAGGGTTAAGCAGTAACCTGTGGTAGACACCTGATAATTACCACAGTTTAGTGGACGTAACAGAGAGGCTGTTTTGCATTGTGAAAGCAACTCACCTGATTTTATACAATAAAGTCTGGAATGGCCTGAACATCTCTGTCATGTTGGTGGGCTCCATGTCCGGGTTCAAGGGACCTTCAGGGTACACCAGCAGACCACTGAACAAACATAACACAAGAAATGTTACCAATTATCTCAACAGAAGCACCTCAGGGCGTCTCTACCTAGTCCACCACAAAACTACTACATATTGACCCAGCACTCCATAGACTTTTACACATT
Source organism: Gari tellinella (assembly GCA_922989275.2). NCBI lineage: Eukaryota > Metazoa > Mollusca > Bivalvia > Cardiida > Psammobiidae > Gari > Gari tellinella. Next base: position 55,867,745 of record OV277866.1, read on the forward strand.
TGATAGCAGTTGAAGGTATTCAGAATACATTTTTCTTTCACTTTTATCTATGTATCATTATGCATAGTTGTTCTTATTTGCCTCATTAGAATAGTACCCAATATAAAGTTAAGCCTCTCTAGTCTCTATTAACTCTTTCCTCCCTGAAACTATAAATGGAAAATTCCAGTTTCCATTTTAGTCTAGTCCATTTCTGACTTTTAAGGGTTGTTTTTGTCAATGTTTGGCATTATGACAAACAGTGAAGACCCTGATCTGAGGGCTCCCTAAGGAGCCCTCTGATCTGGGTCTTCACTGTTTGCATAGGACAAGTGTATTATTCACATGTATACTGTTTGAAAAGACCGCCTATATGCGGGACTAGGGTTCAAAGGGTTAAGACCACTAAGAAGAAAGTTAATTGATTGTGTAAGAGACAGGTGACAGCTTAAGGCAAAGTGAAAGTAACATTTTCACCTTCTTTAAGCAGTCATCTGTCTTAAACATCTAATAATTTGGCAGACAACTGTCTTATATATCTAGTAATTGGCACTCAACTGTCTTATATATCTAGTAATTGGCACTCAACTGTCTTATATATCTAGTAATTGGCAGTCAACTGTCTAAGTAATTAACCCATTCACCCCTTTAACTTTTAATGGACAATTCCAATTTCAAAATAAGTCTAGTCCATTTCTGACTATTTTGGGTTGATTTTAACAATACATTTCAAAATGGCAAACAGTGTAGACCCTTAAGGAGCCCTCTGATCAGGATCTACACTGTTTGCATAGGACAAATGTAATCCTCACAGGTACACTGTTTGTAAATGACGACTATACTTGTCGTTAGGGTTGAATGTGTTAACAAATTTTAGTGGTCATAATAGACGGGTTTTAGTGTATAAGATTGCAGCACTTACCAGACTATTGCTAGGCGAGGTATAGTGAACATGAGAGCAGGATCATAGTCATCTATCATATCCTGGGTGAGTAACTGGATCTTCAGAGCTCTGTAATCACACAAAATACACAATTCTATAACTGAAACACAACTGAATAACCACCATCTACCCCATTCACTGTTTTCTGTATTAAAGATAGGTGACCACTTAAAGCAGGTAGAAAGTAATGCAGAATGAGCATTGACTCACATTCTGCCTTACTTTCAGATTGCTTCAAACTACCATTAGCTAGAATAAACAAAATTGAACTATTTTCTTCAGTGGAGGAATAGAATTAAATAGATGCGTAAAACATTTTACACCTTTGGTTATTTCTCTGTTGAGGAAAATAGCTCCAATTTATACTTATTATATATTTTTTAACTTACTTATACTGTAATGAATATGCATCATAAGAAATATTTTCTATATTCTAGCAAATGAAAATATTACCCAGCATGCAAAGAGTTCAACACAAATAGTATAAACAATTAAAGAACTATCAAAAAGTTTACACAAGCAATTAACCCTTTACCTCATAGCCTGTTTACAGTTTTGAATACAGGTGACCACTTAAAGCAGGTTGCAAGTAAAGCAGAATGTGCCTTAAGGCACATTCTGCTTTTCTTTCAGCCTGCTTTAAGCTAAAATCTGCTAGGCTATATAAAATATAATGGTAATTGTTCATGAGGTTATAAACTGGAACTATTTTCTTCAGTGGAGGAATAAATTAAATACGCTAAAAGTCGCTTCTATGGGGTAAAGGGTTAACACAGATGTCTCCTGCCCCTATAAATATTTTATTGATGAAGTCAATCCTCTCCATAATGGAAGGACAAACAAACAATCAGGCAGGAAAATCCCCATAACTGGTGAATTACCTCTGAACAGTTTCTGAGAAGAGCACTGTGACCTCCTGTAACATGTCGTGTTCTTTCATCGTCTTGACTGGTACCATGGCACTCACATAGCTGCAATATAAACTCTCAATTATATAGCTGCAATATACACTCTCATTTATATAGCTGCAATATACACACTCAATTATATAGCTGCAATATACACACTCAATTATATAGCTGCAATATACACACTCAATTATATCGCTGCAATATACACACTCAATTGTATAGCTTCAATATACACTCTCAATTATATAGCTGCAATATAAACATTCAATTATATAGCTGTAGTATACACACTCAATTGTATAGCTTCAATATACACTCTCAATTATATAGCTGCAGTATACACACTCAATTGTATAGCTTCAATATACACTCTCAATTATATAGCTGCCAGGGCTCCAGATAATTTTTCTTCTAATCAGTACAGTACTGATCAATTTTGAAAACAATCAGTCCCCAGATTTTTCAATCAGTACACATGGATTTTCAATTCATCGGCAGATCGCGGGTTAAATTTTCAACTTTTGAAGAAAGGAGAAACAATGCCCCAGTCATAATGCTATACAAAATTTCAAATAACCTTATAGTTGTAGACCATACATCTCCATCCATCAAGAAATCTCAACTTTGTCATACCTTTCTCTACTAGGACACAGTATCACTCAAACTCATTCTTTCCACGTACCATCAGACTTTGGAATAATCTACCCCACAGCACTAAGGCCAGTCAGTGACAGTCTCACAAGCTTCGCTGCCAGCCTCAGATCTCACAACCCCTAACTTATGCTAACTGCATAATTTGTTTTTAAACTTTTTTAACCTCTGTTTAAAAACTTTTTTAACCTCTGTTTATAATTGACCTTTTAGCTCTGCATTGTTTATCATTATGTTTTACTTTTTTTTAACACTGTCCCCGACCTCCCTGTCATTGAAATTTGTCAGAAATTAACAGTACTTAGGGAATAATAAAGGAGAAGTAGAAGTAGAAAATACATGTATGTAAATTACGATTTTCAAGAATCTTACATTTTAGCCGCTTATGCGGGGTTTTTCTCCGCCGATGAAACAATGTTCGAGTTTATATAATCGTTCAACATACCACAAGTTTCATTAGGTGTTAGTTCTTTTAAATCAGATAGCTGACAACCGACGGTTTTCAACTTTCTATCGTTTTTCTGACTCTTCCATGCTAAGATTTTGACATTTTGTTGCGAGGTTTTCAACCAAAACACTTTTCGAAGAACTTGGATTTTATCGTGGTTCCATATATCAATGAAGATATAGATGTTTATGAGTGTGCACTAACCTCCCTTTTCTAACGGTGCGCAAGTAAAAAATTACAATACGATGAAACGAAGCTTCATTACGAGACCGCCAATCAATAACATTTGACTTATTTGCAAATCTCGGTATGACAAAAACTCGGCGTTTGAATTGATACACGCGTCCCCGAGAATTTCTCGCGTACACAGTACTTCAATATTTTGAAATTAACGCGTACACGGTCAAAACGTTCGCGTATTTCACTGAGTACGTAGGCTTATCTGGAGCCCTGGCTGCAATATAACTCTCACAATATAACTCTCAATTATATAGCTGCAATATACACACTCAATTATATAGCTGCAATATACACACTCAATTATATAGCTGCAGTATACACACTCAATTATATAGCTGCAATATACACACTCAATTGTATAGCTTCAATATACATTCTCAATTATATAGCTGCAATATACACACTCAATTATATAGCTGCAGTATACACACTCAATTATATAGCTGCAATATACACACTCAATTGCATAGCTTCAATATACATTCTCAATTATATAGCTGCAATATACACACTCAATTATATAGCTGCAGTATACACACTCAATCATATAGCTTCAATATACACTCTCAATGATATAGCTGCAATATACACACTCAATTATATAGCTGAAGTATACATTCTCAATTATATAGCTGCAATATACACACTCAATTGTATAGCTTCAATAGACACACTCAATTATATAGCTGCAATATACACACTCAATTATATAGCTGCAGTATACACACTCGATTATATAGCTTCAATATACACACTCAATTATATAGCTGCAATATACACACTCAATTGTATAGCTTCAATATACATTCTCAATTATATAGCTGCAATATACACACTCGATTATATAGCTTCAATATACACACTCAATTATATAGCTGCAATATACACACTCAATTGTATAGCTTCAATATACATTCTCAATTATATAGCTGCAATATACACACTCAATTATATAGCTGCAGTATACACACTCAATCATATAGCTTCAATATACACTCTCAATTATATAGCTGCAATATACACACTCAATTATATAGCTGCAATATACACACTCAATTGTATAGCTTCAATATACATTCTCAATTATATAGCTGCAATATACACACTCAATTATATAGCTGCAGTATACACACTAAATTATATAGCTGCAATATACACACTCAATTATATAGCTGCAGTATACACACTCAATTATATAGCTGCAGTATACACACTCAATTATATAGCTGCAATATACACACTCAATTGTATAGCTTCAATAGACACACTCAATTATATAGCTGCAGTATACACACTCAATCATATAGCTTCAATATACACTCTCAATTATATAGCTGCAGTATACACACTCAATTGTATAGCTTCAATATACACTCTCAATTATATAGCTGCAATATAACTCTCAATTATATAGCTGCAATATACACACTCAATTATATAGCTGCAATATACACACTCAATTATATAGCTGCAATATACACACTCTCCATTATATAGCTGCAATATACACACATTCACTCAACTACCGGTATATAGCTGCAGCATACACACATTCAACTATTAATTTTTCTCATAGCTTATTTCAAATGGTAGCTGCAATATACACATTCAATTATTTTATTTCTTTTTTTTCTAAATTCTCCAACCTTGTACCCATTAGCTTGTTTCTTGTTTTTTTGGCAGGTGACCACTTACAGCATGTTGAAAGTAAAGCAGAATGCTCCTTATATAGACCGACCTCCACCTTCTATAAACTGCTTTGAAATTTGGCCAATAATGAGATAATTATGTTCTACATCTATTTTTCCATGGAAACAGTCCGTAGTGCATTCAGTACATACACAGACTTTATTTGCCATTCTCTCAACTACATGTACTTCATACAAGAACACAGGGTTGCCATAACTTGGTCATGAAAAATCCTAACTTGGTTAAGATTTCCAAATTTTCTATTTTTCCCTTGCATTTACTTAAAGCAGGTTGAAAGTAAAGCAGAATGCGCCTTAAGGCGCATTCTGCTTTACTTTCTACCTGCTTTAAGCTACCATCTTATAGAATAAAAAGGTGAGGATTTCGGAAAAATCAGGAGAAATGGCAGCCCTGAGTACACATCTTGTAAACCATTACTGCTTGTCTGGAAACCATGTTGTTGAACTTAGTGCTCGCTAAATAAACATTTCTGCAAACAATTTGGATCCAGATCAGATGTCGCATGATCTGGATCCTTATTGTTTTTCCACTTGGATTGTATTTCTAAAATTTTAGCATTTACATTGAATTTGAAAAAAAATCACCAGACCAGACATTAAAAGCAGACATCATTTTATCCAGTGCTCAAAGTATTGAATAGATACTTGCCTAAGTTCAAACTCCGCAAACAGCTTGTCAAATATAACCAGGGCTTCTTTTATCTGGAAAATTAGAAACAAATGAATAAAAGCTAACACTCACTCAAGAGGAATTGACAGAACCGTGAATGACATGAAATCAATAGTTAAAGTGGATCTACTACTCCGCTTACATCAGGGCTCCAGATAAGGGTAGTTTTTCAAAAACTAAAATCTTTATTTCTGCATTAAATCCTATGGTGTTACTACTCATTAGAATCGTCTCTTTGAGACGATTCTAAAGAGTAGAAACACCATAGGATTGGTGCTGAAATGAGTGAGAAAATATTGAATTTGTTCAGTAAACTCCTTCTTATCTGGAGCCCTGTTACATCCTCTTATCTGTAATATGGAACATAAAAACCTGATACCATGCAGCCATAAGGCTGAAAACCTCAGTTTATATATACATGTATTTGCTTATCAATATTGTAGTTGGATTCTCAATGTACTATTACACATGAGTTCAGCTGCCATTCAATAGGAAAACATAGTGACTTCTTTAACTCTTTCCTCCCTAAAGCTTTAAATGGACAATCCCAGTTTCCATTTTAGTCTAGTCCATTTCTGACTTTTAAGGGTTGTTTTTGTCAATGTTTTGCATTATGACAAACAGTGAAGACCCAGATCAGAGGGCTCCAAAAGGAGCCCTCTGATCTGGGTATTCACTGTTTGCATAGGACAAGTGCAGATTTCACATGTAAACTGTTTGAAAAGGACGCCTATATGCGGGACTAGGGTTCAAAGGGTTAAGACAGGTGACAGTTTAACCCATTATCCTAAAGCCTGTTTCTAATACTGAAAACAGTGACCCCTTAAGGTTAAAGCAGGTTGAAAGTAAAGCAAAATGCATATTCTGATTTACTTTCATCCTGTTTTAATTGGTAACCTGTCTTCAAAATTAGAAACAGACTATATAATAAAGTGCAGACATTTAACATGTATATATACACAACTGTGCAGGGCTTCAGATAAGAGGAACTAACCTTAATCTTTTTTAACATTAATATTCTCTCCATTTTGTCTCAAATAAACTCATATATTGGCACTATATGACCTGTTTTGTGTCGCAGTGCCGTAAAACCGAACTCATAATCATCAACTTTGACAGTCCCAATAGTTAGGCTATGACTCGTAACTGTTCCAAACATCAATCCAGTTAATTCATTGTGTCCTATAAACACATATACATGTACTAGCCCCCTACAAACAGTGTACATACAGAGTTGTAGATAAGCTTTGTCTTGGAATTGGGTATCACTCCATGGATTTTAAATGAATCGGGTTTTTTTTTGGAAAATTCACTGGGTATTGCATTGACCAAAACCCCATGGTTTCAAATTTGATTGGGTATCCACAGTCTAGAACCCATGATTTGTAATAAAACAGGGTATCAGTAGGAAAATAAACTTGGATTTCCTATCCTTGTCCTTTCAACAGTGCATTCAGGGTATTGTTGTTAACTTTCAGTGTTTACCTAACATTTTAATTGGAAACTGGAATTCAGGGGTGAATGGATTAATTTAACTCTGAATACTTTGTACAATAATTGCTCTCTTACAACTACTATGGTATAATACTGATGCAATAAATACACATAGCCGATGTCAACCTACCATTGTTTAAATCATAAAGCTATGAATTATTTATGCATATACATGTAACCCCAACTATGCTGACTTTCCAAAGTGGACTCTTCCAGTTTCTAAATAATTGTCAGCTTCCATAATTTGTTAAGGTACTCACAAAAATAAAATATTTGAAACAATGGCAAACAGTGCAGACCCTGATCAAAGGGTTCCTAAATCTGATCTGGATCTGCACTGCATCCAAATGATGTTTATACTGGTTCCACGCAAATTAAGGGCTAATGAAAAATACACCTGCACTCACCCTGTCATTATACTCATTGACAGATCTCAAACACTGGTCTCGTAGAACCTGCCTAAGACTATCTAGATTCTTGGTCAGGGCCCGAGCCAGCGGTCTCATGCTCGCACTCTCTACCTCTCTGTTCAGTATACTGGACCCTGAGGCGAGGCACTGAAAAAACAAATACAACCAAGTTAGTCTTCAAACATAGCCCCAGTAAAGGGGAGTGTTCATATACATATAGGATATTAAACGAGTGTTCATAATTTATTGGATTTATTAAACGAGTCTTTTAGAAAACGATAAAAACGAGGCTTTGTGTTAAATTATTAACACGAATGTTATATTCTTTTTATAACATAACCTAGAAATGTTATTTATCGCAGCCTTGGAGGTCAAGAGAATGCTAAGCGCGATATAAGTAGATCTATACAGGAAAAAAGTTGTTCCAAATTAACCCCGTTCACTAGCATAATGTTTATGTTGTTATATGTATTAATAAACACTTTCATGTAGATCTAATATTGATTAGTTACACCAAAAATCTATAAATTGAATCTACATGATGGAATGAAGACGTTGGAAATCAAACGCATAGAACGCATTTTAATGACGTCACAAATAAACGACGTCGTGGCGTACCTCATTTGCATAGTTATATAACTAGTTATATATGACATTTAAACAACGGGTGTTATTCAACGCTCACGCAGTCTGTTATGTTATAAATGTAATTATATCATTATTATGCTAAAATATTTGTAATCAAACTCTACTTTGTGTCACTGCCCATTTAATTCCTGTCTTTAAGACAATTCAGATATATAGACACAGCATACAGTTACAACATGAGTAGTCACAACACAAGTCATAACATACTGTGTCAACATTAGTAGTCACATCATACTTTGTAACTGTAACAGCAACATACTGTGACAACATCAGAAGTCACAACATTCTGTTACAACATCAGTAGTCACAACATTCTGTTACAACATTAGTAGTCATTTCATACTGTTACAACATGAGTAGTCTATAGAAAGGGATAATTGGACTTTGGAGACACACAGATTTTGATATTCGAAATTCATTCCCCATGTTTAGAAATGAAAGCTATTTTGAGCAAATCAGTAGACTAAGAGTTGATGACCCTAAATTGACTTCTTATTAACCCTTAGCCCGCCAAATAAATTGTCGTCTGCTATATTTCTCATCTGCTTCAAGTTTCAAAGTGCTTCAAAGTTGCTCAAAATTGCTGAAAATGTTGTCCGAGTGTCAAACAGCTTGGATCCGGATGAGACGCCGAGTTACTCGGCGTCTCATCCGGATCCAAGCTGTTTGCATATGGAGCTATAGTTGTGAGTGGCAGGCTAAGGGTTAAAATAATTTCCAGGAGACATTGTCATTGGAATGACAATAAACACAGCACGTGGTCATACAGGTATAAACAATATTATTTTTAGATTACAATTAATCCCTCTTCTCTGAAGCCCTGGTGTGACTCAAATTGCTGTTTATTTACAGTAAACTTCGATCATTCATCTACTAACCACAAAACAGTTAGATGACCAAGCAAGAGTCCTCAAGAGCATTCTGTCAAATTTGGTGTTTATGAGACTTAAGTACATGTACCTTTGCAGATCTTGATGAAACTATTATGCAGTGTCTCATTATGGTCTCTACTGTTTGGCAGTGCGCAGTTGGCAACTGTCTATGTTAGTGGAGGATAGACATTACATGTAATAGGTAAACCTTTTAACCCTTTACCCCATAGACTAGCCATGATAGCCTGTGTCTAGTATTGAAGATAAGTGACCACTTAAATCAGGTTGAAAGTAAAGCAGAATGTGTAAGGCACATTCTGCTATACTTTCAGCCTGCTTTCAGCTACCATCTGCTAGGATGTAGAAAATATTTGGATTGGTGCATATCCAATACTGTATATTGAGGAGTTGTTTTCTTCAGTGCAGGAATAAAGTGAAGGCGAAAAAAAGGTGTATTAATGGGGTAATGGGTTAAGTACCTCCACTGTCAGATTCATCCTGCAGCATTATTGTCACTTGATGTATTGTCATGCTTTGATGCCATTAATGTGTCTGCTGAAGATAGTACATCATTGAGCAATAAAAGCCCTCTCTTAACAAGACAATTATTAAACAGAGACATTTAATGCAGGTCCAGGTAAATGCAGGTCACAGGTGATACTAGACACAGGCTCCAAAGTCTGTAAGATGGAATTGAGACATTTATTGATTTAGAACAGGTGTCTTCTTAACTGTTGTATGTATGTCTGTACTGTGGTGGTATGAATCTGGGTTTGACTGGATGCTGTGACATGATGCTGAATGATCCTATCTTATAAATTAGGTGTGAAGCCAGACAGAGCATATCTGCTGATTTTAGCCTAACTATTTACTCATTTACTGTGACCCTACAAAAAGGGTCAAGGGACAGAGGGTATGTGTGTGGAATTCAGAAAGAGAGAGAGTTAGACTATTACATTACAAGTTCAGTTCCGTATAAGATCAATGAACTTGTAACATGATCAACATCAGAACTTTACTTCTTTAGATAAAAGTTAACTGTTTAAATAAAATAGAATTAAACATAAGTGACTATGTATTTCATTCACTCTCAAACCAAGCAAGTCATTAGAACACAACTGCAGGATAGAAGTAATACAGGAGCTTTCTGTATTACCTTGCTTCTCCATTAACCCTTTCCTCCCTGAAACTTCAAATGGACATTTCCAGTTTCCAATTTAGTCCAGTCCAGTTTCCAGTACGGTATGTGTTGTTGTCGCTGTTTTGCGATTATGGCAAACAGTGAAGATCCTAATCAGAGGGCCTTTTTAGGAACTCTCTCACACCTTTTGCCCTGGACAAGTGTACTCTTTACAGGTACACTGTTTGCAAATGATGTGTCTATGAATTACTAGGGTTCAAGGCTCAAGCTGTCACTTTATTTTAACACTGACAAAGCTTAATTGAAGTGTTAGTTTTAGAGATGTTTTATTGTATATGAAAACGTTTCTCCCCCTGTTTCACCTGGTACACCATGGCACACTATCTATGGTAGCTAAAGGTTAAGAACCTTTGCAATTAACACTGTTACTGTATGTAAACGTCAGCATTCACCCTTTGCTCCATAGCAAAATGCAAGTCACCAATATCCAACTGTGTTTAACTTGCTTTAACACATTACCCAATAAATATGCATTTAATTTATTCTTCAACAGAAGAAAATAGTTCCACTTTATACAGTCATGAATATGTTTTACAAGAAATAATTTCTATATGATATCCTAGCAGATAGTAACTTAAAGCAGGCTGAAAGTACAGCAGAATGTGCCTGAAGGCACATTCTGCTTTACTTTCAACCTGCTTTAAATGGCAATTTGTCTTCAAAGCTAGGAAGTATGGAACAGGCTATATGGGGTAAAGGGATAACAGTGCTCCAGCTAAGGCTCCTTTGGGAACAGAACTTTCTGCTTTACTTTAATCATATCAAACTGCCACCTGTCTTCAAAGTCAATAAATATATTCAATTGTTGTAGGGTTATGGAGGAGAATGGGAAGGCATCCTAAACCATTTCCCCAATAGTAGCAACTTTTTACGCACCTCTTCCTAATTCCCGTACATCCTTACTGATGAATGTTTAAAGTTGGCTCATTGTAAAGCAGGAGCCCTGCTCTTTTTAGCCATCTTTAAGTAACTACCTGTCTTAAACACAGGAAACAAGCTATGAGGGGAAGGGAAGGGTTAAAAATATATCAGTAACAACAGGTGTCATTGAGATATACTTCATCCTTTATCTCATCCCAATGGTCATCGGCAAAACTCTAAGGTGACTGACCCATTGCCAAATAGTTTGTCTTAAACATTCTTGTTTAACTCTTTGCATGCTGGGTAACTTTTGGTCTGCAATATATGTTGTCAGCTACTGTTAAAAATCTTTTCAAAGTTGCATGTCGAAACAAGGTCAAAGTGTTTGGATCTTGAATCCTGATGAACCGTCACATAATGCTTATTTATATGGTAATGGATAACTTCTACTTAAGGCACTATCTTCTTTACTTTCAACCTGCTTTAAGTGTTCATTTATCTTCAACAGGCTATGGAGTACAAGGTTAAGAAGTTTACTGTATAACTGATATTAACAAAACAACATTGATAGTTGAATGAAAATTGCAATATGAAAATTGATCCATTTTTAATTATGAACTATAACCAGATTCAGAACACATAAGACAGCCAAGACAATATCATACTACAGTCAAACAATAAGCAGGCATTGAACTCAAGTTATTTGTATAGCCTGAGCCTCTGTGACAGGCAGAAGCGTAACCTATTAACCCACAAATACGCCTTTCAAGGCCTCTAATTTATTCCTCCACTTAACTTAAGAAAATAGCTCCAATTTATATAGCCATGAATACTTATCATAAGAAATATTTTCTATTTCCTAGCAGATTGTAGCATAAAGCAGGCTGTAAGTAAAGCAGAATGTGCCTTAAGGCACATTCTGCTTTACTTTCAACCGGCTTTAAGTGGTCACCTATCTTCAAGTTCAATACTAGAAACAGGCTATGGGGTAATGGTTTAATGCAAGACAAAAGTAACCAGGAGGAGTAATGGGTTATTACAGGCGAAGCTATTCTGCTTGATTAGAATTGAAGACTGCTACAGGCATAACCTGGAAACTGCAGAGTTCAATAGTTTCCACTGATAATCTTGCTGGTTTATCATTGACACGTCAGAAATGATATGTTTGTAATCAATTAAATGTGTTTATACAATATGCTGACTGATTATAAAGTACTTCAATCTTCACTCATATCTGTGAACTGTGACTATTGGAAAATGTTACTTGCTTGGCGAGGGAATACATGATTCTTTCTAATTAAAACATTTAATTTATTCTTCCACTGTACAGTCACAAATATTTTCTTAATTATAACAGATGGTAGCTTCAAGCAAACTAAAAAGTAAAGCACATTCTGCTTTACTTTCAGTTTTCATTACATTGTCACATGTCTTCCTGCTTTACTTTCAGTTTTCTTTAAGTTGTCACCTGTCTTCAAAACTGGGTAATGGTTTAATTAATGCCATTAACAGTGAGTGTCTCAACACTACAACCTAGTAAAGATATCCTTTATAAATAGTTTTGATCCAAATCAGATGCAAAATGTCAATCCTTACATCCAATTAGGATCCAAACTGTCATTCCTAATAAAATTCTGGAAACGGTATATGGCCAAGGACAGCATACTCCATGTAGAGACAAAGAACTGGTAATTTTTTAATTTTATATAAAACTTTATAAGCTGCCAGGTAACATTCAAAATTTGAGATTGCCGTCAGTTTTTTGTCTTAATATTTATCACATTGAAAATCTCATTTCAAGTGTGAAACACTTCACCATTTACTCCACAGCCACTAGGGCAAATCATTTATTCCTAACCTATACACATATTGACAATACAAATACCTTTGTGTTAAAAATTTTAAGTTACAAGCAAGTGGCTGCTAAATATTCAAAGCATGATGAAAGTCACAAGCAACAATAGCCTGAATAGGAGCTTTCTTCTTTACATTCATCTTGCTTTAAGTTGCCACTTGTTTCAAACACTATAAATGTGTCTTAATTTGAATGTTTCAGCGTTAATTAGGACAGGTAAGAGGCATCCTATTTCTAAGGCATTGCTGTAGAGGTAACCTTTAATAAGGTTAAGTTGTCTTAGCCCATTATCCCATTGGCTATTTCTAGTAAGTAAGATCAGTAATCACTTAAAGCCGGTTGAAAGTAAAGCAGAATGTGCATTATGAAGCATTCTGCTTTACTTTTAAATTCTGCTTTACTTTCAACCTGCTTTAAGCTACCATCTGCTAGGATACAGATATTATTTCTTAATGGTACATATTTGTGACTGTAAAGCGGAACTACTTTCTTCAGTGGATAAATAAATTCAATGCATAAAAGGGCCTCTTTATGGGGTTATAGGTTAAAGCAGTTCAGTGTGGGAGTAGACAGGGGCAAAGGTAACAGGTAAAGAACATTACGTCAGCCTGAAGGTTGTATATAGAAGGAGGCTGTAATTAATCTTAATGGTGTAAGGTGTCTACCTCTCACCTGTGGACACTCACTGGTTTATCTAAGTATAGTATACTTAAGAAATGAACTGATTTTTTTCGGCGTTCAAGCAAAATGAACGACAGAAAATTTCGGCAAATACCATGAATCGCGCTAGCGATTCATGGTAAATTTGCCGATAATTTTCTGTCGTTCATTTCGCTTGAACGCCGAAAAAAATCAGTTCATTTCTTATATTTACAATATATTTGCTGTAATTTCTAACATTAAATAAACATTTTGTCAGTAGTGAGTACGCATGTATGTTTAATCCATATTAGAGGTCGATAACAGGAATAATGTGTAACCTATAAGGAACAGCCATGACCGCTTTACTGAATCTGTGTACATTCGAAAGCAGAAAAAATAAGTTCCATTGTCAACAACTTGACAGTTTGGTCGCGAAAAATGCCGCTTTATGACGTCATTAGAAGTGACGTAATTTTAAAGTAGGATAAATATATCGGGGTTTTATTGTCACAAAGAAACGCAGATATAGGCCGCTGTTTATAAGGTAGATTCTTATGTCAATTTTCTTGCAATTTATCTCATTTATAAAGAAGAATATTAGTCGGGAATCATGGTTTCCACTTGTAGGAAGGCATAGATCGGTTGAGAACAAATTTTGAAAAAATCCGCCAAATGTTTGCTGCCCCAAGTTCCAAATATTAATTCGCGAATGAAAACTGCATATGCCCCGCCTCCCCTTCGAAACTTTTCCACAAGTCCTGCCCTCTCGAAAATTGGTGTTTATATGAAATGAACACACTTTTTGTCAATGGAATTGAATGGGGCGATTGTAAATATATACACTTAAATAAAGCTGACATCATTATATACTATATACTACATTATATATATTCAACAAAACTTGAGATTATGTTTTGCATTCTGATTTAGTGTTTGAATACTGAAGCAGGCTGAAAGTAAAGCAGGCTATCAAATAGCCTGTTTTACTTTCAGCCTGCTTCAAACTACAATATGCAAGGAATGAAGGATATGGAAAATACTACTGTACAAAGTGAAACCATTTTCTTCAGAAGAGGAATGATTTAAAGATGTTAAAATGCATATCTATGGAGAAATGGGTTAATTTGTCATAAGAGAATAGTAAAGAGATCTCCATGTTTCTTTTTCAAGTAATTCTTGTACACAGGTTTAACTGTATTAGCTGTGACACCAATTTTCCGACCATAACCAGCATACACTTGCAAGAGTCGTGTTGTTATACTACAATAAAACCTCTCCACAACAACCCCTAAAGTGCTATAATTTATTAGATATTTCGGACAGGTGACTGCTTAACGCATGGTGACAGTAATCTGTCACCTTGCTTTAAGCTGTCACCTGTCATTTATACATTAAATTAGACCTTGTTTTAAGTGGCTGTTATAGAGAGTTTTACTGTACACCATGCCCTGTTTTCCCATATCCTATTAAATGACTAATACTACTAGCAATTTCATAGTCATTTATTACTGAAAACCACACAGACAATTAGCCATGGCAATTAGGAATGTTAGTGAGTTGCATAGCTGTTAGACTTTAAGCTGTTACTCTTAGTTTAACCCATAACTCCATAAATAAATACTCATTTTTATGCATTTAATTTATTCCTCCACTGGAGAAAATAGTTCCGATTTATACATTCATGAATATTTATCATAAGAATGATATAATTTATAATAATGTCTGGCAAATAGTAGAAATTAAAGCAGACTGGAAGTAAAGCAGAAAGTGCCTGAAGGCGCGTTTTGCTTTTCTTTCAACCTGCTTAAGTTGTCATCTATCTTCAATACTAGAAACAGACACTCAAGTATTTTTCAGTGTTTGATCCAGTTCTCCATAAATAGCCCTTTTACACCTTTAATCTAAACCTCCATTGAGCAAAGAACTTCTATTTCATACTGTCATGAATATACTTCATATTCAGAAATATGTTTTATATCCTAGCAAATGGTAGCTCAAAGTAAAGCAGAACATGCCTAAAGGTTCACTCTGTTTTACTTTCAACCTGCTTTATGGGGTCAAACTAGAAGCATGCTATCGGGTAAACTGTTTAGCACACTAAGCACAGACAGTTGTTAACCCTTTACCCCAAAGCTGGTTTGTAGTTTTGAAGATACATGACTGCTTAAACAGGTTGAATGTAAAGCAGAACTGCACATTCTGCTTTACTTTCAGCCTGCTTTAAGCCATAATCTGCTAGGTTAAACAAACTATTTCTTCTGGTACATGTTTATGAGGGTATAAACTAGAACTGTTTTCTTCAGTGGAGGAATAATTTAAATGCACTAAACGGTGCTTCGGGGGAGTTGACATGTTTATTCGCACTGTGGAGAATTAAAGCAGTGATTCAGTCAAATAGTCAAAGTCTGTTAGTTCCAGCCATAATAGGCGCTCATTTTAAAGCATTTATTTTATTCATTGAGAGATCTTCGCCTATAAAAACGGTGACTTTCCTCACCCCTCGTGTATTTAAAACCCTTTCCAGGGACTCATAAGAACAAATTTGTAAACAAGGGCCACTATGGCCCTAAATCGCTCACCTGGTAACCATGTACACCGTGTGACCTAGTTTTTGACCGGGCATGACCCTCATTCTAACTTGACCTCGATTTCCATGAGACAAACATTTTGTTCAAGTTTCATGAAGATTCAATTAATTTTGTAGTCTCTAGAGTGTTAACGAGGTTTAGCCGAAGATTTGACCTAGTGACCTAGTTTTTGACAAGACATAAGCCACATTTGGACTTGACCTATATTTCATTGAGGCAAACTTTTTCATCAAGTTTTATGAAGATCAAATGAAATTTGTAGTCTCTAGAGTGTTAACAAGGTTTTTCGATGATTCGACCTAGTGACTTAGTTTTTGACTAGACATGACCCACATGTTAACTTGACCTAGATTTCATTAAGGCAAACATTTTGATGAAGTTTCATGAAGATCCAATGAAATATGTAGTCTCTAGAGTGTTAACAAGGTTTTCCGAAGATTTGACCTAGTGACCTAGTTTTTGACCGGACATGACCCACATTCCAACTTGGCCTAGATTTCATTGAGGCAATCATATTGATGAAGTTTCATGAAGATCCAATGAAATTTGTAGCCTCTAGAGTGTTAACAAGGTTTTTCTATAATTTGACCTAGTGACCTAGTTTTTGACCGGACATGACCCACATTCTAGCTTGACCTAGATTTCATTAAGGCAAACATTTTGATGAAGTTTCATGAAGATCCAATGAAATTTGTAGTCTCTAGAGTGTTAACAAGGTTTTTCGAAGATTTGACCTAGTGACCTAGTTTTTGACCGGACATGACCCACATTCGAACTTGGCCTAGATTTCATTGAGGCAATCATATTGATGAAGTTTCATGAAGATCCAATGAAATTTGTAGCCTCTAGAGTGTTAACAAGGTTTTTCGATAATTTGACCTAGACGACGGACATCCAGCGATCCTAAAAGCTCACCTTGGCACTACGTGCCAGGTGAGCTAAAAAAATCACTGTAACTGATCTGACAGAAGCTAACACTCTACCTACTGAGCTACCAGGCCAGTTACCAGGATACAAATGCTTATGAAGAAATATAGATGAATATGTTAAAAGCAACTTAAGATACTTCTATGGATGACAATGCAGCTACACACTTTTCATCTTAGTGTGCTGTTTGTGGGAATGTTATGAGTTAAAGTGTGGCCCCATGCCAGTGCACCCTCTTAAATTTCCAAATATTCTATAAGTTATAACACACTCCCATCAAAGAATATTTTACTATAAAACAAATTACTTCCACCATTTCTGCCAAAGATAAATAAGCAATTAAAAATGTCCAAAAGAGAATTGTTTTCTTAAAGCTGGTTGAAAGTAAATCAGTAAGCTGTGATTGGCCACCTTTCTGTAGCACTTAAATACGTGTCTAAAATATGGCCCTTTAGTCCCTACCCTTATTTCCATACAACTAAGCAGGTAAAATTCAAAATAGTCTTACCTCTGCTCCAAACCACAGTTGTCCCGCCAGGCCTTCTTGAAGAACATCATCGGGAAACTTGACCCTGAAGTCCCTGTTTGCTCTCTGGCTAGGTATACTGTCATCTATAATCTTCTGTATAACACTGAGTACTTTGTCCTGACACACCCTCAGCTGGTTTACCAGCATAGTACATCTCTCCGGATCTTTCCTGCCATCAAAACTGTCTAGCTCTGCCGCAACCATGTTCAGATCTTCATCGGCAAAGTAAAACTGGGCAAGGAGGGATGTGTCAGACTTCTGAAAATATATAAAAGTTGTTTTTAAGATTTTATCAACTGGAGTACTGTGTAACTAGATTATCACCAGCATGCAAACAAGAGGACATTCAAAGGCCCTGATAGACTCCAATGCCCTTGTTTGCATGCTGATGAAAATCTTTGCTGACCTGTTTTAATGGAGCCTGATAGTTTTACCTTTGAGTTTCACCCATAATAATCTAAATCAATTCAAATTTGTAGACGATGGAGTGTATTAAATATTGGAAAACAGCATATTCTAGTATAGTTGAGTACATTAATTGATTAAGGGCAGATAACTCTTGACACAATGACCTGATTTCAACAATAATTGCACTTTTTCAAGAACTGATATACATTGTATGCAAGTATAATCAAAACAGATTCAAAACTTAAAGTTGCTACTTTGCTAGAGTGTAAACACCATCAAACATGGCCTTTTAACGCACCAAGGGCCAGTCACTCTTTACCAATTTAACCAATAAAAGATAATTTAACTCATAGGAAAACTTATGGTTATATACAACCTGAGCAAGTTTGAGAAAGATTGAATGAAAAGTGTGGCATCTAGTGTAAACACAGTCACTGTAAGTCTGTTAAATATGGCATTTTCAACAATTCAAGGACAGATTACTCTCGACTTATTCAGTTATTGCCACTTATTGGTCTGACTTCAACCATAATGATAATCGAACTCATCTGAACTCTTACGGTCATATACAATCTGTGCAAGTTTGAGAAAGATTGGATAAACATTGTGTCCTCTAGAGAGTATATTCTAGTATAGTTGAGTACATTAATTGATTACGGGCAGATAACTTTTGACACAATGACCTGATTTTAACAATAATTGCACTTTTTCAAGAACTGATATACATTGTAGAAGATGTTTGAAAATTTCACTTTATAACTCTATGTAAAAACTGTGACCCCTGGGGTGGGGCAAATTTTGACCTCAGGGCTCAGGGGCATAATTTGAACAAACTTGATAGAGGACCTGTAGATGATGCTATGTGCCAAATATCAAAGCAGCTTTTGACAAGAAGATTTATTAAGATTTCCTTATTTTTTTTAATTTGGTTGCCATGGCAACCAGAGTTCTGCATTGTTTTTAATTCTTTGAACAATTTAAAAGAGCTTGACCCAAGGAACATTTCTGTAAAGTTTGGTTGAATTCTGTCAAGCGGTATAGGAGGAGATGTCATTTGAAGCAATTGTTAACGACGACGGACACTGGACACCCCAATAGCTCATCTTGAGCCTTTGGTTCGGGTGAGGTAAAAATAGACGCTGGGAAATACTCTTTTAATAACAAATAAAACAAGGAAAGTCACATGTCTAAGACCAAAAAATTACATCTAGCTATTTTGAAACTATATATGTATTATGATTTGAGTTCAGTTAGTATGGAAGGCTGTTTGCTACCTTACCATGTGACGGTGCACATGATTTTTAATAAAGTTTTATGGAAATTTCATATAACCAGGGTTTCATATGGCTAAAGTGGAGTCTGCTTTAGTTATTTGGAACCAGGGTTCAATTCAAAGAAGTTGTTTTCAGATTTGGATCCATGTAAAACGTTCCTCTGTGCAGTATTTTCTGAGAAAATAACTGTATCAAGGACATTTTTTTCCTATACACTTTCGCTGCGTTTACACACAACGAATCAGGACGTTTTATTGAGTCTTTAAAATGGTAATTACTCATCTTGAGTGTCTATTTTTGGGGAAAGAAATATCTGACTCTTGAACGCTTTGGATAGAACTGTGAAGGACTCAATCATGTTGAGGAAAACCAATTGTAACGCAAGCAGAAAGGGGGATTGGGGGAACATAGTCCTTCTAGAAAGACCCTGTGTTTCGATTTTTTATCATTTCACGTTTATTATAAGTTGATTTTTTACATTTTTCAGTTTCAGTTCAACCGGGGTCTTTCACTAATATGTCATTTCCGATAGCAAGTTACGAGTCAAAATCAAACAGGACTTCAAACACGTTTTTCTCTTAATTTGGACTTTGTCTGCACACAGTTTGTGGTGTAGTCTATAATTTATGCCTTTTTATAAAAAAATTTCAAAAGCTACTCGCCCTGTAGGACTACTCCGACTAGTAACCATTTAAATCTACTCGCCCTTCTGCAACTTTTACTCGCCCTTGAATATTCGTATATAATTCATATGTACTAAAACTTTCACAATTTTCTTATTTATTTATCTAACCCCCAAAATATCAATTTATAGAAACATACTGTTTAACTCTTTCATCACTGTAGTAATTTGTGGGTCTTGTCATCATCTCAACACCCCTGCTTTACTCCGAAGAACGACTGTAAGATAGTTTTGTTAGTTTGTTTACATTTTGACATGTAGCGGGAAAACTAACGGTGCTTCGGTTTTTTCGGCATGTAAAATTTTGACTTGTTAAAATTAGGTACGAAATCGCCGTAGCTTTATAGCCTTTATATTAAGAAATGATCACAATTTGACCGATTATTGAACAAAAAAACACGTTATAACACTGTGATGTATACTTTAATTTCATAATTCGAATAAATGTTCGAACCATTACTGGAAACTTTTAACACAAATAAACCTTTTTGGGCCGATACTTAAATTACTTTCGTACTTTGAGGGCCGAATAAAGAGAAAAAAAGTAGGTGCTTGTGAATTGGAATGCCTCGAACTTCTCCGTTGATAATAGTGAAATGTACTACATTGTAGAATAGTTGACACTCGCGGAGAATTTCAGCCGTTTTAATTTGTTATTTTATAACATTATGCAAAGTTATTAGTTAGGAAAATACCAGACCAAAAAATCCACTCGCCCTTAAGGTCGAGCATACATTTGAAAGCACTCGCCCGACTTCAAAACCTACTCGCATTTGCGAGCGGGCGAGTGGAATTTTACACCCCTGGTCGTAGAATCCTATAAAGGCTTTTACACGTTTTGTACGCTAGATTCATCATGTGTCCTCATTATTTGGACTAGGGGAGAACAGAGATGAGCTTAATCTACGAGCAAGATACATGCGATTCATTAATGAATTCCTTCTGAATCTGAATATAGTATGTCGTAGAATCCTATAAAGGCTTTTACACGTCGCAATAAATTTCCCCAAAACTAAAATGTTGTCCCCACTTTGATATTTTTATCGCATTTGGCAACAAATGAGAAGGCAGTGGCTAGGAGTACGGACCCGTACCCCTAGACTCGGAGTCTAGGAGTACGGACCCGTACTCCTAGCCTCAGATGATGGGTATAGGCTAGGAGTACGGCACTCCGAAAAAAGTATTAGAATACTTACATTATCAAACTATTAACCTGAAATGTAAACTTTCATCCATGTAGTGGTTATTTAAAGTTTTTGCTTTCCGTAGCGAGCATCTATCGGCGTTATTTGCGAAGGATATGACTAAGTCAGAAAGAATAGGAGAGCTGGTGTTTATCGTTGTCGGCCACTAGTGTAGGTGTAGGTACACTACCGGTATATCGTTATATATACTATAATAGCTGCATGTATGGCAACATTAAAAATTTGATCTCTCTAATACGATAAATAGAGAAGGAAATTGAAAGTTTAAATTGAAAAAAATATATAGATTAGAATCTACTGGCTGCTGTTGCAAGGTAAGAAAAGCAATTAAAAAAATTATTTCCCCATGCATTAAGCATTCACGTGTCACATGATAACTAGTGGTTTACATTATTTTTTAGTTTCTTCTATTCGTAGTGGTTGAATATACTCTATTTGCAAAAAGTGTACTTTATAATTTTATAGTCCTCAATAAGAGGGAAGTAAAAGATAGAAAGAGGAGAAAGAAAAATATCTGGGGATTGGTAACTCTTGGATATAATCTTTCAATATATTGTGTAGCCCTGAAAAGGGCTGTTTGACAAAGAGGGAAGTAAAAGATAGAAAGAGGAGAAAGAAAAAAATCTGGGGATTGGTAACTCTTGGATATAATCTTTCAATATATTGTGTAGCCCTGAAAAGGGCTGTTTGACAAAGAGGGAAGTAAAAGATAGAAAGAGGAGAAAGAAAAAAAACTAGGGATTGGTAACTCTTGGATATAATCTTTCAATATATTGTGTAGCCCTGAAAAGGGCTGTTTGACAAATAGCCCTGAAATGCTATTTAAAATGTAGACTGTAGCCCACGCATGATGCTGGCGACAAATGCTGGCACTGTTAAGTAGCCGGCCCAGTGACTCTTAAAGTCGTCAACTGATAGCTTGAAAACAAATCGGGTCTTGTGTATATTATCAATATTTATTTTTCAACTTTGTATTCAATTTGCTTTCTATGCACACAGTTTGCTATGTATATAACCTTTTTTAATTTTTTTTCTACTACGATTCTGAGTGCGTTATGGGGTGATGGTTTTCATCACATCAGGTGCTTGCAGACCGTGTCAGAATCTAGATGTAGTGCTTTTGTGCACACAGTTTGCTATGTAAATAATCAATATTTATTCATCTTTTTATTATTCTTTCTGATGTACTCTTCTATCTGTCTGTCCTTCTGTATGTATTTTTGTTGTAAATGTAGCTAATGCAGTCTCTTTTGAGACGAATATTTAATAAGTTTTTATGTTTATCTGTCTTTCGAGACTTCTAAATTAGAACAATGTAGCTTTTTTACTCAATAAAATGACAATGATAGTGCGTGTTCATTCATTCAATCACCTGTCTGTCAAACATACGATTTGACACTGTATAATAATGTATTTTGTAGATTGTAATAAAACAATTTTTTTTTATCAAATCCGTATTTTATTGTATTGTATTGTATTTATATACTTTTTATCTGTGTTTTTATTTTCATTTATTGTTTGCCGCGGATTTTGATGAATATAAAGAAATTACCAGCATTTGATTAAAAACTCATTTTGTGAATAGAGATAAATAACTTTGGGCCACGTTAACTAGGCGCCTGCCCGTGGTGTGGCCTGCATGCATTATGACATTTGTTAATTCATACTGTAACTGAACGCCTAGTTGTATATAGTTGTATATAGTTGTATGTATGCATGTCATAATTGTTTTACTTTTGTTTACGTGCATTTGTTATTTGCTTTTCCGCACCTCTTGCCGACTCAAAATAAAATTTATCATTACCATTAGTATCTAGGTTCCGACATCGATTAACGAATAGTGGCCGACAACGATAAACATCAGCTCTTTTATTCTTTCTAGTTTAGTCGTATCCTTCGCAAATAACGCCGGTAGATCCTCGCTACGGAAAGCACAAAATTTAAATAACCGCATTTCAGGTTAATAGTTTGATAATGTAAGTATTCTAATACTTTTTTCGGAGTGCCGTACTCCTAGCCTAAACCCATCATCTGAGGCTAGGAGTACGGATCCGTACTCCTAGACTCAGAGTCTAGGGGTACGGGTCCGTACTCCTAGCCACCGCCAGATGCCCTGTAGCACAGAATTATACACTGATGGAATCGAAACCTCGCGCTATATCGTAAATCCTGTGCGGCGGATACGAGACTTGATAAGAGACTGTCTATCGGTAACCAATATGATAAAAAATTAAATGTGTGTTTTCGAAGCATGATTCACGGGTTTTTATTCCCGTGAATTGATAGGAATGTCCACATAGTTGTTTAATTCCTATAAAAAATGTCAATAAAAACACTCGAGTCGGTAAATTTCACGCCAGAAATCGCGGACAACGAGGCAAAAAAGTGAAGATGCTGTCACATGACACATAATCTCGCAAAATTCAACCGCCGCGAGAGCTCAGGTACTCTCCTATTCAATTTCGCTTAGTTGCTATTCCGTTTTGTATAATTCCGTGCCTGTAGGTTGTTTTCGTCTACACTAACAGGTCAGGAGTCTTCTTTAGACTGTAATAGACATGTCAAACAATTTTTAATGTGATTTTCTTTTCAAATTAGGTCAACTTAAGAATATCATAACTTTTTTTTTTTCAATTTTCATATTAAACAAGAAATTATTATTTTTATAACAGGGAACACTATTTTACATTTTGTTAATTGTTGTGTTGTTTAAATGTTAGAGATAAAGTAGAAAGCAACATTTGATACAAAATCGTTCGAGCATAAAATCGTCACGAAATAGGACATCATCAAGATTACTCAAGATCATGATGTTCCCGAATCGCAATTTCTGTCATGGGTGAATGGATTTCCCACAATAACAATTCTATGGTGTCACCAAAATTAAGCTTATTCTATACAGAAATCGTCAAATTTACCTTTGGCCTGTACAGCCATTTCCTTAGCGAATTCATCGCGATCTCTTTCTCTCACCAATGGAAGTCTACTTCAGTAATAAATGTCATAACAGCTTGTTTATTTTGTTGGTCATTATTCGTTAAATCCACCTTTCGTTTTATGAAGTCACGATAAGTCTCGTTTTATTCACGAGATGTGACCGAATTAAGAGAAAAGATTTTTACCTACCAGAATGAGTAAAAAGTAGCTAAATTGACGAAAAGACCCAGATTTAAAGAGACTCGCAACGACGCCAACCAGATGGTGTGTTTTTGCAAAATAAAAGAAAATACTCAAATAAAAACAAATGCGTAGCATATTCGTACATCTGGCCTTTCAAAAATATGATCAGTAAATAGCCTTAAGAAACGTTTTCAAATCTTCAATTTTTAGATATTTTCCATCGCTTTATCCATTTCGTTGAAAGACGCAACTGAAATTGATCACGGGCTCAGACATAAAACCGAGCCGAATTATGTTCTCTCCATCGCTGCACACTGAAGTACGTTAAATCGACCCCACAGATATGAATAACCCGTGGGCGAATGGGTTAAGGGGTCTGCTTATTTTGCCTTCCTGTTCCGGGCCACGGGTTCGAATTCCAACAGAGCTCAATTATTTTTAATATTGAAAAGCATTTTTTTAAACAGAATTTCTTAGCCGAAACTAATTCTAACCCGTTTATATAAGCGTTTGACATATTTTTACAAATAACTATTTTTATTGCTAAATCTGGCTGCGAGCCTCTTTAAGTCCTCTTGTGACTCTGTGTAAATAAGAGTTGACAATTGTTATTCAAACGCACAATTGCTGCAATATTGACAAATGAAATATGTTAATGTTTCATACCATGTTTTGAAGTTAAATTGAAGTTTGCATGTTAATATAGGATATTATATAAATATTAGATGGCAGACAGTTTGCGTGACATTCAAATTGTCAACCCGAGAAACAGAATGTCACTCGAGGCGAAAACGAGGGTGACATTCTAGTTTTCGAGGGTTGACTATTTGAATGTCACGCAAACTGCCATCTAATATTTATTTTATTACACCGAGCTATATCAACCCTGTGTATAATTCCGTGGGTCATGTCATTGTATTTTATAATTGTTGATATGTTCACGAATCACGAAGGACTTACACGTATGTGTATGTACTTCGTGATATGTTGTCCTGTGATGTATACGCCCTGTCAGTGAGTTTTTCATCTGTAGGCGCTAATGACGTTAGTCTCTACACTTTCGGTCAGACAACATTTCCTCAAAACAAGCAGATACTGGCGAACAACATGTTGAAATGCGTTGCAGTTGGTGAAATAAGATATTGATGTTTAATATTTAGCTTATATCATGGAGAAATCTGTGATTTCTCCATGCTTATATAAACGATTTTAGCTAGGGTACACAGGATGTAAAACGTCCATGACGTTAACGTGATATTTCACGCTGGCTCTGAATACAACATTTCAAGTGCTTTTGTGATAAGTACAATTCGCATTCTCGACATGTTATTTTTTTTTCTGTTAGGACGATTGATGGCCAACAAATAATCAAAAGCCGTGTTTACCAATGTCCCCATACACGCTTCGCGCGTGCAAAATACCTAAATAGTCGAATTTGGAGGTGTCACGTAACGTATCTAGAGAGACTCAAAATTCAATAATTCAATTCAATGCACATTCAACCTAGTATTTGACATAAAACTGATTACGCCAGTGTGTCATTTCCTGGTTCGATAAATATTTTCATATCATTAAATTATTATTTTGTTTATGTAATCAATGCATGACTTTCATGGATCTGCCACTAGTATCGGGGACCACAATGGAATTCAGGGAAAAACATTTTTCCTTTTTTGTGCAATCCTTGGTATTAGTGAGCATATCATGTGCATTGTCATGTATATGCATTATTTGTTATAGTTTTCATTATATGTATATGCATTTGTATTGCCATGTTATGCCACTATTGCCAAAATAAAATCAATCAATCAAATCAGTTTAAAAGTGATTGGTTAGAAGATCCTCTGAGTGTATAATGAATAATTTCTCAATGTTTTCTACACAATAATGTTTCTTTTTGCATATTTAGGATATCTATGGAATCCAAGGGAGAATCCATACATGAACAGCGAACCATAGTAGAAGGTAGTCAATCAGACGAAACGTCGGTGGACTCCGGCGTCCCCCCAGGGAACTGTTCTTGGCCTGATCCTGTTTCTCTGCCACACCCCAGACTGTGTAAAATCATCAGCACGCCCTTTTGCAGACGACTGTCTACTTAACAGATCGAACCATCAAGAGCAATTTAGATCAAGAAAACTTCAGACAGACCTAACTGACTTAGAAACATATGCACAAAATTGGGACACTCAGATTCAATGCCAAAATATGCTACATACTCTCCATAAACAAAAATATATTCAACTTTTATACCAACTCAATAGCCACAAAACTCATTTCCCCGTACAGCATCACTCTCTGGAACCAACTCCCTATTGATATTGCTACCCTCACTGATCTTGATCAGTGATCTTGATCAGTTTAAGAGGGTAGTGGTAAAAGTGCAGTATTAGCCTTGTATGCAGTGTTTTTAAACCTAACCTTTTTAAATATCTTCACTCAACTAAAACTTTAACAAACAGATCTTGATCCATTTCTAATCTTATTGAATGGTTCCATCTTTTAGTTCACTCTACCTGCCAATATTTATTGCCAGGTTCTTTAAAATAACTCTTTCACTTTGCTAACACCCCGACGTGTACTTTTTACTGCCTATAATACTCGCAAGAGAGATTGGCAGTGACTAGAGATAGATAGATAGCTATGTAGATAGATATAGACTTCCTACAAGAGGCACAAAATAATCCAGATTTAGGCATACAGATATACATGTACAAAGACACCAAAAGAAATGTGAACATATGCAATGTATGTTAAAAGGCTAAAGCCACTCTTAGGTTCCTATAAAGAAACCTTAGAAATGTTCACGAAACATGCAGAAAAAGACACACATCTTCGGCTTACGCCTCCGCTTGATACATATGTATAAGGTGGAAGAAAGATTGTTACCAGCTTTATTAACATCCACGTTCACATGCAAAACTAAGAAGAAACAATAAAGCAACCAGATTTAAATACTTCGTTACAAACAATATAATAGAAAATCAAGTATGCAACAATACAAGCTAGAGGGATCGTGGTCCCATGCAAATAGCAACCCTCTCAATACAAACATTTATTCTTTGTAGACACTATGGTATGCAGGGGAAAAACTGCCTGCCAACGAGATCATCGCCAATAGTACTTTTAAACCTTTTCACTCTCAGTGACGTCAAAAAGCGCATTTGCAAACAGTTTTGGTCCTGATCAGGCGCCGCGTTACGCGGCGTCTGATCAGGATCAAAACTGTTTGCCACTTGTTTTGAAAGTTCGTCAGTTATACTGCTTTACATCTAACTTTGAAACGATATTGCAGACAACAGTATTGAAGCAGACGACAGTATGGCGGTGAAGGGGTAAAAATAGACGATAAATTTAATCATGAAGGGGTTAATATCCGTCGTGTTAACGCCTTTATAAATGATTCTACGATGTATTGATACAGATACAGAACTAGGTTCTACTTGATGTTCATGTGTAAAGGCTACACATATAGTTTCGCTTTCTCAAGTTTCAAATTGCGTGGATCTCTATATTGATTATATTGTATAAAAGTGCTTTTACTGATGGTATGACTTATCGCTTTAAATTTCAAGTTATCATGGCGTATGTTAATTAAGTTCTCAATGCCCAGGTTTCTGTAGCAGAACCCTACTGTGTATGGTTAAATGGAATAATTATTGTTTAAAACTATTTAAGAGTTACCTCTATTTGACTAAAATACCACTTGCAGTTAACTAAATAATGGAAAAATTTAAATTGTTAATTCAAACTGTTTGAACATTCATTAATTTCCTTGAAACACATTTAGGTGCCTTCAGTAGTATTGTTTAAATACATTCAACTCTAGCGACGAGTATACTTGTCATTAACAACGTTCACGTAATGTGCCAAGTTATAGAAACTTTCAGTCCAAAAAACCGTTCAGCTGCCTGCACATTCGCTCCACTTGTCATTGGGCTATCTAGCCACGGAATTATACAAAGTGATCTAGCCTACAGTATTGAGCACTTCTAACATATGGCGCATATAGGCAGCAGCAATAGGTGTCCATTTTAACCCCTGAGTGGTGAGGAGCAATTCGAGGTACATATCTTGCTCAAGAACATCACTTCACATAATCGGGGATTCGGAAAAAAAATCCCCTAATCAGATCGCTGAATCGGCGGGGGATCGAACTCATGACCCCTGGTACCACAGTCCAATGCATTACCACTGGACCGCCGGTCTAACTGTGAAGAGAACATTTCGTTCTATATGCAAATAATGTAGACCCTGATCAGAGCGCTCCTGAAGGAGCCCTGCATTTTGTTCTTAATGCAAACAGTGTAGACCCTGATCAGAGCGCCCCTATAGGGTTCCTTTGCTCAGGGTCTGCATTGTTAAATAAACCATAAAAAGTAAACAAGAGCATCGCACGCGGGTGCCAATACTCGTCTGTTTTTGAAGATCAGTGAAAAATACAGTAAAATTAGGTCAAATGTCAAGATCAATTTGTAAAATATTTGTTATGTCTGGACATATCAGGGAGATTACATTATCTATATTTAAGAGCTCCTGGGCATATCGAGATGAACATTGGCACCAAAACATGAAGGTTGTAGATGTTAAAACATAAAAGGAGTTGTGGCCAACGTAAAGATTTTGGACGACACAAAATAGGTCAAAAGGTCAATTAGTGAAATATGTTGGAATGTCTGGACTGGGCTTGCCTACATGAACATGCATACCAGTTGAAGAAATTATGGCCAAGGTTAAGATTTCAGACCACGGAGTGAACGGCGCAGGCGCCGGAGTGACAACAATATCTCGCTGTTTCCTTAAAAACGACGAGCAAAGAATAGACTACACATGTATTTGGAAATTAGAATTGTCCATTAAAAGTTTTAGGAGTGATCGAGTAAAGCGACCACTCAATAGAAGACTCATTTGCAGACGTCTGCGTAAACCGTTCAGTCTCAATGACGCCTTAAAGCGCGTCTGCACACAGTTTGGGTCCTGATCAGACGCCGCATTACGCGGCGTCTGATCAGGACCCAATCTGTTTGACACTCTTATCGATATTTAATAAGTCATACAACCTTAAATCTAATTTTTAAAACGTGTCTTGCAGACAACAATACTGTAGCAGACAACAATAAAGTGATGAAGGGGTAAAGATCTCCCGAATAATTTGATAATGAAAGGGTTAACACGGGTTTGTCTAAGAGGTCTCTGTACGAAACGTTTCGTCACTGAGTGCTTGCATAATACATGTATGGGCTGTAGTTGATTGACGGCTCTAGTTTCCGCAACAAAATGGATCAAAAACAATGTAATTAGGTTGTAATGGTTGTAATGGAAATCTTGTAACTCACTGACTGCCATGGCGTCATCAAGTCCAAACAATAACCGTCTGCTTTTATTTTTCAAATTCAAATTTTTGATATTTTTACTTAAAAACATTGAAATGAATGTCAAGCAGTTTGGATCCTGATTAGACGCCGCTTAACGCGGCGTCTGCTCAGGATCCAAACTGTTTGCATCAGGAACTTAGCTGTTTGACATTCTGACCTTAAATTGAAAAGAGATTTTAAGAATCTAATTAAAAACAAGAGCAAACGACAAAAATTACCCAGCACTCAAAGAGTGTTTTCTATTGAGATGTACAGTAAAATATCCTTGTTTCTGCTTAAAGCAATAGGTGACAGTAAAACATCACCTTGATGTGACTGCCTTGTCTTAGCTGCCAAAGGACAAGGTGGCTAATTGGAAGTTATGTGTGTCTATATATAGCAGTGTCCAGCACACTTCAATCTTTTGTACCTTATCTTTTTTAGAGTTTATAAGAACGTTTCCGTATGTATACATGTGGCTCCTTGTTTGTTAAACTATCTTTCCAGCTGATCTGATGGGCCACGCGTAGAATTCTGGTATATGTTCCATCCCTGTTGCATCTATGCATTCGTTAATTTGGTAGTCATAGCTTAGTCCATGGCTCACAGCGGTAGCTTAGAACTGACTCAACTGCAACCAGGTTTGTGGTTCATACTGTCATTATCTTATTGAGCACTCCCCAAGTTGTTGCCTTGCGTATCTTGAAGGCGTTGTTAGAGGATTTGTCCCAGGAACCTAGATACTTGATCAGTTGGGTTTTACGGCAATGCGACACAAACTATGTAATATAGCGCCGATGGTTTCTTTCAGAGCTACTGCTGATTATTTTTAACGATTGATCAAACATGACATTGAATGTCTGGTATTCTGTTTTTCTTTGGATTAAGACCACAGGTACTTGACACATAGGTGTATCAGGCTGACCATATTTGCGGATTTTTCCTGAATCTGCAGATTTTTGACAACTTCTACGGATCTACGGAATGATTTTCAGATCTGCGGAATTTTGGAAAAATATTAAGCCAATTTCTTTTTTCATGTAGATCTGTATCTCTTTCTGTTGGTCACTGCAATTACGCGATCGCTTCCTAACTCTCTGCCGATAAACAAAGATTTTTTTTCTAATAACGCACAACTTCCACCCCACCCCATGCCGATTACACATGTCAAGTGGTGTCTGGCATTATGAAAAGATAGATAGATCGATTATGTAATGTCAGATTTGAATGATTATCGAGTGTGAAATAATGTACAAAATTCTCTAAATATGTGTACACGATGTATAAGTGTTTATTTTTCACATACGATTACATAGTCAAGTTGAATTATGTTCTACGTATTTAATCCCTTACTCCATAGCCTAATTCTTGTTTTGAAGGCACGATACCACTTAAAACAGGTTGAAAGTAAAGCAGGATGCGGAATAAATTAAAGACGTAAAAAGCGCATTTATGGAGTAATGGGTGAAGACTCATTATGCTTAAGGCCCTTTGTTATTTTCATCAGTAGAAGTGTGAAGAAATGTGCACGTATAAAGATTTATCTATGAAGTAAAGGCATAATCAAAGAGTGCGAGTCATGGAAACAGACAAATATTCAGAATCGCGCGCTTCGATTGAAAAAAAAAAAAGAAAACTGCGGATTTTTTGTCTCAAAGTTATGGTCACCCTGGTATATGCGTCAAGTACATGTGGTTAAGACGTACAGTCTTACTCTTGCACATTCTCTTTCAATTCTACCTAGTAGATCCTGAGCTTGATCCATGCTATTTTCACTACATCATATGAAGCAAATGGTTAATAACAACCGCTAAAATGTAGCCTGTTTTTTAAAAATCTCCCACAGAAACAACTTTTTAAAGCGACTCGCAACCAGATGGTGCATTAAAAATAGTAATTTGTAAATATGTGTCAAACGCTTATATAAATGGTAAAGAATTAGTTTAGGATAAGAAATTCTGTTTAAAAAAATGTATTTCAATAAAAAAAAAATATTTGTCTCTGGTGGGATTCGAACCCGGGGCCCGGCATTGGCGGACAGAAGGCAAAATAGGGGAAACCGCTTAGACCAATGGACCACGGAACTATCCGTTTATATAGGATCGATTTAACATATTTCAATGTGTATCGATCGAAAGTGCATACAACTTCGAAATTCGGCTCGTGTTTATGTCTAAGCCCGTGTAGAGAAGCAACAACAACAACTATACCGTCTACTAGTCGGTATAGAAAAACGATGGAAAATATCTAAAAATCTAAGATTCGGTGACGATTCTTGAGACTTTTTTTGGACTGATCATATTTTTTTAATGTCAGAAGCCAAATAATGCCACAAATTTGCTTTTATTTGAGTATTTTATTTTATTTTGACAAGTACACCATCCGGTTGCGAGTCCCTTTAAAGTAAAACGCACTTTCAAGAACTCTCTACGGGGGCATTCTGCATCAATGTAAACGTGACACTATGAAAATAAATGTTTGATGATAGCAAACTCATGTATAACACCATTAAAAGATAACATGGTATTGAATTTGTAAGACAAAAAAGAAGCTATCTAATAAACTAGCGAGTGTTAATTATCACACCGATTTGTAAACATGAACTACAGCGTTATAGCCGAGATTTATACATAACCCAAAAGAATCCAAATCGGCCCAAAACCAAATCGGCCCAGGTCAAATCGGACCGGGTCAAATCGGCCCAAAAATTAGCCGGGTCAAATCGGCCCACTAATGGCGGGTCAAATCGGCCCATTATTGTAGGTATAGCGGACATGTCCTTATTGACTGAACTTGATTTATTGGTTCAGTTTTTTAAGTTTGGACAGAGAAATGTTGACAAGAGTGTCAAATTGTTTGGATTTTGATCACATATGGAATGCAGTATCCAGATATATTTGAAATTATCGTCGCTTATCAAAAATATACGAACACAGTTTGGATCCTGATTAGACGCTGTGTTTTGTTTTAAGCTTTGTCAGTTGCTTTAATACTACAGATCAATAAGATATATGGAGGCACTCATATTAAATAATACATACCCTACAATCAGCTATGTGCGAAAGTGCCCGGCAATGTGTCGCCAAAAGTGTTATTGCAGCCACTACATTAATTGTTAGTTTGCAGTAAAGGTGTTAATTGATGTTTGACATGTTGTTGTGACAGTTAATCAGTTATCACTTCACTGTCTTCACACGTCGTTATTTGCCAACAGTTTTGATTCTAATGAGACACGTAATACGGTTCTGACTAGGATCAAAAAAAGATTTCTGATGTTAAAACACAAAATAAAAATTGAGAAATAAAAGCAGACGACGACTGCATGTGACATGATAAGAGATCAGGTAAACTTAACTTATAGATCTGTTTCCAACCTGTATCCAAAATGATAGTGTATACACGTTTGATGTGTTTTTGTTGTCGTGTGTTTTTTGTTTTACTATAGCCTCGTTGAATTATTTAGTTAAATGGCAATTTACACAATTTCTGAATAGCATTGCATTATAGATCTACTTAATTAATTCACGTACGACATTATTTAAGTTTAAGTTTTCATTTTCAGTTGTCACTGATATGTATCAATGTAACTTAAGTAATACAAATAACACCTCGGAGCAGACACAGATTTCTCCATGATAACACGTAAAGGTCAAAAAGTGATATACCGTAACCAAACATAATCAGTTTTCCTGCTTTGACACTAAAACTAAAAATGGGCCGATTTGACCCGGTCCGACTTGACCCGGTCCGATTTGGTTTTGGGCCGATTTGACTCGGGGTCCGATTTGGTTTTGGGCCGAATTGACCCGTTACCACCCAAAACAGGTTTCCGGAAGTTGTGAAAAAATTATGCTGGTTCCGAAACTGAAACGGTAGCGCATAAGTGACCACGGAAAACAACCGTTTTGTCAGTCCAACACGTTTTTCTCCAAAAAGACATTTGCAAGCAGGTTTTCATGTGTAAGAAAATGACATCGTCCAAGAAGAAGCGTGTTGATGATGAAATGAATGATGTTGAAGATGATGACATTGACAACAGTGATGATGACGACGAAGGATCCGATTCTGATACACCAATGGACGAGGTAATTCTGGGCCAGGGGGTAGTTTCCATCACGCTAGGCCTCATTCATGTGTGTCATCTATTTGATGGACATGATCTCGTTCGTATTGACTCGATCCAGATATATCTACGCTGTATCATAAATTAAATTTTCTTCTCTGACAATATTCAATAAGAGGCATGGTGCTTATCGTCCTCGGCATATTACGACCCCATTTTGCCTAATTACCACACATGTCTACATCTACATGGTTCGCGCTGCCGTCACACTTGACTATTATAGCATCAGTCATGTTACAAATGCTGAATAATGTTCTTGTTATTAGTGCAATCTGGTGAGTTTTCCTATTATTAAAACCTGTTAATAATAATCAGAATTGTTTTTCATCCTCAATATATTGTAATATCTGTATATTGAAATTATGGCTAGGGTTAACAATACCGGTAAGTCTGCCACTAAATTCTGTTGAATGAATATACATGTGTAGGTTGCAGCTTCAAGCAAAATGAAAGTAAAAAGCAGAAAGCTCCTAATTTAGGCTAAAGAAACTTTCTGCTTTACTTTAGTTTTGCTTTAAGTAGTATGTAGACTCTCACCTCTAAAGTCGAGATGGTGCAGAGAAGGGCGGCGCGTTTCGTTTCCAACAGGTACCACAACACCAGCAGCGTCACAGACATGCTCGCTAGCTTACAGTGGGAAAGTCTAGAAACACGTCGTCTTAAGTTGCAGCTCACCATGATATACAAGATCGTCAACAACCTGGTTGATATCGACTCTTCCCCTTACCTTACACCTGCAAAGACATTACCTCGGTCAGCCCATAGCACCAGGTTCTTACCGTACCACAGCTCCACTAATTGCTTTAAGAACACATTTTTTCCACGCAGTATCCCTCTATGGAACTCCCTTCCAGCCACGGTGGCTGAGGCCCACTCTTTGGTATCATTCAAGAGTGGGATCTCCAGCCTATCTTTCTAAGGGGACTTTTCCGTGCCGGTTACGAAGTAGTTTCATATGAGGGGCTTGAGCTGTGTCAGCAGGGGTCTTGTACCCAGATAGCGCCACGCAAGCTGAATTGGTCATGCCCTGATGGTCGAAAAGTAGCCGGACATACTTTTCTTATAACTTCTTTCTTTTATCTATCCCGCACCGTTAATCTTGTCTGGGTCTTTTCTAACTTTATCTATCTATTTCCTTTTTGTCTTTTCTTTTTCTTTTTGTGCACCGTTGCATAATTGTCAAGACTGACAGAGCAACGTATCAACGTAGATGTAGATGTACCATGCATTTAACACAATTTGGATATACATGCAGGGTGATTTGCCCTTTTAGCAATGGAAAAAGGTGTTAATGTTGAGGCGTGGTTTGAATAAATACATCTTTTACAGGAGGTACAGATTGACTTTGAAGCAAGAGTGCCAGAAGACTGTGATGCTAATGGAATAAGAACTTTACTTCAACAGGTAATACAGTGCTACCTCTCTGAAACAGCCTCCGGGCAACGATTCCCTCCTTACAACAATTCTTGCTGCTGTTCCACAAACAAGACATTTATGTTAACGTTTTCAATGTTGAAATATTGTCTGCTTAAATTGTTGTTTGCTGTTTTTTCTCAGAGTCACGTATTGGGCATTTTGGAAGGAGTAAAATAAAGACTGTCACTAGTGCCACAATTTGAACCCAGATCAGACGCCGCGTTACGCAGCATCTGATCTGGGTTTAGAGTATTTACAAATGTAAAGCCAAGTCACAGGGTTAGAAATTAGCTAAAAATTACACTTGCATTTTTTTGCGAGTGACTTTTAAACTTACTCGCAAAATGCAAAAACTACTCGCGAAAGTTAAACTGTCATTCTGAACATACATGTATATCTTTTAACTTTTAACCCGACACAGACGTGTAGTAATCAAATACGATCTACCTACACTTCGTGTATTTCATAGTTGTACATTTGTGGTTACAGCTGACAAGGGATAAGATCTTGGTTTTCATATCTATGTGTACATACCAAAGGAGTATTTTTCTTACATTTTATAATATTGGGGAGAATGCATGCTGTATGCACTAGGCAGACCGCACACGATTTCATTACTCGAAAATTAGGTCAGGTTTAGATTGCCAATCCGTCTACCATACAAACGTTTTTTCACTGGTCGTATATTTCAGGGCTGTGGTTAATAAACAGTATGTCACAGTAGAATTAGAAGTATACTTGTACTCGCGCGAGTCTTTTAAATGGCCTCGTCTTTGGAGAACGGTTTCGGTTGTTGAGTCTCAGACTCTGTGATAAGAATTGTTTACACATCGGAACTCCTAAGTAGCAAAGTGCGCGTTTCATTAGCCAATGAGAATTGGGAAAGTCCGTCATTACGTCATTCTTACAGACAAAAAAGAGGTTGAAACTGCCCGAGAAGCTATGATTGGCTTACGAAAAGTATTCGCTTGTCTTCTCGTCCATTTCCGCCACTCGAAATGCTAGGGAATAAACGGAGCATAGCCTTACAGACGCTATACTGTGTTTAGCTGTCCGAAAAACCGTACTCGCATTTTTTTGCGAGTTTGTTGAAAAATCACTCGCAATTTACAAACTCCACTCGCATTTTGCGAGTATGCGAGCTTAAATTCGAACCCTGAGTCATGTTTAGCACTTTAGCACTCTAAGGGTATTAAGTTTCCCTCCCTATAACAACTCCATCTGAACAACTCTGTCTATAACAACTCCCTCCAAACAAATTAACACACACAATCTTTGTCTCCCATTGGATGTTGTACTTGTAGAGAGGGAGAATTGTACACGATGCAGTTGTGTGAAAGTGGATTAAAAAATGCCTACTAAAATGCTTCTTATTTTTGACAAATATACTTAAAACTTCACAGAAAAGGTCAAAACTGAATTGACTTAGACAAGATCATTGGATTGTTATTTTCTTCATTGGAGGAATAAATGAAAGATGTTACATTGTGTATCCATAGAGTAAAGGGTTAAAATCAATGTACATGAGTTTTATAGGATTTAAATCTCCACAAAAGTAATCAAGGGGCAATTGTTTGTCTCTCATATTATGAGTTCCAGGTGTGTTTCATATGCAAAGCTGTATTCAGGGACCACTGAAAGAAGAAGTTTGTATATATTAAGACAAGTGACTGCTTAATGCAGGACACCAGTAATGGGACTTTACCCTATTTTTAATGGTCACTAACAGTTTGACAGTACTAAATTCTTCCACCATAGCTTTTGTTGTGACAACTCTTTAGAATGGTCTTAACCCATTACCCCATGAATACACCTTTTTACGCTTTTAATTAATTCACCACTGAAGAGAACAGTTCCATTTTATACAACCATGAATATGTACTGTAAGAAATACTTTCTATATCCTACTAGATTATAGTTCAAAGCAGGCTGAAAGTAAAGCAGAATGCACCTTAAGGCACATTCTGCTTTACTTTCAACTTGCTTTAAGTAGTCACCTGCCTTCAAAACTGGAAACATGGGGTAATGGGTTAAAAAGACATCTCAAGGTTGGCATAAAATATATGTGTTTTTGTTTGAACCTAGGTTTTCCTCAAAGCCCATGTGAATATCTCGGAGTTGACTGATACCATAATCTCACAGAACTATGTTGGCAGTGTTATGAAGGTGAGTTGTATTAGATCACTGATGAATGAATTTATACCCATGAGGGCTCAAGATAAGAGGGAGTAAATCAAACAGATCAAATATTTTCTCTCTCATTTTAGCACCAAATCCTATGGTGTTACTACTCTTTGAGACGATTCTAATGAGTAGTGACACCATAGGGTTTAATGCAGAAATAAAGATTTTAGTTTCTGAAATACCCTTCTTATCTTGAGTCCTTTATACCAATAATAAAACATCTTTGCCAACTGATAGATAATTATAATGTAAACTCTATGGGGTGTGCTGCATGGAATGGCTAGACAACACTTCTTCACTCATCTCTGTTTTCCATCAATGTTGGTAGATGTTCTGCTGGGCAGTCCGTATCCTCACTCAACTGATCGATGTACATCATACTTGGGCGTCCTACACGGCTCTGTCCTTGTTTAAGTTTCCACAGTATAATTGAGGACACATTAAAGAGACTGTAAACCAGATTTGGCATAAAGAAAAATCAGTTTTGTAAATTCATGCCCGGCGCTAATTATTAAATAAACACATAGATAGTAGATTAGGAAAATGATCTACAAGACTTTTCAAAGACATAAATAATGTTTCATTGTCTCTTGAGTGACCTTTTAACCCAAGTTTGATTCCATGTTGTCACAGCAACCATACAACCCAGAAGATGACAGTGATGATGATGATATGGGTGAAGATTCTGTCCTGGCTCTAACAACAGTTGTGAACCTGACAGAGAGGAAGGTAAAGCTTTACACCTACATGTACTGTACACTATAAATCTTTTTTTTTCAGTGTTTAACACCTTCAACCCTAGCGATGAGTATTCTTGTCATTTACAAACAGTGTACATGTGAGGGTTACACTAATGTCTTGTCCTATGCAAACAGTGTAGATCCTGATCAGAGGGCTCCTTAAGGAGCCCTCTGATCAGGGTCTGTACTGTTTGTAAGTTCGAAATATATTGTTAAAATCAACCCTATATTGTCAAAAATGGATTAGACTTATTTTGAAATTGGAATTGTCCATTAAAAGTTTCAGGAGTGAATGTGTTAACCATAACTCTGTTAAGGCTCATTCTGCTTTACTTTCAGCCTGCTTTAAGTGATCACCTTACTTCAAAACTAGAAAGGGGCTGGGGTAAAGGAAGATGGCAGCTGAAAGCAAGATAAAAGTAAAGCAGAGAGCCTCATTAGGAGCTCATGCTTTACTGGCATCTTGCTTTTGGCAAACACCTGTTCTTAACACCGTCAACTCTCCTTATGCATTTATTAGGACAGAATAGAGACATGCAGAGGAATAGTTAGACATGGTATTGTGCTTAAGTGGGGGCAAGTAAATTCATTCACCCATGAAACTTTAGATGAATATTTCCCATTTCCAATTAGCTCAAGCCCATTTAAGACGAGTGTTTAGGTTGTTTTCTGAAAATATGTTTCAAAATGACACACAGTGCAGACCCTGATCAGAGGGCTCCTAAAGGAGCCCTCTGATCTGGGTCTACACTGTTTGCACAGGACAATTGTGTTCTTAAACAGGTACGCTGTTTGTAAACAATGAGTTTACTTGTCGCTAGGTTTCTGTGTGTTAATAATTGTGTTTATACATGAAGAGTATATTAACCCTTTCCCACAAAGTACGTCTCTAGTATTGAATAGAGGTGTCCACTAAAAGCAGGTTGAAAGTAAAGCAGAATGCGCCTGAAGCTCATTCTGCTTTACTTTCAGCCTGCTTTAAGCTATCAGCTGCTAGAATATAGAAATTATTTCTAATGTTAAATATAAAATGGAACTATTTCCTCAGTGGAGGGATAAATTAAAGGCGTAAAA
The DNA here is from genome assembly GCA_922989275.2 of Gari tellinella. NCBI lineage: Eukaryota > Metazoa > Mollusca > Bivalvia > Cardiida > Psammobiidae > Gari > Gari tellinella. The sequence goes on from OV277866.1 coordinate 55,906,903, forward strand.
AGGCTTATTTATGGGGTAACGGGTTAATCAATAGAGTTCAATGTGTCGATAATATTGTTTCATGTTTCAGGATGTAGATTGTGTCAAACAGATAAAGAGCATGCTGTTAGATAAATGTCGTGGGTGTGCAGCAGAGAAGGCTGATCAGCTGGCCAAGCTTCTGAACGACCCTGATCATCATGTCGGCTACCTGATGAGTGAGAGGTTCCTCAATCTCCCACCAAACCTTGCTGTACCCATGTTTGAATCATTGCAGTAAGTTTCCATGTGAATTAGCTTTATCGTAACACTTATTTTGCTGAGAAACACAAACTTGCAAACTGGTTTTTCGATATCTGATCAGATCAGGTTTAAAACTGGTTAGTAATTTGGTCTCTTTTCTTAAGTTAAATTTTTTTTTTTAGCTTTTTAGCTCAGGGTGAACTTTTGGATGGGTTCAATCATGGTTGAAATCTGACCAACAGGTCAAGCATTATCTACCCTTGATGTGTTGAAAATGCTGAATCTAACAGTGTTTACACTCTAGCAACTACATACTGTTTTTAATAGATTTGGATTATACTTGCCCACAATGTATATAAGTTTTTGGAAGGGGTGCAATTATAAGGTCATTACGGCAAGAGTAATCAGCCCTTGATTTACTCAGATATGCTGGAAAATTATTATTATTATTATTATACCAGATTTATATAGCGCTCTTTTCACACAGGGGTAGTGCGTTCAAAAGCGCTTCACATGAAGTTACACAAATGTACCTACAAACAAGAAAAGACAAAATAACTACAATATGATCTAAAATAAACATGAATAAACATATAAAAGACAGCCCCCAAAATGGCGATCACATTACTCCCATCAATCAGCAATGAAGCAACCGGCTTCTGATTGTCGACCGATAGAAACAATAGTAGAGCGCCCAAATGCAGGCCGCCAGGAAAAGACAAATAACTACAATTAGATATAAAATAAACATAATAAACGTACAAAAGACAGCCCCCAAAATGGCGATCACGTTACCCCATCAATCAAGAGCAACAAAGCAAATGGCTTCTTTATGCGGACTGATAGAAATAACAGTAGAGTGCCCAATGAAGGCCACTAAACATACAGAAGACAGCCCCCAAAACGGCGATTGCACTACCTCAACAATCGAGAGCAACAAAAAGAACTTCGTAAAACTATATAATAAATTATGGCTGTAAGGTTTCGAATGATTATAGTTGAAACAAGCTAGTTAGTCAAGAGTTACTTGCCCTGGGTGGCTGAAAATACATTAGCTTAACAGTGTTTACACTGAGGCAACTACAGTTTTCAATTGGTTTTTGATTATACTTGCACACAATGTATATAAGTTCTTGAAAGGGTGCAGTTATTATAAAATCAGGTGATTGTGTCAAGAGTTATCTGCATCTGCCATTGATGTTTGAAATTGTTGTCTGCTGTTTTTCTCAAAGAGGCATAATGGACATTATGAAGAAAATAATCATAATGATGAGTGACATTACGTGGCATCTGATCTGGATTCAAGCTGTTTGCAAATGTAAGCCAATTTTCTTCCCTATTACGACTCGCTCTGAACAACATACACAATCTTTGTCTCCCACTGTGTGTGGCTGTAGAGAGGGAGCACTGTATCTAAAGATGAGACATGTTGCTATCATTGTAGGAAGGAAATGGAGAAGGCAAGAAATAAGAAGATGAAGTACGAGTTCAGCCACTACTTGATGATTTGTAAAACATTTGAAATGAAAATAGCCCACAACCAGAAACAAATGTTGTTCTCCAACTCGGAAGAGGAACTGTTTCATGATGTGAGTTTGACACAGTTTAATAGTTTGTTACAAATGGGTTAACTGGTTACCCCATAGCCTGTTTCTAGCTTTGAAGATTGGTTACCACTTAAAGCAGGTTGAAAGTAAAGCAGAATGTGCCTAAGGGCACATTCTGCTGCACTTTCAGCCAGCTTTAAGCTACCATCTGCTAGGATATATGAAATATTTTTAATAGTTCATATTTATTACTGTATTAATTGGGTGTATTTTCTTTATTAGAGGAATAAATTAAAGGTGTAAAAAGGCATATTTATGTGTGAGAGAGCTTACACAAGTTTGACTCTTCTGTAACTTTTCTTTTTACATTAATATACAATGTATGTCAGTAATTAAATGGAGATTGTATTGATAGTGGTCGCACTTCTACCAAACTAAATTCAGCAGATAAAAGGCATGGAGATGAATAGACAGATTAATGCTTAATGCAGATTAATGCTTAATGCAGGATAAAAGTAATGAAAGCTCATAACGATTTTCAGAGCTCTTGATAAGTATTTCAAATACTAACATCCTTATCTCAACTAAACCTTATGATGCTACTACCTGGGATTCAGATAAGAGGGAGTAAACTATATTGTTCAGAGCAACAGATAAGGGTAGTTTTTCAAAGCTTAAAATCTTTATTTCTGAATTAAACCCTATGGTGTCACTACTCATTAGAATCGTCTCGAAGAGATGATTCTAATGAGTAGTAACACCATAGGATTTGGTGCTGAAATTGGTTATAAAATGTTTGATTTGTTGGAATAACTACCTCTTATCTGGAGCCCTGTTGTTGTTGTTGTTTCTGCTGAGGTTAAGAGTCCCACATAAGCTTTTCCATAGTAAGCTACCCTGTAATTTTCTCTTTTATATAATTATTGACCAAATGCTTTGGTGTAACGACACATTAGAATTGTCTAAAAGAGATGATCCTAATGAGTAGTCAGACCTGTCATTATAGAGTTCAACCCATTATTCCATGTTCCTAGTAATATAGATAGTTGATCACTTAACCCTTAATTCCTTAAACTATTTCTAGTTTTGAATTAAAGCATGTTAAAGTAAAGTAGGATGCACCTTCATGTACTTTCTGCTTTACTTTCAGCCTACTTTATGCTGCACTCTGTTAGGATATATAAAACATATTGCTTATTGTGCATATTCATGGCTGTATAAAGTATGACTATAAAGTGGAACTATTTTCTTCAGTGGAATTATAAACTAAATGCATTAAAATGCCTCTCTATGGAGTAAAGGGTTAAGCAGACATTAAGATTTTAGGTTTGGAAATACTCCCCTTATCTGGCGCCCTGTACTCGTTAGAAGAGCCATTGGCCGAGACAGTAAGGAAATTTTGCTGACAATGTTTATCTTTATTTCAGGAGAGCGAGTTTGGATTCAAGTATTCTGTAGAACATGAGAGGGATGAAGGTGTGGAAAAATGGAGCTCTGAGGACGGTATGAAGCCATTCAGAACGGTGCTGATCTTCTCGGCTGACAAATTCCAGATTGCTTTGGATAAAATAAAGGAAGAACTGAATAAAACGTAGATACAAGAATCTTACACACTTGGCTCCTTGTTTGTATCTTCCACAGGTCTTAATTTACAATAAAGCTAGTAATAGGCTTTTTATATGCCCACCTCTAAAGGTGGTAGTATATTGGCATGGCCCTGTCTGTCCGTTTATCCTTCCTTTCGTTAACATTTGGCTTATCTGGAGTTTTTCGGGAAAACAGTTTAAAGGATATTCATGAAACTTCACATGAATGTTATATACACCAAGATCAGAAGCCGAGTCAATTTTTAGGTTCATTTGATTTGTCGTTACAGTCATCTGCCCTTGATGTACTCAGATATGCTGCCAGTGGGGGTATAATGTACCGTTTGTGGTGCTCTCGTTTCCCCTGCATTAACCCTTATTGCATAGATACACATTTTTAGGCATTTAATTTATTCTTTCATTGAAGAAAATAGTTTCAATTTATACAGTCATGAATTTGTTTTATAACAAATATGTTCTATATCCTAACAGATGGTAACTTAAAATAGGCTGAAAGTAAAGCAGAATGTGCTTCAGGCACATTCTGCTTAACTTTCAACCTGCTCGAAGTGGTCACCTGTCTTCAAAACTAGAAACAGGCCATGGAGTAAAGGGTTAAGCAGTCATTTGATCCTCATGCAAATTGATTCAGTGACTTACCAGGGCTGGTAAGAAGTGTGAAAAGGCATCTCTATGAGCAGTATATAAATGTTTGAAAATTGTACTGAAAAACATAATTATTTAATATCTCCACTAAAGAAAGTAGCCCCTTTACACAGCCTTCAACATGCGCTGTAAGAATTGTTTTCTATATCATAGTAGATGTTAGCTTAACCCTTTACCTCATGGCCCGTTTGAAGATGGGTGACCACTTAGAGCAGGTTGAAAAGAAATGCAGTATGTGCATTAAGGCACATTCTGCTTTACTTTCAGTTTGCTTTAAGCTACAATCTGCTAGGATACAGAAAATGATTCTTACAGTGCATATTCATGACTGTACAAAGTGCAGTTATTTTCTCCAGTGGAGGCATAAATTGAAGGGGTATTAATGGAGAAATGGGTTAAAACGGGCTCTTTGAGGCAATTTAGCATGGTCAAAACGATACAAGTAAGTTTGTACATTCACTTGAAACACCTTATACAATGGAGAGAATGTTATTCTTTCTCAATAAAAGCATTTATGCCAAACTATTTCCAGCGCAAACAGTTTAGAGCCAGATCAGACACCGGGTAAATAAGTTGTCATTGTCTTTGTTTCATTGCTATGCATTAGCGTTTTGTTTGTGTTTAAACATGGAAAGTAGAACCTCTTCACTGTAAGTATATGTATTTCTGCACATGAAGTTTGTGCAACATTATCATGGTATAAGTATCCAGAGTGCTCAATTGAAAAAAAGTAGGGCATTGCCTGGATACCTGTATCCACTTTCCTCTCTGGGACGTTCAACTGTCTAAAGTTGGTCGACGTGCATGTTAATTGAAACAAACAGCGCTTGACTCCTGCAAGGTTCAGCCATAAAAAAACATGAAACTCGTTACGAAATTTGTAATATTTATTTTTTTATTTTTCTCCTTTACATATAGACTTGTATATAATCTAACTGTCATTTTTATACATTAACAAACTGATACAGTTGAGATCTGCAAGACACTCTAGGCAAAACAAAATATGTCCAATAACAGCACATGGATTCTGTAAGCTGTCTTTTTCCATCCAGAAACTTCAAAATGAAATCATCTAATTGCCAACTAAGTATCATCAAGTTTGTCTATTAAGGGTGGATTTAAACTACATTGCACAATGGCAAACCCTGATCAGAGGGCTCCATTAGGAGCCCTCTGATCAGGGTCTACACTATTTTCATGGGGCAAGTGTACTCTTCACTTGTATTCTGTCAGTTTTAGTACGACAATATTAGATTTACAGATGGCATCATAAAGCACATTCTTGACACTGGAGGCATTTTTTGTTGACATTCATTGACTTGTAAAACTCAGCTACTCAATTACGATGATTTTACTCATTTCTCTCTTCAATGGCAGGTGGTTGCTTAATTCTGGATGAAAGTAATGAAGAAAGCTCCTTTAGAAGCTTTCTCCACTACTTTCATCCTGCTTTAAGTTACTGCCTGCAGTAAATACAATGATACTTATTTAGAGTGTAACTGAAACAGGTTTTACCTTAAGTCTAGAGTTGCATGCTGTTTTACAGATCCTAACTCTATAAATTCTTCATTTCCCTCACTGCCAGTGGACTCCCGCTTACATTACATGAAGTTTCACATACACCTATGGTTCTAGTCCATTGTTTTGATCCAACTACAGTAGTTTTGTAAATTATTCACATATACAAATTATCTACAAATTAAGATTGTTTTTTACATACAAACAAAATGCACAACTTGTGTCCTCTGAAGCACACACTGATACAATAAACGCTAACTCATAATTATTGATAACCCCCCGCCCAGTAAATATCAGTGAACAGTCAAACCTTGGTATCTCCTACTCCTTTATTTCAAAATTGCTTTTATTTCTATATTTGAACTTCATTATTTTGAATTCGGTTAAGTCAAACATACCCGTATTTCATGTTTGAACTTCGAATTACAGATATGTTTGACTTAAGCAAGTTCGAGATATCGAAGTTCATCCATATTTACTGGGAATTTCACTTTCAACAAATCACAACTACCGCTACAGCTACCTGTACTTCATGGTTTGTTGAACACCTTTTTGCCTACAGGTAATACTTTGTTACATGATTCATCATTCAACCAATCTTTACACTTGACTACTTGCCCTGCTAAGTGAGCCTAGAACCAGAACACATGTTTGAAAGTTCTCTTTCAAAAGTTGTTGATATTAACAGACTTCAAATACCGGCAAGGTTTATTTTTACCGCTTTAGTTTCCCCCCAAGAAAATGCTTAACCACTTGTCATCATTGTGTGGCTATTGTTCCAGGTCCAAGGTTATAAAGCTTTCGAGTTGAGTCAGATTGTTCACGGGCATTTGATTGGTCAGATTTGAGCAAAAGCTCAAATCTGACAATCAAATGCTTGAAAACAATCTCAGACTCATCTGGAAAACTTAATAACCTTGGGACCTGGGATTTGGTCTGTATATGTATCTATATATAGTGTAGTAAGAAACTATGATAAAAAAATTATTTCTTGGTTATACACATTTATCATGTATGTACATGGAATTGCATCAGACTGACTGGTTTCGTAAACTTGAATAGTCGAAGTTTGTGTAAAGCAACCACTGAATATGTATCCTCTTTAAAGTGGAAGCTTAATACAAGTTTGACTGTATACGAGATCTATAATGAGAAACAGGACCTACCTAAGGACTTTGCAATGATAGATCCAGATCAGTAACTAAGTGTGGCAACTGTCCATACAGTGTATCTGGGTAGATTTTTGCATCTTGTATACTGCAGCAAACAGCACAGACTCTGATGAGATGAAACAGAAGATTGATCTAGATCTACATTGTTTCCATCGTCCAAATGTCCTTTTAACCCTTTACTCCATAGGTATGCCTTTTTACGCATTTAATTCATTTCTCCACTGAAGAAACTACACGCACAGTAAAACCTCTCTTTTACGACCACTAAATTATGTTAATTATTAGGGTGTTTACGGTAGGTGACCGCTTAAAGAAAGGTGACAGTGAAACAGAAAGCTCCTTTAGGAGCTTTCTGTTTCACTGTCACCTTGCTTTAAGCTGTCACCTCTCTATTAAACAATCAATTAGCCTTTGTTTTAGTGGTCGTAATAGCGAGGTTTTACTGTAGTTCCATTTTATACTGTAAGGAATATGCAACATAAGAAATGGTACCTATATCCTAGCAAATGGCATCTCAAAGCAGGCTGAGAGTAAAGCAGAATGTGTCATCACCTGTCTTCAAAACTAGAAACAGGCTATGGAGTAAAGGGTTATGATGTGACTTATACATGTATATGAAATATGACAACCAATATATATTCTGACTGAATGGCCTGTACATGAAACCAATCCATTGGTACAGCACTTGCACATTTCTCAGATAAACGTCGCAGCTGTAGCTGTGAATGCCATGCTGTATCAGCCATTTACACCATAGTCTGTTTCTTGATTTGAAGACAGGAGACCTCTTAAAGCAGGTTGAAAGTAAAGCAGAATGTGCATTTAGGTGCATTCTGCTTTACTTTCAGCCTGCTTTAAGCGGTCACCTATCTTCAGTACTAAAACCAGGCTATGGGGTTATCTGTAACGAAATTCTCAGAATCTATACACATATGATTGGCCTCTAGACAAACCAATTAACAGACATTTGAGACATTATCTTGCATAAATAATATACCAAAAATGATACACACAGAAATAGCACTACCCTGAAATATAAAACATGAACTTTTATATCTAAACTAGCATAAAATACTGCATGAGCTGTAAAAACTCTCTATTATCACCACTAAATTGTGTGAATTATAAGGTGTTTAAAACAGATGACTGCTTAAAGCAAGGTGTCAGTAAAACAAAGCACCTAAAGGAGCTTTCGGTTTAACTGTCACATTACTTTCAGCTGTCACCTAACCTTTATACAATAAATAGCCTTCTTTTAAGTGGTCGTAAAAGAGAGGTTTTACCGTATAACATATACACAGGAACTTGGATTTTCTTTATTTTATTACGCAATCAAGCCTTGTCAGTAAGCAGCAGCTGTTTGTTGATGATATTGTTTACCTAGCTGCAATATGTCCTTCAACCCATTACTCCCATAAATATGCCTTTTAACACCTCTTATTATTCCAACATTAAGAAACTTAAGTCCTTAGCTACGAAGTTTTGAAAACGAATCCTGATTGCGTTTTATGTATTTTTCCAGATAGACACTAAATGCAGGCTAATTCAAATAAAGCAAGATCCTCCTGTAGAAGCATTCTGTTTTATTTTCAAGCTGCTTTAAGTTATAATCTGTCTCAAAACAAAAATTAGAAACAGGCTATGGGGTAATGGGTTAACACTGAGCGATGGAAAAATGCTGTCATTTAACAACTTATTCTCTGGACAGTCAAACTTGTATTTAGCTTAAGGCAGGGAATTTTGGAACTTTTTGCATTGCGTCTCACAATCAGCTGGCATTTGTAACTAAGAATTACAATACTTTCTTAGTGATACAAGCTTGACTGGTTTTTTTTTCCTTCAGATATACAATCAAAGCTATAAACAGCTTTGAGTCTGATCAAATACCAAGTCAATTTCTATCTTATCTTCCCTTCCAACTAAGTCAGCTTGTTCAACAATTTCTTGCCTGTTAAAGATATCTATACATGTATAACAAAAATGATCAACACACTAGATGGAATGCAGTCATTTGTTAAATGATAATAAACAGGGCTCAAGATAAGGGGAGTATTTCAAAATCTAAAATGTTTATTTCTGCTTTAAACCCTATGGTGTCACTACTCATTAGAATTGTCTCGAAGAGAGGATTCTAATGAGTAGTCACGCCATAGGATTTGATACTAAAATGAGTGGAAAAATGTTGGGATTTGTTCAGTTTACTCCTCCATATCTTGAGCCCTGGAATACTAATGAGGTATTGCTTCTACTATTGTTGGAATACATGGGGAACACAGGTACAAGCATCTTATTGGGGTTAGCTCATTCACCTCTGAAACTTTTAATGGACAATTGAAATTTCCAATCAAGTCTAGTCCATTAGCAAGGGTGTAAAAATGTCAGAATTGTTACTCGCCCTGCTGGGTGATTATGACATTTTGCTCATTAGTTTCTGTTATAAATTATCAGAATATCTACTTGCCCTGACAAAATGTTACTCGCCATGGCGAGCGGGCGAGTAGAATTTTACACCCCTGATTAGTGACTAGTTAGGGTTAACTTTAAACAATATGCAATTGTATTGCTAAATGACAAACAGTGCAGATCCTGATCAGAGGGCTCCCATAGGAGCCCTCTGATCAGGATCTACACTGTTTGCATTGGACAAAAGTATTCTTCACAGGTACACCATTGCTTAATGACCCGGTTTAAAAACAACATGTCAAAAGGAAGGATGGCTTAACCAGCCGCTGCACTGAACAACAGTTTGACTGTCTGATGGTCTCTGGATAGTCCTCCAACAATGAGCCCCGTCAACAGATGAAAATGCGAATGCCACGATGAAAGGAACTTGATATCAAGCTTCTTGTGTGCCATTGCACGATGTATTCATTTGAGCCTGCTATAAGTTCAGGACAGTCAAACATGAATTAAGAGACCACTCGAAAAAGATGCCAACCCACCTATAAAATCAGGTGACAGCTAAATGCAGGACGACAATAATTACAGAACATTGCTGTATGCTTTTAGCAAAAAGGCTACTATACCATTTGCATTTAATGTTGATGCATCTTTTGAAGGGTGGCTTAACTCACATTTGACTATATATACACACAGGGCTCCAGATAAACTCGAGTTTCCAACATTTTTCTCCTTTATGCCTACATTAAACCCTATTGTGTGACTATTCTAAAGAGTAGCCACACCAAAGGGTTTGGTGAAACTGCAAACATAAAGATTTTAGTTTTTTAAAATGCTTCTCTCATCTAGAGCCCTGAATTATAGAATATTTCCAGGGCTCCAAATAAGGGGAGTATTTCAAAAACTAAAACCTTACTGCTTTAAACCCTATGGAGACGATTCTAATTTGTAGTAACACCATAGGATTTGATGCTAAAATAAGTGAGAAAATGTTGCATTTCTGCAGTTTACTCCCTCTTATCTGGAGCCCTGATTTCTATAGCCAGCAGGGATAAAGAATCACAACTATACAATGGCTGGGTTACCGGGTATAAGCTGGGAATTCTAGCATCTATGACATTCTCTGAATGATAGTCTAACCATCTACATTTCTGAAATGAAAAACAAGACTCCAAATAAGAGGAAGTAAATTTAAATTTCCAATAGTTTCTGTTTTTAAGTCTTTTTAAAAACTTATATTGTTATTTCTCATAAGATTCTATAATTGAGAGTAAAGTTACTGACATGGTCTACTTTTTTCCCCCAACCCTATGTAGTGAGTTCTCATGAACAGTCACAACATAGGTTTAGCATGGCTGCCATAAGTTGTTCAGGAAAAATCCTAAGATTTCCAAATATTCTATGTCTCAAGCGCTATTACTTAAAGCAGGTTGAGAGTAAAGCAGAATGCACATTCTGCTTTACTTTCAGCCTGCTTTAAACTATCGTCTGCTAGGCTAGGATATTTTCAGAAGATTTTGGAGAAATGGCAGCCCTGGTTTATGTTGAGAAATAAAGGTTTATGTATTTGAAATACTCTCCTTATCTGGAATTAACTGGATAAAGTAAATATCTAACTGTGTTAAAAACCAAAGAAAATGCACACTTTATCATGCAATACAGGAATGTTCTTGAAATGAATGTCCAACTGTTCTTTTGTTCAGATCACTTTATCACATGACTGTTACATGGTAATCACATGACAGTCTATAAATAGCATGAAGGGACTAACCAACCTTCTGTATATATATGGCACAACTTCAAGTATACAGCATTCGTAAACCCTTTGCTCAAAATGCCCATAGTGTAAATAACCTATATTAAAATACCCCTGTTTGCTATACTTCCATCTAGTTTTAAAAAAACCAACCTGCTGTATTTAGCACAATTTTTTGTGCTTATGTTGTGAAATAGGTAGAAGTGTCTAAAAGTGCCTCTGCATGGAAAGGGTCTAGTTCTTAAATAAATTTTGTAGAACTAATTTTTTTAAATTTTGAATACTGGTCCTAAAAAGTCTGTCACATGATCACCATGTGAACTCATTCTCTTACAATAGATATCACATGACCTGCATAACTTATCTTGATTGGATATTGTCTATGACTTAGAATCACCTAATGTTACTAGAATTATGTATCCTATTATAACTGCGTACTGTGTTCTGGTTTTGCGGCGGCTTGTGCCTGTTTCTGTTGTGCGGGTGCTGGGGCGGGCGCTTGTTTCTGTTGTTGTGGGGCAGCCTTGTGGGCAGCACCTTTTTGGGCGTCTCTTGGGTAGTATTTGGCCAAAGTGCTGGCAGGAATTCTCTTCAACATTTCTTTCGGGAAAATTCGGAGCAACTGCCATCCAATGTCGAGAGATTCAAAAATTGTTCTATTCTCATAATGACCTGTGGTAAAGATACAAACGAAATATGTTTACAGTCCCACCTGTATACATCCATTACCCTATGAATATTTTATTTATTCCTTCAATAAAGAAAAGATTTGTACTTTAAACAGTCAAGAATATGAACTGTAAGAAATGTATTCTATAAGAGGAAGAAAACTGAACAAATCCAACATTTCCTCCTTCATGTCAGCACCAAATCCTATGGTGTAACTAAAGAATTGTCTTAACTCATTACCCCATAAATACGCCTTTTTACGCTATAAATTTATTCTGACACTGAAGAAAATAGTTCAAATTTATATAGTCATGAATATGTATCATAAGAAATATTTTCTATATTCTAGTAGATGGTAACTTAAAGTAGGCTGAAAGTAAATCAGAATGTGCCTTAAGGCACATTCTACTTTACTTTCAACCTGCTTTAAGCGGTCACATATCTTCAAAACTAGAAACAGGCTATGGGGTAATGGGTTAAAGGGATAATTCCATTTAGTAGTCACACCATAGGGTTTAATGAAGACATTATACTCTATACTCCCCTTATCTGGAGCCCTGATAAAAGTTTGGTTACCTTGTGTAATGAAGTTTTTCTCGAACTTGGTTAGGAATTCTAGGTATAGTAAATCATCGGGTGTCAAAGCCTCTTCTCCCACCACTGCCTTCATGGCCTGTACATCTTTACCAATAGCATAACATGCATACTGAAAAACACCAAACAATGTACAAACAGTCACTTCTGTTAACACATTAACCCATTACCTCATAAATATGCCTTTTACACCTTTAATTTATTCCTCCACTGATGAAAATAGCTCTAACTTGTACAGTTATTACTATGCATTAGGAGAAATACTTTCTCTATTGTAGCAGATGGTAGCTTAAAGCAGGTTGAAAGTAAAGCAGAATGTGCCTGAAGGCGCATTCTGCTTTACTTTCAACCTGCTTTTAGTGGTTACCTGTCTTCAAAACTAGAAACAGGCTATGGTTTAATGGGTTAAAGCCTATCATCAACAGGCCTCAATGCAAAAAATAGGAAAAAGTAGGTTTTCAGGGGTAAAGTAGTAAAAGAAGGAAGGTTTGTGCATTAAAGAGTAGAAATACACGGTAGTAGAAATTGTTATAAATGTTACAAGATAACCCTATGGAGACATCATGTTTATAGGGATTGAAGTAAACTCTTCCCTTGATTGATTCTTACTCTCACCAAGACATTTTTATTACGTTTTATGATGATTTGGTTCAACAGACCCAGTTCAACAGTCTGTTTAAACTTTAAACATTCTCTTCAGTGACTTTTTGTTTGCTAACAGAGAAATCATGATTACCTTTGCAAACAGTGTGGATCCAGGGTAAGATTGACTACACCTTGTTCAAGCTATTTAGGTTTTACTGTAAATGCATAATATGCCAATAAGTCATTAATTGAAGGACTTTACCAGTTGATTTGAGACATCAGCATGGTCTTCTCGAGTCATGTCCTCACCAATAGCAGATTTCATCAATCTTGATAGGGATGGAAGCACATTGATAGGAGGGTAAATCTGAAAATAATACAGTAACATACAGCTGTTGCCTATACTAACTTATCTAAGTCATTACTCATTGCACATTTTCAAGCATATGATTTATTCCAAAAAAGTTCCACTTTACACAGTCATGAATATGCACCATAAGAAATATAGTCTATATCCTAGCAGGCTGAAAGTAAAGCAGAATGCGCCTTAAATAAGGTAGTCACCTGTCTTTAAACCTAGAAACAGGCTTTGGGGTGAAGTATTTAACAAATTTCAACTGTATGTTCAATTGTGGTAACGCAAGCTTCCCATTAACACAATGTCATTCTGTTTTACTTTATACCTGCTTTTACGTGTTCACCTTTAATTAAACCTAGAAACTGGCTATAGGACAAGGGTTTAAACGTATTTCTACATTATGTTTGTTTGTAGTGCTGCTGACTTACCTGTCTGTTATGGAGTTGTCTGTCCACATATATCTGTCCCTCTGTGATATAGCCTGTCAAGTCAGGGATAGGATGGGTGATATCTGCATAGGGAAAACAAACACATTATAAACATGGGATTGTTTTTAACCCATTAACCCATAAATACTCCTTTTTATGCCTTAAATGTTTTTATTCACTGTAAAAAATAGTTCCATTTTATAAAGTTATGGATATGTACCATATAAAATATTTTCTACATTCTAAAAGATTGTAACTTAAAGTTGGATGAAAGTAAAGCAGAATGCGCCTTAAGGCGCATTCTGTTTTACTTTCAACCCCCTTTAAGTGGTTACCTTTCTAAAAACTATAAACAAGCTATGGGGTGATGGGTTACTTTACGTCTGTTTCTGCAAACTTTGGGCTTATAGAAAAACTGTTGAAACACTTGAAAGCAAGTACATAGTATGTATGTTCATGTAAACAGATACCGAAAGTATTTACCATCATTAGGCATAGTCAAAATTGGAATCTGTGTAATTGAGCCATTCCTTCCCTCTACACGACCAGCTCTCTCATAAATAGTGGCCAAATCAGTGTACATGTAACCAGGGAAACCACGACGACCTGGCACTTCCTCTCTAGCGGCTGATACCTATAGGACATAAGTGATTACATGAAAGTATACTCTATAAATAGTGGAGAAAATGTTATTCTTTCCCGTTTCAACGCAAACCAAACGGAAACGCAATACACTAAAATGTAGAAAATGATGACATTTAGACAATTCTAACTAATCATGTTAGTCTGAGTGACAAACAGTTTGGAGCCTGATCAGACGCCGGGTTACCCAGCATCTGATATGGCTCCAAACTGTTTGCAATGGAAATAAACGTTTTAGCGTAAACGCGATTATTGGGAAAGAATAACGTTTTCTCCACTGTATAAACAGTGTCATTTCTCAGCCTTTCACTTTCATATATTCTGTTATCTGCATCTTTATTTTAAATCTAGATTAACATATTCACTCCTGAAACTGTTAAAAGAGAACTCCAATTTTTTTTTGTCTAATCCACTTTTGGCAATGTTGGGTTTGTTTTTGCCAAATATTATAGGAATAAACATAATATTTTTGACGTTCATGACGGTATGACTACATTAGCTTCGCAGGGGGTAAATTCCGTAAATGCCCGAAGGGCGTTTCGTTAAATTTACCCCCCGAAGCTAATGTAGTCATACCGTCATGAGCGGCAAAGAGATGTTGTTTATTCCTTATATTTATATTTATATTTTCTGTCTTGTCAATTTAATGTGTTTATTGGCCAGATTTGTTTTTCTGTATAAGAATTTATCATATACCGGTCAAAGAGGTTTGATAGATGTAATGTCGATGTAATAGCCATTCCAGTTTCTAAATATGGTGAGAAAGTAGTCCCAACTACATGTACTGTAACTGTATTAAAATTCAGGATTTTTTCCAGTAAACTTTCTCTCTGTGAATGGAAATGACTTACAAGGCAAACAAATAACAGTGCAACTTGAATATCTATTGCCAAAGCACATTCTAAAATTACAGATCGCGGTTGTTTTCTTAACCCATTTACACACATAGCAACGCGATGGCAACGACCTATGGGTCTGTATCACTCCGCTAGTGTCATTTTACCGTCGACCAATGGGAGCTTAGTGTTAAGTGCCCGATGTAGTCTATTTGAAGAAGTCCACGGATAGCACGGGGGAAATCCGAACTGGTTAAATCCAGATTCGAAGTGTAGGTTCATCGGCAGATGACTGCATATTTTTTAATAGGATTACATAAAGACTTTACAGAGTGAATGTAAATATTGCAAAATGACAAACAATGCAGTCTCTTGAAGGAGCCCTCCTGCAGGACCATCCTATCTGGATCTACCCTGCTTGTATAGGACAAGTGTACTCATCACAGGTGCAATATTAGCAAAGGGCCTGCATACTCGTCACTTGGGTCCAATAGGTAAACACAGTTTGGTATAAAATTTAATAGATTCAATAAACAAGTGAAAGTATAAGTTAAATGTTTTCTAAACCATTTTTGTTACGCTTTTTATTTCCTCCACTGTAATTCCACTTTATACAGTCATGAATATGCACAATAAGAAATATTTCTATATCCTAGCAGAATGGTGGTAGCTTAAGGCAGGCTGAAAGTAAAGCAGAATGCTAATTAAGGAAAAAATTGTTTTACTTTCTGCCTTCTTTAAGCCAACATCTGCCCTCAATTCTGAAAACAAACTATAGTACAAAGGGTTAAACAGCCTTTTGGACAGGTAACAGATGGTTTGAACATGAATAGATCAGGGTTACAGATAACAGGGAGTAAACTGAACAAATTTATCATTTTCTCACGATCATTTTCTCAATCACTTGAGCACCAAATCCTATGGTGTTACTACTCATTAGAATCGTCTCAAAGAGACAATTCTAATGAGTCGTGATACCATAGGATTTAAATGCAAAAATGGTGATCTTAGTTTTTGAAATACTCCATTTATCTGGAGCCCTGAATAGATTATGAGATCTCTTACTTCTCTCAAAGCTTCAGCATAGGAGCTCATATCTGTCAAGATGACCAGCACGTGCTTCTCACACTGGTACGCCAAAAACTCAGCTGTTGTCAAAGCAATACGGGGTGTGATGATACGCTCAATACTGCATGGCAAAACAAAACAATATAGATCAATATCATATCCAATAGATCAATGTGCATAATAAACAGCATCAAATCAAGACGCACAGGTATCAATCAATCAGTCAACATATGAATTCATTAGTAATCATAACCTTCCCCCCTGTAGAAGCGCCTTTTAGCGCATCCAACTTATTCTTCCAATGCAGAAAATTTATACAGCAATAAACATGTACCAAGATAAATATTTTCTATAACCAGGCAGATTGTAGCTTAAAGCAGACTGGAAGTAAAGCAGAATGCACCTTAATGTGCATTCTGCTTTACTTTCAACCTGCTTTAAGTGATCACCTTACTCCAACACTTTAACATTCTATGAAGTAATTGGTTAAGAATTCTTCTATAACGGTCAAACTTGTATAATGCTCACCTGTCTTCAAGACTAGAAACAGGCTATGGAGCAAGATTAAATAACCATATGAGCCGTTCTCTGACAAAACCGGTCTTATTGACATTGCCGAAATGACGTCGAAAATGCGATATTTTGACGTCATCCAAATCGATAAACACATGTTTTTCCGCATGACGTAAACATTGTTTACAAGCGTGTTTTTATGACAATCCTAGACATTTATTCTGGTATTTAGAATTTAAGAGTCGGTTTTTAATGAATCGTTAGATCCTTTTGGACAACAATGGATGGTGAATTAGAGGTAAGTTGGTGTTTCTTTTTCATTTGAATTGAAATTGTATCTAGACCTGGAAATGCAAGCAACGGCAGAATTTGTTTACATGTAGACTGTCGAGTGCGTACTGAAGAGTCTGTACTATATGTAGATTTACCTGGTAAATCTATATCATTTTTGTTACCACATTGGCCTTACAACATATTTCAAGACGGATTTTATTTTGTATTTTTGCTGTACATAATATATAAGCCTTTAAATCATTATCTCAAACTTTTCGTGAAGGTCATACACGTTTACTTAACATACCCCACCCGGCAAGTAAAGAGTGTTGTTTTCTTTTTCGATATGCAAGTCAATACTCTAGATGAAAATGTAATTATACTGTACATGTATTCTGTGTCAGTTATGTTTAAAAAAGAGAGAGAGACAGAGGCAGAGATACAGAAAAAGACACACACAGACAGATAGAGACAGATAGAGAGAGAGAGAGACAAAAGAGACGAGAGAGAGAGAGAGATCGTTATGAAATATGCCATGTCGCGACAATCGAGTTTATCATAGTAAGAAATTATAACTACAACCGCTGTTAACGGCAAGCCTCCGTAGCTCTGTGGATACGCTGGTGGATTCTAGTACAAAAAGTCGCAGGTTGAAATCCGGCAAACCAACTTTTCTTTTCACTGC
Source organism: Gari tellinella (assembly GCA_922989275.2). Lineage (NCBI taxonomy): Eukaryota > Metazoa > Mollusca > Bivalvia > Cardiida > Psammobiidae > Gari > Gari tellinella. The sequence goes on from OV277866.1 coordinate 55,924,421, forward strand.
ACATCTATTAATATTTGCAAAGTGGATTTTTTCTATAAGATGATGATCTAGAGCTATAGATCTATAATAAGAAAATAAATTGTTTTACATACGGCATTGGCGTTTCCTCGTTTGAATTTCATATTTTCAAGTGTCAAGTCAGAACTAAATTTATTGGGTTTCAGAATTGACTTGACATATCAACACACACTTAAAGAAATCATGTTGATTTTGCACTTGTATTGGAGAAGTAATGCCTTTACCTAGTTGACTAAAATATAATAATATGGTTTTACGATATTTAATGACATTTATTATTCTGAATGGAGCATTATTTTCATTTCTGTTTCATATAGATCAAATATTGTATATATTTTTTCAGGAGCTTGAAAGCCTGTACTCAGAACACTTTGGGAGAAGACCAGACAGCACCCTAGCAGCTTCGCAGAAACGGGCAGGGTAGAATGCGGGAAGTGATGGTGATGAAAATGATGACGATGATGATGAGAAACGAGACGACCGAATATACATTGACGAGAGAGCTCGGCGATATGTTGATGAAGAGAGTACATGTAGGCTAGAAAACGAAAATAACAGTTCAAGTGACAGTAATTACGATTTGGTGTGCAGAAGAATTCAAAGTAAAATTGTAATGCAATCGAACGATCTAGATATTGCCAAAAAATGACGCTTTCTTGCTATTGGTTTGCAGGTGTAAGTCTCGCGGTGTTTCTTAGTTTAGTGAGAAGGGTAATATTATGTCTTCTTACATACTTGACATGAGAGAAATGAGCAAGCCAATGAAAGGTATATGGGAATACAAACACTTCTTGTTCAACAGAGACAAACCTGGTGTTGTAACATTAAAGGAAGCATTCAATTCGGATGACACCAAATTTAACATTTTATAAGCACACACTCTTCATGCAGCTGACTGCTACGGACAGACAAAGTATCATTCAACCTGGATGTCCTACCGATGCCATTGCAACATAGAAGTATTTGTACAGTACTGTTCGTCCATACGTTCGACCTGGGTTTCAAAATGACACAGTTTGCTCTCGTCCACGTTGATGTGTTGATATGCATGGACATTTACCCTTTCTCCCCTAAGTAACTTACCTAGACTTTTCCATGACTAAATTTGGAGAAATATATTGTTACAATTTCGGCAAGATAATTCAAACTAATTTCACCAGTTTACAATTAATATAACATCACTAGATAGTAGATACCATTTTCATGACAAACAGTGCAGACCCGGATCTGCCAGAGCTGGCTGATCTCACTACAGACGTACACACCGTGATCAGCCAGATCCTACAGGAGCTGGCAAATCTGGGTTCGCACTGTTTGCATTTGCTCCCAGTCTTAATTTCTCAAAACATGTTTACGGTGTGATATGGGAGAATAAATCAATATTTCGGAAATGCGCTTATACGTTTAATTTCTAAACATGTCCCACGTTTGCTATTTGTATGAATTGAAACTGTATCATATAAATATGACTTTACGAATATGCCTTGAGAAACTGTTTATACCCATTTCAGACAGCTTTTGTATTTTTCAGCTGTCTGATCTTGGTATACACTGTTTTCAATAAATGACTGTTTAATCAGATATACAAATCCATACAGTTGAGGTGTTCTTAAAGAGAGAAGGAACAACTTCGTGTATCCATTTTTGGTGAAGGCTTAATTCATTAAAATGTGCACTGGGTTAGTTTTTATTTGAATAGTAAGAGGTAAAGGGTTTACAAAAGAAATAAAATCGGAATAGTGAAAAAATGTACTCATTTGCATTGTACATGTACTTTGGGTCTACACGTCGCTCGCTTGTGTCGATGGGTCGTAAAACACTACTTCATTCATTTATTCATTTAAATTATGTAAGCAGTGTAAAGATTGTAAACCAATATCAGCCGCCGCATCTCTACACAGTGTGTGATCAGGATCTGCACTGTTTGCAGCAATATTAAATGTTGATTCTGACAAGAGACAAGCAGAGTAAATCCACAGAGGCGACACTGCGTTGAAACTTCGTAGTCTCAATTAGGTCTGCACTGTTTGGAGTGTCCGAATTCAAATTTCTCATAATATGGCTGAAATAATACACAACTTAATAGTATGATTAATAATTTTTTATTCATCATAAATCAAATTGTGCATATAGACTGTGCACAGATTGAAGACATACACCTAATATTTCGGAAAGGTATGACGAATTCTTTTCTAGTTGTTTATGGATTTGTTTAAAGTGTATTTACCGAGTCATTCATTCATTGCTATCATATAGACAGCACCTTTGTGTTATCCGACAATTTTAGTTCAACATTTATAAAATGAAACTGCAACACATCTATGTATATTTCAGTTGTTTTTAAAATGGTGTAGCGATATATTTTAGTTAGTCAGGCGGGGGATAAAACGCTAATATTTTCCGACAAACGTTTACATTTATACAACTCGCCCTCTCTACAACGGCCCTCCCAACAACGACTCCCTCCTTACAACGACCCTTGTCACAGTTCCCTAAACAAGACATATATGTCTAACGCTTGAATTGCTTAAAATTGTCGTCTGCTTTTTATCTCAAAGTTACACATTATTGGCCATTTTGATAGTAGAATTTTAATGACGTGTGTCAAACAGCTTGACTCCAGATCAGACGCCGCGTTACGCGGTGTCTGATCTGGAATCAAGCTGTTTGCAAATGTAATTCAAGTCTTAATCTCACTCCCTATAACGACTCCCTCCAAACAACGCACACTATCTGTGTCTCCCATTGGGTGTCGTTGTAGAGAGGGAGCACTGTACTCGCACTCGAAGGACTGGGGTTAAGTGCAAACAGTTTTGAGCCATATCAGACGCCGAGTAACTCAGGGTCTGATCAGGCTCCAAACTGCTTGCCATTCGATTGGAACAAATCGACATTTTCAAGAAGCTGTCATCGTTTAAATGTATCGCGTTTGTGTTTCGTTTCATTTAAACGGGGAAAAAATAACGTTTTCGCCACTGTACATGACGTAAATTATTGGTAACGTCAAAATGACGTTGTCGACGTCGTTGATTATTTTCTCAAGTGTATATGGTGTTATTAAAAGTTCAATATCTTGAAAACCGTTTTGAATTTTTTATCAAAACTTTTACAGGCCCTCCAAAACAACGTGTAGATTGTAAAAAGCCAAAAAAACAGAAATCGAAAATTTTGTCATTAAGACCGGTTTTGTCATAGAACGACTCATATATATCTACTGTAAAGCTTTACTTACGTAGGATCGTTAGCCAAGTTCAAGAACAAGCATACATTCTCCATGGAACCATTCTCTTCAAAATCTTGTTTGAAAAATCTAGCTGTCTCCATATTGGCCTGCAGATATATAACATGTTAATGTATACAGTGTATCATTCTGCTTTACTATACTACTGAAGTAAGCCAAATCTTAATAACTGGAGCTCCCAAGTTGAACATACCAATATTTCAAAGATAAAACATGGCTCAGCCATGTTAAGCAGGGCTCCAGATAAGAGGGAGTTAACTGAACAAATCCAACATTTTCTTACTCATTTCAGCACCAAATCCTATGATGTTACTACTCATTAGAATCAGGGTTCCCGCTGGGCATCGCCAACGGCGCCATTTGCGCAAAAAAAATAATTATGGCGACAGAAATTTCGAATCGGCGAAAGTGTCTGGCGCCGAGAAATTTCGGAATTGTCGCCGTATAATTTTACAGTTTATTTTCTCGCCGACTCTAAAAATCTTAAAATTGGCTTCAGAGTTCGGCTAATCCATACACACGCTTAGCCTATCACCAAACGCTTCTGATGCGTGTTAACACGTTACGCAATCGTCGATAACGGCATGTGTAATAGCAGGCTGCCAAACAATGTTTGACCACACGCGCCGAGATTGCTATCTAATTGGTTATCAAAAAAAGTGATTGACAGGTTCGCCCCGAATCGGAGACCTTTTCAACGACAATTTTTAGAAGCGGTGATGCGAAGGATAAAGATCTATGTCGCCGATACGGGTCGGATTAAATCAGATAATTATCCGTAAGTTCTGGACAAACACACATTTTATATGAAAGCTGATCAGAATTTATCATTCATGAATTGATTTCCACCACAAAAAACTTTGTATATTTACGTAACAGAAAAATACTTCGAAAATGATACCGTTACAAAATGACGGGGCGCCGTAACATTTGCTACGAGAACTACGTATATTTTGTTAGTCTAAAAAGTATTCCCCCGCGCCGTTTTCTAACAATCAATTAAAATTAAACATTGGACCTAAATTCTTCTGTTTGTTACATACGATTTGTGCAAATGTATAATTATTAAGTTAGGTTTTACAACCAATTACGCTCGTAAAATTGAGTTGCAATCAGTTTTCGCGGTAGAAAATTAAGACGCGTTATTTCGTTGTTAAAACCACACCCACTTTATGGCGCTAGTAAATATCGTCTGCAGAATTTGTCATCTGCAACAATTCTCTGAGTTAATTTTTGTGCATTCTTTTTTCAGATAATATCAGTGTCAAACAGTTTGTATCTATATAAGATGATGCGCGTCTCATCTTGATCCATACTGTTTGCATAATTTAATGAATAACAGATTGTTAAGTCTAGATCTACTCCATAGATAGAAATCTAGACCATTTGAACTACTTCATTCATTCTCAGTCATGAATGAATAATATATATAAGAACCATAAGAAATAGTTCTTATATTCTAGCAGATGTTAGATCTAGCTTAATGCAGGCTTAAACTTTTACTAAAACAGAATGCTCCTGAAGAGTATTCTGCTTAACTTTCAGCCTAGATGCTAGAATAATAGGCCCATGTCAGTATTATAAAAAGTATATCTCTGGGTGAAAATTGTCTCTGTCTAAGTGTCTTACTCTTAGTGGTCTATAGACTTATCTATTCACTGATTACTATTTGGCACCCCAATCTCCCTATTAAAATTACCAAATCTCCCTATTTGGGTCCAAGAAAATATCACATGTATGTATAACATACATAAAAGAATGGCGAAAAATTTGGCTCCAAAAATATTATTTTGGCGCAAACTTTTTTCATTTGGCGCAAGTGCTGGCGCAAGAAAATTTTAAGCCAGGGTGAACCCTGAGAATCATCTCCAAGAGATGATTCTAATGTATAGTGGCACCATAAGGTTTTCATGAATGCATCAATTGGAGACTCATTTGAACCTTACTGCCTACAATTAGCATTCTTGATTGATTTCAATATATTTTGTACCATCTTCAACTCGTAGCATCATGAAAATCTCAGCAAACAGTTTGAATCCTGATATTATGCAGTGTCTCATCAAGATCAAAAACTGTTTGACACTCTGACCTTGTTTTGAAAATGAGTTTAAAAAAATCTTTGTCCTAGATGAAAGTATGATGTGTTTGTGAAACACTATTCCCTTCTGGTGTAACCATGACCGCTATATGACCTTGTCCTTTGTCGGATATAATCTGACTTGTACTGAGCTCAAGGGCTTCTTGTGTTGACAGGGTTGCCATTTCTCCAGATTTTCTTGAAGTCTTCGGTTTTTTATTTTAAAATATGGAAGCTTAAAGCAGGCTGAAAGTAAAGCAGAATGCGCCTTAGGGTGAATACTGCTTTACTTTCAACCTGCTTTAAGTAATCACGCTTGAAAAATAGAAAATTTGGAAATATTAGGATTTTTCAAGATCAACTTATGGCAGCCCTGGGTTGAGTACACATGCCAAATATGAAGTCTTTACCACATGTAGTAACAAAGTTATGGCCAATGTGAAACTCAGCTTATTTGACATCTAAATGACCTTGACCTTTCTCGGAGGTTACCCAAGTTTCACAGAGCATAAAATCATGTATGGTCATTGTTAAATTTAGCCTAACTGACCTCCAAATGACCTTGACGTTTGTTTGACATGACAAAAGTAGAATTGAGCTTCTAAGAGCTTTTTTATGTTTAGTACACAGGTCACATATGAAGTATCTATCACATCTAGTTGTAAAGTTATGGCAAATTTTAAAGTTGTGGACAAACAAGCAGACAGATAGGGCAAAAACAATACACCCCACCTGAGTTGTGTGGGGGAGCAAAAACTACATAACATGTAAAGAGTGAAACTATTAAACATAAGAGAAGAATAGAGTAAATTCTAAAACGTCTTACTCCCATAGCAGCAAAGACAATGGCAAAGTTGTCAGTGTGGTCGTCCATGACACTCTTTCCTGGCAGTTTGACAAGACCTCCCTGTCTACAGATCTGGGCAGCAATCTGACAACAACAACAAACATCTTGTTATAATTCTAAATATAAACAACATTGGAGCTTAGTTAGTGACATTTTTTGCCAATTTAACCATTAAACCCCATAGTCTGTTTCTAGCTTTGAAGACAGGTGACCACTTAAAACAGGTTGAAAGTAAAACAGAATGTGCCACACTAAGTGGATACCTGTCTTCAAAACCAGAAACAGGCTATTGGGTAAAAGGTTAATATTTGGTAGTAACTGTATATAGCTATCTTAAGTTTTGTATGAGTTGCTCCTCTTGAAATGAAAAACATTGTAGATTTAATTTTAATTTAACATTTTTTTCATTATGTTTGACTTAATTTGCCATTTACAAGCTTTATGTGATTTGATATTAAGGAATTTGAGTAGTTTGGGTCAATTTTAGTGATTTGAAGAGGTTTGGGGAGAATTGGGGGTCTTAAGACGGACCCAATGTTTGTATGGTAAAGTTATGACTTACTTCATTGTGAGGCAGACCGGCTGCAGAGAAGATGGGGATTTTCTGTCCTCTGGCAATACTGTTCATGGTGTCTATAGCAGAGATACCAGTCTGCACCATCTCCTCGGGGTAAATACGTGACCAGGGGTTGATGGGCTGACCTGAAAATACAAAGGTGGGTGTAAGAAATGGAATAAACATCTACCATGTCTCAAGATATGGAGTACACTAAAAGTTCCCACATGTTCTTCCACCAAAACTTAATGTTGTGACTACTCATAAGAATTGTCTCTTTGAGACAATTCTAATGAGAAGTCACAACACATGGTTTGGCGAAGACATAAATGGTTTTCTTTTCTGAAATACCACTTCTTTCTTCGGCTATGATTTACTTTCGTTGTAAGTTAAATTTTAATATGGTAGATCAATTCACTTTGTTTTAACTTATTCTCATATCTATAAGATAAGATAAGATAAGATAATCTTTATTTATAGTCAGTTTCAGTCAAACATACTAACACTAGCTTTAAGCTATTGTCCGACATAACAAGATTATCCAGTAACAATTTAAACAAACAATCTGTAATAAAATATGCATTAAAATGGTTAAGAGACTTCTATAAGAGACTCCTATAAAAGCTTTCTATAAGGTGAGATCATAAGTATAATCATAGTTCATAGTATAATCTATATTCTAAGCATGTGTATATCTAAATAATAAATCTATTGCTGTAAAAAGTCCTCTTAAGAGGTTTACAGGTTAAACATGAGTAAACCATTAAACAATATGTTAAGAGCAAAGTCGGCTTATATGAAATAAGTTCAGGTCAATTTGTTGTGTGTCACATCGGACCTATTGCAACCAGACTAACCTGTCTTACATCTTGTGTTTCTAAGAAACAGACTTCAATGATGTTAATTTACACCTGGTATCATTGTAAAGAAGTATTAAGGTTTACCGGTAATAACGCCAGCCATATGATAAAAGCTACATTCAATAGATAAGATCTTAATGGGTTCTGAACCCATTGAACCTTAACAACAAATATACTCATCCGCTACAAATAGTGTACTTGAAAAGACTACAGTTGTCCTCTGCAAACAGTTTAGACCCAGATCAAAGAGCCCTCTGATCAGGGTCTGCACTGTTACTACTTTGTAATATATTGCAATAAACAGCCTAGTCATAAATGGACTAGACTACAGTCGAAAGTGAAAATCATCCGTTTTAAAGTTCCAGGGCTGAATGAGTTAAGAACTCCAAATACTTAACCCTTACTCCATAGATACACATTTTAGGCATTTTATTCATTACTACACTGAAGAAAATAGTTCCAATTCATACATTCATGAATATGTATCATAAGAAATATTTTTCTATATCCTAGCAGACGGTAGCTTTAACCAGACTGAAAGTAAATCAGAATGGGCACCTGCCTTTAGTGGTCACCTTGCTTGAAAACTAGAAACAGGCTATGGAGGTAAGGGTTATATAGGATCTGTCATGAGTCGATATTTAAGACAAGCTGATCTCAAACTAGTCTAGAATTGAAATGGTATTAAGTGAGCCTTGTCGAGCTTAATAATTTTTCTATTCTAGACGAGTTTGAGATCAACTTTTCTTAAACATCGACATGCGACAGATTCTTTTTCTCACATAACCAATGATTTTAAGATATTTTTTAAAAGCAATATGCACTTTTTTGGAACACCGGTGACTTCAAAACGCTTTTATAAATAGTGACGTTAAAGTGACGTCATCAAATTGATCTCACACATGTTGGAGACAAGGATATTTGTGATCGTTGTTTGCTATAGACAAGAGCCCCATGGGGCATATTCGCTCACCTGAGAATAATTGGAAAAATGGAGATATTGATTTATGTCCAGGACTGACCTAGATATGCAACAGACCGGAACAATTTGAACAAAATATGTAAAGTATATTTAAAAGTGTCACCATACAGAATATAAAAGCTCTGGCCATATTAGTTTCAGAGAAGAAGATGTTTGAAAATTTCACTATATAACTATGTAAAACAGTGACCCCCGGGGCGGGGCCAATTTTGACCCTAGGGGCATAATTTGAACAAACTTAATAGAGGACCTGTAGGCGATGATATTAGCCATATATCTAAGCTCTGGCCCTTGTAGTTTTAGACAAGAAGATTTTTTAAGTTTTCACTGAAAAAATCTATTATTAGCTCCTGTGACCTAGTTATGCAACGGACCAGAACCATTTGTACAATTTCGGTATAGGACATCTAGAAGTGTCACTATGCCAAATATCAAAGCTCTGGCCATATTAGTTTCAGAGAAGAAGATGTTTGAAAATTTCACTATATAACTCTTTGTAAAACCGTGACCCCCGGGGGCCGGGCCAATTTTGACCCCAGGGGCATAATTTGAACAAACTTGATAGAGGACCTGTAGATGATGCTATGTGCCAAATATCTAAGCTCTGGCCCTTGCAGTTTTTGACAAGAAGATTTTTTAAGATTTCCTTATTTTTTCAATTTGGTTGCCATGGCAACCAGAGTTCTGCATTGTTTTTAATTCTTTGAACAAATTTGAAAGAGCTTGACCCAAGGAACATTTCTGTAAAGTTTGGTTGAATTCTGTCAAGGGGTATAGGAGGAGATGTCATTTGAAGCAATTGTTAACGACGACGCACATACGCACGACGCCGGACACAGGGCCATCCCAATAGCTCACCTTGAGCCTTTGGCTCAGGCGAGCTAAAAACAGGGATAGTTATGAGAAAAAGAATGTCCATTTTTCTCCTATTTCTCACCTTGGATATCTAAGTAGTCTTCTGCCAAGACTGGTGGTCCCTTGTCAATTCCTTTCCCTGAACCATTGAACACACGACCTGAAGGTACAAAGCATCAAACCTTTTCATATCATCTTTATTTACCCTTTAACCCATTACCCCTCAAATACACCTTTTTTACGTCTTTATTTCAATCCTCTACTGAAGAAAGTAGTTTGAATTTATACTGTCACACATAAAAAATTATAAGAAATATTTTCTATATTCTAGCAGATAATAGCTTAAAGCAAGTTGAAAGTAAAGCAAAATGCGCCTTAAGGCGCATTCTGCTTTACTTTCAGCCTGCTTTAAGTGGTCAACTATCATCAAAACTAGATACAGGCTATGGGGTAATGGGTAAACTATACCAGATGACTTCTGTATCAACTTTTTGTTTCAATTCTGACATTTACAGGTTCCTTCATCAAAATAAAAACATTCAATATCCTGATCATAGGACCATTTAATCTGAAGTGCATCCAGTCTAGTTGCAAATTTCAGTTATCCTTGATTAGCAATGCTACAACCAACTTAGCCCAATTTACAACGGGCACTTAATTTAGCTTACATCTGTTTCTGCAAACTTTGGGCTAATTGGGACGCCCTAGACGAAGGGAAGATGATAGAGGAATTTTCGATACAGCCCTCTGTTTCTTTTGATGTCCAGCTTATAGCACTAATACATGGGACCTTGATTTAAAATCTCATCCGAAGGACTTCAATTGGCTCAACTCTTAACTCTTTAACAGCCAATGACAAATCATGACAACGATGTTTAAATAGCTACTAGACTGACCATTGTAGCTGCTGCGCTTCTCTACTTACCCAACATGTCTTCTGACACTGGCACTCTCAGAATGTCTCCTGTGAACTCACATGTTGTGTGCTTGGCATCAATACCTGATGTTCCCTCAAATACCTGTGTAAAGAATGAGGCAAGAGTTGTACAGTAAAACCTTCCTATTTCAACAACTAAATGGTGTTACTTATTAGGTGTGAAAGACAGATGGCTGCTTAACCATTTACACCATAACCCATTTCTAGTATTGAAGATAGGTGACTTCTTAAAGCAGGTTAAAAGTAAAGCAGAATCAGCCTGCTTTAAGCTATAATCTGCTAGAATTTAGAAAATACTTCTTCTGATAAATATTTGTGACTATGAGCTCCTTTAGGAGCTTTCTGTTTTATGTTCACCATGCTTTAAGCTATCACCAGTGATTCAGATTGGGCCTGCTAACTATAGGACACATGTCCTAAATGATGATTTTTTTTTCGGACATTCTGTCCAAAAGAAAAGAAAGTCTAAGCCATAATCAAACGGCTCAAATCTTATTTAAATCTAAATTATCTTGATAAAACAGAAACTTGCTAATTGGTACTGATATGTGCATTTAAGATTTTTCAAGAATCTAAAAAGTTCGCCGCTTGTGAGTTTTTCCTCTATCCACGAATCCGATGCAACAGCGTTCGAAATTAAATCGTTCGCCAATATTTTCATTAGGTGTTTATTCCTTAAATACGAAAGCTAACAACCGATGATTTTCAACTGTCTATCGTTTATCTGACTCTTCCACGCTTAGATTTTGACATTTTGTTGAGAGTTTTTCGACCAAACACTATTTTCGGAGAACTTTGATTTTATCCTTTATATCTCAATGTAGATATAGATATATTTGTGAGTGCTCAGTAACCTCCCTTTGCTAACGGTGCGCAAGTAAATATTTACCACACAGAAATCAATCCTAACAAAAACGACACATCTGGGAGTACAGTTCGTATTCCCTTTTTGATGAACGATAAGAATTTGAAATCAATTCGTTTTTCCTGAAATTAATTAGTTAAAAAGACAAAACGAAGCTTATTTGTTTCTCTGTTGTCGTATTCAGTGGAAAATCTATCGCCCATTTTGTCTGCCAAACTTTAAAACTACTGGCCCTTATGTCCCACGAAAGGATTTTTTCTCAGGCGTTTTCATTTTCTTCCGGCAATTTGCCGATGGCCGGGCCCAATCTGAATCACTGTATCACCTATCTTTTAAGCAACCAATTGGCATTCTTTTCAGTGGCCGTGATACGAGAAGTTTTTACGGCATTTGTAACCTACGACTAAAACAGATTTATAACACACTTTTATTTCTAACGATTAAATAAATCGACAAATGACAATGTTGTTATACAATATATGAAAAGACATAGAAAAAATTCACAGGTTCACATGCGATGAAAAAAAAAAAGATACTTAGAAAGAATGACTGTACATTATTTCATACCTGTACAACGGCCTTTGACCCGCTGACCTCTAGTACCTGTCCACTTCTCACTGTGCCATCAGCCAAGGTCAATCTCACAATCTCAGAGAACTTGGGAAACTGAAAACAAACAGACACTTCATCAGGGCTCCAGATAAGGGGGGTATTTCAGAATCTGAAATCTTTATTTCTGCAATAAAAGCCTATGGTGTGACTACCGGTACTCATTAGAATCGTCTCGAAGAGACGATTCTAATGAGTAGTCACACCATAGGATTTGGTGCTAAAATGAGGGCAAAAAGTTTGGATTTGTTCAGTTTACTCCCTCTTATCTGGAGCCCTGGCTTCATTAACACCTTGTATCCTATGGCTTAAGTAATTTTTTGTCTCCAACAGCCAGGTACCGTCTGCTACTGTTCTAAATTTAAAATGTTAAAAAAGTTCTTTTCAAAATAGGATCAGAATGTCAAACAATTTGGATATTGATGAAACGTTGCATAATAAGACTTCTCATCAGGATCAAAACTGGTTGCAAAGGTAATCACAATTTTGTAGCTTAGTAAGCATGCTTGTCTGCAAAAGCTTCAAGCTAGAATTTTTCATTAAATGTCCTGCTATTTCCACTAATCAAAGAATGCCTGTTAGAAACATTGTGATGTGCATATCAAATATGATGCAAACAGTGTAGAGGGCTCCTATGAGTCCTCTTATCTGTTATCAATGTTCACATTGTTTGTCATTTTGAAAACGTATGAATCATCTTAAAATAATAAAAACAAATAAGATCATTTTTGTCACACAGTACACATGCCCTATGAAAACAGTGTAGACTAAGATCAGAGGGTTACTATAGAAGCCCTCTGATCAGGGTGTGCACTGTTTCGTTATATTGCAACACATTTTTCTCAGCAAAATTTGTGGGGTTTTTAAACAAGATGTATGGTGCTTGTTAATTCAGGTAAAATTTAACATAGAAGCACTCTGATAAAGGTATGCACTGTTTGTCATTTTGCAATATATTGTTAAGGCCAACCAATGATAGTCAGAAATGAACTACATCTAATCAGAAAAACTGAAATTGTCCTGATGCCATTAAAAGTTTCAGGGGTCACCAAGTGACTATCAAAACCAAAAACATAATGGTATTTATTCTGTCAATGATTTTTTTCTTCTTTTTTTTTCTAATCTGACAGACATAATAATAATAATAATCTGTATGTGTTATGAATATGCTATATATAGAGATGGTCAATAAAAATAGTTTACCTTGACTTCATCTAAGATGACCAGTGGTCCATTTACACCTGACACTGTCTTGTATGCTGCACAAAAAAATATGAATGTATTTGAAAGCACATTTATAAATAATAAAGATTTACGTTCCTCCTGGCTCTTATATGATGTCATCCCATCCCTTTGATTCACTTTGAAGGCTTTCAGAAATGATCAGCAATGACCTGATATGGTTTGGATACCCCCAGCAGATGCTATTATTTAAGTTTTTTTTTAAATGAGATGTAAGTATGGATACTGATGGAATCCCATTGCTGGAAAGAAACTCTGGTTCTTTCACATAGCCTGTTTACATAAATACATGGGAGCTTGGTTAAGACTTATTCTAAAGAGTAAAGGACCATTTGTAATTAAAGGTGCTGCGGGTCTCGAACCAGCGACCCGAGTTACTTCTACTTCTTCGGCTTTATACTATTAACAATTGTTCACCTATTATTATAGACAGGGCATTTGGGGTTTGAAAAATCTGAAATTTGTCACTCCTCCTGCATAAAAGACAATGGAGGCAACCAAAAAAGTATGAAAAAAATACGACTCATCATGCCATGGAGAAATTACACACGGAAAAGAAACTTATACTCAAATCTGCATTTTCCCGAAAATGCTGTCGTTGATTACCTGTATGCGCGATAACGCTTAATCGATCGATAATTCAACCACACCGATACGCCGAAAGCGGGCTATCGCGTTTTTTATCGTGTTGAATGGTTACCTACTGTTAGTTTAAGTTACATAAAATCCTTAATTTTCACCCGATTTTCATTATAATGGTCTTAAAAGAAGGCTAAGATATTTATCTTTCACTTGTAAAAATAACAGATTTTATTTTTTAAATTGATAAGTTTTATGGCGAGTTAAAGAGTGGTTACCAAATGAATTTGCCATAATTTGCTGGCGCATAAATATATCACGCCCCGTTACAAAACCTTTCATAAAATCCTCAATTTTCGGCCGATTTTCATAACAATGGTCTTAAAGGAAAGCTTAGATATTTTTCAGAGAGACAGACAGAGAGACAGACACAAGAGAAACAGAGACATAAATACAAAAAAGAGGCAAACAGACTGTGGCAGAGAAATATAGACACACAGGAAAAATACATTTTTTCTCTCATTTTCACAACCTCACTAAACTAACAATTTATAAACTATCGCCTCAACTTTTGTATTAGGACTGACAATGACATCATGGTCTAATAAAACATCTGTATTAAAATTTATAACGAAAAGATAACATTAAAAGCATTTCTATTAACATCAAACTTTGTAGGAAAACGGAAAATACATTTTCTCTCATTTAAATTTTTTAGAAAATGAGTCATTTTCACAACCTCACTAAACTAACAATTTATAAACTATCGCCTCAAATTATGTATTAGGACTGACATCATGGTCTAATAAAACATCTGTATTAAAATTTATAAATTTATAACGAAAAGATAACATTAAAAGCATTTCTATTAACATCAAACTTCGAAAACGGAAAATACGTTTTTCTCTCATTTAAATTTTTAAGAAAATGAGTCATTTTCACAACCTCACTAAACTAACAATTTATAAACTATCGCCTCAAATTTTGTATTAGGACTGATATCATGGTCTAATAAAACATCTGTATTAAAATTTATAGCGAAAAGATAACATTAAAAGCATTTCTATTAACATCAAACTTCGTCGTGGCTATGTTGTTTTCTAGCCGCCATATTGGCCGATTTTCAACGACTTGATAAATCGCGCCCAGACCGGGATACTTCTCCGTGTGTAATTTCTCCATGATCATGCACAAGAGACAAAGAAGGAAAAAATCATGCAGGACGAGCAGACAAGTGAAACTTTCGAACCCTGGCATTATGAGATGCACCGGGGATTGAACCTGGCCGTGACTTTATCCTGACACATACGAAACCAGTCGTAATGCTAACCTGAAATCCTGAGTGTCAGCAGGAAAGCCATTACTTCTAATTAAGTCTTTAATTTGATTGGTCCGGGGATTGAATCCGTGATCTCCCGATCTGCAAGCCGATGCTCTACCACTGAGCTATGCAGACCATCATGTCACCCCTAGACCATGGATCCGCTACTGGTCAGCAGCAAGAGTACAACACTGGGTTCTAAATGTGGGTGGGGTATAGGCCTAGAAATTACCTTGATCTGCAAACTAATTTTACATTTGAATATCTGCAAAGACTGGTTAATTTTTAGAATGAACATTTTTTTAAACATTTTCCTTTTCAACATTTTTGTAAAATAAAACTGCGTAACGCAAACATTTGTTCTAAAGGTGTGTAGGAAGTTGTGTCAAAAATTAGCAATGCACATATTGATCTTCAACTGACAGCCAGGTTAGCGTCACCGGCAATCTACAAAACAGACGACACACACGAACAACAAACACTGATACGCACTTGTTCTTGGCTGTGAGATGTAGTCTCTCGTTATCGCCATTTTGTGCTCTGCCAGTGCCATTGAGGCACTCATAGGCCCGTTTGTTGCTCCTTTGATTTTAATGTTCACGGCCATTTTCACCGATGTTGGTCATGTGATGTGTTTATCACGAGAAGTTGACTTCCGCGAAGGGGAGTAATGTTCAGTCTATTTCCGCTACCGGTCATGCAACGTAAAGAGTTATTTCCCTTATACTGTAAATTGTCTCTGAACTCATTCATCCCTGAAACTTTTAATAGAATATTCCATTTTCAAAGAAAGTCTAGTCCATTTTTGACAATTTAGGGTTAATTTTAACAATATATTTCAAACTTGTAAACAATGTAGACCTTGATCAGAGCATGGAGAAATTACCGATCTGTAATTTCTCCATGACCAGAGGGCTCTGATCAGGATTTGCACTGTTTGCATGGGTTTACAGGTTCACTGTTCAATGATGACGAGTAAACTCGTCGCTAAGGTTGAATGTGTTAACGCCTATCTTTCGCGGCGTGCTAGACAGTTGCTCGAGCCTCATTTAAATCTCCTGCATGATACGAAGGAATGTGCGATAACTTGCAAACATTTTGGACCGAGATAAGACAAAAAGTAACCCGGCGTTTCATTTGGATCATTGTTTGACACTGATGAGATTTACTAGAAGAAAATGCGGATCTAACTATAGAGATCTGTATCAATCTTTGGAATTGTCCCGGACAGTGCGTGCTAGACTTTAAGGTTAACTCATTCGCCCCTGGAACATTTAACCCATCGATCTATAGATACCCAGTAGATTCTTCCATGTTTATATATTCGATTAGATCTAGTCCATTTTTATCAAGGGATGCATGGTAAAAAAAAAATCATTTTCATTTTGTTTTATATTGAAATTCCTATCAGCAAACAGTGTAGACTCTAATCAGACACCGCATAATGCCGCGTCTGATCAGAGTCCTCACTGTTTGCCTATGTCCAATAGACTATATTTGATCGTGGGCACAAACAATCGGTTAATACCAAAATACGTATTGTCCATTTTTGACTATAATTAAGGATTGATTGTAACAATTTATTTCAAAATGACAAACAGTGTAGACCCTGATCTGAGGGCGCCTTAAGGAGCCCTCTAACCAGGGTCTGCACTGTTTGCATGGGACAAGTGTAATAATCACAGGTACACGTGCTGTCTTTTAAATGACGAGTATAGTCGTCGCTAGGGTCGAATGTGTTAAACGAAAATTATTAATAGACATTACCTATGTGCTTTTTGATTTCAGTATCCGTAACATTTTATTTTTAAAGCTTTTACCAAGCTTTAAACATTGTTACAAGACATTACGTAGTTTAGGTGGTTACACGAAGTCCGGTAAACACTTGGCAAATAAATATGCGAAGCCTGCTAGACAATATATCTACAATTTAAAGAATCAGTGTTCGAAGCGTACTCTTATTTTTGATGGTTTCAACTTTGGTTGGGAAAAAATCAACCTAGTACACTATTGAATTTGGGTATGTTAGAGCCTTAAGGCGCATTCTGCTTTACTTTCAGTCTGCTTTAATCTACCATCTGCTGGGCTATTGAATATAATTTATATGTTTTTTTGGTACATGTTTATGACTGTATAAATTGGAACTGTTTTATTCGGAGCAGGAATAAATTGAATACGCTAAAAGGAGCTAAGGGATAAAGGATAAAGGGATAAAAAATGTTGGCTAGAAACTTGCTTTAATAATCTTTATATATAAAGCGATCATTAAATTATTCAGCCCTGGACAATGCCATGTTACCATTAACTCTAGCCGAATTTAAACTATTAAGGGTTAGTTTTAACTATATATTGCAAAATGACAGTGTAGACCGTGATCAGACGAATCATACAGGAGACTTCTGATCAAGGTTTTCACTGTTTGAGGACAAGTACATTCTCCAAATGTAGTGTGTTAATGACGAGTATACTCGTCGCTAAGGTTCAATGAGATATACCGAAGTATTTGCTGGCAACAACTTGTCTATTGTTTTGCATCCCGTGACACATTCACCCATTAAACTTTTAACCACTTTTTCCGCATTTGGTCCATGTTTGACTCTTCAGACTTGCTGTTAACAATGTACTGTTGGGTTTACACTGTTTGTATAGGACAAGTGTAATTACGAGAATATTCGTCCATATGGTTCAATGAGATATACATGTACATGTATAGTTGCTGGCAATCATATCTTTGTTGAAGCTCAATGTTTTCAACCGTTTTGTATCAGGGGCCAGTTTCATAAAACTTCGTAGACAAATGTTGTCGTAAGTCAGATTATAAGTCTCATTTATTACTCATTTCTCCATCTAATCCTGTATTTTAGACATCTCTTTGTAATCGTCTTGAAAAGACGATTCCAAAGAGATGTCGCAATACAGGATTAGACGGAGAAACCGTTTTTGTCGTACGAAGTTTTATGAAACGGGTCCCTGACGTCCTCTCAACCAGACATTCATACATAGCGATATTCCTTGCCAAACCTCGAAAATTGAAGGTCATCCCGGACCGACCATACAGTTTGGTTTAGGGAGAGGGTTTGTCATTTAGTTATCTACGACAGGTGACAGATTAATGCAGCACACAATCATTTTAGAAGGTTCATCAAGCCTTTACTCCAAAGATACACATTTAATGTATTCCTCCTCTGAAGAAAAAAGTTCCAATTTATAGTAATATCAGGAGACCCTTTCAAATTTCAAGCAGACGGTATCTTAACACATTCAAACCTAGTGACTACTCATTTTACAAAGTGTACCTGAGAGGATTTCTCTTGTCCCATGCAAACAAGGTAAACCCCCAATCAGAGGGCTCCTTAAGGAGCCCTCTGATCAGGGTCTACACTGTTTGTCATATAGAAATGTATTGTTAAAATCAACCCTAAATAGTTGATAATGGACTGGACTTATTTTGAAATGTTCAATACTGATAGCAGGCTATTGACTACAGGCGCTTTCCACATTACTGTTGTCCTGCTATAAGCATTACAGGGATGCCATTTCTCCGGATTTTTATCCTAGCAAATGGTAGCTTAAAGCAGGCACATTCTGTTTACTTTCAACCTGCTTTAAGTAATCACCTTTGAAAAATAGACAATTTTGAAATCTTAGGATCTTTCATTATCAACTTATGGCAGCCCTGTCATTAAGCAGGCCCCTGGACTATGAACTTAAAACTGTTTGATGAGCAGGTAGATCTTACGCCGACAATCAGGAAGAGTTGCAATTCTTTCAGCTCTGTCGATTGTGGTTTCTGGGCCGTTACATACGGACACTGCCACTCAGCTAGACAATCTAATATTTCAAATTACATTCTCACTTTTTCACTGCCTTATCCAAAACAATGATTATTTTTGCGAACAGTTTGGATCGTGGCGTCTGATACACTATTTGACACTCAATTATTTCTCAAGTCAAAATACCTTATATTTAAATGTGAGAAATAAAAGACGACATCTCTTTAACCCTTTACCTGATAGCATTGTTTCTAGTATTGAAGATATGCGACTACTTAAAGCAGGTTGAAAGTAAAGCAGAATGCGCCCTAAGGCGCATTCTACTTTACTTTCAGCCTGCTTTAAGCTATTAACTGCTAGAATAAGGAAAGTATTAAATTTGACACATATTCATTACGGTATAATTTGGAACTATTTTCTTCAGCGGATGAATAAAATGAATGTGCTAAAAGTCGCTTCTATAAGGTAAAGGGTTAAAGCGGCTGACGTCGTCATGATAATGAAAAGGTTAGAAGTACATTGTAGTATTACTTTCTGCACAATTCTTTTCTGAAGGTGATAAAAGTCTGCTATGGCATAATTATGGTATGTTAACAACAACAAACTTTCATATTAATATTTTTATGTTTTATTTCATATCTTAATATTACCTTCATAGAACATAATTTGACATTTATCACAGAAAACAAATCTTGACAATGATTCACATACATGATTATCACAGAACATGTGTATGTACTACACAATTGTTTTTTAAAAACTTAAAACTGCAGTAAAACCTCTATTACGACCACTAAATCAAGAGTTCAAGGCAGGTGACTGCTTAACCCATTTCCAGTATTGAAAATAAGTGATCACTTAAAGCAGGTTGAAAGTAAAGCAGAATGTGCCTTAAGGAACCTTCTGCTTTACTTTCAGCCTGCTTTAAGCTATAATCTGCTAGAACATAGAAAAATTATTTAACAATACTTATCAATGACTGTATAAATTGAAACTATTTTCTTCAGTGGAGGAATAAATTAGGGGTGTAAAATATTGTATTTATGGAGTAATAGGTTAAAGCAGGATGAACATGAAACAGAACCCTCCTTTAGAAACCTGTCTGCTTTAAGCTGTCACCTTTTATGCAGTCAATTTGCCATCTTTTCAGTGGTCGCAATAGAGAGGTTCAACTGCATTGACTATTTCACATCACTGGATTAGTTTCCAAGTACACAGTCAAACTTGTATAGTCTTAGACTCTAAATGTTGTTGACAGGACAGTCATAACATGAGCTATCGACAGTAGAGAAGACCATATACATTTCTGTTTAAACAGAAACACAATGCAATAAAATTGTTTTTAAGCAATTCATTTTAATCAAAGTGGAAATAAGTTTGGAGCCTGGTCGGACGCTGGGTTACCCAGCATCTGATCCTGCTCAAACTGTTTGCAAATAATATTTAAGCATAAATAATACATTATTTGGAAAGAATGACGCCTTCTCGACTGTAGTGGACAAAAACTAAAATGACCTGTCCCTTCACCTGTGTCATTCAGTATTGACAGGTCAATCAGATTATAGATTTTTTATGGTCCCTGGATGAGCGAGTGCTGCACTGGTTTACCCATAAAACTTCAAATGGACAATTATCTTTCCTATGAGGTCAAGTCCATAGACTATTCAGGGTTGAATTCAACAATACATGAATATTTCAAATTACAAAGTGTAGACCCTGATCAGAGAGTTCCTGTAGGAGCCCTATGATCTGGATCTACACTGCTTGAATGATGAATATCATTTTTACAGGTATCATATAATGTTTCCAAATGATAAGTGTCTGGGTTACTTGGGATTAATGGTTTTATTCAAGTTTGACCGTTATAAAATAAGTTTTAACCCATTACACCATAGAATGTTTAAGTGTTGGCGTTTGGTGATCACTTAAAGCAGGTTGAAAGTGAAGCAGAATGCACCTTTAGGCGCATTCTGCTCACTTTTCGCCTGCTTAAAACTATCATCTGTTATTAAATAATATAGAAACATTTTCTAATGATACATATTCATCCATGTATAAAATCAAACTACTTTCTTCAGTGGAAGATTAAATTAAAG
Source organism: Gari tellinella (assembly GCA_922989275.2). Classification (NCBI taxonomy): domain Eukaryota; kingdom Metazoa; phylum Mollusca; class Bivalvia; order Cardiida; family Psammobiidae; genus Gari; species Gari tellinella. Next base: position 55,945,279 of record OV277866.1, read on the forward strand.
GCGTAAAATTGTGTATTTATGGGGTAATGTGTTAAAGAACATATCCACCACAGAAAGTTGAGTCAAAAACAGGATATCCCAGCCTTTAATAATCTAAAAGCTGAATTGCTTATAGCAGAGAAATACTGAACGTCTGTCTGAACACTAAATTAATACTTGTACAACCATAAATTATTAAACACTAGGCAACAATGAACAGAATACCAGATACAATATTATGGCAATGGCTTTTCACTTGCTGTAGCAAATCTATTTTATACTGTACAAAACGGAATGAAAGACTCTGGTTTCAAAAGTTATTAGCACAAAAAACACAGACCATCTCATGTAATGGTGTTTACACATTTAAATGTGGTGTGCACCAATGAACAGCCTGTCCATAACTCATTCACCCCCTGGAATCTCCAATTTCGAATTAAGTCTAGTCCATGTTGTACTATTTTGGACTGCAAAATAAGAAACAGTGAAGATCCTGATCAAAGGGCTTCATTAGGAGCTCTCTGATCTGGGTCTTCACTGTTTGCATGTCAAGTGTACTCTTCATCAGTACACTGTATACTTGTTGCTAGGGTTCAATGAGTTAATGCAGTTTATGCTGTACACTGCTATAACAATCTTCCCAGATAGACTGTGTCCTCCAATACTTCTAATGTCTTGACTGGCATAAAACCAAGAAGTCTGTATTGTTCCAAGAGGTATTTGTCACTGGCATTCAATTGAACATGGGCTCCTGTAGATCCACGGGCCTTCAGAGCAGACAATGCACAGCCCAATAGCCTCTTGGCAACTGTTTGATCTTCCATGCGAGATACTAGAAGATCAAGTTTGATAGATGATGGAAACAATGAGCTTACATCCTCCGGAATAACTGGTCCCTCAATGTGGAAAGAGGCCATCATCTCCTGAAAGAAATTGTTCAAATATTATCCCATAAATACAATTGAATTATCAATTTCAATCTCTAAGTTGTGTTATTTGGTAACTGCTTAAAGCACATGCCTTTTGTACAATCAATTAGCCTTCGTTTAAGTCTCAACAGAGAGATTTTACTGTATGTCTTTTTACTTCTAATAATTATTTTTAGTACTTTACGCTTTGGAAAGTAATCTCGACATAGGAAGACCTGAACATAATCTTCGAAGGGCATTCAAAGTATCTTTCAAGACAGTAGCTTATAAAGATGAATACTCCTGGAGGGAAAGGTCACCATTCCTCAAATAGGCTCAGAGATTAATGAGTATCAGGGCATGGATTCCTATGAATAAATTGGATATATAGAACATGATCTTATCTGGAACAAGTAAACGGGTCAACATACACCAGAGAGAGAGATTATATTCATGCTTACCTGTGCTGGAGTTGGCTGACCCACTAGTTCTGGCTTTGGGTATTTTTCACACATGGCTGGCGCCCAGGCCACCTCATGCTTCTGTCTGTACTGTTTGGCTTCCAGGGCAGCTACAGCATAGCCCATCACCCCCTCATCGTCCTCAGCCACAAATGAGAACTCTGAACCCAAGGTTAACACACCACCAATGGACCTGTACAAACAAATACATAAAATAAGACCAGAGCTTCAGTGAATAGAACTTGCTTTAAAAACATGTTTTCTTATTCTTCTCCAATTTCTATTACAAGATCATCGTCCACACTTTTAAATATTTTGTCAGATAAATCAATTTTCTTTATTACACTTATTTCATGATTTTACATGAAAACATGATAGGAAACTTACAAATACCAACAATATTCAACACCAATATTTAGGCTTAAATGCAACTTGTGTCCAGTTCGTTTCGTTTTATATCTAAACAGTCTGGAAAGTTGAGTTAAGTTCACATTGATAAAACTATAAGAAAGTTTTTGGTTCAAGGCTAGAGGCATCTGAAAGAATGGGTATAGTAAGGCAATGCCCATGATAAAAGCTTGCTATTCTTTCATCATGATTTCATCAGTCTTTCCAGTAGCCACTAAAGCAGGAGTTTGTTATACTTACTTGTCACCCATGATCTGTGGGTGGTCTGGGAACACAGCTGTACCATCCATACCATCATCACAAGTTTTAAGACAGATGTTGTAGAGAATTTTCTGAAGAAAATAAATTCAGAAGTTCAGGTATGAACATTAACCCTTTACCCTATAGTCTGTTTCTAGAATTGAAGATAAGATAGGTGACCACTTAAAGCAGGTTGAAAGTAAAGCAGACTGCGCCTTAAGGCGCATTCTGCTTTACTTTCAGTCTGCTTTAAGCTATCACCTGCTAGAATTTAGGTAATATTTCTTACAGCACATATTTTTGGCTGTATAAATTGGAACTATTTTCTTCAGTGGAGGAATAAATCAAATGCGCTAAAAGGCGCTTCTATGAGGTAATGGGTTAAACAGTTAAACCATTCATACGACCACTAAATTAGAATATCTAGAGCAAGGTGAAAGTAAAGCAAGAAAAAAGTAAATCTCCTAAAGGAGCTGTTTGCTTTACTTTAATCTTGCTTTAAACAGTCTCCAGCATTTAGCACAACAAAATGAAACTTTAACACTGGTTGCAATAGAGGTTTTACTGTACAAATCTTACAGCCAAATTGAGTCGATCAGGTTTAACATGAGTATAGTTATTAAATATTAAAGTCTTTCATGGATTTTTATGCTGTACCTTTTATCTCCTTCCTTTAACACCGAAATCAAACTTTCTTTACAAGCCGATGTGTACTCAAAACAACTCTAATCATCTTTTTTTTCTTTAACCCTTTACCTCATAGCCTGTTTCTACTTTTGAAGACAGGTGACCACTTAAAGCAGGATGAGAGTAAAGCAGAATGTGCCTTCAGTCACAATCTGCTTTACTTTCAGCCTGCTTTAAGCTAAATTCTGCTAGGCTATATCAAATATTTGTAATGGTAATTGTTCATGAGGGTATAAACTGGAACTATTTTCTTCAGCAGAGGAATAAATTTAATACGCTAAAAGTCGCTTCTATGGGGGAAAGGGTTAAGAAAACTTTTCAATCTTTTTATCCAGGTTCTGTTAAAAAAAATCTCTACAAAGCAGCTAAATAGTTCTGACGACAGCCTACCTCATCTGTGTGTCTGTATGGTCTATAAGAGTATGTCTTTTTTAGAATCAGATCTGGATGTCTGATGTAGAGCAGATCATGAGCAGTTGATATTGGCAACATGCGCTAGAAAGGAAGAATATCTCATTAAAATCATGCATGCTTACAATGTTTAGCGCAGGATGGGCACCCATCCTTGTAAGCCTAGCGCTAGCCCTGTAACAAAAAGATCATCAGGTATGACAGCTAATGTTCAAAAGGGGAAGTGTAAAAATGTCTTAAATTTAAACAGAGCTCCAGTTTAGGCGAGTTTTTTTCTCAAATTCTAACTTCCTTATACAGTCAAACCAATGTTAAGCTGCCACTCAATGATAATACATGGGGATTAAGGAAGACAGATTATTGTGTAACCTATTACTCCATAGATTCACTTATAATTAACCCATTTGAGCCCAGTGGATTCTTCCATGTTTTATATCGGGTTAGTCCATTTTTTATCAAAGGGATGCCTGGTCAAAATTTTCATTTTGTTTTATATTGAAATTCCTATCAGCAAACAGTGTAGACTGATCAGACCCTGCATAATGCGGGGTCTGATCAGTCTACACTGTGTGCCTATGTCCCTTATATGGGATCATGGGCACAATTGGCTTAATGTCTCCACTGAAGACATAAATCCTTTTTATACAAGAATAAATGTGCAACATAAATATTTCCTTTAGCCTAGCAGAAGGTAGCTTAAAGCAGAATGTGCCTTTGGGCTCATTCTACTTTACTTTCAACCTGCTTTAAGTGGTGACCTATTTCCAATATTAGATATGGGCTATGGAGTAAAGGGTTTGTGCAGGGCAAAAGTAAGGAGCTTTTTGGATGACATTTACATTTCACCCTGCATCAAGATGCTACCACTATATACAAAATCCGTCAATCCATCATGTTTTAAGTGGCTGCCTAACACAAGTATAACTGTTTATCTACTAGTATGACTGTTTATCTCCACCAAACCCTCAAGCGTGGTTACATTATGAAGAGATGATTCTAATGAGTAGTCACATTACAGGGTTTGTAGAAGAAATTCAGGTTAAGGATTGAAAAAGTTAATGTAACTCGCTAATATCTAGAGCTCTGATTTGTATGTTTGATTAAGGGTATTTAATTTAGAAGCTGCCATATTTACAAATAAACAGTGTTTGGTCCTTATCTCAAGCGTTTCTATCGTTAATTTCAAGCTTAATAACTTTGGCTTTTGCATTTCAAAGTATTCTCAACATGTCCATTTTCAAGCTTTTCTAAAATTTCAGATGGTTTTAATTTCGTAATACATTTAGTATAGAAAGCTGATTTTGTTTTATATTTACTTTACGTGTGTTTATGTCAAATTTGGGCTATGGGATGTCCTAAAATTGTAGCAAGAATACTTTGATGCAGAAGCCAGAGTCAAACAGCTGATGCCATATTAAGCATGGTCTGCAAGAAAAGATGTTCAGTTATCTCTAATCATCAGAAGCATGTGCATAACCAGCAAAAACTGCGAACCAGTTAACTGACACAATTTGTCGGAATATTCCAAAAAATTTATTGGGCAGTGCTCAATAGGACATACTCATACTGGCATGTGCTATTGGCCATCAGATGATAAAGCTCAAAGGCTAAACAACCAACACAGGTTGACAGTGTTTCAGGAGGGTTTGTTTAATAAACTGGTTTCCAGTTTCTTGGTATCCAAATGCTTCCGGAATCTGAAAATAGTTCATTCATATACATAGAGGGATTTTAATGGAGCAAAATATCTTTCATCTTTCAATCTCCCCCATGCAAATTTCAGCCCTATACTAGCCAAAAGCTGCAACTCTTCATTGCCCCATCATTTTAGTTTCATTTTTTCCAAAAATCCTGACATTTCATGAAAAATAGTTTGCCATTAAAATCCCTCTTATTTGCTAATACTGCAAATCCCTGTAAATAATACACTTGGGATAAGGACGCAAACCCCGTCATTGTTTGTTAATAATTATCACATCATTTTCTATTCTTATTAAACTTTCTATTCCAAGGAGCACTCTTAATGTAGTATTCCAGTGTATGGCTTGCTGTTGTCGTTCCTCTGCTATACATACTTGAAACTCGGCTTGTAAGCCACCTTGAAAACACCAGGGTTCCATATCACCACTTAAGAATGAATCACGGTAATCTTTTGTCATCCCTGTATAGGAAGAAGAAAAGAAAGAATAATTAGATAATGGAATATATTTCACTCTGTAGTGTGAGTGTTTCATTTTAAATTAGAAAAGTGTATATAAGGAAATTTTTGAAAGAATAATGTAACTTGACTTGATCCAGTCACAAACCAATTTTAGTTTTAAAAGTTAAGAAAAAGTACTAAGTAAAGATTTTGTTTTTATTTTACAGAAAGAGACAATTATTGGCTATTAAATTACGATGAAAGCCATTTCTGATTGGATTGACTTACCTATCCCCGGCACTTACCTGCTGTCATCACTTCAGTTCAATAATTCATCTCCTGATTTCAGCTTCTTACTTGAAACAATTTGTATCGTTTTAAGCTCTGTTAACCAATCTATGCTGGAAACCAGTATATGTACATTTTACAAACAGTGAAACCCCTGATCAGAGGGTCCTTAACATTCCCTATTATCAGGATCTGCACAGTCTAGATTGTTTTTAACTTTTATTGTCAGAATGTGTTATAAAAACATCCCTAAAAATCAACATAAACTGGTCGTTTTTCAAAAAGTGGAATACTCCATATCAAATTTCAGCATACAAAGGCTTACAGAACTGCCAAGTTTAGTAATGATTTTCCCCAGGAACAAAAATTTGCCAAATTAAAATAATGTTTATTTTCCAGTTTATTTCAAGTTTTGTTCCCAAGTCTGGCATACTAACTGTAGTATATCTAAGCAAAGGTATACAGCTGTATTCAATGCATACACAATGAGCTATCCTTGAACTTTGTTGGTCAAAGAAATCCAAGTGGCAGAAAAAAAAGAAAAAAAAAAGTCAACATTTCTCTGACTTTCAAAGCAAAAAGAAAAACTTCCACTTATAAAATTAACTCAAGATTATCCCCGAATATAGCACACAGATTGTTACATGAAGACAATATTCATCAATTCTCATTTAATCAGTAAAGTTCATTTTGCATTTAAGTCTAAAGATTTTCAAGATGCCAATCTTGACATTAAATCGTTTTGTTCTGAACCCATGTACAATCACATAGTTGTATATTTAGGGGATTTCTTAGTTGTCACTGGAACTATATCAAGAACAAGCTCTTTTTTGAATACAGCTGGATATAAGTGGTAATAAAATATAGAACAACAACTGAATGCAAGGTCTACATCTAAACAAGCTTGAAATACTGTCAGAAACAACTCTGCGAGTATTATGTTGGTCCTGAAGATATCAAAAATAGTATTTGTTGATCATATTTTCCCTGTCCCAATCCAATAGAATATCCTTCCCAGTTATTAACCCTTATCATGCTAAATAACCATCTGCTTCAGAAAAACTGTTCCCTGCTCGATAATTGAAAACTGCTTAAGTCTCTTCAGAAAAATGGGATACATCAATAAAAGGTGTCAAAACAGTTTGGATCCAGATGAGCTGCCACTTTTGATGTCTAAACTGTATCAAAACTGTTAGCCAATTCAAGCTTTGCACGATAAGGGTTAAAGAAATCTTACAAACCCCGATTTCAAGCTAGCCTAAGAGACCTATGCATGCAACTGCTAACTGTTCAGCACTCATTCTGAAAATACAAAAGTTAGGTTTATGATGCCATCATGACTAAACTTGGCTTAAACAAGGTGTAATAGGACTTTTAAGTAGTAGATGCATACATGTATATGGTCCTTGAAGATGGCACGCCACAATGTTGGATAGTTGACCAAGCCCTGCAACAAATAACAATGACCTTTAGTAGTACTGTTAAGGACACTTGGTCTTTAGAATGTCTTAGTCTAAATTGCAAAAGTGTGTAGAAATCTTTAGTACAACAGTTTTAAATCTGCTGTTTACATGCAGCCAATGTTAAACTGTGATGTATAAACTAATATCAGTGTTTTTTCTCCGACATTTTGGGGTTGAAAATTGGTTCTATCTTCCTTTCTAGAAATTCCAAGGATTCCGTTAACCATCCCTTTTAAGGTAATATTTTTTAACCAAAAAAATGGCATTTAACCCATCCTTTATAGATAAATGAGCTTCAATTTTCAACCTTTTGCACAGGAGACTGAAAGAAAAGTTGTCTGGTTTACTTGAAGTCTCCTTGATGCAGCCACATTAGTCTTCAAATGCCTTTCCTCTACAGCCAAGTGAAAATCATTTCTATCCAACTGTTTTTAAGGCAACACACTATCAAAAGCATAACTAAAGTTCCTTTAGCTTGAAATATCTCGTTTTCTATGATGCTTGCTAAGTTGCTATAAGCTGCCATCATAATGAATTTCGTTTGAGGCACCCTTAAGGGGTTTCTATGGAGGAAAGGGATTAAAACATGGCCTATGTTTTCCTACTGAAAGGGGAACACCCACCATTCCCCTCAATGCGAGAAAAAACACTGAAGATATTATATAGCACAGCAAAGCTCCAGATAAGTGGGGTACATCATATTCTAAATATTCTTAATTCTCCACAAAATTGTGCCAAAACCACTCATTAGAAATGTCTTGCAAGGACTTTTTAAATGAGTAGTAGCAACAACAGGTATTTGGTGATAACTCAATACAGAAAATATTAGAAATATTTAATCTACTCCTTTATCTGTTGCCGTATTTGGCAAAGTGTTCAACAACATTCACAACTCAAGAAAGCTCTGGTCTTTTATCTGAAGCTGATGCATTCTGGTTCACTTACCTAACCACTTCACAAAGCCACTGGAAACTTGAAGAACGCTGAGCAAGTCCCATAAGTATGGATAGAAGTAGTAGCTGATGGCTTGGTTAGGGATCTCCTTCAGGCTATTTGCAATTGACTGGATTTTGTCTACTGTTTGGACAAAGTTGTTTGACTTCTCCCACCACTCTGAAAGCTGTTTCAAGAAAGCTGGTCAGTTAAAGGTACACATGGAAAATGTGGTTTTACTATTCCTATTATATCTTTTATTTCATCTTAACACTTTTTCGAAAGGTTGGTCATTTTTTTTTAAACAAGATTTGTTATAAATTCTAAGAAACAGAAATCTCTGACATGCTGCCAAACATTTTTAGGACATGCTAGGTTTGTGCCAACCAAATATTTCCCCCCAAACACAACTTGGGTAACAGATTATGATAATGCTAACTCGAGATATGATATCATAAGAATTTGGCAAAATCAACCTGAGAAATACCTGTGATGTCAAAAGCTGTATTGAGCTAAATGACTTCTTGTATTGAGCTAAATTAATTCTTGAGTCAAGTGCACATGCCTAATATGAAGTTATGGGCCAGGTCAAAGTTATGGACAGACAAACAGACTGAAAATGATATGCCCCTGACTATGTTGTGCGGTGAACTGATGGAGCTTCTTATGTTGAGTACACATGCAAATTATGAAGTCTCTACCACAGGAAGTCCATGTTATGTCCAACTAGTTGATCTCTAAATGACCTTGACTTTTGAAAGATATGACACAACATGTACTTAGCTCAAGACCTTCTCGAGTTAAGTACACATGCCAAATATGAAGTCCCTATCAGATGTAGTTTCAAAGTTATAGAAAAGGTTAAGTTTAATAAGTATAATAATCTTATAATTATTTGACTCATTTTAAAAATGATCTTACAAACTTACTATAACAATTTTATAATCTTGGTAATAATATTGGAAGAAATTCCATGTTTCCATGCATCTCAATATTGTATCATTTTTATTGTGAATGTAGTTATTTGTCTTTCTCGCTTTGTAGGTACATTTATATAATTTCATGTGAAGCGCTTTTGAACGCACAACTCCTGTGTGAAAAGAGCGCTATATAAATCGGGTATAATAATAATAATAATAAGTTGTAGACAAACACAATATATATGCCCCAATCTAAGTTGTGCAGGTGCAAATACACCTAACTTAAGGTTAAACTTACCTCTGTGGAATCTTTGTTTGAGTTGTGGACCAAATAGGCATTAGCTTTTAGCCAGTGGAAATCTACCAATAATTGCACCATTTTCTGTCCATATTCAAATGGCAGGTAAAATAAGTTTATTAACAACTCCAAATCCTCAATAGTCAATGAAGAAGTAAGAGCATCTGGAAGTGATGGAACAACTGGACAAGTACACGCTACATTCTCCACTTGCATTAGACTGTCTGTGGAAATATTCTTTGGTAACTCTGTATCACTGTCTAACACATGTAAACTGTCTGTTATTACAGTTGGAACACACTCCATTGGCTCTGCCTCTAGAGATAAATCTGAATCTGAGTCTGTTTCAAATTTCCTGTCTGGTGAAGGACACAATGGATCCACAAGACTGTTGACTAGAACGGTACTAGAGGGCTGCATGAAGGAGGGATTCTCCGTGCCAATAGGTGCTGTAGGAACAGATGTTGTGACTAGGTCTCCATATAGCGGCACACCAGTTGTGTTGGGAATTGGCACATCTTCAAGGGAAGGTGTAGTTGGGGCAGCAACTGCAATACTTTTTGGTGGAAGTCGACCAACTCGCAGTTCTACCATCCAGTCTGATAGAGCTGTCCTTAGAGCATGCTTTGGCTGGTATTTGGCATGTAGGGATGGAATGTCATCATCAGATTCATTTTCCAATTTGATGTCTGATGCCACTGGGCTCAGTCTGTTCTCTGGAATCAAAAGGAAACTTATGTAATATATACTGTTACTGATGCAAGGTTCCAGATAAGACGGAGTAAACTGAACATATCCAGCATATTCTCACTTATTTCAACATCAAATCCTATGGTGTAACCAGGGCTCCAGATAAGAGGAAGTTTTTTTCAACAAATCAATTATTTTCTCACCCATTTCAGCACCAAATCCTATGGTGTTACTACTCATTAGAATCGTCTCTTCGAGACGATTCTAATGAGTAGTGACACCATAGGGTTTAATTCAGAAATAAAGATTTTTATTTTTGAAAAACTACCCTTATCTGGAGCCCTGTGTAACTACTTATTAGAATTGTCTCAAAGAGACAATTCTAATGAGTATTGACACAATAGGGTTAAAAGAAGAAGTAAAGATTTGAGTTTTTTTAATACTCCCCTCATCTGAGGCCCTGCTGAATTTTTTTTCTTACGTCTTTTTTTCTTCACATTTCAATCAACGAAGACAGTTGTACTGAAGAGTAACCTGCACCTGTGAATTTATTTTAATTAACATTTAAGAATATCTGATGTCTTTAAGATGTATGGATGATAAGCGTAAAGCCTAACCAAGAGGTCAAAAGTCTTAATCTAGTGTTTTAGCTAATGCGGAATGGCGGGGCGGCCCGCCCTTCTGCCCTTTTGATCCGCCCTTCTGCCCTTATTCCGGTGTAAGGATCCGCCCTAGTGCCCCTATTCATTTGATATTGACCGCCCCGCTGCCCGGAGCGATACCACTTACTGTCGCTAATCCCATTATTGCCAATCAGTGCAATGCGACACGCGCGTGTCATCTATAGACAATCAACAATTATCAGGGTTCACCCTGGCTTAAAATTTTCTTGCGCCAAATGAAAAAAGTTTGCGCCAAAATAATATTTTTGGAGCCAAATTTTTCGCCATTTTTTTATGTATGTTATACATACATGTGATATTTTCTTGGACCCAAATAGGGAGATTTGGTAATTTTAATAGGGAGATTGGGGTGCCAAATAGGGAGCTTTTTTCGCGATTTTTTTTAAATCAGTGAATAGATTTGAAAGTCTTTTGACCACAAAGACAGCTCTAGACAATTTTCACCCAGAGATATACTTTTTATAATACTGACATGGGCCTATTATTCTAGCATCTAGGCTGAAAGTTTAAGTTTAAGCCTGCTTTAAATTAGATCTAACATCTGCTAGGATATAAGAACTATTTATTATGCCAATTTATGGTTCTTATATGTAGATCTATATTATTCATTCATGACTAGTAAAGGTAAACTGGAACTATATCTATTTTCTTGAGAGAATAAATGAAGTAGTTCAAATGGTCTAGATTTCCATCTATGGAGTAGATCAAGAAAGAGTAAGCAACTTAACAATATGTTATTCATTAAATTATGCATACAGTATGGATCAAGATGAGACGCTCGTCATCTTATATAGATCTAGATACAAACTGTTTGACACTGATATTTTCTGGAAAAAAAATGCACAAAGATTAACTCAGAGAATTGTTGCAGATGACAAAGGTTGCAGACGAGAAATTCTGCAGACGATATTTACTAGCGCCATAAAGTGGGTGTGGTTTTAACAACGAAATAACGCGTCTTAATTTTCTACCGCGAAAACTGATTGCAACTCAATTTTACGAGCGTAATTGGTTGTAAAACCTAACTTAATAATTATACATTTGCACAAATCGTATGTAACAAACAGAAGAATTTAGGTCCAATGTTTAATTTTAATTGATTGTTAGAAAACGGCGCTGGGGAATACTTTTTAGACTAACAAAATATACGTAGTTCTCGTAGCAAATGTTACGGCGCCCCGTCATTTTGTAACGGTCTCATTTTCGAAGTATTTTTCTGTAACGTGAATATACAAAGTTTTTTTGTGGTGGAAATCAATTCATGAATGATAAATTCTGATCAGCTTTCATATAAAATGTGTGTTTGTCCAGAACTTACGGATAATTATCTGATTTTAATCCGACCCGTATCGGCGACATAGATCTTTATCCTTCGCATCACCGCTTCTAAAAATTGTCGTTGTAAAGGTCTCCGATTCGGGGCGAACCTGTCAATCACTTTTTTTGATAACCAATTAGATCTTCAACACATTAAAAGCAATCTCGGCGCGTGTGGTCAAACATTGTTTGGCAGCCTGCCATTACACATGCAGTTATCGACGATTGCGTAACGTGTTTACACGCATCAGTAGAGTTTGGTGATAGGCTAAGCATGTGTATGGATTAGCCGAACTCTGAAGCCAATTTTAAGATTTTTAGAGTCGGCGAGAAATTAAACTGTACTATTATACGGCGACAATTCCGAAATTTCTCGGCGCCAGACACTTTCGCCGATTCGAAATTTCTGTCGCCAGAATTATTTTTTTTGCGCAAATGGCGCCGTTGGCGATGGCCAGCGGGAACCCTGATTATAGTGTGTAATCGACCGATACACATATGTACCTGGTGTGGTACCACTGAAGCCGGATTAAATCGAAACGCAATGTTGGCCTCGTTGAAAAACAGAATATACGACACCCTTTTCCCTAAATTTAAACATTCATATGATTATTATCCATTATGAAGACTGAAAAAAAAATCACAGATTAAAACGCAAACGCGAGTCGGATCTTGGAAAAATATGCTCGATACAGGACCAATAAAGAATGCTCGACGTACGAACATTTTAGGTGAATATAGATCTAAAACCGAAATGAATTTTCTTAGAAGGAAATACGTTCCATACAAATCTTTATTAATATTCACGTACCAGAAACGAACAGTCTTCCAAATTTCGGAAACGGAAATTCAAACGCGCACCGTGCTTCGAACTTTTACACAAGTTGTCTTTACTCGTTTTATTGGCTATAAGAGAGGTAATTCCCCGCATCTTTTTTATTTAAACATCCAATGAATGTAGACGTTATATACACCCATTTAGAAAGACAGTATTGATGATTGACGTGAAATTAACAAATTACATCTTACAGATGTATATTTCGCTGGAGTTTCGGGAAATAAGTTACGACCGAGAGAGGTTTGGTTGGTTTGATAACGTCCGTTTCTGCCATCAAATACTACATACGCGCGAGAATCGAAGAATGGGATATTTCTATTTCTAAAAGTATCGGTTCTGTGCTGTTGTTTAAACTTTTTATTTTGGTAAGTTCATATTGAATGATCTATTTGAAACAGAACATCAGCGTGACAACACATATCTAAGTAGATCCTGTTTAATTTTTCCCGTGATGCAGTCTAATTAATTGTATTCTGTTTTATGACAGGTGGTTGCTAAGGGAAGGCTGAATTTTATTAATAGGAAAATCCTTAAGACACCCACTTGCCTGGATACAGCAACAATCCAATGCCAATAATTATTGTACTTTATAGTAGATCTATTTGTTTGTGTGCATGTTTAACTGTGTGCGATATTAGAAAATTTAAAAATAATTTTAAATCAGACAAACAGATAATACACCCTATACAAAGGACTTACCCAGGGCACTCCAGGGTTCCCACAGGCTTTTAATTTTGAGGGTGCATGCACCCTCTAGGGCTATTTTTTGGGGGTGCAGACAAATTTCAGAGGGTGCATATGAAACGTGTTTCTGTTTCTTCTGATGCGAGGACGCCAGGGACAAAGTACGATGAGGCCGGGGCCGAAAGGCTTATGAGGTATCTACGACGAGTGGTCCCATAACAAAGTAGCAATCTGTATTCAAACAATGGATACGCACCAGGGATGATCTTTGGAAATTTGTGGTTCCACCGCTAAATTTTTATATCATTTTGTTTGGATGTGTACTGTTCGTATCTCTCACATTATTTCTTAACCAGGCCGTCAATTGGGACTTAGCCGACATATTTGCAGACTACACGAATGCGTAGGCCTATGCTAAGACTGTGTCTCACTAAATCAGGCATTTTCCTCAACATTATTAATAGACGGGATAAAATATATCTGATAACCCGTCCAGTTTTCGACTGTGTTGTTTGGATTTCGCATAAAAAATGGCGTCACTGTTTTGAAATCGAAAGTGACCAGAATTAGACCCATGACCGGACTTTTTCGGTGGAGCTGTCTGGTTTCTATTTAGCCACACTTTCTGTTTGGCCACACATTTCAACCAATTATATTTGATCAGAAATTTAGACTTGAGAGCACCTGTTGAAACTGAATAGTCTGATTGGATAGTAGCCAGGGCTCCAGATAAGGGAATTATTTCAAAACTTAAAATCTTTATTTGTGCATTAAACCCTGTGGTGTCGCTAAACATTTTAATTGTCTCTTTGAGACAATCAAAATGAGTGGTAACACCATAGGGTTTGGTGCTGAAATGAGTGAATAAATGTGATTTGTTTAGTTTACTCCCTCTTATCTGGAGCCCTGTAGGCTGGTCTATGTCCAATTACAGTTTTCCCAGATATGGCTGTGAGTGTAAAATTTAGAGACACAGACCAGACTGTTTACTACACTGGGGGCTGATGCAATTTAAGATGACATCTGAAATACAGAGGAAGCTAGGTGTTTTGTAATTTGTTTTAATTGTTAACTATTTGTACACATTTACCATACATTAAAAGCAATATTAAATATAAATGGCCTCAAGTGAGTTAAACACAATTGTGTGGTTTCATCATTATTTACAAGAGTGAAGTAGAGCAGACTGTTGTATCTGTACATTTTGTGTATGCTATAGTTTGTTTCAAGAAACTCTATGAATGAAGTTTGATACATAGAACAATAGATTAATGTGAGGATCTCCTACCAGAAGATAGGATATGAGTTAAATTATTGTTTTGTTTTGCATTTCTGTACATGATAGTTTTGCATTTTAAATAAAAGTTACTGTTTCAATTGTATACTTTTATTTTTTGCTTTTCAATCTTTGAAAACCTCAATTTCATTCAATTTTGCACACCCATCTATATAGCCTTAGTTCAACCACTCATTCCGCCGAATATCTTTTTTAAAGATATTTCTTGTTGTTTTAATAATTTGTCAGCATTTTTCAAACACGTATTCCTCTAAATAAGTATTGAACTCTTATAAAAACAAAAATTGATAGAAAAAATAGCAACTTTATTAAGCACAGAGACGGGAAATCCCACAATCTATTTTAAACCGCTTAATCATCATATTCGCGATGCGGGTGAACCAGGCGCTTTACGTAATAAGAAATGATAAGAATTGTCAAGCGCCCGACAGACACTATAAGGAAAATGAATGACACGCCAGACTTTGACGTTTAACTTGTATTTTGCTGTTTGTTAATAAAACTGGTCTTCTTACATCCGATTTCGGCATTATCTGCAACATAAATCTGTACGTGCATGCACGTTCAGGGCGTTGATTTTATGCGTGATTTTTTGAAATTATACGTGAATCACGTACATCTGTACGTGAATGGGAACTCTGGCACTCTGATCTAGGTCTATACTATTTGCATAAAGGTAAAGACACTCCATAACCTAGTTTCTTGCTCTTTTTTTTTTTTTAAAGAATTAAGTAAGAGAATTGATATTTTCTAGTATTGATCGTTTTGGGGCTTTTACACCCCTGTTTTACAAAATACATTGTTGCAAAAGAATGGAATACTAGTTTAAATGCCAACCTCAATCAACAGCTGTATTGGGAAATCATCAGGTGCTGGAGTAAACTTTAGTTGTGTAACTTTAAATATTAATAATGTGTAATTTAAAGAAAAAAAATCTTGATCTGTTAATATTCTATTTGCAAACATTGGCTGATTTCATCCATTTTCCATAATACTTGTATGCATCTGTATAATGTACATGTATAGCTAAAATCCACTACATGTGCATACATGTTTATTATATATCTCTGTATAGCAAAATTGCACTATTTCATCATTTAAAGTCCAAAAAATTTCTGTCGCAGCGCAGGAGGAGACGCCCCTCCCCATTGTTCTATTGCCACATGTATAACCTTTATCTTTACAGACTTATATGCTGAATACATTAAAAGTGCTTATGGACCTATAAGACTTCGAATATGATGAAAAGACAACCTAGAAATGTTAACAATCCCCTCGCCGCAGTTGCAGGTCCGCACTTTGTTTGCACCCTGCCCTTTTTGGGTGCCCCCCTGCCCCTTTTTGGTGCCCCCCCCTGCCCTTTTTGAGAGTCTGGCTAAAACACTACTTAATCCTTTCATCCATAGATGCCCCTTTAACACATTTGATTAATCCCCAACTGGAGAAAACGGTTTCATTAGTACTGATTGTGCAACTTAAGAAATTATTCCTATACCCTAGCAGGTCATAAAGTGGTAGCTTCAAGAAGGCTGAAAGTAAAGCAAAAAGCTTGAAGCAGTAATCGGCTTTCAAAACTAAGAAACAGACTATGTGGTAAGGGGTTGATGCAATTCGACTACCGGTATTTTGTCAGGAGCCTAAAAACTCACCTGTAATAATATCTTTTTTCACACCATCTACATTAGATTTTGACCATTGTCCAAGTGTGTGTAGTGGTATATAGTTGGCCTCAAATTCACAGTTTGGGTTTGTAAGAACACCTCGCAGGTATGGGATAATCTCTGGTGACCGACCATCATATGGCCCCAGGAACACACGTCTTGGATCATAATCATTGGCATGTATGTTGTCCCAGATGACTGGGGGTCTTTGTAGAACTCTAGACACCTCCTCTAATTCTGAGATGGTGATCTTTTTGCTGATGACTTTTGAGCCTATAAAAGCAGCATAGTGTTAAGATAGTTTGGCATATTAACATGCCTACATTAGCTTAAGAACATTTTCTGTAATACATACTTAACCCAGTTCTTTTTAACCAGTTACTCAATGGATAAATCTTTGAATTATTCAATTAATGTCAAGAGTCTCTACAGAAAATATTCAATAAATGCCACGAATCTTTAAATAAAATTGTTCCATATTATATAACAACAAATTATTGTGCAACATAAAATTTTTTTTCTAGCAGATGGTAGCTTAAAACAGTCTGAAAAGCAGAATGTGCCTTAACCCTTTGAACCCTAGCCCCGCATTTAGGTGTGCTTTTCAAACAGTGTACATGTGAAAAGTACACATGTCCTATGCAAACAGTCAAGACCCAGATCAGAGGGCTCCGAAAGGAGCCATCTGATCAGGGTCTTCACTGTTTGTCACAATGCCAAACATTGACAAAAACAACCCTTTAAAGTCAGAAATGGACTAGACTAAGATGGAAACTGGAATTGTCCATTTAAAGTTTCAGGGAGGAAAGAGTTGAGACACATTCTGCTTTACTGAATACATGCTAAGTGCTTACCAGCCTTCAAAAACAGACACCAGATATTATCAATCTACTCACCTGTCCATAATACATGAATATCATTCAGCAGTTTTGCACCAACAGTCAGGAGATAGCCAGATGTTGAAAGAGTAGGTACAGCTCGAGACGTACAGTACTCTGTAAACAAGAACAACAAAGTAGAACTCTCCAGCTGAACTATTCTATATGGAAGCATACTTTTCAAGGGGAATATTTGGCTTTGAGACAGCTCAAAACTTAGGTAGCCTAAGCAGGAGAGCCAAAGGAAAATATGTTTGGACAGTTTCATATCTGCAAATTTCTCAACCAGTTTGTCCATAGTAGCACCTTTTAATGCATTCAACTTATTCATTTACTGAAGCATTTTTTCTCACTTAATAGTCATGAATATGTACCATAAGAAATGTCTTCTATACCCTAGAAGATAGTGGTTTAAATTAAGCTGAAAGTAAAGCAGAATGTGTCTTAGAGCTTTACTTTCAATCTGCTTTAAGTGGTTACCTTTCTTCAATACTAGATACTGACTATGGATTTATCGGATAAGGGAGCATTGATAATGCCCACTACGACACAGTCATATAGCACTGGTGAGGGATGATTTAAGGAAGAGATTTTAGCAAATCTCTTTCGTTGCGAAAGGGAATATTGGGTTAAATAAAAAGAAACAATCCCTATGAGAATTATGCCTCAAAACGATAAGGTAAGAATGTAGCTGAGGCATTATATTACTTTAAAACACGTTAAACATTTGATTTCTTCCATATGTATCTAAATTGCATCGAGCACGCTTATCTACGAAGAAATATTATTTACCAGTTGGACAAAAGTAGAACTGAGGCTGATTAAGATGTTCATAGACCTCGTTGGTAATGGAAACTTGAGCACAGGCTGAAGACTGGAAAGCACTTTTGTCAGAGATACTCAGCTCAGGGTCGATGTCATCAAACAGAAGAGCAAAGGCATTGCACCCGAATGCGGCAACCTGCAATGGAAATATCAGATTTAATTCGTCCCTCCACCATACTTTTCTAACTGCCCTTCCATTTTTAAGCAACACACAAGAATATTCAGTGAAGGTGCTGGCTACAGATGGCAGTTTTATAGATGAGTTTAAAGCTCTGGTGGATCTTTGTTTTATGTTCATATTGATTTAAGACTTTAACCAATTTCTAAATTTGAAGACAGGTGACTTAAAGCAGAGGGAAATGAAGCAGAACACACCTTGAGGTCCATTCTACTTTTCTTTCACAATATAATTAATTATGGTGCAAAATCATGACTGACTGATTCAAGCGGAAGTATTTTCTTCAATTATAGGAGAAAACAGGTAAAGACAAGAAATGTAGTAGAAATCAACACCCAGTAGATCTGTGGAAAATCTTAGATCTGGACTGGTAAAAAGGTTTACTAAATTAATGTTAAAGGATATTTCATCAATCAACAATACCTGTTCTAATTTCCTTTTCAGACACTGCACATCTTTAGAACTTGAGAAGCATATGTCAAGGCCAGGTGAAATGGCATACACAAAAGTAATGTTGTTTTCTGTGGCCGCTTCAATAAGGGCTGTAAGGTTTTCTGAAACAGTCGAAAAAATACATGCATGATGAGTATTGTTTCCACAATTAACTTGTTATGCAAGAGATTCCATGATGGCAATCTTTAATACCACCCCTTACTGCCTTAGATCATTAAACATACAACAAGTAAACTAAGCACATTACAATTAGTTTAAATACTCAAACTGACAGGTCTTTCTGATGCATCCAAAGGTCCAGTGAATGGCCCATTCCCAATGAGAAATTGTAAAAAAAAATTCCAAGTGTTTTCACGAATTTTTTTCCTAATAAGTCAAGTCACATAAAAAATATCATAACAAATGAGAAAAACTTGCTAACAGGTCTTTTTCTGATAATTTAGCATAAATAAGTGAATCAATTCCAAAAATTATTTCCAAATTTTTAGATTTTTCGTTCCGAAAAATTCACATATCAGACATTAAATTTCCCCCAAAATGGTCCTAAAAAGGCCTGACCGCAGAAATAGTGACTTAGAATATATTAATTATAGATAAATAACATAAAAACTATAAGGATCATAAAGATACAAATAACATGCCACTGGTAAATGAATGCAGGCCTTATCAAAGGTAGCCAGCTAACACAAAGACAGGGCAGTATGTAAAGCTGTCATACCTGCTTCCTCTACTGAGTATAAGTCACGCCAAAAGGCTCTGTGTTTGGCATCATCTTTTGGAGCATACATGTAGGTTGTCATCCCCATTTGATTCATCCTAGACACAAAGAGACAATGACAAGTTAAATCACAACAAGAGCACCGCTGCTGGTTATCAAACTTGACCGAGACATTATGGTCATACACATGCTGTCCAAGTTTCAAAAGGATTTGAATAAATTTCTTTGAGTTAAAGAGCGGACAAACTAAGAAATGCCCATTTTTGACAAAATAAGGGGAATAACTCTTGAATGTCTGGGGCAATCTTGCTGGCTATGGATCATAATTGAGACATTATGGTAATACACATGCTGACCAAGTTTCAAAAGGATTGGAATAAATTTGTTTGACTTAGAGAGCGGACAAACTAAAAAATGCCTGTTTTAGATGAAAAAAGGGGCATAACTCTTGACTGTGGCAATCTAGTTGGTTATGGAACATAACCGAGACATTATGGTCATACACATGCTGACCAAGTTTCAAAAGGATTGGAAGAAATTTGTTTGAGTAAGGGTGGCGTGCAGACAAACTAAAATATGCCAGTTTGACGAAAAAGGGGCATAACTCTTGAATGTCTGGGGCAATCGTGCTGGTTATTGAACTTGACCCAGACATTATGGTCATACACATGCTGACTAAGTTTCAAAAGGATTGGAATATATTTGTTTGAGTCAGAGAGCGGACAAACTAAAATGTGCCGGTTTTTGACAAAAAAAGGGGCATAACTCTTGAATGTCTGGGGCAATCCTGCTGGTTATCAAACTCGACCGAGATATTATGGTCATACACATGCTGACAAAGTTTCCAAAGGATTAAAATAAATTTGTTTAGAGTTAGAGAGCCGACAAACTAAAATGCCCCGTTTTTGACGAAAAAGGGGCATAACTCTTGAATGTCTGGGTCGATCTTGCTGGTTATCGAACTTGACAGAGATATTATGGCCATACACGTTCTGACCAAGTTTCAAAAGGATTGGACTAAATTTATTAGAGTTAGAGAGCGGACATGAAAAAGTTAACGAACGGACAGACAGATAGCGCCACGACATAACACGTCCCGTCTGAAGACGGGCGTATAAAAAGAAACTGAAGAAAGTAAACAATATTTAATCTTTTCTATATATTTCACCTTTTACCTGAAATTTCACAACCTAATTTGATTTTTGAAGGCAGGTGATCACTTTAAAAAGAACAGTAAGTTGTCACACAGAATGCAACATGAGAAAGGTTGTTTTTTAAGTAGTGATAAACTGTATAATGTCACTAATTGATGTTAATTAACTTCAGAATGCTCACAAATGAGAGCACAGTACTTAACATTTTAATTCAGAAATAATACATAAGGGATAACCGGGGGTTTTTCCAGTGTAAAATCGAAATTTAATCCATTGAGTGAACGAACATCTGATGTTTTCGCTACAAGTGAAAATATAAGTCTGATGTTCACAAATGGATAAATTCAATCTTACACTGAAACAAGACTGTGTGTTCAATTAACGCTTATGCCCCTATTGGCATCCTTGACAATATATTCTGAATTTTATATTCTGAATTTTTTCTAAGTCCAAATTAGGTCAAGGTCAAACTGAGCATGGGCATTATTGTTGAGTTGGTAATGGTCCAAGGCAAAACTGTATAAGTATCGAAGCATTGTAGTAAACAGTGTTGATGGTAGAGTCAGACGAAACGGTAGAATCTAGTTAACCAAGAAAGAGCCCATTTAAAATATTCTAAGTTAAAATGAGGTCAAGGTCAAAATAAAAGTTTGATGATATTGGTGGATAGGGAATGGTCAAAGGCAACAAATGTATAAGTATCAAAGCATTGTAGTCAGATGTGTTGATGCTAGATGAAACGGTAAAATCTAGTTAACCAAGAAATAGCCTATTTAAAATATTCTAAGTCCAAATTAGGTCAAGGTCAAGATCAAAGTTTGGTGATATTGGTGGATAGGGAATGGTCCAAGGCAACAACTGTATAAGTATCCAAGCATTTGGGCAAGTGGTGTTGATGCTAGACGAAACGGTAACCTTGTTACGGACGGACGGACTGACAGGAGCTGGACGATTACTATATGCCTCTGCATCTTGTCGATGTCGGGGGCATAAAAATAGAGCTATTCTATTTATTTATGCTTTTAAGACACTTTTTGAATGAAAGTGTTTGGAAATTGAACGCGAAAGTAACTTTATATAAATTTATATCAAACACATTTTCCTGACAGATCAGGGGTGTAAAGTTTTCAAAATTGTTACAGGCCCTGCTGGATGATAATGACCTGTTGCTCATTAGTTTTTGTTGTAAATTATCAGAAGATCTGCTTGCCTTGATAAAATGTTACTAGCAATGGCGAGCGGACAAATAGAATTTAACACCCCTGCAGCTGGCTGTCGTCGGGATTAGGTAGTTGCTTCTGATCTTGGATTTGAATTTGGTTGTGTTACTGTAGTATGTGACTAATCGGGCGCTGTCTGAATATAACGATAATAGGGATGGGTATTGCTAGAAATTTTGTCAATATATTG
This sequence comes from Gari tellinella, assembly GCA_922989275.2. Taxonomy (NCBI): domain Eukaryota; kingdom Metazoa; phylum Mollusca; class Bivalvia; order Cardiida; family Psammobiidae; genus Gari; species Gari tellinella. Next base: position 55,967,201 of record OV277866.1, read on the forward strand.
CGATACTCCATCATTGTATTGCAATACGTATTGCAATATATTGCGTGTTATAAGAGTGAACTTAAGCTATGGATCTGGGGTGAATATGTGAAGACAAAGTAGTTGTACCACTTTGAATCTTAACAACCATGTTACATTGCACTGTTTCTAATGATATTGTATAATGAATATGTGCTGCTGTATTTTCAATTCTGAAATGCTCCTAGCCATTCCTTTCGGGATTTTCATAACCAAATTGTCCACCATGATGTGTAACTGACAGGGTATGGCATATAACAGTGCCAGTTGACAGTATCAGACAAAGTTCTAATCACATATTTTAAATGAAGATTTTTTTCTAAAATGACTGACAATGTCGGTACATTGTATTTGATACATATTTTTTAGAATTTTTATGTTTTTCATTCACGACATTCAGTTATTAAATCTGATATGCACATTGATTAGGCAGCTAATAAGGATAATATACCATGCCCTGTGCTAAAAAACAAACAAAGAGGAAATCCCTCTGCCCTGCAAACTGCTTATTTAGTTTGAACAAAACAAAATTGTGAATAATTGTAGTTGTGAAACAAAGGGAATTTAATCAATTTATCATAGAGGGAAAAAATATATAGTCTTGTCAATATATTGCAATACAGTCTCAGTGTTCTGCCCAGGCCGCGCCCTTGCGCCATTGGCGCATAAAAATCACAAAAGGCGCGGAAAAATTCCCGTAAATGGGCCCGAGGGCGCGCTTAAAAAAATCGCGAATTTTTTTTCCCCCGCACTGACGGTCAATGGTTTAGTCTATCCGTACTATAAGGGCATTTAAAACGACTAATTTCATTGGATACGTCGACCGGAAGTATCCGCTGTAGTCCAATCGCTGATAATCTCTCATGCCTTCTCGTTTGTTTCGTTGAAAGATGGCTGACCAAAAACGTAAGGCAGCTACACTGATAGACTTTTTTCAAAGTTTTCGAAATACGCGGAGTAAAATTAAGGAATTAGACCAAAATAATATTAAGTATACCAAAGAGAAAACGTGCATGACGCTGTTGCGGATCAGAATACAACCGTAAGTAGTAAATTGATTCTCAAAAACAGAAACCCCTCTCCAGCCGACGGCCGAGTCTGATAAAGTTGACGGCTCTTCGAAACGCACGAATAGTATATCCGCCGAGAAAAAGAAGGGATGAACTTTTCAGCATAGGTGGTCAAAAGATCATACGTGGCTGGCTTACAATGGTGGGTCAGATTCTATGACAATCTCTGTCTAGACTAAAGCAATTTAAGAATAAGAGCACACCACTGGTGAATGTCGTAATTGGAAAACAAGTTATTTTTATTGTGTTTACTATTATTTTCATGACAACAAATGTGGGGCCCACACTTTTAAAAAATGGCCCCCTTTTTTCATGTCCAGTGGGCCCTGGGGCCCATAGTTTTGGATTTCTAGGTAGAACACTGCAGTCTGAACCGTACCGGTACGTATTGTTTTCAGAACGTATTGCAATATATTGGAAAACCGGTTTTATTGCACATCCCTAAACGATAAGACTGATTAAAAATTTATAAAAGAAGCTTGAATCAGTGAAATTATCAAGTGATAATCCACTGCCATTTCCTAGTAGGGCTGCAACGGTTCAGGTACTTCACGGTTCGGTTCGGGTTCGAGTAGACCCCTTCGGTTTTCGGTTATTTCGGTTCGGGTATTAGGATAAGAACTTGATAAAATCAACCAGAAAAAAATTCTTATTTACTGGCACATGTCTATGCAGACAATAGATCTACACACTTTTTCGAAAACGCTATCACTGTCATCTATAATTTTATCATATGTACGAGAAAGATGTGCATTTCTTTCTACCATTTTAGGACAGATTGTAGCGAATTTAAGGCGTGGTTCGTCCCAACCTGTTTTTCATTGAAGTTTCGTAACTAAGCTTTCAGTCTATTTTGTTTGTCATTCTGGCTGGTCTTCCTTAAATGCCTCATCAGCCTTCTATTTATAAGCGCTAGAAGAACTACCTAGCTCCAATTATATTATTATTTTACTGAAAAAGTTAATAATATTTCAGTTTAATTATTTACATCGCCATTCGCAATTTGCGGTCGCTAAGTAATAGACTGGTTACCCTTTTTCTGATGCTGATTGGACTTTGGTACCTTTGAAGCCTGGCTATCAATCGTGCGCATGCGTTAAGTGCTGGGTTTCCCGGAATTATAAATAGCCGATATGAAAAGAATGAGACAGACGAGAAGCGAGCTATTTAAATTACTGCAAGAAGAAAAGGTTAGAACTGTGATTTAACCTTACATTTTGGAACGTCTGACCATCAAAAATATACACGCAGACTGCACGCTGATTGGTAAATTAGCGGTCTAGTGTAATTTACCATACATCAGCGCACCGAACCGAAAATTTGCGGTGCCGACCCGAAACTCGAACCGAGACAAACGAACCGAAATTCGGTGAACCGTTGCAGTCCTATTTCTTAGTGATCCACCAAAAAGCATAACTTCCCAATAAGTGAACTATAATATTTTACTGTTACTTATCTAAACTTATCACAGTAATGGCACATTCAACTTACCATTGAAACAACAGTTTTCTTTGGTCCGATGTCCATGGAATTCCATAGAATCCTACAATATTTAATAAAAAGTCAAATGATGTCTGGTAAACATGTAAAATGATAGTATGAACAAGTAAAGTTAACAAGGGCCACTATGGCCCTAAATCGCTCACCTGGTACACCATGGCAAACTTGACCTATAGTGACCTAGATTGTGACTGGATATGACCCACAATCAACCTCTATATAGTAAACAAGATTTTCCTATGATTTGACCTAGTTTTGAACCGACACAATCCATATTTGATTTTGACCTAGATTTGATCTAGGCAAACGTTCTGACAATATTTCATGCAGATCTAGTGAGATTTGTAGCTCTAAAAGGTTAACACTGTTTTTCTTTGATTTGACCTAGTTTTCAACCATAAATCATTCAAAATCAACTGAGCTAGATATCAATGAAGCAAACATGTTGAGCAAAATTCATAAAAATCCAATGAGAGTTGTAGAATCTAGAGTGTTAACAAGTTGACTCAGGGGCCGTTTTGACCCGGTACCGGACAATTAGCCTCGATCTAGTCAGCAACATTTGTTTGGCTCAATAGAATTAAAAAAAAATTGAGGCATTTTTTCTGAAAATGGAATTTCCTGGGCCCACTCAAATTGGAATTTAGGGGTTGCCCGCCAGGCTTCAGTTTAAAAAAGATGGTTGCCCAATTCCAAAATTTGGTTGCCCCGGGCTCCGGATTTGTTGTGTCGCCCTGTAAATAGTAGGATTTGTTTGATGTATATGATGAAATATTATGTGCATTTTCACAGTTTAATGCATTGTGGATGAGCCCTGAAAGATCAGGTCTGGACAAGTTTGCTAGACTGTCACCTATGAAAATATAGTGACAGAAAAAATCAACAAAGCTGAGACCCTGGAAGGTTAAGTCACATGAAATGTTTATGTAAAACTAACTGTCAAAAAACAAAACTCAAGCCGTACAGCTCTGGGACAAAGTGATCGATTTGCCTAGCAAATGTGGCTAGACAATCACGTCTCGTGAACGATTCGACGAGATCAGTAAAAATACAATTTCTCAAAGGAAAGTGTCAAAACTTTAGTTGTATAAATAAAGACTGGTTATCATCCTTTTATTTTTGTTAAGAAAAGCTTTTTTGATGAGTTGGCAACATGCCAAGTATCTATTGCGAGTGTTAGATTACCGTCGCCATTTTGTTTTACTTACCCTCGACAACACCACAGAGGAATTTGCCCCGTGGATTGTTGTCCAAAATCTCCTCAGATCCCGTCATCTTACGGACTCCAGGTGTAGCAACACAAGAGCTTGTGATTGTACCAATCTTGGCGCACAAATCTATGGTTAAATTCGACACAATAACCAGTGAAAAATATAATTTTATAGGCGAATAATGACGTTTAACTTTCTACTTCGACTCCGCCGTTGAAACTGTACTCCGATTGGCTGAATAATCAATTCAACGTTCGGAATGTTTTCGTTATTTTCGCCTATCACTGTGCGACATACCAAACCAATGAGTATTCCGAATGAGGAAAATCTGGACCAAACCGGTTTCATTCACACGGGATAGTAACCGTGCAGTTCAAAGGACAGCAACCCCATCCGTAATTCAGACATATCGCTATTGTTAGATCCACAGGGACCCGACACGATTGAGTTTTGAAAGAGAAAAATGTCAGAAGGTATATATAGAGACAAGGGATACAACTGATCGTCAGTATATTCTCACCCTACCTCTACAAAACTAGGCATATCGTGAATAATAATTGATGAAACGACACCCTTTTTGCATTTCTGTCTAGCTAATATAATGCCCTTCCATAAAAACATAACATAAAATCAACTGTTAGCATGCAACTTGAGCTGTAACTGTGTCTACTCAATGAAATCACCGAATTTCGGAAAACGGGACAGGTGTTCGTTCACAGCCGACACAGCATTGACCACTAATGTACGCTTGTTTAGGCGGTAATATCGAGCATGACAGTCATCCGGTGCCATATATATACGTTTTAGACCACAAGGATCCAACATGATTGATTGTTGAGAGAAAAAAAATTCAGAAGGTATATATAGAGACTCTAAAGACTATATATACCTTATGACAATATTTTTCTCAAAAGTCAATCGTGTCGGGTCCCTGTAATGTAAACATGCGAATTTATTGTTGGTACGGCACTGACTTGAGATGAAATCAGCTTTGATCGGTGACAAAAAACGTTTATATGGAACTGTAAGACTGTCATGGTCGATATTACCGCCTAAAAAAGCGTACAGAAGTGGTCAATGCTGTGTCGGCTGTGAACTAACAGCTGTCCCGTTTTCCGAGAATCGGTGATTTTAGTGACTTAACGCAGTTACTGTTGAAAATGCATGTTTACAGATGACTTTATGTTATGTTTTTATGGAAGGGTATTATATTAGCTAGACAGAAATGCAAAAAGGGTGTCGTTTCATCAATTAATATTCATGAAATGCCCGGTTTTGTCGAGATAGGGTGAGAATAAACTGATGATCAGTTGTACCCCTTGTCTCTATATATACCTTCTGACAATTTTTTCTCTCTCAACAATCAATCGTGTCGGGTCCCTGTGGTTAGATCCGCAGGTAAACGGTGCGTTGGTCTACACCCCCATCCCCCCAAACATCATCCAAATATCATAAAATATAATGGAATTCATTTTCTAAAATCAGCAAAATTTTTGTATCATAATTCAAAACTTTTTCAATCTAGTTCATTTAACGTAGTAGTGGCATTATTTGGGGTAGGAAACAAATAGGAAGTGTGGAGCAAATTTTATTATTTTTTTAGAACTTATAAATATAATTCAATTAGAAATGTAATATTTGAACTTGAGTTCGAAGTGAAAATTGTATATGTCTGAAAGTTTTGGTATAACTGGCAAACTCAACATCTATTTCCATTAGACAATAATAATACGCAGGAGTAACTCTTTTATAAGCTGTAAGGGTATTTTTCCTTTCTTTTGGTTATTTTCAGAATTGCAGAAGGTAGGGTAACATCATTTATTAATAAATTCCATTTAGTCGTATCGTTTCTATAAAGTAGACAATACAATTACATGTAAGGGGAGGGCCTTATCCAGAAGGTGGCTACTGCAGGAGTGACGAACTGACGTACCCTGTAGTAAGTGCCTTCCCCAAACCCATGGGAAATAGGGAACCATTTTAAATTTTCTATTGTATATAGATCTGCTCATATTTTTAATTGCAAAGTTCCATTTTTTCTTAAATCATATAATGAGGGAGTTCCAATATTTCATAACATAGAAAAATCTCAAAGTAAAAATCAAAATGTAGGTCATTAGTCCAAAGTATATATGATGAATTGTTGGGAGTAAGCTAATTTAGCATATGTAACATCTGTACTGTCCCTCCTGTACTGCATGGACTGTCTACAAATAAAAGAGGTAGAGGAGTTCTTGAGTAAAGAGCTAAATAGGGAGTTGGAATCAAATTATCAGAGAGTTGTTATTCTTAGCGATAGCAAAGGCAGATATTTGGAAGCAGAGTGTGAGGGATTACATTGGAAACCAGAGGAAATACTATGGTGGACCTGTAGCGGTAGAGATACCAAAACAGGGGTTAAATATCTCATATATAATATCCACAAATTAAGGGACGGTAAAAAGACCATTGTTCTCTTCTGGCACTTCTCATGCAATGTTACCAAAAAAGTTGACAAACTAATTTACAAACGCTACAGTAGCAGTGGGGACCTAATTGCTAATATTCGACCATATTTAGAAACTTTGGAGACCGTGCACAAAACAGAAGAAAACATTGACTTGGGAATTCTTGAAACACCACCAATTTTCACGAAAGAATGGAACAAGATTAAAAACGCCCATGATTGGGAAATAACTGATGACAGTGACCTGCACCAACAAATTTCAGACCTTAATGACCTCATAGTTGAATTTAATTTGAAAATAGGCTTTCGATCACCAAGATTTACCATAGATTTCATACATAGAAGGAGAAACAAAAAAAGGCCCAAACCAAAAATTATCTTAACCCAATTTTGCTCAAAGATGGAGTCCATCCCATAGGAATTGTTGCTAGAAAGTGGTTGATTAAAAGTCTACAGTCTGTATCAAAATAAAAGAGTAAAAAATATATAGTATGAAGATTAGTGCAAATAATGGTCAAACCAAGTAACTCAACAGGTGTAAACAGTGTGTGACAAACTGATGTACCACTGCTAAAAGTTTTAGTGTGTGACAAACTGGTGTACCACGGAACTAACACATGTTGAGTCAATGTACAGATGGAGGAACTTGCATCCTATGAATGAAACACTGAATTAGAAGTAGTACCCAGTGAGTGACAAACAGATGTACCACTGCTTAAAATATACATAAAAGTAATATAATAGTGTATCAAACACGGATTACAGTATGTGACAAACTGATGTAGTAATGAAATTACAAATTGCAATACGAAATGGTTTCAGATAGTTTAACAGTGTGTGACAAACTGATGTACTACTGTATAATAAAATACTAGAAATACAGGGTATATAACAGGGACAGCAGTGTGTGACAAACTGATGTACTACTGTATAATAAAATACTAGAAATACAGGGTATATAACAGGGACAACAGTGTGTGACAAACTGATGTACTACTGTATAATAAAATAATAGAAATACAGGGTATATAATAGGGATAACAGTGTGTTGACAAACAGATGTACAACTGTTCATACAAAACTTATGTTTAGGTTAAAATAATAGAGTAAAATAGCGAGGGGAAATGGCAACTGGAGGAGACTTCCCCCACAGTACCCCTGTTAGGGATAAGAGTATTATACAATCGGGACTTGAAAGAAGGTCGCTGTTCAACAATGCAGAGATGGAGCAAAAAAGAAAAAGAGTTACTAGCCCAGAGCTAACTGACTTGTGTACAAAATGTGAAAAGTCACTGACTGAAAACTCTGTGGAATGTGGAAATTGTGCCTTAAAATTCTGTATAAAATGTACAGGTATGACAATTATGGGCCTGAACATGATTAAATCAGGCGCAATTCCGAACTACACATATCAATGTAAGTGGTGCAAAACTACAATGCCTACACTGGAAAACATTGATAGGAAACTGACCATAATGAATAGCAATACAGAAGCTAGGTTTAATGAAATGGAAGAAAGGCTACAGGAAATGGACCTCAAAACAGAGGATTCAATAAAAGAGAAAATGAGAGGAACTAAAGATGAAATCTTAAGTGAAATTGATGAAAGGATAAAGAAAGTGGTTGACGATAGGACCAAGGAAATGGACGAACGTAGAAGAAGGGAGATGAATGTGATGGTGTTTAATTTACCTGAGGGCACACATAAGGAAGGGTTACTGAATAAGCAACAGGACGAAAATGCTCTAAGAACAATAGCATCCGACCTTGGAAAAGAGGAAATACAAATTCTAACACACTACATATTGGGCAAAAAGCAGTCTAACAAAATTAGACCCCTGAGGATAGTATTACAAAACCATAAAGATAGGAAATTCCTTTTAGAAAACTCTAAGGAAATAAAAAATAAAACAGCACCCAAATTCAGAAGAATAATTTTTTTCAAAGACATGACAGACGAACAAAGAATGGAGAGAAAGACAAAAAGAGAAAGAACACCCAACCAAGAGGAAAAGGATAGCCAGAAGGAGGTACAACTACCACATTTAAGGAGAAATCTCGACTCGCAGCAGAATTCCAGAAATATAGGAAGCATGAACATAACGGGCTTGTCCCAAGAAGTGGCCGACCCCTTTGTAAATGAGACACTTATGGATATAAGTTCAATTAACGACATTACAGTCGTTGGGGGTATCCCGGCAAATGTATATAAATCTACCAGTGATTCAAAAGTGTATAGGGCTGAACCCCAGAATGTGACTGCTAATAAGCAGTGTGACCAATGATTGTTTTAAAAATGTATATACGGGTAAAAGTTTTAATGCAGAAATCAGCAAACCACATATGAATGATAAGTGTCATACACATATATTAGAAGACAATGTTAAGGTACTTTATACCAATGCAGATTGTTTAACAAAGAGTAAACTATTAGAGTTAGAAAAATTAGCTAACGAAACCAAATCTGATATATTGGCGATAACAGAATTATTTCCAAAAATTACAAAAAACCCATGTCATGCAAATGAAATGTACAAAATGCAGGGTTTTAATATATTTAGAACAAAAAGAACAACAGGTAGGGGAGTAGCAATTTACGTAAAAGACCACTTAAGAGCCAACGAAATTGAATTCGAAAATGATTTCCAGGAGTCAATTTGGTTAGAATTCATAATGCCAGATAAAGAAAAACTGCTCTTAGGATGCATATACCGAAGTCCTAACAGTGATTCCGAAAATAATGAAGAACTCTTAATGTTACTCAAAAAAGCAGTAGATCCATCTAGATTGATGGTGGTAGGTGATTTCAACTATAGGGATATTGACTGGGAATTTTGTTCAACGGAGAATGGAATAAATCATAACGACTTTAAATTTTTGGAAGTTATAAAAGATTTGTACCTGCACCAACATGTAAAGAATTTTACCAGATATAGAGAAGGTAATAAACCATCATTATTAGATTTGGTATTCACAAACGAAGAGAACATGGTAGATGAAATTATTTTTAGACCAGGAATAGGGAAAAGTGACCATATTGTTATGGAGTATGAATTAGTTTGTAAACTTAATTGTAGAAAAAACGCTTCTCCTAAATACCAATATAGCAAAGGAGACTACAAATCTCTTTCAAGAGAAATTCATAATACTGACTGGGAAGTACTGGCAGACATGGGGGTTCAGATGGCTTGGGAGGTATTTGCAGAACACCTTTCCATTATGTACGAGCAATTTATTCCATTAAGTAATAACTCATCAAGCCATAAGAACCCACATGTGGACAGTAATACAAGGTCAGCTATTAAAACAAAACATACAAAATGGGTTAAATACTCTCACTGTAGGAACCACATAACATTCAATGATTATAAAATTGCAAGAAATAATGTAACATACCAACTAAGGAAATCTAAATACAACTATGAAAAAAATATTGCAGAAAACATAAATAATAACCCCAAATTTTTTTGGAAGTATGTAAGGTAAAAAACAAAAACTCCTTCGGGAATAGATATAGTAGAAGTAGAAGGGGTAACCATACAGGAAGATAGGCAAATTGCAGAAGCCTTTAACAATCATTTTGTAACAGTATTTACTAAAGAGGAAAGTTTCATTCCAAGTGTAACGGACAAAACAGATATCATTTTAAATGATTTGGAAATAAGTGAGGATATAATATTGTCAGTAGTAGAAAAACTAAACACAAGCAAAACACAGGGCCCCGACGGCATTCACCCTAGAGTCATACACGAATGTAGAGACACAATTATAAAACCCTTATGCAAGATATTCAGAAAATCTATAGATGAAGGGCAACTCCCTAACGAATGGAAAAAGGCTAATGTTAGTTCCATATACAAAGCAGGGAAAAAGAAAAATGTTGAAAATTATAGACCAATTAGTGTAACTTCAATCTGCTGTAGATTACTCGAAAAAATAGTTAGAAATGCAATAATGTATCATTTGGAATCAAATAACCTGCTCTCTATATACCAACACGGATTCAGAAAGCATAGATCTTGTAATACTCAACTGTTAGAATGTATAGAAGACTGGTCTAAAGCATTCGATGAAAATAAGGAGACCGACATTATATATCTAGATTTCAAAGCAGCGTTTGATAAGGTACCACACAAAAGACTCATTGAAAAGATTAAAAGCTTTGGTATTAAAGGTAAACTTCTAGCTTGGCTAGAAAACTTTCTGAAAGATAGAATGCAACGTGTAGTGGTAGGGGGTGAAAAATCTTCATGGAAACAAGTCACCAGTGGAGTACCTCAGGGAAGTGTATTAGGGCCACTGTTGTTCCTAATATATATAAACGACCTACCCGATGCCGTGGACTGTACAATCAAACTATTTGCAGACGACACCAAACTATACACAATTCAGGATAAAGACAATGATGAAGAAAAACTGCAAAGTAGCATATTCGACGCGTGTAAATGGTCAGAAAAATGGCAAATGATCTTTAATATTCAAAAATGCAAATCTATGCACATTGGAAATTCCTTTGCAAGCGAATACTTTATGAAAACACCTAACAATAGCATAGAAAAAATAAAACAAATAACGACAGAAAAAGATCTTGGAGTTGAATTTGACAATAAACTGAAATTTGACATACATATTTACAAAAAAATTAATAAAGCAAATAGTATTCTAGGGTTAATTGCAAAAACATTTACATGTGTTACAAAGGACATGTTCCTCCACCTGTACAAAGCATTGGTGAGACCCCACTTAGAGTACGCATCAGTAATATGGTCCTCACACTACAAAAAGTATAATGTTGCAATAGAGAATGTGCAGAGAAGGGCAACAAGAATGCTTAGAAACTTAAGGGAGTTAAGCTACAGTGAGAGACTTATGCATTTAGGCATTCCAACCCTGGAGTACAGGAGGGATAGGGCAGATGTTATCCAGGCGTTTAAACTAATTAATGGTTTAGACATAACTTCTGCCAACTTACTATCGGTTAAAGGTGACACTGTTACTAGAGGCAACAATTTGAAACTTATGAAACCAAGAGCCAGAACAGAGTTGAGAAAGGGTGTGTTCAGTCACAGAGTTATTGATATATGGAACTCCCTCCCCAACAGTGTAGTGCTAGCATCCACACTAAATTCATTCAAATCAAAGTTGAATGGGCACTGGGGGGTCACCAACAAACCAAACAAATTTAATGCCGAATGCTATAACCCATAGATGGTTCCAATATGTTTTTACTGACTTTGTGTTTTTATGAACAATATAAACCAGTGTAAATAAACTTTATCAATGTGTGCATAGTGTGAACACTATGCTCTGTTTTTAATCCATTAATGAAACATTATGAATAATTAAACATTGTGAAGTCAACTGAAGAAATCACTATTAAAATATCAGCCAACTACATGGATCATCCAACGAAAGGAAAATAAATACAAATGGACCAAAGAAGCAGAGATGCTTATGTTTCTGCGGAAACATCCGGTCTCTACCCTACATGAACTACATGAACATGAACATGAATATACAGCAGGGATAATATATTACTAGACTAGTAATATATTATCCCTGTATACAGGCATAAATTATCGTATCCCTTAACAACCGTTATTCGAACACAACCAAAAATCGAACACCTGAATCACCTGAATCATTTCGCGTGAAATCTATGGTTACAAACAAATTTTCATAACCGTGCGTGACATTTTGACAGTAACACCGGTAGAAACGTCAAGATCACAAAATCGGCAAAAAAGATCAGTAAACAGGTAAAAGGGCATTTGTTGAACTTCTCTGAGTATAAATAATGCAACTATCCTTGCTTCTTGTCATTTCGCCACTTTCTTGTCAATTCGCCACCAAAGCAAAACTTAGAATTCCGTCACGAGCAGGCTACCGAGGATGTCCGAAAACTACAGAGGATATCCGAATACTAGGACAGTTTCACTAAGGAAGATTTCAAGCGCCGAAAATGCGAAAGAAACAGGTAAAATAATAATAATTCACAAAAAGTTTCAAATCAAAGGACATGTTGGTAATTTTAACTCTATATGCCCGTTGTTACTTTTATATTGTAAAGTTGTAAAAGTTCTATTTACTTTTAAAAAATTAAATATTTCAAAATCACTAAACAATGTTCAAATTTCAGGAAACAAACTATAACATAATGACAGAGCCTACATTGACCTAACTATCGAACGACCAATCAGAGGTGGCGAATTGACAAGAAAGCATCCCGATGATCCAGAGCAATGACCTCGTTCGAAAACGGTACAGTTATTTACATTTGTATTTATTCCACAAGTTTTATTTGTATATGTTCGTGTTATTGAAGGTTCAGTTCATAATTAGATCCGTGAACAAGTAAGAAATGTTACATCAGAAAGCGCATGCGCGAAAAATATAGCTAAGGGTGGCGAAAACACAGGTAAACAGGCTACATCTAACTATGCTTTGTTTACATTGTTAGAGAACCGATTATAGTTGCAATAACTTACCCATCGTATTATAAGTTGAAAATGACCAGTTTATCCAGTATCTATGTAAAAAATAATCTTTATTCACCATAGAAATTTGTAATTGACTCGAAGATCCTTAGGTGTTCGAATAATGGTGGTACCGGGATATATGATACAATTTTTTTTGCTGAATTTTATTTAGAAAATGAGTTTCATGATATTTTATGATATTTGGATCACGCAATAATACAATGTGTATAATTCTGTGTTTGGATGATGTGTGTCATTGTCACCAATGCACCGTTTACCTGTGATAAGATCTATCTTTCTGTCATTCAATCGATAGAGTGTCGTTCTATGAAACCGAACTGAGAGAAATGTTCATCAATGATTACGTATTTTGCATTGATATTATAAGAATGTATACAATATATGATAGTGTAGCTATAGACAGAGCATATGTATATATCCAACGGTGCAAGGAAAGAAACTCAATAAGCAAGTTTTGCTTTCGTTTCAATCCTAAACTTTATTGTATGTTTGTGTGTAATATGCATGTAAATATCTGAAATAAAATATGTTTAAACTAAACTAAACGGAAAGTCGCAAATTCGACCAATAGTCTTGATATATCATTATTATTTTTGAAATGTAGATCTACTGGAGAAAGAATCTTGATCTAGATAGTAGATCTAGATAGTCGTTTTAAAATCTAGCTGCGGCCTGCTGCCTCGCTTAGAGTAGTACTAGGCTAGATATATCTAATTTAAGGATAAAAGGGGGCATTGTTGTTGTTGTTGTTGCTGCTAAGGTTTATAGTCCCGCATAAGCTTTTTCAGGTGCGTCATCCCATTGTCGTCAGGATTGAGACAATCATGGTCAGTATACATTAGCAACTATTTTTAGCAAAATCACTGGATTGCGTCCCTTAAAGACCTAGTAAAGAAGCCGAAATACGCATTGTGGTTTTCTCCCTTTATTTCAATACATGACAGATAATATATCCTTCCCCATGGCAGTTTTGTGATACCGCGCAATTAAACGCGCCAGGGGGTCACCCGATGATAATGCTATGGTCGGTAATTTCCGTAGGATTAACGAGTGTAACAGCTTGAAATCATGAAATATAGTGTAATTCAACTTAAAAAATACTGTACAAGACACTAATCTATTTTTCTGAAATTTATATCATTAGAAAGAGCAATGTTTTCTCAATTTACCCATAACGGGGCGGATATTTGATTTTGATAAATAAATTGCTTTTAAGATCCAAGAAAGGTACACCACTCCCACTTTTTTGCATATTCGTATAAGAATATATAGGCAGCACTTTACTGTTTAAATAATCAAAACAATACTGTTGAAGATGAAATATTATCTTAAAACAAAATATACCATCATAAAGTGTAGATTTAGACCATTCAACTCATAACGGGGCGGATATTGTGATTTGAACAATAATGGTTTTATTGCAGTTACAAAAAAAATTCGTTATATATTCTATGTAACCTAAATTGATGGCTTCTTGCTGGATAGTCGCTATCGGCTTATTTTTCAAGGGGAGTAACTCCCTCGATTAAGCCAGGCATTTCACTAAAATAATCCCTGACATTAGTTTAAACATATTTTATTTCGTAATACAAACACATGTTTAAGTCATACATAGATCATTAGGATTAGAACGAAAGCAATTGCTTATTAGGTTCTTCTCCTATTTTTTTTTAGTTTAAACGAGGGGACATTCTTAAGTGTGTCACTTTAAATACAACATACACGGGCCCAGTACGTTTCCTAAATGAGATGGGAAATTAAGGTTTGTTCGGTGGAGTTAAGAAACTGACAAATGGTGCAGATCCTGAACAAAGGGCTCTTGTAAGAGCCCCCCCCCCCCCCGACCTAAGTCTACCTGTCTGCATATATAGTGCTACTTAGCAGTGATGAGATGAGAGCACTGTAAAGGAAAGGATCGAATAACCCATTAACCATCAGAGAGGCGTCATTTACAAATTGCACACGTGAAATGTACACTTTCATGTAAACTGACACATTTTTTAAGAGATAAAGGGCAAAAACTCTCACTATTAACGTATTATATCGCACATGGGTTATTCCCCTTAATTCAACTTGAGGGTAGTTCAAACTCGTGAAATTTGGGAATTTTTCAAAATTATATGAAAACACTCTATGATGGTTTTGTATTGAAGAGCTATTTAAAATGAATGAAAAAATAGAAAAAGTGTACATTTTGGTGTACAAGGTTTGGTTCTACGGCCATTTTAAAAGGTGTAAACGATTGACGGACATGAAAACAAAAAACAAAAGTAGTAAGGATAGGTAAGACAAAATATAGATCTGACACAATTAAAACAAAATGGAAACTTAAAAAAAGCTAACATAGAACCAGAATCAATTTGAGATGCTAGGAATATTTTTTCTATCACTTTCTAAGCATTTCTATCAATTATTTGCAAGTCAAGTAAATGTAGCAATTAAAGTTGGGCTGAAACTTTTATGGCTTTTTCAAAAGAATTATAATCTATTATAGATAACGACGTCATTACAGATTTACCCATTATTTTATAACCACATGATTTTAGTTGGACAAAGAAGTGTTTTCATGGCTTCAATATGGTTTACATTGCATTGGATACTTGGTAAATAAAAATGGTGCAATCACGAATTTTAACAAGTTTATAGTTAATTATAATCTACCTAACAATTCTCTAATTTATAACGGATTTAAAATTGCTATCAAAAAAGGATTTACACATATACGAAAAGAAAAGGAGATTTAAATCTAATTCAGAAAGTTTTTTTTTTTTCACTTTATATCAAACTAATTTTGAAGGTCTCTAAAGGTTCAAGATCCATCTACAAATGCTTAAATAGTAATACAATCCAGCCGACCTGCAAACAAACTTTGGATAAAACATTAGGAATAACAATTAAGGAAAATGAGTGGAAGTCCATATTTCATTAACATTTTATAATATCAAAAGTACAATGATATCAGTTTCGAATAGTACATAGAATATTTGGCACAAACTACCATCAATACAAAATGAATTATATTGATAGTTCATTATGTACCTTCTTCAAAACAGATAAATAAACTATTGATCATTTGCAGGTCTGCCATAAGTTAAAATGAAAAATCCTCAGATTTCCAAATGTGCATTTTTCAAGTGCGATTTAACGAATCGTACCTTTATCCCATCGCCTGTGTCTAGTTTTGTTAACACGTGGCTGCTTAAAGCAGGCTTAAAGTAAAGCAGAATGTGCATTAAGGCGCATTCTGCTTTAATTTCAGCCTACTTTAAGCTACAATGTACTAGGAAAACATCCGAATATTTAGGAAAAAATCGGAGAAATGGCAGCCCTGCGCCATCAGCTACAAGGAAACACTTTTTTCACCCAAAAAATATGTTTTTCTTAACCCCTTCACTGCCTTACCCCGAGTGCAACGGTTAATTGCAAACAGTTTGAATCCTGATTAGACGCCGCGTAACTGTTTGACACTCATTTCAATATTTCTTAACTAAAAAAACCTGAACAGTGAATTTGAGAAATGAAAGCAGACGAAAATTGTTTAAAATCGATGACGTCATGGCAGTGAAGGGGTTAATCTTGATATGGAAACAGTGATGTTTGGTTTCAGAAACATCATTAAATATCTTATTCTTATCCTTTTTACAATGTATACAGTGGAGAAAACGTTATTCTTTCCCAATAAACGCGTTTACGCTAAAACTATTATTTTCATTGCAAACAGTTTGGAGCCAGATCAGACACCAGGTAACCCGGCGTCTGATCAGGCTCCAAACTGTTTGCCACCAAGATAAAGATGAATTATCAGAATTGTCAAAAAGTTGTACTTTTCTACGTTTTAGTGTTTTGCGTTTGCGTTTAAACGGGAAAGAATAACAGATTCTCCACTGTATGACGTCACGAATGACGTCAGAATAACAGATTCTCCACTGTATAATGTTCAATGTGGATACAATATCTACCTAGATAACTAGGTACAAAACATTACGTATCTTTCAAATACATGTACACCTTATTTAAGTCAATAGCAATTGAAAAAGATTCTGAAGATTCTTTTCATAATCAATGCGACCTATTCAAAAACTTCTATTTGAAATATTATATATTACCCAAATTAATATTGATCAGATTAGATAACCATTAAAATATTTCTATAAACATTCATATGTGTATATAAATGTAAGGAAATACAATGATGTCTGTATTCATATAAATATGCATAGAAATGTTAAAAAAAGATACATGTAGTCAGGCATGTATATATACATACACGTAAGTTTCTTCACTCTACTCTTATGACAAGAACCCCCCACCATTGATCTGATCAATGGTTAGAATTGATTTCTTATAAACATTACTGAATAAGGCATATAAATACATGTTGGACTACTGTATCAGATTCAATAATACATTTATGGCAGGTTTTAGTTTTGAGATTAACACTATTTACATGGTTTGAGTTTAATGGTTTGCTTTGAATTACTGATACTTAAATTATGAGTCACAGAAATTTTTGTCATATGCGATTTTGATCGTGTTTGCAAACAGATTGTATCCCGATCAGAATACGAACTGTTTGATACGAGAGCAATGGTTGCAATGATATTTGAATCTCCTGACAATTCTCTTCCAATGAGTCATTTCCTATGAGCTTTGGTTTTGTGATTCAACTGCTATAACCTAACTAAATACATTAATACATGTAATGTACAGCTTATTTTGAAAACGAGAACAAGAAAACACGTACTTTGCGAATATGTTCCGATTTGTGGGCTTAACTTATTGATACTTATTAATATGGCAATGAGGCCAGTTGGAGTACATGTACTAAGCCCTTACAATGCTGAATGTTCAATTGACCGTACCAAGGCGGGCTTCTATATTCACTTTGCTTTATGTTTGTCTTGCGTGTGTTTTCTATTTAGTGTGTAGATGAAGAAGTATTGCGTGCGTGTGTGTGTGTGTGTGTGTGTGTTATGGTATGAATGTGTGTGTGTGTTCTGCTTGAGAGGTGGGTGTATTGTTTGTGTTACGTTTCCTGTTTGAGTATTTCGTATTTATTACATATATTTGAGGAATGACCAATTTACAATATTGTTAAGGAATTGTCCCTAATATATTTAATCATGACAAACAGTGCATACCCTGATCAGATGGCTCCTTCAGAGCAGGATCCCTCTGATCTGGGCCTACACTGTTTGTAAATGATTTATACACATGTATCCTTTTATAGTAATGTACGGATTAAGTTAACAATTCTAATTACCACCTTATGAACCATGTTAATATAGATAGAATTTCATACTGGCATTTATAATCTAATTCTGTGTTATTTCGTATTCGTGACACTAGTCTGTTGTTAGAAATAGGGGTTTATGGTTCTCTGTACTTTTGAATTGTACTTTTGGCGTATTTGACCAGTAGTAAACCTATGTGATAATGGGAAGAGTAGGTATCTGTATATGCTGAATGCAGAACTAGTAGCTTGTGAAAGGAAAGCAGCATCGGCATGCTTAGAGGAGAAGATGTTATTCTTTCCCACTTAAACGCACACGAAACGCAACCGTAGGGGACTTAGATATAGAAATTTACATCTGTTTTAAAAATTCTAAGTATCTGTTTTAATCTGGGTTGCAAACAGTTTGGAGCCTGATCAGACGCCGGGTTACCCGGCGTCTGATCTTGCTCCAAACTGTTTGCAACGGATAACAGTTTTATAATAAATACGTTTGGGAGAAGAATAACGTCATTTCCACTGTACCTCTATAAATGGTGACTAGCCGGCCCTTTGGAGTCGTATTCTGGTTGATGATGTTAGAAGATGTATCCACAAAATGAGTTTCCACAAAAGCCTGCCATTTCCCTTATATGGTAGTAGGCACCCCTTGGGAGCTGTGTTTGGCTTGGTCAATATAAAGTGCAAGGTTTCTTTTGTGCAGGATCTTACACTCTATTTAAGCTTTGGCATTTGGATATCATTGTCGGCTATTTAGAACTTTGGCATTTTACATAATTTTAGACATTCAGGTAGTAGGAAGAGCAAGGAAGTGTACAGCTATAAATAAGGACATTGTAGACCTGAACGTTACAATTGTGTAGAATAGAAAATAAATGTTGTTACGAAAAAACAAGCTTGTCATTACATGTTGTAACGAACAGAAGCACTTAAGAAGAACTAGTCATCATCATTATAACAATACTTGTTGTAATGACGAGAATAACTAGTTATAATCATAATAACAATACTTGTTGTAACGAAAAGAAGAACTTGTCATTACATGTTGTAATGAACAGAACACTTGAGAAGAACTAGCTATCATCATTATAACAATACTTGTTGTAACGGCGAGAAGAACTAGCTATCATCATTATAACAATACTTGTTGTAACGGCGAGAAGAACTAGTCATCATCATTATAACAATACTTGTTGTAACGGCGAGAATAACTAGTTATAATCATAATAACAATACTTGTTGTAACGAAAAGAAGAACTTGTCATTACATGTTGTAATGAACAGAACACTTGAGAAGAACTAGCTATCATCATTATAACAATACTTGTTGTAACGACGACACTAACTAGTTATCATCATTATAACAATACTTGTTGTAACGGCGAGAAGAACTAGTCATCATCATTTTAACAATACTTGATGTAACGGCGAGAAGAACTAGTTATAATCATAATAACAATACTTGTTGTAATGACGAGAATAACTAGTTATAATCATTATAACAATACTTGTTGTAACGAAAAGAAGAACTTGTCATTACATGATGTAATGAACAGAACACTTGAGAAGAACTAGCTATCATCATTATAACAATACTTGTTGTAACGGCGAGAAGAACTAGTCATCATCATTTTAACAATACTTGTTGTAATGACGAGAATAACTAGTTATAATCATAATAACAATACTTGTTGTAACGAAAAGAAGAACTTGTCATTACATGTTGTAATGAACAGAACACTTGAGAAGAACTAGCTATCATCATTATAACAATACTTGTTGTAACGGCGAGAAGAACTAGCTATCATCATTATAACAATACTTGTTGTAACGGCGAGAAGAACTAGTCATCATCATTATAACAATACTTGTTGTAATGACGAGAATAACTAGTTATAATCATAATAACAATACTTGTTGTAACGAAAAGAAGAACTTGTCATTACATGTTGTAATGAACAGAACACTTGAGAAGAACTAGCTATCATCATTATAACAATACTTGTTGTAACGGCGAGAAGAACTAGTCATCATCATTTTAACAATACTTGTTGTAATGACGAGAATAACTAGTTATAATCATAATAACAATACTTGTTGTAACGAAAAGAAGAACTTGTCATTACATGTTGTAATGAACAGAACACTTGAGAAGAACTAGCTATCATCATTATAACAATACTTGTTGTAACGGCGAGAAGAACTAGTCATCATCATTTTAACAATACTTGTTGTAATGACGAGAATAACTAGTTATAATCATAATAACAATACTTGTTGTAACGAAAAGAAGAACTTGTCATTACATGTTGTAATGAACAGAACACTTGAGAAGAACTAGCTATCATCATTATAACAATACTTGTTGTAACGGCGAGAAGAACTAGTCATCATCATTTTAACAATACTTGTTGTAACGGCGAGAAGAACTAGTCATCATCATTTTAACAATACTTGTTGTAACGGCGAGAAGAACTAGTCATCATCATTTTAACAATACTTGTTGTAATGACGAGAATAACTAGTTATAATCATAATAACAATACTTGTTGTAACGAAAAGAAGAACTTGTCATTACATGTTGTAATGAACAGAACACTTGAGAAGAACTAGCTATCATCATTATAACAATACTTGTTGTAACGACGACACTAACTAGTTATCATCATTATAACACTACTTGTTTTACGAACAGAAGAACTAGTCATCATCATTTTAACAATACTTGTTATAACGACGAGAAGAACTACATGTAGTCATCATCATTTTAACAATATTTGTTTTAACGAACAGAAGAACGTGTCATCATCATTTTAGCAATACTTGTTGTAACGAACAGAAGAACTAGTCATTTAGCATTTTATATTTTCGTTTTAACTGGAAAGAATGACGTATACCCTGTTGTAACTTTGAATGAAATAGTAACATGGCAGATTGTTGGCTTTAGACTATCATTGGATTGAGTCATTTCTCTATGGACATGTAGTATGCATGTATAATGACATCCAATTTCCCTTGTATATGTTTTTATGAACTCTATCACGGTCATTATGATGTCACAACCGGTCTTACACATTTCAACTACTTGGTCGAGATCCCATTGAAAGAGCTTTGGACTAAGGATATTGAATCAGAAGAAACAAACACGACATGTCAGTATGCGGTTGACCTAAGACAAAAAATCAGAAGAGACCCCAGAAGTCGCTCATAGAGAATTGGATGGATGGATGAGTTGGGGTTTACAGAACTGCGATACAAATAGGTCATATAGCGTCGATAATCATAGAGCATTGGAAAAACATTGGGGTTGGTATAAGAGGTAGCTATGTAGACAATTTGAAAAAAAGGTTAGAGTTTTGAATACGGCGATAGTGTAAGTGCTAAGTACTAAGTACTAATGACAGATAGAAGTAACATGCTCATGCATGTATGTAGATAGGGCCCTTTAGAGTTGATTTTACAGAAGGTTCACGCACTTTTGACTACAATGTGAAAGTGAAAGAGATATACATGTACATGTAAATGTTATATCATTCGAATCTGGACCCGTTTCATAAAACTTCGTACGACAATTTAAACGGTCGCTAGTCAAAGCTTTAAACTCATTTAATGTCCGATTTCTCTATCTAATCCTGTTTTGTGACATCTCTTTGGAATCGTCTTTTCCAGGGTCTTTTCGAGACGATTCCGAAGAGATGTCACAAGACAAGATTAGATGGAGAAATAAATAATAATTGAGACTTTTATAATCTGACTTGTAAACGACAACATTTGTCGTACCAAGTTTTATGAAACGACCCGCTGTTGTACATAGAAAGAGATGCAAACTTGCTATCATCTTGTGTCGAGTGCATTTTACTCTTTCCACACTTAGTAACTCTTATGGGTTATTAAGCTACCACGTGGATCTTCTTAGCTACCAAAACATGATTCAGTCTACTTAGAATTCTGGGTAGTTTTATAGATACTTCTCTACATTAAAAACAAACAGTGTCGACTCTGATCAGAGGTCTCCTATAGGAGCCCTGTGATCCGGGTCTACACTGTTGCAAATGTTATGAGTATATTTTAAGCAGGTCTATTGTTTTGAATGAGTTAAAGTAAGGTGACGGAGACAAAGTGTTATGACAAAGATGTTAACAGTAGCAGCCCGTGTTGCTGTTTTAGAAGATCTATGCCCTGGGTTTAGTACTGAGCCAGGGGAGGAAAATGATGAAGGTAGGTCTTTGCAAATTGGCCTGTTGCAATTTGAAGCGACGGAAGGTATTGATGGTGTAGAAATAAGCACATACTTGAGTGGTGTAAGGAAAAGTTAGCTGTGAAATCTGATACAAGAGAAAAAAGATGTCTTGACAGATATTTGATTTGATTTGATTTGTTGAGATTTTACGTCGCTTTCAACAGTATTTCAGTCATATCGCGACGTCTAGCTAATTACAGGTCAGGGACGATCCCAGAAGTCTTTTATGCACTGTTTCAGGCACAAATCGGCAACTGGGTAGAACCATCGACCTTCCGCAAGCCAGCTATAAGGCTTCTCCACATGAAAAATCCGAACGACCCTACTGGGATTCGAACTCACAGCGGTGAAGAGCTTGGTGATGTAAGTCACAGTGACTATACCACTAGGCCACGGAAGCCCCCTTGACAGGTGAGACACATCTTATTGAATATGATATAAGAGTACCAGTGAAGTTCCTGCAAGATCCAAATCTTACCTAATTCTAATGACATTAAGGGAGTCGTTCAAACTAGACATACAGAAACTGTTGGAAATTGGTATTGTAGGACAATGTGACTCACCTTATGCGTCCCCTGTGGTGATAGTCAAAAGTATGATGGTTTTAATAGGGTTTGTAATGACTAGTTGTAGATCTAGATAGATCATAAATGATGTATTTATACGTCGGTCAAAGAACTGAAAAGGATTAAATCCAGCATATTTGTAACTCTGGTATTCTGGCCAGGGTTCACATTTCTAGATCAATGCCTCACATTTTTAGATCGATATAATTGAGGTGTTGATCTGGCTTTTTTTCTCGATATGACCGAAATACTGTTAAAGCGACTTAAAACACCATTTCAACAACAAAAACAACAGCCTTATCAAGTCAGGCCCTAGTTGGTCATAGTCGGTACTCCACGGGGATCGATCGGCCATTCTCGTCAGCTGGTTACCCGTTTCGAACTATGCTGAAGCATGGCTTGGAACGGGTTGTTAGTTGACGAGCATGGTCGATCGCTGTACATATTGTGCCAATTTCAGCCCGATCTCATTAGGTTACAAATAGGTTTCTCAATTTTTGACGTTTTGTCTCCATGTCCAGTAGAGCTCGCTTTGTTAGATTAAGGAGACTCCAGGGACCCGTTTCATACAACATCGTACGACAAATGTTGTCGTAAGTCAGATTATAAATGTCTTAATTATTATTTATTTCTCCATCTATTTCTGTCTTGTGGCATCTCTTTGGAATCGTCTTGAAAAGACGATTCCAAAGAGATGTCACAAAATAGAATAAAAAATCAAATGTATTTTAAAGTTTTGACTTACGACCGATTTTGTCGTACGAAGTTTTATGGAACGGGGCCCAGATAAATAAAGGACCTTTACAGGCGACTCTTACACGGATTTTAATCAATAACAAAGCACTTCTTGTAACACATATTTTTAATTTAGAAAAAAGTAAAACATTATGCAAAATACATTTTATTACAGTAGTGCAACGATCCGGTTGCGTTTTTTACAAAACAGTGTGTATGTAAACAAAGAAAACTAACGATAAGTATATCGTCGACAAATGTATTGTCATAGGATACTGTGGTGACGGGGGTAGTGGTTTCACACACAAGACTCGAGTTCGAATCCCATCTTTGGTACTTTGTTTTTATATTAATTTCAAAATGACGTTCTTTTCTTTCTCATTGAGTGGCAATACTTTATCATGGCACATTTATATCGTTCAATAATAGGATCATAAACACGAATGTTTAAATAACGACAGGATGTATATACAAATGTATATACATACGGAATCATAGCCTACATTATGAATTCATGGGTTGTATTACAGTATTTACTACATAATCCAAATTACATTATTACGCCATTTTATCACGTTAGTATTACAACACGTACAAGCGCATTTCCGCAATTGACAACAAAATATTGAAAAAGAAAAAAAATTGGTGCTCTCAAGATTCGAACTCAAGACGTCAAAACAAAGAATAATAAGATTGAATGCTTATCCACTACATTGGAGAATCTGTTATTCTTTCCCGTTTAAACGCAAACGTACGCAAACGCAAAACACTAAAACGTAGAAAAGAACAACCTTTGGACAATTCTGATAATTCTTGATTATCTTGGTGGTAAACAGTTTGGAGCCTGATCAGACGCCGGGTAACCCGGCGTCTGATCTGGCTCCAAATTGTTTGCACTGCAAATAATAATTTTAGCGTAAACGCGTTTATTGGGAAAGAATAACAGATTCTCCATTGTACGTCATCGAGTCACACAAATACCTATACAACAAAGGTGCAGATATATTTATCGTTAATATTGTTTGTTTACATTCTAACTGTTTTGTAAAGAACGCCGTTTGATCGTATTACAATAAATCCTCACACACAAACAAACACATTTACAGTAACCAACGCTAATTTCGAAATCGCGATGATGCTACATAGGGGAAGATGGGGTTCTTTCCCTTTTAAACGAAGCAAGAAGCAAACACAATTACCCGGCGTCTGATCAGGCTCCAAACTGTTTGCAATGGAAATAATAGATTTAGCGTAAACGCGTTTATCGGGAAAGAATAACGTTTTCTCCCCTGTATAACGTCTTCTCCAATGTAACTGGATGTCAGACCAATATTGGTATTCGTATAGCTACCATGGTACATGTTATTCATATAAATGTTAACTCTTTGAACTCTATGTAGTTACGCATATAAGCGTCATTTGCAAACAGAGTACCTGCGAAGAGTACACTTATCCTATGCAAACAGTGTGGACTCTGATCAGAGGGCTCCTTGTAAAAATCCACCATAAAAAGTCAAAAATGGACTAGACAAAAAGCAGGTTGAACGTAAAGCAGAATGCGCCCCTTAATACTAGAAGCAGGGCATGGGGCAAAAGGTTAAGAAAAGCACAATAT
Source organism: Gari tellinella (assembly GCA_922989275.2). Lineage (NCBI taxonomy): Eukaryota > Metazoa > Mollusca > Bivalvia > Cardiida > Psammobiidae > Gari > Gari tellinella. The sequence continues at coordinate 55,992,335 of OV277866.1, forward strand.
TTAACTCTTTGGACCCTAGTCACGCATATATAGATGCGTGGCCGTCAATTGCAAACATCGTACATGTGAGGGGTATTTGTCCTATGCAAACAATGTAGAGCTTGATCAGAGGGCTCCTTAAGGAGCCCTCTGATCAGGGTCTACTCTGTTTGTCGTAAATTGTAAAAATCAACCATAAAAAGTAAAAATGGACGAGACTCAATTAAAAATTAGAGTTGTCCATTTGAGATTTCAAGGAGGAACATGTTAAGGTGGTTCGACAGCGGGCGGCCCGCATCTCGAGTTCCGGAAATGCTGATGACTTTCACCTAATCTTTGCGGCACGTGCTTATAGAAGAAAATTTAGATAAAGAACAGTTTGATCTGCTTCAGTGTCTTCTCTGTTAGCGCAGTTGGTACGATGATTGACTTGCAAGCCTAAGGTTCTAGGTTCGATTCCCACTCGCTACAAAACTTTTTTTTAACAAATTGTCCGATTTTAGTGACTAGTAAATTCATGTAACGCAGTGATCAAAGGACAGGCTATGTTTAGTCACGTAATAATGAATAATATCAGATGCAAGTATAGTCAAGTGACAGCTAAATTTGTGAGGATTTATAGCCTATATGACAGATGGCGGCTTGACACAGGACAAAAATAATGCTAAAAGATAGACCCTAAAGGAGCTTTATGCATTACTTTTGTTATGCATTTAGCAGCCACCTGCCTTTAAAGATCTACAGACTACCGTATTCAATGGTCCCTTATTACAGGTTTGACTTATGGTATTATTTAGAGCTGACGGCATTTTAAAGTTGAACTCAAGGGAGGTTACTCGTTTTGTGTTAACATTTTGTCAGAATTTCAGGAAATCATGTATACAATGTAAATTCTACTGTAGATTTTCATTAAATTTTTGTAACTAGTAGAATTAAGTTATATCTATCTAATAAGAGTAACATTAGTGTATGTTAAACAGCTAGATTTTTTGTAATTTGAGATTTTCAGAATTTGACTTTTTTAAAATATTGATATTTCCAGAAAATATGTCATGCACTACTTTTGTTTGCCTAATATCTTATAGTCTATGTACAGTTTACTTGAATGTATAGAAATTATTGAGTTATATCATTTTATAAAGAAAATATTCATGTTTATTAAAAAAGGAGCTTTTCTCGACAAAATGTCCTGTCAGATAAAAACGGCACTGTAACTTTTTTTTATTTCAACGATTTATCACTCTCCATATGGTATATTTCAATTTAATCAAGGTATCAAAGAATTCTGACACAGAATAAGCTGACCCGCGAACCACCTTAAAGTGCACAAACTACTGTATATTTTATGTTTCTTTGATAAAAAAAAAAGCTATTAACCCATTTCTTCATAGCCTGTTTCTAGTATTCGAGATAGGCTTTCACATCAAGCGTGTTGCAAGTGAAGCGGAATGCGTCTTTAGTCCTTTTTACCATCTGCTGAAAAATGGAAAATGTTTCTTATGGTGCATATTCATGACTGTATAAAGTGGAAGAATAATTTATAGGCACAAAGACATCTCCTGACGACCTTTTGGTCATAACGCCTTGCCAGATTATTTACTGTCAATTTCTTTGCAAAAAACATGGGTCTTGTGCATATTGAACCATTGAATCGTCTTATATGAGACTCTACCTTTATATTTGATAGTTTGGTTGGAAATAATCACTGAAAATCACTAGAGCATGAGTATAATCTGACCCTCACCAGATAAACTGCAGGACTGCCATAAGTTGACATGAAAAATCCTAAGATTTCCAAAATTGCTATTTTCAAGTGCGATTTTACGAATCGTACCTTTACCCTATTATATAGCCTTTTTCTTAATTTGTTGACATGCGAAATCTTATAGCAGACTGTAATCAAAGCAGAGTACGCCTTAGGGCGCATTCTGCTGTACTTTCAGCCTGCTTTAAGATACCATATACTGGGGAAAAATCCGGAGATTTAGGAAAAATCCGGAGAAATGGCAGCCCTGAAACTGAAATTGTGATGCCCGTGATTTGACAGTTACATTGACACCTCCAGAACAATGTGGGGGACTCTCTCTATGGACTGAGGAAAAGTCTTTAAATGTGCTTGTTATATAGAGTAAAGTGTTTCAACATTTCTTTCACGAAGAAGTTAAGGCAGTTTGATTATAGACCCATGGGCACTGTTTGTCAAATAGTTTAAGACTTATCACAGGCAAACTGGTGGTCAAAAGTGTTGCATCTGGATGCAACGCATTGGTATTCACCTATGGTGACGAAAGGACTTGGTCATCACAGCTGATTTGTTTAAACCAATTAGCATTTACTTCCGTTTTCGATCGCACAAGTCGGTTTTGATATGTACATGTATGTGGACAACATAAATTTGTTTTCAAAGACACACTAATGTTTACCCTTCCACTGCCAAGGGCAGTTACATTCGCCCCTCCCCGCCCAAATAGTTAGGAACCTGATCAGACGCCCCGTGACGCGGTGCCTGATCATGTTCATACTGTTGAAAGCAGATAACATCATTTCAGCGACTGTTTTGGACGGATTATGACGTCACAATGGCACTGAAAGGTGTGTGTTTTTTATCACAGATTTAATTTGTATCGCTATCAATTCACACAACTTGTATTTTGTTTTCTGTTGATTTTTTGTCCGCATGTGTGTCGATTTTGGGAACTCTCCGACATCGGTACAAGTACTCTCCGCATAGAAAACAATAAATAACCGTACTAGTAAGTCCGAGGAATATATCTCTGTATAAACCGGAAGTCATGAAAGCATACACGATCGAGACTGGTCGTACTATAAATAGCAACAAGAAAGCGTAAAGAAGTACTGCAATATACACTGAATTTAGAGTTGAGCAAAAACACGGATCACCGTTGTCCCTCAAACAGCCCTGCTTGATTATTTTAAGACCTGAAATGAAACAAAGAATATAGTTAATTGTAAAATAGCATGCACCAAAATACCAAAAGGATCGCGATTGAATGAAGTATACACTGAATATATTATCAGGATTGTATATATTTAAAGAGAACTTTCGACGTTAGATACAGCGAGACCTCTAATTCAACTACTGAAATGTAGGCCTATTGATAGCATTTAATACAGATGGCAGCTTAAAGCCAGATGACAATACTGTCATCTTACTTTAAAGCAGCCCCTTGCCTAACACTTTGGATTTTTTAATCTCATTTAATGGTCGTAATAAAGAGGTTTCATTGTATTTGGAAGATTTAATTTACTTTGATATGGGATTGAAAACTTATATAAGCTATATGGTTACAGATTATTTCTCAGTGCTAGATGCGAAGTCAGAAGGCGATATTGCTTTCTAATGACTTCGCCAACTTATCATAGTGGCTAAGACTTGTCTCTAATTTCGTATGGTACATATTCATGACTGTATCAAGTGGGGCTATTTTCCTTCAATGGATGAAAGAATTAAAGGCGTACAAATGCGTATTTAAGGAACAATAGGTTACAGTGGAGAAAACGTTATTCTTTCCCATTTAAACGCAAACGAAACGCAAACACATTGCAATAAAACGTGATAAAGACAAATTTTCGACAATTTTGACTATTTATTTTAATATGAGTGACAAACAGTTTGGAGCCAGATCAGACGCCGGGTTACACTGCGTCTGATCTGGCTCCAAACTGTTTGCAATGGAAATAAAAGTTTTAGCGTGAACGCGTTTATTGGGAAAGAATAACGTTTTCTCCACTGAGTGTACTCAGTGCCAAACTCTTTGAAAAATGGTGACTTACCACTGTTTTGCTCACAGGTTTTATATCGGGCAACCAGGACAACGACCAACACTGGACAATAGATGAGGATATAGTCCAATATCAGGCGCGGGTATTCCTCGTCAACCCTCTTCTGACACACCGACCAAAATAGTTCTGTTGTGCCTTTGTACGCACTTTCAAACGAAATAAACATTTCCTGTCGCTTCCTGCTCCTTGTGTAGCCTCCAAAGTCGTCTAAGAAATTAAACAGCAAACCAATGATGATGATTACCGAAAAAAAGATTTGCACAACCCGAGACTTTGTCGAATTTCGAATGTTCCGTCTTATAATTTGATTTGCTATGAAAGTCAGTACGCATGCGTTCGCCAAGGTACCCGGAAATGTAATATCTAAACAAACCGGAGCGCCTCCTCGTGGAATCTGAATATCTAGTGAAGCTTTGGTAACATCTAATGTATAGGTGCAGTAGAGCATGTTGCAGAGTCCTGTGAATATTACACTGAAATTTAGCCAAGCGTTTCTACACGAACTGGATCTGCCGAACAGAATGTGACCGAGGCATAACAAGCCGACGATGAGTGAGCAAAAGATGAGTCCATTTTGGAAGAACTCGAATGAGAACATCCTGTAGGTGTTGTCTGAGCAGGTGTATCTCACTGTTTCGAAGATTCTTATTGTAGCTGAGATGTTCATTTCCTGAAAAATAAGGAAACACATATATTAAAGTCCTTGTTAAACAGTGTCTTGACCTCACTTCGACATCTGGGTCCAAGGTTATAAAGCGTTTGAACGGAGTCTGAGTGTGTTCTCAAGCATCTGACCAATCAAATGCTTGAGAACGACTTTAGACTCACTTGAAAAGCTATATAACCTTAAACCCAGGTTCTGGTCTGGTTGGTTGTTGTATTCTTGTCATGTTATATACCACATTACCCTATTGAACCCTATAGCGACGAGAATACTCGGCATTTACAAAGAGTATACTAGTGAATAGTACGTGTGTCCTGCGTAGCCCTATAGCAAGTGAAGTAAGAAGCTAAGAGGGAGAAAACTAAACAAAGCAATTTTTTTCATTCATTTCAGCACCAAATCCTATGCTGTTACTACTCATTAGAATCGTCTCGAAGAGATAATTCTAATGAGCAGTGACACAATTGGCATATGCTTTAATGAAGAAATAAAGATTTTAGTTTTTTTTTTAAAAAAAGAGAGGATATACTCTCCTTATCTAGAGCCTTGCAAAGCTAGCAATATTGTACATCTCCAAGAGACATGATTCAGTGGACTTTTCATTCAATAAACACATTCTATAACCCTTTCCACCCTGAAACCTCAAATGGACAATTCTAGTTTTCAATTCTGTCTAGTCCAATTTTGACTTTTTAGGATTGAATTAAACAAAATATGTCAAGATGACAAACAGTGTATACCCTGATCAGAGGGCTCCTTCAGGAGTCCTCTGATCAGGGTCCACACTGTTTGCACGGGACAAGTGTACTCTTCACATACAAGCTGTTTGCAAAAGACGCATATATGCGTGAGTAGGGCTCAAAGAGTTAACCCAATGAATCCTAGAGACGAGTATACTCGTCATTTACAAATAATGTACATGTGAAGAATCTTTTTGTCCTTTGCAAATAGAGTAATTCACTGCTTGTCATTTTCCAATGAATTGTCAAAAACCAAACCCTAAGTAGTGAAATATGGAAATGACGTTTTTGAAACTGTATTGCCCATTTGAAGTTTCGGAGATGAAGGTATAAAGCACATATGACTCACTCTTGCTGAGTATGCACCAACAGCAATCGTTAGTACTAGTATATTGACTACACCTGAAGTTCTCAAGTCCTTTTTCACATGATATATAGTACAACCCCTCTAAACGGAAACCTCTAAATACCGGAATTCCCTCTAAACCGGACAAAAACGTTGGTCCCTTTTCAAACCCTTCTTTATTTTAACCCATTACACAATGAATATGCATGTTTGCGTCTTCGGTTTATTCCTTCACTGAAGAAAAAACATTCATGAGTATGTATTATCAGAAATATTTTCTATATTCGGCAGATGAAAGCTTAAATCAGGTTGAAAGTAAAGTAGAATGCGCATTAAGGCGCATTCTGCTTTACTTTCAACCTGCTTTAAGTTATCAGCAAGCTTCCATATACTAGAAACGAGCTTAAAACCCCTCTAAACCGGAAACCCCTCTAAACCGGAAATTTATGTTTTTTCCACACATGTCCGGTTTAGAGGGATTTCACTGTATTACTAACACGATAAAGAAACTGTACGTATGGTTTTAGGGCATTTTGTTTACACTTGAATTGAGGGACTAAGTACAAAACATAGACAAATTTGGTATCAAAATGTTCTAAAATGTATCGGCTAAACGATAGTGTATTTTTAATGTGATTTAATAATTTGAAGATCATACTATTCTGTGTGAATAACGATGGTGTGAATAGTAATAGTTGCAAATGTAAACGTTTCTCTATCATGTAAGTATAGTTCCTGTTAAATTATACATGCACCGTATTGATTGTTTGAGTTGAATTTACATAAATGTTATGCTTTCAATGAGTCTCCAGGTATTCCATCTCATGGCTGAGTAGTCAAGGCTTGTGAAATTTTCATGAACGCTTGAAAACATTTCACCCTTTCACTATCAATGTTGCGAAAAGGAGCATTTGCTAATAGTTTGTATCCTGATCAGACGCCGCGAAACGCGGCATCTGATCATTCAGGATCCAAATTTCGTAACTATTCAGCCATACTTGCTTAAATCTAACGTTGAACGATATTGCAGACAACACTATTGAAAGATGAAGCAGACGACACAATGGCGAAGAAGGGATAAAAACCTTACGAACAATTTGAAGATGAAATGATTAATACAGCATGCAGGAGGAATAACGTTATATTTTCCCAATCACGCGTTTTAAGTGAAGCTTGAAATACGGTTTAAATTTATTTTAAACATTCTGCAATAAAATATTATAACAACCATTAAAATCGTTTTGATGCGTTACAATGCGTTACAATCAATATATATTTGTCTTTTTAACGAAGTCCTGAATATATTATTTCAACTAAAGTCAAACTTCGAACTCGTCTCAGTCGAACATATCCGTAATACAAAGTTAAAACATGGTTAAGCCACATTTTAACTTTGAAATAAGGGTATGAGGAAATAATGAAATTCCACTGAAGAAATACGGAAACAATTCCGGCGAGTTCAAACTCGGAGGACATTGTTCCTCTGTGTCCGCTCCCCTCTATCTGGGACGTCAAACTAGTCCAATGTTGGCAGAAACTGACGTGAATCAAATACAAACAAACAAAGCAAACACATTGGATCCCAATCAGACGCCAAGTAACGGCGAGTCTATGGTGGGTCTAAACCTTATACAGTGGAGACAACGTTATTCTTTCCCGTTGAAACGCAAACGAAACGCAAACGAAAAACACTAAAATGTAGAAAAGGACAACATCTTGACAATTCTGACTTTTCATTTTTATCAGAGTGGCAAACAGTTTGGGGCCTGATAAGACGCTGGGTTACCCGGCGTCTGATCTGGCTCCAAACTGTTTGCAAAGGAAATAATAGTTTTAGCGTAACGCGTTTATTGGGAAAGAATAAAGTTTTCTCCACTGTACAATCATTTACCTACGAGAATAGGCTTGACACTTTCTGTTGAGTTAAAGGATTAGTTAAACTTGACTTTGTCGTAGCGCATATAGAAGATTTCTATAGTTATAAAGTACAGTAAAACCTCTCTATTACGACCACTTAAACGAAGGCTAATTGACTGCATTAAAGGAGCTTTCTGTTTTACGTTCACTTTGATTTAAGCAGTCACCTGTATTTAACACCAGATAATTAACATAATCTACTGGTCGTAACAGAGAGATTTTACTGTATACTTGCGCAAAGCATTAGTCGAACTTGCTCGTATCTCGAGTTAAAACATGGCTATGCAACGTTTATAACTTCGAAATATAGGTGAATTCGACTTGAACTACTTCGACCTATCGCGATTCATCTGCAAGATACGACTTAACCCCTTCACTGCTGTGACGTCATAAATTTTAAACTATTGTCGTCTTTCTCAATTTAAATTTTAAATAATATGACATACGTTTCAAACAGTTTGGGTCCTGATTAGACGCCGCGTCACGCGTCGTCTGATCAAGATCCAAAATGTTTGCAAATAACCATCGTACTCGGGGTAAGGCAGTGCAGGGGTTAAATATAATTGACCGAGGTGGAGTTAGCGAAGTTCGGTTGTACATGTTATCTATTTACTGTAAATATTAGCAGAGGCATCGGAGACTAAGTGTGAATTCGTGAAACAAACGACTGATACATTAAAATCTCACCATAAAACACCTTTATATTTGCATATACCAGGATAAGTCTTAAAAACAAACAAACCTGTTAGGCTAAAGTTGACATCGGAAAACGTGCAATCTTATTAATATAGAATTACATGTATATACATGTACATGTATATCTTTTAAATATATATCTAGAAATGTGTCATTCTTTCTCATTAAAGCGATGCTTAACGCAAAGACAAAGTAACGTGTAAAATGAAGAAAATGACTGATTCATGAAAATATTGACGACATTAAAATCTGAGTGACAGCCAGTTTGGCGCATGATCAGACGCGTTTGCAAATGACATTTTTACTCGGGGTAAGGTACTTATCAGGACCCAAACTGTTTGAAACTCATGTCATATTCTTAAGTCAAAATAATTTAAATTTGAGAAATAAAAGCAGACGACAGTTGTTTAAAATTGATGACGTGAAGGGGTTAACATCTCAACTTTTCGTCTGCTGCAATATCTTCTGCTTACAGTGGAGAATCTGTTATTCTTTCCCGTTTAAACGCAAACGTACGCAAACGCAAAGCACTAAAACGTAGAAAAGAACAACTTTTGGACAATTCTGATATTTCATGTCTATCTTGGTGGCAAACAGTTAGGAGCCTGATCAGACGCCGGGTTACCCGGCGTCTGATCTGGCTCCAAACTGTTTGTAAAAGAAAAAATAGTTTTCGCGTAAACGCGTTTATCGGGAAAGAATAACAGATTCTCCCCTGTAACAGTTGTTGTATGTACATATTTTTTTATTTTGAAATGTTAAGTTATTTTAGCACAAAAAAACTTAACAAGAGGGTCAGACAGTTTGGATCCCGATCAGACGCCGCCTATCGCGGCGTCTGACCAGGGTCCAAAATAGTTGCAAATATAATAAAGTTGCAACTAACAGTCGAAGGGTTAATATGAATATTTTATCAATGATTACATGGTTTCTAATGATATCATTTCATGGATGAATCTCTTCCTTTAGGGTATACTCAGTGTTTAATGACATATTGAATAAATCCATTCAATAGTCTATCTATATACTGACATACATATACTGTCGTCTGCTTTGAATATTTTCGTCTGCAAACCGTTTTCCAATTTAGTTTTTTCAACATTCCACTAATCGAAATCTAAACAACGATATCAACCAGTTTGAATCATGTAATGTTAACCCTGAATAAATCAGGACGTCTTATCTGGATCCATTTTTTTGCAACCAGAAGTCGAATTTTTATTGACAGGTAAAGGGTTGTATTTACGTGTATCATCAAGTACATGTTGTACTGAGTTGTAACTGATAACTGTAACTGTAACAACCCACTGAGTTGTCACCCTTTAGGTATTCATATTTCATTGCAGTATTGCAATTCTAAACAGAATAGACCCTGGATGGCCTACTTTAGTTTTATATTTACAAAATACACAAATTGTACAGTTATAAAAAAACCTCTCTATTACGACCACATAAAGGGCTACCTGATTGCATAAAAGACAGGTGGTAGCTTGAGGCAAGATGAAAATATATGAGCTCTTCGTTTTACTTTCACATTGCCTAAAACAACCACCTACCTTAAACACAAACCAATTTTAAATTAATTTAATAGTCGTTGTAGAGAGGTTTTACCGTATTATTGTACCACAATCCACAGTTAATTGACACTAACACGCTCTCATCTAAGCGTGACTTAGACCGTACTCGTACATTGTAATTATTTGATGTTATTGTGGTCTATGCTTATAAAGCGTTTGAGTTGAGTCTTAAATTATTCTCAAGCATGTGATTGGTCAGATTTGAGCCTAGGCTCTAATCTGACAAATCAAATGCTTGAGAATGAACTCAGACTCAGTTCAAACGCTTCAAATATAAGCGTCGGGCCAGTTCAGACACAGTGAAATTAGACGTTTAGGGTCAGGATCACATCAGTGTGACGACACTCAGCGTCTTGCATGGTTACGTGTGTCGGAATTTAACTAATTTAAGCCTTGTTATTGCAGTCAACTCGCCCTACGTGCTTGCAGGAAAATTTCGTTTTAAATCTACTATAGGGCTGCTCTTTCTCCGGATTTTTCCGAAATCTTCGGTATCTGCGGACATACGGATTATTTCCAGAATCTACGGATATTTGCTCTTACTTTTAAAATTTTGAAAATTTATGCGTATTTTACTTAAGGAACATTGGTATGGGTATCAAACAGTTAAAGAAGCAAGGGTATTATTCTCCCCCCTCCCTGTATCAACTCCCTCCGAACAATACACACAATATTTGTCTCCCATTGGTTGTTGTTGTAGAAAGGGAGCACTGTACATACACTGTTTGAAATGGTATATGAAATGACAAACACTGTGTGTCTTTAGGTCACCATTGTTTTATCTATAATGAAATCTTCCAGTTAGCAGATAGAGAGTGTTACAGTGGAGAAGACTTTATTCTTTCCAAATAAACGCGTTTTCGCTAAACCTATTTTTCCATCGTAACCGGGTGTCGGACCAAGCTCCAAAATGACTGCCATTCAGATTATCACGAATAGTCATAATTGACAAAATGTTGACATTTTTACATTTTCTTGCCATGCGTTTGCATTTCGTTTGCGTTTAAACGGGAAGAAGTAACGTGTCCACCATTGTAATTGCAATATCCCGACATAAAAGGGTTAGGAGATGTTTTACGTATGGTATTGTTGTAGATCATGAAAGATTACCTCTTCGCCTACTAATAACAAATATTGACGTCTTTTCTCACCAACATTACTCTCACTTCATGACTTACATGTATCATGAATATAATAATTATCCGATTTTTCTGCAATATTTCTATCGCAAACAGGTTGGAGACAGATCAGACGCCGGGTAACCCGGCGTCTGATCAGGCTCCAACCTGTTTGCCACTCAGATGGAAAAGATAGTTAGAAATTTCTAAGTAATTTTCTACAGTTTAGTGCATTGCGTTTGTGTTTAAACGAGAACGAATAATGTCTTCTCTACTGTACATCACGCACAATAAATAAAAGCTATCCGTATCCCTAGCTGGCTGTTAGGAAACCATCGAGTACGATGATAATCCCTTTTAAAATTTTAGAATGTTCCGAGCTTAAAATAACTCGGACAAGTCAGAAGAAAAGACTAATACGAGGCACGCATAGTATACAGTGCTCCCTCTCTACAACGACCCTCCCAACAACGACTCCCTCCTCACAACGACCCTTGCCACTGTTCCCCAAACAGGACACTTATGTCTAGCGCTTTTACTGTTGCAATGTCGTCTGCTTTAAATTGTCGTCTGCTGTTTTTCTAAAAGTGACATAATGGACAGTTTGACATAAAAATTAACGACGAATGACAAACAGCTTGAATCAAGATCAGACGCCGCGTTACGCGGCGTCTGATCTAGATTCAAGCTGTTTGCAAATGTAAGCCAATTTCCCTCTCTATAACGACTCCCTCCGAACAACACACACACAATCTCTGTCTCCCATTGGGTGTCGTTGTAGAGAGGGAGCACTGTACTACAAAGCATACAGTGGAGAATCTGTTATTCTTTCCCAATAAACGCGTTTACGCTAAAACTATTATTTGCACTGCAAACAGTTTGGAGCCAGATCAGACGCCGGGTAACCCGGCGTCTGATCAGGCTCCAAACTGTTTGCCACCAAGATAAACAAGAGTTATCAGAATTGTCCAAAAGTTGTTCTTTTCTACGTTTTAGTGCTTTGCGTTTGCGTACATTTGCGTTTAAACGGGAAAGAATAACAGATTCTCCACTGTACATGTTTACAAATAAGTGCATTGTATCAGATAGCGAACTTTCAGAAGATTATATTTTATTATATTCCGGATTCGTACATTTGTATTTGAGTCCGTTGGAGATATGGGTAAAATTAACGCAAACGCTTCAGGGGACAAAACTGATATATTGATAAAACCAGATAGTTCAGGTAAACTTAAGAACAAGAAATAAAAGTACATATGAAAGTACACAAGTACACTATGTTGTTGTGAAGTTAAACTAGTATTATGAATGAATGAATGGTTTGGTTTGTTATGAATTTACGTGGCTTTTAACAGTATTTCAGTCATATCGTAACGTCCAGCTAATTACAGAATGAGGATGACCCCCAGACGCCCTTTTATGCACTGTTTCAGGCACACGTTGGTACCGACCTTCCGCACGCCAGCTGGAAGGCTTCCCCACATGAATAATCCGAATGCCCAGACCGGGATTCGAACCCACAGCGGTGAGGAGTTTAGTGATGTTAGTCACAGTGACTATGACCACTAGACCACGGAGGCCCCTACCCGAATGAATGTATGAATGTTTGAACTTATGAGTGGATACAGTGGAGAATCTGTTATTCTTTCCCAATAAACGCGTTTACGCTAAAACTATTATTTCCAGTGCAAACAGTTTGGAGCCAGATCAGACGCCGGGTAACCCGGCGTCTGATCAGGCTCCAAACTGTTTGCCACCATGATAAACAAGAATTATCAGAATTGTCCAAAAGTTGTTATTTTCTACGTTTTAGTGCTTTGCGTTTGCGTACGTTTGCGTTTAAACGGGAAAGAATAACAGATTCTCCACTGTACATGTAACAGAAGCAAAAGATGCATTGAGCCAAGATCAACAAAAGCTGGCTCCTAGGGGAGCACTCTGTTGAGGGTTTGCATTTTATGTCATTTTGCAATACATGATAAAAATCATCCCTAAATAGTCGAAGCATAGACTCGATATAATTGGAAACTGTACATTTGAAGTTTTTAGCTGGGTAACAGTTGGGTGATTTAATAGAACAGAACAGAATACAATTAAGAGTAATCTTAACACGAACTTGGTTTGTGAATGACGAGTATTCTCGCCATAGAGGTTAACCCTTTCGCTCTCAATGACGTTTAAAAGCGCGTTTGCAAAAAGTTTGGACCCTGATCAGACGCCGCGTCACGCGGCGTCTGATCAGGATCCAATCTGTTTGACAATCGTTTTGACATTTCTTTAGGCATACTTCCTTGCTTTTTAACTTTGAAACGACAATACAGACAACAAAATTGAAGCAGACGACAATGAAACGGTGATGGGGTAACACTCTCAAGAAAGATTTGACGGTGAAAGGGTTAATGTGTTACGCGGCCATTTGAGACATGATATACGGTCAAAACTCTGTACTTCGAAATCGCCTTAGTTCGAATATACCAATATTTCAAAGTGAGAACGTGGCTTAGCCACGTTTAAACTTTAAAATACGGGTATGTTCGACTTTAGCGAGATCGACTAATTGATATTTAACTTACAAATTACTGATACGACTGATTTAAGCGAGTTCGAAACATAAAATTTACAAAAATCGTGATTGTATTCAGCCACAGACTAGGAGAAGAACCTAATAATCAAACATTGCTTTGTTCTAATGCTAAAGTATACTAGTATATATTTATGTATGATTATAAAATATGTACTAGTTTGAAATCAAATATGTTAAAACTAAAATTTCGGCTGTATATCAAAGCATTCAACGTAAAAATGTGATTGTCGTTTACGATTATTTTTAACATTTAGATTTTAGACAATTTGAATGAAGAAACATTTACATGAAATGTCAAACAGGCTTGTTTAAAAAATTATCTGAAACAAGCAAATCAACGGGCATATATGTAATACGAAAAATTTCCAGCAAGTGAGATTAAACTTATATCTCGATCTAGGAGAATTTGTGAAGACTGTTACAGCTACATATGGTCAATTGCGATGCATTTGCAAACAGTTTGGACCAAGCGTAACGCGGCGTCTGATACGGATCCTAACTGTTTGATAGTCTTCACGTCTTAAGTATACTTGAGAAAGTGCACGAATATTTATTTGTAAACAGTTTGCAGACGACAATAATAATGCAGACGATATAAGGGTAGCGCAAGGGTTAATGTTAAAGCGTCGGATGACTGGAGCGAAACGCCGATCTTAATAGTGAAACTTGACTACCCCTAGCATGTAATATATACAGTAAACGTGTCTAATAATTCAGGGCTGCCATTTCTCCGGATTTTTCCTAAGTATTCGGATTTATACCCTAGCAGATCGTAGCTTAAAACAGGTTGAAAGTAAAGCAGAATGCGCCTTAAGGCGCATTCTGCTTTACTTTCAACCTGTTTTAAGCAGTCATGTGTCTTCAAAACAAGAAACAGACTATGGGGTAAAGGTACGATTAGTAAAATTGGGTCTGAAAATTTGAAATCTTAGGATTTTTATGATCAACTTATGGCAGCACTGTAATATACGATATCAGACATTAGTTTCATTGTTGGTCTTGAAACACATAATGGCAGCTTAATACAGAGCAAAAGTAATTCAGAAATGCGTTTGGTTACGAAAAATTTATTATAGCTGCTTCTCCTCTGTATGACAATGTAAAGCTGCATGGCGTATGGTCAATACAACTGGGTACTGTCCATATAATCAGTGAAGAACTGCGAGAAAATCGTACCCAAAATCCAACCCAAACTAAACCGATATCTGTGGTACAATAGAAGCTAATAGCTATAACCAGAGACCGTATATATAGTTAATATAAATCATTGCTATAATCAGTGCATGTTGAAATACACATTCATTAATTTGCATGCATATAAGCAGACGTCACTTCTTCGCAGACGATATTCGAATATAACTAAAAATCGTACATGTACATGTATACTTACTTTAACGTCAGGTGGTCCTGAATTCCACTATTTAGTTTTCCATTCGTACCAGATTTGACCTAACCTAGTTGCGGACTGGCTATTTACTGCAAAAACTTTAGACGCTATTATAATGCAATACACTTTTAATCCTTATTGTTCACATATAGTACTAGATCGAGACTATCCGTACATGTTATAACGCGTTACATACCCTCAATAACCATGTTATATGCTTACCCAAGTATATAGATCGGCGATCACCCAGCCATGACAAACGCTAAATTTATGAATCATAACCTAACCGGGCGTGTGTTCCGCGACCGTTCGTTTTTAAAAATGGATTGTAAATCATTATAAACACAGGTGATTGCTTAATGCAGGACTAAAGTAAAGCAGAAAGCTCCTGAAGGAGCTTTCTGCCTTACTTTAGTCCTGCATTAAGCTGCCATCTGTATAAAGGACTGGGAAATCGTAGTGTTTTGATTGGTCGGTTTGTACAATGTCGACTGTACTTGACGTATTGGGTATACTTAAATTATTTAGAACGACTGTCAGGCTTAAGGAATTTATATACATTCGTACATATCAACGTGTAGCAGGTTGCAAATGACAGTCGTATTCTCAGTAATTTAATTAACCCCTTCCGACTGCCATGACGTCATCCGCCAAAACATAGGTCGTCTGCTTTTATTTCTAATTTTAATTGTTTAGATAAATTGACATTTGTTATATCGTATCGAGTGTCAAAAAGTTTTGATCCTGATCAGACGCCGCGTTACGCAGCGTCTGATCAGGACCCAATTTGTTTGCAAATGCCCATTGATCTCAGGGCATGGTAGTGAAGGGGTTGGCCCTTTTGCCTGCTACAATAGAGTCTGCTTAAAATTTGTCGTCTGCATTCATTTTCAGCTAAAGCGTAAATGTCAGATGATCATAGAATATTATTAAAAGAACGTAAGAAACAACATCCTGATCAGATAACTAATGTATCGATGTCTGATCTGGAGCCAAACCGTTTGCAGCAGATGTCATAAATTCGTCCGGAGTGAGTAGAAGATCAAGTTTCGTGTCAGAAGCAATTTTGCCATTATGGTTATTTGCCTTATTAACCCATTCACCGCCATATTATCATCTACTTTAACATTTGTTGTCTTCAACTTTATATTTAAATGTAGATGTTAGATGTTCGAAGTCTAGATACAACCTGTTTGCAAATGTTATACTGTACTATTTGGTATTGTTGCATTTGGATGTGAAAGGGTTTTAAAGCATATACTAGTTTATCGTCTGCTTCAATATTTACGTCTGCAGTTGGTTTATTCAAAAGCAGCACATGTATTTGTCTTTTAACAGGAAAATGACAAAAAAGGTATTAAACTGTTTTATTCCAGATAAGAGGCCTAAAGTTACAGAGGAGAAAACGTTATTCTTTCCCAATAAACGCGTTTAGGCTAAAACTATTATTTCCTTTGCAAACAGTTTGAAGCCAGATCAGACGCCGGGTAACCCGGCGTCTGATCAGGCTCCAAACTGTTTGTCACCAAGATAAACATTAATTATCAGAATTGTCCAAAAGTTGCACTTTTCTACGTTTTAGTGTTTTGCGTTTGCGATTCGTTTCGTTTAAACGGGAAAGAATAACGTTTTCTCCACTGTACTCTGTGTGATATGGATCTACACTGTGTGCAACTGCGATAAGAGAAATGGATACACTACAGTTTACTTCTTTTGCACGTGAGCTGTGACAGTGTGATACAGTAGAAAATCTGTTATTCTTTCCCAATAAACGCGTTTACGCTAAAACTATTATTTGCAGTGCAAACAGTTTGGAGCCAGATCAGACGCCGGGTAACCCGGCGTCTGATCAGGCTCCAACTGTTTGCCACCAAGATAAACATGAAATATCAGAATTGTCCAAAAGTTGTTATTTTCTACGTTTTAGCGCTTTGCGTTTGCGTACGTTTGCGTTTAAACGGTAAAGAATAACAGATTCTCCGCTGTAACCTTTGCAAACAGTTTGGACACTGATGAGATGCCGTGTTACGCGGCGTCTCATCAGGTCCAAACTAGTTGTCACAATGCCCCCTTTTTTGAAAGAAAATTAAAAAGTTCTATTTTCAGTACAGTAACAGACGATAGTTGTGGCATACGAAACGATTACCCAGCATGGAAAGAGTTACGCTAACTAGCACATTTGACAAAACGATAGAAATTACTCGACCACTGACCTTTACCGAGATGGCGCTCATCATACTGTACCATTCTGTAGACAAGTAAAATGCTGTCCCTTGTCGAATAAACACTCATATCCTGAGAAAAAAATACATCTGGGAAACTTGGACCCGTTTCTAGCAGGGCCGTAGGTTTTTTGCCAATTATAGCAACCAAGCAAATTTTACCTATTTGTACTAAATAAAGGTCAGAAACGCTTTTCAGACGTTGTTTTAATCCAAATTTTAGCGCACAACAAAACACACACACAAAAAAACGTCAAAAGACAAAAAAATAGGTGCCCCCCCCCAAAAATTTTTTTTTTTTTAATTAAAATGAAGAGTGGTCAATGTAGAGATGAAGAGTGGTCAATGTAGAGATGAAGAGTGGTCAATGTAGAGATGAAGAGTGGTCAATGTAGAGATGAAGAGTGGTCAATGTAGAGATGAAGAGTGTCCCACAATCCTATTTTGCTCCCTACGGGCCTGTGCCTTAACATTGCACAGTGAAGAATACGTTGTTGATTGTTTGTTTTTTTCGTTTAAAATAAACTAAACTCAAACGCACTATGATACCATAAACTGAACTCGACATCTTGAAAATTCTTACGATTTGTTTTGATATGAGTGGCAAACAGTTTGGTGCCTGATCAGACACCGGGATATCCGGCGTATGATCAAGCTGAAAACTGTTCGCGATAGAGTAGATAGTTTTAGTCCTTTAACGAATTCATTGGGAAATAATGATGTACTTGAACAATAGGAAAGACTGTGTTAGTAGTAAACCTCTCTACAACGACTACTATATTGTGTTAAGGCGAGTGGCTACTTAAAGCAAGGTGACAGTAAACCAAAACATTCCCTCAGGAGTTTTCAGTTTAAACGTCAACCTTGCTTTAAGATTTCCCCTGCTCTTACTGTGGAGAAAACGTTATTCTTTCCCAACAAACGCGTTTACGCTAAAACTATTATGTCCAGTACAAACAGTATGGAGCCAGATCAGACACCGGGTTACCCGGTGTCTGATCAGGCTCCAAACGGTTTACCACTCAGCTTAATATCAACAGTCAGAATTATCAAACAATGTTGTTTTCTACAGTTTAGTCTTTTGCGTTTGCGTTTCGTATGCGTTTAAATGGGAAATAATAAGGTCCTCTCCACTGTATACAGTCGATTCGACGTTTAAAGGTACATGTATGTTTATTGTTTTACGGCGCAATAAGTGATTATTAAGTGTCCTACCACTGAAGGAAGTAAAACTCGATATAACGACTGTAAGAAATGATTGCTTGTCTTCAGTGTTTAACCCAGTACCGGCAATAAATCATAGATATTTTAAGATATCTATGCAATAAATACGCAATTTACACCTCTAATTTATTCTTCCCCTGAAGAAAATAAGTCCACTTTTTACCATTATGAATAAGTATAAGATATAATTTCTATATCCTAGCAGATTGTAGCTTAAAACAGGCCGAAAGGCGCATTCTGCTTTACTTTCAACCTGTTATACCGGGAAGTGGTCTCAAGTTTTCTAAACTAGAAACAGGGCGGTGGTTCTACATGTACCCAGTTGTTGATTTGTGTCTGAAACAGTACATAAAGGGCTTCTGGGGTCTTCCTCCACCTGTAATTAGCTGGACGTCGCGATATGACTGAAATACTGTTAAAAGCGACGTAAAATCATAACAAATCAAATCTAATCTAAACTAGAAACACGCTATGAGACAATGGCTTAACCCAGTATCCCGATGGGTTTTTAGCCTGGTTGAGACTTTAGGTATTTACACTTGGCATCCAAAAGAACCAGAGAACTAATTAGAACATAGATCACAGAAACGGACATTAACAAACAAACACAACTAGATTTAAATCCGGGAAAGGTGGCTTAACACACTTTTATGGGCTCATATATTATTTAACCCTTTATATATTACCCAATAACCCATTTGTAACATTAAATTAAGATTCATCATTTAAAGCAGGTTGAAAGTAAAGCAGAATGTGCCTTAAGGCACATTCTGCTTTACTTTCAGCCTGCTTTAAATTAAAATTTACTAGGCTATATAAAAATATTTGTTATGGTAATGATTCATGAGGGTGTAAACTGGAACTATTTTCTTTAGCGGAGGAACAAAATAAATACGCTAAAAGTCGCTTCTATGGGGAAAGGGATAAAGCGTATTTTGTAAGATCAGAAGGTCAATCAATATTTAAGAAATGAATTGCGTACTTCCGGCATTCATGAGCTGATGGCACTTCCATGCTTTTACTAGCAAAGTGCGTGAAGCCCGAAGGGCTTCTCGCTTAACTTATTTAGAAATATTTATTTCTTATATTTATATTCCATCGTGAGCTGAGAAATGAACCAGAAATGTACATAACCGTTCTAATAGACACGTTGCCCGTTGCTATGCGTTGCTATCGTAGTAACGATCTCTATATATGGACTGAAACTAGACCCAATCACATATTATATTTACTGGATAGATTTAGACTTTTAACCGGGTAACTTTCTCATTATGTTTAAAATCCCTTTTGAGATATTTAAAAACACACAAATTTACGAAATACTTGTATGATAAGCATCTTAAATTTAGGTCGCGTTTTTTAAAACCGATTTACTCACACGCCATACTTGATTACTCCGCGTTAACCGCGCCTACCATACGGACTTCTCTGTATCGATTTGAAAGTGATCAGTATAGCTCCGCCCCTAAACCAGTCGGCTAGAACTGGATTTTAAGTGAGCATTCATTGAAATATGCAAGTCTCTTTTTAGAATAGTGTTATATAAGGACAATGCGGGGCGAATGTAAATATTGTAATATGGAACACATAACAAGGCAAGGCATACATGTTTTACATGCATCTTTTGAATTAAATGCATTAACGTTTCGTTTCGTTTAACCCTTTCTCTGCCATGTCGTCATCATTTTTAAACAAGTGTCGTCTGCTTTTATTTCTCAAAATTAGCTTCAAGATACATGTATTTTGACTCAAGAAATATTGAAACGAGTGGCAAACGGTCTGGATCCTGATCAGACGTGGCGTTCCGGGTTGTCACGGCTGACAAGTATCCAAACTGTTTTGCAAATTACTAAGTCGAACTTCGATATCTCGAACTAGCTTAACTCGAACTATCCGACATGTTGACACATGCACTACATTATTTCATGCTCGGTTAAGTCGAACATACCCGTATTTCAAAATAGCCACGTTTTTACTTTGAAATACGGGTATATTCGACTTCACCGAGTTCGAGATATCAGTTCGACTGTATTGTACTCGGGGTAATATTAAGGCAGTGAAAGAGTTTACCTGGAATTGTTAATATATCCCTATAGTATCAGCTTCACAGTAATAACAAAAGTGTTCCAATTGACATGACACACTTTTATGGAAAATGTGGTAGATCAATAACATTTCAATGAATTGTAAAGTGTCTATTTGAATTGACAGAAGCTCACATCAATTATGCTTACTTTTGTATTATGGTTGAAAACGCCGAGCTCCGCATAACGCATTATACCCAAATGCATATTTCATGGTTTACTGACTTTAAAGACAAGTTAATCTAGAGACGCGAACTCGCTTTAGTCGAAATCACTTGTATTTTTACAGATGAAATGCATTATACAGTAAAAACTCTCTATTACGACCACTAAATTGTGTTAATTATTAGGTGATTACGACAGGTGGCTGCTTAAAGCAAGGTGACAGTAAAACAGACAGCTCTTATGAAGCTTTCTGTTTTACTGTCATCTTACTTTAAGCTGTCACCTGTCTTTTATCAAACCAAGTAGCCTTTGTTTTAGTGGTCATGATAGAGAGGTTTTACTGTATTGAATTCGCTCAAGACGAACATATCCATATTTTAAAGTTCAAACGTGGTTAGCCGAGTTTGAACTTTGAAAAACGAATACGTTTGACTTAAACGAGTTAGAGATATCGGAGCTCGACTTGTAATTGTATTTGTATGTTTGCTGATTTTAACAAAATATACCTAATATATATCAATTAAATGTGACGGGCAATTCCGTAGAAAAAGTCGTTTTACCACTGTTACCGTTCTATTTACAGTCGAACTTCGATATGTCGAACTCGGTTAAATCGTACATTCCCGTATTTCAAAATTAAAACGTGGCTAAACCACGTTTTAACTTTTAAATATGGGTATGTGCGACTTAACCGAGCATGAAATAATGCAGTTCATATATATGTCGAACTATCGGATAGTTCGAGTTAAACGAGTTCGAGATATCGAAGTTCGACTGTACATGAAGCAGTTTAAATGTGATCGTTTAAAGCATGCTGAAAGTAATGCAAAAAGGGGGGGGGGTCAATGAAGAAACGTATAGTACATGTATATGGGTTAAAAGTGGCATTTATGTGTACACGTAGGCAAGCGCATGTGATCTGGGCCCAATTTCTTTGTGAAAATCGACTTTCGTCGCCCCTGGTGGTGGATGGGTTAACTATAGTTGACTGCTCTATGTATCGCTTAAAAGCAAACACTCATATAGGAGTTTTTTGCTTTACCGTTGTCCTGCATGATGATGTAGAAAGCAGTAGCGTGTTCAGTTACCACTGTTTCTGTTTAGGTTAGCAGTTTGTGCCCAGTATGCAGCGTGCAGAGTACTGTAGAGGAAACGTTTTCTTTCCAAATAACCGCGTTTAAGCTTAATCTATTATTTTCATTGCAAACAGTTTGGAGCCAGATCAGACGCCGGGTAAGTTGGGTAACCCGGCGTCTGATCAGGCTCCAACTGTTTGCCACTCAGATTAAAAAACTGGTAGTCTAAATTGTCAAAAAGTTGTATTTTTCTATATTTCATTGCAATGCGTTTGCGTTTAAACGGAATAATAACGTTTTCTCCACTGTATTCCAGAGCGGGTAGCCAACTCGCAATCAATAGCCATCGACAGCCATCGATTTCCTTACTGAACTCATGGCTAATGTAGGTCTTCCAGTAATCATAGACTTTCGTTTAACGCAAATTTCTTTAAAGTTATTAGTGTACATGCATTTGTTTCTCCTTATATTGCCTATGGCAATTATCTAATTATACAGGTAAGTTGTATTATACATGTAGTCAATCACTCACCTGTTAATCATGACTTTACTGCATGTACTAGAATTCGCAAGATAGTCTGGATTCAGATCAGACGTCGCGATTCGCGGCATCTGAACTGCATCCAAATTGTTTGTCACTCGTCTATATATATACGTTTTTCTACATATGCTTACATGACTTAACATTTATTTTTTAAAATAAACTGTGAAGGAGGCGATGTTTAGCAGGCGAATGATTTATCAAAATAAGGGCATCGCCCTTTTTCTAATATACAGTCGAACTTCGATATCTCAAACTCGGTTAAGTTGAACATATCTGTATTTCAAAGTTAAAAAAGTGGCTAAAAGATACAGTTAATGTGTCGAACTATCGTATAGTTCGAGTTCAGCGAGTTCGAGATATCGAAGTTCGACTGTATCTACACACAACCCCATTTTCGTTCCCATGACTCAATTGAATTTAAATTACTAAATGATTATGAATAGGATAACTTCTTCCATTTTCCCGTATACTTGAAATATTTGACCTGAACGGAAATAGCCGAAGAATTCCGAATAGCTACACGTATTACAGCTCAATAAATGATGTCTTGCCTTTGGCAAACCTGTCGTACATTTCGCTGATTCAGTATAAAATGGAATGTCAATAAAGGTATGAATACTAGCTTAATTAATATTTCACTTCCCTTTTTAACATTTTCGCTGTCCATTGCATATATACTAGTGGTGGTAATTTGTTGCCAAAATAAATAACCGTTTATCGGTATTATCGGTTCTATCGACTGGGCCTCAGTCGATAACCTTCCGATAAATAATCGGTTGACTAAGAGGCAGTTTTACAGCACAAATAAGAAGTCGCATATAAATATAACTGTAGCTTCATTACTCAAATGTATGGTACACTTGATTAGTTATCTTGACCCCCCACCCCCAATATACATGTAAGTCCCACATGTGCCTTTAAACACCAGATATGTTAGAATATAATAGAAAGTAGAGCACATACTCTTCCGAACCAAAAGTTCGATTACCTATACTTATTTTCGAATAAACATTCAAGTATTCTTATAACTTTGTACAATTTAACCCTTTACCCCATAGCCTGTTTCTAGTTTTGAAAACAAGTTACTATTTAAAGCAGGTTGAAAGTAAAGCAGAATGCGCCTTAAGGCACATTCTGCTTTACTTTTAACCTGTTTTAAGCTATCACATGATAGGAAATAGAAAATATTTCTTATGATACATATTCCTGACTGTATAAAAGGGAACTGTTTCTTCAGTGAAGAAATAAATTATAAGTGTAAAAAGGTGTATTTATGGGTGGAATGGGTTAATATATTTGCGATGTCGTGAACTAGAGAAGAGGTCAATCGATTATCACCGACATGGAAGTAAACAACGGATTGTCGGCGACCTAGCGATAATCGATCCACGACTATTGTATAGTAGCATTTTCAAATAGTTTGGACCTAAACCAGACGACCTTAATTCAGTACCCATAAATACGCCTTTTTACGCCTTTATCTTATCTCCCCACTCAAAAGAAAAGCTTCACTATATACAGTCATGGATATGCACAAAACAAATTATTTTGTATCACTTCGAAGATAAAAGCAGGCTGAAAGTATAGTAAAGCCTCGTGCTTAAATTTCAACCTGCTTTAAATGGACATCTGGCTTCAAAACTAAAACAAGCTATGGGGGTAATGGCGTTCTACAAATAAACAATAACAAGTGAACCTGTCTGAAAAAGCCGAGAACCAACCGGCTAACAATGAAGAACATGTTATTTTATACTGGTAAAACAAAACTAAATGCAATAAAATGTAGATTTTTTTTTAAAATTCTGTCTAGTTATTTCAACATGCTGAGTCATTTTTTTTATACGTGTAGGTAACAGTATGGGACCTGCCTATAGTATACCCGGTGCCTAATATTTGTATATATACATGTTTTGAAGTTTGATCAATGGTCAGATATCGAACGTCTGATCAGTCTCCAAGCTGTTTGTCACTCAGATATAAATGGTTCGTCAATGTTTTCATAAACCGGTACTTGTTTGTACATCACTGTATTGTGCTTGCGTTTGGTTTGGTTTATTTAATTCAGTCGGCGCCAAATTAATCGTGAAGTTTCCCCCCACTCACTGCTTTATTGTCGTCTGCTTCAATATTAATATCTGCAAGAACGTTTCAAATTTAGATTTATTAAGGTAGTATGACTTAATACGAGTGTAACCCAGATTAGGTTTGACTACTCCATTGTGTATTTTTAATGATCAAACAGCTTGGATCCTGATCAGACGCCGCGTAACGTTTATGCGACTTCGACGGTAAAAGGGTTCAACGGGGAAGAATAACTTATTCCTTGTTCTGATTGTCCCCAAGAGTACCGCAATTTTACATCCTTATTATAGGGGATATCGACCTCGCTAAGGGGGCTTATCGAGTTATCAGAATAAACATTTAAACAGGATCGTTTAGGAGAACCTGATACTTATTGCCTTTGTACAGTGGAGAATCTGTTATTCTTTCCCAATAAACGCGTTTACGCTAAAACTATTATTTGCAGTGCAAACAGTTTGGAGCCAGATCAGACGCCGGGTAACCCGGCGTCTGATCAGGCTCTAAACTGTTTGCCACCAAGATAAACAAGAGTTATCAGAATTGTCCAAAAGTTGTTCTTTTCTACGTTTTAGTGCTAAAAATTTGCGTTTGCGTACGTTTGCGTTTAAACGGGAAAGAATAACAGATTCTCCACTGTACCAACGGCTGAAAACTATAGTTAATTGTGTTTTAAATCGATCGTTGTTTTGTTGAATAGTTGTAAAATTTATTCTGCGAATCGGTTCAGTTTTGATCCAGCTCAGATTTTAAAGATCTTTGTTTTCATACAACTTGTGTTTAGTCGTTAAAACGCAACCAACACTATTAACATTTGTCATGTTGTATCGTCGTCTGTTTAAGTTGAATAAGAGTGACAAAATGTTTGGATATAAATCAGATTAATATTGTTATTATTATAACTCCTGTAAAAATGCACTGGGTAACTTAATATATAGAACTAATAGTTTTAGCATAAACTCGTTTATTCGGAATGAATTCAGTGTTCCCAACTTATTTTACAGGGATATCTTTTGTCTGCCTCTAACGATTTCTGTGTGAAATGAGTGTTTGACCCTTTCATGATCTACTTTATCGTGAGTGTTTTACCCATTCACCGCCATATTGTCATCTGCTTCAATATTGTTGTCTGCGATATCGTTATTTCAAAACAAATGGCAAATAGTTCTTATCCTGATCAGACGCAGCTTCTGATCAGGATATAAAATGTTTGCCAATGCGCTTATGGCGTCATTGAGAGTGAAAGGGTTAACATACTTTGTTCATGGCGGTATCGATCTCAAAGCCAGATACTGTTTAAACAAGTAAACTATAGTCATATTTTGTGTGTTCAAGAGCCTGCTAAAAACTTATTGTACTAATACTTGAACTAATTGATTTTTCCAATCAGGGTAAAAGATTGTTTAAAATCATATCGATGTTCCTTCGTTAATGATAAACACTATCTGTCTACATCTACATAGTTGTTGTTGTTGAAATAGAGTTTTAAGTCGCACTTACAGTAGGGTAGTTCAGTCATGTCGCGACTCCGGGAGACAAGTTGCCAGATCAGCACCTCATGATCATCAATCTAAAATGTGAGGTATTGATCTGAAAATTTGTTGTGAAAATTACGAACAGTATTGGTCCAGACCAGAGGCTAGATAACTCGCCAAATGATCAGAATCTACACTGTATGATACCCAGATACAGTGAAACCTCCGAAAACCGTACTCCCGAATAATGGAATTCTCCGAAAACCAAACAAATAGTTTGGTCCCGAATTTATTGTTCTTTGTTCTATATAAGAAAAAAACCCGAATACCGGAACCTCCGAATTCCGGAAAACCGAAAGATCTTGTTTGAAAATTCAGACTATTTCTATATAAATCTACCCCTGAAAACCGAACGCCTGGATATTTTCTTCTCTGTAAAGCTAAACTCTTTATGAAAATACATTGAAGACAAAAAAAACTGTTAGAAAGAAAATGGAAACTTTCTACAACAGATGATGGGGGATAAAAAGTAATTAGTTCTCTGGAACATTAATTACATATTTATATTCATGTTTGTTCAACTATATATTTATTTGAATCATTAATGATATTTAATTGTTAAGAACACAAATAGTTCAAATAGATATGGGTCAATTCCCAATTCTTGTTTATTTAAAAAAAAAACACCAAAAAACCCTAAACCGGAACCCCCTGAAAGCCGAACCTTTTCCTCAGTCCGGAAAGGTCCGGTATTGGGAGGTTTCACAGTATAGCAGCAGATTCTCGTTGCTCTTACTTTGGAACATAATAATCTAGAATCTAACTCAAACCATGTACCCACTTATGACAGTTAATGTCAGGAAAAATGGCCAGGTAAATGTTCACGTGTGTGGCTAGTGTTTTACCACACCAGTGTCGATGAGTCCGGGCGACCGGGCGGACACACATATAATTTTATCACTTAAAATTAATAAAATTTCATGTAAGAAAGGGAAGAATAAGCAGGCCTTATTTTGATTATATTAAGGTTTAATATGCCATTTGACAGGAAATAGCCAGACCACAAACAACCTCGAGTAAACGCCCGATTGTATTTAATTCCTTGTAGGAGACTAATAGTTTCCCGGAGTGTGCTTTACCCTGTAGAAGCTGCAATTCGTCTGCTTTGAAGTTTCGTCTGCAATTGTTTTAAAAATCTAATTTAGTGAAACCTTTGAATAGTTAACCCTAAAAACGAGGGTTATCAGTGATATCCTGATTAGACGATGTAGTCAACGGCGTTTGATCTGGATCAAAACTGTTTGCCAATTCTCTGTAAGTGGTTACTACATGTAGTAGGCGAAGAGTTAAGATGAAAGGCTACTCAACGTGTACTTACCAAGTATTATTATTATACCCGATTTATATAGCGTTCTTTGCATAGGAGTTGTGCGTTCAAAAGTTAACTGGTGAAACTGAATACAAATGTGCCAAATTGTATTTACGGTATATGTATATGACAAGAGGAACACCGAGCTTTATACATGTACAGCTTCATCATGCTTGCTGAACAATATTTATTATATTAAAAATATTTAGTGAATGGATATTCATTCAGTAAAGAAGATGATATAGACAACTCCCACCCTACCCGTGGTGTCTCATTTTGTTCGGTTTGACGCGTCTCCTTGTGATGTTAGAGCATGCACGACTAGCTACAGTTGGGGAGATGTTAGTCCTTACCAAATAAACGCCTATGTGCTAAACACTTACAGTGGAGAATCTGTTGTTCTTTCCCAATAAACGCGTTTACGCTAAAACTATTATTTGCAGTGCAAACAGTTTGGAGCCAGATCAGACGCCGGGTAACCCGGCGTCTGATCAGGCTCCAAACTGTTTGCCACCAAGATAAGCATGAAATATCAGAACAGGCCTACCATAATTTCAAAAAAAAAATTCCTAAGATTTTTCCAAATTTTGAATTTAAAGCGCGATTTCCCAAAATCGCGCCTTTGAAGGCGCGATTCCCAAAAGCGCGCTTTTTTTTTATCGAAAATCTTTCTTTTTTTTACGCTTTTGTGTTTAAATCATCTTTTCAAATATATATCACACCATTGCAACCATCATCTATATATTAAAAACATGCACACGAAGAATAACAGTATAAACTTTATTGCAATCATGGAGAAAGCCTTTCTCCATGTTGCAATTAAAAACTCTGTAAAAAAAATATAATGAAAGAAAAATAACGAAATATCATAAATCCTGCTAGGGGTAACTCATCTGTATTTTCCATAGTTGCAAATATTTACTCTTTTTAGCAGTATAGACCCCGGTCAGAAAACTGTGTTCTGTGATAAGGATCTGTACTGTTTGGTTAAGGATTAGAAGAGTTATAGACTTATAGTATCAATGTCTTACATCTAATTTTTCACATTTCAGGCCACTACGACTAGTAAGTTAATAATATTCATATAAATATATTCATGGCTAGACACTTTTAGCAGGGCGTCACGTCCTGCCTTAATTCCATGACACCATGCCGTAATTTTCAAAATAAAATAATAAATGAAATGAAAAATTCGAAGCCGATTTCATTTTGCTGCATTTTTTCTCTTGGGTATAGCAATTTTGCTCCCATGTATAGCTTCTTTACGATATCGGCAACCATCACTTTATCGCTATGCGTGAACCTGTCGTGTCATAAAATGAATTGTGTACACCACACTATGCAACATGCAGAACCAGACGTGTCATAAATAAAGTGCATGCCGTATCTACTTCTCAGCCCGCATTCGAATCGGAACCACAGGTGGTAATAACATGTTTGATTGGTTGTGAACAAGCTGCTAATCCAGTCAATGACCCGATTAGTACCAATAAAAATAGCATTCGGGATACTTTCATTGCTTTTCTCTTATTGAAAGTCCGAGAAGGTCCTGTCTGCCGCACTGAATCGGGGATTAGGATTTTTTCTGGAAGATTTTTGAAAAAATCCGGAGATTTCGGAAAAAATCCGGAGATCCGGAGAAATGATGAAAAATCCGGAGATTTAGGAAAAATCTGGAGGAATGGTAGGCCTGTCAGAATTGTTTTTTAGCGCTTTGCGTTTGCGTTTAAACGGGAAAGAATAACAGATTCTCCCCTGTATATTCATTGAAAACAGGTTAGGGCTAGATTAGACACTCGTGTAACTTCAGATAAACATAAATCGTCGGGAATTTTACAAAGTGTCATTTGTATTTTTTAATGCATTGCATAATCGCCTAGTAATTTTAAACTAGACAATTTGGTCCCTGTTCAATGAGACAAGTATAAGGATGACAGAAATATCATCAAATAGTCAAACAATCTCAGTACCTGTTAAGAACACAAATAGTTCATATACATATGGGTCAATTGTTGTTCATTTGAAAAAGCCTCCCTAAACCGGAAACCTTTGAAAACCGAACTTTTTTCTCAGTCCGGAGATGTTCGGTATTCGGAGGTTTCACTGAACATGTACATTTATTTTACTGCAAAGTGAATTCCTCACTTCTGATTGGGTACCGAGCCGTAGACGTGATCCAAAGTACCCTATGAGCTGACAGGATACGTGGGAATTCAGATATTTTCATTGGCTGACAGGTCCCTGAGCCTTGCTTTAAGCAGATGGCCGACTGCTCGACAAGATTGAGTGAATTCAATCATGCATCCATCCTCCGTTTTAAGTTTATTTCGGCGAAGAACCAATCGGGGGTCTTTCAACAGTCGCATTTTCTTCTGGGACAGTTTGACGCCGACGTCTACGAGCGTGCCCATCTTTCTTATGAATAACAACCACCAGAAACATTACGTCATTTACGCTCAACGTCATCTGTTTTGGCACGATTTCGTTACTGTTTACTATGAGCGCTCCACACGACTAATTCCGAAATATTTCGTTTGATCAGCGAACTTAGCAGTATGATAAATTCGTTATACAATTTTTTCACAGTGCACTTGAGGAATTTTTCCCGGCTGGTAAAATCATGTAACCCTCGCCTAACGGCTCGGGCAAAATGTTTTACCTCAGCCGGGAATAAATCCTCATGTACACTGTGAAGAAAATGTATAACTGGTGGTAGCTTGTTTAGTTATCTCATCGTCGCCCCAGTCTGAAAGCACCGCAAACAGTTTGAATTCTGATAGGACGTAGAATAACCTGACGACCAATCTTGATCCAGTTGTTTGACTCGCATTACGACGTCTTTCCCTCAAAATGCCTAAATTCTTAATTTGTGAAGTAAATGCAGTAGGCGTATAGTTAAGCGGCATGGACCCGTCTAACGAAACGAACGACAAAAACGGTCGTAAGGCAAAACTTTAAAATATATCTGATTTCTGATTTCTCTGTCTAATTCTGTCTTATGACATCTCTTTTGAATCGTCTTTTCCAATGAATGATAATTGAGAACTTTATAATCTGACTTACGACCGTTTTGTCATATGACGTGTAATACGGGTCCTTGATCTTAACAACAGGGATCGCGTGTTCGAACCCGGGAACCTCTGGATGAGGATGTTGAAATCGCCATGAGCAACTTCAGTCAAATCTGCAAACAGTTTGGATCATGATCAAACGCCGCGCCACGCGGCGTCTGATCAAGATTTAAACTGTTTGGCTCTTGTATCAATATTTCTTCGGTGAAAACGTAAAAAAATTGCATAACATTACAGACGACAAACTGTATCTGACGAAACTTTGTCCCCGAAAGGGTTGAAATAAAAGGTTAACTATTGCGGTGTAAGAGTTTACGCCTCCAATTGTTGAAACAGGAGTTGGTCGAGGGGTCCAGTTCGGAATAGAATCTAGATGTAGCTCGATTTTAAAGCAAAGGACCGACAAGAATGTCGGAAATACGTAATTTGTTTTACAAGAGTTGCGTCCCTTCCATTTCAACATTTCCCACGCTCTGATTAGACGAATGGCTAATAGGTTAACGTCTACTTCGTATTAACCCTTATCCTGCGGTATTATCGTCTGATTCGAAATTCTCGTCTGCAAAATTTGTTAAATTTATATATATGCATTTTTTTAATAAAGAAACCTCAAGACGAGTGTCAAACAGTTTGGATCCAGATCAGACGCCGCGTAACGCGGCATCTGATCTGGAACCAAACTGTTTGCAAAAATCAGTCGCGACCAGCAGGCAAAGGGTTAAACTCCTAATGGGTTTTTCACATTCGGAAGCAACGTCTTTGTATCGTCTCTGATTGGTGCATCATCTAACTTCCATAATGACGCCATGTCACTACAGCAATATCGTCTGTTTGATAAACTATCACCTGCTTTTATTTCTAAAGTTAAATTCTTTTTGGCATTTTGACTTACACCATATATCTATGTGAGTATTAAACAGTTTGGAACCTGATCAAACGCTGGATCCAACTTGTTTGCAAATGTCAATTGACAGGGTCGTACTCTATATGAAAAGACTTTAACCTACACTCTGTAACTTTATCTTGCAGTTGCAACTTTTTGTACTATTGCCCTTAGTATGCAGGCGAGGTATTAGGCTATTTTATACAGGATAAAAGTAACACAGAAAGTTCCTAAAAAGCTTATACATTCAGCTTGCTTAAGCTTCCATCTATTGGAATAAAATCCGGAGAAATGGCATTCTGTATTAACCCCGACACTACCTTAACCCAAGTTTAATGGTAATTGTCAAACAGTTTGGATCCTGATAAGCCTTGACGACCCGTAACGTGGCGTTTGATCAGGATCCGAATTGTTGACAATTAATTATAAACTTAAGTCAAAGTACCTAAAATTTAAATTGGAGAAATAAAAGCAGATGCCAATTGTTTAAATCTGATATCGTCATGGCATTGAAGGGGTTAATTAACCAAAAGTATTTTAACTTTCTCCATGGACCTTCAGACACAAGTTTATGAGCACAGTTTATAACAATGGCAGTTCTCACACTTTGTAAAACATACCAATACATATATTGTAATATAAACCAATATTGTAAAACAATTAAACAATCTACTTTATAACAACATTGCACATCAAACCTTTATTATACACTTAACATTGTACGGCGAATAATTATTGTACATAATCGTGCAAAATAACATTGTAAAAAAAACCCAAAAATATACAACAAAATAACATTCTACATCAATACTAACATTGTAAGACTGAACGTGACAACAAGCAAATAAACATTGCGTATGAAATAAGCATTGATCAACAAAGATTATACCGGTATAAAAAAAAAAGAAGATTGTTTTTTAAACTTAACAACATTATACACGAAATAAATATATACCCGACACTGTAAAGAAAACAAATATTGCACAATAAAACATTGTTTTTTAAAATAACAAATCATATGTAACAAACTAACATTGTTCAACAAGATAATTATACAACCAACTATCATTGTACAACAAATAAATATTACACAACAAACTAACATTGCACAACTAAACACGATTATATAATAAACTTACAGTTTAAACTAAAACAATATTACGATAGGACCTACAATTGTACAACAAAACTAAATATTATACAGCAAAATAATATTGTAAGCAAAACATCATCATGCAACAAAATAATATCATACAATAAATTATATACAATAAATATATATATATTATATGACATAAACCAATATTGTACAACTTAATAATATATTATACAACAAGAAGCTAATATTATACATAAACAATACTATACACCAAAATAACATTGTACAACAAAACAAAATTTTACAACAAAACAAAAGCAAACAACAAATTAACATTGAAAACAAAAACCAACCACAATATAATTCAACAATATAAGCATTGTACAACGAAACAACATTGTACCACAGATTAACACAGTTAAAAAATGTTACACAACAAACTAACATTGTACAACAAAACAATATTCTAAAACAGACAAAGTTAACGTTCTACAACAAATCAAGATCATGCAATACAATAAACATTGTATACCAAAATACAATTGTATAACAAATCAACAGTGTACAAAAATATACAACAAACTTACATTGCACTGTTGCACAACAAAACACCATTGTACACACATTAACATAGTACAACAAAACAATATTATATAACAAACTAAAATTGTTAACAAAACAATATCCAAACTCCAAATAAACATAGTTCAACAAAATAACATTGTACAACTATACAACTTTGTGCAACAAAACAATATTATACAAAAAACTGACAGTATAAAACAAACTTAGATTGTTCATCATTGTCACTCAACAAATATAATAGTGTATAACAAAACAAACAGCCATTTTCAACAGCATTGTACAACAAAACCACAATATACAACAAAATAATGAATGTTTTACAACAAAAATATTGAACACTAAACCCAAATCGTACCAAAAAATTATCAAATCAAGATTTCAAACCAAAACAATTTTATACAACTAACCAATATTGTATTACTGACAAGCTTTGTGCAACAAACCAATATTATAAAATAAAGCAACATTGTAAATCACATTGTTCAATAAAACAATATTGTATAACAAAACAACGTTAAACAAAATAACATTGTAGAAAAAACCAGTATCATGCACCAAAATAACATTGCACAACAAAATAACACCGTACATTAAATTAACATAATACAATAAAACAATATTATACAGCAAACTAACTTTGTACAAAAACAATATAATAAACAAAATAAATATAGTACCACAAACTAACATAGTACAACAAAACATATTATACAATAAAATTACATTGTGCAATAAAACATCTTTGTGCAACAAAACGATATTATAGAAAAAACTGACAGTATGAAACAAACTAACGCTGTTTATCAAAACAACAATTCACAACAAAACAAACAGCATTTTTCAAAAAGCAACATTGAACAACAAAACAATTAATGTTTTACTACAACACCATATTGGACAGTAAACCAAAATCGTACAGCAAACCGTTTTCAAATCAACATTTTAACACAAAACAACTTTGAACAACATTGCAATATTGTACATCAAAGCTTCATTGTACAACAAATAGATAAAGCACAAACACTAAATAGTACAATTATCGTACAACAAACACACATTGTACAACAAAAAATTGCCCAACAAAACTAACATTGTACAGCATACTAACATAGTACAACAAAGACATTGTAAACAAACCAACATTTTACAAAAATAGATAATGTGCAATAAACTAATATTGTACAAATGGTCCATATCATGAGAGTTAAACGTTTTTTTTATCAATTATGAAATAACACGATCATTTAACAACCCTTCTAATGCTACAAACCAATATAATCATGCATACTTTACAAACAATGCAGACCATGACATTTAAGAAGATATTTCGTTAAGTTCTACAATTTTTTACCTTTATTTTCCTGAAATATTTTCTAAAAACAGTATTAACCCTTTACCTCATAGCCTGTCTCTGGTGTTTAAGACATGTGACCACTTAAAGCAGGTTGAAAGTAAAGCAGAATGTGCCTTAAGGCACATTCTGCTTTACTTTCAGCCTGCTTTAAGCTAAATTCTGCTAGGTTATATAAAATATTTGTAATAGTAATTGTTCATGAGGGTATAAACTGGAACTATTTTCTTCAGCGAAGGAATAAATTTAATACGCTAAAAGTCGCTTCTATGGGGGAAAGGGTTAAACGGCATAATATAGTCATATTTCAAAAGTGGAATAATCCATTTGAAAATTTCAGCAAAAAACGGATAAAGGGGTTGGAAAGTTTTAAATTAACCCTGGTGTAACCCTTTCACTGCTTTTTACTCGAGTGCATTGACAAATGTGAACAGTTTGAATTCTGATCAGACACCGAACTATTTGGAGTCCGGTCAGGATCTAATCTACTAATATCGCTGCTTCGTTCGTAAAAATATGCCAAATATTACAGTTTGAGAAAAACATAGAAGCATGCGGAAAATTCCATGCAGGCGATAGATATCAAGGATAAATTATATTTCAACTTATATAACAATCCTCTAAATTTATTTTAGACCGCGGCATGTTGTAATCGAATGTTTCTGCTTAAACACTTTCAGCACAAAATATTATCATCGCCTCTAACGAAACGACTCTAACCAAACTCAAATTCTATTGAAGTTCTGACAGAAAAAAAAGATCTAAGTTAGTGCCAGATAGTTAGAGTCCAGACCCGTGTAATGAGGCGCCTGGTCTGGAACCCGACTGTTTGCAAAATACACGTTAGTTACATATCGTGGTGAAAGGGTAAAAACAAATAGGTCGCATAGAAAAGTCAACAAATGTTTTATACATAGTGCGAGTTGTTGATTTAACCCCCTCCACTGCCATAGCGTCATCTGCTTTAACTCTTTCCTCCCTGAAACATTAAATGGACAATTCCAGTTTCCATTTTAGTCTAGTCCATTTCTGACTTTTAAGGGTTGTTTTTGTCAATGTATGGCATGATGACAAACAGTTAAGACCCTGATCAGAGGGCTCCTTAAGGAGCCCTCTGATCTGGGTCTTTACTGTTTGCATAGGACAAGTGTACTATTCACATGTTTAATGTTTGAAAAGGACGCCAATAAGCGGGACTAGGGTTTAAAGGGTTAACCCATTGCCGCATAAATACACCATTTTACGAGTTTAATTTATTCCTTCACATAAGGACATAGTTCCAATTTATACAGCCATGGATATATTACATAAGAAATATTTTCATATTCTAGTAGATGGTAGCTTAAAGTAGAATGAAAGTAAAACTGAATGCGCATTAAGGCGCATTCTGCCTTACTTTCAACCTGCTTTAAGTGGTCACTTACAGTGGAGAATCTGTTATTCTTTCCCAATAAACGCGTTTACGCTAAAACTATTATTTGCAGTGCAAACAGTTTGGAGCCAGATCAGACGCCGGGTAACCCGGCGTCTGATCAGGCTCTAAACTGTTTGCCACCAAGATAAACATGAAATATCAGAATTGTCCAAAAGTTGTTCTTTTCTACGTTTCAGTGTTTTGCGTTTGCGTACGTTTGCGTTTAAACGGGAAAGAATAACAGATTCTCCACTGTACTAGAAACGGACGATGGGGAAATTGGTTTACCCTTTCGGCGCAAATCAACCGTGAGTTTTTAACCCCCTCGCCGCTATCGTGTCGTCTGCTTCAATATTGGTGTCTGCAAGATCGTTTTAAAGATAGATTTAAGGTTGTATATATGACTTAAGAAAGTTTGATTTAAAGAGTGTCAAACAGTTTAAGCCAAAACTATTATTTCCATTGCAAACAGTTTGGAGCCAGATCGTCTGATCAGGCTTCAAACTGTTTTGCATATCATTGAGGTTCAATTGTCAACTATCAATATTTTATTATAAACAATCCTATGTAGTTAAGATTAATAAGGTTTAATTTGAGCCTGAATAAAGTCCGATTTTTTGTGACAAATTCAATTTCAGTATAATTGCCTGCAAAAAGCCTCTTGTGAATTATAAGTATTGATGCCTGTCAACGCATCCTCTCATATAGCGGCCCTATGCAAACGGTTTAATATTGACTCTTTATCGTGCAACCATTAACCCCATTCACTGCCTTCTGTAAATCCAATGATGTGTTTGCACAAAGGGTGAATGTGTGAAACTATTATGAATATAACGTATTTATTTATTTCTCTTCAGTATACAACATGACAATATATCACAGTTAAAAGTTCAACATAAGATGTACACTGCCACTCTAAGATAGAGTTATAAGAGACTATCTACACGTAAATCGTACTTATCACACTGTACAATTTCGGAAGTTTCAGATGAAGAGCCCTGAACATTATTTCACTTGCAGAGATATATTGTTCAGGCCTATTCCATTTCCTTTGTGAAAATAACAAGGTTGATTTTCAAGAGGGCTCCACCAACAGAGCACCTAAGAGGCAAAAAGAAATAGTACCATATCTGCAATGAGAGACCATCTCTTCCAGATAGCTAAGGGAATTAGCATAATAATCTTGCAAATTTGTAAGCAAGCATGAAATTTGGCATGAACACTCAG
The DNA here is from genome assembly GCA_922989275.2 of Gari tellinella. NCBI lineage: Eukaryota > Metazoa > Mollusca > Bivalvia > Cardiida > Psammobiidae > Gari > Gari tellinella. The sequence continues at coordinate 56,029,015 of OV277866.1, forward strand.
TTGGATATGCACTTTTGAAAAAACCCGTTAGCCACTCGATTATTCAAGATGGCGTCCATTTTCAAGATGGCCGCTAATCCCGGTATCAACTCATACGCCCAAGTCGGGTATATCTTTCACAATTATGCATAAAAATCCCTAAATAAGCTTGAAATTTGGCATACACACTTAGTTTGATATGCTCTTATGATAAAAATAGTTGGCCACTTAAACAATTCAAGATGGCGCACATTTTCAAGATGGCCGCCGTTTCCAGTTTCAATATATACGTCCAAGTTTGGTATATCTAACACAACTATACATTAATCTCTTGAAAATCTTTAAGTAAGCATGAAATTTAGTATACACACTCAGTTGGCTATGCACTTTTGAATAAAAACTGTTAGCCACTCAAAAATTCAAGATGGCGTCCGTTTTCAAGATGGCCGCAATTTCCACTTTCAGTTTATTATTTAAGGTTGGGCATATTTCAAACAACTATTACTTGAGTCAATATTTGACACAATTAATGCTAATACAGCTTAGAAATAAATATTTGACATATCCTATGTGTAAGAACATCCAAACTGGCCGATCAATTTTCAAAATGGCCGCCATTATCAAATTCAAGTAGCGATTTTGTCACCAAGTCAATCCAACTTCATTTGTCTCCTTAATTAGGATTAACAACTCAAATTTACAGCCCTGGAAAGCATGTCTTCATTTTTGTAAACGCATATTAGTTATCACACATGCAGCTGCACAAATCGGTACAGGCAAGGCCAAACCTATAACATTTGCAGCGACCTGAGCAGTCTGTTTTGCAGCCACACTTCGTTAACTCTTTGAAACTTTCAGCAATGGGTCCAGTTTAGTCTAGAACACTTTCCATAAATTCTGCTTTCTCCAACCCCATTTTGCAGGATCTGTCATTGTCATGATACACTCTAAACTTTGGCCCCAAATGCAGCCTGCCTTGTATGCTGCTCGTTTGATGTGCTGACAAAGGGCTTCTCTCGTTAGAGGAATTGCATTATATTGTCTTTGTTTTCTAGCAAACATGTCTAGTCTTGCCACAGGAAAGCAACTGCCGTATTGGATCTGTCATACATGGCTATGACAAATCTTTCTAAATCCCCACTGTCTACAGGTGTAACAACTAGCGGGTATTTACTCAGTTTTGAGAAAACGTCACCGATTTCTGTGAGCACATTCCACGTTTACCATGCAGCTTTTTTACCTTTCCCACGGAACGCTGACACAGTGTCACATCCGATGAATGCGTGAAAGAAGGCGATGTCGTATGTTTTGTTCCCTATTGAATTGGCAATGTCTTGAATAGGGGTCCATCTCACGCTTGCCCCTTGACCCGTATTCAACCAAAAGGTTCTCCAAGCCGAAATCACTAAGAGCTGAATATGTGAATATCTAATCACTAGAACATTAGCCTTCAGAGTGATGTTCTTATGACCTTGGTTTACAGCGTGCCTTCATCATCATCATCATAATCCAGTTTTGATTAACCAGGCCATTGATGAATTCTTCTTATAAGGGTGAGGCCTGGCTGTCCAGTCTTGAACGAAGTCTCCCTCTCCAAGCTTGGAGATTTTATGGGTTGGTGTTTTTCAACCCCGAGAGCTTCGTGGTCACGTTTTACAAGGTCCTCCCAAGATAGCTTAAGTCTGTCTGGACCCCGCTGTGCTGTGATGTTCAGGCCTCTGATTTGAGAGATCCAGCTAGAGCTTCTCTCTACATGACCAAGCCTTTTCAGCCTATTTGATTGGAGGGTCTCCCCAATGCATTACATGCACAGACATCCTTGTGTCTGCTTCCTCATGATTGCAAGGAACTAGTCCTTCTGGAAGGCTGTCTTGGTTGCATACTGCGCTTTCCTCTTTTGAGACAATCACAACGTTTTGGAGACAAGACTCGGTGATCTTATCTGCTAGATACTTAAACAGGTCAGTTTTGTTGTCATTGTCCCTAAAAAACTGTGCCACTTTTGAGGGAGTTTACCCTTGTGTGTTACGCCACGTCTATTTCCGTGTCCTCTCTTCAATCTAGCTTCCGCCTACAGACTATATGGCTTATACACATCAATGTATGTTTGTTCTGTTATAATGGGAGGCATAACGCTGAACCTTTGGTACATGTATCACTTCAAATGTTGCGTAATCCTCAAAGGTCTTGGACAGCCTAGGAAGCAACGCAATCACCAACGCCGAACCATTGATGATGATGGCAGTAGCATTTGTTGTAGTCTCGGAGTTGATAGCTTTGGCTTCGAGAATTGTCGTGAGTGTCGACTTCTGACAACCATACAGGGATCCGTTGTCACTGAGAGCAGCAGGAAAAGACTGGGTTTCATGCTTAAAAAAGTCTAAGAGATCACATTCTCTTGATTGACATGATATAAAGAGTTGCAAACAGACCACAATCATCTTTCAAAACTCTCTGCTTAACCTCTCCCGAAGCAGGAAATGCTTTCTGCTCACAGAGGTTGAGCTTGGACTTCTTTTTTGGAGCATAGAATGAACTTGTGTCATTTGCTTCTAATTCATTCATGAACTTTGTAAACCTTTCCATGCCATTTGGAACATTTTGAGAGCATTTCGATTGCGCCGGCAGAAGCTATCACCTTTGTGTCCAAAGAGAGTAAGCCTTTGCTCTCTTTCTGAAAAGGATTACCCATTGTCTTGACTACAGTGTACATGTTCCCTACTTGTTCGATGAATGTGTTCTGTGTTTCGTCGTTTGCTCTTGATGCCTCACACTATTTTATGTCTTTGTCGTCAAAGAGTGCCTCATACTCTGAGGCAAGGCATGACACCTGAGGCCCAGCAACCATCCACCTTCTAAGCGCAGACGGATCTTCGGTTACACCAACAGCACCACCGTCTCCTTTGATCACTGCATTCAGGCTTGTTCATGCACCTGGTCAATTGACATTGCAGTAAAATGCCGTTTTGATCAAAACACGACAAAGTTTGCCCGCATAAAATTCTCGAGACAACTCTGGATGCTGTACATCTAACCGAAGCATGTCTCTGAGATGTATGGGTAACCAGTGTGCATAATTAGTGTTGCTGTTCGCAAGGAAGTAGGGTATTAGTGCAGACAAGGCTTGTTTGTATAGGTGGAAGTTTGTCTCGCGTAAAGATCTGATGAAGGACATAATAGATAACTCCATTCTCAGCACAACATGCCAATAATTGAACTGGGGACTGTCTTGGACTTGCTTGTCACACCATTTCTAAACTTATCTTTTCTGACTCGTCATCTGTCTCGGTGCAGTACATATTATATGAATCTGTGAGGAGCTTGTACAATGCGCAAGCTGTAACTTGGTGCGCTTTTCTGGTTTTAGTCACACTTGACACAAAAAGGAATAGTTCTGCAGTTCCTGAAGAAGCAATGTCAGCTTCTGTGATGGCGTCCAATTATCCGCTTGCTTTCAGAAATGTTCCAATAGAGTTAAGTGCTGCCATTTCAATGTCTAGCCACCCCCCCCCCCCCCCCCCCCCCCAAAAACAGCATGACAATCTTGTCTTCCCCGTACTTTTAAGGCCATCGCCACTGAATTTGCTTTACCAATGCATACAGTGGTTGACCTGCAGTAAGAACAACAACCTGATCCGGATTTAGGTATGCAATAGGGTCATTCACCTTGTGCTTGACAAGTCATATGGTAGCCGCGGATTGAGCGGATTCCCTAAGCAGTGGAAGTAGAGACTTGTGACTTCAAACACGAGACCTCTCTCTTTTGATGCATGATGCGCAGACCATGTAACATTCGCACGTTCATCCAGTGTTTCAGCAAGAAAAAACTTCTCGAGCCACTTAAATTCACAATGTAGTTCGAGTTTTGAATAATTGATTAAATCGATTATCTGATTTTGGAGGAGATATCTTTCCCATAAGGACTGCAGGGGCGACATTTGTATATTAATCTGTGAGTTCTGGTACTTGTTTTGCCTTGTAGTTCCTAATACTAAAAGAATCACGCATGATTTCAAACCACCGGCATGCCTTCCTTTTTGTTCTTGGCAGAGTAGGGGATAATATCGGTCCAATAAACAGAATACTTCTGGATACCAATTTATCCCCACAACCAAGATAAGGTAGGAAAATCAGATTCATCAAAGGCTTTGCTGCACAGCTATTACTGAACAAAAGACATATATATTGGCATATGAAACAGCATAAAATGTAGGTGTTGTACTTAGAAACAGAATAAAAAATGCCCCCTCTATTTAAGAGCACACATTACGATGTATGACCTGCCTACTTCCTGCCTATTACCAATAAGTCCACAGCAATTGAGGATCCCATCTAAGTAAATGGCCGACTTGTGACTCGATGAACAGGGAGGTAATTGTAAAAGTCGGCAGACTATGACATATAAATTTCAGACTTGATAAACCCACACCTTTACCTTTATATGGCATTAAAAATTATGAACGAACTAAAAATATCCTAAAAAACATTCACCACATCTTAGTTTTTTAGATAAATGTACTATCGTGTTCGACTCCATCCGTGGAAGGAGTAGTTCTTCGTTTCATACATTTAAAATGGGATAAAATAGACCGTTAGATGTTCAGTGGGTTATTTAAAACGTTGTCTTAATTTTTAGGGCATATCCCGTTTTGTCTTCTCTGCACGGGTGCAAATCTCGACTGAGCTCGTCATTGTTTTCTTTAAAATGCATTTGAACCTTTATGTTTACGTGTTACCCCCCTTCACTACCATGGCGTCACATGCTTTTAACAAGTGTCGTCTGCTTTTTACTTCTCAAATCTAAAGTTGATGCATTTTGAATTGCGATATAATGGAATGAGTTTCAAACAGTTTGGATCCTGATCGGACACCGCAGTGAATGGGTAAATATGCAAGGCATCCATTTACGAGGAAATAAAAAAAAATAAAAATGCTTAACTCTTCCACTCTCAATGACACCCAAAAGGCGCATTTGCAAACATTTTTGATTCTTGTCAGACGCTTGTTGTGAAGTTACGTCAATTAAACTGCCTTAAATCTGACTTTGAAACGATAGTAAAGACAACAATATAATGCAGACGACAATGTTGCGGTGAAGAGGTAAAAAATCAGGAAATATTTGATCAAGAAAGGGTTAACTAAATTTGGCTTAAAGTTGATTTAAAAGGAAATAGTGAAATCCAAAACCATAACGTGATATAAGAGTCAACTGCAAACTGATAATCATGCGTTACATTTGTATTTGGATAAATCAATAACATGAATAACCATTATATAAAGTCTATTATAAAACCTCTCAAAATAAGTATAATGCAATTTTTAATGGCAATTTCAAACCATAAGTGGGTTGAAGAATATTTGTTTGCATTGTTTGTTTTTGCTGACGATACTTTTGGAAACAGCCGACAAATTTTTCGTCAGCCGGGGCCCGTTTTACTAAACTACTTACGCAAAATTTTTGCGTAAGTCAAAATCGTTTTACTCTTATTTTTCGATCATAAACGTTTGCAAACAGCAAATAGCCAGATCAGAGGACGCGCTAAAAGCGCGTCCTCTGATCTGGCTATTTGCTGTTTGTAGCAAGTGATAATAAAAATATAAATTAAAATTTAAAATTTTGACTTACGCAAATAATTTGCGTAAGTTGTTTAGTAAAACGGGCCCCTGGACATTGCGCGTTAAGCCTTTCACTGCCTTCCACTGTCTTACCACGAGTACAGCGATTACTTACAAACAGTTTAGATCCTGATCAGACGCTTCGTTACGCGGCATCTGATCAGAATCAAAACTATTTGGCACCCATTTCAATATCAGCTATGCCAAAATAAGAAAAAATGAAATTGATAAAAAAAAACCCAGACGACAATTGTTCAAAGCATATGACGTCATGGCAATAGATGGATTAAACGGTTATATATTGCACAGATCAATGAAAATGCAGCCATCATTGCAGCTGCATTGGTCCCATCCCTGTCAAGCAATACAACACATGCATTGGCAAAACAATTCGATCTAGATCAGACGTTGAGTTTCTGAGCGTCTTGTCAGATCCAAATTGGTTGACAATTATTTACACATTTATTCAGCTGAAATGTTTAATACTTAAATTTGAAATGTTGAAATAAAGGCAGACAAGAATTTTTAAGCAGACGTTATGTTAGCGGTAAAAGCGAACTTCCCACGTTTGTTGTCTTAATCGGTTCACATTACATGTTCGAAATCTTTATTCAATCAAACAATACCGTTAAAACAATACAATCTTGACGTCACAATAAAAGATTATACCAACAAAGAGTAAGGTAGGTTTTTATCATTTTAACACGCACTTTTATCAATAAAATAGCAGTGGGTATCTGCAGACAAAAGGTTGAAAACTTTTACTACCTATACATACGGACGTTTTTCAATTGTCCATGCCAATCCTAGAACTATGCATTTTGCTTTGAGTAATCATCGATACGAGTTTCAAACAGGCTGGATCCTGATCAGACGCCGAGTAACTCGGCGTCTGATCTGGATCCAGACTGATTGCAAATGTCATTGTCGTCGCGCAACTGACAGACCAAAGGTTAATCATCCAGTCTAGTTCAAATGTTGCAACGTTATATGAATCAATACCTGCAAATTGACGACCTCACATGTCTTCAAAAATCGAAGAATTGTAGTCATTTAGACCATAGAAGCGTGTCCGACAGCTTGGTTGGAGTGAAAAGCTTATTTGAAGAACGTATTTTCCCCTGCCAGGCAACCAATGATCATCGATTTCAAACTTTGTACAGTGGTGTCGCGATAAACCGAATTCTCGCTTAAATCGAACATACCGGTATTTCGAAGTTAAAACGTAGCACAGCACAGCTACGTTTTAACTTTGAAATACCGGTATGTTCGATTTAAGCGAGTTCTCGATTTATTGAAATGTAATTGTAGAAATAGGGATATGTTTGATTTTATAGAGATCGAGGCATAGAGGTTCAACTGATGTGGGATAGAATCAGCAGGTGCGTGGAACGGAGAGAGAATGCTAGGTGGGCTTCGTAAATGAACTTAACAAATGAAGAGTTGCGAAACGGGCACCAGTGTCCAATCAAATACTATAAGTGAGCTAGCTATACTGGGACATGATGTGTTGAACGAGTTTAATTGCTGTATCGCGAAACACCTGGAGTGGTGGTAATAAAAATGTTACTCTGTGATTACTATTGATAATGGCTAAAAGTAAAGACTTTGATGAGTTTTATGGGAAACTTTTATTCGACGAGGATCCCGGAAAAAAGAAATTTAAGTTGTCTAGAGTCGGCGTGAACGGGGTCCATCCTGATCCTATAGAAACGGTGGTGTTAGACAAGAACCAGAATGTTCTATCTGGTGGCGAAACCAAAAATAAGCATTACAATAAGAAAGATGGCGATAAAGGACGGAACTCAAGGGAAAGTAATCACGAAAAGAAGAAAGGCGATAGAAGAGAATCAAATGAATCGGGATCAAGTTATAACTTTGGTGACATAACAAGTCGCTCCGCTGTTTCGAGGACCGGGATAACACTCACGTTTAATGGTGATTCAACGGAATTAAAGGAAATAGATCCGGATAGGACACATGTTAAGGATGAGAGTGATGAAGAGTTGGCCAACTTTTGTGTTGATCGTATGAGTCTAAGTAACCCGAGGACAGACCGACGGAGACGGCGGATAGCGGAGCTGCTGTCGGAGAGTCCCGTATCCTTGTACAATTCCACAGAGTCTCCCATGTCCATCGGCAGCTCACATAGAGGTAAATACAGTGGAGAAAACGTTATTCATTCCCGTTTAAACGCAAACGAAACGCAAACGCAAAACACTAAAATGTAGAAAAATATAACTTTTCGACAATTCTGACTATTATAATCTGAGTGGCAAACAGTTTGGAGCCTGATCAGACGCCGGGTTACCCGGTGTCTGATCTGGCTCAAAACTGTTTTCAATGAATATAATAGTTTTAGCGTAAACGCGTGTATTTTGAAAGAATAACGTTTTCTCCACTGTACATGTATGCAGTAGTATAATAATGTTACGCTTAGCATAGTTTAAAACAAAATAACATGAAAAACTGTATAAAATGGCAGGATTAGTTATTGTTTCAAATATTTGAACCCTCTGTAGTTAGTGACGACATCAAGACATTTACTCCGCCCAAGAAAACAACACTCAATAATATCGTTAGATAATCAGTTTCTTAATAACGAAAAATCAAATAATTTGAGATACTCGTGAAACGCATTTGGATAATAAACTTTAGTGACCAAATATTTCATTCTGAAGTGAATATGATTATCGTAGAATCTTTTTTCACTTTGTTTTGTATACAAATAGTTTCTAGACCAGGTAAGTTACATGCTACTATGAAATACGAGGATTGTCGATTCAGTGGATGTTGAAAAAGCTTCTTTGAGATTGTTAAAAGAAAAGTTAAGGCCTTTACATATGTATAGATAATCTCCAAAATAACTCAAATAATATCCATGTGTTTCATGGAATCAGTTACAAAATAGGATTTTCAGGCTCTTTACAGTATTATTTTATGTTACACCTCGCTTTGAGTTACAATATTATTTTCCCATAGACCAAAAATTAAATATTTTGTATAAAATTACTGTCACTCTATATGATATTCTTTTTGTGACGTCACTCTTTATGATATTATTTTCTCTATTCGTGAGTTGAGTTGATATAGACAATGTGACGTCGTTTCGCGCGTTACATGCATGGCGGCTCTAAATTGGTATTCACAACATGTTTTATAAAATACGAACGGGACGATTCCACAGCCAGGGATGATAAAGCTCGGTGTAATGAAATGAATATTAGATGGCAGTTTGCGTGACATACAAATAGTCAATCCTCGAAAACAAGAATGTTTCTTTGGTTGACAATTTGAATGTTACGCAAACTGCCATCTAATATTTATATAATGTTCAAAGTTCTCTGTACATGTATAGTATATATAAACAGTTTCAAATCAAACTATCAAATACCTTTAAAAAGTTATCTTATTTTTTAGAAATTTCACTATTAATCTCTCTCTTCATTCCATTTTGAAACCATCGTCAGTAATCTCAACTACTATGGTGAACATGTTAAAGATTTATTACACTCGTAAGTTAGACACAGTTTAGAATCTGATCAGACAAGCGAATTACGTCTAGCGACGAGTATACATTCGCTCTATTTCAAACAGAATACAATCATGGGAGTGATGGGACATAATTGTGCCCCCACCCTCTGCAAAAGCTTGCTTATATCTATCACTTGTTCTAAACCGTTTATTAGAATTATAACTCATTTGTGGTTGATGTCTTTGGTTGTTAGAGTTGGAGCAAAGATACGTCAAGTGTTTTCTAGTCTCGAACTGAGCATTCGATACTTTGGTACTCACATTTATTTGGAAAGAATAACAGATCAGAACATAATGTTTTCCCCATTGTATGATCATTTGTCTATAAAGAATAGTTTCTAGTCACAGTTTTGGCCAAAACGCACATTGCCATGTAAACCTTATAAGTCACGCTTGTTATATACAGCCATTACAAAACCGACTCATTTAATATATATTCAGTCTTTGCAAACATTGTAAACCAAGATCAGAGTCCTCCTAAAGAAGACCTTTGGTCAGAGTCTGTACCGTTTGCAATATTTTGCGGACAAATTCCTACAGCTCATATATAACCATATTTTATCAATAAAACGATGTAACCAGTCTTTTGTAAATGTACCAATATTTTATCAATATAAAAATAATTTTACCAATGTAGCCAGTCTTTTATCAGTAAAACAAGTCTTTTATTAACAACTTTATCAATATAACCAGTATCTAATTAATATAACCAGTCTGTTATCAATATTACCATACTTTTATCAATATAGTCATACCTTTATCAATATAACAAGACTTTACAAAATATAACCAGTCTTTAGTCAGTATAAACAGTATTTTATTATTATAACCAGTCTTTTATCATTATAACCAGTCTCTAATAAGAAAACAGGGGAGTCTATTTGAAAGTCAGCACTATGGCGGTTAACATTTTTATTCAACTACAAGAAAACCTCTCTATTACGACCACTAGAACGAAGGCTAATTTATTGAACAAAATACAGGTGACTGCTTAAAGTAAGATGACAGCAGAACAGAACGCGTCTTGAGGATAATGATTAAAACCCACATTTAGTGGTCATAATATGGGGGTTTAATTAATTAATTATTGATTACTACTGACCGTACCAAGGCGGACTCCTATATTCACTTTGCTTTATGTTTGTCTTGCGTGTTGTTTTCTATTTAGTGTGTAGATGAAGGAATGGTATTGCATGTGTGTGTGTGTGTGTGTTTGTTATGGTATCACTGTGTGTGTGTTCTGCTTGAGAGGTGGGTGTATTGTTTGTGTTGCGTTTCCTGCTTGAGTCTTTCGTATTTATTATTTACTGTATTCGAATCCCACTCAAAATTCCTTTCTTAAGGCTTTTATGACTTTCACGGACAATCTTGGAAGAACTCTATGAAAATTATATAACGAGACATAGTTTGAATTGTTTACCGTTTTTAGCCCATTTATATCATGAATTTTAATGGTTTGTTAAAGGCGTGGATCGGGATCAAAACTATTTGATAACCATGTTTATGTTTCCTAAGATTAAGTATAGGTTAGTGTCTATTAGTCGATTTTAACAAAAATTAAAAGTCAAGCGAGGGGCACCCGAGCGACTTTTAATCTTTTGTTAAAATAGACTAATAGACACGAACCAATTTAGTGGTTGAAATTATTTTTTTGGTACCGACAAAGAGCTATACCGTCAATTGGAAAATTCTTCCCGAAACACCCTTTTTAAATAGTACCGACAAAGAGATGCAAAAGGAAATGAACATACCGCACCCAAAGAAACATCTGCGAATCAACCCAAATACGCATGCGCAGGATTAAATATTTTAGTCGTTGATAAGTGTTTGATAGTACTGACTGACAAAAATCCTCGAATTTTTTTCAAAAATACTCAACTCTCATTGGTCAAAAAATAATTTCAACCAATTGAGGTAAAGTGTAATTTGTTTAGGTATTTGTAGATGATAACTTCGAAGCAGACAATATCGTAGCAAGCTTAAACCAAATGATTCACATTTCATGTACACATAGCAACATGATTGCACAACACTCAGGAATACCCGACCTTGCAATATTTCAAGTAACGTAACTTTTCCAACAAAATGGCAAACATGGCCAATAAATGTCACATCCTAATGGTCCAAAATAACCTACCTTTGAAGCTGCGGGAAAATTTGTGACAAGTGCGACAAAACGTTTAGATTCAGATACGACGTATATCTACTCGAACCTTGATCAAAACTGTTTGCCACTCTGGTTGTAGTTTTGAAACAAGCAGATGAATAAACACAGAAATCATACAGACCACAACGTTTGCCAACGACAATTGCACAGTGTTACAGTGGAGAATCTGTTATTCTTTCCCAATAAACGCGTTTACGCTAAAACTATTATATGCAGTGCAAACAGTTTGGAGCCAGATCAGACGCCGGGTAACCCGGCGTCTGATCAGGCTCCAAACTGTTTGCCACCAAGATAAACAAGAACTATCAGAATTGTCCAAAAGTTGTTCTTTTCTACGTTTTAGTGTTTTGCGTTTGCGTACGTTTGCGTTTAAACGGGAAAGAATAACAGATTCTCCACTGTATATAGAGAGTTTATACCATTTCAAAGAAAAATAGTTATGTTATGGTTGTAATATTAAACATACCATTTTACTAGTATGGGCGTTTTGAAACTACAGTAATTCATTCTAGTTTTGACTCTTGACATGCTAAAGTGTTGTCTGCTTTAAGTAATGTATCGTCTGCATAAATACCGACCCCAAAGCCCAACAAAAAACAAACACAAAAAACGTTGTTGTTTATTTTCTGAAGAAAGGTTTAACATGAGGGACGAACAGTTTGATCAACATCATACGCCGCGTTATGAGTTGTCTGATCTAGAGCCAAACTGTTTGCAAATGTTAGTCATATCGCGCTAGGCTTGACAAGGGTTTACTTAATTAAACATAAATGCAATGCAATAAAATGTAGAAAATATCATTGACAAGATGTTTTTGGCCTAAGAGTCAAACTGTTGGGAGTCTGAACAGACCCCGAATTACTAGCCGTATGATCTGTTTCCAAACTGTCTGCAATGATATCGATGTTTAGATTACAACGTTAGTGTTTATTAAGGATATTATTTTCTTCCCCCCAAAAGCTGGTTCAAGCCATCTGAGAGATTTGAGTACGAACAGGAATTCACTTTGATTGTTACTCCTTACTTGAAAGAAAAAACACGAATACAAAATAATATAAATTAACTTGTTGCCAAACGTATGATCTAAAATAGCATACATTTAGATGTTTGGATATTCACTAAAATGATGGCCAAATTTCCTTGACGCGCTGGCTAATTGGAATCCAAAATAGATTCTTCCTTGTCTGGAAAAAGTCCTGTTGACCTTCGACCAGCGGACAACTTATTAGGAACATCACTGCATTTGATATGATTTTAATTGCTCACGTACTCAGTTAACATTTGAAATATTAACTGGGCCTAAAACATTCGCGTGTTGCACTTCATAATATAGGTCATGTTGTCGGTCTTAAACACAGATGACACCTAAATGCGGAAATAAAGTACAGAAGAAAGCTTCAGGATCTTTCTGCATTAGATTTATCATGCATTTAGCATTTATTTGGTTTTAAAAAGATCCAACACCTGCGTAAATTGATTTACTATTAGTCGCTGTTTGATTGCTAAGGATAAGTTAGTCTGAATATTTATATCCTGGTTCTAGCGTAACGCACCCTTTTTCAGCCGTTACATGATTCTAATTGCAAAAGTCACGCCTGTAATAAATAAATAATTACTGACTTCATGTATGCACAGACACTGTCTGTACCTCGGATTTCAGTTTTCAATCTGGGTTTTTTTCTTCTGAATTTAACAAGTTTACAGAAATTTGTTAAGCGTACAATAAATGTTTGTCGTGTTGTTGTTTGTGCTTCTTTTCGAGTTTTGTTTTACTGTTTGCGTATATGTGGTCGTTTCTCGACGCCATATGACCATTTTATGAGTCACGATGTCGTAAAACCCAATCCAACTCAATAAATAAATAAATTAATCGATCAATCAACCCTTTCGGCTCCAAATTCAAACGTCTGATTTAACCATTTACAGACAAAATGTCATCTGCAATTCTGTGTGAAATCCCATTTGACAGAAAATATTAAATTATCAGAGTGCCAAACAGTGGACCCTGATCAGACGCCGCGTGATGCGGCGTCTGATCAGGATCCAAACTATTTGCAAAATCACATTAAGTCGCCCATCGCGGTCAAAGTGTTACACTGAATCTATACAACACAACACTATATGAATAAGTAATACTACAATTGGCCAACCATTAGTCAGTGTTATTAAGCTTTTGCGAAATGATGATCTGTTAAATCTCTCACCGGTTTAGCTGGATTTTGCATTTCCGATGCGTTTATCTCATACATGTAATAAATAACTAAATAACGAATTTGCTCTCGGATGTACTCTGAACATATTCCGTTTGATCATTATGATAAAGAACATACGCAGATTTAAACTTTTACATTATAACTGGCACTAGATCTATGATAGATAGTTAGATACATGTATTTGCATTTTTAAAAACTGTTTTTCTACTCTAAAAATTTTTATACAATGCGCTCGTAGTACGTGTATTAGTGTATACATCGTATGATAAAACATGTTCTGTTCAATCTTTTGTCTTGATTAGTAAGGAGACCAACGATACATTTTTCATATAGATGTACATCTAAAGATGAATTTCTAATAACAATTTCTACTGAACAAATATTAAATAGGTGGGCTTATTTATTCACAATAAACTAACTTATGCTAAAATATATTCGATCAAAAGATACACTTTCCTTATATATATATACAGTGGAGAATCTGTTATTCTTTCCCAATAAACGCGTTTACGCTAAAACTTTTATTTGCAGTGCAAACAGTTTGGAGCCAGATCAGACGCCGGGTAACCCGGCGTCTGATCAGGCTCCAAACTGTTTGCCACCAAGATAAACAATAATTATCAGAATTGTCCAAAAGTTGTACTTTTCTACGTTTTAGTGCTTTGCGTTTGCGTACGTTTGCGTTTAAACGGGAAAGAATAACAGATTCTCCACTGTACATGTATATCGTTTTTTTCAAATAGGAATTTCTGCTGAACGTATATTAAATATGCGTGCAATAAAAGCTTTGTCTATGTTAACATAAAAGCAAGACACATATTATACATAAAGCTTTTTACATCAGCTCAAGGATTGTTTTCACTCTTTTATTCTAAATAAATAAGTTTACGCTTGTTCGCAGATTTAACATTTTTCACTCTAAATCAATAGTTCTACGCTAGCTCGCAAATTAATACTTAAATTATACATTTATATATACACAGGTTTGCAGACTATCGTTTTCATTCTCAGTTGGAAGTTCAAAATTTAACTTTATCGTGCGAGTTATTATATTGTATGACTGATAGGATAGATGGTAGATGAACAAAGGACAGTGGCCTGATTTTAACAACATTTTCTTAGTATTGATGCCTAATAATTACCGCAATATTTTTGTTTTTTTGCCAGCATAGTTTAAATCTAAAAAAAAGAAAATGTTATTATATATGAGCCGTACCATGACAAAAAAAACCAGTGTAGACCAAGGCCAGCCGCTGCGCCAAAGACGCGGCGACTGGCCTGGATCTGCTCTATTTGACACCAACATGCATCTAAAGCATTGTGTGTTGCATAATATACGGTATTTGGCAATGTAGACTAAACTCATATACAAAGCCTGGGATAACAATGTTGCTTGGCCTGTACACTATTGCAGTGTGATAAGGCAGGTTGTAGGAAAATAATATTGAGTGAATGTTAGACCTTACACTACCGACTTTCCAAAAACATTATTCGATTTATTTTCTAAATAATGACCATTTTACAGTCTTACAATTGACTTATTTCCAATTCATATATGCATATGACAAGTAATGCCTTCTTATTTGGCGCTACAATGTTTGAACAATACGTTCGTTTCCCGCATAACAAGGGTTATGGATATTGACATGTGTATAAGTATTAGTATGTACAATTGGGCAATAACGGTAAAATAATAATTTTGAACTATTTTCGGAATTCAAGAAGGTTGGTTTGCTTAAGCAAGAAGAAGGTTCCTTGTTCATATGGGAGGTGTTTTCGCCGAAACTCTAATAGCCGAAACGGCGAGACTTAAATGTTTAACGACAGATGGCAGAGATCAACAAGCTCGACTATTGCAAACATTTGTAAATAATTGCCTATCAATAGAATGGTGTCTGTTTACCTATCAAATCGTAACCTAGAATTTCAAATCAAAACAGTTAATTAAAAAACAAGTCAAAAGTACTAAAAGAACCTTCATTTGCTTCCTAGTAAAACTATTTTATGTTATAATGGTAAACCTCAACACTTGCATCTAAAACTTAAGCGTTGGATTTAAGTAAAAAGTTAAAATCAAGTCCAAATAAGACACACATTAATGATTTAAATGAGTTTTTGCTATTTCAATTATAATACACCAATGCTCAACCTATAGGGAACTCCATTCCAAATATCAGTTTTCTAGTGCTAATAAGCCATGTAGTATTTGTGTATCTTAACATCAAAACAGGTCACATTTTGATATAACATGACAATATTTCTGTTAAACTACAATTCACCAATTTTCTCAACATAAGCTCTCCGGGGCAAAAAATGCATGTAATATAAGTGTATTTCAACGCTTGCATCAAAACCTCAACTTAGATTTTTTCAGCCGAAAAGGATAGCTTAAACTAGGTTAGATTATTATAAAAATGCTGTTTTCCCAGTTTTATCTACAATAAATCAATATTAAACCCATGGAGAACCTCCGTTCCAGATACCAGCTTCCTAGTATAAATATTTCCTGCAATAATAGTAGACCTCAACACTTGCATCACAACGTCAAACTAGAGGTTGCAGCCAGACAAAAATTGAAAATATTTGCCTGCTTCAACTACATCACATTATTGTTCAACCCATAGAGAGCCTCCCTGTCAAATATCAGCTTCCATGTAAAATGATTCATGTACTTGTGGTTTTATTGCATTTCAACATTTGCAGCAAAATCAGCCAAAAGATTATTGCCAAATCAGATCAAATCTTGATAAAAATCAATTTTTTTCTGTTTTAACTACACCATGCCAATGTTCAACGAACAAAGAGCCTTCATATCAAATATCAGCGTCCCATTGTAAATATTTCATGGTTAATTATTGACTCTCAACACTTGCATCAAAACTTTTACCTATAATTTTCAGTCGAAAAAGCAAAGTCAAAAACGTGTCCACTTCTGATAAAATTAAAAAAGAAGTTTTTAGTTTCATCTACAATACATCAACCCCAGAGAACCTCTGTTCAAAATACCAGCTTCCTAGTGGACACATATCATGTATTATTAGTGCATCAAAAACGTTAACCAACGCCGACGCCAGCGTGGAACATAAGCTACATAATTCTTCGAGTAGGCGAGCTAAAAAAAGGAATTGTCGTGACAAATCTATCAGTCCAACTCTGGTTATTGATTTTCTGAAATTATATAACTAGTCTGTTTGCAGTTCTTTGTATGATGCCAAAACAATCGCGACAGGAGGAAACACATCTGATAATGAAAGCTTTTGTAATGTGCACAGATTCTAACCATGATGTAGACCACATGTCGACCATCGTAATTGCGATACTTGGCCAGAGTTTCATCTTATTTACAGTGTGCAAGATGTTATTGTTTCCCCTGTTAAAACGAAATGTTACGTAAACACTACATTAAAATATTGTAGGTTCTTAAACGTGTTACAAAAGTCTGAATTGCAGGCAGTTTTGAGGCTGATCAAACGCCGAACCTCTAGACACCCGGGCCCGTTTTACTAAACAACTTACGCAAAATTTTTGCGTAAGTCAAAATCGTTTAACTCTTATTTTTCGATCATAAACGTTTGCAAACAGCAAATAGCCAGATCAGAGGACGCGCTAAAAGCGCGTCCTCTGATCTAGCTATTTGCTGTTTGTAGCAAGTGATAATAAAAAAAAATAATTTTTTTTTGACTTGCGCAAAATTTTTGCGTAAGTAGTTTAGTAAAACGGGCCCCTGGTCTGGTTATAAACTGTGCATTAACACTCTGCTAATATCTCTACTGGAGCAAATTTAAGTAAAAGGTAACTTTTTGAGAATCAAGAACAAATTCCTTGACCTTAATAGCAAAGCAACACTTTGGTTTGACTCGGAGTTTCTGCTCTCCTGGACACAACCGCCAAGACCTCCCTATGTTTGCCATCTAAACTGGCAATATGAAAAGCCAATAACTTAAAAGCATTTAAAATAAAGTTAAATAAGCTACATATAAAGGCACTATAGACGTTCATATGGGGAGGATTAACTCGTTCATCCCTAGCGACGAGTATACTATTTCTTTACAATCAGTATACTTACTAAGAGTACACTAAACCAGATCAGTTTAATTGTACAAACTAACCTTAGATAGTCTAAAAGGGACGAACCTAGATGAGAAGGTACCATACAATGCACTGATTAATGCAGAATTGAAGGAGGACAGAAAGCCCACTTTAACATCACGTGTATGATGACGTATGCCACTGGTGACCAACCTTGCGTGGCTATCATATAATTAACACTTATCTTGAAAAAATTGCCGCCTGTAACCATAATGTCTTCTGCAAAATATACCAGAATGGGATCCTTTTATAAACGAAGAATGTTATAATAAATATGTCAAACAAATATTACTATATTCAGACATGGAGTTACAATGTGTTTCTGATCTGGATCCAAACAGTTGGTCAATTATTACCAGTCCGCACTTAACATTGATATAGATTAACGTCTTCACATTGACAGTGAAGCAATGTTAAACTGGTATTCGCAAAAAGATTGGATACAGATCAGACGCCGAGTTACTCGGCGTCTGATCAGTATCCAAACTTTTTTATTCACACATCGATGTTTCTTTAGTTCAAATGCTTAAAATAATATGATACAGACGATACAATTTAAGCAGACGATATTATGGCGGTAAAGGGGCTATGTTCTACTAGAACTATAGTTGGTTGGCAGAGCATTCGTTCGAATGGAAAGAAATACAATCAGAAACAAATGCCAATCCCGTTTGTTTTCGTCACAAGGGAGTCAGGCGGGCTTAGTTACGGAAGCCGGATAGTGCCACTTTTACAATTTTTTATTTTTTCTTATCTTGAAAATTCAAGTTATTATCTTGAAAATTCAAGATAGTATCTTGAATTTTCAACATACTATCTTGAATTTTCAAGATAATAACTAGAATTTTCAAGATAATTTTTTTTTTTAAAATTGTAAAAGTGGCACTATCCGGCTTCCGTACTTAGTGGACCTTATCGTATGAAATTTGTGTTTGACTCTTTCACTGCCAATGGCGCCATATTGCGACTTTGCAAGCAGTTTGGATCTTGATCATATGCAACCAAATCCGCCTATAGCGATGAAGAGGTCTAGGAAGACTTTGTAATCAGTTGGATCCTGATGAGATGACGCGAAACGTTATGTCTGATCAGGATCCAAACTGTTTTACACAAATATCAATATTTTTTAGTAAAAAGGCCTAATTCTGACTTGAACAATTATTTCAGACGATACTATCAATGCAGACGATACTTTGGCTGCGAGAAGGTTAAAGGAGACGATAAAAATTGCTGTGAACGATTTAACAGATGTAACCCTAGCGACGGGTATATTCGTTGTGAATAGCATACCTATGCAAACAGTGTAGATTCTGATTACAGGAGCTCTAAATAGTCTAAAATTAACCGGACGTACAATGGAGAATCTGTTATTCTTTCCCAATAAACGCGTTTACGCTAAAACTATTATTTGCGGTGCAAACAGTTTGGAGCCAGATCAGACGCCGGGTAACCCGGCGTCTGATCAGGCTTCAAACTGTTTGCCACCAAGATAAACATGAAATATCAGAATTTTCCAAAAGTTGTTCTTTTCTACGTTTTAGTGCTTTGCGTTTGCGCTTAAACGGGAAAGAATAACAGATTCTGCACTGTATGATACTGTCCATTAACCCTTTCCAATTTATACAGTCATGATCATGTACCAAAAGAAATATTTTCTATTTCCAAGCAGATTACGGCATAAAGCAGGTTGAAAGTAAATCAGAATGCGCATAAAGGCTCATTCTGCTTTACCTTCAACCTATTTTAAGTGTTCACTTGTCTTCAAAACTAGATACTGGCTATGTTATAATTGGAATGAAAGAGTTAATGCCCTACATATTTCAGCTTTGATAGTCGGAATGGTTACTTATTGATCCAATGTTGTCACGAGCCATTTGAATAGTAGGTCCTCGGATAGGTTTCAAATATCAATACACTCATGTTTTAACAAGGGGCATATTTTTGTTCGTTCAAATCTCGATTATCAAATGCCATTAGAATTATTTGTAGTAGTATAGCAGAACAGTATTATTATGACTTCGACAAAAGCAATAATGGAGTTGCAACGATATCACTTAACCCCTTCCCTCACCCCCCCCCCCCCAAAAAAAAAACCAACAAAAAAAACAACAAAAAACCCCCACAAAACAACAAAACAAAAAACAAACAAAACAAAAAAACAACAACAAAAAACAACAAAAACAGCAAAACAACAACAAACAAACTAAAAAACCGCGTTCATGCTGAAACAATTAGATATGTTTCCATTGCAAACAGTTGTGAGTACCATCAGACCCAAAGTATCTCGGCGTGAACCAAGATTCAAAATAGTTGCTACTAAAATTTCAACAAAGCGTCAATACTTAAACCAAACCTGTGACTTTTCATCGCAAAATAACATTCTTTCTTAGTTTAGTTTCATGCTTCGTTTACACGTTAATAAGAATAACGTCATTTTCACTGTCTACTATAGGAATAAACAACATATTTTTGACGTTCATGACGGTATGACTACATTAGCTTCGCAGGGGGTAAATTACGTAAACGCCCGAAGGGCGTTTTCGTTAAATTTACCCCCCGAAGCTAATGTAGTCATACCGTCATGAGCGGCAAAGAGATGTTGTTTATTCCTTATATTTATATTTATAGTTTCTGTCTTGTCAATTTAATGTGTTTATTTGCCAGATTTGTTTTTCTGTATAAGAATTTATCATATACCGGTCAAAGAGGTTTGATAGATGTAATGTCGATGTAATAGCCATTCCAGTTTCTAAATATGGTGAGAAAGTAGTCCCAACTACATGTACTGTAACTGTATTAAAAATTCAGGATTTTTTCCAGTAAACTTTCTCTCTGTGAATGGAAAAGACTTACAAGGCAAACAAATAACATTGCAACTTGAATAGCTATTTCCAAAGCACATTCTAAAAATACAGGTCGCGGTTGTTTTCTTAACCCATTTACACACATAGCAACGCGATGGCAACGACCTATGGGTCTGTATCACTCCGCTAGTGGCATATGACCGTCGACCAATGGGAGCTTAGTGTTAAGTGCCCGATGTAGTGTATTTGAAGAAGTCCACGAATATCACGGGCGAAATCCGAACTGGCTAAAACCAGATCCGAAGTGTAGGTTCATCGAGGGATGACCTGCACATTTTTAATAGGATTACATAAAGACTTTACAGAGTAAATGTAAATATATTACGTTTTAAACGTGTAAATCAGTTCCAATTACATGTACAACAAAACCTCTGTATTACGCCAATAAAATGTGTGAATTAATAGGTGTTTAAGACAGGTGACTGCTTAAAGCAAGGGTTTTCTATGTACAGTTAATAAACCTTCTTTTCATTGAGCGCAATAGAGAGGTTTGACTATACATGTAAACTGCAAACACGCCAGTTATATACTACTAGTGTATAATTTCAGAAATCTATATAGCTACAACTCGGCTGATATATTTTCCACGACCATTAGACTTTTATTCCTCTATCCAAAAATGCGGTTTCAGTCTCCTTTACAGTGGAGAATCTGTTATTCTTTCCCAATAAACGCGTTTACGCTAAAACTATTATTTGCAGTGCAAACAGTTTGGAGCCAGATCAGACGCCGGGTAACCCGGCGTCTGATCAGGCTCCAAACTGTTTGCCACCAAGATAACCATGAAATATCAGAATTGTCCAAAAGTTGTTCTTTTCTACGTTTTAGTGTTTTGCGTTTGCGTACGTTTGCGTTTAAACGGGAAAGAATAACAGATTATCCACTGTAAGTGTTAACTTATCTTCAAAACTAGAAACGGGCTATGGGGTAAAGGGTTTATCACACTTTTTACGAGTTTGTCATTTTTTTTCGGCGTAGCTGTCTGATTTCTCATTGAGCCTCAAACCTTATATGGCCCAACCAATCGTGAATGACCAGAAATGAAAGCTTAAGGACACGTGCTTAAAATCGAATAGTCTGATTGGGTAGCGGTTAGACTTGACTACTGACTTTTACAAATTTGTAAAATAAGAGACACAGACTGCTATAGGCTGATTTGCTATGTAGCGGTACCAGTAGTAAACACGCCTTTCCGCTACTGCTAGTGAGTTATAACCGAGAAATTTTACGTGTCCCGACCGTTAGGTAGTGATTTGAATGACATAGTGTTTCTATTTTAAGATATGACATATTGTCTCAAGTTCGGCAATGATTTGATGCGTTCTGCAAATCAGAACGAAATTGTTCATAATAGAATTGATCATAATTTTAATCTAGTACCAAGTATATGAAAAAGAAAGAATAGCAGTAACAATTCAGTGAGATTACGAGAAAACTGGCGTTTGAATTTAACCTAGATATCGAAAAGATTTCGATGGGTGTTTTTTGTGTTAACACCGTTTTCCTCCAGCACATGCGCAACTCTGTGACCTCAAATGTAAACAAACCGTGATTTTTTTAACGCAATCGCAATCTCTACCCAACAACACGTAGATACCTAAAACATACATTGCTACACTTTGTAGATATTATAATAAATCAGAACAATGAACTAACTCTACAAGACAAATTCCATACACGAATTCTTGAAGTTTATTTACCGGTGGCAACATGAATTTCTCATTTGAGGGGTCGTTTCAAACAATTCATATTCGGCATATTTCGGGGGTGCTTTCCAAACATCTCAAATCAAAATCAGGTGATTGAGAATATTTAAACAATCAAACCATATTTAAAGTATAAACAACTAACAAAAGAGCACACACATACGAATTTTAGTAATTTATGGTATCTACAAATTACAAAATAACAATTATACACGTAGATCTAGACATGGAAGTATAATTCCGTGATCTAGATCTGTCTTTAAAAATTCTCATCACTTTCAGTCACATCCTAGGAAGAAGTAAGTGCAATTCAATTGGCTTATAAAGATGGAAGTGGAAATTTGCAAAAACTCATTCTTGGCGACTCTCAAGACCTTCAGTCTTTGATTATATGTATGTGGTCGTAGATTACTGCGCGTGTCTTATTAGATAAATATTAAGCTTAATATCCTGATTCACCATCCTATTTATTGCAACTTGGATAAAATCAATTCCATATACAGCATTACCTTCACCACCCATTTCGCCGAATATCTTTTTTAAAGATATTTCTTGTTTATAACTTATTGCATTGTCATGGCTGCATTTTCTCCGGATTTTTACCCGTTGGTAGATCTGGTTCCAACCTGTTTGCATTGGGAGTAATAATGTTATCGTAAACGCCTTTATTGGGAAAGAATAACGTCTTCTGTAAAGTAAGGGAATTAGCCCCTTTATTCCAAGTGGATTCTTCCATGTTTCTATATTGGGTAAGTCCATTTTTATCTAAGGGGTGCCTGGTCAAAATTTTCATTTTCATTTTGTTTTATATTGAAATTCCTATCAGCAAACAGTGTAGACTCTGGTCAGAAGCCGCATAATGCGGCGTCTGATCATAGTCTACACTGTGTGCCTATGTCCATATAGGGGATCGTGGGCACAAATGGGTTAATGTTTAAATAGCCCTCCTGCAATGGCACATGTCGAATATATTCCCGTAAATTCATGCTCTGATAATTTATAATAAAACCACCCATACATTCACGGAAATACTCGGTTGGTTTTATGGAAATCGAATACAGTCGAACCTCGAAAACTGGAGACCGCTTCTGCCAAACTGACTCGTTGTACTTAGTTGAAATTCAATAACTCGAGTTCGTCAAAGTCGAAAATAGGCTTTATTGAAATTAAAAAACCAAACAACCAACAACCACGTTTCAGAATTAAAACTTAGATTGGAAATTTAAATTTAAAAAAACGAGTTTGAGTTATCGGGGTTCGAGTGTAAAATAGTACTAGAACATATTCGATCGACGAACTCATCGCGGACTTTGTGACCCCGGGGGAAAAAGTTATCGTTGGGCATACGAGTTCCATGACTCTTTGATTTCTTTTGTTTAACACTTTCCCCGATAGTAGCGCATTTAGCGCTTTTAATGTACCATAAAAAATATTTTCAGAAGCTTAAAGCAGGCTGAAAGTAAAACAGAAAGTGCCTTAATCTGCTTTAAGTAGCCATTAATCTTTTTATCGGGGTGGATGGGGTGGGTGTTGGAAATCAACCTTTTAAAAATGAAATTGAATTACCATTAATATACATTTTCATTCGGATATACCGAAAACAACAGTATCACGAGTTTGATAAATAAAAGTATTAATATGAGAAACCTCAGCAAAATCTTTTTTCTATTATTGATAAATGTACAAACTTATATTCAAATGCATGTATGTATGTTTAACCATTTCCCCCATAGGAGCGCCTTTTAACACATTTAATTTATTCTTCCACTATTGAAAATAGTTCCAATTTATACAGCCATGGATAGGTAATATAAGAAATATGTTCTATATTCTAGCAGATACTAGCTTAAAGCAGGCTGAAAGTAAAGCAGAATGCGCTTTGAGGCGCATCCTGCTTTACTTCAACCTGATTTAAGCGGCCAACTATCTTGAATTCCAAAAATTCAGCTATGGGGTAAAGGGTTGAAAATGGAAGAATACTGGCAATTGTATGAGCTGCATTAAGAACCTTAAGAATACAGTTGAACTGCGATATCTCGAACTCGGTTAGGTCGAACAAACCCGTATTTCAAAGTTAAAACGTGGCTAAGCCACGTTTTAACTTTGAAATACGGGTATGTTCGACTTAACCGAACATGAAATAATGCAATTCATATGTCGACAATTCGGATAGTTCGAATTTAGCGAGTTCGAAATATCTAAGTTCGACTGTACTAAAATAACATCTCCACCATTTGCTTAGAAAACGAACCTGTATACTACCTAGGTCGGTACAATTTAGGCAAACATTATTCTTTTCCAACAATTCGTATGTGCTTGAATAATAATTTCCACTGCAAACAGTTTGGACCCAGATCAGACGCCGGAATACCCGGTATCTGATCAGGCCCCAGACATGTTTCCAATTAGATTTTAAATAAATAGAAATCTAGTCAGCTTGGATGCCAGGTCAGCGGGTGTCATTTTCCACACGTTATTGCACTGTGTTTAACCCATTAATACCCAGTGGATTCTTCCATGTTTATATATTGGATTGGTTCATCTTTTATCAAAGGGATGCCTGGTCAAAATTTTCATTTTTTCATTTTGTTTTATACTGAAATACCTATCAGCAAACAGTGTAGACTTTGATCAGACGCCGCATAATGCGGCGTCTGATCAGAGTCTACACTGTTTGTCTATGTCCAATATATGGGATCGTGGGCACAAATTGGTTAACTATTTCGTTTTATTATGCTTTGACTTCTGCTTAGGATAGAAACTGTTTTACACTCGTGTCCATCTGTCTTCAGTCCAAATTCTAACTTTAACTTTCACAGCCAAAAAATTGATCGTGAGAATTTTACCCCTTCACCGTTTCATTGTCGTCTGCTCCGATATTGTTGTCTGCAATATCGTTTCAAAGTTAAATTAAAGGTAGTATGAGTCAAGAATTTAAAAAAGAATGTCAAACAGTTTGGATCCTAATCAGAAGCCGCGTTACGCGGCGTCTGATCAGGATCCAGACTGTTTACAAACGCGGTCTTTTGGCGTCATTGAGAGTGAAAGGGTTAAGGAAATAAAAGGAGGCAACACTATTTCAAGTTGACGATATTGCATCAGCGACCGGGAATAGCACAGTGGAAAAGCCGTTATTCTTTCCCGTGTGTTCAAACGCAAATGAAACGCAAACGCATTGCAATAAAATATTGAAAAAGGACAAATTTTTCGAAAATTCTGCCAACTCGTGATAATCTGAGTGGCAAACAGTTTGGAGCCAGATCAGACGCCGGGTTACCGGCGTCTGATCTGGCTCCAAACTGTTTGCAACGGAAATAATATTTTTAGTTATGGGGAAGAATAACGTTTTCTCCACTGTAACCAATCAATTTCCTATACAGTATTGTATGTAAGGCCGATTTAATCAAATCTATATTCCAACAGTATTGATATTTTGTTCTATACCGGCATTCCTGATAAATTATCTAACAAAGACATGCTTAAGAGCCCGTAGGCTGCAGGGCCCTCACACTATATCAGTTCACTAGAGCATTTCCGTTTTGGTGAAATGCGTTTTCTGAAAGATACAGCGTCATGGAGAACTAGATAAGAAGGCGTAAACTTAATATTGCTAACATTAAATTCCTTTGAAAAAATTGAAACCTTGAGACGAGTATACTCACCCCTTACAAACAGTGTACTTCTGAAGAGTACACTTGTCTTATGCTAGCAGGGCAGACCAAGATCAAAGGATTCATTAAGGGTCATCTGATCAGGGTTTTCACTGTCATTTTGCCATTATCTAAAATACAAAAAAACAACAACAACAAAACCCTTAATAGTCTATAATAGAATAGACCCATTTGGAAGCTGGAATTACCCGTTTAAGGTTCAGGGGCAAGTAAATAGTCTCATATAAAACATATGTTGTGATACATCTCTTACGAATACAGTATCCCATCTCTATAACAACACCCAAAGGGAAGTAGTTGTTTGTGTTGTTCGGAGGGAGATATGATAGGGAGGGAAAATAAATACACGTATAGTGTTGAGCAAGGCTTGGTTTACATTTGCAAACATTTTGAACCCAGATAAGACAAAATAACAAAAAACCATCTACCGACATTTTTAAGAAGACGATATAGCAGCAGTGAAAGAGTTAGAATGTAGACGTATTAATAAGGGATAAGCGACAACTATTGTTGTAAGGAGGGAATCGTTGTTCGGAGGACCATTGTAGGGAGGGAGCGCTGTTTTTTCTTTTTTATTGACCTGTGGTTTCCTTACCCTTTCATTATCAAATTTATGGTGAGTTTTTTACCACATTATCGCCATATTATCGTCTGCTTCAATATTGTTGTCTGCAATATCGGTTCAAAGTAACTCGGCGTCTGATCGTTTAACATTTGATTAAATAATCTAAAGTCAGAATACAGTAAAACCTCTCTATAACAACCACTAAATTGTGTAAATTATAAGTTGTTTAGGGCAGGTGATTGCTTAAAGCAATGTGACACCTTGTTTTTACCTATCACGTGTCTTTTATACAATCAATTACAGTGGAGAATCTGTTATTCTTTCCCAATAAACGCGTTTACGCTAAAACTATTATTTGCAGTGCAAACAGTTTGGAGCCAGATCAGACGCCGGGTAACCCGGTGTCTGATCAGGCTCCAAACTGTTTGCCACCAAGATAAACAAGAATTATCAGAATTGTCCAAAAGTTGTTCTTTTCTACGTTTTAGTGCTTTGCGTTTGCGTACGTTTGCGTTTAAACGGGAAAGAATAACAGATTCTCCATTGTATCCTTTGATTTGGTAGTCAAAGTAGATGACAATTGTTTGAAATTAATGACGTCATGGCAGTGAATAGCCCGGGGCATAATGTCCAAATTTTGCCAAAATACTTCAATTTATGATGCAAGCAAGGGACTTTCCACAATTGGTGTTTAGACATATCTAATCCAAAAAAAACCGTTAGCCACTTCAATATCCATGGCAGATTCAAAATGGCGGCCATTTTCAAAATGGCTGCCATTTCCATTTTGTATAAGTTATGTCGTTATTGCAAGTCTAATGTAAATCATAAAAGTCACGCAAAACTAACACTAATGTGATGTCAAATATGAAATATCAATTGTTGCTTGCGGGATATTGCTAATTATTCAAGATGGCCGCCAATAATTCAAAATGGCGGCCAAAATTCACTATTTTTTCATTGTAATAAGAGCACATGTAATTCTGAAGGATTATCAAACTTCATTTCCACGGATTGTGTGTTTACCTTTCAGTTCTAATACTACGTAAAGATATTAAAGTCTATACATTTTTTTATGCATTATTTCCGATATAATTTCAACGTTCAAAATACCTAATAACACTGAAGATTCTTAATTTTGTAATATTGCTTTTTAATCTAGAAGAGACTTGTCGGCTTTTGGGGAAGTAACATTCCTATAGGAATTTTGGGGAAAAGTTGACATACCTCCTTTTGCCATAATGTATGTGTGCTTAATCCATTTCTATTGTCTTTTACTCTCTTGGACCACGAGGCGCCCGAAAAAGGTAAAAACCAAAATGGCCGCCATTACACTTATTTTTGTTATTATTTCTGATCTTTCGGGTATCAACTACACATAGTAATTACTTTTCGTAAACCACATTGCTGATTACAACCATACTTTATAGCAATATTCTTTTGGGTAATTTCTTTCAAATAATCGATGAAATAAAAAAAACTCTGATTGCCATGGCAACCAAGGTGAAAGACTGGGGAAATTTTTGAAATATATTCTTGTAAAAACACAAGACGCAGAGGGTAGATATTTGAAATATTGTATTACCTAGCAGATCTCAAGTTTATTCATATCATATTCCTGCATCTAAATTGTAATGGAGTAACAATACGCTGAAAGCCATATTGCAATATATTGCAATATGGAGAAACTGTATTGCAATATAATTATAGCAATAAACGAGGTTCCTTCAAACTTTGTGTTACTTTGGAATTTTCTTGAAATCTACATTCATGAATTTTGTCTATAATACATCATTTCAAAGGTCAATTTCGTGCGGATATGACAATTTATCACTACAAACATTCCATAGAATTTGTAATTACTATCGTGATGCATTGAAGGGACAAATATAGTTTTATACTTTAATATGTCAACATTAATGTTGGTCTGATACTATGCGGAAGTTTCGTAACAGAGTTATTAAATTTAGTGTGGTTTGTCGATGAATACTATATTCATATATACAGTATATAGTTGTTAAATTAACAACTTAGTTATAGCGAAATGTAAAATATTTTAGTTTGTTTTGAATTTTACATTAATGGTATTATTATTATTATTCTTTTTAATGTATGCTTTAATCTCACAATAAAAGTGGGTGAAACACATCTCAATTTTATTCACACTTTTCAACATTAAGTGTTGTTGGCCTAAAACATAAGTAAAATTCGAACAAGCTAGTGCGAAATTTAAAAGCGGTATGTGACTTTTTCTAAATCACATGGTATAAAATTATGATTAAATTCTGTAGCAAATACCTATAAATGTCAAACATTGATGCCTTTTTCCCACAACGAAGAGAAGTGTTGTTGTCGACGAATAATGCATTGCTGTATCCGCAAGACAATGCTCTTTTCAACGATATATCACACATGATAATTACATGTATACAAGTATGTTCTATGACAAAGCCCAAGTAAAAGAATTTTCGAATGACCATCGTAAGTTAATTGGCGCTGCTTTGGGTCGACAGCTTTACATAGACTTATCGCATATAGGAAAACATGCTTCACAAAAATCGCAAAACCCAAAGCTAAAATATTTGATGTGAAGCAACGCAAAGTAGACCTCTACACAGTTTGTTAAAAGCATTGTAGTCCGGGGGTATTAAATGATCCCACCAATAGGTCACTAACTTCACATAGATTTAAAAAGGAAACTTTAAAAAAAAATATTGTCTAAACCTTATAGCAAATGGCTTCAATTTTTAATGTAGAGGTTTCGCCTAGAAGACCTCTATTAACTTTGTTAAAATCATAGCACTGAGACCTAAGTCTTCTTGGAAAGGATTGCCGATCTCATTGATGGCTGATGTCAACCTTGTCACTTTCTAAAGCAGTGATGTAAGCGCACTCTTTGCTTGCTCATGGTGACTCGCGCTACCATAGACGTGTTTGATGATACATTCTTCATCGTATGCTGTACATAATCGACTGACTTGGGGTCCTGTCATAATTCAGCGTCTTAGAACTGAAGGTCCACTGTGATGCAAATTGCACCCGTCACCTTTGATAATTGCATTCGCATGTTTGTAGGTTAGGTCTATTGCTAAGGTTAAAAATTGTCTCATTAAGGATGTTGTGGTCTTAGTGTTACCAATAATTCCACCTCCCTATTCTTCTGTTTATTTAGCAATTTTTGGCTTTTGACTGGACCAAATTGGTTGAATCAATGCTTATGTATCATCGCTACAACGTTTCCATTTTAAACATTCATCAAACATTTCTGTTGATAGCTGGTGAATTTCATTCACATATAGTATTCCTTTTTGAGTATGGTTTGTACGATCAAACTGCTTAATCAAGAGGACCGCAAACCCCCTATATCGCTCACCAGTGTCATGGATTTTTACACAAGAGCCTCTGGACGGGGACAATTCCAATACTAAGGCTTTGATTTTAACTAACCTGATAGAGGTATTCTACTTCATTCTGGACAAAATATACTTAAAAGGATGTGTCACATAATGGTAAGGACTTTTCATAAATAAATAACACTTGAAAGAAATCTACACCGCTGACTCTCTACAACAATACCCAGCGGGTGACAAATATGTTGTGTGTTAGACGGAGTTGTTATGGGCAACAGCTGTAATCATTGTTGTAAGGAGGGGATCGTTGTAAATGGGGACTATGTAGGGAGACATCAAAGCTGTATGGTCTTGACATTAATTACTTTTAGGTTTTCAAATACAAGTTTATGTAAATCCATAAAACTATAGATACCGAATTCTAAAACAAGGGCTATGATTTTAACAAAGTTGCTAGAGGTCGTCAAGGCGATACTCTACACTAAAAACCGAGGCTATCAGGCTTTTGATAATATTTGTTTTTATAAAGTTTCCTATTTAAATACATGTATATCTAAAGGTAGTGACCCATGGGCGGATGATTTATAATTTTCGGGCTATAATGCTTTTAACAACTGGGTTGGGGTGTACAACGTTATACTTCACATCAAATATCTAAATTTGGCTTTGTGACTTTTTAAAAATATTTTTCCTTTATAAGATACGTCTAAGTTAGGCTATTAATTCCCGCGCAATTAATCCCCGCGCAGGGTCAATCTTCTTATATTGCAATACAGTGTCTCCGTATGTATTGCAATATGGTTTTCAGTATATTCTACACCACAGCAATTTAGATGAAGGAATATGATATAAACAATCTTGACTGACGTCTGCTAGGTATTACTATACTTAAAAATCTACGTTCTGGGTATTGTGGGTTTTTTTAAATTGTGCAGTAATTTACTGTTGTCGCCATGGCAATCTGAGTTATTTAAGGAATCAATATGTTGAAAGAGATTGGTCCAAAGAATATTCATGTTAAGTTTGGTTGTAATCAGTCATGTGGTTTAGGAGAAGCAGATGTAATAAGTGTGTTTGATCCCCGAAAGATCTGATAATACTAACGAAAATAAGTGTTTTGGAGGCGATTTTGTTGTTTTTGTTTATCACATTTTGGCTTTCAACTCCATGGGAGAAGGCACCAGAAAACAGAAATAGACTCAGCACACCTTAATTATGGCAAAACGGGGTTCTGTCAACTTTCCTCAAAAAATGCCATTTCCCAAAAGTCCGACAAGACTAATTTAGATAAAAATGAAAATGAAATCATGCGAAGGAATTTCGTTAGTATATTCTTGTTATTAGGTTGTTTGGACGTGGAAATCGTATTGGAAATAATGCATAAAACAAATGTATAGACTTTGATAACTTTAAATAGTAGCATAAGAACAGAAAAGTTTACACACGGCCCGTGGAAAATTGTTTAATAATCCTTCAAATTTACATGTAGTAAAAGTACAATTGGAAATAGTGAAAATGGCCGCCATTTTGAGTTTTTGGCAGCCATTTTGAATAATCAGCAGTATTACGTAATCCACAATTGATGATTTACATTTTACATCTAATACTTATTATTTTTATGTGAATTTTTTAACTAAAATGGAAATAACCATTACGACATAACTTATACAACATGGAAATGGCGACCATTTTGAAAATGGCCGCCATCTTGAATTTGCCAGGGATATTTAAGTGGCTAACGGCTTTTTTCGGTAGACAATGGTCATGTAAGTAAACCTGCAAAGTGGTTTGCTTGCATCATTAAGTGAAGTATTTTTCGACTTATGCCCCGGGCTAGAAGGGGTAAATGCAGGTTCCATTACTATGCAAGTGTAATACGAGTAGCATTTTTAAGTAGTAGTAACTGATCAATAACTTCTAAATAAAAAGTGCAGAATGCATGTGTGATATACCATTTTAAAGAACAATTCTTTGCGGATACGATGGTGTAATGAACGATAAGATCACATAAGTCGATAAGTCACCAACGGCTTTATTATTTTGATTAAGTTTATGAAATTTTCTGTCAAGTAAAATCAGACAATTACAGTGGAGAATCTGTTATTCTTTCCCAATAAACGCGTTTACGCTAAAACTATTATATGCAGTGCAAACAGTTTGAAGCCAGATCAGACGCCGGGTAACCCGGCGTCTGATCAGGCTCCAAACTGTTTGCCACCAAGATAAACATGAATTATCAGAATTGTCCAAAAGTTGTACTTTTCAACGTTTTAGTGTTTTGCGTTTGCGTACGTTTGCGTTTAAACGGGAAAGAATAACAGATTCTCCACTGTATGCACACACTTCACAGTTTTAAATTAAATTATTTTTTAAAATAAAAAATATATAATAAGATATAGATTTTTCTAATTATTAATCAATAAAATAAAGACTAACAATTAATCAAATAAATAAAAATAACTAGAAATTCTCAATTTTTATATTAAACAAGACTATAATTGAAGTCATTGAAGTAGATTTTTGTTTTAAAATTAAAATGCAGAAATACAGATCTAGAAAAAGTTTATAGCGGTCAAAAACACATATCGAGTTTTTTCATAAGCAAATAAAAAGAAATGTTGTTTTGAAAAACTTATATCTAAGACAGATAATCCTTTCAATGGTAATAATTTTACGGCAAAAAATCATGGCTGACAAGTGCTAAGTTCTAGTGTCCTGGTACCCGTTTTATAAAACTTCGTACGACAAATGTTGTCGTAAGTCAAAAATAAAAGTCTCAATTATTATCTATTTCTCCATCTAATCCTGTCTTGTGACATCTCTTTGGAATCGTCTTGAAAAAGGATCGTTCGCAAAGAATTGTTCTTTAAAATGGTATAGATATGTTTGATTCAGCAAAGACATACATGTCTTCCAACATTAAAATGATATATCACACACGTATTTTGCACTTATTACATGTATATTGAAGTTATTGATCAGTTGCCACTAGTTAAAATGCCTCTCGTATAATTCAAATCTGATTCCCGTTATGACATCCAAACTGCATATTCAAACACATGTTAATATTTTAAATCTGCCGATATGTCAGATGTTACAGAGAGTTGAACGAGTGAATAACTATAAAAGCTATTAACATATTAAAAATAAGTGAACTTACTAAGTGGTTGAAATTATTTATGTGCAGTGAGGTTGTTCTGTATTTTTCCACTGTTTTGCCATTATGATATTGTGGTCTGCATCAACTAATCAGAGTTATCACATTACCAGTAAGCGGTGCGAAACAGGTCGATGTATTCAGCTTACACGCTCATGACGGAAACAACAGATCTCACGAGCGCCTTTAGTCGAGTATGGTCGACTGTTTCCGTCAAACATGCCGAGAGCTGAAGTGAACGGCCAAAAGGTGCCAACTTGTGATACAGTGGAGAATCTGTTATTCTTTCCCGTTTAAACGCAAATGTACGCAAACGCAAAACACTAAAACGTAGAAAAGTACAACATTTTGACAATTCTGATAATGCATCTTTATCTTGGTGGCAAACAGTTTGGAGCCTGATCAG
Organism: Gari tellinella; assembly: GCA_922989275.2. Taxonomy (NCBI): domain Eukaryota; kingdom Metazoa; phylum Mollusca; class Bivalvia; order Cardiida; family Psammobiidae; genus Gari; species Gari tellinella. Next base: position 56,062,332 of record OV277866.1, read on the forward strand.
ACGCCGGGTTACCCGGCGTCTGATCTGGCTCCAAACTGTTTGCAGTGAAAATAATAGTTTTAGCGTAAACGCGTTTATTGGGAAAGAATAACAGATTTTCCACTGTATGCTTATTATAAATCGTTAGTATGCACTACAGACAATTATCATTTGATGTCCAGGAACATTTTACAGTACTGAACCTTATTAAATCAAATTGATAATCGCAAGCGAATTGCCATCGAATTGCCATCGAATCGCCATCGAATCGGGCGCTTCAAAAAGCAAACCGTGTTCTTGAGTCGTTTCACGCGATTTTTCCGAAGCGGTTGTGACAAAAATTAGATCGAAGAACATTAACGAAGACATATTTGCGAATAGTGGTGAGATAAACAATAAAGGCAACTTAACGCGTTAGTTGCATTGGAACATATTCACAAGCGAATTGCCATCGAACTGCAAGCGAATTGCCATAGAATTGCAAGCGAATCGCAAAAATTGTTAATTTAATAAGGTTAAGTATTGTAAGCAGAAAAAGAATTATTTTATGCCACAAAGAATAACGCGAAACCTGTATGCATGTACAGTTGAACTCCGATTTCTCGAACTCGGTTAGGTCGAACATTACCGTTTTTCAAAGTTAAAACGTGTTAACTTTGAAATACGGGCAAGTTCGACTTACCCGAGCATCAAATAATGCAAATTCATGTGTCGATAAATTTGATAGTTCGAATAAAGCGAGTTCGAGATATCGAAGTTCGACTGTATGTACATGTATGTGTATTTGGCGTCACGCTTATTAAAAAAGTAGGTCGGAGTGTACAATACAAACAGTGCCATACAACGATATAAGATACAGAGAAGAAGTCGTTATTCTGTCTAAATAAACGCGTTTACTCTAAAATTATTATTTCCAGTGCAAACAGTTTGGAGCCAGATCAGACGCCGGGTAATCCGGCGTCTGATCAGCCTCCAAACTGTTTGTCACTCAAATTTAAATACCTGTAGATAGCTAGATTTGTTTTTAGAAAAAGATGTCATTTTCTCTATTTAAGTGCCTTGTGTGCGCGTTTCCTTTGTGTTTAAACGGGAATGAATAACGTCTTCTCCACTTTTCAGATACAGTCTGTGTGAATGAAATTGGGCCCCGGACCGCCACTCAGACTCCTGCGTTAAACCTTCTCATAATCTGCTGCAGAGACAATATATAGTTTATGATGATTGCTAGGGATCGTTTGAGATAATTCAGACTAAAAGTAAAATAAACAGTGAAGAGCCTGATCAGAGGATTTTTAAAGACCCTAATAAAGTCTTACAGTGGAGAATCTGTTATTCTTTCCCGTTTAAACGCAAACGTACGCAAACGCAAAACACTAAAACGTAGAAAAGAACAACTTTTGGAGCCCCCTCGTCCGGGGCCGTCCTGCTTGTTTTAGTTGATTTCGGGGTAATACGATTTGGTTTAAACATATTTATTTCAGTAGTTTACATGTATTTTACAAACATACAACAAAGTTTAGGATTGAAACGAAAGCAAAACAGCTTATTATACGATTTACCGAAGCCACTCCTAAAATGAGCATAACCTAGTCGTTTCCAAAAAGTTGAATTATTCGACCTTTTCTGAAATATTTACCAAAATACTCCAACAACAACACATTAGTCATTTTAAAAGAGAAACAGTCCATATAAAAAGGTCAGCAGAAAATGTGTCAATATAAAGGGAAACTAGACTGTTCGACCTGTTGGGAAAATAGAAAGTCCATTCTATTAACCAATTTATGCCACGTGGTATGTTCTACGCTTATATATTTTATGAGCCAATATCCTGCTATAATACGAAGTATTATTTTAAATGATGTCACGTGATATTACTTGTATCTGCAAATGTCATACCTCATGCTGCTTGTATGCCTGAGTGTAATAAAGATATGTTATGTTCTGTTTATTTAAAATTTGCATGATCTATTTTACTTTCATTTTTTGTAGAAATGTCTGCTATAGTGAAGAGTTCCAATTCAGATAAGACAACGTATTATGTCTGCATACAAGTGTTGCCTATGTCCCATTAATGGGATTCTAGGTACAAATAGGTTAATATTTAATTTTCTGCAATGACTAGGAAATGTGCATTTGATAATAAAGACATACACTTTAGATTAAATGCCCCAGCAGGAATATTGCATGATCATTATATGCTGCTTCACTAAGCAAAATCAATAACAGGAAATTCACAGACATGCAGAGATTGAAATGGTTTATTTTACAGTTCTCCCTCCCTACAACAACCCTTCCAACAACGATTCCCTCCTTACAACAATGATTGCTGCTGTCATCTCAAATAGAAACATAGTCTAACGCTTCCACTGCTGTAATATCGTCTGCTTAACCCTTTCCCCCATAGAAGCGCCTTTTAGCGCATTCAGTTTATTCTTGCTCTGAAGAAAATAGTTCCAATTTATACATTCATAAATATGTATAATACAAAATATTTTCTATATTCTAGCAGATGATAGCTTAAAGCAGGCTGAAAGTAAAGCAGAATGCGCTTAAAGCGCATTCTGCTTTACTTTCAACCTGTTTTAAGTGGACACCTACATTCAATACTAGAGATATGCTATGGGGGAAAGGGTTAAAATTGTCGTATTTTTGTTTCTCAAATTGCATAATGATATGGGTGGACCTTTTGACAGAAGAAATATAAGGACGAGTGACAAACAGCTTGAATCCAGATCAAACGCCGCATTACGCGGCCTCTGATCTGGACTCAAGCTGTTTGCAAATATAATCCAATTCTTAATTGCCCCTATTATCAATAAGGTTTGACCTGACGGTCATCACTTTCCGTCAGCTTTCGTTGGTACAATCGGTGGTACAATCGGGAGTTTCCGGATACTTTATTGATATATACCTTAGCCGATACCAAAAGTCACTGTGTTGCAATAGCTGAATGGATAGCGTTAATGACTCGTTGTGGAAGGGTCATGGGTTCGATTCTCGGTACTGTTTTGTAAACTTCGGCTGTAAATATTTTTTAAATAGTAAAAAATTAAAAGTTTAGTATGCCTAAAACGATACTAAAATAAATCAGTCAGCAATTTTTTTGAAAAACGGCCTGCTGCCTGATGCCTTTTGATGCTTGACGAAATACAAAAGTAACGCATAGTGCTTTCTGGGAGTGTTTTGCATAACGTGGTGTTCTTTGGACCAGTTTTCTAGCCAAGTGTTTCCTAGGCAAGTAGCACTGTACTCTATTTCATATACATGTACATGCAATTGCATGAATGTCATGGTTTGCATGCGTCTATCCGCATTTTTAAAAAATACATGTACATATTCAATAAATAATACAAAACTCTACCGGGGATCGAACCCAATACCCTTACCTTGGTAGCGCGGCGACCTTACCACTGAGCCATCACCGACTGTATTTATCTATAACCGATAACACTATTCCAGTTCGAGTCACCGTTGAATTGTCTATTCTCAATACACTGTAGTTGTTTTCGGAAGCTAACGAATAACTTACGGAAAAAGACGGAATATGCATGAACCGTCAGGTCAAACCTTATCGACAATACCTTTATCAACTACCTCCGAACAACACACACAAAATCCTTGTTTTCCATTGGCTGTTGTTGTAGAGTGGGAGCACTGTAGTGGCACGGGGTACAGTGTTCCCTCTCTACAACGACACCTAATGGGAGGCAAACATTATGTGCGTTGTTCGAAGGGAGTCGTTATAGAGAGGGAAATTGGTTACATTTGCAAATAGCTTATGTCCAGATCAGACGCCGCGTAACGCGGTGTCTGGTCTTGATTCAAGTTGTTTGTCACTCGTAATTCAGTCTTTTCTGTCAAAATGTCAAGTATGTAACTTTGAGAAAAGCAGCAGACGACAACTTTAAGCAGGCGTCGTTGTAAGTAGGGAGTCGTTGTTGTGAGGGCCGCTGTAGGGAGGGAACACTGTATTAACAAATCAAAATGCAATTAAACAGCGCAGCAGCAGTAACCTGATACATGTTCTGTGCAATCACTCAGTCATATAAACATTTAATGAAATAAACATATACTGAATACATGCATGTACAGTAAAACCTCGCTATTACGACCACTAAAACGAAGGCTAAATGATTGTTTAATAGACAGGTGACAGCTTAAAGCAAGGTGACAGTGAAACAGAAAGCTCCTACAGGAGCTTTCTGTTTCACTGTCACCTTGTTTTAAGTGGTCACCTACCGTAAACACCCTAATATTTAACATAATTTAGTGGTCGTAATAGAGAGGTTTTACTGTACTTTCAAAATACGTACAGAGAACTATGAATATATTTGAAATATTATCAGCTTTTATAAGTCAATCTTGCAGCGAAACAAACGTTTGAATAAGAGTTATCATACGTATATTCAAGAACATACTTGAGTCAGAAAATGTATGCCTGTATAATGTATATTACCTTAACTACATAACTATATATGATAAAGCAGTAACATTTCTCCACAACGATCACTCAACAATAGACTGAGCCGTGCCATGAGAAAACGTCATATTGCATATCAAACAGCGTATATCAAGGCTCGACGACTGGTCTTGATCTACACTGTTGACACTCACAAGCATCTAAGGCATTTTCTGAAGTTGTTTTATATATGGTTATTGGGCAGTGTATATCATACTCAGATACAGAGCCTGTGATGACAACGGTGTTTAGTCTGTACAATGGTGCAATACAAAATATGTTGGTTTTGTCATATCACGGCCCACTTGTATTTGGAGAACAAAGCAAGTCACTCAGATACAACCCTTTGAACCAGAGCTTGTGAATAGTATATTTGATTGTATTTAAAAGTGTAGATCCAGATCAGAGGACTCCTGTAGGATCATAGTTTGGCCGATCGCCCTACGTAGAGTACCGATATTGACCGACAATGTTCCCCATTACGGACGTTGTTGTTGTATAGCATTCCTTCTCTTCAACTCCACCCAATGGGAGACAAACAATGTGTGCGTTGTTCAGGGGGACCGTTATGGGGAGGGAAGATGGCTTACTCTTGCAAACAGCTTGAATCCAGATCAGACTCCGCGTAACGCGACGTTTGATCTGGATTAAATCGGTCTGTCACTCTCCATTATGTTTTTTTCTGACAAAATTTCCATTATATGACTTTGAGGAAAACAGCAGACGACAATTTAAAGCAAAAAGGCTGGACATAATTTCTTGATTGGGGAACAGCGGCAAGCGTCGTTGTGAAGGGGGAATCTTTGTTGGGAGTGCCGTTGTAGAGAAGGGGCACAGTATAATGGATTTTAGGGACATCCAACATTAATTAATTCGTATCTTAATATCATTTCAGGTAGCAGCTCGAGCCGATCATCTCATGATTTCATATCGAGTGCGGCGTTTTACCAGGAGAGTCTCGAGAAGTTGTACGAGTATGCTGGCGTTATACTCGAGGATAGACATGCCTTGAAGGACCGTCTCGCATTCCGCAGGGCCGTCGTTCTAGAACAGTATTACCAATTTATGGAAGATCTTATTACCAACATCCTCAAGGTATTTAACCCTTTCCCCCCTAAAACCTCAAATAGACAATTCTAGTTTTCAATTTATTCAAGTCCATTTTGGGATTTTTAGGGTTGTTTTTTATTGTGTTTACAATATATGTCAAAATGGCAAACAGTGTAGACCCTGATCAGAGGGCTCCTTAAGGAGCCCTCTGATCAGGGTCTACAATGTTTGTATAGGACAAGTGTACTTTTCACAGGTACGCTGTTTGCAAATGACGCATATATGCGTGACCAGGGTTCAAAGAGTTAATCCATTTTAACTCTTTCGACACTGCGGACCTGTGTTTTTAAATATACTCATTACATTTGAAAACAATGCAGACCCAATTTAAAGGGCTCCTGTGGGAGCCATCTGATCAGGATCTTTACTGTTTGCTTATTTAAGTAAAAACATCCTCAAGAGAAAATCACCGAATCATAACTTTGTAGGTTTTTTCAGCGAAGCTGTATAATATCTTTTCAACCAATGATATTTGATCAGAAATTCAGGGTTAAGAGCACCTGTCGAAATCTGAACTGTCTGATTGGACAGGGACCAAACTGGTATGAATTGTGTACAAAATTGAGAGACACAGTCACAGACTTAAACTGAGTGAGTTGTACTAGGGTTAGTTCTAGATAATATCAATTTCATACACACCCATCTATAATATTACTTCCACTATATCAACTCCGCTGAATATCTTTTTTAAAAAATAAAACTTGTTTCATCTCATTTTTAACATAAATCCTTGACCTAAACTAAAATTTGTTTGTGAATGTTCCTGGTACCCGTTTCATAAAACTTCGTACGACAATTTTTGTCGTAAGTCAGATTATAAAAGTCTCAATTATTATTTGTTTCTCTATCTAATCCTGTCTTGTGACATCTTTTTGGAATCGTCTTGAAAAGACGATTCCAAAAGAGATGTCACAAGACATGATTAGATAGAGAAACGAGAAATTAAATGCATTCAAAGGTTTTGGCTTACGACCGTTTATGTCGTACGAAGTTTTATATAACGGGCCCCTGGTACCCATTTACAAAACAAAAGTGTTTAGACCAACTTTGGTTTCAGTCACTAAGCCTAGTGTGACAGTGGTAGTGACTACTAAAGGAGGCATGGGTAATCAGTGTAGGCCGTGGTCAGACGCCGCGTTACGCCACATCACACGGGGATCTGCCCTGCTTGCTATTTCATATTAACCATTACAGTGGAGAATCTGTTATTCTTTCCCGTTTAAACGCAAACGTACGCAAACGCAAAGCACTAAAACGTAGAAAAGAACAACTTTTGGACAATTCTGATAATTCTTGTTTATCTTGGTGGCAAACAGTTTGGAGCCTGATCAGACGCCGGGTTACCCGGCGTCTGATCTGGCTCTAAACTGTTTGCACTGCAAATAATAGTTTTAGCGTAAACGCGTTTATTGGGAAAGAATAACAGATTCTCCACTGTATGATGTATGTTTGTAAATCACCGTTTGTTATATTTGCTTTCTGCAAGCACAAACGATGAGTTAATTGCAAACTCCGTGGGTCATGTGGAACTAATTTAGTCAATATATTTATGCAGAAGTTTAATGTTGTTCTATATTAATAAGTCATCTATATATATTGCTCTTCCAACATAGTTGAATGAGGTATTTAACTCTTTTAATACCAAGGTTTATCGTCTGTTCTAACCCTCTTACCGACAAAATAGGGAAAGGGTATCTCTAAACGTAAACACAAATTATGTGAACGGCGACTATCTTGACATAATTTCGGCCTGGTGGTTACTTTATTTAGTAAGTTAGACTTAGTAACAATAGAAGAGCTCATTTACATTTGGCATTTGGTATATTTATTCGCTGCTGTTTACATCGTACCACTTTAACTCATTACCCCATAAATACGCCTTTTTACGCCTTTAAATTATTCCTCCACTTGAGAATGTAGTTCTCATTTATACAGTAATAAATATGAATCATAAGAAATATTTTCAATACTCTGGCAGATGGTACATTGTAGCTTGAAACAGATTGAAAGTAAAGCAGAATGCACCTCAATGCGTATTCTGCTTTACTTTCTTTCTGTTTTAAGTGTCTTCAAGACTAGAAACAGGCTATAGGGTAATACCCCTAAAGAAGCATCCTTAAGGTATATTAACTGACATGTAACTGTCAAAGAGATTAGTTAATTCATGCATTAACTCATTGAACCTTGGTGACGCATATATACGTCCTTTATAAACAATTATTGGTGCAAAACTTACCTGTCATATTTAAACAGTGTAGAACCAGATCAGAGAGCTCCTATATGAACCCTCTGATCTGGTGCTGCATCGTTTGCAAATGTGCATCATATTGCAAAAAACAACCATAACAGGTTAACAATGGATAATACTTAAATGAAAACTGGGATTGATTATAATTATGGAGCTTCAGGGATGGATGAGTTAACATCATTTCATAATCTCTATAAGCAATATTCTGCAGAGATCAATATTTAAGAACTTATCCTCTTTTACGATCATTCAAAATTGATTTTAGTTACTTTGATTGATGAACCATAATTATGCGCGTGAGCGGTGTGTCAGATAGTATGTCTTATGAAGAGATGAAGTTTTACTCGGCGTCCGATCTGGCTCTATAGTTATAAAGCTTTTTAGTTGAGTTTACAGTCGTTCTCGTTCATTTGATTGGTTATATTTGAGCTTAGGCTAAAATCTGACAATCAAATGATTGAGAAAGATCTGAATGAGAATGATCTGAGACTCAACTCAAAAGCTTTGTAACCTTGGACCCAGGAAACTTACTCTTTGAAATTGATAGTGTAGTCAAGCTTTCACAACGTTGCAGTCCTTATCCGCTCCAGAGAGCAACACGCAGTTATACCATAGGATATTATCAGTTCCTTAAAAACGAAAAATCGATTCATAAAACTTCGTACGACAAATGTTGTCTTAAGTTAGATAATAAAAGTCTCAATTAATTTTCTTTCTTTAGCTATTCCTGTCTTGTGACATCTCTTTGGAATCGTCTTTTCAAGACGATTCCAAAAGAGATGTCACAAGACAGGATTAGATAGAAAACTCAGAACTTAAATGTATTTTAAAATTTTGACTTACGACCGTTTTTTGTCGCACGAAGTTTTATGAAACGGGTCCAGACACTGAGTTACCTTAAGTCTGATTGAACTTCATATGGTTTGCCATTTAGATTTAAATTAAAGTAAATCATCCACGTTTTCAAAATCAGACAGTCTACTTATTTTACATTGTATCCTCATTTAGTTTAATTGGGTAATAAAACGTATTTCCCCCCGCTCTATTATATTTCGAAAGCAGAACTGGTTTCTATTTTCGGATTTCCCAACTAAAGCGAGTTTACGCTAGCGATGTTCGACTTATTTAACTTGAATGGACATCATGGCAGTCCACGTTGTCAATATCTAGGTGGAGTTAAAGGGTGTCCCCCTTTTTAACTATTTAAATACTCGTGTTGAAAATAGCAATCAGTTTCACTCCGTAATATGATAGAGTAGGGGGTGTTTTTATTTCCCGTTGAAGTGTAGGATGCAATTTGATGCTGAGCCTGTCCTAGAATTGTAATAGCAACTGATGAGCAACCTAAAACACCCAGAGGAACTGAATCATAAACAAGTCTATTTTAACCATTCGTTGACGACGGTTATCAAATATTAACCAATGTGTGCCAACGATCCCATATATGGAACATAGGCAAACAGTGTAGACTGGTCAGACGCTGTATTATGCGGCTTCTGATCAGTCTACACTGTTTGCTGATGGGAATTTCAATATAAAACAAAATGAAAATGTTTTTTTTTTACCAGGCATCGCTTTGATAAAGAAAAGGACTTATCCAATATATATAAACATTGAAGAGTACACTGGGTATAAATGGGTTAACCTCTGTTCTACTTTCGTGCGCGTTTACTGACATTTGCAAACAGTATTGACCAGACATGATTAACTAGGCGTCGGGACATGATCCAAACTGTCTAATAACCATTTATTTAAGTAAAGTATATTTTAGATTTTGTTTTCATCGAGGTATAAAAAACAACTCTGTTAACACTGAATGAAACCGCATTACGCGGAGTCTGATCAGGATCCATACTGTTTGCAAATACTAAAGTAACCAATATACGAGCTTAAAATAAATACTCAGTCACGAGTACTGCAGGTTAAATGGATTTTCATTCCCGTTTGATAAAAAGAACGCAAATGCATTGAAATAAAGTTTTAAAATAAAGATGGTTTCTTATTTTAAGTATCAATTTCTTCTTAACACAGCACGGAAAATCAACTTACATTTGTACGTTTCGTCTTTTACAAAATCGTCAAATGTAAGTCAAAAGTTCGTGCTTTGTTTAGAAGAAAATGATATTAAAAATATGGATTTGCCAGCATAATGAACTTTTTCAAAAACAAAGGGGGAAAAGATGGCTTCTTGATTGGTCAGGTTGTGCGTCGCCTGGTTTGGCTAAAAATTGTTCACAATGGATACAGTATTAGTACTTGGAATTCAAACAAATTGTTTTTGGAAATAGTAAAATGCCATTGAACTTCAGTACCTAGATCAATGCTACATTGCAATATTGGCAAGACGTTATAAACGCAAACCAATCGCAAACGCATAGCAATAATAATAATCGATTTTGAGAGAGAAAAAAGTTACGATCCATTTGAATTTGAGTGGCAAACAAATTGTTTGTCACTCATTTCAATGTTTCTTCAGTCAAATAGCAGAAATTAAAATTTAAGAAATAAAAGCAGTCGACAATTGTTTAAAATTGATGACGTCACGGCAGTGAATGGGGTTAAATGGTAGACACGCCTCTCTAAATCGGTAATCTCTCTAGTCGGAAAAGTTTTGTCCAGTCTGGACGAGTTCGGTTATTTAAAGCGACTCGCAACCAGATGGTGCATTAAAAATAGTAATTTGTAAATATGTGTCAAACGCTTATATAAATGGTAAAGAATTAGTTTAGGATAAGAAATTCTGTTTAAAAAAATGAATTTCAATAAAAAAAAATATTGGTCTCTGGTGGGATTCGAACCCATGGCCCGGCATTGGCGGACAGAAGGCAAAATAGGGGAAACCGCTTAGACCAATGGACCACGGAACTATCCGTTTATCTCGGATCGATTTAACGTTATTTCAATGTGTTGCGGTCGAAAGTGCATACAACTTCGTAATTCGGCTCGTGTTTATGTCTGAGCCCGTGTAGGGAAGCAACAGCAACAACTATACCGTCTACTAGTCGGTATAGAAAAACGATGGAAAATATCTAAAAATCTAAGATTCGGTGACGATTCTTGAGACTTTTTTTGGACTGATCATATTTTTTTAATGTCAGAAGCCAAATAATGCCACAAATTTGCTTTTATTTGAGTATTTTATTTTATTTTGACAAGTACACCATCCGGTTGCGAGTCGCTTTAAGGAATAATTCGAATATTTATTATATTCATGAAGGTATGAAAAAACACCTTGTCACACTGTATGAATCCGCGAAGCAAGGTGAAACAAAAAATACAGCCGATCACAGCTCACCAAGAAAACAAACAATATTAAATTATAAGGGGTTTTACTGTAACTTCTATGAATACACATGGGAATATCTCTGCTCGTTCTTCGTCTTCAATTAGCCGAGGCTGTTCACTATAATGACTTCAATGTCACCTTGGGAACGCGCTCATTTAGATTCAACATAGATAAAAAAGCAATTTTGCATCACAATAGAACATAGATAAGCATATACGTCTATTTCTATTGTGTTGCCATCGGCGTAGATACACTAGGATATACGGTATTATTTTCCGTTTAACCCATTACCCAATAAATACGTATTTTGCGAGGTTGATTTAATCTTACACTGAAGAAAGTATTTGCACTTAATACGACATACAGTCATGTACAGTGAAGAATCTGTTATTCTTTCCCAATAAACGCGTTTACGCTAAAACTATTATTTGCAGTGCAAACAGTTTGGAGCCAGATCAGACGCCGGGTAACCCAGCGTCTGATCAGGCTTCAAACTGTTTGCCACTAAGATAAACAAGAATTATCAGAATTGTCCAAAAGTTGTTCTTTTCTACGTTTTAGTGTTTTGCGTTTGCGTACGTTTGCGTTTAAACGGGAAAGAATAACAGATTCTCCACTGTACCTTCTATAATAGATTTTTTGTTTTTACAATTTTGTTCTATTCAATTACCAGTCCCTTCTTAGTGTTAAATAATTTGATTTTCTGGTATTATATCAATGAAACTTTCAATTTCCTGTAAGTTAGTAGACTCCCATTAAGTTTTTATGTATTTTAGAAGTCAGTCTACTTTTCCCAATTTGGTCGAAAATCGCGCTTGAATTTCCGAAATGGAAAGGCTAAGGCCCCTTCCCAATTTTTGGAGAAAAAAAGGCCCTGTGGATATGAAACATAAACGTTTTCTATTTCTTAGCAATCTGCTTTACTTTCAACCTTCTTTAACCCTATCACTATCATTGACGCTTAAACGCGCGTTTGTAAACAGTTTGGATCCTGATCAGGATCCAAACTGTTTGGCACTCTTTTTGAAATTTCTTCAGCCATACTGTCTTATTTACAGACGACAATGAAACTGTGAAGGGGTAAACAATTTGGCAGTGAAAGGGTTAAGCAGCTATATATGTCTTAGAAACAGAAAACAAGCGATTGGGAAATGGGGTTAACGAAACGACAGTCCATTGAAATAGAATGCAGAACATGACAGCTTCTTGGAATTGTTGTTGGTTTAGTTTAAGACCGACTGGCACAAAGAGCCAACGTGTGCAAGATGTATTTTGATCGCCCTTTATAACCGTCAGGTCAGCGCTATATATTATAGGGTCGCATGGACCTCTTGCTTATCTTAAAGATAAACAGATTGTGGTCTGATCAGACGACGATTCGAATCCGAGTCTTATCTGGCTCCAAACTATTTGCACATTTACTTCGGTATTAGAATAACGTAGCTCCTTGCTCGGATATAATCATGGAGGCACGGTTACAAAGCATGTCGCTATATCACTACAATGTATTGCGTAACATAAAAAACCAACAAAGTGGGATTCCCGTTTATACCCAAAGAAATACAAACGCAATAAGATTAAAATTAAAAAATTCACATATTTTGATCTGAGAGTCAAAAGGTTTAGGTATCTTTATTGAATGATTTTTTAAGCAAATGTTTTGTTTGGATTCAGACACATACATCTTTTAGGAGTCCAGTATTCGGGATTATACTGTACACATTCGAAATTTCGTTGCGTGGGTTGACCAATAAATTAAAGAAAATCAATGCTAACGATAAAAGTTAAAAACAGGAAATGTTTGTATGAGTGTTAAATTACAGCAGTGTCAAAAAGTAAGGACAATTCAGGATTGTCTAATCCTTTCATTGTCAAATTTATCGTGAGATTTTACTCACCCCACATTGCCATCTGCTTCGATGTTATTGTTTTCAATATCATTTCAAAGTTAGATGTAAAACAGTATGTATTACTGCCGACATTGAGAAACGAGTTTCAAACAGTTTGGATCCTGATCAGACGCCGCGTTACGCGGCGTCTGATCAGGGTTTCAAACTGTTTGCGAATGCGTCTTTTGACGTCATTGACAAGTGACTGTTTAAGTCAATAAAGCATTGTTTGGTTAATTTCATATTGATTGAGTCCTGTCAATAGACACAATAATAACGACGAGTTGGCATAAATGGCTAATGGTAAAAACATGCAGATTCTGCATTTATAAATCGAATATATATGTACAGCCGAGCTTCGTTATCTCGAATTCGATTTAGTCCACATTACCCGTCACATGGTTTTAAAGTTAAAAGCTTTACCACGTGTTAACTTCGAAATACGGATATAGCTCGAATGGTTAAAATTCATTTGAAGCAAGACGTACAGTAAGTTTGATATATTCAAGCATGGAACATCAAGGTTTGACTGTAAGTCCATGAGGTAATGACCAGTACTGAATGGTTAAGTAAATACATACTTGTATATGTACAGCGCTCCCTCTCTATTACGACATCCAATGGGAGACCACAATGTGTGCGTTGTTCGGAGGGAGTCGCTATAGGGAGAGAAACTGGCTTACATTTGCAAACAACTTTGAATCCAGATCAGACGCCGCTTTACGCGGCGTCTGTTCTTGATTCAAGCTCTTTGTCACTCGTCATTAAGTTTTTTCGTGTCAGAATGTCTAACAAGTAACTTTGAGAACGACAATTTTAAGCAGACGGTATTGCAGCAGTGAACAGGTTGGACATAAATGTCTCGGTTCGGGAACAGTGGCAAGTGTCGTTGTAAGAGGGAGTCATTGTTGGGAGGGTCGATGTAGAGAGGGAGCACTGTACTTTTGAAATATTTTCCAATGACCCGGTCACCACTGAGTTCTGATATTACTGATCACTCATAGAAATTGACTGTAATGACACATGTATTCGTCATTATTCGTGTGAAAATAATGAAGTTGACACTTGGCACCGACCGCCTTTATCCCCCGCCAACAAACGGTTATTACTCTTGCAAAAAAAAGTTCACCGAATATCATACATATGTTACTATTATCGCATAAAGTCTCTATGTGCCTTGAAACAGCATATGTTTTAGAACAAAATAGAAAGTGGGACATTTGCTCTTTCGAAATAAAAGCTTGATATCCCATTTTAAAAAAATATATATATATTCAAGTATTTACATAATTTACATAATTTTGAATAATTTATTACATTTTACTACCCCTGTTTTCAATAGCGAACAACGATCGCGAATATTCTTGTATCCAACATGGGTGAGATCACTTTGATGACGTCACTATAACATGACTATTTATAAAGGTGTTATTACGTCACTGGGATTCTTTAACAAGGCATATTGCCTTACAATACATTAAATTGATGGTTATGTGAGAAAAAGGATCTGTTATGAGTCGATGTATGAGACGAGCTGATCTCAACCGAGTCTAGAATTTAAATGTTATAAAGAGATAAAAATGTCAATCGATGTTCCGCCGACTCGGAAGTAACAACTGAGTGTCGGGCCTGTCGTCGGCCTGGCAATAATCGTTCCACCGTTAGAAGATACTACATGTTCATGTAACACCTTTGAAAAAGGTTTGGAGCCAATCAGACGCCGGGTCTGACAAGGCTTCAAACTCGCTGTCCCTTAGATTTAAACGAATCGTCAATGTTTTCAACAATCTGCCATTTTCTTCATACGAGCGTATTATTGCTTTGCGTTTAGTTTCGTTAAAACGGACAAAAATTACGTCATATAAACTGTGAGATCTGTCTTTCGACGAGCGTTAAAATATATCAGTTGAATATTTTCAGACTTAACCTGGACATAAGGGACACCTGTGTACAAGAGTGACATATCGTTTTATTTATATTTTGCAGCTCAAAGAAATTCTACTGCACGAGGTAGACGAATTCCACCAGGCCAATACTCGTGCCGTCTCCAAGGAGACCACAAAGTTCACCAGAATTCGATATGAATGCCGCCAGGTGCTTCAGTCTCTGAAGGTAATGTATGCTTGGCACAAACCCACGTGCTCTCGATATCATAGACCTTTCGGGTTCTATATTGTTTGCTTTATTAAAGAAGCACTTATATGGACTCATAAATGAAGACTACGTCACTAGTTGGAGATGTTAAAGAAGGGTAGCATCGAAAGGCAGGATTACAATAAAGCAGAATTCTCTGCTATATTTTCACCCTGTTTGAAGAATGTGCATGCTACAGTTGAATTTGTGATAACGTAGGTAAGACACAATAAACTCTTTTGTGCTAAAAAATATTACTCTTAAACCTCTCTATTACCACCCTATAATTTTGTTAATTATAAGGAATTTTATAACATCTGAATGCTTAAAGAAAGTTGGCAGTAAAAAAAGAAAGCTCCTGTAATAATTTTCTGTTTTACTGTTACCTTGCTTCCAACCTTCTTCTAACAATCAGTTAGCCCTTGTTTAAGTGGTCGTAATATAAAAGGTTAACTGTATTTCCCTTGTAAACAGTTTGTAAACAGTTCGGCATCTGTTCAGCCCGAAGCTGTTTGACAATCATTAATAATTTCACATTTAAACAAGTTTATTGCACAAGCTTCTTGTGTGTCTATATTCATTTAATATAAGGTATGCACCCACTGTAACGGATGAAAACAGTTTGAATCCAGATGAGAAGACGTTTGAATTTCAGTTTCCATCAGTGCACCAGACTTCCAACGCTAGATAATATTGTCGTCTGAAATAATTGTCGGCTGGAAATAGTCTAAACTCAGAATTTTCGAAATAAGAATTTACAAAATACGATAAGCGTGTCAAACAGTTTGAATCTGTCATGGCGTTTCTGTCAGCATCCACATAATTAAACCCAAACACGTTTCCTGGAAGAGCATATCGTTTTCAACTACTTTGCGGGGGATTCTTTTCCCACTTTGATAAATTAGCTCTCGGGGGTATCATCGCCCATTAAAGCAAACAATTCAAGCACATTCGTATGTTATATTAGTGTTCGGTTTCAAATATGCCAGACACGGCACGAGGAGATAATTAAAACGTATTTAATGGCACTATTGAAACAAGCATCATATTTATCAAATGTTTGATAATTAATATTTGAGTATTCGTAATTGAAAACATATGATAAGGGAGCTAATGTATGAAAAAACCCCAGTTTTAAAGGTTCCCTTTCATTGCCTTACCCCGAATACAATGATTTTATCAAACATTTAAGATCCTAATCAGACGCCGCATTACGCGGCGTATGATTAGGATCCAAACTGTTTGTAACTCATTTCAATATTTCTTAAGTCAAATACATAAACATTTTAACTTAGGAAATATAGGCAGACGACAATTGTTTAAAAGTGGTGACGTCATGGCAATGGAGGGGTAAAGGTCGATCATGTTCATAAAAAAGTAACAAACTGATTGGTTGGTTGGATTGATGGTATTTTAGATTTTGTTGGACTCTTTGAACGCAAAGTGATCATTCAATGTGCAACACATGTCGTCTGCTACACTTATTTGCAAGAGGATAACACAATAAGTACATAAAAGCAACTGATCTCCCTTGTGGCCCTCAAATAATGTACACATATTTACAACAGACATCCAATTGACCGGAGCAAAGGTAAAGGATATCGCTTGGCTTACTTATCGGAGGCAACAGCCTCCGATAAGAAGCCAAGCGATAGGCTTTTTGTCACTATCTAATCCCTTAGAATCATAATCTATATAAACAAATTACTTGCTCTTGTAAAAATCCGCTTCAAGTTTAGACAAGTCACCCAGAGCGAACCATTGAGGTAATCGTAATCGTGTAATTACATATTTTCAAAGTAAATGAATGTATTCGGTTTCTTTTTCAAAAATCGATTACATTTTATCGTAAGTGTAACCATTACAGGACCAAAAAAGTGGTGTAATTAGCATTTACATTTCGATTACATTTCGATTACTTTGTAATGTTATCATAGGTTTCTTATACAGTTGGTCTTATGATCTTGGCCTTCATTATTAGCAAATCCATCCTTATGATTTGGGTCTAGATCTACTTTATAAGCATATCCAAACCTTATTACCTGGATCTATATCATTATCACACCCAGTCTAAAGGATACGGGTCTACATTTTTAGCACATCCAATCTTATGATCTGAGCTGCAAAATATCTGAGAGTACCAGTCACTTCTGCTCCGGTCCCATCATGCTGAATTGTCGTCTGTTTAAAACCTAAAACAAATAACTAGAGCATTGTTAGTTCTTAGACAAGATGATAGATTTTATGTGTTAACACAATGAACGAGTTAATTAATAGTCATATACGGGGAATGTATCCAGAACTATAATTCCTAAATGTGGCATTTGATCTAGTGTTAAGCTATATTGGTTTATAATTGATTTCCACTTGTCATATATATGCAATATTGACGTACAGTGAGCAATAATGAGGTGTACTGGTAAATATCTATATTGATCAAGCACATAATTATCTGATCTCTTAATAAAGTACTTATTAAAGTCAGATTAGATTGACAGCATACGGTCAGAAAAGGAACAATTCATTTTGTCGGTTGGTATCTATTACATCCTTGCATAGCAACAGAAAGGCAGCATACTGGGTTACATGCTGTGAATATTTTGCTTGAACTTGCAGTCTACATATATAATATTGCTCAACGATGTATCGCTGGCCAAAGCCAGCGATAAGAAGGTGGGCAATATTTGACTTGTCACCATCTGACCCCTTAGAGTTATATATGTTGGCACATCACATGCTCTAATAAAAAATCCTATACAAGTTTAGATGAATCAGCTAATACTTTAATGAGTATTGTCAGTTCCTTGATAAAATGCAACAATGTTTTAGCACAATGAAACTATAGAATATTTCTATTCTTTTTACTTTTTGTAAAAGTCTATATTTAAGTTTGCAATAAGCCGTATCTGGAGCTACATTTCTTTTATTTAAAATTTAATCTGGTTGCAACCTGTTTTTGAACAACATTATTGATTCTGTGAGAAATTAAAAACGCATGCATTAAGTAAAACATTTAGCAGACTACACGCACTTATTAGCAAAAGAGGCTTTCAGCAGCATTCAGGTATATATGTCTCTTATCAAAATGGATATCAACCATCGGAAAAATTAATTAGTCCTCTTCTGAGCATACGCTGTCAGTTAAATCAGAAATTAATAACTATTTTATTAAAAGGTCAGATAAACATAATTATTTTGGACAATATTTCCGGAACGTTTAGGTCCACCATTTTATCACTCACTGTTAGTTATTAGTGCATATATGGTGACAATAACTATTAACTAACATCAAAAGCTAAAAGAAACTACATGTATAAAAAGAAAAACAAGTTTAAACCAATAGGTTGACACTATATCAAATGCCACATTTGCGAGCTATAAATCTAGACACATTCTAAAAATGACAATACTCATGTAGGCTCTGGTTGACTTATGTATATTGGAATGGGGGTTTCATCAAAACATGTAATTTGTTTATATATTATGCTTATAAGGGGTCGATGGTGACAAGAAGCAAACGAGTAAGCAAGGGTGAGGCTAAGGTGCAATGAGAAATAAAGTAATTTCACGTTGTTGCTAATGGTTGCCGGTCGACACCAACGTAAAAACGATTTCTTAGTTTCGCCCCTGAAACACAACATGGTCTGGAGGCTTCCTAAAAATGATTCGCTCATTTGTACCTGGTAAGGTAACCTGATAACCAAAAACAAACTTTCCAAGGGAGAAGGTGTCACATGGTACTGATCGGTGTCAGCCATAGATCTACTTCCATTCGGGTATAAATACAGTAAAACCTCTCAATGCGACCACTCGAACGAAGGGTAATTTATTGTATAAAAGACAGGTGACAGCTTAAATCAATGTGACAGTAAAACAGAAAGCTCCTTAAGAGAGCTTTCTGTTTTACTGTTTTCTTGCTTTAAACAGTCCCCTGTCGTAAACACCTAATGATTAAAACAATTGAGTGGTGGTAAAAAAGGTTTAGAAAATATCTGTACAATTGAGCAATTTACCAGTTAAACTAATAAGGATATCAAATTGTTTTGCCTTCTTATTGCAAGGCTAAAATAGTGTTCTTAAACTCTCAACTGGTTTTAATAACATCTTAAGAGTCCTGTTCGAATGTCGCCGAAGACTGTTTGTACTGTATGATACATTAGTTGGCAATATTGAAGGACAGTGAAATTCCATCTATGCTGATTATTAATAATTCAGCATTTAGACGACGTGAAAAAAATATGCCATTGCGGCGATTGATTGATAAGCTTAATTTCCACGAACAGCTTTTGCTGTCAAATGTACACTTTTCACAGATTCGCAAACAGTTTGGATGAATATTAGACACCGTTTGTGTCTGATCAGCATCAAAACCATTTGACAATCGCATGTATCTTTTTTCTTTTTTTTTTTTTAAAAACCATGAAATCTAAATTTGAAAAAGAATCGCGTATAAACTTAAAAACCTGATACCCGAATGGTGCCCCCCCAATATTTTTGCCAATTATAGTAACCAAGCAATTTGTTTTCATGTGTACTAAATAAACGCCAGAAAACGCTTTTCGGACTTTGTTTTTACTCAAATATTAGCGAACAATCAAATTAAAAAAACACACAAAAAACCCAACAAAAAACGTTGTTGAAAGACAAAAAAATCGACGACACCCCTCCAACACACACCCAATGAAGAGTGGTCAATATAGAGATGAAGAGTGTGCCCCAATCCAATTTCGCTTCCTACGTGCTGCATTAAAAAAGATAAAAGAAAAAGACATAGTTACGGTACAATGTATTGCAATGCTTCGCAATGAGAAATAATGTTGTAACGAAAGCTTGACGTATGGGGCAAAATAACAAACAACCTCTGTTTCCGGTAACTCGACCGACCCTAGTTTTTCCCTCCGACCCTAAACTTTTTTTTTTCATTGTTTGAAAAATGTATCGGTGAATGCCGGTTATTTCTGCGGCCCATGTGTGTAATAGAAGCTATTCTCCACTTAATTGTTTAAAAAACAACTTTAAAGTCCTGTCAGTGTTTTAGAAATTGATTTTTAAATAAGTTTTGGAGGAAACTAAGTGAAATTGTATCTCAATCTGTCATAAAGTGCCTTCTTTGCAGATATGATCTGCTAGTTAGTTAACCATTGACACATTCAACATGCTGGCAACACATTTTACTTACACATTTGATATGCATACAAAACATTTCAAATTATTATTGATTCAATCTATCATGATAATAAACATCACTACTTTGCCGGTTTGGTAAGACAGTACGACTGACGCAATTTCGATACAAGTGTCAAATAGTTTGGATGCTGATCAGATGTCGCGTTAAAGGGGCGTCTGGATTTGATGCAAACTGTTTGCAAAGTCGACTTAAGTCGCCTCCGGCGAGAAAGGATGAACGTCGTAGCTAAATGACGTCGACACTCTTTCCTAGTTACGGTTTCGCTCCGTGGCGGCTGACATAATATCATCATGTGCTGATGAATTCTTGAAATATTGAAATACGTTCATTTACACAAAGTGTCACCTGATACCTATGACAAACATTGCAAGCAAGCACGTGTCAAATGATACATGTTCTTGTGTTCGGTTCACGAGTATATATTTACATTCAACCTGTAAAGTCCTTATGTAATCCTATTAAAAAATATGCAGTCATTTGCCGATGAACCTACACTTCGAATCTGGATTTAACCAGTTCGGATTTCCCCGTGCTATCCGTGGACTTCTTCAAATAGACTACATCGGGCACTTAACACTAAGCTCCCATTGGTCGACGGTAATATGACACTAGCGGAGTGATACAGACCCATAGGTCGTTGCCATCGCGTTGCTATGTGTGTAAATGGGTTAAGAAAACAACCCCGACCTGTAATTTTAGAATGTGCTTTGGCAATAGATATTCAAGCTGCACTGTTATTTGTTTGCCTTGTAAGTCATTTCCATTCACAGAGAGAAAGTTTATTGGAAAAAATCCTGAATTTTTAATACAGTTACAGTACATGTAGTTGGGACTACTTTCTCACCATATTTAGAAACTGGAATGGCTATTACATCGACATTACATCTATCAAACCTCTTTTACCGGTATATGATGAATTCTTATACAGAAAAACAAATCTGGCCAATAAACACATTAAATTGACAAGACAGAAAATATAAATATAAATATAAGGAATAAACAACATCTCTTTGCCGCTCATGACGGTATGACTACATTAGCTTCGGGGGGTAAATTTATCGAAAACGCCCTTCGGGCGTTTACGGAATTTACCCCCTGCGAAGCTAATGTAGTCATACCGTCATGAACGTCAAAAATATGTTGTTTATTCCTATAAAATACTATTGAGCCAAAAATCGTTAGGATATTAAACTGTTTGTGTCTTTTTAATGTAGCACGAAAGTATTACAGAAAGTTACTTACGAAGCTCTCTGCATTACGTTTATACTGCATTAGAATATCACAAGTTTGTTTGTGTGTGTTTAGACTTGATCTGAATGTCGCTGGGTACAGCAAGTACAGTGGAGAATCTGTTATTCTTTCCCAATAAACGCGTTTACGCTAAAACTATTATTTGCAGTGCAAACAGTTTGGAACCAGATCAGACGCCGGGTAACCCGGCGTCTGATCAGGCTCCAAACTGTTTGCCACCAAGATAAACAAGAATTATCAGAATTGTCTAAAAGTTGTTCTTTTCTACGTTTTAGTGCTTTGCGTTTGCGTACGTTTGCGTTTAAACGGGAAGAATAACAGATTCTCCACTGTACTGTAATGAATTGCAGTATTGAAAACCAGGGTCAAATTTGATCTATGCTGATAATAAATAATTCAGTTTTTGACGACCATGAAAAAATATGATACTGCGGTTAACTATTGATATATTAAAATCCCATTAACCTTTGCATTGCCAAGAATTTGCAAACAGTTTGGTTCAAGATCTGACGCCGAATTATTACGTGTCTGATCAGGACCCAAACTATTTGAAAATTATTAACTTTTTTAATTCAGCCATTTTGTCACAAATCAATGTTTGTAAAAACATATTGTTAACTACAAATGGGAAGCCTTTCACTTATATATATCTGTCCACTTTAAAGGTCAACTCTCCAGCTTTTGAATAGCTACAATGTGAAATGCGTAAATCTTTTCCGATAAATGCGCTTACATTAAAAAAAATTTCCATTGCAATCCAGACTGTGTTAAAATAGGTCGTAAACAGTGTCAAACAGTTGTCATTTTTTCTACTATTTATTCGCATTGCGTTTCTTTTCGTTTTAAATAACGGAAAAGAATAAAGTGTTATCCTCTGTTTATAGCTAGACTTGTGCAGCACGTGTAGATGTTGATCTATGTATGTATTGATATTTTAAGCTACATGCAATATTCCAGATATGGAGAGTTTTCGACAGGACATCAGAAAATAGACAACTTCCTGCATAACTGTTGTTGTTGTCTTGAATATAACTGGCATCTGTCTTAAACGATTGCAAATAATCAACGTCTATTTAATGTCTTTGAAACCTCTCTACACCGGACACCTTCTAAAACAATCTTTCCCAGGTTCTGAATGGTTCGCTTTTTAGAGGTTTTACTTGGCTGAAGCAACATTTATAGATTCAAACAGTTTTTGTTATACAGTAAAACCTGGTTTATCAAACACCTGATTTATCCAGAAAAGTGCTTTATCTGACAATGATTTTCGGACCCAAGTGTCGAATGGTATACTTTAGATTTGTATTTCGAACACGTTTAAGTCGTATATCCTCTGGTGCATTTCTATACCTCAAGCTCGCATAAGTCACGTTTTAGATATCAAAGTTGGGCTGTATACATGTATCTGAATTCTACTTCAACCGGCACACTAGATATACGACATAATCAGTTGGTACCGAAGGATGTCGGATAAGGCAAGTTATAATACATATACATGTATATCACAATTTGAAACAGCTACCGGTATCTAGTCGATTTAGACTCTGTAAAGTTGCAATACGCTTGGCGGTCATTCCTTAATAAACTTGTTACCATGGATATCTCTTAAGACTGCTTAATGCAGAAAGCAGATCAACGGTAATGAGAAAGCTCAATAATGAGTTTCTGCTTTACTCTTGTTCTTCATAAAACGGTCTCCTTTCCGTTAGGCTGACTAATCATTTTTTCAAAGGTCGATATATCATACAGTACTCCTTCCCTTCAACGGCCACAAACAACTATTCCCTCCTTACATCGATCCTTGTCGCAGTTCCCTAAACAGGACAATTATATCCAACCTATTCACGGCTGCAATGTCGTCTACTTAAAATTGTCATCTGCTGCCTTTCTCAAAGTTACATAATTGACATTATGACAGAAAAAACTTAATTACAAGTGACAAACAGCTTGAATTCAGATCAGACGCCGCGTCGCGTTAATTTCCCTCCCTAGAATGACTCCCTCCGAACAACGCACATAAGATGTGTCTCCGTTGGGTGTCGTTGTAGAGAGGGAGTGATGTTGTTTGTGACTTTTTACTGTATTGAACACATGTATCTACCAATGATTAAAGATATTGTAAGGCAACTTTTCTCGGCAACTACATGGTATTGGTGTTCAGATAGACAGACGGGTAGACAGACAGAAAGACAGAAATGCATTTTAAAGATGCTCTACAATCAAAACATTGACCACTAAGTTCAGAGACGTGGTAAACTTACAAACTTCATATTTTCTAAACACAGCGTTCCCTCTATACAACGACCCTCTCAACAACGACTCCCTCCTTACAACGACCCTTGCCGCAGTTCCCAAAACAGGACAACTGTCTGACACTTTTACTGCTGCAATATCGTCTGTTTAAATTTGTCGTCTGCTGTTTTATCTGAAAGTTACGAATCTTGATAGAATAAATATAATTGTAAGTGACAAACAGCTTAAATCAAGATCAGACGCCGCGTTACGCGGCGTGTGGTCTGGATTCAAGCTGTTTGCAAATGTTAAGCCAAGTCTTAATTTTCCCCTCCCTAAAACGATTCCCTCCGAACAACGCACTCAATATGTGTCTCCCATTGGGTGTCGTTGTAGAGAGGGAACACTGTAGTTTATCCGGACGACATTGACCAATGAATGGTGGTTCTTCAAGTCTGGTATATTTGCTCTCGACACGGCAGGGAGTTAATTTAGATTTATTGCTTTTTGCCAGATGAACCAAATTTTAATGTGGTCTGCTAAAGATATAACCTTATATCCGGAGATCGGACATCAATTAATTGTTTTAGCCCCCCCCCCCCCCCACCAAGTTTTCCGCCGCTTCAGCGTTCCCTCCATACAACGACCCTCTCAACAACGACTCCCTCCTTACAACGACCCTTGGCGTAGTTCCCTAAACAGGACAATTGTCGAACACTTTTACTGCTGCAATATCGTCTGTTTAAAATTGTCGTCTGCTGTTTTATCTCAAAGTTACAAATAAGTGTACATCTTGATAGAATAAATATGATTATAAGTGACAAACAACTTGAATCCAGATCAGACGCCGCGTTACGCGGCGTCTGGTCTTGATTCAAGCTGTTTGCAAATGTAAGCCAAGTCTTAATTTTCCCTCCCTACAACGACTTTCTCCGAACAACGCACTCAATATATGTCTCCCATTCGGAGTCGCTGTAGAGAGGGAGCATTGTATTCGTATTTGGTTTTCACTTATTATAGTTGATCAACATCAAAATACTGACTATCTCAAGCATAACACATGCATTGCGCAGACTTCAAGCATTACTAATTTACATTTTAACCCCTCTCATTGCCATGGCGGCATCAATTCTGCATAATTGAAGCCTGCCTTTACTTCTCAAATATATATATATTTTATTTAGATATTTTGACCATGGAAATATTGAAACGAATGTCAAACAGTATGGATCCTGATTCGCGTTTCGCGGCTTATGATCAGGATCAAAATTGTTTGCCACTTCATTTGAAATTTCATCAGTTAAAAATCAGACGACAATATGGCGGCGAAGGGGTAAAAATCTAACGAAAGGGTTAATCGTCAAGGACGGCTTACGTCGACTTTGAAAACAGTTTGGAACCTGATCAGACGCCACGTAACTGATAGGGATCCAAACTGTTTAACTGTTATATATAAGTTTGCCTAAGTCAGAAATGTTTAACATTATAAAATATATTAATAAAACCAGACAATTCTTTTAAGCAGACGATATCATGGCGCAATGTTTTCGGTGGGTTATTACGTCACAATGGCAGTAAAATGTTACGTGTATCGATAAGAAGGTTTCTCTCAAGGAAAAAATAACTGTATTCAATTTCTCTATATAATGCTGACATCGTCTTCACGCTACACACGGGTTTATTGGAATTATGAAACCATTCAAATTATGCTACTTTCTAATTCTAGGGTTTGAATTATTTACGAGATAACTTGGCATCAGTGGCATTCATAATATGTGTGTTCAGTCCTTCTTTAACAACCAATGAAACAGACAACGTTTCATTGTATTTAAACAGGTTTTCGCTAAAACCAGCATACAAGAAAAGCAGAAGGCTATCTACTTTACGTGCATCCTGATTTTAGCAACCATATATTCTAAAATCCGTTAATAAACCTTCTTTTGATTGGTCGAAAATGCAGGAATTTACTGTTAATCTTTCCAATCATCGATCTCATTACATCGGACTATTGGTGCATAGAGATTATGAAGTCTGTCTCTAAACTGGCATCTGCTAAAAATGTTAACAATACGATGTCAATGCCATGATGTCGTCTTTAAAAAAAAGACATTTAGAATTTCATGTTAATTTAGGCATTTGTCTGTTGCAAAATCTGGAAGAGTTTCAGTGGGTTGGGATCCTGGTCGGGAACCTAGTATATCTGGACCTATGCTTATACATGTATAAAGCATTTTGAGATGAGCCTGAAATCGATCTTAAGCATTTCATTGGTCATTTTTGAGCATTTTTCTCAAATCTGTTCAATTACAAGCTTGAGAATGGCCACAGACGCAACTCATTTTTTTCAAAGTATAACCATGGAGCATGACATCTATGTCTAAATTGTTAACAAAGAAGAAGAAAAAGAACGATTATTTAACTTAAACTTTACAATTGCTCGTCATACATACAAATACATATAAATATTTACAATAAAGTATGTGGTGAAATCTGATATACAGATCTAAATCTGTTTAATTTCAACCAGAATTGTGAGAATAAATTAATATTTATATTAATATGATGGGTGGTCTCAAATGCATCTACAGTCGAACGATCTAAGAAAAGGGAACGTGGTTGTCAATCGTTTATTAAAACTGGAAATTAACCTCGCTTATGTATCTTATGTTTCTATGGAAGGCCGGTGCGCCATGCTAAATGCTAAATGCAAATTGCTATATGCGAAATGCGAATTGCGAAATGCTTATTAGATACAAAACTCTATTAGGGGTGTTAAATAATATTGAATGCTAAATGCGAATTGCTATATGCGAAATGCTAAATGCGAATTGAGAAATGCTAATTAAGTACAAAACACTATAAGGGGGTGTTTAATGCTAAACGTGCAATAGACTCCTCGTATAAGCAATTGATCATTGACATATTCAACATACAGACAACTCATTTTATTGACATATTTGACAAGCATACAACACATTTCAAAATATTAATAATTCCACCATAATTCTTATATAAGTCACTACTTTGCCGGTTTGGTATAACAATCATACCACTTTAAACGTTTAAGATAATAATGGGACCTATTAATGAACAATTTGGATTGATATTTTAAGGTATTGTATGTATGGACCAAGGCTCTGAAAAATAAAATACATGTACGTTCATATGTTTTTATATATGAATACATATTATACATTGTATAAAATACTCCATCAGAAAGATTAAATAGACTATATCATTATATGATTGTGTTAAAAAAAATCCGACCGTCCGTCCCTAATTTTTTGGGGGCATGTTATAGAAAACACGGGTAATTTTTTATTTGGCCTAAATGCGATCTGCTAAAAGCTAAAAGCGATTTGCGGAATGTCAAATGATTGAGACAATCCGCTTTTTGAAGAAACCGCCAAAGCATTTGGTATTCTGTGCAAATAGCATTAAGCATTTGGCAAATATCTATATGCATATGGAAGGCCGGTGCGCCATGCTAAATGCTAAATGCGAATTGCTATATGCGAAATGCTAAATGCGAATTGCGAAATGCTAATTAAGTACAAAACTCTATTAGGGATGTTTAATGCTAAAAGCTTATTTTTAAAATGCCTATGGAAGGCCGGTGCGCCATGCTAATTGCTAGTTGTAAAATGCCAAATGCTAAATGCGAAATGCTATCTGTGAGATATTAAATGCGAATTGCTATTTACGAAATGCTATTTGCCAATGCCAATGCATATAGATATTTGCCAAATGCTTAATGCTATTTGCACAGAATGCCAAATGCTTGAGCGGTATCTTCAAATGGCGGGTTGTCTCAACCATTCGCTTTTAGCTTTTAGCAGATCGCATTTATGCCAAATAAAAAAATACCCGTGTATTTTCTACCATGCCCCCCCCCCCCCCCCCCCCAAAAAAAGTAGTGACTTATATATGGTGAAATTATTGATATTTTGAAATGTGTTGTATGCTTGTCAAATATGTCAATAAAATGTGTTGTCTGTATGTTGAATATGTCAATGGTTAATTAACTAGAAGTCTATTGCACGTGCCGCAAAAACGACTGTCACATGTGCCGCTAAAATGACCGCCATTCGCCGATACGTTTTTCGAAAAATAAAAAGAAAAGTTTAGGGTCAGAGGGAAAAACTAGGGTCGATCGAGTTGGTGGAAACAGAGGTATTTTTTGTTTGGCCTTAGTACAGCAATTCGCATTTGGCATTAAGGAATTTGCGAATAGCATTTTTGCAATTCGTATTCATCAGTTTTGCAATTCGCAAAAATGGCATTCCGCAAAACGCATTTCGCAATCAGCATTTAGCATCTGGCATTTATGGAAGGCCGGTGCGCCATGCTAAATGCTAAATGCGAATTGCTATATGCGAAATGCTAAATGCGAATTGCGAAATGCTAGTTTAATACAAAACTCTTAAAATGCTAAATGCTGATTGCGAAATGCGTTTTGCGAAATGCCATTTGCTAATTGCAAAAATGCTAAATGCGAATTGCAAAAAATGCTATTCGCAAATTCCTAAATGCCAAATGCGAAGTGCTGTACTAAGGCCAAACAAACAAAAAAACCATATGTTTTCGGTAACCCGACCGACCCTAGTTTTTTCCTCCGATCCTAAACTTTTTTTTTTCATTTTTCGAAATTAACCATTGACATATTCAACAGGCAGACAACACATTTTATTGACATATTTGACAAACATACAACACATTACAAAATATTATTAATTCCTACTATTATATATAAGCCACTACTTTGCCGGTTTGGTATCCCAATATTGGTTAACAATCATACAGATTTCAATGTTTAAGGTAAATTTGGTTTTGGGGCCTATCAATTAAATTAATAACAATTTGAATATAATTATATATATGATTGTGTTAAAAAAAACTAGGGTCGGTTTGGGTACCGGAAACCGAGGTATTTTTGTTTGGTCTTAGTACAGCAATTCGCAATTGGCATTAAGGAATTTGCGAATAGCATTTTTGCAATTCGCATTTAGTATTTTTGCAATTCGCAAATGACATTTCGCAAAACGCATTCGCAATCAGCATTTAACATTTGGCATTTTACAAATAACATTTAGCATTAAACACCCCTAAAAGAGTTTTGTACTTAAATAGCATTTCGCAATTCGCATTTAGCATTTCGCATTAAGCAATTCGCATTTAGCATGGCGCACCGGCCTTCCATACATTGGCATTGGTAAATAGCATTTCGTAAATGGCAATTCGCATTTAGCATTGCGCAAGTTATATTTCACAGATAGCATTTCGCATTTAGCATTTGGCATTTTACAACTAGCAAATTAGCATGGCGCATCGGCCTTCCATAACATTTATATAATTTCATGTGAAGCGCTTTTGAACGCACAACTGCTGTGTGAAAAGAGCGCTATATAAATCGGGTTTAACAATACTAATAAATGCTAAATGCTATTTGTAAAATGCCAAATGCTAAATGCTGATTGCGAAATGCGTTTTGCAAAATGCCATTTGCTAATTGCAAAAATGCTAAATGCGAATTGCAAAAATGCTATTCGCAAATTCCTAAATGCTAATTGCGAATAGCTGTACTAAGGCCAAACAAAAAAAGACATCCGTTTCCTGTAAACCGACCAACCCTTGTTTTTCCCTTCGAGCCTATACTCTGTGTCCCCCACTGCCTCAAGGAGACTTGGTTCGAGAAGAACAATATCAAGATACACGTATCTTTATAATAATGATGACAAAACTATTTCAGATACTGAATAATACTGAACAACTTTTCTGACATTAATGCATGTATGAACGCTCGCTGAACCTAAAATAATTTTAACATTTCAACAACGTTCAAATTTAAATATACAATTCTAGTTTAATATCAAACTTAGCCCATTATTTTACATGTTTATTCAATCGCGATTTTAGCCAATAAATTTCCTTTTATG
This sequence comes from Gari tellinella, assembly GCA_922989275.2. NCBI lineage: Eukaryota > Metazoa > Mollusca > Bivalvia > Cardiida > Psammobiidae > Gari > Gari tellinella. The sequence continues at coordinate 56,092,043 of OV277866.1, forward strand.
TAACTTATTTTAGGTATTGGGTCTAAAAATAGACTTTAATATTAACCCGTACAGGTCTTTTTGATATCTCGAGCTGGCTTAAGTCGAATATAATTATATGTATTTTAAAGTTAAAACCTGACTGTGTCATGCTTTAATTTTGAAATACAAATACGTTCCACTTAAGTGAGTTCGAAATATCAAAGTTCGAGTGTACATCGATTTTCAGCACCGTGTTGAGTTTCAATTATTTTTTATATACAAATTATTTTATTAGTATTTTATTTTTATTTTGCAGGAAGCTGAAGAAAGTCACAACCTTGACAAATTCCGAGAAGCGATGACAGTGGCCGTACAACGGACCAACGTGTTTGAAACTATTCTTAAACGCTTTCACGATTCTTTATCAAATTATTTGTATGTGATCGAACCGAGTAGGGAGATAACCGATGCATTCCAAATTAGTAAAATTGCGCACGTGGAGATGACAATCGACACACCCACTCTTCCGCCATTTTTAACTTCTAATTCAGAGAACTCCGAATCTGAAAACGGGTCTATTAGAGCAGAATTCATACACTGTACAGAAGGTGATGATTCCAAAACTCTTACACAATGTGCATTTAGTGGTATAACGTATGTTAGCAAAGAAAACATTTTGGTTACAGACTGGACAAACGGGTTCGTGAAGCTCTTCAACAAATATGGCGTCATTGCTGATAAAATGGCGTTTGAGGAGAGCCCATGGGATGTTGTGTCTGTCTGTGAGGGTCGGGTCGCTGTTACTGTGCCAAAACTCAGAGCCGTGTATTTCCTAGAGTGCGACCCGCACCTTCACGTCACTGGGTATTTCTCAACTGACTGTGAGTGTTTTGGAATCGATAAATCAGGTGAAAATTACGTCATAACATGTGATCCTTGGAGCAATTTCCCGTCTGTGAGGATATTTACAGACACCGGAAAGTTGCTGAAAGTTCTCGACATAACTCCGACAGGCAGGAACCTATTTAAATGCCCGCTTCATGTCTGCGTGGACTATTTCAACACTGCGATTTTTGTTTCCGATTCCTCCGCCGATTGTGTGTTTGTGATCTCACAGAAGGGGAATGTATTGTGTACATATGAACACGGACTACTTGAGTACCCGACAGGTCTAGCCGTAGATAGAAATAATAGTATCTATGTCTGCTGTAAAACATATTCCAACATACACGTAATAGACGGCCGTGGGGCATACCAGAGAATAGACATGCGGGCTAAAGATGGTCTTCACAGCCCTCGGGCAATTTGCTTCCATCCGTACGGTGATGTCATGGCTGTGACGGACTTAGAGGTTTCGAACTCCAACGGGTTCATAAAACGATACCTCATATGAATAACAGTCGTATACGATTAACGGTCAAACTTTTGTTAAGCGGGCATTCTTTGAACAAGCATGCAGGACATTTTTTTTCTTCAAAAAATTGGGAAGGGGTCTTAGCTTTTCATTTTGGGAAATTAAAGCGCGATCTTCAGTCAAATTAGGAAAGTAAACAGACTTTCAAGACACTTAAAAACTAAATGAAAGTCTGCATAAATACAGTAAATGGATAGTGTTTAGCTCACCTGGCACGAAGTGCCAATGTGAGCTTTTAGGATCGCTGTATGTCCGTCGTCTGTCAGTCCGTCTGTCCGTTCACAATTGGTTCGTTAACACTCTAGCGGCTACAAATTTCATCCAATCTTCATGAAACTTGATGACAGTGTTTGTCTTGATAAAATCTAGGTCAAGTTTAAATGTGGGTTATGTCCGGTTAAAAACTAGGTCACTAGGTCAAATCATAGAAACACATTGTTAACACTCTAGAGGCTTCAAATCTCATTGGATTTTAATGAAACTTGATCAGAATGTTTGCCTAATTGATATCTAGGTCAAGCTGTTCGAATATGGGTTATGTCGGAATCAAAATCTAGGTCACTAGGTCAAATCAAAGAAAAACATTGTTAACCCTCTCGAGGCTACAAATCTCATTAGATCTGAATGAAATATTGCCAGAATGTTTGCCTACATCAAATCTAGGTCAAAATCAAATGTGGATTGTGTCTGGTCAGAAACTAGGTCAAATCATAGAAAAATCGTGTTGAAACTCTAAAGGTTGATTGTTGGTCATGTCCAGTCGTAATCTAGGTCACTATAGGTCACGTTTTACATGGAGTACCAGGTGAGCGATTTAGGGCCATGGTGGCCCTTGTTTTAATTTGATAATTGAAATCAAAGTTTTTAACATTTAAACAGGACTGGTAATTGAAAATGACACTTCTTATGTAGTTTTATCCTCAGAATATGTGCTTTATTTCGTGAGAATCATAAAAGCATTGTATATTTGGAGAAGTATTTCTCTGTTATAGGCCCCTGTTACAATGTATAGAAGGTAAAAAAGCCCTGGCATAGAGATCTTCTTTAACCCTTTCATGATCAAATTAATCGTGAGAGTTTACCCCTTAACTGCCATATTGTAGTTCGCTTGAATATTGTTGTCTGCAATATCGTTTCAAAGTTAGATTTAAGGCAGTATTACTGACGTTATTTCAAAACAAGTGGCAAACAGTTTTGATCCTGTTCAGATGCCGCATTACGCAAAACTGTTTGCAAATTCGCTTTAAGACGCCATTGAGAGTGAAAGCTTAATGCCTCTCGTCTTCAAAAACAGACATTAGTAATCAGTGTAGGCCCATCCGGGACAAAGGATGGGTTGGGAAAAGGGTTATTTGAAAACAGAGTTATAATGAAGCAAAATTCTCCGTTATTTGTCATGCATTAAGCTGGCATAAATATGCCTAACAGAAAGTACAAACAAATTGATACTAAGCGACGACCATTATTATGTCAACTTTATGTCAAGTATTATGTCAACTTTAAGCAGTACAAATTAATGCAGGTTCGCTGTCTTTAATGTGCGCTTCTAAGCTTCATTGAATGCCCGTTAAACACAGTGTCTGTTGTTGATCCCTTCTTATGCTGAATATTCATACACAAAACTCAACCTACTTTGAATATTCATATACAAAACTTCACCATTTTGAACTTACAAATGTACATGTATATAATCTCAATCTTTGACGAAAAACTAAAATATATCCCCAGCAAATAGTTCCTAAGAATAATTTCAGACATATCCTCTACGAAAACAGTGTAGCCCTAGATCAGACAGCTCCTTTAGGAGCTGTCTGATCTAGGGCTACACTGTTTTCAAAAAGCGTAAAAATATGTTAATAGCAGAAGAAGGGTAAAAATAAAACAACATGTATTAAAGAGGCTCGCAACCAGATTTAGCATTAAAGTAATTTGTAAAATATGTCAAACGCTTATATAAACGGGTAAGAATTAGTTTAGGATAAGAAATAAAATGCATTTTCAATAAAAAGTGATCTGGTTGGATCCCAACCCGGGACCCTCCATGTGAGGACAGAAGCAAAATAAGTCAATCCCTTAGCCCACTCGACCAGGGGCTATTTATATCTTTGGAATCGATTTAACGTACTTCAGCATGTAGCGATGGAGAGTACATAATTCGACTCGGGTTTATGTCTGAGCCCGTGTTCAATTTTTGTTGCGTCTTTCGACGCAACGGATAAAACGGTGGAAAATATCTAAAAAAAGGAAGATTTGAAGACTTTATCTTCAGGATGTTTTTAGACTGATAATATTTTTTCTAATACCAGATGCACGATATTGCTACACATTTGGTTTCATTTGAGCATTTTCTTTTATTTTTGCAAATACACCACCCGGTTGCGAGTCACTTTAAAACATCAGATTATATTAGACGAGATGAGATAAATGAGACTGTTGGTCTCATTGCGTCATCGATTAGGCTATGTTATGTGTCTGTACGTCCTGTGAACGCTAGGCTATGATATTTTGTTGTATTGTTTGTTGATAGAAAGTTGAAAATACTTTTAAAATCTGGTGAGTACTGAGTTACTTGGCGTCTTATCAGGCCACAAACGGTTGCTATGGATATCAGTTCTGGAGCAAGAATGTATGTTAGGAAACAATACGGTTTTCCTAGTACATGTATATATCCTAGTATATATTCTCGGCAAGCGTTTCTTTAACCATTTTACTGCCATAGGCGAACAATTTGGAACCAGGCCCCGAGGTTATAAAACTTAAAACGAACTCTGTGCTCAAAGCTCAGTTTCGATAACATGCTCTAGTTTTTACAAAACACGTTTTATTTGATTTTTGTAAACTCATTTGGGTACATTATTACAGTATTATTATGTATGCAAATACTAGTTATAAAATGAAATGTTTGCAGAAGTGTTATGAGCTGAGAAAAACTCTGAGTTTTGAGCACAGAGTTCATTTTAAGTTGTATAACCTCGGGGCCTGGTAACTCGGCATCTGACCAGGAACCAAATATTTAGCGCTGGTTCAGTCAAAATGTCAAACATTTGAATTTTGCACAACGTTTGCAGACGACAACCTTTTAGCAGACGATATTTTGATTTCGAAAGCCAAAATGGTTAAATAGACTAAAATGTTTCGTCTGATTTAACCATTTTAACTAATTTATGCCTGGATATTGCAATAACCTCTCCCTATGTGGTCCATTACAATTAAACAAGGGTAATCTAAGGACACTGCAACGTTTTTCCATGCATCAGAACATTTCATATACAATAGCAAACAGTGCAGACACTGATGAGACGCCGCGTAACGCGGCGTCTCATCAGGGTCTTCACTGTTTGCCAATGTCCCCTTTAATAGACACTAGACTTAAATGAGATAATAATGTGGCCTGTGCTATTGTTTCAAAACAATATCAACTTATAAGAAATTTCGAATTGATGATCAAACAGTTTTGAACCTGATTAGACGCGGTTGATCAGGGTAGAAACTGGTTGCAAAGTCGACTTAAGTCCTATATTTCGGCAAATGTGTAAATAATGGCCACGGTGAAATGCCGGGTGTAACGCAGTAGAATGACCCACCCGTGCAAAGGGACCCGGGTCTTTATACTACGTAGAGAAATGACCTCAGACCGTGAGGGGTTCATTCTACTACGAGTCGATGGGTTCCTTTTTCTACGGTCTGGTGTCATATTTCTACGTAGTAAAATGACCCGGGTCATTGTTCTACGTAGTGGCATGACCCATGGGTCATTTAACAGGGGTGGGTCATTCTACTGCGTTACACCGACAGCTGGCGGCTATATGGATTTTATTATTAACTTTGATGATACGCGACAAAGGTTCTTTTATAAAATATTTAACATGACAATACTCATATGAGGTTATAAAGGGTTTGTGGAGAATTCGATTAACAGTATGCTGAAATATATTCAGTTTATCTACTATTATCTGGGGTTCTGTGTAGATTTAAGTCAACGGGTAATCTAATTCATGTAATTCTTAAACCCATCTCGATAGACTTTGCATTATATAGACAGGTATTAAAGGTCGATATACTAGTCATTCTTTCTATCTTTCTTTGCGATAAATTATTATGCTTTAAGGTACTTCGCATGTGCGCTTAGTTTCCATACAATTGTTATGAAACTTTTCATGAAGAATGATAATAGGCTTAGAATCAATGTGTGAAACTATAAGCAAAATCTATCGTGTGGTTTGTCTTTAAGGTCTCTTTTTCTGACAAAAACCTGGAATTTTGATGATTTTATTTTTCTCAAAAATGAATAAAGCTAATGACTATTAGTCTGGCCCAATAAGAAGTCCACAACATTCATTACAAGAAAAGCTAAAAACATTTTGAATAAAGGTGTTCAGAAAGATGTTATCAGCTATTTAAATTTTGCAAAATGCTAAAAAATTGAATTACAAAAAACTGACTCGTTCAATGTATATATTTTTTCATTTATTTCAAATATATGGTTGATGAAACAGTTGGTCAGAAAAAATTAGAAAATATTACAGTCAGGATTTGTTGTTATAACAGATTTTCTTATTAAAATGGGGGCAATTTGAAGTTGAGGTACAGTTACTTACCTTAAAATTAGAATGCGCTATTATTTATTCACGGACTTGCATACAAGGTTTATTCTATTGTTTAAACATAATGTTGATCTTGAAAAGGTTGACGTATTGATAAGCTTCAATGTGTGGCTTTATAGTTCGATCAAATCGTGTACATGCATACCGATTTTATTGACTTGTAAGTCATTAAATTAAAACGTACATTGAAGTGGACATATAATTGGACCGTATATAACATCACTTATTCTAATCAACAAAGACTAAACATAACATGTCCCTTGATTACTGCGTTATGGATTGACAAGTCAATAAATCGGACACTTAAATTTTTTTTTGGATCGGATGGGTCTCGAACCTATGACCATTGAATGTTTAGTCAATCACTCTGCTCACTGCGCTATGAAGGATTATACTAAATCGTATCAACATTTTCCTTTATATAAATTTTCTAGTATAAGCACGTACGGAAAAAGTCTATGTTGCCAAGACGCATATCCGCTCGCCCGCAAGACCGACTTCCGGTAGCGAAAGGCCTTAAAGTAACCCCTCTCTTGAGCATAGCAATGTAATGTGTATAACTCTATCTTCATTTGGAATACTTCAGTCTATTTCTAAACCGTTTCAGTTGGATGGAAATCATCGAAATGTTCCGAATGATTTCTATCACGCGCCAGTGAGAAATACGGATAGACCGAGCTATTTCGACAATTCAAAACAACACGTTGTTCAATGTCAGGGCAGGCTATTTATCAAAACATGATGAAACTAAAGTATAAAGCTCATATGGGAGCTTTCTGCCTTACATTTATTCTGTTTTAATAATTATTCTTTTTCGTCTCTAACAATTTAAGAGCATTATTAAATGTGGCATTGATATCGAGGAGAGTGTTGTTGCGTCCATGTCAATTCTAAGTTATCGCGACAATCACCACCTACGGGACTGAAAGCTAATTGTTCTTTCTATCTCTTCGTTCGAGTTTAATAACAGTCTTTGTTCATCCAACCTATATCATCTAGTTCAATAGCCTACTTATGTGTTGTTGCAAATTCCCTAAAGATAAGAGAAATCGACAGGATTAGTCTTCCATTTTCCGACTAACCAAACGAACTTTTGTTTCATTATATTTTGCATTATAAACGGCACGACATTTTTTTGTTTACATAATTCTCTAAAAAAAATAATAGGGTATGGACTCTGGATTAACTCTTTCTTGAGATTTTTATTCAATTTCGAACTTCGTTATCTCGATCTCATTCAAGTTGAACTTTTCCCTTTTTAAAGTTAAATCGTGGCTTAACCACCTTTTAACTTTAAAAACCCGGTTAAATATGGCTTTATGAAGTTTCGTTTAGTTCCACTAAAATGGATAAATACGGCTAAACTCGACTTAATAGGGTTCGAAAAATCGAGGTTTTCGAGAAATTTGAGGAGTTGAACTGTTCCACCTATCGAACAGTTCGAGAAACCGAGGAGTTCGAATGATTGAGTTTAGACTGTAGATATTTTTTGAGAAATTAGAAGTTTAAGAGAAGAAAGTGATAACAAGAGCAATGATGCATACTTTTGTAATCAAGTGTTAAAAAGACTTTAATTCTGCCGGCTATGACAGTAAACATCAGCGAAACAACATTAATTGTCACCTAGCATGCCATACTCACACAATATTTTAGTGTGCGAAATTACAACAAATACATACAAAATTACACTACTTCTGCTTTTAATTCCCCAATTTAAATTTAAAGTAATTGGATTTAAGTTACAACTTTATGAACGTCAAGCTGTGACTGTGTTAATAAGTATACACCACATTTCCATCACTAAAATACTATTAATTATTGTTTTGTTTGTATGTATATATCTCCATAAAAAATGAACACCTGATTCAGTCTATACAATTGTAAATGGATGTCAAATGCCTATATAAACACATAAACATTAGTTAGGAAAAGAACGTATGTTTAAAAAGGCCGATTCAATTAAAAAAATCAATGTGTGTGGTTAATAAACAATACGTAGACCTCAGGGTTGAGATATGTAACCTTTTTCAGTACACCATAGCATGTTTCTAGTATTGGAGATAGGTGACCACTGATAGCAGATTGAAAGTAAAGCAGAATGCGCCTTAATGCGCATTCTGCTTTACTTTCAATCTGCTTTAAGCTTTCATCTAATAAAATGTACAAAATTTTTTCTTCAGTGTAAGAATACACCAAAGACGTAAAAAGGCGTATTTATAGTGTAATGGGTGGGTTGCAATAAAGAAGGATTGGACACGGGAGAAACAAGTTTGTGTCCGGTCTAGAGAGAATTCCGGTATTTAGAGGTCCCGGTTAAGAGGGTTTTGACTGTCCATGTAAACTGCTATCATGAACAAAAGCTGTCTTCGTGTTGTTACATGTTATATAGTAGGGAATAAGTTAATCTTTCTCATTTAAACGAAACTAAACATAAAAGCAATATAAAATAACAAATTACAGGTTTTTGAAAACATTGTCGACTTATTGCAATCTGAATGGCAAACAGATTACATTGTAGAACCTGACCAAACACCGAACTTCAGTGGAGAAGATATTACTATTTCCCAAAAATATTTCTTTTGCAAACAGTTTGGAGGTAGATCAGAGTTCGGGCAATCCGGCGCCTGACCAGGCTCCAAACTGTTTGCCACGTAGACAAAAAATTAACATATTGTCCAAAAATATCATTTTTTACATTTTAATGCAATGCGTTTCGTATGCGTTTACACATGAAAGAATAACGTCTTCTCAACTGTATTCGGTTACTGATCTGGCTCAAAGCTGTTTTTAGTGAGCATACATGTACACGTAATTGTTTTAGCACAAGCGCATAAACTGGGAAAGAATAACGTTATTCCTCCTTTATTAAGTTTGTTTGTGTCCCGGTAACTGTTATGTTATATGCATATAATTGTGTTTTGAATATACTGTTATTAAAATTGAATTGTTTAGAACCATATTTTTGTTATCGTTGTTGTCATTCCGTAGACCACTTGCAACGTGCAGCCGTTTCCATGACCAATTAACCCCTTCAATGCCATGACGTCTTTATTTTTTAAGAAATATTGAAATGAGTGTCAAACAGTTTGAATCCTGATTTGACGCCGCGTTACGCGGCGTCTAATCAGTATTTAAACTGTAGCAAATAACCGTTGCACTCGGGGTAAGGCAGTGAAGGGTCTGTTATTCTTTCCCAATAAACGCATTTACGCTAAAACTATTATTTGCAGTGCAAATAGTTTGGAGCCAAATCAGACGCCGGGTAACCCGGCGTCTGATCAGGCTCCAAACTGTTTGCCACCAAGATAAAAATGAATTATCAGAATTGTCCAAAAGTTGCACTTTTCTACGTTTTAGTGTTTTGCGATTGCGTTTCGTTTCGTTTAAACGGGAAAGAATAACGGATTCTCCACTCTTACCCTTTCATGGTCAAATGTATCGTAAGGTGTATAACCCTGCATCGCCGTATTGTCTTCTGCTTCAATATTGTTGACTGCAATATCATTTCAAAGTTAGATGTAAGGCAGTATAACTGACTTAATTTCAAAACATGTGGAGTATCAGAGGGGTATCTATATAGGCAAAGGAGTTTATGTGTGAAACGTCCCGAGTTCAGATCTCACTGACACCGACAGCAATTTTTGTGACTTCTTCTTTTTTTGTATAATTGTATACTCCCACTCCAATCAATAAAACGAAAATTCAACAAATTATGAACACCTCGGCTTACATATGACGAATCAAATGCTTGAGAAGACTTAATGCCCAACTCAAAAGCTTTATAACATCGGACACAGGCCTCCAATATGCCCCGGGCTGTTTGCAATGGACAAGATGGGTTTTAACTTCAATGCTTTTATTATTTTTTGGAATGAATAACATCTTTTTCGCTGTATTTGAATGTACTCTTTTACCGTCGTGTCGCCAATGCCCGCGAGAGTTGGTGAAACATTTAGATGTCTGTCAAATGTCTGGTTTATTGTTTTCATTATTTCTAGCGTAATTATTGTGTATCGTAACCATTCGCCATTTCAAATGTCACGTAAAAACTGCACTCAAGTGGCTATTGAATGTAAAAAATGAATGACTACAGTTCAGTAAACGTTATTCTTTCCTATTTAAACGCAAACGAAACGCAAACGCATCGCAGTAAAATGTTGAAAAAGCCAACTTTTTGACATTTTTGCATGTTCATGTTAATCTGAGTGGCAAACAGTTTGAAGCCTAATCAGACGCCGGGTTACCCTGTGTCTGATCTTGCTCCAAACTGTTTGCAATGGAAATAAATAGTTTTAGCGTAAACGCGTTTATTGGGAAAGAATGACGTATTCCCCTCTGTAGCTCTATGGAGTTGTGAATGTTTAATGAGTTGTTTTAATTTACGTCCGTTTCTGAAAACTCTGTGCATATTTTGACCCTATAGAGAGTGGAAAGCGGGTACAGACGAACCCGGGGTATCACCTTCTATTTTTCGACAAAAACACCATATGTATATGCACTGGACCTTAGTTTAAAGTCTCATTCGAAGGACTTGTTTCACGGAAGGGGGATCGAACCCACGCCCCTTGGGTGGACAGTCGTGCTCATTTATTATCATTTTTGTTTGTACAGATTTAGACGGATTATCATTTACACCACATCTCAAATGTTTCAACAAACCTATACCAATACAAAGAAGTGGGAATAGAAAGAAATAACGAGACATAACTGACTTACAGTCAGACCCTGTTAGATAAGCCTTTTAAACCAAAAATTGTTGATACATGTATAGTTAACTTCTTTATTTACATCAATTTTTGTTTTATCAAATCACATTTTGTAAATTTGTCTACAGTAAAAACTACTCGCGGACGTATAACTAGGAGAGTATGAATTTCCTTTGATTATTAAAAGAATTCATATAGATCTTTAAAAAGGAAAATGAAGTAACATGTACGAGGGTGCTTCAAAAAGTAGTGTTACTTGATCAATAACTACGAAATAATTCGCGCAAAATGCATGTGTGATATATCTTTTTAAAAAGCATTATTTGCCTACACAATGGTATAATGTACGATAATACATGTATCAAATAACTCAATAAATCACAACATGAACCTAAATGATTCCTACTCGAAGACACTAAAACATACAGTGGAGAATCTGTTATTCTTTCCCGTTTAAACGCAAACGTACGCAAACGCAAAACACTAAAACGTAGAAAAGTACAACTTTTCGACAATTCTGATAATGCATCTTTATCTTGGTGGCAAACAGTTTGGAGCCTGATCAGACGCCGGGTTACCCGGCGTCTGATCTGGCTCCAAACTGTTTGCAGTGAAAATAATAGTTTTAGCGTAAACGCGTTTATTGGGAAAGAATAACAGATTCTCTACTGTAGCACTTTTCAGACATTATTTTCGGAAGTACATGTAGTACCTTCTTAAAAAGTACAATTTCTAAAATTTGTTTTTGAAACATATCAGTTTATATCTGGATTTTTTTGTAAATAAAATTTCATTACAACTGAAAGGCTTAACTTTCCTAAATATCGGCGTCTGATCTGGCTCCAAACTGTTTGCAATGGAAATAATAATGTTAGCGTTAAACGCGTTTATTGGGAAAGAATAACGTATTATTCTATGTATAATGTTTAAAATAATTAGAAAATGATTTTTTCTCCATTGTACAAAAAACAGACTTTCTACGGGAACTTTCCGAAATACCTTTGTCCCGTACAGTGGAGAAAACGTTATTGTTTCCCGTTTTAAACGCAAACGGAACATACTTAAATATAGAAAATGGTGACATTTTGACAATTCTAATTGGAGGTAATTAAGTTATAGAATGGAAAGAAAAACAGGAGATAAATAGCGAACAATCTGAAAGCCATGTTTCTTTTAAAATGACTTTGATAGTAGGGATTGTTATTGTTTATATATCCCCTACAGATAACTTCTAACGTGAAATAATGTTCTATAGAGACTGAAACCCCCGGATTTGACCTACCCTTAATAATAAAATTGGACTTTGCTCAACTTGAGAGTGGAATTGTTCCGATTAAAACGCCAGAGGTGAGTGAGTTAATATAGTGGAGAAAACATTATTCTTTCCCTTTAAACGCATTTACGCTAAACACTATTATTTCCATTGCAAACCGTTTGGAGCCAGATCAGACGCCGGTTAACCCGGCGTCTGATCAGGCTCCAAACTGTTTGCCACCAAGATAAACAAGAAGGATAAAAATTCTCCAAAAGTTGTAATTTTCTACGTTTAAATGCTTTGCGCTTGCGTTTCGTTTGTGTTTAAACGGGAAAGAATAACGTTTTCTCCACTGTATACACATGACTGCACGCTATAACACACTGTCAATGATTTATAATTCACTGCGAGGTGTATCAATAGACACAGATCACCGCTTCAGTTGACACCATTGCAAGGTGGAACTAAAAAGAATACATAGATTATTAATGACGTTTTTTAGAATCCAGCCCATAGTTCAGACAAGTCATACATAGGTTTTTTTCATAACATGTAGATCCTAATCTGAATGAGCGTGCAACTACAGTTGAGAAAACATTATTCTTCCCAACAAACGCGGTTACGCTAAACACTATTATTTCAACCGCAAAAAGTATGGAACCAGATCAGACGTCAGGTAACCCGCCGTCTGATCAGGCTCCAAACTGTTTGCCACTCAGATTAAAACATCTAGTCAGAATTGTCGAAAAGTTATCTTTTTTACGTTTTTACATTTTATTGCTTTTCGATTGCGTTTCGTTTGCGTTTAAACGGGAAAGAATAACGTTTTCTCCACTGCACGCAGAGCCAGAATGCATTTGACACACTTTTTTCAATGGCATGGTGATTTATACCTACCGTAAGTTTACCGGTATAATATTTTCTATTTTAACCAATTATACTCCTTATATTCGCCTGTTCACACATTTGATTTATTTTTCCACTGAGGAAAAGAGTTCCACTTTACAATTTTAAAATCATGAATACATTTGTATGTGCCAAGACAACATACCGATATTTCAAAGTTAAAACACGGCTGAGTCACAATTTAACTATGAAATACTTGTAAGTTTGACTAACCCTTGAACCCACAGTCTGTGTCTGGTATTGAGGGTAGGTGACCACTTAAAGCAGGCTGAAAGTAAGGCGCATTCTGCTTTACTTTTAGTATGCTTTAAGCTACAATCTGCTAGAATATAGAAATATGTCTAAATCATACCGGTATTCTTGACTGTATAAATTTGACCTGATTTCCTCAGTGTAGGAATAAATTGAAGGCGTAAACATGTGTCTACAGTGCTCCCTCCCTACAACGACATCTAATTGGAGATATTGATTGTGTGCGTTGTTCGGAGGGAGTCGTTATAGAGAGGGAAATTGGTTTACATTTGCAAACAGCATGAATCCAGATCAGACGCCGCGTTACGCGGCGTCTAATCTGGGTTCAAGCTGTTTGTCACTCGTCATTATATTTATTCTATCAAAATGTCCACTAACATGTTCATTTGAGAAAAATAGCACATGACAAATTTAAGTAGATGACATTGCAGCCATGAAAAGATTGGACATAATTGTCTTGTTTGGGGAACAGCGGCAATCGTCGTTGTAAGGAAGGGAGTCGTTGAATGGAGGGCCGTTGTACAGTGGAGAATCTGTTATTCTTTCCCAATAAACGCGTTTATGCTAAAACTATTATTTCAAATACAAACAGATTGGAGCCAGATCAGACGCCGGGTAACCCGGCGTCTGATCAGGCTCCAAACTGTTTGCCACCAAGATAAATATGAATTATCAGAAATGTCCAAAATTTGTTCTTTTCTACGTTTTAGTGCTTTGCGTTTGCGTACGTTTGCGTTTAAACGGGAAAGAATAACAGATTATCCACTGTATGACGTCACCAATGACGTCAGAATAACAGATTCTCCACTGTAGAAAGGGAGCACTGTATGAGGGTTAAGCGAGTTTGAGTTATCGAGGCTCGACTGAGTTTTCAGCCGTTGATTATTTAATTTTAGATATTACGAGTATTATGTTAAATGCGTGCGATCGTGCCAATTATTCATCGTACTAATTCCACGCACTTTTCACCGTTTTTTATGGAGTAATTAAAATGGAAATTGAGATCAAAACTATCGACTCCCACCCTCTTTGCAGAGGAGATATTTTCGGTAAATAAATAAACAAAAACATTTCCTACCAGGATATGTACTGTTCGTCATTGTAAAAAAAAAACGCCCTTAAATAGTTTCAAATGGACTGTACATAATTTGAAAGGGACATTGTCCATTAAAAGTAGTAGTCAACTACTGACAGTAACAGGGATGAATGAGGCATCCCTTTAAGAACAAACGAGACACATACTCATTAATGTGAATAATTAAATGGCATGGCATGGCATCACGTTTGCACACATGCCGCTATGTTTAAATTTTTATTTCAAAAACGAGGTTTCCAATGACAGCTTTGAGTTTCATTTAAAAAAAAGTTATTTAATTGTTTATATATTCAGTCATGTATCTGAATTGCCTGTCGACGAGGGTAAATATTATTGTTATACAGTGGAGAGAACGTTATTCTTTCCCGTTTTAACGCAAACGAAACGCAAACGCAAAGCACTAAAACGTAGAAAAGTGCAACATTTGGACAATCCTGATAATTCATATTTATTATGGTGGCAAACAATTTGGAGCGCTGATCAGACGCCGGGTTACCCGGCGTCTGATCTGGCTCCAAACTGTTTGCAATAGAAATAATAGTTTTAGCGTAAACGCGTTTATTGGGAAAGAATAACGTTTTCTCCACTGTACCTACATTGCAAAGAAAAATATCGTTTCTGATCGGTTAACTAGCGAGAGGGTTCTTATTCTTACAAAGGTATCTAAATTGAATGCAATTTACCGCAAACAGTTTGTTTATTGCTGCCAGGGTACAAAAAGAGATTGTGATTTATCGCCAATAGTTTGTTTATATTATATGACTTGACCTCACCTAACTCATATATCCTTGGAACCTTTAATGGACAATTCCAATTTCCAATCAAGTCTAGTCTTCTAGGTCAGTGTAGAAAAAGCGATGGCAAAATTCTAAAAAGCAAAGATTAAGATATTTTTCTCGATTATGTTTGTCTATACGGACCATGTTTCTTAAATGCCATATGCATGATACTGTCATGCATTTGCTTTTTGCTATTTGCCATTTGCCTGTATTAATATCTGAAATCCAGAATATCAAACCTCCATTCCCTGCCCGAGTAATCCCGAGTGCAACGTCATTTGCCAACAGTTTGGATCCTGATCAGACGCCATGTTACGTAGGGTCTGGTCAGGACACACCCTGTCAGACACTAATAACAAAATGTCATCATTTAAAATGTATTTAATCTTAAGCTGATAGATGTAAACAGAATTTCTGCCAGAAGTCGGATGTTAAACAGACGACCTTCTGACAATGAAAGGGTTAACCCCTTCACTGCCATGACGTCATCAATTTTAAACAATTGCCGTCTGCTTTCTCCCCCATTTAAATTCAAAGTGTATGCATTGTGACGTAATAAATATTGTAATAGATGTCAAACAGTTTGGATTCTGATACGCGGCGTCTGGTCAGAATCCAAACTATTTGCAAATAAAACATCGTACTCGGGGTAAGGCAGAGAAGGGGTACAGTGGAGAAACCGTTTTTCTTTCCCAATTACCGCGCTTAGGTTAAAATATTTATTTCCATTGCAAACAGTTTGGAGCCAGATCAGACGCCGGGTAACCCGGCGTCTGATCAGGCTACAAGCTGTTTGTCACTCATACTATAATTATAGTTCGTTACCGTCAAAATGTCATCACTTTCTACATTTTAGTGTGTTGCGTTTGCGTTTCGTTTGCGTTTAAACGGGAAAGAATAACGTTTTCTCCACCGTAAAGATCACGCTACATTGGTCAACTTGACTCGTTGATCATGGATTTATAGTCCCTGTGGATATATGCCCCCATATATTATTCACATTTATAACTATAATTTTTACAGGAGTGGTGAATGTATATTACTTCATTAATTAGTTTAGCTAAACCCTTTGATTCTACTTTGTTGTCAATCATAAAGTTTCCTACATATTGTCCTCTGCAGAACTATCAGATTTGGTGCATTTTCGAACTTGCCAACATATCGATACGAGTGTCAAACTGTTTTAATTCCGATCAGGTACCTAATTAATGTGTGTCTTATCTCGATTCAAACTACTTAAAACTAGCTAATATCCATATAAACAAGGAAATTGTGTTTTCACAACATTCGATTCGACCCCACCCCTAGAGTATATATACACAAGTAAACAATGACAAAAAAATATGAAACAGAAGCTTTAATAAAAATTTCGTTAATTCAAAATGTAAACACATGAAGATATGAAAGATGAAAAAGGCGGAATATGCATAGAGTGCCAGTTCAAACATCATCGACAATAACAAAATGCTTATTTATAGTGCTCTACTGGCATTTAATCGGAATTAAAATTGTTTTCATAGGTCTATTTAATTAACTTAATTTCTGTTGGTAAATGATTAAATGTTGATATACTGATTTAAACCGAAACATTTATCTTAGATCCTTACTGAACTCGAAAGAAAAAGGAGGTTGACGGCTTTTTCCAGATTCTCAGAATAAGTCTTATTGTATTCAAATTCATTCGATGTCTATAGATCGATACGTATTCAGACTTTTTTTACTTTCGCGCCATTAAAACAGTCAAGTGATCGAATTCAAATAACCAACAGAGACATAAACATGGCGTCATTTTCATAAAACTTCGTACGACAAATGCTGTCGTAAGTCAAAACTTTAAAATACATTTAATTTCTGATTTATCCGTCTAATCATGTCTTGTGATATCTCTTTGGAATCGTCTTGAAAAGACGATTCCAAAGAGATATCAGACGACATGATTAGATAGAAAAACAAATGATAAGTGAGACTTTTATCATTTGACTCACGACAACATTTGTCGTACGAAGTTTTATGAAACGGAATATACAACGAAATCAAATTATATGTTGTTTTGAATAATATAAAAAACGATAGTCTACGGAGATCGAACGGCAATTTTCGTCAAATGACTACCCTTTCCGAACGATGCTTTAGCAAGGGTCGAAACGAGTCGTCAGTTGACAATTGGCCGATGGATCTCCGTAGAGTACAGATATTGACGAACATTGGCACAATCTCATTACATGTAGGGGCCCTCAACCTTAAACTAGTTTTCTCTCTCACGTTATTGTAGTTTGGATATTTAGACATCGGGATTTAATTATTAATACAAATGTACAGTTGAACTTCGATATCTCGAACTCGGTTACATGTATGTCGAACACGTTTTAACTTTGAAATACGGATATGTTTGACTTAACCGAGCATGAAATAATGCAATTCATGTGTCGAAGTTCGACAGTATCTACTTATGAATATGGTTCTGTTGCCAATCGAGAATAATAAGGTATAATTTAATGATTTACAGTCTATTGTCCAATAATGCAAACTATCAACGCTGTCTCATAACCAGTACAGGTTACAACATTTAACGCATTAACCCCTGAAACGTTCAATGGAAAAATCCTGTTTTCAATTTAGTCTAGTCCATTTATATATGGCTGACCTTTTAGGAGCGTTTTCTGACATACAGTCGAACTTCGATATTTCGAACTCAGTTAAGTCGAACATACCCATATTTCAAAGGTAAAACGTGGCTTAGCCACGATTTAACTTTGAAATATGGGTATGTTCGACTTAACCGAATATGAAATAATGCAGTTCAAGTGTCGAACAATCGAAAGGTCAAGTTAAGCGAGTTCGAGATATCGAAGTTCGACTGTATATTGCAAACAGGGCACTGAGGACAGACTCTGATCAGAGGACTCCTTTAGAAACTATCTGATATGTGTCTTCACTGTTTGCGTAGGACAAGTGTACGCTAAACAGAACAGAACAGAACACTATTTTATTTCTTTTGGACGTAAACGATATGTTTATCGTCCATACATAGATACAAATATAAAGTAGTCAAAACCATCAATATAATTCTTATACAATCATCATATCAAGCATGCATGTGAGAGTATCTGATTATATGTACACATCATTAATCATATTTGTTCTTATTTTCATTGCGCATTTAATATAGCAAACAAGTTTGTTAATTTGCTAAACAGGTAAACTGTTTGCAAATGACGAGTACACACGGCGCTAGGGTTGAATATGTTAGATGACCATGTGACCTAAGAGTCACGACCTACAGCGGAGAGGTAGGTTTTCTCTGTTTAAATGCAACTAAACACAATGCAGTAAAAGTTAGGAAATGACAGGTAAATGTATAGTGCAGTGGGTACCGTATTCCTTCCCGTTTCAATGCAAACGAAACGCAAATGCTTTGCATTAAAATGTTGGAAAGGAATTTGTTTTGACAATTCTGACTAATCATGTTACTTTGAATGCAAACAGTTCGGAGCCTGATAAGACGCCAGGTTACATGGCGTCTGATCTGGCTCCAAACTGTTTGCAATGGAAACAATAGTTTTAGCGTATACGTGTTTATTGGGAAAGAATAACGTCTTCTCCACTGTAAACCTTTCTATTACATCCACTAAATTGGTGAATTATTTGGTATGTAAGACAGTTGACTGCAAACATCAAGATAAAAGTGAAACAGAAAGCTCCTTTCTGTTTTACTGTCACCTTGCTTTAAGCTGTCACTTGTCTTTCATGCAGTCATTTAAGCCTTCTTTCTATAGTGTTCGTAATAGAAAGGTTTTTACTGTACATGAAAAAATGTTGACAATTTTCGCGTTTGTACGAAAAACATTTCATCCAGGAGATTAAGGCTCTACTTGCACTTTTTATTACTCCGGTAGAAATGAATCGAAGGAAGTTCCGAAGTTGTCATTTTCTTAAGGTTTTTACATCTAATTTGCGTTTCGTTCATTTAAACGGCATTCAACGATGACTTTGAGACTTTGAAGCATCTATTCGCAATTCAAGACATGGTTCTAGTGTAACAGTTTCGATTGCTCATTGGAGAATCTTAACTCATTTGTGCCCACGATCCCATATATGGGACATAGGCAAACAGTGTAGACTCTGATCAGACGCCACAACTGCGGCGTCTGATCAGAGTCTACACTGTTTGAAGATAGGAATTTCAATATAAAACAAAATGAAAATGGAAAATTTTGACCAGGCATCCCTTTGATAAAAAATGGACTAATCCAATATATAAACATGGAAAAAACCACTTGGTATAACTTGGTTAATCTCAACTCAACTCAATTTTATTACTGCTTGGGTTCATAAATTACATGAACAGCAAAAGCATCAAATAATATACATACATGTACATAAGTTATAAATAATATCAAAAGTGGGTGTGCCCGTGAGGTCTAATATAGGTTGAAAGTACTAGGAAACGACTACTTAAAATAGTTCTATTGCATTTAAAGAAAAGTCTATCCATCAGTTTAAATCTTGACCAGTCGTCTTGTTGAATGGCTGCTCTAGATTTAAACCGTCTTTCCGTTTTTATATTTTTGAAAAAAGGCTTATATTTTGTATTTTTGTATTATGCTAAGCATCTAAATTAAATGATCAATAATCTAAAGGTAGGTTGGGTCCATGAGAGAAATATACTGCTTATTCTACAGATTGGGACTTAAATGTAGTATACGCATTCATCCCTGAAACTTTTAATGGAAAATCCAGTTAAAAATCAGTATAGTCCATTTTTGACTATTTAGGGTTGATTTTAACAATGTATTTCAAAAGTATAAACAGTGTAGACCATGATTAGAGGGCTCCTTTAGCACGGCCGTCATCCTGAAACTACGATAACAGAGGACAAATACGATAACAGAGGTAAACAGAGAGCACGCGCTAAGGGTAAGTTCCTCAGTGTTTTGCAACTTATGTTCTGTAGAGAAGATTTTGAGACATGAAACATAACGGGATCGATAAATAGCATTTCATTTCACGTTGTGAAGACAGACATGCACGGGGAAAATGTGGCTTTCTGCCAAATTTTGAGAAAAATTCCTCGAAAATCAGCCTCAACTGTGTACTGATGTGTTATTTTGACCAAATAATATTTGAAATGAAAGTAAATATATCGCTGTTCTTCCATTCAGTAGAGTAATCATTTTGCTTTAAACTCTAATACTTTGGTAGCAAACACTAATGTAGGAATGAAAATAGAGAATGTTTTAGTGGCTGGTATGTGTGGTTTTATGGGCACTACGATTGCCGAGTGAGGGCACTTCATGTAACAGAAATTTTAACGAAATGGGCACTATGATATCAGAGTTTTATCTAAATCATTAACATGTGTTTCGTGGATTATTACGCTTCTTACCAAGCATTGTAACGCACGAATATATTGAATAGTCCAAGGTGACACATGGGAGAAATATACACCTTAAGTTAATTGGAAAGCGACAGCCAAATTAACCCTACACGTTCTAAAAGTAGCATGCTGTAGAAGTGAATGGAGAAGTTGCTACAAAGTATAAGTACACTGTTGGTAAAATACTAAAATATTGATACTAGGGTACGTGTGTTATATCATGTGTTGATGGTTCTTGTTTTGTCTATACAAATATGTTTCATATTTTGTCTTGCAATTGTTCCATTGTTCATGTACACTGTAGTTGGGAGGGTCGAATTTAACTTTGTGAGGCATTGTGACCCGACCTAATTTCCTTATTTACATGGAAATAAGATATGTTCAAACTACATGTAGTAGATGTAGATAACTCCAATGCAGGTACACTGTATTTAAAATTTACTCTCACACATACGGGTTTACGGAGGGTACAAGGCAATGACTAATCTCATGTAATATAGGAGTGCACGAAACATATTTGCTTCAACAACTGAAAATCTATGTACCTTCCATAAATACACTTTTAAATGCTTTAAGTGGGCACCTGTCTTCAAAACTAGAAACATGCTATGGGGTAATGGGTTAAAACAATAATTTGTGGTATATTTTGTGTCAGACGTCAAAACGAACAAAAAACAATGTCAAAAAATCGGGGGTGCCGCCCCAGATGCACCCCCCAATGAAGAGAGGCCAATGAAGAGTGCCCCCTTCCAAGTTTGCTTCCAACGGGCCTGCTATGTGCGATGTACGGCTGAGTGAAATACGTCAAGGCTGTGTTTAATTATCAATCGCGTGTATGCCTATACCTCGCTTGCTACTTTCATTTTCAGTTCTTTTTCAGTAAAATCGGTCCACTACAATTCTAACCTTTTTATTCGCCCCGGCGACATGCCCTTCGGAATAATTTGATTTGCAGCGAACTGAACCAAAAGCTTGCTGTTTCAGGTCATGTTCAAGTATGTATTAGTAAAAGTGCTAAGTACCTTGATTTGGAAATACATTACACATTTCCGGTCAACTGTTCGGTAACAAAGAAAGTAGTTTATATTTAACGAAGCGCATGTACCATGCGCAGATCCGGGGTTAGGTTGGAGCTAGAAAATCCCAGTTCAATTTTTGTATAAACAGAACTGAGAAACAGTGCATAGTGTCGCTTTTGATACATAGACTGTGATCATTATATAGAGAAAAACGGTACATTCCATTTTTTATTCTATTTTGCACAACTTTAAAATGTCACTATGTTCACTTTATTTCCCAATTGAGTTTTCAAAACAGCCTCAACAATGGATAAAATCTTAATCTGCAACTACACACCTGCGTTGTAAGGTAGATGTATTGACTTGAAATCACATGCAATTCCAACAAGCAATGTAGTAAAAATACTGTATCTAATAATTGCTAATTACTCCTCTTTTGATAACGACTATTTTTTTTATTCTTTAAACAGTGTTCTGGAGAGAATTCTTCATTTCTGGTTCACTAAAAGAATATTTTTATCTGTTATAAAGTGTCTTATACTCTGGAATCTAAGTGTCATTACGAGTGAGA
Source organism: Gari tellinella (assembly GCA_922989275.2). Classification (NCBI taxonomy): domain Eukaryota; kingdom Metazoa; phylum Mollusca; class Bivalvia; order Cardiida; family Psammobiidae; genus Gari; species Gari tellinella. The sequence continues at coordinate 56,113,983 of OV277866.1, forward strand.
TGCTCGGTTATAGAAGTGTCTGTGATAATAACGAACCTTATTCTTTGTACCTTTGAATTTCTTAGATTACGCTGATAAACTACAACTATTACATGCTCTATCGTTAATCGACATATCCATCTTTTACTTAAATAGGTAACATTGAACTACTATATGTTTTATCGTTGTTAATTTATCGGAATATGTATCAGTATCCATTTGCTACTGCTTTCCGAGAGAACTTACTCAAAAATTGCCAGATAGCTATCGTTTTTTTCGTGCATTTCTGTCTTCACAGTATGAAAAGATATACCATTTATCGACCGCTACAGGTTTCATATCTCAAAAGCTACTCTACAGAACATAAGTTGCAAAAAACCGAGGAACTTACCCTTAGCGCGTGCTGTTTGTTTACCTCTGTTATCGTATTGTCCTCTGGTATCATAGTGTAGGGATGACGGCCGTGTTTAGGGGGCCCTCTGATCAGGGTCTAAACTGTTTGCATGTGACAGGTGTAATATTTACAGGTACACGTTTGTCAGGCTGTGGCCCCAATGTGTGATTCACAGGATAGGTTTTTGTATACATGAACAAGGTTATGCTTTTTCGACATCAGAGGAAAAAGTCCCTATACACTTGACTAATTATATGAGTGCATTTGCCAGACAACCGTGGTAAGCGGCCAATTTATTTATGCTAGTTGATTTTGAAAGACATGTGATTTCTTCATGTATGACAAAGGTAAAGCAGAAATCGCGTTTGGGTGCTTTCTGCTTTCCTTTGTCATGTATTGAGCTTCACATTGAATTTCATGTATTTTTATTAACCCTTTCACTCCCAATGACGTCATAAAGCGCATTTGCAAACATTTTGAAAACGCGGCGTCTGATCAGGATCAAAACTGTTTTCCACTTGATTTGAAATAACCGGTCGGTTATGCTGCCTTAAATATAAGTAACGATACTGAAAACAATATTGAAGCAGACGGCAATATGGCGGTAAAGGGGTTAAAGCCCTCGCGAGATATTGATCGAGACAGGGTACAGTGGAGAAAACGTTTGAACGTTATTCTTTCCCAATAAACGCGTTTACGTTAAAATGTTTATTTCCATTGCAAACAATTTGGAGCCAGATCAGATACCGGGTAACCCGGCGTCTGACCAGGCTCCAAACTATGTGTGTCACTCAGACTAACATGATTAGTAAGAATTGTCAAAAATGTCAGTATTTTCTACATTTTAGTGTGTTGCGTTTGCGTTTCGTTTGCGTTTAAACGGAAAAGAATAACGTTTTCTCCACTGTATAATCTTTTTTGGATGTTCGGTTTATAGACGTTTGACTGTTTTCTAGACCAAGTCAATACACGTGACAATGCATAAACAGCCATTCAGCAAATGTAAAAATGTCAAAGAGAATGCTTTATTGCTAAAACATCAATTATCAATTTATTGCCTGCTTTGAAATTGCATGTCGTCATTGAACTCTTTTGCGCCCTGTGGATTCGTCCATGCTTTTATAATTGAATTAGTTCATTTTTATCTAAAGGGTGATTGGTCTAAATTGTCATTTTAAGTTTTGTTTTATATTGAAATAATATCGGCAAACAGTGTAGACTCTGATCAGACGCCGCATTATACCGTGTCTGATCACAGTCTACACTGTTTGCCCAGTGTAACTTCAAATGGACACTTCCTATTTCGAATGAAGTTTAGTCTGTGTTTGGCTATTTATTAGTTGTTTTCAAACTTTTTATTAAATAACAAGCAGTACATAAATTGATCAGATGACTTACAGGAGCCCTCTGATCTGGCTCACATTGTTTGCATAGGACAAGTGCACTATTCACAAGTCCTTTGTTTGTAAAGGACGCATATATTCGCTAGGCGTTACGCAGAATAGTGGACACGCAGGTGGCCCACTTGCTCTCAATTTCGAGCATTAAAATAAGAAGGGCATTTTTACATAACTTGTAATAACTTTTTTTCTGGACAGATATCGTTCCTGTGCAAACGGCCTGTGTTAGCTTAAACATTTTCCTTTATGATGGAATTTGTTTTGAAAAAATATTTTAATAAGATTTTGGTCCTTTTTTAGGTTTAAAAAGACACCTCTAAATCACATTAAACAAAGAGTAAAATGCTGAAAATAAGCCTCGACACGGATAATATAACACGACCTTGTGCATTTATACAAATCGATATCAATTCTGTGCAAACGGGCTCGTATACTTGACTATTTGTTCTTTCTTTTGATATAAATTTAAGAATTGTAAGTTAATGTTAATTTGGTCCTTTTTCAAATTGAAAATAAAATTAATATGTTCAAAGAGTCGTCGGGAGTTTCCGTAAATACCGAGCGGTAAGAGCCGAACATTGACGGGCACGCAAGCTAGCGTAGGACAGTTTATCGATAATCTATCGGTGTCCACTATTCTGCCTAACGGATTAATAAGTTTATCAAGTTCAAGTTCGTCGTCCGCAAAGGTAGACCTAACCCTAATCAAACAGCCAGGGCTGCCATTTCTCCGGATTTTTCCTAAATCTCCGGATTTTTTCCCAGTTGATGGTAGCTTAAAGCAGGCTGAAAGTAAAGCATAATGCGCCATAAGGCGCATTCTACTTTACTTACAACCTGCTTTAAGTAGTCGCATGTAACAAAAAAACAAGAAAAGGGCTATAGGGTAAAGATACGATTCGTAAAATCGCACTTGAAAAATGCAAATTTGGAAATCTTAGGATTTTTCATGTCAACTTATGGCAGCCCTGAACAGCGTAGAACCTGATAGGACTGCAGCATCTCACCAGGGTCTGTAGTTTATGGTATGTGAAATGATCCGCGGTATTAACAAACGCTGCAGTGTCTTTAGACCTACCATCAGTATCCATCATTAAATATCAGTATATTGCTGATATGCTAATAAAACTGAAACTGAATTAAATCTAATCAAGCCATTTCAGTGTGCCCGTTGCATGATTTCCTCGAATACAACACTACTTTATTTGACTGTAGATCTACCTAAATAGTATGGCATAATTCCGTCATTTTAACCCTTTTCCCAATAGACTATTTCTAATGTTGAAGACCTGTGAGCACTTATACAGCAGGATGAAAGTAAAGTAGAATGCGCCTTAATGCGCATAATACTTTACTTTTATCCCGTTTTAAGCTGTCATCTGCTGAGATATAGGTCGGAACTGCTTTTCAAATTTGATTACATTAATAATCCGAAATAGTAAAACAATGGACAAGACAAATTTCGAAACTGCCATTGTCCATAAAAGTTACAGGAGGGTGGGGGATTAAAGGTGTACGTGGTACCAGTCAGTTTTTCTAACAATTGAAACAAATGCGGTTTATTTCAACTGTCAATATTATAAAATGATTTATTTGTTTGAAACAAAAAAATCAACATCAAAGCCAGTTTTTTAAATATTGACGAATTGATATCTATATTGTTCAAACGAATCAATTCAATCAAATTCGGAGGCAGGGCATACAATAAAAACTGTGCCAAGCGACATCCGTTGGAGTGGCATGGACGTCTTTAAATACAGGTGACTGTTTTATGCTGGTCACAATTACATGTAAAACAGAGTTCGTCTACAAGAGTTTTATGCTTTAACTTTGTTCCGCAAATAGTTGCAACCTGCATTATAGTGTGTCACTAGCCCATCTTACAGTGGAGAAAAACATTATTAGTTCCCGTTTAAACGCAAACGAAACGCAAACGCAAAACACTAAAATGTAGAAAAGGACAACTTTTTGACAATTCTGACTTTTCATTTTTATCAGAGTGGCAAACAGTTTGGAGCCTGATCAGACGCCGGGTTACCCGGCGTCTGATCTGGCTCCAAACTGTTTGCAAAGGAAGTAATACTAGTGGTTTAAGCGTAAACGCGTTTATTCGGAAATATTGAACAATAATAAGGTTTTCTCCACTGTATTAGTGGCCGCTCAATACAAGCTCTTCTGTATTGTCCTGCTAGAGCCATTGTCTAGACCGAGTTCAGAATGTACGGCTTATGTTATAGTATTGCATAGCAAATAGGGAACGTTTCAATTTACCCATTGGTCCATTAATAAGTTTGTCCTTTCATCGACCTAAGTGATAAATGTTGACTTTGCAAACATTTTAGGTCATGACCGCAGATTAGACAATCCATAACGCGGCATCTGATCAGGATCCAAAATGTTTGATGTTCAATCTTATATTCTGTAACTCAAAATGCCGAAGTTTTAATTCGAGAAATAAAAGCAGACGGCAAGTGTTTAATACTGATGACGTCGCGGCAGGTTAGGGGTTGAAAAATCGAGGTCCAGGACAGGATCATGGGCAATCAGTAAAGTGTATGCACTGTAACCTGGAACAGTTATGTGCTATATTGTTATAACAATGGAACATGCGGCATGCAGACAACCCATAACGCGGCATCTGATCAAGATCCAAACTGTTTGATGTTCAATCTTATATTCTGTAACTCAAAATGCCGAAGTTTTAATTCGAGAAATAAAAGCAGACGGCAAGTGTTTAATACTGATGACGTCGCGGCAGGTTAGGGGTTGAAAAATCGAGGTCCAGGACAGGATCATGGGCAATCAGTAAAGTGTATGCACTATAACCTGGAACTGTTATGTGCTATATTGTTATAACAATGGAACATGAGCAAACAGTTAAGTGTATGCACTGTAACCTGGAACTGTTATGTGCTATATTGTAATAGCAATGGAACATGAGCAAACAGTTAAGTGTATGCACTGTAACCTGGAACTGTTATGTGCTATATTGTAATAACAATGGAACATGCGCAAGCAGTAAAGTGTATGCTCTGTAACCTGGTACTGTTATGTGCTATATTGTAATAACAATGGAACATGCGCAAGCAGTAAAGTGTATGCTGTGTAACCTGGAACTGTTATGTGCTATATTGTAATAACAATTGAACATGGGCAAGCAGTAAAGTGTATGCACTATAACCTGGAACTGTTATGTGCTATATTGTAATAACAATGGAACATGCGCAAGCAGTAAAGTGTATGCTCTGTAACCTGGTACTGTTATGTGCTATATTGTAATAACAATGGAACATGCGCAAGCAGTAAAGTGTATGCTGTGTAACCTGGAACTGTTATGTGCTATATTGTAATAACAATGAAACATTGGCAAGCAGTAAAGTGAATGCACTATAACCTGGAACTGTTATGTGCTATATTGTAATAACAATGGAACATGCGCAAGCAGTAAAGTGTATGCTCTGTAACCTGGAACTGTTATGTGCTATATTGTAATAACAATTGAACATGGGCAAGTAGTAAAGTGTATGCACTATAACCTGGAACTGTTATGTGCTATATTGTAATAACAATGGAACATGCGCAAGCAGTAAAGTGTATGCTCTGTAACCTGGTACTGTTATGTGCTATATTGTAATAACAATGGAACATGGGCAAGCAGTAAAGTGTATGCTGTGTAACCTGGAACTGTTATGTGCTATATTGTAATAACAATTGAACATGGGCAAGCAGTAAAGTGTATGCACTATAACCTGGAACTGTTATGTGCTATATTGTAATAACAATGGAACATGCGCAAGCAGTAAAGTGTATGCTCTGTAACCTGGTACTGTTATGTGCTATATTGTAATAACAATGGAACATGCGCAAGCAGTAAAGTGTATGCTCTGTAACCTGGAACTGTTATGTGCTATATTGTAATAACAATGGAACATTGGCAAGCAGTAAAGTGAATGCTCTGTAACCTGGAACTGTTATGTGCTATATTGTAATAGCAATGAGACATAAGTTAGCAGTTAAGTGCATGCACAGTAACCTGGAACTGTCATGTGCTATATTGTAATAACAATTGAACATGAGCAAGCAGTAAAGTTTATGCTCTGTAACCTGGAACTGTTATGTGCTATATTGTAATAACAATGGAACATGGGCAAGCAGTAAAGTGTATGCACTATAACCTGGAACTGTTATGTGCTATATTGTAATAACAATGGAACATGAGCAAGCAGTAAGGTGTATGCAATGAAACCGGGAACTGTTATTTGCTATATTGTAATAACAATGGAACATGCGCAAGCAGTAAAGTGTATGCTCTGTAACCTGGTACTGTTATGTGCTATATTGTAATAACAATGGAACATGCGCAAGCAGTAAAGTGTATGCTCTGTTACCTGGAACTGTTATGTGCTATATTGTAATAACAATGGAACATGGGCAAGCAGTAAAGTGTATGCACTATAACCTGGAACTGTTATGTGCTATATTGTAATAACAATGGAACATGCGCAAGCAGTACAGTGTATGCTCTGTAACCTGGAACTGTTATGTGCTATATTGTAATAACAATGGAACATGAGCAAGCAGTAAAGTGTATGCTCTGTAACCTGGAACTGTTATGTGCTATATTGTAATAACAATGGAACATGGGCAAGCAGTAAAGTGTATGCACTATAACCTGGAACTGTTATGTGCTATATTGTAATAACAATGGAACATGGGCAAGCAGTAAAGTGTATGCACTATAACCTGGAACTGTTATGTGCTATATTGTAATAACAATGGAACATGCGCAAGCAGTAAAGTGTATGCTCTGTAACCTGGAACTGTTATGTGCTATATTGTAATAACAATGGAACATGGGCAAGCAGTAAAGTGTATGCACTGTAACCTGGAACTGTTATGTGCTATATTGTAATAGCAATGGAACATTAGCAAGTTGTTAAGTGTATGCTCTGTAACCTGGAACTGTTATGTGCTATATTGTAATAGCAATGAGACATAAGTTAGCAGTTAAGTGCATGCACAGTAACCTGGAACTGTCATGTGCTATATTGTAATAACAATGGAATATGAGCAAGCAGTAAAGTGTATGTACTGTAACCCGAAACTGTCATGTGCTATATTGTAATAACAATTGAACATGAGCAAGCAGTAAAGTGTATGCACTGTAACCTGGAACTGATATGTGTTATATTGTAATAACAATGGAACATGAGCAAGCAGCTTAGTGTATGCAATGTAACCGGGAACTGTTATTTGCTATATTGTAATAACAATGGAACATGAGCAAGTAGTAAGGTGTATGCAATGTAACCGGGAACTGTTATTTGCTATATTGTTATAGCAATATACATGATTAATTTAGAGAATTAAATAGGGAAATAGATTGAGTTGGAGAGATATATTTTCAAGAGAGATAAATAAATGTATGAGAGAGAGAGAGAATGAGAGAGAGAGATTGAGAGAGAGAGAGAGATATAAAGATTGAGAGAGTGAGATAGAGAGACAGACAGACATACAGACATACATACATGCATACAGTCAGACAGAGAGAGAGAGAGAGATAGGGAGAGAGAGGGAGGGAGAGAAAGACAGAGACAGACATACAGATAGACAAGCGATCAGACAGTCAGAGAGACGCAGAGAGAGACAGAATGAGAGAGAGAATGACAGAGGGACAGACATACAGAGGCAAAGAGAGACAGGGAAAGAAAGAAACAGAGAGAGAGAGAGCGAGCCAGAGAGCCAGAGAGAGACAGAGAGAGAGAGAGAGAGAGAGAGACAGATAGAGAGGGAGAGCCAGATAGAGACGAAAAAGATGATATAGGGTAAATCAGTGGTTGAAGATGATGATGCCATGTCAGCGAAGGGTTTAAACGGCCGTTCTGGAAGTCAAAAAGTTTGGTACCGGACGATCAGAACTGCTGAGTTACTCTGCATCTCACCCGGGCCCAAACTGTTTGTACGCGGTGTCTGATCTGGATCTAAACTGTTTGTAAATATACTCTAAAGGTATAATTGATAATCTCTTCCTATAGCAACTCCATCCGAACAACACACACAATCTCTGTCTGCCATTGGGTGTTGATGTAGTGATGGAGCACTGCATACGCTATTAGCATTAGTATGGTAAAAGTTCGATTGAACCTTGGATCCCACTTAAGTTGAACCCTTGCGACCAGTATACTCCTCCCTTACAAGCAGTGTACCTGTATAGAGCAAATATGTCCTTTGCAAACATGGTAGACCCTAATCAGTTGCCTTTTGTTCTGGGTCTGCACTGTTTAATGCAATTCTGAATACTATTTTTAACTGCACGAGTAGCTAGCAGTTGGTTACCCGGTTTCTGATCTGGCTCTAAACTATTTGTAATGGCTTTATTGAGTTAAGTACAAATGCATTTATTGGGAAAGAATAACGTCCTTCATACTGTATACCGATTCAAATTAACTCTATTGTTTGAAATATTGAACGGGAATGCAATTAAATCTCCGCCATTTCCCCGCTAATTGCCATCTGATTAGCGTTTTGCAAACAGTGTTATTCTAGATCAGATGCCGAGTAACTCGGCATATGATCAGTTTCTGAACTGAATTAGATTAATTTTCGTAATTTTGGATAAAAAAATTAAAAACCAAAAGGTTACAGACGCATACATTTGAAGCAGGCGGTATCAAATCAGGATCACGGTTGGACAGGTTGCAAGTTGGACCCCAGCTGACATTTTCACCTGTTACCTCACACATGCTCTAAATTCTAGACTACAGTAAATCCCCTGTATTAAAAGACATTATTCTTTCTCGTTTAAACGCAAACGAAACTAAAACGCGTTACAATCAAATGTAAAAAATCTTTAAAATGACAGGTTGTTTTTTGCAATTTTCATTATCCATGGCAGTGTTAATCTAAAGGGCATACAGTTTTGAGACAGATCAGACGCCGGGTTACCCGGCGTCTGATCTGTCTCAAAACTGTATGCAATGGAAATACTAGTTTTAGCGTAAACGCGTTTATTGGGATAGCATGTTTAACGTCCTCTCCACTGTACAATCACTGGCAATATTAAGGGCATTAAAGACTAAAAACAAGATGAAAGTCAAACAGAGAGCTAATACAGTGGAGAATCTGTTATTCTTTCCCAATAAACGCGTTTACGCTAAAACTATTATTTGCAGCGCAAACAGTTTGGAGCCAGATCAGACGCCGGGTAACCCGGCGTCTGATCAGGCTCCAAACTGTTTGCCACCAAGATAAACAAGAATTATCAGAATTGTCCAAAAATTGTTCTTTTCTACGTTTTAGTGCTTTGCGTTTGCGTACGTTTGCGTTTAAACGGGAAAGAATAACATATTCTCCACTGTACCGGAGCTTCATGCTTTACGTCAATATTGCCTTAACCCATTTCTGCCATAAACACGCTTTTCTACGCCTTTAGTTTATTCATCCACTTAAGAAAATAGCTCAACTTCATACAACTTTTTGCGAATATGTACCACAAGAAAAGCTTTCTATATCCTCGCAGATGATAGCTTAAAGCAGGATGAAAGTAAAGCAGAATGCGCCTTAATGTGCATTCTGCTTTACTTTCAACCTGCTTTAAGTGACCACCTGTCTTAAAACTAGAAACAGGTTATGGAGTAATGAGTTAAGCAATAACTTGAAGAAAAAAAACCCAAATAATTAACATCAGTCAATTATTCATATAGAACCCTCTCACCAACATAGGCGACTGAATGTACGATCACCTTACAAACCCGGTGTCTGATCTGGCTCCAAACTTTTTCCAGTTGACATCTTCGTTTTAGCAAATAAACGCGTTTTGGTTGGAAAATAATGACGCATTACCATCTGTAAGCAATGTAATCATTAATACACTGTACAACAGTATCAGAGTTATAGCCCTTGACAACTGTAGAACAGTAAAACCTCTTTATAGTACGACCACTCCATTGAATAAATTATGAGTGTCTACAACAAGTGACTGCTTAAAGCAAAGTGATAGTAAAACAGAAAGCTCCTACTAATACTGTCACCTTGCTTGAAGCTGCCACCTGTATTTTGTACAATGAATGACATTATTTTAGTAGTCGTTATAGAGAGGTTTTACACATCTAGAGTCGAACTTCGATATTTCGACCTCGTTTATCCGATAGTTCGACATATGAACTGCATTTTTCATGCTCGCTTAGCCACGTTTAAACTGTGAAATACTGGTCTGTTCGACAAAACCGACTTCGAGATATCGAAGTTCGACTGTACTTTTATACAGTGGTGAAGACGATATTCTTTCCTAAGAAATGTGTTTATGCTAAAAACTTATATTTTGCTTAACCCGGCGTCTGATCAGGCTCCATACTATTTGCCACTTAGGTTATAATCAGTAGTCAAAATACGAAATTTTGTTATTTTCCCCATTTTTGTGCAATGCGTTTGCGTTTTGTTTGCGTTTAAACGGGTTAGAATAACGTTTTCTCCACTGTTGCATCAAACACACGTTTTCCTGATTACATATCGCACCAGTCACGTTCTCTAGCACGTGTTGTCAATTTCATTTAGTAGTGTTTATTTTATCAATTGTTTCAGGCCGTTGCCTTTCTAATGGATAATACTAGCCTTTTAATTGAACAAAAAATTAATGCAAAACACTATTTGGCCATTTCCGCCAATCGGAAATAGCTCAGCTTGGCGGAAATAACCGAAGTGTTCCGAACAACAAGAAAATGGATGCTTAACCAAGGGTTATCAAGTATAAGATCGTTCTCAAGCATTTGATTGGTCAGATTTGAGCTTTTGCTCAAATCTGGCTAATCAAATGCTTGAGAACGAAATCCAATATTTTCAAACTTGAGGTCTATGGCAATATTGAGTCTGTTGACCTTGAGGTATTTGGCAATGTTGAGTCTGTTGGTATTGAGGTCTAAGGCAATGTTGAGTCTGTTGACCTTGAGGCATATTGCAATGTTTGATTCTGTTGGCCTTGAGGTCTACGGCAATGTTGAGTCTGTTGACCTTGAGGCATATTGCAATGTTTGATTCTGTTGACCTTGGGGTATATGGCAATGTTGAGTATGTTGACCTTGAGGTTTATGGCAATGTTCAGTATGTTGATCTTGAGGTCTATGGCAATACTGAGTCCGTTGACCTTGTGGTATTTGGCAATGTTGAGTCTGTTGACCTTGAGGTATTTGGCAATGTTGAGTCTGTTGGCCTTGAGCTCTATGGCAATATTGAGTCTGTTGAGCTTGAGGCATATTGCAATGTTGAGTATGTTGACATTGAGGTTTATGGCAATGTTGAGTCTGTTGACCTAAAGGCACACTGCAATGTTGAGTCTGTTGAGCTTAAGGCATATTGCAATGTTTGATTATGTTGACCTTGAGGTCTATGGCAATGTTGAGTATGTTGACCTTTGAGATCTATGACAATGTTCAGTATGTTAACCTTGAGGTCTATGGCAATATTGAGTCTGTTGACCTTGTGGTATTTGGCAATGTTGAGTATGTTGCCATTGAGGTCTAAGGCAATGTTGAGCCTGTTGACCTTGAGGTCTATGGCAATGTTGAGTATGTTGACCTTGGGGTCTATGGCAATATAGAGTATGTTGACCTTGATGTATTTGGCAATGTTGAGTATGTTGACCTTGAGGTCTATGGAAATATTGAGTATGTTGGCCTTGAGGCATATGGCAATGTTGAGTCTGTTGACCTTAAGACATACTGCAATGTTGAGCCTGTTGATCTTGAGGCATACTGCAATGTTGAGTATGTTGACCTTGAGGTCTATGGCAATGTTGAGTCGGTTGACCTTAAGGCATACTGCAATGTTGAGTCTGTTGACCTTGAGGCCTAGTGCAATGTTGAGCCTGTTGATCTTGAGGCATACTGCAATGATGAGTCTGTTGACGTAAGGCATACTGCAATGTTGAGCCTGTTGATCTTGAGGTATACTGCATTGTTGAGTCTGTTGACATTGAGGTCAATGGCAATGTTGAGTCTGTTGACCTTATGGCATACTGCAATGTTAAGTCTGTTGACATTGAGGCATACTGCAATGTTGAGTATGTTGGTCTTGATGTCTATGGCAATGTTGACCTTAAGGCATACTGCAATGTTGCGTCTGCTGATCTTGAGATATATTGCAATGTTGAGTATGTTGACCTTGAGGCATATGACAACGTTGAGTCAACTGAATCCGAGATGGTTTATGTCAAATTTACTCGTATTTCTACATGGTTGACTTTCGATAACTCGAGCTCTCTGACGGAGTTCAACTAGTAAAGTAAACGTGACACTGATACATGTAGTTTCTTTGCTTAGAACATAGTTTAGTGTGTAAATAACCAATCAACAACAACAACAAAAACAATCCGAAACAATCAGAAAAATAAAGAAACGAAACAAAACATAAAGGAAAGATTGATTTAGGCCTGGTGCACCGAATTTAGAGATTAGAGTCTACACAGGTTGTTGATATAAATTTCATATAAAACAAAACGAACGTGAAAATTAAGACTTGGAAACCTTTAGATAAAAAGTGAATTAGTCCAATATAAGCATAGAAGTATCCACTTGGCGTAAAAGGGGTTAAAACAGGCCATTTAATGACAATAGAACTGTTGAAACAAGTGGTAAGAATTATCCATTACTTCCTAGAACAACATGGATACATGGTTTAACAACAGTTTAACACCCTTCGAGCCGAGTCCACTGAAACGAAAGTCAGTGTATAGTGTGTCATAGAAAGTGCGGCTTAAAGCAGAATGGCCTTTGACGCTTTAACCCAGTACTCCATAGCCTATTTCCAGTATTTAAATTAGGTGACCACTTAAAGCAGGTTGAAAGTAAAGCAGAATGCGCCTTAAGGCGCATTCTGCTTTGCTTTCAGCCTGTTTAAGCTATTATCTGCTAGAATACAGAAAGTATTTCTTATTATTCTTATTTTGTAACTGTATGAATTGGAAATATTTTCTTCATTAAGGGAATCAATTCAAGGGGTAAAAAGGCGTATTAATGTGGTAGTGGGTTAAACATGTTTATGATATTTGTTTTCTTTCGACATTATGTATACGCATGCTCTATAATTAGGTTTTAAATTAAATACCGTTTATAATGAAATATGGACAATCGAATAAAGTCTTATTTTTTACAGTAAACCATGCTATCATTTACATTGTTTACAACGTTTTACAATTCAAATAGTTTACAATAAATCTCAATTCATTTACAATAGAAAATACTGCATTGGAAGAACCATTATCATACAGTCAAACCTGTCTTAAAGGCACGCTGTTTTTAAAGACACCCTGTCAGATGTGGCAGTGTTTCTCTCCTCCCGATACATTTCTCTATATATTTAACCTGTATTTAAAGGAGGCACACTGTGAGATGTGAAATGCAACACTAAATTTCAACTCCCAACGTAGTATTTAACCTTTTTTCAGAGACACATGTTTTTATCTCATTTTCTTTTTTGTTTAAAGGGACTCGCAACCGGATGGTGTACTTGTCAAAATAAAATAAAATACTCAAATAAAAGCAAATGTGTGGCATTATTTGGCTTCTGACATTAAAAAAATATGATCAGTCCAAAAAAAGTCTCAAGAATCGTCACCGAATCTTAGATTTTTAGATATTTTCCATCGTTTTTCTATACCGACTAGTAGACGGTATAGTTGTTGTTGTTGCTTCTCTACACGGGCTTAGACATAAACACGAGCCGAATTACGAAGTTGTATGCACTTTCGATCGCTACACATTGAAATACGTTAAATCGATCCGAGTTATACGGATAGTTCCGTGGTCCATTGGTCTAAGCGGTTTCCCCTATTTTGCCTTCTGTCCGCCAATGCCGGGCCCCGGGTTCGAATCCCACCAGAGACCAATATTTTTTTTTATTAAAATACATTTTTTTAAACAGAATTTCTTATCCTAAACTAATTCTTTACCATTTATATAAGGGTTTGACACATATTTACAAATTACTATTTTTAATGCACCATCTGGTTGCGAGTCGCTTTAAATTATGCATATTTTACAGTTTATCAAATTAAAAAGTCTCAAATTCTGATAACGTTACATGATGCAAGTTATACATGTTTATAAAAGTTGTCTGATCTGAGTCCAGACAGTTTAAAACTCGTTATCAAGACAATATGAAGCTTAGTACATTATGAGTATTGAAACTTAGGGATTTATGAAAACTTAAATACATTAAGAGTTAAAACATTATAGAGTTCATACCCTAAACCCATGTCTTTCCTTTGAGACAAGAGGCAAGGTTAAAGTAATGTTTAGGCTGAGTGCTTTATTTATAACACCTCAAACAAACAAGTGTGAATTAGAACTAGGGGTTCTTTGCTCAATTATAATATTAGCAACGAGAATACACGTCCTTTACAATGTACCTGTGAAGAGTGTTTTTGTTCTATGCAAACAGTGTAGAACAAGATCAATGTGCTCTTAATGGAGACGTCTAGTCAGGGTCTGCACTGTCTGTTATTTTGCAGTATATTGCAGAAAACAACTCAAACTTTTCATAAACGGTCTAGATCTAAGTGAATAATGGAAGTTCACATAATAAGTTTCAGGAAGAATAACTAATATATCGGTACAGTCCGTTTTAGATCGCATGGCACATCAACATAACCTACTTACACACAAACATACCCGTACTATTGGTCTCGTTCAGTGCTTTATGTTTAAGACCCAAGCACTCTGCAGTAGAGTGCCGTGGCCCAGTGGTATAGGCAGAGTAGTTATGTATATGTCCCGGGTTCAAATCTCACTGACGGAATGTTTCTTTTTCCTTTCTGCTTCTTTTTTTCATTTGCCAAAACATGCTTCAGTCAAGGTAATTCATGCTTGGGTTGTGTCTTGTGATAATGCTTAAAATAACAAATTTCTTTAATTCTTAAAAGAACGCATTTGGTTTGCAGCTGTGACTAAGCACTGTTGAGCCGAATTCTTCACACTACGAATTATTCACACCTGTGAGGAATTCGTAGGAATTTCATACGAATGTGTCACAAATGTGTGAATAATTCGTACTGACTCTCAGCCCCCCCCCCCCCCCCCCCCCCCTAACAGTAGATACGAATTCTTCACATGTCGAAATTTTTAAAAAAACGAATGTAAAAAATGTGTGCATACGAAAACCTCACACTTTCCAAAAAGCTTTTAGCCACCCAGATGGATAAGGGGGCATATTAGGTTTGCTTTACTTGATATTTCACATAATGACAAAACATATGTACTAGACTACCTGTTTAAATGATAAAAGGTCAAGGTCACACGGTGAGAAATGTCACATTTTACAGCACTCGATATAATTAATTATAGACACACAAAACTGAAAAATATCATGGTAATAAAAGCACTTTTGGTGACCATATAATTTACCTGATTCCGTCGTATCGGATATTATTCGGTCCGTCTGTACGATGCATTCTAAGAACTTTATAAATGTATGGACTGGTTTCTGTGTCACCAGCTGAAGGCAAAGATAACACGTCGAGGTCGGTCACTTTTCCGTAGTCTATCTGTCCGATCGTCCGACTGTCATGGTTTTGTTTTTTACTCTAACGCCTGTTCCACTGAAATTTTTAAGCTGAAATTTCATTTAAAGAGTTTAATGAGTAGATGTATATTGCAAACAAAGTTCATAATTCTTGTATCAACACCGTGAGATGTATTCCCCTTTCTACATTTTTCCGGGAGATTCTGCCATTCCGAAGCTTTTGAAATTAAATTTTATTAAGGACTATCGCGGCAGTTTTTTCGAATTTTCAAACCATTCAGATTTTTTTCTTCAAATTCTGCATGTGTCTCTGGATAATTAGGGGGCTACCAAAAAAACAAGCTATTAAAAAAAGAACCAGTTCGGGGACTCCCTGTTTTTATTTCATATTTCTGCACAACAGGATATATACTAGCAATATGCAAAAATAAAAAAAATGAATGTTTTGAAAATTCTAACAAACTGCCGCGATAGTCCTTAAATACCAGACTGGCAACGGTTTTAAGACGGGCGACCATCATCGCCCGATATTGGTTATCGTGGGTTCAATATATGCATGAGGTTTATAAAGACGCGCTGATTTCACTTCTTTGTTATGTTGCTCACTTGTTGCTCACTTTCTTACATGGAACCATACAACCGATTGCCTTATCGTATAGTCCACATCATGGGCATTCAGTAATAACGTGCAATACTGTGGGAGACCGAAAGGAAACCGGTGTTATCCGGTTACCAGACGGGCGCCGGTCTACGTGTAGTTGATTGTTTTGTCCAGGAATGGTATGAGTCAATACAAAACAGTCCCATTTTAGAAGAGTATAAACACTTTAAACCCAGTTTTTCATATGAACTATATCTAGATGTTGTACCCCACGACCTAAGACTGTATATAACAAAGTTAAGGCTATCGTCTCATTCTCTTAGAATACAGACCGGGCGTTATGGCGTTAATAGAATTCCCAGAAACGAGAGAGTTTGTACTTTTTGCGACCTTTCGGACATAGAAGATATTCATCATTTCATTTGTGTTTGTCCAATATATAACGAGATAAGACACAAATATTTAGATAAAATCTATATTTCAAGGCCATCAATGTTTAAATTATGCCAATTATTTCTTAGTCATGATAAGAAAATATTAAATAATTTAGCTTTGTTTACTAAAGAAGCATTTGCTTTAAGAAGCAGACATGTAAATACTGTACAAGAGTAATTTATACTTTCCTTCTAAAATACCAGACCCTATGCTTATGGGGCGTTTGACCCTGGTTTGGGATCGTTCACGAGCTTTTGGTTAGTCAGATTTGAGCATATGCTCAAATCTGACCGATTAGGGGCTGGCGAGCGATCTCGGACCGGGTTCGAACGCTTTATAAGCATGGACCCAGAAATCTTTGTTTAAGAACTTAATGAACGTTATTAAATCCATAGTATGATTATAAGTTTGTACTGTCCCAGCAGAGACAAAGAACAAAAAATAATTATGTATATCATGTATGTTGGTATAGGTTTGGATAAACCTATTGATTCACGTAACAGTTTGTATGTAAGTTGTATGACGATGTATCTTGTGTACAAGTCAAAAAAAATGATTGTTCTGTTCTGTTCTATTCTAAAGAGTGACACATGTAGAAAACTGTCCTTGGGACTTGCTTTGGCATAATACATGTAAAATGACCCGGGAGGTTAATTTTCTGAGTCGAAAGGTGTCCCGGGGTCACACTTCTGCGTGGTGGGGACACTTTTCGTCATTACACCGGCCGGTATAGGATAGGCAAAAGCCGGATGGAGACGGCCTTGCCCGACCTCTGACACGCTTGTTTACGTTTGTATATTTGGTCAAAAGCTTTCTCGGGTCCGATCGACGTGTAAGGTGCCCGGAAACGACCGATTTTAAATCGATGTCGTTTCGATAACCGTCGTTGAAACTAGCTTTTAACTCCACTTTAAAATCAAACCGAGGCCAAGAATTCTGAGTTCATACTATGTAAACAGTATTTCAGTCATATCTCGACATAAAGCTAATTGCAGATGGGAGAAGAAACCGGATGCACGTCATAAACTGTATCAGGTAAAAATATGCATCTGGGTAAAAGCACCGAATTTCCGATAGCCAGCTTGAAGGCTTCTCCAAATGAAAAATCCCAAGTGTTCAGATTGGGATTCGAACCAACAACAGTAAGGAGCTAAGTGCGTGTGAGTCATAGTCACTATGATCACTGGACCACGGCCACGGGTCCCATCCCTCTCCATCCTGTTAAGAATGCCAACAATCTACCAGCAATCGGCCGCAACCTGTCGGTCGTTGGCCTATTATGCCTCAAAGGAAGCCGAGAACTAAGCATAAACTCAACGGAACTTAAGTTTGATCATGGGATAAAAAGGGATGCACTTATCCACAGATAATTCTTCGGATATAGGTCGGCTGTTAAAGAGCTTTTTTGATCAAATCGTAAAAACTGCATGTAAAAGGGTGGATAACACAGTTTTAGCGCACCCGCTTCTTAACAATGTCGTGACAGTACGTGAGAGGGTAGCCTGTCCGAAGACGTTGGGTTTCCCTAGTACTCTAGTGTCATCTCACAATACGACGCAATACACCATCTTTTGCGCTATGGAAAGTGATTTGCCTAAGTTTTTAGAACTTGTTTCATAAGGAAATGTTAAACGGAAGGTGATGTGTGAAGAATCCGTAGGTACCAACAGGTCGTTAAAAAAGGGGGTACGGAAATCTCACACTGCCATTGTGTGACATATTCGTACGAAATCATCACACATTGGTCACACGAGTGGAATAATTCGTACGAATTCTTCACACGTCTGATTACGGTGTGAAGAATTCGTAGTGTGAAGAATTCGGCTCAACAAAGCACTCTACGCAGCGAGTCACTATACTTCAAGGCAAGAGCACAGGCTATGAAGAAAGTCCATAGAAGAACTATTTTAAACAAAAAGAAAATGTCCCATAAAGAGCGGAACGTCAGAACAAACAAAAGTGATCTTTGATGATTTTGATAAAAAAAAAGTGTTTGCCCGCAGTGAGATTCGAACCACCAATAACCAAACTATTCAATAGTCTAATAACTCTACTGCCGATATTACCTCTGGACTACACGGTCACTTACCTGTAGAGATTGACTTAAACATCTTTGATTTTGTCCATTTACCTGCAATGTTTTTACCTGCAATGTTTGTAAACATTGGGAACAATAGGTGTGCCATACGATCTAATTTTACCTGTACTGTTACTTTTCACCGTCACAAGGGAGACAACTGTGTGTGAGTTAAAATGTTGTATTTTCACAATGTCTCACGAGTTCTCCTTCCTTATCCCTTTACCTTAAATTCTGCTAACTCTTCAAAATGGTGAGCCTTACGTTGTAGCGCGGTATCCAGGACTCTTTCCTATGAACGCGCCGTTTCTAAAACAATTCCGTGTATGTCCACTGCAATAAATTGGAGTCACATCAAACTGATTAAAACAAAGAATTTGGTGAAAACATGAGGATTTCAGAATTTGAAATACTCCCCTTAGTTAAACTTCAGTTTTTGTACACTGTCGTATAGCATACAGGCTATGAGGTTTTCCTTTTATAGAGTCTTGTTTGCAAGATTAATGCAATATTTATTTTATTTTATTTGTTATGTATAAAAGTTATACGTAATTATTTGTCAAGTTGTGATAGTCTCTTATATTTCAAACTATGAACGGCATGATTTTCTTTGAAAATTGTTTAAACTGTGCTATAGATATGTTGTAAATCATGATGAGACATAAATAAAGTATAAAACCTAGATTCCGCAGAGACCCTATTCTTTCCCCGTAAACGCGTTTATGTTACAGTAATTATTTCCAATCCAAACAATTTGGAACCAGATCAGGCGCCGGAGAAACCGGTGTCTGATCAGGCTCAAAACGGTTTTCTACTTCAATAAGATTAAATTAATATATAGTTATGTAACATCATTTTCTATATTTTATTGCATTACGTCTGAGAATTTCATGTACTAAATTTCGTTTAAACCGGAAATAATTACGTATCCCCTACAGCACACTATGTACCCGGATAATCCTGGTGCTTATACCACGATTAAAATGAAATTAAACCTTTCTTGCTTGTGAAGCCAGTCTTATCAAAGAAAGTGTCATTTTTTAAATCGACCCCTATGTCATTTCGCTCAATATTTTACAATAACAAGAATATCGTGTAGACTTCAGTTTTTCACAGTATGACACTAAGGAATTGTTCTTCAATCCAGATAAAAAAATAGTCAGAAAATATTTCAGTTCCTAGTATAATGATATAAATATACGATGGGTACTTTCTTTTTTGGCTGAGTATATGTTATATATTGCATACATGTAGTTCCCACGAGTTATCTCATTTAAACGCACACACTGTTCATGAGTGCACGCATGCATACGATTGCATGTGGGCGTGCTTAATTAGATAACGAGTGGAGTTAATGCAATATATCGTCTATTTAAAAAGCTAACATCAATTACACCCCCATCACAAAGGTGTGAAACCCTTATCCCTATATAATAATAAGGTCGGCAAAACAGCTTTATGTCTACTATATAAATTAACCGTTGGCGAAACGACCGTCACCAAAAGTACTCCAGTTTAATTCAGATGCCACACACTTTAGAATGGGCAGAGTTTCACAACGACTGTGCTAAACATGCATTTATATCTTTACAAGTTTACAAACAGTTCGGATCCAGATCAGACGCCATTCAAATTACCTGGCGTCTGAGCAGGCTCCAAACTGTTAGCAAATAGGACAAAAGTAACTCTTCAATACTTCACACAAACTCAAATGATTTAGTATTGTTTTTCTCCCGCATTGAACTGCATGCACGCACTCATTTACAGTATGCAGTTTAATCCAGATAACTTGTGAAAGTCATGGAATATATAGAACATAAAACTTTCTTTTTCCAATCTGTTAGGTGCTTATCCAATTACTGTTCGCATTTATCCAGTACGGTTTCAAATATTCGTCAGGAATTATCCGTAAATGCATACCCATCTCTGTATCAGGGCATATTTTTAGAAGTAAACATGACATTTAAACTTTGATACTGTTACACAGTGTCATATAGATGTCCATTGAACTCATATCGCTATAAAGTAACGCATTATTCCCTTTTAAGATACTTTAAAACACTCGGAAACATAACAATGTTCACTTTGAACACTTTTTTCGTGTGCATTTTCTTGATTTCGGCCAACATACAGTGATTGTCGAACGAAATATTTAGTACACAGACCGTGTTACCAATACACGATACTATGGCTATTAAAGTTTTACGCTACATGTAACACTCCACACACATATAAAAACATTATAAAAACAAAGACAAATAATGACATACTTTTTACCGTCTTCCGCCATATTGATATCGGGTTAGGGTCGCTCCAGCCTATCAGGATTATCCGGGTACATAGTGTGTAACATTCACAAACTAACGATGCCTGAAAATTGTAATGAATGACCCCTTTGTTCTTGCTGGAAAGTTTAATTTAAGACCCATAAGAGTGATCTAAAGACACCGCCGTGTGTGCACACGCAGGAGATGATTCCACATGAGATATGAAACGGTGTAGACCCTTATATTATATGAGATACCGCAATTTGCAGCGTCTCATTGAGATCTGCACTGTTTGCTATTGGTCTACTTTTGTGGATGATAGGCATTGATTAGTAACACTTTGGTCAAAATCAGAATCGAACATAAAAAATAACAACTGTAGAGCTAAATATAATAATAATAATAATAATGAAATAACTTAAAATATATGTATACATACGTAGTTAGATTCAACACGGGAAATATTCCTATGGCAGGCATTTAATCCCTTCCTTTATGAAACTCAGGAATTTGGAAAATTTTCAAAGTATATGAAAACACTCTATGATGGTTCTGTATTGAAGAGCTATTTAAGATGAATAAAAAATTAGAAAAAGTGTACATTTTGGTGAACAACTTTTGGCTCTACGACCATGTGAAAATTTACCCCACCCATTATTTCTTATTTTGTCCTTTTCAAACAGCCCGCTTCAATAAAATCCATTTCAAATGAAAACAAATAAGATAATTTGGTTTTGTGTTATTTATTTCCTGTCTATGGTAGTATTTCTTCATACAAAAACTAATTTAAGAAAAAATAGACACCAAATGTGAAATTTATAATATCATCGATATGGTACTTTTTTTGTAAATTTTGTAAAGGGAGGTAACTCTTTTTACTTTAATAACTCAAACTTTTCAACACTGACCTTTCAATTTATTTTCATATTTTGAACTGCCTTAGCATGGGCTTTCATTTGGTAGAATATAAGAAAAAAGTTTAATACTAGAACTATTTCATTTTCAACCTTTTTTACTTTTTATCATAAAAAAATCTAATAAAATCATGCCCTATAAAAAGCAAACTTTTGATATTCAAGGATCCATATTGTTCAAACCTGGTGCCTGCTTTGTCTAAATTTGGTTTCTATATGTGAAAATACCACCATAGACATGAAATATAAACAAAGAAAACCCAAATTATCATGTTTGTTTTGTTTTGAAATAGATTTTACTGAAGCTTGTACTCTGAATGGGTAAAATTTGAGAAAAAAAGTCCAAATTTGACATACCTTTTTCAAATCGCTCTAGCTCAAAAAAGGACACCACCATATTTATTTTTCAATTTTTCATTCATCATAAACAGCTCTTCCAAAAAAACAATGATAGAAAAAAAGTTTAATACTTTGAAAAAATCACTTAAACGGTTTTAAACAATTGTCGTCTGCTTTTATTTTTCTCAAATCTAAATAATTTAGGTATATTGATTAGGAAATGTTGAAATTAGTGTCAAACAGTTCGGATCTTGATCAGACGGCACCGCGTTATCCAAACTCAGTGTTTGCAAAGAACTATTGTACTCGGGGTAAGGCAGAGAATGAGTTTGTAGGACTCAACAATTTGTCTTAATTTTTCAACGTTTATTTGACATATGCATATCTAATATGTCCCACAGAAAACATTGAATTTAACATGTCTTACATGGTAAGGCAGCTTGTTCCAAATTATAAAGCATGAGTTAAGAAATGTTTTCCTGTATTCGGTGTATAATAGAAACTGGGAAGAAAATCGTATGTCTCTTTCGTGAACAATTCTGTTCTGTTCTGTTACCCGGCTGTCCAGTACATGTGGGAAAACGGCGTAATCAGCACTTTATCGAGCCATAAAGAGTTTTCCACCAATTATCACATATTTACTGTGGCTCCCTCTATGTTAACTCGAGGTCAGCTTCCATTAACGCTGGCCGTTCTGCAAAATGCCGTCTGATAGGATCTAGAGAGTGGACATCGTCTGCTAATAATTCAAACGTGTAATCAAACAAGCGATAAGCAACCATTAAATTATCCCTTCTCTGCTTTACCCCGAGTACAATAGTTACAGTGGAGAAAATGTTATTCTTTTCCGTTTAAACGCAAACGAAACGCAAAACACTTAAACGTAGAAAAGTACAACTTTGAGACAATTCTGACAATTCAAGTTGATCTAAGTGACAAACAGTTTGGAGCCTGATCAGACGCCGGGTTACCCGGCGTCTGATCTGGCTCCAAACTGTTTGCTATAGAAATAATAGTTTGGGCGTAAACGCGTTTATTGGGAAAGAATAACGTTTTCTCCACTGTATTTGCAAAAACGCGGCGTAAGGTCAGGATCCTTACTGATTGACACTCTTTTAAATATTGTTTCAGTAAAAAAAACTAGGTTATAGATTTGAAAAATAAGAATAGACGACAAAAATTGTTTGAATTCATCTGAATTGAGCTGTGTCTCGTATTGTGCTCCCTCTCTACAACAACACTCAACAGGAGACAAATGTTATGTGCGTTGTTCGGAGGGAGTCGTTGTAGGGAGTGAATTCGGCTTACACTTGCAAACAGCTTGAATCCAGAGCAGATGCCGCGTAACGCGGCGTCTGCTCTGGATTCAAGCTGTTAGTCACTCTTCATTATATTGCTCCTGTCAAAATGTCCACTTACATGTATCTGTAACTTTGAGAAACAACAGCAGTCGACAAATTTAAGCAGACGATACTGAAGCAGTAAAAGCATTTGACTGAAATGTAGTTTTTAGGAAAATGCAGCAAGGGTCGTTGTAAGGAGGGTGTCGTTGTTTGGAGGGTGTTGTAGGGAGGCAATACTGTAATATGTACATTATGAACTCTCCCTGGCAAGCATACGTACTGATTGACATAAACAGTTTTCGCTGCAACTCTTTCTGATTCATGAAAATTCTGATAACAGAAAGAAAGAAAGAAAAGCACTCAGTATTTGAAAAAAAACAACACCTACGTTTCTTTTAAATTCCAAACTGCAAATTTTGGGTAAGCTTTGGCCCTGTCAGGCTTATCAGGTGTTTATGTATCTAAATGAGAGACTCCAGAACAGACGTGTCACCTCGGAGACCTAGCCCTTGACCTATGACCTGCCACACAGCACGTGGCGAAAGAGAAATGGGCAATCGTTTTGTGCAGGTGGCTCTAAAACAATTAGCTTACCCCTTTCTCTGTCGTGACGTCATCTGCTTGAAACAACTGTCGCCTGCTTTTATCTCTCAAAATTAAAATTTAACCAAATTGACTAAAGCAATATCGCAATGAGTGTCAAACAGTTTGGATCCTGATCAGCCACCGCATGACGCAGCTTCTGTTCAGGACCCAAAATGTTTGAAATTTCAGTGTACTCGGAGTAGGGCAAGAAATGGGTTAACTCTTAGTATGCTTTAACTTGACAAGCTGGTATTTGCAGGCTGGTCCAGATATGTGTCCGGGTAACTCGGCGTCTAATCTGGATCCAAACTGTATGACACAAGTGTTGGTATTGCTTAGGCCCTAATAATATTTCAGCATAAATGTTCACAAAAGCTTTGGGAGAAATGTTAGTATCGATTGAAGAAGGGTTGTGGTGTGTGGTTTGTTCTTTTTAGCACAAGATACATGTACAACACATATGGTGGCTGTCAGTTTATAATGAAATGATTTATTTTTTAAATCATCGTATCACTTTATTATCATGACACCGTGGAAATGGTGTCACATGGGCCCGCCTTTGAAGTCACGGAGATCAACGGAAACTGCTGAAATATGTAAAAGGGATATTCATTCCTCGGTCAATTTGATATAATTAATGGTACATGTATGAAATGAGAGATGGATATATGTTGGGGACAGAGAGAGAGATAGAGGGAGAGAGAGAGAGTCTGCTAAAGGTAGCATTTTTATCGTTTAAGAAAGGTGACAGCTTAATGCAGGATAGTGATAGGAGATGACCGCTTAATGTGGGATAAGTAATGCAGATAACTAATGTGTGAACTTTCTACATAACTAAAATCAGTCGACAATTGTTTCACGGACAGTTTTTGGAGAGGTACTTAAGCAGATGAAAAAGTTATATATGTTCGGTTTTAAATATATAACTTGATATTATCTCGTCCCGGCATGTTACGCGTTCTAATCAAGTTATCGTTGATCTGACCAATGGTAAGAATGAATGTCATAGTAACATTTATTAATAAGGCATATCAAATTATATAATTAATGCAATTTTTGAATCTCAGATTTTAAGTACATGTATAACTTTATGGCAGGTCTTAATTTTGAGATTAGCACTATTTGCATGGTTTTAGTTTTTCTGTTTTGTTTTGAACTGCTGATACTTGAAACATGATCTTCTGGTAATAGTTTGCTGTGATCACTACTTATCAGTCTCTTATAATTCTTATTTGAACGGCATGGTTAATGTTGTTTTATGACTAAATGGATAGAAGTATATGATCCATGGTGACACTGAACATAAAGATTATATATCACACCAACTTTATGGGGTTTTTGTTGTGTTTTTTTGTATCAAAATCGAAAATTCAGCTTTGCTAAATACTTTCAGCCTACTTTAACCTTTTAATCCATAATACGTCTTACTACATGTACGCCATTGATTTATTCATCTACTAAAGAAAAATGTTCAACTTTATACATTTATATAATTTATTGATTATTAGAAATAGATTATATATTTCCTTGCAGGTGGTAGATCTAAGTTTCCAAGTTTTATTGATAACAACCGCAAATTCCTAAAAAGAGGGGCTTTATTTGAAATGCGATGAGCTTAAAGTTAATGGCTGACTAGGGCCTTAGCTACTTGTTAGGGCTTCTATGTGCTATGGAAGCTACAATAGACATATAGATACTTGATCATTACCATACCTGCATGTTGTTTTAACCCTTTACTCCATAGATATGTATCATAATTAATGTTTTCTGTTCTCTAGTAGATGGTATCTTGAAGCGGGTTTAAAGTAAAACAGAACTCAAATTTGGGCTCACTATGCTTTACTTTCAACCTGGTTTAAGTGGTCACCTCTCTTCAAAACTAGAAATATATCATTGATTAAAGGGTTTAAAATATCTGTGGTATCTCTTTTGATATGTAATTTTACTGGTCTAGATCTTTCCTACTTGTTAAAACGTCGTTTAATTTTGGCTTTATATTGCTTATATCTATTGAATATTCATGTGTAAATAACAAATCTTGAATTTTCAGAATGACACTAATACATTATTATTTTCAGTTCGATCTTTAAAATTCTCTAAGTAAACAGAGTAGTCCCTGTGTAGAGCTCCTACAGGAACTGTCTTTTCTGGATCCACTCTGTTTGCAAAGGTTTAAAAATACTGATTTTGTTCACTTTTCACATGATTCGTGTTGTATATATACAATGTATATATAAGTTAATTTGGTTTGTGGACCATATTAAAAATTGGTTTGTTTGTTTGATACCAAATACGAGTATGTAATCCACATGAAACAAAGTCGTTATTATTATTATTATAAAGATCCTTATAGCGGGATACATCAGCAAGTAATTACATCCAAATATATACGCAAGACAAAATCTAGCTTAAAGAAGACTGAAGGTAAAGCAAATTGCGCCCTAATGCGGATTCTATTTAGTTTACTTTCAAACTGCTTTAAGCGGTCACCTATCTTCAAATCTAGAACGTTTTCGTGCATGTTTCACGGTGCCGTATGACCATTGCATGTGCCCGGGTGCCGTAAAAACCAAACTCAATCAATCAATCGCTCAATCAATCAACTTTAGAAACAAGTCATGGGGTAATGGGTTAAGCAACCAGTACTTTAATACTGAAAACAAGTTATTGTGACAGGGTTAAGTAAATCGTCTCCGAAAACAGTAATATTCGCAAGGATTAATCAGTAAATAACTTATTATTTGATGGATTAATAGTCACGTTGATGATTACTTTATAAACAAACTGGAAATGGGCACGGGCACTTCCTGTCAGGGATCGGGGATTTATCAATATTTCGCTGCTCAGTTTCCTGACCCTGGGTCAGTAATACTTTGTCTTCTGCGCCAATGGTGAGAACCAGAGAATACTTAGATTGATAGAGGACGATACAAAAACAAACATTGATGATGTTGGTTTAACCCCTTCACTGCCATGACGTCATCAAATTTAAACAAATGTCGTCTGCTTCTATTTCTAAAAAAAACAATGTTTCGGTATTTTTGACTGAAGAAATATTGAAACGAGTGTCAAACAATTTGGATCCTGAGCAGACGCCGCGTTACGCGGCGTCTGATCAGGATCCAAACTGTTTGCAAATAATTAATGTACTCGGGGAAATGCAGTGAAGGGGTTAACCCATTTGTGCCTAGCGTCTCACGAAAGTGATCAGACGCCGCAGGATGATTTTAATATAAAACGAAACGAAAATGAAAATTTAGAATAGGCACCCCGTAGATAAAATATGGACTAATCCAACTTATAAGCATAGAAGTTTCTACTAGGACGCAAAGGGGTTAGGTTAATGTCTAAAACTGTTGTCTGCTTCACGATTTTCGTCCCTTAAAATGTTGAAAATAGCAGAGCTTTAGTTCGGAAAACGTTAACAACCCTCCCCCCCCCCCCCCCCCCCCCCCGTTTACACCCTAGTGAAGCATGTATGCGTCTTTTGCAAGCAGTGTACCTGAAAAGAGTACACGTGTCCCATGCAGACACACAGAGCAGATGGCTTGTAATACATTGAGAACAAAATATTTAATGTAAGAGAAATGGACTAGACGAAATAGGAAACTGGAATTATACATTCAAAGTCTCAGGGAGGAAGAGTTAAAAGGAAACTAAACGGCAAGGCAATTAACTCCTTCAATGTCACATGACGTCATCGATTTTAAAACGCTTGTCGTCTGCTTGTATTCTCACACTAAGGTTTCGGGTATTTTGATTAAGGAAATATCGAAATGACTGTCAAACAGTTTTGATCCTGATTAGACTCCGCGTAACGCGGCGTCTATCAGGATCCAAACTGTTTGTAAATAACTATTGTACTCAGGATAAGGTACATGTACTGTTCAAAGGGTTTTAAAAACGTGGAAAATGGCAGATATGTTTGCAAATATTGACGATCTTCGTTAGTCTGTGGGGGGGGGGGGGGGGGGGGCGAACACTGAGATTGGAACCTGATCAGGAGTATTCTGTATCTGACTGATGAAGATTTGCCTGCACACGGTTTGCCATCTCGATATATTCGGGCATAATTGGGTTAAATTTAAGTTTTAATCTGTGTACAAGGTCGTATGTTAGTCAGCAAAAATGAAATGATCGCAAATCTCTTTGGTTCTAATTGAAGCTGACAGTAAAAATAAACACAGCACTAATAGCCCATTTGTCCCCATTGTTTAACTTTCTGAACTATGTGAGCGAGAATTTATGTAAACGGTTGAAAGCAGTTTGGATCCAGATGAGACGCCGAGTAACTCGGCGTCTCATCTGGATCCAAACTATTTGACACTCTGATGAATTTTTCTGAAGGAAATTGTCTTTAAATCAACTTTGAAAATTTCTGCATACGAAAACATTAGCAAACGGCAATTGCGTAGCAGACTGAAGGTTAGCCCCGTTATCATTCTTCGCGCGACTTGACTAGCAATTGCAAATAGTTTGGATCCAGACCAAACGCCGCATCACGCGACGTCTGATCTGGATCCAAACTGTTTGCCATTGATATTCAACTTTTCTTAAGTTTAAAAACCCCATAGTAACTCATTATGTTTTTTTCTGCAGAGAATATAATTGCAGCAGACGACAATTTAGCGTGATAGGCTTAGGACCTGAAACAAACAAATTAGCTATCGCTAAAGCGCGGGAAATGTTCCCTCATGTACCGGTACCTGTGGGCGGGGCTTGTGTCAATAGGTCAAAGGTGTTGATAAGATGGGTCGGTGCTCGAGGCTAATTTGCATGACTATGACCCAATCAAATTGGTGAATAAAAGTCTCGCTTTCCACGAAATTGACACAATTGTATTTAGATACCCCACGGTTGTGAACGCTTATACATGTATATGTGCTAGGTCTGTTGAAATCGCTCTGTATTGGAACTTAGCTAGCCGAAATAAAATATGGATTCGGAGCGATACGCCGTGTTTCAGGATTATTTGGGTTTGTCAACGGTTGCCTGGGGAACGAAAACACTGGACAATTTTATGGAACCGCCGCCGTGCAGATCAGGTATAACAGGTGAATTAATGGGTCTCACAGTTGCCGGGGAAAGTTCGACTCCCGAAGACCTACTGGATACAATGCGATGTAACGCGTATGAAGACTTCCTCAAGAACGGCGTTTCCACAGATATGGACGAACTTGACCAGTACCAGGCCGAATTGAGGAAAAGGACGGCAATTCCAGAATCGCAGTATTCAGAAATTAGAAGAAAGCGCAATAAATTGAAGAAACTAAAAAAGCTGTGTGTATTCTGTAAGAATAACAATGAGCCAGCTTCGCTTTACCAGAGCCACATTCTAAAAGATCTGAACGGCCGAGTGATATGTCCAGTTTTGCGGAATTATACATGCCCACTGTGCGCAGCATCAGGTGATAGCGCGCATACAATAAGATACTGCCCCAAAAACTCACCAGGGGAGATAACCTGCTCGCGGTAACAGCTGACGTCGGAACATAGTAACTTCCCTTGTGAATGTTGACGCCCGTTTAAAGGAAAACGTAGTCGGTACTCGGTAGTGACAAAGCCTTATTCGGCAGTTGAACAAGGATTTTATTATGCGCGACATTTGTTGTCAAAAATTGACTTTCAGTGACAGGCTTATGCGAGTTTCAAGTGCCAGAAAGTAACAATGGTTTTGGTATTAATTTTAACAAAGGATATATGGTCAAAAGTTAAATACTCTTGTCAACCCTGTGCCGAGCGTCCAATGAAAGGTTTATCTCTGAAGACAATAGGCAGCGGTGTGCAGAACGAAAGTCATATGGATGCTGAAAGATCCATTACGTTGTTCTTCATAAATGCAGTGGAGAAAACGCTATTCTTTCCCAATAGACGCTAAAACTATTACCTAATACCTACATGACAAACGGGTTGGAGCCAGATCAGACGAAGGGTGATCCGATGTCTGATCAGGATCCAAACTGTTTGTCACTCAAATTAACATGAAAATTCAAAAAGTTGTCATTTTCAATATTTGCAATGCGTTTGCGAGTAAACGGAAAAGAATAACGTCTTATCCACTGTAACACCTCAGCTTTAGACATATAAGCTTCTTCCAAAGATTCAGGGCTGCCATAAGTTGACATGAAAAATCCTAATCCAAATTTGCATTTTTCAAGTGCGATTTTACGAATCGTACCTTTACCCCATATCCTTTTTATTTTATTTTGGTTGACATGCGACTACTTAAAGCAGGCTGTAAGTAAAGTAGAATGCGCCTTAGGGCGCATTCTGCTTTACTTTAAGCCTGCTTTAAGCTACCATCTACTTTGAAAATATCCGGAGATTTAGGAAAAATCCGGAGAAATGGCAGCCCTGAAGATTATATGTATTTTAAAACTTGCCTTAAGCGACCACTTAAAACTAATTCTTAATACTAAGTTCACGTGTTAGCTTATTGCGGATAACATTGAGGCATAAAGCTCATACAGGAGGCACGTGCATTAATTTAGTCCAGCTTTAAGCGGTTACCCTTCTTCGAAAAAAATAAATATTTTTCTTAATAAACGTTCGCTTAATATTCAAGACAAGTTAAAACAACTTTCGATTTTAGGCTCCGTGGTTTTACTTTTTAGATTGTGTTGCATTTTAATTAAGTCGTATCACTCTTATGTTGTTCAAGTTTTGTTCAAGTCGACTCGCACCCCTGAGCTTGTTTCGACACGAAAAATAAATATCATTTTATTTCATTTATTAACTGAAGAAAAGACAACTAGTGTCATACAGTTTTCTTTCTGATCAGACGATGAGCTACTTGCCGTCTGGTCTGAATTAAAACTGTTTTGCAATGCATTGTACGAACATATGATACAGTTCGAAAGACATTATTCTTTCCAAATAAACGAGTTAATGAAAGTAATGTTGCGCATATTGCAAATAGATTGGAGCCTGGTCAGACGCCGCGTAGCGCGGCGTCTGATCAGGTTCCAAACTATTTGCCATTCAGGTTATAAAGAGTCGGCAACGTTTTCAAAAACCTTTCTATTTTCTCCATTCCATTTTCTCCATTTTATTTCATAATGAGATTGCGGTTAGTTCAGTTTAAACGGGAAAGAGTAACGTCTTCAACTCTGTTGTCGTGAATGTTACCGTATACAGGAACGTTCTCTATATACGTTCCTGCCTTATATTTATAAAAGGTATTAAATTTGAAAGAGCAAGAGAAATGAAAAGTGAATGCATAAAAATGTGCTGAATTTCTGTTGTTTTAATATAACAGATCATTTGTGTACAGATAATATTGTGTATAAGTATATGTTATTGGCTAGGTATATAAT
Organism: Gari tellinella; assembly: GCA_922989275.2. Taxonomy (NCBI): domain Eukaryota; kingdom Metazoa; phylum Mollusca; class Bivalvia; order Cardiida; family Psammobiidae; genus Gari; species Gari tellinella. The sequence goes on from OV277866.1 coordinate 56,145,145, forward strand.
TTGTGTTATAATAAGTGTCAAGGGCCCGTCTTACGAAACATCGTAGGACAAAAACGGTGTAAAAACGGTGTAAGTCAAAACTAATTTATTATTTTCTCCATCTAATCCTGTCTTGTGACATCTCTTTGGAATCGTCTTGAAAAGACGATTCCAAAAAGATATCACAAGACAGGATTATATGGAAAAATAAATGACAAATGAGTTTTTGGAATACATTGTATGACTTACGACATTATTTGTCGTACGGCCTTTCATAAAACGGGCCCCTGGATCCAAACTATTTGCAAAGTCGCCCTTTGGCGTCAATTGACAGTGAAAAGTTTAATTTTAGTAACACCAGACTCGGTGAATTTTACACCCGTGTTCATAACTGCCAAAAATTGGGATTTTTTTTGATTGAATTGCTTGACAGAAAATGTGAATATTTATGGCTAAATATTCGGATAAGAAGAAAACAAAAGGGCTAAATTTTCAGACGAAAGCTATACTTACCGTTCTTCTATGTGACATCACATGTGCTCTTGTATTTCCTTTGCATATGTAAACTTTGCTACATTAATGTTTGTGCATGTTTTAATTGAAATATGTCTTATACGTGTAGTAAATAATTATGCAAACAGTTTGGATCCAGATCAGACGCCGCGTAACGCGGCGTCTGATCTTGTTCTAAACTGTTTGGCACCCACATCCGGAAAAAATAAAATAATAATAATCCAAAGATTTCGGAAAAATCCGGAGAAATGGCAGGCCTGATTCAATCGCGATCAATAGACTTAGGTTTAAGTAAAACATTCTAAATCCATTCCATATATCCTAGCCTTTGTATATAGTATTGTAAATAGTAGTTATTATGTTATTTTACAGTAAATACGACATATTCTTTCCCCCTGTTAACGACAGAGAAACATAATCTGCAAAAAAATGTACACAGGTTTTAGTTTTTGAAAACTTTGAAGATTAATAAAATTATGAAAAGGGATAAGTTTGGAGCCTAACCAGACGCCAAGTTACTCGGCGTCTCAATGGGCGCCAACCTAATCTTTTTAAGTGGTGGACGCATGTTGCGCATTGGAATTTCTTCAGCACGAGCGCTTTTATTGGGAAAGAAAAACATTTTGTATTTACTGTTTGGCGTCGCCATAGACCTAGAACGGTCACTGATGAACATGTGCTGTTTATAGTAGTCGAGGATTCCCAGTTTTAAGAATGCGTTTTAAACCTTTTACCGATCATGAAATTCATAACCATACATGTTTTAATTGAATCAACTTACTTTGACGAAGGGGCGAAAGCGAGTGTAGAATTGGATTTTCCGTTGGCGACGACAGCGTCAGCTTTTATATTAGGCTTTGGTTTATTGAAACTTTATTCAAATTTCAATATTTTAGTCTCGCTTTTGCCTCTTTGTCACCGAATCTCATTTCACGGAATTCTTGATTTTATGTTTTAAAATCTTGTTTTATTTAGTACCGTTAATCATACATAAGTGTTAAATTTGTTTTAATATTTTAGAGTAAAACTTTTAACCGCGTATTTTATCGAGTCAATATTTTAGCAACTGAGATTCAGGTGATGTACATCGAATATTAAAATGTTTAACTAGGGCTCAAGATAAGGGGGGTAATTCAAAAACTAAAACCTTTATTTCTGCTTTAAACCCTATGGTGTCAGTACTCATTAGAATCGTCTCGACGAGACGATTCTAATGAATAGTAACACCATAAGAGTTTGTGCTAAATGAGTGAGAAAAGGATGGATTTGTTCAGAATACTCCCTCTTATCTGGAGCCCTGTTTAACACTGATAGCTGTTACACTGTGAAATTTGAGGTCAAAGTTAACCCATTACCCGATAGCCAATTTCTTGTTTTTAAGACCCGTACGTGTCCACTTAAAGCAGGCTGAAAGTAAAGCAGAATGCACTTTAAGGCCATTTCTGCTTTTTTCAGCCCGCTTTGAGCTTCTGGAACAATCGGCTTTGCGTTCGTATTGCATAAGCAGTCTTCTGTCATTTTTGAGAGCTAAATGCCTGTCTGACTCTTTCGACGCCAAATTAATCGTGTGATTTTTACCCCTAAACCGTTTGAAGTTAGTAGATATTGTCAATTGACGTCTTTAATATTGTTGTTTGCAAGTAAGATTAAATGTAGTTTAGCTTAAAACATATCGATACGAGTGTCAAACATTTTGGATCGTGATCAGACGTCGCATTTCGCGGTGTCTGATCAGGATCAAAACTATTTGCAACGTCGACGTTATATGCGACTTCGGCGCCGAAACGGTTAATGCCATTTGAATCAAATCTCGTTGACAATATTCAAAATAGTGAATACAGCAGGGCCCCAGAATTAAGAGGGAGTAAATTGAACAAATCTGACATTTTCTCACTCATTTGAACACCAAATCCTATGGTGTTACTACTCATTAGAATCGTCTCTTCGAGACGATTCTAATGAGTAGTGACACCATAGGGTTTAAATCAGAAATAAAGATTTTAATATTTGAAATACCCCCTTATCTGGAGCTCTGATACAGTGTAGAATGTATTATTCGTTCTCGTTTAAACAAAGCAATCGGAATGCAGTAAAATGTAGATATTTACAAAACCCTTGAACAAATTATTTTTGTTTTTAGTGGCATCAAATAAATTGTAAAACGAAACAAAGGTAGACATTCCAAATGTAATAAATTGTTTTGGAAACTTGAATTACAGTTTGTTTCCATTGAATGAGTTAAAAAGTACATCGGGGTTAGATCTATAATTGTACATTAAATGACTAGTTCGAACTATGGATAAGAACACATTCAAATTAAATAAGCTGAAATTATGGAATGAGTTTGTTATATATATACTTACATACAGTGGAGAATCTGTTATTCTTTCCCGTTTAAACGCAAACGTACGCAAACGCAAAGCGCTAAAACGTAGAAAAGAACAAGTTTTGGACAATTCTGATAATTCTTGTTTATCTTGGTGGCAAACAGTTTGGAGCCTGATCAGACGCCGGGTTACCCGGCGTCTTATCTGGCTCTTAACTGTTTGCACTGCAAATAATAGTTTTAGCGTAAACGCGTTTATTGGGAAAGAATAACGTTTTCTCCACTGTATACCCTCCCTGAACAGAACAGAACAGAACATATCTTTTATTAGTCACAGTTTACAACAGAGTGTAACAGCATGTGATCAAAATACAATATATTCAATATGGCAGTGGTACAATGTAACATGGTTATTGAAAATGCACTGAAAGGTCAAACCATAGGGACCAGGAGTTTGGCAAGAGTCAAACTCCGGACCTCTATGGGTCAGACTAGCTCTTATGGGTTATAATAACTTTCAGTGTGGGGGAAGGTGGTAGACTTAAACATTTCGAATAAATGATTTTTAGCTCACCTGGCACGAAGTGCCAAGGTGAGCTTTTAGGATCGCTGGATGTCCGTCGTCCGTCGTCTGTCCGTCCGTCTGTTCACAATTGTTCGTTAACACTCTACCGGCTATAAATCTCATTGGATCTTCATGAAACTTGCTCACAATGTTTGTCTAGTAGAAATCTAGGCCAAGTTCGAATGTGGGTCATGTTGGGTCAAAAACTAGGTCACTAGGTCAAATCATAGAAAAACCTTGTTAACACTCTAGAGGCTACAAATCTCATTGGATTTTGATGAAAAATGGTCAGAATGTTTGTCCCATTTATATCTAGGTCAAGTTCGAATGTGGGTCATGTCCGGTCAAAAACTAGGTCACTAGGTCAAATCATAGAAAAATCTTGTTAACACGCTAGAGGCTACACATCTCATTGGATCTTGATGAAACTTGGTCAGAATGTTTGTCTCATTGATATCTAGGTCACCTTCGAATATGGGTTATGTCCGGTCAAAAACTAGGTCACTAGGTCAAATCATAGAAAAATCTTGTTAACACTCTAGAGGCTACAAATACCATTGTATCTTGATGAAACTTGGTCTGAATGTTTGTCTCATTGATATCTAGGTCAAGTTTGAATATGGGTCATGTCCGGCCAAAAACTAGGTCACTAGGTCAAATCATAGGAAAATCTTGTTTACACTCTAAAGGTTGATTGTGGGTCATGTCCAGTCATAATCTAGGTCACTATAGGTCAAGTTTGCCATGGTGTACCAGGTGAGCGATTTAGGGCCATAGTGGCCCTTGTTTGCAAATTTCGAAAGTTTGGTTTCCCTGATAGATATATGGTAGCAACCAGACACATAATTAAGTAGGAAAACTACATAATCAATAGCACTTCATATATACGTTTACATTCAAGCATTTAGTTTTACAACATGTACATTATTTGTTGTCACTTGTCATCCTGGATTAGCGTCTGCATACAGGTATTCTGCATACGAATCAACTTATTTTTGTTGCTTTTCTTTATAGAACAAATCTAAAATTTGTGTGAGGCAGTTTGGATCCAGATCAGACGCCGAGCTACTCGCCGTCCTATCTGGGTCAAAACGGTATTCACCAATTAGCCGAGTCGCGATTGGCATGACAAGAGTAAAAGCATTACAGTTTATGAAAATATAAGAAATGCAAATGTACAATGCGTAGCGATGCTATGTTTAACCCATTTGTGCCCACGATCCCATATATGGGACATATGCAAACACTGTAGACTCTGATCGGACGCCGCATTATGCGGCGTCTGATTAGAGTCTACTCTCTTTGTTGGCAGGAGTTTCAATATGAAACAAAATGAAGATGAAAATTCTGACCGGGCATCACTTTGATAAGAAAATGGACTAATCCAATATATAAATATGGAATAATCCACAGGCCGCAAATGGGTTAAATGATATCTGGAACAGACTTTATATACATGTATATTCAGAGTATTCGCCAAGATTCAGCAAAGAAAGTGACTATAGATATATCGCTGATTGACAGGTAGTGGTTGACACATGTGCCCATTTCTTCCGTGATGCACGTGCGACCTTGAGAACGGCATATACTAGACAAACATTTTCCTATAGTATAGCGTTCGTAAAAAAATACGCTCTGCATTAGCTAGGGCGTGTTCGATTATCAGTTCCAGAACTGTTTGGAACGATTCCATGGAATTAGTAAATCAAATAAAAACGGAATTGAACCCTTGCAAATATGGTAGTCTGGTTCCCTACTTATTACAAGTTTGCTGTCGAAGCGTTCGTAAATTGTGCCGGGAACCATGATGATACGTCACAATTCTGCTCACACCACCTCCTCGGGCAGAATTGATAGAACAGTTCTGGAATTGAATTCCGGACCATTCGATTTCGATTCCGTCAATCCGGAAGATTCCGGACTGATAAACGAACACGCCCCTACAGTCCGGGAATGCAGTATAATTATTTACGGAGTGCTAGTCCGATATTTGAAGGCGCCGTTTAACTTCGATATCCCGAGCTCGCCTAAGCCGATCATGTCCGTATTTCAGAGCCAACACACTGACTAAGTCACGTGTTAGCTTCGAAGTAAGGACATGCTCGACCCAAGCGATGTCGAGATAATAAGGTTCAACTGTGGAAATACAAAAATTCTCGAGTTAAGCGATTTCTAGATATCCAAGTTCGACTGTAAGAAGTCATTACTATTGTTAGTGCGTGCACAATACTGGTGAAGTAATCCTTCTAGATATAGTATGGTTTATTACATTAAAAGTGTGTGTTATTAGTCTATCTTGTAAATTGTTTCATGACAAACATTTTTGCTAAGTTCAACAATAACTCTTCGTCCGATGTGTTAAGCAATGCTTTAAATTTAATTATATTTGGATTTACATAGTATTTGGTTGGAATCAATTTAGAACGTTTTGATTGGAAACTAGGGCATATTAATAAGTAGTGTAGTTCGTCGCCAATATCGTTTAAATTACAAACATTACATTTTCTCAGAGGATGTTCAACAAATGATTGTCTCCAACGACCTGTTTCAATTGGAAAACGGTGGTTACCTGTTCTAAAGTGCAATAATGGTAACCTTAATGACTGTGGGAGGCATTTTAAGTATGGCTCAAAGTTTGTGTTATCTTTAATGATTGAGTAGTTTATGCCTTTAGAAGATGAATTAAGTTGAGCGTTCCAATTTTGGTGGAAGTGTTCAATAAGTCTTTGTTTTACTAGAATATGTATACTCTTACTTTGTATATTCATTTGGTTTAGCCAAATATCTGAGTAGCCTGTTGTGTCAAGAATGCTTTTAATATGATTTGTCCATTTGAAATTATGGTTGCTTGAAAACATGTACCTGTATAAAAGGTTTCAATGTTACAAGTTAACATTAATCGTTCATTGGAGAATTTCTTTCATTCACGCTCCGAGGTTATAAAGCGGTTTAGTCGAGTCTGAGTGTGTTTCCAAGCATTTGATTGGTCAGATTTGAGCCTATGCTTAAATCTGACCAATCAAATGCTTGGGAACGAGTTTAGACTCAAGTCAAAAGTTTTATAACCTCGGAGCCAGGTGTAGAACTATTGAAAAGTTTAACTTTAAAACACATGCAATCCTAGCGACGAGTATACCCGTCATTTACAAACTGTGTATCTGCGAAGTATATGTGTGTCTCATGCAAACAGTGTAGATCATTGCAGACCCTGATCAACCTGCACTGTTGTCGTTTTATGCTTACAGTGGAGAATCTGTTATTCTTTCCCGTTTAAACGCAAACGAAACGCAAACGCAAAACACTAAAATGTAGTAAAAGACAACCTTTTGATAACTTTGACTTTTCATTTTTATCAGAGTGGCAAACAGTTTGAAGCCTGATCAGAGGCCGGGTTACCCGGCGTCTGATCTGGCTCCAAACTGTTTGCAAAGGAAATAATAGTTTTAGCGTAAACGCGTTTATTGGGAAAGAATAACGTATTCTCCACTGTACATGAGTATTGTCAAACTCCCATAACTAGTCAACAATGGGCTTCACTTAATTGGCAACTGGAGTTCTCTATTAAAGTAAAAGAGTGAATGTGAGTTCGAATGATTAGGGTGTGTGTGGTGGGGGAGGTGGACCTCCGTGGCCTAGTGCTGTAGTCACTGTGACATACGTCACTAAGCCCCTCACCGCCGTGAGTCCGAATCCCATTAGATAGTTCGGATTTTTAGCTCACCTGAGCCGAAGGCTCAAGGTGAGCTATTGTGACCGCTCACCATCCGTCGTACGTCTGTCTGTCTGTCCGTCTGTCCGTTCACATTTACTTCAAACCACATCTCCTCTGAACCCGACGATTTTAGGACCTGCTCATGATGTTCCTTGGATGCTTCTCTACAGAAGTTGTTCAAATGAAAGGCAAAAAGCGCAAACTCTGCTTGAAAAAGCAAAAAACTTTAAAACATCTTCTTGTCAAAACCTACTAGGTCCTAAGCTTTGAAATTTTTATAGTAGTATCTCCTGGTGGATCCCTCTAAAGTTCAAATAGCCAATATTTGCAAACATTTTGGATCCAGATCAGATGAAACATAATGCTGCATCTAATTTGGATCCAAACTATTTGCCACTCATTTTCCTACTTTACATTTTCTAAAGTGGTTTTTTGTACATTTTTCACATACAGTAGGTTGTAAGCAGACATCATTTCAGCATGATAAGGGTTTAGCCAGCTGCCTAGATGCTCTCCCCAACTATTGCATAATATTTGACCTCTGTGACTGAACATGTTGTCTGCTAAAGTTTAGAAATGGTCCAGTCTGCTTCATACTTAGAGAAACAGGATCTGGAAGTGATCCACTGACAGTTATGTACAGTGGTAAATACGCTATTCTTACCCGTTTACGCGTTTATTTATGCGTATGAAACGCATATAGTGAACGGTTAACGGACGGTTAACAAACGGTTAACGCCTAACGATTTTAACGCGTTTAAACGCGTTAATAAACGATTATACCAGAGAAGTTGCGATTGGTGCGTCAGTTTTCCGTTTCACGCGGAATGTACATAAACTTAAGGCGCATTTTGATTTACTTTTCAACCCGCTTTTAGTGGTCACCTGTCTTCAAAACTAGAAACAGGATATGGGGTAAAGGGTTAATTAACACACGCTTCATGGTGACAGTAACAGTCAATGATCTATATGTTTCCTTAAAAGAAATTAATCAAACTTACATTTCCATGGTAACCAAGTTACTGAGGGTCTGATAAGGGAACTAACATGAGTGTGGCACCTGTCATACCACGCTTGCTAGGTAGTATATCGGTAGTGACACCAGGCGTTTAGCTGACATGGTTAAACCAGTGTTAAACTCAACAGGGGATTGACTAGGCCAATTATTAAAGAGACACACGCCAATGCAGTCTTGACTTAGGGGTCCGTCGGCTAAGTGAAGACCCTTTTATCCTGGCTCTTTTAAACGCGTAAAGAAACGCGTAAAGAAACGACTAGAAAACGCGTTTAACGAAACTGATAAGATCGCGTAAGAAACGCATAAAGTGGGTAGGAATAGCGTATTTACCACTGTAGTTATGTCTTATGCCATATTTATACATATGTTTAATATTGGTGTTATCAGAGTTATCTGTATTTCTTGTCATTTTTTTTTGTCCAGGAGATAATTACAATTAACCCATTCCCCCATAAATACTGATGTTTGTTAACCCATTACCCCATAAATATGCATTTTAGGCCTTTAATTTATTCCTCCACTTAAGAAAATAATTCCACTTTATAAAGTCATGAAAATGTAAGATAAGAAATAAGTTTCTATATCCTAGTAGATGGTAGCTTAAAGCAGTTTGAAAGTAAAGTAGAGTGTGCATTAAGACGCATTCTGCTTTACTTTCAACCTGCTTTAGGTGGCCATCTATTTTCAAAACTAGAAACAGGCTATGGAGTAAGGGGTAAAATGAAATTGCCTATTTGGAAAGAGCCTAATGAGAGGAAGTGCCATTTGCAAAGGCCATAACTCTTGACATCATTGTTTTTGGAGTTATTTCCCTTTGTGATATTTTGTTGTCCAGAAGACAACTCCAGTTCTACTGATGCTATTGTAATGAAATTTTATGTATGGAAAGAAACTGATGAGAGAAAATGCCATATGCACAAGGGCAGCAATATTTCGTTTTTCCCCTTTGTCATATTTTATTGTCAGGAAAAAAACTCCAGTTCTGCTGATGCTAGTGAAATAATAATCATTTACCGGTAATGGAAATAGTTTGATAAGAGGAAGTTTCATGGACAAGGGTCATAAGCTTGGCAACAAAATTCCCTTTTGTCCTGTTTTCTTGTCCGGAAGATAACTCCATTGATAGTTGTTTTAAAATGTTGTCTTACCCAGTCAACTTAGGTACAAACTACAATGTCCTCAGGTGAGCGAATTTAGGGCCATGGCCCTCTTGTTCATGTGGGGAGGCCTTCCAGCTGGCTTGCGGAAGGTCGGTGGTTCTACCCAGTTGCCGATTTGTGTCTGAAACAATGCATAAAGGGCTTTTGGGGTCTTCCTCCACCTAGCTGGACGTCGCTATATGACTGAAATACTGTTAAAAACGACGTAAAATCATAACAAATAAATAAATTCGAATGATTAGGGTTCGGCTGTTATATAGTTATACTTGACCAGATATTGTTTAGCTCACCTGAGCTAGCTCAGGGTGAGCTTTTGCAATCCTTGAATGCCCGACGTCCATCGTGCGTCGCCAACAATTTTAGTGTTTACACTCTAGAGGCCACACTATTTATCCAATCTTTCTCAAACTTGCTCAGATTGTATATGCCCATAAGAGTTCGGATGACTTAGATTATGGTTGAAATCAGACTTATAGGTCGAGAGTTATCTTCCTTTGAAATGCTGAAAATGCCATATTTAACATCTTTACACTCTAGCGGCCACAATTTTTATCCAATCTTGCTCAAATTGTATATTACCATAATAGTTCGAATAAATGTGATTATGGTTGAAATCAGACCAATATGTCAAGAGTTATCTGATGTTGAATAGCTGAAAATGCCATATCTAACAGCGTTTACACTCTTGCAACTACAGTTTTCAATGGATTTTGATTATACTTGCAAACAAAGTATATAGCTACATGTATAAGTTCTCGAAGGAGTCATAATGGCAGTGAACAGTTCTTAAAAATATGACCGCTTTTACGGTACAGTGGAGAAAACGTTATTCTTTCCCGTTTAAACGCAAACGAAACACAAACGCAAAACACTAAAAATGTAGAAAATGACAACTTTTTGACAATTCTGACTATCTATTGTAATCTGAGTGGCAAACAGTTCGGATCCTGATCAGACGCCGGGTTACCCGGCGTCCGATCTGGCTCCAAACTGTTTGCGAAGGAAATAATAGTTATAGCGTAAACGCGTTTATTGGGAAAGAATAACGTTTCCTCCACTGTAAGTGTGATTGAACCGCCCTCGGGCGTTTTAAATAGCTACTGACCCTTGTCACTGGTCGTGAATGATCAGTCAAAATGTTCAAAACTCACATATTTTTAATTGGCAAAGTTTAAACCATTACTCAATGAATACGCATTTTTCATGCATTTAAGGTGGTTCGACAGCGGGCGGCCCGCATCCCGAGTTCCGGAAATGCTGTTGACTTTCACCTGATCTTTGCGGCACGTGCTTATAGTAGAAAATTTAGATAAAGAAAAGTTTGATCTGCTTCAGTGTCTTCTCTGTTAGCGCAGTTGGTACGGTGATTGACTTGCAATCCAAAGGTTCTAGGTTCTATTCCCACTCGCTTCAAAACTGTTTTTTTAACAAATTGTCCGATTTTTGTGACTACATGTAGTCAATTCATAACGCAGTGATCAAAAGACAGGCTTTGTTTAGTCTAGTAATAATGATTAATATCAGATGCAAGTATAAGTCAAGTGACAGCTAAATATGTGAGGATTTATAGCCTATATAACAGATGTCAGCTTAACACAGGACAAAAGTAATGCTAAAAGATAGATCCTAAAGGAGCTTTTATATGCATTACTTTTGCATTAAGCCTTTAAAGATCTACAGGCTACCGTATTCAATGATCCCTTATTACAGGTTTGACTTATGGTATTATTTAGAGCTGACGGCATTTTAAAGTTGAACTCAAGGGAGGTTACTCGTTTTGTGTTAACATTTTGTCAGAATTTCAGGAAATCATGTATAAAATGTAAATTATACTGTAGATTTTCATTAAATTTTTGTGACTAGTAGAATTAAGTTATATCTATCTAATAAGATTAAAATTAGTGTATGTTAAACAGCTAGATTTTTTTTAATTTGAGATTTTCAGAATTTGACTTTTTTAAAATATTGATATTTCCAGAAACTATGTCATGAAATACTTTTGTTTGCCCAATATCTTATAGTCTATAGTATCTATACAGTTAACTTGAATGTACAGAAATTATTGAGTTATATCATTCTATAAAGAAAATATTCCTGTTTATTAAAAAGGAGCTTTTCTCGACAAAAGGTCCTGTCAGAAAAAACGGCACTGTAACTTTTTTTTTATTTTAACGATTTTTCACTCTCCATATGGTATATTTCAATTTAATCAATGTTTCAAAGACTTCTGACACAGAATAAGCTGACCCGCGAACCACCTTAATTTCATTCCTCGACTACAGAAAATAGCTACACTTTATACCTTCATGAGAATATCCGAGAATAAATAGTTTCTATCCTAGTAGATGATAAAGCTAAAAGCAGGCTGAAAATAAAGTAGAATAACCATTCTGCTTAACTTTCAAAATACTTTCAAGAGGCAAACAGTCTGAAACTGGAAAGTCATTTGGGGTTAATTGCCCTCATGAAACAAACATATGTATTTCAGAAAGTGTAAAGAATACATGATACATGTAGATACAATATTACACAAAAAACCTTGATAATTATGTAATCTTATGTCTACAGTTGAAAAGGCGTCACTCTTTCCAAATAAATTGGTTTACGCTACATCTATTACAGTGGAGAATATGTTATTCTTTCCCGTTTAAACGCAAACGTACGCAAACGCAAAGCACTAACACGTAGAAAAGAACAACTTTTGGACAATTCTGATAATTCTTGTTTATCTTGGTGGCAAACAGTTTGGAGCCTGATCAGACGCCGGGTTACCCGGCGTCTGATCTGGCTCCAAACTGTTTGCACTGCAAATAATAGTTTTAGCGTAAACGCGTTTATTGGGAAAGAATAACAGATTCTCCACTGTACATGTACTTCCATTGCAAACTGTTTGCAACTCAGACTAAAATCAAACGTGGGGAATTTCTTAAAATTGTTGTTTTCTACATTTTAGTGCATTGCGTTTACGTTTCGTATGCGTTTAAAGGGGGGAAATTTTAACGTCTTCTCCGCTGTATCGTTGATTTCAGATCTGATATATAACAAAGCATATACGTAGAGAGCTAATGGGATCTTAATTTATTACATCTGTATTGTCACACGCTGATCACTTGCTTCAAACCAAAATCAGCTGTATTTAAGGAAGGCGGCTACTTAAAGCAAAACGGAAGTAAAACAGGAAGCTTCCATAGGAGCTTCCTGTTTTCCTCTCATCTTGCTTTAAGCTACCTTATTTGTTACCTTATTTGTATAAGTCGTTTATTCGCGCGCAACCATGGTCTAAATTTAGTTAGTAACTATGTAGTCATGAACATGCCTTTTTGCGGCCCTCACACCCAGGTACTTGTGGCCTCACTAAGAAAAAGTGTTGGAAATAACAGCGTTTGCCACAACCTGCCCTGTATTCACTAGTGCGAACTCTACCGAACCTCTGGCCACGAACCTCTCTGCTTGGGGCGAACCACGAGGTGGTGGGACCAGGAGAGAGACAAAAGCGTGCGATGTTGAAGCCACGTGAACCTGTGGTTCACACAGTGGAGAAAACGTTATTCTTTCCCAATAAACGCGTTTACGCTTAAACTATTATTCCCGGTGCAAACAATTTAGAGCCTGATCAGACGCCGGGTAACCCGGCGGCTCCAAACTGTTTGTCTATCAGATAAAAATAAAAATTCAGAATTGTCAAAGAGTTGTCCTTTTCTACATTTTAGTGTTTTGCGTTTGCGTTTCGTTTGCGTTTAAACGGGAAAGAACAACGTTTTCTCCACTATACCAACTACCCATGTTCGCGGCGAGAGGTTCGACAGAGTTCGCGCTAATGAACGCAGGGCAGGCGATTCGAATAGCTACTAGTTGACGTCACCTTTTTGATGGATCAGTCAACATGTAGTTGGACTGACTTACAAGGAGAAATCAAACATTCACAATTTGACGTGTTAGGAAGGCATATTAAACCATTTATGTGCGTTTAGTTAAAATAAAAAGAACAAACTTCAAAAGTGTGTCAGAAACTCTAGACCAGTCGACAACATACAGCGATCCAGTAAAACTGTTTTTAAGGACACGGATATTATACAGGTTTGTACAGTATAAACATACATTTAACGTTTAAAGAAACTAAACCAAAACGCGTTTCAATAAAATGAAGATAATTGGAGATTTTCTGGAAATTTGAACTAATTATTTTTATCTGAATGACAAAACGAATGGAGCCTGGTCAGACGTCGGGTCACCCGGCGTCTGGGGCCCGTTTTACTAAACAACTTACGCAAAAATTTTGCGTAAGTCAAAATCGTTCAACTCTTATTTTTCGATCATAAACGTTTGCAAATAGCAAATAGCCAGATCAGAGGACGCGCTTTTAGCGCGTCCTCTGATCTGGCTATTTGCTGTTTGTAGCAAGTGATAATAAAAAATATAAATTAAAATTAAAAATTTTGACTTACGCAAAAATTTTGCGTAAGTAGTTTAGTAAAACGGGCCCCTGGTCTGGCTTCAAACTGTTTGCAGTGGAAACAAGTGTTAAATGCGTTAATAAGAAAGGAATTAAGTTTTCCCTACTGTAAATAGATCTATAAAGTACTCATTTACATGTACTTATATAACTATTAGCATGTTTAATTATCGCAAGATTCGAAATACATGTAGTTTCTTATTTTAAAAAAAACCCCAAATAAAACAACAAACAACGAAAACAACTATAATGGAGTTTAAAAAAACTAAAACAATGCAGTTAAATGCTGTTCATTACAATTTTACTGGTGATAGTACTTCTGCATTTAATAATGCTGATGACTACTACTACTACTACTACTACTACTACTACTACTACTTTTACTACTACTACTACTACAACTGCTACTACTACTACTATTACACCACTACTACTACTTTAGTGGTAAATATGCTATTCCTACCTAGTAGAGGGGCTGACCCCATGAATCCCAATTTTTTTTTAACCCATCCGGTATAAAATTTCTGTTGATACCAGGCAATAGTATATATACATACATGACACTTGAGGGTGGATGCCAGATTCAGAAGTGGTGCAAATTTTTTCTACAGCATATTTTGTTACCCCACCCACTGAAATTCAATGCTAAATAACGATCTTACAGATTGTTTAATCTTATGACAGGGTTGTTATGTAAACATTTTTATCGTTTGAATTGTGTTGTTTATTGGGTATTTAAATGCTTTAAAATACAACATTTTAGTATTTAGAAGGTTTAGAAGCTCATAGAATGTCGTAGAATGTAATATAGTAGAGGGGCTTGCACTATGAATTAACCTTTTTTTTATCTAACACATTCCAGTACAAAAGTTCTGTTGAGTTGAGGGAATAGTATACATACAGACAATGACACTTGAGGGTGGATGCAGGTTCAGAAGTGGTGCAGAATTTGTTACAGTATTTTTTATTACCCCACCCACTCCGTTTCAATGGTAAATACCGATGTCATGTTAAGTCTTATAATCAGGTTACAAATTAATAAATTGACTCAAAACACCTCAAATAAGTCTTCTTATATACTTTTATGTAGAATCATTGTATGAACGATTCGTTTATTGTTAATGTGTGTCTCCTTCAACCTTCCCCCCCCCCCCCCCCAAAAAAAAAAACCCCCCAAAACAAAACCACACCACAAAATCAACCTTTTGGGGAGTTAAGACATTTTATTGTGCTTTTTGTCTGTCTATTTGTCTGTCTGTTAAAACCCTTTTGGAACTAGCTCGCATAGCATAACTGAAGGACTTTTCTCAAATGTTCACAAGTGAATTACTTATATGAGAAACCGTTGGACATTGGGCTGTGACCAACTTTACTATAAACTGTTTTCCTTCATATCATGTGCGCATTTAACTCCAGCAATATTAAAATAACCAATGAGTACAAAGAATACAGAGCTCATCACTTTAAGTTTGTATGTAGCATTGATATGATTAGATACAAATCTCAAAGTGAATGAAACATTAACAACGGACATCAATTTAGAAATGGTTGATTTATATATTATATTCTCAAATAATTTGAGAACGATAGGTTATAAGGAAATGGTAACTTGAACAGGCATAATAATTCGTAGCTACCAGTTTTATATAAAATTAAACTTGATTATGACTGACCCTTAGAGCATGATATGTCAAATACGACACTTAGACAGAACAGGCATCAAGAGAAGTCGAAATCAATATAAAGGCTCAGTGGTATTCCATTACTGCTCCTTATACGACTCCATTTTCGAAACGAAACAAAATAAGCTTTCAGAAGTGTGCTGCTTTCCAATAGAAACACAGACAAATCATTTTATTATAAACGCAATGCACAGCCTAGGATAAAGAGTTTAATCAGTCTAAATCGTATACATACTAATACTATGATAAAACAGTATAAGGCAGTAAAACAATAACCACAATCCTGCTCCCGGTTTATGCTGACAAATATAAACCATTTTTTTATGCACATTGCAACAAACAATGTGGCTTTTCACAGAAATAAATTGAAAGTTTAGTCAGACCAGGTCTAACTCAAAGTTGCGCATTCAACAGTTTTCACAAAAAACATAAAGATGAGTGACAGTTTGAAATCAGATCAGATGCTGCATTACGTCTGATCTGGGTTCTAACTGTTTGCAAATGAAAGCCAAGTTAGCATTCTAAGAGTATTAATTTCCTTCTCTATAACAACTCCGAACAACAAACACTCTTTGTCTCTCATTGTGTTTGGTGATCAGAGGAAGCATTGTATATTGCTCTCATTTTGCATATATTGTGAGTGGTTGTTAAGGTAACTAAAAGTATATTTTGTGTCAATTGCATAACAGTACATGTATTAATTTGCAAACCTGAAACTGCGACTGAAATACACTGGTTCGAATACGTGCAATATACTTTCCCTTCAAAATAGCTTAATTTGACATATATTGACACAATTTTTCAATATAGTTACCTCATTTTGCAATTACTGTGAATGGTTGCTAAGGTAACAATTTATTATTTTTATTTTACTGTTTTACAACAATGTTAACTTGCAAACTGTATGAATACGGGCTTAGATTATAAACTTTCAGTACAATGGTTTTGACAGGTTCAGTGGTTGACTTCAAAAACGCTAGAATTCATATTTAGATTATAAAGCTATCATTCAGCAATTATTATGGGTGGTTGCTATGGTAACCAAATATCAGTTTCATGCTAAACGCCAAAGTGTATATGACAATGGTTATTTGCAAACCTTAAAATGAAACTAATTAAAGTAATTGTGTAATGATTCTGATAGTTTACTGCATTTTACCTGCCTAATGTCTTGCCTTTGACACACGTTTCCAGTAAATTAAGTCCTTTTGACAGGTGTTACCATAGTTACCAAGCACTATATGCATGTATTCTTCTATTTGTATTTTATAACGCTACGCTTCAATATGTGGTTATAGCCATTTAAGAGTGATCATGGTACATTTTAACTTCAAGCAATACAGCTCAGTTACATACCGGTAGCAATTAAAACATTGTAAATATTATAGTTTCGTTTCCATAGTTACTTCCTTAGCAACCCAAATCCAATAGGTTTTCTTCCCAAATAGTAATCAACATACATGCATTATTTTTGTTTCTTGGTGATCATATTCAAATTCAACATAGATGCATGAATTTTCTACCAGTACTAAAATATGCCAAACTCATAGTTTCTTTCTTTCAGTACTAACCCCTAAACATTGCACGTGCGTACCAATTAGGTATAATGTTGACCTGAAAGTAATAACGTTATTTTATAATCAATATGTCGTGTTTCGAATTTCAAATGTCATTGTATCTGAAACATGTACGTTTTACCTGAAAATGCCATGAATTTGTTGTTATTTACACACAAAATACTCTGGTTTGAGGGGAAATCCTCTTTTTCGCGTTACCATGGCAACCGGATACCGGAAACAAGTTTTTAGGGTATTGTTTTCCATTTCATACATAGAGGTACAAATGGTGTAATTTTCATGCAAATCGGAGCAATGGGTGCCGACGCCTTTATAATGCAGAGCATTACTGTTACACAGTGTTAAATTTGATGACAGAGTTATGGCCCTTGTTTTAAAAAATCTGCACCACTTCCAGATCTGGCATCCACCATAAATTAAAGCCTCATGGTCTAAACTATTCGAAAATATCATCAGAAATTTTATACTAGATGGGTTAAAAAAGAATCCATTTTAAGGCCCTTTTATTCAGTTGGCCCTTCTACTAACCCACTTTATGCGTTTCTTACGCATTTATTATCCGTTTCGTTAAACGCGTTTTCTAGCCGTTTCTATACGCATTTATTTACGCATTTAAAAGAGCAAGAAATATTGCAAAAGGTTAAGCCTGTTGTTAAGTACAGGTCTACCTTATCACACGTCCCAAAGGAATGTGACATTTTCAGGTTTTAAAATTGCTCGATTTTTACAATTTGACAGTAATGTTGGGACTTTAACCGTTTCTTACGCATAGATTAACGCGTAAATGGACAGGAATAGCGTATTTACCACTGTACTACTACTATTACTACTACTACTACTACTACTTCTACTACTACTACTGCTTCTTCTTTTACTACTACTACTACTACTACTACTACTTCTTCTTTTTCTTCTTCTACTACTACTACTACTACTACTACTACTACTACTACTACTTCTACTACTACTACTACTACTACTACTACTACTACTACTGCTACTACTACTTCTTCTTTTACTACTACTACTACTACTACTACTACTACTTCTTCTTTTTCTTCTTCTACTACTACTACTACTACTACTACTACTACTACTACTTCTACTTCTACTTCTACTACTACAACTACTACTAATACTTCAACTACTTCTTCTACACTTCTACTACTGCTACTACTACTACTACATGCACTACTACTACTACACTTATAGAAGATCTAAATAAAATTATAGTAAAAAAATAATAGTCATGATGATGCTACTACAACTGATCATGAAAGAATTAAGAGAAAACAGCAGTACATGTATATGTATTGGTGATTTTAACAATTCCAGTTGTTGTCGTTTTAAAATAATAATTCATGTTCTCGTGTTTTCAAAAGTAGTCCAAGAGTTTTCAACATTAAGCCCAATTTTCTTCATCCTCAATCGCGATCTTTAAATTCTTAGAGACCTGCTATTCGTAGCGGCTGGTCTTGGTTTACGATGTTTGACACTCGCCTACATGTTAACCCTTTCCCCCCATAGAAGCGCCTTTTAGCGAATATGATTTATTCCTCCGCTGGAGAAAATAGTTCCAATTTAATCAGTCATGAATATATATTAAAGGAAATATTTTGTTATATTCTAGCACATGATAGCTTAAAGCAGGCTGAAAGTAAAGCAGAATGCGCCCTAAGGAGCATTCTGCTTTTCTTCTAACCTGCTTCAAGAGGTCACCTATCTTCAAAACTAGAAATAGACTATCAGGTAAAGGGTAAAGAGCATTGCTATGCATAATGTGTTTGCAATTGTAGACATTTCAAGCAAATACCGAAACTGAGATAAGACCAAGCGTTTATAAAGCGTTTGAATTGAGTCTGAGTTCATTCTCAAGCATTTGATTGATCAGATTGGAGCCTAGGCTCAAATCTGACCAATCAAGTAATTGAGAACGATTACAGACTCAACTCAAACTCTTTATAACCTTGGACCAAGGTCAACACTGCTTTGCAATGCAATACATCTGGTATTCTAATGGCACAGCTCAATCATTTATTTTACATACATTATCTACTTTTATTTCAGGTTCTAGCAACGAAGCCTGGACTTCAAACCATAAGAAGTTAAGAACATTGTCTCAGGACACGTCTATCTGATACACCTTGGCAGGAAATCGATATGAGTAAGCTAAAGAAATGTGCCGTATTAGCTTGTGTGCTATCCTTATCGTACTTCCTCTTCTCAGAATCAGTATTCAAGAGTTTCATTCCGTATGAATGCGAGAATTGTACCGCCGTAATTTCAAAAAGGTTAGTCGGCCGAATGCCCAACACTGGTGGTTGGGTTAAAGAAATGAGAAAGTTCGATGACACGCAATGTGGTGAAATACCTTGGACAAATACTCATTTTTCGAAACTTCACTTAAAAAAGACTGAAAACCAAACTGCTATAGTTACTATACAAACGTATACAGACGAGAACATCCCTAAAACAGTTGGTGGTGATGTCATTCTCGTGTGGGCGGAACAATCAGGCGGAGAGGGACGCTCCGCGGGGAATGTAGTTGACAACATGGATGGTTCCTATACAGGTCACGTGCAACTGTTCTCGTTCAACCGGGCGGTAATCAAGGCAAAACTTGCGTCTTCTTCGAGGAACACGTGCCTACGTTACAATGCACTGAAACGTTACGGTAACGTGGTGTACTCAATGCAGCAACCATGGGGTATACTGGGTTTGTTTATACATGATAACGGCTGGTCAAGAGAGGAGACCAGATGTGGAACAACTGACTTTCTATATGGGCATTCGACATTGTGTAACTTTACTTCTCTAAATGACAATAACTCATGGTACTGTGGGAAACCTAGACGTCCAAGCATGCGATGTGATAATATTTATTCATTTAACACAGGCCGTTTAATTGTACGGGGAATTCGTCAAAATGAAACGGTAACACGACCTGGGCATGGTACATTTAAGGCACAGATTAGCTTAAACTCCGAGAAATTGTCTAATATAAATCCCCTGAAAAGTTGCAAAAATGCTGCACCAAGAACAACCTGGATACATTCCCCATCTGGATACTGGGATAAACAATGGCTACCATCACGCTGCAAAGGACTTTCAGACTATTCGCATTCAAAATACAAAATGTGTCTGAAAACAAAAATAATGGTTTTCCTTGGCGATTCCACTATTCGTCAATATTTTGAATATCTTAGTGAGCATGTTTTAGATTTGGGACACATAGATGCCAAATTTCTATATGGCCCGAACCGGAACTTTCATTCCACACAAGTGTACCACAATCACAATATATCCATGTTGTATCGCAAGCATGAAATGCCATTCCACAATCCTGACGTGAGAACAAATGGTATTCGCTCAATTCCGACCTTACTGGACGAGCTTGCGAATAGCTCAATACCAGATGACTCGCTTATTATTGTTATAAATTACTACTCTCATTTATTGACTTATCCCCCTGCAGCATATAGACAGAGACTTTCTAGGCTTGTGTCAGCTATAAAGACTTTATCAACTGCAAAGCCAAGAGCAAGAATTTTCTTCAAGGGCCCACACGTGTGTATAAAAGACGATAGATGGTTTGATACGAAGTTTGCTTTACTGTTTAGGGACATTCTGTTCGAAGAATTCCATGACATCATGGACCACGTGATTTATTTGGATGTCTGGGGGCTCACTGTGGCTCACAATAGCGAACTACTTCACCCTACAGGGTCGTGTTTCAAGAACCACATCCAACAATTAATGTCATTTATTTGTGGATGAGAATCAGAAGCGGATCAAACACTTACATTAGACATACGAAATAAGCAACCCACTGCCATGTATGTCTTCCCTAGCATTTGCAGTTTGGATCTTGATCAAACGCCACGTAACTGATTAGGATCCAATTTGTTTGACACTACAAATCAATGTTACTGATGTGAAAATACATGTACCTGATATGCAGCGCTCCCTCTCTACAACGACATCCAACAGACACAGACAGTGTGCGTTGTTCGGAGGGAGACTCTGTAGTTAGGGAAAGTTGCTTACATTTGCTGCCAGCTTTAATCCAGATTAGACACCGCGTTACGCGGCATCTTATCTAGATTCAAACTATTTGTCACTCGTCATTTAGTTTTTTGTTGTTAAAATGTCAATTACGTAACTTTGAGAAAAACAACAGACGACAATTTAAAGCAGACCACACTGCAGCCATGAATAGGTCGGACTTGTCCTGTTTAGGGAACTGAGACATATCGTTGTAAGGAGGGAGTCTTTGTTTGGAAGGCCATTGTAGAGAGTGAACACTGTACGACTAAAGGCATGCTGTATTTTATTTTTAGCAGATGATAGTATTGCGATGTTGGACGGGTGATGACGTCAATATGGCAGTGAAATAAGTTGGGCTGGTGATGGCGTCAATATGGCAGTAAAAAACGTTGGGCTGGTGATGGCGTCAATATGGCAGTGAAAAACGTTGGGCTGGTGATGGCGTCAATATGGCAGTGAAAAAAGTTGGGCTGGTGATGACGTCAATATGGCAGTGAAAAAAGTTGGGCTGGTGATGACGTCAATATGGCAGTGAAAAAAGTTGGGTTGGTGATGACGTCAATATGGCAGTGAAAAGTTGGGCTGGTGATGACGTCAATATGGCAGTGAAAAAGTTGGGTTGCTGATGACGTCAATATGGCAGTGAAAAGTTGGGCTGGTAATGACGTCAATATGGCAGTGAAAAAGTTAGGCTGGTGATGACGTCTATAAGGCAGTGAAAAAGTTGGGCTGGTGAGACGGGTGGTAGTTCCACTGTGGTAATGAAACTGTGAGACGGGTGATTACGTCACTCTGGTAGTGAAATTGTTACACGGATGATGACGCCATCATGACAGTAAAAGTGTTACAGTGGAGAAAACTTTATTCTTTCCCAATAAGCGCGTTTACTGTAAAACAATTATTTCCTATGCAAACAGTTTGGAGCCTGATCAGACGCCTTGTTACCCGGCGTCTGATCATGCTCCAAACTGTTTGCCACTCAGATTCAAATAAATAGTCAGAAAGGTGCCATTTCCTCCATTCTATTGAATTGCGTTTGCGTTTTGTTTGCGTTTAAACGGGAAAGAATAACGTTTTCTCTACTGTATGAGGGTAATGATGTCATTGTGGGCCGGCAGTGACTATTTGTGTATCATGTGCTCAGAGTCTAACATAAGTTGGTGTGATCGATTGTGCAGGAGAAATAATAAAGACGCCGTCAGTATCATTTTGTGATAATGTAGTTTATGTAATATTTGACAAAATGCTAAACTGGAAAAACACATTTATTATGTATACCTTAACGAATGCTAAATTGGAAACAACACATGTATTAGGCACACTTTGACGAAATACTAAACTGGAAACAACACATTAATTGTGTTTACTTTGACGAAATGCTTAACTGGAAACAACACATTTATTGTGAAAAGTTTGACGAAATACTTAACTGGAAACAGCACATTAATTTTGTATAGTTTGACGAAATACTAAACTGGAAACAACACATAATTTATTATGAATACTTTGACTAAATGCTTTACTGGAAACAACACACCTTTTATGCATACTTTGAAGAAATGCTTTACTTGAAACAACACATTTATTATGCATACTTGACGAAATCCTAAACTGGAAACAACATTTATTTTGCATACTTTGACGAAATACAGTAAAACCTCTCTATTACGACTACTAAATGTTGTAAAGGTTCGGGTGTTTAAGGCCGGTGACCGCTTAAAGCAAGATGAAAGTATAACAGAAAGCTCACCAGGAGCTTTCTGTTTTACGTTCACCTTGCTTTAAGTTGTAACCTATCTTTAATGCAATCAATTAGCATTCTTTTTAGTGGTCGTAAAAGAGAGATTTTACTGTACTTAACTGGATACAACACATTTAGTATGTATTCTTTGACAAAATGCTAAACGAGAAACAACACATTTATGATTTAGTCTTTGACAAAATGCTTTACTGGAAACAACACATTTATAATGTATACTTTGACGAAATACTAAACTGGAAACAAAGTATGTGTTATGTTTACTTTGACGAATTGCTTTACTGAAACAACACATTCAATATGTATAATTTAACGAAATGCTTAATTTGAAACAACACATTTTAGCTTACCTGGGCCAAAGTTCCAATGTGAGCTTTTTTGATTGTCCTGTGTCCTGTGTCCGTCGTCTTCCGTCCGTTCTTCGTCAACAATTTCTTAAAACGATATTTCCTACTAAACTACTGAATAGATATTATCTAAACTTGGCAGGATGGTCCTTATAATTATAGTCCTCTTTAAAAGTTGTTCAAATAGTTCCAGTCCGTTGCCTATCTAGGTCACAGAAGCTAAAATATATTGTTTAAATAAAAACTTAAAAAACTTCTTGACTGAAACCACAGAACCCTGAGGTTTGATTTTTTAGCACAAAACATCATCTACAGGTCTTCTACCAAGACTGTTCAAATGATATCCATGGGGTCAAAACTGACCCCGCCACGGGGGTGACAAGTTTACACAGAGTTATATAGTGGAATCTTCAAACATCTTTTTCTCTAAAACTAATTTGGCCAGAGCGTTGATATTAGGCATGATGACACTTCTAGAGGTACTTTACCAATATTGCTCAAATGGTTACGTTCCGGTGCATATCTAGGTCACAGGAGCTAAAATAATTTTTCAATTAAATCTTAAAAAGTCTTCTTTTTAAAAAGTACCCTGAGGTTAGATTTTTGGTTCAAAGCATCATCTACAGGTCCTCTATCAAGATTGTTAAAATTATGTCACCGAGGTCAAAATTGACCCCCGCCCCGGGGGTCACACATTTACATAAAGAGTTATATAGTGAAATCTTCAAACATCTTCTCTGAAGCTAATGTAACCACTCATTATTATTCTTGCATGCTGACACTTCTGGAGGTACTTTACCATTATTGTTCAAATGATTCCGGTCCGTTGCATATCTAGGTCACAGGAGTTGAAAATATATACAATCTTCTTGTTACCCACCACAGTACACTGAGCTTAGACATTTTGGCACACTGCATCATCTACTAAGCAATTGGCACAGTCACATCGTCATAATTTCTCAATTTCCAAGACATTATACATTTACATCAACGGTTTCAGGTGAGCGATTTAGGGCCGTATACGGCTCTTGTGTATGCATACTTTGACGAAATACTAAACTGGAAACAACATATTTATTATGTTTAATTTGACGAAATGCTAAACTGGAAACAACACATTTATTTTTTATACACATGTAGTTTGACGAAATGCTAAGCTCGAAACAACACATTTATTATGCATACTTTGACGAAATTTTAATCTAGAACCAACACATACATTATTGACAAACTGCTAAATTGGAAACAACATATTAACTATGCATACTTTGATGAAATACTAGTACTAGAGTGGGAACAACACATTAATATTTATACTTTGACGAAATGCTTAACTGGAAACAACACATTTATTATTTATACTTTTTACAAAATGCTTAACTGGAAACAGCACGTTAAATTTTATTATGTATACTTTGGAATACTAAACTGGAAACAACACATTACATATGCATACTTTGGCAATATACTAAACTGGAAACAACACATTTATTATGTAGGGTTTGACGAAATGCTAAATTGGAAACAACACATCTATTATGTAAACTTTGACGAAATGCTTAAAGCGACTCGCAACCAGATGGTGCATTAAAAATAGTAATTTGTAAATATGTGTCAAACGCTTATATAAATGGTAAAGAATTAGTTTAGGATAAGAAATTCTGTTTAAAAAAATGTATTTCAATAAAAAAAAATATTGGTCTCTGGTGGGATTCGAACCCGGGGCCCGGCATTGGCGGACAGAAGACAAAATAGGGGAAACCGCTTAGACCAATGGACCACGGAACTATCCGTTTATCTCGGATAGATTTAACGTATTTCAATGTGTAGCGATCGAAAGTGCATACAACTTCGTAATTCGGCTGGTGTTTATGTCTGAGCCCGTGTAGAGAAGCAACAACAACAACTATACCGTCTACTAGTCGGTATAGAAAAACGATGGAAAATATCTAAAAATCTAAGATTCGGTGACGATTCTTGAGACTTTTTTTGGACTGATCATATTTCTTTAATGTCAGAAGCCAAATAATGCCACAAATTTGTTTTTATTTGAGTATTTTATTTTATTTTGACAAGTACACCATCCGGTTGCGAGTCCCTTTAATTGGAAACAACACATTTATTAGGCACACTTTGACGAAATACTAAACTTGAAACAACACATTAATTATGTTTATTATGACGAAATGCTTAACTCGTAACACCACATTTATTTTACATTCTTTGATGAAATGCTAAATTGGAAACAACATATATATGATGCATACTTTGACGAAATACTTCGTATAGTGGTGTTCAACGGAGAGCTATTGGTCATTCTCATCAATTATCCGCCGCGTTTCGTTCCGAACTATGCTAGAGGTCCGTCAGTTGACGAAATTGGCCGATCGATGCACGTAGACTCATCACTGAGAGAGTCATTGACGAGAGTTTAATAAGAAACACCAGGGCTAATTTTGCCGGGTAATTTTTTCAGAAATATTCGGATATTTCCTCAACTTCTCCGCACCTCGGATTTCTGTTCTTACTTTAAGAATTTTGAATTTTGTAGATCTACGTTTTTTATCTTGGAAACATACTGCCATTAATATGGATGTCACGTAACGCGGCGTCTGATCTGGGTCCAAACTGTTTGCATACTCATGTTGTTATAGAGCCTGGCAGCGAAAGGGTTAAAGGTAGATCTACGATTCCTAAAATCGCGCTTGAAATTTGGAAATCTTAGTAGTTTAATGACCATCTTAATTTTAGCACGGAGAACTCACACCGGTGTTTACAAGTCCTCCGTGATTTTAGTAGCCCTGACACACATATATTCATACCGTTGAAAAAGGGGAAGTAGCTGTAAATAGCACTATTTATAATACTGAATATTGAGAGTTATCTGTCTGAGCTCTCAGTGGTTTTTAGCACTAGATCTAGTTTCATTTTGTTTCTTGTTTTCAGTGAATGACTCATGTGAACTAACAGTTTATACTTCAATGCTTACACATGGACACGTTGGTTGTCCTCTGACTATACCGAGGCCTATAATTCTATATGTCTAGAGATCTAGGTCTAAAACAAACCAGGCTATTATCGGCACTAAATTTGGAGAACTTTTACACAATTGGTCCGCCACAAAAATGTCCTTTTTATGGCCAGGTTAATGTTCTAGGAAATTGCCAGATTAATGTCACAATGAATGGCCAGGTTAATGTCACAAGAGATCGCAATTGTACATTGCACGTTCAGGGAGAGAAATCCTATAAGGCTTTAATGTCTTTCGTTTCAATCCCTTCTTTCTGTTGTATATTTCTATGTTAGATCTATGTGTATATAATGGCTGAATAAACTAAGAAATGGGCCAGTTGAATTCTACGAAATAACCGAAAGACTTGCGGACAGCTTCTAAAGTTTACTATAACCCTAAGTTCCTAACCCTAGTCTATGGCGGCGTGCAATTTGTAAGTTTATCAGTAACGTAGATCTAGATCTATATTTTCTGCCTGTTCTATAATTTATGGAGATCAAGATCTACGTAGATCCATGGAGAAATTACAGATGGAGAAGTAACCCGGTCTGGCTGCGATTTATCGTGTCGTTGAAAATCGGCCAATATGGCGGCTAGAAAACAACGTAGCCACGACGAAGTTTGATGTTAATAGAAATGCTTTTAATGTTATCTTTTCGTTATAAATTTTAATACAGACGATTTATTAGACCATGATGTCAGTCCTAATACACAATTTAAGGCGATAATTTATAAATTGTTAGTTTAGTGAGGTTGTGAAAATGACTCATTTTCTTAAAAATTTAAAAATGAGAGAAAAACATATTTTCCGTTTTCGAAGTTTGATGTTAATAGAAATGCTTTTAATGTTATCTTTTCGTTATAAATTTTAATACAGATGTTTTATTAGACCATGGTGTCAGTCCTAATACAAAATTTAAGGCGATCGTTTATAAATTGTTAGTTTAGTGAGGTTGTGAAAATGACTCATTTTCTTAAAAATTTAAATGAGAGAAAAATGTATATTCCGTTTGCCTATACGAAGTTTGATTGAATAGAAATGCTTTTAATGTTATCTTTTCGTTATAGATTTTAATACAGATGTTTTATTAGACCATGGTGTCAGTCCTAATACAAAATTTGAGGCGATCGTTTATAAATTGTTAGTTTAGTGAGGTTGTGAAAATGACTCATTTTCTTAAAACTTTAAATGAGAGAAAAACGTATTTTCCGTTTGCCTACGAATTTTGATGTTAATAGAAATGCTTTAAATGTGATTTTTTCGTTATAAATTTTAATACAGATGTTTTATTTTACCGTGAATTGATGTCTTATACAAAATTTGAGGCGATCGTTTTTAAATTGATAGTTTAGTAAGGTTGGGAAAATGAGAAAAATACGTATTTTCTGTTTACCCACGAATTTGGATGTCTATGCATTTGATGTGATCTGTTTGTTATAGTTTTAATACAGATGCTTTATTAGACCATGAGTTAAAAAATTGCACAAAATTTGGAAAGTGGATTTTTTTCGTGAAAACCTGATAATTATCTTAACGCGACAAAATGACCTGTTAGTGCCATATACTGTCACCACAAATAATGCATCCCGGATTTGGTGATGTTCGGCGATATTCATTGCAGTAATCATCCTCCTTCACAGAAGAGTCATATGAGTTCTAATAAAGGATATAAACACCATTAAAATGCACTTATGATATTCATTAAGTATATACAGTGGAGCCAGATCAGACGCCGGGTAACCCGGCGTCTGACCGGGCTCCAAACTGTTTGCCTTCCAAGTTTAAATTAACATTTAGAATTGGCAAGAAGTAGTCATTTTCTACATTTTATTGCAATGCGTTTCGTTTAGACGGGAAAGAATAATGTTTTCACATCTGTATCTGACCAATGCAAACATTATAAATCCAGACCAAAATTCTCTTAGACTTCGTTAATAGTTTTTTTTGTTAATCAGCTAGCTGCTTGGGACGGGTGAAGGTATAGAAGTAGCCTATGAGCTTTTTGATTTACTTTCATCTTGTTTTAAGCTGCCACCTGTGTTAACTCATTGGACCCTTGCGACGAGTAGACTCATCCTTCACAAACAGTGTACCCTAGTGGATTAAATCTGCCCTGGGTAAACGGTGTAGAAACAGATCAGAGAGCTCCTAAAGGAAGCATTGGACCAAAATCCACGGTGTTTGTCATTTTGTAAATAGGCCTACATGTGTATTTTTTAAAAGAATCCGAAATAGTCAAAGTTTCTATTTTTAGATAACTGGTAACACAAAACTTTTCTAGTTAATTATCTAGTTATGTAACTAGATGAATTCGTTAAGTGGTGGCAGTTTAAAACAGTATCATGGCAAAGTTGGTGTTCAGATATTTATCTGGTTATCGTGAAAAGTTTCCACATGCCACTTACCGGGTAATTATCTGAAAACTAACGCGAAAGTTTTCTAGATAAGTAACTAGTTAAATATTTATTTATTTATTTCTCTTACAACAGTATACAACATGACAATATATCACAGTTAAAAGTTCAATATAAGATGTACACTGCCACTCTAAGATAGAGTTATAAGAGACTATCTAGACTTAAATCGTACTTATCACACTGTACAATTTCGGAAGTTTCAGATGAAGAGCTGTGAACATTATATATATTGTTCAGGTCTATTACATTTCCTTTGTGAAAATAACAAAGTTGATTTTCAAGAGGGCTCCACCAACAAAGCACCTAAGAGGCAAAAAGAAATAGTACCATATCTGCAATGAGAGACCATCTCTTCCAGATACATGTAGCCATGAGGATCCCATCTAAGAAGAGACGCTTACCAATTACAGAATGTATTTTTAAAACTTCTTCAAGGAAAAGGCATATTTCCTAAAACTTAATATCCAAGATAAAAAGTTATTCATTTCAATTAAAATAGGATTATAAGAGACATGGAAATTAACAATACTGAATCAGAAATTATTGCACACATCATATCCTTGTCTAACAGCCTCTGTCTGACTGGCAAACACAACTGTTCTTTGATATTAAAATATATGAGCATCTGTATTTGTTACCCTCTGCAGCACTAGAAATAGGTGCTAAAATTGTTTTGAAATTGACCAGTAGAGTCCATCTTATAAACTATTTGACTATAATCTGCAGAAGAATAACTACTTGTCAGGCAGCATGCAGTGAAGACCAGAATGCATTATCATTTGAAGGCTACATTGTAAAAGCATATTACAATAACTGTACAATTTAGCCATCCTCTCTAACTAACTGTCTGTAGAAGCTAGAATGGTTGGAGAACTCTTCAGTCATCAGGAAAATAAAAAATTACTGTTTACTATAGAGTCTAACTCATATAATCTAACCAATCACCCCCATAACTATGCCCTTTAACACCTTTAATCCATTCCCTCATAGGAGAAATATTTCTGCTTTATACCATCATGTATATCTATGAGATATTTCCTTTATTCAAGAAGTGTGTAGCTTAAAGAAGACTGAAAGTAAAGCAAGATGTAACCTCAGGCACATTTTGTCTTACTTTCTACCCATTTTAAGCCTTCACATCTCTTCCTCTCTTCAGAGCTAAAACCAGGCTGGCTATAGGGCAATAGGTTAACTCTTCTGACTCA
The DNA here is from genome assembly GCA_922989275.2 of Gari tellinella. Taxonomy (NCBI): domain Eukaryota; kingdom Metazoa; phylum Mollusca; class Bivalvia; order Cardiida; family Psammobiidae; genus Gari; species Gari tellinella. The sequence continues at coordinate 56,174,919 of OV277866.1, forward strand.
TATCAAATTAGAAAATATCTGAGGATTTATAGTTATAATACTGTTTCAAACAACTGGACAAAATATGACCCAAGATCATTAGTATTGCTCTTCTTGTAATACCATGATTGTCTCAAACACCTGTCTCAAGCGGTCTGTTTGAGGCTGGTTTTAAGACACACCATATTATTTACTATAAACTTGAGTGGTATTAACTGTAGATATTTACATATAAAATATAAAATTCTCAGATAATCCCAGACTGAATATCAGAGCTTGTAGACACTGTATTACAACCATTATATACATGGTAAAAAAGGTGTTTAAAAGTAAAATCCTGATCAGCTATAAAATTCTGATCAATGCAGGTTTTGGCAAGATTACAAAATCTCTTAAAACACAGGTTTCTACCTTTCAAGTACATGTACATAAAAGAAATGCACTGCAATCCTGAAAGTATTAAAATCTACATAATCCCTATCTACATAGGAAGAATCTCCTTCTCTGCAGTATCTCATAACATGTTTTAGCAGATATTCTAATCATATTAGGTTCAGTTAAAATTACTTTCAACTTGTCCACCTCATTCATTGCTAAACAATTTGGAACTGACCTCTCAGCTTTGCTGAACAAGACATTTCTAATGTCATTATACAAAATACAGTCTAACAAAACATGACTTTCATTTTCTACGACATTGCAAAAAGGACAAACCCGGTGTTCAACTGCTAAGCCTTCAAACCGTCCGGTTTCTAAGCGTATAGGTGCGACACCACATCCAAATTTACTGAACGCTGACCTATGATTTGGTGGTAAAATCAGAGTGCAGTACATGTACTTTTCAACATGGTATACAGTCTTTAATGTACAGTAGGTACGCAGTTTGTTTCGATCACGTCCTGATGGGCCAACATGTGAATTTAACTTCCTTGACCAGTCATGAACAAATTTTTCCATCATTTTCTCTTGAATTGATCTAGTAATATCAAGCTTAGAAATAGGAATTGACAAGCTACAACACTTTTGTAAATTCAGATCTTTGAAAAACTTTTTAACACAGAAGTAGTTTTCACTGATTTGGAGAAGGCCCATAGTGCTACACGTTTATTGAGTCTTGAGGAATTTGTACATGTTATCCTAGCCCAAAAGTTTGCTACTACCTTCCACTGTCTAATACTATTAGGAACCCAACCCATTTCACCTGAAACAGCAACTGAGGGTGTATACTTACCTATCCCTAAAAATATTCTCATTGCTCTGTTTTGAACAGAGGAAATACAAGAATATTCTTTATGACCCCATATTGCGGCGCCATACCCAATGACTGACCACACTATGGAGTCATAAAGCTTAGTAAATACATTGTAAGGCACACCCCAGCTGCTTTACACTTTGCAATCACAAGACCCAACGCTCGACCAGCACTAAGTGCCACCATTTTAGCAGTAATACCAAAATCAAGGTGTTCATTAATTACCAAACCAAGATATTTATACATTCCAGAATACTCAATCATTAGCTCACCACAAGTAAAAGGAACATCAGATCTCTTTGTAGAATTTGTACGAAAGTGAACGATATTGCTTTTACTAACATTTATGGTCATATCATTCAATTTACACCAATAATTTAAGGCATTTAATAAAGTTTGTAGATCATTCTCATTTCCAGCCAACAATACAATATCATCTGCATACATTAAAATACAAACTTTTTCATTACCAATGTCAACACCTATATTAATTTTAATAAAAGATTTCAAATACAATGCCAGGTCATTAATGTACAGGTTAAACAGCAGAGGAGATAAAATACACCCTTGACGCAATCCACATTTTACATCGAACCACTCTGTTGAGTGACTATTCACTTTAACACAAGATGAAACACCATTATATAAAGATTTGATCGCTAAAAGCAATTTACCAGATACATTAGTAGCACAAAGCCTATTCCAAAGCTTCTCCCTATTAATACTATCATACGCTTTACGGAAATCTATGAAAGCTGAAAACGTTGATAACTTACTTTTCTTACGTGTTTCAATTATATCTATTAAGGAAGAAATTTGGTCAGTTGTACTTCTATTCTTTCTAAAACCGTTCTGTTTTTCAACTAAAATACTATTTCTCTCCACCCAGCTGTTCAACCTGTCATTAATATAATCCTACAATACACTTTATAAACAGCAGAGGCTAGAGAAATACCTCTGTATAACAAAGGATCTCTTGGATCCAGAGTTGAAAACTTCGGTACAGGGTTAATTACAGTTTTACTCCAAACTGTTGGTACAATGCTATTTTCAAAACACAAATTGAACAAAACATGTAAAAAGTAAATGGCAATATCATTCTTTAAAACTTCTGCAGGAATGTTATCAACGCCATACGCCTTTCCATTTTTGGCCTGAAAAACTGCTTTCTTAATTTCTAAAATAGATATATACTGATTAAATTCTAAGTTTGCATTGTCTGGTTCAGATATATCAGTATGAACAGGAGGTATTTCAGAATCACCATCAAAAAGTGAACTAAAGTCCTTTTTCCACAAAAACTCGCAACCGGATGGTGTACTTGTCAAAATAAAATAAAATACTCAAATAAAAGCAAATTTGTGGCATTATTTGGCTTCTGACATTAAAAAAATATGATCAGTCCAAAAAAAGTTTCAAGAATCGTCACCGAATCTTAGATTTTTAGATATTTTCCATCGTTTTTCTATACCGACTAGTAGACGGTATAGTTGTTGTTGTTGCTTCTCTACACGGGCTCAGACATAAACCCGAGCCGAATCACGAAGTTGTATGCACTTTCGAACGCCACACATTGAAATACGTTAAATCGATCCGAGATAAACGGATAGTTCCGTGGTCCATTGGTCTAAGCGGTTTCCCCTATTTTGCCTTCTGTCCGCCAATGCCGGGCCCCGGGTTCGAATCCCACCAGAGACCAGTATTTTTTTTTATTGAAATACATTTTTTTAAACAGAATTTCTTATCCTAAACTAATTCTTTACCATTTATATAAGCGTTTGACACATATTTACAAATTACTATTTTTAATGCACCATCTGGTTGCGAGTCGCTTTAAGCACTTCTGAAATATATGTAGATAAATCCCCATTCTCTAAAATGACTTCTTCTGGAATATTTTTCTTACCACTGTACCGAACACCAATCTTACCAATGGATTTCCATAATTCATTTGGATTTACGTTACATTCATCAAGCAAATAATTATTTTGCAATGAGAACCAATATTTCCGTTTACATCTCTGTACCTCCTTGTCAAAACATCTCCTTGACATAGCATAAACATCTTTAAGATTTGCCTTCTCTGATCTAATAGTGCATTTTAACCATTTATTTTCAGCAACACACATTTTCTCCCACTTTAAAGTCAAATCAGTATTCCACCAAGGCTTATTATTTTTGCATTTACGGTAATAACAGTTATTTTTCAAAGTTTTATATGGTATTTCTTTATACATACAATCTCTTACCATTCCACACCACTGAGCATAGATATTATCAATGTTTTCTACATTTACAATATCATGCTCAAGTTTATGAATGATACTATGGATTTCTACTGCCACTGGTGGACTACTCATAAAATCACTATTAACACTTTTAAGATCAAATTTATGTGTAGTATAGCTACCTTCCTGTCGGACTGTTTGCACATCAGGAACAGCTCCATCCGTGTTAATTTTCCAGGCCAATAGAGAATGATCAGGAATACAAGTGGGTGCAAAAGCACCCACATTTCCATTCCTGTTCATCATCTGGCTGGTTGGTACAACTCTAAAATCTGAGAAACAACTAAGCTGTTCCTGCTGTGCAATACAATAATCCACCACTGCATGACCCTTGACAGATATAGAAGTAAAGTTATTCTCATCTCTATCAAATCTACCATTCAGCATAATCATATTTGTATTTATGAGATAATCAATAAACAGCTCTCCATAATAGTTCACAGAAAAATCAAGTATTTATGTGAGATATTAATAGGAAACTATCATGATAATTAAGTGATTAACTGGTGTCAAAAATATGCCACCATAAGACACAGATCATGATCGCCATTTTTTATTTAACAAAAATGTGTATAAATAATTCTTCCACATTTATTGTTTTATAAATCATTAGCTTATTTATTAGGGCATGAAGGCAGTTATTCTAAACTGCAGAGTTTGTAGTTTCGACCCAGATCAAAAACGAATAGATCTAGTCTAGATCTATATTTGATAATTTTTTTGAGTTTTAGATCGTATTCACAAGAGTCAGGGATAATCTATACTTTAGTATAGGTTATCCCTGCAAGAGAAAATACATCAGAAAATAAGCAAATGACTGACAGTGTATGATAGGTCAAGCAATAAATTACATACATGTAGCGAAATACACACTCAAACTCTGTAATTTCTCCATGGTAGATATAATGAATTAAAATCTTTAATTTCGTTGCATCAGACCGAAAGGATATTCAATGGCCAACTAATGGAAATTTTGGTAATAATTACCCAGCAGGCACACAACGTTGTTTCAACGTTGTTTCAACGTTGAAACAACGTTGATTTTCCGTCGCAACGTTGATCAACCCTTTTTCACCCTTGGACGATCATGGGTCGGTACCGAGTCTATTGTCAACGTTGAATCAACGTTGAAAATGATCGTGGGAAAGAACAAATTGTTGAAAATGAAAATTCTGATAAATTATATTGCAGTGGTTATGTCTCATCACGTAAACTATGATTTATCGTAAAAAAATAAATTCAATTTAAAAATCTACTGCCAAAGTTGAATCAACGTTGAGTCAACGTTGTTCTTGAATCAACATTGTCAGATAATGGACGTAGGTAAAAATTATTATTATTTAATAAATAATCATAACAACTTCTACTTAAATATTAATTTGATCCTTCATAGTTTAGATGCAAAAGAAATAAGTTCTAAGTTCTTAATAGTAAGCACTGAATTTTACATTCAAGTTTACAATTAAAATGAATAAAATACAACTTTCCAGAAAGCAAACCAATTCAATGTAAAAATGTTTAATTATAGATACTCAGCGTACTAATAAATGAAGCAACCATATTTGATAAGCTGTAATCAAACAGCTTCCAACGCCCATGCGTTGTCTACTCTACTATTAGTAGAGTAGAGCTCCTAAAACCTAAGTAGAAGGCAGAATTTGAAAATAAATCAATATCTGGAGAAAAAACCGCACATAAAAACGGACAGCCCACTCGAAACAATGTTGTTTTGACGTTGAATCAACGTCATTTCAACGTTAAAACTTCAACAATTATCAACGTTGAATCAACGTTGAGGTTCAACGTCAACAAAACTTTCAAAATCAAATATAAATCGTACGTTGTTTCAACGTTGAAGTTCAACGTTGATTCAACGTTGGTGTGGTGCCTGCTGGGTAGCCCTATAAGTTACATGCGTTTACCCGTTAGCCTCATGATGATTTCGAACTGGGTCCACAAGTGAACTCAGATTTCCCGCCAAATGTCCCGGTCCAGTGCATCTAGATCTAACACAAGTTTCACAAGGTGACCTTTTATCGACATAGAGTAAAGTACCCTAATTTCGACACCTTAAGACACATTTTCGTTGTAACGATGAGAGTTTGTAGTTATCCTAACTTCGACACAGCAACAAACAAAACAATACATTTACCCACGTTTTCTAATTACTATTGCATATGAAAGTCCTTGAGAATGCAGTGCAATATGTTACTAACTTGAGCTGCTTTGGGTTCCTTATTTCGACAGGGGGGCCCCAAATTCGACACCCAAACATAGTTTTTTAAAAAAGACATAAAAAACATACTCCTTTCAGATTTAACATTATCTAAATGATTAATCATTTAAAAGCACATTTTTGTCATATCTGGTTTGTGTTACTGGCATAAAAGTTCAAATTTAACAGCATTCAACTGTTAAAATTTAAAACAAGACTATTCCAATGATTTTGGCAAATCTGTTTGTGTTAATTGGCTGCAATTAAGGATCGTAGGATACCCGATACGCTAATTAAACCACCATGAGCTTTGGAATAGTCCTATATAACTGTACGCTTTGTTTAACCTTCTGCATGCTACCGGTGAATTCATGATACTGGTGCAAACATTTTCGCGTATCTCGCTGTCTGATTTGGATCCAAACTTTGTTTGCCTACCTGATGATTTTTTAAATGAAAATGTAATACGAGTCGAGAACTGATACATAGCTTTGCATAGCAAGCCGAATGTTAATGTAATAGTATGGCTTTCACATGTATACAAAGTAGCATGCAGCCAGTGGCGTCCTAAAAGGCTATGCTAATAATCCACACAACACCAAAGACACAAGGAAATGAATCAATGGCAATCTTTACAGATGATATTTCAAGCAATATTTCATCTCTAATGCACTTGATATGTCATCCACACGTACGACATGAAGCGGATCCACTCTTTAGGGCTGCCTTCATCAGATTGATAGCCGGTGCACATTAGCTGTAGGACTTTGTCATCAATGTCTATCAACTGTTGCTCACCCTCAGACAGTCTTCAAGATTGTGATTTGTTTTCATTAAATATACAATATCTTAGTGACACCTATTCTGCTTTAATTTGCTTGATATTTTCCTTTGATCTTCACCTCTTTGGACTCTTTTTATTCTCCCTACTCTTCATGAAGTTTCTTTGCCTTTTTGAAACCCTGACCCAAACGGAAACCCACCTCACGCCCCCCCCCCCCAAAAAAAAACCCCCACTAACCACCAATTATCGAAGGCGTTAAGTGCCCCCTGTCTTTGCACACTCAACCATTAGCGCAAACGTTATTTAGCATGTATATAAATATATGTTTAGAGTGCAATGTGAATCTAAATTTAGGGGTGTTGAATTAAGGAGCAATCAATTATTTTGGCACCTTATTTCGACACCCCTAAGTCTGAAGGTCAAATCGCCTAACAGACAAGCAAGGATCAGTCTACATGATAAACAACAATAATAAATGAGTTTCTGGAGTCCGTAATGGCTAAATTTTACAATAACTAAAGCACCACATTTAGGTTCTGGTATGATGCCCCCACAGGTACTTGACACATACTTTATTATCTATTAACCCCCCCCCCCCCCCTTTTTAAAAAAAAAAAAAAAAAATTTTTTTTTTTTTTACTACTATTATAGATACAAGGTAAACAGCGCAATTCAACACCTAGTCTTTACTATCGACTTAAGCTGATGCTAAAATAGACTCGATCGCCGATATTCTCTTGTGGTATCCTCGGGAAATGATTAATTTATCAATATCTACTTTTTATTTCATCAAATTCCGTCAAATAACGCCACAGTATGTGAATTATAACGAAAATAAGCATCAAAAAGTTTTCTGTCGTTTTCATGGTACATAGCAACGAATGTACATGTAGGGGTGATCTGTTATTTGTCCACAATAAACGGCCTATGCCACTGGAACTTTCACCAAATATTATAAATCATCTTTAAATGAAATATTATCAGTTTTATATAATTTACATAGAATGCAAAATTAAAAGAAACTTTACCTGTTTAATTTTGACCAATGAGATCGCTCCGTTCATTCAATTCATTCCGGTATTCAAAATGGCATTCACAATGAAATGAGTATTTCACTTGTCAATTTCATGCCAAATTACATGTATATTTCATATAGCTGATAGTGAAGAGGGTCATGTTCCGACACAAACGCGTTTGCTCTAATGAAATTAGGTGAAAGTTTCAGCCGTAAAGGCCGTTAAATGTGCAAACCGACTAGATTACCCCTTATTTTGGGCAATAAATTCTGTACCAAGAGAACGACATAAAACTTTTTGATGAAAATTTTCGTTATAATTCACGTACTGTGGCGTTATTTGACGGAATTTGATGAAATAAAAAGTAGATATTGATAAATTAATCATTTCCCGAGGATACCACAAGAGAATATCGGCGATCGAGTCTATTTTAGCATCAGTTTAAGTGGATAGTAAAGACTAGGTGTCGAATTGCGCTGTTTACCTTGTATCTATAATAGAAGTATAGTAAAAAAAAAAAAAAAATTTTTTTTAAGGGGGGGGGGGGGGGGGGGGTGTTAATAGATAATAAAGTATGTGTCAAGTACCTGTGGATGCCCCTTAACAGTTTCCATAAGACACACTTTTTCGGTCTTTGAAAATTTTCGATTTTTTTTTCGACAGACCTATGTCATCAAACATACGCCTGTGTGAATAGATTTTGTTCGTGACGTCAACATTTAAATTTGACGTCATTAAATTATCAATCAAAATATTGATTTAAACATTTAATCAGGAGAAATGGATATGGTTGTAAGAAGGTGTCGAATTAAGGGGCCTGTCGAATTTAGGTGCCATTGCTCTATCACAGTTTGGATCCAGAGCCATGCGTATCAACATCGCTAAATTACCTAGCCTATTGTCAAAACGTTAGAATAGATCTATTCAAGTTTTTAAAAAAAATGCAGACGACAAATAAAAAATATTTTTTATTTGTCGTCTGCAATTTGATATAGATCTAGATCTATTAAATGAATAGTTTAATTTTGTCGTGAATGGATAAACGCAAGTCGAGCATTAAATCACGACTAGTAGGCCTTTGTTATTTAAAGCGGATGTAAATTTTCTTGGGGCGATATTTTTTTAGTAACATAACCGGAAGTTTACCAGTTGCAGTTGATAAACTCTCCATTGACTCAGTTGAGTTAACTTCCGGGTGTAGATTGGCTAACCTGGAGATGAGAATTTGGCTTCAGTAAAGATTAGGACGAGCTTTGGACGTGTTTCACACAGGTAAATGTTTAATTATGTCATTATCCGTAGTTTACCAGTAAGGTCAAGGTGTGTCACTATTGTATTTTGTCGATATCACTAACTAAAGTTACAAGTCAAATGCGTTTGTGTTAGATTAGAACTTAGTCAGTTAGTACAGAATTATGACAACACTGTCACTGAATCGGATACAATGTAATAACTGTGTAGATCTCTGGTGAAAACTGAACAACCCCATTATTTATTGAGCACACATCGTGATAGAGATAGACAGACAGATAGATAGATAGATATCGATTTACAGACGTTTCGGTAAATGACCAGTTCGGTAAATTGATTTTATATAGTGAAAGTCTGGACGTTTCGGTAAAAAGGTAAATTATAGTAATTATAGGATTAAGTATATCGCACATCGCACCTCTCTCGGTAACAATGAGATTGTGGCACAGTGTTTATAAATGCCAAGTTTGCAGGGTTGTTTTAGTATGTGTTGATCCTGATCTACCAACAGATACTAATTTTTTCGGCCTGTTTACAAAACGAAATAAAGGGCATGTGAAGGGGGTAAAAATAACTTGATTTCTTCAATATTTTTTTTTTCATTTCTTCTATAAGGAGATGAGATTATTGTTACATCTCAAAATAATTAAGAACTAAAAAAACAAAATATATATTTATTGGCATGTTTATAATATACATATTTACAGAATAATACTCAAATTATAGATCTGCGTAACACAAGAGCTCTACTCAATTCACTACCATTGCTTTGTTTTTATTTAAGGTGAAGTATTAGGTTTGACCAATTGCTGATCTGGGTCTGACAAGTGATTAGAGATCAAACGCCATCAGTTATTGATCTAGCGAAGGGTGTGATATACAGACCTGTACATAAACCTATAATTACTATAATTTACCTTTTTACCGAAACGTCCAGACTTTCACTATATAAAATCAATTTACCGAACTGGTCATTTACCGAAACGTCCGTCACCCATAGATATCATAGATAGACTCAGAGAAAGAGAGGGTGAGAGAGAAAGAGAGAAACAATGAGAGACTGACACACATCTGAGAGAGTAAAAATAATGAGAGACAGACACACATCTGAGAGAGAAAAAACAATGAGAGACAGACACACATTTGAGAGAGAGAAAACAATGAGAGATAGACACACATTTGAGAGAGAAAAAACAATGAGAGACAGACACACATTTGAGAGAGAGAAAACAACGAGAGACAGACACACATCTGGGAGAGAAAAACAATGAGAGACTGACACACATCTGAGAGAGAAAACAATGAGAAACTGACACATCTGAGAGAGAGAGAAAACAATGAGAGACAGACACACATCTGAGAGATAAAAAACAATGAGAGACAGACACACATCTAAGAGAGAGAAAACAATGAGAGACAGACACACATTTGAGAGAGAGAAAACAATGAGAGACAGACACACATTTGAGAGAGAGAAAACAATGAGAGACTGACACACATCTGAGAGAGAGAAAACAATGAGAGACAGACACACATTTGAGAGAGAGAAAACAATGAGAGACAGACACATATCTGGAAGAGAAAAAACAATGAGAGACTGACACACATCTGAGAGAGAGAAAACAATGAGAGACAGACACACATCTGGATATAGAGAGACAGAAAGAGAGAGGATGTATTCATACAATTGTATCCTTATGTTTCTACCAAAACTATTTTGTGACTAGGTCTACTTCCATCTACCGGCCTATTGAGAACTGAGTTGATATAACATAGAGTTTTCTTTTTCCTGCTGAGTTTTAACATTCTTAACTTTGTTTCATCCGCTAACCCTATCTAATGCCTATCTTTTATCCTGTTCTCAACTCTACTAACAGGCCCGAAATTACCTGTGAGGGTGTGAGACAGAATATATAGAAAGAAAGAAAGATTTGGTTGAAGAAATAAGAAAGCTGACTTAGTTGATTATTGCTTAAAGACATTTCCTAAGTCCATTGATGGACTAACCCCCCAATTGTTCTCGATAGGTGTGAATGTAACTGTAAAAGCATGCAGCATAAGCTGCCAGCGGGTATACCAATCTCAGTTTACCTGGTGAGGCCCAGATATAGAGTCGATCCACCTAATTTCGTACACTTTGGGATGCAGTCCTCTCTAGGTTGGTGTGAGCAACAGGTGACACTTATATAGGTCACATATGTAATCACGCGTACATATTTGGCCAATGTCAAAATAAACGAATTTGATTGGCTATAAGGGACACTGAGTAAATGTTTGAAGGATGCTGATGTCGGGTTATCTCGTACAGCAGCGTGTAATTATGTACACTTTTATTTTCTGTTGTGAAACCCAGAAATCTCATGAAAGATATACTTGTAGTAATACCTCTCTATAACAACAACTAAATTTTGTTAAAGTCAGAATATCACCCAAACGCATGTTTAAAATGCGCGATGTCTTATATGTGTGCATTTTCTATGTATTAAAAACTAAGTGGAATCGACTGTTACATGCCTGACATATGCTCCCATTTCATTATAAATGTGTCGATTTCTTATCGAGATGGCTAGCAAAATAAGCTATTTGTTTACATAACAAATCTTAGGGTTTGTTTCTGAGAAAGGTCATGTGAACGATGTGGTGGGCGATAGAGGGAAAAAGATTGAGGATTTGTCCCCTTTGACTGTAAGCGCTATAATTCCTACCTAAAATAGTTATGACGTCTTCGTCATGTGTAAAAAATATGCGAATGAGCTTTTACCGACTGTACACGGCATATCTCGTAAGACTTCCTTGTTGTTCGTATGTATACAAAATCGATTTAACACTTGACTATTTCCACAAATTTCACAGGTTTTAACCCTTTGAGCCCTAGTCCCGCATATAGGCGTCCTTTTCAAACAGTATACATGTGAAAAGTTCACTCGTCCTATGCAAACAGTGAAGACCCAGATCAGAGGGCTCCGAAAGGAGCCCTCTGATCAGGGTCTTCACTGTTTGTCAAAATGCCAAACATTGACAAAAACAACCCTTAAAAGTCAGAAATGGACTAGACGAAAATGGAAACTGGAATCGTCCATTTAAAGTTTCAGGGAGGAAAGAGTTAAAGCAATATTGCCTCAAAATTCGCTTCACATTACTTCTTTTAAAATGTTGCGATTACAAATGTGCCATAAATTTCATGTTAGAAGAATACACGATTTTGGTAAATTGACAGCTACAATCTTGCTTTAAATTAATTATTAGGTTTAAAGACAGGTGATTGCTTAATGATTTGACCTGTCTTTATACAATTAATTAGCCTTCTTTTCAGAGGTGGTAATAAGGGAATACTTCCGGAAATACTAAAACACTGACCGCACCCTGCGGGTCGTCACAGGAGGTTTTACTGTATTTTTAAAAGGGACTCTGATTTGCAGGCTGTACATAATCCAATATAGTGGGAATCACCGAATCACCGTTGGAGGTTCCCAAAGTTGCAGTCAAGATATTTTGAAAGATGATCAGCTGCTGAGTTGTGACACCAAGACATCTTGTCAAAGAATCAGTAAAACCTCTCTATTACGACCACTAAAATATGTTAATTATTAAGTGTTTTCGACAGGTGACCGCTTAAAGCAAGGTGACAGTTAAACAGGAGCTTTCTGTTTTACTGTCACTTTGCTTTAAGCTTTGACCTTTCTTTATACAATTAATTAGCCTTCTTTTCAGTTGTGGTAATACTAAATAGGGAGGTTTTACTTTATTTTAAACTCTTATTTGCAGGCTATACATTGTCTGATAGTGTGAATCCCAGAATCACCGTTGGAGATTGCCAAAGTTGCAGTTGAGATGTTTTGAAAGATGACAAGCATCTCCTGAGTTTGACTCCCAGAATTCCTGTGAAAGATATATTTAAACAGGCAGTGATTTGGGATAGGCTATACATTATCTGATAGTGTGAATCTCCACTGGACATAAGTGTAGTGTGAATCAGCCTTGGACATTGGTGTTATGGAGGTTCTGGAGGAGGAGGTGGGGGAATGGAGGGAGAGATATGAGGAGTGTTCATCACGACAGAAAGAGCTTGAATCCCTCTCAAAAGATGGTAAGTGATACTATAAAGTGCTCCCTGTGTCAACTGCTTTTCCCACCTTTCCAACTGCATGTCTATTTCTCATAAGACAGATGGCTGCTTTAACTCTTTCCTCCCTGAAACTTTAAATGGACAATTCCAGTTTAGATTTTTGTCTAGTCCATTTCTGACTTTTAAGAGTTGTTTTTGTCAATTTTGGCATTACTGACAAACAGTGAAGACCCTGATCAGAGGGCTCCGAAAGGAGCCCTCTGATCTGGGCCTTCACTGTTTGCACAGGACAAGTGTACTATTCACATGTACACTGTTTGACAAGACGCCTATATGCGGGACTAGGGTTCAAAGGGTTAAGCAGGTAGATACAGTAAAACCTCTCTACAAAGACCATTAAAGTGTGTTAACTAACAGGTATTCAAGTAAGGTAGCTGCTTTAAGCAATGTGAACGTAAAAAAAAGTTCCTAAGAAGCTCTCTGTTTTATGTTCATAAGCCTTTAATTTGTCACCTGTCAATTATGCAATCAATTGAATATTGTGTTAATAGTGGTCATACTAGAGAGGATTTTACTGTTTTAAAGAATCTCCCCCTATAAGGAATTCCATATGCATGTTGCTGCTTGAAGGAGGCTGTACGAAAAGCAGACAGAGGGGTGGGGGTGGTGTGAGGGAGGCTACTACTTTATGCAGGACAAACCTCGATAATATTTGCTCATTAACCTATTATCCCATAGCCTGTTCCTAGTTTAGGAGACAGGTGACCACTTTAAACAGGTTGAAAGTAAAGCAGAATGCGCCTTAAGGGGCCTTCTGCTTTACTTTCAGCCTGCTTTAAGCTATCATCTGTTTGAATATAGAAAACTTTTCTTATGATACATATCCATGATTGTACAAATTTGGACTATTATCTTCAGTGGAGGAATACATTTAAGTTGTAAAAAGGTGTATTTATCACATAATTTGCGGTCTTGGAGTTGCATAAAGCGATTGTATAAATATCGTAATCCACTAGTGGAATGTCGTTTTTTGGGCTCCGGCCTAACTTGTTCGTCCATAAGCGCTACATGTAGCGGGGTGCCAAATGACGTCATTTACTATGACGTTAACGTAAACAACGTAACGTTTGGCGGAAAATCTATATAGCGTAGGGTCTACAAACTACGGCTTCAAATCAATTTAATAGGTGCTTGAACTTGTAATGTGATAAATAGAATATCACATTCGTGTTCATTATTTATCATTTTTAATAAACTCGTTGACTAAAATGAATATGACGCTCGCCAAGGCTCGTGTCATATTATTTTAGTCAACTCGTTTATTAAAAATGATAAATTATGAACACTCATACAATATCCTCTATTTATGTGGTAATGAGTTAAGTGAGCTTTTTTTCGAGTACCATACAGGTCAGGTCAGGGCTCCAGATAAGGGGGGTATTTCAAAAACTGAAATCTTTATTTCTACTTTAAACCCTATGGTGTCACTATTCATTAGAATCGTCTCGAAGAGACGATTCTAATGAGTAGTAACACCACAGGATTTGGTGCAGAAATAAGTGAGAAAATATTGGATTTGTGCAGTTCACTCCCTCTTATCTTGAGCCCTGCAGGTACAGAAACCAAATGTAGAAAGCTCCTATAATTATCCTGCATTAATCTTTTACATCATTGCCTGTTTCTAGTTTTGAAGACAGATGACCACTTAAAGTAGGTTGAAAGTTAAGCAGAATGCACTTTACTTGTTTTCAGTCTGCCTTTTAGCTTCTTTTATCTAGGATATAGAAAATATTTCTTTTGGTATGTTTATGGCACTTTAAATTGGAATTACTTTCTTCAATGGAGGAACAATTGAATGTGCTAAAAGGCATTTCTATGGGAGAAAAGGGTTAAACTGTTACCTTGTATCTTACTAAGACTGCCACTTTATTTGTACAGTCGAACTTCGATATTTCGAACTCTGTTATATCAAACATACCCGTATTTCACAGTTAAAATGTGGCTTAGCCACATTTTAACTGTGGAACACGGGTATGTTCAACTTAACCCAGCTTGAAATAGTGCAGTTCATGTGTCAAACTATCCAATACTTCGAGCTATAGAAGTATGACTGTATTTGAGTGGTTGATTCACACAAGTTTTACTGTAGTTATCTAAGTGTACTAGGATGATCTTGATAATTCTTTCATGATGTAAAAAAACCTCAAACAAGCTGCTGATAAAGCCTCCCAAAGGTCCATTTCCAATCATATTGACCCGGCTTCAGCTGCAGGGCTGCCATTTCTCAGGACTTTTCCTAAAACTTCAGATTTTTTTCTAGTACATGGTAGCTTAAAGCAGGCTGAAAGTAAAAAGGCACATTCTGCTTTACTTCCAGGCTGCTTTAAGCAGCCACGTACGTGTGAACAAAACTAGAAACATGCTATGGGGGTAAAGCTTTAAGGTATGATTCATAAATTCTCACTTGAATTAGGATTTTTCATGTCAACTTATGGCAGCCCTGCAGCTGAATATCTACACCCACTATGCATGAACATCTATTATCTTGACTATTACATTGGGTAGTAAAACAAAGAAAATTTGCATGAAAAGACTGTAGAATTATGTTTGATAAATCTCATAAGAAAACAGTGCAGAACCTGATCTCCATCAATACACTTGGTTTAAACAATAGTTTTCATCTTTGTCTACACTGTTTAGGTAAAGCATCATTTGATATATGCTGATTGCTAACAATAGGGTAAAGGTAAAGAAGAACATATTTTACTTGTTTGAACATTTGAATATTTCTTTTACAATTTTTGTATAGTTTGTGTACAGTGGGGAAAACGATATTCTTTCCCAATAAATGCATTTACGCTCAAACTATTACTTCCTTTGCAAACAATTTGGAGCCAGATCAGACGCCGGGTAACCCGGCTTCTGACCAGGCTTCAAACTGTTTGCCAATCTGATAAAAATGAAAAGTCAGAATTGTCAAAAAGTTGTCCTTTTCTGCATTTTAGTGTTTTGCGTTTGCGTTTCGTTTGCGTTGGACGGGAAAGAATAACGTTTTCTCCACTGTATAGGGCATTCTAAGGTGTATTTCTGGGGAAAAGCGGACTCAATCCTTGGGACACCCAGGGCTGCCATAAGTTGATCTTGAAAAATCCAAAGATTTCAAAATGTTCTATATTTCAAGCATAATTACTTAAAGCAGGTTGAAAGTAAAGCAGAAGGTGCATAAGGCACCTTTTGCTTTAATTTGAGCCTGCTTTTAGCTACTATCTGTGAGGATATAAGTCTGAAGATTTTGGATAATTCCGGAGAAATGGCAGCCCTGGACACCTTTGCGTATAACTTCACCTTGGAGCCACATGCAGATGTTATTTGATGGTTTTAAATTCAGGTTGTTGCTTAAAGCAAAATAAAAGTAAAACAGACACCTCCTTTACTTTCATCTTGCTTCAAGCAGCATCCTTGCTATGATATTGGTAAGGGTGTTATGTGGTTAACCAATTACCCCATAGATACAATCAGTTAACCCTTTCCCCCAATAGAAGCGCCTTTTAGCGGATATGATTTATTCTTCCGCTGAAGAAAATAGTTCCAATTTAATCAGCCATGAATATATAGTATAGGGAATATTTCTATATTTTAGCACATGGAAACTTAAAGCTGGCTGAAAGTAAAGCAGAATGCGCCCTAAGGCGCATTCTGCTTTACTTTCAACCTGCTTTAAGTGGTCAACTATCTTCAATAGTAGTAATAGGCTATGGGGTAATGGGTTAACCTTCGTTTTAGTGGTTGTAATAGAGAAGTTTGACTGTAAAATGCATAATAGTTTAATTGCGCTTTAAAAATAAAGATAACTGTTTATAAGGCATACAGAGACTCTGGAACTGACTGTACCATTTAGATGGTATTCCTAATTAACCCATTCCCCCATAAATATGCCTTTTTACACCTTTAATTTATTCTTCCATTGAAGAGAAAAGTTCCATTTTATACAGTTATAGATATGCACCATAAGAAATATAGTCTATATTCTTGCAGATGATAGCTTAAAGCAAGCTGAAAGTAAAGCAGAATGTGCCTTAAGGCACATTCTGCTTACTTTCGACCTGCTTGAAGTGGTCACCTTTCTTCAAAACTAGAAACAAGCTATGGGGTAATGGGTTGACCAGTTTGAACTGAAACCCTTAGCTCTACTTCAAACAGTTTTGAGCCAGACCAGATGCCTGATACATCTGGTTTGCTATTCAAATTAAAAAATCTTGAACATATTCAAAAGCTATCTTTGTTCTACATGTTAGTGCATCACATTTTAAGTGGTTACCTATCTTCAAAACTAAAAACAGACTTTTGAGAATTGCTGTAAAGGTTTGTACAAGATAGGCTATAATCAACTGTAATCTTGTTTTATTGGCTTGTTTTGTTTATTTTGTTTGACATGAATCTATGTCATGCGACATTGTGCTTGAAGGCATGTAAAAAACGAAAGATGGATCTATGAATACAGATTGAAAATGTAGTATAATCTATGGCACCTGATATTTACAATACTTAAAATGATATAGTTAAGTCCTGCTTTTATGACTACAGTGAAACCTCTCTAAACCCGAACCTCTAAATACCGGAATTCTCTCTAAACCGGACAAAAACTTTGGTCCCGTTTCGAACTCTTCTTTATTCTAACCCATTACACCATACATATGCATTTTACACCTTTGATTTATTACTACACTGAAGAAAATACATTCAGGAATGTGTATCATCAGCTTAAAGCAGGTTGAAAGTAAAGCAGAATGCGCCTTATGGCGCATTCTGCTTTACTTTCAATCTGCTTTAAGTGAACAGCTATCTTCCATACTAGAAACAAGCTATGGGTTGAAACCCCTCTAAACCGGAAACCCCTATAAACCGGACGTTTATGCTGTCCCCAAACGTGTCCGGTTTAGAGGGGTTTCACTGTAATCAAAAGATGACACGGGACTCGAATGAGAATCACTTTTTGCCAAAAGCCTGACCCATTATTCCATAAAAATGCCTTTTTAGGCCTTTCATTTATTGCTCCACTGAAAAAAATAGTTCTTCATTATACAGTTATTAACTCATTATCCCCTGAAACTTCCAATGGACAATTCCAGTTTGCAATAAAGGCTGGTCCATTTTCGACTATTTAGGGTTGTTTTTAGCTCACCTGAGCTAGATCAGGGTGAGCTTTTGCAATACTTGAATGTCCGGCGTCCGTCGTGCGTCGTCAACAATTTTAGTGTTTACACTCTAGAGGCCACAATATTTATCCAATCTTTTTCAAACTTGCTCAGATTGTATATTACCATAAGAGTTCGGATGAGTTTGATTCTGGTTGAAATCCGACCAATAGGTTGAGAGTTATCTACCTTTGAATTGCTGAAAATACCATATTTAAGGGTGTTTACACTCTAGAGGCCACAATTTTTACCCAACCTATCTCAAACTTGCTCAGATTGTATAAAACCATAATATTTCAAATTAGTTTGATTCTGGTTGAAATCGGACCAATAGGTTGAGAGTTATCTACCTTTGAATTGCTGAAAATGCCATATTTAAGGATGTTTACACTCTAGAGGCCACAATTTTAATCCAACCTATCTCAAACATGCTCAGATTGTATAAGACCATAAGAGTTCAGATGAGTTCGATTCTGGTTGAAATCGGACCAATAGGTCGAGAGTTATCTACCTTTGTATTGCTGAAAATGCCAAATTTAGGGTGTTTACACTCCAGAGGTCACAATTTTTATCCAACCTATCTCAAACTTGCTCAGTTTGTATAAGACCATAAGCGTTCAGATGAGTTTGATTATGGTTGAAATCCGACCAATAGGTTGAGAGTTATCTACCTTTGAATTGCTGAAAATGCCATATTTAAGGGTGTTTACACTCTAGAGGCCACAATTTTTATCCAGTCTTTTTCAAACTTGCTCAGATTGTATATGACCATAAGAGTTCAAATAAGTGTGATTATGGTTGAAATCCGACCATTAGGTCAAGAGTTGTCTGCCCTTGAATTGCTGAAAATGCCATATCGAACAGCGTTTACACTCTTGCAACTACAGTTTTCAATAGATTTTGATTTTACTTGCACACAAAGTATATATACAATATAAGTTCTCAAAGGAGTGCAATTATTGTTAAAATCTAATCATTGTGGCAATAGTTATCTGCCCTTTGAAATGCTAGAAAATGCTTCATTTCAGTATTGTTTAGGCTCTAGTTATCTGCCCTTGATATATACTCTACTATACTAGAATTATGAGGTTGTATTCCAAAATTGTTTACATGCTATACTACAAATTTGATTGGATTTAGATTAAAACGGATGAAACAGAAAGGTAAAGCTTTCAAGCTTCAATACAACAGGTGAGCGATATCAGGGCCTTCAGGCCCTCTTGTTTATAATATATTACTATATTGACAAACAGTGAAGACCCTGATCAGAGGGCTCCTGCGGGACTTCATTGTTTGCATAGGACAAGTAAACTTTTCACAGGTACACTTTTGGTAAAGGACACATATCTTCCTCACTATAGGGCGCAATGAGTTAGTATGCCCCATAGTGGTGATCTGTTTCAAAACTAGCAACAGGCAGGGTTAAAGGATTAAAGGAGACTAAAAGTAAAGCAGAATGCTTTTGCTTTACTTTCAGCCTTCTTTAAGTGGTTGTCTGTCTTAAAAATGAAAGAAACACTGCCAATGGGTTATACTAACTTACTACATGTAAGTTAGTTGCATAATATACTAAATATTAGTCACCTTATATTTTCCTGTTTATATGTAGGGATGTTTCCTTGAAAATTGCAGCAACTTGTTACATTTTCTTAAAACTATTGTAATATGATACTAGTAGAAAGATATACAGTCAGGACTCTTTTTATGACACTTGGTATTATCCTATACCAGAGTATTTAGCATCCAACATGATATGACTAGGAATAAAACTAAATAGTGTTATTATTGTTCTGAACTTGCATGCAGCCTCTTTTAAAAAAAGACATATTTGACACAAGTTGTTTAGCTTACTGCAGGATAAAAACATTTAATGTAGAAAGCTCTTTCTGCATTATAGATTATAGATCTAGACTTCGACACTCCGACCCTATTTTTAAAAGAAATTCAGAAAATTCTGTTGTTAGACCAGTAGCTGCAGTGACAATCATTGCAGATGAAAAAATTGCCCAGAATGCAGGTTAAATAAAACATGAAACAGAAAATCTTTTGAAATATGACTCCATGTGAAACCATGTACCGTACTAGGTTCAGACTGAGATTACTACAAATACCCAAAGTGATGGAGGAGGGAATTTGTTTACTGATAAAAACTTATGAGTATCCTGGTTCTTAAAATAGCCCTTTTCACCATAGCCTTAATTTAACCCATTACCCCATAGATACACCTTTTTACGCCTTTAATTTATTCCTCTACTGAAGAAAATAATTTCAATTTATTCTGTTACAAAAAGAAATCATAAGAAATATTTTCTATATCCTAGCAGATAAAAGCTTAAAGCAGGCTGAAAGTAAAGCAGAATGCGCCTTAAGTCGCATTCTGCTTTACTTTCAACCTGCTTTAAGTAGTTACCTGTCTTCAAAAATAGAATCCGGCTATAGGGTAATTGGTTAAATTGCAAATCAGCTCATTCTGCTGTAATTAACACATCAAACTTCATTAACCCTTAGCCGCCAAATAAATTGTCGTCTGCTATATTTCTCGTCTGCTTCAAGTTTCAAAGTGCTTAAAAGTTGCTCAAAATGGCTGAAATTGTTGTCCGAGTGTCAAACAGCTTGGATCCGGATGAGACGCCGAGTTACTCGGCGTCTCATCCGGATCCAAGCTGTTTGCATATGGAGCTTATAATAGTCGTGAGTGGCAGGCTAAGGGTTAATACGCCTTTTACATGTTTAATTAATTCCACAACTGAATAAAATATGTTCCAATTTATACAGTCATGAATATGCATTTATAAGAAATATTTCCTAGCAGATGGCAACCAAGCTTTTTGCACTTGAAATACATTTGAGTCGCGTCATGACAAAACCTACCTTTACCCATTACCCCATAGCCTGTTTCTAGTTTTCAAGATATATGACCACTTTAAGCAGGTTGAAAGTAAAACAGAATGCGCCTTAAGGCGCATTCTGTTTTACTTTCAGCCTGCTTTAAGCTATTATCTGCTAGAATATAGAAAATGTTTCTTATGATATTTATTTGTGACGTATA
Organism: Gari tellinella; assembly: GCA_922989275.2. Taxonomy (NCBI): domain Eukaryota; kingdom Metazoa; phylum Mollusca; class Bivalvia; order Cardiida; family Psammobiidae; genus Gari; species Gari tellinella. The sequence goes on from OV277866.1 coordinate 56,196,014, forward strand.
AATTGGAACTATTTTCTTCAGTAGAGGAATTCATTAAAGGCCTAAAAAGGCATATTTATGGGGTAATGGGTTAAAGCATTGCAACATGGTACAGACCAAGCACCCCCTGTTGCCATTTCAGGTTCTGTATCTGAGTTTAAGGTCTACACTGTCCAAAAATGTATATGAATACAGCTATACATAAAATGCTTTAGATGCATGTGGGTGTCAAACAGTGAAGATCAAGGCCAGTTCTCACCCCTTTGACGCAGCGACTGACCTTAACCCTTTGAACCCTAATCCCGCATATATGCGTCCTTTTCAAACAGTATACATGAAAAAAGTGCACATATCCTACGCAAACAGTGAATACCCAGATCAGAGGGCTCCTTACGGAGCCCTCTGATCTTGGTATTCACTGTTTGTCATAATGCAAAACATTGACAAAAACAACCCTTAAAAGTCAGAAAAGAACTAGACTAAAATGGAAACTGGGATTGTCCATTTAAAGTTTCAGGGAGGAAAGAGTTAATCTACACTGTTTGAAATGCAATAAGGTAGGTTTTATCATAGCATGGCTAATTTGTAGTTGCTATAACACAAATGGGGATAAAATAATGCCAAAGAAGGTCTTCCCCACTTTAAAGCGACTCGCAACCAGATGGTGCATTAAAAATAGTAATTTGTAAATATGTGTCAAACGCTTATATAAATGGTAAAGAATTAGTTTAGGATAAGAAATTCTGTTTAAAAAAATGTATTTCAATAAAAAAAAATATTGGTGTCTGGTGGGATTCGAACCCGGGGCCCGGCATTGGCGGACAGAAGGCAAAATAGGGGAAACCGCTTAGACCAATGGACCACGGAACTATCCGTTTCTCTCGGATCGATTTAACGTATTTCAATGTGTAGCGATCGAAAGTGCATACAACTTCGTAAGTTGGCTCGTGTTTATGTCTGAGCCCGTGTAGAGAAGCAACAACAACAACTATACCGTCTACTAGTCGGTATAGAAAAACGATGGAAAATATCTAAAAATCTAAGATTCAGTGACGATTCTTGAGACTTTTTTTGGACTGATCATATTTTTTTAATGTCAGAAGCCAAATAATGCCACAAATTTGCTTTTATTTGAGTATTTTATTTTATTTTGACAAGTACACCATCCGGTTGCGAGTCCCTTTAAGGTTTCATAGAGACATGAAAAAGGGGGAAAATGTTAGAAATATTTATGTCATGTCCTCTTATCTAGTTTCGATAAACTGTGACAGGGACAGGAAAACGTTTTTCCTTATGCGAAAATCGTGTCAAATTACAAGGATATAGATAAACATGTTATCACCATGGATACCAAAGTGTAACAATGTAATTTTGCCAGGATACAAATAAAAACTCAATGTTTTCACTGACGGGCGGGGCATTAGAAATTTAACAAACAAAATATAACTAGGGTTTTGATCCCTTTTACAGAGATTATTCTGACAAATTATTTATTTTACACAATACTTGTTCATGTATGGGGAAAAAAGGAGGGCTATTGGAGCAAAATTTGGGCACCAAAATGCCTGTTGAAATCACTGTGATTTTAGAACGGTGGAATTATCTGAATCAGTCGCCAATGATTTATTCTATTTGTTCACAAACCATTCAGTGAAGATGAATGCAAGATGGCTGTTAACTCAGGACAACAGTAAAAAAGTTTGCCCATAGATTCATATTTATTCCCCCACTGATGAAAATAGTTTCATTCTATACAGTCCTGAATAAGTACCATACAAAATATTTTCTATATCCTAGAAGATCAGGTACTTTAAAGCAGACTGAAAGTAAAGCAGAATGCACTCTAAGGCACATTCTGCTTTACTTTCAATGTACTTTATGTGGTCACTGCTGTCTTCAAGAAGAGAAACAAGCTACAGTGGAGAATCTGTTATTCTTTCCCGTTTAAACGCAAACGTACGCAAACACAAAGCACTAAAACGTAGAAAAGAACAACTTTTGGACAATTCTGATATTTCATGTTTATCATGGCGGCGTCTGATCTGGCTCCAAACTGTTTGCACTGGAAATAATAGTTTTAGCGTAAACGCGTTTATTGGGAAAGAATAACGTTTTCTCCACTGTATGGCGTAATGGGTTAAAGGATTTTCTGCCTGACTGTTGTCCAGTGTATCAATTTGCCACTATATCATTATGACTATCAATTTAGCTCAAAAAGCACAATACAGTTGAATGTCAATACTTCTAACTTGTTTAAATCAACCTTAACCCTATTTCATAATATTATGCTCAATTTCGATATATATCAATCTCGCTTAACTCTTTCCTCCCTGAAACTTTAAACGGACAATTCCAGTTTCCATTTGAGTATAGTCCATTTCTGACTTTTAAGGGTTGTTTTTGTCAATGTTTTTCATTATGACAAACTGTGAAGACCCAGATCAGAGGGCTCCGGAAGAAGCCCTCTGATCTGGGTATTCACTGTTTGCATAGGATAAGTGCACTTTTCACATGTATACTGTTTGAAAAGGACGCCTATATGCGGGACTAGGGTTCAAAGGGTTAACCAATTACACATTAAATACGCATTTTTACGCCTCTTATTTATTCCTCCCCTGAAGAAATTAATTCTACTTTATAACGTCACAAATATGTATCATAAGAAACATTTCCTTAATACTAGCAGATGATACTACGGCTTAAAGTGGGTTGAAAGTAAAGCAGAATGCGTCTTATATAAGGCGCATTCTGCATTACTTTCAACCTGCTTTAAGTGATCCTATATCTTCAAAACTAGTAAAAGGCCAAGGGGTAATGGGTTAAGTCAAATATACTTTGAAATATGGGCATGTTCAAACTAAAGCGAGTTTGAATTATCGAGTTTCGACAGTGCCATTACTCACACTCAAAAGAAGATACAATTGCTGCTTTAAACTGGTACTGAACAAGCGACTAAACCATGATTACCTTTGCAAACAGTTTAGATCCTGATGAGACGCTGCGTTATGCCTCATCTCAACAGGATCCAAGCTGTATGATACTCTGACCCTATTTTGAAAAGATTTGAAAATTTTGCTTTTAGAACAGTAGAAAATGACAGTTGTTGCAGATTAAAAAATTACCCAGCATGCAAAGAGTTACTTTAAAGCAAACTGAAAGTTAGTCTTCTTTGACCCATTACCCCATAGCCTGTTAGCAGGTTGAAAGTAAAGCAGAATGTGCCTAAGGCACATTCTGCTTTACCTCTAGCCTGCTTTATTTAGCTACCATCTACTAGAATATACAATAAAATGTAAGGTTATTCATGGCTATATACATGTATATACAATGGAAGTATTTTCTTAAGTGGAGGAAATAATTAAAGGTGTAAAAAGGTGTATTTATGGGGTTATGGGTTAAGAAAATTTGTTCCTGATTCAGTATGCTTGAAATTACTTCTTGTTTTAATCCATTTGAGTTATGAGCAAAAGGTGCAAGTTAACCATGTCCATCTGTGTAAAAGGCTGTGAGGTGGCTACTTTAAAACAAGATGTATGTAAAGCAGAAAGATTCTATTACAGATGTCTGCTTTATTTTCATCTTTCTCTAGCCTGATCATACCTGGAGGAAACGGACATCACGATCTAGCATGGATTTGTTTTTTACTGGACTGTTTGTTATGAGATATGATAATGAAGTTAGGAGTGTAATTTATTTCATGCATAAATTATAACTCTTAGCATGCTTGTAATAAAACTGTGATAATCTTTGCAAACAGTTTGGACCTTGATGAGACGCCGTCTAACCAGACATCGCATCGGAAGATCCAAACTGTCAGACACTCTGAATCTAAGTTAAGAAGAAATTTAGAAAAAAATATTTTTAGATCAGTAGCAGACTACAATTTTTACAGATGAAAAATTGTACCCAGCATGCAAAGAGTTAAAATTAGATACAGTAAAATCTTATACTATCATATAACCCCTCTAAAAGACTTGAACTTTGTATTTGAGGCATACATGTAAGCAATATATGTGTTAAAAGCAGGATAATAGTGAAGCAGAAAGCTCCTGTAGGAGCTTAAATTCTGCTTTACTATAATCTTGCTTAAAGCTGATACCAGTACTTAAAACAGCATCATTATGTTGTTGGTTTTTAACCCATTACCCCATAGCCTATTTCTACTTAAAGCAAGTTGAAAGTAAAGCAGAATGTGCCTGAAGGCACGTTTTTTATTCATCTACTTAAGAAAATAGTTGCAATTTATACAGTCATGAATATGTACCAAAAGAAATATTTTCTGTATTCTAATTTCTAGCAGATGGTAGCTCAAAGCGTGCTGAAAGTAAAGCTGAATGCGCCTTAAGTCGCATTCTGCTTTACTTTCAATCTGCTTTAAGTGGTCAGCTGTCTTCAAAACTAGAAACAAGCAATGCCGTAATGGATTAAATGTTTACCTTTGCAATGCAAAAATAGGGGATAAAATGATAATTTCTTTGCAAACAATGTAGACCCAGATCAGAGGGATCCAGAAGGACCCTTCTGATCAGGCTCTGCATTGTTGGGCATACTTTTAAAAAGTATTGTTACAAAACCCTCAAGAATCAGTGTAACATGATTTATAAGAAAATGGGACAGTCCATTTTAAAAACCAGTGTTGTAAAGGTTTTGAAATTAAAACCTTTTGGACAGTCAAACACATTAACCCTTCCCCAATAGAAGTGCCTTTTAGCACATTTGATATATTTCTCCACTGAAGAAATTCATACAGTCTTCACTGATGCATGAAAATGACTTTGTACCATAAGAAATGTTTTCTATATCCTAGTAGATGGTAGCTTCAAGCAGGCTGAAAGTAAAGCAGAATGCTCCACAAGACACTTTCTGCTTTACTTTTATTATCCCCTGCCGAAAGGCAGAGGGATACTGTTTTAGGTCTGTCCGTCCGGCTGTCCGTGCGTGCGTGTGTGCGTGCGTGTGTGCGTGCGTGCGTGCGTTTTCCGTCCGCAACTGTATCTCCGAAACCTATGAACAGATTTGGATTAAACTTGGTATACTTATTTGTCATCATAGGAGCACCGTGGGAAATCAAATTTTTTTCAGAAAATTTTAGGAATTTATGAGTTATCTGCCCTTTTTGTGTTAAAAATGCCGTCCGTCCGTCCGTGCGTCCGTCACGTTTTCCGTCCGCAACTGTATCTCCGAAACCTATAAACAGATTTGGATTAAACTTGGTATACTTATTTGTCATCATAGGAGCACCGTGGGAAATCAAATTTTCTTCAATTTTTTTTCAGAAAATTTTAGGAATTTATGAGTTATCTGCCCTTTTTGTGTTAAAAATGCCATATTTAACAGTTTTTACACTCTAGCAACTACAGTATTCAACATATTTTGTTTATACTTGCACACATTGTCTATAAGTACAAGTTCTTGCAGGTGTGCAATTATTGTAAAAAAAGGATACTTCTGACAAGAGTTATCTGCCCTTGATGTACTTAGAAATGCTAGAAAATGCTTTATTTTGGTATTGTTTACATACTAGAGCCTATAAATATGCATGGATTTTTAAAAAAATTTCTTGAATTATGTATGGCTATTAGTTTTCAAATGAATTTGATTATTGTTGAAAACGGAGAAATTAGTCATGAGTTATCTGCCCTTGATAAGTAAAAAAAGCCATATTTAACTGTTTTTACTCTCTGGCAACTACAATTATGAATGGATTTAAATGATACTTGCACACGATGTCTATCAGTAAAAGTTCTTGAAGGTGTGCAATTATTGTCAAAAAAGGATACTTAAGGCAATAGTTATCTGCCCTTGATGTACTTTGAAGTGATAGAAAATGCTTTATTTTAAAATTGTTTACAGTTTTTACACTCTAGCAACTACAGTATTCAACATATTTTGTTTATACTTGCACACATTGTCTATAAGTACAAGTTCTTGCAGGTGTGCAATTATTGTAAAAAAAGGATACTTCTGACAAGAGTTATCTGCCCTTGATGTACTTAGAAATGCTAGAAAATGCTTTATTTTGGTATTGTTTACATACTAGAGCCTATAAATATGCATGGATTTTTGAAAAAACTTTCTTGAATTATGTATGGATATTAGTTTTCAAATGAATTTGATTATTGTTGAAAACGGAGAAATTAGTCATGAGTTATCTGCCCTTGATAAGTAAAAAAAGCCATATTTAACTGTTTTTACTCTCTGGCAACTACAATTATGAATGGATTTAAATGATACTTGCACACGATGTCTATCAGTAAAAGTTCTTGAAGGTGTGCAATTATTGTCAAAAAAGGATACTTGTGGCAATAGTTATCTGCCCTTGATGTACTTTGAAGTGATACAAAATGCTTTATTTTAAAATTGTTTACATCCTAGTATCTATAAATATGCATGAATTTTGATAAAACAAATTCTTAAACTATGTAATATGGCTATTAGTTTTCAAATAATTGTTATCATTTTTGAAAACGGAGAAACTAGTCAACAGTTATCTGCCCTTGATGAGTCAAAAAAAACATATTTAACAGTTTTTACCATCTAGAAACTACAGTCTTTAATGGATTCTGATTTAACTTACACATGATGTATATAAATATAAGGGTAGCAATTATTGTCAAAATAGGATACTTTGTGGCAAGAGTTATCTGCCCTTTATGTACTTAGTAATGCTCAACATGGCTTTATTGTTTACATGCTATTGTGTACAAATGTGAATGGATTTTGAAAAAAAAAAAAAAATCATATATGGCTATTATTTATAGAATGAGTTCAATTATTATCGAAAATGTGCAAATTAGTCAAGAATACTCTGCCCTTGATGAGTTGAAAATGTGTTTACACTCTAGTAAATTCTACAGTTCTGATTTTTTTTTAATAATACTTGCACACAATTATAAGTTCTTGAAAGTGTTTAATTACTGTTGAATTTGAATCAAGAGTTACCTGCCCCTGTCATACTTAGATTTATAATGCTACAAACGGCTTTATTTTTTGTATTGTTTAGGCTTTAAAATGTACAAAATTGATTGGATTTTATAAAACTTTGTAAAAAGCTTTTGAATGTTGATCTTTAAAGACAGGTGATCACCATTTGCCCCTTCCTCCCACAATAAAGTTTGCCACTTTCTTCTGGACAATCGCTGCGGCAGGGGATATCAGCTCTAAGGTGCTTGTTTGTTTTAAGTGGCCATCTGTTTTCAAAGCTAGAAACAGGTTATAGAGTGAAGGGTTGAAAGCAGTTTATAATTATTTAGACAACTTTGAACCCTCTGTATGATTTGATTCCTGCTTAGAAATTTAAGGTAGTCATCTGTATCAAAGACTTGCCAATTGGGTTTAGTTTAAACATATTTTATTTCCAAATTGTTTTACAGGAAAAGGGGTGGGGCCACAAGGTCTACTAACTTAGAATCGGTCCTTCCCCTAAAGTTTTACAAATAATACAAACACTGCCAATTGGGTCATGACTATTGGAGGAATAAATTTAAGACGTAAAAATAAATCGTGCATTGATTCTAGCATGGAAATACATGTAGTTAAAACCTGTTTCTAGATTTAAAGACAGACGACCACTTATGAAGTATAATGGGTTAAAGGAAACAGTTAAAAAAACATGTGGGTGACCGACACTTACCATGTGCAAACTGTTTTCCTGTTGTGGTTTGATTTTTTACGGCTGATCATGATAAACTTTCCTGATTTTTTTAGGGAAAATCCCGTAGGAACATGTTTTGGAATTTCTGACTAGTTTAATCTGTCTAGTTACTGTTATCAGTGATTTAACCGTTTACTCCATTGAGACACATTTTAATACATTTAATTAATTCCTCAAATGGAGAAAATAGTTTCGTTTTGTACAATCATGACTATGAATGTTCAAAGTAAGAAATATTTCCTATATCCTGGCAGATGGAAGCTTCAAGCATGTTGCAAATAAAGTAGAACATGCTTACAGGAGCATTTTGCTATACATGTACTAACAGCCTGCTTTAAGCTAGCTAGCTAGTGGTCACTGTTCTTGAATAGTAGAATAGGCTATGCCGGTGTAAAGAGCTCTTTCCTACATAGTAACATCTTTTTAGGCCTTTATCTATTTCTCATAAGACATCTTATCATACTTCTACCCCATCTTGATAAAAACACTTGCGTTAACCCATTACCCCATAAATTTGCTTGTTGTCCCCTCTGATTATTTCTAGACTGTAAGGAAATTAGTCCCATAGAAGACATCCCCAGTATATTTTCCATTAACCCTTGAGATGATTGTCACTTTACGCATCAGGGGCATGTATAGCCAAATAATGGACTAGACTTAGTTTAAAACTGGAATTGTCCATCTAACCCATTACACCATAGTTTCTAGTATTGAAGATAGGTGACCACTTCAAGCAGACTGAAAGTAAAGCAGAATGCGCCTTAAGGCACATTCTGCTTTACTTTCAGTCTGCTTTAAGCTACCTCTTGCTAGGATACAGAAACTACTTTTGTATGATACATATCCATGAATGTAAAAAGTGGAATTACTCTCTTAATTCAGGGGAGGAATACATAAAAGGTGTAAAAAGGCATATTATGAGGTAATGAGTTAAAGTCTAAGGGATCAGTGAATTCATATAAACAAGCATTTGCATGCCCTTTAACCCTTTCCCCCATAGAAGCGACTTTTAGCGTATTTAATTTATTCCTCCGCTGAAGAAAATAGTTCCAGTTGAGTTTATATACTCATAAACAATTAACATAACAAATATTTCTATATAGCCTAGAAGATAATAGTTTAAATTAAAGCAGGCTGAAAGTAAAGCAGAATGTGCCTTAAGGCACATTCTGCTTTACTTTCAACCTGCTTTAAGTGATCACCTATATTTAATGTTATAAACAGGTTATTGGGTAGGGTTAAGGGTAATGATGCTTCTTCATTGAATGGTATTTTATCAAATATGTGTATCATGATTACCTAAATCTTGTTTTGGCTACTTTGTATCAGCAGTAAGAAAAAGCCTCTCTATTATGACCACTAATTTGTGTGGATTATTAGGAGTTTATGAAAAGTGACAGCTTAAAGCAAGGTGACAGTAAAACTGAAAGCTCCTTTAAGCTCTAGCCTGTATTTTAAACAATCAATTATATAATGTGACCAATCCATAAATGGTTGCTAATCTGTGCAATTGTCTTCTATTTCAGTTCTGAAAGAGTACAGTGAGCTGAAGAACAAATATGTGGAGAGCCAACAACAGGTACTGTATTACATCCATATCCTCTCATAGACTACAGTGGAGAAAACGTTATTCTTTCCCGTTTAATCACAAACAAAATGCGAACGCAAATCACTGAAATGGAGGAAACGGCAATTTTTTGACAATTCTGACTATTTATTTTAATCTGAGAGGCAAACAGTTTGGAGCCTGATCAGACGCCGGGCTACCCGGCGTCTGATCTGGCTCCAAACTGTTTGTAATTCAACTAATAGTTTTAGCGTTAACACGTTTATTGGGAAAGAATAATGTTTTCACCACTGTACATGTACCAATAAGATATAACCCAGGGCTCCAAATAAGAGGGAATCATGCAACTGAACAATTCAGATATTTTCTCCTGCATGCCAGAACCAAACTCTATGATGTGACTACCCATTAGAATTGTCTTGAAGATAGACAATTCTAATGAGTAGTGACACCATAGCATTTATTGCAGACATAAACATTTTAGATTTTCAAATGTTCCCCTTATCTGGAGCCCTGTTACCATTTGATAAATACAGTAAAAACTCTCTAATATGACCACTAAAATGGAGGCTAAAGCTTCACTCTTTACTTTTTAACTTTCAGGCTGCTTTTTTTTAATCATTTACCAATAGTCTGTTCTTAGTTTTGAAACCAGGTGATCACTTAATATCAGGTTGAAAGTAAGGCACATTCTACATTACTTTCAGCCTGCTTTACAAAGGTACAGTACTGAACCTTGATGGCAATTGGCTTGCAATTCCCTTGCAATTCGATTGCAATTTGCTTGCGATTCAAAATAGTAACTATACCTTCAGGTAAGTTTGCCTGAATGGTGTATCTCACAAATATTCACAAATATGCCTTCGTTAATTTTTTTCGATTCCATTTTTGTCACAACCACTTCGGAAAATTCGTGTAAAAATATTAAATCGTAAGATTCGCCTTTTGAAGACCCGATTCGATGGCAATTCGATGGAAATTCGTTTGTGATTATCAATCTAATTTAATAAGGTTCAGTACTGTACTGCGGTAGTGGGTTAATATCAAAACTAGTTTGTTTACAATTTAGTGGTAAGATTTATTATATTGCCAGCCATCTCTGCTGATCCTATTGGTCATACAAACACATTAAATAAAAATAAAACATTGGAGAAGTTACTTTATCAATAAAGGAAAACTTGAGTTTTCTAGATATTTCAAGTGGATAATATCCACCACTACATCAACCCGACAGCCATGTATTATTTATAATATGATTTCTATTTGTTTTAACCCTTACATAAAACCACGTTTCCAAACAGTGTAGACCCCTGATCAGAGGGTTCCGTTAGGAGCCCTCTGATCAGGGTCTGCACTGTTTACCATACGTTTATAATATTTTTGCAATCTTTTCTTCTAAGCACCTTAATATGTTGATTGATGTAAAATAACTCAATGAGTTTGTTCAATTCTGTAGCTCTATAACGAGGGCTTGGTGCAAAACTATTGTAACTCCCTCACAATTGTGAGGGAGTTACAATATTTTTGCACCAAGCCCTCAATAAGGATTAAACTGACACACAGTTTACAAAGATTTACTTGACAGTGAAGTTAAATTTTACTTTTATCATAATGTAGCAATTCATGAATTTATTTAATCATTCAGGAAGTACTGAAGATGCCAGATAAATGAGATACTACGGCTCATAATAAATGATAAAGAAAAGAAAGTTAACCAATTTGATATACATGTACATGTACGGTCATGATTATGCACCTTAAGAAATATCCTAGCAGATATATAGTAGCATAAAGCAAGCTGAAAGGCACATTCTGCTTTACTTTCAACTTGCTTTAAGTGATCATATATTTTCAAAACTAGAAACAGGGTATGGGTAAACGAGTTACGCAAACTGAAACTAAGCAGAAGTCTCGGTTTTGGCTTTACTTTTAGTCAGCTTTTACTTTCCTTGCTAAAACATCCTTGGCTTAATGCAAGGATGGGTTTTCAAAAGGACATGTGTCGGTATCTCATGAATTGTGAGTTTACACTGTATTCCAGAGGGGTTTATCCCCCAAAGTACTAATAATAGAAGAATGACAAACAGTGTACATACAGGAGCCTTCTGATCTGGGTCTACACTGTTTGCCCAGTATGTGTAATTCTGGTTCGAGCACACTTATGGTTAATGTTTGAGAGCAAGCCATGTAGAACGGAGAACTACAGGGCACTCGATAACGGGAGTACCTTGTATTTGAAAAAATACAGTGCTCCCTCCCTACAACAGTCCTCTGAACAACCATTCCCTTCTTACAACAATGCTTGCCACTGTTCCCCGAACATAACAATTATGTCTAATTCTTTCAAGCTGAAATAATATCTGCTTACGACTGTCGTCTGCTGTTTTGTCCTTATGTACAGTATTGGACGTTTTGACAAAAAGAAACAGAATGACGAGTGACAAATAGCTTGAATCCAGATTAGATGCCCCATTACGCTGCCTCTGAGCTGGATTCAAGCTATTTGCAAATGTTAATAATTTCTATCCATGTAAGGACTCCCTCTAAACAACACACACAATATTTGTCTCCCATTGGGTGTTGTTGTAGAGAGGGAGCACTACAAAATCTTTATTTCTGTATTAAACCCTATTGTGTCACTACTCATTAATTTAGAACCAACTCGTCCAGATGATTCTAAAGAGTAGTACCTCCATAGGATTGGGGCTGAAATGAGTTAGAAAATGTTGGATTTGTTTAGATTACTCCACCTTATAGAGTGCCCTGGTACTGGTGTTATAGTTCTGTATTGTTTGTTACAGAATGAGGCTCTGGTGAAGAAGATTACAGAGAAGGATGATCAGATGAAGGACATGAAAGGCTGTAAGTTAAATAGTGTTGCAGGGCTCCAGATAAGGGGGGTATTTAAAAAACTATCATCTTTATTTCTGCTTTAAACCCTATGGTGTCACTACACATTAGAATTGTCTCGAAGAGACGATTCTAATGAGTAGTAACATCATAGGATTTGATTTTAAAATAAGTTAGAAAATGTTTGATTTGTGCAGTTTACTCCTTCTTATCTGGAGCCCTGGTGTTAACCTTTCCAACACTGAGACTCTGTATTATTATGAAGACATTTGCAAACAGTTTGGATCTAAACTGTATTCCTGGGGTAGTTGGTTAAGCTATGTAATTCACTTCTTATCTTGAGCCCTTTTGATTTATACTTTAGGATGTCATTTTCCTTATAGGCTGAAAAGAATGTTGAATAAATCTGTATCCTTATATGAGGCATAGTTCCTAACAAAACATGCAATTCAAAATGTAAAATTTTCTACTGGCATTCTAATAAAGACTGGTGGTAACCACAGGTTTTCGGCGCGTAAGCTATGACCCCCCCCCCCCCCCATAAATCTTTCAAAATGAGTCAAAATACATCCATATGTTCAACAAACATCCTTAACAAATGTTTCAAGAAGTTTCAAGAAGTTTCAAGAAGTTTCAAAAAAAATAAAAAAAATTCGTATCATATATGTATACAATGAGAAGGTGGATGTGTATTCAGAGCCATCAACTTCCCAACCTTGTCATTTTGTCATTTTTGGACCGATTTTGACAAATGATGGCTTATTATTTACATTTAACAGTTCTGTTCAAAGAAAGTTAGCTCACAGCCCAAGCAAGACACGAGCACAAGTGAAGAAATAAAAAGTTCGATAGGCACCTTATATCGGAATCCTTCTGTCACCTTAATTTTTGGACTTGTTCGTCAGTCATTCACTGATTCAGCGATTAACAAGTGCATTTGCGACCATGCATTACACCATGGTACGGGTAATTAATAGAAAATGAAATATATAATAAATACCTTTTGAATTATCGGTAAATGAGCATTTCTGTCACGAAATAAATTTCTAGATAACTTTCGTTTTCAAGTCTGTTGACAAACGTATATGATCATTGGTCGTATTCGAATCATCGAGTTTGTTGTCAACGAAAACTGGGCGGAGCAAATGCGCGAAGATTTACTGATGACAACAATTTTGACCCGACTCGAATCGAAATTGTGGTCAAAGATTTGATGGTTTGACAACATTTTGTCACCGGAAAACATCAAGTGATGATTCGAATAGAACTTGTTGACAACTATTCCAATTCACGCAATAGTTGTCCTGATTCGAATACGACCAATTGAGACGGTTGACTTTTTGCGTCATTTCCTGCTTTGAAGCTGGTTCTCGGTTTCGCTAGAATGAGAATAGTTTGACTGGGCAACCAGTCGTTTGTTTGGGAAAATTTTGCGTGACGGATAGTTTCCGACTAAGGGGTCTCCCCACCCTTCGAGTCCCCATGCGCGTGTTCGCCGATTGCTTTGAATTTTTTACCAATTATCGTCAAAGAAAACTGTTTGCTGTAAACAATGAGCCATCATCTGTCCAGATCGTCCAAGATTTGACAAAATGACAGGGTTGGGAACTTGAGGGTTGCTTCTGCAAGGCGCTTTTTCATGGCAGCCTTTACTATTTTACTTATATAAATTAGCAAAAAAAATTTTTTTTTTAAATTTCATGAAACTTCAGGAAGTGTTCTTTTATGATGATTATTGAATGTATGGATAGATTTTGGGGTATTTTATCCATGTTTGGTGGTGGTGGAGGGGGTTATAGCAGCTAGGGGTAGTGTCATAGCCAACGGGCCGAATGCCTATGGTGGTAACTGAAGATAGGAGAATAGTAATGACTCCAGATAAGAGCAAGTTAACTGAACAAATTCAACATTTACTCACTTACTTCAGCACAAAATCCTATGATGTTACTACTCATTAGAGTTGTCTCGAAGAGACAATTTTAATGAGTAGTGTCACCATCGGGTTTAATGCAGAAATAAAGATTTTAGTTTTTGAAATACGGTACTCCCCTTATCTGAAACCCTGAAGCCTTCTATTGGAGCTTTCTGCATTACTTTTGTTCTTCATTAGGCAGTCACCTGTCTTCATGCTGCTTCATTTAGGGATTGCCTAACTCTTTCCTCCCTAAAACTTCAAAGGGACAATCCCAGTTTCCATTTTAGTCTAGTTCATTTCTGACTTTTAAGGGTTTTTTTTGTCCATGTTTTGCTTTCTGACAAACAGTGATGACCCAGATCAGAGGGCTCGGTAAGGAGCCCTCTGATCTGGGTATTCACTGTTTGCATAGGACAAGTGCACTTTTCACATGTATACTTTTTTGAAAAGGACGCCTATATGCTTGACTCGGTTTCAAAGGGTTAACCCATAGTCTGTTTTAAAATTGAAGACAGATGACCACTTAACCCATTACCCCATGGCCTATTTCCAGTATTGAAGATACATGACCCTTTAAAACAGGTTGAAAGTAAAGCAGAATGCACCTTCAGGTGCATTCTGCTTTACTTTAAGCCTGCTTTAAGTGGTCAACTATCATCAAAACTAGGAACAGGTTATGGGGTAAGGGGTTAAAGGCTTTTTTATGGGGGGAAAGAGTTAAACTAAGAGATGGTTCTTCCCCTGTATAATGTGTGCTAAGATAATTACTTGTTTATTCCAGTGATTCAGCCTGCTCTGGTGGAGTATGACACTCTCAGAAACAAGTATGAGATTGAGAAAGGCTGTAGGTATGAGGCCCAGAACTACGCCACACAGGTAAGCAACAAATATGTTACATGTAAAAGTAGCTTGATCTTGTTTTAATGGGTTTTGAATTAAAAAGAATTAACGATTGAGAAAAGCTGCCGGTATGTAACAACCACATAGCATTGGGTTGCAGGCAAAAGTAGCTTGATTTTGTCGTATTGACTCTTATTAAACCTTTACTTAACAGCCTGTTTCTAGTTTTGAAGACAGGTGACTACTTAAAACAGGTTGAAAGTATAGCAGAATGTGCCTTAAGGCACATTCTGCTTTACTTTCCGCCTGCTATAAGTTTCCATCTTCTAGAATATGGAAAACTATTTCTTATAATACATAATCCTGACTGATTATATTGGAACTATTTTCTGTAGTGGAGGAATAAGTTAAATGTGCTAAAAGGTGCTTCTATGGGGGAAAGGGTTAAATAAAAAAAGTGTAAGATTGAGAAAGACTGTAGGGATGAGGCTCAGATTTATGCTAAACAGGTGTATGATAAAGATGAAAGTCTGTGATGCAGGCTAAAGTAAGTTTGATGGTGTAACTTCATTATTACTATAATTATTATTACATGTATTATTATTTTTGCAGTAGTCAATGTGATCACCATTTTGGGGGCTGTCTTTTGTATGTTTATTCATGTTTATTTTAGATTTAATTATAGTTATTTGTCTTTTCTGGGCGACCTGCATTGGGCGCTCTACTATTGTTTCTATTAGTAGGCAATCAGACACCATCGCTTCATTGCTGATTGATGGGGGTAATGTGATCGCCATTGTGGGGGCTGTCTTTTGTATGTTAATTCATGTTTATTTTAGATCTAATTGTAGTTATTTTGTCTTTTCTCGCTTTGTAGGTACATTGTACATTTATGTAATTTCATGTGAAACGCTTTTGAACGCACTACCCCTGTGTGAATAGAGTGCTATATAAATCTGGTATAATAATAATAATAATTATAATAATAATTTTTATTATTCAACAATGACAGGTTGTACATCAAAACAAAAAGTTGAAGCGACAGAGTATGGACCTACTCGGTGCGTTGAACAAGTCACATGTAGATATCACAACCTTGAAGCTAGACCTGGACGAGGATGAGCCTGATAGTAACACTCAGGAAAACGGCCTTACAAAGACACTTAATGCTAAACTGAAAGGTAGGGTAAAAACATGGCTCTTTCATTCATAGCTTGTGTTGTAAGACTGGTAACTGCTTAACTCTTTCCTCCCTGAAACTTTAAATAAACAATTCCCGTTTCCATTTTAGTCCAGTCCATTTCTGATATTTAAGGGTTGTTTTGTCAATGTTTGACATTATTACAAACAGTGAAGACCCTGATCAGAGGGCTCCTTAAGGAGCCCTCTGATCTGGGTCTTCACTGTTTGCATATGACAAGTGTATTATTCACACATACTCTGTTTGAAAAGCACGCTTATATGCGGGACTAGGGTTCAAAGGGTTAAGTAAGTTATTCTCACTGTTGAGGTTTGAATCCCGCTGTGGGCACTTGTGATTCTTAATGTGACTAAGCCTTCCAGCTGGCTTATTGAAGGTTGGTTGGTTCTATCTAATTGCTCAACTGGAAGGGGGCCACTGATGTGGACGACACTCCCACTGGGATGGGGGGGGGGGGGGGGGGGGGAGGATTCAATAAATTGACTGGCTTAATGTCTTTAAGGGCATATAGGGTATTCCTCCTCCTGTAAGTAGCCAGATGTGACTAAAATACTGTTAAAGTGGACGTAAAAACATGAGGAAAAGCAGATGCTTTTGCAAATTGTTGAGAAGAAATAGTTAGCATCAAATTTTAAAAGACTTCTATGAGGGGAAAGGGTAAATTTGAAAAACTATGAATTAAACATGAAAGAGTAACGATGTTCAGGATATAGAATGTTGTTAAGTGTTGTCAATTCTGAAATTTTGTATGGTGTTATTGCAGAATTGAGGAATGAAATGGCGGTGATGAAGACAGAGTTAACACAGACCCACCAAGATCTGCACATAGAGAAAGAGAATTACAAGTGGGCTCAAGCCAGGGTAGGTTTCCTCTAGCCAGGGTAGGTTTCTTCTCACCCCTTCTCCTACTAATATTGTATGTTGATGCTTTTTAGCTCACCTGAGCCATAGGCTCAAGGTGAGCTATTGGGATGGCCCTGTGTCCGTCGTCGTGCGTCGTGCGTCGTGCGTCGTCGTTAACAATTGCTTCAAATGACATCTCCTCATATACCGCTTGACAGATTTCAACCAAACTTTACAGAAATGTTCCTTGGGTCAAGCTCTTTCAAATTTGTTCAAAGAATTAAAAACAATGCAGAACTCTGGTTGCCATGGCAACCAAAGTGAAAAAATAAGGAAATCTTTAAAAATCTTCTTGTCAAAAACTGCAAGAGCCAGAGCTTAGATATTTGGAACACAGCATCATCTATAGGTCCTCTATCAAGTTTCTTCAAATTATGTCCCTAGGGTCAAAATTGGCCCCGCCCCGGGGGTCACAGTTTTACATAGAGTTATATAGTGAACTTTTCAAACGTCTTCTTCTCTGAAACTAATACGGCTAGAGCATTGATACTCGGCATGGTGACACTTCTAGATGTCATTTACATATTTTGTTCAAATGGTTCCGGTCGGTTGCATAAGTAGGTCACAGGAGCTAAAAATAGATTTTTTCAATGAAAACTTTAAAAATCTTCTTGTCTGAAAGTACAAGGGCCAGAGCTTAGATATTTGGCACATAGCATCATCAACTGGTCCTCTATCAAGTTTGTTCAAATTATGCCCCTGGGGTCAAAATTGGCCCCGCCCCGGGGGTCACAGTTTTACATAGAGTTATATAGTGAAATTTTCAAACGTCTTCTTCTCTGACACTAATATGGCCAGAGCTTTGATATTCATCATGGTGACACTTCTAGATGTCCTTTACATATTTTGTTCAAATGGTTCCGGTCGGTTGCATAAGTAGGTCACAGGAGCTAAAAATAGGTTTTTTTCAATGAAAACTTAAAAAATCTTTTTGTCTGAAACTACAAGGGCCAGAGCTTAGATATTTGGCACATAGCATCATCTACAGGTCCTCTATCAAGTTTGTTCAAATTATGTCCCTAGGGTCAAAATTGGCCCCGCCCCAGGGGTCACAGTTTTACATAGAGTTATATAGAGAAATTTTCAAACGTTTTCTTCTCTGAAACTAATACGTCCAGAGCTTTGATATTCATCATGGTGACGCTTCTAGATGTCCTTTACGTATTTTGTTCAAATGGTTCCAGTCTGTTGCATAAGTAGGTCACAGGAGCTAAAAAAAAAAAAAATTCAATGGAAACTTAAAAAAATCTTTTTGTCTAAAACCCTAGTACCCTGATCTTAGATATTTGGCACAAAGCATCATCTACAGGTCCTCTTTCAAGATTGTTCAAATTATGCCAATCGAGTAAAAAATGACTCTGTCCTGGACATAAATCTTTTTCTCCATTTTGTCAGTTATTCTCAGGTGAGCGAAATATGCCCCATGGGGCTCTTGTTATACTTCCCTTCAGGGGGGGAGCATATAGTCGCCGCTTTGTCCGTCCGTCCGTGTATACGTCCGTCTGTCGGCACGCACGAAAGGTCCTTTGTTGGGTAGGGAGAACAATAGATTCCATTCATTCCGTGATTGCCCCATTGTTATTGTTGGTTTTTAGCTCACCTGGCACGTAGTGCCAAGGTGAGCTATTTTGATCTTCCTCTGTCCGTCATCAGTCGTCGTTCGTTCGTCCGTTCGTCGTCAACAATTTCTTTAAAAACAACATCTCCGACGAAACTACTGGATAGATTTTTACCAAACTTGGCCTGAATGATCCTTATATGGTCCTCTTTCAAAGTTGTTCAAATATTTTCGTTCTGTTGCATATCTAGGTCACAGGAGCAAAAAATAGATTTTTTCAATGAAATCTTACAAACTCTTCTTGTCTATAACCACAGTACCCTGAGCTTAGATATTTGGCACAAAGAATCGTCTCCAGGTCATCTATCAAGATTGTTCAAATTATGTCCCTGGGGTAAAAAATGACCCCGCCCGGGGGCCGTAAATTTACATAGTTATATAGTGAAATCTTTAAATATCTTTTTCTCTGAAACTAATATGGCCAGAGCTTTGATATTTGGCATGATGACACTTCTAGAAGCCCTTAACCAATATTGTAAATATGGTTCTGGTCAGTTGCATATCTAGGTCACAGGAGCTAAAAATAGATTTTTTCAATGAAATCTTAAAAAAATCTTCTTGTCTGAAACCACACTACCCAGAGCTTAGATATTTGGCACAAAGCATTGTCTAAAGGTCCTCTATCAAGATTGTTCAAATTAAATCCCTGGGGTAAAAAATGACCACGCCCAGGGGGTCGTAAATTTACATAAGAGTTATATAGTGAAATCTTTAAATATCTTTTTCTCTGAAACTAATATGGCCAGAGCTTTGATATTTAGCATGATGATTCTTCTAGGAGCCCTTGACCAATATTGTAAATATGGTTCTGGTCAGTTGCATATCTAGGTCACAGGAGCTAAAAATAGATTTTTTCAATGAAATCTTACAAACTCTTCTTGTCTATAACCACAGTACCCTGAGCTTAGATATTTGGCACAAAGAATCGTCTCCAGGTCATCTATCAAGATTGTTCAAATTATGTCCCTGGGGTAAAAAATGACCATGCCCTGGGGGTCGTAATTTTACATAGAGTTATGTAGCGAAATCTTCAAACATCTTTACCTCTGAAACTAATATGGTCAGAGCTTTGATATTTGGCATGATGACACTTGTAGAAGCCCTTAACCAATATTGTAAATATGGTACCGGTCTGTTGCATATCTAGGTCACAGGAGCTAAAAATAGATTTTTTCAATGAAAATTATGTCTCTGGGGTGAAAAGTCATCCCATACCAGGGGTTATGTGACCCTTGTGTTGGTTTTTCCAGGTGAGCGATATTTAGGCCCGCATGGGCCTCTTGATTTTGTTGCTATTGGGTACTTTTGAACAAAAGAAAAACCCAACAAGTGCCCAAATGGAAGGACGTCCGTCCGTCACGCTTTTTTGTCCGGAGCATATCTCCTTAACGGTACACCGTAGGTTGATGAAACTTGATACAGTGAAAGAGAATGACAGAAGGAGGTGCAGTGCACAAGAACCGTAACTCTCTCATCTCCCAATTTTGAATTATCTCCCTTTTTCTCATAAAAAAAACCCAATTTTGTCCGGAGCATATCTCTGGACTGTTACACCGTAATTTGATGAAACTTGTTACAGTGATAGAGAATGATGGAAGGAAGTGCAGTAAACAAGAACCGTAACTCTGTCATCTCCCAACATTTAATTATCTCCCCTTTTCTATTTAAAAAAAATCAAATTTTGTCTGGAGCATATCTCCTGAGTATTGCATTGTTGATGAAACTTGATACAGTGATACGAGATAAATGAGGGATTGCTGTACTCAAGAACCATAACTCTGCCATCTCCCAATATTGAATTATCTCCCTTTTTTCTAAAAATATAAAACAATTTTGTCTGGAGTATATTTCTTGACTGCTACACCGTAAGTTAATGGATCTTGATACAGTGATAGATGATGCCATAAGGAGGTGCAGTACACAAGAACCATGACTCTGTCATCTCCCAATATTTAATTATCTCCCCTTTTCTATTTAAAAAAATCAAATTTTGTCTGGAGCATATCTCCTGAGCATTGCGTTGTAAGTTGATGAAACTTGATAGAAACTTGATACAGTGATATGAGATGAAAGAGGGATTGCTGTACTCAAGAACCATAACTCTGCCATCTCCCAATATTGAATTATCTCCCTTTTTCTACATACAAGTTAAAAAAAAAAATTCTGCCGCACTGTAACTAGATGAAACTTGATATGTGTTAGAACATGACAATTAGAAGTCTAGTACACAAGAATTATAACTCTGTCATCTCCAATATTGAATTGCCTATTAAAAAAATACATTTTTGTCTGAAGCATATCTCCTGAACGTTACATCATACGTTGATGAAACTTGATACTGTGTTCACCTACTAAACATGCTATACCTTAGGCTTTTCTTTGTGGGGAGCATCCATCGTTGGGAACGATATTCTTGTTGAAAACAGTGAAGACCAAGATCAGATAGCTCCCTGATCAGGGTCAGCACTATTTTTAGCTCACCTGAGCCACAGGCTCAAGGGGAGCGATTGGGATGGCCCTGTGTCCGTTGTACGTCGTCGTGTGTTGTGCGGTGTGTGTCCGTCATCGTTAAAAATTGCTTCAAATGACATCTCCTCCTATACCGCTTGACAGAATTCAACTAAACTTTACAGAAATGTTCCTGTGGTCAAGCTCTTTCAAATTAAAAATAATGCAGATCTCTGGTTGCCATGGGGGGGGGGGGGGGGGGGGTCACAGTTTTACATAGAGTTATATAGTGAAATTTTCAAACGTCATCTCCTCTGAAACTAGTAAAGCCAGAGCTTTGATATTTGGCATGGTGACACTTCTAGATGTCGTTACCTATTTTGTACAAATGGTTTCAATATGTTGCATAATGGTGCATATTCATGACTATATAAAAGAGTAACAAATTAGAGGGGTAGAAAGGTGTATTAATGGGGTAAATTGTTAAACTCTTTCCTCCCTGAAACTTTAAATGGACAATTCCAGTTTCCACTTTAGTCCAGTCCATTTCTGACTTTTAAGGATTGTTTTTGTCAATGTTTGGCTTTCCGAGCCTTCTGATCTGGGTCTTCACTGTTTACACAGGACAAGTCTACTATTCACATGTACACTGTTTGAAAAGGACGCCTATATCACGGACTAGGGTTCAAAGGGTTAAAATGTGTTTATAAAGTATAGTTGTAATGGAACATTTGTTATTATTACCTGACTCTCTATTTAAGTAAATATTCAGCAATTTTGACTGTTTTCCGCAATTATTTACCAGACCGAGGCCAGGGGGCAACAGTTGACTATTACACAGCACTGTTACATGCGCGAAAATGGTGCGCAAAAATTTTCTGCATGGCGGGACCGAATAAGGCGTCTTTATGATACAGATTTTTGTTGAAGGCTCTAGTCTTTTGCGGAGTTGATTAGGTCATTTTTTCTCTCCCGAACAATCCCCTTAAAAGGCTATATAGTTTTAGATCTAAAATTAAGAGTAACTCCGAATAAAATCGATAAACCGCTTGCAGATCTAATTTCTTCCTTGTTTTTAAACAAAATATGACATTACAAAAATTAATGACGTCATATCATACATGACGTAATTTCGACAAAGTGTCAATCAATTTCAGTCAATAAGAAACAATAATACTTTCAATCGTAATTGAAAAAACGAATACATTAGACATCTTTTTTACAAAACAGTGGTGTTCACATTCAGTTGTTGTATTGAATTTAATTTAGATTAAATAGAATCATCTCTAGAATCTAAATACGTGTTGTTCAAATCTTGTATATCTAGATAGATCTTGATCTAGCCATTCATTCAGCCTGGCTTATATAGAGAGTCAGGTAATAAATCATTTGTTTGATAAATCATTTGTTCGGTAGCAGGGAAGACCTTGAGAACTGTTGCCCTTCTACTTCTACCAATTAACGGCCGCCGTCATCTTGCTGTCTATTCTGCCGTATTGGGTGTGCGCATTAATGTCAAAATAAATAAATTTTTAATTAAAATTTCAGACGAGCCTTGAATGCATCTAGGCTCGGAGCTGCCACGGTGACAGTGGGCAAGGTGTTCCACTAGATTATTGTCCTTGGATAGAAAGACTCTTTCCGGGCAACATATCTCGGGCAACAGTTCTCAAGGTCTTCCCTGCTACCTCGGGTCAATGATTTGACTGTTCCCTCAGTACCTATGAAACAAATGTATATTGTTATGTTACAGTACCAGTCGGTGAAGACCCAGATGTTACAGACAGAACAGTCACTGAAGCAACACAAAGATGCCCTGAAAGAATTGTCTAAAGGTAGGCTTGTTTGTTTAGTAGGGTATTACAGCGGAAAAGACATTATTCTTTGCCAATAAAGGCATTAGCTTAAACCATTTAACTCATTGCAAACCAAGTGTCTGATCAGGCCCCAAACTGTTTTCCAGTCATAAAGGTCTTATAAAGAACCTGTCTGTATTTGGTTTGGTCTGCCTTAAGCTTTTCCTATCTAATCACATAATTGTGTTGTAAATTGATGTTAGACTATATAGTCTAAGAGCTGGGTAAGATTTATTTATGTTGAAAGCGGCACTGGAACTTTTATATATACCTTATAGGAAATTGTCTCAGGAGTTCAGAAATGGCCGTCTGATGAGAGTTTAGGTAGAGACAAGGGAGAAAATTGGGATTAAAGTTATCTGCCCTTGGATTTTCTTGTAAGTTTTGAAAATGCAATGGCAATTTTCTTTTCTATATTGGAGACTTAAATGTTGCCTAGGATGCCCAAACTTTATCCAATGTGTCTACATAAATGTCAAAGTGTGTTTTACAAGACTTTTTTACATTCTATCTCAATCCAAGATGGCCGCCAATGTCTAATTTGAGTAACATATTACATTTTTTCACAAAATCTCGTCTTTTCGGTGGATAAATCTACTGTGAAACATATAATACAAGCAACAACTGTACTTATTATTGTTACCAGAAGTGTAATAGAGTATTGTGTGCTATTTTAACCAAAAATATGTCACCATGTGTATGTACAGGTGGTAATTAAGGCAATACATCAGTTTTCAACAGTCACAGACTTTTCTGAAAAATTGCCTATAATGACACATTTCTTCTCAAAATCAAGGAGTAAAAGATTGTGTAGTGTTTTGAAAAGGAATTATTTATACCAGTGTGCAATAAATTAATAAGATATGCTCTTTTCCAATCTAAAATGGCTGCCAATATCTATTTTTAGTAACAGAATTTAATCTTTCCAGAAAATGTTTCAATACCGAATAAATTTAATGTTAAATTTTACTTAATACAAAGAAACATTATATTATTTGAAAAATATTTATCTAGCTATGTTTTCATCTGGCAACATATCTATTTCTAGCACATCTACACATTAATAATGACTTCATCATTTTGTTCTCTCCCTGTTACTCACTTTAATTTTTTTGAGCTATCCAACTCATCATGCACCAACAATTTAGATCTCACATTATGAAATTTACTGTTTCTGCTCAAACACCACAATCAATTCATATGTCTTACAATGAGTATCCAATCACTTGTGTCAAACACCTAACAAAGTTAATCCTGCTCCTCATCCATATCGTTTGATCCATATATTTGTTCTCCATACTTGACCTCCATATCATCGTCAAACAGTGTGGCATCACCACCCTGGGAATCAAGGACTTTGCAATGTCCTTTGGCAATTCATAGCCAATACCACTGTATTTGATAAATTTCATCAGTGAAATTCTACCCATATCTCACTGGTGACTCTCTAACTGGATTCGGCAGCATGGCACGTTGCCGTATGCCAGCAATGTAGACTGCCATCTTTGCATGTAGTTGGACAGTCACTGCGCATGGTGGTAGAGAACTTGGGTTAATACCCCTGATCGATGCCATGGGATTTTCAAAGGACTTCAAGGCATATGTCCTTTGAAAAGCCACATAGCATGCTTTGTTTACATTAGTTTCTTTTGGCTGGCCATACACATGGCATATGAAGGTCTCACACTGTTCAACCATTGCTTCACACATTTCCCCCTCGCCTAAAGCCGCCATTGACTTCGACTTCCTGAAGTTAGAATTCTTCATCATAAGCTCTAGATGTCTTATTTCCCCCCTGTTCAGGAACGCAGGGCTGTAGTCACACCCAGTTAAGGCATGTAGACCAGACAAGGCAAGCACAACTTCTTCTGTCAAATTAAAAACAAGATTGTTGACACTGATTAACCATCATGTGTTATTCCAATCATGCCCTACATCTATCCATAATTTCACTGTGCTAGTGCTTTTGACCCAATAGTTGAGCAGTATCACAATGTGTCCCAGCTTCTAACAACGATGTTGACAACATGCTGAAACCTACTCTTGTAGTCGAAATGAAACACCGTACGAGTGTCTGCTTCTTCATGGTCACCTGTGAGCTCCTCAACTTGGACTTTTTGCACGATGTCACCTATCCTATTGCAGTAAAGCGAAAGCATTCGCTGTTGACATTCTGGTACAGATGGCAATCCTTCAAGGTGTCAGCATATGTGTCTTTATCCCATTCTTTAGCTAGGAATTCCATTAATGATTTCTCAAAGGATCTAGACCGCAGAACACCTTGCCACTCCTTTGACCGCATTTGGTCTGGTCCCGTGTTGAGATAGACTATGTATTTTTCTCCCCTTTTGGCTCTCTCACTGTCTTTAATGGATGGTGTTGAGTAGACATCACACACAAGATGATCTTTTGACAAACTAGTAAATTGCAGGAGAAGACATCTTGCAAGGTCGATTACTATATGCTCCCGCATCTGTTGATGCCGGGGGCATCAAAAAGTGACTCAAGGATGATCTGCTGGAGATCACAAAGACAGACGAATGCTCTTCTGTGGAATATAGAGAGGCTTGCATCAAGGAACCAGCAAGATTTGAGAAACCAATCAAATGGAAGATGATTCAGTGCCTCGGTTAAAACAAGGTTACCAGTGGGGAAAAGGGTACAGGAAATTGCTGGGACAAGAGATCTAGTCCCGCCACCTACTCCTGTTAAGCAATGTTCAGAATATAGACCTGATAAAGGTGTTAGAGTAACCTCTCACACCAGTCCCACTAGCACTAGCTCATACTGACGGCAGCTTGAACACAACCGATAAATCCAAACTAATGACAAACCTGGAAACATTCAGAAAGAATCCTCCTGTGCCACCACAGACAAGCACACTCATCATGTATGCGACCTTCTCCCTTCATCTTCAAAAGGACCCACCAAGGTCATATGGGGACCTTGCAAGATGGCTTCTCCTGTTATTTTGGTGTGGTTTGTTCACTGTGTTATATGTTGACTGTTATTTTGATGTTGTTTGTTCTATGTGTTATATGTTCACTGTTATTTCAGTGTTGTTTGTTCACTGTTATTTCAGTGTCAGAGGCTGCATTTAAAGAGTATGAAGGCCTTCAACAGACCTACGAGCAGGAGACAAAGAGGAGAAGCTTTGCAGAGAGGAAGATCACAGAGGTATTGTTTCCTGTCTGGGTTTGCTTAACCATTCACCCAAACCTGTTTCTAGTTTGAAAACAGGTGTCCACTTAAAGCAGGTTGAAAGTAAAGCAGAATGCACCTTAACTCTTTGACCCCTAGTCACGCATATATGTGTCATTTGGGAACAGTGTACCTGTAAGAAGTACACTTGTCCTATTCAAACAGTGTAGATCCTGTAAGGAGCCCTCTGATCAGGGTCTACACTGTTTGTCATTTTGAAAGATATTGTTTGTCAACCCTAATAGTAAAATATGGACTAGACCTAATTGAAAACTAGAATTGTTCATTTGAGGTTTCAGGGAGGAAAGGGTTAATGTGCATTCTGCTCTACTTTCAGCCTGCTTTAAGCTACCATCTGCTAGATCATGAAAAATATTTTGTATGGAGCATATTGATTAAATATCATTTTAAGAATTAACCCCTTCACTGCCATTATGAAGATATAACCTGCTAACAGCCGCTGCTTCTATGATCTAAAGATACTGCAGAACATTTCATATGATATAGCAAACAGTGCAGACACTGATGAGTGCCACATACAGTGGAGAATCTGTTATTCTTTCCCGTTTAAACGCAAACGTACGCAAACGCAAAGCGCTAAAACGTAGAAAAGAACAACTTTTGGACAATTCTGATATTTCTTGTTTATCTTGGTGGCAAACAGTTTGGAGCCTGATCAGACGCCGGGTAACCCGGCGTCTGATCTGGCTCCAAACTGTTTGCACTGCAAATAATAGTTTTAGCGTAAACGCGTTTATTGGGAAAGAATAACAGATTCTCCACTGTAATGCAGTCTACATTGTGATTGTCATCTTCAGTAGTCACTAGACTTAAGTGGGTTTCAGCAGGGGGCTGTTTGTATATGTTACAGGGATTAAGTGTAATCAGGGAATATGTGAAATCCCTGATTTTCAGGGATTTCACGAAAACCCTAAATCACCCAGGGAAAAGGAGTAATTTAGAAACTTTTCATTGATTTTTAATACATATTTGGCAGCTACTTTTGGTTAAAGTAATGGATATTGCCTCGCTTAGTTAATTAAGTTCAAAGGCAAGAACCACGCTATTATAGAATAAGTTGTTTACCTTATTAACAAGACAGATGTCTTGGTTCTTTAATTGTCCTGACTTAAATGCACACTGTTCACTTATTTTTATTCACTTGTGCAAGAAACTTTGTATGAACGTTCATTAGACCGTGCTATTTCAAGAAAGCATGATGTTTAAAACCAGTAGAAATGTTATGATAGTACAAGCCTATTAATTTGATGAAAAAAGGGGCATTTCATCAATTCCCTAAAATGCCCAGTGATTATCTGTAATCCCTAAAAAGCTCAGGGATTTCACGTAATCCCTGATTACACTTAATCCCTGTAACATATATATAGCTAGATGAAAGTAAAGCAGAAGGCTCTTGAAGGAACTTTCTCGGTTCAGTTTCATCCTGCTTTAGACTGCCACCTGTCTGTAGTATAAAAACTGTTAATGAGTTGAGGGGTTCTAATACATGGTATGAACGAAAATTTAAATGCTTATGTGTAAGATAATTAACTCATTCGCCCCTGAAATTTTTAATGGAAGTTCCATTTTCGAATTAAGTTTAGTCCATTTATGACAATTAACGTTTTTTTTCTGAAATATATTGCAAATTGGCAAACAGTGCAGACCCTGATCAGAGGGCTCCTGCAGGAGCCCTCTGATCTGGGTCTACACTGTTTGTATTGGACAAGTGTACTCTTTATAGGTAAAAAGTTAATAAATGATGACTACACTCATCGTTATGGTTGGATGTGTTATTGTCCGATGTTTCTGACTTGTCAGAGTTATTTTTAGAACAGAATAGTTAATGGTAAATAGGTAAGAAAGGTAACATCAAGTATATAATCGTACATTTTCCTACTGAGATAAGTATGATCCTTGTGCAGCCTGAGACCTCTGCACTTACTTTACTGATATTTTATTCTTTCCCAATAAACGCATTTATATACCAAAACTATTATTTCCATTGCAAACAGGTTGAAGTCAGATCAGTAAAAGTAATAATATACCAAGTTAAAGTCTACTTTCAGTCCGAATGACCGCTCAGCCCACTGTACATATACTCCCCTGATCAACAAGCCATCTTGCCTATGAGCACTGCTAACATATGGCGCAGTCAAATGCAGCCGCAGTACCGACTCGAACCCTTCACAGGTACCCATTTTAACCCCTGGGTGGAGAGGAGCAATTCGCGGTACATGTCTTGCTCAAGAACATTCCTGTACATCATCGGGGATTCAGAAAAATCCCCTAGTCAGACCGCTGGTCTGGCGGGGGGTCAAACTCACGACCCCTGGTACCGCCGGGTAAACCGGTGTCTGATCAGGTTCCAACCTGTTTGCTACTCAGATTGAAAATATAGATAACATTAACATTTCTAAAAGTAAATTTCCACAGATTACTGCATTGCGTTTAAACAGGAAAGAATGATGTATCCTCTACTGTACATTACAAACAAAAATTACAGCTTTCCGTATCTGTAACTGGCTGAAGAGAAAACTCATCCCTTTGAAAGTTTTAGAATGTTCCAATCTAAAAATAGCTTGGACAGGTCAAAGAAAAACACTTATATTGACACAATCTTTTGTTACAGTTTGCTGTTCAGAACAATAAGATGAAGCGTCAGAGTGATGCTCTCATGTTGAACCTGAACCCCGGGGACCAGCTGCACAGAGCTATGATAGAGATAGATGACCTCACCCAGAAACTGGAGGACCAGAGAAAACACTATGATGTTCAGGTAGCTAAAACACTATGATGCTCAGGTAGCTAAAACACTATGACGCTCAGGTAGCTAAAACACTATGATGCTCAGGTAGCTAAAACACTATGATGCTCAGGTAGCTAAAACACTATGATGCTCAGGTAGCTAAAACACTATGATGCTCAGGTAGCTAAAACACTATGATGCTCAGGTAGCTAAAACACTATGATGCTCAGGTAGCTAAAACACTATGATGCTCAGGTACCTTAACCCACTACCCCATAACCTAATATGGATTTGGAGACAGGGGATTTAACATAACCCATTAGCTCATTAGCTAATAACAATTATCATTGCTTATCTCAATACAAGCTAGTGGATTAAAGGATGTCAAAATGAGTCAGTATAAGAATATTGCACAATGCCTCAATATGAGTTTGTATGGCTTAATGGGTTAAAGCAGGTTGAAAGTAAAGCAGAATGCACCTAAAGACACATTCTGCTTTACTTTCAGTCTGCTTTAAGCGACTATCTGCTAGGACAATAGCTCACAGCCTTCTTTTTGTGGTCATTTGTCTTTAAATCTGAAAACAAGCTATGGCAGATAGGGTTAAAATGTTTTTATGTCATTGAGAGCTAAGATCAGGGGCATATTGTTTTAGGTCTGTCTCTCTGTGTATTGGTTTGTCTGTCTTTTTGTCCACAATATTAACCTTGGCCATAACTTCAAAACTACATGTGACAGGGACTTCATATTTGGCATGTGTACTCCACTCAAGAAGCTTTTTTTGAGCTCAATACAACTAAGGTCATGTCAGACAAAGTTCAAGGTAATTTGGAGGTCAAATAGACCAAATTTAACCTTGGCTAAAACGTTGGAACTACATTTGATAGAAACGTTATCTTTGCATGTGTATGCAGCTGAGGTCTCAAACCTGTTTTCATCAAGGGCATAGTGTTTCACAGGCACATGTTTTTTTAACCCATTCGTGTCTAGTGTCCCATAAAAGTGACATAGGCAAACAGTATAGACTTTGATCAGATGACACATAATGTGGCATCTAATCAGAGTCTACACTGTTTGCTGAAAGGAATTTCAATTTAACCCATTACCCAATAAATACACCTTTTTACGCCTTTAATCTATTTCTCGACTGAGGAAAATAGTTCCAATTTATACAGTTATAAATATGTATGATAAGAACTTGTTTCTATATTCCAGCAGATGGCAGCGTAAAGCAGGCTAAAAGTAAAGCAGAATGTGCCTTAAGGCACATACTGCTTTACTTTCAATCTGCTTTAAGTGGTCACCTATTTTCAAAACTAAAATTAAGCTATGGGGTAATGGACTAAAACAAAACGAAAATGAAAATTTAGACCAAGCATGCCATACATAAAAAATGGGCTATTCCGATATATACTGGTTAATACTGCCTTCAGATTGTGGAGTTGTCCAGCAAGGTAGAGAAGTGTGATGAGTCAGCTGTGGACAGTCTGGAGAGCGATAAACAGTCATTAAAACAGGAGAAAGACAGTCTCGAGAAACGCCTCACAGAGTATGATGAGAAATACACAAAACTTGAAGCTCAGTGTAAGTCATAGATCACAAACATGTTTAACCCATTACCCCATAAATACACCTTTTTACACCTCTAATTTATTCCTTCACTCAAGAAAATAGTTTATAAAATTTATAAAGTCATGAATATTTACCATAATATATCATTTCTATATTCTAGTAGTTGGTAACTTAAAGCAGGCTGAAAGTAAAGCAGAATGCACCTTAAGGCGCATTTTGCTTTACTTTCAACCTGCTTTAAGTGGTCACCTACCTTCAATACTTGAAACAGGCTATGGGGTAATAGGTTAATACAAGAAACATGTTCAGTTGCATTTTTCTGTACAGAGAAACCTCTCTATTACGACCACTAAGAAAATAGCCTATTTAATGATGCTAAAGGCATGTGGCAGCTTAAAGCAAGATGAATGTAAAGCAAAAAGCTCCTTTCTGCTTTACTTTCATCTTGCTTTAAGCATTCCCTTGCCTTAAGTACTAAAATTATCACCTCATTTAATGGGTCATATTAGAGTGGTTTACTGCTTTTGTTTTTCATGTGTTGCACATGATGTAGAAGCTTTCTGCCTTACTGTCATCTAGCTTAAACCCATTTTATGCTGAATTTGATCATATTGGACTATTCCTCTTTTAAAGAATGACCATTTTATGTTGGCTAAAGGCTTTTTGGAGAAAATATTTCTGAAAAAGAAAAGAAACACGACAGTGAAGACCCTGATCAGAAAGGAGCCCTCTGTTAAGAGTCTACATTGATTGCAAAGAATATACATATTCAAATACAGTCGAACTTCGATATCTCGAAGTCGGTTTTGTCAAACATACCCGTATTTCAAAGTTAAAACGTGGCTAAGCTATGTTTTAACTTTGAAATATGAGTATGCTCGAGAATGAAATGATGCAGTTCATATTTCAAACTATCGGATAGTTCGAGTTAAATAAGTTCGAGATATCAAAGTTCGACTGTTTACTGGTTTCCAGCATGGAAAGGGTAAACTTAGAAAGGCTAATTAACAGAGCTCCAGATAAGGTGAGTATTTCAAAAACTAAAATCTTTATTTCTGCATTAAACCCTTTGGTGTCACTACTCATTAGAATCGTCTCTTCGAAAAGATTCTAATGAGTAGTAACACCATAGGATTTGGTGCTGGCATAATCGAGAAAATACTGAATTTGTTCAATTTAGTCCTTCTTATCTGGAGCCCTGTGCTTACATAGTGCCTGATACCAATAGACCAATTAACCCCAAAATCCCCTAATTCAGGCTAAATTTTGTCTTCAGTTTCTTTAAAAATAGTTGAATTAAAACTTGAATAAGTTTGCAGGTTTGAAGCAAATGAAGCAGACAGTATTGTACTTGTAGCATGATAAATATGACTGTGTATTGTATTGAAAGATGATGGAAAATTCATTTTATAGATGCTGAAGTACAGAAGAAATTAGACGATGCATTACGTCCACCACCCCCACCCCCTCCACCACCACCGCCTCAAATACAACAGTCAAAAGGGTGAGTTCAGCATTAACCCATTACCCTATAGCCTATTTCTAGTTTTGAAGACAGGTGACCACTTAAAGCAGGTTGAAAGTAAAGCAGAATGTGCCTTAAGGCACATTCTGCTTTACTTTCAACCTGCTTTAAGCTAAAATCTTCTAGGCTATATAAAATATTTGTAATGGTAATTGTTCATGAGGGTATAAACTGAAACTATTTTCTTCAGCCCAGAAATAAATTAGATATGCTAAAAGCATACATGTGATATCTCCCGATCTGGTCGGGAGCTCCCGAAATTAGACCTCTACTCACGATCTCCCGGTTGCGAGACGAAATCTCCCGATATTTCATTTAACCAGGTTCATTTTTTTCAATATAAACTTTTATTTCATTTACCTCGTTCGCCGACTCTTAAAATCTTAAAATTTGCCTCAGAGTTCTCTGGCTAATCCATACACACGCTTATCACCAAACGCTACTGATGCGTGTAAACACGTTACGCAATCGTCGATAAGTTGATGAGCGTGTAGCACTATACATGGCATGTATATATGGCAGACTGCCAAACAATGTTTGACCACACGCGCCGAGCGGGATGTGACATGTTGCTTTTAATGTGTTGTAGATCTAATTGGTTATCAAAAAATGTGATTGACAGGTTCGCCCCGAATCGGAGACCTAGCAACGACAAATTTTAGAAGCGGTGATGCGAAGGATAAAGGTTGGATTAAAATCAGATAATTCTCCGTAAGTTCTGGACAAGCACACATTTTATATGAAAGCTGATCAGAATTTAACATTTATGAATTGATTTCCACCACAAATTAGTTTGAATATTCACGTAACAGAAAAATATTTCGAAAATTAGACCGTTACAAAATGCCTTAATATTTGCTACGAGAATCGCGTATATTTTGTTAGTCTAAAAAGTTTCCCCCAGCATCGTTTTCTAACAATCAAATAAAATTAAACATTGGACCTAAATTCTTCTGTTTGTTACATACGATTTGTGCAAATGTATAATTATTAAGTTAGATTTTACAACCAGTTACGCTCGTAAAATGGATTTGCAATCAGTTTTCGCGGTAGAAAATTTAGACGTGTTATTTCGTTGTTAAAACCGCGCCCAATTTATGGCGCTATTAAATGTCGTCTGCAGACTTTGTCATCTGCAACAATTCTCTGAGTTAATCTTTGTGCATTTTCTTTCAGAAAATATCATATAGTCAAACTTTTTGTATCTAGATAAGATGATGCGGCGTCTCATCTGGATCCATACTGTCTGCAAACTTTAATTAATAACAGATTTTTAAGTTGCTAACTCTTTCTAGATCTACTCCATAGATAGAAATATAGACCATTTGAACTACTTCATTCATTCTCTCAAGAAAATAGATATAGTTCCAGTTTATCTTTACTAGTCATGAATAATATAAGAACCATAAGAAATAGTTCTTATATCCTAGCAGATGGTAGATCTAGCTTAAAGCAGGCTTAAGCTTTTACTGAAGCAGAATGCTCCTGAAGAGTATTCTGCTTTACTTTCAGCCTAGATGAGAATAATAGGCCCATTGTCAGTATTATAAAAACTATATCTCTGGGTGAAAATTGTCTCTGTCTTAGTGGTCTATAGACTTATCTATTCACTGATTTAAAAAATAAAATCAAATAGTGATAAACTTATGAAAATAGATAAATGTGTTGGATTTTCATCGCCTGCGCCTAGTTTTGTCGCGAAAAAAGTGTCGCGAAAAAAGCTCCCTATTTGGCACCCCAATCTCCCTATTAAAATTTCATGATCTCCCTATTTGGGTCCAAGAAAATATCACATGTATGGCTAAAAGTCACTTCTATTGGGGAAAGGGTTAACAAGTGTAATAATAAATTTAACCCATTACCCAATAGTACACCTTTATACATCTTAATACCCCCCAGAATGAGTTGTTTAGGGGTATACTTGAATCACTCCATCCGTCCATCTGACTGTCTATCCGTCCGCTCTGAAATGCAGTTCAAGTAGGTCATGTTAGACAAAGGTCAAGGTTATTCAGTAGACAGATAGACAAATAGTCACGACATATGAAAACAATGAGAATATCTTGCTGTTCCTTCTTAATGTATTAGTATAGGTTAGACCATGGTTGCAAGCGAATAAACGATATAGTTCGAGGGGGCGTAGCCCCCGAGAACTATGTCGTTTATTCGCACGCAACCATGGTCTAACCTATTTAGCACTGGCTTAGGCTCGAGGAAAACAAGAGGACCCTTCGTTTCTGCTCTTTGTTTTAGACGAAAAAGTCATTTTATTTGTAATATTTTACTTAAATTGAAAGGTTATTTCAATGTGTAGTTTGAGACATTAAGCATGCTTTAACACCGACATAGATAGCGCTTATTGAAGCTCTATATGTAAGCACAATTCATTATTAATTGCCTTTAAAGTTTAGGTCTCACTGTACATAATATGACGTCATCAAGCGAGTACAGTTCAGAGGATTGCTAGGGTTGTGACGTCAGATTGCCTTGAGATGACGGAAGTTTGGAATAAGTGAACAGTGTGTTAGTTATTTCATGGTTTTGTAAAATAAACGATATATTCACAGGCTTTTGAGGCCTCTGATTGGCTGAGAGCTCAAAGCCATGTGCTAAGGATAACAAAACATGAGCATCTGGATGCTGTGCTCTTTTGTAATATGCAATATTGTTGGTCACCTTGTATAATTGTGCACCTGTGATTGCAGTTTTGTTTTGTCATTTCCTTCTTGAATTGTCTCCCTTTTCATAATTTTGATATATGAAATAAAATCCTGAGCTTAACTCTGTCATGCCTCAACAATTTTCTTTTCAAATTTTACAGTATTTTTTTTACACCATCTGAATAAGTGCACCTGTGATTATGATGGTTTTGGTTTGTCACTTCCTTTTTCAATTATCTCCCTTTTCATGAAATTTAATTCTGTGAGTATGTTGATTTGTCAATGTGCTGATGGGTGGTATAAATCACCTTTGGTGATAGCGTAGTGTTAGTTGATTTATTCCTCAACTGAAATAAAAGTTTCCAATGGATATGCACCTTAACCCATTACCTCTTAGCCTATTTTTTGCTTTGAAAACAGGTGACCACTTAAAGCAGGTTGAAAGTAAAGCAGAATGTGCCTTAAGGCACATTCTGCTTTACTTTCAACCTGCTTTAATCTACCACCTTCTAGGATATGGAAAATATTTCTTTTGGTACATATTCTTTGCTGTATAAACTGGAACTTTTTTCTTCAGTGGAGGAATAAGTAAGAGGCGTAAAAAGGCGTTTTTATGGGGTAATGGGATAAGAAACATTTTCTAGCAATTGCATGATATCTTGAAGCAGGCTGAAAGTAAAACAGACTGTGTCCGAAGGCACATTCTGCTTGCACTTTCAACCTTCTTTATGTGGTTTCATGTCTTCAAAACTAGAAACAGGCTATTGGGTTAAGTGAAAGTACAGTCGAACTTCGATATCTCGAACTCGTTTAACTGGAACTATCTGATAGTTCGATATATGAACTGCATTATTTCATGCTGGGTTAAGTGGAACATACCCATATTTCAAAGTTTTAACTTTGAAATATGGGTATGTTCGACAAAACCGACTTCGAGATAGCAAAGTTTGACTGTACAAAAATTTCATCAGTCCGCCATAAAACTTAAAAGGTTTGTCCTAATGAGAGCATTTGACATACCGTGGAATAGAACTTTTTTAGTCTTTGATTGAAACTGAATTGTGAGTTCAGGTTCTATGTCTTTTTC
This sequence comes from Gari tellinella, assembly GCA_922989275.2. Lineage (NCBI taxonomy): Eukaryota > Metazoa > Mollusca > Bivalvia > Cardiida > Psammobiidae > Gari > Gari tellinella. The sequence continues at coordinate 56,231,640 of OV277866.1, forward strand.
AGGTTTTTAGCAAGAATTACAGGTAAAAAGAAGAAAGTGGACAAAGATGCCATTAGTAAGTACTTAAGATTTATCTCCTTCTCTGAATGGCATCAACCCTTGAATAGATAACACTGGTATACAATGTAGAACCAGATTATTCACAGTGTTTCTTTAGGGTTTGCAATGTTTTGCTATTACAATAAAACTTCTCTATTACGAATACTCAATATAAGGCTGATTGATTGTATGAACGACAGACAACAGCTTAAAGCAAGGTGAAAGTAAAACAGAAAGCTCCTGAAGGAGCTTTCTGTTTTACTTTCACCTTGTTTTAAGCAGTTACCTGCCTTAAATTCCAAATGGTTAACATAATTTAGTGGTGGCATTAGAGGAGTTTTAGTGTACATGTTCATGTTATTTTCAGCTTTATGGAAACAACTTGTCTATTGATAATTTATAGACAAATGACAGGTGGAGTTGTTGTTTGCCCTTCAGTTCAATGTAGATTATTTTCAAGGCATAAAATTTGTCATTTTACCCTTGCACTGTTGACTTCCTAAATGGACTACAGTTAAACTTTAATACCTCGAACTCCTTAATTGGAACTGGCCAGTATTTCTACCATTGAATTGCATTGTTTCAAGCTCATTTAAGTAATTAATACCTGTGTTTCAAATTTAAAACGTGGCTATGAAATAAAGGTATACATATGTGACTTAACCGAGTATGAGATATTAAAGTTTGACTGTATCCCATTTCTAAACAAATACTTACTCTCAAGGGTTTGTTTTCAACATTATTAAAGATATAACAAACAGTGCAGACTCTGGCCAGAAGAGCACTCTATGATCTGGGTATATAGTTTGAAACAGACAAATGACTACAGTGGAGAATCTGTTATTCTTTCCCAATAAACGCGTTTACGCTAAAACTATTATTTGCAGTGCAAACTGTTTGGAGCCAGATCAGACGCCAGGTAACCCGGCGTCTGATCAGGCTCCAAACTGTTTGCCACCAAGATAAACAAGAATTATCAGAATTGTCCAAAAGTTGTTCTTTTCTACGTTTTAGTGCTTTGCGTTTGCGTACGTTTTCGTTTAAACGGGAAAGAATAACAGATTCTCCACTGTATGTTACCAGGGGTTGTTAGTTCAATCCTACGCCGCAGACCAAGTCCTTCGGATGAGACTTTGTAAATGGAGGTTTGATGTATTGGGTGCTTTACAGTTAGGTTCCTTTAAGTTGTTGAGTTATTCCGCATTTGATCATAACCTTAACTTGCAAATACCAGTGCACATATGGTGAGGCAGTGAGGAGTATCAGCCCCAGCCTTGTGGAAGGCTCTGATCTCGTTGTGCACTGATTGTCACACTCTTAAATGCTGTGGATTGATTGTAAACTAACTATTTGAATAATAAAAATTAGGTATTGCTAAGGTTAAGGTTAAAATAAATGATTAATGTTTTTTTGAGGTTAAAACAGAGACATGTGCTGCACTATGCAGGTAAAGAAACTGTTGTTTTGTTTAGACTTTGGTTTGCATGGTTAACCTTTTATCCATGGGCCCTTTTCTAGTTTTGAAAACAGGTGAACACTTAAAGCAGGTTGAAAGTAAAGCAGAATGTGCCTTAAGGCACATTCTGCTTTACTTCAGCCTACTTTAAGCTACTATCTGCAAGAATATAGAAACTTTTTCTTCTGGTGCATATTCATAACTGTATAAAATGGAACTTTTTTCAGTTAAGGAATATATTGCAGGGGTAAAAAGGTGTATTTATGGAGTTATGGGATAAGCTTAATGATTTGGGTTGTGATTGTAGTTGGTATGTAGTTGTCATTGATGCTAGTGATGAGTGTATTGTTTTCACTTTACTGTTCAAAGCATTATTTAGTTGGTTCTGTTATGCATTATTATTTTTATTTCGGTGTTGTTCAGTTGTTTTTTATCCCCCCCCCCCCCCCCCAGCACCCATAGATGTGGGGGGCATTTGTGATTTTGCTGTCCCTCCATGCTTACAAAGTTTATCAGATTTTACAGATTCTTCTAGCATCAAAATTGCTTACTAGAATGCCTGATATTTATACAGTTGCTGTAAAAGTTCACCCATATTGGGTTTTGATCTAATTTAAGCTTAGACAAGATTCAGAATTTATTTGCAAGAATGTCATCTGGGACATAAAAAATCATTTAATACAGTTTTGCTTATTAAGGCAGAGCTCCAGATAATGGGAAAATTTAAATCTTGATTTCTGCATTAGACCCTCTCTTCAAGAGGATTCTAACGAGCATAGGACTTGGTTGATAAATGAATGAGAAAATGTTAGGTTGGTTCAGTTTGTCTTATCTGGAGCCCTGTTAAGAGGGTGGATGTGGTACTTTGTTTCGTAAAATATTGTTCCTATTCTGTTCTGTTAAAGGTATATTTTCTCCCAATATATCTTGATACATTTATACAGTACTATTGTCAGTGGACCACACCTTTTCTGCATATAGTTCAAATTCATTGAGGAATTGTTAGCAAATGAGATCCAGCTTAAGATCCATTATTGATGTTTTGATTGGTTCTTAGAAATTTGACCTATTTAACCTTTAACCTTTTCAGTTGCTAGGGGTGGGGGCAATGCAAACCCAGATTTCTCGAAAGCCCTTGATGAGATGTTGGATAATATCAAACGAGGAAAATCTCTCAGACCAGCACTTAAACCAGTAAAGAAGGTAAGCAGTACTATTCCCATTCTTGATATTCTCCCCCTTAACCCATTGCCCCATAGACTGTTTCTAGTTTTGAAGATATGTAACCACTAAAAGCAGGTTGAAAGTAAAGCAGAATATGCCTTAAGGGTAGAGGGAGTGCTATAAAACATGTCTGTGGAGTAAAGGGTTAATTTTAACATCTGCCCTGCAATAAACCTGTTATGCGATACGTAATTCCTGTTCTTGACTGTTATTTGCTTTTCAACAAATTTTTATGTTAGCTTGAATTTCTTTGATTGACAAATATTTCCTTTTGTAAAACAAATAATGTTGATATGATTTTCTAATTGTTTGTGAGCTTGCTATTTAATGAATGTTGTGTTGTAATTGATTCCTACTGGTGAACTGATAAACTTTATCTTGGAGTGATAATAGTGCTTACATAACCCAAGCAATGCAACCTATTACCCTAAATCCAGTTTTTAGGTTTGAAGATGGTTGACCAGTTAAAGCAGAATGAAAGTAAAGAAGAAAGCACATTAATTTCAGCCTGCTTTAAGCTACCATCTGCTAGGAGATAAAGATATTTCTTATGGTGCATATTCATGACTACATAGGGGTGTACTATTTTCTTTAGTGAAGGAATAAATTAAAGGCATAATGAGGCCTATTTATGGAGTAATGGGTTAAATAGTATTCATTTTAATGAATCTTTAATGTTCAAATGATACAGTCACAATATTATTTCCCACTATATATCTGTCCACAATGTAACACTTATCTGTAAAACTTTAACATGGCTAAGTGCGCTTTCACAGTTTATCTTGAAATTGGCAACCATTCCTTACAATACAGTTAAACTCCTCTATTATGACCACTACAATGAAGGCTAATTGGTTTTAGAAAAACAGGTGGCAGCTTAAAGCAAGGTGACAATGAAACAGAGAGCTCCTTAGGGAGCTTTCTGTTTCACTGTCATCTTCCTTTAAGTAGTTCCCTGCATTAAACACCCAATAATTTACAAACTTTAGTGGTCATTATAGAGAAGTTTTACTGTACCTTCTGATGAGTTCAAATACTGAACAAAACTGTTCAACTGAAACTTACATACCTCTGCAGGAGTTTCTACAGGTAGCAAACTATTTTTTGCCGTTTGCATTCCATAGAAGCTTCATTGACAGTGCAGCTGGTTGCTTAGTTATACAGATTAAAGATAATACAGAAAGCTCTTATAAGAGCTTTCTGAAGTACATTATAAACAATCTCCTACATTTAACCCATTACCCCATAGCCTGTTTCTAGTATTGGATATAGGTGACTACTTAAAGCAGGTTGAAAGTAAAGCAGAATATGCCTTAAGGCACATTCTGCTTTACTTTTAGCCTACTTTAAGCTACCATCTGCTAGAAAATAAAAATTATTTCTTATGACACATATTCATGAATGTGTAAAGTGGAAATATTTTCTTCTGGGAAAAATAAATTAATGACGTTTTATGGGGGGGGGGGATTGATTAAAGCTACTGTTTTCTTGCTACTTATAAAAGAATGGTTGCTTAACACAAGATTGACTGCAGATCTCAATATGTAACCACTAATGTTAAACTGGGAAATTGAACACAGTAAAACAGTGACCTGTTTATTATGACCATTACAAAGAATGCTAATTGATTGTATGAAAGGCAGGTGACACTAACAGCAAGGTAAAAGTGAAACAGAAAGCTCCTAAAGGAGCTTTCTGTTTCACTTTTACCTTGCTTTTAGCAGCCTGAAACGCCTAATTATGAACACAATTCATTAGTCGTAATCGAGGGTTTTTTACTGTAAGTCATTACCACATGACTGAAACTAGCAGGTATTTTCTACTATGTTTGGTTGTAAACATAGTACCAAGACAAGTGAGGTGAGTATCTCAGACTCTAAAATACTTATACCTTCATGAAACTCTAGGTTGTTACGACTCATTAGAATTATCTTGAAGAGATTATTCTAATGAGTAGTCACAACATAGGGTTTTGTGTAGAAAATTGAGAGAAAATATTTTAGGACTTTGTAGTTTTATTTTTACTCTCTCTTTCTTAGAACCAATTGATTGTTCATGTTTTTTAACCATCTTGTGTGTCTTTAGGGAGAGGATGAGTCGGGGAAAACAGAGTTCAGGTTTATGCTGAAATCTCACAGTATGGATGAGATAGAGAAAACACGGGTGAACTCCTATTTACTCCCCTATACTTCACTAACCCTGCAATTTTAGATTTCATATCCGCACCTGCATTAACCCATAACCTGCTAAGCAAGACTTGATCAGCAATTGCAAACAGTTTGGATCCTGATCGGACGTCAAGTAACTCGGCGTCTGATCAGTATTCAAACTGTTTGAGGCTCATATTTAGGTTTGTTCTGTGACTAAGATATAAAAACTAAACTCGCAAAAGAAAAGGAAGAAAGATAAAATGAAGCTGAGGATGTTTCTAGCAGGATAAGGGTTTTACTAATTAGGAATGGTGTGTTGTTGTTATTCATGTAAATTTGTATTGGTAGTGTAGCTGTTGTGATATATGCAACTTTTTCCTTAACAATTTTACAGTCTCTTGTTGTTAAACCTTTAAAGTTTATAAACACTTGTCAGCTATTTGAATATTTACCCTTTACCCCATAGCCTGTTTCTTGTTTTGAAAGACAGATGACCACTTAAAGCAGGTTGAAAGTAAAGCAGAAGGTATCTTAAGAAACATTCTGCTTTACGTTCAGCCTGTTTTTTAACCCATTACCCCATAGCCTGTTTTAAGTATTAAATATAGGTTACCACTTAAAACAGGTTGAAAGTAAAGCAGAATGTGCCTTAAGGCACATTCTGCTTTACTTTCAGTCTGCTTTGAGCTACAAACAGCTAGAATATAGAAAATATTTCTTATTATACATATTCATAATTGTATAAATTGGAGCTATTTTCTTTAGAGGAGTAATAAATGAAAAATGTAAAAAAGTCGTATTTATGGGGTTATGGGTTAAGCAATATATAATCTTGCATTGCATGGTATCTGATCAGAATCCGAACTGTTTATAGTACTCTTATCAATATTTCTTCCGTCAGAAATTCAACAATTAGAATATTATGTGTAGGCCTAATCGTAGGCAAGACATTTTAACAGACAATATTTTGTCATGGAAAGGGTTAAAAAGCCCTGTTCAATTTAGTAGTGAAAATGTTGAAAGTTTGACTCTGGACGATTGTGTCATCTTCAGAAATTCTTGCCAGTATGTACCAACTTGACCTTGATTTAATTTGGACTTAAGAAATATTTAAAATCTCTAGTCATGCACTGGGGTGTAATGTTTTATGATAATCAAGTAGTTTATGTAGTAGTTTGTATATATATCTGGGCTCCAGATAAGGGGAGTATTTCAAAAACTAAAATCTTCACTTCTGCAAATTAAATCCTACGGTGTCACTGCTCATTAGAATTGTCTCTTTGAGACGATTCTAATGAGTAGTTACACCATAGGATTTGGTCTAAAATTAGTGATAAAATGTTGGATTTGTTCACTTAACTCCCTCTTATCTGGAGCCCTATATATGTTAGTCATATATAGACAGACAACTTAGTTAAATAGAAAGTCTCTCTATTATGGCCACTCAAAGAAAGATTGCTTTCAGTTTTAAATGCAAGTGTCTGAGGAATTAAAGCAGGATAAAACAAGCAGAAATCTCCTTTAGGAGCTTTTTGCTTAACCTTTATCCTGATTTAAGCTGCCACCAGTTTTAGCTCAATTAAAATATTTTAGTTACCATGGTGATAATAGCAGGACTTTAATGTACTTATATACTTTAGTATTCATACCACTTAGAAACCACTTAGATTATTGTATCTTATAGTTTACTATATTTTCCTTTCAACTCTTTAAGCATGCTAGCAGCGGAACCATACTACCTTTGAAAACAGTTTAGATCCTGTTGAGAAGCCAGGTAATGTGACATCTCATCAGGATCTAAACTGTATGACACTTTGACCCTCTTTTCCTGAAGTTATAAAAAAAACACTAGTGAAGTTGCACAACTCTCAAATGCCATTGTAGGAGCTTTCCGAAGCTTTCTGCATTAATTTTCAGCTACATGTAAATGTATTGTGTACTTTCTTTAAGTATTATGACTTTAAATGGATCTTCTTTTGAGTTGAAACAGGGCTCAGGTTTTACTGTAGTTTTGAAATATGGGGCTGGTGGCATGTTGAATGTTTGCATGTTGGACGACATATTTGCCTGACCTTGACTGTTCAGTCAAACTGGTGTTAATTAATCATCTGTTGCAGTTTAACCCTGTACCCCACAGCCTGTTTCTTGTTTTGAAGATGGGTGACTACTTAAAGCAGGTTGAAGGTAAAGCAGAATGCGCCTTAAGGTGTATTCTGCTTTACCTTCAACCTGCTTTAAGCTACTATCTACTAGAATATAGAGACTGTATCTTACATATTCATGACTGTATAATTGGAACTATTTTCTTCAGTGGAGGAATAAATGAAAGGCGTAATAAGGCGTATTTATGAGGTAGTGGGTTAATATACATACATTATATAACAATTGAATGCATTAAGCAACCATATGTATTGTATACTATCCATAGGCCTTCGATAGAGATGTTGCTTAATATGAGATTGCCTGTTGAAACAAAAGTGCAATAGTATGTTTTGTGATACAACTGGTTAAATTTCAGTGATATTGAATGACTCATTGTCATACTTACATGTATCTTTGTTTTTGAAACAGTGTTCACCAGATTGTAAGCTAAAATGTAATACAAAAGACAGTTGTCTCCTGTTTAGCTCACCTGAGCACAAAGTGCTCAAGGTGAGCTATTGTGATCGGTCGCCGTCCGTCGTACGTCGATGTTGGTGTTGGTGTCGTCCGTTCACAATTTCTTTCAAACAACTTCTTCTCTGAAACCAATGACCCAATTTAACCAAACTTGGTCAAATACATACTGTAGTTGTGAGCTTTAAATTTTTTTAAAAAAAAGTGGGTGGGGCAATCTGTCTTGTTGCCATGGCAACCATGCACAATATTTTAAAAAATCTTCTTCTCAAGAACGACTGGTCCGATTTCAATTTGGTTTTCACCAAAATGTTTCTCAAATAATTTACTTTCAAATATGTTCAAAGAATTTTGATCCGTTTAAAAACATGGCCGCCAGAGGGCGTGGTCAATTTCCGTACTTACATCATCAGTTTTACATAGACTTATATAGGAAAACCTTTAAAAATCTTCTTCTCTGAAACCGTAAGGCCCAGACCTAATATATATGGCATTAGCTTTGCTTTGTGGTCCTCTACCAAAATTGTTCAAATCATGACCCCAGGGTCAAAAATGGCCCTGCCATGGGGCTTATCAGTTTTACGTAGACTTATATAGGAAAACCTTTAAAAATCTTCTTCTCTGAAACCGTAAGGCCCAGACCTTTTTATGCCCCCAGAATCTACGATTCGGGGGCATATAGTTTTTGTCATGTCTGTTGGTCTGTCCGTCCGTCCGTCTGTGCCAAAAACCTTAACCTTGGCTATACCTCTTGCACTTTTGTACCTTGTATCAAGACCTTTCCATCGATACAAACCTTTTTGACCTTGTGACCTTGACCTTGACATTTGACCTAATTTTGTAAAACTCTTTAAATGGCTATAACATTTGCACCAGTAGGCCCAGGGCTTTCATATTTTGTATGTATATTTCTTTTGTCAAGACCTTTCCAACCATACCAACATCTTTGACCATGTGACCTTGACCTTGACCTTTGACCTATTTAATCAAGCTTTTACCAAAAACTTTAACCTTTGATATAACTTTTGCATTTTTGTACCTGGACCTTTTATACTTGGCATGTGTATTCCTCATGGCAAGACCTTTCCAACCATTTAAAACTTTTTGACCTTGTGACCTTGACCTTGACATTTGACCTACTTTTGTAAAAATCTTTAAATGGCTATAACATTTGCACCAGTAGGCCCAGGGCTTTCATATTTTGTATGCATATTTCTTTTGTCAAGACCTTTCCAACCATACTAACATCTTTGACCATGTGACCTTGACCTTTGACCTATTTAATCAAACTTTAACCAAAAACCTTAACCTTGGATATAACTTTTGCTGGGCCTTTTATACTTGGCAGGTGTCTTCCCTGTGGCGAGACCTTTCCAACCATACCAACATCTTTGACCATGTGACCTTGACCTTGACCTTTGACCTATTTAATCAAACTTTAACCAAAAACCTTAACCTTGGATATAACTTTTGCATTTTTGCACCTGGGCCTTTTATACTTGGCAGGTGTCTTCCCTGTGGCGAGACCTTTCCAACCCATACCAATGTATTAGACAATTTGACCTTGACCTTTGATCTATTTAATCAAACTTTAACCAAAAACCTGAACCTTGGATATAACTTTTGCATTTTTGCACCTGGGCCTTTTATACTTGGCAGGTGTCTCCTTTCCAACCATACAAAATGTTTTGACATTGTGACCTTGACATTTGACCTACTTTTGTTAAAATCTTTAAATGGCTATAACATTTGCCCCAGTAGGCCTACGGCTTTCATATTTTGTTTATATATTTCTTGTGTCAAGACCTTTCCAACCATACCTACGCTTTTGCCCATGTGACCTTGACCTTTGACCGGCTTTTGTATAAATCTTTATATGCCTATAACATTTGAACCAGTAGGCCTAGAGCTTCCATACTTTGTATGTACATGTACATTGTATGTTTCTTGTGTTAAGACTTGTTCAACCATGCCAATGTTTCATTTACCATGCGACCATGACTTTTGACCTACTTTTGCAAATAAGCATTACATTACAGAACATGACGCTGGCTGGGGGCATTTGTGTTTCACAAACACATTGCTTTTCATCTGATCTTCACCAAACTTTCTGAAAATGTTTGTTGACATAAAATGGAGACCAAGTTGGATAACCAGCGGCGCCAATTTATGCTAGGCTCTTTGGAGTAATGGCCCTTGAATTCCTCAAAATGGCGCTTTTATGGCGCTCCATGACAGTTTCTGATATCTAACTCATACATTTTACATTTGAAAGTCTGGAATCCCCTCCCTGTATCATTGGGGGCATTCGTGTAACTGGGACACGCTCTTGTATATTTGGCATCTAGCTTTGCCTTATGGTCCTCTACCAAAATGTTCAAATCATGACCCCTGTGTCAAAAATGGACCCGCCCCAGGGCTTATCAATTTTACATAGACTTATATAGGAAAACCTTTAAAAATCTTCTTCTCTGAAACCATAAGGTCCAGACCTTTTATATTTGGCATCTAGCTTTGCCTTACTGTCCTCTACCAAAATTGTTCGAATCATGACCCCGTGTCAAAAATGGACCCGCCCCAGGGCTTATCAGTTTTACATAGACTTATATAGGAAAACCTTTAAAAATCTTCTTCTCTGAAACTGTAAGCCCCAGACCTTTTATATTTGGAATCTAGCTCTGCCTTATGGTCCTCTACCAAAATTGTTCAAATCATGTCCCCATGGTCAAAAATGGCCCTGCCCCGGGGCTTATCAATTTTACATAGACTTATAATGGAATTTTTAAAAACTATTGCTTCTCTGAAACCATTGTCTGAATTCAATAATATTTTGAATGAATATTGTTTAAGTGACCCTTTATTAGCACTTTTTATATCATTGCCATATTTTCCCCTTTTGCTCAAATAGTAATAATGACAAACAGATTCCGAATTACTTCTCCATGCAACAGCTAGTCCACATACATGCAATGACAAACTTCATTTTGCATTGAGTAAAATATAACACAATAGTCCTCAGGTGAGCGATTTAGGGCCACATGCGGCTCTTGTACTTAAAATCTAAGGGGTCTGTGCTCCTATTGATAATTATTTTTGACATGGTTAATGAACATTCTTACCGAGCAAGTGAATGGTATGTTACAGATTAACTCTTTCCTCCCTGAAACTTTAAATGGACAATTCCAGTTTCCATTTTAGTCTAGTCCATTTCTGACTTTTAAGATTGTTTTTATCAATGTTTGGCATTATGACAAACAGTGAAGACCCTGATCAGAGGGCTCCTATTGGAGCCCTCTGATCTGGGTCTTCACTGTTTGCATAGGACAAGTGTACTATTCACATGTACACTGTTTGAAAGGGACGCCTATATGCGGGACTAGGGTTCAAAGGGTTAAACTGTTTTCTAAACTGCTTCTTTGTTCTGCTTTTTACAGTACAGTGCTCCCTCTCTACAACGACACCCAATGGGAGACAGAGATTGTGTGAGTTGTTCGGAGGGAGTCGTTAGAGAGAGGGAAATTGCTTACATTGGCAAACAGCTTGAATCTAGATAAGATAAGATGCCGCCTAACGTGGCGTTTGATCTGGATTCAAGCTGTTTGTCACTCGTCGTTTATTTATTTTCTGTCAAAATGGCCATTATGTCACTTTTAGAAAAACATAAGACGACGATTTAAAGCAGAAGACATTGCAACAGTAAAAACATTAGACATAATTTTTCTGTTTGGGGAACAGCGACAAGGGTCGTTATAAGGAGGGAGTCGTTGTTAGGAGGGTTGTTGTAGAGTGGGAGCACTGTAATTTTGCAATTAAAACCAGTGCAGAGCCCAATGCAGCTGCATACTGTGAAATGCTGTAAATGATTCTTACATTAATCTTGTGCATTAATCTGGGTCTATGCTTTTTGTGATAGTTTTAACCTTTTTGATAGGGAACAGCAGGTATGGCAGATCATCGTGCTGTTATCAAATCATAGTTTGCTAGCAGCGGAACAATATTAACATTTGCAAACAATTTGGATCCTGATGAGATGCAGCGTAATGCGGCATCTCATCAGGATCCAACCTGTTTGACACCCTGAACCTGTTTTGACACCCTGAACCTGTTTTGACACCCTGAACCTGTTTTGAAAAGAAATATTTAGAGCAATTTAGCAGGTGAAAATGGTTGCAGACATAAGATTACCCAGCATGCAAAGAGTTAAATGAAGTATTATTGTCGTTTTCAGAATGGATCTTCCGACTCAGGATCTCAGAATGGCAATGCAATGTCAGAACTGCGCAATATTATGGTATGGAATTTTATTTTTTATTGTTTCAACCTTAACTCATTATCCCCTGAAACTTCCAATGGAAAATTCAAGTTTGCAATAAAGGATGTTCCATTTTAGACTATTTAGGGTTGTTTTTTGTAATAAATTGAAAAATGACAAACAGTGAAGTCCCTGATCAGAGGGCTCCTGCAGGAGCCCTCTGATCAGGGACTTCACTGTTTGCATAGGACAAGTATACTCTTCACAGGTAAACATTTGGTAAACGACGCATATATGCGTCACTAGGGCTCAATGAGTTAAAGGATAAATGTGTGTTTGCCAGTGAACAGAACTTTTTTTTTCCAGTTGAACTTTGATATCTTGAACTCGCTTAACTCAAACTATCCGATATGCAGACACATGAACTTTATTATTTCTTGCTTGATTATGTCGAACATACCTGTATTTCAAAGTTAAAACATGGCTAAGCCACGTTCTAACTCTGAAATATGGGTATGTTCGACTTAACCAAGTTTGAGATATCGAAGTTTGACTGTATATTGCATTTACCTAGCCTGTGTGAAGAATGAGGCTGCTTATGTCACCCTTGCACCAGTTGTGGTCTAGTTTAGATGCAATTGCTGAGGTTCATTACTTGAACTATTCATTAAATAATAAAAGGACCACAATTTGACTGCATTGTTTTGTTTTTTCAGAGCAAAATGAAGAGAAATGAGAGTGAGAGTGATCTGTTGGCACCCATAGAATCACAGAAAGGAGAGTCAGAATTTGCTCTAGCCTTCAAAAAAATAAAGAAGACACCCTCAGTAGACTCAGGTAAATTGTAAAGTCTAACACTTAACTTGCTCAACCCCCATATAATATAAACAAAGAAGGACGCAACTGTCTTTGAAATAGAGGATCTTACTTGAGTACTCATTAATTATCATTTTAATAAACGAGTTGACTAAAATAATATGACCAGAGCCTCGGCGAGCGTTATATTTATTTTAGTCTAAGAGTTTATTAAAAATGAAAAATAATGAGCACGAATGTGAGATTCTATTTATCACATTAACTTTTTAAAACCCTATTAAATCAACTGAATCCGTAGTTTGTAGCCTCTCCGCCATATGCATTTTCCGCCCAAACTTGACATTGTTTTGCAGTAAGGTCTTGACAAATGACGCCATTTGACGTCCCGCATCATGCAGAGCTTGTGGACGAACAGGTTGGGCAGGAGCCCAAAAATTGATATTTCACTATCATTTATTGAATGGCTTTATTACACTGTCAGAGGCGGTTTTATGTGATAATTCTCAACAAAACATGCACATGTTGTAACGGCTAAAATGTGACGTTAATGACGTAATATGGCTTCAAAAATGCATACACCAAGAAATGAAGCGCCATTGGGTGGGTGCTACCATCTGATAGGATATTGAAAATATTTCTAATATTTACATATTCATGACTGTTTTTAAAGCAGAAATATATTCTTCAATGGAGAAATAGATGGAAAGCGTTAAATGGTGTATCTATGTAGTGATGGGATAACCCATTACCCCATAGCATGTTTAAATTTTTGAAGATCTGTGACCACTTAAAACAGATTGAAAGTAAAGCAGAATGTGCCTTAAGGTGCATTCTGCTTTACTTTCAGCCTGTTTTAAGCTACCATCTGCTTGGATATAGAAAATGTTTGGTATCATACTTATTCATGACTGTAAAACATTGAAATATTTTCTTCAGTGTAGGAATACATTAAAGGCGTAAAAAGGCGTATTTATGGGGTAACAGGTTACTGTGTATGATTTCAGCACCAGTCGTTACAAGACGAGAGAAACTTTCCTATGTAGCAGAGGAGCCAGAATCTGAAGTTGTGTAAGTGAAGTGAACAGAGTAATGTCCCTTGCACAACTATATAATTTAGATGCCAGAGGGAAATTTATTTTACACTTCACAGATTGAATTAACCCTGTACTCCATAGCCTGTTTTTTAGCTCACCTGAGCCAAAGGCTCAAGGTGAGCTATTGGGATGGCCCTGTGTCCGGCGTCCGGCGTCCGTCGTCGTCCGTCGTTAGTCGTGCGTCGTCGTTAACAATTGCTTCAAATGACATCTCCTCCTATACCGCTTGACAGAATTCAACCAAACTTTACAGAAATGTTCCTTGGGTCAAGCTCTTTCAAATTTGTTCAAAGAATTAAAAACAATGCAGAACTCTGGTTGCCATGGCAACCAAAGTGAAAAAATAAGGAAATCTTAAAAAATCTTCTTGTCAAAAACTGGAAGGGCCAGAGCTTACATATTTGGCACATAGCATCATCTACTGGTCCTCTATCAAGTTTGTTCAAATTATGCCCCTGGGGTCAAAATTGGCCCCGCCCCGGGGGTCACAGATTTACAAAGAGTTATATAGTGAAATTTTCAAACGTCTTCTTCTCTGAAACTAATGTGGCCAGAGCATTGATATTTGGCATGGTGACACTTCTAGATGGCCTATACCAAAATTGTTCAAATGGTTCTGGTCGGTTGCATAACTAGGTCACAGGAGCTAAAAATAGAATTTTTTCATTGAAAACTTAAAAAATCTTCTTGTCTGAAACTACAAAGGCCAGAGCTTAGATATTTGGCACATAGAATCGCCTACAGGTCCTCTATCTAGTTTGTTCAAATTATGCCCCTGGGGTCGAAATTGGCCCCGCCCCGGGGGTCACAGTTTTACATAGAGTTATATAGTGAAATTTTCAAATGTCTTCTTCTCTGAAACTAATATGGCAATATTTTTGATATTTGGCATGGTGACACTTCTCGATGTCCTATACCAAAATTGTTCAAATGGTTCTGGTCGGTTGCATAACTAGGTCACAGGAGCTAAAAATAGAATTTTTTCAATTATAACTTAAAAAAATCTTCTTTTCTGAAACTACAAAGGCCAGAGCTTAGATATTTGGCACATATCATCGCCTACAGGTCCTCTATCAAGTTTGTTCAAATTATGCACCTGGGGTCAAAATTGGCCCGCCCCTGGGGTCACAGTTTTACATAGAGTTATATATAGAAAATTTCAAACGTCTTCTTCTCTGACACTAATATGGCCAGAGCATTTATATTCGGTATGGTGACACTTTTAATATACTTTACATAATTTGTTCAAATTGTTCCGGTCTGTTGCATATCTAGGTCAGTCCTTGACCTTATTTATTATCTCCATTTTTTCAGCTATTTTCTCAGGTGAGCGAAATATGCCCCATGGGGCTCTTGTTTTGTCTTGAAGACAGGTGATCACTTAAAGCTGGTTGAAAGTAAAGCAGAATGTGCCTTAATGTGAATCTTGCTTTACTTTCGGCCTGCTTTAAGCTACCATCTTTTAGGATGAAGAAATTTTTTCTTTTGGTGCATATTCGTTACTGTATTACTTGAACTATTTTATTCAGTAGAAGAATTAGTTACTTGCGTTAAAAGGTACATCTATGGAGTGTTGGGTTATTAAGTGTCTGGATAGATACTTGTACACTTGCGAAGATTATAGCATTTGTATGTTAATACATCGTGTAGCTCTAAGCTTCAACTTGACTAATTCTTTCAACACTGACAACTGTTGCCTCCTGAAAATGTCATCTGCTGAACCTTTTTGTTTGGTTTGATCTTTTGTGTACATCTACAGAAACAGTGTCATAGCCACACACACATTGTATCTCAATAATAATAATAATAAACCCACTGTTGACCCTTCTGCTGAATACCTTATTCATGCAGACAACTTTGACCATTATGAACATCTTATCTGAGCTATTACATTGGCTAATTAAATATGGAAAAATAATCCCTAGAAAAGAGTACAAACTCATGTCAGCAAAAGCTTATAAGAAAACAGTGCAGAACCAGATCAGACATCTCCTTCAGGAGCTGTCTGATCTGGGTCTACACTGTTTTCAATTTGTTTTTAAAAAAACCCCACCAGTATACACTATCTGCAGGAGACGGGTTAGCAGTCAAGGAATGGTTTTACTGTTTCAATGCTTAATTATCAAACAGAATCCAACGTTTTCTAAATAAAGATATGATGCAGTTGACAATTCAATCTTGAGGGGTTTGTCCCGAAACTATTAAAAATTTATGGCAGACTGAAACAATGAAGACCCTGATCAGTCAGGGCTCCTGGTCTGGATCTACACTGTTTGCATTTTAGGATGTACATGTATATATTTGGTCCTAGTACATTAAGGGTTAATGTTCAATTTGTATTACTGTTTAATATTTATAAATAATATTGCACTATTTTATGTTATTCAAGCAATATAACCGTTGTTTAACTCATATAATTATATTCCTTTTGTGAAGCTTAATTAACAGATTTGTATATACTGTGGAACTCTAGCAAATCTCTTATGTATGCTACATGACTGTGATTTATCTTATATGCTAAACATTGATGATTGTAACTTATCTGATACATGTTTTCCACTTGGCTATTGCTTATCTCATATGTACGAGGGCTGTCCCAAAACACCGTGGACTGATATTATTTTTGAAGAACCCGACGTAATATTTCCTTGATTTTTTTACCAATGTTATTTCAAACAGTTTCAAATTAGAATAAGAAATAATAAGGTTCCTGAACACACCTGGCCCTATTTTATTCGTAAATATTCAGTTTGGGTTAGATTATGCGGCGCACGCCAAAATCTTAAAGGTAGAGTTGAAGAGGTACATTTTACAACCTCCTACAAAGCAATTTCGAATCAGAATTTGCGCAAAATTGCGTCATGAATGTTGACGTTGTTATATCTGACGTCATCCTGGAAAAAGTTGTTAACGTAGCGTCATTTAAAAAAAAGATATTTAGTTATGGCGAATGATACTGTGTTCTGAAGACGCCAGAAAAGACGACGTCAGAGGAAAGGGCGGCGCAGCAGTATGCGTTGAGTTGAATTTGATCTCGAAACAGACGTTAAAACAACTACAATCAACAGAAATTTATCAATCAGCATCTCGCTTGCTGGTGTTCAAATAGCATACGCGATTTTCAGGAAGATGGATTGAGAAAATAATGTAAAGATGGGATAGCCGGAAGAAATTGACGGTTTCATTGTAGAAAACGTGAAGAGCGTCATGATTGGTGATCGGCGTCTTGCGGTGAGATAGAGTGCTGAACTCCTCGGGGTCAGCAAATTGTCTGTACATCGACTTTTATGTGAGAAACTAACATGTCGATAGTCGGTGCTATATGGGTGCCACGCTTGTTAAGTGCAGAAGAAAAAGAAAGATGTGTCGAGGTATCAACCCTCTTTTTAAGACGATATTCGAGAGATCAGTACTTTTTCAGCAAACACCCATCACACAGATCTATTGCATACGATACGAGAGAAGTGATCGGGGTTCATTGACAACTTATAAAGCAACATATTCACAAGGTTATCGCTTCGTGCGACATTTCCCAGCATGCAAATTTGGAACTTGCGGTGTTGGGTTTTCAAAAGCTTAAACATCTGCCACATACCATTGACCACTAGCCCATTAGATTTTGCAGTATTTTCATACCTAAAACCTCAATTACGCGGACAAAAATTGAAAACGTTGAAGACAGCTCAAACAAGAAACATTGAAAGTGTTGCGCGAGGTACATATAGATACCAGCTTGTTTAAGAGGCTGTGTGTCAGCGAAAATGCATCAATCACCACTACAAGTATTTTGTAAAGGATTGACGTTGTTTAACGTCGATGACGTCATAACGTTAACTAGTGTGCGCCGGGGTTACACAGGTTGGGTGTTGCAAATAACTCTTTGCTGGTGAGTTTTAAAGATAACACGTTTAAACTTCACACAGGTTTACATAAACCCTATGTTTATATATACTGATGACCGTTTGTCTCTGCTGTTTTAACGAACAATTTTATAAGGAAAGTCTACGATGTTTTGGGACAGCCCTCGTATATACATCACATATGACTTAATTTATCTCCTATATACATCATATAACTAATTTGTTTAATATGTACATATACAATACACGATTGCAGCTTTACTCATTTGTATTCTAAAAGACTGGCTGTCTGATTATCTCTTCCACATTATCTATTAACCCTTTACTCCATAGCCTGTTTCTAGTATTGAAGATAAGTGACCTCTTAAAGCAGGTTGAAAGTAAGCAGAATGTGCCTTAAGGTATGTTCTGCTTCACTTTCAACCTGCTTTAAGCTTCCACCTAGGATATAGGAAATTTTTCTTACGTTGCACATTGATAACTATAAAAAGGAACTATTTTCTTCAGTGCAGGAATTAATTAAATGCGTAAAAATGTGTATCTATGGAGTAAAGAGTTATGCCTGTGTCTTATAATCTTAGATTATATATACCTTTCACTGTGTGTTATCTGCTTCTCTGCTTTTACAATACAGACTAAGAAAGACAGAAGGTGGGCAAAACACATAGCAGGACACCAAGGCAATGTAAGTTAAGGTCATGATATGGATATGGAACTGACGGCAGTAACATGTACAAGCTATGTTTCTTCCATCCCAGTGCAAACACCTACTAATTGACTTGTCACCAAGTGAAAAAATGGTTCAAAACTTTTGATAACCAAAAGCAAATGTTTAATTTTAAATGTGAAACATGTATATTAACAGCTTCTCAAAGGAAAACTCACAGGCAGTCTATCAGAAGGATTATTGATTAATGCAAGAGAGAAACAATGCAAAAGGTTTCCACCTGTCTCTGAATATTTCCATTATTTAATGATAGTTTAGAAAAGATTTTACTATAGTAGTATGTAATAAAACCGAGGCGAAGCTAAACCTTATTTAAGTAACTTTGCTTGTGCAGCGTAAGATTTTTATGCCCCCAGAATCTACGATTCGGGGGCATATAGTTTTTGTCATGTCTGTTGGTTTGTCCGTCCGTCCGTCTGTCCGCGCGCACGAAAGGTCCTTTGTTGGGTAGGGAGAACAATAGATTCCATTCATTCCGTGATTGCCCTATTGTTATTGTTGGGTATTTTTGTTGCTGTTGGGTACTTTTAAACAAAAGAAAAACCCAACAAGTGCCCAAATGGAAGGACGTCCGTCCGTCTGTCCGTCCGCACGCACGAAAGGTCCTTTGTTGGGTAGGGAGAACAATAGATTCCATTCATTCTGTGATTGCCCTATTGTTATTGTTGTTTTTTTTTGTTGCTATTGGGTACTTTTAAACAAAAGAAAAACCCAACAAGTGCCCAAATGGAAGGACATCCGTCTGTCCGTCCGAGCGCACGAAAGGTCCTTTGTTGGGTAGGGAGAACAATAGATTCCATTCATTCCGTGATTGCCCTATTGTTATTGTTGGGTATTTTAGTGTACTGTTGGGTACTTTTAAACAAAAAATATACCCAACAAATGTCCAACTGTGAGAACGTCCGTCCGTCCGTCCCGTCTGTCTGTGCCAAAAACCTTAACCTTGGCTATAACTCTTGCATTTTTGTACCTGGACCTTTTATACTTGGCATGTGTCTTCCCTGTATCAAGACCTTTCCATCCATACAAACTTTTTTGACCTTGTGACCTTGACCTTGACATTTGACCTACTTTTGTAAAAATCTTTAAATGGCTATAACATTTGCACCAGTAGGCCCAGGGCTTTCATATTTTGTATGCATATTTCTTTTAACAAGGCCTTTCCAACCATACCAACATCTTTGACCATGTGACCTTGACCTTTGACCTATTTAATCAAACTTTAACCAAAAACCTTAACATTGGCTATAACTTTTGCATTTTTAAACCTGGGCCTTTTATACTTGGCATGTGTATTCCTCATGGCAAGACCTTTCCAACCATATAAAACTTTTTGACCTTGTGACCTTGACCTTGACATTTGACCTACTTTTGTAAAAATCTTTAAATGGCTATAACATTTGCACCAGTAGGCCCAGGGCTTTCATATGTTGTATGTATATTTCTTTTGTCAAGACCTTTCCAACTATACCAACATCTTTGACCATGTGACCTTTACCTTGACCTTTGACCTATTTAATCAGACTTTAACCAAAAACCTTAACCTTGGCTATAACTTTTGCATTTTTAAACCTGGGCCTTTTATACTTGGCATGTGTATTCCTCATGGCAAGACCTTTCCAACCATATGAAACATTTTGACCTATTTTTGACCTTGTGACCTTGACCTTGACATTTGACCTACTTTTGTAAAAATCTTTAAATGGCTATAACATTTGCACCAGTTGGCCCAGGGCTTTCATATTTTGTATGCATATTTCTTTTGTCAAGACCTTTCCAACCATACCAACATCTTTGACCTTTAAATTGACCTTGACCTTTGACCTATTTAATCAAACTTTAACCAAAAACCTTAACCTTGGCTATAACTTTTGCATTTTTAAACCTGGGCCTTTTATACTTGGCATGTGTATTCCTCATGGCAAGACCTTTCCAACCATATAAAACTTTTTGACCTTGTGACCTTGACCTTGACATTTGACCTACTTTTTTTAAAAATCTGTAAATGGCTATATTATTTGCACCAGTTGGCCCAGGGCTTTCATATTTTGTATGCATATTTCTTGTGTTAAGACCTTTCCAACTATACCAACGTCTATGACCATGTGACCTTGACCTCGACCTTTGACCTATTTAATCAAACTTTAACCAAAAACCTTAATATTGGCTATAACTTTTGCATTTTTGCACCTGGGCCTTTTATACTTGGCAGGTGTCTTCCCTGTGGTGAGACCTTTCCAACCATACAAAACTTTTGGACATTATGACCTTGACATTTGACCTACTTTTGTTAAAATCTTTAAATGGCTATAACATTTGCCCCAGTAGGCCTACGGCTTTCATATTTTGTTTATATATTTCTTGTGTCAAGACCTTTCCAACCATACCTACGCTTTTGCCCTTGTGACCTTGACCTTTGACCGGCTTTTGTATAAATCTTTATATGCCTATAACAGTTGAACCAGTAGGCCTAGAGCTTCCATACTTTGTATGTACATTGTATGTTTCTTGTGTTAAGACTTGTTCAACCATGCCAATGTTTCATTTACCATGCGACCATGACTTTTGACCTACTTTTGCAAATGAGCATTACATTACAGAACATGACGCTGGCTGGGGGCATTTGTGTTTCACAAACACATTGCTTTTCATCTGATCTTCACCAAACTCTCTGAAAATGTTTGTTGACATAAAATGGAGACCAAGTTGGATAACCAGCGGCGCCAATTTATGCTAGGCTCTTTGGAGTAATGGCCCTTGAATTCCTCAAAATGGCGCTTTTATGGGGCTCCATGACAGTTTCTGCTCTCTAACTCGTACATTTTACATTTGATAGTCTGGAATCCCCTCCCTGTATCATCGGGGGCATTCGTGTAACTGGGACACGCTCTTGTTTTTTTATATCCTAGAAGATGGTCGCTTAAAGCAGGCTGAAAGTAAAACAGTATATGCCTTAATAAGGTGCATTCCACTTTACATGTACTTTCAACCTGCTTTTAAGTTGCCACATGTTTTCAAAACTATGTAGAAACAAGCTATTGAGAGAAGGGTAAAAGAGAGATGGTTGTCTATTTCAGAACAGGAATAATGCAATATGCTCCCAAAGTGGTCTGAATCTTGTCTTCATGGATCTTATTTCTTTGCATGCTAAGGGTGAAACGGTGATTACATGTGCAAAAATTTTGTATTAAGATGAGATTTGGGGTTTTCCGTGTCTCATCAAGATCCAAACTGGTCCAATTTTGAATAGAAATTTCAGGAAATTCTGATTGAAGAACAGCTGTAGACAAGTTATTGCAGGCAGTATAATGGGGAGTAATTTCAATATTTGTTCTGCACATTTAAAATGAGGAAAAACTTAATCATTAAAACAGTTTTGAGTTACACAGCATCTGATCTGGATTCAAAAAGTGTGCAAATTTTGGCCAAGTCATGTTAATAACCCTTTCCCCCATAGAAGCGCCTAATTTTAGCAAATATGATTTATTCCTCCCCTGAAGAAAATACATCCAATTTAATCAGTCATTAATATATATTATAGGGAATATTTTCTATATTCTAGCACATGATAGCTTAAAGCAGGCTGAAAGTAAAGCAGAATGCACCTAAAGGTGCATTCTGCTTTACTTTCAACCTGCTTTAAGTAGTCACCTATCTTCAATTCTAGAAATAGGCTTTCAGGTAAAGGGTTAAACATGAGAAAAGGCTATCAGGTAAAGGGTTAAACATGAGAAAGGTATACACAGGATTTGTAAAATAATTCTTTTTTGTTTTTATAATTAAAATGTTATTTGGGATATTGTTTATTTTTCAGAGATTAGAAGATCTGTGGAGAGGACAGTGGTTTGAGTTAGTTCTACACAATTATGAAGTATAGATACCTTGCTGAGAGTACAAGCCTTGCCTATCCATAACCTAGTTCATCACACTGCTGTTCAAACATGAGGCGATCCAGGGCTCCAGAAAAGAGGGAGCAAAGTGAACAAATACATAATTTTCTTGTTTAAGAGCCAAATCCTACGAAATTGCCATTGAAATTGTCTCTTAAATGAATCATTTGAACATGACTCTAGTCAAATTCAGTCCAGTCCAATTTTGACTGTTAAGGTTTAATTTTAACAACATATTTTAACTCATTATCGCCTACTGAAACTTCCAATGGACAAGTCCAGTTTGCAATAAAGGCTAGTCCATTTTCAACTATTTAGGGTTGTTTTGTATAATATTTTACAAAATGACAAACAGTGAAGACCCTGATCAGAGGGCTCCTACAGGAGCCCTCTGATCAGGGACTTCACTGTTTGATTAGGACAAGTGTACTCTTTATAGGTACACTTTTGGTAAAAGACGCATATATGGGTCACTAGGGCTCAATGAGTTAAAATGACAAATAGTGCAGTCCTTGATCACTGTTTGTTAATGACGAGTATACTTGTCACTAGGGTTGAATGTGTTGGATACAGTTTATAATGCTTTTTAGGCAGCCACCTACCTGAAACTCAGTAGTACTATGTAGTCAACAGATTTCCAATACACAAAGGTTGTAAAGAAAATTGCTTGGCATCAGATCATGATCCAAACACAAATAGTTTGCAAATACAATTGTACCCTGCCATGACAAAACCTGCCTTATTGCATTTCAAACAGTGTAGATCAAGGACAGCCACCTCATCAGAGATGCGGTGGCTGGTCTTGATCTACAATGTTTGTTCTCACATGCATCTAAAGCATTTAATATTGCTGTGTTATACGAGGGGTGTTCAAAAAATATGCGGACAGATGCTGCCATTCCCTCAGATTTTGTCTGAATGGCGCGAAACTTGCACATACTGATGCCCAGAAATTCTATATTTCCAGTGAAAATTTGATACAATTGACTTCAAGCATGATCAAACGTCTGTTGTTATGGTAACGTTGGGTCGTCACACCGGGCCCAACGTCATCCAACGTCACGTTGACGACTCCATTCTTTGAGCTTTCTGACAGCATTTTAGGGATCGATCTCGCGCATAATCTCCTCATATTCAAACTGTCATGAACTACAGTATGTATTGTCCCAACACTACAGTCTACCCGTTGGCTAACTTCTCTAACCGTGATACGTCTGTATTTATCCAGGAGCTCTTCGATTTCCTGAATGAACTGTGTAGTGGCTGGAGGTGGGATCGATAGACCGCCCGGTTAGCTCTGTCAGTAGAGCGCCGGACTAGTGTTGGGGTGGTCGTGGGTTCGAGTCCCACCTCGGGCGGACATTTTTCCCTTGTTTCACTTTAATGGTGTCAGAAGTGTTTGACGGCCCGGGCCTGGGAGTCATTCAGTCTTCGTGAGAGCTGGGTTAGGCTCTGAAAAGTGAAGGGGGAGGAATGTAGTGGCTGTGGAGGTGGGATCGATAGACCGCCCGGTTAGCTCAGTCGGTAGAGCGCCGGACTAGTGTTGAGGTGGTCGTGGGTTCGAGTCCCACCTCGGGCGGACATTTTTCCCTTGTTTCACTTTAACTGCGATGTTATTGACGTCGTCCGTCCGCTGCGCTGTTCGTCCATCACACTTTAAATTTGTGTCCGTCTTAATACCGCATTTACCACTGATACAATGCCGTTCTCTTCATTGCAGCATCGCCATATGCCTTGACCAACATTTCCATAGTTTCTTTTCTGTGTTTTCCATTGCGAACACAGACTTTAACCGCCGTTCTCTGTTCGACGCTCATTTTGATGCACCTTGTACAAACAAAATGACCGCTAGTGCTCAAATGACGTCAAATTTGATTCACTGACGTCGTGCCAAGATCTGGCGCCATACTGTGCTTAAATTTGGAGACGATATTGGATCAGACGCAAGTGATAGACGTAATTTTCGGAGCAACACAAGTTTGCCATTTGTTACATTTTGGGCTGGGTGTTACGAGGTGACGTTACCATAACAACCATGCATTTATCATGCGTAAAGATAATGTCGGCAAAGTTAAACTCTGGGTATAGAATTCTTTGGGCATCATTATGTGCAAGTTTCGCGCCGCTCAGACACAAACTGAAGGAATGGCAGCATCTGTCCGCATATTTTTTTAACACCCCTCGTATATGGTATTTGGCAGTGTAGACCAATGTCATAAACAGAGCCTGAGATGACAACGGTGCTTGGTCTGTACAATGTTGCAATGCATTAAGTCAGGTTTTGTCATGGCAAGCTCAAATTTAAAAAGGTCTGACAGTAAACGGAATACTGTAACTAATTTGTATCTACATGTGTATTGTTCGACAATATTGACCTGACGTTGGTGACCTCTATTAGCATAATTTCACACTTCGTTTCATTTCTAAATATATCTTCGGGACACTTCGTTCAATTTATACGAGAACGCACATGGTACCGAAACCGGTATTCAAAGACAAATAGCATTGACCGGTTAGCAAATGTATCGATAAGTTATTAGCTCAAGTAGTAAGGAAGGCGACTAAACACTATCTTTTCATAAAAGGCCAGTGGTTCGAGACCCGCACATCATCCTTTTTTTCTATTTTTCCCCCACATATATTGCTTCTGGGTTTTTTTCCGTTTTTTTCTATAATTTTCTTTTTTCTCGCTTTCTTTCTTATTTTTCTTTATTTTTGCAAACGTCACATGCAGAAACGTTAAAAATTATTTCTTTAACCTTAGATGATAAAATATAGTTTGACTTCCTATTTGACATGTTGCTGGTTAGGCTGTGTGTGAGAAAACGTATGATGTGGCATAGAATGACACGTGGCAATGAGAAGAAAGTGTCACCCGTGCATTTTATGTTTAAAATAAAATTTATAACTGATAAAATATGAAAATGCAAATAATATTTTTTTTACCTCATACGGGATTCGAACCCGGGACCTCGCCATTACAAATCATTCGCTCTAACGACTCACCTATGGCAGATGCGATACGTCAAGGGGTTGCCAATTAGGTATATATAGTGACCGGCGTTAATCGCAGGTGATGGTATCGAGGATCTGTCGTGATTTAAAACCAAATCCAAACCAAACAGGATGCTTTTTAGTAGATACGATTATACTAGCATAATCGGAAATCATATTTTATCGCTTAACTAAGTGGGAGTTTTACTCCACATAAGATAAAAAATGTAACACGATTTACGTAAATTATCGAACATTCCCGACAGTGTACGGCACGCTGTCGATTATTGAATTATACTGCGTCATCACTGTTTAATCTATTCATGCATAAAGTTCAACGTCAGGTCAATATTGTCGTACAATACCTGTATATAGGTTGAATAGAAGCTTGAAGGGTTTTTCATTGTTACCTGGGAGTTTTTGTGTATTGCAACACTTTTGTCCATAAATCTTAAAAGTAAACAATAGCAACCCTTGAAGACTTTAACCCATTACTCCATAGATATTCCTTTTGGTACAATTAATTTATTCCTCTTCTGAAGACAATAGTTCCAATTTATGCAGTCATGAAAATGTATCTTAATAAATATTTTCTAAAATCTAGCATATAATAGTTAAAGTAGGTTTAAAGTAAAGCAGAATGTGCCTTAGGGTGCAATTTGCTTTACTTTAAACCTGCTTTAAGTGGTCACCTATCTTTAAAATTAGAAACATGCTCTGGAGTAATAGGTTTTACATGAAGAGACACATATTACAATGTGTCATCTATGTCTACACAGTTGTTTGCCAAGGTCCATTTTTAATTGGTTTGTAAAGGTGTGTAGTCTTGTAGGTTGAATTTGGGAGCTTTGTTAATTGATGTTGTTAATTAGTCTAGTGTTAATGTATAGTAAAACTTGTATGTGGTTGCTAAAAAGAAGTAAATTGGCAGTCTGAACAGAGACGGCAGATTAATGCAGGACAAAAGTATTACAGAAAGTGCCTACATGTATAGGGTCTTTTGGTATAACTTTTTGTCCTGCATTTAACAGTACCATGTACTGAGAATCTCACTGTTTACTAAAATAACTTGAAATTCTTTGATTCTATTAACCCATTACCCCATAGCCTGTTTTTAGCATTAAAGAGTGATGATCACTTAAAGCAGGTTGAAAGTAAAGCAGAATGTGCCTTAAGGCACATTCTGCTTTACTTTCAACCTGCTTTAAGCTTCCATCTGCTAGTATATAGCAAATATTTCTTATTTTACATAAATTTGAACCATTTTCTACGGTGAAGGAATAAATTAAAGGGAAAAAATGGCATATTTATGGGGTAATGGGTCTGATATAGTACAAAATACTAGAGCTTTATGGATATTTTTCAATTGCGTAATGCATTAAGTTGCCTACCTGTATTATAGACACAAATGGTACTTGTTTTGATTGTTGATTAAGAGAATTGTTACTGTAATAAGATTAACTCTGCAAAGCATTCAGCATTATACAGTCAATTTTGTATTAAGCGACAACTCAATAGTTGAACTATTGGTAGTCTTAAATTCTAATGGTTGTTGAACTATTGGTAGTCTTAAATTCTAATGGTTGTTGAACCCTAGTCATACATACATTGTATAAGCATCTTATGAAATAGTGTACCTGTGAAGAGTACACTTGACTGACCTAGGTAAACCTTTCAGATTGAGATCAGGGTCTGCACTGTTTGTCATTTTGCAATACATTAACAAAAAACCTTATATAATTACATGTTAAAAATGGACTAGTCTAAATTGGAAACTGGAATTGCCTGTTTGATATACAAAGAAGAAGGGGTTATTGCAGGTTAACAATAATGCAGAAAGCATTAGACTGCATTACTTTTATCCTGTATTAAGCTGTCAGCTGTCTTTGAAGATCCACAAGCTATTTTAACTCTTTCCTCCCTGAAACTTAAAATGGACAAATTCAGTTTCCATTTTAGTCTAGTCCATTTCTGACTTTTAAGGGTTGTTTTTGTCAATGTTTTGCATTATGACAAACAGTGAAGACCCAGATCAGAGGGCTCCATAAGGAGCCCTCTGATCAGGGTCTTCACTGTTTGCATAGGACAAGTGTACTATTCACATGTACACTGTTTGAAAAGCACGCCTATATGCGGGACTAGGGTTCAAAGAGTTAATTTGTGGTGGCTTTATACAACATTGACTGTTCATAATTGACTGTTGCAAGTGATAGTTTATGTTTGCATATAGTTTATTCAGTACAATGTATGTTACTTTATGAAATATTATGTTTTAACATTGGGTTGTATAATTTTACAGAAACAAGTTTTGAAATTTGATTTTTTTTTCTAGTTAGAGATATACTTTTATTTTGTGGCATATTTTGTTATTGAAGAACTGTGAAATTTTGTCTTTTGCTAATCTTACTGCGAAGGAAACCTGTGTAATTATGCATCTATTTACAACAGTACAGATCCTTATCAGGTTCTGCACTCTTTGTGTTCATTTAAAATGTTGTCTACAAACAGTCCTGGAAAATGCATATGAGCTGCTTATTTTTCAAAAGTGGAATGCACATACAGTAGAACCCCTCATTAAGACCACTAAATGAGATTAACTATTAGGTTGTTTAATACAGGTTGCTGCTTAAAGCAAGATGAAGGTAGAGCAGAAAGCCCCTGAAGCAGCTTTCTGCTTTACTTTCATGTTGTTTTAGGCTGTCACCTGGCAAATATTATGTATTTACTCTTAAACAGAATGTACTCTTACATGCACATTGTACAGAGCTGGGTTGATTTCACATACATGTATAATACCTAAATTCTTCAAAAAGGAATTCTTCTAATAACTGTCCTACTATCAGGCCGCTGTTTCGGTGTAGACTGAAATTCCGTTTTACGTTAACAATGCTTATTCTACTGTCAGTGTATAGTTGCCAAATCTCTTCCTTCTCTATACATAGAAAACTCCTCAACGCAATGGAGAAGACCTGGTCAACTTTTATGCAAATTTTTATTATAAATTCACGTATTTTGGCATTATTTGACGGAGTTTGATCAAATAAAAAGTAAATATTGATAAATTAATCATTTCCCGAGGGCACCACAAGAGAATATTGATGATCAAGTCAAATTTAGCAGCAGTTTAAGTTGACAGTTTAGACTTCCTGTTCGTTTCCCGTTGTATTTCTTTTCTCTATAACTTCGATAGAGTAAACAAAAAAAATATTTCAATATGTGTCAAGTACCTGTGGTTGTAACAAATAGGTTTGAGCTTTGTTCTTCTTAGTTTAGCCTTTACTTGATAGCCTGTTTCTTGGTTTGAAGACAGCTAGGTGGCCACTTAAAGTAGGTTGACTGTAAAGCAGAATGCTTTCAGGTGCATTCTGCTTTACATTTCAACATGCTTAAGTTGTCACCTGTCTTCAAAACTAGAAACAGGTAGCAGGTAAAGGAACTACTTTATGCTACAAATTGTATTCTAGCTGTCAATATTCAGTAATAAAAACTTATTTGTGCAAGTCTCTGAGTTAAGGTTGTAAACAAGGCAATTAGTAGAATAGTGTTCTTAATCTGTGTGTGCAATATACTGAAATACAGTAGAACCTCTCTATTACGACCACTAACAAGAAGGCTAATTGATTGTATAAAAGACAGGTGACAGCTTAAAGCAATGTGAAAGTGAAACAGAAAGCTCCTGTAGGAGCTTTCTGTTTCACTTTTACATTGCTTTAAGCAGTCACCTGTCTCAAACGACTTATATTTGACACAACTTAGTGGTCGTAATAGAAAGGTTCTACTGTATATCTAAGGTCTGATTAGCTCTTACCATGCTAAGGGGTGAAACTATGATAACCTTTGCAAACAGTTTGGATCCTGATGAGACACTGTGTGGCACAGTGTCTAATCAGGATCCAGACATGGTTCTCTTTAGTATTCATATAAGCAGGAATACAATATATTATGGTATCATCTGTTTCATATCATTTTTCAGCTAATTTTTTTTCTCTGCAATAATGTTGTAACAATAGCCACAATGAACAAGTGATGAGAAATAACAGATATGTCTTACAACACAAACAACTGTACAGATACAAAAAATCTAGCTTTTTCTACCAATTAACTCTTTCCAACATAGAGCATGTCTCTAGTATTGAATATTGGTGTCCACTTAAAGCAGGTTGAAAGTAAAGCAGAATGCGCCTTGAGCACATTCTGCTTTTCTTTCAGCCTGTTTTAAGCTATCACCTGCTAGAATATAGAAAATATTTTGCATGATACAGATTTATGACTGAATAAATTGGAACTATTTTGTTCAATGAAGGAATAAAATCAATGCCTTAAAAGGCGCTTCTATGGGGGAAAGGGTTAAAATGTGTTTTTTTATGGTGTTAAAGGCAGGTGAATGTTTAAAGCAAGATGAAAGTGAAGCATAAAGTTTTGCATAACTGTTTTGCTTCACTATATAATAGTCTTGCTTCAATTCCTTACCCTATAGCATTGAATAGAGGTGATTTGTTGTAGAATTATTTTTGATACAGATTTGATGTACATGTATTTTGATACATTTGTTTTCCAGTTTATATTGTTTTTATGATGCCTATGGTTGATATGTTGCCATTCCAGATGTTTTAACTTTCTATGCAAACCCCGCAATGCTTCCATATATTTTGTTGCAGATTTATATACACACAATAAATCATTCCATATATTATGTCTTTGGTTTTGTTATTTCAGGATCCTGTTCTTTTAGCTCAGACTTCTGAAGAAAACCAAAGTTTTGCTAGTATGACCACTTAAAAAATGACTTGTCTATTAACCTATTACTCCATTGGTACACGTTTTTATGCCCCAGCACGACTTAGTTGGGCCATATTGCTTTTTAGCTCACCTGAGCACAAAGTGCTCAAGGTGAGCTATTGTGATCGGTGGCCGTCCGTTGTACATCGGTGTCATCCATTCACAATTTGTTTCAAACAACTTCTTCTCTGAAACCAATGGCCCAATTTTGGGGTCAAATACATACTGTAGTTGTGAGCTTTAAAAATTGTTTAAAAAAAGTGGGTGGGGCAATCGGTCTTGTTGCCATGGCAACCTTGCACAATATCTTAAAAAATCTTCTTCTCAAGAACGACTGGTCCGATTTCAATTTGGTTTTCACCAAAATGTTTCTCAATTGATATACTTTCAAAAGTGTTCAAAGAATTTTGATCCGTCAAAAAACATGGCCGCCAGAGGGCGTGGTCAATTTCCGTACTTACGTAATATTGACAACTAAAGTCAAACTTTAAAAATCTTCTTGTCAATAACTGTAAGTCCTAGGACAACCAAATTTCATATGTAGCATCATGTTGTGAACCTTTAGCAAGATGTTCACATTTTGACCCCTGGGTCAAAAATGGCCCGCCCCGGGCTTATCAGTTTTTCATAGGAAAACCTTTAAAAATCTTCTTCTCTAAAACCATAAGGCCCAGACCTTATATATTTGGCTCCTAGCTTTGCTTTGTGGTCCTCTACAAAAATTGTTCAAATCATGACCCCCGGGTCAAAAATGGCCCCGCCTCAGGGTTTATCAGTTTTACATAGACTTATATAGGAAAACTGTTCAAATCATGACCCCTGTGTCAAAAATGGACCCGCCCTGGGGCTTATCAATTTTACATAGACTTATATAGGAAAACCTTTAAAAATCTTCTTCTCTGAAACCATAAGGCCCAGACCTTTTATATTTGGCATCTAGCTTTGCCTTACTGTCCTCTACCAAAATTGATCAAATCGTGACCCCCCTGTCAAAAATGGACCCGCCCCGGGGCATATCAGTTTTACATACACTTATATAGGAAAACCTTTAAAAATCTTCTTCTCTGAAACCGTAAGGCCCAGACCTTTTATATTTGGCATGTAGCTTTGCCTTATGGTCCTCTACCAAAATTGTTCAAATCATGTCCCCATGGTCAAAAATGGCCCTGCCCCGGGGCTTATCAGTTTTACATAGACTTATAATGGAAATTTTAAAAAAAAAATTGCTTCTCTGAAACCATTGTCAGAATTCAATAATATTTTGAATGAATACTTTATTACCACTTTTTATATCATTGCCATATTTTTCACTTTTGCTCAAATAGTAATAATGACAAACAGATTTCGAATTACTTCTTCATGCAACAGTCCACATACATGCAATGACAAAGTTCATTTTGCATTGAGTATAGGAAAACCTTAAAAACTCTTCTTCTCTGAAACTGTATGGCCTAGACCTTTTATATTTGGCATGTAGCTTTGCATTATCTCCCTTTATACAATATTTCAAATTTTGGAGTGAAATAAATGATTTGTGAAAGATCTTCAATATTGTAACTTTTTTTGTTCATTTATCCTACATTACATCTTTACTTACACTCTTCCACAGCCACCAACTTGTCATCAGCAGGCAAATGGATACTTCCCCAAAACTATGTGATCAATTCCATTTCTGCCTGACTGCCACCCTTTGACAATTCCTTTTGGGTGGGCAAAGATAATGTTTATTTGTTAGTATATTACTAAGTACCCTGTTTCTTCATTGACATATGAAATACAAACTTCTTGTCATTTCATTTTCAACTTACATAATTAATTACTGCTATTATTCTCAGGTGAGCGATATAGGGCCATCATGGCCCTCTTGTTGTCCTGTCTGTTTGCCCACAACATTAACTTTGAAACTACATGTGATGAAGAGTTCATATTTGGCATGTATGTTCAACTTAAAAAGCTTTTGTGATAAGTTTAAGTTGGGACATGTCTGACAAAGGTCAAGGTCATTTAGAGATAAAATTGAAAGATCTTTATATTGGCTACAACTTTGGAACTGCGATAGAGACTTCATATTTGTGTAATTGTGCATGTGGTACTTAAACTCAAGAAGCTCTTTACTCCATAAATATACTAAGATTGTCTTTAACCCTTTACTCAATAAACTGTTTCTAGTACTGGATGTAGGTGACCACTTAAACCATTACCTCATAGCCTGAGTTTAGTTTTGAAAACGGGTAACCGCTTAAAGCAGGTTGAAAGTAAAGCAAAAATGTGCCTGAAGGCACATTCTGCTTTACTATCAGCCTGCTTTAAGCTATAATCTGCTAGAATATGAAAAAAAAAACATCTTATAATACTTAATAATTACTATATAAATTGACACTTTTTCCTTCAGTGGAAGGGTATTTATGGGGTAATGGGTTAAAGAAGATTTTGTGCCTTCATGTGCATTCTGCTTTATCTTCAGCTTGCTTTAATCTATCATCTGCTGGAATATATAAAACATTCTTTATGATACATATTCATGACTGTTTAGATCACAGGGAGCCAGAACGTAGGGGGTATTTGTGGCCTTAAATGACCCCAAAAAAATAAACAAGGGCCACTATGGCCCTAAATCGCTCACCTCGTACACCATGGCAAACTTGACCTATAGTGACCTCGATTATGACTGGACATGACCCACAATCATCCTTTAGAGTGTAAACAAGATTTTCCTATGATTTGACCTAGTGACCTAGTTTTTGAACTGACATGACCCATATTCAAACTTGACCTAGATATCAATGAGACAAACATTCTGAAAAAATTTCATCAAGATCCAATGAGGTGTGTAGCCTCTAGAGTGTTAACAAGATTTTTCTATGATTTGACCTAGTGACCTAGTTTTTGACCGGACATGACCCATATTTGAACTTGACCTAGATATAAATGAGACAAACATTGTGTTCAAGTTTCATCAAGATCCAATGAGGTGTGTAGCCTCTAGAGTGTTAACAAGACTTTTCTATGATTTGACCTAGTGACCTAGTTTTTGACCGGACATGATCCACATTCAAACTTGACCTAGATATTAATGAGACAAACATTCTGACCAAGTTTCATCAAGATTCAATGAGAGTTGAAGCATCTAGAGTGTTAACAAGTTTCCCCTATGATTTGACCTAGTGACCTAGTTTTTTACTCTAAATGACCCATATTCGAACTTGACCTTGGTATCAATTAAGCAAACATTCTGACCAAGTTTCATCAAGATCAAATGAGATTTGTAGCCTCTAGAGTGTTAACAAGGTTTTTCTATGATTTGACCTAGTGACCTAGTTTTTGACCGCACATGACCCATATTCGAACTTGACCTAGATATCATTGAGATAAACATTCTGACCTAGTTTCATCAAGATCCAATGAGATTTGTAGCCTCTAGAGTGTTAACAAGGTTTTTCAATGATTTGACCTAGTGACCTAGTTTTTGACCCAACATGACCCACATTCGAACTTGGCCTAGATTTCTACTAGACAAACATTGTGATCAAGTTTCATGAAGATTGGATGATATTTGTAGCTGCTAGAGTGTTAACGAACCAATTGTGGACGGACGACGTACGACGGACGACGGACATCCAGCGATCCTAAAAGCTCACCTTGGCACTTCGTGCCAGGTGAGCTAAAAAGGCAGAAGAAAAATTCTTCTTTTTGATAAAGCAAACTGGATAGACTTTAAGAAATAACTTGATAATTTTGGAAAAAACAGAACTGTTCTCAGCTCACAGCCTCAGTGTGCAAGAGTTATGGAATAACTTCAGGCCTACATTGGATAGTCTCACAGAGTTGAGAAAGGGTGTTTTCAGTCACAGAGTTATTGATCTATGGAACTCCCTCCCCAACAGTGTAGTGCTAGCATCCACACTAAATTCATTTAAATCACGGTTGAATGGACACTGGGGGTCACCAATAAACTATTTAGGTACTTGAAACTGTTGAATGTAGTTGAATTGATCAAAACGTGTACAAAATATGACGTGTTTATCATGGGAGGTAGTGAAATGGCCCTCTTGAGAGTTCGACCCCTTGTCTATGATATATACTCATATAATTTATTTTTTATTTTTTTGGGGTCATTTAAGGCCACAAATACCCCCTACGTTCTGGCTCCCTGTGGTTTAGATTAGACCTATTTTCTTCAGTGGAGATATAATTAGTCGTAAAAATGTGTATCTATTGACAGGAGTAATGGGTTAAAGATTGGGGGATTCAGACCAGCTAAATGCTGGACAAATTAATGCAGAAGGCTCCAATAGGAGCATAACTGTTGCCCAACATTAGGCTGCCACCTGTCCTGAAGGCTACAGTGGAGAAAACGTTCTTCTTTCCCAATAAAAGGGTTCACGCTAAAAAGTTTATTGCCATTGCAAATAGTTGGTAACCCGGCGTCTGATCAGGCTCCAAACTGTTTGTCACTCAGACTAACATGATTAGTTAGAATTGTCAAAATGTCATCATTTTCTACATTTTCGTGTGTTGCGTTTGCGTTTCTTTTGCGTTTAAATAGGAAAGAATAACGCTTTGTCCACTGTACATATCTATCCTCTTTTGGTTGGATGCTAAAAATAACCCATTACTTAATTAATACACCTTTAATTTATTCCATCACTGAAGAAAATAGTTTCCCGTTATACCGGTAGTCACAAATATACTCTTTGCTATGGAGGAATAGATTAAAAAATGTATTTGCTTTTGTAATAGCTACTTGTTGATTACCAATAGCATGGTACCAGGAAGGAAAAGTATAACAAAATAACAAATTTCATGATTTATATAAATATGTTTATGAATAACACTTGAACATATCACAGTTAATGGGAAATGAAGACCTACTCCAATCATGTAAAACAATTCTGCTATTAACCCTTACAACACTATAAATCTGTAATGACAGCAAACAGATTAGATCCTGATCAGGTGCCTGTTTCATGAAAATTCTTGTGACAAAAACGATCGTAAGTCAATACTTTAAAATATATTTAATTTCTGATTTCTCTATCTTATCCTGTCTCGTGACATCTCTTTGGAATCGTCTTTTCAAGACGATTCCAAAAAGATGTCACAAGACAGGATTAGATGGAGAAATAAATAATAATTGAAACTTTTATAATCTGACTTACGACAACATTTGACTTGCGAGGTTTTATGAAAAGGGGCCCAATCTGTGGGTCTGATCAGGATCTAAATCTTCTAACATGCTGATCTTGTTTCTGTAAATATTAAAACAAGTTACAAATCAATTTCAAACTTTAAGCAGACAACATTTACAGCAGTCAACAGTGTTAAGAGTTAAGTAACCAGAAATGGGTGTCAAAGCCACCTGATGCTCGCCTGTTTAAAGTTTAAGTCTGAAAAACATCTTGTATCAAAAGAAAATCAATTTTCAGTTTAGAACTATTATTAAATTAATGTTGAGTCTTAGTCTAGTTTTATTAAACTTTAAACAACCCGTGCAACCTTTAACTTGGTGATTTGTAGTCAAAACAACTAAGTCCAAATCGTGTCAAAAATTGACAAATATTAAAATTATTTTTAAATTTCAACTTCATAACATCAATGTTTGTCCCCTAATGAACGTCCATACAAAATTTCATAAGCCTAGCACAAATATTAAGCTTTAAAACAACCCGTCCAAAAAACTTTAACGTGGTGATTTGAAGTCGAAAAACCTAAGTCCAAAACATGTCGAAAATTGACATAAATTAAACTTATTTCTAAATTCAAACATCATAACATCAATGTTTAACCCCCAATGAACCTCCATACAAAATTTCATAAGCCTAGCACAAATATTAAGCTTTAAAACAACCCGTCCAAAATATTTAAAGTGGTGATTTGAAGTCGAAAAACCAAAGTCCAAAACATGTCGAAAATTGACATAAATTAAATTATTTTAAAATTCCAACATCATAACATCAATGTTTAACCCCCAATGAACCTCCATACAAAATTTCATAAGCCTAGCACAAATATTAAGCTTTAAAACAACCCGTCCAAAAAACTTTAACGTGGTGATTTGAAGTCGAAAAATTTAAGTCCAAAACATGTCGAAAATTGACATAAATTAAAATTATTTTTAAATTCCAACATCATAACATCAATGTTTAACCCCTAATGAACCTCCATAAAAAATTTCATAAGACTAGCACAAATATTAAGCTTTAAAACAACCCGTCCAAAAAACTTTAACCTTGGCCACGCTCACGCTCACGCTCACGCCCACGCCCACGCTGGGGGTATGACATTAGCTCTGCTGTTCTTCGAACAGGCAAGCTAAAAATGTGTATGTACATTGAAGTTCAGTTAAGAAGACATAAATTTCTCTTTCCTGTTTATTTGAAAAGAAATGCAAACGCAATGCAATAAAATGTAGAAAATGACAGTTAATTGAAAATGCTCACAATATATTTTTGTCTGACGGGTAAACAGTTTGGAGCCTGATCAGAAGTTGGGTAACCTGGTGTCTAATATTGCTCCAAGCTGTTTGCAGTTGAAATAATTGTTGAACATAAACAGGTTTTGGGGAAAATCTCTACTGTATGTACACTGTACAGTAATGTTTGGATCATAATGAGAATGCCTTGGCCGAGCCCTTTTCTAACATGAAATATGAGTGTGAAATTGTAGAAGATTGATCAAATAGGTTGATGGTAGAACTCCTCATTTGATCTGATCACATTGGCAACTGTTGGATATGAACTCTTTCACAGGGCTGCCATTTCTCTGGATTTTTCCTAAGTCTTCAGATTTTTATCCTAGCAGATGGTAGCTTAAAACAGGCTGAAAGTAAAGCAGAATGCGCCTTAAGGCACATTCTGCTTTTCTTTCAACCTGTTTTAAGCAGTCACATGTCTTCAAAGTAAGAAACAGACTATGGGGTAAAGGAACGATTAGTAAAATTGCATCTGAAAAATTGAAAATTTGAAATCTTAGGATTTTTATTATCAACTTATGGCAGCCCTGCTTTCAGCACATGGAGAAACAAGTCTATTTTGATCACTTCTTTTTCCCAGCATCCTTCTTCACTTCCTCTTCCTCTGGTACCTGGTCTTCTGATATGGGCTCTACAGGGATTGTAATAGAGGGGAACTGGAACTTTCCATGGTGGGCAAGTTTGCCAAGCTCCCCAAGTCTCTCTTCAATAGCAAGCAATCTGTTGAGTTTGGCCACTCGTTCCCCTCTACATGGGGCACCGACTTTTATGAACCTTGCATTCATACCCACAGCCTGTAAAAGAAGTATGATTTATTTATTAACCCATAAATAGGCTTTTTCATGTTTTTAATTTATTCTTCCACTGAAGAATATAGTTCCACTTTATACAGTCATGAATGTGTACCATAAGTAATAGTTTCTATGTTCTAGTAGATGGTAGCTTAAAGCAGGCTGAACGCGAAAGGCACATTCTGCTTTACTTTCAACCTGATTTAAGTGATCACCTATCTTCAAACTAGAAACAGACTATGGGTTCATTAAGTCCAGTATAAATTCTGTTAACTCATTACACCATAAAATACATTTTCATGTCTTTAAGGAATTCCTCCACTTAAAGGGACTCGCAACCGGATGGTGTACTTGTCAAAATAAAATAAAATACTCAAATAAAGGCAAATTTGTGGCATTATTTGGCTTCTGACATTAAAAAAATATGATCAGTCCAAAAACAGTCTCAAGAATCGTCACCGAATCTTAGATTTTTAGATATTTTCCATCGTTTTTCTATACCGACTAGTAGACGGTATAGTTGTTGTTGTTGCTTCTCTACACGGGCTCAGACATAAACACGAGCCGAATTACGAAGTTGTATGCACTTTAGTTCGCTACACATTGAAATACGTTAAATCGATCCGAGATAAACGGATAGTTCCGCGGCCCATTGGTCTAAGCGGTTTCCCCTATTTTGCCTTCTGTCCGCCAATGCCGGGCCCCGGGTTCGAATCCCACCAGAGACCAATATTTTTTTTTATTGAAATACATTTTTTTTAAACAGAATTTCTTATCCTAAACTAATTCTTTACCATTTATATAAGCGTTTGACACATATTTACAAATTACTATTTTTAATGCACCATCTGGTTGCGAGTCGCTTTAAGAAAATAGTTCTACTTTATACAGTTTAGAAGAAATATTTTTTATATCCTAGCAGATAATAGCTTAAAGCAAGCTGAAAGAAAAGTAGAGTGTGCCTTAAGACACATTCTGCTTTATTTGGTAATCTTTCTTGAAAACTTGTGTTAAGCAACAAACACATGAAGAGTCTTCATAATCTGTATTATCTGGATCAAAGGAGCAACTCGGACCATTTCTCAAACAGTAAAACAGAGGGAAGCAACTCAAACTGTTAAGTTTTATTTCAATATCAGCAAGTTGATCATGAGAAAAATTCCAAGGAATATCTTAAAAAGAATCCTACACTTTTATCATCAATCATAATAGATGATTGTTTGAGAGCAACCAATGGTAAATCATGAATTGTCAAACAATTCCTGCAACTAAGATAGACAATATTTGTTTACCATATCAGCCAGTATGGTGTCTGGAGTGTCTCCTACATTGCTGGACAACACAATCTCATTACCAGCTTCTGAAAACATAAACAAACAACAGTTGTATACATACTAAAGCAAGAATTCCATACAGTAAGATATCTAGCTGCTTCAGTGGAGACGATGTATTCTTTCCAAGTTAACACATTTATGCTAAAACAAGTATTTCCATTGCAAACTTCTTAATTGGAGCTTAGATCAGACCCGGGGTAATCTGACATCTGATCAGGCTCCAAACTCGGATACAAAAAAATTGCCATTACCTGCCTTACCCAACACCCTTTCGTACCAACTGATGGTGTCAGATAAGGCAGGTTTAGGTTTAAGATATTCAGCTGAACTTTGATATTTCAAACTCAAACATACCTGTATTTCAAAGTTAAAATGTGGTTTCTCGCTTATAACCAGGTGTGGGATAAGCCAGGTTATACTGTACATGTATTGGAGAATGGTTTCGGCAAGAAATGGTTCAGCAGCTATTATTATTTACCTTCCATTTTCTTGGAGCACTGTATGATGTCTGACACAGTGTTCATATGTTCTTGTTTGAACACAATTCCGCTAGTCTTAAACTTGTCTGTGAGTTCCTCGTCTTTGAGTAGTCCTGGTCGGTGCCATGCCTGACCGCCCATCACATAACACTTCTCTGATATACGTTCACACAGCATCATCCACTGACGATCCTCCTACAAAAATGAAATAGCTATAAAAACAAACTGTCCAGTGGGGGACCAGTGCTATCACAAAGTGAAACTACAGCGTTACCTCTCTACAACGGCATCCAATGGGAGACAAAACATGTGTGCCTTGTTTGGAGGGAGATAAATTAGATAACATTTTGGAACAGCTTATACCTAGATCAGACGCCGCTTAACCCAGCGTCTGATCTGGATTCAAGCTGTTTGCCACTCGTCATTATGTTTTTTTTCTGTGAAAAATGTAAATTTGAGAAAAACAACAGACGACAATTTTTATTGGACTATATTGCAGCCATGAAAAGGTTGGGCATAATTATATTTTTTGTGGGAACAGGGACAATCGTCCTTGTTGGGAGGGAGTCGTTGTAGAGAGAGAGCACTGTATCATTAAAGGACATTTATCTCCCCATGAGATGTTTATATAAATGTATTTATGTATTGTTTTGAAGAAAGAAA
Organism: Gari tellinella; assembly: GCA_922989275.2. NCBI lineage: Eukaryota > Metazoa > Mollusca > Bivalvia > Cardiida > Psammobiidae > Gari > Gari tellinella. Next base: position 56,271,276 of record OV277866.1, read on the forward strand.
ATACTCAAAATAAGCAAACAATTGAGGTATGAAAAAATAATTAGGGAAAGGGAGAACAACCTGGAGTGAATAAATTAATCAATTATCATAACCACAATCACAGGTACACAATTTCAGATGGTGCTTGATAGCAACAATACTGCATAACTTAAAGTTTTGTTGAGTCATGCAAAAATAAAGCTGTGGACAAAATTTCATTTGAAAAAATTATGAAAAGGGAGATAATTGAAGAACAAAACAACAAACTGAAAATGCAATCACAGGTGCACAAATTCAGATTTTGTTCAACAATACTGAAAATTTAGAACAAAATTTTCTGGCATGAGGTACGTAAGACTGAGTTATAAAAGGGGAGATATATAGGATATGTCGTGAGTTTAAAACTTCATACAGGTTGACTCGACAATGTAATTGTCTCATGGATCACATAATAACACATACAGTCGAACTTCGATATCTCAAACTAGCTTAACTTGAAATATCAGATATTTCGAAACATGAATTTGCCTGATTTCAAGCTGGGTTTACGTGAACATACCCGTGTTTCAAAGTTAAAACGCGGCTTAGCCGCGTTTTAACTTTGAAATACGGGTATGTTCGACTAAACTGATTTCGAGATATTTAAGTTCGACTGTATAATAAAAAATATGAGTTAAGTTTTTCAGTATGGTTACCTGTTTCCTTAGTGGGTCAATGATAGCTATAACAGCTGGATACCGGCCTAAAAGCTCAGCCCAAAAGTCCACCATATCATCTGGCACCTTCTGTTGTCCAATGATCACTTCATACTTTCCCTTTTCCTGATGAAATAACCAGACAAAAATGTAAAACTAAGCAGTATTGTATGGATATTAATATTACCCTGAAGCTTTACTTTTGTATCAAAGTCTTATATATAAAATGCATATTCATTGAAACTTCGTTCAAATATACCCATGTTTGAACTTGAAATACAAGTTAGTTTGACATAAGGGAGTTCATGATAACAAAGTTCAACTGTATAAATAGTTTGACTTGGTCATAGAGTTCAGTCTTCGATTGCACATAATAAATGGTGTAACATGACCATTTACTGAAAGATAAAACATTGGTATCACTACTTATTAACAGAAAGTTCTTAATGGAGTTTTCTGCACTATTCTTCTACATTAAACTGCCACTTGTCTCAAAGATTTCCCATGAGTCTTTGCTTGAATGACAGCTCATAATTAATTAACCTTTTTCTTTATGTGTTTACAATTCTTAGATCATAATTATACAATAAATCAGATTCTATTTATTTTCTTAAATCATAAGTAAATCATCTTCTGCCCTTGAGATAAATAAACTAATTCAAATATTTCAAAGGACTAACACAATCAACCCAAGTGACAAATATAGTACTTGTCATTGATAAGCAGAGTACATCGAGGGCTTGGTGCAAAACTATTGTAACTCCCTCACAATTGTGAGGGAGTTACAATAGTTTTGCACCAAGCCCTCGACAAGCAAAGAGTACACTTATGCAAACAGTGAAGACCCTGATCAGAGGGTTCCTAAAGGAGCCCTCTGATCAGGGTCTGCACTGTTTATAATTTTGCAATATATTGTAAAAATCAAACTGAAAAAGTCTAAAAAGAACTTAAATTAACGGGAATTGCCCATTAAAAATTTCAGTGGTAATGAGTTAAACAATTCAAAGAAGCAAATTTGAAACAATTCTGGAAGGTTTTTAAGTTTATTTTTTATAAGGACCTGTTGTGTAGTCACTCAAAAGTCGTATAATTATACAAGTGCAGTTGAATCACAAACTTCAAAATACAATCACCATATAAATATACAATCAAACTTGTATCATGTGATTACTCTAAGGAACAGGAATATTTGCCATCTTTAATGCTAGTAATATTGCTTAAATTGTAGTACAAAAATAAAGCAAAACTCTTCTACAGAAGTTATCTGCATTACTTTTGTCTTGATTTAAGCAATCACCTGTCTTTAAACAGAGATCAATGCTTTAGCAAAGAATTATACACTGAACACAAGTTTGACTGTATAGAACTGATTATGAGCAGCAACACTATAGCTAAATATTATACATGTACATTACACAATACTAATAATTATAATCCTTCTGTTGCAGACCTTTTTACCTCTTTGCTTGCTGGGCAATTTTTTCGTCTGCAATATTTTGTCATTGTCTACTATTCTAATTATAGATTTTTGAAATTTGAGTCATATAGAGTTTTACACAGTTTGGATGCTGATGATCGATCAAGATACCACACTATACAGCATCTCATAAGGTTCCAAACTGTTCGCAAAGGTTATCATGGTTTCACTGCTAGCATGCTCAGAATTAACCCTTTCCCTCATAGAAGCGACTTTTAGCGTATTTAATTTATTCCTCCGCTGAAGAAAATAGTTCCAGTTTATACCCTCATGAACAATGACCATTACAAATATTTTATATAGCCTAGCAGATTTTAGCTTAAAGCAGGCTGAAAGTTAAGCAGAATGTGCCTTAAGGCACATTCTGCTTTACTTTCAACCTGCTTTAAGAGGTCACATGTCTTTAAAACTAAAAACAGGCTATGAGTTAAAGGGTTAAATCACAGGACCAAAATTATGGAGGGGTAAAGAATTATATTTTGCGATATAGTGGATCTTGTATCAAGCAACCATTCGTTAGAAGACCTGCTGTTAGTCATAAATATAGGTTGTAACGCTTAATGCAGAATGAATAGAATAGGACGGCTACATGTATTACCGGATAATACCGATTAATAATTTTAATATTGTTTAACTCTTTGACTGTCAACAGGAGACTTTACAAACAGTTTGGATCCTGATCAGACGCTGCGTAATACGGCGTCTGATCAGGATCCAAACTGTTTGACAATGGTTTAGACATACGTACTGCGTCAGTGTTGAGTGCCAATATTCCTGATAAGAATAATGAAAAGACTGTGCATCTCAGGCATTTATGTACATTCCATACCATTGTGAAATACCCATGTGCTGTAGCCTGACCATATTTCAGAACTCTCTACTCACCCTACCACCGGAGACCACCTACATCACAAGTCAAAATGTCTACAATCTACTCAAAAACTACTGGCCAAAACAATGGCACAGGTGCCTAAGTAAACACCGAATCCCAGATCTAATGTGACAATAAGCTGCATGATATTTTGCATTCAATAAAACCTCTCTACTATGACCACTAAATCAGGTACTGTAACTTATTTGGTTTATGGAAGGTGGGCGTGGCTGTTTAAATCAGGATGAAAGTAAAGTAGAAAGCTTCTGTAGGAATTTTCTGGTTAATTTCACTTTGCTTTAAAATGTCACATGCCTTTTATACCATAAATTAGTGTTCTTTTTAGTGGTCCTAATAGCTTCTGCGACTACTAGCCGGGTTCCCGGGCTAGTTGAAATAAAAGATAATGTAGAGACCTAGATAGACAGTAAACTGAGATCTGTGGTCAGGATAAAGTCCTGTGTGTGAAGTCTTTAACCTTGCAGTACATTATTCAAATTTAAAATTGACATCAGAATATGGATAAATTCTTTGAAATTTCTATAGTATCATGAGGAATATGTGTATAATGAGTAAATTAATTAATGGTAGTTAAGTTTGTGAGGACAAATGTTATACAAACCTTATGTCAGATTATTGAAGTGAAATTTCTTTTTTTTAGAAAGCAACACCATTAGAACTAAACAATTACGTTTCTTATAAAAAGAAATATTACACATGTACATGTACACTTTGATATAAACGGAATATTACTATACTTTGCATATCTTATGCACCGGATCACTCGAGTTGTGTGTGTAAAGGCTATATCCAACGAGACCGAAGGTCGAGTTGGATAAAGCCTTTACACACACAACTCGAGTGATCCGGAGCATAAGATATGCAAAGTATAGTAATGTTCCTTTTATTATATACCTCATATAATAATAATAAAATAAAAAACGATAGAAATGTTTCGAGCTATTTTCTATGCCCCTGTAGTGTGTAAAGTAGTTCCTAACTTCCAACTACACAGTAAACGTTCTTTTCCCATTACACAAGGTACATGGGTAATACGGAATTTTCAATCCGTCAAGGTGTATTTGTTCGATAAAATACTGAAATATCTCGGGCAGAACATTGGTAGGTATATAATAAAATATTATATTGTTATATTTATAAAGAGCATAATGATGACAAGTTTAATATTGTTAAATGTGGTTGGACAAATGGTGGAACAACTGATAAGTTATCTACTGTTATCATAATTATGTGATTTATTAATCATTGAAATAATGGAAATTATTATCAAAAAATAACAAGGTACCATAGAAATGTTGGCTGTTGCTAAACATTATATAATTTCATGATACAGTGGGCACTTTTATATTGGAAACGAAGTACAGTAAAAACTTGATTCTACAAACTCGCGTTTGTTCGAACATTCCCATATTTCAAAGTTAAAACGTGGCTTAGAGTACTTTGAAATACGGGTATGTTCTACTTAAAAGAGATCAAATTATCAAAATTTAACTTACGAAATACTGGTAAGATTGATTTAAGCAAGTTCGTAGTATCGAGTTTTGACTGTACATGTTCTAAATTCTTTGAAAGATCCGTTGAACTGCATTGGGAATACAGGATCTAATCAGGGTCAGCATCTAGTTGTTTCATGGTTATTATAAGTTAACAATGACTTGTCGAAACAGTGAGGACACTTATAAATTATGCAATATATGTACTTTACTTTTAGGAGCAGAAGAGATGGATTCAAAATGTGATTAGCTTTTAGCAAGTAAGACAGCCTTGGGCAAAAATCTGCAGCAATTCCAGGAGTTGACTTATTTCTGCCAATTTTTTTTAGATTATTTTTAATGTTCCAAATACTAGCAGTTTACATCCTGATGAGATACTGAGTTTAGGAACTCATCTAATCCAGATCAAAATAATGGTTACATTATGCAAATTTTCCCAAAGCATGCTTAACATTAGTACAGTAAAAGCTGTATGGTAAGCAACCACTAAAAGATTATGAATTTATAGTCTCAATTAAAGGTGACAGCTTGGTGCAGAACAAATATAATGCAGAAGACTACTAAAAGTGCTTTCTGCATTATATTTGTACTTCATTAAGCAGTTAGCTTTGTAAAGAGATTGCTATATTTCTTGATGATAGGTCACTGGACACAGACTTTACTGTTACAGTAAAACCTCTCTATAATGACCACAAAAGATAAGGGTTATTGACAGTATAAAATACAAGTGACAGCTAACAAAGCAAGGGAAAAGTACAACAGAAAGCTCCTAAAGGAGCTCTCTGTTTTACTTTCACCTTACTTTAAACAGTCACCTGTCTTAAACACCTAAGAATTAACGTAATGTAGTTGCTGTAATGGAGAGGTTTTACTGTATACCATATAAACATATTGTGCTCAAACAGCAAAGCTTGACTACTATATAGAGCATGTCACTCATTCTGAAACAACTCAAACCAACTACACTCTCTGGCTTCTCTCTGCATCCTACCTGGACCTAGACAAAAGATTGAATTTCACTTTAGCTTCATACTGTAAACCCTTAAAGTGCAAATAGTTATAATCCATTACCCCATAGCCTGTTTCTGGTTTTACAGAGGTTAAACTTACAGCAAGTTGAAAGCAGAATGTGCTGTAAGCTACCCGATCTACTACTAGGATATAAATATTGCTTATGGTGCATATTTATGATTTTTTAAGGTGAAATTTTTGCTTCAGTGGAGAAATAAATTAAATGTGCAAAAGTATGTATCTACAGGTATGGAGTAAAGGGTAAATGTATTACCCCATAAATATGCCTTTTTATGCATTGAATTTATTTCTCTTCTCAATAAAACAGCTAGTCTCACAATTATTATATGCATTCAAGAACATTTTTCTATAGCTTAATAAGCAGATGGTAGCTTAAAGCAGGTTTGAAAGTAAAGCAGAGTGCTCCCCCTTAAGGAGCTTTTTATTTTACTTTCAAATCCACTTTAAGAATTCATCTGTCTTAATAACAGAAAACAGACTATGGGTAAGTGGGTTTATCTGGATCAGGCTGATCTGGATCTAAGTTATTGTCATTTGACTCATGTTTCTGCTATAAGAAAATTGAGTTTTAAAACTCAATGCTGTTTGTATTAAGCCACCACTAGTTGAAATTACATGGACATCTCTGAAGACAGATGACTGCAAATTGCAGGATAAGAATAATGTAAAAAGCTCTGAAAAGAGCTTTCTGTATTAGTTTTTATCCTGCATTAAACAATCACATGTATCAAAAACTACCAAAACCCGCAAAAAGTTTTCTGAAAAGGTTGCAAAACACAAAATTAACTGGATTTTGTTTAATTTTTGGCTCGGAGAGCCTATATCGAATCCTTAAGAAAAAAATTGGTGCGAGTCTAGCTCCCCCTACACACAAATCCTGTCATACGGGGTTTACATATGCTATCTAACGGAGCTTCAGTTGCTGGATACGTCACTATCAGATAAACCATGTAGCAGCACTGAGTTAAACTCAGGATCCTGAGTCTGTACCTGTGGTGATTTAAACACCGTATTTACTCCCTTGTAATAAACATTCACCTAGTAGTCATAGCAGACGATGCATTATAAGACATGCACATTACAAAATTCTTTAGGGTCTTTAAGCGCTGCAGGGTTCTGCTTAATGCATGGCAATGGTAATGAAGAAACTCCATAATTAGCTTTCTGCATTACTTTATTCTACATTAAACTGAAAGTCTGAGCCTGCAGTACTACAGTACTTTGATTATCCTGAATGAAGTAACCACCTGTTTATATATGAATCTGAATAGCAAACAGTTTGGAGCCTGATCAGACGCCAGGTAACTCGGCGTCTCATCTAGCTCAAAACTGTTTGTAATTTAAATATATGTTTTAGCGTAAACACGTTTATTGGGAAAGAATAACTTATTCTCCACTGTGCAAGAATAATAGGTCCCATTTTCTAAAAAGAAATCAATTTTTTATGGCCATATTTAGCTTATAATTATTGCATAAATTTGATATCTCTAGATAGTAATTATCACCTACAACTGTTTTTAAAATTTTACACTCATATAAATACTAGCAAAACAAACAATTGGAGCTCTTACCTCAAGACACTATCATACAGAGCAAAATGAATAACCATTGTCAATTTGCAAAAAATACAAAACTGCTTGACATACAGTCAAACCTCTCTAAAGTGCAGGACTCTTAAAGTTAGTCTCAAGTCTGCAGGACAGGCTACTAAGCAGCTAGTACGAGACAAAACTATGTAAAGAATTCTGCAATGGACAGTAAGCTGCTTTAAAGATCTCATGTTTCCTGAATGCAAAAGAGAGGTTGAACTGCATAAGAGTATGTCATTCAATATTATTTTTAAAACATGTACAGTATAGTCAAGTTATTGAATCACACAAAGTTTAATTTTGGTGTTTAAGACAGAATGGCAATTAAAAATAACCCTTTACCTGGTAGCCTGTTTCTAGTTTTGAAGACAGATGTTCACTTAAAACAGGTTAAAAGTAAGGCAGAATGTGCTTTAAGGCACATTCTGCTTTACTTTCAGCCTGTTTTACGGTACCATCTGCTAGGATACAGAAAATAGTTCTTATAGTGCATATTTATGAATATGTCTTGTGAAGTGGACCTTCATGTATTTTCTTCAGTGGAAGAATAAATCAAAGGTATATTTATAGAGTAATGGGTTAAAGAAATATGAAAGTAAATAGAAAGCTTCTTAAGAAGCTTTTGCTCAATTTTCATCTTGCAATAAACTGTCACCTGTCTACAACACTCAGTCTTCGATTGTGTGGACTTGCAGGACTTTGATTTATGTAAGTTTTGCCTGTTTCAAGATTATTACAGACAGAATTATAATATATGGTTTATCTATCAACTATGTCTATTTTACTGTTATCAAGATTTTTGAAACAAATAAGAAACAATTAACATTTCATGAAAAGAAATCAATCAAAGAATTAAAAAATTTCAACTACATAACAAAATAAAAAATACAGACAATTCAATATTGTACCACCAAACTATTTTGTGTTTTGAAAAAGTAAAGATAAAAACAGAACAAACCTATACATTTACTACTTTCCTCACCATATCAATAAAGATTACAGTAAATCTCAACCAACAAAGAGGCTTGTCTACTTCAATTTAAGCAAGAGCAGATCTATATCCTCTTGATTTATAGGACATGACAAGGATCCAATTGACATATATACAGTTACACCTTACTATAACAGACATTCGATTAGTCAGGCTTGATTTGTTTTGATTGTTTATTTATTCTCTTCTTTTTTTTTAAGAAAATGACTGCTTAACCATTCACCCATGACCTTTTTCTAGTTTAAAGACAGGTGAATACTTAAAGCAGGTTGAAAGTAAATCAGAATGTGCCTTATTGGCTAATTCTGCTTTCCCTTCAGTCTGTACTACTTATACAACACAATATATTACTAGTACTTCAATATTTAAGACAGGATGTGGCTTTAAGAAGGATAACAGTAAAACAGAGAGCTACTTCCATAGCTTTCTCTACTTTCATCCTGTTTTAGTTGCCGGAAACAAGCCTGTTTTTGAATGACTGTAATAGAGAGATCTCTATGTTCAGTTTTAACTCTTTGAACCCTAGTCACAGATATAATTATGCATCAGTTGCAAACAGTGTACCTGTGAATAGTACACTTGTCTTATGCAAAAATTTAAGATCCAGATCAGAGGATGCCTGAGCCCTCTTATCAGGATCTTAACTGTTTGTCATATTGTAATACATTGACAAAAACAACCATAGATAGTCAAATACAATTGACTTGACCCATTACCCCATAAATACTCCTTTATACACCTTTAATTTATTCCTCCATTGAGAAAATAGTTCATGTTTATACAGTCATGAATATGTACTATAAGAAACATTGTCTATATCTTAGTAGATTCTAACTTAAAGCAGGCTGAAAGTAAAGCAGAATGTGCCTTAAGGCACATTCTGCTTTACTTTCAACCTGCTTTAAGTAGTCACATATCTTCAATACTAGAATCAGGCTATGGGGTAATGGGTTAATAGGGATCTGGAATAATCATTTGTCCATTTGATGTTTTAGGGAGGAATAGGTAAAAGAAGACAGCCATGAGTTTTCTAGCCTCTTTGAACTACAGTCTACATGTTCTTTAGCTCCTGTCATATATTGGCAAACTGGAATCTTTCCTTTACAATGAATGTTCAACCTTTTCACTGTCGGGAGTAAATATAAACTTGCCTTTCCCAACAGTTTGGATTCCGAAGAGAGACACTGAGTAACTAGATGTCTGATTCAAATCTGAACTGTTTGGCAATCAAACTTATGTTTCTACAAAGAAAATGTCAAAAACTCTAAATATGATTAGTATAGCAGATGGCAGTCTTAAGATGACAGTATTTGGATAATGAAAGGACTGTATTTACAAGTGAAGTTGATTGAGTAACCAGTGAGTCTTCATGCTTAACTTTTGACATCATTCTTTGCCATTTAAACGCAAACACAACGCAAATGCATTTCACTAAAATGTAAAAAATGACACTTTTTTTTTAATTTTTAAATTTTATATCTATTTTAGATTTTAATCTAAGTGGCAAACAGTTTACCTGGCATCTGATCTGGCTCCAAACTTTTTGCATTGGAAATAATAATTTTAGCATAAATGCTTTTCTTGGGAAATAAAAACATCTTCTCCATTGTATCAGTCAGTTTTCATGCTTAGCTTTGATTAAGTTTATTGTAAGAACTTGCTTCAGTAAATGTTTTTGCATAAAATGTTAACATGCCTTTTAATTACTTGTATTGAGTGACCACTGAAAATAAGACAAATTTGTAGACTTAGCTGAAAGACTGACTAAAGTAATGCAGATAGCTCCCATTATTGTCCTACACTCTGTCTTTAGAAAACCAAGAATTAGCTGCTTTCAGCAAATTTTTTTACTTGTATAATTTTATCATTAACTTTCTAACAATTTAAGTAGCTATTTTTATCTGTCACAATTGTCATCTGCTACTGTTCTGAAATTAAATTGTCTAAATCTTTATCAATATGGTCAAAGTTTCAAATCTTAATGAGACACCATTTTACTTGGCATCTCATTTGCATACAAATTCTTTGACACTCACAGGTTACAAAGAGTTAAACATAATATGCTCTAAAGAGCAAATGATTGACATAATTATGTTTATCAAGCAAAAATATTCACGTGTTGTTCTTTTCATTTATAGTGAAATTGTGGAGGAGTTTTTTAGCTGCAAAAGGTTTTCTGCTTTACCTTTATCTTGCAGGCTCTAAGCTGTCTACTGTCAATATATATAAACTTTCAGAGAGGGAATGCAGACCAAATTTCAAGCCATCAAAGAGTTTAAACATAAAGTGAAAGAAATTGTTTCCTGATCATTTCATATTATTGGAATGGAAAATATTCCAAGTTTGCCAAACAACTGACCAATAAGAGACACATTGAAAGAGGTTTTTATTTAAAACTTTGATCAGTGTTTACTAAAGTTTTTGTATTCAGCATAATTACAGCTAACCATCACACCTAGTTTAGTTCAAACCTGAGCTAGTGGCCATTCTTTGAGAAAACATACAGGTCCCTTGACACAGGTGACAGCTAAATGAAGGTCAAAAGCTTCTGCCCTATATTAAGCTGTCACCTGTATCTTTTGAAAATCATTATATATCTAAATGAAGGTTTAAATTTGAGCTGAAAAGCCCTATAACTGAGCTAAATTCTGCTTAATATTTACCAAGCTAAGCTGTCAGCTGTTTTGTTTGATGAAAAACAGTTATCCTTTAAGACTGATGCCCATTTAATGCAGGACAAAAGTAAAGCAGAAAGCTCCTACAGGAGCTTTATGTTTTACTTTTACCCTGCAGATTAGATTAACCATGGCTGCAAATTATTTTATAGATCTACTGTGTATTTTATCAATTGAATAGCCACATTACACAGACTGAACTTTATATTCTAGCATGCACATACAAATACATACAGCTACTCTGTCCGCCAGAGGAAAACTCTGGGAAACTTTCTCCTTTCCTCCTGGGCGATCCTTAATAAGTCACACACAAGCTATGTTAATATCATAAGTACTAAACACAGAACAATACTTTACAAAGATGCATACACTCTGGTTGTTTGAAAGCTGAAACTTTGCAGTTAATCCATACATGTAGATATGAGCCGTACCATGACAAAACTTGCCTTATTGCATTGCAAAAAGTGTAGATCAAGGCCAGCCACAGCATCAAAGATGCTGCGGCTGGCCTTGATCTACTGTTTGACACTCACAATCATCTTAAGCACTGTATTATTATAGCAGTATTATCTATGGTACTTGGCAGTGTAGACCAAGCTCAGATTCAGAGCCTATGAAGACAATGGTGCTTGGTCTGTACAATGTTGTAGTGCAATATGGCAGGTTTTGTTATGACACAGATCATATTTATGTACATAAATGTATCTAAAACTTCTCTTGCTAAGTCTAATCGCTCTTTCCAATTTTGCTTAGTGCCGGTAAACGCATTAACTCTTTCAACAATAATTAACTCTAAGTCTCTTATAGGTTATTAGGTTCCCTTGTCGATCTTTTTAGTTACCAAAACATGAACCAGTCTACATAGAATTATGGGTAGTTTAATGAACACAGGTCTAAAGTAGAAAACAGTGCAGAGCAGACCCTAATCAGAGGGCTCCTAAAGGAGCCCTCTAATCTGGGTCTACAATTGTTTTCAAATGTTTTGAGTATATTTTAAACAGGTCCACAGTGTTGAAAGAGTTAATCAAGATGCTGCACAGTGAATTTGTCTGATTTGAAATTCTTGCCTTAAAAGATTATCAATTTTATTTTGATGCATTTTAAAGCTGAACAAATCTACAGGCTATTCAGTTACTCAGCATCTGATTTGGATCAAAACTGTAAAGATTACCGCCATGTCACAATATGCAGGTAAATGACTAATAGACTCATGCAAACATGCCTTCTGTCTATATAACATTTCTGTGAAATTCTAAGGAAAGAAATACACACTGTTAATGGGGGATGTGAGAAACAACATGCAAGGTTTGTTATATATGGGATAACTACAGTGAAGTAGACGTTATTCTTTCCCCGTTTAAAAACATACGAAAAGCAAACACATTGCAAAATTTTTTGGGAAGGACAACTTTTGACAATTCAAACTGTTTGTTTGAATCTGAGAGATAAACAGTTTGGAGCCTGATCAGACGCCAGATTACCTGGCGTCTGATCTGGCTCCAAACTGTTTGCAATGAAAGTAATAGTTTTAGCTTAAAAGCTTTATTGGGGAAGAATAATGTCTTCTCCACTGTAAGAGCTGAAAAATCATTCATAATCTATACAAATCAAAGCTCTGTTTGTGCAATTTTTCACTTTCCACTTCAACTAAAATCTGCTCTCCTAAGAGGAACTATTGAATATTTGAATATCATCTTATAATAGATTTTTAAATTGACTTTTTTAATTTATCTTAGAGTAACAAAGATTATTTATTTAGTTTAACCCATTCCTTCAAAGCAAAATTTCAGTTTATTAGACAGATAAAATGCTTAAAACAGGCTAAAAGAAAGAAATAAATTCCTGAAGAAGCTTTCTGTTTTACTTTCCGCCTGCTTTAAGTAACGACCTGTTGAAATGTAAACAAATTTTTCTATTGCTAACTATCAGAAAAAGGTAGAAACTTGTAAAATTCATGAGGAAACTGTAAATTTAACCCATTACCCCATAACTATCCATTTATACGCCTTTAATTAAATCCAATACTGAAGAAAACAGTTCCAATTGATACAGTATGAATATGTACCAAAAGAAATATTTTCTATATACTAGCAGATGGTAGCTTAAATTAAGCAGATTGAAAGTAAAGCAGAATGTGCCTTCAGGCACATTCTGCTTTACTTTCAACCTGCTTTAAGTGGTAACCTATTGCCAAAATTAGAAGCATGCTATGGGGTAATGCATGGGTTAATACATAGAAAGATTTCACAATGAAGGAAAGGGTTAAAAATATTATTTCAATTTAACACTTACTATGAGTAACCCTTAATATTAACCCATTACCCCATAGCCTGTTTCTAGTTTGAAAGAAAGATGATCACTTAAAGCAGGTTGAAAGTACAGCAGAATGCGCCTTAAGGCCCATTCTGCTTTACTTTCAACCTGCTTTAAGCTATCCTCTGCTAGAATATAGAAAATGTTTCTTATATCTGTGACTGTATAAACTGGAACTATGTTCCTCAGTAGAGGAATTAATTCAAGGCATAAAAAGGCATATTTATGGGGTTATGGGTTAATAGCATTGATTAAACTCAGGGTTGTAAGTAAAAAAGATCATCAGTACTTACATAGTCAAATATCTCATGGCCAGCAAGGTTGAGAGCAATGTAGAAGTCCTCTCCCGCTGTCAGTCCTACATGGGTCATGGCCTCCTGTATTAGATCAAGTCCCTGTTCTGGGCGGTCAAAGGCCATCATCAGAGCCCCTGTGTCTGAAACATTCCTAGCAGCAACCTACAACACAGAGCATTATTGTATTACAAGATGGCTGAATAATTCTCTCCTTGAAAACTACATGTTTTCCCCAATCTCAGTATCTCAAACTAATGCTTTAAAAGTCAAAATTTCTACAGTTGAATTTCATTATATTGAACTCACTAGGTCGAACATAGCGATATTTCAAAGTTCAAATGTGGCTTAGCTATTTTTGAACTCTGAAATATAGACTAGCGGGATTTCAGGAAAAAGGCTCTGTATACAAGTTGAACGGCATTTTTGGGTAAAAGTTGGGAACCGGGCTATTTAACATAATTCAAGTATGCTGAATCTGATTATCCCGGTTCCCAAGCGAATTTTTGAGTTTTTGACTATCTAATTTGCATAAACAAAATGGCCACCAAATGATTATTTTAGACGATTTTTGAAACATGTTCTTAATAACTCTTTTATACAGCGCTACAAAGAGATACGGAAAGTGTCTATATTTATTGGTTTAAGATCAGAGAATGTGAGAAAGATATTTTAAAAGTACTTAGTGGCATACAATGCTTTCAAATATGCAAATTAGCGTCCGCCATTACGGAAAAAGCAATTCCTGTCATTTTCACCCTAACTAGTTAAGCAAATCGAATAAATAAAGCACCCATTGATATGTTTTGAGGGCCAAGCAATGTGTTTAGTGGAAAATAAGGTGTGTTTATGCATGTTACCCACTGCACTATTGTTTCATCAGTGAACATGCTCAGTTTCCTACTGTAACCGCAACGATTCGCATGACAGCAATTTATTTAAAACTCGCAAGAAAATGGTTAGTCTGGTACAATAGAAACGTTGTACTTAAACTAGGTTCATACAAGGTGTATGATCATCATATTGTTGCTGGCATGCACACAAGGCTGTGCATCTTATTCCAGATTTGCGGCATTTGCAACGGTTTGTCCTACATTTCTTCTGGCATGAACATGAAATCATATCCATACAACTTTCTGGAAATGGGCATAGAGACATTAGAATACGTTGAAATCCTATTCTCGAACCACAACGCTGCCATCCCAAATCTTAAGGTGAATGAAGATGACCATACTGCTATGCCATAGTGAGCATTCCTCCAAACCATTGCTTGTTGATAGTGCACACGCATCACGTGGAAACGAAGAGCATCACTTGTTGGTAACATAGCTTCTGGGTTGCCCGTTGTCCACTTGGAGAAAAGTATATGCCTTGTTGCATCAATGGAGTTTGTGTTCTGCACGCCATATGTTCTACAGACAAATGTTTCAGAATCAGAAATGGGTTCCTCTGTGAGATCACCTGCTCCTAAGTTAATGAGTAACTGGTGGTTGTCTTTAAAGACTCTCCAAGCTGAAGTTTTGGTATGATTTGCAATGTAGGACGTAGTGTCGCATCCAGTCAATGCATGAAATGGAATCAGAGCTGTTGCTGAACCTCTGGGTAGCTTATTAAAAACCGCATCAAGAGGTATGTATCACCGTTTTTTGGCCGTTCCAGTCATCATCCAAAGGTGTGCACAACGTGCATGGTTGAAATGTAACACTAAAACCACGAGAACATCAGTGTCCCTCGATGAGACTACAACTGTATTGAACTGACTGTGAACAGCATGTAACACCAACCTAGTGTCAGCTTCTTTACGGGTGCTATCAATTGAGTCGGTGTTGGTATTTGATTACCGAACCTCGAGCTCTTCTCTGAAACCCCCAGCAACTACAATCTCTTTATATTCAGGCGCCTGCGAACTCAATTCTTCTGACAAGAAATGTGCAAGGTCAACTTTGCTCTCAGTGAGGGACAGAAAGTTTGTGCAATTATATGGAAGAGGCACATCACGTACTTCAACTAGGCGTCTTATTGGTCTTGCTGATTTGTACGCCTTGTCCTGGTAGCTCCTTTAATCGATTCTTCTCTATATTTTTTTCTGTCAAACACAACATCTATCCGTTGATAGTTACAGCCCGCTTTTAATACTGCTATTACGTAAGTATCGGCCAAATCACTAAATGGTACAGCATTGTGAGGCTTTCCAAGAGCAACCACCTAAGCTTGTCACTCTTAATATCACTAGAGTATGTTAAATATTGAGTAAGCTTATCTACCAGTAAACATTTGGTTCCTGTGCGGAGTGAATAATCCATTTCAGCAAATGACACAGGGACTAGCAGAAGTTCATGCTTTAGAATAGCTGGCCGGTCTAATGGATGACCCGCTTCGTAAGCTGTAACAAGGCGTCGGAGAATATTTCTGTCTGCTTTCATGGTGATCCGTTTGTCCTTGCTTGTCTTTAGTATCTTTGACCACTTCATACAGCGATGCAAACATTTTGGCATTGCTTTTGGTTAGAGGTGCATGAATTGGGACAGCTGGCTTTTTACCTTGTTCCAATAAAACCATCCTCTAATCAACAAAATTGTACAGCTTGTCCTGTCCGAGTTGTTTTGCACAAAGTAACGAGGTTTGGATTCCCTGTGTTGCTAGATCTTTTGTGGCCAAATTTTGCAATGAAGTTTGTGAAGCAGATGCAAATGCTTTGAATCTCTGGAAAGTCGAGACCAATGTCATTTCTTGATCGTTGTCCCGCTTTTGTCGCGATTTGTTTGCTTCATTGTGAATATATCTACAAACAGGAGAGTTGTTGTACATAGCATGGGTTTGAGTTGCAATGTGTAACCTCAAATTATATGTCAGCGTCCATGTACAAAGTGCTGATGTTGTCTTCGGGATACCAATGAGACCTCCACCTTTCTTTCCAGTACCATTTATCCATTCCATAGCTTGGTCATGGTCTACCTGGTTTAACTTTTAGACAGAACGTTTATAACAAAGTTGCCCATTGTAACTCTGATAACACAGGAGTTGGTTCATTTTAGCTTGGTACACTTGACCCCACCTTGCATAGTTCAGATGACCATACTGCAAAAGGTATGGCAACATCTGACTGAAGGATTGTTTATGAAGGTCCCAGATACCATCTCTCTGAGCACGGGTGAATTGCAGCAACACTGAAACCATGTTCATGTACGTCTATCAGAAAGTGAATTTCACATCATTTGATTTGCTAGCAATGAATCCATTCAGAAGATCGTGAAACTGTTCTTGATTAAGGCACACTATCAGTTCAGGGTTGTCACCAGAAGCCTCGCTATAATTGTATCACGACATTCTTTGTCCGCTTCAATAGCAAATAAGAGTAATGGTGGCAACAACAGCTTTTCCATAGAGACTGCAAGGTGAGTTTATGAGATCTCATGGCCTTGTAATGTATGACTTTCCTTAGAAAACAAGTTAAATGGTATTGAGTGTGTCTAACCCATGAGCCAGAGCAATAATTAAAGGCAAATATCCTACAGCTGTGCACATGTGCTCTGGTTCCGTGGATGATATGGATTGATTGAATACTGTCCAAGAAGGCATTGTGTCAGCGTTTTGACACATCAAGAAAAGAAAAACATATCTGTAGCCTGAGTTTATTTTGCACACCCGCTTTGTATTTCCGGATTCGTGAACCAGGCACGGTTAACAGGCTCCGTGAAGAAAGGTTCGCTTGTGGAGGGATTTACATGGACAGAAAATAATGTATCCAGTATTTCTGGCACCACAAGCATATGCATAGTAAACAGTTCTAGCATCTGAAGTTCAGCATCAGCATGTTGTCCCCTTTGCCAGGTGGCCATTTGGGTTGCATGAAAAGTGTTTTTTCCATCATGTGTGTCGTCAAGTATGTCGATGTTGTCAGTAGTGTAGTGAATAAATTTATTAGCTGGGAAGGTGGGAAAATGGCACCAGCTGCTCGATCCATTGATATCAGGGTGCTCTTAGCTAATGAAGTGTCTACTTGCAACACCTGTTCATAGCTCAAACAGTGACAATCTTTATTGTACAATTCCACTATGTCTTTAGATCGTCTGGCTTAATGTAGAGTATTGGCAATACCAATATGCTTAGGAGTGCATTTCATGCGGCCTCTGATACAGTAAACAATATCCTGTGCAATACTCAGAACCCTGCTTTGGACAACGCCTTCATCGCTGTCAGGACTGCATTCATCTAGTACCTCTTGTCCACTAAAGATTAATCTCTGAAGCAATGCCAATTGTATAATCAATAGAAGACGCTGCAATTATTTGATGACTCGTTTATTTTGTCATGACTGATATCAATCATGTTTTTAAAACAGTAGATTCCTGTTTATTGGTTGTACGCGGGTTCGCAAAGAACGTCTGGCAGTTGTATTGCTACAACTTGCTTCTGACCCCATGGAATCTGTTGATGGAACCCTTTTCAGGCGTTGAATCTTACATTTATCTGTAAAATGGACATAGCACATTTTGTGCCAAACAAGAACCTTATCTTCAACTGAATTGAAAAGATTTTCAAGACGGTCGATCACATTCAATATTTTTAGAGTCCCTAAACTTTCTTCTGGTTCTAGCAGCATCCTTTACTGTTGCAAGTCCATGCTCACTTGCTGTATTAAGACTAGCTTTGAGTGTAGAGGACTGACAGAATATACATACACTATAATTTATAGAAGAGGGTCTCTTTAAAGTTACTACTGGATCCATCGTAATTTCGATGATTTAATGATACCTTCTCAAGAGAAAATCACGTCCGAGCTACACTAAGGCAACTCTAATAATGCAGTATATAGGCAAAGAAGACAAGCCGACAATTCTGTTATGTTTTCTGACCGCTATACAATTAAACTGTCTTATCTATACAAATAATCTAAACTAATATACATGTAGTTCACAACACAGTATACAGACACCTCATTTCTACTAATACATCTCCTTGACTAGTTATATTACTATATAATATGAATTTTTAACTTTTTGTCGCAATTAAGGCGCTAATTTGCATATTCAATAATACTGTAACTCTCGGAATTAATCTGAAATGGCTGAATTATATCTTATGACCATTAACCCTTTAACCAATAGCCTGTTTCTAGTAGTTAAGATATGTGACATATTAAAGCAGGTTGAAAGTAAAGCAGAATGTGCCCTAGGGCACATTCTGCTTTACTTTCAGCCTACTTTAAGTTACTATCTGCTAGTGTATAGAAAATATTACTTATAGCACTTATTCATGACAGTATAAAAATGGAACTATTTCTTTGGCGGATGAATAAAATGAATGCGCTAAAAGTCGCTTCTATAAGGGAAAGGGTTAAAACATATATAGACATCTTATCTGTCAATTTCGATGGTAAAGTTCAAGGTATGGTGTAGAAAATGGTAAAAGTAGAGTGTACAATTAGCAGTTTTGGCGGCCATTTTGTTTATGCAAATTAGATGGTCAAAAACTCAAAATTTCGCTTGGGAACCGGCATAATCCGACTCAGCATACCCGAATTATGCTAAAAAGCCCTGTTCCCAACTTTTACCCAAAAATGCCGTTCGATTTCACATTTTCCATAAATCCCACCTGACTAATAGGGATATGTTCGACTAAGCTAGCTAGTTTGACATTTTTGCATCTGCAACAATTGTTTCTTGTTTTCTACTACTGTTCTAAAATCGTTTTTCTCTAAAGTTGTTGGAAAAACCTGTTTTTGAAGCCAATGCCTTAAATTTCTGTAAAATGAATAACACTGAGTTTAATGAAAAACAACAGTGAAGCAGACAGCTCCATAACAGGAGGTTTCTATTTCTTAAGCCCTTCACTGTTATCATGCTGCCACTTGTTGAAAGACTTTTAATTTCAACCAATAATAACAAACAGTGCACACTATGAAAAGTTTGACTATACACATAAACACTCACTGTACATATAAAACTTAACAATAAGTCTTAGAAAAGTTTTAACTCTGTGACTCACATATAAATCTAATCAACAGGACCATGGCTAAGGAAACCCTAAAATTACAAGAACTGCTAATATTATGCACTCGCACATTGCTACAGCAAAGAAAACATTACCTCAGTATTTGAGTTCTTTCCAATTTAAACAAAATTCAAATGCAAATGCAGTGCAGTAAAATGCAGAAATTTCAATTGTTTATGAAAATTCTGACGATTTTAATAATGATTTTTAGCTGAGTGGAAAGTTTGGGTTTCCCAGAGTATGATCTGGCTTCAAACTGTTTGAAGTGGACATGATGTATTTAGCACAAACACGTTTCTGGGAACGAATAATATTTTCTCCACTGTATAAGAAGATATACAGTTGAACTTCGATATCTCAAACTCGCTTTACACAAACTATCCGATTTGTCGTCACATGAACTACATTAATATTCCATAATCGGTCAAGTCGAACATACCCATATTTCAAAGTTAAAACGTAGCTTAGCCATGTTTTAACTTTATAATACAGGTATGTTCGATTTAACCCAGTTCAAGATATCAAAGTTCGACTGTATATTTAAAGCATTGTGACAAACCTCAAACAGCAATTCATTTGAATCAGTCTATATACTGTATATGAGAGCTCCAGAAAAGGTGAGTATTTCAAATACTAACTAACTATCTAATGTAATGCTTTAAGCCTATATTACGACTACTCATTAGAATCATCTTGAAGAGACCATTCTAATGAGTGGTCATAACATAGGGTTTGGTGGTAGTATTATTACTGTATACCAGTAAAGGAGAAACCGTCAGAAATGTTCAAAATACTTCCTTTTATCTGAAGCCCTGTATGATTAACAATATATAGCAAAATCCTTTATATATATGAGACATGCCATGACAAAACCTGCCTAATTGCATTGCAGTATTGTACAGACCAAGCACGGTTGTCATCACAGGCTCTGAATCTGAGTTTGGTCTACGCTGTCAATGCAATCTATAATACAGCTACATAATCTGCTTTAGATGCATGACATTTTGGATGCCAAACAGTGTAGATCAAGGCTAGCATCCGCAGCTTTGATGTTATGGCTAGCTTGATCTACAGTTTTTGAAATGCTATAAGTCAGGTTTCTCATGGCATGGCTCATATCATGTACACTAAGCATGGGGTAAAATATAACACTATAACTATATACTGGTGGCTGGCAAATAGTATTGGCTAGTAAATAGAAATATGGTAAAACCTGACCAAATCAGTTACAATTCAAAAGAACAAGATCTGACATAAAGAAAATAATTCTTAGGGTGCATATTTTTTACTATATAAATTGAGATTTACTTTCTTCAGTGGAATAATAAATTCAAGGCGTATAAAGGTGTATTTATGGTTTAGAAAGGTGACTAATGCAGGACAACTACAAGTTCCTTTAAGAGCTGTCTGTCTTAGCTAGGTCCTGAATAACAACCCTATATAGTCTTAAATGGACCAGCCTTGATTGCAAACTGAAATTGTCCATTGGAAGTTTCAGGGTATATTGAGAAAGGTGACAGACTAATGCAGTACAGCTGTCTGTCTTAGCTAGATCCCGAATAACTTTAAGTAGCAAGCTGTCTATGTTTTGTAAATGAAAGTTCATGTGAATTTTAATTGATCACCAGCTGTCTTTTAAGCTAGAAACAGACTATTAATATGGGGTATTAAAAGTTTAGACAGATGGCAGCTTAAAATGGGCAGAATGAAAAGTATTTCAGGTACTTTCTGCATTATTTTCATTGTGCAATAAACTATCAACTGTCTTAACCCATTCACCCATAAATACACCTTTATACGCATTTCATCTATTTTTGGTCCGACGGGGATCGAACTCGCCTGGCGACGTAAGCGGGTGTTTAACCCTTCGACTACATCCGCCGGTAAAAGAGCTTTGTGATATAAACTTCAAATATGCCAATGACAGATGTATGTACGCAGACAAAACCTACAGCCCCCTTCCCCTCTCAAGTTTAGCTAGTAGAAAACTTAAACTATAAGTAGGACAACGCTAAATATAGTGATACATATATCCTGATAAAATACAGTAAAAACTCTCTATTATGACCAATAAAAAGAAGGCTAGATGAAGAGAAACGGGATAGCTTAAAGCAAGGTGACAGTAAAACAGAAAGCTCCTTTTGGAGCTTTTTGTTTTACTGTCACTTTGCTTTAAGCAGTCACCTGTCTGAAGCACATAATAATCAACACAATTAGTTGTTTTTATAGAGAGGTTTTACTGTATTGCTGTAACAGATATAAAGTCATGCAAAATTAAGTAAAGGGTTGGCCATCCCATCATACTAGTACAAGACTTATGGCATGTATGTCTAACTCTGGCTTCTTAGAGAGTAAATATGATACATTATGTAATTCAAAATACACAAAATCATACATATATACATGAACCTGATGAAGGCCTAGTGTTAGGCTGAAACATTGTTTAATAAATATCTGTCTACCTTAAACCTGCCTGATGATTGGTTCTACTTTCTATTGCCTCACTTTATATATACATGAAAACAAACTTGTAATAAGTAGTTATGTCAGGAAATGATAAGATGACAGTCTTTTACCCATTACACAATAAATACGTCTTTTTTACGCATTAAATTTATTGTGATCACAATAAATGTTTTCTATACTATTGCAGATGGTAGCTTTAAATTAAAGCAGGCTGAAGGCTCATTCTGCTTTACTTTCAACCTGTTTAAGTGGTCACCTGTCTTCCAAACTAGTAACAGATTATGTGCTAATTTGTAAAGACTATAACCACTCTGTCATGGAGGTCCTTAGAACAAGAACCTCTTGATTGACTGTGTAATTCTCTTTCACAAGCCAGACTTGCTTATGTTACTCAGAGCTCCAGACAAGACAAAGTCGACTAAACATTTTCAACAATTTCTCCTTTATGTTTTAACTAAACCCTATGGTGTAACTACTCATTAGAATCATCTCGAAGTGAAAGTTCTAATGAGCAGTTTCACCATAGGGTTTAATGCAGATATAAAGATTTTAGTTTTTCAAAAACTTGCTTTAACAAATATTCTGGAGCCCTGTTAACCCTTAGCCTGCCACTCACGACTATAGCTCCATATGCAAACAGCTTGGATCCGGATGAGACGCCGAGTAACTCGGCGTCTCATCCGGATCCAAGCTGTTTGACACTCGGACAACATTTTCAGCAATTTTGAGCAACTTTGAAATACTTTGAAACTTGAAGCAGACAAGAAATATAGCAGACGACAATTTATTTGGCGGGCTAAGGGTTAAATACAGATAAAAGGTATTATGAATTAACCCTTCTCCTGCTATTAGCCTCTAATGGTATTTTTGAAAACAGTGAAGACTCAAATCAGACAGCTCCTGATGGAGTGGAGTAATCTTGGAATGCACTGATTTCTTATAAGGGTCTGAAATGAGCGTGCACTCATTCCTTTGGAAAATATTCCTTACTTTATTGCCATTGTAATACAGCGCTCCCTCTCTACAACGACACTCAATGGGAGACAAATATAGGAGCCGTTATAGGGAGAGAAACTGGCTAACATTTGCAAACAGCTTGAATCCAGATCAGACGCGGCGTCTGATCTGGATTCAAGCTGTTTGTCACTTGTCATTGATGTCAAAATGTTCATTATGTAACTTTGAGAAAAACAGCAGGCACCAACTTTAAGCAGACGATATTGCAGCAGTATATATTAAAAGCGTAAGACATAATTGTCTTGTTTAGGGAACTGTGACAATGGTCATTGTAAGGAGGGAATCGTTGTTGGGAGGGCCTCTGTAGGGAGGGAGCACTGTAGTTTAGATGATAAATGTTCATAGCACGTGGGCAGAAGTTTATATTCATGAATATTCAGGAGAAGAAGGATAAATTAACATAAATTCAAAAGATTACATCAGTATTTAAAACTTTGAAATTATAAAATTGCACTTATATAAACTTGTTACAAATGTAGTATGAAGTTTGAGTATTACATGTATATAAAATATGCTCAATTTAAAACAGTTCTCAGGGCTCCAGATAATAGGGAGAAAACAAGTTTCCCAACAATTCTCATTTATGCCTACACTTTACCCTATAGGGTCTCTTCCAAACAAGTTCAGTTGAACTTCGATATCTTGAACTCAGATTGGTCGAACATACCCGTATTTTAAAGTTAAAACGTGGCTATGCCACGTTTTAACTTTGAAATATGGGTATGTTCCACTTAACCGAGCATGAAACAATGCAGTTTATATGTTGAACTATCGGATAGTTCCAGTTAAACGAGTACGAGACATTGAAGTTTGACTATATATGAAATATATGCTCAATTTAAAACAGTTATCAGGGCTCCAGATAATAGAGAAAACAAGTTTTCCAACATTTTCTCATTTATGTCTGCACTTAACCCTATAATGTCTCTTCCAAACAAGCTTAATGAGTAGCCATATCATGAGGTTTGGTGGAAACATAAAGATTTTAGTTTTTAAAATACACCTCTTATCTGGGACCCTGCATTCTATAGTAAGACTGTGTAACAAACTGGGTACAGTCCAATCTGAGATGAGTGACACCTCAATGAAGACACATGGAAATCTCTTAACTCATTTACCCCTGAAACTTTAAATGGACAATTCCAGTTTACAATTAAATTTAGTCAATCTTTTAATAATAAGGGTGGTTTTAACATTATTTTACAAAATGACAAACAGTGTAGATTCTGATCAGAGGGCTCCATAAAGAGTCCTCTGATCAGAGTCTACATTGTTTGCATAGGACAAGTGTAATCTTTAAAGGTATATGCTTTGTTCATGACCAATATGCATCTTTACACATTTAATTTATTCCTCCACTGAAGAAAATAGTTCCATTTTCGGACAGTCTATTTATGTATAAAAAAATAAATATTTTCTATTTTCTAGCAGGTGGTGGCTTAAAGCACATTCTGCTTTACTTTCAACCTACTTTAAGTGGTTAACTACCTTCAATACTATAGCATTAAGTGGCCACCTGTCTTTAAAGATCACCAAACATCTTTATTCATTGGTCTCTTAATACAGGTTTGACTGTATTATGGTAGTTTGAAACAAATAGCATAAACAAACATAGGATTGGAGTTAATGGCTTTCCATGCAGTTTCATTAGAAATGTCGCTATCAACAGACTGACTTTTATGTACAGTGGAATAGATGATATTCTTTCCCATTTACACAAAATGAAATGCAAACCAATATCAATAAAACATAGAAACTAACAGCTTCTTCTTGAAAGCATGGATGATTCATTGTAATCTGAGTTGCAAACAGGTTGGAGCCTGATCAGATGCCGGGTTACCCGGCATCTGATCTGGCTCCAATCTGTTTGCAATTAAAATAATTGTTTAAGCATTAAACATGTTTATTAGGACTGAATAACATCCCCTGCACTGTAGTACATCCACACCAAGACTCGCAAAGTATATTGTGTGTGCATGAGAATTCAAGAGTCCTATTACCCCAGTGCCTCAAGGACTAACCCTTTCTTGGCTTGCATTGACACTTACCCTTTCTCCTTTCTTATTGGCAACAACCTAAAAGTCAGCAGCAGACACTAACATGTACCTCCATACAATGTACAATTAAACCTTGGTTATTTCATAAGTTTTTTTATCCATAAACCTGGTATGGTATGATACATAGGCATTCGGCCCGTTGGCTATGACACTACCCCTAGCTGCTATAACCCCCCTCCACCACGACCAAACGTGGATAAAATACCCTAAAATCTATCCATACATTCAATAATCATCATAAAAGAACATTTCCTGAAGTTTCGTGAAATTAAAAAAAAAAATTTTTTTTTGCTAATTTATAAGTAAAATAGTAAAGGCTGCCATGAAAAAGCGCCTTGCAGAAGCAACCCTCAAGTTCCCAACCCTGTCATTTTGTCAAATCTTGGACGATCTGGACAGATGATGGCTCATTGTTTACAGCAAACAGTTTTCTTTGACGATAATTGGTAAAAAATTCAAAGCAATCGGCGAACACGCGCATGGGGACTAGAAGGGTGGGGAGACCCCTTATTCGGAAACCATCTGTCACGCAAAATTTTCCCAAACAAACGACTGGTTGCCCAGTCAAACTATTATCATTCTAGCGAACCCGAGAACCAGCTTCAAAGCAGGAAATGACGCAAAAGTCAATCGCCTCAATTGGTCGTATTCGAATCAGGACAACTACCACGTTAGTTGGACGTGTTGTCAACAGGTTCTATTCGAATCACCACTTGATGTTTTCCGTTGACAAAATGTTGTCAAACCATCAAATTGTTGACCACAATTTCGATTCGAGTCGGGTCAAAAACGTTGTCATCAGTAAATCTTCGAGCATTTGCTCCGCCTAGTTTTCGTTGACAACAAATTGAATGATTCGAATACGACCAATGATATCATATCCGTTTGTCAACCGAAACTAAACGAAAGTTATCTAGAAATTTATTTCGTAACAGAAAATGCTCATTTACCGATAATTCAAAAGGTATTTATTATATATTTCATTTTCTATTAATTACCCGTACCATGGTGTAATGCATGGTCGCAAATGCACTTGTTAATCGCTGAATCAGTGAATGACTGACGAACAAGTCCAAAAATTAAGGTGACAGAAGGATTCCGATATAAGGTGCCTATCGAACTTTTTATTTCTTCACTTGTGCTCGTGTCTTGCTTGGGCTGTGAGCTAACTTTCTTTGAACAGAACTGTTAAATGTAAATAATTAGCCATCATTTGTCAAAATCGGCCCAAAAATGACAAAATGACAAGGTTGGGAAGTTGATGGCCCTGAATACACATCCACCTTCTCATTGTATACATACATGATACGAAAAAAAATAATTTTTTTTTGAAACTTCTTGAAACTTCTTGAAACTTCTTGAAACATTTGTTAAGGATGTTTGTTGAACATATGGGTGTATTTTGACTCATTTTGAAAGATTTATGGGGGGTAGCAGCGAGGGGGGGGGGGGGGGGGGTCATAGCTTACGCGCCGAAAACCTGTGGTATGATATGCATGAAGGTTCATGACTGAGCAATACAACACAGAAGGCTATATCACAGTATTGCAATTTGCAATTAGGTCTAACTTTTTGGGAAAACAAGATTTGTTTGTGACAGTGTTAATTATATTCTCCCTGATGTGATTATGACCTCTTAATGACCATGACCAAAGTTGTACTGAGCTCAAGAACTTCTTGAGTTGAGTACATATGCCTAATATGAAGTCTATATCGCATGTATTTACAAAGTTAAAGAGTCAGCCTATTTGACCTCTAAAGGAGTTCTAAATGACTTTGAAATTTGTTGGAAATAACTCATGCTGTACTTAGCTCAAGAGTTTCTTGAGTTATGTACACATGCCATGAAGTCTCTACCACATGTAGTTCCAAAGTTATTGCAAAGATTAAAGTTGTGGACAAACAAACTGACAGACAGTGCAAAAAGTGCCCCTGACTAAGTTGTACATTGTATTGGTTTATTTCAATATTAGAATTTTGCGAGCAGAATTAATTTAATATACAAATGTTAGAATTATTGGAAATATACTTTTATATTGCAATTTCAATGTATTTATATAATGCATGTCTAAGAATATATACACAACAGCTTACATATACACATGAAATATTTTGATACTAAAATCAGTTCATACTTAAATACTATGTTTTCTCTTTGAGACAACTCTAATGAACAACCTCAACATTACAAAGGTTTTTAAGGAAATATTAACGAGAACATTTTGTAACTCCTTTCAAAGAGATGATTCTAGTGAGTAACATACAGTAAAACATCTCTATTACGACCACGAAAATGAAGGCTAATTGATTGTATAAAAGACAGGTGACAGCTTAAAGTAAGATGACAGTAAAGCAGAAAGCTCATAACAGAATTTTGCTTTACTGTCAACTTGCTTGAAGCAGTCACTTGTCGTAAACTCCTAGTAATTAACACAATTTAGTGGTCATAATTGAGAAGTTTTTCTGTAGTTTTTTAGTGGTGACAATTTTCTACTGGCGATCATTCTATCAGTGGTACAGTGTTACCTCCTTAACACCAGAACTCTCAGAAAACAGAACAAATTTCCTGCCCAAAACATACGTTCTACCTGGTCACTAAGCATTCAAAAGAGATGCATATAGAGCTCTAAAGACAGGCAGTTGCTTAATGTAGGATAATAGTAATGCAGAAAGTGACTCAAAAGGACTTTCTGCAATACTACAGTATTACATTAAGCAGGCACCTGTCTCAAATGACTTGCAAGTCAAATTCTTGTGAACTGTTGATAAAAAATCCTTATCTGCAAAGCTATCTAAATTAATTATTGTGCTTCTTCTGGAAGGGTTCAGTTTGAACAAGTTTTACTGTACAGTAGAGCTCTGAAACATGTCTATATATTCCTTCACATTATTGCCTGACAGAATAATGGTTAAGGTTGAGGACTCCTAATGGGACAGAACCGAAATTGGCACTCTACGTAGGGTAATCAGCAATTCTCGTCAAATGTCATCCGGTTCTGAATCATACTAAAGCATGGTTTGGAACAGACAGACAGTTGAAGAGAATGGCTGATCATTCTCCGTAGGGGACCGATATTGAAAAATATTGACCCAATCTCATTAGTGGTCCTCAGCCTTAAACGAAAACGTTAATTTCTACTTACCCCATTTTTGTTCACAATAGACTTGATGATGTCATTATAGATTGCAAGCATTTGTGGTACAGCCTGTAAAAAAAAAAGCAATGATATAACCCTTTATTCATTCATCCACAAAAGAAAACAGTTCTAATTTATACAGTCATGAATTTGCAACATAAGAAATACCTTCTTTATTCTAGCAGATGATAGCTTTAAGTTGTCTTTGATCTTCAAAACTAGAAACAAGTTAACCTTTTCCCCCATAAAAGCGACTTTCAGCGTATTTGATTTATTCCTCCGCTAAGGAAATTAGTTCCAATTTATACCATCATGAACATTTACCATGTAAATAATTTCTATATCATATCAGATGGTAGTTTAAAGCAGGCTGCAGTTAAAGCAGAATGTGCCTTAAGGTGCATTCTGCTTTACTTTCAACTTGCTTTAAGTGATCACCTGTCTTCAAAGTTATAAACAGATTATTGGTTAAGGGGTTATGAGAAAAGCATAATATGGCAAGATGGCACTTCCTGATTTACTTTCGATCTGCTTAAACAATCACCTGTCTCCAAAACTAGAAACAGGCTATGAGGTAAAAGGTTAAAAGATAGCTAAAACAGAACCAATTAAAACATACTGTGCTTTGACCTCAGTCACTTGAAAGAGGATGAAATATATGTCTGTAATACCTGTGGAGGCTTTATTGAGAGACTTTCTGCTTTGCAATAAGCAACAATCTGTCTTAAGCACTAGAAGAAAAAGCATTTAGCTTGTGAATTCGAGTTTTTACCCTGTGACATGTTGCCTAAAATTTATAACATTTCTTATGAACATAATCAACAGCTTTTGCATGTACATATATGATCATTATTTTAACCCATTACTCCATATATACACATTTTACGCCTTTAATATATTCCTTTATTATATGCCTTCGATTGATATCGAGCGTTTCCGCGTGTATCTGCAGAGTAAAATACAAGAGTCTGTATCAGCCACCTTGTATCAGCCACTTTGTATTTTACTCTGACATCGCTTTCGATTTAACGTGACGTCATTTACGTACATGTACGAGTGCCGCGTTATTCTTTGTGGCATACAAAACTTCTCGTTCTGCCTCAAATAACTAATAAATTTTGGATGTAAAATGATTTAAACAACTATTTAGTTGTTTCTGGTTTGTATTCAATGCATATAATAAACACATTACCAGTTGGCAGTGCGCAACAGAGTGTTGCATTTAGCTCTCGACGTTTTTGGCGGAAACAACCGATCAGACTCGCGCCAAGGCGCTCGTCAGATCGGCTATTTCCGCCAAAACCATCTCGAGCTAAATACATCACTCTGTAACGCACTGTCAACTGGTAATGTGTATTTATTGAAGAAAATAGTTCCAATTTATACAGTGATGAATATGTATCATAAGCAATATTTTCTATTTCCTAGTAGATGGTAGCTCGAAGCTGGATTAAAGTAAAGCAGAATGCACCTTTAGGTGCATTCTGCTCTACTTTAAATCTGCTTTGAGTGGTCACCTGTCTTCAAAACTAACAACATGCTATGTGTTAAAGGGTAAATAAGTGATTCTCACCTCTTTAAGTGGTTTCCCAGGTTTGGGCACAATCATGTATTCCTTAACACATGAGGACTTGCCAGGGGATGCCCGCCCACTCTGGAATATGGTTACCATGGGCTGTGGTAGGCGGTACTCTCTAGGATTCTGAGGGGTAAACATAAAAATATTTCAAAGAGATGCAAATATTCTTACATGATGTATTTAACTGATTAAAATTAAGCATAAATGATTTCTGTTACATACCAAAAATAGCTTTGCAATGTAATTTAAAGAAAAATCCTAAATAGAAAAAATAGGAGTAAAAATAATTATAAACTGGATTGTCCTTTTGAAGTTTCAGGTATCAATGGGTAAAAATGAATTTCAGGTTGAGGAAGTTGCTTAGCCCTCGGTCGTATATTATAGAGCTTTTCAGTTGAGTCCAAGCATTTAATTGGTCAGATTTGAGCCTCAAGAGACATAGAAGTTATAGGCATTTTTCGAAACCTAAACACAGATTTCGAAACCTAAACGCGGGCCCTAAGTTCAAGGTCAAGGGGTCCAAATTTTTCTGTGCATGGAAAGGTCTTGTCCATATACACACACATACCAACTATGAAAGCAATACCTCAAGGGACATAGAAGTTATAGGCATTTTTCGAAACCTAAACACAGATTTCGAAACCTAAACACGGGCCCTAAGTTCAAGGTCATGGTCACAGGGGTCCAAATTTTTCTGTGCATGGAAAGGTCTTGTCCATATACACATACATACCAACTATGAAAGCAATACCTCAAGGGACATAGAAGTTATAGGCATTTTTCGAAACCTAAACACAGATTTCGAAATCTAAACGCGGGCCCTAAAATCAAGGTTAAGGTCACAGGGGTCCAAATTTTTCTGTGCATGGAAAGGTCTTGTCCATATACACACACATACCAACTATGAAAGCAATACCTCAAGGGACAAAGAAGTTATAGGCATTTTTCGAAACCTAAACACAGATTTCGAAACCTAAACGCGGGCCCTAAGTTCAAGGTCAAGGTCACAGGGGTCCAAATTTTTCTGTGCATGGAAAGGTCTTGTCCATATACACACACATACTAACTATGAAAGCAATACCTCAAGAGACATAGAAGTTATAGGCATTTTTCGAAACCTAAACACAGATTTCGAAACCTAAACGCGGGCCCTAAGTTCAAGGTCAAGGTCACAGGGGTCCAAATTTTTCTGTGCATGGAAAGGTCTTGCCCATATACACACACATACCAACTATGAAAGCAATACCTCACAGACATAGAAGTTATAGACATTTTCTTAAAATTGTTTACGCCGTTCACGACGACGCCGACGACAGCGACGACTACACCGGGGGTATTGCAATAGCTTGTCATGTACTTTGTACAGGCGAGCTAAAAATGTACTTTTCGCAGGTACACTGTTTGTAAATGATGCATATACACATGAATAAATTACCGATAAGAGTTTATGTTTTAGCCCAATATCCCATTAATCCCCCTTTTTACACATTTAATGTATTTCTTCATTGAAGAAAATAGTCCCAATTTATAGATTCAGTACCATGTGCTACAAGAAATATTTTAAATATCCTAGTAGACCAGGAAGCTTAAGGCAGACTGAAAGTAAAGTAGAATGCGCCTTCAGACATCTTCAGACATTAACCCTAGTCACGCATATATGCGTCATTTGCAAACTGTGTACCTGAGAATAGTACACCTGTCCTATGCAAACAGTGCAGAACCAGATCAGAGGGCTCCTAGCCCTCTGATCTGGATCTTCACTTTTTGTCAAATTACAATATATTGTCTAAAAACAACCCTGAGTAGTCGAAATGTACTATACTAAATTGAGAACTGAAATTGTCCATTTTAAGTTTCAGGGAGGAAAGAGTTAAGTAGTCACCTATCTTCAAAACTAATAACAGCCTATGGGGGTAATGGGTTAAACAAGTATTTTTGGTGTGGATGTAACTGTATGACCTAATAGTTATGACTTACTGCTCCAAACTTAAGGGCTGCTATGTATTCAAACAGTTCTGATTCTGTCACGCTGGCACCTGCTCTGCAAACAGCCATGCTCACGGCCCCCACACAGGAGCTTCCACATAACAACTTTTCTTTTGGCTCATCAGGAACAATAACGACTGGTGCAGCTCCCTTACCGCCTTTGCCTCTACCAAAATAAAATTCCTTATTCATTGGAAAAATGTTTGATATTTGATCATTTCTTCTAAATACATGTTTTTAGGTTGCCTTGGATTCATCACTGTATAAAGTGGAATTTATTTATTTGGTGCATTAATAAGTTAAAGGTGTAAAAAGGTGCATTCATGGAGAAATGGGTTGAGATGCCTCTTCCCTGTCTTGATGAATATAGTCAAATCAGTCATTGTTGCTAGTGTTAATATAAGATGGCAGCATAAGGCAAGATGAAAGTAAAACAGAATAGGAGATTTCTGCTTTATATTCATTTTGCTTTAAGCAGCCGCTTTTGTAGTACTATAAAATGTGATACGAATTAGATATACATGTAGTTGACTTCCATTGTTGGCTATATATGAAGGTAGCAACAATAACCATGTTTAATTTTCAAAAGTAGATTACTAGTAATGGAAACTCAACACTTAGAACTCGCTTAAGTTGAACTTACCCCTATTTCATAAGTTTATTTTTTATTCCTTGATCTCAATTAAGTCAAATATATCTGTATTTCAAATGTTACAATGCATTTCTAAAGTTAAAGGGAGCTCAAATCATCACAGCTTCATTATTTTATATTTGACAAGTAACCAGCTTACATTACTGCCCTTTGAGAGTGTGTCCCACTTTTTATTTTCAAATTATGACAAATACTGTATATGTATATATATATATAGACCTTGGTCAGAATACTTTTTCATGGGCCCTCTGATTTGGGGCTAAACTATCTACACATTTTGTAAATACTTGGAACCAATACTGTAGGCTAAATGGAATCATAACAAGAAAAAAGCAGATTTCACCAAACCATTTTAAGACTTAGAAATAAAGAACAGTTCTTGACACCAAAGTCTATTTCTAAATTAATTTCTAAACACTAATGTATAAACCTTTTCACCAGCCAACAAAGTACATTGTACTACATTCTATAGACTGAAAACATGGATCCATACAACCCAGGGCCCCGTTTCATAAAACATCTTACAACAAATGTTGTCGTAAGTCAAAACTTTAAAATACATTTAATCTCTAATTTCTTTATCTAATCCTGTCTTGTGACATCTTTTTGGAATCGTCTTTTCAAGACGATTCCAAAAAGATGTCACAAGACAGGATTAGATGGAGAAATAAATAATAATTGAGAGTTTTATAATCTGACTTACGACAACATTTGTCTTACGAAGTTTTATGAAACGGGCCCCAGGTGTGTAACTAAAACCTAGAACCAGACTATCAAACTGTTCAGCAACTTAATTGTTCCCCAAAAACCCAAAATTTTTTATGATCTTGATAAAAAAAAGCTTTCATTAAAAGTTGCCAAAATTTAATGCAAAAAGTGACGCTTTTGAAACAAGCCTATAAGGATTAAACATGGTACTGAGCTGATATATAGCTGACGTTAAATACATGTACTTATGGAAGGTCTTAAATTATTGGCACACACAACATGACATAGTTCTACTCTGTATATAATTGTAACAAAACCATATCCCAAGTTATTAATTAACTAGAATAAATACTTGGGGAAGGGGAGGGGGACTGGAGATGTGTGCAAAGGTTTTCAGCTTAGTGCAATAATAACTGCCTTATCCTACAAGGAAACATCTTAACTGTTATCCTTTCCTCCATAGCCAAAAGAACAAACTACTAGCTGTATATCCAAATATTTTAAAGGCATGAAATCACTTTAAGCAGGGTGAAAGAAAAGCAGAGAGCTCCATCAAAGGCTTTCTGCTTTATTTTCATCTTGCTTTAAGTTGCCACCTGTACCCAACATAAAAACTAAAAATTAATCTTGGTACTTATGTGGAGGAGTAGGTAGGAGCACACTAAGGTGCTTTATTATGCGGAGGAAAAGGTTAAACCATTACCCAAAAGCTTAGTTTTGAAGACAGGTTACCACTTAAAGCAGATTGTAAGTAAGGCAGAATGCGCCTTAAGGCGCATTCTGCCTTACTTTCAGTCTGCTATAAGCTTCCATCTGCTAGAATATAGAAATATTTCTTGTGATACCTATTACAAATGTATAAATTAAAACTCTTTTCTTCAGTCAAGGAAAAAATCAAAACCGTAAAAAGGCATATTTATGGGGTAATGGGTTAACCTTCTGCATGCTATATTGGGCAGATTTGTGATTACTATTGCAAACAATTCAGGTCCAGATGAGAGACCAAGTATGTTGGCATTCCATCATAACCCAAACTGTTTGACAGTTGTAATGATATTTTATGATCAATAGCAGATTAATAAATTATGAGAATGGTTGCAGAGGACAATTACTAAAAGCTTACTGACAAATCCAAGGCTCCAAATGAGAGAAATCCAGCATTTTCTCACTCATTTCAGCACAATATCCTATGGTATAACTACTCATTAATATTCTAAAGAACAGTGACACCATAGGGTTTAATGCACAAATAAAAATTTTAGTTTTTTAAATACTCCCCTTATCTGGAGCCCTGCAAATCAGTGATAACATAAATCAAACTTATACAGCAAAACACTGCTATTATAAACCATCAAAAGAATGTTGATTTTACAGGTCAATCTGGTTACAATTAAGCAACCATTCATAGAAGTCCATTGCACTACCCTTGATAAAAGAGATTGCTTAATGCAAGGTAAAACTAATGAGGAAAGCTCTTATAGGAGCTTTATTTATGTCTATCTTGTATTAAGCAATCACCTGTATTCAGAGCTTTTCATTCCATTTCAATAAGTGTTCGATCCAAGATGGACTGTAGTCTTTAATACATTCTTAAAACATGGTTAGAGTAAAATAGAGCTATATATGCTCCAAAATCAGCTTTCTGCTGTTATTTCATTCTATTATCTTTAGCACATTGTGACAATAAATGAGTGTTTTTTTCTGAGTAACTTTACACCATGTTATAGCAGCATTCACGTTAACTCTTTCCTCCCTGAAACTTTTAATGGAAAATTCCAGTTTCCATTTTAGTCTAGTCCATTTCTAACTTTTAAGGTATGTTTTTGCCAATGATTGGCATTATAACAAACAGTGAAGACCCTGATCAGAGGGCTCCTTTCGGAGCCCTCTGATCTGGCTCTTCACTGTTTGCATAGGACAAGAGTACGATTCACATGTTCACTGTTTGAAAATAACGCCTATATGCGGGACTAGGGTTCAAAGGGTTAAAGTGTATCTTAATGTACTTTTTCATCATAGCATTAAATCAAAATGACATTGTACGTTTCATCTTATAATTTCTTACCTTTACCAGTCTTACCGTAACC
Source organism: Gari tellinella (assembly GCA_922989275.2). Lineage (NCBI taxonomy): Eukaryota > Metazoa > Mollusca > Bivalvia > Cardiida > Psammobiidae > Gari > Gari tellinella. Next base: position 56,306,388 of record OV277866.1, read on the forward strand.
CTTTGAACCCTAGTCCCGCATATAGGCGTCCTTTTCGAACAGTGTACATGTGAATAGTACACTTGTCCTGTGCAAACAGCTAAGACCCAGATCAGAGGGCTCCGAAAGGAGCCCTCTGATCAGGGTCTTCACTGTTTGTCATAATGCCAAACATTGACAAAAACAACCCTTAAAAGTCAGAAATGGACTAGACTAAAATGGAAACTGGAATTGTCCATTTAAAGTTTCAGGGAGGAAAGAGTTAAATCAAATTGACATTGTACGTTTCATCTTATAATTTCTTACCTTTACCAGTCTTACCTTAATTACAAACTATTGTTTTCAAACTATTTACGAAACAGTTGTAGCAGCTATTTCTTTACTAACCTTTTCCCATATAGATTTATGCATTGATTTCAGGGTAAAAGACAGGTGACTGCTTTAACCTTCTAATTTCATTTCTAACAGTAACGATCCAGATGAGATGTCCATTATCTTGGCATCTCATCTGGCTCTATTCTGTTGACATTTTGATAATTTCTGAAAAAAAAATGCAGATAAATAAACTATAAATTTGTTTCAGGCCACAATATTTACAGACAACAAGTACAGAGTTAAAGCTTAAAGAGACTGAAAGTAAAGCATAAATCTCCCTGAGGGAGATTTCTGCTTTTCTTTCATTCTGCTTAATGCAGGAATGGGTCAGAAGTTTCCAACAGCTCTATATAGGGACAGGGCAGAAGCATGCACACGAGGAAAAGGTAATGGAAAGAAAAGGCATACTTTTGTATTCATGAGGGAAAGGGTTAACAAGATTGAACAATATGTCTTGCTAATAGCTCATGCAAGTCAGATTAATAGTGAAAATGAACCCTTTCCCCCATAGCAGCACCTTTGAGCACATTTAATTTATTTCTCCACTGAAGAAAATAGTTCCAATTAATACAGTCATAAACATGTACTTTTAGAACTATTTTCTATATCCTAGCAGATGCAAGCTTAAAGCAAGCTGAATGTAAAACAGAATGCGACTTAAGTCGCATTCTGTTATTCTTTCAATGTGCTTTAAGTGGTCACCTGTCTTGAAAACAAGAAACAAGCTATGGGATAAAGGGTTTAACTGCATTTTCTTGTAACCAAAAAACTCAAATACTCATCAAATTCAAAACTGATTTTACAATAAAAATGGATAATAATAAATTGTGAAAAACAAACAGATATTTTATTTCTAAATACGAAACTGGTTTAAAATTTACACTTGATAAATACATAGCAATTTGAAATGAAACAACTGAATTTTACAGTAAAATTTAAAATAGAACTAAGAGGAATACTAACTGACTTTTGTAAATTGATGCTATATAGACTAGAACAGATGGGTTAAGCAAATTGGAAGAACTTTGCTAATGTGCTCTAAGAATTATCCAGTGTAAAAAATTCAAAGAAACTAATGCTTACGACTTTGCCTTAGCCTTTTTATTTCCACTTGAAACGATAAACAAAACTTGTGAAACAACATAAATAATTATCTGCTTTAACTTGAGTTACATAATGTTTTTTTATATAACAAATACATTTTATGATCAGTATACTGTACAGTAAAATCCCTCTATTAAAAATAAGGCTAATTATTTGTATAAAAGACAGATGACAGTTTAAAGCAAGGTGACAGTAAAACAGAAAGCTCCTACAGGAGCTTTCTGATTTACTGTCACCTTGCTTTAAGCAATCACCTGTTCTTAACCCCCAATATTTAACATAATTTAGTGGTCGCAATAGAGAGGTTTTACTGTACATGTAAGAGCTCCATCATAGGAAACCAGACTGATCAAGGACTCTAACCCCTCACTCCATACATTTGCATTTTAACACATTAATCTATTCCTCTTCTGAAGAAAATTGTTAAATTTTATACAGTCATGAAAATGTATCATAACATATATTTTGTATTTTCTAGCAGATAGTAGATTAAATCAGACTGAAAGTAAAGCAGATTTTACCATAAGGTGCAATCTCATTTACTTTCAACCTGCTTTAAGTCAGGTAACCTATCTTCAATACTAGAAATAGGTTATGTAGTAAAGGGTTAAACCTTCTAAAAAGTTTGAATATAATACTGTAGATGCAATTGATTGTCGAACGCTGTAGATCCTGATTAGTTGCCGTGTCTCTGACGATTTACACTGTTTGCAATGCAGTTTGTCTGGTTTTCTTATGGCACATCTCACTAAACACAAGCTATGGGGGAAATGATAAGTGAATAGACATGAATAATGCACTCGAAACTCCTTCTATTTTGCTGTTTTACTTGTTGAGTGGACAACAACCATTAGCTGTGATGCGAAAGCAGCACTATAGCTTGACACATTTATCAATAAGCTCAAGATAAGGGGAGTATTTCAAAAACTAAAAACTTTATTTTTGCATTTAACCCTATAGTGTTACTACTCATTAGAATCATCTCTTTGAGACGATTCTAATGAGTAGTTACACAAAAGGATTTGGTGCTGAAATGAGTGAGATAATGTTGGATTAGTTCATTTACTCCCTCTTATCTGGAGCCCTGTATAATAATCATACAACTGATACCCTGCGTCATCCAAAGCCGGGGCATTTTGCTGCATCCTCGACAGTGCTACCCTACTTTTAGCCCGACTAGGGGCTCTCTTAGATACGGCTTTCCCACGGTCTTTGCCAGACACTTCTGGCAGTGGAGCTAGTTTGTCCGGGGATTCAATCTCTCGGTCTCTTAAGATAGTTCAAAATCATTGTAACATTATGGGCTACATGAAATATCATGGTTTTCAGATTCTTTCTTAAATGTAAATCTGATAAATTTAACAATTTCTAAACAATAGATATGTACTAATAACAGAAGAAGGGTTAATCTTTAATATCTGTAAGTACATACTTGATTAAGGAAAAAGTGAGGTGGATCTTGTATTAAGCAATCACTAATAGAATATCCATGGGTTTTCTAAAATATGGATGTTTGCTTTCTGCATTGATTTTACCATTAACTATTTAACCTAAAGCCTATTTTCTAGTTTTAAAAACAAATGACCACTAAACTCAGGTTAAAAATAGAGCAGAATGCACCTAAGGTACATTCTGCTTTACTGTCAACCTAACAGCTCTAAGCTGCAATCTTCAAAGATATGCATGCATATTCACCACTGTTTAAAGTGGAACTATTTCCTTCAGTGGATGAATAAATTACAGGCGTAAAAATATGTATCCATTGAGTCTAATCACACAAGATAGTCTGTATCTAACACTATATCACAAGTGAGTTACTGTTTTAATTTATGCTGCATTATAATTCAGTTTCCTATAGAATACATCCAGTGAAACAACTTACTTTCCCCCTGACTTGGGTTTTTCTTTGCTCAGAGCACTTCCTGTCTTTTTCTCTGTCTCATCACTTTCCTCTGTTTTCTCTCGTTCTTCTGCTTCTTTGGCCAGTCTTTCATCTTCAGCTTTCTTGAGATCACTAAGCAACTCACTAAAGTTAACATAAGTTTGTATCATTTTTATATTTCATAGGACTGGTCTGTTCAGTGTTTCAGACAGGTAGTTTACAACACAATTAACCTAAAGCAGGCACTATTAGTAATAATGAAACTATTATTTCCAATGCAAACAGTTTGGAGCAAGATCAGAAGCCAGGTAACCTGGCGTCTGATCAGGCTCCAAACTGTTTGCCACTCAGATTAAAATAAATAATCAGAACTGTCGAAAAAATTATATTTTTCTACGTTTTATTGCGATGCATTTGCGTTTAAACGGGAAAGAATACGTTTTCTCCACTGTAGTAGGAGCCTTCTGCTTTACTGTTTTCTTGATTTAGTGTTTCCATCTGTATTGAACAAAATCAGATGGAGGAACAGTTAAACTTATTCATAGGCGTTTATGCTGAGGAAGTAGTTAATAATCATTAGTCCTGCATGAATTTCAACACAAAGTATATCCCTTGTAAAAAAGTTGCTTCAAACCTGATAATGCTGTCTGCTTCTTCTTGTTTAGTGGGATCCAGTCCCTGTAATCTGTTGTTGATATCAGTGTTGAGATATTTTACAGCGGCTGTTACATTTTCCTCCCTCTCTTTATCCTCTTCGTCTTTCTCCTCTTGTTTGGCTACCTCCAGAACCACTGGCGGTGCACTAGGATACACTGTGGAGCTGACAAGCTGAAAATTTATATAGCCTTTTACTCAATAGCTTATTTGTAGTTTGAATGACAGGTGATCACTTAACTCTTTCCTCCCTGAAACTTTAAATGGACACGTCCAGTTTCCATTTTAGTCTAGTCCATTTCTGACTTTTAAGGGTTGTTTTTGTCAATGTTTAGCATTATGACAAACAGTGAAGACCCTGATCAGAGGACTCCTTTTGGAGCCCTCTGATCTGGGTCTTCACTGTTTGCACAGGACAAGTGTACTGTTCACATGTTCACTGTTTGAAAAGAACGCCTATATGCGGGACTAGGGTTCAAAGGGTTAAGGGTGTATCAATGTCATAAGCGAATTTTTCAAAGTATTAAACTTTTTTTCTATCATTGTTTTTTTGGAAGAGCTGTTTATGATGAATGAAAAAATGAAAAAAAATATATATGGTGGTGTCCTTTTTTTCGAGCTACAGCGATTTGAAAAAGGTATGTCAGATTTGGATTTTTTTCTCAAATTTTACCCATTCAGAGTACAAGCTTCATTAAAATCTATTTCAAAACAAAACAAACATGGTAATTTGGGGTTTCATTATTTATTTGATGTCTATGGTGGTATTTTCACATATAGAAACCAAATTTAGACAAAGCAGGCACCTGGTTTGAACAATAGGATCCTTGAATATCAAAAATATGCTTTTTATAGGGCATGATTTTATTAGATTTTTTATTTTATGATAAAAAGTTAAAAAGTTTGAAAATGAAATAGTTCTAGTATTAAACTTTTTCTTATATTCTACCAGATGAATGCCCATGCTAAGGCAGTTCAAAATATGAAAAGAAATTGAAAGGTCAGTGTTGAAAATTTCGAGTTATTAAGGTAAAAAGAGTTATCTCCCTTTACAAAATATACAAAAAAGTACCATATAGATGATATTTAGAGCTTTATAAATTTCACATTTGGTGTCTATTTCTCTTAAATTAGTTTTTGTATGAAGAAATACTACCATAGACAGGAAATGAATAACACAAAACCTAATTATCATATTTGTTTTCATTTAAAATGGATTTTATTGAAGCGGGCTGTTTGAAAAGGACAAAATAAGAGGAAGTGGGTGGGGTAAATTTTACATGGCCGTAGAGCCAACTGTTGTTCACCAAAATGTACACTTTTTCTATTTTTTCATTTATCTTAAATAGCTCTTCAATACAAAACCATCATAGAGTGTTTTCATATACTTTGAAAATTTCCCAAATGCATGACATTGATACACCCTTAAACCAGGTTGAAAGTGAAGCCGAATGCGCCTTAAGGCGCATTCGGCTTTACTTTCAGCCTGCTTTAACCCATTAACTCATAAGCGATAAACAATTGTTAATCGCTTATTTAAATACAAGCTAGTGGATTAAAGTATGAGTCAGTATGAGAATATTGCACAATGCATCAATATCAGTGAGTATGGCTTAATTGGTTAAGCTACTATCTTATAGGAAATAAGCCGTTTTGGGGGCTGTCTTTTGTATGTTTATTCTTGTTTATTTTAGATCTAATTATAGTTATTTGTGTTTTGTCAATGGCCTGCATTGGGCGCTCTACCATTATTTATATCAGTCGGCAATACTTAGCCGGTCGGTTCATTGCTGATTGATGGGGGTAATGTGATCACCGTTTTGGGGGACTGTCTTTTATATGTTTATTCATGTTTTATTTCAGATCTAATTGTAGTTATTTTTGTCTTTTCTCGATTTATAGGTACATATGTGTTATTTCATGTAAAGCGCTTTTGAACACACAATCCCTGTGTGAAAAGAGCGCTATATAAATCTGGTATAATAATAATAATAATAAAAATAGAAAATACTTCTTTTGGTACAATACTATTATTGTATAAAAGGAACTATTAATTGGTTTCAGTGGAGGTATAAATTAAATGTGCTAAAATGCGCTTCTATGGAAGAAAGGGATAGTGGAGAAGATGTCATTCTTTCCCAGTAAACATATTTATGCTTTCCCATTGCAAACATTTTGGTGCCAGATCAGACACCAAGCAACCACAATTAAAATAAATAATTGTAATTTTCTACATTTTAGTGCATTGCATTTCGTTTGCATTTCAATGGGAAATTATAACATCCTCTCCACTTTAAAGTAAATTCAAAAAGTGTTAACCCATTGCTTAATAATTATCATAAATTATGTTGGCTTTTTTACACTTTAATTTAGCAGGCTCCTGTGTTTCTAGTTTTGAAGACAGGTGACTACTTTCAGCAGTTTGAAAGTAAAACAGGATGTACCTTCAGGTTCATTCTGCTTTACTTTGAACACTTTCAGTCTGCTTTAAGCTACCATCAGCTAGGTTAATGGTAATATTTCTTATGATGCATATTCATGACTGTATAAAATATGGATCTATCTTCAACATTGAGGGAATAAATAAAAGTCATAAAAAAGGCATATTTATGGAGTTAATATATTACCAAACAAAAGTGAATCAGAAAGTTCCTGTTGAAGCTTCTGTTTCACGCCTTTTTACACCATTAATTTAATCATCCACTGAAGAAAATAGTTCCAATTTAAACAGTCATAAATATAAACCATAAACATATTTTTTTACATTTTAGAAGATGCTAGCTTAAAGCAGGCTGAAAGTAAAGCAGAATGCGCCTCAAGGCACATTCTGCTTTTCTTTCAACCTACTTCAAGTGGTCACCTATTTTCAAAACTAATAACAGACTATGGGGTAATGGGTTAAAGCGATTATCTGTCTTTAGCTTTAATTCATACCTCTTCAAAGAAAGTTGGCTTAGTATTATGTTCCAGTATATTTCACAAATCTGAATAAGTGAAATGGGAACAGAAGTTTGCGTTAGCAGAATACCTGGAATTTAGTGTTCATACTGCATTTGCAGTCACAGAACTTTTAATGATCTATTTTAACTACAATAGATGTGAACAAAGTAAGAATAAATTTTGATAATTTAAGGATACAGTATTTGTCAGAACAGGTAAAGGCTTTAACCCATTACCCCATCGACAGTTTCTAGTTTTGAAAACAGGTTACCACTTAAAGCAGGTTGAAAGTAAAGAAGAATTGCCTTAGCACATTCTGCTTTACTTTCAGCCTGCTTTAACCTATCATCTGCAAGGATATAGCAAATATTTCTTTTGAAACATATTCATGATTGTATAAAGTTGCATTATTTTCTACAGTGAAGGGATCAATCAAAGGCGTAAAAAGGTGTTTATGGGGTAATGGGTTAAGGGTATTCTTTACTTTCAAGCAGGTGAGTCTACCTTGTCTTTGTTGTTGATAGTGCAGTAGACATCTGTCTGTATTGTACTCTGGGCCTTACTGTCTATAGCAGTTCTTGCCCTGACCTGGTCAATATAAAACACAAATAATGAACCATAAGCAGCTAAATATGTATACATGTAATTGTTGTTTTCAATAGAAAAAGTATAAAATACTGCAATAAATAAGCAAACATGCGCTGAAAGAGGAGTTATATAAATATACACATATGCATGCAAATATAAAAAATACTGGCCTTAATATCATTACCCCATAGCCTGATTCTAGTTTTGAAAATAGGTGACCACTTAAAGCAGGTTGAAAGTAAAGCAGAATGCGCCTTCAGGCGCATTCTGCTTTACTTTCAAGCCTGCTTTAAGCTAACATCAGCTAAAATATAGAAAATAATTTTTATCATAACATATTGATAACTGTATAAATTGGAACTATTTTCTTGAGTGGAGGAATAAATTAAAGTCGTAAAAGGGATATTTATGGGGTAATGGGTTAATATCATTTATAATTTGCACTATTTCATTTTTTTCAGGAATCCAGTCTCCAGATGAAAGAGAGTGCTATAACCAATAACCGTAATGCCCCATTCAAAATCTCAAAAGCTTAAAGTAGGCTCAAGTTAGTAAAGCAGAATGCTCCTTAAAACCCTTCTGTTTACTTTCAGCCTGCTTATTATAATTAAGGCACAATCTAACCCTTTAAGTTTCCTCAAAACCCTATGTTGTGCCATTAGAATCAATGGAAAGCAACAGATATAAGTTACTTCAGATCACAGGGTCTAGTAGCTATAGAGACATAAAAAGTTTAATTTTTGAATTACTCACCTCCCCATTCTGGAGCTCTAACTTTACAGTTAGTGCTTTGTATTTCGTATTTCATTATTACATATCGTATTACCAGAAAAATAAGCCTTTTTATGTTTATTTATAATTTATTACGGAACAGAGGAAAATATTTACACTTTATATAGTCATGAATATGAACAATGAGATATGTTTTCAATATTCTATCAGGTTGTAGCTTAAAACAGGCTGAAAGTAAAGCAGAATGTACTCTTTATTTTCACCTGCTTTAAGTGGTCACCTATCTTCAATACTAGAAACAGGCTATGGGTATAATGGGTTAACTGACACAATACAAAATAAGAAAAAATCCATGCAGATACATATTTTCATGGCACAATTTCACAGTGATAACTATTATATATATATCGTGGAACAAAGTATATCCAACAAAAATAACCTACATTGTACAGTAAAACCTCGCTATTACGACCACTAAATTATGTTAATTATTAGGGTGTTTACGATAGGTGACCGCTTAAAGCAAGGTGACAGTGAAACAGAAAGCTCCTATAGGAGCTTTCTGTTTCACTGTCACCTTGCTTTAAGCTTTCACCTGTCTATTATACACTCAATTAGCCTTCGTTTTAGTGGTCGTAATAGCGAGGTTTTACTGTATATGTAAATAATTACCTTGGTAATGGTTGGTGACTTTGCAAAGCCTTGAAAGTAGCTGGCCTGAAAATATAATGCGGATTTGAACAGTAAGAAATAACAAGAATCAATACTGTACAGAACAATTTCAATTTAAATATATGTAAATGGCACAAATCTAATGATAGGGTATTTATTACAGAGTTTCCTATTAACCCTTAGCCTGCCTCTCACGACTATAGCTCCATATGCAAACAGCTTGGATCCGGATGAAACACCGAGTAACTCGGCGTCTCATCCGGATCCAAGCTGTTTGACACTCAGATAACATTTTCAGCAATTTTGAGCAACTTTGAAGCTCTTTGAAACTTGAAGCAGACGAGAAATATAGCAGACGACAATTTATTTGGCGGGCTAAGGGTTAAGTATTTTAAATGAGCTATGCCATGACAAAACCTGCCTTACTGCATTGCATCATTGTAGGTCTACAAACCAAGCACAGACGTATTGTTATCCTGACTAGGCTGTGTCTCTGAGTTTGGTCTACACTGCCAAATACTATATATAATACAGCTATATAAAATGCTTTAGATGGATGTGGGCGTCAAACAGTGTGGTTAAAGACCAGCCCCGTGTCTTTGATGCGGTTTTTGTTCCTTGACTGCTACAAACCCCTTTGGGGTATTTCAAGCAGGGGAACTTTTCAGCTGCACCATTGGGACTGTACCTGGCTGGTCACTTTATCCTGACACCGATGAACCCGTTGTATTGCTCAGCAGCTGACCCCAAATCCTAAGCGCCAAGGAGGGAAGCCATAACTACCAATTTGGTTTGACATAGCCGGGGATTGAACCCACAACCTCCTGCACTGCAAGAGGATGTTCTACCACTAAGCCACACAGACGGTGGCGACAGCTGGCCTTGATCTATATATCCTTGCATCTTGTCAATTTGCCACTTTCTTGTCAATTCGCCACCTAAGCAAAACTTAGAATTCCGTCACAAGCAGGCTACCGAGGATGTCCAAAAACTACAGAGGATATCCGAGTACTGGGACAGAAGATTTCAACTTTTCAAGCGCAGAAAATGCGAAAAAACAGGTAAAATAACAATTATTCACAAAAATTGATAAGAATTCAAGAGAAAAGTTAGTACTGTCCGTTGTTACATTTTTATTGGTAAGTTGTAAAATTATGATTTACTTTTAAAAAAATTAAATATTTCAAAATCATTAAAAATTGTTCAAGTTTCATGAAACAAACTATCACATACTGACAGAGCCTACATTGACCTAATTATCGAACGACCAATCAGAGGTGGCGATATTGACAAGAAAGCATCCCAGTAATCCAGAGCAATGACCTTGTTCGAAAACGGTGCAGTTATTTACACTTTGTATTTATTTCACAATTTTACTTGTATATATTCCTGTTATTGAAGGTTCAGTTCACAGAATTAGATGCGTGAACAAGTAAGAAATGTTACACCAGATAGGTGCATGCGAGAAAATATAGCTAAGGGTGGCGAAAACACAGGTAAACAGGCTACTATTTGCAATGCAATAAGGCAGGTTTTCTCATGGCACTGCAATTTAAACATCCTCCTTTCCGTTTAACCCTATGCTTGTCAGAATCATTTGGGTTAACTCTAAGTTCCTCCCTGAAACTTTAAACAGGGCTCCAGATAAGAGGTAGTTTTTTCAACAAATCCAACAATATATCACTCTTTTTAGCACCAAATCCTATGGTGTTACTACTCATTAGAATCGTCTCTTCGAGACGATTCTAATAAGTAGTGACACCATAGGGTTTAATTCAGAAATAAAGCTTTTAGTTTTTGAAAAACTACCCTTATCTGGTGCTCTGCTTCAAATGGACAATTCCAGTTTCCATTTTAGTCAAGTCCATTTCTGACTTTTAAGGGTTGTTTTGGTCAATGTTTGGCATTATGACAAACAGTGAAGACCCTGATCAGAAGGCTCCTTTCGGAGCCCCCTGATCTGTCAACCTGTACGAAAAAAAGAGGCGGATTCCGCCCGTAAATGAGGCGGAATTGGGGCGGAAAAGGACATTTACGGGTGTAAATGGGGCAGAAACTAGATTTCCGCCCGTAAAGAAAATTTTAACAAGTATCTCAAAGGCGTAATTTTGTGCAAATTACGGGCGGAATTCAGTTTGGGGCGGAATATTTCACTTTAACAAATTTTAAAAGGCGGAATTTTGGACTTAGTTTTTTGCAGGAGGCGGAAAACTGGCTATCAGACGGAATTGTATACTTAAACTTTTTTTAAAGGCGGAAATTTTGACTTAGTTTCTAGCATAAGGGGGAAAATAGACATCAAGCTGAAATATCCACTCTGTCATTTTGCATGAGTAGAAGACAGACAGCCAGGTGGAAATATTAACTTCCATCCACATTTTTTTGTCTTTTAATATGTCACAAACTATTGAAATATTCATAAAGTGAGTTGTTTGAATGAAACTCATTATTATGTCACCTGTAACACATTAAACCCTGATATGTTTATTATATTTAACTCATCATTTACAAACAGTGTATCTGTGAAGAGTACACTTGTCACCAAACTTCAAAACCAATATTCTTTAACCATTCAGGCATTTAAATAAGCATTTTATTTTGAGGGGTACTAGCCACAGTACTTAGAAAATGATTTAACTAATATTACTCCATACATATACACCTTTAAACTTTAAATTATTCCTTCATTTTCCACTTTAAACAGTCCTTAATATAAATTTTTTTTATTATATACCATAAAATGTTTTCTTTATCCTAGCAGATATAGTAATTTAAAGTAGGCTTAAAGTAAAGAAGATTCCTTTAAGGGACACTCTGATTTATTTTCAATCTGCTTTATGTGATAACCTTTCTTCAAAGCTAGAAACAGCCCATGGTATAATGGGTTAAGTGCAAAAATTAAATTATGGCCACCAAACTGCAAACGGCAATGCAACATTTTGTAACCATTAAGGGGAATAAGTAAAGTTTTAAGTGCATATCTGCAGTACTTAGTAATTAATTGATTTAACCCCCAAAACTTGCCCAAGGTCACAGAGGTCAAGGTCACCATACTGTAATGCAGCATGCTGTTCTTATCAATGGGCGTTATGAAGCATGTGAAATTGCATGACCATTGACCCTAGCTAGAGTAATTAGTTCTATGCCAAAATCCCCCTTGTAGGACCCCTCACTGGCAGGGACAGGCCCCTAATTTGAACAAGTAGGTGCCATGTGAGCAGAGAGCAGCTAAGATATATTAAATAAGTTCTGTTTTATTGGGATTTTTACATTGAAAGCTGGTAAGGAAATGCATTTTTATGAAATTATATCTTTATTTAATGCATGTATTAATATATTCTTGCCTTCAAATCTTTTTGTTTGAATAACAGTAGATACAAATTTTTCTTATGGCTGCTTGTTTTAAGTGCCGTTTTGTTTCATGATCTACTAGTTTGATGATTATAATATATACATGTATATTCTCAAGAATATGGGTTAATTTGCCTTTTGTTGTGTGTTTTAAAGACATGTTACTGATATGATTACATAAAGGCTTGCATGGTTGGTTAAACTGATGTCTGCTATGGTATAATATTGATGATTAAATACATTGTTTGATTGAACAAATGTAAGCAAATTGGTGTTTCACCTTTTTCAGTGCATAAATATTGAAATTTTGCTGAATATTTTACTCATAAAGAGTGTTTGGCATTAACCAGTTGTTTACAACCTGATCCTGCAGAGTAAAAACCGCTAGTTACTAAGCTAAAGGTCATATCTCAGCTAGATGTTTATTTATAGAAGCTGCTGCCAGATACAATCAATCTTGTAATTACTGACCACTCTCTGATGTAGCTTTAGACATCTTAAGACAAGTGATTGTTTAATGCAGGATATAAAGGAGCTTTCTGCATTATTTCTATTCTGTATTAAGCAACCACATGTATTAAATACAGCACATTGGCATTCTACTGAGTGGTGAAACTTAATACAAGATTGACTGTATAAAATAGTCTGTGGCACAAACTCCATGCTGGCTAAACCACTGACCTGTAGATTTTTGATCAGCACTTTTGAAAGGGGTTCAAGAAGGGGGCTTTATGTAAGATTCTTATGTGGAGCCTTGATTTACATATAACAAGAAATATCTTTAAAAAAGATATTCGGCGGAATGAGTGGTTGAACTAAGGCTATATAGATGGGTGTGCAAAATTGAATTAAATTGAGGTTTTCAAAGAATATATATCTTGGATTGAAAAGCAAAAAATACAAGTATTCAATTGAAACAGTAACTTTTATTTAAAATGCAAAACTATCATGTACAGAAATGCAAAATAAAACAATAATTTAACTCATATCCTAGCTACTGGTAGGAGATCCTCACATTAATCTATTGTTCCATTCATAGAGTTTTTGAAACAAACTATAGCATACACAAATGTACAGATACAACAATCTACTGTACTTCACTCTTGTAAATAATGATGAAACAACACAATTGTGTTTAACTCACTTGAGGCTATTCATATATAAAATATTGCTTTTAATGTATGGCAAATGTGTACAAATAGTTAACAATTAAAACAAATTGGTTGTAAACAATTATGAAACACCTAGCTTCCTCTGTATATCTATAAATAGATTTCAGATCATAGCATAATTTTGTCAATTCTGTGGCCTAGTGTAGTAAACAGACAGCCTGTATCTCTAAATTTTACACCCACAGTCCACATCATGTAAAACTGTAATGGGACATAAACCAGCCTACAGGGCTCCAGATAAGAGTGAGTAAACTAAACAAATCACATTTTTTCACCTCTTTTAGCACCAAAACCTATGGTATTACCACTCATTTTGATTGTCTTGAAGAGACAATTCATATGTATAGTGACACCACAGGGTTTAATGCACAAATAAAGATTTTAAGTTTTGAAACAATTCCCTTATCTGGAGCCCTGGCTACTATCCAATCAGACTATTCAGTTTCAACAGGTGCTCTTAATTCTAAATTTCTGATCAAATATTATTGGTTGAAATGTGTGGCCAAATATTAAAGTGTGTCTAAATAGAAAACAGTCAGCTCCGCCGAAAAAAATAGTAACTGGATAATGCACACTTAAACTTTCAAAGCTTATATTAAACTTACCATAGTTTGTGTACAAAACACACAATTGATTTAGTGAATTATTGGAAAATAATAAATTGACTGCTTTGTCAATTTTTTTTTATATTTTCAAATTCTGCCTATATTTTTTAGCTCAGTGACCTTCAATGACTTAATTGTGCCAACAAGAGCTATAAGATTAATTGCTGGATGTCCGTCTTGTTGTCTGTCTATTGTCAACAATTAATTCCTTAGCACTCTAGCGGCTACAAATTTCATCAGATCTTCATAAAACTTGAGAATATTTGTCTCAATGAAATCTAGGTCATGTTCAAATGTGGGTTAATTTTTCTTAGGTCAAAAACTCAGGTAACTTGGTCAAATCATACAATTTTTTTTTAACACTCTAGAGGCTACAAATCTTATTTTATCTTAATGAGACTTAGTCAGAATGTTTGACAACATAAAATGTAGGTCAAGCGTCGGGTTTAAATAAAATCCCCAAAAAAACTTGTAAACACTCAATAGGCTACTAATTTCATTGGATCTTATATATAGTTAATGAAAATTAGTAAAATCTAGGTCAAGTTCAAATGGGGGTATATATGTTAAATCAAACAACAAATGAACATGGTCACTAAAGGTCAAATAATTGAAAAACCTTGTTTACACTATAGAGGCTACGCATCTCATTATATCTTAATGACATTTTGTCAAAATGTTTGCATGATTAAAATCTAGGTTAAAAAAAAAAGAGATTTTAATGTTGGGTCAAAAACTAGGATGTCAAATCTTGGAAAAACCTTGTTTAAACCCTCTATATAATAGAACACATTTTCCACTTTATCTTTCAATGAATTACAGTTTGAATACTGTCCTGGATGAAATTTAGGTCAAGTTCTAATATGGTTCACCAGTGGTAAAAAAACTAGGTCACTAGGTCAAATCATATAAATATCTTGCTATTACTCTAAGTATCTAAATTACATAAAATATTTATTCTTGCCTTATTATATTATTGGTATTCTCTATATTTGTCCCCCCAAAAGTGTTCCACCAGATTGACCAGAAAATATCCGCCCAAAGCAAAATTCCGCCCGCAAAAGATCCGCCTGTTAACAATTTCCGCCCGTAAATATGGCCTGTTAACAATTTCCCCCGTAAAATATTTCCGCCTCATTTGCATATTACGCCCCTATTTACGCCAGGATTCCGCCCAAAACCAATATTCCGCCTGTAATTTCCGCCCGTAATTTCCGCCCGTAAATCTTTCCGTCTCATTTGCATATTACGCCCCTATTTATGCCCCATTTACGCCAGGATTCCGCCCCAACCAATATTCCGCCTGTAATTTCCGCCCGTAAAACTTTCCGCTTCATTTGCATATTACGCCCCTATTTACGCCAGGAATCCGCCTCTTAATTGTTGTTTTCACTGAACGTAAAATCAGACGGAATTTGACCGTTTTAGGCGGAATTTCTCAGAATTTCCGCCTCATTTACGGGTGGAATTTTTCGTACAGGGGGCCTTTACTGTTTGCACAGGACAAGTGTACCATTCACATGTACACTGTTTGAAAAGGACGCCTATATGCGGGAATAGGGTTCAAAGGGTTAATACATATCTTATTGTAGGTGAGATGGTCATTTAGGCGAATTCACCAGCACCCATAGAAATCATTGGTAAGCATTATTATACTAGGTGTGAAATAACATAAGAATGTGATGCTTATTGTTGTTTGTATGTTAGGAAATAAGAGAACGGATATTTACCAAGTGCCCATAAACGTCATTTGGGTTGTCATAAAACATCGAGTTAAGTATTTCTTCCATTTTCTGTGGCACTCCATTTTCTGAATAAAACTTTGCGGCCTTTTCTTTCATTTCGTACAATTCTCTGGCCTCCTTGATACTGGACATCGATCTTGTTGTTGAAGCCATTTCGAAAGTCTATATATTTCAGCTTTAAAACGAGCGTTTAATCAATAAATTATCTAAACAGTTGTTTACATGCGAAAAGCGTCACCCGTGTCCTCCATTTTGACAGTTACTAAGGTATTGACTGGTTAGCGATTATGCATTTTCCCAGTGATATACAATTTTTTAATTTGAATAGATAAAATAACCAAAGTGTGGATGATTTCCAAATAAATGTTAAGATATTACCACAATTTGCTGAGAATCGAATATATTAGAAGATTTAAGGTCATTAAAAAGGCCGACAGACGATAAATAAAAGCAGGTGCCCGATCCTACAGTGGACCAGTCTAATATGGTGTTACTAAATCACACACCATGCTGGAAAGAAAACTCAGAAATCCGGCTTTTTCGGCGTCCCAGACTGTACTAGTTAATTATTCTATCTTTCATACCAGTTGAACCTTGTGCAGGGACTTAACTGTTGCGCGTCAACCGCCGAGACTGTTAATAGAGTTAATAGAGTAAAATAATAAGAATAAAAGAAGGAAGAGAATGTGTTAAAAACAGGTTAAAAACAAGACAGGTGTGTTTAAGGGTGTATGAAACTCATGAATTTAGGAAATTTTCAAAGTATATGAAAACCTCTACGATGGTTTTGTATTGAAGAGCTATTTAAGATGAATGAAAAAATAGAAAAATATACATTTTGGTGAACAACTTTTGGCTCTACGGCCATGTAAAATTTACCCCACCCACTCTTTCTTATTTTGTCCTTTTCAAACAGCCCACTTCAATAAAAATCAATTTCAACTGAAACAAATATGATAATTTGATTTTGTGCTATTTATTTCCTGTCTGTGGTAGTATTTCTTCATATAAATACTAATTTAAGAGAAAACAGGCACCAAATGGGAAATTTATAAAGCTCTAAATATCATCGATATGGTACTTTTTTGTAAATTTTGTAAAGGGAGATAACTCTTTTTACTTTAATAACTCAAACTTTTCAACACTGACCTTTCAATTTCTTTTCATATTTTGAAGTGCCTTAGCATGGGCTTTCATCTGGTAGAATATAAGAAAAGGTTTAATACTAGAACTATTTTATTTTCATTTTTTTTTACCTTTTTTTCATAAAATAAAAGTTGTAATAAAATCATGAAATATAAAAAGCATATTTTTGATATTCAAGAATCAATATTGTTCAAACCAGGTGCCTGCTTTGTCTAAAGTTGGTTTCTATATGTGAAAATACCACCATAGACATGAAATGAATAAAGTAAACCCAAATTACCATGTTTGTTTTGTTTTGAAATAGATTTTACTGAAGCTTGTACTTTAAATGGGTAAAAATTGAAAAAAAGTCCAAATTTGACATACCTTTTTCAAATCACTGTAGCTCAAAAACAAGGACACCACCATATATATATATATATTTCATTTTTCCATTCATCATAAACAGCTCTTCCAAAAAAAACAATGATAGAAAAATGTTTAATACTTTGAAAAAATCGCTTATGAGTTTGATACACCCGTAAGAGGAGATATGTTCAATCTGGCTTACAGCCTGATTGAACTGGGGACCAGACAGGGTGATAATGTCTGCTGGCAGGACATTCCAATGGACCACTGTTCTAGGAAAAGAAGGATTTTTTTTTTATGATCATCTGTTTTTGTTTGAATAATTTAGAATGTGTGAGTGTGAGAGGAGCGTGAGACTCGTTGGGGACACAGGGACCCGGCACGATTGATGTTTAGGAGAAATTTTTTTCAAAAGGTATATATAGAGACAAGGGGTACAACTGATTGTTAGTACATTCTCACCCTATCTCGACAAAACCGGGCATATCATAAATAATAATTGATGAAACGACACCCTTTTTGCACTTCTGTCTAGCTTATATAATACCCTTCCATAAAAACATAACATAAAACCAACTGGAAGCATGCACTTTCAACAGTAATTGCATTTACTCACAGAAATCAACGACTTTTGGAAAACGGGACAGGTGTTCGTTCACAGCTGAAACCGCATTGACCACTACTACTGTGTGCTTGTATAGGCGGTAATATCGAACATGACAGTCATACAGTTCCATGGATATCCATTTTTTACACCGATCAAAGCTGATTTATACTCAAACCATTGCAATACCAACAACAAATGTGCATGTTTTCATCGGCAGTAAAGCTCTTCTTGTACATGTAGGCTTTTTTGGTACGGCAATGATTTGAGAAGAAATCAGCTTTGATCGGTGTCAAAGCTGTTTATTTATGGAACTGTATGACTGTCATGCTCAATATTACCGCCTAAACAAGCGTACAGTAGTTGTCAATGACTGTAACACTCGATTACCGCCTAAACAAGCATACAGTAGTGGTCAATGCTGTGTTAGCAGTGAACGAACACCTGTCCCGTTTTCCAAAAGTCGTTGATTTCTGTGAGTAAATGCAATTACTGTTGAAAGTGCATCCTTACAGTTGGTTTCATGTTATGTTTTTATGGATGGGTATTATATTAGCTAGACAGAAATGCAAAAAGGGTGTCGTTTCATCAATTATTATTTATGATATGACCGCTTTTGTCGAGATAGGGTGAGAATATACTAACAATAAGTTGTACCCCTTGTCTCTATATATACCTTTTGACAATTTTTTCTCTCAAAAATCAATCGTGCCGGGTCCCTGTGGTTGGGGAGGGGTCACATATTTGGGAAGGGGAATGGCAACCTGGTTATGCAGGATGTTATGGAACATGACCAGGCGCTGATCTATGCGTCTGAGGTCTAGCCGTCCCCACTTTAAAGAAGTTAGCATGTCAGTGACAATTAAAAGTGTACATGTATTCTGATACCAACCCCGAACAGTTAACACGCACACAAATACAGACATACATATACAAATACAACTTTTATTCATAGCCGGTGAGTCATTACAAATAGCATTTAAAACATAAGCTATGTATATCTTTTGACCGACACACTATATACATATAAAATGTGAATGCAAAAATGTGATGAATTTGAATGTAACTGTTGTAAACCCTTATACCCTGCTGACTTATTTTTTTATTTACAGCATCAGTATAGTGACTCTGTATTATTTTGATTTGTTTTGAAGTGTCATATAACCTATCTGCGTAGCAAAAGCAACACTCAATTTAGTCTGAGTTAAGATTGTAAAACTAATCGCATACATAACTATAATCTGGCTTTGAACTGTCTGTTTCTTATTAGACAATATCTTTTATGTCAGTTAGACAGAATTGTATTCCAAAATTTCTCTTTTTTTTCAGCGCCGCGCCATATGACTATTTCATGTGTCGCGGCGCCGTAAAACCCAACTCAATCTACCAATTGTTTTCTGTTTTACAGTAGATTGTCTGTACGAGTACCCAGACCATGTCATTGCATAATTAAAGGAAGAAGAAGAAGAGATTCTATTAGACTTATATCAACATGTAAAGAAAATTGTGTTTTGCCCCTTCTGGTGTTAATTCGTGGAGTAACTTCATGTTACCATCATTGAACGACACCAGAAGGATATACTGTTTAATATTTATGTAAGGATTTATTCAATCATTGGAGAATTACTTAAATCTGAGGACTTCTTAGGAATGATCACCAGAATGAGTCACACCATGCTTTCAATGTAGCTAATGATTCTCATGTTTGATGATGATGATGCAGATTTTTGCGTCTCTCACTAGCTGGTCTTTAGACGTACGCTTTCGTGGGGAACGTTATTCTTATGTTTATAATGCTAAAGGCTCTTATATATACATGTACTCTGTGTTAACCCTCATTCAGGGAAGCCTAACTGACTGGATTCTAACCTAAAACCTATTGGATCAGTTGGAATAAATCTGGTAATTGGCTTGTCGAGACGGCGACAAGCCAACATTCTGGCCGTTTTGGTTCTTTGTTCAGTTATTAATATATGCTGCGTGCGTCATAGGCTATAGGGATTCCCAAATATAACGCGAGCGACTATGGGTATGAACAAACCTGTATGACATCACTTTGCACGCTTTATCCGTAGAGTTTTGGTCGCAAGTTATAAATAGAGGAAGTGTTCCTTGTTTGGATACTTATCGCATTCCAGACAGTCTCTGGACAGTTTTGTATGGACGATTTCATGTAAAACAATCAGAGTCTTACTTTAGAGTGTTGAAATTTTATTTTGATCTGAGTTACAAACAGCATGGAACTTGTTAATTCAGGGTTACCTGAGGTCAGACTCAATTTGTTTATTACTTTAAATATGATCTCAACTCGAAGAGGGGATATACCACGATGTTATATATTCAACACAAATATCCAATGCTTGAATATATTTTACACCAATATTCCATGACGAAATAGTTTCTATACCCACGTTGAACACCTTGATAATTCAAAACCGGAATACATTCAACACCAATATCCCACAGTAGAATAAATGCAACACTAATGTTCAACACCGCAATAAATAAACACCAATATTCCAAAGCGGATTATCCTGCGATAGGCAGTCGATAGAAATATCCATGCTTCTTCCCTAAATATTAGATTACACCAGTTGGACGTTACCCATTTACCTTATAGAAGCGCCTTTTAGCGCTTTCAGTGTAATCCTGCGCGGAAGAAAATAATTCCAATCTATACAGTCATGAATATGCATCAGAAGGAATATTTTCTTAATTCTAGCAGGTGGTACCTTAAAGCAGGCTGAAAGTAAAACAGAATGCGCCTTATGGCGCATTCTGTTTTACGTTCAACCTGCTTTAAGGAGTCACCTATTTTCACTACTGCAAACAGGATATGGGGTAAAGGGTTACACAAACACAAAGAAAAAGAAAGAAATCATCTTGTTAAGCGTTCTCGCTTTCGAAGATTTTATCATTAATTTGCTCTTTTACCCCTTATCCTGTTATGCTACCGTTTGCTTTAAAATTGTCGTTACTGCTGTATATGTTGTAAGTACAGAAACCTAAAAACGATTGTTAAACAGTTTGGACCCAGATCAAACGCCGTG
Source organism: Gari tellinella (assembly GCA_922989275.2). NCBI lineage: Eukaryota > Metazoa > Mollusca > Bivalvia > Cardiida > Psammobiidae > Gari > Gari tellinella. Next base: position 56,327,335 of record OV277866.1, read on the forward strand.
TTACGCGGCGTCTGATTTGGATCTAAATTGTTTGCAAAAAGCAATGAAGTCGCGATCAGCCAGCAAATCTTCATATCATTTTTTTTTTAAAATGATCAATCTTCAAATTATGGGTTCATTGCTTGCAAAACACGCGCCCTATTAAACAGTATTCACAAACAATATATAATGAGTCGTCGAGGGTCCTCATAAGTGATAAACTGTCAATAGGGTCGATTCCAAATTCCATAAAAACGCTCAGTCAAGTATTATCGAGACAAAACAAACCGCAACAAGCCGATCACTTGCAAAGGGTACAATTGCATTTCAACAGTTTGCGACGTCTGATCTGGATCTAGACTGTTTGCAAATAACAATTAATTAGTCAACGACAGGCAAGTGCTTAGCTCCAAAGGATTGAACCAGACAATGACTTTGCTTTACGATTGTTAAATTGCATGACAATTAATGTTACAGTATAACTGTTATTATTTTTTCTAAATGATGGCAAATAGTATAGTCGAGCTTACACAAAACTGCAATACGGTGGAGGTGTTAAACAAGAATAAAACGAATGGCACCCCTGAGCTACCCAGCACACCCAAGTATTACTGTTAAAACATGTTTGCGATTAACCCATTTGTTCCCACGATCCCATATATGGGACATAGGCAAACCGTGCAGACTCTGATCAGACGCCGCATAATGCGGCGTCTGATCAGACTCTACACTGTTTGTTGATAGGAGTTTCATTATAAAACAAAAGGAAAATGAAAAATTTGACCAGGCATCCCTATGATAAAAAATGGAGTAATCCAATATAAAACATGGAAGAATCTACTGGACGCAACTGGGTTAAGTGGTTTTGTTGCTATGGTCACCTGTAATTGTAGAAAAGTTACCTACAGCTGAAATCTTTGTCGATTTCGAAGTAGAAGTTATCTCTGAGTGGTTCTGTTTGATCATGTTATAGATTCGCTTGTTTGCAACAAAAGACATCATTATAAACAATCCCTGACTCGCATTTACAATAGTTGATACATACGCAAACGTTTCTATACCAGTAAACTGATAGACGAAAGCAAAGCTCCAGGTCAATCCAGTGAGGGTTGAGAGCTTTATGAATATAGTTATATTCTGACGCTCATGTGAACTATTCTTGCGCATGTCTGGCAATCGACTAATAGTAAAAATTACGTAGAGAAACATGGCAAAATTGAGGACTATTACCACTCCAACAGGGATTGCAACGTTGTATACCATCATGTCTGGGTCAGTATAGCATGGGTCATTAGTGTAGCCTATAGAGTCTCCATCTGATAAAACGTGTCCAGTCACTATGGTTGCTATGACAATCAAAGCGGAAAATATTTCAGAGGATACAGCATACAGAACGAATAGCTTCATCTTGCTCTCCCGTACTGTTCTCTCTGATATCGTGGCAAAGACTCTCACCATGTGAAAGGTACACACAAACATCCAACAGAACGAAGAAAGCAATGAAAAGTGAAGACCTATGCCAACAAGTCTGCACAGCCAGACAGTGGATATACCCACACAAGCATTTACAAGACTTAAAGAAAATATAGCAATCAAACTAATCACTAGGCCCATGTTATTAAGACCAGGAATAGTTCGGAGACTTGGAAATATACAATATATAGTCAGTGTTATAGCAAGAGCCAATAAAGACACTATATTTAAAACAATGGTCAATATTGATAGAGGTGTGTGGGTGAATTCCATATTTTCATCTTGTTTCCCAACCATAGACATAAAATCTTTAAAACACACATAAATATTAGTACCGTCCTCTGACATCACAATTGTCTCTGTTGAGATGCTCTTATCGGTCCCGTTGATAAACACATTGTTGTCAGACCGTGAAATGTTGTACTCAGACACAGACAATTTAACTTTGGGACAAAATGTATCAGAGTCTAATTCAAACGTTTCTCTACATTCACCGTCTTTCGGCTCCCGAATAAATGGCAGAATACCCTTTTCATCTTCATCATACGCACTTTCGAGAGATAAGAAAAGTGTGAGAGGTAGATCTAATGTAAACATTATGCTCATTTCTTCCCGGGTACGTAAAGACCCAAATCGTTCAAGAGACATAGTCGCCATATCAAACTTTGGCTCAATTATTTTACGTAAAATGACATCATAGTCGCTGACGTTGATGTTGAGAAACTTGGTCATTTGTCTGATCCTTTCGGAGACATCAGTCGCTTGAGACTCACTAATTAGTACCTTTAATGCTATTACATCAACATCAGAGGTCATAAGTGTTCTGCCTGTAGCATACATATCTGATATAAGACGTCGAATAGGTGTCTTAGTCTTGATGAAGGAATATATCAGACAATGCGAGTCGTTTGTGGTGTCATTTATAGTTTGTATCAAAGACTGTTTGAGTTCATCGAGCAGTAGCACTTGCGGTGATTTTGGTTGTTTCGGAACTAAGGTCCATGTCATTCCATACACCACTTCAGACCATCCACGGTTTTCTATAGCCATAAACAATGGCGAACACTTACGCCCAGCAAGATTGAACCCGTGACCACAGTGAAGGGGTAAACACTTTCCCTGAAATGAAAAGAAAAATTATGTTACAGTATAAAGCGTTGAAAGCCATACTTGTACAAATTGCAAGCCCAGTGAAATAAGGACATTTCCTGACAATGTTGAGGACCTATTATTGCTTGACTAATTGAGTTGGTATTTACGGCTCTGCGACACATGAAAATGGTCATATTGCGCCGAAAGAGGATATATCAATCTCGGTGACAAACAGTATGGATTTATAGCAGGTGCTTAGTTACTAAACGTTACTAGAATCACTTATTAGACTAAACACTGTTTGCCGTGGATTTCAATTTATGAAGCACAGACTTTTGGTGTAAAGAATAATGTACAGCACGCACGTCGATTGAAATCCTTTCAAAGGAATTATTAAGTGTTTGAGACAGCTGTCTTTTAAATCAGAAAAAAATCAGATAATGTAGTAAGCTCACATATGACCTTTTTGTTCTACCTCTAGTATATTTTAAGCATGTTGTAGGAAACGCCCCCTTCGTTTTATTAGGACAAGTAAGGTGCAAGAAGGGTCATATCGAGATATCTCAAACTCGGTTATGTCCAACATACCCGTATTTCAAAGTTAAAACGTGACTAAGCCTCGTTTTAACTTTGAAATATGGGTATGTTCGACTGAACCGAGCAAAATGCTTGGTCAAAATGTTCATTTTCATTTTGTTTTATATTGAAATGCCTATCAGCAAACAGTGCATTATGCGGCGTCCGATCAGAGTCTACTCTGTTTGTCTATTCCATATATGGGATCGTGGGCATCGTGGGTTAAACACTTCATTCATGGCGATTTCAATTCAAGCTCAGAAACATAAGTCTTAAACGGACTTTCGTAACCTTTGGTATTTAATTCGGTTCAATTGGTACTTTAACAACGGTATGATGTTCCCAAAAGCGTGAAAATGAACCACCTTACCGGAGAAGTCTTCATATTTGTCAAATAAAATGGCACAATAAAGACTTTCTGTTGGTTGGTAAATGAGTAGTTACTACATCTACATTATTCCTAAAAGGTATGTGAAAGCGCGCTGTTCATATTTTCTGTACATATAAAGATCTGTCTAACACAAGATTTACCCTAAAAGGAAAATTGCCCTGTTATTTTACAAGTGGGAACACACACTTGGTCTACATTTTAATGGTTTTGTTTTGAACATGCAGATTTGTTGACCCTTATACAGTCAAAGACGTCAACAGTCGCATTTACAAACAGTTAGTATCCTGATATTGACGCCAAACTAACGCGGCATCTGATAATGATCTTCATTGTTTGACAGTCGTTTCATAATGTCTTAACCAATTTATACCCAGTGAATTCTTCCATGTTTATATATTGGATTAGTCCATTTTTTATCAAAGGGATGCCTAGTCAAAATTTGCATTTTCATTTTGTTTGATATTGAAATTCCTATCAGCAAACAGTGTAGACTCTGATCAGACGCCGCATAATGCGGCGTCTGATCAGAGTCTACACTGTTTGCCCATGTCCTATATATCGGATCGTGGGTACATATTGGTTAACGAATTATATATTCGAATCAAAGTTGATCTGTGAAGTACAATGCTCCAGATAAAAGACAATTAAACAAACATTTCAAGTATTACTCCTCAATTCCTCAACAAACACAAAGTTTTGTCTACTCATTTGAATCTTGACTATACGACATTTGCAAAGAGTAGTCAAAATATAGGGTTTGGGTACAGACCAATCACCGCTTTCATCCCTCACTCTGTATTTGTGTTATGCATACACTGCGAAAAATCGTATATAATACATCTACATAAAATGCTTGAGATGCATATGGGTGTCAAACAGTGTAGATCAAAACCAGCCACCGCGCCTTTGAGCGGCGGCTAGCCATCACCTACACTGTTTTGAATGCAATAAGACCTGATGTTAATTTTGTCAACCCGAGGTAATCGTTGAGCTCACCTTGATAGGGTCGTAGATTTTTTCTGGCGAGCACCTGTCCTGGTCGTTTGAAGATTTTCTCTTTTCAAGTTGATTAAAGTCGAGAAGCGCAACGAATGAATTTGGTCCACCCGCAGGGTGTTTAAATTCGCAAAGAGAGCTCACATCTACTTCAGAATGACCGTTACATAGAAAACAGTGTACATTTCTATAAATGTCGGCATACCATGATGTATAGGAATTGCAAGCCTTATCTATTGTCGTATTGTATGTGCTCCAGTTGCCCGTTACATTGCACCGTTCAATTAGCCCTTCCGTGCATGTCGGATAGGGTTCGGTTGTAGCAGGTGGTTCGAAAATAAGATTACAGTTGTTAGTGTCGTCGTTTACGGTATTGAAAATCATTGAAGTTGAACTGGGAAATATTTGTGGGTTGTGTTCGCAAATAAACTTTATTGGCCAGTAGATGAGATTCTCTTCATGTTCGCCGTTACACAATGCGCACATTCTGTTTTTATAAGTAACATTGGTTATTTTTACCGTCACGGGAGACAGATTTTCCATTCCATCAAGAAAGTTGAAATCAAAATACTCTTTGGTACAGCTATCTTGGATACTTTCATTGTTGTAGTCATTTGGACATTTACTTGTCATAATGTACGATCCCCCACTCTGCATCAATGGTGCGTGTTTCCTGTATTGCGCTGTTGTACAAACTCCTGACGAATCATCAACTGGTGGGGGAAGTTTGAATTCTAATCCGTCTTTGTCGGGACAGCAATGTTGACCGCAGTTTTCATCACATCTACAGTCCGCACAGCACGGTATTTCTACGATCTCGTCAAGCTGTGTGGGTCGGTCATATGGCAAACCCCGTGCAGAACATATGTCTGTATGCGGACACAGTTCCTTATACTTATCAACAACTTCATCTTGGATACTTACTACTCGAGAAGCAAGTACATTCACATATTTATACTTTACAAATGTTGAAAGAACAAGCAAATTCAGTAAACATTCACTAAGCATTGTTCGTCGGTTTTTAAAGTGATTAATATACATGAATATCTTTATTTTGATATTCCTTACTGTATGTTCTTCAGTGCTTTATCCTATACACGTTATTCTGCTGAACTGTTTTCAACTTCCAATGTATATCCAAGTATACTTAACTTAAACCGTTCTAGATGTCTTGTTACAAATACTTGTCCTCCGTTTAGAAGCGAGTCGGACTCAACTCTGAAGCATATTTTTATCTATATTTACCACCACTGCCACAACGAGAAAAACATCATCCATTAACCCCTTCACTGCCTTACCCCGAAAACCATAGTTATTTGCAAACAGTTTGGATCCTGATCAGACGCCGCGTAACGCGGCGTCTGATCAGGACCCATACTGTTTGACACTCAATTACATATTTTGCAAGTCAATATACCTAAAAGAAATTTTGAGAAATGAAAGCAGACGATAATTGTTCAAAATTGATGACGTCATGGCAGTAAAGGGGTTAACCCCTTCACTGTCATAGCGTATTTTGCTTTAAACCATTGTCTTCGGATCTTTTTTTTTTTTTCAAATTTATATTTCATAGCAGAAACATCGACATGTTTGACAAAGAGTTTGAAATCTGATCTGACGCTGCATTCTGTAGCATTCATCACGATCCAACATGTTTGCATATAATCATTGTTCTCGATCAGTGAATGGGTTACATGTAATGCCAAAATGATTCATTATCGGCAGTTACTCTTTGTCTACCAGTTGTGACATATCTGCTAATTGCAAACAATTTGGATCCACATCAGACGCTGTGTAAATAATTTACTTATCTGGTTCCAAAGAATTATTACGCTCTTTTTATGTAGATATTATGTCAAACTTGATATTTTATAATTTTGTAGAAGATATTTGAACTGCAAAGATGCCTTTATATCATTACAAGGGTTATTGCTATTGTTTCTACTCTATGACAAATGAGCCTGACTTTTATTATGTGATCTCGTGGCGAGCCCCGGTGACATTTAAACCAGTGTCAATTTGTTATTCCATTTGAAATATAAATGAGTTAACGCTTTTGCTTTCACAACAGCTTCAGAGTTGCCGTCTGCATTATGGTTAATATATTTTGTCTATAAATATTAAACCTAGATATAATAAATATGTGGATCAAACAAGGCGGACACAGATCAGATGCCGATTTACTCAGCGTCTGAACTAGATCCAATGATTTTGGACATGTCAGGAACATATTACTTGTCATGGGAAAGGGCACCTATCCCTGTGGTATAAAGGATTGGTTGATATCAAATAGAACTGCCTGAAATGGTTATCAGATCAACAATAGTTCAACCTCTCTATAACGACTATTTAATGGCATGAATAATTAAGATTTTAAGGTAGGTATCAGCTTAAAGCAAGATGCCATTAAAACAGATAACTCCTTTATACATGTACAAATAATTTACGTTCATTACAGTTGTCGATACAGAGAGGTCTTGCGTCATATATTGCAAAATGAAAAACAGTTCAGACGATCCCGATCAGAGTGCTCTACACAGGGACCTCTAAACAGGATATACACTTTTTGCCTAAGTGTACTCTTCTTCCTGTGTACCATGTTTGTTAACGACGAGTATACTCGTTGCTAGGATAAATGAATTAGTGTTAAGGGGTTAGTAGGCCTACGTGTGTTTTGCTTTGTACGTAATCAATTGTCAATAACAACACTGTATAGACGTAACGAGGATGCTGCCGTCATTATGTTGATGCTCGAGTCAAGTCAACATTGATTCTGGTAAACAAAGATGGCGCCGTTCATGGAGTTGGACGAGGTAAGCACATACATCGGTTATTTGCGAGAGTGTTTCTCGGAAATATCAAAAAATGAATAGTGTCACGGAAGGACACGGTTCTATCTCCATGCTCTGGTGATGTCGTCTCGATGGATAAGCGCTTTGTCACAAAGTTTAGCCAGAAAAAGTTTTGACAGACAGGATATCTTGAAACACTTGGTGTATAGACCTCTACAAAAGATGTTGTTTTCTAATTTCTGAATTGCTATGCATACCAAAAGATATCCTAACGGACTATTTTGATAATTAGATAAAAAAAAATGCCTGCTGTAGTGCGTAGTAAAACATATTTGATCAATTTTAATAGGGAACGCACTCCGCTGCAGAACACGAGACGTTACGTCTATAGATGCAGTGTGATAACACCCTCCAAGCAATTAATCCGCCCTTACAACAATGCATGTCGCTGTTTCCCAAAAACAGTTATGTATAACCGTTTCACTATTGCAATAAAGTCTGCTTAAAATTGTCGTCTGCTGGTTTGTCTCAAAGTTAGATACTGGATATTTTGACAAAAATCTAAATGAGGAGTGGCAATCAGCTCGTGTCCAGATCAGACGACGCATTAATCAATCTGTTTGAAAATGTAAGTAAAGTTGTACTCAGCACTTTAAGGATATAATTTTCCCTCAATATAACGACACATTCCAAACAGCTCGGTTCACATTATTTGGTTGTCAACAGGTTTACGGTGAGCCGGGTCCGAGTCGGGCTCACACTAAATGCCTGTCCGGCTATTCCCGAGTTTTGCTCAGATGGGATCATCCAAGCGCCCAAGTGCAATTCCCGCATCAACCCCTGTCTCCTCAAAATTGGGAACGAAGCAACTTTAGATTTTCGGCATAATTACTATATTAAGAAAAGTATGATGCGAAAACTAGTTAATTTATTCCTTTCATTTTCAGCGTCGAAATAAACAAAAGATAAATAAAATTATATTTGTATTTCTGTGGAATGGGAAAATGTAAAACAGTAGCCGGAAAACACTTATAGGTAAAAACATATACATGGGCGTCTAAACATGTTCGACGTAGAAAGTTTATTAAGTCAATGAAATTAAAATTGAAAATAGCCGTAATACATGAAGACGATTCAATAGGAAAATTATCCCCAGAAACTGCTTGGTCAATTTGGACACAGTTTCCTTAAATTCTACATAATCATAACATCTCTATATGTATTGCCAGATATAAAATCACCCCATTCTACGCGAATAACCTAAAGAATAGTTTGAGTTTAACCCATTTACGCCCAGTGGATTCTTCCATGTTTATATATTGGATAAGTCCTTTTTATCAAAGGGATGACTGGTCAAAATTTTCATTTTCATTTTGTTTTTTATTGAAATACCTATCAGCAAACAGTGTAGACTCTGATCAGACGCCGCATTATGCGGCGTCTGATCAGATTCTACACTGTTTGCCTATGTCCCATATGTGATATCGTTAGCACAAACCGGTTAAATAACTACAGCCAAATTACATCACTTTCTCTTGCACATTTTTTAAAACATGTATTGGACAATACTTATTGTGGGTCAACAAAGATATCCGCTTTAAAGGACACATTCTTATTTTTAAATTTTCGATTTACTCGAATATCTTATTTGTTAATGATATTATAGGACTAACGTGTAATCTTGATAAAGAGCATTTTCTAGAGAAACTAAAAAACAAATCTAACTGTATCCGTCAAATTAGTATACTAAAATCAGCATTTCTCTAAATACATGATGACAACGTCTGTACACAATTAAAAATTCTTGCCTTGATAATCGTGTCAACCAGTTTAAAGTTAAACTGATACGAAACATATTAGCAACACAAATGGAAATTTGAAAACGATCCTATACTACTCAAAGTCTTCAAATTACGCGCATTCCAAACTAATAATATGAAACATATGAGTTTGTTAACATGCATGCCGAGAAGGGCTACATTATACATTTCAAGTGCCCATGGACAAAATCAGCATTGTAACCTATGGTTGTTTTTATCAGAGCAATAAGATATGTTTGAAGAACCTTTACAGACATTTCCATAAAGATCCTATTTAAATTTAGTTAAGACGCTTAACCCTTTAAGATTTTTACATAAATAGTTTTGGTTGTCGTTGTAGTAAGGCTTTACAGTAATATCATATTAATATTGATATTGGCGAATTTAAATCCTCTGAGAAAATTAATTACAATATCTGAATGTCCCCACCACAGGGCATTGTACAGTAAGATTCCTCTCTTTCGACAACTCGAATAAGAAATCACTCTTAGTACAACGTTAAAAATTGCGGATCGTTAAAAGAAAGAAGAGCATAACCTTGTTGCACATGGAATTGTTTTCTTTTTCTACCATTGAAATTTTGCCTAACGGGCTTCAAAATGGTTTCGTTTTGTAGTGGTAATAGTATGATTGACCTGTTTACCCTTTTGAACCCAAAGTCACGCAATACAGTGGAGAACACGTTATTCTTTCCCAATAAACGCGTTTACGCTAAAACTATTATTTCCATTGCAAACAGTTTGGAGCCAGATCAGACGCCGGGTAACCCGGCGTCTGATCAGGCTCCAAACTGTTTGCCACTCAGATTAGAATAAATAGTCAGAATTTGTCTTAAAGTTGTACTTTTCTACGTTTTACGTTTGCGTTTCGTTTAAACGGGAAATAATAACGTTTTCTCCACTGTATATGCGTCCTTTACCAACAGCGTGTCTGTGAAGAGTAATCATGTTCTATTCAAACAATGAAGACCTTGACCAGAGGGCTCATGAAGGAGAACCCTGACCAAGGTCTTGACTGTTTGCTTTATTGCAATACATTGAGGAAACAATTCTTGTCAAAAGAGGACCCGACTAAATGGGAAACCGGAATTGTAAATTTTGAAATTTTAAGACGGAAAGGGTCAATCAATGTTTATTCCCTTTCAGTATCTAAGACGCATTAAGTTGACTTTGCAAACAGTTGTGATCCTGATCGGACGTCGCGTAACACGGCGTCTGATCAGCATCCAAACTGTTTGACTTTCGTATCGACAATTCCTATGTCATACTACCTAAATCTAACATTAAAACGATATTACAGACAGCACTATTGAAGCAGAGGACAATATAGAGGTGAAGGGGTAGAACCCTCACGACTAATTTGGCGCCAAAAATGTTAAACCCTTATCATGATGGATTAACGTCTGCTGCAAAACCTTGGTCTATAAAATAATTCAAAATAACTTTAAAAAAATCATTTCAAGGCAGAAAACCTTACCAGACTGCCAAACAGTTTGGATCCTGATCTAAGCGTCTGATCTATATCGAAACTATTGGCAAATTAAAGTCAATGCGTGCTTAACAAGATAAAGTAAAACCCCTATATTACGACCACTTAAAATAAGGTTAATTGTTTGTATAAAAGACAGGTGACAGCTTAAAGCAAGGTGACAGTAAAACAGAAAGCTCCCAAGGAGCTTTCTGTGTTACTGTCATCTTGCTTTTAAGCAGTCACCTGTTCTGAATCTCTAATAATTAACACAATTAAGAGGTCGTAATTAAGGGGGTTTACAGGAATGGTTAATCAATAAGTTGACTTGTGATTCGAGGTAAGCCATTGAACTTACATACTGGAATGGTCACTTGCGTAAAGTAGTGGCTAGATGAGACACCAGAGTGGTGAAAACGTTATTCTTTCCCGTTTAAACGCAAACGAAACGAAACGCAATACACTAAAAATTAGAAAATTATGACATTTGACAATTTTAACTAATCATGTTAGTCTGAGTGACAAACAGTTTGGAGCCTTATCAGACGCCGGGTCACCCGGTGTCTGATCTGGCTCCAAACTGTTTGCAATGGAAATAAACGTTTTAGCGTAAACGCGTTTATGGGAAAGAATAAGGTTTTCTTCATTGTACTCACTGCATGCAAGCAATATTTGGAATTTCGGATTGTTGACAGTATACGAATTCAGAGACTGGTTAACAAGAAACTGTATACTTGGGCAAAGCAATACATACAGATATGTTGAACAGGAACACTTTTATAGTATTGGTTCTAATTGTAAGATTTGTATTACTTGTCACGGAAACTGAACATCAATTTGACAACGACGAGATCAGCTATCGGGTAATGGACGAATTCAAGAGCATGTGCCCACGTACTTCAACTTGTACCTCGGATAACGACACAATACGTGAAGGTTTTGAAGTCCAGGGTTCGAGTGAGCTTCCTGACGCCACGGTACCATGTTGTGAGCCGTGCAGATGTGATGCCGACTGTGGTGAGCAATGTTGTCCGGACAAGCTAGGTTTGAATTTTACTTTACCAGAGAGAGAACTGAAACATCCGTGTATTCTTGCCCAGTACAGACCTTACAGAAAGTCCTGGCTGAACGGCCGCGGATATCGTATGATATCCAAGTGTGCTTCAAACGCCAATAAATCACACTATCATACTAACTGCGAAAAGAGTTGTGTTGATTTTGACATTTCTGACGGTCAGGATATCCTCCCTGTTACGAGTAAAGCCACGGGTGAAACGTACAAAAATCGCAACTGTGCCTTCTGTAACAACGAATATACAAGTGACCTTATATACTGGGAAATGTACTTCATATGTTCAGAATCTAACATTTCAATTCCAAGTACACGGGAAGAGTTATCGAATGTGGCAAGAAATAATAGAGCGTGTAATATTTTCTTTTATCCTGTTTTGGACATGTCGAGATCCATTTATATTGACAAATGTGACGCATTAATAGACAGATGCAATGTTACAGGAAAATGGTCAACTTATGATCACGTGACGGATATGGCATGTAATTCTTACACTTCTAAATTTTACGATTCCTACAAAAATATACACTGTTATCTGTGTAATGAAGAAAACGCCACAATCCATAACACGTCATGTAACAAGACAACTACCACTAGTCTCGGGGGAAATAGTATACTTTCTGTTCTTGACTTCAACAGGCTGACGAAACAGAAGAAAGTCCAAAAGGAGTTCCACGTTTGTCCAGCTCAACATAAATTCGACAAATTTAAAGTGAGTACAGAATATAACAGATATATGTACATGTATACAGCGTATTTAGACTTATGATTTTACGTCGCTTTAACTCTTTGAACCCTAGTACCGCATATAGGCGTCCTATTCAAACAATGTATATGTGAATAGTACACTTGTCCTATGCAAACAGTGAAGACCCAGATCAGAGGGCTCCAAAAGGAGCCCTCTGATCAGGGTCTTCACTGTTTGTCACAATGCCAAACATTGACAAATACAACTCTTAAAAGTCAGAAATGGACTAGACTAAAATGGAAACTGGAATTGTCCATTTAAAGTTTCAGGGAGTAAAGAGTTAAATAACCCTTTACCCAGCAGCCTTGTATTTAATTTTGAAAAATAGGTGACTACTTAAAGCAGGTTGAAAGTAAAGCAGAATGCGCCCTGAGGCGCATTCTGCTTTACTTTCAGCCTGCTTAAAGCTACCACCTGTAAGAATAAAGAAAGTATTTCTTATTATACATATGCATGGCTGTATAGATTGGAACTATTTTCTACAGCGGAACAATAAATTGAATGCGCTAAAAGGCGCTTCTATGAAGGAAAGGGTTAACAGTATTTCAGTCACATCGTGACGTCCGGCTAACTACAGTTGGAGGAAGACTTCAGAAGCCCTTAATACACTGTTTCAGACACAAATCAGCAAATGGGTAAAACCACCGATCTTCCGCAATCCAGCTTGCTGCGTTCCCAACATAAAAAATCCGAAGTGCCCGGATCGGGATTCGAACCTACAGCGGTAAGGAGCTTAGTGAGTGGCTGTCACTTTGACTATAACCAGCTAGTCCCGGAGGTCTACGAAATACAGTGGACCCTTTCACTGCCATTTTGTTTCGAGAAATTTTTACCCCTTTACCGTTTCATTGTAGTCTGCTTCAATTGTGTTGTCTGCAATGTCATTTCAAAGTTAAAAATAAGGCATATCTGTTACAAGTATATTAAAAACGTTTGCAATCTCTGACACTGGTCAACATTTTAGCCCATTTAAGCCTAGTATCTATAAAAAGGGACATTGACAAAAAGTGAAGACCCTGACGAAATTCCACGTCACGAGGCGTCTAATCAGGGTCTGTACTGTTTCTTTTGAATACAAAATGTTCTACTGTAAGGAAACATTGCAGTGTCCTTAGACCACCCTTGTATATGTACAGTCGAACGCCGATAGTATTAACTCGCTTTATTCGACCTTACCGGTATTTCGTAAGTTGAATTTTGATAAGTCGATCTCGTTTAAGTCGAACATACCCGTATTTCAAAGTTAAAACGTGGCTAAGCCACGTTTTAACTTTGAAATATTGGTATGTTTGAACTAACACGAGTTCGTAGAATGGAGTTTTAACTGTATAATGAAATCTTCTAGCAAGCACACAGGGAGAGTTCATTTCTATTTCCAGGTATAAAATGATTAAACTCAAAGTGTTTACCATGTATCATTTCAGAAGATATGCCGACGACTTTCGTGTTCTGGCGGTTTGATCTTCAACGATGGTGTTTGTGTCCCCATGTTTCAAGTTTTTGTCGGGCAAATAGGTATTGTTTATGAGATGACACTCGCTCTACATCCATTACAGAACGATACAAAAAATTGTATTGACGCCGATAGCATGAAAAATGATTTTATTCAAAAGATAAAACAAGTTGCAAATCATATGGGTTTGTACACATTTGGTATAACAAGTTTCATCAAACTTAAAACAGACATTGTTGCCTTTACTGATGAAATGTTCGAATCAAACAGGTCTTGCATAACATCTGACATGGACTATATAGCGTTTGAGTTGCGAGTTGTAGAGATACGTGTCCTTAATGTTACTGAACGTATAGAACAGATAACTCGCACAATATTGACAATACATGCTAGTGAGTTTATGTTATTCCATCGCAACATTACTAGTGCTCGTTTTCAGAAATCAACAACTGCCCTGTCGAAAAGTAACATTACATTGAGTCTAAATGAGACGAACTTGTTATTGTTCGACACCTACCCCGAATGGCTGAAGACGGGCCTATCATTCGGATATGACGAAGGTGGATATGGTATTATTCCACTTAAAGCAACAAATAATACCATTGACAAAGATACAGTGTTTCATCTTGTAAACGACCCTTTATGCCCAAAATTTGTTCTAAAAGTGGGTGATTTCAGCTTGTCTTTTGACAAAGACTACATACATTTCACGGACATTGGTGGGAAGGTTTCAAGATCGGATTTATCCTTCTCAGAGAATGGGGACTACGTTAGTGTTTGTCACAATTCATACTTACATCTTGTTGAAAGATATGCAAGAGAACAATCTAAACACCGCTATTATTATACCCGAATGACGATATTGACAATAGTATGTACATCACTATCTCTTATATCGTTGGTGGTGACTCTGACTACCTACTGCATACTACGGGGACTTAGAAATGTTCCTGGCCTGAACAATATGGGCCTTGTCATTAGTCTCATAGGGTTTATGACATTGTCTCTCGCTAATGCCTTTATTGACGTAGTAGATATCTGGTTGTGTCGTGTGATTGGCGTAACTTTGCATTTGTCATTATTGTCGTCGTTTGGATGGATGTTTATTTGTACATTTCACATGACGAAAGTCTTTACAACCTTTCCAAAACAATCATCAAACCATGCTCACATATCTCAAACGTTCAGCCGGTATGTATTAGTCGTTGAGTTATCGTCTATTTTTATTGTTGTTGGCACCATTATTTTCTCCTACGTGACCTCAGATGGCGAGAATATTGGCTATACAGACGATCCTTGTTTTGTTGACCCATCCATACTGCGGTACAATGTTGCCATTCCAATCGCGATAGTAGTTGTCGCAAACTTTGCCATGTACCTGTTTGTCATTATCACAATCAGTCGAATACCTGATGTACGAAACAGTAGTTCTCACGAGCGCAATAATATCGTAATATTTGTAAAACTTTCCACGTTTACCGGCATGACGTGGGTATTTGGATTTATCTACCAGCTTACAAGTGTTGAAGCATTTGCCTACATATTTACTGTCTTGAATGCAGGTCAGGGTGTTTTTATTTTGTTTTCCTTCGTCGTGAACAAACGGGTGTATGAAATGTGGCGATCGAAAAGAAATCATGGGAGTTCTAAGACAAAAACCTCGACCACAACTTCATCACACATCTTTGCTACCCGTCTTTAGTATATCGAAATTCACTACATAGATTTGTTCACACGAAAATATAGGGTTGTAAATATGGTTGTTCCTAATAGTTCAGAATGTTTTCATGTGTTTTGTTTTTATTCAGTGTTGAAGACGTTATTCTTTCCAACAAATAAAGGATTTTACATGAGTGTTCATTATCTATTATTTTTAATAAACGAGTTAACTGAAGTAATAGGACGCGAGCCTTGGCGAGCGTCATATTAATATTAGTAAACAAGTTTATTAAAACTGATATGTATTGATCAGGAATGTGAGATTTTTTTTTATCACATAACAATTTTAAACAACGTTGATTACAGTAACGTTATCGCAAATGACGTCATTTGGTATCCCGCTACATGCAGCGCTTGTGGACGAAAAGGTTTGGCCGGAGCCCATTCAACGATATTTCACTAGTGGATTACGATATTAATATAATGGCTTTGTTCCACTCTCAGCTCGCAAGTTAAGTGATAAACGTGTTAACGCTAAAATTATTATATACATTATAAATTTTTTGGGGATGGATCAGGCACCAGGTACATGTACAAATGTAACCCGGCGTCTGATCAGGATCCAAACTGTTTGCCACCTAAATTAACATAATAATCAGAATTGTCAAAAATGGTTCTTTTCTACATAAAAAATTATTGTTGTTTAGCGTTTGCGTTTCGTTTGTGATTAACCGGTAAAGAATAACTTCTTGAAGATGTCCTAGTTGTATATGCACCCGTTCGCCACGTAAGGATATATATTCTATATGAGCGATCACATTGTGTTATGCGCAAAAGACGTCATCGTTGAATCGTTTCTGAGATAAGACATATCTATCATACTGTTGTAGAAACTTACTGTTCTAAGTCGGGCTAGTTTGCATGCGTTGATGGAGGGCGAAACCAATTTCGAACGATTACTTTTGACAAGCTTTCAAAAATTAACTGTTTTAAACTATTTATGTTGCACCGGCGTCCCATATTGTAACCATTTTATGATCAAATTATTCGGGATAATTCACCGCTTTATTGTCGTCTGCTTCAATATTGTTGTCTGCAATATCGTTTCAAATTTACAAAATAAGGCAGTATTACTGAAGAAATTTCAAAACGAGTGTCAAACAGTTTGGATCCTTATCAGACACAGTGTTACGCAGCGTCTGATCAGTGCAAGTTATCGATAACATACAGATGGTTGCATTGTGTATTACAAAACAAAACAGAAAGCTCCTCTAGGAGTGAAACAGTTTGCTACAAATGTATCCTTACATTAACCCTTTCACCCTCAATGACGCCTAAACACGTATTTGCAAATAGTTTTAATCCTGATCAAACGCCGCGTTGCGCGGCGTCTGATCAGGATCAAATCTGCTTGACCCTCGTATCGAAATTTTGTCAGTCATACTGCCTTTAAAATTAACATTGAAACGATATTGCAGACGGCAAATTTGAAGCAGACAACAATGAAACGGCGAAGAGGTAAAAATCTCACGAACAATTTGGCAGTAAAGGGGTTAAGAAACTCAGCGACCGCCATGCTACTTTAAATGATAATGCAAGTTTATCTCTAACAATAGTTCTATAATTCATGTCAATAGATAGTGGCACTATTCTTATCACACTGTAAATAATTAATGATGTTTTATTAGACTCTATTAATATTGTATCACATACGTTGACATATCAGTTACCAGCGATTCAGCTTAATACAATATATGCTACCATGACTACCCCAACAAAGACTAATAGATGGTGTAAACGATTTGAAACATCTGAACTCCTTCATTGACAACGACACCAAAAGGCGACCTTGCAAACAGTTTAGATCCTGATTTAACACCGCGTAAAACAGCCATAAACCTGACTTTAAAAATGTTGCAGACGACACTTCCAATTCTGACGATAATTTTGCGGCAAGAGGAGTATAGCAGACGCTACCACTTGACAGGGAAAGAGTTAGAGTCCCTGAAACCGTCCTGTATTATAATTGATACAATGTTTTAGAACAAAACAACAACAACATTCTTAACTTTCAAATACGGGTATGTTCCACTTAAGCGAGCATGGGAATTTAAAGTTCGACTATATATCTAAAACCTGCTTCAATCGACCCACTGCTTTATCCAACATCATCAGTCGGTACCGAAGGATGACGGATATGGCAGGTAATAATGTACAGTAAAACCTCGCTATTACGACCACTAAATTTTGTTAATTATTTGGATGTTTAGGATAGGTGACCGCTTAAAGCAAGGTGACAGTGAAACAGAAAGCTCCTGTAGGAGCTTTCTGTTTCACTGTCACCTTGCTTTAAGCTGCCACCTCTCTATTATACAATTAATTAGCCTTCGTTTAAGTGGTCGTAATAGCGAGGTTTTACTGTATATTTACAGGTTTGCATACAACTACGAAATGTTTTTCAGTGTCAATAAACGTTTTGGGTGCATTCGGTTTTACTGTTGATTCCGTGTTGAACATGTGTTTTCACCCCGTGACCCCTAGTGACGTGTAGTTGTGTATTTTGCAAACAATTTACATGTAAAGAGTACATTTGTCCTATGCAAAGAGCGAAAACCCGGATCAGAGGGCTTCTAAAGACACCCGCTTATAAGTAAGATTCAATGTAGTATGACTGAACACATATCGATAGGAGTGTCAAAATAATTGGATCATGATCAGAAGCCGCGTAAAGAGGCGTCTGATAAGGATACAACTGTTTGCAAACGCGGTTTTAAGCGTAATTAAGAGTAATAGGCAATATAGAATTCACTAAAGTTCTGATATAAAAAATAAATTTACAATAAATGTATATATTTTTCAAAAACACAACATAATAGCGAATTTGAAATAGAGTTTACCTAGATTCGAATCCGCGACCTCTGCCCTTCGAGTCAGCGACACATGTCACTGAGCTATGTTCTCATATTGCTGTTTAAATGCGTGTGAAGTATATGTTGTTCAATACCTTTTTATTGTATCAAACAGTCAACGGAAATTCCCGACTTCATCGACGTTATTTGACCCAGAATTTGAGTCCTAGTCCAAAAATATAAATTGCAATATAAAACAAAACAAAACTGAACGTTAAGATCAGGCTCCCGTAAAATAAAATGGACTAATACTATATGTATATGCTAATGGGTTAATGGTACATGTATTACACACATTATTCTGAAACTCAAAGCTACAAAGGTCACTGACTTTCAATCCTTATCGTCTATTATAGGAATATACAACATCTTTTTGTCGTTCACGACGGTATGAACACATTAGCTTCGCAGGGGGTAAGTTTCGTAAACGCCCGAAGCTTATGTGTTCATACCGCGTGAACGGCAAAAAGATGTTGTTTATTCCTTATATTTATATTTTTGTCTTGTCCATTTAATGTGCATTTTGACCAGATGTGTTTTCATGTACATTTGTATTTAAATACATTTTGTATATCATACACCGCCCAAATAGGTTTGATAGATATGATCCTGGATGTAACAGCCATCGATCTCTATAATATGCGGTATGAAAAGTAGTCCAAAATACACGTTTCGGAGTTGATTACAAAGTCAAGCTTTTACCCAGTAAACTGTCGCTGTGTGCTTAACGAACACTTTTAAGACATTAAACATAAACAATGAAACTTAGATATCTATTATCAAAGCATATTTTAAAAGTTAGGTCGCGCATGTTTATTTCAGCCTAATTACACGCCATAGCAACCATTAGCTGGTCGCTAGGTCGATATCTCTCCGACTGAGACTCCGACTGAGACTCTCCCCTCTTTTTGACTGGCTGGAACTAGTTTCGATGTGTAGGTTAATTGAGAAATGGTCTGCATAATGATATTTTTAATACGATTACATAAAGACTCTGCAGGGTGAATGTAAATATTTAAAAAATGACGTTATTGAAATACTCAAAATTGTGTTTATGCTTTGCTTGATTAATGAAAACCTTACTACGAGTGTCAACTAAGTTTGTAGCCTTATCACAGGGATTCTCAAGGCTCTGTGCTAGTAAGGAACCCCCAGGGCAGAGTGGTCATAGTCACTGTGACTATAAATCACTTACAGTGGCAATACTTTATTATTTACCAATAAACGCGTTTACGCTAAACAAGTATTTCAAATTCAAAAAGTTTGAAATGGATAGAATTGTCAAAATGTTGTCATTTTGTTCATGTTTTTGCAATGCGTTTGCATTTCGTTTGTGTTTGACGGGAAAGAATAACTTCCTCTCTAGTATACAGTGGAGAAAACGTTATTCTTTCCCGTTTAAACGCAAACAAAACGCAAACGCAACACACTAAAATGTAGAAAATGATGACATTTTGACAATTCTAACAAATCATGTTAGTCTGAGTGAAAAACAGTTTGGAGCCTGATCAGACGCCGATCTGGCTCCAGGTTGTTTGCAATCGAAATAAACGTTTTAGCGTAAACGCCTTTATTTGGAAAGAATAACATTTTCTCCAATGTTCTCACCGCTTGGAGTTTGAGTTCCGGTCTGGGCACCAGGGAATTTTCATGTTGGGTAACCTTCAAGCTGGCTTATAGAATGTAGGTTTTTACCATAAATGCATGCATAGTTGTGTCTGAAATAGGATTAAGAGTGCATACGGGGCGTTCGTTATTTAAACAGTAGTACTTATGCAATCATTAATATTAAAATTGAATTGCATGTGGCTTTGTTTCTGTATTCATTCTAATAGATCTCAAATCAATGTACTAAACAGAACGATCGAATTAAATGTCAAATAGCGAATGTTTTTTACAAATTGTTCCCTGGATGGCCTTTAATTCGATACTTTTGTTCATTCATTTATATATAAATACACATCCAAGTGATATGGTAAACTGTTATGGTAATTGCAGCAGCATATTACATTTATTACTAAACCGTTCACTGCTACGGTGGCAAAGACATTATCAATTTAGACGAAATGAAATGCAAATGCAATACAGTAAAAGAAAGAAAATGTCAGCTACATACAATTTCTGGCAATTTGTGTTCACCTGAGTTTCAAACAGTTTGGAGTCACGCCGGGTTTCTGGTTCCAAAACATTTGCAATAGGAATAATTGTTTTATCATCAACACGTTTATTGGGAAAGAGTAACGTCTTTAATCGGTGTAAGTAATTATGTTGAAGCCATATAAGACACTGAGTTAGCCATGCTCCAAACTGTTTGTCACACAAATTATAATATATTGTCTATAATAAAAAATAAACTGTTATTTTTATACATTGTATTGCAATGCGTTTGTTTTTAGTTTCATTTGAACGAGAAGGAATGGCATATTTTATTCTGTCAGATCGTTTATCAGATGACGTTTAAAAGCGAGTTTGCAAACAGTTTAGATCCTGATCAGACGCCGCATAACGCGTCGTCTAATCAAGATCCAAACTGATTGATACCCGTTTTGAAATTTCTAGTCAGACTACATTATTTTTAAACTTTAAAACGACATTGCAGACAATAAATTTGAAGCAGATGACAATGAAACGATGAAGTTGTAAAACTCTCAAAACACATTTGACAGTGTAAGGGTTAATAACAGCGAATTAGAAATTCTGATGAGATCGTGTATCTGATCACCTTAGTTACGAGGCTAATTGGTTGATTTCAAGACATGAGGTATCACCTCAGTGCTTTAGATATATTAGCCATTGTGAGTTTAGAACAGGGTTTGTAATACTGTTCAGACTTAACACGAAGGATATAGCTTTCGGACATAACAAACAGAATAGACGCAGCTAAGCGACTGGATACACGATCTCTGATACTGTTTGATAGTTGTTACATTAAATTTATATCTGTTACAAAACCACTTTGCTGTTAATTTCTTGCCTGTGTCTAGATTTGAAGACTTAAAGCAGATTGAAAGCAGTGCAAAATATACATATATGGACAATCTGCTTTACTTTCATTCTGCTTTTAGTTATTATCTGCTAGGATACAGAAACTATTTTTTTATGGTGCATATTCATAACTGTATAAAGTGGAGCTATATTTCGCAATGGAGGAATACATTATAGGTGTAAAAAGGCGCATCAGCGGAGTATTGGGTACATGTACAATCGAAACAGATGTCATGATCCAATATGACTTGTTATATTGAATGTGTGTTTTCTTCAGATCTATAAATATATGTGAGCATTACAAGCTATATAACCAATTCACTCTCAATAACGTCATAAAGTGCATTTGCAAGCTGTTGTAATCCCGATCAGACGCCGCGTAACGCGGCATCTGGTCAGGATCAAAACTATTTAACACTTGTTGTGAAATAATGTTAGATATAGTGACTTTCATATAACGTTGAAACAATATTGCAGACAACAATATTGAAGCAGACGGTAATACGACGGTGAAGGGATACAAACCTCACTATTTGACCATGAAAGGATTAACCCTTTGAACCCTAGTCCCGCATATAGGCGTTCTTTTCAAACAGTGTACATGTGAATAGTACACTTGTCCTGTGCAAACAGTGAAGACCCAGATCAGAGGGCTCCGAAAGGAGCCCTCTGATCAGGGTCATCACTGTTTGTAATAATGCCAAACATTGACAAAAACAACCCATAAAAGTCTGAAATAGACTAGACTAAAATGGAAACCAGATTTGTCCATTTAAAGTTTCAGGGAGGAAAGAGTTAAGCGATAAATATATTTGCTTACTAAAGAGGTAAACTTCATAGCATTTAGTTTACTAAGCTATGCAATTCAAACACCTTCCTGAAATCCATCTTACAAACGCAGTGCTACACATACTATTAAACCCGTTTGGTTGTGAAACACTGAACTAAAACGATATATTCAAGAACATACAAACAGGACTACTGCGGACACCCCAGTTATAAATTGCAGTTATATTTTGGTATTCTATGTTTAACACATATTTTATATTGTTTCAAGCTGCCAGCTGCTCTCTCACTAATACCAAGCTTTCGTTTGAATGACCATAGTTGATGAACTTTATATACAATCTGTAAGGTCTGATTATTAAATGACTGAAACGCAGACATGGCAACCACGGAAGTTTTGATACAAATGCTTGTTTTAGTACAGTTTCAGTTACTGTTCATTGGCACTACCAATTTAACTGAAAATGATAGTGTGAGGAAACAAGTTATGGAGGATTTTATGAAGTATTGCCCAGATACACCAACGTGCACACATGCTGATTCTACTGCAGCTCCAAACTCGTCTTTACACGAAAATTGGGACCAGCAATCATGCTGTCATAGATGTAGTTGTGAGCCACATTGTGGTAATCAGTGTTGTCCGGACAAGCCTGGTATCATATTTCGTATTCACGATGAAACATTGAATAAAGGATGTGTATACGCCCAGTACAGGCCCTACGAAACATCATCGTTGAATGGAAAAACGTATCAAATGAAAACTGGTTGTCCTACGACTGTTGCTAGATCACAATATAGTTCTCATTGCGAAAAGAGTGTGTTTGATTATGCATTGTCTGACAGTCTGGATATAGTACCTGTTACTAGTAAAGCCACAGGTCAAACGTACAAAGATCGCAACTGTGCCTTCTGTAACCAGGAGGATACGAGTGACCTTATATACTGGGAAATGCATTTTGAATGTTCACCTTTCAATGCTTCTGTTCCAAATACACCGGAAGAGATTTTAAAGTTGGCAAGAAATGATAAAAGGTGTAACATTTTCTTTCATCCTGACTATTCTTCAAAAATAAATATTGCAGAATGTGATAATTTGATCAACACGTGTAATGTTACAGGGGCCTGGGAGTCGTACGAACAATTGACGGAAATTGCCTGTATGTCGTACAAATCACGCTTTGATCTTCTTTACAACAACATACACTGCTTCCTCTGTAACAACGGAAGGGAAACATTTGTTCCTAACAATTGCAGTTCCGGGGGGAATTATTTTCAAGAACGTGGAATGATTGCTATTCTTGACTTCAACAGGCTTGCGAAAGCCAAGGAAAGCAAGGCGAGTCACCAGTCGTGTCCTTTTCAGCACGTATTTGACAAATATAAGGTATAACTGTAGTTTCAATGAAATTAGCGTTTAGTATATTTAAGTAAATATTGTCTATTATGAAGGACATTCAACGCAGTATAGTGATGGGAACATTTTATATAGTGCCTAAACGAAACTGAAAATGCAGTAAATTGAAGAATATGACAATTACTTGA
The DNA here is from genome assembly GCA_922989275.2 of Gari tellinella. Classification (NCBI taxonomy): domain Eukaryota; kingdom Metazoa; phylum Mollusca; class Bivalvia; order Cardiida; family Psammobiidae; genus Gari; species Gari tellinella. Next base: position 56,351,075 of record OV277866.1, read on the forward strand.
AAACAATGAAGATTTATCTTTATCTGACTGCTTAAAATCAAATAAATTGCTCCAAACAGTTAATATTTGATCCGTTCCATGACAAAACATACCTTATCGCATTGCACAATCTAAGTACCGTTGTCATCTCAGGCTCTGTAGCTGAGTTTGGTCAATATTGCTAAATACTGTACACAATACTGCTAAATACAATGTTTTAGATGACTGTGGGTGTCAAACAGAGTAGCTCTATGCCGGCTGAAGTGTCAAGACGCGGCGACTGGCCTTGAACTACACTGTTTTCATTGTAAAAAGGCAGGTTTTGTCAAATCACGGTTCGTTTAATATTAAGTCGTAAAGTTGAGACGAATGGGTTTGGTAATTAGCGCAATTATTGTACTTATAAGACCCATTTCCTTAGTAGCACTACAATTTCTTTTGGCGTAGCTACAGTGGAGAATATATTCTTATTCTAGTTTTCGAAATTTAAGGCAAACGCATAGAATGAAAGAAAGGAATTGGTCAAAACTTCTAAAAATATATTTTGATCTAAGTTATAAACAGGTTGAAGGCTGACCAGACGCCGAGTTACTGTGCGAACGCAATAAAGTAACATGCAATAGTTAATTTGAATACTATGAAGACATTATTTTTAAATCAAAGTGACAAATACTTTGGAACCTTATCTGACACCCCGTTACTCGGCGCCTGATCTGGCTCTTCACTCTTTTCACTGTAAACAATTATTTTAGCACAAACACGTTTATTAGGAAACCGGGCGCACGAGCACGCTTTTATTTCCTAATAAACGGTTTTTGTGCTTTAACATCCTTTATTGCAGTCTCCAAACAAATTTATTCAATGGTTGAAAAAACAATACATCGAAAAAACATACATTTGCATTGCATTGCATCGTGTTTGCATATTATTTGGTTTGTTTTGAAAACTATATATTTATGCTGCTGAAATCAATAATTTGGCGAGTAAACTAACTTGATTTTAACTCTTACCACGTCAGCGGCGGATAAATTGATTGAATTCGCAAACAGTTTGGATTCAGATAAGACGCCGCGTGACTCGGCATTTTATCAGGGCCCAAACTGTTTGATACTCTGATCTGTCCCTGTTTTGAAAATTCAAAACGTTAGAACAGTTGAAGACGAAAACAATACCCACGATGCAAAAAGGTAATTCGTTGCTACAGTGGAGTAAACGTTATTCTTTCCAAATAAACGCGTTTACGCTAAAACAATTATTTCTATTGCAAACAGTTTGGAGCCAGATCAGACGCCGGGTAACCCGGCGTCTGATCAGGTTCCAAACTGTTTGCCACCAAGATAAACATGAATTATCAGAATTGTCCAAAAGTTGCACTTTTCTACGTTTAAGTATTTTGCGTTTGCGTTTCGTTTCGTTTAAACGGGAAAGAATAACGAATTCTCCACTTTCCATCACTGTTTGCAAGTGTCACTGTTGTTGGGCTTGAGTAATAAGAGTATTTTTTTAAAAAAAGAGAATTATTCTGGTTTAGATCTAACTTATATATAATAACAAGAATGTCGACTATTTCACTCGAGGCTAGTGAGAACTTTTATCTGTTGTAATAAGCAATGAGTAATCAAGTTGGATTTTTATAAGTTTTATTTCTTGCTTTTTTTATTCTACAGAACACATGCCGGCGACTGTGGTGCTCTGATGGTTTGAGATTCAACGACGGCATTTGTGTGCCACTATTTCAGTACTTCTCCGGGAAAAGTAATATAGTTTATGCAATGACATTTGCACTTCAACCGCAGCTAAACAGCAGCTCAACAATAGACGCCAATCTAGTAAAAACAGAATTTATAGACGATATAGTACAACGTGTAGATAACATGGGCCTTTCTACCATTGATTATGCAAGTTTCATTAAACTAAACAAAAGTGTTCTTCATCTGAAGGGTGCAATGATTGAAACAAATAGGTCTTTATTAGCATCCGATATAGACTATATTGCTATTGAAATTAGAATTGGTGAGAAACATGTATATAATGTTTCTGAACGTTTAGAAACAATAACCGGCTTACTTCTCAATTCAAATTTCAGTGGTTGTTTGATATATCGTCGAAATATTACCGAATCACAATTTAGAAAAGCAACATCTGCTTTATTCGATTTGAATAAGAAATCGGGGCACAACACAACGATATCACATTCAACAATATTCCCCGATTGGCTGAAGGACGGTCTTGCATGTGGATACGATGACCATGGGCGTGGTATTATTCCCCTCGCAGCAACAGAAACAAACGATAATCACACCATATTTGATATTGTAAACGACCCTTTTTGTCCTAAACTTATTCTTAAAATTGATGACTACAGGGTGTCTTTTGACAAACATTACGCATATCTAACATATATTGGTGGGAAATTTTCAAGATCGGAGTTATCTTTTTCTGAGAATGGAGACTACGTTAGTGTGTGTCACAATTCATATATATGTAGTGTTGAACGGTATTATGCAAGAGAACAATCCAAACACAACAACTATTATACCCCAATGACGATATTGACAATTCTATGTACATCACTATCTCTTATATCGTTGCTGGTGACTCTGACTGTCTACTGCACACTACGGGTTCTTAGAACTGTTCCTGGTCTGAACAATATGGGTCTTGTCATTAGTCTTATAGGATTTATGTCATTGACTCTCCTAAATGCTTGTGTTGACGTTGTAGAGATCCAGCTGTGTCGAGTGATTGGCGTGACCTTGCATTTTTCACTATTGTCGTCGTTTGGATGGATGTTTATTTGTACTTTTCATATGGCGAAAGTGTTTACAAACATTTTAGAAAGATCGGTACAACAAAACAGACATACTATTTTCATTCATTACGTAATACTCGTAGAGCTTATATCTATTTCTGTGGTTGTTGTCACTATAGTTGTTTCCCTTGTAATCTCAGATGGCGAGAATATTGGCTATACAGAAAAGCCCTGTTACGTTGATCCATCCACACAGTTATACAATGTTGCCATTCCAGTTGGGATTGTAGTTGTTGCAAACTTTGCCATGTACTTGTTTGTCATTATCACACTCAGTCGAATACCTGATATACGAAAAAATAGTTCTCATGAGCGTAATAATATCATAATATTTTTAAAACTCTCCACCATTACCGGTATGACGTGGGTATTTGGATTTATATACCAGTTTACAAGTGTTGACGTATTTGCCTACATATTTACTGTGTTGAACAGTGGTCAAGGTGTATTCATCATGTTTTCATTCGTCGTAAACAAACGGGTGTACGGCATGTGTCAACCGAAAAGAAAACAGACGAGTTCCATTACAACACCTACCATAACTATAACTTCAACAAGTATGTAGGGATGTAACACTTGGTAACCGAGCTATCGGTAATTACACACATATGTCATCTGATAATTGGTTAACAATCAGTAGCGAATATGAAAATATTGAATTATATTTTCGTTTGAAGTAACAGGTCAGAATTCTGACACAATTACTAGGATTCCAACATTCAAGTTCATTATACAGTGTATAATACATGTATACACCTTATGTCATATAAACTATAGATAACCTTTGTTTAGTTAAATATTGAGGACAACAGTGTTGTAAAAGATGGTTACTCAAGACAATCTTTGCCCTTATCCTGCCAATCGTGACTTTACAGGTACAGTGGAGAAAACGTTATTCTTTCCCGTTTAAACGAAACGAAACGCAAATGCAACTCACTAAAATGTAGAAAATGATATTATGACAATTCTAACTAATCATGTTAGTCTGAGTGACAAACAGTTTGGAGCCTGATCAGACGACTGGTTACCCAGCGTCTAATCTGGCTCCAAACTGTTTGCAATGGAAATAAACGATTAGCGTAAACGCATTTATTGGGAAAGAATAACGTTTTCTCCACTGTATTAGCAAACAGATTTATTCCAGAAAAGCATCATATAACGAAGCGTCTGATTGGGATCTTAGCTATTTGACATTTGCCTAAAGTGTGTTTCCTTCGATTTGTTTAACACACCTACTTTTAGTTGTATGTATGTCGACGGGGAATAGAATTGTTCATTAACGCATTACGTAATAAACTCGAAATAAAGATTTAGTCATTTAATGTTCATTTATAATAAACAATTATTTCAACCATTGTCAATTTGCTTGAAGTGTATATAACTCGAAGAGAGTTGAAGTCTGCGAGTAAATCAGTATCGCTAGTTGTACCGATAAGCCGTTTGGTTAAGAATGGAGATAATATTTCATGCATGCAGTCCCAAAACTATAGAACACTCTTCCATCAGACATCAGAGCTCAGCTCAAAAACATATGAAGACACACTTCTTTAATATTGTTTTTTAAACAAAGTAGGAAATAAATGACTGCTATCTCTAGACAGTGTTTTCTTGCTGTAGATGTTCTAGGTCTAAATGTGAGTTCAGGAAAAGTACCATTGACTCGGTGCATGTCTGGTGGATCCTGATGGTAGGGATTGTCCCTGGTCTCTTTAAAACCAGTTGACTGGGGTCTGTTGTATAATTATTAGACAGCTTGAACCCCCTATAACTTTAACAATAAATAGGAAAATCCAAGCAGTAAAACAAATAAAGCCTCTTGTTACCACCGACATTTATTACTTCATGCGCAAGTACTGATATGGCTTAGTATGCTAGATGTCGAGGGTGCGAGAAAGTAGGTTGTAGGCCTTTTTAGAAATAACGCCTCTCGTTATCTTCGGCACCGACATGGCTCAATACGCCAGATGTCAATTCAATTCAATTTATTGTGATACTTAGGCCACCGGCCCATACACAAGATAGTTACAATTATATATACTACAATCATATACATGGTGTGAAGGAGTGGTGATATCATCTAGGTTAACAATGTAACAATAATCTACACATATCAGTCAGCAATAAATTCTCTACGCCTTTGAAAGGAATAATACAAATACATTGCTAAATTCCGTATTGTATAAGTTTGTTAAAGAAAAAGCAGTTTGGATTAATAGTGTAATACTCAGAAATATATTGTGATCTTATATCAGAATACAATGGACATTTAAATACAAAGTGTAGTTCGTCTTCAACAAAACATTCACAATAAAAGCAGCAGCGGCATTCCCTAGGAATATTTAGATGTCTGCCATGCTCTATCAATTAAACAATGAGATGCCCTTCTGAATGCTGTAAAACATTTTCGGAATTTTACAACATCAATTGCCGTTACATAAGGTTCTATTTCTATTGTTAACTTAAAATCAATATAATATGATAATTTGGCATTTTCAAAGCACTGCGTTCTCCACGTCTGCAGATATTGGTCTTTAAGCCGCTGTTCATATTTCTGTAAAAACATGATAGGATTATCAATACGCTGGTTTTCCCAAACAATCCCAAAACCATTTTTTTACAGATTCAACCTAACTTCTGTAGCCCAGTTCTTTATAACCGTTTTTATCAAAATGTACAAGCATTTCATAGCAAAGTTTTATATGCCTATTACTGCTACAAGATAAAAGCTTAATCCAGTACTTAATGCATCGCTTTGCCGAATATATATATACATTAGGTACCTTCCCAAATCGCCTAATACAACATTGTTACAGGCGTTGCTATTAAGATTAAAAAACCGTTAACATGCATATAAATGAATACTTTCACAACAGCTTACATTACCAAGACCCCATAACTCAGCTCCATACAGCATAATTGAGCTTATTTTAGAGTCATATACTTTAAAAAATGTTTGATATGGTACAAATGACAGATGGCTAAATGAACTAAATATCTGGCTTAAAACTTTCTTTGCTTTAATAGCCATATTTTCAGCCATTTTAAACAGAGATAACCTGTTCGAAAAATATAATCCAACATATGTAAAACCGTTTACGGCTACTATGGCATCCCCTCTGTACGTCCAACGCTCTCTTCTAGCAACCCTTCCACCCTTTTTGAAAACCACAATTTTTGTTTTTGAAATGTTAACCGATAATTTGTATGTATCACAAAAACTACTTAGCATGTTTAATTGTCTTTGTAAACCAACGACTGTATCAGATAACAATGCAACATCGTCGGCAAACATCAATAATAAAATTTCTGTTAGGTCGGGGAATAGCTGGATACCACGTATATCACTTTGTACTAATATGTCATGTAATTCATTAATAAATAATGAGAACAGTATTGGGCTAAGACCACATCCTTGCCTGAGCCCTATCGGGCATGAAAATATATCTGTTGTACCACAGTTAGTTCGCACATATGCTTTTACAGACTTATAAATCGATAAAATGGATGCATATAACTTTCCCTTGATTCCTTTCTTTTGTTAACTGAATCAAATGCCTTTTGGAAATCTATAAAGGCGACGTATATCGGCCTTTTTCTCCTACATAAATACTTATTAACAATAGAGTATAGTATAAAACCATTATCAATTGTGGAATAACCAGCTCTAAATCCAGCTTGAGATTCTGCAATTTTATTGTAAGCTTCCAAGTAAAATGTTATACGGTTTGTTAAAATGCTAATATATATTTTGCTAAAAATGTCCACCAATTGTTTGGTGTATGTATGCTTCCCTTCTTATGTATAGGTATTATGAGAGTCGGGAAATTCACCGCTTTGAAATATTCTATTTACAATTGTACAAATATATGGCAACAGAACATCTATGCCGTAGACAAACTGTTGTGGAAATAACTTTCCCGCGAATGCTTTATTCAACTTCAGTTTATTTACACTGTCCTTAAACTTGCTGTATGTGATAGGTGAGTTAAAAAGTGTTTCTTCAGTGTCATCGCTGTTATCATTCAGAGGATTTTGATTTAGATCATGTCTTTCATTTTGGTCATAGTTTTCTAAGAACAAACTACTAAAATGTATGAACCAGTCATAAACAGATATATTTGGTTCTGCTCTTGGTAATTTTATCAGTGACTTAATTGCTTTCCAGAAATATTTCGATTTATTAACATTCGACTCTAGCTTCCATATAAAGGATTTTTCATAAGACATTCTTTTAGTTTTACAAGTAGTTTTGTATATAGCTTTTGCCTCTTGATATCGAAGTAGATTATGTACACCACGACTGGATCGGAAACATTGTAAGGCTTTAAATGATTTACGCTTGAGTGGTTTACACTCAATATCGAACCATTGTTTGCTTTTCTTATTCGATTTACTTTTAATGCATCGTTGGAACTGTACACAACATGTATTTATTACTGTTTCAAACGTTTTTATAATGTCATTTAGACTAGATTCTGTATCATTTAATTTAAGATTCAGCACATCGAATGCCCCCTCAATTATATTATTGCTTATCACAGATTTGTATATTTCACGATTCGCCTCATTTAAATAAAACCTCGTCGACTCCTCAGTACCAACAAAATTATTTGTAGATGTACATATTTCACTTTTAACATTTAAAATTCTTAATATTATCTATAACATTTTTTGACACTATAAAGTAATCTACAGTGCTACATCCATTGTTACTTACATATGTATATTCACCTTTGCCTTTGTCACTTCCGATTCTACCATTTACAATATAATATGAATAAGTCTGACAGAAGGCTAGTAAATCACGTCCAAACTTGTTGACAACAGTGTCACATGATGCTCTTGGCATGTATATATTACCATCTAGAAACTCAGCAAACTCTTGTAATTCAGGTACATTATCTATATGGTTTACATAATCTAGATTGTCACGTGTCCTGGTATTCAAATCTCCACAGAGGATAGTATTCATATCTAGTAATTGTTCATTGACTAAAAGTTCTTCCAAACTATGTAAACCATTGTTTTTATTCAGATCAGAATAAAAAGACGAGCTAGCGGAAAATACATGGAGCAAAACAAACCATCTTTCTCATACGAAAACAAGGTTTTGTCTAGAATCAGTAAAACGCCATATTCAAATGTGTTACAAATTCTTTTTACATAGGAACAAAGTAAACCTTTTACCAAAACAACTACTCCGCCCATATTTCTTCCACCGCATACAGATTTCTTAGCATTACAGCCATTTAATGAATAATCAGGGAAATTTCTGACATAAAAATCATAGTTAATATCCCAAGTTTCTTGCAGTCCTATAATATCATAGCTTGACAAAAAGTTCTCAAAATCAGTAAATGTTACTTTATTACGAAGTCCTTGGATATTCTATGAAAGAAATGATATACCTTTGGAAAAGTCTACTTGAGTTGGGCGTTGGCCGACTTCCTATTGTAAAGAGCCTGCTTGCGGCTCTCCAACAATAGTGTCATCATTCCTTCGATTTCAGAGGAGCGTGCAGGTGTTTTGTATATACGAGGTTCAGGGACAGTTTGTTCAATGATTGGTCTTCTATACAACTTGTCATTTTTATAATAGCCAATATACCCTCTCGCTCTTAATTGCTTTATTTCCTGACGCTGGTGTAAAAGGAGGTCATTAGAAATCCGAATTCCACGATTTCTAAGTACCTCTTTGTACTTAAATAGCTCCAGTATGAACTCAAGAGTTTAAAATCTGACTACAACCATTCTTGGTTTACCATTGGACGATTTACCAATTCTTCTTGCACTTACAATATTATCTTTGCACAACTTATTATCTTGGGGTGTTTACATTTAAAACTTTCTCTTCAACCACTGATAGTAGGGGTTTGTCTGAAGATTCTTCTTCTTCAAGTCCAAAGATACGGAGCGAATCCTTTAGTTTATCCATCTCGATGGCATTAACTTGGGCCTCTAGAAGATTGAGTCTTTCGTCTTTCATTTCATCGTATGCAGACAGACCACCTATGTCACTTCTCAGCGTATCTGCATCGTATTCAAACTCTTTTAGTCTATCTTCTACAGCTTTTAGCCGACTTTCAACTTTTCCTTGTTTATGCTCAATTTTGTCAACCTTTGTTTTGATAGTACTTATTTCGGATTTTAAGGAGCTCAACTCTCTTTTAACATTAACTACTTCACTTTTGACTTCTCTTATTTCATTTGACATCGTGGCGTTTGACTCTTGGATTGCTTTTAGAATCATCTCTGTGTCACTAGTAGGTCCCGGGTTCAGCTCAACATCTGAGGCTAACACTAATAAACGCTGATGGTAATGTGCATATTGACACCCGACGTAACTGGAATCAGATAGCGTTACCGTACTTGGAATTGCTGAGTTTGAATAGAAGTCACAATAAGAGGGTGCAGCGTAAGATTCAACAAGCCACATGTGACCTCTTGTCAATAAACCTATGTTGACAGCAAGGATCAGGAAATAAATGTTGCATATGAACATTCGATAATGTACATCGGAGCCTCTCGTAAAACGTTTATATTGTGCATACTATTTCTCGTTTGGTCTGAATTTGGTCGAGAGAGCGAAAAGTCCGATTCTGGAACGATATGTGCTGGTCTCAATACCCATGGCTCAGAGGCGTAAGGCTACCGCTAGTATATTTTGCCTAGTGAAAACAGTGCCGATAAGAAAACTATGAAAAATAAGCAGATGTAATTTTGAGCACTCAGTTGTAATTAAGTCACATACAATCCCGTGCAAAGTAAGTCTGTGTTATCGGCTATGTATCGATTTTTTCAGCCCGTAGCAGTGTACTGCGACAAGGTATCCACCATACACTTATAATGGAGTCAATGACCTGGAACGTTAGCGATGGCTAATTTATACACAGCATATCAAAACTACTTTAAATCAACATGGGTTTCGTGCCAAGAGATCATGTGAATCACAATTACTTATGACCACTGATGACATCGCAAAGGAGCTTAATCGTGGCAAACAAGTGGACATGGCCATATTAGACTTTTCAAAGGCGTTCGACAAAGTTCCTTATTCTCGGCTATCTAGTAAACTAGTTTATTATGGTATAACCGGATCTACATGTTCTTGGATCAATTCCTTTCTCTCGAATCAATCTCAACAAGTTGTAATTGATAACGCCTCCTCGGACACGGCTTCTGTTACTTCCGGAGTTCCGCAAGGATCTGTTTTAGGACCTACATTATTTTTATTATATATAAATGATATTGCGGATAACATTACATCTACCATACGTTTGTTTGCAGACGATTGTGTTCTTTATCGTACTGTCAATGGTGAAAATGACAACCATTCTCTACAACAGGATCTTCACACTCTTGAGCATTGGGGTGATGTCTGGCAGATGGACTTTAATATTAAGAAGTGCGCTATGATGCAATTTTCAACGTCACGGAAATCTAATTTTGAATATACCATGAAAGGTGAAATTTTAGGAACTGTACACCACCACCCATATCTAGGAGTTGAACTAAGTGACACACTTAAATATAACATTCATATTGACTCTATTGTTAAAAAGGCCTCTAGTGTTCTAGGCTTCTTGAAACGTAATCTTCGTTATTGTAAACCAGAGGTGAAAGAAAAAGCATACCTAAGTTTAGTTCGGCCAAAGCTTGAATACTCATCTACTATTTGGAATCCAGACCAAAAGAATCTAACAAAGCAACTAGAACAAGTACAAAGAAACGCAGCCCGCTGGGTCAAAAATAAACCTTTTAATCCAACGAATCCTACTAGTGTGACTCAACTACTACAAGAATTGCAATGGCCAACTCTACAACAGAGAAGATTCGGACAGACATGACCACTATGTACAAAATTGTGAACCTTCTGGTTGCTGTGCCAATCATATATCATCCAGTTTTAGCTGCTGTCAGATCCACTAGGAACAGTCACAGCATGAAGTTTATACAATACCAAGCTAGGATCAACGTCTACCATTATTCATATTTCCCGAGATCTGTGATCGGATGGAACTCTTTACCTAACGAGTGCATCTCTTCAACAAGCCTGGATGAGTTCAAGTCAGCCGTCCAGCTTGTGACAGTGCCTTATAACTAATCCAAAGCCAGAACTGTATAGTGTAATATATGTTAGTCTTATGGGACTTTTTATCTTGCAAGTGTGCAGGGCGGACCTCTACATGTTATCATATATGATGTCTCATTGGAATTTTGTAAAAAGTTTTATCGTCAGCTAGCCGGAACACCTCACCATCGCCCTTAGCACCAATGTACAGCACACCCGCACACACCCCTCAGCGTGGATGTCCGAGAGGATTTTGCTGAGAAAACCAGTTGAAGTTGAAGTACTTACAGTTTATCCTTGAATTATTCAATTATAGTCCAAAATACTTTTTTCCGAATGTATGCATAGAATGTCGAATCCAATATAATCAATTTTGTATAAATTTCGTAATGTCTTTCGCTCAATAAGTTACAAAATTACTACTTCATTACGGACAACAGCTATCCACGTCCGTCCACTCCGATTCACACCACATGTCGGAGTTGTGATATAGTAGGGAGTAGGTGTTTGGAACCACAATGACTTTAAAAGTAAATTAAATTAAATTTTGAGTAATGCCATTTATCTTTTTTAAAACATTTTTAAATTGATTCTTTAAACTAATGATAACAATTCTTATAATCTCAGTAGTTATAACTATATTGAAAGAAGTACAAATAAGATGTCTATACTTTATTGTAAATGTAGTTTTTTTTCTTTTCTCACTTTGGAAGTACATTTATATGATTTCATGCGAAGCGCTTTTGAACGTACAACTCCTGTGTAAAACAAGCGCTATACAAATCTGATATGGTAATAATAATTATAATATAATTTCTTTTACTTTGTATTACTCTCAAAAGTTCGTCGATATAAGTTTCAAACAGTTTTGACTCTGATCAGACCGGGCAAATCTCAGCGTCTGACTAGGATCCAAACTGTTTGAAATGGTAGCCAAGTACATGTAGTACGTTTGGAGGGGGACTACCTTTTTTCTCACTAAATGTCTTTGTGGTAAAATAGCTATAGTGGAGAAACTGTTATTCTTTCCCGTTTAAACGAAACGAAACGCAAAACACTAAAACGTAAAAAATAGCAACTTTTGGACAATTCTGATAATTCATGTTTATCTTGGTGGCAAACGGTTTGGAGCCTGATCAGACGCCGGGGTACCCGGCGTCTAATCTTACTCCAAACTATTTGAAATAGAAATATTAGTTTTAGCGTAAACGCGTTTATTGGGAAAGAATAACGTTTTCTCTACTGTAATTTGCTGCGCAAACAGTTTGCCGCAAAGATCGACTTCAATCGTTAATATTTTCAAAAACCTGACGTTTTATTTTTGTTTGTTTTATTACTCTTGCGTTTAGGTTCATTTCAACTCGAAAGTATAACATTGACTGCTTTGTAGCAAAATAAGGTTGAACGAATTTACCATGACAATTTAAATTGATGGTTCCAGTTTTCAATAAAATATAATCCGTTTACGACCATTAGGTTGGCGTCTGCAAAATATTGCAAAATGAAAAAAAGTTGACCCTGTTGGCATAAGAAGAATGTAATTTCACAAGTATATCGTTTTAACAAAGTTGAGTATAATTGTCTCTAGAGTTAAATTATTAAGCTGTTTCCTATATTTTACACCGACTATTAGTCTTTGTTTGTGTTCCGTGAAAACATCATTATATTAAGTGGCACTAATTGATACGTCGGCATAATACCATATAATTTTGATACAAAAATCATTCATTATTCATAGTCTGATAAGAATATTGTCAATATCCATTAACACATTAAACGATTAGTACTTTCGATATTGTAATAAGAGACCAATATGTGAAGTACTTGAACCATCATATACAGTAAAACCTCGCTATTACGACCACTAAAACGAAGACTAATTGATTGTTTAATAGACAGGTGACAGCTTAAAGCAAGGTGACAGTGAAACAGAAAGCTCCTAAAGGAGCTTTCTGTTTCACTGTTACCTTGCTTTAAGCGGTCACCTATCGTAAACACCCTAATAATTAACATATTTTTGTGGTCGTAATAGAGAGGTTTTACTGTATCTGAATATGGATGACTGACTAATGCAGAAAGAAATAATGCAGAAATCCCACGCATACGTATAGGAACTTTGCTGCATTAGTTTACTTTTCACCATAGTCTACTATTTACCATGCTTAGTCAATTATCTTCCACAGAATGATGTATGACTGTATGTATGTCCTTTAATTCCGCTCATTGCTCTACATGTAGTTATTTATTAAATGGGTAAGGTGCACTCGAAAACAGACGGTGTAGACCAAGTTCTAACACTGGTATAGCATCAAATCGTTATCAAAGCTGCATTTTGAGCACGGGTCAATTTTCAGTGGATAATATGTTGATACTAAATGGAAGAAACTGACCGCGCCCTGTTCAATAATCATCCGCACCGAACGTGAAAAACTATTTGGTTATATTTGATCACCAACGAAAAATACGCACCCATAAACCTGTATAAAGCGATTTTCAATGCATTGCCTCATAAACCCTATATTAAAAAGGTGATTGTTATATACAGGATAAAATAATGCAGAAAGCCGGTCACAGGAGCTTTTTGCCCGATCTTCATCCTGTAATTCACAGTCACCTGTCTTTTATTTCCTGTATGCAGTGCTCCCTCACTACAACAACACACAATGGGAGACAAATAGTGTGTGTGATGTTCGGAGGGAGTTGTAAAAGAGGGGGAAAATTGAGAATTTCCTTCCATTTGCACACAGCTTCTATCCACTGTCACGAGGCGTCCGATCTGGATTCAAACTGTGTGTTACTAGGCATTATAATTCTTCTGTCAAAATTTCCACTTGTATATATGTATCATTGAGAAAAACCAGCAGACGACAATTCGATGCAGACAAAATTGCATCAGTAAAAGTGTTAAACATAATTGTCTTTTTTGTAAGAAGCGGTAGACATTGTTGTAAGGAAGGAATAGGAGGGGCTCTGTACTTCCTCAAAGAAAGGTCGCTGAATAAAGTTTGACTATACTTCAAAATTGAAAACCGCAAAAATAAATACAGGCTGAATTATGAATGGCAGAACTATTCCTTGAAAATGAGCGTACGATAAAGAAAGCGTAATGTCACCATGTGTTGGGGGACAAACAGAAACGAGGGAACTGTAGATCCTGATCAGACTGCTCCCTTAAGAGAAATCTGATCAGGGTCTACACTGTTTGCCATTCAGTTTGCACCTTTTGGACACACTCATGCGTGATAAAAACAAATCTGAAGAGCTTTACGGTATTTGTCCGTATGCATGGTATACATGTACCAAACCAACTATTGGAACCATGTGATATACAGCGCCTATGCATTCAGTAAACCAGAGAACTAGTATCTTACACGAGTGCTCATTATTTATCCTTTTTTAATAAACGAGTTGACTTAAATACCGTATAAGTGGAGGTTTTCGCCAGAAGAAAATTTTCGCTATTTTCGCATAAGTAATGAGCACGAATGTGAGTTCTATTTACCACATAACAATTTTCAACAACTATAAATCAATCGAAGACGTAGAATGTAGTCTTTCTGCTACAGCGCTCCCGCTCTACTAGACACCCAAAGGGAGACAAATAATGTGTGCGTTGTTCTGAGGCAGTCGTTATAAGGAGGGGCATTTGTTTACATTTGCAAACAGCTTGAATAAGATCAGACACCGCGTATCGCGGAGTCTGATCTGTGTTCAAGCTGTTTTGTCACTCGTCATTTAGTTTATTTCTGTCAAAATGTTCAATATGTAACTTTGAGAAAAACAGCAGACGACATATTTAAGCAGACGCTTTTACAGTTGCAACTGCGTTAGACTTAATTGTCTTGTTCAGAGCCTTGCAACAAGGATCGTTGTTTGAATGGAATCGTTGTTGGGAGCGCCGTTGTAGGGAGGGAACGCTGTCTATAGATTTTCCGCCAAAACCTGGCGCTGTATACAGTAAGGTCATCGCAAATGACGTCATTTGGTGTTGCAACGCGCAGCACTTGTTGTCGAAAATGTTAGACCGGTGCCTAAAATAACCAATATTTCACTATTGGATTACGATATATATATAATCGCTTTATTCAACTCCCGTGTCACGCCCTCCAATCAGTTGCTACTTCTCCGAAAAGAGTAGCAAAGCAACTGAGCGCTTGGTACTTCGATAAGTAGCGCACTTACATAAATATCGACAACAAATGGAAAACGGCGAATGGTGTTTACCTATTTTCACTATTAAACTAACTTTAACCCCAAAACTAAAAAAAGTAAGAATGTCATGCTTCGGGGAATTCTTTTTATTATTCATCGAACATGATATTTCCTCATAAAAACTGTTTTTGTAAGCTTGAGAGCTTTTGTCCCGTTGGTCAATGATTCGAGAAACAAGGGTTCAGACATGGTTTTGCCTTCTAAGCAACCACATAGTAGCTAATGTGTCATTATTCGTACTACCGACGCTCCACAACACCCAGTTCGTCTAAGATACCAATTTTCAATAATATTGAACAAGAAACGAGTGATTTATTACCAATTTTCATTCCAAGAAGTAGCTTCCGTCCAGGAGTAGTAGCGCACGGTAGGAGCTACTAGTGCATTAAATATTTAAATTGTCAGGGTGTTTTAAACTAAATTAACATTAAAATGTTGAGGCTTCTTATTGAATTGTTGATGTTTTCAACCAAACACAACTCTGCTTTGGCATTACACTCTAAATCAGCGCTACAAGCTCAAAGGGGGATGGCGTTAAATAGAAGTCAAAACTTGGGATTATTTTTTGCTTAATGTTTTAAATTTGTCAAATTTTAAGGATTGGTCACAATCTGAATATAGCCACGTGTCTTCATGTGCTCTCTGTGTGTCATAGTCCGAGTTATCAAATACAGTTGGTGTCGGCTTTCTCGGACCTGGCGACCATAACACGTTCTCTTGTGCGCTGGAGTTTCCCTGGCGTTCTTACTAAATCGGTTTTCTTAGAGGGTGCACATGAACTAGTGGATGACGAATTAAAAAATCACACGGCGTTTCTTGCCTAGGATGAGAAAATGGTTCCGCCGTTTTTTCTCCAGGAAGGGCATTTTCTGAAATACAAAAAAATAAAATATTTTACATTACTTCAGCTTATACAGTAGTGAGATATTTAGATGAGCGCAATATTAGAAAGCAACACCCCAAACAATTGTCGACAATACCACCTTAACCATACACGGATTCAAAAAGTAACGAAGTTAAATACATTCTAAGTCGTTGCCGCGTTTAGGTAAGTGTATTTGGTACACATGGATCGTAAAAAGGTTTCCATAAAACTGGGTTGATCAGTTTAATATTATCTTAAACCAGTTTAAAACCGCAATCATATCAAGTTACGTATACGGCCAATGCCGTTCCATATACATATATATGGTTTTTACGACCTTGACCGGGACAATACATTATTATGTTTCGAGAGATAAACTGCATTTCATTGGCGCATACATTACTGTCATCAATTAAGTGTATATATTTAACATAAAGTCTAAATTGCAAAGCCTTATCTAGCCCTGTTGTTATTCATAGACAATTTAATTTGAAAGGTAAAAGGTAGTGGGAAATCGTTTTCTGGGCACTTACTCACTGTATTTGTCATAAAACTTTATGTATTGTCTAACTGGCTAAAATATATTGGACGTCTGCTACTTAAAACTAACCAATCGCGAAATAAACCTTAAAATAAGTTTCAATGTGCACTACATTCTTAACTTGAATTAGTTTATCATCAATTGAGGGTGTTGGTAGGTCAAAAACATATAAACTGAAATAAAACCATGTTATTCCGTAGCAATGATATGCGTTTTATATAAGTTTGACTGTATTTCTTTTTATTTCTAAACATTACGCAGAATATTTGATATTCAGGTGGCTCACTTGCACATTAAAAAAAGAAAGGCATTTTTACATAACTTTTAATAACTTTTTTTCTGGACAGATATCGTTCCTGTGCAAACGGTCTGTATTAGGTTAATCATTTTTCTTTATGATGAAATTTGTTTTGAAAAAATATTTTAATAACATTTTGGTCCTTTTTTAAGTTGAAAAAGACACCTCTTAATCACATTAAACAAAAGTAAAATGCTGAAAATAAGCATCGACACGGTTAATATAACACGACCTTGTGCATTTATACAAATCGATATCAATTCTGTGCAAACGAGTTCGTATAATTGAATATTTGTTCTTTCTTTTGATATAGATTTAAGAATTTTAAGTTAATGTTAATTTGGTCCTTTTTCAAATTGAAAATGAAATTAATATGTTCAAAGAGTCATCGGGAGTTTCCGTAAATACTGAGCGATTGCGGAAGCAAGTATCCGGTAAGAGCCGAACTTTGAAGGGCTAACAAGCTAGCAAATAGCAGTTTTTCGATAATCTAGCGATGTCCACTATTCTGCCGAACGTATAACACCTCTCAAATGGGATGAATACATTCAAATAAATAGCTACTTCTCCTGCCGTTCGCTACTCCTCCTGGATGGAAGCTTCTTCTCGGAATGAAAATTGGTAATAAATCACTCGTTTGTTGTTCAATATTATTGAAAATTGGTATTTTAGACGAACTGGGTGTAGAGGGGCGTCGGTGATACTAATAATTACACAGTAGCTACTATTTGGTTGCTTAGGAAGCGAAACCATGCCTGAACCCTTGTTTCTCGGATCATTGTCCAACGGGACAAAAGCTCTCAAGCTAACAAAAACATGTGGCAATACCATGTTCGATGAATAGTAAAAAGAATTCCTCGAAGCATGCTATTCTTACAGTTTTGAGTTTTGGGGTTAAAGTTAGTTTAATAGTGAAAATAGGTAAACACCACTCACCGTTTACCATTTGTTGTCAATATTTATGTACACACGCTACTTATAGGAAGTACCAAGCGCTCAGTTGCTTTGCTACTATTTTCGGAGAAGTAGCAACTGATTGGAGGGCGTGCGTGTCGAATGTCCGTAAAAAACTATTCATTCATTCATTATTCAACTCGCAGACCGCAAGATATGTAATAATAGGTATTATTTCCTATTTTACACGTCTTTGCTGAACCAAAGATATAGATGTCAGTTCAGACGCTTTGTAATCAGATGTCGGATCATGCTTGAAATTATTTGTTACTCTGATCAAATTTAATCGTCAATATTTTCAAATATGTGTGAGTTTCTTCATTTAATCGTGTTGAAATTGCGTTCTGCTTCAATTTCGTTTTCAAATATCTTTCAGGTAAAAGTGGCTACTATTCAGTAAAACTGGTCTTTGGAATATGTTATTTTAACAACATTACAAAGCTTATCATATACATTTTGTGACAGATTGCTTGGGGTATTTGTGACAAAAATAGCTATTTGTGTCCTTACCACAGCAGAAAAAAGTGAAAAAATGACCTCCTCCGCTAGCAGATTTGAAGCAACATCAGTAGCTGAACAGGAGAATGAATAAATTGGTTGGGTTTTACGGCACTGTGAAAAAGGTCATTTAGCGCCCATAAATTATAACGGATGATAAGACGAGATAATGATTTCAGGAAGATGAATTTGGCTAATGCCTCTCGTTGCGAAACAGTGCATAGGATCAAAACCACCACATGCCTTTCGTTTAGTTCTTAGTAGAGGGGGTTATCTCGGTCAAAAACACAGACACATTCCCTGCCACAAGTATGCCTCAGAACCACGACAAGGTAGGAAGATCTCTGGGGTTAACAAGAGTAAAGGCGACTACTGAACCTAAACCCAGAGAAAACTTGTATATGGAAATTTGAACAGTTTGAATATTCAAATACGCAGACCGTTTACTCCCAATCTACTGTCCTTTTCACTCAGCTAGGTCACTGAATTTGTATCGAGATTTTTTTTTATTTCAAATAATTTCAGCTTTGTACCTACATGAGACGATCAGATCGAAATATCGGGACTGTGAGTAGGGAGATTTTCTGAAAACTATTGTTTTCCTATAGTAAATTTGCGGTCAGCTGTGTTTCCAAATGGCCGCCGTGTGTCGTAATGTAACGTAATGCGCATGTGCGTAAATCGTCAAGGACTATTCCATTTTTCTGCAGGTGTGACAGCTATAAATTAGTATACTGCACGATAGTGTTGCAAATAAATCCGTTAAACAGATTGTGTTTGTCTATTTACCTAGTTTTTTGTTGTTTATGCTGTTTTATTTAAAATCAATAAGTTTTTATTGTATGGAGTCATCTAAGAAATATATCTATAACCGATTTTATGACGTCAAAAAGTTTGTTTTTTTATAAACGCACCTGAGAGAGATATGAAAGAGAGAGATAGAAAGAGAGATTTAGAGATTTAGAGAGAGAGTTAGGCAAATGTTTAATTTTAGAATTAGCGAGTGAGAGAGGAGGGATAGAGTTAATTGTTTGAGAGATGTTTGCATTTGTGTTCAATTTTACAATTAGTCCGCCATCAAAAATGTCATTGTTAAGGTCATTTTTATGGTCAGATTTATGTCACAAGAAATGGTCAGATTAATGTTACAATAAATGGTCAGCTTAATATCACAAGAGATAGCCAGTTAATTTCTACGAAAATACTAAAAAGACCTTCGGATATATTGTAAAGTTTACCCTAACCCTAAGTTCCTAACTCTAAGTTTTGGTGGCGGACTAACTGTAAACCCTAGCCCATGCCTGTTTCAAATCTAAACCGAGAAAAAAAGTACTTCTTGATCTAATAGAACCATAAATAAATTTTTGTGATATTCTCCTACTTTCTTCTGAAACAGACACACGTAGAAATTTAGATCTGTACCTTTTGTGTAGCACTAAATGATTTTAAAACCCTGCGAGATATCATGCATTTACCGTCAGTCCCATCAAACTGGAACCATGTGTTAAAGTATTTGATTTCCAGAAACGTTCTTTATTTGTCCTGCATTACCCGCCATCGTTCGTACAATGCACTTGTTTCCTCTTTTTTTTAAAAGACAGTGTCTAACGTATAAATTAAATAAACATCTTCTAAAATTATGTAACAAATAACAATGCGCCATACGGCATTCCAACTTTGCTGTTTATAAGAAAGAATTAAAAGACTTGTCTGAAAAAAACAATATATCTAATTTAGATCCATCATTAAAGGTGATTCAGATCTAAATCTATAACATTTTCAAAAGTATATTTTAAAACATGTAGATCTAGACCTAGGCCTAGATCTACATGATCTGGACAGCAACCAAAAAAGTCTAGATCTAAATACTAGAGGACACTAATCGTAATCTAACAATCAATTTGGTATGATCTAACGCTTCAAATTCCCTTTAGAAAGATGTGTAACCGTGACCTGATAGAACGATTAAAGAAAAAGAAGACCTGTTCTCTCCACTAACTTACAATGGACCGACTTAAAAAGTATAAATAGATCTACAACAATCTGTGCGACGCAATATATTTAAACACGTCACCAATTAATTAATTCCGTCATGAATGCATAGGTCCAACTATTTACTCAAAGGATAGAAAATATATCTCTAACTTCGTGTTTTAATATTCTGTTACATGTCTTAATTTCACTTTTAGATCAAAATTCACCGAATTACAATATCATTTTAAAGTTTTTTTTAGACCCGCTTCACCCAACGTAAAATGGACTGTCCCACAACGTCACACACAATCACAAAATCGGTCATCTATTATAAATAACTGAAGCCAAATTTACTATGGGGAAACAACATTTTTCACGATATTTCGTCATTCACAGCCCGGATAAATCTGAAACTTTGCATGCGAGTTCGTAAAAACGATCTGATCGTTCCATGCAGGTAAAAAGCTGATATTGTTTGAAATAAAAAAAATCTCGATACAAGTTCAGTGACAGAGCTGAGTGAAAAGGACAGTACCAACGTGTATATGAAATGTAGTTCCCTAAATGATCACCTCTTATTACAGAACACTGATTGTCGAGTCTTCCGTTTGCACTATGGACAACCTTAAAACAATAAATGCTGCTTTCTTAAATGACAAAAGAGACGAATCAACGATCATAGTGTTCAAGCAGTCAGCTACTCTAAACACCTAATAATAAACGACATTCAGTGGTTGTTACAGATAGGTATTACTGCACCACACAAACATATTATTAGCCCATTAGTATTATATGTTAGTTTGCATGTTTATTTCTGCTTTGCTTTTATCATCAATTGCTTCATGAACTGGTTGATTGATTGATTAAACGACTGATAGATTGACTGATTGATTGATGTTCCCAATCATTATATCACTCACTCGTTCAGCCATTCATGAAACATTTACATATCTGATAGGCATTTTGTGCTTAAGCCAAAAACAAAAGTACCTGTGTTTTCTATTAAATGCCCACAAAATTAGGGACACACAATAATACATTTAACTTTCTGAGCATTTTAGATATGACAATGTATAAATGTGTTTTATTGTAAAAAGCCCTTGGCCACACATGAAAACACCTTATAAATATCCATTTAAATTGTTGATTTTATTGATTGGTTCCATTACCAAAATTATCATAGAAATCTAAACCGGTATGATTGTTTATGATATTGATATACTAAGACGGCAAAGTAGTGACTTATATATGACAGATGGAATGAATAATATTTTGAAATGTGTTGTATGCATGTCAAATTGTGTCTTTAAAATGTGCTGTTTGCATGCTGAATGTGCCAAACGTTAATAACTAACATGTTCATATCTTCAAGGAAGCTACTTTATGACAAATTTAAAGCAAATTTCACTTCGATATTTGTTAAGTCTTATTTAAAATTCGATTTTTAAACCACTTAAACGTCTATAAATTAGCCTTGTAAACACTTAAATGGAGCATATTTCTATTACACCTTCTTCAAAAAACGATTGTTGTAAAAATGACCTACATTTGCCAATACATTTTTAGAAAAGAAAAATAAAAGTTTAGGGTCGGGGGAAAAAACTAAGGTTGGTCGGGTTACCGGATACACGGGACTTTTTTTTATTTTGCCTTAGGAACGTGTGTAATTGTACTACAAGCTATTGTTATACATGTACCTAGTAAATGTGCGTTTGAATATCATATTAATTTTCGATTTTACTTTGTAAATTATACACGTATCTCTCCCGGACTCAATTAAATAAAAGACCTGGAATCTAATATACTAAAACCTTCTGAAATTAATACTAATAAAACACAAACAATTTTGTTTGAGAATATGTATTTTGTCTTTGTATGTATTATTTTTCCTCATGTATTCATGTCATTTATGAACTGAGTGTAATAAAAGAATTTGAACCAAAAACAAATTTGCCTCATAATCCCGAATACCATTATTCTTTGCAAACAGTTTGGATCCTGATCAGATGCTACATGATCCAAACATTTTGACATTTTTTTCAATATTTCTGCAGTCAAATATCTAAAAGTTGTATTTGAGTAATTAAAGCATACGATAATAGTTATTAAAATTCATGACGCCATGGCAGTGAAGAGGCGAAATCAGGATTACAATAGGACGGTAGCCTAAATAAATATTACTGTACAGCAATCAAGGAGAGAAACTAAGTGAACTTCATCTTTCGTGTTAGCCCTTTTCCTACGAAACGTCTATATGTTAGCTTGTTTAAACAGTCGTAGTTGTTTCTTCTGGAAATAAATATGTTTAAACGACAATGTTATCCCGTTTAAACTAAACTAAACTAAAACGCACTGTCATAATGTAAAATGGAGATTATTGAAAAAATTGGTGAATTTTAGCCCTTTCAATGTCAATGATGCCAAAATGCACCTTTGATTATAATGAAGTTCCAGATCAACACAGCGTAACGCGGCGTCAGGTCTGGAGTCAAACTGTTTCAATCTAGTTCCGAAATAACGTTGGCTATATTGCCTGAAAGCCATCTTGAAACTATATAAAGACATCACTTTTGAAGACGACGACAATATGGCGTAAAATGGTAGAATCTTCAAGATAAATTTGACCATGAAATGTTAAAGGTTGGAGCCTGATTAGACGCTGAGTTTCTCCTGATCTCGATCCAAACTGTCGACAAAGACCATCTTACTGAATAAACACGAATGCGTGTGATGGGAAGGAATAGCTTCTCCCATGCCGTCTCTTCGAACTGAGCGTACACAAGTATTGATTATAACATGGTGGAGAGTAAATAGGCGACTAACCAAGCTCAAAACGTGTTGCCATTCCGACACAAATAAAATATCTATGACAGCTAACCCCTAATTGGAAGGGCCGTAACTAATGTTTTGGAACTTGTGGCCCAACCCCATTTCCATATTGAAATTTTGGAAATAAAATATGCTTAAACTAAAAACTGACGCTAACCCCTTCATTGCCGTAAATTCTACAAAATATTGAATCCATGTTAAACGTTGAGCCAATCGAGGAGTATTGGATCAAAACTGTACTATCTTTATATCTATATTTGAGACTTAAAGCATTAATCGGAAAATGAATGCAGACGGTAATTCTGGAGATGACGATATTGTGAAAGCAGAATATTTAACTCATTAATATTTCAAACGGAATAACAAATATGGTTCCACAAATGCCAATATTATTCATTGTTCGCATTGCACCAGATATTACAAAATGTTACAGAGTTGTGCTGGTCTGTCTTGTTAACGAATGAATTATTCTTATTACACTCTATTATAACGCTTTAAATGGCATGCTTTAAAATAATTTTACATGAAGCAATTGTATGAGACGAGCCTTTTGTTTTCGATTGCTTTACTCTAGAACAAATAACATCGGGTATTATAAAAGGAAATGAAATGATATGATTTAATCACCGTACCCAAAACCAACGAAGAATGCTTGGCGAAATTTTATTGACTATGTTTATTCTTCGAACTATTGTGATATATAAGTGTGTAATTGCTTTTGAAGAAGTGAGAATTCAAGATGAAATTGTGGATCAGTATAAGGATTTGTGCCCGTTTACAGACATATGTCTGCCATACAACCGATCGTCACGATTTGAACAACTACTTCAACCTATAAATCCGTGTTGTAAAGCTTGTAGTTGTGATGAAAACTGTGGTCAACATTGCTGTCCCGACAAAACAGGACTAGAATTCAAACTTCCCCCACCAGTTGATGATTCATTAGGAGTTTGCATAATGGCCCAGTACAGGAAAACGAGGCAAAGTAGATCGTATTTAATGATAGGTAAATGTCCAAATGACTACAGAGATAAAACGATCCAGGACAGTTGTGCCAAAGAGTATTTAGATTTCAACAGTCTTGACGAATTAAAAAATTTTCCTCCCGTGACGAGAAAAGGAACCAATGTCATCTATAAAAACAGAATATGCGCATTTTGTAATGGCGAAAGTGAGGAGAATCTAAACTATTGGACGATACGTTTCGTTTGTCAACACGCCCCAGGTATATTTCCCAGTTCAACATCCATGATTTTTAACATTGTAAACGAAGACATTACTTGTAACCTTATTTTCGAACCACCTACTGATGCAGGATCTTATTCGACATGTACCGAAGGGCTAATTGAACGGTGCAATGTAACGGGCAACTGGAACACATACAATGCAAGTACAAACAAGGCTTGCAATTCCTATACATCATGGTATGATAACATTTATAAAAATGTCCATTGCTTTCTATGTAATGGTTATTCAAAAGTAAGTGTACAAAAAGATTGCTTCAATCTGGATGGTCCGGATCAACCGAATTCATTTATTGCACTCCTTGATTTTAATCAACTTGAGAAAAGGAAACTCTCAACTAATCAGAAAATGTGCCCAGCAGAAAACGTCTACGACCCGATAAAGGTGAGATCATCAAGTTTCTCTTGATTAATGACTGAACATAGAATACCCCATAGTCTACCAACATTCTGACCGTTTTTGACCCCTCATGGCATGTCGTGTAGACGGGTTACATCCACCTGATTTGTGTTCAGTGAATATATCTTTGAAATTCTAGGGGGGATGTAAAGTCGAAAAATTCAAATTAAGGTCAGAAATGAGGTCAAAGGTGAATGAGTGCAGATTTTTGCATACCATAAAATAAACCTATCTTTATTTACATTTCAAATATATCAAATGAACAATAATTGGTTACAATTAGTTCACAAATGTCTGTAATTGCTAAATATTATCAAAAAATTTAAATATTACAGACAATGTCCTTTTCCAGGGGCAATAACTCTGATTTTCCTCTTTCTTTTTTATATTTTTATAGTTATTTTTTCGTTATTTTTGTCTGTGTTCTTATAACATCAAATTATTTTTATGTTTCTTTACACCTTTGACATAAAGCAACAATTCCATATGTAAATTAAAGTAAGTGTTACAGTCAATGACCTTTTCCAGGGGCAATAACTCTGATTTTACTCTTTCTATTCTATTTCATATGGGAATTTGTTTTCGTTATTTTTTGACTGTTTTCTTATAACATAAAACTTTTTTTAATGTTTCTTTACACCGTTGACATAAAGCAACGATTCAGTATGCAAATAAAAGTAAATATTACAGTCAATGCTCTATTCCAGGGGCAATAACTCTGGTTTTTCTGTTCTATATTTAATTTTTAATGGGAATTTGTTTTCGTTATTTTTTTAATGTTTTCTTATAATGTTTTTATGTTTGTTTACACTTTTGATATAAAGGAGCAGTTCAATATGCAAATAAAAGTTAATATTACTGTCAGTGCTCTTTTCCAGGGGCAATAACTCTGGGTTTTCTATTCCTATTATATATATAATGAGAATAATTTGCGTTATTTTGACTGTTTTCTTATAATATCGAACTTTTATTGGTTAACTTAGTACACTTTTAATAAAAGCAGCAGTTTTATAAATCAAAAAATGTAATCATACAGTCAATACTCTAGGGGCAATAACTCTGGGTTTTCCTCTTTCTTTTTATGTTTTATTTGTTCTTTTGTTATTTATTGTCTGTTTTCTTATAAATTCAAACTACTTTTAGTACATGTATATCTTCACCATTGACATGAAGCAGCAATTCACTATGGAAATTCATCACTGAAATATGCGTTTTAGGGTATAAATACAGACATCCCCGTTATATAAAATCAGCCAAAAGATTTGATTGTGTGCGATGCCAAATGAGTTTCTCTTAAATTCACTTTGGGGAAATTATCATTATATTAAGTATTACTTTCTTAGGAACACTGGATTGAAATGAACATACAGAATGGATGACTATGTTAGGTTCGAATTGCTATATAATGTCATCGTTGGTTTGTGACAAATCCAATGATTATCACTATGTATCTGGCTAAAACATGGTGTATTTACAATTTTGTGACGGGAAATTGTGCTTTATAGTCTATATACGTGTAATTTTAACACATACCAAATGAATTCAGTATACACTATTCAGTATAATTATTCAAATACTTTAACGTACAGTTTTACAAATGAATGTTTACAATATCAATATCCTTTTAGAGATATTTGAACGAAGAAGGTCAATCACAAACCATTCACCCGTGGTATCATTTATCCTAGCTTGCGAAGAACGTTACAGAACTTTCATCGCCAATTCGATGTACTTAGACATGCATAATGCTTTGTTATGAAACAATTCGATCACTGATATACATACATTCAGTTTACAATGACGCGTCTAGCAAAGGTGAGTATGCGGGGATTCTAATACAGACACATGCTACCAATTAATCTGAGTTACACAGTTTTTTGCCTCACAACCACATTCATACACGCATACTTGCTGGCTTTTATAGCAAGCACGAGCTGCATTTTGTCGTTCAATAGCAAGACGCGAGTTGCATGTATGCCAGTGGGATAGAGGGATTCTTATCCAATTGAGGGTGATACATAGTTAATGGGGGTCCAAGGCTGTCTTGACTTTGATGAGTTGCATATACCGGCACGTGTCTATATACCAGTAAAGGTATGAAAACCTATGATGTTTTGTCGACCTTGAGTGCATCATATATTTTGTTAACAAATCCTACAAAGCATCAACAGTATTACCTCTGTGTCCCTGCATATTACAATCAGACGACCAAACCCGCTTGCAACAGCATCCTTAGCATGGAATATCATTTTAGTGTCAGCTTCATGATCGGTCGACAACTTATCAGCATGGAAGCTATTTGACTTTGCATTTATAACTCCTACGACCGTTCCCCCTGCTACAACAAGCAACCCTGATAATAATGTGTCACTCAGATGATAGAAGTATTTATCCTTTTCGTCGAGCACAAGGTATGGCTCTCTGACGTGCGGTAGAGGGTCTTCCTGACCTGTGATTTTTTTCCAGTGGCAGCTTTGATAGACATGCTCCCAAGGTATCAAATGTGACATCAATGCGAGTAGGTGTGCCTGTGAAATGGGAATACCGAGTGAACAAAGTCTTGAGCATACTCTCCGAATGTCTGACATCCTTGAAGTCGGTCTCGAGCTTATATAAGAGCATGATCATATCCATGTATTATAACACATGTTGATTTCTGAGAGTCAGGTATCTGTTGTGCGATTTCAATTCACTGGTCTATAGTCAGCATATCCAGAATTCGGGACTGAACTGTCTGGTTCATTACTCCATTTGATTTTGCCGATGCTAGTGGAGATGAGGACAGCCCATGCTTCAGTACATCGTCATTCTGCATGGTTAGGCCTGAACTAGCTTCATTAAACAAACATTGTAGAAGTATGCGGTCAGGTTTTATCTGTTTCGAAACCTGTTGTTTGTCTGATCTGGTGTCTTTATAAATACTTGCTAATGTCTTTGACTTTGTTTTTTGGGTGGAGTAAAAAGTCGGTGCTGCACTCCTTTAGTCAATAATTTGTAAATTGCTAAACCAATGAACGACGTCTGCAATCACATCGCGTTCAACAAATCATTACTAATGTCTTCTGTTGCAGCATCCTTTAACGCTGTCTGCACAAGTTGGTCTACAGCATAGGATGCGTCTTTCAATTTTTCACTTGTCGAAATGCAAAATACGTCTAACAAACCGACCAATGCAGCAAGGGCTTAGAACTACCTTTGCCAAAAGATCTTGGTATACAGAAAGAGTTCGTTTCAATCGGACAACACTCAAACATGAGCTGGTTTCCCGTAATGAAGTTAATATTTTTGTCAATTGACCCTGTGAGATCTCAACATACACAATCAACGCATAATATTAGTTCGTGTTCTGTTCATTCGTATATGGTTTTCATATGGAAAGAGAAAAGGCTGCATGGACCACATCGAATGCATTTCATGGAAAATATGATACATTTACAAAATCCATGGAATATTTACTATTAGTTAAAGTGTAGAAGCAGTAAAGTCTTGAAAACATTGCGATTGCTATGTATGACAAGCCATGAGATAAGTTGTATTTAATGCAATTATTGTATTGGACTGGACGTGTTTGCCTGAAGGTGGCAAAAACCTTACTGCGCAATTCCTAAAAGCCAAGCAGCTTTGTTTAAACACACGAAAGTATTTGCATACCAAATTGCTTGTGTTTTGTGGCATTACACAAAATAATGGAAGTGTCCAGTAGAGTGTGAATGAGGGAAACATATTGCTGATACATTAGATTAGGCTGCTATTTATTGCATGTACATATACATATAGTTGCGAAGATTAAGCATATGCGCTAAAGAAAACTGATTGCAGTGACAGATGCATGTACATGTATTGTCGATGTTGCCGTTATTGCTCAGATTATGAATTTGTGAATATGACAATGAACATATATACACACACATCATTAATAATAATACACCAACAAACAACACATATACGTTTTGCTATACAATAGGATTTACTACTTTACTATATATAAAACATATATTAATTTGCCAATATTAAGTCAATACCCAATTTAACAAGTTTTTTTTAATAAATATACAATCACAAAACTAGTGATTTTTAACACTACCATTGACTCCGAAATTTGACTAATGGTCATGTATGAGAAAATATAAGAAACGAAATTAATCATTAGTGCAGAAGATAACCGTCATCTTAAAGCAAATAACACAGTAACATTTTGTCGGTGTTGGTGATTATTCAATAAATAAATTTTCAAATCGGCCTGAAGTTGACTAAATTAACGTTCTAGTACTTTATAACACTTATTTTGACACCAAAATGCACGAAAGTTGATCAAATTTAAGAAATGAATTAGCTTAATCCCATATAAAATAGCGGCCATTTTGAAAACAGACACGTTTTTTTGTCAAACATTGGTCATTATGCATTAAAGTAAGCTTCAAGTCAATTTAAGGTTTTCTGGATTAGCTTCCTAATGCTTAATAAAAACATATATTTCAACACCAAAAGTATAAAATTTGGTCATACATGTCAAATGTTAGAAGAGAAATGGTATATAAGAACCGAAAATGGCGTTCGTCTTGAAAATTGGCGGCCATTTTGAATTGTCTTGGTACAAAAGGGTTTTTGTTGACAGAAGGACCATACCAGTATATTATGAAAACCTACTTTGATGATTGTATCATCAAGTTTATGATTTTTTCACTAATGTGCCCAGCTATTATAGCAGAAATGAACAGAATACGCAATTTACTGGCTTATTTTAAGAGTTATCGCCCTTGTTTGTGACTAATAATTGCTTTTTCTGTCACGAAAATTCTATTTCTATATTTTTCGACTAATTATACATTCAATAAATTAAAGTATTTTAGGTTATCTATGAGTGATTGCAAATAACATAAAAATTAAATTATCATATCTCTAAAATCTGCACCCAATGACCGTTGACCTATTTCTGACCTTAATACGTGCCTAAGAACTTTACATCCCCCCTAGAATTGTTCGTATGCATATGCTGCATATAAATCAAGTGGATGTTGCCCGTCTACACGACATGCCATGAGACCCATTTTCCAGAGCCTTAATTTCGATCGGTAGGCAGACTAAATATCCAGAGCTCTAGGTTACGTAAGTACCTCAATGCTTTGATCCGTATGTCTACACCGAAACCTGTATTGTGATTTCAGTAGAAGATTAGTTATTTTAAGTTCATGGTATACCTATCGATGTTTTATAGAGATTGGCTAGATAAATTTCATTTGCGTCATAGTTGCTATCATTAATAGTGATTCTATCACTTTTGCAGTGACAATATCATTTTGCCGTAACTGTCTTTTGTGATATCTTTCCCTCGTCTTATTCCTAAAAACAGTGTGCTATTGTAGAAAAAATATTCTGAAATTGGATCTACTTACCATATTCCTGGAATTGGCGAGATATACCCTCCTCTTCTTATATTCCATGTGAATATTCCGTCCGCTTTCTTCCTTTTATGACGCATTTGCTGTGTCGTTTACCAAACAACAGTGCAGCTATATATTACATATTGCCTTCAAAATCAATCTTCTAATGGCTCGTAAACGTTTCTTTGAAAATAAATTGTTGTAGACTGCCTTTTGCTCTCCTCCGTACTGAACTTTCGGTTAATCTAGGCACCGCTGTGTAAAAGTTGTTTACATACGCATTGCCGTATCTACATAGATTCACAACATCCTAGAATAATATAATATCTGAAAAACTATTAAGGAGTTTTCTGTTTACTCTCGCCTTGCTTTAAGCAGTCGCCTGTCTTAAACATTCAATAATTAACACCATTAAGATGTCGTAATTGAGAAGCTTTACTGTATATTAAATACTGAAATGCAGACAAACCACTGTATTGAAGCAACTCATTAGAAACGTCGTTTTGTCACAAATAAAATAAATTATTTGTGACACGGGTTGTATAGAAGCATTGAAGAGAAGTTGCTAAAATGTTGATTTTAATGGGATTTATCATGGGCACAGTAATTCATAGAACAAATTAAATTGGCATGTAATATCTGTGCTCCTGAATACACACTTTGTAAAGAGATCAATAAAAGTATGATGATATGCTGAATATTTTAGAACTGGATGCTTAATACCAACGACATCCGCAATATGAAAAAAAGATAAAGCATTATTAGATTTGTCGATCCGTTTCAAAGGTACTACCCAGTGCATTTGACTCAGAAAAGTGAGTTCATTGATTTGATGTCATTTTCGCTTTGACTTCCTTTACGATGTTATTTCGGAAGCCATTCAGGTATTTCCGCGGACTATCAATATAGACGAGAATAACTGAACGACTTCCCATCGAGTACGGAGACGGCTACGAAGGTTATGATTGGTTTTAAAAAAAATGACGTATGCTACTACGTAATCGATTTTTCCTTGGTTTATTTTTAGACAAAACTGACCAATATAAACGGAATATCACCACAGTGTGTGATCCGGTGTCTTGTATCAGTCGAGTTGGTTGTGTAATCCAGATCTCACGAGAGGCGCAGCCTCGAGTGTGATCTGGATTACACAACCAACGAGAACTGATACAAGACCCCGGATCACACACTGTGGTGATGTTCCTTTTATTATATACCTAAACTGTTTGGGACTAGATCTAGATCTATATATTGTTCAACCGAATAATCAAATATACGCATACATGTAGGCCCCTATATGTTAAATATCCTGAGTTCTATGCAAAACTATTTATGGAAGTCATGTGACCACCAATAAATTACGTCATTATTTTATGACGTATCACTTTGTTCTCGATTGAAACCGTTATTTATATGAAGTGAAAATAACGGTCATTTAAGCGTTTCAGAACACGAGTTGTTTGAACTGTTTTAAGCTTTATCCTTTGGAGGAAAACATTAGTAAAAGTGGGTGATGTGGGTTATTCATGCTTAAAATGGAAATTAACTATTCAAAGTTGACCAATTCTTAGTTTCAACTTTTTTTAAAAATAGCATCGGACCTGGAATTCCGAAATGTCACGCGCTACGCTTCTTTATATTTATAGATCGTGTACAACTTGTGTTGCATAAAAGCAGTGATGTCAACATTGTGTAGCATATATGCCATCTGATACGGATCATCTGATACGGAAAAAGATTGTATGGCCTGTATTCGCTTGATTTTAGAATAGGTATATAATAAAATGATTTATCAGGTTCGATTTTGTTAAAATCTGTGCAATATGATTTAAAACAGATTTACCTGTGATGCCAATAGCATTGCAGAACGAATTGGACAATGTAATAAACATTATCATTGCTTAATTCATTTTAAACGTTAGAGTTGATTAGAATTGTAAGAACATTTAATACTGTTTTCACTCCGTTCAAAAATCGACTGTCACATACTCTCCGACACTTTGTTTGCAACGAATACAACAAATAATCGTTATCAATGGCCGGTGTTCTGTTGCTATTGTTTTAGAACAAAGCAGGGCTGCCATAAGTTGACATGAAAAATCCTAAGATTTCCAAATTTGCATTTTTCAAGTGCGATTTTACGAATCGTACCTTTACCACATAGCCTGTTTCTAGTTGTTTTGACATGCGACTACTTAGAGCGGGCTGTAAGTAAAGCAGAATGCGCCTAAAGGCGCATTCTGCTTTACTTTCAGCCTGCTTTAAGCTACTACAAACTGGAAAAATATCCGAAGATTTAGGAAAAATCCGGAGAAATGGCAGCCCTGCAAAGTTTCTTAGCAGCGGACATATCGGCGATACGGCCGTCGATAGTTCATATTGACCCAATAGGCCATTGCTGTTTGTAAATTTGAAGTAAATAAATGTTATTAATTATACTCACAAATAAAATAACGCCAATGTCGAACCCCTTCACTGCCTTATCTCGATTACAATAGTTACTTTCAAACCGTATGGGTTCTGTAACGCGGCGTCTAATGAGGATACACACTTATGGATACTATTTTCAATATTTCTTTGGTAAACATATCTAAATTTTGAAAAATAAAAAACATAAGAACAGACAACAACTGTTTATAATTGAAGACGCCATGGCAGTGAATTGGTTAGGTTGAAATATCAGGGCTGCAATTTCTCCGGATTTTTCCTAAATCTTCGGATTTTCCCCAGTACATGGTATCTTAAAGCAGGCTGAAAGTAAAGCAGAATGCGCCCTAAGGCGCATTCTGCTTTACTTACAGCCAGCTTTAAGTAGTCGCATGTCAACAAAACAAGAAAAAGGTTATAGGGTAAAGGTACGATTCGTAAAATCGCACTTGAAAAATGCAAATTTGGAAATCTTAGGATTTTTCATGTCCAATTATGACAGCCCTGAAATATTCCATACTCCGTCTAAACACTTACCATCATTTATTAGCTGATCTTACCCCTCTCACTGTGATACTATTTTTACTGTCACATTCGAATGCTGCGGACGGTTCGGTGTCTGACCAAACACCAAGTAATGCAGGGCCTATGCAGCACCAAGACTCATTTGAAAACAATGTTAGTTATATTCATTTTAAGGACACTATAAACTGTAATTATGGAACAAGATGCACAAAGTGTTAATAATACCTTCAAAGTAATGTTTAATTCATCTCAGCAAATGTCGCTAAAATGATTCTTAATACAGTTTTTTATCCTCATAAAGCTGGTAAAAGTCATGGGAATAGACAAGTACTGTCAGTTTATTCTGCAGTCGCCTAAAATTCAAATTTTGTATGTCTTAGGAAATTATTACCTATCACAAGATATGCAGTAAATTGTTTAATACTCTTTCATTTAATTTTAAAGTCGAAATAATAGTAATCATAATTAAAAGAAAAAGAGAAAAGGCTTCCTTGCCTGTTTTCAGTTAGTGTGTTTCAGGTGGTCAGCTCACTGACTGTATAAAACTGTTCTATGGGCATGTTTATTTACAGCAGCAATACTTTATGCTTGGTCCGGTAGAATCTCTCAGGAGCCACATACCGATTAGTTAAACTGAGACATTTCGATGAACAATGTTTCTTAATGCATGATTAAATTATCCAAGAAAGCTCCCAAAAAGTTCTCTCGGTAGTAGTACGTTTATCCTGCGTTGAGATGCCGTCTGTCGTTAAGGTCGTCATTGGATATTCTGCGGTCGCCGAAGTTTTACTGAACTGG
Organism: Gari tellinella; assembly: GCA_922989275.2. Classification (NCBI taxonomy): domain Eukaryota; kingdom Metazoa; phylum Mollusca; class Bivalvia; order Cardiida; family Psammobiidae; genus Gari; species Gari tellinella. The sequence continues at coordinate 56,384,882 of OV277866.1, forward strand.
TTGTAATGAATTCTTTCTCGTTTACATGCATACATAATTATGTGTATATAGCATGATTCATATATTAGATTCATAGCAATTGCGATTGGCGACTGTAGAGCTATATTGCACAATATATGCTATTATCACTTCATTGATAATGTATGTTATACAATCGCCAGTACTGTTTTCCCCCTTAAATAAACACTTTGGTCAGTTTCTAGTGGCATGGTACGACTTGCCTTCGTTTTGATAAGACCTATCATGCTCACTATCACTGAGAGTAATATATACATGGGTATTATAAATGATCCTTCTACATACGAGAGGCGTTCATAAAATTATGTCACCGGCGTGAGATTCGTGCATACTTCGTTCTGTCCAACCTTTAGATACAATCCTCTTCGAAAGAAATATATTATTTAAGTATTTAAATTTCAATTTCAAAATGGGAAAAACACCGTTTTAGGTACACCCTACAGGCACTGTGACACGGCACGGTCCGGCTTACATTGAGAGATGTCTTTCTTCCATAAAAGGAACAGAAATCACATATAAGAGCTATAATGCGATGAATAAAACATGCGGGGTAGCTGGGTAATCGTTTTATTTTCCAGGAAACAATTTACCATTAAACACGTCGGGGATATCTATGTCTTTATTTGTTAGGTATCTCATTAAATTCGGATTGCAGGTTAAGTTTTGCATATTAATAACTAGTCTTTTTATCAGTTTATTGATTTTTCAAACCCTCTTCATAACTTTTCGATCGACTGGTTTTTTAATGAAAGTAATGCTTGATCGGATTGCGAACGTAATTGCATTTAAAACTTTCTCCCGCGCATTTTAGTATTTCGCAATAACCAATCTAAATGTGTTTTTACACATCATCTGGCGATAAAGTGATAAGTATTTGTTGCTTATAACTATGAATCAGTAAACGACAGCTCAGAAAATGTCTAATTTGTATATATTTCTGCTTTTCGACAATGTTTTAAAACGTTTTTCATGAGTATGTAGTACTGTATTCTCAATGAAAAGAAAAGGGGTGCACCAAACAAAACTAATTCCAACTTTACAACCCCGTATCAAAAGCATATGATCTGAACCCATTATTTTACCAACACCTTCAGTAAGATATTTAAATTCGCGTATTGCGTGCTGTTTGAGTACATAAACAATAGCAGCAGCTTTAACCCGCCAAATTGGATAGTGTCCGCCCTTATGTAAAATTAATAATCTTTAAATCGTTTAATTAATTGAAAAATTACATTCACGACAAATAAAGTTCAAATTATATCTATGAAATCGACATCTTCAAAATTATTCTACCTATACCGTGAGCCGGGTTTTCACCGTACGTCAATTATATACACTACAATAACCAGTGTCTATAATTGTACACTAGTTTCCCCATACTAAACAATTTTCCTTTCATTTCAGGGAAAATGCTTACCCTTGCATTGTGGCCATGGGTTCAATCTTGCTGGAAATAAGTGTATGCCATTGTTTGCGACTATAGATGAAACTGGATGGTCTGCGGTGGTGTATGGAATGACATGGACTCTCGTTCCAAAACAATCAAACTCATCACAAGTGCTGCATCTCGATAATCTTAGACAGAACCTGATACAAATTATAACTATCAAAGCGAATATCTCGCAGTGTCTGATATATTCCTTTATCAAGACTAAGAAGAGTATTGGTGGTCTAATGGCAGATATGCGTGCTACAAACAGGACAGTTATGACCTCTGACGTTGACTTGATAGCCATAAAAGTACTTATTTATCAGTCTCGCGTGACGGATGTCTCCAAAAGGATAAGACAAATAACAGATTATCCGAACTTCAACTTTAGCGAGTATGCAGTCATTTCACGTAAAATATTGATGTCAAATTTCTCCAAAGCGTTGTACGAGTATTCGAGGAATACTGAAGACAGGACATTGTCGCTTACATTAGATATACCAAGCACCCTCGTACTATCTTTCGAGAGCGCGTATGATGACGGCGGAAAAGGAGTGTTGCCATTCTTCTTTCTGCAACCGCAATATACGGAGTGGAATGGTGACACTAGGGTAACGTTTGAATTAGACTCCGATCCGTTTTGTCCTAAAGTTGAACTGATTGTGTCCGAATATAACATATCATGGCTTCAAAGCAAACTGCTTATCAACGAGGCCGATAAGGGTATCTCAACAGAGTCAATTGTGATGTCAGAAGACGGTTCAAATACTTATGTATGTTATAAAGATTTCATATCTATGATTGGAAAACAAAATGAAAATAGTGAATTTACCCACACACCTCTTTCAATATTGACCATTATTCTAAATAGCGTATCGTTGTTGGCTCTCGCTGTAACACTGATTATATACAGTATATTTCCAAGTCTTCGAACTATTCCTGGTCTTAATAACATGGGCCTAGTGATCAGTCTGATTGCTGTGTTTTCTTTCAGTCTTGTAAATGCTTGTGTGGATATATCCACTGTCTGGTTGTGCAGACTTGTTGGCATAGGTCTACACTTTTCATTGCTCTCTTCATTCTGCTGGATGTTTGTGTGTACCTTACATATGGTGAGAGTCTTTGGCACGATATCAGAGAGAACAGTAGGAGAGAGCAAGATGAAGCAATTTGTTCTGTATGTTGTATTTTCAGAAATGTGTTCCGCTTTGGTTGTCATAGCAACCATAGTGACTGGCCACATTCTATCAGATGGCGACTCTATTGGTTATAATGATAACCCGTGCTATACTGACCCAGACATGTTGGTATACAACGTTGCAATCCCTGTTGGAGTGGTGATAGTCCTTAATTTTGCCATGTTTCTCTACGTCATTTATACAATCAGCCGATTGCCAGACATGCGCAAGAATAGTTCACATGAGCGCCAGAACATAACTATATTTATAAAGCTTTCAACCCTCACTGGACTGACGTGGGGTTTTGCTTTCGTCTATCAGTTTACTGGTATAGAGGCATTTGCGTATGTTACAACTATTGTTAATGCGAGTCAGGGGCTCTTCATAATGATTTCTTTTGTTGTAAATAAGCGTATCTGTAACATGATCAAGCAGAACCATTCAGATATCACTTCTCATTCAACTTCGACAAAGGTTTCGAATGTTGGTTTCTTTTCTTCGAATACAAATTGATATGGCAAATGAGACTTTACAAAACGAGCTTTAAACTGATTCGGATTTGATCTTTTAAGTTGCTTTAACAGTATTTCAGTCATTTCACGACGTCTAGCTAATTACAGATAGATGAAGATCCCTGTAGCCCTTTATGCATTGTTTCATGCAAAACTCGGCAACTGGGCAGAACCACCGACATTTTGTAACCAAGTTGGAAGACTTCTCAACATAAAAAATTCACAGCGGTAAGGAGCATAGTTAGAGTCAGTCAAATCACAATCGGACTTAAGAAACTGTACAATGTTATAAGAAACTGAACCAATATTTAACTTACTAGTTTACCAAAACAAGTGCAATCTTCTACAGAGGGAATTTCACATTATTTTACTCCTGTATTTCGGATGAATTAATGAGTTTGGTTTAACGGCACTTGGGCACAAAATAGGTCATATAGCGCCAAAGAATGACGAGGGACGGTGAGTTTAGGTATTGATTATTCCAGGAAGATGATTTGTTCTTATCTTATTCGTTGTAAAGCAATGCCTGGGATAAAAACCACCGACCTGTCTTACTTTTGTTCTTGACAGAGGGGATAATCTAATAAATAGTCTAATTAACAGAAATAGTCCCCATGGCAATTAAACTCCAGAATAACGACAGTGTAGGAACGTCTCTGGGGCCTGTAGTTCGGAACGGTCTGTATCAATGACTACACATGGGTCTCCTATTATATCAACGTTTAATAATATCCTTACGAGTGTCAAAGACCAATAAAGCCTCGACATTGTCGTGTAGTGACTTGTTTATTGTATATGTTGCAGATATGGAAACAAAGGAAATGCACTTCAAATCGTCAAACACGATAAATCTACATGAAATGAATCGAATTTATATGGCAAAAAGCTTGCTTTTTTCCGTTCTTAAGTAATGCATGGTATATCAAAGGTATTCCGATTCAATTCAATCCCTGACAGACTTTGAAAAATGTTTGATTTGCTCGTGAATTACTTCCTAAAAACTAGACAACTACAAAACATGGGGGCTGACATCTTGGATGGTGACGTCACGGCTTTTACGAAGCGTTGTGCGTAACGATTCGGAATTCCAGGTTTCGGTGCTGTTTTTAAACCATTTTAAGCATGAATAATCCACAACACTCATTTGTAATGATTTCCTCCAAAGGTTAAAGCTTAAAACAGTTCAATTTATATTCTCAAACGCTTAAATGAACGTTATTTGTAAAAAGCTACTTCTCGATCGAACCGATAAAAATAACGGATTATTAATACGTCATTTATATAAATAATGACGTAATTATTAATTATTGGTGGTCATATGACTTCCAATAATAGTTTCAGATTGCATTTTAGGTGTACGGAGGAGTTTTAACATTGTATATATACAAAGAAGAATCACGGGTGCTTATAGATCTATTTGATTGTTTGGTTTAACAACATAACATATATATATCTTCTCCCATACAACTTACGTATATAATAAAAGTTGGAGTTGGTTGTGTAATCCAGATCTCACGAGAAGCGTAACCTCGAGTATGATCTGGATTACACAACCAACTGATACAAGGTCTAGAGCGCTGATCACACACTGATGATAGATCTATTCCGTTTTCATTAGTACAATTTTGCTTTTTCCGGCTATAGGCAAAGCCTAAATACATATTATTTCGGCAGTAGATATCTATCCTGTAAAGCATGTGTAAAGTCTTAGTTCAAAACATAGATATGTAGATCACAAGAAAATAACTTACACAAGGACTAGTTGTAGTTCTCAGTTGTTCTATTGTTTCTCCTTTTAATACATTCATATCGTGTGGCTGTATCCCACACTCGGTTTTTAAGCGTATCGCAAACGACGTAATCTTTGCAGCGGGTATCTTTGTTTCAAAATTCGACGTCTTCAACGCTTAAAGAACAAACATGCACTGGCATATGTTTGGTTTCAGGAGATACCGTATCGACGATGTCAATAACCGGTTATTAGGCATCTTTGCTGTTATTCGCACTCAGACTAATTTTATCTGATACCTTTCTTTAACAGATGTGTTACTTTTTATAGTAACGTATACATAAAAATAGGTTTACTGCATACGTTTTTTTGTATTCTTATTGACAGTTTATCAAAATGGCTTGGGGATAATGACTTACTGTGTGACGAATAGAATGGCTTCCGTCGTAAGCGTAGCTGCCAGGAACATATATATTTACTCTTTATACAATTGTGAACAATCGCAAACTTGCTCGGAAATCTACATTGTCGTGTTTTATTGACCTTCGCAAAGCGTACGACAGTCGTTGTCTTTGTTACAAACAGTTATCCATCGGTGGTCGGGGAATAATGTATGAAGCTTTAAGGTCTATAAAGACGTTCAATGTACTGTTACATTAACGAGATATTCACGCCGTGGTTTGACGTAAATAAGGCTTAAAACAGGGTTGCAAAATATCTACGACGCTATTTTCTGTCTATATTTATGACTTAAAAAGTGAAATCACTTGAACTGCGGAGTTACAGTAGACGACAAGATAGTTTCATTATTAGTTTATGCCGACGATATCGTGCTCCCGGCTCCTACCTCAGAATAACTTACACAAATGTTGAATGTCGTGAACAATTGGTGCAAAAAATGGCGTTTGTCTATCAATGAAGATAAAACAAAGATTGTGCATTTCCGTTTACAGTCAGTTGAGAAATGTAATCTTGAATTCAAATGCGGATCAGCTAATATAGGATATTAAACTGATTATAAGCATATTGCTGTTTGGCTGAACGAGCATTAAAACATGATAAAATAAAATAAAATAAAAATGTAATGGAAATTGCAAAATCGTCGAGTAGAGCCCTTTCTGCATTATATACTAAATGTTTACAAGAAGGTGGTATGACCCACACTGTGTTCACGAAACTCTATCAGTCACGTATTGAGCCAGTCATGTACTATAGTGCTGCAATTTGGAGAATCGGCAACGTTGAATTGAATAAAATACAAAATGTTCAGAGCAAAGCGTGTCGCTATTTTCTCGGAGGAGGTAAACACGCATCAAATGTTGCACTACGTGGCGACATGGGTTGGATATCAGCCAGAGTTAATGCCAAGGTAGACGTTTTTCGAATGTATCTAAAACTTGGTAGACTTCGGCCATCTAGATTGGCTCATCAAATTCACTTGTGGTCAAAATCTATAAATAGGAGCTGGAAGTCACGTGTTCTCAACATGGCTTCTAAACATGAATGTTTACATATTATAGCTTATGACTTACATAGTGTTTAATCTTTAGTAAAAGAAGTGAAACAAACATTGACTATCGCAGACATTGATCACTGGAAGACAGAGTTAGAAAAGTCTGATAAACTTAGAGCTTATAAACAATACAAGTGTGATTTTCAAACAGAGCATTACTGTACACTACCACTATCATGGGGCCACCGTCGAACATCGTTTGAATTCAGATCTTGTTCACTTTCCCTTTTTGTAGAACGGGTCGATATAGTAGGCCAAAGGTTCCACATGGAGAACGTACTTGTAAATTGTGTCCATCCAATGAAGTAAATGGGGAGACTCATTTTCACATAGACTACAGGCTCTATTCGGACTGTAGATTTGACCTGTTTGCAAAAGCATCGGCACTGAACAGTGCTTTTACAGACATGTCGTCTACAGATAAGTTAAAATTCATAATGTAATGCAATGAATTGCAATATTTGCTTGTAAATACTTTAAACAACATGTATAAAAGGTGGAAGGTTTTATATAGTAACATAAAATGTATATCAATATTTTAATTTCTTTCTTTTAGACATGAATAGAAGTCTTACCCTTTATAGTCTTCTAAATTATTTTTATATTGCTGCTATATCCGAATGCTCTTAAATTGTAAGTAAATGTTTAGCTTAATTCTTCTTTTCAGGAATGTTGCGTATGTATATAAGCCATCATGTTTTAATGAAAGTATTTTATTTGATTTACAGTGTCTTATAGGTCGAAAGCGCCCAGTATTAATACCAAATGACATTTAGTTTTTAATGACATGTTTATGTACAATTAAATGATGTATTGATGCATGACACTCTAATAAACAAGTCTGTCTGTCTGTATTAATCACATAACATGCAGAAGTGCACACAATTCCGGTTTAGAGGCGTTTCCAGTTCAGTGGGGTTTTAACCCATTACCCCATAGCTTGTTTCAAGTGATGAAGACAGCGGACCACTTAAAACAGGTTGAAAGTAAAGCAGAGTGTGCCATAAGGCGCATTCTGCTTTACTCTATAAACCTGATTTAAGTTATAATCTACTATAACATAGACATTATTTCTGATGATACATATTCATGAAGGTATTTTCTTCAGTGTAGGAATAGATCAAGGCATAAAAAGGTGTATACATGATGTAATGGCTTAGAATAAGGAAGGTATGGAAACAGGACCAACGAATTTTTCGATGTAGAGAAATTCAGGTATATGTATTTAGAGGTTCCGGTTTGCAGGGGTTCCACTAAATATGCTTATACTCTTATTGTTCTTTGTTCTGTGTTAACCCCTACCCTAGCTTACTCCGAGTGCAATGAATGTTATCAAACAGGTTGGATCATGATCCTTTAAAATCGTCACTTTAGGTCACACCTACATAAATTAAACCAATCGGAAGCCCCTCTTTCTACCACGTGACGGTACAAGAGAAACAAATATTGTTCTGAACAGTAAAAAGACGATCCCAGAAGGCCACATTTTTCTCACATTGGACTCGAATCCAGAAAATCAATATATTTTCGTATCGGACTGGACAACTCTTCCGACACTCTGTTAAGAGTAACATTCCTTGACATTTCACATTCGTCTGCTACAGTGCTCCATCTCTACAACGACACCCAATTGGAGACAACGAGTGTGTGTGTTGCTCGGAGCGAGTCGTTTTAGGGAGGGAAAAATAAGACTTTGCTAACATTTGCAAACAGCTTGAATTCAGATCAGATGCAACGTTACGCGGTTTATCACTTGTAATTTTATTATTCTATCAAAACGTCAACTTATATGTAACTTTCAGAAAAACAGCAATTGACTAATTTAAGCGGATGGTAGTGCAGCCATGAAAAGAGTTAGACAAAATTGTCTTGTCTTGAACGGCAACAATGGTCGTTGTAAGTGGGTTGGGTCGTTGTTCAGAAGGCCGATGTAGGGAGGGAACACTGTATTTTGGTTTTGGAAATTGCGAAGGCTAGAAGGAATAGGAAAAAAACGCATGTGGTTTCTTGTGTCATTTCATAATTTTATGGTGTAAAATGGAGAAATAATTTAACAGTGTAGAGTACAATACTGTATTAAATTGGACTCATACACAGTAGTCATTATCAATATTGGACTCGGCTATCGCCTCAGTATTGTACCCAACACTGTTAAATAACTTTATAGTATTAACCCCGTCACAACTAACTCCCAGTATAATAATTATTTGAAAACAGTTTGGACCCTGACCAGACGCCGAGTTACACATTATCTGACCAGGCCCCAAATACTTTGACACCTCGATTATACATTTCTTATGTCAAAATACTTTACATTAACCCTTTCGGTGCCAAATTATCTAGGAGATCGTTACCCCATCACCGCTTCACTGTCGTCTGCTTGAGTATTGTTGTCTGCCAAAACGTTTCAAAGTTAGATTTAAGGTTGTATGATTTTAGAAATATTGATAAGAATGTAAAACAGTTTGGATCCTGATCAGACGCCGCGTTACGCGGCGTCTGATCTGGATCCAAACTGTTTGCAAAGTCGACTTTACTCGACTGCGGCGTCGGAAGGGTTAAATCAGAGAATTCTAACTTGACAATTGTTGAAATTGTTTAAAGTCGATGACGTCATGTCAGTGTTACGAGGTTAATATGTTTTTCAATAATTGATTTAACATTGCAAGTTATTGAATATGTTGATTCTTTTCATATAAACATAAACAAAAACGTTTATGTTGTTGTTGGTGGCGGTGGTGTTCTATGATTAGCACTCAAAGGCAGATTGGTATTAGTGTTTTCTTCTGACCTGTCGGAGTTATTTTTAGATTGGAACATTCTAAAAGTTTAAAAGGGATGAGTTTTCTCTACATCCAGTTAGAAATACGGATAGCTGTACTTTTTGTGCGTATTGTACAGTAGAAGATATATTAATCTTTCCCGTTTAAACGCAAACGCAATGCGCTAAACTGTGGAAATTTACTTTCAGAACACTGGCCATACCTCTAGTTTGATATCTAGAAAAACGGGTGTATTTGTTACATCACAACAACAGCAAGGAGTACCGTGCCTGCTGTACATTTTTATTTTATAGCCAAATGAATACATTCAGTGACCAAACACTTCGATGCATTTGTCACTTACAGTGACATCGTTCATGTTACAGTGGAGAAAACGTTATTCTTTCCAAATAAACGCGTTTACGCTAAAACTATTTTTTCCATTGCAAACAGTTTGGAGCCTGATCAGACGCCAGGTAACCCGGCGTCTGATCTGGCTCCAACCTGTTTGCAATTGAAATAATAGTTTTAGTATATAAATGCGTTTGTTGGGAACGAATAAAATATCAGTAAAGTTGGCGCAAGGGTCTCGTACTACACGATGATAATGTTATCTCAAGTTGGAAAGTGTACGACTATATAGATCCGATGTTACCCTGTTATCTATCTACCATTATGAACTGTTCTGTTCTAAAAATAACTCCGACAAGTCAGAAAAATCGAACAATACAGACAGAAAAGCCTGTCAAGCTGGAGGATTACGTGCAAAGCTGTTTTCAATTACCTCGTCATATTGGCAGTCGTGTTCAGTCTTCTGACGATAAGATACCCAATAAAATGTATAGTGCTGTTACTGAATACTACTACTATGCTGACGGTCGCGAAGCGACAATGTCTGTTTTTCATCCTTTTATTTCACCGCTGTTCTCCATTTATTTCTCTGTCGTGACAGTTTAGCCCAGGAATGCAGCTTGATTTTTCTCTGTGTCAAGTTTCTCTTGATGGTATCCTTATACCGTAGACGAGGTCTACCCCTCTTCCTTTGACCAACTGGCAGCACTGAGAACAAGATATGTTTTGGAAGCCTGGCTTGTGACATCCTCATAAGATGTCCAGTCCATCGAAGATTCTTTCTGATCAGGAGGTCTTCCATGGGTGGCAGTCCTGTTCTATACAGTATTTCCTTGTTTGTCTTCTTGTCCTTCCAGGATACCCCACGAATAGATCGAAGATGCCGCATCATAAAGGCATGCAACTTCTTCACATGGCGTCTGTACATTGTCCAGGATTCCGCTCCATACAATAGGGTGCTTATCACTACTGCTCTGTAGATCTTGCCTTTCACCTTCATTGACACATGGTGATTGTTCCAGAGTCTCTGACGCAGCCTGCCAAATGATGCACTAGCCTTTGCCATTCTTTTCTGAATCTCGACATCAATGCGTCCATCTTTTGCAACTGTGCTTCCAAGGTAGGTGAATTCTGGGACAGAGTTAAGTTTATTTCCATCTACCATAATGTCTACTTCTTGGGCACTTGAGGAGTCTGGTTGGTACATCACTTCAGTTTTTTTAATGTTAATCTTTAGACCAAACTTCTTTGATGCATCAGAGAAAGCATTCATGATTCGCTGAATCTCTTCTGGCGAGTGGGCAAGTAGTGCACTGTCGTCTGCGAACAGCAGTTCCCTAATCAGCACCTGGGAACACTTGGATTTTGCTTTGAAGTGTGCTACATTGAAGAGGTCAGCATCTTGTCTGGACTGAATATAGACACCATCCTCCAAGTGTTGGAAAGCCTCTTCCAGCATTGCTGATAGGAATATGGAAAAGAGTGTCGGGGCTAGTACACAACCTTGCTTGACACCATTGGTAACATCAAACGCCTCTGAGGTTTGTCCTCCATCGCTGACGTCTGCCTTCATCCCTGTGTGAAGAGATTCAACCATTGATGTGAACTTCTCTGGACATCCATACTTCCTCAGTAGCTTCCACAATCCTTTCTTCCCACTGTATCAAAAGCCTTTGTGAAATCGACAAATACCATGTACAGTGGCTGGTCCTGTTCTATACACTTTTCTTGTAGCTGTCTGAGACTAAAGATCATGTCTATAGTGCTCCTGTTGGGTCGGAATCCACACTGAGACTCAGGAACTACGTTTGGGGTGATGTGTTTGGAGAGTCTGTCAAGTAGGATCCTTGCAAAAATCTTGCCTGCAATGGACAGAAGAGAGATTCCTCTGTAGTTCCCACAATCTGTTCTGTCACCCTTCTTGAAGATGGTCACAATGGTGGCATCTTTCCATGCTTGTGGAATTGAGCCTTCATCCCATGCCTTGCATATCAGTTGGTGTAGCTCGGCAAGTAAGTTGGTACCTCCATGCTTCCATACTTCAGCAGGAATTCCATCTCCCCCTGGAGCCTTGCCATCCTTTAGGCCCGCTATTGCTTTTGTCATTTCCTCCATACATGGGGTCTCATCGAGACAAGTGTTGATTGCGCGCTGTTTTATGTTGGCAAGGGCTTCGGGTTCGATTTCTCCTTGGACATTTAGAAGCTTCTGGAAGTGCTCACTCCATCTTTCTAGAACTCTCTTGCTGTCTGAGAATATCTCCTGCCCATCTGCTGAATTTCAGTTGTACCGGTCCTTTTTTCTGGGGTCCCCAAACTTGCTTGAGTCCACTGTAAAAGCCTTTCATGTCATTCCTGTCTGAAGCTCTCTGTAGCTCTTCTGCTTTTCTGTCCCACCAAGCCGTCTTTAGGGAACGGGTGTGCTGCTGGAGTAACCTGCAGACATCTTTGTATGCTGCAACGGTTGATCTGGTACCCCTTGTCTGAAGGACTTTCTGATGGGCTCGGTCTCTCTTATCCAGCAGTTGACTTAATTCCTTGTCATCAGGATCGAACCAGTCTTGGTGTCTTCTGTCGGGCTTGCCAAGAGAAGTTTTGGCCGTGTTGTATACAATTTGTTGCAGAGCTGCCCATTTGTGGTCCACTGAAGATCTTTCCTCTACGTCGAGTTTGTCGAGGGCATCATCAATATCTCTTGATAGGCTCTCTCTATGATCAGTGGCTTTCAGCTTCGCAGTGTTGAGCTTGGAAGGCTTCTTGGAACCTTGTTTGTTGTATTTCTGTCGTAGGCAAAATGTCAACTTTGATCTCAGCATCTGGTGATCAGTCCAGCAGTTGGCCCCACGCATGACTCGGGTGCTTCAGAAATCCATCTTATCCCTGCATCTTGTTATGATGAAGTCTATCATGTGCCAATACTTGGAGCGGGGATGCATCCATGTGGTTTTTCTTTCGTCCTTCTGCTTGAACATTGTGTTTGTCACTGTCAGTTCAAATTCACCGCACAGTGCATGTAGAAGCTCTCCATTTGAATTGCACTTCCCTATTCCGTATTTACCTAAGACCAATGGCCATCTGGCAGAGTCGCTTCCTATTCTGGCGTTGAAATCTCCCATCAGTACAAGCTTGTCGGTGTGAGGAATTTGTCTGAGAGTATGTTCCAGTTGGTGGTAGAAAGCTTCCTTATTTTCATCTGGATTGGTCAGCGTTGGAGCGTACACACTGATGAATGTAGCAAAGTTATCTTTTGCCAGTGGGAGCCGCATAGTCATGATCCTGTCACTGATTGGTAGAGGTGTCTCAGTTAGCCTCGATACAATGTCTTTTCTGATAGCAAAACCTACTCCAGCCTCTCTTCTCTCTCCTTCCGGTTTTCTACTCCAGAAGAAAGTGTACTCAGAGTCGCTGAGACTGCCAGACTCAGAGAATCTTGTTTCACACAATGCAGCAATGTCAATCCTGTATTTTGCTAGTTCCATTGCCACAAGTGCTGTGCGTCTTTCTGGTCTGTTAGCTTCATTCCGGTCAAGGAGTGTCCTGACGTTCCATTGTGCAACTGTCAAATCCTTAAATCGTCTTCCTAGCTTATTTTTCACTGCCGACGGAAGATGGTGTCGAGCAGCGCTGTCCTTGGTAACCCGGGCGTCGACCGATCCGGTATGGAGTTTCTTTCGGTTGTTCATGTCATGAAAAACTGCTTGCAAAGGGTATTGAAGTACTGTTAGATTTTGCAAGTTACTAGCAGCACTCTCTCTGGGAGTTAATAGTAGACCTACGTCGGCAAGAACATGTCGAGACAGACGCAGACTATTAGTGCCTGCAGCGGATGGCCGGAGGATACGGGCTTTCCGTATATCAACCGCCCTCAATGTCTCCACATTTACATGTTTTCTGTCAGGGTTTTCTCCCTTAGTCTTTGGTTCTGACAAGAACCTGTCCCACAAGGCAGTGGGGGACTATGCAAGGCAGGGGCGTCTATGTCCCTGAGGCATATTTTGTACACCCGCATACCGCAGACGATAATACTGAAGCAGACGACAATAAGGCGGTAAAGCGGTTTACATCTATTGAATAATTTGATTATGAAAGGATTTAACACCACTTTATGAATTCTATATACAGTAAAACCTCTCTATTACGACCACAAAAATATGTTAATTATTAGGGTGTTTACGATAGGTGACCGCTTAAAGCAAGGTAACAGTGAAACAGAAAGCTCCTTGAGGAGCTTTCTGTTTCACTGTCACCTTGCTTTAAGCTGTCACCTGTCTATTAAACAATCAATTAGCCTTCGTTTTAGTGGTCGTAATAACGAGGTTTTACTGTATTTTCTTACTTATCTATCTAGAGATCAAATAATGAACTAGAACAGTAACATGTTAGAGTTGTTTAAGAATAGAAAAAAAACTGTATTCAGATTGTTAAAAGTTAACCAGAAACTTTCATTAGAGTTGTATTAAGTTTCTTCTGTTACATGACCGTAAAAGATCTGCTTTCCGCTCATTAGACAATTAAGTCAACATTTCAGAAAAGCTAAGTGGTTGAGTGATAATATGCCATCAAAGATATTACACCAAATGTTCGTAAAACCGGCATAGAAGGGCAAAACTAATTTAACCCTACAGCTATTCCAAAAGGCACCCAGAACAAAATAATTACAAGGTACTTGAAGCAGATAGTTGTATACCATTATAACTGTTTTCTTCCATAAAATGTCAAGAACCAAAAGCAATTAAATAAACTTGTTATCACCTTTCGCTAGTTGCTGACATTTTTATTGGATAAGAAAAACCACGTCGTGGCCTACTAGTTTTCTAAAGTTTGTCAGTAGTTGCACAGTATTGTCACTTAGATAAAAGTGGCTACTACCAGTATTCCGTAAAACTGGTCTTTGAATTCATTTCTTTTAACATTATGTCGAGTCTTCCGTTTGCACTATTTGCAGTCTTAAAATAATAAGTGCTGCTTTCTTAAATGACGAAAGAGACAAATTAACCACCACAGTATTGACAACTTTGCTTCATAACCCCGAATACAATAATTCTTTGCACACAGTTTGGATCCTGATCAGATGCTGCATAATCCAAACTTGTTGACACTTATGAAGAAGACGACAATATGGCGTGAAAGGGTAAAAACTTCAAGATAAATTTGACCATGAAAATGTTAAACGTTGAGACCTGATCAGATCATTGAGTTGCCACTTGTCGCGATTCAAACTGTTAACAGAGGCCATATAAACTGAATAAAAACGGAATATCACCACAGTGTGTGATCCGGGGTCTTGTATCAGTCGATTTGGTTGTGTAATCCAGATCTCACGAGAGGCGCAGCCTCGAGTGTGATCTGGATTACACAACCAACGAGAACTGATACATGACCTCGGATCACACACTGTGGTGATGTTCCTTTTATTATATACCTAAACTGTTTGGGACTAGATCTAGATCTATATATTGTTCAACCGAATAATCAAATATACGCATACATGTAGGCCCCATCCTGAGTTCTATGCAAAACTATTTATGGAAGTCATGTGACCACCAATAAATTACGTCATTATTTTATGACGTATCACTTTGTTCTCAAT
Source organism: Gari tellinella (assembly GCA_922989275.2). NCBI lineage: Eukaryota > Metazoa > Mollusca > Bivalvia > Cardiida > Psammobiidae > Gari > Gari tellinella. The sequence goes on from OV277866.1 coordinate 56,399,963, forward strand.
TGAATCCGTTATTTATAAGAAGTGGCGTTTTGCAAATTACGGTCATTTAAGCGTTTCAGAACACGAGTTGAACTGTTTTAAGCTTTATCCTTTGGAGGAAAACATTAGTAAAAACGGGTGATGTGGGTTATTCACGCTTAAATTGGAAATTAACTATTCAGAGTTGACCAATTCTTAGTTTCAACTTTTTTTAAAAATAGCATCGGACCTGGAATTCCGAAACGTCACGCGCAACGCTTCTTTATATTAATAGATCGTGTACAACTTGTGTTGCATAAAAGCAGTGACGTCAACATTGTGTAGCATATATGCCATCTGATACGGATCATATGATACGGAAAAAGATTGTATGGCCTGTATTCGCTTGATTTTAGAATAGGTATATAATAAACACGAATACATGTGATGGGAAATCATAGTTTTATTTATGGTATTTCCCTTGGTCGGAATTTGTTTCTATGTAAATCCTTAAGGTATCATATTGACTGTAAAGGTAGTTATTTGTCTATTCTCGCTGTGTAAGTACATTTATATAATTTTGTGTGAAGCGCTTATGAAAGCACAATTCCTGTGTGAAAAAGCGTTATATGAATATGGTAAAATAATAATGATAACATTAATAATAACGTCTTCAATGCAGTCTCTTGCGATGGATTTACAGCTTACCCCTTTATTGCCTTACCCAAAGACAGTGGAAGTATGCGAACAGCTTGGATCCGGGTCTTATAATAATCACATACAATGTAAGTTAATCTTTCATATATAAGAACAGACCATTTCTTTAAATTCTACAAGAGTTTAGCTAAATCGTTATATAAACCAGAAAGTCATTGTTTAGCAGACATTTACTTGATTGCCGAGAATCATGTTCTTAAAATAGTTGCATGTCGGAAATTTCAACTCTTAAAAAAGATGTACACAGGCGAAAGTGTCCGAAATGGGTAGGGGTATTTTAAGCGGATGTTTCACATGTTTCTAGTAAATTCAACAAAAGGCATGATGCTGACCACTGTCTCAATCCTGAGACAATGGGATCATGTACCTTAAAAGGCTCATGCGGGACTATAAACCTTAGCAGCGACAACACTATTTCTAGTCAGTTTGAAGGCGATCGTAATACAGATCACATCGCAAGAAAAATAGAAGAGAGGCTTTCAATATAATTACAGTAGCTAGTATTAATTAATATTTACTGACCTCGAGCTCAGCAACTGATTCTCCTCGGTGCTGACCCGGAGTAAGCTACTCGAAGGCTGTTGGTACGACACTATCACCTTGTATTTTAGATCGTAGACGTGGGTTGCTCAAGGTTGTCAACAGAGTTGCTGCTTCGGCACAGAGTTGCTTGACTTCCCCAGCTTACACAAGAGTATCCGTGTCGAAGGCTAGTGTCTCACCATTCAGTGCTCAGTATTCATATATTAAGTATAAAAATACCTGGAGTCACTATCTACAGGCCCTAATCTGACGTCACTGTCCCGAGTCTTGACCTCGGGCACAGTTAGATCTTTCAAATAGTTCATATGCCAAAATATCTTTCAACTCACGGCTTCAAAGTGACAGATAAAGATAAATAGAAGTCTAGTACGAGACCTCGAGTTAACCCTCAAGTTGTACTGCTCCACTAGCTGCAGGTCACATACCTGAAGCAAGACACAAAGCAAGCAAGCTCACGCCCTTTACAAAGTTGATTGTTTTATGCGTTGATTTTACAGTGATTCTTATACGCCAAATCATTTTCTAATCATTTGTTGAACCTGTTCTTTCATTAATTCTCAATCAATCAGCCAGATAGCTAAAGGAAAATTATAATATATTTACAGATTATAGGCTAGAAGCCCAAGGAAAATTCATACATCGTTTGAAGCTCCTGTCGGATAACCTGAGGATTTAATTGTTAAAACTATTTACAGAATTACGCGGATCAGATCATGGCAGTGAACGAGTACAACCACATTATTCGTCACTCATTTTCTGTTTATTGCATTATATTTGTTCTCAATTTATCACTGTACCTTTAATAGTGCAATAGTGGCATCGGCTTGAAACAATTGTCGGCTGCTTTTATTTCTCAATTTCAATTTCAGTTTTTCGATGTAAGAAATACAGAATTTAGTGTCACACAGTTTGTAACCTTATCAGACACCGCACTACTTTGCGTCTGATCAAGATCCAAACTGTTTACAAATAAACATTGCACTCGTGGAAAGGCATTTAAGGAGTTAAAAGGAATTAATTTGTGGTTGCCAATATTGAAGTGCTGATGAATGTCGAACGATTTGTATTAAATGCCAACAGCCAGTGGCATGACACGGACATAACTGTCCATTTTCCCTTGTAAAGTTATTTCCTAAAAGTTTCCAAGCAATTGATCCATGTCAAACGTTGAACAAATCGACGACTGTTTTGGATCAAAACTGTTTTATCGTAGTGTCTATATTTAAGACTTAAAAGCATTAATCTTAAATTGAATGCAGATTGTTATTCTGAGGATGACGATATTGTGAAAGCAGAAGAGTTAACTAATTAATATTTCAAATGTAATAACAAATTGAAACTGGATTAAATATCATTTTCAATCATCCCCAGATGACATATTGTCATAAACACTGAACACGTTGTTTGCATGAGTTGATTAAAATTCAAGTTTTACGTAATCTTTATTCAAATAACCATATACAGTGTTCTCTCCCTACAATGACCCTCCCAACAACGACTCCCTCCTTACAACGACACTTGCCGTTGTTCCCTAAAAAGGAAAATTATGTCTAACTTTACTGCTGCAATATCGTCTGCTTAAAATTGTCGTCTGCTGTTTTCTCAAAGTTACATAATGGACATTTTGAGAGAAAAAAATACTAAATGACGAGTGACAAACGGCTTGAATCCAGATCAGACGCCACGTTACATGGCGTCTGGTCTGGATTCAAGCTTTTTGCAACTGTAGGCCAATTTTACTCTCTATGACAGCTCCCTCCGAACAACGCACATAATATTTATCTCCCACTGGGTGTCGTTGCAGAGAGGGAGCGCTGAAGAATAGTGTGAGTACATGTATATTGTGTTTTATATAAATACAAGTGCGTGTTGTTTGAAAATACATGCAACAGCTAGGTAACAACTGACATGCTAAACCTGTTCATGCGGACAATGAATACTTTTTGAATTAATGCATACTTTTGTATGTAGAACTGACAACAAAGATGAACATACGTTAAAATTGGGTTGATCTCGCTCGTTAACAGATGAATTTGACTTAATACAAGGTATTGAAACGCTTTAAATGGCATGCTTTAAAATACTCAGCACCTTGAAAGCAGATGAGAAGAAGCATTTACATGAGGCGAGCCTATTTTTTTCGATTGCTTTACTTTAGAACAAAACAAAAACATCGGATGTTAAAAAAAGAACTGCATTGATCTTATTTAATCACCGTAGCCAAACCGAAGAAGAATGATTTGTGAATTTGTATTGATTTTGCTGATTATTCCAACCTTTGTAACATTTAAGTGTGTAATCGCTTTTGAAGAAGTGAGTATCCAAGATGAAATTGTTGAAACGTATAAGGCGCTGTGTCCGGTTACAGACATATGTTTGTCACACAAACGATTGTCACAGTTTGAGCCACGTCCAAATATAGTTCCGTGTTGTGAGGCCTGTAGCTGTGATGAAAACTGTGGTCAACATTGCTGTCCCGACAAAAAAGGAATAGAATTGAAACTTCCCCCACCAGTTGATGATTCATTAGGAGTTTGCATAACGGCCCAGTACAGGAAAACGAAGATTATGAGATCGTATTATATGACAAGTAAATGTCCAACTGACTACAGAAATAAAATGATCAAGGACAGCTGTGCCAAAGAGTATTTTGATTTCAACCTTCTTGACGGAATTAAAAATGTTCCTCCTGTGACGAGAAACGCAACCAATGTTATTTATAAAAACAGAATGTGCGCATTGTGTAACGGCGAGGACGAGGAGAATCTAAACTATTGGACAATACGTTTTGAATGCCAATACCCCCCAGGAATTTTTCCCAGCTCAACATCAATGGTTTTCAAAATTGTAAACAACGACATTACTTGTAACCTTATTTTCGAACCACCTACTACAACCGAGCCCTATCCAACATGCACCGAAGGGCTGATCGAACGGTGCAATGTAACGGGCAACTGGGACACATACAATGCAACAACAGATAAGGCTTGCAATTCCTATACATCATGGTATGATAACATTTATAAAAATGTACACTGTTTTCTATGTAACGGTTATTCAGAGGTAAATGTAAAAACGTATTGCCTCTTCCAAGGGGGTGATAATGGTCAGCGGAATTCATTTATTGCGCTTCTTGATTTTAATCAGCTTGAGAAAAGGAGACTCTCAAAGTATCAGGAAATGTGCCCAGCAGAAAGCGTCTACGACCCGATAAAGGTGAGATCATCAAGTTTCTTTTGATTAATTACTGAAGTTATAATACCTTATATCAAAAGCTTAAGGTTACGTAAGTACCCCTAAAGTTGTAATCCGTATGTCAACACCGAACCCTAAAGTGTGATAACTCATTAGAATAGTAGCTATTTGAATTTTATCATATACCTGTCGATGTTTAATAGAGATTTCTCAGTTAGATTAATTGCATATGCGTCACAGTTGAAATCATCACTACTAGGTTTGATTTCACTTTTGCAGTGACAATATCATTTTTGCCGGAACTATCTTTTGTGACGTCTCGCACAATCTTCACTCGTCTATTTTCTAAGACCACTATGAAGTTGAAGAAATAATATACTTAATATAATATCATATTCCTGGTGTTAGCGAGATTCACCCCTCCTTATATTCCAATTCAGGCATTCCGTCCGCATTTGTCCTTTTAAGACGCGTTTGCTTTGTAGTTTCTCAGTCAAAGATGCGATAAATTTTACAACAAGCATCTAAGACATTATATATTATAGTATATTACGTTGTATCTTCAAAATCTTACCATGGTTCGTAAACGTTTCTCCGAACAGTTCTTTTCTTTTGTAATCTGTCCTTCGTTATTCTCCGTAGTGTACAATCAGTTAATCTAGGCACCGGCGTGTAAAACTTGTTTAAATACTTACATCCGTATCCAAACAGATTCACATCTAAGAATAATATCCGAAAAGCATAATCCACAATATATCCTCAAAACACAAAATTACGACCTTGTCACTTGTTTTGTACATGGTTTTTCAGCAAATTCGTCAAACATATGCTCTAGGCAAAGCAATACAACTATCTTAACAGTTTATAGTTTTATTTCTCTCAGAACATGGCTAAGCATGTTGTATAAGGTACAAAATAAACATACATGTCTAACCCTTTCACTCTCCATGACACTTTAACCCTTTCCCCCATAGAAGCGACTTTTAGCGTATTTAGTTAATTCCTCCGCTGAAGAAATTAGTTCCAGTTTATACCCTCATGAACAATTACCATTACAAATATTTTATATAGTTTAGCAGATTTTAGCTTAAAGCAGGCTGAAAGTAAAGCAGAATGTTCCTTAAGGCACATTCTGCTTTACTTTCAACCTGCTTTAAGTGGTCTCCTGTTTTTAAAACTAGAAACAGGCTATGAGGTAATGGGTTAAAGCACGTTTGCAAACAATTTGGGTCCTGATCAGGACCCATATTGTTTGACACTCTTCTCGATATTTATTAAGTCATACAACCTTAAATCTAACTTTGAAACGAGTCATGCAGACAACAATGTGGACTCAGACGACAATAAAGCGGTGAAGGGGTAAAAATCTCCCGAATAATTTGATAATGAAAGTGTTAAATACGGAATAGCAAACATTAACATTTAAACCCTAAATTTTAGCAACTCATTAGAATCGTCATTTTTTGACAAATAAAACGAGTAATTGCTACTCGGGTTTTGGAGAAGCATTAACGAAAAAAAAATGCTTGAATTGTTGAGTTTAATAGGGTTTATCTGGGGCACTGTAATTCATACATGTAGAACAAATTTAATGGCATGTATCATTTGCTAAAGCCTTACTCCTGGATACACCCTTTGTTAAGAGATAAATAAAATTATGCTGGTATGCTGAATTTCTTAGAGCTGGATGCTTAATACCAACCGCATCCGCAAAATTAAGAAAAAGTTCAAGCATTATCAGAATTCTGAATCCTGCTGAAAGCTGCTACTAAGAGAACTTCACTCCGAATAGTGAGGTCCCTGATTTGAATATAAGTCGGGTCATATCTAGTCTTTCAATGTGTGAAAGGAAATTTGACACTCCGTCTTTTGATAGGAGTACTTGAGATATACGAGTAAAGTAAAGTGTTATGTTACTAGTAAGAGAATGATGCACGTCTGGTTAGGTGTTGTCTTTTTGTAATCTAGACGTTAGGCAGAATTACCAGTATAAGACAGATTGTAATTAAATTCAGGCGAAGAGTGAAAAAGCTTATGTATGATATTTCTGTTTTATTCTTATTATGTTATTATGCCTTAAGCAACAATCTTTTTATAACGTTTTTATTGACCAAATTGACGTATGCAGCTTACATTGATTGATTAATTCAGTTAGGTGTTAAGGCACCGTGACACACAAACTGGTCATATGGCTTACATTGAGCTATATATGTTAAAAACAATTTCAACCGTTTTTAAGGTACTTCGCATATGCGCGTAGTTTCCGTACGATTGTTATTAAACTTTTCATGAAGAATGATAATAGCCTAGGAAACAATGTGTGTAAATATAGGCAAAATTTATCGTGTGGTTTGGTTTGAAGGTCTTTTTTCTGACAAAAACCTAGAATTTTTATGATTTTATTTTTCTTTAAAATGAATAAAGCTAATGACTATAATTCTCGCCCAATAAGTAGTCCACAACATTCATTACAAGACAAGCTAAAAACATTTTGAATAAAGGTGTTCAGAAAGATGTTATCAGCTATTTAAATTTTGCAAAATGCTAAAAAATTGAATTACAAAAAACTGACTCATTCAATGTATATTTGTTTTCATTTTATTCAAATATATGGTTGATGAACTAGTCAGTCTGAAAAAATTAGAAAATATAACAGTCCGGATTTGTTGTAATAACATATTTTCTTATTAAAATGTGGGATATTTGTTGTTTAGATACAGTTAACCTACCTTAGAATTAAAACTTTGTCATTAAAATGCATTATTATTTATTCATGGACTTGCATACAAGGTTATTATATTGTTTTAACAAAATTATATTGGGCAATATCGATCTTGAAAAGGTTATCGTATTGATAAGCTTCAATGTGTGGCTTTATCGTTCGATCAAACCGTTTACATGTATACCGATTTAATTGACTTGTAAGTCATTAAACTAAAACGTACAGGTAAGTGGACATATACTTGGACCGTAAACATCACTAGTTCTAATCAACGAAGACTAAACATAAAATGTCTCTTGATTACTGCATTATGGATTGACAAGTCAATAAATCGGACACTTAAAAAAATATTTGGATAGGATAGGTCTCGAACCTTTGACCTTTTGATTGCTAGTCAACCACTATACTAACTGCGCTATGAAGGATTATACTAATTCGTATCAACATTTCCTTTATATAAATTTTCTAGTATAAACACGTACGAAAAAAGTCTGTGTCGTCAAGACGCATATCCGCTCGCCCGCAAGACCGACTTCCGGTAGCCAAAGGCCTTAATGTCATTCAGTTTCGAACAAGGTATACTTCTAGCTTTTGTATATCTACAATTTACGTCGAGGCTTTATGAAATAAAGGTTATTACACTGGTGATCACGACCGGAGAATGATATTTGCCTGTCACCTTGATATTGGCTCGAGGGCCTATATCAAAATAAGGGTCAATATTATTCCCCGGACCTGGTCGCTTGATTATTGGCCTGTTTGTTACATTTATAAACAAAAGTAATTCTTAAAACCTTTTAGGCCAAACAATTATTGATGCTAAAATTTTGTTTTCTTTCTGAGAGTGTTACCCAAGTATGAGAGATATGACCCCAAAAGGTTGGTGGGCTATTACAAAGATGGTGTCAGTGACGTCACATCCGGATATTGTACAATAACTGAACTTTCATTGGGTAGATATGAGAATATATGGAGTAAAGAAAAACAATATTGACCGAGGCCGTAAATCGAGGTTGATATTGGTTTTCTGGGGCCCGTTTCATAAAACTTCGTACGACAAATATTGTCGTAAGTCATATTATAAAAGTCTGAGTTATTATTTATTTCTCCATCTAATCCTGTCTTGTGACATCTCTGTGGAATAGACGATTCCAAAGAAATGTCACAAGACAGGGTTAGATAGAGAAATAGGAAGTTACATGTATTTTAAAGTTATGACTTACGATCGTTTTTGTCGAACGACGTTTTATGAAACGGGCCCCTGCACGCCATAACATTCTCATACCGACCCAATGAATTAAGTGGAGTAATTGTTTTACAATTTAATTTTACCGACCCTATAAGCTTTAACTAGGAGATCTAGGTATTTTCAAAAGCTAACTGGACTAGAATCATTCATGTATCTAGATCCAAATACGTTTCATAATAAAATTCCCAGTGTATAAAAGTGTTTGGCTTTGTAGTAATTATACAAACTCTAAGGTGAATCTCCCCTATTTGGGCCCTACATGCAAATATTTCCTTTTTCGGATCTGACTGTTAATTTGTATATTTTTTTCAACTGAAACTCCAGAATACTTCAAATTGTAGATCCAAGTTTTAACGTTGTTATTAGATGTTTGGGCATATTAACCTGAAGTTGACGTCATCTTCGTTTTGACGTTACCGGTAGACGTAGTCGAGGGGTAAAGCGCCGGCTTATGACGTCAGCGGTTGTGAGTTCGATCCCCCGCCGGACCAAGTCTTTCCGGTGAGACTTTATAAACCGAGGTCCGATATATCAGTGCTTTACACTGTGCATCTAAAAGCACAAGAGAACTCTTTTGATTTTAAGAGTAGGGCATCGCGCCCGGGTTCTCTGTATCCGCTGTCGTTTCTCTGGAGCGTCCAATTAACCCATATATTGCAGAAACGGACGTTAACAAACAAATAAACGTTTTGACGTCATTTACGATTTTATTTTGGGAACCAGTCGGGTATTTCCGCGTACTATCGATATATACGAGAATCACTTCTGAATGACTTCCGATCGAGTACGGGGACGGCTACGAAGGTGATGATTGGCTTTAACAAACATGACGTATTTTTGTGGAAATTAAAATGTGTGGTTTTATTCAAAATGCTTAGTTTTAAACTTTCAAATTACACACACAAAGAAAATTGAAAGCTAACCTGGAAGCTTTCGCCCTAGTACTACAGGCTTTGTCAACCAACTGACGTTTCACTGAGACTTGGCATCGCTCAAGAAGCGATCAATATCAGAGTACACAAGCCGGCGCTAAACAAGGACGGGGCCGCTCCAACTTGTCACTCATCTGGAACAATGCATTAACATCGCTAACTACAGCCTTGAGCGATGCCAAGTCCCAAACTTTAAAAGGGACAAGTATCTTACTAGATGATTTCCCTTCAGCCAGCTAGAGTATTTATTGTGCGTAATGTACAGTAAAGAAGAGAGTATATCCCGTTTTAACGCAAACGCAATGCACTAAACTGTAAATATTTACTTTAAGACATTTCTAAATATATTTTAATCTGAGTGGCAAACATTTTGCAGCCTGATCAGAAGCCGGGGGTTAAGTTTCCGATTAACGACTCCCTCCGAACAACACACACACACGCTGTGTCACCCATTGTATGTTGCTGTAAAGAAGACGCACTGTATGTCCAAAACACTACAAATGCTTTCCATGTTATGCAAACAAAATTATGTTTGCGCTACATGGGCTGACTTTAGTTAAAAAGAAAGAGAGTTGTGACTGGGCATATGCTCAGTTTCCAAACTATAGGCCACTCAAATTAAAACAGATCATCAAACGTTTCAGGAAACAAAATCTACAGTTTATGGTATTGCGCCTGTATAGTCCGGACATACTGACCTGACCATTGTGACCTCTATTAGCATAATTTTACACTTTGTTGCATTTCTAAATATAGCTTCGGAACACTTCGTTATCATTTATACGAGAACGCACATTGTAGCTACATCGATACATATGCTATGTAGAATAGCCATGTCCCACAAGTATCAAAGAGTATTTAGCGCAAGTGGTAAGAAAGACGACAATTAACTATTTTCCGTATAGTCAGCGGTTCGAATCCAATGCAATACTCATACATTGTTTCACTTTTTTACCATTTCATACATGTATTGTTTCTTTTAAGTTTTCATACAACATTTATTTCAATTGGAACATGATTCTTTTGTTATTTGTTTTCAAAAGTTGTATGTCATAGCGTCTATTTGTTCTATAAAATAACATTTATAAAGTAAATATATTTTCCTCACAATCGGGAGTCGAACCTTGGACCTCGCCGTTACAAATTCCTCGCTATAACCACACAGCTATGACAGATGATATACCAGTTATGTATATATGGTGAACTGTCGTGAGTCGAGGTGAGGGCATCGATGATCTTACATGGATTAAAACTAGGGATGTTAACGGTTAATCGGTTAACCGGCTAACCTATGGAAGCGCGGTTAATCGGTTACACTTTTCCTTCAAAAGGTTTATCTGAAAAACAAAAATTTGGAAGTTGGGTCATAAAATCTGCTGGACGTTATCAACGGACGACACCTCCTTTGCTCGTTTCAACTGCCTTGACACCTTGTCGAAAAACAAGCCGCGGGCGTGTACTACCCCGTCTACAGGGGTTGCCAGGTATCACTCATATGAAACCAGTGGGATGAGACAATTGTCAGGTCGCCAATTAACTGACGTATTGTTGTAATTTTACTTGCTTAGTAGATTAAGATTTATTAGTGTCCTATTATTAAACAATGTGTAGAAAAACGTTTGAACTGAATCCAATAACATATGGATAATATATATCCAACAATGAATAAAAGTACTTGAAATTTCGGAGAAAAAAGATCTACACATAACTGCTCCGAGCTGTTTCATAAGAGTCATTAATGTGTAGTGTCAATAATGATTGTCCTGCAATACGTTTTTGTCATTAAGGGTCAAAACCCATGTCACACAATAAATAACGCATGTGTCGCCCGTTTGCATCAAAGCACGTACGGCATCATCGCCGAGTGGACCTAGCAAACGCTAAGGATTGTCATTCTTTACCATGACTAAACAATCAGCCAGCTATTCCGACGTCAAAGGCTGGTTCGGTAGACGTCGCAAATAACACCCAATCACATCCCAAACGTGCTCAGTTAAGGTGAGATCGGATGAGATTGTGGGTCAGTCAATAATCTCGATGTTTTTGAGCAACTTGTGGGTGAACACCGCCATGATTTAAGACAATATGGCGGGTTTGACGTCTGAACGGGACGTACAGTATGACGTCACGGACGGATTCAAAATAAGCGAAATTGGTCCAGCACTGTCCTCCGGCTGATTAGACGAACTCATCAAACGTTTCTAGCCATAAAGTTTGAAGACTGAAAACGATCACACACATGTGTAACGGGAAAGTACGTATCTTGTCGACGTTACGTTAATAGCGATATCCTTGGTCGCAGATTCTCGTGAGCATTGCCAATTTGTCAATACGTCTCCATAATGACAACATGGTGTTACGATGAAGACCAAATCGGCCTGCGACATCATTTTTTCTTCATTCCAACGTCTAATATGCTGAATGAACATACACGCGCATTTTCAGACAGCCGTTGCAAAGCTGTCATGGTTGATAAAACAAATCTTACTTGTTTTCCCGATGATCTACTGCCAAAACTACCAGTGTACATTGAAAAATGTGTTGCATGTACTGTACACATGAGTATTCTGACCAATTTATGCTAAAATAGACAAACGTTTTTTGACACGCAAAATTAACGTAAATTTCATGAAAAGGGTAACCAATACCTTCTACACACTTTAACCAGCTGTATAAACCGTTTTTACCTGAGCTTATTGAAAACGTAAACATTTGAAATAAATTTTAACCATGCACATATTTTATATTCCGTGAGTATACATAAGAAGCGTAAAAAGACGTATTAAAAGGATAATTGATTACACTAGTTTTCCCTACTTATACCCAATTCCACGAGACGGCGATCTATGGCGCTCTGTCAGAGCGCCGCATGTCTCCATGTAGAGCGCCGAGGTCGCCATGAGCGCTACCTGAGCGCAAATGGGTCGCTATCTGATCTCCATGATCGCCAAGGTCGCCGTCGGTTTACTCCCCTCCACAAAGATCCGTGGCGCTCCGGCCTGAACGCCATCATATCGCTAATTGATCGCCTAAGTCGCCATCGGAGCGCTACTTGATCGCCAAGATCGTAACTAGAGCGCTATCGGATCACCTTAGAGCGCCACCAACATCCAACAAAGCAAATCAGTAGATACTTCGCGCTCCGTAGTGATCTGATAGTGAGTCAATACCCGATAGTATTTTCTATTAATGTATCCAAATTGCATGATGTAATTCGACGTCTCATCCGGATCCAAAATGTTATACACCCATACAATGATGATACCGAAAAGTGTGTTAATATAATGGCGTTTAACATTGATTTTGATGTGCGTTAGAACATTTGTAGTAACTATTAAATGAAAACACACAGATTTCTAGTGACTTGTGGCAGTACGAACGTAATGCAGAAAGCTCTTATAGGAATCGTCTGCATTACTATGTTATAGCATTGAGTGGACACAAGTCAAAAAGAAATCAGCTATATGTATGGCTATTTGCCTAAATATCTGCTAGCGAATTTAAAACGCATGAGCGCGGCATAGCGCCACAGGTCTTCATAGGATATCTCCCTAATCAGATCAAGTAGAGCGCTAATGCTAGGTTCACACCAACGGCGCTTTGATGGCGCTTTAAAGCGGCGTGCAAAGCGGCACAAAAGCGTTACAAAGCTTAATTAAAGCGTCAGGGTCGTAATAGATCGTGGGAAAGCTTGGAGTAAAGCGGGACATTCGGCAAGAGCGCCAACCTTTTATAAACGGTTTAAAAAAATTGGGCGCTCTGTTACGAATTGATTAAAGCGCCCAGAGCGTATCAAAGCGTAACAAAGCTCAGCAAAGCTTGACTCAAAGCGTAGGAAAGCTTAACAGAGCTTGGTTCAAAGCGGGGACCCCAGTCGTCACGGTCTGTCACCACTTGACACGCTTCGTTAAGATGTCTCAAGATTTGTTACGATTTGGCATCAAGATCTGACACGCTTTGATACGCTTTGTTACGTTTATTAAAGCGTAGCAAAGCCGGACCAAAGCGGGATCAAAGCGTGAGGAACCGTAACAAGTCGGGAAATAACTCGTCCCAAAGCGGCAACCAATTCGTATCAGAGCGTATCAGAGCTTATCAGAGCGTAAGAGATCGTGATATTTTTGGAAAAGTAAACAAAAATGACGATGCTTTGCTCGCTGATTTAAAGCGCGGCATTCGCCGTTGGTGTGAACCTAGCATAACAGAGCGGAAAAATGGATCTCCATCGGTCGCCGACATCGCTATCGGATCTCTTTTGAGCGCCATAGGTCGCAGTAATCGCCATCGGAGCGCCAATAGAGCGCAATAGATCGCATCTAAGTCGCCTTTTAACGCCAACGGAGCGCAATCCGATCATACAAGAGCGCAACATTTTTATGAATTGGGTGGCGACAAATGGCAATGCAGTCGCTATAGGATCTTACAGATCGCTAACGGATCGCCATCGGAGCGTAATCTGAACGCAATCAGATCGTAAATGCCGTTAGATTGCCTCATCCTGAGGCGACCTATGACGCTCTGTCGGAGCGCGGAGATCGCCATCGAGCGCCGTCTCGTGGAATGGGGGTATTAACTCTTTTCCTTTCATTTCAGGAAAAGTGTTTACCATTGCATTGTGGCCATGGGTTCAATCTTGTTGGAAGTAAGTGTATGCCATTGTTTGCTACTATAAAGGTTGTTTTTCAAACTGAGTGGTCTGCGGTGGTGTCTGGAATGACATGGACTCTCGTTCCAAAACAATCGAACTCATCACAAGTGCTGCATCTCGATACTCTTAGACAGGACATACTACATACTATAACCATCAAAGCGAGTATCTCGAAGTGTCTGATATATTCCTTTATCAAGACTAAGAAGAGTATTGGTGGTCTAATGGCAGATATGCGTGCTACAAACAGGACCGTTGTGACCTCTGACGTCGACTTCATAGCATTAAAAGTACTAATTTATCAGTTTCCTGTGACTGATGTCGCCAAAAGGATAAAACAATTAACAGAGTCTCCGAACTTCAACTTCAGCGAGTACGCAGTCATTTCAAGTAAAATAATGATGTCAAATTTCTCCAAAGCGTTTAACGAGTCTAGATTTTCACGGATTAGTGAAGAAAGGAAATTGCGGCATACAATAGAAATACCAAGCACCCGCGTATTATCTTTCAAAAGCGCATATGATGACGGCGGAAAAGGAGTGTTGCCATTTTTCTTTCTGCAACCGCAATATAGGGACAGGAATGGTGACACTACCGTTACGTTTGAATTAGACTCCGATCCGTTTTGTCCAAAAGTTGAACTACTTTTGACCGAATATACCATTTCATGGCTTCAAACCAAACTGTTTATCAACGAGGTCGATGAGGGTATCACAACAGAGGCAATTGTGATGTCAGAAGACGGTTCAAGTATCTATGTATGTTATAAAGACTTCATATCTATGGTGGAAAAACAAAATGAAAATAATAAATTTACCCACACAACTCTATCGATATTGACCATTATTTTAAATAGCGTGTCGTTGTTGGCTCTCGCTGTAACACTGATAATATACAGTATATTTCCAAGTCTTCGAACTATTCCTGGTCTTAATAACATGGGCCTAGTGAACTGTCTTATTGCTGTGTTTTCGTTCAGTCTTGTAAATGCTTGTGTGGATATATCCACTGTCTGGCTGTGCAGACTTGTTGGCATAGGTCTACACTTTTCATTGCTCTCGTCATTCTGCTGGATGTTTGTATGTACCTTACACATGGTGAGAGTCTTTGCCACGATATCCGAGAGAACAGTACAGGAGAGCAAGACAAAGCAATTTGTTCTGTATGCTGTATCTTCTGAAATATTTTCCGCTTTGGTTGTCATAGCAACCATAGTGACTGGCTACGTTCTATCAGATGGTGACTCGATTGGCTACACTAATGACCCGTGCTATACTGATCCAGACATGTTGGTATACAACGTTGCAATCCCTGTTGGAGTTGTAATAGTCCTTAATTTTGGCATGTTTCTCTACGTCATTTATACAATCAGCCGATTGCCAGACATGCGCAAGAATAGTTCACATGAGCGTCAAAACATAACTATATTTATAAAGCTTTCAACCCTCACCGGATTGACCTGGACCTTTGCTTTCGTCTATCAGTTAACTGGTATAGAGGCATTTGCGTATTTTACAACTATTGTTAATGCGAGTCAAGGGCTCTTCATAATGATTTCTTTTGTTGTAAATAAGCGTATCTATAACATGATCAAGCAAACCCATTCAGAGATCACTTCTTATTCAAAATCAACAAAGGTTTCGAATGTTGGTAACTTTTCCTCGAATGCGAATTAATATGGCAGATGAGAAACTTAATAACGCATTTGGAAAATGAGATTTAAACCAGAATCTGATTGGATCTGGATTTGTCATGATATTTAGTCGCCTTAACAGTATTCAGTCATTTCGCGATGGATGTCCAGATTATTTCAGAAAGACGAAGATCACTGAAGCCCTTTATGCATCGTTTCTGTCAAAACTCGGCAACTGGGTAGAACCACCGACCTTTTGTAGGTCAGTTGGAAGACTTCTCCACTTGAAAAATCCGACGTGTTTATCGGGCTTTCGAATTCTCAGTGGAAACTATAAAATGTTATAAATAAACTTAACTGATACAGTAAAACCTCTCTATTACGACCACTAGAAATAATGCCAACTGTCTGTATAAAAGATAGGTGACAGCTTAAAGCAATGTGAAAGTGAAACAGAAAGCTCCTGTAGGAGCTTTCTGTTTCACTTTCACATTGCTTTAAGCAGTCGCCTGTCTGAAACGAATACTATTTGACACAATTTAGTGGTCGTAATAGAGAGGTTCTACTGTATTTGGTAAACAAATGCAATACTCTTTAGAGGGCATTTCACATTAGTTTACTCCTGTATTTCGGATGAATGGGTGAGTTTAGTTTAGGTCATGTAGCGCCGAAATATGATGAGGGGTGATCAGATTAGGTGATGATGATTTCAGAAAGATGATTTCGGATAATCTAATTTGTTTAAAAGCAATAGTAATTATCTTGATCTCTTGACACAATGGATAATCTCCGTCTAATAAAGAATAATAGTCCCCATGACAATTGAGCCTACGACAATGTAGGAACGTCTCTGGGAGATGTAGATCTAGTTTGGAACGGTCTGTATTAATGAATATACACGGGTGTCGTATTCAATGAACGTTTAATATATCCTTACGTGTGTCAAAGACCAATAACGCCCCGATATTTTCGTGTAGAGACTTGTTTTTTATATACGTTGCAGATATGGAGACCATGTAAGTGCACTTTTAAACGTCAAACACAATAGATCTATATGAATTGAATCGAATTTATTTTCTGCAGTATATATCTATCCTGTAAAGAATCTGTAAAGTCTTAGTTCCGAACATAAATATGAAGATCTCAACAAAATAACGTACTAAAGGATTTGTCGTGGTTCTCACTTTTTCTATTGTAAGTTCTTTTAATACATTCATATCGTTTGACTGTATCCAGCTGTATTCAAACGAATAGCAGAGGGCATCTCTCTATTTGTTTCAAAATTCGACATCTTCAACGCTTTAAGAATAAAAATGAAGATGAAGGAATGTTGTTGCGCGCGCGCGCGCGTGTGTGTGTGTTTTTGTTATGGTATGACTGTGTGTGTGTTCTGCTTGAGAGGTGGGTGTATTGTTTGTGCTGCGTTTATTGCTTGAGTCTTTCGTATTTATTTGTTCAGTTTCAGTAGTTTCAGAATCGACAATGCCAATAACCGGTTATTAGGCGTCCTTGCTGTTATTGGCACTCCGACTAGTGTTTACAGTGGAGAAAACTTTATTCATTCCCGTTTAAACGAAACGAAACGCAACGCAAAACACTAAAACGTAGAAAAGTGCATCTGTTGGACAATTCTGATAATTCATGTTTATCTTGGTGGCAAACGGTTTGGAGCCTGGTCAGACACCGGGTTACCCGGTGTCTGATCTGGCTCTAAACTGTTTGCAATAGCAATAATAGTTTTAGCGTAAACGCGTTTATTGGGAGAAATTAACGGTTTCTCCACTGTAACTGATTCCTTTCCTTAACACATGTGCTGCTCTTTATAGTCACGTATACAATAGAATAGTGTTGATGGACACGGCTGGCAGTATTCATCACATAACATACAGAGGTGCACAAACGTATACTGATGTTACATATAATGTGTTGTGGAGAATCGGCTTTGAGTTTATTCCGGTCGAGTTGGTTAAGTTTAAACGTATTTTATTTCAATTATATACATGGTCGAGTTGGTGTCAAATATAAATTTGTATGTTTCGAATATTTTTGTTGAAAAATTGTTGATGTGAGACAATGATGTTGATTTTATTTCAAGTGGTGCACAGTGGTATTGAATCTTTCGCTTGTTAGAATTGTGGTGTTGGATATACATGTTTTCCGGCGCTGTAATATTATTTTTAATATTAAACAGTGTTTGCTATTGACTCTTCGAATTCGTTGAGAAATGAACCAAAGTACAGTGTCCCCTCCCCTACAACGGCCCTCCGAACAACGACTTCCACCTTACAACGACCATTGTCGTAGTTCCTGAAACAGGACAATTATATGTTTAACGCTTTAATTGCTGCAATGTATTTTGTTTAAAACTGTCTTCTGCTGTTTTTCTGAAAGTTACATATAAGTGGACAATTTGATAGAATAAATATAATGGCGAGTAACAAACAGCTTGAATCCAGATCAGACGCCGCGACACGCGGCGTCCAATCTGGATTCAAGCTGTTTGCAAATGTAAGTCAAGTCTAAATATTCCCTCCCTATAACGAATCCCTCCAAGCAACACATACAATCTGAGTCTCCAACTCAGTGTCGTTGGAGAGAGGAAGCACTGTAACTTTCATGTCATGTTGACACTGAAACTTCAAATTGGACATTCCAAGAATACAGAAGACAAACCAAACAATAAACTTAGCGAAAACCCAGTTCACCCATGAGCTATAGGTCGTTTGCAGTTAAAAAAAAACACGATAATTTTCAAATATCTCCATAACAAGACAACGGAGACAAATGGAATTTTGCATAGATTTATGATATACCTATACCAACTCTGACAAAAAAGAACATTTTTTTTCTCCTCGTAATAAAAAAGTTTTATTCATAACTTCTATATAAAGTTTACACTTCTAAGGGACACTTTTCCGAAGGGTGATTTCAAGTTATTCAACAGCCTATATTTATCGACCCGGTAACGCCTCACCGTTAAGCCATCGCATACCATAGCATTTTACAACTACCCGAACGAGGCCCTGACTGGGGTACGTTAAACGTATTAACCGACCATACTGTTATTTGTGAACACGTTAGATCCTAATCGGACAACGGAGCCATTTCGTATCTGAATAGGATTCCAACCATGTGCCTATCAAACTAAAGTTTTATCAACCAAACGCAAAATAACTAAATGTGATAAATAGCAGAAGAGGCATGTTCATACCAGACGATCTACACCAACTTACCATTAGCAAATTTTCAACAGAATGTTTCCAGAGCAGTTCGAAAACCTTTTATTACTTTATCGTTTAAAGGAATCGTAACGTAAACGTACTGCAATGCATCTCGAACACTGATACATATTAAGCTCCAGATAAGGGGAGTATTTCCAAAACTAAAATCTTTATTTCTGAATTAAGCCCTATGATGTGACTACTCATTAGAGCCGTCTCTCTTCGAGACGATTCTAATGAGTAGTTACACCATAGGATTTGGTGCTGAAATGGGTGAGAAAATGTTAGACTTGTTCAATTCACTCTCTCTTGTCTGGAACTCTGTAATTATTTAGAAATGTTAGAGCTGCGGTTTGAAAAGTAATTGCAATTCTCTTTATTCCTGGTGAAGAGTTCGTGGTTTGGGCATAGTAAAAATGTAATGGATTATGGGGCCTCAAAATTAATTTTGTACAACTAAACAACCAATATCAGCACGGGATTCACCTTTCAGACAGAAGCAACTTGCACGGGATTTTACCTAGGGGTATTCTCCAATATAAACAAACGTGATCAAGGTAATAGCCTATAACACCCCACGTAATTGACCATTTTCAGCGACACAAAATTTATATAAAACAAAGAAGAAAAGTTTTTTGTCAGACTATCAAAAATTCTGAATTTCCTTGTCAGAGTTGGTATAGGCACATCATAAGTGTATGCAAAATTTAATATAAATACGTCCATTATCTAAGATTTATCGTGTTTTTTTGAACTGCAAACGACCTATACCTTCATCTGCAACAACTTAATTCCAATCTTTATTACCAAGGTGGATGCGAAGTACTGACCAAGCTATAGTTTTGTTAAATGTGTTGAAAATAAACAATATTTACAGTTTGCTCATTATTACGTTTGCAATTAATCGGCAACAAGTGTTTTAAAACTGTTTTTTCTTTTTCAGCAGAAATAATTGGAACAAATATCAAGACTGGTGTGCACAGTATTTCCTACACTAGATACCAAGGTGAAATAAATTTATTTGATAGAAAGAATAGCACGAATGTTAGATATTAAGGTAAAAATAAGCCATTCTCCTGCCAGGTACATACAGTGGAGAATCTGTTATTCTTTCCCGTTTAAACGCAAACGTACGCAAACGCAAAGCACTAAAACGTAGAAAAGAACAACTTTTGGACAATTCTGATAACTCTTGTTTATCTTGGTGGCAAACAGTTTAGAGCCGGATCAGACGCCGGGTTACCCGGCGTCTGATCTGGCTCCAAACTGTTTGCACTGCAAATAAAAGTTTTAGCGTAAACGCGTTTATTGGGAAAGAATAACAGATTCTCCACTGTATACAGTTGCTTCTAAAACAGTAAAGACGCCCCAGATCAGACCATTCGGGGTATTTTCTGTATGATATAACTATTTTACAATCATCTACTTTGCTAATTTATATTGTTCCAATAGAGAACATTTATATGATATTTATCAAAAATTACTTTTAATTTCTTGTTTATCAATATAATTATATGTTGTTTTTGTATAGGCTATTGTTGTTACGAAATCAACTCGATTCTAATATACCGGATATACCTAGGCATATTAGACTTTTGTAGAAAAATTATACACGTGTGTGTCTATGAATACACTATCTAAAATGACACTTTTGCTAAGTTTCATTGTAAATATGTCTTTTTTTTTTAAAAATACCATTTGCGTATCGAATTATTAAAATAGCTTGTTTCTAGTTTTAAAACAAGGTGTTGAAAGTAAAGCAGAATGCTCATCAAGGCGCATTATACTCTAACTTGTGTATTGCATTCTCTAAGCTGCAGTCTGCTAAGGTATATATAGCGATATAGTGCATATTAATGACTGTGTAATGTAGAACTATGGTCTTTACAGGTGAAGAGGTTAACCCTTTTGCGCCCAATGGATTCTTCCATTCTTATATTTTGGATTAACCCATTTTTAATCTAAGGGTTGCTTGGTTTAATTTTATTTTCCGTTTCGTTTTATATTGAAATTTCTATCAGCAAACACTTTAGACTCTGATCAGACGCCGCATACTGCGGCGTCTGATCAGTGTCTACACTGTTTTCGTATGTCACATATACAGTGGAGAATCTGTTATTCTTTCCATATAAACGCGTTTACGCTAAAACTATTATTTCCAGTGCAAACAGTTTGGAGCCAGATCAGACGCCGGGTAACCCGGCGTCTGATCAGGCTCCAAACTGTTTGCCACCATGATAAACAAGAATTATCAGAATTGTCCAAAAGTTGTTCTTTTCTACGTTTTAGTGCTTTGCGTTTGCGTACGTTTGCGTTTAAACGGGAAAGAATAATAGATTCTCCACTGTATGGGATCGTGGGCACAAATGGGTTAAAAGCGTGGAAATGCGTATTTACGGGGTGTTTGATATGTGTATTTCGTACAACTTTTGCGTTATTCTTGGCATATATTGATATTGAATGATGTTGCTTTAATATATCCTACATGTTAGTTGTTTATGGTGTAATTTTAATAACATATTGTCATGTTATTGTGCATTTTATGTTGAAATAAATCTAAAAACTGTTTATCTATCTATATATGGAGTACTGGGTTCAGTTTACGTTGTCTATTATTTACGTTGGCACCTTGTCTACAATAATGTTATATACAAAGTGTAGACAGGACACAGTTACTGAGTCCTGGTTCCATTGGTATAATTGGTTTGACATGTGCGAATAATGATGCTTAGAATTGGGATACTTTGTATATGCTACTGTTATTATCCTGAAATTTAAACGAATTTATTTTATTGCACAGTAGTTTTTTAAACGAACGGTGCAGACTGAATTGCAAAGCAGTGTAGACCCTGATCTTGAAAGAGCAGTCTAATCAGGGTCCATAACTCCACATAGATTGCTAAGGCCTGTTTGATCCAATACTGACGGTCATAACGGTAAGTATTTGGCGACGTTTGCCTTTCCGTGTATGGTTTTAATCTCAATAGTTATAATGGTTGCCTGTTATTACCCCAGAGATGTTTAATCTATGAACATGTAGTTATTATTCGATGTATACATTTTATTTACAGTTTTGTAACGATTGAAAAATTAACCAGAGTGTTATTCATATTTGCATTAAAAACATTGACAGCATCGCAACCTATTGTAAGTTTGGTTGTATTAAGGTAAGAAATATTGAAATGAGTGTCAAAGAGTTTGTGTTATTTGGTCAAATATATAAGCGAATAACGAATGTACCCTGGGTAAGGCAGTACATGTACAAGGAGTCAATATACATTTATTTCAAGATTTGTTTTAAAAAGTACTACACCAAATGTACATACAACAGACAATTATAAGAAAAGGATTAAAACGAAATACAGTCGAAATTCGATACTTCGATCGTACCAGTATTTCATATGTTGAATTTCGATAACGCTATCTTGATTAGGCCAAACAAAGCCATATTCAAAGGTTAAACGTGGCTAAGCGACGTTTTAACTTTGAAAAATGGCTTTGTTCGAACTAACGCGAGTTCGAAGTATCGAGTTTCGACTGTAGAAATCATAATGCGTTTCTCTGTGATTTTCTCAACAGTTAGACGTGTGTTTAGCGATCACACAAAGAGTGGAATGATATTAGCTTTCAATGAATAATGCTGTTGATGTTAGATGTCGAACAAATTTAAAATTGATAGCTCACACAGGATATTTTTATTCCCCAGAACAAACCAAGCGTTTTGGAGTATGTAGTTATATTACCTGTTCATCACTATGGTTGAATTGGTTAAAAATAAGACAAGATAAACTTAATCTAAAGATAACCTTAATTTGATATAGCTCAAAGATGAAGAGGGTGGTATAAAATGTATGTTTTTATCAACCAATTCTCTGCCCAAACAATACCGATTGCAAGCGTTTATGCTAATTCATTTATTCCCATTGCAAACAATTTGGAGCCAGATTAGACACCGGGTCAAAAGGCTAATATAGTTTTTAACATGATTTGGTAATGCGTTTGCGTTTTTTATGCGTTTAAACGAGAAAGGAAAATGTCTTCCCCGATGTATGACTACATCGTTCACTTTAACATTTAATGTAACAAGTTATTAAGGAAGCAATTGGACTATGGAAACATTAAATTGAGTGTCAAAGAATTCAGATCTTGACCAGACGTCACATAACATGATATCCGATTTCGAAATTTTCGATTAACCTACTACTCAATAAATATGGGTTTTAAGTCTTAAAGTCATTCCTCCACAAAGAAAAAAATCCGTTTTATACAGTTAAGAATAATCAACATAAATATTCCCTATTTGCTAGTACATGTAGATGGTAGCTTTAAGCAGGCCGAATGTAAAGCAGAAAGTACCCTAAGGTGCATTCTGCCTTACTTTCAATCTGCTTTAATTGATCACCTGTCTTTAAGATTGACCACAGACTATTGGATAAAGAGGTGTCAAGATTATTTTAACAAAATATTCAGCGGAATGAGTGGTGGAAGTATTGCTGTAGATGGATGTGTAAAGTTGTTTGAAATTGAGGTTTACAAAGAATTGTAATTTCTTGGATTGAAAAGCAAAAACGTACACATATACAATGGAAACAGTAACTTTTATTTAAAATATAGCATAACTGTGACTAAATAACTACCATGCACAGAAATGCAAAACGATATTTTAACCCATATCCTAGCTACTGGTAGGAGATTCTCAGAATAATCTATTGTTCTATATATCAAACTTTATTCATAGAGTTCTTTGATACACACTATTACTAAATAAACTACTGTGCATACTCTTACAGATACTATAGTATGTAAATGCTGCTGTAAATTCTCTACCACATCGTTCTTGAAAATAACTGATGAAACAACACAATTGTGTTTAGCTCACTTGAAGCCATTTATTATTGCTATCAATTTATAGTAAAGTTGTACAAACAGTTAACAGTTAAAACGAGTTTGTAGTCAACCATAACAAAACACTTAGCTACCTTGTCTATCTATAAAAATACATCAGCTGTCATATCTTAAAATAGAAGCATGATGTAATCAGCACAATGTAAACAGTCTGCAATGTTCAGTATGTGTCTCTTAATTTAACACTTTCACCATTCATATATGGTTAAACTGTAATAGTACATAGACCAGTCTGGCTTCTACCTGGCTCCTATCCAATCAGACAATCCAGTTTTCAACAGTGCTATTCAACCTTAACTTCTAATCAAATATGATTGGTACAAAATATTGGTCTAAATAAAAACCAGGTAGCTCCGCTGAAAAAAGAAATTACAATTATAAGCAAACTCTGATCAAGTCAGTAGGTAGGGTAATGTTTTCCCTATATTTATAAACAAAAACATACCTATCATAAAACAGGACGGTTTCAGGGAATTAAAGATGTATAATATCATTTACACCATCTATTAGTCTCCGATGGCGTGGCCATGATAGCATGATTGTATTAAGTTCAAGCGCTGCTAATTGCTATGTCAGCGTAGGTGACACATTGTTAAAAGAGTCAAATAAAACATCATTACTTATTTACAGAGTGATAAGAATAGTGCCACTATCTATTGACATATACAGCACTCTCTCACTACAACGACCCTCCCAACAACGACTCCCTTCTTACAATGACCCTTGCCGTTGTTCCTTAAGCGGGACAAGTATGTCTGACGCTTTCACTGCTGCATTATAGTCTGCTTAAAGTTGACGTCTGCTGTTTTTCACAAGGTTACATATAAGTGTAGATTTTGTTAGAATAAATAAAATGATGAGTTACCAACAGGTTGAATCGAGATCAGACGCCGTGTTACGCGGCGTCTAATCTGGACTCAAGCTGTTTGCAAATGTAAGCCAAGTCTTAATTTTCACTATCTATAACGACTCCCTCCGAACAACACACACAATCGATGTCTCCTATTTGGTGTCGTTGTAGAGAGGGAATACTGTAGAACTACTGTAGGAGATAAGCTTGTATTGTTTATTGAAGCAGAATGTTGGTCGCTGAATTTATTAATGCAAGGCAAAACCTTCAGCAAACTCCTGGAGGAGTATGCTGTTCGGTTTGTTTTGTTAAGCATTACACAGTGCTCCCTCCCAACAACGGCCATCTGAACAACGATTCCCTCTTTACAACAACGCTTGTCTCTGTTTATAAGATAGGTCAATTATATAAAAATATTTCACGGATACAATATAGTCAGCTTAAAATTGTAGTATGCTGTTTTTCTCAAATTTACATATTGGACATTTTGACAGAAAAATGATAATGACTAGTGGCAAACCGTTTGAAGCCAGATCAGCCGCCGCATTACGCGGCGTCTGATCTGGATTCAAACTGTTGGCAAATATTAGCTTATCTTTCTACCTATTACGACTTCCTCCGAACAACGCACACAGTCTTCGTCTACCATTGTGTGTCGGTGTAGAGAGGGAGTATTGTACAACCATCTGTACTTTACCTACATGTACAGTTTATAGCAATATCTGACAATGGTGAAGTATCACAATTTTACAACAGTTTGACCCTTTCACTCTCAATGACGTAATAAATGGCATTTTCAAACAGTAATGATCCTGATCAGAAGCCGCGTAACGTGGCGTCTGGTCAGGGTCTAAACTGTTTGCCACTTGTTTTGAAGTTCCGTCAATTATACTGCCTTAAATCTTAAATTTTAAACGATATTGCAGGCGGTGAAGGGGTAAAACCTCACGATTAATTTAATCACGAAAGGGTATTAACGTTGTCCTCAGATCAGTTTGAGCTGATGGTTGATCAAAAGTAGACGTTTGGAACTGGCCTCGTCCGATTAAAAACCATCTATCCACATATGCAACACGAACCTTACTTAGAACAAGTAGTTTCTAAAACAATGTCTTAGTTTCTCACAAACAATTTAGCGATGGCGTACTTCGCATAACACAGACTACTCATCCTCACGCAGCAACACGTGTAAATGTACAGTTTAAATATGTTTTTCTTTGCCATTTGTAAAATAAACACAATAAATCACAAACGCATTACACTGAAATGTAAAAAATGAGTAGCTTTTGGCAATTCTGACTATTCATGTTAAATTTAATGGGAAACAGTTTAGGACATGATTAGATGTCGCATAATCCGGCGTCTGATCTAGCGCCAAGCTGTTTACAGCGGAAATAATAGTTGTAGCGTTTAGCATTTATTGGAGAATATTTAAGTCTTCTCCACTGTATATTAACAAAACAAACTACATAAAAAACTCTGCACTATTATGAACAATAACATTAAAGTATTTACTACCTTATTTAAGCGTCTGAACAGACCTATATACATGGAGTGAAGTTCAATTTAGATCTACTATAGACGAGCAGCAAACGTATGTGTTGCTGTCGTGGCCATGCTTGTTGTCGGGGAACTACCTTGTTGTTTTCTTTTCGGTCGGCACATGTCATACACCCGTTTGTTTACGACGAAAGAACACATAATAAACACACCCTGACTTGCGTTCAGGACAGTAAATATGTAGGCAAATGCTTCAATACGTGAAAGCTGGTAGATAAATCCAAATACCCACGTCATGCCGGTAAACGTGGAAAGTTTTACAAATATTATGATATTATTGCGCTCATGAGAACTACTTTTTCGTATATCAGGTATTCGACTGATTGTTATAATGACAAACAAGTACATGGCAAAGTTGGCAATAACTACCGTTGCGATAGGAATGGCAACATTATACCGCAGTATGGATGGGTCAACAAAACAAGGATCGTCTGTATAGCCAATGTTCTCGCCCTCTGAGGTCACGTGGGAGACAATAATGGTGACAACAACAATAAAAATAGACGATAACTCAACCACTAATACATACCAGCTGAACGTTTTAGATATATGCACATGCTTTGATGATGATTTAGAAAAGACTGTAAACACTTTAGCCATGTGAAATGTACAAATAAACATCCACCCAAACGATGACAATAGAGAAAAGTGCAATGTCACGCCAATCGCACGGCACAACCATCTCTCTACAATATCAACACAGGTATTAGCGAGAGTCAATGACATAAAACCTATAAGACTAATGACAAGACCCATATTGTTCAGACCAGGAACATTTCTAAGGTCCCGTAGTATGCAATAGGCAGTAAGAGTCACCCCCAATGATATAAGAGATAGTGATGTACATACTATTGTCAATATCGTCATTCGGGTAAAGTAATAGCGTTTTGTATAGTGTTCTCTTGCATATCGTTCAACAAGATATAAGTATAAATTGTGACATACACTAACGTAGTCTCCATTCTCTGAGAAAGATAAATCCGATTTTGAAACCTTCCCACCAATGTCCTTGATATATAAGTATCCTTTGTAAAAAGACAAGCTGAAATCGTCCACTTTTAGAACAAATTTTGGGCATAAAGGGTCGTTTACGAGATGAAACACTGTGTCTTTGGCAATGGTATTATTTGTTGCTTGAAGCGGAAGGATGCCATATCCACCTTCGTCATATCCAAATGATAGGCCAGTCTTCAGCCATTCGGGGTAGGTGTCGAACAATAACAAGTTCGCCTCATTTAGACTCAATGTAATGTTACTTTTCAACAGGGCAGATGCTGATTTCAGGAAACGGGCACTAGTAATGTTGCGATGAAAAAGCATGAAGTCACTAGCATTTATTGTCAATAATGTGTTAGTTATCTGTTCTATACGTTCGGAAACATTTAACACACGTCCCTCTAAAATTCGCAATTCAACCGCTATATAATCTATGTCATGTGCTATGCAAGACCTGTTTGATTCGAACATTTCTTCAGTAAAGGCAACAATGTCTGTTTTAAGTTTGATGAAACTTGTTATACCGAATGTGTACAAACCCATATGATTTGCAACTTGTTTTATCTTTTGAATACAATCATTTTTCATGCTATCGGCGTCAATACAATTTTTTGTATCGTTCTGTAATGGATGTAGAGCGAGTGTCATCTCATAAACAATACCTATTTGCCCGACTAAAACTTGAAACATGGGGGCACAAACACCATCGTTGAAGATCAAACCGCCAGAACACGAAAGTCGTCGGCATATTTTCTGAAATGAAACATAGTAAAACACTTTGAATTTAACCCATTTTTACCTGGAAATTGCAATGAACTCTTCCTGTTTGTTTGCTATAAGATTTCATTATAAATATAGGAGAGTGATGCAAGGACACTGAAATATGTTTTCCTTACAACAGAACATTGCATTTGCAATAGCAAACAGTGCAGACTTTGAGAAGAGGACGCCTAATGCGGCGTCTTATCAATGTTATAGGTCGTTTGCAGTTAAAAAAAAACACGATAATTTTCAAATATCTCCATAACAAGACAACGGAGACAAATGGAATTTTGCATAGATTTATGATATACCTATACCAACTCTGACAAAAAAGAACATCTTTTTTCTCTTCGTAATAAAACAGTTTTATTCATAACTTCTATATAAAGTTTACACTTCTTAGGGACACTTTTCCGAAGGGTGATTTCAAGTTATTCAACAGCCAATCTTTCGCGACCCTGTAACGCCTCACCGTTACATGTAAGCCATCGCATACCTTAGCAGTTTACAACTAACCGAACGAGGCCCTGACTGGGGTACGTTAAACGTATTAACCGATCATAATTTGTTATTTGCGAACATGTTAGATCCTAATCGGACACCGGAGCCATTTCGTATATGAATTGGATCCGAGCCATGTGCCACTCGTACGAAAGTTTTATCAACAAAACGCAAACTAACTGAATGTGATAAATAGCAGAAGAGACATGTGTGCACAACTTACCTTTATCAAATTTTCAACAGAATGTTTCCAGAGTAGTTCGAAAACCTTTATTATTTCATCGTTTAAATGAAACGTAACGTAAATGTTCCACAATACAACTCTAACATTGGTACATATTAAGCTCCAGATAAGGGGAGTATTTCCGAAACTAAAATCTTTATTTCTGAGTTAAGCCCTATGGTGTGACTACTCATTAGAACCGTCTCTCTTCTAGACTATTCTAATGAGTAGTCACACCATAGGAGTTGGTGCTGAAAAGGGTGAAAAAATATTGGACTGGTTCAATTTTCTCTCTCTTATCTGGAGCTCTGTAATTATGTAGAAATGGTAGAGCTTCGGTTTTAAAAGTAATTGCAATTCTCTTTATTCCTGGTGAAGAGTTCGTGGATTTAGGTATAATAAAAATGTAATGGATTATGGGGCCTCACTATTGATTTTGTACAACTAAACAACCAATATCAGCACGGGATTCACATTGCAGACAGAAGCAACTTGCACGGGATTTTACCTGGGGATATTCTCCAATATAAGCTAACGCGATCAAGGTAATAGCCAATAACACCCCACGTAATGGACCATTTTCAGCGACACAAAATTTATATATAACAAAGAAGAAAAGTTTGTAGTTAGACTATCAAAAATTCTAAATTTCCTTGTCAGAGTTGGTATAGGTATATCATAAGTGTATGCAAAATTTCATTTAAATACATCCATTAGTTTGAAAATTATCTAAGATTTATCGTGTTTTTTTAACTGCAAACGACCTATACACTGTTCGCCAATGTCCTCTTTGATAAAAACGCAGTGCACTTAGATACATGTATTATACAATGCAATATGTTGAGAATGTTAAAATTTGTGGTAACATAGTATAATACTAAACAATACTTATGACTATATTTGTTGCTGACATATTGTACCTTAAAATTACAACGGTAATCTTGTAATTTCATCGCCGAGACGTGGATTATGTGTTAGTGCAAGTAACGATTACTCTTTGTGAAGTAGGTTGATTGATTGATTTTGGTTTTACCCCGCTGCGACACAATATTGGTCATATAGCGCCGATGAATGTATGTATATGTACATATTTATGCTGTTAATGCATGAGTGTGTAGGTGGCATAGTTCCGATTGAGTCTTACCAGCTGTGGGTGAATTCTATCACCCATTCCACTAGGGTTGTGTAATGTATATATTGAATGCACGTATGTGTAGTTACAGTGGAGAAAACGTTATTCTTTCCCAATATTCACGTTTACGCTAAAACTATTATTTCCTTTGCAAACAGTTTGGAGCCAGATCAGACGCCGGGTAACTCGGCGTCTGATCAGGCTCCAAACTGTTTGCCACTAAGATTAAAATAGATAGTCAGAATTGTCTTAAAATTGTCATTTGCTACATTTTATTGCATTGCGTTTGCGTTTCGTTCCGTTTAAACGGAAAAGAATAACGTTTTCTCCACTGTACAGTAACACAGTTTGGTGGAGTATTACAACTTTACACAAGAAGCCATTGGGTTATCTATATCACCATCATCCCACTGGTGTCCTGTGAAGTAGTCCGCTTTTATATAATATGATCTTCATAAATAATATATATATATAATATGGTTACTTAAAATTATTGTCATTCATTTCAGCATGAAACGAAGACCTAAGTTGCAAACAGTTTGCTCGTCAGTAGTTTTCTTTTGTGTGGATAGGTGTAAACTATAAAGCTCGCCCTATTACGTTATGGTTTGATTGCTGATAAGCAAGAGGACACATTGGAATACAACATTTGGCGGAACTACCAAGCCACATAGTAAAATTATCAACTAGTCATTTTCTTTTGTAATCAGCTACAAGGGATATTTGACATTCAGCACGGCGGTTGTGTTACGTGACAACTGCATCTTCATGTCCGCTTTGTTAGAGGTTAAAATCACCCATTTTATTTCGTAAATAAACTTACCTGACAGTACTATGTGGATTTCTCTTTTCGTTCATTTCTCTCAATTCGCTCCCTTACTACCGGAAGTAAACTTTTTATCTCCCCTGAGTGTATCAACTTCCGGTACATGTGCTATAACGGCAGTTTCTTTTTTTCGGCGACCGAGTAAGGTCGTTTTCTCATCGCTCTCAGCTTAGCGGATTCGCATTATGGCAGAAGCCGAAGTGCAGAAAGTTAAGGAAGTTGAAATGGGTCTTTCAGACTCAGACAGTGTTACGGTTATGCCTAAAACAAGTAAGCGTAGGTCTCGCTACGACATTTTGGAGGAACAGTGGAACACAAAGTTCTCTGACGTGAATACTAAACTGGATTCACTACTTACGCACGTGGTGCGTGACACTCAAGCCAGTTCGACACAAAGTCGTTCTGAGTCACAAAACCGTTTGACACAAAGTCATAAACGGAATTGGAAATCTACACAACGTCTCAGTGACTCTGACAGTTCTGATAATGAAGACGTTGTATCCTTGTGTGCAGATAGCCACTTGTCAGAGGATGAACCTTGTGATGAAAATAATAATTCAACGGGTAGCAAATGTCAAGATTCAGAGTTGTCTGAAAATACAAGGAAGTGTTTGTTTGACATTTTTGGAGAGGATGCCACGGTCAAAAAGACAGTAAAAAAGGATGGCATTTGTATCGACAAATCACAAAAGGAAGTGTTAGAGAATGGGTTCAGATGTAATAAGCCCAATGAAGTTTCTGCTTTTGCAGAGGAAAATTTTGATTTGTTTCCTGTTGATGAGGATACGGACAAGTATTTGGAAGTTCCAACCTTGGATGCTTTAGTGGAATCCTGTTTAGTAAATCGCTTTGGTGCCAAGGCTTCATTTAAAAAATCTAAAGCTAAGACTTTGTACACACAACCATGCAAAATGGTGGAGAAGATGGCCTACAGGGGTCAACAGGCAGCAAAGCTTGGTATTACTGTGCAATTGTACATCCAACAAAGTTTGGGAAACCTTGTGGAATTTATGAGTTCTAGTGACTATGACAAGGACAAGGGTATTCAACAGGTGAAGGACATTTTTGCAATGTCGACAAAGGGATTGGATCAAGTAAGCAGATCTGGTGCCTTTCATCACATAATAAGGCGTACTGTTTCCATGTCTGACACAGCCTTACATGAGTTGCAAGACTCTAACGACTTCGCAAACTTGCCTCTCTCTGGTGAGGGTGTTTTTGGATCAGGGCTGGAACAGCTTCTTAAGTCCAGAAAGGAGAAGAAGAAGCAGTTAGATGAAATGTTACCTGAATTGAAAAAGAAAGACAATAAACGCAAAATGTCTCCAGTCCGTCAACAGAATAATGCTAAACGGGTTCATACAGACAATAACAGGGAATACAACAATTTTCGTATTCCAAAGTTGCCAAGAACACGGGAGCGTTATAATGACTCATACCAATCAAGAAATCCCAGATCGTTCAGGTCTAGGAATGACACCGATTCATATCAAAGGGGATCAGCCTCTTCACGAGGGAAGTTGGGAAGACCAACTAAGCAATGACAAGGTGAGTACCATTCCCAAGTTTCCTCAGATACCTGTTGGGGCTCGTCTCTCCCATTTTCTGAACAACTGGAAACAAATAACTTCAGATCAATGGGTTCTAGATGTTATAAAGGAAGGGTACAAATTGGAGTTCGAAAAGAAACCTCCTTTTTTGGGCATAAAGCATACAAAAGTTCCTTCAAATCAACAGCTTTTAGTAGAAAAAGAGATAAAAGAGCTTTTAGTAAAAAATGCAATAGAAATTGTAGATTCAAACCAGTGTCACAGCGGTTTTTACAGTACGTTGTTTCTAGTTCCCAAGAAATCGGGAGAGATGAGACCTGTCATAAATTTAAAACCTCTGAATGGGTATCTGAGGAAGAAGCATTTCAAAATGGAGAATATGTCAAAAATATTAAACCTAGTTCAAAAGGCAGATTTTGGAATAAGTCTAGATTTAAAGGACGGCTACTTTCACATAAAAATTTTCAAAAAACACCGCAAATACCTGATATTTTGCTATCAGGGAGTAGTGTACCAATTTCGTGCTCTGTGTTTTGGCCCAACAGTAGCACCAAGAGTTTTCAGCAAGGTCCTGTCAGTGGTGGTAGCTTTCCTCAGGAAACAGGGTCTTCGATTGTCGATTTATCTCGACGATTGGCTCGGTCTAAACCAAATCAGAATGAAACTTCTAGAGGATCGCAATCTGATTCTAACCCTACTGTTTCAATTGGGTTTCATAATAAACAAGAAAAAGTCTTGTCTAATTCCATCTCAAGACTTTGTATACATAGGGGGTCAGTTCAGCATGAAAGAGGGTCTTGTTTTTCCAACAGTGGAAAGAATAACAAAGCTAAAGAAGGCAGCTCTAAATCTGTTAAAAGGCAGAATTACAGCAAAGGACTATCTAATTCTATTAGGTATGATAGCGTCGTGTCTGGACTTGATTCCCAATGCAAGGTTGTTCATGAGACCAATTCAGCTCCATTTACTTCAAAACTGGAGTCCAATCAGAATGCCATTAACCCACAAGGTGGTAGTTACTCAATGTCTAAAGGGTCATTTGTCTTGGTGGTTACAGGATCAGAACATTCTCAAGGGCAGGTCTGTTCTTCCAATGTATTTTCCTGTGACAATAACCACAGATGCAAGTGGAACATGGGGCTGGGGTGGTCACATGAACAACCAAACAGTGCAAGGTCGGTGGTCAATTTCAGAGAAATTACTCCATATCAATGTTCTGGAAATGAAGGCAGTAATATTGACAGTGCAACATTTTTTGCCAACACTGAAAAATCAGAATGTTTTGATAAGGTCGGACAATACGTCTGTTTGCCAATACATCAATCGTCAGGGCGGAACAAGGTCTGTTCAACTACATCAGTTGACCTGGGATCTGTGGGGACTAGCATTGAGGAACAATATGTCTCTCAAGGCAGTTCACATACTGGGAAAACTGAATGTACTAGCAGATTCATTGAGCAGGCATACAGTAAGGGAGGCCGAGTGGTCCCTGAACAAAACAGTGGTTTGCAGAATATTTTATCTCTGGGATCGGCCTTTGATGGATCTTTTTGCAACGGCCGAGAACAAACAGACTCCACTGTTTTGCTCATGGATTCCTCATCCTCAAGCTTTAGCATTGGATGCCCTGTCAATTGCATGGCTGAACATGTATGCGTATGCATTCCCACCTATTCAATTGATTCCCAAAGTTCTGAATCACATGAAGTTGTTTCCATGCAAATTAATTCTGATTGCTCCGAACTGGCCGAGGCAACATTGGTTCCCTCTTCTGTTAGAAATGTTGATAGCATGTCCAATCAAGTTGCCAAAAATGCACAATCTTCTGGTTCAAGGGAAAGGGAAAATTCTTCACCCAAAGCCAGAAGCTCTTTGTTTGACTGCATGGCTACTATCGACCGAAATTTCAGCTCAAAGGGGTTTTCAGAAAACACTAGGAAGTTGTTATCAGCTTCCTGGAGGTCAGGCACACAAAAGGACTATAACTGCAAATTTCGAAAATTTAGTTGTTGGTGTAGTGAACGGGAAATCGATCCCTATACAACATCTTTGAAAGATTGTGCTCATTTTCTGACTTATCTCTTTGACCAAGGTCTCAAATATAAGACAATAACAGGTTACAGTTCTATGCTATCTTCAGTTCTTGCACCTATTGACAATTTGCCTATAGGTCAGCATCCCTTCATTATTCGTCTTTTACGAGGTGTATTTAACAAAAGACCACCCATTAAGAAACTTATTCCAGAATGGGATCTTCCTCTTGTTTTAGGTTGTTTACAAGAGCCACCATTTGAACCAATGAAGGATGCTTCATTGAAGTTTGTGACATGGAAAACCTGTTTTTTGACGGCCATCACTTGTTTTCGACGATGCAGTGATCTTCAGGCATTAAGGCTCGGAGAAGGAAATATAAATGTACAGAAAAAAGGAATTACTTTCATCCGTGCAGGTTTGTCAAAGCAGGACAGGCCTAGTCACTACAGTAGCAAAATTTTTGTGCCGTCGTTTCCAAAGAACAAAAAGTTGGATCCTAAGAGGGCTTTGGCCTATTATTTGAAGAAAACTGAATGTTTCAGAGGTTTAGGTACAGAAAGTGATGTTGTTCAGTTATTCTTAGCCTTAAAGAAACCTCATAGTCCGGTCACAAGCCAGACGATTTCTAGGTGGCTCGTGGATGTCATTAAATTTGCATATAAACTTAGAGGAAAATCAGTGAAAAATGTCAGAGGACATTCTACACAAAGTGTGGGGCCATCTTGGGCACTCTTTAAGGGAGCATCATTGAAGCATGTTATGGATGCTGCTGACTGGTCAAGGGAGACCACGTTTATCAAGCACTATCTGAAATGTGTGAATGTTGACTTTTTAAACATGTAGTTGTTTTTGAAGAATATGATACAGTCAAACTATTAAGAGCTTAGGAACAGCTCTTTGTTACAAACGGGGTATCTTTTTTTTTCCGGCGAATTTCTTGGTACTCCCGGATCTGATATAAATGTGTGATGTTAAGTATCACTATGTATATATGGGATATAGTAGTATGTGGGACAGTTTAGATATTACATTTCAAGAGGAACTTGGAAATGGACATTTGTGAATATCTGATGAGATGAGCAGTAAAGCCAGCAACTGTTGTTGGGACAGGAAATCCTCTTGCAATTAAGGTAAGAGAGTTTTCACAGATTTGTATATTTGGGAAACTTAAACTCCCACCTGCCTGTCAGTACTGCTTGTTAATCTATGATTAATCCACATAGTACTGTCAGGTAAGTTTATT
Source organism: Gari tellinella (assembly GCA_922989275.2). NCBI lineage: Eukaryota > Metazoa > Mollusca > Bivalvia > Cardiida > Psammobiidae > Gari > Gari tellinella. Next base: position 56,435,363 of record OV277866.1, read on the forward strand.
TACGAAATAAAAATTATAAATTTGTATTCAAATTGGAGTTTTATGAGTAAATAATACTTACCTGACAGTACAGGTATTCCCACCCAGCCTACCCCACTTTGTTCAAGTTTCCTGGTGACTCGGTCGCCGAAAAGGAAACTGACGTTATAGCACATGTACCGGAAGTTGATACACTCAGGGGAGATAAAAAGTTTACTTCCGGTAGTAAGGGAGCGAATTGAGAGAAATGAACGAAAAGAGAAATCCACATAGTACTGTCAGGTAAGTATTATTTACTCATAAAACTCCAATTTGAATACAAATTTATAATTTTTAGTGATTAAAAGATCGATGTGGTCCATAATCATGTTTAAACTGTAGTATCTACCTATAGGGTTATATATCAGAGTATATCTTAACAAGAATCTGATTACAAAAAAAGCTTAAATAATTCACAACACTATCAAACTACGAGAAACATAAGCTATTCATAAACAATTGGTAGATTTTAGTAAACAATAGACGTAAATCCTAGAACAAAAACAACAATCCGTCAATAAATAAAAAACAAAATGTATACATTATATTTAACAAAATGGCGTTACGTTTTCACTGCCAAGGCGACGTCTGATCAGATTCATACTGTTCGACATTCGTATCGACGCTTCCTCAGTCAAAAAAGCCCAAAATCTAACTTAACCCTTTCACCGCCAGAATCGCCTAAAGTCGAATTTGCAAACAGTTTTGATCCTGATCAGACGCCGCGTTACGCGGCGTCTGATCAGGATCAAAACTGTTTGACACCCATTTCGATATTTCTTCTGTCAATCTCTCTTATTTCTAACTTGCAGACAATAATATTGAAGCAGACGACACAATAACAGTGAAGGGGTAAAAAACTCAAAAATAATTTGGCGTTGAAAGGGTTAAAAAATATTGCACAGTGCACTATTAATACAGACGATATTGTGGCGGTAAGAGGATTGAAGCAGACGATAGAGTTTAGCACTTTAATTGTTAATTAATCATATATTTCATGTTTTGCCATTGTCCTATACGCGTAATGTTTCATTGGACAAGCCAAGTGTTATTATTCCAAATTAATACGTTTCATCTAGCATCATTTTGTCTCTTGAACATAACTTGAAGCCAGATCAGACACAGGGTGACCCCGGCGTCTGATCAAGCTCCAAATTATAAACCACTAAGGTTTGAATGAATAATCAGAATTGTCCAAACTAATCATTTTCTGCATTTATTCCATGCTTTTGCGTTTCGTTTGTTTTTAAATGAAAAAGATTAACGTATTCACCACTGTATCGTTGGTCTCCTCTGTACTTACTTTAAACCTGTCGAACTTATGTTGAGCGGGACAAGTGTGGAACTCCTGATGGTCTTTCTTCTGTTTTGTCAGCCTGTTAAAATCAAGAATAGAAAGTATGCTATTCCGCCCGGTAGCAGTGACAGGTGATATATCGCATGATGTTCTATGGATTGTGGCGTTTTCTTCATTACACAAATAACAGTGTATATTTTTGTAAGAACTGTAAAATACAGATGTGTAAGAATTACACGCCATATCCGTTACGCGATCATAAGCGGCCCAGTTTCCTGTTAAATTACATCTGTCTACCAATACGCCACATCGTTCAACATCCTGGGAGTTGGATATTTCCCGAACAGGATTAAAGAAAATATTACACTCTTTATTATTTCTTGCCAGTTTCGATAACTCCTCCCGTGTACTTGGAATTGAAATGTTAGGTTCTGAACATATGAAGTGCATTTCCCAGTATATAAGGTCACTTTTATATTCGTGATTACAGAAGGCACAGTTGCGATTTTTGTATGTTTCACCCGTGGCTTTACTCGTAACAGGGAGGATATCCAGGCCGTCAGAAATGTCAAAATCGAACGAACTCTTATCGCAGTTAGTATGATAGTGTGATTTATTGGCGTTTGAAGCACACTTGGCTATCATACGATATCCGCGACCATTCAGCCATGACTTTCTGTAAGGTCTGTACTGGGCAAGAATACACGGCTGTTTCAGTTCTCTCTCTGGTAAAGTAAAGTTCAAGTCTGGCTTGTCCGGACAACATTGCTCACCACAGTCGGCATCACATCTGCACGGGCCGCAACATGGTACCGTGGCGTCAGGAAGCTCACTCGAACCCTGGACTTCAAAACCGAGTATATCGTTATCCGAGGTACACGTTGAAGTACGTGGACACATGCTCTTCAATTCTTCTATTACCCGATATCTGATTTCATCATTATCAAATTGATGTTCAGTTTCCGTGACAAGTAATACAAATCTTACAACTAGAACCAATACTATAAAAGTGTTCCTACTCAACATATCTATTTATTGCTTTGCCTAAGTAAACAGTTTCTTTTTAACCAGTCTGTGAATTCGTCCACTGTCAACACTCCGAAATTCCAAATCCTTAAACATTACAAGCATGCAGTTAATATAATATATTATGTAGTGTCTCATATACATTGGAGAAAACGTTCTTCTTTCCCGTTTGTACGCAAACAAAACACAAACGCAGAGCACTTAAACAAAGAAAAGTACAATGTTAAGACAATTCTGAATATTCGTGGTAATCTGAGTGGCAAACATTTTGGAACCTGATCAGACGCCGGGTTGCCCGGCGTCTGATCAGGATCCAAACTGTTTGCAATAGAAATAATAGTAAATGCGTTTATTGGAAAAGAATAACGTTTTCTCCAATGTACCCACTACTTACAAGTGACCATTCCAGTCATTGTAGTTGCAATGACCTACCTCGAATCAGAAGTCCACTTATTAATTAACCATTATCATGCTAAATGCGCCTTGAATAAAATTTGCAAACAGTTTTGATTCAGATCTGATGCCAAATTAGGATCCAAGTAAGGATCTGGTAATGTTTAATGCATTGAAAAACAAATCATGTAAAGTGATTTTTAATTATAAACAGACAACACTTTTGAAGCAGACGTAACATGTATTTCAGCATAATAAATGTTTAACCCTTTCGGCGCATAATTGATCGTGTGGGTTATAAACCTTCATCGCTTTATTGTCGTTTGCTTCAATATTGTTGTATGCAAGATCGTTTTAATATAAGACTTACGGTAGCGGAACTTAGAAAATGTCGATGCGAGTGTCAAACAGTTTGCTTCTTGATCAGAAGCCGCTTTACGCGGCATCAAACAGGGTCCAAACTGTTGGCCTAGTCGATTTAACTCATTGAGCCCTAGTGACGCATATATAAACGTCCTTTTCCAAAAGTGTACCTGTGAAGACTACACTTGTCCTATGCAAACAGTGAAGTACCTGATCAGAGGGCTCCTGCAGGAGCCCTCTGATCAGATACTTCACTGTTTGTCATTTTGCATTTTTTTACCAAAATAAAACCCTAAATAATCTAAAATGGACCAGCCTTTATTGAAAACTTGAATCGTCCGTTGGAAGTTTCAGGGGATAATGAGTTAATGCGACATCGACGATGAAAGGGTTAAACATTGATTCACCCATTCCATCCTAAAACTTCATAATGGATAATTCCAGTCTCCCATTCAGTCTAGTACTTTTTGGACTAAGATTGTTTAGTCATTGTATGTCAATATAGCAAACAGTAAATACCTTGATCAGAGGGCTCTCTAGGGACCCTTTAATCCGAGGCCTCATTGTTTTCGAAGGACATCTGTACTTTTCATAGGTACACTGTTTGCAAACGACGCATACATTGCGTGACTAGGGTTCAAAGGGTTAAACAGACGAACCATACTTTAGATATTGCCGTCGTGAAACGAAACCAGTTTAAATCATGTAAGGTAGATTGAAGTTTCAAGAAGACACAAAGGTAGGCAAAAAATTCCATGTTTAACAATATTATACTTTTTTTCTTGACATGATCTGCACTTTTGAACGTAACATTAAGAGCCAGTCTTCTTTTGTGCTGTCGAAATAGAAGAACTTAACTGTAAAATAGCCTGGGGTGGTATAAACCGGTGAATAGATCTACGGACTCGAAATTAAGTTTAGTCAATATATATAATGGTCTCAGGGGAATTTAATTCGCCAATATTTATATAACTGTAAAGCCATTCTCCAACGACAATCAAACCTCTAGCTGTTGGTATCTGAAACAGTAAGAATCTTAAATCATTCACCCCTGGTGCCCGTTTCATAAAACTTCTTACGACAATTGCTGTCGTAAGTCAGATTATAAAAGTCTAACTTAGTGTTTGTTTTTCCATCTAATCCTGTCTCGTGACAACTCTTTAGAATCGTCTTGAAAAGATAATTCCAAAGAGATGTCACAAGACAGGAATGAAAGAGCAATCAGAAATTAAATGTATTTCAAAGTTTTGACTTACGACTGTTTTTGTCGTACGAAATATTAGGCAACGGGCGCATGAAGCGTAAAATGGAAATGCATATTATCCAATTACAGTGGATAATCTGTTATTCTTTCCCGTTTAAACGCAAACGTACACAAACTGTTTGCACTGCAAATAATAGTTTTAGCGTAAACGCGTTTATTGGGAAAGAATAACAGATTCTCCACTGTATGTAAAGTCCAGGGACCCGTCTTAAGAAACGTGGTATGACAAAAATGGCATCAGTCAAAACTTTACAATACAACCTAATGTTTCTCCATCTTATCCTGTCTTGTGACATGTTTTTGAATCGTTTTGAAAAGACAATTCCAAAAGGTTGTCAAAAGACAGGATTATGAATAATACACTTGTTCTATGCAGTGAATAACCTGATCAGAGGGCCCTGTTTTCCAGTTTGTAATATAGTGATACATGTATACATACAGAATGAGTTAGTACATGTACGCTAATATAATTAAAGTGGCCATTGTGCCGTAACGGCATGACATTGGCATACAGCTACTCGTTGTACAGTGGAGAAAATGTTATTCTTTCCCAATAAACGCGTTTACGCTTAAACTATTATTTGCAGTGCAAAATAAAGCTAATGACTATCAATCTCGCCCGATAAGTAGTCCACAACATTCATTACAAGAAAAGCTAAAAACATTTTGAATAAAGGTGTTCAGAAAGATGTTATCAGCTATTTAAATTTTGCAAAATGCTAAATAATTGAATTTCAAAAAACTGACTCATTCAATGTATATTTGTTTTCATTTAATTCAAATATATGGTTGATGAAATAGTTAGTCTGAAAAAAAAGAAAATATTACAGTCAGGATTTGTTGTAATAACAGATTTTCTTATTAAAACGTGGGCTATTTAAAGTTGAGATACAGTTACCTACCTTAAAATTAAAACACTGTCATTAAAATGTATTATGATTTATTCATGGACTTGCATACAAGGTTAATTATATTGTTTAAACATAATAATTATGGGCAATATCGATCTTGAAAAGGTTGACGTATTGATAAGCTTCAATGTGTGGCTTTATAGTTAGATCAAATCGTATACATGTAAACCGATTTTATAGACTTGTAAGTCATTAAACTAAAACGTACATGTAAGTGGACATATAATTGGACCGTATAAAACATAACTAATTCTAATCAACGAAGACTAAACATTTCATGTCCATTGATCACTGCGTTATGGATTGACAAGTCAATAAATTGGACACTTAAACAAAATATTTGGATCGGATGGGTCTCAAACCTATGACCCTTGAATTGCTAGTCAATCACTCTACTGACTGCGCTATGAAGGATTATACTAAATCGCATCAACATTTCCTTTATATAATTTTTTCTGGTATAAGCACGTACGGAAAAAGTCTATGTCGTCAAGACGCATATCCGCTCGCCCGCAAGACCGACTTCCGTATGCGAAAGGCCTTAACCCCCTACACTGCCATGACGTCACCAGTTTTTAAAATATTGTCGATTACTTTTATTTCTCAGATCTTAAACTTTTAAGTATTTTGACTTAAGAAATTGAGTGTCAAACAGTTTGGATCCTCATCAGACGCCGCGTAACGCGGCGTCTGATCGGGATCCAAACTGTTTGCAAATAATCATTGTACTCGGGATACGGTAGTGAAGGGATTAAATAACATTTAGTCTCGATAATTGACCCATATTTCTATTTCGATTTAACCCTTTCAATGCACTAGGCGATTTAAGTCGATTTTAGAAACAGGTTTGGTCCTGACTGGTCAAACAAGCATGTTGAAAACGGTACCTGTCTTAAAAGGTTACTGTTTTAATCCATTTGTGCCCACGATCCCATAAGTGGGACATAGGCAAACAGGGTAGACTCTGATCAGACGCCGCATCATGCGGCGTCTGATCAGAGTCTACACCATTTGCTGAAAGGAATTTCAAAATAAAACAAAATGAAAATGAAAATTTTGACCAGGCATCCCTTTGATAAAATATGGACTAATCCAATGTGTTTGTTTTATATTTCAGGTGACGGGTCTTCTATTACAATCTATTGCATACTGGGCTTGTGAAAAAATAAAGTTTCAAAAACTCCGTTCTAGTATTTATCTATTTGCCCGTGCGTTTCAACCTTTTTATCTCTGACTCTCTAAACTGTTTATGCCCGGTTTTTGCAATGTTCATTTCCTTTGTGCTTACTTGAAGATTTCATTGTTTATGTTACAGGGATTAAGTGTAATCAGGGATTACGCGTACTCCCTGAACTATTAAGGGATTATGCGTAATCACTGGACTTTTTAGGGAATTGATAAAATGTCCCTTTTTCATCAAATTAATAGATTTGTACTATCATGGCATTTCTATTGGTTCTAAATATCATGCTTTCTTGAAATATCATGGTCTAATGAACGTTCATACAAAGTTTCTCGCACAAGTGAATAGAAATAAGTGAACAGTGTGTATTTAAGTCAGGATAATAAAAAAACCAAGACATCTGTCTTGTTAATAAGTTTAACAACATATTTTATAGTATGGTACTTGCCTTTGAACTTAATGAACTAAACGAGGTAAGAATCATTACTTTAACCAAACGTAACTGCCAAATATTAATAAAAAAGCATCGAAAAACCTTCATATACATGTATACTGTGGAGAAATCTGTTATTCTTTCCCGTTTAAACGCAAACGTACGCAAACGCAAAGCACTAAAACGTAGAAAAGAACAACTTTTGGACAATTCTGATAATTCTTGTTTATCATGGTGGCAAACAGTTTGGAGCCTGACCAGACGCCGGGTTACCCGGCGTCTGATCTGGCTCCATACTGTTTGCACTGCAAATAATAGTTTTAGCGTAAACGCGTTTATTGGGAAAGAATAACAGAGTATCCACTGTATCAGAGCCGTTCATCGACAAAATCACCCTCATTGCATTTTAACATTGTACAGACCAAGCACCATTGTAATCCCTGGCTGTATATCTGAATTTGGTCTACACTTGCAAATGCATGTACCACTATATAATAAAGCTACATGAAATGCTTTAGGTGCATGTGAGCGTCAAACTGTGTAAATTAAGGACACTCGCCGCGTCTGGCATTGACCTACACTATGTGCAATGCAATAAAGCTGGTTTTCTCATGGAACGACTCATATACATTGGTGATCTACAGACACTACACTGTTGGTTCATATAGAAGAACATTATACAGGCGAACTTCAATATCTCGAACTCGTTTAACTCAAACGACCCGATAGTTCGACATATTAACTGCATTATTGCATGCTCGGTTAAGTTGAACATACCCATATTTCAAAGTTAAAACGTGGTTTAGCCACGTTTTTAACTTTGAAGTACGGGTATTTTCGACAAAGTCAACTCGACATATCGATGTTCGACTGTATATTAAATATCAAAACGTTATCACAATGGAGAAATATTGAAAATACAACCGTTTTAAACCCTTTATCTACATGTATGTGAGCTCCAAACCTTTTGTAAAGGGCATATATATTGGACAGACATTCATTTTTTCTTGAAATAATAAAATCTTTACCAGTTTACCGCCATCTTGATCTGCTTGACTTTTTTCAGTCCAGCTTTTTTAACTATTTTGCCGTCATGTCCTAAACACTTATTGAGCAAACTGTTTAGATCCTGATCAGATGCCGCTTAACTCAGAGTCTGATCAGGATTTACACTTTTTGGCACTCATATGTAGTGCTTTGTAAGTCAAACCGACTAAACATCCAAGTTTTAGGAATAAAAACATACAAAGTTTTCGAGCAGGTGCAATCATTAGCACCCGGGGTCAGGGGGTCAGTCCTTACATCAGTACAAATTTGTTTGGACTATATTTTATTGGACATAGGAATAATTGCGTTACATGTAGTACCGGTATATCGAGTTGGTTTTTTAAAACAAAATTGTTGATGGAATATTTGACAACTAAGACTCAATTGAAATAGTTGATTTGTTGTTGGTAAAGAGGTTAGGACACAGTACAGAAAACGGTTATAGATTGAATCTTGACAGCGAGTGCATGCGAGCGTCATTTTAAAAGCCATTTTATAACTTCTGAAGGCATAAACTGTTACCAAACCTAATAACACACCAAAACGACTGCTGACTTTGCATTGGTCTCGTCTTTTTTTCTGTGTTTTTTTTTTAAAGAAAATCAACTTGTTTTCCACATTGCATTGTTTTCCGTTCCGTTTCAAAGGCAAATAAATTTAAACCTCACTACCGCATGAGCTGACTTGTTACATTGGATAATACGTTATTTGTTCCCGTTTTAACGCGAACACATTGCAATAAAACGTAGAAAATGATATTTATTTTGACAATTCTGACAAATTATTTTAAAACCGTGTGGCAAACAGTTTAGAGCCGGATCAGTATGTACAACCCTACAACTATTTTTGCGCGGCTTTTCCCGCTTAATTACCTATGATTACAATGTAAAACGATACCCTTTTCAGTAGAAATGCAATTATGTCATCATCTGTAGAAAGCTTGCACACAAATAGCCATGACAGCAAAGTCCGCAACTGAATCAGACTCGGTCGGCTTACATGTCAGCGGTACAGCTCCCTAACGATTATTAATAAAAGTCCCGGAATCAGATGTAATTTAAGCTTTATTGTCTGTAAACTTTCTTGGCGATAACTAGCTACTACCGGTATCTCAAGTATATTAAATTTTGGTCGATATAATCGTCCGTCTATGCGTATGAAACGACAGAACGTGTAGAGTTCGCCCCACTCAAACAAAATTAGACTCATGTGTTTAGTTTAGGTTAAACCCTCTCATTGCCTAAGTTTTCGTGAGAATGTTTACGCTTCACTGTTTCATTGTCGTCTGTTTCAATATTTTTGTCTGCAATGTCGTTTCAATAGTTAAAACATAAGGCCGTCTGATTGAAGAAATTTCAAAACGAGTATCAAACAGTTTGGATCCTGATCAGACGCCGCGTTATACGGTGTATGCTCAGGATCCAAATTGTTTGCAAACGCACTTTTAACCCAATGGATTCTTCCATGTTTATATATTGGATTACAATGTAGTCCATTTTGTTTTAGAATCAAAGGGTTGCCTGCTCAATTTTTTATTTTGTTTTATATTGAAATTCCTTGCGGCAAACAGTGTAGACTCTGATCAGAGTCAACAATGTTTGCCTATGCCCCACATATGGGATCGTGGGCACTAATGAGATAAGTGTAATTGAGAGCAAAATACATGTAGTTAATGATTTGTTTCTCCGCAGATATACTCTCCTAAATTAAGCTATCATTAATATAGCTTTTTATTTTTTTATTTTTTTGTAGTTATGTCCAATTTGATTGTGGTAATTGTATATTAATGTAACAAACAACAACAACAATGTTTATTCATGATGTAGGCCACCGGCCCCTGACATATAACATATTCAATATACAAATGTAAATGTTTAACAACTGAAGTGACAAAATATACCCAAGTTTCCAAAATACATTTATCTACATAATTATATATTTGATATATATGAACATACACACCTACACATACAATGTATTTACATATACCTACATACTCATATATACATATACACATATTTGAATGCAATACACGGCTGCACATTTGTTTAATTTTACTAACGAGTTATAAACGGGCGATCACTGGCAACATCTTGATCACTGTCTAAGTGTATCCATTAAATCCCAGTAACTTGCAATAAATTATCTTAACCCTTTACCTCATAGAAGCGCCTTTTAGCACATTTAATTTATGCTTACATTGAAGAAAATAGTTCCAATTTATACAGTCATGAAAATGCATGAAAATAAGTATTTTCTATATTCTAGCAGATAATAGCTTAAAGCAGGCTGAAAGTAAAGCAGAATGTGCCTTAAGGCACATTCTGCTTTACTTTCAACCTGCTTTAAGTGGTCACATGTTTTCAAAACTAAAAAGCGGCTATTGGGTAAAGGGTTAACCAATACCGTAAAATCGCATGCTGTTCAGTACAGAGTAAGGTCATTGAGCTTAACTTGGTCATTAGCTGATTAGCGCGTCTTACATATAACCCCTTCATGCCGTGACGTCATCAATTTTAAACAATTGCCGTCTATTTTTTATTTCTTAAATTTTAATGTTTGCTAATTTGACTGAAGAAATATTGAAATTAGTGTCAAACAGTTTTGATCCTGACCAGACGCCGCGTAACGCGGCATCTGATCAGGATCAAAGCTGTTTGCAAAAAAACTGTTGTGCTCGGGGTAAGGCAGTGACGGGGTTCCATGTAAGTAACCAATACAGGCTCAAGAATCTGAACAGAATAAAACTTTAACTGTACTGTTTGTAATGATAATGTCAATAACTTGCTCCACCATTAACTGATACAGTGGAGAAAACGTTATTCTTGCGTTTAAACGAGAAAGAACTGTTATGATTTATTCGTAAAATCTGAGACTGAGCCGAAATTGTAGTTTGTAGTTTACAACATGCGGGCTGTGCAAATATTAAATATTAAATATTAAAAATTAAAGTATATACCGATCTGTTGCCTCACACACTAAAATTAATGTGTAATAACAAACCACAGGCTGTTCATAACATGTTGTTTGTGTTAAACCCAATGGCTGTCATATTTCAGAAATGACAGTGGAGAAAACGTTATTCTTTCCCAATAAACGGTTTCACGCTCAAACTATTATTTCTATTGTAAACAGTGTGGAGCCAGATCAAACTCCGGGTAAGGACGGTATCAAATGCATTGATTCATTATCTTAAGATAAGAGGGCTAACAAGTACCTTGTACTTTGAAATTCTATCACATATAACATTAAATAGGATTTAAAGATAAATTATCAATTTGAGCAAACTTTGATGGAATACAAACTCTACTTACTAGATTCAATACTAATTAAGTAGTCGCCATTAATTTGGTTCTCCTCTGAGTTTTTATTTAATGTTATCAATCATATATAATTACATCTGTTTGATAAGTATACTCCGACATGGTTGTGTGAATAATATGAGAGGAGATTCTATTTAAGATGGATGAAAAGTAGAGTGCATTCATTTTCCCCAGAAAGCATTTAGCAAACACTTAGGTGGCACTGGCCTGGTTTGTTTGGTGAGGACAAAGTTAAATGTTTGTTATGTAGGGGTCTCCATATAGAGATTGTCTTTTGAATATCACTTGGGGCCCGGTCTGACAAACGCTGTTGTGGAGATGTGGCTTTGTCAATCACTACAGAGCTCTTTTGACTGCCTTAAGTGTTACAAGAACACGTCACATGCGCCAAGTTACAGCGTGATATATTTGCTTGACCTGAAAGCAGGCATATGAGTATCATTGTGCAGAAGAGATTGAACAAGCTCTAATTTGGATGGCTGGTGCGAGAGACGCTCTAAGAGTTATTCTCAGTTTCAATAACAAGAACTTGCGCTGTAAACAGAATTGTTACTTTTCTCAGATCTTTCAGAGGGGCTATCTTTAACTTATTTTATAAAACAGTGTATGTTCTTACTTATTTGCATATAGAAACATTGTCAAATATTCTACATGACTTTCAATCCACTCCAAGGATATGCTTTATCTGGAGAAAGCCCACCCACAGGTGCTCAATAAATTACAAGTGAGAAAACTGCAGTAATGAGGTTAAACAATTGACCAAGTTCACAAGCAAGCCCATGTAATAGTCAAAAATAATAATCGTATTGTTCTTCAGGCATGAAAACCGTTACCCTGCAGCACAGAGTAACGACTGCAGACTCAACACTACTCAAAATTCACATTATGCTAACATTTGAGAAGCTACAATTTCCCTTTTGACACACAACTAATATGTGAAACCATTTTTCGTTGTCTCGAAAGGCATCAAAATCCTTTTGGAGAATATGCTGTCCAAACGTTTGTTTAACATATATGCGGGACAAATAAACCAGAGTAAAGAGGTAAACAAACAAATCTACCACTCGAATGGGGCTTTCTTTGTTGCAAATCAAAACTCAGAAAAACGTGAAATGTCCCCTATGCTCTGACAATATCGGAGTTGTGACCAATGGAGAACATACTCTTGTCCGTGTCCAAAGAATGTTGTCGTGACCAAAAGAAAAGCGATTTCCATTAGTCTCGAAACTGCATTGCAAGTATGGGAGGTATTCCCTAAGATTTTTCAATACCCACTAGACCGACATGATGTAGACATCATAATCATTCGTCATCACTACATACTGGGTATGAGAAGAACAGCACTACTGACACGATTGCTGAGGTAATAACATTCGACTTGTTTACTCGGACGGAAAAATCATATAATGCCTTTTCATTGACATGTACATGATCCATAGTTGTGAGATTGTTGAGGTAAAACATTGGGCTTGTTTACTCGGAAGAAAAAATCATATGATGCCTTTTCATTGACATTAATGTTTTACTTAGGGAACAGTAGCAAGTATTTTTTGAGAAGGAGTTTGCTGTAGGGAGGGAGCACTGTATGTGAAAATAATGTTAGTGTATAATTATAATGGGAATGATACATGACAATCCTGTCCTACCAGGACACCAAGCCAGCCTTTAAAGTAAAGTAGTGATCTAAGTATCGTCTATAGTTTAAAACTTTGCATGCTGTGTAATGTTTTTGTCTGTAACAATCTCAAAATTTCTTTTAAATTCATGGTCAGGGGCCCGTTTCATAAAATCTTGTACGACGAATGTTGTCGTAAGTCAGATTATAAAAATCTAAATTATTATTTATTTCTCCATCTAATCCTGCATTGCGGCATCTCTTTGGAATCGTCTTGAAGACAACGATTTCAAAGAGAAGTCACAAGACAATTTTAGATAGAGAAATCAGAAATTAAATGTATTTTAAAGTTTTGACTTACGATTGTTTTTGTCTTACGACATTTTATGAAACGGGTCCCTGAAGAGCAAACAACTTAGATCCTGATGAGACGCTGTGTTACGTGTTGAATCATCTTGATCCAAACTGTTAGCAAAGGTAATCAGTGTGGCCGAATTATCAGTCGCTAGCATGGTGAGAGGTTAATCACAAGTTTCCAAAATGTAAAGTTCAATACTAGATTAACATAGAATTAAAAGTTCGATCGACTCTACATCTTAGAAAGTAGAAATTTTCAAATTAAGTAAAGCCTGTCTATTGGAAAAGGCTTATTGATTATAAGAAGATCGATGGCAGCTTAAAACATGATGAAGGCAAAAAGAATGTTCCGAAAAAGATGTTTGAACATTTCACTATATAACTCTATGTAAAACAGCGACCCCCGGGGCGGGCCAATTTTGACCTCAGGGGCATACTTTCAACCTGCTTTAGCAGCCACCTGCCTTAAACACAATATAAATAAGTGGTATTAATAGAGAGGTTTTATTGTTTCTCAATATTAGTTGAAAAAAATAACGAGTTGTCTCTGACTTGACATGTTTAAACTTGATATTTTAAACTACAGTTAAACCTGTTCATTGCGTCCATTAAAGAAAATTCTTATTGGTTATAAGAAAGATAGGTGATAGCTTGAAATATAGTGAAGTAAAATAGAATGCGCATTCTGTTTTTTAACCTACTTTATGTGGTCATGTGTCTAGAAATTGACTATTGGTAGAGGGTTTAAGGTACAAATCATTAAAAATCCGTTTCAAGAAGAGGACATTTGGAAATTTTAGGAATTTTTCATGATCAACTTTTATTATCATCAATATAAATCTGGTACAGTGTAATAAAACTAATAATTATGAGAAGAACAGCACTACTGACACGACTGCTGAGGTAATAATATTCGACTTGTTTACTCGGACGGAAAAATCATATAATGCCTTTTCATTGACATGTACATGTACATGTACATGATCCATGTGAGATTGTTGAGGTAAAACACTGGGCTTGTTTACTCGGAAGAAAAAATCTGATGCCTTTTCATTGACATGCACATCCATAGTTGTACATTTGACACGGTGTGGCAACATATGGGATCAAGCAACGGTGCAAAAAGTGATCAGAATGTCCTGCAAAATGGCAATGACAAACATATGTCGAGGCATGTTAAGTTCCATTGACCACCAGTTGCAATTTTACTTTATGTTTTGTGAATTAAGATTAAACTTATTTTTCACTGCACGTTTTTGAATATACATAAGGTTGCTGTTACCTGATATTAACAGATTGTACATGTTAAAACATGTAGATCTAAACCTTGTTTCAAGTCTACTATAAATATGCGGGCATATAATGACATTCGTGTTTGCAAAATGTAGGATTTAAGTAACAGAACCCGATATATCGGCAATAAATGTATCTATAGTTCTTACGCACTGATAAAAGTATTCAACATTTTGTATATGGAGGAGGGAGCTGTTGCCAGTTGTCTTTTAAGATCAATTGCTTTTAAACGAGCCTAAGAATATGTTATTTTTAAGCGAGCATTTTGGCGAGCTTGATAACGTTTTCTTGTCCAGTTTAGGAACATGTTATCTTAAAAGACAACGAGCATCAAATTCCTTTCCTCACATATACTATCTAAACAAGAACAGTATGTTATCGCCGTTTTAATAACGTTGTCACATTGTTCTATATTGGTTTCCCATATTTGACCGAATTATGTATGACGTCATACTTGTTTTATGATCGTTGAATAATATCATATATGTTCTAAATTGATCTCACACGTGAAATACTGCTAAAGTTATAATCGGGAACAAAGGAAGTTATGCGAGAAAAGAAATGTTTCCGAAATAAAGACTTGTATTTTGGCCTAATACGTTTACTTCGTTATGTGCAGGTAATTGAACTCGCGTCGGTGAATCTTCTACGCTGGAACTTGTCATTGAATACAAACTGAGAGAGTATATCATCTAATTCATCCATATCATCATATTTTTTAGTAAATTTGATTTTATGATTTTTTTTTATATTTTTCTTATCCTATATTGTGATGTAACGATCTTCGAAATAGGATTATTCAATCAAATTCTAGATATAAAACACTTCGAATGGCGACCATCTTGAAAATGACCCCATTTATTTATTTTACTTAGATAACGTGAATTTTAAAAGATATCATATCTTAAAGCATATACGAGTATATGTGCAAACTTCGATGTTTGTATCTCATTTAGCGATTATGCTCTTTTTTGTAATATTGCATAATAAAGTATATTTAATATGCCAAAACGCTAATGTTTAGTCATTTGATAGCCGTCGTCTTAAACCTGTAAGTCCTATTGGATTTCAATTGACTATACTCAGTTATCTAAGTCAAAATCCATTTATTGCGATGTTTGGATCATCAACATATTTCTATTTATAGAAGTTCTTCTTTAGTTTGGCATTCTACACTGAAAACATATTTTTTTATATTTGACGAGTCGGCCATCTTAGACTATGGCGGCCATCTTAGACCTTTTAGGTGGATAACATGCTTTTCATGAAATGTAGCCCAAGGACATCATGTGTGAATTGTAGTGCTTTTATCACCAAGTGAATTTTTCTTACAGGTATTGTAAGATTAAACAATTGAATATTTATGCCAAAAAATACCAAGTTTTAGTAATATACTGGCCGTCATCTTAAAATTTTCGGTCCTATTGAATTCTAATTGATTAAACTGAGTTATCCGAGTCAAAATAAATCTATTTTGAACTGTGGGTCATTAACATATTTCTATTTAGTGAAGTTTTACTGTGAAAACCTGTGCTTTCACCTTTTCAGGCAAGCAGACGACCATCTTAAAAAACAGCGGCCATCTTACATTTTCAGGTTGATAACGTACTGTTTCAAAATTACATGTATATGTCATGGAAATTATTTGTGTCAACTCAAGTGTTTATAATTTTTAGTGAATGGTTCTTATAGGTCCTGTAATATTACATAATAAAGTATAATATGTATGCCAAACGCTTATTTTGAATCATTAAATAGCCACCTTCTTGAAACTATCAGTCCTATTGGGTTTCAACTGACTATCAGGAGCTTTCCTAGTAAAAATTTATCAATTTCGATGTTTGGATCAATGACATACTACTATGTATTGCCATTCTACACTGACAACCTTTTTGACCATTCGACGAGACGGCCATCTTAAAAAATCTTGAAAATGGCGGCAATCTTGGATATTTTAGGTGGATAACGTGCTTTTTAAAAATAAAATATCCAAGACATTACTTGTGCCAAATTTGGTGCTTGTATCACAAAGTGAAGTATTCTGTTCATAAAAGTGACTTACGCTTCCGGACAAATCTGCATCTGTCTGTCTGTCTGTCTATTAGTCTGTCTGTCTGTCTGTTTGTTTGTTTGTTTGTTTGTCTGTCTGTCTGTCTGTCTGTCTGTCTGTCTGTCTGTCTGTCTGTCTGTATGTATGTATGTATGTATGTCTGTCTGTCTCTCTATCTCTCTCTCAGGTCCGGTTATAAAAAATCCTTTTTCACGTCATAAAATCGGTAATGATTATGTCTTAGATGATATCATACTATGAAAACATATTCATTTTAATTTAAACAACATCAAAAACACCAACAACTTGGTAAAGAGAGAATCACAAATAGTTCATCAAATTTATTTGCAACATTATGGTGCAGTATGTTAATTTATAGCTGTAATGGAATAGTCCTTGAAGTTTTACGCACATGCGCAGTACCTCAATTTCGAGACATTGAGGCCATCTTGTAAACACAGCTGATCGCAAGTTTACTATAATAGGAAAAAACTACTATTCAGGATATCACCCTACTCATAGTCCCGATATTTCTAAAAAATTACATGTGAGTTCGTAAAAGACGATCTAATCGTCTCATGTAGATACAAATCTGAAAATGTGTAAGATAAAAAAATCTCGATGCAAACGAGCGACAGAGCTGAGTGAAAAGGTCATTGGAACACATTTTTGCGCTACCTGTGTCCCAATCGGCAATAATGCAAGCCGTTTAGATCCAGGTCAGTCGTTGCGTTCCTAGGCATTTAGATCATGTTCCGACCTGCTTTACACTTGCATCGACTTTTTTTACATTTGTATTAACAGTCAAACTTTCAAAATAGATACAAATTTTAGAATAAATTGACATATTTTTCCAGCAGATTTAAATCTGGAACTGAGGGAATTAATGTAGTGTTTGTTTGAATATATAAATATAAATAATAGGTGTGTCATAATAAATCATAACACATTAATAATTTATGAGGACAAACCTATCATTTAAATGTTTTAAAGTTTAACCTCATCCGGTTTCACAATCACGACAAGCAGGGAAGATATTAATATTAACGGTACAAAGCAACAACACCGTAATGACGCTGTGTTTTGTAAACCGTATGAAAATCCATCTCCAACTGTGAAAGTTATGCATTTTCAAAAAACTAGCTTCCTTCAAATAAGTGCCGAAAACGAATAATTTACGTGCCGTTTTGATTGTGGCTGTTTAGCGTGTTCAATTGCCACCGTTTACTGTTAAGGATATCAGTTTGTGCCCCTTGTGCAGCGTGCAGAGTACAGGAGAGAAAATATTTCTTTCCAAATAACCCCAGTTACGCTTAAAAAATAATTTATATTACAAACAGTTCGGAGCCAGATCAGACGCCGGATAACCCGGCGTCTGATCAGGCTCAAACTGTTTGCCACCCAAATTAAAACTGGTAGTCGGAAGTGTCAAAAGGTTGTCATTTTCTATATTTCATTGCAATGCGTTTGCGTTTGAACGAAATAATTACGTTTTCTTCGCTGTATTTCAGACCGGCAGCCAACTCGCAAACGATCGCCATCGACGGCCATCTATTTCTTTGCTG
The DNA here is from genome assembly GCA_922989275.2 of Gari tellinella. Classification (NCBI taxonomy): domain Eukaryota; kingdom Metazoa; phylum Mollusca; class Bivalvia; order Cardiida; family Psammobiidae; genus Gari; species Gari tellinella. The sequence goes on from OV277866.1 coordinate 56,453,501, forward strand.
AACTAAACAATGATGTTAACACCGAGTGTACAAACAATGCCCTTTTTATTTCAAATTATAAGAAGACATAACCTTCATACGCGATTCCATTAGCCTTGAAGAACGCACTTGATGATTTATTCCAGTTATATTGCAACCAAATGTTACTATTGCTCCACAGGTGGTGCTGCAAATGACAAGGGGTGGTTTTGCAACGGATACACTCTGTCCGACAGCAATGTGTGGCTGATGTACGGCGGCTCACTTGCAATACACAATGTTGTGTGGATACCACGGGAAAACATACATGTATTGCAAGAATAAATACACCCGACAGGACGATGGCATTGACAGTGTTGTTGAAAATTATTTGTTTGAGGACTGAATTAAGTAAGTATTGTTAATATGCATCAGCATAAGTAAATGGAATGCTTTGTAACGACTTGGATGCACACTGAAGTTTATTTTCGTATACTTTGTGATCAATACTGAATTTTTTATCTGAATTTTTACACCTAATACACAATTACAGATGCCAGAATTATTTTCATATCATATGTACATGAAGTTGCTGAATTATTGACGAAAATGAGATTTTCAGCAATGACTGACTAAATGTCCCTATTCAGCAAATCTATGTGTGTGATATTTACTGAAATGGCTTTAACTGGTTATTTATCCCTAAAACCATGTGCTAGAATTATTTTGATACCGCACGTAGTTGCTTAGATATTGACGAAAACAAGATACAGTCGAATTTCGATATCTCGAACTCGCTTAACTGGTACTAACCGATAATTCAACACATGAATTACATTATTTCATGTTCGGTTAAGTCGAAAATATCCGTAGTTGCAAGCCATGTTTTAACTTTGATATACGGGTATGTTCGGTATAACCGAGTTCGAGATATCGAAGTTCGACTCGGTAATGACTGCCGAAATATGTATATTCATCACAAACTTATGAATAAATGTGTTGTATCAATACTGAACAAGTTTTATCTGATTCTTTATCCCTTAAAATATGGGGATAGACACTAAAATTATTCTGATATCATATGTAGTTACTGAGATATTGACAAAAACGAGATTTTCAGTAATTGCTGCCTAAATATCTGTATCTGTATCTGTATGTTACGTTGAAGATACCAATAATGGCTTCAATTCGACGGGGGGGGGGGGGGGGGCGCTTTAATAAAAACTACTTAAGAGCGATTTGAAGCTCTCTATAGTGTCAGTTTCCACAATGTTATCACTAAGCTTGTTCCAATCCAACTATATTCTCACTAAGAAGAGTTTTTAAAGTTCAATGTCTTTGAGAATATAGAAGTAAAGCGCTGTTTGTTGTTGCTAAACACATTTTCCCACAATGTTTGTACTTATGTAGTCCTTGTTTAGCCCTTATAGTTCGTTTTGGTCTTAATGGTTTTAGATAGTGTTCTAGATTGATAGCCGGTACATGCCCTTTCACCACCTTGTACAGAAGAGTCAGTCTATGGTGGCGTCGTCTCTCTTGTAGTGGAGGTAGCTCCAGGTCCCTAAGCCTAAGTTGGTGACACAGCCATAATCTTGACTCTTGCAGTCTCTGGTGATGAACCGAACCGCTGATCGCTGTACGCGCTCAAGTATATCGATGTCTGTCTGTTGGTAGGGATCCCAGACACTGCAGCCGTATTCCAACTTGGACCTGATCAATGAAATGTAGGCATTTTTCTTGCAGTCTTTTGAGCAGTTTTTTAAATTTCGACGAAGGAAACAAAGTGCAGAGTTGGCACGTTTGGTGATGTTGTTGATGTGAGCCGTCCATTTTAGGTCTTCAGATATTGAGATGCCAATGTATAGGTTGTTTTGATCCTGTTATGTGCATATTAAACACTAACTGTTGGTGTGTCCTTTACTAAAATGGCTTTATCTGATTCTTTACCCATCTAAACATGGGGATAGACACCAAAATTGTTTTGATACCACGCAAACTTTCTAAGATATTGATGGAAATGAAATTTTCAGTAATGGTTGCCGAAATATGCCTATTCAGCGCAACATATTTCTATGATCATCACTAAAATGGCTTTATCTGATTATTTACCCCTCAAAACATGGGGATAGACACCAAAATGTTTTGATACCATGCATAAATACTGAGTTATTCGTGAAAACAGGATTTTCTGTAATGACTGTCTTAATTTGCATATTGTGCGGATTGCCAAATGATAACAAAGTGGCATCAGTCAGTCTCTTAGAGAGCACACCTCAGAGTTATGGAAACAGCAAAAAACCTTGTACGGACCGCAATGCACGCTTATCGGTCCCTGCCACTGAACTATCATTTGTGCAATTGTAAGTCGATAAAGACACATACCCAGGGAATACATAAGATACAGACTAGCTGATTGCAAGCACCGGATACATTTGCGATAGGTGTACTATAGGATTAAATGGTTTGTACTTCCATTTGTTTTTCTTCTTCTTATACTTCTCCTTTCTATTTTCTTCTTCTTCCTTATTTGTTTATTTTGACAATTAATCTCGTTTGCTTAACATCTTTTTTTTTTTTTTTTTACTTATGGTTAGATATTAAGTTTGGAGCCGACCAGGGTCCGGATAGGCCGAGGTCTAAGTAGGTGCCACTCTTTTTGCTACCCGGTAAAATAAGGTTTTCGATTGCGTTTGCGTTTCTTTAGCGTGTAATTGGGAAATATTACCGTTTTGAACTCAGTAATTTGATTTCAGACTAGATTTAATTTAAACATACTTTATTTCAATTATATACATGAAATGTGGTAGGGCAACAAGTTCTACATGTACAAACTTAGAGACGACCTTTCCCATTCAGTTTAACAAACACACATTCTATAAGAGAGCGGACGTTAGTGAGCCAAAGAGAGAGAAAGAAAACAGAGAGAAAGAAAGAAAGGAATATACAGAAAGGGAGAGAGAGTGTGCGCAAAGGTGCCTCCATAATCGTTAGGCCAAATAAAAAGGTACCTGTATTTCTTATTACCTGCCCAAAAATATAAGGAACGTAGGTCGGAAAATCATTTTTTTAACCCATAATTATTTTTAATACATTTGACTTTGTGATGGAGTATCTTATATAGCTATATTAATATTTGAAAATATATGAAAGTATTTAATTGTGCAGAGTCCTATGGTTATACATAACAAAATATCCATTTAAAGGGTTGCCATAAGTTGACATGAAAAATCCTAAGATTTACAAACTTGCATTTTTCAAGAGCGATTTAACGAATCGTACATTTGCCCATTAGCCTTTTTCTTGTTTTGTTGACATGCGACTACTTACAGCAGGCCGTTAGTAAAGCAGAATGCGCCTTAGGGCGCATTCTGCTTTACTTTCAGCAAGCTTTAAGCTACTATGTACTGGGAAAAAATCCCGAGAAATGGCAGCCCTGTTCTATTGGCAAGTCCAATTACCAAAATTACCTTAAAATCTAAACTGATATCATTATTGTTCAATATTGGTGAACCAAAACAGAAATTTAATGACATATATTGTAGATCTATGCAGTTAATTATGTTTTGAAATGTGTTTTATGCGTGTCAAATAATTCAATTAAATGTATTGTCTGCATGTTGAATGTGTTAATGGTTTATTCACTTGCAGATGATATGCGCAAGGAACATACGTTACAACAGATTTAAAGCCCATCTCACTTAGATATTTTGCTAAATCTTATTTAACAATCAATTTTAAATACTTTAACGTCTATAAATGAGCTTGTTAAATAATTAAGTTGAGAAAAGTTTCTATTACACACTCCGCAACAACGACTTTCACAAGCTCCGCACAAATTACCGACATACGCTGATACATTTTTCGAAAAACTAAAAAAAATGTTTAGGGTCGGAAGGAAGAACTAGGGTCGGTCGGGTTACAATGTACCGGAAACTCGTGTATTTTTTTTATTTGTCCTTATGAGGATAAGTATATTCATAAGTAAATTACACAATTTAATAAGCCATCAGTGCATCTCCTTCAAACAATTGACTGTGAGAACAAGTGTTTATTCTTAACCGAGATATGGTACATGTAGTGCTCCCTCTCTATAACGACACCCACTGGGAGACACATATTGTGTGCGTTATTCGGAGGGAGTCGTTATAGAGAAGAAAGATTAAAACTTCGCTTATATTTGCAAATAGCTTGGATTAATTTTGCCATTAATCATTATTTTATTCTTTAAAAATGTCCACTTAAATGTAACTTTGAGATAAAACAGCAGACGATAATTTTAAGCAGCAGATATTGCAGCAGTACAAGCGTTAGATATAATAATCCTGTTTAGGGATCGTCGACAAGGGTCGTTATAAAGAGGGAGTCGATGTCGGTAGGGTAATTGTAAGGAGGGAACACTGTAGCATAAAAAGGCAATTCTATGAAGAATACGTACAGTTGAGAAGACGTTAGTTCTTCTTGTTTACTCTTTGAACACTAAGTGGTTCTAGTCAGGTCCCCGGATGTTGATTATTTTATAGATCGAAGGTCAGGCACGTGCTGCGTAATGGCGAAATGCGCAGGGAACGAATTTACATAGACATTTAGAAGAAATAGGTTGTTTAAAATGATTGATCATCTGATTTTAACACCATAATTCAGTAACATTAAACAAAAGAAACCATTTGAGTGTAATTTTACCTTCGATCACCAATGGAACTGCTGAAAATCATAAATATGCAGTACATACACAATACGGATAATCCTATTTATTACCGAATGGTTGATATATGGGGAGCTAGTCATTTCAACGCCGAGTCATTTCGTAGCCGGTAACATAAGTCATTTCGTAGCCGAATTTCGAGTCATTTCGTAGCCGCGCAAAACCTAAAAGTCATTTCGTAGCCGAAATTTTAGTCATTTCGTAGCCGCATAAAATGTTGAATAAGTCATCTCGTAACCACCTAAAAATGAAAATGAATGGCCCCATATAAGGCATAAGACATTTCGTAGTCTCTGAAAATTGTTAAAGTCATTTCGTACCCGTTTTGTTTTCTTTGTTTTTTTCTTTATTTTTTTTATAATACTTTGTGCAGTTTTCTGACATTATTTCAACAAAATTGTGCAAATATGCAATGTTGAGAAATATATGTAAAATTTTCGCTGGCGGCGGCCATTTCGAGTCCGTGTATGACTCCTAATCGGAGATATAGAAGACAGGAAACCAGATTATAAGTAACTCTTGTGGGTTTTGAGACTCCCTTTGTGGATCAGTTTAATAACCAAAATATGTTGAACCAGTTTACTTAGAATGATGAGTACTGGTAGTCAAATGAATGCCTGTCTAAATAAGCACACCGTGTAGATCTAGATCAGAGGGCTCTTATAGGTGTGTACAGTAAAACCTCTCTATTACGACCACTCACACGAAGGCTAATTGATTGTATAAAAGACAGGTGAAAGCTTAAAGCAAGGTGGCATTGAAACAGAAAGCTCCTAAAGGAGCTTTCTGTTTCACAGTCACCTTACTTTAAGCAGGCACCCAATTATTAAAAAACTTTCATGGTCGTAATAGAGATGTTGCACTTCACTTTGTTCTGGTTTCAAACAGTTTTCAATGGCCATACTTTATATTAAGCACACACTCGTGGATTTGGAAAGAATCTCGTTTTCTCCATTGTAACAGTAACTTCATGTACAATTATTTCAGTTTAAATTAAAAAAAAACTATAATATTGCGTCCGATTAGAATCCAAACTGTTTCCAAATGTCAGTGATGTAGGCATAATTGGCAGTGAAAGGGTTTATCACGTGGTCATTGAAATACAGTAGCCTGTTCAAAAACACTGTTTGCTTTTAGGTAAGCAGTTTGTGCCCCGTGTGCAGCGTGCATAGTACAGTAGAGAAAATGTTTTCTTTCCAAATATCCGCGTTTACGCTTTTAACTATAATTACATTGCAAACAGTTTTGAGCCATATCAGACGCTGGATAACCCGGTGTCTGATCTGACTCCAAACTATGTGCCACTCAGAATAAAACTGGTAGTCAGAAATGTCAAAAAGTTTTCATTTTCTATAGTTCATTGCAATGAGTTTGCGTTTGAACGAAAGAATTACGTTTTCTCCAATGTATTTCAGACCGATAGCCAAATCGCAATTGATAGTCATCGACGGCCATCGATTTCTTTACTGAACGCATGGCTGGTGCGAGCTAACTGGCCGGACTTTGTCTTTAGAGGTTATAGGGAAATTTCATTGTTTAATTTTGAAATATATTCTTTCCATAATAAAATATATTCTTTCCATAAAACTTTTGTGACAACGTTTTCACGAGTACACTTACTTAAGAAAGAAAATTAGTAATAAATCAAGTCACGCTCGATAACATGTATTTTGTTTTAATGGCTCTAGCGTTTAGTTTTCAATATTTTGCTATATATTTGTAGATGCGACTATTGTCTACTGTTAAATTGTCTATTTTCAGAGAGCGCATGTCTGTAGTTTGAAATGGATCAAACAACTATTATCAGGCTGAGAATTATCTTCGCTTCAACTATATGTCTAGTCATTGTTTCATGTCTTGTTATACATGATATCGATCAACTTATATTGTCAGTGAATTGGTTCCCTTCGGACACAAAGCCACCGATGTCAATATATCAGCTAAAAGAAGTCTCACAATTCTAGAATTCAATACCCCAGTATGGGCGCCTGGAAAGGGTTGCACACGTACAACTGACAGAGCTTATTTGCACAATGCTTCAGCAATAATCTTCTTTCTGTCCTCTTTACCACTTTTACCTCCAAAACCGCCCATTACACCACAAAATAGGAGCGCTGACCAGGTGTGGATATTTTGTTGGGACGAGTCACCTATTTACCATCGTGGTGGTAGACTAATATATAAGAATGAACATTGGAGAAATACTGCCAACTGGACTATGGATTACATGTATGATTCCGATGTGTACTATCGTTATGGAATGCTTCAAAGACAGACACCACCTTCTAAAAACTATAAAGAGATTTTCAAAAGAAAATCAAAGATGGCTGCATGGGTTGTCAGCAATTGTCATACACCAAGTCAGCGCGACAAGTACAGTGGAGAATCTGTTATTCTTTCCCGTTTAAACGCAAACGTACGCAAACGCAAAGCACTAAAACGTAGAAAAGAACAACTTTTGGACAATTCTGATAATTCTTGTTTATCTTGGTGGCAAACAGTTTGGAGCCTGATCAGACGCCGGGTTACCCGGCGTCTGATCTGGCTCCAAACTGTTTGCAATGTAAATAATAGTTTTAGCGTAAACGCGTTTATTGGGAAAGAATAACAGATTCTCCACTGTATGTGTAGAAGTTTAAGCAGCATGGTTAACAGGTTGATATATTTGGAGGTTGTGTCGGGAAACGGGTAGGCAAAGGTGCAATTAGAAGAAAAATTGATTAAGAGTACAAGTTCTATCTTTCATTTGAGAACAGCATTTGTAAAGACTATATTACAGAGAAATTCTTTGAATTGTTCGTACATGATGTGGTACTCGTTGTGAGGGGAGGAGGAAACTATAGCAGTCTTTTACCTAATAATTCTTACATAAACACCGCTTACTTTGGTTCAATTAAAGATCTTGCGAAATACTTAATTGATGTTGGATCCAGTGAAGAATTGCACATCGAATATTTGATGAACAAAGACAAGTTTACGGCCATTGACAAAAGAAGTCGTAACGTAAGCTATTGTCAGATTTGTGAGAAACTCAATAATCTGGAGCAAAACAGGCGAACCTACACGGATCTAGTTGAAAGAATCAATAGTGGCACGTGTCATGCACCAAATGATATCAAATAAATTACATCAACTTATTTACTTCAATTATGTCGTCCGGTTTTAAAAAAGTGTCATCTGCGCTTATTTCTTAAATTTGAATGATAGGCATTTCAACTTAAGAACTAATAAAATGAATGACATGAAAAAAATTAAGATACTGTCAATACGACGTGTTCCGCGCCGTTTAATTTAACCCGTTTATACCCAGTGGATTCGTGCATGTTTAAATATTGGATTAGTCAATTTTTTATCAAAGGGATACCTGGTCAAAATTTTCATTTTTCATTTTGTTTTATATTAAATTCCTATCAGCAAACAGTGCAGACTCTGATCAGACGCCGCATCATGCGGCGTCTGATCAGAGTCTACACTGTTTGCCTATGTCCCATATATGTGATCGTGTGCACAAATGGGTTTAGATCTATAGATCTAAACTGTTTGCAAATAAACCATTGTACCCGGGATAGGGCAATTGATGGTTAACTTGTTTGAAGTTCAAATTAAAGGGAAACGGACAGCTGATTAAAACTTGTTTTTGAAGAAACACAATGTATCCGGACTGTTAAAGGTGAAACGTTATCCTCGAAAACTTCTCCTACCAATGCTGTTATTACTTTTACGTCTCATGTTTATGGGACATCGAACGTTCATGGAGGGCGCCAACTTGTAACCATGTGACGTCATTTTGAAACTGCTTTGCGGTGTATGCAAACAGTAGTCTGGTTCCCTGTCTCCTATATCGCCGATTAGGATATGAAATAATCAAACATCCGGGGACCTGACTAATGCAAACAGTGGAGAAGACAGGCGGCGAACATAAAATTTTCTTTCCCAAGTAACCCTTTCTTGATCAAATTTAACGTGAGAGTTTTACCCCTTCATCACCATATTGTCGTTTTTATTGAAAAAATCTTTTTTTTTTAACAATTATTATATTGGTAAAGGTAGTCTTAAAATGTCACCATGCAAAATATCACAGCTATGACCATACAAGTTTCAGAGGAAATTTCACTATATAGCTCTATGTAAATTTGTGAGCCCCGGGGCGAACGAGGTTTGACCCCGGGACATAATTTTCAAGAACTACAAATTCCAGAGCTTAGACATTTGGTTCAAAGCATGGTGTACAAGTCATCTATCAAGAATGATCAAATTATAGTCGTGGAGTGAAAAATGGTCCCTACCTCGGGTCACAACTTTACAAAGACTTAGAATTAATGTTTAACTGGTCAACCCTAAATATCTCTTGTGTGTATGTATTATCCTTTTGGACTCGTATAGTACAGGTATTTTGAGCCAGTCTACTGTTGCACTTTTGATATGACAACAAAAAACAATGAAAGTATCAAATAGTGCAGATCCTGTTCAGAGGGCTCCTGTAGGATCCCTCTAATCAGGGTCTACACTGTTAGCATATGTCATCAGTAATCTCTACACAGAGCTGTAGGGTTGAAAGGGTTTAAACGTTCAACATCTTTCTCAAGAATTTTAAGGGACAGAGCACATCAATTACCAGCTACATGTCCTTTTTCACAATTGTTCCAAAATTGGTTCTAGGGTTCCAAAATGACTCCGCCTGTTGGGGGTCATAGAGTTATGTAGTGAACTCCTCAAATGTCTTATCTGAAACCATTATAGCCAGGAATTTGATAGTTGGTAGGGTGTAACTTCTACAAGTCCCTTACCAATGATTTTTAAATTGGTTCCGGTCTGTTGTATATGTAGGTCATCAGGCTCGAGAAAGCGATTTGGCCCTCTTATTATGCATCTAATTTATTCCTCTATTGAAGAAAAAAGTTCCAATTTATACAGCCATAGACACATTTGTATACACACTTAAAATCATATTCTAATTATTGAAGATGGTAGCTAAAAGCAGGCTGAAGGTAAACCAGAATGTGCCTTAAGGCGCATTTTGGTTACTTCTAACCTGCTTTAAGTTTTAATCTTTCTTTAAAACTAGAAACAGACAATGTGGAAATGGGTGAAGTTACAATCTGCTAGGATATAGAAACTATTTCTCATGTTGCAAATTCTTGACTGTTTAAAGAGAAACTTATTTTCCGGTGGAGAAATAACAAAATGCGTGCTTATGGAGTGAAGGGTTGCCAGGTATCATTAGGAATGCATTTGTATCGATTTTGTAAGTGAGTACAATAAAGTGTAACTTACAATGTTACGCTTACAATTTTCATGTAAATATGGCATAAAACAATTATCATTAACCCTTCCCTATAGAAGCGACTTTTTAGCGTATTTGATTTATTCCTCCACAAAAACAAATAGTTCCAATTTATACAGTCATTAATATTTTCCCAACATAATTATTTTCTATACCCTGACAGATGGTAGCTTAAAGCAGGCTGAAAGTAAAGCGGAATGCGCCTTAAGGCGCATTCTGCTTTATTTTCAACCTACTTTAAGGGATCACCTTTCTTGAAAACTAGAAATAGGCTATGGGGTAAAGGGTTACATGTAAGCTATCAACAGTAGCAGCTTACTGAATATTATTTACAAACAATCTGGTGCAAGATCGGATGACAAAGATATTGATAGCTAGTCTGGATCATTAACCTTTCAATTCTAGCAACGAGTATGGTCATCTTTAACAAACGGTGTACCTGTGAAAAAGAAACTTGTAATATCCTTTTACGAACCTTCTGATCAGGGTCTGTACTGTTTGTCAAATTGCGATATATTGTTAAAAGCAATCATTATAGTCAAAAATGGACCAGACTTTATTGGAAATGCATTTGAACAATCAATCATTCACTCCTAAAGATGTTCAAATACATTTCAAATAAAGTGGGGCTATTGGTTTCAGAGAAGAAGGCGTTTTGCAATTATTGACGGACAGACAAATGGACGGACGCTGGACAGAGCGGTATCACAAAAGCTCACATTGAGCATTATGTGCTTTGCTGAGCTAAACTTATAGGTGCGTATTATACACGGATGCGCATTATACACGTCAAAAGACGGAATTGAACAGTTCCATGATTGTTTGTGAATTGATTAGCCCTTTTGATCCTAGAGCAGCTTTCTGCTCTACTTTCATCTTGCTTAAAGCAACAATCATGCATTGAACAGAATAAAACTGGATAATAATTCAAGTGATAAATATTTTAATGATCCAGATCAGCTGTCAATTTATAAGTTAAATGTTATCTTGCAGCAGATTGTTTGCAAACGACTATCAAAAACAGATTTTCTCTTCCTCTCATGATACTAAGCCTATATTGTAAATATTAACACGATTTGTGAATTACTATTTTAGTTATCGCGTCACATCCAAAGTGTTGACGGCTAGACAGACGGACAGACGGATGGACAAAAAATGTTATTCATATAGGGCTCATGCATTTTCAATACAGGGTTCCTAATTATGATCGCCTTTGTCACATTCGTGTACTTAAGCTGTCTATCGATACAGTGGAGAAAACGTTATTCTTTCCAGATAAACGTGTTTACGCTAAAACGTTAAGTGCACTTGCAAACAGTTGAGGCCAGATCTGAAGCCGGATAGCTCTTGTTTGTCACTCAAATTTAAATGAGTCGACACAATTTTTCAGAATGTTCATACTTTCTTGTTTTTGTTTGCGATTGAACTGTGGGGATAAAACGTCTTCGCCACTGTATGTTCATATACAGTTGAGTAAACGTTATTCTTTCCCAATAAACGCGTTTACGTATACTAAAACTATTATTTCCTTTGCAAACAGTTTGGAGCCAGATCAGACGCCGGGTAATCCGGTGTCTGATCAGGCTCCAAACTGTTTACCACCAAGATAAACATGAATTGTAAGAATCGTCCAAATATTGTACTTTTCTTCGTTTTAGTACTTTGCGTTTGCGTTTGGGTTGCGTTTAAACGGGCAAGAATAACGTTTTCTCTACTGTATAGTATAGACCACTATATTAGTTATCCCACACACGTTGATATTCCAATTAAACTATATATACCTGTACATGTAGACTGTGCGGAAGAGAAGACATTGTTGTCCCATTGACGAATTAACCCATTCACTGCCATGATGTCATCAAATTTAAACAATTGCCGTCTGCTTCTATGTTTAAAATCAATTTTTAGATATTTTGACTTAAGAAATATTGAAACGGGTGTCAAACAGTTTGGATTCTGGTCAGACGCCGCGTTATGCGGCATCTGATCAGAAACCAAATTGTTTGCAAAAACTTACTGTACTCGGGGTAAGGCAGTGAAAGGGTAAAAACTTAAATCATTATTTGTATTGAAAATATCTTGGCGCCAGATCAAACGCTAAATAATCCGGCATTGATCAAATTCCAAACTGTTTGCCTCTTGTAACTTCTCAATTTCATTGCATCGCGTTCGTTTCAATTAAACGGGGAAACAAAAACGTCATAAAACTGTACTGACAAATAAATGAACACATGTATAAGATGCTCTTGATATTTTATTTTGCATTTTTACAGTATGCAATCGACTCCAGTAGGAGGTATCCATCTGAAATTGGAAATGACGATAATGGATCATTACAGCCAATCTAGCAAAATCATTTGCTGCAAATCACATTAAGATATATAATTAATGTGCCAAAAAGTGAACCCCCTTCCTGTCCCCCTAGCTGGACTTTTGTAGCCCATATTTTCTGGTAGCATAGATACTCTAATTATTAAACCTGGTTGTTGGATGCACTATCGTCGACGGAGAAGCGCATAATTAAATCGTTTCCATGACAAAGTCCATGATTTTGTGGTAAAACGTATTTGTTGCAATATTGTGATAGTGTTATATCTTTTCTAAAACGTAATATAAATCGTTCTAAACGGTGCCTATACAAAATAAATATTCGTGACATTTGGTTTATGTTTTGTGATACATGTAAGCTAAATTGCATAATTATGCATATTAATGAGCATTTAGAAATGTGCATTAATTTTCGCCGTAAAAACACCTATTTCAACCTAAATATCATTAATATATATCTCAAATTGCACCATGAAAGCGCGAAATATTTCGTCAACAAAATAATTACAAAATATTTGCAGTCGATAGGTTTAACTGATAATATATCGCTAAAAGCAATGATGTGATGGTCGGGAAAAACCCAATACGCACTAATATAGGCTGCAATATTGTGTCATATCTTTGTTACATCTGGATATAAAAAAAATTCAATGGTGCCTAAACAAAGCAAATCGTCATGAAATTTGTTTGATGTGTTGTTCAGCTAAGTAGATCATGTGCATAATTATTCTTATTAATAAGCATCAGATATTAGCATGATATTTCGCCGTAGATACACATATTTCTATCTAAATTCATCAATATCTCCCTCAGAATGCACCATTGAACAGGACATAAAGGCTAAAAATATTTGGCATACAATTTGTTTACAGTTTTACTTAAAAAATATTGCATTGTATCGCAACAGATAGCTTTAACTAATGAAATATCGCCAAAACCGTGGCGGGATGTGTATGTGTGTGTGTGTGTGGTGGGGGGGGACCCCAATACGCACTAAGGTAGGTTACACTATTGTGTTACATCTTTGTTATATCGTGATATAAAAAAATTCCAACAACTCCTAAACAAAGCAAATCGTTATCTCATTTGTTTGATTTGTTGTTTAGCTGATACGCTAATTTGCATAAGTATGGATATAAATTACATGTAGCAATAGGCAACAAGCATGAATGTTCGCCGAAAATACATGGATTTTTACATAAATATCATCAATATCTCTCTCACTTTGTTATATGAAGGCTGCAAATATTTGGTACAAAATATGTTTACAATATATAATACAAAATTTTCACAACCGATAGTTTTAACTGATGAAATTTCCCCCATAGCGATGGTTAGGTGGGTGGGGGTAAACCATAATACACACTCATGTAGGTTGCAATATTGTGTTATGTCTTTGCTACAGCGTTATTTAAATCGTTCCAAATGGTGCCTACACGAAGCAAATCGTTTCATAATTTGTCTGATGTGTTGTTTAGCTAATTAGTTATTTATCATAATTCAATATGCATATCAATGCTCAGTTAAAAACAAGCATTCAAGTTCGCTGAAAGTACACTGTATTCACCCATATATCATCAATATATATCTCATTTTATAACAAGAAGGCTGTTAATGTTCGATTTACATGTTTAACAATGTTGCAAACCGTTTGCTTTATCTGATAAAATGGCGACCGATCGATGGTTAGGTTGTTTGGGAAAAATCCCAATTACATTTGCTAAAAGCTGTATTGCCAGTACGTATGTGACTTTAAAGGGAAATATTTTAATGTTGAAATTCACCATCACGGTTAATATGTATAATTCATACTACCGGAATTATGACTTTCTCAGAAGGTTTCTTTATACTTATTGTTTAATTTAGAGCTGAGCCGGGTCAAGTGTAATTCATTATGTGTGAAACCATTGATTGATTGATTGATTGAGTTGGGTTTTACGGCACCGCGACACATACAGCGGTCATATAGCGCCAGTGTGCATGCGGGTGTATGCATGTAATAGTGTCACGTTTTGTTGGTTTTACCACTCTGCCCATTCGGGCAGTGATGTATCATATCACCCTTCCCACTGGGGACATTACAAGCGACCAGCGCAGGGACTAGGTCAGGAGAAACATAGCACCACAATAAGCTTTGGTGTAACTGAACGATTTATCCACAGCAGGTACTATATACAATAATGTCTCTCATCATCTTCATTAAAGGTCATGATGATGTAGTTGTTGAAGTCAACACATTCATCAGTATAAACATCATCCTCTGACTCACTGATAATGTCGCCGTTTTTTTTCTTTTAGCTATTAGCAGATTGTAGTCTACCGTCCATTGCTACGTGATCTTTCCGCAAGCATATATTGTCTAGCTATAATCGAATGGGCTTTGAATATCTGCTTAATAGTCCAGTGTCAATACTTAGAATAGAATCAGATAATTGACACGCAAAATGTGCATCTTGAGTGATGGGTGGTATATACTACATAAAAAACTCTGAAAGGAGGGTCATGCTTTTTTGCCTTTTTTTAGTAATCACAAGAATGATTCTGAATTATTTTTTGTACTGTATAAAGTTGACAATATAATATGGTGGCATGGTTCTGACACTACTTACTACTTAGCTTTTCTGAAAAGTTTCAAGTTAAGATCTCACATAATTATATAATAAGTGGAAAGTGGAATATTTTCATGAAAACCTGATAATTATCGTTTCGCGTCATATGACCTGTTAGTGCCACATACTGTCACGACATAATATCTAAGTTAACTGAAACAAATTTTGAAAAAGGTTTCTGTTAACTTATCTAAAACTAGATACCTTGTCCCTACCGAAGTCATCCGAGTGCAATTTTCAACTTTTAGATTACTGGTAAAACGAAACTTTTCTAGTTAATTATCTAGTTAAGTAACTCAATAAATTCGTTAAGTTGTGGCAATCTAAAGCAGTATCATGACACATTTCGTGTTCTGATAAATATCTGGTTATCGTGAAAAATTTCTACATTCCACTTTACAGATAATTATCTAAAAACCAACGCGAATTATTTTGCGAAAACTAACTAGTTGAGTATTTATGTGAGATATTAACAGAAATCTATCATGATAAACAAGTGGTTAACTGGTGTAAGATATGCCACCATAACAATGTCATTGCAGTTGAGTGTGTTGAATGAACTTAACCGGATATAAATACGTATATTTCCCAGTGTACCTACCGGAAGTAAAACTGTCCGGTACGGTAATTAACAGCTTCCCGTTTCCACATCATATATATTTTCTTCAGTGGGACAATCCTGGCCGCCACCAAATGGCGTGGGACTATCACAAACCCTGGTTCTCGTTCGACTCCCTTGTAACAAAAATATTCTTTACTATATACAGTAGAACCTCTCTATTACGACTACTAAAATGTGTCAAATATTAGTCGTTTAAGACAGGTGACTGCTTAGAGCAATGTGAAAGTGAAAGTGTTTCACTTTCACATTGCTCTAAGCTGTCACCTGTCTTTTATTCAGACAACTAGCCTTCTTTTTCGTGGTCGTAGAGAAGTTCTACAGTAATACATAAACCAATGTTGTATATCCTATACCTGGGTAAAGGATAGATATATTGGGTTTTACGGCATTGCGACACAGATTGGCTCATATAACGCCGATGAATTATGAGATACATGTATGAAGAGGTGACATGATGTTGATATTACAATGGAGAAAACGTTATTCGTTCCCGTTTAAACGCAAACGAAACGCAAACGCACTAAAACATAGAAAAGTGCGTTTTGGACAATATTGACCATTCACGTTTATCTTGGTAGCAAACAGTTTGGGCCTGATCAGACGCCGTGTTACCCGGCGTCTGATATGGCTCCAAACTGTTTGAAATAGAAATAATTGTTTTAGCGTAAACGCGTTTATTGGGAAAAAATAAAGTTTTCTCCACTGTAGGAAGATTATTTTGGTTAATTTTATTCGTTGCAAGCAGCGCATTGGTTCAAAACAACCGACCTGTCTTCTTTTCAGTTCTTGACAGGAGAGATAATCTCGGCCTTACAAACAGAAACAATTCCCTATGATAATTAAGCCCAATAACCTCAACAAGTTAGGAAGGGGCGTGTTCGTTTATCAGTCCGGAATCTTCCGGATTGACGGAATCGAAATCGAATGGTCCGGAATTCAATTCCAGAACTGTTCTATCAATTCTGCCCGAGGAGGTGGTGTGAGCAGAATTGTGACGTATCATCATGGTTCCCGGCACAATTTACGAACGTTTCGACAGCAAAGTTGTAATAAGTAGGGAACCAGACTACCATATTTGCAAGGGTTCAATTCCGTTTCTATTTGATTTACTAATTCCATGGAATCGTTCCAAACAGTTCTGGAACTGATAATCGAACACGCCCAAGGTCTCTAGTTATACCTGGGTGAAAAAAGCTCTGTTCGGTTCTGTTCGTCCTTATGTAAAGTACAGTGAAGAAGACATAAGTTTCCCCAATATACAGTGGAGAGTCTGTTATTCTTTCCCAATAAACGCGTTTACGCTAAAACTATTATTTGCAGTGCAAATAGTTTGGAGCCAGATCAGACGCCGGGTAACCCGGCGTCTGATCAGGCTCCAAACTGTTTGCCACCAAGATAAACATGAATTATCAGAATTGTCCAAAAGTTTTACTTTTCTACGTTTTCGTGCTTTGCGTTTGCGTATGTTTGCGTTTAAACGGGAAAGAATAACAGATTCTCCACTGTATACCTGTTGTTCGGTTCTGTTCGTCCTTATGTAAAGTACAGTGAAGAAGACATAAGTTTCCCCAATATACGAGTTTATGCTATAACAATTGTATTTCCATTGCAAACAATTTGGAACCACATCAGATGTCGTGTAACACGGCTTCTGATCAGGCTCCAAACCGTTTTGACTCAGGTACAGTGGAGAATCTGTTATTCTTTCCCGTTTAAACGCAAACGTACGCAAAGCACTAAAACGTAGAAAAGAACAATTTTTGGACAATTCTGATAGTTCATGTTTATCTTGGTGGCAAACAGTTTGGAGCCTGATCAGACGCCGGGTGACCCGGCGTCTGATCTGGCTCCAAACTGTTTGCACTGCAAATAATAGTTTTAGCGTAAACGCGTTTATTGGGAAAGAATAACAGATTCTCCACTGTAGATATAAATGGTACTAAACTTGATAAAGATGTGATTTTTATTGCGTTTCGTTTGTGTTTTATTTCCATTTAAATGTGAAGAATGACACATTCTCCTCTATAAATGCAGTTATATATATTTCATTGCAACAAGGTAAAACGTTCAACACTCATGCCCATCCCGAAACGCAATGTTCCCGATATCGACCCGTTACTACATATATACGCTTATTGTGCCTTTAAATTAATAATTCCCCATTGTAGAAATGATGTCACATTTTTATCCTAGCAGATGCATGTAATTGTTCCAGAGTTTAAGACGCTTTCTGGTTTATATTCAACTTGTTTCTAGTTTTGAAGACAACTTAAAAAGTAAAGCAACCTTTATCTGAGAAAATAAAGTTTAAACGAAATCATTCTTGACATTAAAACATATAACTATTATGTTTTTGAGCTAAAAACAAATTTGTTGACACATGGCGTTCATTGTTTCAATTTAAATCACTAGAATTGCAATTGAACTAACTGTACAGGTGCCACTTTCAAAGCAGGCTGTAATTCGATAGAAGAATGTCCAAAAATATACTTTAGTTGTCAATATACGAGAATTTACCCCTTCACTGCCTTAACTCGAGTACAATAGTTATTTTGCAGACCGTGTGGAGTCCGATCAGAATTCAAACTTTTTGAACACTCATTTCAATATTTCTCAAGTCAAAATATATCAAATATGATTTTGAGAAATAAAAGCAGACGACAATTGTTAAAATGACGCCATGACAGTGAAGGTGTTAACCATATTTACCGTTTACACAGTCCGACCAATCACTCCAATAGCCCCAGCCACCATCATGAGAAGCCTGTGTGTCTCCTGTGCCCCAGTTCTATCAAAACAGGAATATGTCATTCTATATAACACTTAGTGAATAGTTATTTAACCATTCCACCGCCGTAGGAGAATTAACACGATCTTTCAAACAGTTTAGATCCAGATCATGACGCTGTGTCACGCGGCGTCTGATCAGGATCCAAACTGTTTAAAACTCGTATCGAAAACCAGTCAGTCATGTTGTCTAAAATGTTATTTTATTTGACATTGCAGATATTGAAGCAGGCGACAACATGACGATGCATCGCTAAAACGCACGAAACGAGGATGCGTAAAAAGTTTTGCTACTTTGGCATTTTCTTGGAATTTACATGAATGATTTTCATATATGATACATCGTTGAAAAGAGTGTTTTCTTGCAAATTCATTGACGTATACTACTTTTATAATAACAGTTTAATTCGTTGTGAAAAAATGGAAATCACTGGCCTTAATTGCTACTGAACTTAATTATATTGTCATATCATATATCTTAGAAAAAGTGCCATACCCTTTTAATACTGACCCTATCTTATTGGAATTTTATCAAACAACAATAAACATTGTATGGTCTTAATATGAAAATCAAAATGATGTTGACCTACTTGTTTTGTAAAGATACATTAAAAGGTAATATAATTATTAATATACACTTCTATTTATTTATGAAAAAATATATATATATCAAAAAATTGTTAATTGATCATATCAACATTTTACGAATAGGTTATAAGGTTACCCGGCGTCTGATCTGGCTTCAAACTGTTTGCAAAAGGAATAATAGTTTTAGCGTAAACGCGTTTATAGGGAAAAATTAACGTTTTCTCCACTGTACTTACCGATTCAGGGCTTGATTTGGACATGGTGCAGGTCTCCAATGTTGCGGAAGATAGCATGTTGTCTGTATCAAGCTGCAATACAATACATCGTCAATTAAAATTGTAGATACATGCATTCCATTTAACTTTTGCAATACCTATTGCATCAATATTCGCAAACAGTTTTGGTCCTTATATAGACGCCGAGTGTCTCGGTGTCTAATCATGGTCCAAACTGTTTGCCACACAGTTCGATGTTTAGTCGATATACGCTTTTATTTCTTCGTTAAACATCGGTATAGATGTTTCGTTTTGGATAAATATTGGCCATTTTCATATAATTTGGAGCCGAATCGGACATCGAGAGAATCAGCGACTGACCCGGGAAACACTACTTAGATTTAGAATTAATTCGGTACATTTTCAAATCAATGTTTTTTGTAGGATAATGTTTTTACTTAATTGAACGGGTAATAATAAAGGGCTCTGTTCCTACAGCGGCTCTCCGAACTTTTTTTTTTATCAAAGTTACATGTATAAGACATTCTGAGAGATGAAACATAAAGTCGAATGACAAACAATTTAAACCCAGCGTTACACGGCGTATGATCTGGGTTCTAACTGTTTGCAGGTGTTACATGTAGCACAGTCATGCTCAGCAATCTAAGGATAATAAGTTTCCCTCCCTATAACAACTCCATCCGATTAACACACACACTGGAATGGAATCATTTATTCTTTCCAAATAAACACATTTGTGCAAAAGCAATTTTTTTTTACTGTAAAAGGTTCAGAGTTACATTAGCCATGAGTTCATTGAAGAAACCGATGGCCGTCGATGGCCATCTATTGCGAGTTGGCTATCGGTATGAAATACAGTGGAGAAAACGTCATTCTTCGTTCAAACGCAAACGCATTGCAACGAAATATAGAAAAATACTTTTTAACAATTTTTACTACCAGTTTTTAATTTGAGTAGCAAACAGTCTGGAGTCTGATTAGACGCCGGGTTACCCATCGTCTGATCTGACTCTCCGCTATTTGCAATGAAAATAATACTTCAAGCGTAAATATTGCAACGCTCCAGATAAGAGGACAGGTAACTCAGTTGTTTCACTATTGTCTCCCCTGTGTCTGCACCGAACTAAATGGCGTGACTGCTCATTAGAATCGTCTCGTAGAGACGATTCTAATGCGTAGTACACCCTGGGAGTTTGTGGAGAAATACAGATATTACTGATACTGCTTTACAGTGCTCCCTCTCTAGAACGACATCCAATGGGAGACAACAACTGTGTGTGTTGTTCGGCGGAAGTCGTTAGAGGAAAGGACATTGGCTTACATTTGCAAACAGCTTGAATCCAGATCAGACGCCGCGTCACGCGGCGTCTGATCTGGATTCAAGCTGTTTGTCACTCGTCATTAAGTTTTTTTCTGTCAAAATGTCCAATATGTAACTTTGAGACAAACAGCAGACAACAACTTTAAACAGACGATATTATATCAGTAAAAGCGTTAGACATAATTGTATTGTTTAGGGAACTGCGACAAGAGTCGTTGTAAGGAGGGAATGGTTGTTGGGAGGGCCGTTGTAGGGAGTGAGTGCTGTAATACCATTGCTTCCGTGACGGTGAAACAGGGGGTATACGTTCTCGCTGTAGAACCAGTGAATGTGAAGGCAAAGTTCGGGCACTGGCCGAAATTGAGACATCGCTCAGTGTTATGGTATGGATCTCGCGTAAAGTTGTTGGTGAAGTGCATGTACAGCATCCTTAAACAATGACACCAATATTAATTAATACATTGGAGAAAAGGTGCTTTCCCGTTTAACCCATTGCCCAATAGCCTGTTTCAAAATTTGAAGATAATTGGCTTCTTAAAGCAGGTTGAAAGTAAAGCAGAATGCGCCACAAGGCGCATTCTGCTTTACTTTCAGCCTGCTTTAAGGCACAATCTTCTAGGATATAGAAAATATATTTTATGATACATATTCATGACTGTATAAATTGGAACTACTTTCTTCAGCGGAGGAATAAGCTGAATGCGCTAAAAGGCGTTTCTATGAGGAAAAGGGTTAAACGCAAACGAAACGCAAACGCATCGCAATAAAACGTCGAAAAAGATAACTTTTCGACAATTCTGACTATGTATTTCAATCTGAGTGGCAAACTGTTTGGAGCCTGATCAGACGCCGGATAAACCGGCGTCTGATCTGGCTCCAAACTGTTTGCATCGGAAATAATAGTTTTAGCGTAAACGCGTTTATTGGGAAAGAATGACGTTTTCTTTACTGTTCATGTACATACGAAACGAAACACAATTAAATAAGAAAGGGAAATTTAAAATGTTTAACATTCTGACGATTAACTTTTGCTTGAGTTGCAAACAGTTTGAAGTATGATCAGATGCCGGGTTAACCAGAGTCTGATCTTTCTCAAAACATTTTTACACGGAAAATAATTGTTTCAACACATGCTCCAACAGTTTTACACGAACAAAAAAATGTTTCAACACAAACACGTTTAATGGGTAAAATGTCTTCTTTTTTGTGTGCTGACATGTGTATTAGATAAAAAAAAAAAAGGCACAGAGACACATACAGACATGCAGATATACTAAGAGACAGATACATAAAGACAGCCATGCTGACAGATAACGACAGATAGAGAGATGAATGTCAGACAGACAGCCAAATATACAGAGAAAAACGCATCGCAATAAAACGTAGAAAAAGACACTTTTAACAATTCTGAGTATACAGTCAACTTTCGATTGTGTCTAACATATCCTTATTTCAAAGATAAAATGTGGTTAGGCCACGTTTTAACGTTGAAATAAGGATATGTTCGACTTATGCGAAGTCGAAATATTAAATTTCAACTTTAGAAAATACGAAAAATATGTTATTTCAGTTCGAAAAATCAAAGTTCGACTCCATGAATATTTAGCAGGAAAATGTTGTATGCTGTTGTCATGTTTTATAAGATTCAGGTGAAATTTATTTTCTTACCTGCCATCTAGGAACACGGTTGCCATGGTATCATCGGCTCTGACGTCATCAATGGAACTTCCCCAGATTATTTCATCATTCTTCACATTGTCTTCTCCCGTTTTAGCTTTCATCTCAAAGTCTTCTTTGACTGTGTTTTCCGGGAAACACATTCCGATAACAACATCGTGGCCCCTGCATAAAACATAGGGAATGTTAACCTTTCCGCTGCATTAGCCCGAGTAATTGTAATAATGAAAATCATCATCATAAAGACTTTATTTAAAGTCAATTAAAAACAGGTGTTTACGAAAGCATTAGTTGCGAAAATGATATAATACATGTACGAGGGTGTTCTGGCAAAATATGATTTGATACAGTGGAGAAAACGTTATTCTTTCCCGTTTAAACGCAAACGAAACGAAACTCAAACGCAAAACACTAAAAGGTACAAAAGTACAACATTTGGACAATTCTGACAGTTCATGTTCATCTTGGTGGCAAACAGTTTGGAGCCTGATCAGACGCCGGGTTACCCGGCGTCTGATCTTGCTCCAAACTGTTTGCAAATAGAAATAATAGTTTTAACGTTAACGTGTTTATTGGGAAAGAATAAAGTTTTCTCCACCGTAGCCCGAGTAATAGAAATAATAATCATCATCATAATAAAGACATTATTTAAGTCAATCTAAAACAGGTGTTTATGAAAACATTAAGTTGCAAAAATGATATGATATAGGGTGTTCTAGCAAAATATGATTTGATACATGCACATTTACCATCGGAATAGACCATTGATGTATCGGTCTGTCTCTACCGTATCCAAAACAGACTACGATGAGAAATTAATTTTTGAGCTTCGAGATATTGACTTATGCTTGAATAACCTGTAATATCATATTCAGCTACATATGTAGACAAAAATAGTTTGCCAAACGCCATCTTGCTATACCGTTTTCCCTAATGTGTGGCAAACAGACAGGAGCCACCAGCCATTGCAAACAGATTATAGGCATGCTCCAAAATGTTTGACACACCAATAAATATACATCGCTAGAATTGTGTTTTAAAAGATATAATTTTCTACATTTTATTGAATTACATTTACGCTTCGGTACGTTTAAACGGAAAAAGAATACAGTGGAGAAAGCGTTATTCTTTCCCAATGACGTGTTTACGCTAAAACTAATATTTCCGATACAAACGGTTTAGATCCAGATCAGACGCCGGGTAACCCGGCGTCTGATCAGGTTCTAAACTGTTTACCACTTAGCGTAATACCAATAGTCAGAATTGTCAAAACCTTTTCTACTTTTTAGTGTTTTGCGTTTGCGTTTCATTTGCGTTTAAACTGGAAAGAATAACAACTTCTCCACTGTACACGATTGGCCTCGATAACTTACTGTTCAACACCGTCTACTTCGATACTTAGTGATTTAGCGAAATCTTTGGCATTCTGAACCTCATAGTAATAGGTGTCATCGCCAAGCACGATTAGAGCCCGAGGTTCTGATACTGTAGCCAAGTGATTCTCATAGGCAATGTCCGAGTTGTTGGAATACTTTATACGTCTGTACTGCATCTCGGATTCAAAGTCCTCTACAGTGCCACTCCATACATCCTTAACCGTATTCCTCACCTACATTACAGTGGAGAAAACGTTATTCTTTCCCGTTTAACCCTTTCCCCAATAGAAGCGCCTTTTAGCGGCTATGATTTATTCCTCCGCTGAAGAAAATAGTTCCAATTTAATCAGCCATGAATATATAGTATAGGGAATATTTTCTATATTT
This sequence comes from Gari tellinella, assembly GCA_922989275.2. Lineage (NCBI taxonomy): Eukaryota > Metazoa > Mollusca > Bivalvia > Cardiida > Psammobiidae > Gari > Gari tellinella. The sequence continues at coordinate 56,477,376 of OV277866.1, forward strand.
TAGCACATGGAAGCTTAAAGCTGGCTGAAAGTAAAGCAGAATGCGCCTTAAGGCGCATTCTGCTTTACTTTCAACCTGCTTTAGATGGTCAACTATATTCAATACTAGAAAGAGCCTATCAGGTAAAGGGTTAAACGCAAACGAATCTCAAACGCAATTCTGACAATTCATGTTTATCTTGGTGCCAAACAGTTTGAAGCCTGATCAGATGTCGGGTTACCCGACGTCTGCTCTGGCTCCAAGCGGTTTGTATTGAAAATGATAGTTTTAGCGTTAACGCGTTTATTGGGAAATAATAACGTTTTCTCCACTGTACATTACAAAAGAAGCCAATATTGCTGCAGTTCGCTTAATAGGAAGTCATTTGGACCGACTGGGAACCCCATTCCCATGGTTATATGCATTTGCAAATTGTTCGGACCCTGATCAGACGCCGTGTAACGCGGTGTCCGATTAGGATCCAACACATTAGACAGTCATTACGACATTATTTTCAGCAATTTGCCTAAAATTTAAATTTGTATTATAAAAGCAGACGGCAATGCTGAACGGTGAATTTATGATATAATGAAGAGTTTCATTATGATTCCATTATTCCCATCGTAGTGTTTGATATGATGTTACATGTAACATTTATATTGTTCATATAACACTTTGTCTCTTTGTCTATGTCTCAGTCAGTCAGTTTGTCTGATGCTTCTCTCTCTCTCTCTCTCTCTCTCTCTCTCTCTCTCTCTCTCTCTCTCTCGCTCTCTTTATCGCTATCTTTCTCTCTCTTTCTACCAGTATTTTATACACCCACCTCTAAAGATTGTCGTATATTGGGATGGCCCTGTCCGTCTGTCCATGAAACTGTCCGTGAAACCGTCCGTCCGCGCTAACATTTTGGGTTTATGGGACTAGGTTACATAAAACAGAACAAAAGAAACCAATAGAGCTGCCCATTCCGTTAGTCCTTGTTGGGTTTATGTGGCTTGTTTTGGGTTTATGTGGCTTCTTTATGTGTCTTTTCACACCTTTTTAACAATGGGAAAGTAACATAAACCTGAAATGGTAGAACGTCCGTTTTCCGGAAAACAGCCCAAAGGATATTGGACAAAACTTCACACAAATGTTAAATGCATACAGATCTGAAGCTGAGTGGAGTTTGAGGTTTATTACAATTTTCGTTACATAGTTATCTGCCCTTGGTGTACTCAAATATGCTGTAAAAAGCTTGTCCAGGGCTTTCTCGGAAAATTATGCAAAGTATATTAATGAAACTTCACATAAAAGTTAAATGCATTAAGATCTGAAGTTTAGTTGAGGTTGAGGTTCGTTTGAAGTTTCGTTACAGAGGTATCTGCCCTTGATGTACTCAAATATGCATAAAAAACTTCATCTCGGAAAACTATGCAAAGGATATAAATAAAACGTCACACAAATGTTCAATGCATCAAGATCTGAAGCTGAGTGAAACTTGATGTTCATTCGATATGTCGTTACAGAGTAGTGTGTCCTTGACGAACTCAAATATGTTTTAAAAGGCTTATTTAACAGTATTTACACACTTAGCAACTACTGTTTTGAATATATTTTGATTATATGTGCCCACAGTTTTATTATGTAAGAACAACTACATGAAAGAGGTTGATTATGATTGAAATCGGATCATTTTGTCAAGAGTTATCTGCCCTTGGTGTACTCAGATATGCTAGAAAAGGCTTTATTTCAGAATAGATGAAACTCTACGCTACAGTGTCTTAAAAGTGGAATAGATTTCGATTTAACTATATATTAGTTTGCACGTGGAGGGTAATATGTAATGTTTGTGGTGTTGTCGTTGTCTGTCTGTCTGTATGTCTTTCTACATAATTATATCTCCAATCACTCTCTCCCCCACACACACTCTATTTATATTTCACAGTATCTCTCTTCTTTATCTGTATACATGTGCACGTGACTTCTTATCAGAATATGGTAGACGCACACAACGACATCTCCGTGTCACGTTGAGGAATAGTCAACGGCTTATTGGAAAAATGGTCAGGGCTGCCATAAGTTGACATGTACATCTTAAGACTTCCTACTTTGCATTTTTCAAGTGCAATTTTACAAATCGTAACTTTACCCAAACGCCTGTTTCTAATTTATTTTGTTGACGCGTGACTACTTAAAGCAGGCTGGAAGTAAAGCAGAATGCGCCTTTGGGCGCATTCTGCTTTACTTTCAGACTGCTTTAGGCTATCATGTACAAGAAAAAACTCCTACGATTTAGGAAAATCCGGAGAAATGGAAGCCCTGAATTGTTAAGAGGTCGATAATTATAATTCAACATTGTATGTATAATCAAAATATCAATAAAGCTTACTGATCCATAATAGTCATCACAGTAGCACATCTGCCACTTCGTTCTGCACTTGCAATTATCTGTGAGCAGGAACTTCTCGGGTTTAACGAACTGTTTGATTCCGTCGAAACTATCCCCATCACAGACATACGTGGAACCATCCAAGTCGCGGAAAGACGAGATCTCATTTCCATTACCATTTTCAAAGCCGAGGTCTTCATCAGCAACGTTTCCGACCATAACCCTGTTTCCTTCAGCCTTAAACGATAGATACATGTACATGTATTGCCTTTTTTAAAAAGTTTGCAAGTATTTCTACAAATACAAGCTTGTTAAGTAAAACAATACATACAGTGATTATGTAAAGGCTGATCCCACTGTCTGCAAACAGTAGCCTAAACATATTGAACAATACAGATATATATGTGTCCCTTGTGGTTGCCAACAAACAATTGGCTGAAAATCTTTCACAATATAAGAAACTTTTAGTACATAGTGAATGGATCAAAACAATAACATGAACATGTTGAACAGTATATACTTTTACAAGTACATAGTGACTAGCTACGAGCAACAGTTTTACATTTGAACAGTTAAGGTACAGTGGAGAATCTGTTATTCTTTCCCAATTAATGCGTTTACGCTAAAACTATTATTTGCAGTGCAAACAGTTTGGAGCCAGATCAGACGCCGGGTAACCCGGCGTCTGATCAGGCTCCAAACTGTTTGCCACCAAGATAAACAAGAATTATCAGAATTGTCCAACAGTTGTACTTTTCTACGTTTTAGTGCTTTGCGTTTGCGTACGTTTGCGTTTAAACGGGAAAGAATAACAGATTCTCCACTGTATGTACAAGTACAAGTGACTGTATATAAACCATATTTGAAAATGTTGAACAAGATAGAGAATGTCTGAATGGCTACATGTACAAACTCTAACTTGAAAATGTTGAACAATATAGACTTCTACAAGTTTTACATTGTGGCTAGCTACCAGCAATAGTATAAAACAATGATGCATATAGTAGTACAATGTATATGTACTACATGTAGTAAAAAGTTATAGTCAACAGATATTAGTTTAAATACTGAATACATAGACATTTCTAGTACGCAGTGGTTGTTTACAAACAATCACTTGAAAAACTAACTTGACAATATTGTCCAATGTAAATAACTACTTATACGTAGTAGATGTCTAAAACAATAGTTTAAAATGTTAAACTAGCCTAGATCTTGGTTTTGAGATAAGTACTATTTACATGTATTTTGTTTATGCATATAAATTTATTCATGCATGGTTAATGTTGTTGTATAAATAAATGTATATGCATACTATGAGCCATGGTGAGACAAAAATAGAAATAAAGATACATGTAAGTGTCTGTGTTTAACCCTTTCCCCCATAGAAGCGACTTTTAGCGTATTTAATTTATTCCTCCGCTGAAGAAAATAGTTCCAGTTTATACCCTCATGAACAATTACCATTACAAATATTCTATATAGCCAAGCAGCTTTTAGCTTAAAGGAGGCTGAAAGTTAAGCAGAATGTGCCTTAAGGCACATTCTGCTTTACTTTCAACCTGCTTTAAATGGTCACCTGCATTCAAAACTAGAAACAGGCTATGAGGTAAAGGGTTAAACACTCATTTGCATAGCAAACAGTTTTGAACCAGATCAACCGCCTAGTAATCCACTGGCACTCAGATTTAATCCAATTGTCATAATTTTAAAAGAAACTGCTAATTTCTATAGTGTTGTATCTTGCTTTTACACTTAGTGTCATTAAAGCCGACATGACTCATTGCAATATATCGTTACTACAGTGGGGAAGATGTTACATTTCCCCAATATACGCGTTTACGCTAAAATTATTAATTGTACTTCAATAGTTTGGGGCCTGATCTGACACCAGGTAACCCGGCGTCTGATCAGGCTCCAAAATGGTTGCCACTCATATTGAAAAGAATACTCAAGGAAGTCAACATATTGGCAGGGCTGCCATTTCTCCGGATTTTTCCTAAATCTCCGGAATTTTTCCGAGTTCATGGTAGCTTAAAGAAGGCTGAAAGTAAAGCAGAATGCGCCCTAAGGCGCATTCTGCTTTACTTTCAGCCTGCTTTAAGTAGTCACATGTCAACAAAACTAGAAATAGGTTATGGGGTAAAGGTACGACTCGTAAAATCGCACTTGAAAAATGCAAATTTGGAAATCTTAGGATTTTTCATGTCAACTTATGGCAGCCCTGTATTGGTAATTTTCTGAATTGTAATGCAATGCGTTTCCGTTTCGTTTGCGTTCAAACGGGAAAGAACAACGTCTACTCCACTGTATACTTCTGTCGATACTTGAAGAAATTGACGTACCGAATCATCGTATCCATATCGCAGTTTGAACACACCGGTTAACAATGAGACTGGGAACTCGGCCCTTGGCTTGAAGCTCAGAGCCCCAGCAACATACGAATGGTCATCGGCGTTTTTGTAGCCCGTGAACCAGCAATCAGAGATATATTGAGGTCCGTAGATGAAGCCCATGCCGAAAAAGTATTTCATGCTGAAACACGATAGTAATAATAATAATAATAATAATAATAATAGTAATAATAACAATATTTATAATAATAATAATAGTAATAATAATAATAGTAATAATAATAGTTATAATAATAATAACAATAATAATATAATAGTAATAATAATAATAATAATATACCAAGTTATAGTCTACTTTCAGTCCGAATGACCGGTCAGCCGACAGAGTTTGTTAAAGACTAAGCTCCTTGGTGTACAACATAATTATGGCGTTGTGGTCTAGGTTAATTTAAGCCTATTTGACTTTTGTACGTGTACTATATTTAGCACACTATAGACAACTCTGTGATACAGCGCCCCCTCTCTACAACAACAGCCAATGGGAGACACGGATTGTGTACGTTGTTCGGAGGGAGTCGTTATAGAGAGAAAAAATGGCTTACATTTGCAAACAGCTTGAATCTAGATCAGACGCCGCGTACGTGGCGTCTGATCTGGATTCAAGCTGTGTGTTACTCATCATCAAGTTTTTTATTTCTGTCAAATTGTCCAATATGTAACTTTGAGAAAAACAGCAGACGACAACTTTAAGCAGACATGATTACAACAGTAAAATCATTATACATAACTGTTCTGTTTAGGGAATTGTGACAAAGGTTATTGTAAGGAGGGAGTCGTTGTATGGAGGGCCATTATAGGAAGGAACTATATACCTATTACATTGTACAAAGAGTTTGGATCGAGTTGAGGCACCGAGTAATTCGGCGTCTCACCTGAATCTAAACATTGTGTCACTCAAGTCACATTTTCAAAGACAAATTCAGATATGTTTACGCTATAAATGATTGTATTAAATAAACTGTATATAGATTAAGTTCACACTGACAGTGAAGTCCCCTTATAGATCTACATATAATCATAATGACAATATTTTATTTTGTGAATTGCTTACAAAACTGTTCCACATAATTTATGAAACAATGTTTTATGAATAAGAAAGAAATATATCTGAGAAAAGAGTGCAGATTCGTGTCAGGCATATCCTATAGGAAAGCAGACTTTGGTATACAGTGGAGAAAACGTCATTCTTTCCCAATTAACGCGTTTACGTTAAAACTATTATCGCCATTGCAAACAGTTTGGAGCAAGATCTGACTCCAAACCGTTTGCCACACATATTAAAAGAAATAGTCAGAATTGTCGAAACGTTGTCCCTTTCTATGTTTTATTGCGATGCGTTTGCGTTTCGTTTGCGTTTAAATGGGTAAGGATAACGTTTTAACTCAAATGTACCCAAAAGTCTTAAAAAGCGTCAAAATACAGTAGAGAAAACGTTATCTTTCCGAATAAACGCGTTTACACAAAATCTATTATCTTCAGGGAATAAAGTTTTGAGCCAGATCAGACGCCGGACAATCCGGCGACTGATCAGGCTCAAAACCGTATGCCATTCATATTAACATGAATAGTCAAAATTGTCGAAATGTCATCATTTTCTACATTTTAGTGTGTTGCGTTTGCGTTTCGTTTGCGTTTAGCGGGTAAGAATAACGTTTGTAATCAAATGTGAAAGTTTTAAAAAACGTCAAAATATGTTCATTGACAGCAAGAGAACTGTTCAATGAAATCGTTGTCCAAAATAGGTTTCATTTCCGGTGAATTTATTAACCACGAAGTCTTCGGGACCGTCTTATTTATTTTGTTATGATCTAATTCCATTATACATTGTATGAGTCAAGTTCATCTCACCAAATGTGAATTTAGAGATGAAGAATAACTTTTGTTTAGTAATATCATATATTTTGTTATATCCTATATTTCTTTATACATGTACAGTGGAGAAAATGTTATTCTTTCCCAATAAACGCGTTTACGCTAAAACTGTCATTTGCAGTGCAAACACTTTGGAGCCAGATCAGACGCCGGGTAACCCGGCGTCTGATCAGGCTCCAAACTGTTTGCCACCAAGATAAACATAAATTATCAGAATTGTCTAAAAGTTGCACTTTTCTACGTTTTAGTGCTTTGCGTCTGCGTACGTTTGCGTTTAAACGGGAAAGAATAACGTTTTCTCCACTGTATCCTGTATCGTTATAAGTGGACTGTGTCTACTTACTCTTGTGGGGTGACTGCATCCGGGTATCCCACTGGCTCGGAATTCCCTTCAGATATACCAATGAAAATGCTGTTTTTCGCAAATTGTTGTTGTCTCTTATTGGCCCTATCGTGAAACAAAACATAGAGCAGATACAATGTAGGCGTTATATATTCTTTAATAATAAACGAGTCTATGCTAAAAACTAATAGTTCCTTTGTAAATAGTTTGAGCCAGACCAGTAGGTGCCGGGTTACCTGTGTCTGATCAGGTTTTTAACTGTTTGTTACTCAGATTAAGATATATTGTTAGCAATGGCAAAAAGTGTGAGTTTCAACATTGTAAATAGTACATTGCGTTTCATTCGTATTTAAACGGGAAAGATTAAAGTCGTCTCTATTCAGTCTATTGTAGCTGCCTCTGGTTCTCTCTTCCAACAGTAAATCTGTATCTATGGGTCACCATGTTTCTTCATTGAGTGACCACAGCCTGTCTCTAATACAATATATACATGTAACAGTAAATATTAGCTGTAGCTATTTTCCGACAAAATGCATTATTTTCAAGTAAACGCTTGTGTGCTTAAACTAATATAACTTCATTTGCAATCAGTTTGGAGCCAGATCGGACTCCCGTCGTCTGACTAGGCTCAACACTATGTGCGACTCAGATTAAAATGAATCGTGAGCAAATGCGAAAACACTGATGTATATTATCGACTGTTTAACCCTTTACCTGATAGCATTGTTTCTAGTATTGAAGATATGTGACTACTTAAAGCAGGTTGAAAGTAAAGCAGAATGCGCCCTAAGGCGCATTCTGCTTTACTTACAGCCTGCTTTAAGCTATTAAATGCTAGAATAAGGAAAGTATTAAATATGACACAATTCACTACGGTATAATTTGGAACTATTTTCTTCAGCGGATGAATAAAATGAATGTGCTAAAAGTCGCTTCTATAAGGGAAAGGGTTAAATTGGGATAATTTTTCTGTAGTGGAGGAATACACTAAAGACGCAAAAATACGTAGCTATGGTGTATATGGATAACACATTATTTATAACATTCAAATTCAAAGGAAAACTCTTACCTGGCCATTAACAGTCCAAATCTGGATTCTGCCCCTCTGTTATAAAAAAACACAACAACGGATAATTAAGAAATGAAATGTTATGTGTCCCGCTCTAGGTGTTCGTACAAAATGAAGGACAAAAAATGTAAGGCCAATATATTGTAGGTGAATTGCGCTAACAAATGATAGTCAATTTTCCGGTAATCTATTTGTCATCCATCCTGCATAAACCCATTTATACCTAGTGGATTATTCCATGTTTTTATATATATTGGATTAGTCCATTTTGTATCAAAGGGATGCCTGGTCAAAAATTTTATTTTCATTTTATTTTATATTGAAATTGCCTATGTCCCATTTATTTGATCGTGGGCACAAATGGGTTAAGATCGAAAGAAAATCTATTTACATTATTTCAAAACAATTGAAGTTCAATTCGTAGGAATGTCAATCTCAGAGGTTGGGTCAAAGAAAACGTTATTTTTTCCCAATAAACGCGTTTTCCCTAAAAATATTATTTTCCATTGCAAACAATTTATAGCCAGTTCAGACGCCGGGTACCCGGCGTCTGATCAGGATACAAACTGTTTGCCACTCAGATTAAAATAAAAAGTCAGAATTGTTGAAAAGTTATTTTTTTCTAACGTTTTATTGCGATGCGTTTGCGTTTCGATTGTGTTTAAACGAGAAAGAATAACGTTTTCTCCACTACTGTACGCGCGTTAAGCAGCGGATAAAAGACCCGTACATTATTAGTCCTTTCACTGCCAAGGCCAACAAAACCAACATTTGAACACGGTTTGGATCATGATAAGAGACGACCGCGTTAATCGTCGTCTGATCATGGTCCGAACTGTTTGGCTCATTGCAATGGTATTTGTCAGGCACGTAGGAAGCAAAATGGGATTAAGGGACACACTCTTCATCTCTACATTGGCCACTTTTCATGGGGGCGGGGGGCAGACAACATATTTAGACTATAATACGGCACTGATACAAAACGTGTCTGGACGTTTCTAACATTGAAAAGGAATCGGACGAGGCAGACAACACTACTGAAGCAAACGACAAAATAAAGCGGTGAAGGGATAAAACTATCCCGAATGATTTGATCATGAAAGGGTTAAACCCCAAACAGGCTGCTGACTTTGCCTTGACCTCCTTTTTAACCGATTGCCCCATAAATACGCCTGTTTACGCTTTAAATTTATCATTCTACTGAAGTAAATAGTTCCACATTTAACAATCATGAGTATGTAGCATAAGAAATAGTTTCTACATTCTAGCAGCTGGTAACCTAAAGCAGGCTGAAAGTAAAGCAGAATGTGCCTTTAGGCACATTCTGGTTTACTTTCAACCTGTTTTAAGTGGTCACCTGTCTTCAAAAGTTGAAACATGCTACGGGGCAATGGGATAAAGGAGGTCAACTTGTATTGGACGTTGGTTATTATTATTATTATACCCGATTTATATAGCGCTCTTTTCACACAGAAAATGTGCGTTCAAAAGCGCTTAAGGCGTTGAATGGTTGAAATTACAGAGACCGTAGGATGTACGACTTACGAGAACTGCATAAACTCTACGCCCCCTCTTGACCAGCCATTTCTCTCCTTGTTCTTGTATGCTGTGGAGAAATATTGACAAAAGAAATTAGAAACTCAGAGGTGTAGACCGTTTACTATTATAGTTTTTATATCTAGTATCTATGTTTAGAATATGTCATTTGATGTCTGATTGCAGATAGAAAGTGGTGGCTAAGTGATTTGTTATGGTTCTCTCAGGTCTGCCATAAGTTGATAAAAAATCCTATTTTCCGAAGTATACCTTTAACCCATAGTCTGTACTATTTTTTAAGACACGTAATGCTTAAAGCAGGTTGAAAATAAAGCAGAATGCGCCATTTGTTGGAATAAAAATCCGAAGATTTCGGAAAAATCCGGAGAAATGGCAGCCCTGTTTCTACCAATTTCTGTATTGTTTACTACTTGTACAAGTAATATAATAAATGACCGTGAGTGAGTCAATCAGAATCGTGTTGTTTCATCATTTATTTACAGGAGAATCTATAGCAGACTGCTATACTGTTTCATACTACGGTACATGTACATGTATCTATACCAGCATACACAGTGGTTACTTTGTTTCAAGAAACTCCATGAATGAAGTTTGAATTATAGAACAGTAGATTAATATCAGGATCTCCGACCAGTAGAATAAGGATTAAATTATTGTTTTGCATTTCTTTAGATGAAATTGTTTCAGACTGATTTGTGCTATACAGTACAACCTCTCTAATACGACCACTTAAACGATGACTAATTAATTGGTTAAAAGACAGGTGACAGCTGAAAGCAAGGTGTAGGGGCTTTCTGTTTTACAGTCACCTTGCTTTAAAAAGTCATCTGTCGTACACACCTTATAATTAACACAATTAAGTGGTCGTAATAGAGGGGTTCTACTGTATTTTAAATAAAAGTTATACTTGTATTTTTTGTTTTTCAATCCAAAATAAAATCATATCATTTTTTTTAAGGATATTTCTAAATTCGAATGAAAAGTGATGGTTGGAATGTTATATTTTTGTTTAGCCCCCTCACTGCCTTATCTCGAGTACAGTGGTTATTAGTTGCAAACAGTTTGGGTCCAGATCAGACGCAAGCTGTTTGACAATCACTTCTATATTTCACAAGTCAAAATACAATGTACCTAAAACATAATTGAGAAAAAAAGCAGATGGCAGTTTTTTAAAAGTGATGACGTCATGGCAGTGAAGGGGTTGAACGTTAATTTTAACCCATTTGTGCCTACGATCCCTATATATGGGACATAGACAAACAGTGTAGACTCTGGTCAGACGCCGCATAATGCGGCGTCTGGTCAGAGTCTACACTGTTTGCTGATAGAAATTTCAATATAAAACAAAACGAAAATGAAAATTTTGACCAGGCATCCCTTTGATAAAAAATGAACTAATCTAATATATAAACATGGAAGAATCCACTGGGCGCAAATGGGTGTCTCCACTTTACCTGTAAGTCTGGATATTTGTACGTTTACGGAGCCAGAATCCGCAACTAAAGGATCCACAAGCGGTTCATAGTGAAAATGATCATCTACTTCTCCGTGTTCATTTAAAATGATCTTCTCTATGTTCATTCCAGTCTAGAACATACAGTGGAAAAACCGTTATTCTTTCCCAATAAACTTGTAACGCCCAAACTATTATTTGAACTGCAAACAGGTTGGAGGTCACAATTCTAAGGAGGGTTTAGATTGCGTCATTATTTAGTTTTAGTTTAAACATATTTATTTCCAGAAGTACATATGATTACATTTATACATGCTAACGTTATTATACAATACTTAGGAAAAGAATAAACTTATTGAGTTTGTCTCCTTACTTATAAGCTGAACAGTTAGTCTTATGTTCAGCGGCTTTCTAGAAATCTTTCTTACTAGAAGAAAGTATAGTTTCAAATTGTATTACATTTACTTCGGTTGCTGTATACAGGACAGAAGCAAAGGAAAAAGCACGAAGTGTCTTTCTGATTTACTTCTGCAATGCACCAATTTATCAACTTTTTAGAAGAGCACCATATTCATTCAAAGGGTGCCGCTGGAGACCAAACAAACTGTATGTGCATGCGGACAAAAACAATAAATTTGTTATTGGAGTAAACAGTTCAAAAAGAGATACAATAAACTTTTGTAAAGAATATAGATAAAGAAGATGGCAGTTAAAGAATAATGGATACGGGACTGAAAAGATAAGGCGATGCTAAACCTTGACGATACATCATTTAACCGAGGGATAGTAATAAGTGATAATTAGTTAGATGAATCGGTTTGAGCTCTTAATATAAGAATGAACAATGTCAAAAATATGTTTGTTTGCTTTCTATATTAAGTGTAGGGTCTTCATATAGTATAATGTCTAGGCCCAAGTTGCTTATTTGGCATATTTCATTTACTATTACTTCTCTAATATTATTGTATGCATGGCAGTCGAGGAACAAGTGCCTGGTGCTTTCAATCAATCCACATTGACACAGTGGAGACTAAACAATGTTTTTGAGAAAGAGGTGATGATTGAGGGAGCTACATTTTGTACGCAGGCGAGTGTGAAGGACTTGGAGTTAACGGTCTCCGTAGTAATAATATTCAGGTTGCTTCCTAAGGTCTTGATTTAGGAATGTTTTAAAACAACTAAAGGATGGACTTTGACGCACCGAAAGCAGCATGTTGTTCCATTCACGTATTGAATTCGCGTATCATTATTTACACCGGCTAACCAGCCGACAACATTTGCAAAATGACAAATAGTGCAGACCCTGATTAGAGGGCTCATGCAGGAGTCCTCTGATCAAGGACCACAGTGCTTGCATAGGACTAGTGTACTCTGCACATGACCATCGTTTGTTAATGATACTTTTTACATTCACCCTGTAAAGTTTTTATGTAATCGTATTAAGAATATGCAGTCTATTTCTGTATGAACCTATAAATATCCAACCAGTTAGAAAGAGGACACAGTCTGTGCCAGAAAGATACTGACCTTGCGACAGCCTCTTAAGGCGCATAATTAGGCTGAAATACATATCCGCGATCTGTTTATTTTAAAACTATGCTTTAATAATAGATATTCAAGTTGCATTGTTTATTTTAATGTTTTCGTTAAGCACACATATACAATTCAGTTGGTAAAAAGTAAATACGAAAGACTCAAGCAGGAAACGCAACACAAACAATACGACCACCTCTCAAGCAGAACACACACACAGTCATACCATAAGAAACACACACATACACACGCAATCCCATTCCTTCATCTACACACTAAATAGAAAACAACACGCAAGACAAACATAAAGCAAAGTGAATATGGGAGCCCGCCTTGGTACGGTCATCAGCAATCAATAATTAATTATAAATTAATCATTAACAACCACTGGGGGGGGGGGTTAAACCTGGGTTTAGGGGAGCCCAACCTCACTCTTATCTCCTATCTTCACCTATAAAGACGAACAGTGTACATAAAATATAAACCCTGTTCCACAACCTTACAATCAAAAAGACCGCCAGCACAGTAAGTAAATACATGTAAAACATCTAACAAAAATTCTATGACAAGATTATTAGTAACACGGGAAAGAATTAAACATTCAAGCACGTGCTAAAAATAACCCACTATGGCAACGGTCTAATTGTACTCAAGCGACTAGTCTGTAGTCACGAGTAACTGTAAGACATGGATGGGTTTAGGGTACGACAGAGAGGGAGAGAAAAAACAAAGCACGAAAATCCGACATAACTCTCCCGGTTTAGGACGGCTTTAGAGATACATCATCATGTAGTGCTAAGCCCTGTCTGTCGTCGCACAATCAAAGAGGAAAGCATAGTTATCAATTGTAGATTGATCGATAACCAAACGTGAAGTGCGCAGCAATATAGTTGGATCAAAATCTTTTTTGAGGAAAAATCTAATACGTTTCACAAATAGGTTTTGAAAATGCATATGTCCAAGAATCTTACGAAGTTTGTAAATCACATCACCATAAAACTCCGGATGTGAAATACCTTGCCACAGAAAAGACTTTAAGTTACATTTATACTTGTTAATGACAGGAAGATTTCTATAAAAGAATTTAGAAAATGTTTTACGAAGTTTATGAAATCTGTACCGCTGTTTAAGAGGCTTTTCAGTAATATTTTTATTACGAATGTGGAAGTCCTTAACAGAGGTACAGGCCCTAGCAAAACGAATAAGTTGTGAAATATAAACCCCGTAAGATGTAGAACGGGGAACATCGCCATCTAGACCTGAATTTGTAATGTAACTCCAAATCATGTACAGTAGTTTGGACTACTCTTAATACCACTTACATGTACTATAGAAATCGAAATACATCTCGATTACATTTATCAAACATATTTGGCCAGTATATGATATGTTCATATACATGAAAACAAATCTGGTCAAAATACACACTAAATGGACAAGGCAGAAGATAAAAATATAAATACGTCGTATAAGGAATAAATGACAATTTTGTTGCCATTTACGACGGTATGAACCCATTAGCTTCGCAAGGTACGTTTATCGTAAACGCCCTTCGGACGCTTACGAAACATGCCCCCTGAGAAGCTAATGGGTTCATACCGTCGTAAACAGTAAACAGATGTTGTTTATTCCTATAATATACTCGTCGCTATAAGGTTTAATATGTTCTGTAACAGTATAGTTACCACCTGTCATTATTACGTCAACATCCATCTAGAACATTCACTGCAATTATATCGTATGCATGCCAAAAGTAATGGATTTCTCTATTCCTAAAGTTAAGATTTGTCAATGCATTTTGACTTTAAAAGAAATATAATAGTGTTCTGATCAGACGCCGTGTCATATGGTGTCTGGTCTAGATCCTATATATCTATTTGCAAAAGTTTGTGCTATATTTAGCGATATATTTTACTTCATGGGTTAAGGAAAATACATGGTCACAAACACCTTAGATACGAGTTTAGAGTGTATGCATAATAATATAATCATGTTCGTAGTGTGTCCTTAAAGTTTATGACCCAAAATATATACAGTGGAGAATCTGTTATTCTTTCCCAATAAACGCGTTTATGCTAAAACTATTATTTGCAGTGCAAATAGTTTGGAGCCAGATCAGACGCCGGGTTACCCGGCGTCTGATCAGGCTCCAAACTGTTTGCCACCAAGATAAACATGAAATATCAGAATTGTCCAAAAATTGTTCTTTTCTACATTTTAGTGCTTTGCGTTTGCGTATGTTTGCGTTTAATCGGGAAAGAATAACAGATTCTCCACTGTAGATAGAACCAAAACATGTACTCAACGTACAGCGACCGTTCATTTTCGTCGAGTGACGGTCCGTTCCGAACCAGATTCAGCCTTGTTCGGAACTGACAGTCAGCTGACATTTAATGCCCAATATGAGACTGTTTAGGGAACTGTTACAAGGGTCGTTGTAAGGAGGGAATCGTTGTTGGGACAGCTGTTGTAGGGAGGGAGCGCTGTACATTTACCTTGATGTTTGAGTGGCAAATGTTGTTGTCAACGTGCCATAAGGGTGTGTGGAAAGCTTCCCCAGGTTGATACACAAAACCCGCAGAGGGACCAACGGGTGATTCCGGAAACGTGATCCAAATTCCTGAGCCCTAACAAAAAGAAATTCGATACTTTTATAACAAGGGACAATCGAGACGAGTCGTTATATTGTGTATAAAGTATTGTGTCTTTGAAAGCAGGACTGCCTGAAACCTTGGTCAAAGTTTATCAATCGTTTGAATTGAGTCTAGTATCGTTTTCAAGCAATTGATTGGTCATATTTGAATAAAAGATCACAACTGACCTATCAAACACTTGAGATTAATCTCAAACTCAAAATAATATATTTAAAAACATGAGTATCCGACAAAATAAATTCACATTTCTCAGAGTCACAAAACGTTATAAAAGAAGCATTGCATTTCGGATTTTTCATGTACATATTATTTCTTAGTGCTCTATATAATAGCTAAACGTTAAAGGGCCCGTTCAGACACCGGGTTATCCGACGTATGATACGTAAGGTTCCAAACGTTTTGCAAATGAAAGTATAGTTTAACCATAGACGCTTTTTTTTAGAAAGAATAATGTACAAATTCACCGTCAAATCTATCGATTATATTTTACCCATTCATCGACATAGTCTCATTTAATGTACATGTAATACTGTCGTCTTCAATATCGATTCATAGTTGGTTTATGGCAACATAGCTGACAAAGTCCAATATGAATGTCGAACAATTTAGATTTTTATCAGACACAGCGTTATGCGGCATCAGGGGCCCGTTTCATAAAACTTCTTACGACAAATGTTGTCGTAAGTCAAAACTTTAAAATACATTTAAAGTGTGATTTCTCTATCAAATCATGTCGTGTGACATCTTTTTGGAATCGTCTTTTCAAGACGATTCCAAAAAGATGTCACAAGACAGGATTAGATGGAGAAATAAATAATAATTGAGACTTTTATAATCTGACTTACGACAACTTTTGTCGTACGAAGTTTTATGAAACGGGCCCCTGATCTAGATCCAAACTGTTATCAAAGTCAACTTTAGTCGTCTACGGTAGTGACAGACCTTTTTCTGCAACTTTTTCAATTTCTTTTCTTTTTGTACAATAGAGAAGACGTTATTCTTCCTTTAATGAACACGCTTAAAAACAATTAAATGGAGAAAATGTTGGTTTTTTCTAGCTGATCGACAAACAGTTTGGTGCCTGGCAAGACGTCGGGTTGATCAGGCTCCAATGTTTTCAATGAACATATTATACGTGATAGTTTAGCACACTGAGCGCTTTTATTGGTAAAGAATAACATTTTCCCTCTGTATATTCACTGTAAGAACATTCACAATACAGTGGAGAAAATGTTATTCTTTCTAAAATAAACACGTTTGTTTTAATTACAAACAGTTTGGAGCCAGATCAGACGCCGGGTAACCCGGCGTCTGATCAGACTCCAAACTGTTTGCCACTCAGCTTAATATCAATGGTCAGAATTGTAAAAAAATATGTTGTTTTCTACATTTTAGTGTTTTGCGTTTGCGTTTTGTATGCGTTTAAACGGGAAAGAATAACATTAACTCCACTGTGCATGATAGTTTAGCATAATGAAAGCTTTTATTGGGAAAAAATAACATTTTTCCTCTGTACATTAACTGTTAGAACATTTCCCATACCTCGCCTCCAGCCGCAACATTGCCTTCAAGGTAGACATCGGGCACTGTGATCCAGAACACAGCAGGCTCCCTGTAATAAATTATAGTCACCCCTTCTATCACGATCTCTCAAAATAAGACTAATTCATTGTATATCTGAGGGGAAAACAGCTTACAGCCTGATCAGACGCCAGATAACCCGACGTCTGATCAAGCTCCAACATGTTTGCAATTATGAAACGACCCGATATTTCGGCGTTTCAGCGAAATAAACGACAGAAATGATCGGCAAATTCCATGAATCGCGTCAGTTCATTTCTTATGTTTACATTATATTTGCTGTAATTTCTAATATTAAATGAATATTTTATTGCATACATGTATGTTAAATTCATATTAAAGGTTGTAAATACGAATAATTTGTACTCTGAAACGAACAGCCATAACCGCAAAACTGAAGCTGTGATTCGCGGAGAAAATATCCATTAGCCCAGCCTCCTCTGTGAAATATATCCACAAGTCCCGCCGCTTGATCAGTTGAGTCTATACGAATAAAACGTCATGTATTTCAATGGAATTGAATGGAGTGAATGTAAATATTGACAATTATTATTTTAGTACAGAAGCGTTTATTGTAAAAGAATATAATTATTTGACTAATAGGATCTGTTATATGTATGAGTCGATGCTTGAGACTAGCTGGTCACAACCGAGTGTACACTTGAAATGTTATTCAGCGAGCCTTTGCGAGCGTAATAACCTTTCTATTCTAGACTAGGTTGAGATCAGCTTGTCTTAAATATCGACGAGAGATAGATTCTTTTTCTCACATAACCAACGATTTTAAGCTATTGTATAAAGCAATAATCCTTACTTTAGAATCCCAGTGACGTAATCACGCCTTTTATAAATAGACACAGTATGTAGAGTAGTTGCAGGTTTATAAATACAGATGACTGCTTTATACAAGTGAAACGTCAATGGGTAGTTAAATGGTCGAGTATGAGAAGGTATAGTGGGGAATATGTTATTCTTTCTCAATAAACGCGTTTATGCTAAACTATTATTTCAATTGCAAACTGAGTGCCAATCAGATGAAAATAAAAGGTAATTAAAACTTTTATTGCAATTCGTTCGAGTTTGAATGGGAAAGAATAATGTTTCCTCCACTGTAAAAAGGGTATACTGTCCGGATCTCAGAAGACGTGTTAAACCGAAATGAAAGTGATTTAACACATGCTCTAAAAAATATTAAAACAAATACTTGCTTTAAATCGGTGGCGAAGAACCCATTGTCAATTTTCTTGACGTGTGCGCCAAGGTTGTACTTAAAGATCGTGAAAGCTTCGGCACCGTCCTCAAGGAAATAGCAATGGCCATATGCATCATAGGCAACGTTTCCTTCCACCTGCAAGAGGGCACGATAATGACTATTAACTCATAATCCCCTGAAACTTCCAATGGACAATTCCAGTTTACAATAAACTTGAATAAAGGCTGGTCCATTTTAGACTATCTAGGATTGTTTTTATAATATACATGTACTGCAAAACGACAAACAGTGAAGTCCCTGATTAGAGGGCTCCTGCAGGAGCCCTCTAATCAGGGACTTCACTGTTTGCATAAGACAATGTCCTCTTTAAAGGTACACGTTTTGGTAAACTATGCATGCATGCGTCACTAGGGCACAATGAGTCAGAATCCAAACTGTTTAACACTCGTGTCGACATTGCTTCAGTAAAAACAGCCATAAAACTGACTTTACATTTTGTAGACGACAGTAACAATACAGACGATATTTAAGTGGTGAGAGGATTAAAACAGATGATAACACGTGGCAGCGAAATCGGGAAAGAATAACGTTTTCTCCCCTGTAAAACGTGGCAACGAAATCGGGAATGAATAACGTTTCCCCCTCTGTACCCACCGTAACTCCTGGTGATGTAGCGGACGTGCCCCAGGTCCCGTGGATTGTAATACATCTCTGGAATGTATGTCGGATAGTATTGTGCTTCAGTATAGCAACCTTCCCTGAGATGTCTTTACACATGTGGAAGTGCATAGGGTACACACCTAAAACATAAAACAATGTCCTAGTATGCCTAGCTTGGGTGGTTCCATCTACAGTCGAACTTCGATATCTCGACTCGAATTATCCGATATTTCTAAACATGAACTTGTCTTATTTCAAGCTTGGTTTAGGTGAACATATCCGTGCTTCAAAGTTAAAATGCGGCTAAGCCGCGTTTATACTTTGAAATACGGGTACATGTATGTTCGACTTAACTGAGTTCGAGATATAGAAGTTCGCCTGTAGTTCAATAGAAGGTTTGCAAATTAGAATGCGATGACTGCTACATAAAGAATTTGTAAAAACCCATTGAAGCGTCTAATGTGAGGACCGTATATTATTTTTGATAAATAGGTTTTGGAAAAAAAACTGAATTTGAACAAGTCAACATTGAGTTCAGTAAATGATTCGGACGGAGCCAAATGTTCGTTAATAATGCAAACAACCCTTAAAGTCACGTTTTGTTTATAGACCTTTTATTAATGTATGTATCACAACAATGGTTAATAAAATTGTTTGAACGTTCTAATGGGCAAAAATCGAAAAAGGGCAATTTAAAACCATAATTAACCGAAAATAGTACTTCTGGCAAAAACAATACGACATGGCGTAGTGTCACGTTATACGGCCGGGATCAACTACACTGTGTGCACACGTATTTCTAAAGGATAATGGTATAAAATTAGCCACATTTCGACACAAAGATAGTAAACCAAAAGCTATGAGGATGAATATATATGCGCATCTTTAAGACCCCGCCTTGAGGTGGGTGCCCTAAAGTAATTAATTATCCCCACCCCACCCACCCGTCAGTAAGTTAGACTGTTACGCTTTTTGTAGCTTTCTAACTCGAACAGTTTTTATCCGACCATCTCTTAACTTGCTGAAAATGGTCTATTGATATAAAATATAAGCCAAGTTCGATAACTTCCAAAATCGCATTTGGCTTGTCGGAGTTATTGCCCTTGAATTTATGAAACAATGGCTGTTTCATTCTCGTCCGCTCTCTAACACATACATTTTTACTTGGATCTTCACCAAACTGAAAATATTAACTACCAGTATTTAATCTAGGTCAATTTTGGTAACTACCCAATTCGCACAAGGCGTATCTGAGCTATTGCCCTTGAATTATTTAAAAATGACTGTTTCAGCCTTTTCTACTCTATTACAAAAACACTTTTTATCGGATCTTCACCAACCTTGCTAAAAATGTTTATGGTACAGTGGAGAATCTGTTATTCTTTCCCAATAAACGCGTTTACGCTAAAACTATTATTTGCAGTGCAAACAGTTTGGAGCCAGATCAGACGCCGGGTAACCCGGCGTCTGATCAGGCTCCAAACTGTTTGCCACCAAGATAAACAAGAATTATCAGAATTGTCCAAAAATTGTTCTTTTTTACGTTTTAGTGCTTTGCGTTTGCGTACGTTTGCGTTTAAACGGGAAAGAATAACAGATTCTCCACTGTATTTACAAATAAAAATGTCCAGTGAAAGGGTTTAAGGTACCTTTGTTACTTGGCTGCCCCATGTGAATCAGTTCAGCGCCTTCAATAAATACCTCTCCGAAGCTGAATAAAACCTAAAACGAAGTCACAATGAGAAATCCAAGATAAATAGTACATGTACATACAGTGGAGAATCTGTTATTCTTTCCCGTTTAAACGCAAACAACTTTTGGATAATTCTGATAATTCTGATAATTCTTGTTTATCTTGGTGGCAAACAGTTTGGAGCCTGATCAGACGCCGGGTTACCCGGCGTCTGATCTGGCTCCAAACTGTTTGCACTGCAAATAATAGTTTTAGCGTAAACGCGTTTATTGGGAAAGCATAACAGATTATAATTGAAAATACGTTATTGGATCTCGTTAACACCAAGAATTGCGGGAAAATGAAAACTATTTGAAATATTTTGAAGGTCAGGTTATGAATAAACTTATAAATGCTTATTACGTTAAACGGTCTAGGAATCTAAATTCAAAGTAAAAACAATAAACAGACGGTAAGTTTGGAGCAGACGATGTTATGGCAATAAATATGCTAAACGGGTTGTGACGTCATTTTGACAGTGAAAGGATTAACTTTTGTAAATATCTACTAATGTACACATGTACACTAGATTATACGTACAATGAAAATCTACTCTTTGGTAATGAAAGTACGGAATCCTGTTTAAGCAAATACTTTTTTCTGTTTTATAGTTTAGTAAAACGTCGAAAAAAGATGCGATAATGCAACCTTACGTTCCTTGTCGTTTTTTCGGTACCATTTATTCTCCAATCCTATAGTAGTATATTTTGAATTATCCCAAAACAAGGCGATATGTACAGTGGAGAAAACGTTATTCTTTCCCAATAAACGCGTTTACACAAAAACGTTTATTTCTATTGCAAAGAGTTTGGAGCCAGATCAGACGCCGGGTAACCCGGTGTCTGATCAAAACTGTTTGCCACTCAGATTAACATGAATAGTCAAGATTTGTCGAAAATTTGTTTTTTTCTACGTTTTAATGCGATGCCTTTGCGTTTCGTTTGCGTTTAAACGGGAAAAAATAACGTTTTCTCTCACTGTATCGTTACATTCTTGCATATGTTTTTAGCTGTCATCTTACAATGTTATACCATAGCATTCATTAAAAGAAAATCCACAAAAGATGCAAGAATGCAACGTGACTTTCTCGAATCTTTTATGGCATAATTTACAATAGAATACTATAGTGGTTTCATAGTTTCATAGTGTTTTATTGTATAATCAGGCCACCGGCCCATAAATAAATACATTAATACAGTATCAAAAACCATGTGTACAGTGAATAGTAACAGGAGTGCAGTGAACAAACATACATATGTACATAACAATCAAAAGTTATTGATATTACATATATCATCTATAAAGTGTTTCCAATAATAAATTATGTCCTTCTTTCAAATGCATAGTATAATATATGAACATTGCTAAATTCTTGATATCATTCTCATTTCCAGAAGACATAATAGGTATAAAGTTGTTTAAACATGAATGTCGTGCTAGATGATCTGCAATATATTTCGAACGTAGATCTTTATACAAGGGGCAAACCATGATAAAATGCAGTTCACATTCTATTGCCGTTTCACAGTACAGTGGAGAATCTGTTATTCTTTCCCAATAAACGCGTTTACGCTAAAACTATTATTTGCAGTGCAAACAGTTTGGAGCCAGATCAGACGCCGGGTAACCCGGCGTCTGATCAGGCTCCAAACTGTTTGTCACCAAGATAAACATGAAATATCAGAATTGTCCAAACGTTGTTCTTTTCTACGTTTTAGTGCTTTGCGTTTGCGTACGTTTGCGTTTAAACGGGAAAGAATAACAGATTCTCCACTGTATATGCAGTGTCTCTGGTCTCGAGGGATGCCGTACATGCCGTAACTTGGAGTGGAGATGACGTTATTCTTTTCTAATAAACGCGTTTGCGCTGAAAATATTATTTATGTCCATTGCAAATAAATGAAAGCTAGATGAGAAGCCGGGTAACCATGCGTCTTTTCAGGCTTCAAATTATTTGCCACTCAGATTACAATGAATAGTGAAACATTTCAACAAGTTGTCTTTCTGCGTTTTATTGTAATGCGTTTGCGTTTAGTTTGCATTTAAACGTTAAAGAATAACGTCCTCTCCACTGTATTTTGAAGACAAAATGTACCGAAAAATGGTTCGACAATGTAACGTTACATTCTCGCATATTTTTTCCGCGTTTTACCAAAATTGTAAATAGAAAATTGTTCGCCCAAACATGACTCTGTAAGAAAAGACTAGCGCTTACTCTACTATATGTATATTAGGGAAGTTTCATCTAATTCATCTCCTGAATTGAGTATTAATTTCTCGCCGTACCTTGAAATGTCCCCCATAACTGTCAAATGGAACTTTGTCGCAGTTTTCATTTGATGCCGGACATCCACGACTCATTTCGCCCTCTATCCTGATGTTACGTGTAAGTAAGGCAACTTCTCCCCGCATATCAACGCCACTCTCGATTTTTCCAAAGTGACGATATTCAACCTCATCTGGTAAACGAGGGAAACACCTTATATCCATTTACTTTATTTTCTTTTCATTATGTGATATTTTGCTCTGTTCGGATATATAGAGGATATTGAATGAGTGTGTTTTCTGTAGAGTATTTTTGAAAATTTTGAAACCGAAAATACACAATACATGTATATACACTGCGTCCGTCTGTAAAAGCGAGTACATTACATTGCCAACACGAAACGGAACACACTTATCTCGATATCAGATTTATTATCACTTATAGACCGATTTTATTGACCTGGCAGGACGGAGTTTCGGTGAGGACCATTGCATTTGAACTTTGGTGGTGGCAGCACGTTCGTTTTATTATCGGAATTTACCGTTGTCGTCTGCCGTTTGTTCTCAACTTAAATGCTATCGGACATTTTGACAGACGGAATATAGTAGCGAGTGACAAACAGCTTGAATCCAGATCAGACGCCGCGTAACGCGGCGTCTGATCTGGATTCAACCTTTTTGCAAATGTAAGTCAAATCTTAATTTCTCCTCCCTAAAGCAGCTCCCTCCGAACAACACATGTAATCTTTATCTCCCATTGAGTGTTGTTGTAGAGAGGTAACACTATATATACCCTTTTCACGTTGATATGGTTGCTTGCATAAATTGTGTTGCTTCAAGTTGAAAGTATCGGACGATAACGATATAATACGGAACTATACCTATCAACCCTAAAATCAAAATTAAATTAGTTTATCTTTGCCAAAGGCTAGCTCAGCCCTGCCAGGTGAATAAAATCGGCCTATAGAACGATTTAAAGAGTGAAGAAACAAGATACATGAATATGCAGTCTAGTTCGGGAATAGTTTGTGAATTGATATGTGTCGCTATGTCGTTACCAAATTCAAATGCTTGATAGTACATGTATGACCAAGCGCATGCGTTTGAACTGACTTACGTTGTGTTGAAATATTGCAATTGCGTATAGCAAAAGTCGTCTGTACGTACTCTGGTATTTTGTTCAGCGATTAACTCTCTAGATCAATACCTCACAGTCTTAGATGGGTGTAAATGAGGGGTTGATCTGGCAACTTGTCTCCTGGAGTCGAGATGTGACTACATACTGTTAAAGCGACTTAAAACCCTATATAAACAGCAACATTTTCTATTATTGAAGATAGGTGATCACTTTAAACACCTTAAAGTGCATTCTACTTTACTTTGCGTTCCAAGCTACCAACTGCTTGAAATAGAAAATACCGGCAATTCCTGTAGTGCATAAAAGTATTCATGGCTGAATAAACTGGAACTTTTTTTCTTCAGTGGAGAGATAAATTAAAGGCGTAAAAGCCTCTATATGGAGTAAAATTAAAAGATAGCATACCATAGAGGCTGAACGAGTAGTCGGTCAGAATCTCCTTAATCTTTCTTACTTCGGCATGAGAGGATCTGTAGTCAGTCGATGTCAGCAGAATTTCAAAACCTTTAAAAGAAATGTAGCACACATGTCATATTGATAATAGTGAACAAGACTTTATTCTTTCCCAATAAACGCTAAAATTAAAATCGATTGCAAACCGTTTTTAGTCAGATCAGACGCTGGGTTACCCGGCGTCTGATCAAGCTCAAAACTGTTTGCCACTCACATGAAAATGTATAGTCAAAATTATCAGTTACCATTTCCTACGTTTAGCTGCATTGCGTTTGCGTTTTGTACAGTGGAGAATGTGTTATTCTTTCCCAATAAACGCGTTTACGCTAAAACTTTTATTTCCAATGCAAACAGTTTGGAGCCAGATCAGACGCCGGGTAACCCGGCGTCTGATCAGGCTCCAAACTGTTTGCCACCAAGATAAACAAGAATTATCAGAATTGTCCAAAAGTTGTTCTTTTCTACGTTTTAGTGTTTTGCGGTTGCGTACGTTTGCGTTTAAACGGGAAAGAATAACAGATTCTCCACTGTATGCGTTGAAATGGGAAATAATAACATCTTCTCCACTGTGTCATTTTTCAAAATTTAATTTTAATATCTTTGTGACTCGTTTCTTGCAACGGGAGAGAACCGCCCTTTCTCCTTTAAACTGTGGCATTCACGTTTTGATTCATCAAATGAACACAACACGAATGTATTGGTTTGTCATGTTGGAACAGTTGAGAAGTCGTTATCCGTTCCCAAAATTAACGCATTTATGCTGAAATTATTACATGTAATTTAAATACAAACAGTTTGGGGCCATTTCAGAGGTAGGATAACCCGGCGTTTGATCAGGGTCAAAACTGTGTTCCACTCAGGATAAAAGAAATAGTGTAAAATGTCACAAACTTGTAATTTTCTACATTTTGGCGCAGTGCATGTGCGTTTCATTTGCATTTAAATGGGAAAGATAAATGTTTCCCCCACTTTAAGCCTGGCACAAAACGAAACGCTAAAACATTCAATAAACTTAGAAATTGTCAGCTTCCGCGAATACTCGTTTATGGAAAGAATTTCCCTTGAATAAGGCAAACCACAATTCAGACCTTTTACATGTAAGACCAAATACATTTAAACCCCTCTAACCCGGAACCTCTAAATACCGGAATTCTCTCTACACCGGACAAAAACGTTGGTCCCGTTTTAAACCCTTCCTAATTTTAACCCATTACACTATAAATATATCTTTTCAAGCCTTAAACATTCCTACAATGAAGAAAATACATTCATGAATATGTATCATCACAACTATTATCTATATTCTAGCAGATGATAGTTTAAAGAAGGTTGAAAGTAAAGCAGAATGCGCCTTAAGGCGCATTCTGCTTTCCTTTCAACCTGTTTTAAGTGATCAGCTATCTTCAATACTAGAAACCCCTGTAAACCGGACACCCCTCTAAACCGGCCATATATGTTGTCCCGAAACATGTCCGGTTTAGAGGGGTTTCACTGTATCGTCAATATGGTCCAACGATATCAATAAGACCCCCTTATCTGGAGCTCTGAATAATATAAGTATGTAACGGATATATAATGGTAATACGACTTTGAATAGGTACGACATTGAAATTGCCTGACATTCTCACCTGCTTCCCAGGTACTGATGTCGTCAGTGACAGTGACCACTGGATACCCTGTGTCTAAGGATAGAATCCTAAAATCTATGACAGAGAATAATTTCTTGTTGGGGTGGACATAGCAAGTGGAGGACAGCTTGTATCCAGCGAACGTCCAGGACACAATAGTAGAGGTGGCCTCTTTACTGATTAATGGGTCGTAGTTTTGAATATAGTCTCCACCTGTAAGAATATATTATAGTGAGAACATATTAAGTTAAATATAAGTGGTTAAAAAGGGGGAGGGGCCAGCGAAACGAGCAAGTCACTTCTTAACCACTAGGATTTCACTTAATATGTTCTAACTAACTTAAAATATAACTTATATTTTGAGTGGCCCAGGATAAATCGTTCTCACGGATCTATTAAACAAATATCGCGCGCTTACAGCACTTCACGCCCGGGTTTACAATATGTTCTGGTTGTAAAGTCGCCAAATATGGCAGTTTTTACAACTTTTTGCGATGAGGCGGTGTTATGATAGCGTGTGAAGGCGATACGCTCGAAAAATAACAAAATTCTTAATGATTAATGTCGTACTTAATATGGTGCAAGAGGCGGTTTGATTGATTAAAACTGTTACATGTACGTGTACTCATCTACACCCCTGAAATCTCAAAATGGCAATTTAAGTTTCTAATCAGATATTGTCCTTATTTTGACGTGGGGAATATACAGCAATATTACATGTACAACGGTGAGATGAAGACCTTGATCAGAGGGCTCCTGTAGGAGGCCACATGATCTTGGATTCCACTGTTTGCATTGGACAAGAGTATTCTTTACGTATACACTGTTTGGAAAGTACGCGTATATTTTGGCAATATAGGTCAATCGGTTAAAAACATATTAATACATTTAAACAAACAAAGCTTTTGAATTGCAACAGTCTGTACCTTTAACAAACATCATCGCAAACGCATCAAACTGTTCCATGTCACGTAACAACAGTTCCCCGCTGGACATACCAGCCGTGGTTTCTAAAGTGCTCAGTAAGCTCGAGACGTCAGTACTGGCAGAGCTTTGTGCCCAGAACTTCTGTATGGAGATAGCAACAAGTTGCCCGTCTGCTATGTCTGAAACAGAGAGAATTGAGGGCTGCCTTATGTTAACAAGCATTCTGCTTTACTTTCATCCTGCTTGAAGCTACAGTGGAGAAAACGTTATTCTGTTCTGTTTAAACGAAACGAAACGCAAACGCAAAACACTAAAACGTAGAAAAGTGCAACGTTTGGACAATTCTGATATTTCTTGTTTATTTTGTGGCAAACAGTTTGGAGCCTGATCAGACGCCGGGTTACCCGGCGTCTGATCTGGCACCAAACTGTTTGCAATAGAAATAATAGTTTTAGCGTAAACGCGTTTATTGGGAAAGAATAACGTTTTCTCCACTGTACCATCTTCTAGGATAAAAGTCCGAAGATTTCGGAAAAATCCGGAGACATGGCAGTAATGCGAATCAAAGAACTTGAAAGTCGACCTTTAGGCTGCCATTGTATCGTTTGCTTTATCCATTTCAACCCTAAATATCTCTTGTGGGTATTTATTGTCCATTTGGACTCTTTTAGAACATGCATTTTGATCATGTCTACTGTTGCATGTTTGATTTGACAACAAAATGCAATGCAAATATCAAACAGTGTAGACCATGCTCAGATGGCTCCTATAGGAGTCCTCTGATCAGGGTCTACACTGTTTGCACATCGAAAGGGTTAACCCTTTCACTGCTAAGAAAATAACCTTAACAGCTTGGATGGATAAGTTGGGTTTTACAACACTGTGACACAAAATTGGTCATAAGCGCCGATGAACAATGAGATGAGATCATGATGAGGTATCTTTTCAGGAACATGATTTCGGCGTATCTCATTCGCTGCAAAGCAGCGCATGGGATCCAAACCACCGGCCTGTCTTCCTTTTAGTTCTTGGTAGAGGGGATAATCTCAGTCAAATAAACAAAAACGTCCTCTTTTGCAATGACAATTAAAATTAAGTCCCAGAACACGCTACAGTTACTTTTATTACCTGACTCTCTATTTAAGTGATTATTTTAAGCATTTTTGACTGTTTTTCCGTAAAGATTTATCAGACTTATGCAAGGATGATCACTTTGATGACGTCACTATAATGTTTCTATTTATAAACGGCGTTTTGACGTCACCTGTGTTCCAAAAAATGCATATTGCTTTAAAATAGCGTAATTCGTTGGTAATGTGAGAAAAAGCATCTGTCACTTGTCGATGTTTAAGACAAGTTAATCTCAAATTCGTCTAGAATAAAAAAATTATAGCAAACTGCTGGCAATTCCAGACTTGTTTGAGATCAGCTTGTCTTACAGTGGAGAATCTGTTATTCTTTCCCGTTTAAACACAAATGTACGCAAACGCAAAACACTAAAACGTAGAAAAGAACAACTTTTGGACAATTCTGATAATTCTTGTTTATCTTGGTGGCAAACAGTTTGGAGCCTGATCAGACGCCGGGTTACCCGGCGTCTGATCTTACTCCAAGCTGTTTGCACTGCAAATAATAGTTTTAGTGTAAACGCGTTTATTGGGAAAGAATAACAGATTCTCCACTGTAAACATCGACTCATTACAGATCCTATATATCCCCAGTACACTCACTGCCAAGAGCTGTCTCCATTTTGTCGACTTCTGATTGTTCTTTTTCTGGGGTGTTTTCATTGTAGAAGTCATATACTTCGTAGCTGACAATTTCACCAGCTGCACTTACTACATACATTGTAGGCCCTTCCTTAGAATTCTTGTAAGTTGCTTTGGGTGATTTCTGTTCAAAGAGTAAAACAAATATTTAAAAGTAATAGGAAAACTTCGTCGATTACATGTGCATATTAAGAGTTGAAAAAAGATATTCGGCGGAATGAGTGGTTGAACTAAGGCTATATAGATGGGTGTGCAAAATTGAATTAAATTGAGGTTTTCAAAGAATATATATCTTGGATTGAAAAGCAAAAAATACAAGTATTCAATTGAAACAGTAACTTTTATTTAACTCATATCCTAGCTACTGGTAGGAGATCCTCACATTAATCTATTGTTCCATTCATAGAGTTTCTTGAAACAAACTATAGCATAAACAAATGTACAGATACAACAATCTACTGTACTTCACTCTTGTAAATAATGATGAAACAACACAATTGTGTTTAACTCACTTGAGGCTATTCATATATAAAATATTGCTTTTAATGTATGGCAAATGTGTACAAATAGTTAACAATTAAAACAAATTGGTTGTCAACAATTACGAAACACCTAGCTTCCTCTGTATATCTATAAATAGATTTCAGATCATATCTTAAAATAGAAGCATAATTTTGTCAACAGTGGAAATTCATCAGACCAGTGTAGTAAACAGCCAGCCTGTATCTCTAAATTTTACACCCACGGTCCACATCATGTAAAACTGTAATGGGACATAAACCAGCCTACAGCGCTCCAGATAAGAGTGAGTAAACTAAACAAATCACATTTTTTCACCTCTTTTAGCACCAAACCCTATGGTATTACCACTCATTTTGATTGTCTTGAAGAGACAATTCATATGTATAGTGACACCACAGGGTTTAATGCACAAATAAAGATTTTAAGTTTTGAAACAATTCCCTTATCTGGAGCCCTGGCTACTATCCAATCAGACTATTCAGTTTCAACAGGTGCTCTTAATTCTAAATTTCTGATCAAATATTATTGGTTGAAATGTGTGGCCAAATATAAAGTGTGTCTAAATAGAAAACAGTCAGCTCCGCCGAAAAAATATCAAAGTTTCATTTACTCTGCGTAGCAAACAGATTAGGGCCTGATCAGGAAAATAATCTGTGTTAACCCTTTCATGATCAACTTAATGGAGAGGTTTTTACCCCTTCACCGCCATATTGTCGTCCGCTTCAATATTGTTGTCTGCAATATTGTTTCAAAGTTAGTTTTAAGCCAGTATAACTGATGGACTTTCAAAACAAGTGGCAAACAGTTAAGACCCTGATCAGACGCCTCGTTACACCTGTTTGCAAATTTGCTTTATAACGTCATTTAGAGTGATAAACGAAGAAGAGGGGTCGTTGCTTAAAGACATTTCCTACATCCTTTGAGGGACTGATGGACTACCCCACCCCCACCCCCACCCCACCCCCAATTGTTCTCGATGGGCGTGAAGTAACTGTAAAAGCATGCAGCATAATCTTTACCAATCTCAGTTTACCTGGTGAGGACCATACAAACGCATACTCTAGAGGTTTTTCAATGGTTATTTCTAGCCAAACTATCAAATAAAAAAGTCTGGCCTCACATTAGACGCTTCAGTGGTTCTTTAGGAGCTTTCTGTTTTACTGTCATCTTGCTTTAAGCTGTCATCTGACTATTATACAATCAATTGACCCTTTTTCAGTGGTCTTAATGGAGAGGTTTTACTGTAATAAAATCTTCAATTAAAAAAATAAGGATATGGTTGATTGCAATACGTTCGCGTTTATGATCTTTTACATACAGCGTTTCTCGGAAAGGTTATACGAGTCCTAAGGCAACAATGTAGACCAAGACCAAAATAGTCCTACAGGATCCCTCCAATCAGACTCTAGCATGACTGTCAGTTTTTGATACATGTGTACATTGTACAACAACCCAAAATAGGCGAAAATAGACTAAACTATATTGGAAACTGGGAATGTTCATGTTCATTTAACTCGTTTGAGTCTTGCGTCCTATAAACAGGACATGGGCAAACAGGACATACTCAGATCAGACGTCACATAATGCGGCGTCTGATCTGAGGCTGTCCTGTTTGCTACTATGACTTTCTATAAAAAATATAATGAAAAATGAAAACCTAGATCAGTTATGCCTGAAATGAAAAATATAAGCATAGAAAAATCCATTACAAGTTTTACTATAATGCAATAAGTACAATAAAGGACACGTGCCTTGTGACTATATTTGACCTTCGAGGTGTCATCGGCAAACACCTCGTACCTTTCCAACGTGGCAGCCAGCTTCGTCCAGGGCAGTCTCGTAGACCCGTGGCAGTGAAAAATGCCCTGGTCTTTCACTGCGATGTATTTCTCGCCCTCCGGACCCACAAGTGATCGATCGGCAGTTCGTATACCTAAAAGTCATTTTCAGAAGTTTGTTATCCCTTTCAGATGTTCGACGATACAGTGGAGAATATGTTATTCTTTCCCAATAAACGCGTTTACGCTTAAACTATTATTTGCAGTGCAAACAGTTTGGAGCCAGATCAGACGCCGGGTAACCCGGCGTCTGATCAGGCTCCAAACTGTTTGCCACCAATATAAACATGAAATATCAGAATTGTCCAAAAGTTGTTCTTTACTACGTTTTAGCGCTTTGCGTTTGCGTACGTTTGCGTTTAAATGGGAAAGAATAACAGATTCTCCACTGTATCCTTGGTTACAGTGGAGTAAACGTTATTATTTCCAGTTTATACCCAAACGAAACGCAAACGCATCACATTTAAACGAAGAAATAGATAACTTTTCGACAAATCTGACAATATCATTTAATCTGAATGGCAAACAGTTTGTAGCCTGATCAGTTACCCGGCGTCTGATCTGGATCCAAACTGCTTACAATGAAAATAACAGTTTTAGCGCAAGAAAAACGTTTTCTCCACTGTACATGTTTGAGTGTTTTGGATGACCAGAGATCGTGTTTAAGTTTTTGATTGGTCTGCATTAAAGAGAATACTAAAATCGGACCAATAAAAGGTTTCGTAACGAATTCAGACTAATCTATAACGTTTTTAACCATGATCTCAGGTCAATTTAAGATACAACTGGTTGGTTTGACAATTGCTCTTTTACTATTCGCTTGCGAAATGCATTAACCCTTAGCCTGCCACTCACGACTATAGCTCCATATGCAAACAGCTTGGATCCGAATGAGACGCCGAGTAACTCGGCGTCTCATCCGGATCCAAGCTGTTTGACACTCGGACAACATTTTCAGCAATTTTGAGCAACTTTGAAGCACTTTGAAACTTGAAGCAGACGAGAAATATAGCAGACGACAATTTATTTGGCGGGCTAAGGATTAATATTCATACAAGTACTAAACTGTTTGCAAACTCGATTGCAGTTGCCTTTGTATGTGAAAGTATTAAAATAATAAAAATTAGTTTCAAACAAATGACGATGCAAACAAACAAATGACGAATCCTTTTGCAACTAGTTTGTACCCTGATCAGACGTTTAGGTGATTGGCATCTATTCATGCTACACACTGTTGGCATTGGGCATGTTACATGTAACTCTGTTGCTGCCAAATTTGTCGAGATATTTTACCCCATTCACCATTCCATCGTCGTCTGCTTCAATTTTGTTGTTTGCAAGACCATTTTAAAGTAAGATTCAATGTATGATGACGTAAAACATATCGATACGAGTGTCAAAAATTTTGGTACTTGATCAGACACCGCGTCACGCGGTTTCTACACCGCGTCACGCGGTGTCTGATCAGAATCCATACTGTTTGCAAACGCGCTTTTGCGTCATTTAGAGTGACTGATTAACCTCTCATAACCAACACTTCTACTTAAACGTGTTTATAGTTTAACATTACCATAACCGTTTACTCCACAGCCTATTTCTAATATTGAAAATAGGTGGCCATTTAAAGCCGAATGAGCTTGTTTTAAGTTGCAACCTGCTTCATTCTAAAAATATTTGTTATGAAACATAATACTGTATGTAACTGCTTAAACTGGAACTATATTCTTCTATGGAGGCCTACGTTAGAGGCAAACAAAACCATAATATGAATATCTTGCACAACGTACTCAAATTTATACATTTCAATCCTAAACACTGCTAATATTTCATAACTACATAACTTTTTCATAGCTTCATCACTATTTCAAATTTGTGTTATTAGTTTTAGCCTACGTGTACCTCGAAGGACGATGTTGACATAGTCTTCGTGGGGACAGTCTTCACTGCCAATATATAACGACGCGTTGTCTTTCACCATGATGCCCTTGGTCATTATAGTGATATCAATGCCTTGATTAAACACCAGCTTCCCAGTTCCACTGACAGTTATAGTGTTGACATCAACTTGTGTTTGGTCCAGCAGAATAGAACCCGTAATCTCAACATCCGATGATTCCTGAAACAGGTTTCCTTACATATAAGCCCTTATGCAGTCAAGACTCGGTACTTCGAACTCGCGTTAGTTCAAACATACCCATATTTCAAAGTTAAAACGTGGCATAGCCACGTTTTAACATTGGAATACCGGTATGTTCGACTTAAGGAAGTTCGACTTATCGAAATGAAACTTATAAAATACTGGTTTGATCGATTTAAGCGAGTTCTATTTAGCGATACCACTCCATAGTAATGATTTATACATTTACTTTTAGATTTAAACAGAGCTCAAGACCCGAGACCAAATGTGAGTAGAACAAAAAGTGCAGTGGGGCTCTATCTGAATTGCTCTACATCTGCCTCAGGGATCAACCATAGAATAAACCAAAGTACATAGACCAAATTTATCTATCCCATATCAGAATATACAAATCAAAGTTTATACTGAGTTTGATTCTTAATGCTAGCTGGGAGTTAAACAGAATGAGACCTAAGGCCCATTCTGTCATACTTCCACTCCCCATCAATATGAAAATTTAAGCTTTCTTACGGCGACATGTACGTAAACTAGGGGCTGGCTGAAAGAGAACCAGAAGGCTCCTGAGGGTGCAGTCGTCTCCTTTCGGCCTATCATCAGTGCTTGTCTGGTGGAATGGTTAAAGGGAGGTACCACACACATGATGCAATGTAAAATTTTGTTATCTCCCTCGGTTATATGCTGCTCTTTGATTTGTTTCTAGTCTACATATTGGATGGAGAGGCAAGTACAGTGGTACACACATATTGTCTAAAACATCAGAGCTACAGTGGAGAATCTGTTATTCTTTCCCGTTTAAACGCAAACGTACGCAAACGCAAAGCACTAAAACGTAGAAAAGAACACCTTTTGGACAATTCTGATAATTCTTGTTTATTATGGGGGCAAACAGTTTGGAGCCTGATCAGACGCCGGGTTACCCGGCGTCTGATCTGGCTCCAAACAGTTTGCACTGCAAGTAATAGTTTTAGCGTAAACGCGTTTATTGGGAAAGAATAACAGATTCTCCACTGTATATGACACAATGAGATAGCTTTCCTGCTGGTATTGCACTAACCGGGAAAGTTGAAAGACTAGTATGGTAAAATATCAGAGTTTCTGATATATAAATAACAACATTTAAATAAAGACACCGTTGAAATATTAAATTAAAAAGTATTAGTGGGCTAGCCAGCAGCATAGTCGAGGCAGAGTAAGCACACAAAACACGAGCAAAATTTGGAGCGAAAAGATCGTTATGGTAACCAGATTCCACCTATAATGAGTTCGTCATGATAACTATTTTACAACGTGTATAAAGAAAACTTGTGGATGGGTGAATATTTTGCTGCATATTGTACAGGGGAGAAAACGTTATTATTCCCATTTAAACGCAAACAAAACGCAAACGCATCGCAATAAAACGTAGAAAAAGATAACTGTACGACAATTCTGACTTTTAATTTTAATCTGAGTGGCAAACAGTTTGGAGCCTGATCAGACGCCGGGTAATCTGACTCCAAACTGTTTGTAATTGAAATAATAGTTTTAGGGTAAACGTGTTTATTGAGAAAGAATAACGTCTTCTTCACTGTACGTCGACTTTCTCTGGAAGACAAGTTATTGAACCTTAGAGACGAGTATACTCGCTGTTAACAAATCATACAGTGGAGAAAACGTTATTCTTTCCCGTTTAAACGCAAACGTACGCAAACGCAAAGAACTAAAACGTAGAAAAGTACAACTTTTGGACAATTCTGATAATTCATCTTTATTTTGGTGGCAAACAGTTTGGAGCCTGATCAGACGCCGGGTTACCCGGCGTCTGATCTGGCTCCAAACTGTTTGCAATGGAAATAATA
The DNA here is from genome assembly GCA_922989275.2 of Gari tellinella. Classification (NCBI taxonomy): domain Eukaryota; kingdom Metazoa; phylum Mollusca; class Bivalvia; order Cardiida; family Psammobiidae; genus Gari; species Gari tellinella. The sequence continues at coordinate 56,512,322 of OV277866.1, forward strand.
GTTTTAGCGTAAACGCGTTTATTGGGAAAGAATAACGTTTTGTCCACTGTAGTTTACATGTACCTGTGCAGAGTACATGTCCTATGCAAACATTGCAAATGCTTATCAGAGGCTTCCTATAGGAAAACTCTGATCAGGGTCTAAACTGTTTGTTATATTGTATTATTTTTTACAAACCAACCCTTGGTAGTCATAAATAGACATGATTTAATTGGAAACTGGAATTGTCAATTAAACATTTCAGGGGTGAATGAGTTACGTTGAATTCTCAATTATGGTCATTTGTTTTACACTGGTTTCCAATGTGTATTCTCAAAATATTTAAAAGCATTTATGTATGAACATAGTGGATATCCTGATCAGGAAGCTCCTTAAAGATTAATCTGATCTTGGCCTACACTCGTTCCATACAGTGGAGAGGACGTTATTCTTTCCCAATAATTATTTCCATTGCAACAGTTTGGAGCCAAATCAGACGCCTGTTAACCTGGCGTCTGGTCAGGCTCAAGCCTGTTAACCTGGCGTCTGGTCAGGCTCAAACCTGTTAACCTGGCGTCTGGTCAGGCTCAAACTGTTTGCCACGCAAATTAACACGAATAGTCAGAAATGTAAAACAAGATGTCATTTTCTACATTTTATTGCAATTCATTCGCATTTCTTTCGCGTTTTGACGGGAAAGAATAACGTCTTCTTCACTGTAGTACAAATGAACTACACACATGTACAGTAGAGAAAACGTTATTCTTTCCCGTTTAAACGAAACGCAAACGCAAAACACTAAAACGTAGAAAAGTGCAACTTTTGGATAATTCTGATAATTCTTGTTTATCTTGGTGGCAAACAGATTGGAGCCTGATCAGACGCCGGGTTACCCGGCGTCTGATCTGGCTCCAAACTGTTTGCACGGCAAATAATAGTTTTAGTGTAAACGCGTTTATTGGGAAAGAATAACATTTTCTCCACTGTACATGTAAAAGTTTGTAAGTAGCGCATATGCACGCCATTAGAGGTTGGTGGGTTATTTTGACAGATCATAACAAAGCTGAAACTTTTCAGGAGTCAACAGTCTGAGAAAGATTTTATTAATGCTGGCCAATGACCCCATAGCCTGTTGCTAGTTTTTAATACAGGTGACCACTTCAAGCAGGTTGAAAGTACAGTTGAATGTGCATTGAGGAGCATTTTGCTCTACTTACAACCTGCTTTATAGAGAGAGACTTGCAACCAAATTTAGCATTAAAATAATAATTTCTGCTGAGATAATGGAATGCCAGGGATGCCGTTTCTCCGGATTTTTCTACGTATTCGGATTGTTTTCCTTGCAGATCGTTTCTTAAAACAGGCTGAAAGTAATTAAGGCGCATTCTGCTTTACTTTCAACCTGTTTTCAGCAGTCATGTGTCTTCAAAACAAGAAACAGACTATGTGGTAAAGGTGCAATTACATGTAGTAAAATTGCATCTGAAAAATTGAAAATATGTAATCATAGGATTTTTATGATTAACTTATGGCAGCCCTGGTGCCCGTTTTACTAAACAACTTACGCAAAATTTTAAATTTTAATTTAACTTTTTTATTATCACTTGCTATAAACAGCAAATAGACAGATCAGAGGACGCGCTTATAGCGCGTCCTCTGATCTGGCTATTTGCTGTTTGCAAACGTTTATGATCGAAAAATAAGAGTAAAACGATTTTGACTTACGCAAATATTTTGCGTAAGTTGTTTAGTAAAACGGGCCCCTGGAATGCAATTCAGGACTATCACTTCTGACTTACTGTTAGTCCAGTATAGGCAGTAGAGAAAGCCGTCAGACCCGACTCCTGGTGAGGACACGCCCCTTTTGAATGTTTGGCCAATAAGCCCACAAGGACTGCAATCAGCCAACGCGACAACATTGTGCTGAGGTAGAGTCACAGATCTGTAGCCTGAAACTGTTTAAACAATTAAAAATATTGGCTCAATTGCATTTTCTGATACACATTTACAATTGCAAGGATGTTCTTCTTGATCAATGAACGGGTTCATACTGAAGATATCATAATAGTGGAGAAGTCGTTATTCTTTCCCTGTCAACGCGTTTACGCTAAAACTATAATCGAACACCTGGCGTCTGATTAGGCTCCACACTGTTTGCGACTCAGATTAATACGAATAGTTGGAGTTGTCTAAACGCTGTCTTTTTACGTTTAATTGCAATGCGTTTTCGTTTCGTTTACGTTTAATCGGGAAAGAATAACGACTGCTCCATTATATGCCCTTTGCAAACAATCTGGAGCAGACGCCTGGTAATCACCTTAAATAAAACAAAATCATTAGATTTTTTCAAAAGGCTGTCATTTTATACAGTTCATAACAGCCCATTTGCGTTTTGTTTAAACTGGAAAGAATAACGTTGTCTCCATATTAATACATTTTGTAGTTACAGTGGAGAAAACGTTATTCTTTCCATATAAACGCGTTTACGCTAAAACTATTATTTCTATTGCAAACAGTTTGGAGCCAGATCAGACGCCGGGTTACCCGGCGTCTGATCAGGCTTCAAACTGTTTGCCACCAAGAAAAACATGAATTATCAGAATTGTCCAAAACTTGCACTTTTCTACGTTTTAGTGTTTTGCGTCTGCGTTTTGTTTCGTTTAATCGGGAAAGAATAACGTTTTCTCTACTGTACATGTAAGTTTGTTTCTTTCAACAATAGAACCTGTTTGACACTATTTACGATATCACGTTGGTTACTTTTCCTTAATTTCAAATTTGAGAAAAAGAACAACAGACGACAATTGTGTAAAGCAGATGACGTCATGGCAGTGAAGGGGTTAATGTAACTGTGTTATCACACGTTTCCTATCTTGTTGCATATCCCTTTGATAAAAATGGACTAATCCAATATATAAACATGGAAAAATCCACTGGGCGTAAATGGGTTATACAAGGGATGCCTGGTCAAAATAGTAATTTTCATTTTTTTTATATTGAAATTCCTATCAGCAAACAGTGTAGACTCTGATCAGACGTCGCATTATGCGGCGTCTGATCAGAGTCTATACTGTTTGCCTATGTCCAATATATGGGATTGTGGGCACAAATGGGTTAAGTTTGAAACAAATTGTAGTATTAATATATCGCATCGCATTAAAATTACGAAAATTACAACCTGTTGACAGTTTTGACTATTTATCTAAATCTGAGTGACAAACAGTATGGATTACCGGCGTCTGAACTGTCTCCAAAACTGTATGCAATGACAATTATTTGTTTTAAATTCTTTCATAAACGCGTTTATTGGGAAAGAATAACAATATGTTACATTTTCCCAACAAGGTTTTTGCACATCAATAACTAATACAGTAGAGAAAACGTTATTCTTTCCCGTTTAAACGAAACGAAACGAAACGAAACGCAAACGCAAAACACTAAAACGTAGAAAAGTGGACCACTTTTGGACAATTCTGATAATTCATGTTTTTCTTGGTGGCACACAGTTTGAAGCCTGATCAGACGCCGGGTTACCCGGCGTCTGATCTGGCTCCAAACTGTTTGCAATAGAAATAATAGTTTTAGCGTAAACGCGTTTATTGGGAAAGAATAACGTTTTCTCCACTGTACATATTGTAACAAGTTTGAAACCAGTTCAGACGACTGTTTTTGGAATCTGATCAAGATCTAAACTGTTAAACTGAGATTACAATAAATCAATGCATTGAGAGTGCGAAGCATTGTATAAATAGGAAACACTAGACTTCCCCCGCGGAAGTATTACTGAACTATAATAACGCAATACGAATATCATAATTAATTATGACAGGTGCTTACCCTTCATTCGGATTTAAAAAACAAAAGTCATTTTTCATAATTATTGCATTGATTGCGTTGCGTTGTTTAAATAGAAAATGATAGAACTTCCCCTAGGTAGAATTAACCCTTTACCTCATAGCCTGTTTCTAGTTTTGAAGACAAGTGACCACTTAGAGCAGATTGAAAGTAAAGCAGAATGTGCCTTAAGGCACATTCTGCTTTACTTTCAGCCTGCTTTAAGCTAAAATATGCAAGGCTATAAGAAAAAATTGTAATGGTAATTGCTCATGAGGGTATAAACTGGAACTATTTTCTTCAGCGGAGGAATAAATCAAATACGCTAAAAGTCGTCTCTATGGGGGGAAGGGTTAATGCAATATGTTATCAATAAATAAACATGTAACAGTAACTCGCCTTAACCAATATATAAAAACAAATGCCCCTTGTATAATTATTGCACTGAGATTACGATGCATTGTATAAATAAGAAATACTAGGAATATGTTCCGTGGTAATATTAATGCAATAAACTATCATTAATTTTAACAGGTACTTACCTTAACTCAAATTATAATAACGTGCTATTTATTTACTGCATTGATGTTGCATTGCTTTGCAGAAATAAGAAATAATAGAACACTCTCCGCGGTACCGTTCAAGCAATATAATAATGCAACATAATATTATCATTTACAATGTAACAGGTACTTACATACTATGTCGTTGGCAACAAATCGCCGCTAGAGACGACCCAGACATCTTTTATACCAGATTTGGTACCAGCTGCCTCTGATATGCCTCTATATGGCTTCAAAGGGAACAATGATTAGTAAGATTAAATTGATAAACTGTTTGGGACAACACTAATAAGTACATCAAAGGGATAACAAACACTAGTTAGATATAAATTAGTCTACAGCGACGTACCATACGGTCGAACTTCAATCATTCAAATTCTCTTAGTTCGAACTTACTCGTAGTTCAAAGTTAAAACGTGGCATAGCCACGTCTTAACTTTAAAATACAAGCATGTTCGAACAAAACGATTTCAGTCCAAAATTATTGGTACAAATAAATTGTTATTTCTTATGGGCGATCTCGAGTTATCAAGGGTCAACAGTAAATGTATATAATGCATATCCCCTGATGAAGACGTAACTGTCGAAAGCGCTCGGGAAATATATATTTAGTTAGAACATTGCAGCACTGTAAGAGTAAATTATATTTCAACCATATATATGATTAATATACATGTATATAAATAATTAATATATATGGTTGAGATATAAGTTACTCTTACAGTGCTGCAATATTCTAACTATAGATATGTAGATACAGTGGAGAAAACGTTATTCTTTCCCAATAAACGCGTTTATCCTAAAACTGATTTCCATCGCAAATAGTTTGAGCCAGATCAGACGCCGGGTAACCCGGCGTCTGATCAAGCTCCAAACTGTTTGCCACCAAGATAAACAAGAATTATCAGAATTGTCCAAAAGTTGTTCTTTTCTACGTTTTAGTGCTTTGCGTTTGCGTACGTTTGCGTTTAAACGGGAAAGAATAACAGATTCTCCACTGTATACAGAGGAATATACGTATTTCTTCCCAAAAAATGCGTTTGCGCTAAAACTATTATTTTAATTGCAATCGTTTGGATCCAGATCAGACAACGGATAACCTGGCGTTTTATCAGGCTCCAATTTTGGTTGCCAATTATATATAAAAAAAATTAATAATAAAAATATAAAAAACTGTAATTTTCTCCATTTAATGCAACGCGCTTGCATTTCGTTTCCGATGAAATGGGAAAGATTAACGTCTTCTCCGTTGTAATGAACTAACGACGCCTAGAAGTTTCAGCTGCTTGATTGCAGTAAAACAGTCATTACGCAGGCAAACGTATACATGTGTTACACAATACAATACGTTTTATTCGTACAGTGGAGAAACTGTTATTCTTTCCCGTTTAAACGCAAACGTGCGCAAACGCAAAACACTAAAACGTAGAAAAGTGGACCACTTTTGGACAAATCTGACAATTCATATTTATCTTGGTGGCAAACAGTTTGGAGCCTGATCAGACGCCGGATTACCCGGCGTCTGATAAGGGTCCAAACTGTTTGCAATAGAAATAATAGTTTTAGCGTAAACGCGTTTATTGGGAAAGAATAACGTTTTCTCCACTGTACATATCTACATCAGGCCCAAAGTGTAACATTTCCACATAGGTTACTAAGATTTGTGTGGTATACACATCTTACATCGACTTGTTTACATCTTTAATCTTTATATACATGCGTTCTGTACACTTAATTAGGACGAGAAGATGTTTCCTACGCAAACAGTGTAGACCTAGAGTAGAGAGTTTATACCAGAGGCTTCAAATCAGGGTCTGAAACGTAAGTTTTCTTACAATGTATTGTAACAACAATCATACATGGACTACCTTTTTTCGACAACAGGCATTGTCCACTCGCGATCGAAACCATCGACGGCCATTGATTTCTTTACTGAACTCATCACAGATATGACGCTATCCAGATATGGAACATCTCCTTAACGAAATAACGTATTTAACGTATTTACAGTTTCGGAGACTGTTGCATGTCTGCAAAACCTGTGCAAATGTTCGATATGCTCTACATAGAATGCTCTAAATGCTTTTGATGTGCTTGACTGTGTGTATTTCTTTTAAGTTCATGATTAAGCCTTCTTCTCCATAAGTATCTATTTAGAACGCCACCCATCAACAAAGTTAAATAACCTGTTTCACTTTCTTAAAATATTAAAGTATGTTCAATAAAGGGTAGCCCTTGGTCAGGCAACTAATAAAGAAATTGTCTGAGCTAGTACTACTGTGTTTTAAAAAGCGTAAGAAGACACGGCTATGGAGTTGAGGGGCTAAATATGCTGACTGTACTTTTAATGTTTAAATAAAGGCCGAGTGGTTTAATTACAAGCATCTCAACGACTACCCGTATTCGATTGTTAGATAAAACACTGGTATTAATTTATTATTTCGAATCTAACACATAATTTAACCTCAATTTGCACCGAAGCAACGGCGCTACATTTCTTGGCGTACGCATTTTCGAAGCCAAATGACGTCACGTTAGAACGTTTAGCGCGTGAGTTTTCTACTGAAAATTCGTACACTGAGACGGTCCTTCTTCGCGTATATAGGGGTGTGGGCGAGGTGTGTTAGAATTAATGTTAGAAATAACAGCAAATGTATTGTAAATATAAGAAATGAACTGATATTTTCGGCGTTCAAGCGAAATAAACGACAGAAATTATCGGCTAATTTACAATGAATCGCTCGCGCGATTCATGGTATTTGCCGATAATTTTCTTTCTTTTACTTCGCTTGAACGCCGAAAAAATCAGATTATTTCTTAAATAGAATTTATCACAATGGCATCCATTTTAAAATCAAATAGGCCGTATATTCGGTTCACTTGCAAAAAAAAGAACAATTTTTCTTTGGTATGTTGAGTGATAGTAGGGTTGCATATTTTAGGTTTGAAATGAAAGAGATCCATCCCTTTGTTTTGAATTTGCCATACTTTGTAGCAGTCAGCAACAATTTGAAGAAAAAACAATCCAAATATAACTGCCACAATGGTAACATAGAGGTGTGCATTATTTCAAAAAGTCCTATAGCCATCCATACACATATGGAACCAGATTCATTAATGAGTACATGCAGTTCTAGTATGTTATTAAGATTACAGTTCTAGATCTACCCATTGCTTCTGAATCAAGAGAATATGTTTTCTCCCCAGGCATACAGAGTGCTGTAATTACATCTGTATTAAATGGTTGATTTACAATAGGGCCTTTCTACTATTGTGTAGTATCTTTATTCATACTGACTTGTATCCTGCATTTCCAATTAATTGCTTGGATATTAAATGTATAAACTGATATATGTATATAAAACATGTATGTTTGCGATTCATTAGAGGCAATACGCGTGTATACAAACATACCCTTTTATAACTGATGTAGATATTTGCATTTATCTATAACTTGAATTAGCTCTACAGAAGGAATGGTTTGGTGGTATGTAGGATGATGCAACCTCAAGAGTTGAAGCTAAAGACATGGCATTTCACTTGAAGCAAGGCTTCCTCAAATTGCAGGGTTGAATACATACATGCCATTTTGAAGGTACTTGGCCGGCAAATGTCAGATTGCAGTCTGGGAGTCGCGTTGTGATATGTACAGTTCTTAGTTGATTTACTTGGGCCAAATGTAGTTGACCAAATCATGTCAGGGAAGAAACATGGTAGAGCTGTTTGCATGCTGAACCTGACATTACAAGCTCTGTGACAAGTGCTACTCCCACTGTTTCTTGAACATGATCCCACCCTGGAGGCTAGTATGCCAGAAGAAACCAATGATTTCGAGGATGTCTTAGTGAGTAGCTTGGCATCTGGAACATTTCATGAGGAAATTGACTCGTTCCTTCGGATGATTTGCGCCGACAACCTGCTGGGCGCGACATATGCAGCAGATTGTTGGCACCATCTGCTCCATACTAGGTGAGACAGATTAGCCCAAAGTGACGGCATTTAATTGGGAGCTGCACCTAGATGCGTTCAGGATGATACTGTCGTTATTTTTCCATACGATCATAACGTTTATGCGAGTAGAGGTTCTGAGATATGTCAGAGATGACCATACTCCCAGACTTATCTAAGGTCGAGTTCAAATCAGGCAACTTAAATGTTATTAATTATTCAAGCCAGCCATTAAATCAAGTAGGCCTAGATCACAGTCAAGAATGGTTAATGCCACTGGTAAGACGTGGTGACATCTTAGAAATCAAAAAGACAATGTCTGCACTTAGTCAATTGACATTGTCTTCTTACAACCTAAGAAGTCAGTTAACCCTTTACCCCATAGCCTGTTTCTAGTTTGAAGATAGGTGGCTACCTAAAGCAGGTTGAAAGTAAAGCAGAATGTGCCTTAAGGCACATTCTGCTTTACTTTCAGCCTGCTTTAAGCTATAATCTGCAAGGAAACTGAAAACAATTCTTATGAATTATATTCATGACTGTATAAATTGGAACTATTTTCTTCAGCGGATGAATAAATTAAATACGCTAAAAGTCGCTTCTATTGTGGAAAGGGTTAAGTATATAGACTCGCAGAATCTTCAAGTGAGAAAACAATGACATGTACAAACATAATGACAATGAATCATGTACAGGGAGATTGAAACGAAGTGATACAGTGGAGAATCTGTTATTCTTTCCCAATAAACGCGTTTACGCTAAAACTATTATTTGCAGTGCAACCAGTTTGGAGCCAGATCAGACGCCGGTTAACCCGGCGTCTGATCAGGCTCCAAACTGTTTGCCACCAAGATAAACATGAAATATCAGAATTGTCCAAAAGTTGTTCTTTTCTACGTTTTAGCGCTTTGTGTTTGCGTACGTTTGCGTTTAAACGGGAAAGAATAACAGATTCTCAACTGTACAGATGAGGCCAACATTGCCAATGCACTTCTGAGTGGAACCATATTTGTTAAACCAACAACTGCACAAGATATGCCATTGCAAAAATAGTCAACAAAGATATAGCAACTACAGACATACCGGATTCATTACTTGAAAACCCTTAAAGAGCAAACAACTCTCAAGTTCCTTATGCAAATGAACAATAGCTTTCCAGGTGTACATGTACCTCCTGAATACCCATTTCGTTTAACTTGTTAAACAACCCGCTGTGCCATACTTTATCAAAATCAGTCTTTACATCTAAAAAGCATGTATAAAGTCTGCTGTTGTTTTCACTGCAAAAATAAGCACATTCACGCAACAAAAATAACGTCATAACACAATTCATATTGAGCGTGTTCACCTGAGACCCTCGAATCGACCCGAGTTCCTCAGGTTACAGCTGAACAACCCGTGTTCGTACTCGAATGACGTCAAATGACCTCTGAACCGAACTCTAGGCTAACCCAGTCTCTGCGCAGGGTTAGTCGAGTTTCAAAATGGCGTCCGAAAATGACAACGCAAAATCCCAATAGTAATTTTTTTAAAGCTAAATACCGTATAATTTACGCATGTATAAGAGTGTTTTAATGAACAGTCCTGTAACCATGCTATAAGGTAACAAATAGTTAGCCTAAGGTTTCATTATTCGACATTATAATCATAAAATTGCCATTATTGGTCCGGGTTGGCGTGATTCCCATGTTGTTTTAGGCCGTAATTTGACCCATTACTTACTCGTCTGAAGGGTTTGTCGTTCTGCTGAACGATGCGTGCGCATTCGGAATTTAGCGCAATCTTACGTCATTTGATCAACTCTACTTGACTCGCGAGTCTCAGGTGAACACGCCCATAGTATGGCATTATGGTTAAGTTTACAGGAATACAAAACTGTTTTGTTGCATTCAATTTGAAACAATTTGATAAGGAAATATAACAAAGATTTATGGCAATAAAACACCTATTTCTATTTCAAACTACATGTATGTGGAGGAAGACCAGAAGCCGGATGATCAGACTCCATGCTGATTGCCACTCAGTTTAAAAGCATTTTATCATTTTAATGAGATACGTTCGCGTTTCGTGTGCGTTTAAGCGGGGGGGGGGGGGGGGGGGGGGGGATAACGTCTCCACCACTATACGACGAGTGTAAGAATAATCGTACACAACTCTGGTAAACTAAGTAAACCCTTGTCATTGTTATGTTACAGTGTATGTGATTTGGTTAATACATTGTTTATATTCTAACAATATCAAGGCTACCATAATTTGCTCATAAAAATCATAAGATTTCCAAATTTTCAAGCGCGATTTTAGGAAACGTACCCTTTAGCTGTCAGGCTTTATGACATTAACATAAAGATCCAAACTGTTTGACAACCATATCCGAGTTTGTTTGTTTTTTAAAAATCGGAGATTTCGGAAAAATTCGGAGATAAGGCAGCTCTGCAATATCTTGTTAAGTTGTAATGTGTGTTTGTATATTATGTATGTAACGAGAAACATTATATTAAAGTTACAATAAAACTTTGACTCTTTAGTCTTTGTATAATACCTTATTTCGTCCCGTTCAAACGCAAACGCATTACAATTAATACAATACTAGTAAACAAAATGACAACATTTGGAGATTCATTTTAATTTCAGTGGCAAATAGGTTTGAACCTGATTAGACGCGGGATTACCCGGCGTCTGATCTGGCTCCAAACAATTTTTGTCGTTTAAAAAGTTGTTTATGCATAGACACGTTTATTTGGGAGAGAATAACACTTTCTACACTCTATAGGAATCAGTTGTTGCGAAAATCTCTTCCAATCACACGGAATATATGTACAAATGAAGTGATCTTATCTACTATTTACTGGAATGACGACAGAACTGTTTATGTCAACAGTAATTAACCCTTAGCCCGCCAAATAAATTGTCGTCTGCTATATTTCTCGTCTGCTTCAAGTTTCAAAGCGCTTCAAAGTTGCTCAAAATTGCTGAAAATGTTGTCCGAGTGTCAAACAGCTTGGATCCGGATGAGACGCCGAGTTACTCGGCGTCTCATCCGGATCCAAGCTGTTTGCATATGGAGCTATAGTCGTGACTGGCAGGCTAAGGGTTAAGTACATCAAAGTATCAGCATATATATTTCAATCCCTTCACTACCATTCACAGGGTTCAGTTGAATTTACAAACAGTTTGAATACTGGCCAGACGCAGATTCACTCGGTGTCTGATCAGGATTCCTAACTAGATGACACTCGTACTGATGGTTATTTTACCAAATTACATTAAATCTAAATGCTAGCAATAACATCGGGTGTTAAGCTTTGAAACAGGCGATAACGCTGCATTAAGGGTTATTATTTATAATTACTACGCGGTAGTATCTACATGTATGAGGTGGACATGCTATAGAATCAGAAACATTGCAATATACAGTAGAGAAAACGTTATTCTTTCCCGTTTAAACGAACGAAACGCAAACGCAAAACACTAAAACGTAGAAAAGTGCAAGTTTTGGACAATTCTGATAAGTCATGTTTTTCTTGGTGGCAAACAGTTTGAAGCCTGATCAGACGCCGAATTACCCGGCGTCTGCTCTGGCTCCAAACTTTTTGCAATAGAAATAATAGTTTTAGCGTAAACGCGTTTATTGGGAAAGAAAAATGTTTTCTCCACTGTAAACAACGAGTATTAATCATTCACAGACAGTATTCAATCGTTTTTCAACATGCATCTCTATCACAGACTGCAGTACCAAATGCCCAGATTCTTGGCAAAACTTATCAAGTACAGGTTGTAATCAAATTAAGGCACCGATTAAACGTAAAAGTCACTTTATTTGTAGAGTATATCATGGAGTATGTTGTTAAGTCTATCAGAAATAAAAGGAAAATAGAGACAAATCTTAGAACTATTCCGACTACATGTAGTTTTAAAGTAAAGCTGATTAACCCCTTCACTGCCTTACCCAGAGTGCAAGAGTAATTTGCAAACAGCTTGAATCCTGATCAGACGTCGCGTAACGCGGCGTCTGATTAGGATCCAAACTGTTTGCCACTCATTTTAACATCTCTGATATCAAAACAGAAAACAATTATTTTTTAATTGATGACGTCACGGCAGTGAAGGGGCTAATAATTTGATTAATTTCAAAATCTATTGCAAGTAAACACTGTTTACAACCACCACTACATGTATCATCAAACCACTGTAAATAATTACATGTAGTCTATCGTCACCATTATAAGAAACTGTCATTTTCTAAATTTTATTGCATTTTGCTTTTGGCTCACTTTAAGCGGGACATAAAACGTCTTCTCTACTATATAGTTTGTTTAAACAGATTTTATTTCGATATTGTACCGAAATAGGATCGGGCTACACGTGCACTGCATTTAGAGGCAACGATAGGGACTACTTCGTCTGTATCGCAAAATGCGGTACATCGCTATATGCGGATTATTACGTCGTATAGGTAATTTGGTGGCTCTGGAAACTAACGTTTTGCCAAATATCTCATTTATCATACCAATTTGAGAAAAGTTGTGAAAAAAAGTTTCATTTCTCCCTTATACCACTGCAAAAATGAATTTTCACAATTTTCAGAACTTACAATAGAATATATTCTTTTCAAAAATGCCATCTTGTTAGCAGTTTCTTTGCTAAAAGTTTGGTGGGAGGAGTGGAAGTGCCATTAATTTACGAAAACAGAAAAACACATGGTTTTACTTACTAAATTTACTCTACAAAGGTCATGTATCCATCTATATATGGGTAAATCACATGCCTTCGCAATATTGGCCTGTGAATCTCGTGCTTTGTCCACTTCATTTAAAGCCGCATTGTGCTTTTGAGAAACCTGCATAAAACGGTTGTTTGGGGTCCCATTTGAACTACGTGGGACGTGATTCTTTCACAAAAACCGGTTTTATCTAAGCAATTCGCTTTTTAAATTTTATTTATAATATTTTTGTGCTAGCACCAATTAAAAAGCCTCCCTTGTGAATGGAAAGAAGGACAACTCTGTAAATACAGGGCTCCAGATAACGGAAGTATTTCGAAAACTTAAATCTTTATTTCTGCTTTTAAACCCAATGGTGTCATACTCATTAAAAGTGTCTCGAATAGACGGTTTAATCAGTAGTAACACCATAGCATTCGGTGCTGAAATGAGTGAGAAAATGTTAGATTGGTTCAGATTACTGTCGCTTACATGTCTAGCTGGAACATCTGGATAACCCTTATTCTGCTGCACAGGCGTCTGCTTCGACATTGTCGTCTGCAAAATGTGTTCAGTTTAGATTTATGCATTGTTTTAATTAAACAAACCTTAAGACGAGTGTCAAATAGTTTGGATCCAGATGAGACGCCACGTTACGCGGCGTCTTTTTAGCTTCAAATAGTTTGTAAACTCCGTAAAGTAGGCACAGGGTTAAACACTATGAGATTCAATAACAACGTGTACTTATCTTTCACTGTGGGTAAACGGTCAAATAAACCTATAGAGAATGTATACCTTGAGCTTGCTGAAAATGACTGTTTCAGCCTTGTCCGCTCTCTAACTCAAACATTTCTTTTTGGATCTTCACCAACCTTGCTACAAATGTTTATTAGTATAGAATCTAGGTCAGGTTCAATAACTAGCAAAATCGCATAAGGCATGTCTGAGTTATTGCTGAAAAATGCTGAAACAGTCATTTTTTAATACATAAAGGGCAAAAACTCAGATATGCCACATGCGATTTTTGTAATAATCAAACTAAACCTAAATTTTATATACTTAAACATTTTCAGCAAGTTTAATGAATATCCGATAAAAACTGTATGTGTTAGAGTGCAAAAAGTGACTGAAACCGTCATTTTTCATTAATAAACAGGCAATAACTTAGATATACCTTATGCGCTTTAAGTAGTAATCATACTAAACCTTGATATTATATCAATAAATATTTTCAGCAAATTTGGTGAAGATCCAATAAAACGTATTTGTGTTAGAGAGCAAACCTTGCTGAAAACAGTCATTTTTTAATACATAAAGGGCAAAAACTTAGGTATGCCACATGCGATTTTAGTAATAATCAAACTAGACCTGAATTTTATATGAATAAATATTTTCAGCATGTTTGGTGAATATCCGATAAAAACTGTTTGTTTTAGAGTGCAAAAATGACTGAAACAGTCATTTTTTTATAAATTAACAGGCAATAACTCAAAAACACCTTATGCGATTTTAGTAGTAATCAAACTAAACCTTGATTTTATATCAATGAACATTTTCAGCAAGTTTGGTGAAGATCGGATAAAAGATATTCGAGTTAGAGAGCGGACAAAAAAGTGTGATCGTCTAACTGACTGATGGATCAACCGTCGAAGGTAATTGCGGTTGCACACGGTGATGTTGACTCCGGCTGTATCACGTGATACTAAGCCGTGTGGTAAGGTTTATGGCAGACGCTCTATTTTCGGTTTGTTATGATTTTAAATCGCCCTTTTTGGTGATTTAGGTCCGTCTTCATCATTTCATAGATCAGTTTGGCCCATTAGAATGTTCAAACATTATTATTAACCGTTATTGTATTTCAGACATTATGAAAAGGTCTGAAAACACAATGGGACTTTCAGGATGTCGGCCTGTCTTTTTGACATGATGAAACTTCCGAAAATATTTAATATGGCGTAAAATATAATAATTAACAAAACTAATTTTCGGTGAATGCATATGATCATACAATACTATTTTCGCGAAAAAATTGGGTTCTTTTACCGTACGGGACTTGTGAATGTTTTTGTCCGATGCGTAGTTTACAGCATATCGTCAATATTGGTAGCTTCGGACAGTCCGGTAGCTTCGGACACTTTACAAAATACACAAAATGGAACACATCCAACCGCTTCAGCATGCCAGAATTGTGTCAAAACTTTGGAAAGAAAGGCATTTGACTTTTGATGAAGAAAAAACTAAGATAATTGACTGTTTCATAGAATTTGACTGATTGAGCATACATTATCGTAATTACGGTAATCATACTGCAATACAAAATTACCGTTACATACCTACAGTCAAGTTTGTCTTATTATAATAAGCAAATGACTTACATAAATGTTTTTTCCTCTGACCTTTGTGTGTAAATAATAAATATCTCGTAGTATCCTAAAAGTGACCTAAAGTTTCAAACGTGACGTCACAATGCTTCCTACGACGTAATAAATCAGATCGTCCGAAGGTATCAGAAAAATTGCTTAGGGGGTATGTTTGTTTACGGTATGGCAGTCCCGGATTTACCGGGGGCACAGGGGGCACGTGCCCCCCGGTACCCCCCCCCCCCCCCCCCAGCTGGGCCGCCTTTTTTTTTTACTTCCTTTTATATTTGTTTTTACTTCTGATTAATCTAGCTGTTGGCGTGTGCCCCTTATTTAGCCCCATTCGAATCACACCTCTGGAAACTACAGGGGTTCCATTAATCAATGTGCCAGGCGACACACGTTTGGTAGTGTGTCCAATACATTTAATCATGGTTGATAAGCGCTTGAGAGTCTCAGCTATATCTACCTAGCAAGCGTTTTGGTGAATTGGATCATCGTTTTAACAGGTCCCTCCCTATCTTGGCAGACGAAATGTGGTTACTATGGAAATGAAAGATCTTATATAAGGAAAACTATAGATCACGCACTGTTACCGTATATTATAAGTCTGCGACCATATCATCGTCAACACTGGCTACAGAAAGATGCGTAACCACAGTAACCTAACTGTTACCCCATAGCCAGCTTCTAGTTGAAAGGTGACTATAATTTCTTCAGTGGAGGAATAAATTAAAGGCATATTTATGGGGAAATTGATTAACCCATTACCCATTAATTACGCTTTTTAGTTTTTACACCTTTAGATGATTATTTCACTTAAAGCAGACTGAAAGTAAAGCAAAATGCCCCATTTGGTTGCATTCTGCTTTACTGTCTAAGTGTTCAATTTATCTTCCAAACTAGAAACAGGTAATGGGGTAACAGGTAAACAACTTTAATATAAGTAAAAATGTACTGAACTTACATTTAATTGGACTTGTTTCGTTACGCGTTTCAGGAGAGAAAGAGTTAAGTTTTAAAATGCACAGAGTTTATTAGATTTCGTGACGAGTACATTTTGTCCTTTGCAAACAGTGTAGACCCAGACCAGAGGGAATGTTTAGCCATGTCCTTAGAAACAGGGGGATGGGGGGTGGGGGGGGGGGGGGGGCACGGGACCCCCCCAATATTTTGCCAATATTAGTAGTAAAATAAACTTGATCTTTATGTAAGTATTTTACCCATTTTGAATGCGTGAAACACCATCAGAACGCACCAGAGACCATAAAGGAATAAAAAGTTTTCCGAAGAAAGCATTCCCTCGGAATTTCCTGTTAAGAGTACATAAACAAATCCGAGTGGGTAAGTGTATATAGTCGAACATTTTTATCCTAGATTAAATAATTTATGTTTTGTTGAGTCGAATACACGAGCCGCCCTTAGAACGTACCTAAGACCATCTAAGAATAAAATTTCCCAGGGGGAGCTTGGGTCTGCACTGTTTTTGTAATGAAACCTCGTTTTATAATGTCAAAAAATGGACTTGCCGTAATTTGATATTTGAAAGAGAATGGGTTTTTGCAAAACCTGTGATGAAGTGTACACGGTCCAGATCAGATGGCTCATAAAAGAGCTCTCGATCAGCGTCTACACTGTTTGTCATTTTAAATAATATATTCTCAAAACAATTTTTTCATAGTGGAAACTGGAATTATCCATTTGGTGTTTTAAGGGAGACTGGTATGTTTGAATATATTGCAATTTAATTACAGTGTGTTATATAGTGACAAGAACTCTTGTCCAGTACAAACTATGCAGACCAAGATAAGGGGATTCGTAAATGAGCCGTCTGGTCAGGCTTCGTTTTTTTTGTCATGTTGTATCTGAATATGTTATCAGCGTAATAGTGACTTGAAAACCTTGTTCTGTTCAAACTGTGTAGACCCAAACCAGGGGGTTAATAAAAGCTCAGAGTCTGCACTGTTTGACATTTTGTAAGAAATTGTAGAAAACAACCTTTACCAAAGTAAACGAGAGCACCGCAAATGGTATATAATACGCCCACTAGCAAAGAAATATATATAACTTTATCAAAATCTATTCCAATTTGTAGACACTAGAGCATAAGCAATACATGTACTAAAATAAAACCTTTTCTAGCATATCAGAGTACACCGAGGGCAGATAACTCTTGATACAATGATCCAATTTCAATAATAATCAAAAACTCTAATAAACTTATACTTCTATGATTATACTGTGGGCAAATATAATCAAAATCCTTTCACAACTGTAGTTGCTTTAGTGGTAAAAACTGTTAAATAAGCCTTTAAAGCAGATCTGAGTACATCAAGGGCAGATAACTATGTAACGACAAATCAAATGAACCTTTAATTTCACTCAGCTTTAGATAGATCCTTCCAACAGTTTTCCGAGAAAACTCCGGAGAAGCTTTTTATAGCATATTTGAGTATATCAAGGGCATTTTACTCTGTAACGACAAATCGAATGGACCTCAAACTTGACTCAACTTCAGATCTTTATGCATAGAACATGTGTGTGAAGTTTCATTAATATCCTAAAGAATGCTTTCGGACAAAACAAATGTTGACGGACGGACGAACGAACGAACGGAGAGGGTCATGCCAATATACTACCACCTTTAGAGATGGGCGTATAAAAATGGAATTGTTTAAATTGGAAAATGGATTTGATGTTTCTAGGGAGAGTCATTCAAGGTACACTGTCATTTTGTGGTATATAGTAAGAACAGAACCTTCAATTTAATAGTAAAAATGGGCACGACATATATTTAATCAAACATTGAAACTGCCCATTTGATGTTTCAAAGGAGAAAGAGTTATGTTGGAAAATGCTAACAGCGTGCTAGTAGAAAACTTGTGATCAACAGAGTAGACCCATATCAGAGGGTTCATAAATGATCCCTCTGTTCAGGGTCTGCACTGTTTGTCACTATACAGGCCGTATGAATGGTATTGTGATATCCCTCGAGGTTTGTTCGCAGTACCTTTCTGATACATGCTTTAATTGTACAGCTGAAATTTGGTTTACACATTGTTTTGATGAACTGCACATTGAGTGTCATTTTGTGCTCTAATACGCTCGTATTGTAAAAAGCAAAACTTTTAATCATAGTAATTTCTGGACATGGCGTATAATTTTATTAACCATTGGCTTTGTCCACTTGGCGCTTCAAATGAGAATAATTTAAGTTTGTATGGGCCAACAGTTTACCACGGTCCAGTGACTGGAAACGTGCTCTGTACAAGCAGTGTAGATCCAGACCGAGACCCAGACAGACTAGCATCAGCACTTTTTGTCATTATACGATCGTCTGACAGGTTTGATGGTGTACATCCAGGTTTTCCGCACCTTTCTCATACATGTTTTGACATATATGAAGCTGAATTTTGTAATATGCACTGCACATTGAGTTTACGTGTTGTCACAAGTCATCAACTTCTGTCTTATAATACCACTTTTGGGGTGTTTGGATATTTACATCATTCTATTGATGTAAACTTTCTTCTTAGAATGCCCCCAGAATGTATCTTTTTGGTGTTAACTTAAAAAAATGTCCGACCCTAAATTACAGTTTTCTGAGAATCGATTTTTCTTTTTCTCAAGTTTACGTATAAATCTTCTTTCTGTCTTATGAAACCACTTTTTTGGGTGTTTCAGAGGGATGTTAACATCATTCTGGAATGCCCTCAGCATGCACCATTTTGATGTTAATTTTAAAAAATGTCCGGGGGAAGCCCCCCGTACCCCCCCCTATGGGAGGGGTGGAACCCCTCCCATACCCTCCCCAAGTGTGCCCCCCCACTCAGAAATTTCTGGTTCGGGCCTGGTATGTACGCATTTTTTAAAATTAATTTGTTGGGTTCTCTGTTGACTATTTTAAAGACTTTTTGTTGTGTTTGCGTTTTGGAATAAAAAAATGTTACATTCATTCAATGTGTAAGTACGCATGCGCGGATAAACGGTTTAGGTGTCCGAACCTACCCCAAGCCAGGCTATACCGTTTTCATAGGTAGGTTCAACAGGTTGCACTTTGTTACTTCCGGTTTCATTTCCATTTCTCAGAATAAAAGTATGAAGTGTTCATTGAAGTATGATTTTATTATAAATTTTAGACAATTCACTAAATCAAATGTTTTTTGTTTTTCTTAATAAAAAAATCACCCAAAAGTGAAAAAATGAGAAAAATAATAAAATGGTCTAAAAAAATTATATTAGATCCGGGACCCTTTGTTTTTATTTGCTATTTCACTAAAACTTTACGTTTGCAGGGCAAAAATAAAAAAAAAATGTAAAAAAAAAAAGGTAATAAATTTGCTACATAATATAAATCATAGGGCAATTTCACTGTGCCTTAATCTCCCATTATAAAAAGTGGGTGGTGTAAATTTTACTCCTCTCAGTTAAATGGCTCATTTTTTGTTTGATCTAGACAAAACATTATTTTCAGGGTTTATTCTTACAATGGTAATACAAATTAGGACATTTCTTGTACGAATAGTTTGTATAAATACAGATTGAAAAAACGTAGTTAAAAAAATTTGGAGTTTTTGTGAAGCTTCAATTTTAGTGGGGGGCGGGGGGGGGGGGGGTAGTTTTGAAAAATCTTAAATGTGGGGAAAAAGGGCCGGTACCCCCACTTTTTCACCAGTTTTGTCATAGAAACTAATTTTACCATCTTCATTCAAAGTTCTTCACGCAAGAATGGTTTGGTAATTACTTTACATTTTTTACATACGGTTACTTTTTAGAATTTGCAGTTGCAAATGATCTAGTGATAGGCAACTCCCTATTCAAGAAGCATCCCAGACATCTTGCCACAAACCAGTCAGGAGAGAGTTCTACACAGATAGACTACATCCTGTATCGACGCAGCTTCAGAAAGCATGTAACAAATGTGAAAGTCATCTTAGGCGAAGAATGTGCATCACAACATAAACTGGTCATCTGTGATTTCAAGGTAGAGACTCCACGCAAAATCAAGCGAAAGTTCAGCCCCCGTATAAAACTGTGGAAACTCAAAGACCCAGACACAAAAGCAGAGTTTGCTGAACTTTTTGCCGCCAAGACAGAGGATACCAGATCCTGCAATGTGGAGGACCTATGGAAAACACTGAAAGATGGCTTAACTGAAGCTGCAACAGAAACGTGTGGCCTTTCATCCAGACACCGATGGCGAAAGCAGACCTGGTGGTGGAATGACACTGTAGATAATGCAGTACAGGAGAAGAGGCAATGTTTCAAGGCCTGGAAGGCTGGAGGCAGTAGAGAAGCCTACAACATTGCAAAGCGCCTAGCCAAACAAGCTGTTTACTATGCCAAGAATGAGGCTGAAAAAGAAGTTTTTCTGAACATCAACCCCAAGTCAGGAAACATCTACAAACTGGCCAAACAAATGCGCCAAGACAACCAAGATGTGAGTGGTGAAAAACCAGTCAGGAATGATGCTGGTGAGCTTGCTCTTGATGATGAGGCCAGAAAAGAAGCATGGAAACAACACTATGAGCGCCTTCTTAATGTGGAATTCCCCTGGAACCCTGAAGATCTCTCAGATGAACCCCCAGTTGAGGGCCCAAGTGCACCAATTACCACTGAGATGATTGAAAAAGCAGTAAGCAAGATGCGAATGGGTAAAGCTGCAGGACCATCTGGTGTTGTCGGGGAAATGCTTAAGCCCACAGGCAAGGCTGGTGTAGCCCTAATTAGTGACCTCGTTGCAAATGTTGTGCGCGAGGAACGTATCCCAAGAGAATGGGAAGAAAGCTACATCATGAGCATTTACAAAGGGAAAGGTGACGCACTGGACAGGAGTAACTACCGAGGCCTGAAACTGACCGATCAAGTCATGAAAGTCTTTGAGAGAGTTGTGGAAAGTGCTATCAGACAGCAGGTCAAGATTGACGAGATGCAGTTTGGCTTCATGCCAGGCAGGGGTACCACTGACGCTATCTTCATTATCCGACAGCTGCAAGAAAAACACCACTTGGCAAACAAGCCATTGTTTATGGCTTTTGTTGACCTTGAAAAAGCCTTTGACCGGGTTCCAAGGAGAGTCATTTGGTGGGCTATGCGGAAACTAGGGGTTGAAGAATGGCTGGTACGGACCGTACAAGCAATGTACAACAATGCAAGAAGCCGTGTGTGTGTTGGCAATGACTACAATGACGAGTTTGGTGTTGGAGTAGGCGTCCACCAGGGCTCAGTATTAAGCCCTCTGCTTTTTATCATTGTCCTGGAAGGATTGTCACGGGAATTTCGCACCAGCTGTCCCTGGGAGCTCCTCTACGCTGATGACCTGGCTATCATTGATACCTCTCTAGAAGCACTGACTGAGCGACTGACCATCTGGAAGACAGGAATGGAAAAGAAGGGGCTTAGAGTCAACATGAACAAGACCATGGTAATGATATCTGGTCCCAACCTTGACTCACTGAGAAGATCAGGAAAATACCCCTGTGCAGTATGCCTAAGCGGAACAGGAAGAAACTCAATTCTTTGCTCATACTGCTCAAAGTGGGTCCACAAGAAATGCAGTGGAATCAAGGGAACACTCAGACCTGATCCACAGTACAAATGCCCACGCTGTGAGGGTTCAGCCAGACCAACAGATGGTAGGCCTATGGCAGAGGTAGAGGCTGGAAATGAAAAGCTCAATGTCGTAACAGACTTTTGCTACCTTGGTGACACACTGTCGTCTGGAGGAGGATGTGATCTTACAGCAATAACACGCTGCAAATCAGCCTGGAAAAAGTTCAGAGAGCTCCTCCCCATATTGACAAGCAAGTTTCTGCCATCTGCAACCAGAGGAAGAGTCTACTCAGCCTGTGTAAGGAGTGTTATGCTATACGGATCTGAGACATGGGCTGTATCAGCAAATACACTCAGGCGTATGCAGCGAAATGACAAAGCGATGATACGATGGATCTGCCTGGTCAAGTCAGATGAAGATGTCCGGTTTGACTCTTTGTTAATGTAACTGCACATAAGAGGCGTTGTGGAGACCCTGCAATCAAATAGGTTGAAATGGCTTGGCGATGTAGAGAGAAGCTCTAGCTGGATCTCTCAAATCAGATGCCTGAACATCCCAACACAGCGGGGTCCAGGTAGACCAAAACTATCTTGGGAGGACCATGTAAAACGAGACCGTGAAGCTCTAGGGTTGGAAAACATCAACCCACAAAACCGCCAAGCTTGGGGACGGAGACTTCGTTCCAGACTGGACAGCAAGGCCTCACCCTTATAAGAAGGATTAATCAATGGCCTGGTTAAACGAAACTGGATGATGATGATGATGATGATGAGGAGCACCTACTCCCTTAAATCTAGCACAAATAAATACAGTAAAACCTCTCTATAACGACCCCATAATTACATTAAATGAAATGTGTTTAAGACAGGTGATTGCCGAATGCAAGGTGAAAGTATAACAAAAGGTTCCTTAAGGATAATTCTGGGGGGTTCACCTTGTAAAAGTCTCAAAAAACAATCTCAACGTAATTTGCTAAAAAGGCACTTTTACCAATGTGAGGACCATCATAAGAGCATACTACTGCAAGTTTCAAATTATAAAAGTGTTACAGGAAGAACCATTAAAGCATTCTTATTTGAGAACAATTATATAAAGATATTTAAGTACAAATTGTGGAAACGTCCCATGAATTGAGGTTTAATTTTAAAAAAAGGCCAATGTCAACCAGTAAAGCCTTGGTGAAAAAGAGGAGGAACAGATTGTTTAAGGTCAAGTAACATTCTAATTAACCTTTATCCTGCCGATCGCTACTTGATTAAAAGTTGCCATCGGTGTAGATCGAGATCAAACGCTGAGTAACACAGCGTCTGATGTGCATCCAAACTGTTTGCAAATATGTGTCAATCCGTTTGGCTCGAAATCAAACACCGCTTTACGCAGCGTCTTGTCTGGTCAAAACGGATTAAAACTCACTTGATGTGGAAGTTTTGTTTCAACTTCAAAATGAAAAACACTCCTAAATTTACTTTTTTGCACACGACATTTGCACAGCAGACAACATATTCGGCGGATTCAGGTTTAACCTATTGTTTGAAATCATCTGTCATACGTATAAGTACAGTAAAATATATGTGTTGATATATGTTCGTATTTGCCACAGGTGACTGCAAAAAGCGAGGTGACAGTAAAATAGACAGTTCTTTTAGGAGCTTTCTGCTATACTGTCACCTTGCTTAAAGCTGTAACCTGTCTTTTATACATCCAATAGCTTTCGTTTTAGTGGTGGTTATAAAAGGGTTTACTGTTTTGATGCAAGTTTGATAGCTAAACATTACATTGACACATACAGTGGATAATCTGTTATTCTTTCCCAATAAATGCGTTTACGCTAAAACTATTATTTGCAGTGCAAACAGTTTGGAGCCAGATCAGGCTCCAAACTGTTTGCCACCAAGATAAACATGAAATACCAGAATTGTCCAAAAGTTGTTCTTTTCTACGTTTTAGTGATTTGCGTTTGCGTTTAAACGGGAAAGAATAACAGATTCTCCACTGTACCCTCAGCCTAGTATTATGCAGTGGAGGCTGTTCCATTAATTGGTCTTACAATAACATTGAACAAATTACAAAAGATATTTTCTGTTTGGTATTATGTGCAAAGTTTGGTGATATTTGATGTTGTAGTCAAAGAGATATTAATTAACGAAAACGTAAATTTCCATAGCTACCAAACGACCTAAAACATGCAATATGCAACATCGTTATCAGTGTGACCATACCACGTGGGGTATATGGACGATGTGAACCACTGCCGATGTGAACTTAGACGATGTGAACCGGGTTTTTGGACGATGTGAACCGGGTTTTTGGACGATGTGAACCGATTTTCAGGACGATGTGAACCACCCTATTGGACGATGAGAACCAACATCTTTTTCAAAATAAAACGACCCAAGTCTTCTTATATGTTTCCTTGTATTAAACAATTCTCCTTCAAAAGTGAAGTATTCCCATCAGAAATATTTACAAGCATATTTTTAACGATATTAAATCGGCAGAAGCTTTTGATGTTAATGAACGGCGCACCGATTAAAAAATTTGACAGCTTGCATAATCGTGATAATCCAATGTTCTTTTGATTGGATGAGTAAATGTTTGAATGAAATTTGATTGGCAATTGTGTCATGATCTCTGATTGGTTTTATCAGAGATTAAAAACCATGTACATTGCTTATCTGTTTGTTTGAGTGTCTTAAAACGTTACCACGGTGTTATTGTATATCAAATTTGGAACTGATAAAGTGATTTTTGTGCCGTTTTGATATAAATAATTGTGATATTCGAACGTTATAAAGTGATTATTGTGCCCTTTTTTAATATAAGTATCTGATATTAGAAAGTGATAAAGTGACTATTGTGCCGTTGCACAAGGATATGCGATTTGTGCATAGTTTGTGGTAAGTGAGGGAGCTGCAGCAGGCAATTGCCTGATTCATGCGACAGATGACAACACGGGACATGTAGTCGCTAAAATAGGGTAATAACAGGTCAATGAACATTAAAAATTATACATGGTTTCCAATTGTTACGTATAGGTTAGAGCATGTTTATTTCATACTACGGAATATAGTCCACGAGGCGCGGGACGCGCCGAGTGGTATGAAATTAACATGCTCTGACCTATTTAGCACATGGCTTGGGCTCGAGAAAAATAACAATACTCTTCGTTTCTGCTTTTTTGTTTTAGACGAAAAAGTCATTTTATTTGTAATATTTTACAAAAATTGAAAGATTATTTCAATGTAAAGTTTGAGACCTAAAGCATGTTTATTCGCGCGCAACCATGGTATAACCTATTTAGCACTGGCTTGGGCTTGAGGAAAAAAAGAAATGACATGACCTTTCGTTTCTGCCTTTTGTTTTTTGACGAAAAAGGCCATTTTAATTTTAATGTTTAACAAATTTTGAAAGACTATTTCAATGTGAAGTTTATTGAAGTACTATATGTATAGGCACTTTTCATTTGCAATTGTCTTTAAAGTCTAGGTCTCACTGTTCATTTTAAAAATAAAATATGAAGTCATCAAGCGTCTGTCGTTCCCCTCTGATCTCAACAATTTTTTTAAAAAGACAATCTAGGCATTTAGATCCCGTTTTTTACATCTACAGCTAAAATGCATATACATGTACATGTATCTAGATCTAGCGGGACGGTACAGACCTAGATATATTATTGTTACTGTGAAATTCCTGTATTTCTTCACCTTAAATCCTTGATATTTTGTTTATTTCACTTAACTTTCGGTTATGGTATTTATCGTTACGCCTACAGAGCAGGCTAAAGGTTTTTGCAGTCGCTGGCTCGGAGGATATTGCTAGGATGTTGATGTCAATTACCTTCAGATGACAGAAACGTGGACTATATTAAATAGTCCATGGTTTTTAAAATTTACGCGATATAGTCAACAGTTTTTGAGGCCCGTGATTGGTCGAGAGCTCCAAACCATGTGCTAAAAATAAATCACTTATATTAAATAAACAAAAAATAGGTTCACATCGTCTTTTGGGATGGTTCACATCGGCGGTTGTTCACATCGGCGGTGGTTCACATTGTCCCTAATTCCCCACATGGTATTTGCCAACATTAGGCCTCGACTGAACATTGAAACAACTGTAAGCATTTTATTTTCCAGCCGATTTTAACGAAACGTAGCCTATGCTATGGGGAAAATTAAGTTCTTTACAATGATGTTAATAAAGTTGTCACCAGATTAATACATTTTGCCTAAAGCCTGGACAGCTGTCCAGAAAATGTAAAGTGCTATGATAAAACAATCTGTTAACCGGGGTTGGAGATACATATCACAGACCATTAGCCCAGATTGGTCGACACTCCATCAGTACAGTAAACCACCTTTATTACAATCACTTAGTTAATGGTGGCAGCTTAAACAATGTGAAATTAAAACAGAATGCTCTAATAGTAGTTGTCTGTTTTACATTCAAATTGCTTTAAGCAGCCACATGCCTTAAAATCCGATAAATACAGTGGAGAAAACGTTATTCTTTCCCAATAAACGCGTTTACGCTAAAACTATTATTTGCAGTGCAAACAGTTTGGAGCCAGATCAGACGCCGGGTAACCCGGCGTCTGATCAGGCTCCAAACTGTTTGCCACCAAGATAAACATGAATTATCAGAATTGTCCAAAGATTGTACTTTTCTACGTTTTAGTGCTTTGCGTTTGCGTACGTTTGCGTTTAAACGGGAAATAATAACAGATTCTCCACTGTAGCACACATTAGTGGTCGTAATAAAGGTCTTTTACTGTATATAGTACATGTATTTGTATTGATGATGGATATCGAAATGTCCAAAATGACTAATGCAAATGTAGAATACAGCTAACTCTACAAATAACCAGTGTGTCCATACCACGTGGTATGTGACTTCATTTTTCAGTACCACTAACTGGGTTTACTGTACTAATGGAGTGTCGATCAATCTAGGGTAATGGTATGTGATATGTATCTCCGACCCCGGTTAACAGACATACAGTGGAGAATCTGTTATTCTTTCCCGTTTAAACGCAAACGTACGCAAACGCAAAGCACTAAAACGTAGAAAAGAACAACTTTTGGACAATTCTAATATTTCATGTTTATCTTGGTGGTAAACAGTTTGGAGCCTGATCAGACGCCGGGTTACCCGGCGTCTGATCTGGCTCCAAACTGTTTGCACTGCAAATAATAGTTTTAGCGTAAACGCGTTTATTGGGAAAGAATAACAGATTCTCCACTGTAGCACAGTAACCTATATGGGAAATGCGGAACAGGTGTTATGTAGCAATAGGGCCTACATTTCTGCCAGGTTTGTGTGCACTTTATCGCAATATATTTGCATTTTGTTTGCACGAAAAAGTATTGCGTATTCACCATTGTCGTACATGTATTATTAGTGAAAGGGGACTCTTAAAACATTGTAAATAGTGTATCCCTGAGTCCATTCTCACGTTTCCTCGTAGCATCTGGTCAGTGGTTACTCATCTCTCTCTCTCTCAGTCTATTGCTCTCTCCACCCTAACGTACTTTCAAGCAACCCTCTCTCTATGTCTGTCTGTCTGTATGTCTGTCTCTCTATGTCTGTCTCTCTCCCTCTCCTTGTGAATCTTTTAGCGGATGGTACAGTTGAGAAGACGTTATTCATTCCATGCAATAAACGCGTTCTCGCGGAAACTGTTATTTCCATTGCAAACACTTTGGAGGCAGTCAGACGCCGGGTAAGCCGTCGTCAGCTGGCTTCAAAATGTTTATCTGTCGAATCACTACGCATTGTCAGAATTGTCAAAAAGTCGTCATTTTCTAGATTTTATTACAATGTGTTTGTTTCGATTGCTTTTAAATGGGCAAGAGCAAGCCTTCCCCACTGTAGTCCCGTCATTATGTACATTATGTAGGGCATTTTACCTACCTGTACAGTGGAGGAAACGTTATTCTTTTCCAATAAACGCGTTTACGCTAAAACACTATTATTTCCGCTGCAAACAGTTTGGAGCCAGATCAGACGCCGGGTAACCCGGCGTCTGATCAGGCTACGAACTGTTTGCCACTCAGCTTATTATCAATAACCAGAATTGTCAAAACGTTATTTTCTACATTTTAGTGTTTTGTGTTTGCGTTTCATTTGCGTTTAAACGGGGAAAGAATAACGTTTTCTCCACTGTACTGGCACAAACAAACAAACAAACTCCAGCCCAGGGCGGTCAACTCTTACTGTGCATAAAACGTTATTCTTTCCCGTTTAAACGCGTACGAAATGCAAACGCATAGCAGTAACACTTAGAAAAGGACACCTTTGGACAATTCTGACTTTTCATGTTGATTTGAGTGGCAAACACTATGGAGCCCGATCTGATCTGGCTAGTTTGCAATGGAAATAACAGAGTAAACTATTTCTTATTGGGAAATAACAGTTTCTACTCCACTGTAAAGTACTGCACGCTACGATCGATTTTCTGACTATGCTTGTCAACAATTTGGATCCAGGTCCAAGGTTATAATGCGTTTGAGCTGAGTCTGAGTGTGTTGTCAAGTATGTGATTGGTCAGATTTGAGCCTGGGCTCAAATCTGACCAATCATTTGCTTGAGAACGACCTTAGGCTCGTCTGAAAAGCTTTATAACCTTGGACCAAGACACTAAGCTGCTCGGCGTTTCATCTGATTTCAAGTTTCTTTCACAGTCTGGTAATATTTTCTGGCAGATAAATGCAGATTTATAAAGTCTGGAAATTGTTGCAGACAACAAATACATGCTAATTGTTAACATATTCAATCCTATCAACAGGTATACTCTTCATTCCGTAGCAGTGTACCTGTGGAGAGTACTCTTGCCATGAATGCGGACAGTGTAGCACCTGATCATAGGGCATTTGCTGAACCCTCTTATCAGTCTTCATTGTTTGCCATTCTGATATATATTGTTTAAATCAATATTTAAAAGGAATCTAGTCAGACATGAGCTAGACGTACATGAACAGTAAAACCTATCTATAACGGTCACTAAATTGTGTTAACTATTAGGTGTATACGACAAGGGATAGCGAGTAATGTGACAGTAAAACAGAAAGCTCCTTAAGGAACTTTCTGTTTTACTGTCACCTTGCTTTAAGTTGCCATCTGTGATTTATATAATCAATTAGCTTTCGTGTCAATGGTCGTAATAGAGAGGTTTTACCCTATAATATACTGATTAACGTGGGGTTGTTGCTGTGTGTTTTTTTTTTCAAGGAAAATATGCAGACATATTCTTTGGCAAAAACATAAAATTGTCTGGTTTTTGAAGCTTTTCATTTCATTAATGCTTCATAAATGTCTCCCAAGACTCCCCTTAAATGAGTCTCCAGTGTTGTAGAACTGGACACCCCTAGAAAAGGTATGTCTACACTTTCATTTTGGCCAAGCTACGCCCCTGTATATTAATGAATGTATCACATAAACATTTTGAAAAACTATTAAGTCAACTGAATCCGTAGTCTGTAGTCTCTCCGTCCATGTATTTTCCGCCAAAAGACGTTGTTCATAGTAACGTCATGGCAAATTACGTCATTTGGCGCCCTGCGTCATGCAGCGCTTGTGGACGAACAGGTAGGACCAGAGCCAAAATATTGATATTTCACTATCATTTTTTTAATGGCTGTATTACACTGCCAGATGCGGTTTTATGTGATAAATGCGTTTTTCATGTGATTAACAATTTGGTATAACGACCTTGTCCAATGAACGAGAGTTCTGTGACTGGGGAATTTTACTCACCAGGGAGCTAATTGTGACGGATGGCCAGTTGGATTGAATGTGATAGCTACATGTACAAAAACAACCCCACATTGAACGCAACATTTTATAAATTGTTTTATTATTTCCCCCCATACAGTGGAGAATCTGTTATTCTTTCCCGTTTAAACGCAAACGTACGCAAACGCAAAAACGTAGAAAAGAACAACTTTTGGACAATTCTGATATTTCATGTTTATCTTGGTGGCAAACAGTTTGGAGCCTGATCAGACGCCGGGTTACCCGGCGTCTGATCTGTCTCCAAACTGTTTGCACTGCAAATAATAGTTTTAGCGTAAACGCGTTTATTGGGAAAGAATAACACATTCTCCACTGTAGCTGGTGATCATATCGACATGTTTTTTAGCAAGATGTTCACATCTAATTCACACGCAAGGCCAGAAAAACAAGAATGGATGGATGAGTTAGGTTTTACAGCACTGCGACACAAAATAGGTCATATTGCACCATTGAATGATGAGAGATGATGAGATGATGATTTCAGGAAGATGATTTCGGCTAATTTCATTTGTTGCAAATCAGTACATGGGATCAAAACCACTAACCTGCCTTCCTTTTAGCTCTTGGCACTGGGGATAATCTCAGTCTAATAAACAGAAACCTTAACTATGACAATTAAGCCCCAGAACAACAACACGATAGGAAGGTCTCGGGGTCAGAAAACAAAAACAAAATAATTTCTAACGATTTTGTTTTATTTCATTACACCAGTAGCTATAGATGCAAGATTTGGCAGAACATTGTAAACGATAAAAACCCCACATATTTTACCTTAACCCTTTCCCCCATAGAAGCACCTTTTAGAACATTTAATTTATTTCACCACTGAAAGAAATAGTTCTTTTTGATACAGTCATGAATATGTACCATAAGATTTGTTTTCTATATACAAGCAGCTGGTAACATAAAGCCGACTGAAAGTAAAGCAGAATGTGCCTTAAGGCACATTCTGCTTTACTTTCAACCTGCTTTAAGTGGTCATATATCTTCAACTAGAAACAATGGGTTAAATATTAAAGTTACCTTTTATCCAAATGAGACGTAGACTACTTAAAGAAGGTTTAAAGTAAAGCAGAATGTGCCTCAATGCACATTCTGCTTTACGTTCAGATAGCTTTAACCTTCCGTCTGATAGAATATAGAAAATATTTCTTATCATACATATTCATAACTGTATAACTTGGAGCTATTGTATACAGCTGAGGAATAAATTAAAGATATAACAAGAGGGCCATGGCCCTAAATTCGCTCACCTGAGGACAGTGTACCTAAGTTGACTAGGCAAGACAACATTTTAATATAACTATAAATGGAGTTATCTTCCTGACAAGAAAACATGACAAAAGGGAATTTTGTTGACAAGCTTATGACCCTTATCCATGACACATCCTCTTATCAAGCTATTTCCACAACCGGTATATGATATTTATTTCACTAGCCGTCAGCAGAACTGGAGTTATTTTCCTGACAATAAAATATGACAAAGGGGAAAAACAAAATATTGCTGCCCTTGTGCATGGCATTTTCTCTCATCAGTTTCTTTCCATACAAGAAATTTCATTACAATAGCATCAGTAGAACTGGAGTTGTCTTCCGGACAAGAAAATATCACAAAGGGAAATAACTCTTGCAAATGGCACTTCCTCTCATTAGGCTCTAAATTCCAAATATGCAATTTCATTTTACCTATTACCCCATAGCCTGTTTCTAGTTTTGAAAATAGGTGGCCACCTAAAGCAGGTTGAAAGTAAAGCAGAATGTGCCTTAAGGGTGTATCAATGTCATGAATTTAAGAACTTTTCAAAGTATATGAAAAGACTTTATGATTGTTTTGTTTTGAAGAGCTATTTAAGATGAATGAAAAAATAGAAAAAGTGTACATTTTGGTGAACAACAGTTGGCTCCATGGCCATGTAAAATTTACCCCACCCACTTTCTCTTATTTTGTCCTTTTCAAACAGCCCGCTTCAATAAAATCCATTTTAAATGAAATCAAATATGATAATTTGGATTTGTGTTACATTGTATTTATTTCATATCTATGGTAGTATTTCTTCATACAAAAACTAATTAAAGAAAAAAACAGGCACCAAATGTGAAATTTACAAAGCTCTAAATATCATAGATATGGTGCTTTTTTGTAAATTTTGTAAGGGGAGATAACTCTTTTTACTTTAATAACTCAAAATTTTTAACACTGACCTTTCAATTTCTTTTCATATTTTGAACTTCCTTAGCATTGGCTTTCATTTGGTAGAATATAAGAAAAAGTTTAATACTAGAACTATTTCATTTTCAAACTGTTTTACTTTTTTTTTCATAAAATAAAATATCTAATAAAATCATGCTCTATAAAAAGCATATTTTTGATATTCGAGGATCCATATTGTTCAAACCTAGTGCCTGCTTTGTCTAAATTTGGTTTTTATATGTGAAAATAACACCATAGACATGAAATAAATAATGAAAACCCCAATTACCATGTTTGTTTTGTTTGAAATAGATTTTACTGAAATTTGACATACTTTTTTCAAATCTCTGTAGCTAAAAAAAAAGGACACCACCATATTTTTTTTTCTCCATTGTTTCATTCATCATAAATAGCTCTTCAAAAAAAACAATGATAGAAAAAAAGTTTGATACTTTGAAAAAATCGCTTATGGGTTGGATACACCCTTAAAGCGACTCGCAACCAGATGGTGCATTAAAAATAGTAATTTGTAAATATGTGTCAACAAACGCTTATATAAATGGTAAAGAATTAGTTTAGGATAATAAATTCTGTTTAAAAAAAATGTATTTCAATAAAAAAAAATACTGGTCGCTGGTGGGATTCGAACCCGGGGCCCGACATTGGCGGACAGAAGGCAAAATAGGGGAAACCGCTTAGACCAATGGACCACGGAACTATCCGTTTATCTCGGATCGATTTAACGTATTTCAATGTGTAGCGATCGAAAGTGCATACAACTTCGTAATTCGGCTCGTGTTTATGTCTGAGCCCGTGTAGAGAAGCAACAACAACAACTATACCGTCTACTAGTCGGTATAGAAAAACGATGGAAAATATCTAAAAATCTAAGATTCGGTGACGATTCTTGAAACTTTTTTTGGACTGATCATATCTTTTTAATGTCAGAAGCCAAATAATGCCACAAATTTGCTTTTATTTGAGTATTTTATTTTATTTTGACAAGTACACCATCCGGTTGCGGGTCCCTTTCAGGCACACTCTGCTTTACTTTCAAACTGCTTTAAGCTACCATCTACTAGGATATAAAAACTTTTTTTGTTTCTAACATTTTCATGACTGTATAAAATGGAATTATTTTCTTCAGTGGAGGAATAAATTAAAGGCGTAAAAATGCATATTTATGGGGTAATGGGTTATCAAACATCAGTATTTATGGGGGAATTAACTCCTGGACAAGAAACAAGAGACCCAGAGGGTCACATTTCGCTCACCTGAGGACATTGTACCATAGAATCTGACTGGGCAAGACAACATTTTGATATAGCTATGACCCAGGTGCCATAATTTGATCTTGGTAGAGGACCACAATGCGAAGCTACATGTCAGATATTAATGATCTGGGCCTTACGGTTTAAGAGAAGAAGATTTTTAAATGTTTTCCTATAAAAACTGATAAGCCCCTGGGTGAGGCCAATTTTGGCCCGGGGTCATAATTTGAACACACTTGGTAGAGAACACCAAGGTAAAGCTATATGTCAAATATTAAGAATCTGGGCCTTACAGTTTCAGAGTAAAAGATTTTTAAAGGTTTTCCTATATAAGTCTATGTAAAACTGATAAGCCCCGGGGTGGGGCCAAATTTGATCAAGGGGTCATAATTTGAACAATCTTGGTAGAGTACCATAGGGCAAAGCTACAAGTCAAATATAAATGATCTTGGCCTTACGGTTTCAGAGAAGACGATTTTTAAAGGTTTTCCTATGAAAAACTGATAGGCCCGAGGGCGGGGCCATTTTTGGCTCGGGGTCATAATTTGAACAATCTTGGTAGAGGACCACAAGGCAAAGCTATATGTCAAATATTAAAGATCTAGGCCATACAGTTTAAGAGAAGAAGATTTTAAGGTTTTCCCATATAAGTCTATGTAAAACTGATAAGCCCCGGGGCCGGACCAATTTTGACCCAGGGGTCATAATTTGAACAACTTTGGTAGAGGACTTTAAGGCAAAGCTACATGTTAAATATAAATGATCTAGGCCTTACATTTTCAGAGAAGAAGATTTTTAAAGGTTTTCCTATGAAAAACTGATAAGCCCGAGCGCGGGGCCATTTTTGGCCCGGGGGTCATAATTTGAACAATCTTGGTAGAGGACCACAAGGCAAAGCTATATGTCAAATATAAAAGATCTAGACCTTACAGTTTCAGAGAAGAAGATTTTTAAAAGTTTTCCTAAGAAAAAATGATAAGCCCCAGGGCGGGGCCATTTTTGGCCCCAGGGTCAAAATTTGAACAACATTGGTAGAAAATCATTAGGTAATGATACATACCAAATATCAAAGATCTTGGCCTAGCGGTTTCTGAGAAGAAGATATTTTTAGATTTTCTTATGCATTAAAAGTTATCCATACGGTCATGTTAGAAAATCTGGTCCCACAGCAAGGGGAATAGCTCTAGCCAAAAACTTTGAACAGTATTTCGTTCACCCTTGTCACTGATGCTTCTGACAAAGTTTGGTTGAAATCGGGTCAGTGGTTTCTGAGGAGATGTTGTTTGAAAATGTGGACGGACGACGGACACCGGACGCCGGACAAATTGCGGTCACAATAGCTCATCCTGAGCCTTTGGCTCAGGTGAGCTAAAAATGACAAGACATACAGATAACTCTGACAAAACCAATATTAAACATATGTATAAATATGGGATAAGACATAATAACATAACTGTCAGTGGATCACTTCCAGATCCTGTTTCTCTAAGTATGAAGCAGACTGAACCATCTCTAAACTTTAGCAGACAACATGTTCAGCAGACACCACCAGTTCTGTTTGTCAGTCACTGAGGTCAAATATTATGCAATAGCTGGAGATGCATCTAGTAGCTACTGCATGGCTTACCTTTATCATACTAAATGATGTCTGCTTAAAACCTACTGTATGTGAAAAATGTACAAAAAATCAATTTAGAAAATGTAAAGTAGGTAAATGAGTGGCAAATAGTTTGCATCCAGATTAGATGCAGCATTATGTTGTGTCTGATCTGGATCCAAACTGTTTGCAAATATTGGCTATTTGTCCTTGGTATTATTACTGTGACCCCCGGGGCGGGGCCAATTTTGATCCCAGGGGCATAATTTGAACAAACTTGATAGAGGACCTGAAGCCGATGCTAGGTGCCAAATATCTAAGCTATGGCCCTAGTAGTTTCACACAAGAAGGTTTTTTAAGTTTTCATTGAAAAAAATCTATTTTTAGCTCCTGTGACCTAGATATGCAACCGACCAGAACCATTTGAACAAAATAGGTAAAAGACATCTAGAAGTGTCACCATGCCAAATATCTAAGCTCTAGCCATATTAGTTTCAGAAGAGAAGACGTTTGAAAATTTCACTATATAACTCTATGTAAAACTGTGACCCCGGGGCGGGGCCAATTTTGACCCCAGGGGCATAATTTGAACAAACTTGATAGAGGACCTGTAGATAATGCTATGTGCCAAATATCTAAGCTCTGGCCCTTGTTACTAAGTTTCAGACAAGAAGATTTTTTAAGATTTCCTTATTTTTTCACTTTGGTTACCATGGAAACCAGAGTTCTACATTGTTTTTGATTCTTTGAACAAATTTGAAAGAGCTTGACCCAAGGAACATTCCTGTAAAGTTTGGTTGAAATCTGTCAAGCGGTATAGGAGGAGATGTCAATTGTTAACGACGACGGACACAGGGCCATCCCAATAGCTCACCTTGAGCCTTTGGCTCAGGTGAGCTAAAAATGTGTATCTGTGGAGTAATGGGTTAAAAATAAATCAGAATATCATTAACTAGCACATCAACCCAAACAATCATATACATGTATAGTTCATCAAAATTAATTCAAGAAATAAGAAAAGTAATCACAGTTATACGGAGTTATCTTATCATTTTCATTCTGTATCATATTTAAAACACAATCAAATATGAACATATATCAGCTGAACTTATTACAATGGCTTATAGAATAAGGAAAGTTTTCCCCAACAAATAGTGCACTCATATCGGACAGATCCTTTCACCAATAACCCCATAAATACACCTTTTTAAGCCTTTAATTTATTCCTCCATGGAAGAAAATAGTTCCAATTTATACTGTCACAAATAAAAGTCATAAGAAATATTTTCTATATTCTAGCAGATAACGGCTTAAAGCAGGCTGAAAGTAAAGCAGAATGCGCCATTCTGCTTTACTTTCAACCTGCTTTAAGTGATCATCTTTTTTCAATACTAGAAACTGGCTATGGGGTAATGGGTTACGAAAACTGTGCAGATCATGATCAAACAGCTCCTTTAGGATTCTACACTCAGGGCTCCTGATAAGGGTACTAAAATCTTTATTTCTTAAATAAACCCTATGGTGATAGCTAAAACAAAAGCAGAAGGCTCCTAAAGGAGCTTTCTGCTTCAACATTTGTCTTGTTTCTGCTTCACATTTGTCTTGCTTTAAATGGTTAAATGGGGGGGGGGGGTATATAGTATATGGGGATGAAATATTCATTCATTGATTTGAATACAGGTGCCAGCCATGGCTCAAGGGGAGTATTTCAAAAACTAAAACCTTTACTTCTACTTAAAAGGCCACAGTGTCACTACTCATTAGAATCATCTGGATGTTTTTTTAACTGTATGTTAAGACTTTAAAGTTTACTCCCCTTTATTTGGAGCCCTGAGTTCCAGCTTAAAGTCAGGTGACACTTAAGCAAAGAGCTCCTACAGGACTGCATCACATTTATCTTGCTGCAAACTGTATCATATTATAAACACAGTTTGGTACATCGCTCCATCTAGATACAACGACACCCAATGGGAGACAAAACAGATGTGCTAGTTTCAGAGGGAGTCGTCATAGGGAGGTAAATTGGCTTACATTTGCAAACAGCTTGAATCCAGATCAGATGCCACGTTACGTGGCGTCTGATCTGGATTCAAGCTGTTTGTAACTCGTTATTAAGTTTTTTTCTGTCAATATGTCCATTATGTTACTTTGAGAAAAACAGCAGACCACAATTTTAAGCAGACGATGTTGCAGAAGTGCTAGCGTAAGACAAAATTGTCTTGTTTGGGGAACAGTGGCAAATATCATTGTAAGGAGGGAGTCGTTGTTAGGAGGGCTGTTGTAGGGAGGGAACACTGTATATTTGCTTTGCACTATTGACTATGGATGGAGTCTTCCTGCACAGCAGGCTACAGTGGAGAAAACTTTATTCTTTCCCAATAAACGCGTTTACGCTAAAACTACTATTTCCAGCGCAAATGGTTTGAAGCCAGATCAGACGCCGGGTAAACCGGCGCCTAATCAGGCTCCAAACAGTTTGCCACTGTTTGAAATGAGTCGTCAAAATTGTCAAAAAGTTGTCCTTTTACCCATTTTAGTGCGTTTGCGTTTCGTTTGCGTTTAAACGGGAAAGAATAACGCTTTCTCCACTGTATAAGAAAAGACTGCACACTTCAACCTCTGAGCCTCTCTTGAGTGACCAGATAGAAAGGAGGGTCATCTTTAACCCTTTCCCTTACAGAAGCGCCTTTTAGCGCATTCCTTTTAATCCTCCGAGGAAGAAAATAATTCCAATCTATACGGTCATGAATATGTATCAGAAGAACTATTTTCTTAATTCTAGCCGGTGGTACCTTATAGCAGGCTGAAAGTAAAGCAGAATGCGCCTTAGGGCGCATTCTGATTTACTTTCAACCTGCTTTAAGCAGTCACCTTTTTTTCAATACTACAAACAGGTCATGGGGTAAAGGGGTAAAGACAGGTTGCCAGTAACCCTATTAACCCCAAATACTACAAATGGGCAATTCCAGTTTCCAATTAAGTCTTGTCCATTTTTTGCTGTTTAGGGTAGTGTTCTTAAAGTTATTTCAAAATGTCAATCAGTGCAGATCCTAATCAGAAAGCTCCTGCAGGAGCCCTCTGATCAAGATATACAATGTTCCCATAGGACAAATGTACTCTTCACAGGTACATGTACACTGTTTGTTAATGACAAGTATGCTTGTTAAGACATTTTTAGGTTGAATATGTTAAAGAGCCATGATACCTGACAGATATATTCTTGAAGCAGGCTGAAATTAAAGCAGACAGTTCCTTCACAAGCTTTCTGCTTTACTTTCATCATGCTTTACGCTACCATTTGTGTTTTTTAAACAATCAGTGAATCCTCAAACAATGTTTATCCTGCTCAGCTAGAGGGCTCCTCTAGGAGCTATCTGTTCAGTGTCTACACCGTTTGTCCAGGGCTCCAGATAAAAGAGAGTAAACTGAACAAATCACATTTTTTCACTCATTTCAGCACCAAACCCTATGGTGTTACTACTCATTTGGATCGTCTTGAAGAGACGATTCAAATGAGTAGTGACACCATAGGGTTTAATACAGAAATAAATATTTTAAGTTTTGAAATACACCTCTTATCTGGAGCCCTTGTTTTTCTTTTTATATTATAATGTGAAAAACACTCCTGAATAGTCGAAATCGACTGAACATTATTGGAGACTGGAATTGTCTATGCAGGGGTGAATGAGTTAACATTTAGTTGACTGATCAATGATCACAAAGGCAAAGTTTTAAAATGTCTCACTTTTTTCCCTTTCAAGTGTTCACTGCGACATCTGAATCAATAAATAACAACAAATAAAACGCTTACACAACAGGTATATAAACTTAACCCATTACCCCATAGTCTGTTTCAAGTTTTAAGTTAGGTAATCACTTAAAGCAGGTTGAAAGTAAAGCAGAATTCACCTTATTGCAAATTCCTTTACTTT
The DNA here is from genome assembly GCA_922989275.2 of Gari tellinella. Taxonomy (NCBI): domain Eukaryota; kingdom Metazoa; phylum Mollusca; class Bivalvia; order Cardiida; family Psammobiidae; genus Gari; species Gari tellinella. The sequence goes on from OV277866.1 coordinate 56,551,037, forward strand.
CAGCCTGCTTAAAGCTATTATCTGCTAGAATATAGCAAATAGAGGTTGTAATACAAATTTATGACTGTATGAATTGGAACTAATTTTTTTCAGTAGAGGGATAAATTTATTGCGTAAAAAGGTGTATTTATTGGGTAATGGGTTCAGATGCATTCTGCTTTACTTTCAAACTTCTTTATGTGGTCACCTGCATTCAAGACTCATATGGGACTATTTTAGTGAAATGCCTGGCTTAATCGAGGGAGTTACTCCCCTTGAAAATAAGCCGATACGTGACTGTCCAGCAAGAAGCCATCGATTTAGATTACAAAGAATTGATAGGGGACAATTTTTGTAACTGCAATAAAACCATTATTATTCCAATCACAATATTCGCCCCGTTATGAGTTGAAAGGTCTACATCTAAACTTTATTATGGTATATTGTGTTTTAAAATGATATATTTTCTTCAACAGTATTTTTTTGATTATTTAAACAGTAAAGTGCTGCTTATATATTCTTATACGATTATGCAAAAAAGGGGGAGGGTTGTACCATGCTTGGCTCTTAAAAGCAATTTATTTATCAAAATTAAATATCCGCCCCGTTATGAGTAAATTAAGAAAACATTGTTCTTTTTAATAATATAATTTTCAGAAAAATAACTTAGTGTCTTGTACAGTATTTTTTAGGTTGAATTACACTATATTTCATGATATCGATATATTAGAACCACTCGTTAAGGTTCGTAAATTTCCGACGGAAATTAACGACCGTAGCAATATCAGCGGGCAACCCCCCGGGGCGTTTATTGCTGGTATCATAAATCTGCCACGGGAAAGGACATATTTCAACCCTATTAGCAATAATCTGTTGCATTAACAGATTAAGAAAAGACAAATGCAGCAAAGCGTAAATTTGAGACATCCTCTACGAAACGTTTGTAGCAGCAGAATTTATAAAGTTTTATGTTGAATGAATCTATATATAATTGTTTTAAACATGTGATTGGTTATAATGTGTAATAACTTATTTTACCAAAGTGTCATGAAAAATTGAATAAAATAAACGATCAGGTAAATTACCTAATTTAATTGGATTTGAAATTTTTAGAAATGTTGTCAAATTTTCTTGTAATGAAATATTATCCAATATGCTGAGTCGAATGTTGAGTCATATTTTGCTTTGAATTGCTTTGAATAACCTTTAAATACTTCGAAATGCAAACAGTATAGTCCCAGATCAGAGATCATCCTATATGATCCTACATGATAGGTCTTGAATCCATTGTAAGTATGTGAAGACAGTATAGAAACAGATAAGAGGAATATAGAGAAGGGTCCAGTACTTTCACGAAAGAAATGACAATTTAAATAAGCTTTATGGAAGTTTTACGCAAAAGAATTAACGGAGTATTTGTAACGTTGAAATAAATTCTAGTGCTATATAGATCTAAAATGTATGCAATTAGTTATAAACCGTGTAATAACCTTTTACAAGGTAAACTGAGAACAATACATCATAAGATCGGGAAAAACACTTAGGTAAAGTTGACGTAATATCATGATATGATGTAATAAAGTTTTAATAATTTGGTCTCATTATCTTTAACTGAGACGTTATGCAAGATGTTTCTTTGATGATGGAGATAATAAAGTTGAGTAATTGTTTGTTTTTAGCAAATTGATTCGGATATTTTTTCATCACATACACAATAACCCTCTGACTTGTTAGTTGGTTGGTAGAATGTTGACACTTTGGTCGAGGTAACTAACTAGCTATTGTTCCCCTAATATTCAGGGACAATAGGTAAAGCAGAATGAGCCTTAAGGTGCATTCTGCTTTACTTTCAGCCTGCTTTAAGCTATGATCTGCTAGAATATATAAACAATTTTCTTCAGTAAAGGAATAAATCAAAGAGGTAAAAAGGCGTATTTATGGTTTAATGTGTATTAAATCATGGAGAAAGGACAAATTTGTCCTTTCTCCATGATTAAATAAAGAAGGTTTGGAAACGGGACCAAAGCTTTTGTCCGGTTTAGAGAGAATTCCGGTATTTAGAGTTTCCGGTTTGGAGGGGTTCCACTATAGTTGCTTATAGCTGTTTAAAGATAACATTATCATTTAACTGATACAGTTCCGAAATGAGAGAAAGAAATGATGATAGTTTTATTTATTATACTGACGCTTATATTGTTAAAAGGTAATATATTAAGAAAATCTATCTTTTATTAGATCTATTCTTATATGTTCTGTTCAATTTAATTTTATACCGTCAGAAGTAATGGAGAAAGCTCCTGTAAGAGGTTTATGGACCACTTTTGTCCTGCATTAAATCATTATTTACATATTATTAAATGGCTTATTCATTGAAACCTGCTTAAACTGAGAACCCGAAATAGTGTGAGATTATTTTATTACCCACGGCGATAAGACTTGGTGAAGATTATACACACAGCATGTCGTCTGTTTTATTATCACAGTGATAGGGTCGTGGGCAAGTCACGGAAACACGTAATTTCCGGCAATCGGCGACCGGAGCCGAACATTATCAAATTTATAAGAATAGGTTATCTGTCATGTATTGACACAAAGGGAGAAAACCGCAATGCGTATTTTGGCTTCTTCACTAGGTGTATTTAAGGGACGCAATCCAGTGAAATAGACCAAAATAGTCCCATATGAGACATAGGCTAAGGAGTTAAGGGTAAAATATCATGTAGTTGTGAAAAAGAAGCAACAATGAGACTAAAGTATAGCAATAAGAAAATGATATACAGTGAAACCCCTCTAAACCGGACATGTGCGGGGACAACAAAAATGTCCGGTTTAGAGGGGTTTCCGGTATAGAGGGGTTTTAACCCATTACCAAATAGTTTGTTTCTATGGAAGATAGCTGAACGCTTAAAGCAGGTTTAAAGTAAAGCAGAATGCGCCTTAGGGCGCATTCTGCTTTACTTTCAACCTGCTTTAAGCTATCATCCGCTAGAATGTATAAACTATTTTCTTCACTGTAGGAATAAATCAAAAACGCAAAAAGGCGTATTTATGGTGTAATGGGTAAACATAAAGAAGGTTTTGAAACGAGACCAAATCTTTTGTCCGGTTTAGAGAGAATTCCGGTTTGGAGGGGTTCCACTGTACAGTCGAACTTAAATATCTGGAACTCGCTAAACTCAAACAAGTGATATTTCCAAACATGAATTCCATTATTTCAAGCTCGGTTTAGGCGAACATAACCATTGTCCAAAGTTAAAACTTAGCCGCGTTTTAACTTTGAAATACAGGTATGGTTGACTTAACAGAGTTTGAGATATTGAAGTTTGACTGTAAAATAAACACTTAGCCCATCAATCCCCATAACTTCCAATGGACAATTTTTGCCTCCAATTACAGAAATTCAAATCCAATTTTTACTATTTACGGTACAGTAAAACCTCTGTATAATGACCTCTAAAGTGTGATAATTATTAGATGTTTTCGACAGGTAACTATTTAAAGCATTGTGACAGTAAAATAGGAAGCACCTTTTGTAGCTTTCTGTTTTACTGTCACCTTGTTTTAAGCTGTCACCTTTGTTTTATACTATTCCTTCAGGATCCCTCTAATCTAGGTCTACATTGTTTGCAAATGACAAGTGTACTCTATACAAGTACATGTACACTGTTTGTAAATGATGACTAAACTTGTTCCTAGGGTTTATTATGGAAACTGTTTGTAGCCAGTAAATCCAAAAGGTTTGATAAAGCCTCTATTGTTTGTAAGGCCTCAGTCTTGCTTTTTGCTTTTAATAGGTGACTGCTTAAATAAATGTGACAGAAAAACAGAAAGCTTCTTTAAGCTGTCGTCTGTCTTTTCTACAATCATTTAGCCTTCGGTTTAGTGATCATTATGGAGAGGTTTCCCTGAATGTTGTTTTCTTTTCAATAAATTGCATATTTAAGACGACAGTTCTTCATCTCTCTGATCTGCCACACCACATGGGTGAAGAAACTAGAGAATGTTACTTGTTACTGTAGGTATAGCAAGATACATGTACAGACCATGCAAGGTGCTGGTTATCCATAATAAGTCCCATCAGTAGTTGACAGGCATATAAAAACAACATTAACCCTTAGCCTGCCACTCACGACTATAGCTCCATATGCAATCAGCTTGGATCCGGATGAGACGCCGAGTAACTCGGCGTCTCATCCTGATCCAAGCTGTTTGACACTCGGACAACATTTTCAGCAATTTTGAGCAACTTTGAAGCACTTTGAAACTTGAAGCAGACGAGAAATATAGCAGACGACAATTTATTTAGCGGGCTTAGGGTTAAACAGCACAAAAAGAACAAGACTTAACTGGACACTGAAATGGTAAATTTGTAGATTTAGGGGTTGTATAATTATGTCTGGGAAAAATAACCGTTCCCTTATTGATGACCTGCATGCATTTCGACAAAAGGTATAAGTGACATGGGTATTTCTCCCCTGTATGGTATTTTATGTTGTATAATGACCTGGGATGCTAGACAGCGAAGGCTCAGGTAATTAAGAGGACAGACAGACAGCCCTTTGGCTTCCATTGCTATCAGTGCAGTCTCCTTACAGCTGTTCTGTATGTCCACTTAATTGTGTCAATTATTATGTGTTGAAGTATTCGACAGGTGACTGCTTAAAGCAAGGTGACAGTACAACAGAAAGCTCCTTTAGGAGTTTTCTGTTTTACTGTCACCTTGCTTTAAGCTGTCACCAGTCTTTTATACAATCAATTAGCCTTCGGTTTGGTGATCATTATAGAGATTTTCTCTGAATGTTGTTTTCTTTTCAATAAATTGCATAATTAAGACGACAGTTCTTCATCTCTCTGATCTGCCACACCACATGGGTGAAGAAACTAGAGAATGTTACTTGTTACTGTAGGTATAGCCAGATACATGTACGGACCATGCAAGGTGCTGGTTATCCATAATAAGTCCCATCAGTAGTTGACAGGCATATAAAAACAACATTAACCCTTAGCCTGCCACTCACAACTATAGCTCCATATGCAATCAGCTTGGATCCGGATGAGACGCCGAGTAACTCGGCGTCTCATCCGGATCCAAGCTGTTTGACACTCGGACAACATTTTCAGCAATTTTGAGCAACTTTGAAACTTGAAGCAGACGAGAAATATAGCACACGACAATTTATTTGGCGGGCTAAGGGTTAAACAGCACAATAAGAACAACACTTAACTGGACACTGAAATGGTAAATTTGTAGATTTAGGGGTTGTATAATTATGTCTGGGAAAAATAACCGTTCCCTTATTGATGACCTGCATGCATTTCGACAAAAGGTATAAGTGACATGGGTATTTCTCCCCTGTATGGTATTTTATGTTGTATAATGACCTGGGATGCTAGACAGCGAAGGCTCAGGTAATTAAGAGGACAGACAGACAGCCCTTTGGCTTCCATTGCTATCAGTGCAGTCTCCTTACAGCTGTTCTGTATGTCCACATGAGCTCCACTGTTTAACAAAAACTTCAGAATTCCTTCTTCTTGTAGGTCTTGAAAATTTAGGAATTTGACGGCATTATACAGTGGCGTGTTACCTTTATGACATACTGCGTTAACATTAGCACCACAAAGAATAAGAATCTTTATCACAGGCATTGAGGGGAAAGATGAATAGAACTCATCACTGGTCAGAGATATCTTAGGATCCACAGCCAGGTGGAGGAGACTATCTCCATTGGTTCCTTTTGGGTCCAAAACAATTAATTTGTGAACACACTTGAAGAAGGCATTCCTAACACTGTCATGCCAGTCCAGACGAGATATGAGATGAATCATATGTAGAAACAGTTGTAGTAACAGCTGAACCTGTTGATGACACTCGGCCTTGTCTGGCTTGGCCTCGTCTGTTTTTAAAAGCGCATATCCCGATATAATTTGGTCCGAGAGAATTTCTAAGACTTCGAGGACATCAGACAGTTGTACACATTCATCAGTGGCTTTGGACTCCACCTCCACTTGTATCTCCCAGAACAGTTTGACCAGGGCCTGCACAGTGAACATACACTCCTGATGTAGAGGCTCACACTTCATGTGACGCAAGGTGTAAGCATATTTCCATAGGTCAACACATCGCTGGTAACGGTGGGAGTCAGCATACACCGCCCCTCTGTACATCAGAGCAAATGTTGTGTCCTTATGGTATGGGCCTATAATTCTTTCTCTTATCAGCAATGTCTGCATATGAATTTCTTCTGGATCATACAGATTTTCTATTTCAGTAATAGTCTCTGGCTCTTTGAAATGACAGTAGACATAGTTTGTGGTAGCTGGGAGTTTTTTCACAATAGGTTTATCACTATCAGCATACCTCAGCTTCATAGCCTTCTTCCAAACACCCAGTGCAGACACCATATCATTCTGCTCATCTACATAGTTAGTCCCCAATAGCTCATAACCCCGAATAACATCTTCTTCACTGGGACTGGTTTCCTTCTGAATTATTTCTAATATTTCATGACAACCTCTTAGTGCTGCTGTCTGCAAAGCATCATCACCAAAGTCATTTTTAATTGTGTGATCAGAACCATGTTTTAACAGAAGTTTGACAGGTTCCAGCCGACCTTCTCTTATAGCATAGTGTAAGGCTAAGTTCCCAGAGTTGTCCTGAGCATTGACATCAGCCCCATGATTTATTAGAAACTGGCAGAGCTCAGCACTTTGGACAGAGTTAATGAGGCAAGTTCCGCCATTGACATTGGGTTTGTGTATGTCGGCTCCATGGTCTGTAAGGTATTTGATGACAGGAATGTTGGTCATGTAGCAGGCAGATCTGACCGGTGTCGAGTCAGTGTCTGAGGGGCTGTTCACATTGGCTTTCCGCTGGACAAGGGTTTTTACAACTTCCAGTTTGTTGGCAACAGCAGCACACCATAGAGGGGTAACCTTATGTCTACTATGGTCCTCCTCAACTTCATAAATACCTGAAAAAATACAGTCATTCTTGTATTCAGCCATTACTCCATAGATGTATTTCAACGCCTTTAATTTATTCTCAACTGAAGCAAACAGATCAAATTTATACAGTCAATAATGTGAATCATAAAACTTCTTTTATTCTAACAGATGGTAGCTTTTTGCAGACTGAAAATAAAGCAGAATGTGCCTTAAGACGCCTTCAACCTGCTTTAAGTGGTTACTTGTCTTCAAAACTAGAAACAGGCTTTTGGGTAATGGATAAACTATACCTCAAGTAATGTCTTTAACCCATTACTCATCGATACGACTTTTTGTGCCTTCAATTTATTCCTCCACTGAAGAAAATAGCTCCAATTTATACGGTCATAAACATGTATCATAAGAAATATTTTCTGAATCCTAGCAGATAGTAGCTTAAAGCAGTTTGAAAGTAAAGCAGAATGCGCCTGAAGGCGCATTCTGATTTACTTTCAACCTGCTTCAAGTTTACACCTGTCTTCAAAACTAGAAACATGCTATGGGGTAATTGGTTTAACTCTTTCCTCCCTGAAACTTTAAATGGACAATTCCAGTTTCCATCTTAGTCTAGTCCATTTCTGACTTTAAAGGGTTGTTTTTGTCAATATTTGGCATTGTGACAAACAGTAAAGACCCTGATCAGAGGGCTCCTTTTGGAGCCCTCTGATCTGGGTCTTCATTGTTTGCATAGGACATGTGAACTTTTAACATGTACACTATTTGAAAAGCACGCCTATATGCGGGACTAGGGTTCAAAGAGTTAAACTATATGCCATGCCTTTTCACCCCTTTACCATTTCGTGATAGAAATGACTTTCTAGCCATTGCCAGGGCTCCAGATAAGGGGTAGAATAAATCCAACATTTCTCACTTATTCTTAGCATCAATTCCTATGGTGTCACTACTCATCACAATTGCCTCGAAGAGATGAACCAATGAGTAGCGACAACATATGGTCTTATATAGAAATAAAGATTTCAGTTTTCGTAATACTTCCCTTATCTGGAGCTCTGATTGTCTATTCATAACGAGAGCAATGCATGTGGGTGCCAATGCTCGTCTGTACCGACACTATTTTACCTCTTAATGACCTTGACCTTTGATCAACATTACCCAAATTTTACTGAGTGCAGGATAGATCTGTTTGAGGTGTGTATACATACCAAATATTAAGTCTGTATCACATGTAGTTCATAAGTTATGGCCAATGTGAAGATTTCAGACGAAGAACAGAAAACTTGGGAAAGGGGAATAACTCTCAACAGTATTGATGCAAGAATTATTAACCTTATGCAAGACACTTTCACTCATCAATCTCTTTCCACAAATAAGAAGTAATCTGCAGGAAAAGAAATTGCGGAAAAGGGGAATAACTCTCACAGTATTGATGAAAGTGTTATGAAATTTATGCATACTTTCTATAAATGAAATTTCATCAGAAAAGCTGGAAGTGGAACAGGAGTTATAAGTAGGGTGGAAAAAGCATGACAAACAGACGGACAGGCGCCGAAAATGTGATCCTTAAGTGTCACCTCTGCCAAAAGGAGGTGACATATAAATGGACTAAAGCAGCAGGGTACCCATACCTTTGATCCGATGCAGAGCGAACGGCCGTCGATTCGGGTAAGTTTTTGATGCATAACTTGCTAAATACTACATGGATTGACACCAAATAAAGACGACACCCTGGCATTTTTTTAGATATGTAATCGTACAAAGCATCACGTCCGTACAACATGCAGAAAAGAAGTTTACTCGCCCCAAAACTTTGACTCGGCAATTTTTTGTGGCACCGCTGATGAGTATGTTAGAGAAATCTCATCATTTGGGGATAAAACACACTTGTCGCACAGTTTTTCAATGAAAACACACATTGTTTGCTATCAGGTAGAACATAATTGATATCTGCATAATCCCCGTCGCTAGAAACTGTCTCTGCATTGTGAAATCTGGAGTTTTATGCGGATGATCCGATGCAGAGAGACCGAAGAAATGATCCACTGATGAGCGAAATCCTTAATCGGCAATTAAAACTTGTACAAATTGTGAAAATGTTTTAAATAACATATGCAGCCAATTCCTCAAATAAAATCTTGACATCTTTAAACAATATCGTGCTATATTGCTTAAAATTATATAGTATGCGTTTTGCCATTAAAAGATACATGATTGAGGAACAGATTATGGTGATTACTTCTGTCCGGAAAATGAATGGTGATTCCATGTCCTTTTCAGGGCACAACAAATCCAGTGCCCGGAGCCCGGCGGGCAACCAAATTTTGGGCTTGGGCAACCATATTTTTTAAACTGAAGCCCGACGGGCACCCCCTAAATTCCAATTTGAGTAGCCCGGGAAATTCCTTTTTCAGAAAACAAAATACGTTTAAAATCTAAAATTTCGATTGAGCGTAACGAATTTTGCCAACTAGATCATGGCTAATTGTCTTATAGAAGGAACAAAGACCCCCGTTGACACTTATCAGTGTTTGTATAGCAGTGCGGGTGACACAGGTCATGATAATCTCTGATTAGACCGTCCAATTAGCACTTCACGGTCAAATAAACACAGCACTTCCAGGTTGTCATGGCGGCAAATATTGTGTAGACAAGCCGCGGATACACTCGGGAACACTTCTAACTTTGTGCGCAAATGAAAGAGAAGACCGAGTTGTTGCGTGAACGTAATGTGTAAAAACATAGACTTTCACACCTAGGTTTACAACAAGCTACGAACGAAACAGAAAACGCATTTTCGGTAAAAATGAAACTTACGCTAATATAATTAAATGCGGTACAAGTTTGTTTTGGCATATATAATATACCGCTGTTTTACCGTGTGATCAAAGTTGAAATGTATTCCACAGTAGAACAAGAAGCACTTATATTTTCCATCACTCCAAAAAACGTCTGCTAACTAGTACAGTACACAACACATTTTGAATCATGACGTTGACGTTATTGACATTGAAATAAACACAAATAGATCAAAGGGTATATTTCCAATGGCGGGGTTCAACAAGGGGGAAATACGTCGTTCGGAAATGGAAGTATATTTTTGGAGGCGGACAATGGTTATTGGTGTGATATCAATGTTGGGTTGAAGTTTGACCATGCCTACTGAGTGGGTTGACACAACTGCGTTTGTCTTATTGGTTATCAAAACAAGTGATTGACAGTCCCGGACAATGAGCTAAGAAAACTCAAGAGTCGGACAATTCTTTTTCCCGTAAAATGAAATACAGATGATGATTTACCATTTGAAAATTTGAAAATATCATCCCGAATCGAAGACGTGTAAAACTGTTACAACGACACTCAATGATTTATATTAGCCATCACTGTCTCTGCGACAATTAAGCGTCACGTGCGAACAATTCCGTGTGCGATAAATAAGATTATTTCGATACGGTTGATAGTTCAGGACAAACATTTTAGGTGAATGCTTAACAGAAATTAACATTTTTCATTTTATTAATTGATTTCCGCCACAAAATCCTTTGAATAACCACGTTATGAGAGACATGCTTACGAATCGTTACAAAACGGCGGGCCATACTTTTTGCTATGACTGGTATGTGTATTTGTGAGTAAAAAAATACATTCTCCAGCGTGGTTTTCTATCATCCATTATGGTTAAACATATAAATTCTTCTATTGTAACATACTCTCTGTGTAAATGTATGTTAAGTTAAATTTTGCAACAAAGTACGCGCGTAAAATTGATTTTCAATCAGTTTTCGCGGTAGAAATTTGGTTGTCAAAACTTTCTACTGGCTAACCGACCACACCTATTTCATGACGTAAATGGTCGCCTGCACAATTTTATCGTCTGCAACTATTCTGAGTTTCTCTGTTATGATTTTTATGAATTTTCTTCCAGAAAATATCAGTGTCAAACAGTTTGGATCCAGATGAGATTTCGCGTGACGCTGCGTCTCATCTCCATCTAAACTGTTTGCAATATATAATTTATATATATGAAACCAGGGACTTTCATAATTTAAAAAATAGGATGAATAACCTTTTTTTTTATTATTAAAGTAGTCTTAAAATAATGGCGTGTAAAACTGCTCAGTTTAGAACAAAAATTTACAACAACAATGAAATTACAAGCTGTGACTTACCAATGGTATTTGATCAAGCAAGTCATTTATTTATCAAAATGTATGAATTTACAGGTATATAAATATTATATAAAACTTTTGCCATTCGGCTCCAAAGCAGAACACTTTACTTTTAACCTGCTTTAAACTTTGCTACTTTAAGTGGTCACCTGGCTGCAAAACTAGAAACTGGTTATGGTGAAAATTATGGGTTAATGCAGTCAGGGAATTGAAGGGTTTGTTTTACATTGATAATTTGGTACATCTTTCGTGCACAAAATTCAGGGCAACCAGAAAATAATTCTGGTTGCCCTGAGGGCAACCATCTTTTAATAAAATTTGTCGTGCCCTGCTTTTGTCTCAATTTTCCCCTTGTTAAACTTAAATTTACGGCCAGTGGGGCCATTTCACTTAACTTGTTATGAAAAAAAATATTCGTAAGTATAAAGCAACATTAAATGATAACTTTTCATTTTTTTTCTACTAAATATTGCCATGAGATGCATCATGGGAATCGCCTGTAAAAGACAATCCCAGTAGTGCATTACATTACGATATCCAGATAAAGAATAAAACGTTATTGATGGTAGTTGATATTGACTTACAAATTTGTTTGGTAAAAAGTTTAGTGAAATGGCTCACTGGTCCTTTTCTGCTTTAGAATCATTGACAAAATACATATACCTTATTAGATCATTATTTGTCGCTGCAAGTCTTTATTTAGCAGGTCGAGCATGGGCTCACGGAAAAAACAAAACCTAACATTATACACAAGCAACAGAAAAAAATCCGTGGCAAACAAATTTCCGCGCAAGAAATCATAGCCCGATCCATTGGACGCGATTCTTTGCATGGTGAAAACATACGAAAAAGATTTCAAATCACCGACATGTACAATAATTGTGGGAAGAACCAGCTCTAAGAAAAGGACAACAACAATATCACCGTATATACACAAGAGTCCATTCAAACGAACACCCTAAAAAATGCCAAGTGCAAAGAAAATGTGTAAATGTCTTTTCCTAGATGATGTCCCTTATCTTATAAGTTCGTCGCCCTTAGCAAAAACTATCATAGATGATGCCATTTTGAACCAGATGATAATGTTGACGTTGACAAAGACATAAAGATTCAAGTTGACAAAAGAAATTTCAGAAACTGTTAACCTTTTGTCAGAGGAAATAGAAGTGTTAAAACCCAGAATCTGTGACTGTTTGAAAATACCAATATTTGACCTGAATCAAGAAATTATTTTATTTATCCGTATTTCTAGTTTATCTGTGTGTTTTCCATTTTAAAACATTGAAAACGTGTTAACTTAAAAACCTGTATGGGGTCTAGGACTTTTTCAGAGATGCGAGCTCAGTTGGAGTCTTCAAAAATCGTCTGAAAACACACTTCTTTAATAGTTGTTATTAGAACACAGTAGGAAATGAATGACTATGTTCTTGCAGTAGATGTGGGTCTATTAAATGGGAGTTCTGTAGTCAAATCGTGCCTGTTTGGTGGTTCTTGATGGTAGAGATACGACTCTGATCTCTTTGAAACCGACTGGCTTGGGGTCTGCGGTATAATTCTAGGACAGCTTCCTGTCTTTATGTTTTATAAATTAAGGGTGTAATTTCAGCTATGGAGTATGTAGGTCCCGCGGGTGTTGGGTGGATAGGGTAGATGACTGCTAGTCTGCTGCCCCAGGGCTATGTTCAATCTGTAGATGTTATGTGTCTAATTTGGAGTTCTGGGGTTGTACCGTCGACCAGTGCCTGTCTGGTGGATCTTGATGGTAGGGATACGACTCTGATTTCTTTTTAAACCAGCTGGCGGGGGGTCTGTAGTATAATTCTTGGACAGCTTTCACCATTTTTAATCAAGTCATTGATCTTTTAAATAGTTGACTCATTTTAAAGTTGATTTTACAAACTATTGATAAATTATCTTATATAATCTTGGTAATTATATACATTGAAAGAATTTCCCTTGTTCGGAATTTGTTATCATGTAAATCCATAAGGCATCATGTTTATTTTTAGATCTAAATGTAGCTCTACATGTATGTCTTTTCTCGCTTTGTAGGTACATTTGTGTAAATTCATGTGAAGCGCTTTTGAACGCACAACCCCTGTGTGAAAAGAGCGCTATATAAATCTGGTATAATAAATAATAATAACCTAAAGATTACATTTTGCTTTGCCTTAATTTAGCTGGTTTTTTTACTCATCGGTTCAAGGCACCCTTTCACAAGAATATCTTTCCCAACGATGGATGCTCCCCACAAAGAAAAAGCCCAAGGTATAGCATGTTTAGTAGGTGGACACAGTAACAAGTTTCACCAACTTACGATGTGACATTCAGGAGATATGCTTCGGACAAAAATGAATTTATTATGATAAAGGGAGGCAATTCAATATTTGGAGATGACAGAGTTATAATTCTTGTGTACTACACTTCTTTTTGTCATCCGCTAACACAGTATCAAGGTTCAAGTTACAGTGCGGCAGAAAATTTGATTTTTAAAAAAAATTATGTAGACAAGAGGGCAATGGCCCTAAATTCGCTCACCTGAGGACATTGAAGTTTGTACCTAAGTTGACTGGGCAAGACAACATTTTAATATAACTATAAATGGAGTTATCTTCCAGACAAGAAAACATGACAAAAGGGAATTTTGTTGCCAAGCTTATGACCCTTATCCATGACACATCCTCTTATCAAGCTATTTCCATTTCCAATAAATGATAATTATTTCACTAGCGTCAGCAGAACTGGAATTATTTTCCTGACAATAAAATATGACAAAGGGGAAAAACTAAATATTGCTGCCCTTGTGCATGGCATTTTCTCTCATCAGTTTCTTTCCATACATAAAATTTCATTACAATAGCATCAGTAGAACTGAAGTTGTCTTCTTGACAAGAAAATATCACAAAGGGAAATAACTAAAAAAACAATGATGTCAGAGTTATGGCCTTTGCAAATGGCACTTCCTCTCATCAGGCTCTTTCCAAATAGGCAATTTCATTTTACCCATTACCCCATAGCATGTTTCTAGTTTTGAAAATAGGTGGCCACCTAAAGCAGGTTGAAAGTAAAGCAGAATGTGTCTTAACCCTTAGCCTGCCACTCACGACTATAGCTTTATATGCAAACAGCTTGGATCCGGATTAGACGCAGAGTAACTCGGCGTCTCATCCGGATCCAAGCTGTTTGACACTCGGACAACATTTTCAGCAATTTTGAGCAACTTTGAAGCACTTTGAAACTTGAAGCAGACGAGAAATATAGCAGACGACAATTTATTTGGCGGGCTAAGGGGTTAATGCACACTTTGCTTTACTTTTGCATCTTACATTTTCATGACTGTTTAAAGTGGAATTATTTTCTTAAGTAGAGGAATAAATTAAAGGCCTAAAAATGCACATTTATGGGGTAATGGAAATATGGCATAAGACATAATTACATAACTGTCAGTGGATCACTTCCAGATCCTGTTTCTCTAAGTATGAATCAGACTGAACCATATCTAAACTTTAGCAGACAACATGTTCAGCTGATCATGACCAGTTCTGTGGTACTCCCTACCAGTTCAGAGTTGCATAATATTTGACCTCAGTGGCTAGAACTCTGGGGCTTACCCTTACCAGACTGAAATGATGTCTGCTTAAAACCTACTGTATGTGAAAAGTGTACAAAAAAACAATTTAGAAAATGTTAAGTTGGTAAATGAGTGGCAAATAGGTTGGATCCAGATTGGATGTAGCATTATGATTATGTTGCATCTGATCTGGATCCAAAATGTTTGCAAATATTGGCTATTTGCCCTTAGTATATTAAGAGTAACTCAGGTAAAATACAGTTCTACTTCTGCTTCATCAAAAATACTGTGAAACCTGCCTAGAGCAGCAGTTAAACTGCGCAGGGTGCATGGCGTCAAGTGTGACCCTAGGGATTTCATTTTAACAAACTATAGAGGGATCGACCAGGAGATTCTACTGTAAAAATATCAGCTTAGGGCCTAGT
Organism: Gari tellinella; assembly: GCA_922989275.2. Classification (NCBI taxonomy): domain Eukaryota; kingdom Metazoa; phylum Mollusca; class Bivalvia; order Cardiida; family Psammobiidae; genus Gari; species Gari tellinella. Next base: position 56,566,120 of record OV277866.1, read on the forward strand.
AGTTTTTAGCAAGAAGATTTTTTAAAATTTTTTGCTTTTTTGCTTTTTCAAGCAGAGTTTTTGCTTTTTCTCTTTCATTTGAACAACTTCTGTAGAGAAGCATCCAAGGAACATCATGAGCAGTTTGAACCCGCCCTACAATCCGCGGGTTCAGAGGAGATGTCGCTTGAAGTAAAAGTGAACGGACAGACGGACAGACGTACTACGGACGGTGAGCGGTCACAATAGCTCACCTTGAGCCTTTGGCTCAGGTGAGCTAAAAAAGGGAGATAATTCAATATTGGGAGATGGCAGAGTTATGGTTCTTGAGTACAGCACTCTTTCTGTCATCTCGTATCACTGTATCAAGTTTCATCAACTTACAATGCAATGCTCAGGAGATATGCTCCAGAAAAAAATTGATTTTTTTTAAATAGAAAAGGGGAGATAATTAAATATTGGGAGATGACAGTCTGAGAGTCATGGTTCTTGTGTACTGCACCTCCTTATGTCATCACATATCACTGTATCAAGTTCCATTAACTTACGGTGTAGCAGTCAAGAGATATACTCCGGACAAAAATTGTTTTGTATTTTTAGAAAAAGGGAGATAATTCAATATTGGGAGTTGACAGAGTTACCGTTCTTGTGTACTGCACTTCCTTGAGTCATCCTCTATCACTGTTACAAGTTTCATCAACTTTCAGTGTAACGGTCCAGAGATATGCTCCGGACAAAATTATATTTTTTTTATGAGAAAAAGGGAGATAAAATTCAAACATGGGAGATGAGAGAGTTACGGTTCTTGTGTACTGCACCTCCTCCTGTCATTCTCTATCACTGTATCAAGTTTCATCAACCTACGGTGTACCGTTCAAGAGATATGCTCCGGACAAAAAAGCGTGACGGATGGACAGACGGACAAAGCGGCGACTATATGCTCCCCCCTAAAGGGGAGCATAAAAATGGCGGCTAGATTTGACAGTGAAAATACATGCATGTTTTAAGGTCGATTTTAGTGGAACTTTAGCATTAATTCAAATTTCACTGGTGTATAGAAAGGCTTTGGGGATTATTTGATAAGGTGTAAGTGCATATGTGGATGTTTCTGTGGGACCTCGGGGATATATTAATTTAATTAATTATATTATTAAGTCTAATTGATAGGACAAAAGAAGTAAAAATGAAACTGTCAATTACTTGTGAAATTAGCAATGGCCAAAAAACATCGATGGACACGACATTACCTAAAGATGCCAATAAATAATTTGCAGACTTAAATACCGGATGTAAATTAAAAACGGTCATGTTTTGATACGTTATACTGCCACAGTTATAAGTCGCTCATCAGCGGATCATTTCCTCTGTTTCTCTGCATCGGATCATCGGCATAAAACTCCAGATTTCACAATGCAGAGACAGTTTCTAGCGACGGGGATTTCGCAGATATTAATTATATTCTACCTGATAGCAAACAATGTGTGTTTTCATTGAATAACTGTGCTACACACGTGTTTTATCCCCAAATGATGAGATTTCTCCAACATGCTCATCAGCGGAGCCACATAAAATTGTCGAGTCAAAGTTTTGGGGCGAGTAAACTTTTTTTCTGCATGTTGTACAGACATGATGCTTTGCACGATTACATATCTCAAAAAATGCCATGGTGTCGTCTTTATTTGGTGTCAATCCATGCAGTATTTAGCAAGTTATGCATCAAAAACCTACCCGAATCGACAGCCGTTAGCTCTGCATCTGATCAAAGGTATGGGTACCCTGAGCAGGGCACATTCTGTCTTACTTCCAGTCTGCTTTAAGCTGTCATCTGCTAGGATATAGAAAGTATTTCTTATGGTGCATATTAATGCCTGTATAATTTGGAACTGTTTTCAGTGCAGGAGAATGGCGTATTTATTGGGTATAGGGTTAAAGCAGGGCTTCTGTGTTCGTTTTGCAGTTTATCTTGTTTTAAATCCTGACAAAGCTCATTGTCAGACCTGTTTCACTAACTTGAACATGTTCAGTGAGGACACAGATATGAGGGGTTTTCTGGAAATTCTCAAATCTGAGTCTACACTAGATGTATTAGTTATAGTTCATTTTTTGAAAATTATGCAAGATAACCTGGAGCGACCGTAGGGAGCGAACAGGTTATGTTGCATAATTTTCAAACAAATGAACTATAACTGATTTACCGTTGCCTCGAATATGGCGCGTTGGACGGTGTATAGCAGTTATCGTTCACCCTAGTTTTCGTACCGTTCAACAAAATTTACATATCGCGCCAGTTTGTCTGCCAATAAAAGGGCTCTATTTCGGTGGGCGGCTCTTCGGAATTTTGGAAACCAGCGAATTTATTCTTACACATGAGAAACAAAACTAGTCTACCAAATGGAATTTAAAACTAGAGCCTTGAATAGTTAGCCGGTTTAAGATCACATGTTAGATGACATCGATCTGGACAGCGCTGTTAAATAAAAGTAATGCCTGTGCCCTGTGGCTCCGAAGGCGTTAAAGACGAGTGACTTTTTAACGCAAGCAGAAACGCATATGAAAGCTTTCTGTATTGCTATTCTAATGCATTGACGAATAGCCACCTTAGTTTCGTATATTGTTGAGAATAAACCTACTCCTTTTCTGATGGCCGCTTTCGAAACCTGTGTATAGCTATTACACAAAAGAAGATACAGGTGGCTGTTTAACCCTTTCAACTTCAACACTTATAATAAAAACGATTCCAATTTCTCATTCAGTCGAGTCCATTTTTTTGTAATAGAAGTTCTATGATGTGGTTCTACAATGCTTACGCATGACAAGTTTACCATTAACTGGTACATTGTAAATGACGAGTGTACTCCTCGCCTATAGGGTTCAATGACTTATTGCAGGACAAAAGTAATACACAAAGGTCAGTTGTGAGCCATCTGTATTAATTTGATTATGCATTAACTAGTCGCCTATCTATAGAGTTCTTTAACATAATCATACCTAGTCACTGAATCATGGTCGTTAAACATAGGTTATACTGTACTAATTAACTTCCATACATGTACGTAGTATGTCTATTTCCCAGCTGAGCGATGGCTGTCTAATGACGTAATAATGCGCTTAGCCCCGCCTTAGCGCGCGACGTCCATAACCGTGTTCATAAACTGCTTTATTTCTTCCATACCCGGTACAAAGCTGAACGAATATGCGATATATTTTTTCATTTCTCGCTGAAATAGAGCGCTTTCATTGGCTGGCAAACTAGGGCGAACGGTAAACGGGGTTGGTCAGTTTGGGTTTAGATCTGGTTAATACTCTAAGAGACGAGTGTACATGTATATATATGTACTATTATTTGTTTCTGTTGTAACTTGGTCTGTTTATAGATCTATAGATGATATATGAATGTAAAACATTTATGGAGGGCCTCATGGGAGATTAGTCGTTTGACTAAATGAGACACCCTCGTTAAATAAAGTCATTCATTCATTCATTCACTAGATTAAATTGGAAGTTGGAATTGCCAATTTGAAGTTTCAGAAGGGGAGCGTTAATTCATTCACTCCTGATCTTTAAATGGAAGATCTCAGTTTTTAATAGGACAAGTTTACTCTGTACGTGTACAAAGTCTGGTAATGATGAGTATACTTGTTGGTAGGATTCATTGGTTTGACCCTTTCCCCCCATAAAAATGCCTTTTAGCTAATTTCATTCATTCCACCACTGAAGAAAATAGTACCAATTTTACAGTCATGAACATTAACCATAAGAAACATTTTCTAAATCCTAGAAGATGAAAGCTTAAAGCAGGCTGAAAGTAAAGCAGAATGCGCCATAATGCGCATTCTGCTTTACTTTCAACCTGCTTCAAGCAGTCACCTGTCTTCAAAACTTGAATCAGGCTATGGGGTAAAGGTTTAAGCTAGTTTGAGTTATCATTGTTGGGTTATACCTTTCATCTCTATATCAGCGCTACACTCATCTAGTAGGTAGTTGGCAAAGTGCACCTTGCCATTAAAACATGCAGTGAACAGGGGTGAGTTTTCATTGACTTTTTGGTTAACTATCTGTTTCCTCTGACTCATGTTGAACTTCTTCATCATTGTCCTCAGCTTGCTTAGCTTGTCCTCCTGGTTAAAATAAAAATATTAATGGTTGACACAATGATATGTACCGGGGCTACAGATAAGGAAGAGCAAACTGAAGAAAGCCAACAATTTTTCACTTATTTATCACCAAATCCTATGGTGTTACTACTCATTAGAATCGTCTCTTTGAGACGATTTTAATGAGTAGTGACACCATAGGGTCTAAAGCAGAAATAAAGATTTAAGTTTTTGAAATACTCCCCTTATCTGGAGCATTGATGTACATTACAGTTTCTGTAGCAAATGTCCTACAAGTGTACAGTGAAGGAGATCATCATTATTCTCTCCAAATATTTGGATTCACAATTGTTATGATTTTATGCTTCTTTAACAGTATTTAAGACATATTGCAATTTCCAAATAGCAAAGATCTAGTCATAATAACTTCAGAGAAGATTTTTGAAGATTTCACAATATAACTACCTGTATTAACTAAACTAAACCCCTATGTAAAACTGTTTCCTTACAAGGCACTGAAGGCAGGGTCATTTTTTTTATCCTAGATCCTAGTTTTCAATGAAAACAACAATTTTCAGCTCCAGTGATCTTGGTATGCAAGTACTTGAAGTTTGTAACTATTTGAATAACATTAAAAATAAGATTACAGTATCATTCCTTTTAAGTTTGGCACAAATCCAAACCAGTAGTTTAGAAGGAGATATCTTTTCTATATTCTAGCAGATGATAGCTTAAAGCAGGCTGAAAGTAAAGCAGAATGCACCTTAAGGTGCATTCTGCTTTACTTTCAACCTGCTTTAACTTAAGTAGTCACATATCTTCACAAAACTAGAAACAGGGCGGCTATTGGGTAAATGGATTTAAAGAAATTGTTGATGACGGTCAGACAATTAACGGACACCGGATGACCAAAATGGCTAACCTTGGAACTTTGTGCTAGACATTATCTAATGCATCGCATCTGTCTAGTAATACAGACAATTACATGAATGATATCTACAGTACAAATATGGAGTCTGGACTCATTCTTATTGAGAAATTGACAAAGAAAAACCTAAATTCTGGTGTAAAAGTTCATATTAGGCAGAAATTGTGCAAGTTGTGATAATTTAAAGGTTTTCAGAGCTCCAGATATGGGAGTTTTTCAAAACTAAAATCTTTATTTCTGCATGAAACCCTATGGTGTTATTTCTCATTAGAATCATCTCTTCAAGACGGTTCTAAAGAGTAGTAACACCATAGGATTTGGTTCTGAATGACTGAGAAAGTGTTGGATTTGATCAGTTATCCCCCTCTTATCTGGAGCCCTGGGTTTTGTCATAATAAATACAAACATTCCTTTAATAATTGACTGGTACTGCATACAAAATGATACCTGAAAATCATATTAAAAATATGGATGGAAAAACTAGCGTGATTATGGAATTTGGTACCCTAAATTCTTCCTAGGTCATTTGATTTTTTTCAAGCAAAAAAATCCCAATTCCAAAATATTTTCGAAAGTGGCCATAAAAATGCCTGGTTTTACCTGTACACAGTTGTGTACTATGGAGGCCAACAGCTCCAGATTCAAATCATTACACTTCCTATCTGTACTCCCCGATAATGGAAATGCCATCTGAAATAAAAATAAAACAACCATAATACTACATGCCCCATACAGTGGACAAAATGTTATTTCTTCTTTTTCAAACACAAACAAAACACAAATGCAAGTCAATAGAATGTAGAAAATTTCAATTTTTGTAAAAACCTTAGGACACAATCAGGTCAAATTTATAAGTTGTTGCATGTGAAAAGTCATGTTCCAGACACTCGTTTCACGTAATAAACATTTAGAGTTTTATTGGAAAATGTGTTATTTGGAAATCATTTTACAAAGGGACATTACAAAAATAAGGTACATGATCAATTTTGGTATTCGTTTTTTTAAAAATATGATTATCTTCAAAGTTTCACTATAACTCCCCTTTTGATTCCGCATTTTTTCGGGTATGTTACAGCCCACATCGTATACTAAACCTGAACCCATTTTTCCGATGACGTAAGCAGATCGCAGGAGCTATATCAAGCATTTTTGTGATCCTTCCGGAGTCATGTTAAGGGTTGGGTTGATGAGAATCAGGGATATGTACCAAGCTCGGTCAGTACAGAATCTCTAGTCTAAATTATTTAGATGTTTGGCTTGCTCTTTATCAATTTTATTTTTTTAAAATGTCTTTATCATTATAAGCATCAATGCCAGAAACTGAAAACTGTAAAATATCACCGATTAATGAAAATGTTGGTAATATGAAGGACTACTCTCCAGCCAGGTATTTCTGGATGGGATCACAGGTGCCAGATGCATGCTTTGCCCGAATATAAAACCTTCAAACACAAATAAAGTGAATAAAACCATAAAAACACCCGTTTCTATGATGGAACACCATATTCTGACCTTAAGCTCATTTTTTGAAAGTCATTTAAAAAAAGTAACTAATCACACGTGTCAAAGCCAAAGTACTCTACATTATCGCGCAATGGCCTGTGTTTCGAAGCTACTCTTCAAATTCAAAATACACTTACCATCTTCCTTCCGTGAAGAGTCGCATCGAAACACAGGCCGTTGCGCCGCTTGCGCGCTAATGCAGAGTATTTTGGCTTTGACATACATGTGTATGTTAAGTTACTTCTTTTATAGGTTTTTTTGAAATATGGAGGGCATGGAGTGCATGTCGTAGATTTAAGCTGTAAAGATAAAACCGGAGCGGTAAAAAGTACTGTGTATGTATCGGTAAATACTTGTTTGACCTAAATGTGTTGCGACTTTCGAGGGTCCAATGGGACTGTTATCGATAGAATTAGAAATTGATATAAAATGGAATTCTATGGTGTACCATAGGGTTTTCTGTGTACGATGATCTCTTTGTATTCACAATGGATTGAGGATTGACTGCGCAACAAGACTTGGAATGAAGTCGTTGCGTTTCAAGAAGCACGTTTGCCACGGGAGTTAGACACCTTTCCAAGGTATATATCCCTTTACAACCGTTATTCGAACACAACCAAAAATCGAACACCTGAATCATTTCTCGTGACATCTATAGTTACAAACAAATTTGCATAACCGCGAGTGACATTTTGACAGTAACACCGGTAGAAATGTCAAGAACACAAAATCGGCAAAAAAGATCAGTAAATAAGTGAAGTGGCATTTGTTGAACTTATCTGACTATAAATATTGTATTTACATCTAATCCCAAATTTCCCAATGCATAATTTGGCCACAAGCTACATTTTCTGTTATCAAAAATGACCAGTGGTGTATCGGCTGCAAAACTTTTACATTTACCTCATTCCTAATGGTCCGGATAAATAATATTGAGGGTTCAGACCACTAAATTTTATCAAATCTCGAACTAGGGGTCCTTAATCACTTTTTTCACTTTTTTTATTTCCTAATTGTGTTTCATATAAGAAATAACAGGGAATAAACAAAATATTTGTTTATCTCACAGGTTCCAGTACACTAGTTTTATTTTAGAAAAATATGTTCAACAACTTGTAAGAAATTTCTTCTTAGTTTTAGATGCATTTCACATCAAAAGGGAGACCCTTCTAATGCCCTGTCTGTAGCCAGTAACAATTGATACCTTATGCACAGAATTATACACTGACGGAATCGAAACCTCGCGCTATATCGTAAATCTCGTGCGGCGGATACGAGACTCGCGAGACTTGGTAAGAGACTGTCTATCGGTAGTCAATATGATAAATGTGTGTTTTCGAAGCATTGTTCACGGGTTTTTATTCCCGTGAATTGATAGGAATGTCCACATAGTCGTTTAAATCCTATAAAATGTCAATAAAAACACTCGAGTCGGTAAATTTCACGCCAGGAATCGCGGACAACGAGGCAAAGAAGTGAAGATGTTGTCACGTAACACATAATCTCGCAAAAATCAACCGCCGTGAGAGCTCAGGTACTCGCCTTTTCAATTTCGCTTAGTTGCTATTCCGTTTTGTATAATTCCGTGCCTTATGTCTAAACTACTGTATATAACATGTAAAAAATTGACATTTACTTTTTATGAGGTTACAGACTCTTGTTTTATGTTTTATCTGACATTTTATGAGCAAACACTTACCCTGGGCTACATATAGTAAAAATTGTGTGGTGTCAAACCTGCTGTTCGAATTTAGGTTGGCATTCCACTGAGAATGAGGTAGGGCTGCAACGGTTCAGGTACTTCACGGTTCGGTTCGGGTTCGAGTAGACCCCTTCGGTTTTTGGGTATTTCGGTTCGGGTATTAGGTTAAGAACTTGATAAAATCAACCTGAAAATAATTCTCATTTACTGGCACATGTCTACGCAGACAATAGATCTACACACTTTTTCGAAAACGCTATCACTGTCATCTATAATTTTATCATATGTACGAGAAAGATATGCATTTCTTTCTACCATTTTAGGACAGATTGTAGCGAATTTAAGGCGTGGATCGTCCCGACCTGTTTTTCATTGAAGTTTCGTAACTAAGCTTTCAGTCTATTTTGTTTGTCATTCTGGCTGGTCTCCCTTAAATGCCTCATCAGCCTTCTATTTATAAGCGCTAGAAGAACTACTCAGCTCCAATTATATTATTATTTTACTGAAAAAGCCATTGATATTTGTGTTTAATTATTTACATCGCCATTCGCAATTTGCGGTCGCTAAGTAATAGACTGGTTACCCTTTTTCTGATGCTGAATCGACTTTGGTACCTTTGAAGCCGGGCTATCAATCGTGCACATGCGTTAAGTGCTGGGTTTCCCGGAATTATAAATAGCCGATATGAAAAGAATGAGACGGATTTAAATTACTGCAAGATGAAAAGGTTAGAACTGTGATTTAACCTTACATTTTGGAACGTCTGACCATCCAAAATATACACGCTGATTGGTAAATTAGCGGTCTAGTATAATTTACCATACATCGGCGCACCGAACCGAAAATTTGCGGTGCCGACCCGAAACTCGAACCGAGACAAACGAACCGAAAATAACCGAAATTCGGTGAACCGTTGCAGTCCTAGAATGAGGTAAGACTAAGAGGGCCACTTTGCTTTGTTTACATTGTTAGAGAACCGATTTTAGTTGCAATAACTTACCCATCGTATTATAAGTTGAAAATAACCAGTTTATCCAGTATCTATGTAAAAAATAACTTTTATTTACATAGAAATTTGTAATCGACTCGAAGATGCTTAGGTGTTCCAGGGCTCCAGATAAGGGGAGTATTTCAAATATTAAAATCTTTATTTCTGCATGAAACCCTATGGTGTCACTACTCATTAGAATCGTCTCGAAGAGGCGATTCTAATGAGTAGTAACACCATAGGAATGGTGCTGAAATAAGTGAGAAAACGTTGAATTTGTTCAGTTTACTCCCTCTTATCTGGGGCCCTGGTGTTCGAATAATGGTGGTACCGGGATACTACATAATTTTTTTTTTCAAAAAATGAGATTAAGGTCAGAATATGGTGTTCGATCATAGAAACGGGTGTTTTTATGGTTTTATTCACTTTATTTGTGTTTTAAGGTTTTACAATGTTTTATATTCGGGCAAAGCATGCGTCTGACACCAGGGATGGCGCATCACAGCTGTAATGACCTGGTCAGAACTTCTCTCTGTTGTGTGTAGTTTCTGCAGTCTAGGTCAATCTGAATCTGAATGTATACATCTCAGGAACCACTTCTACTAAACGGTAAACTTTTAAAAAACATGAAAAATGTTTTGGTTGGGATGTAAGAGAGGTTCCGAGATAATCTTCATGAGAACTTTGTCAACACAAAGTGTGTAGAAGATAAATGCACATAGGTAATTCAATCACTAATGAATTTAATGTAAATATCGTATATCCTAATCATACCTCTAAATGTGTTTTCTGTTTGTTCTTTTAAACCAAACAACAAAAAATAGCTAAATTCATTTTCGGTTTCAACCGGTGCTTCGTTAAATTAACTCACTCGTCAAGTTTGAATGCGAAACGTAACCGAAGGTTTGTTTCGCACCCAATGCGTTTCGGACCCTAGTGGCAACACTTGTTCTATCTATCTATCTATCTATGTCTTGACGCTTACACAATATTTGAACTCCGTAACGCTAAGAAGAGATAAGAAAAATATAAGAGAAAAAATAGTTAGGAAGAAGAAATGTATATCAGATGCGAATAAAAGAATATATGATAATAATCAAAAAGAGGTAGAGAAATCAATAAACATGAATTACATAGGATAAACAGAGACCTACAGAGATCTCTGTAGGTCTCTGGGATAAAGAAGTGCTATGATGCGTATACAGAATAAAAAAGGCAGAGTGTAAGAAAAAGAATACCCAGTCACTTTTGGTTCACCAAGAATAGACCAATCTGCCTTCCGTGGCGGTACCAGGGCTATTACGTCCCCGACAGCACAGCTCTCCATTGGTGAATTACTAGGTGACTGGGACCCTAAACCTAAATACTGGTGATGACAACCCCTTCCTGAAAGATGAAGGGGTTAGTTTTGAACCATCTGAGTATGAGAGCTATTGAATCGAGTGTCAAACAGAACGCCGTGATCAGGATCAAAACTGTGTGTAAATAACTATTGCACGTTATCTGCTTTACACAGTAATAATCTGGTGTTCTTCTTCTCTTCTTTTTGTGTTGATAATTAATTAATTATGCGTTGGCGCAAACTTTAATAGAAATCGTTTAAAAGACCAGTATGAATGCTATAAAAAGAGTTAAAATCAAGTTAAAACTATATATTTGTGTAGATAGATTTAGCTGCTGAAAATTGGTGTTAGGACAGTCTCGGGATCAAGAGTTTTGAACGTGTGGCTGCTGATTGTATAGAGACAGGCAAACTATTTCACTGGACTGCTGTTCTGTGAAAGAATGAATATTTGTATGTGTCTTTTCAGGGCCGGATCCAGAACTTTTTCAGTGTGTGTGTGTGTGGGGGGGGAGAGATTACAGATGGGGAGGGTATGGGAGGGGTATAAGGGTAAAACCCCTCCCATAGGTGGGGGTCCGGGGGGCCTCCCCCGGATTTTTTTTAAACTTGCATTAAAAATGGTGCATTCTGAGGGCATTCTAAGAAGAAATTTATCATCGAAAGAATGATGTAAATACCCCCAATGAAACACCCAAAAAAGTGGTTTCATAAGACATAGAGAAGATAAAATCATAGTATGTAGAATTTTTAATAGCTTTATCTCCATTCTCAGAAATCTGTTACTTTACACCACGAATGAAGAACGACCCGTTCTTCATTCGTGTTTACACCATGGTCATACAAAGATTTTCATCAGTCCATTCAAAACACAGGCCTTCAACTGATCTCAATGCAAAAAGTTGGAAAAAAGTAGGAGTTTTTTCAAGTGGAAAAGTAGGAAAAAGGAGGAAGATTTTCCATTAAATAGTAGGAACAGATGCAGGATATTCCAATTTTGGTCTTATGAAAGCTTTGTAAGCATAGCCTATGGCTTTCACTGTCTGATTCTCTGGAAATCATGTATAAAAAGTCTGTTGTTGATTTTTTTATCAACCCATTTACACCAAGTGGATTCTTCCATGTTTATATATTGGATGAGTCCATTTTTTATCAAAGGGATGCCTGGTCAAAATTTTCATTTTTTTATTTTGTTTTATATTGAAATTCTTATCAGCAAACAGTGTAGACTCTGATCAGACGCCGCATAATGCGACGTCTGGTCAGAGTCTACACTGTTTGCATATGTCCCATATATTGGATCATGGGCTAATTTTGTGTGACTAGTAGAATTAACTAATATCTATCTAATACTTTAAAAGTTGTATATCTTCCACAGAATTGTTTTTTCTTTGTTATTTGAAATTTAGTGACTTTTTCAGAATTTGACTTGATTTAAACATTGATATTTCAGAAAATATTTCATGAAATATATTTGATTGGACAATATCTCATATTGTCTGTACATTTTACTTGAATGTATAGAAATTATTGAGTTATATTATTTAATAAAGAAAATATTCCTGTTTATTAAAAAATGATTTTTTTCTCCAAAAGAGGTCCTGTCAGAGAAAAACGGTGTTGTATTTTGTTTTATCTGTACATTTTTTCACTGTTTATGTAAGTATTTCAATTCAACCAAGGTTCCATATGAGGCAGTACGACAACATTTGTCGTACGAAATTTTATGAAACGGGGCCAGCATCTTATTTAAAATGTTTTCAAATGCAAACCTTGATCAGACACCGATTTTGACATAATGCTTTTGTAAGGTCTATAATGTTTTGCAATAAGGCTGCGTGGTTTATTCAAGGCATGGGTCATATATTTTTATATCGCCCTATCTGTCTAGATAATTATGTTGATCTTTTTCTGTCCGCCGCGTCTCTGCGATAACCAATTTCTCCATAATTACGCCTTTTGACGCCTTCAATTTATTTCTCCACTGAAGAAAATAGTTCCAATTTATACAGTTATAAATATGTATGATAAGAAATATTTTCTAAATTCTAGCAGATGCTATCTTAAAGCAGGCTGAAAGTAAAGCAGAATGCGCCCTAAGGCGCATTCTGCTTTACTTTCAACCTGCTTTAAGTGGTAAACTATTTTCAAAATAAGAAACAGGCTATGGGATAATGGGTTCATCTATCTTTTCTCTCCACTCTCTCTGTCTGTGTGCGTATCTATATGTTTCACTGTATTTGTCTCTCACGCGCTCATACACGAAACACTTGTGCGCACACTCAAAACATCTTCACCTCTCTCACCCTCTCTTCCCCTCTGTCTCCCTCCCTGTTCCCTCTATGTCGTTCTCTCTCAGCATGTGTCTCTCTGTGTCTCCCTATGTGACCCTGTCTCTATATTTGTGTCTCTCCCCTCTCTCAACATATCTCTCTCTATCTATCTATCTATCTATCTATCTATCTATCTTTCTTTCTCTGTCTGTCTGTCTCTCTCACTCTTTCTGTTTCTCTGGCTCTCTATCTCTCTATCTCTCTCTCTCTCTCTCTCTCTCTCTCTCTATTTGCGTGTATGTGCAGGTGACTGTGCCTCCGTCTCGCTATCTCTCAATCTCTCACTCTGACCTGCCATCGAGGTGTGTGTTAGGTGCACCTTTGGGTGAACAGGTGCAAATTTAACCAGAACCTAATTGACGTGCCCCTTGGGTACGAATCCCTCGAAATCCCAAACCATGAGACATGGCCAATTAGTCCGTGTGCCTGCGGGAATATACTAGATATATATAAGAGTAAAGTACATAAAACCATACTATAGAGTTAGACCAAACATGCACAAGTTTGTCGAATTACTTTTGTCAGACAGTAAAACAAAACTCACGGATCTATGTAAATTTATCAGTTTTGCAAATGTTAAACGGAATGAATTGTTACTAACAATATAATTATTAATGTTATGTGTTGGCTTTTAACTCATTGACTTCTGATTATTTTACTGCATTTAGTCTAGCATTTTATTGATAACCTGAGAGAGGGTATTATAGTGTTGTTTGTGTTTTGCAATATGTTTGCATAACGTCAGACATTGCAGATCCTGATCGGATGCTCATGTGTGAGTTATCTGGTCCAGATCTGCATTGTTTGCCTCTGACAAACTATTTGACAAACTATGTGTCTTTATATATTTGTCCAGCTGAGCAGGGCAACATTGTACTTATTGTCTGCCAGTGTTATTATTTACTACAAGTTCAAATCTGCACGTGCTGACCGTGAAGGAATTGGACAAAATTCCCACGGTATCCGACAATAAAATGAAGTACAGTGTAGCCTACTTCCCCCGGACTTTATGCCACATACCTCTCAATTGTGCATTTCGTCGCCAGAGCAGGATCCAAACGGCCTGAGGCATTCCGGAGGCAGCGCCTCACTCTGTTTTCTTCTGTTCTTGGTTGACGATGTATTTGTTTCAATTTGACTTCGATTTTTAAATGTCCGGTTGGGAAGGGCTACACCGTACTTCTCTCTTGTCAACTCTGTTATTTACTGTAAGACTATATTAGCACGTGTCTCTACTGATTTATGATACTTTAAACCCTTATCCTGCGGTGATGTCGTCTGCCTCGAAATCGTCGTCTGCAAAGTTTGTTAAAGGTAGATATATCCCTTTTAAGTTAAGAAACATAAAGACGAGTGTCAAACTGTTTGGATACAGACCAGACGCCGCGTTACGCGGCGTCTGATCTGGATCTAAACTGTTTACAAAAATCAATAAAGTCGCGACCAGCAGGCAAAGGGTTAAGGGAAAAATCCAATTTGCAATTAGAATAGTCTATTTTGATATTTAGGTTTAACTTGAATATACGTATTTTGAAAAGTACAAACAGTGCAGACCCAGATCGATGGGCTACATTAGGAACCCTACGACCAGGGTTTACACTGTTTGCATAGGACAATGACAAGCTTAACAAGTACACTGTTTGTTAACGACGATTATACTTGTCGCTAGAATCGAATGTGCTTCCCTTTTAATGTATTCCATGTCGCTTTTATGGAAACATGGCAATTAAAAGGGGTCCGTTGGTAATTTGCTTTACCCCGTTTATTTGATGTTTCAGCCCTTTAAGTGGTTTCATTTCGCATATGATAAACTTACTTGAACGACTGTTACTCCTGTAAATAAGTTTGTACATATTAAGTACAGTGCGAAGCAATTATTCTTTCTTAAAATAGCGGACAAACAGGCCAGAGCTAGATCAGACGTAGAGTTACTCGAAGTCTAACTTGGACAAACACCGGTTGCAATTGGCTTACCTGATTTTGTACGTGTGCTTTTGAGAGTGAATCGTATATTCCGCTGTGCGTAACTATGTTGTTACTTTGTTACTATACGTTATATACATATACATGTACATTTAATATATGTGCCATCGCTTTAACCTTTTTCCCGGTTTTGAGCTTTCGGTGTTTTAAAACAGATTGATACCTGAGCAGAGAGGGCTGGACGAGAATTCCGTAAGGAGTTTTCTGCTTTGCCTCGGTTTGTTCTAGATGTCCACTATTTACAAAATTACAATAACGTGGTTCACTTGAATACAGGTGTTCATTTTCCTCATATTTTATTCGAGGAATCTTTTTTTTCCCTTTTTTCGTTCTTTTTTGATTGATCTCAATCATATGATCTTTTTTGTTTGGATTTATTCATCAGAAAATAGTTTTGTCACGTGATATGATTTGACCTGTTTAAACAATTTGATTATATATGTTGATGTAACGAGATACAATGTGTATAAGTTACCAAATAAACTATGTCTGTCTGTCTGTCTATATCATAGTACAGTCAAACCTGTATTAAAATATGGAAAACATATTGTCTCTTGAAACTTTAAAGTTTCCTACATAATTTTATGATGTTATCGAGTTTGCATTGAATTTTCGTTTAAATGCGAAAAAACAAAACTTTCTTAACTGTACATGGTTTACTGTAATGTGTTATTTTCAATATGTTCAACCTTGCCAGCCCAAACAGAAGACCAGTGCTACCGGACCCCCGCATAACTCCCATTCAATTTCTAATCCTCTTAAAGGCCTACTACTTTTCCCTTTTTATTTCGTTATTCAATTTGGTTCGCACTGACCATTCAAATTCTATTTTAGTTGCGTCTTTAGGCCGGATTATAAAACTAAAACCCGCTCTACAAACATATGTTTAAGTACAACATAAATTACAAGGCACTGAAGCGTGACTGATCTGCATGTAACTCTTATACTGTTCAAACGAACCTCCCTGTCTTGACCAACCATCCAGTGAGCAAGATTGAGTATCTTAACCCATTACTCCACAAATACGCATTTTTACGCCTAACTTATTACTCCATTAAAGAAAATAGTTCGACTTGATGCAGTCATATATATGCACCATTAGAAATATTTTCTTCATTCTAGCAGATGATAATTTAAAAGCAGGCTGAAAGTAAAGCAGAATGCGCCTTAAGGCGCATTCTGCTTTACTTCCAGCCTGCTTTAAGTGGGCACATCTTTTCAAAAGTAGAAACATGCTAAGGAGTAAAGGGTTCAACGACATATTTTTCAATACAGGACCACATTAATGCAGAAAGCTCCTAAAAGAGTTTTCTGCATTACGTTCGGCCTGCATTTATCAACCACCTGTCTTATTTATATAGGAATTTTCGTAAGTGTACGAAGAACAGTGAAGACGATTTTACTTCTCGTTTTCAAATGCCTTTCATGATCAAATTTGTCGTGAGGTTTTTACCTCTTCACCGCTATATTGTCGTCTGCTTCAATATTGTTGGCTGCAATATCGTTTCAAAGTTAGATTTAATGCAGTATAACTGACATAATTTCATAACAAGTGGCAATCAATTTTGATCCTGATCAGACGCCGCGTGACGCGGCGTCTGATCAGGATAAAAAAAACGTTTGCAAATTCATTTTATGACGTCATTGAGAGTGAAAGGGTCAAAAGGAACGAAACGCAAATGCATGCAAATACATGTACATGTAGAGAATGACGATCATCGTTTGACAGGAAATAAGCAGAACTGCGAACCACCTTAAAACAGGTTATGGCACATTGTCTAACTTCAGGTTGACTAGAGAGCAGTAACTTGAGTTGGTTACTTTTACTCAAATTAGAGAAGTTAGGTTCATATATACCAGCGTGTTTAGCATACATCTGATCTAATGTCACCATGCATTGGAAAGTCTAAACTGATATGCTCAATCATGTGACAGAAAGGACAGTTGCGTTCATCTAGTCTCAAACTCTCGTATTTACCCGTATCAATGCTTATTTGGACCACCTACACCTACATGTAATTTACAGAGTGCTGACCTATTGAATCATCTTGCAATAATCTTCTGTATAATAATGTGTAGAATATGATCCTGATTAAAAGTGTTTAAAGTCCTCAATTTGTTTTGACCTCTGCCAGTCCTACTTGTAAACTGTGCTATTAATCAAACGCGACCACTCAGTAAAATATTGATTCATGGTTAGGGATTCAAACTGTAGAACAAAGCACCTTGCACATTTCGTTTTCAAACTAAGTCCCTTTTTTCAATTTAACCATAAGAAACGTCGATACCAATATCAATTAGCTTCAATCCTGGTCAGATACTGCGTAATTCAACGCCTTATCAGGATCAAAATTGTTTACAAAAGTCAGACAACTCGCACAGTGCAACCAAAGGCTTAACACCATTTATACCCAGTGGATTCTTCCATGTTTATATATTGGATTTTTATTAAAGGGATGCCTGCTCATTTTCATTTTTTTTTTGTATTGAAATTCCACTCATGCTGAGACGGCGCGTTACGCATGGTCACAGCTGGTAGATCCAAACTGTTTGCATAGGTTATCACTGTGCCAGTCATATCGGCCGTTAAACTTCCATAAAGTAGCCCGATTCAAATGTAGCTCTCTATTAGGGAACGGTACTTGGACGAGTACTCTTCCCTAACGTGGATACCTGTGTGACAGTTGCCGTTCTTATGGTATCGTGGCAATAATAAATTTATTACGCCTTATTGATACTTAAGTTTGAGACCAAGAGTAAAACATTGTTTCTCGTGATATTTTGTGAAAGTGAATCTAGATATAAGGATGCAGACATTTGTGCCAACGATCCCATAAATGGGACATAGGCAACCAGTGTAGACTCTGATCAGACGCCGCATCATGCGGCGTCTGATAAGAGTCTACACTGTTTGCTAATAGCAATTTCAATGTAAAACAAAATGAAAATGAAAATTTTGACCAGGCATCCCTTTGATAAAAAATGGACTACTAGTATACCAATATATAAAAAACATGGAAGAATCCACTTGGCATAACTGGGTTAATTTGATATACTCATTCCTCGGACAATACATAGTTGTGAACTACATCCAAAGGAAACTTATATTCCCGATTTGAACACGTTTAAGCTTTTTAATGGAATGAGTGCCAGTGAGCTTTACATTTACCCAGACACCCGAAAGAGGATCTGCTACATGAAGTTCGCTCGACTTAGAATCAAACACGAACTGAAACAATATTTTGGAAAATGAGGAAACAGACGTCAGTTCAAGTTTGAAGCAGCTAATAGATATACTTGACACCAATTAAATACGAAAGACTCAAGCAGGAAACGTAACACAAACAATACACCCACCTCTCAAGCAGAAGTCCGAAGTATGCGGTGTTTTTTCCAAATGTGAAACAGGTAAGACATTATGTGACAATTAAACAAATCAACGTAACTTAGAAATTAATGTAGAATGTAATCGGAAAATGGTTTTTTAACAACACAAAAGAACAAGAATGTCGTCGACTTTGGTCCGTGTTTCAGGTGGACATAGAAGTACAGTAAAAACCTCTCTATTACAACCATTTTAGTTTAGATGTTTACGACAAGTAAGTAATTAGAGCAAGGTGACAGTAACTTTCTGTTTTATTGTCACCTTGCTTTAGGCTGTCACCTCGCTTTTATGCAGTCAATTGTCACTATTTGCAGTGTCATAATAGAGAGGTTTACACTATTTTCAGCAATGCCGAGAAACTATAATGAAAACTATAGACGCCACTTAGAGTGTTATACATCGGCGGAACTTTCCCAACACGGACACTCAGAATCAACAGCCACTCAATGTTACTTTGGAGTGTAACGTGTTTGATTAAAAGAACCAGTTTAAATTCTTTCTGTTGCAAATGTAATTTTATTAAAGAATTAGATTTGGCTCAATGGGATGTCAGTTCAGACAATATAATTATTGTGAATGTGTTTTCCACCTGTCAACTATGAAGGACATTTGTTACATATCCAGTTATTACATGTACACCATCCTGCTGTTTCGGGGATGGGAGAAATTACACGAATGAAGGAAAAACGAGGTCTTTTAGAACTCCAGTTAAGCGTAATGTACATTTCCAACATTTTGACCACTTATTTCTTCCCAAATTTTTATGTTGTGACGTAATGTTTTATCACATAACAAGGTTTGGCTGAGAAATAGAAAAATCGTCCATTAGTATTTGAAAAACACCCTGCCTTATTTAGGGCTTTGTTTATTTGTTTCTGGGTGTAGGGGTGCAGTGAGGTGCAGCGGGTAAGTAAATTTATTCATACTCCGTAAAATGTGAAAAACCCAACTTTTTATCCCGTTTGTACATATCGTCCCATAAAAGGGACATATGCAAACAGTGTAGACTGATGAGGCACCACATGCGGCGAGTCATCAGAGTCTCAACTGTTTTCTGATAGGACTTTTAATATAAAGAATACATGAATAATAAGAAGAATCTACTGGCCGAAAATGGGTTCAATTTCCAGTTTCCGATTCAATGTAGTCTAAATTTGACAATTTAACCCGTTCACTCTCATTGACGCTTTGAAGCGCGTTTGCAAAGAGTCTGGGTCCTGGTCAGACGCCACATAACGCGGCGTTTGATCAGGACCCAAACTGTTTGACACTCTTATCGATATTTATTAAGTCAATCTACCTTAAATGTAACTTTGAACCGTGTCTTGCAGACAGCAATAGTGAAGCAGACGACAATAAAGCTGTGAAGGGGTAAAAATCTCCCGAATAATTTGATCATAAAAAGGGTTAACAAATTGCAATAAATGCAATTGCTAAAACAGCGCAAAAAAAGATAAGAGTGCTCCTTCTTATTTTGGTCTGCAATATTTGCCAGGGCTGCCATAAATTGACATGAAAACTCCTAAGATTTCAAAATTTGCATTTTCAAGTGCGATTTAAGGAATCGTACCTTTACCCCATAGCCCTTTTCTTGTTTTGTTGACATGCGACCACTTAAAGCAGGCTGTAAGTAAAGCAGAATGCGCCTTAGGGCGCATTCTGCTTTACTTTCAGCCTGCTTTAAGATACCATGAACTGGGCAAAAATCCGGAGATTTAGGAAAAATCCGGAGAAATGGCAGCCCTGATTTGCATAGGACAAATGAACTCTGCAAAGAAATGTCTCGTCAAAGAAACATTTACTCACCAACTGGTTAACCCTTTTATTGTCAAAATTGTCGTGAGGTTTTTACCCCGACACCGCATTTTGTCGTCGCCTTTAATATTGTTGTCTGCAATATCGTTTCAAACTTAAATATAAGGCAGTATGACATCGTGATCGTCTGGTCAGGATCAAAACTGTTCGCAAACGCGCCATTTGGCGTCAATATAAGTGAAAGGGTTAAAACCATTCCGGGTCAATTTGTATAGATTAGGATTCACTTATTAATACAGTTAACATAAAGACATGTCAGATGAAAAATCAAAGGGACAGGTCAAAATACAATAGCAATCTTTATTGTAATAAAACTTGAAATGTTATGAATACACATGCACGACAGAACTAGTTGAGATGCATATACGTCATTTCTATGGATTAGCCATTATTTCAATTGTAATGAAAATCTGAATTGTAATGAAATAATTTCAAAATACGTTGATATGCATTAAAAGTACATTTCTACCTGCTTATCGTCTACGGTCGGTTTGTCAAAATGACGGCCAACATAATTAGTTAAAAGAAAAATTTCCAATCCGAGTGGAAAACTGTTGGGAGTCTGATTGGGCACCGAGTACAGTGGAGAATCTGTTATTCTTTCCCAATAAACGCATTTACGCTAAAACTATTATTTGCAGTGCAAACAGTTTGGAGCCAGATCAGACGCCGGGTAACCCGGCGTCTGATCAGGCTCAAAACTGTTTGTCACCAAGATAAACATGAAATATCAGAATTGTCCAAACGTTCTTTTCTATGTTTTAGTGCTTTGCGTTTGCGTACGTTTGCGTTTAAACGGGAAAGAATAACAGATTCTCCACTGTAACTGGGCTTCTGAATTGGCTTCAATTTGTTTTACAATATTCACACATGTGTTTTAGCACAAACTCGTTCATTTTGAAAGAATAATAAATTCATCGATACATGTATATGCATTCCCGAGCCGTTTTTACAAATGATCTTACGTCAAATATATTTTCAAAAACAAATTCCCCAAACACCAATGGAAACAAATTGCTGATGGTGTTACATGTATGCAGAGGAGACAGAAAGTTAACTGAGGGTTTACACGGTAGCTTTCTGCTACGTATCTATCCTTATTAACATGTAAATCTACATGTAAGCAATAACTAGTGAATTTCAAATGTCCCATTAACGCACCAAAAGTTCAATTTAGATAACGTTAAAACTGGGATCAAATTTGAAGTAGCTTGAAGTTTTAAGTTGACTTAATGATGCAAATAAACTGCCAGAATTTTAAAAAGGAAACCTTTGAATGGCGGTATACGTTTATCTATATAATGTGGAAATACAGCTGAGAGTTTGTATAATTCCTTGACATTTCATATTTTATTTTTATTAACAGTGTATTTCATTATGAATCGCTTGCGGATCTAGTAACATTCATGATTCTAGCCAGCTTTAGGAAATATCTAGATGTTTAGGTTGAAACCTAGAATTTCGGTATGATTAAATAAATATAAAAAAATAATAATGTCTGTACAATTGTCAATTTTCTGAAAAATACAGGCAACCTCATCTCGGTTGAAAGTATTTTACCAAAAGTTGAAAATGTTACTGTCCCCCTGTGATATTTGTATAGTATAGCCCTTCCCTCTCTTGAGCGACATTGTAAGAACCTAACATTGAGAAGACTGCCCAGCGCGATGCAAAAACAACGCAGATAGCTCCTGAAAGAGCTCTCAGTGGTGTTTATGCCATGCACATTCTTGCTTACAAATATTTTGCATTGAAGAAAAACGTTGGCGCTAATATTCGATAGACCCTGTTCTTAAAGAAAATAAAATCATCTCAGACGTCCATCCATCATAATATTCACGGCGTCATAAAGACTAGAAAGTATTATAATATCAAATAACCACCCTTTGATTTGACATAAGAATGGATTTAAAGTGTTTTTATTTTCGTTACATGTGTCGTTTAATCTGAATGTTTATACTGGAATACGCTGGTGAACGCATGAGCACTTAAAATCTCAAACAAAGCTGGAGTTGATAGTGTACTTTAAAAATTAATAGAGCTTGAAAATGTACTAATGTAAGGTAAATGTAAAAAGTGGATACTTTCTGTTTTGAGTAAGTATAGTAAGGTACAGGTTCGAATCCATGAGAGTGCTATTATTCAAATTGAAATATTTTGTAAACTACTTCTTTTATTGTTTAATCATTTCTTTTTAGTTTTTGACACACTTATTAGTATAATTATGTTTATCTAATATACAGCTCACTTTTGTTAAGCCATGTGTAACTTTGTAATTTCAAACATATAATTGCGTCTTTTCCACTGTACGTTACCGTTCGAGGAAGGAAGGTCAATCTAATTGCATTAGTTTGTGTCAGCATTTGACCTTACCGTTCAAATGTTTCTGTTGGAAGGACATTTTCTGTATATGAACCCTATATCCAACAACAAATGATAATAACGCTTTATTAAATCTTGCAAGATGTATTATATTTTCATTCTCATCTCGTTTTAGTGTAACTCAAAACATTTAATTATTCACACTCTATTGCAAAGGTATTGAGAAATAACGTGATGTTTTCAATTGCAATACCTTTACATATGGTATGAATATATTGTAGGATATAACTGATATTATATGCTGTATATATGATGATATTTACATTCACCCTGTAAAGTCTCTATGTAATCGTATTAAAAATATGCAGGTCAATTCTCGATGAACCTACAAATCGAAACTGGTTCCAGCCAGTTCGAAAGAGGGCGGAGTCTCCGCCGCGGAGAGATACCGAGCTAGCGACTAGCTAATGGTTGCTATGGAGTGTAATTAGGCTGAAATAAACATGCGCGACCGAGTTATTTTTAAATATGCTTTTATAATAGATATTTAAGTTGCATTGTTTATTTTTAATGTCTTATAAGTGTTCGTTAAGCACACAGCGACAGTTTACTGGGTAAAATCTTGATTTTGTAATCAACTCCGAAACATGTATTTTGGACTACTTTTCATACCGCATATTATAGAGATCGAATGGCTGTTACATCCAGGATTACATCTGAGTCGTTCTCTGACGAGACCGGTCTTAATGACAAAATTTTCGATTTCCCTTTCTTTGGCTTTTTTGTACTATCGATACGTTGTTTTGGAGGGCCTGTCAAAGTTTTAATATAATATTCAAAACGGTTTTCAAGATATTGAACTTTTAGTAACACCATATACACTTGAGAAAACAATCGACGACGTCGATAATTTGACGTTATCAATTATTTATGTCATGTACGGTGGCGAAAACGTTATTTTTGTCCCGTTTGAGTGAAACGAAACGCAAACGCGATGCATTTAAACGATGACAGTTTCTTGAAAATGTTGCCGATTTGTTCCAATCGATGGCAAGCAGTTCAAGGCCTGATCAGACCCCGAGTTGCTCGACGTCTGATATGGCTCCAAACTGTCTGCACTTTCATGACCTCAGTTCTTCGAGTGCGAGTATAAATGTCTGTGTTTGTCGGGGGGAAAATAGCGTTTTATCGCCGGAGTAGCTTAAATATATCGCTACACCATTTTATAAATGTTGAACAAAAAACTGTCGGATTATCAGATAACACAAAGCAGGTACTGTCATATAATAGCAATTTATAAATGACTCGGTAAATACACGAACAAATCTATAAAACCCTAGATCCGAAATATTAGGTGTATATGGCTTCAATATGTGCACAGTCAATACGCACGGTTTGATTTATGATGAATAAAAATATTAATCTTACTATTGAGTTGTGCATTATATTTAGCCATGTTATGAGAAATTGGAATTCGGACACTCCAAACAGTGCATATCTAATTGAGACATCGCAGTTTCAACGCAGTGTGGCCTCTGGATTTACTCTGCTTGTCTCTTGTCAGAATCAACATATAATATTGCTGCAAACAGTGCAGATTCTGATCACACACTGCGTTAGAGATGTATCGGCTGAAATTGGTTTACAACCTTTACACTGCTTACATAATTAAATGAATGAGCCCATCGACACAAGCGAGCGATGTGTAGAGCCAAAGTACAATGCCAATGTGTACATTTTTTCACTATTCGGTTTATCTGTAAACCCTTTACCTCTTACTATTCATACGAAAATTAACCCAGTGCACATTATAATGAATTAAGCTTTCACCAAAAATGAATACACTTAGTTGTTCCTTTTCTCTTCAAGAACTCTTCAACTGTATGGATTTGTAAATCTGATTAAACAGTCATTTATTACAAACAGTGTGGGTCAGACAGCTTAAAACACAAGAGCTGTCTGATCTGGGTATAAACAGTTTCTCAGGGCATATTCGTAAAGTCATATTTATATGGTACATGGTCAATTCATACAAATAGCAAAGTTGGGAGAGATTTAAAAAATCAAACGTATTAGCGCATTTCCGAAATATTGATTTATTATCCCTTACAACTCCGTAAACTTGTTTTGAGAAATTGAGACTGAGAGCAAATGCAAACAGTGCGGACCCAGATCTGCCAGATCCTGTGGCTGATTACGGTGTGTACGTCTGCACTGAGATCAGCCAGCTCTGGTAGATCCGGGTCTGCACTTTTTGCCATAATAATCATGATATCTACTATCTATAGTGCTGCAACTCGAGGGCCGTTTTGGACACCTAGCCGGTCTCCATCTGTAAACAAAGGTTTCTATATACCAAAATGTTCGTACAAGTGTGTATATTATGAAACTGCTTGTTGCAGTTGTGATATCTGTGGGCCAACATCGCTATTCAAGATGGCGTCCAAGATGGCCGCCACAAACATGGGATATCACGAACATACTACCTATTGCAGTTATTTTCTGATTATTCTACTAAATGCGATGTAAATGCACTTTGAACATTATAAAGGAGTCATAGTATTCACGTGATGTGAATAAAAGACCGTTTAACGCTTATACAGATATCAAAATGTTCAAAATGGCGTCCAAGATGGCCGCCATAATCATAAAACTATCACGCACACACTAACTTTTCCAATTATTTTCTTATGGTTTTACTAAAAGGGGTTACAATACACGCTGAACATTACAAATGAGTCATACTGTTCACTTTATGTGAATAAAGTCTGTTTAAACCTTATACTACGAACAGAATGTTCAAAAATGGCCTCCAAGAAGGCTCCTAGAAATATAAAATTATCATAAAAAATACTATCTATAATTATACGTTTCTTTATAATTTCACTGAAAACGATGACAAAAATTGACAATGCACTTTGAATATTATAAGAGGGTCATATTATTAAAAAATCTTAATATTTACATTTTAACTATTCTACTAGGAACAAAATATTCAAAATGGCGTCAAAGATGGCTGCCACTAACTTAAAAATTTCGCGTACATACCAATTATTACAATTATTTTCTTAAGATTTTACTAAAATTGATTACATTTGACTTTGAACGTTACAAAAGGGTCATTCTATTCACTTATTGTGTACAAATACCGTTTAATCCTTACACTGCGAATAGAATATTCAAATATGGCGTCCCAAGATGGCCGCTACATGCATACAATTCATGAACATACTATTACAATTGGTTCCTTATGATTTGACTAAAACAGATCACAATATATTTTGAACATTGCAAAATGGATACCCTATTATTCACAACATATGCTTTATCCTTACACAAGGAACAAAATGTTCAAGAAAGCGTCAAAGATGGCCGACACAAACAGAAAATATATAGAACATTTATATTATTTTCGTATGATTTGGCTAAAATGAGAACAATGGACTTTGAACATTATGAAAAGAGCATGCAATTTATGTGTATAAACATCGTTTAACCCTTTCACTTCAAACAAACTGTTACAGACGGCATCCAAAATGGCTAGCACAAATATTAAATATCACCAACATACTCACTAACTATTACAATTGCCTTCTTATGGATTGACTAAAAGTTTAAACATTACAAAGTAAACCTATTATTCACTTAATGTGAATCATTCTTTCACAAACAAACATGGCCTCTGCTAAATTTATCTTATGTTTCAGCTTTTGATAGTGCTTTAAAAAGTGTTCAAAATTAGTAACAATGTTATCTGTGTGTTAAGTTTCAATGCAAAAAATGGTAGACGAAATTGCCGTCAGTCTTACAGTTACTTGTATTGCTGTTGATGCTTACTGACAATAGCCCATTATAATTGATTATGTAAATAAAAACAAATAGTACGGGTAGATGCCATACAAGAATACATCAATCACTTTACAATATAAAGTGACAAAATCAATGACACCCATACTCGTACAATCTTCTCTGCGTCGACTGGTACTTGAGGCCGTTTCAATGGATCATTATTTGAATCTATCTGCTGCTGCATGATGGACTATTGATAGGTTGAGTTCTCCTTTCTTGAGTTTTTTTCCTACAGTCTGCCTCCAGGTTTCTTTGCGCCAGTTTGTCCCCTCTTCCCCTTGGTGGCCACTAAATGGTTACTTTGTGGAGCGAGTTGGGTTGCATGCGGTATACATAGCCAAAAAATCACTAACATCATAATCGAATAGTTTCTCTAACTGGTGGCATGATGATCTGATTGAGTAGTTCTGCATGCGAAATGGTATTGGGCTAGAAGATCTTCAGAATACAGGTCTCGTTTCAGAAAACAGTGAGGTTGTTTTTCGATTACAGACAAAATAATGCCCTGTACTTTTACAGTTTGGCATTGATGCTTAAAATGCTGATTATCAAACTGGTCTGAGCGTGACAAGTAGCAGTAATGATTCGAAGTAACTTTGGATGGTGGTATTGATCGTCTGAACGTGTGTCTTCTCTGAGTTGACGTTCAGATCTATATTATTGGCAGTCGCACTTAGAACCATATCTCTGTCTTGTTGAGAGTCCTGGTATCTGCTGGATAGTAGTACGACGTCGTTCTACATAATATATCAACCATCTGTTTTTGAATAACTATTCTAAGATGTGTGCAATAGATGCCGTCAATGGATGATCTTTCTGATCTTTCTCTCCAACAACCTGCCTGTTTGCGATGCAATATGGTGTCAACCGCCACAGTTACGCATTTGAAAATGATATGACTGAAGAGATTGCTGGTGAGAGAAAGAAGTAATGTTTTTCAGTTGTTGCAGTTTCCCGATTCACATTTCTGGGACAGTTTCATTACAACTCATTTCTTCCTGCCATCTGGTATATCCACTTTGTCCAAAAATGTTTTGAAGAATAAGCAGCAATAGCCGTTGTTTTTTCAGATACTCCACTTTCAGCAAGCCAATAAACATTCCAGCCTCTCCAAGGGACTTCTCATACATAGGCATATCAAGATCTTTATCCACCTTAGTTATTTATGCAAGTATTGTGTGACTTTGGCAAGTAAAGGATACATTAGAACTGTTCTCCCCACCGTTAGAGTTCTGTTGCCTCATATGTAGCAAGAATGTCATTTACTGACAGGTATTGGTTGCCTTTGTACAATGAAAGTTTCTTGGTAGTTTGGTAGATTCTCATTATGTTTTGAATTTCAGCAGTGATCTCTGCACATACCGGTACTGCATGTCAATTTAAATTTTTCTTACCTTACTGAATTTCAAGACTTTCCTTATAAATTTTTGGATGTGTAAAATGCAACATAATATTTGTGACTTGGCCTCTAGAAAATTATTCTTTAACTTACAGTTTCCTCTCAACTATTGTCTTCCAGGTGTCTGCAGATATCCACTAAACATTTGTACGTTTTGTGTGTCATGGTATAGCAGCTGTCTCAAACATTTCTGAAGTTGCCAATAGTGTTAACTGTGCCCTTCTGAACTCATCGTCTTTACCTTGTCTAATAAGCAGTTCATAGTTACCTATAAAGTTGCCTGTTCCATTTCGATCCACGAATCTCACTCTGTTACTGTTTTTCCTTCCAACTCATGCGTTGAAGTCACTGTGTGTTGGTGCACAAAACTTGTATGAACCCTTGTTCTTGTTTCTTAATATATATACATGTATATGCAAACAACTTGAATGTGTGTGAGACGTTAAGTAAATAAGCATGTCATGAGGATCTCAACCTTGTTACTCACGGGCAACATTACAAATATTTTGAACCAAAGACGGAAATTAGCAGACAATAAGTGTGTTGGCAGTAGATACATAAAACGATCTTTTTATATGTAGTAAGTTAACATTTTTCTTTTAAAACGTTAAAAGTCTTTTTTCATCAGTTTGAATCAAACCGTAAGAAAACAATTGTAATAGTAAAACAGTGATATCTTAGGTGTCTTGAGGCCATGTTGGAGGTCATATTGAATACTTTGTTTGCAGTAGATAGTTAAATACATGTAGTTTTTATACACATTAGGCAAATGGCATACAAGTCTCTTTTGCAATATTCAAAGTTCATTGTCATAATATTCGTCAAACCATGAGAAAACAAGTGTAATAATATGTTAGTAATAGTTTAGGTTTGTGGCGTGGTGGCCATCTTAGACGCCATCTGGAATAATTTGCCTCCAGTAAAAAGATTAAACTGTTATGATACACATAAAGTGAATACTATGTCTCTTTTGTGATTATCAATGTCCATTGTCATCACTGTTGGTGAAGCTGTAATAACAAAATGTAGTAGTATGTTCTGTGATATTTTTTATTTATGGTGGCCATCGTGGAAGCCATCTTGAATATATTAATTTAAGCAGGAGAATTAAAGTCTTGACACACATACAATAATAATATACCTTTCTCTCTCTCGTAATTTTCCAAGTCATTTGTCATTACTTTAAGTCAAACCATCGAAAAATGTATAAGTGTGTATGTTAATGATAGTTTGTTGCATGGCGGCCGTCTTGTGGGCCATCTTGAATATTTGTTTGCAGCAGAAGAATTAAACAGACTTGCATCACATGAAATGAATAATACACCCATTTTGTAATGTTTGAAGTCAATTGTCATCACTTTTAATCAAACCATAAGGAAGCATTTGTAAGAGTCAGTATGCTCATAACGTTTTATATCTGTGGCATCTTGGACGCCATGATGAATATTTAGTTTGGAGTAGAAAGGTTTAAAAATGGTCTTTATCCACATTAAGTGAATGACTTGACTCTTCTTGTATGGGTCAAAGCAGTAAGACGACTAAAAAATGTTTATACGCATGGAATGAATAATAAGCCCCTATTGTAATATTTAGAAGCGATTGTTTTCACTTTTATTAAAACTATAAGAAAACATTTGTAATAGTATCTTTTTGACATTTCATATTTGTGGCAGCCATCTCCTACGCCTTCTTAAATATTTTAATCTGAGTACAAGGATTAAACGGTCTTTATCCGCATTAAGTGAATAACATGTCTCTTTTTGTAAAGGCGAAAGTTCACTGCCCATACTGATAACCAACCTACATGCACATGTATATGAAAAAGAAAGTAATACATGTAGTAAGTTCCTTGTATTTTCTGTTTGTGGCGGCCATCTTGGTCGCCATCTTGGACTTCTTGTTCACTGAATAGGAGTAAAACTGTCTTTATATGCATTGAATGTATAAGATATCCCTTTTGTACTGTCAAAGGTGCATTGTCATCTTTTTAGTTAACAATAAAGAAACCACTTATAATCAAAGAAAGTATTTTCGTGATAATTGTAAATTTGTAGCGGCCATCTTGGACGCCATATTTGAACATTCTAGTCGTAGTATAAGATTTAAACGGACTTTATTCACATTTAGTGAACAGTATGACTCTAATTTGACCTTCAAGGTGCATTGCAATCACTTTAAGAAAAACAATTAGAAAATATTTGTAAAAGTTAGTATGTGCGTGATATTTCTATGCTTATGGCGGCCATCTTTGACGCCATTTTGAACATTTTTGTCGCTGTAGAAAGGTTAAACGGTCAATTTTTACATCACGTGAATAATATGACTCCTTTATAATGTTCAAAGTGCACTTGCATCGCTTTTAGTCGAATAATCAGAAAATAATTGCAATAGCCAGTACGTTCGTGATATTCCATGTTTGTGGCGGCCATCTTGGACGCCATATTGAATAGCGATGTTGGCCCACAGATATCACAACTGCAACAAGCAGTTTCATAATCTACACACTTGTACGAACATTTTCTTTGTTTACAGAGGGAGACCGGTTAGTGCCAGATTTAGGCATGATATTGGGCCTCGGTTGCAGCACTACTAGTAATGTTATAGTGCTTGTAAACTGGTGAAAATAGTTTGAATTATCTTGCCGAAATTGTAACAATATATTCTCCAAATTTAGTCCTGGAAAAGTCTAGGTAAGTTACTTAGGGGAGAAAGGGTAAATGTCCATGCATA
This sequence comes from Gari tellinella, assembly GCA_922989275.2. Lineage (NCBI taxonomy): Eukaryota > Metazoa > Mollusca > Bivalvia > Cardiida > Psammobiidae > Gari > Gari tellinella. The sequence continues at coordinate 56,596,472 of OV277866.1, forward strand.
TCAATTTCAACGTGAACGAGAATAAATGTCATTTTGAAACCCAGGTCGAACGTATGGACGAACAGTACTGTACAAATACATGTATGTTGCCATAGCATCGGTAGGACATCCAGGTTGAATGATACTTTGTCTGTCCGTAGCAGTCAGCTGCATGAATATTGTGAGTTTATAAAATGTTAAATTTGATTTCATCGGAATTAAATGATTCCATTAAAGTTACAACACCAGTTTTGTCTCTGTTGAACAAGAAGTCTTGATATTCCCTAATACCTTTCATTGGCTTGCTAATTTCTCTCATGTCAAGTATATAAGAACACATATCCTGCTCACTTAACTGAGAGACACCGTGAGACTTACACCTGCAACCAATAGCAAGAAAGCGTCATATTTTGGCAATATCTGGATCGTTCGAGTGCAAAATGTTACTGTGAATTCTTCTGCACACGAAATCGTAATTACTGTCACTTGAACTGTCATTTTCATTTTCTAGCCTACTCCCTTCATTAAAATATCGCCGAGCTCTCTCGTCAATGTCTATTCGGTCGTCTTGTTTCTCACCATAATCACCATTTTCATCACCATCACTTCCCGCATTCTACCCTGCCCGTTACTGTGAAGCTGCTAGGGTGCTGTCTGGTCTTCTCCCAAAGTGTTCTGAGTACAGGCTTTCAAGCTCCTGAAATATATACAATATTTGATCTGTATGAAACAAAAATGAAACTAATTCTCCAATCAGATATAATTAAAGTTATTAACTATCGTAATACCGATGTTTATATTTTAGTAAACTAGGTAAAGGCATTACTTCTCCAGTACAAGTGCAAACTCAACATGATTTATTTAAGTGTTTGTTGATATATCAAGTGAATTCTGAAACACAAGAGAGTTCTGACTTGACACTTGAAAATATGAAATTTAAACGAGGAAACGCCAATGCGTATATAACACAAGAAAGAAATCAGAGTCCACTGTGTAACTTGTGCATATTTAATTTAGGCGTTTGTATGTGTATTCACTATTCTAATTGCTTCTAATGGAAGGCCAAAATCTGATATTAAACAAGTCATGCAACTTTTAAATCTAGATGTTGTTCTTATTTCTGTTCTTTTGATAATATAGATCTATAGCTCTAGATCATCATCTTATAGAAAAATACATGTATTAATAGATGTGCAGTGAAAAGAAAAGTTGGTTTGCCCGATTTGAACCGGCGACCTCTACTAGACCGACGGACGTAGTCGAGAAGTAAAGCACCCGCTTACGACGTCAGAGGCTGCGAGTTCGATACCCCGCCGGACTAAGCCCATCGGATGAGACTTTATAAACCGAGGTCTGATGTATGGGTGCCTTACACTTGGCACCTAAAAGAACCAGAGAACTCTTTCGATAATAAGAGTAGGGCATCGCGCCCGGGTTCTCTGTATCCGCCCCCTCTCTGTGGCGTCCAATTAACCCATAGTAGGCAGAAACGGACGTTAACAAACAAAACATTGTACTAGAATGCATCAGCGTATCCACTGTCAGAGCTACGAGGCTTGCCGTTAACAGCGGTTTCAGTTATAGTTTCTTACTGGTAAACTCGATTGTCGCGACATGGCATATTTCACCATATTCTCTCTCCCTCTCTGTCTCTCTATCTCTCTCATTTTTAAACAGAACTGACACAGAATACATTTATAATTACATTTTCATCTAGAGTATTGACTTGCACATCGAAAAAACCACTCTTTACTTACCGGGTGGGGTAGATCTATGTTAAGTAAACGTGTATGACCTTCATGAAAAGTTTGAGATGATTTAAAGGAGCTGCTGATATTAGATCTATTACAGCAACAATAATCTGTCTTGAAATATGTTATAAGGCCAGTGTGGTAACAAAAATAAATAGATTTACCAGGTACATGTAGATCTATATAAATGTAGTACAGACTCTTCAGTACGCACTCGACAGTCGTACATTGTACATGTAGATCTAAATCTACATGTAAAAAATTTCTGCTGTCGCTTTCATTTTCACTTATAGATACAAATTCAATTCAAATGAAAAAGAAAGACCAACTCACCTCTAATTCACCATTCATTGAAGTCCACGAGGATCTAACGATTCTTTAAAAACCGACTCTTAAATTCTAAATGTCAGAATAACTGGCTAGGATTGTCAGAAAAACACGTTTGTAAACAATGTTTACGTCATACGGAAAACATGTGTTTATCGATTTGGATGACGTCAAAAAATTGCATTTTCGACGTCATTTCAGCGATGCCAATAAGACCGGTTTTGTCAGAGAACGGCTCATCTGTCAAGCCTATTTGGCCGGTATACATGAAAACAAATCTGGTCAAATTACACATTAAATGGACAAGACAGAAAATAAAAATATAAATATAAGGAATAAACAACATCTTTTTGCCCTGCACGCGGTATGAATACATCGGCTTCGCAGGGTAAGTTTATCGTAAACGCCTTTCGGGCATTTACGAAACTTACCCCCTGCGAAGCCGATGTATTCATACCGTCGTGAACCGTAAACAGATGTTGTTTATTCCTATAATGTACTATGTATAAGTCAATCAAAAACTTCAAGCCGCTTCAAATTGTGGATCTAAGTTTTAACCATGTCTAAAATGACGCTTTGGTGCCTTAAAGTGGTTTTGACGTCGTTTTCGGCTTGACGACAGTTGACAACATTCCGTTACCTATGGTTGTGGGCGATAGTATTTTTCCAACAGTAATTTTTCACACTGGGCCTGACAGTATTTCATGTCACGAAGGCATATGGGAGATTAACAGTGAACATGAGATTGAGATACAATAATATAGCCTATACATTACTATATTCAACTGTAATTACTTACTTTTCAGCATGGCATTGCGATATTTTGTACCATTTTATTTTGATTTAATTATATTTTATTGCATAATTCAGATTTCATATACATTTATGAACTAACATAAATGTGTACAATTTTATCAATGCTTTTTAGTACTTGCGATCCTGTTTAGTGTCTGCGTTACGTAAGAAGTGTTTATATCTTACCTATTGGGACGAGAATGTCTTCGCAGGAAACGATAGGACTATTATTTATAGACAAAACAGTGACTGCATTCTATACAACATCTATACATGTTTGCTGACAGAGACGTTGATATATTTAAGCACATTTGATCTGCGTCTGACAAGGATCGACATTGTTTATGTCTTGCAGCAACAGATTAAAGGTGGATTGGATACTATAGAGTCACCGAGCCAATCGGCGTTTACACAGGGTCAAATTCACATTGCAAAATATTACATTGATTGGGTTACAACAACGTTTAACCCACTAAACCACAAACGGGCTAGTTTTGCTTTTGATTAGCGCATTTCTCCTCTGAATATGGTAGATTCCATATATTCAGTCATGAACATGCACTATAAGTGATACTTTTTAATCCTATAAAATTCAATCTGATTTAGCTTAAAGCAGACTGAGGGTAAAGCAAGAAAAACGCCTTTTAAGGCGTATTCTGTCCCATTCTCAACACAATTGGTATCATGTCTTCAGAGCTAGAAACTTCAACCAGGGTCCAAGGTTATAAAGCTTTTCAGTTCAGTCTAAAGTCGTTATCAAGCATTTGATAGGTCAGATTTGAGCCTTGGCTCAAATATGACCAATCAAATGTTTCAGAACACACTCAGACTCAGCTCAAACGCTTTAACCTTGGACCCTGGCCATTGCGTTTATACTCTTGCTTTCTCTTGTTTGAAAAAAGTGAAACCTGGTATATCAATATGAGCATGTGAAATACAAATTATGTCGTAAGAGGAGAAACAATCTACAAAATCAGGGTAGTCCAAACATCTCTTTAGTCGGATAACGTTTATATATTGGATTAGTCCATATTTTATCAAAGGGATGCCTGGTCAAAATTTTCATTTTCATTTTGTTTTGAAATTCTTATCAGCAAACAGTGTAGACTCTGATCAGACGCCGCATAATGCGGCGTCTGACCAGAGTCTAAACTGTTTGCCTATGTCCCATACATAGGTTACAGAACATATCTTATTTTGTTTTGATGAGCATGTACGTGTATTTTCAGGGTCTGGATTTCCCCCCGATTGTCCTAGTCATCGCGGTTGAGAACCAATTGTTCATGTTGCTGCTGGTTCCATGGTCGGCGGATTTCTGCATGTGCTGAATCCGATGGACCTACATAGTTGCTCGTCCACTAGGAGCTTGATCACATGACCCTGATGACCGCCTATCTGACGGCGGAGAGCGCGATTCGTGTATGAGACTGCATGCCTGAGCAGAAGACGATTTCCGCGCATGGCTGCTGCGATCGCCGGTTGCCGGAGTAACATGTCTATATTATGTTATCACGCCTAGAAGAATGTTGGGAGCACTTGCATTTTGTGATGTACTCTCTGTGGTTACGCAGGTCGTGCCTGATGAAGTAGAAAGCAAGCAATCGCCTTTCAGTATGAGGTTCAATTTGGGGAACATGTATATGGGAACCCTGCCGTCAATGATAATTTGTGCTAGATAGGCTATCGACACTCGGCTGTTAGGATTGGCATTTCTGAGAACTACGACAGCCATATGCAAATAAAACTATCCACAATGTAACGAGCCAGGGGCTCGTTTCAGAAAACTTCGTATGATAAATCGGCCGTAAGTCAAAACTTTAAAATAAATTTAATTTCTGATTCCCTTATCAAATCCTGTCTTATCACTTCTTGTCACTTGTCATTTCAAGACAGGAGTAAAAAGAGAAATAAACAATAATTGAGACTTTTATTGTCTGACTTACGACAATATTAGTCGTACGGAGTTTTATGAAACGGGCCCCGGGCGCAACAGAAATACAAAACCCGCAACAAACTTTACAAACATTATTAGACCAGTCCTTAAATAGTCAAATTTATGTCCTTTTAAATAATAAAAACACTGGCACTTTTAATTTAATTTCTCACGCTTTTAGTTATCCAGAGATTATATCAGTATCCAAACTATTCACAAGTAAACGTCTAGTGCACTGATGTTTGTCAATAGATCCAAAGACAAAACAGTGAATTTTAAGTTCTATACATATACACATTGTGACCATTCTAGAAAGGTATTGAGCAGTCATAGAATTTCTTAAAGATCATGTGATCAGTTGTTTACCATAAAATTCCTTATTATTGACGTTCAGGGGATTTCTGTCAACAAAATAAGATCATGTGACTCAACTTGTTACTAGTGAATATAAACTTCTAGAACAATCTACATATTTCATACTATTCATTCATATTCTCTACTACTCCGTGATCTTCTAGAAGATCCAAAGAACTTTTAAATGTTCTAAAGATAGAATGACACATTTTAAAGCATTTAAGTTATAAGACAACAACAAATTCAAATTAAAAACACGATTACATAGCACTGTTGTAAGACAACACAACAGGTTGTCATCCTGAATGCTATCACGTTATTACTCCGTGATGCTATGTATTTCATTTACTTAAGTGGTTTTAACTTTTTTCTTTCCCAATAAACGCATTAACGTTAAAACTATTATCTCCAAAGAATGGAAACAGTTTAGAGTCCGACCCGGGTCACTCAGATTAAATTAATAATCAGGTTGTCATTTTTTCCATTTTATTGCAATGCGTATATGTTTCATTTGCGTTGAAACGGGAAATAATTACGTTTTCTCCACTGTAGAAGTATTTTCTGTAGCAAATCCACGTGTCTAAATATGTTGTTTTATCAGAACCGTAAACTTAAAACTTAGGCTGCCGGCAACAATGTGTAAATGCTTTATTTATCATAAAACTTGTTTAAATCGCTTTTATCGCACAGTCTTTTGTCCAAAGGTTGCAAACTGAATGTCAACAGTGTATACTCTGACCAGACTGATCCCTCTACAGTACTTGCCCAGGCACGTCTGTCCCAATACGCTAGATTATTACGGTTATTTGATTAGTGATTGTGGCGGATTCGGGATGTTCTACCCGTGCTCCTACCCGTGTTCTATCTATACTGGTATGACTTGATTATTTCTTAAATAAAATGAATTGGAGTATAACGAAATAATTTAGACGGTCCTGGGGACTTTGTTATCAGTGAGTTTCATTGGAGATGTATGACCTGCATTCGAGTCCGTGTTTGCGAAACGATTATGTAGATCATAATATACCAATCACACCCTTGAATTCATAAAAGCAAATTTACCTTTATAAGATAATTTAGATATGAGTGTGAATGAGGATTACCATGACACTCGGCTGTACACACATCACAAAACTTTCCAAACTTAGTCCATTTTTTATCAAAGGGATACCTGGTCAAAATTTTCATTTTCATTTTGTTTATATTGAAATTTCTATCAGCAAACATTGTAGACTCTGATCAGACACCGCATAATGCGGCGTCTGATCAGAGTCTACACTGTTTGCCTATGTCCCATAAACGGGATCGTGGGCACAAATGGGTTAAACCGAAATAAACGGAAATCCTATGCACTAAAACGTTGAAAATTACAGGTCTTCGAAATTTCTGGCGAATTATGTTTGATTAAGTGGCAAAAAGTTTGCAATGGAAGCCACTGTGTTAGCACCCACGTGTTTATTTATGTATTTGTTTATTATTATTTTAGGGGAGGAGATGGGATGGGAGGGGGTATCATCTTCTCTACTTCATGTATCAAACACAGACTAAAACTTTTAGCAGATAAAGTTATGTCTGCAAAAGGGTTAAAAAATGTTAAACCCATATTTCCGCCAACCTATAATACACTGGTACATTGCTCGCTACACACAGCGCCCCTCTTAACAACGATTCCCTCCTTACACAATACTTGCGGCTGTTCCCCAAACCAGAAATATTTGTCTTACGTTTTCTCTGATGCAATATCGTCTGCTTAAGGTTGTCGTTTGCTGTTGTTTCTAAACTTACGTATTTGGCATTTTGACAGAAGAAAGATCTGGATTCAATCTGTTTGTAAATGTAGGCCAAGTCATGCTCAGCATACTAAGGGTATTTATTTTGCCACACCTATAAAAACTCCATCCAAACAACACTCACACTATTTGTCTCCCATTTGAGTGTCACACTATATCTACAAATAGTTTAGGATATATCAGAAGTATAGTACCCATGCGTTTGATCAGGATCCAAACCGTGTAAATCTCGTATCTATTTTTCATTCAGAAATATCTTAAAGCTTAGTTATACCCGTTTCCACATAATAATTCTAGTTTTGACGACAGGTGACAACTTAACATCAGTTGGAAGTAAAGCAGAATGCGCATTAAGGCCCATTCTGCTTTACTTTCAACCAGCTTTAAGCTACAATCTATTTGACTTTAGACATTTTCTTACGGTTTATACTCAATACTGTATTAATTGGTACTATTCTATTCAGTTGAGGTATGAATTAAAGGCGTAAAAAGGCAAATTTACGGGGAACATTATTAAGAAATAATTACAGGCCACAATCGTTAAGCGGGCAATATATTGGCTACACAGGGGTTAATTATCATAGATAAAGTGGTATATGTCTAGTTTTTCTTGTCATACAGTGGAGAATCTGTTATTCTTTCCCAATAAACGCTTTTACGCAAAAACTATTATTTGCAGTGCAAACAGTTTGGTGCCAGATCAGACGCCGGGTAACCCGGCGTCTGATCAGGCTCCAAACTGTTTGCCACCAAGATAAACAAGAAATATCAGAATTGTCCAAAAGTTGTTCTTTTCTACGTTTTAGTGCTTTGCGTTTGCGTACGTTTGCGTTTAAACGGGAAAGAATAACAGAGTCTCCACTGTATTAAAAAAACCCATTTACATAAATTATCACCCAAAAGATTTTATAGCACATGTATAGCGATAAGCATTAATAAATGACAGGTACCTGAACTCGGGTCGTTAATTTACATTAGTAAACGCCTGTGATGTATTTTTCATTAACTCATTATATATATCACAATAGTGATATGTCTATACGCGTCTTTGCAAACAGTATTCCGTATCACGTATTTATAAAAGATCTGATAAAACGACGGGGCCTCCGTGGCCTAGTGGTATAGTCACTGTGACTAACATCTGACTAACATCACTAAGCTCCTCACCGCTGTGAGTTCGAATCCCAGTAGGGTCGTTCAGAATTTTCATGTGGGGAAGCCTTCCAGCTGTCTTGCGGAAGGTCGGTGGTTCTACCCAGTTGCCGATTTGTGTCTGAAACAGTGCATAAAGGACTTCTGGGGTCTTCCTCCACCTATAATTAGCTGGACGTCGCGATATGACTGAAATACTGTTGAAAGCGACGTGAAATCAAAAACAAATCAAATCAAAACTGATAAAACGAATTTTGGCTTACCGGTACAGCGAACTTAATTTTTGTTCTCCGACCGATCTCTTCCGCTTAGGATGAACTGATTTTCCAGTACCTTTATTCACAAAACACTTTACAATACCTTCGTTAAGTAGTCATCTCTTCCTTTTGTCTTCAATCGCCTGTAAACACGGTGATACACAGGTGGTAAAATTCATAATACGCTTTGAATGTCAATGTATAAAAAGATCTTGACAGAAAAACTATATTAAGTCTGTTAATAAACTACTCAAAGTAATGACATAACTACATCGATGTTTATTAACCCCTTCACTGCCTTACCCCGAGCACAATGATTTTGCAAACAGTTTAGATTCTGATCAGACGCCGCGTCACGCGGCCTCTGATCAGAATCCAAACTGTTTGACACTCATTTCAATATTTCTTAAGTCAAAATACCCAACTATTTACTTTGAAAAATAAAAGCAGACGACAATTCTTTAAAATTGATGACGTCACGGCAAAGTAATGACATAACTACAACACGGTTTATTATTATAATATATCTGCCAGACGATCTGTCGAGGTCCATTAACAACAAAAACAGCTGTTTTATCATCTATTCTAAACAGCCACGTTTAGTTTTATCTTTTATATTGCCGAACTGAACAGTCGGAGACTTTATTGGTTAGGCTGTCTAATTTAATAAATTATGCAAATTACCACATGTAGGTGAGTTTCCCCATAAATCTTGTATAATATCTCAGAATACAACATTCCAGATCCGTTTTATTATATGTCCTTTGTGATATTTTCTTCGTTGATACAATGTACACGGACAGCAACTTCCAGAGGTTATTGATGCCCTGAAACTGCTGTTAGACTTTTGTATCATGTTCCACGCGTAGGTCACTATTCCTGTAAATCCTATAGCATATAGCAGCATACAGCTGTCTATTTCCTTTTTCATTGATGTGTTATATTCCACGTTGGTACAATTTACAAGGACAGGAATTCACAGAGGCTCATGAGGCCCTGAACTTGCTGTTAGACTTTTATATCATGTTCCACGTGTAGGTCACTTTTCCTGCCCGTGTAGCATATCTCAGCATACAGCTGTCTATTTCCTTTTTCTTTGATGTGTTATATTCCACGTTGGTACAATTTACAAGGACAGGAATTCGCAGAGGCTCATGAGGCCCTGAACTTGCTGTTAGACTTTAATATCATGTTCCACGCCGCGACGCGTAGGGCACTATTTCCTGCCAACCGTGTAGCATATCTCAGCATACAACTGTCCAGTTTCGTTGTGTGATTGACAACAATCTGCTATTTATTGAAATGCATATCTTAGCATGCAACCGCCCTTTTTGTCTAAATGCATATCTCAGCATATAGTAGCGTCTTGGTTTTTTAAACTGATATCTATTCATTCTAAGATAAGATACATTTTTCATGTAAACAAGACGGCCATATTTTGTGTTCATTATTCTATAAAAATGCTATTTAGAAGCGAAAAGTAAATAAGTAACGTCAACAAACTTTATAATGCAACGTTAAATGATTTTCTGTTGTTCATGAAGCTCTGAAACAGCTTATAGAATTGTCTCTGTCCCAAGTACATCTATACGATAATGTTTCTGTCAATATAGAAGAATACCTGACCGCAACCATATATTGCCAAATGTGCTGTTTCTCTGCATATACGTTTAACACCCATGGAAAACGTGCATAATATGTATTTATTACAAATTAAAATCGAACATTACGTATTGCACCTATTCACTAAACAATTACAATGTTAAATATTACAATATATGAGGGGGTATTTGAAAAGCTCTGATAATTGAGCGATGACGTTTAATTGGATGGTCTGATAAAAGTGAACAGTTTCTGAAAGATCAACATTTCAGCGAGTCATTTATAGTAAAACAAAATAAACATGTGTACTAAATTTGAGAATTTCTATTTCATTGGTATTCAAACAAGACTTTGGTTTAGGTATTGACTGAAATCCTTCTTGAATACGCGAGGTAATTGTTTTGTGTTGGAAACATGTATATTTCAGAGCGCACTTTTCAAGTATCGCTCAGGCTCATTAAGTGCGGTAACAGGATAACTTTAATAATGTCATAAAATGTCAATAATCTGTGTTATCATAGTTTAATATATTCTTCTAATGTTTGTTTAAGAAAATATATAATTGTTTTTGTTTTGCTAATTACTGTTTCGAGGATGTGACGTCATAAATCGAAAATACGTGTTTTGGTCAGGTGGTCATATTTTTAAACTGCTGTACTGTTCAAATTATTAATAGTTTAGAAATTGTGCTAAGTGTGAATGATGACAGCATATGAAATGTACAAATGGCTACAATACTCTCATGCAAAACGTCAAGCGGTAACATTCAAATACTCCGTAAATGGCGTATTTCCGGTAAAATGGCTATTTTCGGCAGCATTTGGGACACTGCATACTCCATGTACAAAACTAGCTAATCAAACAGTCGGAACGATACTTTATATATTTTACCATTATATACACAGGTATATACTATATATCATGTATAAATTCCAAACAAAACTGATGAACATTATAGAAAATATTAACACTAATGTTTATCCTCTTGAAGTGCTAATATGACGAATTTTGTTGACAAGCTAATGGGTAATATACCTTTACATATACTGGCATATAGGTAAATATTAATTTCTCCGATAATGATTTTACTAGAGGAATGTTGTGTCTTTTAGAAAATGTTCACTTTTATAAACTCAGAACATCCAATGAAAACATTTCAATCAAATATCAATACTTTTCAAATGTCCCTAGTACAATGCACACACTTTCCTGGTATCCATGCAGCTAAAGAAACAACGGTTATATTTTCTATTATATTCGAGGAACATGTATAGGATATATTCCCTTTTAAGTCTAGAAAGTTACACGTACATGTAAAAGCCCAGTGTCGTTTGGTTTCCTTCGAGATTACTTTTACCGTCACGGAAGTAGAGAATGTACATCTATTATTCGGTATATTATGAACTGCGTGGTAGTGATAAATACTAATTCAAATATATCAAGATGATAAATATAATTTACATGTAAAATGTTAGCAATTTGCAGCGGTCAATATTGTCATTCTGTTCAAATCTTATTTAGGGTCAGCCATCTGCGGAGGCTCATGAGGCCCTGGAACGGTTGTTAGACTTTTGTATCATGTTCCACATGTAGGTCACTTTTCCTGCCAACCGTGTAGCATATAGCATACAACTGTCCAGTTTCGTTGGGTTATATTTCATTTGTAATATTTTCTACGTTGATAAACTTTTTACTAACAACAATCTGCTATTCATTGAAATGCATATCTCAGCAAGCAACTGCCCCGTCGTGTTTTTATCTCATATGCTGAGATACGTTTTCAAGTGAACAAAACAACCATTATATACTGTATTCGTTATTCTAGCAATAAAATGGTAAAATTAAATGTACTTTACTTAACGTCATCAGTAATTTACAGTGCACTTCTCGTGGTCTTCGGTTTATCATAAAGCTCTGAAACATACTATAGACTATTCTACCGTGCCCAATGTGTACGGATTATGTTTCTGTCAATATAGAAATGTCAGCTCAACACTGTCTCGTCCAGTATGTATTTTCCCCTAAAGATGCCTTTAACCACGAAGGAAATGGCGTATATGTATTTATTACCCTGTAAAACTGATTAAATATAACAACTATTCACTAAACAATTACAAATTGAATTTTATAAGAACAATATACAATGCCAAAACTATGTTGATGTCCATTGAGCTAAATCCACCAGTTATATTTTCTATTACATTCGAATTACATGTATAGAAGATATTCCCTGTTTTGTCTAGACAGTTACATTGTACATGTATAAGCCAAACATTGTTATGTTTCTTTCGAGATAGTTTTCACAACAAACAAGTGGAGCAATCTTAGGAGGCGTTCGAAGCCATACAACAGCTGTTATAATCAGAAAGGAAATGACGAAACTAATACAATATTAAATATAAATTACTAGACGAGCGATCCTCAAAGGTTCATGAATTTCAGACAAACTATCCTGGACCGTGTTGTTATTGTTCAGGTTGATACAACATACAAGGACAGCAATCTGCAGATGCTCGTGAGGCCCTGAAACAGCTGTTAAACTTTTGTAGTATGCTCCGCGTGTATGGCACTATTCCTGGCAATGTTGTAGTATATCGCAGCATACTACCGTTCCGTTGTGTTTTGTTATCTGTCCTTCGTGATATCTTCCTCGTTGATACAATGTACAAGGACAGCAATACACAGATGTTCCCGAGGCCCTGCAACAGCTGTTAGACTTTTGTATCATGTTCCACGTGTATGGCACTATTTCTGGCAATCTTGTAGCATATCTCAGCATATAACTGTCCAATTTCTTTTTGTTATCTATCTGTCATTCGTGATATCTTCCACGTTGATACAATATACAGGACCAGGCATCTGCAGAGGACCAAGGGCTCATGAAGCCCTGGGAATGTTGTAAGACTTTAGTATCATGTTCCACGCGTAGGTCATTATTCCTGTCAATCTTGTAGCTTATCTGAGCATGCAGCTGTCCAGTTCCGTATTTTCTGTCCTTTGTGATATCTTCCACGTTGATAAATATACAGGACCAGGCATTTGCAGAGGCTCATGAAGCCCTTCACATGTAAGACTTTAGTTCCACGCGTAGGTCATAATTCCTGTCAATCTTGTAGCATATCTCAGCATACAACTGTCCAGTCTAGTTTGGTTGCTGTCCTACGTGATAGTTTTCTCGTTGATATAATGTACAAGGACAGAACTTTGCAGAGGTTCGTGAGGTTCTGAATATGCTGTTAAATTTTAGTATCATGTAGTATATCGCAGCATACTATTGTTCCATTCCGTTTTGTTATATGTGGATGTCCTTTGTGTTATCTTCCTCGATGACACAATTTACAAGGACAACAAGCTGCAGAATTTCATGAAGCCCTGAAACTTCTGTTAGACTTTTGTATCATGTTCCACGTGTAGGTCACTGTTTCCTGCCAATCTCACAATGTAGCATATCTGAATACAACTGTCTCCAGTTTCTTTTGTTTTTAGTCCTTCCTGATATTAAGTCTTTAATACAATATACAAGGACAGAATTTTTCAGAGGCTCATAAGGCCCTGAATTTGCTTTAGCATACAGCTGTCCAGTCCCAGCTTGGTTGCTGTCCTTAGTGACAGTTTCCACGTTGATACAATGTACACGGACAGCAACTTCCAGAGGTTCGTGAGGCCCTGAAACTGCTGTTAGACTTTTGTATCATGTTCCACGCGTAGGGCACTATTCCTGTCAATCGTGTAGTATATCGCAGAATACAACTGTCTAGTTTCGTTTTGTTATCTGTCATTCGTGATATCTTCCTCGATGATACAATGTACAAGGACAACAATCTGCAGAGGCTCATGAGGCCCTGAAACTGCTGTTAGACTTTTGTATCCTGTTTCTCGCGTAGGTCACTATTCCTGCCAATCACACAATGTAGTATATCTGAGCATACAACTGTCCAATTCCTTTTGTTTTCAGTCCTTCGTGATATTTTGTCTTTGATACAAATTACAAGGACAGAAATTTTCAGAGGCTCATTAGGCCCTGAATTTGCTGTTAGGCTTTTGTATCATGTTCCACGTGTAGGTCACTATTCTTGTCAACCTTGTAGCATATCTCAGCATACAACTGTCCAGTTACAGTTTGTTTGCTATCCTTCGTGATTATTCTGTTAATTATTTCCTCATAACATTGTAAATGATCATAACAAATTCCAATTAAGTCTAGTCCATTTGCAATTATGTAGGGTTTATTTTAACAATATATTGCAAAATGATAATAGTAAAGACATTGATCAGTTGTAGCGTCTACGCTGTTCCCATAGAACACACATATTTTTACAAGTTTTTTATTTGTAAGTATCGAGGTGTCTGATCTGAATCCAAACTGTTTGCAAAGTCGCTTGTTTGCCTTAAGCAGTGAAACAGTGAATGACTCCAAAATCAAGTTCGTTGTACATGACCTTGAAACGTTTTGAAATCCAGTCGATGTTTTGTTTCATTGCCTTACCCCAAATACCGTAGTTATTCTAAAGTCATTCAGTTTCCATCTTTTGCAAAATTATTACTGTCTGAAAAGCAATTTTACCATTTCACTTTCAATGACGTCCTAAAGCGCATTTGCAAACAGTTTTGATCCAGATCAGACACCGTGTCACACGGGACCTAATCAGGATCAAAACTGGTTGCAATTTGTTTTGAAATTACTTCAGCTATACTGCCTTAAATCTAACTTTAAACAATATTGCATACAACAATTTTGAAGCAGGCGACAACATGGCGGTGAAGGGCTCAATATCTCATGATGAATTTGACGATGAAAGGTTTAACCAAATCTTATGATAATAAAGCACCTTTGAACGCACAACTCCTGTGTGAAAAAGGGCGCTATATAAATCGGGTATGATAATAAATCCGGTATACTAATAATAACAGAATGTTCAATTTTTAGGGTATTTGTTTTGGTTATCTTTTCCAAACGACTGTTTGACATCCATTACGATATTACTCTAGTCAAATTATCTCATATGAGATTTTAGATTTAAAAGAAAACGACCACTGAGTTAAGTCTAGTCCAGTGTCTAATCTAAGTCTTGTTCATTATTTAATGCTTGCGTTATTGTACAATACATACGTATTTCAAAATGACAAACTATGCAGACCCATAACTAACTGAAAGAGTTAAAATATGAAACTATTAATTAGGTAGCTTTAGTCCATTTAATATAAATGATCTGAAACTCAGTTGAACATAATTTTTGACAGTGCACTAGTCTTGATAATTTAGCAAAATACAAGATAGTCAAATAAATAAGATGAGATATATGTGTACATGTATGAATATAGTTTAAAATGTTAGAATTCGATAAATAAGTTGTAGATCTTTATATTTATAAACAGAAACAATAAAATAGATGTATTCAAATCAATATTCTGAAAGCTACAGGCGAATTGGAGATTACTACAGTGGAGAATATGTTATTCTTTCCCGTTTAAACGCAAACGTACGCAAACGCACAGCGCTAAAACGTAGAAAAGAACAACTTTTTGACAATTCTGATATTTCATGTTTATCTTGGTGGCAAACAGTTTGGAGCCTGATCAGACGCCGGGTTACCCGGCGTCTGATCTGGCTCCAAACTGTTTGCACTGCAAATAATAGTTTTAGCGTAAACGCGTTTATTGGGAAAGAATAACAGATTCTCCACTGTACATGTACGTCGTATTGCAACCAGTTTGGATTAAGATGAGACTCCGTGGCTCGTGGCGTTTCATCTAGTTCCAAACTGTTTGAAATTCTGATAATCCTTTATGAAATAAAATGCAGAAAACTCATCTTTGAGAATTGATACAAACGAAATATTTTGCTGACCACAAAAGCATACATGTAGCAAGCAGAAGATTAAGACCGTTTCCTAACAGCCTCGTTATACAGTGGAGAAGACATTATTCTTTCCTGTTTTAACGTGACTAAAGGCAAACACAAAATACAGAAAATCGAAACCTTTCAAAAATGTTGACCTATTTGACGGAGAAGCGATGATAAGTATTTTTGCTTATCAACCTAGAAATTTGTTCTGTTTTCCAATAATTTCCGTTTAACAAAGTGTTGAAGTTAATATGGAGTTAGTACGATATTGTACAGATTAACCCATTTGTGCCAACGATGCCATCTATGAAACACAGGCAAACATTGTAGACTCTGATCAGTGATCAGACGCTTCATTATGCGGCGTCTGATCAGAGTCTACACTGTTTTCTGGAAGGAATTTAAAACGAAACGAAAATGACAATTTAGACCTCATGCACCCCTTTGATACAAAATAGACAAATCTATTATATACATTTAAGGTTGTGGAAAAGTCGACTGGGAGCAAATGGGTTAAACGATCGTTTAACAAGGAGCTTTGGCGACCTACAGTGGAGAGAACGTTATTATTTCCCAATAAACGCGTTTACGCTAAAACTATAATTTCCATTGCAAACAGTTTGGAGCCAGATCAGACGCCGGGTAACCCGGCGTATGATCAGGCACCACACCGTTTTCCACTCAGAATAAAATAAATAGTTAGTATTGTCGAAAAGTCATCTTTTTCTACGTTTTATTGCGATGCGTTTTCGTTTCGTTTGCGTTTAAACGGGAAAGAATAACGTTTTCCCCCTGTAGTACTGTATTTCAGCTTCCTTCCGCATTAATGTCATGTTAGATCCCATATATTTTGCTTTTCGTTGATATTTTATTTCGTAACCATCTTAACCTATTCACTTCTAAGGGCGCTTACAGGAAACTTTGCAAATAATTTGGATCCTGATCAGACGCCGCGTATTGTGGCGTCTGATCAGGATCTAAACTGTTTGACACTCATATCAATAATTCTTTAGTCTTAACAGCCTTAAAACTGACTTGAAAAAATATTGCAGACGACAATATCTATGCAGACGATTTTAAGCGGTAAGAGGGTTAAAGCAGACGATACGACTTGGCAGTGAACGAGGTACACCTGTACATGAGAATTGTTCTGAATAACACGTTTTACGTTGAATATTGATACAGTGAAGAAAACGTTATTCTTTCCCAATAAACGTGTTTACGCTGAAACTATTATTTCCAATGCAAACATTTTGGAGCCAGATCAGACGCCGGGTAACTCGGCGTCTGATCAGGCTCCAAACTGTTTGCCACCAAGAGAAAGATGAATTATCAGCATTGTCAAAATGTTTTACTTTTCTACGTTTTAGTGTTTCGCTTTTGCGTACGTTTTCGTTTAAACGGGAAAGAATAACGTATTCTCCACTGTATATAAAACAAATTCTTCGGCTAATAAAATAAGTAAAATTTTCACAGGAAGGAATGCGGTCGGATCCTAAATAAAACAGTGCCTGAGACTCAGATCAAACAGCTACTTCGGAGGCTGTCTGATATAAGTCTACAATGTTTTATAAAAATTATCATTATACACTAATAGCAGGAGAATGGTTGGACAAGTACAGTGGAGAAAACGTTATCTTTCCCAATAAACGCGTTTACGCTAAAACTATTATTTCCAGTGCAAACAGTTTGAAGCCAGATCAGACGCCGGGTAACCCGGCGTCTGATTTGGCTCCAAACTGTTTGCCATTCAGCTTAAAATCAATGGTCAGAATTGTCGAAAAGTTGTTATTTTCTACATTTTAGTGTTTTGCGTTTGCGTTTCGTTTGCGATAACGGTTTCTCCACTGCACCAATTGATATTGTTTCATTTGTTTTTCGTGAATAGATCTATATGTTCAAGTTTATTTTTGTATATCTTTTCATCCCTTGAGTTCTTTATTACAGATGACGCTAGGCATTTTTCTCACAAAACTACATGTGGTAAATACGCTATTCCTACCCATTAACGCGTTAATCTATGCGTAAGAAACGCATAGTGAACGGTTAACGAACGCTTAACGCCTAACGATTTTAACGCGTTTCAACGCGTTAATAAACAATTATACCAATGCAGTCTCGGCTAAGAGGTCCGTCGGCTAAGTGATGACCCTTTCATCCGGGCTCTTTTAAACGCGTAAAGAAACGCGTAAAGAAACGGTTAGGAAACGCGTTTAAAAACGGATAATAAAAGCATAAGAAACGCTTAAGAAACGCGTAAAGTGGGTAGGAATAGCGTATTTACCACATGTACCCCTGTTTTAGTAGCGAACAACGATCGCGACTATCCTTGTCTCCAACATGTGTAAGATCAATTTGATGACGTCAGTATAACGTCACTATCTATTAAGGCGTCATTACGTCACTGAAACTCAAAAAAGACCTATGCCCTATTGCTTAAAAAAGGCTTAAAATCGTCCGTTATGTGAGAGAAAGAACCTGTCACTCGTCGTTGTTCAGACAATGTGATCGTCTAGAATAGAAAAGTTATTACACATGTAAGCTCGCTAAGGCTCGCTTAATAACATTTCAATTCTAGACTCGGTTGAGATCAGGTTTTCTTAAAGATCGACGAGTGACATATTCTATATAAATTCATGTTTCTGAAGTCAAATAACATAACACTTATTTTTTAAAAAAATAAAAGCAGACAACATTTTTTTAAAGCAGATATGTTATGTAAACGGACGGGCATTGAGCACGTTACCTGCGAAGAACGGTTAAAAATAATTCAAAATATCCAGACCTTCTATTCCTTCAAAACGAGGTTGATCCATTAGTTACCCTTAAAATCTCGCTTTCCTTTTTTTAAATGATTAATGGCCTACGCCTACTGGGCGCAAATGGGTTAAAACTGTTAATCAATATTTTACCGTATGATTTAACCCTTTCCTATAGATAAGACAGCTTATGCTAAAATTTGTCATCTGCTATTGTATTTGATGCTGATCTTACGTAGTATGTACAAATGTAGGTAGGCTGAATTCAAATAGTTGAAGTTTTTACGAAATAAAACAACAACCCGAGTACCTAGTAGATTTGATCCTGATCCGGGTCCAAACTGTTTTCAAATTGACTTTAGTCATCTATTGTTAGGAAAGGGTTAAACCAATCCCACAGCGAGAGCGTTTTGCATGTTTCATATCTGCATGTTATCTGTGTTTGTTCAATGTCTCGCCTACGATGGTTGATCTGTTATGAAATATACATGATGTACCGGCACAAACCATCACGGATACTGCTTTTAAATGTGGTATTAGTGTTTTTTCTGACCTGTCCAAGTTATTTTTTAGATTGGAACATTCTAAAACTTTAAAAGGGATGAGTTTTCTCCACATCCACTTAAAGATACGGGTAGCTGTAATTTTGTGCGAAGTGTACAGTAGAGGATACAATATTCTTTCCCGTTTAAACGCAAACGCAATACACTAAACTGTGGAAATTTACTTTTAGAAATTTTAACAATATTTTTAATCTGAGTAACAAACAGGTTGGAGCCTGAACAAACGCCGGGTTTAATACGTTTATACGGAAAGAATAAACTATCAGTAAAGTTAGCGCGAGGATCATACTTACCTCAAGTAGGAAGTGTACGATTACAATTTCGATGTTACATTGCTTACCTATTTACCATTATTAACTTTTCTGTTCTAAAATAACTCGGACATTTCAGAAAAATCGAACAATACAGAAGACGTAATTATGTTCCGTGATAAACACTACAAGTAACGAACCGCAAAAGTAATGCAATGAAAATTACATTTTTAAACTTTCTAACGACCTGTTTAAATTTAGTGGCAAACAGTTTGGGACCTGATCAGACACCGCGTTACCGCATATGTGTCTGATTCCGTTACAACGGGCCAAATCCGACTTCTCCATTATCATGATTATAAATGCCGAAATATCTTCATTGAAGCTAGGTTGTTGAGCAACCAACTATAGTGGAGAAGATGTTATTTATTCCCATCTAGAGGAGTCTTAATGAAAATTCGATGTAATCAAATGACTGTTGCTTGAATAGGTTCACAAGTTGCTTTAACAAACAGTTAACTCGACGATAACCACCATGAACCTATAGTAATTGTTCTGTATTTAAATAGTATATACATGTATTATTCAACTATGTACATGTATTACATTTCTGTATGACCAAATTGTTCAAATTAACCCCTTCACTGCCTTACCCCGAGTGCAGTAGTTTTTTGCAAACAGCTTGGATCCTGATCAGACACCGCGTAACGCGGCGTCTGGTCAGGATCCAAACTGTTTGACACTCGTTTCAATATTTCTTCATTCAAAATAGAAAAAAATAAAATTTAAGAAATAAAAGCAGACGACAATTGTTTAAAATTGATGACGTCACGGCAGTGAATGGGTTAAAGATGTTGCGACAGATGAAACTACAGCGTCGATGTTCTTAAATTCTTGTAGAAAACGTATACGAGCCTGTCAGAAGGAGAAGCAGAAGCAATTAAGAATCCCATTTGATCTGATCTGAATCCAATATAACCTTAACCCTTTACCCCATAGGCGCGACTTTTAGCGTATTTAATTTTTCCTCCGCTGAAGAAAATAGTTCCAGTTTATACATTTACCCTCATGAACAATTACCATACCAAGTATTTTTTATATAGCCTAGTATATGGTAGTTTAAAGCAGGCTGAAAGTAAAGCAGAATGTGCCTTAAGGCACATTCTGCTTTACTTTCAACCTGCTTTAAATGACCACCTGTCTTAAATGTTATAAACAGGTTAATGGGTAAAGGGTTAAAGGTGTCCCTAAGTTACGTAACGACACATTGAACCCTGGCGACCAGTATACATTTACTAGTCTTAACTGGAAACTGGAATTACTCTCACTCGACTATTGATTTAGTTTCGATACAAAATGTTCAATATCCTTATTATACATGAAAGGTAGGTACATGTAACTCCTGAACATATTCATGGTCTGTGACGTGTGTTACATGTACATGTACCTATAGGGGTGGACCTGTCCCACAGGTCACAAATCATGGGTCAAATTTCGACTTTAGTTTCCTTTCTTTGGCTTTCTTATAAACACCTAATTTGCGGTTCAAGAGTGGAACGGGGGTCTGGGCCCTTCCAACTTGGACATCTTAAAAAAGGAAAATAACACAAGAAGGAGACACTGAATTAATGTTGTACAGTTGAGCAGATATTATTCTATCCCGTTAAAACGAAACGCAAATACAATGCACAGATTGTATAAAATTGATATATCTTAAATACGTTAACGATTCTATTCAACCTAGGTAGCAGCTATTTTAGAGCTTGATCAGACCCCGAGTGACCCGGCGTCTTGTCTGGCTTCGAACTGTATCAGTTGGTCTTATCTATCTCCAAACTGTTTTAAAGGGAAATTATAGTTTTGACGTCAACGCGTTTATAACGAAAGAATAACGTATTCTCTACTGTAAAATATGATTCTACATGAACTAATATGGGCATTATACAGTGGAGAATCTGTTATTCTTTCCCGTTTAAACGCAAACGTACGCAAACGCAAAGCACTAAAACGTAGAAAAGAACAACTTTTGGACAATTCTGATATTTCATGTTTATCTTGGGGGTAAACAGTTTGGAGCCTGATCAGACGCCGGGTTACCCGGCGTCTGATCTGGCTCCAATCTGTTTGCAATGCAAATAATAGTTTTAGCGTAAACGCGTTTATTGGGAAAGAATAACAGATTCTCCACTGTATATGTGTATCGGGCAAGGCTTCTTCATAGGTACACTGTTTGCAAAGAATGCAAATAATTTTAAGATTAATCTTATATGCTCTCTGAAAAGAACTCTGAATTTTAGATTGACATTTTTGAAAGCAAAGTCATTTAGTATAAAACTAATGTACGGATATATAACACCAACGTCATTTAAATGCAAATTCGTACATACTTTGTCGCATAGTAATGACCCCTTAACAGCCCGGACACTATCACTATTGAAATGAGTGCCAAACAATATGAATCCTGACCAGAAGCCGCATAACTCTGATCAGAATCCAATCTGTTTTCAAACAACTGCATGTACAATATATTGTACTCGGGGTAAAGCACTTAATGGGTTAATAGGGGAATATTACGACATTATGCTGACTGACCTGATGTCAGATTGTAATGTCAGTGACTTTAAATTCAATATATAAGGGAATATATACAGTAAAACCTCTCTATTACGACCACTACAGTTGGTCAATTATTGGGTATTTTAAACCAGGTGACTGCTTAAAGCAAGGTGACAGTGAAACAGAAAGCTCCTTTAGGAGCTTTCTGTTTCACTGGCACCTTGCTTTAAGTTGTTGTTTCTACTAAGGTTTATAGTCTCGCATAAGCTTTATCAGATGCGTCTTCCCATTGTCTCAGGATTGGGACAATGGTCAGCATCATGCCTATTATTGAGTGGACTTTGTTTAACTTGCTTTAAGCTGTAACCCGTCTTTAATATAACCAATTAGCATCAGTTTTAGTGGTCGTAATAGAGAGGTTTAACTGTATTACAAAATCTGCATAAAATATATCTTTTGGATCCCATTTAAACTTCACAGGCCAAGGTCTTTTTCACAAAAAAACAGTTTTATCTATAAAATACATTATTCATTTCAATTCAATCACCTTAGATACCAATTATCAGGGGAAGATATGATAATAGTTGGAGAGGCTTTTTCACGTAGAATACAGACCTTCATTTTCCTTCATAAAGTATGGACAATGGGTCATTTTTCTATAATATTAATATTAATTTCGAGAAGATTCTAATGTGTAGTAACACAATAGGATTGATTTATTCGGTTTACTACCTCTTATCTGGAGCCCTTGTAAAACCTTGTCAAAAAAAATTGAATGCCTTAATCTTGCTGTACGTTTTTTAGCTCGCCTGTACGAAGTACACGGCGAGATTATGCTATATCCCCGGCGTATTCGTCGTCGGCGCCGTCTTGAACGGCTAAGAAATAATTAAGAAAATGCTCATCACCTCTATGTTCCTTGGGGTAATGCTTTCATATTTGATGTTCATGTTATGGTGTGTATATATGTACAACACCTTTCCATCCGTGCGAATAGTTTTTGATCAAATGCCAAGTGATACAGACACCTGTGGTTTCACCCTGTGACATCGGCCTTGAACTCAGTCTCTGCTTTTAAGTTTCAAAATTTGCCGAGCATGGTTGTGACAACTGTTGTTGTAATTTATTGGCGTTGTTGTTTTAATTTTTAACTTACAGGGAGATTATTCAAAACCTGAATGTCCAGATATTGTTAAACCGTTAAAAAGTCTGAAATAAATGTTATTAAAATCGTCTCTAAAAGACGATTAATCTAAACTAGAGGAAAAGGCGTTTTGAAATCATCTCCATAAGTGATCAGTTTTAAATGGGTATCTTTAAAACTTTCCGAGGCGATGCCATTTACTTAACATTCAGTTCGAATAATCGTTGAGAATTCAAAGTTTCTTTAAGTATAAGTATACACAAGAAGAACATGAATTTACAGTGTGACCTAGCATGGCTAAGTCAGAGATAAACATTTGGTATATTTTTTAAGTTTGGTTACGAACATTGTAGAGTCAGACCCTAAGCTTAGAAGACTCGTTTATGGTATGTGTCTACTATGTTCGACTTGCGGTTATGAACCGACAGCAGCTTGGAGGTACAAGTGGTGTGAGATGTCTACGTACAGTCAATGCTCCCTCTCTGTACAACGGGCCTCCCAAGAATGATTCCCTCATCACAACAACGCGTGTCGCTGTTCATGAAACAAGACAAAATATGTTCAACATTTCACGTCTGCAATACCGTCTGCTGTTTTTCTCAAAGTCACATAAAGGGCATTTGGACAGAAAAGATCAAGAATGTGACAAACAGTTTTATTCCAGATCAGAGGCCGGATGTATGACCATTGCACGTCTAAATATAGTATACATATATCGGCTCTATATGACCCTTCAGCGTCGCAGTGCGTTAAAACCCAGTACAATCAAGCAAACAAAGGTAATAGTAGCAGTAGCGGTTATAGTCGTATAAGTAGCAGCAGTAGGGGTTATACAGCAGCGACAGTATCGGAAGTAGTAGTAGTATCAGCAGTAACAACATTTGCAGAAGTAGTAGCAGCAGCAGAAGTAGTAGCAGCAGCACAAATAGCAATAACAGCAGTAGTAGTAGAAGAAACAGCAGCAGCAGTAACGGCAATTAAGCTGAAAAGGTGGGGGTCATTTCTCTATGTGGGTCATTCCTCTGCGTGAGGGGTGTCATTCTACTACAAGTCGATGGGGTCCTTATTCTACGGCCTGGTGTCATTTCTCTACGTAGTATAAGGACCCCGGGTCATTTTGTACGGGTGGGTCATTCTACTGCGTTACACCGGCACCCTATAATAAATCTTTTTGCATATCGTTGTACTTCAAAGAGAACTTGAAACTCGGCTCATTACCTAACAAAAAATAAACCGCGTTTAGAACGCCTTTAGACGAATAATATGTAAAAGTAAACTCTGTTTAGCAAAATAGCTTTTCTAATTCTACTTTATAATACTATGCCACTATTTTGAATATATCTAGAAAAAAGGCTAAATATAATATTTTAAGAACTTGAAGCACAACCCCTTTGCACATGTTTATATGCAAATAAATATATTTAAACTAATCCATTTAAAAACAAATGTCTTATAGTTTATGTACGTTTCGTGCGAATGTTAAATATTTGTTGTGTTCACTACATAAAAAAAATGTTGATCAACGTCATTGTCCGTTTTAGTAGCTCAGGTAGAGCGAGTGACTAGCATTTCAAAGGCTTGAGAGATTTAGATGGAGGAGTTTTACATACATCTTTCAGCTTAATATGATCTTGACCTTGACTTCTCATTTCCAGAGCATATAATTTTTACTATCTCATCCAAGATTATCAAACATGGTGTGAGGATTTATCTTGAGAGTGCCAAACGTCATGGAATATTTTCAGATCAGTTCGACCTTGGCCTTGTTTAAAAAAAAAACAAACAAACAAACCAGTAGCGCGTCCAAGTACCGTATCGATTGCATCAGAAAACGGTAACAATTTAACTGAAACGACCGTTTGCACGATATCGATTGCGAACGACACGAACGGCCTCAGAGGTAATGAGCCAAAGCGAAAAATAAAAACAAAATGGTGACCAAATGAATTTAATAAAACCAGCGAACAGTCCCGACTTAATTTCTAATCAATAAACCAACATTTTCCGATACTTAATGTATCAAACAAAGCAGTTTACATTTGAGCAGCTACATTTTTTTTTATATGCGGTAAAATTTATGCATTTCAGTTGATTAGTACACTTTGAATTGTGTTATTTCGAATCGTACATAAATCGTTCGTACACTTGAAAAGTAAATAAAGACGGGGCGCAATGAGTTATTATTGAAGAGTATTGGTGAACGTTATAGATGTCGTACTATAAGCGTTGTTTGCATCGGTTAACGTTGCTGTTCGCCGATACGGTACTTGAACGCGCTACTGTTCTGAGTGTATCTCTTTTAATAAATCATCCACGATTATAGACCGATTTATTTCAACTGGCAGGGCGGAGCTAACCTGTGGTTTATTTGCATTTGATTTTAGGGGGGACAGGTATAATTCGGTATTAAGGTTCCGAGATAGTGTTTGACAGGCCGACTTTTTCCGACTTTTTTCCAAAATGCCTACATGCAACATACCAATATTATATATCATTTTGAGCGTTAGGACTTGTAGAAGCTTTATAAAGGAGTCTTGATGTAAAATTAATCACTACTAAGCTATTTATGGTGGTATAACATCTGCATTTGGCGGATGCGAAAAGATGACAGTTTCAAAAAAGAGGTCACAAATAATCCTTTTGTACCTTCCTGGACTGGCTTCTGTAGGATCATGTCGCCCCTCCACAAAACTATCAAAGATGTGTTTTATGAGTATAACATTATGTGGATCCAAAAGGGGGAAACTGTTGATTCCCCTCAAAAGTGGACTGCGCTAATTTGTATGGTTCACTGCTCGTTGTTTACTATTTTATACAAAGGATTCGTTTTCATTCAGTGCGGTTGGTCGTGTGACGCAAATACTGTAGCGGTGTTCTATCTATACATTGTAGCAGCCTTTTTACCTTCGACTTGTTACGGTTTAAACTCACCCATTTTAGTTGTTTATGTCTGTTTTTCAACCTTTTCTAAGGTCGGTATGGGCAATAAGAATGTTCAAACAGTAATATTACAATATGGTTGTTAATTCAAATGTCATTAAAAGCATGATTACAAAATGGGGCTTTAAATTCTAAACCATTGGGTGGGTTTAGATCCAAATCAATTCAATGTAGAATCAGAGCAGATTTCAGACCAAGTTGAGGAGTTAAGACAATAGCAATTTCATGACTGAAATCGAAATGAGAATTTGATGATGGATGAGTTGGGCTTTACGGCACTGCGGCACTGAATGGGTCATTTAACGCCGATGAATGATATGATGATGATGATGATGATAATGATGATGATGATTCGAGATTATTTCAGGTAGATAATTGCGGCTCATCTCATAGGCTGCAAAGCAGCGCATAGGATCAAAACATCGGTGACCTGTCATCCTTTAAGTTCATTGAAGAGGGAATAGTCTCTGTCCAATAACAAAAACACCCCCTATTACAATTAATCCCCCTTCTCAGAGTCCATGTTCAGTGGAGAATGCGTTATTATTATTTCAAAATAAACACGTTTACGATAAAACTCTTATTCCCATTGCCAACAGATTGGAACCAGATCAGACGCCAGGGAACCCGGCGTCTGATCAGGCTTCAAACTGTTAGCCACTCAAATGAGCATGAATAGTCGGAAACTCGGAATTGTCAAAAAGTTGTCATTTTCTACATTCTAATACAATGTGTTTGATTTGATTTCCGTTTAAACGGAAAAAAGAACGTCTTCTCCACTGTAGGACGGTCTCTTGATTAGAAATTTGAAATTACATCAACAAGCAAACTAGCTTTATAAATGCTTCGTGGTCCCGAATTCGTTTCCCCCAGAACATCATTTTCTAAAGAGTTTTCACTTTTTTTTGGTTTTCTATTCTAAACATGGTATAGATACAAAACATTTAAATTATCACATACGGGGTTTATCGAGAAATTATGGTACCTGACATGTCCCTTTTTTGCCTGGTGCCTACATGTATGCCGAAAGATAGAACACCAGCCATATCACTGATGTCGTGTGATGTTACTAACCATGCCAAAATGACCCGATACAAATATTATGTTCTCTGCATTTCAAGTTGTGCATTAATTATTTTTTGAGGAAAATACAGAACAGCATATGTAGTACATGTACCTCGAAAATGAGGCAATGTATACGAATTATAACGTTGTTTCCCCCAAAAAGCGTGTTTCAGCTAAAAGTATTGTGTCCATTGCAAACTATTTGAAGCAAGGTCAGACACCGGGTAACCCGGCATCTGATCAGGCTCCAAACTATTTGCCATTCAGCTTAATATAGATTGAAAGAAATTTAGAAAAATGTAATTTTCTCCATTCTAATGAATTGCGTTTGCATTTCGTTGCGTTTAAAACAGGAAATAATGAAATCTCAATTTTGCGACCAGTAAATTGCAGTTTTTAGTTTTGACATGTGGCTGCTTACGGCAGGGTGGAAGTAAACAGAAAGCTCCAGTAGGGGGTTTCTGTACTTTCTCCTTTCTTTAAGCTACATGTACCACCTGCCCTTCATGAAATCAATAAGCTTTAATTTAGTAGCCATAAGCATTATACATCTGCTGTTGTGATAAGTGAAACTGTACGGGTATGAGTTGTATTATTGTCCGGAGTAATTAGTTTTCGTCTATTGTACTCCAAAACATTATGCAACTCAATTTTAGACATTCTCAGACAACGCATGTTTGACTGATTGAACAACATTGCTTCCAATTATTTTCACCTTTTCGCACTACTTAACCCTTTCCCCAATAGAAGCGCCTTTTAGCGGATATGATTTATTCATCCGCTGAAGAAAATAGTTCCATTTTAATCAGTTATGAATATGTATTATGGGGAATATTTTCTATATTATAGCACATGATAGCTTAAAGCAGGCTGAAAGTAAAGCAGAATGCGCCCTTAGGCGCATTCTGCTTTACTTTCAACCTGCTTTAAGTAGTCACATACCTTCAATACTAGAAACAATGCTATCAGGTAAAGGGTTAAGAAGAAGTTCCTTCTTAGAAAAATGGCTTCTTTCAAACTCAACACAATAACTTGTATGATGACAGTACAGTTTTCCGAAACAGTTTAGAGAATATGTTATTCTTTCCCGTTTAAACGTATACGAAACGCAAACGCATTGCAGTAAATGTAGAAATTGACAACATGTTGACAATTTTGCCTATTCATTTTTATATGAGAGGCAATCAGTTTGGAAGCCTGATCAGACGTCGGGATGCCCGGCGTCTGATCTGGCTCCAAACTGTTTGTAATGGAAAATATAATTATAGCGTAAACGCGATAATTGGGAAAGAATAACTTTTTCTACTGTTAGTAATACTCATGGAAAGAGTCCATACAACGGCATGCCTCTGTCTGAAAGCATGACGGATATATCGTACCGATACATAAGAAAGGGGATGTAAATAACCCAAATAACTATAGGGGGATAACACTGTTAAGTAATCTCTGTAAAATGTTCTCTAGTATCATCACAAAGAGAAATAAAAAATGGTTTGAAGATAATAACTTTATATCAGATGCACAATTCAGGTTTCATAGTAATTGCAGTACTATTGATGCAGTGTTTGTCTTACATACTCTTATAGAAAACTTGTTGCACAATCGATTGCGTATCCGTGTGCTTTTGTTGACCTGAAAGGGGCGTTTGATTCTCTGTATAGAAACGCGTTATGGTTTAAGCTCTTTAACATGGGGTTAGATGGAAACACTCTTTATATATTGAAACCTATGTATATAGACGTTAAATCTTGTGTAAGACACTGCAATACCTTTTCAGAGCTCTTCCAAATCTCAGTCGGTTTACACTAGGGGCAGACAACTGCGCCGGCACTTTTTGTTCCGTTCCTTGAAGATCCGGAGCTATTTATACAGGATAGGGTAAACTGTGGAATCGCCTATACGATTTGTGTGTAATTCTACTTTTTTTTTTTATAAATAAAACATTGTAACAGACCTAAATAGTCATAAATGGATTAAACTTAACTGGAAACTTGAATTTTAAATTACAGTTGAACCTCGATATCTCGAACTCGGTTATGTCGAACATACCCGTATTTCAAAGTTAAAACGTGGCTTAGCCACGTTTTAACTTTGAAATACGGGTATATTTGACTAACAGAGCATGAAATAATGCAAATTAATATGTCGACAAATCGGATAGTTCGAATTAAGCGAGTTCGAGATATCGAAGTTCGACTGTAATATGTTTCACGGGTGAATGAGTAAATGCAATGTAACGGTTTGTTACAAGTGCAGTTTCTTGTTTTTCAATATAGCTAAAAACTAAAACAGAACCTGACTGTGACTATAGTTGAATCTACACTGTTTGCACAACCCCTATAGCTTACTACGAAGCCTATAAGCTTAACCCATTTATGTCAGGAACTCTGGATATTATAATGAACTCTCCCTATATGTTTCTTCGAAGATATCATTGTACAGGTAGATAAAGAATGGTGACCTAAAGACACTGTTATGTTTGTCTATACTTCAAAAAAGCAAATGGTGAAGATCCTGGCTAGTTACTTTTTTTAAAGCCAGTTCAGTGCCAAAATATTACGATTTTTTGTGACATAAAAGGGACAGAGGACGGGGCATAGCATTTCTTACATTACTGTCCTTGTTTTCTATAGCAAACAACGATCACGAATATCCTTGTCTCAAACATGTGCGAGATCACTTTGAAGACGTCACTATAACGTCACTATTTATAAAGGCGTTTAGACGTCAACAGGATTCCAAACAATGCATATTGCTTTAAAGCAAAATAGCTTAAAATCTTTTGTTATGTGAAAAACATCGACCCATGACAGATTCTATATATCCCTCTGATCAATTTAGTATTACATGTTATTGAATGGGCTCTCTGTCCAAACCTTAGTGACAGGAATTTATGTGACAGGTACATTTGCTTTAGTAGACGCAAGTGAATGTAATTGAAATTGAAGTGCTGACAAGCATATTATACCGAACTCAAGATTACGTGAATGTCCTAAACGAAAGGAATACCCAGAGTACAAAATATTCGATCTGATGACTTTACCCTGATCGCGCTAAACGCGAATTGGCATATTGGTGGCAAACAGTTTGGATCCATATCAGACATAGAGTGAGGGCACGCGACGTCTGATCTGGATCGAAACTGCATGTCGCCAATATGCATAGTTTCTTCAATTCAAAAAGAATAAAACACAAGACTGTGCGTTCAATAAACGCTTATGCCCCAGGTGGCATGCTTGACAATATATTCTGAATCTGTTCTAAGTCCAAATTAGGTCAAGGTCAAGGTAAAACTGAGCTTGGGTATTATTCTTGAGTTGGTAATGGCCCAATGCAACAACTGTATAAGTATCAAAGCATTGTAGTCAGTTGTGTTGATGCTAGACGAAACGGTAAATTCTAGTTAACCAAGATATAGCGCATTTAGAATAATCTAAGTCCAAATTAGGTCAAGGTCAAGGTCAAAATCAAAGTTTGGTGATATTGATGGATAGAGAATGGTCCAAGGCAACAACTGTATAAGTATCCAATTATTCGGGTAAGCGGTGATGATGCTAGACGAAACGGTAAAATCTACTTAACCTTGTTACGGATGCACGGACGGACGGACAGGACAATTACTACATACCTCCGCATCTGTCGATGCCGAGGGCATAAACTATGATTGTTTACATTTTTCGTGGACGATATATTTGAAGTAGACGATAGTTCAGCATGATAAACTTTAACCTTTAACCTTGCACGCTACGCATTGGTCGTCTGTCATATTGTGTTGGAAATGTTATTTTAGATATACTAAATCTGATATCTATAAGTTTATATAATTTATATATTTCTAGGCCACTCTAGTAAGATAATACTACTCAAAGCTTACTAAGTACCAAAGGTATAACTTTGATATAGGAACCAATGCATAGACTCTATCACTTTCTCACTTTATAACTTTCCACAGTTATGTTCAATGTCAACACAATTTGCAGGAGTAACAGTTGCAGCTAAAGATCCGTTCTACAGGTTCTACTGTGACTTGCGCATATAAATGTCCCATGTAGGTGCATTGTTTGAGTTAACGAGTATGCTTTACAATTTAATATTGGTGCAATTGATTTTTAAAAGGTAGGTTACCCATTGTTTTACCAACGACTAACATCTCCAAGAGCAAAAAATGTAAATTTCCAAGAATTTGAGAAAAAAAATTGAAATCTCAGAATTTTCCTCGATTTACGCCTGATATTAATAAGTGTAAAGGTACGTGTATCAGAATATGTATAGTGAAACTTGGCTTTTATTTCTCAAAGTTTAGATGGAATTGAACCAAAATATTTAAAGTTATACGGTGAAAAAGTAGGGTAAATGTATTGGTACCTATAAAGGTTTATACCCTTAAAGTTGTGAGTAGTACATGTATATCAAATATAAGATGGTTTTCCGAAAAAAATCGCAGTTAAATGGATAATCTTTATTCCATTTGCAATGTTGTAAATGAAAAAGAAGGAAAAGAAATTGCTAACGGGAATCGAACCCGGGCCGCCTCGACATGATGAAGGTGCCCTTTCCACTAGACCACCATTTCAGAACAAGCTTATTATCCAACTTATCTATATAATAGTCTAAAATAGGTCTACTTTTAAAAATGATTCAATGCCCGAATTTCTACTTACTTCATTGGCGAACCACATAATTTTCCATTGGTAATGTAGTTTTGAATAAAATCTGATCTGATTCCTTTTGTTGCAATAAGATATGGCGAACTATCTATTAAAAGCCAACTCCCTATTCCAGCTCTTACATGTATAAACCCACCCATCAACTAGCATGCAGTAGTCATTTTCATGAGGGTAGTCATTATTGGGCTTTTTCTGGCCCTACATAACGTACATGTACTTTAGGGTAATATTTTCAAAAGCTGATCATCAAGTAAAATATTTCATCCCAAATACTACGCCATTAGCGCTTCAGCAGACAGTATTACCATTTGCTCATAAGCCCCGATTTCCACGTTTTCTGGACTATACTTTAAACTTTGAAACTTTGAAACTTTAATTACTTTTATAAAAATTATCATTGGATCTTGCAGTGACGTTATATCTGTTTGTAACAAGGCGTCATTTTGGACTGGTCCAAAATTAGTTCTTTTAGGTCATGTTAAATAACTTAATTACTGCTCCTAAGGATGGACACAAACCATCTATATTCACGACGACTTATATTATAGGCGGGAGAGTACCAAACTTTATTTCGAAATTGATTGCATAAATGTTTCACTGTAGTAATCATTATAGCATAATAGTTTGATAGCAGACAGAGAGTTGGCCTCATTTAAATTTCACTTATGTGCTTATCAAAATTTAGTAGGTTATCTCTTACAGCAATGTCTTGTCCCTCGCTGACATATTCAAGCCTTGTGTTCACCATTTCATAGGTGAAGTCAGGATCTGAGTTAGTTTTACCAAGGTTCATGCTTTTAAATATCTAGGATTTGAGTTTAAGGGTACTTTTTCTGGCACAGTTTGGATCCAACCTGTTTGACACTCATCTTAAGGTTTGCTAAAATGAAAAATGCATCAATCTGAACTGAACAAATTTTGCAGACAATTGCAAAGCAGACGTTTGCGCAGCAGGAGAATGGTTCACCGCTTCATTTTCAGAGTTGTCCTTCTTTCGATTTACAAGGTGGACTCTTTAATACTGCAGCAAACATAAGTTTAAAAAAAAACATAATTAAACATTATTACTGCCCAAAATTACCCGTGAGGGTGTGAAGCAGAATGAATAGAATAGATAGAAAACAAATTTCTTAGATAAAACAGCTTTTTGTGGAAGAATCACGTAGTTAAAATGGGATCACAAACATCCGCTTTATACAGGTCCCAAAAAGCATAATGGAGGTTTAAGAACTATAGTGTTCCCTCCATACAACGGTTTTCCGAACAACTATTCCCTCCTTACAACAATAAATGTCTCTGCTCTCCTACCCCTCCCCTCCCAAAATAACCCCAAAACATTTATGTCTAACGCTTTCTCTGCTGCAATATATTCTCCTTAAAATTGTCCTCTTCTATTTATTTCAAAGTTAAGTGACATATTGGACACTTTGACTTTGAAGAAACATACATAAGAGTGACAAACAGTCCAAAGGATCCCTCCCTATAACAACTCTATCCGAACAACACACACAATTTGTGTCTCCCATTGGATGTTTAACCCTTTGAACCCTAGTCCCGCATATTGGCGTCCTTTTCAAACAGTGTACATGTGAATAGTACACTTGTCCTGTGCAAACAGTGAATACCCAGATCAGAGGGCTCCAAAAGGAGCCCTCTGATCAGGGTCTTCACTGTTTGTCATAATGTCAAACATTGACAAAAACAACCATTAAAAGTCAGAAATGGACTAGACTAAAATGGAAACTGGAATTGTCCATTTCAAGTTTCAGGGAGGAAAGAGTTAATGTAGAGGGGCACTGCAATACACAACAGATCCGCATGTTTCGGAAATTTATGCAATGAGCATCACTATCCAAAAGTGACTCACTAACTCATTCAAGCGCAGAACAGCGGGTTATGTTATAAACCCTTTAATTTAAGGCATACCTGCATATCTTATATGTTTTGTTTTCATGGAGGTACGAAAAAAACTGTTTACACTGTATGAAACCGCAATGAAACAAAATATTTTATGAAATTTGCCAGTATGTCGAACAACCAAAAATCATCTTAAGATACACCATTTTAATGGTGTCCATGGGAGAAAACGGTAAAAGAACGATAAATCTCACCTACTTTGTGGCCTTCTTGATTGAGTTGTTGCTCCTTCATTGATTCGAGTAGACACTTATTATTTCCTTCCTACGCTAAACAATTATTTCTATTGTCAACAGTTTAGAATCAGATCAGACGTAAGGTAACCCGGCACCTGATAAAGTTGTTTGTCACGAAGTTCTCACATTATTGTCTCGTGTGTTTTATTTCCTTTGACAACAAGGAAATAAACAAATCTATAATTATGTCAAATTTGTTTCAAATTTCAATTAATGCACACTCACAATAGTTTCAGGAAATAATGTTTATGTCTACTACATACAATAGAGATAGGGTTTTTATTCACATCTTATCTTTGGACATTTTATTTGCACATAAATATAAACACATTAAATGTTTCAAAATAATGCTACAACTTTTCTATAATGGAAGTATCTTCACTCCATTTGTCCCGTAGCCTTACTGGTCGTATGGACATGAATCTTACCCAATAAACGCGCTTGTGCTTAGACAATTAGTAATTATTATTGCAAGATATTGGAGCCTGATCAGACGCCAACTAACGCAGTGTCATGTCAGGCTCCGCATTGTTCGCAGGACAGAAATAATATACAGTGCTCCCTTTTTATAACGACACTTAATGGAAGACACAGATGGTTTGTGTTGTTGGGAGGGAGTCGTTATAGAGAGGGGAAATTAAGACTTGGCCTACATTTGCACACAGCTTGAGCCCAGGTCAGAAGCCCCGAAACGGGGTACCTGATCTAGATTCAAGCTGTTTGTCACCCGTCTTTATTTCTATTCTATCAAAATCTTCAGTTATATTTAAATTTGAGAAAAAAAACCAGACGACAATTTTAAGCAGACGGTGTTGCAGCAGTGAAAGGTGAGACATTATTGTTCCGTTAAGGAAACAACGGCAAGGGTTGTTGAAAAGAGGGAGTCATTGTTGGAAGGGTCGTTTGTAGGAAGGGAACACTGTACTGTATTGTCAACAGTCTCCTGATCTTGCTATGCAAAATATTTGATTGCATTGCGTTGCGTCTTCGCTGCCATATTCTAAACATACAACACTCCCTCTCTACAACGGCCCTCCCAACAACAATTCCCTCCTTACAACGACTTTTGACGCTGTTCCCGAAACTGGACAATTATGTCTAACGCTTTTATTGCTGCAATATCGTCTGCTTAAAATTGTCGTCTGCTGTTTTTCTAAAAGTTACATATTTGACCTTTTCAGAGTAAAACACTTAATTACGAGTGACATACAGCTTGAATCCAGATCAGACGCCGCGTTACGCGGCGTCTGATCTGGATTCAAGCTGTTTGCAAATGTAAGCCAAATTCCCTCCCTGTAACGACTCCCTCCGAACAACGAACATATTTTGTGTCTCCCATTGGGTGACGTTGTAGAGAGGGAGCACTGTATCAGCAATCCCTCCCTACAGCGTTCCTCCCAACAACGGTTCCCTCCTTACAACAACGATTATCGCGTTTCTCCAAAGACAATATAATTAAGTCTAACCAATTCATAACTGCAATGTCGTCTGCTTAAAATTGCCGTCTGCTGTTTTACTAAAAGTTTCATAATTGACATTTTGAAAGAAAAAAAAATAATGACGATTGACAAACAGCTTGAATCAAGATCAGACACCGCGTTACGCTGTGTTTGATCTGGAATATAAGCTGTTGCATGTGTAAGCCAATGTCCCTCCCTATAACGACTCCCCCGAACAACACAAACACGCATATGTTGTCTCCCATTTGGTGTCGTTGTAGAATGAAAGCGCTGTAGAACACTTATAAAATCATGCAAAAAGTTTGGGTCCAAATTTTGATTATTCTTGATAGAGGACCTGTAGATACAACTTCTATGGCAAATATTTAAAGCTCAGGGGGGCCCGTTTTATGAAACGTCGTACGACAAAAATGATCGTAAGTCAAATTCTAATCTATCAGTTATTATTTGTTCCTATCTTATCCTGTTTTGTGACATCTCTTTGAAATCGGCTTGAAAATACGATTCCAAAGAGATGTCACAAGAGTAAGCTGTATTCTAAAGTTTTGACTAACGATCGTTTTTGTCGTATGCCGTTTTATAAAACGGACACAGGGTAATGTGGTTTCGTACAAATATATCTTTTAAGTTTTAATTTAAGAAATCTTTTTTCAGCTCCTGTGACCTCGAAACATGTACATGTATTTAACCATTTCAACAATATTGGTAAAGGACCCCTAGAAGTGTCAACATGATAAACACGATAAACCTAACGTTAGAAGAATCTATCTTCATTTTTGAGTGTCCGTCCAAGAAGGTGGCTTGATGCTTTGAAATGCAGCGGCAACGGGGATTATCGACAAAATCTTCTTTGAGATTTGTTAATGGAATTTAAATACCATAAGTATCGATAATCTCCAAATATGTCTTAATAAAAAATATTCAAGTTTTTTAAAATAGGATTAGGCCAAATCTAACTTTCAAGACTCTTTTCGCTAGTATTCAGTGATACAAGTTCACTGTAGATCTATATATACTAAATTATATAATTATAAATCTTAGTATCAGACATTTAAAAAAGGAAAAAGCTGTTCCAGATATTTTCACTATTAATCTTCTTGGAACCGTCTAACGAAACGTACATGTACCACAAATATTGTCATATTGATGCTGCAATTCACATTTATTTTTCATTTCTCTATCTAATCATGTCTTGTGACATCTCTCTGGGATCGTCTTGAAAAGACGCTTCCAAATTTTAAGACGATTCCATGGAGATGTCACAATGCAGGCTTAGATGGATGAATCCGAAATTTGATGTACATATTTTAATTTTAGTTTTGGCGTATAACCACTTTTGTCGTGCGACATTTCGTGAGAGGGCCCCTGGTGCTGGTGATGGTTCTCCTGATCCTCAGCGCCAGGGGCCCGTTTCATTAAACTTCGTATGATAAATATTGTTGTAAGTGTATTTATAACAGTCTCAATTATTATTTTTTTCTTCATCTAATCCTGTCGTCACATTTTTTTGGAATTGTCTAGAAATACGATTCCAAAGATATGTCACAAGACATGATTATATAGAGAATCAGAAATTAAATGTATTTTAAAGTTTTGACTTGCGAACGTTTTTGTCGTACGAAGTTTTATGAAACGGGCCCCTGCTACACACACTTTGACGATGGATGTAGCGGCGGCTTGGCGAGTCGGGTTGTTTTCTTTTAACCCTTAGCCCGCCAAATAAATTGTCGTCTGCTATATTTCTCGTCTGCTTCAAGTTTCAAAGTGCTTCAAAGTTGCTCAAAATTGCTGAAAATGTTGTCCGAGTGTCAAACAGCTTGGATCCGGATGAGACGCCGAGTTACTCGGCGTCTCATCCGGATCCAAGCTGTTTGCATATGGAGCTGTAGTCGTGAGTGGCAGGCTAAGGGTTAACAGCTCGCTCGACATGATTACGAACGGAAAGACAATCAAAGACTGAAGGTCTTGAGAGTCGCCAAAACATTTTTGCATTTCAGAAAACAACTGGATCCGAAGGTAATAATGCATTTGTTAAGACAGGTGGTCTCTTAAAGACATGTGAAAGTACAGTCAGGAAAGTACATCTATATACGTTATATAATGCGTTCCTGGGAATCCGGGTCAATTCGGCCCAAAACCAAATCGGCCCGGGTCAAATCGGCCCAAAAAATAGCCGATACACGTTTGATGTGTTTTTGTTGTCGTGTGTTTTTTGTTTTACTATAGCCTCGTTGATATATTTAGTTAAATGGCAATTTACACAAATTCTGAATAGCATTGCATTATAGATCTACTTAATTAATTCACGTACGACATTATTTAAGTTTAATTTTAATTCTTCATTTTCAGTTGTCACTGATATGTATCAATGTAACTTAAGTAATACAAATAACACGTAAAGGTCAAAAAGTGATATACCGTAACCAAACATAATCAGTTTTCCTGCTTTGACACTAAAATTAAAAATGGGCCGATTTGACCCGGTCCGATTTGGTTTTGGGCCAATTTGACTCGGCGTCCGATTTGGTTTTGAGCCGAATTGACCCGTTACCGTAGAGAGCCTTTTCTACTGTAGCTTCATTTTGCTGCACGTTGTCAACTATTTTTTATTCCATCATTAAGCGTTTTTAGAGGTAGTTATAGGGGGATTTAACCCTTTACCTGATAGCATTGTTTCTAGTATTGAAGATATGTGACTACTTAAAGCAGGTTGAAAGTAAAGCAGAATGCGCCCTAAGGCGCATTCTGCTTTTCTTTCAGCCTGCTTTAAGCTATAATCTGCAAGGAAACTGAAAATAATTCTTATAAAGTATATTCATGACTGTAGAATTTGGAACTATTTTCTTCAGCGGAGGAATAAAAATAATGCGCTAAAAGTCGCTTCTATTGGGGAAAGGGTTAAAATACATGTCATGGTGAAAAGACTTGGCAGAAGACGGTACATTTTGCACTGACATGGATCTAGGTCTACTGCTTGGTTCGCAGGGGAAACAATCAAACTTACCCAGTGTCCACTTACATCTTTAAAATCCAGTTGAATCGTACATAATTTTTCTTAGGATGTGACTGAAAGCGACGAGAGTATTTAAATGACAGATCTATATGTAGATCTATCATTTCATTTTGTAATTTGTAGATAGACCTACCATATATTAATTTAGATCCGTATGTGTATGCTACTCTCGTTGTTTATTCTTTAAATATGGTTTGATTGTTTAGATATCTCGAAATGAATGTTCTGAATCCATGACGCCGACATGACCGACATTCGCTATGGCCGACCTGAATTTGTATAGCAGACCTAAAGTCGTATGGCCGACTTTAATTTGTATAGTAAACTAAAGTCATATACATGCGTTTACGCTTATCCGTGCCTTATGGTATATAAATCTAGTTTTTATCGTTGCGAGTTTTAATCTAATGACCTGGAATGCCACTGGCATTATGTCTAGTGCTTCTTATTTATGTAGCGTTTTAAGTAACAATAAAATCGATATATGTGGTGTAGCTGAACGCTGGCTGTACGGGCAAAATCTGAGTTTTTTGGACTCCATAGACAATATGTACTGCAGTTATGCAGTTTCAGACTTTAGTTTAACACTGCCTAGTAACAGAAAAATTGGCAAAGGCGGTGTGGGTATCTTATGGAAACGGTCTTTAGGCCCTATGATCTCACCGCTCGATATAGAGGATGACAGGATCATAGGTATCCAGCTTCAGTTGGACCCGAATAATATTATTTATATTTTCCAAGTCTATATACCATGTTCAAACCATGGTATGAACCTATTTAACAGTTACATAGAAAAAATGGAGAATCTCTTATTTAGATTTAGTCAAAAAGGTCTTGTATTTATAATGGGGGACATGAACGCTGAGTTGAATCTAGACTCCAAACGTAGCCCAGTTTTCTCTGAAATGCTTAGGGTCAATAATATTGTATCTGTAAACTGTAGTTTGTTAGGAAATTTGAGCACTAATTTCAATTATAACGGTAATATAGGTTCAACCATCGACCACATACTTATACCCATTGAGAAGTGAGATATGTGCGTTAAATGTAGTATCCAAGATGACGATGCATTAAATGTTTCTAGTCACCGTCCGGTAATATGTACAGTTAGTATACCAAGTACTGATTTTGTGCCTTCGCATAGTAGAAATAAGCTTAATATTAACTGGCAGAAGGTAACACAGGCTCACATTGAATCGTATCAGTCATTTTTAAAAAACAATGCAAATTGTAAATCTGACTTAAGGGATGAAATCATAGACACACACCAAATAGATGAGCTATATCAAAAAATCGTTTCTTTGATTAATAAGGCTAACGAAAACTGTTTTCCTAAATCTAAATTCAAGCATTTTTTAAAACCATATTGGGACGATGAATTGAAGTCTGCTTGTAAATTGTCAAAAGTTAAACGACACCAGTGGATTAACAATGGCAAACCACGCGACAATAGTGACTTCACCTATACTGAATACAAGAATGCTAAACGCATATTTAGAAAAGTTCACCGCCAAAAGGCTCTCCAATATATATCAAATCTTCATGCAGATATAGACAGATACGCTGAAATAGATATAAAGCTCTTTTGGAAATGTGTAAAACGTCGTAGTGCCAAAGTACAGTCTACTGTAGGCAACGAAATTGTATTTAATAACACTACATATAGAGACCCAATGCTGATAAATGAAAATTGGGGTAATTATTTTAAAAAATTGTATACTCCGTCAGAAAATGTAAACTTCAATGTATTTTACAGGTTACAAGTCAGGCAAGAACTAGATAGCATTAATAAATATATCTCGAACTTAAGTTCTAGTGACACCGATGTAACTGTCTCAGTTGAAGAAATAAAGCATGCGTGCGACAGAGCTAAACGAAATAAAGCATGTGGGCCCGATATGTGTTTTTATGAAAATTTTAAATTTGGCGGCGAGTTCATGTATCAGCTCTGTGCTAAACTATTTTCAGGTATGTTAACATTGTCTTACTGCCCCGTAGACATGAAAAGGGGTGGCATTATTTTACTACATAAAGGTGGGAATAAATCTCACAATGATCCCAATAATTATCGAGCCATAACTCTTTCGTCCGTTCTATTGAAACTGTACGAGTCGGTTATACTTTCACGCATGAAGCAACACAGGTATGTCGTTAACGATCTCCAGGGTGGCTTTAGGGAAGGTATGGGTTGTCTCATGACGTCATTTCTCTTTAGAGAAAGTAACAGTTATGTTTGTGAAAACAACAGTAAGTTATTTACATGTTTTTTAGATGTACGCCAAGCATTTGACAGAGTATGGCACGAAGCCCTCATGGTGAAACTATTTAATACAAATATTAGTACCTACCTGTTCAAGGCCATATATAATCTCTATCAAGATATGCAAAGTAGAGTAAGGAGCAATGGTCATATCTCGGCCTGGTTCCCGATTTTACAGGGTACCAGACAGGGTGGGGTAATCAGTCCACAGCTCTATCTCATTTTTATTAATGACTTAATGAATGACCTTATGTGTAGCCAATACGGTTTAATGGTTCATGGTTTAAATATTACATGCCCGTCTTCAGCGGACGACATGGTCTTGCTTTCTTTATCTAAATCAGGCTTGCAAGAACTGATGAACATTTGCTGTATATACGGATGCTCGTTTAGGTACGAGTATAATGCATCCAAGTCAGCAGTGATTGTTACAAATGAGAAACCCTAAAAAAAGCCAAATACTGATCGACAATGGTATCTGGGTAATGATATTGTAAATGAACACGAGTCATATACTCACTTAGGTGTACTATTCAACCGAGTGAATGATTTCTCACAAACAGTTAGAGAGTGTTCAAATAAGTTAAGGAAAACATTTTTAGTGTAGTTAACTGTGGGATATACGAGGGCGGTATTCATCCTATTACAGCTAAACGTCTCTACGAAACCATAGTTCTTCCCAGGGCATTATATGGGTGTGAACTTTGGTCAGATTTAAATGTCAATGAAATTATGACACTAGAAATTGCCCATAGATTTTGCCTGAAATCTGTTCAGGGTTTGTCAAGAAACTCTAGATCAGATATTGTTTTAGCTACATTAGGGGCTCTGTCTATTGAAGCTGAAATAGACAGAAGGAAACTTATATTTTTGGGCCAGTTATG
Organism: Gari tellinella; assembly: GCA_922989275.2. Lineage (NCBI taxonomy): Eukaryota > Metazoa > Mollusca > Bivalvia > Cardiida > Psammobiidae > Gari > Gari tellinella. Next base: position 56,637,972 of record OV277866.1, read on the forward strand.
TAGATTAAACAATGACTCCTTAATTAAAAACTTTTTCAACAATAGGCTATGTAGCTATTTTAATCATAGAATTAAATTAAAAGGCTTTCTACCCGACATAGACAGAATATGCGGTAAGTATGGCCTTGCCGATGTCTTTGTGACATACTATTTGACGGGGGAATTTCCTTCCAGACAAGTCTGGAAGACAATAGTCAACAGCAACGTCAAAATAAAGCAGTTTTCTTTAATACAGTCGCGCATCTCAGCCGACAATATGCTAAATGATTATAATATTATTCAACCCTTGACAGATTTTGGGCCCTGTCAGTTTTGGTTAATGAGTAAAGGTAACCGTAAGTATCTGCAGTTATCTGAAGCCGCTGTAAAATACATCTTCTTTTTACTAAACCATACATCATTCGTTGTAAACGGTGCAACAAGTTAACAGACGAGTTTGCTGTGCATATTGCTTTTTACTGTGAGCGTACACTTAGTGCAAGATGCAGACTATGGAAAAATTTGTATCATGTGTTTGGTAAAGACATTTTTCAGGCGTTAACTTCATATACCCCGCGTCTGCAATTAATCCATATGCTCTCTGGTTTTCGCGTTCTTTTGTGCACAAATTTCGATTCAGCTTGCCTTAAAAGAGTGGGGTCATTTTGCTTTAACTTAATGAACTTTATCTGCGACTAAGGCAACCGAAAACCTTGGAACATAGGATGCAGTAGGCGGTTATGATATTTACTTGATTCTGTGTGTCTATATATATACTATATATATGTATACTATTATCTATAATAATAGCTATTGTCATATTGTTTTACTCTTGTATAGACTGTATATGACGTCTTACCAGGATCAAAACTCTTTTTCAACTCTTTTGTCATCATCTTTTATAATCATAATCTATAACAACAGCAGAATCTTTATTAAAATGTCGTAATGAACAATGTTACATTGCTACAGTCAATACTCTGATATGTTCTCTAGGTTTCGTTTTGTTTTGCTAGAGGGCGTTGTCGTCTGAGTTTCTGTTCAGTGATGTGTTGTAAGAATTGTTATTATCATATAGACTCGAATATGTTCTCTAGGTTTCGTTTCGCTAGTGGGCTCAGTAGTTTGAGTTTAATGATGTATTAAGAGAATTGTTCTCTAATGATGTTATAACATTTTGTTATAACGCTTATACAGTGAAGAGAATGTTGTTCTTTCCCGTTTAAACGCTGACGCAACGCATTGCAATAAAATGTACAAATAACAACTTTTTGACAAATTTGACTATTCATTTTTATCCGAGTGGCAAACAATTTGGAGCCTGAAATAATAGTTTTAGCGTGGACGCGTTTATGGGGAAAGAATAACGTTTTCTCCACTGTAATGAGAGATGGGCATACTATTGAGTCACCAGTGAAAAGATTGGTCGAACTATGTCCAAGTTGCATAATGACCATTATGAAACAAATGTATGACGCGTCATATGTAACAATTGGTATTTACGAATGCAACTGTCTTGTTCATTCATGTGTTTCTATGCTGGAGTCAGTTTCATATTTCTTCGTACTTGGTTTGTAATTTAAAGTGAATATTCTACAACCCCACTAAATTAATACCGTTGGCGCTAAGGTAGTTTTATTAAACTGAACTCAACATATGAAACTTTATCACGTAATGAAGTATAGTTGATGCATTTAAACATGGTTATCATGTTTGCATAAGTATGCTTTCCTTTCTACTACTAGATTGACACATACTTCATTTCTTTTCATGTATATTGTATTGATTGTTGTTTGTCACATGCTGTATATACTTATCTATGGTTTGTAATCTTCAATATGGAGGAAATAAGGATATATATATATATTATTGTGATAGACTCACCTGTCAGATTGACTGTATATATTATTTCGACATGAATGAATAGGTGGAAGTATAATTGTATGCATTTGTCTCTTCATGGGGGTCAAATGCAGGCAACTATACTTCACCTCATAATGACTTCATATGTTGCTCTTCTTGTTTGTTTTTGTCTGTCTGTCTGTTTGTTTGTTGTTGTTGTTGATTTTCTTATGTCGTCCATGTTTTGTCACTTTATATGTATATACACGTTTGCACTGTTTGTATTCTATGATCTATGCTCTCCTTATCTGGAGGAAATAAAGATTATTATTATTATTATTAACCTTATTATTTTATTATAGGAATTATGATTTACACACCTCTATCGCGGGAATGTAGGCGTGTACTAACAATTATCGCCTGAAACTTTGAATTGAAATTTTTGGAAGACACCCCCGAAATATGCCGTATGAGAATTGTTTGACACGCTCTCTCAAGTGAGAAATGTGTGCTGCCAGTGTCACCTCTAGATCGATACGTAAATAAAACGATTCGGGTTGCATGCCCGCTTCAAGTATTCGTGAATGGGATTTAATATGTCTTGTATAGTAAGTTCTATGTTCTGATTTATTCTTATAAGAGTATCCGCAAATTGTAGCGATGTACTTTTCTTGTATCTGTTTTTTACGCATTTCACCAGAAAATGATCGCTGTTGAGATGCGATCAGCCAGTTTGTTTACCTTTGAGACACATATCGAGATGCGCATGCGCTCGATGAGACGGTGCTAACACAAACTATTACCCCAAATCCCGGAACTATTTGTTTTTCCGATATCCAGGTTAAATTAAAGCGCCAGGTTTCTCATCTCACTGAATCGTTACTGCTTTTCGTTCTTTTTCATGTTCTAGGTGCTAGATTAAGATTATGATCCAGTCTATGATGAACAATATCTGTCTGATTTGCAGATTGATTCAAATTAATACCGAACTATTTCTTCTATCGGACAATTGAAGAGATGCGCAAACAGTCCAGTACGAATTAGCTAGTCAGGTCCCCGGATGTTTGATTATTTCATAGATCGGAGTTATAGGAGACAGGGAACCAGACAACGAATTAACAACAACAAGTACGAACAAATCCTCAGATCTGAGATGGCACTGCTGCGAGTCGCACAAGCCAAGGCTTGGCGACTGAAAAGTCCTTAGACAGATCACTGGCACCAGAGTCGTGGACTTATAATATATATCGGTAGAGGTATAGATAAAGTAAACACATACACATAAAAAGTCCACGGCTCTGGTGCCAGTGATCTATATCTAAACGATTTTCCCCCACCGATTAGCAATGTCTATGTTATTGCATTGAAATTTAAAAAAAAAAAAAAAAAAAATAAAAAAAAATCTAGATATGGGTTGACTATTGGCATCTACCTGTCTGCTATCTATTATTATAAGACCATGGTGTGTAACCAATTCTACACCGTGTCACTTCAACCACACGAATTACCTACTAAAATGCATTCAATTGAAACCAAATATTTTGCAGTCCATAGATAAGATATTTTTCTATCCAAAATACATTTCTTCGATGGTTGATTTGAATACGCAACTACAAATATCAAGAATGAATTCGGTATTTTACCAAACAGGGATTTCCTCCACCCCCTAGCTTCCGGTTGACATCGGGTCAAGTTAAAGCGTTTGTAAGCGCAAATTTCATTGGCTGAATAATTCACGCGAGAGTATTCCCGTACAGTAGACAATACGTTATTCTTTCCCGCTTAAACGCAAACAAAACGCATGTCACTAAAATGTATTGAATAACAGCTTTTTACTATATCTTAGTATTAATTTTAATCTCAATGGCAAACAATTTGGAGCCTAGTCAGATGCCTGGATACCTGGTGTCTGATCAGCCTCCAAATGGTTTGCAAATGAAATAATAGTATTAGTATAAACGCGTTTATTTGGAAAGAATAAGGTTTTCTGTACTTGACGTCATTACTCAAGTGTGAATATTCTAAAATAGTTGTGTAGTGTTTAATATACGTAGCAAATATATATACAGTGGAGAAACGTTATTCTTTCCCGTTTAAACGCAAACATACGCAAACGCATCGCAATAAAACGAACACAATGACAACTTATTGACAATTCTGACCATTTATTAGTCTGAGTGGCAAACAGTTTGGAGCCTGATCAGACGCCGGGTAACCCGGCGTCTGATCTGGCTCCAAACTGTTTGCACAGTAAATAATAGTTTTAGCCTAAACGCGTTTATTGGAAAAGTATAACGTTTTCTCCACTGTACATATATCAAGCATTGTAACACTTTACGTTAAATTTCAGATTTGGTATCATGTGACCGTATAGGGGATGGAAGAATGAAGGGTTAGTTTAAGGGGGGATAATTTGATGTAGACGAAGTGTAATGTTAGACAAGTAAATGACATATACGGTATCTGTTTACATTAGATACAGATTTATTGAACACAGCCTATTCTTGGTGGCTTATCGCGAGGTATTTCATTTAACCCTTTCCCTTATAGAAGCGACTTTTAGCGCATTCAGTTTATTCATCCGCTGAAGAAAATAGTTCCAAATTATACCGTAATGAATATGTGTCATATTTAATACTTTCCTTATTCTAGCAGTTAATAGCTTAAAGCAGGCTGAAAGTAAAGCAGAATGCGCCTTAGGGCGCATTCTGCTTTACTTTCAACCTGCTTTAAGTAGTCACATATCTTCAATACTAGAAACAATGCTATCAGGTAAAGGGTTAAGATACATGTGTGCATGATGGTTTGAAAGGCTGCTCTATATTGCGTAATACTTTTTCTAAGGGAAGAACATAAATGCAAAATTCGTTAATTCATCTAGGATATGGGTATCGGTGCCTGGACTCAAAGTTTGAAAATGGCAAATCACCAGGAATAGATAACATTATAAATGAGCAATTTAAACATTCTATGAATATTATGATGCCAATATATGTAAATGTATTTAGTGAAGGAGTGATCCCTAAAAACTGGACAATCGGTATTATCAAGCAAATTTTTAAAAATAAAGGAGAACCAACGTCACCTGAGAATTACCGTCATATTTCCCTCTTGAGCTGTTTCGGCACACTTTTTACATGTATACTGAATAATAGACTCACTAGTTAGTTAGTTAGTTTCGTTATTTCCTCCAATACTGAAGAGTTCAAGCATACAAACAGACAACATATTTACATAGCAATCAGAAATAAATATATACATGCAAAAATATGCAAAATAATAATATATATGAATATTGTAATGAGATAATACTCACATCTTGACATGTCGACCACATCAAATATCCAAGAAATTCGAGACAGATCGTGACTAACTCATTCATCCCTAAAACTTTAAATGAAGGAATCCAGAATTCTAAATTAAATCTAGATAAAGCTAGATCTGGTTGTTTACTGCAGTTTGTTGCAAAATGACCAACAGTGCAGATCCTGATCCGAGGACTCAATTATGAGCTTTTTTACCTGGGTCTACAATGTCTGTCTAAGACAAGTGTACTCTTTAAATACACACTGATTGTAATTGACGAGTTTAACCGTCGCTAAGGTTAAGTGTTCAAAACAAAATGTGATCATAGCTTCATACATACATGTAACACTAGTGAATGAAACTAGACCATAATTTACTAACATGTATTATTCCTGCTTTCAAGAACTTATCATACTTAGCATCGAGTAAATCAGCTATAGAATTGTCATGAGATCCAATAATCACCCCTATGTATACATCTGCCTGCAAAGTATTAAGTATTTCTAGAACTGGAGATCCAAATTCTGTATCAATATTCTGTTTGAAGTCATTTCGGATACCCTGTAAATAGGAGCATCCAAAACGACAATGACCTACGTCACCAGAAAATAACTCACCACACTTACAGCAAAGCTTTTCGATCTGGTATGAGTTCATTCGAGATATTAAACCTATAACATTTCGACAGTGCTCGTTTAGAAATGGATAAGTCTTGCACACAGACCAGATAATACTAGCTTTGTACTCAGGATGTATACATTTGAATTGATAAAAACTATCGTCATTAGTACGAGTATACCACAGATACTCCTCCATATTGTTTACTGCCATCTTACAGATTCTTTTCCACTCATATTTACCTGGAAATGCTCTATTGCACATAAAGTTATGCACGTAATTATCAACATTATACAATGTTGCAACATTAAAAATATCATTAAAATATCCTTTTTGGCAGCCTTGTGTATTAATGTAAGATGACATACGCATCAAGAAGACATCTTTAATGCGTGAAGCTGAGCTAAGATTACACAACTGACCAAATAATGTCAACTTTTTTAAATCAATTTCTGCCTTTACTGATTTCATTCCTAGAAGTCCAAGGGCTATATCCGTCCTGGTACCAAGGCATTGCATTAACTTACAACAAAATATATGACTTCTTTCAAATTGAAGAATGTCAGAATCCTTCAAGTTATATAACACCTCACACCCATATAATCCTTTCGATATTTTCTTGAGAGTAAATGGGTGCAAACCCTGATGTCCAAAACACCCTATGCTTAAAAAGGTACGTCTAAGTTTACTATTTATTTCCTTTACAATGCAATTATTAGCTAAATACTTGTCAAACAGTATTCCAAGGTGAGTATACGAATCTTGCTCAATTATACGTTCATTACCGATAAACCACTGCCTGTTAGACTTTATATACTGTCTTTTAGACTCGTTACATACGACAACAGCACACTTTTTGGCATTGTACTCGTAACGCCATTTACAAGAATATTCATAACACATATTTATCATTCGTGTTAAACCACACTTTGTAAGAGACAATAGGGTCATATCATCAGCTGACACAATAGCTGGCACAGAAAGACCATTAAAGGTAAATCCCATTTTAAAATCAATAAACTGCTGGATGAGTCCATTAATAAAGCAAAGATACAGCAAAGGCGAACTTACACCGCCTTATCTCGTACCTACCTTTATCGAGAAAAACTCAGATTTAAACCCCTTAAAGAGCAAACAACTCTCCAGTTCCTGATGCAAATTAAAAATAGCTTTCCAGGTGTACCCCTGAACACCCATTTCGTTTAATTTGTAAAACAACCCACTGTGCCAGACTTTATCAAAAGCAGTCTTTACATCTAAAAAGCATGCATAAAGTCTGTTGTTGTTTTCATTGCAAAAATAAGCAAATTCACGCAACAAAAATTAAGTCATAACACAACTCATATTTTTCTGAAAGCCAAACTGTAAAGGGCTAAAACTACATTTAATCTCAGATTTGATACGAGAAAGCAAAAGCTTTTCATAAAGTTTCAAGATAGCCGAAGATAATGTTATTGCTCTGTAACTATTCGGATCGTCCTTCTTCTTTTGTCCACCTTTAAAAAAGGTAACAATGACGCCATATTTCATACATTTAGGTATGTAAGAAAATTCATACATAAAATTGTACAATTTCAAAAGAGATAAATGTAGTGTAATATCCCCATACATAATGTGTTCATTAGAAACGCGGTCTAAAGAACAAGCCTTCTTTGTTTTCAAAGTAGACATTTCGTTTTGCAAATCAAACAAAGAAAACGGGTTTAACACACACAAGTAAACAGAAGCTTTATTGCTGCTTCGTAGATTTCAAACAGGCGTTTGATTCAGTTTGGAGGGCAGGTCTGTGGACAAAAATACAAAAAGAAGGAATAACTGGAAAATGCTTTAATGTTATACACAACATGTATAACAATATAAAATCGCAAGTATCAACGAATGCAGGATGCTCTCCCTTTTTAAGTGCATAAACGCTGTAAGACAGGGTGAAAATTTATCGCCGCTGCTGTTCTCATTCTTTTTTAAAAGATCTAGACGACTATTTAAAAGATCATGTTACAGGAATAAACAAACAAGTTAATCAAAATACAATAAATATATATCTTAAGCTTTTTATCTTACTTTATGCAGACGATACAGTCATTTTCAGTGATAGTGAAGCAGACTTACAAAATGCCATGACCCATTTTGAACACTTATTGTAAGTTATGGAAATGATCTGTAAATACATCAAAACAAAAATAGTTATTTTTAGCAAAGGAAGACATTCAAATAAACACAATTTAAATTAGGAAATGTTCTGTTAGATGTTGTCACAGACTACAAGTATCTAGGAATAAACTTTACTAGAAGTGGTTCTTTTAATAAAGCAAAGTTAGGTATTGTAGAGCAAGCAAATAAAGCAATGTTTGCCCTGTTACGAAAAATAAAATCGTTATCTCTCCCTCATGGTCTACAATTGGATCTATTTGAAAAACATATAAAGCCAATTGTCTTGTTTGGGTGCGAAATATGGGGTGGTGGAAACAATGATACTATAGAAAGAGTTCAGTTAAGATTCTTAAAATATAAAATCAACACCTTCGTATATGGTTTATGGAGAGACAGGTGTATATCCATTAAACGTTGATATTAAAAAGAGAAGTGTTGCCTACTGGTCCAGTCTTATTGAAGATATAAATGTTAACACTAACCCAAAATTATCAACAACGATATACACTTTTATATACGCTAATCACATAACGAACGGAATTACTTCATCATGGCTTAAAAATGTAAAGGACATTCTGTGTTCATCTGGCTTTTCAGGAATTTGGTACGATCAAAGTTTTACAAATAGAAAATGATTAATAACATCTTCCCAATCAAAAGTTCAAAGATATCTTTGTACAAAACTGGCAAGCAGTTATAGAAAACTCATCCTCAACAAACATCTATAAAATACTGAAGTCAGAATTTAAACAAAGCAATACATATCACTTTTATCTCCCTATCTTTGCTGAAACGTCATGGCAATGATTACTAGAAACCACAGACTTCCCATTGAAACGGGAAGATGGCAAGGAATCCCTAAGAATGAAAGAACATGTTTAAACTGTATGATATTGGAGACGGATTTCATTATCTTCTAACTTGCCCCGAATTCAATATATACAGAAGTCAATACATTCCTAAGTATTATTATAAACGGCCAAAGTCAATACATTCCTAAGTATCATTATAAACGGCCAAAGTCAATACATTCCTAAGAATCATTATAAACGGCCAAATATGCTAAAATCCATCCATCTATCCACCCACCCACTCATCCATCCATCCATCCATCATTGAAAAACATTAACCTGGCAGTTTCTTGTAATATTAACCTGGCCATTACTTGTGACATTAACCTGGCCAGTTGTGGGACATAGGGTTAGGGGTAGGGTTAGCCTCCAGATCATTCTATAACAAAGTTAGTATTCATTTATGAAATAAAATTTTAAAGTCCCATTGTGTTTTCAGACATTTTCTTAATGTCTGAAATACAATAACGGCTAATAATAATGTTTGAACATTCTTATGGGCCAAACTGATCTATGAAATGATGAAGACGGACCTAAATCACCAAAAAGGGCGATTTAAAATCATAACAAACCGAAAATAGAACGTCTGATATAAACATGACCACACGGCTTAGTATCACGTGATACAGCCGGATTCAACTTCACCGTGTGCAACCGTTATCTACCTTCGCCCGTCAATCCATCAGTCAGTTAGACTATCACACTTTTTTGTCCGCTCTCTAACTCGAATATTTTCATCCGATCTTCCACAAACTTGCTGAAAATGTTAATTGATATAAACTCAAGGTTTAGTTTGATTACTACTAAAATCGCATAAGGTATTTTTGAGTTATTGCCTGTTTATTAATAAAAAATGACTGTTTCAGTCATTTTTGCACTCTAAAACAAACAGCTTTTATCGGATATTCACCAAACATGCTGAAAATATTTATTCATATAAAATTTAGGTCTAGTATTATTATTACTAAAATCGCATGTGGCATATCTGAGTTTTTGCCCTTTATGTATTAGAAATGACTGTTTTCAGCAAATGTTGCTCTCCAACACAAATAAAATCAAGGTTAGGTTTGAATCCTACTAAAATCGCATGAGACATGTTGGAGTAATAGCCCTTTAATTATTAAAAAATGGCTGTTTCAGCCTTTTTTGCTCTCTAACACAAATAGTTTTCATCGGATCTTCACCAAACTTGCTGAAATGCTTTATTTATATAAAATCTAGGTCCAGTGTGATTATTACTAAAGTCCCATAAGGATTATCTTAGTTATTGCCCTTTATGTATTAAAAAGGACTGTTTCACCATTTTTTGCTCTCTAACACAAATACTTTTTTTCCTTGACCTAAATTTAATACCAATACACGTTGTCAGCAAGTTTGGTGAAGATCCAATAAAAAGTGTTTGTGTTAGAGAGCAGAAAATGCTGAAACACTCATTTTTTAACTATTCAAGGACAATAACTCAGACATGCCTTATGCGATTTTGCTAGTTATTGAACCTGACCTAGATTCTATACTAATAAACTTGGTGAAGATAAAAAAAGAAGTGTTTGAGTTAGAGAGCGGACAAGGCTGAAACAGTCATTTTCAGCAAGCTGAAGGTATAGATCCTTCGTAATGTTTTTAATCGCTTACCCATGGTGAATAATATGTACACGTTGACACTGGATCAAGTAGTGTTTAACCCTGTGCCCATTGGTCGTAACTTTACGGGAGTTTACAAACTGTTTGAATCTAGAAAGACGCCGCGTAACGCGGCGTCTCATCTGGATCCAAACTGTTTGACACTCGTCTTAAGGTTTGTTTAATTAAAACAATGCATAAATCTAAACTGAACAAATTTTGCAGACGACAATGTCAAAGCAGACGTCTGTGCAGTAGAATAAGGGTTAACAGGGTAATTATCAGTGCTCCAGCTATACACATGTAACCGGGAGTAATCTGAACTAATCTAACGTTTTCTCACTCATTTCAGCACCGAATGCTATGGTGTTACTACTGATTAAACCGTCTCTTCGAGGCAATTTTAATGAGTATGACACCATTGGGTTTAAAAGCAGAAATAAAGATTTTAGTTTTTCGAAATACTTCCGTTATCTGGAGCCCTGTATTTACAGAGTTGTCCTTCTTTCCATTCACAAGGGAGGCTTTTTAATTTGTGCAGCACAAAAATATTATAAATAGCGAATTTCTTAGATAAAGCCGGTTTTTGTGAAAGAATCACGTCATACGTAGTTCAAATGGGACCCCAAACATGCAGGTTTCTCAAAAACACAATGCGGCTTTAAAGAGGCTCGCAACCGGATTTAGCATTAAAAATGGTAATTTGTAAATATATGTCAAATGATTATATAAATGGGTAAGATTTAGTTTAGGATAATAAATTCTGTTAAAAAATGCATTTCCAAAATAAAAAGAAGAAGCTCTGGTGGGAGTCGAACCCGTGACCCTCCATTGCGGAGACAAACAAGAAAAATGAGGACACGCCTTTACCGCCTCGACCACGGACGCTCTCTATATATATGGTAGCGAATTGACGTATTTCACTGGTAGCGCTTAATACTACATTATTCGGCTTCGGTTTATGTCAGAGCCCGTGTAGAGAAGCAACAACAACAGCAAAACCGTCAGCTGACGCTATTGAAAAACGATGGAATATATCTAAAAAAACTAAGATTCGGTGACGATTCTTGAGACTTTTTTTGGACTGATCATATTTTTGTTAATGTCAGAAGCCAAATAATGCCACAAATTTGCTTTTATTTGAGTAATTTATTTTATTTTGACAAGTACACCATCCGGTTGCGAGTCGCTTTAATGTAACTGTTTACTAATATTTTGAAGAGATGATTTGTCACGAAATATTGAATTACAGTGGAAAAGACGTTATTTTTCCCAGAACACGCATTTTGGCTAAAACATGTACTTGTACACTGGAGAAAACGTTATTATTTTCCGTTGAAATACAAACGAAACGCAAACGCAAAGCACTTAAACGTAGAAAAGTACAACTTTTAGACAATTTTGACATATTAAGTTGATCTTAGTGGCAAGTAATTTGGAGCCTGGCGTCTGATCTGGCTCCAAACTGTTTGCAATAGAAAAATTAGTTTTAGCGTAAACGCCTTAAGCGGGAAATATTACGTTTTCTCCACTGTAAAGGGTTAGTATCCAGAACAGACGCCGGGGAGGATCCAAACTGTGTGCAAAGAAAATAATAGTTTTAGCGTGAAAGCGTTTTTTAGGAAATATTTAATATATTTCAACTGTTATTCGGCGTCTCATCTGATTCAAAACTGCTTGAGATAAAATTATGATGATTTCTATGAAATCAATCCTTTGGAAATTTGAGAAGTGTTGCATTCGACAAAATAAATTCTGCCTCTAGAAGGTTACAGTGGAGAAAACATTAATATTTCCCACAAGAACTTGACACATACATCTAGATCTACTACAATTAAAAAATATAATTATATTTTTTTTACTAGATCTAGACAAGAAGTCTAGAGAATTTTTTTTTTGTAATAGATCTAGATGTATGTGTTAAGTAACTGTGATCTTTCCCCATAAACGCGTTTACGATAAAACTACTATTTCAAATACTAACCGTTTTGAGCCAGCGCAGACGCAGGGTAAACCGGCGTCTGATCAGGCTCTAAACTGTTTTCCACTCAGCTTAATATAAATAACCAGAATTGCCAGAAAGTCGTTATTTTCTACATTTTACTGTTTTGCGTTTGCGTTTCATTTGCGTTTAAATGGGAAAGAATAACATTTTCCCTACTGTAAGTAGGACTGCGACAGTTTTGTTAACCTTTTCGGAGGTGTTTACATGTACCTGTTCACCGTCATGTTGTACACTGCTTCAAGATTGTTGTCTACAAGATCATTTCAAAGTCAAACTTTGGGTGGTATGACTGAATAAATATCGAAACGAGTTTGAACCTGTTTGAAAAATAGACTTTACATGTATGCGTCTTCGGCGTTGAAAGGGTTAACCTAGATATTTTTACCCTTTCAACGCATATTGCCGTCAACTTCAAAATTGTTATCTGCAATATCGTTTTAAAGTTAGATTAAACGTCATATAACTGACGTACTTTCTAAAATGTGGCAAACTGATTTGACCCTCATCAAACGCCGAGTCACGCGGCGTATTTTCAGGATCAAAACTGTTTGCAAATGCGTTCTATGATGTCATTTAGAGTGAAAAGGATAATATATTTTTGTTAAAAAAGCATTCCTCTCATGCTTATCATGGCTTGAGTGGTACATGTATTCATCAACAAATCTTAAAACATGTATTAAAAAAATCGCAAACATTGGCGTAAGATCAGTATCCAACCTTATACATGGAAATATCCCAATGATGTTTAATGCAGGCATTAAGATATGCATATAAACTAAATATTTATACCAGTGTTGACCCCAATATAAAGGCAGACGATACTCTAGGGTTAATTCAAGTCCTAGAATTAAATGAATCAAGTTCACATGTTATTCAATAGATGAAAGATAGAAAGCCTGGCGTGAATTTGTATCTTATTATAGTGTTATTCTTTCCCGTTTAAACGCAAACGTACGCAAACGCAAAGCACTAAAACGTAGAAAAGAACATAATTCATGTTTATCTTAGTGGCAAATAGTTTGAAGCCTGATCAGACGCCGGGTTACCCGGCGTCTGATCTGGCTCCAAACTGTTTGCACTGCAAATAATAGTTTTAGCGTAAACGCGTTTATTTGGAAAGAATAACAGATTCTACACTGTAATCGTACAAAAATGCCAGTCATGTTAAAGGGTTCAAATAACTCGTTACATTTTAGTTAACAAGTTTGTAATTTGGAACACCCTGAATACATATTCACAAATTGAATGGTTTTTTTCGGTACTACTGCGAAATGAACGGCACAAAATGATTGACAAAATAATGAATCCTGCTAGCAACACAATAACGGCTAGGTCAATATGATTTTCCTCTGTAAATGACAATTATAAGCCACGTCTCCCCTTCGAACTTTATTTCCATGGTAAAAATGATGCAAATAAAATTATTATAGGAATAAACAACATCTTTTTGACGTTCATGACGGTATGAATACATTAGCTTCGCAGGGGGTAAATTTATCGTTTACGATAAATTTACCCCCGAAGCTAATGTATTCATACCGTCGTGAGTGGCAAAAAGATGTTGTTTATTCCTTATATTTATATTTCTATTTTCTGCCTTGTCCATTTAATGTGTAGTTTGACCAGATTTGTTTTCATGTATATGAATACATGTATATCATATACCGGCCAAATAGGTTTGATAGATGTAATATCGATGTAATAGCCATTCCAGTTTCTAAATATGGTGTTAAAAGTAGTCCTAACTACATGTACTGTACTTCTTCTTGAATTATAAATTCAAGGTTTTACCCAGTAAACTTTCTCGCTGTGCTTTAAGAACGCTCGTAAGAAACTAAAACAAAAATTTCAATCTGAATATCTATGATCAAAGCATATTTAAACAGTTAGGTGGCGCTGGTTTTTATACATGCTTTACACATAGCAACGCGAATAGTAACGCTGAAATGCGACTACACAGCGTGTACACACATCGCTATCCGTGGCATACCCGATACACATAGGCTAGTTTAAATATGTCATAACGGAACATTACGTTCCCAATTTAGTAAGTGTGAATGCATTATTTTGCTTTATGTTTGAACGACTTTCCTATGTAATTCTGGTGAACAAATTGTTTGAAGTTGTCAATTTCAAACCGTAGCTAGAAGACAACTTGTCTAATCTATAAATAGAACACCACTCACTCGGAGAAGGGAGAGAAAGCATACAGCTTTAATGACGGAGCGTAAGATGATAATCTCCCTTAAAAACAGCCTTTACTTTTTTTTATCGCAATTTGATTTTAATTGAACTGTCTGCGACTTTAAATAGGGGTTTCGAGATACCCAAACGGATAATCTGAAAGTAGATCCTAACTTGGTCGGTATCTATCCGCCGTATGGAAGATTTTTAAAACTAATTATAACCAGATCTGAAGTGAAGGTTCACTGAAAATTGAACTTCACTTTTTCCTTAGAGTTTTACAGAGCGAATGTAAATATTCAAGAATGAACTCCGACGAAATGGGTAATATTCATTTCGCAAAAAAAGTTTTTACGGTAGTGAAGACTTTATTCTTTCCCAGTACCTTCGTTTACACTAAAACTATTATTTTAATTGCAAGCTGTTTAGAGCCCGATCAGACGCCGGGTAACCCGGCGTCTGATCGGGCTCCAAAAGTTTTACCACACAAATAAGAAATGAATAGTCAGAAGTATGAACATATTGCCAGTTTCTACGTTTATTTGCGATGCATTTGCGTTTCGACTGCGTCTAAACGGGAAAACAACGTCTTCTCCACTGTAAGATGTTTAACCAAACACGTATGAATTCGGCGATTTAATGTTTTTAAGAAGGAAAGGCCTAAGAAGCCCATCCGAAAACTCTGACTGTTCATGTTAATTTGGGTTGCAAACAGTTTGGAGTCCGATCTTGCTTAAAACTGACTGCAGCGGACGTGGCGGTAGTGGCCCAATGGTTACATCATTGGACTACGGTACCAGGGATCGTGAGTTTGATCCCCCGCCGGACCAGCGGTCTGACTTTGGGATTTATTCTAAATCCCCGATGATGTACAGGAATGTCCTTGAGCAAGGCATGTACCGCGAATTGCTCCTCTCCACCCAGGGGTTAAAATAGGTACCTGTGAAGGGTCTGAGTCGGTACTGCGGCTGCATTTGACTGCGCCATACATATGTTAGCAGTGCTTAATGTTGTAGGCAAGATGGCTCAATGATCAGGGGAGTATATGTACAGTCAGCTGAGCGGTTTGGTATATTATTATTAATTGCTGTAGCGTAAACGCGTTTATTTGGAATGAATACCGTCCTCTCCTTTGTATTTATACATTTTTGACGAACTGTCCTTGGACGTTGATACAAGGTTCAGGTACAGTATATATATTGCTATTTGAAAACGATTGCGACAATTCTAAAACAACTGTAATTTTCTACAATCTATTGTAGTCTATTTGCGTTAGGTTTCTTTTAAACGGAAAATTATAACATTTATCCAATATACTGTATTTGGTATTCTTATTTATGACAGTAGATGTTTTATTTATTAACTCCCAAAATCTGAGACCAGCAGACGGGCGGAAGAACGTATAGTCAGACAGACAGACAGACACACACACACATGATAAACGACAAATCTCACATTCCATGACAAACATGAATAACATGTATCAGTGATGTTTATAGAACACACTCTGAGAGAAAAAAAATCAATACTCGAGGGCAACTTGTTTGAATTGAATATATAGATACTCTTTTCAATAAATATCAATCAAGTTTAAACCGATTAAAAGCCCAATACATGACTTCAGATACGAGCTAGAGATTTACCCCTTCACTGACATGACGTCATCAAATTTAATCAATTGTCGTCTGCTTCTATTTCTAAAAACTAACTTTTAGGTATTTTGACTTAAGAAATATTGAAACGAGTGTCAAACAGTTTGGATCCTGAGCAGACGCCGCGTAACGCGGCGTCTGATCAGGATCCAAACTGTTTGCAAAAAACTACTGTACTCGGGGTATGGCAGTGAAGGGTTTAACCCGTGAAGTGTTATACCCCTCATTGTTAAGCTTTTCCAAATAGTTTGGATCCTTATCAAACGCCGAATTACTCGGCGGCTGCTCAGGATTTAATCTGTTTTGTCACTAAAGGCGTTTTTGTTTTTCATTCGAATTTCTTCTTAGTTTGATTTTCAAAATATAAGCAGACGGTAATTATCCTGGCATTGAAGAAATTAATGAATATACATGTATATTCCCTGGTTCCTTTTCGCTCTCAATGACGCTTAAAAGCGCGTTTGCAAACAGTTTGGATCCTGCTCAGACGCCGTGTTACGCGTTTTAAAATTTCTGCAGTCATACTGCCTTATTATTTTTTTTTACCATGAAACGACATGGCAGACAACAAAATTGATGCAGACGACAACCAAACAGTGAAGGGGTAAAAATCTCACGAAAACATTGACAGTGAAAGGGTTAAACATTACAGATGAACGCTTCTCATTCTGATTTAAGTCCTAGAACTGCTTCGCGTCGTTTGGCAGGTATTCCCAATAATTTTGATCCTCACCAGATGCTTAGCAATTTGGTAACTGATCGGGATCTAAAGTTTTTGACACTCGCATTAAGTATTTTTCTAAACATGAATTGTATAAAATGAGATCATATTAATTTGTGATCGCCAGCTTTGAATCAGTAAATGTTAAAGCAGTTAAAGGTTCTGTCAATTCACTTTTCAATACTCCTTTCACGACATCGATTCTATTTAATATGAACATCTTTGAGTACGTTAATTCAGTTTTGATCGGATGCGAGTATTGGTGTCCTTTATTTTGTCAAAATTTATATCTACAGTTCGGACCGTCTATATCAAAATAGGCATTTTTATTTCATCCTTTTAATTCCTGCTTGAAAACAGAATCCTAAATTCAAATTTAAAATATCTTGAATGCTGATAAAACCTCAATTAAAGTGAAATTTGATTTAGGTTAAAGCTGGTTTCAAGTAGCCGTAAGGTGATGGTGATAAGATTAAGGATTAAAGGTCACCAAGGCATAATATTGCTACTCAATGGCCATCTATTTACTTGTTAATTCGCATTAACAACTCATCCGGGTACCACAGCATAGCAACGGCGTCACTGTAACGCAGAGCTATCACAGCTTGGTGATAATGTTAGTTTCGAAAGGATAGATGAAACAACAAACTTGGTAAGATGTTACTTTCAGCATGATACAGTAAAATAAGACGTTATTCTTTCCCCTAAATGCGTAAACAGTGGAGAATCTGTTATTCTTTCCCGTTTAAACGCAAACGTACGCAAACGTAAAGCACTAAAACGTAGAAAAGAACAATTTTTGGACAATTCTGATAATTCTTGTTTATCTTGGTGGCAAACAGTTTGGAGCCTGATCAGACGCCGGGTTACCCGGCGTCTGATCTGGCTCCAAACTGTTTGCACTGCAAATAATAGTTTTAGCGTAAACGCGTTTATTGGGAAAGAATAACAGATTCTCCACTGTACATATGCTAAATCAAACTCGTCAATTGCAAACAGTTTGGAGCATCTTGTATATCAGACAACGGGTTACCCGGAGTCACATCAGGCTCTACAAGGTTTGTCACTCGGAAGAACATAAATCATATTAACAATTTTGTATTTGCATTAACATATCATTTTCTACATTTTATTGCACTACATGCATTTGCTTTACGTTTCGCATTTGTGAATGCCAAATACTAACACCTACTGTATTCCACTGCTCGATGATATTTTCTGGAGATCCAAAAATAATGGTAGTAATGTGTTTAGCTACAGTGGAGAAAACGTTGTTCTTCCCCAATAAACGCTATTTACGCTGAAACTACACACTATCTCCCTTGCAACAATTTTGGAACCAGATCAGACGCCGGGTATCCCGGCGTCTGATCAGGCTCCAACCTGTGTGCCACTCAGATTATTATAAAAAGTCAGAATTGTCGAAAAGTTATTTTTTTCTACGTTTTATTGCGATGCGTTTCGTTTGCATTTAAACGGGAAAGAATAACGTTTTTTCAACTGTAGCACAATTTCAAATATTCCCATGCATACCGTGCATACTGTGAGGAAGATGGTATGTGTACAGTATCTTATCCCATTTAACGAAATTAATTACAAACGCAATGCAAGGAACTGTAGAAAAGGACAGGTTCAAGAAAATCCTATTAATTTACATTTTTGTGAGAGGTAATCAGTTTGGAGCCTGGTCATACGCCGATTTACGCAGCGTCTGATCTGGCTTCAAGCTGTTTGTAAATGAAATACTTGTTTTAGCACATGCGCGTTTAATGAGGAAAAAATGCATTCTTCGCTGTATAGAATACCGATTCATGTACATGTGTACCACAATGCTGTGAAATCAGATTACATTGTATTTAGATAATGTGATATATCAGATGCCTGGTTACAAAACTGTTTGCAACTCGCTTTTCATGTACACTGGAGACAATGCTATTCTTTCCCGTTTAAACGAAACACGCAAAACACTAAAACGAAGAAAAGTGCAACTTTTGGACCATTCTTATAAGTCATGTTTATCTTGGTGGCAAACAGTTTGGAGCCTGATCAGACGCCGGGTTACCCGGCGTCTGATCTGGCTCGAAACTGTTTGCAGTGGACATTGTAGTTTTAACGTAAACGCGTTTATTGGGAAAGAATAACGTTTTCTCCACTGTAAATAAATCGTCCATGTCGTCAATAAATTGTTATGATTTCTACAGTTTGTAATGCATTTGCGTTTCGTTTGAACCGGAACAATATCGGAACCAAGTACCACGAACAATAAAATGTCTAAACTATTTGCGGACGGTCAGGTCTTTTTAACAGACAAAGCTGTATTTATGCCACCACTAAAAATACGTATTTCTTTACTATTAATGATGAAAGTCAGCTTAAAGTGGGACAGGTATTGTATAGAAGGGTCTAATGTGACGCTTCAGCAATTTTTATTTCCTGCATTAAACAGTATTGGCACGATTTGCGATATTTCAACACAGCGGAAGTCAGTGTGAGCGCCTGCGCCTTGCCACGCTATCATTCATTTCGATTGCCTATTGAAACTGGTCGTTGGCAAGGAATAGATAGAAACTTAAGGAAATGTACACTGTGTAGCAAAGATATTGGAGACGAATACCACTATATTTTTAACTGCAAAACATTCGATAATGATAGAAAAACAATAACACCTTTTATTAAGAAAACAACAGCAAATACTCAAACTTTCTCGTTGATACTCAATGAAAATAATGTAACTAGACTCAAGAAAACTTGTTGTCTATTAGGCTTGATCTTAAAAAGATTTAGCACTCTTCCTGGCTAAAACTTTATCAATATTATCGCTATTAAGTGATAAGTGTGTCTTTGTATGTGTGTGGGTATGTATGCGTTTGGACACTTCGGGTTAAATGTGATGCAGACAGGGCATTCAGTACCTTTCTGTGTGGTTTTTATCTACATTGTATATCATTTTAGATCTTGATACTAAATACGGATGGTGGATAACTCGGGACCAAAGTAATGCAGAGAGTTCATTTTCGACCTCTCTGTGCTATTTTTGACTTGCATTGCACACCATCCTTATTGTTTTCTCCGGTTTTTTATATATACTAAATGCGGTCTTTATGGATAACTCAGGATAGAGATAATGCTCAGAGTTCATCCAGGAACTTTCTGTGCTGTGTCTTGCCTGAATTACACACGACCATACATAGTTGTAATAAATGCGGGTTTATGGTTAATCCAGGATAAAAGTGACGCAGAAGGCTCATTTCGGACCTTTCTGTGTCATTTTTGGCCTGCATTGTACCACCCCAACTGTATGTTCTGCTGTAAAATATCCTAAATTGTTGTACAAAGTGCGAGTTTATGGACAATTCTGAGTAGAAATGATTCAGAAAGATCATCCGGATCTTTCTGTGTTATTTCTTACCTTGATTGTAAACCAACCAAAATTTTATACTTATGCGGGTTTATGAATGATCCAGGATGAAAACAGGGCAGAAATCTGGTTAAATACCATTCTGAGCTGTTTTTATCCTGTATTATACGACAAAATGAATGCTTACAATAGATGCGGTCTTTGTGGATTATTATCGATAGAAAATGCACAGAGGGATCACTTGGGATCTTTCTGTGCTGTTTCTTATCTTCACAGTTCGCCCTCTTTGATTTTTATACTGAATCGGTGTCTCTGGATAATTCGGGATAAAAAATAACACAGAAAGTTCGTCCTTGACCTTTCTGTGTTGTTTTTGAACTGCATTATGCAATATCTTATACTCTGCTTAAAACGGGTTTATGGATATCCCACCCAGAACAAGGATGACGCAGAGAGCTCATTTTGGATCTTTCTGTGTTGTCTTCGACTGGTTTGGAAGAGCTTGAGTTCATATACTAAATGCGGTTCCCGGATGACACCAATGGCCTGTTGCCTGTCTGGTGGATCTTGATGGTAGGGATTGTCCCTGATCTATTTGAAACCAGCTGGTTGTGGGTCTTAGGTGACATTCGGAAACACATCATTTATAAATTAAGGGTTTAACAAATAAAATAACAATAACAATAATAATAATGATGATAATGTTCTGATTTGTTCATTGTTGATTCTATGTTGATGTGGTAGAGAGTGGTGCGTGAGTGGGGGTGAGTGAGGTGATAAGCGAGAGAGACCGTAAACACATGTATCAAACCTAGGGGTTTGACATGTGTGTTTCGCTCTTGCCATACAGCCTGAAATATTATTATACATGTATGTTTATTTTGTACCTTATATAACATGCTAAGCCATGTTCTGAGAGAAATAAACTGTAACTGTAAATCTACTGTGGCATAAATTGGTCAGTGCTCTGATTTATGTTGTCAATGTACACTGGTTGTTTTGGAAGTAAATCATCGGAAAAACAAGTAAGGTTTGTTTTATCAACATGACGATTATGCCACGGCTGTCTGAAAATGCGCGTTTGCGTCCAGTCAGCATATGAGAGGCTGAAATAAAGAAAAGATGATGTTACAGCCGATTTGGTCTTCATCATAACATCATGTTGTCACTAAGGAGACGTATCGACAAATTCGCAATGCTCGCGAGAACCTGCGACCAGGGATACCGCTGTTGGGGCAGTATTTTAGTCAGCAATAATTATTTCTGCTATTGCTCTAAAATAGAGTGTTCTAAATTTCTTTTCTAAACAGAATCAGTGTCAAACAGTTTGGATCCTGATGAGACACCGCGTGACGCGGCGTCTCATCTTGGTTTAAACTATTTTCATACATGTAGGTAATCACTATGGCCGATATCCGCCGGCAGCATGCAAAGAGTAAACGGAATTCAATTTTCCATTATAAATGCGCTGAACTCTTTATGTTTATTTAAACCATTGGCATTGTTTGCCACATACTATGGAGCGGTATCGACTCTTACATGTTTGATTGATTGAGTTGGGTTTTACGGCACCGCGACACATGAAATGGTCATATGGCGCCGATCTCTTTTACATGTAGCGTGTCATGCTAGAATGGATTTGTTATTACAGTCAGGACTCTTATCATTTACATTCGCTATAACAGAATATTTAGCATCTTACACAACACTATTGAAAATAAGCTAAGAATCGTCAGGCTGATTAGTACAGTCAAACATCAATTTAAAAGCGTGTATTCAAAGATATACCCATTTGGCAATCTTTGGCATGAGCATTTTGCTAAATGCGAATTCTAATAAATTTAATACAGAAAACTCCTGAGAGCATTCTACATTAAATGTAGTATGCGCTAAATAGTCAGCCGTCAGTAGAGGTAGATTAACACAAGTTTAACCCCTTCACTACATGTACAGTGGAGAATCTGTTATTCTTTCCCGTTTAAACGCAAACGTACGCAAACGCAAAGCACTAAAACGTAGAAAAGAACAACTTTTGGACAATTCTGATAATTCTTGTTTATCTTGGTGGCAAACAGTTTGGAGCCTGATCAGACGCCGGGTTACCCGGCGTCTGATCTGGCTCCAAACTGTTTGCACTGCAAATAATAGTTTTAGCGTAAACGCGTTTATTGGGAAAGAATAACAGATTCTCCACTGTACCATGATGTCAGCACATTTCTGCAATTGGCGCCTGGATTTAGTTCTCAAATTCAAAGTTTAGGTTTGTTGAAATGTATGTCAAATAATTTGGATTCTGATCAGACGCCTCGTTACACGGCATCTGACCATGATCAAAACTGTTTGCAAATAACCAGTGCGGGGTTAAACAGTGAAGGGGTTAACATAAGATTCGTTAATAACCATGTAAAAATATAGATGTAAATCGATAGGTTCCTAAAAAGATTAACGATTTGTTTGGTTGTTTAATTTTATATCCGAACGGCATACATTTTTATACTTGGTCTAAAACTGAGTTACTCGGCGTCCATCTGATTCTAAATTATTTGGAATGGAGTAATCAATGTAGAATATACGTGTGTATTGGAAACGAGTAATGTCTGCTCTACAGTCGGATAAATGAATAGAAGTGTATTATGTTTTCATCGCGAATGTGCTTGTTGGTTTGTCAGTTTACAACTACACAACTCAGGCCTTAGTCTACACAGTTTCCATGCTTTCTTACCGGCTAATAAATTATCAATTAGCATTAACCCTGAGTGTAACGAAAAGTGCCTCTGGAGAAAGTTAAATAATATATTTGGACTATTAAATCAACATGGATGCACGCCGTGTTCATGTAGGTATTAATTTGCTTTACTAATTTACTCCTAAAAACTTTTAAATTTACAATTGCACGTCCAGGTTCTATTTGATCCATGTATAAACATATTCAGTTGGTTTTAAATTACACTACGGTTTCAAAGTTTCAAAAACTGCAAACCCTGTGACCAAAGGGTTCATGCAGGAGCCTTTTGATTAGGGTTTACACTGTAAGCTAACGATACGCGTGGTCTTCACATGTATGCTGTTTGTTAACTCTTTCATGATCTAATTTTTCGGGAAATGTTTACCCTCTCATCGCTTTATTGTCGTCTGTTTCAGCATTGTTGTCTGCAAGACACGTTTCAAAGATAGACTGAAGGTTGTATGACTAAATATATATCGATATGATTATCAAACAGTTTGGATCCTGATCAGGTGTGTGGCGCCTTTGAGTGTGAAATGGTCCAGTATTCTCGTCGCTAGATTTGATTTTGTAAAATTATGTACGATATAAAATCTTTAATACGATTCGATTCACGATAACTCAAGCTTGCTAAAGTCAAACTAATTTTTAATAATGAAATATACTCGTACTATTGATAATACGTAATTCTTACCCGTACAGATGCAATCGAAACACAAACGCAACACACTAAAGTTTTGAAAATTAACAGTTTTGGTAAATATTCACGATGTCGTTTAATCTGAGTGGCAAACAATTTGAAGCGATATTAGTCGACGGGTTACATGTACTCGGCCTCTGATCTGGCTTTAAAGACTGTTTCAATTGAAATTAACGTTTTAGCGTATTTTTTACGCGTTTATCGCGAAAGAATAACGTCTTCTCCACTGTAAATTTACCCCATCACGTTTAGGTCGTGGATTAAAGTGTGACCTATACAAGTTGTTACTTTGAAATAATGGTGTGTTCGAGCTTACACATTCAATGTAGCCTATTTTGCGAATAAACGATTTATTCAATATTGAAATATATTAAGCGCAACCACAATGGAAACAGCTATTTAAGTAATCCATAAGTTAATATTAAATACTACAGAGGAAAACCAAATTCCGCAAATATTAATCAATAAAATGCAGAAAATGACAATTGTTTGAATTTCCTAGTGATATAATTCGACTGAGTGGAAACCAGTGTCAATACTGATGAGACACCGGGTAAACCGGCGTCTGGGTTGGTTCCAAACTGTTTGTAATAGACATACGTGTGTGAGTGTACACTAAGTCTTGTTTATTCCACTGCACCTTAGAGCTTTCGTACACCACGAGTGTTCGTGTTACAGTGCAGATGTCGTCTGCTAAAATACCTCGTACGTGTATGAAAAGCAAACAGTGCAGACCCTGGCACATGTACCGCGAACTGCTACGTCTTATCAGGGTAGGCACTGTTTGCTAATGTGTAATTCCGTAGACGATATGCATAAATATGTTAATTTGACATGTTCATGTGTGTATAGTTATAATTCTCAGTTGACTTTAAGATCCTCTACATAATGTACTAATATCTATATATCATTTTCCAATACAATATAATATATAGCAAACAGTGTAAACCCTAATAACACGTCGCTAAATACGGCGCCTAATCAGGGTCACCACTATTTGCTATTTCATATGAGATGATATGCAGTTTGGACAACCGTTATATATCTCTAATGAAATGTTCCAACACATTAAAAGGGATAACCTATTGCAATATTAAGGCATAAACAGGTCAAAGAATACATGAGAAAACCAGATCTTTTGCACTGCCAAAGTGTCTTGATCAAACACTGTCGCCATGCATCATGTTCATCCAACTGTAGTCGGGATTGCCTGGTTGTCTTATGACACGGCTCACATACATGTATTTATAAGCGTAAAAGGGTCCGGTTACATGTACAATACAAGTTCGAGCAACACCAGTAACAATCCAGCCTATCTAGTTTGTGTATACAGTGGAGAAAAACGTAAACGCATTGTAATGAACTTGGCAAAAATGACTACATTTTAAGAATTCTGATTGTTAATTCTACAGTGGAGAATCTGTTATTCTTTCCCAATAAACGCGTTTACGCTAAAACTATTATTTGCAGTGCAAACAGTTTGGAGCCAGATCAGACGCCGGGTAACCCGGCGTCTGATCAGGCTCCAAACTGTTTGCCACTAAGATAAACATGAATTATCAGAATTGTCCAAAGGTTGTTCTTTTCTATGTTTTAGTGCTTTGCGTTTGCGTACGTTTGCGTTTAAACGGGAAAGAATAACAGATTCTCCTCTGTAATGTGAGTGTCAGCAGTTTTGAGCCTAAACAGACGACGGTTTACTCGGCGTATTATCTGGCTTCAAGCTGCTTGCAATGGAAATAATAGCTTAACCCTTTACCCCATAGAAGCGACTTTTAGCGCATATGATTGATTCCTCCGCTGAATAAAGTAGTTCCAATATAATCAGTCATGAATATATAATATAGGCAATCTTTTCTCTATTCTAGCACATGGAAGCTTAAAGCAGGCTGAGAGTAAAGCAGAATGCGCCTTAAGGCGCATTCTGCTTTACTTTCAACCTGGTTTAAGTAATCACCTATCTTCAATACAAGAAATAGGCTATCAGGTAAAGGGTTAAGAGTAAACGCGTTCTATATAGGGATAGAATAACGTTTTTTTCCATTGTACATGTAAAATTACAAGATTTGTTTATCAATATACATGTATTCTGTTTGAAGTAACACCGATATGTCGCATGATATACAAAACACTGAAAATAGTGAGAAACTGAGAAATGTGGTAACTTGTTCATCCCTTAAACTTCAATGGAAAATTTCGGTGTCTAATTAAATAGCCTTGTTTAGATTTAACTAATAACGGTTGATTGTTATAATATATTGCGATATGACAAATAATTCTGACCTGCTGGATCAGAGGGCTCCTTCATCCTTTGACCTGGATCTACATCATTCGCATTTTTGACAAGTGTACTCCGTACAGGTACAACGAGTGTATGTTTGAATGAGTTACAGAAAATGAAATATACTGTTCACAAAAAGTAGGGGATATTATGCGTAATATTGTTATTGCGAGACATTTATTGCGAGTATATATAGATTGTTCGGTGGCTCTGGAATCTAGCTTTTTCTCAGAAATTCTCTTTAATAACAACAATAAATATCACCAAAGTTTGCACATAAATTAGAACTGATACGACCAAACAGAAAATATATTTGGTTAATTTTTAATGGTCAAAATAATGCCTTTGCCATTTTAAACTTCATTATTATATAACTATTTTTAAAGAGAAGTGTAGGTCCAATAAATGGATGCATTGCGATGTACCAAGCTTTGTTTTGTAGTAAAAATCTTGCTGCTTTTGATCCAATGCGTATTTGTATTACATATTGAAATATCTCATTATATTTTGTAATTGTAATAATGTACGTTCAAACGTAAATACGTGTACACAACTGCACACAAATGAATAGCATTAAAGACGTATGAAATATAACCAAAATGTATGAAAGGAAAAGAAATGAACTTTCTCCTCTTCTAAACATTTCACATTCAATATCACTAAGCATGAACGTAGAGTTTACAATTACATAATAGCCCAAGTCCTCATCATCCGGATAGAGTTTGTATATATCTAAATAGACACATATTGATTTATATCGAATGGGTAAACAGAACCCTCTCTATAGGAGTATCGGGTAGTACATGTACAGTAAAAACCTCTCTATTACAACCACTAAAAATTAGGCTATTTGGGTGTACATGTATAAAAGACAGGTGACAGCTTAAAGCAAGGTGACAGTTAAACAGAAAGCTCCTATAGGAGCTTTCTGTTTTACTGTAACCTTGCTTTAAGCGGTGACCTGTTCTTAATCCCGAATAATTAACACACTTTATTGGTCGTGATAAAGAGTTTCTACTGCATTGACAAATTACAGTGGAACCTCAATACAGTGGAGAGGACGTCACCCTGTCTCGTTTTTAACCCAAACGCATTGCGATACAATGTATAAAATTACAGTTATTTGAAATTGCTAACTTTTTATGTTTACCCGATTGACTAAAAGTTTGGAGCTAGATTAGTTCGAATAATCGAGAATCGACTGTATATGCATTTTCAGCAAAATTTGGTTCAGCGATTGATAAGATTGATTCTGTTTTAGTATTCTTTAAAACAGATCATAGCATAATGGAGGCCAAAACTTATTTTTTAACTTGTGTCATCAATTTAGAAGTCATATGTCTTTACAGGAGCCTATTTCTTGTTTTTGTCAATGGTTTCTCAATACAAGTTTGGTCCCATGATTTTAAATACACTTGATACATGTCAAGCGTAATTGAATTGATTTCACAGAGAAAGGTTTTAAATCTAAAAATAAATATATAATTATAATTGATTTTTATGCTAAAATAGTTGTTCCTGTACTGATTCGTAAAGCCCTAGTCACACTGTCCCGTATTGAAGACATGGTTATGCGTAATTTAATGATATTGTTTTAACACGTTAGATTATCTCGTAGGTTTTACTAGGGTATATATTATATTAGGTTTTACTTAATATGAAATGTCTTACTACATGTACGTACGACGTATTTTCCCGTCTGCCATCTTACAGGCCGTGTAACAAAACTAATACGAGTCATACATGTACAGTCGAAACTCGATACTACGAATTCGATTAAATCGATCTTACCAGTAGTTCGGTATTTGACTTTTGATAAGTCGATCTCGAACATACATTAAATCGAACATATCCGTATTTCAAAGTTAAAACGTGGCTAAGCCACGTTTTAACTTTGAAATATGGGTATGTTCGAACTAACGCGAGTTCGTAGAATCGAGTTTTTACTGTATATTCAGCTGGTTGGCCTACGCTTTGCTAGGTATATGCAACGTTCAGTTTTGCTTTTCTACGATTAAGTACTATAAGCCCTTCACTGTCTTACTCTGGGTACAATCGTTACATGTATATGCAAAGAGTATGTATCCTGGTGAAAGACAGCAAAACGGTAGGTTACCCGGTGTCTTGTCTGGCTCCAGAAATTTTTTCAGGGGACATAATCGTTATAGCATATGTGTTTATTTTGAAAAAATCCCATTTCCTCCACTGTATATGTGAATATTAAACATAGTTCAGTGATGATCATTACAATAAAGTTATAATAAGAATGTTAATGAATAATAATAATGATATTAATGATAATACAGGTAACAACGAAAAAAGTAAAATTAATTTGCCGATTAAAATCAATACACTGTGCATACATGTAGAAAGTCATAATAAAGAATATAATAACCTAACAATCGTTATATTAGTAGTAGGCCTAGTAATTATAACAATTTAGCTATAACAATAATATTAATGCTAAAAACGATAAAGGTAATATTAAAAATGCAGGTACCTATTAAAACCAAAACAGTGTACATAGACATCCAGATATGCATATGTTACCCTATGTTTGTTATTCCAGAAAATGTCTGATACGGAAACTCCGAGAAGAGGTAGCACCGCTCAATCAGCCGTGCCATCAGAGAGCCCTAAACGGAGGTCAAAGGGAAGATCCAAACGCTCAAGAACTCCAGAACGCAAGTTTCCTTTCAATGAACAGGATGAATATTCAAACGTCATTATCAAGGTACGGTAAAAAGATGCTATTCTATCTCAACGCGTTATGTTTTAACCTTAGTATGTTGCAAACAGTTTGGAGCCAATTCAAATGTCGGATAATCTGGCGTCTGATCTGGCTTCAAGAGGTTTGAATCTCATACTCTAATGGATAATCATCGATTTCTTAAACAAATGTAATTTTCATCATTTGATTGCATTGAATTTTGGACAGAGTAAAAGCTTCTCCACCGTAGAAATTCCGGTTACACCAATATTGGCAAACAGGTCAGATGCTGTGATTTTTTTTACAAGCAATATGAACAAAATAGCCAACTCAGTGCCTCGTGAAGATCTAAACCGTTTGACTACCGTACATGTATCTATGTTTCTTCAGTCAATTTCTAAAATATAATTTGTAAGGAAATAAATAATCCCTTATTGCAGATCACATTATTTTACCATTCTCCCTATATAAGAATATATTGTTATAAGCGCATTCATTCCCATTTGATGCGTTTGTCATGAAACTATTTTCGCCCTTCACAAACAGTTTGGAGTCAAATCAGAGGCCGGACAACTGTTTGCTACTCAGATAAATATAAACAGTATATTGTCCAAAATCTTGTTATTTCGTACATGTTAGTGCGTTTCGTTTTCGCTACTTTGTGATTAATTGGAAACGAATAGCACATTATCCATAGTATATTGAATTAATGAAACATATGCATAATAATTATATAAACATGTAATTTAAGCTTTTTCGAAATAAAGAAATCTTACTACAGTGTATATAAATGAGGATATTCAATTTATGTTTCTTTACTGTATAATTATAGCAAACATGGTATACATGTATTAACATAATAAAGTGGCATACGAACATGTCGAAAGTTAGTTTTTAATAGAATGTTCACAGGAGAGCTCTATCGGACATTTGAAAGTAGGTTCTTTAATGAAAATGGATAACTTATTTACCCATGAGACCGAAATGGTTAATAGCAAGGCTTCATTGATTTCAGCGCATTTACAGTTGAAAGTTGAATTCCGCTTAAGCTGGTGCTAGGGGGCGTGAGCACTGTTGCATATTTAAGTATTGATCATGAACAGACTCAAATAAACCGAGTCTGCAATTTTCAGTATTTGCTTTGTTTTCTGTGCTTTCAAAGGATCTCCCCTTATTCAGATTATTGATTTTAACAATGTATATCAAATTGTAAAAAGGTGCAGATCCTGATCGTAGTACAATGTAAGGAGTATTTCGATCGGGGTCTAAACTGATTCCATAAGACAAGAGTAATTTTTCGCAGTACAAAATTATAAATGACGTATATATATATATATGCGTCGCAAGGGGTGAGTTGGTTAAGCATACATATTGATCTGATTAGGTATGTTATTATATATTTGCATGTCATGTGATTTGAATAGATCTGTTGAATATGCTGTATAAATGATGGAATATGTAACGAGATACTTAATGTATAAGTTACGAATAAACTATGTATATGTCTATGTTATTACTCCCCTTTTAAAGAAACATAACGTAAACGAAATTGAAATCAAATGGATAAAATGTTGTTTTTTTTTTAAATATTAACGAAAGGATTGCAAACAGTTTGGAACCTGATTAAACGCAGGGTACATGTAGCATGTTATCTGATCTGGCTCATAATTATGTTTCAATGCACATATTGACAGTGTTTGACTCTAATTGTTGCTTAATATTGTATAAAAAATATGCAGAACGTACCTTTAGGAGCTTTCTACATTAGTATTATTCTCCATTTAGCATCAAGTCGTTTTAGAGGTATCAACAGTTCTTAGTTTATTAGTTGTTTAACACAGATTGAAAAAAAAATTCATGTTTATTAAAAATGGAAGATTTCTCAAAAATAGCTTCTGTCAGAAAAAAACAACAGTTTTTAACTTAACAATTATCCACTCACTATAAGTGTATTTCAATTTGATAAAGGTTTTATACGTGTATGAGGTTTGACAGGAAATAGGCTGACCCGCTTACTACCTTAATTCAAATCGTTAAAACAGTTAATTCAGTATAACGTCAAAATGTAATAAACACAATTGCTGTAAAGAGGGCTCAATGTATATTTATTTACCAGGTTGGTGAAAAAAGGTTGTATACCAATGAGTGTCTGCTAGTGTACAACTGTCCAGGTCTTCGGGAAGACCTTCAAAATGACAACTCTAACGGGAAGGGCAAAGGGAAACAATCCAACTCGGCCTCCAAAGATCTTGACTGGTCTAGTAGAGAATACGAAGATGTGACTTGCTTTCTTTCCTACATTGACCCCAGGGTTGATGAAGAAATTACTGGTAAAAACCGCTTAACCTATTCGTGACTAAGTTAATCTGGAGATGTTTACCCCTTCACCGCTTTATTGTCGTCTTCTTCAGTATTGTTGTCCACAAGAATGAAGGTTGTATGACTAAATAAATATCGAAAAGGGTGTCAAACAAATTGGGTCCTGATCAGACGCCGCGTTATGCGGCGTCTGATCAGGACCCAAACTGTTTGCAAACGCGCTTTTAAACGTCATTGAGAGTAAGGGTTAAACAGTATAATGCGAAGCGCGACTTGCGTAACCTTTGCAAGCAGTTTCGATTCAGATTAAAATAAAAATTCAGACTTGTTAAAAAGATGTGATTTTCCTTTGTTAGTTGCAACGCGATTGCGTTTCGTTTACGTTTAAACGGGAAAGAATAACGTCAACTCTACTTTATAACATTTCGCTTCGACTGGTGATTTCATGTTTGAACAGTACTCTCTCTATATCTCTCTCTGCCTGGTGCTGTGCCATATAAAACCATATTCTTTGATCCAAGGATGTAAGCTTTTCAAATAGTATCCCCTCCTCATTGAGCTGTGCTTAATCATAATATTCTTCCATGCTGTTTGTATCAGTATCAATCAGCAGTCTTGATGGTGTACAGTAGGGAAGACGTACATATTGCCTGTTTGAACGATAGTAAATACAAAGATAAAACTGAAATTAGAAAACGGAAGGTTACCTGGTTTTGTTATGACAGAATAATTCTTTTAATATGAGTGGTACAAATGTAAACAGTGTTAAGCCTTATTAAACGCCGGGTTATCTAACGTCTGATTTGTTTCTGAATTGGTTACAATGGTCGTTATGGTTGACCACAATGTTACAAATTTTATTTCATTCCTCCAGGGAAGAAAGAAAACCCGTTGTTATGCTGTAAAATGAATATATATAAAAAATAATACTTTCTACACCATAGTAATAAAGTACTCTCCACTGTATGCATTGATTAGTCGCCGAGCGTCCAGCGCATTGGTTTACATGTAGTCTTCCATTGCTTGATTTTCAACTACTATATCTCTAGTGGCTTAAACTATGACCGTATATCCCTCTATGTCACAGACGACAATTCTATATGTTTCAAGAACATGCCACTTGTAGATGTTTTAAAATTAATATTGTTCTAATTTACAGACGAAAGTGCTATGCGTATATTGCCTCTTGCCAAAGAATTCAATGTCAGGCCACTTGAGAAGGTGTGTGAAAAGACCATCACTCAATCATTTTACAACAAGCGCAGAGCTCGACGGGCCAACTTGGATTCAGTTCTTCAACATCTAGCAATTGCTGACAAGTACGAGATGACGGACCTCCGCAATATGTGTATCGACGCTTGCATGAAGACAACGAATAACCGCTTTATCACAGGTGCTTCTGAAATATGTGACAAAACGAAAGTAGAAATCTTGTCGCGCAAACTAGACGTTCCAAAAAGGCGCCCGAGAGAGAACATGAAACTGGAGACCGAGAGTGCGCCCAGTCGAAATAGCGAGCGCTGATAACATCAGAGAAAGGCAAATGCATGCACAGGGCTTCAGATCCTAGGGCGGGGTATTTAAATTCTAAATCGGTATATTTTCTCGAAACCGTAGGGTGTAATTAATTATTAGAATCGCCGCCTTGCGACGATTCTAATGAGTCGTTTCCCCATATAGTTTAATGCAGAACAATATGAAGATTAAGCTTGGAATATAGATTTTACTTAGCTCTTATCTGGAACCCCGATGCTTAATGCATACATAGACATTCTTCTAGCTGTAAGCTGTGATATTTAAGGGAGGCATTGACTGATCATCTACTTTACAAACAAGTTGCCAGACTAAACAGTAGATTCCTCGAGTTTGTTTGGTCTGGAATATTCATATTCTTTATATATATATATTTGGGAAGTTTTGTGTTAATATTGAAATGTGGAATAAATATTTAATAAAATATGTAAAAAGTTACATTTTTTTTCTGAAAAGAAAACACCCGTCTTTGGAAAGTAGTCAATGAACTACATGAAATCAATGGGCCCTTGAAAACGATAATCGAATTTTAAAATGCTAGACAGAATATCCCCTTACCCTTTTAACTCTGCCGTTTCGACCTCTGGCCAGAATGATTGTTTAGATGGTTGATTCAAAACTACCTGTTTTCATTTAAAGCTCTTTTATCCCGTCATTACAATTGCTAGTGACACAATAAAGTGGTAGTATCAACATAATCAACATAAGCTTGTCTGTATAGTAGCAGGTTTATCTGTATAGTAGGTGAATGCATTAACCAGAACTAATTTACTATTTATTTCATTTCTTTGAAACAAAAGATGCGTATAAGATTCAAGAAAGACAACACTATAACTGTAAATTATCATCTAGCATTCCAACTAAAGTAAAAGTTTAATGACAAGGTACATATACTCAACACAATTTATAATCGGTCACCTTATATTTTATTCAGAAAAAGAAATATGAAGAAATAATTAATCATGTGATTGTGTTACAATGCCAATGTAATCAATTTGGAAACAGATTATCACAATTTGTCGGCTATCACCTTTCCGTCTTAGCTTAAACAATAACTTATGTGTAGGGACCCCCAGATTTTGAAAGTCATAGGAGTTCTTAGGCCCAATGTTAGTAACGAGTATTGCCCCTATCAGCTGCAATAACAGTTTCGTATCGACTTCTCATAGACGAGAAGAATTCAACAAAAGTATTGATGACCTTATTATCTCACACATCGACGACGTCACGCTCTGGTAACAATGCGTCAACGTTGTGAAGCTGAGGAAATGGACGAGTACGTTTTTTGAGAATGTCGCAAACGTGCTCTGTAGGGTAAAACTCATCTCTATTATCAGATCCAAGCTGTCTGATGATGACTTCATTTTTAAGTTGACGTCAGCAGCGACTGCTCATCCCTCGCAGCCGATTACGTACCGTCTTTGGTGTGACGTTACGGCTGTGTTGACCCTTAAGTTGTCTTGCCGTCCTTGTAACTGGAAGAAATCTGTCTCTCAGGTGTGTCAATACAATGTTTCGGTCTTAGGGGTGTCGTTAATCGCCATTTTGGTTTCCTGGGGCGGTCTGCTCTTCTTCCGGTGACGTCAAATTTCCGCGTTATATAGCCTAAATGGTCGAAAGTTTCCTGTTAAAAGTTATAACCACATGTAAATGGACGGAAACATTTCCTAATGTGGAATACACAGAAATTAGTCTTGTTTGGTTTCCACTTCCGGAATTCCTCGGTGATTGAATCTTATTTGCCGTAAGGATACACCGACGTGCAACATTTCGACGGCTCGTTCCTTCTTTCCGTGTATTATTTTCGCCATTTTAGGTGTTTTTCGGGCTAGGCAGTCATTTGAGATTATACTCGTGTAATCTTGAGGGCAGATACGTTCTTCCATACTTTACACGTGCAAATTAGGCTAAACAAGCCACGTGGTTTTTCTGACGTTCACGACGTAGGACAACGTGTAAAAATCCAAAAATAAGTAGCACTCAGACCCTATCATATTGTGATGTGTATAAAATATCACAAATGTGAACTTAGTATTTCAAGACATATGTAGCTTTAAAAAGTGACCGATTAGAAATTTTGTTAAGTATATTTGCGTCGAGGAGATTCGATCCTGGGGAGGAAAAGTATGTGTCAAACGTCATACAATGTAGGCATTACACTTAAATCGCCGCTACCCGTTTGCGTCCATTTAACTCTTTCGGTTCTAAATTAATAGTGAGGATTTTAATGTGGTAAGACTTGAGAAATATCGATACATGTGTCAAACAGTTTCGTTACGCCTTGACTGATCAGGATCCAAACTATTTGCAAAGTCGCCTTTTGGCGCCATTGGCAGTGGCAGTGAACGAGTTATGGTGTATATAAATGTGTATATTGACGAGTGTTTAAGATTAAAACAAGAACACATTTACTTTAAATCTTTTTCTGTTCAAAGTCAAGTACCGTTTGCAAATCAGTTTACATGTACATTCACATATGCTTATATAGATCACCCTTAACCCTTTCCCTGATAGAAGCGACTTTTAGCACATGCATTTTATTCATCCGCTGAAGAAAATAGTTCCAATATATACCGTACTGAATATGTGTCATATTTAATACTTTCCTTATTATAGCTGGTAATAGCTTAAAGCAGGCTGAAAGTAAAGCAGAATGCGCCTTAGGGCGCATTCTGCTTTACTTTCAACCTGCTTTAAGTAGTCACCTATCTTCAATAGTATAACTAGGCTATCAGGTAAAGGGTTAAATCTTCTTGAACTCTGTCCTCTGCTATAGCGGGTAGACTTGTTTATGAAACAAAATGTCAGATTCCGTGACAACTTTCGACAAAATATTTGCCTGGATGCAGAGTTTGAATATGAAGAGTCAGAAACAAAAACTCTTCGAACACAACACACGTATTTGTAGAGTCGTGCGAACATTTATCTAATGAGTTGAAGCATGATGTATCACACATCTGAGTTGTAACATACATGTACAAGTTTCGATCCAAATTAACGTACTTTTCCCTTTTATTTCCATTATGTTAGTCTAACGTTTTTTTAGATCTGTTTTGTGTGTTGTCGTCTAAGATTTGAGAAGAGACCAGGGCATACTTCGGTCTGCTCCACTGTCGTCGTCATTTACTGTTACGAAATTATGGGGAACATATATAACTTAATATTGGTATAAATTTGAAATATATATAAATATATATAAATATATATAAATATTCAATGACGGGATACTGCGACTGATATGTCATTGCTACAGGCTAATACTTGTTTTACATAAGGTCATAGACCCAACAGTACACACACATTCAACAGATATACAATTCATAGCCATTGGCATGCAGTCTACTATGCTAAGTACTACAACACATTCGGGATGCTCAACCTTAATTAATTTAATATTAAGACATACCCATCTTTACGACGGGAAAATGATAAGATCATATTCATCAGTCTACACAGTAAGGCTAGCACATGGTTAACTTTTAGTTTAAGTTTTACAATTTTTTTATATTATATGACCACACAAGAATCATAGGTGAATCAAATACAAGCGACCGCGTAATGTAGTACTAAAGTGGTATACTGATAAACGTCTATCCCCCTCTACAAAAAAGGATGGTACTTTAGGGGCTCTTTAAGTCGAGACTTGATAAAGAAACGGATGCACGTATGTTTAACGGGCTTTTATTCCATCAGTCTATCGATGAAGGAACTGTTGAGATGGAGAATATTTCTGTTCTTCTGGGTATTGTTAATAAATCGTGCGAGTTTCTTAGTTTATATTGAGGAGTTTCACCAACAGAAGGCGGAAAATGTCATTTATGTAAGTTGGTAACATATTATTTACACCTTTAAATATTAATACTAATTTTTGCATATGTCTTCTATTTTCTAATGAGACCGACCCAAATTCTTTAATTAGTTTGTTGATTGAACCTGTAACAACACTAGCTGCGTCGTATTGTAGTTTTTCTAGCTTTCTATTTCATACATTGTGCACCCATCCCAAACAATAGAAGTATATTCTAACAACGGTCTTAAATATGACAAATAAATCTGATGAAGTGTTTTTCTACTGATCTTATACTTTAATGCCCTCACTGACCCAAGTATGTTGCTCGCCTTTAATGTGATTTGGTTAATGTGTCCATGCCAAGTACCGTTTGAGCTAAGGGTTAAACCTAAGTGTTTATGCTTTTCAGTAAAATATAATAATGAATCCTGAAAAAATGATGTTTGGTCTGCCAGACTGTAAAAATGAAAAGAACATCACTAAGATCTGAGTTTATAGTGTTTTAAATTACAGCAATATTATCAGATGATTTTGCTAAGGAAATATCGTCTGCAAATAAACGCGTAGTACTTAATAAATTGTCTGCAGTATCATTTACAAAAATTAAAAACAGAAGAGGGCCAAGAACAGATCTTTGCGGAACTACTGCATTAAGTGTTTTATATTCAGAGAAAGATGACCCGATAAAGACTCGTTGTTGTCTGTTTGAAAGATAAATCCGATAACCAGTTGTGGAGATGGTCACATATTCCATATTGTTTGAGTTTAAAAAGAAGTCCCAAATGCTATACTCATATAATACTTGTACCGAATAAGAGTCATTAATGGCTTTAAAATAATAACGTTTTCAATGAGTAATGCCCCTTTTTTACCTTAAACTATCTGACCTTTCTTTTTGCATTTTTCCCACACACTTTCAAATATTGAGCCGAAAATGTGTACATGATGCTTTGATGGACGAGTTCGCTTGTTGGCAAAATTTGTTAAGTTTTCCATGAGTTACATGTGTACATGTATGCCCAATTTTTAACTTATAATATATTAGAATGTTACCTTTTTCCGCACATATTTTCACGCATGCGTTTACGTATTGAGCTGAAATGTTGTATAATTATGATGTTTTTAGACGATCTATATATCACGTTTGCGTTTGGTCCACTTGTGTCAAGTTTCCCATGAGTTATGCTCGTTTTTACCTTAAGCTATTAGAAAAACACAAGGTTTCGATGTTTCTGCTGTACAAATTCATGAAATCAAAATTTGATAAATAAAAATAAAAGCAGACAGCAATTGTATAAAACAAATAACATCCACGCCGATATTGGTAAACATACAAAAAGGGAATACACTTTGAGCAGTTCTGATTGAAAAACATCTTATCTAAACCTACATTAAACCATTTAATAATTCAGCAAACGATATATTTCATGAAAATTCACATTTAATATCAGGAAAGCTCTCTGTTATGACTTCCAACACTTTAAGTCGACCCGGCGTTAAATGAACAGTGACATGAGGGGTGAGAGATACGACCGTAAATACTTGTT
This sequence comes from Gari tellinella, assembly GCA_922989275.2. Lineage (NCBI taxonomy): Eukaryota > Metazoa > Mollusca > Bivalvia > Cardiida > Psammobiidae > Gari > Gari tellinella. Next base: position 56,675,864 of record OV277866.1, read on the forward strand.
GCAAGCAGCGTCCAAATAGCGACTTCGTAATTTCGTTTGTAGTCGGTAACGTCCGAAATCAGCTACATGTAACGCCTAACGTTAATCTTCCTCCTATCTCCTGTTCAACTAACCTTGACATTGCCCTGAATTTACGCTACGTACTCGTTCTGGCTAAAACCCACAATTAAATAGAACACAAACATCTGAATAATTCGAATTTATAGTAGGGATCGTTCTGGAATTTATTTCCTTAACACCTTGGTAACGATATGGTAACGGCGATGTTGCGAAGGGATCGTCATGAAAATTATACTATTCATAGTAAATCATTAAAGGACATTATCTCCTGAAACTTCCAATGGACAATTCCTGTTTGCAACAAAGGCTGTTCCATTTTAGACTATTTAGGGTTGTTTTAGTAATAAATTGCAAAATGACCAACAGTGATGTCTCTGATCAAGGTACAAGTGTACTCTTCAAATGTACATATTTGGTAAGGCTCAATGAGTTAAGTGAGTGGTCAACTTATTTCGTTTGTGTGCACTTACTTAATAATTCACTCAGTATAAAATCTGACTGATGTTGCATCAGCAACGAACTGTTTTACGCACCTTTGCAGTATGCATGCACATGAACTGTTTGAAGTAACCCTTGTTTCTCAAGTGTTGCTTATTCAAAACCTTAGGACAGATGGTAGCTTAAAATAGGTTTAAAGAAAAGTAGCAGGCTCCTTTAGGAGCATTCTACTTTACTTTTAGCCTGCTTTAGGCATTTACCTAGCATGTGGTATGCCGCTTTAAAAGGACATGCCGCATGCATAAAAATGTTTATCTGTCAAATGTACATACGCTAAAATGTACTTCTAGCAGGACAAAGGTTAAACTTGTAAAGAATTTGCAATATTCATGTAAGCATATATTTGAGATACAAAGTGTGTCTTCATCAACATGCAAAAACAACACTGTTTTCAAACAGTACAGAATATAGTATTCTTTCCCGTTTAAACGAAAACGAAACGCAAGCGCGCAAAACAAAAACATGGGCGGGATGAAAAGAAATTCATTAGTTTTACGACTCATTCTAGTCTGAGTGATTGGTTAACAGTTTAGAGCATAGTCAGACGCCGGGTTGCCCGGCGTCTGACCTTATTTGTAACCTGTTGTTCATGTAACTACAGTGGAGAATCTGTTATTCTTTCCCGTTTAAACGCAAACGCAAAGCACTAAAACGTAGAAAAGAACAACTTTTGGACAATTCTGATCATTCTTGTTTATCTTGGTGGCAAACAGTTTGAAGCCTGATCAGACGCCGGGTTACCCGGCGTCTGATCTGGCTCCAAACTGTTTGCACTGCAAATAATATTGGGAAAGAATAACACATTCTCCACTGTAACAACATCGTTGTAGCAGGACCACATATACATGTATTGGGAAAAGAATATCTTCTGTTTTTGTTGTTGTTGTTTCTAAGAAGGGTTACATGTAGCGCCTACTGAACGCCAGGTAATGATGTCACAAGATTAATCCGTTCCTTACAGATCTGTTCAACATCGGCCGATTGGTGTTGTGGGCTTTAACAACTTTATACCGGGCTATTGCAATGAACTTTACCTATGTGCTTGCTGGACAAGTTCATTATAGATATACAAGCATTGTCCACTGGCACTGTAATGTGTTTCCATGCAGAATATTGCAATAGCAAACAGTGCAGACCCTGATGAGACGCCGCGTAACGTGGTGTCTCACCAGACTCTTCACTGTTTGCCAATGTCCCAGTAAATGGACGCTAGGCTTAAACAGGTTAAATTAATGTCTTCTCTACCGTACCCCCTCTATATTTGTAATCACAGACTTTGGACAAACACAAAGGGGCAAGCAATTGATGACATTCGGACGTGGGAAATTTAAGCCCTCTCGTACAGTGTACGCTACTCTTTTTCAAAGCAACGCGGTTATGCTTAATTTCTTATGTCCATAACAAACAGTTTGGAGGCAGATCAGACGCCGGGAAACCCGGCGTCTGATCAGGCTCCAAATTGTTTGGCACTCAACAAAAGATAGATTGTCAATATATCTAAAAGTTGTCAGTTTTTCATTTAATTGTTTTGCGTTTGCGTTTGCGTTCAGGTTATTTCAAATGGGAGAGAATAGCGTGTTCTCCGCTGTTGGCGAAGATCCTTGAGTCGGGATTAAAAAGGATGCCCCAAGGGATAGTCACTACAATACAACCATTCTCCGCAACAGAGAACACGAGCTAATGAAGTATCCAACGACCTTGAACATTCTGACTGATTGTATTCTCTGATAAGTTTAAATGTAATTTATATTCAGTCAACCTTGTATTAAGCGATCATCGAATGTATTATCATTGTTGTATTTCAGACACGTGGCAGTCTAATACAGGATAAACGTAATACGGAAAGCTCCTATCGGAACTCTCTGCAATACTTCTGTCCTGCATTAAACGACCATCTGTCGTATAGGATAAGTAGTCGCGTAATACAAGTTGATAGTACTCTTTATTTTGCAAAACGCTGACTTGCTAGATGCCAACAAAGTAACTTGGACCCTGTACAGACGGCAATACTGTAACCGCAGCGTCTGACTAGACTCAAATGCAATCTGTTTGAAACAGGTATTGACATGTATGTGTTCAGTTAATACGCAGTTATTCTATTCTGCAAATTGACAAATTTGGAGCAGACCATGTTTTGTGGGTAGAGTAAGGGTTAACACTCTGTTTTCATGGTGACCTTCCGTATTATGCGGGATATTAAATGTCACACCCGAATGCATCAATTGTAGCGATGTTGTTGTTATTTTGGTAGAAGATAGTATATAGTAGTGTGGTATAGTGATCAGTCGCACGTGTGTATGGGATACTAGTAATTGATTCTGTTTAGTATGTGAACCGAAAATACGTCTGCTTGTATGTAATATTGTCGTCTGATTTATTTATTTACTTATTCCTTATTTATCTATTTAACACATTACTCCTGTGCCTGTTTCTTGTTAAGACGACAGGTGGTCACTTAAAGCAAGTTGAAAGTAAAGCTGAATGCGCCTTTAGGCGCATTCTGCTTTACTTCCTGTCTGTTTTAAGTTACTGTATTCTAGGATACAACAATTATTTCTGATGTTGCATATTTATGACTGTGTAACGTGAATCTCTTTTCTTCGATGCAAGAATAAATGATTAAAGGCGTAAAAACGTATTCATGAATGCAGTAATTGGTTGACTCAATCACTACACCGCAATTTCGTCTGCTAAGCATTTTCTCTGCCAATACCGCAATTTGTAAAATTTGCAAGAATTCTAGATCCAGATAAGACGCCGATTTGCTCGGTGTCTGATCAGGATTCGAACTGGCTGACACTCATATCAACATTTATTACGACACAATGTCAAACAGTGACACAATATGTCAAATTTTGATCGTTTATTCGGCCTCAACTAAAGTGGAGAAAACGTTATCTCTCCCAATAAACTCATTTATACTAAAGCTATTATTTTTATTGCAAACAGTTTGGAGTAAATAAGATGCCGAGTAACCCGGAGTATAGTCAGACTCCAATTGTTTGCAACTTAGATTAAAATCAATAGTCGAAATTTTCAAAAATGTTGTTATTTACTACATTTTATTGCAATGCGTTTGCGTTTCGTTTGCGTTAAAACGAGTAAGAATAACGCGTCCTCCACTGTATTTGAAAAAGCTACTGCCGTCGCAAATAGCAGTGATTTGAATGTTTAACCTGGCAATCTTTGGACGAACTCGTAAGAACTGTTTTGATCCGGATGTCACGCCAAATTGCTCGGCATCACATCTAAACCAAAACAGTGATTCACTTTGGTGATAATTGAACAGTACATGTGCTATATGGCTAAACTATCAAAAAAGCAATCTTCTGCAGATGGCACAATTTGCAGACGGAAAGTATCATTATGATAGCAGTTTAATGGTTAAGCAAAAAAATAAAAATCTTTATCATTTATCTCTATTTGTCAGTCGTCATAAATAACTAATTGATATGCAGACAGACGTTCAGTTGGTTGAGGGGTGTCATTCTGTCGCAATAAATATACACATTTACTTTCTAAAATAGCTCGGATCCTGGTCAGATGCTAAGTATCTCGGCGTCTCATCGGGCTCTTACATATACATGTAGCTGTTTGCCACTGAGTTCAAAACATATTATACAATTTATATTTGCAATTTGTTTAATTTTAGTTTGCATTTTGTGTGCGTAAAGTCTGTTCAATACCTTACCCAGAGTATAATAGTCATTTGCAAACAGTTTGAATCCTGATCAGACGCCGCGTCACGCGGCGTCTGATCAGGATCCAAATTGTTTGACATTCATTTCAATATTTTTAAAGTAAAAAAACTTAATATTTAAATTTGAGATATAAGTGCAGACGACAATTTTCTAAAGTTCGATGACGTCATGACAGTGAAAGTGTGAATTTCATTAAACAGGATAGAATAACATTTTCCTGATTGTAAGACTAAGTGAGTGGTTGGTATGTTATAGATTGTGGCAAAGTTACATTTACATGAACAATCGTTACAATGGAGTGGAGTATGTAATTAACACCGGTATATAAAACATAAAATGCAAATGCGATTATCAGCGGAGGCTTTCTAACATTAACAATATGGCGAGCAATAATAAACACCAGATGTCGGAGGTGTCAAAGGTCCATCCAGAAGGAGCGGACAACCTTGGTGTGATAGTTGAAAGTGATGACGAGACAGACGATGTCTTTAAAGATGAAGCTCAGGTATGCAGAAACTTACTTGTTAGTGAATACAGGGCTGCAATAAGTTGACATTAAAACTCCTTAATATTTCAAAATTTGCATTTTTCAAGTGCGATTTTACAATTCCTACCTCTAGCCCATAGCCTGTTTCTAGTTTTGTTGACATGCGACTACTTAAAGAAGGCTGTAAGTAAAGCAGAATGCACCTTAAGGCGCAGTCTGCTTTACTTTCAGCCTGCTTTAAGCTACCATGTACTGAAAAAAAATCCGAAGATTTAGGAAAAATCCGGAGAAATGGCAGCCCTGTGGATACAGTGGGGAAAAGCGTTGTTCTTTACTGTTTAATTTTGTCCTGCATTAACCCTTTACTCAATAGCCTGTTTCTTGGTTGAAGTAGATCTACACGTTGTTACATGTACCACTTAAAGCATGTCGAACGTAAAGCAGAATACGCACATTTTACTCACATTGCTTTAAGCTACCATTTGCTAGGATACAAGCAATATTCCTTAGGTTGCAGATTACTAACGTTATAGAATGGTCATTCGAGGTGAAAGTAGACTATAGCTTGGTACTATACTTACTCTTTACGTAGTATGTGAATCGCTCTGTTTGTATAGATCTATATGTGTAAGTCTGTCTTTCTGTACGTGTAACGGTCTATCTCTGTATCTCTGTCTGTCTGTATGATCGTCTCAATATCTCTTTCTATCTGTATTTCTGTCTGTAAGTATGTCTGTCTCCTTCTCTCTCTCTCTCACTCTTCTTCTTCTTCTTCTTCCATATCTGTGTCTCATCTATATCATGTTTGTCACTCTCCTGATTGTGTCTGAAATGTTCTCAGAGAATTGCGTACAAAAGGTTGTATTTATCATCATTCATCGGGATATGTAGCCATAAAACCAAATGTTTTATGTGATATATACAGGACGGTGTATCTGCAAGAGCCAATGTCATGCCTGAAAGATTCGTTACGGTACGATGCACATACCGAATGTATGAACTTGTGCATTGTTCAATGTATTTCTCCCTTTCTCCTACAGTTGTAATAAAATATGGTCTCGTCTGAGCAGCCCACACTCTGTAAATAACACATTGAACTTTGCGCTTTCTTCACAAGCAAGCTTGGTGTGTTCATAGAAATTGTCATGGCTAGTTGCAACACAAAATGTGTTTATGCTCTGTATTTAAAACTAAATTGTTGCAATTGTTGTTGATTATGACGATACGGCAATATAATCAATTGAACAGAACAGAACATATATTATTTCACGTAAACTTTACAGTTTCTAGTGATTACTCAATATATACCTATATTATTTCGACAATAAATCTTAGTGGTAAGTTTGTGTTCGATGGATGAAGTTAAACGCTAAAACAATCTAATCAACCGTTTTTGTCTGAGTGAAAGTTTAAGAGCCGCCCGTGACAGGTTAACACAGTAAACATATGAAATATCAACCAAAATGGAACTAGCAAAATGTCGATTTAAAAAAGGTTTTCTATTACATGTAGCCGATATTCGGTTTAGACATGTTATCGGATCTATATTGAGGTTTAGCGTTAGCAAGGGTGTCGTCGACAGGTTGTGGCAGTTGTACCTGGACACTGGGATGGTTAATTGGAGTCCAGGTCAAGGTTGTTTGCAGGTCATATTTGAAGTAAAGGGCCGACGTTGTCACTTACGGCATGACGTCAACGGCTCAATTTATTCGTTACGCTTAATAGTGTTTATAAACAGACGTGTCGTTACATGATTTCTGTTCAGGTCGTCGGGAACAGACTTCATGTGGGCTAGAAGACCTGTCGTGTGACCACCTTTGCCTTACACCATTGAAAACGCCATTCAGTGTTTTGCCAGAAACTATGCCATTTGAACGTTTACGTTTTCGCAACGTAGTGTGGACTAGTGCGTCAAATTCACTTTGGATTTAAATGACGACTGCAGAGGCGCCGCTCCTGTGGCGGCAAGGGCGGCGACCGCTGCCCCAATATCTCAGCAAGCAACGGCGATTTTTTTTCTTAGTAAATTTGTCTAAACCAACAGTTATTATTTCTGTTAAAGTGGCAAACACCGCGAATGCCAGCTTCAGCGGATTACACAACAAATACATGACATGTGTATTGCAGAAAATAGATGCGATCGCCGATAGCAATGTTATCTTTAATTGGCAATAAACTGTTAATCCCCTGTAGCTGAGTGGCCCATAGAGGCGGGTGGTCAATGCTTGTTCTAATTGATTGGTTACGGGCGGGTGATCAGTGCTAGTTGTAATTGATTGATGACAGTTAATGCGACTAGATCTTAAACTATTTGTGCGATACTTTAATCTACATCTGCATCTACATGCTTCGCACTACCGTCACACCTAACTATTATTGCACGAAGGTCTGCTAGAGGAAAAGAAAAGTAATTGAAATTATAGGAAAGTCAGAAACAGTTAATAGGAAAGATGGAAACAAGCGAATGGGAATGACCAAGGCTTTAATGAAACTAAAGTGTATGAAAAAAATGTTATTACTCGACAAAATGAAAAAAAAGGCTTGCTCATTCTTTAGAATCACTTCAATAAAACTATGTCTGTAGTTAACAAACCTACGATTTTAAGTTTCAAAAGCGCTCTTTTTAGAAGAAAACAATGAACTTATACGAGATAGGCGTTTTCTTATCAAAAGATTACTGTGCTCATTTAACTCACAGTGGTTCCAGTTGGTTCATTTTGACGAGATATGTATGCCAAAAACCCTGTCTGTCTGTCTGTTTGTCAGTCTCGATTTGAAAACAGATCATAACTTCATATAGATCTATATACGTGTGCATGCTTCATTTACAAACAGTCCATCAAAGGAAAATACATTAACTCTTGTCATATGAAAGCCGTGTAAATCCCGACTGATCCTTACACTGTTTGTCACCCAGATTAGGGAGCTCTAGTAAGAACCCTCTGCAAAGGGTCATAGTGAAATGGAGTATTATTTGTTCGAAACTCATATTTCAACAACCACATGCGTGTTAGGAATTTTAAAGAACCAGTTTTTGTTGACGTTACGCTATTTGAACATAAAAGTTAAACGGTGTCGATGTACATGTATACTATTCACAACGGCTTCAGACGACGGACCGCGCGGCACTTCAGTCCAGATTCTATGTCTATGATACTTTTTTATCCCAAATTATAACAAAACATCTGTCCTTGGAGAGTCTCAAAAACGGTCATTTTAGGTCTTGAAATGCATAATTTCAAGAGCTTCAGGGGGCCACCGGCCCCAAGAAACCCCAGGCCAAGGTGTTGCCTTGGAACCACCAGGGACCCTAGCGGCCCCCTGGACCCCCAGCCTATGCTATTGTTTATAAAAGTCTGCCGCCCAAATGTTGAAGACCCCGCGACGCGCCTGCTCGGACTGCAGACGAATGTAAAGACAGAAAAACGAATGATTTTCGACTGTTGTGTGGCAGAGCATGGCCGACTCAGAAAGGGGTCAGGGGTCCTATAGGGTGGCATATCCTAAAACGGTTGCACGGACCTTTACGTCATTAGGAACTGGACTCTGACCAGCTTGAGGTACAAGGACGAGACCCTAGATGCCATGCACGCGCTGAAGCTGGCGCTTTGGGTTTAGGCTTCACCCCGACAGACGACAATGCTCGTCCGTAGCGAGAACGTATGGTGGACCAGTTCTTGTACACGAGGGCATAGGGCAGATGGACTGGCCAGCAAGGTCAACAGACTTCGTCACATTAAGAATGCTTAGGACATGCGGCAACGCCGGATATCCGGTCGAGAACGTCACCTTTGAGGCTAACAGACTTGCTTATTGAAGAATGGCACAGAATGTCCATTGCATACATCCTTAAGCTGATTCTCCGATTTCCCTGAAGATGCAAGGAAGTGATTAATGCACTTAGTGAACACATATGATACATGTACTAGCTGTAATTTAAGAGAAGAACCTAAAAGGTGGGGCTCTTGGTTAAGTTGTTTGTAACCCCACCCACCTAGTCTGGCACACGGGTATTTTAGGGTGGTTGTGTTTTAAGGGGGACTGCGATATATATTTCTACTTTTCGAAATACAGTTATACTGAACAACGAAGTTAACATGTAATTTTACATGAAACTGTTAAAACAAATATTGTATAAGCTTATTTTTTATATTGGGCCTACCCTATATATTTGCCCCTTTAATTGTTTTGTTGAATATAGTTGCGTTTGATTTCGTGCAAGACAGGTACAGCTTAAAGACGCATTGTGTTTTCAGACCTTTTCTTAATGCCTGAAATACATTAACGGTTAATAATAATATTTGAACATTCTTATGGGCCAAACTGATCTATGAAATGATGAAGACGGACCTAAATCACCAAAAAGGGCGATTTAAAATCATAACAAACCGAAAATGGAACGTCTGACATAAACATTACCACACGGCTTAGTATCACGTGATACAGCCGAATTCAACTTCACTGGGGGCAACCGTATCTACCCCCGCCCGTCCATCCATCAGTCAGTTAGACTATCTCACATTTTTGTCCGCTCTCTAACTCAACTAATTTTTATCCGATCTTCCACAAACTTGCTGAAAATGTTTATTGATATAAAATCAAGGTTTAGCTTGATTACTACTAAAATCGCATAAGGAATTTTTGAGTTACTGCCTGTTAATTAATAAAAAATGACTGTTTCAGTCTTTTTTGCACTCTAAAACAAACAGCTTTTATCGGATATTCACCAAACATGCTGAACATATTTATTCATATAAAATTTAGGTCTAGTTTGATTATTACAAAAATCGTATGTGGCATATTGGAGTTTTTGCCCTTTATGTATTAAAAAATGACTGTTTTCAGCAAGTTTTGCTCTCTAACACAAATACGTTACATTGGATCTTCATCAAACTTGCTGAAAATGTTTATTGATATTAAATCAAGGTTTAGTTTCATAACTACTAAAATCGCATAAGGTATATCTGAGTTATTGCCTGTTTATTAATGAAAAATGACGGTTTCAGTCACTTTTTGCACTCTAACACATACAGTTTTTATCGGATATTCATTAAACTTGCTGAAAATGTTTAAGTATATAAAATTTAGGTCTAGTTTGATTATTACAGAAATCGCATGTGGCATATCTGGGGTTTTGCCCTTTATGTATTAAAAAATGACTGGTTCAGCATTTTTCAGCAATAACTCAGACATGCCTATGCGATTTTGCTAGTTATTGAACCTGACCTAGATTCTATACTAATTTGTAGCAAGTTTGGTGAAGATCCAAAAAGAAGTGTTTGAGTTAGAGAGCGGACAAGGCTGAAACAGTCATTTTCAGCAAGCTCAAGGTATATATTCTCCGTAGTCTATTTTAACCGTTTACACCACGTGACAGATATGTACACGTCGTTATTGGATATCATAGTGTTTAACCCTGTGCCTACTTTACGGAGTTTAAAAACTATTTGAATCTAAAAAGACGCCGCGTAACGCGGCGTCTCATCTGGATCCAAACTATTTGACACTCGTCTTAAGGTTTGTTTAATTAAAACAATGCATAAATCTAAACTGAACACATTTTGCAGACGACAATGTCGAAGCAGACGTCTGTGCAGCATAATAAGGGTTAACAGGGTCATTTTCAGTGTTCCAGCTAAACATATAATCGGGAGAAAACTGAACTAATCTAACATTTTCTCACTCATTTCAGCACCGAATGCTATGGTGTTACTACTGATTAAACCGTCTCTTCGAGACACTTTTAATGAGTATGACACCATTGGGTTTAAAAGCAGAAATAAAGATTTTAGTTTTCGAAATACTTCCGTTATCTGGAGCCCTGTATTTACAGAGTTGTCCTTCTTTCCATTCACAAGGGAGGCTCTTTAATTTGTGCAGCAAAGCGAATTGCTTAGATAAAACCGGGTTTTGTGACAGAATCACGTCCCACGTAGTTCAAATGGGACCCCAAACAACCGTTTTATGCAGGTTTCTCAAAAACACAATGCGGCTTTAATGCAGAACAACAGTCATGTAGAACGTTCTATTACAATGTACCATTATCCTGCAGTCATAACGTATCTGTCATTTGAGCTCTGTAAATATATACATGTACCTATTTCTTGATGGCATGGTTAACAATGTACAGCAGGGTATTTCATAAAAACAACACATATTTATTTATGTAATCTGTAGATTTTTTCTTAATTGAGTGGCAATCATTTTGGGATCAGCTCCTAAATTGTTTGCAATGGAAATGCTATCTTTAGCACAAACACGTTTATTTTGAAAACATAACTTCTGCTCCTCTGTAGATCGGTGGTTTTTAGAGGGTTTCGAATTACGGAAGTTCCGATTTTGGGAGGAAGATAATGTTCACTGTGCTGAAAGTAAATAATAAGCAATAAATAGCAGTTTACTTCTCTATCACTTCATGAAATGTAAACCTTGACAAATTCGCCTTACATCATTTCGCCCCTGGCTATACGAGTGCAGTAAAACCCCTAAAACGTTATTCTTTCCCAATTAACGCGTTTACGCTGAAACTTTTATTTATATTGCAAACAGTTTGGAGCCAGATGAGACACCGGATAACCCAGCGTCTGATCAGGCTCCAAACTGTTTGCCACTCAGATCAACTTGAATTGTCAGTATTGTCTAAAAGTTGTACTTTTCTACGTTTAAGTGCTTTGCGTTTGCGTTGCGATTGCGTTTTTAAAAACGGGAAAGAGTAACATTTTCTCCATTGTACATGCGCTGCTTAACCCTTATCCTGCGGTAATATCGTCTGCTTCGAAATTGTCGTCTGCAGAATTTGTTAAATTTAGATTTATACACTTTTTAAGTAAAATAATTAAGATGAGTGTCAAATATTTTAGATCCAGACCAGACGCCGCGTTACGCGGCGTCTGCTCTAGATCTAAAATTATTGAACCTAGAAAAGTCGCTATCAGCAGGCAAATGGTTAAAGCAGAATAACAACAAAATAAAAACTTCCTTCTGGAATCTTTTTGCAGACTAGAGGTGCATAGTGTGCTAAAGGTTAACCCTTTCCGTTATAGCTTACTAGTATCGAAGACAGATGGCTGCGTCAAGTAGGGCTCAAAATAAAGCAAAATGCCCCCAAAGTAGCTTTCGTCTTTACTTTCAGTCTGATAGGATATCGGAAATATTTCATAATGTGGATATTCTTGACACTATCAAATGGAATTATTTCTTCAATTGAGGAAAAAAGAAGAAATGCGAGAAAAGGATTTTCTGTACGATTCCAGTGTCCAATACAGTTTATTCAAGTTTATATTGTTTAGAAGTGTTTCCCAATATATTGCCGGGGCTCCTATAGGACCCCTTTGATATGGGTCTATACAGTTTTCATAAGACAAGCGTACTTTCTGGTGGTATACTGTTTGTAAATGAAGCGTATATACTCGTCGTCAATACGGTTCAAGGTTGAGTGTATGTTGAAACAAGTACATGTAGAGTGGAAAGGACAATATTCTTTATACCAATAAATGCGTTTAGAATCTATGCGTATGCTTAATACTATAGGTCTATTGCAAACAGATTGGAGCCAGATCAAACGCCGGGTTCCCGGCGTCTGATCAGACTCCAAACTGTTTGCCACTCATATTAAAATGAAGTAAGAATTGTCAAAAAGTTGTCTTTTAAATGCGTTTGCGTTTAGTTTGCGTTTAAACAGGAAAGAATAACGCCGTGTCCACTGTATACATGTAAGTATAGGATGTAAGCAAAGGAAAAAACAGTTACAGTTCAAAAAACGTTTTTCTGACCCGATTAAATACAAACGAAACGTAAACGCATTGCAATAAAATGAAGAAAATAACAACATTTGGTCAATTAGAGTGTCTGACTAATCATTTTAGTTTGAGTGACATCCAGCTTGGAACGTGATCAGACGGCGGGATACCCGGTGTCTGATCGGACTTTAATCTATTTGCAATGGAAATAATCTTTTAAGGAGAAACAAGTTTATAGAGAAAGAATAACGTCTTCTCCACTGTACAAAATTCCATATACACGTTTGACATTCAAACACGTACTGGAATTCATTTGCCATACATCTTTGTGACATGTCATATAAGTATATGTTAAAATACCTGTAAGCAAGGATGTTTTAATGTTTATTGAGTCAATTAAATTTTAGTATCATCAAACATTGATTGTACAGTGGAGAATCTGTTATTCTTTCCCAATAAACGCGTTTACGCTAAAACTATTATTTCTATTGCAAACAGTTTAGAGCCAGATCAGACGCCGGGTAACCCGGCGTCTGATCAGGCTCCAAACTGTTTGCCACCAAGATAAAAATGAATTCTCAGAATTGTCCAAAAGTTGCACTTTTCTACGTTTTAGTGTTTTGCGTTTGCGTACGTTTGCGTTTAAACGGGAAAGAATAACAGATTCTCCACTGTAAGTTGCAAACCCTTTCATGATTAAATATTTCGGAAGAGTTTTACAGTGGAGAATCTGTTATTCTTTCCCGTTAAAAACGCAAACGTACGCAAACGCAAAACACTAAAACGTAGAAAAGAACAACTTTTGGACAATTCTGATAATTCTTGTTTATCTTGGTGGCAAACAGTTTGGAGCCTGATCAGACGCCGGGAGTACCATATACCGCCAAGTGATTGGCATTCCTATGGGTACAAACTGTGCGCCCCTTGTCGCAGACCTATTTTTGTACTGTTATGAGAGGGACTTTATGCTTAGTCTAAATCCTAATACACAGGCAGATATGATCGAAGCCTTTAACAATACATCGCGCTATCTAGATGATATTTTTAATATAGACAACCCATTTTTTGATACGTTGTTTCCTTTTATTTACTCAAAAGAACTACGACTTAATAAAACAAACGAGTCAAATTTGTCGGCACCATTTTTAGATTTGGATCTTTTATAAATAACGGAATTGTTTCTTCTAAGATTTACGAGAAAAGAGATGATTTTGATTTTAGTATTGTAAATTATCCTCATCTAGATGGCGATGTTCCCCGTGTCACATCTTACGGGGTTTATATTTCACAACTTATTCGCTTTGCTAGGGCCTGTACTTCTGTTGAGGACTTCCACATTCGTAATAAAACTATTACTGAAAAGCTTCTTAAACAGGGGTACAGATTTCATAAACTTCGTAAAACATTTTCTAAATTCTTTAATAGAAATATTCCTCTCATTAACAAGTATAAATGTAACTTAAAGTCTTTTCTGTGGCAAGGTATTTCACATCCGGAGTTGTATGGTGATGTGATTTACAGACTTCGTAAGATTCTTGGAGATATACATTTCAAAATCTATTTGTGAAACGTATTCGATTTTTCCTCAAAAAAGATTATGATCCAACTATATTGCTGCGCACTTCACGTTTGGTTATCGATCAATCTACAATTGATAACTATGCATTCCTCTTTGGTTGTGCGACGACAGACAGGGCTTAGCACTACATGATGATGTATCTCTAAAGCCGTCCTTAACCGGGAGAGTTATGTCAGATTTTCGTGCTTTGTTTTTTCTCTCCTTCTCTGTCGTACCCCGGACCCTTCCATGTCTTACAGTTACTCGTAACTACAGACTAGTCGCTTGAGTACAATTTGACCGTTGCCATAGTGGGTTATTTTAACACGGGCTTGAATGTTTAATTCTTTCCCATGTTACTAATGAGCTTGTCATAGAATTTTTGTTAAATGTTTTACATGTACTTACTTACTGTGCTGGCGGTCTTTTTGATTGTGAGGTTGTGGAACAGGGTTTATATTTTATGTACACTGTTCGTCTTTATAGGTGAATATAGGAGATAAGTGTGAGGTTGGGCGCCCCTAAACCCAGGTTTAACCCCCCAGTGGTAGTTAATGATTAATTTATAATTAATTATTGATTGCTGCTGACCGTACCAAGGCGGGCTCCTATGTTCACTTTGCTTTATGTTTGTCTTGCGTGTTGTTTTCTATTTAGTGTGTAGATGAAGGAATGGGATTGTGCGTGTGTGTGTGTTTGTTTGTTATGGTATGACTGTGTGTGTGTTCTGCTTGAGAGGTGGGTGTATTGTTTGTGTTGCGTTTCCTGCTCGAGTCTTTCGTATTTATTTATTGTCGTCTGCGTCAGTATTGTTGTCTGCAATGCCGTTTCGAAGTTAAAAAATAACTCAGTATGAGTTAAGAAATTTCAAAACGAGTGTCAAACAGTTTGGGTCCTGATCAGACGCCGCGTTAAGCGGCGTCTGATCAGGATCCAAACTGTTTGCAAACGCGTTTTGAAGCGTCACTGAGAGTGAAGGGGTTAATGGACCTTTACCCTTTCAGGTACAGACTTATCTTTGTAAATGTACATGTAACGCATTAGTAATTCTTGCTTAAAGCATCACGGTCGTTACAATCCACCATTAACCTTGTCACTGATAGTGTGATGTAAGCTAAGTCATAAACGAATTTACGCTAAAATTATTATTTTCATTATCAACAGCTTCGAGCAAGATTAAACGACGATAACTATCTGATAATGCCCAAAACTGTTTGCCTCTATGGTTAAAAAGTTCATTTCAATTCAAAATAAATCGTTAGAAATTCTAAAAAATGATCTTTGTCTACATCTTGTTGCTATGCATTTGCATCTCGTTTTCGTTTTACAGTGGAGAATCTGTTATTCTTTCCCAATAAACGCGTTTACGCTAAAACTATTATTTGCAGTGCAAACAGTTTGGAGCCAGATCAGACGCCGGGTAACCCGGCGTCTGATCAGGCTCCAAACTGTTTGTCACCAAGATAAACAAGAATTATCTGAATTGTCCAAAAATTGTTCTTTTCTACGTTTTAGTGCTTTGCGTTTGCATACGTTTGCGTTTAAACGGGAAAGAATAACAGATTCTCCACTGTATGCATTTGCACCTCGTTTTCGAATTAAGAATAAACGTCTTCTCCACTGTATGTCTTGCTTTATAGAACTCTTTTTTTCTGCTTGAGTGCAGCGTTGCAGCGGAGAAAGCGGTATTCCCACTCATCAAATGAACGCGTTTTTCCGAAACCAGCGATGTCTATTGCAAACAATGTTGAACCAGACATGATGCTAGTCAATCGTGCGTCTGACCAGGGTCAAAGCGTTTGAGTTGAGTCTGAAATCGTTCTCAGGGATTTGATTTCTTCTATTTTCTATGAAGATCCAGCCAAAAATAAGACATGACGAATAACTTATACACGCTTTGATGAAAGCTACAAATGTACATGTATATACAGTGGAGAAAACGCCATTCTTTCCCATTTAAACGCATCCGTCATGGGGACCTCCCTCAGCTAGTGGAATATTTACTGTAACTTACATCACGATTATAAAGCTCTTCACCTCTATAAGTTGGAATCCCGGTCTGAGCACTGTTGAATGTTCATGTAGGGAAGCCTTCCATCTGAAAAATATTGCCGATGTGTGCCTCAAACAGTGCATAAATGGCTTCTGTAGTTTGCCACAATCTGTAATTAGCTGTGCGTCGTTATATGAATGTTAAACAGTTAAAGCGACGTAAATCATAACACATGCAAACAAAACATATTTTTAAATGAAACGCAAACGCAATGTACTTAAATATAGAAAGTGATAACATTTTTAAAAAATCTAATGATTTCTCTATATAAGTGGCGTCTGAGCAGGCTGCTATATGATTGCAATGAAATTAATAGTTTTAGCGTGAACGCGTTTATGGGGAAAGAATAACGTCTTCTCCACTGTAACATATCGATCATCATCTCATCTGAATAACCAGTGTCCGCTCCCACCCGAAATACCGGATTTGTCGATCCATCCAAATCATAGATTATAGAAAGTTTGTTTCACGAAGAAACTTGGATAAAATATCAAACAGTGTTGATTCAAATCGGTATTTGAGTAAAGTCCGTGTCAGATGTGTGATGAGTTCAGTAAAGAAATCGATGGCCGTCGATGGCCATCGATTGCGAGTTGACTACCGGCCTGAAATACAGTGGAGAAAACGTAATTCTTTCCTTCAAACGCAAAAGCGTTGCAATGAAATATAGTAAATGACTCTGACTACCAGTTTAAATCTGAGGGGAAAACAGTTTGGAGCCTGATCAGACGCCGGGTTATCCGGCGTCTGATCTGGCTGCAAAATGTTTGCAATGAAAAATAATAGTTTAAGCGTAACCGGGGTTATTTGGAAAGAAAACGTTTTCTCTGCACGCTACATACCGGGAACAAACTGCTAACCTAAAAACAGAAATCAGTGGTAACTGAACACGCTACTGGTTTCAACCTGTTGGCTTATGCAGTTTGACGATTGCAATGAATGGTTAACAGTGATAGATTAGTATGAACACGGTTCATGTATGAATAAATTAACATTTATCTTACTGCAGTGGCGAAAGCGTTACATTACAATGAGAATACATTATTATTTCCCATTTAAGCCTTTCACTCTCAATGTTGCCTTGTTGCAAACAGTTTTGATCCTGATCAGACGCCGCGAAACGCGGCATCTGATCAGGATCAAAACTGTTTGACACTCGTATCGATGTGTTTTAAGTCACACTACATTAAATCCTTCTTTGAAATGATCTTGCAAACAATAAAATTGTAACAGACGACAATGAAACGGCGCAGGGATAAAAATCTCTCGGATTTGTTTTGTAAACAAACCAATCTCTGAGAATAGATAAATACGCCGGATTCTATCCAGAAATAAAGTCTGACCGGGATCTATATTTTGCATATTCCCTTATGAGCAGTACTTGGACAATTAAAACGACACCATATACAAGTTGTAGGGACAGCAAAAAAGCTAACAATGCTTCCGTGGTGTAATCGTAATAAGAAGACCAAATTTTAGCCTCAGAATAGCATGTTGTTGAGGAAGACTCACTGTTTTGTGCATTTTAGGGATAGTTTGGAAAAAAACGTTTTTCTTTCCCAATAAGCGTGTTTTCGCTAAAATAATCATGCCTATTACAAACAGTTTAGAGCCAGAACCTGGCGTCTGATCTGGCTCAAATCTGTTTGCAACTCTGATTAAATAGATTCTCAATAGTTTCAAATAAGCTGTCACTTTCTACATTTGAATACAATGCGTTTGCGTTGAGTTTCGATTAACCCTTTCCTCCTTGAAACCTCAAATGGACAATTCTGGTTTTCAATTTAGTCCAGTCCATTTATGATTTTAAGGTTGAATTTTATAATATAATTACATGTATATAAAAACAGTGTAGGCCCTGATCAGAGCCCTCTTAATGAGCCCTCTGATCAGGGTCTACACTTTTTCATAGGACAAGTGTACTCCTCAAAGGTACACTGTTTGCAAATGACGCATATATGCGTAACTAGGGTTCAAGGAGTTAAACAGGAAATAATAATTTCTTCTCCACTGTAAAGTGCACGGATAGCAGAGAATAATCACACACATCAAAATCAGTTCTGACGGGGGCAACGGAGAAATTAGGTGAGCTGTCGTCCTGTCTAAGCAGGTACATGTAGTAGGCATGTTTAGATACACATTTAGGCAAATACTTCAAATTGTGACCACACTCTGAAACTTGGCACATTGATTCATTGGGGTGACAAAAATATGAAATGGGAGTGACATGTCCATGTCAAAAGGTAGCAAAAAACAGTCATGTCACTAAAGCCAATAAATGTGTTCTTATATACTGGTATGCTGCATTAACCTTTTCAACCCTACTGCCCTCTGTAGAGATTACTGATTACATATGCAAACAGTGTAGATCCTGGTCAGAGGGCTACTATAGGAGCCCTCTGTCCCGGGTCTGCCATGTTTGATATTTTCATTGGTTATTGTTGTCATGTCGAAAAAGCAACAGTAGACTGGTTCAAAATACTTGTACAAGAATAGTCCAAAACTATTATAAATAGACTACACACAGGAGAATTTGGGGTTGAAAGGGTCAACGCAGCATCTCACAAGGATTCAAAATGTTAACTCTCGTTTCGACATTTCGCCTGTCATACTACAGTGGAGAATCTGTTATTCTTTCCCAATAAACGCGTTTACGCTTAAACTATTATTTACAGTGCAAACAGTTTGGAGTCAGATCAGACGCCGGGTAACCCGGCGTCTGATCAGGCTCCAAACTGTTTGCCACCAAGATAAACAAGAATTATCAGAATTGTCCAAAAGTTGTTCTTTTCTACGTTTTAGTGTTTTGCGTTTGCGTACGTTTGCGTTTAAACGGGAAAGAATAACAGATTCTCCACTGTAACTTTAAAACGATATTGCAGACAACAGACAATATAGCGGTCAATGGAAAAACATCGCGATAAAGTTGACGCTGAAAAGGTTAAGCACAGGAAATAAGTTATTAGAGAACCCGGTTTACATGAAATGCTCGACAATGATAATGCAGAAAGGTGTTTTATTGAGTTTACCTATGCATATTACTGTCTTTAGAGTCCTAATTGTATTTTTGGGTCGCAGAATTAATTCGGTTATTCAGAAACTGTCGAATTTTAAAAGTTCTGTTTGGGCAACACAGAAGAGAACATTTTCCCCTGTAAAAGAAACGAAACGCAATTTACTATCATGTAAAAATAACAAGTGTGATTGCAAATAATTTGAGTCTGATATTGCTCGACACGCCAATAGTACAATGGTAATTATTATTTGGTAAGCGCTAATGACAGTCGACTGTCACTAGCGAATTCAACAGAACAGAACAGAACATGTTATATGTTTGTGAATTTACTATGTGGCTAAGATGATGTACTATGTACAAATCTGAATAAAATTATGTTCTGTTCTGTTCTGTTCTTAATAAATATCAATGAGTGTCAAACAGTGTGGGTCCTTATAAGACGCCGCGTTAGGCGGCGTCTGAACAGCACACACACTGTTTGCAAACGCGCTTTAAAGCGCCATTGAAAGTGAACAGGTTAAGAAATAACTAAAGATAATAAGTGACAGATTTCAAGTTCCGTCATAAAAACCAAACAATTGAAAGAAACTCAACTGTTTTGCGATTTCACGTCAAATTCGCTAATTACAGTCGACTGTCAATAGCCACTCCGTTATTATTTTAGCATTAGCCTACGTATTGGAAAAGATAGCGTACTTTAATACATGAACTTTACATGTTGTATGCCTACAGTTGAGAATCTGTTATTCTTTCCCAATAAACGCGTTTACGCTAAAACTATTATTTGCAGTGCAAACAGTTTGGAGCCAGATCAGACGCCGGGTAACCCGGCGTCTGATCAGGCTCCAAACTGTTTGCCACCAAGATAAACAAGAATTATCAGAATTTTCCAAAAGTTGTTTTTTTCTATGTTTTAGTGCTTTGCGTTTGCGTACGTTTGCGTTTAAACGGGAAAGAATAACAGATTCTCCACTGTATATGTATATTTATCATGTCATCTTGTGCATTGGAGAAGAAGTTTTTATGTCCTACTGAGCGCGTTCATGCTAAGACCACTATACCCAGTGTAAACAGTTTAGAGCCTGATCAGACACCGGATAACCCAGCGTCTGATAAGGCTCCAAACTTTTGCAAACAATATAGTAATAAATGATTGAAAATACTTTCACGAAGCTACATGTACATATATCATTTTCTACATTCTTTTGAAATGCATTTATGTTTCGTTTCGTTTAAACGGGAAAGAGAAACGATGTTCTACTGTATTCCTTGTTAAAATATAATGCAGTGACAACACTTAACCCTTTACCCAATAGCCTGTTTCAAGTTTTTAAAACATGTAATCACTTAAAGCAGGTTGAAAGTAAAGCAGAATGCGCCTTAAGGCGCATTCTGCTTTACTTTCAGCCTGCTTTAAGCTACCCTCTGCTAGGATTTATAAAATATTTTTTATGGTACAAGTTCATGACTGTACAAATTGAAACTAGTTTCTTTAGCGGAGGATTAAATTAAATGCGCTAAAAGTCGCTTTTATTGGGGAAAGGGTTAAATATGCTTTTATAGAGGAGAAGACATTCTTATTTCTGTTTTTCAAAATAACATTTTAGACTGATCTGACACTAAGTTATCCGGCTTCTGATTAGACTAAAAAACTGTTTCATCGTTTATATTTTAAAGAACTTGTTATTTTCTACAGATGTTTGTATTGAGCCTTCAACACTTTAAAAAAACTAATTTCTGACTTCGTCATATGTTTTATAAGGGAGACAACCTAGTTCACTCTGTAAACATTTAACAACTCAGGTTGTCTAACTTGTATAAATTTAACGTTACAACAATACTAGTGTATATACATGTAACTATATTATATCTTCTACTGTATCTAATTTTCTTTACATCAATTATTTCATCCACCCTTTCACACATCCATCTCCTATTTATCCAACCACTCGCCGTACACCTAACCGTCCAGCCACCCGTATATATGCACCTGTTTATCCACTTACATCACAGCCATTTATCCTGTCACCGACGACCATTGAGTTCAGGTAATGACTCTGAGCCAAACGTCCGTTTAGAATGCAAACAATCCAAAACAGTACGACATCTAACGTTCTTAAATACTCTCCGATGAGCAACACGCTACACCAATTCAGGGCTGCCATAAGTTGACATGAAAAATCCTATGATTTTCAAATTTGCATTTTTCAATTGCGATTTTACGAATCGTACCTTTACCACATAGCCTGTTTCTTGTTTTGTTGACATGCGACTACTTAAAGCAGGCTGTAAGTAAAGCAGAATGCGCCTTTAATGCGCATTCTGCTTTACTTTCCGCCTGTTTTAAGCTACCATGTACTGGGGAAAAATCCGAAGATTTAGGGAAAATCCGTAGAAATACAACTGTAGCAGCCCCGCCGATTCATACGCTACCTCCATACAGCTACATATACAGTGGAGAAACCGTTACTTATTTTCAAAAACGTACGAAACGCAAACGCATTTCAATATAATGTAGAAAAAGAAAAACTTTTGACAATTTTGGCTATTCATCTTAATATGAGGGTCAAACAGTTTGAAGCCTGACCAGACGCAAGAAAGAACAAATATTAAATTATACGAACCCGTTTGCACAGATTGATATCAATTTGTATAAATGCACAAGTTCGTCTTATATTAATCGTGTCGAGGCTTATTTTTAGCATTTTACTCTTTGTTTAATGTGATTAAGGGGTGTCAACTTGAAAAAGGACCAAAATCTTATTAAAATATTTTTTTTCAAAATTATTTCATCATAAAGGAAAATGATTGAGCTAACTCGGACCGTTTGCACAGGAACGATTTCTGTCCAGAACACTGCAGACAGCACACGTGTATAATTACATTATAAATCAATGCAGACAATAGCGTTATTGTAAAACAAACGGTTACATGGCGAAGAAATAAGAGATACATGTACAGTTAAACCTCTCTATTACGGCCATACTATGTTAATTACTTAGTGCTTACGAAAGGTGACTTCTTAAAGCAAGGTGACAGTTAAACAGAAAGCTCCTTTGGGAGCTTTCTGTTTTACTGTCATCTTGGTTTAAGCTGTCACCTGTTTTTAAACAATCAATTAGCATTCGTTTTAGTGGCCGTAATAGAGGGGTTCTACTGTAAACACTGGAGAAAGACGGTGGGTGCTTTCCCCATAAACGCGTTTAGGCTAAAACCATTACATCCACTGCAATTTGTTTGGTGCCAGATCAGAGTCCTGATTACCCGGTCATAGATCAGGCATCATACTATTTGCCATTCAAATTACTATGAACCGATAGAAATTTAAAAAAAATGTAATATTCTGTGATTTATTGAATTATGCTTGCGCTGCGTTTACGTTTCAACGAGAAAGAAAAAATATCATCACCACTGTAAGTGAGGTCTACATTTTAAAGTACGTGGAACCAGAACCATACAATTAGCTTGAAGAAGTACCAGTAAAGTGTCGACCAAGTGCCTCTTTACGTCCTTCACTTGTCATTCCTTCCCACTTCTGGTACCCGGTCCTGTTATTTAATCCGTATCCCGTCAAACGTAATGTGTCGGACTTGCATCTACAAACTGTTTGAATCCAAGTCAGACTCTAACCATCGTGTATTTGCGCCTGATCAGGTTCCTAACTGTTTGCCACTTGTATCACTCTTTATAGGGTTAAACATACTTGAAATCCATTTTTCGCGGGAAAATTGCAGACGTCATTTTGAAGCAGACGGCAAAATGGCATGCCAAAGATAAAAGGCTATTTTACTGTAATTACATTTACGACATACTGGTAGCCGAACCTGGAAATAATGCTAATAGTGGCTGAACTTGAAATATTAAATTACCTTTTTTCCCCACCAATTTATCGTCTGCTTTTTTAGTCTCGTCTGCGTAAGAACATAAAACCGTATTAAATGTAAATTAAGACTGACGATTTGTTAAATCAAGTGGCAAATAGTTTGGATCCAGATCAGACGCCGAGTTACTCGGCGTCTGATCTGGATCCAAACTGTTTGCAAATGCATGTCAGGCCGATACTATGCAGGAGAAGGGATAAGTGATAAGAAAGTCCCAAAGAGCTCCGTTACTTTAGTAGTTTCCTCACTATGACCATGTAATCCTGTTAGTGGTAATTGGTTTGTGTTCTTTCCACAAATAACCGAAACACAGACTGACATATGAACACAGTTTGTATGTAGATGATTAACCAGTACGTATGCACAAAACAAGGAAAATGTGCGTCCCCTAACACTTGTGTTTGCTTGCAAATCAAATATTTTACCACGTTTTTCTTATTGTCTGCAGGGTGTCTGATAGAAGCAAGATACATTTTCCTTTGTTTAAAGGATATTTAGTAGCTATAGTTAGAGCCCTCGGCATTTAAGACCAGCAACGAGAGAAAAATGTCAGTTAAACTGGGCATTTATTTATTTTATTAAGATTATACTGGTATGGTATTAAACGCATTTTGTGACAAAATTAACTAAATTACGTTAGTTTTTATCACTATAATTGATTTGTGCAAATTGTTTATCAAATCTTTATTTTTCTCAAGTTACATTTAACACATTCAACCCTAGCGAAATGTACAATCGTCATTTACAAACAGTGTACAGTGGAGAATCTGTTATTCTTTCCCGTTTAAACGCAAACGTACGCAAACGCAAAGCACTAAAACGTAGAAAAGAACAACTTTTCGACAATTCTGATAATTCATGTTTATCTTGGTCGCAAACAGTTTGGAGCCTGATCAGACGCCGGGTTACCCGGCGTCTGATCTGGCTCCAAACTGTTTGCACTGGGAATAATAGTTTTAGCGTTAACGCGTTTATTGGGAAAGAATAACAGATTCTCCACTGTACAATCGTCATTTACAAACAGTATACCTGACAAGCGTACACTAAGTTTTGTTTTATGCAAATACATGTAGTGTAGATCCTAATCAGAGGGCTCCATTAACCTCTGACCAGGGTCTACACTGTCTGCCGTTTTGCAATATAAAGCACCACTAAACATTCAATTACAACCATACTTAATTGAAGGTTTAATGATATATAACCCTTATCCAATAACCACCACTGTAATTATCTATATCAAATTGAAACCATACATACATCTTGTATATTGGGTTAATCACTAATTTAATAATTCTCCCCCAAATAAGGTGTTTATACTCTAAGGACATCTGCCCAGTATTACCAAGCTTCCGAATAATTGTAACAAATTGAATATGCATCTTTTTAAAATCTGTTATTATTCTCCTTCTTTTATTGCATCTTCGTTCGTATAGCGCTCCCTCTCTACAACGACACCCAATCGGAGACAAAACATATGTGCGTGGTTCGGCGGGAGTCGTTGTAGGGATGGAACTTGGCTTACATTTGCAAGCAGCTTAAATCCATATCAGACGCCGCGTTACTCAGCGTCTGTTCTGGATTCAAGCTGTTTTCCACTCGTCATTATGTGCTTTCTCTCAAAATGTCTACATGTAATATGTAAATCTGAGAAAACCAGCTGACGACATTTTAAATTTGTAGACTATATTGCAGCCGTAAAAAATGTTGACATACTTTTTTGTTTTTGGAACAGCGGCAATGGTCGTTGTAAGGAGGGAACCGTTGTTCGGATGGTCGTTGTAAAGAGGGAGTACTGTATCTCTTTCGTTCCATCCTGACAGAGAAGTGTTTTGCCGATTTAGATGCTGATTGCAACGGCTTCACATCTCATTTTAACCCTTATCCTGCCGCGAAATCGTCCGCTTAGAAACTGTCGTCTGCAAAAATTGCTTAATTTAGATTTATGCATTTTTCAAATAAACACACTAAAAGATGAGTGTCAAACAGTTTAGATCCTGATCAGACGCCGCGTGACGCGGCGTCTGATCTGGATCTAAACTGTTTGCAAAACCCAGTGAAGGTCGCGACAAACAGGAAAAAGGATTAACTTGCATATTCGAAGAATATGGTCGATGTAGTCTCCAATGCGACGTCAGTGGTGTTGACGTCGGTGTTGGTTAAGGTATCGATGTACGTGTCGATATTACACCAATATTACATAAAATGTTTGCACTAGGGAGCTTATATTTGCAATAGAGGTTCCCTATGGATTATACGTTTATGTTGTTTAGTTAAAATAGAAAAATACTTAACAATTTTACCATTATTTGACTTGTTTTGTACTCAGTCTTTCGTCTAAAAATATAGAGGTTAAGGGTTTGATACAAATAGTGGAATTCACTAAAACGTAGGCGCCTTATGGTATGCCCTGCGTTCATTACCGCGAATTCTACAGAACCTCTCGCCTGGGTCCGCTCGCCGCAAGGCGCACAAAAATGGTTGAAATGAATTATCTCAATTCACTTATACTGATTTTCAATTGGAGGATAATACATGTACAAATGTACCAGTATTATGAAAGGATGGGTGATCATTCATCTAATGAAATTAAACTGATGTGATAGAATATTTTGTTTATAAATTTGTATCCTATTTTGATTTGATTCGGACTTTTTAACACTGAAATATGACTAATGGAGATCTTAATGCAAGCATTGGGATTTTACCATTATTGCATAATTTATCTATATAAGAAGTTGATATTTGAACGGAGTACGTGGGTCTGAGTACTCCATGATATTTGGCATTAAAGTTCTATGAGTTCTTCGTTTATCTTCATTGCAGTGAAAAATTATGACCTGTTTTGGACTTCTTGGTAGGCACCTATTTAAAACTAAATAAATAGGCGAGCATTGTTGTTCTTGAAAAGTTCTTGCTGAATATGAAGTTTGATGTGATTTGATACTGGTCACCTTTAGACACTATATCGGTATACAGTGGAGAAAACGTAATTTTTCCCAATAAACGCGTTTATGCTAAAGCTATTATTTCCATTGCAAACAATTTGGAGCCAGATCAGACGCCGGGTAACCCGTCGTCTGATCAGGTTCCAAACTGTTTGCCACTCAGATTAAAAGAAATAGTCAGAATTGTCTAAATGTTATCTTTTTGTACTTTAATAACGATGCGTTTGCGTTTTCGTTTAAACGGTAAAGAATAACGTTTTCTCCAGTGTATCTTAAAGTCACGGTTAATGCGATTAGAAGAATTTGACCAGATTAACGTTTAACCTTATTTGATGATGACCCCTGTACTTCCTATAAGGAGCTTGTATGATAGCGTATCTTTGTATGGTTTAGACAGTCAATTCTGTATAGAGCGACCCCAATGGAGGGTCCATTGGTAGTCTTTACCCCTTCACTGCCTTACAAATGTACATGTATTTACAAACAGTTTGGACCCTGATCAGACGCCGCGTAACGCGGCGTCTGATCAGGATCCAAACTGTTTGACACTCGTTTCAATATTTCTTAAGTCAAAATACATAACAATGGATTTTTAGAAATAAAAACAGACGTCAATTGTTTAAATTTGATGACGTCATGGCAGTGAAGGGATTAAATACAGATGAATGCTTAATCGCGACAGGATGGAAGTAATGCATAACGTTCCTATTGGAGCTTTCAGTATTACAGCGTTCCTTCTCTACAACGACATCATATGGGAGGCAAAGATTGTGTATGTGTTCGGAGGAAGTCGTTAAAGGGAAGGAAATTGGCTTACATTTGCAAACAGCTTGAATCCAGATCAGACGCCGCGTTACGTGGCGTCTGATCTGGATTCAAGCTGTTTGTCACTTTTTATTTTTTTTCTGTCAAAATGTCAATTATGTAACTTTTAAATGAAAATTAGCAAACGACAATTTTAAGTAGACGATTTTGCAACAGTAAAGGCGTTAGGCACACTTGTACTGTTTAGGGAATCATGGCAAAGGTCGTTGTAAGGAGGGAGTCGTTGTTTGGGGGCCGTTGTAGAGGGGGGAACACTGTATTACCATTATTATTCATTAAATTGCCACCTATCTTTAAAGACCGTCATGCTATAGTTAAGAAGGCGTTAGTAATTCGTTCCGTTTAAACGCGTTTACGCTAATACTATTATTTACATTACAAACAGTTTAAAGCCAGATAAAAAAAATCAGGTAACCGGGCGTCTGACCAGACTCCTAACTGACTGTCACTCAAATGAATACCACTCAAATAGTCAGAATGGTCAAAATGTTGTGAATTTCTTCATTTAATTGCAATGCCTTTGCGTTACGTTTGCTTTTAAACGGGAATAATTAACGTCTTCTCCAATGTACAGTTACAGTGGAGAATCTGTTATTCTTTCCCGTTTAAACGCAAACGTACGCAAACGCAAAACACTAAAACATAGAAAAGTACAACGTTTGGACAATTCTGATAATTCATATTTATCTTGGTGGCAAACAGTTTGGAGCCTGATCAGACGCCGGGTTACGTAAACGCGTTTATTTGGAAAGAATAATGTTTTCTCCACTGTACAATGTAGCGGCGTCTGGTCAATATTCAAACTGTTTGACACTCATTTCAATATATATGGAGTCAAAGTATATACAATTTAAATTTGAGAAATAAAAGCAGACGACAATTGTTAAATATTGATGGCATCATGACTGTGAGAGGGTTAACAGTTGTTACAGTGGGGAAAACGGTATTCTTTCCCAATAAACGCGTTTACGCTAAAACTATTATTTTCATTGCAAACAGTTTGGCGCCTGATCAGACGCCGGGTAACTCGGCGTCTGATCAGACTCCAAACTGTTTGTCATTCAGATTAAAACATCTAGTCAGAATTGTCGAACAGTTATCTTTTTCTACGTTTTATTGCGATGCGTTTGCGTTTCGTTTATGGGAAAGAATAATGTTTTCTCCACTGTATAAGATAAAATTGAGTCAAGAATATACAGTAAACACCTGTAAGTATTACCCCTAAGTCGATCCTGGTTGATGCACAGTGTTATCATATCATATACAGTAGATCCTCGCTATCTCGAACTCGCTTAAGTCGAACTTACCCGTATTTCAAAGTTAAAACGTGGCTTTGCCACGTTTTAACTTTGAAATGCGGGTATGTTCGATTTCAGCGAGTTCTTTTTATAGACATTTGTTTAAAGAAATACAATAAGTTCGACTTCAGCGAGGTCGGGGTATCAAGGTATAACTGTATGATAAGAATTGACCAATGCAAACCACACCGTGAGAGTGGAAAACAATGCAATGCTTTGACAATAGAAATGTTGAAATCTACTAAGGATAGTGAAGTTTTGGAACCGTTACAATTAAAGGTCAGTTAATAGGCTTTCATTTGGGAATATCTTGAAAATATTAACTTACATGTACGTAAATAGTTCCGATCACAAAGTGTTTGTTTTCGTTTGAATGTACGGATTTTTCTTTTCAAGATATTGCCTAAATATTGTTTTACAGTATCCACCATTTTTAAGACAACTATTTCTTATAAAGTACCTTTCAGTGCGTCTACAGTGGTGAAAACATTATTCTTCCCCCTAAAACGCGTTTGTAATAAAACCAATACACTGTATTTACCCGGCGTCTGATCAGGCTCCAAGCTGTTTGCCACTCTTACTAAAATGGATTGTCAACAGTGTCGATAACCAGTTATGTTTTAGATTTGGTACAGTGGATAATCTGTTATTCTTTCACAATAAACGCGTTTACGCTAAAACTATTATTTGCAGTGTAAACAGTTTGGAGCCAAGATAAACAAGAATTATCAGAATTGTCCAAAAGTTGTTCTTTTCTACGTTTTAGTGCTTTGCGTTTGCGTACGTTTGCGTTTAAACGGGAAAGAATAACAGATTCTCCACTGTAGCATTGCATTTGCGATTCGTTACGTTTACAAAACGAACATTGAACACATTGAAATATATTTACATTGCACTTCGTCATTGTCATTCGATTATAAACAGTGGATAACACGCCATTCTTAACAACTTAGATACATATACGAAATGCAAACTCTGCAGTAAAATTGAGAAAATAACACTTTTTGAGAGTGGCAAATGGTTTGAAACCTGGTCTTATGCGGCTCCAAACTTTTTTTATTTGATGTACGGTAATCGTTTTAGCAAAACACACGTTTATTGACAAAGAATACTATATATTTTCAGTGTACATGTACAGATTATATAAAATTAAAGTAAACATTGGCAATTAAATCTAAAGGTATTTTCAAAAAGTGGACGCTTTTATCTACGTCAGACTTGCAAACAGTTTGCACCTCGACCGATGCCGAGTTTCACGGTGTCTGATCTGGATCCAAATTGTCTGCAATGTACGTTTTTATTTCAGCACAACGCATTGATTAGAAACACAATTAGCATGATATTTACTGTGCTACAGCATGCCGACAGTTTCGACCCACGCCAGATGTCGAGTACACTGCTGATTTTTCAAATGAACCTTTTTCTAATAAATGTTCAGTTTACTTTAAGGGGTCAATAATTTAAAATTACGGCAAACAATGCAGTCCCTGATCAGGGGACTCGTTCCGATAACAAACATTGGAAATGATGTTCATGTATATACATATACTCGTTACCCGCACAACTACAGTTAAGAAGACGTTATTATTTTCCAATAAGCGAGTTATGCTAAAACTATTACATGTATTTCCATTATAAACAGTTTCGATTCAGATCAGACGCCGGGTCAACCGTCGTCTGACAATGCTCTTAGCTGTGTGCCACCTAAACTAATAGATTGAATGAAAAGAAAGTCGTAATATTTTATATTTTGGTGCATTATGTTTGTGCTTCGTATTGCGTTTAAACGGGAAATAATCACGTCTTCCCTACTGTAAGGTTAAATGTCTATTTACCTTGCTCACATATTTTAGATTGCAACCTTGGGTTTTGTCCTGCAATGCCCAATTATAGATAATTTTGACTGACGCAGACATCAATCAAATTAATAGGAATGTGCTTAAATGATAGTTCTATTTAAATTATTCAAGCTACAAATTAAATAATATTTTACACATTACTTTATACAAATGCTGGCCTAATAAACACATTTAGGCTTAACAGACTCCAAACTGTTAACTTGAATTGTAAGAATTGTCTCAAAGTGATACTTTTCTACGTGTGAGTGTTTTGAGTTTGCGTTTTGTTTGCGTTTAAACGGGAAAGATTAACGTTTTTCTACTGTATCTGGTTATGTGCATTTGGGTGAATATAGTTACACAATGTAACGACTCAGAAAAGAATATCAAATACAGAAAAACTCAAATTTGCTTTACGCTTGTAAGCTGTATTAAAATCCTACAATGCACACTATACGGGCGACATTTGTTATACAAACTGTACCTGCTGAAAACAGTTTTGGACCAGATACATGTTAGGCACTGAGTACATCGTTGACTATTTTTGAAACTCTGCTGATAATTTATTGAATAAAATGCAGATACACAATTGTTGCAGGAGAAACATTTTGCAGATGTTTTATCTATTTTTATTACAGAATGTAAATATATTTATGCGTAGGCCTACGCGCATAGAAAGACAATACATACAGTGGAAAAAACGTTATTCTTTCCCAATAAACGCGTTTACGCTAAAACTATTATTTGCAGTGCAAATAGTTTTGAGCCAGATCAGACGCCGGGTAACCCGGCGTCTGATCAGGCTCCAAACTGTTTGCCACCAAGATAAACATGAAATATCAGAATTGTCCAAAAGTTGTTCTTTTCTACGTTTTAGTGTTTTGCGTTTGCGTACGTTTGCGTTTAAACGGGAAAGAATAACAGATTCTCCACTGTACCCAGATCAAAATGACTTTATTAGAGGCATCTGATCTGAATCTGTACTCTTCATATGTCCACCTAAATGTTCCTTTATTTGTTTTACACGTCGAAAATTATACAACTCTATCACATCAAATAGTATATGCCAGTATACAATGTTTTTCATATAATTATATATTTCAGGCAAAGTGGGTTTATGGCTTCCCTTTGCGTCTTGGTTTTGTCGTCCCCCTTATCATAAATTAAATGTAAAAACAGTGTGTTTACACGTGCAGCAACAGTATACTAACGATCAACAATGCAATCTTTATGGGCACACCGTAGACGGATATTTCTTAGCTAGTCCGTTACATGTATATGTCGGTAGCTGAATGACAAATAGTATGAAGTAACAGGAATCAATTATGCGAACTCGTGTTCAGCACTGGAAATCTGGACTGTTTTTATTTTTCTGATACAGGAGCAGACTGGTAGTTGACGCATACATAGTTTGCATATTTGATCTGTAGCCGTGGTGGTTTGGGCATTTCGGAACGAAATTGAAAAAACAAACACTCGATTACGCAGGTTTGAAGCATGATCACTAAAGCTCGACACGTTAAGAGAATTAAACTAACAAATATATCTCCAGCCAGTTTAATAGATGACGTGAAAAGAGGCAGATGTCACAGTTTTGTGATTACACCCGACGGTGTAAATCGAGTACCCCAATTTAACATTCATCACTTGTTTTCATTCCTATGGCTCTACATGAATGACTTCATTTTGTTCAACTATTTTCACTACGCACCTCAATTCTTACAATGTATGTCATTTGGCCTAGGGCGATCATTCCCTATTTTAGACATGCTAATACTTGTATGGTATTTTCCAGACTGTTCAGAATGAAGGCCCGCGATCTCGAATTGATAGTGGTGGGAAAAAGAACGTGCTATTCAACGAGAATGCCGTGAAGCACGGGAAGATAGACGATATTCCCGAGGAGGGAGATGAAAGCTCTGAGAACACAACTAGCAGTGCCCAACTGCTGTACAGGATCAGCGACAATCCACCCATCTATCTCACTGTTTTGTTTGGATTACAGGTTAGCATGAACTGAACTGCAGGGCTACCATAAGTTGACATGAAAAATCCTAATATTTCCAATTTTGCATTTTTCAAGTTTGATTTTACGAATCGTATCTTTACCCCATAGTCTGTTTTTAGTTTTGTTGACACGTGACTACTTAAAGCAGGCTGGAAGTAAAGCAGAATGAACATTAACTTAAGGCGCATTCTGCTTTACTTTCAGTCTGCCTTAAGATACGATACACTAGAAAAAAAACGAAGATAAGGAAAAATCCGATGAAATGGAAGCCCTGGATTAGCATGAACTGAACTGTTTGGGACATTCACTAAACGAAAGAATTTGAAAATGTTTAACTTCTAGTGAATAAATACTACATTCTGAAGTAAACATGTTATCCATAAAATTAGAAGTATCTACATTCACTTTAGCTGTGTGTGGATCAGGACCAGTAACGTGGCATGCTGCTTTGAAATGTGGCGGCACAGAAGGTTGTCGACTCCGTGGCTTTTTAAAAAGTTCCCTTAGCTTGTATGATGAAATTCAATAACCATATGTAAAGCTTACCTCCAAATATATCGGACATAATATTCAAGTATTTAAATTATTGACAAGATAGGGGTTGGCAAAATTTGGGATTTTCAGCTTATTTGCAGTATTAGTCAATATTAGCAGTTTTGTGTAGATAAACAGTAACTAATCCTACCTTCAGAGACATTCTAAAACATATATTGTTTTCATAATTTTCATTAATTCTCGCCCGGTTTCTTTGCGTCCCATACATGTAACTCTGTATTTCAGTTGGAAACAATCATAAGTACTTTGATTATGTTCCGTTATGATGTGGCATGGGACATATTGTGTTTAAATAGTTCATACTTATACAGTGGAGAATCTGTTATTCTTTCCCAATAAACGCGTTTACGCTAAAACTATTATTTGCAGTGCAAATAGTTTGGAGCCAGATCAGACACCGGGTAACCCGGCGTCTGATCAGGCTCCAAACTGTTTGCCACCAAGATAAACAAGAATTATCAGAAGTGTCCAAAAGTTGTTCTTTTCTACGTTTTAGTGCTTTGCGTTTGCGTACGTTTGCGTTTAAACGGGAAAGAATAACACATTCTCCACTGTACTTGCGAGTACGTCCTGTGCTTGCGTTCCAATATTTTCATTTTGTTTTGGTATTTTAGCTGTCATAAACTTAAATTCACTGTAGCTATACCAGACTTCTTCATACGATCATGCACCTTAACTAGTTAATCATGGTGCATCGATTGTTGATCGTTGACATTTCTCTCTATGACCTTGGTTTAAAAGTAGTTAAGGCCATATATTGACTAACAACATGTTTGCAATTACATCATTCTCGTGAAATTAATTAGTCAAACAGTGTCTTTTTTACCTCCAACGTAAAGATAGACAACCTCAACTTGATCGTAAGCAGGCTCTTAAAAATACGATTAATTAATAGTATCTAACACTTAACCAAATAAATTTACCCTTTTCCCCACGTTTAATTATTCATACATTTAGAATAGTAGTTTTAGATAGAAAATAGAATCCTCGGGCATAATTGTATTAAATCATTTGTAGTAACTTTCCACACAGGACCTTAAAGCAGGCTGAAAGTATATAGAGTAATCCTCACTTGGGAACATTGTACGTGAACTTCAACCAGCATTAACTGGTATACGGTTTATAAATCTAGAATCAGGTTATATACATGTAGTATCGGATAAAGACATGTGCCATCTTAATTGAGAACAAACGGAAAACAGAAAGATCATACAGGACTTTCCGCTTTACGTGTGTTCTGCATAAAGCAGTTACAAGTAATTCAATGTTTACATTCTTCCTCGATAAGTGACCGTTTTAAACATGTTTGACTGTATACAAATATTTTCTAGCAATGCCTGCTGTCGGTCGTGGGTAATCTTATCACACCGTTCCTGGTCGCCGGCGCTGTGTGTGCGGGGTCGGACCAAGACCTGCTGACCAAGCTCGTCAGCACCACCATGTTCATCAGCGGCTTCACGACGCTATTTCAAGTGCTGCTTGGGATAAGGTAAGGCACTTTGGGCTATTTTGGAGTTGAATAACTTTACCTAGCTTTGGCCGAAATTGATTGGATAAATGGAGCTCGCTTATGTCAAGTTATCATCACTAATTTAATGTGTACAATCGAGTGGATGAGTAGATGAGTTGTACGGCACTGCGACACAACATAGGTCTTATAGCGCCGATGACTGATATAGGTTTTGAGATTAGATGACTATAATTTCAGGAAGATGATTGTGGCTAATCTCATTCGTTGTAATACAGCACATGGGATCAAAACCATCGAACTGCCTTCCTTTTAGTCGTTGGAAAAACTGCGGCAAAGTAGGAAGGTTTATGAGGGTGTTACATTTTTAATTTTCAGGATCAAATGTTATAAATTGATTTGAGTTGAGTCTCATATCGTGTTCAATCATTTTATCGGTCAGAATTTAGAGGTTGTTCATGATTAGAAATGTTCAGGCTGATTGGGAGTAAGTTAAACTGATACAAATACGGACGCTTAGGGTTATTTTTCTTGTTTAATGTATCTTACTGTTTGTAAATGAGCAGGAAGTGGCGCTCAGAAAGAAAAAAAAGGTTCATGTATGATGCAGAAATTATTCTTCTACGTTAAAACGAAATTAAACATAATGGCAATGCAATAACATGTAGAGAATGGCATGCTTTATTAAAAATGCTGATTAGTTCAAGTCTTAGTGACAAAAAGTTGACACGGCGTCCAATCAGGCCCCAAAGTACAGTTGTCCTATGCAAACAGTGAATATCCATGACGGAGGGCTCCTAAAGGAGCCATCTGGTCATGCTCTGCACTGTTTTGTCATATTGCAATACTTTGACTAGAACAATCATAAATAGTAAAGAAGGGACTGAACTAAATTTGAAACTGGAATTGTCAATTTAAAGTTTTAGGGAGGAATGTATTTAAGGTAATTGGGACGAATGTCATCTTGTATTACCATGTCAGTATCATAACATATATAGGCTGCCACTGTACCAGGGACCGGCCGCTGCCTTTATTATACCCCTCTTGACGTTGAACAAACAAGATCCAACACGCTGCCAAAAACACATTGCCTGTAAGTACACGCTTTCTTCCAGTATAATCAACGACACTTGTCTTTACATGTGCATATGGAGAAGGTGATACTCTTTCTTAATAAACGCGTTCAATGCTAAATATCTTGAATGGGTGATCATTGCCACCGTTTAGGATCAGAATAATCCGTCCTCTGATCAAGCCTCGAACGGTTTTCGACCCACGATAAAACAGTATGTCAGTCCACACAAATAATCTTAGATTTTTCTACGCTTAATTGCAATTCGTTTTCGTTTAGGTTCATTTGAATTGGTTATCGAATTGCGTTTTCGTTTAACCGGTGGAAATACAATATTTTCCATTGTTTTACTGTTAAATTAATAGATTTCGTTTTCCTTCTTCAGTTCCAGATATGTACGTGAATGGTACTGTCATCGATGGCGTAAGCGAGGCAGACCTGCAGAATGATCTTGTGAGACTAAGACTACAAGAGGTACAGTGAACAATGCATTATTCCTTCTCACAAAAAGCACGTTTTATTAATTATTCCATATATACATGTACGCATTTTAAGGCTTTAGATTATGCCTTAACTGAAGAAAATAGATTCGCTTTTTACATAAATATGCGACAGAAGAACTATTTTCTATACCATAGAAGATGGTATGTATACTTATACAGGCTATAAAGTAAAGCAGAATTAGCTTTCAGGCGCCATCTACTTTACTTTCAAGCTGATTTTAGTGGTATCCTGTTATCAAAATTAGAAACAGACTAATGGGTAGTGATTACATGTAATCATCTGCACGTTATGTAGTATGTTGTCTGCAATCATTAACCAACGTTAAAAAACAATTTTGATCTTGATGAGACGCAGATGTACCAGATGTCTTATCTGGATCTAATCTGTTTGCAATATCTATTACGTTTTTGCTGAACGTTGCAAACTTTATACTCAATTTACTGTGTATATGTTACCTTTTAAGCCTACCGAACAAACGAAAGACTATCAATGCTGGACTTAATATTGTTTCAGCAAAATATTCTAAATTAATGCAACATCTTTTGATATATTAAGTATTAAATTATAAACGTTATGCTGTTAAACAATTTCGTCAACCTACAATTTTGCGTACGTCTTGGGTGCTACTTGTAAATAATATCATATGCATTTTTATGCACACGGCATTTTCTGATAATGGAAGTATATAATCGTATAGTGATTGACGTGTCTGTCCGTCTTTATGTCACTGCGATGTTTACCTGGTTGTTTTACGGGGGCTTTTGCCGGAAACATATATATATACCACCTCTCCGAAACCACTAAAACAACTCGTAACACACAGAAGTGCCCCTTTCGAAATGAAAGAAATACACAGGCATAAATGACATAAATACAGAGCTTACTGGTTAACCTTTTAAACCAAACCATTTTTGTAAATTTCTGTCATGTTTACCCAAAGTGTATACTAAATCACAATAATGACCACAACAGTTATATAAT
Organism: Gari tellinella; assembly: GCA_922989275.2. Lineage (NCBI taxonomy): Eukaryota > Metazoa > Mollusca > Bivalvia > Cardiida > Psammobiidae > Gari > Gari tellinella. Next base: position 56,712,351 of record OV277866.1, read on the forward strand.
AATTAATTTCATTCATTTACTGGACTTCGATTTTGTTTCCGAGAGACGTGTATAATATTTGCTTTCAATTGATAAACACTCGCCTGTCATTATAGACAATTTGACACTTTCGATATCCCCCTCTTTACAATACAATTACAATTTATTCGTTGGCCACTTAACTCTGGCTTGATGAACTATGTATATATTGTATTCGAACTACCGGAAAAACATGTTTAAGCCATCTCTAAATAGTAACAAAGGCCTAGAAGTAATTGGCAACTGGAATTGTCCATTTTAAAACAGTGCCAAGTTATAGTCTACTTTAAACCCGGATAACAATTCAGCCGACTGTACATTTCCTAATAAACAATTTTAGAGGTTAACGGCTAAAGGTCTGCCTAAGACAACGATACATGTAATTGATATCATTGTAAGTGTCAACAGTGCTAATTAATATTGGTCTAATATTTCATAATTCGCAACGGAAAGCTCTGGTTTTCTTATGACATTCTTCGTTGTTCTTTCGTTGTAGTTAATGGGACCGTTGTTGATCTGTGGTTTTATCCATTTTATGCTCGGGTTTACGGGTATTGTTGGTTTCCTGCTGCGGTTTATAGGGCCTATAACCATCGTCCCAACTCTGATGCTGATTGGTCTGTCTATTGCAGACTCGGCCCTCGATTACATAGAGAGCCACTGGGGTGTGACATTGCTGTAAGTACAATATGCAGAAAGTGTGTGTAGCTGTGTGTGTGTGTGTGGGGGGGAGGGGGTAACACTTTCGGCATAGATGATAGAACAACCCTGAAAGGGAGAGGATTCTCAAACTGTGTACACATTGCACATGCAGGGAACATCAACATGTATGTCAACTCTAAAGGAAATTGAATAATCGTTGTAAAGAGGGGAAGCCAAAATTCGTTCCTATCTGAACAAAATAAAAATGTTAACGCAATGCAATGAAATCGGGAAAATAACAGCTTTTCAAAAGTCCTGCGAATGGTTTTATTCGACGGAAAACTGTTTGGAGCTTGATCAGATGCCGGTTTATAGGGTGTCTGATCTTGCTCCACATTGTTTTCAATTAAAATAGATGTCTAAACATAAATCCGTTTATTGGTAAAGGTTACTATCCGGTACACTATACAGATAATTTTATAAGTATAAGAATGAATATGATACAGAATGTTCCTACCTACTGATACTTAATCCATTTATGTCTGAATATTGCTATGAACTCCCCTTTGTGCTTTCTGGAACATTTCATTATAAATAAACGAGGGAGGTCTGAATACGAAACCGTTGTTTTCAATACCGGAACACTTTTATGAAATAGCATACTGTGTATACTTTGATGATACACCGTATCACTCGGCGTCTCATCAGAATCTACAATGTTTGCTAATGTCTAAGTAGATAGTTGTCTTTTAAAATGGATTAAGTTACGATTTCCCTGAACTTGTCACATAATATATAAAGAAATATATATAGTCGAACCTTGTTAATTGGTCATAGTACTCAATCGCGCACATTTACATGTAATACATAAATGGTAAAAGTAAAAACTAGAAAAAGTAAAACATAACGTCAGTCGAAGTGACTCCATTGTTACTCTGAAGAAAAATATGCGCACAACATCAAATGTATGCAGACAATAGTATTGCTCTGAAAGCAGATAATGAAGTTTTATGTAGAATTAAATAATAACATGTTTTTTCTGTTATAGGACTTGGGCTGTCAGCATAGTGTTGTCACTGTATCTCGGATCAAAACCAATGCCGATACCCGTATATTCCCGAGAAAAAGGCTGGCGTATCATCAAATACCCATTACATCAAGTACTGGCAGTAAGTATACAGTGTAATATCATATTACATGTACAGTTGAGAATACGTAATTATGTTGCCACAAAACACGCGTTAACGCTAACCCACACAACTGTTTAGAGCCAGATCAATATTAACCCATTACTGCACATTGTCCAGAAAAAGTATACATTAGCAAACAGGGCTGATCCTGATGAGACGCCTCTTAACGCGGCGTCTCGTCAAAGTCTACATAGTCTGCTATTGTACTCGTACATATATATGAAAAGTTTCGCTGTATGAAAAAATACTGTATTAATTTTAGACCATTTCATATATGTATCTATAACAATATACTGCAGCATTTATATAAGGAGAGTTCAAAACAATATCATTTCATAATTGGGTTAATGGTTCTTATAGCACCATTGTTGGCATTAAAGATACTTTTCGACAATCGTTTAGTGTTTTATGAACAACAAACAACAACATAACTTAAAATGATATAACATTTCCTCCCAGATCCTGATCGCCATTATAGTGGGTTGGCTAGTATGTGGTATACTAACCGCTGTTGGAGCTTTATCAGATGACCCGACAACAAACGAGTACAATGCTCGCACGGACGCACGTTCGGAAGGCATCACGGACGGCCCCTGGATATATTTTCCCTATCCAGGTACATGTACTGTTTTTCGCATACGATGAATTCCCTCTATAACCACTACTAACAGAAGGCTAATTGGTTGTTTGAAAGACAACCGACAGCCTAAATCATGGTGAAAGTAAAATAGTATGCTCCGTAGACACCGAATAATTTACTTAATTTATTGGTCAAATAGGGTGATTTTCCTGCATTCTATCTTCCATTGATATAATTCATTTTTTTATATAAGTGTATTATGTGAGTTTAGCTTCGATATCTCAAACACCTGAACTTACCTTTAATACTACCAAGCCGGGCACATCAGTAGTCCAATGTTAAAACAAGCCATAGCAACGCTTTACCTCTGAGGTAGAGATACGTCCGTGATGAGGTTAAATAAGTTCGAGATATTGAAGTTCGACCTTGTAGGATGTAAGTTGTCGTCGAGTCAAAGTCTGACCTAACTCGATGTTTCATGCATGTACATGTAACCCTTTCACTGGTCGATATTTCGTAATCCGTTTACTGTCAATATAACGTATTAACCCGTCTAACACAATCGTTGCCTCATTATCATCTGCTTACATATTTCGTCAGCTTTTATTTATAAACAATATATAGATACATGTAAGCTATACGATTCTGACTTGATAAGCATGGTGGTGTATACATGTACTATGTAAAAATGTATACATTGACCCTTATGTTTTCCTCATAAATGTAAATTTTGAACGTCGGAGTACTTTACCTTGCTTACGTGGACTGTTCTTAATCATTATCCCCAGGAATTGCCATGGACAATTCCAGTTTGCAATAAAGGCTGGTCCATTTTAGACTATTTAGGATTGTTTGTTTTGTAATCAATTGCAAAATGAAAACAGTGAAGTCCCTGATCAGAGGGCTCCTGCAGGAGCCCTCTGATTAGGGACTTCACTGTTTACATAGGGCAAGTGTATTCTTCACAGGTACACATTTGGTGAAAGGACGCATATATGCGTCACTAGGGCTCAATGAGTTAATCATGGTATGCTCTCTTTTTAGCACCGCTTAAATATATTAAATCAGTATCAAATGTGAAATGTTCCAAAGTAGCTGGTGTCATACTGAGATGTTTTAGAATTATGTGTATTACCTACGGCTTGTAATATCTATTATACATGTGCAATCACTTATGCTTTCTTTATGGAATGACCTTACAGAATTTTAAAACATTTATTTTATTTGTTTCTGCATTTATTTAATTATCATTGATTAGCTGTAATTGCAGATTCTATCCATCTGTATATCATATCAAAAATGTTTGTTTTAAATGTTTATAAATAAATTATTTCATGTTTCTTTCAAAAGATATTTATATAAACTCATACTACGATAACGCGGCATCGCTTGAATCGAGCTTACTGTGGTGCGTCTAGGTCAGAATAGGACTTCTGGTTTTAGCCAGCTGGATCTATTCAATTCCAATATCAAAAACTACATGTACCAGGGCTGCCATTCCCGGAATTTTAAAAATCTTTTTTTAACCTTCGGAGGATTTTTTTTAAATCTTCCGATTTCTGCTCTTACATATAAAACGTTGATTTGGGTGTCAAACGGTTTAGATATTGATCAGACGCGGCGTTACGCGGCGTCTGATCTGGATCCAAACTGTTTGCATAGTTACGTTAGTGTTATAGGGCCTGGCAGCGAAAAGGGTTAAAGGTACGATTCCTACAATCGCGCTTGAAAATTCGGACATCTAGGCTTTTTATGAGCAGATTATGGTAGCCCAGAGTTACGAGTAAATTTGATTTACTCTTTTGCAAGAGTTATCAATGTTCGACTGTTTGTTGTATATTTCTCACAGGACAGTTCGGCCCACCAGGATTTAACGTCGCTTCTTTCGTGGCATTTTTAATTGCTACGATGACGTCAATTTTGGACTCGATAGGGGATTATTACGCATGTGCGAGCATGTGTCGGGTACCAACTCCGCCGGGCCACGCTGTTAACAGAGGTATTGCAGTGGAAGGATTTTGTACGATGTTGTCGGGTATCATGGGGGCTGGCCACGCAACAACAACCTACGGCGGTAACATTGGAGCCATTGGGATGACCAAGGTATGTTTTTGTCTTCCGGGAGACGTTGCAAAATCCTGAAATGGCTATACGTGATTAGACTAACTTCACAGTTTTGATCTTGATCAGACGCGTCGTAACGTGGCTTCTTATAAGATTCTAAACTGTTTGGCACATGTGCACTACGTGTACCGGTAATTGTTCGTTTCTATCTCTTTGGGTTCATAATTTGGCACTTTGTTAAAAAATTGTTTAGGAAAACAGCCCATTCAGGAACGTTGATAGTGCTGTATTATAATGACAATCCACAGCAGATCTTAAGTTAAATTATGGTACATGTAAAGTTTGACAGAGTTCGATGTCCCTAAAAGTATTAACAATTTTACTATATTTTCTATGTATAACGAGACTCAATTATCTAATTCTAATTGTTTTAAATGATTGAACTATATTGAATAGCCAATTAAACCGATTGCTGCCAATTTATAGCAATTTGTGTGATCTTGATCTTTATTCCTTTATTTTAACCTAATCACCACCGCCATGCACCATATACACAAGTAAATGTATTATGCCTACCACGAATAGTCTGTCTAGACAATAGCAGACATGCCAAAATGCATACTTTCTGAGATTGAAATGTATGATTATGTTGGCAAGACTGTTAATAGCATGTGCTGTCAAGGCATTACACGGATAAAACCGCCAATACTAAATAGTCATCAACTGATATATTTATATCACCTATTCTACACTTGAAAGACAGTAGTAGGGAAGTCGGAGGTTCATCTATATCAATAGCCACAAACAATGGTATCATCATTTAATTTACAAGATACAAGATACAATGTACAATAATATTTATTCAAAGTCGGATCCAATAAAACAGTAAACGTAAGCTGTAACAGTTATTTCCCGACAACACGAGTATAGTATAATTAAGAGTAAAAAGGCTGTAAAAAAGAAGGGCTTTAAAAGAAAGGGTTTACATAATTATCAAATCCGAAACTCGTTTGTTTGTATATGTATCTAAATTTGACCTTGAAAATCGAAGTTTTACTATTCTTATAATATTTGCTTTATTATAGCCTGGGAGTTACTTCATAAGTGCCATAAAAATCTTCAATCAATGTACAGGTTCGGCTATATATCATTGTAGGTGGCAAGTCGTAGTGTTTTCGTTGCAATGGCGATCATATACCTTGTGTTGGGCCTGCTTACGAAGGTGTCGGCAATATTTGTGAGCATACCCTACCCTGTTCTGGGAGGAACAATTCTTACAATTATAGGCGTTTTCGTTGGCGTCAATCTCTCAAACCTGCAGGTAAGTGTGTGAAGTACTAAGGCCAAATAAAAAACTACCTGTGTTTCCTATTACATGCCCAAAACTATTAGGGACGGACGGTCGGAATCTTTTTTTTTTTTTTTAATAAAAACATACAATAATACATTTAACTTTCTGCTGGAGTATTTTATACATGAAATGTATGAATGTATTATATTGTGTAAAGCCCTGGGCCGTACATAACAAATATTATAAATATCCATTCAAATTGTTGATTTTATTGATAGGTCCCATTACCAAATTTATCTTAAAAATCTAAACCGGTATGATTGTTTAAAATATTTATATACTTAGACGGCTTAGTTATGACTTATATATGACAGATGGAATGAATGTTGTTTTGAAATGTGTTTTATGCATGTTAAAAGTGTCATTGATCAGTGCTGTCTGCATGTTGAATGTGAAAAAAAGTTTAGGGTCGGGGGAAAAAATTTGGGTCGGTAGGGTTACCGGAAACACATGTACTTTTTTATTTTGCCCAACTAATGCGCTTCTGAAACGTTCATTGAAAACGAAATCAAGTTGTAAATGTATGAATATTAAGAGTAGTTTTCTGCAGTATATGTAAGAAATATCTATATTCTACCGTTGTTTATCGGCTATTTAACAACGGTTGGGAGTTGTGATGCCGGGAATTGGTCACGAAGGCCGAGGGCCTGAGTGGTCAATTCTTGCGCATCCGAAAGACCAACCGTTGTTAGAAAGCCGATCAACAACGGTAGAATATAGATTATTTCGATTCTGACATTACAAATTAGGGTCTAACCGGGTCTACAGTTGTTCCCCTTTTAGTAATAAAGGGGAGCAATTGCATCGAACTATTTCACAACATGTATCTAAATGTAGTAGGAACGCCTTTTTATTGCTGTTCCATTCTATCCATTCAAAAACCGTCATGCCTAATAAAGGTAGCATGTTTCTAGCTTTGTTCTGAACAAAGTGGAACACTGAAAGCAGGTTGAAAGTAAATCAGAATGTGCCTTCAGGTGCAATTATGCTCTAAACTCTGCTTGCTTTAAGCTACCATCTCCAAGGAAATATTACACCGCATGCCTTCCATTGAATGAACTGTGTTTTAACGTAGGACGGGCATAGGAAGATGCTACATAACGGACTATTTTCACAGCGCGTTTTATCGTACTAGATATACCAAAGTGATTTTGTTCTTTGTTTATAGAGACGAATTCACGTGTCGTCTTAGAATGCATAATTACAAACAATGCGGATACTGAGCAGGGTTGTGACTCCTGATCATGATATACACTGTTTGCATATGTACTTAAAATGTACAATGTATGTAAAAGACGAGTCTACCTGTCACTTTGGTTCAATGTGTAAACCTTCATAAAATCAGAATATTTAATATATTGACACCTTTTGAAAATGGTGTAAACCCTGACAAGACAGCTACTGAACGAGTATGCACTCTTTATTGTTGAATGTGTTCCGTTTTCTAGTTGTCATTGTAACAGTGCAGTTGATAGAAGGTAATTGTGTGCGGAGTGAATATGATCTATGATTATTTGCAGGAGAAGGGTCAATCCTCAGCCGGTAAGCCCTTTGGGTCCCTAATACAGTGTTCCTTTTGAAAAGTACACTTGTTCCATTGAAACAGTATAAATGTAAGGGAGTCGTTTTCAGGGTATGCACAGTTTGTCATTTTACAAATAGTGCAAAAAAACCTTATCTAAATAGTCAAAAGTTAATTACTTTATTGAAAACTGGTATTATCCATTTTAAGTTTGAGGGATGGATGTATTACATGAATGTACAACGAAAATTAAGCAAGATAGGGTTAAACTAATATTGATATTTTCTTTTTTCTTTTTAAGACAGACAACTGTTCACTGTATAACAGTTGTAATGTGGAAATCTTCTATATGAGAATGTTCCAGCAGATAGATAACAAATCCATGAGTGTTTGAATTTCTTAAACAAACCTTACAAAAAGTGATTATATTAATCATGGTCTAAAAGTCATAAATTCACATTGACTGGTCGTCTTGGAGTTACAACTTTATTACACTGTTTTAGATGAAGAATTACGAAGTCTGGATTCTTTGACAAATTGAAATTGATCATGTCTGGCTTACAAGCTTTTTTTTAACTTTTGATAAAGGATGTATTGCCCATAAACAAGTATTATAGATATATTCTGTCAAGGAGAAAACTGTTTTCACAATAAAAATATGATAAACCAATTCACTACCACGTTTTGCTTAAAGCTGTTTGTTCAGTGTAGAAGACGTGAAATCGTTCTTTCCCAATAAACGCGTTTACGAAAAACCTATTATTTCCATTTCAAACAGTTAGGACTCCATACTGTTTGCCATTCAGTTAAATATAAATGGTCAGAATTGTATAAAATTGTCCTTTTCGATGGTTTATTGCGATCCCTTTGCGTTTCATCTGCGTTTAAACGGGAACGGCCTTTCCACCGTACGTGTATTTATTAAATCTATTTTAATTAAGGTTTTTGTATTATTGGCTTCGATACGAGTGTCGACTAGTTTTGAATTTCGGTCAGACACCGAGTAACTCGGTATCTAATCAGGGTCTAAACTGTTTAGGGGCGAATGTATAAAGGGTGGACGTTAAGGGGTTGAATGATTAAGAACTCTACTTTACCCTGAAGAGCAAACAAACATTTCTGCTACAGATGACTACAGTTGGCATGCGCATTGAAAGTAATATGTCAAAATGTTAGATTTATATTGGATATATCTAGTGAATGCATATCTTATTTTCCTTGTTCAGAACGATTGATACATTCTTTTACAAGAAAGTTCAAGGATGCAAATCAAAATTGTCTTTTAGATATATGCATTTGCTTTGAATACAGTGGAGGTAACGTTTTGAACGAAACAAACGCAAACGCACCGCAATTAAATGGGAAAATGACACTTTCTTGAAAATCTTGATTATTAATTTTAATTTGAGTTGCGAACGGTTTGGAACATAGAAGGGTTACTCGGTGTCTTGTTTCAAACAGATTGCAATGTACACATTTCTTTAACGTAAACGCGTTTATTGGGAAATAATAGCGTTGTCTCAACTGTACAGATAATTAGCGCTGTAACAATTTCTTAAAGGGAATCCTGTTTTTGTGTCATGCATAGGTAGTATCTTAAAAGCAGAATAAACTCAAAATTAAAACTTCAAATAAAATACGTTCTGATTTACTCTTAATCTGTTCTGCGATATTTTATATAGACGTTTTTTCATCACAGTAAAGACATTTCAACTATGATGTCTGTTTCAAACAGTTTGAAGCCGGATCAGACGCCGGATTACCCGGCGTCTGATTAGGCTCTAAAAATTGTTCAACAAAGAAAAATATAACTTGTCGGAATATTAAAGAAATAGCCGATTTTCTATGACTTTACTGCATTGCGTTTGTGCCCACGATCCAATATATGGGACATAGACAAACAGTGTAGACTCTCATCAGACGCCGCATTATGCGGCGTCTGATCAGAGTCTACACTGTTTGCTGATAGGAATTTCAATATAAAACAAAGTGAAAATGAAAATTTTGACCAGGCACCCTTTGATAAAAAATGGACTACATGTAATCCAATATATAAACATTGAAGAACCCACTGGGCACATTTGGGTTAATTAAGAAATAATCTATGCTCTACCGTTGTGAAACGGTATTTTACAACGGTTGGGAGTTGTGATGCGCAGGAATTGTGAAACGGTAGAACATAGATTATTTCGATCCTAACATGATAAGATTTAAAGAAATTAATTAGAAAGGAAATCAAATGTTCCATGCTTATTTCCTCAGCGGATGCAGTTTTTCGACCGAATAACTTTCTACGCGGCTATTACAAGAATCAAACACCCAACAGCAAATTTACGTACAGCAGAGATATCGTACACACAATACCCATTTACCGATTAACCATCTAGTATAGAACAAACATAAAATGAAACAAGACCGAAAAATAGGGAAGTTACAGTAACATGACTGGTTAAAAGTATATGGTATTTACGTTACACGTCACGTCATTTAACCGCGGGGGGGGGGGGGGGGGGGGGGGTAGGGAAGATCGTTGTAAAACGTCTCAGGTATACCACGATGAGCTTGTTCTATTTCTATAGTGATCAAGACGCGTGTCATGTTAGAATTTCGTTTAGCCGGACAAGTATAACTCTTTCTCTACTGTACACTTGCTATTGTGCAAGTAATAGGCTAGATCTAGATGGTGTGTATTTAAAAAAAAAAATTCAAAGCTAAAGTTCTCATACATGCTTTGTTTACGAAACAAGGTTTGCTGTCTGCAATTTGCATTGCCCGAGGTGAAAGCATGACTTTCAAATTGCAAACACATACAATCCTTTATCGGTGAAAATATTTTTTAAAACACTTTATATGAAACACAAAAACGCACTGCATTTAAATGAAGACAAATTCTTGAATTTTTTTTACAATGTTTCTGAAGTAAACCTGCATGAACTCTTTAACAAATATTGAACGGCTGTACAGTTGATAAGACGTTATTCTTTTCCAGTTAAAGCGTTTATGCTAAAACAATCATTTCCACTGCAAACAGTTTGGAGCCAGATCAGACGCCGGGTCACCCGGCGTCTGATCAGACTTCAAACTGTTTGCCACATTAATTTAAATACATTGTTAGTATTTTCAAGAAGTTATCAGTTTCTTCATTTGAATGAAATACTCTTGCGTTTCGTTATATTTCGTTTGAACGGATAATATTTACCTTTTCTCCACTGTATAACATGTATAATCTCAGAGTCTTCTAGTACTGACAGTATTAATTAAACAGACATGTACATGTATTTCAGGTGATCGACTTGGGATCAACCCGGAACCTGTCAATCATTGGTTCAGGTATTTTCCTGGGTTATCTAATACCCACCTGGATGGACAGAAATCCAGAAATTGAGCTGACTGGTAAGTAACCTTAATTGGGAAATAAGTTTCCATTCCCCGTGTAAAACAAGCCTTATGTACATATAAAACCATTTTACATGATTACCGTATGTGATTTTACCAATGATACACTTGTCTATGCAATGCAAACAGAAAAAGGAACTGATGCATGTAAGTGGGGGATTTTTTAGAATCCACACATTAAGGTCTATATCAACGTTTATTATATGCCTTTGTATGATATCGAGCGTTTTCGCGTGTATTTGCACAGTAAAATACAAGAGTCTGTATCAGCCACCTTATATCAGCCACTTTGTATTTTACTCTGATCTCGCTTTCGATTTAACGTGACGTCATTTACGTACGTGTACAAGTGCCGCGTTATTCATTGTGGCAAACAAAAAAAATCTTGTTCTGCTTCAAATAACTAATAAATTTTGGCTATAAAATGATTTAAACAACTATCTAATTGGTTATGGTGTGTATTCAAGGCATATAATAAACACATCACCAGTTGGCAGTGTGCTACAGAGTGTTGCATTTAGCTCTCGACGTTTTTGGCGGAAACAACCGATCAGACTCGCGCCAAGGCGCTCGTCAGATCGGCTATTTACGCCAAAATCGTCTCGAGCTAAATACATCACTCTGTATCGCACTGTCAACTGGTAATGTGTATTTATCAGTTAAATAGTTTGTAAAACCCAGCACTATAAGTCATCTAATATAATTTATTATACTAAATTGAACACAATAAATTGCAGCAATCCATTGTTTTAACCCTTTACCCGATAGCCTAGTTATAATATTGAAGATAGGTGACTACTTAAAGCAGGTTGAAAGTAAAGCAGAATGCGACCTAAGGCGCATTCTGCTTTACTTTCAGCCTGCTTTAAGTTATCATGTTCTAGAATATAGAAATTATTCCCTGTAATATATATTCCTGACTGATAAAAAATATAAATCATATTCGCTAAAAGATGCTTCTATAGGGGAAAGGGTTAAACACTGCCACTCTCTATTGCAGGTAACAGTGATGCCGATGAAGTGTTCAGATCATTCTTGGGAAATCCAAATTTTGTTGGAACAATGGTATCGTGTATATTAGACAACACAGTACCAGGTATAACATGCGTTACTGAAACGATTTGAGCCTTGGTCATGAGAAAACCAGACGTACAGTAGAGATAAACGTTATTCTTTCCCAATTAATGCGTTTACGCTCAAACTATTATTTCTATTGCAAACAGTTTGGAGCCAGATCAGACGCCGGGTTAGGTTACCCGGCGTCTGATCAGGCTCCAAACTGTTTGCCATTCAGATCAACTTGAATTGTCCGATTTGTCTAAAAGTTGTACTTTTTAACGTTTAAGTGCTCTGCGTTTGCGTTTCGTTTGCGTTTATACGGGACAGAATAACGTTTTCTCCTCTGTAATCCCTTTACTGCTTTACCCTGAGCACAACTGTTGTTATAAATAGTTTTGATCTTGATTAAACGCTGTGTAAGACGGCGTATGATCAGGAAGAAAATGTTTGGCACTCATACGATATTACCCTTGCCAATCTACCTAAAATTAGGTTTTTAGCTCGTCTGTTTCGAAGAAAAAACGAATTATTGTCATCACTCCGGCGTCTGCGTTGTCGTCCTTTTCCTCCTTGTCGGCGTTGTGTAAAATCTTAATGTTGGCCATAGCTTTGGAACTTAATGCGATACCGACTTTATATTAAGTATGTGTACTCGCATCAAGACGCTCTTGCGCTCAATACCTATCGGAAACGGTGTAAACCCTGACAAGACAAAGGTCAAGGACATTAAGAGGTCATTTAGAGGCGAAATAGGTAGAATTTAACATTGAACTAAACTAAGATAACAAAACAGACGACCGTTGGCACCCGCATGTCGTGCTCTTGTTTGAATAAAAAGACGACACTCGTGATAAGAACATAACCCCTTATAGTAAAACGTTTTATGATTAATGACATGTTTCTTTGCAAAGTTTTAAAGTCTGTTTTAACAATGAACAGTGGAGAATCTGTTATTCTTTCCCGTTTAAACGCAAACGTACGCAAACGCAAAGCACTAAAACGTAGAAAAGAACAACTTTTGGACAATTCTGATAATGCTTGCTTATCTTGGTGGCAAACAGTTTGGAGCCTGATCAGACGCCGGGTTACCCGGCGTCTGATCTGGCTCCAAACTGTTTGCACTGCAAATAATAGTTTTAGCGTAAACGCGTTTATTGGGAAAGAATAACAGATTCTCCACTGTAACCGCCCAACTATCGTCTGCATTCGTAATGTCGTCTGCAGTATTTGTCAACTCAGATTTAGAGCATATTTGGCTGAAGAAATATTGAAACGAGTTTCAAACAGTTTTAATCCTGATCAGACGCCGCGTTGCGCGGCGTCTGATCAGGATCAAAAATGTTTGCAAAGTTGCCTTTTGAAGCCGTTGACAGTGAATAAGTTAAACTGTGTAAACTAGTTTTAACCCTTAGCCTGCCAGTCACGACTATAGCTCCATATGCAAACAGCTTGGATCCGGATGAGACGCCGAGTAACTCGGCGTCTCATCCGGATCCAAGCTGTTTGACACTCGGACAACATTTTCAGCAATTTTGAGCAGATTTGAAGCACTTTGAAACTTGAAGCAGACGAGAAATATAGCAGACGACAATTTATTTGGCGGGCTAAGGGTTAATGTCTGCACTCTGCAACACATTTAATAACTCAGTACCCTTATAATGCTGATGTGCAGCAAACAGAACAGCGAAGACGTACTGATCTGGATCAACGCGGTTTGCAAAGCATTGGTAATAGTTATCTCATGATACGGATCGTGTAATTATTTATGGAGATTAATACTGTCAAGTTTTTATAGTAACAAACATTTTACGCCTCTAATTTATTTCTCCGCAGAAAAAAAAGTTCCACTTTATACATTCATGAATATACATGTATACCATAGAAATAGTTTCTACATCCTAGCAGAGTGTAACTTAAAGCAGACTTTAAATAAAGCAGACTGTACCTTAAAAGGCATTCGTTTTTACTATCAGTTTGCTATAAGCATCAACTTGTCTTCAAAACTAGGAAAATGCTAAGGCGTAAGGGGCTAAGTTTAAAAGGGTTAACAATAAAATTTGTCACTGTTATAATTCTGAGATATTCAGATAAATAAATGTGCTTCTTATACTACTTAGGCACACTGGAGGAACGTGGGGTCGCTGCGTGGAGCGAAGACTCCCCAACCGATGACACCAACAAGGAGGAAGGGGATACCATCGAGTTCTTGGAGGGACCGGAAGTTTATGACCCACTTATTCCGGCTAGGTTCAAATCCAGTAAAATGTGCAAGTACCTGCCGATATTTCCATATAAGAAAGACACGAAGGAGTCTCGGTTTGACCTTGACCGACGAAGGTCAACTTTACCTAGCATTGACCTTTATTCAGTGTCAGATCCCTCAAGTCGTCGGAATTCTGAGAGACGAATGTCAGAGTTCTATACTCGCCGGCAATCAGCCCTTTCAATCCGCCGTCAGTCTGTTCTGTCTTCATTTTAGGAGTTTAAATCATCTTTGTATAGAAGATAGGTATTATAATATATAACATATTTGGAAAATAAAGGAGCCATGTAATGTAGGCGTTCACTATACAGTGTGTCACACGTCTGATTACAACTAGCCCTTTACCCGATAGCCTATTTCTAGCACTTAAGATAGGTGACTACTTACAGCAGAATGAAAGAAAAGCAGAATACGCCTTAGGGCACATTCTGCTTTACTTTCAGTCTGCTTTAAGCTATCATGTGCTATAATATAGAAATTATTCCCAATAATACATATTCATTACTAATTGAATTGGAACTGATCTACACATACAGCGCTCCCTCTCTACAACAACATCCAAAGGGAGACAACAATTGTGTGCGTTGTTCGGAGGGAGTCGTTATAGAGAGTCAACTTGGTTTTACATTTGCAAACAGCATGAATCCAGATGAGACGCCGCCTAACGCGGCGTCTGATCTGGATTCATGCTGTTTTACACTCGTTATAACGTTTCTTCTGCCAAAATGTTCATTTTGTAATTTTGAGAAAACAGTAGACGACAATTTTAAGCAGAAGACATTGCAGCCATGAATAGGTTGGACATTATTGTCTTGTTTTGGGGAAGAGCGTAAAGCGTCGTTGTAAGGAGGGAGTCGATGTTGAGAAGGCTGTTGTAGGGAAGGAGCACTGTAAATATAGTTGATATTTAAGCGATTTTGTGGCTTAAAGTTTAATATAAATATTGTAGTCATTATAAAAGTTTATAAATCTTTAATTGTCTAATTATTAAGGAACAATTTAAGTCAAGTATAGCTTCAAAAGTATACCACAAAACATCTGTATAACGACCACTAAAAAGAATGTCAATTGATTGTATGAAAGACAGGAGACTGCTGAAAGCAATGTGACAGTAAAACAGAGAGCTCCTTAACACCTGATAATTTATACTATTTAGTGGTCGTGATAGAGATTTTACTGTACATATTTTTAGATTTCAACTATAGTCAAACATTGATGAATCCAGTTCGCTCAAGTCGAATAAGTCGGCTTTGCCAAATTTTTTGTTTTCAAATACGGGTATTTTGGACTTTAATGGTTCCAGTTATTGAGGTTCAACTAGACCATATGCAAACTTATCACATATGCATTACATGTATAACAATGGCAGTCTTCGTCTGCATAGTTTACCATTTTCGGCTACGCTTACAGAGTATTGAACTCTTTCATCCCTGGAACTTCAAATGAAAAGTTCCTGTTTCACATTAAGTCAAGTCCGTTATTGACTACTAAGGTAAAAGTGTATCTAATATAGAAGACGGTGCAGATTCTGATAAGAGGGAGAATAACGTCGTCTTCATTTTTACAATAGCTACCAGGGCTCTTAATAAGGGCAGTATTTCAAAAAACTGAAATTTTGATTTCTACATAAAATCCTTAAGTTTCACTATACTCATTTAAATTGGTATCTTCGAGACGAATCTAGTTAGCAGTAACACTATAGGATTTGGTGCTGAAATGAGTGAGAGAATGTTGGATTTGTTAAATTAAATCCCTCTTACAGTGGAGAATCTGTTATTCTTTCCCGTTTAAACGCAAACGTACGCAAACGCAAAGCACAAAAACGTAGAAAAGAACAACTTTTGGACAATTCTGATAATTCTTGTTTATCTTGATGGCAAACAGTTTGGAGCCTGATCAGACGCCGGGTTACCCGGCGTCTGTTCTGGCTCCAAACTGTTTGCACTGCAAATAATAGTTTTAGCGCAAACGCGTTTATTGGGAAAGAATAACACATTCTCCACTGTATCTTGAGCCCTGAATTACAATAAAAGCAAACTAATAGATAGCCAGATTGTTTTTTATAATATATATTTCATGACGCTTATATAATTATGCTCAATTTCATTTAAAACTATTTTCCCCAAATGGTGGGATTTTGCTATTCGTCGATTATCGATCGGTCAGTGCTGGCGATTTATCGTGATTACCAAAGCTTGTCAATGCTACTCACTAGCACAGGGGACCGTCACAATAGAAGGCTGAACTCCAAAAGAAAAAACAATTGTATAAGCACCAGATATATAGACAAGGGGTCTAACTTCCAATTTCCGAATTTTACCCCTCTCCCAAGTTATGCATCTATTCGATCAAACGGTTTATCGAGTAAAGCTATTTGCCAGCACGTAGTATAAAGTATAACCTTCATTAATGCATAGCGAAAACTCAATAATAATGTTTCAGGCGGGGAGGGGGTATGGGCTACCGGACACCCACCAGCTCTGGATCCGCGCAAGGCACATGTAGTACGAGTACTATTTTATATACAAACCAAGACAGACTACTCTTAGGTACAACCATTATAACTGCTGATGATTATATCCTGCAAGTTTTATTGTAACCGTTTTTATTTTTATTGATAGAAAACATTATACGCGACGTACAAAACAAGCCTAAAATTCTTGATGGTCTCAAATTTTGCAAAATCAAATACATGTACTGCAAACTTTTTGTAATCCACGTTGTATATAAAATTATATATATGTGAGTAATAAAAAATGTTCAAACATTACGTTTCTGTTATGTTTGTTCTTTCCTTTGTATCACTCCTAATTACAGTAGAGAAAAAGCGTATAAATGCTTAAACTATAATACACTGGAGAAGACATTATTCTTCGCAAATCATCATTTTCTGTAGGGGAAGGTTTTCCGAATTTTGTTAGCCTGTGTAATTGTTTAAATAATGGACATATTATGTTCATATTGAGTGGGGTCTTATATTTATTGATATTTATATAAGGATTTGGATTAACTGACCATAGAAACCCAGGAAGTTCCTTCTTGTAGTTCTGACGCTTAAACTATTATTTCCATTGCAAACATTTTGAAACCTGATCAGACGCTAGAAAACTCGGCGTCTGATCTGGCCCGAAACTGTTTTCCATTCAGATTAAAATAAATCGTGAGACAATTCATAAAGTTATAATATTCTGCATTTTAGTGCAGTGCGTTTGCATTTCGTTTGCGTTTAAATGGGAAAAAATAACGTCGAATCCACTTTAAGTCAATAGCAGCGGTGACATAGACTGGGAATCTGCCTTTGACGCCGTAAATACAGAACACATTCCAGACTTCACCTTGGTTTCATCTCTCTGTATACACTCACCGGATATCTCTTTCCACCTCGAGCGTGGGCCTCCAGAATTTTAAATTTGCCGATTGTTCAGTTTTCTCAATCAATCAAAGTTTCCCGTTAACACCACCATTTCAGTAGCGGGACAGGCATTTGTTCGTTCCATCTCACAGGACTTGGTCATTAAACAGCCAGTGTCTACTAACAACCGACATTGACACTAGATAATGCCAATGACGTGTCTTTGTGATGGAGAATAACGTATTTGACAAACCCCAATTTGCTGAGATATAATGATATGCTACAATACTTCATTGCCTTACGAGACATTCACCATACTTTACCGCCGAGTTTACATAAAATTGCAACTCTTAAGAAGATGGACTGACAGCTTTTAGTATATGTGGTTGCTTAATGCATAACAAAAGTAAAGCAGAAAGCTCCTACATGAGCTTTCTGCTTTACTTTTGTAATGCATTTTAGAGGTAATCTGTGTTACATATGTCTTCAAGTATTGGCCGTGTACGGCAAGTTGAACTGTCACTTTCTAAATTGTCTAGGTTTGGATGACAGTAATAAATCAATGTTGAAACAGCTTTAACAAGTTAAGAATTATGTTCAGAAATGCACTTTAGCGAGTAGAATTGAGGAATAGTACATCAGTCAAACTAACAAAGTAATATATCTCTATCTTTTGTTATTGTATTTCATCAAATATATTTTCAAAATAATGTACCTAACTTTCGTTCAATTTAAGTGCATTTATGTCGGTATAGACAGTTAGAACGCGTTTACTTATAACATTTTATTTTTGTCTGGTTTATTCTAAAAATAATTTAGCATTGAAGTGTTGTTATATGTAACGTAACGTCCAAGTATCGTATCTGGACTTTTTAACACATTTTTATTTCGAAACCTGTGGTACAAATGTATGCTGTCAGATGAATTTATTGTGTTCCCAATTCATCTGTTAACAGAATGGCATGCAATAAATTGCTTGTCGAAGAAATCGAAAATTTGTACCATTACCGCTGACAGATAAACAATTAACAGCCACATTTGGTCCACACTTTTCATTAATCGAAGCCCATTAGTATAAATCAATGGTGTAATTTACCCTGAAAGCCAGCGTTTGACGTTCGAAACTATTTATGTCACAAACAAACAAACAAAATTAGTTTAATTGTTGGACTATTTTCCTTAATACAGTAAGGTCGTGTTTCTTCGACTATTTAATCTAAGATTTTTTATTGGTACATATGCCATGTGTCCGCTTAAAACGATATGAAAGTAAAGCAGAAAGCTACGGCAGGAGCTTTCTGCTTTACTTCATATTGTTTTAAGATGGTGTTTGTTTTTAAAACTATTAATGAATCTTATTATGAGTGACAGTAACATTTGGACTTTCTCTGTTCTTTTTATAAATTACGAAACATGCCAATTATATTCACTCCGTTAATCATACCTGCTCCGATATCATAAATAACCATTTTTATGACGGTGTAATAACGAGAGCTGTCCCCCTATGAAAGGTGTCCCCCGGAGGACTCTTTCGATGAAAAGTGTCCTTGGATCTTGATTCGTCAATGAAAGTGTTGCCAATGCGTAGAAAAATGATCCCGGAGGGACACAACTCTGAGGTGGACACATTTCATCATTAAAGCGGCTGTTTCAAATGAGCATTTCTACTTGAAAACTAACCGGGAAATCTTTATGTTATGAGTGCTTTTATGATATGTTCAGAAATATTAGGAATATTTAAAGGCGTAAAAGGTCGCATTTGTTTAGTAATGCGTTAAACACCTTTCGACTCTTTACATATTCATTATTCTAGCATTTCCCATCCGACAAAATCGAGATGAAATGATTTAGACATCTTAACCCTTAGCCTGTCAGTCACGACTATAGCTCCATATGCAAACAGCTTGGATCCGGATTAGACGCCGAGTAACTCGGCGTCTCATCCGGATCCAAGCTGTTTGACACTCGGACAACATTTTCAGCAATTTTGAGCAACTTTGAAGCACTTTGAAACTTGAAGCAGACGAGAAATATAGCAGACGACAATTTATTTGGCGGTCTAAGGGTTAACAGTTTGCAGCTTAAAACAGTCTGATAAGAAAACAGAAAGTTCTTGCCTATGCTTTCTGTTTAAAGTTAAACGTGCTTTAATTTTATCACTGCTAAACGGCACCAGCATGCTAACGCGACGTCTGATCAGGATCCAAACTGTTTGGCACGCGTATCGACAGTAAAATAGCCCTAAAGCTGACTTTTAGAATATTGCAGACGACACTACCACTGCAGACGATATTTTGGCGGTAAGAGGTGTAAAACAGACGATACAATTTGACAGTGAAAGAGTTAAACAAACACATGTCTTAAGGAGAGAAAACAGACAATGCTGAGATGATAAAACATAACAACGGGGTTGGCTGTGCAATGTCGTAGATTTTCGTGGATGTCTACGGTAGAACACTTTCGCCGTTGTAATGTCGTATGCTTAAAATATTTATTGTTTTATTTCTCAAATTATATATAATGTTGACCGAAAAGTAACGGAAACGTATGTCAAACTCCATAGAAACTGATTAGATGCCGCGTGACGCGACTTCAGGGGCCCGTTTCATAAAACTTCGTACGATAAAACGATCGTAATCAAAACTTTAAAATACATTTAATTTTTTATTTCTCTGTCTAATCCTGTCTTGTGACATCTGTTTTGTAATCGTCTTTTCAAGACGATTCTAAAAGGATGTCACAAGACAGGATTAGATGGAGAAATGAATAATAACTGCGACTTTTATTATCTGACTTACGACAACATTTGTTGTACGAAGTTTTAGGAAATGGGGCATTTATCTTGATCGCAACTTTTTTAAAATGTCGCGCTGCTATTGTTACATTTACCTGACTATAAACGTAATTTAAAAAAAAATCAATGCAGACGACAATTTAAAAGCAGACGACAATGTAGCAAAGATACGGAAGGGAGTAGTAAGCAAATTAGCTGTCACTTCATTTGATAATTGCTGTTATGGATAGCGACATCAAATATGCAAATTTAATTGTCTAGGGGATTTGTAACAGAAAAAAGAAACTGATTCCTTCATATTCCGCATTGTAAATAGATTAGATAGAGAATTAGATGGTTTTTATTAGAGAAACCATTAAAATAGTGCCTGTAAATAGACATACGTCACTCAATGTGACTGTTGTAATTTACTTTATCAGTTTTAGAGCTCGAATCTCTGCCATTTCCCATAATATCTAACACTATTTCAGCTATGTACATAAACATCAGAGAAGATATTGTTCGTTTCCGTTTCAACGAAACTTAACGCAAACGATCATGCAGTAATATCAACAAAAAAGGTATTGAAAAAGGACATATTATCATAATATGAGTTGCAATAAGTTTGGAGCCTGTCTAGGCGTCTGAACAGGCTCCAAATTTGTTTGCAACCTGTATTATTGTTTAAGCACAGACACGTTTATTGCTAGACAAGAACGTCTTCTCCATTTTAAAATCATTTGAGTATAATCATGATTTAGGTAAACACCTGAGAAAGAATATAACCTATTAATTCTTTCTTTTGTCACAAAAAGCTATCACAACTGGATTTAAGATTTAACCCCAACAACACCTATATTTGCGTCCCGTTTAGTTATTGTTAGTTTAGTTATAATTTAATTTAGATACCTATATCGTTTGACATTCAAGCATGTACATGTACTAATGTATGCCAAGTTAAATTGCCTTCAATTCTGAAAAGATAAGCTTTTAATCGGATACTTTTGTATTATAGTTTGTCAGACAGAACATAACGTGACTGTAAAAACAGTTGTGCTAATCAAATTGCACTCATCTCAGACACATCACGTTAGGCACAGTACCTGCAAGTAGGAGTTGAGAAGAAACGACCAGACCACCACACTTTAAAATACCACCATTGGAAGCTTAGTGTTTCAAGTGTTCATTTGTTTCAAATGCTTTTAGTCATGGGTATACACTACGTAAAAAGAAAGTAACAAGGTCTAAAGATGGGTACATCTTGAAGTTCAAAGATGTCGAGAGAAACAAAGTTGGATATCTTCTTTACAACACATGAGTATCTTTTACTTAACGGTTCTGAGTGGTCAGACAATTTCAGAGGTCCCTTGATGATTGCTTCAGCAGGCTGTTCAGACTCTACATTGACCACAATCAACATATCAAGAACGATGACCTATACCAAGGGATCACAGGAGTGACTGATCAGATCTCTCATCGTCGAATAGGTCAATCAGGCCACTGTTATCGACACCCAGAGCTACCAGTAAGCATGGTTGTCACCTGGCACCAAACACATGGAAGACGGAGACGAGGACACCCAACTCAACATTGCCAACATCTAATAAAGGAAGCGTGAGAAACGGGCTCTGAAAATATGACAAGAAATCAGAAGTGATTGACAGAGTCGGCGGGAGTATGAGTATGAGTATGTCTCGGCCTCACTAGGCAAATTGAGATTAATACAGCATAATTATGCTGCATGCCTTTACAGTTACCTTAAACGGCTATCGAGAACAGTTTGAGGGATGGGAAGTCAATCAAAGGACTGGGGAAATGTATTTAAATAATCAAAATACTACATTGAATTTTCTAAAAAACTATCTTGTTATCAAGTTACTATCTTAAATTTTAAAGATACAGTATTGAATTTAAAGGTTCTATCTTAATTTGTCAATATAATAACGTAAAGTTTCAAGATAAACAAATAAAAAAAACATATATATAATAGTGGCACTATCCGGCTTCCATATATAATGCTAACGATCTATGTTTTACCTAAAGTACACGAACACGAAAATGGGAACTCTAATAATTACGTTTTCATTTCTACAGTGCTGCATCTCTACAACAGCGCCCAATGGAAGTCACACTTTTTGTTCGGATGGAATTGTTATATGGCGGGAAAATTAAGACTTGACTTACATTTGGAAACAGCTTGAATCCAGATCAGACGCCTGTCTGTCACTCGTCATTATATTTAATGTGTCAAAATGCCCACTAGTATGTAATTTCGATAACAACACAGCAGCCGCCAATTTTAAGCATACGAAGCAGTGAAAGTGTAAGACATAATTGTCTTGTTTGGAGAAAAGCGGCAAACGCTGTTGTACAGTGGAGAATCTGTTATTCTTTCCCGTTTAAACGCAAATGTACGCAAACGCATTGCACTAAAACATAGAAAATGAAAACTTTTCGACAATTTTGACTATTCATGTTGATCAAAGTGGCAAACAGTTTGGAGCCTGATCAGACGCCGGGTAACCCGGCGTCTGATCTGGCTCCAAACTGTTTGCACTGCAAATAATAGTTTTAGCGTAAACGCGTTTATTGGGAAAGAATAACAGATTCTCCACTGTAGGATGGGAATCGTTGTCGAGAGGCCGTTGTAGGGAGGGCTTACTGTAATGGCAGATACAGGTTTAAAATAGCCAGCTTATATTTAGTTTATCACTGATTAATGTGACAATGGAAGCAATCAAGGAAATGAGTCATTAATACATGTTTTACTAATGAATTTTATTAATACACTCATAAATCTAATTTTCTAAATTAATTTTACATTTTAATATCTCAGAAAGTAGTATCAACACTTGCAATTTTAAATCAACACATCTGGTAATTGTTATAAACCGTTATTTAAAGTGTTATAAAGCTTGGGAACTATTATGAAATATTGGCTACATTAACACTTCAAAAGATAATTACGTGGTTGTTCCTCAATGGATGAATATTTACGCAAAAACATTAACTTTAATTGTTTGGTTGTCTTTTTTTAATTTGATATAAGGCTCACATTTCATCTCACTCAGTGATTCAAATTGAAACCTTTAGGTGACAAACACGAACAAATATTAGAATCGAGTTTGACCTTGGCAGTGAAAATGTTATTGAAAAACTAATTGTCAAGACTAGTGTTACCTCACAGATATCATTAGATTAAACGCTTAGTAATTTTGTATGTTGTTTTTTCTTTCAACAATTAATTCTCTAATCAATTAGAATTATCTTCACATCCTCAAAAAATACAAGCGTATTTCTAATACGTGTGACAAACATTTTGGCCCCAGTCGATGTCTAATCTGCGGCCCTGAATCGCTCACCTAGATAACATCCTGTGTTGAATAACTTTCACCAAACGGGAATCATTTGTTCATTAATTGAATAAAGGCGTTGTGGATTATGCTTTGTGATTTTAAACACAAAGACTTTTTAAGTTTCCATTCAAAATATTTCAACAACATTGATAAATGACCTTTAGAAGTGTCACCATTCGAAATATCAAATCTCTGGCCACATTATTTACAGAAATGAAGATGTTTGAAGATTTCACTATTATAACTCTACGTAAATTCGTGACCTCCGGGACGGGCTAATCTTTTAAACAATGTTAAACAAATGATATTGAGGCGTAGCTACAGTGGAGAAAACGTTATTCTTTCCCAATAAACGCGTTTACGCTAAAACTATTATTTGCAGTGCAAACAGTTTGGAGCCAGATCAGACGCCGGGTAACCCGGCGTCTGATCAGGCTCCAAACTGTTTGTCACCATGATAAACATGAATTATCAGAATTGTCCAAAAGTTGTACTTTTCTACGTTTTAGTGCTTTGCGTTTGCGTACGTTTGCGTACGTTTGCGTTTAAACGGGAAAGAATAACAGATTCTCCACTGTACCATCTTTGAAAAAATACCTTTCCTAGCAAAATACATGGTCGTTAGTGGTATGGATACTTCCCCCCATAATGCTGCATTGGAAATGCATTTAATCTTGTCTGAAACATCTTCACCGATTTGAAAATCGTTTTCAAAAATGTAGTACAGTAAAACCTCTCTATTAAGACCACTTAATTATGTTAATTATTAGGGTGTTTACTGTAGGTGACCGCTTAAAACAATGTGACAGTGAAACAGAAAGCTCCTGTAGGAGCTTTCTATTTCACTGTCACCTTGCTTTAAGCTGTCACCTGTCTTTCAAACAATCAATTAGCCTTCGTTTTAGTGGTCGTAATAGCGAGGTTTTACTGTATTGACAAATTGCATGTTAACTTGTCCTCAATATACAGCTAGGCCAACATCGGCTTATACATGTTATGGAGGAGCCTGTTCCCGTATTAAACCCACTCTTACACAATTGCCAATACTTTCCTTCTCAGAACGCTACGCCTCTGACGTTAAAGGTGTCCACGTGACACAAAATGTCTCCTCTTCTGATGATTGATAGACTATAAATATATGACAATTTTAGGATTCATCAGGGTATGAACAGGACAATTTTGAGCCCTTTTGGATGCAGACCCTTATTGTCTTTACTAATTTTACAGCCCGCTTAGGTAATAAATAGGCACATTCCTCAAATTTATCACCCAATGAAGCCAAACTAATAAAATCACCGCCTGGTTTGACATTTGCAACGTTCTTTAAATGTTCTGAAATTAGTACCAGTATTTCATCCTGACACTAACAACACTTGATAGAATATGACAGCCCATTTGTTATTCGCTAATAAACCTGTAAAGGCTATTTTAAATTAACCTGAAAAGGCTATTTTTATATAGAATTTTCTAGTTTTAGAAAAACGAGTTTATAATATCTGCTATTAGTTAATTTTTCTGATAAAATGAAATTAAAACAATTTATGTAATACTTAATCAGATTGTTCCGCAGAAGCTCCATGACCAGGGTCTACATTGTTTGCAAAATGTGCGTAACGTGGTTTCCACCATAGAAAGGGTTCACTCATTTTAACACTTTCACTTTCAATGACGCCTTAAAACGCATTTGTGGTGTTGAAAGGGTACAGTGGAGAATCTGTTATTCTTTCCCAATAAACGCGTTTACGCTAAAACTATTATTTGCAGTGCAAACAGTTTGGAGCCAGATCAGACGCCGGGTAACCCGGCGTCTGATCAGGCTCCAAACTGTTTGCCACCAAGATAAACAAGAATTATCTGAATTGTCCAAAAGTTGTTTTTTCTACGTTTTAGTGCTTTGCGTTTGCGTACGTTTGCGTTTAAACGGGAAAGAATAACAGATTCGCCACTGTAACAATCTCACGATCATGAAAGGGTTAATAGCAGGGATGTCAGTGCTTTGGAATGTTTGATAAATAACGCCCTCTCAAAGAGTATCTCGAAAATTTACTTCTTTCTCAAACATTTCACTGCAAGTACCCGCTAAGCAACGTTTTAACTTTGCAACAATAAAAAAAATTGCCGACAACATAATCTTGCATCTGTACGAATTTTTACAGCACTTGCATATGGAAATGAAAATTAGGTTTGCAACTGTAATAATTATGTACTCGGTGCCCTAGTGTTAAAATCCATCATTTAATCTATGAGTACCGAAAGTGCTAAGCGCGTTTTGGCTTGGATAAAGAAACAGTTTGTACACTGATCAGACTCCGACTTACTCGATCTCTGATAAACGTCAAAACACTTTTTTACTTACAATGCTCTCGGGAAATATTTTGCAGAAATAGTTATTCATATAATTTAGTTGATAGCCGTTTTGAAGTGGACGGCGCTATGATAGCTTTAACGATTTACCTGATAGCCTGTTTCTATTTTTTTAAGACAGGTACATGTACCCATTTAAAGCAGGTTGAAAGTAAAGCAGAATGCCCCTTAGGGCGCATTCTACTTTTCGTTCAACATGCTGTAAGCTACCATCTGGTAGAATATAGAAAACATATCTTATGTTTTATTTGTTCATGACTAAATGAATTTGAACTATTTTTTTAGTGGAATGACAAATGCAATGCGCTATAAGGCGCTTCTACCGGGGAAAGGGTTAAAAAGGTCAACCCTTATACTGCCCTGAAATCGTTTGCTTTTAAATGGCTGACTGAAAATTGTTCAGCAATAAATTCATATATTTTTAAACCGAAGAATACTAAAGATGAGTGTCAAACATTTTTGCTCCAGATCAGACGCGTGTATGGTGTGGAATCTGATCCGGCTCTAAACTGTTTACAATTATAAGTCAAGTCGCGATCGGCAGTCAAACAGTTAAGTGTCATGCATGATATTAGAAGGAATGAATTACACGTGCGGTTGAGTAATTTCGTTTATTAACTAGATATTAAATTTGTAATTCGCAATTGCTTCCTTAAAACTGATTGTCATACATTAAATAATTGCTGGTGACTTTTTATACCCACTTTTAAATGAAATCGAACAATTAGAAGCATTTAGGGCATTTACAATTTAACCCCGCTATTACACAATATCACCGCTTTAAATATTTTGTTGCCCGATTAATTTAAAACCCATTTGTGCCCATGATTCCATATATGGGACATAGGCAAACAGTGAAGACTCTGATAAGACGCCGCATTATGCGGCGTCTTATCAGAGTCTACACTGTTTGCTGATAGGAATTTCAATACAAGAGCCCAATAGGCTCTAAGGCGCTCACCAGAGTACAAAGTTCCAATATTTAACTAGACTTTATCACTAAAGGTGATTTACTATCGCCCTTTAATGGCACAAGAAGCAAATATCTCAGGATAATGTTGATGTATGCACTCAATATGAACTAGAGGGTTTAGAAGCCTTTCCAATGATTTGAATTTATTACCTTCTTTTTGACCTGACATAACTTACATTCATACATTGCCTAGATTTTGTCTACGTGATTATTTTCATAAAATGTCATGAATTTGGGACTAAAAACATGATCCCTAAAGTGTTAAGAAGCCTTTCTTATGATTTGAACTACTGACCTACTTTTTATTCAGACATAACCCATACTCACAAGTTACCTAGATATAGTCATGGTAACCATTCTGAGCTAGTGTCATGAAATTAGGGCAAACGATTAGGACTCTAGCGTACTTTGAAGCTTTTCCTACCTACTGACCTACTTTTTGAACCAAAGTAATATATATCCGTACATTGCCTAGATTTTGTCCAGATCATCATTCTGAGCAAGTTGTGTGAAATTGTGGCTAAAATATTACTCAAACAGTGTTTAGAAGCTTTTTCTATGCTTTGACCTACTGACCTACATTTTTATCTTATGTAACCCGTATTCACACACTGCCTAGCTGTTGTCAAGATTATCATTCTAAGCAAGTTTTAAGAAGATTGGGCTACAACTTTGGCCCCTGAAGTGGCACAATTTTTTTTTTCAATTTGACCTACTGACATACTTTAAGATCTGATATACCTTATATTCATGTATGACCTAAACTTTATCAAGGACATTACACTGACAAAATCTCATTAAGATAGAGCAAACAATATGACTTCTAGAAGGTTTTTAACTTTCAATTCGATATTTCCGAACATGGAAAATGACCACGCCCTCTAGCGGCCATGTTTTTCAACGGATCAAAATTCTCTTTGAACAACTTTTAAAGTCTATCCATTGAGAAACATTTAAGTGAAAACCAAATTGGAATCGGACTAGTAGTTTTGGAGAAGATGGTTTTCCTAGATTTGGTGCACGGTTGCCATTGCAACAAGACTATTTGCCCCACCCACATTTTGAAGCCCAAACCAACAGCATGTATCTGACCAAGTTTGGTTACACTGGGTCTAGTGAATTTAGAGAAGAAGTCGTTTGCAATCGTTGACGGACGGACGGACAGACGGACAGATTGATACATGTACCTTTCTTCAGTATCTGAAATAAAGTAATATATAAAAAACTTGTATAATAGCCACATTAGTATGAAACGACCAATCAACAATATTGTTTGGGTGCCTAATAAATACGAAAGAAGACTCAAGCAGGAAACGCAACACAAACAATACACCCATCTCTAAAGCAGAACACACACACAGCCATACCATAACAAACAAACACACACACATACACACACACACACACGCGCGCAATCCCACACACCAAACAGAAAACAATACGCAAGACAAACATAAAGCAAAGTGAACATAGGAGCCCGCCTTGGTACGGTCAGCAGCAATCAATAATTAATTATAAATTAACCATTAACAACCACTGGGGGGTTAAACCTGGGTTTAGGGGCGCCCAACCTCCTAAGTCTGCGGTTAAAAATCGTTTGAGTTGAGTCTGAGATCGTTCTCAAGTAACTCATTGAGCAGTATTGGGCTAGAAATTACAGCAAGTATATTGTAAATATAAGAGATGAACTGATTTTTCACTGTGTTCAAGCGAAATAAACGACAGAAAAATATCGGCAAATACCATGAATCGCTACTATAGGTCTGGAAGTTTAAGAGTGAAGGGTTAGTACAAATTTTACAGTGGAGAAAACGTTATTCTTTCCCGTTTAACCGAAACGAAACGCAAACGCAATTAAACTAAAACGTAGAAAAGTGCAACTTTTGGACAATTCTAATAACTCATGCTTATCTTGGTGGCAAATAGTTTGGAGCCTGACCAGACGCCGGGTTACCAGGCGTCTGATCTGGCTCCAAACTGTTTGTAATAGAAATAATAGTTTTAGCGTAAACTCGATTTTTGGGGAAAGAATAACGTTTTCTCCACTGTACTACGTTTTCATATGTGACTGCGCATATGGTCCAGTCCACGTGGTTTCATTTGGCTCAAGTTGGGGAAATACTTCACCCACTAACTAGTCGCATATGGTAAAACGGTAGTCTGTTCTATCGAACGTTTAGTTATACTTAATGGATTTAGCGGAAGACAAATCTTGTGCTGCAGGCATATTTGACTACAAAAAATATGATATATTGTTCTTTAGTTGATGTATGGCACGCTATGGGTGCAATTGTGATAACTATATGTTCAGAAGACATATTGTGTTATTATTTCATGTCGTTTAAATATGAAACTAAACGCAAACCGAATAATGGCCATTTTAACCAGGGTTGCAGCAATTGAATAACCATGGTATGGCTAAGGGTGTGTGTATTTCTTTATTCCATACGACGTACATGTATATACTAGAATAAGGTCTTAAGCAGAAGTATACGACATGATAAGTATACTTTCATCACGCTTACTGTCTATTTCAAAAAATAAATATTTTTTCATATTCTTCTACAGCACTAGTTCAGTTGTTGAACAAAATACATTGCAAGCAATATAACTAAGCAAATTATCAGCTGTCAGATACAAATAAAGAGATATATAGAGATTATCTCAATAAGAACTAACGTTTCACTAATCAGAAATCCACATTTTGGCAGAAACGCAAAGAATCAATGCAGGGTGTTTTTGCATGTTAGTTGTGTAAAATGTATCACATACATGTAACAGCCACGGCTGTTTAGAAACTGTAGACTATTTGTTAACCCATTTGTGTCCAGTGAATTCTTCCATGTTTATATATTGAAATAGTCCATTTTTATCAAAGGGGTGCCTGGTCAAAATTTTCATTTTCATTTTATTTTATATTGAAATTCCTATCAGCAAACAGTGTAGACGCTGAGTCTACACTGTTTGCTTATGCCCCATAGATTGGACCGTGGGTACAAATGGGTTATTATGTTACATGTAGTATTGAGCTGAACACCCGCCTTTCTCCAAGATGTTTGCAATTGAAAATGGTGTTGTAACACCGCACGTGTATTTCAACAGAATACCATTTCTCCACTGTATTACAAACAATGTGAACGCCTATACTTCGATATATTATCTGAATCTAAACTGTCTGACTATCTGAAGATATTTTCTAAAGAATGAAATACAAATTTGATTAATTTTGAAAATTGTTGCAGACGGTAAAAACTGCATTGCTTGCGCAATAAACGAGAGTTTATTCGGTCCCAATAAACACTCTTGTGCTAAAACGCTTACTGTTTTTTTTTTTTTACAAACGATTGGCATCTGATCAAGCACCATATAAACCGGCGTCTAATCATACTCAAAACTATTTGCCACTCGTCATTCTATTTCATTCAACCAGGGTCAGACTAACGTCGTCCCCTTTGTACCTACAGTGGAGAAAACGTTATTCTTTCCCGTATAAACGCAAACGAAACGCACATACATTTCAATAAGGTGGAGGAATTGGCACATTTTGACAATTCTGACTATTTATTTTAATCTGAGTAACAAACAATTTGGAGCCTGTCTGGTCAGGCTCCTAACTGTTTGTAATTGGAAAATAGTTTAAGTGTAAACGCGTTAATTGAGAAAGAATACAAATTTCTCCACTGTATGATGAAAATACTTTGTACGAGTATATATAACAAACCCAAATATATACATTTTGTAGGGAGAATGTAACAAATTACAGCGATTCAACGAAACAAGATGTTATAAGAATTGATGCCAGTTATGGTGTAAAAAGATTCACAACCTGTAAATTACAGACACAATAGTGTGCACCCTTTTACTCTTTCACTTAAAAGTTTAATCGTCTGCCTTATCCCTCTCTACGCCAAACACAATCTCGTCTGCAATAATTTTTCGAGTCATATGAAGAGTTAATTTGACTAAAGAATGGATGGCATGCTTATTGTGTATCCTGATCGGATGCAGCGTGACGCGTTGCGCATTCTCGGGATAAACTTATACAGTAAAACCTTCTCTATTACGACCACTAAATTTTGCTAATTATTTGGCGTTTTGCAACAGGTGACTGCTTAAAGGAGGGTGGCAGTTAAACAGAAAGCTCCACTAGGAGCTTTCTGTTTTACTGTCACCTTCCTTTAAGCCGTCACCTGTCCTTTATACAATCAATTAGCATACATGTCAGTGTCCGTAATAGAAAGGTTTTACTGTATTATATCGAGGTAAGAGTAAGTAAATTGAAACATTCGAACATAGCTTCCTTTAATATCTTGTCAAACTAAATGTTGATATATGTACAAAACATTAGAATTGTCTCGTCGAGACGTTTGTTATTGGCAGTTATATCTTAAGTCTTGCTTGAGGAATTAGGCGGGAAACACTAACAACATATGACAGCTTATAATAAAGGAACATAGTAATTTAATATGTTACATGTACCTGTTTTGAGAGACGAATATTGTTTTTTTTTTAATTTTAGTGGCTGCCTAACAAACTATTGACAGTACTTAACGATAAGACTTTATTCGTTCCGAATTTGCACTCCGAAAAACATATTACTTTTAAATTGCATTTCAGTTTGATTGGAAACAGATGCGATATCGAGTTACAAGCAGTCGACTAGAAAGTAAGGAATGAAATTAACAGCCAGTAAGCTATGTTATTGTCGTTTTTCAAACTTGTTTCGTAAGATATAACTCTCAGAATAATATATATTAACCCTTTTCCATTCAATGTAACCAGAGTGTTAAACTGTTTTGGTTCAGCTGAGACACCTACAGTGGAGTAAACGATATTCTTTCCCAATAAACGCGTTTACGCTAAAACGTGTATTTCCACTGCAAACAGTTTGGAGACAGATCAGAGTAACCCGGCGTCTGATCAGGCTCCAAACTGTTTGTCACTCAGATAAGTCATAATTTTCTACATTTTAGTGTGTTGTGTTTGCATTTTGTTTGCGTTTAAACGGGAAAAAATAACGTTTTCTCCACTGTAGGTGCTCTGCTTCTGAACTGGGGTTTAAACTATTTGCGACAGTTATCATAACTGTGCATATTGTAAGGAAGGTACATGTATGCCTGGTCTAAAGTTTCATTTTCGTTTTGTTTAATATCGAAATTCCTATCAGCAAACAGTATAGGACGCTAGGGTTAAACAATCGCGTGAATTCAAATTGTCCCGCTTAATGCGGCGTCCGACCAGAGTCTACACTGTTTGTGTATGTACTATATATAGGACCGAGGGCAAAAATAGGTTAATTCGTATGAACATATTGATTTGAAATATAAGTTGTCTAGAAATGAAGTATTCAACATGTATAAGATAAGACCTCTGATTGCATTTGTTTTAATTATAACAAACTTTTATTCACTCTTAATCAAATTAAAGAGCGAAGTTGTCAAGAGTACAGTGGAGATGACGTTATTTCCCCCAATAAACGCATTGACGCTTAAACTATCATCTCCATTGCAAACAGTTAAGAGCAATATCAGGGTAAACCGGTGTCTGATCAGGCTTCAAACTGTTAGCCACTCAGATCTACATGAATAGTCATAAGTGTCCAAAGTGTATTTTTGACATTCTATTGCTATGCGTTTGCGTTTCGTTTGCGGTTAAATGGAAGCAAATAACGCTTTCTCTACTGTACAGCATATGTTAGCGGCAATGGCAAATTGCCACTCAGGTTGCCTTAACATTTAGGATATCGTACTTCTTAGAATGGTGCACAGTGGGGCAAATGTTTGTATACTTCTCAAATAGAGTAGACCCTGATCAAGAGGCTCACGAATGAGCTCTCTGATCAGGTTCTGCAATGTTTGTTTTATTATCAATTGTCTGAAAACAGATCTGAAATCAACATTAACTGACCACCTGTCAAACATACGAGGTGGAGTAGCCAATTTGAGGTTCAACATAAAGGGTAAACTGGTGGTTTGTAATGCCGCACAGTGTAGCCGCGATAATTCGCTGAACACCTTTTGGTAAAATAAAGACAAGTACGGGTGGCTATGTTTCAGAACAAATGGTCGTCTGTTTTAATTCTTTTCGGCTTAACTATTTCACTGTCAAATTATCGCCCGCTAATGCCAACTTAAACATTATGAAGTTTATTCTGAAAATAAAATATGATATGAGGGTCAACCAGTATTGGATTCTGATAAGATGTACAGTGGAGAATCTGTTATTCTTTCCCGTTTAAACGCAAACGTACGCAAACGCAAAGCACTAAAACGTAGAAAAGTACAACTTTTGGACAATTCTGATAATTCTTGTCTATCTTGGTGGCAAACAGTTTGGAGCCTGATCAGACGCCGGGTTACCCGGCGTCTGATCTGGCTCCAAACTGTTTGCACTGCAAATAATAGTTTTAGCATAAACGCGTTTATTGGGAAAGAATAACAGATTCTCCACTGTAGCATTAGGCAGAATCCAATCAAGATCAAATTTGTTTGCAATGATATAGTTAAACTTGAATAAGTTTAATCAAAAGTAAAGGAGACTAAATACATTACATAGAGAGAAACGTTCAGATACTTAACCTTTTCACCCGGATATAGTGTACCCAAATCTACGATGGGAGACTAGGGGAAATGGTTCTGATATTCAATTAAAGTTGTCCCTGTCCATTATCACACGTACCGATCATTATGATGTATTGTAAAATTATTTTTGTATTGATAAGGAACAGTGTATAGTTTAAATCAATCAAATATCAATCGATCATAATTACCTCATAACTAATCCAACACATAATTATACTGCCTGATGTCGTCTGCTCATAAAAATATCGCCTAAAACATGATTATGAGAAATAAAATGCTTATATATTGGATTAGTCCATTTATTCTGTAAGGGGTGCCTGGGCTAAACTTTCATTATCGTTTTGTTTATATTGAAATTCCTATCACCAAACAGTGTACACCCTGATCAGGCGCCGCATTAAGCGGCGTCTGATCAGAGTCTACATTGTTTGCATATGTCCATTTTTATGGGACGCTAGACACATATTGGTTCAAACAGATAATTTTCAAGCAGATTATATTGCAGCAACACATTGGTAAAATACGAAATGTTTTTTTTGCAAATAGTAGAAACGTATAAAACCAATCTCGTTATAAAACATCTTTAGTGACTTCTCTTGATCTTCAATTGTTTTATATTAACCGTGATTTTTATTCTGGCTACAATTTGCTCTTCGTAATTGCGGACAATTTAGTTGCTAACAACATGTTTGCTTCAGATAATGTGTGCCATACGTCGCCCTTTGTTTGCGATAACAGGCAATTCCATGCTTGTAATGATAGGCTAGAAACATCGTTCCAAATAACATAACCCCGATGAAAAGTGGAGTTTCAGTACTAATTAAATTAGGATTTTCTTCGTATCTAAAGATATTTGAAAGAGTTATAAAAGTTCGACCGCTGCACACATAACTTTATAAACCGCTTATTTGGAAAGAATATTCTCCAATGTAACCATTCTAGCTAAGATAGTTCTATTAGCGGACACATAGAGCTTAACTCACACATATAATTGTTTATCCAAATAGGTTGATTCATGTTTATATATTGGATTAGTCCATTTTTTCAAAGGGATGCCTGGTCATAATTTTCATTTTCATTTTGTTTTATATTGAAATTCCTATCAGCAAACAGTGTAGACTTTGATCAGACGCCGCACAATGCGGCGTCTGATCAGAGTCTACACTATTTGCCTATGTCCCATATATGGATTCGTGGGCACAAATAGGTTAAGCTGAAAATTTGGAATTGCAAACAGATTGGAGCCAGATAAGACACTGAGTACATTGACATCTGATCAGGCTCTAATCTGTTTGTAACTCGAATCTTTACTGATTGGCTTAGATCTGTAGTCTGAAATGTCCGTCATTTTTCAATGTTTTATTACATAGAGTTTGTGTTTAGTTTAGTTTAAACGACAAATAATGACGTATGTCCATTGCCTATGTGCATAAAAAGGTTAATTAAACATCTACGCTTGGCAATCTATTCAACATTCTTCGACTCTTAATTAAATACACTCACACTTATGCCCTGAATAGCCAATGTAATCAAGCTATACAGTACAATTATTTGATTGTTTTATCTGTTATTTGTCATTAGTGTAGGCAAACAACCGTGTACAGTTAGATAAGAGCAGTGCCCTTGCTCCGTGAAATTACACTGTAAATGAGGGATTTCGATTAGATCTGCAATAGTGCTTCATCATGAGAAAGAACATTTCCAATAACAATGTATGGATCGTATTTTTCACAATTCGAATTTGAACGAGTAGAACCAAAACCAAGTTTCAAAAACATAAACTTAAACTACTTAAACATAAAAACATGACTGCTACCTCTATAGATGATGTAGGTCTAAATGGGAGTTCTATAACTGTAACTGTTAAAAAGAAAATGTGTCTAAGCAGGTCTAACTGTTTCAAGGCAAAACACTTTAATTTTTAATTGAGTTGTTACTATATATACAGGTATTTAATACAACATGTGATATTTAATTATTCTGTGATAGAAATATAAGTTTGTACATTAAATTCTCATCTTTAATTCTTTAAATATAATTTAAACTTTAACTTTATCTAGTCTTACATTTCAGAAACATGCTGTGATTTTGAATCTGAGTGGGATACCTTCCTATGTCATACAATGCTATATCTTAAGGACCACAATGGAACTAAGAGTATTTCTTCCTTTTTTGTATAATCCTTGGCATATAATGTTGAGTGACACGGCTGTATTAAATCATACATATTGTTGCTTATTGCCATGCTATAGTACATTTTATGTTGAAATAAATAAATCTACATATCTATCTATCTAAAAATCTATCTATCTATCTATCTGTCTGTCTAACAATAAATAAGAACATCCAAGCAGTTAAACGAATTGGGTCTCCGACAATAACTACGCTACGCGCAAGCACCGACATGACTCAGTATGTCAGATGTCGGAGATGCGAGATAGTAAGTATTTTCTGATGTAGGTCCGGGTAGGGGCGGGACTGGGGATTGGGGTGAAGGAACAACATTGACTTTATAATCACTGTTTTTAATATTGACAGTTATCTTTTAAATATTTAACTTATATAAAATTTATTTTATAAACTAATAATAACAATTCTTATAATCTTAGTAATCATATTGAAATAATAACAAGTAAGATGTCATATCTTTACTTAATTGTAAATGTAGTTATGAGTTTTTCCCATTTTGTAGGTACATTACTATGAAATATTGACGCCTTTAAAAGCACAAGTCCTGTGTGTAAAGAGCACTATATAAATCTGGTATAATAATAATAATAATAATAACAATATTGATAATAATAACAAACTTAATGTATAGTATACACACACTGCGTATACCATACAAAGTCTATCTAAAATGTAATTCTGTAATGTACAATTAGTATTAAACCATATGTGCCTAGAAAATTATTCTGTGTCTATATAACGGATGAGACTTTTCTATTCAAAGAGATTTTGGCTAAAAACTTTGGTGTTTAAATATTTAAGTTAGCAAACAGTGTATAATATTTCCCCTATAGAAGCGCATTTTTTATACAGTCATGAGCATGCGACATAAGAAATGTTTATGTCATAGCATGTACAATCCCAAAACAGGCTGAATTAAAGCAGAATATACCTTTCACTCATTCTGACCCAAATCTAGAAACAGACTAAAGGGTTAAGGATTTTGTGTCGTTTTATTTAAGTCAGAACTGTTTGCATATGCCCCAATTATAGCGTGCTAGGCACATATAGATAAGATTAAATATAAAATTTATCCTCTTAGCATATTAAAAATCACGTTATTTCATGTTCAGGGCGGAAAACAAATGTTTTGGTTAAAATTGTTGCATTGAATGATATTGTATTCATTTTCAATCAAAATCATATTTCTGATACTATCATTTGGAACTAAAATCTGGTATTTTAACCGTATGCGTGCCCTTGTTTTCTGAACTAACTCACGTGGCATTTAACTTGCCCAATTGAACAACATGCGCTGCATGACGCGGGTAACTAAATGACGTAATTTAAGATAACGTTTCTTTAAACAAAGCCATGTTTTAGCGGCAAAAATTGCACACAAAGTGCAATTATTTCGTTACTTGTGTCATGGTTTTTATGAATTAGATGGAGAAAAAATCCACCATTCGTTTTGTTAATGTAGGATACATGTAGGAGTTTTCTCGGCACGCCGCGTCCCTGCATGAATGTATTAACCCTAGGGGGAGAAATTCCTATCCTACATCACCACTCATGGAGGATTCTTATTATCGTCAGGGTATTTATCTAGAATAAAATGTTTTTTCTTCATGTTCGTAACCTTATCGATGTCCGTGTCAATCAAATACATGTAATCAGTATCGACAGCTTCAAATGCAATGGTATTATGTCATGAATTCTACTTTAAGCTAAACTGTAAAAACTCAATAGACAAATGATTATATTTTAATTCCATTTGAATAGTTAATGGCCAATACACGTTACATATTTAAGGCTGAAAAAGGTACAGTGGAGAAGACGTTATTCTTTTCCAATAAACTTATTTTCGCTAAAACGTTTATTTCCATTGCAAACAGTTTTGAGCCAGATCAGACTTCATATACGGCTCCAAACGTGTTGCCCCTTAGATAGAAATGAATTATGAGAAATGTCTAAAACTGATATTTTCTACGTTTCAGTTTGATGTGTTTGCGTTTCGTTTGCATTTAAACGGGAAATAATAACGCCTACTCCACTGTTTACATACCATGCATGTACCAATCTATTAAAATACTGACCGGATCTGGGGTAAGACTGCGTCTGATTAGGATTCAAAGTCTTTGCAAATGCAAATCTTTTCGCTCTCGGCATGATAATCATCTGAACTGGCTCCGTGTTTACTGCCTTGGGAAGGATTAACATCTTCACCGGAATCAACCTTTCATAGAGGTTTTCTGTTGCATGCATTTCAACACTAAATACATGTATTGAAGTTCTTTGAATACAGTATGAATCCAGAACAATCACATCCTACTAGACGTTGAGCCAGGTAAGGGCCCAAACTCTTAGATCCCTATATTTGTATATTGAAAGAAGATGTAACCCATTTTCATAAGTTTAGCAAACAGCAGATTTGGAAGATGACACTTATTATGCGTTGAAATATGTAACCAGAGACCAATTAATAAAGAATCAAGGCCATAAATGACCACATAACATGGAACTGTTTCTAATAATAGGAGCATTATCGGTGGCCATAACGACATGGCTAGAGCCAATGTTGCGGTAAAAGAATAAACCAGAAAAGCATATTGTGCAAAACCGGACAGTCAAGCTTCGTTATTATACTAGTTATTCTACTAAAGACTCAATAAAATACTAAACAGATACATGTAATAAAACGCTTAAAATGGCGACAGCAATATGCACATGCTCACGTTAAATAGCTTGTATGTCTGGTTGATACTAGTTTTTTTTCAAGATACAGTGGGGAATATGTTATTACTTATCAGTAAACGCGTTTATACTAAAACAATTACATGTATTTCCATTGACAACATTTTGGAGCCAGATCAGACGCCGTCTGATTTTGCTCAAATATTTGTGTTACACAAATTGAAATAAATTGTAATGACTTTCACTACCTTTTTCTACATCGTTTTGAAATACGCTTGCGTTTCGTTTCTTTTAAACGGACTGTAATAACATGTTCTCCATTGTATTATAATGCTGAGCTTTGGAGGAGTGTCATTCAAGACTGCACAGTTTAAATTTAAAATTTGGTCTGAGGTCAATAACATGTTCCCTAATAGCCTGATTTCAGTCACTTGTCTTTAAAGATATCCATGCTACCACTGTTATATGTTGCTTCAAGCAGTATTGAATGTACGTCATAAAGTGCTATATTCTGTAATGTGATCCTAATATAAACGTGTGTACATTTTATTTTATCAAACATATGCCAATACGTAAGACAATATTTGTTCGATTGCTCTGTGGAAATTATTATACGTTGTAGTTTTACAAATTGGAAATACCTACCGGTCGCGACTGCATGCGTTTGCAAACTGTTTTGATCCAGATCAGACGCTGTTGAAACGCGTTTTTATGTTTAGTATACTAAATATGTACAAATCTAAAAACAATATGCGGACGACAATTTCTAAGCAGATACTATAAATTGAAATACAGGGTTACAATGAACATGCATGTACGTGTTTGATAATTGAGTACCGTTCGTTGTACGGGGATTTAGTAATGTTGTAATATTGACAAGACGGAAAAAAAACAAGTATTTGTTTGCTGGAAACTTGCTCTTATATTTTGCAACCTAATTATGTAATATGAATTGCATCCAACTTTTACGTGCGTATCACTGTATCACCATCTACCACGACCACTAAATTGATTAAATACTAGGTGTTTAAGACATGTGACTGCTTAAACCAAGATAACAGTAAACTAGAAAGTGATTCTGTTGTACTGCCAAATATGCTGTCACCTCTCTTTCATCCATAAATTAGCCATCCTCTTTTGGGTCATTAGAGAGAGATTTAACTGCACATGTAGGATTTATAATTATATTTTTTGCTGGGTACACAAAAAGACACTGTTAATCGCCGTCTATAAAAGAAACGTAGTACAAGAAATTGTAGATTATGACAGGTTTTGAACATGTCTACTGGCGTAGCTGTTACATCATTGCGGAAAACTATTTGGAACCTGATAAGACACCAGGTTACATGACGTCTGATCTTGCGCATAACTGTTTGCATTCGAAATACAATATACCTATTTTAGGACGGACGATTTTATTTTTAAGCCATATTCGACTGTACAAACGTTAACAGTTTTGGCCTTGGCCTGAAAGGACGTCTGACTAGATTCCAAGTTTTTTGCAAAACAGACTTAGTTCGCCTACGGCGGAAAAAAGGTTTCCAAGAGAATACGTGGCATACATGTATTAGTTGTTAAATTCAATAGCATTACATACTCTGTACATGTATTTTGCCTTAATTTTAAAAGCACAATGACATATTTATAACCAGTACAGCTGTTATAATATTCAAAAGGTAGGGCGTAAGTTTTAGTGATAGTCTGTTACAGAGAAGGTATATACTTTTTGTAACAAATCATCACTAAAACTTACATGTCCTACAATTGAGAAATAGAAGAGTACTCACCACGGTAAACATTGTTATTCTTTTTTTTATTAAATATAATTAAATTACTATTAACAAAACAGAAAGATGCAATGCATCGTGTAATGTTTCAAAATATAAAGACAAATAGCAAAACATCTTATACATATATTCATAGGGGATGAGGTTGTCCAAATATATTGCAGATTTTAGTTTTCAACCAGTCTCATTGGAAACGATCATCAGTTATATAAATATCGTTACCTTGCAAATAAAACAGAATAAAAACGTGTATATATATATATATATATATATATATATATATATATATATACCATTTGCCTATCATGCTTAAGGTGGAAGCGTTAACGTAAAAGTTAAAACCACAATTGCGTTTTGGAACAATTTAAAAATCAACTTATAAAACTACACATTAGATACAGTATAGAAGCGCTTGTGTTAAATCGATAATTTCCATTGAAAACATTTTGAGCCAGATCATAAGCCGGGTAATCCGGCATCTGATCAGGCTCAGAACTGTTTGCCACTCAGATTAAAAAACACGTCAGAATCGTCAAAAACTATGTATTTTTTACATTTCATTTGAATGCTTTTGCGTCTTTTTTGCCTTCAAACGGGAAAGAATAATGTCTGAAAAATTGTATACCAATTTTATATCTGAGACAATATTCTTGAAATCATCTGTGTTTTCTTTCAAGACAACATAAACAAGGCATTTAAATAAACAAGATCGTATACACACGTTTAGATATCTTGAAAATAATATATTACTATTTCAAAATATGCTATCATGTTCGAAAGTCAACTGTCATAATTATGATTAACCAAATACAGTCAACATGGGTCCAACTTTATACAGATAATGAGTTGAGTCTGAGATCGTT
This sequence comes from Gari tellinella, assembly GCA_922989275.2. Classification (NCBI taxonomy): domain Eukaryota; kingdom Metazoa; phylum Mollusca; class Bivalvia; order Cardiida; family Psammobiidae; genus Gari; species Gari tellinella. The sequence continues at coordinate 56,753,348 of OV277866.1, forward strand.
CTAAAGAATTGTATTGGTCAGATTTGAGCTTATGCGCAAATCTGACCAATAAAAAGTTTGCGACCGATATCAGATTCAACTAGATCTAAAACTTTTTATAACGTTGGAGCCTTGTATGAAGCCATCACTCAATCATCCGTCCATGAGCGGTATTAAACCCTTTCACTATCAATGACGTCAAAAGGCGCGTTTACAAACTGTTTGGATCCTGATCAGACGAAATGTAGCATTGCGTCTGATAAGAATCCATACTGTTTGACACTCGTTTTGAATTTTCTTCAGAAATACTGAAATGATATTGCAGACAACAATATTGAAGCAGACTACATTATATTGCGGTGAACGGTTAAAAATCCCTCGATATATTCAACCATGAATGCATGTTGTTGGTTAATGCAGGATAGAAACAGCACAGAGAGCTCATGTTGAAGCTTAAAGTTGCTTAACAGTGTGTCTGTTAAATACACGAACGACTATAAAATTAATGTAATTATTTATGGTTAAAATTTATCATTTAATGAATAACATTTTAAGACTTGACACAACCCAAACAACTCGTTTGAGGTTGAGTAGTTAGGATCCTGATCAAACGCGTAACATTTCATCATGATCCAATCTATTTGACAATCATTGACGCATGTAAGTGAACGTACCTTAAACTTGAATTTGAGAAATAAAGCAGGCGACAACTGTTTAAAGCAGATGATGTCATAGTAGTAAAGGGGATATACTATCACCGTTTGTTTTTATATAATCAATATGTATTTATTCATAATTTTATGTTGAGCATTTGGTATAGGTGTCCTACGGGGATGAGGATGAGAGCGGGAGGTTGCGGGTTCAATCTCCGACCGGGTCAAACGAAAGACTTGAAAAGTAGTAGTAACGGCTTCCTCCTTGACGCTAGGGATTTCGGGTTAGCATTGCGACTGGTTTGTCAGTGTCAGTTTAAAGTGACCGGCCACGTACAGTCCCAATGGTGCACCTATAAAGTGCCCCTTCTCAGAATAACCGATCTTGATAGAGAGAGGTATTATTAATAATACAAATAATAAGAAGAAATGGTGTTAAAATATTTCTTCAATTCAGTAATAATTTGTGTCTCATTTTGCTTGGAGCGCTATTATAACCGACTGAAACCGTCATTCAATTTGTATAGTGCCCTGTCGTATATTAGACGTAATGAATTACATTTTTAGGTTGAATAATTTGCGTCCCCTTTCCGTTGAATAAGGGGAACGAAATTCCGATCCATGTGCAAACAATTTGATTCATGATCAGACTCTATGCCATCCGGTTTCTTAAATAAAAAAAATCCTCAGTTTTAATTTTACCAGGATCAGTTAAAGAGAATAAACAATCAAAATCAGTTTAACGCAAGCGTAAATATCAGCAGAAGCGATTTATTGCATGTTCAACACGTTAAATTGGTATTTAGTTTTTACTTGTAATTGCCGCCCTAAACCTGATTGCTATGCACGATTAATTTCAGCTATTTTTTGTATTGGAATTATGATATTTGAAATGTTTCGAGGATTTTTAATTCGCCAAATTGTTTAAAATATTCTCTTTTCTAAACGTGATTGTTATCTGTTTTTATTTTAGCGTAAATAACAAAAGGCTTCGCAGTTTTGACTTTGATGTCGAAATGCATTGCCTCTTTGAACGTTTTCAAACAAATTCCTCTAGTAAAAATATGTGATTTTTACATGTTTTCTAAAATATAATGTTTAAAACCTACGGAAAAGGCTATATATACTGTAACCCAAAATAAACTTTGCCTTTTTAGATTGAGCGTAACCTTTTCGTTACTTAATTTAGAAATTTAATTCTTATTACGATGAGTGATAAAACAAGTATACACATATTGCACTGATTTATCAATTATTTAAGCACATGGGTGTCACTCAAACGTACGATAAGCTATTATGCTTTTTCAAGTTTTTGTGCACGCGGTGTCTGTGTAACATATCAACAAGTATAGGTTGTCACTGACCGATATATTTACTGGTTATGAAATAGTAAAATCACAGTACATGTGAATTACACGCATTAGCAAGCTGCCACGGCTTCTAAGAACGAACGAATTCAGGCACGTCTGCGACTCGAATCTTACGTCAGCGTCTCTGACGTCACTGGGCAGTTTAATTGCTATAGAAATAATACCATAAACCGTATGTACTGGAGGCAAAGGATAATAAAACAGGCAATATTAGACTTTATCCAACTTTATTGAAGGAATATGGATATGGACATGATAGACACAACTCTTAAATGGAATACAATTGATTCGACATTATTCTTACCCAATAAAGACGCTTAATATGCATTAAGAATGGTAACATTGACAAACAGTTTGACGCCAGACAACACGCCAGACAACCAGACGTTTGGCTACAATCAGCTTTTTCAATTATTTCATAAACGATCATTTTCCACATTTTACAATTGAGATCGTTGTAAATACAGAACTACCATGCCAATACCATGCTGTGATATATCTGATGGGACGGAACACGTACCCTTTAAAATGGAATGTAGTACATTGCTTTCCTGAGCTATCTGAAATGGAAGCATTGCATATTGCTTTCTAGCATTTCCCATATAGTATTGGCTCCTCAATTATCTGAAGCCCTTAAAGTATATCAAAGGATCTGGTAGTTGGATGGAGTTGGTGGTATTTCAATAAACATGTATGTACAAATGAAATATTTTTAACTAAATACCAAATAACAAATATTATTATATTTTAGTTATACTTATAGGTTTTGCTTATTGAAAACTAATTATATATATGGTTATTATTTATTCAAGGTGTATTACTAAATGCAGTTTTTGGTATTAATTTAACCTCTATATAGCAATCCTAAAAACTTTTATTGGAACATATTTGGACATCTATTAGACCTGTCCTTCATTTCTATAGGAACATGTCGTTTATCTTCAATGGATAAGTCCATGCGATCGGCCCATGCACTGTTCAAGTATCAACTCCGAAAATTCATTGAATCAATCAATTCTACTTCATATGATAAACCATCAACGTTGGATCAGAACGCTATACTTAGAAAATATCAATTTCAATATCTGTTAAGTGAAGTGACAATGGCATTCTGTGTGATCTGGTAGCCATGGTCGACACTTCGCAGTTGTATCCTGGTCAAAACAAATTGAGTATGGTACATGTAGAATAATAAATAGATATTTTTGAAACTCAATATCAGTATTTGTTCTTGCTTGCATGATTATTTCATCACAGATAAATTGATTGGAGAGAGGGTTTCAAAGTCTAACCTATGTATAGCACTTTCTTATAATTTAAGCTATTTGATTACACTAGATTTTTAGTAAAGTACGTTTTATTAATTCAACTGTTCAGGATTTATAACATTATATACTGCTGTTTCGAAGGTTTTGAAAATTATGTAAATAGGTTGGCCAGTTTTCAATTTTAAGTAATTTAACACGTATCATATTAGATTTGATACTATTTGAGAGAAATCTATATTTCAGAATGTTTCTGTTTGAGGGAAAACTCGTGAATAAGTATTGTGTGAAAGTACATTGCAACAATGTCTAAAATTGCAAGTAATATATAGAACACTTCATCTACGACGACACAAAATGCAGTTATTCGGTTTAGTAAGAAAAGATGGCTATTTATGGTGTAACAATGATATACGTCCTGTCAATTAAGTAAGAAAGAAACTAATGTGCTCAAAACAACACATATATCTTAGCCAGGAAAGTCGCTTTATTTGAGTGTAGGAAATAAAACTTTCTGATGTATCAAACAAGTGTTTGCAGTGAAAGAGTTAAAAGGTCCAACTGTATATATATTTTTCTTATTCATTTATTTAAGCCTCGACTTAAAAAAAACAAATTCCTTTTTATAGAGTTATAATTATGCACAATTGATTTTAGCAGATGGTAGTTGAAAGAAGGCTAGAAGCGAAGAAGAATGTGCCATTCTAGTTTACTTTCAACTTCCTTAAAGTCATCACATGCCCTTAACTCTTTCCTCCCTGAAACTTTAAATGGACAATTCCAGTTTCGATTTTTGTCTAGTCCATTTCTGGCTTTTAAGAGTTGTTTATGTCAATTTTGGCATTACTGACAAACAGTGAAGACCCTGATCAGAGGGCTTCTTTCGGAGCCCTCTGATCTGGGCCTTCACTGCTTGCACAGGACAAGTGTATTATTCACATGTACACTGTTTGAAATGACGCCTATAGGCGGGACTAGGGTTCAAAGGGTTAAAACTAGAATCAAACAATGGGGTAATAGGGTAATGGCAGATATTGCTATGCTTACCGTACCGGTAGAAACATCAATGTGTCCAAAGGGGGACGGCCAATATACCCTCATCAAAGCTAAACATAAAACATGTACTTTTCAGTTTGTTTGAACACATTGTGTAATAACTATCAAATGTAAGATTTTGACCACAAATTATAGATCTAAGGTTTATTTCTTAACATATGTGTTTCAACATTGACCATAAAAGGCGCGAAATGACTATTGTTTTGCCAAAAGATATTGTTAAACTCAATTCTCCTAATCTATTTAAAAAGTCCTTACGGTTATGTCATTGTATTTATTAAGTTAAAACAACACTTGGCCAACAAAATTACATGTGTTGGTGTCGTATCCACTTGTGGTCATTATAGTGATTTATTTGACGGTTTCTCTGAAAAGTGAGCAACTCTCGTTCAGCTTCACGTCATTACATGCATATAGCCATTATGTAGTTGTGTAAAAGACGAACATATCATATTGAAAAAAGTCAACGGCAGAAAGAGTTGTTATTGCATAATTATTTGCAGACCAGATAATTCTATGTGGTTAAAAAAACTGTCTGGTCCCTTTTTACAGCCTATGTACAGAATTGTTTATGTTTGATATGCATCGATTATCGTTACTCCAACATCCCTGTAGAAGACGAATTACCACATTATTTCATGGCCTGTTTCTAGTTTGGACAACAGGTAACTACTAAAACAGATTAAAAGTGAACGTTGCTAAATGAGCGATCTGCTTTACTTTCAGGTTTAACCTGCTTTATTTTCTCACCAAAAAAGGTACTGGATATACAGACTGCGTGCAATTTGTAAGTTCAATACTTCTTGACTGGGAATTATATGTATTAGTGTACGAATAATTAGAAGCGTAAAAGGGTATTTTATTGGATAAATAATGGAGTGGAAACAATGAACTCCAAAATTGTCGAATCTGAAGTGAAAAGAAAAAATAATCAGCATATCAATAAGTGTTTGTCTTGATTCCAGGTATGAATATAAATTATTAGGAAATCATTCAGACGATGAATACATTTAAAAGTAAAACAGGCTTTTGCCTGAGAAAATATCTGTTTTTCGATCTCTTTTTTTAAATATGGCATCATTCGTTTTAAATGTTTACATGATAAAGGAATCTAAGATCGGGCTGTCATAACAAGGTGGCTTCTTAGTTGTACGAAGAACATCGCGGTATGTGCATGTATAGACGCGTGTTCGTTACCAAGCATTAGTTTTATAAACCCTTTCACGCAGGAACTCAAAACAATCTACTGCGTGTTTTTGTCTGAAACTCGCTCTATTTAATTGTCTAAAGCATTTGGCTTAAAATATGTTTGACACAGATACAGTAAACCAAATGTCGTTCTGTTCATGCTAGCATACGATTCGATGGGTGTATAGTTGGATTTTGACCAGTGAGCTGTGACCTTTAGGACGAGTGCACCCGTAGAGGTAAATCGCGTCACAAACCATGGATTTGTGAAGGAGTTACCTACCTTCCATGGTATACAAGGGATATTGTGCCTTTTGTAACGAAAAAGAATTAATAATTTAGTAAGAGTAATAGGTAGCGTGTTATGTTACTTAAAAAAGAGTAAAAGGTTGTGATTCAATTCCAGTTAGTATTTATTTCTTTTTTATTACAATTATGTTTATGTGGTTTGCAAAAGTGCCTCTTGTCTTCTCTGTTTTCATGGGACAAACGTAGTACTAAAACGTCTCTGTACTCTTTCTAAATGCCAAGTATGTTCGTCGTTAGGACTCAATGTGTTAGGTCACTTAGAGATACATTTAATGTTACTTCATATAAGTTAAATGGGATTAAGATCAGACTCAGTGTGATTTAAAATCGCTTCTGCACTTATACCATTTCTACAAGCTACCTTGCAATTTTAGAATATTGACCCGGTGGTTTGGTCTTCCGCAACATCTTTAGTTTGAACAATGTGGTTATACAGAAATGTAATCAGAAATTGAATATATAAACTAGTTTAATACTGAACAAGTAATATGGGTTCATTTTGGTAATCAAAATGTTAGACCTATTTTAAAAATCAAGTTACAGTTTCAGCCCCAACTTACCCACACTTTAAAATGGTTGCATCTTCTTTAAAAAAAGTGCAGTCAAGGCTCAGCGCACTAAATCTATTTATAATTGCACTCGTTGTTGTTCACTGATTTAAAAACGCTATTTAACACAGTCAAAGAAACAAAAACGGATTTGTGGTTTTTCCTATATTTTTAAAGGCAAAAACGCGGTGAATTCATGTTTACAAATATTTGCAGATTAGAGCCGCCGAAACCAAAACAATTGAAAATATATATAATGACATTCATGGTGTTGATATTGAGTTCTAAATGTTATGTCGACTACGTTACAACTGATTCAAGTCTAATAATCTTATTGATATGATAAACGAATTCCAATGAGTTGTAAAGTTGAATTATTCTGTACCTTTAATTATTGAGAGAATTATCAACAATAGTTTATAAAAATCAATTTGAAGTATGTCAAATAATTGAAAGATTAATCACATGATTAAAAAAGTGATTGAAAGTAATTGTTGTTGTAACCGTCCCTCATTCCGCACACCCTTTTTTGTAATTGCATTATGACCGGTGTAGTGTATTTGATTTCCTTATTGGTTGTACATGTATGTTACCAATGCGTCAATTGCTCTGTAAAATTATAACATTTTAATAGAACACAACAAACAGTGTAAAACGTTCTGACGTTTGAGCCATTCTGTTTGCAAATGCAAGATGTGTTTTGTTCGTAAAGGTTAATGACTCAAATCAGGGCGTAATGAATGCATGATTGGCATTTCAAAAGTCAACGTCCTGCGTAACTGCAGTATGGCTGGATTTGTAAAGACATTAGCAAACGTCAAAGTGTTCTATTAAAGAGCCGCAATTTTGAAGTTATTCAATTATACAAAATTTGTGTTTTCAAAAGATTACCCTATCCTGTGTTCATTGTACAATGCTTGTTATATTCATTGTCATGTGTAATTATTTTATAACGAACAAGTGTCATAATACTGATAGTTACGTATCGTAATGATTGGCAAACTGTTTTGAATCCTGTGCAAATACCGCATTTCACGGGTAAATATAAAACGTCCAGACACTTGGATCGTCTAAATTGGAGCTATTAATGCTTGTCTCACGAAAATGTCGCGGGACTAAATATTATTCTCACTGGTGTAGTTATGTTTTGTTTATAAGTTCTTGTCTATAGCTAACAATGAGTTCAATAGTCGACTGATCTAACGGGTCTACCAATGAAAGAAGAAAGAAATCACTGGAATTATCAGGTTTGAGAATAGACATGAAGCTATAACGGGATATATTGATACATGTACAATCTAAAGCGAAACAAATACATTTAGAGTATGAACATGCAAGTAGATGACTGTTCAAAGATCTCTGATGATATATCTTACAGTTGTGAAAACATTAGTCTTTAGCATTGAACTCTTTCAACACCATATACTTGTTTAAAATATACTTATTTCATTAGCAACCAGTGTAGACCCAGATCCGAGGGGTTTTATAGGAGCCCTCTGACCAATGGCTTTGCTGTTTGCTAATTTACAGCAGCGTTTATTTAACTACACTGAATTCTAAGTAGACTGGTTAATGGTTTGGTAACTAAAATGCAGGTATACACAAGGGAATCTAATTACACACAATAGTTACTTAGTGTTTCTTAGTTAAACTAATCAAAGCGCAAATAAATAGATCTAAAATTGACAATGCCTTGTTGACGGCTCTTTTTTCCCCATTCAGATTTCTCAAATATATTTGAACATGATCAGACGCCAGTTAACCCGACATCTAACAGGCTCCAATTGTTTGCAATGGTGATAAGATAATTCAGTAAAATTATTTTACTGGTATGAAATACGTCTTCTCCGTCATACAAGTTCTCCATATTTTATTTACATAGTTATTGAAAAGAGCAGCGCATGATAGAAGAACTCTTAGATATTCAACATAATTTCTATCCTAAGGCGTTAATTCTTTTTATGAAACCACTATCTTCTTGAAGTCTTCAACCTAGGCCGATCATATACAGTAAAACCTCTCTTAACTGATCACTTAAACGAATTCAGTGTATAAAAGACAGGTGACAGCTTAAATCAAGGTGACAGTAACACAAAGCTTGCTTTAAGAAGACGTATGCCTTTAAAGCCTTATAATAAACACAATTAAGTTTGCGTAATAGAGAAAGTTTTGCTGTTTTTCAGAATATTTTTGAACATGTTTACAAAAGATATATTCAATGGAGAAAACGTTATTCTTTCCCAATAAACGCGTTTACGCTAAAACTTTTATTTGCAGTGCAAACAATTTGGAGCCAGATCAGACTCCAAACTGTTTGTCACTCAGATAAAAAAAGATAGAGAAACATGTCAAAAGGTTGTTATTTCCTACAATTTAGTGTTTTGCGTTTGCGTTTCGTTTGCGTAAAAACGGGGAAGAATAACGTTTTCTCCACTGTAATCTGATGTTTTGAATCTCCTTGTTATCTCGGTTGTAATTACCGGGCACACCAGATAGTCTAATTTAATTGAAAGATTTATGGACTTGTAGATTTGCTGATATGATTGGATAACAAGTTGTACGATTTCAGTGAAGGTTTGATAGACAATCGTGAGAGGTTTACATTTCATTGATTATATACCAGTTAATTTAGCTCAGAACAGCTATTCAGTCGATAATGTACATGTATGCTTATTTATACCTTAGAAAAGACGTTATTCTGATTGCTGATTACAAATTCATCATTTTCAGTTAAGAATTAATTTAAATATAGATTTTCTTATTTGACTAATATGAGACCGGCGCACATGTCCTATTATTACAAAGACATACCAGGGCCTCAAAACAGAATTCTTTATGCTATAAAATGTTTTATCAGTCAGAATGGGAGTTACTGCTGATACTATTTAGCCTTTTCGTGTATTCGCTCGGGAGTAAACAATGACGTAGACTACAGTACTGAACCTTATTAAATTAAATTGATAATCGCAAGCAAATTGCCATCGAATTGCCATCGAATTGCCATCGAATTGCCATCGAATCGCGCGCTTCAAAAAACAAATCCTACATTTGAATATTTTAACGCGAATTTTCCGAAGCGGTTGTGACAAAAATGGAATCGAAAACAATAACGAAGGCATATTTGCGAACATTTGTGAGATACACCATTCAAGAAAACTTACCCGAGGGTAAAGTTAGTACTTTGAATCGCAAGCGAATTGCCATCGAATTGCAAGCGAATCGCAAAAATTGTTTATTTAATAAGATTCAGTACTGACTAACTATTGCATGCACTCATGATCTTCCAAGATTGTTACACCAAACTGTTTGATAATCGGCGTAGTAAAGGACTATATTGGCGATTCATATATTAATATATAATTTGTTATATGCACAGTGTATTCCACACACTATCAACGGCACTTTATATTATATTCATTTGTGATAAAAGTAATTATTTCCACTTCGCAGTTTTTTAAATCTTCAAGAAAGGCTGGAATAGATTCGTTTGAATATAAATTCATTTTTGAGGCCCTTTTTCCGAGACAATTGAGTTATAGCACACAATGATACAAATATAACAAAAACAAGGTGCGTGATTGGATTTGGAATTCCATTTCTTCGTTTGCAGTGTCAGCTCATCAACATACAAATTTAACTGAGTGAATACTTTCCTATGGTCTATTTTTTCCAGGTCTGGAAGAGACACTAGTCCTAGAATGGCAACATCTAGTACTTCTGTTGCCGCCTGAGTTAAAATCATTTAAACATTTTTTATCCTAAGTATTTCGTCTGGTATTTATGAGACTGTATCATTTTGTGTCCAAATCAGAGGCTTAGTTACTCATCCAATTTGTTGAAAATTCGAATGTGCTTGGGAAGCCAGTTGAGCGAGGGAATGAGAAACTCACCTTTCGGGTGACATAGGCGACTAAACTTAACTTTACAAATAATTTGGATCCAGATTTACCCTTTGCCTGCTGGTCGCGACTTTATTGGTTTTTGCAAACAGTTTAGATCCAGATCAGACGCCGCGTAACGCGGCGTCTGATCTGGATCCAAACTGTTTGACACTCTTCTTTAGGTTTCTTTACTTACCTTACGAAATGTATAAATCTAAATTAAACAAACTTTGCAGACGACAATTTCGAAGCAGACGACATAATCGCAGTATAAGGGTTAAACACCTCGGTACATAACGTTTGAACATCAAACTACTGGCAACTCGTATTGAGACTTCTGTAGCCATACAGTGGAGAATACATTATTAATTGCTAGTAATTGTGTTTATGCTAAAACCGCTGTTATTTCCTTTAGTTTCAATTTTATAGAGTTTTGTTAAAACGAGACAAAATAAGAATTTCTTCATTGTACCTATATCTAACTTTTAAACCAACATGCAGGCATCAATATCAATGTAAATATAATTTTTACTCTTGGTTATTTATAGCAGAGGGTGCAATTTGGCAGTGAAAAGATTAAATAGTATAGTCTTACAAACGAAAGATTTTGAATGTACTATAGCCATAGGACCCTTAATAGAACAAGATAGGCCAAACGCGCTGTTATGCAAATATCATTGTTTCGCAACTAAAGCACTTCTCTGGCAGACATCTGAATTATTACAAAAAAATATTTTAGAACTTAATGCGTCTAGACAAAAAGCATTAACTATTATTAGTGCTCAGTTCCAATAGTAATCTAGAGATATATAGAAGTAGACTTATCTTTTGAAAAGCTTGGGGTTGTTTAGGAGTAATATGAGCTGAATAAAAAATGGTAGTCAAGCAAGTGTGTTAATTCATCTCCTTTTTGTCTACATAACGTAATCTTAGAATCAAAGTTGTTTGAGATTTCTTTATGCTAGCTCCGATTGATTCGACTAATTGTTTATAGATCCAAAGTTTTTACATCCTGAGGTCTGTATGAATTGGTTATGAACTTCGGAGGCATACTGTGGTCGTTCAGATTCTTGGTGACGTTGACGTTGTGCATCATTCAAATGTCCAATGACCTCGACGTTGGTATCCAATTATCAAGTACATGTACTTTATTATTGTATTAGTGTCGCAGTGCCGTAAAACCAAACCCATCTGTATATCCAGCGCCCGTGCAAACAAAGGTTAAGATTTTTGCGTTGAGGTCCGTTTTTGGTCTAAGTACAGTGGAGAATCTGTTATTCTTTCCCAATAAACGCGTTTACGCTAAAACTATTATTTGCAGTGCAAACAGTTTGGAGGCAGATCAGACGCCGGGTAACCCGGCGTCTGATCAGGCTCCAAACTGTTTGCCACCAAGATAAACAAGAATTATCAGAATTGTCCAAACGTTGTTCTTTTCTACGTTTTAGTGCTTTGCGTTTGCGTACGTTTGCGGTTAAACGGGAAAGAATAACAGATTATCCACTGTACTAGGGTCACGAAACATCAATGCTTATGCGCCTGATTGAATACAGCCTTTTGCATTCCTGTTTTGTTCCAGTCCTTTGAGTTCATACTCTGAAAATGTTTGCATGTAGATCAGTTATAGATTGATAAATGTCTGCTTTCATGGCCAAGCATCGAGTCGGAAATCCGTGTGTTATATAAAAAGTTTTGCCTTAAGAAGGAGTAATAATAACTGTGAAACAATTTGAATACATGTACTGAATCCGAAAACACTTGCGCCTGATCGAGATCTAAACTGTTTGTAAATATCAAATGTTGTGACATTGATGGTAAACGAATACACCCTTATCATTCTGTTTATAACAGTATACACTTGAATCTGTCGTCGGCAATGTTAATTTTGAATAACCCATGTTTACGTTTAAGATACATAAAGACGAGTTTACATTTACAAACTCATGTCACGATCTGCAAGCAAGAGTTCAATCTCAGCCCATCGTTAAATTGTCAATACATAATATTTTAAGATGTGATTTACGGTCCAAACTTAGAACATTACCAGATAATGTAATGCAAAATGCGTATAGCAAATATTGTCGATTAAGGTAGCTGTTTACGATCGATACTGCAAGCGGATTTTTCTAATTAATTGTCGTGATTGATGATTTTCCCCCCAATTTTATAGCTGACGGATGAAAATGGTACACATCCCATCAGAATATGCTAATTTTCAAAAACTATTTTAATTTTTTACGATTTTATAAGAACATTTAAAAAAAATTCAAACAACGATATCAAAGCCATCTTTATTTGTAACATGATTAAAATTGCCCAAAATACTCTTTATAAACATATCTAGGTATCAGTGTCTCAGGTTTTTAATATACCGCTTCAAACCTTTGTTATGTAACATCAAAGTTTTTTTACGGTTTAAAGTCGACCACTATTACGTAACGCTTTATAACGGACCACTGGAGCTATTTATACAATTTCAGAGACACAGTTTCCTCGGGGAGATAATACCCTTTCATCTGCTTTAAACCGCACGAAAATCGAACCCCAACTGCGAAAGTTAGGGGTGTTCAAAAATACCGCTTGCTTCAAATTATGTAATGCCGGAAACTTCAATTAACTGACTGATGTGTCAATTAGGCCCTCGTGACCGCCCGGTATTCAACTAAAACCATCTTTTTCAACAAATAACATGACCCAGCTTATGATCAACCATTTCGTTAAACTCCGCCCCAAATTAACAAAGCCAATCATATAAAAATAACGATTTTAATACCGTAAAAGTCGTAAATCACCTCTGACAGCTTCGGAATAAACCACCTATCTAGTCACGTAATCTACGCAATTGAGGCACCCAGCGGGGATTCTGACGCGTGATTTACCGGTACAATGTCCGAGAAAGCGTTTGTTTGAGCAAGAGAGAATTTGGTAACTTGTAGAAAATACCTTTATCTATCAGGATTTGTAAAAAAGTATAAAACGACTATTTTACCATTTATTTCGTAAAACGCTACCTTAATGTCGAATGTCAGTCTTTGTGTATGTTTACTATAAAATAAATTTGTATCTAGCATTTATGTGAAATTCGTTGTTTGAGTCTTGAACATATACTGATTACTGCCACATAATGTTCTCGTACCGTCTATTGAAACATGTTAGAAATTACCACGTCTAGACGGGGCAATCTAGCTCAATTAGTAAGCGTCTGTTTTATAAAAAAACACAGAACTGTCAAAAGATAGGCAAATGCTTAATGTAGGACCAAAGTACATTAGATTATATTTCAAAATCCAATACATCACACGCGTCTGACTGTACAATGTATTAGAATGTTTAAGTTTGTGCGTTTACGTTATGTTGTTGCAATGACACGTTTATTTTAGTATTCACAAATGCCTCTGAGGTTGTTCTATAAAATATCAATATGTTATCCTTTTCAAAGCCAAATTGATCGTAGTCTGAATATATTTTGCGGCAAATATTGTGTATGCTTTAACACTGTAAAAATGTACAAGTGTGCAACACATTCATATTTCAACTATTTAGATTCCGTTTCAATTCACTCAAGAAATATGGATACGAGAGTAAAAGACAGTTCTTGATCGGCATCTAATTTGAATACAAACGGATCGCAAATACGGCAGTTGTCGCATATTGCGATGTAAATGGTTTTCCAAGGTTTTATTGGTCGAAAATGTTGAATTTGTATACATGCTTAAACATTTTAAAGGGTATTGAATACAGCTCGTGTAGTCTACGAGATGTTGTCGGTTTATGTCAACATTAATCGTCATTTCTTTAAATTATACACACCGCTTGTACACTCTGGTAACAATTATTAAAATAAGTGTCTGATATATCAATTCTGAGAACAGCGGCTGATGACAACTTGTGGCAGACTAGACAAACACTGACTTGACGTTTAGAAGCTCAAATCAAACATATATATTTAGATCTATGGTACATACTTCAAGCCAAACAATGACGCCGCTAGTAAATTCTGATACATGAACGTTTGTGTCATTCGATATAAGGCGTTCTCTATTTTGACTCATTAAACAGATGTTCAAACCAACATTCATGAAACAAACACTGAACCCAGCTTTATTTCCTTGCATATTGCTCTTTACTATACCAGATTTGCAACTATTTTGCATCTTTATCTTAGTGGCGCCTGATATATTTTAATAGGGTTTGACCCTAAAGTGAAGGAATCTTAACCCTTAGCCTGCCAGTCACGACTATAGCTCCATATGCAAACAGCTTGGATCCGGATGAGACGCCGAGTAACTCGGCGTCTCATCCGGATCCAAGCTGTTTGACACTCGGACAACATTTTCAGCAATTTTGAGCAACTTTGAAGCACTTTGAAACTGGAAGCAGACGAGAAATATAGCAGACGACAATTTATTTGGCGGGCTAAGGGTTAAGATAAAAAATGTTCTAGAGCTTTTATTTTAAATAATTGAAGATAACAAATGTAGAACAGCCGATATTGTAGCAAGTGAACAGTTACTCGGAACTGTTTGCAATAAATCGCTTTCACTACAATATAGATCATCAGAGGGTTAGGCTTAGACTACTCAAGATTAGACAGATTGTGATGGAACTAATTCAATCAGTGATGTAGTAATTGTGTTTCTTGCGGTTGGAGAGCAAATGACTTTGACGCGCTGGAAAGCTTGGTATTAAGTAAATGCATTATATTATAGAACCCCTATTCATATTATTTAAATTAAAGCTGATATAGAAAGATGGTTTTAGCAGTAGAATGTTTTGAAATAGCATTACATCTTTTACAAAATAGGCTTGAAAAATTGCCATTTGAGATAATTAACTCTTTACACGCTAGCAGCGGAACCATATTAACCATTGGAAACATTTCGGATCCTAATGAGACGCTGTCAAACCGTTTGACACTTTTACCCTTTTTTTTAGATAAAATGTAGAAAATATTATTTTTGAATACTTTGAGAAGTCAATGTTTACTCCCAAATAAATTACCCAGAAATACAAAGAGTTACTTATAGGTTCAGAGGGTATTTTAAAAGCTAAAATCTTAATTTCCATAAGAAATACTCTTTTGCTATTTCTCATTAGAGTATATCAGTAGTAACACGATATAATTTGCTGCTGCAATGAGTAAGAAGATGTTGGACTTCTTCAGTTCTCACCCTCTTGTCGCGAGCCCTTAGGCCCGTTTCATAAAACTGCGTACGACAAATGATGTCGTAAGTCAGATTATAATAGTCTCAATTATCTTTTATTTCTCCATCTAATCCTGTCTTGTGACATCTCTTTTGAGTCGTCTTGAAAAGGAAAGGATTCGATAGAGAAATCAGAAATTAAATGTATTTTAAAATGTTGGCTTACCACCGATTTTGTTGTACGAAGTTTTATGCAACGGGCCCCTAACTACGAAATGATTTACGAAAGAATTAAACGTGCATTATCTTACTTCGAGTACACTGATTATTTGCAAACAACTTGGATCCTGTTCAGAAGCATTAAAAGTCCGTTTAAAAGTCGATGTTGTTTCTAATCCCTAAAGCCAAGCAAAAGTTGAGACGACGAATTTTCACAGTGGATGAACATTTAACGGAAGGAGGATTAAATTTTAAACACTAATAAGACATCGACTACACTCACTATAGCCTGCTTTCACTCTGCGACTGGTCTTTCATCTTCGTACAGTCGAACGTGTGCTTATTGCGTTTTAAAGAGAGATTACCGCTAACTACGGGAAAAGATAAAATAACCCGTATTCCTTTTGAACTTTTCTGCTTATTATTTGTACCAAATTGAGCTACCATCTGTTCTAAAGACTGGTATTTAATATTATCGTAAACAGAAGTGTGAATGTATCAGGATTAGAGTAACAAAACGTGTTTGGGTTGCGAGCAGTCACTGACTGGCTATCAGTCTAATAAAGGCAATTCGGTTTTTACTATGCTTTCCTCTTTGGTTGTGCGACGACAGACAGGGCTTAGCACTACATGATGATGTATCTTTAAAGCCGTCCTTAACCGGGAGAGTTATGTCGGATTTTCGTGTTTTGTTTTTTCTCTCCCTCGCTGTCGTACCCTAGACACTTCCATGTCTTACAGTTACTCGTAACTACAGACTAGTCGCTTAAGTACAATTTGACCGTTGCCATAGTGGGTTATTTTTAACACGGGCTTGAATGTTTAATTCTTTCCCATGTTACTAATGATCTTGTCATAGAATTTTTGCTAAATGTTTTACATGTATTTACTTACTGTGCTGGCGGTCTTTTTGATTGTGAGGTTGTGGAACAGGGTTTATATTTTATGTACACTGTTTGTCTTTATAGGTGAATATAGGAGATAAGTGTGAGGTTGGGCGCCCCTAAACCCAGGTTTAACCCCCCAGTGGTTGTTAATAATTAATTAATTTATAGTTGGTTATTGATTGCTACTGACCGTACCAAGGCGGGCTCCTATGTTCACTTTGCTTTATGTTTGTCTTGCGTGTTGTTTTCTATTTAGTGTATAGATGAAGGAATGGTATTGCGTGTGTGTGTGTGTGTGTGTGTGTTTGTTGTGGTATGACTGTGTGTGTGTGTTCTGCTTGAGAGGTGGGTGTATTGTTTGTGTTACGTTTCCTGCTTGAGTCTTTCGTATTTATTTGAACAAAGAGGATAATAATTAAGTACTTGCGACGTGAACGACATTTTAATTGTTTTGAATGATATAATTATTTCAAGTTAACGACACGTGTATTAATACATATAAATAGCATTTAGCAAGAGCATTACCTTTAAATGTAAGCTACTTACAAGGTTTCCTCGGCTAAGTTTGTTCGAAAACAAAACAAACCAACAACGTCGAGCAATCGCAATAATACATCGTCATTAATTTGAAATATAGTTTGTTATAACCGAGTGGAATATCTTTCCCTTGTTGATTTCATTTTGTATTGTGGAATGTATATACAGTTGAAATCCAATAACTCGAATCCGCTTGAGTCGAACTGATTAAGTACGGGTTACAGGTAGTTCGATTTAAGCGATTTCCAAATATCGAGTTTATACATGTACCATATCAGTTTCTGTGTGTTTGCCGATTTGACCATTAGCAAGTAGCTGAACTATTTGTCAGCTGGTAAAGTACAGAAAATATCATTTAAGTTTTAATTAGCATTGTTTGATGCGGCAACATAGGTGGCGAGTTTATAATGTAACTATGCAAGCTAATACATATATTAAAACATCAATAGAGATATCATTTCGGAATTTTCAAATTGAATCATTTTAATGATTCAAATGACACAACGAACATTTTTTATCATAAATCATTTGCATTTGCATATTAGACGGTTTGTATTTGTGCTTGTCACTATCAACGTTTTCTTTTGAATTTCATAAAATTAATGAATTCAAAAGGATATTTATTTTCTCATTAAAGTTATTTACGGTTTTCATCCGCATGTCATTTGTTATTTTGTGTCGTTGATAAATTTAAAGGAGATTAAATAATAATTGAAAGTATCAAAAGTGATTTAAGAATATTGATTGTGTTGAATTTGAAACAATTGTGTAGACTGTCTATAATCGGCCACTGAAAATAAATAAAATTACTGAATGTAGATAATTTTTCTGTAAATATTAATATAGAAAATGGTTGATTTTGCGATATTTGAACACTAGAGTAGCAGTGCCATGTCTTTTGTGTCTTTCCTAGTCACCACAATCGGATATAATTGGTAAAGTAGAAAAATATTTGCATTTGATACATCAATGAGTAGCAAATTTGTTTAGCGGAACTTTGGGTTTCCTAATTGAATCAAGCCTTACCCACCTGGGTATAACTTCTTATATTAATTTGCAACAGGAAAATTAATAGTTCCTAATTAGTAAAGAGTTTGTTAACGGTCAATTCCCAGTTTTTAAATAAATGAGTCGAGGACAAACTGTGTTTTTGTTTTAAATTAGACCCGCTTAAAATGCTTTGGTTATTTAATATGATCTAAAATGTTTGACAGGTTGAATGTTTAGATTGCTTGTTGTACAATTAATTCAGGTTTTTTTTATGGAAAACGCATTCCAATGGAATTTATCAATTTGATTTGTTGTGATTGGCTCAAACGACCAAATTGACGGCATTTACCAGTGTTTTAAAAGTCGCACATGTAACCATTTAAAATCTAGCAATTAGAATACTGAAAAAGATTTATTATTTTGTCATATTGCAATTTGTACCGCAACCCCAACCCTCTTCAATGTAAAACCAATACTTTATTGTACGATTATGTCCATAAAATTATTTCCTTTGACATTTAGTAATTGAGTTTTCTGTTAAATTGTATTTAAGGAGATAGCATTTATCAAACTGCCTTGCTGAATTAGATTAAACTTGTTTTAACAGTACCAAACATGCTAACGATAAAAAATTATTAAAATATCGATCTGTAATTCTTCAAAGTAAAGGATTGTTTGCCGAAGAGCCCAACATGTGTACTTAGTTTAGACATCGAATTGTTTACAAAATATACTTGAGGAATTATACCTGTCTGAGCTACTAAAATCAGTTCAATGTACTCAGAATCCTTCAAATTGGTAATCAAATTTATTTTCTAATTTGAAATAAATTGTGTTGGCGGTTGATTTTGTAATTCAATCGGAAATACCAGTGTCGCCATCAATTACAATGCTATCAAAACGGTTTGATAAGTTTGTTAAAGTCAACATTAAAGTCAATAGCAATTTCACCTACCAGAGATTGGTCTTTTTGTTTTGTTTACTTTGGGGTGTCAAAAGTAACGTTCATAATAAACATTTGTGTTTAAGAAACTGTCTAATACAGTGTCTACCAGATATGAGGTCACCTTACACCAAATATTGTTTTCGCAAAGTTTTAGTTTTTTTAAGAAATGCTGCTGATTATATAATTGTGATAACTTTAAATTACAGACAAATATTGTTTTGTTGTAGATGTGATATATCGATGACTTCCCAGGAATGATATATGTATCCAAACTTATTTTACCGAAACAAATTTCTTTTGCAAATTAACTGTTACATCACTAATGCAAGTTTTAAAGCAAATAGTCGAAGAGGATTATATAACTTGCGTTTGCCAATTGGGTATCTCTTTAAGTAAATTTAAAGAGGGATATATGACTTGGAATATGCATCAACAACTATTAAATGTCAGAGCAATACACTTTGCAACGTAGTTACTATATATCATTATTATTCTATCTTTTTCACCATGTTTGTAAGTGCGTTGTAATGAAAACTGAGCTATCTGACCAGTATTTGGTTTCTCGGCCTGTTGGCTTAACACCAATTCTTTGATCGTCAATAAAAACGGAATATCACCACAGTGTTTGATCCGGGGTCTTGTATCATTCTCGTCGGTTGTGTAACCCAGATCTCACGAGAGGCGTAGCTAAATTTATTTTGCAATATACAGGTGAAAGCTATAAGCAAGATGAAATTAAAACAGATAGCTCCCAAAAGCAGCAGTCACTTGATTTGAACACGATAGAGGTCGTAATAGAGACGTGTAACTGTATAGCTTAATTATTTGTTCATTATCAAACCAATTAAATCAAAAGCTGCTTGCCTAAACTTACAATTATACTAAATAATATATATTAACAAATCTAAAATATTCGCTAAGATTTCATCGCTACAGCACCATGAACAAATTTTGATATGTATTTCCATACAAAGCATCATCAAGAGATATGAATTTGCTAGAAATAAAAACAAAACATGTCATTTTCTCGTGGAAACGTATTACCGTAGGTATATAGCCAATTAATCCTTACTTTTAACCTATTTTACATACAAGTATATCAACACGTTTACGCCTGTAATTTATTCACACGGAGAAAATTCTTCTACTTCACACGCCCATGCATGACCTATCCCTTCTACATGTATTATAACATTCATGAAGACGATTATATGGCGGTACAATCTTCAAAGTAGGTCATTAACTACTATGTACTGTGTACCGATTTTTATCTCTGATGTCAATACGTCCACAAAAATAATGTTTAATTTAAAATGATGTCAAAGAAAGCCTCAGGGTTAGATTTTGTCTTACTTGATTTCAACATTGACGTGTAATCTCACATATAATCATCAGTTTGAACATTGTATTCTGCAGTGAATTCTTAAATTAGTTGGTTCTTTTTGCATTTTGAACGGTGATGATGCGAAACAGTTTAAACCCTGATCAGATGCAGTTTTATTCGATAATTGATCTAGATTCAAACTAATTGCAAATTCAGGATTGACAGATTTGGCAAAGAAGGGATAAATGCTGACATAAGGAAGATTGGCGTAAGCCGATAAGTAAAGCTCATTTGCCACCGTTGTCGGAATCTAGAGGAAATGTGATTAAAACCAAGTACTATTCCAAAAAGGAAGCAGCTCGACGGAAACTATTTGTTATTTAATAGTTGAGAAGACGTTATTCTGTCCCGTTTCAACGAAAACGAAACGCACACCCATTGTAATTAAATTAAAAAAAGGGAATAACACTGTATATTTTTTATAATCAGAGTTGCAAGCATTTTGCAATTTAAATACTAGTTTTAGATCAAACGATTTCATTTGGAAATAACAACGTCTTCTTCTGAGTACCATATTGTCGATACTCAATGTAAATTATTTCCTGCTAGGGGTATTTCAGTGTAACACAAAGTCAGCACTGTCAACATTACAGTAAGACCTCTATGTTATAACTATCCGCAACAAGACTAATTGATAGTGGTATGTACACATTACTCTTAAATACTTCCATTGTCAAAATATTGTGAGGATGTTATCCCTTCAACGCAATATTATCGAATACTTCAACACTGTTGTATGCTGCAATATCGTTTGAAATTTTGATTTAAGGCAGTATGACGGATGCCATCCCAAAACGTGTTTCAAACAGAAAGGTACCTCACCGGATGCCGTATTTCGCGGCGTCTGATCAGGATTACACATGTTTGCAAATGTGCATTTTGGCGAATTTGACAGTAAAAGGTTTTAGACATTAAAAACCTGGCTTGACTTACAATGTTAATGAAAGTCAGGCGCTTAGACATATTTACTTAGGATTTATGTATTTCAAATATACCAATATCAATGACCTCGGTCGGGTTTGAATCCGTGCAGAGAAGGCAAACATAATAAGAAACATGTGTACTACCTATGGGACACAGTGCAAGACAGTCCCATATATTGCATCGTGGGCACAACTGGGTTTATCCTATAAGTATTATATGTGAAGTATATGGAGAGAAGTTTGATAGTATAAGTAGAAAAACGATGGAATAAATTGATCAACAATTCAGTGATTCACTGTACGTACAGCAATCGGACATACGCTTCAAAAGCCGACCTGTTCCGTACTATGCTGGTTCGGAACAAGTCGGCGTTTTGAAGAGAGTGGCTAATCGCTCTCTGTAGATTTTTGACATTGACCGTCATTGAACGATATCAGAAGAGGTCCTAAACCTGAAGCAGTAGCCTGCCTCAAACAGTTCATAACAAACTTCAATTTGCAATCGAATTTGATGGATGTTTTTGCAATTGCCATTTTCTAGACTTCATTACAGATGAGGATGGCCTTACAATCACTTAAACGGGTAACATCACTGTTTTCCAAAGTAGCACATGGTTTTCTTCGTCATTGAATACAATATGCTGAGTCTGACAAATTGGTTTGAACATTTAGCACTTGTAGTGGTGATCTGTCTGTTTTAGTTGTCTGCAACGATTCTTGAAGACTGATGGTTTTTGTTTGTTTATGTTTAAAAACGTAATAAAAGGTTCTAAAACACTGATGTCTGATTGTTTCATGGTGTTTTAACTGTTTGCAAAGGTATGATGAAGTTGTCAACCAAGTGTTACATGTTAATTTCTGTTTCACAGCATTTCCTCATTTGTCGACTCTGGACGAACTTTTCGCACTGATCATTTCTCAAGACAGAAATTGCGCATTTAATCGATTACAGTTTAAGCTCTGAGTGAAGAACTTGACAAATTCTTTTTAAACTGACTTCTTAAAAATATTATTGAAATCGTGTAGTGTTAAGGACAAGTGGAAGCTGACAACAAGTCGAAACTAATGTAAAAATACACTGTTCACATTCTGCGTAAAGTTTGTCCTATACCAAAAATTCATTCTTCTTTTAACTATTTGACATAACATTTGCACAATAAAACTTTCTAACAACAGAATAGCGACATGCCCATGTTTTGTTGAATAGGATATAAACTTTTAATAAACATAAGTCTACCTTAAACGTCAAGTAAAGCCCAAACTATCCTTATTCATTTCAAAGCCGATAATCTACATTAATATGTTTTTTTTCTGTTATGAAGAAAATGACAATCAAACATTTTGATCGCGATAGGACGCCGACTGTTTTGATGTCAGCTGTTGATAACAATATTCCATTTAAGTCGCGATTAGCGGATGCAGCTTGGATCCACAATGGGAGTTCATAGAGTGGAGAATATTTATTTCCCATTTAAACCAATCGAAACGCAACCCCATTGCAATAAAATGTAGAAAATAACAAGTGTTTGGCACTTTTGAGAGTTCTTTTAAACTAAATAGCAAACGGTTTAGAGCCTAGTCAGACGCCGGGTTATCCGAGATCTGATATGGCTTCAAATTGTTTGCATTGTAATTATTGTTTTAGCGTAACCGAGTTTATTGGGAAAGAATAACGTGTTCTCCACTGTACGTATTCTCAGGCTGGCGACTAAGCTAGGCTAAACTCACTATAAACAACAATGCGTTATATGCTTGCTATTAGGTGATCTGATAAGTTTTCCGATCCTCAATTAAATTAAATATATACATTGTATATTTCGATGGTATTAAATGGTCACAATTTCTGCCAACAATATTTTCATTAAACATTCTCGTCTGCATCTTTATGGCCCCGCAAACCTTATTCAATGGCATGTTTGTGCATTGTATGTCTGTATATCTGTCTGTCTGTGTACAGATTTTAATTTTGGCCATAACTATGGAAATAAATGTGACATAGACCAAATATTTGACCCGTGTACTCAACTCAAAAAGCTCTTGAATTGAGCATGATGGAGTTGAGTCATGTTCGCCAAATTTCACGATCATTTAGGCGTCAACTAGGCTGAATTTAACTTTGGTAAAAAATATAGAACTACATAAGAATGACATTTTATACTTGGCCCTGTACTAAACTCAAGAAACGCTTGAGTATAGTACAAGATGATTCATTTTCGACACAGGACAATTTCATTTTGGGGGTCATTTAGAGGTCAAGTGGGCCATAAGTGTGGTACATCATTGTTGGCTAGTGTACTCAACTTAATAAGCTTAAGTTCAGTACTTATTTGGTAATTTACGGAAAAGATTATTTAGAGACCTTGGGCACATGAGATAGCATTGTGTTTTATAAACACACCTTGTTATATAGTATATTCTGTCGAACTTTGGTATCTTGAACTATATTCATCCTAGTTGTGTCGTATTCATTCTGTAGAATTTCATTATCTCGATATCGCTTAAGTCGATATATCATTATTTCATAGATAAAACGTGGCTAAGCCACGTTTTAACTTTGAAATACAGATATATTTCACTTTTAACTTAGGATATACTAATAAGGATATATTCTACTTAAGCGAGTTCGAGATATTAAACTGTGACTTGTACGTTAACAGAATGTACCTGATCATTAACGTAAACTGTTATGGTTTACTTTCAGATAACTAGTTATATCAGGAACCTTACTCATTGTTTTATTTGCAAATGCATGTCATGTCGATATGGCAAGATAATGGTTAATTAAGACTGCTCTCAGATTTTATTTAATGGCCATTTTCATTCGTTAAAAGTATTTAATTTCCGGTATAATCTCGTGAAACGATTCATCACCTGATAGCTCAAAGTAGTTGATCTGCTCTTCGAACAATAATGTTCAATGTGTATGCGTGACATGAAATGACACTCCTGGATTTGAGCGGACATTCCTGATTAAAGAACAAATTACTTGCTAATCAGAAAATGGTGCATTTCAAGGAACCATTATACACTTGCCTGACCGTATTTTGTTTTGCAAACCGAGTTTCCTGAGCACGTTTAACCCTTTCACTGCTCAACTTTTCGTGAGATATTTACCCCTTCACCGTTTCATTGTCGTCTGCTTCCAGTTTGAATTTTGCAATATCCTTTTAAAGTAAAGTTTAAGACAGTATTACTGACACAATTTCGATACGAGTGACTAACAGTGTGTATCCTGATCAGACGCCGCGTTACGCAGCGTCTGATCAGGATCCAAACTGTTTGCGAACGCGCTTTATGGAGTCATTGAGAGTAAAAGGGTTAACTATTGGTAAGCATACTTCAGAATTGCAAGTGCCAAGAGCAATGGTTTAGCTCAAAATAACTGAACCATTAGCCGCAGTCGCTGCCTCACCCACAGCATGACTTTTGGAGGCCGTTCCGATCCTTATCAGGATTCAAACTGTTCGACATTTAATTACAATATTTGTTAAGTCAAAAATGAAATATACCTAAAGTTTTAATTTGCAACAAAAATACAAGTGTTTAACATTGATTACGGCATGGCAATATAAAGGGGTTAGAAATCAAGGAGTTACGTTTATTTGTCTTTTCTGATTCATAACTATTTTACTTTTAACCACATCTCATAGTTGTCGACCTGTCTGCTGAGATAATGTTGCCTGCACTATTGTTTCATGGCCAGATAGAAGGCACACAAGTGATGAAATCATATCGCAATGAGTGTTGAAATGTTTGAATCTTGATCAGATGCCGTACCAAGTTACGTCTGATCATGATCCAAACTGTCATATATTTTAATATGTTTCGATATCAGTTGCAAATTGTTTGGAACACGAGCAGACGGTGAGTTACCCGGTGTTTGTGCTTGCTTCAAACTGTTTGCAATATACATCACGCTTTTGACATCAATATGTATACTGAAAGTTAATTATAATAACGTTTTCACCCTGTACGAGTGTCTTTGTTACCTGTAAATAAATAAGTACACCATCATATAAAATGTCCATATGTGTTTATCATGTCAAAGATCACCACGTTCAATGATACTTACTATTGAGTAATAAAGCTTAACACTAGTTAGCATACATGTACATTTAAAAAAATATTTTCTCAATATCAACGGACGAGGTACAGTGGATAATGTGTTATTCTTTCCCAATAAACGCGTTTACGCTAAAACTATTATTTGCAGTGCAAATAGTTTGGAGCCAGATCAGACGCCGGGTAACCCGGCGTCTGATCAGGCTCCAAACTGTTTGCCACCAAGATAAACAAGAATTATCAGAATTGTCCAAAAGTTGTTCTTTTCTATGTTTTAGTGCTTTGCGTTTGCGTACGTTTGCGTTTAAACGGGAAAGAATAACAGATTATCCACTGTACTCGGCTTTCATCAGTACGTGTATCTAAATCGTGTAATCATTATACTGGTGCCTTTTAAATTCAATAAGGTTAAAATATTAATTTGAAGTGCACAACGGAGAAGACGTTACTCTGTGTATGTGTGCAAATAAACGCGTTTGTTTCGCTAAAACTCATACGGCACTCCATCCTTACAACGGACCTCCCAACGATTCTTTCCCTTCTACAATGCTAGTTCCAACCATATCACTGCTGCAATAACTTCTGCTTAAAATTATCATTTGCTGTTTTGTCTCAAAGTTACACATCAGTGGACATTTTAACAAAATAAATATAATGGCGAGTGACAAGCAGCTCGATTCCAGATCAGACAACGCGTACATGTAACACGGCGTCTTATCTGGATTTAAGCTTTTTGCAAGTTTAGGTCAATCCTTATTGTTTACCTCCCCATAACAACTCCCTCAACGTACACAATCTTCGCTGTAGAGAGGAAGCAATGTATCTTATTAAATACAGTTTGGAGCATGATTAGACGCCGGTCATCCGGCGTCTTATCATTCTCTGAACTATTTGCCACTCAGATTAAAATAAAATGTGAGAATTTTCATAAAGTGATACATTTCTGGATTTATGTGCATTGCGTTTCGTATGCGTTTAGACGGAAAAGAATAGCATCTTCTCTAGTGTAGTATTTAAATCGTGAAACCATTAAACTGATAACTTTTAAATAAAATTAGGTTAAACTATTAATTTAAATCGTACATTCAACATGTACATAAGATATGACAGGATCCGAAATGTATTTACTATTACCTGTATCTAAAACCGGTTTTAATCCAGATAAGAAGCCGAGTTACTCGGTCTGTAGCTTCTAATCAAATTATAGGCAGACCCTTGAACTACTTTGGCATGTCGCAAGTATTTATCAATCTAACAGAAACCTCAACTTTTTGTTCTATCAAAGTACATGTATGGTAACGAATGAGTTACATAACCAATGTCAAAGATGTTTGATGGCACACTTCCTATATATGATCAGCAAGTTTGCTAATTTTGAAAACTAAAGAGAAATTATAAATGACTGACCAACCAAACTACTGGAAGCAGTGTGGAGCCAAATCAGAAGCCGGGCAACCCGGCGTCTAATCAGGCTTCAAACTGATTGACACTCAAATTCAAATGAATCATCCAATCCCATTTCAATAAGTCGTTATTTTATCCATTGTTTGCGTTGCGTTTGGTTCTGTTCTACCATGGAGTGACAACGCCTTCGCCACTGTATAATGACCTAGTTGGTTCTATAGATGGCTTTACTTCATGGTTTCCAGTAGCTTACTTGGAAATAATAGTGGATTATCATTTTGTAATCTCACTGTTTTCAACAGTGGGATTATCGCCGCGTGCTTATATTCTGAGTTCATTCATGAACATGCATCCCCAAAGCTCTAGAACACTTTATCATCAGACATCAGAGATGCGAGCTCAGTTGCAGTCTTCAAAAATCGACCTGTCTGCTGAGATAATGTTGCCTGCACTATTGTTTCATGGCCAGATAGAAGGCACACAAGTGATGAAATCATATCGCAATGAGTGTTGAAATGTTTGAATCGTGATCAGATGCCGTACCAAGTTACGTCTGATCATGATCCAAACTATCATATATTTTAATATGTTTCGATATCAGTTGCAAATTGTTTGGAACACGAGCAGACGGTGAGTTACCCGGTGTTTGTGCTTGCTTCAAACTGTTTGCAATATACATCACGCTTTTGACATCAATATGTATACTGAAAGTTAATTATAATAACGTTTTCACCCTGTACGAGTGTCTTTGTTAAAGTGGAGAATCTGTTATTCTTTCCCAATAAACGCGTTTACGCTTAAACTATTATATGCAGTGCAAACAGTTTGAAGCCAGATCAGACGCCGGGTAACCCGGCGTCTGATCAGGCTTACAAACTGTTTGCCACCAAGATAAACATGAATTATCAGAATTGTCCAAAAGTTGTACTTTTCAACATGTTAGTGTTTTGCGTTTGCGTACGTTTGCGTTTAAACGGGAAAGAATAACAGATTCTCCACTGTACCTGTAAATAAATAAGTACACCATCATAATTATAAAATGTCCATATGTGTTTATCATGTCAAAGATCACCACGTTCAATGATACTTACTATTGAGTCAATGTCATAAATACAAATATGAACAGCGCCGTTAATGGTACATAGTGATGATAGTGAGCGCTTCTTTATCTGTCTAAGTCTCTTGTTATTACAGTGGAGAATCTGTTATTCTTTCCCAATAAACGCGTTTACGCTAAAACTATTATTTGCAGTGCAAACAGTTTGGAGCCAGATCAGACGCCGGGTAACCCGGCGTCTGATCAGGCTCCAAACTGTTTGCCACCAAGATAAACATGAAATATCAGAATTGTCCAAAAGTTGTTATTTTCTACGTTTTAGCGCTTTGCGTTTGCGTACGTTTGCGTTTAAACGGGAAAGAATAACAGATTCTCCACTGTAGTACAGATATAAAATGATGCAGTTTACTATAAGGATAGTATGCTTTTAAGAACTATATTTTCATCAAACATACTTTAATTCAAATTTTGTTTAGTTTAAACTGACAAAATGTTCATACAGGAGCCTTTAAGGTGTACGCTAACCCTGACAGAGTTGAAAGGGTGCTATTCTTTCACAATGGACGACTTTATTCTATAAACGACAAACAGAAAACTGTTTGGAGCCAGATCAGACATAAAGTATTTACCTAGCGGCTAACCAGACTCCACATTGTTTGCATGTAAGATTAGAAGTATTCGGTTGTTTTTTTCAAACAAAAGAGTCAGTTTCTACATTTTATTGCATTGTGTTTGCGTTAAGTTTCATATAAACAGGAAATAATGACGTCGTCCTCTACACTGTTTGTCATCGACCGTCATAACAAATTTAATTTGATACTAAGGGCCTAGGTACTGAGATGTGTCTTCTTTAAACGTAAAATACTTTATCACTTTGTACTTTTAACGCGTTGCCAACTATTAAACGAAATTCAAAATGTTTCTGAACTGATTCAAAGTACTAAACCTACAATTATAACATTTTATACCCGTAATTTCGTGTAATATTCGATGTTTTTGTTAGCAGTTACAATAACTAAATGAACCATTTCTAAATCTAATTACCTGTACTGTTCCGCAATAATTTATTTCCAACTATACAATTAAAACAATCAATGCAATTTACGGAAAGTTATGATGTTAATTCGAATCGTTGACAAATTACTAGCATTCATACAAAAAGTATTACTGTGGAGAAGATATACTTTTTACCCGTTTAAATTAAAACAAAACGGAAACGCTTAGCAATAAAATGTACGAGCGTACATAATGTCTAATTTTACAAAATTCTTACGGATAATTTTAATCTGATTGGAAAACAGTTTAGAGCCTAATCAGACGCCTGCTCTGGCTCCAAATTGTTTGCGATTGACAAATATGTTAGTATAGAAATAACAACGCATTCTACACTTAAACTATTTCAATGATGGAAATATATGTGAATATATTGCATACAAGGCTTCAAACTGTTTGGCACTCGGATTAAAATAAATCGTGAGCAATTTCAAAAAGTTGTTATTTCCCACATTAAGTGCAATTCGTTTGCATTTCGTATGCGTTTAAACGGGAGAGAATGACGCATTCTCCACTATAGCCTCTTATCATATGGTTATTTAGGGAGTCATGTCATCAGAGTCTTCACTGTTTGTTGTATTTGTTGTTTCCTAAATCTGTTTTTAAATCAGCCTTTAAATTTAACATTAACTAGATAATTGACTAACTTGAATCCGCCAATATAAGATATTACGCGTTACGTGCAACTTGTGAAAATAATCACAATGTACAAACAACTAGTTGTTTCTTAGATTGATAGTTTAGCAGTTCTCGAAACAGGAAGTTTATCACGTTTGATGTCAAACGCAACGCACTTAAATGGAGAAAATGACAACCTTTTGACAATTTTGGTTATTTATTTGAATCTGAATGGCAAACAGTTTGGAGCCTGATCCGACACCGGGTTCCCCGGCGTCTAGTCTGACTCCAAACTGTTTGAAATGGAACTGATAGTTTTAGCGTAAACGTGTTTATTGGGAAAGAATAGCATCTTATTCACTGTAATACCTAGACAAATTAATTTCTCTAAATCACTTACTGATGTCATTGACTTTATCACTTTGTGCTTATATGATTTCAGTGCCTTGAGATTTTTTTTAACGGCAAGGGTGGTTATTGACCTAAATAAAGCTTAACACTAGTTAACATACATGTACATTTAAAAACAATTTTTCTCAATATCAACGGACGAGGTACTCGGCTTTCATCAGTACATGTATCTAAATCGTGTAATCATTATACTGGTGCCTTTTAAATTCAATAAGGTTAAACTATTAATTTGAAGTGTACAACGGAGAAGACGTTACTCTGTGTACAGTGGAGAATCTGTTATTCTTTCCCGTCTAAACGCAAACGTACGCAAACGCAAAGCACTACAACGTAGAAAAAAACAACTTTTGGACAATTCTGATAATTCTTGTTTATCATGGTGGCAAACAGTTTGGAACCTGATCAGACGCCGGGTTACCCGGCGTCTGATCTGGCTCCAAACTGTTTGCACTGGAAATAATAGTTTTAGCGTAAACGCGTTTATTGGGAAAGAATAACAGATTCTCCACTGTATGTGTGCAAATGAACGCGTTTGTTTCGCTAAAACTCATACGGCACTCCATCCTTACAACGGACCTCCCAACGATTCATTCCCTTCTACAATGCTTGAAGCTGTTCTCCTAACTAGTTCCAACCATATCGCTGCTGCAATAACTTCTGCTTAAAATTATCATTTGCTGTTTTTTCTCAAAGTTACACATCAGTGGACATTTTAACAAAATAAATATAATGGCGAGTGACAAGCAGCTCGATTCCAGATCAGACAACGCGTACATGTAACACGGCGTCTTATCTGGATTTAAGCTTTTTGCAAGTTTAGGTCAATCCTTATTGTTTACCTCCCCATAACAACTCCCTCAACTTACAGTGGAGAATCTGTTATTCTTTCCCGTTTAAACGCAAACGTACGCAAACGCAAAGCACTAAAACGTAGAAAAGAACAACGTTTGGACAATTCTGATAACTCATGTTTATCTTGGTGGCAAACAGTTTGGAGCCTGATCAGACGCCGGGTTACCCGGCGTCTGATCTGGCTCCAAACTGTTTGCACTGCTAATAATAGTTTTAGCGTAAACGCGTTTATTGGGAAATACATATGTAATAACGTTTTCTCAACTGTACACAATCTTCGCTGTAGAGAGGAAGCAATGTATCTCATTAAATACAGTTTGGAGCATGATTAGACGCCGGTCATCCGGCGTCTTATCATTCTCTGAACTATTTGCCACTCAGATTAAAATAAAATGTGAGAATTGTCATAAAGTGATACATTTCTGCATTTATGTGCATTGCGTTTCGTACGCGTTTAGACGGAAAATAATAGCATCTTCTCCAGTGTAGTACAGTGGAGAATCTGTTATTCTTTCCCAATAAACGCGTTTACGCTAAAACTATTATTTGCAGTGCAAACAGTTTGGAGCCAGATCAGACGCCGGGTAACCCGGCGTCTGATCAGGCTCCAAACTGTTTGCCACCAAGATAAACAAGAATTATCAGAATTGGCCAAAAGTTGTTCTTTTCTACGTTTTAGTGCTTTGCGTTTGCGTACGTTTGCGTTTACACGGGAAAGAATAACAGATTCTCCACTGTATCTAAATCGTGAAACCATGAAACTGATGACTTTTAAATAAAATTAGGTTAAACTATTAATTTGAATCGTACATTCAACATGTACATAAGATATGACAGGATCCGAAATGTATTTACTATTACCTGTGTCTAAAACCGGTTTTGATCCAGATAAGAAGCCGAGTTACTCGGTCTGTAGCTTCTAATCAAATTATAAGCAGACCTTCGAACTACTTTGGCATGTCGCAAGTATTTATCAATTTCAAAATCTAACATAAACCTCAACTTTTTGTTCTATCAAAGTACATGTATGGTAACGAATGAGTTACATAACCAATGTCAAAGATGTTTGATGGCACACTTTCTATATATGATCAGCAAGTTTGCTAATTTTGAAAACTAAAGAGAAATTATAAATGACTGACCAACCAAACTACTGGAAGCAGTGTGGAGCCAAATCAGAAGCCGGGCAACCCGGCGTTTAATCAGGCTTCAAACTGATTGACACTCAAATTCAAATGAATCATCCAATCCCATTTCAATTAGTCGTTATTTTATCCATTGTTTGCGCTGCGTTTGGTTCTGTTTTACCATGGAGTGACAACGCCTTCGCCACTGTATAATGACCTAGTTAGTTCTATAGATGGCTTTACTTCATGGTTTCCAGTAGCTTACTTGGAAATAATAGTGGATTATCATTTTGTAATCTCACTGTTTCCAACAGTGGGATTATCGCCGCGTGCTTATATTCTGAGTTCATTCATGAACATGCACCCCCAAAGCTCTAGAACACTTTATCATCAGACATCAGAGATGCGAGCTCAGTTGCAGTCTTCAAAAATCGTCTGAAAACACACTTCTTTAATATTTGTTATAAGAAAACAGGAGTAAAATGAACGACTGTTGTCTCTGGGCTTTGGTCTGACTGTATATGTTGTGTGTCTGAATGGGAGTTCTAGAGTTGTTACGTTTGCCCGTGCCTGTTTGGTGGATCTTGATGATAGGGATACGACTTTGATCTCTGAGAAACCGACTGGCTAGGGCTCTGTGGTATAATTCTAGGACAGCTGCTTATCTTTATTTAATATAAATTAAGGGTAATTTCAGCCATGGATTATGTAGGTCCTGCGGGTGTGGATGGAGAGGGTAGATTGCTGCTACCCTAGGGCTGTGTTGATTCTGTAGAACTGATGTTGTGAGGCTAAATTGGAGTTCTGGGGTTGTACCTTCGACCAGTGTTTGTCTGGTGGATCTTAATGGTAGGGATACGACTCTGATATCTGTTGAAACAAGCTGGCGGTGGTCTGTGGTATAATTCTTGGATAGCTTTCACCATTTTTAATAATGTCATTGATCTTTTAAATATTTGACTCATTTTAAGGTTGGTTTTTCAAACTAATAATTTAATAGTGTTTGTATTCATTACATGTGCTTAACTGTGATTGGCTGTAGTTTTTGTTTCATAACTCCATGAAAAAAAATAAAATTCAGGCTACGTCTTGTCAGGACTACATCTTCTTAATCGAACTGCTCTCCACAAGCGCTGCATGAAACAGGACTCCAAATTACGTCATTGACGTCGACGTTACTACAAAACAACGTCGCGTTTTGGCGGAAAATATATATGGCGGAGGAACTACAACCTACGTTTTAAAACCGTTAAAAAATAACATTCGCGTCAGATTCTCTATTTAACTACTTTCTCAATTTCAGTAGTGAAATTAAATTATAAGGAATAATTCGGAATATTTTTTGTATTCATGGTTTCGCGGTTTTATACAGTGTGACCAGGTTTATTTTCCAAACCTCCATGAATATAATAAATATTCGAATTATTCCTTAATTAATAAATTATTTTAAACAATCTTGGCAATTACATTGAAAGAATTTCCCTTGTTCGGAATTTGTTTCCAGGTAAATCTATAAGTTATCGTGTTTATGTTTAGATCTAAATGTAGTTATATGTATTGTCTGGCTTTGTAGGTTCATTTGTGTAATTTCATGCAAAGCGCTTTTGAACGAACAGTCCCTGTGTGAAAAGAGCGCTATATAAATGTGGTATAATAATAATAATAATAATAATAATAATCATGATCATAATAATGATAATAATATTTTCACTCGTGGCTTTGCCATTCGTGAAAATAAAACGTCTGATGCTCACACAATGAATAGGATTTTAAAATTACAATGCAAATCACAGTTATTTTCTATATAATTAACAATTTACAATAGGTAATCCAAGCTTCACTCATTTAATACCAGTGTATTTCTTGCTTACAGATTGCCATTTGCAATAGCATGGGAAGCTCATATGTTTGTCATTTGGGCTGAAGAAAAGTTCAATACGAGTATCACATACTTTGGATCCTGAATACACCCAAAGTTTCAAGGTGTCTAACCTGGATTAAAATTATTTGCACATGTTATAGGCGACAAAAGCTTTGTTTGAAATTCATTCCCTTATCCCAATTTGAAGACAGGTGACCTCTTAAGTAATGTGAAAATTAAAGCAGAATGCGCCTTAAGATTAGCAGATCATTTTTTCGGAATAGGAATATATCGTTTATGGTGCATATTCACAACTGTATTAATTGGAACTATTTTCGTCAAAGCAGGAATACATTTCAGGTGTAAAATACATATATTTATGGAGAAATGGGTTAAAGCACAATTTTGAATAAAGATCCAGTCGAATCAAGGAACACTTCGACTAAATCCCTTTAGAATACTCGCGATTCTACCACACGTCCCTTGTTTACTCCAAGTAAAGCCATACAGTGTCTGAATCTTATTGGTAATTATGTAGATGACCTTATAGGGCTTCCATCGTATGTAAGGACTTGAATTAAGACCAACTAACAGTTTGAAATTCCAGAAGTCGGATAATTTAACGAATACGTGTAATTTCCACTGCTTTATGCATCTGGTCAGTATCCAAACGGTCTGATATTCATTTCTATTGTTGCTAACGCGAAGTGCATAAAACCTTTAATGACAAATACATTGTAACAGCAGATGAAATTCTGAGGTTGATGGTTAACGATATCCTGGGATACTAGGCGTATGTCTGAAAGCAATATCACACTTACTTAAGTCGTACAGAAGATACACATATTTTTTCTAATATACAACGTGTCATTTTAGCCTTTTACATTGACCATAACATGAAACATAATAAACATATATATGTTTTGTCCGATATAATGTCTCTGCTGTTTAACGAATTTATATCTTAATGACTATTATTTTTTTAATTGACAAAAACTCATTTACATAAATATTATTTTCATATAATTGCTCAGAATACATTAACTTACGATATGTATTTGGTGTACATTTAACTTTATGAATTTCGATAAAAAATGAATATTAATATTGATATAACTTGACACATATATCGCCTTTTATATAACATTTTAATGTTTTGGCCTTATTAATACATATAAGGGGTCCATTTAGCTTCCGGACATGTAGACAGCTACTATTCTAATTGTTAAAAAGATAAATATCGTTCTTAAAATGTGCAATAATTGCAAACTTGTCTTTGAAAAATAATGTTTAGACAAAACTAAGACGACAATTGCAAAACAAACAATATCACAGTAGGCGAATATATAGGATCTGTCATGAGTCGATGTTTAAGACAAGTTGATCTCAAACGAGTCTAGAATTGAAATGTTATTAAGCGAGTCTTGGCGAGCTTAATAAATTTTCTATTCTAGACAAGTTTGAGATCAATTTGTCTTAAAGATCGACGAGTGACATATTCTTTTTCTCACATTACCAACGATTTAAGCTATTTTGTAAGCAATATGCATTTTTGGAACACCGGTGACGTCAAAACGCCGTTATAAATAATGACGTTATAGTGACGTCATCAAAGTGATCTTACACATGTTGGAGATAGATATTCGTCATCTTTGTATAGAAAACAGGGATAGGTATGTGAGAAATGCTATTCTTTCTTGGTAAACGTGTTTAAAGTGCAATAGTATTTCCATTGCAAACAGTTTTAGGCTAGATCAGATGACAAACCCGACATCTGATCAGGCTGTAAACTATGTGCAACTCACATTCAAATGAATTGTCAGGTAACGGAAGGTGATTGTTTCTACATTATATTGGAATGCGATGCGCTTTGATTGCGTTTAAACGGGATAAAGTATTCTCTTTTGAAATTCTAACATGTTCTTTTACTATTAAGTGAGTTTTTACATTTAGCACATGGCTTGGAGCTCTCGGCCAATCAGAGGCCTCAAAAACCTGTGAATATATCGTTTATTTTACAAAACCATGAAATAACTAACACACTGTTCACTTATTCCAAGCTTCCGTCATATCAAGGCAATTTGACGTCACAACCCTAGATCGGAGGGGAACTGCACTCGCTTGATGACGTCATATTATGTACAGTGAGACCTAAACTTTAAAGGCAATTAATAATGAAGTGTGCTTACATATAGAGCTTCAATAAGCGTTATTTATGTTGGTGTTAAAGCATGCTTAAAGTCTCAAACTGCACATTGAAATAACCTTTCAATTTAAGTAAAGTATTACAAATAAAATGACTTTTTCGTCTAAAACAAAAAGTAGAAACGTAGGGTCTTCTTGTTTTCCTCGAGCCCAAGCCAGTGCTAAATAGGTTATACCACGGTTGCGCGCGAATAAACGACATAGTTCTCGGGGGCTACGCCCCCTCGAACTATATCGTTTAGTCGCTTGCAACCATGGTCTAACCTATACATGGCTAAATGAAAAACAGTGCCGACCCGGGTCAGAGGGTCATCTGGTATGAGTGAACGCGGTGTGTATGGGCATGTTTACTCTTCATAAATACATTGTTTGTAAAGGACGCGTAAAGTAGTCATCCGTGTTTAGAATGGAAACGTGTGATTTGATATTGTATAATTGCGACGTCCTACTGAGTGTAAAAACCTGACAGACACAATGGCCATGTGCTGATATCAAATACCATGTTTACTGATATGAGAATGAATATTTCCGTGACACAAACACATTTAATTTACAAGAAGACGACTCATATTTTGGGCTTCGGTTCCACAAAGACATTCTGGTGTGATCACATTTACTTTGTGCATCTTACGGACCCCATAAGACAATATCTAATCACTGGTTGTTTGTCGATGTAAACTGAATGATGTAGATTCTCAAACAAAATGACTATGGGGAATTACAAATATAACTACTATACATCGTTTTACCTTTTAGCAAGAAATGGTATACAACTATAACAAGGGATCTTTAAACAAACCAACATATATTGTTCATATCTATGACACAGAAGGGAAGACATTACTACATATTTGATTAAGATGAAAGTTAACGCACACGCAAATGTTAAAATGATAATAATAAAGTGTAAACAGTTTAGGAGCCACATGATTCGCCGGATAACACATAGACAACTCAAAAGAGCCATTGTCATTATTCATTTATGCGTGAGTCAAATGTTTTTAAAGGTTTTAACGTATAGTCTTGGTAGGGAAATTGTTGGTATTACCTTATTTTAGACTGATCCGCTTACAAACCTATATTTCCACATAAGAGTTTGGGAGCCGTTTTCTTGAACATTATTTTGCGTGAATGATTCTTTCACAAAAAAGTTAGCTTAAGATATGAGGACAGTGCAAACTTTAATACAACTCCAAAATGCTTGTTTTGAAAATTAAAATTTCGTAAATTATCATTTTTTCCTTTAAGTGTGGTACTATTTATTGTACATATTGAATTTGACGATTCTACATGTCAAGTTTAGGCTTCATTAACTTCAATTAGTTTATTTGTAGTAAATCATACTCGTGAACTAATTTTTTAAATGACGAGTTTTGTCTTAGAAATCGCAAGACATAGCACTCGACGACTCACTTTTCTGCGTTTGGGCAGGTTATACACGTCATGTCCGTTTTAAAATAGATACTAGAGGCCAAACTAATGATATACTAGACCTGTAAAGGTACAATGTGTAACATACTGTTATTCTTAAAAATAAAAGTGGTATATTGGGGTTCATGAAAACCATACCCTTATATGTGATGTTACGGAACCAAAACTATCGGAAAAGCTCTCATAGTCCAGCCAGAAGTAGTACCCAGAGATACAGTTTTAAAAAAGCATCTTCGAAGTAGTTTAATCCTTGTGTTTGCCATTTTGCAGTTATTCAGACTTTTTTTTAAGACAAACAATATAATTTGAGGAAGCTGGTCTGAGACGGCTCAGTCTTAGGCTGTGCCTGGCCGACAAGGTTCCAAAAGTACAGCGATGGTAAGTATAGAAATATATTTTACTTACAAAACACATGGCCTCCTCTTTCTATGATTTTCCATTTTAGTTTGATTGGTCTTCGAAATGATACGTGTCTAGCATGTGCCTAGGCTGAAAAAGTCTATTTGGTGTTCAATGCCAAAAGAAACACCAATGAAACCATTGTTAAATACTCAATGTAAGCTCAGACAATAACCGATTTAATGATTAGAACTGTAATTAACTTTAATAATATGTGCATATTTTGGAAAATCAAATTCATAGACAAATTAATAAATGATGTTTATATACCGCAGAAAAGAGGATCGATGATGTACCCGTTTTAAATGGAAAAGTCAACTGTGTGAGCTCGATGCATTTGCAATGTTGTGATGACATGACGTGGTCAGTCTGAACTCAGTACCTCAACTAAAAAATTCGTGATTCGCCACATTGAACGTTTATACCCTATTCATAACAACATTTACCTTCAATATGTAGCGATATTTTACCATTTATAATTATCATTTATTATCTGCTTTCAACATTTTATACCGGAAAACAGTAAAAGACTCATACATTTTTTTTCGATAACAACAAACGTAAAAATAAATGTTCGATCGAGTTCAGAACAAGCATTTAGGTGTAAAATGTATCTACCATAATGCGTTTACCTTTCAATCGTCATAGCGGATTGCAATCGAAATCTTGAACAAGTTTTATCATATAAGTCGCCAAGTAACACGGCGTCTGATAGAAGCCTAACCGTTTGACACTCATTTCGATATTCACTCAGATAGGCCTCCTTTCAGTCGTCTTTGAATCAAAAGAGTTGCTAACATCTTGACATTAGACAAGTTTGTGTTACGGTTTAAAACATACCGTACAAATCCTAAACAAATGAGACTCCATTTATAGCCTTCGCTATAATCCTAGAATTAGAACTTAATACTTTCATCACTCAACAATGTGGAGCAGTCTGATAAGGTTCTACACTGTTTATTCAGATATGTCTGTCCCAATACGTAGGGTCATTACGATTACCCTTCTCCTTCTATTACAATAAGATCTTTACAATTGTCCTCTGCAATTTTTTTTCAAAAATCTATTTAAGCATTTTAGATGAAAAATTCCTTAAGACGGGTGTCAAATGATTATACCCAGATCAGACGGTGCGTTTTGCCATCGTCTAGCAAAGGGTTAGACTAAACTTGGTTGTGAAAGGGTTTAAAAAAACTCATTTGTACTGTGATTTATCACTCTAAGAACTCGCTTGTTATCAGATTTAATTGGGCGGAATAGTATTGAAAATGAAGTTCAAAGGCTCTAATGGCGGCCATGGTCTACTAATGGTTTACAAGTGAGCGTGTTGATATAACATAAATTACGAGTAATGTTTTGTTGGAGACATGGCCGACTGCTAGTAGCACATACACAGCTAATGAAAGTTCTGTCATGTTAGAAGGCCATTTACTGCTAGTTAAAAAGCCAGTTACAATGAGAGATAAATTGTTCCCTCCGTTTGGAAGGAAACGAAACGCAAATGTTTTACAAAATAAAATATAGACAATAACAGGCTCCAGAAACATATGTGAAGCTTATTTTAATCGGAGAGGTAAACAGTTTAGAGCCTGATTAAGTGCTCAGATACTCGGCGTCTGATCGTGTTCCACTGTTTTCAAAAAAGTAATTATTTTAGAACAAGCGAGATTATTTGTAAATGATACCTTTATGTTCACTGTATATCACTCGTGTAATTCGGTAAGACTACCCTTAACCCTTTCCCAGCCAACCAAGTGTTATCGTTTGCCTTAACCCTATTACTGCCAAAATATCATCTGCATTGAACGTGTCGTCTGCAATGGCTGATTTGACTGAAGAAATCTTACGGTTTTTTTTACCAGGGGTCATACTTTTAACAATCTTGGTAAAGGTTCACAACATGGTGCTGCATATCAAATTTTGTTTTCCTGGGACTAATCGTTGTTGATAATTGTTTTTAAAGTGTTAACTTTGTTTGTCAATGCTATATACATACGGAAAATGACCACACCCTCCGGTGGATAGGTTTTTTAACGAATCAATTTTGAAAGTATATCGACTGGTATCGAATTTGAAATCGGACCGGTGCTTCTTGAGATGGTTTTGTTTTCGCAATCGTGCACGGCTGCTATGGCAACAAGACCGATGGTCTATCCGACGTTTTAGCTCATCTGGCACGTAGTGCCATGGTGAGCTATTTTGATTATCCTCTGTTCGTCGTCGTTCGTCCGTTCGTCCGTCCGTTCGTCGTAAACAGTTTCTTTAAACGACATCTACTTCAAAACTATTGGATATATTTTTACATAGAGTTAGATAGTGAAATCTTCAATCATCGTTTTTCCAAAACTAATATGGTCAGAGCTTTGGTATTTGGCATGGTGACACTTCTAAATACCCTTTTCCCATATTGTTGAAACCAACCCGATCCTTTGCATATCTAGGTCACAGGGTCTAAACAAACTGTTTTTTAATGAAAACCTTAAAAATCTTCTTTTCCAAACCCACCGGGACTAGAGCTTAGATATTTGTCAAATGGTATCATCTATAGGGCCTCTATCAACAATGTTCAAATTTTGACCCTGGGGTTTCTTGTAGAAAACATGCTTTTGTTTTTATCAGCATAACTGTAAATTCTTTAAGTAACTAATAATTCGTTAAAGGCTTTTGTAATATAGTACACTCATATATTTACGTATAGGTTAGACCATGGTTGCGAGCGAATAAACGATATAGTTCGAGGGGGCGTAGCCCCCGAGAACTATGTCGTTTATTTGCGCGCAACCATGGTCTAACCTATTTAGCACTGGCTTGGGCTCGAGGAAAACAAGAAGACCCTTCGTTTCTGCTTTTTGTTTTAGAAGAAAAGGTCATTTTATTTGTAATCTTTTACTTCAATTGAAAAGTTATTTCAATGTGTAATTTGAGATATTAAGCATGCTTTAACACCAACATAAATAACGCTTATTGAAGCTTTATAATTATGTAAGCACAATTCATTATTAATTGCCTTTAAAGTTTAGGTCTCACTGTACATAATATGACGTAATCAAGCGAGTGCAGTTCGCCTCCGATCTCAGCTGTTTAGTAATGACAATCTAGACATGCATTTCCCGGTTTTTACATCTACAGCTGAAACAATGCATATATCTAGGTCCAAAGGAATGGGGTAGATCTGGATCTATTAATCATACTGTGGAATTACCGTATTGCTTTAGATTGAATTCTTGACCTGGTGTTTATTCCGATTATTTATCGTTAAGTCTACAGTGCAGGCAAAATGTTTTCGCGGTGGCCCGCTCGGGGGATTGCTAGGGT
This sequence comes from Gari tellinella, assembly GCA_922989275.2. Taxonomy (NCBI): domain Eukaryota; kingdom Metazoa; phylum Mollusca; class Bivalvia; order Cardiida; family Psammobiidae; genus Gari; species Gari tellinella. Next base: position 56,794,422 of record OV277866.1, read on the forward strand.
TGTGACGTCAAATTGCCTTGAGATGACGTAAGCATGGAATAAGTGAACAGTGTGTTAGTTATTTCATGGTTTCGTAAAATAAACGATATATTCACAGGTTTTTGAGGCATCTGATTGCCCGAGAGCTCCAAGCCATGTGCTAATTTGTATTATTAGGTGAATATTTCTCATTTTTAGGCCAACAGAAACCTAATTTGGCTAATGTAACAGGTATATTTTCGGCATAAAATCTAGGGGGTATATGTAGACAATTGAACATAGATCATACAAAAGCACGGTGACTCCTTGGTTTAGTTACAGTTTCTGGTGGATATCTGAGTGATTATTATTGCTGCCAAAGTAAGATAATATCTTATTTGGTAAGCCATTTTTTTTTTAAATGGAACAAGTTCTTATGAACAGAGAGTGTCAGTGTATACTGTGCGTCCCAGTTTTTTACTTTTAATTGTGTCACTTAACCAGTAAAATCAATTTTCTAAATTTTATATCAATGTTATTTAATAAACCTTAATTAGCATTACATATCATCAAATTAGCAAAAAAACAAAACAACAGAAAGGTATAAAGCTGCAGTTTGCAACTTTATTTTTCAGTGGCGTCCACAATTTAACCCATTTATACCCAGCGGATTCTGCCATGTTCATATATTGGATTAGTCCATTTTTTATCAAAGGGATACCTGGTCAAACATTTCATTTTCATCTTGTTTTATATTAAAATTCCTATCAGCAAACAGAGTAGACTCTGATCAGATGCGGCGTCTGATCAGAATCTACACTGTTTGTCTATGTCCCAAATATGGGATCGTGGGAACAAATTGGTTAATCAAGGGTCATATTTGCTAAAGCCTATAATTACAAATTTAGGTCGATAACCCAATACTCCCTTCTATTTTTCTTTCTTATGATAGTTAAGTGTTTATGTTAACAACTTATTAAGTTATTCCTATTAAAATTTCCAGTTGGCAAATATATATTTCAGTAACTTTACTTAAGTTGTACCTTCATGCAGTGAGATAAAGTTAATAAGGTTGTCTGGAAGAACTGCTAACAGGTTTTAACTTGAACGGTTAATATTTGTTAATTACAGTGATCCTTCTCTACAACGGCCCTCCCAACAACGACTCCCTCCTTGCAACGACCCTTGCCGTCGTTCCCTAAACAGGACAATCACGTCTAACGCTTTTACTGCTGTAATTTCGTCTGCTGAACGTTGTCGTCTGCTGTTTTTCTCAAAGTTACATATTGGACATTTAGAAGGAAAAAAACTTAATCACGATTGACAAACAGCTTGAATCGAGCTCAGACGCCGCATTGCGCGGCGTCTGATATGGATTCAACCTGTTTGTAATCTGTAGTCTGTATTATGATTAAGCAATTACAACTTGTCTGTCGCCTGAAACAATTTACCACATTTGCATTTTTATTAAAACTACAATTTTGAAATTAAATCACTATTCTGATAAATTAAATCACTAATAAATTTGTAATTCCCACATAATGTTATGATTAATTTTTCGGTAGCAGATCATGGCACCATATGCATTTTTGAAGCATAAATTTTATAACAAGAAAAAACACCTTTGAAATTTATTTTTTCTTGTAAAATTTCGCGATTAATTAATTAGTATTTCCCTACTCGGCATGAACTGAAGCGAGAGGCACAACGTAGTTTTCCTGTCCATCCGTCGATGCATGCATACGAAGTATTCCAGAGCTTACAGTTTCGTCTAGAATAAAAATCTCTAGAACGCTTAAGTTTATTAAATATACGCATATCAGCCAACCTCGATTTCACCTTGATATTGACTTAATATGGATAATCGAGGGGGTTTTGACTATACGTAAATTGTATTTTTTATCATAATCATGGTGATCTTATTAAAGGTTTCAAACTGTAGGTTTTCTGAAAATATAATGAAACAATGTAGAACACTATATGTACACGCAACATTAAGCATTAATTTGGTCGGAAATAGCCCCCATTGCGATTTGATGTTTATTGGACAAAATTCCATTTTGTTAATATTTCGTTCACATGTCTAAGCTCACCTGAGCCAAAGACTCAATGTGAAAATGTGAAAAGCATGTGTCCATCGTTGTCCGTTTTCAGTCGTCCGTTGTGCGTCGTCCATTATCCGTAGTCGTTAACAATAGCCTGCATCTTCGACTATATAGCTCGACAGATTTCATTCAAATATTACGGGAAAATTTCTTGGGTCAAATGTGTGTGTTTCTCTATTCTGCTACACGCCTCTTTCGGGTTTTACGAGTAGGTTCACTTTTTAGGTACACCATTGGGGCTGTATCCGGCCGGTCATTTTATCCTGACACAGACAAACCAGTCGTAATGCTAACCAAAAATCCTGAGCGCCAAAGAGGGAAGCCATTACTACCAATTTTTAAGTATTTGGTTTGACCCGGTTTGGGGTTGAACCCACAACTTCCCGCACTGCAAGCGGACGCTCTATCACTAAGTCAGATTTGTTCAAATAATTAAAAACACTGCAAACTCTGGTTCCCATGGCAAACAAAGCGAGACAATAAGGACATCTTAAAAATATTCTTGTCAAAAATTACAAAGGCCATAAGTGTGCCACTGGAGTCAAACTTGGTCAAAATATAATAGTTTTACATAGAGTTATATAATGAAGTTTTAAACATCGTCTTTTTTCAACTAATGTGGAATGAGCTTTGATATTTGGCATGATCACACTTATACATTTCCTTTACCAAAATGTTGAAATGGTCCCGGTCGGTTGCTAATCTAGGTCACAGGAGCCACAAATAGATTTTCTGAATGAAATCATCTTGTCTGAAACCCCAGTACACATAGTTTAGATATTTTGCACATTGAATAATCTACAGCTTAACTGCTGCTCAAAGTCTGTCCTGTGGTAAATTATAGCCCGATCCATGGGAGCATAATTGTATATAGTGCTATGTGGTGCAATTCTAAAATAACTTCTTCTCTGAAACGTTTATGGCCATAGCTTTGATATTTGATATGATGGTATTCTATATAGATGTCCTTCACCAAAATTGCTCAAATGGTAATCACTTCAATGAAAACGTATCAAATATTCTTGTCTGAAACCACATTAAAGTGAGTTGAGATATTTGGCACTTAGTATCTTCTACATGTCCTCTATCAGGATTGTTCAATTTTATCCGCTGGAGTCAAACGTTTTTACATTGAATTGTAAAGTGAAATCATCAAACATCTTCTGTAACATCTTCTTCTCTGAATCAATTATGGCAATAGCTTTGAGATTTAGTACTGTGACACTTCTAAATTCCCTTTACCAATTAAAAAGGTTCCTGTCCGTTGAATATCTAGGTCAAAGGAACAGATTTGTTCAATAAAAACTTAAAAAATGTTCTGTCTGAAACCCTTGTACGCAGAGCTAAGATATTTAGCATGTATCAACATCTACAAGTCCTCTATCGATATTGTTCACATTATCCCCCTGGGGCCAAAAATGACCCACCCCTCGACAGATATCATTCCAAAATGTTAGCTATTCTCATGTGAGCGATATATGGTCCACAGTCCTCTTGTTTATTTCAATTTTGGTTCGCTTAATGCAAACTCTTAGTTTCTTAGATCAAGGTTCAAGATATTAAAGGGACTCGCAACCGGATGGTGTACTTGTCAAAATAAAATAAAATACTCAAATGAAAGCAAATTTGTGGCATTATTTGGCTTCTGACATTAAAAAAATATGATCAGTCCAAAAAAAGTATCAAGAATCGTCACCGAATCTTAGTTGTTTTAGATATACTCCATCGTTTTTCTATAGCGTCAGCTGACGGTATAGTTGTTGCTGTTGCTTCTCTACACGGGCTCTGACATAAACCGGAGCCGAATAATGTAGTATTAATCGATTCCAGTGCAGTACGTTAATTTGCTACCATATATATAGAGAGCGTCCGTAGTCGAGGCGGTAAAGGCGTGTCCTCATTTTTCTTGTTTGTCTCCGCAATGGAGGGTCACGGGTTCGAATCCCACCAGAGCTTCTTCTTTTTTTTTTTTTGGAAATGCATTTTTTAACAGAATTTATTATCCTAAACTAAATCTTACCCATTTATATAATCATTTGACATATATTTACAAATTACCATTTTTAATGCTAAATCCGGTTGCGAGCCTCTTTAAGTTAGTATGACTGACATAATTTCAAAATGATTTCCAAACTGTTTCGATCCTAATCAGACTCTGCGTTACGCAATGTCTGATCAGGATCTAAGCTGTTTACAAATGCGTCTTTTGGTGTCATTGACAGTGGAAAGACAGATACTAAAATGCATTTGTTTCTCTTCATACTAGCATCAGGCAGCACCTTTGAAAAAAAATCCAGCTGTTGTCTTGTAAATTATAAATTGTAGACTGTCTCCTCGAGTGAGTGAGTGAGCGAGCGAGTTTGGTTTGACGGCACTACGACACAGGATAGGCCATATATCTTTGATAAGTAATGAGATGATGGTGCAGGATTTCATGAAGATGATGTCGGTTAACCTCTAGCAACGAATAAATATATGGAATCAAAATCACCGACATGTCTTCCTTCTTGTTATTGGCAGAGGAGATAATCTCTGTTTGATAAACAGAGAAATCCTCTATCAGAATTAAGCCGCAGAACCTCGGTATAATGGGAAGGTCTCTGGAGACAGTCTTGAGTACTGCAAGTGCAAAACATATATACATGTAGTGAACTTTTAAACGGCACAGTTGCCACACATCAACTGGCATACAGGAATTAAAACTCATTGTATTACTTGGTTAGGCCCAAACTGTCTGGAATATACATTTTTATGTTAGCATACACTCGTTTATAAGGAAAACATAACACTGTTAGTTCCCAGAGCATCTCTGTTTTAGGAACCAGCAGCCAACTTTATCGTTATAATTTAAATCCTTTTCTCTCTTAATTTGGTTGCCATGCATAAGACAATGGATTGTAAAGCATCCTGAACATAAAGTATGGCAAATGATGCTCGGGCTAGTGCTCACTGAATACAAATGTTCGGTCACGGAAATTTTTGTTTTAATTTTGTACTTTATAAATCGACGAAATTAAAACGGAAACCTCCAGAGAAATAGAGTTTCTGTTTCTCTTGCAACCTGTTTTTGGTTAGAAAGTATGCCAGGTTTGCAATATCAAAATAACTATTCGAATGTTTTATTGACTGCTTTTAGGAGACATTCTGGTTATTTATTGACCATGAATTGCATAGCCGGTCGACCTTAAAATAATGAATGGACTGTTTTCGTGTGTTTCTACGGTTTCCGTTTCATTTGATGCGTTATATATGTACATTGTAGTAGAATGCGGTGGTCTTAGTACATTTGTACAAATACTCCCTTTTTGTTGATTCGAAAGGTTCTCGGTAGAAGCGCTGAGGAACAAACTTGATTGTATCCACTGGTTAGGAACTTGGTTACAGTGGGGCGAGGGTCCTGAGGACCCTCGCCCCACTGTAACCAAGTTCCTAACCAGTGGTATATGTGGCCACAAATAGAAACATGTATCCACTCAAAGTGTCTGTATTGATTTTTGTCTGAATGGCTGGGTCCAGATCAGACGCCAAGTACATTTGTGTCGGATTTGGACCGTAACTTAAATCATTTTCTTTGCTTAAGATGTATAATAACAATTTGACAATAATTGAGAATGTAACTTTTCAAGGTGACAATATTTGAGAGCTAGCAGGGATTGAGAACGTGACGTTTGTCTTTTCCACGGTATTGCGAATTTTCCGTCTTGAACTCTCCACTGCGAAAGGCGAGTATATTGACAGTGTAGCTACGGATAAGACTAAGGGTAAATCAGGTTGTAACCTCTTTCACACATGTTTATGTGTTTAGTCAAAGGTCAATAAGGTGTACTTTTATAAAGACAAACACGTTAAGATGTTTATAGTTTGGATTCATTTTGGATGTAAGGGGTGCCTGGTCTGAATTCATTTTCGTTGTTTTATATGAAGTTCCTATATACATGTAATAATGATGTAGAGTGGCAGTAAAGAACAAACATGTGCCTGTGTGTGTCGTTTGCGTTGAATCTGAGATCCCTCTCAAGCATTTGCTTGGTCAGAATTCAACATTCTGCTAGAATCTGATCCATGCAAAGCTTTCTAAAGTATTCAGACTGGTCTCAACCGCTTTATTAACATATTGTCAGGTCATTGTCTGACAGTTTTGATGTAGACAATATCATGATAAGGATAAGGGTGTTAAAAGGAAGTGCTTTCCTCAGTTTCACAGGTCAAACACAGAAAACAATTGGAACCGGGAACGTAAATGACCACTTTCCGTTCTTATAGATAAATGTTCGTGTAGGTTTGTCATAGCTGAGGTATTTATCGATAACCTTTAGTTTCATACTTGATTTGTCACGATAAATGTTCAGATCGTTGTTGGTTAATTGAAAAGTATTCTAAGTGTTCCCATTAACCTTTGAATAATTGTCAGCTGAATTTATGATTTTTTCTTATCAGTGTTACCATACCGCTTTGAAGCTACTGGATGCAATGTGTAAACACAATAATTTACGACCTCGTAAAGTCGTTCATCATCGTGTGGTTCAGAGATAGTATCTGTATCAGTACTGCTCACCTGTTGGGACAGTGGGTAATACACCCCTCCTTCTCCTCTCTACAACGAAACCCAATGAGAGACTAATATCATGTGTGTAGTTCGGAGAGAGTCGTTATGATCGGAAAAATAAGACTTGGTTTACATTTGCAAACAGTTTGAATCTAGATCAGACGCCACGTTACGTGGCGTCTGGTCTGGATTCAAGCTTTTTGTCACTCGTCATTTTATTTATTCTATAACAATGTTCACTTATATGTAACTTTGAGAAGAAAAAAAAGCAGACGTCAATTTTAAGCAGACGATTTCGCAGCCGTTTAACCTTTAGAAATAATTGTCCTGTTTAGGGAACTGCAACACGGGTCTTTGTAAGGAGGGAGTTGTTGTTGGGAGGGTCGTTGTAGGGAGGCAGCACTGTACGTAATTCTGTCCTGTATGAATGACATGCAAACGCTATTTAATATTATGTAGCCAATATATATTAACAACGTTAACGAATTACAATAATCTAAGTGTCAAACAGTATATATATGGGTGTCAACAAGCAAAGTTAGATTATTATACCCGATTTATATAGCGCTCATTTCACACATGAGTTGTGAGTTCAAAAGCGATCCACATGATATTATATAAATGTACAGAAAATACAATAACGACATTAAAGATAAACATGATACGTTATGGAGCTACATGGAAACATTGAAATTTTTTCAATATTTTTACTAATATTATAAAAAAATGTTATACTTAGTTAATCAATCGACCTTTGTTCTGGTTCCAAACTACAGCCACTCTCTCTATTACGTCCTGTCAGATGTGTCAATCATTAGGTGCCTACGATATGTGACTACTTGAAGCAAAGTGACAGTAAAACAGAAGGTCCCTATAGGAGTTTCGGTTTTACTGTAGTTTTGCTTTAAACTAACACTGTTTTATTATGCAATAAATTAGACCTCGTTTAACTGGTCGTGATAGAGAGAATTTATTGTATTTACAACGTATATTAGCGCTTAATGTTTGGTACGAAACAATTGTGTTTGACCTTGTGATTTGGCGATGAGGTGATTTTCTGCGATTGTAGTCTGGCGTATTCATAATTATTGACAACTTCATGTACATGTACAGTGGACAAAACGTCATTCTTTCCCAATAATAAACGCGTTTACGCTAAAACGATTATTTCCATTGCAAACAGTTTGGAGCCATATAAGACGCCGGGTAACCCGGCGTCTGATCAGGCGCCAAACTGTTTGTCACTTAGTTTAAAATAAATAGTCAGAATTGTCGCAAAATTATCTTTTTCTGCGTTTTATTGTGATGCGTTTGCGTTTCGTTTCGGTTTAAACGGGAAAGAATAACGTTTGCTCCACTGTACATTGCAAACAGTTGCGTTTCAGATCAAATGTCGAGCAACTCGGCTCTTGATCTTAATTCAAAATGTTTAGAACTTGTCCCGTCAATTCTTCTGTCATAATGCATTTATAAACAATAACTTTGAAACAACACTGTATTATGGCATATTTTATGTATTTACAGGTACTTAACACTTCAGTACCATGAGCGAACATAGTCGACTATGCCGAACATTATACAGTTATTTCATGTGTGTTTGGGGGACATTCAAAACTATTGGCCCTCGTTATCAGGGAAGACTTTCGAACTGTTGCCCGAGGCCGATAGGCCAAGGGCAACAGTTCGAAATGTCTTCCCTGATAACGAGGGACAATAGTTTTGACTGTTCCCCTAACACACATGAAATAACTGTTTTATTACCTAATACTTTATATAGGGCTAATCAGTCGAACAGTGGCTATGCCACCTTTAAGCTTGAAATACGGCTATTTTCGACAGAAGCGGTTTATAAAGAAGCGGGTTTATGGCATTTAGGCCTATCTGTAGAAATGCAGGTAAATTCTACTTATGCGAGTTCCAGACATCGAAGTTTAACTGTATTCATTTGTGTACTCTAGCGCGAGAGTTTTCAGTGACATGATGTCAATTTCAAGTGTCAACTTTTAGGGTCAATTGAGTAAAACTTTGTCAGATTATGTATGTTTTCTTTCTTGTATTGGATCTAGACTGGAAATAAATTCGTTACACGGCATTCAAGCAGGGTGTACGGGCTTGTATGACGGTTTTGGATTTCGTATTTCCTGAGCGTGAAATACCTGCCGAAATACCGTGTAACTAATAATATACATTTTGAGTTTTTGACAGACGTTTGATGACTGATCAGCGTCTTCTTGTAAGCGCTTGCATGTTTACATCCGCACATTATTGTAATGTTCGGGTCCGTGTTATTTTCTGTATAAAGGATAGCGGCGAAACTTGATGTGTATTATGAACTCGTCTCTTTGATTATAGTATTGCTATAAATAATAATAAAGCATGAAATAAAGTATTAAACCTCCACCAGACACCAATCAATGATAATTATTCAATACTGTTCCATTACAGTACGGCAATTCCGGGTACGGGGAGACTTCTCAATGACACTGATTTTAGAACTTCTACGCATCATTTTCGCGCATGAAAACAGTTCGTCCTACTGGGCAATAGTTAAAACTATTTCCCCCGGATTAGGCAATGTCAGAACAACACAGCAAAACAGTCAAAAATAACGAATTACAAGTTATATAGAGCATTAGGTAATAATTGTATCTATTACGCAGCTACTGATCAAGATACACGCTTCGTTCCTGTTTGAATTTCGGAACCTTGGGCTAGATATTCTTATCATAGATGAGGACTCATGATGGATTCCCATAATCTTGAATGGCCTAAAACCGTAATAGTTTGGGTTGGTGAGGTGGGAGAATAAAGCATGTCCTTCATTGGCCTTCATTTAAAAAGTCCGACGTTTCCCTACTGATCTAAAAAGAGAGACAACAAGTTTATCTTTTACACCTTTTTATGACGTCATAGACCGTGTTACACATGCACTGCAATAGAAAACGTTTGTTAGCAAACATGTCATCTGCGTTTATACAGTGAAGAAGACGTTATTGTGTGCATTTATGCAAATACTACTTTTAACATTGCAAACAGTTTGGAGCACGTATAGTAACCTGATATATGATCAGGCTCTAAACTGTCAATCAATTTTAAACTAGCAGTAAGAATTGTCAAAAAGGGTCATTTTCTACATTTTATTGTTTCGTTTGACATTTAAACAGGAAAGAAAAACGTTTTCTCTACTGTACATGCAGTGTATAACTCAGGTACATGTATCTGATGTTAGAGAAAAAAATAGTGTGTGTATCAAACAGGTTGGAACCTGGTCAGACACAACGTTACGCGTCGACTGATCTTGATCCAAGTTGTTTGTAAATGTAAGTGGTGTTAAGTATTGCACTCACTGAGGCTAACATAAATTTTGTTCTATATCAAAGAATAATACATCATGTTTGCTCTAAATACTGTCCTATATGATTATATACGTTTAAACTTTAGTATTGTCCGTTTGAATTATATTCAGTTAACTATCTAGAGACACGGCCATTGTCTGCGTTTACACTTATTGTCGACATTTATATAGTTTCAATACTCTTTTGGGACATCAAAACCGATTTAAATAACAATTTTTCCACTGACAGCAGACATTCGAACGGAATAAAATAACTTGACAAGACTCACAGTACAAGTCATATACAGTGGAGAAAGTGTTATTATTTCCCGTTTAAACGCAAACGGAACGCAAACGCATCGCAATACAATGACGCAAACGACACTTTTCTGATAATTAAGGCGTTTTAATGAATCTGAGTGGCATACAGTTTGGAGCCTGATCATACGCCGGGTTACCCAGTGCCTGTTCTGGTTCCAAATTGTTTGTAATTGAAATAAAGGTTTTAGCATTAACGCGTTTATTGGGAAAGAATGACGAGTTACAGTGGATAAACTGTTATTCTTTCCCGTTTAAACGCAAACGTACGCAAAAGCAAAGCACTAAAACGTGGAAAAGAACAACTTTTGGACAATTCTGATAATTCTTGTTTATCTTGGTGGCAAACAGTTTGGAGCCTGATCAGACGCCGGGTTAACCGGCGTCTGATCTGGCTCCAAACTGTTTGCACTGCAAATAATAGTTTTAGCGTAAACGCGTTTATTAGGAAAGAATAACAGATTCTCCACTGTATCCAGCGTACAGTGGATACTACGTTAACGCGTTAATGCTTAATTTATTATGTTCATAGTAAACACCATTGAGTCGGATCAGACGTAGAGGAACCCGGCGTCTGATCAGCCTCCAATTTGTTTTCATATCGATAAAACAAAGTATCGTCCACATCTCCAGTGTTATGTTACCCCCGTGTGTTGCATTGTGTTTGCGTCTTACTTTCGTTCCTCTCCACGGGAGAGTATATCGGTTTCCTTACTGATACCAGTAATATAGTCGTATTATTTCTTACATATATTTACCAGTTTTTGGCCCATTAACCCCTTGTGACTTGTATATGTGTCATTTACAAACAGCGTATCTTTTTAGAGTTAACATTTTCTATATCAGTTTTATTTTGTCAGTTTGGTAGGTAACTACTGTTTTGTACTAGAATGAATACAATATTCTTTCCCATTAAACGCGTTTATGTTAAAATTTAAAACTACTTTTTCCATTACAAATAAGTTTGAGTCCGATCAGACGTTGTATTATCCGGTGTCTGATCAGGCTACCAACCGTTTGCAACTGAGACTAAAATGAATCGCTTGAAATGTCTCCGAAATTGCAATGAAATCCTGAAATAGTTCACTATAGATAAGCAGGTGTGTGTCCATACAGTATATCAGTCATATTAACTAGCAAACATAGCAAACCATAATAATACCGGCGTCTGATAAGGGACTACACGGATTGTTAATGTCTGCTTATTGGAACGATTGGCATGTCTGGGACACGTCTTTTTCGTCCTATAGAGAGGTATTATATTTGCTGGTAAAAGGGGCAACACTCTTACATGGATTGTGCCGTACGAATTTGGATTAAGTCACGCTAATCCTACTGTCGGATACACGCCACAAGAAACAGTCAAATAACTCAGTGAGTCCTAGCAACGAGTACACTTGTCATTTACAACATTGCTGTACCTATGAAAGTATTATTGTCCTAGACAAACATTGCAGATCCGGATCAGATTACTTCTTCAAGAGCCCTCTGATCAGAGTCTGTCCTATTTGTCATTTTGCAATATATAGTAAAATTCAACACAAAATGTTTAATAATGGCAGAATTCCCAATTTGAAGTTCCATGTGTCAGGAAATGACACATTTACGTGCTAACCCCAACTGTTTGTACATTTTTTGTAGCAAACATCTCATCTCCTCATGGATGTGAAATCAATATAATTATTTAAGAAATCCAGTTATTTTTAAACCCCTAAATATCCATCTATTTTGTTGGTAGGTCAGGATCGACGCATACTTAAACAACCCTAGTCGTGATAAAGGGGGATTTGTCATTAAAATATCTCTTAAAAGTTGTTCTAAAGTCAGTAGTTTGTGGTTTGTGGTTTTGGGTAAATGGCAAAAGCTAATGAAAGGAACGAGCGTTTTGATTGGATTACCCCAAATGCTATAAATAGCTGCTTCCCCTTTGGTACACCATAGCTCTTTGAGCTTTCAATAAATGGCGCCTGCTTCAAAAATATCTTCTGTCCGAATTCTAAAAATGATAATTGAATATTTTCAGAAATACTCCTCAAATATGGCAAATGTTTGGGATCCTGATATTAATTAAAGCAAGTTGTTTGTATAATAACGCTGTTCACCGATTACTTTTGTTTTCTGTGAGTAAAACCCAATTTCATTTCGATTAATGTGTATTCAAATCTGATACTACTTAACTATCGTTTGTGGTTTAGAATACGTCTCCTATACATCTAAGAGTGTCATACGAAAGACAAACAGTTTGGATCCTGACTATGTGTCGGGGAATTATTCTGCTATGTGTGAGTATCCGCGCTGTTTTAAGTTCAGGTCAGGGTTAAGGTCATACAGTGGAGAATGCATTGTCTTTCCCGTTTAAACGCAAACGTTTTTTTCCCACTGTAACAGTAGGTTTTACAAGTCTAAGACTGTTTGTTATAATAATTATAGTATCAAAATTTGTTAAAATATGCCTCAACAATACACAAAATAGGTCCAGTGTCCTGTAGTAGGGGTCATTAAGTTCATGTTGTGACTAATCGATGTATGTGATCTTATCGTGCATTATACCATCATGTAGGCAAAGAAGCGTTCTTTGAAAATGATATATGACACATGCATTTTGCGCCTATTATATTGAAGTTATTAATCAAGTATCATATTATTTTTATTTACAAAATTCTCGCCAGAATTGTATGTGTTCTGTTTGTGTTTAGTTATGTATAAACTGGAATGCCCCCCCCCCCCCCCCCCCCCCCCCCTAAATCTATTCATGCTTGTCTTGCAAAATAACTACAACATTTGTTTTACACATTGCCAACTAGTTACACAAACCGAAACAAATATAAAAGTCCCATAGTTCTAATTTGTTTATTTGAAACGCATGCAAGTATACTGCTTAACTTTTACCTTCTGAACATACATGCGTTTATCGATGTTATCAGTATTAGAGTGGATTGGTGGATGTGTTGGGTATAACGGCACTGTGATACAAAATAGGTCATATAGCGCCAATGGATATGATGTGGTGTACAGACCATTCACAGAAAGATGTACTGACATGTATAAATTTCTTTAATAAATAAAACAATATCCAAGATAGGGAATCAAAATAGTATTAATATATAAACTGATTTTTTCTAAGATTTCGACCTCTAAGGGCCTTTTGCTTTGAAAAAGGCCCTTAGAGATCGAACTATTAGGAAAAAAGCAGTTAATATATTAATAAATGTCTTCAGTCAAATGCAATTTATCAGTTACACAACAAGTTCCTCTGTAAATGTTATTTGCTGCATGTACTGTTGTCCTGCATACATAAATACGAAAGACTCAAGCAGGAAACGTAACACAAACAATACACCCACCTCTCAAGCAGAACACACACACACACAGTCATACCACAACAAACACACACACACACACACACACACACACACACACACATACGCAATACAATTCCTACATCTACACACTAAATAGAAAACAACACGCAAGACAAACATAAAGCAAAGTGAATATAGGAGCCCGCCTTGGTACGGTCAGTAGCAATCAATAATCAACTATAAATTAATTAATTATTAACAACCACTGGGGGGTTAAACCTGGGCATAGGGGCGCCCAACCTCACACTTATCTCCTATATGCACCTATAAAGACGAACAGTGTACATACAGTGGAGAATCTGTTATTCTTTCCCAATAAACGCGTTTACGCTAAAACTATTATTTGCAGTGCAAACATGTACAGCGAACCTTTCATTTGGCGGCAAATTGTTGAAGAAACATGCATGTATGTAATCTATAGAAATACCTATAACGACGTGTAAAGTCATTATTTATAATTTACCAAACGTATCCCTTGATACAGTGGAGAAAATGTTATTCTTTCCCAATAAACGCGTTTACGCTAAAACTGTCATTTGCAGTGCAAACACTTTGGAGCCAGATCAGACGCCGGGTAACCCGGCGTCTGATCAGGCTCCAAACTGTTTGCCACCAAGATAAACAAGAATTATCAGAATGGTCCAAAAGTTGTTCTTTTCTATGTTTTAGTGCTTTGCGTTTGCGTACGTTTGCGTTTAAACGGGAAAGAATAACATATTCTCCACTGTAAAATATAAACCCTGTTCCACAACCTCACAATCAAAAAGACCGCCAGCACAGTAAGTAAATACATGTAAAACATTTAACAAAAATTCTATGACAAGATCATTAGTAACATGGGAAAGAATTAAACATTCAAGCCCGTGTTAAAGATAACCCACTATGGCAACGGTCAAATTGTACTCAAGCGACTAGTCTGTAGTTACGAGCAACTGTAAGACATGGAAGGGTCCAGGGTACGACAGAGAGGGAGGGAAAAAACAAAGCACGAAAATCCGACATAACTCTCCCGGTTAAGGACGGCTTTAGAGATACATCATCATGTAGTGCTAAACCCTGTCTGTCGTCGCACAACCAAAGAGGAAAGCATAGTTATCAATTGTAGACTGATCGATAACCAAACGTGAAGTGCGCAGCAATATAGTTGGATCATAATCTTTTTTGAGGAAAAATCTAATACGTTTCACAAATAGGTTTTGAAAATGTATATGTCCAAGAATCTTACGAAAGTTGTCAACTGTCGTAAACATCTTTATCACACAAAACCGCCTCTTGCAGTGTAACAAAGCCATTCAATATTTTCGAAGTTTCGATATATTTGACTAGTGGTATTATGGAATTTTAGTGAGTTTTTTTTTATTTTAAGTCCACAAGTGCTGCATGAAGCAGGACACCAAATAATGCCATTTGCGATGACGTTACCAAACAACTTCACGCATTGACAGAAAAATATATTAGGTGGAGAGACATCAACCAGCGGCGTCAAATCTTGAATAGCTTTTTAAATTTTTTAATGCGATAAATATGAGCTCGCATTAGTGGTCATTGTTCATCATCTTATTACACGAGGTGACTAAAATAAAAATGATGCTCACCAAGTCTCGTGTCATATTATTGTATATGGAGTCAATTCGGTCAATAAAAATGAGAACTAACATAAGATTATCTTTATATATGCATATTCGTTGAATTGCTAGTGAAAGGGTAAACATTGATATTCAGACAGGCGGTTTTGAAGCCATTTAACATGAAATCGAACTTGACAATTAACTCAATATACAGTCAAACTTCGATATCTCGAGCTCGGTTAAGTCTAAGCCAAGCTTGAAATAAGGCAAATTCATGTTTCGAAATATCGGATAATTCGAGTTAAGCGAGTTCGAGATATCGAAGTTCGACTGTAGTAAAAGTGATACAGAAATCCCTCTGAATTTTTCACCGCCAAACAAGTGGGATCATGATCTGTTCAGTGTTTGAAATATGTTTAAAACTCTGATCAACTTTTCTACAGTCAAATAGCCTGAAATACATGTATAACATATGGCATACAGCTGTGACATGTACGATGCAGGCAAGATTGTGACGATACAACAGTTCCAGCAGACGATAAAAACAGTCGGTAAAAAAACTTTTTGTTTCACTGTTATAATTAATTAACCACACACATGAGTGTAGAGGTTTATATACCCTTAGTAAAGTGGATAAGACAATAAATTTGTTTAATTTTCAAAGACTTTCAAAATTTAGGAGCTCTGTTTCGTTTATTCCATATAGGTTACCTTAAGCGGAGAAATAGTGTAGGTGTCATCGAATATCTTCGTATAATAAGACCACCGGTAAATTGGCGTGTGGAGTTTGGATGATGAAGTCCATATACGACAAAAATGTCTTCTAACCCTACTGGGACCAGTTCTCATATTAAAGGAAATTATTATCCCTTAATAGAATTTGATGACTTGGCTGTTATTACATTTTTATGGACAGGCTTGTGAGATTGGCTTAATAGAATGTACGCCACAACAGGCGTAACGACAGATGAGCTCCCCCAGGACCCGGTGTTATTCTTCTTATCATAGACTCGTTGCTGTAGGGTTCACTGTGCTGCATTGTCTGTGGACGGTAAGTTTTATTCCAAAAGACGATAATTTATATGGTCACGTATTTGAAGATCTACTCAGATCTATTTCAGCACCATTATATAACAGAGTTTTTTATGGCCCAGACAGGAATTATGAGTACCAGGAGCTTTCTAGCCTGTAGATTCGTTAAATCGTTAAAGTAACTACCACTACTATTGGGGAATAATTTGCGTTAAGTAAAAACTAAACATAAAACGCATTGTAATTACATATAAATATGAAAGTGCTTTTATGTCTCACTATCATTTGCATCTGAGTAGTAAATGGTTAAGATCCTGATCAGACGGCAGATTACCCGGTGTCTGATCTGACTCCAAATTGTTTGCAATGGAAATAATTGATTAAGCATAAACGCGATTATTGGGAAATGGTAACGCCTCTGCCGTACAAACTAGTCAATTTCAGGATAATAACATAAGATCCTGCCTTATTACGAGTATTATCATTATACCAGATAAGTACAGTGGAGAATCTGTTATTCTTTCCCAATAACCGCGTTTACGCTAAAACTATTATTTCCAGTGCAAACAGTTTGGAGCCAGATCAGACGCCGGGTAACCCGGCGTCTGATCAGGCTTCAAACTGTTTGCCACCAAGATAAACAATAATTATCAGAATTGTCCAAAAGTTGTTCTTTTCTACGTTTTAGTGCTTTGTGTTTGCGTACGTTTGCGTTTAAACGGGAAAGAATAACAGATTCTCCACTGTAACAGATAAGTATAGCGCTTTTCACACACAGGAGGTGTATGGTCAAAAGCGCTTCACCCTAAATTTAATAAATGTACATTTAAAACGAGAAAAGACAAATAACTACATTTAGATATAAAATAAACATGATACCTAATGGATTAAGGAACAAATTCCGAGCAAGGGAAATTATTTCAATATAATGACCAATATTGTATAATATGTTATCATTAGTTTGTAAAATCAACTTTAAAATGAGTCAATTATTTAAACGTTCAATGGCATGATTAAAATAGTGATTTAACAGTAATTGCTGTCTAACCCACCCCGGTACCTACATTATCCACAGCTGAACTTTACTCTTCATATATAAGAAAAAACTGTCTCAGAATTATATCACCCCAAGCTAGCCGGTTTCAAAAGAGATCAAAGTCGTTACCCCTACCATCAATATCCACCAGACAGGCACCGGGTCGACGGTACAACTCTAGATCTCCAATTTAGACCCACATGATCAGAAAGAACACAGCCCTGTGGTACATAGTTGCAGTTATCTACCCTCTCCACCTCACACCCCCGGAACCTACGTACTCCAAGGCTGAAATTACACCTTTAATTTATATTAAAAAAAGAAGATAACAAGCTGTCCGAGAATTATACCAAACACCCTCAGGAGCAATCCCTGTACCACCAATATCCATCAAGCAGGTACGGGTAAACGGTTCCTACTCCCGATCTCCAATTTAGACTCACAGCATCTACAGAAAGAACTCTGCCCAAGAATATTCACACGAAATTTAGTGTTTTGTGTTGACTGTGTAGGTGACTGTTAACCAAAGAAAATTATAAAGCAGAAAGTATTTGTTTGAACATTCTGCTTTACTTCTATCTTGTTTAAAGCTTGTATTTGCCTTCCATGTCACCAATGTATTTTGTTTTATGGTCGACAGACAAAAGACCAGTTCTATCATTTAACCAATCACTCAACGAACACACATTAGAATGCTCAATGCAGGACATTTGCTACCAGCTATTATACAAAACTTATTAACTTCTTTTAAATGACCCCTACACCAGTATCATTTGTATACATGTATAATCAGTTTCTCTGTTCTGATGGTATTTCAGTATTACTATTCACAGTTACATGTCGATAATGTAAAAGATCTTTCGTCAATTGCACAGGTTTAAAGTTAAAACTTGACTTATGTTAGCAAGACTTATTAACAATTTAGCTGTAGAAATACGGTCAAATCTAACTTACCTCGTTACATGTACAGTGGAGAATCTGTTATTCTTTCCCAATAAACGCGTTTACGCTAAAACTATTATTTGCAGTGCAAACAGTTTGGAGCCAGATCAGACGCCGGGTAACCCGGCGTCTGATCAGGCTCCAAACTGTTTGCCACCAAGATAAACAAGAATTATCAGAATTGTCCAAAAGTTGTTCTTTTCTACGTTTTAGTGCTTTGCGTTTGCGTACGTTTGCGTTTAAAGGGGAAAGAATGAAAGATTATCCACTGTACATGTACGCCATAGCTTGTTTCTAGATTTGAAGACAGTTGACCACTTTAATCAGGTTAAACGAGAAAAAACACGCCTTTCAGCGCCTTACGGCGCTAAAGTTTTACTTTCTTTAAACAATCATCAAATAGGATTTAGAAATAATTCTAACTGTACATATTAATGGCTGTATGCAATAAAGCATTTTCTTCCGTGGATGAATGAAGAGAACGCCTAAAAATGTGTATCTCTTATGAAATGTTTTAAGGGGGTACATTGTACGTATTATCGGGCATTGACAATAAAATGCATGTATCAAATGGTTTACTTGGCGTCTGATCTGTCTCAAAACGTTTTGCATTTGAAATAATAGTTTAGCGTAAACGCTTTAATCGGGGAAGAAAAAATTATTTCCATTGTTATATCTATTTTCGTGGACGATAGACATTTACAGTTAAATGTTTTGCTTATAAATATATGACTGCCTTAATAGGTGTATTTTTCACTACTTCACTGCTATGTTACAGTGGAGAATCTGTTATTCTTTCCCGTTTAAACGCAAACGTACGCAAACGCAAAGCACTAAAACGTAGAAAAGAACAACTTTTGGACAATTCTGATATTTTTTGTGTATCTTGGTGGCAAACAGTTTGGAGCCTGACCAGACGCCGGGTTACCCGGCGTCTGATCTGGCTCCAAACTGTTTGCACTGGAAATAATAGTTTTAGCGTAAACGCGTTTATTGGGAAAGAATAACAGATTCTCCACTGTATAGCCCTTTAAAATGCTGTCTACTTATACATGTATCTCAGTCATTTCAAGGGACGAAAGTCAACATATTCTCGGCGAAATTAGAATTAAATGCACTTGTACGTTTCTCACCAATTGATTTAGAATGTTGGAATTAGGTCTGAAGAGGAAATACATGTACTAGTACATTGTATCAACCGGAGTTGTAACTGATACATACAAGGTAACCCCGAGTAATGCCGTGCTTGATAAAGCTCCAATTCTGTCGTCTAAAGCAATTGTAATCACTCCATAGAAATCAAGTCAATAAGATAGGAAATGTATATTATATTTATATATGTTTTAACCCTACGCGTCATTTGTAAGGAGCTTATCTTTGAAAAGTACACTTGTCCGATTTAAACCAAACAAAAAAAAACAATTCAGAGGACTCCTCCTAAAGGATCCCTCTAACCTGCGTCTGAACAGTTTGTGGTATGCAATATAAAGACAAAACATCCCTTATTAGTCAAAAATGGACTAGACTTTATTTATGCTTTTCGGTGGATTACCGGGAAAAAACAGTGGATTAACACTTGATAATCCACTGCTTCAAGCAGTGGAATTATCGTACCGCCAACTGTCACGCACATGTGTTCGACATAAAAATTGGGGCTCAACACGGGATAAATAATGAACTTTCAATTGTCAAACAATTTCGTTTAAAAAGTGGCTTAAAAACATAAATAAATAGAATAACTGTGTTTTTTCAGTATAAGATTGAATTTAATCAATTTCGTGAACATCAGACTGTTATATTTTAAAAATATAACGTCTGATGTTCACTCAATGGATTAAATTTCGATCTTACACTGAAAAAGCAGTTATCCTCTATATATTGGAAACTGGAATTTTTTTAGGGAGGAAACGGTTATCCATAGGTATAGACACTCTGGTGTACACTCAACCCTGGCTTGGAGAAACTCAGTTTTAACCCTTTCACTCTAAGTAACGCCAAAAACGCGTTTGCTAAAAAGTTTGGATCCTGATCAAACACCTCTTAACGCTGCGTCTGATCAGAATCAAAACTGACACTCGTTTCGAAATTACCGCAGCAATAGTACCTTAACTCTAGATTTTAAACGATATTGAAGCAAACGACAATAAAGCGTTGAAGGGGTAAAAACCTCACGATAAATTTGACAATGAAAGGATATATCTTTTGAATCATAGTCACGCATACATGTATACGCATCCTTTGCAATCAGAGTATCGGAGAAAAGTATATTTTGTTCTCTGCAAATAGCCAAGACCCAAATTAGAGTGCTCCTGAAGGTCTGCTCTGATTGTGCTATTGCAATATATTGACAAAAATAGCCACATAAAGTAAATCAATGGACTAAACTAAATTCGAAACAGTTATTTTTCATTTGAAGTATCAAGAAGAAATGGGTTAGTCATTTTCGAAGACACCCTTGTGTAGAACACTCGGTCTTGGTTTCGAGAAGCTCAGTTACAACTCGAAATTGCCTCAATCCAATATATCGTTAATTATTGTCTTAAAACATAGCACATTTCAGAAAATCACCTCGTTAGTTAAAACCTTTAGCACACCTTAACATTTTGCTGTAAAATGTCTTTTCTCCAACAATTGTCACAATAGAATTATCAAGTAATTTGTCGTCTCATTTGGATCCAAACCTGTTTGCAATAATTATTAAACACATGCAGCGTGCAGAAAAGTTATTGAAGTGTCACATGGGGTGTGATAATATCACAAGCACCTGTAATGTTTGCCTCTAATGTTCCAACTCTTACGCGTTACCATTTAAGCGGAAAACGGTTCCCGAGAAATATGATGAAAATCTGATACGGCCTGGAAGCTGGCATTGATCTTAGGCATTTTCTCGATTTCTCATTAATCGAAATACATAAAGGCAAAGTTAAAAATTAGATAACTTCACGCCTCACTACGACAGAGATCGGTCCGGAGCGTGGCGTGTCGGTATTGGGCTTTGGGTATTGATCGAAGGATGCTATGTCAAATCTAGAAAACAGTTTGTTTCCCTCTGCTCCGCACGGAAAATTTGTTAGAGGCTAATATGTCAGTGTTATACTGTTGATTGGGGACTGTAACAACTCAGATTTCATCTGACCTAGCACGCGATACGCGTGTCTCTAGGCGTCTTTAATGCTACAACACTGGTAGATAGACAGGTTTCCTAATATCATATGGAATAAATTGGAATGATAATGGTACATGGAATAAATGTAAGAATAAACATATATAACTTCGATGCTAATGAATATTTATAAATGTGACAAAAGTTTTGTGTTATAGCGGTGAACATTACATAAATAGCTACAGAAAAATTGTAATATAAAAAGATAAAAAAAATATAAAGCATTGTGTTTATTGTGTGAAAAGTTTATGCATAATATATAACTGGATACTTTATAAGTTTGAACAGTTGGATATATCATTGCCCCTGATTCTCTACAAGTATATCTACAAAGTAAAGCAGATACTGGTAAGTACTTGCATGCTTTACAATTTGAATTGCGTTAATATTTCTCATTAATTCACTCGTTTGCTCCCATGGATTATTTCATGCTTATATATTGCATTAGTCCACTTTTAATTAAACGGGTACCTGGGCTAAATTTTCATCTTCGTTTTGTTTTACAGTCCTATCAGCAAACACTATAGAGTCTGATCAGACGCCGTACCATGTGGCATCTGATCATAGTCTACAATTTTTCCTATGTTCCTTTTATGGGACACTAGGCACAAATGGGTTAATTTAAAAATCCCCGAAACTTACATCATACACTTTCAGTTTCCAATTAGTTTCCACCTCTGTCTGTTTAGGGTAGTTATTTAAATGAGTATTGCACAATGACAAACAATTGACCCTGGTACAGTGGAGAATCTGTTATTATTTCCCGTTTAAACGCAAACGTACGCAAACGCAAAGCACTAAAACGTAGAAAAGAACAACTTTTGGACAATTCTGATAATTCTTGTTTATCTTGGTGGCAAACAGTTTGAAGCCTGATCAGACGCCGGGTTACCCGGCGTCTGATCTGGCTCCAAACTGTTTGCACTGCAAATAATAGTTTTAGCGTAAACGCGTTTATTGGGAAAGAATAACAGATTCTCCACTGTAAGAATACTCCTTATATAGGCTAAGGGTACTCTTCAAAGGTACATGGTTTTATATGTTAAACGAAACTATTTGCAAGTACAATGCAATAAAATCTGGAAAATATCAGGTGTTGAACATGACTGTTTATCAAAATCTTGGTGGCAAACAGTTTTGAATCTAAAAACAGTTTTTACTCGGAGTCTGATCTGGCTCCAAAACATATGCGCAATGGAAATAACTGCTTTAATTAAAAGAGTTTATTGGGAACTTACATGTACAACGTATTTTCTTGTTACGACGTGATTAAAAAATGATCGACACATAGGAAACCCCTTCGTATTTTCCATTTTAACAAAACTAAAGGCAAATGCATTTAAATGCAAATTAGAACAGTGCAGTATGTTTGAAACGGGTGAAACGGGTGATATTTTTTCTCATTTAGAGTGCCATTCAGTTTAAAGGCTCAAACAAACCTTGAGTCGCTTCATTCCTGGCTGCAAACCTTTTGCAATGGACATCACATTTTGGAGTTGCAAGAATAAATGTATTAAGACGCTTTGTGGGAAATAATTTTGGGAGAATAACGAATCGAATGTCCAAAATATACTGAAGCTATTCAGCTGGAAATATATCTTAAGATATTAAAGGACATTCCTTATTTAAGGTATAAAATCGCGGAAAGTTTAGTTTTGATGTAGTGAAAAAGGACGAAAATAATTATTCTAAACACACCGATTAACCTTCATTTGCAAAAGTGTCACTTGATGCACTTCTCATTTGAAAAGTATGCCATTTTAGTAAGCAAATATAATTAACGCAGTAACAAATCGCAGTTGAATCCGACTCCAAGTTGTTAACAGGTCATTATGAACTGACAAATAGTTTGCTAAAGATTAATTTAGCATATTGTATGATTTATTTATAAGAGAAATAGGTAGCAATAGATAGTATACAGTATTCCCTCCCAAAAACGACCCTCTGAACAACGATTCACTCCTTAAAACAACGACTGTCGCTGTTCCCCAAACAAGACAGTTACAGTGGAGAATCTGTTATTCTTTCCTAATAAACGCGTTTACGCTAAAACTATTATTTGCAGTGCAAACAGTTTGGAGCCAGATCAGACGCCGGGTAACCCGGCGTCTGATCAGGCTCTAAACTGTTTGCCACCAAGATAAACATGAAATATCAGAATTGTCCAAAAGTTGTTCTTTTCTACGTTTTAGTGTTTTGCGTTTGCGTACGTTTGCGTTTAAACGGGAAAGAATAACAGATTCTCCACTGTATGCCCAACCGCTGTCATAACGTCTGTTTCAAATTGTCGTCTGTTGTTTTTTCTCAAAGATATTTAGACAGAAAACAAATAATGAGAAGTGACAAACATTTTAATCCAGATCGGGCGTCGCATTACGTCTGATCTGGAATCAATATGTTTGCAAATTTAAACTAAGTTCCCTTTCTATAACAACTCCCTCCGAACAACAAACGCAATACAGAAATAATAATGTCTTCCCCGCCATATCAATAAATCAAAAAGCTGTCAAAACTAATTGCACCAAATAATATGCTGTAAATGTTCTTGCATGCATTTAGCAACTGGTTTCATAAATAATTTACACAAGAACATCTTCCATGTAATGCAAAATTACACTTCTCTTTTTTCAAAACCTCTCGAATCCATTACTAATATGGCACGACAGTGGATATCAAGCAACTGGGGGATTCCTTAGAACATAACAGTTTCAATATCGAAGAGAAAACAGCATGCATGTTGTGGTTTTCTCACGCATGTTTCTAACGCCTAGTTCTATTCCCAAGGCGGACAACGATCAATCATTAGTTATTATTTTATCAAATGCGATCGAAAACCATAGTTTCAGACCAGTCGAAAAATCAAATATTAGAAATCTTAGGCAATCTGTTAATCCTCTATTATTCCATGTACATCTCATCAGAATCGTCTCGAAGAATCGTCTCTATTGCAAACAGTTTAAAGTTAAAACAGACGCCGGGAACCCGTCGTCTGAAAAAGGTCCACACTGGTTGCCACTCAGATAAAAATAAATCGTAAACATATTTAAAGAGCTGTCATTTTTTATATCGTGAGAAATTTCATAAAGTTTGAACTTTCTGCATTTAAGTGCATTGCGTTCCAGTTTCGTTTGTGTTAAAACGGGAAAGAATAACGTCTTCTCCGCTGTTACTACAAATATAAATACAAAAACTATTATTTCTATTGCAAACAGTTTAGAGCCAGATCAAACGCCGGGTAACCCGGCGTCTGATCAGGCTCCTAACTAATTGCCACAAAGATAAGCATGAATTATCAGAATTGTCCAAAAGTTTCACTTTTCTACGTTTTAGTTATTGCGTTTGCGTTTCGTTTCGTTTAAACGGGAAAGAATAACGTTTTCTCCACTGTACATGTGCCTCTACCTCTGATACATGTATCAAACATTCCAATTTAGTAACATGTTAGAAATTCATTACTTTGTTTGAAGTTTATATTCTAGAAGTGCAATATTCTAATTGCAAATAATAATTTTAAAAGTCATTATCTTATACGAAGTTTATTCCTTGGAGATGAAATTGCATATAATTGCAGCTTAAAATGTAGAAATCAGTGATTAAATGTGAAGTTCATATCCTAGAAATTGAAGAATCTAACAGCATGGTTCAGTATGGAATTGTACAGTGGAGAATACGTTATTATTTCCCGTTTTAACGCAACCGAAACGCAAACACATTGCAATAAAATGTTGAAAATTATATCTTTGTGACTATCCTGACAATTCGTTTCAATATGAGTGGTCAACAGTTTACCCGACGTCTGATCAGGCCACAAAGTGTTTGCAATGGAAATTATATGTTTAGCGTAAACGCGTTTATTAGGAAAGAATAACGTATTCTCCACTGTATGAGTGCAGCTATGATTTGTACATAGAGATGTGGTTGTTTTTTAAAATAAAAGAAAACTAAAAATAATTACAGTGGCGAAGACGTATATTCATTCCTCATTTTAACCCGATTTGTTAATATATTTTCTTTGGAAACAGTTTTAAGCAGATAAGACCCCGGCTGATCCGGCGTCTGATCAAACTCAAAACTATATGCCAGTAAGATTAAAATACATGTAAATCGCTAGAATTAAAAAAAAAGCTATATTTCAAATTTATTGCAAAGTGATTGTGTTTCAATTGCGTACAATGTATCACCTTTCGATGCTAAATTAACCCCTTCACCGCTATATAGTCCTAAGCTTCAATATACAGTGGGGAATCTGTTATTCTTTCCCGTTTAAACGCAAACGTACGCAAACGCAAAGCACTAAAACGTAGAAAAGAACAACTTTTGGACAATTCTGATATTTCATGTTTATCTTGGTGGCAAACAGTTTGGAGCCTGATCAGACGCCGGGTTACCCGGCGTCTGATCTGGCTCCAAACTGTTTGAACTGCAAATAATAGTTTTAGCGTAAACGCGTTATTGGGAAAGAATAACAGATTCTCCACTGTAGTTGTCTGCAAGAGAGCTTCAAAGTTTCGGTAGTATGACTTAAGAAATAATAAAACGAGTGTCCAACAGGTTGGATCATAATTAGGCGCCGCGTGACGCGGCGTCTTAACAGGATACAAACTGTTTGAAACATCGACTTTATGCGAAATAATAAAGATTCACCACTTTGTTACAAATGTATAATTGTATAACAGTTTGTGATTTCAAGCAATTAAAATGGAAAGAATATCTTGAAATATACAATAAGACCACTCCTTATTGTCCATGATGAATAACAGTGTGGTGACATTGTTCTATTTGAAAAGTTTAAATGCTCAAAGATTGCATGTACTTGTACAATGGAGAATACGTAATTATTTCCCAATAAACGCGTAAACGCTGAAACGTTTATTTCAAGTGCAAACAGTTTGGAGCCAGATCAGACGCCGGGTTACCCGGCGTCTGATCAGGCTCCAAACTGTTTACAACTCATAATTAAAATAAACAGTTAGAATTGAACAAAATTGATATTGTCTATGTTTAATTGCAATGCGTTTTGGGATTCGTTTGCGTTTAAACGGGAAATAATAATGTCTTCTCCACTGTAGTACCGTACAGTAACAGACTGCAACAGTTACAAAATGTAAGAAGACGTTATTATTGCCCGTTTAAACGCAAATGCATGGCAATAAAATGTAGAAAATGACGCTTGCTGGAAAGTTACGATTAATTTCAATCTGAATGGAAAACAGTTTTGAACCATATCAGATGCCGTATTACCCGGCATCTGACCCGGCTTCAACCGGCTTACATGAACATCATTGTTTTAGCATAAATCCGTTTATAAGGAATGAATATAACGCCTTCTCCACTAGCCTCTGATACTTCAAAGGACAATTTCAGATTTCAATGAAGCGTATTACATTTTACGTAAGGTTCAGTCTTTAAAGTAGATAACGGATACAGTGGAGAAAACGTTATTCTTTCCCAATAAACGCGTTTACGCTAAAACTATAATTTCCATTGCAAACAATTTGCAGCCAGATCAGACGCCGGGTAACCTGGCGTCTGATCAGGCTCCAAACTGTTTGCCACCAAGATAAACATGAATTATCAGAATTATCCAAAAGTTGTACTTTTCTACGTTTTAGTGCTTTGCGTTTGCGTACGTTTGCGTTTAAACGGGAAAGAATAACAGATTCTCCACTGTAACGTGCTTTCCCACTGTATTAAAGACAGATTGATGTACAAAATATTCGAAAACCAAGTAAACTACAGTGTCCCCTCCCTACAACGGCCCTCCAAACAACGACTCCCTCCTTACAACAATACAATTATGTCTTACACTTTTACTGCTGCAATGTCGTCTGCTTAAAATTGTTGTCTGCTGTTTTTTCTCAAAGTTACGTATAAGTGGGGATTTTGGTTGAATAAATATAATGACGAGTGGCAAACAGTTTGAATCCAGATCAGACGCCGCGTTACGCGGCGTCTGATCTGGATTTAAGTTGTTTGCAAATGTCAGGCAATTCTGAAATGGCCATCCATACAACGACTCCCTCAGAACAAAACACACATTCTGTGTCTCCCGTTGGGTGCCGTTGTAGAGAGGGAGCACAGTAGTTTTTATTTAGTGTTCTCCTCTATCTTACAGTGGAGAATCTGTTATTCTTTCCCGTTTAAACGCAAACGTACGCAAACGCAAAGCACTAAAACGTAGAAAAGAACAACTTTTGGACACTTCTGATAATTCTTGTTTATCTTGGTGGCAAACAGTTTGGAGCCTGATCAGACGCCGGGTTACCCGGCGTCTGATCTGACTCCAAACTATTTGCACTGCAAATAATAGTTTTAGCGTAAACGCGTTTATTGGGAAAGAATAACAGATTCTCCACTGTAACTATCTGCTTTAATACAGTAACCTTTAGTGATACAAACGGTGTTCCTGTATAAAATACGATTGCCTAATGCAAACAATGTAAACCATGATCAGAAGGATACTATGTACAGAAGTCCTCTGACCAGGGCATGTATTGTTTGTCATTTTGCAAAACATATAACAATACTTCTAAATAGTAAACAATGGACTAGAATAATTTGGAAAATGGAATTACCTATTTAAAATTTCAGGGATTAATTATGAAAAAACGCATTCTTAAAATAACGTGAACACTTAAACGAATTGCCTGTTTTGTTGGATTTAATATCGGAAATTAAATACATTACTAGAGGAAATAGATAATCTCATTTAAATTATTGTGTCATATTATATAACGATTTAAGGATAATTATGCTCCATGATATATTTTATTGTACAACATCACGTAGCATACTGTACATGTAAACATTTCTCAATAAACATTACAGTGGAGAAGACGCTTTTCTTTCCCAATTAACGCTTATACGCAAACATTATTGTTTCCCTTGCAAACAGGTTGGAGCAAGATCAGACGCCGGGTAACCCGGCGTCTGATCAGG
Source organism: Gari tellinella (assembly GCA_922989275.2). Lineage (NCBI taxonomy): Eukaryota > Metazoa > Mollusca > Bivalvia > Cardiida > Psammobiidae > Gari > Gari tellinella. The sequence goes on from OV277866.1 coordinate 56,822,725, forward strand.
CTCCGAACTGTTGGTTACCCAGCTTACATGTAATATGAATGGTCAAATTATCAAAAAGTCGTCTTTTGTACATTCTATTCCGTTTGCGTTCCGTTTGAGTATAAATTGGAAAAAATAACGTTTTATACACTTTAGTAAGAATGAGTTGTTGATAAAATCGATAAATAAATAACAAAATAAGAAGAAAAAATGTACACACCTCTTTGGCGTGTATGAAATCCTCGAAGGCCCGATAAGACAGCTCCTTCATTGAGATGTCTGATCTGGGTCTCCGTAGTTTTCAAACAGAATGATTACAACATCACGCTCATGACGGGATAAGGGTAACAATGTAAGGCTGTTGAGTGTTTAACCAAACAACAGTCTTGAGATGACGTTATTGTACATTTGTACAATATACAGTCGAAACTCGATAATTCGATTTGCGTTAGTTTGAACATAGCCATAGTTCAAAGATAAAACGTGGTATGATCGACTTAAACGAGAGCGACTTATCGAAATATATCGTATAAAATACTAATTCGATTGATTAATATAAAAGCGAACTCGAGGTATCGAGTTTCCAGTGTATATCGTTTAAACGAAACTTATGCCAGCCTCAGTTTATAAAATGGAACAAACGACGGTATCGTGTAAATGTTGAAGATTCATTCTAATTTGAGTGGCAAATAGTTGGGAGCCTGATCAAACACGCGGTATCTGATTTGACTCCAAACTGTTTGCAATATGATTAATTGTTTGAATGCAAATGCTTTTATTTGGAAAGATTGATAAATTATCAACTGGAGCAGACGTTATACTTTACCGTATAAACGCAAATTAAACAAAACCACACTGCACTAAAATGCACAAATTTAAATGCCATTTTGTAAAATAATGTTCTCATGATTTGTTTTATCTGTGTGGCAAACAGTTTGGAGCCTAGTCAGATGCCGGGTTATTATTTGCAATGAAAATAAAGAGTTTAAGCATATACACGTTTATTGGGAAATAATAATGTCGTCTTCACTGTTTCTTTCTTAAAGACCGACACTATACAGTGGATAATCTGTTATTCTTTCCCAATAAACGCGTTTACGCTAAAACTATTATTTGCCGTGCAAACAGTTTGGAGCCAGATCAGACGCCGGGTAACCCGGCGTCTGATCAGGCTCCAAACTGTTTGCCACCAAGATAAACAAGAATTATCAGAAGTGTCCAAAAGTTTTTCTTTTCTACGTTTTAGTGCTTTGCGTTTGCGTACGTTTGCGTTTAAACGGGAAAGAATAACAGATTCTCCACTGTAGTTGTTACTAGATTAACTATAGTGGATAATCTGTTATTCTTTCCCGTTTAAACGCAAACGAAACGCAAACGCATTGTACTAAAATGCAGAAAATAACACATTTTTCACAATTCTGAAAAGTGATTTTAACCTTGATGACAAACATTTTGGAGCCTGATCAGACGCCGGGTTACCCGGCGTCTGATCTGGCTCCAAAATGTTTGCATTGGAAATAATAGATTTAGCATAAACGCGTTTATTGGGAAAGAATAACCTTTTCTCCACTGTAGCCGTTATTTTTTTTGTAGTGGGATAGCGTCAGCTGCCGTTATTCTTTCCCATTTGACTATTGCAAGCGAAACGGAAACGCTTTACAATACAATATAGCAAAATATCAATATTTATACAAATCTGACAATTCTGATGTTTTGTTTTTTGAGTGGCCTGTATTTTGGAGCCTAATCAGATGCCAGAATACTCGGCGTCCTGTCTGGCTACAAACTACTTGCAATAGAAATAATAGTTGTAGCGTAAACGCTTTTTTTTGGAAAGAATAACGCCTTCTCCAATGTAATTATAAATGAATTAGAACCAATTTCACCAATAGCGGAACCTGGATAACCCAGGTTCGATTTAGTCGAACTGTTATACAGTTATTATTTCCCGTTTAAACGCAAACGAAACGAATACGCAAACTATTTAGATGTAGAAAAGGACACATTTTTGACAATTCTGACTTTCAATTTTATCTGAGTGGAAAACAATTTGGAACCTGATCAGACGCCGGGTTTATTTGGAAAGAATAACGTCTGTCCACTGTACATTTGAATTATTATAACTCGTCCATAGCTTCGCTACATTTTAATTTTTATATGCATGTAAAATGGTAGGTTTGATTTCAGCGAAATCGTACATGTATTTACAAGTCTCAACATAATTTTATAAGACACGGCATTTAAACTTTTAAAACAACATAATTTTGTTTTTATTCGTTTTATTGTGAAATCATAGGCAAACTTGTTCTATGTTCCTTAGATCTAAACCTTTAAATTAAGTTACGGGGGTTCTACGTTTACGTCAGACAACTGTATAAAAATCCCAGACGAGTACATCCAAATTTATACTGAGCGACAGACAGAAAGAAAAAACTTTCTACAGACGGTTATTAGATTATTTAATATAAAATAGACCCTTATCTAAACACACACTTATTCCTTCACAAATAAAAGTGTTAAAACAATACTTTTGGAGACAGTTTCATTTAATTTATGATTCTTTAACGATAGTTATTCTTTCTTTCATAAAAGCGCTTAAGAGGTTATTCTTTTCAACCACATCTATTAAGCTAAAAAGTTTATTTGAATTATAAAGAAACAGTCTCGAGCCATATCAGAAGCCAAGTTACTGTACCTATGAATAGATATCTTCACCATGATAGAGAGAAGAAGACGTTATTTTTCCCATTTAAACGAAACGTAAACGCATTGTGATACACTGTCGGAAAAAAATCTTTTGACAATTTTGACTGTTGATTCTTATCTGAGTTACAACAGTTTAAAGCTTGATTGGGCGCAGGGTACATGTAACCCGGCGTATGATCTGACTTCAAACTGTTTGTAATTAAAAACGCAATGAAGAACACTTTAAATATCTGACGATATTTAAAAAAGAGGTGACTGCTTAAAGCAACATGAAATTAAAGCAGAAAGCTCCTTTAGCGTCTACTGCTTTAAATTCATCATATTTTCAACGCTTTCTGCCAATGAGATATTTACCCTGGTCGATTTAGTGAAAAGAGGTATGCAGTACGAAATTAATTCACGATAAAAAAAAGTAATGCATAGCAAATTAATATCGATCACTCCGAAATTCCCAGTTCGCCTTTTTTCGTCTCCTCCAGTAATTGTGTAAACATTCATGACTGACTTATTGTTACAGGAATCTCTCAGCCAAACGTATCTTAATTAATAACTCCTACCGAGCTGATGAGCTTTAAACGCACCTTTTCCCGGTTGCTGACTTCGATTATTTTTCATTTGACTCTCCATACCTTGATGTATTGCCTAATATACAGTGTAGAAAACGTTAAAACAATTATTTCCATTGCAAACAATTTGGAGCCTGATCAGACGCCGGGTAACCCGGCGTCTGATCAGGCTCCAAACTGTTTGCCACTCTTATAAACGTGAATAATCAGAATTGTCTAAAAATTGTATTTTTCTAAGTTTAAGAGCTTTGCGTTCCGTTTGCGTTTAAACGGGAAAGAATAACGTTTTCTCCACTATACAGTAAATTCACTCTAATACGACCACTAAGAATAAAACTTATTGATGGTCTTGTAGATATGTTGTTGATGAAAGCAAGATAAAAGTAAAACAGGAAGTTCATGCATGAGCATGTCTTAAACACCAAAACATGAATCGCATCTGAGGTGGGCTGGTGATATTGAACAGTCAAATTCGTATATTCTGGTAATTTAATAAGGAAACTTATTTGTCAATTATGCAGAACAGATAAAAAAGATAAATTTTAAGGTGCTGTTTTGTAATAATGTTACCCTGCATTCGTCTTACATTTGTCTTTAACAGTCAGAGTTGATACTGGCTTAGTTGGTACATATACATGTATTTGCAAACAGTTTGGATCCAGATCAAACGTCGCGTTACGCGACGGTTGATCTTGATTTTAACTGTTTGCTCAATCGTTTTGAGGTTCTATTAAATAAAAATGCATAAATCCGAAATAATCCGAAATGCAGACGACAGATTCAAAACATGCACTATTCCGGCAGACGAAGGGTTAAAATGGCCGCCAATCACACATCTTACTATAGCCGTCATGTTCCAATGGGCAAACACGGTTTCCGGACACATTCACATTGAGTTGATTCAGTCTGCAGCCTGCAAGAATATCCGACCTATCCAGGAAGTCAATCTTTTATTTGGCGCAGTCGGCTTAAATGAATTAACCCGCTGGAAAAGATCGATCATTTCAATCAGCCTGCCTAATGATTGACGGCAATAGAGACCGGAAACGGGTCACGGACCACCGGAACTACACAGTGTTTCGACGCCTTTGTTTTGATCGGCAAGGGGTTATTGCAAAGTTATATAACTATTGTAGTATCCTGCGTGGATAACGTCGATCAGACAAATTAAGGCCGAATTATATACGTTCCACTGGTTATTGGATATGTTTGGTTTCCTGTATTTAAATATCAGAAATCTCGGAATCGTGACAAGAGAAGGTGTAGAACGGTTTTCAATAATTGGATATCGGGTTTAATCAGCTTTTGGAACCATTAAAAAACGCGGATAATATGAACGCTGCCATAGTTAAAGGGCCACCTTGACATTTCAATAAATGGTAGATCCAAATCAGTCGGTGCTTTGCACAGTGAGGAAAACGTTCTTCTTTTCCTGTAAAAAAGTAAGATACTTATTTCCATTGCAAATGGTTTGGAGCTAGACCCCACTAGGACAATGCCCCACTAGGACACTTACCCACAGGACATTTCCCCACTAGGATAATTCCCCACTTATGTGCAAGGCGAACAATTCCCCATTTTTAAAAATTAGATTATTCATAAATCAACTTTTAGAAAATTTAAAGGGGGACACAACGTAATTAATTTATCTGTCTATATATTGGTCTATACTATTTGTCACTGGTCAGAATAAAACAATAATTCATAGTTACATGTGTACAGTGGAGAATCTGTTATTCTTTCCCAATAAACGCGTTTACGCTAAAACTATTATTTGCAGTGCAAACAGTTTGGAGCCAGATCAGACGCCGGGTAACCCGGCGTCTGACCAGGCTCCAAACTGTTTGCCACCAAAATAAACAAGAATTATCAGAATTGTCCAACAGTTGTACTTTTCTACGTTTTAGTGCTTTGCGTTTGCGTACGTTTGCGTTCAAACGGGAAAGAATAACAGATTCTCCACTGTACGCGTCAGTTATAAATAAAGTACCTGTAAAACGTACACTTATCCTGGGCAAACAATGCAGTCCCAGCTCAAAGTGTTTGTATAAGATATGTTTGTCGCTTTACAATATATTGTTATAAAGAATTAAATAGTAATAATGGACTAGATTTAAATTCGAAAATGTCAATCGGATGTTCCATCAACATCGTCGATATTCACTGATACATGTACAGACACCACGTTTTTGTCTCAATGTTTGGCAATATCTTTTCTATATGGAGCGACTCCAAGCTCAGCTAATTGTCAATGTGTTGTTCGCTTAAAAGTGTTGTGTCAATCGCGTTTATTTATCAGCATTATTTTTCATTTCCTATCACACTTTTGTAAACAAAAACCAATGTAAAAACAGAAAGACATAAACATTACCCAAACCCTCAAATCAATCTCATGTATGCATTTGTTCAAGTAATCATAATATTTAGGTGTTTATAGAAGTCCATTGACGATTTTATCCCATGGTGCTACATATGTAGCTGGACTATCATATGTTAGTATTTTGGATCAGACATGTACATGTATCTGTCGCTATTTCTGTGTTGCAAATGTCTAAGGTGTCAATTTGAGAGTCAAACGTTTTGACAAATCTATAATCAAATAGTATAACAGCGACAACATGGTTATTTCTCCCTTTGTACAACAAAGAAGATGTTATTCTTTCCCAATAAACGCGTTTATGCTAGAAAGTTGTATTCCAGTACAAAGAGTTTGAAGTCTGACCAGACTCCAAGCTGTATGCCCCTTAGATTAACATGACTTGTGATAATTGTCGAAATATTGCCACATTCTGCATTTTATTGAAATGCGTTTGCGTCTCGTTTGCGTTTTGTTTGCCTTTAAACGCAGAACAATAACGTCTTTTCGATTATAATATCGACCCCCATATATTGCAGGCTGTGGAATGGTCTTGCCTTTGTTTTTGTTTTCAGTGCAGGGATGATTCTGTTTTCTCTCTCTTGTTTTATTTTCAATTAAATAGAACAAATAAGATGTCGACTGTAGTTATAAATCTTTGCGTCTTTCCCCCGATAGTGAGTTATATGATGAAAAAACACATGAAAGAAGGCTGTGATGAAAATATTGATCCTTACCAGTTTTGTCATTTGAATGAATGTACGGTAATAGCCCTTAGCGTAGAAAATCTCCCACACTAATATACAACGTACGAGGTCACTGTAAACAGTGTAGACCCAGACAAGCCAACACTGACAGTGGAGACGACGTTATTTTTTTCCTGTTTAAACGCAAACGAAACGCAAACATATAGCAGTAAAATTTCGACAATGTCCTTTTTAATAAATTTCTCCCGATTCATTTTAACCTGAGTGGGAGTCTGATCTGGCTCTAAACTGTTTGTAATGGTAATAATTGTTTTAGTATAAACGCGTTTACTGGAAAAAAACGTTTTCCCCGCTGTCAATTTACCAAAAAAAAATGCTTCTCCTCTTTCAATGCTTATTTTCAGTATTGGAGACAGATGACTGCTTAAAGCAGGATGAAAGAAAAGCAGAATGTTCCTTAAGGACCCTGTTTTAAGCAATACTCTGCAAGGATAAATGAAATGCACTTGTATGTGTTATATTAAGTATTCTTGACTGTGCAACGTTGAATTGTTTTCTTCAGTGAAGGGATGAATTTGGTGCGTCAAAAAGTGAACAGGTGTATACATGTACATGTATTTACGATGATGGGTTAAACGGAACCAAACTAAAACGTTTATGCTCAACAATGTTGTCCACTGCAATCAGCTTGGAGCCAGACCAAGCACCAGGCTACCCATTGTGTGATCAGGCTTCAAGTTATCTGCTCCTGTTAGTTATTTCAAAACAATGTTATTTTCTAAAGTTCATTGTATTGCGTTAACGTTTAGTTTCGGTACAGAGAAAAACGTCTCCTCTACTGTAATCAACGAGCTGCCGCAATATGTTTACGCTTGTATAATCTAGTATTACATTTATACCAATTTGACAGGCACCGTGCCGTCCGGCATACTAAAACCCTACCATAACCTAATAAAATAACTCGAATTAACAGACAGCTAGGCTGGGGTGCAGCTAGAGTGTGGAAAAGTCAGAGGACGAAAACATCGCTATATTGGTCCGTCAGTTATGGACATGGCCAAAAACGGGACCATTGGTGACCGGTTAACGAATCAACCCCTACTGACGTTTATATCTGTACTGTACACGCGTTATGTACAAACAATATACAGTAACTGTGAAGAATACATGCAAGCAGTATAGACAAAGATCAGAGGGCCCCTATAGGAGTCCTACATGTATGATCAGTGTCAATATTATTTGACATTTTGCAATATATTCAATGTAATGATTGTAAAACATAAACCATGATAAGTCAAAAGTGGACTATTGTTATTTGGAAACTGGAGGTTCAGGGATACAGTGGAGAAAACGTTATTCCTTCCCATTAACACGTTTACGCTAAAACTATTATTTTCATTGCAAACAGTTTGGAGCCTGATCAGACACCGGGTAACCCGGCGTCTGATCTGGCTCCAAACTGTTGCCACTCAGATTAAAATAAATAGTCAGAATTGTCGTAAAGTTATCTTTTTTACATTTTATTGTGATGCGTTTGCGTTTGGTTTGCGTTTAAACGGGACAGAATAACGTATTCTCTACTGTATATAGTTAAAGAGCGTCGGGAAGCAACAAAAACAACATTTTGGCCAGTTGGTTATGGGAATGTCCAATTATAGGACTACTGAGAAGAAAGCTGGTTTAAATGCTTAAAAGTATGCCTCATGACTGATTGTCCACCACCTGCTTATCCTTTTTATCTTCCTTTGCAGCCTCTGATCATGGTAAACATGTACCCTGTGTGTCACTCTGAAACCAATGTAAACAACAAGATTTAATAGTCGAAATTGACCTAAGTGTCCTTTTATTGTACATATATCAGCTGGGGAAAGGATTAAGCTCCTGTAGTACTTAGTTGTTACATAACATGTCTTGAACATTACTTACATTATAGTAGATTAAGATATACCTACATGTAACATAGTCAGGCTATCAGTTACCAATATACATTGGGGACTATGTTTGTCTTTCACAAATGAACGCATTTGTGCTAAAACAATTGTCAAGGCGTCTAATCAGGCTTCAAACCTTTTGCCAATATTATTAAATTTCCTTGTCAATATTTTCTATAGGTTGTCATTTTCTACATTTGATTGCGTTGTATTTGGATGTGTGTACACGGTAAGGAGATACGTATTCTCCACTGGAAGTGAAGTTTGTTTTAAACATTTGAAAATTCGAGTTCGTTCGATTTGGAAATTGTTTTGAGTTGGCGAAACTGCACTGTAATGTAATCAACAATAAATGCTTTTAGGGTAAAAGTATTATAGAACATAAATACATCAGCATAATAATAGACATACTGTGGTCAGCCGTCATCTAATCACAGCCTGGGTAAGGGCTGCCGTGGGAGAACAATCATATAAAGTGCTTTTCGCCGTACATTCAACTTGAGCTTGCCGGATATATGTCATTTATTCGTTAATATAAACATGACAATATGGTTCTTACATGTAGTATACGTTAACCTTGGCAAAAGGTTTAAAGCCTGCTTTAACCTAATTAAACCCAAATCATGTACATTTGTAACCATTTCCTCCAGGGCGTAAAGGGCAAAATATTACTCTTTATCCAAATTTATGTTAGGAATATGTTGCTAAATACATGTTGATAGTAAAGCAAAAGGGTCCTATATGAGATTTCTTGTTGTACTATTAACTTTCTTCAAGCTGTAACAGTTGGAAAATGTTATTCTGTCCTGTTTAAACGAAACGAAAAGCAGTCGCAATGCAATATATTGTATAGATTCTAGAAATATTTACGATTCATTTAAATTTGAGTGGTAAACAGTTTGAATCCGGACCAGACGCCGGATCATCCGGCATCTGATCTGGCTGAAATTGTTTGCAATGGAATTAATTGTTTTAACAATTGCGTTTACTGAGAATGCATAACGTTTTCTCCACTGTATCTGTATTCAAAGTCAGAGATGTCAAGCACTTGAAGTGCTAATAGTGACAATTTCCAGTTTGTCACTTTTCAACATTATATTGCTAAGTGTGTACGTTTAGACGAGTTTAAACGGGAAAGAATATCGTCTTCTCTAGTGTGTTTGTCTTGAAGTCCATATTACAGTGGAGAAAACGTTAGTCTTTCCCGTTTCGCACACGCATAACAACAACATGTAAAATGACAACTTTTCGGCTATTTTGACTATTCGTATTAATCTGGATGGCAAGCAGTTTGGAGTCTGACCAGACGTCGGATTACCCGGTGTCTGATCTGACTCCAAACTGTTTGCATTTGAAGTTATAGTCTTAGCGTAAACCCGTTTAGTGGGAAAGAATAACGTCTTCTCAACTGTAGGACACGCTCAAGGTTAATACATTTTATTTGCCAATATCTTGAGAGCCATCTTTGGATACAGTTATTTGACATAGAGTACGTGATCCATGCAAAAGTACTAAAGGCAATCGATTTAGACATTTTAACTGAACAAATACCATTGCAAGTTGTCAGATTGTTTAAATCCTGATCGAGTACAGGGTTTATCATTGTACATGTATGTACACATGTACATGTAAGAAGAAACACCACTACCCTTTTCCATATGCACTTTACTTGCGTTTAAAAAGAAGTTTGATCCTGATACAGTGGAGAATATGTTATTCTTTCCCGTTTAAACGCAAACGTACGCAAACGCAAAGCACTAAAACCTAGAAAAGAACAACTTTTGGACAATTCTGATAATTCTTGTTTATCTTGGTGGCAAACAGTTTGAAGCCTGATCAGACGCCGGGTTACCCGGCGTCTGATCTGGCTCCAAACTGTTTGCACTGCAAATAATAGTTTTAGCGTAAACGCGTTTATTGGGAAAGAATAACACATTCTCCACTGTAATAACAAAATAACAACATCCATCCTACCAAACTAGTGTCTGCTTTGCAATTGTTGTCTGTAACATTTGTTAAATACAGGTTTATACATATTCATTATAGAAACAATTACGATAAGAATCAAACAGTCTGGATCCAGACAAGACACCGCGTTTAATCTTGCTTTCTTGATCCAAACTATTACATGTAGCAATAGTCAAGTCGCTATCGACAGGCAAGGGGTTAAAGACTGTATAGATAACTGCATTGGAACATTCGGTACAGTTGAGAAAACATACTTCTTTTATGCTAAGATATAATTTTCATTCCAAACAACTTGGAGCCTGATAAGACCCTGCTGTTTGATCAGGGTCCAAACTGTTTTCAACTCAGATGGAAAGGAACCGCTTAAAGTTTTAAAAACTGACATTTTCTATATTTAATTGCAAGACCGTTTGCGCTTTGTTTGTGTTTGAACGGAAAATAATAACGTTTTTTCCACTGTATCATGACATCCTAAATGTTAACCTCTTCGATGATGTCATATCGTGCTTCCAAATTTATCATCTGATCTTTTTGATCAAAGTTAGATCCGATGCATTTGAACAAAGGAAACATCGACTTGATACTCAAACAGTTAAGATCCATATCAGACGCCGCGTGTCGCGGCGTCTGATTTGGATCTTATCTGTTTGGAAATGTAACGCACACCATGATCAGCTCACTTATGGTTAACACAATTTAATTTACCAATATCTTGCGAGCCTTTCTTCGGATACAGCTATTTGACATAGAGAACGTGATCTATGCAAAAAGAAGTCGGCAATCGATTCTTCAAAATCTTGCGCCGACGCTGACTCTCTGTTAGCTCTAGGAAATGTTTATTTCTTTGAAAGGATTAGGAATTTTCTTATAATGCTTAGGCTATAATGTCAGCTTTATCCGGATGGTAAACGTCACTTTGAGCTGTAAGCAGGCTTAATAACTGGGACTAATCTCTAACATTCTAACATGCTGTTGGAGAATCGGCACTACAGTGGTGAAGACGTTATTCTTCCCTGATAAATACAATTACATGTATGTTTTAAATGGTGCCCATTGCAAACAATATGTACCCAGATCAGACGTTGAGTGACTCTGACTGTGAGCAAGGCGCAAACTACATGTATTTGCAACATGGGCCATGCCACATACAGAACGTACATGTAATCTACAATTCGAACATTCTACATGTACTTAAGCGGATAAGACGTTACAGTACAGTGGAGAATCTGTTATTCTTTCCCAATAAACGCGTTTACGCTAAAACTATTATTTGCAGTGCAAACAGTTTGGAGCCAGATCAGACGCCGGGTAACCCGGCGTCTGATCAGGCTCCAAACTGTTTGCCACCAAGATAAACAAGAATTATCAGAATTGTCCAAAAGTTGTTCTTTTCTACGTTTTAGTGATTTGCGTTTGCGTACGTTTGCGTTTAAACGAGAAAGAATAACAGATTCTCCACTGTACACTATCCCAATAACCGTATTGGTACTGAAACAATGATTTCCATTGCGACAAAAAGACGGGTATATGTATCCCGACATCTAACCAGGCTCAAACCGTTTTGCCTTTTTGATTTAAATAAATTGCCGACCATTTCTCAGGCTACAATTTTCTCTTTTATACTGCATGCCTTTTGAGTTTCGTTTCGTTTACACATTGCATGATACATGTGTAACATTTTCCAATTTACTGCTGTTATTCTATTATGTAATCCCTCAATTGATTTACATACATGTATAATGTATCCATTATATAACCTGTCTCGAAATGTTTTAGTACATTGAGTTTGCAATCACAATTCATATATACAAAGGTATATGTTACAGGGATAACGTGTTATTAGGGATTACGTGTAATCCCTGATTTTTAGGGATTACGCGTACAGTGGAGAAACTGTTATTCTTTCCCGTTTATGCCTACTCGACGTGCGCAAACGATGCGCAAACGAAACGCGTTTGAGCGTTTATAAGTGGATCTTGCGTTTATAAGCGGATTTTTCCGTTTATAAATTCGTTTCAGTTGGCTTACCTTTGTTATTATCGAGACCGCTCAATTATACAAATGAAAAAAGAAAACGAAAGATATGAAACATGTTATACTTGGTTTCTATCCTATTTATGGCTACATGTACATGTATGCCTATATGAACGTGTTCCCTTATCTAGTAATTTGAGAAATAATGTACAATGCATGACAGTATGTTTACATGTATGACCATAGGGCCGGTCGTGGACGGAAGCCTGCTGTGTCCAAGTCAGGCTTTACTACATGTATCTCCCATATATGGTCATGGCACTTGTGGTGTCAGTCACCAATACTACTCGGCGTCTGATCTGGATCGAATCATTGATGTAGACCAGAAACTGAGTAACTCGGCGTATGATATGCACCCAAGCATTGGTTCAGATAAAATGATCAGTAACTCGGCGTCTGATCTGGCTCCAATCAATGATACTGTTTGCAAATAGTAGCTCTGCTTTGAACCGGTCTTAATTGCATCACTGATGATCATGTAGATGAGACGCCGACAGGTTCGCCATCTGATCAAGATCTAAACTGATTTACGTTATAGAACGAATTAATATGTTGATAAAAAAATCAGACAGTCTGTATCTCCATCATAATGATGAGTGACTCGGCGTCCCAACGAGATTTAAACTGTATTATATTATATACGAGGGGTGTTCAAAAAATACGCGGACAGATGCTGCCATTCTCTCAGATTTTTACTGAACGGCGCAAAACTTGCATATCATGATGCCCAAGAAATTCTGTATTTGCAGTGAAAATTTCATACAATTGACTTCAAATATGATCAAACGTCTGTTGTTATGGTAACGTGGTGTCGTCAAACCCGGCCCAACGTCATTCAACGTCACATTGACGTCGAGTTATCCTAGAGTGATTATTGACTGTTGTTTCACATACCTTTCCGTAATATCTGTCTAAAGGCATTCGTCCTTTTCAAAGTACTCCCCTTTGAATGAAATACACTTTCTGCACCTTTTAACCCATGAATAGAAACAGTTATTGTATGCGCATGGTTCAAGGGAAGCGATCGCGGACTGTACCGCCCTTTGCAAATCGGCAACATCGTCAAATTGTCGACCTCGCAGAATCTTCTTCAGTGTGGGGAACAAGAAGAAATCACAGGGAGCCAAATCGGGGCTGTACGGGGGATGACCAATCACTTCAATTGACCGTCTGTCGATCGTTTCCTGAGTCGTAGAAGCCCGGTGACTAGGTGCATTGTCATGATGAAACAGCATGGTCGACAACTGGGGCGCTCGTTTCTTTCGCATGGCTCGAAGAAGGTCTCTGTTCAGTACATGTTGGTAAGAAATGTAAACCATAACAAACAATCTATTAAACATGTTCTCGATTGTTTCCATATTATAATAAACTATTTTCTATAAATGTAAAATGTTGTTTAATTTCAAACTCACCTTTGAGTAGTAATTTGCTGTGACCGTCTGTCCTTGCGGAACGGCATGGCTAAGGATGACGCCGTGGATGTCAAAGAACATGATAAACATCTGTTTCTTCGTTGAACGACTGACTTTAAATTTCTTGGGTGATGGAGACCCGGGAGTTTTCCACATAGTAGATTGTTCTTTTGATTCCGGTTCATATAGACTGATCCACGTCTCGTCTGCGGTCACAATCCTACTGAGAAAATCTTCTCCTTCTCGTTCGAATCGCTGAACAAAACGCCGACACGACTCCACCCTTTCAGCTTTCTGACACTCCGACAGCATTTTAGGGATCCATCTCGCACATAATCTCCTCATATGTAAACTGTCATGAATTATATTATGAACTGCCCCAACACTACAGTCTACCCGCTGGCTAACTTCTCTTATCGTGATGCGTCTGTCCTTATCCAGGAGTTCTTGGATTTCCTTAACTTTCTGCGACGTTATTGACGTCGGCCGCCCGCTACGATGTTCATCCATCACACTTTCGTGTCCGTCTTCATACCGCGAGTACCATTTATGTAATGCCGTCCTCTTCATTGCAGCATCGCCGTATGCCTTGACCAACATTTCCATAGTCTCTTTTCTGGTTTTTCCATTGAGAACACAAAATTTAACCGCCGTTCTCTGTTCGACACTCATTTTGATGCACCTTCTACAAACAAAATGGCCGCTAACGCTCAAATTACGTCAGACGTTGATGTGACGTCACGGACGTCGTGTAAAGAATTGGCGCCATACTGTGTTAAAATTTGGTGACGATATTGGATCAGACGAAAGTGATACACGTCATTTTCGGAGCGACACAAGTTTGCATTTTGTTACATTTTGGGCCGGGTGTTACGAGGTGACGTTACCATAACAACCATACATTTATCATGCGTACAGATTTTGTCGGCAAAGTTACACTTTAGGTACAGAATTCTTTGGGCATAATTATGTGCAAGTTTCGCTCCGTTCAGTAAAAATCTGAGAGAATGGCAGCATCTGTCCGCGTATTTTTTGAACACCCTCGAGTATATTAATTAGATTAAATCATTCTATATAACTACATGTATGTTGATTTCTTCGCAAACGGATTGAATCTACACCTGACTGTTTCAATTTTCATTTACTTCGTGAAAGTTACGGATAAATTAGTAAAATGTTAGATCGGCAAACCATCAGGATCCAAACTGACAGCTTCGATGAAGTCCAATTTGATCTACTTCTTATGACAGATTTACACTAACGAGTTGGATGTAGTTGAAACGCCAAAGTCCAGTTCTCATTTTTACAGTTTGGATCTAGATGAGAGCTGTAGTCTCTAGTCTCATCTATATTCGGACTGTGAAGGTATTTGTTTTTAAAATCTAAATGGACAGTGTAATAGTTGACACAAACTCGCAGATATGATGTGCTTGAATGGTTTAATTGTCTACCACCCAATTAGGATTACACTTAAATTATGCTAGCCCTGTCTGGGGCTTTTCAAAGCCTAAAGATATTGAGCGTGTACAATTAAAATACTGCAAGGCTATACTTGGAGTTAAACAAAGTACAAGTAATGCAGCTGTTTACGGTGAATTGGGAAGGTATCCCCTCTATATCAACAGATATGTACAAATAATTAAATACTGGTGTAATTTGTTAAATACTGACAATATTATTTTAAAAAACGTATATAATGATGTCCGTGAAAGATGTAAAAAGGGGGCAACTAATTGGGCTTCAAAAGTTAAAGATTTACTCAACCACTTTGGTTTTACAGACGTTTGGGACTATCCAGAAAGTACTGATTTTAAACGTTTTATACCAGTATTTAAACAAAGGGTCATAGATTGTTTTAAGCAACAATGGCACGCTGATTTACAAAACAATAATGTCTTAAGTCACTTGTATTTGTATATAAAAGAAGAGTTTGGTATTGAAGATTACCTGAACACTTTAAAATACAAATCATCAAGGTTTGCATTAACACGATTACGTGTTTCTGCACATAAACTACGCATCGAGTCTGGAAGATATGGACGAAATCGTTTGGAAAGACACGAAAGAATATGTCAGTTATGTGATAGCAATGATTTAGAAGATGAGTTTCACTTTGTTTTAAAGTGTTCAGCGTTTAACAATCTTCGTAGCAAATTAATTAAACGCCATTTCTATCATCACCCAAGTATGTATAAATTTACAGAATTGCTTAAGTCAAAAAGCAAAGTCGTACTGATAAACTTATGTAAATATATTGTACAAGCCAATAATGTAAGAAGAGATTTACTCTCAGGCTTATAGACTTAAATATAAGAATTTGCTTTACATGTGAACTAGTAAAGTTTCTAAGATTTAGCAGATTGTGTATTTGATCCCAATTGCACACTATAATTCTAAGACGCCCTCTCTAACACGTGGCACGTCTTAGGGGTACTCAAATATACAAACTGAAGTATGCTGCCTTTGTGTTATACATTACTGAAAGAAACATGTTCAGAAACAGTTATCTATACAAATCATGTGACCTTTTATCACCGTACTTGCGAGTCGAAGTTTGGTTGATGTATGTTCTTTACATGAACTAAAACAAAGATATAAAGTAATTAATTTTAACACCTAATTTGCTCGAAACAGGTACAAGTATATATATGAATCTATATATGGATATATATATATATATATATTTGCAAACGCTGCATAACCAGATCTGGGGGCTTTCGGTTTAGCCACCTGATCTGGGTCTGCATCGTTTAAAATATACTTTGCGTAAAACTAGAGTCAGATCTTAAAACACCTTCTGCTTTATTTTCGGCCTGTCTTTAGTTACCATATCCTATGCTACATGTTCATGTCTGCATGGATTGGAACTATTTTCTGTTGCGGAAGAATAAACTGAATGTTCTTAAAGGTGCTTATATCAGAAAGGGTTAAGTATGTGTGTTTGTATGTCACTGTATTGCCAAATTCATGAGTCAGAAATTATATGTCACAACCTTGAATGTATCAAATGTTGTATGTATCCGCATTTATTACAATTGCATAGTTCATTCTCCAAAACAAGAATGTATTTTTATGTTTACAATAACGTTGTTAAAAATATATCAGATAAAATACATAGCTAAAGTACCAGTAGGATGCACAGTGCTCTTTACAGTGCAGTGCATTCTACAGTGCTTTCTATGTACCTTCTAAGTAAATTTTGTTAGAAGACCTATACTGTTTCCACATTGACCATGTATGTATGTTTGTATTGTATGATTGTATGTTATGTAACGAGGTACCTGATTGTGTACAAGTTGAATAAAGTATGTTCTGTTCTGTTCTGTTCTGTTCTGATAAGCAGATGCTCAGTAATTTGATAGCTGATCTGGATCAAAACTTTTAACAAATATTTAGGTTGGAACAAATACCACCACCATATCTTTAAACGAAATACAGATCCTCGAATTTAACGATCTACTGAGATAAATCGCTTTACAGAACACAATCCGCACAACTTATATATAAATATAAACGGAACACAATGAAAAAGAACCATTATTGTTGTTGTTTAAGCATAAAAATGACCTGCGGAACCATAGATTGACGATTAACTTATAAGTGCGTTTAAACGCACTTACAAACACACTTTTAAGTTAATAGATAAACGCGTTTACTAAACGCTTTTAAAACGCGTTTAAAACGCACTAAGTGGAAAAGAATAACAGTTTCTCCACTGTAATCACTGGGCGTTTAAGGGAATTGATGAAATGTTCCTTTTCATCAAATAAATAGATTTGTATCATCAGGACATTTATTTTGGTTTAAAATAGTATGCTTGTTTGAAAAACCACGGTCTAATGAACGTTTTTACAACATTTCGCGCACAAGTGAATAAGAATAAGTGAACAGTGTTCATATAAGCCAGGACAATAAAACCCCCAATACATTTGTCTTGTTAATAAGGTTAACAAAATATTTCATAGCGATGTACATGTACTTGCCTTTAAACTAAATGAACTAAACAAGGTAATATTCATTACTTTAACCAAAAGTAACTGCCATATATTTATATAAAAACTTAAAATTACGCCTTTTCCCGGAGAGATTTAGGGTTTTCGTGAATTCCCTGATTTTGTAGTGATTTCACGTATTCCCTGATTACATGTTATCCCTGTAACATATACATGTTTTAAAAGCAATGTCATGGTAATACAAATATATTTATTTGATGAAGGTATAACGTTTTCTCCAGTGTACATTGTAATATACTGTAGCATTGGAAGAAAATGTCATTACAGTGGAGAAAACGTTAAAACAGTTTGCCATCAAGATAAAAATGAATTGTAAGAATTGTCCAAAGGTTGCACTTTTCTACGTTTTAGTGTTTTGCGTTTGCGTTTCGTTTCGTTTAATCGGGAAAGAATAACGTACGCTCAAGTTATTCATACTAAATACTTCAGTTACACACACTTGAAGCTTTCTTTTAAATAAATGGTCACTTGTAAAGCTGGAAATTGCAAAGGCCTACAGTGCGGAGGACTTTATTCTGTCCTAATTAACGCGTTTGTCCTAAAATATTATTTCCTGTATGCCACTTTGATCAAACTAGTTGTTAACATTTTTAAAACGTTGTCTTTTTCTACATTTGATTGCATTGCGTTTGCGTTTAGTTTCTTTTCAACGGGGGAATATTATATATTCTCTATTGTACGGCACTTTGAATTTCTGGTCGTTTTTTATCTGCACTTCTTGTGTAATTGAGACACGCCGTGTCTTTTCTGCAATTAACGTTTCCATTCTCACAATGTCGTCGGCACTGAATCTGTGGTCAAAAATGTTCGTATTTCTAACATTAAATTTACGATTTTTACTGACGATTTATCAATGCAATTATACATTGTACAGTGTTGGTCAAGGCCAGACTCCGAGTAACTCGACATCTGATCTGAATCCAAACTGATGACCAATATCATGGCAGTATGGTTGAGGTTGGCAGTGGAAGGGTTAAGAAATATAATACAGGCGATTTACGTTGAAGTTTCCGCAGTTTCGGATTGGCAGTAGTTATTGAACGTGGTTGCATTTTAATTGGGGCCACGTGTATTCTTCTGAGGCTTTAACTACATATACATGTACATGTACCTAGTAGCCGATTTTACCCGTTATTTGTCGATAAATCATCTATTTCATGAACATTAGTTATTTAAATATTGCTGTTGACCAGACAGTTTAAACCTTGAATCCAAACTGTTTGTTATGAAAATGAAGTACAACTACTTATTTATTTGGCTTTGGCGGATCGGGGTACATACATGTACATGTACCCTCTTGAAGTACAGCTGTTGGCCCATTTTCTGCCTCACCCTGAGTACAATGAAGTTTGGAAACAGGGTGGATCCTAATGCTGGGATCCACAATAACGAAAGTGTTACATGTAGGCATTTTTCTAACTCCCCCTCGCTTACATATACACCTTCCACAAGTCCAACATGTCGACGCTGTCATTTCATATCGGCGAATTAGTCAATCGTCGTTTGGCCATAGTGGTTACGATTGACAATAACATAAAACATCTTGACAATGTGTCTGGGTGACACAGTTGGGAAGACGTTAGCATTTATTCTCAAACAACCGTGTCGATAATTGCAATCAGTTCGGTACCTGATCAGACGCCGACGCCAAGTAAACGGAGTCTAGTACATGTAAGGACCTAGACTGTTTTGCATCTTTAATGATTGATCTAAATTTCCATACAATCTTTTTAACTTTCTATCGTGAAAATGTATTGCTTTGCATTTGCGTTTCGTTTCCTTCAAGTGAGAATTACAATGTCTTCCTACTGTACACCCTTTCAAGGGCTAAACTTCCACACTGCGTTCTGTTTTACTTTCAACATGTTATAAGCTACGCTCTTCTATTCCATATAAACTATTCCGTGTGGTACATAAATGTACATGTATTCATGACTGTAAATTGAAACTGTTTCTTCAGTTGAATAATAAATCAAAGGCGTAAAAAGGTGTGAAATAATGGGAAACTGAACGCACAATGAAGAATACAAATAAGTACATTTACACTAAAGACTTGTCATTCTTATCTGAGTGTCAGTTGTTATACATGTAGGTCCCATTTATTCGACTTTTTAATGTTTGCGACGGGCAGTAGTTCTTTGAGTAGAAATGGTTTTGAACTAATAGATACGTGACTGAAAAGAGTGTTTCATTCGACAGTATTACCAGACGATAATGCTTTCATTGGTCTCCGAAAATGAGCACAGACAGTTTCCTGACAACACCATCATTCCTTGCATCAGTTGGCCATAAATTTATCATTAGGACTAATGTTACAAACTATGGTACAATGTAACCACTGTCAATGGAGATAACGTTATTCTTTCCTAATAAACGCGTTTACGCTAAAACTATTATTTCCATTGTAAACAGTTTGGAGCCAGATCAGACGCCGGGTAATCCGGCGTCTGATCAGGCTCCAAACTATTTGCCACCAAGATAAACATGACTTTTCAGAATTGTCAAACAGTTGCATTTTTCAACGTTTAAGTGTTTTGCGTTTGCGTTTCGTTTTTCGTTTAAACGGATATTTTCCACTGTAGGCGTTAAGTCCTATACTTATCTGAGTGTGACTTAACATTAATTGGCAATCAGTTTGGATACAGATCAGACGCCGAGTAAATCAGCATCTGATCAGCATCCAAATTATTTGATATTTGTGGTGATATTTCGTCTGTCAAAATACATAAACGATGTAGAAGACGTCATTGCTTCCCTTTTAAACGAAAACAAAAACAAGCGCAATGCGATGAAATGAGAAAAAATACAGCGTTTGGAAAATAGTGACGACTGATGTTAATCCTAGAAGCAAACAGTTTGTAGCCTGACCAGACGTCGTGCTACACGGCGTCTGATCGAACTTCAAAGTGTTTGCAATAGAATGGTAGTTTTTGTCGCACACGCTACAAAGAAAATGGCTTCTCTGCTGTAAGAGACAGTTATAATTCAGGCGGTAATTTAGTTGAGTAAGGATTAATTATTTAACCTTTCTAACGTTCTTAGTCTGGCAGTTTCATTCCTTTCGCAGTATTTTACGTGTTATTGTTACTGCGGAGAAGATGGTTATCTGTCATGTTTAGTTGAAACTGAACGCAATGCAATGTCCTGTGGAAAATGACGGATTATTGGCATTGTTGATGATTCTTCCTTACGAAATCCACCCAGCAAGGCGTACAGGGAAACCAACGTAATTATTTGCCGCTTACATGTACACATACAGTGGAGAATCTGTTATTCATTCCCGTTTAAACGCAAACGTACGCAAACGCAAAGCACTAAAACGTAGAAAAGTATAACTTTTGGACAATTCTGATATTTCATGTTAACCTTGGTGGCAAACAGTTTGGAGCCTGATCAAACGCCGGGTTACCCGGCGTCTGATCTGGCTCCAAAATGTTTGTAAAAGAAAAACTAGTTTTAGCGTAAACGCGTTTATCGGGAAAGAATAACAGATTCTCCACTGTAAACGAAACGCAAACTCATTGTAATAAAACGTACAAAAGAACAATTTTATACAGTTCTGGCCATTCATTTTAATCTGAGCGTCAAATAGTTTGGTACCTGCTCCTGGTGTCTGATTAGGCTCTAAACTGTTTGCAATGAAAATAACAATGTTCGTGTACACGCGTTTTATGGAACGTCTTCTCCACTGTATTCTTTTTAAACAAGCTGCATACATGTATGTTTCAAGCTGAAATGAAACGGTAATCTAAACGGTTTAAACTTTACACTTCTAAATTTTGCCGTCTGGTTGTTGCATGTACCTTTTTGCAGACAAAATATCGTGTGCTAAACTAGGTCGTGTGGAATTATATGCTACATTTGTAAATCAAATGTTGACGCTATACAGTGGAGAAAACGTTATTCTTTCCCAATAAACGCGTTTACGCTAAAACTATTATTTGCAGTGCAAACAGTTTGCAGCCAGATCAGACACCGGGTTACCCGGCGTCTGATCAGGCTCCAAACTATTTGCCACCAAGATAAACATGAATTATCAGAATTGTCCAAAAGTTATACTTTTCTACGTTTTAGTGTTTTGCGTTTGTGTACGTTTGCGTTTAAACGGGAAAGAATAACGTTTTCTCCACTGTAACTGAAGAACTATTAAAGGAGCGCCAAATACATGTAGTTAAGATCATGATCAGACGCCGCCTTATCCGTCCTCTGATCTTGATCCAAACTGTTTGCAGAACAACTTTAGTGGATTATAGTTGTGAAAAGGTAAAGCGTGTATCTTTTGAATGGGCTTCTAAAACCCGTACAATTACTAGTCATTAGAAATGTCTCGAAGAAACGAATCTAATGAGTAGTAACAGCACAGAGTTAAGTGGGGATAAATGGAAATATTTTCGCTCTGATGTTTGTGCAAAATGGCAAGACATTGATAGAGTGCATTTTAGTGAACATTCTTGATACAGCGGAGAAGATGTTATTCTTTCCCAAATAAACGCGTTGATGCTAAATCGATGATGTCCGCTGCAAACAGTTACATGTACGAGCAAAATCAGTCCCAGGTCATCCACGTCTGACATGGCTATCACTTACTTGTCGCTTAGATTAATCCATTTGCGCCCAGTGAATTCTTCCATGTTTTATATTGGATTAGTCCATTTTTATCAAAGTGATGCCTGTTCAACATTTTCATTTTGTTTAATATTGAAATTCCTGTCAGCAAACAGTGTAGACTCTGATCAGACGCCGCATAATGCGGCGTCTGATCAGAGTCTACACTGTTTGCCTATGTCCGATATATGGGATCTTGGGCACAAATGGGTTGCAAAATATATTAAGAAGTTAGACAATTGTTATTCTCTACAGTTTATTGTGCATGTATTGCGTTTGCGATTTGTTTGTGTTTAAGTGGGAAATAATAGAATCTTGTCCACAGTATTACCGATGTGCCTGATCAAGTCAGGTCTCTTGTACTATTATGGCGAGAATCGTGGCCTTTTTTTACAATCTCCTTATCATAACTGATGTCCTTTTAATGAAGTGTTTTGCGTTATAAAACACGGGAGTCCATTCGGATTTCATTTAGATAATGACTCCTGTCGTTCGCGACAATACATGAATCATTATGAGATTTACTGATAACCGTCTGTGAGATTATTGTTTATGCTTATTTTATTTAATCGTAAAATTGTTTCAGGCAGTATGCAACATATTGAATGTGTAACGTGTAAAGTTGGGAAGACGTTATTCGTTCCCGTTTAAGTCTTTCGCTGCCATTGACGCCACGCGGCGAATTTGCAAACAGTTAAGATCCTGATCCAAACTGTTTGACACTCGTTTCGACATTTCTTCAGTCACAATATCCCTAAAGTTGACTTTAAAAATAGAGCAGCCGATACAGTGGAGAATCTGTTATTCTTTCCCGTTTAAACGCAAACGTACGCAAACGCAAAGCACTAAAACGTAGAAAAGAACAACTTTTGGACAATTCTGATAATTCTTGTTTATCTTGGTGGCAAACAGTTTGAAGCCTGATCAGACGCCGGGTTACCCGGCGTCTGATCTGGCTCCAAACTGTTTGCACTGCAAACAATAGTTTTAGCGTAAACGCGTTTATTAGGAAAGAATAACAGATTCTCCACTGTTCTACCAAATTGAATGTAGACGATATTTTGACGGTAAAAGGGTTAAGGCAGACGATAAAACTTGGCGATAAAAGAGTTAAACGAAACTAAACAATGTAACAAGTTGTAGCAAATTATTTATTGCATTCACAGTGGCAACCAGTGTGGATCCTGGTCAGAGACACATGCTCTTGCTCTAAGCGGTGTGCAATGAACGTGTTTGTTTTACCATAAACGTAATTATTTGAAAGAACTTTTTATTTCCTAGTATATATCACAATTGTTTTCACTCCACCAATAGCTACAGTGGAGAGCACGTTATTCTTTTCCGTTTTAACGCATACAGTGGAGAATCTGTTATTCTTTCCCAATAAACGCGTTTACGCTGAAACTATTATTTGCAGTGCAAACAGTTTGGAGCCAGATCAGACGCCGGGTAACCCGGCGTCTGATCAGGCTCCAAACTGTTTGCCACCAAGATAAACAAGAATTATCAGAATTGTCCAAAAGTTGTTCTTTTCTATGTTTTAGTGCTTTGCGTTTGCGTGCGTTTGCGTTTAAACGGGAAAGAATAACATATTCTCCACTGTACGAAACGAAAACGCATTGCAATCAAATGTAGAAAATGTTAACTCTATAAATCTGACTATTCATTTTATAGGCAAAACGTTTAAGCCTGGTCAGACGCTGGATTATCCGGAGTCTGATCTGGCTCCAAACTGTTTACAAAGTGCAAAAATAGTTTAAGTGAAAAGGAAATTGGATCAGAATAACGCCTTCCGTTGTACATTATATTTGCAATTAAACTATCAAACAGTATAAAAATCCAATGATATGAGTTTTGTGAAAAATGTCATTTACAAAAGTAGCTGATACATGTAGAATGCTTAAATTAGTTAGTTATCGTTACACTATTCTACATGTAAGTAAATTCTATTTTTAAGATATTGTGAAAAAGAGTGACAAGCGAACGAGGCATATCAAGCAGGATACGTCAATCATACTAGAATGTGATGAACCGGGAACATAGAGAATTCCACTTTCGGTAGCAACAAGGAGAAATAAATCCAATTTAAATGGGAAATATCAACGTTTTCTCTACTGTACATGGAAAGTGCTGGACGTTTGTCTAGAATTAAGCAGTTATATTAAAGCCAGAATGTTCCTCTCAAATTATCAAAATCGAGCAAATTTCTAACACCAAACTTATGACAGTGTCGCTATCGTTGCATATAAAAAGAAGTAATATGTACGTGGTGAGTTTTGAGGCAATATTGCTTACATGCACAAATCCGTGAAATTTGCGGTGAGAACGTTGAGCGCTTTTAATAAAAAATAGCAAACTACTCAGCGGATTAAAAAAAAAGCTACATGTTTTTCCACTAAATGTCACACAAACTGATGACGTTACACAAAGTGTACATGTATGCATGTATACAGTACTGAATCTTAATATGTATGAGCTACATGTATCGCTGCCCGTATCGATCAAGTGGCCTTCCGGAAATACTCGGGACCCCGTCCGAAAATTGGTTATGTAAACAAATCTCTGATTTTGCTGGCCATCTCGATAAGAAATATACACATTTATGTATGATTCTTAATGAAACAGACGATTTCACTTAGTTTTGATACATAACAAAAATGAACTGATACATGTATAAGACATTGCGCATTTTTTAAACATAAAATTACATTTGGGCAGTACATTTTTGTACATGTAGTACATGTACATGTATGCCTTTAAGTAGAGAATGCAATCCACACACCTTGGTTATTGGTTTCACAATTTTGCATGATGCTATCTTCCGGTACTCACCGTCTGCCTGCTTACATGTATATGTCCTTTGAAATTCCCAAAATTGCTGCTTGTAAACCATCTGTCAAGTCACGGTTTAATATTGTTTAGCGTAGATAGATAGATAGATTTATTTCGGTAAAAAGTGTACATAACATGGCAAAGCATAATTAAAGCAAAACATACAAGAACCATGTAATGCGCACTAGAAACCAAGGATAACACAAAAAAGGAAAATATTTTCCTTATTTCAAACCGTAACAAACCTTAACCCTTTAACCCATAGTCTGTTTCTAGTAGTTAAGATATGTGACCTATTAAAGCAGGCTGAAAGTAAAGCAGAATGTGCCCTAGGGCACATTCTGCTTTACTTTCAGCCTACTTTAAGTTACTATATGCTAGTATATAGAAACTATTTCTTATAGTACATATTCATGACAGTATAAAATGGAACTATTTTCTTTGGCGGAGGAATAAAATGAATGCGCTAAAAGTCGCTTCTATAAGGGAAAGGGTTAAAACGCATGTGTAACAGTATAGCGTTTTTCAGAAGCTGACTTCCGTTGTTACTGATCTAGATCTTTACTGTTTGAAATTGTAGATATATTATCACAATATAATGCTACATGTAAGTGTTAAGATAGTATGATACGATTGTATTCCGTTCACAATGATTGATGAGATTGCTGGTACAGTGGAGAAAACGTTATTCATTCCCGTTTAAACGCAAACGAAACGCAAACGAATCGCAATAAAATGTAGAACAATATAACGTTTTGACAATTCTGACTATTTCTTTTAATCTGAGCGTTAAACAGTTTGAAGCCTGATCAGACGCCGGGTTACCCGGCGTCTGATCTGGCTTCGAATTGTTTGCAATGGAAATAATAGCTTTAGCGTAAACGCGTTTATTGAGAAAGTATAATGTTTTCTCCACTGTACGTTATTCAGACTGTCTATTTTCATAACTTTTGGTATTAATTAAGTTCGTACTATGTGTATATTTGATGCAGTAAGAAGCCTGAATAAATCAAACTTGTGTTAAATGTTATTTATCAGTACAGTATCTACAGCGGGCGGAGACTTGTGACAGGAAAAACATTATACAGTGAAGAAATCCGTTTAAACGCAAACGAACCGCAAACGCATACATGTAGCAATAGAACGTAGAGAACAATTCGAACCATTCATATAAATCTGAAAGGTAAACATTACGGTGTGCGATTGGACGCCGGGTTTTGAACTTATGATCAAATCTGACCAATTAAGTACATGTACTTGAAAACTATTGATCAAATCTGACCAATCAAATACTTGAAAACTATTTCAATCTCAACTCAAACTCTTTATAACCACGGAGGTGTACACTGTCGTATCAGTCATGCGCAGACCCTGCGATTGTTCTCAGAGGGGTTCCTACCGAGAAGATTTGACATAGATTGTTCCAAATAAATACGTTGAGGGTAAAATATTATTTGGAAATGCATTTTAAGAAGGTTTTTAAGAACTATAATTTACTGTATTGTTTTAGAGTTTTATTTAAACGAGACAGAATAGTGTATTCTCCACTCGTTGCAAGATATAAATTTAGAGAATCCTTCTTCCTTTTTTACCCCATTTTCTAGGATATGCCGGGGGAGTCCGGACCCCGGTCTTTATCCCTTTCTGGATCCACGATTGGCAGTCAATCAGACTCGCTAGGTTGGCATTGTACCGTAGATTTACAGCAATAAAAAACTATTGTCAATGTGTCTAACCTGAAATGTGTTATATCTTCCCATCTACTATATACTGTGACTAGTACAAACTGAGATAAATTGACTGATACCGATACATGTATCTTTTCCTGGGTACACTGATAATAGTTGAAGCTCGATACTTCGAGCTAGCTTACATGTAAAACGAACTTACCAGTTTTTAATCAGTTAATTGCGATAAGTTGATCTTGCTTAAGTCGAACATACTCGTATTTCAAAGTTAAAACGTGGCTAAGCCACGTTTCAACTTTGAAATACGGGTATGTTCGATCTAACGCGAGTTCGAATTATCGCGTTTCGACTGTAGTTGAAGCCTATGGAAAATATAGAGGGTTTATCAGCAGTTTGATTTTTTTTATCAGCTACATACATGACAAAACAACAGCTTACTGACAGAGTAACCTTTTGATTATTCAAATGAATATGTACATGTATCTATACACTCGCATGTTTATGCGACGAATAATTTGTAATAAACTTATTTCGCTGTATTAATATTGTATGTTATTGAAAAATACATATACGTAACTGCCGTTAATGGATTGTTTGATTCAAGATTAAAATAAAGTAGAAGTTCTTAAGGAGCTTTATGTTTTATTTTCATATTGCTTAGAACTGCATCCTATTTTAACACCATCAATATATACGCAAAAAGCGTAACATGGCGATTATGCAGCGGGAAGGGCTTGATTTGAGAGGATAGAATAAACTGTATCCTTATGACATGTACATTGTACATGTAACGACAATATCAAACAATGTGTAACCTTTTACATGTATGACGCAATGTTACCTTGCGATCTTCCTGGATATAAATATTGCAAAGACATACTAAAATATACCCAAGACATATACACTGGAAAAGCTACCAAACTATAAATAAATACTTTTCTTTCGCTGTTATGCTTAAACAACGTTGTCCAATGTAAACAGTTTGGAGTCATATCAGGCTCCAAATTGTTTGCCAATTAGATATCTATTATAAAGCATATTGGATTTATTTCTAAAATTGTAATGCACTGTTTTAACCCCTTCACTGCCTTACAGTGGATACTCTGTTATTCTTTCCCGTTTAAACGCAAACGTACGCAAACGCAAAACACTTAAACGTAGAAAAGAACAACTTTTGGACAATTCTGATAATTCTTGTTTATCTTAGTGGCAAACAGTTTGAAGCCTGATCAGACGCCTGGTTACCCGGCGTCTGATCTGGCTCCAAACTGTTTGCACTGCAAATAATAGTTTTAGCGTAAACGCGTTTATTGGAAAAAAATAACAGATTCTCCACTGTACCCGAGTATGGTACTTATTTACAAACGGTTTATATCCTGCTCTGGATCCAAACTGTTTGACACTCGTTTCAATATTTCTTCAGTCAAAATACCTAAAATTAAACAAAATTTTAGAAATAGAAGCAGACGACATTTGTTTAAATTTGATGACGTCATGGCAGCGACGGAGTTAAACGGGACAAAGTAACGTCTCCTCTACTGTATATTGCTCAATTGTAACTTTAAATAGAAACCGGCATTTCTCCGAAATTCGACTAAATAGGCACAGTTTGCATACGCTTATCTCGTGAAACATTTACTAAATTACACTCTTGTGTATTGTAGTAGGACTTTGAACTGGCAATCAAGAAATTGGTTACAGTAGTGAAAGATAACGCTTTCTCCACTGTACATAGCTTGAATCCAGATTTGGATTCAAGTAGTTTGCAAAATGTAAGCCAATTTCCCTCCCTAAAACGACTCCCTCCGAACAACGCACACAATGGCTGTCGTTGTAGAGAGGGAGCGCTATACATTGATACATGTATGAGTGGCAAAGACGTTGGAGGCTGCTCAGAAGCCGGATAACCCAGCGTCTGATCTTACCCAAAACTGTTTGCAATCGAAATATACATGTAATGGTTTAAGCGTAAACGCTTTTATTGGAAAAATAACTTCTTCTCCTCTGTAACACTAATTACATGTATGCCGAATTAAAGACTGCCTTCAAATTGTCGTCTGCGAAATCACGTTCAAACCAGTTGTGTGCTTGTATGACCATACGTCTGATCAGGCTCCAAACTGTTTGCCACCAAGATAAACAAAAAATATCAGAATTGTCCAAAAGTTGTTCTTTTCTACGTTTTAGTGATTTGCGTTTGCGTACGTTTGCGTTTAAACGGGAAAGAATAACAGATTCTCCACTGTAACTCAATACGAGTGTCCAATAGTATGGAATCGGATCAGATGTCGCGTTTCTCAACATGTGTGCGGCTCCAAAACTGTTTAATAACTATTAAAAACCGTCCTCATTAATATGATGGTAAGTATAAACTTGATTGATTATCTTGTATGGTTGAATAAAACCAGATGAGATCGTAGTGAAAAGACACTTGCCTCTTCGTATAGAATAAGCAGAGGTATCTGGATTCATGAAATATCGAAAGAACTGTATGATAACAAAAAAGGTTTACAAAGTTTGATCTTTCTAACTTCAAATGTGTACTAAGCGTGGCTTCTCTGAAATTCGCAAATAATGTGTTGCTCTTGACCAGACGTTGAATAAACCATGACATTGATCCAAAATGGTTAACACACACTTTTAATTTTCTATGATATTTTGATACTGGTCCGACGTTAAGTAGTGTGCAAGTGTTTGTTTACAATATAAATGGAGTGCATATAGTGATTATCATATCCGTCCGTGCGTGCTTTGTGTGTCCTTTACCATATTTTACCGTTTTTTCTAGGACATGTATCAGCATCGCTCATTCGATCACTTGGATACGTATACAGTTGTTCTCTTGGGTCATTCCGATCTACTTATATCACTTGGCAAAAGTTGAAAACTGCAACAATTCTCGGTGGTGTTTTATCTTGGATTATTTCTTTCAACTTAATTCACCAGATTGTCACACGTCAAGTTAAATTCATCCAGCCCTGCACTTTCAAATGACACATATCAGATTCCGATAAAGTCATAAACACGGTGCAGTTAAATGTAAAAATGATACAATAATGAAAAGGTTGAAGATTACATTTAAGGGGGTAGGTGCACCTTTGAAAAGTAATTACTAAATTCTTCAAACTTTGCATACAGACAGTAAAATAAGTTTCTATGACAAAACTGGTGACAAAAATGGGGGGAACGGACCTTTCTTTTTCACAATTTGAGATTTTTCAAGGCTACCCCCCTAAAATGGAAGCTTCACAAAAACTCCTACTTTTTGTACTACGGTTTTTCAATCTTTATTTAAACAAACTATTTTTACAAAAAAGTATCCTAATTTATATTTCCAAAGTAAGAATAAACCCTGAAAATAGTGTTTTGTCAAGATCCAAAATAAAAATGTTTGATTTCACTGGAAAGGAGTAAAAATTACCCCACCCACTTTTTTATAATGAGAGATTTAGGCACAGTGAAAATTGCCCTACAAATTGTAGAAAACTAATTACCAAATTTTTTGTATGTTGTTTTTAGCCTTGCAAACATAAAGTTTTAGTGAAATAGCAAATAAAAACACAGGGTCTCGGATCTTAAAAAAAAGATATAGATCATTTTATTAAAAAAAATCCGTTTTTCTCATTTTTTCCCTTTTTGGTGTATTTTTACTCAAAACATTTTTTTCTTCAAAAATAATCATTTGATCTATTGAAATATCTATATTTTATAATAAACTGTACTTCCATGAAACATTTCGTGTCTATATTCTGAGAAATTGATATGAAATCGGATATAACAAAGTGCAACCTACATGTACCTATGAAAACGGTGTATGCTGTACACTACGAATAGGACAGAAAACTTAAAAAGTCCCTTACGGAACGCAATCTCAATTTTTTCCCGCGAAAAAAGTATTTTATGACTGTATGCATTCACCAAAAATGGGTTCTTAACATTTTTCGGAAATTTCATCATGCTCAAAAAGACAGACCGACATCCTTAATGTGAGTGGCAAATGTTTTGTCGCTGGTCAATCTCATACTGTTTGCAAAGGAAATACATGTTTTGGCAGTTATATTAACCCTTAGCCTGCCACTCACGACTATAGCTCCATATGCAAACAGCTTGGATCCGGATGAGACGCCGAGTAACTCGGCGTCTCATCCGGATCCAAGCTGTTTGACACTCGGACAACATTTTCATCAATTTTGAGCAACTTTGAAGCACTTTGAAACTTGAAGCAGACGAGAAATATAGCAGATGACAGTAATTTGGCGGGCTAAGGGTTAAAGTTGAAGAAGACGTCATACTATTTCTTTTAAACGTACATGTAACTAAACGCAAACGCGTTGCAATAACATGGTTGAAATGACACCATACTGAATTGCTTTTTATGTGAGTGTTAAACAAATAAGCTTGTACACACACTGGGTTTCCAAGCGTCTGATCTTATTCCCAACTGTTTACGATGCAAATAATGTATTTGGAAAAAAATACATTTTACATTTTTCTACAATGTACGATTTTTGTAATAGTAATGTGTGCAACACGTTTTATTTTCCCAATTAACCCATTACTCTATAATGTTACTACGTCTTTTAAAGTCTTTACTTTTTCTTCCATTGAATGATAAGTTCCACTTTATATTGTCAGGAATATGCACCGTAGGAAGTATTTTCTGTATCCTTGCAGATGGTAGCTTACATGTAAAACAGACTCAACGTAAAGCAGACTTTGCCTTAATGCGCAATCTGTTTTACCTTACACATGTATTTGCAACCAGAAACAGGTCATGGAGTCAAAGGTTAAACAAAACAAAATATGCAATTAAGGCAATGTGTAATATAATAAATGGCTTCATTTGATTAGTACTTTCAGATTCAAGATAACTAAGTATTCGTAATTTCTAATCAAAGATAAAAATGATCAAGCGGTGCCAATAGTCTGCCTAAAAGAATCGGTTATTGATCTCGCGGACCAAGGTAAATAATGATTTACGTATCATTAACAACAGTGGTCAAGTAAGACAAGCCTGTAAATAGTTCCTGCATTTTTGGACATGCTTTTAATTCGAGTGTCAAACAACTTGAAGCTTGATCAGACGCTGTGTGATCCGGCGTCTGATCTGGCCAACAACTGTTTACAATAGAAATAATTGTTATAGCACAAACGCGTTTATTGGGAAATCATACATTATTCCCCACTGTACGCATCCCTATTAGGACTATTCTTTTCACCATTCCATCTATTTTATTCAATATAGCATCGCCTCGTTAACACGTTGAACGCTGAATAAATATGATCTCTTCAAAATGCCGTCTGCTTTGAATCCGAAATTTACTAATTGTGGCTGTATTTGCTGACAACTATCCAAATGGCAGAAAGTTTGGATTCTGATCAGACATACACGGAGTGACTTGGTGTCTGATCTAGATCGAAGCTATTTACCTCAGCCAAATGTCACATTGCCATACAGTATGCATAAGGTTATTCACTGCTCCTATATATATCGTCTGCTTAACTATTATCGTCTGCGGATGTATGACATTCCAATAGTATGTTTATACGTTAAGTTTGTATAAGTAAATACGTTGAATAGTTTCCGACCATAATGGGACACTGATATTTGATACTGATATGATGCCACACTGACTTAGCATGATGCATGTGTTGACATTGCTATGGGAATGATAATGTGGTGTACAGTGGAGAATACGTTATTCTTTCCCAATAAAACATGTTTACGCAAATAAAACTATAAGTTGCATTGCAAACAATTTGGAGCCAGATCAGACGCCGGGAATCCCGGCGTCTTATCAGGCTCCAAACTGTTTGCCACTCAAATTAAAATAAGTCGTCAGTTATCCAAAAACGCTTTTATTTTCTCCGTTTCACTGTTAAGCGTTTTCGTTTCGTTTGCGTTAAATGGGAAAGAATAAAGTCTTCTCAACTGTATGAACATGATAAAGTGGTGAATAGAAAAGAGCATCAAGGATGTGTATTTCTATGCGGGTCGTTAACACTTTGGGAACATTTTCTCGGAGGTCTTCATCGATTTATGATGCTTTTTGATTACTGGCTTTCTTATATATATTAACTCTCCAGATCAATATCGTTATGCTTGCTTCCTGAAAGCTTATATGCCCGATATCTTATCAGATATTCGGTCTCGGTTCCATCACGTGAGATGAGTTTGCTCCTGGGGTCGCACTGTCTAGCTGAGATCCGCCAAAGGTTTATTGCAAAGAGCATCAGCCACTTGTGGAGTCCATACTCTTTATTATACGCATTGGAAGAGAATAGTTGTTTTGATTGCTCCTATTAACCCCTATCTTGCCATGATAGACTACAATGTAGGAGACGTTATTCTTTGGTAATAAACGCGTGTTATCTTAAACTATATTGTCCATGACAAACAGTTTTGAGCCTGCTCAGGCATCAGGCTTCAAACTGGTTACCACTAAAACTAGAATGGGCCGTTACTATTTCAAAGAATAACGTCATCTCCGCAGTACAATGATGAAGACTTTATTATTTCCTGTTTAACCCCATATAAATACGCATGTTTACATGCATGTCTTTTATTTATTCCTCCACAGAAGAAAATAGTTCGAAATAATACAGTTATAAATGTGCACCATAAGAAATATATAGTCTATATCCTAACAGATGGTCGCTTAAATTAGGCTGAAAGCCTGATTGGAACCAAATTTATTTGCAATTCAAGTAAATTTCCGATTGCAGGAAGATAAATTATAGAAGGGAAGACGTGAAAGTTTGTGCTTTTAAAGAATAAATTAAGAGTTTACGCAGTGCATAACTGTAAAATATGATATGCCTTTGAAAATGTGAACGACCTGACTCGAATATGTTTGCAATGGGAATTATTGTTCTTACATGTATGTAAACGTCTGATTTTTTATATTCTGGTTATTTTTTTTAATTTGAGTTTCAAACAGTTTGGAGTGTGATCAGACAGTAGGTTAACCGGTGCCTGATCAAAATAATAGTTTAGCATAAACACGCTTATTGGGAAAGGAGAACTTCTTCATTGTGTGCTTGCTTTATCAGTACATCTGATTCACGACCACATCGACTTGATTAACATGGCTTGTTAATCAAGCAAACACGTCCCGTAGACCTTTCTGCTTTAATTTAATTTTATTTTAAACTTTTTAAAACAACCAATTTTTATTTATTTCTCTTGAAAAGGCGATTCCAAAGAGGATTAGAGAGAGAAATAAGAAATTAAATGTATTTGAAAGTTTTTACATAAGACCGTTTTTGTCGCACGAAGTTTTATGAAACGGGCACCAGCTCTTAGCAATTTACGCGTTTTATTATACAGAATGAATCTTTAATGATATTACTGCTCGAAGTTATTTATCATAATATCATAGTTATTGGACACACTGTTTTGACATTTATTTCCTGTAAGCACTGCATGAACATACTTTCTAGATTTTGATATACGAGTTTTATTTTCTCGTGGTATTGTAACTAAGTAATGCATGTTATAAATTCAAATTTCCCATATGAAAATTAAATGCTCATACAATTTCAGATGGTTAATGAATTAAAATAGATCATCATAAAAAGAAAACGTAACCATAATCATTTAAAAGCTCAATTTTGAATATCGTCAAACTTTTGTTTGTAAAGCGATCACACACACTAGGACAGCATATTAGTATTTAATTCATCTCATGCTGAACATTCATATACATGTACATGTAATAGCCCCGCCACCTATGAAATCATAATACCATCTTAAAATTTTCTATAAGATTGAATAATTAAACAAGGTACTATTTCCTAAGGAAAGAATGAATACAAAATAACGTTGAACATTTTAGTAAGAAAACAGTGCATAACCTGATGAGGCAGTTCCTTAACAGTGCGATGCAGTGTGATGTATTCGGCTCGAGATGTTTTTGATATAAAAAGCCGATCTGCCGAGCACCTTGGCACGAGTCGGATCAGTGGTTTCAGCTAATAACGTCGAGAGCTGAATACAGCGCAATGTAGCGCATTGCCAACTAGTAAAGAGCTTATTATATGCCTTAGATACACACCTTAAATGTTGTTTAAATCATGTTATTTCCAGAAACATTAGATATTTGAAGCAGAACAAGTTTTACATGTAACACCATGAGCAGTCAGATTATTGGTCAAGCAAGGGCTCCTCAAGCTTGTTTGTAAATGTAAAGTCGCCCTTAAATGTGAAAAGGGGAAGAGACGGATAGGTAAATATGATAAAAAAGATACAAGGTATATTCTAACATGACACGTGAATTCGTCTCTATAAACAAAGAACAGGTCTATCGTGGTATACCTGAGACGGTATACCACGCTCTTCCCTACCCCGCTCCTCCCACGGTTCTATGACATGACGTGACCACGTGCGTTCATACGTTATGTTTTTTAAATTTCTTTCGTTATTCATATAGCCCGTAAAGACCATATACTTTTAACCAGTAACGTTACAGTAATTTTCTCATTCTTCTGTATTGTTTGATGTAATGTTTGTTCTATGCCAGATTATGGATCGGTAATTGTAAATTTGCTTATGGGTGTTAGATTCTTGTAATGCCGCGGAAAAAGTTATTCGGTCGAAAAACTTCATCCGCTGAGGAAATAAGTATGGAACATTTGATTTCCTTTCTAATGAATTTCCTTACATCTGGTCATGTTAGAATCGAAATAATCTATGTTCTACCGTTGTGAAACTGTATTTTACAACGGTCGGTCGTTGTGGTGAGCAGGAATTGACCACTCAGGCCTTCGGCCTTCGTGGTCAATTCCTGCGCACCACAACTCCCAACCGTTGTAAAATACCGTTTCACAACGGTAGAACATAGATTATTTCTTAAGTATACAATGTAAAATGTATAGAGTTATTGCGAATTAGCACTATTGGCGAAATTGCAATAACTCTATAACATATTGCTCCATAAGTACGTATATATACGCTATTAATTCATTACCTGACAAAAATGGTTCTTATTTATCATAAGAAATAGTTTATCTAGTCTAGCAGATGATTGCATAAAGCAGGCCCAACGGCGCATTCTGTTCTACTTTCAACCTACTTTAAAAGGTCACCTGTCTTCAGAACTATAAAACAAGTATTGGGTAAATGGTTACATGTACATGTAATGATCGCACAATCATTAAAGAAATGCATTGCGTACTTCCGGCATTCATGAGCTGATGGCACTTCCGTGCTTTTACTAGCAAAGTGCGTGAAGCCCGAAGGGCTTCTCGCTTAACTTTGCTAGTAAAGCATGGAAGTGCCATGAGCTCATGAATAACGGAAGTACGCAATTTATTTCTTATATTTATATTCCATCGTGAGCTGAGAAATGAACCAGAAATGTACATAACCGTTCTAATAGACACTTTGCCCGTTGCTATGCGTTGCTATCGTAGATCTCTATATATGGACTGAAACTAGTCCCAATCACATATTAGATTTACTGGATAAATTTAGACTTTTAACCGGTTAACTTTCTCATTATGTTTAAAATTCCTTTTGAGATATTTAAAAACACACGAATTTACGAAATACTTGTATGATAAGCATCTTAAATTTAGGTCGCGTTTTTTAAAACCGATTTACTCACACACCATACTTGATTACTCCGCGTTAACCGCGCCTACCATACGGACTTCTCTGTATCGATTTGAAAGTGATCAGTATAGCTCCGCCCCTACACCAGTCGGCTAGAACTAGATTTTAAGTGAGCATTCATTGAAATATGCAAGTCTCTTTTTAGAATAGTGTTATATAAGGACAATGCGGGGCGAGTGTAAATATAATGCATTGGAAGTGGTTATCCATTGAGATACATGTAGCAAACGCAAAACGGACATATCCTGACCAGGTTATTTCTTGACTTTTGCTGACGACGAAACTTGGTCCAATGGCGTATGCCCTAAAATAATACATGTACAAGCGATTATTAATTTCTCATACGGAGTTAGTGGAAAGTGAATGGAAACATCCTGAATGTTAATAATTATTTTAAAAAGATTCAATCACATTGAGCGCATTGCAAAACAATTGACACATCTTTTATAATAATAGCAATTCGTTTGGATTCAGAAGAGACACGGAATTACAAGACGTCTCATTTGGATCAAAACTAATTGCCTAAATAAAATTACGGATAAATGCAGACGACAATAGTTTACGAACGACGCACTGTGCAAGCGGAAATCCACATATCCTGTTGCATGCAAAGATTACCAATCTGGGTCAGCATATTCTAAGCCAATCAATTACCCCTATGACTATATTGGAAGAGAGGTCAACTGAATCATGAATAAAATGGACATTTTTCACCCAATACCGGTTTCAGATGGCTATCGATTTATTGTGCTTTTTGTTACGGTTTTTCTTGCGTGTTTAATCAATGAAATGATGCCAGAAAACATGTACAGCGAACCTTTCATTTGGCGGCAAATTGTTGAAGAAACATGCATGTATGTAATCCATAGAAATACCTATAACGACATGTCAAGTCATTATTTATAATTTACCAAACGTATCCCTTGATACAGTGGAGAAAATGTTATTCTTTCCCAATAAACGCGTTTACGCTAAAACTGTCATTTGCAGTGCAAACAGTTTGGAGCCAGATCAGACGCCGGGTAACCCGGCGTCTGATCAGGCTCCAAACTGTTTGCCACCAAGATAAACATGAATCATCAGAATTGTCCAAAAGTTGCACTTTTCTACGTTTTAGTGCTTTGCGTTTGCGTGCGTTTGCGTTTAAACGGGAAATAATAACGTTTTCTCCACTGTATATACATGTAGATACATTCTTAAATCAGGTCAAAAGTAATTACAGAAAACACATGAATGAGCATTGTTTGCTTTACATTTGTTTTGCATTGAGCTGTCTTCTATTTCAAAATCAGCTTTTTGGTCTTACATGTAGTTCGTCATCAGTTGCATTAGTTACAGTGGAGAATACATTATTCTTTCCCAGTAAACGCGTTTATGCTTAAATCATTATCCCCATTGCGAACTGTTTGTAGTCAGATCAGATACCTGATAACCCAGCGTCTGAACAAGCTCCAAACGATTTGCCACTCAGATTAAAATAAATTATAAGCAATTTCAAAAATTGTACTTTTCTACATTTTACTGCTTTGTGTTTGCGTTTCGTACGCGTTGAAACGTGTAAAAACAACATATTCGCAACTGTATATAATTCTTACATGTATTTCTTCGTCAATTGGATTAGTTACACCAGTCAAGGCTCTGACAGCAAATGACAGGGTGATAAGGCCTATATCTACACTGAAGGCTACATGTTTTATCAGGAAACGAATACACAGATCTCAGTTTAGTTAATTTGTCAAACTTGTTCATAACACAGTAGATGAAAGGATATCACATACCACGGCCCCAGAGCTATAGCCAGACACATTGTCATGAGTCTTCTACAGTGGAGAAAGTAATATTCTTTCCCGTTTAAACGGAAACCAAACGAAATCACTTTTCGATAAAATATAGAACATGACAACATTGTGACAAGTCTGACTGTTTATTTTAATCTGAGTAACAAGTTGTTCGGAAGCTGATCAGACGTATAGTTAACAGGTATCTGACCTAGCTCCGAACTCTTTGCTATTGAAATTATAGGTTTAGCTTAAATGCGTTTATCGGAATAGAATAACGTCTCCTCCACTATATGTGATTAAAATTCCGTGCTTTGGCGAAGAACTGTCCGGTGTCTTATTCGATGTCAATACTAGAGATATTAAAAAAGATTCCTCAGAACTCCTGACAGCTGAGATCAATTTTGAAACGTGTACAGTGGAGAATCTGTTATTCTTTCCCGTTTAAACGCAAACGTACGCAAACGCAAAGCACTAAAACGTAGAAAAGAACAACTTTTGGACAATTCTGATATTTCATGTTTATCTTGGTGGCAAACAGTTTGGAGCCTGATCAGACGCCGGGTTACCCGGCGTCTGATCTGGCTCCAAACTGTTTGCACGGCAAATAATAGTTTTAGCGTAAACGCGTTTATTGGGAAAGAATAACAGATTCTCCACTGTACATGGGCATCTTCAACTTGCTATATTTTATGAAATAAATATGCTTATTTACCTTATCGTACATGTACGTAACACGTCTACAGCAAGACATGTCATTGCCAGACTGCGTCCAGCTACATGTATGTACTTTAATACAGTCGAACAGCAATATCTCAAATACACGTATTTATCACATAAACGTGCAAAATATGGAGGGCCATAAAAATCGTATGGCCCACTGGGCATATATTTTATACTAATTTTCGAATCACCAAAATAATGTACTACTACGCCGACTGTAAATCAGTAAATCTAGAGAATCTAGACAAACATTGATCACCACTAGGTATTGAAACATTTCGAAGTGTCCTAGAAACATTATCCCTAGCGGTCTCGCAAACTCAGGCTGCAAATCAGGCTAAACAAAATACTACGTAGACTTTAGTATTAACAGTGACTCAGACTGTTTTTCAAATTTAGACGTTACAATTGATAATGACGTCATGTTACGTCTTGACGTTATTTTGAAAACGAAACTAGATTCTTAATGTCAAATGATCATTTTTAGTCAATTAGAACAACTTTAATTTGAATATTAATCTAAAATTTGAATATGGTATCAGAGAAGTCTTTTTACAACGTAATGATGTTGATTTTCTTTACGCTAGTATGATTAGTGTTTTAATCTACGGATGAATAAAACCGAATAACACCTATGACGAATCGTTTACCTAAGAGCCGAGGGCAAAAGTGAAAGTAAGACCGTTCGGATTTTCGTGTCATTTTGGTGTTTATGTGATAAATAGGATATTAAATTCGTGTTTTTTCAGTAATAAATTTATTGAACTCGTTGGATAAAAATGATATGTTGCTCGCCAAGGCTCGAAAAATATCATTTTTATCCAACTCGTTCAATAAATTCATTACTGAAAAAACACTCATTCAATATCCTCTATATATGTTTATTTATATACGTAAGTCGAGTTCAAGTCGTAATTTGAAATAAGATGACTCGATATCGCTTTATACAGTAAAACCTCTCTATTATGACCACTACATTTTGTTAATTATTAGACTGTTTACGATAGGTGACCGCTTAAAGCAAGGTGGCAGTGAAACAGAAAGCTCCTATAGGAGCTTTCTGTTTCACTGTCACCTTGCTTTAAGCTGCCACCTCTCTATTATACAATTAATTTAAAAGCCTTCGTTTTAGTGGTCGTAATAGCGAGGTTTTACTATATATTCGAACGTACCCGTACTGCAATATCAAACCTTGACTAAGCCACGTTATAACTTTGCAATAAAGTTAGTGTTGACTTAAGTCAGTTCAAGTTATTTAGGCCAACTTTATATCATTTTAACCTGAAATACGCCTGGTCACCCGGCGTCTGATCGAACTCAAAACTGTTTGCAATTGAAATAATTTTTTTAGCATAAACGCGTTCATTCTGGAAGAATAAAATGTGACCCCTTGTATTAATTCCCGCTCAAACGAAACTAAGCACAAACGCATTGTAGAAAGTACAGTCGAACTTCGATGTCTCGAACTTGTTTACTTCAAATTAACCGATATTTCGATACATGAATTACAAATTAATTACTTCAAGCTCGGTTAAGTCGAGCCACATTTTAATCTTGAATTACGGGCATGTTCGACATAACCGAGTTCGAGATATCGATGTTCGACTTAACAGATAGTGGACGATATTGACAATATTGTCGATTCAGTTATTCTCCAAATTGTCTGTATTTCAAATCATTATTTAACAATCAACACGTTTATTAGATATTAATACATTTTAACACAACTCACTTATCTGTTTCATTTTGCGGTCCTTTAAAATGTTTCAATGCTCTTATAATACAGCGGAGAAAACGTTGTTTTTTTCATGATTAAACGCAAACAAAACGCAATAGCATCGCAATAAAACAGAAAAGTACAACTTTTCGACAAATTTGGCTATACGTGATGATCTGAGTGGCAAACAGTTTAGAGTCTGATCAGACGCCGGGTAACCCGGCGTCTGATCTGACTCCAAACTGTTTGCAATAGAAATAATAATTGTAAACGCGTTTATTGGGTAAAACTAACGTTTTCCACTGTAAGCGGTTGATTTAACACAATAGAAATTACTCAAGGTCCTTTGGTGATTTTTTCGTGTGTAAGTTTTGCAGAGTTTACACGAGGAATTCTTCGATAATGGAAATATTCATAAAAAGAACACCATTAATCATATGAACGCTAATGATTATATAATCTCATTTTTTGACGAAGCTAGATTCAACAGTAATTCAGTATTTGCGTGATACCACAAGAGCACATATAAATTCAGTTAACTATTTGCCTGCTAACGACAAAACAAATGTGATTAACTTTGCAAACAGTTTGGATCCAGATGAGTCGCCGAGTAACTCGGCGTCTCATCCAGATCAAAACAGTTTGACACTTGTATCATGTCTTGAAATATATTGAAGAAAACTCTATTTTTAAAACTGTTGGAGACAAATAGTGTAGCAGACGACACTGTTATTCACCGTCCTCAGTTTTGAAGCGCCATTAATATAATCATGTTTCAGACATAGTGAACTCCAGCCAGTACAAATGCTTACTAGAACTAAAATGCTTTAGGTGCGCAATATATCGCGTTTTATACAGGTGGAGGGTTAAAACAAAACAAAACCCACAAAACACCTAAAATTCTCTGTTAGAGTTTAGGTTTTACGTTTTCAATATGCGTTATTGACAGTTAACCCCTTCACTGCCGTGACGTCATCAATTGTCGACTGCTTTTGTATCTCAAATTCAATTTTTCGGTATTTTGATTTAAGAAGTATTGTCAAACAGTTTGAATCCTGGTCAGACGCCGCGTCACGCGGCGTCTGATCAGGAATCAAACTGTTTGCAAATAACCATCGTACTCGGGGTAAAGCAGTGAAGGGGTTAAAAGCAGTTACAGTAAAACCTTTCTATTACGGCCACTAAATAGTGTTAATTATTAGGTGTTTACGACAGGTGACTGCTTAAAGCAAGGTGACAGTAAAACAGAAAGCTCCTATAGGAGCTTTCTGTTTTACTGTCACCTTGCTTTAAGCTGTCACCTGTCTTTTATACAACCAATTAGCCTTATTTTAGTGGTCGTAATAGAGAGGTTTTACTGTAGCTTTAAATAACGTACAGAGATGAAGACGATATTCATTCCCGATGAACGCCTTCAAGCTTATTTCAATTGCAAATAGTGTAGAGTCAGATCAGACGCCGGATGACCCGGTATCTGATCAAGTTCCAAATAGGTTGCTACTCAAATTAAAATTAATGGTCAGAATTCTCATAACGGTGTCATTTTCTAAATTGTATCGAAAAGTGTTTGCGTTTCGTTTGCGTTTAAACGGGGAAAATAATGTTTCTCCACTGCTATAGTATCGGCATCTGTCTGATATGATTATATACAGTGGGGAAAATATTATTATTTCTCGTTTAAACGCAAACGAAACGCAAACGCAACACACTTAAATGTAGAAAATCATGACTTTTTGACAATTCTACATTGTAACTAATCATGTTAGTCTGAGTGGCAAAGATATTTGAGCCTGATCAGACGCCGGGTTACCCGGCGTCTCATCTGGTTCCAAACTGTTTGTAATAGAAATTAACATTTAAGCGTAAACGGGTTAATGGGGAGAGAATAACGTTTTCTCCACTGTACGTGTGACAGTCCCTTTCCCTATGTAGCTTGTTTTCTGTTTTTAATACAGACTGTTGCTCAAAACTGTCTGATGGTACAGGGGAGAATCTGTTATTCTTTCCCGTTTTAAACGCAAACGTACGCAAACGCAAAGCGCTAAAACGTAGAAAAGAAAAAATTTGGACAATTCTGATAATTCTTGTTTATCTTGGTGGCAAACAGTTTGAAGCCTGATCAGACGCCGGGTTACCAGGCGTCTGATCTGGCTCCAAACTGTTTGCACTGCAAATATTAGTTTTAGCGTAAACTCGTTTATTGGGAAAGAA
This sequence comes from Gari tellinella, assembly GCA_922989275.2. NCBI lineage: Eukaryota > Metazoa > Mollusca > Bivalvia > Cardiida > Psammobiidae > Gari > Gari tellinella. The sequence goes on from OV277866.1 coordinate 56,865,567, forward strand.
TAACAGATTCTCCACTGTACATGTATAGAAGAAAGTTCTTTCAGGAATGTTTTGCTTTACAATTATAAAATCCAGTAGAGAAGCTTGCAGAGTAATGTCTATGGCGAAACTATCAAAAGCGTGAAAAGGCGATCTGATGTAGCACAGGGAAATAACGATTTAACAAAGTGAGAGAAAGAAACATTAGTACATACACATTATTATCGCAAATTGAAGTAATGACAGCTTATTCATCTGTTACAAAATTTCTTTTATGAGAAAAATGAAAATTATGATATTAAGTTAAAAACGAAGTATCTTTTAGTGAGAATGTGTAATCGTTTTACTTATAAATTCTGTTAGTGCGCATGCTAAGAACTCATACATTCGTGAAGACTATGATGGCATTGCAAACAGTATGCCATAGAGGTACATGTATGTATACTTATGATCTATCAACTTCATTAAACAACCACAGGGAAGCTTTTTCCAACAGCCGTGAAATGGACAACCCTCGGTGCCGCCGCATTTCAAATCAACATGCCACTTTCCAGGTCCGGAAATTATTTATACACAGTACTCAGGGAAAGTAGATTCTACTAATTTTACGGTTATCATTTTTACTTCAGATTATAATATTTATCCACTACAATATTAATATTCCACTGCTTCATCTAACACAGTTCTCAACATTATTTGAGATTTCGTTTATAAGACGCCGAGTACTTCTTCGTCTAATCAGGCTCCAAATGATTGTTGTCTCCATTTTACATGTACATGTACATATAAGGGCAGATAATAACTGAAAACGGGATGGAAGTTATGTAACAAGCTCCTATTGGTGAAGCTTTAAACATTACATTTATCCCTTCCACTGCCATACGTAACACAATAATGTTTTACCCAAGTGTAATTCTCTGACATAAGTTAAGTGTTGATTTGAGTTATCTAAAAATAACGAACAACCTCCCTTGTTAATTGTGCAATTAACTTTCAAAGTGATACTATAACACTAGTCCCACCGCTTTAATTAATATAGTGGTGCCTAGAGAAACATACACGTACATGTAATTGCAAGGACACATACAATCAGGTCATGTGTGCATATTTAGGTGCCCCTATTTAATTGTTTTAATGTTTTACCCTTTCACTCTCAATGACATCATCAAGCGCATTTGCAAATAAGTTTGATCCTGAGCGGCATCGCTGAACAGGATAAAAATTAGGTGCCACTTGTTTTGAAATTACGTCAGTTATCCCTTTCCCCCATAGAAGCGCCTTTTAGCGGATATGATTTATTCCTCCGCTGAAGAAAATAGTTCCAATATAATCAGTTATGAGTATATAGTATAGGGAAAAATTTAATAGTTTAGCACATGGAAGCTTAAAGCAGGCTGAAAGAATGCGCCTAAGGGCGCATTCTGCTTTACTTTCAACCTGCTTTAAGTGGTCACATATCTTGAATACTAGAAATAGGCTATCAGGTAAAGGGTTATATTGCCTTAAATTGAACTTTGAAACGATATTGCAGACAACGATGTTGAAGCAGACGACAATATGGCGGTGAAGGGGCAAAACTCTTCACGATAAAATTGATCATTAAATGGGTTAATCTAGTGTTGCCGAGAGGTACATGTTCATGTAATTGCAAAGTCACAGACAATCAGGTCGTGTGTGCATATTTAGGTGCCCCTATTCAGTTGGTTAAATCGTTAACCCTTTCACTCTCAATGACGTCATCAAGCGCGTTTTCAAACAGTGTGCAACTTAGATTAAAATGAATTACTAGAAATGTCTGCATTTCATTGCAGTGCGTTTGCGTTTTGTTACATTTAGTTGGGATGAATGACTGGGAAGGAATAACGTCTTTTCTATTGTAAGTAAGACGTTCTAGTTTCAAAGGTATTAAAAAAAGGTTTGAAAAGACAATAATAAAGGGAGGTGGTTTCGTTTGTTTGTGTACGCCCGTTTCTGCCATTTATGGACTACATGTACTTTGACGCCCAAGAAAGAGTGGAGCGGAAATAGAAAACTCGGGCGCGATGCCCTACTCTTATTATCGACAGGGTTACATGTATCTGGTTCTTTTGGATGTCCAGTGTAAAGCCCTGATACTTCGTTATGTAAAGTCTCATTCGAAGGCAAATTGAAACATGATAGATACGTCATACAACGGTATTACATAAAGTTCCATTAACATCTTTCTGCACTTATTCTATCTATGTTACTTGTCATATTTGTTCTATCTTTTCACATTAAAGCTAGTTTGAATCCTTTTATAAGTTCGTCATAGAAATATACTTACGGTGTCCTTGTACGAAACTTCGACAGGCTTTGAAAAGGCTAGAAATAAAGCAGAAATCTCATTTCGATCCCTTTTAATTTAGCTTTTACATGTATCTACTTTAAGCAATAACATGTCTTAAACTTGTTTTGGAAAAGGGTTCAAATTCGTCCATTTCTCTTATTTCTAATCTCCGCTAGAACAACTAGTTCTGCTTAGTACATATAACACATCATTTGTAACGGGACATGACATCCATATGACATGCCTGAAATTCTATATTGATACTCACATCGAGATTTTTTATCCACCGTGTGTGCATTATTGTGCAACTAGTCATATTTCGATCATATGGTGGATCTCCTTACAAGTACAGTTAGAGAAAACGCTATTCGTTCTCAATAAACGCGTTTACGCTAAAACTATTATTTCCATTGCAAACAGTTTAGTGCCTTTTCAGACGCCGGGTAACCCGGCGTCTGATCAGGCTCCAAACTGTTTGACACCAAGATAAACATGAATGGTCAGAATTGTCCAAATGTTGTACTTTTCTACGTTTAAGTGTTTTGCGTGTGCGTTTCGTTTGCGTTTAAACGGGACAAAATAACGTTTTCTCAACTGTATGACACAAACCATGGCTGATGTGCGCTGTCATGTTCGTCGATTTTGAGAGGCTTTTTTATGAAGCACGGTTGTGCTTTAATTAAAACTACATGTTTTCTAGCGGGTATTACGTAGAAGCCGTAATTATCTGTTAATTAATACCACATACACACAGATCAAAGATGAGGTTAGACAGTACAGTGATTAATGTTTACACTTGTTGATTTAAAGACCATCTATAATGGAGAACACATCAGTCTTGCAAACTATTGTAAGTCAGATCAGACGTAGAAACAGAGTTTTTACAATGTCGCCTTTCTCTACATTTTATTGCAATTGTTTAGGTTTAGCTTCCATGGATGGGGAATAAAAAACATCTACCACACTGTAATTACAGTGTTACGTTGGTAAGGTTCAATACTCTTTTCCATTTTTCTAGTTTGGTCTTGAACAACAGGCTATTGCAATACTTTTTTTAAACATATTTTATTTCAAAATACATGTAGTACATATTTTATAATCACACATAAATACACATTAGGATGAGAACGAAAGCAATGTTTGCTTATAAAATTCTTCTGTTGGTGCAAGAACTACTTTATAAAGGTCAGGCGAGGCATAAGCAAAGCGAACTTCCTTTTTTTTTTTTTAGAATTCCGCAAGTTAATATTAACCAATTTAGCGGTTGAAATTAAATGTAATTTTGTATAAACCATGCGAGAACCTAGCTCAACGTCTAATCAGCTGAATCAAATAAAAATGTTTTTCTATTAAAATACTCGACTTTTTCAACATTTTCATGAACTGATTTCGCGTTAAGTTTCGTTCAAAAGGAAAATAATATTTCAATTATCGCAGTAGCTCCTCTGCAGGAGTCCTGCCAATGACGTTTGTGCACAGTCAATGCAAGATATGGTCCGCACAAGTGAAAGTACGTTAACCCCTTGCCTACAGGTATCTACCTCAAATGCAATGGTTATTGTAAACATATTGGATTCTGATCAGACCCACGTTACGCGGCATCTGATCAGGATTCAAACTGTTTGACACTTATATCAATGTTTCTTAAGCAAAAAACGCATATAACTCAATTTCCAAATTTTATCAGAAACAGCAGTCGAAATGTAAGCAGACGATACTATGGCAGTGACTGTGATAGACAGATTATTACGTCATATGACAGTGAAATGGTTAAATCTACTGTTGCATGATGTACAAGTGACTGTGATATGGTGGAGGAAACGTTATTCTTTCCCGTGTAAACGCAAACGAAACGCAAACGCAAAGCACTTAAACGTAGAAAAGTACAATTTTAAGACAAACTCTGACAATTCAAGTTGATCTGAGTGGCAAACAGTTTTGAGCCTGATCAGACGCCGGGTAACCCGACGTCGGATCTGGGTCCAAACTGTTTGCAATTGAAATAAACATTTAAGCGTAAACGCGTTTATTGGAAAGGATAACGTGTTCTCCACTGTTGACGGATTATTTCGTCATTTGGCAGTGAAATGTTTAATTCGTTGTTTGACAAAGTGCTGTGGCAGTAGCAACTGTGAGGTATCTACTCAGACTAATAAAGCCACACAGATAAACTGACTGATACATGTAATGCCGTCTGTTAATTCAATGCCAGATAGAAATCGTCGCCATCAGCATCCATGGTGAACCAATCAAATCTCCGAACGATTAATATGACATGGTAAATTTCATTATATCGCGGAAATGTGTTACATTGATATAAACAATAAATCACAGGAATGCCATAAGCACTCATATGCTTATTAGAAAACGTGTACAATAGACACACGATTAGTATAAACACTATTGTACAGTGGGGAATACATGTATGTATATATTTCCTATTCAACTATTTCACTGCCAACGGCGCCAAAATGCGATTTGCAAACAATTTGGATCCTGATCAGACGCCACGTAACGCGGCGTCTGATCAGGAACCAAACTGTTTGACACTGTTATTGACACTGTTATTGACATTTCTTTATCCAAAGCATCATTAAATCTGAATTTAAAAATATTATAAACGACACTAACAATGCAGACAATAGTTTGGTGGTACAGTGGAGAATCTGTTATTCTTTCCCGTTTAAACGCAAACGTACGCAAACGCAAAGCACTAAAACGTAGAAAAGAACAACTTTTGGACAATTCTGATAATTCTTGTTTATCTTGGTGGCAAACAGTTTGGAGCCTGATCAGACGCCGGGTTACCCGGCGTCTGATCTGGCTCAAAACTGTTTGCACTGCAAATAATAGTTTTAGCGTAAACGCGTTTATTGGGAAAGAATAACAGATTCTCCACTGTAAATGTGTACATGTTCATCTACTCGAACATTGTTTAAATCAGCCGGCTGCTGTTAACACCAAAAATACAAATGATAAAATGATTATCCACTGTAAGAGGTTTAAAGCAGATGGTAAAACTTGGTAGGGATTATCGATTAAGCGCTTATGTAAAATGATAACGTTTCCCCCGTCTATTTGCAGTATATGTAAAGAACAAATTTACATGAGACAACTGTTATAATATTATGTTACATTTTTCTCCGCAAAACAACATTTTGAATGCCTCTCAAATTTATAAGTTTATGATTCCGAAAACCCTTTCCTCCGCCGGATGTGACTCAATTCGACTTAGCAAACTTTTTTTATTCTAGTGTCTTACCTGGCTCCGAGCCGTTTTCAATGACATTTTATTGTTCAACTGTAAACGCATTTATTGGAAAGAATAACGTTGTTCCACTGTACATTATACAAATGCTAAACCGGTGAATACATAAAGGCACGCGACAATTCAGCCGACATCATGTACATTGTGTAAGTGAACGGGTCAAATCAATGAAAGGCAATATCCGTTTCTGGCCATACCAAATGAACATAGACATAAGTCCTATATGTCAAAACAACTCAAAACTTGGAATGATAAGGTTGACCATAGTTGTACATGTATATAATACTTTACCCAATAGCCTATTTCTAGTTTTGAAGATATGTTATCACTTAAAGCAGATTGAATGTAAAGTAGAATGTGCAAGATATAAATGTCTGTAAATGTCTATTTTCACTATAATGTTACATGTATATACATATATATCTCCTGAAGTGGAGGAAGTAAAATATTGAATTGAATTGAATTGAATTGGTAGGGTAGAGCAATTAGTTATTATTGTGCATATTCATGACTATATAAAACACTATTTGCATTAATGAAGGAATAACAAAGTTTAAATATTCGTTATTATTGAGTAATCGGTTACAATAGGTTGGATGCTGATCAGGCAAACAATGGTTACATCCAGGTTTTTTTCTGCAAAGTGTTACCATTTGTTATACAGATCAAAGCAGATTGGTCTGTTCGACACTTTTAGAAAGTTGAGTTGTCTGAATCAACGACGGCCACTTATTCTAACGCAATAAAGAACGGGACCAGTCCATTTGAAGTTATACAGTGGAGAAAACGTTATTTATTCCCAATAAACGCGTTACGCTAAAACTATTTTTTCCATTGCAAACAGTTTGGAGCCAGATTAGACGCCGGGTAACCCGGCGTCTGATTAGGCTCCAAACTGTTTGCCACTCAGAAAAATTGGCATTTTCTCCATTTTACTGCTATGCGTTTGCGATTCGTTTGAGTTTAAACGGAAAAAAACCGTTTTCTCCACTGTAAGGATGGAAATGTTAATGTAGAGTTAAGAAACACGAGCCAGTTACTGGATACTGTTTGAATATATTGCAGATTTCCGTGTACTTTATTCAGTCTCCAGCTGCTAAACTCTATCTGATTTATTAGAGTACATACATGTAGGCATCACGTTATGTGCTTTGATAGATGGCAACTACCATGAGAACACGAATTCAGAAAGTCAGAAGATTACTTATAACAAAGTAATCGGCACCGTCTGATTTATTTCGTTATAGCAGAGTTTCGTTATACCTATATCAAATCCGTACACATACAGGATCCATGATGTTTGCCATTGGCAAGCATACCCTTAACAGGCGCAGTGCTTGCAAATAACGAGTATTATCATTGCTGGTTGAATGTGTTACCATTCAATAGAGACACTGGCATAAAGCAGGATAAAATAAAACAAAATTCCTAAAGCTCCAAACGTATGTCATTTTATTGTTTAAACGAAAAAGCAAAACACCAAAATATAGAAATAAACAGGTTCTGAAAATGTTAATGATTTGATACATGTACATCCTTTGTGGCAGACAGTTTGGAACCTGATAAGGCTTCGAGTTCCTCGCTGCCAAACCAAGCTGAAATTTGAATTGAAAATCATGGTTTCACAATTTACACGTGAACCCTTTCGTCGCGAAATTAACCATGAGGTTTTTACCCCATCCAGCGCTTTATTGTCGTCTGCAATGTTGTATGACTAAAGAAATATTGATACTAGTGTCAAACAGTTTGGATCCTGATCAGAATCCAAACTGTTTGCAAAGTCGAATCTATGCGACTTCGGTGCCAAAAGATTAATTGAGGAAATATTTGCAATTTTCCCAATGCATGTTGTATTTAGGTTTATCGTTTGTCCATTAACTGAGTAGTCAATACCTTTTAACTTTTATCTATCATATAATCTGGTGAAAATCCGGAGAAAACTCGGTCGCTTCCAGATTGTCTAAGCAATATTTAAATGTCTTTCAAACCCAGATACTCAATGCTATCTTTGAATTTCAATCCCCACGTAGCTACTTTGATATTCCAATACAATGCTTTTTAATGGTGCAACAAGGTTCAAGCATATTGTTCTCGCCCTACATTTAAATACATATCCCGACCTACTTTCGGTGAGAACACGGTGTCAGGCAATTCTCAGCCAAAAAACATGTTTTAGTACATAATTGGCTACAGTGAATCTGTGAAGCATCTAATGTGAGGCCCGACATTTATATTTGATGGTTGGTTAGAAATATTAATTAAAAGAAACATTGAGTATGAGTTTGTCCTAGCCTCTATAGGGAGAATGAGATTACTATGATATGTGCTGAAAGATTTTATAGTAACGTTCACGCCTATCGAGTACAATTCGAAGGGGGAGTCTATCAAAGGACTGAAAAATGTCTTTAACGTTTCTCGTAGAAATGTATGTGGTATATGCCTTCTTGTGATATCTAGATTTTCCGCGTGTATCTGCAAAGTAAAATACAAGAGCCTGTATCAGCCATCTTGTATCAACCACCTTGTATTTTACGCCAACCTCGTTTTCGATTTAGTGTTACGTAACGTTCGTACATGTACAAGGTCCGCATTATTCTTTGTGGCATACACTGATTATTATCCTGCTTCACAATAACTAATGTTTCTGGATATAACATGATTTAAACAACCTTTTTAGTTGTTCTTGGTGTGTATTGTCAGTGCGCTACATTGTGTTGTATCTAGTTCTCGCCGTTTTTGGCGGAAACAACCGATCAGACGCGCACCAAGGCGCTCGTCGGATTGGCTATTTCCGCCAAAAACGACTCGAGCTGAACACATCACACTACTGAAATGTAAAAATTAACAGATTGTTGATTTTAATTATTTATCATAATCTGCGTCGCAAGCATTTTAGTTCTAAAATGTTTGCATAGGACATAAACATTATTATTATAGAATAATCGTGTTTTTTTGGAAAAGAATAACGTATACTCCACTGTTTAAATCCAATGAACGAAGTATCGGAGTTACCTTAAGTTTTGTTTTTGTTATTACGGAATGAATTTGAAAGGCATACATTTGTATGACAACGTTTGAAGTCCATATACTCAACGTATATCTGGAACCAAACGGTCTAACACATATATCAAATACAAGGTCATCCGAAAGTTTCTGTAGACATAACTTATGAAGTAGATTTGCGTTTGTTAATTTCATTTAAATGGTAAGGAAGCGAGTCTTGCTTCTTTATCTCGCCTGTTAGTAGAACGACGGAACTTTTGCTTTATCCATGTCGTGGTTGTGTGCGTGAACTAAGGCTAAACATTGTTGGTCGGGCTGTTTAAAGCTTAAAACTTGTTCCAGAGTTTCATTTTATATAAAGTTTCAATGGGAATCAAACAATTGATGCTTTGACGTTGAAATTAAATTAACTTTTTTTTATTTATTTTTTTAAATATTTGACATGTTTCGGGATATGGTATTTTGCTGCAAATCATCTAGTTAGTTCGTTTTAATAGAAGGTTGTATGGTTTAGTATTTCGGATAGAATGCTGAGTTTGTTTATGGACGTTTACTTTAGGTCAACCATTGATGCTGTGAATTTAAATCTTAAAATATGTTTTTATTCAATTTAAAAAAATGTTTTTGGCTTCTATTTTAGCCATAAATCAACAAGTTAAAGATTGTTTAACTGGGCATTTAAAGCATAATGTTTGTGCCAGGATACTGACATTTTGTATCAATGATTTTTGGGGACTAAGCATTGATACGATGAAGTTACAATTTGATTTTATTTTTGTATTTTCTTTTTTAATTTATACATGTTTTGACCTGGCTTTTTTGTCCCAAATCACCAGGTTAATTTGTTTGGACGCGTTATTTTAAATATTTGTATTATAAAGATTACATATCTGGAATGCATACTAAACTAAATAAGCCTTTTTAGCAAGTACACATTGAGTTATGTCATTCAAAGGTCAGTGTCATTTAGTAGTCAAATAGGCAGTATTTAGCCTTGGCCATAATTTTGTGATAGCGATCCCGTATTTGGCAGATGTACTCAACACGAGAAATATGTGAGTCCAGAACAACTTTGGTCATGTCTGGAAAATAGAATGGCCATTTAAAGGTCAAATATGCAGAATTCAACCTTGGACACAACTTGACAACTACATGTTATAGACACTTCATATTTGACATGTGCACTCAAATATTGAATACACTTACATCCTTGTTTATGGTCGCCGAAGATCAAGGTCATTCAGAGTTCATGGTGATATCAGAAGGAAAATGTTTTCACAAACACATATTGTTTTAATAGCCTTTTTGTCCAAAATGAAGCTAGTTCTAAGACATACCATTTATTAAATACATTTTCTTAACTAAATATTGGTTGTTTGTTTTTCCTATGACATGTTTAAGACCTAATTTCTAAACAGGCCAGCCGCAGGTGACTTTGATACCGTTCGTGGTTGTATGTTCATATATTTTTTTAACTTGTATCAATATAAATCTTATAATCGGAAGCGACGGTGTGTCCAAAAAATGTATATGTACTGGTCATTTCTAGATTGTTAGGACACTATTTAAATGTAAGTTACCCAATACAACAGTCAATGACCTTCGATCCAATATAGTTATGTGTCATTCTTATTAGTGCAACAAGGTTCTCCATACCATACTGTTTTGTACTATATTTAACGTTGCTCGTTGAAATGTATTATTAAACTGCCAATTCCGATAAGCGCCATCACGTCTTCGCTTGTCTTAACATTCTTGTTAATGTTCCAAACGATCCTTGTCTAAATGAGACAAAGAAAAATTCGACGTCTGATCCAAATACAAACTGTTTGACATATGTCTGTAAGTTTCTTTAATTAAACATGTATAAATATTTTAAAACATTTCTTGCAGACAACAACTTCAAAGCAGACGATATTATAGCAGGATTAGGCTTACGTCATGAGCGGCAATATCCGTTTCTGGTCACACCAAATGAGCATAGACTACCTTTAACATACATGGTCCAAGCTGATTGAACAGCCTAAATATAATCTCACGTTAAATAGAACTGGAAAAAAGAAAGTGTTGATGGTTTTAGTGTATTACTGTTACATGTAATATATGATATGATCTTTGGATAAATGATATATTTGCCATTTTTATCTAGTTTTGATATATCGTCTATTTTTTACAATTATGTAAATCTGTCTCGATAAGTGTGTATACAATACGAACAATGTAGAATATTTATTGTTCCGTCTCACGCTATGATGTTGTCGTCAGTAAATTATGTGGTTTGCAGCAATTTTCAGAGTAAATTTATCTGCCATGTCTGTAATATAATATCAATAAAATATCTGTATTTCTTGGAGTCAAATGAGACCCCGTTTTACTTATTACAGCGTTTCCTTACAACGACTCCCTCCTTACAACGACATTCACCGCTGTTCCCACGAAAATTATGTTTTATGCTTGCACTGATGCGTTATCATCTAGCTAAAATTGTTGTCTGCTGTTTTTCTTACATAAATGACATTTGGACAGAAAAACCATTATGACAAATGACAAACAGCTTGAATCCAGATCAGACGCCGCGTTACGATCTGGATTCGAGCTGTTTGCAAATGTCAACCAAGTTCCCTCCCTATAACGACTCCCTCCGGACAACGCACATATTTGTTGTCTCCCATTGAGTGTCGTTGTAGGGAGGGAGCGCTGTACATGCATTTTGCAATAGTTGTATAACTTTTACCTTCTGCACGCTATGCAATGTTCACCTGCAAATTGAGCCGTCAGCAACAATTTCCGGCGCGTAGATAAAATGGATTTACCATCGTTGGTGCTTGGGACCGCCTAGATTCCCAACCTGTCCAGGACCTCATGTGTGTGTGTGTTTCGGGGGGGGGGTTACAGTGGAGAAGACGGTGTTCTTTCCCAATAAACGCGTGTATGCTTAAAAATAAAATTCCATTGCAAACAGTGTGGAGCCAGAATAGACGCCGGGTAACCCGACGTCTGATCAGGCTCCCAACTGTTTGCCACCAAGATAAACATGAATTGTCAGAATTGTCCAAATATTGTACTTTTCTACGTTTCACTGTTTTGCGTTTGCCTTTCGTTTGCGTTTAAACGGGAAAGAATAACGTATTCTCCACTGTAAGCACTTTACAGAAAAAATGTATTTTCGGATATTCGTAATTCATTCTCGAATATCAGACTGTCATACATGTATGTTACGTTTGATGATACACTGAAAAATACAGTTATCATTCATATGTTTGGTTTGCATTGTTCTATTAGAAGATCGTCACATACAGCTTCTCTTTAATGTATTATTGATCCTATCTGCCGTAAGTATGTACTATACATCTACAAATTAATTTCTGCTTGAAGTTGTCTATTAATAGTTGCATTCCTTGAAGCATTTGAATGCATATTTAAAGAATTTAGCTACATTGTTCCATTGATGCGGACTTAGAGGACTAGCATAGGCTTCATTTTATCATAACAATATTGTTAAAAACCAAATCATTTTATCATTTGTATTTTTGGTGTTAACAGCAGCCGGCTGATTTAAACAATGTTCGAGTAGATGAACATGTACACATTTACAGTGGAGAATCTGTTATTCTTTCCCAATAAACGCGTTTACGCTAAAACTATTATTTGCAGTGCAAACAGTTTGGAGCCAGATCAGACGCCGGGTAACCCGGCGTCTGATCAGGCTCCAAACTGTTTGCCACCAAGATAAACAAGAATTATCAGAATTGTCCAAAAGTTGTACTTTTCTACGTTTTAGAGTTTTGCGTTTGCGTACGTTTGCGTTTAAACGGGAAAGAATAACAGATTCTCCACTGTAAAGCTAGGAGCTCACCTCGAAGCTTTCGTTGAGATGTTGTAAATATAACCTTTTAATATATACTGTAGATGTACATGAATTTAAACCGTGTAAATATGATGTATTATATTTTAAAACAGTATAGACTCAGACCAGCCGCCGCTGCGTCAGAGATGTCTGGTCGGAGTAAACACTTTTTGAATTTCAACTGCGACGTACATGTTTTGTTGCATTCCTTGCTGTGCGTTGTGATTTAGCACGACGTCTTATATTACGTCTTGACTTGGTCTAAACATTTATGCAATGTTTGAATCTGGTTTTCTCTTACATGTAGGTCGACTCATTGGTTTTAAAATTAGATAAGTTTCACATGTTTTCCAAATACAAAATGACGTCTGTTGATTCAATGTAGAGAATCCCGTAACTTGCTGTCTATAATAATTTCTTGGAAAACTGTCACATGTAACATACGCTGACCTCATGATGGAAAATATGTGTTAAGTACAGTCACATGTGGATATAATCTTTGAAATCTTTGTTGACCAATATTTTACGTTAATACTACAGTGGAGAAAAACGTTTTTCTTTCCCAATAAACGCGTTAACGCTAAAACTGTTATTTCCATTGCAAACAGTTTGGAGCCAGATCATTCGCCTGGTAACCCGGCGCCTGATCAGGCTCCAAACTGTTTGCCACTGTGATAAAAATGAAAAGTCAAAATTTTCAAAAAAGTTGTCTTTTTCTACATTTTAGTGTTTTGCGTTTGCGTTTCGTTTGCGTTCAAACTGGAAAGAATAACGTTTTCTCCACTGTACCAACTCCAAATTTAACAGTCGTTGTAACTGTTTCGCAGATAATATATCATTTGCATTGAATTTATCGACTGTAATTTTATTCAAAATTCTAAACTATTGACGTTACAATGTATGGCTGACGAACTATCGAAACAAGTGCCAAACAGTTTTAATTCTGATCAGACGCCGCATTAGTAGGCTTTTGAGCTGAATAAAAATGTTTCGAGAGTCAAATTAGTTGACATATGACGTAAAAGGGATTTCAAAAATAGCGAAAAGGAACCTATTGAAAATGTATCTCGCTACCGGCTCCGAGTGTTACAAAGCGGTGTTATTTTTATTCAATTTGCGCCTAGTTGATTCTTCCATGTATTATATTGGTTTGTCCATTTATGATGTAAGGTTTCCTGGTTTGAATTATCATTTTTTTGTTTTATTATATTGAAAGTCCTATTTGCGAAAAGTGTAGACTTTAATCACACACCGTATTATGCGGCATCTGATCAAAGTCTACACTATTTGCCTATGTCATATATACAGGACAATGAACACAAATGGGTTAAAATAGGTATTAGTAAAGCAGAAAGCATTTGACAACTCCATTTTGCTTTACCTTTATTCTTCTAAAATATTTAGGCATAGTGACTACTAAAGTCGACATTGAAAAACAGTGTATCCGCTGGTGAGACGCGCCGAGCAACTTGGCATCTCATCAAGGTCTTTACTGTTTGCTGTATCGTATGGACATTTGTTGCTGTATGTACAGACACTGCAGTGTCTTTAAATCACCCTTGAATATCCGCAATGTATTGTACATCAAGTGTACAGGAAAAGTATATTACAATATTCAGGAATATATAACTTAGATGTATATTTCAACAATCATAATGTGTACAATCAAGACGACGAGTTTTGGTGCAGGAAATACTTGTTTTATAATTGGAAATACTCATCTTACATGTACAGTGGAGAATCTGTCATTATTTCCCGTTTAAACGCAAACGTACGCAAACGCAAAGCACTAAAACGTAGAAAATAACAAATTTTGGACAATTCTGATAATTCTTGTTTATCTTGGTGGCAAACAGTTCGGAGCCTGATCAGACGCCGGGTTACCCGGCGTCTGATCTGGCTCCAAACTGTTTGCACTGCAAATAATAGTTTTAGCGTAAATGCGTTTATTGGGAAAGAATAACAGATTCTCCACTGTATCTACAGGCATTGGCTCAAGTTGATTTGTAAGACATTGAAGATGACAATACGATAATAACAGTCTCAGGAAAACATTTTAAAGACACAAGGGATGTTATATTGGCGAGAAGCTGTAAGCAAAATGTGACAATCAGACATTGCTCCATTTTTCAGAAAAATGCACAATATACAAAGTACATGTACAGTGGAGACGACCTTTTCGCAATAAGCAAGTGGGAATGCGAATAATTATGTCAATTGGCAACAGTTTTGAGCCTGCTAAGACGTAGAATAATTCGGAGTCTGATCACATTATATCATAATTATCAAAAAGTTGCCAATTTCTACGTTCAATTGCATTGAGTTAGCATTTAAACAGGAAAGAATAACGTCTTCTCCACTGTATCAATAAATCGTAATATTTCCCAGAACCTGAGCTATATAAGGTTTTATTGCATTGCTTCCAAAATAAGCGTTCATTTAAATGTAATAGATAACCTCTGTCTGTTGCGTTTTGCTTATTGGGTGTGCCTGACGTAAATGTAATGTCTTCTTATCACAGTAACTTAAACACGATATTTTCATTAAATATAGTATTATTTGAAGTAACAATTGTAAGTTATTGTCACGTTTTGATAGCTCATTTTGTGACTTGTAACCAATTAGCCGGGGCCCATTTACTTAAATAAAGTAGTTTTTTGTCATTTTTTACCAACGCATATTATCAAGAAGAATGATACGGAAATAAATTCGTTATTACATGTAAATAAAATCTTTAACATATTACATGTATCCAAAAGCTTGTTTCTTGTTTCACTAAACCAGCTTGAATATAAAGTACAGTGCTTAAGGTTCTCTCTGCATTACTTTCAGCCTGCTTAAAGCTTCCATTAGCTAAATTGTAGAATATAGAAACTATGTATTGCGATACATATCCACGACTGTATAGATAAGAACTATTTTCCTAAGAGGAATATTTATGGGGGACGTAGAATAAGTAAATGGTAGCTTCATAATAAGTTCTAAACATACGGATTCATATTAAAGGAATAGACGTAATCGCAATGGAGAAAATGTTATTCTTTCTCGTTTAAACGAAACGAAACGCAAACGCAAAACACTAAAACGTAAACAAGTATAACTTTTGGACAATTCTGATAATTCAAGTTTGTCTTGGTGAAAAACAGTTTGGAGCCTGATCAGAGGCCGGGTTACCCGGCGTCTGATCTGGCTATAAACTGTTTGCAATAGAAGTAATTGTTTTAGCGTAAACGCGTTTGTAGGGAAATAATAACATTTTCTCCACTGTTTGCTAAAAAACGTACATGTATGACCATTGTAAACAGTTTGGAGCTAGATGAGACGCCAGGTAACCCAAGGTCTGATCTGGACCCGAACTGTATCATTTTCGACTTAAAACTAATCGTTAACATTTCCAAAACGATTTCATTGTTCCATCTTTATTGTAACGCGTTTGTGCTTCGTTTTATTTTCTCCCCTTTAACTTGTACCAGTGTCTTCGCATACAAAAATGTCTGAAACACACGGTTTTGATTGAAATCCCATGACGAGCAACTCTACGTCTAATCAGGATTCAGCTCGACCATCTCATGTGGAGCAAGACCAAGATCAGCCATTGCACCGGTTAAACATGCTGAGTTTGTTCTTTATATTTCATTTAAATGCCAAAGTGTACTCTTCGTGTTTAAATATCATTTAGAATGCTATTTCATAGACAAACTCATATCATTAACGATTATATCGATCAAGATTGAAGGGAAAATGGGTATTTAATACGTTGTTATCTAAAGATGTAATCAATTAAGTATATTGCACTGACGTTTTCTATATTAACCTAAATATAGATGTGATTCTTTTGAGGTGAAAATTGCTGGATTATTTTTTACAGAAATCGATGAGTTTCTATCAATAAATCTGCACTCTGTAACGATCACACACGGTGGTAGGAAATACTATTCAATATAATAGAAGCGAAGATGTTATAGTTGGGAAGACGTTATTTTCGCTCGTTTAAGCGCAAGCGAATCGCAAATCAATTGCAATAAAATGGAGAAACTTGCAATATTTTGACAATTGTAAATATGTATTTTCATTTGAGTGGAAAACTTGTTTCATTGTATCATTTCAAACCATTTTAAAATACTGTTTGCAATGAATGAAAGAATTGTTCTGTTCTGTTCTTATCTACCACTGTGCACGTCTTTTTAAAAAATGTACAACCTATCAACTAATATTTTTCCTTTAGTGTGTCAACAGACGGCGCTTCTTTATATTTTTTCGTTTTGTTTTATATATTGAAATTCCTATCAGCAAACAGTGTAGACTTTAATCGGATGCCGCATGATGCGGCGTCTGATCAGAGTCTACACTGTTTGCCTATGTCCCATATATGGGATTGTGTGCACAGAAGGGTTAAGTAGAAAAAAAATGAAGCACCCCCTTTCTGTACGTATTTTACATTTAGTCTTTATAACTGTTTACAAGTACAGTTGAACAGACTTTACTTTTCTCAATATATGCGTTTACGCTAAAACTACTATTTCCATTCCTTAATTTGATTAGGCTCGAAAACTGTTTGCCATTCAGATTAAAATAAATATAATTATGTTAAAATGTTGCCATTGCCTATATGTTATAATAATGCATTTGCGTTCCTTTTGCATTTATATTTGAAAGAATATCGTCTTTCCCACTGTACAATGACTATTTTGAGGCTAGCAATTTGTCTGAGTTTCAGAGATTTTTTGTATAAACGACTCCAATTTTCTTAGTATGAATTGTACATGAAAACTGAATGCAATAAAGGTGACTTGTTTATGTTTTTTAGAAAAAAATAAGTTTTATTGATTACCAAGGCGACGCCGTGGACTGTTTCAATTCAATTACATTTCCCTGAACTACTTAACCCCTCACGTGTTGAAGTATCGTCTGTCTGAAAGGTGTCGTCTGCTATTTTGTCAAGTTAACTATGTAGTACACACTGAGGAAATAAGTGTCAAATAGTGTCAACCAAGTTGGACAAAGATCAAACGCTGAATGTCCTTATTCTTTGAAAATATTCGATGCTTGAAAATAATTGTTAATATGCCACTGAATTAATACCTTAGCCTCAGTTTTATTGAACTAGTCTCCTGGGAGTTAAACTGAATATGTAAATGTAAATGAGTTTTCTGAACCCAGGCCTCAGACTGAGATTTTTAACTGCCCAAACACAAACTCATCATTTGGTTAAAACTGTTTGCTGCTTTTGCAATTTTGATTATTAAGATTTCATGCTTTCTTGTTGATGAAAAATCGATTTGAGAAAAAACAATTTTGATACTTATAAGACACCGAGTTACTCGACCACTGATGTGCATTCGTTCTGTGCAATATTTGGTGCATCCGGGCTTGTGAGAGACGGGGTTGATATTGACGAGATTCTGACATGGAATTAATTTAATGTATTTGTGCCTCGTACGCAGATATGTAGGTCTAGCTCTAACTGAAAATAACATTTACTTGTACAGGGGAGAGAACGATAATCTATATCAATAACGAGTTTGTGCTTTATATTTGATTTCAAACCTTATTGGGCCGGAATATAAAGCTAAACACAATATTTCACTAAAATTTGAATAAATCATGAATGTTTTAAAGACCCTGTCATTTTCCAACTTTTTCATGCAAATTGTTTTCCTTCAAATATAAAGGAAAGAACAACGTCTTCTTCATTGTTTGATTAAATCATTATATCGGAATCTAATTGATTTGTTTACGTTTGCTGTTGTGTGACATCATATTTTGTTCTTTCACATCCATTTTATCTGCTTCTTCAACATTATTTACATGTGTATGAATCGTCAAAACAAGGGCGATAGATCGTTTGCGTATGGGCGATTTATGACCTTATTAATCATTGTTTTATTTGACCAATCCATATTAAACCACCTGCAGGTATGTTATATCACCCATTCCGAATAAAAGCACTTTGGTATCTATATGCCACTCAGTTTCTGATAAATACATAATTGAAATGTTTTCTTTCTGCATTTTATTGCCTTTAATTTCGTTAAACAAGACAGAACACTGCATACTGTATTACATTTGTTGAATTTGCCCTTAGTTCTTCCAATATGATATAATAATATTTCAGTATAAATATGATAGTTGGATTCATTCATGCAGATATCCTACAGGATAGGTTATTGATAAAATGTCTGGCCTATCATTAGTTCTATGATATATCTATTCATACTACTTAACCAATTATACAGTCGTATAAATGCACACAGTCTCATATTGTCTGACTATCGTGCCTACAGTGGGGGTGATTCATTTTGTATCATTTAACAATTTCGTTGCTAATTTAATCGTGATTTCTTTACCCCTCCACCGTTTCATTATCATCTGATTCAATATTGTCATCTGCAATATCATTTCAAAGTTAGATTTCAGATAGTATGACTTAAGAAATATTGATATGAGTGAGAAACAATTTGGATCGCGGCGTCTGATGATGATTCAATCTGTTTGCGAAGCCGCCCTTTGCAGTGTAAGAGTTAAAACCAAAACTAAACACGCACGTAAAAATTGTAGAAAATGACAGCTTATTAATGATTTGTACGATTTATATAAATCTGAGTGACCTATTGTTTAAACCCTGGTCAGTCGCCAAACTATTTTTTATCTTATTATGCTCTTAACTGTCTGCAATAGACAAAATGTGTTCACACAAACGCGTGTTGTGGGAAAGAAAAGCGTCTTCCCAACATTATACATGTACTGAGCTTGCGCACTTAGTAATACGCGCATGAACAGACGCGTACACTGGCGAAAATGTTGTCTTATTCACACTGTTCGCCACTCAGAGTAAATTACGAGGGGTGTTTCATAAAAAATTCAACTTGATCAATAACTTCAGCTAATAAGTGCAAATTGCATGTGTTATATATATCATAAGAAAATGAAATTTTTTGCCTATACGATTGTATAATGCACATTACGACCTCATACATTGTACCCGGTAACTCGATAAGTCACAACACGAACCTAATTGATCCAGACTTAAGGGCACTGGAGCGTTTTGTTTATCGTTGAGGTAATGTTTAGAACAAATTTTGATGTTTTAATCATTATAACGGCTTTACTATTTTGAATCCGTTTATGAAACTGTCGGTTAAATAAAATCTGACAATTGTGTACATATTACACATTTTGATATGTTATTTTTTCATACGATACACAAAAAGCTACATATGCATGTAATACTACCCCCCCCCAGTGGTTGTTAATAGTTAATTAATTTATAGTTGATTGTTGATTGCTACTGACCGTACCAAGGCGGGCTCCTATGTTCTCTTAGCTTTATGTTTGTCTTGCGTGTTGTTTTCTATTTGGTGTGTAGATGAAGGAATGGTATTGCGTGTGTGTGTGTGTGTGGTTGTGTGTGTGTGTGTTTGTTATGGTATGGCTGTGTGTGTGTTCTGCTTTAGAGATGGGTGTATTGTTTGTGTTGGGTTTCCTGCTTGAGTCTTCTTTCGTATTTATTTGTACTGAAAATATCATCAAAGATATACTACTGTTATGTTCAAGAGTATTTGGTGAAAGGTAAAACTCATTATTTTAACTATTAAACCAGGATATAATTTAAGCCAGTGAATTATAGGTCATGTTTTAAAACCAAAATATAGATAAACAGATCTAGTATATTGTAATACATATACGTAGCGTTTGAAAATTCATGTCGACATTTTTCATTGGAATAATAATTAATTTTGCTTTGGAAAAAATGACAATTACTCATTTCATTTGTAATGAAATTGTATTCACATTAAAATTCAGATACATGTATAAAGTATTACATGTATATATCTACATGTATTTAAAAATCAAAGATTACAAATTGTACTGTTTAAGAATGTATTACAATGTAAGTCAATAAATAACATCTGAAAATTGTATCGAAAACTTTATCAAAGGTTGAAAAATATTGTCATTTTCGGTATTGTATTGATATTTGTTGGCGTTTAGTTTTGTTTAAATACGAACGAATAACGTCTTACAAACTATTACGCGATATCTGGCAGTAGGCCATTCTTTGAAAAGTCGTTAAACAGTTGGCCTCTACGGTACATGCATTTACAACACGAATCTCGGCACTATTTATTGGTACTAAAGCTTTGATTGGATATACTGAGTACCCCCATGATGATAAACACTCACGGGTACATACTGGTGGCAATGACCCGTGTCGGTGACTGAACTGACACACATCAATAACACACCGTCTACTCGAGAGTGATGGACGATACATAATACATATTCAGTTACATGTACGTGAACTAAACGTAAAGACTTTCATATAAATGGCTATCTCCCTACAGCCGCCCTCCCAACAACGACTCCCTCCTTACAACGACCCTTGACGCAGTTCCCTTAAATGACATCTATGTCTATTATTATTCAAGAATGCAATGTCGTGCGCTTAAAATTGTCGTCTGCTGCCTTTCTCAAAGTAACATAATGGACCTTTTGACAGAAAGAACCTTTAATGGCGAGTGACAAACAGTTTGAATCCAGATCAGACGCCGCTTTACGCGGCGTCTGATCTGGATTCAAACTGTTTGCAAATGTAAGCCAATTTCCCTTACTATAACGACTCCCTCCGAATAACGCACGCAATTCTTGTCTCCCATTAGGTGTCGTTGTAGAGAGGGAACGCTGTAGTAGGCGGTTAATGGATAAGACGTCAGTTTGTCCGGTTTAAACGAGACTTGACGCAAACGGAGTGCATTAAAATGTAGAACATGGCAATTGAAAGAAATTATTGACGTTTCTTATTCTAATTTCAGTGAAAGCTGCGTTAATTGCAATATTTCCTTTAGCACAAATGTGTTAAATTTGCAACGAACAATGCTTTCTCCACTGTAAAAACATACATCATCTAGATTAGCTTTCCGCTTCTCACGATTTTAATATACATATAAAACACCTCTAACATGATAATATAACATAAAATTAGTTCGACATGAAAAATCAAATTTATAAATTTCTATATAAACGCACAGCATAAATAATTTATTATTTATAATCCCTTCATTGCCTTAACATATACATTAGTAATCCCACTATTGCCTTACCCACGAATACATGTACAATGGTACTTGTAAACAGTTTGGATCCTGAACAGACGCCGCATGACGTTTGTATTTCATTTCAATATTTCTGAAGTCAAAATACCTAAACGTTAAATTTGCTAAATGAAAGCTGACGACAATTGTTTAAAAATAATGGTGTCATGGCAATGGAACTGACAAAGAGTGCATAATGGAGGAGACCATTGTCTATAATGTTTGTTGTTTTGAACTGGACCCAAACTGTACACCTATGGTACAGTGGAGAAAACGTTATTCTTTCCCACTAAACGCGTTTACGCTAAAACGTTTATTTCAATTACAAACAGTTTAGAGCCAGATCAGACGCCGGGTAACCCGGCGTCTGATCAGGCTCCAAACTGTTTGCCACCAAGATAAACAAGAATTATCAGAATTGTCCAAAAGTTGTTCTTTTCTATGTTTTAGTGCTTTGCGTTTGCGTACGTTTGCGTTTAAACGGGAAAGAATAACAGATTCTTCTCTGTACATGTAATAGTATGTGTCTATGCAAGCATAATGTCTGTGTGACAATTAGCTGATTGTTTTGAAGCATCAAGTAAGAAGAGTGTGCGAAATCAATACGGAAGTAAAATTGTTAATCAGAAATGATTTAGGTGTCTACAACTTTGTAAAGTAGATTTGCACGTCAGTTCTGGTCGCGTCAGATAAGAACACTTACAGAGCTTTAACTACTGTTGTGCTAAGTACAACTTAACTAGAACTTGCAATACAGATTTGATCGAGAACAATCGCCGGATAGTTTCACATCTAATCAGAATCCAACACATTCAAATTTGTATAAAGATGAGCTTTTAGAAACAGATGTTTGAAAATGAAAGCAATATTTTATTGAAAGAAATAAGACATTTCAAACCTGTTTATGTGCGCACGGAGTAAATACACATGTACATATGTTTATATGCATGTACCCGGTGATATGCGCATTCAATCCATTTCGTTTATTTTATATTTGTCGTCTACCTAGTAATGATGTTAACTAAGTAACTCTTGTGGGTTATTAGATTACATTGTGGATCATTTAAGTTACCAAAATATGAACCACTTTACTATGAATTATGGGGTATTGTTATAGATACTTCTCTAACTTACCAAACAGTGAAGACCCTTATTAAAGGCCTCCTCTTGGAGCCTTCTTACTTAGGTCTAAACATTTTGCAAATGTAAGTACACGTAGTATTTTTATACAGGTCCATTGTGTTGACAGAGTTAAGGAACATGCAGTGGAAAACAATAGTGTTTCCCCGTTTAAGCTGGACTTGTCGAAAACGCAATACAATACGGTAAAACAGACATGCTTCAAAAATGTTGACTGTTTATTGACATCTGGGGCCCATTTCATAACACTTCGTACCAAAAATGTTGTCGTAAGTCAGATTATGAAAGTCTCAATTATTATCTGTTTCTCCTAATCCTGTCTTGTGACATCGTGTTGGAATCGTCGAGAGAAAACGATTCCAAAGAGATTTCACAAAACAGGATTAGATAGAGAAATCAGGAATTAAATGTATTTTAAAGTTTTGACTTACGACAACATTTGTCGTACGAAGTTTTATGAATTTCAATTGTTATGAATATCAATTGTTCGAGTCTGACAGTACGCATTGTTACTCGGCGTTCTAACATAATTCAAACACCATATAGCAAACCAACTTGTTTTAACGTAAACGAGTTTATCTAGAAAGAACAACGTCTTCCCCATGCACTATACGCATTCTCCAAAGTAATAAATTAATAATCCATGCTGGCGGCTACTTGTAAAACACGTTACAATGCTCCTCTTTATAGTAACATGAAAACAGCCCCTGGCTTTCCAACGTATGTTTATGTGTTGCAAAGACAATAAGTTTTACGTGTAATTGTTCATGACAAATAATGGATACTTAATTAGTTTTAGTTACCATGTTGCTGCTACAGTGGCGCAGACGCAATTCTTTTTCAATGATCGCGTTTATTTTAGAGCAATTATTTCCATTGCAAAGAGTTTAGAGCCAAATCAAACACCGGGTAATCTGACGTTTCTCAAGTCCAAAAAAGTGTTTGTCACTCGGGAAAATAGCGAATATGATAAAAAAAAAAAAGTCAATTCGCACAATCTATTGCATTGCGCGTGTGTTTAGTTTCGTTAAAAACTGGATAAATAACATTTTCTCCACTGTAGTATTTCGGGAAAACTAACAACAAGCTACGTTTTAATTAAAACAAAATAATTGACATCAATGCACCTGCATGACTAGAGTCTTATAAAAATGCGCGAGTGTGTGGGTGGATGAAATGTAGTACATGTAGGATACAGTTCGACGTTGATGCAGTATCTAATGGCCGTCTTCAATGCTGAGTAAATCGACAAAATGTCTTAGTAGGTCATCAAATATAATTTAAATACTAGATTTTTTTCAGTGCAGATTTCATGTGCTTAAATGCTACTTTATTGGTCTTTTAAATTTGTATGCAAATTCGCAGAGCGAATTTTCGTTTCACCGTCTAACGGTTAAGATCTTAAATTTATACCAATTTACTCTATGTTTCTGATTCCAAACTATTTGCAAAAGTATTCTAGAACACGATATACTGTTACAATGAATGCGTTTATGCTAAAACCTTTACTATTTTGCCAACAGTTTGGAGCAGGATCAGATTGAAGTATATACGTCGTCCGATTACACTTCAATCTGTTTTTACTGAGATTAGAATTTACTCTTTAACTGCCATCGTCGTCAAATAGCGACTTTGAAAACAATTTGGATCCTGGTCAGACACCGCGCAAGACGGCGTCAAATAATGATCCAAACTGTTTGACATTCATATCGACATTTCCTCAGTCAAAACAGTCTTAAATCTGACTTTGAAACATATTGAAGACGACACTACATGTACCATTGCAAACGATATTTTGACGGTAAGAGGGTTAAAGCAGACGATAAAACGTGATAAGGAAATATTTTCAAGAGTTGTGTTTGCCTTCTAAGGTTTTGAAATGGGAATAATAACCTCTTCTGAACTGTACATTGGATAAGTCGTTTTTTCTTTCCCGTTAAAACGCATACGAAACGCCAACGCATTGTACTTAAGGGTGTATCAATGTCACGATTTTGGGAATTTTTCAAAGTATATGAAAACACTCTATGATGGTTTTGTATTGAAGAGCTATTTAAGACGAAAATTTTGGTGAACAACAGTTGGCTCTACGGTTATGTAAAATTTACCCCACCCACTTCCTCTTATTTTGTCCTTTTCAAACAGCCTGCTTCAATAAAATCCATTTTAAATGAAAACAAATATGATTATTTGGTTTTGATTTATCTATTTCCTATCTATGGTAGTATTTCTTCATACAAAAACTAATTTAAGAAATAAAGGGCACCAAATGAGAAATTTATAAAGCTCTAAATATCATCGATATGGTACTTTTTGTACATTTTGTAAGGGGAGATAACTCTTTTTACTTTAATTACTCAAAAACTTCAACACTGACCTTTCAATTTCGTTTCATATTTTGAACTGTCTTAGCATTGGCTTTCATCTGGTAGAAAAAAAACAAGTTTAATCATAGAACTATTTCATTTTCAAACATTTTTACTTTTTTTTCATAAAATAAAAAATCTAATAAAATCATGCCCTATACAAAGCATATTTTTGATATTCAAGGATCCATATTGTTCAAACCGTGCCTGCTTTGTCTAAATTTGGTTTCTATATGTGAAAATACCACCATAGACATGAAATTAATAATGAACACCCAAATTATCATGTTTGTTTTGTTTTGAAATATATTTTACTGAAGCTTGTACTCTGAATGGGTAAAATTTGAAAAAACGTCAAAATTTGACATACCTTTTTCAAATCGCTGTAGCTCAAAAAAAAAGGACACCACCATATTTTTTTTGTCATTTTTTCGTTCATCATAAACAGCTCTTCCAAAAAAACAATGTTAGAAAAAAAGTTTGATACTTTGAAAAATTGGCTTATGACATTGATACACCCTTAAATGTAGAAAATATTGTTTTTTTTTTTAAATATCTCATGATTCATTTTAATCTGAGTGGCAAACAGTTTGGAGCCAGATCAGACGCCGGGTTACCTGTTTGCAATGCAAATAACAAATATAGCGTAAACGCTTTTATGGGAAAGAATAACGTCTTCTCCATTGTAGCAATGTGATGACACGTACCAGGCGAATTCTCAATATGACCAATAGACAGGTGACATTCTAAATCGGATTAAACTGAAAGTAGAAGTATCCGCTGGTCACCTATATCACATCCTGACAATAAGCATCATTTTGAAGGGTTTAAATGTAAAGAAGACTTTAATATAGAAAATGGTGAGTTCTTGAAAACATAAAAGTCTTATTTTTCATTAGTATCTGAGTTGCAACTAGTTTGTTACCGTATGTTTTAGGAACATTCTGATGTCGATTGGAAAACATATAGGGACTACTCAGATGTTCAGTTCTTCAGCGTCTAATCTAGCTTGAAACTGTTTGAAAAAGGCACAAATGCGTTTACATATTCCCCAACAGCTCTTGTTGCTACATGCACCGTTCTATGTCATTGACCTTTTGGTAGAAATACGTACAATTATTTAATAAATCATATTCGTCCGCAGAATTCAACACACCAACTAAAGTTCAATATCTACAGTGGAGTAGACGTTATTTTCCCTAATAAAAGTTTATGGTAAAATCCTTAATATATCCATTAACCAATTTAGTCCCACGATCCCATATATGGGACAAATGCAAACAGTGTAGACGCTGATCAGACGCCGCATTATGCAGCGTCTGATCAGAGTCTACACTGTTTGCTGATAGAAAATTCAATAAAAAAAATGAAAATGAAACTTTTGCCCAGATATCCCTTTGATAAAAAATGGACTAATCCAATATATAAGCATGGAAGAATGCACTGGGCACAAATGGGTAAAAGGCAGATTGGTGCCAGATCAGATACAACAAAAAAAACCTTTTACGCCATGTTACTGCATTGCGTTGGAGTTACTATTCTCTTAAACCGGAAGGAAAAACGTCTTACTACTGTACTCGAAGTTAATACACTATATCTAATACAATATCTGGCATATAGGCTGTCAGGAAACGAGCATAAAGTTATTGATCACTGACGATAAGCCTGAAGAAGACTGTAATCAAAAGCTTCTCAAATCGATAGCTTTTCTCAAAGTGTGAACGGCTGTGGATTAAACGTCCCAGTTTTGTTTTGGCTTCATTAGAGAACTCTATTCATGTTGACTCTGTTATACTGAATTAACTATCAACATCTATCGATCAAGGTTTTAAATGTATAGAAGGTTGTTATTTATGATATTTGAGATGGGACATTGTACAACAGGAAATACGCTACATATTCAGTGGAGAATATGCCATTTTCTGAATAAACGCGTCTTCCCTAAAACGATTACTTCCATTGCAAAACAAGGCATATTCTCCACTGTATATATAGCTTATTTCCTGTTGCACAATGTTCCATCTCAAATATCATAAATAACAACCTTCTCCATCGTACAATGAGTGTTACACATGTATACCTTCCTGATTAATAAGAAGCAAAATACAAAAGCGATACAGTACATGGGAAATGTGGAACATAAAGATTACTTTAAAATGTTTATGTTTTACTCATCTGAACATATTAGTTTCAAATCAAACTGGAGTTCAATTGTTTGTCCATATCTAAACCTCGACTGACGTTTTATTTTGAACATCGATTGGAACTGCAAAATACCATATATAAGGGAGAAGATGCTATTCTTACCCAAAGAACGCGTTTATTTCGATTGCAAATAAGTTGAAAACAGATCAGACGCCAGATAACCCGGCGTCTGATCAGGCTCCAAATTGTTTGCCATTCGGATTAACATGAATAGTCAAACTTGTCGAAGAGTTGTCTGTTTTTAACATTTTATTGCCATGCGTTTGGATACATTGTATGTTTGCGTTTAAATGGGGAAAATGACGTTCTTTCCACTGCAACTGCAGTCGATACACACGTCCGATTTCCAGTTTTGTAATGAAGGATGTCCAAAGTGATGTTCAATGTAAAAAAACAACGTTTGGCATAATCAGACGCTGGCTTTTAAATATGCATGAGTCTTTGAAGATAATTAGTCTCTCAAAGTTTAATTGTTCTATTAACTCATTAACCCTAAGTGACGCATATATGCGTCCTTGACCAAAAGAGTGCACTTGTTTTTTGCAAACAGTGAATACCCTGATCTGAGGGCCCCTGCATGAGCCCTCAGATCAGGGTCTTCACTGTTTGTAATTTGGCAATATATTATAAAAACAACCCTAAGTCGTCCAAAATGGACCAGCCTTTATTGTAAACTAGAATTGTCCATCAAAGGTTTCAGGGGATAATGAGTTAAAAATGATCTGCGCATCACACGTGTAAATGTCCTGTTGTGTTGTAAACTCAAAGTATAGTATGTGTAATGTGACTTCAATTGCATATGAAAATTATTCTGATATCTCGTAGATCCATTTTGTTTATTTTTATCATATTTCTGGATAGTTTTCCAAATATCAGTTTTTTCGAACATGGTCGTTTCTATTCATTTATCCAGTTTTTACATGTTCTGTTTCTAGTCCTGAAGACACTTAAGAAGATGGAAATTACTGTAGAAAGCGCATTCTGCTCTACTTTCAGACTTCTTCAAGCTACCCTATGTAAGAATGTAGAAACCTTTTCTTCTGGTGCATATGCATGACTGTATTTGTGGAACTATTCCAATACTTGGAGGATGGAGCGAACTGCTTAAAAGCGTATTTATAAAGTATGGATTAAACGGGATACAACAAAGTGGTTCCTTATGTATGAGGTACACCAAGATATACTTTTTTATGTAGGCAATACATAAAAATATATGATGGTGGTAAACAAAGTTACAAAGAAGACACAATATGTATTAGTACATTTATATTTATATGTATAACTATACATTGATATTGCATTATTGACCATGGATACCGTAGTTAGTCTTTATATGAAATAAGTTTGAGTAAACTGGTGTTTACCAAATGCTATTTCACGATACGATAGATACATGTACTTCAGTCAGCTAAACAATAAATTAAACATCGTCAAACATTCTACTATAGCTTCCCCAGTTCACCCAATAATTTAAATAGAAAACAGTGTCGTCATAAAATGTTACACACTGTTCTGATTAAGTTTCAAAAAGAAACTATTGTCATGAATCGCTTATTGTAGACCCATACAACGGTGCCACAGTGGAGAAAACGTTATTCTTTCCCTGTTTAAACGCAAACGAAACGCAAACGCATCGCAATAAAACGTAAAAAAACATAACTTTTCACCAGTGTTGACTATTTGTTTTAATTTGAGTGGCAAATAGTTTGGAGCCTGCTCAGACGCCTGGTTACCCGGTGTCTGAGCTGGCTCCAAACTGTTTGCATTGGAAATAACAGTTTTAACGTAAACGCGTTTATTGGGAAAGAATAACGTTTTCTCCACTATGGTGTTAAGAAAACGATTACAACTACATGAACATCACCCTTTCATGTTCAAATTTATCGTAAGAATTTCATCCCTTGGCTGCTATATCGTCGTCTGTTTTAATATTGTTGTCTGTCACATCATTTCAAAGTTAGATGTAAGGCCCTATAACTGACGTAATTTCCAAATTAGTTGAAAACAGTTTTGATCCTGATCAAAAACAAAACTGCTTTCAAATGCGCTTTATGACGTCAATGATATTGAAAGGGTTAAACAACTAAATACATGAATATGTGAATAAGAATTTACACTGTTAAACCACATATACATGTACATTGATCTATTTTTTTCCATAAAAAATTGGTTTCAGGTTCATGCCATAAACCTGAAACAATATTAAATGTATATGCCTAAATTCGAATCACAAGAAGATCTCTGTATCGTATATGCTTAAACTTGTTTCCTAGATAAATAACTTAAGCTTATGGAGAAGAATTCACATAAGTTTTTAGTAACTTGTTTTCTAATCCATGTTTAAATGTTACTTGACATTATGTTCTGTAAATATGACACAATGTATGTAAAACATTTGAAATAAATACTGTTTAAACTAACTTAAGCCCACTCATATACCCCTATAAACTGCATGGAACAGAACTAAAATCTACAGAAAATGCTAAGTATTTAGGAATAAAAACAAATCTTTGACATGGGCAAATCACATTAACAATGTAACATCTAAGGCTAATAACACTCTTCGATTTATAAAAAGGAATGTAAAAACTGAAAATAAACAAATAAAAGAAGCAGCCTACAAAACATATGTCCGTCCCCAGGTTGAATATTGCTCTACAATCTGGCATCCTTGGCAGTAGTATCTAACAAATAGGATAGAAATGGTTCAAAGATCGGCAGCTCGTTATGTCTTTAATAAGTACCAATATACAAGTGTTAAATGCACTGAATTGGAGAACAGTTGAGCAAAGAAGAAATCACTCTTCTTTGGTTATATTCTTCAAAATCAGATACAACTTAGTAGCTGTTGACCATAACCATCTCACTCAGACAAGAAACCTCAACTACCTGATCTCTTTTTCCAAAACTCAAAGCCACCTTACATCTTTCTTCACGAGAACAATCAGGCTTTGGAACGGTCTACCAGAACATGTGCAGTCTAGCCCAGACTGAGAGTCATTTATTCTTGGTCTGTCTGCACAATGTCATTAACTAATAAATGACACCTATTGTTTTAACTGGCTTTGGGGCCTTTTATCTTTTAACTTGCACATCTTAACCATTTCTTTTAACCTTGCACACTGTTTCCTGACAGCGCCTGTCAATAATAATCGGTGATCGATTGTCGACAGTACAAAGTAGAAGTAGAAGTAGAATAAGATTTTACTTTTGGTATACTTGGCATATGCTAGCGTAATGCTGAACGGACGTAATGCACATATCTTCTTCAAGAGATTGCCTCATTACTTTTGTCAGAATTTAAACATACTAGTACATGTACCTACTTTTCTATTACCGGTCGTGCACTGAACAGAGATGGCATTATATGTCCTTTCGTGCTTGGTATGCGAAACAAATACTTCGTTGTGTAAGATAATTTGGTACTGTCTGACGAACCACTTACAAATTGTCAAGAATTCTCGTGGACTAATGCAAGTGGACGTCAATAGCTATTTCCGGTTCTTGTTGTGCCAAGTTTATAGATTGCTACTGAATACTGGCTCTCACATGCACAGTGGAAAAGACGTTATTACAATGGAGAAAACGTTACTATTTCCCGTTTAAACACAAACGAAACGCAAACGCATTGCACTAAATTGTAAAAAGAAACAGCTTATTGAAAACGTCTCACAATGTATTTCAATCTGGGTGGCAAACACGTTGGAGCCTGATCAGACGCATGGTAATCCGGCGTCTAATATGTCTTTGAATTATTTGCATTGAATATAATAGCTTTGCCGTTTCAGCTAAACTAAATACAAATACAATAGAATGTATAAAATTGAGAAATGTTAACGGTTTTTTTTTATCTGGGTGACACATATTTTGCAGTCTGGTCAGACGCTGGTTTATCCGGTAACATACAGTGAAGAAGACGTTATCAATTCCCGTTTAAACGAACACGAAATGCAAACACACTTAAACAAAGATCATGCCAGTTGTTCAGATATTTCTTATTTTTCCTTTGAATCTGAGTGGCAAACATTTTTTCGAGTATGATCAGTCGCAGGCATAAACGCATTAATTGGGCCAGAATAACGTGTTCCCACTATATCTGACCCAAAACTGTTTGCAATATTTTCAAATAGTTGTTTTAACACAAACGTATTTCTTTACAAACGGATAACGTCTTTTCTACAGTATGTGTACATATATGTTCTGAAATTTATATGTGTATGCATGTCTTCATCGACATAATTCTTCATCAACATACATGTATTCAAGCTGTGTCTCAAAGCAGTACATGTAACAAGTTTTAGACTAAACAGTAACTGTTACATTGCTGAGCAAGATTTCATGTGAAACTTTTATATGCATGCAGTATTCCTTAACTGCACTAGTTTGTTTATATTGTCATTCACAATGTTGATCCTTCTCGATGCGCCAAGTTACTCGGTGTCTAAATTGCATCTAAACTAGGTGACATTGGCGTCGTTGTTTTTGTAGTCACAATGTTGCCAAAATGTCTTGAGAAATATACAGCGATGGCGACTTTAAAGTAGCAAACACTTAGCTATTGAATGGGGTTAGAGTCAATGATCTGTAAATTCCAAATTCTGAGCTGCCTGTAAAATCAATAGCACAAGTTCGTCCACAGTTACAGCGTAAACGTGGGTTTTTATTTCTTCTTGTTATAGAAAAACCTAATGCATCACCTATAAACACAATTTGTGACCAATAAATCACTGACCAACGACCCTAAAGCTTGATATACGATACAATTCTTCGATTAGTTAATAGTTGGGATATTATCGGGCCCGTATTTAACCATCTTACTCAGAATCCTGTTAATAGTGGTGTGTTTAATAAATCCTTTAATATGTAAAGAATTATTTTCTTTTCTGCTGTGATTGTCTCGAAATTGCCGCTTTGGATAAAAACACGATTTTACAAAATGTCATGGCGCAAATGTTATGCATCCTTTTTATTTTGTATTATTCTCAATTGGCCTGTTCCACCTTTGAATGTTTTATTACTTTTTTCAGAAACGGGTTCCAACCAGTAAAATCGAAAAGGGGTAAAAGAGCATAATTGCATATATATAACTTGTTATCAACAGGTTAAAATATCGAGGTTTTTTTATGCATTGTATACATGTATGTGTACGCTCTAATACAACTGACTGTCTGTTTACATGGATATGGACGGGGCAGTGCGTTTAAACGGAGTAAAAATATGCCAGATTAAAGTAAAAATGAATGCTTTTCAGTGATGTTCCTCTGGCTAAATGTTTGGTCAATATTCAATATACGATAAGACCGTTTAACACAAACATGTTTAATGGTTTTATTGAGAAAGAATAATGTCTTCACCACTGCATGAGCATTCAAAACGTTGTCTAGCAGCCAATCTAAAGAACAAAACATGTGTAGATTGCACCTAAGACAGTTTAAAAAGTGGCATTAACCCCTTCACTGCCATGACGTCATTATTTGTAAAAATAAAATCGTCTGCTTTAATTTCTCAAATTTAAACTGAGGAATTTTGACTTTAGAAATAGTAAAATGAGTTTCAAACAGTTTGGATTCGCCACGTCACATCTGATCAGACATCCAAACCGTTTGCAAATTACTTTTGTACTCTGGATAAACAGTGTAGGGATCAAAGGGAACCAAAATGGAAAAGTTTCGATGTTGTTTTAAGCACATTTTTAATTATTTCAGACTAAGGTTCTTTTCTAAGAAGCTTACTGTCTGCAACATATATGCTATTGGGGAAGAGTTCAATGATATTAAAGTATAAATAAAACCTTGTTGTAGACACAAATATGACAGGATAAAATGGTAAGATATTTTGACGTACCATTTAAAGTATTTCTGTTTTGAAAACGAGCTATAAACAAACTTCAAAGGACTCGTTAGTCATACTTTATTGAATAAAGAAGATAAGAAAATCTGGAAATTGAAACAGAACAATTATGAATAACACGTCGTAAAACGTTACAAATTGTCTGTGTTTGGGAATTGGCACTCAAAACCAATACCTAGTAGATTTACAGTCAAGTCCTTCTAATACAAACAACTCAAAAAAGAATTTATTGATAATGATCAAGAAATGTGGTATCTAAAGCAAGATGAACGTCAAGCAAAAAGCTGATATAGAACGTGTCTGCTTTACGCTCATATTGCTCTAAGTATATACATGCTTATGACATCGAAAGCATGCCTCGTTTTAGGTGAGTGCTTGGATGAGTTTACTGAAGCTCTGTGTTGAGTGTATACACATTTGTCAATGTCAGATTGAGTTAGAAACATTGTTTAAACTCCGGGTGAAATGTCAGTTATTATGCAGTGAACAATTATCTAGAGACAGAGCGGAACTAGAAATCAAAGATGTTGTCTTGTATGATTTATCTGCGTTATGAAAAGACCAGTCAAATTCAATAAAATCACTTAACTCTCCTGCGTTTACCAGTGTTAAGAAATTTATAGCAGTGGCAGAAAAACGTGTATGTCATCTGCTTCTTATATTTGTAGTGTCTTCATTATCTAATGCTTAAGCTGCTAGAACTGGTTTTGCCACTTTCTGAGTTTCATGTACACTATGCACTGCTACTATTAATCTTACTGTATTTGCTACTGCTTAGTTTGCCATTTGTGCTACTGCTACTTCTACTTCGATTACAACATTTATCTCTAGAATTACTTCTATAATTTTCTACTGCAACATTTAAAACTACTATATTCATTTCTTCTAATACTATTTACAGCTAAATACTACTACTACTACTACAAATGTTGCTACTACTTCTACTCCTGATGCTACTACCACTACTTCTACGTCTGCTTCTACTATAACCGCTGCCATTACGTCTTCTACTGATAATACTTGTACAATTTCTACTGTTACAACTTAAAAAATAACTAATTCCTTTATCACTATTACTACATGTACGGTTATTACTACCACTGCTTATATCCCTACTACTTATTATTACTACTACATTTATTACTACTGCTACAACTACATAAATGTTCCTACTACTAATTTAATTGTATTGCGACTACAAATACTACTACTACTACTACTACTACAACTGTACTTCTGCTACTACTACTAAAGTAGTAGTAATAATAGTAGTGGTAACAGAAATAGTAGTACATTGACATTCTTTGAAAACATATTTAGGATATGTACACATTTTCCCATGTATGTGTAGCTGTTTGCCACTCAGATCAAAATAAATGGTCAGAATTGCCAAAAAAGAGGTTGTTTCTACATTTGTCTTGCGATACGTTTGCGTTTTGTTTGCGTTTGAACTGGAACACATGGCGTCTTCTCTACTGTACATAGTACCCAGTGGCAAGACATGGCCGATATAGACGTGTTCCCTACTGTGTATATGACAAGTACATTTAACAGCTAGACTGATGTGCTCAATAATGCAGATAATAGACCTGTATAGCCAATGGCATGGTCACAAACATGGAATGAATATGGCATATTTTGGCAAATATTCTTCAAAAATAAATAAGGAATTCGACAGAACATGTCGTGGTGCTATTAAAGGTCAATACTTTTACAGCAGAAAGGGCATACTTCTTGTCCGATAAACGCGTATGTGCCCAAGCTAAAACATTTTTTTATTAAACCAGGTTACATGTACATGCATAATTGAAGTCATTGAAGTAGATGTTTATGTTTTAAAATATCAAAATGAAGATACATTGATCTAGAAAATGTTGATAGCATTCGAAAATACATGTCAACTTTTATCATTAGAAAAATAAGAAATGTTATTTTTGAAAAAATGAGATATAAGAAAGTTAACTCTGTCAGCTGTGATAAAACTTTACTTTTTATTAAAATGCAGTCATAAACTGATATGTTTCAATATTTTTTTTGTTATAAAATTGTACTTTTTAAGAAGGAACTATGTCTAAAAAGTGCATTGCACTAGTGTCCTCGATGAGAATTCATTAAGGTTGATGTTTGGACTTATTGAGTTATATGATCTTATCGTGCATTATACCATCGTGTAGGCAAATAAAGGTTAATTAAAATGATTGATCACAATGCATTTTGCACATATTATATCGAAGTTATTTATCAAGAAACATTACTTTTTTGAGCACCCTCGTATTGCTTACATATATTACAGTGCTTCCTCTCTACAACATCCAATGGAGACGAAAGCTGTGGGTGTTGTTATGGGGGAGTTGTTGTGCGGAGGAATAATAAATACGTTAAGAGTACATTTGCAAACAGTTTGAACCGAGATCAGACGCCGCGATTAATCTGGGTTCAAACTCTGTTTGTCACTGATCTATATGTTTCTTTGTCAAAATGTCCAATACGTAAGTTTGGTAACAAATGGCAAACGACATTGAAGCAGACCCTATTGCAGCAACGATAGCGTTAGACATAATTGTGATGTATCGAGAACAGCGTCTAACACTGTTGTAAGGAGGTGATCGTTGTTCGGATAGCCGTTGTAGGGAAGGAGCACCGTAGTAGACAATTATCTATCGATATAACTTATTTCTCTTACGATTAGACTGAAATGCATTTGCGCCAAGGTTCTTTTAAACAGGAAAGAGAAATGTCTTCTACACTCTATTGTAAGTGCATCGCTGTAGGTCTTCTGTGCAGTGACCGCTACCCCTGGTTCACGGTAATTAAACTTGCCGTTGTTTTCAAAGTCATATATCTAGAAACAGTTAACGTTAGCTGACATATTTCATCTTAAACAAGCCGCATGATAAATGTCTCTTGCACAAACTCTGACACAGGCGAATCAGTTTGAATAATGTTTCTAAATCAGTTTGGCATTGATAAATGAGTTTATTCTGACCATACAGTGAAGAAAACGTTTATAATTTCCAATACACGCGTTTATGGTTAAACTGTTTTATTTCCATTGCAGACAGATCGAAGCTTGATCAGACTTTTGATAGCAATCGTCTGATCAGGCTCCAAGCTGCCATTCAATTAAAATGGATCGTCACTTTTCTCAAAAACCTGTTACGTGTATTTTCTACATTTGATTTAATTGCGTTTCCGGTACGTTTCGTTTAAACGGGAACTACAATGTAATTTATTGTAGCAATATAGTCATCAATCGTAAATGCAACCTGGCACGCCACATATGGCAGCGACCAGTTCTGAATCAAAGCCACACAGCGATTCCTGACTCTTATCAAGCATATAATGATCATGCAATATAGTATTATCTTTCTTTACGTACAGTAAATCCCGTTTTAATTTGAACCGGGGCCGTGCATATACACGTCCTTTGCAAACATTGAACCTCTGAATTGTACACTTGTCATATGCAACAGTGTAAACCAAAAGAGCAATCTGATTATTGTCCGAACTGTACTAATGAGTTACCATATATCTATCATAACCTTGGAAAAGCGTTCTGTACCTTTAAGCTTTTATTAGCTGACTACAAAACATCAGTGATATAAACTCCCGTTTGGAAGCTTTCGTTTGTCTGTTAACGTAAGTTTCTGCCATCTAATGGCTAATTGGACGCCAGAGAGAGAGAGAGAGAGAGAGGGAGCGGATACAGAAAACCCGGACACGTTGCCTTACTCCAATTATCGACTTAATTATCGTCTCCTTTAAGATGTCCATTTTAAAGGACTGATACATCGGACATCGGTTTTTATACAGTCTCGTCCGCAGGACTGGGTCCGGCGAGAGGTCAAACTCACGACCCCTGGCATCGTAGAGGAGTGTGATGCCACTAGACCACATCCCCGTTTGAATAATGCAATAGGCAACAATCTTTTTTTAAAAATTGTGTGTATTCTTCAACGATGTTTGAATATTTTTGTTACTCTGGTCCTATTTCAAACTGCTACACCTTTTAGTTCTCGAGCTTTCAAGTTTCCGGGAAGAGAGAGATTTTCACCACGCTATCTTGGACGAACACATAAATAGCATCAAAGTACGGCACATTCAGTGATCATTTTGTGCCTGATAAACCAGACAGCGCATGTACTCAAAAGGTGAATGGCATGTGGCAGCTTGTAACACATTGAAAATATAGTGCGGCATGTTCCTTCAGGAGTAACCGTACAAGTACATTTCTATCTTAACATTATATGCCGATTAAACTGAAGTGTGCAACACGATTTTTACAAATTTGTTACTCTCTACATGTTTGTCATGGCATTTGTCACTGTAGTCTGCCTACGGATCGAAAATAAGGCTCTGGAAAATGGGTCTCATGGCATGTCGTGTAGACGGGCAACATCCACTTGATTTATATTCAGCATATGTATACGAACAATTCTAGGGGGGATGTAAAGTTCTTAGGCGCGTAGTAAGGTCAGAAATAGGTCAAAGGTCATTGGGTGCAGATTTTTGCATACCATAATATAAACCTAACTTTATTTACATTTCAAATATATCAAATGAACTATTACTGGTTACAATTAGTTCACAAATGTCTGTACTTGCTAAATACTATCAAAAAAGTAAAATATTACTGTCAATGTCCTTTTCCAGGGGCAATAACGCTGATTTTCCTCATTCTTTTTTATATTTTTTATAGTTATTCTTTCGTTATTTTTGTCTGTGTTCTTATAACATCAAATTATTTTTATGTTTCTTTACACCTTTGACATAAAGTAACAATTCTAAATGCAAATGGAAGTAAATATTACAGCCAATGCCCTTTTCCAGGGGCAATAACTCTGATTTTTCTCTTTCTATTTTATTTTTTATGGGAATTTGTTTTCGTTATTTTTTGACTGTTTTCTTATAACATCAAACTTTTGTATGTTTCTTTACACCTTTGACATAAAGCAACGATTCAATATGCAAATAAAAGTAAAAATTACAGTCAATGCTCTATTCCAGGGGCAATAACTCTGTTTTTTCTGTTCCATATCTCCTTGTAATAGGAATTATGATAATGAATTGTTATGCTATTTGCAATCACTCATAGATAACCTAAAAAACTTTAATTTATTGAATGTATAATTGGTCGAAAAATCTAGAAATAGAATTTTCGTGACAGAAAAAACAATTATAAGTAACAAACAAGGGCGATAACTCTTAAAATAAGCCAGTAAATCACGTATTCTGTTCATTTCTGCTATAATAGCTGGGCACATTAGAGAAAAAATCATAAACTTGATATACAATCATCAAAGTAGGTTTACATAATATACTGATATGGTTTTTCTATCAACAAAAAGCCCTTTTGCACCGTAAACATTCAAAATGGCCGCCATTTTTCAAGATGGCCGCCATTTTCGGTTCTCATATACCATTTCTCTTCTAACATTTGACATGTATGACCACATTTTATACTTTTGGTGTTGAAATATATGTTTTTAAGCATTGGCAAGGTAATCAAGAAAATTTTAAATTGATTTGAAGCTTACTTTAATGCATAATGACCAATGTTTGAAAAAGAAACGTGTTTGCTTTAAGATGACCTTTACCTTTTGCACTAATGATTAATTTCGTTTCTTAAATTTTCTCATACATGACCATTAGTCAAACTTTCGGAGTCAAAGGTAGTGTTAAAAATCACTAATTTTGTGATTGTATATTTATTAAAGAACTTGTTTAATTGGGTATTGACTTACTTTTGGCAAATACATATACATTGTATATATATACATGGTTTATGAATAGTAAAGTAGTAAATCCTGTTTATTGTTGTATTATTGCTTATGATGTGTGTATATATTCATTGTCATATTCACAAATTTATTAATCTGAACAAAAGCGGCAACATCGAAAATACAGGCATCTGTCACTGCAATCAGTTTTCTTTAGCGCATACGCTTATTCTTCGCAACTATATGTATGTCTATATCTAATAAATAGCAGCCTAGTCTAATGTATCAGCAATATATTTCCTTCATTCACACTCTACTGGACACTTATATTATTTTGCGTAATGCCACAAAACACAAGCTATTTAGTATGCAAATAATTTCGTGTGTTTCAACAAAGCTGCTTGGCTTGTAGGAATTGCGAAGTAAGGTTTTTTCCACTATCAGGCAAACACGTCCAGTCCAACACAATAATTGCATTAAATACAACTTATCTAATGGCTTGTCATACATAGCAATCGCAATGTTTTCAAGACTTTACTGTTTCTACATTTAAACTAATAGTAAATAAACAATAAATTGTAAATGTAAAATATTTTCCATGAAATGCATTCGATGTGGTCAATGCAGCCTTTTCTCTTTCCATATGAAAACCATCTACTACGAATTAACAGAACACGAACTATAATGCGTTGATTGTGTATGTTCAGATCTCACAGGGTCAATTAACAAAAATATTAACTTCATTACGGGAAACCAGCTCAAGTTTGATTGTTGTACAAAGGAAACCAACTCTTTCTGTATACCAAGATCTTTTAAGCCCTTGCTGCACTGGGCGGTTTGTTAGATGTATTTTGTATTTCGACAAGTGAAAAATCGAAAGACGCATCCAATGCTGTAGACCAATTTGTTGAGACAGCGTTAAAGGATGCTGAAACAAAAGACATTAGCCATATTTTGTTGGACGCGATGT
Organism: Gari tellinella; assembly: GCA_922989275.2. Classification (NCBI taxonomy): domain Eukaryota; kingdom Metazoa; phylum Mollusca; class Bivalvia; order Cardiida; family Psammobiidae; genus Gari; species Gari tellinella. The sequence continues at coordinate 56,905,315 of OV277866.1, forward strand.
GATTGCAGAACCCTCTCATTGGTTTAGGACTTTACAAATTATTGATTCAAGGAGTGCAACACCGACTATTTGCTCCACCCAAAAAACAAAGTCAAAGACATTAGCAAGTATTTATAGAGACACGAGATCAGACAAGCAACAAGTATCGAAACAGATAAGACCTGACCTTATTAAAGCTCGGGAAAGATCTCAAGGATGTCAGACATTCGGAGAGTATGCTCAAGAATTTGTTCAGTCGGTATATTCCCATTTCACAGGCACACCTACTCGCATTGATGTCACATTTGATACCTTGGGAGCAGGTCTATCAAAGCTGCCACTGGAAAAAATCACAGGTCCAGAAGACCCACTACCTGGACCCACTACCGCATGTCAGAGAGCCATACCTTGTGCTCGACGAGAAGTAGAAATACATGTACATTGCCGAGTTTCTATCATCTGAATGACACATTATTACCACAAGGGTTGCTTGTTGTAGCAGATGGAACGTTCGTAGGCGTTATAAATGCAAAGTCATATAGCTTCCATGCTGATAAGTTGTCGGTCGATAATAAAGAAGCTGACAATAGAATGATATTCCATGCTAAGGATGCTGTTGCAAGCGGGTTTGATCGTCTGATTGTTATATGCAGGGACACAGACGTAATACTGTTGATGCTTTGTAGGAAATGACGTGTTAATATGGATGTTATCCGGTACAGCAAAGCAAAGGGGATGATTCCTTGTTAACAAAATATATGAGGCACTCAAGGTCGACAAAACATCATAGGTTTCCATACCTTAACTGGTATATAGACACTTGTTGGTATAGGCAACTCATGAAAGTCAAGACCCCATACACACACACTAATTATGTATCACCCCCAATTGGATAAGAAATCCCTCTATCCCAATGGCATACATGCAACTCGCGTCTTGCTATTGCAAGACAAAGTGCAGCTCGGCAAAATGTGCTTGCTATAAAAGCCAACAAGTATGCATGTATGAATGTGGTTGTGAGGCAACACACTGTGTAACTCAGATTAATTGGTAGCATGCGTCTTTATAAGAATCCCCACATTCTCACTTTTGCTAGACGCGTCATTGTAAACTGAATGTATGTAGATCGATGATCTGATTGTTTCATAACGAAGCATAATGCATGTCTTAGTACATCCAATTGGTGATGAAAGTTCTGTAAAGTTATTCGCAAGTTTGGTCAAATGATACCACGAGTGTATGGTTTGTGATTGTTCTTCTTCGTTCAAATATCTCTAAAAGGATATTGATATTGTAAATGTTCATTTGTAAAACTGTACGTTAAAGTATGTGATAAATTATACAGAATGTTTACATCTAATTCATTTGGTATGTGTTAAAATTACACGTATACAGGCTGTAAAGCACAACTTCCCGTCACAAAATTGTAAATACACCATGTTTTAGCCAGATACAGAGTAATAACCCTTGGATTTGTCACAAAACCAACGATAACATTTTATAGAAATTCGAACCTAACATAGTCATCCATTATGTATGTTCATGTCAATACAGTGATCAATCTACAATTGATAACTATGCTTTCCTCTTTGGTTGTGCGACGACAGACAGGGATTAGCACTACATGATGATGTATCTCTAAAGCCGTCCTTAACCGGGAGAGTTATGTCGGATTTTCGTGCTTTGGTTTTTCTCTCCCTCTCTGTCGTACCCTAAACCCTCCCATGTCTTACAGTTACTCGTGACTACAGACTATTCGCTTGAGTACAATTTGACCGTTGCCATAGTGGGTTATTTTTAACACGGGCTTGAATGTTTAATTCTTTCCCGTGTTACTAATAATCCTGTCAGAGAATTTTGTTAGATGTTTTACATGTATTTACTTACTGTGCTGGCGGTCTTTTTGATTGTAAGGTTGTGGAACAGGGTTTATATTTTATGTACACTGTTCGTCTTTATAGGTGAGTATAGGAGATAAGTGTGAGGTTGGGCGCCCCTAAACCCAGGTTTAACCCCCCAGTGGTTGTTAATAATTGATTAATTTATAATTGATTATTGATTGCTACTGACCGTACCAAGGCGGGCTCCTATATTCACTTAGCTTTATGTTTGTCTTGCGTGTTGTTTTCTATTTAGTGTGTAGATGAAGGAATGGTATTGCGTGTGTGTGTGTGTGTGGTTGTGTGTGTGTGTGTTTGTTATGGTATGGCTGTGTGTGTGTCCTGCTTTAGAGATGGGTGTATTGTTTGTGTTGCGTTTCCTGCTTGAGTCTTCTTTCGTATTTATTCATAAGAAAGTAATACTTAATATAGTGATACTTTCCCCCAAAGTGAATTTAAGAGAAACTCATTTGGCATCGCACACAATCCAATCTTTTGGCTTTTTTATATATCGGGGTTGTCTGTATGTATACCCTAAAACGCATATTTCAGTGATGAATTTCCATAGTGATTTACTGCTTCATGTCAATGATGTTTATATACATGTACATAAAGTAGTTTGATTTTATAAGAAAACAGACGATAAATAATAAACAAACAAACAAAAAAACATAAAAAAGAAAGAGAAAAACCAGAGTTATTGCCTAAAGAAAGAACAATGACTGTAAGATTACATTTGATTTGATTATTTAATTGCTGTTTTTATTAAAATGTACTAGGTAAACCCAAACAAATTCGATATTATAAGAAAACAGTCAAAAATAACGCAAACAATTCTCATAAATAATTGTTTAATTTTACTCATTTTAAAAATGATTTTACAAACTTACTATAACAATTTTATAATCTTGGTAATAATATTGAAAGAATTTCCATGTTTCCATGCATCTCAATATTGTATCATTTTTATTGTGAGTGTAGTTATTTGTCTTTCTCGCTTTGTAGGTACATTAATATAATTTGAACGCACAACTCCTGTGTGAAAAGAGCGCTATATAAATCGGGTATAATAATAATAATAATAATAATAATAATTAAATATAAAATAGGAATGGAAAAACAAGAGTTATTGCCCCTGGAAAAGAGCACTGACAGTAATATTAACTTTTATTTGCATATTGAACTGCTCCTTTATGTCAAAAAGGTAAACAAACATAAAACATTATAAGAAAACAGTACATAAAAAACGAAAACTAATTCCCATTTAAAATTAAATATGGAACTGAAAGATCAGAGTTATTGCCCATGGAATAGAGCATTGACTATAATATTTACTTTTATTTGCATATTGAACTGCTCCTTTGTGTCAAAAGTGTAAACAAACATAAACACATTATGAGAAAACAGTCAAAAAATAACGAAAACAAATTCCTATTAAAAAAGAGATATGGAACAGTTATTGCCCCTGGAATAGAGCATTGACTGTAATTTTTACTTTTATTTGCATTTTGAATCGTTGCTTTATGTCAAAGGTGTAAAGAAACATACAAAAGTTTGATGTTATAAGAAAACAGTCAAAAAATAACGAAAACAAATTCCCATAAAAAATAAAATAGAAAGAGAAAAATCAGAGTTATTGCCCCTGGAAAAGGGCATTGGCTGTAATATTTACTTCCATTTGCATTTAGAATTGTTACTTTATGTCAAAGGTGTAAAGAAACATAAAAATAATTTGATGTTATAAGAACACAGACAAAAATAACGAAAAAATAACTATAAAAATATAAAAAAGAATGAGGAAAATCAGAGTTATTGCCCCTGGAAAAGGACATTGACAGTAATATTTTACTTTTTTGATAATATTTAGCAAGTACAGACATTTGTGAACTAATTGTAACCAATAACAGTTCATTTGATATATTTGAAATTTAAATAAAGTTAGGTTTATATTATGGTATGCAAAAATCTGCACCCGTTGACCTTTGACCTCATTTCTGACCTTAATTTGAACTTTTCGACTTTACATCCCCCCTAGAATTTCTAAGATATGTTCACTGAACACGAATCAGGTGGATGTAACCCGTCTACACGACATGCCATGAGGGGTCAAAAACGGTCAAAATGTTGGTAGACTACTGCTTTCAAATCGAAAGTCCGTTTGTTGTGTTACAGGGATATATAGATATATATATATATTCATAGAAGATTAAGAATGAAGCAGATAATTATCTTCCTTGATATTCATCAGAACTATACACATTTACAAACGTCACGAGTTTGTATCTTACTAACTGTATCTTACCGTTTGTATTTTGCTCTATCCTCCTTTTCGTTACGCGTGACGCCTTTGGTACGAATATTGTAAAGCTCAACGTTATCCTTTGTAACATAACAATAAGTCCTGTTCTGCTTTAAAAATCAAATATTTATGGGTATACAATGATTTAAACAACTATTAAGGTGTTGCTTGTATATACTAAAAGCTTAAAATAAACATTTCTCACATAACTACCCCTGTTTTCTATAGCGAACAACAATGACGAATATCCCTATCTCCAACATGTGTAAGATCACTTCGATGACGTCACTATAACGTCACTATTTATAACGGCGTTTTGACGTCAATAGGGTTAAAAAAAATCATATTTCTTTAAAAATAGCTTAAATCGTTGGTAATGTGGGAAAAATAATCTGTCACTCGTCGATGTTTAAGACAAGTTGATCTCCAACTCGTCTAGAATAGAAAAGTTATAAAGCTCGCCAAGGCTCGCTTAATAACATTTCAATTCTAGACTCGTTTGAGATCAACTTGTTTTAAACATCAACTCATTACAGATCCTATATATCACCAGTAGACGACTCGCTATAGGGCGTTGTATTCTGCTAGAGATGTTCTTGACGGAAACAGACGATCACACGAACGCCATTAGCCGACCACACTTGTGACAAAGGCGCTCGTAAGGTCTGGTTTTTGAGAACAGCGTCAATCATTGTTATAAGGGGGTTGTTGTTCAGAGTAGCATTTTAGGAAGGGGACACTGTATATTGCAAACAGTTTGGAGATTGGTCAGACACCGAGTAGCTCGGCAACATCTCAGACATAAACCTTGCCACTCAATCAAAAATAGTTCAACAATTCGTAAATACCTTTCTTTACTACAGTTTGTCACATCATTGCTTTTTCCATAACGATTGTACCTTTTCTTTATATTCCTGCACTAAGAAAAGTAGTCCTTAGATATAAAAATCTGAAAATAAATAAATGGTCAAGAGCATGCTGCTTTACATTCAACCTGATCGAAGTGATGCCTGTCTTCAAACATAGAAACAGGCTAGGAATAAAGAGTTCAATAGGAAAAGCAATAATTTAGTTTAACCCTTTCATGATCGTGAGGACTTTACCCCTTCACCACCATATTGTCGTCTGCTTCAATATTGCTGTCTGCGATATCGTTGCAAAGTTAGATTCAATGCAGTATAACTGACGTTATTTCAAAACAAGTGGCGCACAGTTTTAATCCTGATCAGACGCCGCGTTACGCGGCGTCTGATCAGGATCAAAACTGTTTGAAAATGAGCTTTATGACGTCATTGAGATCAAAAGGGTTAAATGGGGAAAATAACGTCTTTTCTAATTGAGGTGGGAGTAAGAAGAGTTTGATGTAAAAAAACTCTTTAGGGATAGACAGGGCGCTAAAATGTAAAGTTTCTCCCCTTTAATTTGATACAATCCTGTGATCATTACTTCTTGTTTCATTAAAACTTGAGAAAGATTCACAATCACATTAACCCATTCACTGTTGTGGCGTCATCTTTGTACACAATTGCCGTCTGCTTGTGTTTATCAAATTTGAATAATTGACCCTTTCACTAAAGTGATATCTTAATGATTGTAAAAGACATTGGTCCAGGGTGAAATGCCAAATTACTCAGAGTTTGATACGAAGCCAAACTGTTTGCAAATAACTACATGTACATGATGTAGAGGTACATGTAATGTCGTTACATGTAAGTGGTTAATCTACTATTTCAAATGATAGTCAATAAATATGTTAAAATTACAGGACATGGAGGCTAGTATTTATTAAACTACCTAGAGTTCCGACAAGAATGGTTCATGGTTTGGTAACTAAGACGATTCACACGAGAACATAATAACCCACAACATTTGCTAAGTGTTAAAAGAGTAAAGTACCGAACTTCATAGTGTGTCTGCATGTAGTTGACTATGCCGTGTCAGACGTGATATATTTCACCGCGGAGCTATTGTTTTACTTTTTATCGCATTGCATTTGACCCGTGCCCTGACAAAACCAGCCTTATTCAAGTTATTGCATTGCAAAATTGTACATACCAACCACCGTTGTCATCCAATGCTCTGCATCTGAGTTCTGTCTGCACTACCAAATACATGTACCTTATACATATAATGCAGCTACATCAAATGATTTAGATGAATGTTAACCCTTAGCCTGACACTCACGACTATAGCTCCATATGCAAACAGCTTGGATCCGGATGAGACGCCGAGTAACTCGGCGTCTCATCCGGATCCAAGCTGTTTGACACTTGGACACCATTTTCAGCAATTTTGAGCAACTTTGAAGCACTTTGAAACTTGAAGCAGACGAGAAATATAGCAGACGACAATTCATTTGGCGGGCTAAGGGTTAATGTCAAATAGTGTAGCTTATGTTTGCCATGTAATAAGTGAGGTTTTCTCATGGCACGGCTCAATTGTATTTCGGTTCGTTTAGAGAAGTGTTTTAAATACTTAAAGACATTACCCCAGTCTATTCAATGTTTCCCCTACCCACTTTGTTTTAACTAGACGTGGAAGTAAACTGTAAAGCATGAAAAAGTATGCAAAAATTTAAACAGCCATCTCAAGTTGTCTAGATAGACCCTGATATACTCACACTCACAGGTGTTTTTTTCATTTGGTTATACATGTACAAACCAAACTATCAAATATAAAGTATGGGAATCGCATGAGACGCTTCTATGATTTATTTGCCTACACATTTGTACAGTTAAAGCATGATTTCAATGATTTAATTCAATTATTTTCAAACTAGGTATTACCACCCAAACTAGGTCATGTACATGTAATGTCTTTAAATAGTATATTTCTTATCCAAACTCCATGCTGAGTATGCTCACTCGATATTTCTCAAAGAGACACTTCTAACTGAGGAGTTTTCTGTTTTTATGCTTAAGCTTTTGCGTGTCCTAAACACCGTCAATAAATCACTTGAAAGGGGGGGGGGGGGTTACAGTGGAGAATCTGTTATTCTTTCCCGTTTAAACGCAAACGTACGCAAACGCAAAGCACTAAAACGTAGAAAAGAACAACTTTTGGACAATTCTGATAATTCTTGTTTATCTTGGTGGCAAACAGTTTGGAGCCTGATCAGACGCCGGGTTACCCGGCGTCTGGTCTTGCTCCAAACTGTTTGCACTGCAAATAATAGTTTTAGCGTAAACGCGTTTATTGGGAAAGACTAACAGATGCTCCACTGTATATACCGTGTTTCACCGTAAAACGTTTTGCAGGAGACACTTTGTGAAACAGTCAGTGGCATATCATGAAAATGGATAAAACACTTTTGTAAGATGAATAGGTTAATGCTGTACTCTAGAACATAGCCTAAATGAACAAACTAACTATATCTGAAATAAACCTTGTTGCGAACATGTAAATATCTCAAAGACAAGTTACAGAGAAATTGAATGGAAAATAGTTTATGTAGAAGCTTGGCTTTAGTAACCAGATGAGTTTTGCTCCGTTGAGAATTTGTAGGAGAGGCCTGTTTCCTTTGAATGGTGCGATGTTTTATTTCTTGATCACAAAGATCGATATTTTACGACTGTATGAAGAATGTTGCGCTCATTTATGAAATGAGTCACTTCTCAAGACAACAGTCATATTGACGTTGTAAACAATGCTGACCAAGGCCAGACGACACATCTGAAATTCGGCGTCTAATATTGATCCTCCTGTTGTAAAAGGTGCATAATTATACGAATACATGTAAACACATTATGAAAAGAGTTAACAGGTCAAGTCCCAAACGCAGTCGCTGATATATAACTGCCCTATTTGCAAAGTACTGTATTGCTTATGCACCGCTATGTTTGACGAAATTTACAGTTTGGCAGACAAAAACATGTATTTAATTTTGAACATTGTTATTCTTCCTTATAGGTTTTCTGTTTAAATAACGATACATGATTAAATCGAGTATTAGTTTTATGATTTTATTAACAAGAATCTAAAAACCTACTCCTCACTTTAACCTTCTGTCTGCTATGCAAGTGTCGTCCGTCTCCTTGTATATTGTACAGAGGAGAAGACGTCATTCTCAAGTTCCCGTTTAAACGCAAACAAAATGCAAACACATAGCACTTTAACCTAGAAAAGGTCAGTTGTATCAGTTTCTTTAGATTCATTTCAGTCTCAATGGAAAACAGTTAAGAACCTTATCGGACGCCGGGTTACCCGGCGTCTGATCTGGCTCTAAACTGTTTGCAGTGGAAATAAAAGTTTGAGCGTAAAAGCGTTTATTGGGAAAGAATAATGTCCTTCTTTACTGTAAAAACTATGAGTTGGTTTTACGAATTTTATTTCAGACAATATTACCATAATGTCAAATAGTAAAGATCCAGTTGAGACGCCGAGTACTATCTCGATCAAAAATGATCGCAAGTGTTATCAGAAATTCGCTTGCAGGTTGTAGAAGTTTACGAATAATGTCAACAACTCTGCCTACACATGTTTTGATTATTTTTTTTCGATAATCACGTTTCGCTGATGTCAAACATATATTAAATATCCGCATGACAAGGTAACACGTAACTGAACAAAGTTTCATCTTTGAAATACGGTTACAGGTAGGTTCAACGGAAAGCATCCTGGAGTCATCGGGGCTCAAATTTAAAAAAAAATTAAGCGAACTTAAATCTTTAACTGCCTTTATAACGTCATAAAACTTCAAATACATCAATTACCATATGATGGTCTGCTTAAAATATAGAGTCTGCTTTTATTTCTTATATTTAGAATTTTGAGCATTTTGACACAAGTGACAATCAATTTCAGTCTGAAACAGTTTGGATTCTGATAATTCGTCAGATCAGGATTTAAACTGTTTTCAAATACCAGAGCAGGCGGTGTTTGTAGTTAAAGGGCTAACAATCGTAATTTGCAAAAGTGCATGTATATGCTGCATGATAGCTACGTTGCATGTACTTGAACGAGTGTTGACAGTAATAAAGGTTGTTGCTCCAATGGAAACATCTGCAGAACTGCTTGTTACACTTTGTAACACTTATTTAGCTTCGCAACACATGTTCTGATGGTTTGACTCCAGCTTACACTTGGTAAGTAGTACCTCGGTGTATAACCAAGCACAGATCGGTTGGCACTCAAACAGATATATAACCTACAAATTACAAGATAAAGTATTCATTTAAAAACTAAAATTGATGACATGGTTTGAAAACAATGGTACGATGGGTATTAGAAGGGACAACATGCACAATAACATAAAGTAGCGAAATAAACAACATGGGCGACGATGTTACGGCATATCGATCTAGGATCATACTGTATAAATACATGTTCTGTAAGGTTCCGTAGTTACATTAAGGGAGACGTTAATGCAGAATAATAATGTATATTGCAAATATTTTTTAGCCCGACCAGACACCAAAAAGCTAGGCGTCCAATCAGGCTCAAAACTACTTTTCTCACATAACTACCCCTGTTTTCTATAGCGAAAAACGAGTATCCTTATCTCCAACATGAGTAAGATCACTTTGATGACATTACTATAACGTCACTGTTTATAACGATGTTTTGACATCACAGGAGTTCCGAAAAATGCATTTTGCTTTAAAAATAGCTTTAATCGTTGGTAATGAGAGAAAAAGAATCTGTCACTCGTCGATGTTTAAGACAATTTGGTCTCAAACTCGTCTAGAATAGAAATGTTATTAAGCTCGCCAAGGCTCGCTCAATAACATTTCAATTCTAGACTCGTTTGAGACCAGCTTGACTAAAACATGGACTCATGACAGATCCTATATATATCACTGAAATGTAGCTAAAAAAGAAATGTAATTTTTTCAAACAACACTTCCATTTTGTTTACCTACATGTAACTGCACATCGTTTACGTTACGTTCTGTTTAAGACGATGTAATAAGATTAACCCTTACATTGTGACCCTTTGATTGCCAAAGTTTTCGTGAGGTGTTTACCGAAATCACCTCCTTATATTATGTATGAACAGGATTCAAACTGGTTGCAAAATGCGAATTTTGCGCCATTGACAGTTAAAGGGTTCATGCAGCTTAAGCTCAACCCTGTATTGAATGTAATTAACAAATATACACGAATGCAGTCAAATAAGTTGTAAATTAAAATGTGAATTGGGTATTGCTTGAATTTGTTACTTTTCAAACGTATAGAAGTTTAATCTAGATCCCAGCTGTTTGCATATGCAAAGGTACTGTAGTGTCGTTTTGTTACAGTGGAGAAAACGTTATTCTTTCCCAATAAAGGCGTTTACGCTAAAACTATAATTTCCATTGAAACAGTTTTGAGCAAGATCAGACGACGGGTAACCCGGCGTCTGGTCAGGCTCAAAACTGTTTGCCACTCAGATTGAAATAAATAGTCAGAATTGTCGAAAAGTTATATTTTTCTACGCTTTATTACGATGCGTTTGCGTTTCGTCTTGCGTTTAAACGGGAAACAATAACGTTTTCTGCACTGTAACCAAGAAAAGAAAGATAAAACATAAAGACAGAATATTTTCTACACGATGATTGAATCTTATGACAGCTGTGTTAGTAGTGTGATATTTGTCTTGTAGTAAAAGCATTTTAGTGTTCGTTCTAACCCTTGCCTTATGGAGTATTTATTTCCCAAGATAACATAAGACACGTAAGGCGCTAACCTACTACACCACAACATAGAATCTAATAACGCCAAGTTTTATTACCAACAGACATGCTTTTTGTGTTGTTTTCTCTAATAAAGTTCTATTTATGTCGAACTTGCTTCATGTTCATTATACATTCTGTATATCATCTGAAATAGTTACATATACGTACATACAGTGGAAACAAAAACGAGACGCAAAGGTAATGAAGGAAAATACTGTTGTTAGAAGTATCGGTATATTCATTTTATTTGTACCCATCTGAGCCCACGATCCCACATATTGGACATATGTAAACAGTGTAGACTCTGATCAGACGCCACATTATGCGGCGTCTGATGAGAGTCTACATTGTTTGCTGATAGGAATTTCAATATAAAACAATATGAAAATGAAAATTTTGACCAGGCATCCCTTTGGTAAAAAATGGACTAATCCAATATAAAACATGGAAGAATCAACTGGGCGCAAATGGGTTGAGTTGTAAACAGTCAAAAGCTTAACCAGACGCCTGATTACCCGCTAAAACTGTTTGCAATTGACATATTGCTTTATCACAAACGCGTTGAGTGCCAAAGAATTACGTCTTCTCCACTGGTTAAATATATGAGCCGTGCCATAACAAAACCAGCATTATTGCATTGCAACATTATGCAGACCAAGAACCGTTGTCACACTTAGCTCTGTATCCAAGGTTGGTCTAAACTGCAAAAGTGCCTTATATAATACAGCTTCAGAAAATATTTGAGATGCATGTTGGTATGATCAAGGCCGCATCTTTACGCCGCATCTTCGTCGCTGCGTATGCCCTTACTCTACTCTACTAATACTCATGGCGAGCCGTCTGCTTCCGCCGACGTCCTCGGGTAGACATGGACCTCCAAACTTCTTTATTGAGCATACATTTTGAAACTTCCTCTGTGTTACTCATCCTGGTGTCCTCCAAAAGACCGTCTACGTAGGTATTTCTTTGCCCACCCGCTACTACGTGTTCCCTGTATTGGCTGCCATAATACAAGGTAGCTAGTTGGAAGTTCTGGATGCCTGTAGCAGTGTCCATCAAACTTCAATCTTCTTAGCCTTATTTTCTCTGAGAGTTTTGGGAGGTTTCCATATAGCTCCTTGTTTGTTAGATGGTCTCTCCAGCTGATCTGATGGACCACGCGCAGCATCTTGGTATAAGTGCCATCTATGCTTTTAGTCAGTTTAGCAGTCATGGTCCATGCCTCACAGCCGTAGATGAGAACTGACTCAACTGTAGCCAGGAATAGTTTGCGGTCTAGATTTGAGGTCCATACTGCCCTCATCTGGTTGCGCACAATCCAAGCTATTGCCTTTCGAATCTTGAAATCTTTGTCAGAGGATTTGACCCAGGAACCTAGATAATTGAAGTCTTCCGTTTGTTTCAGAGCAACGCCGCTGATATCAATGGATGATATGAGTCCATATTGAATGTCAGGTATTCAGTTTTCTTTGGGTTGAGGCGTAGTCCTACTCTTTCACATTCTGTTTCAACTCTACCTAAGATTTCCTGAGCTTGGTCCATTCCACCTGAAAGCAGGGCTATATCATCTGCAAAATCGAGATCTGTATGGCCTTCATGTGCACTGTTTGCAATGCAATAAGTGAGGCCGTCTCATCATACGGCTCATACGCTCGCGTATATAGCCAAACTTAGTGTTTAGCGGCAACTAGAACGAAAACTAGATACTACCTTTATCAAGCTTAGCACAGCCTGTTGCCTTTATCCCAAATTTGCCCACGATGCCATATATGGGACATATGCAAACAGTGTAGACTCTGATCAGCCGCCGCATTATGCGGCGTCTGATCAGAGTCTGCACTGTTTACTGATAGGAATTTCAATATAAAAACAAAATGAAAATGACAATTTAACCAGACATCCCTTTGATAAAAAATGGACTAATCTAATATATAAACATGGAACAATCTACATGATATAAATGGGTTAACACTAAAATCTAAACCTCACTTAATGGTGGTACTAGAGGATGTACTATAACTATATTTCCGTCATGTTGCTTCAGTGCAAAGAAGCCTAATTTCCCTGTATTATCCTGTATTCATACATCACCTTGGCCATACCTTCCTCTGGCAGAAATAATTAAACGCCATTCAAGCAGACAACCGCCACCCATTTACTATCACAATTACATCTGCTTTAAATAGTCGTACGTAGTCAGTTTTTCAATTATACAACAAATACATATATACTTTTAGGGTCAGTCGAATGAGTAACAAACGGTTTTGATCCGGATAAGATGCCTATTTACTCGGTGTCTGATCTGGATCCAAACGTTTTGCAAATTCAAATGTAGCAGAGTTTGCTACTGAAAGGGTTAACCTTTCGTCTGAAGATAGCGACTTGACTGGCATTTTGCAAACAGCATTGATCCAGATCAGACGCTGCGTAGCGCAGCGTCTGGTCTGTATCAAAGCTGTTTAACATTCAAATTAAAGTTTATTCAATAAAACGTTGTATATACATTAATTTTACCCCGAATTCGTAGACGACAATTGCAAGCGACAGGTTATTGGTTAATAATAGTAAAGGTCAATAAATCAATACACTGGTAATTATGGCACGCGGTGTTTCATATCGCAGATCCATGAATGAATGTTACACAAAAAGCGATGCTGATTATCCAAGTGTATTCGTGTGACACAGTCGAAACCGGAAGTAACTATTACGGACTTCCCCGCATCCTCAACCTTTCGAATGGCTCCTAAAGGAGACACAGCTCGAGTTGTTTACAGTTATAGGTGTCTGTAGCGGTTCTATATGTGTGCAGTGGCGTAGATATTCTTCTTCTCTCATTAAAGCAAATATATTTCAAACGCAAGGGCAACGGATAATGGAGACAATGACAACACTTTCAGAATGTTAACGTATCTTTTAATCTGAATGTCAGAAAGTTTGAAGCCTAATTCGGCGTCTGATTAGGCTTTAAACTGTTTGCAAAACAAATAATTAATGTTTAAGCATCAGCGCGCTTATTGGAAAATAAGAACGTCTTCTCCACTACACGAGGCCATATTTGTGACTAATATGTTCTAAATGTATGGAAACGATCTTGGTCTACACACTATGCAAAGTTATCACTATCCGCATAGGATACTAACTGTAATGTAATATAAAAGCCAGTGTAGACCCTTACCAGAGGACTCAGTTAGGAGCCCTCTGCTCTTGGTCTACACAATATGTATAATAATCAATATCCACATAGGATACCAACTGTAATGTTATATAAAAGCAGTGTAAACCCTGATAGGAGGGCTCGGTGATACGAGCACTCCGATCTTGGTCTGCACAATATGTATGGTAGCATTATCTACATGGGGAATGTATAATCTTCATGGTTGCAATGTAATGCAAAATAACAGACAGTGAAGAAACGGATCTGATGGCTCATTTGCGTGTCCTCTGATCCGAAGCTACACTGTCTGTATAGGAAAAACGTACTCTATACAGTTACCCTGCAGTGTTGATTAATAGTTAGTGCAGACCTTGACCAGAGGATCCTTTTAGAAGATCTCTGATCTTGGTCTACACAGTATGCTTGGTAACACTAGTATTTGAATAGGAAGTGTATACTATCCATAGTTACACTGTAATGCCTCTGTTTTACTTGTACAGTTAATGTGACTAGTTGATGCATGGCAAACAGGTTGTATAGTATAGCCATACTTTCCTTTTGATTTGCTAGTGATCTAAATTCTTAGAAAATCTTTTCATTTCTCTCTGGTATAAGCGTTTACAAGTTAAAACTCTACATTTAAAAGTTTACATTTTGCAACTACTTTTCGATGCATCGTACTAGCTTTAATTGAGATCAATACATATTACTGTTCCACCATTGACATGACCATTATTATATGTATGTAGCAACTGTGTACTGATAAGCCGATGGCTTTTGTACTGAATAAAGTATCAAGTATGTAATAAACATCGAACAATTAGAAGACCTAAATGTATCAAACGACGACCGTATTGTAACAGGATCCATATGTATATGTAACAATCGTCACAAGTACCACTGAAAACATAATTAGTGGGGGATAATTTGTGTTTATCATCATCGTCATTACATGTATCGTTATCGTTATCATCATAATGCTTATTCTAGTTATCAGTAGTTCAGCAACGATAACGTCTGCAATCAAAGTAGGTTGAAAAATACTGCTTTTAATCTTAGAAACAATATTTACGCCAACATTTTTAAAGCAAACTATATAAAGGTTAAATGGTTAAAGCAAACGACACATCTTGATTTGCAACCAGACTTTAGCATGTGAAGTGCAATTACGCCACGATAGTAAAAAAATTAAGAGACATACGGTGGAGGAATAATCATGTCCCATTTAAACGCAAATGATCGCAAACATACTGCAAAAAAAGTAGAACATAACGTTTCTTAGAATTAGAAAATGGTAACCATATGCTCAAAACTATGTTGCAAACAGTTCGAAACCTGATCAGACACCAGGCTACTTGGCGTCTAGTCAAGTCCAAAATTGTTTACAATGGAACGCATTTATGAGGAATGCATAGCGTCTCCTCCACTGTAGGCATAAAAATGCACTTTCGAAGATTGAACTGAGATTAACACCAGTCTAGTTTTTCAACTGTTATTTGTATTCGATATATTGTTTTATGATAACACCATTATAAGCTTGCAATTTCCTTGTTAAGTTCTCCAACAGTCTAGAGATAAGCGATAATAAGAGGATATCAGTGCAAGTAACATCTCTATAGCACGCACCAATTATAATTGTTCTTCAAGATCAAAGGAAAATGGTTAGGGTTAATTTCAGATTTTACACAAGCCTTTCTAATTTAGATGTCCAATTTATGTCGCCTTAATTAGTTTGAAGGAGTAATCATTTACACTGTTTAACCCTTCATACAATGGTGACGCACATACTTGTCCTTAGCAAGCCGTGTACATATGAAGAGTACACTTGTCTCATGCAAACTTTGAATGACTTAAGTCGAAATGGCTGTGTCAATTTTACATGACACGATAGCATTTGTTTCTATGATACCATTGTTTGTTGCAGACAAAAACAGATTTCAGACCACCATTACAGATAGCACTTTATCATTTTGCGATTGAATAACTTAAGTAGTTCTGGTAGATATGAATAAAGTCACCACCGTCAAACGATCGAACAGAGATAAAACATTTCACTGCCATGACGTCATAAACGTTAACCAGCTGTCGTCTGCCTTTATATCTTAACATTCAACATTTATGCATAAAAATTCAAGAAACATCCAGCTAAGTCTCAAACAGCTGGTCGCGTAGCGCGGTGTCTGGTCAGAATCAAAACGGTCTGTAAATAATTATTGCACTCAGGGTAAGGCGACGAAGGGGTAGGCGTAAATCTGGTATCAGCCGTGATACATGTATTTGTAAAATTGGCATTGTTTAATATGGAAACCAATAAAGGTTCGGGTTAAGCTCCCTCCTTAAAACGGCCCTCCTAACACCGAATCCCTCCTTTCAACAACGCTTCCGCATTTCTCTAAACAAGACTATTATGTCTAACATTTTCACTGCCACAATACCATCTGCTTAACATTGTCGTCTCCTAGTTTTTCCAAAAGTTACATATAAGTGGACATTTTGACAGAAGAATATATAATGACAAGTAACAAACAGCTTGAATCTAGATCAGATGCCGCATTACGCGGTGTATGATTTGGATTCGATATGTTTGCAAAAGTAAACAAAGTCTTAATCACCCTCCTTATAACAATTCATTCCGAACAAAACACACAATGTGTGTCTCAAATTGGGTGTCGTTGAAGAGAAGGAGCATTGTATACACACTTATCTTTATCCGCGAGTACATGTACAGTGGAGAACCTGTTATTCTTTCCCGTTTAAACGCAAACGTACGCAAACGCATTGCACTAAAACATAGAAAAGGACAACTTTCGGACAATTCTGGTAATTCATGTTTATCTTGGTGGCAAACAGTTTGAAGCCTGATCAGACGCCGGGTTACCCGGCGTCTGATCTGGCTCGAAACTGTTTGCAATGGAAAACATAGTTTTAGCATAAACGCGTTTATTGGGAAAGAATAACGTTTTCTCCACTGTATACTAGTAATTTACAAACAGTTAACCTGTCAACGGCACGCTGATCCTTTGCTAAAGAATCCTTATTATTAGGATCGACATTGTTTGTAATACTTATTGCAATATAAGGTTAAAATCAACTCTAAATAGTCAAAATATGGGTTAGACGTAATTTGGAACTGGAAATGTCTGTGAAGTTTCAGGATTGAATGAGCTAAGTACTTAAACAACCGAGTAACATTCTCATATCACTTAATGCTTTCAAATTGTTCTTCAAAATCAAAGAAAAACAGTTTTTAGAAACGTCGTCCTAATTAAGCTGCTCAATTATGTTTGTCCCCATTAGTTAAAAACGGAAGAATAGTACCGAGCTACAGCGGAACATGTGGTGGGCATGTCTATACGACGTTTAAATGGCATGAAAACAATTTTTACATTACATCATTGCATGTTTGCAGAAGAAAACGTATGTTAGGCCTCTGTTACAAATAGTTTTTTATTAGCCAGGAAAAGCAGAGGCTTCATGCGTGTTGGTCGTTAAACTGTTGCTCTATTGGATTTCGATGTACGGGCGAATATTTTACCGCGGTAGTATCTTTGAGTGTATTCCTTGACGAAATATGAAGTTTTATGTAAAAAAGCTAAATTATTATAGATAAACTACGATAGAGACCAATTTCCCGTGCAATATATGTGTCATAGTTTACTAATTGACACTGTATGGACATGTTAAGTCCAATTTTATTTTGTACTGTTTAACGTTAGTTGTTATACTATTGCGTAATGACAAACCGTGTTGAGCCTGATCATAGGATTTCTGTAGAGAAGGCCACCATGTGAAAAACGATCGTAAATGTAAGTATACCATGGCGGGATCAGTATACAAGTAGTAGTATAATCTTTATGTACATGTACCGATGGCATAACATAAAAAAGAACGAAAGGAAGCGCAAAACAATTAGATACAGAAAACCTGTTTGCAAAAGAAATATGTGTTTCATCGCGTATGCGTGCATTGCGAAAGAATAATACCTTTCAAATGTACATTAAACCTGTGATACTCGACTTTAGAATATGTAATTGAAGGGTCTTAATAAAAACATATTAGGAGACATACAATTTTTCAATAAAAAGTCAAATGTCTTCTTTTATCATGAAGTATTTTTTCCAATTCCAACGTCACTTTAGGTCCCCCACATTCCATGAACATGACTATTATGTGTATTTAAAAGTTATCCAACATATGGTTTTACCCAGCAAATACCAGATTTGGAAATTATCTTCTATCGGGCGTCGAACTAATCTACATTTTTTTGGCTTCATCACAATTCCTTTTCGTAATCATAACATTTGGTAATCCTTTATTTTCTCCAATCTCAGTTTGTTAGTTTTTTACATATACAGTGGAGAAATCGTTATTCTTTCCTGTTTATACGCAAACGAAACGCATCGCAATAAACGTAGAAAAAAACAACTTTCGACAATTTTGACTATTTAATTTAATCTGAGTGGCAAACTGTTTTGAATGGAACTAATAGTTTTAGCGTAAACGCGTTTATTTGGAAAGAATAACGTTTTCTCCACTGTAGTTTTGACTTTTGCCTGTTTTTGAAATGAAGAACTCGCCGTCAAATATCAGGTGTCCCTTTAATATTTGTTCATATAGAAGTGACACTGCGAGTTTGAAATAATAACCCATATATTGGTCTTCTGTAAACATAACGTTCTCGGTATTTAGCACTAAACTGTCGTTTTCAAATTGATCATTATTTGTCCTTTAATCCATTCGCTTGATTAATCAGTCCTACCACGAGAGTGTCTTTGCCAGTGTTTAACTAGATGAATAATTATACCACTTTTATCAGAAAGTTTTTGTATGACATGACCGGGTCTCAAACCCATGACAAACATCTACATAAGTATACTAAACAAAATACACCAATTCCTAGATATACAGTAGAACCTGTCTATTACGACCACTAAATTGTGTTAAATATTAGTCGTTTAAGTCAGGTGAATGCTAAAGCAATGTGGAAGTGAAACAGAAAGCTCCTACAGGAGCTTTCTGTTTCACTTTCTCATTGCTTTAAGCTGTCACCTGTATTTTATAAAAACAAATAGCCTTCATTTTAGTGGTCGTAATAGAGAGGTTCTACTGTATAAGTATCATGCCATACTTTCTGCTCACTAACATTTTAAAGATTGTGAAGCCTTTAACCCTGCATTTTAATTACGCGCCCTCAGAGAAATGCTATTCGTGCACAGGCAGTTTTTCGGCAGCAGCAGAATTGGCATTTGCATTCATTAGAGTCAATCAATGTGAAGAGTATTACGATTTTGCAAGAGGTTAGTCAACCTTCACGCCATTCTATAGCCTGCTTTAAGAGTGGCGTCTGCTTTTGTTTCTCAAATATATATGTAACATTAATTCGAATTGAACCCAGTTTCAGTCCTGAACAGACAGCGGTCACACCTATGTGGGATACAAACTTCTTAGAGTAATTCGGCTTCATACTATGACCGGTACAAAAAGTAAAGTGACCTTAAAATTCACCCCGTTGTCTACATTTAATTGCCAACTTGTTTTTTTATTGTAAATTGAAAGGAATAACGCCTTATACACTGTGCAATAATGCTCTCTGACATAATTATTTAGTTATGATTATCTAAGAAATTACCATCCTTTCAACACCAAATTTAATCGTCTGGATTAAACTTTTCATCGACATATTATCATCCACTTTAACCCAGGGATGCCTAGATATTGCATTGCACTATCCCTGTATACTTGCTGGAATATTTCTTTGTAGATACATAACGGTGTCGTCTTCTTTGTGTTTCTTAAATTGAAGGTATTCTAACTTAAGAAAGTTTTAAAATGAGTTTCAAATAATTTTGATCCTGATCAGACAACACGCGGCGTCTGATCAGAATACAAACTATATAATATTGTATATGTACTCTTAGTAAGGCAGTGAAACAGTTAACCGTTTTTCTATGAAGTCCAACTTCACTGTCATGTTCAAACATTTTTTATCAAAAGCAAATACATGTACAGTGGAGAAAACGTTATTCTTTCCCAATAAACACGTTTACGCTAAAACTATTATTTCCATTGCAAACAGTTTTGAGCCAGATCAGACGGCAAACTGTTTGCCACCAAAGTAAACATAGATTATCAGAATTGTCCAAAAGTTGCACTTTTCCACTTTTAAGTGTTTTGCATTTGCATTTCGTTTCGTTTAAACGGGAAAGAATAACATATTCTCCACTGCATATGGTGCATGTAGATGTTTCAGAACAAGCGCGTTGTTAGAGAAATATAAGCGTATTCCTTACTTTAGATGTAGGAATGTTGTAGTTAAATGTTCCCTTACCAAATTTAGACCCTACAAACAGTGGATTATATAAAACACTAACACTATGATGACATTTCACGTGATAAGAACAACCATTTGTCCATTCACTGTCTGGCTCCGAGTACCGTGAATAGTTCCAAATAGTTTAGATCTAAACTTTTTGACACTCATTTCAATATTTTGTAAGTCAGTATACATGGAAGTTGAATGTGAGAAATAAAAGTAGATGGCAATTGTAAGTTTATACCAGATGTCAATGAATGGGATACGCTCGCAAGAGTTACAATAATCTAAGTTGATCCTCCATTATGACATTGCTGACTTCAATATGTATGTCTCATCTCACCTCACCTATCCCGTAACCGCGGAGGTCGTTGGGGCAGCAATGACTACTCGTGTACCAGCCTTCTCCACACGTTACGGTCTTCCGCTACTGTTGTGGCTCCGGCAAGATCAAGGCCTGTCCATTCTTTAATATTGCATGTCCAACTTTTCTTTGGCCTTCCCTGTCTTCTCCCTCCTTCGACTGTTCCCTGTAGAATCGTCTTTGCAAGTCCATCGCTTCTCGTAACATGTCCATACCATTTCAGTTTCCTCCTTTTTATAATGGTGAGGAGATCCGTATGAGGTCCAATGGCTTGAGTGATCCGTGTTCTGACTTCAATATTTGTCACATGGTCTTTGTATGATATACCGAGAAGCCGTCGGTAGCACCTCATCTCAATCGCATTGATTCTCTTTTCTATCTGGGCTGTAAGTGTCCAAGCTTCACATGCGTAGAGAAAGATGGATATTACAAGGGACCTGAGAAGTCTGATCTTGGTGCACAGCTGTATGCCTTTGTCCTTCCATATTGTGTCCAACTTTGTGAGAGCAGCAGTGGCTTGAGCTATTCGGGCGATAACTTCCGGCTTTGATCCTTCGTCAGTGATAATGGCGCCCAGGTACTTGAATTTTGTTACTGATTCAAGAGGTTGTCCATTTACATGAATGCCAGTTAGAGGGCCTGATGCTAAGGAGTTTGCCATCACTTTTATCTTTTCTGCACTTATTTCCATTCCATAAGCTTTTGAAGAATCGTCTAAGCGTTTCACTAGACTTTTGAGTTCCTGTTCCGTACCTGCCAAGCCATCAATATCGTCAGCAAACCTCAAGTTGGTGATTGTTCTGCCTCCGATGCTAACCGATCCAACGTGATCTTCCAGTGCGTCAGTCATAATCCTCTCTAGAAAGATGTTGAAAAGCGTTGGTGATAGGAGACAACCTCGACGTACTCCTACCGTTGTTCGGCACCATTCACCAACAGACCCGTTGTAGAACACTGCGCTGTTCGCCTTTTGGTATAGCTGTTTGATACTTTCAACCAGTTTTGGGCTGATGTTGTACTTGGTCATTGTTGCCCATAACGCCTCATGCCATACTCTATCGAATGCCTTTTTAAAGTCAATAAACACATGGTACAGTTCCCTTTGATGATCAATAAATTTTTCTCCTAGCACTCGTAAATTGAATATTTGTTCCATGGTATTTCTTCTTTCTCTGAAACCAGCTTGTTCTTCCGCTATAGTTTTCTCTGCCTGTGGCTTCAATCTGTTTAAGATGATTCTCAGAAGGACTTTACTCGGATGACTAATTAAACTGATAGTGCGATAGTTGTTGCACAGCTTCAAATTACCTTTCTTCGGAAGGGTTATTATGAGTGACTGTGTCCATGACTTTGGCCATTCCCCAGATTTCCAGACCATGTTACAGATCTTGGTCAAAACTTCAACCATCTCCTCTCCACCTGCCTTCACAAGCTCTGCCGGTATATTGTCCACCCCCGGTGACTCTCCCTTCTTCAACATTCTTATCGCTTCCTCCACCTCTGACTTTAGAATTGCATCGTCACACTGGCTTTCCGAGGGATTTGCTTGAACATTCAGAACACTAGGATCTCCATCTGCTTGATAGCTGTATAACTCAGAGCAGTACTCTGTCCACCTCCCTAGAATATCCTGTATCTCTGTTAAGTTCTTTCCATTTTTGTCTGCAATTATTGACGTTTTACTTTGTTGTTTGTTTGTCAGATCTTTCACAGTTTGATAAGCTGTCTTGCTGTCATTTTTCTTCAGATTGTCTTCAATACTCTTGCATTTTTCTTCGATCCATTGTTGCTTTGCTTCTTTCATCCGCCTCCTAATTCTGCCGTTGACACTTCTGTACCTATTTGCTCCATCTTCTGATGAATTGTCTTTCTTTAATTCTCTCCGTTCGTCACACATCTCAAGTAATTCAGGTGTCACCCAATGCCTTTTCTTTGGTCTTGACGTGCCTAGTATGTCCGTAGCTGTTTCAACCATGGTGCTCTCAAATGTCGAGATGACTTCTTCCATGCCATTATCTTCATTGTATATGAGGAGTGGTGCGAACTTTCCTCCTATGGTGGCCTTAAAAGCATCAAGAACTTCAGGGTCCTTTCACTTGTCCAGGTCAAACTTGATTCGTGTGAACTGTGGCTTTTTGATCTTCTTTAAGTGAAGGCGAAATGATAGTAGAACTAAGTCATGATCACTTCCAACATCCGCCCCTGGAAATGACCGAGTTTTGCTTGTGTTTATTGCAGAGCGGAATCGTTGTTGAACCAGGGCATAATCAATCTGGTGCTGTCCTCCGTTGGGAGCGTGGAAAGTCCATTTCCTTGAGTTTTTGTGTTTCCCCATTGTATTGGCCAATAAAAGTGAGTTGCTGGTCGCAAATTCAAGGAGCCTGAGTCCTCTTTCATTTGTTTCATCGTTACAGTGCGGGCCTTGTACCTGCTTCCAATCTTCAGACGTGTCTTTGCCCACCTTCGCGTTCCAGTCACCTAGTACAATGAGTACGTCCTTCTTGGGCTTGCCATCAATTACTTCTTGAAATAAATACGAAAGAAGACTCAAGCAGGAAACGCAACACAAACAATACACCCATCTCTAAAGCAGAACACACACACAGCCATACCATAACAAGCACACACACACACACACACACGCAATACCATTCCTTCATCTACACACTAAATAGAAAACAACACGCAAGACAAACATAAAGCTAAGTGAACATAGGAGCCCGCCTTGGTACGGTCAGTAGCAATCAATAATCAATTATAAATTAATTAATTATTAACAACCACTGGGGGGTTAAACCTGGGTTTAGGGGCGCCCAACCTCACACTTATCTCCTATATTCACCTATAAAGACGAACAGTGTACATAAAATATAAACCCTGTTCCACAACCTTACAATCAAAAAGACCGCCAGCACAGTAAGTAAATACATGTAAAACATCTAACAAAATTCTCTGACAGGATTATTAGTAACACGGGAAAGAATTAAACATTCAAGCCCGTGTTAAAAATAACCCACTATGGCAACGGTCAAATTGTACTCAAGCGAATAGTCTGTAGTCACGAGTAACTGTAAGACATGGGAGGGTTTAGGGTACGACAGAGAGGGAGAGAAAAACCAAAGCACGAAAATCCGACATAACTCTCCCGGTTCAGGACGGCTTTAGAGATACATCATCATGTAGTGCTAAGCCCTGTCTGTCGTCGCACAACCAAAGAGGAAAGCATAGTTATCGATTGTAGATTGATCGATAACCAAGTTCACTATAGAAGTCTTCAATCTGGTCATCATCGTAATCAGATGTTGGAGCGTAAACTTGAATAATGAAAATATTGAAGGGTGATGCTCTAAGTCGTATGGTGCAGATTCTGCTCGAGATGGGTTGGAATATGTATGTACCAAGCGATAAATTACCGTATTCTTTGCAATCTGTGATATGCAAATTTCAGGAAACTAACGCGCTACATTCCGCTTCATTACTGTAGTAGGCCGCACTACTGACTGAAATACTGAACTGATTTCATCTCTTTCTATCCTAAACATATATGAATTATGATGACACTCTTTACATTGTATAGACTCCGTTTTAGTATTGTACAGTGGAGAAAACGTTATTCTTTCCCAATAAACGCGTTTACGCTAAAACTATTATTTCTATTGCAAACAGTTTTGAGCCAGATCAGACGCCGGGTAACCCGGCGTCTGATCAGGCTCCAAACTGTCACTTTTCTACGTTTTAGCACTTTGCGTTTGCATTTCATTTGCGTTTAAATGGGAAAGAATAACATATTCTCCACTGTACATGTTCATAATTGTGCCTGTTAATCATGCTCTTTAACTATTTCTCTGCTAAGTTTTATCGTCTGCTTTAACCGTCTTACCGCTAACTATCGTCTGCATTTGAAGTTTCGTCTGCAATATTTATTTAGTCAGCTTTTGGATTGTTCCAACTGCGGAAATGCCGCTTCGAGTGTAAAACAGATAAGATCCTGATCAGAAGCGTTTAGCGGCGTCTGATGAGGATCCAAAATGTTTGCAAATTCACCTTTGTGCGCCGTAGGCAGTGAACTATTACTAATGCACGTCGGAATTGGAAGTATTTTCATTTACCCTTTTACCCTTAACACTTTAATATGTATAGTATGCCTACAATGGAGACAATGCTCAGGGCGTTTCTTTACTGTTCGTTTGATATTTTATAAAATGATTTCTTAAATAGCTTTAAACTTGATATTAAATTGTCTCTTTTCAAACAAGGAATAGACCATATGTTAATGTGTGCATACAGTGGAGAAAACGTTATTCTTTCCCAATAAACATGTTTACGCTAATACTAATTTTTCCACTGCAAACAATTTGGAGCCTAATAAGACGCCGAATAACCCAGCGTCTGATCAGGCTCCAAACTGTTTGCCACTCAGATAGAATTGAAAAGTCAGAATTGTCAAAAATGTGTCCTTTTTCTACATTTTAATAGTTTGCGATTGCGTTTCGTTTGCGTTTTTAACGGGAAAGAATAACGTATTCTCTACTGTATATAAGGCTTACATGTTGCACGTTCTGGTCGAATTTGTGATACATGTTACTGTGGCAAAAACAGTGGAGAATATGTTTTTCTTTCCCGTTTATACGAAACGAAACGCAAATGCAAAACACTTAAAAGTGGAAAAGTGGAACTTTTGGACAATTCTGATAATTTATGTATATTTTGGTGGCAAACAGTTTGGAGCCTGATCAGACGCCGGGTAACCCGGCGTCTGATCTTGCTCCAAACTGGTTGCAATGCAAATAATAGTTTTAGCGTAAACGCGTTTATTGGGAAAGCATAACGTTTTCTCCACTGTAGTTTAGATCAGATGAGACGCCACGTACATGTAACTCAGCTTCTCATCCGGACTTAGACTGTTTTGACACTGTGAGGAAAATGGCGTGAAATAAGCTTTAAGAATTGTTGCAGATAAACATTTTGCAGACGACAATTTACATGTACATAGCATGCAGGTTTATTGGAGAAAAATTACCAAGTACATGTAATAGATGGGTCAGTCTACACTGGATAACACGTTATTCTTTCCCAATAAATGCGTTTACGCTAAAACGATGATTTTAATTGCAAATAGTTTGGAGCCAATTCAGACGCCGGTTGACCCGGCATCAGATCAGGCTCCGAAATGTTTGTCACTCAGACTAACATGATTAGTTAGAATTGTCAAAATGTCATCATTTTCTACATTTTAGTGTGTTGCGTTTGCCTGTCGTTTGCGTTTAAACGGGAAAGATGATATGTCCCCATAGGAGCCATCTGATCTGACTATAATATATCTGCATAAGACACGTGTACTCTGCAATATTATGAATAACGAGTTTATTCATCGCTAGATTTGAATATTGTAACACTTTCAATGCAAATAAATCTTCCTGGTACAAACTTATTTTTCTTTATCCGTTCCTCAAATGTTAAGTTGAAACATTTTGATTGAATATACATCAGAACAGAACAGACTTTTATATCACGTAAACTTTACAGTTTCGTGTGATTACAACTCCATACATATAGTATATATAATATTCATTGACAAGAAATCATAGCTGCTAGTTTGTGCTCGATGGATGAACGTATAAGCTCATACAATGTAAATATAAACCGCTTTCGTTACGACCCCATGCATTTTTTGCCTAGGGTATCATTCGAACGCGAAGTAAATCTTTGAAATGTTTGATAGATATAGATGCTACTCTAACAAAGAAGGTGTAATATAAAAAACTATTCTTACGACTTGAATGCTTACGGTGTGTATGTACATACCCACATATTGACATCTATATAAACAACATAAGCATATAGCATACTATAATATTATTATACATTAAGTTTATATTATTGTGTTTTACAAAAAGTGTACTTTACACTTGTATCCATAAATAGGATAAATGAATCTAAATTTGAAAATACATCGACGTGCGTTTCAACATGGTCTCACGTCGAGTTGTTTGGTATTGATACAGAAGATAATACATGTACGTTATTGTTTTCCGTTTAAACTAATCAGCGCCAAATTGTTCGGGAGACGTTAATACTGTTTTCTGAATTAACGTTTCAAAGTTAGATGTAAGGTTGTTTGACTTACGAAAAACCGATAAGAGTGTTAAATAGTTTGGATCCTGACCAGAAGCCGCATGAGAACGGCGTCTGATGTGGATCCAAACTGTTTGCGATGTCGAGGGTTAAACTCAATCGAAACGCAAATAAAATTCAATAAAATGTAGAACATTACAATATGTTGAAATCTCTAGCTTTTTATTTACATTTAAATGTAACACAGGGTGTTGCCTGATCAGACGTCGGGTTGCCTACAGTGGAGAAAACGTTATTATTTCCCAATAAACGCGTTTACGCTAAAACTAATATTTCCGATGCAAACAGTTTTGAGCCAGATCAGACGCCGGGTAACCTGACGTCTGATCAGGCTCCAAACTGTTTGCCTCCAAGATAAATATGAATTATCATAATTGTCCAAAAGTTGTTCTTTTCTACGTTTTAGTGCTTTGCGTTTGCGTACGTTTGCGTTTAAACGGGAAAGACTAACGTTTTCTCCACTGTACTTGTTTGCAATGGACATCAACATTTTAAAGTACACGCGTTTACTATGAAATAAATAATGTTTTATCCACTGTGAGGATACAAACAAGTTGTGTACAGCCAATGAATTCTGACAGTGGAAGGGAAGACATGTTTACGCTAGCACCGTTGGAATTATTCAAATCTTGTTACAGTGAGCAAAAATACCGATGGCGTTGGCGAATTACGGGCGAGCATTTACATTGATTCAATTCAATGCATTAATGCTTCCCGAATCCTCTGCGAAGTGGCCATGGCTAGTACAACTTTAAGCTCTGTCGTTATACAGTGGAGAACCTGTTATTCTTTCCCGTTTAAACGCAAACGTACGCAAACGCAAAGCACTAAAACGTAGAAAAGAACAACTTATGGACAATTCTGATAATTCTTGTTTATCTTGGTGGCAAACAGTTTGGAGCCTGATCAGACGCCGGGTTACCCGGCGTCTGATCTGGCTCCAAACTGTTTGCACTGCAAATAATAGTTTTAGCGTAAACGCGTTTATTGGGAAAGAATAACAGATTCTCCACTGTATGGCTGAAGCATTTAAATGTGATTAACCCATTACTCCAAAAATATTCTAGTTTACACCTTTATGTATTTCTACGCGTGGACCAAAAGCAACCTAGACATACAAAGTCCCATTTATCGTTTATGTATGAAATTACTAATTACGCTTTATGTTTTACGTATTACGGCCTTCTATTCTATCGCGCCCCATTACCAAGAAATTAGTTAATGCAAAGTAAATAGACGCAAGTCCAAAGACGCCAGTGAAATCAAAGTATAGATATACTAAAGAATTGCTTTTGGAGCTTGAATGAGTCCTATCACTTGGCATTTCAATATCATGAGATTTATTGGCAGACAAAGCTTGTGGGGAGGTCAAAGCGTTTGATACTTGTCCATGGTGTTTGTCCATACAAGGGATAATTTGATATGAAGCAATGTTGAAAACGCGGCGTATCATTCGGGTCTTCACTGTTTTTCAACTTCCTCTTTAATGAACACTAGGGTTCAACGATCTGAGAAGGTTGGAACTAAAACAATCAGATTCGAAAGAAAAACCCGTTTGCCTAATGAGATAGCATCGAAGGGTGTTATAAATTCAATGCCCTTTCACGTTTAAAAGGATATATTCGCTGAGAACACGCGATAATAATTTGAAATCAATAGCATTTCCAAATTCCGTAGGTTTTTTTGTTATTTCAAACCTCATTCCATTTTACAATTAAATTGTAAAGGGTCGGTTGCAGAGTGTAACCTTTCTTCATGTGAAATGATAATGAAGTTACTTCAACGCTTATTCAGCTTACCAAGACTGAAATGACATTTGAAAGGAGGTTGGATTGAGATAAGCTGGCGAGAATTTCGGTTAACGGCCGTGATTAAGGTTTTTTCAGTAAACAAAGCTATTAATTAAAATCTAAAAGTGTATTTTTAACTCAGGATATTTTTCCCTTACTGATAACAACAGTTTAATTGCAAACAGATTGGATGCCGAGTGACTCAGCGTCTAATAAGTATCCACAGCGTTTGAAACTCATCGTGGTAGTAAGTTTGTCAATTAACTTATAATGTAGATTACAACTGTAAAAGAAGAAAATATCATACATGTAGTAGATCAGTAGATGAAGGGTTAAACCGTATTCCTGTACAGAAAGAATCAGGAACAAAATACCATATCCGCAAGCAAAGGCTTAGCACCGACTTAGTATTGTTGGAAATTTCACATGTCTGTTGAATAGCAAGGCCATGGAAGGAAATCATTCCGTTAAAACATTCCAGGCGTATTATTAGACATTGGAACAGCGGGCTGTCCTTCCCTCGGGTTTTAATTATGCACAAGAGAAGTAATTTGTTTTCCATTTAATCGAAATTTACGCAAAATCAATGTTAAAAGATGTAAGCAACAACTAATAATCTGGTTTTTCTCTGATTTTCAAACAGTTTGCATCCTTTTCACACGCCTGTTTCCAAACTGTTTGCGGTCGAAATATTTGCCTAAGTACAAACATGTCCATTTAGAACTATGACGTCTTCTCCATTATATAGTTCAGTATTTAGTTATATTTACAACACCAAGTAGCAAGTCTTATTCCTGGTGTTAAATTAAGATTTCAGCTTAACCCATCCCCACGATCCTATTTATGGGACATATATGTAGGCAAACAGTGTTGACTCTGTTCAGACGCCGCATTATGCGGCGTCTGATTAGAGTCTACACTGTTTGCTGATAGGAATTTCAATATAAAACAAAATGAAAATTAACCTTTTGACCAGGCATCCCATTGATAAAAAATGGACTAATCCAATATATACAACATGGAAGAAACCACTGGGCGTAAATGGGTTAAAGTAAGATTTTAGCTTAAAGTATGAGGAAGGAAACTAATGCAGAAATAATGCGCAGGTTGTTATGCTTTACTTTCAACATGCTTTAACAGACCAAATATCTTAAACAAAAGAGACTTCCTTTTCATGTGAATAATCGTAATGATCCGCTTTTTTACCGTTTTGTATTGAAATTCAAAGCCTTGTGACTATACAATACTCCCCTTGGAATGTCTAATCGCAATATTAGATATCAGATCAGCAGGTCGCTTATTTTTAAAGAATTTGTTGCAGAATAGTAGTAGGCGTTGTTGAATCACTCCTTACAAATTGTATCCGTTTGTTGCCATAGCAATAGAATAAGCTAAACTCCTTTTGAACATGTTCACAGAATCCCTGTCAGCTTTCCATTGCTAATTCCAAAACATATGAATGGTTCATTTGCTCTTCTTTGACAGCCTATTGGATGCAACAATACTGATTTTCTAGCCTAAAAGTAGTCAAGCTTTATTAAATCGTAACAAGATAGATTGAAGTAAATCTAATATGGACAAGGAAGATAACTCTATGGAGCGAACTTTATAAGCAACTACATGTAAGAGTGGGTCTACGACGTATATGCCTTCTATTTCGTTGGACAATTAAACTTTAGATGCACATTGCTAATTGACTGGTATTTACCAACAGTTTGATCCAGATCAAACACCGTGTAAAGCAAGTTTATCCTCGTTTCTTAGGTAACTTCAATTTAAACATGTTCAACATGCATTTTACCACTTTGCATAGAACAATTTCACGGCAGACTGCATTGTAGTAGATGCGGGGTGAACGCGCACTGTATGCACGATTGTTACATCTATAATCAACCTTAATTCAGATGAGATGGCAGATAACCCAGATAATCTAATCTGGAACTAAACTGTTTTAACCTTGGATTTTGCACATTTATCATAAATAATGGTTAACAATTCAGACACTGAAAATGAATGCAAACGGAGACGACATTTCATATAATACTGCTAGGTGCATTGATTTTATCACTTCAATGTTCTGTTAAAGCGGAATATACTAAATGCTAATGTAATGTTATGAAAAATATTGAAATTGAGATTAGTTCTAACGATTTGAGACACACACAGTTTGAAGCATGTACAAACTCCGAGTTTTTCGGTGTCGACGCTGGCTCCAAAGTGTTCTGCAATTGGTATTAAATTCAAGCACTAACAGGTTCGTTGTAAAAACAATCTATGAAGGTCCTTAACTGTTAATTTACATACAAGTGACATTACATTACATTATTCACAAATGTGATTTTAATCACATCATAAGGACTTTGGAGACAAGTTTTGAAACAGAGAGATAAACGTATAATGTTTTCCCTTCGCTGCCATGGCGTCATTACTTTTAAAAAATTGCCTTTTGCTTCCCTTTCTCATATTTGCGATGTACGTATTTAGACCTAAGCATTTTGTGCCAAACTGTTTTCAAATAACTATATTGCTTAGGGTAAGGCAGTGAATGGGTTTATGAAATAATATGCTATACACTTAGGTCTCTCTATTACGACCCCTTAAAAAGGTCTACTTGAGTGTCTGAAGACGGATGGCAGCCATCAACCCTTTAACTCTCAATTACGTCATTAAGCACATTTGCAAACAGTTTTATCCTGATCAAACACTGCATAACGCGGCGTATGATCAGGATAGAAACGATGTGTCATTGTTTTGAAGTTACGTCAGTTATACTGCCTTAACTCTAACTTTGAAACGATATTGCAAACAACAAGTTTGAAGCAGACGACAATAAAGCGGGGAAGAGATAAAAACCTCAGGATAAATTTGATCATGAAAGGGTTAAAGCAATGTGAAAAAAAATATCGTTACATTTATAGAAGGTTTTCTCGTACCTAAATCACGACAGGTCAAATGGATATAATTACGTTGATCTTGTTTAGTAATTCTTACTTCCTTTTCAGAAGTATAACACCACCTGTCTAAGATGTGACATTAATTCCTCAAATGTTAACTTTTTGGCATTTTGGCTGAAACAAAAATATATCAGTGTCATGAGTTTCCAAACTCTCTGTCCCTATTTAGGGTTATTTTTAATAATTTATAGCAAACCCTATGCAGACCCTGATCAAAGAGCTTATTATAATTGGAAAACGCACTCTTGTTAAGTACATTGTAAATGACGAGTATACACGTCGGTAGGGTTGAATGAGATAAATCATATTGTTAACAGGCAGTGACGAATACTTTTCTTTAACCAATATTTGTGAATAAAACATGTGAAGCACTCAAGTTGTTGAGGTATCCCTTCTACATGTAGCTGTCAATCCGTAGAAGTGCCACAGTGTTTTGCTAGATAATGTCTGACGCATTATCATGTACCAAATGCACTCTTTCTTGTATTTAGTTTTTTCAGCACCAGTTTGCACCGTCTTTTTGAACCTTTTTACAAATATCGTCTGTTTCACTAACTGATGGCTGAACTTTCGTTAAAAGCTCATTTTTAGGAATATGACTAAAACAGAGATACATGTGTATACTAGTTTGAATTCTCGGCTAGATGCTACATGTATGTTACTCGACGTCGTATCAGAATCCAGGTTTTTCATTGCATGTACAGTTGACATTGAATCTGAAACAGTGGAAGTAAAGTCACGCAATCATATTCTTTTAGTACAAGGCATGGAGTCATTGTTTAAGACAGACAGTAGCTTAAGACTATTTCAAAGTACAACGCCCGTGAATGATCTCAGGGTTTAACTGTTGTCTTGTTTCAAGCTGCACATGTACCAGTTTTTTTCTTTAATAATAACTGACTACAATAGTATTGTATCACTTCACAGGCTGTATCGGAGAGACTTTGTTGTTTTATATTTGACTAATGAATATATGAACGTATGCCTTTATACATAAAGTGAACGAACAGTGTCTGGTGTCATTTAAATGAATATACGGCGACGCGTGGACCTAACTTGGTATCAATGGAGGAATGGTTTTAGGCTATCCCAATTAATGTGTTTTTGTTAACAAATATCTTCACTGCAAACAGTTTGCCACTCAGGTTCCGTTTAGAAGCAACGATAACACATTCTTCCTCACAGTAGAACTATAGTGTGATTAGAACTTATGAATCTGATATAACCATATACTGGATGTAGACGAGACAAATGAGAAAACCCCTAATTGAAACGTCTTATTAACACTTTATATGCTGCGTGCTTACATTTCTATTGTACTTGAAAGATATCGAAAATATTTATCTCAAATCCCATTACTGGGCGGTGTGCGTGAGCAATGTTATTTTACAATGTCCAAATGCATCAATTAAGATTAAATTGCATACTAGGCAATAATTGTCATCACCAAGGACTGAGTAAACGCGTGCTAACAACACATCAATATAACAATGCTCGTTAAAATAGATCTGTGTTATCTTCTTTCAAATATATCAATCGCGTCACTGAAAGAGAGACATTTGGACGACATCGTGAACAAACCAGTCACACATCATTAACTGCGCTCGTCAGACTCACAATATATTTCTAGCTACAGTGAATAAAACGTTATTCTTTCCCGTTTAAACGCTAACGAAACGCAAGTGAATCGCAATAAAACATAGAAACAGATATTTTGTTCGACAATTCTGACTATTTATTTTAATCTAAAAGGCAAACAGCTTGGAACCTGATCAGACGCCTGGTTACCCGGTGTCTGATCTGGCTCCAAACTGTTTGTAATGGAAATAATAGTTTTAGCGTAAACGCGTTTATTGGGAAAGAATAACGTTTTCTTCACTGTACATGTACATTGTAACAGAACTTGCATTTGAAACATATTTTCGGGAACTGTGTAGGGTATGTTTCATATTATGAATTATGGTATTGAGAATTGAAAACATAATCTAGATCTATGTCAGTTTTGAAGCTCTAATATTACATGTACGTTTTGCACGTCAACAGGTTTTTGTCATGGATAGTCATATAAATTAACCCAAGTCCTCTAGTTACTTTAACAATAAATATTTTAGAAAATTGGTTGACTTTGTTTTTGTAAGAATTGTCCAGGTTAGTGGAAAACTGCATTCGATTGATCCAAATATCAAAACCGTTTCAAATAGTTTAACATAATCTACTCGTTGGCTGTGACTTGTACCAAAACAGAAAGACGTGTTCTTACATTGATCAGATTAGGCAAGATCTTGTTAAGGCAATAACGAAATCGATTTACCAGAAGGTGACTACTAAAGTAGTTATCTGATGTTTCATGTAAACTTTCTTGAATTTAGCGGGCTCAATGACATTGTCATTAAATTGTTAACCATGCTAATATAGATTTAAACTTTACCTTCATTTACGAAACAGTTCTGATTCTACACGGACGTCGAGTTACTGGGTGTCTGATGAGAATAATAATTTATTTTGCAACGGCAATCGAGTTTAAGTTTCTTTAAATATATATATAAAACTCCAAAAATGAAAATGTTTTTTCTATGGTTTCAATATTTGAAACCTCATATAGTCAGCGTCGAGTATCCTAGACTTTTGCTCAGTTTCCATCCGCTCAGGAAAGCAACACTCAGTAATCAGCTTCTTAAAAATGACGAATCGATTCATTTTGAGAACTGTATTAGAAGAAACAGTGGAACGATTTGAAATAAATGATAAACGTCTAGTGAATAAACAGTACACCCTGAGGTAAGTATAATGCTTATAAAATTAATAAATCTACTTTCTCTTTTTTGTGTACAAATAATTTCTGGACCAGAAATGTGACATGCTGCTTTGAAATGCGGCGATACAGTGAAGAATCGGTTATTCTTTCCCTTTTAAACGCAAACGTACGCAAACGCAAAGCACTAAAACGTAGAAAAGAACAACTTTTGGACAATTCTGATAATTCATGTTTATCTTGGTGGCAAACAGTTTGGAGCCTGATCAGACGCCGGGTTTGCAATGGAAAACATAGTTTTAGCATAAACGCGTTTATTGGGAAAGAATAACGTTTTCTCCACTGTATACTATTAATTTACAAACAGTTAACCTGTCAAGGGCACGCTGATCCTTTGCTAAAGAATCCTTATTATTAGGATCGACACTGTTTGTCATACGTATTGCAATATAAGGTTAAAATCAACCCTAAATAGTCAAAAATGGGTTAGACGTAATTTGGGACTGGAAATGTCTGTGAAGTTTCAGGGTTGAATGAGCTACGTACTTAAACAACCGAGTAACATTCTCATAGCACTTAATGCTTTCAAATTGTTCATCAAAATCAAAGAAAAACAGTTAAAGTTAATTCAAGATTTTAGAAACGTCGTCCTAATTAAGCTGTCCAATTATGTTTGTCCCCATTAGTTATAAACGGAAGAATATTACCGAGCTACAGCGGATTTTTGTTTATCTTGACTCCAAACTGTTTGCACTGCAAATAATAGTTTTAGCGTAAACGCGTTTATTGGGAAAGAATAACGTTTTCTCCACTGTACCAAGGGTATCGCGAAGGTCGATTCCGCGGATGTTGTGAAAGCTGCCTTGAGATTGTTAGAATATTGAATATGATTTCAAAATATGCTTGAAAAGATATTCACGCGTTTCATGAAATCATTTACAAATTAGAATTTAGGCCTAATACAGTTAGTAAATTCCTGGCTTTCGTAACACTCTAGACCTCTTTACTTCAGTAAGAAACCATCTTCAGTGCTCTCAAATACATTGACATTTTCTGACGACACTGCTATATTATATCAGTTAATTCGGTTTTTACATGTAATTTCAATATACATGTATAGACATTTTCTTTATCACGACCAAAACATTACTTTATCTGACAATTTCGGACATAACTAGTACATATATATTCTTCCCCATTACACTGACTAAGTAGTCAGTACTCTAAGGAGAAGCTTTGTTATGTACGAGTATGTCAGGTAAATATTTTGATGTGATAAAGAAACATTCTATACAGTTGATGGTATTATGTCAGAGGAAGTTGTTAAATTGAAAATCGTTTGACCTACTGGAAATGTTTTAGCTAATGAATCTGTTCATAGTTTACTACTCGCAGTTAGATTAATTCTTAGTTTTCATTGAACATTAATGGCCTTGCAGTAATCATCAAATGTGTCTCATTAGTCACGTGATCAAGGAACTTGAAATTTAACCTAGATCAAAAGCTAACGAGTTCACGTACATTGTAAACTACAACAATATTCTTCCCTACAAAGGCCATCTGAACAACGATTCATTCCTTACAACAACACTTGCTGGTGTTCCCCCAAACTACACCATTGATGTCTAACGCTTTTACTGTAGCAATATCGTCTGACTAAAATTGTCATCTGCTGTTTTTCTCAAAGTTTCAGATTAGAAATATTGACAGAAACCCAGTAATGAAGAGTGACAAACAGACTGAATTACGATCAGACACCGCGTCACATGGCTTCTGATCTGATTTAAATCTGTTTTCAAATGTAAGCCCATTTTCCTCCCTTTAACAACTCCCGCCGATCAAAACATACACACACACTATGTGTCTACAATTCGGTGCTGTTGTAGAGAGGGAACACTGTATACACAAGTTCCAATCCCATTTCCAAGCACACAAGTTAACGTAAGGTCACATATTCTAAACCCATTAAACCTTAGTGTTTTGCGCAGTACTCATCATATGCAAACAGTATAGACCTTAACCAAACGACTCTATCAGGGTCTTCGATATTTAACAGTTTACCATATACTTTCAAACTGCCCACCAAAAATTGATTTAATTAGAACTGCACTATCCAAGATTCAGGGATCGATGAGTTGGCATACTGAAGTAATGATGTGTGAGAATGTTTTTTTAATGTAAAGGAATTACAGTGGAGAATCTGTTATTCTTTCCCAATAAACGTGTTTACGCTAAAACTATTATTTCCAGTGTAAACAGTTTGGAGCCAGATCAGACGCCGGGTAACCCGGCGTCTGATCAGGCTCCAAACTGTTTGTCACCAAGATAAACAAGAATTATCAGAATTGTCCAAAAGTTGTTCTTTTCTACGTTTTAGTGCTTTGCGTTTGCGTACGTTTGCGTTTAAACGGGAAAGAATAACAGATTCTCCACTGTACGTTGTACAAGTATGATGACCAATGTCGAACTCTAAGCACAGTAGCGAATAGTTTGGACCGTGATGAGACACCTCGTAACGCTCAGTTTCATTTGGATCCAAACACTGAGACACTCTGAACCAGGTTTTGAAAATACATATTCAAGGTTTAATAGACGACACTTGTTAAAGACGAAACACTTACTCAGCATGTAAATAGTTATGTAGGCAATCTTAATATACATGGAGAGGTAGCTATACTGGCAACGTTTTATGTAACTCGACGTCTGATCTGGCTCCAAACTGTTTGAAATGAAAATGCTATTTTTAGCACAAATGCTTATATTGGGCAAGAATAACGTCTCGCCTTCTGCTGTACGAGTGGTTTCTAAGTCAGGTCTTATGTAAGTTAACAACTTACTACACGTTTTACACCAGACAAGTCATTAGAAGATAGATGACAGTTATAGCCTACGGGATGAGTAGACAAGATGAATCTGATTTCCTGACCTGCCGACTACATATTTCTACAATGTATCTATCTACAGTCGGAAAGACGTTATTCTTTTCCGTTCACACGAATCAGAACGCAAATGCACTTTAATTACATGTTGCAAATAACAGTTTGTTTTTCTAATATCCAAGTTGCAAACAGTTTAGTGGAGTCTTATCAGATGCCAGGTTACCCGGAGTCTTATTTGGCACCTAATTGTTTACATTGGGAAATCTGTTTTATTACATACGCGTTTATTTGGAAAGAATAACGTATTCTTCATTGTATATCTATATGTCATATAGACGAGAGGAACGGTGCCAATTTGGACAAGTCCTTAACAATATATCATACAAGCAAACCTGTTGCATATACATGTAGAGGGAAATGTGTTATATTTCCCGCATAAAAAACCTTAAAGCATGGACAGTACAATAGAATGTAATAAAATACAAGCTGTTAAAAATTATAGCATTTGTCTTAAAACCTGGTTGATGAATATTTTGAAAACGGGTTCCCTGGCGTCTGGTCTGGCTAAAAAATGTTTGCAAATGAAATAAATAATTTTACATGAAGGATCAGCGCGTACGTTAGGAAATAACGCCTTGTCACACGGTACCGGTGTGACATGTTGAAAAGATGAACGGTACCAACTTATACATGTACCTGCTTCAAAGTACATGTACATCACAGAAACGGTTATAAAAAGTAGGAAATACGAATATGCTATTATTTTTCGTATTAGATAAACTTAATAATGAGGTACAAAACCATCTAGCACAGTTAGTGTCGTGATGTTGTCTGGTTCAAGATTGTTAAGTTAGGAATTGTATGCCTTTGAAACATTTGAAATGATGACATTTTCGCCAATCAGTTTGGAATCTGATCAGACATTTCGTAACGGATAGTCTAATCTGGATTAAAACTGTTTAGATATGTTAGTGTTATAGAGCCTGGCAGCGAAAGAGTTAAACGCATTACGAATGCACCTAGGTGAACCGTACATGATTTGATTAAAGATTGCCGATTTAGTAAAATGTGCGTGGCAAGGACTTTGGAGTTTGATCAATCTTCAAATGTTTGAAATTGGCTTTATTTATTTAGTACAAACGTATATATTTGAGCAGACATCAATATACTCTGTGTTATTAGGATCTAGAATGCTAAACATTCATTGGACAGTAGACACTGTTTCGACAGTCAATAAGTTCAATCAAGCTTGTCAGTATACGATGTAGGTACGTATTTGTAATACTGATACAGTGTTCCCTCTCTACAACGGTCCTCCCAACAACGACCCCCTCCTTACGACCCTTGCCGCTGTTCCCCAAACAAGACATGTATATTCAACCTTTTAATGGCTGTAATACCATCTGCTTAAAATTGTCGTCTGCAGTTCTTCTCAAAGTAACATAATGGACATTGTTACAGAAAATAACTTAATGACAAGTGACAAACAGCTTGAATCCAGATCAGACGCCGCCTTACGCGGCGTCTGATCTGGATGCAAGCTATTTGGAAATAAAAGTCAATTTCCCTCCCTATAACGACTCCCTCCGAACAACGAATACAATTGTTGTCTCCCATTGGGTGTCGTAGAGAGGGAGCGCTGTATTACATACATGTAGTACATAAACGTTTATGCTATAATCATTTTCTCAGCGGCCTTATGCCATTTAAAATAACGTATATGCTGAGAGCATTATATGTAATTCATTTTCTACAGACGGAAACGTTTCTGACAAGCTAAATCAGTCCATGCCGAGAACGAAAAGAGCATTTATGTTGTCACGTAATGCTTTAGTTCGTTTTCTTCTCAGTGACATAACGAGTTCATCCATTCTATTAGAATGTAAGATAAATGTACTTTAGAGTAGGTAAAATGGGGAAAAACGAAATGTCTACTTTTATACGGTTCAAACTAGTTTAGTGTTTACGGGACAGAATAACGTTTTACACATTGCAATGCCTATTTGAATGTATACATTTCCCTCTTTGTACTATATATACAGTGGAGAATCTGTTATTCTTTCCCGTTTAAACGCAAACGTACGCAAACGCAAAGCACTAAAACGTAGAAAAGTACAACTTTTGGACGATTCTGATAATTCATGTTTATCTTGGTGGCAAACAGTTTGGAGCCTGATCAGACGCCGGGTTACCCGGCGTCTGATCTGGCTCCAAACTGTTTACACTGCAAATAATAGTTTTAGCGTAAACGCGTTTATTGGGAAAGAATAACGTTTTCACTTCTGTAAAACAGTATACAGCTATATCATTCATTAAGCATATATTATTGTGATTGTGTATATATCAGGAAGACGGAAGTCAGTTCTCCAAAGTAACCTACTCCTTTATGTCACGCAAACATTTCTGTACAATTCTCCTACCATGAGTCACACTGGAGGAGACGTTGTTACAGTGGGGAAGACGGTTTTCTTGCCGGTTTAATCTGAATGGCGAACAGTTTGGAGCCTAATCAGCCGTCGGATTACCCGGTGTCTGATCTGGCTCGAAACTGTTTGCCATTTAGGAAATAAACGTTTAAGCGTAAACGCGTTTATTGGAATAGAATAACGTTTTCTCCACTATATGTCTAAGTGAAAATACACTAAGCGCAACGCAGTGCAATGAAATATAATACCGGTAAGCGTAACAGTATTTTGGAGATATTAAGGCTGTACACCACTCCGTCCCTACAACGGCCCCCGAACAACGATTACCATCTTACAACAACGTATGCTGCTTTTCCCCAAACAAGGCAGTTATGGTGAACCCTTTCAATTTAGAATGGTCTGTTCAAAGTTGTATTTTGCTATATTCACAAAGTTACATATTGGCATATTGGACATCTTGATAGAATAAACATAAAGACGAGTGAGAAACAGTTTGAATCTAGATCGTACGTCGCGTTATGTAGCATCTGGTCTGAGTTCAAACTGTTTGCAAATGTAAGCCAAGTCGCGCTTAACGCTCTTAGCTTATTAACACCCCCTATGATAACTCCCTCCGACCAACACACATACTTTTTTTCTCCCATTTGGCTTAAGTAATATCGTCACGAGTGTCAAACAGTAGGGATTCTGTTCAGATTCCGAGTCACGTGACCTTAAGCAATGATCTAAACTGTTTGCAAATAAGCATTGTACTACATGTAGGTGTAAGGCGTTAAGATAACAAATGTTATTACATGTATGTGATAAAGAATTTCGTAAGAAACATCGTGGTTTACAGTAAACTGTATTTTTATGTTTCCACATTCCGCCAATCTAAACAAAATCGCAATTGTAATATAATGACACAAATTGCAGGTTTAGGTTTAACAAGTTATCGTGGTTAAAACTTAATCTGAAAGAATGTGTAGCCTGTTCGGATGCGGAAAAACTCAACGTCTCTCCAATCGGTTACATGTGTATCAATATATTTGCTTTCATCATAAATGCGTTTTTGACCAATATACGTGTAACGTCATATCCAGTGTAACATACATGTATGTATGTCCGATTCAAGATACAATGACCAAAGATGTTATTCTTTACAAACAATACGTAACAAAACATTATTTACATTGCAAACAATGTGTAACCAGATAGGATGTCATGAAACCAGGTGTCTTATCTGACTCCACACTGTTTTCAACTTAGATAAATCAAATCGTCATTTTGTAATTTCGACACGTTGTGTTTGCGTTTAGTTTATTTCAAAATGGAAAATGACACCTTTTTACTGTCTTAAGTAGAGAAAACGTTATTATTTCAGAAAAGAAACGCGTTTACGCTAAACAAATTATTGCAAAAAGTTTGGAGCCAGATCAGATGCCGGGTAACCCGGTGTTTAATCAGGCTCCGAACTCTTTGCCACTCAGATTAAAATAAGTAGTAAGTATTGACGAAAATATATATTTCTATACGTTTTATTGCGATGCGTTTACGTTTCGTATGCGTTTAAACGGAAATAATTAGGTTTTCTCCGCTGTATCGAGTGATTCCTGTATAATACAGAAGCTGAAAGACAATGCAAGACAGTCTTGATATACAGTGGAGAAAACGTTATTCTTTCCCGATTAAACGAAACGAAACGCAAACGCAAAACACTAAAACGTAGGAAAGTGCAACCTTTGGACAATTCTTACAATTCATTTTTATCTTGGTGGCAAACAGTTTGGAGCCTGTTCAGACGCCGGGTTACCCGGCGTCTGATCTGGCTCCAATCTGTTTGCAATGAAATTTATAGTTTTAGCGTAAACGCGTTTACTGCGAAAGAATACGGTTTTCTCCACTGTACACATCCATTATGTGTAAAGATGGTTTCGGGATTACCCACTCTGACTTTGTATAAAATGGGAAACACTAACTAATTGTCTACTAAAACATTTGCATACATTTGTAGATCCAACCCAGACACCGCAAACCTCGCCATATAAGCATGATATTTGACACTCTTCCATAGGTTTCGAAAATAAAAAGATTATTAACCCAAACCCGAAATCAAAAACGCAGGCGACATTTCTTAAGAAGTCGTTATTGCTCAGTCGATGGGCTTATATACATACAATATCCATAAACGGAAGCCATGGTTGTTTGTATTGACATTGTATTAGTTACAAAGATAAAATACGATATCTCATGAAAACGAGAATGTCTAATTACAGTGGAGAAGAGGCACATGTAAATCGTACCGTTTTACGGAACGCAATTAAATAAAATATTGAAATCTAACTATAAAATAAAAATAAAAAATATGTTTAATCCGAGTGGCAACAGTTTTTTAGCCTGGTCAGACCCGGCGTCTGACCTGGCTACAAACTGTTTACGATGGCAATAAATGTTTTAGCTTAAACGAGTTTTTTCTAGGGAAGAACAGTGTCTTCTCAACTGTACAAATAGGACATATGTGTATGAGTGTACCAGACATTTGATACTACAATTGAACCTTGATGCTCTGAACTCGGTTTAATCTAACTTATTCGTAGTTTCGTATTTGAAGTTGGACAACTATAGCTCCTTAACATCGAATTTACCCGTATTTCAAAGTTAACACGTACATGTAGCTACGCCACGTTGTAACTTTAAGATGCGGTTAATTTCGACGCAACTAAGTTCAAGTTTAGGAATTTATCGATTTATCGAAGCTTGTCCGCAAGAAACAAGAAGCAAAGACCTGCGTTCGGCTCTACTTATTTTAACTTATTTTCTAGTCTAATACCATAAATAGAACATACATGTATACAGTAAAGCCCCTCTAAACCGGAACCTCTAAATACCGGAGTTCTCTCTAAACCGGACAAAACGTTGGTCCGTTTCCAACCCTCCTTAATGTTAACCCATTACACCATAAATATGCCTTTTTACTCCTTTTTACTCCTATTTTCTATATTTTATAGCAGATGACAAATTAAAGTAGGTTGAAGGTAAAGCAGACTGCGCCTTAAGGCGCGTTCTACTTTACTTTCATACTGCTTTAAGTGATAAGCTATTTTCCATACTTTTTATATTGTCCCCACACATGTCCGGTTTAGAGGGGGTTCACTGTATCACGTAGAAACCAAGAGACAAAACATATAGAGTAAAGTTGTTTTTCCAATATTGTAGGGAATTGACCATTTCACTTTCATGATATATTCAACTAACAAGAACTTGTTAATTTTATTATTTTATTTTTTGAATAAAGGGCTGACGTTTTTCGGCGACTGATTTCTATTTAAACTAAATTGAAAATGCTTGGGGAGTTTTGTCAATGCTTTAGACTTACGCTTTTCTTCGCTTAAACTAGAGCCCTCTTATCAGAGTTTGAGCTGTTTACCTTTTCTTAAACACTTTCTTTTAACAACATTAATACAGCATACACTGGTCAAATTTAAAACATGGAATATTCCATATCTGTTTAACGTCTTCACCCCCGTAACTGTTACATGTAATGGACAAAGCCAGTGTCCAATTAAACCCATTCAATGTTCGACTATTAAGAATTTGCAGTTCTTGCATAGCAGAAGCGTAATATTTCTACATAGGTACAGTGGAGAATGTGTTATTCTTTCCCAATAAACGCGTTTACGCTAAAACTATTATTTTTAGTGCAAACAGTTTGGAGCCAGATCAGACGCCGGGTAACCCGGCGTCTGATCAGGCTCCAAACTGTTTGCCACCAAGATAAACATGAAATATCAGAATTGTCCAAAAGTTGTTCTTTTCTACGTTTTAGCACTTTGCGTTTGTGTACGTTTGCGTTTAAACGGGAAAGAATAACAGATTCTCCACTGTACATGTACACTGTTTATAAATGACTTATATACTCAAGGCTTTAGTTTAATGTGTTTATGCTACATGTAGTAGCAGTTGTTTAAAATTATGGTCTATAGAAGATTTATCAACACTCTTCAGCAAAGAATTCCGCCTGTGTCTTATACAATATATCACGTCTATATTAGTTTACTGCTCTGGTGTTAAAATTTATTTCACAGAACCGTCATGCACTGATTTTAACGATCATTGTATATATGCAAAAGTTGACGTACCCGCTATAAATCATGTTGCGCAATGAACAACGTTGATGGCAATTTTTAAGATATGTTTCATCAAAATCCCACATCTTTCAAATCACACTATGTACATAAATTGTTGTTTCTATTTTTGTTAAAGGTAATGAGTATGTGTTAATACTTTCCATATAATGGTCAGTATTGAAAACAGAGGGTTGCTCGACGCAAGCTATAAGTAAAATAGAAGCTCTTTGAGGAGCTGTTTGATGCATGTTGAGTCTGTTGCCCGGCGTCTGATCTGGCTCCAAACTGTTTGTAATTGGAATAATAGTTTTAGCGTAAACACATTAATTGGGAAATGATAACGTATTCGCCACTGTATTAATAATACACCATTGTAAACGATACATGAACGTATCAGAAAAGGTTAACAAGTTTGAATGGATGAATCCAATTTTTATCAAGCAAATGATT
This sequence comes from Gari tellinella, assembly GCA_922989275.2. Lineage (NCBI taxonomy): Eukaryota > Metazoa > Mollusca > Bivalvia > Cardiida > Psammobiidae > Gari > Gari tellinella. The sequence continues at coordinate 56,949,452 of OV277866.1, forward strand.
TGCTGATATTGCAATAAATTATCCAGTATCATAGCAGTCATTGTAACAAGTCAAGCCGACTCCTGTCATTATTTGTTTGTGCATCGACATAGAACCAAGACATGACATTTATTCAATACTAGCTTAAGCCTAATTGACAAATCTAAATTGTCTTAGTCTGACTGAGTAATGCTTAAGATATCGATATAGTAATTGTTGTGCATTAGTTTTACTATGTTTTGTCATTTGTTACATTTATGACAGAACAAATAAAGGTTTTTTTTTAAATTGAATTCAAGGATACCAATTTGATGTGATGGTAATCGTAGGTAACACTTGTGATAGGCTGTTTTTGTTTTGTTTTACGGCATCAACTGATGCGGGGTGTATTAATATATTGGTTGACCTGTCAAATCCGGCGTGTGTAACAAGGTTAACCAGATTTTACCGTTTCGTCTAGCATCACCTTCGCTTCCAAGAACGATTTGATATTTATGTTATTGTTGCTACGGATCTTTTGACATTGACCATGACCTTTTCCGACTTAGAGGCAAGCATTCCACTGCCATGGCGCCATGCGTTTATTTAACCCTTTCACTCTCAATGATGCTTAAAAAGTATTTGCAAACAGTTTGGGTCCTGATCAGATGCCGCCTAACGCGGCGTCTGATCAGGACCCAAACTGTTTGACACTCTTTATTGACATCTCTTAAGTCATACAACCTTAAATCTAACTTTGAAACGTGTATCGCAGACAACAATACTGACGCAGACGACAATATAACGGTGAAGGGGTAAAACTCCTCCCAATAAATTTGATCATGAAAGGATTGACACGCCTTGATCTCTTCGTAGGAGTATGGACTGGCATTGTTGTCAGTATATAATATTCATCTACGTATTTGGCGTCCATGACGGGTGGCTGCCTAAAATCGATTGATAAAGGGTGTTTTATTGTTTTCTTTTAGAATATAACAGTTGTACTTACAACTTTGCCTCAGGCTGCATTCGCCAGTGTCTTCATTTTATTCAAGATATATGTATAAACCCTAAAACCGAAATATACATTTAACATTTTAAACAATGCATATGAAATTGGATCATTTTAAAATATAGTAGTTCATATAAGAGTGCATGGTGTGCTACAACATGTAGTTGTTCGCAGCAGGTGCCCGTCTCGCGGCACGTAGTACATGTTCGACAAAATACATTGACAAAACACAACCTTGGCTATATTAACAGTGAATGTGTATGAGAAAATGCTAACTTGCAAACCAAATAAAAGAAACTATTTAAGTAAGTGTGTACATGTAATGGTTTGGATAGTTTGCTGTGTTTGCGTTCCAAAAGTATTGAATTTGACACATATTTTCAGTAAATAACGTTCTCTTGGCAGGTGTTACCATAGTAACCTACTAATATCTGCATGTGTTGTCGTTTACTTTCATTTTATAACACTAAAACATATGGTTATAGCAATTAAAGAGTGGTCTTGGTACCTTTTAAGCAATCCTGCTCAGTTACAAAGGAAGTTACAACATTAAAAAGTTGATAGTTTCGTTGCCATAGTTACCCCCATAGCAACCACAATCCCAAAGGTTTTCTTCCTTGAAAGTAAACAACATATGTGCTACTTGTTATTAGTGACCATATTAAAGTTCAGCATGAATGCATAGATATTCTAGCAGTCTTTAAAATATGCCAAAATCATGATTTCTTACTTTCAGCATATTAGCCCCTTAAGCTCGCACGTGCGTACCAATCGGGTGTAATGTTGGGTTGAATCCTACAATGTTATTTTATTGTCAATGTGTCATATTTCAACATACAAATGTCATTTTATCTGAAATATGTACAGTTTTCTCTGAAAAAGTCTATGAATTTGTCATATTTTACTCACCAAAAACACTGGTTTTAGGCGAAAATCTTGTTTGCGCGTTGCCATGGCAACCGGATACCGAAAGTAAATTTTCGAGGTATTTTTTTTCCATTTCATGGAGAGAGGTACAAATGGTGTAAGTTTCATGCAAATCGGTAACTATGCGTGCCGCAATGTGGTTGATGGTTACAGAGAATTGCTATTTAAACATGGGTTAGACTACATTAGATGCTCGAATTGTTTATTTGAAGTTTAATGGAAGCGAGGATTATGGAATTTCTTCTTCACAGATACCCGACAGATGACTGCTACATGTAAACACAGGCGTGACTGTACAGTGGATAAAACGTTATTCTTTCCTAATAAACGCGTTAACCCTAAAACTATTATTTCCATTGCAAACAGTTTGGAGCCAGATCAGACGCCGGGTAACCCGGCGTCTGATCAGGCTCCAAACTGTTTGCCAATCAGATGAAAATAAAAAGTCAGAATTGTCGAAAAGTTTTTTTTTCTGGGTTTTAATGGTATGCCTTTACGTTTCGTTTGCGTTTAAACGGGACAAAATAACGTTTTCTCCACCGTACCCGACAGAATGATGACTGCTTAACACAGGCGTGACTGTATATGGATCCGACCTTCATTAATTTATTTGTTTAACCATCCAAACCGTATTTGATTCTCGGTTTGTCTGAGAGATAAGTTAATCTTCGGATGACCCGCCAAACTGCCGACATACTTATCGACTTGCAACATGAAGCAGACAATTGTATTATCTTTTTATATTTCACCCCCTTCACTACCTTCCCCTGTACCCCACTGTCATTTGAAAAGAGTTTGGATTCAGATCAGACGTCGAGTAACTCAACGTCTTATCAGAAACCAAACTGTTTGCAACTCATATACACATTTTTTTAATTTAAATTTAAGAACAATAAATTTAAGACATAAAGGCAGACGACAACGTTTTAACCAGACGATAATATTCCAAGAAGGCGTTAGTGGCGATGGAACTCATTAAATTAGGACAGATAATTAGCCAACCGTAAAACTCCGTTAGTCTCTCGTCATCCACTACTTCTTTTTTCCATGAATACGCTATCTCGTCCAGTTTAAACCAAGCAAACAAACTACAAACGCATCGGAATAAAATGTAAAAATGACAACTTCTTGACATTTCTGATTATTCATTCTAATTTGAGTGGCAAACACTTTGGAGTCAGATTAGACGCCGGATAACCCTTGTTAATAACTGTATCCAACAGTTTGAAAAACACAGAGATGTTTTAGCATACATTGTACACGCATTTTGGAACGAATTCCGTTTTCTTCACTGTAAATACTTGTGTGTTTAACGGGCATGTTAGATACGATGAACTTGGCATTGAAGCTAGTGTACAGCTCCATACAGAACAAAAGTGAAACAGAAATCTTCTAAAGGAGATTTCTGTTTCACTTTTGTTCTGCAAGCAGTCCACAATCTGCAGAGGTATACATGTATGCGTCTTCAAATAGTTACATTTAACACACAGTTTAATGTTTTCGAAACCTAAACAACTAGAAATATATTCTTAGTAAAGAAGTTCTGACAGATTAATATTTTCGGGACGATTGTCCGAAGCATACAATGAGAGAAACACGCATTTTTTTAATTATATAAATGATATATTTCCTAATCATTTGTTCTAGTTAAACCTATATATCTAGTTAGAATGTGAACAATTGTTTGATTAGCAGTTACAAGGTCAATGAGAGATTTATATTACGTCGCACTAATTCGTGACGTCATTTCTTCGTTCTCAGCTTGTTACAGTATACCATCATACGTAACTGTCGTTAATATCAATACATCTTTAACCCTTTCATCTATAGAAACGCCTTTTAGCACATTCAGTTTATTCTACCGCTGAAGAAAATAGTTCCAATTTATGCAGTCATGAATATGTTTCATAAGGAATATTCTCCCAACTCTAGCAGGTTGTAGCTTAAATCAGGCTGAAAGTAAAGCAGAATGTCGTTAATATAAATAAATATTGTCTGCTTATATTTTAAACAAAGGATTTTATTTTATTTGTACAAACAGTTTTGATCCAGATCAGACGCCTGAGCAGGATCCAAACTGTTAAATACTCGTTTCGATATTTTCAAGTCATTTTAGATTCAATCATTTTTGAAACGAACTTACATAAAACAATATTGAAACAGACGACACTATAGCGGTGAAGGGGTAAAATCCTTATGACTAATTTTGCGCCGAAATGGTTAAACTAACAATCAATAAATTCTGCTCGTTATTTTCAGTTCCAGGCAAGATTTAGACAAGCCACCGTTATTCCACGCTTAAAACAAGCAATTTAAAAATAAATCCGTATTCTAAGAGGATTGAAGAAAATCCGTCCAAAATAACATTAGAAAAACAAATTAAAGCGAGTAAATTGAATCCAATTTAGCGATTCGGGTTAGAAAAGCCTTCCCCTGTTGTTTAATTAAGTTCTCTGAAATTCCCCTACTGCTAGCGTTAGTGTACATGTACTTTCTTGTCTATATATAGAATTAAGAAGCTGTTTCAATGTCTATCTTGAAAGAAATCTCCCGTTTACTTCTATAATATATAACGCTTTAATTACCTGCATTGTATATGTACGAGTTCACAGTCAGTTCAGGTTTAATTTGATAGTAAATGTTCGTGCGAATATGTGTGACCTCGTTGCACTGTTTCATGGCATGTTACATTAATTCAAGTATACTGCTATATTTGCTTAAATATGAATTACATAATGTACATGCATACACAATAGTTTGATTCTAAGGTACATGCACATTGTTTATAATTATCTTATAGCTAATTATTAACTATCATCATTATTATCATTAATGTAATAATTATAATAATGAAAATGGGCTTTTGAAATGGGCTCTAAACTGTATTACACCAAAATTAAAAAATCTACTACAGCTTGAAAAACATCATTTTCTGCGTCCCACTGCATTGCGTTTAGCTTAATTTAACCCGGTGCGGTGGCAAAGTCGCATAAAGTCGACGCGGCGTCTGATCAGGATCCCAACTGTTTGACATTCATATCAATATTTCTGGAGCCATACTACCTTGCATCTTACTATGAAATGATCTTGCAGACGACAATATTGAAGCAGACGACAATATCGCATTAAAGGGTTAAAAATCTCACGACTAGTTTGGCATTGAAAGGGTTAAACGGTTTCAGAGAACATATCTTACAGTTCTGTTAGAAAAAACTTCCTGAGTCTCAAACAGGTTTGGTTTGGATGAAACGCCGAATTATAAGGCCTTTCCATCTGGAGCCAAACCATTTCACACAATTAATGCCAAACAAACACAAAGTATCACACTAGTAGTTGGCCAGACATATGTTTACTCCTCTCAGCTTGAGTTCAGTCACGGAATAAACTTGTAAAAGAAGTTAGATTTTTCTCTCAAGCAATTTCTAGGTTTTCTAACGAACGAGATTTCCATGCGAAAAAACTTAATAATGTGTCTTAAAGTGAAGATTAAAAGGAGATATTTTAAATGGTGTAACGCCATCTAAAAGATTAAATAATCATTAAAAACCATTTAATTAGTGTTATATCAAATCAAAGCGAACAGATCATTGTAACAAAATTGTTTTGATATATTTACCAATTACCCCGTAAATACGCCGTTTACGCTGTTAATTTATTACTTCACTGAAGAAAATAGTTTAAATTTATACTATCTTGAAAGCGTACTTGTACATGTACCATACAATAATTCGTATATACCAGCAGATGGTAGCTTAAAGAATGGTGAACGTAAAGCAAACTGTTCCTTAAGGAGTATTCTGTTTGATTGTGTGCATGCTCTAAGCAACCGAATATGTCTTCAATACCGAAAACACGCAAAACAGGTATTTTCAGTTGAAACTTATGGAACAACGTCACATCTTTGTCAATGTGCCATTGCCACGTAAGGGTGGTCCAACCGAGATTAAATATAGCACGGACAAGAAGTTATTATTTCCAAATAAACACATTTATGCTTGAACATTACTTCAACTGTACATATACCAGGCAAAAAAAGAAACGTCCACAATGTTAAGGTGTGTGCCTTTTAGCAAGTTGTATTCAACATATACAAATAAATATATCTACAGATAAAACAATTACATTCTCGTCTGGAAACAATCTGGTTTTATGAATTTAACGCTGTCTGTAGAAATTGACCTGATAACACCCCTGATCACTTGTTGGGACATTATTCGCCACTCCTGACGGATTGCTAGCCACATTTACTCTAACGTCGAAACGCCGTGACGTAAACTTGCATTACGTCACACCTATTCCCAAATATGCTCTATGGGTGCCAAGTCCGGAGATCAATGAAGCGTTTCGATGTTGTTGGCATCTAAAAGGTCGATGGTTGCGATTGCGACATAAGGGCGGGCATTATCTTGTTGAAACGCGCATCTGATATGACCCTGACCGGCTTGACGTTGAAATTTATTCCTAAGTAACGTTACAGACTTATTCCTAAGTAACATGAACCGACTTCTGAAGTTCTGAAGTAGTTAAGGCGTGTGTACATATCACCAGATGTTGACAAAAGTCTTGGGCGTCTAGACCTTGGTACATGTATGTCATCGATACTTCCGTTTTGTTTGGAAAAATGGAAATAACGTCGTTGTTGACTGACGTAGCATTGACGTCAACAACTCATGAACTGTTACGAATAAGTTATTTTAATTATATTATTTCAAATGTATTAATGACATAAAGCTTCTAATCTAAACCGCTGTCAGAGATGGTTGATATTTCTTGTTGAAATGTTGCATATACCTGCAACACGACGGATACTGATGCCGGCTTTCAACGTCCCGATGGCTCGGTTACGTTCTTCTAGCGACAATCGAGGCAAAATATTACCGCATTACATCGCATATGAACATTTAATGTGATGGCTATGTGCAGAGTAAGATGTTTCTTGCATTATTTTCTCGAACTACATGTGCAGTACAGTTTGTGCACTTCCAGGCAATTTGACCGCCACTCTAAAGACTCAAATAGCACACAACGTCGGTTAGCAAGAATTGCGGGCCAAATTTATCAAATCGAAAATTAACATTGTTGTTTTTCTTCAGAAAAAGGATGTCTTAATTAGTGAAAGAAATAATTAGTGAAATATATACAGTATTTATTAAGATCTGGTGAAATGAAATAATTGTAGTTTTCTATATTTTATTGCATTGCGTTTGCGTTTCATATGCGTTATAACGGGAAAGAATATCGTATTCTCAACTGTGTGTCGGGAAGAACATTATATAATTGAAAGACGACTAGTTGCTGCATTGCTCTAGGGATACAGAGATGTGAAACAGTCAAATCCGGATCAAACGTCATGCTATTCAGCGTCTTGACACAATCGGATAAATCTTAATTTTCTGGAACAGCCGGGACACTGCCTCTGTGAATAAAATTGTTTAAGCATTATAACAAATCGTATGTTTAGGATGCAAAGTATTTCAAATGTGTATGTCTTTCAAAATGCCGATAGTTAGATGGCGAAATATTCGGTTTTTGACTTGGATCAAACATTTTTCGCAAATACACGTCGATAAGCACTTAACGTGACAAGGGTGTTTACGACAAATCCGGAAACAGTTTCCTCTGATTTCAGGCAAATTAGTTCTCCACAAAAGTCGATACGCCTCATTCAGGAAAATGCCACATTATATAAATCGCTTACAGAAATAAGCAGTATAATATCCTGTTATGATGATTGAAAGGATTAGCGACGACAGCTACCCAACCCACGGAATACAAATTCTGAATAGGATTTTTTATAGTCAGTAAGAAAACCCTTTGTTACAATGCTCTTGTTGGCCCGATAACAGTAAGAAGCAATAATAGGCTGGTCAATAAGACTTCAATGTGTTCGATAAACAGAATGTTAGAACATTAGCCGCGACTAATTGGCAGCCGATTTCCATTAACCCTTTTATCGTCAAAATCGTCTAAAGTCGAATTTGCAAACAGTTTGTATCCTGATCAGACGCCGCGTAACGCGGCGTCTGATGAGGATGAAAACTGTTTGACACTCGTTTCGATCTTTTTTTTGTCGTACTCTCTTAAATCTAACCTTGAAATGATATTGCAGACTACAATATTGAAGCAGACGACACAATAACGATGTAGGGGTAAAAACTCAAATACAATTTGACGCCGAAAGGGTTAACCGATTTGCTGTCAAAGTATCGCTTGCTTCAAATTGTCGTCTGCATAGTTTCCATGCTTAGATATTAGTTACATGTATTTCTCAAATGGAAGTGATGACACTTACATAAAATTTGGATCGTTAACTGACGCCAGGTACCCCGCACCAGACCAGGGTGTAATAACAATGGAAAATTTGACAGATTAAGGCTAAACGGCAACTGATATCAATGACCCTTTTGCGTCGATGCTTCATTGAATGTGTACACATATAACTTTAACAGCAATTGTCAATAAGGTCAACCTTTAAAACGAAAGTTCCTACATGTTTTATCTCTTCCATTGTCTTTTACTCTATCAACCGCTGATACATTGCAGCGGAAGTTATGAGATGAAACGAAATGCAAACGCAGTGGAATAAGATTTAGAAATTTACAGCTTATTTCAAATGTTAATCATTCATTTAGTTATGAGGTTGTTAAGAGTCTGAAGTCATACATGTCTTAGATGCCGGGGTATCCAGCGTCTGTTCTGGGCAATAAACTGTTTGTGATGTAAAATATAGTTTAAGCATATACATGTACGTTTATTGGAACAGAATAACGTAATCTATACGTACAACATCGTGTGTGCGTATATTGTGGCTCAAGTTAATCTGTTCCTCGTGTTTTCATGTAAATCATGAACTGACAGAAATGAAAGAAATTTGAAATTGGAATTTGAAGGTACTGGGAAAGAATATCGGTACATGTACCAGTGTAAACTAGTTATAATAAGACGCCGCGTCAAAAAACCCTCTAAATCGGAACTTCTAAATACCGGAATTCTCTCTAAACCGGACAAAAACGTTGGTCCGTTTCCAACCCTCCTTAATGTTAACCCATTACACCATAAATATGCAGTTTACTCCTTTGTACTACTATTTTCTATATTCTATAGCAGATGACACATTAAAGTAGGTTGAAAGTAAAGCAGACTGCGCCTTAAGGCGCATTCTGCTTTACTTTCAACCTGCTTTAAGTGATAAGCTATTTTCCATACTAGAAACAATATATGGGTTAAAACCCCTCTAAACCGGAAACCCTTCTAAACCGGACATTAATATTGTCCCCACACATGTCCGGTTTAGAGGGGTTTCACTGTACTGGCAGAGTCGCCTATGAACGTGTGAAAAACCTAGTACAGTGGAGAATCTGTTATTCTTTCCCAATAAACGCGTTTACGCTAAAACTATTATTTGCAGTGCAAACAGTTTGGAGTCAAGATAAACAAAAATTATCAGAATTGTCCAAAAGTTGTTCTTTTCTTCATTTTAGTGCTTTGCGTTTGCGTACGTTTGCGTTTAAACGGGAAAGAATAACAGATTCTCCACTGTAACGGTTTGGACAGTGGAATCAAAATACTACACTATTTTCTGCAACAATGCCATATACAGTGTTTCCTCCCTACAACGACCCTCATAACAACGATGTTTGCCGCTGTTTCCAAAACAAGACAATTATGTCTAACGCTTTACTGCTGCAATATCGTCTGCTTAAAATTTATGTCTGCTGTTTATTTTCAAATTTACATATTAGTGGATATTTTGATATAAGAAGTATAATGATGAGTGACACATAGCTTGAAACCAGATTACATATGGAACGGTTTTGCTAGAGCTATTATGAATAACTGATTCTTCATACAATACAAATAAGCGTCATATTTATTAGGGTATGCTGCCAAATACTGAACGTTTTCACACTTGACACCTTTTGATAATCCAATCCTATATCCAAATAAGTCTAATCAAAGTTTTACTATTTAAAGACGGTTTTACAGTAACAACAAATTGCAGAATTACAAATGGTGCAGAGACCCTGATGAGCCCTCTGATCTGGGTCTATACTTTTTATGTGATGTTTATGACCAGTAAAATCGTTCCTAAGGTTGAACGTGTTAAAGCGACTCTCAACCAGATGGTCTTTTTGCAAAAATAAAATAAAATACTCAAATAAAACCAAATGTGTAGCATTATCGTGCATCTGGCATTAGAAAGTATAATAAGTCTAAAACAAGTCTTGAAAGGTCTTCAAATCTTAGTTTTTTAGATACTTTCCATCGTTTTATACGTGGGCAGCGAAAGACGCAATTATAATTGATAACAGACTCACAAGCCGAATTATGTACTCTCCATCGCTACATACTGAAGTACGTTAAATCGATCCCAGATATATAAAACGTCCGGTGGCTCAGTGGGCTAAATGTTTTCTTTTTTTGCCGTTCTGTCCCACCAGAATCCCACCAGAGCTCAATATTTTATTTTATTGAAATTCATTTTTTTTAAACAGAATGTATTACCTTAAACTAATTCTTACCCGTTTATATACGCACTTGACATATATTTACAAATTACTATTTTTAATGCTAAATCTCGAGTCTCTTTAAAGTCATGTCTCCTTCCAGAAGTGGTTCTGTTGTGACATATTTAGTTCTGAGACAAGATTAACCATTTCGATTATACAAACAAGTGGTTATTGTTCTTAATATTGACAGCAAATACAGGGTAATCATTGTATACTGCTGCCATGATAATGCTTCAGTGAAATGGATTTTTGTCTTACCAAATAAACGCGTTTGTGATTAACTTTCATTTCCATTGCAAACAGATTGGAGCCTGAACAGGCTTCAACTGTTTTGCAAGTCAGATATGAATAATTGATCAACATCTTTAAAACGATATTATTTTCTTCATTTTATTGTATTGCGATTGTGTTTATCTTTGTTTGATCGGACAATAATAACTTCTTCCTCACCTTACCAAAGATACAGTGGAGAATCTGTTATTCTTTCCCAATAAACGCGTTTACGCTAAAACTATTATTTGCAGTGCAAACAGTTTGGATCCAGATCAGACGCCGGGTAACCCGGCGTCTGATCAGGCTCCAAACTGTTTGCCACCAAGATAAACAAGAATTATAAGAATTGTCCAAAAGTTGTTCTTTTTTACGTTTTAGTGCTTTGCGTTTGCGTACGTTTGCGTTTAAACGGGAAAGAATAACAGATTCTCCACTGTAGCCCATGTAAAGTCAGAAAATAAGTCATCGACCAGGAAGTGAACCATATAAATTAGACACGAGTAGTTACTGCCATGGTGTTCGGACACCTACTCAATTAGTCAGAGTGGTATATGGCAACGGCTGAACGCTTGTGCTTGCCAAATCCAGAAACGTTCTTGCAGACCTTCAAGCAAATTAGCTTCTTACAAAAGTCGATACGCGTTATTCAGGAAAAGACCAAGAGATATACATCGTTTACGGAAAATAGCAATACAATTTCCTGTTCCGATAATGCAAAAGATTACCACAGACAGCGAGCCAATACACGGAATACAAAACATCCCTAGGAAACCAATTGGACCGGATTTCTTGCAGTCGTCATGCCTTCCCTGCCTGTTTGTTATAAGAAAATGACCCAGTATGACTGAACATCAATCACAATTCTTTCTTGAAGAAATAACGCTGATATGTGTATATGTCCATGCTTGGTATATGTATCGGTAGAAATAAAAAAAACTCTAGCAGTGAAGAAAACCAGTGCTACTATGTTTAAACCAACAGAAACTCAGACTCAAGGTAATTACAGTGGATAATCTGTTATTCTTTCCCGTTTAAATGCAAACGTACGCAAACGCAAAGCACTAACACGTAGAAAAGAACACATTTTGGACAATTCTGATAATTCTTGTTTATCTTGGTGGCAAACAGTTTGGAGCCTGATCAGACGCCGGGTTACCCGGCGTCTGATCTGGCTCCAAACTGTTTGCACTGCAAATAATAGTTTTAGCGTAAACGCGTTTATTGGGAAAGAATAACACATTCTCCACTGTAAGTATAAAAGATGACAGATGTGAGAAGAACTTTGTACATGTAAATTGTATGTAATCTGGAGTGGAAGACGATTTGAAGCCTGATCAGAGGCAGGATTCTGGCTCAAAATTAATTGCAACGGACATAATGGGTTCGCAAAATTGCGTTGATTTGAAAATAATAACGCATTTGCCCTATGTTATGTGCTAAACCCATGTTAGGTGGGAAATGAAAAGGAACATTGAATGGATAGTGTTTTAGTGTATGCAGATATTCATGTTTCTTTATTGAGCAGCGACAGGGCACATGCTCTACAGAAATCTGAGAGACACGAGTTAAGAACGTTTGTTTACATCTTGTAACGTTTTAGGGTTAAGTTAATTATCCATAGATATCCAATTTATCAGAAACATGTAGTAGCTTAAAGCAGTAGGCTGAAAGTAAAGTGAAGCTCGTCTGAATGTGTATTCTGCTTTACTTTCAAAACGGTTAAACACAAAATAATAGTTTCAAATATAGTAAATCGGAGATGTATTGCCCATAAAGGGACACACTTGTGTTTAACGTTCACTTAATTGACGAAGCAGTGTCCGTTACGGTAGTGCGTATCAGATTTAACCCAATGCAAAATAGATTGTCTGATAATAATTATTTTCTGATACCTGTCACGCATTTGCTACATACATTAAACTTTTCTCTGCCATTCATCGAAATAGTATCGTATCCGTTTTATTTTTCTCAAATTTAAAAGTTACGTAATTTGAATCACAAATGGTGTCAACTAATTTAGATCTTGATCAAATGGAAGCCGCATTACGCGAAGTTTGATCAGGATCCAAAATATTTTCAAATAATTGTTGTACTCGGGATAAGACAGTGCAGACTATTCATGGTGAAATACAGTGTGATGTCGCAATTAAATAATTTCAATAACCTCAATTTCCTTTTTGGAATAATATAATCATTACAAAACTTTCGACATCCTGTTTACAGTTGCAGAGCTCTAAGAATTAATATTTTCTTTTTTGGGACCATAACAATTATATTAATAGCTGCTTAACGTGTATTTGACGTGTTTATAGCTAAAGGAAAATTACGTATATACATCCATTGTTTTTTATTGTTTCAATGGTTGTAGACATGTATTATGATACGTTCGCCACTTTTGGTTGCCCCACTAGTTACCATTTTCGTTCAAAACGGCGCTTTCCTAAAGTCTTTGGAAGTTTATTCCAATGGCTTTTCTCAAGGAAACACTACATTTTATTTTTTATAAAAGCCACCACTACAGTGTAACTGGAACGCTTGAATAGAATAACCACAATATTACTTTGATAGTTTACGTGTTCCGAAAGAGAGCATGCTAAATAATGTCCGTAAGAATGCATATAATGCTGCGTTTACATTCAGCCACGATGGCTACGATGGCCACGATTTAGAAAAAGCGCAGAGCTTCACGATTTATTTTCTTATTCTACGCTATATCACGCTTTCTTACGCTCTCTGCACGTCTTGTTATCTCCTTTAGCGGTTTGTTACGAACCCAACAAGATTCTTGTGAAGACCTGCCACGATGTCACCACGTTCTCTCAAGCTCTCTTACGGTAACCACGATACACTTTCACGTTTTCTCACGTTCTATTAAAATCTATCACGATAAAACCTTCTGTTAAGCTCTCCTGCGATTTATTGCAACGATTTCGCCAAGAGTAATGCGTTTTGAACACGACGTGGTATGAAAAGGAGGCATGGACCATCCACTCATTCTCTGGATGCTGGTGTCAAACTCTGATGACATTGGGATGACGCATCTGAAAATGCTTGGTGGAAAGCTTCACCTTATCAGGAACACCAACAACAACCTCTCATGAGACTTAAGAGGAACGAGCTAACGGTATGAATCCAAGATGGAAGAATATGCTGAACTGGCAGTTGTTATCTATACATGTACACCTAAAGTAACTCAAAGAAAGAAGAGTGGGCAACAGAAATAATGGCCAGAACAGGACAAGTTAGAAGAGAGCGGGGGTAGAAGGCCGAAGATAAGATATATATCTAGGACCTGCCAGGTTAGGCAATGGTTACGTATAAACAAAAGGCACGAATGGGGAAAAATATTAACTTAACTTTCGTAAATTACTATTGTGCCTGTGTATGATCATCCGTTGTTCTCAACAGGCGTAAAAACCTGTAAAAGCCACCCCATTCTGTCTAGAGAGACACTGACGTACCCATTCTCAATAGCTTTTTACTCAAACCAAACCATCAGATATAAGAGACGGGCCTTACATGGGAGTTCCATTGATTCTTTGAAGACATTATCAGCACAGTTTGCACAAGTTTTATCCGACTATTGGTAATCACCGAAACAAGATCAGGAAATGTATTAACAATACAGTGCTCCTTCTCTAAAACGACACCCGACTGGAGACACATAGTGTGTGTTGTTCGGACAGAGTTGTTATAGGGAGGGAAACTTAAGATTCTGGTTACATTTGCAAACAGCTTGGATCTCGATCAGACGCCGTGTTACACGACGTTTGATCAGGATTCAACCTTTATGTCACTCGTCATTATTTGTATTCTATCAAAATATCCCATTTTTTGTTCTATTGAGGAAAAGAAGCAGACGACAATTTTAAGCAGACAAAATTACAGCAGTTAAAGCGCTTGAAATACGGTAAATGTCTTGTTTATAAAACAACTGTGGTAAGTTCCATTGTAAAGAGGGAGTCGCTATTGCGAGTGTCGTTGTAGGGAGGGAGAAATATACATTGACTTAATAAAACAAACTTAAAGAATCGCCTTTCAATGTTAACAAGATCCCCTACGTTTGGGCTTCACGATTTGATGCGTTCTGTTAAGTTATGTTAAGCTCTGTTGAGCTGTACTGCGCCCTGATAAGATTCCAACGTTCTCTCACGCTCTCCCAAGATATAAAACCAATCGGGACCATCGTGGCAAATTTTTTGACAGTCAAAAATTTGGCCACGATCCTTGCGCTCTCCACGATTCCTCCAAGCTCCCTCACGATCACCAAAATTCGATCCCACGACCCCCTGCGCTCGCCACGATTCTGTCAATCGTGGCCATCGCAGCAATCGTGACTAAGTGTAAACGCAGCATTAGAGTCCAATTCGCGAGCGCAAATCGGGTTCACGAAGCCTCCGATTTGGCCCTGTAAAAAATATTTATTTCCAAAAAAGATTTTTATCTTTATTTTCTGTTTATTTGTCAATATCAGATACTAATACTCCATAATATACACACAAACGACTTAAAGTCAAGTTTTGACAATTTTATTGTTTCTTGTAAATGAACCAAGAGGCCAAAAAAGACCAAAAAGCAGATTTTTGGTACAATTCTCGGTATAAATCCTAAAAATATACTATGAAGGCACGCATGCGACACTTCAAAATTTGGATATGTTCCTTCAACTCAAATATCTATTGTGTACTTAAAATATCTTTGTGTCGCATTAGTGCCTTCATTGTTTATTTCTATGATTTATACCCTGAATTGTACCAAAAATCTGCCTTTTTGGCCTGTTTTACAAGAAACTATAAAGTTGTCAAAACTTGAATCTGGCTTGAGTTTTATGTATATTATGAAGTATTGATATCTGAAATTATAGAAGACTAAGTGGAACGCAAATGCAATACATGAAACGGAAAAATGTTTCTTTTTATCTGAGTGGCAACAGTTAGAAGCCTTATAAGACGTTTGGGTACTCGGCGTCTGATCTTCCTCGAATCATTTTGTAGATAACATAATAGTTTTAGCATTAGTTCACAAGCTTATTGGGGACTATTAACGTCTACACTGCATTGATGTTTTTATAAATTCTAGAACATCTTTTGCAGTAATCGTTTAATACAAATAGATGGCAATCAGCAAAAATGCAAAGCATGTCTAGTCCCTACATGTTTATACCTGTTAACTGTGTACATTGTTTGCAAAGGTCAAACAAAGATAGACTGTTCTTCTACAGTGAAACATTGTTAGTATTTTCTTATGAAATGCCCTTGTTCTAAAGTATTGCCATATATCACTGATGTATGTAAACCTTACTCTGAATAAGTCTTTTTCTAATAAGGCTTATCATTGGTCGCCACTCAAAAGTTTGTAAATAATTTTTCTATTGAGCAATTTTTGAATTGTATTTGCAATTAGCCTTGTTTGCATCGTGAAAAGCAGAATAAGGTATGCCTCTTCTTCTTCTTCTTCTTCGGGTAGCGCGGCGTCTGGCCATTCTCCAAACCTTTCCCAGGCGCTACTCATATTGAAATCAATCGAATACATATTGCAAAATCTTTGTTTACATTTTATTGCAATGCGTTTGCGTATCTTTTTATTGAAACATACAAGAATATCGTCTTCTCCACGGTGCGAGGGATCCGAAAGTAAAGTTTATCGGCATATGTAGTATGCTGTATTACGCCCAAGGGACCACTTTTGTCTAATTGTATTTCAACAAGAGATGTGATTACGCGGCTTTTCTCTTATTCTTTTACTGCAGCGCGCAGATTGAATTACACATTGTCCACTGTATGATCAAGATCCAAACTATTTGTAACTGATAACGAACCTTCATTGCAATAGCAATAAGTGTATCTTTTAGGAATAAGTATCCATTTCCTGTGCAAAACATACAGCTATAAAAGAGTATGTTAATCGACCTCTTTGTGGTATCCGTACTATCATAGATGTTACAGTCTATAATTATACTGCCTTATTCTTTCCCTTTTAAACACAAACCTAAACGCAAATAAAATTAAACAAAATGTAGTTTTCTTTTAAGATTCATACTAATAGTCTGGTAGCAGATAAGGGTATTTTAGCTTAACCTTGCTTGGAGTTGTATAGAAAATGTTTTTGTGGGTTTTGGTAGAATAGACCCTCAGCATTTAGGATCCGATGTATGACCGCCGGTCATCCTTGAGCGTTTCCAGATATTCAAGATGGCGTCCAAGATGGCCGCCAGCATTTATCTGGCTAACTGTTAGGTTTGATTCAATAAGCTATAACGGAATTTTCAGCAAATTATAGTTCAATTTCATCTTTGATGACATAATCAAAGTTCAAAATAGAAATAAAAATAACCTATAATTCAAAATGGCGTCCAAAATGGCCGACAAAGACCATTTTTATGTGAAATAAAATGAAAATGACACTTTTTTCCCGTCGTGGTAATATAATTGTTCATAATTAATAAATAAAGCGTGAAAATATCAAGTTGGCAATTAACTCATTCATAAATGAATTATCAGAGACTGTCACCAGAATACAGTTTGCATAAAAACATACAGCTTAAGTTTACATTGAGTAAGTCCATGCATAACGATGTAAAATGACTAGCTGTTGGGTTTGATTGAAAATTTTCAGCAGATTATAGTTCACTTTCATAACGTTTGACATTATTTAAGTTCAAAATGGAAGTAATTATAATAATGCTTTATTCAAAATGGCGTCCAAAATGGCCGACAAAGTATTAAGGTGACGTCCAAGATGGTTGCGGAAGAAAAATGAAACTGCTGTCAGTTTTGATTAGGTAATTGTCAACTGTAAACAAGATTAAAAGTAGTTCAATACTTCTTCGATGTTTAAAAAAACAAACAGAGAAAAGTATACTGTTAATTTCAAAATGGCGTCAAAAATGGCCGACAAAATATGCAAAACAGATGCTTGTCTCTTCAATTTTATATAATAAGCAAAAAACAGAAAGTACCCACTTTTGTATTCTTAATTATCAGCGTCTCATACATAAACCTATCATTGTGGCTCAATAACTGGCACATTGTATTGAAAATGAAAAGGTTGATAACTCTTTCCGGAAAACAGTATTTTTTATTATAAACGTTCTCTACAGAGGAGATACAATCGTGCTCATATTCAGCCGCTAGAACATTTGCTTAAAGAAAATAAAATCACATTAGACTTGCATTCATCGCAATATTCACGGCGTTATCAAGGCTAGAAAGTCTTCAAATATCAAATTACCTCCCTTTGATTTGAAATAAGAATATACCTTGTGTGTTTCATTTTCGTTACATATGTCGTTTAATATAAATGTTCCACTGGAATACATTGTTGAACGTATGAACCCTAAACATCTCAAACAAAACTTGAGTTGAAGAAGTACTTCAAAAGATATGGAGCCTGAACATTTACTTAATGTAAAACAAATGTAAAAAGTGAGTATATAATCTATCCACCAAGCATACCATTCTTTTTAGCCTCTTTTTAAGACAAATGAGTGTTTTTAAGAATTAATTAGAATTATGAAATAACTGCTTTTGAAAGATTAGTCTTATGTTGATCTATCTTAATCATCGCCTTCTGCAGAAAAATCAAAATTTTAGGTTAATTCAAGTTTGAGTCACCATTGATGTTTGTGTTTTGAACATAAATTATATGATTCGTTTTCTAAATGGCAATCAGAATGGCTGCCAAAGTCAGCGTTTTTGTTTTGTTTGTTTTTCAAGAAGTAATATTATGTGAGATGTAATATAAATTGGATACTATTCCTGGTTCTGCATGTATTGTGAATTTGAAAATGAGTATGTCGCACACAGCAACCTATGTAAAGGAGTTAATAAACATATTGGTGTCGATATATACAATGTAGTACGTTTATAAATTAGCACTTGCATATTGTACTATTATATAAATGAATTTTCTTATTAGTAGGGAATAAAATTGCACACTGTAAATGATAATTAGAAACAAAAGGTCATGTCAGGTTTCTAACATAGCTTGCTATTAAGTTAGTTGTACTTGACATGATACTGCGTTTATTTCTCAACTGCTGTGGATGTCCTAGCAACTCGGGTAGGCTGAATGTGGCTAGAATGTCCTCAAACCTGATTTATATGCTCCTCTGACACGCAGGACCTGGTCATCTCTTCCATAGTCTAACCATGGCGATTTTGATCTCTTACTAAGTCTTACTAAGCGCAGAATGGTCCTCCTCGTTATTGAGTTGATGCATGAAGTGGCACGCCCCACCTGTCCATAACATCCCAAACGTTTATTTCTCATTACTTGTATCTGTGGGACCTCCTCGTCCTGTTTAACGCCACAGATCCAACTGATCACAGGCTCAATTTCTGCAAACTGTCTGCAAGTCTTCCGCAGACGACATTAATGAATATCCTCCATATTAAATGAAAAAAATAACAAACAGGTGTTGAACACTATTCTACGAGTCTCAAAGGATATACTTGTGCTAGGTCTTTCTTTGAAAATTCCTGTCCTGTGATTATGACAAGCTCGAATCCTCTTCTAGCAAACAACATGTTACATAAGCTTTCTAGACATCAAACGTAGCCCCATCGACACCTAACCGAGTAACTGGTCTTCCATCAAAAAGACGAGTTTAGTCCTGACGTCATAGGCATACAAAGTCTGCACTGCTTGTAATTGTACAATTAATGTCACATAACTACTGCAATTGAATTTTCTCCAATCTGACAGTCAGCACAGGAACATTCCCTACAGTCTCGAAGAAGACCAAGCCAATGACCACTCTGAGACCATGAGCCAAGTATTCTTCATGTTAACTCTCTGTCAACACGGTTTGATAACAACCTTCCATCCAGGTTTTTGGGTTACCCTGTCAGTGAATTTGTGATCACAGAAAATTGTGTACAGAAGCGCCAACGGAACACCTTTGCTAGACCCTTATGACAGAGTCTCGTACACTAGTAAAGCAGAACATCAAGCACTGGTACAGCAGAGGGTTGAGATCAAATACCTAATGCAAACCATACACAAAAACTTCTCGTAATACTGCCCGCTTCATGTAAGCGGTTTTCAAACTCTGTTTGACATGCAAATCGCATTCCTCAAAACAAAAGCTCATTCTTGGTATTGAATCTAAAGGCTTTCTCCAGATCAACAAAGGCCACATGCAGAGGTTTGATTTCGACCTTTTACTTGTGCTATAGATGGTACACGGTGAAGAACGAATCAATAGTACCTGTACCATTAACAACTCCAAACTACATGCATCAATGTTGATAATCTCACGCACAGAGGTATCTGTTTAATCGGTTCATTAACTTTATTGTCTGGTCCTTGAGCTTTACAACATGATAAGTGTCGCTCATGCGAGCTTGTTATTCACTTTTTTATTGTTTGAGGATGTAATTTGCCTCCCTGTCCTCAGATATCACACAATTACTGAAAATCGCATCAGTCAGTCGTCTTCAAATCTCAAACCCCTTGTACTCCGAAGCTGCTTTAATCATCTCGGCTATCACTCCTGATAGGCCAGCGGCTTTGCAATATATCATCATGTCAAGAGTTATGCACTTCTTATACAAGATGACCACTTTTGTAGTGACTGAATTTGACAGTAACTGTACCAAAGTTCTGTTTACTTTGGTAATTCAGGAGTAAAGATATGCATTTTTTTATATTAGAAATTATATGTGTGATGTCATTCTTTCTTATTCTAATCTATGGTTAAGCCAAAAGACTGTTATGTCAAGTGTCTGTGTAGCCATGTACTCATTCAGCAATATTTCAAAGATATGATGATTCTTTGCAGCAGTAGTACTAGCTTACAAACTCACAGAATACATGCTAAAAGGCTTGATGAAAAGGAATAATGAACATAGTTTTATACTGAAAGATACTGTACACAGTTATCTGGTTCAAGTAGGTGCCACCACATCCTCAGGAGACTTGCATCCCAAGAAGAATTATTGGTATCCATTCTACCAATTTATTTCCCTGTTCCTAAGAAGCTCACATGTAATTGAACTATTTAACAAGAAAGGTGACATGTGGTGACAAATATCTAAGTAATGCAAACACAGAACTTTATTTGTGTACGATAATTTTAGCATTCTTTGTTTAAAAAACAGTGAAATTTATATATTAAAGGTAGGTAATTGGGTTCTATGAACTAATTGATAATATTTGAGTTTTGACTTGACTAATTACTTTTCTGTTAATCTGAAATATTTATTGCATTTGACATGGATATGCATGAACTAATTTAATGTACACTTAAGCTGTATGGTTTTTATGTATACTCTATTCTGATGACAGTCTCTTATAATTCATTTATGAATTAATTAATCGCCAACTTGATCTTGTCATGCTTTATTATTAATTATGAACAATTATATTATCACGACGGGGAAAAAACTGGAGCAAATCGTAGCCTTGTAAAGTAACGCACTTACTTTGCATTTTATTTTACATAAAAAAGTACTTTGTCGGCCATTTTGGACGCCATTTTGAATTATAGATTATTTTTATTTCTATTTTGAACTTTAATTATGTCACAAAAGATAAAATTGAGCAATGATTTGCTGAACAATCTGTTAAAGCTTATTGAATCAAACCTAACAGTTAGCCAGATATATGCCGGCGGCCATCTTGGACGCCATCTTGAATATCTCAAAATGCTCAAGGATGACCGGCGGTCATACATCGGATCCTTGATGCTGAGGGTCTATTCTACCAAAAACCACAAAAACATTTTCTATACAACTCCAAGCAAGGTTAAACGTGTCCGCGGCCGGACTATAATGGTTTTAACTTGAGTGGCAACCAGCTTTGAGCCTCCTAAAACGTCGGGTTACCCAGCGTCTACACTTGCTCTAAAGTATTTACAACTGACATGTGGGTTTTGGCATCAACCTATTATTTTGCAAAGAATAACGTCTTCTCCACTGTAGAAGAAAGAGGGAATTCCGTGTCATTGTCCAACATATGTCCTTAGGCTTTGATTCTCTTTCAGACGTCACGCTAATTAATATGCCTCGCTATACAGTGGATACGACCTTATGAGTACGAAAAATCCAAACGAAACAAACGCAAAACAAGAAATTGTTGAAAATAACTATTCCTTGAATATTTGAATCTAAGAAGCATACAGTTTAAAGCTTACCAAATATCGACATTTACTCAAAACTATTTGCATTGATGATACTGTGTTTAGAATATTCGCGATTATTGAAAAACAGTATACGTCTCCTCAACTATACAATGTAAGACCAGTTGAAAATCTAGCGGCGGTCTGCATATTGACATTATGTTGTGGAATTCTTTCTAACCGTCATATGCGTATAGAATATAATCTTAATCCACTTAATTATAGCAACTAGTACACTGGAGAAAACGTTATTATTTCCCGTTTAAACGCAAACGTACGCAAACGCATATCAGTAAAACGTAGACAATGACAACTTATTGGCACTCCTGACCATTTATCTTAATCTGAGTGGCAAAAGGTTTGGAGCCTGATCAGACACCGGGTTACCCGGCATCTGATCTGGCTCCAAACTGTTTGTACTGGAAATAATAGTTTTACCGTAAACGCGTTTATTAGGAAAGAATAACGTTTTCTCCACTGTATTTGAGTCATTTATCAACGGTATACATCTCTAGAGTACACTTATCCCATGCAATCAGTGTTAACCCAGATCAGGTAGTTTTTGTAGGAGTCCTTAGATCAGGGTTTGCACTGTTCTTCATCTTTGCAATATTTTCTAAAACCAACTCTATATAGGCGAAATACCACTTTCATTTATTGTATTGTTGTATTGTCTATTCAAAGTTTCAGATGTAATTTAGTTAATCAGTATATTCGTCGCCTGTCAAGGATTCAAAATTATTGCGCTTTACTCGATACAACTGCACTTGACCCAGCCCATTGGCATTACATGTAACAAACATTTCAGTATAGTTCAGCGGTATTTGACCACGATCTTATTTGATTGACACCAATACTGTGTCAACATGACTTAAAATTTAGTTACATTACAATATTTCATGTTTGTATTGCCTCCTGCTGTTATTTCTACATATTGGACATTTTAAATGTAACAAGAGGTATCTTAAGGCAAAGGTCAAACAATTTGGATCCGAACAAGACACTATGTAAAGCGTTGTCCGATCTGTATCCAGTTATGCAAAGGTTAGTCTAGTCGTGCTGTGCGTCCTAAGGGTTAAGTCTAAAACTGGGAAATATAAGAACAAACCATTTTCAGTATTTCCTGGTAGGTTATAAACCTTTAAAGTTTATCGTGAAACTCAGCTTTACTGCCAACTTTAACTATTTCGCTGACAATAAATCGCTTGTTTGAATTTACCGGATGCAATTATATGCAAACTTTTTGAAGTTCTGTCTAGAGAAATATTTATGTGTGTGCCAAACAATATTGAAACTAGACAGAAGTCGTGTACGGCGTTGAAAAGATTAATAACATACAACGTGTACATGTATGCTCGAAGAAAATATTTACCGTGAAACGCCTCAAAACCGGACTTGTGTGAGCAAAACATGAATTTCCGTTTGAGAGGGGTTTCCGGTTTTTAATATATTACCCTATAGTTTGTTTGTAGTATGGAATATATCTGACTACCTAAGGCAGGTTCAGAGTAAAGCAGAATGCGACTTAAGGCGCATTCTGCTTTACTATCAACCCGCTTTATGTTAGAATACAGAAAAAAGATTTCTGATGAAATACAACAATAAATGTATACAGTGGTGTTATTTCCTACAGTTTATGAATGAACCAAAGGTTTAAAAACATATTTGTTGTGTCATGGGTTAAAATAAAGAAGGGTTGGAAACGGGACCAATCGTTTTCACCGGTTTAAAGAGAATTCTTGATTTTTTTTAGTTTCCGGTTTTGAGGGGTTCTACTGTATATGTAAATGTTCTGCTTTTCTGCTTTTTCTACTTGCTAAAATTCAAATATACGATATGCATGTTTGGAACAAGGAGTGAAAGCAATTTATAACGTCCGTCCCATGAGCATTTCATTGCAGACAATAAAAGACAAAAGGATAGCATTTGGACTTGAGATGAATATTTGGAGACGCATGTCTATTAAAATTGTCTGTGAAAGCACTTCTTTCACAAATATCGTCGAAACAAATCTTGTTTTGCGGTACGTGTATTGAATATATTAGACATACACATCACTATCTGGTCAATCTATCCACTATATACGTTTACCCTCATAGTTTAATAAGGTGATATTCTGTTACATGTAAGTGACAAAAGAGATTAAAATTGAATAAACATGGTGTGTCTGTAACTTTGTAACAAAGCGGTAACTTTGCCAAATTAAGGCAATTTGTGCAGTGAGAATACGTTATTTGCTAGTTTAAACGAACATTTCGCAAACCCAATGTAATAACATGTGAAAATTGACATCATTTTGGAAGTTCTGAATTCTCATTCTAATTTTAATCACTAAGAATTTTGAGCTTTGTATCCAGCGTCTGCTCTGACTCTTTTTTGAAAATTACAATAATTTCATGCAAGTTTACTGGGAAAAGAATATCACCTTCTCCACTATACGCATTGATCATGTTTAATTTGATGAGAAACCAAACAAGTTACACACCGTGCTTGAAAATGATCAAAACTGCTCTTGATAAGATAAATTATGTAATATTAAAAAGTCTTTAATTTTGCATTATGTTGCATTTCATATGCGTTTAGTTTCGATGAATCAGTCATGATTGCAACTATTTATGGCTTTTTATTGCATTTAAACTTTTCAGTCCTAGGGGCACCTCTTCACGTTTTTTTTATTAGATATATGTACATGTATGCAGTATATCTCATACAATAACTCTTGATACATGTATCATATCCTGGTCGAACTTGTTTTTCTACACCGTAACAGATGGCTGCTGAAAGAAACTAAGAGGACAAGTTAATATAGAAGCTTTCATTTTTATATTTAAAGCGGTAAGAATCACATATTTTAATAACTGAGAGCAAAAGTTACATGTAACCGTTTGATTGCCGTATTAATAGTACAATGGTTATTTGTAAAACAGAGTTTGACCAGACGTCACGTTACGCGGAGTCAGATCAAAATCCAAACTGTTTTACACTCATTAGTCATTTTTCCTAAACTTTAAGTTTGAGAAATGAAAGTATACCTCACTTATTGAAAAGCAGATGATATCGTGGCAGTAAAGTATGGCACTATGACAGTGAAAGTCTGAAAACGGATGGAATGGGACACAGTTACGTATCATCTCCCTGTACAATTTCTAAAAGCCACATTTTTTACAAAAACAAGAAACCACATTGATAGTTTCTACAGCTCAACGGCTCCGCCCATATCTCTGGGGATGATCACATTTGTCAGGCCTTGTTTCAGAAAGACTCCACAGCAACACTTTTAGTTATCCCTGTCAAATATAGTGTCAAATACGAATGTGATCAATTTTTGTCTTACTTTGGGATTTCGATATTATTAAATTGTCAATTCATATTTGTCATGTTGTCAGAGAAACACATGTCACTTCGATCCCAGTGCACCACGGGAAATTTAATTGGTACAGCGGAAAAAACTTTATTCTATTCAATACATCCTTATGTCCTAAACAATAAGTTTCACTGCAAGCCATTGAACCTGATCAGACGCCAGATAAACCGGTTTTCTGATCTGGTTCCAACCGTTTGTAGCATAGTCCGATAGTTTAACCCACTTTGTGTTGTGTAACCCAGGTTCATGGATCTGTTTTATAACAAGGCAAACGTTGCTGTCTAGCTTTTCGTTCCTAAAGTGTTCCCAGGCACGTCTCTATAAACCAGCATATCTATCTTCACCCCTACATCTTTCCAAGACCTGTACTTAACGTATCCCTACATCTTGCCAGTTCCAATTCAACCTCCATTCTCTCCAACAGAGTGCGCACGCTCGTTATAAACAGTCTGTAGGAACTCGAATGAATAACGCCAGAGCTACGAAACACATCCCAGCCACGTCCTAGCAACGTAATCAGGTGTAGTCTTGCGGTCTCTGGCTCCATAATATGGGAATCTATCCCCGGCGCATAACCAAATATATTAACCTAGTCGATTGACGTAACATCCGTCGTTATACAATGTGCATAACGGAAGCGTGGGATGACATGGAGTTGCCGTTTCCGGGATAAGGGGAGTTACCAAAGTCTTACTAATCAGTGACGTAGTTTGACCTTTTGTAATACCCCGCACATTCCAGAAGGCGTGACGTAGATTGAGTAATATTAAAATATAGTAACATAATGCTAAAAATAACCACTGAACAGATAAGATGTTTCTCCAGCATTTTCTGTTTGCTGCTATAAAGTAACTACGTTACACGTTTTGCCACGCAGATGAAAAGAACCCGTAATAAATTTTAAAGAGTTGTCATTTTCTACATTTTACTACATGTGCAATGCGGCCGTTATTCGTTTGGTTAAAACAGGAAAGAATAACGTATTTTCCACTGTAATTATACTAGTAGTTAAACCATTTTTTGTTGTGGAAAAGACCTAGTTCGTTTAAACTGATACTGCTAAGAAACGAGAATAAAGTAGAGAAAACTCATCTACGAGGTTAACTCTTCCAACACCAGTGACCTGTTTAAAACATACTCATTACATTTTAAAACAGTGTGCAGTCGGCTCCTATCAATCTACCCAGAATTCCAAGTAGACTGATTCATGTTTTGGTACCTAAAAGCTTCCACAAGGAACTAATATCCCACAAAAATACTTAGTGTTAAAAGAGTAAAGACAAAAGGCAGTTTGCAACTTTAAAGACATTTCAATTGACAACTTAAAGCAGGTTGAAACAAATGTATTGAGGCGCATGCTTACATGTATTTATTGTCAGCCTGCTTTTAGCTATCATCTTCTAGGATATAGAAACTATTTCATGTGCGCTATGTCTCAACATGTATATAGTGGAACTTTTTCTTCATTGGAGGAATGAATTAAAATAGTAAAATGCATATCTGCTTAAAGATAAACATAAAATAGAAAGTTCATCTGCAACTGGCGCCTTTATTGAGTTTTCTGTTCAGTTGTCGTGATACAGTAGAGAAGATGTTATTCTTTCCCAATAAACGCATTTACGACAAAACTATTAGTTTTATTGCAAACAGAGCCAGATCAGACGCCGTGCTTGCCACTGAGATAAAAAAAATAGTCAGAATTGTTAAATATTTATATTTTTCTACGTTTTATTGCGATGCGTTTGCGTTTAAACGGGAAAGACTAACGTTTTTGCCACTGTATAGTGAATACAGTAAAGTGGAGGAAACGTTATTTTTTCCCGTTTAAACGCAAACGAAACGCATTCGCATTGCAATATAAAGACGAAAATGACATTTTTTTTCACAATTCAGGCTGTTTATATGAATCTGAGTGGCAAATAGTTTGGAGCCTGATCAGACGCCGGGTAACCTGGCGTCTAATCTGGCTCCAAACTGTTTGTAATTAAAATAAACGTTTTAGCGTACAATATAAACGCGTTTATTGGGAAAGAATAACGTTTTCTCCACTGTAACTTAGCTGTCACGATGTCTCTCTGTCTCGTGTGTATTGATTTATCAGCACGATAGTTGTCGTGTCTCCATGATAGCATGTACTGTGCATAAAAAACATTAACCATTGCATGATAACTGGATCATGGTAATAGAACACGATTACGCAGTGTAGCTAGCTACAAGAAACCCCATCTAAACAGTGGAAAAAACGTTATTCTTTCCCGTTTAAACGAAACGAAACGCAAACGCAAAACACTGAAACGTAGAAAAGTGCAACTTTTGGACAATATTGATAATTCATGTTTATCTTGGTGGCAAACATTTTGGAGCCTGATCAGACGTCGGGTTACCCGGCGTCTGATATGGCTCCCAACTGTTTGCAATAGGAATAATAGTTTTAGCGTAAAAGCGTTTATTGGGAAAGAATAACGGTTTTTTCCACTGTAACGACCCGCATAAAAAGATATTGATTGAGAGTATAATTTCTCAGAAAAAAGAAGACTTGATTATTTCATATTACAATGACACGTTAATTGTTGGCGGATATTTTAATATAGTTATAGATATATATAAAGATATAAAAAAGAAACTGAAAACAGGCAACATACTGTAGCTGATAAGAATATACAAGACGATTTATTGCAACAAGCCCAACAGTCAAATAATACTAATAAATTACTGTCCAATAAACTACTAAAAGAATTGCATAACAACCAATCATAGTAAATAGGAAAATGAAAGTACAGCTATCAATTGGAAGAATGTACACAACATACCCTTCAACTTCTTAATCGATACCAAATGCGAGCTTTTCGATATAAATACCTATGCGAATTATACCAAACAACCAATGTTTGTATAAATGCAATCTAGAACATTCGAGCTTGTGTGACTTTTGTGCCATGAATAAATTTAGAAATATATTTAAACGAAAAACAAGTAAATTTGAATTTAGATTATATTTTAATATTACTAGGATATACGGAGTGGAGTAGTTCTTCAACTTGTATAACTACCATACTAATTTATGCAAACTATGTTATCTACAGAAATAAATATGTAAATTGTATACAATATCTGAAACAGGTTGGAAACATAGAGCGAATGATAGCAACGGCAAAAAACAGTTTTACAGCATAACGGTTAGTAAGACAAATTACAGTTGAACCTATAGATTGTAATGATCTTTTACAAACACATGGAGTAAAACACTATTCTTCTTCAGTTTTTTTCTACTCTCTTCCGCAACTTTTCTTTCCCCACTTTATAAATATCATTCATTGCTATACATAAATAGACAGAACATTTCCTTGTTAAAAAACTAATATGTGCTTTATCATAGTAATAATTCAGTGTGTGTCATGTATTTGTCTGTAAATGTATATTGAGAAATAAAACATTTCATAAATAAAATAAAATCCGGACCCAATAAACATCTAATCATCAACAAAGAAATATAAAATGCGCATAAGATGGATAACGGGCAACAGCAATACAGATAGGTCATTAAGTTGCCCTGCATTAAAGCTGCCATCTGTCTTAAACTACTGGGAAGTCATCTTTTTGTGATAAAAGATAAAACATCTCTCGGCCGAAATTTCCCCCGGAATTCGTTAGATTGTGAAGGTTTCAGTGTAGACCTTATTACAAGAACCCTTCGAAACTGAAATCTAACATTGTTTCCACCATCAATCTAGACTATGACTTGTAAACAAGCTATGGGAAAGGATGTTACATAAGATAGCTATATGTACACGTGTATAGAAACGTATCTCTTCTTTTACTATAAGACAGGTGAATACTACATGTACTCCTTTGACCAGGAAAATCAGCAAAACTGTCACAACCTTTGGCATTTGGGAGCAGTTTGTACTCAGCGCAATTTGTAAGATGTCGGCAATATGGTGCTGAATCATTTAATCCATCCATTGCCAATACTCCATTAGCTTTATGCGATTGTCGTCTAATTTTATTTTTCAAATTTTATTTATAGGTAATTTGATTTTGAAAATATAAACTGAATGTCACATAGTCTAGATCCTGATCAGACGCCGCGTTATGCGAAAATGTTTGCGAAACCCCATTATCCCCGGCGTCAGGCATTGAAAGGGTTACATGTATCTCTTTCATTCCCAAACGGTGCAAAGAGGCTTTACGCGGTGTTTGCTCAGGATCCAAACTGTTTTATACTCGTATCGACATTTCTTTTGATAGTCAAAACAGCTCTAAATCTGACTTTTTCAAATATTGCAGACGACACTTCCAATGCAGCTGGTATTTTGGCGGTATGAGGATTAAAGCAGACGATAAAACTTTGCAGTGAAAGAGTTAAAACGCATGAAAGAACTTTGTCACGGAAAGAACATCATAGCGCCTTTAACGTCTATCGTTACTTCCGCGTTTGTCGTTTACGACATTACACTTGACTAATTCCCACTTGCATCGACACAATATGTAAATTTTGTACATTGATGAGCACGGTTTTAGTTCATCATTGTCTTTTTTGCACGCAAAATTGCAATCCGTTTCAAGTTATATCTCAGTTCGAACCAATATTAAGCTTGTTTAAGATACGGCTGGGTTATCCGGGTTTATCGTTTTTTAATCCCCAATCATTTTAACGTAAGCGCATGATCTTAAACTTTGAAAATAGTTTAGGTCCAGATCAGAGGCCGATATACTCGGCCTTTGATCTGGGCCAAAACTGTTTGCTACCCACTATATGTATGTTTAGTTAAATGATATTACTGCGTAATAGTAAAATCAAATGCAGCCGATAGTTTTATAAGCAGAAGATAATGTCTTATGTTAAGTGTTTAGGTCACATTAAACTGATGACGTATGCAACGTTAAGTATGCTTACATTCTAAAGAGGGATTGGCTATGTACTACTCTGAGGTTAAATGGGTCTTTGATGTCTGTTACATGTAGTGATGCTAAGAATTATAATTATGTTTTATGAATATTCATCATTTACAGCAAAACGGATGTTTTATTAAAAATGCAATTTTAAAACCCACTAGAGCCGTTTAATAATTTGCCGTAAAATTAAAATCTTGGAATTCAGCACAATTATTACAAAAACAGCATGTTACATGATGACTTCAGTTTTAATTATGAGACAAGTTACAATGATGCTATCCCACATTATTACTGAACAAATCCCTTCGATCGTTTTAAACATAATCTCTAACATCCGATTATTAAATCCGAAACGCCTGACAACTACAAAACCACGTTTACAATAATAATGATAAAAACAATCCGGAACTTTTTACCCCTTTCATTGAAAGATACGTTCATTTTACCCTTGTTTTTAAATCAAATTTATTTTATGTGTGTTGCCAGTTGCCATACTCATGTCTTACCTTGGTGTAAAATATAGTACAGTGGATAAGGGGTTATTCTTTCCCCTTCAAACGAAACTAATACTAATACAATTGCAGTGCAATGAAGTGGAGAACATTTTCAATTTATAGACTCATTTGAACATGGATGTCAATCAATTCGGAACTAAACTGTGTGCAGCTGATGTCATTATTTTCGCAAAAACGCACCTTTTTGGAATGAATACATGTAGCAATATTCTCCACTTACATTGCGTATCGCCTGCTAAAAATAATACCATTCAAAAATTATAGTTTTAGTATGTTAACGACAAGTTTTTCATTTTTTCTCGTATTACTTTGGGTCTTATTAGGTCCTAAACTGTTCGGAATTTTAAATCCAAGGAATCTGCAAACTGAAGTAAAATTTATATTGATAGTAAAATGGTTACAATAGAGAATACTTTATTCTTTCCCTATGAACGCGTTGACGCTTAAACTATTATTTCCATTTCAATGAGTTTGGTGCCTGATCAGACGCCGGGAAACCCTGATTGCCTCTCAAATTACCATGAATAGAATTGTCAACAAATGTCATTTTCTACATTGTATAGCTATGTGTTTGCGTTTCGTTTGCGTTCAAACGGTATATAATAACGACTTCTCTACTGTATAGACTTATTTTGAGGGTTGCATAAAATAGCTTATTCTGTATAAAGTGTTTCAACGACTTGCACAATTAGTGACATTGTTAATATTTGTAGAATAAATGTAAATTTATACCATGAAAGAGACATGGAATAGCCGTTGATATGTAAATTACTTCCAAATATTAGGCAAAACAACGAGGAGATGGAATTTAAACGACTTAAATTCACACGTACATTTGGGTACATAAATAAACATGCCTTTCAACATCATTAATATTCCGTTTAAAGTCAACACGATTACCCAAGTATTTTAATAATTTGCATTTTCTTAACTATTCAAATGTTTACAGGCTCTATGGAAGATTGTGTTGATCTGATTTCAGCTATGTAATAGGTTCGGCCTGAAGTTTGTGGTTTACAGCTCTTGTCAAATAAGTCATTTTCGGTTTTAATATGTACGAAACGTAGTCACGACTGTCACATATTACCCGGCGTCTGATCTAACTTCAACGTGTTTGCAAATGACATACAGTGGAGAATCTGTAATTCTTTCCCGTTTAAACGAAACAAAACGCAAACGCAAAACACTAAAACGTAAACAAGTACATTTTTGGGACAATTTTGATAATTATTTTTATCTTGGTGGCAAACAGTTTGGAGCCTGATCAGACGCCGGGTTACCCGGCGTCTGATCTGGCTCCAAGCTGTTTGCAATGGAATTAATAGTTTAAGCGTAAACGCGTTTATTTGGAAAGAATAACGTGTTCTCCACTGTAACTGTTTTACCATAAACGCGTTTATTGGGGAACATCTCCATTGTACCCCCAACTATTCTCTAAGCAGTGTAATGGTTTACGACACACTGAAGCCTCGTAACATCATGTTTGTTCTGATATGTCTGACGCCCTAAGCGTAGTTCTCGTAATTCTTGTTTATCGGAAGGTTTCATGACGCAACACAGTCAAAGGCCTCTAATGCCTTAGTTTTCAGACGAAATTAGAAGTTTTAATGTCTTTCTCAACGATTTAGACTTTATGTTTTGTAGGTAGGCGCGTATAATTAGAAAATTTAAGCATTGTTTTACTTTCCAGTCCTTTGAATTTATTTTGCACATTTACAAACTGGTTCTATAAGCCGTAAGCAATTATGTACTTTTCAGTATTGCTTATGAACAGACGGTTGTCTCATTGAGCCCTAGTGACGCATATATTCGTCCTTTACCAAATGTGTACCTGTGTACCTGTGAAGAATATACTTGTCCCATGCAAACAGTGAATTCTCGGTATTGCTTTCCAGGTTGAAACACATTTGTTTCAAACTTACTGGGAGGTTTTGTTGGAAATGTTGATAGATTTTATCTACAAAACGTCAACAAGACTAAAATGCCAAGTGTGTTTTCGGATAATTGAAATATTGTATAGCTGTTCATACAGGACCTAGTTGATAAATTCTAAACGACATTTCCGCAGATACAAACATCATATAACAGTTCTACTGGAAACACAAGGTTTCCCTAATCTGAGGGATCCTACAGGAGCCCTCTGATCAGGAACTTCCCTGCTTGTCATTTTGCAATTAATAAAAAAACTACATTAAATAGTCTTAAATGGACCAGCCTTTATTGCAAACTTGAATTAGCCATTGGAAGTTCAGGGGATAATGAGTTAAACTGAATCTGTAATGTGTCATATTTGGTACGTTTTCGATGCTTTCAAGGAATTCCCTTTTATTCAGAACTTACAATTAACAAACATTCATTTCATTCTTATACTTTAAACTGATATAGATGTTACTTCATGTAAAGTGCTGGGACCGTTTCATAAAACTTCGTACGACAAAAACAATCGTAAGTCAAACGTTTAAAATCCATCTAATTTCTTTTTTCTCTATCAAATCCTGTCTTGTGACATCTCTTTGGAATCGTCTTTTCAAGACGATTCCAAAATGATGTCATAAGACAGGATTTGATGGAGAAATGAATAATAATTAATACTTTTATAATTTGACTTACGACAACATTTGTCGTACGAAGTTTTATTAAACGGGTCCCAGAAGTCTACTATAACTTTAAAATGATATTCAGACAGCATAAACAGTTAAAAATATCAACCCTAGCGACGAGTATACATGTATGTGTCATTTACAAACTGCGCATCTTGTCAAAACAGTACACTAAGTATATATCTAAGCAAACAGTGAAGACCCTTATCAGAGGGCATCTGTATGTGAGCCCTCTGATCAGAGTCTGCACCGTTTGTTATTATGCAATAATAAATAATCAACACTAGACTGGAGTGGGCCTTTTTCAGGAGTAAATGAATTACTACTATAAGACGAATGTAGCAGTTGAAGGATACCGTGTAAAACTACCACTTGTCGTTAATATAATCCACCTGTTGTGTGACAGGAATATCAAACAATTTGCAATATTTGTAACATTTATATCCTAAACAATATGTAAAATTGAATATAGATATACAGTTTAAATGAAACTAAACGCAAATACAAAACAGTAAAATTTAGAAAGTGACAAATTCTGACCATGAACCTTCATCGGATTAGCAAACAGTTTCAAGCCGGGTCAGATGTCGAGTTACTCGGCATCTGATCTACATGTAGCTTCGTATTGTTTTCATTGAACATTGCCTTTGCACAAACGCTTTTTCGGGAAACAAAATAACGCCTTCTCCGCTGCATTAAACAGTTTTCACTCTTACGCTCCCAATTGGCTGACAGGTCCTTGTCTCTTTTCCTGACTTGCAGAATTAAAGTAGTTGACACCTGTTGGACCTTGTTGTCAAGAGAAGGTGTTAATTAGAAAGTAAAGTTAACTAAATAATTCATCAGTGGTATTGTCGGTTTCACCAGACCAATACGTTTTTTTGAGGACAAAAACATTTTATTTACAAACAGTCTTCAGTGAAGGAATACGTTGTTTTTTCTAATAATAATGGAAACGCATTACAACGAAACTTTGAAAATGTTTTTGAAAACTACATTTTTTTAAATTAAAGTGGCAACGGATTGGGGTCTGATGCTAGACGTCGGCTCACAAAACTACGCCTTTCCAATATTTTTCTTTAATAAGATACTGTGTAACCCCTTCACTGTCTTACACCGTGTAAAATGGTTATTTGCAAATAGTTGGGATCCGGACCAGACGTCGCGTTCGGTAACTGCATTGTTTTACTATAGATGAAATTGACTGGAATATGGATCCGATTGTTGTGAAACTATTGGACAAAATACTATATTACGTGTCGTCTGATCAGGATTCAAACTCTTTTCAAATAACCATTGTACTCGGGGTAAGGCAGTAAAGGAATTCAGGTGGATCGCAAGCGGAAATCCAGTATCTCAAGTTCCGGAAATGCTCATGATTTTCACCTGATCTTTTTTTTCGACACGTGCTTAAACTAAAAAATTACATAAAGAACTGTTTGATATGTTTCAGTGTCTTCATTGATAGCACAGTTGGTAGAGTGAATGCCTAGAAACCCAACTATCCTAGATTCGAATTCCACTCGTTCCAAAACTCTTCCGATTTCATTGACTTGTCAGTCCATAACGCAGATAAGTGACAGGTTATGTTAAGTCTTCGTTTGTTAGAATCAATGTTCGCTATATAGCCTGTCCACTAACGTTTTGTCCAATAACGTTCTGACTCATATCATTATGTGGATGTATGGCCTATAAGACAGATGGCAGCTTAGCACACGACAAAGGTAGAGTACAAAACAAAGACCCTGAAGGAGCTTTCATTCACTGCTTTTCTCGTGCATTAAGCGGTCATCTGTCTTTAAAGATATACAAGCTACCATATTCAATGCTTATGGTAATATATCTGATTGTGTAATTTATTATCTGAATTTCTGGAAATCATGTATAAAAGGTAAAATCTAATGTAGATCTTTACTAAATTTTTGTCACTAGTAGATTTGAGTCATATCAATCTAATTAGACAAAATAAGTTCATGTTAAACAGTTAAAATTTTTTTCTAGTGATAATTTCATGAAATACATGTACTTTTATTTGGACTATATCTTATAATGTCTGTACAGTTTACTTGAATATATAGAATTATTGAGTTATAATATTTTATAAAAAGAAATTCCTGTTTATTTAAATTGGAAAGTTTCTCGAAAAAAAATGTCCTGTAAGAAAAAAACGGTGCTGTAATTTGTTTTCATTTAAACATTTGTTCACTGTCCATATGGTATGTTTCAATTTAATTAATGTTTCAATGACATTTGACACGAGATAAGCAGAACTGCGAACCGCCTTAAATTAAGACGAAAATTAAACAGGTACAAGCAAATTTTCCTCCCCACAACAGTACTCCCTCCGAACAAGACAAACAGTTTTGACTCCCATTGGGTGTTTTTGTAGAGAGGGGGCAATGAAGCCTGTTTCTTTATTTTGAAGTCATGTGACCACTTTAAAACAGATTGAAAGTAAAGCAGAATGCGCATTGAGACGCATTCTGCTCTACTTTCAGCCTGTTCGTGTATCTGCTAAGATAAACAAAATACATGTTACTATGTAAAAAGCGCAATTGTTTTCTTTAGTGTAAAAAAAAACAAAGCATAAAAGTACGTATCTATGTAAAAATGGGTTGGATAGGACTGAATAACGTATTCCTTACTGGTATTAGTACAACTACATCAGTTCTGAAAACCCTATGGAAATACTTATTTGAAGCTGAGACGAATGCCCTGTTTAGTATTGCTCTCTGATTGATCGAAACGTATACAGAACTAAACTGTGTGGCTTAGCAATTGTGAAAACGATCGATTTCTTCATTGAAATTCGGTAATTTAGTATTTCATTCCTCCCTGGGTACGCGTCAATAGTGAAAAGACTACTTAAGAGCGAACCGAACACGCTTCACTTATATGTGGAAATCAGTAGTGGTCCGAACAAACCTCAATTAATTCCAACTACAGTCCAACTTCGACATCTCGACTCGGTTATGTCGAACATATCCGTATTTCAAAGTTAAAACTAGGCTAAGCCACGTTTTAGCTTTGAAACACGAATATGGACGACTTTACATGTACCGAGCATGAAGTACTTAATGTACTTAACTCATGTATCGAAACATCGTTCATTTCGCGGTAAGCGAGTTCGAGATATCAACGTGCGACTGTATTTAGTAAATATTTGTTTAAGGTTCTATAGTGGAGAGGACGCTATTATTGAAATTAAATGCACAGCAGTTCAATGAAATGTTGAAAATGACAGTGTTTTACAAGATCGCACGATTTAGTTTTTATTTGACACCGGATTATTCGATATCTGGTCTGGCTCAAAACTGTTTTAAAAAGAAATAGGTGTTTTAGCACCTATACATTCCTTATGTAAGACAAGTGTAAACGCTATGCAATGTAATACATGTATGTTTTGAACTATCATATACAACCCTGCTTGCCAGTTACATTGTACTAACCGAGTACATTTCCCTGTGACCGGTACACTTGTCCTATGCAAATAGTGAATACTATGCTCAGGGCGCTTCTACAGGAACTCTCTGATTAGGGTATTGGCAGTTTGTCATTTCATAATATATAGTTTAAATAAAACCAATAGGTAAAAGTTAATAAGACACAAATGAAAACTGGAAATATAAATTTTAACCATTTTAACCTTAATTATTAATTGTTGTTCTTTATAATCCTTTTGAACTCTTCTAGTACAGGTATTTTGAACCAGTCTTCTGTTACATCTTTGATATAACAACACAAAAAATGGAAATATCAAACAGTGCAGACCCTGATCAGAGGAGCCCTTTGACCAGGGTATACATTGTTTGCATATCTAATCAGTATTCTCTACAAGGTACTGTACAGTATCGTTGAAAGGTTTAAAGTAAAATGTGGATGAGTCAAAGCTATGTGAAAAAGAGTGACTTCCCAAGCATATGATTTGCAAAGTTGTTAACGATGAGAAATATATTCATCCATTGAACCCTTAATGCGTTAAATGGACAATTCCGTTTTCCAATCAGAGCAATTCATGTTAAATATTTCAGGTAGCAATTTAAAACAGTTTGAATCCTGATCAGGTGACAGGATTACTGGCCCCTGATCTGGTTCCAAACCGTATTGCCATGGAAATATTTGTTTCAGCATAAACACGTTTATTGTGAAAGAATTGCGTTTTCTTCACTTTACAGTGGAGAAAACGTTATTCTTTCCCAATAAACGCGTTTACGTTAAAACTATTATTTCTGTTGCAAACAGTTTGGTTACCCGGCGTCTGATCAGGCTCCAAACTGTTTGCCAAGATGAAAATGAATTATCAGTATTGTCCAAATTTTGCACTTTTCTACGTTTTAGTGTTTTGCGTTTGCGTTTCGTTTCGTTTAAACGGGAAAGAACAACGTCTTCTTCACTATAACAAATCTTATTGAGGTCGTCAATCTTCCTTGACGTTCTCTGAAAAATACGGTATTGATCACTGGATTTCATAAACTGAGTGAAAATACCATTAAATTTAACGGCTGAGCCTATCCCCTAAGAGTTTCTTTCCCAGACAAATAAGTGGAATAATAACATTTCCTCACAATGACCAATTAGATAAGAAATATTATCGACAGAGAATTGACCATTATTGCATTGTAAGGCAGTTGACATTGTGACTATGCACTGAAATGAAGATTTTTCGTTCGGCCTTTAACTCATTCAGTACAGTTCTAAGTGAAGTTTGCTCCCTTGCAGACTATTAAGGGTTGTTTTATATTGTATTATAAAGTGATGGTCAGTGCCGACCCTGATTGGAGGGCTCCTTTTGGACACTGTTTCATCTTTTCATAGGACAAGTTGAAGGATACTCTGTTTGTTTGACGAGATACAGTATGTACATGTATCTTCTGTTCTGTTCAATTCTTTAAATGATGAATATACCCGACACTAGGATTCGGTAGGTTAACCCTTTACTCGACTGCCTGTTGCTAGTACATGTATTACATTACTTTAAACAGGATGAAAGTAAAGCAGAATGCGTCTAAATACGCATTCTGCTTGACTCTATGCGCCTTCTGCTTTATTTTCAGCCTGTTTTAGGCTACCATCTGCTAGAATATAGAAAATGTATGTAAGGTATATATTTTCCTGACTGAATTAATTTGATTTATTTTCTCTAGTGGAGGAATAAAATAATTATAGGCCTAAAACTGCGTATCTGTGGAGTACTATTGCCCTCCTTTCACCAAGCATCGCACTTTAACCTTTTCATGGCGACAGGCACACTCGTATATTTTTTCCAAACTATTTGAATCCAGATCAGATGCCGCGTAATGTAACAAAATGTAGAAATTGTCACGCTCATGGAAATCTAAACGAGTTTTTTTTTAATCCGAATGAACTGCTTTGAACCTGATTTAACGCCGGATTATGGCGTTTGATCTGGCTCATATCTGTTTGCAAATGAAATAATGGATTTAGCATAAACGATTTTATTGAAAAGAATAACGTTTCTGATGTATGTCCTGTATTTAAAAAGGAGTCTATGATGTATTAGCCATAACGAGCAAGATGTTATCATTTCCCGTTTAAATTGAACAAAACAAAATCACAATGCAATAAAATATAAAAAAAAATAGCGTCTATTGATACAAACGCGTTTGTACAAGGAGAATGGCGTCTTCACACGGTAGTACAGTGTACAAAACGTTAGTATTTCCCGTTTAAAAGCAAACGAAACGCAAAAGCATCGCAATGAAACGTAGAAAAAGATGAATTTTCGACAATTCTGACTGTTTATTTAATCTGAGTGACAAACAGTTTTGAGCTAGCTCCAAACCGTTTGCAATGGAAATAATAGTTTAAGCGTAAACGCGTTTATTGGGAAAGAAAGTCGTCTTCTCCAATGTAACTATTTTACGGCACTACTTATTGCGCTATGACAGTATTATGTCTATTATCATGTCCGCTGTTGTACATGTAGTACCATATAGCCCGTATATATATTCAACCCTGACACTTGTAATTTACAATTTTAATTTCCAATTTAGTCTAGCAGTCCTCCTGATCATGGTCTACAATGTTAGCTTGAAACAAGTGTTCTGTTTAAAGGTACATTGTTGGCTAATGAGAAGTAGAGAATATTACTCACTTCTATGGTTGTAATGTGGTAATTTGACAAGACTATTATAACATTATATTGAAGAATAAGTAATGAATGTCGAAAGAATAGAAATTAACCCAAAATTGGAATGCAATAAAAGGAGGAAAATAAACAAATGTTTGCCTTTTTTATCATAGTGGTACATAATTTGGGATCAAATTATACCCAAGCTACATGGCGTGTAGCCTTACTGATATTTGTTTGCAATGGACATAATTATTTTATCACATACAATGTATGCTTTTATTTTTGAAGAACATCAGAGTATTCTCAAATGCAACCTTTCTTGAACGTATTGCGACTTGACTGAGTATGGTGGAGAAGATGTTATTCTTTGCCTTTTAAACGCATACGAAACGCAAACGCATTGCATTAAATTGTAGAAAAAACCCAACATTTTTAAATGTTTCAATATTTATTTTAATCATAGTGGCAAACAGTTTGGAGCCTGATCAGGCGCCAGGTAACCCAGTATCTGATCTGGCTCCAAACCGTTTGCAATGCAACTATCAATTTAAGCGTAAACGCGTTGATTGGCGAAGAAAAAAACATGTTCTCTACTGTATATATGTACTTCACCTGGTGTCATTTGCAGACAGCTTGGATCCAGACCAGACAGCTTAACATTCAACATTAGCTTATCAGTTTCCTAAGTATAGACAATTCAAACTTAATAACAAACCAACTGGCACTCGGTATCGAGTATTTACTTTTTCGGCGCAAAATCAATCGTGATAGCTTACCCCTTCGTCGCTGTATTGTCGTTACTCTTCCCTGTTTTACCTAGAGTACGAAAGTGATTTGCAATTTATCAGGACCCAAACTGTCCGACACTCATTACGATAGTATTAGGTCAACTAACATCAACCTTTGATTTGAGTAATAAGAACAGACGACAATTGTTTAAAGTATCTGACGTCACGACAGAAACAGGGTTCACTAACACAACACCATTTATAGTTTTGTTCTTAACGACCACGAATAACGTTTTCCCTACTGTAACATATTTTCCACACTTGTTACATATACCCCCAGTAAGACTATTATATCTATAGATATTCTGTAACAAAAACTGGGTTATGTAACAAGCACGTAAGGGTTATCGGGCGACAATCAAAGTGATTCAGCTAAATTGTTTTGAAATATTTCGGTTTATTCTCACTTTATCTGGAATTTCCTAGAAAATTACATCTCGGCACGAAACCAACTCATCTGACACGTATTTTTATTACAGATAAACATTATCGGTTGGCTATTGATCATATCGACTCACGAAACCTTTTCGAAAAGTTTCCAGAATTGTACAATTATATTGAAATAGCTTTCAACATACAGCGGTGGGAATTTCCGGTTATTAAGCTCCAATTGAAGTGTAGAGTAAAACTTATCTATTACGACCATTTATTTGCGTATATTAATAGGGCTTTACAAAAGGTGATTGTTCAAAGCAATGTAACAGTTAAACAGAAAGCTCCACAAGGAGCTTTCTGTTTAACTGTCACCTTGCTTTAGGCTGTCACCTGTCTTTTATACAATGAATTAGCCTTCTTTATATATATCGCAATATAGAGGTTTGACTGTATTATGAATTATTTTTGCGGATGTCTTACGTCTGTGAACACAGTCATCCATTATCACGATAGAATGTTGTCACACTGTGTTTCGTGTCCTACATGCGCGAATACGTTATTCATGTCCTGTTTAAACGAAATTAAACGCAAACACGTTGCTCGTAAGGTGGAAATAACATCTTGAAATTATTTACTTTTTTATTTAAATGACAATCGGTTCAGGGTCTGATCAAACGACTGATGACCCGCCGACTTTTCTGGCTCTAAACGGTGTGCATGGAAAAAGTAAATATTGTTTTAGCGCAAACGCGCGTTAACTGGGACAGAAAACGTTTTCCCCAATGTCTTTATCCTCGCCAAATGGCGATCTTGCTGATATTTTCAAACAGTTTGGATCCAGGTTTGACGGCGAGTAAGCTTCGCGTATTATCATGACCCAAACTGTTTGTTATTAGTATACATGTACTATTTCATTAAAGGATGGGGAATATAGATGATTGTTTTAAACATGGGAAAGGCAAACAGTTTGGAACCTGATCAGGCGCTGACTTACTGTCTTTCTGATTATGCTTCAATTGTTTTGTAATTTACTTGTTGGTTTAGAACAAAACAGTTGTTCAAAGGAATGAAGTTTTTGTAACTGTAACAAGTCAAATTGACAAAACTATAAATCGGGTATGAAGGAGCTGAAAATAGTTACTATTTGAACATGTCACAAGAGACACTGGCACATCAGTGCCATTCGAACAATATATATACTGTCATATGACACAATTTCATAAATCCGTCAAATAGTCGATTAATAATTCTTTGCCAGACTCATTTATTACTTTCTTCCATCTCAAATGACATCTTATGTCAAATATTATATAACGCCAGTAATTATATTATCAAAACTCTCAGACATCAAATATAGCCATTCTATTCTCAGGCGTAGCCGGCTGTGTTCAAATGGGGAACACGTTATTATTTCCCATACGCTACCACATTGCGATGACTATAGAAATATGACAGTTGTTTGTTCTTACAAAATGTACTTTTAATTCAAACCAAGAACAGCTTGAAACGATCGGCTTCCAATCTGCATCAGAAGAGACGTTATTATACCATGTGTAAACGAACAAACCCTAATGCAATGCAGCGGAATGCCAAATATAAGTGCTTATTGAAAACTGTTGTTGATGTTTTCAATCGGAATGGTGTTTTATTTGCAATGTACATGCAGTGGAAACGATGCTATTCATTTCCGTTTAACCCATTTGTGCCCCCGATCCCATATATCGGACATAGACAAACAGTATAGACTCTGATCAGACGCCGCATTATGCGGCGTCTGATCAGAGTCTACACTGTTTGCTGTTAGGAATTAAAACATAAAACAGAACAAAAATGAAAATTTAGACCAGGCACCCCTTATATAAAAAATGGACTTTTTATATGTATAAACATGGAAGAATCCACTGGGCGCAAATGGTTTAAACACTTCACTGCCATGAATGTCACCAATTTGAAACAATTTTCGTCAGCTTTTATTACTCAAGTTTAAATTTTAGGTATTTTGACTTCAGAAATATAGAAATGAACTTTATGCGGCGTCTGATCGGGATCCAAACTGTCTGCAAATACTTGTACCTATAACTATTGTATTAAGAGTAAGGCAACGAATAGGGTTATTCTTGCTTAACGCAGCCATTCTATTTAAACACAAAATCAAAACATGATAATAACTGCTATTTAACTATTAGGTTTTCTTTCTTTATTTGCACATTATTTTTTTGAAATAATAAGTGTGTTCTTTATTCACAGAGACATGGTGAACCAAATATCACACTGCGTTGGTGAGCTGGAATTCGAAAACCATATGACGCTATGAATGTCTATGTGAACAGGCTGAAATAGTGGTAAGTTACATTTGTAATATCATTGACCAATAAAAAGTATGCTGAGTTGTCGTCTTCATTAAATATGTAGTCTTTGAAAACGTTCAAAATCGGTTTTCATGCTTTTTAAGCTCAAGAACAGTTGAACATGAGTGGCAAACAGTTTGGATCAATACCAGACGCCGCATCACGCGGCGTCTACTCTAGAACTCAACCTTTTTGCAAATATCAGCCAATTTGAGCTCAAAATAATCAGGATTAATACAATGGAGACAATTATTGTCAATATTCCTTTATACATAAATAAATGTAATCAACCTAAGAACATGGCAGTTATTCAAAAATGTTCGTTTGAATGACAAATATTTCGGCGCATACTCAGATGTATGTTTTTTCAACGTTACAGTGGCGAAAACGCAATTCTTTCCCAATAAACGCGTTTACGCTAAAACTATTATTTCCATTGCAAACAGTTTGGAGCCAGATCAGACGCCGGGTAACCCGGTGTCTGATCAGGCTCCAAACTGTTTGCCACCAAGATAAACAGGAATTGTAAGAATTGTCCAAATAATGTATTTGTCTACGTTTGAGTGATTTGCGTTTGCGTTTCGTTTGCATTTAAACGGGAAAGAATAACCTTATCTCCACTGTACACGTAGACCGTGCTCCAATGAACTGTTAGCCATTGGCCAATATCTTATGTAGCAAAAACACGTTTTGGAAATACTGGCGGTGTACTCTTGTGGAATAAAATTGTTAAAACACTTAAACAGACGAGACGGCGTTATTTCCCCATCCAAACTAAACTAAACGCACAAACAGTGCGTTAAAATATAGAACACATATACAGTGGAGAAAACGTTATTTCTTTCCCGTTTAAACGCAAACGAAACGCAAACGCATTGTAATAAAACGTAGAAAAGGACAATTTTCCGACAATTTTTACGATTTATTTTAATCTGTGTAGCAAAACGGTTTTGGGGCCTGGTCAGAAGCCGGGTTACCCGGCGTCTGAAATACTAGTTTTAGCGTAAACGCGTTTATTGGGAAAGAATAATGTTTTCTTCACTGTATGACAACCTTTTCTTACATTCTGGCTATTGGATTCCATCTGATTAACACATTATTAGAAGTCTGATTAGTCACCGGATAACCCGGCGCCTGATGAGGTTCTAAACTGTTTGCCACTCAGATTAATAGAAATCGTGAGATATTTAAAAAACTGTCGTTTTCTCCATTTTATTGCATTACGTGTGTAATTCGTTTTGTTTATACGGGGTATTTCCCTAACTGTAGAAAAACAAGCGGCATCGCGCCTGATGTGAGGCTAAATGAATGAGAGTCCTAAAGGTACTCGTACATTGGAAAAAACGTTATTATTTCCCGTATAAACGCAAACAAAACGCAAAAGCATTGCAATCAAAGGTAGAAAAATATAAGTTTTAACAATGTTGACCATTTATTTTAGATTGAGTGGCAAACAGTTTGGAGCTTGATCAGACGCCAGGTTACCCGGCGTCTGATCTGGCTCAAAACTGTTTGCAATGGAAATAACAGTTTTAAGGTAAACGCGTTTATTTGGAAAAAATAACGTTTTCTCCACTGTATATGAATCCAAATGGTTTGCACAAGTTGCAATAGTAGTTTCATTGTACATGCATACAATTGCATTTCC
This sequence comes from Gari tellinella, assembly GCA_922989275.2. NCBI lineage: Eukaryota > Metazoa > Mollusca > Bivalvia > Cardiida > Psammobiidae > Gari > Gari tellinella. Next base: position 56,993,882 of record OV277866.1, read on the forward strand.
AGTTGTGATGTCAAATTAAAGAGTCATCTTGACAGAATTTACGACTTACATGTAGCAGTTCATGAAATTCTGATTTAACAGTATTTGAAATATTGATAATTTGTCAGTGCAAAAAAAGTAAAACTACATCGCCAAAATCTTGAACTAGATATTGTTTAAAAATGACCGTTAACTAAACCTTTTAGGCAACATAAACTTCGATTACATGTAACATTTCGTAGATGATTAAATATCTAAGAATAGGTGTACCCATACGTCAGATAAGCTCAAACGCTGAAAATTATCATCAGAGAAAGTAATATCACTTTATAAAGCACAATCGTGTACATGTATTTCCTTCGAAGCAGATTGGAGCCAGATCAGTCGCCGTATAACCCGGCGTTCGACCAGGCTTCAACTGTTTTTCATTCATATTAAGATGAAAGTCAGACTTGTCAAAAGGTTTTGACATGTTACATGTACCCCATTACGTTTGTGTTTAACCACATAGCATGCATACTTCATGAAGTATATTTCAGGACATATAAATGATACCAATCAGTTTTAATATACATCATTATCTTTGAGAAATTATTCCAATGAGAGAAGTTAATGAAAATTATGATAAAGGGTTCAAACCATTTAATATGATTTATTTCTGAATGACAAACATTAATGTCAGTGTAAGCCGTGTGGAGCAGTGTGGAGCCAGATCGGTCGCCAAACTATTTGCAATGGACAAACAGTTTAAAGATAAAGTTGTTTATTATACATGTACGTCTTCTCCTCTGTGAAATTCTGTTCATTTTTTCACCACCACTTAATTCTGAATTCTTTCACTGCCATGACGTAATCAGTTTTTTTACAATGGTCACCTGTGTTGATTTCTCAAAATTTGTATATGTTGACTTGATAAAAATCGTCTGATCAGGAGCGAAACTGTTGGCAAATAACTATGGTACTCGGGATAATGCAGTGATTATTCAAACTTTAAACTCTTTTAAGACTTTCATATCTATATTTTTCGGTTAAATTACTTTTAACCTTACCTTTGACATAGTAGTTTTAACATATCAAATCAAGTGATATATTATTGGCTAAGATGCTGAAGCAGACTACATAATTGCCGTTGAATAGGTTAAACATTCTGAGATTTATTGTGTGTATCGCTTTAATCTTTCAACACCATGGACCTGTAATTACATTTACAAAACACTGTAGACCCAGGTCAGAGGGTTCCTATAGGCGCCCTCTGATCATCAGGATCTGCATTGTTTGTAATTAGGACAATATTTAATGAAACAATCCAGAGTTCCAAGTAGATTTGTTCATGTTCTGATGATTAAAAAGGTCAACAAGGAAACCTAATCACCCAAAAGAGTAACTTAGTGTTGTAAGATGTAAAAATGGCTTTACTGCATTCATCTAGTGTTCACCTTGAACTGGAAACCTTCGCGGAGTCTGAATTATGTTCGTTGACCGAGTAAAGATAACAAATAATGCATATAATTTATTGCAAATTTATTGCAAATGTTTCCACGTTTTTTAAACCATTACATTAATATCAAGTTTATCTGTTGTTAATATCTCCCTGCAGTCCCAAGTCGATGAACGATGCGATAATTAATCATCCCTATCTTCTAGTGTATTCTCGTCTGCTTAACCGTTTACCTCATAGCCTGTTTCTAGTTTTGAAGATGGATGACCACTAAAAGCTGGTTGAAAGTAAAGCCGAATGTGCCTGAAGGCACATTCTGCTTTACTTTCAGCCTGCTTTAAGCTAAAATGTGCTAGGCTATATAAAATATTTGTAATGGTAATAGTTCATGAGGGTATAAACTGGAACTATTTTCTTCAGAGGAGGAATAAATTAAATGCGCTAAAAGTCGTTTCTATGAGGTAATGGGTTAAATATGTCGTCCGTGTTGGTATTTATCCAAATAAAATACAGTTAAACCTCTCTATTATGATCAATACTTTGTGTTATTTAGCAGGTGTTACAGTAGAGAATACGTTATTATTTCCCGTTTAAACACAAACGAAATTCAAACGCATCGCAATAATATGTAGAAAACGACAACTGTTTCACAATTCTGAATGTTGATTTTAACCTTGATGACAAACATGTTTGAGCCTGATCAGACGCCGGGTCACCCGGCGTCTGATCGGGCTCCAAACTGATTTCATTGAAAATAAAAGATTAGCGTAAACGCGTTTATTGGGAAAGAATAACGTGTTCTCCACTCTAAATACAGGTGACAGCTTGTAGCAAAATGAACATGAAACAGAAATTTCCTGTATGAGCTTTCCTTTTTGCATTCACCTTGCTGCAAGCTATCACATGTATTATATGCAGTCAATTAGCCTTCTGTTTAGTGATCGTAATAGAATGGGTTTACTGTTTAAGGCATGCATTTTGACATTGGCAGCTATACAAGCGTAATACAGTTTGGATCCTGATCAGACGCCGCATCAGGCGGCGTCTCATCAGAATCTACAGTTGTTGCTGTTTAATATGAACTATCTATCTGTATGAACAAACACGTCATTGACCTTGGATCACCCTTGTTTATCTACAATGAAATATTCGCATTGCTATACAGGGAGAGCTCATTCACATTTCTTGGAATACATTGGTAACATGTCAAGGGTTTCACCACTTAAATTTACCGTCTGATTTAACCTTTCAATCGCAATAATATTGTATGCATTGATACACAAAATTAATTTTATTACAAATCTTAAATTCCGATACAACCCATTTACGGTTAACAATATAAACTAAGGATATTTTACACTTGTATTTCCAATAAACTGCATCCCATATCTCATTCACCCCTGTTAAAAAGAATTCCAATTTACAATTAAATCTAGTTCATTTAGACTATTTAAGGCTGAATAATTTCAACACTAACACTACACTACACTTCTGGTACCCAGGTCTCACCAAGAAGCGAAACGATCAGCTACAAGTTACACAGAACAAGCATATTAGGTTTGCCCTTGACCTTGGTCATATGTCTCATACATGTATAGACAATACCCACTCCAAGACTCTTACATGTAACTGGTTACCAGTCTAAATTCTTACGATGAACACATTGGTAAAATCTTATTTCCTTTCCTGTTGGTCCAGTGTTTTTTAATGTAAACGTTACCCAATAAAGGAATATATCATGTACATGTATCTTGATCAATGATATGCAAATAGTGAGGATTAAAACCCAAGGACTAACCCAAGTCCTTAGTACTGGATCTTTTCTGTTTGCTACTATGAAAGAAGTACATAAATGGGTTAATAGTAATCACTTGCCATTATAAGTAGTGTGTAAATAATTGCTAAGGGAATAGTGTAACTAGTGTTTTGGAACTTGTGGCCCAATCCCATTTCCATGTGGACATTTTGGAAATAAAATATGTTTAAACTGTAAACCAGTCTAAGGCAGAGTTCAACAAAATACATTCTGTCATGTCTACAAAATTACTAAAGGGCTTGCCGATGGTTACATGAGTGATGTATTAATCCCTTTTAGCTCTGCACATTCAAAGAGGACCAGCTCAAGTGAAAATAACGATTTAATACTTCCAAAGATCAAAGGGTTTTGGGTCTTAAATCCTTTTTCTAACTAGGTTGCAACCTTTGGAACAAAATGCTACTTTCTATTCGCAGTGTGCCAACTTTGAATGTTTTAAGACAACTGCTTAAGGGAATCTTCTTTTAACATGAGTTTTATGTTGATAAACATCATTTTCATTTATTGCAGTTTCCCTTTATCTAACTAGTATATTTCATGTGATAGCTTTTATTTTTTTAATACTTCTTAATATTAATAAGTTAACGGTGATAGCATAACTCATGCCTTTCTATGTCAGTATCATCATGTTTTAAGGACCACAACTAAAATGAAGGATTTCCATTTTTGTTTTATCCTTGGTGTATGGTGTGACTGTCATGGTTCAATGTTCATTCATGTATTATTTATCTATTTTACAATATTTGTAATATTGCCTTACCATGTATTGTTACATTTTATGCTGAAATAAATCAATCTATCTACACCACCTTACCTTACATAGCACTACCCTACTACTAGGGAGCCCAACACAAACTATCCTACATGTAGCAAGCGAACACTACCCTTACTACAACTGATAATATCCTATCTACAAGTAACACTACCCTACCTGCAACTAAAACTGCCCATGACATACACTACCTACAAATGACACTGTTCTAATTACCACTAACACTTACCTACCTACAATTCCCTGCCTACAACTACACTAAATTAGCAGTACTTTACCACTATTACTACACTACCTACATGTACAACTTACAATATTCTGCATACACCTAACGCTACCTTGTCTGCAACTGAAATACCTAAAAGTACTACTAGTCTACCTAAATGTAACACTAACACTACCCTACCTACACGATTCCACGTTTTGTTAATTTTGAGGTTACGATATGCAGAGATGTTTACATTATGATTTATCACTTTCATATACGTGTATTGTTGAATGACGAGAAACTGTAAAGTTTAAGTCAATAAAGAATACAGTCTCTTTATCCTATTTTTACTCTTGTGTCGTTGCTTCTACAAATAATAACACTTAGCGTTATTCATACTATTGTCACTTCAAATATTGCCCCTTCGGGAAAGGAGTAGTGTACATAGACACTGCCAAAAGACAGCAATGTAAATAAATACATTAGGCGTCGTTGACCGCCGTATTGGAGTCTATTTTAAGACGGCAATAATTATGCCATACAATAAAACTGACCTTAAACATATCGCGGTCTTTAAACTGTATCACGCTTAACAATAGTCTACTTCGAAATCGTTTTCTCCGAAATAAATAAAAACAGATGCTATGTATTTTTTTTCTCTCGAAAAGTCGAGTAATTGTCGTAATCCTATCGTTTGCGTCTGCGTTGGATAAGTTTTTAGGATAAGTTTTCTTTTTAAGACAACGTTTCTTAATAATTATCAAAGATATCCATCTGAAACGTCGAATACGTTTTTGGTATCAAAATGGCAACCCATTACAACAAGGCAGGTAACCATGATAGTTGTCATTGCATAATTATTGCCCTTGTTTGTTTCCTTAAAATTTGTAAATTTAAATTCCTCAATAACTATCAAAGGATCTATTTGAAACTTAAAACAATTGTTAAGTATCAAAGGTACAACGCATTACAACAAGGCAGGTAACCCTCGGATTTGTCATTCCGGAGTTATTGTCCATGTGTTTATTTATATATTTTTTTCTCAATAACTATCCAAGGTATTAACTTGAAACTTGGAACAATTGTTCAGTATCAAAAGGGCAATACATTACAACATTCCATTTTATTTTCCATACTTTGACTTAGATTTTGTAAATGAAAGTTCCCAAACACTGTCTAAGTTGTCAACTTGAAAGTATGCATATTTTTTCAGTATCAAAAGGGAATCTTACTACATCAAAACAGGTAACTTTTGGAATTGTCATTATGGTCCTTGTTGTGACTTACACATTTAATTTCATTGACGTTCGTCTGATAAGGCTCCAAATTGTTTGTCATTCAAATTAGAATAAATGGTTAGGATTGTCAACAAGTTGTTATTTTCTATGTTTTATTGCAATGCGTTTGCCTACGTATGTACCATAATTGGCGCTAAAGTATTCTGACACAGTATCGGTTGATTGTGATTCCGATAGGGCAGCTGACATCAGGACGGAAATAGCAAACGACTTTTACAAGACATATCTACGTTCATGCACACAAGTTTCGAATTATTTTTGACATTTTGAACGGTGGTGAAATACTATAAAGAGTACTCCTATTTCGCAACATAGATTCAATAATGTGATGTTAGTTATGTTACATAAATATATTTCGGAAATCCCGGTAGATGACGACCTTTCCTACCGTGAAAAAGAGGTACATGTATTTTCCCTATAATCGCGTTTATGCCAAAACAGCTGTATGTATTGAAAGCAGCTTGGACTCAATGTCAGTCGTCGGAATAAACCCGGCGTCTGATCAGGCTCTAAACTGTTTGTCACTTAAATCGAAATCAGGAATATTAAATAAATGTGTCATCTTTTCTCTATTTTATTGCTTTGCGTTCACGATCCATTTCGTTTAACAAGAAATGTTAACGTCTTCTCCACTGTAAACACACTTTCTAGCAAGTTGGGTGTTTATTATCAATATATTGATGGCTTTTGTTGAGACATCGTAGTAAAAGCACCGATTAAAAACGATTTTTTTATCATTTCAGAACAACGATCAACCACAATGTCACAATTCATTCACGAAAATGTGAGACAATTAGTTGAGAAAAGGCGACTTTAAATTAAACCCCACAATTAAAACAGCAATCGTTAAAAGTCTTCTTGATTTCAGACTAACTCCCATATTCTTGTCAATCGCATCTTTGTAGTTTTTATAAAAACAGTAAATATTCAGATTAAACGCCAAGAAACTCGATCTCTGATTGGATCAGATGTGTACGATGCTCGTGTTTCGACTACATGAAGCTAAACGAAGAGCAATACCAAATTTAGATATAAAATGCAGACGGCCATTCTGAAGAAGATGGGAATACGGCAAATAAATGGTTAACCTTTTGCGTGCATCGGAAAAATGTTTGTTTTGAATTTAGAAGCAAACAGTTTGGATCTAAATGAGACGCCGAATAACTCTGCGTCTCATCTGGATCCAAACTGGTTGATATTGTAATAATAATTTCTGAAAAAAATGGAGATACTAAGAAGTGTTGTATACAAAATATTTTCACAGGACACTTTCACAGCTTGATGAAGATGAATTGATGGCCTTTTTACAATGTGTTTTTGTTGAAATGTTTGAACTCTCGCTATCGACAGTCTCCTGATGGTTCAGAACAGTCGCACTGATTCTATTTTCGTACAACCATTTGAACACTTAATACTATCGTCTGCTGAACAATTTCATCTCTGTCTATTCTGAAATAAGCAAATGTCGTGACGAATGTTTACAGATATTCGATCGACAAGTGTTGCACTCAATCACATCCCGAGTAATAAATATACGGCGTTGAGCAGGATCGAAACTATTTGGCTAATTGTTAAGAATACTTGAAGTCAATGGCTAAGTCTTTAGATTCAACTGACATTGTTAATTACATCTTTTCTATATAGGATATAATTTGAGCCCTATACCAATGTCTTAAGAAGAAGTCTTGTACAGTAGGGAAGACGTTATTCTTTCCAAATTGAACTCACAAAACGCAATGTACTAAAGTGTAGAAAATGAAATCCTTGCGACAGTTCTAATTACACGCTTACCAGTGCCTGATCACACGACGAGTAACCCGGCGTCTGATCCGGCCTCAAACTGTTTACAACGAATATACTAGTTTAAGCATAGCCGCCTTAATTGGGAAATATTAGTGTTTTTATTAAGTGTATTGTTTTAATTGTGAAGACTACATGTACATGTATTTCATATTAAGAAATATAGAGAGTCTGAACCGTATACTCTTGTCAATAATATGCAACCGTCTATACTTAATCACATTGAAATTCGTTGCTTTAATTGATACGTATTCGTGTAGGAGGGGATACCCATCAATCGGCATATCCGACAGTCAACCTGTGTCTACTTCGTGTTTAATGCCCGACTATCAATTTGTAAGTTAGACAGTTTAGTTCCAATGCAGTGGTTCAAAACGCGTTTTCAGTATACCCACTGCAATACAATGAACTATTGAAAATGACGGGCTTTTAAAATTATCGACAATTTCTTTTCATCTCAGTATAAACAGTTTGGAGCTCCATCAGACGCCGAGTTACTTGACGTCGAATCATGTTCCAAACTTTATTGCCATGCAAATTATTTGTTTAGCCCGTATACAGTATACGTTATTCTTTCCCAATTAACGCGTTTATGCTAAAGTTATTACTTCTATTGCAAATAGACAAGGAGCCAGATAAGACGCTGAGTAACCCGGCATCTGATTAGGCTCCAATTGGTTTGTCACTCAGATACATTGATAAAAGTTTGCTTTTACTACGCTTTATTGCGATGCTTTTGCGTTTTGAAGGTGTTTAAACAGGAAAGCATACCGTTTTAACGCTGTACATATTTCGGAATGAACAGGGTATTCTCCCCGTTTTATTTTTGTCCTATTTACTATTGTGGAGAAAATCAGCATCATCATCATCATCATCATCGGTATTTATATTAACGTGCAGGAGTGGGAGTGTCGTCCACATCGATGGGTCCCCTTCCAGGCAGCTGGCTAACTGCACGCATAGCAAATCTCACATTGGATCTCCATTCTCAATACATCCCTATCACAAGGGTCGACTTCAGAAAGTTTTCACTCTCGTTTATCTCTGTCTGCTAAAGCCTTCCATGTCAGCTTGGGTCGCCCTGGACCACGTCGTCCCTCAATCTGTATGGTGCAGACTGTCTATATTGCGCCACTGGAGCGTTCAACGTGTCCGACGTTCCGAACCAGCGGGAAAAACGTTATTCTTTCCCGTTTAAACGCAAAGGACGCAAATGCAGTGCATTAAAATCGGTAAAATGACAACTTTTGGACAATTTTGTCGACTCATTTTCAACTGAGTGTCAAACAGTTTGGAGCCTGATCAGACGCCGGGTTACCCGGCGTGTGATCTGGCTCCAAACAGTTTGCAACGGAAACAATGGTTTTAGCATAAACGTGTTTATTGGGAAAGAATAACGTTTTCTCCTCTGTACCATCAACAAATACTTCTATGTTTTATCTTTTGTTTTTGCTTTCAGCACGGACCCTGTATTTCGTCAACGCCGATATCTGTTTAGATTGTATCCAATACGTCAGCTATGATCCAAGACAAATGCAGAAATAATTAAAAATCAATAGCATCTCCTAAATGCCTTCTATTTCTCTCCACTCAAGCTTTGTCGTTCCTGGTTATTATAAAAGTTTTCGGTTGACCTGTGAGTAGAATTGAAAGTATTTTCAAAACTTGTGGCAATAATTTACAGTTCAAAACTGTTTATCACTGTGAATGGTATTTGCTACCGGAACAGGACGAGTTATTTATACAAGTTTATTTTACTTTTACACCAATGCCTTACACTTGCTGTAACTTACAAAGAAACTTGCTTAGCATGCTAAATATAAAAAAACAACAAAGACAAGGGAATTTATAATTGCTGTACACGAGCTGAACTTTTGCACTATATAAATCTGCAATATGCAGCATATCTTTTGTTTGATACACACATTTATCTCCTTAAGGACCTTTATTGTATCACTAGAATGTTAATGTGTTTGATCCTCGAGTGCCTCTGACCTGACTCCAACTGTTTTCCAGTTGAAAGTACTAAATTCTATAGACTTTTTACATTTCGATATTGGCAGACAATGTCCTAAGAATAAAAAGATTGCTACCTAACCCAGTGTGCCCACGATCCAATATACACGCATGTGTCATAGGCAAGCAGTGTAGACTCTGATCAGAGACTACACTGTTTCCTGATAGAAATTGCAATATAAAACAAAAAAACGCATGTTTGCTCCGTTATCATGTTTCTATAAATGAAAGAAAATATTTCCACTTTATGCAATCATAAAAAACACCAGGAACTATATGAAATTCTATATCCAAGCATAAGGAAGCTTTTTGCATTCTGATTTTAGATCTACTTTCAAACTACTTTAACTTGTCACCTTCAGTCAAACCTAGAAACAGGTTGTGGGGGAAGGGTTAAACTAAACAACTGTTTGTCAAATTATATTTCAGAGTAAATTGTCAGTACATGTACAGTGGAGAATCTGTTATTCTTTCCCGTTTAAACGCAAACGTACGCAAACGCAAAGCACTAAAACGTAGAAAAGAACAACTTTTGGACAATTCTGATAATTCTTGTTTATCTTGGTGGCAAACAGTTTGGAGCCTGATCAGACGCCGGATTACCCGGCGTCTGATCTGGCTCCAAACTGTTTGCACTGCAAATAATAGTTTTAGCGCAAACGCGTTTATTGGGAAAGAATAACAGATTCTCCACTGTACATGTACCTGACCGCATCCATCATTGAATGGAGAAGCCGTTGTTTGTTCACGTTTCAATGCAGCGAACATGCAAATGTTTAGAGTAGAGACCACGTTATTAATTCCCGTTTAAACGCAAACAAAACATTTTACGCAATGCAATAAAATGAAGAAAATGAAAATTGTCTCACTATTCATGTTGATTTAATTGGGCATACAGTTTTTGGAACGTGATCAGACGCCGGGTTTCCCGAAGTCAGATCAAAATGCACACTGTTTGCAATGAAACTCATTGGTTTGGCATAAACGCGTTAATTTGGGAAACAAATAACGTCTTCCCTTCTGTAGGAGTACATAGGTGTTCGGCTCAAAAATAAACAATTATGTTTTGGTCGACTGTAGTGCTAGTTCTATCATATATAAGAAAAGGTATATAACTTCACGGACATGGCGACCCTGACCGGGACGAGTCTATCGTACTTTTTTCACTTAGCATGCAGAACTTCCAAATAAACACGGTTGTGGTAGAAAGAGAAATGTTCTTCACATTGATACCAAAATTTGCACTATTTTTAGCGAGTAAGAGAGTCCAATTTCTGATGAAAATCCCGTTTTTTCCGAGGTAGGAAAGGTATGGGCCGGGTCTACACACCACTTCGACATTCAAATCTTATCCACGAGCTGTATCGGCCCTGTTTTCTGCTCGTTCCTTTTAAGAAATGATAAGTAAGGTCCAATTTTTATTTTTATGTCAATATTTCTCTTTCTACTGCCACCGTGGTTATTTGGAAGTTCTGCATGATAAGCGAACAAAAGTACGAAAGACTCGTCCCGGTCATTTGTTTTAGCCGGACACCTATGTAGCAGTACGGAATTAACAACAGTTTATTGAAAAATAACATAATAATATTTTAATCTCCATTGCAAACTGTTTTAAGTCTGATTAGATGCCGGGTCATCGGTTTTTGATCAGGCTGGAAACTGTTTGCAATCAAAATAGTTGTTTTTGCACAAACCCGTTCATTTGGTAATAATGTTTTATCCATCGTACGAACCTTTTGAGCAGTTCATTCTCTCTCTTTCTCTGTCTCTCTCTGTCTTGATGGTTGTATGTCTATCTGTCTCCGTTTGTCTCTGTCTGCATGTATGTACATTGTATGTATGTCTCTCTTTCTCTCTATTTCTCCATCTCCCCTTCTATTTATGTTTTTTCCGTCACTCTATAACGCTTTGTATGTAGGTATATCTCTCTCTTCTCTTTTCTCCCACTCTCTTTCGATTTCTATAAATAAATAGTATCACTTGCAACACATAAGATATAGGATGTTGTGTAGGCTTGTCATTCTAGAATCATTTGTTTTCTTGGGGTTAGTGTTCCCTAAGCAAATCGTTTAATTATTCTGTTGAGACAATATATTCCTCTTCGAAGGTCTTCCAGCGGAAATCCGGTGACTACTTAACTTGCAAATATAGTCGTCGATTATCACCAAAGCGTCTTTTTCAGTATGTTTTTTCTGCATGGTTATAGAACCATACTGATTCACATCATACAGTTAACTAGTGTTAAACCGCCAGTTTTGGGACAATTCTATGTACACATATAAATCCCTTTCCTGCCTGAACCCGAGTTAAGACAAGTTGTTACTGAATGTTTACAGAATTGACCATAAAAAAGAATGTAAACGTTTAAATGCATTATTGATGGCCGACTGATTGATCTTTATGTCGTCTTTGAAAATCCTAGATTCGAAAATATGCAAATTTACAAATTAATATAAAAGGCCTATTTTAGAGTGTTAGTTGGGTCGCGACTCCATCGCCATTCATAAGGCCTCCTGGTCAAACTCAGGGAATTCGAACTCAGGACTCAATCTTAATCAGGATATTTAATTACATGTAGCATGGGCAAGTCATGTTGATGGTAAAAATCTGCAAATAATAAAACAATAATAAGAATAACGTACTTGCATAACAAAGTAGTTATATACAGATATGTTGTAAACATTGTTAACAAACTTGTATATTCGGTTTCAGCTAAACAAAATACCTTGTTACGTTACAAATAATACTGTGATACAATGTTTATCATATCCTAATATAAACATATGAAGAGCTAATAGTATCAAACATATAAAAATAGTCAAAACAACATAACAACGTGCATTTACCTGTATACAAATTTAACCTATCCAGAAATTAACAAATGCCTGATTTCATGGCTGCCATTTAATTTTACCGGATAAAGATGACCCGTAATGGGAGCTAGTCATTTCGTAACCGAGTCATTTCGTAACCGGTAAAATAGGTCATTTCGTAGCCGAATTTTTGGTCATTTCGTAACCGCGCAAAACCTAAAAGTCATTTCGTAACCGATTTTTTGGTCATTTCGTAGCCGACAAAAAAGTTGAATTAGTCATTTCGTAACCACCAAAAATTAAAAAAATGAATGGCCTCAAAGAAGGCATAAGTCATTTCGTAGGCTCGGAAAATTGTTAAGGTCATTTCGTAGCCGAATATTTTTTTCTTTATCTTTTTTATAATGTTTTTGTGCAGTTTTCTGACATTATTTCAACAAAAATGTGCAAATATGCAAAGTTAAAAAATATATGGTAAAGGCTTTGTTTATTATAGTGTCACCCCTATTGAAAGGGCCAGCCAGTTTGGCTTATGAGACACCTATCCTTTTTGCGTGCACAGTACCTCCCGAATCCCTTCTCTTAGTGCCGGGCGCCTGGCAGAGATGGGCCTACGGTAACCATTCGTTTAACTAGCTGGCGGCTCACCAACCGGCCTTTTCAGTCCAAACCCCGTATCCGGCTCCGGGATTCGAACCTTCGACCTTCCGCTTCCGAGGCGGGCGCCCTAACCACTAGGCCATGTTAAGAGAGTTTGGGGTCCGAAATAATTATAACCTTGATTAATAGAATTGTAATCAAGTTGTTGAATGTTTTTTAAAACAGGAATATTATTACTTGTCTTTAATTCAATTAAATGGTCCATTTGTTAACAATGCACATGTATTATCGCTCAATGTATGTGAAGCGTGTCAAATATTAACTTGTATGTTGTTTTAACAGTTTACACATTGGATAAACACTCATACCAAGGCAATTATCGCCTCCCGCACGTGCCGGAAATGTGGAATTTTTTTTTCACTTTTAATTTCACAAATGACAAGAAAAATGACTTTGTAATCAATAATCACTGTTTATTTGTTATTACAATCAATAAGCACATATAAGTTCAACTGTTGACAGCATAAATACAAAATGACGGTTAAATACAGTGGTGCAATTTTCAATTCAGTCTAGTCCATTTTTGACATTTTAGGGTTGACTTTCATAGTATATGTCAAAAGAACAAACAATGTAGACCCTGATCAGGTGGCTCCTTAAGGTGTATAGGACAAGTGTACTTCTCACGGATACACTGTTTGCAAATGATGCATATATGCGTGACTAGAGTTCAAAGAGTTAATATTTGATTGAAATAATGACAGGTGGCCGTATTAGAGAGGTTTTACTGTAGCTGGTAGAAAAGAAACTATGTATTGATAAATATCTTTGGATAAACATTTTCAAAAACGGGAATTGGTTCCGAACACAGCAAACAATAGCAGAACGTTCACTATATGCTATGCATAATATATTCATAATTTTTAACAAGCTAGACCTAGCTGTGAATGATAAATTTATGTAAACTTTTTATGAATATGCTTATGCTTATGCTATCTTATGCCGAATAAAGATCTGTATCTGATAAGAGTGAACGGTTTTCAGTATTTGCTTTGTTTTCTGTGCTTTCAAAGGATCTCCCCTTATTCAGATTTTTATAATTCACAACAGCAGATGTTAAGTGCTTGTGTGGCGGCTGTAAAAAGTCGCCCCGTACTTCATTCTCAGTGTTGTTATACTTTCTGGTCCTTTGGAATCATTGATTTCAGCGTATTTACAGTTGAAAGTTGAATTCCGCTTAAGTCGGTGCTAGGGGGCGTGAGCACTGTTGCATATTTCAGTATTGCTCATGAACAGACTCAATTAAACCGAGTCTGCGATTTTCAGTATTTGCTTTGTTTTCTGTGCTTTCAAAGGATCTCCCCTTATTCAGATTTTTATAATTCACAACAGCAGATGTTAAGTGCTTGTGTGGCGGCTGTAAAAAGTCGCCCCGTACTTCATTCTCAGTGTTGTTATACTTTCTGGTCCTTTGGAATCATTGATTTCAGCGTATTTACAGTTGAAAGTTGAATTCCGCTTAAGCCGGTGCTAGGGGGCGTGATCACTGTTGCATATTTCAGTATTGCTCATGAACAGACTCAATTAAACCGAGTCTGCGATTTTCAGTATTTGCTTTGTTTTCTGTGCTTTCAAAGGATCTCCCCTTATTCAGATTTTTTTTCTATTTGAGGCATTACACACCAAATTATAGCTATTTAATATTAATACATAAAAGCATTTTATTACAGATGGCCTGCATCAAATAAATCTTAGAAACGAATGTCTACATCAAAAAATGAAGAATTACTGAATCTAAGTAAACTTATTTATATTTCAAAGAAACTACAAAGTTCACTTATTTTATAAAAAATTAAAAACAATCGTATTAATTCGTTTGCATCAGGTTATTCTTTCAAACCAATCAAATACATCTATATCATAAACCACACCTAATATCTAATTTTTATTGTTCGAAGTCTACAGGTTATTTTTCTCAAAACATTCAACCAATCAAATAAATCTTCTGCATAAGCCACACCCACTACCAATTTTTAAATGTTCGAAGTCTACAAGTTTATATCTCACACCTTTCAACCAATCAAATAAATCTTCTTCATAAGCCACACCCAATACCTACTCCTACAGCGATTGGATTTGTCACGGTCCATTACACTTATCTCGCTAAATTAGACTAAAGCATCTTATTCACATTTACTTTTGTACCTGTAATTCAATTAAGCAATCACCTTGCTTTAAGCTGCCATATGTCTTAAATACCAATAAAAAAATGTTTGACCTGTTTTTCAACTAAAGTGCATATGAAGGCAACGTTATGTACAAGCGGCTGCTCAAGAATGAATTTAATGCACAACTAGTTCAATCTTTTATTCCTACGTATTCTAAATAGCCAGTACAATTAGGCAGATCACTGCTTAAAGCAAAATAAAAGTAAATCAGCAATCATTTATTTACTTTAAAATCAACTCTTATTCATATATACTTTTGGACCTGTATTTCAACTAAGGTGCGTACAGTGGAGAAAACGTTATTCTTTCCCAATAAACGTGTTTACGCTTAAACTATTTTTTCCATTCCAAACAGTTTGGAGCCAGATAAGACGCTGGGTAATCAGGCGTCTGACCAGGCTCCAAACTGTTTGCCATACGAGTATATACTACCCGGGATGAATTAAAGTATGAAAGAAGAATACCCGAATAGTTTGTAAACCGTTAGGTTAGGTAAAATGTTATTCATCGAACAGTTTGCATTGTGGAATACATTGTACATGAAGAGTAAATCCACCACTTTGATCACGTTTGAAGAATCCTACAGTAGAAAAGACGTATTTCTTTCCCAATAAACGCTCTATGCTAAAACATAATCTAACCAGGTTACACATTGTTTCAGAAGGCTCTATATTGTTTTGGAACAATTATTTGCAACAGTTTGCTTTCGTTTAAGGAAAAATAAAAAATAAAATATTCCCCACTGTACTACATGTACACAGACGATTGAAAAAATGTCACAAGGCAGGATTAGATGCAGAAATTAATAATAATAGAGACTTTCAGAATACTACTTACGACATTATGTTAGGTTCTATATTGTTTGCTTGGGTTTGACTAAAATCTAAAAAATATGAAAAGATATGACTAGGAAAACATTAACTCTTTCACTGCCAACGGCGCCAAAAGTCGACTATGCAAACAGTTTTGAACCTGATCAGACGCCGCGTCATGCGGTGTCTGATCAAGATCCATACTGGTTGACACTGGTATCAACATTTCCTCAGTCACAACATCCCAAAAGCTGACCGCTTCAGACGACATTTTCAAGTGTGTCAAAAATTAAAGGTGTGGACAATATACCTACCTCTTCGTGATATAATGATCGATTAACGATAAATTAAACATCCAACTGTAAACCAATTTGTGTCGGTGTTGGGTTTCATCTTAAAACACGCGTAACATATAATGAGCGATTAATGATCAATTATACACCTTTTATATATCTATTTATGTCGGATGTCGGTTCCAATTTTAAAGAATAGAACACTCATATGAATTTAATTGCATAGAGACACGTAATATTATTTCTATTTAAAACAATATTCAACAACTTGAGTATAATTCTATTAATCAAGGTTTATAATCAATTCGTCCCCATTACACTCTTTACATAATTTCTTAACTTTGCATGTTTGCACATTTTTGTTGAAATAATGTCAGAAAACTGCACAAAAACATTATAAAAAAGATAAAGAAAAAAATATTCGGCTACGAAATGACTTTAACAATTTTCCGAGGCTACGAAATGACTTATGCCTTCTTTGGGGCCATTCATTTTTTAATTTTTGGTGGTTACGAAATGACTAATTCAACTTTTATGTCGGCTACGAAATGACCAAAAAATCGGTTACGAAATGACTTTTAGGTTTTGCGCGGTTACGAAATGACCAAAAATTCGGCTACGAAATGACTTATTTTACCGGTTACGAAATGACTCGGTTACGAAATGACTATAACTCCCCGTAATCACTTGATATAAAGGTTAGTCAAATAATGTTAGTGAAAGTCGGTTCCCCTATTTAAAGTACTACGTTTGCGTTTCGTTTGCGCTTAACCCTTTCCCCTATAGAAGCGACTTTTAGCGTATTTAATTTATTCCTCCGCTGAAGAAAAATAGTTCCAGTTAATACACTCTGGAACAATTACCATTACAAATATTTTATATAGCCTAGCAGATTTTAGCTTAAAGCAGGTTGAAAGTAAAGCAGAATGTGCCCTAAGGCACATTCTGCTTTACTTTCAACCTGCTTTTAGTGGTCACCTGTTTTTAGAACTAGAAACAGGTTATGAGGTAAAGGGTTAAACCGGAAAGAGGATATGTAGAATCGTCTCTGCTGTATACAAACACAAGATAAACATGTAATATCAGAATTGTCCAAAAGTTGTTCTTTTCTACGTTTTAGTGCTTTGCGTTTGCGTACGTTTGCGTTTAAACGGGAAAGAATAACAGATTCTCCACTGTACGAGATGGAGAATAAGAAAACAAACTGTTACCATTCAAGAAATGATATTGATTTAAAATTATTTTCCCATTAGTCTTGGATTTCTAGTAGCCTAGGTGATGTCTGCATCGATGCAATCGTTTAACAAATGTCTAGTATAATAAGTAAAGACAAAGACGACACTGTCCGCTACAATTGGCAATTGAAATAATATTAATTAACGTACATGTATAAGCCTAGTAACGGACGTGATCAGACGCCTGATTCACACTGTTTGCAATTTAATTTACGTAGTGCAATGAAAATTATTGTTTTGAGCATAAATGCGTTATATTGGGCAATGGTAACGTTTTCTTCGGTCTAATACATGTCTAGTACTGTAACAACGGAATTGAAATCAGTTTTGTTGTGCTACATTGTATAAACATACGTTTGGATTAATCCATTTCTTTACATGAAACACGCCTTTTAACGCTTTTATTTGTCCTCCACTGAAGAAAATGTCTCATTCTGCTTTACTTTCAACATGTTTCAAGGGGTAATCTAGCTTCAATACTAAAACAGGTAAAGGAGTAATGGTTTAAACTGAATATTTGCGAATGACTTTGAAAATAAAAAACAAACATTATAAATTGCAGTCTACCAACTACGATGTCTGATATAATACATACATAAAAATACATTTGTGCGTGCATTGTACAGTGGAGAAGACGTTACTATTTCCCGTTTAAACAAACACGAAACGCAAACGTTTTGCAATAAAACACAGAAAATGAAAATTTGTTAAATTATGACTATTTTAAACTAGTTATGAGTGGCAAACAGTTTGGAGCCTGATCAGACATCGGGTTACCCGGTGTCTGATCTGGCTCCAAATTGTATGCACTTGAAATAAACGTTTTAGCGTTGACGCGTTTATTGGCAAATATTAACATTTCTGCTCTGTACCCTCGAAACAGTCAGCTATGTTTAGCTGTAAACCTGATCTTGACAATTTTACATCAGTGAAGGTTTTCCTCAATTTCAATTAGAATAAATATTTTGTAATCCCAAAGTTTTATTGTTATCTAGCTATAACTTATTTCAAGCTGTTCAAAATGTTACGATTTTAAAGAAATTGATGCACCAGTTGCGTTAGGGTCGATGGGTTTCAATTTTATGTTTTCATAGACTTCCAAATAGAGAATACATTTGTCACGGAAAACTAAACTTGATTAAACGAGAAATGCATCAGAACAGTGAGTGAACCGCTAGCACTTTCAATTGAAATGCTTTTACTCTCTTTAAAAGAGACATTTGGCGTCTGACCATGTTTTAAACAGTTTGCCACTATGATCAAATACTAATCCTCTTCACTTCCATTACGTCATCAATTTAAAAAATTGTTTGCTTTTATTTTTCAAATTTAAATTTTGAGATATTAGGACTTAATAAATATTGAAATGAGTGTCTTACAATTTGGATCCTGATCAGACGTCCCGTATTGCGGCGTCTGATCAGTATTCAAACCATTTACAAATAACTATGTACTCTGGGAAAGGCAGAAAAGGGGTTTACTTTAAAAAACAAAAAGCGATTAAATGTTAAATATTATGTCCATATGTTTCGTAATATGAATGATTCACACTTTCCCTCTATGTGTCTCATATTTAGACTATATTGAGTTAGAGCAATGCGTTTTCCGTATATTTTCCCTATCAAACATTTGAGGAGACATTGTTCTGTTCCTTTTTTATACAGTGGAGGGTATGCTATTCTTTCCCGTTAAACGCAAACGCAAAACACTAAAACACAGAAAAGTACAACTTTAAGACAATTTTGTCGAATTATGTTTATCTAAGTGGCAAACAGTTTGGGGCCCGATCAGACGCTGGGCTATCCGGCGTCTGATTTGGCTCCAAACAGTTTGTAATAGAAATACTAGTTTTAGCGTAAACGCGTTTATTGCGAAATAATAACATTTTCCCTACTGTATAACCGGAACTAAACGCATGCGCAGTGCAACAACTTGTACAGTGGATAATCTGTTATTCTTTCCCAATAAACGCGTTTACGCTAAAACTATTATTTGCAGCACCCGGCGTCTGATCAGGCTCCAAACTGTTTGCCACCAAGATAAACAAGAATTATCAGAATTGTCCAAAAGTTGTTCTTTTCTACGTTTTAGTGCTTTGCGTTTGCGTACGTTTGCGTTTAAACGGGAAAGAATAACAGATTCTCCACTGTAGAATAGTACTATAGTTAAGACACATTAACTCCTGTCATGTTGAAGTTGCTTAAACTTTCGTGTTTGTGCTAAAAATAAAAATTATTTGCATGCTTTAGGAACAGAAGAAAAGCATGGTTGACAAACATATTTAATGAGATCAGACAACGTGTGACGCGGCGTAAGATCAGGATCCAAACTGTTTATAAATAACCGTTGTACTCGGGGTAAGGCAGTGAAAGTGTCCGTAGAAAACCCACGTGTTCGGACGGGCGACCAATGCACATGTACCCTCTCACATACTGTCCCGACCCGGGATCGAACACGATACCGCACTGGTTAGAAACGTGTGTGCTACCACTGCGCTATCCGAACATCCTAGAATGGGTTAATATCTATAACAAATTAATAAGCCTTCTACAATCTAACTCAAAAACCCCTAACTCTTCAAACAGACAATTCCCGTGCCCAATTTAGTAAAGTCCACTGGTGTACTATTTACGACTGTTTTTGCAACAATCAATATATTGCAACGTGACAATCAGTACGTACCATGATTAGGGGGATCATCTACAGATGAACAAAGGACGTGTCAAATTAAGTGTAGACCACTTGTTGACAAGTAACGGTTTCTTTTTTTACAATATATTGCAAACATACATTCAGTGCATACCTTGATTAGGGGGCTGTAGTAGGAACCATATAATCTGGATATACAGTGGAGAATCTTTCCAAATAAACGCGTTTACGCTAAAACTATTATTTGCAGTGCAAAAAGTTTGGAGCCAGATCAGACGCCGGGTAACCCGGCGTCTGATCAGGCTCCAAACTGTTTGCCACCAAGATAAACAAGAATTATCAGAATTGTCCAAAAATTGTTCTTTTCTACGTTTTAGTGCTTTGCGTTTGCGTACGTTTGCGTTTAAACGGGAAAGAATAACAGATTCTCCACTGTACACGTGAATGCTTTGGACAAGTCTTCTATTTATAGGTACATTGCTCCCTGTCTACAACATCTGTTTTTCAGAGGAGAGTTGTTACAGAGAGCGAAAAGTAAGAATTGTCTTACATTTGCAAACAACTTATATCCATATCAGACGTCGCGATCTTGATACACGCGATTTGTTACTCGTCATTGTATTACTTCTTTTAAAATGTTTACGGCGTCTGACCTGGCTCCAAACTGTTTGCAATGGAAATAATAGTTGTAGCGTAAACGCGTTTAGTAGAAAAGAATAACGCTATTTCTACTGTACGTCGATACGATTTCGCTTTCTTAGAAGAAAGCATACTGTCTCGTTTTATGACTGAATATTCGGTACAGATAACTCATCTGACCGAGATACAGTGGAGAATACGTTATTCTTTCCCGTTTAAACGCAAATGGAACGCAAACGCGAAACTATAAAACGTAGCAAAGAACAACCATTTGACAATTCTGACTTTATATTTTTTATCTGAGTGACAAGCAGTTTGGAGCCCGATCAGAAGCCGGGTTACCAAACTGTTTGCAATGAGATAATCGTTTTAGCGTAAACATGATAACGTTTTCTCCACTGTACATTTCTTAGAAGTTAACGTTCATTGTACGCTATCATTTTCTGTTTAAATAAGAAAGAGAGAATATTTAGATAAAAGTATTGATTTCAAATTATTTTCGCATTTGTCTGGGATTCCATCAGAACAGTTTGATGCAATGTGATAGCAAATGCTACAAAATACGACGGAGGAAGGATTTCGAGGCACCATACTGTAGAGAAAGCATTATTCTTTCCCAATAAACGCGTTTACGCTAAAATTATTATTTCCATTGCAAACAATTTGGAGCCAGATCAGACGCCGGGTAACCCGGCGTCTGATCAAGCACCAAACTGTTTGCCACTCAGATTAAAATAAACTGTCAAATTTGTCGAAAAGTTATCTTTTTCTACGTTTTATTGCAATGCGTTTGTGTTTCGTTTGCGTTTAAACGGGAAAGAATAACGTTTGCTCCACTGTACATATTACAACATTTTCGGTCATAATATCGTTAGTATTTAATCTATCTTCTTCAATAATTGTCAAAATACGTTTTTAAAAATTCTTTTTAAATTCAGAAACCGTAACTACTAATGCTAAAGAGTTTGGAATCTAATCAGCCGCAGTATCTTGTCTGGATGTTACTGTTTGCAAATCACATGGAAGTCTCGATCGGCAGGCAAATGGTTACCACTTTTCTCGGAATAGAATTATGTGTATTCATAATGTTGTCTACAAGTTATTGAAACTGTTTTATGTCGTTTAAGACGAATAAATTTAAATATGAGTATTGGGCGTTTCGAATCATGTTTTAACATTGCATATTCGGTGCCTACAAGCGTTGTGAAAACAAGCTGAGTTGCAATTTATTGGAAAATGATTGTATATCATTTGTTTTTATTGATGAAAACAATTGCAATGCCTGTTTATGGTATTAGCACAATTTGGTGAATATAAAATTGCTAGACACTATTGTATTCATTCAATAACAATATTGCGAATAGCAGATATGATTTGATAAAACAGTATTTAGTACATGTATAAAAACACCTGGAAATATTATCTAAATATAACTGATATATTATGTACATTAATAAATCAAATATGTGTCATTTAACTATTTCCTCCCTGAAATTTTAAATGGACAATTCCAGTTTCCATTTTAGTCAAGTCCATTTCTGACTTTTAAGGGCTGTTTTTGTCAATGTTTGGCATTATGACAAACAGTGAAGACCATGATTTGCAGGACTAGGGTTCAAAGGGTTTAGGTATTAGTGTGGGGAATACGCTATTCCTTCTATAATGAACAGGTTTGCTCTGAATTAAACCCTTTCATGATCATTTTTATCGTGAGATTATATCCCTTCGTCGTTTCATTGGCGTCTGCTTCAATATTGGTGTCTGCAATATCGTTTCAAAGTTAGATGTAAGGCAGTATTTCAAAACTGACGGTATTTGAAAACTAGTGGTGCGGCGTCTGATCAGGATAAAACAATTGTTTGCAAATACGCTTTATGGTGCCATTGAGCGTGAAAGGGTTAAGATGTCCATTTCAGATCGTTTGGAACAAGCTTAGGCGTCGAATAGAAACTCAGATACAAGTTAATCGTCAAATCAATGAGACATAATTATTTAGTATTTGCGTTAATATTCTTGTAAACTGTCAAAATAGTCTACGTTTTAAGTTCGTTTGCCCGTAGTGTTGTACTACAAGCACATGACCGATTCTGCGATTGAAATTGATTATTGTTAAAACGTAAAACCATACGCGGACATTAAATTTCAATCAATTGCTTATCCATTATAATACAAAATATATAATTATATTATGAAGCACCTTTTAGACGTTTTGAATCAGTCTACTGTTGTTCTTTAGTATGATAACAGACACCAAAGTTCAAACAGTGCAGAACCTGATCAGATGGCTCCTGTAGAATACCTCTTATCTGAGTCCACACTGTTTGCAATTGCTACAGAAAAACTGTTGGGTTAAACTAATCGATATTCAAGACCTTTTGTTTAAAACCAGAAATGAACAGAAATGCAACTCAATGTAAGAAACCAACAAACGAGTTGGTAACTTGTTTTATCGATCTCTGCGTACACGTTATACTCTGAATAAATTGATGGTTAAGCCTATAACATCAATCATAGTGATTAAATGGCCATTATTTGAATAACCAACATTGGCATGATGTAATTTACCACAGATGACTATGATAATGGCAACGGAATTGGAGTTATCCATTTATATAGCTCATAAGCCCAATTACATTACACAGTAAAATGATACTATTTCGATTGCTCCAAAGAACTTCGTTGTTCGGATTTTATGCAATCTACGGAGGAATGTATGATTACGTTTGCAGCTAGTTTCGGTGTAGATGAGACGCTTGGCAACTTGGTTTTCATTCGAATAAAGTATGCAGATAAATCAACACTGTAAATAGTTTCAAGCGACAATAATTGTACATGCAATTTGCAGGGTTGAAGACGCTATTCTTTTCCGGGTGGCCTGGTGTCTAATTGTGCAGTAAATTGTTTGCCACTCATAATACATGTAAAAGTAATGAACATTTCCAACACGATATCATTTCAACATTTCAGAGAAAGGGATATGTAGATGTTGCAACCTTTTGAAATATTTAAAATTGTCGTCTTCAGCAATTCTCGGAAATGACATATCTGCATTATCGTGTACATAACACAATCAGTGTATCCTAAAGTTAGACCCAGATGGGATATTGAGTTACTCGGTGTTTCATTGGCATCAAAGTTGTTTGCTCTCAGAAGGTAAATAAATCGAAGTGCTTGCATTAGAAAAATTACCATCTGGTTGACATATAACACAAGTTGTTAGTTTTAAGCTGTGACTGTATCTGACAAATCTGGAAGAAGTCTGGTTGTGACGAAACCTTAAGGTATTCAATATCCCATTACCCTTGCACAATTAATAAATATCTGACTCAAAACACTGTTACAGGTTAGAAGTTTAGTGAATGTAAAACATTTCTTAATATTGCAATGTAAATGCACATAGATGTACTTAAAAACTAATCACAACATGAAACATTTTGCTGAATACAACTATTATCAGAATGACTTACAATGTAACAGACAAAAATAAACTTAGCAAAGGACGATAGTTATATAAAATGGGCCCTGATCAGACGTCAGGTTGCGAATTAATCAACAGTTCATAGGTTTAATTAATTTAAAAGCAATCAGAGCTATATCTATCAGAACAATAATAAGATAATAAAAAGCTTGTTTCTACACCAATTCGGTTTCGTATAATAACGAATGGCCATTGGAATCTTGGTTTTCCAGACACGCTATTGCTAAGCAATAACAGATATGTTGAGTGCCTGTCAAATGTCGAGAAAAAAAGACAAGTGAACAGATCAAAATATTTTTACTGGAGCCCTCTGTTTTGCGTATGTACTCGTTTCATTAAATATAATTTTTTCATACATATATTTAAAAAGCAAACTTAAAACAGTAAACATAGCAATTTTGTGCTGGAAAACCAAGATTCAAATGGTCATTCGTGTTTTACAAGAGATGATAAAAATGTCCATATGAAGATTGCGAGTCAATAAGTTATAAAAATATTCACCTCGTCAAATCAACATTTTAACTATATAAAGTTTGCAATTTGAAAAATAAGAGAGCGTGGTGAGTGAAGTGCTACATGACAGAAATATGGAGGAACGTTTACGGATAGCAATTACAACCTCTGTTTTATTCAATAACCTAATAAATATTCGCTGCGTTAGCTTTAAGGTCTGTCCTGCATCTAGCCTGAGAGTGATAAACAGCGCTCTTGTGTTTTTCTACCAAGGAAACCGATTTGCATATATATTGCATATTAAACAAGAGGGAAAATCCAGAGATCAACTACGTATATGACTACTATAATAATGGGAGATCTAGAATCCATGTTGGATAAGCCTCGTTTTTCAGCGAAAATGAAGCATTGAGATAGATGCATGCTCTCATTTTAGCATTTTGGTTTACTGCTCTGTCATTTCCAAAATAAGTTATTCAAACTAAACCATCCAGTTTCAATTGATTTGGTTATTGCGACCACTGCAAAAGAATATTGACGAGTAGCATCATCGACAGGTGGCAATTCAAAACCAAATAAAAATAAACAGGAACCTGCCTTAAACACTGAAATATTGATCTCAATAGGGGTTTTACTGGATTTTTCATCACAGTCTTAAAAAGTTCATTCATAATACGCGTTTGTTGTAGAAAAAGCTTTGCTAATTTTAAAAAACTGTTGAGCCGTTTCATACGCCAAAAACATGTACTACTGTTGGAAAAGTACGAATATTGTCGTCATTAGGGTTGAATGTGTTTCATGTCTTTTATCAAGATTCAAGTAGTATGTTTCTACCAGTCTAATAAGTTGTATGGTCATTTAACGTTTTTAGCTACATGTAACTGAAATGCGTTTCAGAAAACGCTGCGGATTCGTGTTACAGATATATGACATCCAAAATACGTAATCCAGTTTCTCTCTCCCATTATCGTCATACATGTACACTGAGATCACACACTGTCTTAGCTGCCTAGCTTGCCGCCAGTCAAAGACATCCAATTACATAATTTCTCATGTAGTTAGAGACGATACGAAACATTCAATGTGTTTCCCACAGATACCATCAACTTGAATTAGTTATTTTGACTTTTATAAACACAAAGTAATCATGACATATCTCTTCAAAGCAAACCTTGTCATGATAATCGATATGAATATCTAAACAAGAAAAACACTTTCGTGGAACTGTTGTTGAAACGATTTATTTCAAAATGGATATTTATTTCTCATTTATTAATTTGTTTGTTATTTTGCAGTATATTGCAAAACAAGTATAGTTAGTGAACAATGAATTAGTTTAATAAACAAACTTGATTTTTCCAATGATATCTATAAGGTTTAGTTATACTTGAGATACAAAACAAAAATGGTACTGTAGGTTACCTTAACAAAAATTGTCTTCTGAAATACTTCTTCGGCCTGTCTTCAACTGCATTGTATTCCACGATCCTGTAAACGTGCCAACTGCGAGTCAAACAGTTTGGATCCAGATGAAATGCTGATGAGATACGGGGAATCTTATCTGGATCCAAACTGTCTGCAAATATTATCGATGTAAGCTATTTTTGTGACAAAGACATCATAATATCCCATTTATACGCAAAACAAAATGCAAAGTTTTCGAATAAAATGTAAAATATTTAAGATTTTTAACATTTCTGGAAATCTATCTTGATCTGAGTGGCAAATATTTTTAGACTGATACAGTGGATAATCTGTTATTCTTTCCCGTTTAAACGCAAACGTACGCAAACGCAAAGCACTAAAACGTAGAAAAGAACAACTTTTGGACAATTCTGATAATTCTTGTTTATCTTGGTGGCAAACAGTTTGGAGCCTGATCAGACGCCGGGTTACCCGGCGTCTGATCTGGCTCCAAACTTTTTGCACTGCAAATAATAGTTTTAGCGTAAACGCGTTTATTGGGAAAGAATAACAGATTCTCCACTGTAGGAGGGTAATGGTCTTACTCCAATTGATCTGGAATTTAGATTATTGCCTTAGAATAAAACTGTTTTACTGTGACAGAAATAGTGAATCTTACACCACCGTGAGTGTCAGATAAGAATATCCCACCCGAGTTTTGCAGATATTTTTGGAACATGAGGCTTTGCCGAGTGTTCCAAAAATATCTTCAAACGAGGGTAGGATATTCATCTGAAACTTAACTGTGGTGTTAGATTTATTGCCTCACCTCGTCAACCCTAAAAACGCGTTTAACTTGCTATACAGTGGCGAGTTGTATTTTAATGCGCTAATGCATGCATGACGACGACATGACGACGTCATAACAACGGCAATAACAACCAATCATAAGATAGTTCGGCTTGTCTGTCCGGACAGATAAGGTTATCTCATACCCCCTAGATGTCGGGATACTTCTGTCCGAGAGGTGAGAAAAACGTATTATCCACTATAGCAGGCAAAAAACCGAAACTAACTTTTTGATCGAATGGTCGAACTTGTCGCTACTGTATCAGATCCACTAGATTCAGTTCCCTCTTCCATTATCCTCATTCACGGAGATCACACACTGTCTTAGTTTCCTAGCATGCCGCCAGTCAAAGACATCCAATTACATAATTTTTCATGTAGTTAGAGACGATACGAAACCATCAATATGTTTCTCACAGATACCATCAACTTGAATTAGTTATTTTGACATTTATAAACACAAAGTAATCATAGCATATCTCTTCAAAGTAAACATTGTCATGATAATCGATACGAATATCCGAACGAGAAAAACACTTTCGTGAAACCGTTGTTAAACGCATTTGTTTGAAAACTGAGATAAAGGAATCCTTATCCTGACGTTATAGTGTCTGCTTTGAAATGGCCGTCTATCAAAATGTTAAATTAAGACTTATTTATTTCTCATTTGAAGATACTTCATATGATTGATAATTAAATATTGTCATATCTCTTGATTCACCTCAGTAGAAGGACTCGCATTAATTCGCATTAACTTAAAAATAGAACCAAATATAATGAAATTTCCGTGATCTGTACGGCCTACTTGAAATTCTAGAAGTCTCTGATAACTAAACAAATGATTCTGTTTTCAAAACTTTGTTCTTCTTGTATACCGCCTAAGAAATTAGGACATACTGCGTGCTCTAAAGCACACATGGCTGCTTTATGTGGGACAACGGTAGTACAGAGAGCTTTTAAAAGACTGGTTATCCGTCCTAATCCATACAGCATTAACTCAGCCTGGAATAGTTTGAATTTTAGAGATGTTTAATGTGCCTATGCATTTAGTTAATTCTCTTAAAGTATGTATCCAAGTGATCACATAATAATCATTATATTGCTGAATTTTCATAATTATATAAACCCAATAAAATCATATGTCATTAGAACTAATACATTGTCCTATAAAATATATGAATAACTCTCCAGAAAAGAATGCAGATTGATTTCACTTATACTACATAACAGATGACACGAGCGTTGACTAATAGCTGTCGTTTTGCATATAACTGGTAGTATAACTATGGAAAAGAGGTATACAACGACATCATGTAGTTATGCCATCATTACAAATTGTTCTATACAGTACTGAACCTTATTAAATTGAATTGATAATCGCAAGCGAATTGCTATCGAATTGCCATCGAATTGCCATCGAATTGAGTGCTTCAAAAGGCACATTTTACGCTAGAATATTATTTCGCGCTTTTTCCGAAGCGATTGTGACTGAAATGGAATCAGAAAAAGATACACGATTCAGGCAAACTTATCCTCAGGTAAAATTACAATTTTTAATCGCAAGCGAATGGCCATCTAATTGCAAGCGAATTGCAAGCAAATTGCAATCGAATTGCAAGCGAATCGCCAAAAAATGTTAATCTAATAAGGTTTAGTACTGTACATTACGTCATTGTTCCTCCATGCATGTTAAAATTTATGTTTCTATTCAATGAATGAATACTTGACTTACCTGAAACTGTTTATTAGTAGTTTATGCTATATCGCTCTACTAGACTAGACCAATCTTCCCCTGTCTACTTGAATCTATTTTGCACTAAGCCTTATTAAAAGTATCTCATTTGACGTCGAAGGCAGTGACAAACAAGTATCGAAAAATAAATAAAATCGATTTTTACTAGGTCACAAATTATTATAAAAATTATAAAATTATTCACGTCGTTGTAGACAATAATAAAAAATTTGGCAAAACCTCGGTTATTTTTTTAAAGGCTCGTTTGATGAATCCAATATATGATGAACACTTATGCAATATTATACTTAAAATACTATGGTGGATATTTATGTCACAACATTCTGTAAGAAAGAGTACAGATGTATGCCACACATATCCTATAAGAACAGAATGTAGATGTATGTTACATACATGTATACATTTGTATGCTAAATGATTATAGTGCAGATGTATGTCACATATATCCTATAAGAGTAGAGTGCAGATGTATGTCAAACTACAATCCACTTCGCCACTCGTAAAAAATATAACGTCTGACGATCACTCAATGAATTAAATTTCTATCGTTTACTGCAAAAACCCAGTTATCCTCTATTTATTCCTGTCTGAGTGACGGATTATCCGCGGTTTAATCAGACTCAAAACTGTTTGCAATTGACATACTAGTAGGTATTTTCACATTAACGTGTTATGGGAATAGTTTATGTTTTATAAAACTATAGCATGCAACAGTGTAGATGGCGTTATTCTTTCTAGTAAAGTCGTTTGTGCTAAAACAAATATTTTCATTGAGAAAAGGGAAGAGCCAGATCAGACGCCGGGTGGCTCCGAACTGATTGTAAATCAGATAAAAACGAAATTGTAAGAATGTTCAAACGGCTATAATTTTCTACATTTAACTGTATTGCGTTTGCGTTTCGTTATGTTTCAACGGGAAGGTGTAACGTCTTCTACACTGTTAAAACTACCGCAAACGAATATTCCTGTTGCTGACCTTTCCTGTATATCAAATTAGTCGTACAATGACGTGTACAGTTCCGTTCAAGTGCATTTTACCAGAAGCACACAACACTAGTATAGGATAAGACAAGGCTATATTAGAAATCAACCCTTCAACTACCAATGTATGGTTGTTTATGTAAAGATTGGATATAAAAGACAATACAATATAATCTTACATGCTCTGTTATTGGCCAAATGTCTCATAAACCAGCTGTTAACCAGGAGCCCAATAAAAAGCTTGATAAAGATCTTAAGCTCAAGTCAAACGCTTTGTAAGCATTGGTCAATGTTTAATTTCCATGGATAAGTGCAAAAGTTATCACTTTAGTTCATTTCGAGAGAATCTCACTCTTCTTTAGCAATGAGATACTTTCACAAAATACAAAACATGTAAAATTCGCTCTAAGTCAGTGAAATAAAACCAATATGGATAATCAAGAACATACACACACCATTTTCAAGTGAAAGCCGTTAAAAGGTAAATAATCGAGCATATTTACAAACCAAGTGTAGCATTTCTAGAGGATTTGAATATGCTTTGAACTCAAAGTTCGATATTACCATTTATCACCTAGTCAAACCTATGTAAAACGACCAAAGTAAGAGTATTTAAGTTCAATGACGTGTACCGTGTCGCTTACGTGAAACTCATCTCAGTGCTTTCCGTTGTCAGAATTTCCAAAGACATCACGAAGCTGATGACAAGCACATACATGTAGTGTCTCAAAGCTACTAACCTTTCTATTAACATTCTTCTCCATGGTTACATTGGAATATTATATTGTTAAAAGATATGCCCCTCGACACAAAGTTCAAATAGAAAGTGTGATGTGTAATGTTACTAGCTCATCTTGTCCGGTTTTCGAAGTTTCCTTTATATATTTGTTGGAAGGGATAATTTTTAAGTTAATCTTTGTTCAAATTGATCCTTAATTCTGTCACGGTAAAGTCTGCATTTGTAGTGTCGTCTGCAATAATTGCAAAGTCAGATTTGGGGCGTTTCGGGCTGAAGAAATATATATCCGATCATCAAACAGTTTGGATCCTAATCAGACGCCACGTTACGCGGCGTCTGATCAGGATACAAGCTGTTTGCAAAGTCGCATTTTAGTGTCATTGGCAGTGAAAGAGTTAACCACATTGCCTGCAAAGTAAAGCTGTAAGCGCCTTAGTCACCCTCGTTAAATAAAGTCGTTCATTTAATTTCATTCATTTCATTTAGACGCAATCGAAGAGCACCTGCTTGGCAACTTTTTTAACATTCTCCAGATTTATATAAATCAACGTGACAAATAGTTTCGAGCCTGATCAGACACCCGGGTATCGGGTGTCTGATCTGGCTGTAAACCGTTTGCAATGGAAATGATTGCTTTACGACAAAAGCGTTTATTGGGAAATAATACCGTATTCCCCACTGTATACAGTGGAGAATCTGTTATTCTTTCCCGTTTAAACGCAAACGTACGCAAACGCAAAGCGCTAAAACGTAGAAAATAACAACTTTTGGACAATTCTTATATTTCATGTTTATCTTGGTGGCAAACAGTTTGGAGCCTGATCAGACGCCGGGTTACCCGGCGTCTGATCTGGCTCCAAACTGTTTGCACTGCAAATAATAGTTTTAGCGTAAACGCGTTTATTGGGAAAGAATAACAGATTCTCCACTGTATGCCTTATATAGTGAAATGTTGTTGCAAGACAATTTATTGTATGTACAATGTTATTCTTTCCCGTTTAAACATAAACGAAACGCCAACGCATTGCAATAAAATGTATATAAGGACTACTTTGTTTCAATTCTGACTATTCCTGTTGATTTGAGTGGCAAACAGTTTGGAGCCTGATCAGACGCCGGATTACCCGGCGTCTGATCGGACTCCAATCTGTTTGCAATGGATATAATTGTGTTGCCTGAACGCGTTTATTTGGACAGAATACCGTCTTCTCTACTGCACGACTAAATACAAGCTTGTACCGTGTCACTCACGTGATGCTCATCACAATACTACCCATTGTCAGAATTCTAAAAGACTTCTCAAAGACGACGACAGGCACAAATTGCCTCAAAGCTGCCAACCTTCCTTTAAATATTTCTTCGCTTTCTTCGCCATGGTAACGACGGCGTATTATATTGTTGAATGGCATGCCTCTTGACACACTGTTGAAATAAAAGAAAAACGTGCTGTTTTTAGGTGTGTGTTTCCCATGTACGTGTTTGACGAGTTCACTATCTAAATATAGGATTCCTTATAGACATGGTCAGTTTCAAGATCGCTTTGACTGATATAAATATTCATCAAAACATGAAAGCGGCTTTCATTTTGTAGAAGATGTTTTTAGCCGTGATAACTACAATGCTCGCTCTCTACAACACCATTCCATGGGAGACAAATAGTCTGTGTGTGTGTTGTTCTATCAATCGAGCTCGTTAAAGTAAAACATATCTGTACTTTAATGTTAAAATATGGCTACGCCATGTTTGAACTTTGAAATGCAGAAATGTTTGACTTAAGGAATTTCGAATTTTTAAGTTTCGACTGTATAAAATTCGTGAGAAATAATATCCGAAATCTAACGGATCCAATACTTCAACATCATTTTGTCGCTACATTGAAATTTATGTGGCCTGGTTTCAATAAAACAAACACATTAAAGACAGAACACTGGAAATGAATGGTTTTGGAAGGATTCAATTTCAAACTATATAATTAAGATCGGTCATAAACAACTCAGACTGTTTTGTCGTTTTGCAATTCTCAATTTGTTGATGCATAGAAAAGTTTCTGCAGCATCCTTCAAGAAATTATAGAGATCAGCTCTCAAGTAAATTAATTATCACGAAACGACAGCCCGCCAAATTATAAGTACTTGCAATGAACCCATTTAATGCCTTACCTCGAGTATAGTGGCTATTTGCTAGCGGTTTGTATCCTTATCAGATACAGTATTACGCGGTGTCTGATCAGGATACAAACTGATTGGCACTCGTTTCAATATTTCTAAGTCAGTATGCCTCAGATCTAAAGTTGGTCCTATTTAGGTTACATTAAGAACTTTACTGCTATCGGTACCAGACGGTTTTGATTCAGCCAAGACGCATCGGAATATATACCTATTGGCGTACATGTATGTGAACATGTATTGCGATATGTCTTCTCTCGAATTGACTTATTCTAAGATTGAAGTAATATTGCAGACAGCGATGTAACATTCTGCAGTGACGATTATGAGAATGTGTTGCGAGCATTTTTGATTCTGATGAGACGCAGAGTCCTATCTGGACCCAAACTATTTAAAACTCTGGGTATGTATTCTGAAATACAAAAATATTAACAAGAAATTGTTGGAGGCGTTTTGTTTTGCAAACGACATTTACTTTGCGTGTAGAAGATTAACTCATTATCCCCTGAAACTATCAATGAAAAATTCCAGTTTACTATAAAGGCTGTTCCAATTTAGGCAATTCAGGGTTGTTTTTATAATATATTGCAATATGCCAAACAGTGAAGTCCCTGATTAAATGGCTCCTGTGGGATCCCTCTAATCAGGGACTTCACTGTTTGCATAAGACCAGTATACTCTTAACAGGTACACTTTTGGTTGAGGACGCATATATGCGTCACTAGGTCTCAATGAGTTAAAGCGAACAAGATTCCAATTGCAAGCTGATTCAAACTGACGGTGTTATGACTTTTGAAAATGTTGATATATATCTTAAACCTTATAACGTCTGTCAGTTTTATCTAATATAGTTATCGATATATTCAAAAGCTTTCACTGTCGTATTAATATTTGTCGTCAGGTTTTATATCCTGCATGAGGATTGAATGGCTTTTGAATAAAGACACCTGCATGTAGTTGAGAATACGTTATGTGCTCGTTTTAACTCATTATCCCCTGAAACTTCCAATGGACAATTCCATTTTGCAATAAAGGCTGGTCCATTTTAGACTATTTAGGGTTTTTTTTGTAATAAATTGTAAAATGCCATACAGTGAAGTCCCTGATCAGAGGGCTCCTGCAGGAGCCCTCTGATCAGGGACTTCACTGTTTGCATAGGACAAGACTTAGTGTACTCTTCACAGGTCCACATTTGGTAAAGGACGCATAAATGCGTCACTAGGGCTCAATGAGTTAACGCAATTAAAAGCAAACGTATTGCGATCAACTCTAGAAAGGTTAAACCTGAATTACAAGCAGTTTGTAGCTTGATTTGACATCGACCGGGTTACCTGGCGACTGATCTTGCTCCAAAGTGTTTGCAATGGAATGAAAGTTTTATCTCAAACATAAACACATTTATTGGGAAAGTATGTTTTGTCCACTTTACATATAGAACGTCAAACCTTCGGTTGCTAGAGAGTCAGCACCACATGACCTACCCATACAGTCATATTTTACTAAGAGACATACATTTGAAGAGGCATAGCTTGTTTAGCTTAATGAAGGATCCGTATCCTACAGCGAGCTCATACAGTGGAGAAAAGGTTATTCTTTCCCGATAAACGCGTTTACTCTAAAATAATTATTTCATATGCAAACGTTTTGAATCCTGATCAGACGCCGGGTAACCCGGCGTCTGATCAGGCTCCAAATTGTTTGTCACTCAGATTAAAACAAATAGTCAGATGGTCAAAAATATTCCATTTACTCCATTTTATTAAATGCGTATGCAAAACACCTTATTTTCATTGCAAACGGTTCGGAGCCAAATTTGTTCGGTGTCTTATCGGGTTCAACGCAGAAAGCCCCCCCCCCCCCACCCACCCACTACCTGTACACAGGATCGACTGTTCAATATATATTCATACGACATAAACAGCTGCAACAAGTAGAATAATTAACACGCAATTTGCGCCCGGTTGAAACAATCTTTAGAATCGTGGAGCCTTGTACAGTGGAGAGAGTACAGTGGAGAAAACGTTATTCTTTCCCAATAAACGCGTTTACGCTAAATCTATTCATTCCAATGCAAACAATTTGGAGCCAGATCAGACGCCGGGTAACCCGGCGTCTGATCAGGCTCCAAAATGTTTGTCATCAAGGTTAAAATCACTTTTCAGAATTGTAAAAACATTGTTATTTTCTGCATTTTAGTACAATGCGTTTGCGTTTCGTTTGCGTTTAAACGGGAAAGGATAACAGATTCTCCACTGTACATGTGTACGTTATTCTTTCTAAATAAACACGTTTACGCCTAACTATGATTTTCATTACCAACAGTTTGGAGCCAGATCAGACGCCAGTTCTGAACAGACTCCAAACTGTTTGCCACTCATATTGAAAAAACAAACATATTCAGACATGTCAAAAGTTGTAATTATCTATGTTTTTCGCAATGCGTTTGCGTTTCGTCTAAGTTTAAATTGGAAAGAATAACGTCTTATCCACTGTAAGAAGAGGGTCATTAATGTGTTGGAACTTTCATGAGGGGCGCAGAGCCTATTTATTGAAAACAAAAGCGGTAGGTGTGTTGGGAAACAATAACTAATTACCCTCTGTGTCTGACTTTTGTGGCTTGATGGTATTAATTATAGTATACGCTATTTATTTCCATGAAACCATGTCAGTATAAATAGACTATAATGACCACATAGAAGGAGACTCAATTTTGTGGTTTACAGCAAATTGCAATTTAAAGCACGCTGAATGTAAAACAATGCTTTAAGCTCCCACTTGAGCGTTCTATATTATGTTTTCCTTCAATAACAACCTGGCTTCATTGCGAACAACATTTCTCTTTTAAGGGTGCATCAAACCGATAAGCGTTTTTTTTCAAAGTATTAAACTTTTTTTCTATCATTGTTTTTTTTGTAGAAGAGCTGTTTATGATGAATGAAAAATTGAAAAAATAATGTATATGGTAGTGTCCTTTTGTTTGAGCTACAGCGATTTAAAAAAAAGATATTTTTGATTTTCATTTTTAAATTTTACCCGTTCAGAGTACAGGCTTCAGTAAAATTTATTTCAAAGCAAGACAAACAGGGTAATTTGGGTTTTCTTTATTTATTTCATGTCCATGGTGGTATATTCACATATAGAAACCAAATTTAGACAAAGCAGGTACATGTATCAGGTTTAAACAATATGGATCCTTGAATATCAAAAACATGCTTTTCATAGGGCATGATTTTATTAGATTTTTAATTTTATGAAAAAACAGTAAACAAGTTTGAAAATGGAAAAGTTCTAGTATTTAACTTTTTTTCTTATATTCTACCAGATGAAAACCCGAGCCAAGGCAGTTCAAAATATGAAAAGAAATTGAAAGGTCAGTGTTGAAAATGTTTAATTATTAAAGTAAAAAGAGTTATCTCCCTTTTCAAAATTAACAAAAACGTACCATATCGATGGTATCAAGAGTTTTCTAAATTTCACATTTGGTGCCTTTTTTCTCTTAAACTAGTTTTTGTATGAAGAAATACTACCATAGACATGAAATAAATAACACAAAACCAAAATATCGTATTTGTTTCCATTTGAAATGGATTTTTATTGAAGCGGGCTGTATGAAAAGGACAAAATAAGAAAGAGTGGGTGGGATAAATGTTACATGGCCGTTGAGCAAAATATTGTTCACCAAAATGTACAATTTTCTATTCATCTTAAATAACTCTTCAAAAAAAACCATCATAGAGTGTTTCATATACTTTGAAAATTTCCCAAATTCATGAGTTTCATACACCCTAAAGATATATTGCAGTAGTGAACTGTAGTTTTGTACCATTTTTGTCGCAGGGATACATTATTTCTTGTATTGGTTAACACTTTCAGAACTAAACATCGACTACTTAAAAGTTGTTTTCTTTAAAGATAAATATTTACAATATCGATTCAAAGCAAAGAAGACCGGTGACATATAGAAAATAGTATCAAAAGTGCGGACACAGGTAAGGCGCATATTAACTGGGTATACGATCTGGATTTTTACTGTTGTCTCCCGCCCCATTCACCCCTTCCAATTGTAGTCACCCAAGGTGGTGAACTATTTAAATATTTCTGAATACATGACACGTAATTTATAATAGAGTTGTTTGTACAAGTTTTATAATTTAACCTGTTTGAAAATTAAACAATAGTGCCCAATACGTTATTAAAGTCATCTTCAACCAAGGACAAATCACATAACTTAATACAGTCGAACTTCGATATCTCGATCTCGGTTAAGTCGAACGCGGGTATGTTCAACTAAACCAAGCTTGAAATAAGGCAAATTCATGTTTCGAAATATCGGATAATTCCAGTTAAGCGAGTTCGAGATATCGAATCTCGACTATAAATACTTTCTGCCATAATTTAAAAGGTTTGTTCTACATCTGCCGAAAATGAAAGACACGGTTTCCCTTTTTTCACAACAGGCTACTTATTTGCATATATATTGCATATGGAACAAGACGGCGGAAAGAAATCCAGGGATGACATTGCTCGCATTACAATTATGATGCGGTGATTGCGGCGTCGTTTGTAGGCTTTGGTGACAGTGAAGAAAACGGTATTATTTCCATTTAAAACGCAAATGAAACGCAAACGCATTGCAACAAAATGTAGTAAATGACAACTGTTTGACCATTCGCATGTATTCATGTAATTCATGAGCTGAGTGTAATAAAGAATCTTATTTGATTTGACTATTTATATTAATTTGAGTGGCAAATTATCTGGAGACTGACAAATGTACCCGCTTTCCCCGAGTATTACATTACGCGGTCATACAGTAGAGAAAACGTTATTCTTTCCCAATAAACGCGTTTACGCTAAAACTATTATTTCTACTACAAACATTTTGGAGCCAGATCAGACGCCGGGTCACCCGGCGTCTGATCAGGCTCAAAACTGTTTGCCACCAAGATAAAGATAAATTATCAGAATTGTCCAAAAGTTGTACATTTCTACGTTTAAGTGTTTTGCGTTTGCGTTTCGTTTGCGTTTAAACGGGAAATAATAACAGATTCTCCACCGTAACAACGGCCACTGTACAGTTACTCTGAAATTTACTCTCATCCGCACCTTTGAAAAAGTACCGTTGGAGACCTTTGGGATCTATTGAACCCCAATAACATGTTTGTTATTTTTCGTAAGTCAAGATAGGCATTTGTGACATAATTTATGCCGAATTACTCATGGTTTATTGATGCTGCATGGTAGTAATAACACAAACCGTGTTTACACTGTTTCCAGGGCAACCATTGACCAAAATAACGGCAAGAAATATGTTTTTTGCTATAAAGTTAAATTTTACAAAATAACTTGTGCATAAAATGTACAGATGGGGGTGGGGGGAGATGGTGATACATTTATCACTGGATATATAGTTTGTAACATTAATGGTATACCTTTCATATAAATATGCGATTTAAAAACTTAATTATTGAACATAAGTAACCAAACAGCTTCCTAGCTTATCAATCTAGTGAATTTATTAAGCTGAGTTATTTGATCGCAATAGTTGTCCAGTTCAGTCGACCTGTCACGGTAATCTGTATGTCTAGGTTCCGTGCAGTATGCATGAAGCTGGTTATGAGATAGTGACAGGTCCAATATATGTGATGGAACTTGTACATGTATGGTAAACACATGTCATGAACATAATACACACATAACTTCAAATAGTTAAGAAATAAGAGTTTTAATCATTAATTGCTTAACCTCATGTCTGGAGTACTACTCATAAAATGCCAGCTTCACATGGCTGATGAGCTGCATGAATGTGTTTATTTGCAAGTGTAAGCACATACCTTTTGGGCCACATGGACCAATCTACTTATTGTATCATTGTTATGATGCGCTGTTTTTCAGCAAATGGGATTGTCCAAAGTCATCTTCCTGAAATCATTTTCCTGCAATCATCCACATGAAATAATAATCTTGAAATAATCACAATCTCATCTCAACGTCCCCCGTCATTCATTGGCGCCGTACGCCACATTATACCTATTCTTATAATCATCATTTTATTTATTTATTATATGTAATTATATATTTATTTTCATTATCGTTTTCTTTATTTATTTTAAACTGCTTTGATTCTATCTCGATATACAACGCCATTGAATGCATTATTTGAAAAAATAGGCTTTTAACCAAATTAAATAGTTTCAAGTTTACTTGGATATTCCTGCTTGACAATACGCCGGCCTTTGAATGACAGGATATATTCGTAAACCATTATGTTAGGCATTGGTACGTTAATGATAAGCATCTGCTGAACAAGCTTGTGTCATACATCTCTAATTTTGACATGTTTGTCTATTACACGTCTCTCTGTTTCTGTATTTATATATGTAGTTAAATCTGATATATTAAAGAATAGCACTGAGGCGTTAGCATAGACACGTTAAATACTGATTGACCAGACTTTGTTGACCAAAGCGCAATAAGGTCAATGGCAAAGATCAAGGTCATCACTTTTGGCTCATAACTGAAATGGAAAATCCTAGCAAGAACCACAACAAAAACAACTGCAGTACACCTATTTGTTTCTTTAAGAATTTTGCCAATATTTAGGTCTGGTAGAATTATATTCGTTTATACAGTGTTAACTCTCTTGGACTCACGGTTTGCATCCCGGTTTGTAATAGTGAAATAACTCTATCACAAGATGATGAAATAGATATCTTGATGTACAAATAAGAAAAAGTACTGTCGTATATTTCTAGTTTTCAATAAATGCCATCATTATCATTGTATACAACAAGGCGTGGTTTTAAAAGGGTCTGAATCCATTTTACAAACCTTAGAAATTCTGGGGTTCGAGCTGGACCTCCGACGGATTTTGCAAATGAACTACATGCGAATAGACCAATTTTGTTAGTAGTGCACATACAGTGGAAAATCTGTTATTCTTTCCCAATAAACGCGTTTACGCTAAAACTATTATTTGAAATATAAACAGTTTGGAGCCAGATCAGACGCCGGGTAACCCGGCGTCTGATCAGGCTCCTAACTGTTTGCCACAAAGATAAACATGAATTATCAGAATTGTCCAAAAAGTTGTACTTTTCTACGTTTTAGTGTTTTGCGTTTGCGTACGTTTGCGTTTAAACGGGAAAGAATAACAGATTCTCCACTGTAAGTGTCAAATGTAATTGCTTTAGTACTTCTCCGCCCCCAACACGGCCCTCTGTACAACGAGTCCCTTCGTACAACAATGCTTGCAGCTGTTCCTCAAACAAGACTATTTTGTCCAACATTTTCATGGATGCAATATCGTCTACTTAAAATTGCCGTATGTTGATTTCTTAAAGTCACATGTTGGAGATTTTGACAGAAAAAACTATAACGACACGTAGCAAA
Organism: Gari tellinella; assembly: GCA_922989275.2. Classification (NCBI taxonomy): domain Eukaryota; kingdom Metazoa; phylum Mollusca; class Bivalvia; order Cardiida; family Psammobiidae; genus Gari; species Gari tellinella. Next base: position 57,033,692 of record OV277866.1, read on the forward strand.
CACTTGTATACACGGATTTGATCTAGATTCAATCTGTTTGCTAATGCAAGCCAATTGCCTTCCCTATAATACTACCCCCTGAACAACAGACACAATCAAAGTTTCCCATATGGTGTTGTTGTAGCGAGAGAGCACTACATTCGTTTAAAGATTTAACAAACCGAAACGAAACGGGATCGGGTAAACAGAGGTTATCCTACTGCATTTTTTATTGTTCAGATATACGGAAATATTCTTTGAGTCTGGAGAGTAATTAACAACATAGACTTTGTTCATACTGCTGGTTAAAATCACAACTGGTTCCGTTTACTAACTTTTCAATCTTTATATTGACTGCCTATACTTCACATTTCGGTCTGCTTGGATCTTTATTTAATTTATAGATTAAATAATATGAATTTACTAAACCATCAATCGAATTATCGTGCATCTGAACTGTTTCCAATTATCTTTCAAATGCCATTAATTTAGCTCTTGCACCGTATTATGATATAAATCAGTGTGATCAACAGTATTATAATGGTGAAGACCAATGTTATCAAACTAAAGTATTCCCGAAAGCAATACATTGAAATATAGAAAATAACAGATTTAAAGAACATCGACGACCAATTCTGATCTTAATGGCAAAGAGTGTGTGGCCTGATCAGATGGATATAAGGATTTAGCATAGCAGTAATAATTACAACTTGCAACCGCCATCGTTGTTTAACAGATGGACAAACGTACGTTTTGAGGTTTCTTAAAGAAGGTAATTTGAAACATGAAGTCAAAAATTGTTTGCATAGCAAGCAATATAGACCAATGTATAGCATGAACACTAATTTGATACGGTTTTTACTTGTATTTGCTCGTTACATACATTCAAAGCAACTACATATGTTTCTGTATTTGCACATGAAAACAAACAAATAATCAGATACACACTGTGTGTTCGTCATGCATATAAACAAACAGCAACGTACATGACGTATCTTTTATGCGATGTGGATAAAGACTTGTTGAATGTGTGTAATACCATCCAATACTTCTTTACCATGAAAATGTGAAATTACCTCAGTCTTTATAAACATTCATTCAAGCTTTCTGATAGGATACATGTTCCGAAGCATGATCTTGAGCGATGTGGAAATATTGTGTCTGAGAAACCTGACCCGGAGCAAAATACATCAAACTACGTTATGTCTACAATGGTTAAAGCTGACTACCAAACTTCTGTCCAGCAGTCACCATGAAGTTAACAAATAAGGGACCTTTAACGTATGTACCGATTGCAGTTTAATGCAGGAAAAAAGTAAAACAAAATATTCCTAAAGGAGCTCTCTGTTTTACTTATGCCCTACATTAAACTTGTCAATACTCATTCAAGACATAGCTGCTTACTTGTAACACACACTTGACTGTATATATTGTATGAATGTATCAATAAATTGGTTCGGAATCTTCTCGCAGGAATCAGAAAAGGAATTTGTCATGTTGACAAGTATCGAAACAAAGACAACGATCCAATACTACGGACACGAATAAATGTAAATTTTGACATCAGCGAGTGTAACCTATACGTACAGTGGAGAACACGTTATTCTTTCCCGTTTAAACGCAAACGAAACGCAAACGCAAAGCACTTAAACGTAGAAAAGTACAAGTACACTTTTTAGACAATTAGGACAGTTCAAGTTAATCTGAGTGACACACAGTTTGGATCCTGATCAGACGCCGGGTTACCCGTCGTCTGATCTGGCTCCTAACTGTTTGTAATGGAAAAAATAGTTTTAGCATAAACGCGTTTATTGGGAAAGAATAACGCTTTCTCCACTGTACACAATGTTTGTGAGTTGTGATTTGTTAGACGGCTATGTTACATGTTGCTGTACTATAGGGAATGCCAACAAACTAGTATTAAAATGATGAGCAGACAACAATAATAACAAATGTAAGCTTATCCACCCCACCCCTTGAAAAATAACACCAGAAAAACTTGTATGTATAAGTATTAATGGACGAGACAATACTTTGATACAGATTACTTAGAGGCACTAACATGTTTCTGTGTATTCAGTAAATAATTGCTGTGTCTTTTTCTATACTGCCTACAACGTTTAAAATCATTTTTCTCGGCAATGATCAAATGTGTTGATGTTTCGTAAAAGTACAAAATGTTTCTAGATCGAGTATATGATAACGTATGTGTCGGATTTTGAAAGAATGCATTCAAGTAATCTGAAATAATACTAGTTCTCTAGTATGATATTGAGAGATGAGAAGAGCAATGTGTCTGAGGAATCCGACCCTCAGCAGAATTCATCAACAATGTTATGTCTACTATAGTAATAGTTAAACAACAATCCTCTGATCAGCGGACACTGTTGGATATATATAATATGCACCGCGTGCAATTCAATGCAAAACAAAAGTAAAGCAGAAAGCGCCTTTAGGGGCGTTGTGCTTTACTGATGTTCATCATTACATTTATTAATGTTTATACAACGAGTAGTTGCTTACATGTATACCAAGCTTGACTGTATAACGTGAAAGAAGTAATCAAAAGACAAGTACAGAATGTTCCCTCAGGAATTAGAAAAGAAATAGTTTGTCATTTTCACATGTATCGAAACAAAAATAGCGATCCAATAATAATAAACGAATGAATATAGAGAATGGCATGAAAGAGTGTAACCTATACGTACTCAATGTTTGTGCGTGATGGTTTGTATGACGATTATACAGTGGATAATCTGTTATTCTTTCCCAATAAACGCGTTTACGCTAAAACTACTATTTGCAGTGCAAACAGTTTGGAGCCAGATCAGACGCCGGGTAACCCGGCGTCTGATCAGGCTCCAAAATGTTTGCCACCAAGATAAACATGAAATATCAGAATTGTCCAAAAGTTGTTCTTTTCTACGTTTTAAACGTGCTTTGCGTTTGCGTACGTTTGCGTTTAAACGGGAAAGAATAACAGATTCTCCACTGTATTACATATTGCTGCACTATAGGAAAAACCAACCACACTTGTGTTTCAAGTATGTACTAGTTTAGGATTCATGAGAGGGAAAATTTAAGACAAAAGGAAGCCAAACAAAATCAGAGCAGGAATGTTCATAAGATTTCCGTAACGGTATAACCAGACAAGGGTTTTATTCAGTAGAATAGTTATTTGGAGTTAATTGGAGCAAATTCATCTCCATGTTACTTAACTAATGTTTATACGTACGTCTGTAGTATAAGTTTCATGATGCGGACGAAATAATCTCACTTTGTATAAATACATCAAAATACAGCTAGACTGTATATGGGAACTACCAATAAGGTTTTAAACAAATGCATTAAAATTTTCTGATGTAAGATCAATGATCTAGCATAATTTTTAGATTTGAGAAATATAGTGTTTAAGGTACATAACCACCATCTTAATACATCGTATTACGTTATGTTTACAATTCACAGTGGAGAATAGTTATTCTTTCCATATAAACAGGTGTATGCCAATATCTTTATGTCCATTGCAAACAGTTTGGAGCCTGATCAGACGACGCGTGAAACGGCGTCTGATCAGGCCTAAACTGTTGTAAACTCAGATTAAAAAATTCGATTGAAAATAAAGTAAATGTACCTTACATTCACTATATGCTACTGATATACGTTTCCGTTTTGTTTGCATTTAAACGGGAAAGAATAACATAATGTCCACTGTATATCTTACTAACACATCCCTGTTCAACAGTCATTTTTAGCCCAGTTGTGCCCCAGATCCCATATATGGGGCATAGGCAAACAGTGTATACTCTGATCAGACAGCGCATTGTGCGGCTTCTAATCAGAGTCTACAATGTTTGCTGATAGGAATTTCAATATAAAACAAAATGAAAATGAAAATTTTGACCAGACATCCCTTTGATCAAAAATGGACTAATCCAATATATAAACATCGTATAAACAATGGGTTAAAAGTATAGATAGGTACCCTTAACTACATGTAGCGATTGAAATTTAACGCAGGACCAGATAAATCCTATATTAGATTTGTGTTTTTACTTACGTCCTCCACTAATCAGTCAAAGTATCTGCCAAACAATAACTGTTTACGTGAAACACATGATTGACTGTATAACGTGTAGGAATTTATCAATAAAATAGTACAGAACTTTCCCGCAGAAATCAGAAAAGGAATTTGTCTTTTTGACAAGTATAGAAACAAAGACAGCTATCCAATAATAAGGAAACGAACGAATACAAATAATGGCAAGTTATTGTAATATATACGCGCGTGGTGATTTGTTAGACGGTCCGATTACATGTGACTATACGAGCGTATTAGAGGGAAAACAAACAAAGCTGGGTTTGGCGAATATACAGTGGAGAATCTGTTATTCTTTCCCGTTTAAACGCAAACGTACGCAAACGCAAAGCACTAAAACATAGAAAAGAACAACTTTTGGACAATTCTGATAATTCTTGTTTATCATGGTGGCAAACAGTTTGGAGCCTGATCAGACGCCGGGTTACCCGGCGTCTGATCTGGCTCCAAACTGTTTGCACTGCAAATAATAGTTTTAGCGTAAACGCGTTTATTGGGAAAGAATAACAGATTCTCCACTGTAATTCAAATGATAAGCAATACAGCTCAACAGTAAACAACAATAAAGATCTGCAGAATCTTAATTAAAAACAAGATATCAGGTTTCATGATCAACGGTATTAGCATAATATAAGTTATGCTGTGCTTATTGTTTCTAATATGGAATATACAGTGCCATTAAAAATAATTTGGACGAAGCGAAAATTCATCTTACCGGCTACATGTACCTTTGATTTGAAGCATTTTAAGTTAATTCATTACTATATATAAACAATATAAATTACCCCATTTTACGCTCGAAAGCAATCACTGTATAAACTGGAACTAATGTATGTTCTTCAGTTGACGAATCAAAATTAATGTAGCTGGTTTGAGTTTGTGGATAAATGATAAAAGATTTGTGTTAGCGGTTCGGTGACTATGTCGGTAGAGCATTCGCCCCGTGAACGAGGTTTTCCGGGTTCGAATCCCGATCAGGCTGCATAATACATAAATCAAAGGCGTTAAAATGCTTATATATGGGGTAAAGCTCACAAGGCAGTTGTCGTTTGTCTAATATGGTATCTATATAACTTTAATATCCTTTAAACTAGAGGCTGCAAAATAGCTTTGTTCGTCAAAGTGATTGTTTCACGTCCGTCAATAAATATTTTATTCAATTAACAAATTGTGTTACATTGTACGCTCTAAGATGAACACACAGACATTAATATCGTAGAAAGCTCGGATACAATAATCTTATTGTTTGGTCACTTAGATGAAGATGTTTTAACCGTACTATCGACAAATGATTGTTTACCCATCGGCGAAAGTAAATCAGAAAGTTCTATTGGAAGATTACTGTTTTAAAGTTTTACTGCGTAAGCAGTCAACTGTCTTTAAACCAGCGCAAACAACCATATTCTTCAGTGTTTGTAATGTTTAGATCCTACTGTATATACAGTGGAAACAAATTTATCATTTCCCGTTGAAACGCAAACGAAACGCAAACGCAACACACTAAAATGTAGAAAATAATAACATTTTGACAATTCTAACTAAATAATATTAGTCTGAGTGACAAACAGTTTGGAGCATGATCAGACGCCGGATAATCCGGCGTCTGATCCGGCTCCAAACTGTTTGTAATTGCTATAAGCGTTTTAGCGTAAACGCGTTTATTGGGAACGAATAACGTCTTCTCCACTGTACGTATTTGTATTAACCCTTATCGTACCTAGGAAGGCTTGGCAAGCTTTTGACAACACTTTGGGTCCACATTAGACGCTGAAACGTTTGGCTACCTATTCATTTTTTCTTCAGCTACAAAAACTTAAAACATTTATTGTGTGTGTTTTCGCAGACGATACATTAAAGGCAGACAACAAACCGGATTGACCAGTGTTAAGGCGTTCTGTCATATGTCTGTAGCCACTGGACTAATAGATATTAACAACGCATGTGCTTTTGTACTAGGACAGACGCTTGCTCATTTATTTATTTGTAATGTGGTGCAACAGATGCTTGCCTGTCAGGAAGATGATTTCATTACCCGTCTGCACCTGTTTAGTGGTTTTATCATGCAAGGTCCAAATATATAGCATACCATTTTATGTAGTCAGTGGATAACACAAGGAGGTACATAGTAAAGTTAATTCTTTCAACACCAAGGAATTATACAAATATACGCTTTACATTTGCAAACAGTGTTTACCCAGATCAGAGGGCTCGTATAAGAGCCCTCTTATCTGGGTCTACGTTGTTTGCTAATTAAGACCAGTAGCTATTAAACTACCGAGAATTCCAAGTAGACTGGTTCATGTTTTGGTAACTTCAGTATCCACAAGTGAACCTTATACAGTGGTAAATACGCTATTCCTACCCACTTAACGCGTTTCTAATGCGTTTCTTAAGCGTTTCTTACGCGTTTATTATCCGTTTCGTTAAACGAGTTTCCTAGCCGTTTCTTTACACGTTTCTTTACGCGTTTAAAAGAGCCCGGAGATCGGTCTTGTCCTACTTAATAATTTAGCAAATATCGTTTGTGTGCAGTGAATATAATCTTATAAAATTCAATTAAATTATTTTCGTTTAAGAATAAGTTTATCCTGTGAGAGTTTTATGAATTTACATTTATTTTCCAAAAGAAAGGACCCGGGTTTAAAAGGATTTTGTAAATTCTGACAACCGATTTAGCAGGAATAGTCCTTTGGTGTCTAAGCCAACATATTTTTGTTAAAGTGGCAAAAAGAACAGAACAGAACATATATTTTCTTTCTGTTCTGTTCTGCCTGTTGTAATTGATTGATGACAATTAATGCGGCTAGTTAGTAAACTAATGCGCGATAATCTAATCTACAACGGTTTGCGCTGCACTATTTTTGATAGTAGGGTCACGATTCTATGGAATATGATCAACATAAATGCATGGTTAAATTATCTTCGCACAATTCAATAAGATCCGAAATCTCCGCGTGAAACGGAAAACTGACGCACCAATCGCAACATCTCTGGTATAATCGTTTATTAACGCGTTTAATCTATCTATCTCTTTTTACTGCTGCACACCCTTACGGGTAATTTTGACCAGTTGCGCGTCAGTGTCTGTTAGTATAAATAAGTGAAAGGAAAAAGAAAAGTAGAATAACATAGTAAAACGTAAGATAATTGTTAGGTTTAAATGATTAAGGTTAAAAGCAGGTTAAAAACACCATTGCATAAGATGTCTATGGTTTAAACGCGTTAAATTCGTTAGGCGTTAACCGTTCACATTGCGTTTCTTACGCATAGATTAACGCGTTAATGGGTAGGAATAGCGTATTTATCACTTGTAAGTAATAATCCACAAGAAATGTAACTTTGAAAAAGACATAACATGACCTTTACAATAAATATTCAGTATTAACCCTTTCAATGACACACCCCGAGTACGACTTGTTTGCAGACAGTAAGGGTCCTGATCAGGTAGCGCGATACACGGCACCTGCTCAGGACCCAAACGGTTTGGCACTCGTATCTATATATCTGAAGTCAAATTTCCTGAAATCTAAATTTAAGAAATAAAAGCAGAGGACTATTGCTTATAGCAGATGTGGTCACGGAAGTGAAGGGGTTAATCAGGTTCAAAATTCCCTTCTGATTAATGTGTTATCGTTAAAGAATGAAAACAATTTAATGTTTCTTTCGGATATTCCAATGGGGATCCGGAAAAACTTAACACAAATTCGGAAAGAAACATTTCCCGCAATAATTGAATAGGTATGCAAAATTCGTTCGAAACGATGACAACAGCCCCCGGTGAATTTCATAATCAAATTGATATGCGCTGTTTCTACTCAATAGGATGATCCTGTCTCTTGTCTAAGAGTGATAAACAAATTTTCAATATTTCTTGGCAGGCACCTGATTTGCATATATATTGCACGCTGAAAAATGCGTTGAGATGACATCCCGCAACAGGGACAGTTGTTATAACCCGTTTAACCATATCGGCGCCGACGTTGCATAAAGTTGAGACTTTGCAAACAGTTTAGATTCTGATCGGACGCCGCGTAAAGTGGCGTCTGATCAGGATCCAAACTGTTTGACACTCGTATCGCCATTTCTTAAGTTTTATATGATTCTTGTTTTGAAACGATATTGCAGACACTGAAATTTAAGCAGACGACACTAAAGCAATGAAGGGGTAAAACCTCACGATTGATTTTGAAAAGAAAGTGTTTATTAAACGTAAAAGTAAATTCAAACGCAAAACAATATAATAATACTTTCGGAAAGCAGTAATTCTGTACTACTATTAATTGCATGTAAACGCATGTAAAAATCAAAATAAAGTTGTAGAAACTATGATTGCGTTTAGTGTAGCTAAAACAGCAAGACATACCTTCTCAACTACGAATTGGACATCCCAGTCAGAAGAGCACTAGTGGATAATGAGGGAGGTCGTTGCTTCGATTCCCTACGTTGTAACTACGTTAATGTTTAACTTAACCTCTTCACTCTTAATGACGCCAAAACATCGCGTTTACAAACAGTTACAGTGGAGAATCTGTTATTCTTTCCCGTTTAAACGCAAACGTACGCAAACGCAAAGCACTAAAACGTAGAAAAGAACAACCTTTGGACAATTCTGATAATTCTTGTTTATCTGGGTGGCAAACAGTTTGGAGCCTGATCAGACGCCGGGTTACCCGGCGTCTAATCTGGCTCCAAACTGTGTGCATTGGAAATAAAAGTTTTAGCGTAAACGCGTTTATTGGGAAAGAATAACAGATTCTCCACTGTAAGATTCCGATCAGACCCTGCGTTACGTGGCGTCTAATCTAAATCCAAACTGTTTGACTGTTTGACCCTCGTTTAAAATATTATTCAGTCATACTACTTTAAAATTAACTTTGAAACGATACTGCTGACAACACTATTGAAGTAGATGACAATATGGCGGTGAAGAGGTAAACATCTCACAATAAATTTATCAGGAAAGGGTTAACCCTTTACCCCATAGAAGCGACTTTTAGCATATTTAATTTATTTCTCCGCTGAAGAAAATAGTTCCAGTTTATACCCTCATGAACAATTACCATTAAAAATATTTCATATAGCCTAGCAGATTTTAGCTTAAAGCAGGCTTGAAGTAAAGCAGAATGTGCCTTAAGGCACATTCTGCTTTACTTTCAACCTGCTTTACATGTAAGTGTTCACCTGTTTTTCAAAACTAGAAACAAGCTATGAGGTAAAGGGTTAAGGACCGGAGCAAAATGCAACATTTGTAAAATGAACTATACCACGAGCTGAAATACTTGCTGACAGTATTTACACAAATGAACTAAATCGTAAATATTTTCAAGAAGCTACCATTTCCTACGTTTTCTTGAAATGCGTTTGTATTAGTTAATTTTTTACAGGAGAGAAGCACATATTATACACTGTATATCCCTTTCCCCCATAGAAACGACTTTTAGCGTATTTAATTTATTTCTCCGCTGTAGAAAATAGTTCCAGTTTATACCCGCATGAACAATTACAATTACAAGTATTTTGTATAGACTAGCAGATTTTAGCTTAAAGCAGGCTGAAAGTAAAGCAGAATGCGCCTTAATGCACATTCTGCTTACTTTCAACCTGCTTTAAGTGGCCACCTGTCTTCAAAACTAGAAACTGGCTATGGGGTAAAGGGATATAAGTTTTCTGATACACGCTATGTCTTTATCTTGTGATATTGACTGCTATAGATGTTCATTTTGAGTTAGGACCTTGCTTGCCCCGAGCTAGACAAGCAATTACATAATGTCAAATGTAGTTACAACCAATATGAAGTCATAAATGAATTGGGTCTTCCGAAATCAGCAAATGAATTTGTCATTTTGGCATTTGCAGGAAAGACTGAGACTGAACTTCCAAATATACGTAGACATGATGTTGGCAGTAAAACACGATCCTTGGAAAGTTGGTCTTCAATTAATGAGCAGATAAAATTCTTGCATATTGGACTAGTATCGTCATTAATGTACAAGTAATGTATTTGTACATTGAGAAAATACAGAGGCGCTCACTTATAACGAAATTGGAAATAACGAAATATTGGATATAACAAATTAATTTGATTTCCCATCTCTACAGTGGAGAATATTTTCCCAACAAACGCGTTTACGCTAAATATGTTATTTTCAATACAAACAGTGTGAAGTCCAATCAGACGCCGGTAAACCCGGCGTCTGATCAAGCTCCAAACTGTTTGCCACTCAGATTAAAACAGAAAGTCAGAATTGTCAAAAATTCGTCATTTCTCTATTTTACTGCGATACGTTTGCGTTTCGTTAGCGTTTAAACGGGAAATAATAACGTTTTCCCTACTGTAACTAACGTATGGTAAAATCGACCTGATACATTTATAAAGAAGTTTGGATACTATGAACGAAATCGTATGGTCTCAAGGCACTCTTTATACAGTGGAGAAAACGTTATTCTTTCCCGTTTAAACGCAAACGTACGCAAACGCAAAACACTAAAACGTAGAAAAGTATTATTTTTTGACAATTATGATAATTCATGATTATCTTGTTGGCAAACAGTTTGGAGCCTGATCAGACGCCGGGATACCCGGCGTCTGATCTGGCTCCAAACTGTTTGCACGGCAAATAAAAGTTTTAGCGTAAACGCGTTTATTGGGAAAGAATAACGTTTTCTCCACAGACTGAAAGTAAAGCAGAAGTAAGTTTCACTGTATATTAGTATGTCCTTTATTAACAAAACGAAACGCAATTCAATAACATGTATGACATTACACGTGTTTAAGTCAAATCTCAGCCGCAACTAGTTTGGAACCACATTAAGCACACACATGTACAGGTGTTTAATGTTCTCCTTTCATCATAAATTTACCCTTACACTGCTGTTGCAAACAGATTGAATCCTGATCAGACCCAGCGTCTGATCAGGAAAGAAAATATTTGACACTCGTAGATATTTTTCATGTAATAATATCTCAAATGTATATATTACTTTGAAACGATATTGCATTGAATAAAACGACGATATGGCGCAGAAGGAGTAAAAACATCATGATTAATTTGTCGCCGAAAAAAGTAGGAATCGGTGGAGAAAACGTTATTCTTTCCCGTTTAAACGCACACGAAACAAAACGAAAAGCACTTAAAAGTTGAGAAGGACAACTTTTAGTCAATTCTGACAATGCATTTAATCCGTGTTACCTGGCGTCTGATCTTGCTTCAAACTGTTTGCAATAGAAATAAATAACATGAGCGTAACCGCGTTTGTTGGGAAAGAATAACATTTTCTCAACAGTTGCTTTACCTGACAAAATAAACTTTCGTTTGAGTGGCTCTGTTTATAGCGTTTTTTTCGTTATGAAATAATATGAAACTACATGTAAATGTATACGTCATTGTATATTGTATACCGAATTGTTGCTGAGACTAACCATTGTTCAGTAGATCGAATACAAGATGATAACCACATGCGACCTTTTTATGTGCCAAAACGAGGTCAATGAACACATGGTCTTCTGTTTAGCCTCAATTATATCAATTTAAGACAAAATACGCACAAAATATTCCACTTCATTGATGATGAACACCTACAGTGGAGAATCTGTTATTCTTTCCCAATAAACGCGTTTACGCTAAAACTATTATTTGCAGTGCAAACAGTTTGGAGCCAGATCAGACGCCGGGTGACCCGGCGTCTGATCAGGCACCAAACTGTTTGCCACCAAGATAAACAAGAATTATCAGAATTGTCCAAAAGTTGTTCTTTTCTACGTTTTAGTGCTTTGCGTTTGCGTACGTTTGCGTTTAAACGGGAAAGAATAACAGATTCTCCACTGTACATTATCTAACTCTGCGTCTGATCAGGCTCCAAAATGTTTGCCACTCAGATTATAAATACAATAATTAGAAATGACAAAAGACGGTAATTTCCTACATTTTAGTGATTTGTCTTTGCGTTTTATTTGCGTTTTTTGTGAAAGTATAACGTTTTCTCTACCGTAAGAATAGATCTACATCTGTGGTCGCTGCGGCCAAAGGGTCGGCAATATTTTAGTACAAATTTTGTTTCGACCGGGCTCATAATGGTTTTTTTTCGTTGAGGTGTAATTTTTATCAATTATCTTTTATCTTAACTAATATGTACGTGTTTGTTTAGGCGCTTGGCATTTATTTTCAAATACAATTTTATTCCAACTTTGGTTTATTTTGATTTATTCCCCCGCTTTAGAAGATAGCTTCACTTATATTGTCTTGAATATGTACCATAAAAATATATGCTATATATTAGCAGATGGTAGCTACAAACGGGCTGAACTGAAAGCGAAATTCGTCTTATGGCACATTCTGCTCTACTTTCAACCTGTTTTAAGGGGTCACCTGACTTCAAAACTATACACAGACTAGTTGGTACATGTAATACGTTGAACAAAACGAAAAGCTAACAAATAAACTGTTTATCATTCTTGAAAGTTATTGAAGTTATTGAATATTTTGTAATAGTTAAGTGGCAAACATTTTGGGAACTGGTCAGAAGTTGAGTTACTCTGCGTCTGATCTGACTACAAAGTGTTTATAATAGACATTATTGTTTTAACAAACCATTTTTATTTGGGACAGAATGCCGTTTTCTCCCTGTGCATTGGGCTTTGTCTATCTATTTGTCGTGTATCTATAGGATAATACTAGTCTTAAAACCAAATACAGACTCTATAAATAATCTAAACACCAAGATGAGACTGTTTATCGACCCTCTTGACAATTTCAGACACCTATGCCATGAAGTATAAAACGTTTGTACAGACGCATTATGGGCCTCTTCTCCTTCTAGAATTATATTTTTTCAATGCTCGCCTAATCACCTTGATTACATGTATACAGTGGAGAATCTGTTATTCTTTCCCAATAAACGCGTTTACGCTAAAACTATTATTTGCAGTGCAAACAGTTTGGAGCCAGATCAGACGCCGGGTAACCCGGCGTCTGATCAGGCTCCAAACTGTTTGCCACCATGATAAACATGAATTATCAGAATTGTCCAAAAGTTGTACTTTTCTACGTTTTAGTGTTTTGCGTTTGCGTACGTTTGCGTTTAAACGGGAAAGAATAACAGATTATCCACTGTATATGTCTGCAGAATAGAGAATACATCAAGATCTTAAACTAGTGCCCCGCCATAACAACGTCAGTTTACAGTGGAGAAGACAGTATTTGTTTTCATTTAAAAGCAAACGCAATACACTTAAATGTTGAAAATACATGTAACACTTTCTTGAAATGATTACTATTTATTTTAATCGATGTTGCAAGCAGTTAAGAGCCATATCAGACGCCTGGTTACATAATTGTTTTACCATGAAAGCGTTTATTGCAATTAGTTCCAGGGCTGCCATAAGTTGATCATAAAAATCCTAAGATATAAAATTTTCAATTTTTCAGACGCAATTTTACTAATCGTACCTTTACCCCATAGTCTGTTTCTTGTTTTGAAGACACATGACTGCTTAAAACAGGTTGAAAGCAAAGCAGAATGCGCCTTAATGCGCATTCTGCTTTACTTTCAGCCTGTTTTAAGCTACGATCTGCTAGGATAAAAATCCGAATACTTAGGAAAAATCCGGAGAAATGACAGCCCTGTAGTTCATTGGGACAAGATAATATATTCTACCACTGTACATGTAACTCTTTCCCCCATCTTTACAAAATGTAACTAGAGTCCCACCATAATAACAGTACATGTAAACTCTTTCCTTCATTGTCTGCCTGTCGACCATGTTTAAGACAGACGAGTGCTAGAGGCGGACTGAACGTAAAGCAAATATCTCATAGAGAAAGGGTTTACTTTCCTTCCAGCTTAAACATGGCTAAAGACATGCTTACAGTAGATAAAACAGTTATTCTTTCCCGTTTAAACGCAAACGAAATGCAAACGCAAAACACTTAAAACGTAGAAAAGAACAACATTTGGAAAATTCTTACAATTCATGTTTATCTTGGTGGCAAACAGTTTGGAGCCTGATCAGACGCCGGGTTACCCGGCGTCTGATCAGGCTCCAAACTGTTTGCAATGGAAAAAATAGTTTTAGCGTAAACGCGTTTTTTTTGGAAAGAATAACGTTTGTTCCACTGTAACATTAACGATGTCGCTGTAAGTGATTAATATAAAAAGTCATAATTGTCGAAAAGTTATATTTTTCAACGTTTTAATGTGATGCGTGTGTGTTTCGTTTGCGTTTAAACGGGGAATAATTACGTTTTCTCCACTGTACACCCAAACAAACCCCGTGACCGTGCATACGTTCAACAAGTGTTCGGTTCGTTGGTTGCTCTTTTTAAATGCACTGACAAAATTACCTGGTTTTCCTCACTCCGGTTGAGTTATAAGAAATATTAAGAAATATTTGACATGAGGATAAGTCATAATTTAATAAAATATTCTTATACAGGAACTGCAAACTTTACAATCGGATTAGTTCTGAAACAATTTTGATTTTGGAAAAAATTTCTTAAGAAAAATATATTAGACTAGGCTGAGTCATAAATTTGATTTAGATTTTGTATCAACTAAAATGTAATCTGAAACGTCAAGTAAAGATACATGTATCTCTCAGTCTGCAGTAGGAAATGTGTTATTCTTTCGCGCTAAACCGCGGTGAATGGCCATTTATCTAAACCTAAGCCTGTTTCTAGTTTTGACGACAGGTGACCACTTACAGTAGAGACAACGTTATTCTTTCCCGTTTAAACGCAAACAAAACGCAAACGCAACACACTTAAATGTAGACAATGATGACGTTTTGACAATTCTAACTAATCATGTTAGTCTGAGTGACATACAGTTTGGAGCCTGATCAGACTGTTTGCAATGGAAGTAATATTTTAGCGAAAACACGTTTATTGGGAAAGAATAACATTTTCCCCACTTTAAAACTGGTTGAATGTAAAGCAGAATGCACCTTTTATTCTTCAATGACAGTCAGCCTTAAGCTACCATCTGCTAGGATATAGAAGACATTTCTAATGGAACATATTCCTGACTATACTCGGATAAAATGGAATTATTTTCCTAAGTAGAAGAATAATTTTAAGGCGTAAAAGGGATATTATTGGGGTAATGGGTTGGTGACAGATCAGTCGCCGGGTTAATAAAATGTCGCGAATGACATTCTATTGTCAATTGATGATTTATGTTTATCTGAGTTGCAAACAGTAAGATGCCTGATCAGTCGCGGGTCTGCCAGACGTCTGATCTTGCTCAAAACTGTAAAGTGTAGATATGGCAATAACTGGTTTTGCATAAACGCGTTTGTTGAGAAATAATACAGTGCGGAACACGTTATTTTTTTCCCAATAAATACGTTTACGATTAAACGTTTATTTCAATTGCAAACAGTTTGGAGCCTGATTAGGCTCCAAACTGTTTGCCACTCAGATCAACTTGAACTGTCAAAATTGTCTAAAAATTGTACTTTTCTACGTTTAAGTGCTTTGCGTTTCGTTTGCGTTTAAACGGGAAAGAATAACATTTCTCCACTGTAACATGGTCGCCATTGTCTCACAGGACCTTAGGTGGCAGCAATTGATTTGAAATGTTCACCTGTAACGGTAAATTAGACTTATCAGTAGAGAAAACGAAATCCATCACTAGGCTATACTAGTGTGGTCATGCATAATTGATTCGTCGACAGTCTGCCTGCACCGTATGTGACAGACAGGGTTATTGTTGCATTACAGAACCAAATTTGTCTTCGTAACGAAACTGCACATTATCCTTCAGCACGCCATCTAGAGTGGAGAAGACGATTTTTTCAGCGGAGCTGAATGGTTTCTATTTAGGCCTATCATTTGCAAATTCTCAACCAATGAAAATTGGTCAGAAATCTTGGTTGAAAGTCACATGCTTAAAACTGAATGGGCTGATTGGATATGGGGACAGACTGATCTATTGTATCCATTTACAAGTTTAACTGGAGATGAATTGTTGGTGTAAATTATAGACACAGCATGCAATTGCTATGGCAACATGTTCTACTTTAGATATGACATCTTTGTTCTAAGAAACTCTATTTAAGGAATAATTCGAATATTTATTGTATTCATGGAGGTATGAAAAAAAACCTGGTCACACTGTATGAAACCGCAAAGCTTCTGAATTTAAGAATGTAGTTAAATAGAGAATCTGACGCGAATGTTCTTTTTTAACTCTTGTAAAACGTAGGTTGTAGTCTCTCCGCCATATATATTTTCCGCCAAAACGCGACGTTGTTATGTAGTAACGCCGATATCAATGACGTTATTTGGCATCCTGCTTCATGAAGCGCTTGTGAAGAGCAGTTGGACTAAGGGAAAGTAGTCCTGACAAGGCGTGGCCTGAATTTTATTTTTTTCATGGAGTTATGAAACAAGAATTACAGCCAATCACAGCTAACCAAATGTAATGAAAACACACAATATTAAATTATTAATGAATGAAGAGATATAGAACAGTAGATTTATGCATTAATCTGTGAGAAGCAGGATACGGTTTAAATAATTGTTTGGTAATTCTGTAGTGGATAGATGTTTAGTAGCTATATATTACATGAAAGCTACTGTAATTGAATGTGAATTGTTAGTAAAAAATTATAGACACAGTCTGCAATTGCTATTACAGCATGTTTCTATTTTAAGACATGACATCATCGTTTTAAGAAACTCCATTCATGAATGAAGAGTGTTAGAATAGTAGATTTACGCAAGAATCTTTTGTGCAGCAGGATATGGTTTAAATTATTGTTTGGTAACTCTGTAGAGGATAAGACTTTTGGTACAGTGGAGAATCTGTTATTCTTTCTCAATAAACGCGTTTACGCTAAAACTATTATTTGCAGTGCAAACAGTTTGGAGCCAGATCAGACACCGGGTAACCCGGCGTCTGATCAGGCTCCAAATTGTTTGCCACCAAGATAAACAAGAATTATCAGAATTGTCCAAAGGTTGTAATTTTCTACATTTTAGTGCGTTGCGTTTAAACGGGAAAGAATAGCAGATTCTCCACTGTAGCTACATGTATATTTTACATGAAAGTTACTGTAATTGAATGTTTTGCTTTTCAATCCAAGGTATTACAATTCTTTGACACCCTCAATTTAATACCTTTTTACACCCGTCTAAAGCATTACTTCCAAAACGCTCTCCGCTGAATATCTTTTTTAAAGATTTTTTTTGTTTCCCAATAAACGCGTTTACATAAAAACAAAACAATATTTCCATTGCAAACAGTTTGGAGCCATATCAGACTCCGGTAACTCGGCGTCTGATCAGGCTCCAAGCTGTTTGCCATTCAGAGTACATACATATATCAAGTCAGAATTGTCAACAATTTATCATTCTTCTACATTTTAGTGCATTACGTTCGAGTTTCGTCGGCGTTTAAACGGGCAAAAAATTAGTCTTCTCTACTGTAATGTGACTAATGTCGTCTGTAAAAAATGACGTCTGTAATAATTCTCAGAGTTGATACAGTGGAGAATCTGTTATTCTTTCCCGTGTAAACGCAAACGTACGCAAACGCAAAACACTAAAACGTAGAAAAGAACAACTTATGGACAATTCTGATAATTCTTGTTTATCTAGGTGGCAAACAGTTTGGAGCCTGATCAGACGCCGGGTTACCCGGCGTCTGATCTGGCTCCAAACTGTTTGCACTGGAAATAATAGTTTTAGCGTAAACGCGTTTATTGGGAAAGAATAACAGATTCTCCACTGTATACATGTAGATGTATTTTCTTTCAGAAACTATCATCCGAGTGTAAAACAGTTTGGATCCACATGAGACGCCGAGTTACTCGGCGTCTCATCTGGATCCAAACTGTTTGCAATAGTGTACCACCACTATATCATGCCTAGGAGTAACCAACTCATTGTCAAACAATCATTTTGGTTCAGTGCAGAAGAGGTTATTCTTTCCTGTGTAAACGCAAACGAAACCGCAATTCAATACAATGCAGAGGAAACGAAACATTTTGAAATGGCGACCGATTTATTGTAATCTGAGTTTTGGACTGAACAATCATTGATATAAGTGTAATATAAAGTGTTTATTGATATAATTGGATACAGTGGAGAAAACGTTATTTTTTTTCCAATAACCGCATTTACGCTAAAACTTTTATTTCCATTGCAAACACTTTGGAGCCAGGTCAGATGCCGGGTAACCCGGAGTCTGATCAGGCGCAAAACTGTTTTCCTCAGATTAAAATAATTAGTCAGATTTGTCGAAAATTATATTTTTTTACGTTATATGGCGATGCGTTTGCGTTTCGTTTCCGTATAAACGGGAAAAAATAGCGGTCTCTCCACTGTAACCCGGAGTCTGATCAGGTTCCAATTTGCTTTTCATTAGGAAATACTTAAGTTGTCATCAATTTTGCAAATAAATTGATTTCCACATTTTTATTGCAATGTGTTTGCGGTATTCTTGTTTACGTGTGAACGAAAAACGTCTTCTCCGCTGTAAGACATGACATTGGTACAGTTGAGAAAGCGTTATTCTTTCCTAATAAACGCGTGTCACATATTCTTACGAGATGGGACCAACTATGCTACAGCAGTTGTGAAAAAGTAAAAGTCTCTGAAATTTAGTGCTTAATTTGTTTTCTACACAACAAATATTTTCTTATGTTGTCTGTAAAGTTTCATCACTCAACTGAATCTACATTTTCCTGAACAGCTATTTTCATACAACACGTGCTGAATGCATAAGTAAGTTACGTTACCATTCTTATGTTTGTTAATTTCTATACATTTTCAAAGGGGTGAAATTGCCTCGCTTTGTAGCACTAAATATTGAACTGTTGTAGAACCAAGTTTGAAATAATGTATGAAATAGTTACATTGCTTCCTGTTTTCAGCTTTAATATGGTATAAAACTTACTAGGTTACACAAAGTCTCATAGTCCCCCAATAAATGTTTCTTTATAATGAACAATACAGACATTTAGCGTTACAGATAATGAATATTACTTATTAAAAGATACCAACCATGCGTTTTAGAAAATAACCACAACAATACAGAGTACAATATATTCTTGTGAACCTGTAGGATGTGAAACTATTAGTTGTGGAAGTAACGTTGATTACAAAACAAACAAAAAAACAAAGAGCCACTATCACGAGGCCAGATACCCAGGTGAAGTTTAACTATACAGTTTAAATCTTTTATTTATTGATTACTGTGGTGAAATAGACAATTTATGGCATTGCAATCTTTCTAGAACACTTCTAGTAACAATGAGTATAATGGAAGTTTCAAAGCAGGTGACAAAAATAACCCAAATTGTCTTTATGCATTTTCCAGTCACTTACTGACACTTCATAACCGCTATTATGCAACCCAAAAGCGTTTTGAGCACTTCATATAGATTTTCATTTGATATGAAATAGTGCGAACTGAATAAATTCTACGATTGTATGTAACGTAGATTACATTTGTTTTGAAATTGTTTTCCTATCAAATCAATAGCCTCTCTTCTCGGTCATATTAAACAAGCCAAATGAACCAAGCAAACTAAATGTCTATAACGTTGCATCATAATAATGTATAGCTTTTTCGTTTTGTCATAAATTGGACGGAGTTCGCCATTCAGATGAATGAATCAAGGCAAATTAACTTTCATCTATGAACTTTGGATTTTTTATTCGTGATACGCCTGCATATTTCAGATATTCTGAAAATCTTTTTCTTGGCACAGAACTTGGCTACATTTTACATTTGCCAACCGGAGAACTGCTATTTTTCAGTTTTGTGTTTTTGTTTATCTAAAGTCTGTTTGAAGGTTTTGAAAGTTCTTTGAAGATTGTTTTCTGTTTTCTAACTATATGATCACATGAATTTATAAATATCAATGATAACATTTTGAAAACCATGCATAGAGCAGTATTTAACCAAACATTTTCAAACGTTCCAATGCGAATTACAAACTTTCTTAGGTTGATAATGTAGATGTATCTTGGGCGTTTTATCCATTTTTGCGACAAGTTCAGCAATGCGACTTCAATACCAGGTCTTTGTTTTGGCTTTTATGCATTCAAAATGTTCTTGAAGTCATAATTTGTCTTAACTATTATATATCATATTTACCTAGCACTACTTCTGTTCCAATATATTATGCATTATGTGATGGTACTATGTTCACAAATAAACATGTAGACGACATCTTCAAATCGTAATTCGAAACCCCTCAAAGGGAAAACACTTAATTATAAAGGTTATTTGTAGAACGCCTTGTGATTTGAACTAAAATCCATGCATTTTCTATTATTTTTATCTATACAACAAGCAGAATTCGGTACTTTTGTAAAACTATGGTATCTTAGCTTACATCTTGTAGATTACATACAGTAGTTGTTTTACGGCCTATCTTGTCAAAATTGTGCTTGAACAAATGAAACGCTGGGTATTTACCAGCAATTTTGCACCACAATACTACGCCAATATAGTTATTTGGTTATATATACAGGGAGCTGTAACATCTGTGTAACGTAGCTTACGTCGTTAACCATACTATCTATTACTGTGGCTTAATATGTTTGTTCAGAGAATATCATTGCATTTAGGTCTGTTTTTCGGTTTTATATTTATTTTTAAGTGTTTTCAAGAATTTTTACCCATTTTATATCAGAATGACCCTATGTTAAGGCATCGTAGTTGTATGTACTTTAATGGTATCGTAGATTACATCAGTTTTGGACATTGCAACGCTGAGGTGTGTAAATCAAAAATTAGTTCAACACTACAAACCGTTTGTTAATTTGAATTTTTTTACATTAGGCAACACACCAGCCCAAAAAGATTACCTGAAAAAATGTATTTTTTGATTGCAAGATAACGATTTTTAATAATACGCTACCTGGCGACATCCGATTTAGTTAAGTACATTCAAGGGGTTCCCTCGAACACCATACACTTTCAAACACTTAAAATAGCATGTGTTTTTAAGAGTATATATATAAAAATATATCGGAAAAAGACGTTATGAAAATTCAGCCGCCGCGGCCGGGAATCGAACCCTGTGAAAATAATTTGATTAGACAGTCTATGAACATGTTTACTAAGAGTTATATGCAAGCGACATTAATTTTGTGGGAATATGTGAACATTTACGCTTGACCGTTTATTTCAATTACAAACAGTTTGGAGCCAGATCAGACGCCGGGTCACCCTGCGTCTGATCAGGCTCTTGGCTGTTTGTCACTCAGATTAAGATGAATAGTCAGAATTATTGAAATTTCATCATTTTCTTCATGTTAGTGTGTTGCATTTGCGTTTCTTTTGCGTTTCAACGGGAAAGAAAAACGGTTGCTCCACTGTATCTGAAGTCAAATATTAAACCATTTGAACAATGTTATTTCAAAGTCATTTCTGTGAAGAATATATTCTATATTTAAATTGGATTTAAATTATTCTAGTGTTGAATGAGTATAGCATATTTATGTGAAATCTTTTCAAATTAGTTCATTTGGTAGATCTACTGTAGAGAAATATAACAATATTGAACCTTTCGATTAAAATCTAAAACATACTTATTCGATTATGTTCATGCATATTTAGCCAAGCTCAGTCGAATTTCGGTTAACCCATGTGTGCCCAGCGGATTCGTCCATACTTATATACATGTATTGGATAAGTCCATGTTCAATTTATAGGAAGTGCCTAGTTAAAATTTAGTCTTTACTGTACTTAAAGTTTGAAATAAACATGAATACGCTGCAATACGGAGAAATTGGATCAAAACGCAGAAGACGGCATCGTTCACATTCACGCAACGCTTAGAAGCAATGCAATAAACTGTAGACAGATGAAACTTATCTCATTTGTTTTATACAGTAGAGAAAACGTTATTCTTTCCCGTTTAAACACAAACGAAACGCAAAAGCATCACAATAAAACGTAGAAATAGATGACTTTTGGGCAATTCTGACAATTTCTTTAAACCTGAGTGGCAAACAGTTTGGAGCCTGATCAGACGCCGGGTTACCCGGCGTCTGATCTGGCTCCAAACTGTTTGCAATGAAAATAATATTTAAGGGTTAACGCGTTTATTGGGAAAGAATAACGTTTTCTTCACTGCATGTATGACAAACAGTACGGAACCTGATCAGGCGCGGCATTACGTGGCGTCTATTCTGGATCAAAACGTTTTGCAATGGAAAAACATGTACTTGTTTAAGCTCAAACGCCTTGATTGGGAAAATAAGATATTACCCGCTTTAGCTTATTATATTTACTTCGTATACGATTGACTCCTTTTTTATAAACTAATAGCTTTTTTAAATAACGAGTTTCCAAATTTGCATAGTACTCAATTGGCAAAGTAATCATCGTTGGATGCAATGTATTCAACCAGACATACTTTCATTCAGCCAAAGTGATTAAATTAGGACTCTAAAATTGCCAGGAAATCTTTAATCATTACCCAATCGTTATCATTCACAATCTGTCTGACTAAGACGCTCAGATTTCGTATACAATAATATTTCACGATTTCAAAAACTGAAACATAAGTCGTGTTTGTTCATCAGCCATGCGGTTGTTAAAGCTACTGACGCCGTCGAATATACATACATGTACATGTATAACAATTTGAATGCGTTTTAATCCTTTTAGGGGCTTCCGTGGCCTAATGGTATAGTCACTGTGACTTACATCACTAAGCTCCTCACCGCTGAGAGTTCGAATCCCAGTAGGGTCGTTCGGATTTTTCATGTGGGGAAGCCTTCCAGCTGGCTTGCGGAAGGTCGGTGGTTCTACCCAGTTGCCGATGTGTGCCTGAAACAGTGCATAAAGAATTATGGGGCCTTCCTCCATCTATAATTAGCTGGACGTCGCTATATGACTGAAATACTGTTGAAAGCGACGTAAAATCAAAACAAAACAAATCAAATCAAATTTTAATCGTTTACCCAATAACCGGTTTATTACATTAAATACAGTTGATCACTTAAAGCAGGTTGAAAGTAAAGCAGAATGTGCCTCAAGGCACATTTTGCTTTACTTTCAGCCTGCTTTAAACAACCATCTGCTAGGCTATATAAAAACATTTGTTATGGTAATTGTTCATGATGATATAAACTGGAACTAGTTTCTTCAGCGGAGGAATAAATTAAAAACGATAAAAGTCGCTTCTGTTGGGGGAAAGGGTTAAGATTGAACTATTGTACAATTAGGAGGGTGTCTTTGTTTCTCATTACATCGTTTGTGCAAAACAATAATTTCCATTCAAAATGTCCAATCACGATCCAAACTATCTGCCACTCAAATTCAATAACTCTTTAATGTTTCTAAACTATTTTATTTTTTTATTTTATTGAATTACTTTTAGTTATGTTTCGTCTTGAAAAAAATAACTGGTAATATAATAGATTTGACTGTAAATATACATATACTTGAATTGCTTTTTATTCACCTGGCGGTTTTCTGAGTGTCATAAGATCTATGTAACGTGATCAAAACGATTACCACGGTGCAGTCATTACAATTGATGACAATAATCGAATATGAAATTTCCGATTACATAGTGTTGTCCGTTATTGCTAATGATTGCAATCACTTTCACATGTCGATTATGAGTAACATATAAAAACTAACGATTTAATCCATTTCAGAACGGTTGTATACATGTATTTACTTAGTTAATATTTACCTTCGCCCTGTAACGTCTTCTAGAAGCGTATTGAAAATGTGATATATAATTTTCAGTGAACATACAAATTGAAAACTGGTTCAGGCCAAGTAGAAATAGGGCGGAGTATCCGCCTGAGAGATACAGACATAGCAATCATATGATGGTGTACATGTACATGTAATAAGGCTGAAATACACACCCACGACCTTTTTTTTAAAAAAATGAAATATGCTTGAATGTTAGATAATCAGGTTGCATTGTTTATTTTTAATATCTTATAAGTGTATGTTAAGCACACGGAGACAGTTTACTGGAGAAAAGCCCTAATTTGTAATGTAACTCCAAATCACGTATTTGGAACTACTTTTCATACCATATACATGCATTATAGAGATCGAATGGCTGTTACATCCAGGACTACATCTCTCAAACATATTGGCCGGTATATGATATATTTATATACATAAAAACCAATCTTATCAAGTTTTACTTTGTAAAGGACAAGGAAAAATATGAAAATATAAACATAAGCAAATAATGACGTGTTTTTTAGATGAACAGGATTGTAAACGCATGAGGTGAGTTGGGTAAGTTTATCGTACACGCACTTCGTGGGTGAACGAAACTTGCCAAGCTAACCTGCAGCGTTTACAATCCCGACGCGTCATTTATTCCTTAAATCCATTCATTACCGTCACATCATCTGCAATAAACATTTGGCATCTGCTGTTGTTTCTCAAATCTAAATTTTAGGTAGATTGTCAATGATGGGAAGATTGCACACACATGCATATAAAACAGAACATGTTTATTATTAAAATGCATTCAACTGTTTTAAATAAACAAACACATTAATATTTTTCGTTTAAACGAAACATTTACGCTTACACAATGCAATCAGGAGAAAATAGTTTTGAAAATGTTAACGATTTAATAATCTAAGTGATAAACGTGTCCAACCTGAGACGCCGAGTTACTCGGTGTCTGATCTTGCCTAAAATGGTTTGCAATGAACATGCGGATTTTGGGAATCAAAAACCGTATTACCACGTACGAAAACCAAATTGTTGAAAAATACTAAAACAGTTGTGACATCTTTACAAATGTAATTGATGTTTTCCTCTCAATTTTAAACACTTTATTGTTATCACTTGAATCATTAAAATACAAAACACGTTTGTCCTAAGGCTAACTGTGACATATTTAGGTCAATTTTCCTAAGAGGATTTTCAGTCTTCAGAAAAAGGGATATATCTTTAACCGTCTCAATTCTGAAATTCGTTTCAAATGAACTCTTCCAGTTTGTACAACAGATAGGGCGTATTGCGTTTAATGATTTAATAATTTTTCTTGCATATATCAGATATCATAATACATTTATCGACTAACATGTACACAGGTTTTACAGCATATATGTACTCGTTTTGAAATATCGTCACTCATTCTACCATTACTCTAACTTTGAAACGATATAACAGACAACGTTACTAAATCAGACGAGACTATTTTGGTGAAGTGGAAATTCCCGATTAATTTGGCGGTTTAAGGGATAAACGATATTGTGGTATTAAACGTCGGACATTCACATCAAGAGAGATTTCATTTTCGTCTGAGTTTAAGACATAATCATATTATATCGATGTAAAGAAATATTTTAAAGCGAATTTATAGTTATACAAGAATAGAAATGTAACAATGTAACATTACGAAATATACGTGTCAAGCATTGGAAATTTTCTTTGAAATAAATTTTTAACATGTACTTAGGATTTCAATCCTTTGAATACTCAATATCCAGTGGAGTAACGTTAGTCTTTCCCATTTAAACGCAAACCAAACGCAAACCAAACCTAAACGCATCGCAAAAAAATGACGAAAACGACACTTTTTTCGCAATTCAGGCTGTTTATATGAATCTGAGTGGCAAACAGTTTAGAGCCTGATCAGACGCCGGGTAACCCGGCGTCTGACCTGGCTCCAAACTGTTTGTAATTGAAAAATGTTTCAGCTTATACCCGTCTATTGGGAAAGAATAACGTTTTCTCCACTGTAACAGTCTGCTTTAACCATTTCGAAGATAAAATATCGTGTGCTTAAATATGTCGTCTGCACGTTATGGCAAATGCAATTCGTTTGAAGTTTTTAATGAAGAAATATTTATACGTGCATGTACATGTATGCTAAATAGGTTAAAATTTGATCGTACGCCCCGTTCATCGTCCACTAGTTTGGATCCAAACATTTTAAAAGGTCGACTTTATTCGCATACTGGGATGAAAGTGTAATAAATAATGTTATTTCTTAAATGCCTTCTTACATGTATTATATCGAGCGTTTCCGCGTGTATCTGTACAGTAACATACAGTGGAGAATACGTTATTCTTTCCCAAACACGCGTTTACGCTAACACTATTAGTTCCATTGCACACAGTTTGGAGCCAGATCCAGGTAACCCGGCGTCTGATCAGGCTCCAAACTGTTTGACACTCAGATTAAGATAAATAGTCAGAATGGACGAAAATTTATCGTTTTCTACGTTTTATTGTGATGCGTTTGCGTTTCGTTGGTGTTTAAACGGGAAGGAACCACGTTTCGTATCATCCACTTTATATCATCCACCACTCAGGCCTCGTTTTCGATTGAGCGTGACATCGTGTATAGAATCCATGTACATGTACAAGTTCCGCGTTATTCTTTGTGGCAAATAATAATTCTTAAAACATTAAAGTTTTCAATGTATGAAACGATTCAAACAACTTTTTAGTTATTGCTGGTGTATATTGAAGGCATATAATAAACACATCACCAGTTGGCATTGTGCTACAGGGTATTGTATTCAGCCCTCGGCGTTTTATCCGGAAACAACCGGTCAGACTCGCGCCAAGGCGCTCGTCAGATCGGCTATTTCCGCAAAAACGTATCGAGATGAGACCATCACCCTGTATCGCATTCTCAACTTGTAACGCGTGTATATTGTACATGTAAACTGGACTCAAACGTTACAAACAGGTCTTACCCATATGTCTGCCAATCAATTATTGACTAAATATTATAATATTTTCAGTCAATTTAGGATCGCGATCAAATACATTGTAGCTCTGTGTCTAATCTATATCCGAACTGTTTGCCATACGTTTAAGCTTGACACATTTGTAACGCTACATCAGAATTCAATATGAAATTCTTTATAGATACTACTATGCATGTATACCTGTTTTTCGAAAATAAATTGGCTGAATAATGTACTTTGGAAATACCATTGTTTGACAATAATTGCAGACAAGAACTGCCAATAAATATCAAGATTGAACATGGCCAGTTTATCGATTTGCATTCACTATACTACAGTGGAGAATACGTTATTATTGCCCGCATAAACAAAACTAAATGCTAACGTAATGCTATAAAATGGGGAAATATGGAAAGCTCTTGGGAAATATAAACGTTTATATCATAATCTCAATGGTTCATAGTTTTAAGTCTGAATACCCGGTGTCTGATCTGGCTTCAACTTTTTTGCAACGGAAATAATTGTTTGTGTACTAAGTCGTTTACTTGGAAACTTTTCACTATACGATAACTATGCGGGTACGGTAATGCAGTGCAGAAGACGTACAGTGGAGAATCTGTTATTATTTCCCAATAAACGCGTTTACGCTAAAACTATTATTTGCAATGCAAACAGTTTGGAGCCAGATCAGACGCCGGGTAACCCGGCGTCTGATCAGGCTCCAAACTGTTTGCCACCAAGATAAACATGAAATATCAGAATTGTTCAAAAGTTGTTCTTTTCTACGTTTTAATGCTTTGCGTTTGCGTACGTTTGCGTTTAAACGGGAAAGAATAACAGATTTTCCACTGTACATGTAATTCTTTCCCAATAAACGCATTTACACTAATTATTATTATTTCCCATGCAAACAGTTTGGAGACTGATCAGACTCCGGGCTACCTAACGTTTGATCTGGCTCCAAACTGTTTGCCACTCAGTTCAATATGAACGGTAAGAAGTGTATAAAAATTGTCTTTATTTATCCCGACGCGTTTTCGTTTTGGTTGTGTTGAACAGGGAAAAAACATCTTCTCAACTGTTAACATGTACAACGCTCCCTCCCAACAACGATTCCCTCCTTACAACGACCCTTGTCGCTGGTCCCCAAACAAGACAAGTATTTCCAACCATTTCACTGCTGCAGTAACATCTACCTAAAAGTGTCGTTTTTTTGACGTTTTGACAGAAATATACATAATGACGAGTGACAAACAGCTGGAATCAAGCTGTTTGCAAATGTTATCCAGTTTCCCATTGGTATATTACTTTTCCCTCCTTATAACGACTCCCTCTGAACAACGCACACAATTTTTGTCTCCCCTTGGATGTCGTTGTAGAGAAGGAGCGCTGTATGACCACAAGAATAAAGATGTAAGAGTGTGTCAAGCACTTCTTCCTTTATATTACTATTAATTTAATCTTTTAATCACCCTAGGCGACTAACTTCGACTTTGTAAACAGTTTGCATTCGGACATGTTTCAGCGTTACGCGATATCTGTCAGGATTTAATGTTTGCCATACTTGCAATCAAATTACCTATTTCAGGGTAGATGAGTTAAAGCTTTCCATACAAACTAAACAAACCTTTTCGAAAAACAATTGAAATGCCGAATACATGTAACGAATTTAAATAAGTTTAAAATTATAGCCGGTAATTTTGAAACAGATGGTAATTTGGCAAGTGAAAAAGTGACAGTTTGGGAGAAAATATCAGTTCCCACTAGTACAGTGGAGAAAACCAATAACCAATAAACGCGTTTACGTTAAACTATTATTTCCAGTGCAAACAGTTTGAAGCCAGATCAGACGCCGGGTAACCCGGAGTCTGATCAAGTTCTAAACTGTTTGCCGATCAGATAAAAATTAAACGTCAGAATTGTCAAAATGTTGTCCTTTTCTACATTTTAGTGTTTGGCGTTTGCGTTTCGTTTGCGTTTAAACGGGGTAGGATAACATTTTCTCCATTGTACGAAACTAAATACAGTGGTGAGGACGTTATTATTTCCCATTAAACGTGCGTAAGCTAGATGGATAGATGTATAGCTAAAACTATTGTTTCCATTGCAAACAATCTGGAGTCAGGTAAGACGCCTGGTAATCCGGCTTCTGACCAGGCTCCAAAATGTGTGCCATAAACATAACCAAAACATCAGTAGAAATTCAAAAGGTTTTCAATTTGTACATTTAAGTTCAATGCGTTTGCGTTTCGTTTGCGTTTAAACGGGAAAGAGTAAAGTCTTCTTAACTTACAAAACAAGACTACCTACAAATGTACATGTAGAAATATACAATGTTTTGAATTTGGTTACAATGTATTAAAAACTAATTGGTATAAATTATAGGGCCTGATTAGACGCCGCGCTACCCATCGTCTGTTCAGACCCAATAATCGTTGCAATTAAATACTTGTTTGGGCATACTTGCGTTTATCGGGAAAGAATAACTTGTTTCTACTGTAAAGCCTGCAATATAACATACTATTACCTTGTCAAGAAACAATTGAGAAACCATATAAAATCTAGTTTACCCAACTTGCCCCCTTATCAGTAGCAAACATTGTATGCTTAAAAGACTATCAGAACATAAGATGTAATACTGGTGCTATTAGTTTCAATTTATGAAGTCTGGTATAAAGACAACCGACGTTTAGTGGGAGTCCAAGGTTGTTTGAAATAAATAATCTTATTTACATTACATTACAGTGGAGAAAACGTTATTCTTTCCCAATTAACGCGTTTACGCTAAAATTAGTATTTCCCTTGCAAACAGTTTGGAATCAGATCAGACGTCGGGTAACCCGACCTCTGATCTGGCTCCAAACTGTTTGCCTTTCAGATTAGAATAATTACATGTAGTCAACATTGTCGAAAAGTAATCTTTTTCTACGTGTTATTGCGATGCGTTTGTGTTTCGTTATCATTTAAACGGGAAAAAAATTACACTTTCTCCACTTTACCTTTGAAAAAGATTGACCGTTTCTACTCCAACCAAATATACGATGGCCACCGTTAGTCTTCCCGAACCTATGCGTTTGTGGCTCTAAACAGATAATACTTTTTTATCCGTTCGTTCCCTTTAAAAGCTTATGTGCTAAAACAATTATTTCCATTGCAAAGATTTGGAAATTATCAGAAGGACAAACAATGCATCAAAACAGGCTCTGTGGCCCGTCTTACCAAACGTATTCGACACAAACGGTCGTAAGACAAAATACGATTCCAAAGAGATATCACAAAACAGGAATAGATCGAGAAATAAATAGCAATTGAGGAGTTTAGAATCCGACTGACGACACTATTTGTCGTTCGACGTTTAATAAGACGGGTCCCAGATCTGTCGAACACTCTGGTACAAACTAGTGAGACCTTTAAGCGAAACGAAACGCAAAAGCAATGCTCTGGAATATTGCAAATGGCAACTTTTTGAAAACTTACACGATTTATTGTAATTGTAATGGCAAACAGTTTGGAGCTGAGTTGCAAACAGTTTAGAGCCTGATCAGACGCCGGGTGACCCGACGTTTGATCATGCTCCAAACTGTTTGCAGCGGAAATAATAGTTTTAGCACAAACGCGTTTATTGGGAAACGTTTTCTCCACTGTATGGTTGCACGATTAACTGTCTTAAGCTTTTCTCGCGCAGTATCAATTTATAAGGATTAATCTGTATCAGAGATTTAAACCAATTTACCCCAGACACATTAAGTACCTTCCAAATAAATATCACACCGTTAGGCTAAACATAAAGATCATCAGTCAAGGAGATATCAAAGTTCTAGTGCTGTCAGTTGAGATATATCACGTAAAAGGCATGTGCTTACAGAGTACATAGATTCTATTGAGGATTCAGATTAATCATTTCGTTTGGAATACTGTTTCAATTAAACCTTTCATGATCAAATTATTAGGGAGAGTTTACCCCTGCTTCATTATTGTTGTCTGCAATTAGTACAATTGTTATTTGCAAACAGTTTGGATACGAACTGTTTAACTCGCATTTCAATATTTCTTGAGAAATAACAGCAGACGACAATTTGTTAAAAGCGATGACGTCATGACGATGAAGGGGTTAAAATCTGGTATATCGTTTGAGAAATTATATCATCTCTCGAAAGATAAGGTTACAATTTGCAAGACTTTATTCTCAACACGGTTATGTTAAAAAAATGATTCCATTGCAAATAATTTAGAACCAGATCAAACACTGGTTAACCCGACGTATGAGCAGGCTCAAAACCGTTCGCCAGTAAGAACAAAATAAATCGCCAGAAGTTTTGAATAATTTGTCAGTTTCCCAATTTATTGCGTTTCCGTTTTGTTTTGTTTAAACATAAAACAATAAATTCGTCTCCACTGTGATGATAAATGGCATCACATCTGGAGGAAATCTCCTCTAACGATTTTGTCTACGACTGCTTTCTGGGATTTCTTATTCGCATTCTGTTTGAAAACAGGACACAATTGACAGATAAAGTAACTGTTGTTTGTAAAACAGATACAAGAACATTCTTAGAAAAATTGCCAATGATGGTTTAGGAAAATACAGTAGAACCTCTCTATTACGACCACAAAACTAAGGCTAATTGTCTGTATAAAAGACAGGTGACAGCTTAAAGTAATGTGAAAGTGAAACAGAAAGCTCCTGTAGGAGCTTTCTGTTTCACTTTCACATTACTTTAAGCAGTCACCTGTCTTCAACGACTTATATTTGACACAACTAAGTGGTCATAATAGAGAGGTTCTACAGTGTGTCGAAACGTATGTTAACTTTGTTAATTTTGTATCCAGGACACTTGCTAAAGTATTAAAGTATCCAGGACAATTGCTGAAGTATTAAAGTGTTAACATTGTATCATTCTGTTTGCAAAAAGGACAAAATTGACAGATAAAAAAGTGTAGTTTATAAAACAGATACAATGTACGAGAACATTCTAGAGAATGCATTTTAGAAAAATTGCCAAAGATGGTTTAGGAAAAAAAATGTCAAAAAGTATGCAAACTTTGTTCATTTTGTACATGTATCCAGGACACTTGCTAAAGTATAAAAGTATATAGGACAAATGCTGAAGTATAAAGTGTTAACATTGTATCATTCTGTTTGCAAAAAGGACACAATTGACAGATAAATAATGTGTAGTTTATAAAACAGATACCAGAACATGCTAGAGAATGAATGTTAGAAAAATTGCCAAGGATGGTTTAGGAAAAAATGTCGAAATGTATGTAAACTTTGTTTGTTTTGTATCCTGGCCCCGAGGTTATAAAACTTAAAACGAACTCTGTGCTCAAAACTCAGTTTCGATAACAGGATCTTGTTTTTACAAAACCTGTTTCATTTGATGTTTGTAACCTCATTTGAATACAATATTACAGTATAATTATGTATGCAAATATTAGTTATAAAATAAAATGTTTGCTGAAGAGTTATGAGCTGAGACAACTTCTGAGTTTTGAGCACAGAGTTTATTTTAAGTTTTATAACCTCGGGGCCAGGACACTTGCTAAAGTATTAAAGTATATAGGACAATTGCTGAAGTATTAAAGTGTTAACATTGTATCATTCTGTTTATAAAAAGGACACAATTGAAAGATAAATAAAGTGTATTTTATTAAACAGATATCAGAAAATGCTAGAGAATGAACTTTAGAAACATTGCCAAAGATGGTTTAGGAAAATAATGTCGAAAAGTATGTAAACTGTGTTTGTTTTGTATCCAGGACACGTGCAAAAGTATTAGAGTATCCAGGACACTTGCTCAAGTATCAAAGTGTTAACATTGTACAGTGTAATAAAACTTTATAAGTTCCCGTGTAAACTTAAACGAAACGCAAACGCATAAGACAAATCTGATAACCTGCTACATTCATATAAAGAGATACCGCGAGGAAGACCTTATTCTTTCCAAATAATGCGTTTATTTCCTTTTGAAAAAGTTCGAAGCCAGATAAGACTCCGAACTGTTTGCCACACAGATTTAAATCGTCAACTGTTTGAAGACCTGTTATTTTCTACATTATACATGTATTTGATTTCGTTTGCTTTTCAACTCGTTCAAGCGGGATAGAATAATATGTTTTTAATTCTTTTGACGAAAACTCCGATAATCTTAGGCGTGGGTCACTACTATTTGATAGGGATAGATAAAAGATATATTCTGGTACATGAACACCGCGCTATGTATACAAACACAATTAACGGTAAGAGTAAGAGCGAATCAGCAGCTCACGAGTTGCTTCCCTTGTTTAACTTTCTGTCAAGCTGTGGAAGGATTCGTAATAACTGTTGCCAACAGTTGTACTGGGATCCAAAAGAAACGCCGAATAACTCGGAAGTCTCATCTGGATTTCAACCTGACTTATGAAGCTTGAAACTGCTTGTCACTCAGATAAAAAGAAAACTTGAGAAATTTAAAGAATCTGCATTTTTCTATATTTCATTTCATTGCATTTGCGTTTCGTTTTAACTGGAAAACAATAACGTCTTTTCCATTGTGGTATTACATATAGGAGTGTTATATAGACGAGAGAAAATGCTTGAAAAAAGTGTTTCTATAACGGAAAGGGTTAAGTTCTTTATAAATAGTTGTTTCTACTACTTTACATTATAACGTATACAGTGGAGAATCTGTTATTCTTTCCCAATAAACGCGTTTACGCTAAAACTATTATTTGCAGTGCAAACAGTTAGGAGCCAGATCAGACGCCGGGTAACCCGGCGTCTGATCAGGCTCCAAACTGTTTGCCACCAAGATAAACATGATTTATCAGAATTGTCCAAAAGTTGTACTTTTCTACGTTTTAGTGCTTTGCGTTTGCGTACGTTTGCGTTTAAACGGGAAAGAATAACAGATTCTCCACTGTATACTGTAATGAGATAGCCACCTGTGACGAGATCAGTAAAGATGGCTACATGAACCAGTCTGATATACAGTGGAGAAACCGTAATTATTACGTTCAAACGTAAACGCATTACAATGAAATATAGAAAATGACAACCTTTTGACAATTCCGACTACCATTTTAATTTCAGTTGCAAACAGTTTGGAGCCTGATCAGACGCCGGGTTACTATAACCATCTGCTTTGTAAAAACACTCAATATTTTACACTGGACGATCGTTCAAAGAACGCTAATATGTCGAAAACGTGATTCATTTCCAATCATCGCATTTTTACTATCCATGTATACCAATGATGTTTATTGCAAACAGTTTTGAGATAGATCAAATTTCGAGCTTCACGGCTTCTGATCAGACCCCAAAAATGTTTGTCTATCTGAGATATATTAACAGGCTACACATTCAAGTCAAACGCGCTTTCTTGTGTTTTTATTACATTATTTTTGTGCTTTGTTCGAACGGGAAATAATAACAGTGGAGATGACGTTATTATTTCCCAATAAACGCGTTTATAATCAAACTATTAATTTCATTTCAAACACTTTGGCTCTAGATCAGACGCCGGGTCTGATCTGGCTCCAAACGGTTTGCCACGCAGATTGAAATAATTTGTGAGAATTTTCCAAAAATAAAAATTTCTACAAGTTGACTGTGTTTGCGTTTCGTACAGTGGAGAATCTGTTATTCTTTCCCGTTTAAACGCAAACGTACGCAAACGCAAAGCGCTAAAACGTAGAAAAGAACAACTTTTGGACAATTCTGATAATTCTTGTCTATCTTGGTGGCAAACAGTTTGGAGCCTGATCAGACACCGGGTTACCCGGCGTCTGATCTGGCTCCAAACTGTTTGAAATAGAAATAATAGTTTTAGGGTAAACGCGTTTATTGGGAAAGAATAACAGATTCTCCACTGTATGCGTTTAAAAGGGAAAGATAACGTCCTCTCTACTGTACAGTGGGAAAAAGGTTATTCTTTCCTAATAAACGCGTTTAAGGTAAATGTGTATTTCAATTACAAACAGTTTGGAGCCAGATCAGTCAAACTGTTTGTCTCTCAGACTTACATTATTAGTTACATGTAGAATTGTCAAAATGTCATCATTTTCTACATTGCGTTTCGTTTGCGTTTTAACGGGAAAGAATAAGGTTTTCTCCACTGTAACTTTTCTGCTGTGGTGAACTACCCGGCAATGAGCAATCACCAATGTGTGGGGAAAACCTTTCTTGTCACTTATAAAGCCATGATACATCAGAGCAATGTTTGACAGCTGATCATCCAACTTTCAACATACAAATCAGATGAGCTGGAAAAAGCCTAGTCACCCTTTCAACATAATTATTAGCGGGGGCAAAGTATAGGCTAGCAGAGAAAGCCAGACATTATATGGCATGCCTACTAATTATTGTACTCTTTTACGTGTCTATGCTTGAACCGCTAGAAACAGAATTAGATACAGTAGAGAATACATTATTCTGTCCGGTTTTACTTATTGAGTCCCGAAGACGCATATATACGTCTTTAACCAAAAGTGTTCCTGTGAAGAGTACACATGTCCTATGCAAACATTGAAGTCCCAGATCAGAGGGCTCCTGCATGAGCCCTCTGACCAGGGTCTTCACTGTTTGTCATTGTGTAAAATATCATAAAAAACCAAATAGTTTAAAATGGACCAGCCTTTATTGCAACCTGGAATTGTCCATTTGAAGTTTCAGGGGATAAGGAGATAAACTAAACTTAACACAATGCAATAATGGGTAGTACAAAATAATAAGACAATTGTTTTATAATGTTGACGAATTATTTTAATCTGAGGGGCAAACAGTTTGGAGCCTGGTCGGACGCAGGGGGAATTCAGCGTCTGATATCGCTCCAAACTGTTTGCAATGGGACTAATTGTTTTTAATTATAAACGCGTTTATAGGGACAGGATAAGAAGATTTTCCACTATGAAAATACAGGCAACCGTTCGTTTTTTCGATCACCTTAATAAGGCGCAATAATGATTTAAGATAACAAGTGACGGCTAAAGCATGATTAGCGTTAAGCAGACAGCACCTGCTTTCAGAGGTCATGTCCTTACTTTTATCTTGATTAAAAAAGAAACGTCTATAAAACTTTCGTAACAGGCTTTCAAAGTATTCAAAGTTACTGAGATGTTTTGTATTAGTTTAAGTCGTACCTGCGAAACAGGCCTTTCGCTTGGGGACGTCCATACACCTAAATGGCTTAACTTTTTCCTTCTTGAAACGTCGAATGGGCAATTTAACTTTACAATTTAATATAGTTCATATTTGACTTATAATAACTGTTTTTGCATATATGCGTTTATTGGCCAGATATAACGTCTCCCTTCACTGGCTGTACAAATTAGAATAACATTTAATGTCCTTTTAATCTCATTTCAATTTCTATTCTTTGCATCTGATAAACTTATTGATGGTGTTTATAAAGTTGACGGTTTCGAACAGTGGAGAAATCTGTTATTCTTTCCAGTTTAAACGCAAACGTACGCAAACGCAAAGCACTAAAACGTAGAAAAGAACAACTTTTGGACAATTCTGATATTTCATATTTATGTTGGTAGCAAACAGTTTGGAACCTGATTAGACGCCGGGTTACCCTGTGTCTGATCTGGCTCCAAACTGTTTGCACTGCAAATAATAGTTTTAGCGTAATCGCGTTTATTGGGAAAGAATAACAGATTCTCCACTGTATGTATCTTTTTGGAATAACCGATTCACTTACATTTCGTAAAAATGTAGTTAATTTGTGAAGCAAAAATAGCCATAAAAGAACAAAATACAGTGACGGTATTTATATGTTATTTTTGAACGTATTACTGTCATGCATTTAAATTGAATTGTCTTACCCTTCGCTTTGTTAACTACTAATCCTTACCGGAGCTCTCAGAGTCTACACTGTTGTCATTTTGCAATACATTCTTACCCTAAAAATGACAAAGAGGACTAGACTTAGTTGAAAGAGGAAATGTCTATTTAATTAAAGTGTCAGTGGAGATGGAGTTAACTAAAATGCGCCTTTACAATGCTCATACATGTACCGTGGAGAAGACGTTATTCTTTCCTGTTTAAACGCAAAAGAAGTTTAAAAGAAAGTACAGGGGGAGAATCTGTTATTCTTTCCCGTTTAAACGCAAACGTACGCAAACGCAAAGCACTAAAACGTAGAAAAGAACAACTTTTGGACAATTCTAATATTTCATATTTATGTTGGTGGCAAACAGTTTGGAACCTGATTAGACGCCGGGTTACCCGGCGTCTGATCTGGCTCCAAACTGTTTGCACTGCAAATAATAGTTTTAGCGTAAATGCGTTTATTGGGAAAGAATAACACATTCTCCACTGTACCTATTTGAAATGTTAAGCTATTATTTTGATCTGAGTGGCAAAACGTTTGGAGGTTGGTAACCCGGCGTCTGATCTGGCTCCAAATTGCTTGCAATGGAAATAGTTGTATTGACGTAAACACGGTTATTGGGAAATACTAATGTATTCTCCACTCTACATGTATCGCTATCCGAGTTTTAACTTTTACATTATGTACCAGGTATCTGATCTGGCTGAAAACCACTTGTACAGTGGAGAAAACGGTATTCTTTCCCAATGAACGCGCTTACGCTACAACTTTTATTTCTATTGCAAAAATGTTTGGAACCAGATCAGACGCCGGGTTACCCGGCGTCTGATCAGGCTCTAAACTGTTTTCCACTCAGATAAACATGAATAGTCAAAAGTGTCGGAAATTTGTCTTGTTTTACATTTTATTGCGTTTAAACGAGAAAGAATAATATGTTCTCCACTTGTAGCAGAAATAACTGATTTAGCACAAACACGTTTACCGGGACAGAATGCCACTGTGTAACTTACACCTCCTTTATTGATCGATCTCACTGTTGGGATTTGCTCTCTTTACAGGATTGCTGACAAACAACGATGATGTAGAACACTTTATGACAAAATACAGCTAAGGACTGTGATTTATAGCCAAGGAAAGCACTTCTGGCATCCCAACAAGTCTGTCAGTCACAACCTTAATGTAAGTAAGCCTTGTATCCAGCCCAAAATGATACAGCTACTGTACAGTGGATAAAACGTTATTCTTTCCCGTTTAAACGCACACAAAACGCAAACGCATTGTATAAAATGAACAAAATAACAATTTGTTTTGAAAAATATGACTATTTATTTTTACACGAGTGGCACACAGTTTGGGGCCTGATCAGACGCCGCGTTTCCCGGCGTCTGATCTGGCTCAAACCTGTTTGCAATGGACATAAACGTTTTAGTGTAAACGCGTTTATTGGGAAATAATAACGTTTTCTCCACTGTACGTTCAATGGAGAGGACATAATTATAAACCAATGAAACGCTAAAGGAACTCACATGCAATTTAATAAAATATTGAAAATGTCTCTTGTTTGGATTTTCTAGCGGTTGAATTTTCATCAGAGTGAGAAACAGTTATACAGGCCTGATCTGACGTCGGTAACGACATTCTTTCCAAACACTTTTGTGCTAAAACTATATTTCCCATTGCAAACATTTTGGGTCCAGGTCAGACGCCGGGTAACATGTACCCGGCGTTTGATCTGACTCCAAACTGTTTGCCATACAGATTAAAACGAATTCTCAATATATTCAAGAAGATGGCATTGTCTACGTCAAATTGTACATACAGTGGAGAATCTGTTATTCTTTCCCGTTTAAACGCAAACGTACGCAAACGCAAAGCACTAAAACGTAGAAAAGAACAACTTTTGGACAATTCTGATAATTCTTGTTTATCTTGGTGGCAAACAGTTTGGAGCCTGATCAGACGCCGGGTTACCCGGCGTCTGATCTGGCTCCAAACTGTTTGCACTGCAAATAATAGTTTTAGCGCAAACGCGTTTATTGGGAAAGAATAACAGATTCTCCACTGTACGTCAAATTGCGTTTGCGTTTCGTGTCGAAAGAATGTCGTCTTCTCCATTGTCCTTGAGGAACTTCAGTCACTTTACTGTTGTAATGCCATGCTACATGTATGTATACAGGGGATAATTCATTATTATTTTTTCCCGTTCAATCGCAAACGAACCACAAACACAATGCAATAAAATGGGAGGACAATACAATATTTATAAATGTCTCATGACTTTATTTTATTTTTAGACGAAAACAGTTTGATGTCTAACCAGACACTGTGTTAACCTTGTGTCTGAGTTGGCTCCAAACTGTTCGCAAAATGAAATGATAGTTGCACCATGAACGCGTGTATGCCATGCTCACATTTGCTGCGGCTGTCGTACGGCGGCCGCACGGCTTATCATTCCTTCGGCGAGTAGCAATTCCCCGGCCGCCGCAGAATTGCTCCGGCCGCCGTTTGTCCCGCTCACATTTGCTGTGGCTGCCGCGCGTCGAGGTTAAATATCATGTGGCGACCGTACGGCCACCGTGCGGTCGCCATACGGCCACCGTACGACCCGTACGGCGCCCCTGAGACGACTTTTATTTCTAATCAAACCCACGGCGATTGCACGGCGACCATACGGCCGCCGTACGGCAGCCGTTGAAGTCTCACCAGATGCTCTGCGACCAAAATGCTGCTCCTGCTACATGTTTACACAACTCATATCAGTCCAACTACACCGTGAACTCAAATGACCCATTCGGACAGCATTTAAGAACATTTTAATCCATTTCTAGATAATATAAATGATTTACATATATGAACAAAAGTATAAATGCACAATAGGAAAAGTGACAATTGAGTTTCGGCGGCCGCAAAGTGGCCGTACGGCGGCCACAAGGTGGCCGTACGACGACTGTACGGCAGCCGCAGAACCATTCTGCGGTGTGTGTTTTCTACGGCCGCCGTAGAAATTTAAAAACGTTATAACTCCGTCGCACGGCTGCCATAGAATCTCTGCGGCCGCCGCAAGAATATCCCGTTTTACATTTCTGCGGCCGTCGTACGACTGCCGTAGAGCAAATGAGAGCGTACAACGAACTCTAGTTTCTGTCCACGACGTTGCTGTCAAAGATGACAAAGCCGTGATTGATAATGGCCCTCTCCTATATGTTATCACTTCAATCAAATAGAAAGCGACATATTGGATTAAACCTCTCTCAGAAATTGCATAACTGAACATAGCAACATTGATTTATTATTTAATTGTGAAATGTTTTTTTCTTTGCTAACTAGATTATGTCGTGATCTAATATTTGTCTTAAATTTTTGTATAAGACGGCAAACGGGTGAAAGCTTATCCAGTCTGGTTTTCATCGTGGACATACAGTTGAGAAAACGTTATTCTTTCCCGTTTAAACGCAAACAAAATACAAATACAGCACACACAAATGTAGAAAATAATGACATTTTGACCATTCTAACTTATCATGTTAGTTTGAGTGACAAACAGTTTGGAGTCTGATCTGGCTCCAAACTGTTTGTAATAACGTTGTATAAACGTTTTAGCGTAAATGCGTTTATTGGGAAAGAACAATGTTTTCTCTACTGTACGACATGGGGAATTAGTACAGTGAGTTTAATAGAATGGAGACGACGTTGTGTTTTCCTGGTAAACCCCTTTACTGCCGTAACGTCATCAATTCCAAACAATTATTGTCTGCTTTAATTCTTAAAATTAAATTTCAGGTTTTTTTAACTAGAAATTTGGAAAAACAATCATACAGTTTCGACCCTGATCAGACGTCTGATCATGATCTAAACTGTTTGCAAATACAGTGGAGAATCTGTTATTCTTTCCCAATAAACGCGTTTACGCTAAAACTATCATTTGCAGTGCAAACAGTTTGGAGCCAGATCAGACGCCGGGTAACCCGGCGTCTGATCAGGCTCCAAACTGCTTGCCACCAAGATAAACAAGAATTATCAGAATTGTCCAAAAGTTGTTCTTTTCTACGTTTTAGTGTTTTGCGTTTGCGTACGTTTGCGTTTAAACGGGAAAGAATAACAGATTCTCCACTGTAGCAATTGTAGTCTGAGTAAGGCAGTAAAGAGATAAACAAACCACGATGCAAACCCATTACAATACAATGTTGAAAGTATCTGAAAATATGAATGCTCGTTAAAATGTGAGCAATAAACAGTTTTGAGCCCGATCAGAAACCAAATGTATCGGTGTATGATCTTACTACAAGCTATGTGTCATAACATAAACGCATATATTGGGACAACATAATATTATTGCAACTGTATCGTACTCTTATTTGATACTTATCTTTCACACATTAAAACCCAAGCGACGAGTATACATGTACTCGTTTTTTAATAACAGTGTATCTGTTATGAGTACATTTATTATATACAAACACAGAAAACCTATATCAAAGGGTTCCTAAAGGACCTTCATGTATGTGATCAGTATCTGCACTATATGTCATTTTGCATTATGAACAGAGGAGAAAACGTAATCATTTACTGTTTAAACGCAACAGAAAAGCAAACAAATATCACTTAAACGTAGAAAATGTTTCGGTTTTAGTTATTTTCAATTCATTTTAGTCTGAGTGCCAAATAGTTTGAAGCCTGGTCAGACGCCGGGTTAACCGGCGTTTGATCTGGCTTCAAACTGTTTGCAATGGAAATAAACGTTTTAGCGTAAACGCGTTAACTGGGAAAGATTTACGTCTTCTCCAGTATAGCTGAAAACAACCGTATATAGTCATAATAGAATAAACTACATTGGAACTCGACTTTTCCATTACACGTTTCAGGGATGAATGAGTTAACAAGTTCTACAGTTTCCGTCTGAAAAACGTTTTTGCGGACATTTTGCAGATTTTTATAACATAGTTAAAGATAGAAATCATCCAACGAGTTCCAAACCGTATCGATACAGATGAGAACAACCAATTACATGTATCACTGCTTAGGCAAGAACTTCTCCACATGAGCTGGATTCAAACTGTTTGTCACTCGTGGTTAAGTCTCTTATATTTTTGATTTAATCATATTTTATTGCATATATCAGATATCATATACATTTATCGACTAACATGTACACAGTTTTTACAGCATATATGTATACAAATTATCAAAAGATTACAATATATTGCAAACGGGTTGGGCCACAAGTTATACCAACATTAGAGAATGCCCTACCCTTGATGTCAATCGTAAGTACGTTATGATGTAATGTAATGCAGAAGAAAATATTTCTTTCTTAGTTTACAAAAAAAAGGAAAAAAAGAAACTTATTCAAGTATAAAGAAGAAAAGAAAATCCGTTTGTCCTTCCCTACATGTGACCACCCAGCCCAGATCCAACCAATTGTTATCTACATAGTTTATGGATATAGGAAAAGGTAAAGTATTAGGTTCCAAAACGTTTAGTTCGTTTAATAAATTTCTGAAACTCAATAAAGAGCAGCGAATTATCTTCGTGTGTAAAGTCAATGTTGCCAAATAGCACAGTATTAGTATTCAGTATACGGAGGTGTTGTGTTTTTTGTAGAAAAAGAAGACGTTCATCAGCATACATTTGACATTCAAAAATAAAATGTTCAGCATCTTCTATATCAGAGCCGCATCTACAAGTAGGGCTTTCACGTTAAAGATTATTGTATAGATCGAAATTAAGATCACTACAGTTGTTACGTATTCTACAGTGGTATACTGATAAACGTCTGTCTCCCTCTACAAAAAACTGTGGTACTTTAGGGGCCTTATAAAGTTCTTTAAGTCGAGACTTGAAAATTGCTAAAGATACAGATTCACGTATGTTTAATGGGGTTTTATTCCACAGGTCTATAGATGAAGGAATTGTTGAGTTTGAGAATATTTCTGTTCTTCTGGGTATGGTTAATAAATCATGCGAGTTCCTTAATCTATACTGAGTAGTTTCACCAACAGAAGGCGGAAAAATGTCATTTACGTAAGCTGGTAACATATTATTTACTCCTTTAAATATTAATACTAATTTTTGCATATGTCTTCTATTTTCTAATGAGACCCACCCAATTTCCCTAATTAGTTTGTTGATTGACACTGAACGTGTTAAGCCAGTAACAACCCTAGCTGCTTCGTATTGTAGTTTTTCTAAACTGTCTTTTTCATAAATTGTGCACCCATCCCATACTATGGATGCATATTCTAACAATGGTCTTAAATATGACAAATAAATCTGATGAAGTGTTTTTCTACTGATCTTAAACTTTAATGCCCTCATTGACCCAAGTATTTTGCTCGCTTTTAAAGTGATTTGGTTAATGTGTTCGTGCCATGTACCGTTTGAGCTAAGGGTTAGACCTAAATGTTTATGATTTTCAGTAAAATATAATAATGAATCTTGAAAAAAAATGTTTGGTCTACCAGAGTGTAAAAATGAAAAGAACATGACCTCTGTTTTATTTGGGTTTAACTGGACTAACCATTGTTTTGACCATTCGGATACTTTCTGTAGATCTGTATTTATAGTGGCTTCAATTACAGCTATATTATCAGATGAGTGTGCTAAGGAACTATCGTCAGCAAATAAACGTGTAGTACTTAATAAATTGTCTGCAATATCATTAACAAAAATTAAAAACAGAAGAGGGCCAAGAACAGATCCTTGCGGAACTCCGGCATTAAGTGTTTTATATTCAGAGAAAGATGACCCAATAAAGACTCGTTGTTGTCTGTTTGAGAGATAATCTGATAACCAGTTGTAGAGATGGTCACATATTCCATATTGTTTGAGTTTAAAAAGAAGACCCTTATGCCATACTCTATCAAAGGCTTTACTAACGTCACAAAATACCATACATGTTGATTCTTTATCGTCGAAAGCCTTACATATTTGATTATATATATCAACTAGTTGATATACAGTCGAATGGCCTGGTAGAAAGCCAGATTGATATTTATAAATAAGATTGTTTAAATTTAAATGATTGTATAAATACTTGAACACAACACGTTCCATAACTTTTCCAATACAACTAATTAAGGAAATAGGTCGATAATTACATGGAGAATCCTTCTCACCTTTCTTATAAAGGGCCATTACATTAGCATGTTTCCAGCACTTAGGAAAATAACACTCTCTAATGGATCTATTAAATAATATTGCCAAAGGTTTAGAAATACTATTTACTGTTTCTTTTAACATTCTGTGACTTATACCATCGGGTCCAGTAGCTTTATGTATATTTAAATGTATTAGTACGTCCTGAATGTCTTGTTCTGTAATGTCGATGCTGTCCAGTCTAGCATTAGTCTTGTAGTTAAAGTCGGGTAAAGCAGAGTTAGAGTCATCAATTGTAGATATTGACGCAAAATAGTTATTTAGAGTATCAGCTTTCTCAAAATATGTGTACGAAAAGTCTTGTTTATTGTTATCAAAAAGAGGAGGAATCATAGTATTGCAACTCGAATTTTCTTTG
Source organism: Gari tellinella (assembly GCA_922989275.2). Lineage (NCBI taxonomy): Eukaryota > Metazoa > Mollusca > Bivalvia > Cardiida > Psammobiidae > Gari > Gari tellinella. The sequence goes on from OV277866.1 coordinate 57,077,762, forward strand.
ACGAGCATTTTCACACTTTTCCAATACTGTCTGGGATTATTAACGTTAATATCTGAAATAGAATGTTCCAAATTATTAAAAAATAATTCCTTTGCATGTTTTTTCATATTATTTACTTTGTTCCTAAACTGTTTGTATTTTGTCCAGTCGTTTTGGCTTTTACTTCTCAAAGCAATTTGTTTTTGTCTGTCTCTTTGTCGTGAAGTTCTACGTATGTCAGTATTGTACCAAGGTTTGTCGTTAGGTCTAATTGTCGCAAGTGTTGAAGGTATACAGTCTTCTACAATACTTAAAAAACGTGTTGTAAATAAGTCTGCTGAGACATCAATAGAGCTGTTATTAAGAAATGACCAGTCAGTATTATTTATCGTATCGTTCAGAACGTCAAAATTTGCTCTTTTATAATTCCAAACTTTTCTTTTATAGTCATTTATTATAGGCATATTATTTTTAATAAAAGCAAAAGTAGCAAAGTGATCACTAATATTGTTTGGTGTCTTTAGTGTTCCACTCGTAAAGGATGTAATTGAGTTTGAAATAGCAATTGGGTCAAGTAGGGTGCTTGTTAATGGTGTTACTCGTGTAGGTTCTTTGATTATGTTATTCATGTTGTTTATAGTTAAAATATTACGAAATTTGTTATTGTTTGAATTTTATTGGTTTTCGTTTATATCACCAACTAGAATAATATTATTACACATTTCCTGGGCTTTGTCAATATAAATATTTAGTTTTTCCCAGAAGTCAATTAAGTAGTGAGGAGGACGATATACTATACATATGAGGAACTTGGTATTACAATCGTGAACTTCAAAAGATAAAGACTCATCAAGAAATGCATCCAGCTCATAACACCTTCTTGGCCGTAGAATTGAGTTTATATATGCTAATAATCCCCCAGAGTGGTTGGTATTGTCTTTACGATATATAATGTCATGGTCGTCTATTAAAATTGAGCTATCTGTAATATCTGCCGTTAGGTGAGTTTCTGTAACACATAAGATGTCAAAGTCTGCAAAATTATCCTTAATGTAGTCAAGTTTGTTACGTATGCTACGAATATTTTGGTGTAAAACTGAAAAAGCGTTGTCAACTGGTAAAGCAGGTCCAGGATTTGTTTCAATGTCTCCAGACAGCAGGATACAATTTGATGCGTACAAGGAATGCAAGGCATTTGAATTATAAGAAATGGTGTCACGCCTTAGGGCGGTTTTTAAATTCAGAATGGAATAACAAAATATGATAGCAGAAGTTGTAAATACATCAGAACTATTGAAGAAAGGGGTTAAATATATCAGAACACATCTGGTGTATTCTAAAATATATCTCACGACAGTGTGAACTATAGATGTCAAAAATGCTAAAGGTAATATTTGAACAGAGTACTTAATATGTATCCGATATCCACGACAGTTAAACAGTCCTATCGCCGCCCTCCATAAATATACGTCATTACCCATTAGGGTACAAAAAAGGAATGTATGCCATAACGGCAGGGTTGGACAACACTAGTAACTGTAAAACTGAAAAGGTGTCGTCAATGCTAAAACAACTGAGTAAACGGACGGGACTGGTCACATAACAGGGGAGAACAATTGGGAAAACTACAACAAATACATATGAGAACATGATACAAAAAAGCAAAAAAAATACAAAAAACACAAATTGCTGCATATGAAAGACCCAGCAATTTGTGTTTTTTGTATTTTTTTTGCTTTTATCAATTATGTCCAATAAGTACATGTACATTTGTAACTTTGATAAAAACCAGGAAACGACAATTTTAAGCAGACGATATTGCAGCATTAAAAGCGTTAGACATAAATGTCTTGTAGACATAATTATATAGGGAAATGTATTTCAAAGTTTTCACTTACGAACGTTTTTGTCGTATTAAGTTGTATGTAAACGGCCCTGAGATCGCGTATAGCGGCTTCAGATTTGAATCCAAACTCTTTGAAACACGTCTTTAGAGTTATTAATTTAAAAACAATAAAGAAGCATTATTAATTTGAAGCATTTTTAGACGACAATCTTGAAACATACTTCATAAATGTAAAGGCAGAAAAGGGTATTTCCATTTATACCTCGATATTGCAATGAACTCTTCCAATGCGCTTGATGGAATATTTCATACATGTAATATATATACAGTGGAAAAAACGTTATTCTTTCCCGTTAGAACGCAAACGAAACGCACACGCAACACACTAAAATATAAAAAAGATGACATTTTGACAATTCCAATTAATGATGTTTGTCTGAGTGACGAACAGTTTGGAGCCTGATCAGACGCCGGGTGACTCGGCGTCTGATCTGGCTCCCTGTGTGCAATTAAAATACTCGGTTTAGTGTAAATGCGTTTATTGGGAAAGAATACCGTTTTCACAATTGTGCAAAGATAATCTAAGGACACTTAAATGTTTTCCATACAGAACATTGTATATATATGCAATATCAAACAGTGCAGACCTTGATTAGCAGCCGCGTTACGTTTTTGCGATCTACACTGGCTGTCAGTGTCCTCTTTAATAGATGCTAGGCTTTGTTGGGCCGTAAATGGGTTAACGTAAACATAAAACAAAATGTAGTGACACACTGTGGGATGTTTATTCGATTTGCAATCGCAGAGCGACCATATAGCCGTTAATACTGCTTTAAGCTATTGAACACACACTTACTCTCTGCTAATAAGACAACTAAACTCAATCTAGTTAGATGATTAAGGCAGGTGACTGCTTTAATCAAAGTATAGTAAAGCTTAAAAACCTTGAAGGAACCTTCATCGGTTGCTACGTGACTTTGATACAGTGGAGAAAACATTATTCTTTCCCAATAAACGTGTTTACGCTAAAACGTTTATTTCCTTTGCAAACAGTTTGGAGCCAGATCAGACGCCGGGTAACTCGGCGTCTGGTCAGGCTCCAACATGTCTGCAATTTAATTTAGCATGATTAGTTAGAATTGTCAAAATGTCATCATTTTCTACATTTTGGTGTGTTGCATTTGCGTTTCGTTTCCGTTTAAACGGGAAAGAATAACGTTTTTTCCACTGTACGTGACTTTGGCAAAGAGTATTATTTTTGTTTGTTTGTGTGGGTGTAATAGCATGGTTTAAATTATTAAGTTAAAAAAGTTAATTTACTTTGCTATGGTCGATCTGTATTAGAGATGATGGTTGTGAAGGCACAAATTTAATTAAGGAAGGTTAGGCAACATTGATTAAGAAGTTGACTTGTCAGTCGTTTAGGAAACGTATTAGTGTAAAGTAGTACATGTACATGTACTAGAGTATGCACAGAACTCCTTTACTTGCTTTCTGCATATTTTAATTTAGAATAAATCCTTACTACAGTGGACAAAGTGTTATTCTTTCCCATTTAAACGCAAACAAAACACAAACGCATCACAAAAAATGACGAAAAATACACTTTTCTGACAACTCAGGTTGTTTATATGAATCTGATTGGCAAACAGTTTGGAGCCTGATCAGACGTGTGCAGCTTGGTCAAGGGTTAAGATAATCCTCAGTCTCGACTCTGACCCTAATTTGTTTAACATGGCCATACTGTTTTGGCATTATCAAGTTTATGGGAACACTAACGTATTTTCTTCGGATATTCTATAACTGACTGACGGTGTCTGGCTTTGTTGTACAGTGGAGAAGATGTTATTCTTTCCCAATTAACGCGTTTACGTTGAAACTATTAATTGTCAATGCAATCAGTTTGGCGTCAGATCAAACGCCGGGTAACCCGGCGTATGATCATGCTTCTAACCCGGCGTATGATCATGCTTCTAATTGTTGCCATTCAGATTAAAAGGAATGTTCAGAAGTGTTAACAAGATTTTCTCTATTTAATATCATTACGTTTGCGTTTAAACGGGGAATAATAACGTCATCTCCACTGTATTCATTCGTTCAAGAAAAACTAATGGAAAGGGACTAATGTTTGTATGCATATTGAATAGTTATATAGACATTGCATTAACTGGGTCATATTTCGTTGTTTCCAGATATATTAGATCCCAGAAGGAAACGAATGTTTCTTTGGAATGGTTGGCTAATTAATACCAAAGTTCATACTACTACGATCACGAGTAGAGAAGACTTCATTCCTGCCCACTTACCGCTTTGGTACTAGTGTTCCCTCCCTACAACGGCCATCCTAACATCAACTCCCTTCTTACAACGACCATTGCCGCAGTTCCCTAAACGTAACAATTATGTCTAACGCGGCGTCTGATCTAGATTCAAGCTGTTTAACTACGTCATTATTTTTTCTATAAAACTGTCCACTTATATCTAACTTTGAAAACCAGGAGACGACAATCTTAAAAAGACAATATTACAGCAGTAAGCTAGTTCATGTATAGTTTGGGTAATGAGTAAAAGAGGATGCTAAGTTAAAAACGGCCATTGCAATAAAATGTAATTTGTACGTGTATGCTTTGATTTTTAATTCAAACGTAAAGGCATTGACACAAGAACATGTTCGTTAGAGTGGAAAACATGAAAATTCATTTAGTATTTCGATCGAATGCCAAGTTAGTCGCCAGTTTATCTGGATTTAGACGCATTGTAAAAACAACAGTGAAGACATTATTCGTTTATTTGGCCAAAACAATAGTTTAAATTGCAAGCTAACAGAGGTGTATACGTAGATGAGACATCATCACCTGCAGTGTTTAATCAGGGTCTAAACTATGTCTTTTTATATGACGTGTTCTTGTAAATGTATACAATGTTTTAAAATATAAAGAATATATTACTTACATAAAACGTGCAGACCCCAAGCCGCGGGATCATGGGACTTCTCTGATTAGGATATACACTGTTTGCGTAGGCCAAGTGCATTCATCACACGTACACTGTTCGAAAAGGGTTCATATATACGTGTATATAATTATGATTCACTAGGGCTTAAACCGTTAAATATTACGGTTCCTAAATATTATAGGCCAATAATGGTACCTGATTATGAGAGAAGTCGTTCAACCGTCAACACCGTGAACACAGGTTATGTTACTAATGCGCCAATTAAACATACATGCATCTCTCTCTAGGAACAGGAACTGTGTCACAGTATACCTCATTACCGGATTTAAGATCATAAAAGGTAATAGAAAAACCCTTAATGATAATTTAGAAAGGCATTCTAAGTTGGTCAATGGAACGGACTTGACATATTTTCATAAATCATTGGAAACATGATTAGATACATGTAGAATGCAAAGGATTCAGTCAATAACAGAAGTAATAATACCCGGATTATTCAGTTTTAAGCGACTTTGTCAAAACAGGTACTACATTTTGCTTCTTAACCCTTTCTGCCATGGAAACACATATGGACTGTTCAAGTTTTTAATGTAGTCTGATCCCTTTTTTGCATTTTAGAGTTGATTTTTAAATATATTTTATAATTAAGGAGCCCTCTGATAAGGGTATACACTGTTTGCATAGGACAAGTGTACTCCTTATATGTACGTTTTTTCACAATGACGCATATATGCGTGACTAGGGTTGAAATAGTTAACCTTCCACAAATGAGCCATCAACAAACGGTGTCGGTCTAGATAAAACGCCACGAATTGCGGTCTCATCAGGGTTTACTCTATTTGCCAACTGATTTGAAAGCATCTGCAAATTGTGCAGACTCTGCAATGACGTTCGATCACCTTTGTACACTGATCATGTAAGTTTGTAAAGGTAAGCTTTATTTATCGTCACATATGGTAAACAATCAACTTAAGCTCTGTAAAGCTGTTGTTGTGACAAACAAGGTATCCATTAACAGACATACTTACCTAGTCATTACAGTTACCTTCCTAGCAATACCCTTATTATGATGAGCGCCAGGCAAGCGAGCTCCTAGTACCGTTTTTATAATGGTATTTGGTATGACCCTACCGGGAATCGAACCCACGACTTCCCGATTCGAAAGCGGAAGCTCTACAAACTGAGCTATCGATGCAGTCAAAGAGGCAGATGTCATTGAATCCTCCAGACAAGCATGAATTATTTTTATTATTTCGATCAATTCTAGATATGAACGGGAACTGTGTCACAGTCTGTCTCATTACCGGATGTAAGAACATAAAGATAACAATAAAAACACCGAACACCTATAATCAGAACATTGAGCCTGTAACATGTTGTAATCTAATACAGCACCATTTTAAAACATTCAACCTAGCGACGAGAGTACTCGTTATTTATCAACAGTGTACACATATTTGTGATATGTACGATCGTCGTATGCAAACAGTTTACATGTAGACTCTGATCTTAGGACTCTTTATGGAGACCTTTGATAAGGGTCTGTATGGTCATTTTACAATGAATGAAAAAACAATCAACCATATATTGTAAGAAGTGGGTCAGACTTAATTGTAAAAATTAGTGATACATTTGAAATCTCAGGAGTGAATGAGTTACCTCAGGTCAGCATACTGGTTTACAAGAAAACCCCTGAACAACAAACATTCAAGACTAATTAAAAAGCTCGGTTAAAAGGAGTTCTGCATTAGTTAGGTTTAGCTGCCATTAAAACCAGTTCAATTTAAAGACATTTAAGACATTTGATAGTTTAATTGTGTACGACAATCAAATAGAAAACAATGATTGTTGAGTATATGTAGAATGTGTGTTTGGAAGAATTTATTTATGTGGGTTTTAGTGACTTCCGTTCAGGAGTAGTCAGTTTGTCTCAACATCTGACGTAGGAACATAAATATAGAATTAAACGCTGGAACCCATAATCAGAACTCTTAGACTCCAACATGTTTTATGCTTAACTCAGTACTGAATACTGACATATTAAACCTAATAAGGATAATGCTTGACCAGTATTTAGATACATGTATTTACAGTGGATTACACATTACTCTTTCAATCCATTTAAAACGAAACGAACCCCAAATTAAAAGAGATTTAATGTAGCAAATGTTGAATTGTCATTTATCCGATCAGCAAAATGTTCGGAGTTTGATCAGGTGCCGAGATATTAGGCGTCTTATTTGGCTCCGAACTGTTAATAATAGTTATTCGGGTTTTAAGCATAAACGTGATTATTAATCCTTTACCCTATAGCCTGTTTCTAGATTTGAAAAAAGGTGACTATTTAAAGCTGGTTGAAAGTTAAGCAGAATGTGCCCTATTTTCTCCTAGGATTAAACGGAGTGCGCTAAAAGGCGCTTCTATAAGGTTAATAATACGTACATGTAGATTCTACTATTTACAGTACATGATGGCAGTCTAGCCATTAACCTGATATGTACCATGTTTACAATATGCAATACATATACGGGGTGTATTATTATAAGACAACTAGTTGATTAACCAATTTACACTAAGTAGATTATTTCATGCTTATATCTTGGATAAGTCCATTTTTTATGTAAGGCGTATGATGAGAGCTTTCACTGTTGCCTGTGTCCCTTAAGGAGACGCTAGGCTTAAATGGATTAATGCAGTTTCAGAATAAGGTAGAAAATTCAACTACAGTAGAACCCCTCTATTACGACAACTAAATAGAAGGATAATTGTCCGTATAAAGGACAGGTGACAGCTTAAAGCAATGTGAAAGTGAAACAGAAAGCTCCTGTAGGAGCTTTCTGTTTCACTTTCACATTGCTTTAAGCAGTCACCTGTCTTAAACGATTAATATTTGACACAACTTGGTGGTCGTAAAAGAGAGGTTCTACTGTATACGAATAATCTGATTTAAACTGGTACCTGTCAGGAAGGAGGACATGTTTCTTATTGTCTTTTATCTGGACATGCTAGATTCACGAACCATCAACTCTATAAAGAATAAGTTAATGTGCGAAAAGGAGAAAGGGGTTAATGCAGAACAAATAAATACAGCAAATCTAACACAGTAAACTAGACACAATGTACAATGTAATTACTTTCTAACAGCTGCTAACCGTAATTCGGCCTCTAATATGGATCCGAATCGTTTGTCACTCTGATAAAGGTTTTCTAAATGAAAATGCATGTGGTTTGAGAAATGCAGTCGACACAATTATGCAAACGAAGGTTAAATCATTAGGTGCTTGGAACAGAGAAACTTGTAAGGTTCTCGGTAAAATCTTGTTTTCGAAAGTTTAGCGTTTTGGTGGTTATACTGTATAGTGGAGAATATGATATTCCGCAAACCAAGCGCAAATGAAAGTTATAAAATGTAGAAAATAAGATAATTTTGGATGTTTGTTTTAATTTGTGCGTCAAACAACTTGATATCCCGGCGTCTGATCTGGAATCAAACTGTTTCCAATGAACGTACATATATTTGGCCTAGAAATGCGTTTATTGGGCGGACAAATGTCTCTAGCATAAACGAGTTCATTAGAAATAATGTTTTCTCCAATATAATTCCAGAGACAAAATATTATAGACTAAAACATAATAGCAGGTTAAGGGCTGGACTAGAGTGTGCATTAATCAATAAGAAATCAATTTAATGATTGTGATGGATGTTCTATTTTACATTTCATGACAATAATTTTCTCTTTAGAAATTCGTTTATTACAGGGTGCATTGTCCGGATATTATTGCATAAAATGACGTCTGATTTTATTTCAGAATTGAGCATCTTGATATCTCGACTGATGGTACAGGACGTACAGTGGAGAAAATATTATTCTTTCCCAATAAACGCGTTTACGCTAAAACCATTATATCCATTGCAAACAGTTTGGAGCCAGATCAGACGATGGGTAACCCGGCGTCTGATCAGGTTCCAAACTGTTTGCCACCAAGATAAACAAGAATTATCAGAATTGTCCAAAAGTTGCACTTTTCTACGTTTTAGTGGTTTGCGTTTGCGTTTCGTTTAAACGGGAATGAATAACGTTTTCTCCTCTGTACAATATAAGTTTGGATTCTGATCTCACACCGAGTAAACAGGTGTCTGATCTGGATTCAAACTGTTTCCAAATGAAAGCGAAGCCGATTTTGACAGAGCATGACAAACAATGGAGGATACGTTATTCTTTCCCTTTTAAAGCATTTATACTAAAGCAACAATTTCCATAACAATTATTTTAACCCTTTACCCCATAGCCTTTTTTCTTGTTTTGAAGACAGATGACCACTTAATGCAGGTTTAAAGTAAAGCAGAATGTGCCTTTAGGCACATTCTGCTTTACTTTCAGCCTGCGTTAAGCTTCGATCTGCAAGAATAAGGAAACTCTTACTTATACATGTATTACATAATCTTGACTGATTAATTTGAAACTATTTTCTTTAGTGGAGGACTGAATTAAATGCGCTAAAAGATGCTTCTATGGGGGAGAGGGTTAAAGCCTAATAAGACACCGGGTTACCCGGCTTCTCATCATGCTCATCAAGCTTCGAGCTATCTGCAAATCAGAATGATAACAAACCATCTAGATTTTCAAAATTCTCGTCCTAAACTATATTTCTTTCCATTATGTTGCGATTGCTTTTTAACTGTATGTAAATAAGAAAGATCAATTTATTATTCCCTATACACGATGGCAGCTTAACCCTTTATCCGATTGCCGGTGTTTAGTTTTCCACTCAGATTAAGATAGATAATCAACATTTTCAAATTAGTTTCATTATCTAAATTGTATGTTTTGCATTTACCTTCCATTTCGTTTAAACGGAAAACGTATTCTCGCGATCAGGATCAAAACTGTTGGCACTCGTTTCAATGTTTTTGCTGTAAAAATGCCTAATGTTTAGATTTACGAAATGTAAGTAGCGGACACCCGTTTATAGTAGATGAAATCACGGCCATGAGAAGTTACATGTAACTGTCTTCAGTTGAATTAAATTGGATATTCGTCGCATTCTGATGTGTCGAAAATGTCCATAATAATAGAGTCATTGTTGTTATTAGTGCATTCATTATTTCTTGAGAGGTGTAATCAAGTTTAATTTCGGTCTCAAAGAGAATGACTCATACTCATTGAAATGTGTTGCAGTGCTATTGTCAAACCCTTCACTGTCGTAACGTCGTCTACTATAAATAGCTGTCGTCTGATTTTATTTCTAACATATAGAATCTGTCACTCGTCGATGTTTAAGACAAGCTGATCTCAACCTAGTCTAGAATTGAAATGTTATTAATCGAGCCTTGGCGAACATAAAAACTTTTCTATTCTAGACGAGTTTGTGATCAACTTGTCTTAAACATCGACGAGTGACTGATTCTTTTTCTCACATAACTCACGTTTTTAAAATATTCCTTAAAGCAATATGCTTTTTTTGAAACCAAGGTGACGTCAAAATGTCTTTATAAATAGTTACGTTATAGTGGCGTCATCGAATTGAGCTCACACATGTTGTTCGCTATAGAAAACAGGGGTAGTTATGTGAGAAATCTAAATTTGAGGCCAATTCGCTTAAGAATTATCGTACATATAATGAGTATTAAACAAAATGAAAGTACAGCGGAATGGGTCTTAAGCCAGCCCGGAACGGAGCTTCTGATCAGTAACCAAACTGTTTGGAAATAACCATTGGATTCGGCTTTAGAAAGTCACGGTGTTAATTTTCAAATGATATGTTTGGTACAGTGGAGAAAACGTAATTCGTTCCCGTTTTTAAACGCAAACGAAACGCAAAACACTTAAACGTAGAAAAGTACAAGTTTTAGAAAATTCTGACAATTCAAATTGATCTGAGTGGCAAACAGTTTGGCGTCTGATAAGACGCCGGGTTACCCGGCGTCTGCTCTGGCTCCAAACTGTTTGCAATAGAAGTACATCTATTAGTTTGAGAGTAAACGCGTTAATTGGGAAAGAATAATGTTTTCTCCACTCTACCCCTGAATTTTGCCTCTGTGGTGAAATGACGAAGCTACACTGCTTATGGTGTTGTACCTTTTTTAAAGCCTATATCTTATAATCTACTATAACCCTTTCCCAGCAATAAGATCGTCTGCTGCAATACTGTTGTCACTATTAGTATTTCAAAGCTAGATTAAACCCTTTCAGTGCAACATTAATCATGAGGTTTCTGTCCTTTTGAACATCGCTATATTGTCACCTGCTTCAATTGTGTTGTCTGTAATATCGTTTCAAAGTTCCGTTAAGGTAAGATGGTGCTATCGTTTAAAAACATAAATGTCAAATTCATGTAGGACAATAGTACAGCAGAAGCGCCTTAACTCTTTTAAACCTAGTCAAGCCTATATGCGTCATTTACAAACAGTGTACCGTGAGCTGAATACTTGTCCTATGCAAACATTGTAGACCCTGATCGGGAGCCCTCTAATCACGGTCTGCACTGTTTGTCGTTTTGATAGATATTGAACAAATCAACTCTAAATTTCAAAATGGCTAAATTGAAAACTAGAATTGTCCATTTGAGGTTTCAGGGTTAAGGAGGAGTCTACATTAATGTTGTCCTATACTAGGCGCCAATTTTCCTATGAGCCATGTAATTTTATTCGTGGAAGGATCAGCTAGCACGAAGAAGAGTTGTGTGGGACCCAGGATTTGTTCCATTTTTTTTAGAAACTTCCTGTTGGGAGGGTCAAATTTCAGATATAACATTGCATTTCTAGCAGTGCGACTATGATGAAAGTATTTATGAAGTCTTATAGTGGAGTAGACATGCTGAGCCATCTTAGCAGGGTCTATACTGTTCGTCATTTTGAAATATATTGTTATAATCAAACTCTAAATAGTCAATAATGAACTAGATCTATTTTGAAATATGAATTGTCTATTAAAAGTTTCAGGGTTAAGGAGTTAATGTGTCATTTTCTACGTTGTATTTCGTTGCGTGTATGCTCAATACCACTAATCAGAAAATAATACAGCGGACACGACGTTATTTTCCCATTTAAATGTAACACAAATGTAATTAAATCATATAAAACAAATATGGAAAGTTCTGATAATTAGCGACGATTTTCTTTGCTCTAGGCAGCAAACAGTTTGGAGTCTGACATATAGTTTTCAGCATAAGCGCGTTTATTGGCAAGGAGTAACGTCTATCACTGTAGTAAACGTGAAACTTTACTGAACTTATGTTGGAGTATTCAAATGCCTTGGGCTAATTCTGTGATGTCTTTTTAAAATGAGATATATGAAGTGGAAATAGAGTGGGTACATTAAGTGAGAAACTGTCAGTTTCAGACAGTGATTAAAACTCGTTCTCTAAATATCGCCATCGGCTTACTCTTAAAAGTGATTAAAGTTCAGGATATATGGATACCAAACATTTAAAACTGTGAACATGCTGTAATAAGTTTTAAATGATCAGTGCAACCTTTTTTCCCTGAAATCTCAATACTGACTACAGTGTTCCCTCTCTACAACGGCCCTCCCAACAACGACTCCCTCCTTACAACGACCATTACCGCAATTCCCGAAACAAGACAATTATGTCCAACCTTTCCAATGTTGCAATATTATCTGATATATATTGTCATCTGCTTTTTTTCTCAAAGTTATATATTCGATATTTTGACAGAAAAATACATAATGACGCGTCACAAACAGCTTGTATCCAGATCAGACGCCGCGCCACGCGGCGTCTGATCTGGATTCAAGCTATTTGCAAATATAAGTCGAATTCCCTCCCTGTATAACGACTCCCTCCGAACAACGGACACAATTATTGTCTCCCATTGTATGTTTTGTAGAAAGGGGACGCTGTATTTGAAGAATTCCAATTTCCAATTCAGTTTAGTCCATTTTCGATCACATATATATTTAGGGTTGTTTTTGTCAATGACTTGCCTACTGCAGTCAGTGGTGAGAGGGCTCCTTTATTTACAACAGTTCTCTTAATCGCTACTGTACACTGCTTGCAAAGCACTAGGGTTCCAATGAATGAGCCACACTATAATCAGTGTCAGCCAAACTTGTTTGTTGAGATCCAGAGGCCCGTTTATGAAACTTCGTACGACAAAAACCGGTCGTAAGTCAAAACTTTAAAATACATCTATTTTTTTATTATCCATCTTATCCTGTTCTGTTACATCTCTTTGGAATCGTCTTGAAAAGATGCTTCCACGGATATTCATGTAGCACAAGACAGGATTAGCTGGAGAAATGGATAAATAAGTAATAATTGAGACTTCAATCTTTTTGTCGTACGATGTTTTATGAAACGGGTCCCTGAAATCCTGTTATTTGGCTTCTGTTGAGATTTAAAACTGTTTACACTCTCTTACAAAATTAAAACTGTTCTTTCCATTTTCTCTCCTACAAAGTTCGTGCCTCAATGTGATATAAATCTAAAGTTGACTTATGTGCTTCAAATAAGGTGACATAGGTTAAGTACAGCCAATCTTGTATTAAGACAGCGTTCAATAAAATACCAGTCATTAGGTGGAATGCAATATAAGAGGATGTGAACGCTTAATGCAGGATACAAATGCAACAAGCGGTCTCTTGTCTTAGAATGTATCCACGCCGCTTCACTGTTTGGTCACTTAACCCATTTATGAATGGCGTCTTCTAAAGAAGCCATGGGCAAACAGTTAAGACCCTGAAAAGACGCCGCGTTATACGGCGTCTTTTCAGGTTATTTACTGTTTGTTTTTTGTCAAATGTTCAGTTGTACATGTAAGACGATAACTTTCTACCAAAGAAGTAAAGCAACGAAAGCATTGTCGAAAATTAGCAGAATGATGTTTCCCTTGGCCCATTATTTCCGCCTTTTCTGTAAGAAACCGCCACGCATCGCATTGATCCGTGGTGCGAATATCATGGATTACTGATGATAAACGGACTAAGCCGACCGATCGTCTCTGCCTTTAGAATATTGGCGTCGAGAAGGTTCAATTTCGGTTTTTGAAACCATTGATTATGCTTTAGACCGCTGAGTTTCGAAGCATTACCATGACGAGTTATTGCTAGGAAAAAAAATATTGTTTTGCAAAACCTTAGTGAACTCAACATTTTGAGCCAGCTACATTTAGTTTACCCAGGCACAGGGGCAGTTGTAAGAGCATAGGTCAATTTCGTTTAAACGGAACTTAACCCTTTACCCTATAGCCTGTTTCTAGATTTGAAAATAGTTGACTATTTAAAGCAGGTTGAAAGTAAAGCAGAATGCGCGATAGGGCGCATTCTGCTTTACTTTCAGCCTGCTTTAACTTACATGTACCACCTACTAGATTTAAGATACATTTTCATGACTGTATAGACTGGAATAATTTCTTTCGCGGAGGATTAAACGGAATGCGCTAAAAGGTGCTTCTATAAGGTAAAGGGTTTAAAGGAAGTGCAATGCAATCAAATTTAGATAGTTTTTCAAATATTGACAATTTGTTTTAAATCGTATTGGCAAACTGATTTAGAGACCAGATGCCGAAGCAATGACTCAAAACTATCTGCAATTGGTATAATCTTTCTAGAGGAGAGGAGTTATTGATTTCGTGTTAACCCTTTCCCCCCATATCCTGTTTCTAGATTTAAAGCAGGTGATTTCATATTTGCGTTAGTTTGCAAATATATAATGTACATTGTATCTTCTTAAAGTAGTTGAACCTTTTCAGGGTCATACATTTCTCAGAAAAAAAGTTATTTAACTAATTAAAGAACAGTGTTAGTCATCACAGATTGCTTTAACCGAGTTATTCGACCATGTGGTCTTGATACATACTTTGATGCCAAAGATGTTGTCATTAGAGTGAAAAGGCGATACAGTTTTAAAGACCCCCCTTGCTTATAAGACAGTTACCATGAAAATGAATGCCAATGGCCTTTCATTATAGTTATATATTAAGAGGTTATGTAATTTCCATAAAACATGAATCAATTGATGTTTTTATTTAAAAGAGTCACGATCGAAGCACGTATTTCTCATTTTAGAAATTGTTATTAATTATAATACACTGAAACGTTATAGGTAACTGGAATCTCGAGTACTTATTTAACAATGTTTTCTTCATCCAAACCTGTTGGTGCAATGATACAGTGGATAATCTGTTATTCTTTCCCGTTTAAACGCAAACGTACGCAAACGCAAAGCACTAAAACGTAGAAAAGAACAACTTTTGGACAATTCTGATAATTCATGTTTATCTTGGTGGCAAACAGTTTGGAGCCTGATCAGACGCCGGGTTACCCGGCGTCTGATCTGGCTCCAAACTGTTTGCACTGCAAATAATAGTTTTAGCGTAAACGCGTTTATTTGGAAAGAATAACAGATTCTCCACTGTATGTAACAGGATTAAAGTATCCATTGTGATACTTCTGTCTTACTTTTATCCTTCATTAAGTAGTCACATGTATATGTGATATACGTTCGTTTCCAAATATCTTCCGTTTAATAGGGTGTTTACTGTATTCGTTCATGACAGAGTAGCATACTTTAAAAAAATCAAAAACCTTTTTGCTTCTTGCTTACACCAAACATAATTTTTTAAAACTACTCATTATACTTTTCTTGAAGACACGATTCTAATGAGAGATCACATATATCGAGACGACTCCAATGAGAAGTTACACTATAGGATTAACTGCATATACATGTACTATTAAAGATCTTCGTTTTTCAATACTCCCCTTTATCGGGGGTCCTGGTACAACAACATTTATAAAATGATTATATTCTTTAAGAGGAAACGGTTTTTGGTGTACACGTGTAATAAAGATAAAATAACTAGCTCTTTAATCATTGAATGTAGAAGCTTTAAAAACATAGCTAGGTTGATATGGGAACCTTACTAGTCACTCCGAACAGAATGTTTAGGAGCGTTACCTAATGGACTTTGGCAATGAACAATATATGTACTCTTTGTGTGGTATGCGATCTCGTTTGATGTGATATCATGGATTCAAACATACCCAATCATAGAGTTTGCCTTACCAATCAAATCAATGGCCTGTATATTATGAACGATCAAAGAAAACTTACTTAATTGGTGGATACTTTATGAGTGTCAGTGGGTTTGAACAGAAAAATAGAAGAGAGAAAGGTAAATTATGCGATGTGCTTGAAATATATATGTTGACAACTTTAGACACTACGAACAGTGGAGAAATCGTCATTTCTTTAACCCATTTGTGCCCATGGTCCCATATATGGGACATAGACAAACAGTGTAGACTCTGATCAGAATCTTCACTGTTTGCTGATAGGAATTTCTATATAAAACAATATGAAAATGAAAATGTTGACCAGGCATCCCTTTGATAAAAAATGGACTTATCCAATACCGGTATATAAACATGAAAGAATCTACTAGGCATAAATGGGTTAATTAACAACAATTAAAACAATTTTCATTGGAGGAACTGTTTGACAATACCTCAATTTTGACAATGTAGACGGATTGTTAAAATCAGAGAGCTAAATTACATAATGCAAGTACAAAAAAGAGTTTTCAAACAAACCCACTTAAGTTACTACTTACAGTGGAGAAAACGTTATTCTTTCCCGTTTAAACGAAACGAAACGCAAACACAAAACACTAAAAGGGAGAAAAGGGCAACTTTTGGACAATTCTGATAATTCATGTTTATCTTGGTGGCAAACAGTTTGAAGCCTGATCAGACGCCGGGTTACCCGGCGTCTGATCTAGCTCCAAACTGTTTGCAATAGAAATACTAGTTTAAGCGTAAACGCGTTTATTGGGAAAAAATGTTTTCTCCACTGTATAAGCGTCTAAGAAGGTAAAAAACATAGCAAGAAAGACTTTGAATACCTTTTTGGGATGTTACTTGGTGAACAAACTGGAGTATTTGGCTTACCATGCCAACGCTGCTACATGTACCAAGTCATCTAGCAAAGCCATTCAACCATTTCACCATAATCGCTACCCGGCTACACACACGCCTCTACACGAAACTTCCGACTTCAATGTTCAATATGATGTCAACAGCTTCATATAACGCATCATATTCAATACTAACGTTATCCTTTTTTGTTAAAGGGACTCGCAACCGGATGGTGTAACTGTCAAAATAAAATAAAATGCTCAAATAAAAGCAAATTTGTGGTGGCATTATTTGGCTTCTGACATTAAAAAAATATGATCAGTCCAAAAAAACTCTCAAGAATTGTCACCGAATCTTAGTTTTTTTTAGATATTTTCCATCGTTTTTCTATAGCGTCAGCTGACTGTATAGTTGTTGTTGTTGCTTCTCTACACGGGCCCAGACATAAACCCGAGCCGAAAAAAGTACGATCCATCGCTACCAGTGAAGTACGTTAATTCGCTACCATATAAATAGAGAACGCTGGTAGCCGAGGTGGCAAAGGCGTTACCTCAGTTTTCATGTTTGTCTCCACATGGAGGGTCACGGGTTCGAATCTCACCAGAGCTTCTTCTTTTTTCTTTTTTTTAAATGCATTTTTTAACAGAATTTATTATCCTAAACTAAATCTTACCCATTTATATAGGCATTTGACATATATTTACAAATTACTATTTTAATGCTAAATCCGGTTGCGAGTCGCTGCTTAATACCTTTGTATACAGGGGAGAATACGAGCGTTCATTATTAGTTTTCAAAATAAACACATTTGAGTTGAAACAATAAATTATGTTTATGGCATTGGATTGACGATTTTTTAAGAACGTTCCGATTTCTACATCTAATTGCACTGTGTATTCTTTTAGTTGTGTTCGCACTTAGTACATAACATTTACTTTATTGTATGTATAGTTATAGTAGCAATGTCTTTCCAAGATGATACAGTGAAGAAAACGCTATTCTCTCCCAAAAAACGCGTTTACGCTAAACCGTATATTTCAATTGCAAACAGTTCCAAACTGTTTGCCACTCAGATTCATATAAACAGTCTGAATTGTCAAAAAATTGTCGTTTTCGTCATTTTATTGTAATGCGTTTGGGTTTCAATTGCGTTTAATCGGGAAAAAATTACGTTTTTCCCACTGTAACTTTGTCCTGCTAAATCGACCATAGTAAAATGCACCACAAAGGGGACTGATGTAAACAATTTGAAACTAGAGCAGACCCCTTCTTAAGACAATTTATATTTAACGTTCGTATACTATAAGCGATTGCAACTCATTAACACGAGACGTTTCCAACCCAAGGGTAGGCGACGAATTTAAGCACTCTGAAAGTCAATCAGAAAGTTTTCTTTAAAACACACATTTCTTGAACTCCGAGAAAAAGGTTCACGGTTTAACAATGCACACGGGTCAATAAAACTTCATTTCTTCTGGCCCAAGTGTCTTAGAATTTCCATGGAGATCTTGTGCTGTAATTCGATCATTGAGTCCGTCCTGGTCGTGTACTAAAGCTATGGTTCGGTAAAAAAAAAGGGTTAATTTAAAAGGCACGAACCAGTCATAACATCTTGGACTTCGGGTTTTTTGGGAGGTGCTCCGTGCATTAATGTATTACACGTTATATTCGTGTATTGTTATCGTCTGTAAATTTGAGTCGTCTGCAACAATTATTAGTGTCGTTTTAGCTTCGTTGTATTTACGAAAATACCATCTGCTTAAGAAAATAACATCTTCTTGTCATACAGATTTTTATTCAGCTGAGGCGCAGAGCTAGACAGTTATCGCAATTTCGCACGTATATAGTGGAGAAGGTTCACTGCCATGACGTCATAAGCTTTAAAAAAACGTAATCAGTTATTTTCTCAAACTGAAACTTTAGGCATTTATTATTTAAGAAATATAGAAATGAGTGTACAACAGTTTGGATACTGATTAGACGCCGCTTTACGCATTTACCTTTTGTGTACATGTAACTATTGTAGAGGTTACTGTACGTCTTTAGCAGGCCACACAGTCCCAATTTTAAAGTCATGTTCTTAGTTTTTGCAAATTCTAGTCCATTCAAGATTCACTTACCAAGTAACAGCCAGAGAATGAAGTTAAGCAAGTTCAAGTTTTTCAGAATAAAACACACTAATTATTACCAATTTGCTACAAACCAAAATGTGAAGTGAAATAAAAATGATCAAAGAATGAATGTGATAAAAACGCCCGTTATAGTTCCTAACGGGGACACAATTCACAATCTTTCATCTTAAATCAAGTTGTATTCCGTCTTCATCAAATTATATAGTCCTTGTTTCGCCATCTTCAAAAGCATGTATTCAGTTGAACTCCCTGGTGTAAACAGGGGTCCTTAGAACTTGATGAAAACCAATAGTAAGGGCTTTGAGACATTACTCCCTTAATGAGATAGGGTTAACGTCAGTCACTATCGGTAAAGTGGAGAAAACGTTATTCTTTCCCAATAAACGCGTTTACGCTAAAACTATTATTTCCATTGCAAGCAGTTTGGAGCCAGAGCAGACGCGTAACCCGGCGTCTGATCAGGCTCCAATCTGTTTGCCGCCCAGATAAACATGCATTGTCAGAATTGTCCAGATGTTGTCTTTTTCTATGTTTAAGTGTTTTGCGTTTGTGTTTCGTTGCGTTTAAACGGGGAAGAATAACGTTTTCTCCACTGTACTAGGCGGGGAGCGATTTGCCAGTCTCGTCAATTGAAAAATCAAACCGAATCATACTCTAGCAATAGGCTTATTCCACTGGCAAAATTTAGCTATATGTATACATTCTAATGAGATAACTAGAAACAAATTTGACATGTCAAACAATTGTTTATAGATTATGATTGGCGTATGTTACTCGAAGATTTTCAATTTTGTTTTGAATAACGAGTCGACAGGTTGTTATTTAACACAATGTTTTGTATTCAACTGGGATATTATATTGTTTAACGAATCAATGTTACATTACTGAAACATGAGCAGTTAAATACGGCTATTAGTCCAGTACGGTCGATCAGTTGACGAGAAAAGTCAATCGGTTTATGTACAGTACTATTCGGTGATAACCCTTTCATGATCAAATAATTCTGGGGATTTTTACCCCTTCGCCCCTTTATTGTCGTCTACTTCAATACTGTTGTCTGCAATGTCGTTTCAACGTTAGATTTAAGGCAATATAGTTTACGTGATTTCAAAACAAATGGCAAACAGTTTTGATCATGATCAGACGCCGCGTTTCTGTTTGCAAATGTGCTTCATGGCGTCATTGAGAGTGAAAGGGTTACATGTAACCGATACATGTAATAGGCGATCTTGTTAAGGACGTACTTTCTTAACTCATTATCCCCTGAAACTTCCAATGGACAATTCCAGTTTGCAATAAAGGATTGTCTATTTTAGACTATTTATGGTTGTTTTTTGTAATAAATTGCTAAATGACAAACAGTGAAGTCCCTGATCAGAGGGCTCCTGCAGGAGCCCTCTGATCAGGGACTTTACTGTTTGCATAGGACAATTCTACTCTTCACATGTATACCTTTGGCAAAGGACGCATATATGCGTCACTAGGAATCAATGAGTTACATGTAACTAGGGATCAGACAGAGAAACATGCAGAGAGGAAGATGCTATTCTCTGCCTAAACAATCAATTTCATTGCACTAAGTTGTGAATCAGATTAGATAACTTTTATGACTATATTTTAATCTGAGTGACAAACAGTTTGGAGTCTGATCTGGCTCCAAACTGTTTGCAATGGAAATAATAGTTTTAGCGTAAACGCGTTTAATGGGAAAGAATTAACATTTTCTTCACTGTAAATATCGGAAAATCAAAGGTTTGAGAATGATCTCATACTTAGCTCAAATGCTTTTAAACCTAAGGCACAAGTATTTTCTTGCGTCGGTCAGCATTGTTCGCTTTTACATCTCGATATCCAAAATCCAAGTACCGTAATGACTAATGACTCTAAGTATTATGACAGACAGTTCTGTGCAAACAGGTATGTGTATATTTTACAAACAGTATAAATCCTATAATAAGAGCACCGTAACCTTTTTACCACATAGTCTGATTCTAGGTTTGAAAATACAAATGTAGGTGATCGCTTAAAACAAGTTAAAAGTAAAGTAGAATGTGCCTTAGAATGTGCCTTTCAGCTACCATCGTATAGAAATTAGAATATATTTATTATCGTTCATGTCTATGGCAGTATCAAGTTACAGTAGCGAAAACGTTATTCTTTCCCAATAAACGCGTTTACGCTTAAACTATTATTTGCAGTGCAAACAGTTTGCCACCAAGATAAACATGAATTATCAGAATTGTCCAAAAGTTGTACTTTTCTACGTTTTAGTGTTTTGCGTTTGCGTACGTTTGCGTTTAAACGGGAAAGAATAACATATTCTCCACTGTACATGTACATGTATTAGCTGAAACCATTTTCTTAGTTTAAGAATGAATTATATGTGCTACCAGGGGCTTCCTTTTGGGAAATGGATGAGGGAACTTTGGTAATGGTGTGTTTGCTTGTTTTATGCCACATGTATTTCTTGAAACATTTTCTAAACAAATCCTAAATATCAACATATAATTGTCATTTTTCAAAGGTGCAACAGTCTATGTAACATGCCATTTGAATAAGGCTAAATTCAACTGGCCTTTTAATATTCCAACTAATCACAGCTCATTCTTATACCAGTTTGATTTCAGTTTAAACGAAGCTGCAGTGAAATAACAGTTAAATTAGATAAAGCTTAAAACCAATACCAAAAATTAAATTTACGAACCTGTCAAGACAATAAGTTAGTTAACCCTCATAAGAGCGAAGTTATATACAGTGGAGAATCTGTTATTCTTTCCCGTTTAAACGTTAACGTACGCAAACGCAAAGCACTAAAACGTTGAAAAGTAGAATTTTGGACAATTCTGATAATTCATGTTTATCTTGGTTGCAAACAGTTTGGAGCCTGATCAGACGCCGGGTTACCCGGCGTCTGATCTGGCTCCAAACTGTTTGCACTGCAAATAATAGTTTTAGCGTAAACGCGTGTATTGTATTGTGAAAGAATAACGTGTTCTCCACTGTAGCCAATCAATGCTAATTATGTTCTGGTAAATGTGTTTATGACACAACCTTCTGATTGAAAAGGAAATTTAGCACAACCTCTGGAAACTAAACTCCTGTACAGATTGAAGCCTAGCGACGACTATAAACGTCCTTTACAAACAGTGAAGCTATACAGCGTACACTTGTCCTAAACAATTAGCGTATGCAAAATGTATATCTAGATCATATGGCTCGTAATCCGGCTTCCGTTGTTGCCACTCAGATAAAAAGAAATCTCCAGAAGTTTGATACATGTAACAATGTCATTTTCTAAATTTTACTAGCCTGTATTTGCGTTTAGGTTGTTTAAGGGAGACATAATAATATTTATTCCACTGTAGAAAACATACCAAGAACCAAGAATGTTGGATTAGTTCAATGTTTGGTCTGGATCCAAACAATTTGTTTTGTGCAGTAAAACTTAGTTATTTTTGTCATTTAAAAGAAACTAAACGTAAGGTTATAAACAATGATTCTTTCTTGGAAATGTTGGGGATAGGAAATGTGTTTTAAGCCAACTCAGACGGCGGAATATATTAGATTACATGTATGTGTCACATTGTTTGCAAGTAAAGGAACTGCTAACGCACATACAGGGGAGACAACGTTATTCTTTCCAAATAAACGCGTTAACACTAAAACTTTTTTTTTCATTCAAAAATCAGTTTGGAGCCAGATCAGACGCCGGGTAACGCAAATGCTGTACTGTTCTACGATTTAGTGCTTTGCGTTTGCGTTTCATTTGTGTTTAAACGGGGAAAAATAACGTTTTATCCACTGTACAATGTTCTCAGGAATACGGCATTTGTCACTATGTACAGTGGAGAAAACGTTATTATTTCCCAATAAACGCGTTTACGCTAAAACTACATGTATTACTTTCATTGCAAACAGTTTGGAGCCTGATCAGACGCCGGTTAACCCGGCGTCTGATCAGGCTCAAACTGTTTGCCACTCAGATTCAAATAAATAGTCAGAATTGTCGATTAGTATTTTTTTCTACGTTTTATTGCGATGCATTTGCGTTTCGTTTGCGTTTAAACGGGAAAGAATAACGTTTTCTCCACTGTTTAAGTGTGGTTTATTTCTATTCAGTTGATATAAAGTTTTATGTTGTCCAACACAAAGGTTAAATGCAATCTGATTTAGAGAAATTTCAAAATTAATTATTTGTTTTTTCATTATACTACCTATTATTATACGACAGAGTAAAATAATATTTACATATTAATTTGCCAAGGGATAACACAATTGCTTTATCATGGTTTTTTAAATCAAAATGCAACCACTACATTAATTGCATTCGTTTTGACTCAACGATCAGACAATAAAGTGAATTCCCGCAAGATGACTACTTTACATGTACATTTTTATAATTGGATGATCTTAAAGACGTGTGAACGCTTAAGTGTGTGTTTGTGAAGCCGAAAGGTCCCCATTGGGACATTAAGCCTTTCTTCTATCTTATTTTAAGCAGCCAACATGCTATTACGCGGACACCAAGTCTATTCGTAATGCTACGTTTCCATTGCACGTGCAGCATGTATGTGTCAACCAAAGCATCGACACGAGATGATATATTGATACTGATTCAAGCTAAAAACCTGTTAATTAACAATAAATCTAAACGATGCACTGTTACTCTGAAACTATCATTTTATTGCCACACGTAATTAGTGCATTTAACCATCCGTAGCCATGTACTTAAACATGTCGTTTATATCACTAAAATATCGTTTATAAATGTCTCTACTTTAGAATTTACAGTTATTTACACTAAATCGAGTAACAATTAGTAGTTTGAATATTGGTTAGATTCCAAGTTGTTCTGCATTCAAACTGTAGGCAAATGCATGTGCTGTTGAGCATGGCGTTAAAGACGCTAAGTATTTGCGAAACAAATGTCTTCCCTTACTTCCATACCTAAAAAGTTACAATCAAAACCACTTGTACTTGTTATCCCTTTATAATATATCAAAATCTGTTTGTTCTTCAATGTATGAGACAGGTGAATATTTAACAAATGTCAACAGAATGTAATATTATCCTGCCATGCATTTCTGCTTAAATCCCGAAGCTTTATGCAGCTCTTTGGGTTTCTCTGCATCTAAGAATATAATTAAGTATATTTTGTTTGGAGTGATTTTACCGTTGATGTTTACCATACAAAGGACGGAACGTTACCATTTCCCGTTCAAGTGAAACGAAACGTATAGGTCTTACAGTGGAGAATCTGTTATTCTTTCCCGTTTAAACGCAAACGTACGCAAACGCAAAGCACTAAAACGTAGAAAATAACAACTTTTGGACAATTTTGATAATTCTTGTTTATCTTGGTGGCAAACAGTTTGGAGCCTGATCAGACGCCGGGTTACCCGGCGTCTGATCTGGCTCCAAACTGTTTGCACTGCAAATAATAGTTTTAGCGTAAACGCGTTTATTGGGAAAGAATAACAGATTCTCCACTGTATAATAGATTGTGAAAACTAACAGTCTTTATAAAATAGCAATCATTCGTTTTACTCCAATTGTAGTACAGCGTTCCCTCTCTACAACGACCCTCCCAAAAAAGACTCCCTCCGAACACCGACTATTGTCGCAGTTCTCTAAACAGGACAATTACGTCTAACGCTTTAACTGCTGTATTATCGTCTGCTTAAAGTTTTCGTCTGCGTTTTTTTTCTCAAAGTTACATATTGAACATTTTGACAGTTACGCGGCGTCTGATCTGGATTCAAGCTGTTTGCAAATGTGAACAATGTTCCTCTCTATTACGACTCCCTCCGAACAACGCACAATTGTTTGTATCCCATTGGGTGTCGTTGTAGAGAGGGAGCACTGTACTGTACTGTTTAACCATATACATGATGTGTGCTAATGTTTCATAATGCCTCGCTCACATTTGCTGCGGCTGCCGTACGGCGGCCGCACGGCTTGTTATTTCTACGGCGAGTAACAATTCCCCGGCCGCCGCAGAATTCCTACGGCCGCCGTGTGTTGCGCTCACATTTGCTGCGGCTGCCGCACGGCGAGTTTCTATTTTTTAGGTTAAAAAACCTGCGGCCCCCGTACGGCCGCCGTACGGCCACCGTACGGCAGCCGTGGAAGCTCCACCAGATTATCTGCAATCAAAATGCTGCTTCTGCTACATAACTTGGTTTTGCTACATGTTCACAACTCATATCAGTCCAACTACACCGTGAACTCAATGGACACATTAGGACAACACTTAACAACATCTAAATCCATTTTTAATAATACACATGTTATACATGTATGAACAAAAGTACAAATGCACAATAAGAAAAGTGACAATTGAGTTCCGGCGGCCGTGCGGCGGCCGTGCGGCAGCCGTAGAACCACTCTGCGGCGAGTGTTTTCTACGGCCGCCGTAGGAATTAAAAAATGTTATAACTCCGCGTTATATTTCTACGGCGACCTCTACGGCCTATGAAATATGGGTATACGCCCGCCGTACGGCTGCCGTAGGATTTCTACGGCGGCCGTGGGAAACTACCGATTTTCCGATTCTGCGACCGCCGTACGGCAGCCGTAGGGCAAATGTGAGCGCACTATAACTAGTGTAAACGGTTATTATCCAGATGAGACACCGAATACCTCGGTGTATCATCTGGATCTAAACTGTTTAACACTCTTGTGGTATTTTTTTTAACGATAAATGCATAAAAATCAGCATAAAGCAGTGTTGCAAGCAATACATTTTGTAGACAACAACCCTATGGTTAGCAGAAAGTTAACAAAATACCATGTCATGGTATAATCCATTAGTATCTTGGATACACTGTTTCGGCTCAAGTATGTGCTTGATATTATGAAGAGAAAAATAAATAGAAATTATTTGGTATAGAAGTTTTGAAATAATTAACCCATTAGTACCCACGATCCCATATATGGGACATAGGCAAACAGTGACGATTCTGATCAGACGCCGCATTATGCGGCGTCTGATCAGAGTCTACACTGTTTGCTGATATGAATTTCAATATAAAACAAAATGAAAATGAAATTTTTGACTACGCTTCCCTTTTATAAAAAAAATGCACAAATCGAATATATAAACATGGAAGAATCCACTGGTAATTAATGGGTTAACTAGCCGCATGCGATAACAATTGATTAAGTATAATTCGACAGAAATTAAATTGCAGTGGATAAAACGTTAGCATTTACCCTCTAAACGAAACTTAACAATAAAAACGACAACAAAACGGACGAAATGACAGTGAAATGTTAAAGACATACAAAAACAGAGGGCAAACAGTTTGGAACCTGATAAAACTCCTAGTTGCATGTACTCAGTAACTGAACTGGCACAAACTGTGTTGTAATTGATGCAATTTGTATTACAGACGCGCTTATTGAAGAAACAAAACTTATTCTCCGATGAATAACATGTTAAACGATATGATGTAAACAGTGACCTGCCAATCAATCTTACAGGGGCTCTTGGAAGGCCGGTGATTACTTAATAAGATGCCACAGGTCTATTAAAAATCAACAAACATAACTTTCTTAGTGTCCTACAAGATAATACTGTAAAATAAAGATACATATATTTAATTAGCTGTTATTCGATTTAGTTTGCTTATTTGATCAAATAGTTTAGGTGGATCTACGGTCTGTTTTAACTAATGATATATCTTAAAAGCATTGCCGAAAAAATTGAATCACTGAACGTTCGTTCCTCCTTTGATTTAATTATGTCTCATTGAACACAAACATTTTAAGAATGTCACTAAGGATAATAGTATTAGCAAGGTTGCTGTTAAGGCAAAATATATGACTTTCCCGGACAAATGTAATAACTTAAGGAACATATTTGATGACCACAATTAACATAAACATATTTGAGTTGTTAGCCCATTCAACCCTAGCGACGATTACATTCGTCATTACAATGTAACAACAGTGTATACCCAGGTCTGCTGGTCCCTGCAAGATTCCTCTTGTCAGGGTTTGCACTGCTTTTCATTTTGATTTACATTATTCAAAAACAATCCTAAAAAGTAAACAAGAGCCCCATGGGGCATATGTCGCTCACCTGAGAATAGCTGTACATCAAAATGGAGATAATGATTTATGTCCAGGACGGGGTCATTTTTTACCTGAGGGGCATAATTTGAACAATCTTGATAGAGGACCTGTAGATGATGCTATGTTCCAAATATCTAAGATCAGGGTACTAGGGTTCTAGACAAGAAGATTTTTTTTAAGTTTCCATTGAAAAAATCTATTTTTAGCTCCTGTGACCTACATATGCAACAGACTGGAACCATTTGAACAAAATAGATAAAGGACATCTAGAAGTAACACCATGCCGAATATCAAAGCTCTGGCTATATTAGCTTCAGAAAAGAAGACGTATGAAAACTGTGACCCCCGGAGTGGGGCTAATTTTGACCCCAGGGGCATAATTTGTACAAACTTGATAGAGGACCTGTAGATGATATGCACTCGACCAGAACCATTTGAACCTTATTTGTATAGGACATCTAAAAGTGTCACCATGCCAGATATCAAAGCTCTGGTCATATTAGTTTCAGAGGAGAAGACGTTTGAAAATTTCACTATATAACTCTATGTTAAACTGTGACCCCCTGGGCGGGGCCAATTTTGACCCCAGGGGCATAGTTTGTAGTTTGATAGAGGACCTGGAGATGATGCTATGTGACAAATGTCTAAGATCTGGCCCTTGTAGTTTCAGACAAGAAGATTTTTTAAGATTTCCTTATTTTTTCTCTTGGTTGCCATGGCAACCAGAGTTCTACATTGTTTTTAATTCTTTGAACAAGTTTGAAAGAACTTGACCCAAGGAACATTCGTGTAAAGTTTGGTTGAAATCTTTTCAGCGGTATATGAGGACATGTCATTTGAAGCAATTGTTAAAGACAACAATGACTGTATAAAGTGAAATATTTTCTTCTGTGGAAGAATAAATTAAAGACATAAAAAGGAATATGTATGGGTTAATAGGTTAATAAATATCATTATTTACATTTTCTAAATATAAGAAACTATATGTAAATGAGTGGCAAATAGTTTGGATCCAGATTAGAAGCAGCATTATGTGGCATCTGACCTGGATCCATACTGTTTATGGCCAAGAATTAATTGTGGACTGATAGACAGAAAGATAAACAAACAAACAAAACACAAACAAACAAACAGACAGACCAAAAGTAATATGCCTCGAACTAAGTTGTGCTTGAACATAAAATAGCAGACATCACTTTCATTTCTGTTATGTATCTCAGTGACCTGAGTTCAGAGCTAGCTATGGGTCAGTTATGCAATTGGAGACGGTCTCAGAGAGAAATGACTATTATTATGCTGAACTGTTGTCTGCTCCAAATGTTTGTATGTGAAATATGTAAAAAATAATAACTTATATTTTCTAAATATAAGAAAATATGTAAATGAGTGGCAAATAGTTTAGATCCAGATTAGATGCAGCATTATGTGGCATCTGACCTGGATCCAAACTGTTTGCAAAAATGTTGCATTTAGTATAAGGGTAGCTTCTTAGCCTGGAAGATACAATGCGTCTGTATAAAAACGGATCATTAGAGAGTTTTTACTGTCAGACCTGCATCAAAAAGCACTGATATGGCCAGGGTTGAGTCAAATTTGATCCTAGGGTTTTGATTTTTTACAATTTTGAAAGTGATTTAGTAGAAGATACTATTCATGCAATATCTAAGGTGTGGGAACAGTGGTTTTTTACAAAAAACTTGTTTAAAGTTTTTCACTTTTTTTAATAAATTTCAATAAGTAGTCCACTTTAAAGTTTCATTTTAACGATTTCTGTAGAGAAGCATCCAAGGAACACCGTGAGCAAATTAGTTTTTTCCTCAGACTCGCGGTTTCAGAGGAGTTGTCGCTTGAAGTAAATTTGAACGGACGGACAGACGGACGACGGACGGCGGGCGATCACAACAGCTCACCTTGAGCCTTCGGCTCAGGTGAGCTAAAAACGGACCCGACATCACTGGGAACTGTAATTTTGCATTTGAAGTTTCGGGTTGAACAAGTATATATGTATTATGTACAAGAAATAGCTAAACAGTAACTATGTACACGAAACTATACAAAATTTTAATTTTCTAGCTTAGCTTTGTGGTACATGTATAATGGAAGACCCTAAAATTTTCCAATAAAGGCGTTTTTTATAAGTCAATGATGTCTATTGAAAACAGTTTGGAACCCGTTGAGACGAAGAATAACTCGATCAGACCCTGAATTGTTTGCTATATGTACTCGGAATATTAACGTATTGTCAACAAGTTCAATAAATATGACAATAACTTTTGATCAAATCTGAGTAGCACAAAGCTTGTACTTTGATAAGGCGCAAAACCGTTTGCATATGGCTGAATTGTGTTAGCATTAACGTGAACAATGTTATCAGACCATTTAATGATATTGGTTAGTGAAATATGAGTTTCATTTGAAAATGTTAAATCCAGGCTAAAAACGCATTTTGAAGGAATATAAAACGCAATCACCACTGTATTCAGTATCTGCGGGAGATCCTTAATATTGGTTGATTTCAGAAAAGTTCGTCGATATATTTCATCATTTGTTTTCCGATTTTATTATGTTATTTTGTTTTCTAATATTGGAAAAATGGCGTTTTATTTGACCAGTCAAAACGAACGTTTGAATATTGACCTAAATTCCATTACAGTCATTGACATTTAACATGTTATAGTATTGTCTACTTGATACTTCCCCTATACAACCACCTTTAACACTTTAAGATATGCTTTATATAAATGCCTGATCATGCTTCTATTATAGTTTTTAAAGAAGCTTGACATTTTTGCCACAATCCGAACAAATGGATGTTTCAAGCAGAATAAAATTATAAGATAGAAAGCTTATTCAGGATATTTCTGTGTCCTTTTCAGTCTACTTAAACAAAGTATTGAATAACTTTTCCATGAGTTGAGTGTAAAACACTTTTAAAACTAGTTATTTTTTTAATCCTTAAATGCACACTTCATAGGGTTTAGAACCTAATAAGATTGTGGATTATTTTGGACCATTGGTTCAAACCCCGTATATGGTCTTAACTGCGTTTAGATCATGTAAATGGTATATATGAACTATTCGCAAAGTTGCGCATTTGAGGATTACATATCTTATTATTTTATTACAATGCATGATATGTGTCCATATAACAGAACAAGTGTTATCACTATCACTTGTACTAGGAACAAATATGTGTACTAAAGCAGTCTTGAAAAAAGTACGGAAACTGTCTGGCTTATGACAATGTTGAAGCAGACACTACAATCTAGCATGAGCAAGGTTTTAAAAAGTAGATACACTTCGTAAACGCATCAGTCTGATTGCGATATTGTCTGAAATACTCATTTAAATATCAATTCTGCTTAATGAATTTCCACTTCATTAACAAGCGATCAAAACTCTCCTATCGCCAATTGCCGTAGAGCCAAGTGTTTTCCGAGTGTAATTAGGAATCGGTCTCTCTGAAACCAGAGATAAATCATCTATTGAATTAGAGCATGATGACGTGCGAAAACCTGTGGCCACCATATTCTCAAACATTCTTTTGTCAAACAGTTTTTGATCCTGATCAGACGCCGCGTCACGCGGCGTCTGATCAAGATCAAAACTGTTTGACACTCGTTTCGCTAGTTCTGCATTCAAATATCTTTAAATCTAAAACTTAAAATTATGGTTTAGGTTTTAACATTAAAGCCGACTGCATTGTGTATGTTAAAGGGTTTAAATGGACGATTCGTTTGTAGTTGAAAGGGTTAACTAGCTAGCTTTGCTGTGATAATTCAAGCCATGATTAGGAATATTTCGTTCAGGAGTTTTACCCATATATTACCATTTTACTTTAGCTTGATTTGCTGTTTGTCAAATAGCGCCGTCTATAAATCACATCCCGGTAAATTATCGACTGCTTTAAATTTTGTCGACTTCAAATAACTAGATTTCACCAAACCCTATTGACGCCTATACGCCCCCTTTACATACAGTGTACAACGGAGAAAACGCTATACTTTACTTTTTAAACACAAACAAGACGCAAACGCATTGCTACAAAACATAGAAAATGACAAATTGTTGATAAGTATAACTCTGACTACGTATTGTAATCTGAGAGCCAAATAATTTGGAACCTGATCAGACGCCGGGTTACCTGGTGTCTGATCTGGTTCAAAACTATTAGCACTTGAATACTAGGTAAACGCGTTTATTGGGAAAACATAGCGTCGTCTCCACTCTATATTTGTAGGGTACAGTGGAGAAAACGTTATTATTTCCCAATAAACGCGTGTACGCTAAAACGTTTATTTCCATTGCAAACAGCTTGGAGCCAGATCAGACACCGGGTTACCCGGCGTCTGACCAGGCTCAAAAATGTTTACCATTCAAATTAGCATGATTACTTTGAATTGACGAAATGTTATCACTTTCTACATTTTGGTGTGTTGCATTTGCGTTTCTTTTGCGTTTTAACGGGAAAGAACAACGTTTTCTCCACTGTACACTCGTCCTATGCAAACAATGATGATTAATGTCAGAGGGTCCATATGGAACCCTCTGACCAGAGTCTGCACTGCTAGCCCTTTTGCTACATGTACGCGGTTGATCAGGATAAAATCGGATCGCAAATATTGTCAGAGTTGCGCTTTTCATGATCAGGATGAAATCAATCGCTGTTCGGAGGGAATACATTATTGCTTCTTAATAAATGCGTTTATGCAAAGACAAATATGCAACTTCAAAATACGGTCGGAACTCGGTACTTCGAACTAGTCGAAATCGACCATAAGAGTACATTTGTATTTCATAAGTTTTCTCGATCTCGCTTTATCCAAAAATACCCGTATTTCAAATTTAAAACGTGGCTCAGCCATGTTTTAACTTTGAAATATGGGTATATTAGAACTAAAGCGAGTTACATGTATAAGAATCGAGTTTAGACTGTATTTTGAATCCAAATTACAGTGGAGAAAACGTTATTCTTTCCCAATAAATACGTTTACGCTTAATCTACTATTTCCAATAAAAACAGTTTGGAGCCAGATCAGACGCCGGGTCACCCGGCGTCTGATCAAGCTCCAAACTGTCTGCCACTCAGATTCATATACGTGTAAAAAGCCTGAATTGTCGGAATGCTGTCGTTTTCGTCATTTCATTGCGATGCGTTTTGCTTTCGTTTGCGTTTAAACGGGAAATACCACTCTCTCAACTGTACCCGGTGTCTGTTCTGACTCAAACTATTCAAGTTGACCCTTAGATTAAAGACACATTTTTCAAAATGATAATAGTATTATCTTATATTGCATTGCGTTTGCGTTTGGGTTTGTTTAAACTAAACATTATTCTGTATGTTTCGGGGATCTGTAAGCTAAATAAACTCTTACATGTATAACTCTTGGCGATACCTGACTGGAATTTGGAGACAGTTACATTGTACAGTGTAAGATCCGGGTGCCCGTTTAACTATACTACTTACGCAAAATTTTAATTTATATTTTTTATTTTCACTTGCTAAAAACAGCAAATAGCCAGATCAGAGGACGCGCTTTTAGCCCGTCCTCTGATCTGGCTATTTGCTGTTTGCAAATCTTTATGATCGAAAAATAAGAGTTTAATGATTTTGACTTACGCAAAAATTTTGCGTAAGTAGTTTAGTAAAACGGTCCCCGGGTAAACGAAGAGACTCGGCGGAGAAAATATTCTGTTATACATACAGGGCTGCCATTTCTCCGGATTTGTCCTAAATCTACAAATGTTTTTTCTAGAACATGGAACATGTAGCTTAAAGCAGGCTGAAAGTAAAGCAGAATGCGCCATAAGGCGTTTTCAGCTCTTCTTCCAGTCTGCTTTAAGTAGTCACGTGTCATCAAAACTATAAACAGACTATGGGGTAAAGGTACGATTCGTAAATTCCCACTTGAAAAATGCTAATTTGGAAATTTTAGGATCATTCATGTCAACTTATGGCAGCCCTGTACATGTATATTTTTTACTTTTGAGTGATAGTTCAATCCACATGCGGTTATACATGTACTCCCTGGAGCCAGTAGATAATAAGACCAGTACTCGTGGTGGAGAGAAGTCAACTCTAGTTGTCGTATTCAGCTACAGACATCCGACTGCCTTTGACTTGAGACCCTTGTAATCCATTCATGAATACAAATCTAATTTTCAAGTCTCACTCAATCCCGAATTTGGCGAGACCAATAACGAAAGCGAAATGAAATCATTTTCGTACAGTGGAGATGACGCGATTCTTTCCCGTTTAAACGGCACTAATCGCAAACGGAATGCAATGAACTGTTGAAAATACTAAGTCCTTCAATTTCTCAAATATTTATTTTATTCTAAGTTACAAACAGTTTGGAGCCTGATCAGACGCCGGGTTAACCGGCGTCTGATCTGGCTCCAAACTGTTTGCAGATATAATAATTGTTTTAGCATAAACGCGTTTATTGGGAAATAATAGCGTCTTCTCCACTGTAGATAAGAAAATCCGGGGAGCTTACCTCGTCGATTATATTCCACG
The DNA here is from genome assembly GCA_922989275.2 of Gari tellinella. Lineage (NCBI taxonomy): Eukaryota > Metazoa > Mollusca > Bivalvia > Cardiida > Psammobiidae > Gari > Gari tellinella. The sequence goes on from OV277866.1 coordinate 57,111,155, forward strand.
GCCTTTTCTGCATCCTATCATTATTCTTATAACTGGCCTTTGAGATAGAGGAACAGTAAGATTGCTCGTAGATAGCGATGACATAATATGTAAAACTGATATTAGTCGAGTTATGGCTAGGGTCCTTGACCAGTTTATGCATGCGGGCTATTGTTGTTGACAAATAATGTTAACTGTTTCATCGAGTGCCCGTCAAGAGACAACCGTACATCGCAATAAGTGTACGTGAAAATGACGTTACTTTTCCCCGTTTTTGAAAAACGAAACGAAACCCTTGTGCAATGCAATATACAGTGGACACTTCGTCATTCATTCCAAATAAACGCGTTTACAATATATTCGTTTATTTCAATTGCACACAGTTAAGAGGCAGATCAGACGCCGGGTAACCCGGCGTTTGATCTGGTTCCATGTACATGTAATATGACATGTTGTTGAAATTATTGATGAGTTGTCTTAATCTAATTGACAAACAGTTTTGAGCAAAATCAACTGGCATCTTATCGGTACCCGAACCGTTTGCCACTCAGACTAAAACTAGTTGTCAATAGATATGGAAGACATGTTCTCCATTTTATTGTTGTTCGTCAAGCGTTTCGTTTCGCAGGAAAAAGTAATGTCTCCCACTGTACGTACAGTGGAGAAACGTTATTCTCTCCCGTTTAAACGCAAACGAAACGCAAACGCAATATAATAAAATGTAGAAAATGATGACATTTTGACAATTCTATCTAATCACATTTGTCTGAGTGACAAACTGTTTGGAGCCTGATTAGACGCCGGTTTCCCGGCGTCTGATCTGGCGCCAAACTGTTTGCAATGGAAATAAACGATTTAGCATAAACGCGTTTATTGGGAAAGAATAATGTTTTCTCCACTGTAACAGAATTTTCAGTAAAATATTTAAAAATGCACATTGAAAAGATAATAATTCAAGCACCCTTCTTATCTTTTGCGCCCTGTGGTATATCTAAAATAGATGCATTACATTTTTTCTGATCGTTAATGCAAATTTAATGGTAGAAAACTAATCGCTAGTTTGATCACGAGAGTTGTATTTTCTACAAAAACATGTCTTTGATAATAATGGTTTGCATAGGCTATCAATAATCTCAACTATCTTCCCAGTAGGACCGACTTCATTCTAATAAATCAATTGACTGTACAGTGCAGAAGACGTTATTCTGTTCATTTTAAACGCAAACGAAAAGCAAACGCATTTCAATGAAATATAGAAAAAGAAAACTGTTTGACAATTTTGACTATTCATGTTAAATTGAGTGGCAAATAGTGGCAAGCCGGCGTCTGATCAGGCTCCAAACTGTTTGCAGTGAAAGCAATAGTTTTAGCAGTGAAGGCAATAGTTTAGCGTAAACGCGTTTATTGGGAAAGGATAACATCTTCTCAATTATAAACTTTAGCCTGGCAAAATATCGCTTTATTCAAATATACATGTATACAGTAAGGGAAAACGTTATTATTTATCTTTTAAACACAAAAGAAACGCATACTCATTGCAATAACTCATTGCAATGATATGAAGAAAATGTAGAATGTTGGCTACTCAAATTCAAAATTGAATAATTATAAGTTACACGCAGTCTACAGCAATCGATCCTATTAAGGGTTTTTAGGAACATCTAGTGAACCTATAAACAACATTGTTTAGCCAATGCGTTTTTATTTGTGTTGTAAAAAATGTATTTGAACTCGAAAAACACTATAAAACTCGAGGATGACCAGGTACATTTTTGCAAAGGGTACTTACATGTAGGACGCATTCTGGTTGTTCATACATATAATACCCTCAAAACAATCCTTTTCATGTACATTAGAACGTTGACTTTCTGATGATGAGCATGTCCTGGCCAACCCCTACTTTGTACAGTGTGGTTCAGTGATAACGACCACTTTTTTAAGTCTCGTGCATTACCATAAAGACATATGTACAGCTTAAAACATGATGAAAGTAAACGTAGAAAGCTGCCCAGAAGTTTCTACTTCACTTTCAATGTGCTTTAAGCAACACCCTTCAGTACACAATCATTGTCATGTATTTGTCTAAGTAGCTATGACATATATAAAGGAGTTTATGATACTATTTAATGTGAATTTGCTATTAACCTGGCCATGATGTCAAGCGTTAAGGTGTTTACTTTAAGTCAGTACCTGTTCCACTCTGAAATTCAGATATCTCAATTGAAATCTGATGTTAAGTTGGGATTTATTGGATACAAACTAATGCTAGTATCACGACATAGAATGCCATCTAGTGCTTTTGAAGCGAACAGTTTACATGTAGGTCAATACATGTAGATCTAACGACACTGTTTGCAATACGTTCATATAATTCTTTCCAGCCAAATAATACTTTTATGCTAAAATATAATTGTTGTTTGAGACTATGTGGAGCCTGTTCAGGCGCCCTGTAACTCGGCGGTGGACAAAGGAACAAACGGGTAGCATCACATTTTTTGATAATTCGTACAAAGTTGTATTTTCTACGAGCAACCCTGAGTTTGCTATGGATCCAAATTGCTTGCCAAACAAATTAAGATGCATTGCCAATATTTTCATAATGCTGTCATTTCAAATATATTATTGTATTGCGTTAGCGTTAAGTTTAGTATAGTTTACACGGGACGTGTTGCCTTCTCAATTGTAGCAGGCTCTGTAGAGTGGAGACAACATTATTATTACCGGTTTAAACGCAAACGGACCGCAGTTGCATTGCAATAGAATTTAGAAAACGTCGACGTTTTACATTTCTTACTACATGTAAAAATGTATATATATTTAAATATGAGTGGCAAACAGTTTAAAGCCTAATCAGACGCTTCACAGCTGGTCCAAATTTGTTTGTAATTGAGATTTAGGGTAAATGCGTCTATTGGTAAAGAGAAGCGTATTATCCACAGCACGTGCAAAAGCAGCGACAGGAATTTTGTTTCAGAAAATTGTCATTGGCCATATAAATATATGAATTAAGTAAATTTTTACATTTACACATAATCGCAATGATAATGTTCGGTCAAATAAAATAAAATATTTTATTCAATTTTATTTTATTGCTGTTTCTGTCATGTTGCCAGTCCTCTTTAAATAACTGCATGTGTAACACATTCTCAAAGCAAACAATCTTGTCATCAAAATACAAGTTTGAGATAAATTTGTTATTGTAAAATTGATTTTATGGCGGAAGGGTGTTATAGTATAACATGCATTTACGCGCATACTTTTGCATAGTGAATATTGAATTGGTGTTTGTTGTTTTCTTAAAGGAGGTGCATGCTAAATGCAAGTCTTGTTAAAACGGTGCATACAGCTCTTTTACGTGTAGGAGTTGTTTTCATTCCATTTTCCTGCATTAAGTTGTCACCTTCCCTAAGGATACTAAACACTGTGTAGTTTATTTTTATTTTCGAATCTGATATAACATTTTATTTCCATCATTTGAAACTAATGTTGGCATTTTATACCAAGCTTTAAATGTCCTGCGGGAACGCGAAAGTGACAGGAAATTACAATAAATGCCGTCATATTTACACAATTTATGTCAATCAAAAGAATTGATTACATTACTATGGCAGAAAAGATCTAATCAGGTTTCATGATGGAAGAAGCATTTGTTATAAGACGACGTTATTCTTTGCAAACTAAGGGTAAATGTAGTTCATGAAATGTACAAGAGCTACATACTTTTGTAAACTATGACGACTTTTTTGTTCTCTGACTATCAATACATTTGAAACCTGACCAGACATCGGGTGACCTACATGTAGTGCCTTATCTGGCTCGACACTGTTTGCAATGGATACCATTGTATTTGCATACAGTGGAGAATCTGTTACATTTGTATTCTTTCCCAATAAACGCGTTTACGCTAAAACTATTATTTGCAGTGCAAACAGTTTGGAGCCAGATCAGACGCCGGGTAACCCGGCGTCTGATCAGGCTCCAAACTGTTTGCCACCAAGATAAACAAGAATTATCAGAATTGTCCAAAAGTTGTTCTTTTTCTATGTTTTAGTGTTTTGCGTTTGCGTACGTTTGCGTTTAAACGGGAAAGAATAACAGATTCTCCACTGTACACGCGTATAATATTCAATCCGCAGTACGAGGCAGTAAGACCTGCTATTTCTCAATAGATGCTACGTGTTACATGTAGAATTGCTGTATCCGTAAGTTAATACGTGAATTGAATCAAAAAGAACTTATCTTTAAATCTGATATCGACGGAGAAAGAGAAAATAATAAATAACAATGTTGACTAGTTACATGTACATGTATTTGACTAGTTATTTCACACGCAACCTTTTCTGCAATTGCAGAACACCAGTTTCAATGCTATTTTAGCGTCTTTTTGTATGGACGGGTTTAACTACATCGTTTGAATTTCGGGTGTATTTTGATGAATATTCTAGTTCTAGAGATATCTTAAGTGACACAATGTACCAAAGTTATATACCGTTGGGAAGATAAATAATTTCCTAGTCGCCAGCCGAAAATATAGGTTTTGTGGGAGGTGTCTCATAGGCAGTACAGGGTTTTTTGTATGACGATGTATAATCGGTCGTTGCATACTTTCTTCTTATTAAATATTAAAAGAGGTACCATACTCAACTAAAAAATTACTATTATTAAACGATCAACATACACAGGGGTAACAAACATACAATACAAGCACATGTGATTCAAATAGTACGGTTCGACAAATTGGTTTGAATATTTGTCACAAACTCGCTATTTTTGTCAATATTCAAATTTAGATTGTCTGTGCCCCAAAATGACACAGCTTTCTATTTTTCTGAATTGTTTTCCTCTCAAATTAACCATATGGTTTTCAGGTCTATTAAAACCAGCCTGAAATCTTTTACTTTAAAAGTATTCTGTTTTAAATTCAGAGTTTTGAATTACCAAACGCATCGGCCCATGCCCGGTTATGCGTTTTCGTAATCGGAACATAATCTCTCGTTTTCCTGGAACGTGCCAAAATATGACAATCAATGATTTCCACCAAGAGATAAAAACCAGTTTTTGAATTTCGCATTACTTGAAAATTACCGTCGGCAGGAATTGACAGAGATGTGATTATGCTCGTGTTGAGAGCTATATATTGCATGGAGTTGACGCATTGCTTGTAATATAAACATGCCGATGATATCAAATCATATACAGTTGAACCTGTGTTTAGAGGAGAAGACGTTATTCCTTCCGAAATTACGCGTTTACGTTTAAACGATTTTTGAAACTGATCAGGCTCCAAACTGTTTGCCACTCAGATTAATATTGATAGTCAAAATACATGAAGTCGAAATGTTGTCTGTTTTACATTTTATCGCAATGCTTTTTCGTTTCGTTTGCGTTTAAACGGGGCAGAATAACGTTTTTTCTCCTCTGTAACAAGTACAATGTATGCACTGCATAAACATTTGCGATTAATTTTATCTATCAAATTTAGGATGAGAATTTTTACCGTTTGGATTTCAAAACAGTTTCGATTCATAATGTTTACTCATTGAACGTTACATTTAACAATTTAACCTGAAAAACAAAAACTGGCATGTCTCCTCAAATAGGTGATTACTTGTCCTAACACAACATTGTTCTACTTGCCTTTTAGTATTTGACAAGTGTATTGACATATGCTCAAATTTACCGTGAGGTTTTTACCTCTTCACCGCAATATTTCCGTCTGCGTCAATATTGACGTCTTCACTATCATTTCAAAGTAAGATTTTTAAAAAAGTATGATTGACTAAATTTAGACAGGAGTGTCAAAGGGTTTCGAGCGTGACACGGCGTCTGATCAGGATAAACTTGTTTGCAAACGCGCCTAAGGTAAACTAGCGTTCATGTGTAGCCTACGGGATCAGTGAGGTGAATGTGAAATGATAGTTTCATTCTTATCCATGTTCTGAGCATTCGCTTTCGCCATAGTACACATGCACATGTAAATCTAACATGCAGTGGACATACAATGTACAGTGGAGAAAACGTTATTCTTTCCCAATAAACGCGTTTACGCTTAAACGTTTATTTCAATTACAAATAGTTTGGAGTCAGATCAGACACCGGGTAAGCCGGTGTCTGATCAAGCTCCAAACTGTTTGCTACTCAGATTAAAATAAATAGTCAGAACTGTCGAAACGTTATCTTTTTCTACATTTTATTGCAATGCGTTTGTGTTTCGTTTGCAGATAAATGGGAAAGAACTGTACTGAGCATTCGCTTTCACCAAAGCATTGCTAACATGCAGTGGAGTAGATGATGATAATTTCAAGAAGATGAGTTCGGCTAATCTCATTCGTTTGAAAGCAGATTCTTGGCAGAGGAGATTGTGTCCTTCGTTAAAATTGAAACATTTCCTATGAAAATATTAATCCCTAGAACCACAACATGATAGGACGGTCTCTGGGAAAAGATGCAATTGACGTTGATTTTCTAGAATACAATAAAGTTAAAAGCGCAAATTGAAATATAGGTTCAACAATAAAATGGTTGTTATTCAAAATATAGCTTAAGTGATACATTAACAGTGACAGCATGTTTTGAAAACCGAACTTAGATGCTGACGAAAGCGTGCAGTTTGGCACTTCTGACGATGTCTCCAGTGAGAGACGAAACCGTCAATGTAAGTGAAATGTTAGTGCTATGTTTTGAAGAAAATGATACTTAAAATATGGATTTACCAGCATAATGAACTCTTTCAAAGAAAAGGTCAATGGCATGTTTTTACAATGGAATAAGCGTCATTCTTTGCCGTTTAAAAGCAAACGAAACTCAAACACACTGCAATGAATTATATAGAAAAAACAATCACAAAGAGCTGCAAACATTTTTTAGCCCGGTGTCTGATCAGGCTCCAAGCTGTTTGCAATGAACTTAAGAATTTTATTTTGGAAAAAAACCGTCTTTCGAAACGCACTAAGACTATTATCATGAGCGGGACGGTTGGCTTTGGCATTTCTGTTTAGGTTTTAGGCGTTTTCAAACGAAAAAATCGTTTAGATACATGTAAATGTAAAATAGTGTTGACCCTTATCAGAAGCAGTTACAACTTTCCAGTCTCCATTTCGACTTAATCCATTATTCAATAGATACGCCTTTTAGAACGTTTAATCTGTTCCTCCATTTAAGAAAATAGTTCCTCTTTACAGAGTCATGAATATGCAGCATATGAAATGTTTTCTATATATCCTAACAAATGGTAGCTTAAATCAGACTGTAAGTTAAATAGAGCTGTAAGTTAAATAGGGTGCGCCTTAAGGCGCATTCGTCTTTACTTTCAACAACCTGATTTTAATGGTCAGATGTTTTCAAAACAAGAAATGCTGTGGACAGAAAGGTTAAACTCTGAATTTCAAACCAGTCTCTATCTCTAATCAGTATTGATTAGCTCAAATATTCCCGGGTTATTCCGACATGCATAGCGATGATATCGGGCTAGAAAAGCTATTGCATGTGATCGTATCTTACAGTGGAGAATCTGCTATTCTTTCCCGTTTAAACGCAAACGAAACGCAAACGCAAAACATTAAAACGTAGAAATGTACAACTTTTGAACAATTCTGATAATTCATTTTTATCTTGGTGGCAAACAGTTTTGAGCCTGATCAGACGCCGGGTTACCCGGCGTCTGATCTGGCTCCAAACTGTTTGTAATTGAAATAAAAGTTTTAGCGTAAACGCGTTTATTGGGAAAGAATAACGTTTTCTCCACTGTACTACATGTACCATCTCAGTCAGTTGAAACCAAAGTAAGGGATTAACCCTTTTTCTCCCTGAAAAGTTAGATAGACTATCTCCGTTTTCAGTTTCGTCTACTCCGTTATTTACTCTTTTACGATGTATTTCAAAATGTCAAACAGTGTAAACCCAAAACATAAGACTCCTTTAGGTTATGCTTCTAAACTGGGCTTCATTGGACAAGTATACTCTTCTCATGTACACTTTCTTCAAAGGATGTTTTTTTTTGCGTGACTTAGGTTCAAAGGGTTAACCGTAAGCACGCTATATAGTCGATTACAGTAAACTTTCTCTATTACGACCACAAAGTTGTATTAATATTTAATATTTACATGTATGACAGGTGACTGTTTAAACAATGTGACAGCAAAACAGAAATCCCCTTTAGGAGCGTTCTGTTTTACTGTTATCTTGCTTTAAGCTGTGTTTTGTACTTTATACAATGGTAAAATCTTCGTTATAGTGGTCGTTATAGAGATGTTTGACTGTATTGCTTGCAAAAGTTGTCTTCGTCCATATTTCCTTACTCCCTCGCTGTCGTGACGTCATACCCATTAAACATTTTTAGTCTAGTTTTTGTCAAATCTATGTATTTTGACTAAAGATATGTGGAAATGACTGTGAAACAGTTTGGGCCCTGAACAGGCGTCGCAGTACGAGGCATCTGATCAGAATCAAAACTGTCTGCAGATAATAATGCTACAGTGGAGAATCTGTTATTCTTTCCCGTTTAAACGCAAACGTACGCAAACGCAAAGCAATAAAACGTAGAAAAGAGCAACTTTTAGACAATTCTGATAATTCATGTTTATCTTGGTGGCAAACAGTTTGGAGCCTGATCAGACGCCGGGTTACCCGGCGTCTGATCTGGCTCCAAACTGTTTGTATTGTAAATAATAGTTTTAACATAAACGCGTTTATTGGGAAATAATAACACATCCTCCACTGTTGAACTATTCCCTTCAGTTCCAGAAATCATGTTTGGCACTAACATGTGTATACATGTATATGGAGTAAAGCGTTTAACCAGCCATAGCGACATTGCGTAAAAACACGCTTCATCCATTGTGTTCAAGTTTTGAACAGTATTCAGACTGATTTCACTACCTTTTACTGTTCTTTCCATGCTATCTTTCATCCAACAACTTAATGCCTTCCAATACTTAGGATCCTTTGAACTTTCACTCACGTGTTTGCTCTTTAACTGTGTTCCTTATTATGTCACCAATGTTTAAATCATGGCATATCTCATCTTCTTTTCATGTGATAATAAAATTTTCATATCATTCATTTTGGTTTCTTAAATATCCCAATTTATTTCCTATCAAATTCAAACCGACCTTTTTCTGGCGCAGCCCTTGTTCCCTTTGCCGTAAATTTACAACAATTGTTTACTTGTTCTATATGTATCGCCGAGTTATTCGCAACATATTATACTTACACGAGGCCGGCGCTCTGCTGTCCCGTTGTAACGTAATTTAATGCAAACGTAATGCAATAAACTGTAGCAATCGACAGCTTGGTAAAGCTTAAAAATGGTTTCAATAGACATAATGCTTTTGCATAAAACATACAGAAAAAAGGACGTTACTCCTTCTTGTTCAAACTAAACGTTACTGACGGATTTTAAAATTATAAACAAAGAAAATGATACATACAGTAAATTCAGACTATAACGGCCAATGAATACAAAGGTTCGTCATCGGTGTTTATGACAGATGACTCAGGTAGAGCAGATATAAGGGTGTTACTGTAGAGCAAAATTTACTTTTGAAAAGGGGTAACAAATGCCAATTGTTAAATGTGATGGTTACTGAGATCGTTAATTGTTTTACCTCTCTATGCTTCGATCCTTCCACATTGACTTCATCTACAGTGGAGAAAACATTATTTTCCCCAACAAACGCGTTTACTCTAAAACTATTATTTCCATTGCTAACAGTTTGGAGCTAGATCAGACGCCGTGTAACCCGGCGTCTGATCAGGCTCCAAACTGTTTGTGACTCAGATTAAAAGAAATAGTCAGAATTGTCTAAAAGTCATCTTTTTCTACGTTTTAGTGCTATGCCTTTGCGTTTCGTTTGCGTTTGAACGGGAAAGAATAACGTTTTCTCCATTGTAACCACTTCACTGCCCTACCCCGAATACAATGGTTATCTGCAAAAAGTTTGGATCCTTATCAGACGCAGTATAACGCGGGGCCCCTGGTCAGGGTGTAAACTGTTTGACACTCAATATTATATTTCTAAACTCAAATACCGAAATTTCAAATTGAGAAATAAAAACAGCAATTGTTTAAGATGATGATGTCATGACAGTTAAGCGGTTATAATGCATTTGTTTTGAGTAGTTAATACATGTACTTGACTAATAATTTGCTTGCCATTCACTTAAATTAATGTCCTAAATATTCTATTTTTCAGGTTTTAAAATTTGTCAAAGAAGTGTGACAGTGCCGTTTCCTTGTTTCATGGAAATAAAACGGATTAAACATTTTGAAACCTAAGGTAAGTGATTCGCCACTGGAATCTGTTCTTTCTCATGTACCGTGTAGAAAACATTATTTTTGCCCGTTTCAACGAAAACGCTAACGCAAATGCATCGCAATAAGACGTAGAAGATAACTTTTCGACAACTTATGACTATATTTATTCATCTAAGTTGCAAACAGTTTGGAGCCTGATTAGACGCCGGGTTACCCGTCATCTGATCTGTTTCCAAACTGTTTTTGCAATGGAAATAATAGTTTTAGCGTAAATGCGTCTATTGGGAATGAATAACGTTTTCTCCTCTGTACTCCCGCAGGATACATTTAGTTCTGCTTATACGGTGGGAAGACGTTATTCTTTCCCAGAAAACGCTTTTATGCTAAAACACTTATTTCAATTGCAAACAATTGGAACCAGATTAGAGGCCTTTTTGTCAACAAATTGAAATCAATGATTTACTCCACTGTAACTGTACTTATTATGTCTCAATCTATGGAAACAATTTATATGATTCATTTATCAGGACAAGATGGACATACATGTACAATGGAGAAAACGTTATTCTTTCCCGAAATTCGCAAACAAAACGCAAACGCAGTGCTCTAAAATGCAGAGAGTTCTACCTGCATGAAATTTAAAATAATTTATTTAAATCTGAGTGGCAAACAGTTTAAAGCCTGATCAGACGCCGGGTTATCCGGCGTCTGATCTGGCTCTAAACTGTTTGCAATGGAATAATAGTTTGAGCGTAAACGCGTTTATTGGGAAATAAAAACGTCCTCTCCACTGTACGATATAATAGTTTACATGCGGAATATTGTATAAACTGAAAGGGTCCATCACCGGTATTGGGTAAAGGATATTATGTATTCAATTTCAATTTAGGGGGCAAACTTTAGAATGTAATTGCACCTACTAACCGTCTGGCTTAACGTTTAAAAACGAAGCACTATCCAGTGTAAAATGCTTAAATGTTTGTGGGTGCAGACACCTCGTCTGTTGTGCTCAAGAACAACATGAACAGTTCCGTTTCAAACAGTAGAAGACGTTATTCGTCCCCATTTAACCGAACAAAAATCAATGAAATAATTAAAATGATGACAAACAGGCTGGAACGTGATCTGCAGCTGAGTTGCACTGGCTCTTAACTTTGTGAAATATATTTATATAATAATAATGGTACATACTACTTGTTGGAAAGCTATATATAAAAATATATAATATTTTCAACATTGTTAAGAAACTCCTGCTACAAACAATATCGTATTAAGAAACCACTCCATAGAATGGTTTCTGCTTACATGACAGAAATACTACAGGAATCTCTTATAGAGCCTTTTTGCATTAGTATTGTTATTCTACATTAAAAAGTAAATTGCCGTATGAGGTACATTGTATTCACGCTACATCACCATGTGGTTGCTTAATACATGTACAATGTTGGCTTTAATTTAGCGGCGAGCTCCTTAAAGAGCAATATGCATTGCCCATCAGACATCTATACAGTTGAGTAGATGTTTTTCTCTCCCCAAAACGTATTTACGCTATTGAAACTATTATTTGCACTGAAAACAATTAACAGTCAGGTGAGACGCCGGGTAGCCCGGCGTCTGATCAGTCTGCAAACTGTTTGCTAATCAGATTAAAATAAATCGTGAGAAAGTTCATTAAGTTAAAACTTTCTGCATTTAACAGTGGAGAATGTGTTATTCTTTCCCAATAAACGCGTTTACGCTAAAACTATTATTTGCAGTGCAAACAGTTTGGAGCCAGATCCGACGCCGGGCAACCCGGCGTCTGACCAGGCTCCAAACTGTTTGCCACCAAGATAAACAAGAATGATCAGAATTGTCCAAAAGTTGTTCTTTTCTACGTTTTAGTGCTTTGCGTTTGCGTACGTTTGCGTTTAAACGGGACAGAATAACAGATTCTCCACTGTAAGTGAATGGTGTTTGCATTTCGTTTGCGTTTAAGCGGGAAGGAATAACAACTTCACTGTATTCCTGTAAGTGGGAGACCAAGAGTTTTCTAGGTGAGAATGATTATGATCTTTTTCCGAAAACACTTTACTGTGCACATAAAGTTTTCAAATAAGGTTATAATGTTTATTTCTTCGGTTAAACGACCCTAAGAGACGTTTTAAAGCGACCATCTTTAAGTTCATGTCATATGCTACAGTGGAGAAGCTGTTATCCCGTTTAAACGCAAACTTACGCAAACCCAAAGCACTAAAACGTAGAAAAGAACAACTTTTGGACAATTCTGATATTTCATGTTTATCTTGGTGGCAAACAGTTTGGAGCCTGATCAGTTACCCGGCGTCTGATCTGGCTCCAAACTGTTTGCACTGCAAATAATAGTTTTAGCGTAAACGCATTTATTGGGAAAGAATAACAGATTCTCCACTGTACATTGGAGACGACTTTGTATTCTTTACGAAAACAGGTTTACAGAGATACTCAGATAAAGATTATGAACAGTATGTTTCTTATCAAACAAATATACAACTCGTTAAGATCATGAAATACTACCGGTATTTCTCAGTTATGTAATTTTTGCATGAATGATTATCATTGGCTGATGCTTTTCTATGCCATAATACATAGCTTTGAACGTACTGAGTTTTTGAACTGTACTCAGTCCGTGTGTGCGTGTCTTCGAGCGTCCGTTCGCCTTGTGTCCATAGTACACTTTGTACAGTGGAGAATCTGTTATTCTTTCCCAATAAACGCGTTTACGCTAAAACTATTATTTTCACTGCAAACAGTTTGGAGCCAGATCAGACGCCGGGTAACCCGGCGTCTGATCAGGCTCCAAACTGTTTGCCACCAAGATAAACATGCAATATCAGAATTGTCCAAACGTTGTTCTTTTCTACGTTTTAGTGCTTTGCGTTTGCGTACGTTTGCGTTTAAACGGGAAAGAATAACAGATTCTCCACTGTACATCTTGGGTTGGCATATTGTCCCGTAATATTTTCGCGTCACTGTGGCATGGCCCTGTACTTTGATCAGGATTATTTAAACTTAAGATTGTAGGAAATTCTTGTCCTAAGGATATTTTAATATACAGCATCAGCGAAGGATACCAAATGGTGTGCGTTAGTACATCTGTAAATGGTGAATGCTATATACATGTACCATAATAATCTACCTGTATCTTTGACGTTTGATCTTAGTTATAGTGGAGAAAACGTTATTCTTTCCCGTTTAAACGCAAACGCATCGAAACAACGTAGAAAAATATAGCTTTTCCACAAGTCTGACTGTTTATTATAATCTGAGTGGCAAACAGTTTGGAGCCTGGGCAGACGCCGGATTGCCCGGGGTCTGGTCTGGCCTCAAATTGTTTACAGTAGAAATAATCGTTTTAGCGTTAACACGTTTATTGGGATAGAATACCGTTTTACAAAGACTTGTCCGAAAGCGTTTTCAGCAAGAGATGTTGCATTAGATGTGTGAGTTCAGTGTACATCTTTGGACGATAGTGTCACTTACCTTGTTTAAATGTTGTGTATGAGTACATGTATATTCAGGGTCCTTTACATCTGAGAAGACGTTATTCCTTCCCGTTTAAACGCAGACGAAATGCAAACGCATTGTAATAAAATGAAAATATTTAGAAACTCCTAACGATTTATCCTACTCTGGATAGCACCCAGTTTGGAGCCTGACAATGCTTTGGGATGCCCGGGGTCTTACTTGACCCCAATTTGTTTGCAATGGAACTAATAGTTTTAGCGTAAACGCGCTTATTGAGAAAGAATAACGTCTTCTCCATTGAATACAACTTCAAATGCATCCAGTGTCAATAACCGCTTTTGGGACATTTGTCTGTTTCTGTGACACAGTTCTTGTACAGTATGCTTAAACTTTAAAGTATATTCGTTCACGTTTTCGTCTGAATGCTAAAAGTGAAGTGCACTTGATGAAAGAACGGTGTTATCTAGCTTTAACACATTTTGTGCATTTCTGATAAGTCGATGTCTGCCAGATAGGCTTTCTTGGACTATTTTTGTTTTAATTTATCGATTTATTTTGATTTCCATTCATTTTTGTCATTAATATCACTGCTTTAGATACACACAAAGGTGTATGTTTGCTTAGGGCAGACGTACGTGATTCATTCTAATAAAATATGCTTGTCGTCTTGCATTGGTACAGCGGAGAATATGCTTTTATTTCCCAATATACATGTTTGCGCTAAAACAAGTGTTTCCTTTGCAAACAGTTTCACCGGTTAAGATTCCGGGTAACCCAGACAAATTGACAATAATCGTGATGACTTTCAAGTGCCTATAAGCTTCTATATCTTATTGAAATACCTTTGCAGTTCGTTTAGTTTAAACGGGAAATAATAACGCCCACTATATTCAGTTCTGATATTCATGAATCTCCAGGTTTAATTGTTTATGCTCACTATCTACACTTATGCTATTTGCATTCAGGTTTCTTTGATAAAATACATACAAATTATAATTTTGGGAACTCTAAATATCGCAGATGACAATATTAAAGCAGACGACAACACACCAAGATAATGTATGCTTAAAATAAAAGCATTTCAAAGCACCAAGTACATTTCATAAAATAATGTCATTATCTTTATCAAGATCTACCAGGTTAGCAATTGAAGTGCAAAATGCTCTTAAAACACTTAGGACTAGTTTAATATCAAACGTTTTATCATCAGCACAGAATCGATAGACACGTTTCATTTAACGATCAAAGCTATTTTGAAATAAGTTTTCAAGGTTTGCAGTTATCGATTGCATGTCTTAGATCGCTTATCGAAGCATGCATATTTCTCAAAATGATTGAAAAACAGCAACGACAATATAACATGTGTGTATCAGCTAAATTATAAATCATTTTGTTATATAAAAGGTGATCTTATTCGGACCTAAACAGGGGCCCGTAGTCTACCAACATTTTGACCGTTTTTGACCCCTAATGGCATGTCGTGTAGACGGGTTACATCCACCTGATTCGTGTTCAGTGAACATATCTTAAAAATTCTAGGGGGGATGTAAAGTCGAAAAGTTCAAATTAAGGTCAGAAATGAGGTCAAAGGTCAACGGGTGCAGATTTTTGCATACCATAATATAAACCTAACTTTATTTACATTTCAAATATATCAAATGAACTATTATTGGTTATAATTAGTTCACAAATGTCTGTACTTGCTAAATATTATCAAAAAAGTAAAATATTACTGTCAATGTCCTTTTCTAGGGGCAATAACTCTGATTTTCCTAATTCTTTTTTATATTTTTATAGTTATTTTTTCGTTATTTTTGTCTGTGTTCTTATAACATCAAATTATTTTTATGTTTCTTTACACCTTTGACATAAAGTAACAATTCTAAATGCAAATGGAAGTAAATATTACAGCCAATGCCCTTTTCCAGGGGCAATAACTCTGATTTTTCTCTTTCTATTTTATTTTTTAAGGGAATTTGTTTTCGTTATTTTTTGACTGTTTTCTTATAACATCAAACTTTTGTATCTTTCTTTACACCTTTGACATAAAGCAACGATTCAATATGCAAATAAAAGTAAAAATTACAGTCAATGCTCTATTCCAGGGGCAATAACTCTGTATATTCTGTTCCATATCTCTTTTTTAATAGGAATTAGTTTTCGTTATTTTTTTACTGTTTTCTCATAATGTGTTTATGTTTGTTTACACTTTTGACACAAAGGAGCAGTTCAATATGCAAATAAAAGTAAATATTATAGTCAATGCTCTATTCCATGGGCAATTACTCTGATCTTTCAGTTCCATATTTAATTTTAAATGGGAAATAGATTTCGTTTTTTTGTACTGTTTTCTTATAATGTTTTATGTTTGTTTACACTTTTGACATAAAGGAGCAGTTCAATATGCAAATAAAAGTTAATATTGCTGTCAGTGCTCTTTTCCAGGGGCAATAACTCTTGTTTTTCCATTCCTATTTTATATTTAATTATTATTATCATTATTATACCCGATTTATATAGCGCTCTTTTCACACAGGAGTTGTGCGTTCAAAAGCGCCTCACATGAAATTATATTAAATGTGCCTACAAAACGAGAAAGACAAATAACTACATTCACAATAAAAATGATACAATATTGAGATGCATGGAAACATGGAAATTCTTTCAATATTATTACCAAGATTATAAAATTGTTATAGTAAGTTTGTAAAATCATTTTTAAAATGAGTCAAATTAAACAATTATTAATGAGAATTGTTTGCGTTATTTTTTACTGTTTTCCTATAATATCGAATTTGTTTGGGTTTACCTAGTACATTTTAATAAAAACAGCAATTAAATAATCAAATCAAATGTAATCTTACAGTCATTGTTCTTTCTTTAGGCAATAACTCTGGTTTTTTCTCTTTCTTTTTTTATGTTTTTTTTGTTTGTTTGTTTATTATTTATCGTCTGTTTTCTTATAAAATCAAACTACTTCATGTACATGTATATAAACATCATTGACATGAAGCAGTAATTCACTATGGAAATTCATCACTGAAATATGCGTTTTAGGGTATACATACAGACAACCCCGATATATAAAAAAGCCAAAAGATCGGATTGTGTGCGATGCCAAATGAGTTTCTCTTAAATTCACTTTGGGGAAAGTATCATTATATTAAGTATTACTTTCTTAGGAACACTGTATTGACATGAACATACATAATGGATGACTATGTTAGGTTCGAATTTCTATAAAATGTTATCGTTGGTTTTGTGACAAATCCAAGGGTTATTACTATGTATCTGGCTAAAACATGGTGGATTTACAATTGTGTGACGGGAAGTTGTGCTTTACAGCCTGTAAACGTGTAATTTTAACATATACCAAATGAATTAGATGTAAACATTCTGTATAATTATTCACATACTTTAACGTACAGTTTTACAAATGAACATTTACAATATCAATATCCTTTTAGAGATATTTGAACGAAGAAGAACAATCACAAACCATTTACTCGTGGTATCATTTGACCAAACTTGCGAATAACTTTACAGAACTTTCATCACCAATTGGATGTACTAAGACATGCATTATGCTTCGTTATGAAACAATCAGATCAACGATCTACATACATTCAGTTTACAATGACGCGTCTAGCAAAAGTGAGAATGTGGGGATTCTTATAAAGACGCATGCTACCAATTAATCTGAGTTACACAGTGTGTTGCCTCACAACCACATTCATACATGCATACTTGTTGGCTTTTATAGCAAGCACATTTTGCCGAGCTGCACTTTGTCTTGCAATAGCAAGACGCGAGTTGCATGTATGCCATTGGGATAGAGGGATTTCTTATCCAATTGGGGGTGATACATAATTAGTGTGTGTGTATGGGGTCCAAGGCTGTCTTGACTTTCATGAGTTGCCTATACCAGCAAGTGTCTATATACCAGTTAAGGTATGGAAACCTATGATGTTTTGTCGACCTTGAGTGCCTCATATATTTTGTTAACATGGAATCATCCCCTTTGCTTTGCTGTACCGGATAACATCCATATTAACACGTCATTTCATACAAAGCATCAACAGTATTACGTCTGTGTCCCTGCATATAACAATCAGACGATCAGACCCGCTTGCAACAGCATCCTTAGCATGGAATATCATTATATTGTCAGCTTCTTTATTATCGACCGACAACTTATCAGCATGGAAGCTATATGACTTTGCATTTATAACGCCTACGAACGTTCCATCTGCTACAACAAGCAACCCTTGTGGTAATAATGTGTCATTCAGATGATAGAAACTCGGCAATGTACATGTATTTCTACTTCTCGTCGAGCACAAGGTATGGCTCTCTGACATGCGGTAGTGGGTCCAGGTAGTGGGTCTTCTGGACCTGTGATTTTTTCCAGTGGTAGCTTTGATATACCTGCTCCCAAGGTATCAAATGTGACATCAATGCGAGTAGGTGTGCCTGTGAAATGGGAATATACCGACTGAACAAATTCTTGAGCATACTCTCCGAATGTCTGACATCCTTGAGATCTTTCTCGAGCTTTAATAAGGTCAGGTCTTATCTGTTTCGATACTTGTTGCTTGTCTGATCTCGTGTCTCTATAAATACTTGCTAATGTCTTTGACTTTGTTTTTTGAGTGGAGCAAATAGTCGGTGTTGCACTCCTTGAATCAATAATTTGTAAAGTCCTAAACCAATGAGAGGGTTCTGCAATCACATCGCGTCCAACAAAATATGGCTAATGTCTTTTGTTTCAGCATCCTTTAACACTGTCTCAGCAAATTGGTCTACAGCATTGGATGCGTCTTTCGATTTTTCACTTGTCGAAATACAAAATACATCTAACAAACCGCCCAGTGCAGCAAGGGCTTAGAATTACCTTTGCTAAAAGATCTTGGTATACAGAAAGAGTTGGTTTCCTTTGTACAACAATCAAACTTGAGATGGTTTCCCGTAATGAAGTTAATATTTTTGTTAATTGACCCTGTGAGATCTGAACATACACAATCAACGCATTATATTTCGTGTTCTGTTAATTCGTATTAGATGGTTTTCATATGGAAAGAGAAAAGACTGCATGGACCACATCGAATGAATTTCATGGAAAATATTTTACATTTACAATTTATTGTTTATTTACTATTAGTTAAAATGTAGAAACAGTAAAGTCTTGAAAACATTGCGATTGCTATGTATGACAAGCCATTAGATAAGTTGTATTTAATGCAATTATTGTGTTGGACTGGACGTGTTTGCCTGATAGTGGAAACAACCTTACTTCGCAATTCCTACAAGCCAAGCAGCTTTGTTTAAACTCACGAAATTATTTGCATACTAAATAGCTTGTGTTTTGTGGCATTACGCAAACTAATATAAGTGTCCAGTAGAGTGTGAATGAAGGAAATATATTGCTGATACATTAGACTAGGCTGCTATTTATTGGATATAGATATACATATAGTTGCGAAGATTAAGCGTATGCGCTAAAGAAAACTGATTGCAGTGACAGATGCCTGTATTTTCGATGTTGCCGCTTTTGTTCAGATTAATAAATTTGTGAATATGACAATGAATATATACACACATCATACGCAATAATACAACAACAAACAGGATTTACTACTTTACTATTCATAAACCATATATATATATATATATATATATAATGTATATGTATTTGCCAAAAGTAAGTCAATACCCAATTAAACAAGTTCTTTAATAAATATAAAATCACAAAATTAGTGAT
This sequence comes from Gari tellinella, assembly GCA_922989275.2. Lineage (NCBI taxonomy): Eukaryota > Metazoa > Mollusca > Bivalvia > Cardiida > Psammobiidae > Gari > Gari tellinella. Next base: position 57,130,636 of record OV277866.1, read on the forward strand.
TTTTAACACTACCTTTGACTCCGAAAGTTTGACTAATGGTCATGTATGAGAAAATTTAAGAAACGAAATTAATCATTAGTGCAAAAGGTAACGGTCATCTTAAAGCAAACACGTTTCTTTTTCAAACATTGGTCATTATGCATTAAAGTAAGCTTCAAATCAATTTAAAATTTTCTTGATTACCTTGCCAATGCTTAAAAACATATATTTCAACACCAAAAGTATAAAATTTGGTCATAAATGTCAAATGTTAAAAGAGAAATGGTATATGAGAACCGAAAATGGCGGCCATCTTGAAAAATGGCGGCCATTTTGAATGTTTACGGTGCAAAAGGGCTTTTTGTTGAAAGAAAGGCCATATCAGTATATTATGTAAACCTACTTTGATGATTGTATATCAAGTTTATGATTTTTTCTCTAAAAAAGCTATTATAGCAGAAATGAACAGAATACGTGATTTACTGGCTTATTTTAAGAGTTATCGCCCTTGTTTGTGACTTATAATTGTTTTTTCTGTCACGAAAATTCTATTTCTAGATTTTTCGACCAATTATACATTCAATAAATTAAAGTTTTTTAGGTTATCTATGAGTGATTGCAAATAGCATAACAATTAATTATCATAATTCCTATTAAAAAGGAGATATGGAACAGAAAAAACAGAGTTATTGCCCCTGGAATAGAGCATTGACTGTAATTTTTACTTTTATTTTTATTTTGAATCGTTGCTTTATGTCAAAGGTGTAAAGAAACATACAAAAGTTTGATGTTATAAGAAAACAGTCAAAAAATAACGAAAACAAATTCCCATAAAATAAAATAGAAAGAGAAAAATCAGAGTTATTGCCCCTGGAAAAGGGCATTGGCTGTAATATTTACTTCCATTTGTATTTAGAATTGTTACTTTATGTCAAAGGTGTAAAGAAACATAAAAATAATTTGATGTTATAAGAACACAGACAAAAATAACGAAAGAATAACTATAAAAAATATAAAAAAGAATGAGGAAAATCAGAGTTATTGCCCCTGGAAAAGGACATTGACAGTAATATTTTACTTTTTTGATAATATTTAGCAAGTACAGACATTTGTGAACTAATTGTAACCAATAATAGTTCATTTGATATATTTGAAATGTAAATAAAGTTAGGTTTATATTATGGTATGCAAAAATCTGCACCCAATGACCTTTGACCTATTTCTGACCTTAATACGCGCCTAAGAACTTTACATCCCCCCTAGAATTGTTCGTATACATATGCTGAATATAAATCAAGTGGATGTTGCCCGTCTACACGACATGCCATGAGACCCATTTTCCAGAGCCTTATTTTCGATCCGTAGGCAGACTACCGTTTCATAAAACTTCGTACGACAAAATAGGTCGTAAGTCAAAACTTTGAAACACAATTATTTCTGAATTCGTTATATAATCCCGTTGTGTGACATCTCCTTGGAATTGTCTAAGCAAGACAACTCCAAAGATATGTCTCAAGACAGGATAAGATTGAGAAATAAATAATAATTCAGACTTTTATAATCTGACTTATGACAACATTTGTCGTACGAAGTGTTATGAAACGGACTCCATCTTTTCATCGTTATTTTGGAATTGTGTTCCTACAGTGGAGAATCTGTTATTTTTCCCAATAAACGCGTTTACCCTAAAACTATTATTTGCAGTGCAAACAGTTTGGAGCCAGATCAGACGCCTGATCAGGCTCCAAACTGTTTGCCACCAAGATAAACATGAAATATCAGAATTGTCCAAAAGTGGTTCTTTTCTACGTTTTAGTGCTTTGCGTTTGCGTACGTTTGCGTTTAAACGGGAAAGAATAACAGATTCTCCACTGTAGCATTAAATGTCAACATTTGATAAACGTTATAGTTTTCTATACTTTATTGTTTTGGCTGTGCGTTTAATTTCGTTTAAAAGGGGAAAGAATAACGTCCATGTTTATTAATTCATATGACGTCAAACCCCGACGGGAGCATATAGTAGAGAAGAAACAAATATTCAATAGTTTTCAAAACTATAGTTTTCTACCTTTGGCGTTTCGTTTCGTTTGGTTTAATCATTTGCCTGCTGATCGCAACTTTACTGATTTCACAGAGTTTGCCAACAGTTTGGATCAAGATCAGATGCCGCGTGACGCGACGTCTGATCTCGATCCACACTGGCATACACTTGGCTTTAGGTTTATTCAATTAACAATGTACAAATCTAATTGAACTCATTTCGCAGACGACCATTTCAAAGCAGATGATTGCAAAGTAAGATAAGTGTTAAACGACAAAAAATGATACATGTATCGTTTTCGCTATTTGCCATTGAAATTTAACACAATGTTTAACACAAACGCATACAGTGGAGAAACTGTTATTCTTTCCCAATAAACGCGTTTAATCTAAAACTATTATTTCTATTGCAAACAGTTTGGAGCCAGATCAGACGCCGTGTAACCCGGCGTCTGATCAGGCTTCAAACTGTTTGCCACCAAGATAAACAAGAATTATCAGAATTGTCCAAAAGTTGTATCTTTCTACGTTTTAGTGTTTTGCGTTTGCGTACGTTTGCGTTTAAACGGGAAAGAATAACATATTCTCCACTCTATATTGGAAATTAATCACGTTACTCCATAGGTACGAGGGGCGTTCATTTAATCTTGTCACCATGGTCCTTATAGACTCAACATGAGATCCGTGCATACATCGTTCTGTCCAACCCTTAGATACATTTTTCTTTGACAGAAATATATTATTTTAGTATTCAAATGAAAATAGCATTTTTCAGGTGTACCCCGTAAACACCGTAAAACTACTTGACATGTTCAAACGAAATTTTCAGTCAATAAGTACAATCACTACATTGTGGAGCAGACACACTTTCAATGCGCTGGTATTAGTTGGCGCTGGCATAAACCCCAAGAATGACATAATAAAATTAACGCCCTTCGTATGGTCAACACAGGGCACGGTTTCTGGACCACCTGGTTTCCTACGAAACATTAACAATTATAAACTATTAATTGCGTTTGATATAATGGGGAAACATGGTCTTACCCAATGTTACTTAAACGCGGACACTGTGCACTGTGATGTAATATTAAGAGGTTAAAATATGACCCAGGCGTGCCTTCTGCCCATAATGGCACAACTGGTGCCATAATAGCCCGAGGGCTTTAGCCCGAGGGCTATTGTGACACCAGGCGTGTCATTATGGGCAGAAGGCACGCCTGGGTCATGTTTTGACCTTTTTATTGTATATCTTCATGCCAATGACGTAAGATCTCGAACATATGGAGTTGGCTATGGAAAGTTTAGCCCACGCAGAAAATTTGTAGTAGATCTAGATCTAGAATTAAAAACCGCTACGCTATCGAGTAGAACTCTACATTTTGACGACGTCGTTTTATCTTTTGAAATTTCCGCTGAATGGCGTGAAATAATGACGTCATAACTGTCATATTTGGAATAATATAAACAACGTCAAGTGATTTCACACTGTGACACACATCAGACTTGACCATTGTACAAACAGGAACTGTACCTTTTACGTTAAGACCCTTCTGTCTCAGAATTAAAGTTCCAGAATACGATTTGACAACGACGCCAAACCCCTTCCCATGCCATGTTGAATAGATCTAAATTGCTAACATCAACGAGTTGCACGTGAAACACTTCGAGGGGCGATTATCCATAATCGGCCCACTGGGTCATTATGGATTGGTCACATGACCTCCGTAATGACAGTTTTCAACGGCAATTTTGTTACTATTTATAGTAAGGTATACAATAACAGTCCATAAAAGTGTTTTTTTTAATATAGTGTACGTTTAATCTTAGTCAAAAACAATTCGGAACCTTAGATGTACCAAATACCAAGGCCACAGGCTTCTCATCATGCTTCAAATTGTGTGGTAAGGACTTCAATCTTAAGTGTATAAAAAACTATCAATGTTTAGTTTCAAAGATTAACTTTTTCCTCCCTGAAACCTCATGTGGACATTTCTAGTTTTCAATCTAGTCAAGTCTATTTTTGAAGTTTTAGGGTTGATTCTTACAATATATGTCAAAATGACAAACAGTGTAGACCCTGATCAGAGGGCTCCTTAAGGAGCCCTCTGATCAGGGTCTACACTGTTTGCATATAGGTCAAATGTACTCTTCACATGTATGCTGTTTTCAAATGACGCTTATATGCGTGACTAGGGTTCAAAGAATTAACATAGTATACACTGGAGAAGATGTTATTATATTTCATTCTAACACGACTCGAAACCTACGGCATATAGACAAAGAATACTGAGAAACGTGTATTACGTCGCGATAATGAACTGCACGCGCGGCGTTTCCATCCGCTGTTCCATTTGCCCCATACGCGTAATACAGTACTGAATCTTATTAAATTAACAATTTTTGCGATTCGCTTGCAATTCGATGGCAATTCGCTTGCGGTTCAAAGTACTTACTTTACCTTCGGGTAAGTTTTCTTGAATGTTGTATCTCACAAATGTTCGCACATATGCCTTCGTTAATGTTTTCGATTCCATTTTTGTCACAACCGCTTGGGAAAATTCGCGTTAAAATATTCAAACGTAGGATTTGTTTTTTGAAGCGCGCGATTCGATGGCAATTCGATGGCAATTCGATGGCAATTCGCTTGCGATTATCAATTTAATTTAATAATGTTCAGTACTGTACATAAAAAGTAATTTTACAATTAAAGTTGCGTTAGAAAAAAAAATTGTTAAGTCTTAATTCTAACACGTCTCGAAACCTACTTAATAGAGACAAAGAATAGCGAGAAACATATATAACGCCGCGATAATGAAATACACGCGCGGCGTTTCCATCCGCTGTTCCATTTGCCCCATACGCGTAATACATAAATAGTATTTTTATAATAAAAGTCAAGTTAGAATTAAAATAACAAATTCGTAGGTATTCATTACCGTGCATTAGATCACAGTTAGTCGTTAAGATGTGGGTAATTAGATCACTCGGCCTAAAGGCCTCGTGACCTAATGACTCAACATCTCAACTCCTAACTGTGATCTAATGCACGGTAATGAACACCTACGAATTTGTTATTTCTTAAATGAAGGCGTGTTAAAACAATGATTACGCGCCGTCCTGTGCTTGCAAATACATTGTACATGTAACCATAAAGAAGTAGGAGGTCAAGTCTACAGTAACAATTTAAGTTGTTTATTACAATGTGTTTCCAAATCGCTAACCGTTTTGAGACTAATCATTAGAAGATATATTTGAGGGCCTTCTGACCTTGATCTACAATGGTTGAATACACATATACGACATACATGTAACTACTTATATGTAACAGGTACACTCTATGTAAATGACGAGTACATGTACAGTTCTCCCTCTCTACAACGACACCCAATGGGAGACAAAATATATGTGCGTTGTTCGTATGGAGTCGTTATAGAAAGGGACATTGGTTTACATTTGCAAACAGCTTGAATCCAGATCAGACGCGGCGTCTGATCTAGATTCAAGCTGTTTCTCACCCGTCATTAAGTTTTCCTGTAAAAATGTCCAATACATGTATTAAACTTTGAGAAAAAGAGCAGACGAAAACTTGAAGCAGACGATATTGCAGCAGTACAAGCGTTAGGCATACTTGTCCTGTTTCGGGAACTGCGACAAGGGTCGTTGTAAGGAGGGAGTCGTTGTTGGGAGGGCCGTTGTAGGGAGGGAGCACTGTATTTTCGTCGATAGAGTTCAATGGGTTAATCGTTCATGATCAAATTTGTCGTGCGAGTTTTACCCCGTCACCGCCACAAGGTCGTCTGCTTCAATGGTGATGTCTGCTATATCGTTTTAAGTTAGATATAAGTCAGTATTACTGACGTAAATTCAAAACAAGTGGTAAACAGTTTTGATCCTGATCAGACGCCGCGTTACGCGCGCGTCTGATCGGGATCCAAACTGTTTCCAAACCCGCCTTTTGGCGTCATTGAGAGTGAAAGTGATAATAGAATGAACACAAAAGATTGCATGAATAATCGATATAGACGATATCTATTTATTATATTAAATGAGAAAAGTATGTCAAAATCATCTACGTAAATAGGATAAAATACATTAATTCAATATATTGAGGTAATTCACTTCTTGACCTAGTATCCATCCTAGTTCATCAAATCTTTGCTACAAATGCCATTCAAAGAAAGACCTACTTCTGTCGGTGAAAAAAGTACCGTGGAGAATACGTTATAATTTTTCAATAAACGTGTTTACTTGTATGTGTATTGAAAACATTTTGGAATCAGGTCAGACACCGGGTAACTCGAGGTCAGATCAGCCTCTAAACGTTATTTCCAACCAGGTTGAAACATATTTTCAAAATTGTAAAACGTTTGTCATTCGTTTCACATTTTACTGCATTACATTTGCGTTTGCTTTTCATTTCGTATAAACGGGAGAAAATTACGTTGCATTCATTGTCGTAACCTACAGCAAACATGTTCCATTTTGAGCCATCTGCTTTACTCTCAAGCTTTAACCCTTTCCCTTATAGAAGTGACTTTTAGCACATTCATTTTATTCATCCGCTGAAGAAAATAGTTCCAAATTATACCGTAATGAATATGTGTCATATTTAATACTTTCCTTATTCTAGCAGTTAATAGCTTAAAGCAGGCTGAAAGTAAAGCAGAATGCGCCTTAGGGCGCATTCTGCTTTACGTTCAACCTGCTTTAAGTAGTTACACATCTTCAATACTAGAAACAATGCTATCAGGTAAAGGGTTAAACAGCCATTGGATTGCATAACAATAACGAGATTTCCTTCGGCTCGGTTAAACAGAGTGGCTAAGGAAAGTTTAATGAAAACATCTTCACAAGTGCCAATTATATCGGATCCTGATCAGGCGCTTAAAGAGGCTCGCAACCGGATTTAGCATTAAAAATAGTAATTTGTAAATACATGTATATGTCAAATGCTAATACAAATGGGTAAGATTTAGTTTAGGATAAGAAATTCTGTTAAAAAATGCATTTAAAAAAAAAAGAAGAAGAAACTCTGGTGGGATTCAAACCCGTGACCCTCCATGCGGAGACAACACGAACATTAAGGAAACGCATTAACCCACTCGACTACGGGCTCTATATATGTATGGTATCGAATTAACGTACTTCAGTGTGTAGCGGTGGATAGTACATTATTCGGCTCGGGTTTATGTCTGAGCCCGTGCTCAATGTCTGTAGAGAAACAACAACAACAACAATACCGTCGATTGGCACTATAGAATAACGATGGAAAATATGTAAAAAACTAAGATTCGATGACGGTTCTTGATACTTTATTGGACTGATCATATTTGTTTAATGTCAGAAGCCTAATAATGCCACACATTTGCTTTTATTAGAGATTTGACTTTTATTTGACAAGTACACTATCCGGTTGCGAGTCCCTTTAATTACTCGATCCAACCTATTTGCAATGCTATTGTGATGGTACCCTATGACGACGGAAGGGCCACAGTGAAGAAAAAGTGTTTCTTTCTGAATAAATGGGTGTGCGCTTAAATTGTTTCTCCTTGGCAAAGTTTGGAAGTCCACCGTCTAATCAGACCCCTAACTGTTCGCCACTATGGTTAAAATAAATAGAGTTGCCTACAAGTGATCATTTGCTACGTTTTATGCCAGATGTGCTCGTGTCTTGTTGCGTAAAAAAAGGACAGACTAACGCCCTTTCCACTGTGACACACAAAAACTTGAGGCTTCAAATGGACAATTCCAGCCACTAATCAAGACTAGTCCATTCTATACTGTTTAAATTTGCTTTTGCAATGTATTGCAATCTGACAAACAGTGGAGACAATGATCTGGCTCAACAGTTTAACTCTTTAATTTTGATTTTACATTTTAATTATAACAACATTACAAACAGTTCATACCCTAATCGGTTGGCTCCTTTGATCTGATCATGTGGGGAAGTCCTCCAGTTGGCCTTGTGAAAGGTCGGTGGTTCTATCCAGTTGCCGATTCGTGTCAGAAACAGAGCAATAAGGACTTTTTGGGTCTTCCTCCATCTGTAGTTAGCTGAACGTCGCGATATGAGTGAAATACAGTTAAAATCGACGTAAATTCATAACAACTCCAAATCCTTTGATCTGGATTTACATATTTGGCAAAGTGCACGTGTACTTTGCACGGAGACACTGTTTATAAAGCACGCATTACGGATTTGGTGTTTGATTTGTTATGATTTTATGTTGCTTTAACAGTATTTCAGTCATATCGCGACGTCCAGCTAAATACAGGTGGAGAAAGACCCCAGAAGCTCTTTATGTACTGTTTCAGAAATACATGTTTGAAATGAGTCAACGAACGGAGGACCTGTTTAATGTATAAACAAACTATTTTGCTTCATTTGCTTTAGGTATTTTTGTTCACTACAAACTGTGTCTTCTTCGTTTGTTTTTTCTACAAAAATGCCCAATATGTAAATTTGAGAAACCAGCAGGCGATAATTTTAAGCAGACGACATTGCAGTAGCAAAATCGGTAAACTTAATTGTAATGTTTTGGAAACAGCTACAATGGTTATTGTAAGGAGTGAATCGTTGTTATGATGGCCGTTGATGGGGGTCACTGTAATTGTTTAACCTTTACACGAAACTTAAGGCAAACGCTATCGTATAAAATGTAGAAAAAGACAACCTTTTTGAAAATGTTAACGAATAATTTTAATCTTAATTTCCAATGATTTTGCACATGAGCATAACTAAGTAATGTTACATGACGTCTGAGCTGGCCCCAAATTGTTTGTGTTTAAGCATAAACGCGTTCATTCGGAAAAAATGTCTTCTCCATTGTGGATGTATCTTCATTATGTTCTCCTGCATAATGGTTCCATATGTATAAAATACCACTATTGCATCTTCCTAATGTTGGTCACTTAACAAACATTACGGTATTCAACTAATGAAGTGTATCATTCACTTAAGCATTGTTTATAAAGTATTATACAAGTACGACACGGCAATAGGAATGCGTAGAGTGATAATTGGCACGACTAAGGCTATGTTCGGCCCGAGGGCTTAGGTTCGACTGCCAATATATCCTGAGGAGTGCCAATGAGCACTCAAAACACGGTATTGCCGTGTAGTGCCTTATTTATGGTACATGAATACATTGAAACAATAGTACGTGCACGTTCAATAGTCCAGCACACTAGATGAACGTGCAGAAATTAGTTTATCTATCCAGTAAAGAATGTTTAAATTCTTAGTTCAAAACATAAATCTCAACCACATAACGTACTTAATAAGGAGTTCTCGTAGTTCTCACGTTTTAAAGTGTCTCTTTTTTCATTACATTCATATCGTAGAAATCGGTTCTGTAAGGAATTTGTAAAGTCTTTGTTCAAAAGAGAAATCTAGAATATGTTCCCCTCTATTGTCTCTTCTTTTGATGCATGCATATCGTTTGACTGTATTTAAAATTCTAAATCCGACAAAAGTTTTACAGCGTACAGTGGAGAATCTGTTATTCTTTCCCAATAAACGCGTTTACGCTAAAACTATTATTCGCAGTGCAAACAGTTTGGAGCCAGATCAGACGCCGGGTAACCCGGCGTCTGATCAGGCTCCAAACTGTTTGCCATCAAGATAAACAAGAATTATCAGAATTGTCCAAAAGTTGTTCTTTTCTACGTTTTAGTGTTTTGCGTTTGCGTACGTTTGCGTTTAAACGGGAAAGAATAACAGATTCTCCACTGTATCGCCTACGACGTAACGTTTGCAACGTATTTGTATTTGTTTCAAATTCCACGTCTTCAACGCAAATAGAACCAAAATGCACATGCATGTGTTCAGTGTCTAGAGACATCGTATCTACGTTGCCAATTACCGGTTATTAGGCATCCTTCCTTTTATCTGGATTTACATATTTGGCAAAGTGCACGTGTACTTTGCACGGAGACACTGTTTATAAAACACGCATATATGCGTCTCTAGAGTTCAATGGGTAAAGTTAGTTATCTTTGATTACATATTCACTCCGTGATCCAATAATTCGGTCATTGAAGAATAAATTGAAATATGATGGTGGGAAAGTCTCTAAGTGAATATCACACACATAGCAACCTAATTCTTTATGGTATTCATTTAGAACAAAAAATATTCATACGAGTCCGCCATTACATAATAAAAATCTCATGAAGAGCGCAAACAGGGTTAGATGACACATAAAAAGGCTCATAACAGAAACCAATCAAAGGAAAGCTTTGAACTGGGTCGGGCAATTTGCAGATGATACTCAGGTTCTTTGAGTCCGTTATTAATTAATTCGCCATCTATCACTATAAAATTCATCATCTCGATATTGACGTGAGCATGGCCCTTTTGAAAGACGGTATGTTTACGTACAGAAAGGTTACGCTGATACGAGTACTTAAATGATTTACTTTCATTGACGAAGGTAGGAACAGTGCATAATACACTGTACAGTGGAAAATCTGTTATTCTTTCCCGTTTAAACGCGAACGTACGCAAACGTAAATCACTAAAACATAGAAAAGAACAACTTTTGGACAATTCTGATAATTCTTGTTTATCTTGGTGGCGAACAGTTTGGAGCCTGATCAGACGCCGGGTTACCCGGCGTCTGATCTGGCTCCAAACTGTTTGCACTGCAAATAATATGTTTAGCGTAAACGCGTTTATTGGGAAAGAATAACACATTCTCCACTGTATCTCACCCTTTCAACGCGTTTCTGTTAAAGTCAAATTATCATTACAAACAGTTTGGAGTCAGGGCAGACGCCAGCGTCTGTATTTTTTAAAGGTCTGTCAATTTTCACCATTGTATTGTATTGCATTTAAGTTTATCTTCTTTTAAACTGAAAACCCGGTCCCAAAGTTATAAAGATTTTGAGTTAAATCTGAAATCATTCTCAAGCATTTGTTGGTCAGATTTGAGTTTTTGCTCAGCAAAAACTCAAATCTGACCAATTAAATGCTTTAGGATGATCAGCTGTTACTCACAGGCTTTATACATGTACCATTGGTCCCGTTTTCCCCTCCGTTTACAGGTACAGCATATTCAAATAAACGCGTTAATGCTTAAACTATTACTTGCATGTACATGTAACCGGTGGTTGATCAGGACCCAAATTGTTCGCCACTCGTAAAAAAAGAAATAGTGAGAATTGAAGAAAAAACCAACATTTTCAACATGCTAAAGCAAAACGTTATTGTTACATTTCGTTTTACCGGAGAGAACACTGTCCTCTCCACTTTATCAATACCGCTATGGTGTCGTCAGCTTCAAGAAATTAATAGAACGAAATGCTGATTTCAACATAGTATTGCAGTGCGTTTGCGTGTCGTTTAGACTAGGGTCCAAGGTTATAAATCTTATGAATTGAGTCAGGTACTATTCTCAAGCATTCGTTTGGTCAGATTTGAGCCTAGGCTCAAATCTGACCAATCGAAAGCTTGAGAACTACACCAGACTCAGCTCAAAAGCTTTATAACCTAGGAGCCTGATCTAAATAAGACAAACGTCTTCTACAATTGACATGTACCATGGAAATGAAAGAATTTATTCATGTACATGTAGAAATGTACTATTTATTTGTTCAAAACTACCTTATACATATTTGTTCTCATTTCTAACGTAGATACGTGAAATTGTGCCTTCCAGTAACGGGGACATAAGCAGCTAGCTTACTTAACTATATTTGACCGTCACACGAAATAACTGTTTATTGGTGAGCGTTTGACAAATTGGCAGTGTAATTCTATCGGTGCCGAGATCACCAATTATTCGTGCTTCAACTGTTTCAGCTAATACAACAAGGCAATATGTCGAAGATAATGAATTGTGCGGGGCACATATGCTAAATAATATTACAGTAATTCGGGTCTGTGCTCTGGAAGCCTATATCTATTTAATGCAGGCGGTTGATGATTAGTATAAAGCCTACCTTTAATGGTTATTTCGATGGTGTTTTACCAATGTATATTGATGGAACGTGGATGAGATATTCATCTTACAGTGGAAATATCCGTTTAACTCATCGACCCTTGGATCTTCAAAATTACCCTGACACTTCAAAATGAACAAGTCATGTTTACAACTAAGTCTAGTCCATCTTGGGTCGGATTTTGAACCGTCTGTCCGTCCTTCCGTTCGTCAGTTTGCCCGTCTGACTATTTGGTTGCCCGTTTCGGTTGTGATATTTATAGCCAATGTATGAAATGTACAGCAACCAAACTTGACATGTGGATGTGTAGTTAGGTCAACATTACAGGAAATGGGTAATTAAGTCACTGTGACGTATATTTTAAAGTTTAGTGACTTAAAGGATGTCTTGGTTTTGTTTTAGTTAAGGCTAAAGTAGAAGACCTACAACATTAAAATTGGAATTTGAAGTGATTAACCCTTAAGTGCTAAAACATGCAGTTTTATCAATTTCAAACAGGTTTGAGCCGGATCAGAATTACTCGGTGTCTAATCTTACTCAATTCTATTTTGCAATGTACATAATCGTTTTTGCATCAACACATTTATTTGGATAGAATTGCGTAATTTCATGTACATGTACATGTACATGTACTTGTGAAAACTCAGAATGATGGGTGGAAAGATGGTGCAATTCCAAACAAGGGCTTTGTTTGGAATTGCACCATCTTTCCACCCATCATTCTAAGTTGACATTTAGGTTATAGTGGGAAAGACGTTTTTCTTTCCCGTCTACACGATACTATTTAGTGTAGATTAATAAGATGTGTAGCTAAACTTCTCACGATCTACACGGTAACAAAGTGGTACACAGTTTGGAGTCAGATCAAACGCCGGGTTACCCGTCGTTTGATCTGGCTCCAAACTGTTTGCATTAAACGTATGTCTTTAGTATTTATAAACGTGTTTATTGAGAAAGAAAGTCTTCTCCTCTGTAGCTCAATAGGATTTAGCCGATGGGTTTCTGCGATGTATTCTGAGAGATATTTATTGAAAACGACTTTAATTAGGAAATTCAATTTACTAGTGCGACGGATTTTGAAATAACAAATCCTCTGTAGATCTGTTTGCTACGGGGCAAAACATTACACGCTCGATTAAAACAAATACATGTATGTTACTACACTTTTTTAAACCCCTTTAATGCTAAAAGCAAACATTTGGAAATATTTAGTATCCAGATCAGACACCGATCAGGAAACAATTTGTTTGATACTTATATTGATATTCCCTCAGTCACATGTAACTCCCTATTGTTATCTTAAATCGTCAAATATTACATATATCTAAATTTCATAGAATAGAAACAAAATAAGACACTGTTTAATATAGTCCGGCAGAGAAATGAGGATTTTGAGGTCCACCTAGAAATTGCGTCCTAAGTTTTTTTCTTGATTGATATTGATAGTTCAAAGCATTGTCATTCAGAATTGACCGGGTGCCACCTTGTCACCCTTGAGCATTTTGATATATTTCCGGTTTACCCCACCCACCATTTTTTACTCATTTCCACGAAATTTTGCCTTTTATGCTATACCTCGTCATCGAATACCGGGTATATTCCTTGAAAGTCTAAGTATTATATCAATGAAACTTAAACCATAGATACACCTTAATGTGAGTAGCATGTTGCATTGCAGTTCTGATAACCTTGACCTTTGCCATTGACCTCTGTGACATTTGTAAATTGTTTTGCGTTTAATAGGTCAATTTTGGACTATGTACTTCAATTACGGTCATATAACATCATGTGTATGTGCACTTTGAACAACGAGTAAAACTAGTTACAATAGTAAATTACTAACATTGACCTTTAACCTTGACCTCTGTGTCCTAGATAATTTTTTCTTTTTTGGTCAGTGTTGGACAAAGTACCAGCAGCTAGGGTCATGTAACTGCATATGCTTTTGTGCGTCAAAATATTCCATTCTTAGCATAATTATAGGCTTGGTGGCATACACTTACTCATCAGCTTAGTTGCTGATGATGGTAGTTTGATGGCAGACAGTGGCTTAGCCTATATAGTTGCTGATGCCTTGAAAGAATGTAGTATATAGTGAAATGCTGCCTTAAAGTGCCGATTCAGATCATGTTAACTAACAATGGCAGATGTGGCATGGCTTACCTGAAAGAAAGGGAGGCTCTCCGAAGAGCAGTGCTCAGAATATTTTTGAAAACTAAGATTCGATGAGGCATGAACGAGGTATATAAAAGTAAATATATCATATGTTCATTGAAATCCCCTTTATGTGCCATTGGCATGTGGCCGATTGCATAATTAAGATTATGATAAAGCAGAAATACTCATAGGCTTAGGACATTGACAAGTACAATCAGCTGCAAGCAAACTTTGATATCATGGTGGCTCACAAGGATGATCCTGAAACTGACTTTGAGGGGCACAAGGGAGACGGAATCTAGAAAACAACGCAAAGGACACGGAAGACACGGTAGGACAAGAGGACCATGATGGCCATATCATATCTCACCTGAATTGAATCTGGTAGTTTTATCTTTAAAGTTCATCAATAATCAAAATCTACCTAAAACTTATAGCCTTCCTTAACTTGTAAACGTTTGGAAAAATATATATTCAAATTTGTAGACACTAGAGCGCAAACGTTGTTAAAGTCTTGCCTTTTCGAGCCTATCTGAGTGCATCAAGGATGTATAACTCTTGACAAAGGGGTTCTATTGCACCCAAACTTCAACTTATGGAAGAACTTACAGTAATATGCACTGTGAGCAAGTCAGTTGAAAGTGCATTTAAAAAACTGTATTTGTTAGATTGATAAAGAAATTGATAAAGATGGCGTTTACAACATTGTTACTGAAGATGATGTGCATAACAGCTTGAAACCAGGCTAGAGACTGCTAATAGAATTTGACAAACAAGATTCCAGAGAACAAATCACTGTGACCAAAAGAATGTGATGGTAGGTAAAATCATGTGAAATCTACTAAATAGTCTAGGAAAGTCTTCAAGCTAGCAGCCATGAGGTTGATATCGGAGGTGTTCTGTCCCATGAATTGACACCTTTTCCAAAAGCACTGTTTGGTGATCATGATGATATGACAGTAACAAAATTTGATAAAGCAATTCAAAACAAAGTCCATATAGGGGTTTCTGACACAAAAATAGGACCAGTAGACAGTCACTATAGACGGATCGATATTGTTATTATTGATTTATGACATACCCCACAAAAGGCCCTGTGCAGAACTACATCGCCAACATTTAAGTTGGAGGAGAACAACAATGTTGACCTATATATATATACAGCACTGACATTTCTATAAGTGTACGAGAGCAACAGGTGAAAATCGATTACTATCAGCTGCATGCTAACAGCATATTACCAAAAACCAGTGTATCTTACTACTACTGAAAAAAACCAGCAAGCCGATGTATGATATCGAAAGAAAACAGTTGAAAGCAACAGATTAAGAGGTAGACAACATCATTGTGTAGTAGGTATTCTCATGCACAAGAAATTATTCGAATCCTACCGGTAAGCTGTCAGTCATATTATAAAACAAGAAGGGCGAATAAAATGTTAATCAAATCTGTTATTGATATTGCATGGGACAAACATATGGACATTGTTGAGGACATTCTTCCTGTACATAACCTCTCGGGATGTAACACAGTTGCAGACCGCTTTGGAATTGGAACGTGAACTGCTACAATGAATGAATTGTGGCCCAACTATGTGTTTTAACTTATCGGTTGACGTATTTTTTCTATTGAAACTTACATTTCACAAGCGATAGTATTTCCTCGTGTTCATATCTGAATCACGCGTTCAAGTATAGATCACATAGCTTAGCGATGAAACATCAGCAAAACTTTGCTACATTGATTTAGGCTTTTATCAGAGGAAACAATCTACCTGATCTTGACCCAGCAGGGTTTGGCTGGAGGAAGGAAAAAAGGGATAACATCTTCACAGCCAGCGACTTGGACCGAAAACCTTGTCATAACGTTATAGTTAATTCTTAAACTGAGCAATGTGTGACTGTCAAGGTAGCATGCCCTGTAGAACGTAAATATTGATATGTAAATGCATGCATGGACGAGTTGGGTTTTAGGATACTGCAACACAGAATAGATCATAAAGCTCCGATAAATGATGAGAGGTGATGAGATGAGATGAGATGATGTTGATTTCAAAAAGATGATTTCGACTAGTCTCATTTGTTGCAAATCAGCGCATGGGATCAAAACCACCGATCTTCCGTCCTTTTAGTTCTTGACAGCGGACATTATCTCGGTCAAATACACAGAAATATTCCTATGACAATTAAGCCCCATAACCATGATAAGGTAGGAAGGTCTCTTGGGATAAAAGTAAAAGCGGTCTTGTGAGCAAATACCAGGTGCTAAAAGAGAACCAGTCAAGAAACAACTGGTTTTCTTTTTACTTTTGAACATTTTAAATATTTTAAGCATTTCTATCGCAATGTTGGCCGCATTCTTGAATATGGAAAGATGTCCCCTGAAGTATTTCAACAATGAGTATCATTCTGTCAATAATAAGTATCATTCTGGTAAGGTCAAACCATTTAAAAATAAGAAATAATGAATGTGGTTGTTTGGATTTATTTTGAATTAAAGCATTTCGGTCAACGCTTTGGTCGCCATCTCGTATATATGAAAATGCTAAAGGGTGAAAAGATGTCACCCACGTACAGTTCCATAACAATTATCATGTTTTCAATATAAGCATCACCATCTTACATATACGGAAATACTCAAGGATGAAAAGATGTCACCTGTTACAGTTCATCAATAAGTATCAAAATTCTAATAGTAAGTATAATTACGTTGATATCGAGTCAGTTATGAATAAAAAATGTATGATTGTTGGTTTTGGGGCTTTTTTTGCTTAACAAAATTTCCGTCACTATTTTGGCCGTCATCTTGAATATACGAAAACACTCAATGATAAAAAGATGCCACCCGTAAAATTTATATAATTAGTTAGATCATTTCAATAACGACTATCATAATGGTGAGATCCAATCAATTAATAAAAAGAAATTATGAATGTTGATTTTTTTGACCATTTTGTTTTAAAGCATTTCGGTAGCCAATTTAGTCACTATTTTGAATATTCAGATATGCTCAAGGGTGACAAGATGTTATCCGTAACAGTTCAATAATATGTATCATCATTTCAGTAAAAACTTTTATGATGATGAGGTCCAATATGTTTAGAAAACCAAACTATGAAGGTTGAAGTTTAGAGTAGTTTTTCACGCAATTGGATAGCCATTTAAGCCGCCATTTTGAAAACACGGAAATCCTGATGGGTGACAAGATGTCAACCGTAACATGTTTAAAACATGAATTATCCTTTCAATAATAACTCTCATTATGGTGAGGTCAAATAAGTTTTAAAAAAGAAACAATGAGTATACTGCTTTTTGGACTATTTTGTTTAAAGGCAAATTCGGTAGCCATTTTGGCCGCCATCTTGAATATACAGAAATGCTCAAGGGTGGCAAGATTTCATCCGTAACAGTTCAATAATATGTATCATCATTTCAGTAATATCTATCATTATAATGGGGTCAAATCAGTTAAGAAAACCAAACCATGAATGCTGAAGTTTAGAGTAGTTTGTTTCAACGCATTTAGGTAGCCATTTCAGCCCCCATTTTGAATATTCTTAAATGCTGAAGAGTGACAAGATGTTACCTGTAACATTTTAAAAACATGAATCGTCTACTGAATAATAACTATCATTATGGTGAGGTCAAATCAATTAAAAAAAGGAAAAAATGAATGCTGATTTTTGTGCTATTTTGTTTAAAAGCCATTCGGCAACCATTTTGGCCGCCATCTTGAATATACGAAAATGCTCAAGGGTGACAAAGTGGCACCCGGTGGATTTTAAATCAGTAACATATGCTGAAGTAGAATCAGTCGAGAAAAAAACTTAGGACGGCATTTCCAGGTCAAGTCAGCCTTCTGCCGGACTAATAATACGATATTCTCACACGAGTTGTTTATACATATAACATTAAGGTTGTTCCGTCTAATTTGGATCCAAACTGTGTTTAACAGAGAGTATTATACATTGGTAAAGACGTTACTCTTTTCCTATAACTATTGTACTAAGGCAGTTATTCTCAACGTATAATTATGTTCATTAGGTTGACATTGTATTTCTTTATATTGCATTTTGTTACATTTGGATGAGAAAGAATAACGTTATCTTCACTGTACGATTGGTGCATGGATAAGACGTTATTTCCCCCCAATAAACTCGCTTACGCTTATACATACATGTATGTACTATTATTTCCAGTGAAAACAGTTTGGAGCCACATTAGACGCCGTGAAATCCGGCGTCGGATCAGGCTCCAAGATGTTTGCCACTCATCAAATCACCCAAATTTAAAGTATTGCCAACCTCATAATCATACATTTCGGCTTTCATAAACATTGTAATAATTCAGAAAACGTATTTTAAATATGACTTCCATGTCATACTCGAAGGTACTGGGTTCTTTTCAAGGAATGCAAGCCCGTTTGACACTCAAGTCTATGTTTCTTCAAGATATTGCCAAAACTGTAATCTTGAGAAAAGTTTAAGGCAGTTAATACATTGGCAGTGAATTAACTGATAAAAAGAACAGTTTCGAGAAAACAGGGGCATGGATTTGTGAGTCGCTTGTGTGTGGTCTTTGTATAAAACAACAAAACATGTGTACCGTGCAAAAAGGCGCAAGATAAGAGTGGGATAGCTTCGAAATTCCATTAGTTTTCCCTTTATATCGACCTCAAACCCGACATTTGTACAATGTGACTAATAATTAAAATCGTCTCGTCGAGACAATTATAATGAATATATGTAGTAACATTATAGGGGTTAATTGAGGCGACCGGACGTAAGACATTGAAATGATTACGGTATCTGAAGGTCCAGTTTTCATATAAGCAATATTGTATTTGGTGTTGGATTGGTTATGAATTCACGTTGTTTTAACAGTATTTCAGTCAGGCTCCAGCTTATTACAGGTGGAGAAAGACCACAACAACTCTTTTTGCACTGTTTCAGAAACACATGTTTGAAATGAGTCAACGAACGGACGAGGACTTTAATGTATAGACTATTTTGCTACAATTGCTTTAGGTATTTTGTAGTCTACAAACTGTGTCTTCTACAACAATTTTAAATCATGATTTAACTACCCTGAGTTAGAATCTAAACTGTTTGACGTTTATTTCAATATTTCTTAGATCAAACTACCAAAAAAATAAAATTGAGAAGAAAATAAAAACAGACGACAATTGTTTAAAATTGATGACGTCATTGAAGTGACAGAAAATGCCTCTTAAACATGAAGCAGTCACTTTACACGAACGCACTTATCTCACGCATGCGCATTATTATGAGACGCGATACCGCATCACTAGGGTTGACTCATTCACTCCTGAAACTTGAAATGGATTATTTACTGTTTCTAATAAAGTCTTGTCCATTTTTGGTTTTTTATCTGGGTAAATCTTTACAATACATGTCATAAACCCAAACAATACAGACCCTAATTAAAGAGCAATAAATAATAATTATGACTTACAAAAAACATTTATCGTACAGTGGAGAAAACGTTATTCTTTCCCAATAAACGCGTTTACGCTAAACTATAATTTATATTCCAAACAGTTTTGAGCCTGATCAGACGCCGGATAACCCGGCGTCTGATCAGGCTCCAGACTGTTTGCCACCAATATAAACATGAATAACAGAATTGTCCAAAAGTTGCACTTTACTACGTTTTAGTGTTTTGCGTTTTGTTTCGTTTAAACGGAAAATAATAACGTATTCTCCACTGTACCAAGTTTTATGACGCAGATGATCAGGATCGTGACTGTTTGCATAGAACTGGCGCCCTAGTGTCTTTCCCAGGTTCACTGTTTGTAAATGACGAGTAAACTCGTCGCTAGAGTTGAATGTGTTAAATAAGTACGAAGTAAGATGCTCTCTGTAACCAGAAGACTTTAACCATTTACTCAATAAATACATATTTTGACTTTGCAATGTATGGGTGCAAACAACCATAAATAGTAAAAACAAATTACTGGACTTACATGAAAACTGGAATCTCCCCATTAAAACTTCCAGAGTGGATGTCTGGCTTGCTCCCAAAATCCTTAAGACGTATTCTGCTTTACTTCCAGTCTGCTTTGAGTGGTCATCTATCTTAAGTTCTAGAAACAGACTATGGAGTAAAGGGTTAATATGGGATAAAGCAAACAGTGTATTTATTTAACGTTTGTAACACACAAAACTAAACGCAAAAGCCATCCTATCAAATGTAGAAAATGACAACCTTTTCGAAAATGTTAACGAATACTTTTAATCTTAATTTCCATGTTAAGTTACAAGACATCTGAGCAGGCTCCATATTGTTTGCGTTTAAGCATAAATGCGTCTATTCGGAAAGAATAGCGTCTTCTCCGCCGTGGAGCTCTCTTCACTATGTTCTCCTGTATAATGGTTGCATATATGTATTAAAGACTAATATTGCATCTTCCTAATGGTGGTCACTTAACAAGCATCACGGTATTAAACTAATGAAGTGTACCTTTCATATGAGCATTGTTTATAAAGTATTATACAGTGGAGAATATGTTATTCTTTCCCGTTTAAACGCAAACGTACGCAAAAGCAAAGCACTAAAACGTAGAAAAGTACAACTTTTGGACAATTCTTATAATTCATGTTTATCTTGGTTGCAAACAGTTAAGAGCCTGATCAGACGCCGGGTTACCCGGCGTCTGATCTGGCTCCAAACTGTTTGCACTGCAAATAATAGTTTTAGCGTAAACGCGTTTATTGGGAAAGAATAACACATTCTCCACTGTACCAGTACTACACGGTACATGTAATAGGAATGCGTTTAGAGACCATTGGCACGACCAAGGCTATGTTCGGCACGAGGGCTTTAGTCCGACTGCCAATATAGCATTAGAAGTGCCAATGAGCACTAAAGGCAAGATATTGCCATGTAGTGACTTGTTTCTGGTATACATTACAGCAATAGGAAATGCACGTTAAATAGTCAACACACACTAGATAAATGCGCAAAATTAATTTGATCTATCCAGTAAAGAATGTTTAAATTCTTAGTTCAAAACATAAATATCAACCAAATAACGTACTTATGGAGTTCTCGTACATGTAGTTCTCACGTTTTATAGCGTCTCTTTTTTCAATACATTCATATCGTTTGACTGTAGTTTAGATTCTTCATCCGAGAAACGGGATTCCAGGGTATTGCGTACCACATAACGTTTGCAGCGACAATCTTTTTTTACAAAAATATCGACGTCGTCAACGTCTCGATTTTTAGATTTCCGGCTAGTGCATACTGACGTTTTTCCTTATCAAATTTTGTTACTATTTATAGTAGCGTATACAATAACATACAGTTACTACACGGCAAAAGGAGTGCATTTTGGTGGTTATCGGCACTATTAACCCATTTACGCCCAGTGGATTCTTTCATGTTTATATATTGGATTAGTCAATTTCTTATCAAAGGGATGGCTGTTCAACCTTTTCATTTTCATTTTGTTTTATATTGAAATTCCTATCAGCAAACAGTGTAGAATCTGATCAGACGCCGCATTATTCGGCGTCTGATCAGGGTCTACACTGTTTGCCCATGTCCCATGTACAGTACAGAACCTTATTAAATTAAATTGATAATCGCAGGCGAATCGCAAGCGAATTGCCATCGAATTGCCATCGAATCGGGCGCTTCAAAAAACAAATCCTCCGTTTTAATATTTTTACGCGAATTTTCCGAAGCGGTTGTGACACAAATGTAATCGAAAAAATTAACGAAGGCATATTTAACATTTGTGAGATACACCACTCAAGAAATCTTACCCGAGGGTAAATTTAGTATTTTGAATAGCAAGCGAATTGCCATCTAATTGCAAGCGAATTGCCATCGAATTGCAAGCGAATCGCAAAAATTGTTAATTTTATAAGGTTCAGTACTGTATGGGATCGTGGGCATACATGAATGAAGGTATTTTCGGTACAAAGGCTTTAGCCCTTGTGCTACATGTAAAGCCCTCGTGCCAATACCGGTATATCCTTATGAGTGCCAATGACAATGCACGACATTGTGTTGTCGTGACGTGTTTATTGTATATGTTGCAGACATGGAGAAAAAGAAAGTACACGGTCAACGGTCAAACACACTAAATCTGCATAAATATGTGCCCAAAGTAGAAATCGGTTCTGTAAAGAATTTGTAAAGTCTTTGTTTAGAAGACGCATCTAGAATAAGTTTTCCTCTATGGCTCTACTTTTCCTGCATGTATATCGTTTGACTGTATTACAATAGTTCAGTTTCTATAGACATCGTATCTACGTTGCCAATAACCAGGCATCCTTCCGGTTATGGAACTCAGGCTAGTGGGTACTGACATTTTTCCTTAACAACTGTTGTTACTATCTGTAGTAGCGTATACACTAACCACCTATCTCGGGTACAATTGTTGTTTGCAAAAACAACAGTTTGGATCCCGATTAAACTATAAGTTTCCGGCGGCTCATCAGGATCTTAATTGTGTGACACTCAAATATATATAATATATTTTAGGTCAAACTACGTAAAAAATTATTTTTTTAGAAATAAAAGTAGATGGCAATTTGTTATCGCTGATGACGTCATGGCAGTGGCGGGATTAAATGTTCTCCAAACTGTTTAGAAATAGCAGTACATGTGGACTTGGCAGTGAACGGATTCAATGGCGATGAAGACGACTCTTCATTGTACAGTGGAGAAAACGTTATTCTTTCCCAATGAACGCGTTTATGCTAAACGTTTATTTCCTTTGCAAACAGTATGGAACCAGATCAGACGCCGGGAAACCCTGCGTCTGATCAGGCTTTAAACTGTTTGTAAAAATATATCGTTTTCTGCACTGTATGTCAACGTCTTAGTGGGGTGAAAAAACATCGAAGACTAAATCATTTACTGCCTTACCCCTAGAACAATTGCTATTTTCAAACATTTAAGTTCTAGATCACTCGCCGCGTAACTCGGTCTGATCAGGATCAAAACTGATTTGCACTTGTACCGACGTTTCTATAATCAAACTACATGAAATCTGAAATTGATAAATAAAAGCAGACGACAACTATGATGACGTCACGGGAGTAAAGGTACAGTGGAGAATCTGTTATTCTTTCCCAATAAACGCGTTTGCGCTAAAACTATTATTTGCAGTGCAAACAGTTTGGAGCCAGATCAGACGCCGGGTAACCCGGCGTCTGATCATGCTCCAAACTGTTTGCCACCAAGATAAACATGAAATATCAGAATTGTCCAAAAGTTGTTCTTTTCTACGTTTGAGTGCTTTGCGTTTGCGTACATTTGCGTTTAAACGGGAAAGAATAACATATTCTCCACTGTATAAAGAGGGATCACTTAACACTTAACATTTTCTTCTAATTAAATAATGAGGATTGTGTTAATAATAAGTTACAGACTATGGTGGC
This sequence comes from Gari tellinella, assembly GCA_922989275.2. Classification (NCBI taxonomy): domain Eukaryota; kingdom Metazoa; phylum Mollusca; class Bivalvia; order Cardiida; family Psammobiidae; genus Gari; species Gari tellinella. The sequence goes on from OV277866.1 coordinate 57,154,175, forward strand.
TAAACCATGCTCGAGGTTATTCATTCTTTGTTCATTAAGCAAATAATCTTGGAAATATAATTCAATTTTCCACCTTGATATAGTATAATGAGAATCATGTCAAAGCAGTTTAGAGTTTGAGATTTGAACTTTGTTTCATTTACATTATACAGTGGAAAGCACGTTATTTCATTTCCATTTTACAGTGTAGAAAACGTTATTATTTCCCAATAAACGCGTTTACGTTTAAATGTTTATTTCAATTGCAAACATTCTGGAGCACGATCAGACGCCGGGTAACCAATCTGTGTGTCACTAAGACTAACATGATTAGTTAGAATTGTCAAAATTTCATCATTTTCTACATTTTTTTGTGTTTGCGGTTCGTTTGCGTTTAAATGGGAAGGAATAATGTTTTCTCCACTCTTACCTAGACGCAAATAACAATATCAATGGTAGTCACTTGACAATGTTTATTGTTTAGTATGATTGTCGAACAGTTTTGAGTCTAACCGAACCTCAGATTATTCGGCGCATAATCTGGCTCAAAATTGTTTGCAGAGTAAATCATAGTTCTTGCGTAAACGCGTTAATTGGGAAATAATGTTTTCTGCACTGTAATTTTTTTTGTTAAATGCACCTTTTGAAATATAACATAGTACAGAGGTAGATACTACATTCCATTTCCAGTAAATGCGTCAATGCCAATAACTATATCAAGGTTCAATGTAAACTGGTTTGGAATCAAATCAGGCCGCTAGTAACTAGACGTCTGTTTAAACTACAAACAACTTGCATTTCGTATAAAACAATTATGTATATTTTCAAACCACCCGTCATTTTCAACGATTGGTTGCTTTTTATTTGCGTTTCAACGGAAAAACATTACAGTGGAGAAAACGTTATTCTTTCCCGTTTAAACGAAACGAAACGAAACGCAAACGCATAGCAATAAAATGTAAAAAAGACAACTTGTCGACAGTTTTGACTGTTTATGTTAATCTGAGCGTAAAACAGTTTTGAGCCTGCTCAAAACTGGTTGCAATTGAAATAATAGTTTTAGCGTAAACGCGTTTATTGGGAAAGAATAACGTTTTCTCCACTGTACAGTAGCGATGACGTTTTTCTTAAACGTTTTAAAAACGAACAAGCAATACACTAACATGTAGAAAATTATATTGACTTTGCTCACAATTTATTTTTAATCTGAGTAGCAAATATTTTGAAGCCTGATCAGACGTCTGATCTGGCCCAAAACTGTTTGCAATGGAAATAATTGCTATTATTGGGAAAAGAAATACTAGCTTTTATTGGGAAAGAGTAACGCCCTTTCCACTGTAACATATTTTCCCCACTGCTTCGCCATATAGTATTATCAAAGGAAAAGCCAAAAGACTGGACAATAAAGCAGTCATCAGTCTTATACCAACAGTTTTTGTACAATCGTCAACGGGATATTAAACAGACATCAATTTATTCACGATACGCAACTTCTAGACATCCGCTAATGAACATTACTTCCTCTACGGAAATCATTGATTGCACAGTCTAAGTTGTGTCAGTTTCTACATATACTGTGGAGAATACATTCTCTCCAAAATACGCGTTTATGCTCATAACAATTATTACCAATTATTTCGAATTCAAACGCTTTCGAGCCTTATCAGATTCCACGAATCTCGGTGTCTGACCAAGTTCCAAGTTGTTTTTCACTCTGACATAACAAATCGGTCATTGTTTCAAGAACATTTCATTGTCTACATTTAAGATCCACTTATACCTTCGCGGATTGTCTGCTTTTGGAGTTGGTATTTCTTTTAAAATACACGTATATTTCAACACCACCGTATTACAGGTACACCCTTTCGACTTTACTATTATGTTAACGCGTTCATCACTCTTTAAATATATGATCTTACATTCGTGTTCATAGTTTATTGTATTTATATAACTAGTCTTTTAGCAAACAATAAAAAGAAGCATTGCCTCGGTTATTTGTTTTTTTTTTATAAATCCAATATATTATGAACAGGAATGTCATATTCTATTTATAACATGATATAATAATATTGATTTACCATCTCAATACTAAAATTTAGCTTTTCAGCTTCATTATAAGTCAGAAGCTGACGCATGAATTGACCGCCCACGTGAGTAAAAATGCATAAATTATTTCTATTGTTGATTTTAATTTATCCAAATTAACTTTAGGTAGCAAACATTCTCTGTCCCTTTCCATCTATAGTAACTCAATCGCCGATAGAAATGTCGTTTGACACTATATTTGTTTACAAATTTTGACAGCGCTTTATTTTTAGTCTGCTTCAAGCCAGCTTCTAAGATACAGGGCATATCTTTATAGTGAATATTCATGACTGTATATCGTAGAAAACTTCTCTGGTCAAAATTTTCATTTTCATTTTGTTTTATATTGAAATTCCTATCAGCAAACATTATAGACTCTGATCAGACGCCACAAATGCGGCGTCTGATCAGAGTCTACAGTGTTTGCCTATGTCCCATATATGGGATCGTGGGCACACATGGGTTAAACGAATGAGGACTAATTGCTTAAAAGGCAGGTGACAATTTATAGTTAGGTGACAGATAAACAGTAAGCTCCTTATGTCTTTTAGCATTCCCCTGTCGTGAACACCTAAAATCTAGCACAATGTAGTGGTCTTAATATAACGGTTGTACTGTACGTCGTATTTGGCTCCAGCATCGAGGATTACATGTAAGACGGATATCCTGCTGAACAATACATGTACATGATTGAGTATGTTAATGTTGGTTATTCTCATCTATTTAAACGAAACGAAACGATCAGGCACTGCAATAACAACAGAGAAACGACCATGTCTTTAATATTTTCAATATTGTTTTTATCTCAGTGGCATGCAGTTTGGAGCCAGACCAGATGCCGGATTACCCGGCGTCTGATACGACTTCAAACTGTGAGAAAATGAAATACATGAAGATCTAAATGTCATAGCACAAACGTGTTAACCCATTTGTGCCTAGTGGATTCTTCCATGTTTATAATATATATTATAATGGATTTGTCTATTTTTTTATCAAAGGGATATCATGTCAAAATTCTGATTTTTATTTTGTTTTATATTGAAATTGCTATCGGCAAACAGTGTAGACTCTGATCAGACGTCGCTTGATGCGGCGTCTGATCATAGTCTACAGTGTTTGCCTATGTCCCATATATGGGATAGTGGGCACAAATGGGTTAAATAATGTCTTCTACAGTGTACAAATGTATAAAGATTGGATCGATTAGAAATTGATAGATGTTTCTATTGTTACTGGTTTTGCGAATGTACAGTGGAGAATCTGTTATTCTTTCCCGTTTAAACGCAAACGTACGCAAACGCAAATCACTAAAACGTAGAAAAGAACAACTTTTGTACAATTCTGATAATTCTTGCTTATCTTGGTGGCAAATAGTTTGGAGCCTGATCAGACGCCGGGTTACCCGGCGTCTGATCTGGCTCCAAACTGTTTGCACTGCAAATTATAGTTTTAGCGTAAACTCGTTTATTGGGAAAGAATAACAGATTATCCACCGTATATATTCCAACAGTAAACAATAACCCAGATTTCCAGTTTTCGACCTTATCAAAGGCCACAGAAGAGTGTAATCCTGGCAGGATCATCCTGAATTACTATGTCTGTAACCGCATTCCCGATATCCACCTATCTTAACATGACTTGTCCTTGACATACGACGGCTCTTAAGCAGAAAAGGGTTTTCTTGTCAACAGAGGATCAGTCGTCGGCAATCTGCATTATACATTATTTGTGAATATTGCCTGGGTACAAGTGGTACAGTGGAGAATCTGTTATTCTTTCCCGTTTAAACGCAAACGTACGCAAACGCAAAGCACTAAAACGTAGAAAAGAACAACTTTTGGACAATTCTGATAGTTCATGTTAATTTTGGTGGCAAACAGTTTGGAGCCTGATCAGACGCCGGGTTACCCGGCGTCTGATCTGGCTCCAAACTGTTTGCAGTGAAAATAATAGTTTTAGCGTAAACGCGTTTATTGGGAAAGAATAACAGTTTCTCCACTGTATAGTACAGTTCTGTTGTGCTAAAGTACATGTATAGCAGTTGATAAGACATTATTCTTTCCCAAAAAACGCGTCATGGCTAAACAAATACATCTCTTTTCAAATGCAAACGGCTTGGAGCAACATTTCCAATGCAAACAGTTCCAATATGTTGCCATTCAGACGCTTAAACTTCTATTTCAATTGCAAACAGTTTAGAGCCAGATCAGACACCGGGTAACCCGACGTCTGATCTGGCTCAAAAAGGTTAGCCAATCAGACTAAAATGATTAGTTAGAATTGTCAAAATGTCATCATTTTCTACATTTTCATGTGTTTCGTTTGCGTTTCGTTTGCGTTTAAACAGGAAAGAATAACGTTTTTATCCATTGTATGTCAATTGTAATCTGATTGGAGCATGGCCAGACGCCGAGTCACTCGGTGGCTATACAGGCTCCAATGTGTTTTCCATTTAGATTTTAATAATATATTGTATACTTGTGATGATGGGTGTCACATTCAAAACTTATTGTATTGGGTTTGCGTTAGTTCCGTTTTGAACATGCAAGAAACACGTATTTTCCATTGCATGCAGTACTGTTTGTGGTTATTAGATATATGATGCGCAACCAAGACAACCCTAATCAAATTGTCTTCTTCTGTGGAAACTATTAATGACATTTATTTAGTGTTCGGGGTCTTAAATTGGATATACTAGATGTAGTTTTAGACAATATCTACCGTCTGATCAAAAATGTTCGAGTGTATTATGTTAACAGTGGAGACACCGTTATTCTTTCCCGTTTAAACACAAACGAAACGCAAACGCAAAACACTGAAATGTAGAAAAAGACAACTTTTTGACAATACTGACTTTCAAATTTTTATCAGAGTGCCAAACAGTTTGGAATGGAAATAATAGTTTTAGCGTAAACGCGTTTATTGGGGAAAATAAAGTTTTCTCCACTGTAATATACAACCAGTTGATGTTTTCCACAGGTTTATCTTATAAAAATATCCTACCTCCCGCAGAATGTAAAATACACTTCTCTCAAAGATATAATGAAGAAAGAATGATATGATCTACATCAAAGATATATTTGTACAATCTGATACATGATCAGCAAACTTGCAATGCTTAACATTGATCTTCAGAAAAGAAAACAATTATCAGACCAATGCGAACTAGTTTAAACTTTAATGCTTAAAGTTTCCATAAGGCGAAAGCTTAACTCTTTCCCTGCCATCTTTGATGGTCTGCTTTCAACATCTTATTACCAATACATCGTCTGCTTTGTATTGTTGTCTGCAAAATATGTCCTGATCAGACGCCGCGTTACGCTTACGTCTAAAGTATCTTAAAAAATTAAACCCAAGCGATGACTTATTTTTGAAAAACGGTATGTACCTGTAGCGTGTTCAATTACATTTACCATTGTTTGCTGTTTAGGTTACAGTATAGAATCTGTTACATGTATTCTTTCCCGTTTAAACGCAAACGTACGCAAACGCAAAGCACTAAAACGTAGAAAATAACAACATTTGGACAATTCTGATAATTCTTGTTTATCATGGTGGCAAACAGTTTGGAGCCTGATCAGACGCCGGGTTACCCGGCGTCTGATCTGGCTCCAAACTGTTTGCACTGCGAATAATAGTTTTAGCGTAAACGCGTTTATTGGGAAAGAATAACAGATTCTCCACTGTAGCCGTTTGTGCCCCGTGTGCAGCGCGCAGAATACAGTAGAGAAAACGTTTTTTTTTCAAAAGAACACTGGTTACGCTTAAACTATTATTTTCATTGCAAACAGTTTGGAGCAAGATTAGACGCCGGGTAACCCGGTCTGGTCAGGCTCCAAACGTTTTGCCACTCAGATTAAAACTGGTAGTCTGAATTGTCAAACTGTTGTCATTTGCTATATTTCATTGCAATGCGTTTGCGTTTGAACGAAAGAATAACGTTTTCTCCACTGTATTTCAGACCGGTAGCCAACTCGATTTCTTTACTGAACTCAGCACTGTATATAAAGTATACTTATAGAGTTGAGTTTCCTACATTTTGTATCCTGGCCAGAGTGATTAGTTTCCAAACAGTTCTCACATATCATGGCAGAAAAGGGGAATTTTGCAACATTGCATGATGACGGATTTGATATGTTCAAAATCCAAAAACTATTGATAAACAACCTATTCAGTGTATAAAAAATGTTTTGAGAGAAAAACGAAACAAAACCAAACCAAAACAGATGTTTTTAATCTAGTGTGGATCAAAGCGAATGCCTTATATGGAAACAATAGTTTAGCCAAGAACGTGTTTATTGGGAAGAAATATCTTCTTCTCCTGTATTTGAGCTGTCCAAGAATTATGTCAGGGTATTCTACGTGTACATGTATCTAGTGTCAGACACTTTTCCTCAAAGGCTGTCAACCAGATAGACAGTTAGACAATGTTTAAAGGGACACAAACAACACCAAACAATAATTCATTCATGAGTTATTTGCTTTACTTCTGTCTTTCAAATAGTTACAATCAAGAATATTGGACAAAGTAATGTAGAAAGTTAGAGCACAATATTGGCTATAAGTGTATCATAAACGAAGAGGGTCCGTTCTGGTACAGCATCAAATCAATTCAATTTCGGAGGCAACATGTACAGTGGAGAATCTGTTATTCTTTCCCATTAACGCGTTTACACTAAAACTTTTATTTGCAGTGCAAACAGTTTGGAGCCAGATCAGACGCCGGATAACCCGGCGTCTGATCAGGCTCCAAACTGTTTGCCACCAAGATAAACAAGAATTATCAGAATTGTCCAAACGTTGTTCTTTTCTACATTTTAGTGCGTTGCGTTTGCGTACGTTTGCGTTTAAATGGGAAAGAATAACAGATTCTCCACTGTATACATTTACCCTTTGAACTCGCGTCATTTTTAAACGGTGTACCTATGACGAATATACGCGCCATGTGCAAACAGTGATTTTTTATTAGATGGCTCCTTAAATCTAATCAATGTCTGCATTGATTTTCATTTTAAATAAATAGTTAAATTTAGACAAAAAGGGACTAGACTGAATTAGAACCTGAAATTGTCGGTTTAAAGTTTCAGAAAGGAAAGGGTTACATGTAAGCAGCCACATGTCTGAACAGACACGTTTATTCAAGCAATTGCCGCTAACCAGAGGGTTGAAATGAATAGAAGGGGACATATACATATGTTCCAGACATCGGTCAATACAATTATGATGCACTACTAGAAGACTGGCGCTAACACTGTTAGCTGCCTCCGCGGAAATCACTAATACCATTTACTTAGGGAAGAACTTCCAAAATTGAATAAAATTGATGCCATACCAGAACCTTTCCTCGTCGTGTTTGATACAACAAAGTCTATATTAATCAACCAGGATTTGTATGGAGCTTAGTTTTCTGTAGAGAATTGAGTCTGCTAAATGCCGGGTAAAAGTAAAGCAGAAAGCTCCTAACGGTGCTTTCTGCTTTACTTTTGTCCTGCATGGAAATTCAAAAGGTTGTATAGGTATGTTTCTGTAGATAGTTTATCTTTTAAGTGTCCGTTTAAGAATGTCTGTCTGTATCCTAGTGCTTTAGGCCTATTCACTAGCATAGGGTTGTATAATGAATAGACTTTATAATAAATGTTCGGGATTTATTGGATGTATTTAATTAGTATTTTTAACCTTTACCATGCCCGAGTTCAGAACAATACAGTCCATGCAATATCAATAACCGAACTATTTGCTAGTCGAACAAAGAAGGGGTTGTTCTTTCCTAATAGACACGTTTTGCTTAAACTATTATATGTTTAAAACAATTTGGAGCCAAATCAGACGTCGGGTAACCCGACGTCCGATCAGGCTTCCAACTGTTTGCAACTCAGATTAAACTAAATCTCTAGACATGTCTAAATTGTAATTTTCTACATTTTATTGCCATTTGTTTGCGTTCCATTTAAAAAGGAAATAAAATAGTTAAAAGTTGGCTAAACTGCAACCATAAAAATACTGCACTAACAAGTATTTACATTGCAAACAGCAGTGTTGGGCTAGATGAGACGCCTTGTTTTCTTTTTTTTCTTGTGTTCTGTTTGTTTTTCTTCCTCCTCGTTTTCGCCTTGGTCTTCAATTTCTTCTGCCCCCTCTACATGTACATTGTTACCTTCTATAGGACTGTCTGCTTTATTTCGCCTTGCTTTGGGTCTTCATTGTACATTAAATGTCCCAAAAACATTTGGCATTTAAACAATTGAAAACACTAACATTTGCATGTCCTTTGGGTACTATTTCAAAACACATAAACAAACCTTTCGATATTTGTAATATGTCAATTTATATATAGCATTTCACTTACCCTTTGAACCCTAGTCCCGCCTATATGCGTTCTTTTCAAAAAGTGTACATGTGGATAGTACACTTGTCCTATGCAAACAGTGAAGACCCAGATCAGAGGGCTCCGAAAGGAGCCCTCTGATCAGGGTCTTCACTGTTTGTCATTATGTCAAACATTGACAAAAACAACCCTTTAAAGTCAGAAATGGGTTAGACTAAAATGGAAACTGGAATTGTCCATTTAAAGTTTCAGGGAGGAAAGAGTTAAAGCAATATTGGCCTCAGCAATCGCTTAATAAAGGTTTTATTGTACGTCAGCAGATCCAATATGAGATACACATGTATGTTTGTTTTCTATTTGTTACAACACTGAATTATTTACAAACGTATTTTTGTAAGGGTACAGTGGAGAAGTTATTCTTCTCCGTTTGAATGCAAACCCAACGTAAACGCATTGCAATAAAATGCAGAAAATAACAGCTTTCTTATTTTTATACTTTTTTACCTGATTGGAAGACATTTTGGAGCCTGGTCAGACGCCGGTTTACTCGGCGTCTTGTCTTGCTCGAACTATTTGCAATGGGAATGATAGTTTTTTCCGTACATGTGTACAGTGGAGAATCTGTTATTCTTTCCCGTTTAAACGCAAACGTACGCAAACGCAAAACATTAAAACGTAGAAAAGAACACTTTTTGGACAATTCTGATATTTCATGTTTATCTTGGTGGCAAATAGTTTGGAGCCTGATCAGACGCCGGGTTACCCGGCGTCTGATCTGGCTCCAAACTGTTTGCACTGCAAATAATAGTTTTAGCGTAAACGCGTTTATTGGGAAAGAATAACACATTCTCCACTGTACGCGTTAATTGGGAAAGAATAACGTATTCTCCACTGTAATGGCACAATGGAGTTGGCCTGATTCTTTTCAGTTTTATCGAAACGACACGCAAACTCATGACGGTTAAAATATTTGGTTTTTTCTAATTTCTGACAGTTTCTTTCTATTTGCGTACAAACAGTTTGGAGCCAGATCGAACACTGGTATATCTGGGGTCGAATCCCGCTTAACATGTTTGCGATGGAAATAGTTGTTTTAACGCATGCGCATTTATTAGTAAAGAATATTTTTTTCTCCCCTGTAGATGGACAAATGAAAAACGCTTACAATATGTTCGAACAGTGCAAGCTATAGTTTATAAAAATGTATCCAATAGTTACAGTTGAGAAAACGTTATTATTTCCCGTTTAAACGCAAACAAAACGCAAACGCATCGCAATTAAACGTAGAAGAAGATAACTTTTCGTCAATTCTGACTATATCTTTTAATCTGAGTGGCAAACATTTTGGAGCCTGATCAGACGCCGGGTTATCCGGCGTCTGAGCTGGCTCCAAATTGTTTGCAATGGGAATAAAAGTTTAAGCGTAAACGCGTTTTTTGGAAAGAATAACGTTTTCTCCACTGTATAAAACAGTCTTGATCCCGACCAAAAACGTAGACCTTTTGACGGAGTAAGGGCGAATGATATTGTCATGTTTAATTCTTTACGCGTTATGTACATTGTACAATGCTGCGATATTTCCGGTGTTTCGTTGAGACAAATGCCATATATCAGTTTTGATTGGTCAATAATTGGGGGCATTGACCGAGGTGATAGGGAGGAAACTGTAGCAATGTTTAATATTCTTGATTTATTCGTCACATTCACACCAAGAGCTTACATATACAAGAAATCACCAAGGGCGGTCGAACAACATTGGAGAAGACGTTATTCTTTCCCGTTTAAACACAAACGAAACGCAACGCAAGAACATGATAAAAATTACCACGTGTTGAAATGTCTATTTATTTTATTTGAGTTACATACAGTTTGGGCCTGATCAGACGCCGAATTACCCGGCGTCTGATCTGGTCCCAGGCTGTGTTCAATGGAAGCAATACCGGTAGTTTTATCGTTTATTGGCAAATAATAGCGTATTCTCCACTGAACAACAGTAGTGCACCAGAACATAAATTACACATGTACAGCTGAGAAAATGCTTTTTTTTTCAATAAACGCGTCATGCTTCTAAAATTCCGGCGTCTGATCAGGCTAAAAAATGTTTGCCACTCAGAATAAAGCAAATCGTCTAAAATTTTAAAACATCGTCAGTTTCTACATTATTCTTCCACAAACGCCTCCACAAACGAACATAGCTCCAAGCAATTTATACTTTATGATTATGTAATATTATAAACATTTTCTTTATTTTGTAACTCAAAGCAGACTGAAAGTAAAGTAAAATGTGTACATTCAACCTGTTTTAAATTATCACGGATCTTCAATACTACAGATAGATAATGGAGTAAAGAGTTACATGTACATGTAAGGCCAATTAACTCTTTTAAGCAATTATTTTATATCGCAAACAAATTTGGTGCTACAGTGGAGAATCTGTTATTCTTTCCCAATAAACGCGTTTACGCTAAAATTATTATTTGCAGTGCAAACAGTTTGGAGCCAGATCAGACGCCGGGTTACCCGGCGTCTGATCAGGCTCCAAACTGTTTACCACCAAGATAAACAAGAATTATCAGAATTGTCCAAAGGTTGTTCTTTTCTACGTTTTGGTGTTTTGCGTTTGCGTACGTTTGCGTTTAAACGGGAAAGAATAACAGATTCTCCACTGTATATTATACGCCAGGTAATCCGGTGTCTGACAAGGCTCTTAACCGATTAAAACTCAGATTTTGATACATCGTCAAATTGTTAAAAATTATATCGTTCTTTTACAATTCATTGAATTACATTTAAGTTTGATTTTAAAGAGAAATAATAACGTAGTCTCTACTGTAACTAGCAAAATGACTAATGCACATACATTTTATGTTATTTTCATATGTTTTATATTGTATAGTGTAACAGTTGTCTGTTATGTCATCGTTATGTGCCATCGCCATAAAACATGTAATTAAAGGCGACATGTTTCAAACATGGTCTTCAACAAATGTCGTTACTACATGTACATAAAAAAAAAGTCTGAACTCAAATCAAAAACAGTGTAGAAGACGTTGTTATATTGGAGAAAACGTTACACTTACAGTGGAGAATCTGTTATTCTTTCCCAATAAACGCGTTTACTCTAAAACTATTATTCGCAGTGCAAACAGTTTGGAGCCAGATCAGACGCCGGGTAACCCGGCGTCTGGTCAGGCTCCAAACTGTTTGCCACCAAGATAAACATGAAATATCAGAATTGTCCAAAAGTTGTTCTTTTCTACGTTTTAGTGCTTTGCGTTTGTGTACGTTTGCGTTTAAACGGGAAAGAATAACAGATTCTCCACTGTACATAAAAAAAAGTCTGAACTCAAATCAAATACGGTGTAGAAGACGTTGTTACATTGGAGAAAACGTTACACTTACCCATTCGAACGAAAACGCATTGCAATTAAATGGGGGAAATGGTAACTTTTGGACAATTCTTACATGTAATACATGTATGCTTCTATATGAGCGGCAAACGTATTGCAGTAAAATGTAGAAAACGTCAACGTGTTGACAATTCTGATGATTCATTTATATCTGAGTGGCCCGCCGACTGGTCTGGCTCTAAACTGTTTGCAATGGAAATAATAGTTTTAGCACTAACGCCCTTATTTGGAAAGAATAACGTAGTCTCCACTATATTTCCCAGTAGACGCTAAAGCTACAGTGGAGAAAACGTTATACTTTCCCAATAAACGCGTTTACGCTAAAACTATTATATCGATTGCAAACAGTTTGGAGCCAGATCAGACGCCGGGTAACCCGGCGTCTGATCAGGCTCCAAACTGGTTGCAACTCAGATTAAAATAACTTATTAGAATTGTCCAAAAGTTGTATTTTTCTACGTTTTAGTGTTTTGCGTTTGCGCTTTGTTTGCGTTTTGTTTCGTTTAAACGGGAAATAATAACAGATTCTCAACTGTATTACAATTGCGAACATTTTGGGGCAATATCAGACGACAGGTACATTTAAAGCCGGCGTCTGATCAGGCCCCCAAACTGTTTACCACTCAGATTAGAATACATGTGCATGTAACTGTTACAGGGGAGAAAACGTTATTCTTTCCCGTTTAAACGCAAACGAAACGCAAACGCAAATCACTAAAACGTAAAAAGGTACAATGTTTGGATAATTCTGATAATTCATGTTTATCTAAGTGGCAAAGAGTTTAGAGCCAGATCAGACGCCGGGTTACCCGGCGTCTGATCTGACTCCAAACTGTTTGTAATAGAAATAATAGTTTTAGCGTTAACGCGTTTATTGTGAAAGAATAACGTTTTATCCACTGTACGGTAAGAAATGTCAAAACATGGCCCTTTTCGACATTTTAATGCATTGCATTTGTATTTCGTTTGCGTTTTAAGGGCAAAGAATAGTGCATTATCGACTATAACCTTCTCGCATTGCAAAACTTTTTTAGAAATCGCATGCTTTATTCCCGAATAATCGCCTATCTTTACGTAGCCGTTGAGTGATGACTTTCATAGATTCCCAATAAACCATTTTGTCTTAATGCTAAATGCAATTACGTTTTATTTTCATCGTAGTTTACAGCTAGATCACACGCTGTGTAACCTAGTGTCTGATCAGGCTGCAACCCGTTTGCAAGTCAAATATAAAGAAATCGTGAGATTTTTAAAATGCTGTCATTTTCAACATGTTATTGCAATGCGTTTGGTTTTCATTAAGTTTAAACGAAATAACAATACCGTTTCCCCACTGTATACTGTATTATCACGACATGCTACATTAAACAGTGGAGAATGTGTTATTATTTCCAAATATACGCGTTCACGCTAAAACTATTATTTCCATTACAAACAAATTGGAGTCAGATCGGACGCCGGGTAACTTAGCGTGTGATTAGGCTCCAAACTGTTTGCCCCTCAAATTAACATTTATAGTAAGAATCGTCAAAATGTTGCCTCTCTTTACATTTTACGGCAATGCGTTTGCGTTCCGTCGCGATTAAACCAGAAAGAATAACATCTACTCCACTGTATGCTTCATCATACAGTGGAGAATCTGTTATTCTTTCCCAATAAACGCGTTTACGCTAAAACCATTATTTCCAGTGTAAACAGTTTGGAGCCAGATCAGACGCCGGGTAACCCGGCGTCTGATCAGGCTCCAAACTGTTTGTCACCAAGATAAACAAGAATTATCAGAATTGTCCAAAAGTTGTTCTTTTCTACGTTTTAGTGCTTTGCGTTTGCGTACGTTTGCGTTTAAACGGGAAAGAATAACAGATTCTCCACTGTAGTAATTTATCTATAAAGGCGAGTGATGTTCATTTTGTAACGACTGTATAGTCCTCACTAGTTTAACCCACTTGATGCGCCACAGTTATATTGGGCTACGAGATCGGGGAGATAGGCGATGTTCGATTTTGTTTCTTAACTATTCATGCCTGGGTTATTTCCAATGTGCTCTTCTATAGAACTTCTTGGCAGGATGTATACCAGGATCTAGGGGGTGTCGCTATATAGGACATTTAATATTTGTTAATATAGCAGGTATTTACGTATCCATAGCGACATGTAGCGTAGGTCTAGATAAGAGACCTTGGTTTTGTTGATAGTTAACTGGGTCTATACTGTTCATCAATGTCCTTTTTAAGGGACGATAGCTAAGCCTTGAATGGATTACTATGTCATTCGTAACTACGCCGCGTAGAGACGGTATCGCATGGTTTAGAATTGCCGTCTGTAATTTGTTTTCAAAATTTTTATTTAAGACAATTTAACTGAGTAAATATCTAAAAGGGTACCAAACAGTTTGGATCCTGATCAGACGCCGAGTTACTCGGTGTCTGATCAGGAGCTAAACTGTTTGTACAAGCAAAGTATAGTCGAGATTGACAATAAAGGGATTTGGTAGATATATAGATATCCAGACCTCGCTTATAGACATATGACAGGTCTAAATCACCAAAAATAACTCGGCTATTAATGAGGAACAATTAAGTCTTAGTCTGCATTATAGAACAAAAGATGTACACTAACCTTAACGCTTTGCATGCTGGGGATTTATTTCGACTGCAACATTTGTAGTCTGCGACTGTTCTAAAAACATAATTTTCAAAATTTCTTTTCAGAACAGGGTCAGAATGTCAAACAGTTTGGATTCTGAAAAGACGACTCGTTACGCGGCGTCTCATTAGGATTCAAACTGTTTGCAAAGGTATTCACTATGGTACATACATGTATATCCGCCGCTAGCATGCAAATAGTTAAACGACTTGTTGGACGCAATTGGGGAATGCTTTACAAACGGTTATGACCCAGACAAAACGCCATGTAAATTGGCGTTTTATTAGGATCAAAACTGTTTGACACTCATATCGATATATTAAGTAAAATAGGACCACATACTTAATTTGAAATCTGTTTTCCGTATAACATTTTTTAAACAGACAGCAATTAAATAGTGGAAGGGGTAAGACATTGTTTTAACCCTTTGTCTGATGATCGAGACTTGACTAGAATTATACAAACAGTTTAGATCCAGATTAGACGCCGCGTTACGCGGCGTTTGATCTGGATCAAAACTGTTTGCAACTCATCTTTCAAATTCTTCGATTTTAAAATTCGTAAATTTTATATTGACGAACAATGCAGACGGTTTTTCCAAGACAGACAATTAATATCGGGTAAAATGGTTAATCTGGAATCTAGTTGTTAAAGACAATGACTGGATGAATTGTACGGTGTATTGGCGGTGGAATTAGACGCGAATCAGGATTTTTTGTGCATTGTGTTATCAACTTAGTAGGTCATCCATTGGGGACGATGACAATTTAACTGCACAAGCACAATAAAGCATGGCTTGAGCAATGTAAGTGCACTTCATGGATACGCGTCGTGGTATATTGACAGATAAACAGTGTGGGGACAGTTGTTGATAGTATTAATACTACATACTACATTTAAGTGTTCGGAACAAATAAGTGAATATATTGTTTGTGATTTATATACACTGACAGGTAAGTACTTGATACAATGGAGAAAACGTTATTATTTTCCGATTAAACATCAGTAAAGGGAAAATGCAATTTTAATTTAATATTCTGACGAGTTATTGTTATCTGAGTGGCAAACCTTTTTTAGCCTGATCAGATGCCGTGTTACCCAGGCGTCTCATCTGACTCCAAAACATGTGCAATGGACACGAAGATGTTTATTGGAAGAAAATACTGTCTTCACTATTTATTCTTCATTCGCTTTTTCATTAGGAATGCAATAAAAACCTCTCTAGCAAGACAACTAGAGTGTTTAAGTTATTAGGTTTTTACGAAAGTTGACTGCTTCAAGCAATGTGACAGTTAAACAGAACGCTCCTTTAAAAGATTGCTGTTTTACTGTCAATTTACTACATGTACATGTTTACATGCATGTATAAGCTGTAACCTGTCTTTTTTCTCTCTCTCTCTCTCTATTTGTATCTATCTCTGTACACGTATGTCTTATTATCTCTTTCTGTCTACATTGTATCTCTATCGCACTATATCTACTCTCTCTCTCGTTCTCTCTCTCTCTCTTTCTCTCTCTCTCTCCTCTCTCTCTGTCTTCTCTCTCTCTCTCTGTATTTTCTTTCTTTCTTTCTCTATTCTATCGCTCATTCTCTCTCCCTATTTTAATGTAGCTGTTTGTTTCAGATTTCCACATTAACTGTCTCTATCACAGCTCACTCATTCTTGGAATTTCAATTTTAAACAAGATAAACCTGTAAGAATTTTAAATGTGCAGATTGTCAAAGTCTTTCCCAGTCGCCCCGTGGCATCCGAATAACGCTTCACTACTGGGAGTTTAGAATTAAGTCGCCATAAATTTAGTTTTATTTGTCACATTAATCTTAGGTCCCACTTGTGCAGGCTTTATTTCTCCACCAGTCAAATTGTCAAAGCGTGATATTCGTTTGTCTGAAGTTACACGTACGGCAGTGAATACGCTAGCCTTTTCCCTTTCAATAAATTCAAAATAAAGCAAATGTATTTAAACTAAATGTAGAAAAAACCAAATCGGGAAAATATTGACGTTCTTTTCTACGCTGAGTGAGTTTAAAGGGTGAATGAGTGAAAGCAGTTCGTTTGAAGATTTGAATCAGTTGGCTGTTAAAAGCAAGATCACAGTAAAACAGACAGTTCCTGTAGACTATTTCATTTTTACCACCATCTTGTTGTTAAGCTGCTATTAATTTTGTATGTAAAATTATCAATTTATTTTCATATCTAATGTCGTAATACTGTGGAGAAGACATTATTATTTCCAATAAACGCGTTTATGCTGAAAACATACAGTGGAGAAAACGTTTTTCTTTCCTGTTTAAACGCAAACGAAACGAAAACGGAAAACACTAAAATGTAAAAAGTACCACTTTGACAATTTTGACTTTTCATTTTTATTATCAGAGTGGCAAACAGTTTGGAGCCTGATCAAATGACGGGTTACCCGGCGTCTGATCTGGCTCCAAACTGTTTGCAATGGAAATAATAGTTTCAGCATAAACGCGTTTATAGGGAAAGAATAACGTTTTCACAACTGTATCCATCGTAAACCTTGTGGAGCAAAATCAGACGCCGAGCAACTCAGCATCTTACATTGGAGAATATGTTAAAACAATAACATGTGTATGTCCATTGCAAACAGTTTGGAGCCCGATCAGACACCAGATACAATGTAACCCGGCGTCTGACAAGATCCAAACTGTTTGCCACACATATTTAAATGAATCGTAACAAATTTCTAAAAATCCATATTTTCTAAATTTAATTTTATTGCTACATGTATGCGTGTGTTTGTGTTGTAACAGGAAAGAAAACGCATTCTCTTTGTATATGACACAATGATATCTGCCACCCAGATTAAAATGAAATCGTATTCAATTTTAAAACACACATTGTGTCGCATTTATTGCATTTGCGTTTAGTTTCACTGAACCCTGTCATCGTCAAATTTATCCTGAGGTTTTGACCCCATCACCGCACATTGTCATCTGCTTCAATCTTGTTGTCTGCAATATCGATTTAAAGTTATATTTACATGTAAGACAGTGTGACTGACGGAACTTCGAAACGAGTGTCAAACATTTAGGATCGCAATCAGAAACCGCGTTACGCGGCGTCTGAGCAAGATTCAAAATGTTTGCAAACGCGTTTTGATTACAGGGACAGTGACATGGTAAAAATGGATATGAATAACGTCTTTCCCACACTGTACATACAGTGGAGAAAACGTTATTCTTTCCCAATAAACGCGTTTACGCTAAAACTATTATTTGCAGTGCAAACAGTTTGGAGCCAGATCAGACGCCGGGTAACCCGGCGTCTGATCAGGCTCCAAACTGTTTGCCACCAAGATAAAGATGGATTATCAAAATTGTCCAAAAGTTGTACTTTTTCTACGTTTTAGTGCTTTGCATTTGCGTACGTTTGCGTTTAAACGGGAAAGAATAACAGATTATCCACTGTACATACATGTACTAGCGTTTCAATAATTTACCCAGTGTCTAGTAGGGTTAATTGAACCAAAAGGTCTCATTCATCGCCAAAACCTCAACTGGACATGTGGTGCGGTCTCCACTAAAGTCTATGCCATTTTTGACTATTAGGACTGCTTTTAAAATGTTGCAAAGTGACAAACAGTGCACGCCCTGGTCAGAGCACTCTTTCAGAAGTCCTACCATCCTGGTCTACATTGTTAGCATATGACAATTGGACTCTTCAAAGGTACACGGTTTGTAAAGGACGAGTATTTGTGTCGCTAGGGATCAATGAGTTTAACACTTTTATTACAGTGGAGAATCTGTTATTCTTTCCCGTTTAAACGCAAACGTACGCAAACGCAAAGCACTAAAACGTAGAAAAGAACAACTTTTGGCCAATTCTGATATTTCATGTTTATCATGGTGGCAAACAGTTTGGGCCTGATCAGACGCCGGGTTACCCGGCGTCTGATCTTGCTCCAAACTGTTTGCACTGGAAATAATAGTTTTAGCGTAAACGCGTTTATTGGGAAAGAATAACAGATTCTCCACTGTACATGTGTACCACTGTACATGTGTATACATACATGTACATATTTTATAGAGATTTATTATTACACTATCGATGATTTATCGTTATTTCTAAGTTAGATAAATATCATAATTTTTATACGTCACAGTTGATATCATCATTAGCAATGATATCACTTTTGCAGTGACGATATCATTTTTGTGACGTCATGTCACAATATCTTTTGTGACGTCGCCCGTAACCAATTAATTGTGTATGTTTTTTTAATGTAAAAACGTCATTAAAATGTATATAATAAATAGGATAATCAGTTATTCTGGATGGATATGCAAAATATATCATTTTCATATCAGTCAAAAGGAATTGATTACCCTCTATGTAGCTGTTTACATGTATTCTTACTTGCCAATTATGTGATTGGAATGAATTACAATTTGTTTAACGTTTTCATTCATTCTGACACCATACTCCGTCTTCTACTCTTTGCAAATATATCGTTTACTTTTACATCTAAATTTCAGAACAGTAGGAATTTTGACAAACAGTTTTGATTCTGATTTGTCAGCGTCTCATCTTGGTCCACACTGTTTGAAAATGTTATTGTTGTCGTTCTTGGCAGTATTTGGCAATCGTTTTGAAATTTTGTCATTCACAGTTACAATGTACATGTACTGCCTTAAATCTAACTTTGAAATGATATTGCAGACAACAAAATTAAACCTACGAAAATGTACAGTGCAGAAAACGCTAATTGTCCTTACATGTACCCCATTCCCCCATAAATACGCCTTTTTACACCTCTAATTTATTTCTGCACTAAAGAAATAGCTTCATTTTATACAATTATGAAAATTTATCATAAGAAATATTTTCTATTTTCTAGTACATGTAGATGTTAGCTTAAAGCAGGCTAAAAGTAAAAAAAACCTTTCAACCTGCTTTAAGTGGTCACCCGGCGTCTGATCAGGCTCCAAACTGTTTGTCACTCAGATCAACTTGAATCGTCAGAATTGTCTTAAAGTTGTACTTTTCTACGTTTTAGTGTTTTGCGTTTGCGTTAAGTTTGCGTTTAAACGGGAAAGAATAACGTTTTCTCCACTGTACAAATGTACATGATATGTTTTATTTCGGAAGAAAGGCAATCGCCTATCACACCACATACAAGAAAACATGTTAACAATACATGTAGTGGATAGTGTGGTAACTTTAACAGGAACACAAAAGATATTCGTGATAATTGAGTGCAATCATTTTAATACTTTCACTAATTTTAAACACATAAAAGATTTAAACATCTAAAATTTACTTTTTTTGTAAATTTGATAAAGTCATGCAGTGCATACATTATGTATACATATTATGAATACAGTGGAGATTACGTTATTCTTTCTTAGTCAACGGGTTTATGCTATTTGTAAAACTGCTACATGTATTTCCATTGCAAATAGTGACGAGCAAGATCAGACATATCCGGCGTCTGACCAGACTCCAAATAGTTTTGCCACACATTTAAGAAATACATCGTACATACTTTCAAGAAACTATAATTTTCTTCATTTTATTGAAATGTACATGCTTTTCGTATCGTTTAAACGGGACAAAATAAAGTCGTCGTCTGCAGTGTATTTAAATATAGTTATCATGTACAAGGTTGCCTTTCAAGAAACAGAAAAGAAAAGACAGAAAGGGGACAAAGATTCAGTTCCATGCAATTATTACTTTAATGTACAACAAAAGTAGTGCATAAAGCTCGTTTAGAAGCTTTTGCTGAAAGTTACATGTAAGCAATATTCATGTAAGAGGTGCCCTGAGTGTCTGTAGGGTACATGTAACCGTAGAATAGGTTTGTTACTGTGTCATTTAAAATTAGCCGTCAATAGCTGAGTTATCAAATACGACTTTGTAACCGGGTTTGTCTATTGTCAATTAAATTGCAGTGTTCGGTTTTAATTGCCGTAATCCCACTGCTTTGCTATTTAATCCTTTTGATGGTAGATTATCTAATATGTTTCCAAATAATGTGGACTGCTAAAAGAGTGTGTATAGATTGCAAATACCGTGTAGGTTATTGCGCGACAAGAGAATATAAGTTTGAAGAAATATCAACATGAAATCCACAAAGTTTGGGTCGTTAGTGTCTGATCAGGATGTTGTCTATAGGGATGGGTTATTTTATTTAAAGAACATCACCCCATGTTAACCCGTACCATGCTTAATTTTCAATTGAACTCTTCCGATTTCTGATAAATTTTTATTTCATATTTATGCTATAGGATGTGTTGCATCATATCAATATTTAATACGACCAAAAGTACATTCCCTGATCGGAGGGCTCCTTTAGGAGCCCTCCGATCTGGGTCTGTACTGTTGGTAAATTACGCTTTTATCCGATTTCATCACTATAAGGGTTAATTTAAGATATGGTTATCCTGAATGGTATTATTTCAACCCCTTTAGACAATGGTCGGTGTATATAGAAGACAATGCAGGTATATATTACAGTGGAGAATCTGTTATTCTTTCCCAATAAACGCGTTTACGCTAAAACTATTATTTGCAGTGCAAACAGTTTGGAGCCAGATCAGACACCGGGTAACCCGGCGTCTGATCAGGCTCCAAACTGTTTGCCACCAAGATAAAGAAGAATTATCAGAATTGTCCAAAAGTTGTTCTTTTCTACGTTTTAGTGCTTTGCGTTTGAGTACGTTTGCGTTTTAACGGGAAAGAATAACAGATTCTCCACTGTAGAAGCAAATTAAACCATACCCTGCTAAGTGAACATAATTAAAATTTACAAGTAGTTTGGATCTTGTTCAGACGCCGAGTACCTCGACGTCAGATCATGACCCAATCTTTTTTAAACTGATCTATTCTTTTCTAAAGCTAAATGGATACAAATTATGTTGTTGTGGTTTTAATAAAGTAGAATGAAATACAGACTAGAATTTTGAAGCAGACGACAATACAGAACGATTAATGATTTAACTATTATCATTCTGAATTGTCGTCTGCTCAATCTATATCGTCTGGAAAATAAAAAAATAAAAATTAGTGTGTATGCGTTTAAAACTCAAACAACGTAATATGAGTGACAAACAGTTTGGATCCACACCAGACGTCGCACACGGGGCGTCTTGTCTAGATCCAAATCGTTTGCAAATTTTAGCCAAGTCGCGCTTTGCAAGATAAGGATTAACCAATCGGCCGTGGCTTATGTATCATTGTATAAAGCAATAAACCATACGGTACTATAACCCGGTTAATGATTACGGATTGAAATAACCGTGTTTTATCCCCGACCCGTTTACATGAACATGTACTTCCATCATCATCATCTTCTGCTTAAATCATGAGTTTTGTTTAATGAAGTTTAGAAAGTTTGACTTTATGTGCATTGTGTACGACAGTCAAAATATTGGATCTTGATCAGACGCCCAGTTTCACAACGTCTGATCTGGACCCAATCTATTTGCAGTTTCTTGCTTAATGGGGTTTTGAACTGAAAGGGTAATTAAATTATTTAATTGAAACATGCACTCCAGTTTAAGAAGCACGTTGGTGTCTTTGCTGAATTCAAACACAGTACACTTTGGGAGGAAAGAAATGGTAAAATGGTTTTGCTTTTTAAAATAGAAACAGGGGCATGTTTTGTTAATCTAATTTAAACCCCTTTGTAAACATGCGACTCAAGTCGATAAAGCAAACTGATTTGATCATCATCCAAACTGTTTGGTAGTTGTTTCACTATTTCTTCCGTCAAATCTTCAAAAATGGCATTTGGCGTAACCTTGCAGACAAGGAAGTCTACAAGATGATAGTTTCGGTTAAATAAAGGATTAAATCAAACCATTAAACGTGGTAGTAAAAGGGTTAACTTGAATTGAAAACGGATGTTTCAACTATATCGTAACAAGCACGATCTAGTTTACTACTGTATTGATCCAGATCATTTGCCGTGTAAGACAGTGTGTAATTTGTCTCCAAACTGTTCAAAATAAGTGTCGATGTTTCTGTACAAACAAGAACTATTTTTGGCAGGCCACAACTTGTTGCAAAGGCTACATGTAACATACAAAATACTAATACTTAGCAGGAAAAGAGTTTAAAAAATACGACAATAATTAATACAATGAGGCTCACTTTTAACGAAGTTGGATAAAAGGAACTATCGGGTATAGTGAAACAGTTTCTTCTATCTCAACGATGGTTATTTCTTAAGAAATCAGACGATTCCAGTCTTCGTTATAAGTAAGCTTCACTTTACATATAGTAATGTATGCGACATTGCTAAAATTTGCAAACGCAGCATCTGATCAGAATCCAAAATGTTTGCCGCTCAAGTACAATGTACCATAAGATAGAATAGCTTTTAAATTATTTCTAAAGACGAGTGTGGACGAACAATGTGCCGCAGACGGTACTGCAGTAGGCGAAGGTTAACTAAGGTTCAAAGTGAAAGGTGAACATCCGTCATGCTTCCCTTTTCTGCCAATCACTTAACACCTCAATTTTCTGCAAGAGAGCCTAACCTTTGTATTACCATTCAGACAATAACTGTACAGTAGAACCTCTCTATTACAACCATTCAAAAGAAGGCTAATTGCCTGAAAAAAGGACAGGTGACAGCTTAAAGCAATGTGAAAGTGAAACAGAAAGCTCCTGTAGGAGCTTTCTGTTTCACTTTCTCATTGTTTTAAGCAGTCACCTGTCTTAAACAACTAATATTTGACACAATTTAGTGGTCGTAATAGAGAGGTTCTACTGTACATACAGTGGAGAAGACGTTATTCATTCCCGTTTATAAAAAAAAACTGGACGCACGCGCAATGCAATAAAATGTAGATAATTACGACTTTTGGAAATTGTTCACGATTTATTCTTTAATCAAGTGGCAAACAGTTTGGAGCCTGTTAAGACGCCGGGTTTCCAGGCGTCTTGTCTGTCGCCAAACTGTTTGCAGTGGAAATATTCATTTTAGGACAAGTGCGTTAATTGGGACATAATATCGTATTCTCAACTGTAAAACAATGGTATCAAATATCATCGGGTTTGTTTCCTTATGTTTTACACTGAACTTAAAATGTTGGCATCTGGAATGGCTTTAAACTGTTTGCAATGGAAATAATTGTATACACGTCTACTAGAAAAGGACTATAAGGAAAGAAGATGATAGGTCTGTAGTGAGAAGGTTAAGCAAACTTTGACAAGAACAAAAAGTGATAAATGTTCCTAGTCACTAACTGACATACTGAATTGGGAAAACCGCTCGTTTAGCTGTAGTCATCATTGACCCTGAATAGTCAGTTAGATGAGGGGACGTATGATGTATTGTTTTGTGCAACTACTGGACTACAGTGGAGAAAAACTAATTCTTTCCCAATAAACGCGTTTACGCTAAAAGTTTTATTTCCCATGCAAGCAGTTTGGAACCAGATCAGACGCCGGGTAACAATACATCTGATCAGGCTCCAAACTGTTTGTTATGCAGGTTTAAATCAACATTTAGAATTGTCAAAAATTGGACTTTTAGTACATTTTATTGCGATGTGTTTGCGTTTAAACGGGAAAGAATAACCCTTTCTCCACTTGTTTGACCATGATCAGACGCCAAGCTACGCGGCGTCTCATCAAGATCAAAACTGTTCGACATTTTTGCTTCATTCCAACTTTGAAAGAGTATATTGCAGACAAGAATATCAATACACACGATATTGTGGCGATAAAAGGGTTAAGGCAAGTAATAAAATTTGAATGTAAAATAGTTAAATTTCCGCGTTATTATTTCTGCTACAGTGTACAGGGACGCCGACAGTATTCTTAGTCTGTCAATGTCAATGAAACGAAACACGAACGCGATACAATAAAATGGAGATGTTTTTAAATTTCGGACAATTTCATTTTATCTAAATGGCAAACAGTATAGAGACTGATCAGATGCCAGACTACCTGATGTCTTATCTGGCTGAAAACTGTTTGCGGTGGAAATAATAGCTTTTGCTCAAACACGTTTATTTGGAAATTTAGGGTTTTCACTCACTGTAAAATAAAATCTATTTCTCGAATGATCAGTCAAATCAGTCAGGTCGGTTTTGAATCAGGTGACTGGTAAATGTAGTCCGGCTGAATGCCTGTGTCTATCTTACTGTCTTATTTTTTCTTTACACTGGACCTTTAAATAAATGAGTAAATAATCTGTTACACAATTATATTTAACCCTTTCATCCTTAAATTTGTCGTGAGGGTTTTACCCATTCACCTCCATATTGTAGTCGATCCTGATCAGACACCACGTTACTCGGCGTCTGATAAGGATCAAATAAATACGAAAGACTCAAGCATAAAACGCAACACAAACAATACACCCACCTCTCAAGCAGAACACACTCACAGTCAAAACTGTTTGCAAATGCGCTTAATGACGTCACTGAGAGTGAAAGGGTTAACGCATACGATATTGAAAACAGTGGAAGCAGGCGATAAATATTGGCGTTGAAAATGTAAAAACATGTGTGCAAAACGATTGGAAAATTGAATACATCAATACGTTTAATTCACAATTTTTATGGTAACATTTAATGATCCGGATCACATTCCGTGTATTTTGTGTGTCTCGTAATGACAAAATAACAAGGTCCATAAGTATCAGCCAATTAATCCAATTAAGACTGGATATTACGATGAACTTTCCAAGTGTGCTTGCTGTGATATTTTATTATAAATCGTGATACACGTTCTATGACAGAACGTTCTGTATGAAACGGCAAACCGTGACACCCTTGCGTGACGTCGCATTAGGCAGCTTCTCATCGGGGTCAACACTTCTTTCTATTACCCATTGTCCTTCTTGGTACATTGTAGATACTAGATTTAAAGGGATAAACTTTTATCATGAAATTTGCGAATTGACTCGTATTTGCGAACAGTTTGGATCCGAGTCTGATTCCTACTAATTATGCGTACGATTTGAATCCAGCCTGTTTTATTCTCATATCGACATATTTTCGTTTAGCTGATGATACATGTATCCTAGCATGACAAGAGTAACAGTATTTGGGGATGACTATTCTTTTCCAATAAACGCAGTATTCTTAAACAGTTATTTATTTTGCAAATAATTTGGAGCCAGATTAAACGTCGATTTACCTGGCGTTTGATCAGGCTCAAAGATACATGTACATGTATGTAAATACTCAGGTTAAATTCAATAGGATGTCATTTTTATCCAATTCATTGCACTTTGCTTGCATACAGTAAACTCCGCTTATAACGATATTCAGGGGACCGTGGAATAAGTATCGTTACATCCGGATATCGTTACAAGCGATCTGGTGGGTCTTGACGACAGTATCCGAATTGTGTCCTATCCGAAACAATGGTTACTACATAGAGTTCTGCGCATTTTAAGACTAACGAAAAAAATACTATTCTGACCTGTTATAAACTTTAATGGTTGTTATCTCTTTGTTTCAACTGGCACAAATAAACTAATTGTGCAGGTAGTTCACGTTTTACAAATGATTTACGTACTGTCTTTCTAGTTGTTCATACATACTGGATAACGAAAGTAAACCGGAAATGAACATGGTTTAATCCAGACAGGGTTCTAAATTAAGCTCGCATACTCGCAAACTGCGAGTGGAATAAGAAAACTGCAAGAATTAAGTGACTTTTCCAGAAACTCGCAAAAAATGCGAGTAGCGTTTTTCGGACAGATAAACACAATACTACGCCTGGCAAATTATGCTCGGTTTATTCCGTAACATTTCGAGTGGCGGAAATGGACGAGTAGACCAGCGAGTACTTTTCGTAAGCCAATCGTAGCTTCTCGGGCAGTTTCAACCTCTCTTTTTTTTGTAAAATGACGCAATGACGGACTTTCCCAATTATCATTGGCTAATGAAACACGCACTGTGCTACTTCGGAGTTCCGATTTCTGCAAGTATGCGTGTAAACAATCGACAACCGAACCAGTTTGTTAAAGACGAGGCAATTTAGAACAAAATGTTTTCGTTATGTTTCTAAGTCCTTTATAGACCTGTCGAATTATCTGATATTATCGATACACAGGCATATCACAGGTCCGTTACATATAAGGATGAACGATCGTGTGGGCGATTGAATGAAAACAAAAAACAGAACGTGTAGTGATGAAGTTTATTCATCAAATATAAAATATGAATTCATGTAGAAATTGTGTCATATCAAAGCGATTTGATGAGATAACAAAACTTGGAAACTCTCATGTAACGGTAAGTACGCTCATAATTCGACTGATTACATGGTGCAGTGCACGCGCACTATTGTTTGTTTGAAACTTGTTAGCGATAGTTTTCACACATTTCCCGGGCTTGTCTTCGCACCTCTGCACAGGTGAAAATATCGTTACATACGATCAAACTGGAGATAGGGGACCGAAAAGTAACATCGTTACATCCAGATTATCTTAACAAGCGATATCGTTACAAACGGAGTTAGCGACATTGAATTAAATGGAAGGCTGGCAGGGACCGAAGGTTCTGTATCGTTACAAGCGATATATCGTTACATGCGATATCATTATAAGTGGAGTTTACTGTAGTTTGTTTTTTCGAAGACTAATGTCTTTTTCTTTGTATTTCTCAACTACATGTAAAGTTAATTTTGCAATAAGCAGCAACAAAAAGAAGATAAGTTATCAACCAATCTATTATCGCATGGGCCAGATTAATGTACATGTAGGACAAATGCAAATCTAGAAAACTCCGGCAATAATTTCTGTTTTACCTGTGTCCAACATTGGCCCTTTACTCCATAGGTACAGTGGAGAATATGTTATTCTTTCCCAATAAACGCGTTTGCGCTAAAACTATTATTTGCAGTGCAAACAGTTTGGAGCCAGATCAGACGCCGGGAAACCCGGCGTCTGATCAGGCTCCAAACTTGTGTGTGTTCCCGGCGTCTGATCAGGCTCCAAACTGTTTGCCACCAAGATAAACAAGAATTATCAGAATTGTCCAAAAGTTGTTCTTTTCTACGTTTTAGTGCTTTGCGTTTGCGTACGTTTGCGTTTAAACGGGAAAGAATAACAGATTCTCCACTGTACACATGTTTACCTTTAATTTACTCCTCCATTGAAGAGAATATATTCAACTGATACATTTATACTTATGTTTCATGAGAAATATCAAAAATGTTCTAGTAGATGTTAGCTTAAAGCAGAATGGAAGTACATACAGCATAATGTGGCTAAGGGCGGCGCATTTTGTCTTACCTTTATATGATTTAAGAGGTCACTTGTCTTCAAAACTATATAGTACAGTGGAGAATCTGTTATTCTTTCCCAATAAACGCGTTTGCGCTAAAACTATTATTTGCAGTGCAAACAGTTTGGAGCCAGATCAGACGCCGGGTAACCCGGCGTCTGATCAGGCTCCAAACTGTTTGCCACCAAGATGAACAAAAATTATCAGAATTGTCCAAAAGTTGTTCTTTTCTACGTTTTAGTGCTTTGCGTTTCGTTTCGTTTAAACGGGAAAGAATAACAGATTATCCACTGTACACATTTTTACCTTTAATTTACTCCTCCATTGAAGATAATAGATTCAACTGATACATTTATACAGTGGAGAATCTGTTATTCTTTCCCAATAAACGCGTTTACGCTAAAACTATTATTTCCAATACAAACAGTTTGGAGCCAGATCAGACGCCGGGTAACCCGGCGTCTGATCAGGCTCCAAACTGTTTGCCACCAAGATAAACATGAATTATCAGAATTGTCCAAACGTTGCACTTTTCTACGTTTTAGTGCTTTGCGTTTGCGTACGTTTGCGTTTAAACGGGAAAGAATAACAAATTCTCCACTGTACTTATGTTTCATGAGAAATATCAAAAGTGTTCTAGTAGATGTTAGCTTAAAGCAGAATGGAAGTACAGCATAATGTGGCTTAGGGCGGCGCATTTTGTCTTACCTTTATACATGTATGATTTAAAGAGGCTCGCAACCGGATTTAGCATTAAAAATGGTAATTTGTAAATATATGTCAAATGATTATATAAATGGGTAAGATTTAGTTTAGGATAATAAATTCTGTTAAGAAATGCATTTCCAAAAAAAAAAGAAGAAGCTCTGGTGGGATTCGAACCCGTGACCCTCCATTGCGGAGACAAACAAGAAAAATGAGGACACGCCTTTACCGCCTCGACCACGGACGCTCTCTATATATATGGTAGCGAATTAACGTACTTCACTGTTAACGCTTAATACTACATTATTCGGCTCCGGTTTATGTCAAAGCCCGTGTAGAGAAGCAACAACAACAGCAAAACCGTCAGCTGACGCTATCGAAAAACGATGGAATATATCTAAAAAAAAACTAAGATTCGGTGACGATTTTTGAGACTTTTTTTGGACTGATCATATTTTTTTAAAATGTCAGAAGCCAAATAATGCCACAAATTTGCTTTTATTTGAGTATTTTATTTTATTTTGACAAGTACACAATCCGGTTGCGAGTCGCTTTAAGAGGTCACTTGTCTTCAAAAGTAGTAACATGCTTTGCTGTCCTGTAATTGTCGCTTACATAAGAACTACACCTTTACTCCGTTGCCTGTTTCTTGCTTTGAAGACTTGTGACCTTTTAAACGAGGTTGAACGTAAAGCGGAATGAACTTTATGCGCATTTTACAATTTGCTACATGCAGGATACAGAACTATATTTCTTAAGGTTCATCAGAAAGCAAGTAAGGCGCATTTTGCCTTACTTGCAGTCTGATTTAAGTTCTGATACATATAAAGGATAAAGAAAGTCATGACTTATAAAGTGGAACAATTTTCTTCATTGAAAAGATAAATAAGGAGCATAACAAGGCGTATATATTGGGTAATGGGTTACAGGGAAGAAAACGTTGTTTTTTTCCAATACACGCGCTGTAACGCTGAAATATAATTTCCATTGCAAAAAGTTAAGAGCCAGACCAGACGCCGGGTAACCCGGCGCCTGATCAGGCTTCAAACTGTTTGCCACTCGGATCAACATGAATAGTCAGAACTGTCGATGTAATTTGCTCTATTTTAGTGGTTTACGTTTGCGTTTCATTTGCGTTTTAACGGGGAAAGAATAACGTTTTTTTCACTGTATGAGATATCTACGTTATTTCACTGAGTGCATGATCCCATAATACAACACTGACTGTATTGTCGATTGATTGTTCATTAGAGAGCCCAGCGTATAGGACGTCTACCCCGATTCCTCGCAGTGCTATAAGTTGCGTTTTACCTGTTCCGAACACCGTGGACTCAATTTATAAATAACTGGAGAATGGCTTGTGTTATTCTGTTGTTCTTATCGTAGAAGAATAGACGGACTGATATCATTATCACGGTACTTACAAAAAACAAATGAAGTATAGATCATAGGGGAGGTAATTCAACATCTGGTGTCGATTGAATCTTTATATCGGAGTTGTCTATCGTGTGAATGTATGTACATTGTACGTGTAATGTTAAGGATTGTTGGAAAATAAATTGGAGTGAATAATCAACAAGGATTCAATAAGTAAGTACATTTTAGCAGTTACAGTGTAGAAGACGTTATTTTTTCCAAGCAAATGCGATAACGCTAAAACTTTTATTTCCGATGCAAACAGTTTGAAGCCTGATCAGACACCGGGTAACCAAACTGTTTGTCACTCAAATTAGAAAAAATCGTGAGAAATTTCATAACGTTAAAACTTTTGGGATTTTAGTAGATTGCGATTGCGTTTCGTTTGTATTTTAAAGAGAAAGAAAATAGCTTCTCTACTGTACAGAGGAGAAGATATAAATAACCACCGTTTAAACAAAATTAACTGCAAACGCAAGGAAAACAAAATGTAGAAAATGACAGATTTTGGGAAATATTGTCGATTTCAATTTGTTTAAAATTCTGGGTGGCATATTTCTTTTACATGTACTACAAAACCCCTAATATGGAAAGAATAACGTATTTTCTATATACGTATAGGAATGTAGAAAACGTGAAAAACAAACCGTTATTCTTTCCTATTTAAACGCAAACGAAATATGGAAAGAATAACGTATTTTCTATATACGTATAGGAATATGGAAAACGTGAAAAACAAACCGTTATTCTTTCCTATTTAAACGCAAACGAAATATGGAAAGAATAACGTATTTTCTATATACGTATAGGAATATGGAAAACGTGAAAAACAAACCGTTATTCTTTCCTTTTTAAACGCAAACGAAATGCAAAAGCACTGCAATAAAATGGGGACAGTTAGACATTTCTGACTTTTATTTTTATTTAATGGCATATAGTTTGGATTCTGATCAGACGCCGGGTCACCGGTGTCAGCTATGGCTCCAAAATGTTTGATTTGGAAATGGTAGTTTTAGTGTAAACGCGTTTATTTGGGAAAGAATAACGTCTTCTTCACTGTAAGGGGATATTTCAAAAACTAAAATCTTTATCCCTGCATTAAACTCTAAAAGTTGTCGCTACATGTACATGTACACAATACAGTGGAGAATGTGTTATTATTTCCCGTTTAAACGAAACGAAACGCAAACGCAAAACACTTGAAAGTAGAAAAGTGCAACTTTTGGACAATTCTGATAAATTATGTTTATTTTGGTGGCAAACAGTTTGGAGCCTGATCAGACGCCGGGTTACCCGGCGTCTGATCTGGCTCCAAACTGTTTGCAATGGAAATAATAGTTTTAGCGTAAACGCGTTTATTGGGAAAGAATAACGTTTTCTCCACTATAATAACCCAGACTTTTTTTTCCAATCAGATTAACGTGAGTTGTAAAATTGTCAAAAAGTTGTCATTTATAACATTTTAATGCACTGCGTTTGTAACTGGAAAGAATAACGTCTTCTACACTGTAACAGTATGATTTTCTAGTTTGATTATTAAACTACATTAGTTTTCTTCTTATACATGTATGTACAATGATACATGTAACACCTTATTCAGTACATGTATTTGCAATGTAAATAATTGTTTTAGCGTAAACGCTTTACACAGTCTTAGGGAGGAATAATGTACTCCATTGTATTACATAACCAATTGCCGTACATGTAATTTCTCTTTTACACCGATATACATGTACACGTACAGTGGAAAAGACGTTATTCTTTCCCGTTTAAACACAACCGGAACGCAAACGCATCACAATAAATCGTAGAAAAGGAAAGCTTTTCGACAATTCTGACTTTTCATGTTAACCTGGGTGGCAAACACTTTGGAGCCTGATTAGACGATGGGTTACCCAACGTCTAATCTAGCTCAAATCTGTTTGCAATGAAAATAATAGTTTTAACGGAAGCGGTGTTTATTGGGAAAGAATACTGTAGTATCTCCCCTGTATACTTCAGCGAAATTTCAAATTTGTTTTTATATAATTATGTTTTAACCACGAAATTATACACACATGTGTGTATACATCAATTGTGTATTTTACTTATGAGCAAAACTAAACAAATTATCATTACGAGTGAAAGCAGCTTAATTCCTGACCGACGCCGTTTTACTCTACATTTGATCACATGGAACCGAATTGTTTTTAAAAGTCAACGTAGTTGCCATTGGTAATAAAAAGGTTGTGTAGATGTATCATATGTACATGTACATATTGTACGACCACAGGTGTAACTAAATGAAAATTGAGTAACACATTGAACCCTAGCGCCTAGTATAATCGTCGTACACAACAGTGTACCTTTAAAACGTACACTTGTCTTATGAAAACAGTGTAAACCCATCACAGAGGTCTCCATTTTGTATTATTGCATATTATTGCCAAAAAACCCGAAATAGGGAAAACGGAATAGGCTCGATTTGAAAATTGAACTGTACATTTTGAAGTGTCGTTGGTGAGTGAGTGAGTTAAAGACTTTATGGAATGGCCGAAAATCATATTGATGAAGAACATTTTTATCAGTGTAGATATAGGGTTTCTAAATGTATTCTGTCCAACCTATTCATTGTGAAACTGGAAGTAGGCAGTTAGACTAGCTACTAGTCTGATAAATATATTATTTTTTACAAATGTATTCTGTTTTTCAATGGTCTGTCATTGTGGCTTATTCCTGCTACAGAGTCCAGCACTGATTTATCTCTGAAATTGAAGATACAGTGGAGAATCTGTTATTCTTTCCCAATAAACGCGTTTACGCTAAAACTATTATTCCCAGTGCAAACAGTTTGGAGCCAGATCAGACGCCGGGTATCCCGGCGTCTGATCAGGCTCCAAACTGTTTGCCACCAAGATAAACAAGAATTATCAGAATTGTCCAAAAGTTGTTCTTTTCTATGTTTGAGTGCTTTGCGTTTGCGTACGTTTGCGTTTAAACGGGAAAGAATAACAGATTCTCCACTGTAGGAAAAGACAAGTCTGTATGGGGAAAAAGGGGGAAATAATAATTTTAATTGCAGAGACTGAAGCCAGTCTAGTAGGCAGTCTGCCTATTACTATTTGTTTAATAGGGTTCATTTATAGGGTTGCTTTACATGTATGTTACAGATAAACTATAGTCCACTGATGTATTTATAGGCTATTATTCTTTGATAAATAACGGGCCTGTATAATTACAGGTAACTACTGAATGCAGGATAAAAGTAAAACAGAAAGTCATTCAAGAGCTTTCTGTTTTACGCTTCTCCTGCATTACATGTAAGCAGATACATGTACTTGTATCATATGACGAATTTGTTATTATTGTATTCCGAGGCAGCTTCCTACAAGTGTAGCTGTAAAATGGCCTCAGGAAGACCATTGTTGTTTTATGAATGTATATTGTCTATAGTGTACGTGTTGGCAGGCTTTGAGTATTAGTATAATAGATCTAATATCTCGGGTATTTACCTCTAACTCGATTTGACATACAGTCAAAACTCCGATGGCTCGACTACGCTATACATTACTTAAATATTTAATGTTACATCGTTGGTAAACCTGTTTTTTAATTATGATAAATAAGTATGTTCAGATAAAGCAGCTTCGAGTAACATGTATCTAGTGTCTGATTTGGTTCCAAACTGTTTGCAATTAAGCAAATTGTTAAATTATAAATATCCGATTGAAGATTGATTCTATCAAATGAGTTCTCTCTTTAAATACATTCTATATTAAAAAAATTTATAAGTATATTATTATCATCATCATCATTTGTATTACAGTGGAGAAAACGTTATTATTTCCCAATAAACGCGTTTACCCTAAAACTATTATTTGCAGTGCAAACAGCTTGGAATCAGATCAGACGCCGGGTAACCCGGCGTCTGATCAGGCTCCAAACTGTTTGTCACTCAGATACAAATAGATAGAGAAAAGTGTCAAAAAGTGTTATTTCCTACATTTTAGTGTTTTGCGTTTGCGCTTCGTTTGCGTTTAAACGGGAAAGAATAAAGTTTTCTCCTCTGTATCAATATTATGAGCACATTTAAAACATGAAACCCCTACGCTTCAGGCTCAAGCAATCCTTCGGGTTTCAGAGGTTTCTGCTTTCCGGGTGTTTAGTACTAGTTCAAAAGAAGTTGAATTCTGCGTTACACGTAGATACAGTAGAGAAACCGTTATTCTTTCCCGTTTAAACGCAAACGAACGTTAAACGCATTGCAGTAAAATGACGAAAATGACAACCTTTTTTACAATTTTGATTATATAAATATGGATTACATTATACATGTATGTATGTGTATGCATGTGTATTGCAATGTTATGCCACTATTTTTCCAAAATAAAATCAATCAATCAATGTCTGGTTTCAAAGAGTTCAGGTTTTTAACCCTTTACTCTATAGCCTCTACTGTATTTAGTTTTGAATGCATACACGTACATGTATGGAGTACAGGTTAAAGGAAAATGGTATTTTCGAAGGTTATACTGTATATTTATTATTATGGCAATTGAGATTATTGCGTACATATTTCACCTATTGTTTATAGTTTCAACCGATCATACAGGTAAATAATGTCATGACGCATTATTGTATCAAGGCATATCTTCGTTAATGTGCAGTGTTTATGGGGTAACCGATCCACATCACACGTGGGATAGATCAATATGTAATCAAGGATTCTTAATGACGTTGATGATTATAAAACATGAACGAAACATGTATTCATTTTACAGTAGGGAAATATTCCTGGTGTTATCACTTAAATGAAACGAAACAAAGCACAAGTGCAGTGCCTTAAAACATAAAAATGACGGTTCCCTAAAGTTTTTCTTTTCATTTATAAAACAGTTCGGAGACCTTGCAAAAGCAAAGTAACCCGGTGTCTGATCTGATCTGACTCCAAGCTGTTGGCGATAAAGACCAGGGCCCGTCTTACGAAACGTACGACGACGACCATCGTCGTTAGTCAGATTCTAAGATTCTCAATTATTGTTTACTTCCCCCATCTAATGATAAAGGCTTATCTTGTGACATCCTTTTGGAATCATTTTGATAGACGATAATCATTCCAAAGAGATATCACAAAACCCATATCCTGTTTCTAGTATGGAAGATGCATGTAGCTGATCACCAAAAGCAGGTTGACCGTAAAGCAAAATGCGCCTTAAAGGGACTCGCAACCGGATGGTGTACTTGTCAAAATAAAATAAAATAGTCAAATAAAAGCAAATTTGTGGCATTATTTGGCTTCTGACATTAAAAAAATATGATCAGTCCAAAAAAAATCTCAAGAATCGTCACCGAATCTTAGATTTTTAGATATTTTCCATCGTTTTTCTATACCGACTAGTAGACGGTATAGTTGTTGTTGTTGCTTCTCTACACGGGCTCAGACATAAACACGAGCCGAATTACGAAGTTGTATGCACTTTCGATCGCTACACATTGAAATACGTTAAATCGATTCGAGATAAACGGATAGTTCCGTGGTCCATTGGTCTAAGCGGTTTCCCCTATTTTGCCTTCTGTCCGCCAATGCCGGGCCCCGGGTTCGAATCCCACCAGAGACCAATATTTTGTTTTATTGAAATACATTTTTTTAAACAGAATTTCTTATCCTAAACTAATTCTTTACCATTTATATAAGCGTTTGACACATATTTACAAATTACTATTTTTACTGCACCATCTGGTTGCGAGTCGCTTTAAGACGCATCCTGCTTTACGTTCAACCTTCTTTAAGCTGCATGTATCATCTGCTAGAATGTAGAACATATTTATGATGACACATATTCATGAATGTATTTTCTTCAGTGTAGGAATAAATCAAAGGCGTAAAAGGCCATATTATGGTGTAATTGGTTAAAAAAGAAGGGTAGGAAAGGGGACCAACGTTTTTGTCCGGTTTAGAGAGATTTCCGGTATTTTGAGGTTCCGGTTTAGAGGGATTTCATTGTACTCGTTCTTTTCAACCATTAACCTTGGCCTATATAAACAGTTTAAACCTAGATCAGGGGACTTCTTAAGGAGCTCCTTAATCTGGGACTGCACTGTTTTCTAGTTTCCCAATATATTATAAAACACCCTATACCATGTATACGTATCACGCAATTTGAAAATGGAAACTGGAATTGTCCATTTGAAGTTGGACGAATTAATACAAGGTCAACTATATATTTGTTGACACTCTAAGCGTAGTTTTAATAATTTCTGTTTTGTAGAAATATCTTATAACGAAAAACACTGAGAGTATGTAATCTTCATGTAGAAATTGTCTAAGTCAGAGATTTGCTTTTACACGGAATTGTGAAATCAATTATATAAAATGCAAGCCATATATGATAATCACGCTTACGCAAACCCTTTATGTGTCAACAGCAAAAGTTTGTACTCAGATCAGACGCCGAGTAACTCGGCGTCTGATCAGGGTACAAACTGTTTGCTACTATATCTATATACTTTTTCCGGAATCAAAATGGTCATAAAATGAAAATGTGTAAACAAGAAGACGAGAAATTTGAAGCAGACGATAATTAAGCGGGGAACGGGTTAAATCCAGGGCTGTCACTCAAACTGAAGCAGAATGAAAAGACAGTATTCGGTAATTAATTCTTGCAACCATCCGTATGTCGGTGCATGCCAATCAACCTATAGAAATCAATCAGACGGTTTTGGGTCTGATAAAATACGGCCATCTTCAATATCTGAAAACATGCGCGGATCCTGAGGCTCCAGACCCCCTACCCCTAGCAGCATGCGCACCCGGATAATCCTATGAAGCAGGAAGGAAAAAATTCTGAATTTATGTATGTTGCCACATAAAGTAGTGTAGACGTTATTCTTCCCTGTTTAATTAATTGAAATGTTAACACAATGCACGGAATTGTAGAAAATGACAAATTTCTTAAAAATATTGACGATTATTTTTAATGAGTGGCAAATAGTTCTGAGCCTGATAAGCCTTGCTAAAACGTTTATTTTAATTGCAAACAGTTTGGAGCCAGATCAGACGCCGGGTAACCCGGCGTCTGAACAGGCTCCAAACTGTTAGTCACCCAGAGTAATATGATTAGTTAGAATTGTCAAAATGTCATCAATTTCTACATTTTAGTGTGTTGCCTTTCGGTTGAATTTAAAGGTAAAGAATAACTTTTTCTCCACGGTGCGTCTTCTTCACTGTTTGTTATAAATCTCCTCGGTTTGACCCCCTCTGAAACAAATCTCTTGATCCGCTCGTGGAAATTCCTTATTCACATTTTATGCAATGTCACAGTAAGGATATATTCTACACTTGAAGATATATACACTTTCTCCTTTACTTTCATCATACTTTATGCATCGATCTGTCTTATGAGATACAATGGAGAAGACGTTATTCTTCCCGTTTAAACGTAAACGAAACGCAAAGACATAGCACTAAAACGTAGAAAAGATCAGTTTTTGACATTTCTTATAATTCATTTTAATCTGAGTGGCAAACAGTTTTGAGCCGGATCAGACGCCGGGTTACCCGACGTCTGATCTAGCTCCCAAACTGTTTGCAATGGAAATACATGTAATAGTTTTAGCGTAAAACCCTTTATTAGGAAAGAATAATGTCTTCTCCACTGTACTTGTAAGATAACAGTGTAGAACTTGATCGCTACTGATCTTGGTCTACACTGTTTTCGAAAAGTGTCAGTTGACGGTAATATCAAAATAATAGCCAACAGTTTGGATATGTTGAAAGTTCAGTAATTCGTTGTCAAACGCTTTTAAACAGAACTTAACACAAACACTAGTCAATGATGTGGAGAGCATTTTAGGATTTTGAAAATGTCAACGATTTATATCAATTTGATTGACAAACACTTTTGAACCTGGTCAGACGTCGGGTTACCCAGTATATTATTTGGTTACAAAGTGTTTGCAATGGGAAAATTGTTTAAGCACAAACGCGTTTATTGGGAAATAATGTTTTCTCGACTGTAGTATTGTACCTGTACACGTGCATTATGTCTAGAATCCACCTGTTCTGTGACATCAGCTGCCTAACTTGATCTACTTGATAACTACAGATACTTCAGACTTAAGGTAGTGCTCCCCTAACAATGTCGGTTCAACATCGGTGTATACAGTGGAGAATCTGTTATTCTTTCTCAATAAACGCGTTTACGCTAAAATTATTATTTGCAGTGCAAACAGTTTTGAGCCAGATCAGACGCCGGGTTACCCGGCGTCTGATCAGGCTCCAAACTGTTTACCACCAAGATAAACAAGAATTATCAGAATTGTCCAAAGGTTGTTCTTTTCTACGTTTTAGTGTTTTGCGTTTGCGTTTAAACGGGAAAGAATAACAGATTCTCCACTATATCGACAGACTACGCGGTAGACCGACCCGCCGTTCTCATTATCTGATGGTCCGTTCCGAATCAAACTTACATTGCCGCCTGACGGTACGACCCGAACTGCGTGTTGTAGGGTACCAATAGTTACCGACATTTGCCCCATTTCATTACGGGTGTACTATCTTAACAATGATGACTTGTGAAAATAAGTTTAACTTGTGAATTTGTTCATACAGTTGAGAAAACAGTATTCTTTCCCAATTAACGCGTTTACGCTAAAACTATTATTTCCATTGCGAACAATTTGGAGCCAGATCAGAGGTCGGGTTTCCCGGCGTCTGATCAGGTTCCAAACATTTTGCAAAGCAGACTAACATATTTAGTTAGACTTGTCAAATTGTCATCATTTTCTACATTTTAATATTTTTCGTTTGCGTTTCGTTTGCGTTTAAACGGGTAATAATAACGTTTTCTCCACTGTACATGTAAATCGTAATAAAATTTCTCCAAGTTTTGGGTAGAATATCAGGATTGCTCGTAAAATGTTGGGAGAGAATGTTGAAATGTGTTGCATGTACATGTACATGTAATTGCTTTATTTCTTGTACATGTACATTGAGCCTTGTTTTCACTTGGGAAAAAAGGTTAATCTTTCCAAATAAACGCGTTTATGATAGAACAATTATATTTCTATGGCAAGATCATACAGCTGGAAACCCGGCATCTGGTTACATGTAGGCATCCGAGTGTTTGCTACAGTGGAGAAAACGTTATTCTTTCCCAATAGATGCGTTTACGGTAAAACTATTATTTCAATTTCAAACAGTTTGGAGCCAGATCAGACGCCGGGTAACCCGGCGTCTGATCAGGCTTCAAACTGTTTGCCACTCAGATTACAATAAATAGTCAAATTGTCGAAAAGTTATATTTTTCTACGTTTTATTGCAATGCGTTTGCGTTTCGTTTGCGTTTGTAAAAATGGGACAGAATAACGTTTTTTACCACTGTATACGCATATTTCTAAATAAACATGTTCAACACTCTGTCATTCCTTATATTTTATTGCATTACAATTGCGTTTAGTTTCGTTTTAACGTTAAAAAGCATCTTCTCCATGGTAGGAAACCAATTGCCAAAGCTAAACGATCACCTATTTACATTAACCCTTTCGCCGCAAAATCAATTGTTAGGTTTTACCCCTTCACCGCCATATTGTGGTCTGCTTTAACTCTTTCCTCCCTGAAACTTTAAATGGACAATTCCAGTTTCCATTTTAGTCTAGTCCATTTTAGACTTTTAAGGGTTGTTTTTGTCAATGTTAGGCATTATGACAAACAGTGAAGACCCTGATCAGAGGGCTCCTTTCGGAGCCCTCTGATCCGGGTCTTCACTGTTTGCATAGGACATGTGTTCTATTCACATATACACTGTTTGAAAACCACGCCTATATGCGGGACTAGGGTTCAAAGAGTTAATAGTGTTGTCAGCAAGAACGTTTCAAATTTATATTTAAAGTAGTATGAAATGAGTGTCAAGTACTTTGGATCCTGATCAGACGCCACGTCTGATTTGAATCCAACCTGTTTGCAAAGTCGACTTTATGCAACGTCGACGTTGAAAGGGTTGAATACTAGAAATGACAGTATTTTGAAAACATTGATGTTATACATGTATATAAAACAAAAGAAAAAAAGATTGTATCATGCATCTTTGAGCCTGATCAGACGCCGAGTGATCCGGCGTCTTACAGTGGTTCCAAATTGTTCGCAAAGGACATATTTGCCTCTGCAAAACGCATTTGTGAAAGAACTCGTACATGTAACAGTTACTTAACTTTATCAATATAATTATGTGTTCTTGCTTCGGTATTTGCTTTACACGCACATCGAACTTGATCAGTATTTTTGGACGGTGATATCTTTGCTCTGGGGATAATGTTATCAGATACAGTGTAGGTTTTCCATAGAATGCTACCGACGGTTGAACTACCACAAAGGATTATTGGGTCGTGGTGTACTAACCGTATGTCATTGGACAATAAAAGATTAACATGTACACCTTAATGATTACTGAGCTATAATCACTAATCAAACTTCTTAACTCCTAGCGTAACAGAACAGAACAGACGAAAATGCTTTATTCTTAATAGTTTGAACGAAAGTAAACACAATGTAATAAAATGGATGGAACGGTAAGATCTTGAGAAGTGTGATCAATTATCTAGATATGGATGGACACCCGTTTGGAGCTTGATCAAACACATGGTTATGCAAGTTCTTATCATTCCAAAACTATTTGAAATTGATTTACAATGCTCCCTCACTACAACAACATCCTAT
Organism: Gari tellinella; assembly: GCA_922989275.2. NCBI lineage: Eukaryota > Metazoa > Mollusca > Bivalvia > Cardiida > Psammobiidae > Gari > Gari tellinella. The sequence continues at coordinate 57,194,659 of OV277866.1, forward strand.
GGGAGACAAAGACTGTATGTTTTGTTCGGAGGGAGTTGTTATAGAGAGGGAAAATTGATACCCTTAGACAGCTTAGAGTGCTGAAAAAGACGTGACTTACTGATCTAGGTTCTAACCGTTTGTCACTCGTACTCATGTTTCTCCTGTCAGAATGTTAAATACGAAATTTTGAAGAAATAATAGCAAACGAAACGTTTAAGCAAACGATATTGCAGCAGAGAAATCATTAGAAATAGTTATTTGGAAAACAGCGACATGCGTTGTTGTTCGGAGGGCCGTTGTAGGGAGGGAGCGCTGTACATGTTAAAGTACTAATGCATCTACATGTATTTGGAAGAGATTGATACCTTCTCAATTGTATGAGGAAGGCACACAGATTGTTCATCTGTATCTCTGGAGCGCTTCGATAGGAACTCAATGTTAACACTTTCACTCTCAATTACGCCTTAAAGCACGTTTGCAAACAGTTTGGGTCCTGATCAGACGCCGCGTTACTGATCAGGACCCAAACTGTTTGACACTCTTATCGATATTTATTAAGTCATTCAACCTTAAATCTAACTTTGAAACGAGTCGTGCAGACAACAATACTGAAGCAGACGACAATAAAGAGGGGAAGGGTTAAAACTCTTCCCAACCATTTGATCATGGAAGGGTTAAAGAGCATTAAACCAACAAGAAACCTGAAAAAGACCAATATAGCAAACCATGACCATGCAGAAGGCTTTTGCCCCCATTTAAACTAAACAAAACACAATTCAATCAAATGTAGAGAAAAACAATTTCTGAAAAGCATAAAAATTATTGTAACTTGAATGGCAAGTACATGTAGTTTAGAGTCTAATCAGAAACCGGGTTATCAGGCGTTTGATCTAGCTCCAAACTGTTTGCAATGACAGTGTCCATTTTAGCAAAAAATAGTTTATTGGGCAATACTAACGCCATTCCCTCTGTAACAAAGACATTTTTCATAATTTTTATAATAATGTCACTACTATGAACTCTTCATTTTTGGGAAATATCCAATGAAAGTACAGTCGAGCCTCTATATATCGAACTCACCTAAGTCGAGCTTTCATTTATTTCTACAGTTGACCTTTAACAATTCGAGCTCGAGTAGGCCAAACATATCACTCGTTGAAAGAAGTTAAAAGGCGTGCTTTAACTTTGAAATATTGGAATGTTTGAGTAAGCCAAGCATACATGTATCCGTCGTTGAAAGAAGTTGAAAGGCGTGTTTTAACTTTGAAGTATGGGAATGTTCGAGTAATTCATGCATATCCCTCGTTTAAAGAAGTTGAAAAGCGTACCTTAACTTTGAAATATGGGAATGTTCGATTTAACCCTTAAGGCCGCAGTCACATACATGTAAATACGGTTTACAAACAGTTTGGATCCACACTGTTTGATACTCGTATCCATATGTCTTAAGTCATACCATACAACAATGAATCTTACTTCGAAACGATTTTGCAGCCAACAATTTTGAAGCAGACGACAATAAAGCAGTGAAGGGGTAAAAAACTAACGAATAAATTTGGCTCCGAAAGGGTTACGCAGTTTGGATTAGAGTTCTTGAGGTTCGGCTCTTCAACACTGGTTTTATCTACTCCTGCATCTATCCTCTTACATACCAACTTGTCCTATATATAACCAGTAGCTAAAATAGAAAATACATCATTATTTCCCGTTTAAACGAGACTAAACGCAAACGCAATACAGTACATGTACAAGGTCCAAAATGGCTGGTCATTGAAAGTATTGGCGACGTGTTTCTATCTGTGTAGCAAACAGTTTGGAGCCATATCAGACGCCGGGTTACCCGGCGTCTGATATGTCTCCAGATCGTTTGGATCGTAAATAATCGTTAATAGCCCAAACGCGTTTATTGGGGAATAATAACTTCTTCTTCACTGTAGGTTATATATAACCGTACGTACAGTGGAAAACACGTTATTCTTTCCCAATAAACGCGTTTACGCTAAATATATTATTTCCACTGCAAATAGTTAGGAGCCAGATCAGACACCGGGTGACCCGGCGTCTGATCAGGCTCCAAACTGTTTGTCGTCAAGGTTAAACTCAACATTCAGAATTGTCAAAACATTGTCATTTTCTTTATTTATTGCGATGCGGTTGCGTTTAGTTTGCGTTTAAACTGGAAAGAATATAGTTTTCTCCACTGTAACAGGTAGATTACGAGATTTTACAATGACTGACGAACGTTAATGTTTCTCTTTGTTTTATTTGACTAGACACGCTGACTGATATAAATACATGTGTAAGATGCCTTAACCTTTACAACTTCAACCGAAAATCTGCTCGTATTTGCAGACAGTTTGGATTCCGTTCCGACGCCAAGTAACTCGGCGTCGGTTCAGGATCAAAACTGTTTGACACTGAGGTTTATGTTTCTGTATTTAAAACAGAAGTAATGTTAATTAAAAAGTGATACATGTAGTTTTGCACATTCCAACATTGATGTAAACAGTAAGAAAACATGATGGTTGTTAAATAGTAAATTGGTTTGTCATGACATTATCTTATAGCATTATTCCGATGATAGAGTTTAGGTTGTTGTAGAATGTACAGTTAAACCCCTCTATTACGTCCACTAAATTACTTTAATTATTAGAGGTTAAGAACAGGTGACTGCTTAAAGCAAGGTGACAGTAAAATAGAAAGCTCCTGTAGGAGCTTTCTATTTACTGTCACCTTGCTTTAAGCTGTCTTTTATACAACCAATAAACCTTATTTTTACTGGTCGTAATAGACATGGTTAACTGTATGTAGCTGAGAAGACAGCGTTCTGTTTTTCTTTTGTCCTGTCTTATGGTACATGTACAATGGAGAATCTGTTATTCTTTCCCGTTTAAACGCAAACGTACGCAAACGCAAAGCACTAAAAGGTGGAAAAGAACTTTTGGATCTGTTAATTCTTGTTTATCTTGGTGGCAAACAGTTTGGAGCCTGATCAGACGCCGGGTTACCCGGCGTCTGATCTGGCTCCAAACTGTTTGCACTGCAAATAATAGTTTTAGCGTAAACGCGTTTATTGGGAAAGAATAACACATTCTTCACTGTATCACATGAATTAAAGATGTTTTCTGTATGTTTTGACTTCCAGCCTGCCGCAATTTTGACCGTATGTTAGAAAAGTTCCATTTACCTTGGTTACTGGCAGATACAGTGGAGAAAACGTTTTTTTTCAGTTTCAAATGAAACTAAATGCATTATAATATTAAATGTAAAAAGAAAATAAATGTCAAAGTCCTGTTTCCGACTTGAAGGAGACAATGTTGGATTTGTTCAATTTACTCTCTCTTATCTGGAGCCCTGGTGAGCGAACTATTGGACCTACAATGTACATTTTGTATCTGTTTGATATTGACAATCCCGTTTTAGAAAGTCTAAATACTGCATTGCATTGCATTAGATTTGATTACATGTACATGTACTTCATTGCAAATGAGAAGTCAGCGCGGTTAATGAAATATGTTTGCATCATACATGTATATCTAGTTTGACCCTCATCTTTCTTCTGCATCTACTTGAAATAGGTCTTGTTACTCAGTTTACATATATTATTGAAAAGATATAGTTCGGTCGCAAAATGTGAGTCAAGTATAAACATATTAGTTTGCCACTATATACATGTATGTGTACAACACTATAGCACAAGTTCATAATCAAATTTAACAGAATACAAATATAAGAGCAAACGACTTGTACTCTTTACATGTACATGTACAGTGGAGAAAACGGTATTATTTCCCAATAAACGCGTTTACGCTAAAACTATTATTTCAATTGCAAACAGTTTGGGGTAGCCCGGCGTCTGATCAGGCTCCAAACTGTTTTCCACTCAGATTAAAATAAAAAGTCAAAATTGTTGAAAAGTTATCTGTTTCTGCATTATAGTGTTTTGAGTTTGCGTTTCATTTGCGTTTAAACGGGAAAGAATAAGGTGTTCTCCACTGTACACTGTTTGTTAAACTAGAATACTCGTTGCTAGGGTTGAATGTCTTAAATGGATTAACGGTTTCCAATGGATAGTATACTTTTACATGTACATGTAGCATACATTTACGCATTTATTGTGAAAGATGAAGTTCTCGTGCACTTAAGTGTGATAATAGTGCAGATGCATGTACATGTACATGTAAGTAGATTTGTAGCAAATGTACATTTAATGTGAAAAGATACTACTTGTTCGATTATGTCATTCGGAAAATATGTTACTCTTAAGAAACGTGTTACAGTAATTTACTATGGTACATGTTTCATTTTAATGGCGTCGTATAGTGGTGAAGATGCTTTTCTTTCCCGTTTAAATCAACGAAACGCAAACGCAATTAACTAAAATGTAAAAACTTTTAACAGATTGAAAATTCTCACGAGTTATTTCAATCTGAGTTGTAAACAGTTTGGAGCCTGATCAAACGTCGGGTTACCGGCGTCTGACCTAGCTCTAAACGGTTGAAATGTAATAATAGTTTAGCTTACACGCGTTTATTGGAAAAGAATAACGTATTCTCCATGGTAATAGATTAGCTAATTACATTTACATTAGTATAAAATGTGAATTTAATGTTATAATTGATTGCATTTTGCTTATGTCACTCGCAAAAGATGTTGCTGTTAAGAAACGTGTTACATGTACAATAAATTATTATATAACATGTTTCATTTTTATGGCTTTGTACATGTTTACATGTAATGGGCAAACAACGTAAAATCTAGTTTTAGCTTCCCTAAAAATCGATCTAATTGTCAGCATCATATGTAAGACAGAGGGCAGCTTAATGCAGATCAAAAGCATTCCAAAATGCTTCTATAGAGGACATAACTCGTGTATTGCATTAAACAGGCACCTACCATTTTACGACATTCAACCTTAGAAACGAAATTTCTCGTTTTTTGCCAAGAGTGTACATGTAAAGAGTACACTTGTCCTATGCAAAAGAAGTGTACGCACACCCAGATCAGAGGTCACCTACACGATATATGGTTAGATCAGCAAAAAGTACATGCAGTCAAAATTTGCACGTAAATGGAAATTTGAATTGTCCATTAATGTTTCAATGGTGAATGAGTTAAAGATCCCATCAGAAGACTGAGGCCTCATGGAAGATAGGAGGTACCAAATATGCTCAATCATTATTAAGTCTTTATTTTTCGTTATTATTATTATTATTATTATAGCCTTCGTTACAGTGGAGAAAACGTTAGTCTTTCCCGTTTAAACGCAAATGCATTGCAATAAAACATAGAAAAGGTAATTTCCGTCAATTCTGACTATTTTATTTTAATCTGAGTGGCAAACAGTTTGGAGTCTGATCAGACGCCGAGTTACCCGGTGTCTGATCTGGCTCCAAATTGTTTGCAAAGGGAAATATTAGTTTAAGCGTTTCCCCCACTGTAGGAGGTACACATGAACCAAATATGCTCCCTCATTATATTCTAAGTCTTTATTTTAGTTAGTATTATTATAGCCTACGTTATAATGTACACGTAAGTTATACAGTTGCCGATACATGCATTTTCCTCATATTTTTCGCACTGCGTCTTCGTACAGTTTCGTTAAACGGGAAAAGACCACAGTGGAGAAAGCGTTATTCTTTCCCAATAAACGCGTTAACGCTAATACTATTATTACATATTTACAATCGCCCCATTCAATTCCATTGACAAAAAGTGTGTTCATTTCATATAAACACCAATTTTCGAGAGGGCGGGACTTGTGGAAAAGTTTCGAAGGGGAGGCGGGGCATATGCAGTTTTCATTCGCGAATTAATATTTGGAACTTGGGGCAGCAAACATTTTTGCGGATTTTTTCAAAATTTGTTCTCAACCGATCTATGCCTTCCTACTAGTGGAAACCATGATTCCCGCCCGACTAATATTCTTCTTTATAAATGAGATAAATTGCAAGAAAATTGACATAAGAATCTACCTTATAAACAGCGGCCTATATCTGCGTTTCTTTATGACAATAAAACCCCGATATATTTATCCTACTTTAAAATTACGTCACTTCTAATGACGTCATAAATCGGCATTTTTCGCGCCAAACTGTCAAGTTGTTGACAATGGAACTTATGTTTTCTGCTTTCGAATGTACACAGATTTAGTAAATCGGTCATGGCTGTTCCTTATAGGTTACACATTATTCGTGTTATCGACCTCTAATATGGATTAAACATACATGCGTACTGACAAAATGTTCATTTAATGTTAGAAATTACAGCAAATATATTGTAAATATAAGAAATGAACTGATTTTTTCGGCGTTCAAGCGAACTGAACGACAGAAAATTATCGGCAAATTTACCATGAATCGCTAGCGCGATTCATGGTATTTGCCGAAATTTTCTGTCGTTCATTTGGCTTGAACGCCGAAAAAATCAGTTCATTTCTTAAATATATAGGCGGGTGGTCAATGCTTGTTCTAATTGATTGGTTACAGGCGGGTGATCAGTGCCTGTCGATAAGATCCCAAATCTCCGTTAAACGGATAACTGAAGCACCAATCGCAACATCTCTGGTATAATCGTTTATTAACGCGTTTAAACGGGTTAAGATCGTTAGGCGTTAACCGTTCGTTAAGCGTTCGTTAACCGTTCACTATGCGTTTCTTACGCATAGATTAACGCGTAAATGGGTAGGAATATCTTAATGGTTATCATACTGAACTGTTGTTCGCTACAAATATAACGTCTATGGAAAAATACTCATAACCATATTTTTAGATTTTGTTTTTTTAATCTTAAGAAAAGCTGAATATGATTGACAATCAGTTTGGAATCAGATCGGATTCCTAGTACAATGTAAGCTGTTTGCAACTGTTAGACAAATCGCGCTTACCATGGCAAGAGTTAGACCACTTGTGTGTTATACATATTGACATAGTTTCTACAAAAACACACAACCTGTCATAACAAGAAACGATATATGACAAATGCGATACTTCTAATAGGCTCCGTGTAATCACTTGACTGATATCTTACGCCCAAATTCTTGGATCATACCAGTTGGGGAATACAGAAAAAAATCTCTGTTATAACCGCTTAGTCACTTATATTTAATTATATTAATTATTTGGTGTTTAAGGCAGGTGGTTCCTCGAAGCTGAAAGCTGAACTCCAGATAAAGTTAAACTGAAATCCGGGATTATCCCCAGTAGGAGCTGTATGTTTTAGTTTCATCTTGTTTCAATGTGGTCAAATCGGCATTTCGCGCCAAACTGTCAAAATTGTTGATCTTAGAATGTAAACGATGGAACTTATTGTTTTGCTTTCGAATGTACGCAGCTTCAGTAATTCGGTCATGGCTGTTCCTGATAGGGTACACATTATTCGTTTTTTCAACCTCTGATATGGATTAAACATACATGTACTTACAAATTGCTAATCTATTATTAGAAATTACAGCAAATACCTTGTAATTATAAGAAATGAACATATTTTTACAACGTTCAAGCGAAATGAACGACAGAAAGTTATCGGAAATTTCATGGTAAATTTCCGATAACTTTCTGTCGTACATTTCGCTTGAACGCCGCAAAAAAGAAATTCATTTCTTAAATGTAGCCCTTCGTATTGAAGGTCGTAATAGGTGGGGGTTACAGTGCGTTTTTACAATGTATGAAACTTGCGCTACATGTACGTATTTTCAAGACTAGGCAACTTTGGAAAGATTAATGCCTAATGTCAAGCAAGTAACGCTGTCTGATCTAGACCCAAATCGTTTGAAAGTGTTACATTTGAACATATTTTTTTAATTTAATTCGTACAATGGTGACGCCATTGCCTCATTTCTAAAGTTTCTCTGGCCTGCCAGTTAATATTGTATCGGTGTCTTTTCTGCGGCCAAATTATCCCACTTGTCTGTGGCATGTCTTTGAAATGAGATGTGTGTTTTGGAACATTTATTTATACGCCTTTGATGTTTTAACGCTCATTAACACCCAGCTGTATTCCTCACCAGAATAACACCCCCGATTTAGATACACCAAACTAATTTTCTTTAGCCCTTTACAAGATGATAGCGATTTTACTACACTATATTGCGGCACATTGCGACGTCTGATCATGATCTAAACTGTCTGATCCACGTGTTTAGGTTTCTTAATAAAATGGCATTAAAATTAAATTTCAAAAATGATTGCAGACGACAACTGTGAGTGTAACGTCAATTAACATTGTATATAACAGGCGAAAGTTGAATCTTTTTGTAGCTGTTTTATCGTCTGCTTAAAAGTTGCAGGTATATGTTTAAAATTCATTTTGTTTTTTAAATGTTTTGCTGAAGAACAATGTTTACGAGTGAAACAGTTTGCGTCATTTGGATCTTGATCCAAACTGGTTGCAGATATCCCAGGGAACGACATCGGCAGTTAGGGAGTTACATGTACATGTAACCATATTCACTCTAAAATACAGTCTGCTCGTATAGTGTCGTCTGGGAACTAATTGATTTCACATTAAATTAAATTCGCAATTGAGGACATGTCGATGTTTTTCAACCAGTTTGAGACCTGATAAGTTTGTAAATTAATGCAAACCCAGCTTAGCAGTATGGAGGTTAACCATTAAACCCTTTACCTCATACCCCGTTTCTAGTATTAGCTAATAGACATGTACATGTAGATGACTACGTAGAGGCGCATTCTGCTTTACCTTCAGCTTACTTTAAGGTAGCATCTGCTAGATAGAATATATAGAATATTTCTTATGATATATATTAATAAACTTATCAATTGGAAACTTTATTTTCCTCAGTGGAGGAATTAATTAAAAATCTGAAATGCGTATCTATGAAGCAATTGGTTAGCTTTGATTACTTGGAGATTTTCCCAGGAACTTTTATTTTTATGTTTTGCTTTCTAAACAAGATTTCCTGCATTCAAACTGAGTGTAAATTGAACCATTTGCCGATTTCGATTCTATTGACACCTGGCCTATTACTTGCATCTTTATACTGACAGAATTCCAAGTTTACAACCCAATGTTTGTGTGTGTTCTACTTTTAGATTTTATGGACATTGACCCTAAATATTGATACGAGTTTCAAAAAGCGTGGATCCTTATCAGACGCCGAGTTACTCGGCGTCTGATACATGTACATGTATGGTTTCAAGCTGTCGGCAAATGTCAGTTCATCAGAGGCAAGGAAGAGGAGATATTAATGAACGAACAGGTGTTGATCAAAGTTAATATATTGATTTCATCAGAAAGTAAATTAGCAAAAACTGTAGACCAAGAAAAAACGCACCGAACACACACACGCATGTCTAAGTAAATTGCTGATATATTATACTACATATTTGTATTTAATAAATATAACTTAGTTGCAACGAATAAACGACTTGGCTGGGCAAAGTAAGGTGGCGTTATTTTGTCTCAGACTACAATAACTACAATAGTGTTTAAAATTCATATAGTTTTCTACATTTTAGTACATTGCGTTTCCGTTCCGTTAAGCCTTTTTTCCAATGCCACAAATGCAAAATATTCATATAATAATAATAATACTATATAAAAGCAGCTAACAGGTTAAAGGAAGATGGCAGTAAGACCGAATGCTCATTAACAAGAGAACTTTCTGATTTACTTTTATTTTGATTGAAGCAGCCTATATTCAATATAAGAAAAAGGTTATGGGGTAGTGGGTTAAACTTAAACGAAACGCATTCATATAGTACTAAAACGTAGAAAATGTCCGTTTTTAGAAATTTCTTATCACTCATGAAAATTTGAGTCGCAAACGGTTTAGAGCCTGATCAGACGCCGGATTGGAGCCTGTTATGGCTCCAAACTGTTTGCATACTAGGAACTATTATTTTAGCATAAATATATTCAATTGGAAACGATATATAAAGTATTCTCCACTTTAACAGTTTACATGTAATGTAAGATGCAAGTAAGGCAGACAACTCCTACATGTACATGTATGCTTTACTTAGATCTTACTGGAATCAATCATTTGTATTGCACGCCATGAATGCATATTCAATTGTGGTTTCTGTATGGAAGAGTAATGCATCCGTATCGCTCAGAAAATGGGGCAATAAACTTGCAAAATGTATTCTTACACCATAATTTGAATATTAGTCTTACATTGTAGAAGACGGGGTTTTTGTGTTTCCAGGCTTACAGTATATTTTTAAAAACAAAAATATATTATATACATATACATGTATCAGTGAAACCCCTCTAAACCGGACATGTGTGGGGATAACAAAAATGTCCGTTTTAAAGGGGTTTGCGGTTTAGATGGGTTTTGACTTGTATCTAGTATGGAAGATATAGCTGACCACTTAAAGCTATCATCTGCTAGAATGTACAAACTATTTTTTTCAGTGTAAGCATAAACCAAGGACGTAAAAAAGCGTATTTATGGTGTAATGGGTTAAAATAAAGAAGGTTTGGAACGGGGACCAAAGCTTTTGTCTGGTTTAGAGAGAATTCCTGTATTTAGAGGTTCCGGTTTAGAGGGGTTTCACAGTATATAAATTAATCTTATTACTTATCTTACTCTGAGTGGCAAACATTTTGAATCATTATCAGATGCTGGTTTACCAGGCGTCCGATTTGGCTCCAAACTGCTTGCAATGGAGATAAGTGTTTAAGTATAAACGCGTGTATTGGCAAAGAATAACGTCTTCTCCACTGTACGTTTAAATATTGGCCTTAACACAGTTCCCACTGACTGTACATCATTTGTAAACGCCAAGGCAACAGACTCACCTGTCTGTATATCATGATATTAATGTAATAATTAGCCAAAACAATTGGTAAAAAATCTGTCAGACACACTAACGGCTATCTGTAGTGCGATTGAAAGACAGTCCGTCTTCGTTAACAGTTGCGAAGTCGTTGTTCTTTCACAATAAACGCGTTTATTTTAACTATTTCCTCTGTGCAAACAGATAAGAGCCAGATCAGACGCCGGGTAACGCGGCTTCTTGTCAGGGTTCAAACTTTTGCCACTCAGATAAACATGAATTGTCAGAATTGGCGAAAAACTGTCATCTTTTCTACATTGACTAGACACGCTGGCTGATAAACAGTAATAAATACGCTATTCCTACTCACTTTCAGCGTTTCTTACGCGTTTCTTACGCATTTATTATCCGTTTCGTTAAACGGGTTTCCTAGCCGTTTCTTTACGCGTTTCTTTACGCGTTTAAAAGAGCCCGGGTGTCGGTCTTAATTTTCTAAAGAATACTCCTGAAATATTGACTCGGGTCATTCACAAAGTGAGCAAAACATCAAATATTCCGACATTTCATGCGGTAAGTAAAGATTGCAGTCGTTACCGTAGCGGCGAGTCCAATGCAAGTCTGTCGCGACGGGTGGTTTGTTGATTTATGGGTCTGGTGTTACTAATCGGATTAGTGGGTTTTTCATCGATAAGATCCGAAATCTCCGCGTGAAACGCACCAATCGCAACATCTCTGGTATAATCGTTTATTTACGCGTTTAAACGCGTTAAATTCGTTAGGCGTTTAAGCGTTCGTTAAGCGTTCGTTAACCCTTCACTATGCGTTTCTTACACATAGATTAACGCTTAAATGGGTCGGAATAGCGTATTTACCACTGTAATTGGTTAAGGAGCCCTCTAGCCAGGGTCGGCAATGTTTGTTTTACTTTTAGCTTTCTGCATTATTTTCTAACAGTAACTTATAAACTTAACATAAATTGACTGTTTCTAAAAATTGACATAGTCATAACTATGAAAAATGCATCATAAAGATGGTTAAATAATTTTGCAGTATCCGATGCTACGAAATAATTATGGTAAAGTCGTGAGAAAATTCATTCATCGTGTTACACTATAATAATAATAATAATAATAATAATAACGTCTTTATTTACTGAGGCTACACATTTAGGCAAGCCCAAACTTCCATGTGGGCCTCGACTAATAAGTAAAAGAATGGCATACGCTTTATATGAAAGTAATGCAAAAACATCTTACATGCGATTTCTGCTTGGATTTCATGTTTTTAAATGCCAACAGCCCTTAACACGGAAAGCAAGCATGTTTTGAGTTAACCTTTTGAACCATCGTCAGGTATATGTGTTCTTTTCAAACAATGTACGCATGGGGAGTGCAGACGTCCTATGCAACAGTCAAGACCGAGGTCAAAGGGTTCATAAGAAAAAAAACCTATATAGTCAAAAATGTACCAGACGAAATTGGAAACTGGAATTGTTCATTTGAAGTATCAGGGAAAATAGGGTGTAAAAGTGGGACTTTTCTGTATACGAACAAGTTACATGCAGTTACCTCCCTTAGCACTAACGTTATTTCAAGTATCGTTTTGTTAGACTTGTTCGGTGTGTGTGACAACCACATTCAATGTCGTCAGGATTTATGGCGATATCCCGCTGAACAACAAAAGCTCTGTACACTTCAACATTCACCAACAGCGGGTGACAAACTACAGCCAAACCTTGATACCTCGAAATTTCTTAAATCGACCTAACCAGTATCTCTACAATTGAATTTTATCTATCGTGAGCTCACTTAATCAAACATATCCGTATTTCAAAGTTAAAAACGTGGCATAGCCACGTTTTTAACTTTGTAATACGGGTATGTTGACTTAAGTGAGATTGAGATATCGGAGAGTCTACTGTAAGTTACATGTAGTTGTGCAAGTGTGCAAAAAGGTGGGTCCCAGATTCTTCTTTCGTATGTTATCGCCTTATCGGCTTCTCGCATACAGACACTCTCTCAAGGCACAGTAAATTCTGCATTAAACAAATGATTTAAGCAATATTAAACCGGGTATATTTATAAGTATAGCCCATGTCGTTTAATGCAGGGAAAACGTAACACAGACAGCTATTAAAGGAGCCTTCTGCATTACCTTTGTCCTGAAATACGCTCAAACCTCCCTATAGAAAGGAAGTATCTTTTTTGTTAAAGCTTGGTTATGGGAGGTAGTGATGTTGTGTTGCCGCATCTTTCTTCGCAAAACCTGATTGATTTTCCAGAAGTAAGATATCTTGTATTGCGTGTAAGTAAACGCATCATATCCACTAAAATAATATTGCAAATAAATTATGATTTTGTTGATATATATCTTTTACTTGTATCAAGTCAAGGCACACACTAACAAACAGTTACGAAACTTTTCTTGTTCTTCAATAATCGTATATGTATCTATGCTGAACCCTTAAATCCAATGCAGAAAGTGTGGAGCCAAATCAGACACCGAACCATTTGGTGACTCGCCAGGTTCCAAACTTTTGGGCATCGGTATCTATCTGCATGGATTTTTAACTTAAAAAACAATAGTGAATACAGTTCGAAATTGTTTTTGCCCTCAAATTAAGTTAGAATTCAATATAATTTTAATTATAAAATTAAAATAATAAATTATTGAAAGTAAAGTTTCTTACATCTAAACACTGAAACTGATCGTTGGTTCGACGTGTTGATGACAGTTCGTATAACGTACAGTCAACCCATATTGAGCGGACATTTAAAATTTGAGTCCGACCAGTTTCCAAATTGTTTTCCACTCAGATGGAAACAACTCGCCAGACTTTAGAAACTTGACTTTTTCTTAATTTTATTGAATTTCAGTTGAGTTAAGTTTAATTTAAACAGGTAAATATAACATCTTCTCTACTGTAGGTTAAAGTAAGAGTGGAGCAAAAGTTATTCTTTCCCAATAAACGCGTTTACGCTCAAACTACTATTTCCAATAAAAAACCGTTTGGAGGCAGATCAGACGCCGGGTAACCCGGCGTCTGATCAGGCTCCAAACTGTTTGCCACTCAGCTTAATATCAATAACCAAAATTGTCAAAAAGTAGCTATTTTCTACATTTTAGTGTTTTCCATTTGCGTTTCATTTGCGTTTAAACGGGAAATAATAACGTTTTCTCCACTGTATCAATGCGTCGTCATATTGCCTTCAAAAACAAGTTTAAGTGTTTCTCAGGAAAAGCTAAATTGGGGTTTCCCATCAACCATAATCTTGACAGGTAGAATTGTGGCTGATGACTACCGGGGTGAGGGGAAAAGGAACATGCGCCGAGTATACTGTTACATGGGAAATGCGTAATGTTGAGCAGCCTAGGTACAGTGGAGAAAACGTTATTATTTCCTAATAAACGCGTTTACGCTAAAACTACGATTTCCAATACAAACCGTTTGTAGCCAGATCAGACGCCGGGTAGCCCGGCGTCTCATCCGGCTCCAAATAGTTTGCCGCTCAGCTTAATATCAATAACCAACATTGTCAAAAAGTAGTTGTTTTCTACATTTAAGTGTTTTGCGTTTCGGTTTCATTTGTGTTTAAACGGGAAAGAATACGTTTTCTCCACTATAAACGTCATTTGTAGTGGAGAAGATGTTATTCTTTCCAAATGAACTCGTTTTTGCTGAATAATTATATCTATTTAAAACAATTTTATGCCAGATCTGCGTCTGATTGGGCTCCAAACTCACGGTTTGCCACTTTAGATTAAAAGAAATCGTCAATATTTACAAAACATTTATGCATTTCGTTCGATACATTTAGAAATTTACTTCGGTTATCTGTACAGTGGAGAAGAGCTTCCCGTTTAAATGAAACGAAACACAAGCGCAATAAATAAATCTTATATGGTTCCCAACTGTTTGTAATGGAACAAAATCTGTTTTAAGCTTAAACGCCTTTCATGATTGCATTAAGAATAATGTCTTATTTACGGCATGTTGCAATTGTAATACAATTTAGAATGCAAACGGCTAAATGACCACTCCTCTCAACTTTATACTGTGTATCGCCTTTATTACATGCTTTAGAAATGGATTTTTATTGTCGCTTAAAACCTCCTTACGTTATTATTGTCCAATAAACACATTGTTGTGCTTATGCTAATATTTTCTATTGCTATTGCTAGGGGAAACACTGCGTCTGATCTGGCTGTAAACTGAATGCCATTCAGATCAAACGAGATCGGGAGAAGTTTCAAAGAGCTATAATTTTGCACCTTGAAATGAATTTCGTTTGTATGCCGTTTCGTTTAAACGGACAATAATGCCGTCTTCTCCATTGTATTTTTAAATCTGTATTTGATATTGCCTAAATTGCATGTTTCGGTAATTAATTGTTTAATCTCATTTTAAACTGCCATATGAAACGACTGATACATTGGAGAAGACATTAATTTTTCCCAATAAACGCGTTTGTGCTAAACAAGTATTATTTCAACTGCAACATGGTTTGAGCCAGATCAGACGTCGTTTAACCTCGCGTGTGACCAGGCTTTAAAATATTTGCTTCTCAGATAATAGTAAAACGTAAACATTCTTTAAAATGTGATTTTCTAAAGTTTATTGCATTGCGTTTGCGTTTACGTTGCGTTTAAACGGGCAAAGAATAACGTCTTCTCCACGGTACACGATTCAGCAATGGGTGCTTTATTGTCGTTTTAAACTGCCATATGAAACGGCTGATAATTGTAGTGTTAATTGAGAAGTTTTCTTTTAATTACTTCACCATAGAGTTGCTATCGACATTTCATTTCATTACGGCCATTAACCATTCTCCTGCCGAAATACCGTCTGCTTTTGCAATTGTCTTATATTTTGCAATCATTTTAGATCGAGAAGAGAGGCCGAGTAACTTTGCGTCTCATCTTGATCCAAGTTATGTGCAAATACTCACATTTAGGGTGCTTAAAGTTTACTTTAGTATTATATAGATTAGAATATTTCAATTACAAATTGTTTGGTATCTGTTACTATTTATTATGTGAGAATGATATACCGCTGTTCTGAAGTACAACGTCATAGACCTTTACGATCCTTTTTATCTCTAATAAACGCGCCTTTTAATACAAACCTTTGCTGCTAAAACGGTAAAACCTGTATCAAGTGGACACTATGGTTAACATCAGTTCGTTGTTGTTGGAATGTACATGTAGTTTGAAATTAATATCAGGCAGCATGCTTATAACATTTAAGATGAGTAAATACGCCTATAAATACCTCTAGACATTGCTACACTTAGAAAAGTAGTCTTTAACTAGGACGTTCTAGAGATAAATCATGGATGGTATTTCAAGTATAAAGGCTTAAA
This sequence comes from Gari tellinella, assembly GCA_922989275.2. NCBI lineage: Eukaryota > Metazoa > Mollusca > Bivalvia > Cardiida > Psammobiidae > Gari > Gari tellinella. The sequence goes on from OV277866.1 coordinate 57,210,752, forward strand.
GCAGGCACAAAGTACAGCTAAATGTAGCGGAGCAAATAACTGTAACAATCGTTCACTTTCTGAAACAAGCACCAACATTAGCACATCTACACATTTCGGTTCGCTCTAATGAAACAAAACCGTTAGCCATATAACATTAAAGACGATTGTCGCCATGGACTATTACAGAAATTTAGCATTTTGCAACGAAATCGCAAGCAAATTCTATTTCAATGCAATAGTCTGTGTTTCAAACAACGAGGTTTTGCAACAGAAACCCATTTGAGTATGTGTGCCGTTGTTGGTGCTAGTTTCCAGAAGTGAACTATTCTTCTTTGATGAACGACTATGTGCTCCACTAAGCAAACTGTTCCATCAGAGGCAATCTACTTTACGTTCAACCTCATTTTACTGATAAACTGTATTCGAACTATTGAAGCAGACTATGGGAAAAGGGTTAATACTTGCAATACATGTGCATGAACATGATTATGCATGTGCTTGTACTAGAAGACATCCATGGAAACCTTTCTGGACCTATGTATTATTATGAATGCCTTAATATCGTGTATTCAAAAGCGTAAGCTAATATTCTTGGTACCTAATGTAGTTTTCGTACTAGTGATTTAGTGCTTCTGAGTCAGAGAAAATGGAACCTTTTCCTATTCCTTGCCAAAACTAATTGCACTTGTACAGTGGAGAAAACGTTAAACGCAAACGAAACGCAAACGCAACACACTAAAATGTAGAAAATGATGACATTATGACAATTCTAACTAATCATGTTAGTCTGAGTGACAAACAGTTTGGAGCCTGATCAGACGCCGGGTACCCCGGCGTCTGATCAGGCTCCAATCTGTTTGCGATGGAAATAAACGGTTTGGCGTAATCTCGTTTATTGGGAAAGAATACCGTTTTCTCCATTGTACAATGGAGAAGACGGTTTTCTTTACTGTTTAAATTAAACTAAACGCAAACGCAATGAAATGTAAAGAATAACATTTTATCAAAATAGAGGACAGTTAATTTTATCCCAGTTGCAGACAATTTGGATTCTGGTTGGACGCCAGGCTACGCTGCGTCTGGTCTGACTCCAAAGTGTTTGTGGTGGAAATAGTTGCTTCATTTCCAAACTTTTTCATTGAACAATATTGTTTTATTACAAAATTATGTATCGGGAAATAATAACATAACGTCGTTGCCGCTCTACAATGACGCGTCTAGTGCATACATGCAGCTCTTAACCAATTCATGCCGAGTGGGTTCTTCAATGCATAAAAATTAACAATTATATTGGATTAGTTCATTTTTATGTTAGGTGTGCCTGGTCTAAAGTTCTCTTTTCGTTTTATTTAAGATTGAAATTCCTACATGTATCAGCAGAGAGTGTAGACTGATCAGACGCCGCTTAATCAGAGTCTTCACTGTTTGCCTATGTCCCTTTTTATGGGACGCTAGACCCAAATGGGTTAAGTACCCTCAGGGTTAATTGAGATAATTTTCAAACATAATTTGCTGTATTCATATGAATGAAATTTGAAATTAAATTCACAATTCGTTTGATTGGTTAATTGACAAAAGTAATGGAGTACTTGCCTTAGTTCACAATATTGGTAACTTTTAACACAAATAGACTACGCATACCCATTTATACAATATATCTAAATGAGTTTCGCCCTTGTTGTACAATATTTAGTAATGATATTTTATTGTAATTAATAAATGCATTACATTTACATGTACATACGTATACTGCTGTCTATGAATCTTAAAATCATTCCAAAATAGCAAACAATATAGACCCGAATGAGATTCTACTTTTAGCGGCGATTCATCTGGGCCTTCATGATTTTCCAACGTCTTTTTTGTATGAAACAATGAATTAAGAAGTTAAGCGTGGGGCGCTTTGTGATAAACCTCAATAAACCTCTTCTCGTGTACGTGACTCTGGTTTAACAATAAATAATTAATATACAGTGGAAAAGACGTTATTCTTATCCAACAAACACGTTTGTGGCAAACCAATTACACGCAGTTCTATTGCAAACAGTTTGAAGCCTGATCAGACGCCGGGTAACCCGGCGTCTGATCAGGCTCCAATCTGTTTGCAACTCAGATTTCAACGAACTGTCATCTAATCAATGAGCTGCTATTTCCTACATATTATTGCAGCACGTTTGCGTTCCGTTTCGTTTAAAAGGAAACGATTAACATCTTCTCCACTGTAGTAGTACTATTCGCAGATCTTTATAAGGAATGATTCAGTGTCGTCAGAAAGCATGAGAATACAGTAAAACTTATTTCAACCTGCCTACCTTTGAAAAAAGCACGTGACTGACTACTATAATACATGTAGGATAAAAGTAAAGAAAACATATATTGTAGAAACTTTCTGTTTTGCGTCTGTCTTGCATTAAGCTGCCAAATTCTTTACTTTAATAAAGAGGTCAGTGTTTTGAAATTATGCGACTCTCTAAAGACTGGCGACAGCTTAATGTAAGTAAAAGTAGGAATTTCTGTTTTACTTGTGTACTGCACTAGAGGCATTCTGCATTATATTTCTGCTGCATTAGGCCTTCACATTCCATTAAATACGGACACAACACAATTCCACCTAGTGTCGGCTTAACATTAGTTTGTCTGTCTCGCGTGCAAGGTGTAGTATTACTATTACCTTGGTACAGTGGAGAAAACGTTATTCTTTCCCAATAAACGCGTTTACGCTAAAACTATTATTTCTATTGCAAACAGTTTGGAGCCAGATCAGACGCCGGGTTACCCGGCGTCTGATCTGGCTCCAAACTGTTTGCCACCAAGATAAACATGAATTATCGAAATTATCCCAAAGTTGTACTTTTCTACGTTTTAGTGTTTTGGGTTTGCGTTTCGTTTCGTTTAAACGGGAAAGAATAACGTTTTCTCCACTGCATTTGTGGTGGAATTCATTCCAGGGTGTCTTGTCTACCTGTCTCGGTGCCATCACGTGAATCTCTCTTTAAGTTTTAACCCTTACTACAGTACAACCTGTGTTCATTGGCCATTTTTCAATTGTACATGTATTCAGAAACACTCATGATAACTGCTTGATACAGGGCGGCGAGGGTACTACGGAAAGCTTCCGTATTAGCTTTCAGATTCTGCATAACTTTCATCTTGATTAAGTCTTACATGTAACCAGCCAGTAAGGGTACATTGTTTCATCTCATCATAAGTACAGTGGAGAAAACGTTATTCTCTTCCAATAAGCGCGTTTACGCTAAAACGTTTATTTCCATTGTAAACAGTTTGGAGCCAGATCAGACGCCGGAAAACCCGGCGTCTGATCAGGCTCCAAACTGTTTGTAACTCAGACTAACATGCTTAGTTAGAATTGTCAAAATGTCATCCTTTTCTACATTTTAGTGTGTTGGGTTTGCGTTTCGTTTGCGTTTAAACGGGAAAGAATAACTTTTTCTCCACTGTATATTGAGTCGTCGCAAATATAGGGGTTACTGCACAATCTGTCTTTGTTAATTACATTCGTCCAAATTTAAGCTTGGAAGTCATCTATATTTCATTGATTTAGTTTCTTGCATTAAATGCCAATAAAGGTACACTATTAGTTCAGGTACATGTATACATGTAACAAGCAATGAAGACCTTGATTACATTCTATATAAATTAATATTCTGATCTAGGTCGAATGCAATGCAATACAATGTTGAATATATCAACCACTCTAAAATAATCATTATCGATTGATTTTAATCTGAGCGGTAAACAGTTTGAAACTTGATCAGACAGGTTACTCAGCTTCTGATCAGGCTCCGAACTGTTACAATCGAACATAATTGTTTATACATAAGCGTGTACATTAGGAAGGATTAACATCTGTTCCAATAAATCTTTCAATTGTTAAATATCTGCATGTTTATCATTTAATCCGAACCGAACGTTATACTATACATGTAAGCGATTCAAACATATTGTGTTTTACCTTTAGAGATTATTTGTTGTCAGGTCGCTTATGAAACTGGCCCTTTATACACCTATCTGATAAATCATCATTGAGAGTTGAAGTTCCCCCAAATAATTAAAGGAGTGGTTGAGGGGCTAGATTGAATAAACTCGTGACAAAAAGGTAGACAAGTAGGTTTCTTTATAATGTACAGTAAATCGTGTATTAGGCGACGATTCAGGAAAGAAGCGCGGAGACATAGGAGTTTTCTGTATTATTGTTTATCCTGCTTTAAGCAACAACATAAACTTGTCTACTTTACATGGCTCTTCTATTGAGTGATCGCTTAAAATAGATCAAATTATAAAGTGGGAAAGAGTTATTCTTTCCAAACTATATTTCATTTGTAATGCGTTTGCGTTTCGTTTGCGTTTAAACGGGAAAGAATAGCTTCTCCACTGTAAGAATGTTCTTAAGGTGTAATGACTGCCTTGATGGTACTTGTCGTTTTCCTTACTTTTAAATAAAACGAAACCATTACACGATTGTAGTATTTGGCACGTGCCTCTAATTATGTTACAGCAAAATGTCATGGCTTAGTGATTGGAAAGAGATAACCTCCATTTCGACTTTAAAAGAACCATGGAACTGTCAAGAAATAACTGTTATTAATTAAGATTAAAAAGTCACGAAAATCCTCACCAAAGCCGGATTATAGCTGTTTAAAAGAAAACAACTTCAATTTTACGAGCGCTTTAATAAAGTCAACAAAAATCGAAGTGTAATTAAAAATTCACTTTTTTTGTCAAGTGCCCTGATTTGAGAGGAACGGTGATAATTAGAATTGTAGTACTATTTGAACAAGGGGAGTGTCTAATTTTCGTGCTGCATAATGATACACGCTTAAACAAGAAGGCAAAAACACAATCTTGGCAGAAGCTTGCTTTGTCATCTTAGAAAAAGGAAGATGACACTTGAGGCACTGCTTAGCAGCTTGACCTGAAATCGTTTTCAACAGAGTACCTTTCTACTTTTTGCCAGTTTGCAACGGAGAAGACGTTATTCTTTCCTGTTTAAACGAAATGAAACGTAACCGCAATACAATGAAATGTAGGAAATAACAGGTTCTGAAAAGGTAGGACGATACTCCAATGTATAACAGTAATTTCTGCTAGAGTGGAGAAGACGTTATTTTTTCCCAAAAAACGCATTTACAGTGGATAATCTGTTATTCTTTCCCGTTTAAACGTAAACGTACGCAAACGCAAAGCACTAAAACGTAGAAAAGAACAACTTTTGGACAATTCTGATAATTCTTGTTTATCTTGGTGGCAAACAGTTTGGAGCCTGATCAGACGCCGGGTTACCCGGCGTCTGATCTGGCTCCAAACTGTTTGCACTGCAAATAATAGTTTTAGCGTAAACGCGTTTATTGGGAAAGAATAACAGATTCTCCACTGTACGATAAACAATTGTTTCCATTGCAAACAGGTTGAAGCCTGATCAGACGCCGGGTTAACCTCAGTCTCCAAACTGTTTGTCACTCAGATTAAAAGAAAATCCAAAAGGTTAAAAACTTATCATTTCTAACGGTTTTTATTAATTTGTTTGCATTTATTGCGTTTAAACGGGAAACAATAACGTCTTCTCCACTGTAACTGCAATTTCTGCTAAACGAAATGACACATGTACATGTAACTTTTACCTTGTGTTAAGCAGTCAGCCAAACTGTGGTTAATTGTTATAGTCTTTCTGTTTTAATTTTGTCCTATCTGTATAGGACATGTGTACTCTTTATACCTGTACAATATATGGACACTATTTATAAAGACGCAAAACATGGCCCTGTTGGGTCAGTTTGGCTAAGGAGTGATTGCTGAAGACAACTTTGATTGCATAGGACACCAAGAAAGTGGGGTTTCTACAAATTGGTACACAGTCAACAATATTGATGTAACATCTTCTACAGAACATTGATTATATAGTTGGCGAAGGTCCCACATAAGACAGGCATTTTTTGATATCTCTAAGTTGTACAGATTTGTTGGCAAACACAGGGATATTCCTCCTTTTAACGTCGGGTTGCGGTGACGGCTTTAATTTGTTGTACAGTGTACATGTATGTTGTTTGGTTTGAAGTTTATATGTTTCTATATAGTTTATGCCATGTCAGATTTAGTTTGATTAAGTTCTCCAGGCTCCAAACTGTTTGTCACTCAGATTAAAATAAATAGCCAGAATTGTAAAAACAGTTGTCCTTTTCTATATTTTAGCGATTTGCGTTTGCATTTCGTTTGCGTTTAAACGGGAAAGAATAGCGTTTTCTCCACTGTAACATCGTTTCTATTGATGTGAAGAATTCGGCCAATTTGTGACATATGGCGTTTACACAATTCTGATAACGTTTCATGTACAGTGGGGAAGCGTTAGTCGTTCCATTAAACGCGGTTGTCGGGAAAACATTTAGGCCCATAACATGCATTTTATGCAAACGAAATGGAATGCAATTTAGTACAATATTCCCTCCCTACAATAGCCTCGCAGCAACGAAACCCGCCTTTACTTGGAACAATTTCGTCTACTGTTTGTTTTATCAAATGTTTACGTATTTTGAGACAAGGGAACCAATCTATGAATGGCAAACAGTTTGAACCCAGATCAGACGCCGCGTTTCGCGGCGTCTGGTCTGGGTTCAAACTGTTTGCAAATGTACACCAAGTCGTACATGTATTCAGTATTCTAAGGATATTAATCAGTGGCATACATTGCAAACTGGAGCCTGATTTAGACGCCGATAATGATGATGGTGATGATACTAATGATATTAGTAATAACATAACTCATAACACTTAATAATAATAGTCATTGCAACAATGCTATTTATTAGTACATGTATCTTATATATTATCGTTAAGACTGCTTTACAAAAGTGTGAATGAAAATGGTTGTAATTATTATCAAGTGATACTGTTGTATATACTATAGAGTTATTCTACGAATAGACAATAACAATAATAGTATCAAGTATGGTGAAATATTAAATGTAACAGAGGGTTTACGAGTGTTGCAAAAAGTAGATTTGCAGGCATGCTAATATGTTTTCTAAAATTTAAATATCGTTTGAGTTTTATTCTCCAGATATCTACCCATAGATGTACATGTATCTTCAATATATTTTACAACAGTTATCTAAAACTCGGTCACAGCTTATTACAGGCTCGGTAATGATATCTGAATTCCTATGAGGAAACGGAAAATGCTATTACATGTATTGCAATCGTCCAGCGCGTGGCATGCTTAAGATTAATCTATATTCATAAAATACATCATTCCATACTTGACCTCAAAGTTGACCCAATTTGCAGGAATCCTTGAGAGATGTGTACGTTTGTATGTGATTGTATAGAGAAAACACTTGATACAGATGATATATGATTATTCATATTGCAAAAGCCGTACAACCAATATTTTCCGCTCAAACAGATATGTTTATAAATACATGTATGTGACACAATTAGGACGACGTTTTTCTTTTCCGTTTAAAAAAACAAAACCCAAAACCACTGTAATAACAATGAAGTATGACTGGCAAACAGTTTGGATCCTGATCAGACGCGGGGTAAGGTCTGATCTTGCCCGAAACTCAAGGGTTAGCAATGGACGTAACTATTTCCCCATTGTAAAACAATGCAGTTTGGAGCCAGATCAGGCACCAATTAACTAGGCATCTTGTCAGGCTCTAAAACTATTAGTCAGCGTTTTGAAGGAACTTTTATTGGGAAACATAACGCCTTTCTTACTACCGTATATTGGATTAGTCGAAAAAAAATTATCTTAGGGGTTCCTGATCTATTTTTTTCTGATCAGAGTTTACACTGTTTGCCTTTGTCCTTTAAATATAACCGTCGGCGCAAATGGTTTAAATGATAAATAGATTTATCTTAATATCATAGAGTATATTAGTGTTATAAGCTATAATCAATAATTCAGTTTTCTAATTGTGGAAAATTATCTATACTTGAAGGGGGTGGGATATTTAGGAAAGTGTATGTGTGGCCGTGTGGGCACAGTACATGTAACTACATGTATGACTGACAATCTCCTCATTATTGAGGGTCCGAAACCCGGTCTGGGTATATCGGACTTTCATGAAGCATCCCTGTGGCGTGTGGAAGTTCGGTTGTAGGGCTGCTGCATGATTTCCGATTTGTGTCCGAAATTTGTTTAAACTGAAAAGAATAAGCTATTCTCCAAACTAACTCTGGTCCGCGTGTCATTCTCAATCTGATTGGCGAGCATCCAATGGAATTTGTTATTGATTTGCGGAAAACTAACTTTGTTTGGTCAGTTTTGTCGTTTGCACCAGCGATGTCTGATGAAATAAAATGTTACGTGTATATTTATAGGAACTGTCAATGGCGATGCTCAATGTCAGAGATTGTTCCAGACATGCATATATAGTGGGTATGAAGTTATTTTGCATTGCTCTAAAACGTAAAAAGACAACTTTTCGGCGATTTTGACTTTTCATGTTAATCTGAGTGGCAAACAGTTTGGAGCCTGATCAGACACCGGGTTACCCGGTGTCTGATCTGGCTCCAAACTTTTTGCTGTTGAAATAATAGTTTTAGCGTAAACGCGTTTACAGGGAAAGAATAACGTTTTCTCAACTGTATAAAGTGAAGAAGTTAATTTGTCCCGTTTAAATGCAAACAAAACGCAAATACATTGCTCTAAAATGTAGGTTGCAATTTTTAAAAATTAACATTTTATTTTAATCTGAGTGGCAAACAGTTCGTAGCCAGATTTTCAGATCTGGCCCCAAACTATTTGCAATGGAAATGATAGTTTTAGGATGAACGATTTTATTGGGACATAATTATTATATTTTATTCATCCCTGAAACTTTTAATAGACAATGCCAATTTCAAAATACGTCTAGTCCATTTTTGACTATTTGGGGATGATTTTAACGATATATTTCAAAATGACAAACAGTGAAGACCCTGATCAGAGGGCTCCTTTACAGAATCTACACTGTTTGCATAGGGCAAGTGTAATCCTCACAGGTACCTTGTTTGTAAATGACGACTATACTCGTCGCTAGGGTTGAATGTATTAAAATGTAGAATGTTCTACAGACGACACTTCTCAAGCAGACGATATCATAATATACTTAGAGTTTTAAGTTGTAACCCCTTCACTGCCGTGACGTCATGAATTTAAAACAATTGTCGTCTGCTTTTAGTTGTCAAATTTAAATTTTAGGTAATTTGATTCAAGAAATATTGAAATGAGTATCAAACAGTTTGGATCCTGATCAGACGCCGCGTTAAGCGGCGTCTGATCAGGATCCAAGCTGTTTGCAAGTAACCATTGTACTCGGGGTAAGGCAGTGAATGGGTTAAACTTGGGGAATCCATGTGCTCACTAATGATGTTTCGTTCATGTTTAAGCCTCTATGGCTTTCTGAGAACGTTTAGAGAATTCCAAGAATACAATTTGTATTACAGTATATGTACATGCTATAGTAATATATTGTTAATTTGATACAGATTTCTCATTACACATGTTGCCTACAGTGGGGTATACATTATTATTTCCCAATAAAAGCGTTTATGCTATAATCATAATGTATATTTGCAAACAGTTAAGAGCCAGCTCTAACACATGGTACATGTACATGTAACCCGGTGTATGACTAGGTTCCAAAGTGTGTGTACATGTGACGCAGATTATATAATACTACATATAATGTACTATTATATTTGTAAACCATTTATATGTCCAACAACCTGTCATTTCCTACCTTTTACTGACTTGCATTTGTGTTCAGTGTCGTTTAAACGGGAAATAATAACATTTGGCTGTCTTTCTTTTTCTGTCCATCGCCCTCTCTCTCTCTCTCACTCCTTATCTCTATCTCTATGTCTCTCATTTTCTCTGTTTCTCTGTATGTTTGTCTGTATTGTGTATCAGCCTGTTACTCTTTCTCTCTCTGTCCCCTCTCTCTCTCTATTTTTCTCTCTATATATCTCTCTCTCTATGTCTCTCTCTGTCTCTCACTCTCTATCTCTCTCTCACTACATGTATCTCTCTCCCTCTCTCTCTGTATTGCTTCATGTCTGTCTGTATTTCTTGACATATAAATTTAATTACATTTTGACACTAAGAACATCTATGTTTGTTGACTTTTAGATTCCGTGCTGATGTTTAAGAGAAGGTTGACGAACAAGCTTACGTAGAATGCTTGGCATTCAAAGCCCGGTCTTAAAAGAAGATCATGAATCGTGATCATCAGGGCTGCCATTTCTCCGGACTTTTCCTAAATCTTCGGATTTTTTTCTTGCACATGATAGCTTAAAGCAGACTGAAATTAAAGCAGAATGCGCCTTTGCTTTACTTCCAGCCTACTTTAAGTAGTCACATGTCAACAAAACTAGAAACAGGCTATGTGGTAAAGGTACGATTCGTAAAATCGCACTTGAAAAATGCAAATTAGGAAATCTTATGATTTTTCATGCCAACTTATGGCAGCCCTGGATCATGTGACATTTAGGGCCCAGCCTGATCAACAAGTGCAGGTTATATGCTTGACATTAACAGTCAACTATACGTCATTGGATAATCAACTTGAATTTGTTTTGAAATCAATGGTTCCCTGCAAACGCGAATAAAAACAATTCTCGATAAAGAGCGAAATATAAATGTTTTCTGACAGCTAGTTCATTGGGGAGGCGGCACGTTCATGTTAACATTTTCCCACAACCGTGTTTCCATTTCAAAACCTGATGTTTATTGCCAACAGTTTTTAACTTATACGGTTCCTGTACTTTCTATTTCTTTTTGCATGCGTTTCATTTGATTGTAAACGGGAGAAAATAACGACTTCTCCACTGAAATTATTTAACACAAGCGCGTTTATTTACAGTGGAGAAAACGTTATTTTTTCCCAATAAACGCGTTTACGCTTAAACTATTATTTGCAGTGCAAAAGGTTTGGAGCCAGATCAGACGCCGGGTAACCCGGCGTCTGATCAGGCTCCAAACTGTTTGCCACCAAGATAAACATGAATTATCAGAATTGTCAAAAGGTTGTCATTTTCTACGTTTTAGTGTTTTGCGTTTGCGTACGTTTGCGTTTAAACGGGAAAGAAAAACGTTTTCTCCACTGTACATGTAGCAAATCTACCTGTAAGATATTTACCAAACTGTTTTATCTTATTTTTAGAAACAAACTAATATAATCGTCAATCATATTTTTACTTTTCAACCTTTAGGAATTTTTACATTAAATCGTTGGTCACAATGTTTAAATTATTTATACATCTGTATATTCCTGTATTCTAAAAGTTTAGTTACAAAATATTCATGTTGAGCATGTAATTCTGAACATCTACTGTTCAGTGTACTTTTAATATACAATAGTTAACCCTTTCATGATCAAATTATTCGGGAGATTTTAACCCTATACCGCTTTATTGCCGTCTGCTTCATTATTGTTGTCTGTAATTCACGTTTCAACGTTAAATTTAACGTTGTGTGACTTAACAAATGTCAATACGAGTGTCAAACAGTTTGGGTTCTGATCAGACGTCGCGGTACGCGGCATCTGAACATGACCAGAACTGTTTGCAAACGCGCTTTATGACGTCATTGAGAGTGAAAGGGTGCAGGAAATGGTCTCTTCAAGCATAACATTCGATTCAACCTCTTTTCAGTATATCAATGTATTGTGTCCATGTATAATGTTTGAAATAAATATAAGTTTTAACCAAAATATTTGAAACAATCAAGTGGAACAAATTGAAAAGGTGTTATTTCATTGGAAATAAACGATGTAATGCCGACACAATGTTCGTTGCAAATACTAAGGAGCTGGTAACCAACAGTGTATGCTCAGATTCCAAACTATTTGCCACTCAGATATAAATCGTCAGAATCTTTAAAAAGTTGCCGTTTTCTGTATTTTATTGTATTATGCTATGTTAGAAAAAAAATGTCATTTTCTCAGATGTAGCTGAGCTTAACGGTAATTATCAGTTCAACATGACGAAATACCCATTGACAAAATTCAGGAACAAATCGTGTAAAAACCAGTGATCTTAAATTTGCTTGAGGAACTTAATTCACCATGGAAACTACATGTACAGTATTACATCTATTGAACAACCAACAATTAAGAACTAAATTAAATGGATATCATTAAATGTAGATGACTGAATAACACAGGAACTAATGTAATACAGAAAGTTCCATATAAGTTATTATAGGTTATTTTGGTCCTGCATTGAGCGTTCACATGTCTTACATTGATACATATTTAAGGTATTGCTCTAGAGAGGCAGAATGGTACTATTCATTAGTTGATTCAGCATCGGCAGAACGCTTGACGAACTTACAAGCGTCTTAATACAGTGATTGGCAAATGTCACCAAGTGTAGATTTGATCTTAATCAGTATAAGGAATACATGTAACTGTTACAGAGGGAATACATGTACGTTCTCTTCCGTTCAATTCTTTGCATGCTTGTTTTTTTTTCATCTGCGACTGCTACTGTTCAAAACATAGAATTTCCGGCATTTTTGTTCAAAATAGGGTAACGCGGCGTCTCATCAGGAGATCAAACTGTTTGTAAAGAATATCAAGGTTTCGTGGTTAGAATGCTTCAGCAAATAGTTACATGTAAACGGAATGGAATATATGACGATCACGCCGTGTAATAAAATTTAGAAAAATACGATTACAACATGTACAGTGGAGAATCTGTTATTCTTTCCCAATAAACGCGTTTACGCTAAAACTATTAGTTGCAATGCAAACAGTTTGGAGCCAGATCAGACGCCGGGTAACCCGGCGTCTGATCAGGCTCCTAACTGTTTGGCACCAAGATAAACAAGAATTATCAGAATTGTCCAAACGTTGTTCTTTTCTACGTTTTAGTGCTTTGCGTTTGCGTACGTTTGCGTTTAAACGGGAAAGAATAACAGATTCTCCACTGTACTTAGAAAGAACGGCTGTTTATTTTCGATAGAGGATCAAACAGTTTGGAGACTGATCAAACATCGTGTAGCTGTTTCAGAACAGTATTAACCACAATCCTCTCGCAATATCGTTTGCTTTGAAGTTGTCTGCAAAATTTGTCAAAATAACGTTTATGTATTGTTTGATAGAAGAAACTTATAGAAGGGTATGTCAAACGTGTTCCAATTAAAACTGAAAATAAACAAAATCAACCATTGCAATAAAATGGTAATACACATGTAGAAGTGGAGAAAACGCTATTCTTTCCCAATAAACGCGCTTACGCTAAAACGTTTATTTCAATTACAAGCAGTTTGGAGCCAGGCTCCATACTGTTTGCCACTCAGATTCATATAAACAGCCTGAGTTGTCAGAAAAGTGTCGTTTTCGTCATTTTATTGCGATGCGTTTGCGTTTCGTTTGCGTTTAAACGGGAAAGAATAACGTTTTCTCCACTGTACAAGTAAAGACGCGATCGGCAGGATAAAGGTTCTAAGTATGTTACATGTACGGAGTAATCTGATTAAAGCTCAGCAATACGAACTCTCTGTACTTATTCTATCAACTACTTTCGAGATACATGTATTTACAGTAACTAATTCACACCTAAATAACTTAAAATTCTGGAATCCTAGCATACCATTTTCTTCACCATGGCAGTAAAATAGCATAAAACATTTGCGGGATGATGTTCTATTATTGGTGATAAAAATGACAATCTTCGTGGCCACAAATGTCTCGTAAACACATGAATTGAATTCCTCCTCCACAATTAATCTATTTTGTTTCAAACTGTCATCGGATTTTATTTTCTAAATTTAGTTTTGATAGAACTCCAAACACAATATATGTACAGTGGAGAATATGTTATTCTTTCCCGCATAAACGCAAACGAACCGCAAACGCAAAACACAACAACGTAGATAAGGACAACTTTTGAACAATTCTGATAATTTATGTTTATCTTGGTGGCAACCATTTTGGAGCCTGGTCAGTTAATTCTGGCTCCAAACTGTTTGCAATGAAAATACTAGTTTTAGCGTAAACACGTTTACATGTATTGGGAAAGAATAACGTTTTCTTCACTGTAAATGTGGGATTTTGGTCCTGCTCAGACACCGTGGTTCTTGGCGTCTGATCTGGATCAAATATGATTACAAATTCGTATAAAGATGAGTTAAGTACAAGAGGAGGTGAAACTCACTTTGGCATTCATTGACATACATATACATGTATAAAAAAGATATATCTTACAATTCAGTCACTTTAGAGTGTTATACAGTGGATAAAATGTGATTATTTCCCGTTTAAACGTACACAAAGCGCAAACGCAACCCACTTAAATGTAGAAAATTCTAAATAACCATGTAATCATGTTAGTCTGAGTTACAAACAGTTTGGAGTTAACTTGCGTCTGATCTGGCTCCGAACTGTTTGCAATGGAAATATTAGTTTTAAGTGAAATACAGTGGAGAAAACGTTATTATCTCCCAATGTAAACGATAACTTTTGATAGAGATCCAACGAATTAAGGTTGAGGACCCCTAATGAGATCGAGCTAATGTCGGTAAATCTGACACTCTACGGAAAGCGTTCGGCCATTCTCGTCAACTTTCGATCCGTTCCGAACTACATGTACTAAAACATAGGGGAAGGGTCAAAACTAATGTTGAGAGCACTTGTGACCCGACCCCATTTCCTTATGTATATGGAAATAAAATATGTTTAAACTAAACATAGTTCGGAACAGGTCGATAGTTGACGAGAATGTTCGATACATGTAGCTGTACATAGAGTACCAATATTTGTCCGATCTTATTAGGAGCCATCGACCTTAACTCGTTGAACCCTAGTCATGCATATATGCGTCATTTACAAAGAGCGTACATGTGAGAAATGCACTTGTCATAAACTATGCAAACAGTGTAGACCCTGATCAGAGTGCTCCTTAAGAAACCATCTGATCAGTGTTTACACTGTTTGTCATTTTGATATATATTGTTAAAATCAACCCTTAACAATTAAAATGGACTAGACTAAATTGAAAACTAGAATAAGCCATTTAGGTTTCAGGGAGTAAAGAGTTACAATGTAATGTACCAGACAGTCAGTGTGTGTCAAAACGAACTCGTGTTGTTGACAGTTTTAAACAATATTAGTAATTGTTAACTAAACATTTCAAAGTTTACCCGAAATAGCTGTACAGTTAGAACATTTCACTGCTACATTATCGTGTACCTAAAACTTTTCGTACAGATATTACATGTATCTGGAATGCATTAGTTTGCACTTTAGCTGAAAAACAATTTAATACGTGTAGATTAAACAGTTTTGCACTGATTTTGTTGTCTGGTCAAGATCAAATATATAACTGTAAACAGTACTCGTTACATGTAAGTCGGAACTAATTGCCATGCACCTACGTGTAACCTCTTCTCTGCCATGATGTCCAGTCCATACATGTAGCTTTCATTGCATCTGCTTTGAACAATTGAAGTGTGCTTTTTTTCTACAAATTTAGATTGTAGGTTATTTGACAATAGCAATATCGCAACGAGTGCCAATCAGTGTGTATCCTAATCAGACGCCACGTTGTGCGGCGTCTGGTCAGGATCAAGAACCATTGTACTCGGAGTAAGCCAATAGACGGATTGACTTGACCTTGCGACGATATTATATGTTGGTTCTTATTTGAATGGCAAACAGTTTGGCGCCTGATCAGACGCCGGATTACCCGGCGTCTGATCTGGCTGCAAACTGTTTGCAATTGGAATAATAGATTTAGCGTAAACGAGTTTATAAGAAATTATAACGTTTACTCCAGTATAGCTTTAAATTCGCAATGGATATTAACCAACCATTGATCCTCATCTAACCTTATACTTTCAGTCGAATATGAATTAGATAATTATTTAGTAAGAGGATATCCGATACGAGTATTATAATAAATGTTGTTCGAAATACAGAACATGGCAGTCCGCTGCTTTATCACATTGTTATTTAGACTAGCTACATTTGAATATACTATAGAGTGAGAATGTAAAGTATAATTAGTGCAGTAGATGTACATGTATGTGTTATGAATTATGTTTTACAATCGTCTCTACTGATGCCTTATTATGTTTGAATAAACTGTTTGACATGCATTCCAAATTGTGTAAGTCACAATATCTAAAACTTAAATTCTGCAATGTATCTACAGATACAAATGACGCCAATTGTTTAAATTCGATGACGTCATGGCAGTGAAGGAAAGGTTAAAACTTTTGAACGTATGGCATCTGTACTGGCTATAAATATGCCATTCACAGTGGTTTATAATGCAAGATAAAAATAAAGTTATGCTGTTATGTAATATGTTATACATGATCCAGCACAGATTTAACACATTTAATTCAGGATAGGAAAAAAGTACCCTGTATCGAAAAGGGGAAATTATAATTTATAATCTAATATTACATACATGTAGACTGAAGCCGGTAACGGGTTCACCAGTAATTGAAAATTACATATATACACAATGTAAGGTGTCATTTCAGTATAACATTGTCGGTCAAACTTCTCCTAAGCGACGAACATAATAATAATTATTTTAAGAAAGTATGAACATGTTTACAGACTGAAAACTGCTTAAATGCAAGGTGAAAGTATTGCAGAAAGCTCCTTTATGACCTTTCTGTATTACTTCCATCTTGTTTTAGTCACCAGTTACATAATGAGCCACAAAATTAATAGTTTTGAATGTCGCCGAAGACAGGTTTTACTATTTTACTATAACACCGCTTACACCGCTCCAAAAGGTCAGCAGAAGGGTAATTGTCCGTTTTATTAGCATAGGTATATTGCTAGTTTCAAAACGTTATTGACCTTGTGTTAATCCGCTATTACGCAAACAATAATAATTATTAATCCACAACATTAAGCCATTTAGATAATGCTTAGTGGCTATTTCGAAAGTTATTTCTCTTTTGTACGCACTTAGTCTATATACATACATGTACATGTATATATCAAAATCGGCGTGTGACAAGCATTGATTTCTCTCAGTCCTATATGTACATGTATGTTGGTTAAAATAGAATATAAAATGAATATTTTTGTTGCTTTTTGCTAAAGCAGTCTTTTTGAGAACTTAACCTCTTCTGGGTTTTGACCAATTTAACCCTAGCTATGAGTATACTGGTGTTTCTTCAACAAGCAGTGCTCTTTTGAATAGTGTGCGTACAGTGAAGACCCTAAACAGAAGACTCATGAATAAACCCTCTAAGCAGGGTTTGCTCTATTTTCTAGTTTGTTCTTTTATTATAATCATTTATATATATGTACATTCAAAAGTTAATCAGACTTAAATGAAAACCGGAGACTGTCCTTTTGAAGTTTCAAAGGTGAATGGTATTGACTATTCGCCGTCTGATCGGACTCCGCGTTATTGGACGCTCGTATCAATCTAGTGTTTTTAGCTTTATTTTAATTCTTTGATTCTTTAATTAAAAACAGCATGGCGGACAAGACTTTTAAAATAGACACTTCATGATGGCGGTAAACGTATATATAACCTTTTCCATATCTAGCATCAAGAAATGTACGATCGCGATTCAAAGTGTCGCTGTTTTTTACTTGTTTCTGTTTTCTAAAAAGACACAAAATCAGATTTTGAATTATATAGCAGACTACATTTTTCAGCAGACGATAATTCAGCATGACAAGCGTTAGGGTTAAACCATGAGCTTTGATCCAGGTTATAGCTATTTTGCAAGCTCTCGTAAACAAAGCCTTCGATAGGATT
Organism: Gari tellinella; assembly: GCA_922989275.2. NCBI lineage: Eukaryota > Metazoa > Mollusca > Bivalvia > Cardiida > Psammobiidae > Gari > Gari tellinella. The sequence continues at coordinate 57,228,479 of OV277866.1, forward strand.
AAACGTAATTCCATAAATGTAGCTATATTACAACCTACCGTGATCAACCAATCTAAAATCGAAAAAGTGCATATTTGTAAACAGGTGGCTACTTAATGCAGGACTAAAGTGATGCAGAACGCTCCTGAAGGAGCGTTCTGCATTACTTTAGTCCTGCATTAAGCAACCACCTGCTTTTGAATATTTGTATGAGATTTGTATGAGTGTCGTTGAAGAAACAGTTAACTGTATTTTCTCTTTCTGTCGTTTCAGACTGACGTGTTCCCAGTGGCGAAATTTCCCTCCGAAGCGAATTTACCTGTAAGTACCCTAACGTAGTTGAAACTGTCTGACATTGATTTCCAATAATGAACTCCCCCGCCTCCCCTCCTAGGGCATGTCCACTTTCACTTGAGGCATTTTCGTTAAAGTTATTAAATATTTAGCAAAGCGTGTACATTTAAAATCTGCAATGTGTACAGACTGTATTCCACCGTTTGGTATTGGTCTTGTCGTGACTATAGCCTAGGCCTTGTTAAACGTGTCGGTGTTGTTGAAGGGTTAAGTCTGTTTCTTACCTAAGTGTCGTCTTTTAGGCGTGATTTAATACACATATGTTACTTCGTTTTTTGAAGAGGGGGAAATGCTTGGATATTGATATCCACGGTAGCATTATATGTGTTGGCTGTCGAGTTGCGAAAATAAACCTTAGTTAAACCACAAACGCTTGTCATTGGGCTGTTATGTGCGAAGCTGGTAGTATTCTCCGGCACTTATTATGAGTCCATGAAGCTTTAAATAAAATACAGAGTTGTAAAAGAGTTGTGCGTGTATCAGATTTGTTGTGGAAATTAATAGGTATAAGCCGATACTGATTAATGTGGGAACGTGACACTGGTCTGTTTCAAGTGTATAATCACTTTCCTATTCACAGACAGCATCTTTGATCTACAAACGCGTAAGTACATGTTTTTCCATCGCAATTTATCAAAGCATTAAGTAGGCTGGCCGCTATTCTCATAAGCACGCAAATTGGCAAAACTAATTGCCACTAGTTCTGTTTCATGCTCTCCTATTAATTTACAGTGGAAAGACATTATACTTTTCCAATAAACGAGTTTATGTTGTAACTACTACACCCACTGCAAACAGTTTGGAGCCAGATCAGACGCCGGGTAACCCGGCGTCTGATCAGGCACCAAACTGTTTCCAATTCAGATTAAACATTGGAGCCATTTATTAAGATTTCAAGAAGACATTTTTTACACTTTATTGCATTGCGTTTCCGTTTAGTTGAAACCACGGAGGACTTAGGTAAGTCCTCCGTCGTTTAAACAGGAAATAATAAACTTTTACATGACTTGTATCACCTGTAATTAAATGTTTCGCACCCTGAAGTAAAGGGAAAACAAAGTTTTAAACGACTGAGGCTCTTTGGAATACAGAACAGAACAGAACATAATTATATTCGGATTTAAAAGTACAAAGTATGTCATCTCACATAGAAATACCCATGCAATAAATACAAATGTATCATCACAGTGGCGTATTTTTGACATAAGTTACAGTAATCCTTCCCGAAACCCATTGAATCTTAGTAAAGCACACACACGAACTTCACAGACAGTGTACCTGTGATTTGTACACTTGTCTCATGCACCAAGTGTATACGTCTGTCAGTTGTAAGCTACAGGAACTCTAGTATAGCAACTGTTGGGATATACACTGCTTGTTACTTTTGCAATATACTCTTAATTCAACCATTGATAGAATCGAGTGAGAGAGAAACACGACGACTAGATTAACTGAACTTGACTCATTTAATTAAAGTTTTAAGATACAATTACACTTCATATTGTCATAAGAGTAAACTACAAGAAGAAAAGAACAGATAAAATTAACCTTGCAATCAATGTAGATCAAGTTCACACGTTGCGCTGGACTCTGAAACATTTCAGATTGTCTTACAGGTATATGCATGTACTAATGGATAAGCCGTTATTGTTCCAAACAAACGCGTTTTTGCTAAAATATTTATTACTATTGCAACCAGTTGGAGCATGATCAGACGCCGGGTAAGCCGATGTCTGGTCGGGCTCGAAACTGTCTGCCACTCGCCTAGAAACAGAACTCGTGATAAATTCCACAATATGTCATTTGCTACACTGCATTGCCTGAAAGCGTTTCATTTCGTGTAAACTGCATCCACCATTGACAACAATTGTCGCATCATTAGCATGTCGTCCTAGTGACTTATTGTTGAAAATAGATAAAACTCTACGTTTTGACTTTTCATTAGCATCGTCTCTAGTTTCAAAACGATTCCATCGAGTACAGTAGAACTCCTCTATTACGAGCACTACAAAGAAGGCTTATTGTACATGTATGTATAAAAGACAGGTGAGCAATGTGGAAGTGAAATAGAAAAGTCCTGTAGGACCTTTCTGTTTAACTTTACCATTGCTTTAAGCTGTCACCTGTCTTACACGACTAATATTTGACACATTTAAGTGATACATGTAGTAATAGAGAGGTTCTACCGTAGTTACATTGTTCGTCGTAAGGATTAGTTGAGACACATATAGATGTTATGGAACTTGGAACGTGTCACTGGACATCCAGTATTCTGGCCCATAAATGATTAGCGTAACTATCTGATACTTTCACTCATTCAACCCTGAAAATAAAATGTTCCATTCCTGTGTTCAATGAAGTCTAATCCATGTATTACTATATTTAGGATGTTTTCAGCAATGTATTTCCAAATGACAACAGTGCAGACTCTGATCAGATGGCTTCTTTAGGAGTCCTTAGATATGGGTCAACACTGTTTTCACAGGACATAAGTACGCTTCATAGGTACACTGTTGTTAGAGGTATATGTATACTCGTTGATAGGGTTCAATGAGTTGTTTATCTACTTACTGGTACATGTAATTCTCGTATGAGTGACAACCAGTTTGGAGCCAGATCAGTCGCCGGGTTTACAATACAAATAACTGTTTTAGCCAAAACTCGTTTATTTGGGAAATAGGCACGTATTCTCCACTGCAATTAACCATTAATTATTTAATTATTTAGTACATGTAAAACTGATATATTGCTGTGACACTTGTTATTCGTAAATGCATAGTTGGTTGATACATGTACTTGCAACTAATTGTGTGGTCTATATGTCACTAGAATTAAGCAGCCATACTACGATGGAGTCAAGACGGTATTCGTTCGCAACAAATGCTAAAACAATAATATGTAATTAGTTCAGTTGCAAACAGTTTGGAGCCTGATCAGACGCCATGTAACCCGACATCTGATCAGACTCCAAACTGTGTGTCACTCATATTGCAATCAATGGTACATGTGAGTGTTTTCAAAACTCGATAAATGTAGCTTTACATGTATATATTTTATTGAAATGCGTTTGTGTTAAAATTTGCGTTTAACTTAAACAAATAACGTCCTCTCCATTGTAATATACCTGCAGTGGAGAAAACGTTATTCTTTCCCAATAAACGCGTTTACGCTAAAACTATTATTTTCATTGCAAACAGTTTGGAGCCTGATCAGACGCCAGGTAACCCGACATCTGACTCCAAACTGTTTGTCATTCATATTGCGATAAATGGTACATGTAAGTGATTTCAAGACTAGATAACTTTATATATTTTATTGAAGTGCGTTTGTGTTAAAGTTTTCGTTTAACCCATTTGTACCCACGATCCCATAAATTGGACATAGGCAAACAGTGTAGACTATGATCAGACGCCGCATTATGCGGCGTCTGATCATAGTCTACACTGTTTGTTGATAGGAATTTCAATATAAAACAAACTGAAAATGAAAATTTTGACCAGGCATGCCTGTGATAAAAAATGGACTAATCCAATATAAAACATGGAAGAATCCACTTGGCGCAAATGGGATAAGCTTAAAAGAACGACGTCTTCTCCATTGTATTATACCTAGCGACATACATGTACTACTGTACTTTCAAACATTATCATCAGTATTATCACATGTGATCTATATATCGCCAATCCCTTATATTAACAAAACAAATGTCATGCAACTTAGATCCTGACCAGTCACCTACGTTGTCTTTTCCGAGTTTCTCCGTTTGCCATTTTTGACAGGGTGTTTGCAAAAAAACTGTTCACTGATACAACACACATTTGTCTGGGGTATATTCTCGCGGTATTCGTTGCCTGAATTGTTGGGAGCGCAGAAGTCAGGGACCCTTCTCGCTTATTAATTAAAGCAACACATTTTCTTCCTCGGAAGATCGATGTGGCTCATTCATTTAAACCCAGTCGCGGACTCTTAAACACGTTGGGGTGAGAAAAAAACCAATTGGCGCGCGTTGTTATCTTTTTTCGCCAGACTCAAGGCGCCCTTTCACCAGCCGCTATGTAACCGAGTTACATTTGCATAATTACAGGAGATAAGACGTTATTCTTTCCAGTTTAAACGCAAATGAAACGCAAAAGAACCGTAATAAAATGTGATTTATTTTTATCTGAGTGGCAAACAGTTTGGAACCTGATCAGACGCCGGGGAATCCGGCGTCTGATCTGGCTCAAAACTGTTTGCAATTGAACTACGTTTTTAGCGTTATCGCGTTTATTGGTACAGTGGAGAATCTGTTATTCTTTCCCGTTTAAACGCAAACGTACGCAAACGCAAAGCACTAAAACGTAGAAAATAACAACTTTTGGACAATTCTGATAATTCATGTTTATCTTGGTGGCAAACAGTTTAGAGCCTGATCAGACGCCGGGTTACCCGGCGTCTGATCTGGCTCCAAACTGTTTGTATTGGAAATAATAGTTTTAGCGTAAACGCGTTTATTGGGAAAGAATAACAGATTCTCCACTGTAAAGAATAATGTCTTCTCTACTGTATCCCGACCTCTGTCATTGAAAACTATAGTTGCATTGCAATTAGTTTTGATCTAGATCAGACTCCGCGTATCTCGGCGTCTGATCTAGGTCAAAAGTATTTGACACTTCGGTATCGATTATATATCCGGTCAAGATTTCTGAAATCTAAATTTGAAACAAAAGTCGGTCAACAGCGTTCAATATTGATGCATGACGGTGAACCAGTTAAAACAGAAGACAAATTAGGTGATGAATAAGTTTATCCAGATCAAACACCAACACCTACAGTGGAGAATCTGTTATTCTTTCCCGTTTAAACGCAAACGTACGCAAACGCAAAGCACTAAAACGTAGAAAAGAACAACTTTTGGACAATTCTGATAATTCTTGTTTATCTTGGTGGCAAACAGTTTGGAGCCTGATCAGACGCCGGGTTACCCGGCGTCTGATCTGGCTCCAAACTGTTTGCACTGCAAATAATAGTTTTAGCGTAAACGCGTTTATTGGGAAAGAATAACAGATTCTCCACTGTAGTTCCTACATGTAAAGCCAGGGTCTGCACTGTGCGATCGCGAATTGTTAACAGTGAAAGAAAGGGCTGGGTGTTAAATTAGAATTAAATTAAACCAGACGACATAATTGAAGCAGCCGCTGTTTTCGTGTCGAGTAAGTGATGGGATTCCGCCGACATCCTAACAATTGGGGAACTTTTTTTTTACTTTGTCAGGTTAGATAGTTAGGTTAAACCCATTATCCCGCCAAAATATCGTCTGCTTTTACATTTTCGTGTGCAAATTGTGTATAGTTCAGATTTGTGCATTTGAGTACTGATAAAATCTGTAAAATAGTGACCAACAGTTTGGATCCGGATCAGACGTCGCGATATGCAGCATCTGATCTGCATTCATATTGTTTGCAATACCAGTTACATGTAACTCTTTCACTGCCAACAGCGCCAAACGGCGACTTTGCATAATAAATGTGAGAGTGTTCTGCTTTACATGTTTGTCATTTAACCTGTTTTATGTTATCTTCTATAGAAATATACAAGAAATATCTTTTGTGTGTTATATGTTCCGATATGCCTAGATGGAGACTGCCTTCCTTAGTGATCGCTTCAGTATATACATGTTACATAGCTACAACTTAAAATAACAACAACTTAAATATGAATATTTTATTGCAAACGACAATTGTTTTTATATAGCAAACGTTAAAACCATACATGTACAGTGGAGAAAACGTTATTCTTTCCCAGTAAACGCGTTTACGCTAAAACTATAAATTCCATTGCAAACAGATTGGAGCCAGATCAGACGCCGGGTAACCCGGCGTCTGAACAGGCTCCAAACTGTTTGCCACCAAGATAAAAATGAATTGTAAGAATTGTCCAAAGGTTGCATTTTTCTACGTTTTAGTGTTTTGCCTTTGCGTTTCGTTTCGTTTAATCGGGAAAGAATAACGTTTTCTCCACTGTACAGTGGGGAAGATGTTATTCTTTTTCGTTTAAAGGCAAACGAAACAAAACCGCATTGCAGTAAAACGAAGAAAATGGCATCATTTTTGGATATTTACGATTTATTTTAATTTGAGTGGCAGACAGTTTTAGAGCCTGATCAGACGCCGGGTTACCCGATAACTGCTCTGGCTACAAACTGTTTGTACTGAAATTAATAGTTTTAGCGTAAACGCGTTTATTAGGAAAGAATAATGTATTCCCCATTTTTACATAACAACATGTACAAATGATAATAACAACAACTAAAATATTAATAGTTTCTAGCAAACGACATTCTCATAGCGATAGACAAAACCATACTAGATGTAATAGTAGCAATTGAGTTTAACCCATTTTTCAGACAAGTTCAGTTTTTGTGCTATTTCAAATTTGTAATAACGTGTTACAATGTACGTGAATCAACTCTCTCGCCCCGAAACTTCAAATTAACAAATTCTGTTCTAATTCAACCCAGTCCAATTTGGACAATTAAGGTTTCGTTTATTACAGTAGTACAGTTCTGTACGATTAGTACAGACGCTGACAAGAGAGGCAAGGAATGAAATTGTTAATATATCTCACCAATTATGTAGTTACATGTAAAAAATTTGACCGTGATCCACATTATCTGCCTAATAAACGTCACAGTCCCTGAGGGTATGTTGTGTAACTATGGTACAGAATAGAAGACGTTATTATTTCCCCAATAAACACGTTAACGCTAAAACTATCATTTTCCAATGCAAACAAGTTTGACGCCTGATCAGACGCCGGGTAACCCGGCGTCTGATCAGGCGTCAAACTGTTTGCCACTCAGATTAAAATAAAAAGTCAGAATTTCTCTATTTTATTGCAAAGCGTTTGCGTTTCGTTTGCGTTTAAACGGGAAAGAATAACGTCTTCTCCACTGTATGAGGTGTAGCTATGGTAGCTGAATGAAGCAGACGGTAAGCTTTACAGCAGACGATAATTAGACACCACGATAAGCGTTAATTTGAGGATTTCAAATTGAAGTGTTTCTCTCACAACTTCTTCACCGTTAATTGATGGCTCCGTAACTCGTAATCTTCACTTACAAGTGGCAAGTATAGAAAGTAAGAAGGGGACGTATATTTACTGCTTGACGCCCTGACTTGACCTTATACCTTATACAACAGTGTTGGTTGATGTAGGGGAAAATGTCGTTTGCTATTTTATTTTCACGACTTTTTTCATTGGATATAAAGTTACATAATTCTATTAGGTTGACACTCATCAGAATATTAACTATCTGCTGTTAACAGTTTTAATCCCGATCAGACACCGCGTAACACGGCGTCTGATCTGAACACGCACTGTCTGTCACTCATTTCAATATTTCTTAAGTTAAACAAATAAAATTTGAGAAATAAAAGCAGACATCCATTCACGACAATTGTTTAAAATCGACACCGTCATGGTAGTTAAAGGTTGACCTTTAAGTAAGAATTTATTGCATACAGTTAGGATTCTGATCAGACACGGCGTATGATCAGGAATCAAACTGTTTGACACTGGTTGAAATCAGATTTACTTCCAAAACATTAGTGAAGATTACTTATTTCTATTTAATTAAAACACGTTTTATACTAAATCCTTTATGTATGTACTAATATATGGACACGGGCATATGGTACAGTGGAAAAGACGTTATTCTTTCCCAATAAATGCGTTTACGCTAAAACTATTATTTTCAAGGCAAACAGTTTGGAGCATACATGTATCAGACACCTTGGTAACCTGGCGTCTGGTCAGGCACCAAGCTGTTTGCCACTCAGATCAATATAAATGTTCAGAATTTCAAAAGAAATGGCAATTTTCTACATTTTATAGCAATGCGTTTGCGTTGGGGTTGCGTTTAACCAGGAAAGAATAACGTCCTCTCCACTGTACAATATAAAAAAAATTATAGGTCACAAATCATTCAACCCTAAAACAAGGTATACCGGTACGGTTATAAAACGAAGTTACTAATTTTGTTTATAACTATCAAACTAGATAATCGAACCCTTTCAAAGGACCAGGAATGTTAGCTTCTAAAGGTATTTGCAATAAAGTTAATCATATTTATGATTCTTTTTTAATCTTTTTTTAATTATGACTCTTTTGATTATTTTAGATTTTTGACAGCTGTATACCTTTTCAATTAACCCAATCGCGAACCATCTTACAGCGTCTTATTCAAAGTTGTGGCCTTAGAATAAACTTGTCTTCTGCAAAAATGCATTTAGTTTCTATGCAACTTTCGGCACGAGTGTCAAACAGAATGCACAGTGGTGAAATCGTTATTATTTCCTAATAAACGCGTTACATGTAACACTAAAAATGATGCAGTAGCTACAGGTAAACAGTCGTACAGTGGAGAAAACGTTATTCTTTCCCGTTTAAACGCAAACGAAACGCAAACGCATCGCAATAAAACGTAGTAAAGGATAAGTGTTCGGCAATTCTGACTATTAATTTTAATCTGAGTGGCAAACAGTTTGGAACCTGATCAGACGCCGGGTTACCCGGCGTCTGAGTTGACTCCAAATTGTTTGCAATGGAGATGGTTAAAGCAGACGATACAACTTTGCAGGGAAAGAGTTAACGTGCTTTTCATGCATTTTATATATACGAGAGAAATTTCACTCTTAAACTTATGCATGCCCTTCGTGAATTGAGAGTATACCTTCCTTTGCACACAGTGTATACCTTGATTATCCACCGGTTACGTGAACCTCGGCGTCTCATTTGGATAAAAATAGGTTTTACGAATCGAAGTAATCGCGGATGGATAAAGGGTTTGAGTTGAGTCTGAGATCGTTCTAAAGCATTTGATTGGTCAGATTGAAAATTCTTGAGAACGAGCACATATATTTTGTACTCTAAGTGTATATAGATGTACTTCAAATAGACGATAAAGTAAACATGAATTACAAGACAACAGTTCCATTTTCCAATATAGTCAAGTCCATTTGTGTCTATTTTGGATTGCATTTGATGTTGTATTGTAAAATTGAAAATAGTGCAGACCCTGACCAGATGACTCCTTTAGAAGCCGTCTGATCTGAAGCTACACTCTTTGCAAATGTCAAATGTACTCTTACATACATGTACGAGCGTATGTTAGGGCGGACAAAACTCTGCTAATTGCGTACTAAAGGTTAATGATTCTTATATCGTAGATGCATCTATATTAAAAGTGCATTCAATTAGTTAGACTGGCTGACAACGATCAAAGGTACAGTGGAGAAGAAGTTATTCCTTCCTATTTAAACGCAAACGCAATTCAACTAAATGCAGACAATAACAACATTTTAAAACCATTGAGAAGTAAACAGTTTAGAGTCTGATCAGACGCCGAGTACCTCGGCGTCTGATCAGGCTCAAACTGTTTGCAATGGATAATTATTTTAGCATAAACGCATTTACTTGAAAATTATAACGTTTCTCCACTGTTCTTGTAATACCTGATAGTATCTGTCAAGTTGTTAAAGAAATAACTGAACAGTATAAATGCAGGTACCGTGTGTTATACATGTGTAGGCACGTGGTCCCAGATGCAATAAATTGTAACGTTACGACTTTTTGCAAATAGTTACACTTTTGTTCCAGACTAGTCCCACAAATATAGGGCCTTATCTGGATCCCAAATTATTGGCGGCTGATCAGGATCCAAACTGTTTGATTCTCTTTTCAATATACATGTACCTTAGGTCAAAACTACCTAAATTTTAAATCTGAGAAATAGAAGCAGACGACAATTGTTTAAAATTGATGACGTCGTGGCAATGAAGGGGTTAAGAAACAACAATCTCATAGCATGCAATATGAGTTACTAGGGAGTTAACCGAATGCAGCTGTCGAGTGTATAACTGTTCTTATGCTGAATATGTCAAATGGCCATTCCACATTTGAAAGTTTATAAATGTTGATTTCTGGGAGGTTTTTTTCTTTTCTTTTTTTTTAAAAGAAAGAGAAATAAAGTGAAACGAACAATGCAGCCCCTGACCAGAGGGCTGCGTAAGGAGCGCGGCTTTGATATTGTTCTATAATGCTTTACAATAAACATAAATATGCTGCTTTCCAGCATGGAAATGGTTCCCATACACCGGCGTACTTGGGGCTGGAGTATAGGGGCCCTTGATGTTAATTATCAAGCCCCAGCCTTGAATGCAAATATGCTTTAGCAAACATTGTACAAAACCATGCACATACACATGGATGAATATTTAACTTGAAAGTTAGCTTGATACGTGTACCTTTTTTATCATAACAATATAAGGTCCACTACCGGGGACAGAATAAACAATGTACAGTGTTCCCTCCCTACAACGGCCCTCCCAACAACGACACCCTCCTTACAACGGCCATTTCCACATTTCCTGAACAGGACAATAATATCTTACGCTTTTACTGCTGCAATATCGTCTGCATAAAATTGTTGTCTGCTGTTTTTCTCAAAGTCACAAAATCGACATTTTTGACAGAAACAAACGTCAATGACGAATGACAAACAGCTTGAATCCCGATCAGACGCCGCGTTACGCGGCGTCTGATTAGGATTCAAGCTGTTTGCAAATTTAGACCAACATCCCTCCTTATAACGACTCCCTCCGAACAACGCACATTTTTTGTCGCCCATTGAGTGTCGTTGTAGAGAGAGAGCGCTGTACACCATTTTTTAATACAAAATACATACAAATAGGGAGGCCGCTAGTTGTGAAGACGCATACTATTTCAAATGTTCGTGATTTATATAAACCTTTATTAAAATGTTTTACTATTTTCATGTATCAATTGAAGAAACAAAGTACCGGAGGTACTGGTTAGTGTTCCATAAACTAGACCAAGAATGTTGTCAACACTGTTTGCATTTGCTATAACTTTGGAATTCTCATTGCATAGCTTATAAATGTAGATTTTAACAAACAGGCAAAAGTTTACAACATATAACATTCTATTAAATGATCATGCTCTCGGTTGGTATTTTTACAATGTTTTGTGTACAGTAAACCCTCTCTATAATACAGTGGAGAATCTGTTATTCTTTCCCAATAAACGCGTTTACGCTAAAACAATTAGTTGCAGTGCAAACAGTTTGGAGCCAGATCAGACGCCGGGTAACCCGGCTTCTGATCAGGCTCCAAACTGTTTGCCACCAAGATAAACAAGAATTATCAGAATTGTCCAAAAGTTGTTCTTTTCTACGTTTTAATGATTTGCGTTTGCGTACGTTTGCGTTTAAACGGGAAAGAATAACAGATTCTCCACTGTAACCACTCAAACACAGGCTAATTGATTGCATACATTTAAATGACAGGTGACAGCATAAAGCAAGGTAACAGTAAAACAGAAAACTGCTAATGGATATTTCTGTTTTACTGTCATTTTGTTTGAGACAGTCGCCAGTCTGAAACACCTAATAATTAACACAATGTAGAGGTCGTAATAGAGAGGTTTTAGTCTATTTCTCTCTATTTTTGTTAAATATAAATGTAAAGAGGCCAAAGACTGATTCAACATTTAATGGTACCTCCATCTGTTCCAATTTAATAAAACCAATCCTTACATCAACATATTATCATAAAAATTATCATACGATTACCATTAGATAACAAGATATTAAATCCTAATCGCAGTTCCCGCCACCTTACGTGCATTGGCAAATAGTTTGGATACGGATCAGACGACGGTTTGCTCGGCGTTTGATCAGAATCCAAGCTATTCGACAATCAAAATTTTATTTTGTTTATCAATTTAAATCGACAGGAAACAAGTTTGGTTAATTTTTGTAGGCAACCATTTTGAAGCAGACGCTATTTTAGTCTGATAAGGGTTATCGCCATAATTATATTAGTCGCCCTAGTCTCTGCTTTAGTAGTTTGCCCGCCTTTTATATAGGCTGAGCATAAATGAATCTGCAACATGTGGGAACTTCTTTTAGCATCTACATGTATACAGTGAAGAACACGTTATTCTTTCCCGATTTAAAACCGCAAAATAACAACAAAATAACCGCAAACGCATTGCAATAACAGGTAAATAATTATAAATATTTAAAAAAGTATACCTATTTATATAATTTGGAGTGGAAAATAGGTCGGACTTGATCAGATGCCGGTAACCCTGCGTCCGATCGGGATCCAGATTGTTTGCAATGGAAACTCATTCAATGGGAAATGAAAGACTACCGTCTTCTACACTGTATATAACAATTGCAATGGGAACGACTCTACTTGTAAATTAACCCATTTATACCCAGTGGATTCTTCCATGTTTATATATTGGATTATTTCAATTTTCTTTTTTTTTTACATTGAAATTCCTATCAGCAAACAGTGTAGACGCTGATCAAACGCCGCATAATGCGGCGTCTGATCAACGTCTACACTGTTTACCCATGTCCCATATATGTGATAGTGGGCATCAAAGGATTAACGCGTTTATACTGAATTCTGAACGTTCATTGCAAATAAATTGTGCCAGCTCAGACGATTTGCCATGTACCCAAATAAAAAAAATCGTCAACATTACTAGAAGTTGCTATTTTCTCAGTGTTATGGTTCTACGGTTCAGCGGATACCAAACGTTATTCTTTCCCAATTCTTGTATAAGTATGTATTTTAATATATTTTGTCCATTGCGAAACGTTTGGATCCAGATCAGACGCAGAATTACACTGTTTGCTGCTGTGATAAAAAAAAAAAATAACCTTCAATTATTGGAACCCTCAATTTTCTACATTTTTATTGAATTGCATTTTGCTATTGGTTTCGTTGGTTTCGGACGCTGGAAGGATGGTAGTTTTGCATATCTGTTGGTATTGGGGTTAAGTGGAAAACTAGGCACCTTCACAAGGTTATCTGTTCCTTTGCCCGCTCGACGTTTAAAGAATTTCAAGTCTTTTACTCTGCTCTTAATCCTATTTAACTTTAATCTGGAGTTGTCTGCATAACTGGTTCCCACACCGTGTTTGCCCTTTGCTAAGATAGGATCTGCATATTACAGTCATCCAGTTCATTTAGATTCCGGATCATTCTTTACGCCTGTAGTTTGCCACCAACCATATAAATAAGTGCGATATGTACAGTGGAGGGGCATTTTTTTCTTTTCCGTTCAGTTGAACGTTTCGCATTACGATAACATATTTACCGGTTTTTGAAACTTCTCGCAAGTTCTTTATATCTGAATTGCAAACAGTCAGGTGCAGGATCAGATGTTATGGGTCTGGTCTGACTCCAAACTGCTTGCAATGAAAATAACATTAAGCACAAATGCGTTTATTGCAAAGGAATAACGTGTTTTCCATTGTATATATCTTTGTAACAACATTTATATTGTTTCTTGTGGAAATTCAACTGTGTGGTATTGTTCATTATAACCAATTTCAAACTTTTAAATTTCACACACAATGTATACGGAAAGCTTTACCTTTGGGAGCTTTCGCCTGTGTACTGCAGGTTTTTTCAACCAACTGATGTTCTATTGGGACTTATCATGGCTCGAGGCTTTAGTGAGCGATGTTAATGCATTGTCCCAAATGTGTGACACTCTAGATGCCACATGTTGGGTCCAACCTTCATTAACATTCTCCAAAGGTGCTTCTTGGTACATGTGATTCTAGACCAAGTCTGAAGTTGACTCAAAGAGATGGTCACTAGGTTGAATCATAAAAAAAACTTGTGAACATTCTATAGGCTATAGGTTTTGGGTCAATATCATTCAAACTTGCTCCAAATGCTGTTCTTGCAAAATCTAGGTCAGGTTTGAAAATGGGTTCTATCGGGGCACAATGTAGGTCACTAAGTCAAATTATAGAAAACCTTGTGAACATTCTAGAGACCACATTTTAAGGCTTATCTTATCAAAATCGCCCCAACTGGTATTTATGAAAGGATCTAGGAGAAAAACTCGAACATGGATCATGTTGGGTCAAAAGGTAGGTCACTTTAGGCAAATCGTACATGAAAAAAGGCATTGTGAACACTGTTGAAGCCATTATTTTATGGGGTCACACTTCATCAAATCTGCGTAACATGTTTCTCTGGATACATGTATGCGTCATGATGGATCAAAATGTAGGCCACTAGGACAGATCATAGAAAAAACATTGTAAACACTCTAGGTGCCACATTTGGTGTGTGTGGGGGGGGGGGGCAATATTCATCAAACCTGTTTAAAGTGTTGTTCGTGACATAATTTAGGTCAAGTTGGAACATAGGTCATGTTGGATCTAAAAATATCACTAGGTCAACTCATAACAAAACCATTGTGAACAATCTAAACGTCATCGTTAAGGGTGTATCAATGTCATAAGCCAATTTTTCAAAGTATCAAACCTTTTTTCTAACATTGTATTTTTGGAAGAACTGTTTATGATGAATGAAAAGAATGAAAACAAAATATGGTCGTGTGCTTTTTAGCTACAGCGATTTGAAAAAGGTATGTCAAATTTGGACGGTTTTTTTCAAAGTTTACCCATTCAGAGTACAAGCTTCAGTAAAATTTATTTCAAAACAAAACAAACATGATAATTTGGGTTTTCATTATTAATTTCGTGTCTATGGTGGTATTTTCACATATAGAAATCAAATTTAGACAAAGCAGGCACCAGGTTTGAACAATATGGATCCTTGAATATCAAAAATATGCTTTGTATAGGGCATGATTTTATTAGATTTTTTATTTTATGAAAAAAATTAAAAAAGTTTGAAAATGAAATAGTTCTAGTATTAAACTTTTTTTATATATTCTACCAGATGAAAGCCCATGCTAAGGCAGTTCAAAATATGAAAAGAAATTGAAAGGTCAGTGTTGAACATTTTGAGTTATTAAAGTAAAAAGAGTTATCTCCCCTTACAAAATTTACAAAAAAGTACCATATCGATGATATTTAGAGCTTTATAAATTTCACATTTGGTGCCTTTTTTTCTTAAATTAGTTTTTGTATGAAGAAATACTACCATAGATAGGAAATAAATATCACAAACCAAATTATCATATTTGTTTTCATTTAAAATGGATTTTATTGAAGCGGGCTGTTTGAAAAAGACAAAATAAGAGGAAGTGGGTGGGGTAAATTTTACATGACCGTAGAGCCAACTGTTGTTCACCAAAAGGTACACTTTTTCTATTTTTTCATTCATCTGAAATAGTTTCTCAATACAAAACCATAATAGAGTGTTTTCATATACTTTGAAAATTTCCCAAAGTCATGACATTGATACATCCTTAAGAGTCAAACTTCAACAACTTTAATCATTTAAATGTTGTTCTTGACAAAATCTAGGTCAAGTTTTAACATGGGCTATGTCAGGTCAAAAAGACTATCACAATGCCAAATTATTAGAAAACCTACATGAACACTCTAGAGGCCACGGTTACAGGTACTTTTATATCGCAATTCATCTAAATATTGTTCACTACAAAATGTAAGTCAAATTTCAAAATGGACCATGCCTGGTCGAAAACTAGGTCACTAGGTCAACTCCTTTAAATATATTGTGAACACTTTATTGTCTAAAGTTTTTAGTCAATCTTTAAGAATTACATAGACCAATTTCAATAATGCAGTAGATCAACCTTGATTGCACCACCAACAGGAAAAAGGTTATCAAGTTAAACATGTTTAGATGAGCGAAGCCAGGACTATGTTGGCCCTCGTGTTGCTTATCGTATATGTGAATAAAAATGTGTGTCCGGATTAGACACTGACTTATACTAGGCGACTAATCTGGACTCAAACTGTTTCCAAATGCAAGTCAGGTTGATATTTGCGGAATAATGATAAACGATGCTACGAGGCGTTTCCACAAACTAAAATCTATTTTAAGAGTTTCAAGTGCTATTATCTCTGAAATCATTAGTTTTTATTTACAACCATGGTGGGTCTTAAATACATGTAGTACTCGTGTGAAGTGAAAACACATTTATTTAGTGCAGAAGACGTTATCCTTTTCCTGTATAAATGCAAACGAAACATAAATGCGTTGAATAGAATTGTAGAAAATGTCATCATACATGTACAGTATTTAGTGGGGCAATCGTTATTCAATCCCAATCAACGCGTTTATGCTAATATTTGTATGCCAAATGCAAACAGTTCGGAGCAAGTTCAGAGTTAGGGTAACTCGGCGTCTGATTAGTCTCAAAACTGTTTGCCACTAAGTTTGAAATGTGAATAGCGGTATATAGTGAAATGCAAGCGGTTTAGGGCAATCGGTAATATTTCAAAGAACCTGTCATGTTCTGCATTTAGATTGCAGCATCGGAGTTTCAAAGAGATTGAATCTAGATGAGACTCATTGTTACCTGTATATCCATCTCATCTACATAGTTATCATAGGTCACTCACAAAATTCCTAAGTGTTTTTAAGCGCAGTTTTAGGTTCGTACATGTACCTTAAAGCCTTTCGCTACCAGGCTCTATAAAACTTACTTAATTATGCAAACAATTTGGATCCAGATATGACGCAAAGTAACGCGGCGTCTAATCTGGATCTAAACTGTTCGATACACATACCAATGCTTTCCAAGTTAAACACACACATAAAATTCAAACTCTTAAAAGTAAGAATAGCCATCCGAAGATTCAGGAAACAATCCGGAGACATTACGAAACATTCGAGGATTTCGGAGAAATCCGGGGAAATCGCATCCCTGTAGCTAGACCCAAACCGTTTGGTACAGTTATCACATAACCTCCCAGTGCACTCAATAAAGAAAATACCATTTCCACTGCCAGTGTTGCATGCTGGCAGAATAGGAATGGTTGGCTAGTGTTCTTCTTGATCAGGATATCAACTTTTCGACTTGTCCATGTTGATTAATCACAATTCTAACACATTTCGCACACGCCCTATATAAACAAAGAAGGAACGTACATGTATCTGTGTTTGATTCTCAATAACACACTCACGCGCTGTAACGTTCTAACGGCTTCGAAAATGCACACGCCAAGAAATGTAGCGCCGCTGCTTCGGTGCAAATTAAAGATACACTTTGTGTTAGAATCAAAGTAATAAATTAATACATGTACAGTACCAGTGTTTTATCTTGCAATCGAACAAGGGTAGTCGTTGAGATGCTTATAATTAAACCACTCGGCCTAAAGGCCTCGTGATAAAATTACTACGCATCTCAACTCCTACCAGTGTTCGATTGCACGATAAAACACTGGTATTAATTTATTATTTCTTAAAAAAAGATACTGCAGACATTTAACTATACCCGTAGCCACGATAGCACCAGACAGTCTTTTCAGATGTCAACTGAAAAACCATATACAGTAGAACCTCTCTATTATGACCACTAAGTTGTGTCAAATATTGGTCGTTTAAGACAGGTGACTGCTTAGAGCAATGTGAAAGTGAAACAGAAAGCTCCTACAGGAGCTTTCTGTTTCACTTTCACATTGCTTTAAGCTGTCACCTGTTCTTTATACGGACAATTAGCCTTCTATTTAGTGGTCGTAATAGAGGGGTTCTACTGTACAGTAAAACTACTCCATAACGAATATTACAGTGTTTGAATTGTTCGGTGCTTTAGACAAGTGACTGCTTAAAGCACTATGAAAGTAAACCAGAATCCTCCTTTAAGAGTTTTCTGTTTTACTTTCTTCTTGCTTTAAGCTGCCAATTGTCTTTATTACAACCAATAAGCCTTCTTTTTAGTGGTCGTAATTGAAAGGTTTAACTGTATTGCGAATGTACTTTCAGTATATCAAACGTTGAGTTCATTGAACAATAAAAAAAGGATTTGCAGACTTTGGTATAGGTGGGAGTAATATGCAAGACAGAAATAAAACAGAAAGCACCTTACGACGCTTCGTGCTTTATTTACTTCGGTTCTGCATTTCAGCACTCATGATCTTACGGAAAATTTACGGATGATTCTGTACATCTCCGATAAATTGTCGTTTATCGGAAGTTCGGCTGTATTGTATACGACTAATGTAGCGGTGTCTAGCTTCTATATTATTGTAAACAAGTACTAATAACATGTGACATGGGCGCAAATGTAATTATGGTCTAACACTCAGTCTGCGAAATGTTCGATAACTCGAAATGTGGAAATACTTAGAGCCCTTTTATGTATATAGTCAAACTCGTGTTATGGCGAAACATGGTTACAGAAAGGTAGACGATTCTGATTTCAAATTAAATTATTCTTTTGTCATACAATTATTTCATTGCAAACAGTTTATAGTCAGATAAATAATGGGTACAATTGAGAAAACGCCTTTCTTTGCCGTTTACACGAATTTAAAGGCAAGCAAAATTCAATTAAATGAAGAAATGACAAGTTCTTGAGAATATTTGCGTTCTACCTTACTCTTATTTGTTTCTCATTTCAATGCATTGATTGTTCCAAATATGATGCCCCAAACACAAATAAGAACAGACAGCGTTAAGACAATCAGGGCCCTGGGGGCGTTGAAATAGTTGAATTATGTTTGAAATGGCAATCTTTGACAAGGCATAAGTTTTAACCATGTGCCTGCTGATTGTGACTTAGAGCATTACTCCGTAGTCTGATCCTCGGCATAGTTTAAATATAGATGACCACGGTTGCTACTTAAGAAGTATGTTGGTTTACTTTCAACTTGTCTATCTGAAAAAATGCTAGAATTACATTCTGTGTTTTACGTTCAAGATTCTCTAGACGGGAATTGATATAGAAACGATTAAAGTGCATTGATGGAGTAATTTATTAACCTCTATTTGCATACAGTTTGGATCCAATACTTGCCTTAAGTTTCCTTTAGTTGAATATGAAAATGCATAACATCGTTGTTTCAAAGAACCAAATTGCAGACGACACTTTCAAGGCAGACGATATATGACTATGAGAAGAGTTCATTACTTAACTACAATCATTTCGTCTGTTTAAATTGGCTAGGCTTAAACACAGAGAAGACTTACGAGAACTACTTTTTGTGTACAGTTGAGTATACGTTATTTTTTCCCGTTTAAAGGAAAATAAAGGCAAACGCGTTTCAGTGAAATATAATAAAGACATTGCTTGTAAAAACGTATCTATAAACGATTTATTTAATCTGAGTACAGTGGAGAATCTGTTATTCTTTCCCGTTTAAACGCAACCGTACGCAAACGCAAAACACTTAAACGTAGAAAAGAACAACGTTTGGACAATTCTGATAAGTCGTGTTTATCTTGGTGGCAAGCAGTTTGGAGCCTGATCAGACGCCGGGTTACCCGGCGTCTGATCTGGCTCCAAACTGTTTGCACTGTAAATAATAGTTTTAGCGTAAACGCGTTTATTGGGAAAGAATAACAGATTCTCCACTGTAACAAACAGTTTGGAGCTTTAGCAGACGACGCTTTACCCGGCGTCTGATCTGACTCTGAACTGTTTGCAATGGAAAATATTGTTTCAGCACAAATGTCTTTAACTCTTTTAGCCCAAGTGACGCATATATGCGTCCTTTACCAAACATGTACCTGTGAAGAGTATACTTGTCTAATGCAAACAGTGAAGTCCCTGATTAGAGGGCTCCTAAAGGAGCCCTCTAACCAGGGACTTCACTGTTTGTCATTTTGAAATATATTATAGAAAACAATCCTATATAGTCGAAAGTGGACAAGGGTTTATTGTAAACTGGAATTTTCCATTGTAAGTTTCAGCGTATTATGAGTTAATGGGGAAAGAAAACACACATTCTCCACTGCACACCACATGAAGACAATAATATCTGCAATGAGTTATAAACTGACTGTTGAAAGCTGTCGATGAATTGTTAATGAGCAGTAATTTACTTCAGGACATAATAAGAAAACATTTCCATAACCCCATCTCAGAACAACTTAATTTACTATTATTAACCATTTTCTTTCTCCGTTATTCTTACCACATACCATGTATCGTGGGGACCCAGATTAGACGACCTATGTTCGAGCGTCTCGTTTAGGTGTACTTTAATTACATGTACAAAGCCCCTGTGAAGACACACATATTCATGAGTCGATACTACGTGACTTTTGCACATTTTGGCTCGTTTGAGCTGATTTACTTTCTTGTCCGTTAAACATTGCAAAGACCTCATTGTAAGTAAAATGTCGGTCTCAAACAGCTTTACTGGTGCAAGTGTTCATTACATACACATAGTCACAGATGTTAGATGCTACAGTGGAGTAAACGTTTTTCTTTCCCATTTTAAACGCAAACGAAACGCAAACGAAACGCAAACTAAACGCATTAAAACGTAGAAAAAGATGAACTTCTGACAATTCTAACTTATCATGTTAGTCTCATTGGGAAACAGTGTGGAGCCTGATCAGACGCCGGGTTAACCGGCGTCTGATCTGACTCTAAACTGTTTGCAATTGAAATAAACGTTTTAGCGTAAACGCGTTTATTGGGAAAGAATAACGTGTTCTCCAATATAACATTGCTACTTCTCTCTTTATACAGTCAAACTGGTATTAAGGGATTTCTAATTGAAGATGTATAGCAATATGTCATTACATTTACCTACTTGATCCACAACAAAAAGTAAAAAGTAATGTTTTGTCCTGTATTTCACTGTCATCTGTCTTCCAGACAGTCATTGCATCTTTTATCAGTTTGTATCATTGTAAAAGTCTGCAGGTATCGCTACAGAAAGCTAGAGCTACACTGTACTTACCCAGCAATTACTACTTAACCCTGTCTATAATGGGAAAAGTATATACATGTACATGTACATTTTCTTTTTCTTTTTTATTGATCTCAATCATATGATCTTTTTTTGTTTGGATTTATACATAAGAAAATAGTTTTGTCACGTGATATGATTTGACCTGTTTAAACAATTTGATTATATATGTTGATGTAACGAGATACAATGTGTATAAGTTACCAAATAAACTATGTCTATGTCTATGTCTATGTATATATGTACTTTGCTGCAAATGATGTAGGTCCTGATCAGAAGTTTTCTTATGGAGCAACCTGATCATGGTTTGCACTATTTGTTTGATTTTTAATTTTCTGAAATATTTTCAAAGATCATATTTTCCATTTCAGAAGTGTTTGCATAGAAAAAAGTTCAAACGTTTTGACTGATTTAAGTGCGAGCGTACCATAATCATCGGTCACTGGTCTAGAATCAAGAATAACAGTTTGGATATATTTTTGCTTTTGGGATTTATATCCTTTCGTCAATGGTGTCATATACAGTACTGAACATTATTAAATTAAATTGATAATCGCAAGCGAATTGCCATCCAATTGCCATCGAATTGCCATCGAACTGCCATCGAATCGGGCGCTTTAAAAAATAAATCATACGCTTGAATATTTTTACGCGAATTTTCCGAAGCGGTTGTGACAAAAATGGAATCGAATAGTTTAACGAAGGCATATTTGAGAACATTTGTGCGATACACCATTCAAGAAAACTTACCCGAGGGTAAAGTTACTATTTTGAATCGCAAGCGAATCGCCATCGAATTGCAAGCGAATTGCCATCGAATTGCAAGCGAATCGCAAAAATTGTTAATTTAATAAGGTCCAGTACTCTACACGTGCACGAGTTTTGGTATTTGCATGTTACAGGCATAGGTGGTTCTCTCGAAAAAAAAAATTAAAAAAAATTTTTTCCCTTACTTGATCTTTATTTATATACTCTCGAAATAAGAAAAAAAAAATTCGGAAAAAAAAAATTTCGGAAAAAAAAAAAAATTGTACCCTTACTATATTTATATACAA
Organism: Gari tellinella; assembly: GCA_922989275.2. Lineage (NCBI taxonomy): Eukaryota > Metazoa > Mollusca > Bivalvia > Cardiida > Psammobiidae > Gari > Gari tellinella. The sequence continues at coordinate 57,250,550 of OV277866.1, forward strand.
AAAGAGTAAGGGTATAATTTTAAAATTTCGGAAAAAAAAAAAAATTGTACCCTTACTATATTTATATACAAAAAGAGTAAGGGTATAATTTTATTTTTTTTTAATTTTTTTTTAATTTTTTTTTTCGAGAGAACCACCTGTGGTTACAGGTACTTCCGTCTTTAAAACTGGTACATTGTTTGACTAGTTTATGGATTGTTTACAATTAATTGCAAACGACCAACCAGAGTACAGACCCTGACCAGAGGACTCATTTACATTGTAGGAACACTCTGATCAAGATCTGCACTGTTTGCATAGGATAAAATGTACTCTTCATATTTAACGTGTTTGTAAATGACGATTATGCTCGTCGCTAGGGTGTCCTGTGTTAAAGTTGGCGTGTAGTAAAACATAATTATTTGTTGCAGGTCTCCGCTTTACTTTGACTCTTCTGTAAGTTGCAACTTGTCCTTTACCCTTCCACTGTCAATTTCAAACAGTTAGCATCCTGATCAAACGCCGCCAAACGCGGCGACTGATCAGGATTCAAATTGTCTGACGCTCGTTGGTTAGTCAAACTGTCTTAAATCTAACTTTGAAACGATGTTGCAGACGGCAATATTGAAACAGTCGACAATATGGCGGTGAAAGGGTAGACACTTATATTTGAGTATGACAGTGCTACAGTGGAAAAACGTTATTTCCCCCCGTTTTAACGCAAACGAAACGCAAACGAAACACATTAAAATGTAGAAAATGATGACATATTTACAATTCTTACTAATCATGTTAGTCTGATTCGCAAACAGTTTTGAGCCTGATCAGACGCCGGGTTACCCGACATCTGATCTGTCTCTAAACGGTTTGCAGTTGAAATGAACGTTTTAGTGTAAACGCATTTATTGCGAAAGAGCAACGTTTTCTCCATTGTATAGTGAAGAATAATCTATTATTTCCCTTTTTAACGCAAACAAAACGTAAACGCAACGCATTTAAATGTAGAAAATGACAACTTTTTGACAATTCTGAATATATAATTTATGCTGTGTGGCAAACAGGTTGGAGCCTGATCAGACGCCGGGTAACCCTACCTGTTTGCAATGGAAATAATAGTTTTAGCGTAAACGCGTTTATTTGGAAAAAATAACGTTTTCTCCACTGTATATGTAAAACTAGAAACAATTCTGTTTGAGTGACTGTGATTACGAAACCTTCCCACTGGTTAATGTCCTTTACCAGTAGGGAAGAAATTACGTGTATTATTAAACGAAACTCAAATCCATTAGAATATACATAAACATGCTGAAAAGGACAGTTGTTGAAATTTCCCAGGACTTTGTTTTATCTGAGTGGCAAAACAATTTTGAGATTGATCTGGCACCAAGCTTTCAGCAGTATAAAGAACATTTTAGGACAAACACATTTATAGAGAAAGAATAACGCATTCTCTACTGTAAAAAATGGGTTTTTAGTGATTCGAATGGTCAATTATGGTAAACACAATTATTGTATATGTAACCATGGCAAACCAAAATAGTTGGTGTTCAAACTGCATGAATGTGTATTCATGTACTAGTTTAAGAAAGCTTACTCGATGACTAAACTGTATCGAAGCTGTTTACAAATAGCGAATAAGTGCATGTAGGACCAATAGTAACCCTTTCTTGTACAGTAGAGAAAACGTTATTCTTTCCCTAAAAACGCGTTTATTTCAATTGCAAATAGTTTGGAGCTAGATCAGACGCCGGGTAGCCCAGCATCTGACCAGGCTGTTTGTCACCCAGACTAACATTAAAGTAAGAATTGTCAAAAAAGTCATCATTTTCTACATTTTAGTGTGTTCCGTTTGCGTTTAAACGGAAAAGAATAACGTTTTCTCCCATGTATCATGCTAGGCACGACTTGGCTAATACATGTGCACAACAAATATACATGTATTTGAAAACATATAGGATCCCTTTCAGACGCCACGTGTCGTATCTAAACTGTTTGACCACTCATCTTGTTTTTATTATCAGTTTAAAAGGCACAACGCATAGTTTGAGTTTTTTTGTGTTGCAGACAACATTTTTGAAGCAGACGACAATTCAGCACAATAAATTAAGCAGGATTAACAGTTACATGACTGTGATCGTTAACCATTCACTGCAAGAATGGCATCTGCTTACAGTTGCCGTATGGGTTTATTTCTCAAGTTAAGATTTCTGGTAAATAGATCTAATAAGTGTTTTATATGAAAATCAAGCAGCTCGGCTCTTGCACAGTCGCCAAGTTACTCGGCGTCTGATCAGGATCTAAACAGCTTGCAAGCACCGTTATTCTATTGCACTCGAGGTAAGGCGGTGAATGGATTAATTTGATTCGTAATAAAATACCTGGTGAACTTATAGGTGTTGTACAGTGGAGAAAACGTTATTCTTTCCCGTTTAAACGCAAACGAAACGTACACGCAACTCACTAAATTGTAGAAAATGATGACATTTCTACAAGTTTGACTAGTCATGTTAATCTGAATAGCAAACAGTTTGGAACCAGATCAGACGCCGGGTTACCCGGCGTCTGACTTGGCTCCAATCTGTTTTTCCTGAAGATTAAGCGTAAATGCATTTATTGTGAAAGAATAACGTTTTCTCTATACTGTATTGCACCCTGAAATGTCATCTACAGTGGATAATTTGTTATTCTTTCCCGTTTAAAAGCAAACGTACGCAAACGCAAAGCGCTAAAACGTAGAAAAGAACAACTTGTGGACAATTCTGATATTTCATGTTTATCTTGGTGGCAAACAGTTTGGAGCCTGATCAGACGCCGGGTTACCCGGCGTCTGATCTGGCTCCAAACTGTTTGCAATGGAAATAACAGTTTTAGCGTAAACGCGTTTATTGGGAAAGAATAACGTTTTCTCCACTGTACTTCCAGGTTGTCATCTGCTATACATTTAACATGTAAAACTTCTTGAATCAGAGATAACTTTGAGACCTGACTTCGTCGGCAGACCTTTTAATGAATACATTTACCTTGCGATTAGGAATTCTGTCCGTGTTGGTTTTGGGTTGGCATATGCTATTTTGGTCCATGTTGACTGTTTCAAATTTGCATAGGTTTTTAATTTGCACAGATTGTTAAATCGTAATTCGCAAATTGTCCGTAGGGGTCTCTGACACTTTGTTAACATTTTGTAATACTTTGTGAAAACTAACCTAGATTTAGTGACCCATGTTTTCTATGAGATCAATTGCAAGTATGTATAGATACAAAAATGTGTGTATAACCCTTTTAACACTTACAGTCGAACCTCAACGATTTCAAATCAACCTATCCTTTTCATTTTATTTTTGACAGCAGGGGCTCATTTACAGTGGAGAAAACATTATTCTTTCCCATTTAAACGCAAACGAAACGCAAACGCAAAGCACTAAAACGTAGAAAAGTACAGTATTTGGACAATTCTGACAATTCATTTTTATCCTTCTGGCGTCTGATCTGGCTTCAAACTGTTTGCAATGGAAATAATAGTTTTAGCGTGCACGCGTTTATTGGGAAAGAATAACATTTTCTCCACTGTAATAAAACTTCGTTCGACAAATGTTTTCGAAAGTCAGAGTATAAGGTCTCAATTATCATTTATTTCTCTATCTAATCCTATCTTGTGACATCTCGTTGAACTGGTACACATGTGAACTTGCATGTGTAAATAATCTAAACTTAAGTTCTAAATCATACATCGCGTAACTTAAAGTTTAGGATCCAATCCGTTTTTAACTCGTTTTAGGTGCTTTTCAAATTAGAATTATAATAAGAATAAAATTTGAAATCGAGCATATGAAGGTTTTGAGCAGACGATAACTTGCAGGAAAAGGTCAACTTGTATCGCTACAAATATTACAGAAGAGTAATTTATCTTCCCGTTTAAACGAAACTAAACTCATTTCAATGAAGTTTAGAAAATAGCAATATGTTGAAAATGTTACATGTAAATGTAACGATTCACTTCAATCTGAGAGACCAACAGTTTGAAGTTTGATCCACATTCTGAACTGTTTCCCTCTCAGATTAAAATGAATCAACGTTTTCAAGTAGCTGTTACTTTACTCATGTAATTGTATTACGTCTGTAGTTGGTTTCATTTAAACTGGAAAGGCCAACGTCTTCTCCGATGTACATGTATTCTCCTATGTATACAGTGGAGAATCTGTTATTCTTTCCCGTTTAAACGCAAACGTACGCAAACGCAAAGCACTAAAACGTAGAAAAGAACAACTTTTTGACAATTCTGATAAGTCGTGTTTATCTTGGTGGCAAACAGTTTGGAGCCTGATCAGACGCCGGGTTACCCGGCGCCTGATCTGGCTCCAAACTGTTTGCACTGCAAATAATAGTTTTAGCGTAAACACGTTTATTGGGAAAGAATAACATATTCTCCACTGTAGTTCGTTTGCTTGATGCTATGGAGCATCAAGAAGTGACAACACTTATACATGTAGCTGCTATTGACCTACATGTACGTGCCGCGTTTGACACTGTCAACCACAATATACTTTTCAATATTATCAAAGAGCAATACGGCGTTTGTGACAAAGATATGTGTTGGGTTGACTCTTATCTAAGTGACCGTACATTCAGAGTTAGAGTTGACACAATACTAGCAGCCCCTAATGTCCTAGACTGTAATATACCACAGGATACAGTGGAGAAGACGTTCTTCTTTCCCGTTTCAACGCAAACGAAACGCAAACGTATACAGTGGAGAATCTGTTATTCTTTCCCAATAAACGCGTTTACGCTAAAACTATTATTTGAAGTGCAAACAGTTTGGAGCCAGATCAGACGCCGGGTAACCCGGCGTCTGATCAGGCTCCAAACTGTTTGCCACCAAGATAAACAAGAATTATCAGAATTGTCCAAAAGTTGTTCTTTTCTACGTTTTAGTGCTTTGCGTTTGCGTACGTTTGCGTTTAAACGGGAAAGAATAACAGATTCTCCACTGTACATGTAGCAAGCAAATGTAAAACAAATACAACTTTTTTTCAATTTTGACTTTTCATGTTAATCTGAATGGAAAACAGTTTGGAGCCTGATCCGACGCCGGATGACCCGGCGTCGGATCTGGCTCAAAACATTTTGCAATGGAAATAATAGTTTCAACTGATACGCATTTATTGGGAAAGAAGAGCGTTTTCTCCTCTGAAGTTGTTTAGGGCCATGACGCAGATTGCCCACGAACGGCTTCGGACAAAATCCGATGCCAGTGAACCCATGTACTGTGAGACACCGAAAAGGATGCCATTACAATCAGTAGCTCATAACTGGATGAACCTGAATAAACTTAAGACGAATATTTCTAAAACTGAGTTCATTTTGTTCGGTAGTAGACTAAAACTGAAAATGATGATCAACACCAGAAATTGACAAAGCAGGCAACGCCGTAACATCTGTTGAGTGTTTTCGTCAGAGGGTTTGTTTTCTCGATGATATTTTGGACTTCAAAGAACATATTCAAAATAAAATGTCGAATTGCTATGTTAAAATATTAAGAATAAAAGCATGCGTAAATATTTGACAGAAGCCACAGAAACTCTTGTTTTGACAGAAGAGCCGATATCGTTTCTTAATTATTACAAAATATATATTGTATGTTATCGGGTAGCGAGACCTATTACAGTGGGGTATCTGTTATTCTTTCCCGTTTAAACGCAAACGAAACGCAAACGCAAAGCACTAAAACGTAGAAAAGTGCAACCTTTGGACAATTCTTACAATTCCTTTTTATTTTGGTTGCAAACAGTTTGGAGCCTGAATAGACGCCGGGTAACCCGGCGTCTGTTCTGGCCCCAATCTGTTTGAAATGGAATTAATAGTTTTAGCGTAAACGCGTTTATTGGGAAAGAATAACGTTTTCTCCCCTGTATTATGTTAACTGTTTTAATTAAGTGCATGTATATGAACCAGGTTGTAAAATTAGTGCATATATATTAACTTCGTTTTAATTACAATTATGATAAATGAGATTTTAAACTAGTCTTAATGCCACACATTTTGCTTTCAATATTATTTTATGAAATCTTTACATAGATTTAATCTATTTCTTTGTACTGTTTAACGCACTTAAATAGATGTAACTTGTAAAAACCAGGCTTCAAATCAAATAAACCAGCTTTAATTCTAGTCGAAACTGGCACATGGCATTAGAAAAAACATGATTATCGTCTACATCATAGCATACTCGTACATTTTGTACACGTAGGAGTTTGCAATTTAATTTTGTGTTTTTGTAGCACATTAATGCAATACCTATATAAACTGCCTGAATCTAACAACTTTTGCTTCCCGTTAATTCACCGTAACTCGAAAATAATTCAGATCAAAGTGTCTAGCATTGCATATAATAGTTCTATTAATTGTTACGAGCAACATACACCTGTATGTTCACAGTGAATCATATGCTAAACGGGCACTTAAACTTAGACCAAAACGTAATCTTTTGGTACATATAGTACATGTATCTTAATGTAGTACAACAGTAAAGCAGAAAGCTCCTAAGGGAGCTTTCTACTTTACTGATGAACTGCATTAAGCATCCACTTGTCTTTATCGTAGCTCTACAGATATGTAACTAATGGCTGTACACAAGTTTAAACTATGTATACATTCATTATATAAGTAGCACGTTTTGCTGCAAACAATTATACGAGACATCAGTTGGCTTCGAAAGTAATTTACATTGCGTTCCACCTTATCCGTCGCTTTACAGTCAACCTCGCTATTACAGTTTGTAATACGTTATTCTTTCTCTTTTAAACTCAAACGAAACGCAAACGAATTGCAAACAAATGTAGAAAGGACAACGTTTTGAAGTCTAACTGTTCATATTTACTATAGTGACAAACAGTTTGGAGATTGATTAGACGCCGGATAATAGACATAACTGTTTTAGCATAACGCGTATATTGGGAAAGAATAACGTCTTCTCCACTGTATTACAGTCGGGAATATATTAATGTACTATTTGCAGGTAAACACGTTAAGGCTGAATTTAACATTGCCATTCCAAATCTGGCGTCTTACATGTATCATACTCAAAACTGTTATCCTCTTAGATTAAAATGAATCGCCCACCTTTTCAAGAACATGTTATTTTCTACATTTTGTTGCAATGCGTTTGGGCTCTGTTTCGTTTTGAGGTGAAATAATAACACTTCTCCTCTCTAACACGTGTACGACTATTCCACGGAGCTTTAATCGTTTGTCAATGCTAAATACTTAGAGAAGTTAATATAAAATCGGTGGAAATGTAGTAGAAAATGCCTTATTGTGAATGCTCGTGGAGACGATATTTGGGGTGTTTATTAAAGGCAGGTTGCATCATAAAGCATGATAAAAATACAGCAGAAAACTCTCGGATATTTGGAGCGTACTGCATTAGTTTCATGCTGATTTTGTGTTGCCTCTTGTCTTTAGCACCATTGTCTACATTCCTTGAACCCATTTATACCCACTGTATTTTTCCATGTTTATATATTGGATTATTCCATTTTTTATCAAACGGATGTCTGTTCAAAATTTTCATTTTCATTTTGTTTTATATTGAAGTTCCTATCAACAAAGAGTGTAGATTTTGATCAGGCGCCGCATAATGCGGCTTCTGATCAGAGTCTATACTGTTTGCCTATGTCCCATATATGGGATCGTGGGCACAAATAGGTGAACAAATTCCAACATTCAAGTTTTACATTCATTTTGCTTTAAGCAGCCTCATTCAGTTGAACGTAATGGAATGGAAGAGTGGCGAAGACATTATTGTCTCTCATCAAACGTGTTTGTCTTAAATCGATTATTTCCATTGCAAACAGATGGGAGCTAGATTATACGCGTGTACATGTACATGTAATCCAAGTATTTGCCTCTTAGTTAAAACACTGTAGTTTTCTTCATTTTATTATATTACGTTTAGTCGCCTTTAATAAAGGGACTCGCAATCGGATGGTGTACTTGTCAAAATAAAATAAAATACTCAAATAAAAGCAAATGTGTGGCATTATTTGGCTTCTGACATTAAACAAATATGATCAGTCCAAAAAAAGTCTCAAGAATCGTCACCGAATCTTAGTGTTTTTTTAGATATATTCCATCGTTTTTCTATAGCGTTAGCTAACGGTATAGTTGTTGTTGTTGCTTCTCTACACGGGCTCAGACATAAACCCGAGCCGAATAAAGTACCATCAATCGCTACCAGTGAAGTACGTTAATTCGCTACTTAATATATAGAGAGCGCTGGTAGCCGAGGGGATAAAGGCGTTTCCTCATTTTTCATGCTTGTCTCCGCATGGAGGGTCACGGGTTCGAATCCCACCAGAGCTTCTTCTTTTTTTTTTTGAAATGCATTATTTAATAGAATTTATTGTCCTAAAATAAATCTTACCCATTTATATAAGCATTTGACATATATTTACAAATTACTATTTAATGCTAAATCCGGTTGCGAGCCCCTTTAAACGGGAAATAACAATGTCCATGACAGTAATGATAAGCATTTGGGTTAAAATTGCAGCACGACCTATTCGGTGTAATTGAATGTTCCCAGAATGCATGTTACAGTGGAGAATCTGTTATTCTTTCCCGTTTAAACGCAAACGTACGCAAACGCAAAACTCTAAAACGTAGAAAAGTACAACTTTTTGACAATTCTGATAATTCATCTTTATCTTGGTGGCAAACAGTTTGGAGCCTGATCAGACGCCGGGTTACCCGGCGTCTGATCTGGCTCCAAACTGTTTGCAGTGAAAATAATAGTTTTAGCGTAAACGCGTTTATTGGGAAAGAATAACGTTTTCTCCACTGTACTAGAAATCTTGACATTACAATGTACGTTACCATGCACACGAGACGTTAAGAAACTCCCTGCTAAACGTCATAATTATTGTTATATGAAGCTTCTGCAAACAGTTTCGATCCCGATCAGACGCAGCGTCTGATCTGTATCCAAAATGTTTGATACTCAGGTTTAGGTCTGTATTCGTTTAAAGGGGGTAAAGTTGATAATGAAATAGAAACACAGACGATAGAATTACAGCAGACGTCAGTTTAGCAAATTTAGGTTAATGACAACCAAAGAGTACGAAAACGACAATTTTGTCTGTGCAAATACTTTGGGTGAATATCCTAGGCTGAAAATATAACATTAGCCCTTATCTTGCCTTTGGCAACTTGTCTCACATTAGCCAACATTTTGGATCCAGATCAGACGCCGCGTTACGCGGCGTTTGGTCTGGACCAAAACTGTTTGACACTCGTATTTACGTTTATTTAACAAGAAAATATATGAATCTTAATTGAATATGTTTTGCAGACGGCATTTTCAAAGCAGACGATATTACGGTGGGCTAAGGGTTAACTATCTTCCGCTACAGGTGTGTAATTGTTAAAACAGAAAGTAAACGGGGTAACGTAATTTTTTGTCTTGGCTAATATTCGTCGTAAAATTAACATTCCATACTCTGTAGAGACGCTCGAAATGATGATCGAAGCATAGTGCATACAGTGGAGAAAACGTTATTCTTTCCAAATAAACGTGTTTACGCTAAAACTATTATTTGCAGTGCAAACAGTTTGGAGCCAGATCAGACGCCGGGTAACCCGGCGTCTGATCAGGCTCCAAACTGTTTGCCACTCAGAGAAAATTGAATTGTAAAAAATATATAAAAATTGACATTTTCTACATTTTAGTGTTTTGCGTTTGCGTTTCGTTTGCGTTTAAACGGGAAAGAATAACGTTTTCTCCACTGTATATGTACAAGGTCTACGTTAAAGCTTCAGTGAAGATTCTTTCCCAGTTATAATACAATATAGACTTAATGAGACTACAATGTAAAAGACGTTATGCTTTTCCCGTCTAAATGAGGCTACAATGGAGACGAAGTTATGCTTTTCCCGTCTAAATGAGGCTACAATGGAGACGAAGTTATGCTTTTCCCGTCTAAATGAGGCTACACTGGAGACGAATTTATGCTTTTCCCGTCTAAATGAGGCTACAATGGAGACGCAGTTATGCTTTTCCTGTTTAAATGAGACTTCAATGGAGACGATGTTATGCTTTTCATGTTTAAATGAGACTACAATGGAGACGACGTTATGCGTTCACCGTTTAAATGAAACTACAATGTAGAAGACGTTATGCTTTTCCCGTTTGAATGAGACTTCAATTGTAGAAGACGTTATGCTTTTCCCGTTTAAATAAGACTTCAATTGTAGAAGACGTTATGCTTTTCCCGTTTAAATAAGACTTCAATTGTAGAAGACGTTATGCTTTTCCTGTTAAAATGAGACTACAGTGGAGACGACGTTATGCTTTCACCGTTTAAAAGAGAATACAATGCAACGCGATCGAATATAGAAAATGACATGTATCAAAACTATATAAAAATCTATTTTAGTCACTGTGGCAAACAACTTGGAGCATGTTAAGATACCGGTTTACCCGGTGTCTGATCTGGCTCCATACTGTTTGCAAAGGAATTTACTGTTGTAGCACGAACGCGTTTGTTGTGAAAGAATCATGTTAAATCTTCTTCATTGTGCGCTATATGCATGTAGCTATACTGTGGAGAAGACGTTTTTCTTTCCCAATAAACGCGTTTACGCTTAAACGTTTACTTCCATTGCAAACGGTTTCGAGCCAGATCAGGCGCCGGGTAACCCGGCGTCTGATCAGGCTCCAAACTGTTTGCCAATCAGACTAACAGGATTAGTTAGAATTGTAAAAAAATCATCATTTTCTACAATTTAATGTGTTTCGTTTTCGTTTTGTTTGCGTTTGGCTCTAAATTCTATGCAATGGAAATAAACGTTTAAGCGTAAACGCGTTTATTGGGAAAGAATAACGTTTTCTTCACTGTAAAAGAGTTGATCTGTAACAGTTATTGGCGATTTGTTTACGATCCAAACTGTTTGACAGTTTTGTCGAAGATTCACTCTGTTGAAATACTGAAAACCTAAATCAGTAACAGTAACGACAATACATTTGTACATGTACAATGCAGAAGAGTTAGTTATGTCCCAATAACCACTTTTACACTAAAACCATCATGTCGATGTTTGAAGCCAGATCAGATTATGGGTACATTGTAATCTGGCTTCTGACCAGGCTCAAAAACATTTACTAGCCCAATTCGTATAATTTGGTACATAGTTTTAAAACAAACGTTATTTCCTACATTTTATTGAATTGCGTTTGTGTTTCATTTGCGTTTAGGTGGGAAAGAATAACATCTTCTCCACTGTACAACAAAATTTAAGCAGACTTCATGTAAAAGAGTGTCAAAATAGTCGAGATCAAATACATGCATTTGCACTTTGATTTTTACACGTGACATTTATACAGACTGCATGCGAACAATTATCAGGAGTGATAAAATATATCACAACATCGCATTTATTTGCCTACAGTGGAGAGAACGTTATCCTCTCATGTTTACATGTAAACGCAACGAAACGCACTAAAATGTAGAAAATGATGACATTTTGACAATTCTAACTAATCACGTTTGTGTGGCAAACAGTTTGGAGCCTAATCAGACACCGGGTTAGCCGGCGTCTGATCTGGCTCCAAACTGTTTGCAATTGAAATAAACGTTTTAGCGTAAACGCGTTTGTTGTGAAAGAATAACGTTTTCTCCACTGTAACAATAATAAGTTTATTTAGGTTCTATTGTTGTCAGTGTTTTTAGGGTATTTCCGATAATTAAACGACCTGCAAAACATAGGATAAACTAGGAACAGCAACTTTATATATAACTTTGAATTGTTTGTGCAATATTAGAATTAATAAAATAATATTAATTTCCCTATATGGGATATACAGTGGAAAAACGTTATTCTTTCCCCAAAAAACGCGTTTACGCTAAAACTATTATTGCCATTGCAAACAGTCTGGAGCCAGATCAGACGCCGGGTAACCCAGCGTCTGATAAGGCTCCAAACTGTTTGCTACCAAGATAAATATGAATAGTCAGAATTGTCCAGAAGTTGTCATTTTATACGTTTTAGTTCTAGCGTTTGCGTTTCGCTTGCGTTTAAACGGGAAATAATAACGTTTTCTCCACTGTACAATACATTTTTGGTTTAGCCAGATGTGACCCTAATATACAGTGGAGAAGACGTTATTCATTTTTACATGTATCGTTAGATTTTTAAAACGCAAACGAAACGCATAGTAGATCTACATGTAATAAAAATTGTAGAATTTGTCGTTTTTCAGAATTTTCTTACAATTCATTTTACTTTGAGTCTGTTCAGACGCCGAGTTACCCGGCTTCTGATTTGGTTCCAAACATTTTGCAATTGTCATAATCGTGTTATCATATCTGATCTGTCTCTAAACCGTTAAACTTAATTCGTATACAGTGGAGAAAACGTTATTCTTTATCAATAAACGCGTTTACGCTAAAACGTTTATTTCCATTGCAAACATTTTGGAGCCAGATCAGACGCCGGGTAACCCGGCGTCTGATCAGGCTCAAACATGTTTGCCAATCAAATTCTTTATGATTAGTTTGAATTGTCTGAATGTCACCATGTCCTACATTTTGGTGTGTTTCGTTTGCGTTTCGTTTGCGTTTAAACGGAAAAGAATAACGTTTCTCCACTGTAAGCAACACCAGGGGTCATAGGATTAACCCTTTCCCCATGCACAGGGGCGTCTTTTAACAGAATAGAACAGATTTTTTTTTATTTCTGGCTTGTACATAATTATTATTACATGTACATGTATGTACATCGTCAGACAAAAGATACATATGATATACATATTTTAACAGTCACGTTACAGTTCACATTTATACATGTAAATGCATGCCAAATAGAGATACGCACATGCATTCATGTTTTTACCATGTCCTGTTGAAGAGTCACATAAAATGTTCCCCCATACTGACAGGCGGATGTTTAAAGCTGGTTCGAATTCAAGCTGAAAGCTCTTGTATAACCTTTCTTCTTCACCCTTGGTTTGCTATAACAATGTAGCAGACATCTGCAGTGCTCGATATTAGGGGGAGTATTTCAAATAATAAAATAGTTATTATTGAATTACACCCTATAGTATTACTACTCATTAGAATCGTCTCTTCGAGACGATTCTAAAGAGTAGTAACACTATAGAAGTTGGTGCTGAAATGAGTGAGAAACTATTGGATTTGTTCAGTTTAGTCGCTCTTATCTGGAGCCCTTATCTGCATTTACCCATTTATACCCAGTGGATTCTTCCATGTTTTTATATTGGATTAGTCCATCTTTATCAAAGGGATGCCTGATCAAAAATTTCATTTTCATTTTGTTTTTCTATTGAAATTTCTTATTAGCAAACAGTGCAGACTCTGATCATAATGCGGCGTCTGATCAGAGTCTACACTGTTTACCTATGTCCCATATATTGAATCGTGGGCATAAATGGGTTAAGTACTTGAAAAAAAGCTATTGGGGGAAAGGTTGAATACAAGTTCGGTTGTACTATCATGACATCAGTTTATTCCATGAATAGGGAGCTATTATTGAATTGACACCTGCTCGAGTCCATATTCAGTCAGTCTATTATCCTGATTAGCTGCTCCGAATATAGCTCCTCCAAGAGCTGTAAACGTCCGAATAAAGCTCCCAGGGGAGCAATATTTAGAAGAGCCTTACGTTGTGACAGTCTGACAGAGCGATGTGGTCGCATAGATGGACGAATTACTTCCCTTGGTTCGAAACTTGTTTTTGTACAAGCGGGGTGTAAAACAGATTACATATACATAAATGTTAATTAGATATATAAAAGACAGATGACAGCTTAAACCAAGGTGACAGTGAAACAGAAAGCTCCTAAAGGAGCTTTCTGTTTAACTGTCACATTGCTTTAAGCAGTCATATGTCATAAACAAAAAATAACTTACACAATTTAGTTATAGAGAGGTTTTACTGATACGTTTATTATAATTCGCCAGTGTACGTGACCGCATCGAAACGATGTTAAATGTCATCGAAAATTACTCAATCGAACGTAAACCACTGTGAAAGGGTTTGAGTTTTATCTGTTTTTGTAAGATAACTTTAACGGCATGGTATAGTAACTGCTTAACCCTCTTCTCCATTGCCAAAAGTGTGTTTCAACTATACAATGGGAAAATCGTTTTGCTTTTCCTTTCAAACAAAATACAACGCAATACAATAAGATTTAAAAATGCTGAAGATTTAAACGAATTTTCACGTCAGAGTTTCAAGCAGTTTGGAGCCTGAATCAGACACCGAGGTACCAGTAAACTAGCTCCAGGGGGGGGGGGGGGCGTTTTATACAACAAATTGTTGTCGTAAGTCAGATTATAAAAGTATTAATAACTATTTATTTTTCATCTAACCCTCTCTTGTGACATCTATTATGGATCCTCTTAAAAAGCAATTCCAAAGAGATGTCACAAGACAAGATTAGAAAGAAAACAGAAATTAAATGTATTTTAAAGTTTTGACTTACGGCCGTTTTTGGTCATACGAAGTTGTATGAAACGGGCACCAGTACATGTATCATAGCATCATCGCAAATAGCATAAAGCAAGGTAACTGCTTGAAACAGAGAGAAAGTAAAGCAGAACTCGGTCTGTACAATACCATAATTATGTATTTAATAGATGACTATTTTATTGTGGTCTTCAATACGGGACGTACATGTAGGTAGAGGCATTCCATGGACATCTACATTATCTGGGAAATGGTTAGCTTATTCATCCCTGAAACTTCAAATGGACAATCCCAATTTCCAATACTGACTAATTTAGGTTACTTTTTACAGTAGGTATAGTTACATGTATTACAAAATGGCAACCGTTGTTGAAGCTGACCATGAGCCCTCTGATAAGCTAGGGTCTACTATGATTGCAAAGGACAAGTGCACTCCTTACAAGTACACAATTAATGACGAGTATACTCGTGACTAGTATAAGATGAGAAGACACGTGTTCAGTAACACACTGCAGTCGAACTTCGATATCTCGAACTCGTTTAACCCGAACTATCCGAAAGTTCGACACATGAACTGCATTATTTCATGCTCGGTTAAGTCGAACAAACCCATATTTCAAAGTTAAAACGTGGCCTAGCCACGTTTTACCTTTGAAATACGGGTATGTTCGACAAAACCGACTCGAGATATCGAAGTTCGACTGTATATACCCCACAGTGTTCACCTGTCATCCGGATGACCTATCCTCCATAGGGAAATGATACGTGACATGATTATGAGTGTACAGTACATGTAGTCCTATAATAGTGTCGTACTGTTTTACGTTTATCGATGTTGTTGTTTTTGTTTGTTGTTTGTCGACCCAAACTATCGTCTGCTTCAAATACTCGTCTGCAATAAACAAGTGGATAGATACATGTAAGTGGAGTATTTCAATAAATTAAAATCTTTATTTCTGTATAAACCCTATGGTGTCAATAGTCATTCGAATCGTCTCTACGTGATTTTTTCAATGAGTAGCAACATCATAGCGTTTTGAGCTGAAATGAGCGAGAACATGCAGGTTGGGTGTGTTCAGTCTACTCCCACTTATCTTGAGCCCTATCCACCAACCGTTCTTCAGAGTCTATAAAAGATTGACTAACACAACAAGTGCCAAACATTTTGGATCCAGATCAGATGACAAGTTAATCGGCATTTAATCTGGATTCATTGGGGTCGTAATACGACTATAGTATAGCTGATTACATGTATGACAGGGGGCTATGAAAGGGTTACATATAGCCGCTTATGACAGAGGGCTACGAAAGAGTTACAGTGGAGAAAACGTTATTCTTTCCCAATAAACGCGTTTACGCTTAAACTATTATTTCCATTGCAAACAGTTTGGAGCCAGATCAGACGCCGGGTAACCCGGCGTCTGATCAGGCTTCAAACTGTTTGCCACCAAGATAAACATGAATTATCAGAATTGTCCAAAAGTTGCCCTTTTCTCCGTTTTAGTGTTTTGCGTTTGCGTTTCGTTTCGTTTAAACGGGAAAGAATAACGTTTTCTCCTCTGTAACAGGCGTTCCGCACGTTTTACCTACTGCACGCTGTCCAATTGTCGTCTGCAAAATATGTCGTCAGGAACAATTGTTTTATCTACCTTTTCTTTTAAGAAAACATCATCAGATTGGCACACAGTTTTGATCCAGATGATACTTCAAGTTACTCTGCATTGCGGCGTTTTATCTGAATCTACGCTGTTTGCAACCCGGTGTATGATCAGTCTTCAAAATGTTTTCCACTCATACACAAATAAATGATTTTTCTCCTAAAGTTGTCATTTTCTATGTGTTATTGGTTTGCGTTTGCGATTCGTTTAAACGGGAAAGAATAACGTCTTTTTAACTGTATAGTATACTAAGGGTTCAATGACTCCTACTTAAACAAGGTTAGGGTAAATACATAATAATACCCCCATCTATCCCAACCATTCGAAACAATACTAATATACTGTGATGGTGATATGTGGCTGATTAAAGCAGAATGACAGTAAAACAGAAAGCTCCTGCAGGAGCTTTCTGCTTTACCGTCATTCTGCTTTAATCAAACACCTTCCTTAAAAATGGACAACAAACCCCTGTCTGGGTGCTCGTAATAGAGTAGTTTAACTGTGTTTATGCTACAAACAGTGGGTGTGTTTGGTGATGGATTGCCCTGATAGATGTTTTTTCCCAGTCAAACAACAATTGTACATATTTGAAGTATGTCAATATTCATTGAGGTAAAAACAAATATACGTTTTGCGGTATATGCAGGTAACGAAGATCTATCGCTTTTTCTATAAGTACATGTACAGTGGAGAAAACGTTGTATTCTTTCCCAATAAACGCGTTAACGCTAAAACTATTTATTTCCATTGCAAACAGTTTGGAGCCAGATCATACGCCGGGTAACCCGGCGTCTGATCAGGCTCAAAACTGTTTGCTAATCAGACTGACATTAATAGTTAGAATTGTCAAAATGTCATCATTTTCTACATTTTAGTGTGTTGCGTATGCGTTTCGTTTGGGTTTAAAGGAGAAAGAATAACGTTTTCTCCATTGTACATGTACATGTGCGTATTTTTACGCTTTAATTTATTCATTAAATGACGAAAATAGTTCCATTTTAAACAGTCATGGTTATGCATCAGACGAAATATTTTACATTCTAGCAGATGCTAGATGGTAGCTTAAAGCAGGCACAAACAAATTTTTAGGCGCATTCAGCTTTACTTTCAACCTGCTTTAAATGACAACATGGCTTCAAAACTAAACTATTATAGGGTAAAGGATTAAGGCAAATGCCTGTTTAACGTAGGGTGAAAGTCGAGCAGAAAACTGCGAAAGGAGTTTTCTGATTTATTTCCATATTGCTTTAAGCAGCCTCCTACCATAAAGATATCTTGAATCTTGAATCATAAAGCTGAACATTATGTTGTAGCGGTTAGACATTACTGTTCAACAGGTTTTTGTTACTGAATTGTATAGTTTTACATGTATATGTAGCGAACATCATACTGTGGCGATAATGCTATTCTTTCCTGTTTAAACGCAAACGAAACGCAAACGCATCGCAATAAAACGTAAAAAAAAAAAACTTTTAGAGAATTCTGACTTTTTGTTTTAATCTGAGTGGCAAACAGTTTGGAGCCTGATCAGACGCCGGGTTACTCGGCGTCTGATCTGACTCCAAACTGTTTGCAATGGAAAAAAAACGTTTAAGCGTAACCGCGTTTATTGGGAAAGAATAACGTTTTCTCCACTGTATTTATTGCAAATGAAATGACGTTTTTTAGTGTTGTCGAATTGATATCAGAGGTAAAGACCCCCATGGTCCTGGTAGGATCAGATAAAGTACATCAGAGTGTGAATCTTGGCAAACAATTTGTAGTAGAATCGAAAAGTATATATTTTGGTATTCACCACACTTCTAAGTCATACAACGAAAACATGATAAATATGCATTAAACGAATATTTATGTAATGACATGAACTGATGAAAACAACATGTTATTTAACTCTTTCCCTGCAAAGTTTAATCGTCTGCTTTTACCCTCTTACCGCCAACATATCGTCTGCATTGCTTGGTAGTGTCGTCTGCAATAGTTTTAAAGTCAGATTTAGGGCGGTTTTGGCTGAAGAAATGTCGATACGAGTGTTAAACGGTTAAAAGCCTGATCAGACGCCGCGTTACGCAGGATCCAAACTGTTTGCAATTCGCATTTTGGCACCGTTGCCAGTGAAAGAGTTAAACTATGAAAAAAGTATTTAAAAAATCGATTGCAAAGAGTTTGGAGTCTGATCTGGTTCAAAACAGTTTGCAAAGGACATATTTGTTTCTGAAAGAGTTTATTTTGGAAAGAAGAATGTCTTTCCCAATTGAACGTGCCAAGCATCGCACACTACATTGGAGAACACGTTATTCTTTCCCAATAAAATTTATTATTTCCATTGCAAACAGTTTGGAGCCAGATCAGACGCCGGGTAACCCGGCGTCTGATCAGGCTCCAAACTGTTTGCCACTCAGATTAAAATAAATATTCAGAATTGTCGAAAAGTTATCTTTTTCTACGTTTCATTGCGATGCATTTGCGTTTCGTTTGCATTCAAACTGGAAAGAATAACGTTTTCTCTACTGTATTAAGAAATGGAATAAGCTATCACCTGTCTGTAGGACTCCCCATCATGCGGCATTTTTATGGCCGATTTACGTACTTTCAGCTGAACAAAAGACTCCCTCTTACATTAACTACCACTGAGAAAAAAGACCCATTTATCATGTTAAACCCCTTAACTGCCATGACGTCATCTGCTTTTTAAACAAGTGTATTCTGCTTATATTTCTCAAAAGTAAACTTTAGGTATATTGATTTATCGTAGTGGGGGTCAAATGGTTTTGGACCCGGATCATACGCCGCGTTACGCGCGCGGCATCTGATCAGGATCCAAATTGTTTGTCAATAACCATTGTACAGGTACTCGGGAAAAGCAATGAAGGGAGTAAGGCATGCTTAAGTGACTAGTTAACTCACTACCCCAAAGCCTGATTTTAGTTTTGAACACAGTAAACAACTTACAGCAGGTTGAAATTAAAGCAGAATACGCCTTAAGTTAAGGAGCATTCTGCCATAATTTCAACCTCCTTTAAGCTACCATAGAGAAAAAAATACATGTACTCATGGCACATATTCGTGGCTGTATAAAATGTAACTATTGTTTTCAGTGAAGGAATATAGTAAATGCGTTTAAAAGAGTAATTATGGAGTAATGGGTTAAACTAGTTTTATTTTAGGTCCACTCCTTTTGGATTTATTTGCATTATTTTCAATTTTTAAGAAAACACCCAGTTTATTAAATACCAAACATAAACCTGACTAGGAGTGTTCATACAGTGGAGAAAACGTTATTCTTTCACAATAAACGC
Organism: Gari tellinella; assembly: GCA_922989275.2. Lineage (NCBI taxonomy): Eukaryota > Metazoa > Mollusca > Bivalvia > Cardiida > Psammobiidae > Gari > Gari tellinella. The sequence continues at coordinate 57,269,967 of OV277866.1, forward strand.
GTTTACGTTAAAACTATTATTTGCAGTGCAAACAGTTTGGAGCCAGATCAGACGCCGGGTAACCCGGCGTCTGATCAGGCTCCAAACTGTTTGCCACCAAGATAAACATGAATTATCAGAATTGTCCAAAAGTTGTACTTTTTTTCTACGTTTTAGTGCTTTGCGTTTGCGTACGTTTGCGTTTAAATGGGAAAGAATAACAGATTCTCCAATGTACTACAGTAAAGTCTCACTTAACCCATTTACATGTACATGTACCAATGGTCTGTTTCTAGTTTGGAAAACAGGTGATCACTTAAAGCAGGTGAAAGCAAATCGGGTAGCGTTTTGGGGGAGCACACTACTTTACTGCCAATCTGTTTGAAACTATCAACTTGAATGATATTTGAAATGCATGCCACGTTTGCTGTTCAGAACTTCTTACGTGGAAATCACTTTACTTAAAGTAGAAATAGTTACAGGGCTCCAGATTAGCGGGAGTCAACTAAAAATCCAACATTAACGAGACGACTCTAATGAATACATGTAGTAACACCATAGGGTTATACAGTGGAGAATCTGTTATTCTTTCCCGTTTAAACGCAAACGTACGCAAAAAATCTTATTTTGAGTTTTTTTCGCTGACGATAAATTTGAAGCAGACGACCAAATTCAGAAAAATAATTGTATCGGTCTCTCTGTGATGTTCGCCTTATGTTTGTTCAATTTTTTAGAACCTCGTCTTTGTTTTTTTTACGGCCACGCCGTCAAAACAAAAATTAAAAATTATTAATCTTGTTTTCGCAGACGATATATTTGAAGCAGATGTCATATTCAGTATGATAATGGTTTATGTTTCAGACTCCACGCTTCATGGCCCGGTAGATCTGTATTACTAAACCTGTAAATACTAAACAGGATACACGGCTTCTCGCTATAGTGGTGGAGAGTTAACATTATATTGTGGATAAAACGTGTCTTTCGTTCGCAAGGTAACACCTTTATATTATACTTTCATGCATGTGTCATTTCAATTTTTAACCCATTTTACAAATACCCCCGCCTTTGTTAAATTTGTTATATGTACATGTAAGAAAGCAAGGACTTATACACATACAGAGGAGAAAACGTTATTTTTTCCCAATAAAAGTCATTATAGTAAAACATTTATTGCAGTTGCAAACAGTTTGTAGACTGATCAGACGCCGGGTAACCCGGCGTCTGACCAGGCTCCAAACTGTTTTTCACTCAGTGTAACATGAATTGTCCACTTTTTGAAGAACCTGGTACATCTACATGTTATTGCATTACGTTTGCGTTTCGTTAATTTGAGCGGGAAAGAATAGCGTCTTCTCCGTGCACTGTACATGTACATGTATCCCTACTTTTGTTCAGTTAGTTAACTAAACAGTGGTTTTATAAAAACTATCATACATGTGTAGCCTCTATAGTGTACATTGTTTGATAAAACAAAACTACAGTGGAGGCGATGTTATTATTTCCCGATCAACGCGTACACATGTACGCTAAAACCACGGAATTATACACTTGTATAAGTCCGTGCTAAAACGCTTATTTCCATTGCAAACGGCTTGGAGCCATATCAGACGTCGGGTAACCCGGTGTCCTATCAGGCTCAAACTGTTTGCCACTCAGATTAAAATCAATTATTTGAAATATCTAACAACTGACATTATTTTAACGTTTTGGTGCTATGTGTTTGTATTTCGTTTGCGTTTAAACGGGAAAAAATAACGTCTTCCCCACCGTATATATCGAATTGATATCTACTGACTCCAGACTACAGCGCCCCCTCTCTACAATGTCACTCAATGGGAGACACAGATAATGTGTGTTATTCGGAGGGAGTCGTTATAGGGAGGGAAACTTAAGAGTTGGCTTGCATTTTCAAACAGCTTGAATCTAGATCAGACGCCGCGTTACGCGGCGTCTGATCTGGATTTAAGCTGTTTGTCAATCGTCATTATATTTATTCTATCAAAATATCCACTTATATGTAGATCTAACTTTGAGACAAAAACAGAAGACGACAATTTTAAGCAGCAATAAAAGCGTTAGACATAATTGGAGTTTTAGGGAATCGCGGTAAGCGTCGCTGTAAGGAGGGAGTCATTGTTTGGAGGGCCGTTGTAGTGAGGGAACACTGTATTTGTATTTTGAAGTGTAAAGGAGTTTGGTGAAATAATGTATTCCTCACTGCACATGTGCTACACGTCTACCCATTGAACTCCTCTATCAAGTATATGATTATTATATATATAAACATGTATATACACACACAAAGCGAAGAAGACGTTATTCATTCCCCCGATAACCATGTTTATCCTAAAACAAGGACGCCAACTGAAAACTGTATGGAACCAGATCATGCTTCGGGTAACACGGCATTCGATCAGGCTACATACTGTTTGCCACTCATGTTAAAATAACTTGTGATATATTTCAAAGAATTGTTAGTTTCTACACTTCATTGCATTGCGCTTGCGTTTCGTTTGCGTTTAGACGGAAATTTATAAGGTCTTCTCAACTGTACATTATACATGTACAGTGGACTAACCGTTATTCTTTCCCAATTAACGCGTTTACGCTTAAACTATTATTTCTATTGCAAACAGTTTGGAGCTAGACCAGACGCCGGGTAACACGGCGTCTGATCCGGCTTCAAACTGTTTGCCACTCATATCAACTTGAATTGTCAGAATTTTCTAAAAGCTGTACTTTTTCTACGTTTAAGTGATATGCGTTTGCGTTTCGTGTTTAAACGGGAAAGAAAAACGTTTTCTCCACTGTACTACCGACAGACCCAGATCTGATAAGAGCTTATTGTTTGTAAAGTCAGTAATTAACGACAAATCAAAAGAATATGTATGAGTAGCGTGTACAGTGGAGAAGATGTTATTCTTTCCCGTTTAAACGCAAACGAAACGCAAACGCATTGTAATAAAATGTAGAAAATACCAAATTTTTGACAACTCTGACTATTCGTTTTTATACGAGTGGCAACCAGCTTGGAGCCTTATCAGACGCCGGGTCACCCGGCGTCTGATCTAGCTCAAAACTGTTTGCAATAAAAAAAACATTTGTTCTAGTTTCAGCGTAAACACGTTTATTTGGAAATAATAAGGTATTTACAACTGTACTGTAGGACAGATGGCAAATACAATTAAACCCATTCTTAGCGGCCATTATTCAAGGAAGCACGCTGTTCTGTAGAGGTACAGTAAAGAAGAAGACGTTAGTCTTTTCCCATTTAAACCGGAAACGCGTTGAAATATGATGTAGAAAGCGAAATCATTTTGGCAATTTTGACTTTTCATGTTAATTTGATAGGCAAAGAGTTTGGAGCCTGATCAGACGCCAGGTAACCGAAACTGTTCGAACTGAAAAAGCAATAGTTTTAGTGTTACAAGCACGTTTTTTGGGGAATGATAACGTCTTCTCCATTGTGTTTAATACATGATAAACATTGCGCAGAAAGCATAATATAAAAATAAAGCAGAAATAATATATAGGAGCGTTATGCTTTTTTTCTTACATACAGTACCGTGCAATAATGGATTGATACAAAATATACATGTGTTGGTCTTGTTGAATCGTTCTGCTTTAGTTGTGTCTTACAATAAGTTACATGTAATATGTAGCATGTATCTCAATCAATTTAATTATCAATAACTCTTTCAACAATGTAAACCTATATTGGATACGATTGCCAAAAGTTTGGACCAAGATCAGACCCCACTTATCGTGACACTCCGATCCTATCACTACAAGTTCGCAGGGTTTATTTCGCAGGGTTTATTCTTTTAACTTATTGCACCATAGCCTGTTTCTAAATGTAGTATTGAAACCACATGTAGATGAACGTTTAAAGCAGATAAACAGTGATGCAGAATGCGCCCTTAGGCGCACTCTGCTTTACGTTCAGTCTGCTTTAAGAAACATGTACACATGTACCATCTGCAAGTTATAGAAAATATTTCTTACAGTATACATGTAATATTCATATCTATATAAAGAGGAACTATTTTCTCCAGTTGAGAAATAAACTGATGGCGTACATGTAAAAATGCGTACATGTATCTATGATGTAAAGGGTTAAAAAGTGTAAACGTTCATTTTGACTAATTTCGCAGAGGAATATTTGCGAGCAGAAGATAACTTACCATGACATTCAGATGCAATATCGACTTTTTAAAATTGTCGTCTGCATGCTTTTATTTCTTTAATGTACATTTTACATGTAAGCAACTGAAAAACTATCGATATGAGTAGCAAACAGTGTGAATCCTGATCAGATACTGCGTGACGCGGCGACTGATCTGGATCTTAACTGATTACAAAATGTGTGTCAGGTCGCCCTCTGCTATCAAAGGGTAATATGACATGCTGGTTGCATTCAACCTGTCTTGTGCAGTTGGGACCATATATTTTTCCGTTCAAACGCATACGAAACGCAAACGTCATTTGAAAAAATGTAGCAAATAATGAACTTTGTGTAAATGTTCACGAGTTTTTAAAATCTGAATGCCAAGCAGATTGGAGCCTGATTAAACGCCGGGTTACCGGACGTCTGATTTGGCTCTAACCTGTTTGTAGTAGACATTATGTGTTTTAGCATACAGGCGTTTAATGGGAAGGAATAACGTCGTCTCTACTGTATATGTGTGAGACTCCAATGGTAACATGTGCTTCAAGTAAATGGGCGTGAAATAGAACATGTAACAAAATCCAGATAGAATAAATTCTCCCTATATTACAGTGGATACTACTTTATTCCTTCTCGTTTTAAACGCAAACGGAACGCAAACGCATTGCAACAAAATGTAGAAAATAACAAAATAACAACGTGTATCTTGATTTTCACCGTGCTCGAAGTGGCAAGCAGCTGAGAGGCTGATCATAAGCCGGGTTATCCGGCGTCTAATTTGGCTCCAAGCTGTTTGCAATGGAAATAATAGTTTTAGCATAAACGCGTTTATTGGAAAAGAATAATGTCTTCTCCACTCTACAACCATTCTCCAATAGGAGAGCTGAAAGAGGTTAAGTGGTTGGCTTTAAAGGTACAGTGGAGAATCTGTTATTCTTTCCCGTTTAAACGCAAACGTACGCAAACGCAAAGCACTAAAACGTAGAAAAGTACAACTTTTGGACAATTCTGATATTTCATGTTTATCTTGGTGGCAAACAGTTTGGAGCCTGATCAGACGCCGGGTTACCCGGCGTCTGATCTGGCTCCAAACTGTTTGCACTGCAAATAATAGTTTTAGCGTAAACGCGTTTATTGGGAAAGAATAACAGATTCTCCACTGTACGTTCCATTAGGAGCTTTCTGCTTACTTTCATCTTATTTAAACACTATTCAAAGGCATGTGTATATATCGTCAGTTAGTCTTATTTCAGTGATCGTTATACATGAGTATTTATTGTATCTCAACCCAGTCAAGTTTGCATTGAACAAATAGTTAACCTATTCCCCACTAGGCTGTAGTTTTGAAGACAGGCTACCGCATATAGCAGGTTGAAAGTAAAACAGAATGCTACCATAGGTGATATAGAACATATTTCTATAGAACATATTTTTTATGATACGTATTTTATGTACACTTGTAACTAAAAGTGACTGTATAAAGTATTAGTGAAATGCAAAACAAAGTTAATGCAGAAAGGCTATGCAGACCATTTCTACATAATTCATGATTGTTCTTTAGTTTGAAATGATACACGTATACACATACATTTATAGCTAAATGTGTACAGTGGAGAATCTGTTATTCTTTCCCAATAAACGCGTTTACGCTAAAACTATTATTTGCAGTGCAAACAGTTTGGAGCCAGATCAGACTCCGGGTAACCCGGCGTCTGATCAGGCTCCAAACTGTTTGCCACCAAGATAAACAAGAATTATCAGAATTGTCCAAAAGTTGTTCTTTCCTACGTTTTAGTGCTTTGCGTTTGCGTACGTTTGCGTTTAAACGGGAAAGAATAACAGATTCTCCACTGTACACACATACATTTATAGCTAAATGTGTACAATGTATTCCAAATAAATGCGATTACGCTAAAACAATAATTTCCATTGCAAACAGCTTAGAGCCAGATCAGACGCCGGGTACACTGTAATCCGGCGTCTGGTTAGGATCGAACAGTTTGTCACTCGGATGAAAATAATAGTCAGAATTGTCAAAAATTGTCTTTTTCTACACTTTATTGAATGCATTTGTGTTGCGTTTACGTTTAAACGGGAAAGAATACCATTTTCTCTATTGTACATGTACATCTAAATGTGTAGAGCATGTAATTGGCGTACCAACAGCAATTTTAACCATTGTACAGGTGGCAGCCTACTGCAGAACAAATTGCATAATAGACATTTTCATGAGGAGCTTTACTGTTATCTGTAGTTACCCTTGTCTCCATATCCTGTTTCTAGTTTTGAAGACATGTCACCACTTAAAGCAGTTTAAAGTAAAGCACATTCTGGTTTTCTCCCAGCCTGTTTTAAGCTACCATTTGCTACATGTATAATAGACATGTAGGAAATATTGCTGATGTTGATCATTTATTGGAACTTTCTTTTGTACATGTAGTTGAGGAATACATTAAATTTGTAAACACGTGTAATTTTGGAATTAAGGGTTAACTAAGATTCTGTCATTGAACCTTTACATCGAGTATTTCAGCCCTGGACTTTCAAATGAAACATGAATTATTCCTATTTCCAATTAAGTCTAGATCAGTTTATACTACTACAATGTAAGGGGTGTTTCACTATATATTGCCAAATGTCATACCTGTACAGTGCATGCTTTGCTCAGTGGGCTCATGTAGGAGCCCTCTGATCTGGATCTACACTGTTAGCATAAGCCACGTGTAGTCTCTAAAGATAGTGTACCGTGTAAGGGACAGGTATACACTAAGGCTCAATTTACTTACATGTACTTGTTAAATGGTCGCCCGGTACTTGTTTTACTGTACATGTACACACACATATATACCTATAAACCAACTATTAATTAATACATCGTTCACACAACACAGACTGTTGTATATGTAAATGAAGCAGCTAGTATAGAATATACTTCGAGTCCGCCTTTTCTGCAACATTGTATATATTAAGTTATACAATGTATAGTGGAATAGCATTATTCTTTCCTTGTCGAACGAATTCGAAACGCAAACGCAAATATAACTAAATGTAGAAAAATGACAAGTTCTTGAAAATATATGGACCTTTTATTTTGCTCTGAGTTGCAAACAATGTGAAGCCTACTCACATGCCGAGTTACCTGCCATATTTCCCTTTGATACAATGTAGCAGAGGACGACCTGACAAAAAGTAAAACCTCTATATTTATATATTACAGATCCTATAATTAAGGCGAATTGACTGTATAAACGACAGGTGACATCTTACATATAACGCAAGGTGACAGTAAAACAGAAAGCTCCCCAAGGAGCTTTCTGTTTAACTGTCCTCTTGCGTTCAGCAGCCACTTGTAAACACTCAATAACTTACACAATTTTGCGGACGTAATTAAAGAGGTGGTGCTGTATGTTTTATTGCACAATTTCTTTTGGGGGAAATATAACGTCTTCTCCACTGTAAAGTGTGACAAAATTTATTAGAAGAAAAGTGCAAACAACTGTTTTAGCAGCTGATATAAGAGTATTTAATGTTTAACATTTAACCCCTCCATTGCCTTACATTGTACTACATTTTATATAGTCACAGTATTTCATTATTATACATACAGTTTGGGTCCTAATCAGACGCCGCGTAACGCAAACTGGTTGACACTCGTCAACATTTCTTAAGTCAAAATACAAATGTACCAATATTTGTATCCAAGAAATAAACACAGCTGACAATTGTTTAACATTGATGACTTCATGGCGGTAAAGTGGTTAATATTTATTTATAGATCTGTACCTTCAAAGCGATTGCAGATATACATGTAATTTTTATCAACACTTTAAATCCTAGCTTCCAGTATTTTCGTCATTAACAAATATTGCACATGTGAAGCGTAGACTTGTTTTGTGCAAACAGCGTAGACACTAATCAGACGTCTCTTACAGGAGCCCTTTGAACAGGACATGCACTATGTTGCAATATATTGTTAAAATGAACGAGTTAAGTCAATCAACAAAATGGTGACAAAACGTACAATATATACACAGACGTATATGATTTGATACATTACAGCGGGGAAAGTGTTATTCATTTCCCTTTTAAATGAAAGTAAGCACACAACAATATAATAGAATTGAGAAAATGACAACTTCTTGAAATTGTTGACAATACATTTTAATCTAAGTTTTAAATATTTTGTAGACAAAGGGTTACCCGTCGTTTGATTTGGCTAAAAGCTGTTTGCAATGTATGTACATTTGTGTATAACTGTTTTACATGTTTCACAAGCGAGTTTATTGGGTTAGCACAACGTTTAGTCCACTCCTAAATATCGGTTCAAAACACAAAGAACGGAAGTATTTAAGACGGTGACATTTTCACCCAGGGTAAAATAGTTTTACAGGAAGCTTACACGTGAGCTGTATTTAGTACTATGTTACTCTTAAAAATCACATTATGTTTAAATAAGTGACCGACAACTTAAATCAAGTGTGACTGTGCTATAAAATCTACACTATAACCTATAACCCATATAATTAAATCCATTTCAGAAATTTTGATATAAGTTTTGATAATGTAACATACATCGTATACTATAACCTATATAATTAAACCCATTTCAGAAAATTTGATATAAGTTTTGATAGTGTAACATATGTATTGAGGGATAGGTTTTATGAGCTTTGTTCATAAAGCTTGTCTAATTGTATATATGATGTCAACCATTTTAATACTATTGAAAAGAATGTACACTCACAGTCGTGTGCACATTGAGCAGCTTAAGGCAGCACAAAAGTGATGGAAAATGTTCCTGTAGGAGGTTTTGCATTGTTTGGTTGTCCTGCATTATACAGTCAATTTTCATTTTAGACAATCGTTTCTTTCCGATCATTCGTCTCTTAAGACAAGTCTGATTGTTTGTAGATGTACAGTGGAGAATCTGTTATTCTTTCCCGTTTAAACGCAAACGTACGCAAACGCAAAGCACTAAAACGTAGAAAAGAACAACTTTTGGAAAATTCTGATATTTTTTGTTTATCTTGGTGGCAAACAGATTGGAGCCTGATCAGACGCCGGGTTACCCGGCGTCTGATCTGGCTCCAAACTGTTTGCACTGCAAATAATAGTGTTAGCGTAAACGCGTTTATAGGGAAAGAATAACAGATTCTCCACTGTACATGTACGTAAACAATTTGATGGCGTGAGTTTAGCACTTTACAAAAATAATCGTTACATGTACATGAACATTGTGTATAAAACAATGATCAGTTTTATTTGCATGTATTTACCTAACGGCGTTAGATTGCATTTTTAGTGTACCAGAACTCTGTTGGTCATTGGCAAAGTTGCAAAAATTACGACAAATGCAAGATTGAGGTAATTATTTGTAAACATTTGTATTAAATTATGCACATAGGGACTTAGTTATAGTGCTTGCTTAATACAACATTACCTATACATCTACATGTACGTGCAAATTGCACATGTACATACAGTGGAGAATCTGTTATTCTTTCCCAATAAACGCGTTTACGCTAAAACTATTATTTCCAGTGCAAACAGTTTGGAGCCAGATCAGACGCCGGGTAACCCGGCGTCTGATCAGGCTCCAAACTGTTTGCCACCATGATAAACAAGAATTATCAGAACTGTCCAAAAGTTGTTCTTTTCTACGTTTTAGTGCTTTGCGTTTGCGTACGTTTGCGTTTAAACGGGAAAGAATAACAGATTCTCCACTGTACACATTGTCTCTGCAGTAGGGAATGTTTATTTTTCCCAGTATTGAGTAAACACGTTTATAGATACGACATTGCTAAATAATTATTTCCTTTGCCATCAGCTTTGAGCCAGATTTGAAGCCGGGAATTCCTGTGTCTGACCAGGCTCAAACCTGTTTGCCACTCGGATTAGAATTAATCATCAACGTTTTCAAAAGGCTGGTATTTTCTTCATTTCATTTCTACACATACATGTAGTATTGCGTTTGCGTAAAGTATGAATGAATAACGTCTTTTCCACTGTAAATCAGTTCAGTGACAGAATATCGTCTCATTACATGTAAGTATTGTCGTCAATGCACTTTGGACGGGTATACTCGACGCAAGGGTCAAATGAGTTACATGTAACAGTGCAAACAGGTTTAATTAACTACGTGCATGTACACACGGCGTACATATCGGTTAGCGCATTTCACACAGTCTGAATACGTGTCTGTGTCTATGTCATTTTAATTTGGTCAAATGAAAACCATTATATATTCTAATTGAATTCGTCCCAGGAAACAGGTTAACACACAATTTTCCTGCCCGTTTACCTTTGATTTCCCGCGCAATCGATTTGATTCTCTGACTGTAAATGTGTTCCTGGCTTTCATCAGAGTGTGGCACGAGGCTTCTGACATTTGATGTTACAGTAGAGGAAACGTTATTCTTTCACGTTTAAACGCAAACGAAACGCAAACGTATTATAATAAAATGTAGAAAATAACAACTTTTTGACAATTCGCATGCTACATATTAATTTGAGTGGCAAACAATTTGGAGCCTGATCAGACGCCGAGTTACCCGGCGTCTGATCTGGCTCCAAACTGTTTGCAATGAAAATTGTGTGTTTTTAGCATAAGCGCGTTTATAGGGAAGGAATAATGTCTTCTTAACTGTATCCTCCTACAACTCCCATTAACCTGTTTCTTCTCACGAGATTATACTCAATGGATGCTTCTACTTTTGCTCCCTTGGATATTACATTATCAGATACAGGGATGGTTTAGTGATAAAGCCTTCGAGAAACCATAGATAAATGATATAATTATACATGTACTGAAAATAGCAAATATTGCAGACCCAGATGAGAAACTGATTTCTATTTCTGCAGCACCAATCCACTCAAGTCATTCATTCAGCTCATTTATATACATGTACCGTACTAGTACACCCATTTTATGCTGTCGATCCACCCACCTATATACATATACATGTACCCGGACCATCCATCCATTCACCTGCCCTGTCGATCCATTCACCTATCCATTCATCTATCTTTTCATCCTGTCTATCCTTTCGTACATATAGTCACTGGTTCATCCATCCGTCCGTCAAAACAACCACCCATTTACTTGTATGTCAATGAACCTAGTTCATCCATCCATCCATCCATCCATTCATCCAATCCATTCATTTATCCATATTTCCATCCAATGAGTCAATCTACATGTACCTATCGTTTCTAGTCACCGCATCATTCCATCTGCCTTTCCACCCACCCATCCATCCACTAAATCCACGTGTCTACATGTTATATTCAGTTCATCCATTTATTCATTAGCTAGTTTAAGTAATTATATATTTTATTTCCAATTACATGTATATACAGGAAAAGGGGTTGGGACACAAGGTCTGCCAACTTAGAGTCGATTTTTCCCCTACCGTTTTACGGATACATGTACTACAATAAATGCTACTGGAGAAAGACAATGAGAGAGCAATTGAGAAATAGGGAGATAGTGACGGGAAGAGAGAGAGAGAGAGGGGGAAATACAGAATGAGAGAGAGAGAGAAAGAGAGAGGTGCTTGTTTTCAGGCACATTGGGAAGAGTGTCAAGAAACAATTTAATTAACGAAAAAGCTACATTGGCTATACAGTAGACCTAATGTTAAACAGTCGTTTCAAATAACAATTGAACTGTTGTCTTTGATAATGATTACAAGTTAAATTCAGTTATTCATGCAGTCAAACTATCTTTCCAAACTATCTTCCCACCCACCCTATCGCATAAGGGTTCATATAAAGCATACATGTATGCATGATATAGCTTTACCTGCTGGGCGTTAACGTGGAGAACTTATAACAAAAAGTTTAGAATTTGTTTTATCTATTTTATAGTAATCTGTTGTTGTATCAAACAGTATCTTGTTAACAATTCTGTATCAATTCTGTATCAATTCTTATAATTCAAATTAAGTGGAGATGATGCAATTTCCCCCCAGTAAATCGAAACTAAACCAAAGGCAAATTTATTGAAATGTAGAAATGGCATTGAAAATATTAACGAGTTATTTTAATCTGAGTTACAAACAGGGCTGAGCCTGGTCACTGTTCGCAACGAAAACAATTATTTTAGTTTGTAATCGCAATTATTGAAAAATGATAACCATTTTTTCCCATACAGTGGAGAAAACGTTATTCTTTTTTGTTTCAACGGAAACGAAACGCAAACGAAACACACTAAAATGTAGGAAATTATGACATTTTGACAATTCTAACTAATCGTGTTATTCTCAGTGGCAAACGGTTTGGAGCCAAATCAGACGCCGGGTTATCCGGCGTCTGATCTTGCTCCAAACTGTTTGCAATTGAAACAAACGTTTAAGCGTTAACGCGTTTATTGGGAAAGAATGACGGATTCGCCACTGTAGGTGCATCGTAATTATTTTAACATTTATGCCGATCGACATACATATGTACTACATTTGTATTTTCCCACGTATAATAATATAACAAGCCCGTTATACAAAACAAATACACATGTACTCTAATCTTTATACAATGTAGCACATTTTTGCATATAGCAAAATGTGGCATAGATTCAGGGAATGTATCAACTCAACAATTTCTGTAGACATTTATCATTATTTCTGTACGAGAATATCATCCGTATCAAACAGTTTGGATCCAGACAAGATGTCTAGTTCATCGGCGTCTCATCTCTGTCCTAACTATTTTCAGGAATCAGTATCGCACGTTCGCCCACATTGACGTAAAGGTTAAAACGTGTACAGTTTGGAAGTCGCTATTCTTTCCCAATAAACGCGTTTATGCTTTAACTTTTATTTCGTTTGCAAACAGTTTGGAGCCAGATCAGACGCCGGGTAAACCGGCGTCTGACCAGGTACATAAACGTACGAACTTGTTTGCCATTCAGATTAAGAGAGATCGCTAGACATTTCAATAATTTGTAAATTTTATACGTTTTATTGCATTGCGTTTGTGATTTTTTGCGTATAAAGAGGACAGCATAATATTTTCTCCACTGTATACATGTAGCAGATGTTACGAGAAAGAAACAATGTCGCAACTAAAATAGAAACAATGCCATAGATCTTTCTGAAATTGACCGATATGTGTAAACTGCTTTTTTATTTGGGTTGCACATGTCACCTATATTTATACCGGACCCAGCTACTTTTCTCGCTGTTACAGTGGAGAGGACGTTATTCTTTCCCAATAAACGCATTTACGCTAAAGCTTTTATTTCTTTTGCAAACAGTAACCCGGCGTCTGATCAGACTCCATGCTGTTTGCCACTCAGATCAAACAAATCGTGAGAAATTAAAAAAACAACCTACATTTTAAATCAGCGATTTCGTTTCAGTTGTTTTTCAACGGGAAATATTTAGGTATTCTCCAATTTATTAGAGACGACCGAAGCTATAACCATTTCACCTAATATAGTGGGCGACTATATCTCTACTCTTCCGCAAAAACGAAATTGTACAATCGTACAACGAATCGTTCATTTGTGGTTTGTAATACATATGACATCTTAAAAGCAATATAAAAGTAATACAGAAAGCTTCTATACATTGTACGAGCGTCTCTCTTTCTTTCATTTTGCTGGAAGCTGGCCTTCGACCAGGCTGCCAACAATTTACTGTTTTTCAATCCGATAAAAAACCTTTACCCCTCTTTTTGCAACAATGTCAGAGTCGTGGGTTGTGTACAGACCCTCGATACGGAACCTTTTCTAGATCCGCGGATAATGTTCATGCAGTTGCCAAAATGTGTCATGAGCTTGAAAAACACAACGATAAATAGAAAATATGTACAATAGTTTAAGATGCATAGGCAATCTGAGACCAATGCTTATATTTCTCTTTTTATCTTTTGAAATAAGAAACACACCAATACAAATATATACATGGTATCTAAAATATATTATTTAAAACCGGTTTATGTGAATATAAATTCTTATCTTATATCATCTTATCGTATCTATCTTATCTTATCGTATAATTTTCATTTTCCAAAGATTGCGCATGCTCTTGAACTTCCTTGCCAGCCATTGCGTGAGTCAAATTCTTCGCAAACAAAGCTGATGTACAATGTAGATCCAGATCAGATTGCTTATATAGTGGAGACGACTTTATTCTTTTCCATATAAACAGAACATATAACGCAAACGCAATGAAATGAAATTTAGAAACGTCAATGTGTTGACAATGCTCATGATATATTACATATATTACATGTATCTGAATGGCAAACAGTTTTGAGCCTGTAAGACGCCGGCGTCTGAGCTGTCTCCAAAGTGTTTGCAATGAAAATAATCCTTTTAGATTTTTAGTATAACGCTATTATTGGGAACGAAAATATATACCGTTTTGTCCACTACTCGAGACATAACGATTAATTGTAAAGTTTCGTCAGACGACAAGGCTCGGGGGAGAAAATGGCAAGAATGTGTTGCTGGGTCAAAGGTCGCTGACCTTTCTAGTAAACTCAGGGAAGGTTCAAATTGTTAATTAAATACATACATCATTTCCCCACCTCTTTGTCGTTAATCTTTAACACGCGGTGCACGCAATTTTGATACTTTTGCGAACAGTTTTGATCCAGATGAAACGCCGAGTAACTCGGCGTCTCATCTGGATCAAGACTGTTTGACAGTTTGGTGATATTTTTCTTTTAATCATGAGAATTGTGCAGACGGAGAATTTGTGTAAACATGAACTTGTGCAGACGTAAATAACTTTAAGGATCAAGTCAACTTATCACCTGCTTTTTGTTTCGCCCTAGGAGTAACAAACACACCTAATCTGTGTCATCTGCTGCAACAAATTAACTCATTGTGGTTTGATGTACAGTCGAATTCGTTTAGCCCACTATTATCCCTTATCCTGTGTCTAGTTGTGAATACATGTAACTACTTAACCTATTACCCCATAAATACATACCCTTACGCCTTTCATTTATTCCCACACTGAAGAAAATAGTGTCAATTTATACAGTCATGAATTTGAGTTAAAGATAATATTTTCTATATCCTAGATGTTAGCTTAAAGCAAACTGAAAGTAAAGCAAAAAGTACCTGAAAGGCCCATAAATACGTGGTCACCTGTCATCAAACTAGACACAGGCTATGGGATAATAGGTTAAATCCATCTGAAAGCAAATCAACATTCTACTTTACTTTATGTCAGTTTTACATGTATCAGCTATCATCTGCTGGGGTATAGCAAATAAATATTTCTTATGGTACATATCCGAGACTGTATAAGTTCCATGTAGAAGAATACGGTATATAGATGCGAACAAATGCGTATTTTATAGAGAAATGAGTTAAGCAGTTCTCAAATATAGATAATAATTATGTGAAGACCAAGATATTCCACCATGCTGACCATCAGCGTTGACTGGTGTTCATTACATGTAAGGAAATAAGGCATGGTGCCGCTTATAATAATAATGACAGTTAAACTATGGTTGGTATGGTTCATTTATATTAACAAAAGCATTTGACACGGTTGATAATAAAATCATAATGATGAAACTTTAGGTCACCATTCTAATGCTCATTTTTGGTTTAGATCTTATTTATCTTGTAGATAACAGTGTGTTGATATTTCAAGGATACTATCCACAGTAGCCTCCATTTAATATGGTGTTCCACAAGGTTTCAGTCTTGATCCGTTGTTTTAATGTTAATTTGTGTAAATGACCTTTCAGCTGTTGTCAAGCACAATATTTTACTGTATGCAGATGATACTTGTATTCTTGTCACTGGAAATGTAAGTCTGATCACGGAGTAATTAGAGAGCTCTTATTACTCCGTGGTCTGATTTGAAAGGGATTTTACTCCATGTACTCAATCGCTAGAATTTGTGAGTGCTTGGATGGTAGATAACACACTATATTTGCTCTTAGGCAAGACAGAGTCTATTTTATTTGGTTCAAAACCCAAAGGTTAAACAAAATTCTGAATTAAATGTACTGGGGTAAGTTTTTTATATGCTAGATCTGTTAAATATTTGGATGCAGTTTTAGATCAGACATTTTCTAGTGAAAATATTGCTAAATCAGTTATTTGCAAAGTAAATTTCAAAATAAAATTTCTTTAGAGGAAAAACGAATTACTTACAATACACACGCTTGTTATGTATCTACTTCAATGTCATTTTGACTATGTCTGTTCTTTCTGGTACCCTGGGCTAGCCAAATACATGTACTTTAAACATAGGTTTCAAACATCACAAAATAAGATTATTAGGTTTGTTCTTGGTTTAGATAGAAGATCTCACATTGGAAAATAACAGTTAACTTACAGTGGAGAATCTGTTATTCTTTCCCGTTTAAACGACAACGTACCCAAACGCAAAGCACTAAAACGTAGAAAAGAACAACTTTTGGACAATTCTGATAATTCTTGTTTATCTTGGTGGCAAACAGTTTGGAGCCTGATCAGACACCGGGTTACCCGGCGTCTGATCTGGCTCCAAACTGTTTGCACTGCAAATAATAGTTTTAGCGTAAACGCGTTTATTGGGAAAGAATAACAGATTCTCCACTGTATCTGAATTGGTTACCTGTGACCAAAAGGGTTGAACAGTTTATGCTCTGTCATGTTTCATAAAATTAGATACGATTATTTCCCTTATTACTTAAATGATAATCTTAAACTTTTAAATACTGTGCATAACCACTATAACACAAGATCAAGTAAAAATGCTTGTTTAAGTGGAGATTATTCTTATTTGACTTTTTCATATTGGGCGGATTGCAAAAACCAAGGTTCGTGGTTTTGGTGGAAAATCATTTGCTTGTCACCGTCTTGAGTCTTGGAATAGTCTCCCACAGTATTTAAGGGACACCACTGACAATATGAAGTTTAAACAGTCCATCAAGAAACATCTTTTAACCATGAGATTTATAGTGTTTTGAGGTAGATATACAGTATTTCAGTATTCTAAGTATGATTCTTCTTGATGGTTGTGTTTCAGTGAATGACATTCATTGAGACAGGACCATTGAGTAAAATCATATACAGTGGAGAATCTGTTATTCTTTCCCGTTTAAACGCAAACGTACACAAACGCAAAGCACTAAAACGTAGAAAAGAACAACTTTTGAACAATTCTGATAATTATTGTTTATCTTGGTGGCAAACAGTTTGGAGCCTGATCAGACGCCGGGTTACCCGGCGTCTGATCTGGCTCCAAACTGTTTGCACTGCAAATAATAGTTTTAGCGTAAACGCGTTTATTCGGAAAGAATAACAGATTCTCCACTGTAACTCTGTATAATCTTATATACCTCAATTTTACATGACTTTGTGTATGTTTCTTAATATATATATATATCAGAAACATTATGGTATTGAAAACCTGCTAAATATTTTCATATCATTTCATTATTATTTTGTATATGTAATCAAAGCATGACTGTCATGAATCTGCCACTAGTATCGGTGCCAACAATGGAAATAAGGGAACATACATTTTCCCTTTTTGTGCAATCCTTGGTACTGGTGAGCATATCATGTGCATTTCCATGTGTATGCATTATTTGGCATAGACTGCATTACATATGTATGCATTTGTATTGCCATGTTATGCCGCTGTTGCCAAAATCAATTCAATCAATCAATAAAATAAAAACATAGAACGTCCCATTAAAAGTTTTCTGCTTTATTTCCATCTTTCTTTAAAATGCCACCTGTCTTTACGCTGTAGGTTAGTCTTCGATTAAGTGGTTGTACAATGGAGAAAATGTTATTCTTTCCCGTTTGAACACAAACGAAACGCATCGCAATATAACGTAGAAAAAGATGACTTTTCGAAAATTCTGACTTTTTATTTTAAGCTGAGTGGCAAACAGTTTGGAACTGTTTGGAACGCCGGGTTACCTGACGTCTGATCTGGCTCCAAACTGTTTGCAATGGAAAAAATAGTTTTAGCGTAAACGCAATTATTGGGAAAGAATAACGTTTTATCCACGGTACCTTAGGGAAGTTGTTCCTTCCCAAATACTATTATTTCCATTGCAAAACTGTTTGGAGCAAGATCAGACGCCGGGTAACCCGGCGCCTGATCATGCTCCAAACAGTTTGCTACTCAGATTAAAATAAATCGTCAAATTTTACAAGAACCTGTCATTCATTGCATAACATTTGCGTTTAGCTTCGTTTCAACGGTAAATACAAACATTTTCTCCACTGTAAGATGGGTGGCCTGCTCTACTGTATCGGAATGGTTGGAATCGATTATATACTTACATCAAGTCACCACAGAAATCGGAAACAAATTCCGTGTCCGTATGCGTCGTCACGTTCTGAATGCCGCGATTGCCAACGTGGGCCTAATCACCCGTAAATGCTGGTAAATAGTTCCGATCTACTGGAAATACATGTACAATGTACATGTATCCCTTAGTCTTGTATAGTAACTTTTATGAACAGTGGAGAAAACGTTTTTCTTTCCCAATAAAGGCGTTTACGCTAAAACTATTTTTTCCATTTGAAACAGTTTGGAGGCAGATCAGACACCGGGCAAAAAGTGTCATTTTCAACATTTTATTGCAATGTGGTTTTCGTTTCGATTACACAAGGGGATACGGTATTGTTTCCTCATAAAGGTGTTGATACTAGAATAGAGTTTCAATCATTTTGAAGACTGGTCCGACACCGGCTTGAATTTCGTTATGTTTAAAGGTGAAACATAATGTTTTATCCACTGTGGCATAAATGTGTAGCTTTTAAGTCGGATAAGAACCAGTTAACATGTAACCCTTGCAGTCACAGTGTGATGGATACATGTTTAAACGATGCCATAAGAGTTGTCGTAGTGAACACATTCAAATGTGGTAAACCGTTAGACTGTCATGACTGTTGAAACTGGAACTATAGGTTGGGGACTCACTTAGCATACTGATACGCTCTTACATGTCTTATCTGACAAATAACGTTTGACCGAATGCATGCGGTATTTAAGTTTTAAAGTGTACATTGTTGTTGTAGAACAATTAATATCACAAGTTTACTAATTGGTCGTAGCTTCATATGCAATTAGTAGTGCAGTATAACCATTCTTATTTTGTCGCTGTTAACTGAAATATTATATTTGTCGTGCTGTTCATGGACCAGTACTCGCCTAAACTGATCAGACTCCGAACTGATTGTCACTCAGATTGTAATGAGATCTAAATACATGTATTGTCACTTCAAGAATCTTTCCTTTTACATGTAGCTGTAGTGTTTGCATTTAGTTTCGTTTAGATGAGAAAGAATAACGTACATGTACTATCCACTCTCTTATAGCTCTGGAAATTATTTGTTCCTTATCTTAAATGTTTGTGATTAGACACTCACCATAGGCTTGATAGTACACTGCATGTAGCTGGCGGTATGCTAACATAATGCATTGTATATGTAATATAGATTGAAATGACTATTATGTTTACATGTACGTGTACTTTATCAAGTGCTGACGATTTACATATAAACAAGTCTATCATGGCATACTAAACGTATACATGTACAGTTATATACAACTGAGCCTCTAAAACGCGCTTCTCCCTAAATCGAACGAATCCCTATTTCAAAGTTAAAACGTGGCATAACCACGTTTTTACTCTGAAATAGAGATAACTTTGATTAACTACTTTTTTAACTTTGAAACAGGGATACATGTACGTTTTATTTCAGTTCGAGTTATCTACCCTTAATTTTGAAATATTGAGTTCGATAATGGCGTTGTCTAGTCAAAAGAGTTTAACACTGTGTCCAATAATGTCAGCGTGATTGATCCGCCAAGCAAATAATATATTGTCGAATTTCGATTACTCGATGTCACTCAAGTCTCGTGTGTCCTTAGTTGAATATCGACGAGTCGAACTTGCTTAAGTCGAACGCATTCGTATTTCAATTTTCAAACGTGCTTACATTGGAGAAAACGTTATTCTTTCCCATTTAAACGCAATCAAACGCAAACGCAAAACACTAACATGTAGAAAAGGACAACATTTTGATAATTCTGACTTTTCATTTTTATCAGAGTGTCAAACAGTTTGGCGCCTGATCAGACGCCGGGTCACCCGGCGTCTGATCTTGCTCCAACCTGTTTGCAATGGAAAAAAATAGTGTTAGCGTAAACGCGTTTATTGTGAAAGAATAACACATTCTCCACTGCAGGAGCATGTTCGACTACAGTTAGTTCAGGTTACTGAAGTTTGACTATACTTCCAATCAATAGATGTACTCATTTAAGACGGGATTGGTACATGTAGACGTGTGTCTATGCATAAACAAATTTACGTTCTATAGCGGGCAAATTAATAATTATTTCCAAGTGAACCAAACTTAACGTAAAGGAAATAAAAAGACATGTGGAAAACGGCTGGTTTCTGAAAATGTTGGCGATTCATAGAAATCTGAATGGCAAGTACAGTACTGAACCTTATTAAATTGAATTTATAATCGCAAGCGAATTGCCATCGAATTGCCATCGAATCGCCATCGAATCGGGCGCTTCAAAAAAGAAATCCTACGTTTGAATATTTTTACGCTAATTTTCCGAAGCGGTTGTGACAAAAAAGGAATCGAAAAAATGAACGAAGACATATTTGCGAACATTTGTTAGATACACTATTTAAAAACACTTACCCGAGGGTAAAGTTAGTATTTTGAATCGCAAGCGAATTGCCATCGAATTGCAAGCGAATTGCCATCGAATTGCAAGCGAATCGCAAAAATTGTTAATTTAATAAGTTTCAGTACTGTACATGTACAGTGGAGAAGAAAACGTTTTTCTTTCCTGTTTAAACGCATACGAAACGCACACGCAAAACACTAAATATAGAAAATAACATTTTTTTGGCAATTCTGGTTATTGATATTAAACTGAGTGACAAACAGTTTGGAGCCTGATCAGACGTCGGGTTACCCGGCGTCTGATAATGGCTCCAAAGTGTTTGCAATGGAAATAATAGTTTTAGCGTAAACGCGTTTATTGGGAAAGAATAACGTTTTCTCCACTGTATATTGAGCTTGGTCATATGCTTTAACGCATCTATTGGACAGACGTATTCCTTATGTATCTCTTAATAAAGGTGACTGCTTAACTCATTACCCAATGGTCGGTTTCTAGTTTTGAAGACAGATGACCACTGAAAAGCAAATTGTAAATAAATCAGAATGCGCCTTATGGTACAATCTGCTTAACCTTTATGGAGCCTGTTTTTAAGCTACCATCTGCTGGGATGTGAAAAATATTGCTTATGGAATACCGGTATGGTACATACTCATGGTTGTATACATTGCAAGTGGAACTGTTTTCAACCTCCTTCAGCTACGTGTACAAACTGCTAGAATAAAACATAATCCGTATGGCGCATACATGTATTCATTATTGTATAAAGAACTACAGGTATCTACTTCAATGGAGAAATAAATGATATGCATAAAGTGCATATTTATGGGGTTATGGGTTAATGTAGAATCGTATTGCATTACGTTTTAAGTCATTAAACTGTAATAAATGTATGTAACTGTATCAAGTATAATTTAGATACCTACTATTACAATGTACTAAACAGTAAACACAGTTGGAATCCTATGAAATGTTGAAAACCAGTTACATGTACTGCCAATATTGTGGAGGCGACATGATGTATTCTACAAAGTAGAAGAAGAGTGTGTGTACATATATGCCTTAACCAAATGCGTCCATTGTCTGGTTCCCGTCGTACTTACATGTACATGTAAAAAGTACGTCCTTATCTGTCTGAAGATAAAGGGACATAACCCAGTCTAGTACGTCCATTGCAAATAGTTTGGACCGACAATGTAAAGTGGATAAAAACGTTATTATTTCCCCCCAGTAAACGCGTTTACGCTAAAACGTTTATTTCCATTGGAAACAGTTTGGAGCCAGCTCAGACTCCAAACTATTTGCCACCCAGATAAATAGTCAGAATTGTCATAAAGTTTTCTTTTTCTACGTATTATTGCAATGCGTTTGCGTTTCGTTTGCGTTTAAACGGGAACGAATAACGTTTTCTCCACTGTACTACATTGTACATGTACGTCCTTGCTCAATAAACGTGGTTGTGCTTAAACCATTATGACCATTCTAAACTGCTTGCCAATCCCAGTAAAGTACATATAGAAGGTAAACTGTCAACAACTTGTTAGTTTATACATTTTATTAAATTGTGGTTTGCGTTTAAATTTGGTTACATGTAAACTTGACAGAATAACGTATTTCACTGTTTCTGCTTCCTCTATGAATAGCAATGTTATTAGTTAGTGTGTAGTGTACAGTGGAGAAAACGTTATTCTTTCCCAATAAACGCTTTTACGCTAAAACTATTATTTCTATTGCAAACAGTTTGGAGCAAGATCAGACGCCGGATTCAAACTGTTTGTCACTCAAAATAGATAGAGACAAATGTCAAAATTTTGTTTTTTCCTGCATTATAGTGTTTTGCGTTTCGATTGCGTTTAAACGGGAAAGAACAACGTTTTCTCCACTGTATAGTAACGAGATTAGTAGTTTGTGTAGTGTATATGTGCCACGCTGAGTTTTAGAGGTGTGCTTGAAAGTGTTCAGTACGATGTAGTTAAGATTTGGCAAGATTTTGCTGTACTTCAGTAGTAACTGCTCAAACTTGAAAGTCAGTTATCATTTTTATCGACAACAGTAATATTTCCAGCAATACAAAACACATTTAAAGTGGCATGGCACTCATTAGATCTAGTGTTATTGTGACATAAACGATAGCCGACAGACATACAGGGAGATGGCGTTATTATTTCCACTGCAAACAGTTTGAAGCCTCGGCGTCCAATCTGGTTCAAAACCTGTTTGCATACATTAAATTACATTTTCTACATTCCGTTTAAACGGAAAAGAATAACGTACAGTGGAGAAAACGTTATTCTTTCCCAATAAACGCGTTTACGCTAAAACGTTTATTTTCATTGCAAACAGTTTGGAGCCAGATCAGACGCCGGGTACCCGGCGTCTGATCAGGCTCCCAACTGTTTGCCACTCAGACTAACATGATTAGTGGAATTGTCAAAATGTCAAAATTTTCTACATTTTAGTGGGGTGCGTTCGCGTTCCGTTTGCGTTTAAACGGGAAAGAATAACGTTTTCTCCACTGTATTCTCCATTGTCCAGAAAGATGTCCTTAATATTTTCCAATTAACGCATTGTGTTAATACAATTTCATTTTGAACATTTTTTTCCAATGCAATAAGTATGGAGCCAGGTTTGTTAAGACTGTGAGAAATAGTCTTCCGTACTTTAAAATAGAAATAGCATCCATATTTCTGAGCATATTTCTACTTAGTGTTCTCATTTGATTTACAAGACAGCGACAAACAAGTGCCGAAATTACACGGCGTCAATTTCTCCAGGCTTCATGTACAGTACATAATCATGTTATAAAAAAGAATGTACATGTTACGTTCTCGGTCATAATATATTGGAGTTTTTCAAACTTGTCGTTTTAGAAAACGATGAAATCTCGGAAATGTTCTTTTTATCGGTTTCGAAGACTCGTTGCATAAAGCCAATAAATTATGAACACTCATGTAATAAACTTTATATGTATTGTATTGTTTACATGGTTTGTATAGCTTGATAATTATTCATACAGACACATGTATTACAGTGGAGAATCTGTTATTCTTTCCCGTTTAAACGCAAACGCAAAGCGCTAAAACGTAGAAAAGAACAACTTTTGGACAATTCTGATATTTCATGTTTATCTTGGTGGCAAACAGTTTGGAGCCTGATCAGACGCCGGGTTACCCGGCGTCTGATCTGGCTCCAAACTGTTTGTAAAAGAAAAAATAGTTTTAGCGTAAACGCGTTTATAGGGAAAGAATAACAGATTCTCCACTGTATATAGCAGTCAAACAGCTGTTGTAAACTGATGCATATCATTAAACGACGAACATTGAACCGTGACAATACATTGTAGGAACTGCAGGCGAACATTGCTAACTTGTTCAAGTACAGTGCCCCGTTTCTACAACACCAGCAAATGAGAGACAAATATTGTGTTTGTTGTTCGGAGGTAGTTTTTATAGGGAGGGACATGAGCATACATTTGCATGCAGCTTGAATCCTGACCAGACGCCGCGTATAATGCGGCGTCTGATCTGGATTCAAACTGTTTGTCACTCGTCATTATGATTTGTCCATAAAAATGTCCAATATGTGACTTTATGAACAGCAGACAACACTTTTACGCAGACGATATTGCAGGAGTGGAAATATTACACATGATTGTCTTGTTTGGGGAACAGCAGCAAGCGTTGTTGTAAGGAGGGAATCGTTGTTCAGAGGGTCGTTGTGAGGAGGGAGCACTGTAATACAGTGGAGAATCTGTTATTCTTTCCCGTTTAAACGCAAACGTACGCAAATGCAAAGCGCTAAAACGTAGAAAAAACAACTTTTTGACAAATCTAATAATTCATGTTTATCTTGGTGGCAAACAGTTTGGAGCCTGATCAGACGCCGGGTTACCCGGCGTCTGATCTGGCTCCAAACTGTTTGTATTGGAAATAATAGTTTTAGCGTAAACGCGTTTATTGGGAAAGAATAACAGATTCTCCACTGTACGTATTTATACTATTCAACTGTAATAAATCGAGCCCTGTTAAGTCGAACATAAACGTATCTTTAAGTGAAACTGCGGCTAAGCCATGTTTTAACTTTGAGATATTTGTTCATTGGAAATGTCAAGGGTGGGATGAGTTAAAATAGACTGTGATCACCATTACCTTCATTTGTCCTACATGTACTTGCCTGGCATTCGCAAACAGATTGGATCCCGACTAGACTTCGGGTAAATTCCTAAACCATTTGCGCTAAGCAGAAGAAAGGTTAACCGCGGGAAATGGGAGAACACCTTATTCTTTTCTTTTTTAAGTTAAAACACAAACGGCACTCAAACGCGTTGCAGTAAAGTGTTGAATATGACATATTTTAGTAATGTTTAACTTTTCATTTTAATCTGGGTGGCAAACAGTTTGAAGCCTTGTCAAACGCCGGATTATCCGGCGTCTGATCTGGCTTCAAATTGTTTGCATAAGTCATAAATATTTAAGCACAAACGCGTTTACCTTGAAAGAATAACGTCTTTTCTCCACTGTACATAAGTACACGTTAAGTGTTTATTTAACCATAAAAAGACACCAAAAATACACTTTGGTGAACAAGTTGACTCGGACTATAAACTTTCTATTACTGTATTTATTCGAATCCAGATTATGTGATGTCAAATAGACCGTATAACTGCTCGCCTGTATAGATATAAGTTTTAACCCTTCCCCAATTGAAGCGCATTTAGACCGAATTGAATTAATTCCTCCGCCGAAGAAAATAGTTCCAATGTACATGTATATGTTTACCGTTATGAATTTGTATCATAAACAATAGTTTCGTTATTAGCAAATAGAAACTTAAAGAAGGCTGAAAGTGGTCACCTATCTTCAATTCTTCAAACAGGCTATTTGGTTAAAGGGTTTAAGTTGTCGTATTCTACATGCATGTTTTCAAATATCAGTCACTTTTTTTTTTAAAATTACAAATACCCCGTAGACTAGTTTTGGTTTTGAAGATTGGTGCCTAATTAAAACAGGTTGAGAGTAAAGCAAAACGTGTCATAAGGTGTATTCCGCCTTACTTTCAGTCTAGATTCTACTAGGATATAGAAAATATGACCGTAGCAAATTTGACCATAATTTGTCTGGTTGACTAAAAATTGACAGGCGTAAATAGTCGACACTTTACATGTACAGTGGAGAATCTGTTATTCTTTCCCAATAAACGCGTTTACGCTAAAACTATTATTTGCAGTGCAAACAGTTTGGAGCTAGATCAGACGCCGGGTAACCCGGCGTCTGATCAGGCTCCAAACTGTTTGCCACCAAGATAAACATGAAATATCAGAATTGTCCAAAAGTTGTTCTTTTCTACGTTTTAGTGCTTTGCGTTTGCGTACGTTTGCGTTTAAACGGGAAAGAATAACAGATTCTCCACTGTACCACTCTAATTAACATGAATATCAGAGTTGTCAAAAAGTCTACATTTATTGCAATGCTTTTGCGTTTCGATTGCGTATTATAAACGATAAGACATAACGTCTTCTCCACTGTGCATGTAACAACAAATCAACAACTCAAGCTTTTGGCAACAAATTTTCCCTAAACTTTATGTCCTTCTAACCCCTTCGCTGTCATGACGTCATTCACTTTAAACAATTGTCGTCTGCTTTTAGTTATCAAATTTAAATTTTAAGCTTATTGTACTAAAGAAGTATTGAAATGCGTGTCAAACAGTAGGAATCCTGATCAGACGACGAGTTACACGGGGTCTGATCAATATCCATTTTGTTTGCAAGTACAGTGGAGAATCTGTTATTCTTTCCCAATAAACGCGTTTACGCTAAAACTATTATTTCCAGTGCAAACAGTTTGGAGCCAGATCAGACGCCGGGTAACCCGGCGTCTGATCAGGCTCCAAACTGTTTGCCACCATGATAAACAAGAATTATCAGAATTGTCCAAAAGTTGTTCTTTTCTACGTTTTAGTGCTTTGCGTTTGCGTACGTTTGCGTTTAAACGGGAAAGAATAACAGATTCTCCACTGTAACCATTGGGCTCGGGTGAGTACGTGTACATGTAACCGATCGCGACTTGTCTTGTACTCGTATATGCAAATACATGTAGTTTGGATCCAGATAAGACGCCGCGTAATGCGGCGTCTGATCGTGGTCCAAACTGTTTGCTACTCGTCTTAATGTTTATTTTATCTAAAGCTGTACAAATACTAAAGTTGTGCAGAAGACAATTTCAAATCAGACTCTTTTAAGACAGGATAAATGTTTCAGACGATCGATCTTTGTTGAAATAATTTTGGCGATGGATTTGCATATCTTGAATCCCTCTGGCGCTTTTTCGTACCAATACAACATTCAAACTTCTGATAAACGGTCATTTAAAACAGATGCGGATCCATTTTAAAATTCATGACAGATTAGCGCAGGCTAAGGTCATGCAGAAAGCTGGATAGGGAATTTTCTGCATTGCTTTCGTACTGCATCAAGCTAACACAAGTATTTGAAGTGCGGTATGTTTTTGTAACAATTAAGATAAACGGCATCTCAACACAGGTTAGTGTTGACTGTATAATTGATTCATCAGCCAAACAAAAAAGGCACCTATATAGTGGAGAACACGTTAGTTTTCCCCGTTTTTAAAACGCAAACGAAAGGTAAACGCACGGCCATTTTCTGTAGAAAATTGCAGATTTTGATATGTATTACAATTCTTTTTTAATCTGAGCGGTAAACAGTTTGGAACCTGGTCAGAGGCCTCGTCAGTCGTCACCAGGCGTCTAATCTGCCTTCAAACTGTGAGCAATTGACATAACAGATTTAGCGTAAACGCGTTTATTGGAAAAGAATAACATTTTCTCCACTGTACACTATAGAAGGTTGATGCCAAAGGTTTCGGGGTTGTGATGGAATCACGCAAATGTTGTTACTACAGTAGAGAATGTGTTACATTTGTATTCCTTCCCAATAAACGCGTTTACGCTAAAACTATTATTTGCAGTGCAAACAGTTTGGAGCCAGATCAGACGCCGGGTAACCCGGCGTCTGATCAGGCTCCAAACGGTGTGCCACCAAGATAAACATGAATTATCAGAATTGTCCAAAAGTTGTTCTTTTTTACGTTTTAGTGTTTTGCGTTTGCGTACGTTTGCGTTTAAACGGGAAAGAATAACAGACTCTCCACTGTATGACGTCACCAATGACGTCATTATAACAGATTATCTACTGTACTAAGTGTGTATTTCAAAGGAGTCTTAACCCTTAGCCCGCCAAATAAATTGTCGTCTGCTATATTTCTCGTCTGCTTCAAGTTTCAAAGTGCTTCAAAGTTGCTCAAAATTGCTGAAAATGTTGTCCGAGTATCAAACAGCTTGGATCCGGATGAGACGCCGAGTTACTCGGCGTTTATCCGGATCCAAGCTATTTGCATATGGAGCTATAGTCGTGAGTGGCAGGCTAAGGGTTAACGTAGGATATTCTGATTTATCATATGGACACTCAAGAAAGTAATCAAACGTAGATTAATCCTCCCTTTGCTGGAAACTATAGTATATGTTATTTCCTAAAATAGTGTAGATCCTGATCAGAAGGCTCCTTTAAGAGCCCTCTGATCGGGGTCTGCACTCTTTATGTTACTTTGATTTTCAATATGTTCTAAGAACAGCCCTTAAAACCAACTAAAAACTGGCCCGTTTTTCAACAGTGGCCTAGTCAAAATTAAAACTTTGGCACGGAAAGGGTAAAGCATACCTGCTAATTATACTAAGTACATGTAACCTTTATCAACCTTCATGTTCAACGTTTAACACTTATTCTACCATCCATTAATTCACATGACTTCATATTTCACTTCATGACGTCATCTGCTTTTAAAAATGTCGATTGCTTTTATTTCTAAAATATGAATTTTAGGGAACTTGACTAAAGTGGTATCGAAGACTATCAAACAGCTATTCGGCATCTGATAACAGTGGAGAAAACGTTATTCTTTCCCGTTTAAACCTGTAAACGCAAACGAAACGCAAACGCAAAGGACTACAACGTAGAAAAGTGCAACATTTGGATAATTATTAAAATTCATGTTTATCTTGGTGGTAAACTAGTTTGGAGCCTGATCAGACGCCGGGTTATCCGGTGTCTGATCTGGTTCCAAACTGTTTGCAATGGAAAAATAGTTTTAACCTAAACGCGTTTGTTGGGAAAGAATAACGCTTTTTCCACTGTTAGGATCTATACAGTTACTGTTTGCCACTCAGATTAAAACATTCCTTGAACTGTTTAAAAATGTGTCACAGTGAAACCTCTCTATTACGACCACTAAAATGAAGACTTGATTGTTTAAAAGACATTTGACGGAATATAACATGTTGACTGTAAACAGTTAGGAGCTTTTCTATTTCACTGTCACATTGATTTTATTAGTCACCTTATTGATCAGATTAACTGCATGTATTTATATAATTTATTCAATCTTTTTGTATGTATAATGTTATATTCTTCTTACTGCTATGAAAAATTTACCGCTTATGTTTACATTGTGTTTATGGCGATAAACATGCATAGCATGTTTGAGCTGAAAATAAAAACTGAAACTGAAACTGTTAATACAAGTACCTACATGTAATACAAGTACATAATAATTAATAATATTTAGCGGTCATTATAGAGATGTTTTTGTATTGATATGACTTTGCATTTGCATTTAGTTTCGTTTAACCCTTTCCCTTATAGGAGCGACTTTTAGCGCATTCATTTTATTCATCCGCTGCAGAAAATAGTTCCAAATTATACCGTAATGAATATGTGTCATATTAAATTATTTCCTTATTCTAGCAGTTAATAGCTTAAAGCAGGCTGAAAGTAAAGCAGAATGCGCCTTAGGGCGCATTCTGCTTTACTTTCAACCTGCTTTAAGTAGTCACATATCTTCAATACTAGAAACAATGCTATCAGATAAAGGGTTAAACGGGAAACATCTATTTCACTGTACATCCACCTGTTACAGTGGAGAATCTGTTATTCTTTCCCAATAAAAGCGTTTACGCTAAAACTATTATTTGCAGTGCAAACAGTTTGGAGCCAGATCAGACGCCGGGTAACCCGGCGTCTGATCAGGCTCCAAACTGTTTGCCACCAAGATAAACATGAAATATCAGAATTGTCCAAAAGTTGTTCTTTTCTACGTTTTAGTGCTTTGCGTTTGCGTACGTTTGCGTTTAAACGGGAAAGAATAACAGATTCTCCACTGTATACAGTTTATGTAATACTTTATAACGGGACTTTCCCCACTTACCTTTACTTCTAGTTATTATGGATGGCACGTACATGTAGCCATGTGATCTGCAGTGGAGAAAACGTTATTCCTTCCCGTTTAAACGCAAATGAAACACAAACGCAGCACACTAAAAATGAAGAACATGATGACATTTTGACAATTCTAACTAATCTGATCTGGCTCCAAACTATTTGCAATTGAAATAAGCGTTTTAAGCGTAAACGCGTTTATTGGGAAAGAATAAGGTTTTCTCAACTGTAACAACACAACGCCATGTGAAAGGCTAGAGCACACACAATCAGATGTTCTTTTCTGTTTTAAATTGAAAATTAAGCTCAAACGCAAAGCAATAAAGTGTAGAATATATACAACCGTTTTGGAAATATTGATGATTGGTCGAAAATTCATTTTTATTTTGGTGGCAAACAGTTTGGAGCCTGGTCAGACGCCGGGTTACAAAGACAGACAAACGGACAGACAGACCAAAACCAAGATGCATCGAACTCTGTCGTGCGTGGGTATACACACATGTGTGTGTATACATTGTAATTTCGTGCATAAAACAAGTTATATGTACGTATTCCCGTTTGACAGAAAAAATTGGCAAACTAATTGATATCGATCCGTTTTCGATAGCTTCAATGTAGCTATACTTCATTACCAGACACATCTTTTGATGTACATCGGACTTGCCTTTTAGCATATCAGGTCCTTTGAGGTCGTATCAATTAGTTTTCGAGTCGCACCTTTAGCATTCATTACCAGGCTATTCAGACGGCAATGGGGACGTATTGAAATTGAACAATGTTGCTATCTCCGCGGGGAGTCGACGGGCTAGAATCAGCATGTATTTTTAATATCCAATATTTTACACCACACACCATGAGATTCTATATTCTTTTATGTGAGACATATGCCACAGTACGTAGTTTTCAACTTGATACATGTAAAGTAAAACCTCTCTAAAACGATCCCTAAATTGTCTTAATTATTAGGCGTATGCGACGGCTTACTGCTGAAAGCAAGGTGACAGTAAAACAGAAAGTTCCGTTAGGAACTTTCTGTTTTACTGGCACCTTACTTTAAGCTGTCATCTGTTTTTATACCATTAATCAACCTAAGTTTTATTACTGGACGTACGCTATAATAGAGATGTTTTACTGTACAATACAGTGTACATTTAGCGACCACTGAATGAAGCAGCACGGCTATTTTGCAAATAGTTGATTGCTCAATGCATGACTAAAGTAATGCCGAACGCTCCTACTGAAGCGTTCTGCACTACTTTAAGCCTTCATTAAACTGTCATATATTCTAAAGATTACATTATGTACAAGTATTACCCTTTAATAAGCTTGAGTGTACAGTAACCTCCATTTAGTACGACCAATCTTAATAAACTGATAAGTTATTATTCGTGTATCTGAATTGCAGTGACTTGAAGCAGAATAATAACTAAAGTATAAAGCCGCTGTATGATATTGTTGATTTACTTTTATCATTCTTTGAACGACAACATGCCTTGAACAACCAAAACAGTCATTCTCATTTGCAGTCTTAATTAAGCAGGGTGTTACTGGAGCAATAAAAATTCTAATATATCTTTCCCGGGTTACACGATTGCATCTTAACATTTCGAATGGATAAATGGCTTTTGATATTTATAAGGAAGTAATCGTGTCTTTCAATTTGTGCCCCGGGCCATCAAATCGCAAGGGCCCGCCTGAATTAACATGAAAAAGCCCCAAATGGGATTGATGAAAATCATCGTATCCCTATACAACACGGTGACTATAAATAGCAACAAAAATCTATTTATAAGTTATCGTATGTCACTATCACATAAAAAGGTTGTTTCGGCTACATAATGGCCCGTCAGTGTGTGATCTGCGTGTCGCATAATATAAACTTTATCCTATTAAATGGCAAAACATGGAATTTGCAACAGTTTAGATCCAGATCAGTGCCGAAACAATTGGCGTCTGATCAGGATAAACAAAATTGAAACCATGCTAAAATACAGGTAAAAAGTTCATATAACTGAATTTGTATTATTTTTGCCGACGATAATCTTGAAACAGACGATATTTCACATACAATTTATGATAAGGAGTAAACCAAACGTGGGATAGGGGAATGTAATTTAAAAATAATTTAAGTGGGAAAGGATGGGTGCGCTTGAACATGCGAAAGCTATTTGCTCGCTTGAATTAAGTTTACACTGTGCCAACCTTTCATCGAATACGGAAATATATTGTACAAATCACTCTCGGTGGATCAGATGTTAGCGACTGTCGGTATTTTCAACTTAACCGGCTCCAGAAAAGAGGGGGGTAAACTGAATAAATCCAACATCTTCTCCTTCATGTTATCACCAAATCCTATGGGGTAATACGTTATTAGAATAGTCTCAAAGAGTTTAATGCAGATATAGAAATTTCAGATTTTGAAAAACAATGTACCACCGTTTTTGGATGCTTTTTGAAGGTGGCTTACATGTGGAACAATTCACTATAATTATGAAAATATTATACATGTATTATATTATATTTACACCTCATAATCGTTGCATATATAAAATTTCCTTGGCTTCAGCGTGTGTAAGTATGAACTGGTTTGCAGTTAATAATCTTTTGAAACATTACCATAGTAAATATTTTTACAATACATGATAATATTTAAAAGATTTTCCACCGATGACATTTCTTTTGTGGAGAATTAGACTAAGGGTTGGCAATATTTTTTTCAGTTGTTTGCAAGAATGCGTAGAGAATGATAGGTTTTAAAACAAAAATAAAAGACGATTGGTTCCAATCTTTGTTTCAAACAGTTTAACCTATTGCAATAATAATGAAGTTTTTAGCATACACGCTTCTTGCATTTATAATAAAGATTTTAGCATACACGCGCTTATTGGATAATTATAACACCATCTCCCGCGTAGCTTACATGTAATTGGACCATCTATATATACATGTAGCGTGGCCAAATATTTGATACGTATACATATACATGTTAAATGTAGTAATAAGATAATGATAAAGCTACGATGTCACTCTCCTTTTCAACAAAAGTTGGGCACAAAACATACGAGGAAAAAACATTTCATCGAATAGCTAACACGAAGTGGGGCTTGACTATCAGCTATTAGATCATGTTCGTACCTGACAGATATATGAGAATTGTGGTCATAATCTACAGTCAAACTATAATAACACAAACTCGCTTATGTCAAACTCTCACACAATTGTATTGTTTATATCTCAATAATACAAACTCATTGGAGCCGATCATACCCGTATTTCGAAGTTAAAACGTGGATTAGCCACGTTTTAATTTCGAAATACGGGTATGTCCGACTTAATCGAGTTCGAATTATCTAGGCCCAGGTATGCATGTACTTGGAGAATAATAGTTTCCAATTGAGTCTAGTCTGGTTCTTTCAGTGTGCCGTGTGTAGGGTTACCCGGCGTCTGATATGGCTCATGTGTTCGCCTTTGAAATAATAGTTTTAGCGTAAGCGCGTTTACAATGTATATATGGAAAGAATAACGTCTCGCCACTGTATGTGTCTTTAGATAGATTGACTTGTGGATAAACATAGATTGTATTGTTAATTTGTTATTGAGCTATTTCCCTATTAATGTCCCTGTGCTAAAACAAGAATGCCCTTGCAAGCGGATTGCCGCATCCTGATCAGACGCCCATTATACCCAATCAAACATTCCTCTTTTATCCTTTTATCAGTTATTCATTCATCCAACCACCCATCCATCAATCCATTCATCTATCCACTTATCCTTCCGTCCATCTATTTACTCACAATCCGCCCATCTATCCATACATTAATTTCTTCATCCACCCCCATACATGGAGACGACGTTTTTCTTTCCCGTTTAAACGCAAATGAAGCGAAAACGTAATGCACTAAAATGTAGAAAATGACAACTTTTTAACATTTATAACCGTTTATCTTAATTTAAATGGCAAACAGTTTGGAGCCTGATCAGACGCCGTGTTACCCGGCGTCTGATCTGGCTCCAAACTGTTTACAATGGTAATGAGAGGTTTAGCGTAAGTGCGTTTATTGGGAAAGAAAAACGTCTTCTCCTCTGTATTACCCATACATACATACATACACCCCATGTAGTATTTAATGTTAATATAAGATGTTTTCCTCTTCCATGCACCCCGTTGTTGGGTGTTTTTCTAAATAATACATTAATTTATATTTACCATGCCAGCCTTTATGCTATCACTATCCAATTACATAGCAAAATAAATTCAGCTTTTAGCTTGTTGATAGTACATACACTGCTGTTTTAATGTACTCTGCTTGGTCTGGTTTGCCGTTTTCTATCGTACACATGCGCAAAATGCCTTTATCCAACAGGACTTAAACATGGAAGCTTAAAGTAATGGAGAAAACTCTTTCAATATTTTCTGTAACATTGATTATACTCGCCATAATAAACAGTCTAAATGTGAAGAGTACACTTGTCATATGCAAACAGTAGCGACATGGATCAGAGGGACCCTGGGGGACACTTTGGTCAGGAACTGTACTGTTTTTATCCTTTAAAGATAAATAATTATAATATAGAATCTACCCTATGTAGAAAAAAATGACTAGACTTATTAGAAAACGTTATTGTCCATTTGAAAGTTTATGGATGGGTGCATACAGCATGGAAAAAATGTATTACTGCAGTGGAGAAAACATTTTTTCCCAAAACCGCGTTATCGCTAAAACTACTAGTTACATTGCAAACAGTTTGGAGCCAGATCAGACGCCGGATGACCCGGCGTCTGATCATGCTCCAAACTGTTCGTCCCTCAAACTAACATGATTAGATGGAATTGTCAAAATGTCGTCATTTTCTACATTTTAGTGTTTTGCGTTTGAGTTTCGTTTGTGTTTAAACGGGAAAGAATAACGTTTTCTCCACTGTAGGTGAGCGGAAGAAGTTCTAGGTTTCTTCCCTCCAAAGATTAATTACGTGAACCAGACCAGATACAAAATACACTCACCGTAAAAGTCAACAACCACATTTGTTTTTATCAGCACTAATGCATTGGATATAATAACTCTCGCTGATAAGACGTATATGTAATGAAATCATCGTCTACAAACACTGGAGTCGGCTCGGGAGGGTGCATTTACAATGAATAGGACGTATTTTTTTCATTTCCCAATAAACAATTATTTCCATTTCAAACAGTTTGGAGCCAGATCAGACGTCATGTTTGCCAATTAAATTAACATGAACAGCCAGAATCATTAAACAGTTGTCAGTCGCTACATTTTATTGCAATGCTTTTACATGTATGTTTCTTTTGCGGTGAAACGGGAAGGAATAACGTCTTCTCTTATGTGGTTGTCGGGGATTACACGAGCTCATATATGTCATTTCAGACTTACATTAACCCTTTGAACCCTAGTCCCGCATATAGGCGTCCTTTTCAAACAATGTACATGTGAATAGTACACTTGTCCTGTGCAAACAGTGAAGACCCAGATCAGAGGGCTCCGAAAGGAGCCCTCTGATCAGGGTCATCACTGTTTGTCATAATTCAAAACATTGACAAAAACAACCCATAAAAGTCAGAAATGGACTCGACTACAGTGGGTTACCCGGCGTCTGATCTGGCTTCAAACTGTTTGCACTGCAAATAATAGTTTTAGCGTAAACGCGTTTATTGGGAAAGAATAACAGATTCTCCACTGTATAATGGAAATTGGAATTATCCATTTAAAGTTTCAGGGAGGAAAGAGTTAAAGTAGTAGATCTGGTAGGTTGTTATGACAGCATTAACCATTGATAGCCTAATGTCATAGATCATAGCACAACCAAACAAAATCCACTTTTTACGACCGCCCACAATAACACATTAAACATACAATGTACCTGATAAAAGTTACATTTTCCCTATGGAAACACGTGTGGATCCTGATTAGAGGGCTACAGTGGATAATCTGTTATTCTTTCCCGTTTAAACGCAAACGTACGCAAACGCAAAGCACTAAAACGTAGAAAAGAACAACTTTTGGACAATTCTGATAATTCTTGTTTATCTTGGTGGCAAACAGTTCGGAGCCTGATCAGACACCGGGTTACCCGGCGTCTGATCTGGCTCCAAACTGTCTGCACTGCAAATAATAGTTTTAGCGTAAACGCGTTTATTGGGAAAGAATAACAGATTCTCCACTGTACATGCGTCCTTTGATCAGAAACTGCACTGTTTGTCATTTGGCAGCATTACATGTTTTAAACCTTCAACCAAAAATAGTAATAAAATCGACTTGACATAATCATAATATTCAGGGTTACATGTAATGATTTCATGTATTAAGATGCCACATGTCTTTCAAATATAATCCGGAACAGTATATCGTTCGGCCTTTCTATTTTCTGACCAAGAACATTTGTGAACAAAGGGTATTAAGTCTCACATTGTCGCGGCTTTCCGTTTATGACTGCATTGGTTATATCCCTTAAATATTTACAGAATACGAGAAGACGCTATTCTTCCCAAGTAAGGAACCCATACTGAAAAACCTTAAAACCATTGCAAACAGTTTGGAACCAGACCAGACGTCGAATAACTCAGGCTCCAAACTGTTTGTAATTGACATTGTGTTAGAGAATTAAGTATTCTTCACTATGCACGTATGTTGGTTACAGTTAGGGTGTTTTTTTCTTTCCCAAATAACGCTTTTAGACAACTCATTGCATACAGTTTGGAGATAATCAAACGCCGGGTGCCCCGGCGTCTATGTACCAAGCTCATAACCGTTTGTCACTCAAATTAAAAAGAAACGCTATACCTTTAAGAAAATTGTGATTTGCTACATTTATTTGCATTGCATTTGCGTTTTATTTGCGTTTTATTTGCGTTTAAACGGGAACGAGAAATAATCACGTCCAATGTATCAGACAAACATTGAAGACCCATACATGTACACAATGTACCAAGCGCTGCGTTTTAAACACTGTCTGATATGGTTCTACATTGTTTGTTAATGGACACGGCATTTGCTTATCTTGGCGTTTCTCAGATGAATACTGCTGTTTTGCCTTTCTTTATCTGGTCATCAGCGGATTTGGTAGGTAATACATATTCATAGTGTCATCTTACAGATTTTATCCATACGAGACACCGTGTCGATCAATGTCTGATTAGGACCGCAATGCTTATGATACTGTACGTGGTTTGTGACGTAGCATAGAACATATAGTAACAGTATAGAAGACGTTATTCTTTCCCAATAAACGCGTTTACGCTAAAACGTGTGTTTCCATTGCAAACAGTTTGGAGCCAGACCAGACGCCGGGTAACCCAGCGTCTGATCAGGCTCCAAACTCTTTGCCACTCAGACTATAACATGTTTAGTTAGAATGGTCAAAATATCATCATTTTCTATATTTTAGTGCGTTGCGTTTGCGTTTAAATGGTATAAATATTCAAATAGTAGATCTATAGTAAATGCAAACGTAATACAATAAAATAGGAAATTGTTACAGATTTTGTAATACGGTCACAAGTCGCCGAGTTGTTTTAGCGCAAACACGTTTATTGGGAAAGGATAATGTCTTCTTTATTGTATAGAGGAAACTATAATTACATATGTATACATGTATATGAGACCAACAAAATGTTGGTTCTTTTGTTGTTTTTTTCTTTTCAAAATGTCTTTTCCTACCTATTAAAGCGTTGCTTTAGCGTTTAGGTTTGTTAAATCGAGAAAGAATAAAGTATTCGATATTTGAAATTGTAAAAGCTGTATCCAGTATAGACCCTCTATTTCGACACTCAAAAACTACCTTGTACATGTATGTACATGTTACATGTACTCATGCACCCTTGAAACGTAATATTCGATAATTAAGGTTCATTTTAACAATATAATGCAAAATGACAAACGATGCAGACATTAATCAGAGCACTACTTTGATCTGGGTCTACACTGTTCCATACAATGTACAATTATAAGAACTATTCAAATACATGTTTAACAGATACAATGTTTAATTATGACGAGTATACTCCTCGCGAGGCTTGAATGTGTTGAGGCAGAAGTTGCTAGTACAGTGGAGAATCTGTTATTCTTTCCCAATAAACGCGTTTACGCTAAAACTATTATTTGCAGTGCAAACAGTTTGGAGCCAGATCAGACGCCGGGTAACCGACGGTTGAACTACCACAAAGGATTATTGGGTCGTGGTGTACTAACCGTATGTCATAGGACAATATAAGATTAACATGTACACCTTAATGATTACTGAGCTGTAATCACTAATCAAACTTCTTAACTCCTAGCTTAACAGAACAGAACAGACGAAAATGCTTTATTCTTAATAGTTTGAACGAAAGTAAACACAATGTAATAAAATGGATGGAACGGTAAGATCTTGAGAAGTGTGATCAATTATCTAGATATGGATGGACACCCATTTGGAGCTTGATCAAACACATGGTTACAGTGGAGAATCTGTTATTCTTTCCCAATAAACGCGTTTACGCTAAAACTATTATTTCCAGTGCAAACAGTTTGGAGCCAGATCAGACGCCGGGTAACCCGGCGTCTGATCAGGCTCCAAACTGTTTGCCACCAAGATAAACAAGAATGATCAGAATTGTCCAAAAGTTGTTCTTTTCTACGTTTTGGTGCTTTGCGTTTGCGTACGTTTGCGTTTAAACGGGAAAGAATAACAGATTCTCCACTGTAGCTTTTTGTCTTAGTTTCATCCTGCTCGAAGGTGCCATCTGTTTTAGCATCATTTTGTAAGGAAGCTGAAATTAGCAAATCAAAGGCGTACATGTAGTTACAGGCTGCGATCGGTCGTAAGAATTGGCCATTTCTTGTATACATGTACTTTCATTCCTGACATAATATTGTCGCCCAAGTATATACAGAGTCGCCTCTCTTTGTTCGGAAAGAAAACTGCGGCAAGACACTCAGAAATCTCGATAGATACAAAGAAATTATTATTTCTCAATTTACGCGTTTGTACTGAAGCGATTATTTCAATTGCAAACAGCTTGGAGTCTGATCAGACACCGAGTAACACGGCGTCTGATCAGGCTCCAAATTGTTTGCCACTCAAATAAAAAAGTGACAATATTTTAAAAAAAGCTGTCATTTTCGTAGAAAAGTACAATATTTGGACAATTCTGACAATTCATGTTTATCTTGGTGGCAAACAGTTTGGGGCCTGATCAGACGCCGGGTTACCCGGCGTCTGATCCGGCTCCAAATTGTTTGCAATGGAAATAATAGTTATAGCGTAAACGCGTTTATTGGGAAAGTATAACGTTTGCTCTACTGTAGGTGATACGATGGAGAACATGTTACTATTTCCAATTTAAATGAAAAAGTGCAAACACAATGTAATAAATTGAAAAAAATAACAGGGTCTTCAAAAGGTGGACGATTCATTTTATCAAAGTGGCAAAGAGTTTACTCCGGGTGACCCGGCGTCTTTTCTGGCTCCAAACCGTTTGCAGTAGAAATAACAGTGTAAATTACAGTAGAAATAACTGTTTAAGAACAAACGCGTTTAATGGGAAAGTATAACGTCTTCTCCACTGTAACTGTATAAGTATGCAGCTAAGTGTACAGTGGAGAATCTGTTATTCTTTCCCAATAAACGCGTTTACGCTAAAACTATTATTTGCAGTGCAAACAGTTTGGAGCCAGATCAGACGCCGGGTAACCGGCGTCTAATCAGGCTCCAAACTGTTTGCCACCGAGATAAACAAAAAATATCAGAATTGTCCAAAAGTTGTTCTTTTCTACGTTTTAGTGCTTTGCGTTTGCGTACGTTTGCGTTTAAACGGGAAAGAATAACAGATTATCCACTGTATGTAAGTCAGACACGTAGAAAAGGATTTTCTAAGTTTCTATAGAGACGAAATTCTTTTTAAAACAAACGAATGATAAGATAAGCGTCATCTTTTTGTTTAGACTGTATGAGCTTACTTATTTCATTCAAATGACAAATTGCGACGCAGTAGTTAAACCTTTATACACTCCATGGAAGCTTAATTTGCATTTGCAATCAGTTGGGATCCAGATCAAATGCCAAAATCACTCGGCGTCTGACAAAGATTGAAACTACTTGACGCTCGTGTAGATAGTTTCAAATATCAAGAAAAAAAGTTGAACTTGGACACAAAAAAAAGTATTTGAAGAAAATATAATTTGTGGCTGACTAATGGCGTGCGATATGAAAGCAGGACAATGGCGGGTGCTGCAGTGGAGAAAGAGCTCTTCTTTCCCAATAAACGCGCTTACGTTAAAACTATTATTTCCATTGCAAACAGCTTGGAGCCAGATCAGACGCCGGGTAACCTGGCGTCTAATCAGGCTCCAAACTGTTAGTCACTCAGATTGAAATAAATAGTCAGAATTCTCAAAAAGTTATATTTTCTACGTTTTATTGTGATGCGTTTGCGTTTCGTTTTGCGTTTAAACGGGAAATAATAACGTTTTCTCCACTGTACAAAAGCAGGATGATGACAGGTGATATGATACAATATAGCGTACAGTGGAGAATCTGTTATTCTTTCCCGTTTAAACGCAAACGTACGCAAACGCAAAGCACTAAAACGTTGAAAAGAACAACTTTTTAACAATTCTGATAATTCATGTTTATCTTGGTGGCAAACAGTTTGGAGCCTGATCAGACGCCGGGTTACCCGGCGTCTGATCTGGCTCCAAACTGTTTGCACTGCAAATAATAGTTTTAGCGTAAACGCGTTTATTGGGAAAGAATAACAGATTCTCCACTGTAAGAATAAGGGTATGGGTATAGCAAGGGTTAAAATGCAACTAGTCATCGCTTTTTACGGATAAGGCCAAATAGGGAAGAAAATATGTTCCCAAATATAACTCGTTTTTTAAGTCTATTCAATTGGTTGCATCAGTTGCCGGGAGATAACGATCAGACAAGGTTTGGTAGGGCTGATTAGTTTATAAATAGGTGTATAAGGAAGTCCAGCTAATGCAATATACATTGGAGAAGACGTTATTCTTTCCAAAAAACGTGTTTAAGCTTAAACGTTTATTACCATTTCAAACAGTTAGGGTAACCCGGCGTCTGACCAGGCTCCAAACCGTTTGCCATTCAGATTAAAATGAACTGCTTAAGCTTTTTTTGATAAAGGTTATTAAATTTCCGCAAATCAGGTTCCAAATTACAATATACATGTTTTGCAAAATGACAATCAGTGAAGACACTGATCAGTGAGCTTCTTTATGAGCTCTCTGATCTGTGTATGCGCTGTTTGCAAACAATGAGCTTACTCGTTCCTTACAAAGCGTGTACATACAGTGGAGAATCTGTTATTCTTTCCCGTTTAAAC
Source organism: Gari tellinella (assembly GCA_922989275.2). Lineage (NCBI taxonomy): Eukaryota > Metazoa > Mollusca > Bivalvia > Cardiida > Psammobiidae > Gari > Gari tellinella. The sequence continues at coordinate 57,311,372 of OV277866.1, forward strand.
GCAAACGTACGCAAACGCAAAGCGCTAAAACGTAGAAAAGAACAACTTTTGGACAATTCTGATATTTCATGTTTATTTTGGTGGCAAACAGTTTGGAGCCTGATCAGACGCCGGGTTTCCCGGCGTCTGATCTGGCTCCAAACTGTTTGCACCGCAAATAATAGTTTTAGCGTAAACGCGTGTATTGGGAAAGAATAACAGATTATCCACTGTATGAAGAGTTAAGACATGTAGTTAATACAACCCTGCTGTAAGTAAAGCAGAAAGCTCCACCACTGATCTACATCCAGTTAATTTTCAGCAAACACCTCTTAGTTCTTTAAAGAAGCACGCAAGTAGCATGGAAAGCCATCTTTGTTAGAAATGTTTGAACTTCTACTTGAATGAGAAAAAGGGTAACAATTATATGTGTGCGATGTGTGCTTTAGTCAAGCGACTGACCACAGAATAATGAAAATTAAACAGAAAGCACCTTAAGTAGCTTTCTGATTAATTTTCATCCTTCTTCAAGTTGGCAACTTTCGATATCTCGAACTCGGTTAGGTCGAACATACAGTGGAGAATCTGTTATTCTTTCCCGTTTATGCTTACGCATGCGGAAACGAAACGCAAACGAAACGCAAACGAAACGATAAACGATAAACGCGTTTTGCGTTTATAAGTGAGTTTTGCGTTTACAAACGCGTTTATAAGCGGATTTTTGCGTTTCATTCGGCATACCTTTGTTTTTATCGAGACCGATCAATTATACGAATTAAAATAAATCCGAAAGGTATTTAAATAATTATACTAGGTTTATAGTACCCTTCTTATGCCTACATGTACATGTATGCCTAGATAAAACTGTGAGTGTATACAGTATGACAGGGTGTATAGATTGCCAGAGGCCTTGGGCGGACAATGCCTGCTGTGTACACGTCCGGCTTTACTATCTCCCATATATGGTCATGCTGATGCAGTCACCAATAATTGACATTTTAGTCATGCTTAGTAACTCGGCGTCTGAACTGGGTGGAATCATTTATGTAGACCAGGACTTGAGTAACTCGGCGTATGATATTGATCCAAGCATTGGTTCATATCAAATGATTAGTAACTCGGCGTCTGATCTGGCTCCAATCAATGATACTGTTTGAAAATCTTCCCGTCTGAAAATTGCGTCACGTTTGCAGTTTGTCAAGATCAAATAAATACTGTTATTCATCTACGCAAACGCATTTTCTCAATATCGCTCAATTTTTATGTGACCTTTGAAAACATTTTTCTATGTACATGTAGATGAGACGCCGATAAGTTCGCCATCTAATCACGGAGCAGTCTGTGATTTCTCCATGATCTAATCAAGATCTAAACTGATGTACGTTATAGAAAGAATTAATATTTTGATTAAAAAAACAGACAGTTTTGTTCTCCATCATAATGCTGAGTGACTCGGCGTTCCAACGAGATCTTAACTGTTAAATTTTATTAGATGAATTAAAATCATATTGATTTCTATTCAAACGGTTTGAATCTATTTCAATTACTTTGGGGGAGTTAGGGGTAAAATTAGTAAAATGTTAAATCGGCAATACATCAGGATCCAAACTGACAGCTTTGATAAAGTCAAATTAGATCTACTTTATATGATAGATTTACACTAGTGTGGCCATTTCTTGTGAAAGTAACCTGACCATAAAAATGACAATTTTGGTGGCGGACTATAAATTGTAAAATTGCCCCCAACAGACTCGCACCCCTAATTAGGATTATGTTTACTTTGATAAGCCGAAGTTTTATTACCCCATATCCGGTTGATGACGCAACGAGATGTCGGGTAGTTACACCACAGAATTATATTATACAAGAATTCCTTGGTTACACGATGGGCAATTATTATATTGCTGTTTTTGACCATGTACAGTTATACTTTACAGATAGATAAAATCCTTCATATTTACAGCTCATCTAAATGTTATGTGACTTAATGATTCTTTTGAATATGTTGACTCGACACTGGAATAACGTCTGAACTTATCAGGTATGCGTTTAGATGATTTTATGATAATTTTAGATTAGTTTTGTTATAACCTATCATTATATAAACTCCAAAAAGAATGGACCTAACAGGGTCTACACTGTTTCAATTCCATGTATAGAATTTAGTACAAATGTGTGAGTGTAACAACATATTTGTAAAAAATCAGAATGTGCAAAATTTGATCATAGTAACTCGGCATCTGATCTGGATCCAAACATTGATGCGAATCAGCTGCCCAGTAATTTAACAACTAATCTGAATCCAAGCAATTAACAAATATTTCGGTTGGAACAAAAAGCACCACCATATTTTTAAACGAAACACAGATCGTCTAATTTAACGATCGAATGAGATAAAACTCTTTAAAAAACACAATTCGCACAACTTGTGTATATATAAAGCACTTTTAAAGTGCAAAAATGAGAAAATATCTTTCTTAACGTTGTTTAAACACCCAGAATGCAATGTAAAACCATATTATGACTATTAACTTATAAGTGCGTTTAAACGCACTTACAAACGCGTTTGTAAGTTAATAGATAAAACGCGTTTCAAACGCCTTTCAAACGCGTTTAAAACGCATTAAGTGGGAAAGAATAACAGTTTCTCCACTGTACCCGTATTTCAAAGTTAAAACGTGACTTAGCCACGTTTTAACTTTGAAATACGGGTATGTTGACTTAACCGAGCATGAAATAATCCAATTTATGTGTAGACAAATCGGATAGTTTGAATTAAGCGGGTTCGAGATATCGAAGTTCGACAGTATCTGTATAATATTGGTACTTCTGTGTTCATAAGATAAGGAAGTTACGAACATACTGCCTACCCAGCCACATGAATTACAAAATAGTATCATTTTCCATACATCTTATTATATATTCAGGTGTTGATTCTAAATTTATTCCACGTCCTTGTTGTGATAATTACCTGACAAAAACAAGATGAACAAAATTTGAATATTGCCTCAAATGTATTTTGAAAAAGCTTGAAAGGCTCCTTTGAAAATTATAAGAAATTGAATACTTAGGGAAGTTTATCTGTTGCACGCTTCGGGCGAATTACTGTAACCATATCTCTTGCCAACAGTTCAGATCCATTGAGTAATGCAACCACATACATGAAAATGTATTTATCTAGATCCAAACTGTTTGACATTCTTGAAATACGTTGTTTGAACATATACATGTATATGTATGAATATAAATCTATATTTAGAATTGTCGCTGACTACCAAATTTGCAGACGATAATAAAGGTCAGCTGAAAGGTTAAAATGCATACATTACAGTCTGCTGCAATAACTATCCCTTTGAACCTTGCAGCATACCTTTATTATCGTCTGAAAATCAGTGTATAATTCGAAAACTAAATTTAAACACAATTCAATAATAATAATTATTATTATTATTATACCAGATCTATATAGCGCTCTTTTCACACAGGGGTTGTGCGTTCAAAAACGCTTCACATGAAATTGCATGAATGTACCTGCAAAGTAAGAAAATACAAATAACTACATCATAATGTTTTAAAAAAGGCATGGTTTTTCAGTATTAATGATTTATAAAATTCTAAGATGCAACAGTTTGGAGTCTAGTCAGACGCCGTGTTATTTTTTAAGCAGATAATTTATAGTAGATGCATGTACATGTACATTTAGTTTTGAAATATAAGTAAATTGCTGCTATTTACCGAAGCTTAACTAATAACGTTTATTTAATACCTGTTTATCTTCAGTACTGCACATTTAATCAATTACAGAGGAGAATCTGTTATTTTTCCCCGTTTAAACGCAAACGTACGCAAACGCAAAGCACTAAAACGTAGAAAAGAACAACTTTTGGACAATTCTGATAATTCTTGTTTATTATGGGGGCAAACAGTTCGGAGCCTGATCAGACGCCGGGTCACCCGGCGTCTGATCTGGCTCCAAACAGTTTGCACTGCAAGTAATAGTTTTAGCGTAAACGCGTTTATTGGGATAGAATAACAGATTCTCCACTGTAGCTTTCACCCATTGCTTTAGATGGTTGTTAAAAGCAGATTTATATTAAATAAGAAAACTCCGTGAAGAGCGTCTTCCTTTCATTCTGTTTAATATAGATTAACTTTCACGATACAGGAAAACATTTCCTTGACTATTTATATGTACTGTATGAGGGTATGAAAGACGTATTAAATTGTATTTGCTTGTGGAATTTGAAAAATCGTCAAAAGGCGTTGTTGTACATGTAATGGTTGTTGTTACAGTGGAGAATGTGTTATTCTTTCCCAATAAACGCGTTTACGCTAAAACTATTATTAGCAGTGCAAACAGTTTGGAACCAGATCAGACGCCGGGTAACCCGGCGTCTGATCAGGCTCCAAACTGTTTGCCACCAAGATAAAGATGAATTATCAGAATTGTCAAAAAGTTGTACTTTTCTACGTTTTAGTGTTTTGCGTTTGCGTACGTTTGCGTTTAAACGGGAAAGAATAACAGATTCTCCACTGTAAATGGTTCGTACTATTTTAATGTTCAGTAAGGTAAGCGTTATTATTTACCGTTTAACCAAACTAAACACAAACGCATTGAAATAAAATGTAGAAAATGACAGATCATTCTCCATATTGAATATTTGTTTCAGTAAGAGTGACAAACAGTTTAGGCTTGATCAGGCACCGGGCTACCTGACGTCTAATCTCGCTCTAAACTGCTTTCAATAGGAAAATCGGTTAAAGCAGGAACGCGTTTATTGGGAACGAATAGCGTCTTTTCCACTGTACATGTAAACTGTACGTTTAAAAGTACGCGTCTGTACCAATATATTTATTTGATTTTACTGCCACCTTATTGTACCTATTTGCCCGGGTTCATTTCAAATTAAGCTAGTTTGAAATAATTCAAAGTCTTTATATATCTCAAAACTGTCGTTTAATGTCATAAAACGTATCCACGTGCGACTTTATTGCTCCCCTTAATACACATGGCAAGTTATTCTCATTTTAAAGCTCTTATTATGGTAATCCGTTCCAATGCAAAGTGAGCCGTTGAATCTTCGCAAAAAGAAGATACATGTAACAGTTTCAACCCAAACTAGTCTTAAATTTGGTATGGGCGTGGTCATTTTCATATTTATTTCCCGCAATTCTACTGTGGCCTCATTCATTACATTGCCATAAAAGGTACAGTGGAGAATGCTGTATGCTTTCCAACAAGCGCTTTTATATTAATGCAGTTAGGGGCCTCCGTGGCCTAGTGGTATAGTCACGGTGACTTACATCACTAAGCTCCTCACCGCTGTGAGTTCGAATCCCAGGAGGGTCGTTCGGGTTTTTCATGTGGGGAAGCCTTCCAGCTGGCTTGCGGAAGGTCGGTGGTTCTACCCAGTTGCCAATTTGTGCCTGAAACAGTGCATAAAGGATTTCTGGGGTCTTCCTCCACCTGTAATTAGATGGACGTCGCGATATGACTGAAATACTGTTGAAAGCGACGTAAAAACAAAAACAAACAAAAAACAAAAAATTAATGCAGTTATTCCCAATGCAAACATTTTGGAACCAAATAAGACGCCGGTTAACCCGGCTTCTGACCATGATTCAAACTGTGAGCATTTTTCAAAGGCTTTCACTTTCAACATGTTATTGAAACGCGATTGCTTTAGTTTCGTTTAAACAGGAAAGACTAGCATCATCCTACTGTATGTGTACATGTACATCATTGTTGTTGTTGTTTCTACTGAGGTTTATAGTCCCGCATAAGCTTCATCAGATGCGTCATCCCATTGTCTCAGGTTTGAGACAATGGGTCATGTACATCATATCATGTGTCATTTCACTATATGAATGTTATACATGTATTGTTTAGGCTACATAATATGCTTCAACAGTTTCGTGTCATAAGTTTTCAGAAGTTATACTTTGATGTATTAATCCTCAATAAAAATTTCAAAATGTTTTGACCATGGGCAAACAAACCAAAATTAAAACCAGATATAACTCACATGTATGCAGTAAATCTGATTACCTCCCTTTAATACACAATATGCCATTCACTGCAAACTTAAAAGTTTGTGAAAGTATTGCAGTGGAGAATCTGTTATTCTTTCCCGTTTAAACGCAAACGTACGCAAACGCAAAGCACTAAAACGTAGAAAAGAACAACTTTTGGAATATTCTGATAATTCATGTTTATCTTGGTGGCAAACAGTTTGGAGCCTGATCAGACGCCGGGTTACCCGGCGTCTGATCTGGCTCCAAACTGTTTGCACTGCAAATAATAGTTTTAGCGTAAACGCGTTTATTGGGAAAGAATAACGTTTTCTCCACTGTAATTACACGTAAAACTGCGGTTATTGGAGGTAACTGTTAAATTGATTTTTAGCTGAATATGCAAAATAATTAACTCTTTCTCAGCCATTACGTCCCTTGTCGACTACCTTTAAGTCTCAAAATTTAAATTTATTGTTTTGTTTTTATTTGAAGAAATACATGTATTTAAATAATTGTCATGCATTTCTAACGTTACGCGGCGTCTGGTCAGGATCAAAACTGTTGGCAGAAAAACACAGTAAATGCACTCGTGGTAAGGCAGTGAAGGGAATAATTGACTATAGATTGTAAAACTACGCAAAAATATCCGTATATCCTTTTTAATTGATTTTTTATATGATTTTAATTTAATAAAGCTAGCAACAATATTGGAAAATTATGCATCAAGGATTCTTTCCATATTTACAGTGACCTTTTGAACCAACATCATCCTTGAAATATGAAATAAAATGTCTCTATTGAAAAGAAAATTAACATAATGAAAATTAATTGTTTAGAAATAAGGCAAAAGTGAAATAGAACAGACGTCGTCCTAAATATTGGAGAGAATATTGATATTATTTCCTGGATTGATATTTAATTCCAGCTACTTCAATTTGCATAACAAACGATGGTTAATTTATTATTGGTATAAAAATGTCACCGCTACATGTACGCATGTGTCCTATAACTCACCCGCCCTTAAATTCTTTAGTAAACAAATCCAGTTGTGTTTTCGGCCATATTTTGCAAAACTTCAAATGTTCTGACCCTGATCCGAGAGCTCCTGTAAGAGCTCTCTGATCATGGTCTAAACTGTTTCCACAGGAAAAGAAACACTCTTGATAGATTCACTGTATGTAAATGACGAGTATAATCATCGCTAGGGTTGCGTTGATAATGCGAAACGCTTCTTGACTAATATTTGTAAATAGTTTGTTTCTTGACCTAGATCAGACACTTTTTGGAGCATAACTTGACGATGAATGACTCGGCGTTCAACCTGGATCTTATCTAGTTACAGTTGGAATGCAAAAAATGCCTATGGCAGTGGAGAAAACGTTATTCTTCCCCGTTTAAATGCAAATGAAACGCAAACGCAAAACACTAAAACGTAGAAAAGTACAACTTTTAGACAATTCATGTTGATCTGAGAGGCAAACAGTTTGGAGCCTGATGGTTACCCGGCGTCTGGTCTGGCTCCAAACTGTTTGCAATGGAAATAACAGTTTTAGCGCAAACGCGTTTATTGGGAAAGAATAACGTCTCCACTGTATTATGAGAACAATTTCCCGAGTCATTAGTACAATGTACATGTACAGTGGAGAATCTGTTATTCTTTCCCGTTTAAACGTAAACGTACGCAAACGCAAAGCACTAAAACGTAGAAAAGAACAACTTTTGGACAATTCTGATAATTCTTGTTTATCTTGGTGGTAAACAGTTTGGAGACTGATGGTTACCCGGCGTCTGATCTGGCTCCAAACTGTTTGCAATGGAAATAACAGTTTTAGCGTAAACGCGTTTATTGGGAAAGAATAACGTCTCCACTGTATTATGAGAACAATTTCCCGAGTCATTAGTACAATGTACATGTACATGTATCTACTGTTTTTTCAAAATTCACACACTTATGACACTTCAAGTGGTCAGTCACATTTCCCGATAATGTCCAGTCCATGTTTGGCTATTTAGGGATGTTTTACAAAATGACAAACATGACAAACAGTACAACCCCTGACCAGTAGGCTCCAGTAGGAACCCTCTGATATTGGTCTACACTGTTTACATACAGTGGAGAAAACGTTATTCTTTCCCAATAAACGCGTTTACGCTAAAACTATTATTTTCACTGCAAACAGTTTGGAGCCAGATCAGACGCCGGGTAACCCCGCGTCTGATCAGGCTCCAAACTGTTTGTCACCAAGATAAAGATGAATTATCAGAATTGTCAAAAAGTTGCACTTTTCTACGTTTTAGTGTTTTGCGTTTGCGAACGTTTGCGTTTAGACGGGAAAGAATAACAGATTCTCCACTGTAGGAAACATGTACTTTTCACAGGTACTTACACTATTTGAAACGAACGCTTTACGAAGTAACGTATTTCAATAAAATGTATAAAATTATAGCTTCTTGAAAGTATGAAACATTTACTTTGATATGGTTGACAAACAGATTGGAGCCTGCTCAGACACCGGGTAACCCGGCGTCTGATCTGGTTCCAAACTCTTTGAAATGGAAATGGTTGTATTAACCTAAACGCGTTTACTGGGAAAGGATAGCATCTTCTTCACTGTACCCGGCACAATGGCTTAATCGTGTAGGGCAGTTGATTTTAAATTCCCGTATGTATCAATTGAAGAATCTGTAAAAGAAGTTCCTGTGTACTTTTGTAGAGTTTGATAGTTCGCTTTAAAATCACCAGACACACTAATTGAGATACATTGAGCCAAGTGGGAGAGAAAGTCAACTTGGATTTGTAGCATTGGACTTGATATTTGCCCTACAATATGTGTGACATTCAAGCACATTGTGTGTGAAAACCAGCAAGTGTAGATGGTCTGACATTAAATGCATGAGACTATACTTCTCTTTTTATCACCGGTAAACACATAATAAGGCGAGAGAACATTGCACATGCATAGATTCTCTCACCTCTGTGCGACGGGGAATACTGTAGTCTTTCCCCAATAACAATAATATACTATTTTCATTGCAAACTGTTTTACATGTAACCAAATCAGACAATCAAAGTCAATGGAGAAGGCGTTTTATTATTTTATTAAACGTATCTAAACGCTAATAATTTGATATCTTATTGAATATTTTACAATTCATAGTGATCTGACTGGATGTACTTTGACACGGGGTTACAGTGGAGAATCTGTTATTCTTTCCAAATAAACGCGTTTACGCTAAAACTATTATTTGCAGTGCAAACAGTTTGGAGCCAGATCAGACGCCGGGTAACCCGGCGTCTGATCAGGCTCCAAACTGTTTGCCACCAAGATAAACAAGACTTATCAGAATTGTCCAAAAGTTGTTCTTTTCTACGTTTTAGTGCTTTGCGTTTGCGTACGTTTGCGTTTAAACGGGAAAGAATAACAGATTCTCCACTGTACATGTACGTTTGCAAACGTGAACACATGCAAACCTAGGTCAGAGTATACTCATACATGTAACCCTGTGGAGCATACACTTGTATTGTGCAAAACAGTGTAAACTTTGATTAGAGGGCCGCTGTAGTAGTCCTCTGACAAATGCATACACTGTTGGTCATTTTGGAATACATTGCAGAAAACAACAATAAATAGTAATAAATGGAAGAGACTAAACTGAAAGTTGCAATTGGCCGTTAATAGATCAGGGATGAAAGACTTAACCTATATGTCATCGTACCGTGAGAAAACATTTTACTGGACAAAATAGTCATGCCAGTTAACTAACAAAGTGTTAACATTATACAATTAAAAGTAAATATTTTCTTAGTTTGTTCAACTACATGACATTGTGTCTATTGGGGACAGTACTAGTAAATTGCTTACACACGCACAGTTGCAATCCTCTATTACTACTACAGAAAATACAACTTAGTGATGGTATTAAAGGCATGGGACAGCTGAGATCGAGATAAAAGTGAAGACTTGAAACTTCTGAAGGAGCTCTCTGCTTTACTTTCACTTTGCTTTAAGCATTCATCTGGTTTAAACACAACATACTAAAACCATTGTATCCAGCGGTCGTTATAGAGGAGATGAACATGTACTTTACAAACACAACAGTAGAGAAGATGTTATTACGCTAAAACTATTATTTCCATTGCAAACAGTTTAATGCCAGATCAGGCTCAAAAATGTTTGCTACTCAGATGAATGTCGAAAAGTCATCTTTTTCTACGTTTTATTGCGATGCGTTTGCGTTTCGTTTGCGTTAAAACGGAAACGAATAACGTTTCCTCCACTGTACATGTACAAACACAACAGTAGAGAATATGTTATTATTATCCGTTGAAAGGACACTAAACGCAAACGCTTTGCAGTAACATATTGAAAATGACGGCTCTTTGAAACTTATGACGATAATTTATCCGAATTGCAAACAATTTGAATACTGATCTGGCTCCGAACTCTTTGCCATTCAAATAATAGTGCCAGCACAAATGTTTTTATTGGGAAACAATAACGTCTTCTCTACTGTAACTATTTGGTTTCTCTGAAACAACCAGATTGTTGAACGTATTCACGGTATGCAGGTGCAGTGGAAAAAAACGTTATTCTTTCCCGTTTAAACGCAAACGAAAACGCGTTGCAATAAAACGTAGAAAAAGATAACTTTTCGACAATTCTGACCATTTTTTAAAATCTGAGTGGCAAACAGTTTCGAGCCTGATCAGACGCCGGGCTACCGGCGTCTGATCTGGCTCCAAACTGTTTGCAATGGAAATAATAGTTTTAGCGTAAACGCGTTCATAGGGAAAGAATAACATTTCCTCCACTGTAGGGTGAAATTACATGTAAGTCGTCAATATCTTTTTATGACCTTTCTGCTTACTTGCAATTTTGTCCAGATAGTATCTGTTTTAGATGTACATGTAAGACACCGCCAATTTTTAAAATACATTACCCATTAGATTTGGTTTGAATGACTGCCGTAGTTGCACTCTATTGTATACAGTGGAGAAACTGTTATTCTTTCCCAATTAAGGCGTTTTCGCTAAAAACATTACTTCCAATGCAAATAGTTCGGAGCCAGATCAGACGTCGGGTAACCCGGCGTCTGATCAGGCTCCAAACTGTTTGCGGTCCAGGTTAAAATCAATACATTGTATTCAGCTTTGTCAAGAAGTTGTAATTTTCTACATTTTATTTTGCGTTTGCGTTTCGTTTGTTTTTAAACGGGGAAGAATTACGTTTTCTCCACTGTACCTATATAAACAACTAAATGTCACACCTTGGATGTCGAGACACATTGTACCGCCATTTCAAAATAGATAATGGGGTTAAATGCGATTGATATATAAATATAGAACATCTGTCTAAATATAACATTCTTATTTATTTTGTAGTATCTATGTAAAGCGTTCAAGAATGTTTGGTACTATTGTCGCTAATGGGGGTCCATTTTGACTTGCGACTTCGATCAGCATAGTCAACATTAGCTTCCGTATAGTACATATTTCTCAATGAATGATTTTATTCTCAGACATAGAACACACATGGTACCGGTATCTCATACTTTACCATCATAACTCTACCCATTTGTCAATTTATTTACATTTATATCGGAGCATCTCTTTCTATATGTCTGCACATTGTACATGTCTGTCCCGTTTGTCGTCTTGTCTGTCTCTTTATGTGCATGTGATTATCTGGTTCTTTCTTCCCATACATCTATATATATATCTATCTCTGTATATCCCACTCTCTCTATGTCTGTATATCTCTCTTTCTCTCTCTCTCTGTCAAACTCTGTCTACCCGTCTCTGACTGTCTGCCTCACTGTCTGTCTCTACCTCTCTGTATTTCTTTCCGCCCGTATGTCTCTTTCCCACTCTCTCCCCATCTTCCGTTTATTGTTTTCCCATTACCGGGGAATTCAGACATAGCATGCTGTGAAGGGGTTACCTTCTGACTTTTACAAGCAGCAGGTAAATCCTTGTGGAATGAAGATTCATTTGTCCTAACTAAAGATGTTCAGATCTCCTGTCGTTTTGCATTTCTGTATATATTCTGTGGAAGACATATTACACAATCTTAAGAGACGTGGGTTTGGCTTCCATCTAGGTATTAGACATACCATAGATGTCAGGCACAATGTCAAACACACCTCCTGACCCGAGCTTAGGGCAGACGCACCTGAAAGGTTGAACTTTCGTACAGTCAACCACTTGTTAAGGTTGAGGATCCCTAATGAGTTCGGATCAAAATCGGCACTCAACGTATAGCGATCGGCCACTCTCGTCAACTGACACGATAAAGCATGGTTCGGAGCGGACTGGCAGCTGACGCCGATCATTACACCAGGACTGCCATTTCTCCGGATTTTTACTAAGTCTTCGGATTTTTATCCTAGCAGAATGGTAGCTTAAAACAGGCTGAAAGTAAAGCAGAATTCGCCTAATGGCACATTCTGCTTTACTTTCAACCTGTTTTAAGCAGTCTTGTATCTTCAAAACAAGAAACAGACTATGGGTAAAGGTACGATTAGTAAAATTGCATCTGAAAATTTGAAAATTTGAAAACTTATGATTTTTATTTTCAACTTATGGAAGCCCTGTTACATGTACATGTATCCGTAAAGTACCAATATTGACTAACTTTAGACCGATCTCATTAGAGGTTCTCAACCTTAAGCGACTTCTAAAACTGAAATATCCAATTACAGGTACATTTGTAAGCTCCTGCATGGCCATTGAAATGAGATTTTACATTTTTTTATTTAAGGTAGGTGACTGTTTAGAGCAAGATAAAAGGTAAATAAAAGAAGTGGCAGCGTTTGAAAAATTCGAAGATATAGCAATTTCACTGCCATACTGTCTTCTGCTTCACTATTGTTCTCTGCAATACCGTTTCAAAGAGCTTTAGCTTTTAGGCAGTAGATCTATGACTGACTTGTTTTCTTAGTTTCAATGCAAACACTTTTATGAGCAAATGCGCTAACCCCTTTACTGCCCACTCCGAGTAATACGGCGTCTGGTCAGGATCCCAACTGTTTGACACTCATTTCAATATTTCTATAAGACAGAATACATGTAATTTAATTTCAAATTTGAGACGATACTTGTTTAACAGTTGATGACGTAATGGCAGTAAATGGGTTAAACCTTTCCCCAATAGAAGCGCCTTTTCGCGCATTCAGTTTATTCCCCCGCTAAAGAAAATAGTTCCAAATCGTTAATTATGAATATGTATTATAGGAATATTTTCTTTGTTCAAGAAGGTAGTTTAAAGAAGGCTGAAAGAAAAGCAGAATGCGCCTTACTTTCAACCTGCTTTAAATAATCGCATATTTTTAAAACTAGGAACAGGCTATTGGGTAAAGGGTTAAAGCATGCAGAATATACATGTAACGATTGGCGTAGAAAGTGTTTTCATTCCTTAAAGCAGCATGTTTCCGGGTCTACCCAGGCCAGAATGTCTCAACTGGCACATTGTAGCAGGGGGAAATGATTATGAAAATTGGCGTATTAAGTACTTATTTATGTCAAGTAACACGAAAATAGTACCACATTCTGCAAATGTCATTCTATATTTAGCAGTTCACGTGTAAGCTATTATAGGATACAGCAGACATAACAAGATGTGTTGGAGAACAACGTTGCTCGCCTACTGAATACCGTGGAAAAGAGTTATTCTTTTCCAATAAACGCGTTTATGCTAAAGCAATGATTTCTTTTGCAAACAATTTGGAGCCAGACACGACCCCTGGTAACGCGGAGTCTGATCATCAGCCTCTAAATTGTTTGCCACTCAGAAAAAAGCGACCATACATTGTAAGAAGTTCAAGAACATGTCGTTTCTATATTTTATTACATTTACGTTTATGTTTCATTTCGATCGTTTGAAACTGTTTGTAAATGACGTGACAGCGCGTACAGGCTAAGATAAACCTGGATTTGATTTTTTTGACTTTTTTTTTTTATAGTTGTACAGATGCGGGGTATGCAGTTTATATGCCGATAAATGTTATCATTGTGATTATATCTGTGAAGTTTTCAATTTGACTCATAGGCAGTGGTTAGATAATGGTACTTACATGTAGATTGTTGATACCATTTCATGCGTGGTACAGTGGAGAAAACGTTATTCTTTCCTAATAAACGCGTTTACGCTAAAACTATTATTTCCATTGCAAACAGTTTGGAGCCAGATCAGACGCCGGGTAACCCGGCGTCTGATTAGGCTCCTTATTGTTTGCCACTCAGATTTAAAAAAAATAGTCAGAATTGTCGCAAAGTTATCTTTTCTACGTTTTATTGCGATGCGTTTGCGTTTCGTCCGCGTTTAAACAGGAAAGAGTGACCAAACTTTTAAGAACCCACGACTAGAGTTTTCCCTAACCTTTTCATTATGTATGCTAAACATATTATGTTTATTTCAAATAGTTTAGAGCCAGAACAAAATCCGAATAACCTGGTGTCTGTTCAGATTCCAGTCTGTTTGCTACCCAAAGAAAATCCATCAACTTTTCCAGAACAGTCATGAAAAACAATTAAAATCAAAGGTAGATCTAATGTCTTTACAATTTGAATTAATATACGAGTGTCAAACAGTGTTGATCCAAATTAGTTATTCGTATTGTGGTCTGAGTCTAACAGTTTTTAAACATCTGACGAGCCGCGTCTTGAAGCATAAGACTTACATGTACAGTGGAGAAACGTTATTCTTTCCCGTTTAAACGCAAACGAAACGCAAACGCATCGCATTAAAACATAGAAAATGACAACTTTTCGACAATTCTGGCTATTCATGTTAATCGGATTGGCAAACAGTTAGGAGCCTGATCAGAAGCCGGGTAACCCGGCGTCTGGTCTGGCTCCTAACTGTTTGCAGTGGAAATATACGTTTTAGTGTAAACGCGTTTATTGGGAAAGAATAACACATTCTTCACTGTACATGTAGATGTAACTCTTTCACGGCCAAGTTTACTGTATCGTCTGCTTAAATTCTCTTACCGCGAAAATATATTCTGCTTTGGTACAGTGGTAGTGCCGTCTGCAATATTGTCGAAGTCAGATTTAGGGCTGGATTGATTGAAGAAATGACGATACGAACTTCAAACAGTTTGGATCCTGATCAGACGCCGCGTAACGCGGCGTCTGATCAGGATCTAAACTGTTTGCAAAGTTGCCTTTTGGCGCCGTTGTCAGGGAAATAGTTAATGAAACTGATATTAAAACGACACATTTGATGGGTAAGGCCTTCTGTGGTTCCTCTATCAGACAAGTAACAGATAAGATTATGTATAAAACCCACTGATGGCTTAATTTGTTTTCCAGGTTTTTTTTCTATGGAAATCTGACAGACAAAAAGCAAGAAAAAATAACAGAAAAACACATAACTATTTCAATAAAAGCAAACAACGAGTGGAGAAAGCGTTACTCTTTCTTGTTTTAAGGGTAAACGAAAGGCAAAGGCGATGCAAGAAAACGGAAAATCTGATATTCTTTTGAAATCTGTAACGAACTACTTTACATGTACATGTTACATGTATACATGTATACATGTTTGAATGGTAAACAGTTTGGAGCCCGACCTAGCTCCAAACGGTTTGCAATGGTTTTTCAGTGTCTCGCTTATCAACATACATTTTATCTTGTAAGTATTAATCGTAAAAACCACCGCCTGCCACGATGCCGACTGGTTTTAGATTTGTCTCCTTTTTTATTTTAAAAGTTAAACAATCCTACAATTGAGTGCCAAACAGTATGGAAGCATATCACACTCCGAGTTACTCGTTGTCTGGTCTGTTTGCAAACCAAACCTGTGAAACTGCGAACGTTCAGCAGTAGGTTTAATAATATCATGAATCACCTGGCAGAGTTGATAAGCGAATCATTCTTACAAATATAGACTCATTTATTCATTCTATGTGTGTATATATACAGTGGAGAAAACGTTATTCTTTCCCGTTTAAACGCAAACGAAACGCAAACGCATCGTATTAAAACATAGAAAATGACAACTTTTCGACAATTCTGACTATTCATGTTAATCGGAGTTGCAAACAGTTAGGAGCCTGATCAGACGCCGGTTAACCCGGCGTCTGATCTGGCTCCTAACTGTTTGCAGCGGAAATATACGTTTTAGCGTAAACGCGTTTATTGGGAAAGAATAACACATTCTCCACTGTACTCTAACATGTATTCTGCTTAATTAGAATTGTCATACAGTGCTCCCTATCTACATGTACATGTACAACAACACCCAAATTGGAGATAACTATTGCATGTGTTGTTCGGAGGGAGTTGTTATATTGAGGAAACATTAAGACTTGTTTTACATTTGCAACAAGCTTAAATCCAGATCAGACGTCGCGGTCCGCGGCGTCTAATCTGAATTCAAGCTGTTTGTCACTCGTCATTATATTTCTTATGTCAAACTGTAAACTTACAATTTATATATATAACTTTAAGCAAAAAACAGACGACAATTTGAAGCAGACGATATTGTATCAGTGAAAATGTAAGACATAAATGTCTTGTTTGGGGAACAGCGACAAATGTTGTTGTAAGGAGGGAATCGTTGTTCGACGGGCCGTTGTAGGGATGGAGCATTGTACGTCTTTAATTTGAAGAACCTACCATTTTCAACACTTTATTACATGTACATTTCGATTGCGATTAAATGAAAATAATTTAATATTGTTTGATTTCATTACATTTGGTTAGCTGTGATTGGCTGTAATTTTTGTTTCATAACTCCATGAAAAAAATAAAATTTAGGCCACGCCTCGTCAGGACTACTTTCGCTTAGTCCAGTTGCTCTCCTCAAGCGCTGTATGAAGCAGGACGCCAAATGACGTCATTAACGTCGACGTTACTACAAAACAACGACGCTTTTTGCCGGAAAATATATAAGGCGGAGGGACTACAACCTACATTTTAAAAGCGTTAAAAATGAACATTCGCGTCAGATTCTCTATTTAACTATTTTCTTCAATTCAGTAGTGATATTAAATTATAAGGAATAATTCGGAATATTTATTGTTTTCATGGAGGTATGAAACAAAAACCTGGTCACACTGTATGAAACCGCGAATCATACCTCCATGAAAACAATAAATATTCGAATTATTCCTTAAATGAATAACGTCTTCTCTTCTCTTATACTATAGTGTTTACCTCCATGCGATATTGTCTATAATCGACCCTTATTTATTATTAATACACGTGTTATTACTGCCAGGTCGAGGGTGGGAAATATGGGAAAAATAGTACTAGATGTCTGTTGACTGTGTCTATAATTGGTCATATTATTTATGTCTGTAAACGCAGATTATGACAAAACTTGTTTTGTCGCTGAATTATTAATTACTGTACTTGCATATGTTCCTTATCGTAGTAGCTATATTGTGCTTTTGCAAACAGTTTAGATCATGAGCAAATGCCACGTTTACAAGTCGGCGTCTGATCATGTTCCAAACTGTTTCATATACTTGTCCGATGTTTCTTTCGTTCAAGTTGCATGGCAATATATAGATAAAAAAATGTGCAGCTAAAACCTATTGAAAAATACTATGATAATGTTGTTATGAATAAGGGTGGTACTCCAGTTTTATTACGATGTCTATTAATGTTACTATCTATCGAGTCATCTGATTTACACAGAGTTGACGTCATTCGATGCCCTTTATCGTTTTGATTTTCCAACATTAATAAATATTTTAGCGGTGAGACTCACACGTCAGAATTTATGTAACACAATCTTATGAAGTTGCATCGTATACAGTAAAGAAAACTGTATTCCCGTTTAAATGAACCTAAACGTAATGCAATAAAAGAAAATTGCAGCTTCTTGATTATGTTGACAAGTCTTGATCAGGACACGGAGTTACCCGGCCTATGGTCTGTTTCCAAACTGTTTGCAATTTTATTGACTACCCTCGTGTCTTCTTTTGATTGACCCCATACATTGTATATGCTAAACCTCTATTGCAAACAGTTTGGAGCCAGACCTGACACCGAAATATTTGGTGGTTGTTCAGGCTCCAAACTGTTTGCTTCCCAGCGAAAAAAACAAAATCATCCATAATTTCAGAACCTTTCTTTTTTCTTTATCTTTATTCAATTACACTTGCGTTTATGTTCGTTTAAACGGGAAAGAAATACGTCTTCTGCACTGCATACGGTGGAGAAAATGTTATTCTTTCCCTTTAAATGCAAACGAAACGCAAACGCAAATGCATCACAATAAAAGAAGAAAAATATAAGTTTTAGACAGTTCTGACTATTTCTTTAAATCTGAGTGGCAAACAGTTTGGAGCCTGATCAGACGCCGGGTTACCCGGCGTCTGATCTGACTCCAAATTGTTTGCAATGGAAATAATAGCTTTAGCGTACATTTGTAAACGCGTTAATTGGGAAAGAATAACGTTTAATCCACTGTATATATTTGCATGTACATATATATAGCAAACCAACTGCTGCCACGTAACGGAAGACGATCTAACAAACCATTTGTCTTGCTTTTGTCTTACCTTATTGTGGGCCTGTCTACGTAATATTGTCTTATATTGATCAAACGTTCACGACCATCAACAACTATTGTTTATAAAGCTGAAAGAACTGTAGATGTGTTACTCAACCTTTTACAGTGGAGAATCTGTTATTCTTTCCCAATAAACGCGTTTACGCTAAAACTATTATTTGCAGTGCAAACAGTTTGGAGCCAGATCAGACGCCGGGTAACCCGGCGTCTGATCAGGCTCCAAACTGTTTGCCACCAAGATAAACAAGAATTATCAGAATTGTCCAAAAGTTATTCTTTTCTACGTTTTAATGCTTTGCGTTTGCGTACGTTTGCGTTTAAACGGGAAAGAATAACAGATTCTCCACTGTGTGTGTTTTTTTTCTTAAAAATGACCTCTTCCACCATTTTGAAAAATGGCAAGTTTATGTCGATTCTAGAGCTGCTTTAAGAAAATATTTCTAAAAAAATTAAAAGTACAGTGTTCCCTCCCTAAAACGGCCCTCCATACAACGACTCCCTCCTTACAACGATCCTTGTCGCCATTCCCTAAACAGGACATTTTCCAACGCTTTTACTGCTGAAATATAGTCAGCTTAAAATTGTCGTCTGGTGTTTTTTGCTTAAAGTTACATATAAGTGGACATTTTTATGGATTTATACAATGACGAGTGACAAACAGCTTGAATCCAGATCAGACTCCGCGTTACGATTTTTGCTGTTTGCAAAGGTAAGTCAAGTCTTAATAGTTTTCCCTATAAAGACTCCCTCCGAACAACACACTCAATATGTGTCCCCATCGGGTGTTGCTGTAGATTGGGAGCACTGTAAAATAAACAGTGTATACATTTGTCAGAGGATTCCTCTGATCAGGGTTTTCACTCTTTTCATAGTTCAGATATACTTGTTCAATCCAAGCATATATATATTCAGGGTTCATAAATTCAATCTACTTCATAGCGTCCTCAAATCAGAGCATTAGCAAGTAGAACAGTCCAAGATAATTATGGCGCTGCAGAATATGATTTACAGTGGTGAATACGTTATTCTTTCCGAAATAAGCGCGTTCATGCTATAAAAGTATCATATTATTTTCAAACAGTTTGGACCCAGTTTTAGTTGTTTTATTTCGTATGCATTTTGACAGTCCCCCCCCCCCCACATGGCAAATATATATATATGTAGAGCCCCCCCCCCCCCCCCCACCCCAAACGGTTTCAAATGGAAATAATTGCTTAAGCGTAAAAGCTTTTATTGCGAAAGAGTAAGGTCTTTTCCACTGTAATTTTCTCTGTTGGGGCGTTTTGGCTACAAAATAATATGTTTTTGGTGCTTTTATTTAAAATTTTCATCATTTTCTACATTCTAATGTGTTTCGTTTGCGTTTCGTTTGCCTGTAAATGGGAAAGAATAACGTTTTCCCCACTGTACGTGTCCCCATTATCTGCCTATGTCTGCATGCAAATGTAGGCCACTGCAGTAGCTTGACCTAATTTAGACGACTTGTTCGGTCAGGACAAACTTTAGATTACGTATCGAAAGATTTACATCTTTTTTTTTTTCTTCAGATAATAGCGACAGGACCACCGCAGTGCACTTACACCGACACTTTGGACTTAACCCAGCAGACAAAAGCTGAAAAATCATCACCAGCGTATTTCAATTATCAGGTAAAGTGTTTTCCAAATACAATTTAGAAGAGTATTTTCTCTCTTAAACGCGTTTGTCCTAAAATGTACAATTATATCTCCATTGCAAACATTTTGGAATCAGATCAGGCGCCAGGTAATTTGGCGTCTGATCAGGCATCAAACTGTTAGTCATAGACATACGTATATATCGTGAGAATGTTCACATTCAAATTTCTTAAATACTCCCAGGTCATGTTTTTACTTGAAAACATTAGGAAAGCTGCCATTTTCTACATTTCATCGAATTCTGTTTGCGTTTCGTTTAAATTGGAAAGATGAACGTTTTCGCTGTACAACCAAACGTCGATATTTCGAACTCATTAAAGTTGAACTTGCCCTTATTTTAAAGTTCAAACATGGCTTAGGCATGTGTATCTTTGAAATATCGTGGAGAATGTGTTATTCTTTCCCAATAAACGCGTTTACGCTTAAACTATTATTTGCAGTGCAAACAGTTTGGAGCCAGATCAGACGCCGGGTAACCCGGCGTCTGATCAGGCTCCAAACTGTTTGCCACCAAGATAAACATGAATTATCAGAATTATCCAAAAGTTGTTCTTTTCTACGTTTTACATGTAGCCCTTTGCGTTTGCGTACGTTTGCGTTTAAACGGGAAAGAATAACAGATTCTCCACTGTATCGTTGTGTTAGCGAGCTCGAAACAATATAATACAGTGGAGAAGACATTACATACTTTCCTATAATCGCTAAAACTAGTAATTCCATGCAACCCGGCATCTGACCAGGCTCCAAACTGTTTGATACTCAGTTTAAATTTAACACAATGTATAATATTTTAAACAAAATGTTGATATCTACATTTACTGAAATGCGTGTGCGTTTCGTTTGCGTTTAAATGGGAAAGAATAACGTCAGCTCCGTTAGTCAGTTGTGTAAAATATTACAAAAACAACCCTTAACACTCACAAAACTAGAACTCAGTCAAAACTGGTTGTTTTCATTAAAACCTTATTGGGCGAATGAGTTTAACCCATTTACAGTACTGAACCTCATTAAATTAAATTGATAATCGCAAGCGAATTGCCATCTAATTGCCATCGAATCGCGATCGAATCGGGCGCTTCAAAAAAACAAATCCTACGTTTGAATATTTTTTAGCGAACTTGCCGAAGCGGTTGTGACACAAATGGAATCGAACAAATTAATGAATGCATATTTGCGAACATTTGTGAGATATATTACCCGAGGGTAAAGTTAGTATTTTGAATCGCACGCGAATTGCCACCGAATTGCAAGCGAATAGCCATCGAATTGCGAGCGAATCACAAAAATTGTTAATTTAATACGGTTCAGTACTGTAACCCATTTATACCCATTGGATTATTCTATGTTTATTTATTGGATTAGGCCATTTTTATCAAAGGGATACCTAGTCAAAATTTTCATTTCCATTTTGTTTTATATTGAAATTCCTATCAGCAAACAGTGTAGACTCTGATCAGACGCCGCATAATGCGGCGTATGAACAGAGTCTACTCTGTTTGCCTATGTCCCATATATGGGATCGTGGGCACAAATGGGTTAAGCCTAGTGCACTAAAGAGAGCACTAATAAACAGTGTAGACCTTAATAAGACACAGGGTTACGTGACATCTCATCAGGGACTGCACTGTTTGCTATTACATGTACAGTGTGCTTATGAAATGTTCAGCTTTACGGACAAATGCAGTGTCTTTAGATCACTAATGCTTGTCTATAATGAAAGTATACAAGGCGAGTTCATTGCAGTATCCAGGCATAAATGGATTAAAGTTGTTGATTGTGGGCGGGGTTGTTATTTATCGAATAACATTGTATTTGTTTTCTATTTTGACTGGGATTTCCTCGAGTAACAGGAAAACTTTCCGTCGACCCGTCTGTTTGCTTTCGCCTTTTCTTGTCAATTATTTCTCATTAGCTTTGGCAATGATACGGCTTCGTGTGTTGTTTTAGATTTTTTGCCTCTGTTTCACATACAATTATATCTAATTGAGTGACTACTTTCGCCAAGTGTCGACAATAAGACAGATAAGAGTATACGCAATCTAGAGCGGATTTTCGGTTGTTTTTTGTTGTTTTTGAATAACAAGATGAGTCAAGTACGGAATGATTAGGTTGCAATTTTTCATTTGTATAACAGGAACATGAACAGTGATGCTCTCTTACATGTATACATTGTACATGTAACGAAGACATTGGGACCGTCTGATGGTTTACGTTATATCCAGATTTCCATTATACCGAGTATCAGGTCAATTTTACTACCGGATTGAAGAGTGAGAATATATTTAGTTTTGAACTTCACTGTAAAATGTAATATCATAAAAAAAACACGTTTGTGACAAGGGTAAATTGTCTAGAGGTCTGCACTTTGAGTTTGCAAAGTATTCTCTGATACATGTACCTTGTATACATTTGTAAATGGGATTTAACATTTAACCTACGATCGTACATTTTAGAACATGTTATTCTTTTCCAATACACGCGTTTATGGTAAAACTATTATTTCCAACGCAAACAGTTTGGAGCCAGATCAGACGCCGGGTAACCCGGCGTCTGATCAGGCCTAACCTGTTTGCCACACAGATAAAAAAGGGTCAGAAATTTAAAATATTGTAATATTCTACATTTTATTGTGATGCGTTTGCGTTTAAACGCGAAAGAATAACGTCTTCTCCACTATTCATGGGCTTTGACATTTACAAGTACAGTAACCCTACAATCGTATATTCCACAGCATATTAACCGACATTGGCTACAAGAGATGGAGAAGACATTGTTCCTTCCCAATAAATGCGTTTTAGCTAAAACTATTATTTTCATTGCAAAGGGTTTTGAACCAGATCAGATGTCGGCTAACAATCAAGCTTCAAACTATTTGAACAAGAATGGTCAGAGTTGTCGAAAATTTCCTTTTTCTACATTTTATTGCAATGCGTTTACGTTTCGTTTGCGTCTAAACGGGAAAGAATTATAATTGTAGACAGAGATGAGACGCCTCGACATGCGGCGTCTCTTTGGGAACCTCTTAGTTTTATTGTATTTACATATGATTTTCGGGTTGTTAGATATTATTAGAAACACTTACCAGTAACTACTAATGAACTCTTCTTGTCATTACAATTTAAAACCTATTAACTATGACTAAACAAACGGGTTTTCATTACCATAACATAGTCCTCCTTGCCGTAGAGTTTAACGAGAGCAAATAGTTTACATTTGTACCTACATGTATACAGAGTAAACTTGTCATATGCAAACAGTGTATAACCTGATCAAAGTGCTCCTACAGGAGCCGTCTGATCGGGATCTGGGGCCCGTTTCATAAAACTTCTTACGACAAATGTTGTCGTAAGTCAGATTATAAAAGTATCAATTTCTTTTTATTTCTCCATCGAATCCTGTCTTGTGACATCTTTTTGGAATCGTCTTGAAAAGACGATTCCAAAAAGATGTCACAAGTCTGGATTAGATAGAGAAATCACCGATTAAATGTATTTTAAAGTTTTGACTTACGACAACATTTGTCGTAAGATGTTTTATGAAACGGGCCCCTGAACTGTTTGGCATTTTGCATTATATTATTTTAGCATAAACGCATTCAAAGTGCTCATTTTGCCAGTATACATGTACAGAACAAATGTATATTGATACTTTTTAAGAATAAATTATGGATTAGACTTAATTGGATATTGAAAATTTTCCATTAACCCATTTGTGCCTAGTTTCCCACAAAAAGGACATATGCAAACAGTGAAGACTCTGATTACGCCGCTTATTGCAGCGTCTCATCATAATCTACACTGTTTGCTGATAATTATTTAAATATAAAACAAAACGAAAATGAAAATTTAGACCAAGCACCCCTTATAAATATATATAAAAAAGTACTAATCCAATATATAATCCACTGGACGCAAATGATTTAAACACGCCAGGATAAATGAGTTCGACTGGGTAGAAATTAGAATAGATACACGTAATCAGTTACATGAATGGACAGAAATGCATAATTCTTTCTCCCAAATTGGCACGCTTTTGTGCTAAAATTATATCTTACAGTTTGGAGCCAAATCAGACGCTAAGTACAGTGGAGAAGACGTTTGTCTTTTCCTATAAACATGTTTATGCTTAAAACTTTATTATCAGCTTGTTTTAACAGTCTGATCAGGTTCTAAACTGTTTACCACTCAGATTAAAACTTAATCGTTAGACATTTTAAATATCCTCTGTACATGTAGCTACATGTACAGTGGAGAAAACGTTACTCTTTCCGGTTTAAACGCAAACGGAACGCCAACGCAACACACAAAAATGTAGAAAAGTATGCCAATTTTACAATTCTATACAATTATGTTAGTCTGAGTGACAAACAGATTGGAGCCTGATCAGACGCCGTGCTACCCGGCGTCTGATCTGGCTCCAAACTGTTTGCATTGAAATCAACGTTTTAGCGTAAACGCATTTACTGGGAAAGAATAACGTTTTCTCCACTGTACATTTATCAAATCACAAAATACGATTGATGCAGCTAGATTAAGCAGATATGTAGGGATCTGAATAACAAAACCGAACACGAAAAATATTCATTCAAATCTTCACAGCATGAGAACTTTGGTCTGATATCATTTCAATTATAGTTGTAATGGCGATACAATTCACATATTCAAAAAACTTCGTATCAACGTTAATCTTGTTCTTGGTGCAACAAACTGATGCCAACATTGAGAAAATCTCATCTACAATTTAATTTTATCTCTATGGTAACAGGTACAACGGAGAATACGTTTTTCTTTCCCGTTTAAACGAAACAAAACCGTAAACGCATAGCATGGCATTGCATTAATATGTAAAAAATGATAGATTATTGATAATAATGATAGATTATTGATAATAATTACGATACATTTCAATAAGAGTGACAAACAGTTTAAAGCCTGATCAGACGCCGCATCTGATTGGGCTTTAAACATATTGTATTGAGAATAACTTGTTCTAGTACAAACGCTTTTGTTGGGAAATAATAACGTCTTCTCCACTGTATGTGTTAGAGTGATTGTACATCTGTAATAGCGAAGATTCACTTATTTCATATTCACCTGATCTGTTGCACTACATTTCATCACCCTACAGAACATGGTTAATATGTATGACCGATATTCGATGTAACATGCACTTGAAACGACGGTATTCTTCTCAAATAAATACGTTTGTGCAAAAGTGGTCTCTGTCTACAACGGCCCTCCCAACAACGACTCCCTTATTACAACGACCCTTGCCGCTGTCCCCAAACAAAACAATCATATCTCCAACGTTCACGGCTGCAATATCGTCTGCTTAAAATTGTAGTCTGCTGGTTTTCTCATATTTGCATATTCGACATTTTGATAGAATAGAAAAAACCCATAATGACGAGTGACAAACATATTGAATGCAGATCCGACGCCGCGTCACGCGGCGTCCGATCTGTATTCAAGTTGTTTGCAAATGTGAATCAATGTCCCTCCCTTTAACGACTCTATCCGAACAACTAACATAATTGTGTGTCCCATTGGGTGTCGTTGTTGAGAGGTACATGTAGCGCTGTACAAACAATTATGTACATTGCAAACAGGTTGGAGTAAAAAAGTGGAATTTCCTGTATCTTAGTGCATTGCGTTTGCGTTTCTTTGCGTTTGAACGGGGAATTATAACGTATTCAGCACTGTAGCTTGCTGAGTACATGTATAAATCAAAGTACATTTAACAGTAAATTCTATGAATAAAGAAATTGCTTGAATCTGCTTCAACTCAGCAAAAGCTTCTGTTATTTTAGGAAAGGTAATATGTATAGTGCTACATGTACCGAAAACGAGTTACATTGTCCCGCTAATGTCTCTTAACATATACAACTCAATAAATACTCTTTTTTATGCCTCTTATTTATGCTTCTACTGAAGAAAATTGTACAGTCATAAACATAAATATATTCTATACCCTAGAAGTGGTAGCTTAAAGCAGACTGAAAGTAAAGCAGAAATTGTATTTAGGCGCATTCTGGTTTGCCTTCAACATGCTTTAAGGCATCTGTCTTGAAAACTAGAAACAGGTTACAAATATATGGTACAGAAAGAAAACGTTATTCTTTCCCAATAAACGCGTTTACGCTAAAACGTTTTTTTCACTTGCAAACAGTTTGGAGCAGGAACAGACGCCGGATAATCATTTTCTACATTTTTAGTGTTTAAACGGGAAAGAATAAGGGTTTCTCCACTGTATACAGGTTATATCGACATGCTCCCGTATGATTAAGGAACACTAATGTTTTTTGTTTAATATATTCACTTCTGCAATATCGCTTTGCTTCAATATTTCTGTCTACACTGTTTTTGCTTTTCAAATTAAGACTTTTTGGCATATTTACTGACACAATATCAACATAAGGACCAAACTTAGAACCTATTGTAAATACCTACAGCGTAGAAGACGTTGTTCTTTCCAAAGAAACGCGTTTATGCTGAAACATGTATTTCCATGTGCAAACAGTGCCGCGTAATCCGGCGTCTGGGCTGGCATGATACTTTATCACGCAGATTAAAATAAATCGTAAACATGTGCAAGGTCAGTTTTTAACATTCTATTTCATTTGCATTTAATTTTGATTGAATAATGTCTACTCCGCTGTACAAATGCATTCGCACTTGCCAAGAAAAGGAATATGTTGGGAAATACGTTTAATGTGTGAATAATGTCTATTTCACAAACAGTTTGGATCCAGATCAGACGCCGCGTAACGCTGTTTGTCACAAAATTTAAATTTTTGCATAACTTGACACATACAAAATTTCAGCAGATGACATTTGTCGGAGAAATGTGTAAATTGAGGACTGAATTTGGCGATGATAGGATAAATACTTAAAATGATTTCTACCTACAATTTTGTTGCGCTTGTGGTGGGTTGATTCTACTATTAACCTATAAAAACAAACCGTTTTTCATGGTTTATTGTCTACAAATGTTAAAATTATTTCTAGACACTACAATGGCGAAGGTGTTATTCCTTCTCGTTTACATGTAAGCGAAACGAAACGCAAATGGAAAACTATAAACGTAGAAAATGACAAAAACAAATTATTATTATCAAAGAGTACACATTTTGGAGTCCGATCAGACATTGGGTTACCCGGCGTTAGACGAGACTCCAAAATGTTTGTAATTAACATAATTATTTTAGCACAAACTCGTTTATTGGGGGAAAAATAACGTCTTCTCCACGGTACACTGGAGAAAACGTTATTCTTCCCAATAAACGCGTTTACGCTACAACTATTTTTTCTATTGCAAACAGTTCAGGGCCAGATCAGACGCCGGGTAACCCGGCGTCTGATCAGGCTCCAAACTGTTTGCCACTCAGATTAAAATAAACAATCAGAATTGTCGAAAACATATCTTTTTCTACGTTTTATTGCAATGCGTTTACGTTTCGTTTGCGTTTAAACGGGAAAGCATAACGTTTTCTCCATGGTAATACCTGTATGTTTGAATGAGTGTTACGTGTAGTCATTTATTATCGCAATAGATAACCATGTCAGATTTTCGTTTAATGGGTATTAACTCTCGCCGCATGACAGATCTACAGTAGTTTGATTAAGTGCCTTAAGTCTCTTGTTTCCTGATGTTCCACAATGTTTTGTGCTTTTAGAAAACTAATCATTCATAGAGGTGTTTATTGAGAGCATTTACAAGAAATTGCATTAGTCAGCGTTAAGCAACAAATTACGCAATAAAGGACAAAAGAACACGCAGAAAACCCCGAAAGGAGCTTTCTGTACTGCGTTTGTCCTGCAAAATGCAAGCGTCAGTCTTTGGTGGAGATATTCGTGCATCCGAAGTTTCAATGAATCTTCGTTTACTAGAAGTTTAACGGTGTTAAACAGCTAAACGAGTTCATAAGTATTAGCGGAACAAGAACAAAGCCAGAACAGCTTGCTTATATCTATGCCTAATTAAAACAGTTAATAGGGTTTAAATGACCTGTTTAAGACCTTTCGAGTGGAGAAACGGGTATTCTGTGCCGGCGCAACACAACACAGTACAAACGCGATGCAATAAAACTTAGAAAAATAACAGGTGCGTAAAATTATAAACTACAGTCACTGTGGAGAAACGTTATTCTTTCCCAATTAAGGCGTTTACGCTAAAATGTTTATTTCAATTATAAACAGCTTGGAGCCAGATCAGACGCCGGATATAACGGCGTCTGATCACGCTCCAAACCGTTTGTTTCTCAGACTTACAGTGGAGAATCTGTTATTCTTTCCCGTTTAAACGCAAACGTACGCAAACGCAAAGCACTAAAACGTAGAAAAGAACAACTTTTGGACAATTCTGATATTTTTTGTTTATCTTGGTGGCAAACAGTTTGGAGCCTGATCAGACGCCGGGTTACCCGGCGTCTGATCTGGCTCCAAACTGTTTGCACTGCAAATAATAGTTTTAGCGTAAACGCGTTTATAGGGAAAGAATAACAGATTCTCCACTGTACATGATTAGTTAGAATTTTCAAAATATCATTATTTTCTACATTTTAGTGTGTTGCGTTGGCGTTTCGTTTGCGTTTAAACGGGAAATAATAACTTTTTCTCCACTGTATTATATCAGAATCTTAGCAACAAACAGACGGACACCGAATAACTCGGCGTCTGATCAGACTCCAAACTGTTTGCTCTTGACGCGATTGATTTACATTTAGCACAATCGCGTTTCTTTGGAAAGGAGAAGGTATTCTTATCTGTGACGGTATTGATCATAGACACTCATAAGAAATTAGCTGAACAAGAACAAAGAAATAACATCTTGCTTTTATCATGTGTCAAATTAGAACAGTTAATGAGGTTTAAATGACCTGTTAAAGTGGGGAAGATTCTTCTGACCTGTTTAAACGATACGAAACGCAGTGAAAACGAAATGTAGTAAATAACAGATATTTTAAGGTAGTCGCGACTAATTTTGATTTTAGTGGCAAACAGTTTGGAATCAGACGCCGATGTACATGTATAGTGGAGAATCTGTTATTCTTTCCCGTTTAAACGCAAACGTACGCAAACGCAAAGCACTAAAACGTAGAAAAGAACAACTTTTGGACAATTCTGATAATGCTTGCTTATCTTGGTGGCAAACAGTTTGGAGCCTGATCAGACGCCGGGTTACCCGGCGTCTGATCTGGCTCCACACTGTTTGCATTGCAAATAATAGTTTTAGCGTAAACGCGTTTATTGGGAAAGAATAACAGATTCTCCACTGTATATAGCATTTCTGTTTTTAGGTCGTACATGTAATAGCTGCTGAAGATAAGATTCTCAAGAGTGAGACATTAATTTTAACATATCATAAGTATGTTTACAATCTTATTTTATTCCACTTTATACAGTCATGAACTATAATAAGTACGTTCTATACATATGACAATGCCTATAATAGCTTAATGCACCTTCTGCTTTATTTTCCACCTGCTTTAAGCAGTCAGCTGTTTTCAGTACTAAAACAAGCTAAGGGGGGGGGGGGGGGGGGGTTAAACGCATCCTAAGATGTTTATGAGGAAACATATTGTGGATAATTATGATTGGATAAGTCAGGCTTAATATGAATTAACTTTCATTCTCCGGCTAATAAATGAGTAAATCGAATCGATTAAACTCATGTATTTTGTTTGGATCAAAAAAGGATCTTAGTTCTGGTCTAGGGTTCTACTCAGGGATGATAAATAGACAGATGATCGATAACCATTGAATGTTTTCAAATTATACTATCACGGGTACGTTTGAAAAATTGAATTGACCAAAGATATTTCTCTCATCTATGTTATCCTTTCCCTTTAAGCTTATTTGTGATAAGACAACTACATGTATGTCTATTTCAAACGGTTACAGTGGAGAAAACGTTATTCTTTCCCAACAAATGCGTTTTAAACTATTATTTCCATTGCAAAAATTATTTTGCTACTCTGATAAAAATGAAAAGTCAGAATTGTCAAAACGTTGTCCTTTTCTACATTTTAGTGTTTTGCGTTTGTGTTTCGTTTGCGTTTAAACGGGAAAGAATAACTGTATGTCTATTTAAAACGGTAGCATATACATTTACATGTAGACATGTAAGGGCCTGATATGGCACTGGCGGGTGATCAGGCTCCAAGCTGTTTGTAACTGAAATTTAAATAATGATTCATTCACTTGTTTGAAATGAAAAACCTGTCTTTTTCTACATTTTGAAAATTACATTTGCGTTAAAGTTTTGTTAAATCGGAGACAAATTGAACGTTTTCTCCACTGCATACGCAGAACACGAGCGATATTCCGAGAAGTCCCAATTACCGTAGTTATTTGTAAGTGAGTTAGCTGGTGCATGGTTTTCAATAGATGACATGTCTGCACTGAAGGAAAATAGGTCGAAGGTTATTGCTTATGCAGAGTCTATGTGAGACAACCTTACTGTCAGTAGTACAAGATACAGAGAATACGATTTTTATCCCAATAAACGTTTTTGTGCTGTAAAACAATCATTTACCTTGGAAACAGCTTGGGGCCAGATCAGATGCCGGGTAACCCGGTCTCTGACCAGGCTCCAAACTGTGCGCCAATCAGAAAAAAAATAATGTCAGAATTTTCGAAAAAGATGCATTTACGTTTAATTTTGTTTAAACGGGAAAAACAATGTCTATTGAACTGTAAATTGGAGTGATCGACAAACGCAGATTTTACTGTACAGTACACTGATCGCGTAATTGCAAAAACATGCATCGCCGCGTTGTAAAGAGACGGAGAAACAGTTGCGGGTGCGAAACGCACTGCTAACAATATGTGAAATAGGCAAAACATATGTGCAAAAGAACGGTGTAGTCATATATAACAAAACAAATGACTAGATGGAATGTATCCTCCAAGAAATTGCAATAACTTGATTCCTGTAGTGTTTGTAGTGATGCATATAAAAAGCGAAGCAGTAACATATGTTAACATTATTGTCTCGGCCATGTGAGCAATGTTGGTAAAACTAGTGAAATGTTCGCAATACAGTAAGTTCTTAAAATGCCGTTAATTACTTTTAGTCGATGAAACGGCAGGTTGCATTGTATAGTACATTATCAAAATTAAATATTAGTTGTAGCTAAATCCGTGTTCAGACGTCAAACTGTTTGCCTCTCAGATAACTTAAAATTGGCAGATTTTCCAAAAGGTTTACGGCAATGCGTTTGCACTTATGTTCGTTTCAGAAGGAACCGGTGATGACTGTGTCGAGCTTGTTTCCGACTTGCTGATCAGCAAATTTAGTCTTCACAACGTTAGCATAGTTGAAGCACGTCGCCTTGGTAAACGTTATGTTGCTCGGAACGGTGGATCTCAACGTCATAGAGCTATCCTAGTATCGTTCAGGGACCAACGAGATGTCGAATCCATCATGTCTAATGTTACCGTCTTGAAAGGCACTTTCCTAGGGATATCTCGCGATTACCCGCCTGAGATAAGGGAGGCCCGTAAGGAACTTTGGCCAGAGTACAGGCGCGCCAGGGATCAACACGGCCACCGAAGTGTTAAATTCAAGTTTCCTGCTGCGATTGTCGTGAACGGAAAGGTTACACACGATCTGTTTCCAGATTGGCACGCCACTCTCAGAGAGTCCCGCAATTCTAATGTTAGAGCACGAGTTGAGGAGAAATTCGACAAAGTCGTTGAAAAGGTCTCTGCTAGTCCAAAGCCCCAGTGCGCGCCGGTTCACAAGCTACAAACCACTGAAGATGACATGCAATCTAAATCGGATTCCTCATCAGAAGAGGAGCTTTTGGAAACACAAGTACATAAAACGCTCCCAGGGTATCTGTTGGCAGTCCATCCGCCACTCCAACAGAACTTGTCTGCTCGTAAGGATTCTACGCCTGACAAGGAGCCTGCTGCTACAACCAACAAAGCTGACGACACTTCCTAGGATTGCGTGGGGAATGTGACGTACTTCTGTGAAGAGTGTGTCCACCAGCCCTGTTCCTCCAGCAAAACTGTCTGTAGACACCATCCTGAAATATTGACACCAAAAATTAACATAAACAGTACCCAAAAGTGTACATATATACCAGTATACGCCTATAGCCTTAAAGGTGACAGCATACAATCAACAGCCCCTATAAAAACTGTATTGATACCTGACACTACAGAATATGACCCTCTACAAAATTCCCCTTTCCTTATACTGGACCCAGGATCTAGTGAAAGTAATGCCGATATGACTGCACACGTAGGGGGCGATACCAGTAAAACAGATCCCTATAGTTGTTCTTTAAACGTGTCAAACTGTGATTCTGAACTTAAAATTGGTTCACTGAATGTATGTGGTCTTAAATCTAGACTTAATATACCAGAATTTGTGAATATGATCTTGCAATATTCGATATTATGTGTTGTAGAAACTAAACTGGATATGTATGACTTGATAGAAATCCCAGATTACACTTTCTTTTCCAAACCCAGATCCAAAAGTGTTCGTCGAAAATCCGGTGGAATAGGTTTCTTTGTTCATAATTCCCTTGTAGACAATGTTGAGATTTTTAGATGTAAGAGTGAGTATGTATTTTGGATGAAACTCTCATTGCATGATCAGACTCCATTTATAATAGGGTGTATGTATGTCCCGCCTGAGCAATCACGTTT
Source organism: Gari tellinella (assembly GCA_922989275.2). NCBI lineage: Eukaryota > Metazoa > Mollusca > Bivalvia > Cardiida > Psammobiidae > Gari > Gari tellinella. Next base: position 57,344,237 of record OV277866.1, read on the forward strand.
TCTAAACGACGATGATTACTATGAATTTGAAAATGAAATCTCAAATAAGTGCATAGAGTTTGAAAAGGTCCTAATAATGGGTGATGCAAATGGGCATACTGCCTCCCTACCTGACTATATAGAATTCGATTCCTTTCTATCAAAGTATTTCGACCTTGAAGAGAGCCAAACTGATATTCTTAACCAGATCAACATGCTAAAAAACTTTAATATATGTCGTGATAGGCTGTCGACATGTACAAAAACAAACAGACTTGGACAAAAACTACTGAATATATGCAAGAACAATAACCTGTTTATTCATAACGGGCGTCTGGGCTCTGACAGGCCTGGAGCCTTCACATTCCGTGGTCTATCAGTCATTGACTATTCCCTCTCCACAGTAAAAGTGTTACCCATGATTCATGATTTCAAAGTCGTAGAAGTTGACTCACTGTTCTCTGATGGACATAGCCTGCTAGAACTCTGTATAAATATAAAATTAAACACGAACATTCAAAAGAATCCCAACTTAAAAAAACAAGAGCAAGGAAATAAACCAAGATGGAACAGTAATAGAAAGGAAGATTTTACACATAATTTGGATAATATATTAATTAACGAAATAAAGCATATGCTCGAAGTAGACGAACCCGAAGATTTTAAAAAACACATTAACCAAGTTACTGGAAAAATATCTGATCTCTTTGAATCTTCGGCAAACCTTACATTCCCAAAAAATAAGCCATTCCACACTAAGAGACATTCTAATAAACAATGGTTTGGTCCTCATTGTAATCGAGTAAGAAAGTTGTATAATAAAGCCCGAAAAGAATACCAACTAAATAAATCGCCGTTTAATAAATACAAATTAAAAACAACCAGTAGAACATATAGACAGACAATAAACATGTATCGTAATAAACACAAGCATCTTTTCGAAAAAGAGCTACGACATATGAGCTCTCATAAGCCTAAAGACTATTGGCGGCTCCTAAATAGCATCAATAAAACTAAACGCACACAGGGTCCTGATATTAATGCTTTTTACGAGCACTTCAAACGTGTTAATGATTCACAGCACGATGAATACAATGATACTTACGACTATTCTTTCACGCCATCGATCGAAGACTTGGATATCCTTAATGCTCCCATAACTAAAACAGAGATACAAACAATGGTGTTAAAATGTAAAAATAATAAAGCTTCCTCACCCCAGGACAACATCACAAATGAATATATTAAAAGTACTCTGGATACTATGCTTCCAATTTACCACACTTTATTTAATAAGATACTAGATAATGGAACTCTGCCAGAAGTATGGTTAGTAGGTACTATAAAGCCAATTTATAAAAATAAAGGCAGTCTCCTTGAGCCTAGTAACTATAGACCAATTACAATTCTAAGTTGCTTAGGTAAGGTTTTCACGGCTATATTGAATGCAAGAATAACACAATTTCTAGATAGTAACAATCTACTAAACGAAAACCAGGCAGGGTTTAGAGCCAATTACTCAACATGTGACCATATTTTTACATTACAGTTCCTTATAGAAAAATTAAGATCTAGTAGGAAAAAGTTATTCTGTTGTTTTGTAGATTTCTCTTCAGCCTTTGATTCAGTCTGGAGATCAGGCTTATGGAGTAAATTATTCAAATATGGAATAAGAGGGAAGATTCTTAACATAATTACCAACATGTACGAACACATTAAAACCTGTGTTGCTTTGAATAATCAAACTTCGGATCTTTTTACTAGTTACTGTGGCGTACGCCAGGGAGAAAACCTATCACCAATTTTATTTTCACTATATCTTAATGATCTTAACGACTTTTTATCTACAGGACATTCTGGAATTAACCTGCATACTGAGATCGATAGCTTAGTCTACTTTACAAGACTCTTCATCTTACTTTATGCCGACGACACGATCATTTTCAGTGATAATGAAAACGATTTTCAAGAAAGTCTCGACAATTTTAATGGTTATTGTAAAAAATGGAAGCTTAATATAAATTTATCTAAAACTAAGATTATCATATTTGGAACTAACAAACCGCAAAACTACAACTTTCGAATCGGCAACGCGCAAATTGAAATAACCAAAGAGTACAAATATCTCGGCGTTCTTTTTTCATCGTCGGGCAGTTTTCACCAATGCAAGAAATATATAGCATCACAGGCTAATAAAGCCATGTTCGCATTATACTCAAAAATATATAATCTAAACATTCCAGTTGACCTACAGCTCAAACTATTCGATAATACAGTTCTACCTATACTTACGTATGGGTGCGAGATTTGGGGATTTGGCAATTTAGATATCATTGAAAAGGTTCACTGCAATTTTCTGCGGAAAATTGCCAAATGTAGGAACAGTACTCCGCGTTATATGTTATATGCCGAATTTGGAAGATACCCATTGGAAATTGGAATTAAAGCCAAAATGATAAAGTTTTGGAATAAACTATTACTATCTAGCCACTCTAAAATATCATATATATGTTACCAAAACGCAATTCAGTCTACTAAAATATTTAAATGGACTAGATGTATAAAAACAATCCTCGATGAGTGTGGTTATTCCTACTTATGGACTTATCAAAACGCAATTAATATTAGGAACATCGATATTCTAATTAAAAATGTTTTGAAGGACCAGTTTCTACAACAATGGTCGAACTCACTAAATGTTTCATCTAAAGGGAGGTGTTACAGTATATTTAAAGATAATATTGCATTAGAAACCTATTTGATCTCAATGCCAAACGCTCTTAGACTGAGCTTTTTAAGATTTCGCACTGGTAACCACAGATTCCCAGTAGAGATAGGCCGTTGGAATACTTCACGCACCTCTTATGAAGCGCGCAAATGTCATCTGTGTCCCCTTGGTGACATCGGTGACGAAATGCACTATCTCTTAATCTGCCCATTCTTCCATGACATCCGCCAAAAGTATGTCCCAATTTGTTACTATTCGAGGCCTAATATCCTGAAATTTAAAGAATTAATGTCATGTCAAGAACAGTCTACTTTATACAGACTATGTACTTTTATTCAGCACTTGGTTAACCATAAGGAACTGAACAAATAATAATGTTTACCCATTTCTAGAGTTACCTGATTTTTATTGCAAAAGGCTCTGACCCAGGTCTACACTGTTTGCCTAGGACAAGTGCACTCGTCAAAGGTAAACGGTTTGACGCGTGTACTCGTCACCGGGGTCCAAGCGGTGAAACATTGTAAATATTATCTCAACTTCAAAGTATCCCATGAAAAATTTCCAAACTCCGAATGGAGTATAATCTAGTTCTGTTTTGGAGCCGATCTTAACAATAAATCGAAATGACAAGCAGTGAAGACCCAGGTTGGATGCTCCTCCCTAGAAGCCCTACGATATGGGTATTCACTGTTTGTACAGGACAAGTGTACTCTTCGCAGTTTGGTCTAGTAAACGATGATTAAATAATTGCTAGGATTCAATAAGTTAACTCGTATCGGCACACTAGAATAAAATCTAGTTTCAGTCCATTTACTGTTGCTTTTGTTCACTATTTTCTATTGTTGTACGTTGCCTCAATGGGAAAACATGTATAAGTCAACATAACTTTAAATATTAAATTTACGTCTGTCAACCGGTAAGGTAAGGGTGCATGCCCGGACCGGTTGACGCCTATTTGCGACATCTGACCTGGGTCTGCACTGTCCACCTACACCAGGCTTACGGGAGCAAACCATTAGAACTACTCATTATACATGCATTCCCCATTGAATATATTGATCTGCATTTTACCAATGTTACATAACCTTTTTTTTCCCCCTTTGATATACAGTGTTGTAATTAGTGGACCGTGACTGTCGATATGAATGACAGTCGGGGCCTGCAGATTACAATACCGTTTGTGTGACTTCGTCATATTTCGCCTTATAGCTTATACGACCAAATTCATTGACTTTAAAATACGTTTTGTTTGTACCTGCCACAAGTACGATTATGTTTTTTATCCATACTTACCTCAGGGCTGCCATTTCCCCGGATTGTTCCTGGATCTTCGTTTTTTTTTTTTTTGTTTTTTTTTTCTGATACAGTGTAGCTTGAAGCAGGCTTAAAGTAGATCAGAATGCGCCTTAAGGCGCATTCTGCTTTACTTTCTGCCTGCTTCAGGCAGCCACGTATCAACAAAACTAGAAACAGGCGATGGGATAAGGGTGCGATTCGTAAAATCGCACTTGAAGAAATCTTGGGGGTTTTCATGTCGACTTGTGGCAGCCCTGTTACATGTACCTATTGTTTAGTGGTAGATCCTATATGCGTGTGTTGCAAGTTCGATATCCGGTTATTAATTTACATATTAAAAAACGGTGCATACCCAGATCAGATGAAGTTCAAGGAAGCCAACTGAACTGGGTCTACACTGTTTGCCTTTGTCCCATATACCGGGAAAATAGATTTATTATACAAGTGTTTCACAATTACTATATTGATATGCACTGTGATCCTTATATATTATACGCTTTGATGATGTTGCAAACCTAATAGTGTTCTTAATCTGGACATGCAGTGTTGCATCCAGTAGACCGTGACTGGCATTCACAGAATGGCGGTCAGTGCCTCCTGTTCGCAACGCAGATATCATGTGTTACTGTCCTCTTACAATATATATTAATACTCACTGATACAGATTAAATTTATCTGAGGGTTTTCTTATAAGTGAGGTATACTCTTACTTGCTGGTTCTTATGTTTTGACTAATTTGGTTTATTTTTACCTGCAAACCGACTCCATTTTTAGTTTCGATGGAGTCGGTTACATACGGGTAATACATATATGTATTTATTAGCGCAGTGACACGCATGTCCTAGTAACATTCAATGCGATTCTTTTTGCTGACACTATTCCAATAGTCACAGGAAAGTATTCCATTGACTGAGACCTACTACGGTATTTACAAACTATAGTAAATTCTTCTTACCTTCTAGTTACAAATTCCGTGCTCATCTTGTCGAATCTTAACACGTTTGCGTGTAAAATACTGCAACGATCCCAATATGACAAGCCGTCCAGCCTTTTGATTGGTCAGAACCGACGCATTTGTTTGTTTCAATATCCCCATTGCACGTTTTTTCTCATTCCCACGGAGAGACTCACTGGCTAATCCATTCAAAGAGTCCGACCCATCCTTTGTTCACCACTCCTACGAGTTGATGTTACCGACACAGTTTGACCCAAATCTTTCGACCTTAGCCCATTCACCCCCGATGTTTTAAATGAACTGTCACAAATTCCAATTAAGTTAAGTCCACTTCTACACAAAAGGATTTATTTTACCAAAACAGTGCAAAATTGCGAGCAATGTAGACCCTGATCGGAGGGCTGCCAGTAGCCTCCAGATAAGGGTCTACACTTTTTGCATAGACCAAGTGTACTCCTCATAGGTACACTGTTTGGTAAACGACGAATATACTCGCCACAATGGTTGTATGTGTTAATTTTTATGCTGTCCCCCAAATAAAAAAGGAGAATAAAAATCTTTTGTAATCAAGCCGATTACTAATATGAAGATTCTATTTAAATACCGTATCTTTGTCCCCAATTTGATTTTTCCTAATAGCTAAGTTAATCTTTTCTCTTCTTTTTTTTCTCGTTGTTTTGGTTTTTGCACCTTTCGCTCACTTCCCCCCTCCCATTTACTTTACTTTACTTGTTGTTATTGCTGTATCTAATTAGGAGCTAACGCTCAAGATATCAAACCACATTACCACTGTCTTTGAAAAATATCAACCTTTTACATGAAATTATTGATATGTATTTGTTCACATGTTTTTACAAAATATTTGTAAACTGTGAGAAATAAAAGAATGTTCTGTTCTGTTCTGTTCAACGTAAAAGCATGATTCCTTTTCCACTTTACAGACAGTTCGGAAATTACAGTATATTTGCGGTCGACGGTGCAAGATTTTGATAAACTAGCACGGTCATGTTCAATAATTTTGGGAGCATTAACGCCGACAGCGTGGAAAGAAAAGCTTTTAAAGCTTAGAATCCTAGCGACGTGTATACTCGTCCTTCACAAACTGTGTACCTGTAAAGAGCATATTTTCCAATCCATACAGTGTTAACCCAGAATCCTCTGATCAGATCCTGTACTGTTTGACACTTGTCAATTTACTGCAAAATTGAACCTTAAATATTCATAAATGAAACTAGACTTAATTGGAAGTTGGAATCTTTCATTTAAATATTCAGGAGTGAATGAGTAAGGGGAAACAAGTGTTGAAAGAAAAGCTTTTTATAGAAAGTAATGGTTTCGTTGACCTTGTCTGTGGAATCTATTACAAGGAAGCATTGACTCACAAGGCCAAGAAACCAACTCATCCAATTCTGACATAAGACAAGGCTAAGCGACCATTAATCAAGCACGGGTCATTTCTTCTTGGCGAAAGATTAGACCTATCCAACTAACAGTCTAGTCCTATTATACTAATATTTGCAAACAGTTTGGATCCAAGTCAGACGCCGAGTAACTCAGCGTCTGACTTGAATCCAAACTGTTTGATATTCATATAGACGCATCTTTAGTACAAATGTCCAAAGTCTTAATTTAAAATAAAAACAGATGGAAACTGTTTAAACAGATGTGTTTATGGAAAGGAAAGGGGTTAAGTGTTAAAACAAAAATCATTGTGGCAATTTACTGTTTATGGTTACTCAATTTTTTGTCTGACTTTTTGCCAAATTTATTAATGCGTCATATTTTTCGCTATATCTGTTTAGAAACCTAATTTGTAAGTTTAACAGAGGCAAACTTTAAAGGTTTAAGTTACACCAAGCTTTATATCAAAGTTATTTACATTGGTTAGGAGCCGGACTAACCCGAAGTCTAATCAGCTCAAAGTTGTACGTGTATGCCAGTCAGATGAAAATATATCCTCAGAATTTTCAAAGAGCTGTAATTTATCATTTAAAAGCATTGCGATTGCAGTTAACTTATTATATCGGGAAATGATTAACGTGTTCTATGTTGTTATACTGAAAAGGTTGCACCTCTTAAAAAGGCATGATTGAGTGTAAATAAATGAGGTACAGTGGAGAATCTGTTATTCTTTCCCGTTTAAACGCAAACGTACGCAAACGCAAAGCACTAAAACGTAGAAAAGAACAACTTTTGGACAATTCTGATAATTCTTGTTTATTATGGGGGCAAACAGTTTGGAGCCTGATCTGGCTCCAAACAGTTTGCACTGCAAGTAATAGTTTTAGCGTAAACGCGTTTATTGGGAAAGAATAACAGATTCTCCACTGTAGCAGTAACTAGTTCTTCAAAGTATAATACCTACAATGGAGAATACGATATGTTTTCCCAATAAAAGCGTTGAGGTACATGTAAAAACAATAATTTTCATTGCAAACAGTTTTGAGCGATATCAGATTCCAAACTATTGTTACTTAACCCTTTCACTGCCAGAGTCGCCTATAGTCGAATTTGCAAACAGTTTTGATCCTGATCAGACGCCGTGTAACGCGGCGTCTGATCAGGATCAAGACTGTTTGACACTTGTTTCGATATTTTTTATGTTATATCCTCTTAAATCTAACTTTGAAATGATATTGCAGACAACAATATTGAAGCAGACGACACAATAACGGTGTAGGGGTAAAAAACTCAAAAAATAAGTTGGCACCGAAAGGGTTAAATTAAGATAAATACTACTTGTAGTCCGAATTGTCAAAAAGTTTTCCATTTCTACATTTTATTGCAATGCGTGTGTGCTTTGGCTGCGTTTAAACGGGAAAGAATAACGCCTCCTCCATTGTAGCAGAAATAGTTCTTCAAAGCATAATGCCTACTAAGTCATTTTTTGGTATCTGGAAATGTTATGCTGAAGGAGAGGTTAAACTATTACGTGCCCTGCATGCCTCAATGCAATTTTATTTCTGGATACGTAAATTTTGATTGACGGACAAACGAAGAGAAATGTGGTTCACTTTATATTAATCTTTCCAACAGATCTTTAAATTCCAATATCTCTATAAATAAACTAAATTACTATCAGTTTTTGTTCGTTTGTTTGTTTGCTTGTTCGTTTTTTCTGTAGTTGTTTTGTCTGTTGGTGTTAGTTTTGTTCACAATCGGCGAAGTACTTACCGTTTCAAAGAAACAATTTGATCTTCAAAGTAACTTAATAGCACACACGTAGCAGTGTTCAATTTTCAGTTTATTGACTTATCAGCAGTACACATTGCCTTTGATCATTGACAAATATAAAGGAGAAAATGGGCAAAGACAAATGACATTCACATTAACTTGTTCGTGTCTATCGACCCCATAAAGGGGCATATGCAAACATGGCAGACTCAGGTCAGACGCCGCATGATGCGGCGTCTGATCTGAGTCTTTTCTGTTTGCTAACAGGAATTTCTATCTAAACTATAACATAAATATAAAACTAGACCAGACATCCCTTGAATGAGAATAGGACCAGTTCAATATATTAGCATAAATGGGTTAAGTACATTGTACATAAATCCTTAAGCAGAAATAGCACATGTGTCCAATGTACTTAAAATTACGTAATTAGACACATGTAAACTCTTTAATATAGCTTCACAGCTTTCAATAATAATATCGAAGTACTGGATCTGAAACCATAAAAATATTGCATTTGTTAAATTGTGGCCATCGTATATTACATGTAATCAAAATGTTTTCATTTTCGAAGAATGCTGGTTCAAGCATTTATCTTTACTCAAGAGTGTTCCTATACCCAAAAATAAAATGCCTCTCAAATGACAATTATAGAGGATAAACAATCAGTTTGTTGATGGGTTTCAGATTAGACTCTTTAATGATAAACACATGCATTAGAAGAACATTAGACGTATAAATCAGCGATAGCAACTCGTAAACAGCGTCTGTGAGGCTTGTGTTCTGCGATATGTATTTCATACTATACACAAACCCAATGAAATCGAATGAAGATATGGCAGCTTATTGAAAACGATGGTAATACTTCTTCCCATTTGACTTGCTTGTTATTTGGAGCCTGATCAGACGCCCCATACTGTTACAATGGAGAGTACGTTATTATTTTCCAGTAAGCGCGTTAATGCTGAAACAATTATTTCCACTGGAAACTGTTTGTCATTGAAATTGAAATACATCGTTAATATTTTCAAGAAGCTACATGTATAATTATCTACATTATATTGAAATGCGTTTGCGTTTTGTTTCTTTCAAATGGGCGATACTGACGCTTTTTCCCGCTATAACAATTGGCATAACTGTTACCATGTAGTAAATCAAACTGCGTCCCTCTCGAATGACAATTTTCGAGTATACAATTTTCATTTATTCGATAGCTTTCAGATTAGAATGTTAAATGATCACCGCATGCATTAAAAGAGCATTAGACTTATAAATAGGCAATAGAAAACTCGTAAACAACGTCTATTGAAGCTTACATTTACCTGTCGCCCCTCAGATTAAAATAAACTATTGCACAATATCAGAGGCTCTACCAAACATACAGTCTCCATCAATCAGGCTGGCGGACAGACAGTCAGACTGACAGACAGACATACGTATCTATAGTTCATCCGCATTGTAGACAGTATTGTACATTGTACATGCAAATGTATACCACAATATCAGAGGCTCTTCTATAATTATAATTATACTGACTCCATCAATCAGACGGGCGGACAAACAGTGTATGGTGTTTGCGTTTAAGTAGGAAATAATTACATTCCGTTGTATCTCATTTTCGCCGTATAATGTACACTGGAGAATGTGTTATTCTTTCCCGTTTAAACGCAAACGTACGCAAACGCAAAACACTAAAATTCTGATAATTCATGTTTATCTTGGTGGCAAACAGTTTGGAGCCTGATCAGACGCCGGGTTACCCGGCGTCTGATCTGGCTTCAAACTGTTTGCACTGCATATAATAGTTTTAGCGTAAACGCGTTTATTGGGAAAGAATAACAGATTCTCCACTGTAGAAGACCTGGCATGTTTTGACAACATGCACTTTACATGAAAGCATTTAGATATCCACTTACACATACACGTTTGCATAACTATAGCAAGTATACAATGAGATAACGTTATGTTTTCCTTATAAACGCGCATGTGCTAAAGCAAAGTGTCCATTGCAAACAGTTTGTAGATCTTTGTAATTTGACAATTGATCAGATTCCAAACTGTTTGATATGTAGTTGTAATGTTAGCAACATGTTATCGTCAACATTTGATCACCTGATATATTTTCTATGTTTTTCAAGTAACATTGCGTGGAAATAACCTAAAACGTTTATTTCAATTGCAAACAGTTTGGAGCCAGAACAGACGGCGGGTAACCCGGCGTCTGACCAGGCTCCAAACTGTTTGTCACTCAGACTAACAATTTTAGTTAGAATTGTCAAAATGTCATAAATTTCTACATTTTAGTATGTTGCGTTTGCGTTTCGCTTGCGTTTAAACGGGCAATAATAACGTTTTCTCCACTGTATCTACTTGCGGAACCCAGTGTGGGTTAGTACCCTCATTAGTGTGTCGAGACTAATCATTATAGGAGTACAGACAATCTTGTCTTAAGCAACCACTCATTTGGGGAACCTTGTGCAGTCTTTGGTAAAGATGATTGTTTAATACAGGATAAAAAATAATGCAGACAGTTTTCGGTAGTTTTATTACCCTGTATTAACCCATTTCTCCATAAATTGGCCTTTTATGATTCTATAATTATAGTCTGCATTAAGTTAAGTAGTCTCTACTTAGGAATTCCTAAACGTAAAACACAGATGGCATTTCCAGTATATTTTCAGAATGCTTTGCTTTAAGTGGCCGCCTGAATTCAAAACTAAAGACACACAATGGTGTAATGGGTTAAACAGTTGAATGTCCTTAAATATGTATACATGTACGCTATTCCAAGTGTTAACAATATATTTGCTGTATAAACACTGTACAATGCTTTCTCCCCACAACCACCCATCCGAGCAACGATTCTCTCTTAAAAACAATGCTTACCGCTGTTCCCTAAACAATACCAGTATGTCTAACACATTCACTGCTGCAATATCGTCTGCTTACAATTGTCGTTTACCGTCTTTCCTTAAAGTTACGTAGTTGACATTTTGACAGTAGAAACATTGAGACGAGTGACAAACAGTTTGAACCAAGAGCAGACGCTTAATAACATTTCAATTCTAGACTCGTTTGAGATCAGCTTCTCTTAAACATTGACTCATGACAGATCCTATATTTTTTGAGTATCATAAACAAGCATTGACACACTACTGTGGCCCGGAATGAGACGAATTCTGAGCAATCTGATCCGGAGCATCTGTTTCACTAAGTACAGTGGAGAAAACGTTATTATTTCGATTTCACAACATTTGGAAGCAGATCAGACGACGGGTTACCCTGCGTCTGATATGGCTCCAAAACGTTTGCCACTCAGATTGAAATGAACAGTTAAAACTGTCGAAAAGTTGTCGCGTTTACATTTTTTTGCTATGCATTTGCGTTCCGTTTGCGTTTACACGAGGAAGAATAGCGTTTTATTCACTGTATATTATGACGCTAAGTACATGTACATATACATTGTAAATGCTTAATCTGGTTAAAGAACTGGTTTCTAAAGGAACTGTGTCTTCCAAGTATCTTTAACGGAGGCAATCGTAAAAAGGTCAAATAATACAAATACATGTACCATAGTGATAAAACAAGTTATTCCTTAGACGGAGTACCGGTACTTGTGATACACTTGTGATAGAATACTTTCAGTATTTTCTTAGATGCTTTTTCAGAATTTATAGCACGTCGATTAAATCTAATATTTACTTTGAACTGTGGAGAAAACACGGGTACATGTATGCCTCGTTTTAAATACGTAACGAAACACTAACACATCGCAATAGAATGTAGAAAATGATAGTTCTATGAAATATTGACAATTCATTAAAATCACGAGTGGTAAAATGTAATAGAGCCTGTTCAGATGCAAAGTTTTCGGCTTCTTAATATGCCCCCTAAAATGTTTCAATAAAACAAATGTTTCCTGGCAAAACGTAGGTTTAGACAAAGAGAGCGTTCAACGTCTTCTCTGATGTATTATACCTTTAACTGCCAATTCTTTCCTGTGATGTTTACCCCTTCACCGTTTCATTGTCACCTGCTTCAATTTTGTTATCTGCAATGTCGTTTCAAAGTTTAAAAAAAGAAGCAGTATGACTGAAAACCTTTCGATAAGAGTGTCAATCAGTTTAGGTCCTAATCAGACGCCGCGGGACCGTCTGATTTCTTTCGTTATACATGTATCCACTTTACTATACGTTAAATATTGATTTGGAATAAAGTTTGTTTCTTTATGTCCAATAATACATGTACGTTATATCCTATTTCGTTATAAATGAGCTTCACTGTATTTGTATATACAAGCGACGAGCATGATTGTTATAACTAATGCTATAATAGGATTAAAAGTACGGATTTATCCTCTACTACACATGCTTAACGTAACGCCTTAGCCCACTAGACTGGTCATTATCATTAGTGTATGTAGACGAGAAATTTATAAGCCGATTTTAATAACCCGTGCAGTGAGGGGATCAAGTTAACAGTGCATTTTTTGGCATAAAAATATAGATCCTAATCAGAGACTTCTTTAGGGCGTCCTCTAATCAGGATCTGCACTGTTTGTCATAATCTGAAATAATGTACTTTGGGTACTGGTTCAATCGACAGACAACCATAAGTGGTCTGTTATCAGGACATTGAAGCTGGCATTTGAATATCACATTGTAAAGGTTCATTGTAAATATGCCCTTAAGATAACTTAAATAACAATGACGCAAATATTGCATTGGAATAGTCTTGATTTAGTTGTTCATCAATATCGACAGGGGATACCCCTACCTTTGCACCCACTCATCCAGCTCCCACAAATATCGTCATTATGAACCAACACTTGGTTTTCATTTCAAGGTCATTGCATTGACTGTATTCAAAACCGCCGTTTGCAATATAAAAATTATATAATTATTTTGTGTTCAAAGTGATGACTTAACCCTTTACTTTATAATCCGTTTCTAGTTTTAAAGAAAGGGGCCATTCAAAGCAGTTTGAAAGTAAAGCAGAATGCGCCGTAAGGCGCATTATTCATTACTTTCAGCGTGCTTTAAGCTACCATCTGCTGGGATATATATATTTTTATTATGGCACTGTACATGTTTATCCCTGTATAAATATTGTTTGCAGTTGAGGAATAAATTAAAAGCACTATAAGGCGCTTCTTTTGGGGAACAGGTTAAAGGAGCTTTCTGTTTTACTGTCATCCTGCACTACATCTTTACATGTACATGTCTTAAACACCTAACTCTTAACATAATTTAGTGGTCACTATAGAAGGTTTTACTGTTAAGTTATGTTCTCCTACAGGTCATTCACACTAGCTTTGCATAAACCTCTGATGATAAAACACAGTCAACCTTGTATATAGCGACCACCCTTTTGAACAATAATGATACTCTCAAACTATCGAAGGCAGCTTCGTGCAGGGTAAATATATTGCAGACAGTTCAAGCGTGTCCTGCAATAAGCTTTTACACATGCACCTGTATAGATAGTTTGATATTTAGTCCTCTTTTGATCAGTTGATTAACAAAAGATAAACTGTAATCCAGTGTGGGGAATTTTTCTCAATGTTTATTTCATTTGGCTTAAAATTCCGAGATGGGCATTCAGTACACACCATTATGCCATTGACAAAAATCTTTTGGTATTTAAGGATGGAGAATAAATGCTAAATACCAAATTTTCATGTTTGTGAGATGTTTAAATACTCTTTTAACACTGAATAAGGACTTAACGTTTACATTTTTTCAACCAAATACGATGACTAAACTAGTAACGTGGCGTCTTGTCGGGTTCAAAAATGCCTAAAATGTAAAATTGAGAACTGTCGCAGACAACAATTTGAAAATGCAATATTCTGGTAATAATTTCTTTGTCAAATACCTCTTCCGTTATACGTGTCAATATTTAACAAACCGAATCAAACACCTCTTTTAAGCGATTTTCAAACAAAACTTCATTCCCTTATTTTGCAACAAATGACAGCTTTATTCAGATAAAGAATATTGCAGTAAGCTCCGTTAGAAACTTTCTGCATTACTTTTGTAACGCATAAAACAGGCATTTGCAATAAAAGGTTAAAAAAACCCTTGGTCGTCTGATTGGTTGGTCGCCAAAGAGAGGCTGTACTTTTATCAAGAAATCAAGAACAATGTTCCTATTATTCTGACATGGCATTCCTTGAGGAACATTCATTTACGTTCCATGCATATCTGCACATTCACTTGCGATACTTGAGATTATTAGATTTCCATGCACATTTTTATATCAAGCACGAGCTAATATCCCTAGATATGTTTAAACGTTGTCTGCTTCAAAATTGTCGTCAGCAAGGTCCCCTTTGTTTGATTTTATCATTGCCTTTTTATAAAAAAACATGAATATAGTAGAATTAAAAAAGTATGGATCCTAATCAGATGGCAAGTTACGAAGCATCTGATGAGGATCTAAACTGATTGTAAATGCCACCGAAATTGCACTCTGTGCGATAACTGTTGTAACAAATTTGTTGGCAGTCACCGTTAGAATTAACTTTTTGCTTGCTTGGTAATTTTTTCGTCTGCAAAAATTGTCGTCTGCAGCTGTTCTAAAAGGAATTTTCTAAACAGGGTCAGAGTGTCAAACAGTCTGGATCCTGATGAGATGCGGCGTTACGTGGCGTCACAGCTGGATTCAAACTGTTTGCAAAGGTAATCACTTGGCGCATATCCGCCGCTAGCATGGTTCTAGTAAAGGAAGCAAGGATGCTACTTATGTAAATGATATTTATCGATGTTTGCTATCTACTGTTTCCCTGATTCTAAGTTCTTCGGATGGGTCGATGATAACATTTAAAAAATTAAAAATTGAGAAACAAAATCAAAATTCGAACAGTTTAAATGGGGCATTTCTGCCTGTGTTTGAAAGAAATGTTGAGCATCAAATGTTGAGCCTAAAACGAACTGAATATACGAGTTGCAAATATATTACGAGGCGTATTATTGTCTGTAGTGTGATGTACAATCTTCACCTACATCATTGGTTATTCTTTCCTAATATACGGGGTTTTATGCTAAAATAGTTTTTTTTATTGCAAACAGCTTGTGGAGTCAGATCAAACGCCAAGTGACGATGTATCTGAAAAGCTCCAAGCTGTTTGCCACTGCGGTAAAAAGGAATATTTAACTGGCGTAAAGTTTTGTTTAACTAAGACTTAACATCATTCCAACTGTAATCAGTAAGCTCGCTGACATGGAAATCTTGGGGAAAACAGTTTTAGTTGAATAACCAGATAAAAAGGTCATTTGTCAAACAGCATCGCGGTATCAGTCGCCAGTTGGCACGTACCTGCGCAGTCACCGCGGTACAGGTACAATGGAGAAAATGTTTTTTCCCCGTTTAAACGCAAACGGAACGCACACGCAACACACTTAAATGAAGAAAAAAAATGACATTTTGACAATTCTAACTAATCATGTTAGTCTGAGTGACACACAGTTTTGAGCCTGATCAGACGCGGGGTTACCCGGTGTCTGATCTGGCTCCAAACTGTTTGCAATGCAAATACACGTTTTAGCGTAAACGCGTTTGTTTGGAAAGAATTACGTTTTCTCCACTGTACAATGGAATAGACGTTTTACCATCCCGTGAAATCGAAAACTAATCGCAAACGTAGTTTGGAGCCTAATCAGACGCCAAGTAATCTGGCTCCAAACTGTTTTCATTTCATATTAAATCTAATCATTAGCATTTTCAGAAGGTTTTACATTTCCTTACTCCAAACTGATCTGGCTCCAAACTGTAGTCAATTCGTGTTAAAGCTAATACTTTTTAAAAATATTATAGAATATATGTACGTCTTTAATGGGAAACAATAACGTCTTCTTCTGGGCTCCATATATCGGCTCATAACCTTAACAGTCATCCAAGGGGGACTCAACAAATAGTTCTAATCAGTAGCTCAATGACCAGAGGAGGTTCATTGTCAGACGTCGGCTGAGAAACGCCAATGTGCATTTAAAACATGACCATTTGAGAAAAAATATTTAGTATGTTATGCATATTTGAACATTTTGCTAGCCAATTAATCGCACCGAGAATTGATTCAAGATGATTCCCGAGATGTACAAGGAAACTAAAGCGTTGTCTATAGGGGTTTCGTACCGATGCTTGAAGCAGCGTTTTAATTATATAACTCCCAAATTCAACAATTAATTTTACTGGAAAACTGTCTGCCCTTGATAGAGACAAATTGCCCTTCTCCTTTGCCAAGAGATGTGAAACAATTGTTGCCGGAAAAGCACCACAAGCAATCGTGCTATTAAGCTTAACCTTTTCACTACAGTGGAGAATCTGTTATTCTTTCCCAATAAACGCGTTTACGCTAAAACTATTATTTGCGGTGCAAACAGTTTGGAGCCAGATCAGACGCCGGGTAACCCGGCGTCTGATCAGGCTCCAAACTGTTTGCCACCAAGATAAACAAGAATTATCAGAATTGTCCAAAAGTTGTACTTTTCTACGTTTTAGTGCTTTGCGTTTGCGTACGTTTGCGTTTAAACGGGAAAGAATAACAGATTCTCTACTGTACCATGTCATCGATTCTAAAAAATTAGTGTCTGCTTTTATATTTTCATATATTTTAACGTTAGGTATTTTGACTTTAGAATTATTGGAATGAATGTCAAACAATTTGTAACCTGATTGGACGCCGCGTTATGCGGCATCTGGTCAGACTCAAAACTGTTTGCAAATAACCATTGCACTCGGGATAAGGCAGTGAAGGGATTACGTCAAAACGTATCCAAACCAGCAAAATAAATATAACTTGACAAACGATATATTTTTTTATGATTTCTAACTTTAAATTAATTGCAAACATTTCTTTGTCGTTCCAGTCTGTTAAAAAAGATTAAATGTACGCCAGCAGTAGGAATGAAGTTGTTCTCGTCCCAAAAACACACTTCAGCTACTAACCTTATGTTCATTGCAAATAGTATAAACAAATACACAATAACAGTGCGTCTGATCTGGCTACAAACTGTTTGTCCCTCATACAAATTAACTTTCAAAAGGCTGTAAATATTGACCTTGTAATAGAATCCGAGTAGCACGCAATTTGGAGCCAGATCCGGCTACCTGTTGTCTGAGGCTCCGAAATGTTTGCCACTTTGATAAAAATCAAATATATATTATAGTATAGCTTGCTTTCCACCAATATTAGTTTTTTTACATACAGAAACATACAAGCACATACAATATGAATACTATTATACAGAATACAGACACATTAGAAAACAACTGTAGTACATGTATAACGACAATGGCAAACCAAAACATAAAAAACTTACATAATTTTCAAAAGGTTTCATTTTCAATATGTTATTGCAATGCTGTTCGTTTCGTTTACACATGAAAGAACGACGTCTGCTATCACAGTAACCAGATTAATCAGTCCTCTTCTGTATAGTTTTGATAGGGACGCTTTATTGCCAGGCATCTCTTTTATTGACAATGAACTCTTCATGTACACATGTTGGAAGAGTCCATTAATATCCTTAAAACATGAGTAGAATAATTGGCAACTGTAGAAAATAATGGCCTTGTTTTAACCTACATCTAATTATTGCTTGGATTTGTCTTCTAATTGGGTATTCCTTGGCTAATTGGTTAACCTTTAGTTCCAAGTAACAGCAACACGTACAGTGGAGAAAACGTTATTCTTTCCCAATTAACGCGTTTGCGCTAAAACTATTATTTCCAGTACAAACAGTTTAGAGCCAGATCAGACGCCGGGTGACCCGGCGTCTGATCAGGCTCCAAACTGTTTGCCACCAAGATAAACATAAATTATCATAATTGTCCAAAAGTTGCCCTTTTCCGTTTTAGTGTTTTGCGTTTTCGTTTCGTTTCGTTTAAACGTGAAAGAATGTTTTTTTCTCCAATGTAGCCGTTTGCCAGAGAAGCTGGTGAAGTATCTAGGTTAAATACGAAATCTATGTCACGACTTAACATACTCTGACACACCGCCCACGATAATAGATAGTGAAACATGCTGCATAGTAGTGCTAACTGTCTGACATGTGGTCATCAACCAATTAAAATTGGCTAGATATTTTTAGATGTATTGGGAACTTGCATGTCTCCAACTGTCACATGCGTTTCCAATGACCATCAAACCCCGCAAGGATATTGTATTAAAGAAACCACCATAGCCTACTTATATATATATATATATATAGTTTTGAAGACAGATGATCACTTAATGCATGTTAAAAATAAATCTGAATGCGACTGCTATACTTGCACCTACTTTAAGCTACTACATTGTATATGCTAATTGTAGGATACAGAAACATTCTTTATGGTGCATATTGATGACTTGTACCATGGAACTAGTATCTTCAGTGGATGAGTAAATTAAAAACGTAAAAAGGCGTATTTATTGAGTAATGGGTTAAGATACGTGACATACTTTCCTTCTTAGAAGTTCACCAATAAAAACAATTGACGATTAATAAATATTTGAATTCATAACAATATTATACTGATCAGGCACATGCTCTAAACTGCTATTGGACAAACTTGTACATGTACATTGTACAGTGGAGAAAATGTTATCTTATCCAAATACACCCTTTTACGCTAAAACTATTATTTCTACTGCAAACAGTTTGGAGCCAGATCAGACGCCGGGTAACCCGGCGTCTGCTCAGGCTCCGAACTGTTTGCTACCAAGAAACATGTAAACATGAATTATCATAATTGTCCAAAAGTTGCAAATTTTGTACGTTTTAGTGTTTTACGTTTCGTTTAAACGGGTATCAGCATAAACACACTCATTGCATCTCTACTGTAACGGATACTTGCTTTCACACCAGTCCCTGAGCAGATGAATGTCTGGCAATGAGAATGGTTGACACCAGCATTTAGATTTTTATACTGTTACATGTACATGTACCATGGACGTACAATATACGTTCCTGCATGTACTTGAGAAACATAAATTTAAAAAGAAAACCAATGACAAAATGCAGCTGAATATATGACGGTACAGGATAAAAGTTGAAAAGCGATGCATTGTTTATTTATCCTGACTAGATATGGTTCAGCGTTTGCCAAACTCAACAGATCCATAAAAGAGATAATTATCTCCAAAGTAGACATATCGCAGACAGTGGTATGTAACTGTGTCATTACAAGACAATGCGCCTGGAAGTCTTATTAATCCTATCTCACTTTCACCCCATTTCCAACGACCTCGTTTTTCTTACATGTAACCTGTTATATGTTATAACGTGCAGGTTCTTTGTGTCTATTCAAAATGCATACATTTACATTGCAGACCTTCGTGAAAGCAAACTAGAATTATTAGTGCCAAAAAATGGATTGTTGAACATATATTGCGTTTATTAAAGTTTAATTGGAATGAATTGTGTTATAAAATGAAAGGAGTCGTTAAAAAAACATAAAAAAGTCTACATAGACTCGATTTTATGGAATTTAATAGACAGATTTTATAAACCCAAATCACTGGCGAATATTCATGTAAGATCCTCTCTGATCAATCATGTAGCATTCAAACATTCCATATTTCTTATTCCATATATAATTATGATATGTAGCAAATACAGTACATGTAACGTAGATACCCTTTTAACCCTAACTAAACGCAATACAATTACGTTGAAATGGACTGCTTTTCACAGATTTTGTTTTATACGAGTGGCAAACAGTTTGGATCATGATCAGACGACAGGTACATTGTAACCGGCGTCTGAACTGAGTTGTTTAAGCACAAACGTTATATTCACTGTACATTTTTTCATCTTTTGAATGTGCCAACTTCTGTTTTATATCGAAAGCTGCATTGCTCATTTCTAACGGTATCTGATATGTTCTACTTGGAGTGTAACTAAGGTATTTGTGAACTCACCCGCATTTCAAAGTAGAAACGTTTCTATAGCGAACATTATGTTCTTACAGTAGAGAAGACGTTTTTTATCTGCAAATAAGTTAACCCTTTCCCTGGTAGAAACAATTTATTTAGCGCACCAAATTTATTCCTCCATTGAAGTCCCGATCTATACAGTCATAAACATGTACCAACAGAAATATTTTCTATATTCTATCAAATGGTAGCCTAATGCAGACTGAAAGTAAAGCAGAATGTGCCTTAAATTCTGCTTTACTGCCAACCTGCTTTAAGTACCCAACTGTCTTCGAAACTTGACACAGACTATGGGATAATGGGCATATAAGCACAACCGAGGTTATTGGGCATGACAAAAAAAAACGTTTTTCCACTGAACTCTAAGAAGTTTATTCGATATTTGACATGGCTCCTACTGTTGACACACACATTAAATGTCATTGTCGACATTTCAGAAACCTGTTCACTTTACATCATTTTAGTTCGCTGAACAACATTTTCGCACAATGAAACCTCATGTTTGTTAACAAAATAGTGGATAAAAACGATATTATTTCCCAATGAACGCGTTTACGCTAAAACGTTTATTTCCATTGCAAATAGCTTTGAGCCAGATCAGACGCCGGGTAACCCGGCTCCAAACTGTTTGCCACTCAAATTAAAATAAATAGTTAAAATTGTCGACAAGTTATCTTTTTCTACGTGTAATTGCGATGCGTTTGCGTTTTGTTTGTGTTTAAACGGGAAAGAATAAAATCCGGAGTTTTGGGAAAAAATCCAGAGCTCCGGAGATATAATGAAAATATCGGATAAATGGTAGGCCTGAATAACATTTTTCTCCACTGTACAAAGAGAAAACACTATTAAAACACTATATTATAAACGTGACTGTGCTTAACCCTTTACCTGATAGCCTAGTTATAATATGGAAGATAGGTGACTACTTAAAGCAGGTTGAAAGTAAAGCAGAATGCGCCCTAAGGCGCATTCTGCTTTACTTTCAGCCTGCTTTAAGCTATTACCAGCTAGAATAAGGAAAGTATTAAATATGACACATATTCAGTACTGTTTATATTGGAACTATTTTCTTCAGCGGATGAATAAAATGCATGTGCTAAAAGTCGCTTCTATAAGGGAAAGGGTTAAACAATCACTTCCATTGCAAACCATTTTGAGCCAGACCAGGCGGCGTCTGATCAAGCTGTTTGCCACACGGATTGAAATGAATAGAGAAACAATTTCACAATTTGTTATGTTCTATACACATTGCATTGCGTTTGTTTGGCATCATTTTAACGAGAAAGAGTAACATGTTCTCCACTTTACCCCCTGCTGAAAAAATGGTAAACATTCGTTTCTGTATGTTAGAATACTGAAACCAAAAGAGCTCGGAAATTCTCCTGCCAATTTACAAATAGGTAATTAAATCTTCTGCTTCACTTAGGCGTTTTAATATTTATAGTTTGATAACTGCCACAGTGTAATCATTTAAATGTATCTGACATTTTATTGCCCGTATCATCCAAAGGTGTAAACAGAATAAAAATTTACTGCCAACATGTTTTTTTGTGAAAAAATGTGATTGATGAATTGGGTGGATATTTTTTGGCCTGTAATTCTTTAATGTAAAGATACGCCTGACTACTTATCAAACAACCAAATCGTTGGCTTGGTAACAGTTTCCTGCTAATATATATTAAATTAAGGGTTTGTTTCTTTTTACTGAAACAAACCAACTAGACTGTCAGTATCAATCGGTATTTGGATTCAGATCAGGCGCAAAGTTATTTGGCGTCTGATCTGGATCCTTAGTTCCTGACTTATTGCATATATTAAGTTAGTTAAATTGCGTTTTGCTACCGTTTAAAGACAATCTCGTATTTCCAATATATTTATGTTAAAGGCTGACAAGAAATGCCCTAATTCTCATACCAAACTCAGATAGATTTATTTCAGTGGGAAACGTGTTGTGGAATGCAAATGTAATGCAATGCACTGTAGATAATGTTTTAGAAATGTTACCAATATTTACAAACAGTTTTGAGCCTAGTCAGACGCCGAGTTACTCCGATAAAGCTCCAATATGTCTGCACTTGACAGCTGGGACCCGTCTAACGAAACGACCTCACTGTGTGTATGAAACGCCAAGCAAATCGGAAACAACTGGCTGCATAAAGGGTTATCATTATATCAATATTCTGACAAGTTTAGTAAGTTCGTTATCAGATATATTGAGGGTGCAAGAAAACATAGTACGATTGTTAATAACACATAATGGTTTCTACAATGTACTTTATCTTTAAAAGACAGAATCTGGAATATCAATGTAGTTGTTACTTGTAGTGCAAGCTATAAGGATCCGGATATGATTCCCAGTTACTCGGCGTTTTACCAGGATCTTGTTCGACAATCTGATAGCAATTTTATAAAGACATAGTAGTTACATGTACGTCTACTACATGGAAATTACTGTGAAGCAGACGCTTTCGTAGAATGCGAAGGGTTATCATAAAACAGGGCTTTACTTTCGGGCATTGGCTTTTAAGACAGCTGTCTTGGTCATCATTAACATTTGTTCGGCCGGTATGCACTTAAGGAGTATTCGCCAAACGTTTTGATTCTGACAGATGCAAATATCTCGATGTCTGATCAGTATCCAAGTTGTTTGTCTCTTCCAGTTTTATTTATTAAATTCAAAATTCATAAGGTCTACAAAGCGACAGATTTTGCTGCCTAAACTTTGACAGCAGACTACTTTTCGACACAAGACAGAAGAAAGATAATGACCGCTGTTTTGGCCATTATTAAATGATAATGAAGGGGTTTGTGTATATATCTGTGGAACATTTCATGATTGTTTGGCATCGGCAAATAAAAAGCAAATAAAAAGTCGCACCGTACGTCATTAATATGATAACCAATAGTGTGTGTAGTATATATATTTGATTACGGTATTGTAGTTTAATTTTAACTGCATTGTATTGAAAGAATGAATCCTGAAGAGCTTTACAGTAGATAATATTGTATGCATGTACATTATCATTTTCCGTTTAAAGGAAACTATACACAAACAAATTCAATATACGAAATGACAGGTTCATGAAAATAAAAGCCTTTTTATTTTGCTGAGCAAACGCAAAGCACTATTCAAAATGTAGAAAATTACAACGTTTTGTAGTGTCTCACGATTTATCTTAAACTGAGTGGCGAACATATTTGAGCCAGATCAGACATCGGGTTATCCAGTATGTTTGCAATTGAAATAATAGTGTTAGTATAAACGCCTTTATTTGGGAAGAATAACGTATTCGAGAAGCTCTAACAGGATTGTTTTTGTATTACGTTTAGTCATACAGTGGAGAATCTGTTATTCTTTCCCAATAAACGCGTGTACGCTAAAACTATTATTTGCAGTGCAAACAGTTTGGAGCCAGATCAGACGCCGGGTAACCCGGCGTCTGATCAGGCTCCAAACTGTTTGCCACCAAGATAAACAAGAATTATCAGAATTGTCCAAAAGTTGTTCTTTTCTACGTTTTAGCGTTTTGCGTTTGCGTACGTTTGCGTTTAAACGGGAAAGAATAACAGATTCTCCACTGTACACCTTGAACTACTTTCTTACAGTAGAGAATATGTTGTTCTTCCCCATTTAAACGAAATTTAACACACACACACAATGAAATGAAATGTAAAAAATAACATGTTCTACGAAATATTAACATCTTTGTTTTAATATGAGTTACAAAACGTTTGGGGCCTGATCAGACGCCGGATTTCCCGACGTCTGTTCAGGCTCCAAACTGTTTGCATTGAAAATAATAATTGAATTTAATAATGATTTATCATTATTACATTTTGAGGGAAAATTGCATCTTTCCCACTGTTCAGAAATCGCCAATATGAGTGTTCTGTGAGTTTTGAGTTTGCCGCATAAGACAAGTTCGACTATAATTGAAATCGCAGAGAAACTCTTCAAATGCATATCAGGCGGGGCGGACTTTTGGGCGGGTCTGAAACATTCTCTTGACATTCAGGAATGCGGCTCTATCCGTCAAACGAAGAGAGTTTACATAACTATCTTGATCATTGACCAACAAATCAGTGAAACAGATAAAGCATAAACTGAAATTTAGACTCCACATGCTGCTGACTCATTTGCTATGTGTACTGTGGAAAAGACGTTATTATTTCCCAATAAACGCGTTTGTGTAACAATTAAGTCCATTGCAAACGGTTTGGAACCTGATCAAACGCCGGGAGTAACTTGGCGTCTAATCAGGTCCAACCTGTGTTCCTCTCTGGTTAAAATGAATCGCCCACTTTTGCAAAACATATTGTATTTTCTACATTTCTTTTGTATTTAGGTTTGCTTTTAGTTTCGTTTAAACGGGAGAGAAAAACGCCTTTTCAGTTGAAAACTAGAAGATGTGTATATACAGTGGACAAAATGTTTCTTTCCCATTTGAACGAATCTAAACACATACCCTTTACCCCTAAAGGTAGGTAATAGTAATTTCTTAAAATAATGTTGACGATTTGTGTTAATCTGATTAGCAAATAATTTTGAACCTGATCAGACGCCCCAAACGGTTTGCGCATTAATTGTAAAAGGATCACGTCTTCTTCTCTCTCGGTATGTTATAGATTCGTCAGGTCAGATACGGTCACATTCCGCCATTGACCACGCTCAAGTAGACTTGTTGGTGGTTTTAACACAGTTGGTGGCGTAAACCAAAATGAAAGTAACATTGATAAGTTGTGTAGCACGGTTGACTGACTTAAAGCACTTCTTTGAATGGCTGTTTGCACTATACGTCAATGTTTTTTCCAAATCAACGGCCGTGTTTTCCTCACGTTTGTACAAGTGACCCGAATTTCATTCTTATTTCGGGTACAGTGGGGAAAACGCTATTCTTTCCAATTTAAACGCAAATGAAACACAAACACATTTGGAATAAAATACAAGAAATAACCTTTACTATTTCAACCTTTATTTAGCTTGTAGTCTACTAAATAGTCGTCAGCAAACCATGTCATCTTAAATCCGTAATTCATTTTCATTGATAAAACAGCAATACAATTGTTGACCAGTTAAGGTCCTAATCAGAAACACGACAACTACAGTGGAGAATCTGTTATTCTTTCCCGTTTAAACGCAAACGTACGCAAACGCAAAGCACTAAAACGTAGAAAAGAACAACTTTTGAACAATTCTGATAACTCATGTTTATCGTAGTGGCAAACAGTTTCAAGCCTGATCAGACGCCGGATCTGGCTCCAAACTGTTTGCACTGCAAAAAATAGTTTTAGCGTAAACGCGTTTATTGGGAAAGAATAACAGATTCTCCACTGTAGGCGCAATTATTGGATCTTAACCCTTTCACTCTCAATTGTTTCCTGAGAGTTTTACCCCTTTACCATTGTCGTCTGCTTCAATTTTGTTGTCAGCAATGTCGTTTCAAAATTAAAAATAAGGCAGTATGACTGGAGAATTTCAAAACGAGTGTCAAACAGTTTAGATCCTGATAAGACACCGCGTGACGTGGCGTCTGATCAGAATTCAAACGGTTTGCAAACGCGTTTTAAGCGCCATTGAGAGTGAAAGGGTTAACTTTTAGTTACAGTGGAGAATCTGTTATTCTTTCCCAATAAACGCGTTTACGCTAAAACTATTATTTGCAGTCGAAACAGTTTGGAGCCAGATCAGACGCCGGGTAACCCGGCGTCTGATCAGGCTCCAAACTGTTTGCCACCAAGATAAACAAGAATTATCAGAATTGTCCAACAGTTGTTCTTTTCTATGTTTTAGTGCTTTGCGTTTGCGTACGTTTGCGTTTAAACGGGAAAGAATAACAGATTCTCCACTGTAGCTGGATCAAGGTTTAACAGTTATATAACGACTGAGGTCCCTATACTGATAAAGATCAGAGGAGCGTCAAAAACACACATTGACCACAGGTCAACAATGCCTAAAATAGAAATTTAAGCCCGCAACAAATGTTATTAAAGGCACAGAGAAAATCGTCATTCTTTCCTGCTCATGTTCATGGTTGTAATAAACGAAATGAAACGAAAACACAATGCAATAAAATTTAAAAATGGCAGGTTCTTCATTTGAATTTGTGTGGGAAACAGCTCTCTTCTGGTTGCAACTTATTCGCAATAGAGTTAAGGTTTGAGAGTCATGGCCGAGTTTATTGGCTAGGAATAACGTCGTTTGTGTTGTATTTATTCGTTATAAGTAGTAAGGAGTAAGTGGACAAGAAGCCTAATCAAACGCAGAGTAAGATACTATCACCGGCTCCAAACTGTTTGTCATGTATACATGTAGATAAGTCAAATCGTCTTCCGTTTTATTGCATTGTATATTCCTCCAATTTTGTAAAATGGTAAATAAATACGTTTTCCCGTCTGTATGTTGACAAGAACATGTGTTCCTAAAAGAGTTAATTGACGGATTTACATATAGCTGAGTACTGTCGATACAGTGGAGAATGTGTTATTCTTTCCCAATAAACGCGTTTACGCTAAAACTATTATTTCCAATACAAACAGTTTGGAGCCAGATCAGACGCCGGGTAACCCGGCGTCTGGTCAGGCACCAAACTGTTTGCCACCAAGATAAACATGAAATATCAGAATTGTCCAAAAGTTGTTCTTTTGTACATTTTAGTGCTTTGCGTTTGCGTACGATTGCGTTTAAACGGGAAAGAATAACATATTCTCCACTGTATTTCTATTTCATGCACAATGCTCCCTCCCATCAATGGCCCTCCGAACAACGATTCCCTCCTAACAAAAACACTTGCTGCAGTTCCCCAAACAAGATCAATATGCCTAACGCTTTCACTGCTGCAATATTATCTGCTTAAAATGTTGTCTGCTGTTATTTTGACAGAACATAAAGAAATATAAAGACAAATTGTTTGTAAATGTATTCAAAGGTTATTAATTTCCCCTACCAATAACACCTCCCTCCCAACAACACACACTATATTTGTCCCCCGTTGGGAGTTGTTGTAGAGAGGGAACACTATCCTCTTTAAGTAACCGTTACAATAAGTTTGAATGTACTTTTTCTGATAAATGTTTAAAACACCCGGTCTAAATATAGTTACGATAGTCTGTTTATAACATTATATAGTGTTGTTTGGTTTGACATTGAGACAGAATTCCTATCAAGGTCGAGTGACCCAAATACGAGTTGTTCACTAAAATGACTATAGCAAACACCAGAGACCGAAGACGAGCCACGTGAAATTGTGATTTCAGTTAATTGACAGAGAGATAAAAAAAAGAGATGCCATTTGTAATAAAACGTTTTGGTTTCAGTTTGATGGCATATTGATCAACAATATAGTTTACATTACTTCAAACCATTAACAAAGACAATAAGGAAACACAGCAAAGACAATTGTCATTCTCATTAAGTACAATAATCATTACGGTAAACAGCAATACATTCTAGATAATTATATGTAGATGCATACTCACTTCATATACTTTACAATATTGAATGATATTTTGAATTTTATTTTCATATTACTACATGTAGTTTAAATTAAAGTACAGAATTTGGTTTTTAATGGCCGCTAAAAATACGTTACTTAAATTTCTTTATGAAGTTCATAGTACAGCATGAGACAAACACACAAAATAAGAAATGATGCTCGTTTTCGACTACTATTACATGTACTACTACTACTACTACTTATGCATTTTAAAACTGAAACTCAATAAACGTGCATTATGCTGACGCCAGAACAGGTCCAACAATGTTTGCCATTATTTTGGCGTTAGGTTTCGTTGAAGCGACAACGAATATCAACGTCCTTGTTATACAGTGGAGAAACGTTATTCTTTCCCGTTTAAACGCAAATGAAACGCAAACGCAGTGCATTAAAATCGGTAAAATGACAACTTTTTGATAATTTTGACTTCTCATTTTCAATTGAATGGCAAACAGTTTAGAGCCGGATCAGACGCCGGGTTACCCGGCGTCTGATCTGGCTCCAAACTGTTTGGAAAGGAAATAATAGTTTTAGAGTTAACGCGTTTATTGGGGAATAATACCGTTTTCTTCACTGTACCTGCAACATTAATAACATGTAATCTGGTCAGAGTCTACACTGTCATTTTGCAATGCATTGTTAAAATCAACTCTTAATAGTCAAATACGGATTTCAAAAAATAGATTTCACTGCAATTTTGATTTGTCCATTAAAGGTTTTAGGGATGGATCAGGTAAGGAGTTTTGTATTACATTCTGAAAACAGATAATCTAATAAATATTCATCGTCAATTAATTTCAACAGAACTTAATAATGCTTGACTGCATTTCTAATCCACATAACTGTCATTAATGTGATCAGTTATGTAAATCTGGGTGTACAATTATCAATGCCTGTTGCAGATAAACGATTGCAGACAGTGTAGACCCAAATATACACCGTTTGCCACAGCAAAAGCCTATTTTATTTTATGAGGCAATATCAAGATCTTCCTGCAGAGCACCCCTGAAATTGAAGCATACGCCTTCCAATCGTTACATTGGAAGAACTCGAGGAAATGCTCATGCATAGTTTTGATTAAAGCCATCAATACAAAGGTTCGAAAAACAGATCATTTTCATGATTTATTATGCATTACACCGTTTAATCCTTATTATGCCAAATATTACAAATTATCCAAGACGTTTAATGATCAAGTACTGGTACTAGTTAACAATTACGCTCTAAGTTTTTGTCAAAAAACTATTACCAAATAAGTAAACAGTGTAAACCCTGAAGGAACCCTCTGATATGAGTCTACAGTGTTTGCAGAGGATGCTATATCTGGTTTCAGCACTACAATAGTTAACAAAAGAGTTCGTTTCTTCATTTATAAGTCGCGGTAATTAGCTTCTGGCCCCGGTTACTCAATCAATGTCAGGGACTGCTCTATGCATGCATTTTGCATGAGTAATTAACTCTTGCCCCACAATGGTACATGTACAATGGGGAAGATCTTACATGTTCATGTATACATGTAATAGTGGAGAAGACGTTATTCCGTCCCGTTAACGCAAACGAAACGCACGGAATGCAGTAAAATGTTAAATTTTACATCTTATTGACAACTCTATTGCTTTTTATCATAAGTGGCAAACACGTTTTAAGCCTGATCAGACGTCTGTTGAGCCGAATTATTCACACTACGAATTCTTCACACCTGTGAGGAACTCGTAGGAATTTCATACGAATATGTCACACATTTGTGAATAATTCGTACTTACTCTCAGCCCCCCCTGACAGTAGATACGAATTCTTCACATGTCGATTTTTTTTAAAAACGAATGTAAAAAATTTGTGCATACGAAAACGTCACACTTTCCAAAAAGCTTTTAGCCACCAGATGGATAGGGGGACATATTAGGTTTGCTTTACTTGATAGATGTCTTATATTTCACATAATGACAAAACATATGAACTAGACTGCCTGTTTAAATTGGGTCATAAGGTAAAAGGTCAAGGTCACATGGGGTACAAATGTCACATTTTCGGCACACGATATATTTAATTATAGACACATAAAACTGAAAAATAGCATGGTAGTAATAGCACTTTGGTGACCATATAATTTACTCGATTCCGTCGTATCGGATATTATTCGGTCCGTCTGTACGATGCATTCTAAGAACTTTATAAATGTATGGACCGGTTTCTGTGTCACCAGCTGAAGGCAATGATGACACGTCGGGGTCGGTCAACTTACCGTAGACTGTCTGTCTGATCGTCCGACTGTCATGGTTTTGTTTTTTACTGAAGTTTTAAAGGTGAAATTTCATTTAAAGAGTTTAATGAGTAGACGTGTATTGCAAACACAGTTCATAATTATTGTATAAACACCGTGAGAGGTATTCCCCTTTCTACTATTTTCCGAGAGATTCTGCCATTCCGAAGCTTTTGAAATTAAAATTTCATTAACGACTATCGCGGCAGTTTGTTCGAATTTTCAAACCATTCAGATTTTTTTCAAATTCTGCATGTTGCTAGTATATACCCTTTTGTGCAGAAATATGAAATAAAATAGGGAGTCCCCGAACTGGTTCTTTTCTTAATAGCTTGTTTTTTGGTATACCCCTAATTATCCAGAGACACGTGCTGTTGATAATAAAATCTCAGAACACCCCTCTTCAGCTTTGTAATTTTCCTTAGATATTGGGTTATTCATATGTTTTCATAAAAAAGAAAAGAATATGAGGAAGTAGCATAAAACATGGAAACAACATTTTATTCGTCAATAAAGGGAACACATCAAATAGTTATTTTTCAAAATATTTCTCCTACAGTTCTTACATTCAGATTTTGCCAATATGTTTCACAAATATTAATAAAGCATTAATTTACTGAAATCACTAATTACAGTTATGGTTACCCGAACTATTTTTTCTACAAAATACAAAGCCTGCATGTAGAGTAACGCATGTCTATCCAATTACATATAGGGCTATCTATAAATGATATATGTTAACCACTTTTAAATGCTAAAATGTGTCAAAATCCACTGTTTAATCGTCAGCAATATATCACTTTACAAGCATTATTAGTATATATAACTTATCGTGGACGCCAAATTATATGACCACACCATTAAGCTTTTTGAGGTAGGAAAAAATACAAATTTCAAATATAAACTATATTGAATTGGTTAAAGGGAGACAACACATCAGAAGTTTTGCAAAAGTTGCTTCCCTTTGACTGTAAAAAAATTGAAACTGGCGCGATATTCCTTAATCGAAAGAGATTGATGTATAAAAGTGTTTTGCATGAGGATCATAACTCCTGCATCAGTGCGGTGAGAGTAATTCCTTCTAGTAGGAAGATGAATTAGGCTAAGCTCATTTGCTTACAAGCAGCGCATGAGATCAAAACCACCAACATGTTTTTCTTTAAGTTCATAACAGAGGTGATTATCTCTGTCCAATAAACTAAAGCCCTTAAAGAGCGTTAACATAGGGAGGTCTTTGGGGTTACACAAATGATACAGTTTTGACCATCTACATGCACTTGTACATGATTGGTTTCTAGTATTCTAGCTTGAACAATAAGGCCATGCGTAGGTGGGATAAGTTTAGATATGAGAGCTTAGTGAAAACTTGCCCAATTTTAATGTCGCCATTACAGTAACCATGGGCTGCAAGAAGAGCGACTCCGACCATCATGGCCCTCTTGTTTGAGGCTGATTGCAGATCTGAACATTTACACATGTATACACAACAGATGAATGTGTTACGCGATACTCTGTCATTCAATAAGTAGCAACAGCGCTAACTTTGGTATCTGTTGCAGATGTTGTATAGGAAATATTTAAGTATTTTTGAAAATTCGAACAAACTGCCGCGATAGTCCTTAAATACCGGACGGGCAACGGTTTTTAAGACGGGCGACCATCATCGCCCGATATTGGTTATCGTGGTTTCAATATATGAATGAGGTTTACAAAGACGCACTGATTTCACTTCTTTGTTATGTTGCTCACTTTCTTACATGGAACCATACTACCGATTGCCTTATCGTGTAGTCCAGATCATGGGCATTCAGTAAAAACGTGCAATACTGTGGGAGACCGAAAGGAAACCGGTGTTATCCGGTTGCCAGTCGGGTGCCGGTGTAAAGACGAAATGTGCCCCCCCCCCCCCCCCCCCCCCCCCATTCTAAAGAGTGTCACATGAGGACAATTTTTGACGTAGAAAACTGTCCTTGGCATAATACATGTAAAATGACCCGGGAGGTTAATTTTCTGAGTCGAAAAATATCCCGGGGTCACAATTCTGAGTGGTAGGGTCACTTTTCGTCATTACAACGGCCGGTATATGATAGACAAACGCCGGATGGAGACGGCCTTGTCCGACTTCTGACACGCTTGTATACGTTTGTATATTTGGTCAAAAGATTTCTCGGGTCCGATCGACGTGTAAGGTGCCCGGAATCGACCGATTTTAAGGCGATGTCGTTTCGATGACCGTCGTTGAAACTAGCTTTTAACTCCACTTTAAAATCAAACCGAGGCCCAGAATTCTGAATTCATACTATGTTAACAGTATTTCAGTCATATCTCGACATAAAGCTAATTGCATATGGGAGAAGAAACTGGATGCACGTCATAAACTGTATCAGGTAAAAAATTGCATCTGGGTAAAAGCACCGAATTTCCGATAGCCAGCTTGAAGGCTCCTCCAAATGAAAAAGCCCAAATGTTCAGATTGGGATTCGAATCAACAGCAGTAAGGAGCCAATTGAGTGTAAGTTATAGTCACTATGAGCACTGGACCACGGCCACGGGTCCCATCTCTCCCCATCCCGTTAAGAATACCAACAATCTACCAGCATTCGGCAAGCAACCTGTCGGTTGTCTGCCTATTATGCCTCAAAGGAAGCCGGGAACTAAGCATAAACTCAACGGGACTTAAGTTTGATCATTGGATAAAAAAGGCTGTATAGTCTACCAACATTTTGACCGTTTTTGACTCCTCATGGCATGTCGTGTAGACGGGTTACATCCACCTGATTCGTGTTCAGTGAACATATCTTAGAAATTCTAGGGGGGATGTAAAGTCGAAAAGTTCAAATTAAGGTCAGAAATGAGGTCAAAGGTCAACGGGTGCAGATTTTTGCATACCATAATATAAACCTAACTTTATTTACATTTCAAATATATCAAATGAACTATTATTGGTTACAATTAGTTCACAAATGTCTGTACTTGCTAAATATTAGCAAAAAAGTAAAATATTACTGTCAATGTCCTTTTCCAGGGGCAATAACTCTGATTTTCCTCATTCTTTTTTATATTTTTATAGTTATTTTTTCGTTATTTTTGTCTGTGTTCTTATAACATCTAATTATTTTTATGTTTCTTTACACCTTTGACATAAATTAACAATTCTAAATGCAAATGGAAGTAAATAATACAGCCAATGCACTTTTCCAGGGGCAATAACTCTGATTTTTCTCTTTCTATTTTATTTTTTATGGGAATTTGTTTTCGTTATTTTTTGACTGTTTTCTTATAACATAAAACTTTTGTATGTTTCTTTACACCTTTGACATAAAGCAACGATTCAATATGCAAATAAAAGTAAAAATTACAGTCAATGCTCTATTCCAGGGGCAATAACTCTGTTTTTTCTGTTCCATATCGCTTTTTTAATAGGAATTTGTTTTCGTTATTTTTTGACTGTTTTCTCATAATGTGTTTATGTTTGTGTACACTTTTGACACAAAGGAGCAGTTCAATATGCAAATAAAAGTAAATATTATAGTCAATGCTCTATTCCATGGGCAATAACTCTGATCTTTCAGTTCCATATTTAATTTTAAATGGGAATTAGTTTTCGTTGTTTTGTACTGTTTTCTTAAAATGTTTTATGTTTGTCTACACTTTTGACATAAAGGAGCAGTTCAATATACAAATAAAAGTAAATTTTACTGTTAGTGCTCTTTTCCAGGGGCAATAACTCTTGTTTTTCCATTCCTATTTTATATTTAATTATTATTATTATTATTATTATTATACCCGATTTATATAGCGCTCTTTTCACACAGGAGTTGTGCGTTCAAAATCGCCACATGAAATTATATTAATGTACCTACAAAGCGAGAAAGACAAATAACTACATTCACAATAAAAATGATACAATATTGAGATGCATGGAAACATGGAAATTCTTTCAATATTATTACCAAGATTATAAAATTGTTATAGTAAGTTTGTAAAATCATTTTAAAATGAGTCAAATTAAACAATTATTAATGGGAATTGTTTGCGTTATTTTTTACTGTTTTCTTATAATATCGAATTTGTTTGGGTTTACCTAGTACATTTTAATACAAACAGCAATTAAATAATCAAATCAAATGTAATCTTACAGTCATTGTTCTTTCTTTAGGCAATAACTCTGGGTTTTTCTCTTTCTTTTTTATGTTTTTTTGTTTGTTTGTTTATTATTTATCGTCTGTTTTCTTATAAAATCAAACTACTTTGTGACATGAAGCAGTAATTCACTATGGAAATTCATCACTGAAATATGCGTTTTAGGGTATACATACAGACAACCCCGATATATAAAAAAGCCAAAAGATTGGATTGTGTGCGATGTCAAATGAGTTTCTCTTAAATTCACTTTGGGGAAGTATCATTATATTAAGTATTACTTTCTTAGGAACACTGTATTGACATGAACATACATAATGGATGACTATGTTAGGTTCTAATTTCTATAAAACGTTATCGTTGGTTTTGTGACAAATCCAAGGGTTATTACTATGTATCTGGCTAAAACATGGTGTATTTACAATTTTGTGACGGGAAGTTGTGCTTTACAGCCTGTATACGTGTAATTTTAACACATACCAAATGAATTAGATGTAAACATTCTGTATAATTATTCACATACTTTAACGTACAGTTTTACAAATGAACGTTTACAATATCAATATCCTTTTAGAGATATTTGAACGAAGAAGAACAATCACAAACCATACACTCGTGGTATCATTTGACCAAACTTGCGAATAACTTTACAGAACTTTCATCACCAATTGGATGTACTAAGACATGCAGTACGCTTCATTATGAAACAATCAGATCATCGATCTACATACATTCAGTTTACAATGACGCGTCTAGCAAAAGTGAGAATGTGGGGATTCTTATAAAGACGCATACTACCAATTAATCTGAGTTACACAGTGTGTTGCCTCACAACCACATTCATACATGCATACTTGTTGGCTTTTATAGCAAGCACATTTTGCCGAGCTGCACTTTGTCTTGCAATAGCAAGACGCGAGTTGCATGTATGCCATTGGGATAGAGGGATTTCTTATCCAATTGGGGGTGATACATAATTAGTGTGTGTGTATGGGGTCCAAGGCTGTCTTGACTTTCATGAGTTGCCTATACCAGCAAGTGTCTATATACCAGTTAAGGTATGGAAACCTATGATGTTTTGTCGACCTTGAGTGCCTCATATATTTTGTTAACAAGGAATCATCCCCTTTGCTTTGCTGTACCGGATAACATCCATATTAACACGTCATTTCCTACAAAGCATCAACAGTATTACGTCTGTGTCCCTGCATATAACAATCAGACGATCAAACCCGCTTGCAACAGCATCCTTAGCATGGAATATCATTCTATTGATTGTCAGCTTCTTTATTATCGACCGACAACTTATCAGCATGGAAGCTATATGACTTTGCATTTATAACGCCTACGAACGTTCCATCTGCTACAACAAGCAACCCTTGTGATAATAATGTGTCATTCAGATGATAGAAACTCGGCAATGTACATGTTTTTCTACTTCTCGTCGAGCACAAGGTATGGCTCTCTGACATGCGGTAGTGGGTCCAGGTAGTGGGTCTTCTGGACCTGTGATTTTTTTCAGTGGCAGCTTTGATAGATCTGCTCCCAAGGTATCACATGTGACATCAATGCGAGTAGGTGTGCCTGTGAAATGGGAATATACCGACTGAACAAATTCTTGAGCATACTCTCCGAATGTCTGACATCCTTGAGATCTTTCTCGAGCTTTAATAAGGTCAGGTCTTATCTGTTTCGATACTTGTTGCTTGTCTGATCTCGTGTCTCTATAAACACTTGCTAATGTCTTTGACTTTGTTTTTTGGTTGGAGCAAATAGTCGGTGTTGCACTCCTTTAATCAATAATTTGTAAAGTCCTAAACCAATGAGAGGGTTCTGCAATCACATCGCGTCCAACAAAATATGGCTAATGTCTTTTGTTTCAGCATCCTTTAACGCTGTCTCAACAAATTGGTCTACAGCATTGGATGCGTCTTTCGATTTTTCACTTGTCGAAATACAAAATACATCTAACAAACCGCCCAGTGCAGCAAGGGCTTAGAATTACCTTTGCTAAAAGATCTTGGTATACAGAAAGAGTTGGTTTCCTTTGTACAACAATCAAACTTGAGCTGGTTTCCCGTAATGAAGTTAATATTTTTGTTAATTGACCCTGTGAGGTCTGAACATACACAATCAACGCATTATATTTCGTGTTCTGTTAATTCGTATTAGATGGTTTTCATATGGAAAGAGAAAAGGCTGCATGGACCACATCGAATGCATTTCATGGAAAATATTTTACATTTACAATTTATTGTTTATTTACTATTAGTTAAAATGTAGAAACAGTAAAGTCTTGAAAACATTGCGATTGCTATGTATGACAAGCCATTAGATAAGTTGTATTTAATGCAATTTTTTATGTTGGACTGGACGTGTTTGCCTGATAGTGGAAAAAACCTTACTTCGCAATTCCTACAAGCCAAGCAGCTTTGTTTAAACTCACGAAATTATTTGCATACGAAATAGCTTGTGTTTTGTGGCATTACGCAAAATAATATAAGTGTCCAGTAGAGTGTGAATGAAGGAAATATATTGCTGATACATTAGACTAGGCTGCTATTTATTGGATATAGATATACATATAGTTGCGAAGATTAAGCGTATGCGCTAAAGAAAACTGATTGCAGTGACAGATGCCTGTATTTTCGATGTTGCCGCTTTTGTTCAGATTAATAAATTTGTGAATATGACAATGAATATATACACACATCATAAGCAATAATACAACAACAAAGAGGATTTACTACTTTACTATTCATAAACCATATTGCGCCTGATGATATATAGTGAAACGCGTCGCGCATTGTTTGAAGAAATAAAATTGTTTTTAAAAGCCTATAATACATCATCTATTTTTTTAAATCATATATATATATATATATATATATACAATGTATATGTATTTGCCAAAAGTAAGTCAATACCCAATTAAACATATACAATCACAAAATTAGTGATTTTTAACACTACCTTTGACTCCGAAAGTTTGACTAATGGTCATGTATGAGAAAATTTAAGAAACGAAATTAATCATTAGTGCAAAAGGTAACGGTCATCTTAAAGCAAACATGTTTCTTTTTCAAACATTGGTCATTATGCATTAAAGTAAGCTTCAAATCAATTTAAAATATTCTTGATTACCTTGCCAATGCTTAAAAACATATATTTCAACACCAAAAGTATAAAATTTGGTCATACATGTCAAATGTTAGAAGAGAAATGGTATATGAGAACCGAAAATGGCGGCCATCTTGAACAATGGCGGCCATTTTGAATGTTTACGGAACAAAAGGGCTTTTTGTTGAAAGAAAGGCCATATCAGTATATTATGTAAACCTACTTTGATGATTGTATATCAAGTTTATGATTTTTTCTCTAATGTGCCCAGCTATTATAGCAGAAATGAACAGAATACGTGATTTACTGGCTTATTTTAAGAGTTACCGCCCTTGTTTGTGACTTATAAAAGTTTTTTCTGTCACGAAAATTCTATTTATAGATTTTTCGACCAATTATACATTCAATAAATTAAAGTGTTTTAGGTTATCTATGAGTGGTTGCAAATAGCATAACAATTAATTCCTATTAAAAAAGGAGATATGGAACAGAAAAAAACAGAGTTATTGTCCCTGGAATAGAGCATTGACTGTAATTTTTACTTTTATTTGCATATTGAACCGTTGCTTTATGTCAAAGGTGTAAAGAAACATACAAAAGTTTGATGTTATAAGAAAACAGTCAAAAACTAACGAAAACAAATTCCCATAAAAAATAAAATAGAAAGAGAAAAATCAGAGTTATTGCCCCTGGAAAAGGGCATTGGCTGTATTATTTACTTCCATTTGCATTTAGAATTGTTACTTTATGTCAAATGTGTAAAGAAACATAAAAATAATTTGATGTTATAAGAACACAGACAAAAATAACGAAGGAATAACTATAAAAAATATAAAAAAGAATGAGGAAAATCAGAGTTATTGCCCCTGGAAAAGGACATTGACAGTAATATTTTACTTTTTTGATAATGTTTAGCAAGTACAGACATTTGTGAACTAATTGTAACCAATAATAGTTCATTTGATATATTTGAAATGTAAATAAAGTTAGGTTTATATTATGGTATGCAAAAATCTGCACCCAATGACCTTTGACCTATTTCTGACCTTAATACGCGCCTAAGAACTTTACATCCCCCCTAGAATTGTTCGTATACATATGCTGAATATAAATCAAGTGGATGTTGCCCGTCTACACGACATGCCATGAGACCCATTTTCCAGAGCCTTATTTTCGATCCGTAGGCAGACTAGTACTTATTCACAGATAATTCTTCGGATTTAGGTCGGCTGTTAAAGTGCATTTTTGATCAAATCGTAAACACTGCATGTAAAAGTGGATAACACAGTTTTAGCGCACCCGCTTCTTAACAATGCATCCCGAGTTCGATCCCGGGTCATGACAGTACGTGAAAGGGTCGCCTGTTTTCCCTAGTACTCTAGTGTCATCCCACAAAACGACGCAATACACCATCTTTTGCGCTATGGAAAGTGATTTGCCTAAGCTGCTAGAACTTGTTTATAAAGAAATGTTAAACGAAAGGTGGTGTGTGAAGAATCCGTAGGTACCAACAGGTCGTTCAAAAAGGGGGTACGAAAATCTCACACTGCCATTATGTGACATATTCGTACGAAATCTTCACACATTGGTCACACGAGTGGAAGAATTCGTACCCTTTCGTACGAATTCTTCACACCTCTAATTACGGTGTGAAGAATTCGTAGTGTGAATAATTCGGCTCAACA
This sequence comes from Gari tellinella, assembly GCA_922989275.2. Lineage (NCBI taxonomy): Eukaryota > Metazoa > Mollusca > Bivalvia > Cardiida > Psammobiidae > Gari > Gari tellinella. The sequence continues at coordinate 57,382,993 of OV277866.1, forward strand.
GACGTCCGGTTACCCGACGTCTGATCTTACTCCAAACTGTTTGCAAAGGAAACAGCTGTTTCAGTACAAAGGCGTTTTTAGTGTTAGTACAGTGGAGAAAACATTATTCTTTCCCAATAAACCCGTTTACGTTAAAAACTATTATTTCCACTGCAAACAGGCTCTTAACTGTTTGTCACTCAGACTAACATGATTAGTTAGAATTGTCAAAATGTCATCATTTTCTACATTTTAGTGTGATTCGTTTGCGTTTTGTTTGCGTTTAAACGGGAAAGAATAACGTTTTCTCCACTGTATAGCAGCTTCTCCACTGTATCAGCAACTTAGACCCATTTACAATGCATAGCCGAAATATCGTCTTCCCTATTTTTAACCGTCATGAAATCAACTGCTTTTATGATATAATTATTTTAAATATGTTTATCATCTTCAGATAAAGATAAATTAAATATCGATACCATTCTGTTAATTATACAGCGAAGTTGAAACCAGCAGGCAAGATGTTAATACTTTAAAATAAACGACAAAAAAATCTAGGGAATTTTTCCGTTAAGCAAATTTTCAAAAGAGGCATAATTGCATGTTTTGATTGGTATCAACGCTTGAAGAGCTCAATGCGATAATACCGAGCTTGTTTTGTACTGCATTAAACACTGATAAATAAAGGAATAACGACCTTTGAACGGTACAGGGTATTTCAGAATTAGCCAATTACGTATATACGTGCATTACATGTATGCATTTCATTGAATATACATGTATAAATGATAAACCTGCACACTCACGTGCGCATAATGACTTTGAATAAAGTTATCTACTGTGATATAGAAAGGATGGTACATGTACAATTACGCTTTATCTATATAGTGGAGAAGACGTTCTATCCTGCGACAGTACTTTAATCAATTTAGTAAACATTAATTTAAAGAAAACTAAACGCCAACTACAGACGTGTAAAACAGATGACGTCATGTCAGTGAGGGGTTTTAGTCACGGAGAGTACATGTATTAATTTAGGAACTATTTTGGACGTTTGACGCTGTAACACATTCCGCCACAAGACTAAATCATGCATGGCGATATATAGCCGAGTTTGTGAGGAAGTGGAACAATATGTGTCGAACTCCGTAATGCATACCATAAGCCTATATATTGTTCGATAACTGTAATAAAGATATTACATAATCTTCAGCGGAGAACACGTTGTTGAAGAAACATTTTTTACCTAGAACGTTTGTTTGCATTGCAAACAGTTTGTTGGCCAGATCAGAAGCCAAGTTACCCGGCGCCTGACCAGGCTCCAAAACGATTTGCCACTCAAGTTACAATTAATCGTTCACTTTTTCAAATGCGTTTCATTTTGTTTAAGCTGAAAAGATAAACATCTTCCCCATTGTATATCAGTTGTCGAATATGTAATAAGTACATGTAGGCTACATTGTATAATAGATATACAATGTACATGTTGTTCAGATATTGCATCAACTACATTGTAGTAATGTGAATCTAAAATTTCCGTTTAAACGAACTGAAAAGCAAACGCAATGAACAATTGAAAAAAGTTCAAACGTTATGAATTACCTAACATTGTCATTTTCTACCTTAAATTGTTTTTCGTTTTCGTTTAGTTTAGTTTATACGGGAAATAATACCACCCTCTACATTGTAAATGTATCAAATCATATACAAAGAAAGTAAAGAGATAATTTCACGTGTATAGTTGCCTACGGAGCGGCCTGTTGTTTAGAAAATCATCAAAACGTCAAATATGATATATTTCACTGCATGAGCTTAATTCATATTAAGCTTTACACTTACAGTGGAGAATCTGTTATTCTTTCCCAATAAACGCGTTTACGCTAAAACTATTATTTGCAGTGCAAACAGTTTGGAGCCAGATCAGACGCCGGGTAACCCGGCGTCTGATCAGGCTCCAAACTGTTTGCCACCAAAATAAACATGAATTATCAAAATTGTCAAAAAGTTGTACTTTTCTACGTTTTAGTGTTTTGCGTTTGCGTACGTTTGCGTTTAAACGGGAAAGAATAACAGATTCTCCACTGTAGTTAACTTTGTACAGTGCCGTAACAGTGGGGAAGACGTTTTTTCTTTCCCAATACATGTAGATTACTTTGTGCTAAAACTATTATGTCCGTTGCAAACATCTTGGAACTAGTTCATACGCCGGGCTACCCGGCGTCTGATCAGGTTCAAAAGTGTTTGCAATTCAGATAGAAAAGAAACCGTCAGAGACCTCTAAGAGCTGTAACTTTCTTTGTGTTGTTTTTGCGTTTAGTTTTGTTTAAAAGGACAAAAATAACTCCTTTTCCATTGTAGATACATGTACATGTATATGATTAGACTCAGTGGATACATGTAGAACATGAACCTGAAGGGACTGCAAAACAGCAGTTAAACAGTATAGATCAGTTTAGAAGACATTAATATTTCCTATTCAAACGAAAATAAACGCCAATGCAGTGAAATGGAATAACATGTAGAAAGCAAACAGATTCTTGAAAGTATTATTTAAGAAATAACAAATTCGTAGGTGTTCATTACCGTGCATTACATCACAGTTAGGAGTTGAGATGTGGAGTCATTAGATCACGAGGCCTTTAGGCCGAGTGATCTAATTACCCACATCTCAACGACTAACTGTGATGTAATGCACGGTAATGGACACCTACGAATTTGTTATTTTAATTCTAACGCGACTTTTATTATAAAAAATACTACTATTTATGTATTACGCGTATGGGGCAAAAGGAACAGCGGATGGAAACGCCGCGCGTGCAGTCCATTATCGCGGCGTAAGATATGTTTCTCGGTATTCTTTGTCTATATTCCGTTGGTTTCGAGTTGTGTTAGAATTAAGAAATAACAAATTTGAATTCTAACGCGACTTTTATTTTAAAAATGTTATTTACGTATTACGCGTATGGGGCAAATGGAACAGCGGATGGAAACGCCACGCGTGCAGTTCATTATCGCGGCGTAATATACGTTTCTCGGTATTATTTGTCTATATGCCGTAGGTTTCAAGTCGTGTTAGAATACTTCATAAAAAATATGTGTTTCCTGAAACCAGTGCCTTACCAGTTTTCCAGTAGTATTTGAAAACGGCGATTGCTAACTGCAGGATACATATAATGCAAAAAGTTCCTATATGAATTATCTGTATTATATAAGTTATATATACATCCTTCAATAAACATTCTCTTGTCTTTAAAGATTTCCACGCTACGCCAACAAATACAGATACCAATTCCTTGATTACTTTCAGTTCATGATTTTACAATACATGAGGAACAAACATTTACTTAGACAACACATATAATAAGTACACATACGCAAACATATATATGTGTATGTTATCAGTTACATGTAGCTAAACGTCAGGACATTTGATACTATATGTATCAACTTCTGGTTTTCTTAGGAATTTGAATACGAGAGAGTTACATGTACGAGCTAAATTAACAAAATATTTGGCAAGTGATCGCTTAATACTCGTACATTGTATATGTACATGTACGTACAATATTGATTTACGTTTTGCATAACAAATCACTAGTTTTTTACGCAACAAATCTCTACCAAACAGTATGGTTACCCGAAACGTGAATTATTAATGGTTTACGATAACACAATTGTTCTAGAGTGACATCTATGTTGATAATTCTTCCTGTGCAGAGGAAAAGATGCTATTCTTTCCGTATAAACGCGTTTAAGCTAACGCAATTATTTCCAATGCAAACAGCTTGGAGCCAGACCAGACGCCGGGTAACACTGCGTCTGATCAGGCTCCGAACGGTTTGCCACTCAGATTGAAATGCATCGTAAGAAATGTCTAAATATGGTATTTTTTTAATTAAGTGTAAGGCGTTTGCGTTATGTTTGCGTTTAAACTGGAAAAATAACATCTACGGCACTGTACATGTACGTGCCACTTTCTGCCACAGTGTGTCCTATACTTTTCGTGTACCTGTACATTGCATGTGCGAGATAGTAAATGTGAAGGTTGCTAATGTGGTTTGGCAAGAACTATGTAAGTAAAATATCATATTTGCCAAACTTGTGTTACACGTGCAAAGACGCTATTATTTGCCAATTTAAACGCGTTTGCGCTATAACAATTATTTCTAGTGCAAACAGTTTTAAGCCAGATCAGACGCCGGGTAACCTGGTGTCTGATCAGGCTTCAAACTATTTGCAAATCGGATTTTAATAACTTAACAATTTCAGAAATCATATTGTTTTCTACATTTTATTGCATTGTGTTACAGTGGGGAATCTGTTATTCTTTCCCAATAAACGCGTTTACGCTAAAACTATTATTTGCAGTGCAAACAGTTTGGAGCCAGATCAGACGCCGGGTAACCCGGCGTCTGATCAGGCTCCAAACTGTTTGCCACCAAGATAAAAATAAATTATCAGAATTGTCCAAAAGTTGCACTTTTCTACGTTTTAGCGTTTTGCGTTTGCGTACGTTTGCGTTTAAACGGGAAAGAATAACAGATTCTCCACTGTAGCGTTAAGCATCGGCTGACCAGGAAACAGTGTCTTCTCCACTTTATTCAGTCATCATCTAAACAAGAAATACTTGGCTTGCATTTCCAAATTGTTTGGATTAGTCTACACGACATTGTATTTATAGCAATCTAAAATATCTTACTTGAAACGAATATGTCTATATAAACAGTGTTCATTTGTAGGTGATAAGCTTGAAGTAGACCATATAGTAGGTTCAAACTCGAATATTGAAATTTAAATAATTCCACATAAAGTGGAGAAAATGTTATATTCCTTTCAGTCGAAATTCAATTCAAACATAATGCGATAAACTTTGGAATGCAATAATAGTTTTATTTGCATTGGTGACGATTTCTTTTAATCTGAGTGTCAAACAGTGTGGAGTCTGAACAGATGTCTGGTTACTTGGCACCTGACCATGTTACACATTGTTTGCAGTGTCCAGTGAGCATGAGGATGTAAGCATAACTCCGTTTATTGGAAAAATAAATGTAATACTATTTGCATATATAATAAATTCAAATGTGATATTTTCATTGTCAAAGTTTCTCAGTTATCTAAGTAATTTGGTACATGTAACTGATGCTTTATTTTGCCAATACTGTTAGGAATGTATGTCAAACATACATGTATCAGTAGCTGAAAACAACGTGAGAAAAAAGCAGAAAGCTCTTACATTATCTTTTTGCTTAACTTTCATCTGATTTAAGATGTCATACTTTCTTTAATGCATGTACCAAAAATAAGCTTTTTGTTGAGCGATTGTTTTCACCATTGTACTGGACAGTTTATGCCAACTCAATCATTTCCATTGTTGCAAAAACATACAGTGGAGAATCTGTTATTCTTTCCCAATAAACGCATTTACGCTAAAACTATTATTTGCAGTGCAAACAGTTTGGAGCCAGATCAGACGCCGGGTAACCCGGCGTCTGATCAGGCTCCAAACTGTTTGCCACCAAGATAAACAAGAATTATCAGAATTGTCCAAAAGTTGTTCTTTTCTATACGTTTTAGTGCTTTGCGTTTGCGTTTAAACGGGAAAGAATAACAGATTATCCACTGTAGGAGCCAGATCAGAGGCCGGGTAACCCGGTGTCAAGTCAGGTTTCAAACTACTTGCCACTCAGATTAAAATGAATGGTCAGAATTGTATAAATATTGTCATTTTCTACGTTTTATTGCGATGCGTTTTCGTTTCGTTTACGTTTAAAATGGAAACATATTCTCCTCTATATATCATCACTTTTAAACATTTTTGTAATCAGTTGTGGAATTTTGAAAGCAATCAGCATGATCTTTGATCTAATGGACTTGAAGACAATATAGTTTCAGCAGGGCGTCTTTTTCTATCTACGATAATATCTGTATTGCAGAAAAAATAATTGAAACTAGATACATAACATAGATGAAAGCTCTTTTATTTCTGACTAAAAATCAAATCTGGTTATCAGCAATAAAATGCTAGTAAAAGTAATGCATGTTTAGGCGTCAGGGTCTGTCTGTGCGGCCATTATACTACTGTTTTAGTTTGACTCATGAGTAGAAATTGTCAGTTGTCAAACAGTTCACCAGTGAATAGCACATTTGTCCAAGAAATGCAGCAGACCTGACGGAGCCATCTGATCAGGATCTGCACTTTTTTCTTTCATTTTGCAACACAGTTGACAAAACGTTATTCTTTCCCAATATATGCGTTTACGCTAAAACTATTATTTCCATTGCAAAGAGTTCGGAGCCAGATCAGGCTCCAATCTGTTTACCGCTCAGATTAAGATAAATAGTCAGAATTTAATTCATTAAAAGACGAGTGGAAACTATTTGTTACAGTGGAGAATGTGTTATTCTTATCCAATAAACGCGTTTACGCTAAAACTATTATTTGCAGTGCAAACTGTTTGGAGCCAGATCAGACGCCGGGTAACCCGGCGTCTGATCAGGCTCCAAACTGTTTGCCACCAAGATAAACAAGAATTATCAGAATTGTCCAAAAGTTGTTCTTTTCTACGTTTTAGTGCTTTGCGTTTGCGTACGTTTGCGTTTAAACGGGAAAGAATAACAGCTTCTCCACTGTACATGTACCTGGCGTCTGATCTGGCTCCAAACTGCTTGCAATGGACGAATGTTTTGTACCCTTAAACTTGATTATTGGGAAAGAATAACGCCTCCTATACACTGTACCCCCCCCTCCCCCTTCCCCACTGCACATATGGAAGGTTTCGAACCTACTGGGAGCTAATATCTTTGGTATATCATGTATCAGCTGTTAGGGATTAAGATGGAATAATCTTATTTATCCAGCGAATAGCTAACTGCCTTGTCGCTGAAACCATTTTGATTTAGATCAAGTTTGTGCGATAAAAATAAGCTGAGTTAAATCTGTTCGTAAATGATATATGGGGTATATGTTGATTATATCGTAACAAACACTGTACATAAACATTGTACAGTGGGGGAAAGGTTATTATTTTATTAAAAATCACACTCCCCCCATATTTATAAGCGTCTTTTAGCGCATTCAGTTTATTACTTCAGTGAAGAAAATAGTTCAGATTTATACATTCATGAATTTATATCATACGGAATATTTTCTCTATTCTAGCATGTGGTGGCTTAAAGCAGACTGAAAGTAAAGCAGAATGCGCATTAAGGCGTTTCCTGCTTTACTTTCAATCGGCTTTAAGAAGTCACCTTTTTAAAAAAATAAATAATAGAAATAAGCTATGGGGTAATGGGTTAAGCGAAACACAACGCATTATCATTTTGGAATTGACAGCTTTTTAGAAACTCTCATAAAAACTTGTTTTTCTGTAGATGAATATCACAAACTCTTGTGAAGTTGTTTATACGGTAGATCTATATTGTAAAAAAAACAAGCAGTGAAAACCCTGATCAGAGGGATCCTATAAAATCCCTCTGATCTTGGTCTACACTGTTTATATAAGACAATTGTACTCTTCACATGTGCTGGACATGTACGTTGTGTGTAATGACGCATATAAATGAACTATGAATAGTTAATAAGATAATAAGATACCTCGTGCCAGAATGAACGAGTCCTTTTGTTCAGTGGGCTAATATAATTAATGTTTCAATACGTTCATATTTCCTCATTAGAGTGACTGATTGAAGTTAAGTTGATACACGCTCTGTCTGACACGTGTGCATTTGTGCCTTTTCCGGTTTCCCGTAAGCCTAGTCCATTTTTAACTATTTATGGTTGATTTTAATAGAATATTGTAAAATGACAAAAAAGGCTGACACTGATCAGAGGTTTCCTGAAGGAGCCCTATGCACGGTTTGCATAGGATACACATGTAAGTGTACTCTTCACAGGTAGTCTGTTTGTTAATGGCGAATATACTCGTCGCTAGGGTTAAATGTGTTAAACAAAACGAAACAAACTATTGCAACAAAATGTTTAACTTATTCAGCGTTTAGCCTTCATGCACTTTTTTCTATGTACATGTATTTGCAAAACAATTCTGCTTTTGAACGTCCGGTTGACAGTTTGTGATAAATGAAATTATGTACTTGTACATTAATTGCAATTCTAATAAAAATCGGTTACCCATTAAGGCCATGTGGATTCTTCTGAAACAAATACATACTAGGAAGCGAGAGGTTCCTGGTTCGAGCCCTGTCAGGATCACTGAAATGTTTCTGAGCAAAAAATTAACCCTACATTGCTCCACTTCACCCAGGTGATTTAAATGGGTACATGAGCGGGAAACAAGTCAATGTGTCATGGCTGCTAGTAGCGCCGTATGTAAATGGCCAACTTGTGACTCGATGAACAGGGAGGTAATTGTAAAAGTCGGAAGAATATGACATATAAATTTCAGACTTGATAAACCTATCACCTTTACCTTTACCTTTATATTGGATTATTCCATTATTTTTTTTCAGTTATAGGGTGCCTGAACTAAATTGCCATGTTCATTTCATTTTTATAGAAATGTCTGGTACATGTATAAAGCAAACAATGCAGACTCATGCCAGTCTCAAAGCGTGGCTTCTGATATGATTCTTTTAATGAGATGCATACAGTGGAGAATGTGTTATTCTTTCCCAATAAACGCGTTTACGCTAAAACGTATATTTCCGCTGCAAACAGTTAGGAGCCAGATCAGACGCCGGGTTACCCGGCGTCTGATCAGGCTCCTAACTGTTTGCCACTCCGATTAACATGAATAGTCAGAATTTTCGAAAAGTTGTCATTTTCTATGTTTTAATGCGATGCGTTTGCGTTTCGATTGCGTTTAAACGGGAAAGAATAACATTTTCTCCACTGTACACCCGTTAATCTTGAAAAGGCTATATACAGTGAAACCTCTATATTACGACCACTAAACTACATGTATGTTAATTATTAGGGTTGTTACGGTAGGTGACCGCTTAAAGCAATAATACAGTGAAACAAAAATCTCCTTTAGGAGCTTTCTGATTCACTGTCACCTTGCTCTAAGCTGTCACCTCTCTATTTTACAATAAACCAGCCTTCGTTTTAGTGGTCGTAATAGGGAAGTTTTACTGTATTTACTCATGCAAGATGATACATGTAAACCATATATTGGCACATTGCACTATACAGTCAAACACGTGTTTGTCGACTGTTGGGTGGAGAAACTTTGAACTCCCAACAGAAACGTGGCTGTTTAATGCAGGACGAAAGTAATGCAGCAAGCTCAATATCACCTTTCTACATTAATATCTTTCTGTTTTACGGTACTACCAATTTTAAAGACCGAATATTCATTTTATGATGAATAATTATTTAGTCGATGTTTGTTTGCATTCGCTAATCGGTGTCATCAATCATATAAACGCACAGCTGTAAGGTTTCAATGCGGAACTGAAACAGAATACTGCAGACCTGCTAAATTTTTCAAATGGTGTTGTGTTAGTTTTATTATCCTCCCTTCTTCTACAGTGGAGAAAACGTTAGTATTTCCCATTTAAACGTAGACGAAACGCAAACGGAATGCAAAGTTTTTGAGAGAAAAAAATTAATTTTAAAAAATCGAACGATTAACTTTTAACATAGTTGCGAACAATTTGGAGCCTGGTCAGACGCCGGGTTTGTGTTGGATTAAACACGTTTATTGGGAAAGAATAGCGTCTTCTCCACTGATCCATTTCACTGTCAAACCCAAATACAGTGGAGAATCTGTTATTCTTTCCCGTTTAAACGCAAACGTACGCAAACGCAAAACACTAAAACGTTGAAAAGAATAACTTTTGGACAATTCTGATAATTCTTGTTTATCTTGGTGGCAAACAGTTTGGAGCCTGATCAGACGCCGGGTTACCCGGCGTCTGATCTGGCTCCAAACTGTTTGCACTGCAAATAATAGTTTTAGCGTAAACGCGTTTATTGGGAAAGATTAACAGATTCTCCACTGTACACCGGATATTTAAAACAAATTCAGATGCCGAGTAACTCGGAGTCTCATCATCAAGATTCTGACTGTTTAAATACTCTTGTTCATGTTTTTCTGCCAAATTCCATATTCTAAAATTAAGAGGACCGGAGCAGACGGTGCGTTTCAAGCAAACGACATCGCAACAGTTAAGTGATTAATGTAAAAACAGTACTCCCTCCTTACAACGGCCCTTTCAATAACGACTCCCTCCTTACAACGATCCTTGTCACAGTTCCTCAAACAAGAAACGTATGTCTAACGCTTTTATTGCTGCAATACCGTCTGCTTAAAATTGTCGTCTGCTGTTTTTTCTCAAAGTTACATACGGTATAAGCGGACATTTTGATAGAAAGAACATACTGACGAGTGGCAAACTGCTTGAATCCAGATCAGACGTCGTGTTACGCGGCGCCTGATCTGTATTCAAGCCGTTTGCAAATGTAAGCCAAACCTTAATTCTCCCTCCTTTTAACGACTCCCTCCGAAAAACACACACAATATGTGTCTCCCATTGGGTGTCGATGTAGAGAGGGAGAACTGTACGATCATCAGTACAGTAATTATTGAAGACTTTCATTGCGTACGATCCTGTCGACGATTATACTCTTCATTTACTATCAATGTACCTTCTGAAGTGTATGCTCGTCCTATGCAAACAGTGAGGACCCTGATCAGAGGGATTATATTATAAACACCCCTAAATAGTAGAATATAGGTACATGTATCACTTAGAAATTGGAATTGTATCACTTAGAAATTGGAAATGTATCACTTAGAAATTGGAATTGTCAATTTAAAGTAAAATGAGAGAATGAGATAATAAACTGTACTCGACTTTTGATTCAATACCTGACATTCGATTCTGTTCTCAATGTATTCGAAAACTTCAAATGCGTGGGTTTTGACCAAATACATAAGGCAATTAGATATCGAATATTATGGAGTTTCTAAAAAATGCATGTATGAATCACACACAGTTTTGAGCCTGGTTAGACAACCAGATACAGAGGAGAAACGTTATTGTTTCCCAATAAACGCGTTTATAATGAAAACTATAACATGTAGTTCCCTTTCAAACAGTTTGAAGCCTGATCAGATGCCGGGTATTCCGGCATCTGATCAGGCTCCAAACTGTTTGCCACTAAAATTTAAAACGAGTTGTCTACATTTTTGCAAACGTTGTCATTTTTTTCGTTTTAATTGTATTTCATTTACGTTATGATTGCGTTTGAAAACGGGCAATAATGACGTTTTCTCCACTGCACGAAGTCCATACAAAATATTAACTTTTCACTTATCTTATACTTTCAGACTAAAGGGAAGACTGCGAAGAAACAATAAGACACGAGCAATTCAGTAAAAGGGAACGCGGATCCTGGAATACTCATCACCATCAAAACGGAGGTCTTTCCCTGGCAAAAACTATTACGTTGGAAATGGAAAAGCTATTTTGGCAAAACCGTCGATTTAATCTGACTGTGCCAGTTTCATAGGTGGAAAGTCTGCCGATTTCTTTAAAGACGGATATCAAGTTCTAGTGCAGCCCTGCAGCAATTTAGGGCAACAATGAGACTAGAAGAACGCACCGACTGTTTCGACTGTGTGGACACAACATAACACTGGGTGCAATTATTGCACAGTATTGAGATATGCAACGGTGCCTTGGTAATTTATTTTCCGTGTATTTTACCCGGTGAAGGAACGTTAAACATCTGTGTTTAACATTTAGAAAGAGGAAAGTGTAATTTTAACGAAAAAGGTCAATGTTTTACCAAAGGTGCTCAAGATTTCAAGAATTTTAAACGAAGCTCTCATAGCCGGAATATATTTAAGATTTAAATATCACCACCGTTAACGGGTCAAACTGACTGAAAGGATTTGGGAAATTTTCTGTACGTGAATAATCCTCCACTTGCAAAGAGTGTATGTGAAATGTTGATTTCTACTTTCAATATTTGAAAATGCATCTATCTGTTTTGTAAGTTTGTGAATACAAACTCGCCAGATTCATACGGGGTATTATGGATGTTGTGAATAGCGCTTACCTCACATTAAAAAGTCCCCTGCGTTAATTCGTGAAGCGAGAAGAGGGTGATTCACAACTTCAAAGGATGTACATTTAAAACGGGATGTGCCAAATCTTATTTATTATATACAGATCTAAGTGATGTGTTTACCGTCAGTGTAAAACCAATATATAGCATGGGCTATCAATCATTTTGTGTGAGGATTATTCTGCTATGTTGATTTATTCCATGTTTTAAAACATAGATCATTTGGAACTACATCGCTGCAGCTACATCCCCTAGAATTTAGTGAACACTTTATTACACATTCCAGTAGCAAATTGGATTTACCATCAAATGAATAGTTGTATATTATGAGGTGAATTTTTACACGCTTAAAGGCTAATCTTTCAATGAGCTAACAACATGGGTGATATAGCTGACGTTATTGTTGACGGGGCCACCACTGAAACAATTTACAATGCAAGTATATCAGATAGTACCGTGGACTACAACACGACGCCGACGGCTCTGATCAATGAAACAAATGCCACCACGGTGGCCAGCGGGCCGCCGCCCCCGATTTATCTGCTATGGCAGCAAATCATTATTTCTTTATGTCTCGGCACTATGATAATAGGCACTGTGATAGGTAACTCACTCGTGTGCATAGCAGTGGCTATCGTGAGGAAGTTACAGACTCCGTCAAACTTGTTAATAGTATCCTTAGCGTTGTCCGATTTGTTGGTGGCCGCTCTTGTAATGCCTTTCTCTGCTGTGTATGAAGTACTAGGATACTGGGCCTTTAATGAATGGGTGTGTGATCTTTGGACCTCTCTGGATGTGATAATGTGCACGGCATCTATTCTGAATCTGTGCACAATTAGTATAGACAGATACTTTGTCATTACGCGACCGTTCCAGTACGCTGTAAAGAGAACTCCTAGTCGCATGGCTCTTATGATAGCAGCTGTTTGGTGTTTGTCGGCTTTGATTTCCATTCCGCCGCTCTTTGGTTGGAAAAAAGATTGGGAACCATACTTCTGTTCCATCAGCCAGGAGATTGGATACCAAATCTATGCAACACTAGGGGCCTTCTATGTTCCGTTAAGTATAATGATATTTATCTACTTCCGTATCTGGAGAGTGTCTTCACGCATAATGAAAAGCGAGAAACATTCAAAAATGGGTAGCATGGACAGGGGCAATGAAGTTATCCAAATGTCTGCCAAATCCTCTCGGAGTAGTGGTGCAAGTGAACATTTACATATTCCGAACGGATCTTTGAAAAACGGCTTGAATGATAGAGACGATGCGTCTACGGAAATGCTATCCAAACGGGTGGCTCCAAAGCGGAGGTTTACTCTGAAGTCCCTTGTATCAAGAACGAGTCGGTCGTCAACAAAGTCGGCGTCTTCAAAAGATGCAAAAGCAACCAAAACATTAGGAATAATAATGGGAGGATTCACCCTGTGTTGGCTTCCATTCTTCATTCTTGCTGTAGTGCGACCGTTTCTTCATCCAGAGGCAATTCCAATGTGGCTTGCATCTTCGCTAATGTGGTTGGGGTATTTTAATTCTTTTCTAAATCCATTAATTTATGCTCGATTCAACCGAGACTTTAGAACTCCATTCAAGGAAATCCTGTGCTTTCGTTGCATTGGTATTAACGTTCGATTGCGTAGCGAGAGCTATGTGGAACAATATGGTCCAGATCAAATATACCGTGACAGGGACCGAGACAGCCTTAGGCCGCCTGCAGACTCCATTGTCCGTTACAACAGTCAAGGCCATACGCACGTTCAAATAGGCAACGGAAATTCCAGAAATGTTGGTGAGTCCAAGATCTGAGAGCGCCGTTATTTTGATGATGTGATACGTTTTGTTATAATTCTAACTCGGAGAACTGCTAACTGCTGATCCTGGTGATGACGGTGGAAGTTGAAGGTCACAGCGGTACCATGACAACACCCCGGATGTATAACAGTAACTTCTATGTTATTGGGTCTCAATGCGCATGACGGAAGCCAGCTTACCTGTAGTCATTGTTCGTTGTTAATATGACGTTGTTTTTTGTATCGTTGTTATTTTAGATACCATCGTTTGTTAGCTTGGATTGCCAAATGTACAAAGTTCATGACCTATACCACGTGAGTCTCATTATTGTAAATCGTCCATCCATCGGGAGTTTGTGCTGGCGGACGATTATAGTACATGGTATTAGTGAAGATGTCATTATTTCCCGTTTATACGAAACGAAACGCAAACTACAGTGGGGAAACGTTATTCTTTCCCGTTTAAACGAAACGCAAACGCAAAACACTAAGATGTAGAAAATGACAACTTTTTGAAAAATCTGACCTTTTCTTTTTCTTCAGAGTGGCAAACAGTTTGGAGCCTGGTCAGACGCCGGGTTACCCGGCGTCTGATCAGGCTCCAAACTGTTTGCATTGGGGAAAATAGATTTAGCGTAAACGCGTTTATTTGGAAAGAATAACGTTTTATCCACTGCATATGCAATAGATTGCCAAGATTATCTCTTACTGAAATTATTGACGATTAATTTTAACCTGAATCCGAAAAGCAAACTGTTTGGAGCCTGATCAGATGCCGGTTTACCCGTCGTCTGATCTGCCTACAACTTGTTTGCAATTGAAATAAAAGTTAAGCACAAGAGCGTAAAGCTGGAAAGGATAACATGTTCTCCACTGTAGCTTTAGCGACCATTCGAAAGAATTCTTGGTTCCGGTGTTTAAAACAAGTACATGTAACTGCTGTGTGTAATCTGATTTTATTTCGACTGAAGGTTCGTGTAAGGCAGCGTACTTCTGTATGACGTTTCTGCTTTGCTTTCATCCTGCTTTACGCTCAAATACGTACTCAACACTATCAATAAATTAACTACATGTAAAGTAAAACTAACATGATTATAAACCTTAAGGATCTTGCCACTGTTGTCGCCTAATGTAACCCATTGAAACCCAGTGACACGTATGCTTCCGTCTTTACAAAGCGTTCTCACGAATAGCACGCGTTTCCTATGCAAACACTGCAGACCCATACCAGGTGTCCTAAATAAACTATCTGACCAGGGTTTCTGTTGGTTGCCATATTATAAGATATTTTTAAATCAACTCTAATTAGTAATCCATTTGTTCCGGGACATAGGCAATCTGTGAATACTCTGAACAGACGTCGCATAATGTGTCGTCTGAACAGAGTCAGCACTGTTTGCTGATAGGAATTTCAATATAATTCAAAACGAAAATGAAGATTTAGACCAGGCATTATTGAGATAAAAGATGGACTTGTATGTATCCAATATATGAGAATGGAAGAATCCACTATGTGCAATTGGATTAACTGTTAACTGGAATCGTCCATTTTCAAAGTTTCATTGGTCGATGAGTTACAGTGGGAAAACGTTATTCTTTCCCAATAAACGCGTTTACGCTAAAACTTGTATTTCCATTGCAAACAGTTTGGAGCCAGATCCATATTAAGGCGCCGGGTTATCCGGCGTCTGACCAGGCTCCAAACTGTTTGCCACTCAGATAAAAATAAAAAGTCAAAATTGTCGAAAAGTAATCCTTTTCTACGCTTTATTGCAATGCGTTTGAGTTTCGTTTAAGTTTAAACGGGAAAGAATAACGTTTTCTCCACTGTACATGTACCACTACACCTTATGGCCTGTTTCTCGTTTTAAAGACAGGTGGCCACGTATAGCAGGTTAAAAGTAAAGCAGAGTAATGCAAACAACGAAGACAAAAACATGTTAGAATACGGAATCTGATCGGACTATCGGGCCTACACTGTTAGCAACTTAAGTTAACTCATTCACCCCTGAAACTTTAATTTTACAATCCAAATGTCTAAATTACATGTACGGCTAGTCCATGCTTTAGTATTTACTGAATATTTTAACATTTAATTTTATAATGACAAATAGTGCAGACCTTGATCGGAGGGCTCCTGTACGAGCTTTCTGTTTTGGGTCTACACTGTTTGCATTTAAGACAAGTGTACAATTCACAGGTACATTGTTTGTTAATAACGAGTACACTCGTCGGTAAAGTTGAAAGTGTTAAATCATTATTTACGACTTAAGCCGACTTGCCAACAGTGTTGATCCAAACGAAGTGCTAAACGTTAGGCCTAGATCAGACACTGTTTCAAATTCTGTGCTCGGTGGTACCATTGACACTGGCCTACAGTGGAGAAAACGTTATTCTTTCCCAAAAAACGCGTTTACGCTAAAGCTATTATTTCTATTGCAAACAGTTTGGAGCTTTATCAGACGCCGGGTAACACGGCGTCTGACCAGGCTCCAAACTGTTTGCCACTCAGATTCAAAGAACTAGTCAGAATTGTCAAAATGTTATCTTTTTCTACTTTTATTTCGATGAGCTTGCGTTTCGTTTGCGTTTAAACGGGAAAGAATAACGTTATCTCCACTGTTCTTCAGTCGGGCACCCATAATTCGAACTCGCTACATTTAAAACCTAAACCTATTTCGAAATAAAAATGTGGCTTAGGAAATACTGATACATGTAACTTCGACATAACTCTTTCCCCTGCTTTTGGCGCAAAAAGGCGACGTTGCAAACAGTTTGGATCCTGATCAGACGCCACGTGACGCGGCGTCTGATCAGGATCCAAACTGTTTGACACTCGTATCGACATTTCTACAATCAGAACAGCCGTTAAGCTGATTTTATAAATATTGAAGGCGACACTATCAATGCACACGATATTTTGGCGGTAAGAGGGTGTACATGTAAGCAGGCAATAAAACTTGACAGCGAAAGAGCTAAACGAGTTTGGGTTAACGAGGGTCGACTGTATTCGTCTTTTGTTAAGGTGGAGGACCCCTAATGAGACCGGACCAGTGATCGATCAATATCTGTATTCTGCGGAGAGCGATCTGCCATCCTCGTCTACTGTCGGTGCGTTCCGAACAATGTTTCAGCACGGTTCAGAACATGCCGACAGTTGACGAGAATGGCCGATTTCTATATGTATAGTTCCAATTATGATCTGATCTCATTAGGTGTTCTCAACCTTAAAACATTTCTGATATGCTGATATTCTTGCCATAAGATTGAGGCCCTTAAGTAATTTCCATTTTTTCTCACTTCTTCATAAAACATGTACAATAGAGAAGACTCTTTACTCTTTCCGAATACGCGCGTGAAGAAATGTTATTTCTCTCTGACTCCAAACTGTTTGCATTGGACATTACATTTGTTTTAACGCAAACACGTTTATGTGGATAGAATAATCTTGTCTTCAGTTAATATCACACAATTTGATTTATAAATGTAACATCAATGGGCATGCGTTCCGTTTGACGTTTTTGCTTGATTATACAGTACCACTGCTACAGTGGAGAATCTGTTATTCTTTCCCAATTAACGCGTTTACGCTAAAACTATTATTTGCAGTGCAAACAGTTTAGAGCCAGATCAGACGCCGGGTAACCCGGCGTCTGATCAGGCTCCAAACTGTTTGCCACCAAGATAAACAAGAATTATCAGAATTGTCCAAAAGTTGTTCTTTTCTACGTTTTAGTGCTTTGCGTTTGCGTACATTTGCGTTTAAACGGGAAAGAATAACAGATTATCCACTGTACAGTGAAGAAAACGTAACTCTTTCACGTTTAAACGCAATTGAAACACAAACGCAACACACTAAAATGTAGAAAATGATGACATTCTGACAATTCTTACTAATCATGTTAGTCTGAGTGAAACGTTGTAGAGTAAAAGCTTTTTTGGGGAAAGAATATCGTTTTCTCCACTTTACAGTGAAAAGAACGTTATTCTTTCCCGTTGAAACGCAAACGCATAGCAATAAAATGTATAAAATAACAACTTTTCGACAATTCATATTATTCTGAGTGGCAAACAGACAACGGTTAACAAGCGTCTTATCAGGCTCCAAAGTTCCAAACTGTTTGCAAAGGAAATAAGAGTTTTAGCGTAAACGCATTTATTGGGAAAGAGTGACGTCTTCTCCGCTGCATCTGTAGAAGACGTATGGTATCTTAGGATACTGTAAATTATCATTACTTTATTTTGTTTAGCTAAAATTACGCTGTCGATGCGACAAAGAATGCCATTTTCACCATTTTCTTCTATACCCCATCTTAATACACTGTCCATTTAGATACAACGGATACATGTAGACGTTATTCTCTCCAAATACATACGTTTGTGCTTAACCCATTGACGCCCAGTGGATTCTTCCATGTTTATATATATATAGTGGATTAGTCCATTTATATCAAAGGGATGTCTGGTCAAATTTTTCATTTTCATTTTGTTTTATATTGAAATTTCTATCAGCAAACAGTGTAGACTCTGATCAGATGCCGCACGATGCGGCGTCTGATCAGAGTCTGCACTGTTTGCCTATGTCCTATATATGGGATCGTTGGCACAAATGGGTTTACAAATTATTTTCGTCGCAAACAGTTTGTAGACAAATGAAACGCTAAATGTATTCCGGCGTCTGAAAAAGCTCTAAACTGATTGTCACGCAAAATAAAAAGAAATCGTTAACTTAATAAGGAAGCTGTCATTTTCTACAATTTATTGCATGGCGTTTCTTTTCGTTTAATTGGGAAAAAATAACGTCTTTCTCTGTTGTTCAGTTTTTCCAATAAAACTATATATATCGTGGAGAAAACGTTATTCTTTCCCGTTTAAACGCAAACGAAGCGCAAATGCATCGCAATAAAACGTAGAAAAAGATAACTTTTCTACAATTCTGACTATTTTTCAATCTGAGTGGCAAACAGTTTAGATCCTGATCAAACGCCGGGTTACCCTGCGTCTGATCTGGTTCTAAACTGTTTCCAATAGAAATAACAGTTTTAGCGTAAACGCGTTTATTGTGAAAGAATTACGTTTTCTTCTCTGTACATGTACAGTGGAGAATCTGTTATTCTTTCCCGTACGCAAACGCAAAGGACTAAAACGTAGAAAAGAACAACTTTCGGACAATTCTGATACTTCTTGTTTATCTTGGTGGCAAACAGTTTGGAGCCTGATCAGACGCCGGGTTACCCGGCGTCTGATCTGGCTCCAAACTGTTTGCACTGCAAATAATAGTTTTAGCGTAAACGCGTTTATTGGGAAAGAATAACAGATTCTCCACTGTACAACAATGTCTTCTTACTGACAATGAATACAATGTATCATGTTTCGACAAAACTCTAATCCGTGCCTCATTGACATTTTTAGATTTATGTCAGTTAAACTGAATTCCGTCTTTTCATTTGTATTAACCATTTTTTATTCGAAATGATAAATATGATATACAGATTATTTCAAAGTGTGATTTTTGTTAATTTACAGATTCGTTTATAATGTATGCACTCAAACACAATAGGCTACATAGTATGCATGACTCTACGTCAGAATACTTAAAATGTCCAAAATCGGAGCGCTGCTCGATGTTTTCCGTTTTTCTCACGGAAATGGCAGAGATTTACGTAGGTCTCAGATTCCAGGCAATGCAACATAATTATAGCCATGCAAATTTAAAATGAACCCTTCCTCTTTGAATCCTTTCCTCTGTTTACATATACAGTAGGGAAGACGTTACATGTCTTCATTCCCGTTAAACACAAACGAAATACAAACGCAATGCACTAAAATATTGAAAAAGGCCATTTTATTTACATTTCTAACTATATTGTATCTATTTGTATCTGAATTTCAAACATTTAAGGGTCTGATCATACGCAGGATTACCCGGCGTCTGATTTTGTTCCCAACTGTTTGAAATGGCATTAAGAGTTTGGTCGTAAACGCATTTATTGGAAAAGAATAACAGAGTTGCCTGCCTTGACAAACTGTAAGGCGGACACGTAGAATTACAGTTAAGAATTATACATTATACACGCTGTTATTTATGTCTCATTTGAACAAACATTAGTGCCATAGGCCCTAGGTAAAAGCTTGTATTTATTGTATTTGCAAACAATCACAAATATTTAACCTGTATCGTGCTAAGCACTCTTTGTGATTTTGTCTACATTTGCAGTGTGGATCCAAATCTCCTGCCACTTGAAGTACAGTCGAAACTCGATAAGTCTAACTCGCTTAGTTGAAATTACCCGTACATGTATTTCCAAGTCAAAACATAGCTTACATGTAGCCATGTTGTAACTTGGCAGTACGGGTATGTTCGACGGCGACATAAGAAACCGTAATGCCAAAGTTAAAACGAGGTTAAGCCATAATTCAACTTTGCAATTCGGATATGTTGGACTTAATCGATATCGATTTATCGAAATTAATCTGATGAAATACGGTTAAGTTCAACTTAAGCGAGTTCCAGGTATCGAGTATCGACTATGTTTTAAAGCATGATAAGGGTTATATGCAAATGTCTTCGTCATGATAAAAAAATGTTAAGTACGAAACGTTTGAAATGTTAAGAAATCATCCATTCGATATGACAATTTGAACGACATAGGTTAGTTTTGACCATGTTTTATTTTCATCATGAAATGCAGAACTGATTGAGAGGCTGTTAGATTGTCTTATCAGTTGTTTTTAACTATGCGAGGTTATTGCAAATATAAATGAGCCGTGTGATGCGAACACCAGCCTTATTGGAATGCAAGCAGTGTATACCAAGACATGCCGCTTTTTATGTCCAGGGAACCGTGTCATAAAACTTTGTACGACAAAAACGGTCGTAAGTCAAAACTTAAAATACATTTAATTTCTCTAAATAATCCTGTCTTGTAACATCTCTTTGGAATCTTCTTTTCAGGACGATTCCAAAGAGATGCCACGAGACAGGATTAGATGGAGAAATCAATAATAATTGAGACTTTTATAATCTGACTTACGACAGCATTTGTCGTACGAAGTTTTATGAACCGGACCCCTGGTCTTAATCTACCCTGTTTGACATTCCCTAGCAAGTTCAGAAAAGTGTTACTTAACATTCACACCTGACATCTCATATCGACACTTCCGGTTTTCAATAAATTCTAATCAATGTTTGATGTTTAAGGGTTGTTTTGCTTTTACCTTTTTCAAAATGACAAACAGTGGATTTCCTGGTCAAAGGGTTTCCTAAGAAGCCCTCTGATATGGGTCTGCTTTGTTTGCATGGGATACGTGTACTGTTCACATGTAAAGTTTTTGGTAAATGACGAGTGAATTCGTCACTAGGACTAGATGAGTTATCAGTGCGTATATATACATTAATCAGGCACTGAGCCTGAGGTTACGTGAAGGCTGGGTATATCCTGTTTTCCAATGCAACAAATCTGGTTTTCGCATGACACTGGTAAAATTCGTATACAGACAACTCTGTGTTCAGTGACATTTCAAAAGACTATACAGTATAACCTCGCTCACTCAAGCTCACCTAAGTCGAACATACCCGTATTGCAAAGTCATCACGTGGCTTAGCCACTCACCAGTCACTAGGCTTATTCACGTTTTAACTTTGCAATACGGGTATGTTCGACTTAAACGAACCTGTCTCATCGAAATTCAACTGAAGAAATATGGACATACATTGTACATGTATTTGCATTGCACTAGTTCGTATTACGTATATCTTTGACTTAAGCGAGTTCTCGAGATTGAGTTCTCGAGATTTGACTGCATCCCATCTGCATATCGAAATGTCTCTGAATACATATTTGTACATGTATATGATTTGGTAACAGCTGAGGGGACATTATTCGTTTTCATTTCAACAAAACTAAACACAAACGCATAGCAAGGCATTCTGTCAAAAAGTCACGATGTTTTTAACAATTGGACGACTTGTTTACATGTAACGCTTATTGGTAATTTTGATCCTGGACAGACGCTGAGTTACACGGCGTCTGCTTTGATTTTACGCTATTTACATTGTATGTTATTCGATTTGGAAAAGAATAGTGTCTTCTCTCATGTACTACAGTGGAGAATCTGTTATTATTTCCCGTTTAAACGCAAACGTACGCAAACGCAAAGCACTAAAACGTAGAAAAGAACAACTTTTGGACAATTCTTATAATTATTGTTTATCTTGGTGGAAAACAGTTTGGAGCCTGATCAGACGCCGGGTTACCCGGCGTCTGATCTGGCTCCAAACTGTTTGCACTGGAAATAATAGTTTTAGCGTAAACGCGTTTATTGGGAATGAATAACATATTCCCCATTGTATTTGGTTATACTGTTAAGATATGTTAGTTGTTTAGAGCTGTTATGTATTCAACCATTAGCATCCGTGCCTTGGTCCATTTCTCTTTCTATAGTTGTTAATCTAACAGAAGGTCTAAGTCCATACTTGTCCATGATTGCCCATTATTTTATAAACGTCCAGAATATTTTGAAATACTTTACGTTGACAATGAGAATATGTTAAATCTATCCTGTTCGTTTTTACAACGAAAACAAACTAAAAGGTTTAACGTTAGAAAATGGAAAGACACACATTTTTACATTCTCGCGATTTCTTTTACATGTCATCTACGTGGCAAAAAAGATATTGGTATGATCAGTTGCTGGGTTATCCGTCGTCTGATCTGGTTCCAAACTGTTTGCAATGGAAATTCAATTTTAGCACGAAACACATGTACTGGGAAAGAATAACGTTGTCTCAACTATAAGTGCAAGGCAGCCATAAAACCTCTCTTGTAAAACTGACTCAATGTCAGTAGTTTAAATATGTTGTGAATTGAGTTGTATATCTTTCTTTAAACGACCACCCAGCTTTAACTCTTCCGTTGCTGCAATACCCCCTGCTTACATCTCTTCGTCTTATGAAATTTCTTAAAGTTGAATTTTACGGATTTTAACAGGAAACATCGAAGCGAGCGACAAACAGTTTGGCGTCTGACCAGACGCCAAGTTTGGCGTCTGGTCAGATGCCAAACTGTTCGAAAAAGATAATCAAGTCGCGCCAAGCACTATTAGCATTACACAACGAAAGCCGAAGTTTATTTTGGGTGTTTGTCATAGCAGGAATTTACTGATAGTGTAAAATACTTTATTGTCTGATTAATATAACGAACATCAAAGAAATTGGCCTTTCTTTAGCATCATAACGCATCGTTTGGCGATTTCCACTGTAAGAGGATCAAGGTCCTCAAATGTGGCTATTATGTGTCTTTTGGGCCTTTATGTTTGTATTTAAAATGTACAGTGGAGAAAACGTTATTCCCAATAAACGCGTTTACGATAAAACTATTATTTCCATTGCAAACAATTTGGAGCCAGATCAGACGCCGGGTAACCCGGGTCTGATCAGGCTCCAAACTGTTTGCCACAAAGATAAACATGAATTGTAAGAATTGTCCTAATGTTGTACTTTTCTACATTATTGTGCGTCTGCTTTCGCGTGTCTTTTGCGTTTAAACGGGAAAGAATAACGTTTTCTCCACTGTATTCCGATATAGATAGAAGCCGATTTAAATGCAATTGAAATCTTGCGAGGATTTATCAAATCATGTAAAAAAGATTTACAAAGAGACAAAGGGATGGAAACTTCACCTATGATCTGTCAATTCAACATAACTTCTTCCCCCCTGAAGCATCAAATGAACAATACCATGTTGCATTTAGATTTATAGGTCCATCTTTAAATAATTTTGGATGTTTAAACAATATATTGGAAAATTACAAACACTGAATACTCTGATCAGGAGGCCCTTAATGAGCTCTCTGATCAGGATATTCACTGTTCGCATAGGACAAGTGTACTCTTCACCGATACACTGTTTGTTAAATTCGAGTATACTCGTTGCTAGGGTTTGATGTGTTAGGAAAATTCGGTATGGACTTAGAGCTTATGTATTAGTATTCTTTGAACATTCATGTACAGCTGTACTGTATGATATTTACATGAACATGTTGTTTTGTACCTACAAAGTAATTGCCTCCGAAATTAATATTGCAAAAGTAGTAATGCATAATACTCCATTGTACATAAAGTGCAATCGAACGTCTCGTCATTATCCGCTTTCCGGACGATTGCGGAAATTGCCGAGCGTGTTCCGAACGTTACCGAGTACAGCTGCTGATTTTCTGTTTTTGTTTCTTTCGTGTCTAATCTTAGTGGAAATGTTCATGTCACATGAGATTAACCATTTTTGCTTAACCCCTTCACTGCCATGACGTCATCAAATTTAAACAAATATCGTCTGCTTTGATTTCTCAAATTCAATGTTTAGTTTGTTTGAGTTAAGAAATATTGAAATGAGTGTCAAACAGTTTGAATCCTGATTAGACGCCGCGTTACGCGGCGTCTAATCAGGATTTAAACTGTTTGCAAATAACCGTTGTACTCGGGGTAAGACAGTGAAGGCGTTAACTATATTAATTTGTAAATATTTGCATAATATTTATTATGAAATTATTAAGCTGATTATCAGTCTGCTTCTGTATATAGACGTTAGTCATTTTTTTGTTTTTGAAACATGTTTTCCATATTTACTGTTTACGTTTTATGCAAATCTAAGACTGGAAGCTAAAACAAAGCAATACGAATTAATTTGTTACTTATTATATTATTAACATTTCTGAGATTGGGAGATTCAACACAACTTAAATCTGTGTACCGTTGCTTTGAGACTGATAAGCGAAAAATTAACCCTTAGATTGCCAAACAGTTCGCCGGTGACGTCACATTGTACATGTATAGTGATTCCATGGGCAGATTTAAACACAGTTTTTGCAGTGGGGAATACGATATTTAGTCCCAATATGTGCGTTTTACGCTAAACAATTAATTATGTTTATTGTAAACAGTTTGGAACCAGATCAGACGCCGTAAGTTTGATTAGTTGCTTTCAGAATATGTGGTCAGTTATATGAGTACAGTGTAGGAGATATTATTCTATCTCGTTTTTAAAAACGCAATGAAATTAAATGGAGGAAATGACATCCTCTTGGAAACTTGACAATTTGTTTGAATCTACGTGTCAGACAGATTGGAACCTGGTCAGACGACTGGTAACCCGTCTGCTTTGACTCCAAACTTATTGCAATGGAAATAATAGTTTTAGCCAAATGCATTTATTGGGAAGAATGGAATTTGTTTAAACTGTACAGAGTATTTTGTTGGCAACTAATATCCAATAAGTTCTACTTGCTTTCTTGCCAGTGGATGTGTACCAACTCCATACCCGGATCAAAGATTTTTAGGGGCGGTTTGAACAGGAGCACAAGCCACAAAAACGAAGTGCCGTATTTTTTATGTTATTTGTTCATTATTTTTAATAAAAATGCAAATCACCTAACGAGAAATGTGGCTGTCGATACCAACATATTTTGACTAAATCGGTTACCGTATTAACAACACAGCGACTGGTATAGATCAAAACTATAGGTATTGTCAGATATTCCGTTTTGAGAGCCCCTATGACTCATATAGTGCAGCCTCATTTCGAAAAGTTTAATGTAACTAATTCGAGAGTTAAAACTTAATTTTTTAAATATATGTAGATGATCCGCCAATTACACTCGCCTTATGTTTTACAACATTCTAATTAATGTAGTTGCTTGCTTTTAGATACATTGTTTGACTTTGTACAGTAAAGAATACGTTGTTCTTTCCCTATCAACGCATTTTACGCTAAAGCCAGTATTTCCATTGCAAAAAGTTTGTAGCCGCTTAGACACCGGTTAACCCGGCTTCTGACTTGGTCCCAAACTGTTTGCTGCTCAGACTGAAATGAATCGTTAGACATTTCAAAAACGTTGTAATTTTCCTAAATTTTAGTGCACTAAGTTTGCGTTTCGTTTGCGTTTAACCAATTTGTGCCCACGACCCCATATATGGGACATAGGCAAACAGTGTAGACTCTGATCAGACGCCGCATAATGCGGCGTTTTATCAGAGTCTACACTGTTTGCTGATAGGAATAACAAAATTAAAAAAATTAAAAATTACAATTTTGACTAGGCATCCCTTTGATAAACCATGGACCAATCCAATATAAAACATGGAAGAATCCACTGGGCACAAATGGGTTAAATGGGAAAGAATAACGTCGTCGCCACTGTTAATTGCAGCAAAGAATAAAAATATGCCGGCAAATTAAGGGTTAGTTTTTTACGTATACCGTTGTGTTTCACATTGGCATAATAAATACTATAAATTGTGCAATCTAGTGTTATGTATTTTCTCTTTCTCCGTTGTAAACCGTCCAAACCTCACATGGCGATCTTTGGTCATGTGACAGCTAGGCGAATGAGGAAATAATAATACAGAAAACTATTGTAATAATCTCTGTGTTTTCTTAACCCACTAACCCCTAGCGAGTTCACTCGTCATTTCCAAACATTGTACCATATGCAAATAGAGCCCTCTTATTAAGGTCTGCACCGTTCGGCTTTAAGCAACATTTTATTGTAAAAAAAGCAAATAAAAAGTAACAAATGGCCTAAACTTAATTGTAGATACGAGTTTTTCTGTTGATGATTCAGGGTTAAATGGGTAACATGGTTAACTAGAGATGCCACCCACAATGGAACATTGAGAATAACGTTATCTTTTCCCATGAAAATCGTGAGGTTTTCTCCCCCTCACCGCCATATTGTCGTCTGCTTAATTATTGTTGTCTGAAACACCGTTTCAAAGTTGGAATTAAGGCAGTATGTTTCAATAGATATTTGCAAACAATTAAGATCCTGATCAGACGCCGCGTAACGCGGCGCCTGACCAGGATCCAACTTGTTCGACACCATCTCAATATTTCTTAAGTCGAAATTCTTCAAAATTAAATACTACTATGAAAATTAAAAGCAGATGACAATTATTTTAAATGGATGAAGTTATCGCAATGAAGGGTTAAGCCTTCACTGCACTGCAAATAATAGTTTTAGCGTAAACGCGTTTATTGGGAAAGAATAACACATTCTCCACTGTACCATTAAGCTCCCAATAGGACATACGGATGCTCAAGTCACGACATATGCAATGCAGAAAGTCAATATTAAAATGTCTACACGCTTTAAAACATTTATTGCATTAATACAGGATTCAAAAGTGTGTACGATTCGATCATTAGCTCACCTGAGCTAGCTCAGGGTGAGCTTTTGCGATTCTTGAATGTCCGGCGTCCGTCATCCGTCGTTTATCGTTCGTCGTCCGTCGTCAACAATTTTAGTGTTTACACTCTAGAGGCCACAATATTTATCCAATCTTTCTGTAACTTGTTCAGATTGTATATTACCATAAGAGTTCGGATGAGTTCGATTATGGTTGATATCACTTATAGGTCAAGAGTTATCTACCTTTGAATTGCTGAAAATGCAATAGTTTTCAATAGCCACAATTTCTATCCAATCTTCCTCAAACTTGCTCAGATTGTATATAACCGCAAGAGTTCGTATGAGTTTGAATTGCTGAAAATGCCATATTCACGGTTGTTTACACTCTAGAGGCCACGATTTTAATCCAATCTTTCTCAAACTTCCTCAGATGGCATATGACTGTTAGAGTTCATATGAGTTTGTTTATGGTTGAAATCGAACATGTAGGTCAATAGTTACATGTATCTACCTTTGAATAGCTGAAAATGCCATATTTAAGGGTGTTTACCCTCTAGAGGCCACACTTGTAATCAAATATTTCTCATACTTGTTCAGATGGTATATGACTGTAAGAGTTCATATGAGTTGGATTATGGTCGGGATCATACTAATCGGTCAAGAGTTATCTATCTTTGAATTGCTGAACATGCCATATTGAACCCTGTTTAGACTCTAGAGGCCACACTTTGAATCTAATATTTCTCATTCTTGCTCAGATTGTATATGACTGTAAGAGTTCAAATGAGTTGGATTATGGTCGAAATCCGACCTATAAGTCAAGAGTTATCTACCTTTGAATTGCTGAAAATGCCATATTTAACAATGTTTACACTCTAGAGGCCACACGTTTTATCCCATCTTACTTAAACCTGCTCATATTGTATATGACTAGAATAGTTCAAATGAATTTGATTATGGTTGGAATCAGACCAATACGTCAAGAGTAATCTACCTTTGAATGGCTGCTGAAAATGCTATAATTAGGGATGTTTACACTCTAGAGGTCATAATGTTTATCCAATCTTTCTCAAACTTGCTCAGATTGTGAATGACTATACGAGTTCAAATAAGTAGTATTATGGTTGAAATCAGACAAATAGGTCAAGAGTTATCTGACCTTGAATTGCTGAAAATGTTATTTTTTACAGTGTTTACACTCTTGCAACTACAGTTTTCAATGGATTTTAATTATACTTGCACACAATGTATATTATTAGTTATACAGTTTCTTCACAGTGTACATGAGGATTTCTTCCCGGCTTAGGTAAATCATGTTGCCCGAGCCGTTGGGCGAGGGTTACATGATTTTACCAGCCGGGAAGAAATCCTCATGTACACTGTGAAGAAACTGTATAACGAATTTATTATACTGCAGAGTTTTCACTGTTCAAACGAAATAGTTCGGAATTTTTCGTGTACAGCGCTAGTAGCAAACTATAACAAAATCGCGCCAAAGCAGATAAATTTCAGCGTAATGACGTCATGTTTCTTATGTTGTTATTCAGAAGAAAAATGGGCATACTCTTAGACTTCGACGTCAAACTTTCCCAGAAATAATGCGACTGTTGACAGATCCAAACACCAATTGATTCTTAGCCGAAATGGACTTAAAACGGAGGATGCACGATTGAATGCACTCAATCCTGTCGAGCAATCGGTAATCTTATTTTCTGCAAAGCAAGACAGCTGCATTTCCAACTACCCTGTCAGCTCACGGGGTACTTGGGATCACGTCTAGGGCTCGGTGACGAATGAAAAGTAAGGACTTTTCTGTGCAGTATAATAAAGCTATAAGTGTGCGAGGGTGTGCAATTATTGTTGATATTTGATCATTGTGGCAAAAGTTATCTGCCCTTGATATACTTTGAAATGCTAGAAAATGCATCATTTCAGTATTATTTAGGCTATAGTTATCTGCCTTTGATGTACTCTACTATACTAGAATGGGTCATATTCAAATGGTGTTCACATGCTATACTACAAATTTGATTGGATTTAGAATACAACAGGTGAAATGTTTGAAAGCAAAGCTATAAGGCTTCATTATAACAAGTGAGCGATATCAGGGCCTTCGGGCCGTCTTGTTTTTAATTATTCACCAAAGACATTTTCTCCTCTAGAACTTTACCCTTTAATAGAAACTGGAGATAAATATATTACATGTAACCAATGGAGATGCAAGAAGCCCTATAGTTCTGAGTAACATGTAGAGTACTCACGATTGGACAGCTCTAAAAGTGTATGGAACGATTCCATGGACTTTGTTTATCGAGTTAAAGACATTTCCAGACCTACTTTCGGTGATAATCCATAATCAGGCAGATCCCTGGCAAAATTCATGATGACTGAAAATCCCTAACTGTAGTAATATACATATAACAGATTGGCATTAAAACTGGATTATGTATATTTTCATTGTCATCTTTGAGAAAAACTTCACCTCACACAGACTTTTCAGCTCTTTTTGGCTAAACGGATCGCTGGATGTCCGTCATCCCCGTCCGTCCTTCGTTTACAACTTGTTCTCGAGCACTTCAGCGGCAACAAATTTCATGAAACTTGGTGACAATAGTTACTGTTGCCTTCATAAAATCTTAGCCAAAATTTGCACATTGGGTTATATCCGGTCAAAATCTAGATCACTAGATCAAATCATAGAAAAACCTTGTTATCACTATAGAGGTTACACATCGCATTGAATCTTAATGACACTTTGACGAAATATTTACCTTATTCATATCTAAGTTAAGTTTGAATGAAGGTTATGTCGGGTTAACAACTAGTTCACTTTGTCTAATCATAGAAAACTCTTGTTAACACGCTACATGTTACAGCCTTCATTGGATCTTAATGAAACTTAGTCAAAATATTTGCATTATTAAAATCTAAGACACGTTCAAATATGGGCTATGTCAGATCAATGACTAGGTCAAACCATAGCAAAAAACTAGGTCACTAGGCCAAGTCAAAGAAATATTTTATCAATATGCTTGAGAACACAAATCTCATCTGATCTTAATGAAACTTTGTCAAAATGTTTGTCTTAATAATATCTGGTTCTAGTGTAATTGTGGGTCATTTCATATTAAAGCTAGGCAACCATTGTTATTCCGATAACCTAGAGATTTAAGACTCTGTCAAAACTTTTAAAAATTGAACATATTTCTTTCGCATTTTCTTGAAAAATAGTTGCTTTCAGGATGATTTACTTCTCTCTTGACTTTTTTCCTATACTGACGGTATTGTTTATAATTTTCCATCTGACCATGCTTATTAAATTCATATAGGTTCAGTTGAATTTTTTTTTATCTTGACTTCTATTGGTGCAACAGATTCAACAACAGCAATGAGCATATCGTTTTGCACATTCCGGGGTTTCAGTGGAGAAAATGTTATTCTTTCCCAATAAACGCGTTAACGCTACAACTATTGTTCCATTGCAAACAGTTTGGAGCAAGATCAGACGCCGGGTCACCCGGCGTCTGATCAGGCTCAAAACTGTTTGCCACTCAGATTGAAATGAATAGTAAGACTTGTCGAAAAGTTGTCTTTTTCTACGTTTTATTGCGATGCATTTTCGTTTCGTTTGAGTTTAAACGGGAAAGAATAACGTTTTCTCCACTGTAGCTCACTGATTTGGTTTGTCTGTTTATACCAAATATAGACACTATTGCATAATTATATCTTTAAACCATATTTCAAACAATGTATTACATAGACCCATATTTATCTTTTCCACGACTTCCTTCTTCCTTTATTCTATTTCGTTTTAATTCTAATCTGTTTATGGCCCCTGGATGTTCTTACTATGTATAAACTCCCATTGCTGATATTATATTATACAAAAGTATTCACATTCAATTAAATCATTATTTTTCTTGCAGTAATTTTAATCTAACTGCCACACGAATGATTGCCTTCTGCATTTTTGCACACGTTTGCGGAACATAACATTGAAGAAGCCATCTTCCCTGCGTTTTTGGGCCGTGCTCTTTCTTTGCTGCACTCTAGCAGCACCATTGTACTTGTAAGGTATAGGGCCATCAAATAGACCGGAAGTGTTTCATGGTGTAGTCGAAAGAAGTCCCCAGAAAAATAGTCTCTCAAACTTTTGGCCTCAGTATACCTTTTGGTCAAGAAAATTAATGTTTACCATTTTGTGCTTTTTATGCAATACATGGATGCTACATGTAGAATATAAATACAAAGACTTTCTGTCATGAAAGATGGGGTTTGGAGAAATTATATGAGCTGAAGTGGCATGTCTCTGTTTAAGCCTTTGTCTATTTCAAAAGGTAGCAGAACACCAGTAAGGTTGCTGAAGCCCAGGTATTTTTCTTATATGCCATATGACCCCCTGTTTTCCCTGCATTTATCAGCTGTGCATAGGTGTATCTTTTGGGGGAAATATAAGGATTGGAATGGAAAAAATTATTTTTTTGTTAACTTGGAAATGACGCATTTTATATGAGTTATATATGAGAGCCGAATCGGTGATCAATGCCCTATACAGAAAAGATTAACGTCTTCTCCGCTGTAATGAATACTACATGTAACATGGTCAGATTTAGCTAGTTTATAACACATTGAAAGGGACAGTAGGTCAAACAAGGCTAATGTACATAATAAGTAAATTAGTTATGTGATCGAGTTAGCACAATATCGGTCAAAGCATTGCATAAAAACTTATACAAATGGATTTCCTTTACAGTGGAGTTGACGCGTTTCTATCCCGTTAAACGAAGTCTATTGCAAACGCCATTCAATAAAATATAATTAACAGTAGAAAAAGTATCATCCCGTAGCGAGTTTTTAACAAATAATAGTACATCCCGTAGCGAGATTTTTAACAAATAATAGTATGTTTGATACTGTATAGATACAGGTATAAAACTCATTGGATATCATTATTAGTATTGGAAACCAATAAAAAATATAAATTAGCAACAATTGGGATGTTAACGATTCTTTTAAATACTAAGTGGCTAGCAGCTTGCAACCTGCTCCGGCTGAAAACTGTTTTGCAATGGACATTACGATTTAGCATAAGCGCGTTAACTGGGGACAAAAAACGTCTTCCTAACTGTATAAGCAATATAATAACATGTATGATTAAGCTTTAAAGTATGACAAATACGTTGTACTGGATATTGGTCTTCGGCTGAGGGTACATAACATCTTGACAGGGAACATGGTGCCTTGTACCCTGCCAAAGACTTGTACAACTTATATTGTAAACGTACATGTATAATTACATTGATGTGAAATTGTGTGAGCATTGCCAATTTGCCATGAACACACAAGCGGTATTGTATTGCAAACAGTGGAGACCTTATTGTTCCATGTGTCATTGCCATTTCTGAAAGGTTTTCATCTTGTTGGCGATCCTTGTTGACAAACTTATATCCTCCCTTCCCTTCTCACAGTGGAGAATACTTTATTCTTCCCTCTTCTAAACTCAACACAAGCACAAGATAATAAAAAGTATAAAACATGAAAAATTCTCGAAAATGTTAAATAATTCTTTTTAATCTGAGCAAACAGTTTGGAGCCTGATCAGACGCCAGGTTACTATTGGATTTCTTCGTTTTATGTTTTACAAATACCTTCTTACTTCTTGTACATAAACGATATTAAGCTTTACATTGGAGAAAACTACTTACATGTATACGGTATATTTTTTCTGTGTAAAGAAATCATAACGCCAATGTATAAACTGTCATTTTCTTAATGCGAAATCAATTATATCTTCGAACTAAATAGTTTGGAACCTGATCTTAACATGATCTGAGGTTTTCCATTAAGATTTAAGTAAATTGTGTTCTTTTCAGAATTTTCAACTGCTGAAAAGTGCATGGACATTTATTTCCTTTTATAGAGAATTTTCTTTTAAGACCAAGCTTTAAACTGTTTGCAATGAAAATACGTATTTTAGCATAGGCGCGTTTCTGTTGAAAGGTTAACGTCTCCTCCGGTGTTCTAATGTAGACTACAAACTGAGCGTTATAAAGCAATTTGTACTGTAGCGTATTGTGAAATTCAAACCCTTACTTTTCCTATCATAAGAGGGGTTACTCCTCCACATGACCGAGGCCCATAATACAGAGAAACCTTAACCCATTTAAGTTCAGTGTCTATAAAATGGGGCCATTGGCAAACAGTGAAGACCCTGATGAGTCGCCCCGTTACGCGGTGTCTCATTAGTGTCTGCACTATTGTTATTGAACATGAAATGTTCTGCTGTATGAGGAAGAATTGCAGTGTCCTTAGATCACCCTTGTACATCTATATTGAAATCTTCCTGCAAACATACAGTGGAGAATCTGTTATTCTTTCCCGTTTAAACGCAAACGTACGCAAACGCAAAGCACTAAAACGTAGAAAAGAACAACTTTTGGACAATTCTAATAATTCTTGTTTATCATGGTGACAAACAGTTTGGAGCCTGATCAGACGCCGGGTTACCCGGCGTCTGATCTGGCTCCAAACTGTTTGCACTGGAAATAATAGTTTTAGCGTAAACGCGTTTATTGGGAAAGAATAACAGATTCTCCACTGTACATGTGTAGGGTGAGTTCAATACAATACCTAGGCATACATGGGTTGACTCATTCATCCCTGAAACTTTTAATGGAAAACTTGAAATTTCAATTAAGTCTTGATCATGTTTGACTATTATCGGTATGTTTTTACAGTGGAGAATCTGTTATTCTTTCCCAATAAACGCGTTTACGCTAAAACTATTATTTCTATTGCAAACAGTTTAGAGCCAGATCAGACGCCGGGTAACCCGGCGTCTGATCAGGCTCCAAACTGTTTGCCACCAAGATAAAAATGAATTATCAGAATTGTCCAAAAGTTGCCTTTTTCTACGTTTTAGTGTTTTGCGTTTGCGTACGTTTGCGTTTAAACGGGAAAGAATAACAGATTCTCCACTGTATCAATATTGCAAAATGACAAACAGTGCAGACTCTAAACAGAAGACTATTGGAGGAACCCTCTGATCATAGCTGATGTTTAATGTTTTAACTCTTTAAAAGAAATGTGTAATCACTTTCAGATCAGAAAACTAGTAAGATCTATGTGATTGTAGCAGAGGACATCTTGTTCTCGCTAACGAAAGCAACCCACAAGTCCATTGATGTCTGTATAAATATAGTAACAGTCGAAGGTCGATAGCTCAAACTGCGGTATAAGTCTCAATAATAAGTTTTATACTTATACTATTTTGATAAGTCGAAGTGGATTTTGTCGAACATACCCGTATTTCAAATTTAAAACGTGGCTTAGCCATGTTTTAACTTTGAAATACGAATCAGTTCGCATTCAACGAGTTTCAAATTTAGAAAGTTTGACTGTACTAACCACAGGGTCTAGGTATTTTGGTCATACTCTCTGCTACATTACGCTACATTAGCCAATACTATAGGTAGTGAGATTTTTCCCACCTAAACCCTTAACATGCTATGTTCCTGCTTCTGCAAATGGCCATTGTTAGATCTAGAGGTTTCATTTTGTTTAACCCACTAGCATATAGCCCGTCTCTAGTTTCAAAAACCATGCGAGCACTTTAAGTAGGTTGAAAGTAAAACAGACTGCACCCTAAGGCACAATCTGCTTTACGTTCAGCCTGTTTTAGCTACCATCTGCTAGATTATATTCAATTCAATGCAATCATTTATTGCATAAAATATACATCAGGAAGATTATAGCAAGGTCAACTAGGTATACAAAATATATAATATGTTATATTAAATATATATGTACGTCCTTATTTCTGACTGTATAGAGAAGACGAACTGTTTTCGGCAGTTGAGAAATAAATCAAAGGCGTCAAAAGGCGTATTTATGAAACACTAATACAATGATTAATCTATGCGATCCTGATCATAGCAAGCAGGCGTCTGCAGGGCTGCCATTTCTCCGGATTTTTCCTAAATCTTCGGATATTTTTCTAGTATATGGTAGCTTAAAGCAGACTGAAAGTAAAGCAGAATGCGCCTTTAACCCATTACCCCATAGCATATTTCTAGTATTGAATATAGGTAACCACTTAAAGCAGGTTGAAAGTAAAGCAGAATGCGCCTTAAGGCGTATTCTGCTTTACTTTCAGCCTGCTTTAAGCTATTATCTACTAAGATAAAGAAAAAAATATATAGTACATATTCATGACTGTATACAAATTAGAACTATTTTCTTCAGTGGAGGGATAAAAGAAAAGTCGTAAAAAGGCGTATTTATGGGGTAATGGGTTAAGGCGCATTCTGCTTTGCTTCGAGTCTGCTTTAAGTTGTCAGATGTCAACAAAACTAGAAACAGACGATTGGGTAAACGTATGATTCGTAAAATCAAACTTGAAAAATGCAAATTTGGAAATCTTCGGATTTTTCATGTCAACTTATGGCAGCCCTGCTTCTGATCTTGTTCCGACAAAATATGCAATGATGACAATCTATAATGAGCGTATTTGTACGATAAGATGTGTACATGTACAGTGGAGAATCTGTTATTCTTTCCCGTTTAAACGCAAACGTACGTAAACGCAAAACACTAAAACGTAAAAAAGAACAACGTTTGGACAATTCTGATAATTATTGTTTATCTTGGTGGCAAACAGTTTGGAGCCTGATCAGACGCCGGGTTACCCGGCGTCTGATCTGGCTCCAAACTGTTTGTAATTGAAATAATAGTTTTAGCGTAAACGCGTTTATTGGGAAAGAATAACAGATTCTCCACTGTATGTTGCAATAATCAGCTTTTCTATAATGGTTTAAAATAATATTGTTCATACTCAACAGTCATACCTTGACTCGAAACAACTTATCACAAACTTATCTGTATAATTATCAAAATAAAAAAGTGACTGGGCAACGTTTTAACTTTAAAATTGAGCCCGATTTATCGAAATTCAATGAAAGAAATATGGTTTGTTTGATTTAGCGAGCTTGGGATATCGTTCTTTGATTGTATTTACTTAATCAATTTAGGTCTATACAGCCAGTCGATCTCTTTCTGGCTTGTGGAAAGTCGATGGTTCTACCCAGTTGTCGATTTGTGTCTGAAACAATGTATGAAGGCCATTTGGAGCTTCCCTCCACATCTACATGTAATTAGCTGAAGGTCGAGATCAAACAGAAATACTCTAAAGAGATGTAAAAGTATAATAAAACAAAAACATAGCAATTTCGTATGAACGGGGAATAATATCGCCCCTCCCCCACTGTCCGGGGATTAATCAAACATTCAGAGGTCCCGTTGAAGGCGTAAGCAGGATATAAGAAACGAAGTGGAAAGTAATGCCATTATTAGTCCTAAATACAACCGCCTGATTTAACCCATTTGTACCCACGATCCTATATATGGAACACTGTAAAACCGTTTAGACGCTTGTCAGAGTCTACACTGTTTGCTTATATGAATGTAAATATAAACCAAAACTAATAAGATTTAGACCAGGCAACCTCTTAAAAAGCTATAAATAAGGTAGAATGACGAAACATATGTATTTCTTTTATCGTTATCAGGCATCATGGGCCGTATAAAGCAGGTCTCATTTTAAGCAACTACGCAGGACTCATATCGCCAATTCTCTGTCCCGTGGAGACGGGCTAGAGACGACTGAAAAAGGAACAGGATGGTACTGCCAGCCACGGACCTGCATATAGTTGGCAAAGTTGCCTACTCAAGGGCAAATACAAACAATGCTATTGGATGGTAATAACGCTCTGCAGCATCTTGTTTGCAGCCATCTCTCAAAGTCTAGCGACGTCACACCAGGTTATCCGTGACATGTGATGTTGATTGACATGACTGTATCAAATAATACATACGAGGGGCTTCAAATAAGTATGCTACTTGATCAATAACTTCAATATAATAAAAGTAATATGCATGTGTTATACATCATTTGAAAGGAGAATTCTTCACCTACACGATGGTATAATGCACGATAAGATCACATAACTCAATGAAGTACAATAATAACCTAAATGACCACTATTCAAAGGCAGTGAAACATAGCACTTTTTAGACATTTTGTTGACGTAATAAGTTCTTAAAATACAATTTCTGAAACAAATTTAGAAAATACATCAGCATTTTGTCTTATTTTAAATGACAAGACAATTTTATTACAATAGAATGGATTAACTGTCTTACATTTCTTTTTCTTTTTAAAAATGAAACTTGTTATACTGATAATGACAAATGTCGACATGAGTTTTCGAACACTAAGAAAATGTTTTAGATCAGTATATCTACATTGTGATTTAAAAAGATGAAATTCTACTTCAACGGCTTGAAGTATATCGATTTATATGTAACTTTTAATGTAAAAATAGCTTTTTTACATAAGAAAGGGTTAACTGTCGAAAATTTCATATCTTTTTCAAAAATAAAATTTGTTATTTTGCTAATGATAAAAGCCGACATGGGGTTTCGAACGTTATGCTTTTTTATAGATCAGTATATCTAAATTGTGATTTTAAAAGATGATAATCTACTTCAATGGCTTTAATTATAGCTTGGTTTAATATAAAAAGAGAGTTTTAGCTTACAACAAATACTCTCGAACATACAAGTAGTTTAATTGTTTATGATATTTTCAGTACGAGTTTAATTTTATCCTTATTTTTGTTATTCTATGAAATTAAAATCATGTTGTATGTGTTAAATTGACTTATTTTATTTCACCGACAATTTCATTAACTTGTTCAAAATAGTAAAGTCGCTATATTAATTAGAGTATGAGGTAATTTAAAATAAATTACCTCGACAATACACAAAAACGGTCCAGTGCCCTTGAGAAGGGGTCTTTTAAGTTCATGTTGTAAATCATCGAGTTATTTGATCTAATCACACATGCTTTTTGCACTTATCATATTGAAGTTATTGATCAAGTTGCATTCATATTTGAACCACCTTTGTATTGTTGATTATTGCTTATCATGTATGCTTTTCATAACAAATTCCAATGCCTTTGTGCGTTTCATGTTGCAATAAATCTATTTACCATCAACTACAGGGCTGCCATTTCTCCGGATTTTTCCTAAATCTCCGGATTTATTTCTAGTACATGGTAGCTTTAAGCAGGCTGAAAGTAAAGTAGAATGCGCATTAAGGCGCATTCAGCTTTACTTCCAGCCTGCTTTAAGCAGCCATGTGTCAACAAAACTAGAAACAGGCTATAGGGTAAAGGTACGCTTCGTAAAATCGCACTTGAAAAATGCAAATTTGGAAATCTTAGGATTTTTCATGTCAACTTATGGCAGCCCTGCAACTACAGGTCTGATGGCTGCGTATTTGATCTGCAAAGACTGAAAGCAAAAACAAAAGTGTATAATCTGGGTTCAAACTGTTTGCAAATATACTCTAAGGGTATTTTAAAACCCACAACCTTTGTCTCCCATTTGGTGATAGAAAGTAGCAATGTATACTGCAAACAGAACAGACCCTGAGCAGGACAGTCATACGATCTGGATCTATACTGTTTATCTTTCTTAAATCATTCTTTAAAAATTGCCATAAAAGTGAGGTCATTTTACATTAATTGAATTTAACGCATTGAGAAGGTGTCATTTCTATATCTACATGTAATTGTATTGCAGTCTCGTTTATTTTCGTTTTAAAAACAGGAATTGCCCTATAGGGAGATTCTATGGCAAGCTGCTTGCTTTTTAACACATGAGTCGGGTTTTTTATTCAATGTTTCTTTTTCTTCTGTTTCAATCAACCCCAGACATTTCACATCGTTGTAAGCATTAATTAACATTAAATTGCGAAAACAACATTCATGAAAATACGAT
This sequence comes from Gari tellinella, assembly GCA_922989275.2. Taxonomy (NCBI): domain Eukaryota; kingdom Metazoa; phylum Mollusca; class Bivalvia; order Cardiida; family Psammobiidae; genus Gari; species Gari tellinella. The sequence continues at coordinate 57,421,827 of OV277866.1, forward strand.
TAAATCCTTATCTCGCCGAAGTCGCATTCTTAGAACACTGTTTAGATCCAGATCAAACACATGACAAGAAATGTCTTTATAGTGTAACACCTCTCTGGTGCATTGAACTTTCCTAGTAAAAACAATGATAGGATCCAATGAAAATATTTAGGCGTAAAAGGTGCTTAAGACTATCCACCTGTGTAAATAGTAAACTGGACAGATGCTTATTTGATCTATCTGATATGTCATGGATGTCAAACATTCATGGAGGATGATTTAACATTGAAATCTAGAGGTGAGCTGTTTCTCTTTCTCAACAATTGCGTTTATATTGAATAATTTATGCTCATTGCAAACCATCAGTAAACCAGATCAGATACTGAAGAATTCGACGCCATACGAGTTACATTTTGTATCAGATTCCGAACTGTTTGATGACTCATTAAAAATGAATTGTAAACAATGAAAAAGGCGTTCCATGTTTATTAACTTCGACACTTTTTGGGCAGACGTTTTACAATTATGTCCATAGCAACCAGCTTAGAACCAAATCAGACTCGAATTGGGCGTCTGATCATGTTCCAAACTTGTTTCCTCTCATAATCTTATAAATTGTCAATATTCCATTCTCCTCAAATGTACCTTCAAACCGTCAAGGACCCAAGGATAATGAGATGGGGTATGAGAGAATTTACCTATTAGCCCCACTGCAGACGCCATCAAATTACGCCCCTACAATCTCATACATTCACAACATACATTTACACATAGACGCTATATGACCAATAGTGTGTCCAGTGGCCCGTTTCATACGGTTTCTTTTTTTTCATACCTCCATGAAAACAATAAATGTTCGAATTATTCCTTATAATTTAATATCACTACTGAATTAAAATAAGGAGTTAAATAGAGAACCTGACAAGAATGTTCATTATTTAACACTTACAAAACGTAGGGTGTAGTCCCTCCGCCATATATATATATACTTTCCGCTAAAATGCGACGTTGTTTTGTAGTAATGTCGTCGTCAATGACGTCGTTTGGAGTCCTGCTTCGCGCAGCGCTTGTGGAGAGCAGTTGGACCAAGAGAAAGTAGTGCAGACAAGGCGTGGCCTTAAGTTTTTAGTAATGGAAACAAAATCAATTGTTTGTGCGATAGAGTCAAAAGGACAGTGCATTCATAACAGATAAACCAACATTAAAACACAAACGGTCATCATTAACATCTTCACTGGATCCATACTACATGTATTTGGCACTCATTTTAATTGTTCGTTGGTCAAACTATTGCAGACAGTTTGAACCAATGCCAAACGCCAAACTGTGATGTGCCAACCCAATAAGGATAAATCGTCAGAGTTTAAAAACTTTTTTTTATTTTTCTCCATTTAATTATTTTGTCTTTGCGTTTCCTAACGTTTAAAAGGCAAGAATAACGTCTTCTCCACTTATAATAATACATAACGACCTGCTCATTTTGTCTGGCTAAATGTATCAGTGACAGTCGCTGCATGACCAAGAGAAATGCATCTTTCTTGTAAGGTCGATATCAATTTTGGTCTGTATGCAAATATATTCCAAAAATTAAGCTCAGACTATCTGCAGTAATAGCATAAACATAACTTACTGACCCAGTGACTTCTTAACCCTTAGAGTGCTAATGGAATTGAAGTTATTCTTGCCCAATTAAAACAAAGCAAACGCAATGCAATAAAACCATGATAACAATCGCACTGTTGTGGAAATATTGACGATTTATTTACTCCTAGCTTTAAACAGTTTGGAGCCTGGTCAGACGTCGGGTTAAATGTTCCTTGCTGTTAAACGCAAACGAAACACAATGATATACAATGTCGCACTTAAAGGTAGAAAATGCTAGTGTTAAGGTATTTCTTATAATTCATTTCAATCGTGAGTGGCAAACAATTTGGAGCCTGGTCATACACCGGGTTACCCGGCGTCTGATCTGGTTTCAAACTGTTTTAAATGGAAATAAACACTTTGGTGTAAACGCGTTATTGGGGAAGAATAACGTATTCGCCACTGTACATGACCTTTTGGCAAACATATTCTTCCGGAAAAAAACACATTTGTGCATTGATGAAGACGCTTTATATATTTAAAATCAAAACTAAAAACAAATGGAATGCAATAAAATGTGAACAATATTGTTAGTAATAAAGATTTATTTAAAGTTAAGATGCATACAATTTGGACTCTGATAAGATGCCAAAAATCTGATATTGCGTATAACTGTTAACAATGGACATACACTTTTAAGCATAAACACATTTATTGTGAAAGAATTGGCCTTACATGTTCTTTCCGGTATTGTATTAGCATGTGCATTGACCTCTCTAATGCTTTATCCAGAGTACAACGGTTATATGCAAACGAGATCTGAACTGTTTGATGCTCATTTGATATTTCTGAAGTCAAAAACACCAAGTTTTAGTTTACGAAATAAAAGCAGATGAGAATTTTAAACATCAAGACGTCATTGCAGTGAATGGTATAGATATTAAAAACCATTGGAAATAGTATAGCATCAGACCATATGTCGAATATGTTTGTGTTTGGTTTAAAGCTGTTTTATTTCACATACAAGTGTATTTCAAGCATTTCATAACCATTCAACACAGTTTAGGACTAAAACAAACGCAAAATAGCGTTTTGTATTTCTTTCTTAGTTGTGTTTGATAAAGGACCTTGCCTGTTTGTAACTACGTAAAATAACAAAGAGTCTACACCTTCAATAAAACCTCTAATTTTATATAGTTTATTTAATTTTGTTTGAGCTTAGTGTTGTTTTAACAGGTATTTATAATTCAGAGTGTATCTCGAGTGTCACATGTACATGTACAGTGGGGAAAACGTTACTTTCTCTCAATAAAAATCTGCTATATTATCGTCTACTTATACTTTTCAAATTTGGATTTTTATGAAAATTTTGACTAAGGAAACATTGGTATGGATGTCACATAATTTGGATCCTGGTCCAAATTGCTTGACACTTATTTCAATATGACTTAAGTCAAAATAACCTAAATTTAAATTTGAGAGATAATAGCAGTCGACAAATGTTTAACATAGATGACGTCACGGCAGTGAATGGGTTTAAAAGAATATTCCACTGTAATATACGTAAACGTTACCAATTGTGTTGGAATGCAATCAACGCTATGGTCTGACCTTCTAAGTAAGGGTTGGGTCTCTACCTTCCTCCCTACACCCACTCTGTCTGATCACCAAAGCCGGGACAATGCACTACAATTTGAATTGCGATTAACGTACAGTCTGTAATCAGATTAAATCGGGGTCTTACATACACTCATTACCCGGTAAATAGCATGACAAAAGACCAGCGTTTATTTCTCTACGGCTATTACATTATATTTGTGTTAACTCTCTCCTATAATATTGTCTGCATCAAGCTGTTACTTCATATGATAGACCTTTTTATTACTATAATTATTTCAACACTTACGAAAGTAATCCCTACCTATGAAGTCCGACAACATAAAACACAGAATGCATTTCCAGTTTTCCCAGCTGGTACATGTAGCTTAAAGCAGGTTGCAATTAAAGCAGAATGCTCACTACGGCCTTTTGGGAAAGGTGTTTAAATCTGTCGAATTCTAAATACAAGCTTCAGCAAAGTCTGTTTCAAATAAAAACATGGTAATTTTGTTTTTGTCCTTATTTATTTCCTGTCTATGGAAATATGTTCACATATAAAACTAAATCAAGACAAAATAGGCTCTTGTTTTGAAAACTATAAGCCTCTAAATATCAACATCGTGGTTTAATTGGTATTGTTTCTTTTTTATAAAAAAAATAGTAGTTCTAAATAAATAAGAAAAACAAAATTCTTTAGTACTTAACTTTTTCATATATTCTACCAGATGAAAGCCCATACTAAGGCAATTCAAAATATAAAAAGAAATTGATAGGTTAGCATTGAACAGTTTGAGTCATTTAAAAAAGGTATTATCTCCCTTTACAAAATTAACAAAATAGTACCATTATTGATGATATTAAGAGATAGTTGGTGTCTGTTCTGTCTGAAGGTAGTATCTTTGTGAGACAATAGTAGCATAAACATGGAATAAATAATGTAAATCCAACTTACCATGTTTGTTTCTTTTGAAATAGATTTTACTGAAGCATGTTCTTTGACTAGGACTAAATCAGAAAAAGTAAATCCTAGTTCATGAGTTTACATGTAATACATCTTTAAATAACTTCCATTCGATTTCTGTCAGAAAATACAAGTGTCTTGTTATCTTGTTAAATGTAAATGATAAGGACGAGGAGCGACAGTGAAGAAAACGTTATTCTGTCCCAAAAAACGCGTTTACGCTAAAACGTTTATTTCCATTGCAAACAGTTTGGAACCAGATCAGATGCCGGGTAACCCGGCGTCTGATCGTGCTCCAAGCTGTTTGCCAGTAGTCAGAATTGGCGAAAAGTTTTTCTACGTTTTATTGCGATGCGTTTGCGTTTCGTTTGTGTTTAAATGGGAAAGAAAAACATTGTTTCCACTGTATCCCTTCACTTTATTATAATGGCGCGTTGGTTGAGTGGGAGAGCATTGGGACTTGGGATTACCAGGGGAAGTTGATTGTCAGAGGCCGGAGTAACGCCTATGTGCCTTGAAATGTCTGCGACTCCAAAACCTGCACCTTTTTAACCTTTTAAGAAAAATGTTGGGTTTTTTTGTTTGTTTGGTTTTTCTTTCATATAAAAATAGTTGACTAGATCTACTTTCGTTTTAAAAGAAAATGGGGAAAAACACTTTTGAAACTATTTTCTCCGCTACACTACATGTATACATGTATGTCCCGATAAAAGTTCACAAAGAACGGTTTCTGTATTCTGGCAGATACACAATGCAACTGCCTAAACAGATTGAAAGTAAAGCAGAAAGCGCATAAAGGAATTGTCAATTTTTATTCAAGCCTGCGTTAAGCTACCAACTATCTTAAACCCTGAAAATAAGCTATGAGGGAAGGGTACATGCAGCCTATATTAAGACTTGAAAACAAGATTGGGTATTGTTCCTTTTAATACTAATCTAAGTAGTTATTGGCAGTGTTAATCCTTTTCCACTAAATTATCGTCTGCTTTAAATTTGTCATTTGATTTGATTTTAAAAAAAATCAGCTTTTTATTAGTTTTAATTCTCGAAACATTAATACCAGATGCAAAACAGTCTGAATTATTATCAAACGCTGAGTTACTCGGTTTGATCTGATTCGAAACTGTTTGTAAATGCTGATCACTTACTGTTTGGCGGGAAACGATTTAAGATATAGCTGCCGTTAGGATTCCAGGTCCTAAATAACAATCGTTAATATGAATACCAGCATTGGTTGTTTAAACTGCCGGATTTGTTAGCTTATAGAAAAGCACGGTCAACCAGCAAAGGATTAGCCTGTTAATACCACAATAGCTGACCGCAGGCGTGGATCAAGATTTTCAGTAGGCGGACGTACCAATGAAAATGTCTACATGTACATGCTAACATATCGTCTTTTTTATATAAAAGTTTTCAAAGTGACGTCGAATTTCAATACTAAGAACTCGCTTAAATGGATCGTTAGAGTATTGCATAAGTTAAATTTCGATAAGTCAATTCGCTAAAGTCGGACGTACCCGTATATAAAAGTTAAAGCGTGGCTATGCCACGTTGAACTTTGAAATATGGGTACGTTCGAACTACATGTATTTGCAAGTTCAACGTATCGAGTTTCGACTAGTATTAGCAATATTTCAAACAGTGGCGTCTGATCATGGTATTCACTGCTTGCAATATATTTTTCACACAATATAGGCTTAGTTATAAATACATATCAAAGAAATAAAATGTTTGATTTAGAAAGGGGCACGCGTCTGGTTAATAATTCTTTGATCCGCACTTGGACCTGTTACCTACCGAATATTGCAAATTGAACCCCTCGTCTTTATAAGTCCACGATGGTTTGTCATGCATGTATTAATGACTGCGATAAACGCTTCAAAGTTTCGGCCGCAGTATACAAAATAGTTTAGCAATTAGGATTGTGTTTCTTCATATAGTGTGAGATCGGACTCTCATTCGTTGGTGATGTCGCAACACTGGGTGTGAAGAGTCGCACAGGAAAATATAGAATTTCCACCAGAGACATATGCGGAAAATAAACAAATGTCTCTTTTGAATTTAAAACAATAGATACTACTAATTATAGTAACAGGATGTTTTCTTCGATTTGTAATAATTCAGCATGGGTTGTGCGGAATATTTATAGCTGTTTTTCGGGTGTGAATGGTGTAGACGACAGGAGCGCTGTGGGATGGTGAGGACGTATGTTGGAAAGTTATGGAGTGGTTCTGTCACAATGATGTATCTACTTTGCGCCATATAGATAGCGCATGGTTACATTTTATATTTCTACAGGTTTCAAACTTACAAAATCCGTAGGGTTCATTTAAGGTGAAGTGTTTCTTATCTAGTTTTTGAACACACCTAATGTAGAAAATATATATTGGATTAAACGCAGACATGGATAGGTGAATATGGATATACTGTGTGTGTGATACTTGTTCGCGCTGAAATAGTGTATTCAACCGATACGTTTAAGTGTGTTGTTAAACTGTGTACCCGTCTGTTCCACTGTTAGCAATGGGTAGCGTGGACAACTTGACAGTTCAAGGAAGTAACTACAGTGAGTCGTATGAGATTTACACTAATAGTGTCACTTCCACAGAGCAACCAGAGCAAGAACCCCTGTCACCAGTTGTACAAACAGTAGTTTCCATTCTGCTGTGTCTTCTGATCATTGGCACTATTTTGGGAAACACGTTAGTTTGTACAGCCGTGTCACTGGCCAAACGACTGCAGTCTCCGTCCAACTTGTTGATAGTGTCCCTCGCGGTGTCCGACCTGTTGGTGGCTGCTTTAGTGATGCCCCTAGCCGCAGTGTATCAAGTACTTGGCGTGTGGACGTTCAGTAATCTGTTATGTGACATATGGACGTCTCTTGACGTCATCATGTGCACAGCCTCAATTTTAAATCTCTGCATGATTAGTATAGATAGATATTTTGTAATTACTAAACCGTTTGACTATGCCCATAAAAGAACGCCTAAACGAATGGCCTTAATGATTGCAGCTGTATGGTGCTTGTCTGTGATTATATCAGTGCCTCCACTATTTGGCTGGAGGGCGGAAAGAGTGCCCAACCACTGCATCATAAGCCAGAAAGTTGGATACCAAATATATGCTACTATAGGTGCATTCTACTTGCCACTTATTGTCATGATATGCATTTATTTCCGAATTTGGTTAATATCATCTCGTATTATTAAGAAGGACAAAGCCAAGTTCAAAACCAGGGATCGGTGCTATGAGACTAGGTCTTCATTAAGAAGCAGTGGTCAGAGTGACACGCCCATCTACACCAACGGGTCAGTGAGAAACGGATTAAACAATAACGAATCTGTGGAAATGATTCCGAAAAGATCTCTTTCAAAACGGAGGTTAACGCTAAGGTCAATCATCTCCCGTGAAAATCGAAAAAAAAAGAAATCATCTAGCCACACAGATAGGCGCGCTACAAAGACGCTTGGGATTATTATGGGTGGGTTTACATTGTGCTGGCTGCCATTCTTCATTCTGGCTGTACTGCGGCCTTTCCTCGCACCGGATGCCATACCCAATTGGCTGTCTTCATATCTCATGTGGTTAGGCTATTTCAACTCATTTCTTAACCCGCTCATCTACGCGAGGTTCAATCGCGAGTTCCGGACACCGTTTAAGTTGATTTTATGTTGTCGGTGCAGTGGCATAAATAGAAGACTCCGTAGTCAAAGTTACGTGGAACAGTACGGGCCTGACCACATATACAGGGACCGGGACAGAGATAGTGTCAGGATGGAACACGGACCCATTGTACGGCGAACAAGCCAAACACTTCTCGATGGCCATATTGCAAACGGGCACTTAGAGGACATACGAGAATCAATAGTATGATACAGATGACAAGACGTTATCAGGGCTACCATATGTTGCTCACAAAAATCCTAAGATTTCCAAATTTTCAAGGGCGATTTTAGGAAACGTACCTTTAACCCATTTAGCTGCAAGGTTCTATACCACTATCATAATTATGCAAACAGTTTAGATCCAGATCAGACGCCGCGTAACGCGGCATCTGATCTGGATCCAAACTGTTTTATTACTAAATCCGGAAAAATAAAATATCCGAAGATTCCAGAAAAATCCGGAACTATGGCAGCTCTGTGTTATTCTAACGTCAATCGTGACATCTTACAGTGGAGACGATATTGTTCTTTCCCAAATAAACGCGTTTGTGCTAAAATAATTATTAATTCCATTGCAAACAATTTCGAGTCTGATAAGACGCCGGGTATACGTTTGCAATTCAGATATTTTAAGAAAAAATTAGAGTTTTCAAAAAATATTTTCTCAATTTATTGCATTGCGTTTGCTTTTCGTTTAATGTAGAGAATTACGTATTCCCCACTGTAATTACTGTATACTGGGTGGGGAAACCCGTTTTCATTTCCATGTAGACGAGAAATATGGCAAATGCAGTTTGATAAAATATAGAACATATTTTTTAATGCAAACGACATGGGTTTTTTTAATCTTGTTTGCAAACATGTTTGAGCCTGATACACGAGTTCATGGTGTCTGGTCGGGTTCTAAGCTAGTTTTCAAATCACTTCCTATATTAGCATAAATACGTTTGTTAGGGAAGAATAATGTTTAACCTCTGTATAGCCATACAGTCATTGTTATGTTAATTTAACACATTCAATCCTAGCGACGAGTGTACTCGTCATTAACAAACAGTGAACCTGTGAGGATTACACTTGTTCTATGCAAACAGTGTAGATCCTGGTCATAGGGCTTGTTAAAGAGCCCTCCGATCAGGGTTTACACTGTTTGTCATTTTGAAAAAGATTGCTTAGATCAACCCAAAATAGTCAAAATGGACTAGACATATTTTTGAAATTGGAATTTTCCGACAAAAGTTTCAGGGGTGAATGAGTTAAGCGGCTCCTCCAAAGGAGACTAGCTGTCCAAATACGGATGGCAAGTTATATAATGTGCAGTTGTAATTTTTGGAAACTATGAGTTCCACTTTCTCTGGTATATTTCTGACACCATTTAAACACTTAGTTTATCATGGTAAATTCCAGTTGATATTTTACATAAATACTTTACTAGCAAGTCTTCGCGAAAACCTTCGCTTTAGTTTTCAAATAGATATTAGAATTGTGGAATGTGGAAAGTTTTCGTGATACGTAGATTTTATCATAAAAGTGCTTTGAACTAGCACCACTTAAAGAAATCAAGGTACGTCACCAGTTACTTTAACACGAACACAGATTATTTACTAGAAAATCTTTATGTTAGCGATGATCTAAAACCAGAACATCTTCATTTTACCAATGACTGCGACATTGGTCCATTAATATGTATGGAGATTTGATACCATTGCATCACCGAATATCGCCGAAATCTGCTGAAGTACAGAATAGTTGGTTTTGATAAGCTAACAAGAAAGATATCAAGAAAAATTTCTGTTAACTTGCATAATATGTTCGCAACTACATGTAGCATATGTCACTAACAGGTCATTTGACGCAAAACGATAATTTCATGAAAATATTCCACTTTCCACTTGTTAGATAATTACGTGCAATACATAGATGTATTAACTGGAAACGTTTCAGAAAGCTAAGTAGTAAAGTGATGTCAGACATATGCCATATAACACTGTATAGAGAAATTGTTAAAACATTTAAATGCAGTTCATGTACTCCTGTTTGTTTTCGAAGGACAACAATTGCTGCCAGATGCCTCGACACTTGGATTCTCATAATAATTTCAATGTAAGCTTTTATAAATCTGTTATTGCATAATGGTCATGGGATCTTAGATAAAACGCAGTTGGTAAAATGTCATGTGTGACATGTAGTTGACAGTGATCTATCAAAATTATTTTTAAAACATCCACAATCAAACTAATGTTAAGCGGCCAATCTTTAAAGAATCAAAAGAGTCTCTTAAATATTTAATAGCTGAATACATTCAGATCAAATATGCAGATCAGAGTCTCCTTCAATGAACATTCTGCTTTACTTTCAATCTGTTTGGACAGGTAACTTGTTTTCAGAATTAGAAACAGGCAATATGTTAGCCTGTTTACTCTTTCATCCCAGGATATTTTAATGGAAAGTAAAGTTCCAGTTTCCGATTTATTCCATCCTTTTTGTAACTATTTGTTTTTTTGTCATATATTGTAAAATGACAAACAGTGCAAACTCTGATCAGAGGGCTTTTAACGTGCTTTGCATATGACAAGTGTACTGTTTACAGGTACATCTGCTTGTAAATGACGAGTGTATTAAAACCCTGCTTGACTGTAATATTTTATATTCCTCCTCGATCAAGTTAAACGGCTACATGTAATAGTTATTCGCTGCAATGTTGTACTGCTACGTGTAATCATGTGAAACAATTTTAAAAGTCCAAAACATGTAATCCCATCAGGTCCAAGTGCGACATCACTAGCATTTCCAAACAGCTTGGATCCTGATCGAAATATTTCGGCGTGGGCCGGGAGCCCGTTTCATAAAACTTCGTACGATAAAAACGGTCGTAAGTCAGATTATCAAAATCTCGATTATTATCTATTTCTCAATCTAATCCTGTCTTGTGACATCTCTTTGGAATCGTCTCGCAAAGACAATTCCAAAGAGATGTCACAAGACATGATTAGATGGAGAAATCAGATATTAAATGTATTTTATAGTTTTGACTTTTGTTTGGCTACGAACATTTAAAAAAACTGATATTCATAGATTGTCAACCCAAATACTGAAGCCTTGATAGATAGAGTGAAATAATATTTTTACAGTGGAGAATCTGTTATTCTTTCCCGTTTAAACGCAAACGTACGCAAACACAAAGCACTAAATCGTAGAAAAGAAAACTTTTGGACAATTCTGATAATTAATGTTTATCTTGGTGGCAAACAGTTTGGAGCCTGATCAGACGCCGGGTTACCCGGCGTCTGATCTGGCTCCAAACTGTTTGCACTGCAAATAATAGTTTTAGCGTAAACGCGTTTATTGGGAAAGAATAACGTTTTCTCCACTGTATGTAAGTTGTGCTCGTCCTGTACAGTGTGTCTATGAATACTACACTTGTCATATGCAAACAGTGTAGAACCAGTTCATATTATTCCTAAAGGAGCATTTTGATGAAGGTCTGCACTGTTTATCATTTCATTTTACAATATATTGTTAAAATCCACCATAAATAGTCAAGAATGGACTAGACTTAACTGGAATTTGGAATAGTGCATTAGAAGATTTAGGAGTGACAGAGTTAGACAGACACATTTGTCAGTGTGATAAGCAACCTGATTTGACTTTCTAGGGTGCTGGTCATTCTACAGTAGGCATTGTTTGGTACAGTGGAGAGACGCTATTCTTTCCCAATAAATGCAAACGAAACTCAAACACAAAGCACTATACACGTAGAAAAAATCAGTTTTTAGATATTACTTATTATTCATTTTAATCTGATTGGAAAACAGTTTATAGCCTGATCAGACGCCGGGTTACGCGACGCATGATCTGGCTCAAAACTGTTTGCAATCGAAATAAACGTTTTGTCGTAAACTCGTTTATTGAGAAAGAATAACGTCTACTCCACTGTAATGACCCAGTGCCAGTTCAAGGTAATTGGCCAATATTTACTTCTCTTGAATGCATAACTTAACATAACATACAGTGAAGAATGTGTTATTCTTCCCCAATAAACGCGTTACGCTAAAACGTATATTTCCACTGCAAACAGTTAGGAGCCAGATCAGACGCCGGGTTACCCGGCTTCTGATCAGGCTCCTAACTGTTTGCCACTCCGATTAACATGAATAGTCAGAATTGTCGAAAAGTTGTCATTTTCTATGTTTTAATGCGATGCGTTTGCGTTTCGTTTGCGTTTAAACGGGAAAGAATAACGTTTTCTCCACTGTACATGTACTGAGGCGACGACATCACGTAATTCTTTCCCGTTTAACCGCAAACGAAACGCATCGCAATAAAATGTAGAAAGGACAACTTTTTGACAATTTTGACTATTTATTGTTATCAGAGTGACAAAGGGTTTGGAGCTTGATCAGACGCTGGGTTACCCAGGATCTGATCTGGCTCCAAACTGTTTGCAAAGGAAATAATAGTTTTAGCGTCAACGCGTTTATTGGGAAAGAATAACGTTTTCTCCACTGTAAACGCGTTTACGCTCAAACTACATGTATAATTGCAAACAGTTTAGGCTCAAAACTGTTTGCCACTCAGAATAAAATAAATCGTTGTAAATTTTATCTGCTACAGTGTATTTATTGCAATTCGTTTGTGTGTGTTTGCGTTTAAACGGGAAAGGACAATGCTGTCTCCACTGTACAGGTGATAATACGTTATATGTATTCTTTCCCGTTTAAACGCAAACGCATTACAATAAATTGTAGAAAATAACATCATTTTGACAATTCTGAATTTTCATTTTAATGTCAGTGCCAAACTGATTAGAGCCTGATCAGAAGACGGGTAACCCGGGGTCCGATCTGGCTCCAAACTATTTGCAATGGAAATTGTTCTAGAGTAAACGCTTTCAGTGGGAAAGAATAACGTCTCCCTTTATTAGATCTCTGATCTGGGTCTACGATGGGGAGGTGCGGCTTTAATTAACAAAGTACTTAACCAATGTACATGTACAAAGTATTAAGATTTGAAGGTCTTAATCCTATATTTAACTTAATGAGCCATGGTGACGCATATTAATCTCATCTTTAACTCATTGTGAGTAAATAGTTTACACGAGTAATCCCTTCACTGCCTTACCCCGGGTAAAATTGTCATTTTAAAAATAACTAACCCTTTCACTCTCTATGATGCTGAAAAGCGTGCTTGCAAACAGTTTGGATCCTGATCAGACGCCGCGTAACGCGGCGTCTGATCAGGACCCAAACTATTTGACACTCTTATCGATATTAATTAAGTCATACAATCTTAAATCTAACTTTGAAACGTTACTGAAGCAGGCGTCATAAAAACGGTGAATGGGTATAAATCTCCCGAATACTTTGATCTTGAATGGGTTAACATATAGTAAAATGGATCTGATACATGTACACCAATTGTTATATAGGATGAAAAGAAAATCAGAGGGTTCCGAAAACTTCGTAATAAGTGAGTTTCGCTCTATTCTGATGGTGTATCATTAGAGGAATCGATTACTTAGAAAGACGAATATTCGGTGTTAAACAGTGTATATCTAGATACATGTAATTGTGAGTCATTGGTTTTACAATGACGTCTGATCTGGATCTACATTATTTGTCTCTGCTTTGAATCAACAGTAAGGTATCTACAGTGGAGAAGATGTTCAAAATAAACGCGTTTATGCTAAACCAAGTTCTTTCGATTGCAAACAGTTCCAAGCAAGACAAGAAGCCAGGTACATGTAATCCTGCGTGTGAGCATACTTCAAACGGTTGTCACTCCAATAACATGTAAAACAAATCATTAATATTTTCACAAGGTTTTCATTTTTCTACATTATGTTCCAGAGCGTCAAGTTTTATTTAAACGGGGAAAAATAACGGGATCTCTACTGTATACATACATGTATGTTATTATATATTAACAGTGGAGAAAACATTACATATTTTCTTTCCCGTTAAAACGCAAACAAAACGCAAACGCGTTGTAACAAAATGTAAGAAATGACAATTATTTGACAATTTTGACTATTCGTGATAATGTGAGGGGCAAACAGTTCGGAGTCTAATCAGACGCCTGGTGATCTGCCTCCAATCAGTTTACAACGCAATTGATAGTTTTAGCGTAAACGCATGTATTAGGAAAAGAAAAAAGTCGTTTCAGTTGTAGCTGTATACGGCTGTTCGCATTCTACACTGTTGCCCGAAAGCATTATTCTTTTCAAAACCAGGTTTAAATTGTACAGGAATCTTACCGAATGTCCGTGTTAAAGCAGGCTTTACTGGCATTTTAGATTACTGTTTGTACGTTTTGTCTGCTATTTTTTGTACTTCTGTTTACATTTACTTTCTTGCCGTTTGAAAGAGGATAGTGTCTGTCTGGCAGAGTTTTTTAAATTGGGAATATACATGTAGCAAACATTTAGACAGGTGCGTAATCCCTTCTAACCCTTAATGTCTCGTGTTGGTATTTATACATTTTTGTAAACCTGTTGGGCTCTTCTTGTATCTTATTTGTTATATTATTTGATATGAAAACAAACAGTATGTTTTAAGTTCAATGTATATTTATTGGGTATGTCTTTTTATCTAAAAGAATAATCATTAATTTTAAAAGGCATTCATATATTCAATCCATAGTGCTAATAGGTTTTGGAAACCAGTGAACACCCTATCTTGCCATAGATTCATTGTACATGTACATGTACGGTAGTAGCCAATTCTTACAGAAAAGAAGACGTTATCTTTCCTAAATAAACCTTTTCTGTTAAAACAGTTATTTTTTACATGTAATTGCAAAATATTTGGAGCCGGATCAGACGCCGGGTAACCCGGCGTCTGACCAGGCTCCAAACTGTTTGTCACTCATATTAAAAAGAATTGTCAACATTGTCAAAACGCTGTCATTTTTTCTCTTTATTTTATAAAAAACAAAAGCAGACAGCGCCAGCGTTAACACTCGTTGTTTATTGTTTTAGTATTAACTAGTGGTATAAATATGAAAATGAGGTAGTCGACTACGCCATGTACTCGTGTCGTCATTATGTACCATGCTTTCAATATCCTATGTCATCACTCCTTAATGTAGATTTAGTGCATAGATTTTTGGTTTGATTGCCTAATGTTAAATCTGTATCTGCCTGAAACTGTTTGTTAATAATAAACAACATTATGCTAGATATTTCTATTGAATTAATGGAGTTAAATCGGAACCACCTGTTTAGTGCTGAGCCTATTAGATCTAATATGGGTCTCACTTGAGTTCAAAGGCAGCGACGAATAAGGGCCAAACTTATGCCATGCCGAACTTAAGAACAAATTCTATGTCCTATATAACAGGAATATAACGTTCGCGTTAATAATTTATTGGACACTTTCAAACATATTATTTTAGAAAACGATAAAGACTCGGCAAATCCTCGTCGTTATCATTTTCTAAACGACTCGGTTAATAAATCTAATAAATTATGAACACTAAAGTAATATCCTATATCTATTATATTTCGCTTGTGTGGAGTTTTGTTTAGCGCTTGGTTAGTTGTGTTAACGTCGCCACGTGTAGCAATTAAAACATAGTGAAGGAGAATATTATGAAATTTATGCCGCCGAAAAATGTTCTGTTGGGCTACATTTAAGAGGGGGGGTTTTTCGTCATTACAACGGCCATATATATTGTGCTAAAAGAATAGATGGTTAATTTCATACTTATGATTCAATGAAATACTAAAATATGCTTTGAACATTTTGTAAAATAATTGCTGAAAAAAACATCATACTGTTATTTTTGAATTATCTTAAGATTACCTCATTTCCTGACATTTTATTGTACATGTAGTTTGTTTGTGTTCATTTGGATCGAGACGGAAAAGAATAACGTATTACATGTTGACTCCTAAGCAAAGCGTATACATAGTCCTGGCCCAATATTTCTTCTGTCTCAACACTCATCCCTGACAGGTCCAATTAAGTTTATTCCATTTCTGACTATCTATGTTTGTTTATGACAATGTATTGCTAAGTTGCTGTCTTTTCTCAAAGTTACGTATTTGGCATTATTGCAAAAGACATGTAAGCCGAATAACAAACAGTTTCAACCCGGACCAGACGCTGTGTTACACGGTGTCTGATCTGGGTTCAAATATTTTTCAGATGTAAACCAAGTCTTAGTATATTAGTTTACCCTCTTATATCAACTCCCTTCGAACAACACACTCTTTGTCTCCCAATAGATAGAGAGGGATAGAGGGAGCATGTACGTGTATTTTGAGTGTCGCATAGGAGTATTTTTACCTTATTTCACAACCGCAATCGGATTTTACCTCATGTGTACATGTAACTCTAAGGCCACTAATCCGTTAACCATATGAGATTAATAGTTCGCCAAAACAGTATTGGGATTAGATACAACGGAAAAAATATTATTCTTTCCAAATAAACGCGTTTACGCTAAAACGTTTATTTTCCATTGCAAACAGTTTGGATCCAGATCAGACACCGGGTAACCCGGCATCTGATCAGGCTCCAAACTGATTGTCACTCAGACTAACATGATTAGTTAGAATGTCAAAGTTTCATCATTTTAGTGTGTTGCGTTTCGTTTGCGTTTAAACGGGAAAGAATAACGTGTTCTCCACTGTACAGTTAAGGACCCATATTACGACCACAATAACGACGACCCATTGCCCATAATTATGTTTAAGACTTTGTGCGTAATTCATTGTAATTCAGGTAAAGAAGAAACAGAATGCAGAAGTATTAGGATGAACTTTCATCATGCTTTACGTAGACACCCGTATCAAGCTTTAAAGTCGAATTTTTAAATGGTATAACTAGTCGAACTTCATTGCAATGGCTTAATTTGTCTTATTATGTATTTATAAAGTTAGAAGTAGAGCTTTGCAGATCCTATAAACATAATAATAATAATTATGAGCGCTTTCAAATCCATAGGCGTTTCATTTTATAACATTGTATCTGCATTTTGTTTAAACGGTAAATAATGGCGTTTTCCTCACTGCACCTTGCGTTTAATCCATCTTCAAAGAGACAATTCTAGTTTCCAATTTAGTCACTGTCTAGTCTTACCTCCAAAGAAATTTTATTAAAGCATTTTAGTCATGTTCTCAAGCATTTGATTGGTCAGATTTGAGCCTAGGCTCAAATCTCACCTATCAAATGCTTGAGAACGACTTTAAACTCAGCTCAAATGTTATATAACCTTGGGGCCTTATTATTTTAGCCATATATTACAATATGACTAACAGTGCATATCCTGTTCAAAGGACTATTTTAGGAGCCCTCTGAGCTGGTTACTCACTGCTTACTCACATATACGCTTTTGGAGAAGGATGCATATATGTTTGACTAGGGTTGAATGGCTGATCAAGATCCAACCTGTTTGCAATTGAAATGTAGATGTATGTGGCGTGTGTTGAAAAGACACGTGTTAATTTATCTGTGATAACCATTATTGTTACATGTTATTTAACGTCAAATGTTGTATATGTATGCTTGAATAACAATTGAGCAAATAAAGATAACAAATGTACACTGGTTTAAATTATAATATACTCCAAGCCCCATCAGAAATATTTAATCTCACTGAACCCTAGTGATGAGTAAAACTGTAATTTACAGTGTACATGTACCTGTGAACAGTACACTCGGCCTTTGTAAACAGTGTAGACGCTGATCACATGGCCCCTGAATGAGCACTCTGGTCTGACAATTCTGCATTTTTTCACTTTGCATTGTATTGCAGAAACCAATTTTGAATTGTCAAACACAGACTTAAATTTATTCTCAAACTTGAATTCTCAGGTGTGAATGACTTTACCCCTTCACTGTCTTACCCCGAGTACACCGGTTATTTTGCAAACCTTTTTGCATTCATTTCAATGTCATTCAAAATACCTAAGTTTTAAATTTGAAAAATAAAAGGCAGACGATATTTGTTCAAAATTGATGACGTCATGGCAGTGATGGAGTTAAAGCACACCGGTAATCAGCAGCCATTTTGGTGAAGAAGCATACATGTATCTATATACATTTATACATGCAATTCTTATATCCTTTTAAAAATAGCATAGTCAATACAGTTAATACATATTGCATTTCAATTAGGTACAGTGAAATGGTGTTGGGCAACAATTTCTCACAACATTAGGTTTGACCGTTCCCCTTGTGATACAGAGAAGAAGACGTTTTTCTTTCCAGTTCAAACGCAAACGAAAATTTAAGTAAATTGTGACGATTTATTTCAATCTGAGTGGCAAAACGTTTGGAGCCCGACTAAACGCCTGATTACCAGCGTCTGGTCTGGCTCGAAACTTTTCTCAATAGAAATAATAGTTAAAGCATAAACGTGTTTATTGGGAAAGCATACATCTTCTTAAAAAAAGTTTTTCGACATTTAAGTCGGAAATACATGTACACGACAGAAAATGATCGGCAAATTCAATGAATCACGCTAGCGATCATGGTAAATTTGCCGATCATTTTCTGTCGTTTATTTCGTTTAAATGCCGAAAAAAATAGTTCATTTCTTATACATGTATTTACATTATATTTGCTATAATTTTCTAATAATAAATGAACATTTTATTAGTATGCATGTATATTCAATCCTCATCAGGCCCGTAGGAGACAAAATGGGATAGGGGACACACTCTTCATCTCTACATTGGCCACTCTTCATTTGGGGGTGGGGTGGTACCACCGAATGGATGTCTTTTGCGATACAACTTGCGTAAACACAACGTCTGAAAAGCGTTTTTACTGGCGTATATTTAGTACAAATAACAAATATCGCTTGGTTACTATAATTGGCAAAATTATTGGGGGCACCTAGAGGTTTGGCACCCGTCTCGACATTTCTTCAGACGAGAATTTGAAGTTTGAATTTGGAATAATATTGCAGACAACAAATTTTAGCAGACGACATTTTATTTACGAAAGTATTAGATCAGACGGTTAAATGAACCAAAAGTTTTAGCTCAGCTCGAAGGTTTTACTACATATATATAGTAAAACTTGTCTATTACGACCACTAAAAAAGGCAAAACTACTGCATAAAGACATATGACAGCTTAAATCAACGTGAAGGTAAAATGGAAAGCTCTTGTAGAAGTTTTTAGTTTTTACCATCACCTTGCTTTAAGTAGATACCTGCCCTTAACATCTGATAATTAACGCAATTTATTGGTCGTAATAGAGAGGTTTTACAATATTGAAAATTACTAGACGTTTGCAGGTTAACCAGTTCTTAATTGTCCCCTTAGCTGCCATGGCGTCATTAATTTTGAACGATTATCGTCTGCTTTTATTTCTCAATTTTAAATTTTTTATTTAAGAAGTTGTAAAATTGACTATCCAACATTTTGGATCCTGATCATAAACCACGTTACGCAGCGTCTAATCAGGATCAAAACCGTTTGCAAATGATCATTATACTCGAGGTAGGGTAGTGAAGGGGGTAAGAATTTCATCCCACATTTGAGCTGGATAAAAGACCAATCTTTATATCAATCGCTGTTGGATAACCTGTCTATATATAGGGAACCATAAAAGAGTAATTATCTGAAAGTAATGCAACGAAAACAAGCATAGAAAACATGGGACATGTTTGAAATACTAACAGACTAACTTGCAAACGGGTAATTTTCTCTTTCTGTACCACATAACCGTCTGCAGTCCATCTAATATACAGTAGAGAACACGTTATTCTTTCCCTTTAAACGAAAACGAAACGCAAACGCATCACAATAAAACGTAGAAAAAGAAACATTTTCGACATTTCTGGCTATCTATTTTAATCTGAGTGGTAAACAGTTTGAAGCCTGATCATACGCCGGGTTACCCGAAGTCTGATCTGGCTCCAAACTGTTTGCAATGGAAATAATAGTTTAAGTGTAAACGCGTTTATTGGGAAAGAATAACGTTTTCTCCACTGTAGTTCGAATGATTATTTGCATTTAGACATATGAAACATCGAGTTTATTTATCTGGTGTATGATCTTGATCTACAATTTATAATATTACAACTTCAAGTCGTGTTGAGATTTAAAGTAAAATTTCAATATGGTATCATTTAAAATAAATTATTCAGAACGCTGAATAGGTTTTTGGAAGACGTATTGTTTATTCTGCTGTTTAATACAGCTAACCCCGACTTTGAAAACAAATCAAATAAATATTTGTTTTTGTGGCATAAGAATGGGCGCGGTGTTTTCGCCCTGAAACTTAGACCCAGGTCATAGGGCTCGTGCACTGGTTGTCATTTTTCAGTATATTGTAAGAGCCAACCAACAATAGTCGAAACAGGCCTTTAATGGAATCTTTAATGGAAACTGGAATTTTTCATTTGGTGTTTAGAGGTCAGTGCGTTAAGTAACCGCTTGCCTTAAACATGACGTTCGAAACGCGGTATTTGAGTGACAACAACTGTATGGATTTACTTTAGCTCATTCACCACTGAAACTCTAAATAAACAATTCCAGTTTCCAATAAAGTTAAGTCCATTTTAATTATCTAAGGTTGATTTCTTTTTAAATAATATATTGTACAATGCCAAACAGTGCATAGTTTCGCATGTATTTTATATCAATAAGGTGGTTTTACAATAGTTTTACCATGTACCCTGATCAGAGGGCTCCTGCAAGAGCCATCTGATATGGTATTCACTGTTTGTATTGGACAGTTGTACACTTTACATAAACAATGTTTGTGAATGACTAGTACACAAAATGTACATGTATACTCGTCGTTAGGTTTGAATGTGTTAAAAGAATTTTTTTTTCTAAATAGTTTGCATCTTGGTCTGCTATAGAAATAGTGGGCTAGCGATCTAAACACAGCACAAACGAACATCAAAACTCAGACCACCCACCCCTTAGATAAAATGGACTAATCCAATATATATACATAGAAATATCCACTGGGCGCAAATGGGTTAAGTGCAACTAAACGCAATGCAATGCAATGGTCAAATCAACTGTCAGTTTTAATCTGAATCAAACAGGTTGGAGCCGGATCAGAAACCATGTAACCCGGTGTCTGATCCATGTTCCAGTCTGTTTGCAATGGACATTAGGATTTTGGCATAAACGCTTTTATTTGGATAGATATAATTCTCTGCTGTAAAAGGACTGCACTGTAGTTCACGCATGGCTGATTCGTTAGTTGATCGATTAAGTATTTATTTCTACAGTATCATTTAAATAGACTTGATCGCTTTCCCAAAATGGAAATAAATCCTTTAATGTCTGGCGCCGTGAGTATTAAAATGCTTGTGAATGGTTTACTCCTTTACCAATATTTATACTCTAAATTAGTCCTTTAATTGTAAGAAGATAAACGAATAAATATTAAATGTGTGGTCAAGATGTGCTACATGGAATGCGCGAGAACATGACCGGAACTCCTTGCAAGGTTCTTACAACCTCCTTACAATTTGTATTGTATCCTAAGGCTTTCCATGGGATTCCTGATACCTGGATCAAATACTTGTACTAATGTTTCAAAGTAAATACATGTACCACCCTTAAGCTGGTTAAAGTGGAGAAGACGTTATTCTGTCCGAATAAGCGCGTTTGTACTCAACCAACCATTTTAGTTACAAACAGTTTTTAATGGTTAACACCTTGGACTACAGTACCAGGGGTCGTGAGTTCGATCCCCCGCCGGACCAGCGGTCTGACTAGGGGATTTTTTCCGAATCCCTTATCATGTACAGGAATGTCCTTGAGCAAGACATGTACCGCGAATTGCTCCTCTCCACCCAGGGGTTAAAATGGGTACCTGTGAGGGTCTGAGCCGGTACTGCGGCTGCTTTAGCGCCATATGTTAGCAGTGCTCAATATTGTAGGCAAGATGGCTCAATGATCAGGGGGTAAATGTACAGTCGGCTGAGCGGTCATTCGGACTGAAAGTAGACTTTAACTGGTACTTTGTTTTTTACTTTTTAGTCAGATCCATCGGCGACTAACCGTAACCACTCAGACGAAAATGAACTGTTTATAAGAGTGCATGTACAGTGGAGAATCTGTTATTCTTTCCCAATAAACGCGTTTACGCTAAAACTATTATTTGCAGTGCAAACAGTTTGGAGCCAGATCAGACGCCGGGTAACCCGGCGTCTGATCAGGCTCCAAACTGTTTGCCACCAAGATAAACATGAAATATCAGAATTGTCCAAAAGTTGTTCTTTTCTACGTTTTAGTGCTTTGCGTTTGCGTACGTTTGCGTTTAAACGGGAAAGAATAACAGATTCTCCACTGTATTCTCACATATCCGTCATTTTCTACATTCTAATGCAGTGCGTTTGCGTCTCTTTTCGTTTCAATTGAAAAGAATAACGTCTTCTCAACTACATGTATTTCTTCATCTGCAAAATTGGTCGTTTTCAATCTATTTCCACAGTGCTTTAACAGCAATTAATATTGGAATATGCAATAAGAGTGTCAAAAAGTTTAGAACAACGATTTACACGTACTCTGTGTCTCATCTGGTTCGGAACTATTTATAACAGTTGACCCTCATCCGAAACTAGTAGATCTATTTACAAACAGTTTGGATCTAGATCAGACGCCGCGTTACGCAGCGTCTGCTCTGGATCCAAACTGTTTGAAACTTGTACTTGAATTTCATTCATTAAAACTCTATAAATCTAAATTGAATAGTTTTTGCAGACGACAATTTCAACGCAAACGATATTATAGCTGTAAAGGGGCCATCGCAGTTTCTTACATGGCACGCTAAAGGTCACGGATATTTAACAACAGACGGAAGAGAAAGTCGATCCAAAGTTATTCAAACAAACTTGAATAGCATTATTGTATCTTTTGGGCACAAAAAATAATATTTGAAACGATAAATACATTTATTTTTATAAGGTGTATACCCTTCGACTGCACAGCGCGGCTCGTCTGGCTTCTTGTAAACAGTTTTGAGCCTGGTCAGACGTTTTATCAGTATCTGGCCAGGAGTGAAACTCATTTATATTGGTATCGATGTTTCTTACGGTTAAATTTGGAAAAAAGAAAAGTTTGTTTTGAATTTTGCAGATGACATAATATAAAGCAGATGATATTGTGGCAGGGTAATTGTTACATGTAAATGACTCGCCATGCTGAATGTGGGTAGTGCCCAACGTATACATTTAGAAGTGGAGAAGACGTTATTGCACGCGAAACGCAAACGCATTGCAATAAATAGTAAAACATCTCAGTTTTCGACAAGTCTGACTGTTCTTGTTAATCTATATGTCAAGCAGTATTGAGCCTGGTCAGACGCGGGGTTACATGTAGCCGGCGTCTGATCAGGTTACAAGCTGTTAACAGTGGAAATAATAGTTTAAACAGCGTACAGTGGAGAATCTGTTATTCTTTCCCAATAAACGCGTTTACGCTAAAACTATAATTTCCATTGCAAACAGTTTGGAGCCAGATCAGACGCCGGGTTACCCGGCGTCTGATCAGGCTCCAAACTGTTTGCCACTCTGATAAAAATGAAAAGTCAGAATTGTCAAAAAGTTGTCCTTTTCTGCGTTTAACTGTTTTACGTTTGCATTTCGTTTAAACGGTAAAGAATAACGTTTTCTCCACTGTACACGCGTTTTTGGAAGGAATAATGTCTTCTCCGCTGTACAGTGGAGAATCTGTTATTATTTCCCGTTTAAACGCAAACGTACGCAAACGCAAAGCACTAAAACGTAGAAAAGAACAACTTTTGGACAATTCTTATATTTCATGTTTATCTTGGTGGCAAACAGTTTGGAGCCTGATCAGACGCCGGGTTACCCGGCGTCTGATCTGGCTCCAAACTGTTTGCAGTGAAAATAATAGTTTTAGCGTAAACGCGTTTATTGGGAAAGAATAACAGATTCTCCACTGTATGTACCAAACGGATAGAAAGAGCTCTTGCCTTGGCAATACATTTAAACCTAGTGACGAGGTATCATTCTTTATTTCAGTCTCATCATGATTTACAACATATCTTTATCACAGATTTAGCAATTTTCAAATTATATGATGCCGTTCATAATATGAACTACATGTATCAGAGATTATCACACTTTTGCAAATACATGTAATTACTATTAACATAACATAATCATACATAATCAAATGTATAGGCTACATTCTCCATTAATCTTTGAAACAAGACTCTTTAAAGGGGTTGTCTTTTTGTCTGTTTGCTCCTTAAAAAGTGCTTCAGAGAAGAATAATTGATAAAACCTGACTTGAAAAAACAGGAAAAACAAGCCAAATAGAAAATGCTATCACCTCATATCAGATTGTGTATGCGTATTTGCAAACCGTGTACTATTACTGTACTAACAAAACTAAATAACCCGAGTAGCACTTAACACTTGTCTTGTAGAACCAGTTTAGAGGGCTCCCATGCATAGGAGCTATCAGATCTGGATATTCACGTTTATTCATTTTGCAATATATTATAAACATCACACCCCTATAAATAATGTTAAATGGGCAAGTCGATATTGGAAACTGGAATTGTCCATTCGAAGTTTCAGGGGACAATGGGTTAAAACTGTCTAACTCAATATCAGATTCATGACAATAAAGCTCTTCGGCTCGATAATCTATCAATTGCAATGACCCTCACCCCGACACTAATCCGCACTAATCTATAATTTAATCATCGGTTATTTATGTTAACCCTTACAATGAAGATAACGTAATTATGTTGGCCGTGCCATTGGGAACCTGATTTATTGCATTGTAAACAGTGTAGATCAAGGCCAGCCGCCGCGTCTTTGACGCGGCGGCTGGCCTTGTTCCTCACTGTTTGAAACCTTCAGTACTGGACCTTATTTAATTAACAATTTTCGCGATTCGCTTGCAATTCGATGGCAATTCGCTTGCAATTCGATGGCAATTCGCCTGCGATTCAAAATAGTAACTTTACCCTCTGAAAAATTTGCCTGAGTGGTGAATCTCACAAATATTCGCTCGTTGTTTGTTTCGATTCCATTTTGGTCACAACCGCTTCGGAAAAATCGCGTTAAAATATTAAATCGTAAGATTCGCCTTTTGGAGCACCCGATTCGATGGCAATTCGCTTGCGATTATCAATTTAATTTAATAAGGTTCAGTACTGTACATGTATCTAAAGCATTTTATGTAACTGTTTTGTATAGACCATACTCGGATACAGAGCCTGGGATGACAACCATGCTTGGTCTGTACAATGCTACAATGCAATAAGGCTGTTTTTGTCATAGCACGGCGTATTTTATTCTATAATTTATTTCCCGTTTAAACGAAAAGAAGCGCAAAACAAGAAACTTGTCAATTTGTTTTAATCAGAGTGGCTAACCTGGTCCCGTTTCATTTAACTTCGTACGACAAAAACGGTCGTAAGTCAAAACTTTAAAATACATTTAATTTCTGACTTCTCCCTTTAATCATGTCTCGTGATACCGCTTTGGAATCGTCTTTTAATCTGACTTCCGATAACATTTGTCGTACTATGTTTTATGAAACGGGACCCTGATCAGGCGCCCGGCGTACAATTGCTGGTTTTTAGAACAAATGCGTTTTATTTAAAAAAAAAAAACAATACAGAAGCTTTACCGTATATCGCAATATGGCTAATATTGCAAAACAGTTCAGATCTTGATACGAATCCAGGATAACTCGGTTCATGACCAGAGTCCACGCTGTTTGACACTCGGTTGTTCAGGGGGATTTTGTTTTTTGTTTTCGATGAAAAACAAGCTGGTCTTGAGTTTTGTCCCGAGCTACGGTTTCAAGAAATAACACAATGTAGCATAATGAGGGCTAATCTACTTGGTATAATGTGCTAGTGTTTTGTTGTATGGGGAGATTTCATCGCCAATACTATATCCAATAGTGGAGTACAGTAACTTGTGCAGTTGGACCCCTGATTTCTTTCGTAATATACAAATTTCGTTCAATATCAGGTCAATTTTACTATACGTTCAATAGAAAGGGGGAAATACTTGTAGTTATTCTACCCTACGTTCAATATTTTATAAATATAAGTTGGCAGTTTGCGTGACATTCATATTGTTAAACCGAGAAACAGAATGTCACCCGGAGGCGAAACCGGGAGTGACATTCTTATTTTCGAGGGTTGACAATCTGGATGCCACGCAAACTGCCATCTAATATTTATTTTAGTACACCGAGCTTATCAACCCTGGCTGTAGAATCGTCTTGTTCGTATTTTATAAAATATGTTGTGAATACCAATTTTAGAGCGCCGCCGTTCACGTAACGCGGGAAACGACGTCGATGTCTACGACGTCATATTGTTTATATCATTACAAAAAAGAAAAAAGGTCGTTAAGACGAGTATATTGAAGACACAACGTCTTCTACATTGTAGTTCGTACACAAAATACTAAAAGCTGATAAAGAATTACCTGCCCTTATAAATTTTCTGCCACGTTCACATAGCGAAAAGAATATCATATAGAGTGCGGTATTTTTTTATAAGAAGTTAACTGCCCTTATAGATTTTCTGCGACATTCACTCACCAAAATGAATATCATATAGAGAATGGATGGATGTAAAAGACATGCAAAATGTTTCATTTTGGTATATGGGAAATTAACATTGTAACTGAACCTGAGTTATATAATTCGTTATTTTTACATTCTCCCTGTATAGCTCTTAGGAAAAAGTGAGGTCTATTTTTAGTAAACCCTCACTTCAGATCTAGTACTGGTTTTAAAAATATTCCATACTAAAGGCGAAGATAAACCGACCAAGTTATGATCTACTTTTAGATTATCCGTTGAGTATCTCGAAACCCCTATTTAAAATTGGGCAAAGTTCAATTAAAATAATTGCGATAAGTTTGTTTTGTTTTGTTGTTGTTTTGGTTTTTTGGTGTTTTTTTTTTAAACTGTTTTTTAAGAGAGATCACCAGATTACGCTTCACCATTCACCATTAAAGCTGTACGTTGTCTCTCCCATTGAAAATCTGGGGGTGACGTTCTATTTATAGATAAACAAGTTTGGAAATATAAAAAATCTACTACGGTTTGAAATTGTTGACCAGAATTAAAGCGAAAGTCGCTCGAACTAAAATAACAAAACAATGCATTCTCATTTCCTAGATTTGGAACGTGACGTTCCGTTCTGACATGTTTAAAGTATCCTAAGTCAGTGTATCGGCCGAAAGTTCTTCTACACACTACATAGCATATGTCTCGGAGAGCGGTGTACTATATGTGTAAATGCTGTTCAACGTTGCTATGTGCAAAAGGCATGTATAAAACAAGCGTGACCTAATTGTTTAAAATATACTTGGATGATGGATATTCAGGTTGAAAAAAAAATTACGAGCGTTTTTAAAGCACAGAGAGAAAGTGTACTGGATAAAAGTCTGATGTGTAAGTTGTAAGTACAATACATGTATTTGGGACTATTTTTCATACCAAATTTGGAGATCGAATGGCTGTTACATCGAGATTATATCTATCAAACATATTTGGTCGGTATATGATGTATTCATATACATGAAAACAAAGCTGGTCAAAATGCAAATTAAATAGACAAGACAGAAGGTAAACATATAAATATAAGGAATAAACGACATCTTTTTGCTATTTACGACGGAATGACTCCATAAACTTGCAGTGTCAGTTTTTCATAAACGCCCTTTGGGTGCATATGCAACTTACCACCTGCGAAGCTAATTGGTTCTTACGGTCGTAAATGGCATAAGATGTTGTATATTCCTATAATATCCTATTTCGTTACAAGTAAGTTTCATCTTATTTTGTGTACGGTTTTGGAATTATTGCGACGAACCTTCGTCTACACTGCTTGTGTCGCTCGTGGGGCAGATCGAACGAAATCACTTGATTGGTATTTTAAACTACATGTACAGTGGAGAATCTGTTATTCTTTCCCAATAAACGCGTTTACGCTAAAACTATTATTTGCAGTGCAAACAGTTTGGAGCCAGATCAGACGCCGGGTAACCCGGCATCTGATCAGGCTCCACACTGTTTGCCACCAAGATAAACAAAAATTATCAGAATTGTCCAAAAGTTCTTTTCTACGTTTTAGTGCTTTGCGTTTGCGTACGTTTGCGTACGTTTGCGTTTAAACGGGAAAGAATAACAGATTCTCCACTGTATAGGGTGACACTTACACATGTAACAATATGAAAGTAAAAAAGAATGTCCATGTAGGAACTTTAGGCTGCCTTGCTTTTCATTACGCTTAAGACTAAAAAGCACCGAAACAATAATTATTCCGGATCTCGGATACTTTCAGAACTTTTCTGATTTCTGATCTTACTTCTAAAATTTGGAATTGTATGGGTTTTTTTAACATTTTTCTTACGAAACATTGACGCGGCGTCTGATCTGGATCCAAACTGTTTTGCATACATATGTACATACAGTCCTTTCGCTGTATTTTTAAGAATGTGAGTAACTGTCAGCATCCTATCATTTTCTGAAATCTTCACACATAATTTTGTTGCTAACATTTTTAGCATAGTGCTCATTGCCAAGACGGTGACTCATACATGTATGAAGCAATATGCTTTGCTCATCAAAATTACGAGGCTGTGACTGAATGAAAAAGAAATGTACAGTTGGGAAAACATTATGAAATCCGTTAGAATGTGTGAATACTACATGTAAAAACTTTACCAGTTTATACAGTAGAGAAAACGTTAGTCTTTTCCAATAAACGCGTTTATAGTAAAACAACTATTCCCATTGCAAATAGTTTGGAGTTTAGGTAATCCGGTATCATATCAGGCTCGAAACTATTGGCCATTCAGATTGAAATGAATCGTAGAAATTGCTAAAACTACTAAAAAAGCTAGTTTCATTGCCCGAATTTCTATTTAATTCAAAACATAGTTTTGATTGGTAATGCAGTTTTATATAAAATTGATTTCTTATATTTGTTTTATTGTCACCTTGCTAAATTTAAGATGTCACTTGTATGTTATACAATTAATTAGCCTTCATTTTGGTGGTCGTAATGGAGAGGTTTTACTGTACATGGCCATGGTGTCGTCATATTTCAGTGTTACCTGACGTACTTTGTAAGTGCGACAGGGAACCGGACTACCCTCTCACATACTGCCCCGACCCGGGATCGAGCTGGGGACCGTATCGGTGAGAAGCGGGTGTGCTAACCACTACACTTTAATACAGACACACTTTTTCAGTATTGCTCATGAACATATTTATCAATGCACTAAACCGAGTCTGCAACTTTCCAGATTTTTATTGCTTTCGTTGCTTTTTAAGATCCACCCTTTACTCAGAACTAACCACAACTGTAAATTTGTCATCGGTACGTTCCCCAACGTGGTACAGTGGAGAAAACGTTATTATTTCCCAATAAACGCTTTTACGCTAAAACTATTATTTGCAGTGCAAACAGTTTGGAGCCAGATCAGACGCCGGGTAACCCGGCGTCTGATCAGGCTCCAAACTGTTTGCCACCAAGATAAACATAAATTATCAGAATTGTCCAAGAATTGTACTTTTCTACGTTTTAGTGTTTTGCGTTTGCGTACGTTTGCGTTTAAACGGGAAAGAATAACAGATTCTCCACTGTAGCTAGCCTGGATACTACAGGAAGGGTTCGTGTTTTGCAGGTTTGACTGTAATATTACAGAAATGTCTCTACCATGACGGCAACTGCTTTTGACAGTGAAGGGTTTAAGATTTGCTCTGACGAATTAAAATATGCGAAGCAAAGGAGTGTGTAAAACAAAAGCATTAAAAATGCCGATAAAAATACCGATAATACAGTCTCACCTTTCATTATGGACAGCGCATTTGCAAACAGTTTTGATCCTGATCAGGATCAAAACTGTTTGCCACTTGTTTCGAAATTACGATAATTATATTAGCTAGCCATGGTCTTTGGTTATACTGGCTTAAATCAAACTTTGAAATGATATTGCAGACAATAATAGTGAAGCAGACGACAATATGGCGGCGAAGGGGTAAAAGCTTCACGATAAACTTGACCGTGAATGGGTACATGTACACGTAATAATATAGATACCCACAACAGATATTTAGGGTTGAAAGGGTTAGCAAATACATTTTTGGTGTGTGTGTGTGTGGGGGGGGGGGGGGGTCCTCTTCTCTGACGTAGGTAGACATCGACAATGATTGAAAGATCGCTTATCTCGGATTTGACTGTTTTCGATTGCAGACAAACATACAATGTACTCGATCTATTACTAGTACATGTGAACATGTACAATATCTTTAAAGGACATTGTGTGGGCCGAATTAAAAGTTCGAAAACCGCATTATGCACTAAGCAGGCTAATGTTTAATCTTGCATTATAAATACATGCCTAACGACTTCCAAACATATGCACAATACGAGACTCAAAATAACATATCCTGATTAAACGATTCCAACCCAAATGACGAGTAAACACGTCCTTTAAACAGTGTACCTTGGAAGAGTATACTTATCATTTGCAAATGGTGTAGGCCTATATCAGTGGGCTCCTACAGGAGTCATCAGACCTTGATTTACTAAGCCTCTAGTTCTGAAGTTACGGACAAGGTTAAAGCTAAGAACAGACAGACAGACATACAAACCAACAGACAGACAAACAAACAGACAGACCAAAAACAATATGCCACCGGCGAAGTCGTGTGGGGGCATAAACATGTCTATAAAATTTAATGTTCTACATTGTATTGCAATGCGTTTGGGTTCGTTTGCATCTGCATGTTGTGGGTGAATTTCTGTTAAAACTGCTGCATGGATCCAGATAAGTCGTCTAGTACATGTATCTTCTAGGCTCACCAGGATCCAAACTGTTTGATACTTCAATGGTATTTTCTGAAAGAACATTTTAATAAATCAACTCAAAGAATTGTTGCAGACGACAAATTTTGCAGACGACAGTCACATTGCATGTAGCGTGCTGTTCAAATAAGGGAGACAACTGTTACCATACTGTCAATGAATTGCAACACATGGGTTACTTCCTATGGTTGAAACTTCTCTAAAAGTTAGATGTGTAAAATATGCATTTATAGGAAAATAGGCCATGGCGTTATGGGTTAAGGGTCCCTCCTATCATACAAGTACTTGTCTTCAGTATAGAGCAGTTTTTAACTCTTCTGAATTATTATGTTCCCTTGTGGATCATTTTCGTAAACCAAAACATGAGCCAATCTACTTGGAATTCTGGATAGTTTAATAAATACTGGTATAAATTAGCAAACAATGTAGAGCCAGATCAGAGGGCTCCTATAGGAGCCCTCTGACCTGAGTCAACATTGTCTGCAAATGTAATGAGTACATTTTAAAGGTCTGTGGTGGTGAAAGAGGTTGTCTTTTATTACTACTAAATATCCTAGGCAAGCATTCAGTGGTTTAACCCTTTGAACCCTAGCAACACAAACATATGAATCCCTTGCAAACAGAGTACATGTGAAGAGTACACGGGTCCTATACAAAACAGTGAGGAGCCAGATCAGAGAGCCCTCTGACCAGGATCTGTACCGTTTGTCATTTTGCAATATATAAACAAAATCAACCATAACCAGTCAAAACTAGAGTAAAATCTAAATTGGAAACTGTAATTGTCCATTTGAAGTTTCAAGGACGAAAGGGTAACAGTTGAGAAGGCGTTATTCTTTCCCTCTTAAACACAAAAGAAACGCAATGAAATGTAATTTAAAAAATTTCCCCATTTTTTCGACAATACTGACTACCGTATTCATTTTAATCTGAGAGGCAAACAATTTGAAGCCTGATCAGACGTAGGGTTACAACTTACCAGGCATCTGACCAGGTTCCAAATTGTTTTGATCTGGCTCCAAACTGTTTGCAGTGGAACTGCTAGTTTCAGCATAAACATATTTATTGGGACACAGAGTATAACAAACTTGAATCAAAGTAATCTGACATAATTTTATTTAAAAAATAAATTAGACAATTTTTACAAGTGCAATAATATGTACAATCACTTAAAACCATAAACCCCTATATTATGCAGCAACAATTATAGACCAACAACTTTTCATTCATTCAATGCTAAAAGCCTCTTAAAACGTAATTTCTAAAAGCTCCTGACAAACATACAAAACAACTCTTCTACATGCATACTAGAAAGATGCATAGAGACCAAGCTATCAGGGAAATAGTTCAACACCAAATGTAAACACAACTATTTTGTAATAAGGTGAAGCCTCTAAAACCCAAGTCCTTTTGAACTCAGCAAAATATACTAGACATGCAAACCATGGTCTAATGGTAACAATGCAAGTTTTATGTGTGTGTTGATCCCCCTCTGGACCATGTCCTTCAAATAACTTAAACTGAGGTCCCATGTATCAGTGCTACAGTGGAGAAAACATTATTCCTTCCTTTTAAACAGAAACGCATAGCAATAAAATGTTAAGACAACTTTTCGACTATTTTGACTATTCATATTAATCTTAGTAGCAAACAGTTTGGAGCCTGATCAGATGCCGGGTAACCCGGCGTCTGATCGGGCTCCAAATTTTTTGTACTGGAAATAATAAATTTAGCGTAAACGTGTTTTCTCCACTGTATGCAATGAACATGTAAAAGAACCAAAGGGCTCTAATGAAAAACAAGTAGGGCATCACAGGATGTCTGTGTTCCCTTCCCTCTCTATGGGACATTATAGTAGTAGGCAGACATTGACATAAATTAAAACAAACAAAGCATTCCATGTAGAGAGATTTCCAGATGAAGAGGGTTTAGCTGCCATTCAAAAAACATTGAATTGACAATAGTTTGGAACACGTTAATTGCCTGCAATAACTCATTGAGTTATGAGGCAATTAACGTGTTCCAATCAAATCAGACCCAGAAACTTTTTATGGAAAATATAACTTCCAATTAAGTCTAGTTATAACTATTAACGGTTGATTTTACCAATTGCAAATTTACTAGCAGTGTAAACCATGACCAGAACACTCATGCAGGAGCCCTCTGATCAGGGTCCACATTGTTTGCATAGGACAAGTATAATCTACACTTTTTGAGGAGAATATCACTAGGGCAGAATGCTTTCAGTAGCCACTTGTTAAGAAAGCTTGCTATGTATGATCATTAACTAATTCAATCAACAGACATCATATAAACAGTTCCAATTTCCAGTTAAGTCTATCCCATTTTTGGGTATTTACAGGTATTTATTTTTACAACATATGATGAAGTGACAAACAGTGTAGAACCTGATCAGAGGACTCTTGCAGGAGCCCTCTAATAAATGTCTACATATTTGCCTAGGATAAGTGTACAATGCAAAGGTACACTGTTCATAAGGGAGAGTATACTCCTTGCTAGGGTTGAATGATTTAATTTGGTAAGCCAGTAGAATGTATGCTTTGGGATGGAGCCCTTTAGAAAGACTACCAGTTTTTACACAATTGAACCCTAGCAATGAGTATTCTCAACTTAAGGAGAGAACATGTATTTTATGCAACGAGAGCACCGCAAACAGGTGCTGGACGCTCGACTTTCATAACTTGAGATGGGTTTTTTTTCAAACTTAAAGAATGTGTATGGGTGTTTAATGCCCTATTGATCATAGAAGTTTGTAAGCAACAACAACTTAAACAGTCTACATTCCACTTAAAGTAAACTATAAGTCAAAAGAAGGACAATATCTTTACCTGCCTTGTTGCAATGCGTTGTTGCCCTTTTGAAACTAAACAAGTATTCAAATATATTTGAAGTTTGAAATTAATAACTTTCTACGGTTACTGAATAATTTCATATGCAAATTCTTAGTCAAACAAGGTCAATAACTCTGCAATGACAAATCCCATGGTTATCTGCTGTGTTGAAAGATGATGCCCTTTTGAAACTGAACAAGTATTTAAAGTTTCAAGTTAATACCTATGGTAATTATTGAGAAATTTCAATTTATAAGTTTTATGTAAATAAAAACAAGGGCAATAACTCTGGAATGGCACATCCCTGGTCACCTTTCTTGTTTGAATGAGTTGCCATTTTGTTATAACACAAGTATTTAAAGTTTCAAGTTAAAACCTTTGACAGTTATTAAGATATTTCAATTTACAAGTTTTAAGTAAATAAATCAAGGGCAATTACTCTGGAATCACAAATCACAGAGTAACCTACCTTGGTGTAATGAGTTGTCCTTTTGATACTTAACAGGTATTTAAAGTTTCAAGTTAATATCTTTCATAATTATTTAGATATGTTAATTTACAATTTTTAAGTAAAAAAAACATGGGCAATAACTCGGAAATGACAAATCCCAGGGTTACCTGCCTTTTTGTAATGAGTTGCCCTTTTGATACTAAACAAGTATTCAAAGTTTCAAATGGATACCTTTGATAGTTATTGAGATATGTTAATTTAAAAATTGTAAGTAAATAAAACAGGGGCAATAACTGTGAAATGACAAATCCCAGGTTAACCTGTCTTGTTGTAATGAGATGCTCTTTAGATACTTAACAACTATTCAAAGTTTCAAATGGATACCCCTGATAGTTATTGAGATATGTTAATTTATAATATTTAAGTAAATAAAACAAGGGTAATAACTCTGAAATCACAAATCACAGTGTTACCTGCCTTGTTGTAATGAGTTGCCCTTTTGATACTAAACAAGTATTCCAAGTTTCAAATAGATACCTTTGATAGTTATTGAGATATGTTAATTTATAATTTTTAAGTAAATAAAACAAGGGCAATAACTCTGAAATGACAAATCCCAGGGTTACCTGCCTTGTTGTAATGAGTTGCCCTTTTAATACTGAACAACTATTCCAAGTTTCAAATGGATACCTTCGATAGTTATTGAGAAATGGACTCTTACAAAAACCTTAAGCAAAAAACTTAACCGACGCAGACGCTGACGCTGACGCAGACGACAGGGTGACGACAATAGCTCGACTTTTTGAAAAAGTCGAGCTAAAAACTGTAGACTCAGATATGCATTGTCTACTGGCACCAGAGTCATGGACTTATTATGTGTATGGGTTCACTGTATGTAAAACTCTACCGAAAACTCTAAGTCTCTACAGGTCTACATGTATAGACTATCTTTAATAAGGTGGTTTTTTGTTTGTTTGTTTGAACTGTGTCTACTGGTAAGTAATGTCTACTATATGAAGGGGGAATCAAAATGTGTACACTCTATAGTCTCTATCTATTAGATTCTGAATGGGGGGAATAAAAAAATGTACACTCTATAGTCTCTATCTATTAGATTCTGAATGGGGGGAATCAAAATGTGTACACTCTATAGTCTCTATCTATTAG
This sequence comes from Gari tellinella, assembly GCA_922989275.2. Taxonomy (NCBI): domain Eukaryota; kingdom Metazoa; phylum Mollusca; class Bivalvia; order Cardiida; family Psammobiidae; genus Gari; species Gari tellinella. Next base: position 57,456,896 of record OV277866.1, read on the forward strand.
ATTCTGAAAGGGGGGAATCAAGATGTGTACACTCTATAGTCTCTATCTATTAGATTCTGGATGGGGGGAATCAAGATGTGTACACTCTATAGTCTCTATCTATTAGATTCTGAATGGGGGGAATCAAGATGTGTACACTCTATAGTCTCTATCTATTAGATTCTGAATGGGGGGAATCAAAATGTGTACATTCTATAGTCTCTATCTATTAGATTCTGAATGGGGGGAATCAAGATGTGTACACTCTATAGTCTCTATCTATTAGATTCTGAATGGGGGAATCAAAATGTGTTCACTCTATAGTCGCTATCTATTAGATTCTGAATGGGGGAAACAAAATGTGTACACTCTATAGTCTCTATCTATTAGATTCTGAATGGGGGGAATCAAGATGTGTACACTCTATAGTCTCTATCTATTAGATTCTGAATGGGGGAATCAAAATGTGTTCACTCTATAGTCGCTATCTATTAGATTCTGAATGGGGGAATCAAAATGTGTACACTCTATAGTCTCTATCTATTAGATTCTGAATGGGGGGAATCAAGATGTGTACACTCTATAGTCTCTATCTATTAGATTCTGAATGGGGGGAATCAAGATGTGTACACTCTATAGTCTCTATCTATTAGATTCTGAATGGGGGACTCAAGATGTGTACACTCTATAGTCTCTATCTATTAGATTCTGTATGGGGGGAATCAAGATGTGTACACTCTATAGTCTCTATCTATTAGATTCTGAATGGGGGAATCAAGATGTGTACACTCTATAGTCTCTATCTATTAGATTCTGAATGAGGGAATCAAAATGTGTACACTCTATAGTCTCTATCTTTTAGATTCTGAATGGGGGGGATCAAAATGTGTACACTCTATAGTCTCTATCTATTAGATTCTGAATGGGGGAATCCAAATGTGTACACTCTATAGTCTCTATCTATTAGATTCTGAATGGGGGGAATCAAGATGTGTACACTCTATAGTCTCTATCTATTAGATTCTGAATGGGGGAATCAAGATGTGTACACTCTATAGTATCTATCTATTAGATTCTGGATCCTGGAAATAAAAGAAATAAAATATGTGTGTTGACTCTAAATAAAGTTTAGGAAAGATTGGATAAAAATTGTGTCCTATAGAGTGTAAACATTGTTAAATATGGCATTTTCAGCAAATCAAAGGTTGATAATTCTTGACCTATTTATTTGATTTCAACCATAATCAAACTCATTTGAACTCTTATGGCCATATACAATCTGAGCAAGCTTGAGAAAGATTGGATAAAATTGTGGCCTCGAAAGTGTAAACACTGTTAAATATAGAAATGTTCGCAATTCAAAGGTATATTACTCTTGACCTATTTCAATCATAATCAATCTCAACTGAACTCTTATGGTCATATACAATTTGAGCAAGTTTGAGAAAGACTAGATAAAAAGTTCGGCCTCTAGAGTGTTGACATGTTCTGTTGTTAAATATGGCATTTTCAGCAATTCAAAGGTAGATAACTCTTGACCTATTAGTACGATTTCAACCATAATTGAACTCATCTGAACTCTTATGGGCATATACAATCTGAGCAAAGTTTGATAAAGATTCATAAAAATTGTGGCCTCTAGAGTGTTAACACTAAAAGTGTTGACGACAAAAGACAAACGACGAACGCCAGATATTCAATGATTGCAAAAGCTCACTCTGAGCTAGCTCAGGTGAGCTAAAAACATATAGAGGCACATACCAGTAAAAACAATATCATACCAACATTTAATCATGTATTGTTAAAATGCATATCAAGTTAGTATGTCAAATTCTATAGTCCTTAAGTGAAGAGACATTATTCTTTCCTGTTTAAATGAAATGAAATGCAAATGTAATGCAATAACATGTTAAAAATAAAATTCTACTGAAAAAATGAACAATCTTTTTTATGGCAAACAGTTTGGAACCTGATGAGACTGGTTTGCAATGAAAACAATTGTATTTATTAGGAATGAAGTCCTTTTCTACATTTTATTGCAATGTATTTGTTCCATTTGCATTTAATGTTTACTATTATAACATTACCATTGCCACAACATAACCGGGGTCTATTTCATCAACCATCTAGAATAAAGGTCTTAAATCTTCTGTTGAATATTCATCTATATTAATCTGCCAACTATACATGAACTACAGTGCTCTCTCTCTACAACGACACAATATGGGAGACACATACATGTAAATGTGTGTGTTGTTCTGAGAGAGTGGTTATAGGGAGGGAAGATTAAGAGTTGACTTACATTTGCAAACAACTTGAATCGAGATCAGACACCGCATAACATGGCGTCTGATCTGGATTCAAGCTGTTTGTCACTCATCATTATATTTATCAAAATGTCCACTTATATGTTACTTTAAGAAAAAAAAGCAGACTGCAATTTTAAGCCGACCATATTACAGACATGAAACGGTTGGATATAAATGCCTTGTTTTGGGAACAGCTGCAAGGGTCGTTTGTAAGGAGAGAATCTTTGTTGGGAGGGCCGTTGAAGGGAGGAAGCACTGTATTACATTGGCTAATAAAATAAAAACAATTCCCAGGAAAAAGGGCAGACTCATTTCAGACAGACCCTATACCAAAAAAGTGTTGACCCTGATCAGACAAGTCCTTTAGAAGCTGTCTGACCTGGATCTATACTATTTTCAAAAAGCCTAATAGCATGCTACCTAATACAGTGGAGAAAACGATATTCTTTCCCAATAAACGCGTTTACGCTAAAACTTTTATTTCCATTGCAAACAGTTTGGAGCCATATCAGACGCCAGGTTACCCGGCGTCTGATCAGGCTCCAAACTGTTTGCCACTCAGATTAAAATAAATAGTCAGAATTGTCGAAAAGTTATCTTTTTCTAAGTTTTATTGCGCTGCAGTTGTGTTTCGTTTGCGTTTAAACGGGAAAGAATATCGTTTTCTCCACTGTAGCAGCAGAAAGGCAAGGTCAGGTACAATTAAATCTTTTAAGTGGTCACCTTTCTTCAAAACTAGAATCAGGCTATGTGGTGATGGATTATTGCAAGGTAGCCATAATACAAAACCTCCTATCAACAGGCCATGTAGTAATGGGTAATTGCAATGCAAACATAAGGCAAAATCTGCGATAATCAATCTCACTGTTGAATCTCACACACATCGAGGATACAGAACACGGCCCTGCAGGTTGGACAGGGAGATTTACTGGCTAGCCATGTCTCTGGGTGTTGCTGGTCCTGTCGACTAGCAAACCACTTGCCCATACACTCGAGGCACCACATAGGCCGACAGTAACACTGTACACACTGACCAGACTCTACATCATCACAGTTCTTCTGTAGCTTCACATTAGCCTCTTTCTGCATACAGCCAATACAGGTATCAACCTCCTACAATGAAACAAAAACGTTTGACCAACCTGTACACTATCAATTCATCAGAAGATGTACAATGGAAAATATGTTATTCTTTCCTGTTTAACCCATTATCCCATAGCTTATTTCAAGTATGCAAGATAGGTGACCACTTAAAGCAGGTTGAAAATAAAGCAGAATGTGCCAAGAGGCACATTCTGCTTTACTTTCAACCTGCTTTAAGCTATCATCTACTAATATGGAAAATATTTCTGATGATGCATATTCATGAATGCATAATGTGGAACTATTTTCATTAGTGTAGGAATAAATCAAAACCGTCAAAAGGCGTTTTATGGTGTAATGGACTAAACGCAAATGATACTCAATTCAATAAAATATGGAAAATATTTTGAACTTTCTAAAGATTTATTTTAATCAGAGAGGCAAAAAGTTTGGAGCCTGATCAGACGCCGGTTTACCTGGTGTCTGATCTGATTCCAAACTGTTTGCAATGGAAATAATAATTTTAAGATAAAAGCATTTATAATGGGAAAGAATAATGAATTCTCAACTGTTAAAGCTAATTCAGTAGAAACTTATTGTATTGCAAACAAAAAGACGCCTGACCAGCTGCTGCATATTAGACACAATGACTGAGGCTTGTCAGGGTCTACACTGCTGGACTGATGATAAAACAATGATGAGTGATAAACAGCTTGAATCTGAATCAGAAGCTGTGTTATGCAGCCTCTGATCTGTATTCAAGCTGTTTGTAAATGTAAGCCATTATCCCTCCCTATAACAACTCCTTCCGAACAACAACTACAATCTGTGACTCGCATTGGGTGTAGTGAGGGAACACTGTAGGAGAAATTGTTCGAAACATTTTGCTTACTCACTTATACATGGAGTCCTGTTTTTGAAATTACAGTGGAGATGTTTTATTTTCCAATAAACACGTTTACCCTAAATCTAATACTTCCATGGCAAATATTTTAGAGCCAGATCAGACACCACATCTGATCAGGCTCCAAAGTTTTTGCAAATCAGATAAAAAAGAATCGCTAGAAATTGACTTTCTACATTTTACCTCATTACATTTGCATTTTGTTTTAATAAACGAGAAAGAATAACTTATTCTCCACTGGATGACCCTGCCCTCAAATTAAAATGAAAGAATCAATGTCTATGATTTCTCCTCAAATCAAATTGAGAGAATTAAACGAAAATGTCTATCAAATCCAGAATGTTTCAGATGATAATTGTCAGGGCTCCAGATAAGAGGGAGTAAAAAGGTACAAATCCAATATTTTCTCACTTATTTTAGCATCAAATCCTATGGTGTTACTACTCATTAGAATCGTCTCTTTGAGACGCTTCTAATGAGTAATGACACCCATAGGGTTTAAAGCAGAAATAAAGATTTTAGTTTTTGAAATATTCCCCTTATCTGGTGCTCTGATTGTACATGTAAAGTAGAACGTACCATCTCATCAGGCAAATGGAAGATTGGGTTTGTGGTAATTTGGTCTGCAAATGCCTGCAGGAACTGCTCACTCAAGGACTGCCTAATCACAATCTGTCTCGCATTTCTCACAGGAGCCTGCAGTTTAACTTTCAATTCTCCATACTCTAATGCATTCAATCTGAAAATAAACAACATGTGTAACAGTTACACCATGCCCTTGGTGGTTGAGAATTCAGCCTGTATGACAGTGATGCGAGGACACCAGGGACATACCGGTAGTACGAAGAGGCCGGGGCTGAAAGGCATATGACGTAGCTACGACGATGTCTAAATGACATTGACCTTCATCTGCCATGACCCAAGTTGCAGTGGGCTTGACTGAACATGTCAAATATGATGTCGCTATCACATGTACTTTATTTATTTTAGTTACAGACAGACAATCCAATGAAAGCCCCAATTCTCCAGCTCTTCGATCTTGAGGTCATAAAAATGTTGACCCTTTCAACTCTGAATAACAATTTTTATTTGGATCTGATCTGGATCAATATTGTTTGCAAAGATCCTCAATTTAGGTCTATAGTATTGAAAGTGTTAATACAAGCAACTACCAGGACTTCAGATAAAAGGGAATTAGTAAAAGTAAATTCTATTATGACAACCCCATTTAAAACCAATACCCAATAGAAACACATTTTTAGTCTTTAACACATTTATTTTATTCCTCCACTGAAAAAATAGTTCCAACTTGTACTGTTATATATACATGTAATGGTGTATGTACCGTAAGAAACACTTTCTATATCCTAGCAGATGCAGTGTTTTTTTTCACCACTTTGGGAATGAGTTGGTACCCCTTCAGTTGGGAAAAATATGCCCTAAAACAGCGTAAAAAACTTGATTTGGGGGAAAAATTGAGTCGTAAAAGGCTCATTTTGGGAAAAAATTGAGTCGTAAAAGGCTCATTTTGGGAAAAAATCGTGCCGTGAAATGCTCATTTTGGGAAAAAATCCCTTGTTTTCAATTGGGAACGGGTCCCCAAAAAAAACGCTGAGATGGTAGCTTTAAGCAGGCTGAGAGTACAGCAGAATGCGCCTTAGGGTACATTCTACTTTACCTCAACCTGCTTTAAGTAGTCACCTGTCCTCAAACTATAAACAGGCTATGGAGTAATGGGTTTAAGATTAAAGCATCTGAAATACTTACTTGTCTTGAACTTCAACTCAGACTCATAAGAAAGTCTAAAGACATGTGACTTTTTAATGAGGAATGAAAGTAATGTGATTGATCAAAATTATAAGTTTTTGTCCTGTGTACTCCAGACAAGAGTGAGTTAACTAACTATTGCTTATAGTAATACATTCTCCATTATGTCATCAAACACATTAGAATCATATCAAACAGGCGATTTTAATGAGTATTCACAACATCAGGTTTGACTGAGACTTGTAACAGTGATAATTTTACCTGTGCATCCTGAGTCCTATACTCATTAAATTTGCCAGGGACTCATTATTTAAAAAGTTGCGAGTCCCATGGACCCATAGCTTTTCTGGCCTTTATTAACCTACTACATGTACTCATAAGCAAATACATGTAGTAGATTAAAGCAGGGTGAAAGTAAAGCAGAATGTGCCTCATAAAACTTTGTGGGACAAAAACGATCGTAAGTCAAAACATTTAAATACATTTAATTTCTTATTTCTCCATCTAATCCTGTCTTGTGACATCTCTTTGGAATTGTCTTTTCAAGGATTCTTAAAAGATGTCACAAGACAGGATTAGATGGAGAAATGAATAATAATTGAGACTTTTATAATCTGACTTACGACAACATTTGTCGTAAAAAGTTTTATGAAACGGGCCCCAGATCTGCTCACCTTACTGGAGCCGTCTATCTAACCTTATAGTAAACAGTGTTATTTTGGGGTTAACCCATTTACGCCCTGTGGATTCTTCCATGTTTATATATTGGATAAGTCCATTTTTATCAAAGGGATGCCTGGTCAAAATCTTCATTTTCATTTTGTTTTATATTGAAATTCCTATCAGGAAACAGTGTAGACTCTGATCAGAAGCCGCATAATGCAGCGTCTGATCAGAGTCTTCACTGTTTGCCTATGTCCTATATATGGGATTGTGGACACAACTGGGTTAAAGAGGCGACTGGCAGTTTTCACCGATGATAATCTTATATCTTACCTTATAGTAAACGGTGATATTTTGGGGTTAATACTGCGAACATCTATGTGAACAAATTGCACTCTTGTCATATTTTCATATGAAATGTTATGCTCTTCAGATTCTGACAATGTCAAATGAATGTCATTCTGATGAGCTACATGAACGAAATACGTCACAATCTTAATCACCCATGAATCTGTCACTACTATTCTGCGACCTGTTGGCACTCCTGAAGCAAATTTGTCAATTCTACGAAACTCCACATTTATTGAAGATCTTACAGCCCTCCATGAGCTATGATCCTCTTGAGTGAGATGTGCCAGTTGCCTAGCTATCGGATGATTATTCCAACTGTTTCTTGACCAATACAAGACCACTAATCCAGCAACAACCACCAGACAGAGAGATACGCTCAGGTAAATCTGCCATAACAAATGAACATTCCATGGAGTAAACAGTTGAAGTTCAGGTGCAACAAATCCAACAAATATGTAGTAACCTGAAAAGAGAGAAAACAAATTGCATAACCCTTTGAACCCTGGTCCTGCATATAGGCGTCCTTTTCAAACAGTATACATGTGAAAAGTGCACTTGTCCTATGCAAACAGTGAATAACCAGATCAGAGGGCTCCTAGTGGAGCCCTCTGATCTGGGTTTTCACTGTTTGACATGATGCAAAACATTGACAAAAACAACCCTTACAGTCAGAAATGGACTAGACTCAAATAGAAACAGGGATTGTCCATTTTAAGTTTCAGGGAGGAAATCTTGAGTTAATACAACCATACTTGTAGCATATATACTAAAATCTACCACTAGCGGTGTAGCCTATATGACTGGTGTCAGCTTAATCTTCTAGACTTAACAGAAGTTTTGTGCATCACTTTTGTCCCGCACTTAGCAACCAACTGTCATCAATTATGATAAATACTCAAAATAAATCATCTTTTAAATGGTGACAGGTCAGAAATTTGTAGAGTGTTCTGAAACCTTTAAATCAAGTAAGATAGTATATATAGAATACCAGAACTTTGCCCCTCCAGACTTTTGCACCTTAATCAAAATGTTTAAAACTCAACTAACAGGGAACTTAATTTTTTACAATTGAGACTCTTTTATTATTATTATTATTATTATTATTATTATACCAGATTTATATAGCGCTCTTTTCACACAGGGGTAGTGCGTTCAAAAGCGCTTCACATGAAATTACACAAATGTACCTACAAAGCAAGAAAAGACAAAATAACTACAATAAGATCTAAAATAAACATGAATAAACATATACAAGAGGGCCTGAAGGCCCTGATATCGCTCACCATTTGTAATGAAGCCTGATAGCTTTACCTTTGAATTTCACCCTTTTTATTCTAAATCCATTCAAGTTTTGTCGACCTACTCTAGCATAGTAGAATACATCAAAGGTAGATAACTAGAGCCTAAACTACTGAAATGAAGCCTTTTTCTAGCATTTCAAAGTACATCAAGGGCAGGTAACTATTGCCACAATAATTGCACTCCTTCGAGAACGTATAGCTACATCCTTTGTGTACAAGTATAATCAAAATCCATTGAAAACTGTAGTTGTAAGAGTGTAAATGCTGTAAAATATGGCGTTTCAGCAATTCAAAGGTAGATATCTCTTGATCTCTTTGTCTGATTCCGACCATAATCACCCTTTTTCGAACTCTTATGGTCATATACAATCTGGGCAAGTTTGAGAGAGCTTGGATAAATATTGTGGCCTCAAGAGCGTAAACACTGTTAAATATATCATTTTCAGCAATTCAAAGGTAGATAACTCTTGACCTATTGATCCGATTACAACCATAATTGATCTCATCTGAATTCTTATGGTAATATACAATCTGAGTAAGTTTGAGAAAGATTGGATAAAATTTGTGGCCTCTAGAGTGTAAACATCGTTAAATATGGCATTTTCAGCAATTCAAAGGTAGATAACTCTCAACCTATAAATCTGATTTCAACCATAATCAAACTCATCTGAAACCTTATAGTCATATACAATCTGAGCAAGTTTGAGATAGATTGGATAAAAATTGTGGACTCTATAATGTAAACACTATTAAATATGGCATTTTCAGCAATTCAAAGGTAGATAACTCTTGATCTATTTGTCTGATTTCAACCAGAATACAACTCATCTAAATTCTTATGGTCATATACAATCTGGGCAAGTTTTAGAAAGATTGAATAAATACTGTGGCCTCTAGAGTGTAAACACCGTTAAATATGGCATTTTCAGCAATTCAAAGGTAGATAACTCTTTATCTATTTATCCGATTTCAACCAAAATCAAACTCTTACGAACTCTTATGGTCATATACAATCTGGACAAGTTTGAGAAAGATTGGATAAATACTGTGGCCTCTAGAGTGTAAACACTGTTAAATATGCATTTTCAGCAGTTCAAAAGTAGATAACTCATGACCTATTTGTCCGATTTCAACCATAATCGAACTCATCCGAGATCTTATGGCAATATACCATCTGAGCAAGTTTAAGAAAGATTGGATAAAATGTGTGGCCTCTAGAGTGTAAACACTAAAATTGTTGACGCTGGATGACGGACGACGCACGACGGACAATCAAGGATTGCAAAAGCTCACCCTGAGCTAGCTCAGGTGAGCTAAAAAGACAGGCCCCAAAATGGCAATCACATTACTCCCATCAATCAGCAATGAAGCGACCGGCTTCTGATTGTCGACCGATAGAAACAATAGTAGAGTGACCAAATGCAGGCCGCCAAGAAAAGACAAATAACTACAATTTGATCTAAAATAAACATGAATAAACATACAAAAGACAGCCCCCAAAATGGTGATCACGTTACCCCATCAATCAATTAGCAATGAAGGTAAAGGCTTCTTAATGCCGACTGATAGAAATAATAGTAGAGCGCCCAATGAAGGCCACTAAACATCCAAAGACAGCCCCAAAAATGGTGATTGCATTACCTCATCAATCGAAATGGCTTCTTTATGCCGACTGATAGAAATAATAGCAGAACGCCCAATGTAACATATCTAGGAAAAATAGCATGCGACAATAACTAAAAGACCAAAAACCTTTAAACTTTAAACTGCTTTAAACCCTATGGGTGTCATTACTCATTAGAAGCGTCTCAAAGAGACAATTCTAATGAGTAGTAACACCAAAAGGCATCAATTAAGCATGAGGTGAAAACATGTTTGTGTAATGTGCAAACCGAGTGACCTAGCAACAACAAACCCTGTTGATGCAAAGCTTAAAGGCATTTCCTCAGTCCTTTGAAGGAACCCCCCCATTGTTCTCACTAGGCGTGAAAATACAGGTAGAGCAGGACTAAAGTGTGCTTAGCCAATCTCACTAATCTTAAGTTGTCTAGAGAGGCCCTTACATACTCACACTCAAGGTTTTTTCAATGGGTTTTACTAACCAAACTATCAGAATCAAGGTACGTGCCTCACATGAGACGCTTGGATGAGTATATCCCAAGACAAGATAACAGTTACAGCACAAATTGCACAGGGCTGTATGCTTATATAGCTGGTTATGTGTTATCACTTAAAGTAGGTCAGGAAATGTCTTTAAGCTCACACCAAGAGATGTTTGTTGCGCTATATATAATTGAAACACTTCCAAACATACAACGGTTTGGAAGCCTCATTTTCATATATAACCATACCACGTATGTTACATGACTCTCATTCCAAGAAGTCTCGTCCCAAGACTTGGACCCAAAGAGAACAGGGTTAAGGCAACTATTGTCTGAAATTGTCTTTATCCCACCGCTGCCACCATTTGGAATGTGCAAACCGCATGACCAAGCAACAAACCCTGTTGATGCAAAGCTTAAGCTCACACCAAGAGATGTTTGTTTCCCTTTAAGAAATGAACAGATTTTTTCGGCGTTCAAGCGAAATGAATGATAGAAAACTCAGTGTTCAATCTAGAGCGCGCCATTGCGTAATTGTCCCTCATTTTGGGTCGTTTGACCCACTTTTTACAAACCCCGGGGTCAACGTGACGCAATTTGCGAAATTTGCTGATCCTACGATAATTTCGGCAAACGTATGTATTCTGGAGATCACTCAAACACGCCGGAAATAAAAGCGTCGACTGGTACCAGAAATGTATAGCTCAGTGTATAGCGGGCACCTGTTTTGGCCGGTTTACAGTAAATTAGGTAACACTTAAGTACAAATATCCGATTTCTGGTACCTGTATAGCTCAGTGGTAAAGTGTCTGCTTGCAGTGCGGGGGTTGCGGGTTCAATCTCCGACATGGTCAAACCAAAGACTTGAAAATTGGTAGTAATGGCTTGGGGGATCCCTCCTTGGCGCTCAGGATTTCTGGTTAGCATTACGACTGATTCGTCGGTGTCAGGATTAAATGACTGGCAGTGTACAGTCCCTATGGTGCACCTAAAAGTGCCCCTTCTCATAATCATCAGAATTGATGGCGTAGAAGTAATAAATAGAACTAGAAATAGACGTATCCTCCATTCTCATACAACGGACCCTTCTTACATGCCTCACAAAAACGCTTGATACAGCGCATGTGGTTTGCTTACGTCATCGCAAAAAGCGGTTCCGGTTAGGTATTTAATGTCCCTTTGTAAAATGATTCCGAATAACAAATTTTCCAATATAACTCTAAATGTTTATTACGTGTAGCGAGTGTCTGGAAATTGAACTTTCATATGCAGTATAAATTTGACCCGGTTGTGTACAAGCGCCTTTGCTACCCGGATGATGACGTCAAACTTCCGACCTTATAAGAATTCGCGCGCTGCATTTACAGCCGAAGGTTAGTTTGAATAACTGGTATTTGTTTAAACGAAGTGTCTATTGACACGTACGGTGTTAGGGTAAAAATTACACTTATCGTGAGAATCACCCACCATGTCAGAAAGTTTCCGCCCTCAGAATTGCAATCATTGTATGCGATTTTATATGATTAAATTTCTAATGAAAATGAACCAGAACTGTATAAATATACTTTTTAATGATATTGTTAAAAAAAACCTCATAATTTGTTACTTATTTGATACAATTTACGTGCAAACGTATGGTACACGTTTACCGTATGCGTCCGTGATAGAAAGATAGCATAGATAAAGACAGACGTCCAGGCAAAAGTATTTTGTTTCAGATACATATAATCACAACTTAATTTAATAAATAGTGTAAAATAAGAAAATAAAAAAAAAACTGACCTGTTATATGCAATTGTACAAATAAAATCCAATTTACACAACACACTGTTTAACGATCTCATTCACGCTGAATACAACTAGTAAACTGCGTTGAAATTACAATAGAGAATTCTGTCACCACAAGTTATATTGTTTTTCCATGGTTACATATTGTACACTTACAATTCAGTATTATCCATAACTCCAAACGTATATATATCCTTGAAAACTTGAGTAAAATCCAGACCATGAACATAAATGTAGTCATTGTACTTTAATCAACGTCTCACTATGAAATTCACTTTGAAACTGGCAAAGGATTTGGGGTGGGAACTCGGGATAACATTACAGCTTGGATCCACCGCGATTGCAGCTTGGATACACATCATAATTTACCTGTAATTTAGATGACGTGTACCGCAAACATCAAACAACAAGCGCGCGTTGAGTTTCAGATAGGTGTGAATTACCTAACTGTCCAAATGACAATAATTGCTTTTACTCGGCTTATTGTTTGTTACTCAATCAAGCTGTTTGCTATTCAAATGTCAAACAGCGCGTGGCAACAAAATATGCTCAAGTGAAATGACCAAGCGGAAAAGCTGAATTCTTCATGCTAGTAACCTATATAACCGCAATGCAAATCTCAGCTCATCGGATAAACTGGTTCTCTCGAGAAAAAGTATATCCTTGCATTTGTCTCTTCCATTTGTCTCTTGCATTATCTGTGTATCTTGCAACTATGGCTTTGTACGTTGGAGTAAAATCAGTTATGTTCACGAAATCAGTCAGTTTAAATTAATGTTTTACCTGTTTAATATTTTAATCCACATATTTCAATCAATACCAATAACGAAACAATAGCAACACAACTTTGACCGTAAAACGGTATAAATTGCCGTACGTGTCATTAGCAAGATTTTCTCTTCATAAACGTACAAGAACAACAACTCCAATTCTTATCATTCCTATTGCGAGTTATCGTTCTTGTACGTGTCAATAGATAGAATCATAGAAAATTGCTAATGACACGTATGGCAATTTATACCAATTTTTACTGTGTTTAAACTCGGCCAATATAACAGTTTCCCAACGATAGGTTGTTTTTATCGACATAATGGCTTATTAGAGGTAATAGAATAACGACAAAAAAAATCTGGTAAAAAATGTCATCTGCTTTATTTTTTAGAACATTTAACGATATGACCTGCGTACTGAAACCTTGATTGTAATTAATGTTTTACCTGTTTAATATATTAATCCACATATTTCAATCAATACCAATAACGAAACAATAACATTAAAACTATGACCGTAAACGGGATATCATTAGCGAGTTCTTGCTACAAAAACGTACAAGAAAGACAACTCCAATTCTTAACATTCCTATTGCGAGTTATCGTTCTTGTACGTGTCAATAGATAGAATAATAGAAAATTTGCTAATGACACGTACAGCAATTTATACCAATTTTTACTGTGTTTAAAATCTGTTAATATGACAGTTTCCTAACGATATGTCGGTTTAATCGACTTAATTGCTTAGTAGTGGTAAAATAATAACGACAACAAATTCTGCTTAAAATGTCATCTGCTTTATTTTTAGAACATTTAACTATATGACATGCGCACTAATACAAATAATATTTACTTATTTAATATTTTAATCCACATATTACAAAACCAATAACGGAACAATAGTTTAACAACAAAACTTTGACCGTAAAACGAGGTATCAATTGCCGTACGTGTCATTAGCGAGTTCTTGCTACAAAAACGTACAAGAAAGACAACTCAAACTCTTAACATTATAATTACGGGTTATCGTTCTTGTACGTGTCAATAGATAACTTGCTACTGTAACTTGCTAATGACACGTACGGCAATTTATACCACGTTGAACTGTCTTAATATTTCACCCATACGATAGGTATCTTCGATTTTATCGACTTTATGGATTAATAGTGTGGTAATAAAACAACAAATCATAAAAATGTCATCTGCTTTTTTAGACATTAACAGATATGATTTATGTACGGATTTCAGTATGGATTAAACTTTCACCTGTTCAGTTTATAATCCATATATATATATGTGTGTATATCAATTCCAATAACTAAACAATATAAAAACCAAATAACGAACTAAAACGTATTATAAATCGCCGTACGTGTCATTAGCGAGTTCTTGCTACAAAAACGTACAAGATCGACAACTCCATTTCTTTACATCGCTATTTGTTCTTATGGTCATCATAATATTTTATTTTTCGATTTAAACGTATGCAAATTGATTCAACTTATGTGAATTTAAATGGATAACTCATATAAAACCACTAAAAAATGTGAGAAATTCTTTGCTTTGTTATAAGCAAACTGTGAGAACATCAAAAGCAGGTATATTCAATTAAAACCGTTGTTTATACCTCTTATTTACAAATTCATCAAAATCAAAAAACAGATTCATAAAAATACTTACCTATAATGTACATTTATCATGATTGCATTTTATAAAATGCTAAAACATACCGTTGTAATGCGTTTTGGTTACTTTCAACAAATATAGGGCGGAAACTTTCTGGGGGTGAGTGTGATTCTTACGATAAAGTGAATATTATGTGCATACGTGTCAATAGAAGGTTTTTTGTTTTTCATACGTACGTGTCAATAGACTCGGCCTTGTTTAAACAATGAAGTTGTTTGATTACTTTAAATGTTATTTTCAGTTAGAAAACTATTTTTTCTCCATATTTGTTCAATGTATCTCCCAGTTTCCATTTAAATTGATTACCTTTTTAATCCTTTTTCGCTAAACGTTCCGGAGAACCGAGTGAAGAGGATATAGATACACAGTCAATGAGCCATTGACTCTTAATTTGAACAGTGGGATAAGTTTCTGCTTTTGACAACCTGTTTCGAAAAGAGCTGTTGTCTAAATGACACTCAAAAACAACATGATTATTTCTCAGAGTGTTGAAAGATACTTACATAATGGAAAGAGAGAATGAACAAGCAATGTTATCGCAGTACGTCGAATGTGATAAGACGTGAAGTCCACATGTTCACTTCCAAGATAGGAAGAAAATATGTTTTGAATAGTCAGGCCTGCAGAAATAAACTCTGTGGGTGGGGCAATTAAAAGTGCTGAGAAAAAGATGTAGAAAAAGGTAAACAGCACTATTAAATTTGTTTCAGTCATGTTTAATCCTCGTAATTTCAGTCTCTCATCTTACTTCCGCTTGAAATTTGACGAGTTTGATCATACAAAACCGCATCACATTCTGAAACAATCTGATAGAACATGTTCCAAATTTTATTAATCGAGTAATAGCAAAAACGCAAAACTCTCGGACCTACCGTCTTAACCCATTACCCCATATCCTGTTTCAAGTTTTGAAAACAGGTGGCCACTTAAAGCAGGTTGAATGTAAAGCAGAATGCGCCTGAAGGCGCATTCTGCTTTACTTTCAGCTTGCTTTAAACTATCATGCAACCATAACTTAATGAATTTAAACTATTTTCATCCGTGGAGGAATAAATTCAAGGCGTAAAAAGGCGTATTTATTGGGTAATGGGTGTAAGACATTACATGACCAAGCTTGGGTTGTAACACATAGTAGATCTACCGCAGAAAGTTTGAGTCAAAGCTTTAAATCTTATATGGGCTTTATAAATCTTATATGGATAAGGACATTTTACAGCATTCATTAAACAAATCTGTAGAGGATATTTGGGAAAAACTCTATTTCAACTGGTATTGCTCAGTTTGTACCAACAAAAAGGGTCACTCGAAAAAGGTCTCTTCCCTGGATTACTCAACCAATCAAACGATTGATCAGGAGAAGAGGTCGTTTATATGCAAAGTCCAAGAAAAATGGAACTAGCAAAACCAGAGCATCGTTCTTAAAGGTCAAACACATGTAGTAAAGAAGCACATCAAATCTTCTTACAATGGTTACCTAGAATATATCTTAGGAGTAAATCAAGATGAACATAATAAACAAGCAGGGTCACAGTTTAACCCCAAAAAGCTTTTTAGTCTGATAAAAAGTGCTAAGCAGGATGCTTCAGGGTCCGTGCTTATAAACATTTCCTGAGTATTTCTCCACTCAGGGATAACTCTACTTGTGTCATTCAGACTTCAAATTCAGATAAGGCAAGCTTACTCAACAGACAGTTTCAGTCTGTTTCCCCCCTTTGTCTCCAATTTCTCTTTCACAGGCCTGTCTGTCATCTACATGTATCCAACTTTATACTCCCCTCCCCTGTAAATCATAAATCTTACAGCCGTATCATCGGCAAAGAGGCGGACTTGGGAGGTAACAGAATCGGGAAGGTCATTAATATGTAATAGAAAAAGGAGTTGGCCTAAAGACAGATCCTTGAGGTACATGTACCCCAGATGTTACTGGGACCTCTGACTACTGACCTCCTTCTAGAACAACTTTCTGAGATCTACCGATCAGAAAGTTCCTAATCCATTTCAAACCCATTGAAAAACCTATTGAGATCTATTGTGTAAGGGCCTCTATTCAAAGCTGAGCCGTTGCCTGAACAATTTTTTTTCATGCTCTATACCGGTAAACCTGTATTTTGACACCTAGTGAGAACGATGGGGGGATCGATGAATTGACTGGCTAAATGTCTTTAACTACATGTATACTTCAAATAAAGAACAACACATGACTGTGTGCAAAAGCAATACCATTGTTGTTTACGCACATTCGAAAAAGTATCGTAACAAATACTTTCAACCACATACATGTATCAACGATAATTACACCAACGCAAATCGTGACGCCAAATAATTGTTTGGAAAAACTGCGTTTTCTGCGTTTTCTGCAGGGTAGAATGACCCAGTGCAGACTACACATTCAATACATTCTATAGCCCGTGATAATCCCGTGCAAATTCGCCTGTTTGACATTCACCCTGGTGAAACTCCTACGCGTTCAATTTTCTCTAAACGCAAAAGACAAATATTTTACGCTATACTAACGAAACGCGTGAAATAGATAATCTTCAGGTCACTGTGACATTGACCTTGACCTAAATTTATTCATTCGTGCAGACGCATACTACCCGAAATAACCCATGAGGACAGTAAGGGTGTAATTTCAGCCATGAAACATGTAGGTCCCGCGGGTGTGGGGTGGAGAGGGTAGATGACTGCTACCCCAGGGCTGTGTTCATTCTGTATATGTTATGGGTCTAATTTTTAGTTCTGGGGTTGTATCGTCGACCAATGCCTGTCTGGTGGATCTTTGATGGTAGGGATATGGCTCTGATCTCTTTTGAAACCAGCTGGCGGGGTCTGTGGTATAATTCTTGGACAGCTTTCACCATTTTTAATCATGTCATTGATCTTCTATAGAGTTTTTAGTTATGGTCGCATGCTAATTTTCCTAGTTATGTTACATTAGGCGGCTTGCATTGGGCGCTCCGCTATTATTTCTATTGGTCGGCAATCTTTAGCCGGTCGGTTCATTGATGATTGATGGGGGTAATGTGGTTGCCGTTTTGGTGGCTGTCTTTTGTATGTTTATTCATGTTTATTTTAGATCTTATTATAGTAATTTGTGTTTTGTCGATGGCCTGCATTAGGCGCTCTGCTTGGACACTTTTTTAGTATATTAGATGTTGTGGCTCCTGTTAAGGAAGTTCGTCTAAAATCTAAATCAGAACCCTGTCTAAATTCCGAAATCATAGAAAACATAAAGTCGCGGGATACTTATCTGCATAGTTTTTAAAAGCATGGTAATAGAGAGGACTATACGTGACTTTTTATATTATTAACTCTGTCAGTGCTGGAAACAGTTTACACATATTTTAAAAACTGTAGACCCATTTCAGATGGACAGTGAATGAATCCTTTGAAATGAGTCACCATTGTTTGACAATATTTGAAATATTTGGGAACACAACCTTTCGGAATCTATGTAAAGTGGAAACTGTTAGAAAATGGAAGAGTCCGTTTCAAAGTTCAGCACTGGGTAATCTGAATGTGATGCATGTATCTGTGATCATTTGCTTTATCATCAGATATATATATCTGTGATATGATGCAGTAAATGTATGCATACTTTTAATAATCCAGTTTTGAACCTAAACCTTTGGCTTAATTAGTTTCTTTTCAATAGTTTTTAGTCTAGATAAGTTGGTCCCCAATGAAAATAAGCTTTTAGCTTAATTTGGTTATCCATAGGCCCCAAGCATGTAATTTACTTAATCAACACACGTTATTCTACTGAGTAATCAAAAGTATGCAATATTTTATACTTATTAGCTTTCTTTTAGACAATATTCTGTAACTTATCTAATTTCTTATTTATTGCTGTGATATATTTAACTTTGTTGCATGTGTTGTATATATGCAGTCGACCTTAAATGTCAATAAATAAATAAATACAAGGTCTTTGTACTACAGTGCTCCCTCCCTACAACGGCCCTCTCAACAACGACTCCCTCCTTACAACGACCCTTGCCGAAGTTCCCTAAACAGGACAATTATGTCTAACGTTTTCACTGTTGCAATATCGTCTGCTTAAAATTGTCGTCTGCTGCTTTCTCAAAGGTACATATTGGACATTTTGACAGAAAAAGACTTAATTACAAGTGACAAACAGCTTAAATCCAGATCAGACGCCGCGTTACGCGGCGTCTGATCTGGATTTAAGCTGTTTGCAAATGTTAACCAGTTCCCTCTCTATAACGACTCCCTCCGAACAACGCACACATTTTTTGTCTCCCATAAGGTGTCGTTGTAAAGAGGGAACACTGTATTTCAATTTGTCAATATTGGATATGATAAGATAAGATAATCTTTATTTATAGTCGGTTTCAGTCAAACATACTAACACTAGCTTTAAGCTATTGTCCGACATAACAAGATTATCCAGTAACAATTTAAACAAACAATCTGTAATAAAATATGCATTAAAATAGTTAAGAGACTTCTATAAGAGACTCCTATAAAGTTTTCTATAAGGTGAGATCATAAGTATAATCATAGTTAAAAATATATTTTTATGCAATACTATGGCAAATAATAAAATTTAAAAGATGACAGGTTCACATTTTTGCATAGCTAGAGGATCCAGATCATAGATAGACCAGTAGCCCGAGACATATCGTTATGGCACTAAATCTGACCTGGACCCACTTGCTGGAGCTATCACATATGTTTTTTGAAGACAACACTGAGCATACTTGAGGATCAATATAAAGTTGTGTAGATCCATTTTTCCTACAGACCAGCAGCCCATACAAAAGTTTTGGCTCCAACTACATATCAGACCTGGATCCACATGAGATTATGGCTAACTCAACATTTTAAATATGCCTCATAATAGCAGCCCAAAAAGTTATTTTATAGGGCAAGGGAGATAACCCAGTTTTCAAAGAGTATATTATCGGCCTATTTTCAACCCGCTTCAAGTGTTTAAACTGTTTCCACATTAGTATAAGGCTTACTTTTAGTAGCTATTATTACATAGTAGATATATATAAAAAAAAACAACACACAAAGCAAGAATGTACAGGGATTTCAATACAATAACTGTAGCAAGGAAATTGGCTGAAAGTGAAGCAGAGAGCGCTTTTGAGGCCAATTCATTCTGTTTCAGTGACAGACTAAGAAAATATTATCAGTCAAACAGTATATAGATCTAAGTTATTAGTACTTTGACACTCTACGCTGGCCGAAAGCAAAGTAGAGTGCACCATAGGGTCCATATCCCTTTGCTTTCTACCTGCCTCAAGTGGTTACATGTACTTGTATTCAAACTAAAACGGGTGAAAATACAGTAACTGTTTCAGACCTTGTGTGAGACCCCACACACTACATGCATAATCCAGTTGAGGACGAACAAGGGTTTGATATGTACATTGACTGAGTTTGGACGACTTAGATGTAATATTTCTCTTCAGAAACCCTAGGACAGACAAGCTGCCCGAGATGTCGACACCCAGGTAGGACTGCGCAGTGTGGACACAATTGTCTGATTTTTTGACAGAAAGTTTAAAAACTGATTAAAAATAATAAAGCCGCAATAATAATTATAGTATCAAATTTTGTTCAAAAGACATGCTCAACATTACACAAAAAGGTATAGTGTCCTTGCGTAGGGGGTCATGTTGTGACTTATCGACTTCTGTGATCTTATCGCGTGTTATACCATCGTATAGGCAAAACATTGCTTTTTTGAAAATGGTTTATCATTAATGCATTTTGCACTTATTGTATGGAAGTTATTGATCAGTTACCATTTCTTTTCAAACGCCCCTCGTATTCACGATAATGCTTTCATTTCAGGGACCCGTTTCATAAAACGTCGTACGACAAATGTTGTCGCAAATCAGATCATAAAAGTCTAAATTAATATTTATTATCTAATCCTGTCTCGTGATATCTCTTTGGAATCATCTTGAAAAGACGATTCCAAAGAGATGTCACAAGACAGGATTAGATAGAGAAATCAGAAATTAAATGTATTTTAAATTTTGACTACGATAACATTTGTCGTAAGATGTTTTAGGAAACTGGGCCCAGGCCGTAAATAACTGAATTATATAATCATTTCGCTGCCATGATCACGCCATAACTTTCTACCTCGACCACTGACATAATATGGTTTGCTTGAGAACATTATCGTCTACTTTTATATCAAAAGCTCAGAATTTAGGCAGTTTAATTAAAAACGAGATTTAAATTAATGTCAAACAGTTTGGATTATGATCAGACGCATCGTTTCGCGGCATCTGATCGGGATGATCCCCGATCCATACTGTTTGCAAAGTCAAATGTAGTATCTTTGACAGCGAAATGATGAATAATGTGTATTCGGTTAATTTTATTGCTAAACACTTCTAAGTATCAAGTCATTACATTTTCACAGTTGCATATTGACTCATATATGATAAGCATATGCCTCATTCGCCCCTGGATCTTTTAATATATTGCAAAATGACACACAGTGTACAATCTGATCAGAGGAATCCTTATGAAGCCCTCTGATTTGGGCCCTGGCTGTTTGTGCGTATGATAAATGTATACTCCTCACATGTACATTGATTGTACATTCGCTAGGTATCAATGTGAAAACCAATATAGTACATGCAAATACAATGAGACTCTTTTAACGGGGAGCTTTAATTATTAACCACATGCTCTCTAATGTTGCGTGTACATATCCTTTCCAAGAAACGTTTAGCGCTTTTGATTGCACAACTTATTTGAAAAAAAAGCGATAGATACATCTTGTATATTAATATGATAAAATAATGTGCATGCATGTATTTATAAAAAGAACATCTGTCCAAGCAAACAGAGAAGACATAGATTACACTAACAGTAAAACAGCATTAGATCGTCAAGACCATGGACTAGACGTGTTACATTTGAATTTTCAGGGGCCAGTCAGCTCGCTTTATTAACTCGTTTTTAAGAAAACGATTAAACTCGACCAAAAAAGACTTGTAATAAATCCAGTAAATCATGAACACTCTTGTTATATCCTACATATAATTTTCAGAGACATTCTGCACTTTATCGCACTATTTAAATTTGGTTTAAATGGGATAGAATAACGTTTTTGCAACGTCAACACTGAAACGAGCGCATTTTGTAATATGGTTGTTTATTTTCAATTTGAACTACACTAACGTGTTTTTCTCTGAAATATAATTTTGAATGAACTTCTTGCTGTGTTCAATGTTTACTCTATTCAGTGTATTCGGGTAAAAATTGGATATAACGAAGAAAAGGTTGATACACTTTAATGTGTTAATTGATAGCTCGGTAGCTATATAGCGATTGACTAGCAATCCAAAGGTCCTGGGGTCAAGTCTCAGCTGAGTCAAAACTTTTTTAATATAATGTATAGTCCAGTTTTATTAAACTGTCAGCCAAGATAAACACATTTATTTCACACCTATTTAGATTAATCCAATTGGAAGCTCTTATTTCTAACACGTGACGATACAAGAGAAACGAGTATTGTATTGAATTGTTAAAATGCGATCCCGAAAAGCCATATTCTTTTCATATCGAGACTCGAGTCCCGAAAACCCATATCATTTTCGTATTGTACAGGACAACTCTTCCGACATTCTGTTTGAAGGAATAGGAAAAAATGGTCATGTGGTTTCTCTGTCATTTTATAACTTTATGGTGTGAAATAAAGAGGTAATTTGACAGTGAAGAGTACAATACTGAATTCAATTGGACCCGAACACAGCAGTCATAATCCACCTTTGACTCGGCTATTACCTCATCCAAATATTGATTACGACTGCAGTGTACTCGTCCAATAGAATTCAGTATTGTATTCAACAATGTTAAATAACCTCACAATGTAAAGGGACCAGTTATTTTTAGTCTTCGTTTGTTAGAATTAGTATCCGTTATAAATAGCTCATCATGTACCGTTAATATAGTGTTTAAATGAATGACACGTCATCAAAATCGGAATATAACATCGAGCTATTAAAGACATCTCCTGACGACCTTTTGGTCATAACGCCTTGCCAGATTATTTACTGTCAATTTCCTTGCAAAGAGCATGGGTCTTGTGCATATTGAACCATTGAATTGTCTTATGTGAGACTCTACCTTTATATTTGATAGTTGGGTTAGAAATAACCATTGAAAATCACTAGAGCATGAGTATAATCTAGACCTCACCGCGTAAACTGAGATTGTGTTGCACGTGCTTTACAGTTACATTGACACCTCCAGAACAATATGCTGGTGGTCCCTCCATGGACTGAGGAAAAGTCTTTAAGCCACACTGCTATGATCCATTTGTCCCGATATAATAGTCATATAAGTATTAGTTATAGTTCATTTTTTGAAAAATATGCAATATAACCTGGAGCGACCGTAGGGAGCGAACAGGTTATGTTGCATGATTTTCAAACAAATGAACTATAACTGATTTACCGTTGCCTCGAATATGGCGCGTTGGACGGTGTATGGCAGTTACCGTTCACCCTAGTTTTCGACCTAGTTATCAACATGTCAGTTTGTCAGCCAATGAAAATCTCGATGGGCGGCGTTACGTATTGTTAAAAGCCCGCGAGTTTACTTTGACACAATTACGTCATAATTTATTCATGAATCTAGCGGGAGCCGCGCATGCCAACAAACATGGACGAGTCAGCAAACTGGGACTTGAAAGTTGACTTCATTGAAGATGAAGACTTCTACAAAAATTTAATATTCAAGGAGGTCAAAGATTTCCCCGTGGAGGACGTCACTGTTTCCCAGCTAATGACTATTGACACACAACAATTCTACCGTAAAACGGGAGAAAACAAGGAAAACGAGCCAGAAAGTGTTTCCCGCGGTAAGTCAAAATTATTATTTCTTTGATATTTTGTTTCTGGCTGTTTCATCCCCCAAAACTATGTAGATCAATACCATATTGCACTTTAAGGAAGCATCTGAACAGCTTCTGCACTGTTTTTCCAGGCAATTAGATCTAGATCTATTTTACTAAAAAACAGCCGTAAATTGACAATGGACTGACCCATTATTAAATAAAGATCCATCCATTTTCTATTGAAGGGTATGGTTCCAATTAATTTCGCACTATGATGATAAACAGTTAAGTTCAGTATTTCCATATATTCCTTGCTTTTTAAGATGTTGCTGGGTGAGGCTCCTTCCTGAATCCCCCCCTTTTACACACACACACACACAAACACACGGATCCTTACATGAAATCCATGGTTAGCAAATAAAAGCTATATTACCCTTTTTATGCTGCATTTATTTAGTTTATTTTGAATTTCTTACTTTGCCCGCATCTCTCCAAATCTTGAGAAGTTGTCCGAGTGTCAAAACGATTGAATCTGGATCAAACGTCGAGTTACTTGGCGTCGAATCTGGATACAAGCTTAAGAATAATGCATCAGAATTAATGTTAACGACAGGTGGTCTTTTCTATTTCGCAGGTAGATTTGCTGCACCCCTGTCTGCAACGGACATCAAGCAAAGACAAGAGCTCTCCGTACCAAAAAACACTAAGAAAAGCAACAACTGGTCGGTGTCGCTGTGGTCTGAATGTGCGAAGCACCGGAATACTTTGTCACAGACAGAGACGGATTTTGGTTCCCCTATTCCTAATTCTATAGAGAATTTTCATTCGATGCAAGAAATGGATTATTGGCTTCAGCGATTCATTTGCGAGATTCGTCGACAAAATGGAGACAATTACCCCCAAACACACTTCAGGGCATTGCTTCTGGGTTGCAAAGACATCTGAGACGAAAGGGGGTGTTCGTGAACTTCTTTAAGTCCGATGACCAAACTTTTGCCGAGTTTCGCAAGACGCTAGATTCTAAAATGAAAGAGCTGACAAATGAAGGCATTGGTGTAGAAGTTAAGCGCGCTGATCCTGTCACCGAGGATGATGAAACAAAGTTTTGGAGTAAAAATGTATTCTCAACGACAACGGCTAAGGGTTTGTCAAATGCCGTCTTCTTTTACAATGGGAAAGTGTTTGGCCTTCGCGGGGGACAAGAACATATCGGTCTACTCGCCGAACAATTCGATTTAGGTTATGATCACGAAAACAAACGACGCTATGTTAAGTTCGTACCTCGAATAAGAAAAAATGCCCAGGGAGGGCTCAAGAGCTCTAAAAGCGCGAAAAATCTCACCACGCCAATCATTCACTATGATACAGATACTGAGAGCTCATGCAGCATTTACAAACTTTATGAGACATATTTGAATTTAATCCCCCGCACTGGATCTTTCTACAGAAAGCCTCTGGACAACTTAAAGTTCAGCGCAGGAAACATCCCTCAACGCGACCTAAAATCTAAGATGAAAACCTTATTTGCAGAATCGGGAATTTCCACGGACAACAGAAATATTTCAAATCATTCTGGCAGAGTCACGCTTTGCACAACACTATTTAACAAACGATTTGGAGAACAAACGGTAATGAACCGGTCTAAGCACACATCCTCAGCAGTACGAGCTTATCAAAGAGAGCAGTTTCCCATGATTGCGGAGGTTTGCAAATCGTTGGAGCCTGTTGAAAACAAACAAATTATGCCCCTAGTAGAATCCAAGCCAGCACCAACATCACACGAATGCACAACCAAAGACTCTTCCAGCGAGTGTGACGACAGTACGATCAAACTGCACATTTCGAAATCAGTAAAAAAACTCATTGTTGTCAAAAGTGATGGCAAAAAGCTCATTCTTGAAATTTAGATTGCAATTTCAGTAACGTTTACTACAAATTTTCTGAATTTTAAGGTTCAGGGCCCCTAATGAGATCGGGTCAAAGTTGGTCATCATCGGTAAGCTCTAAGGGGAGCGATTATCCATTCTCGTCATTTGTCGAATCCTTCCGAACTATCCTCGGAACAATCCGTCAGTTAACGAAAGTGGCCGATCGCTGTACATAAAAGTGCCAATTTTGTCCAACCTCATTAGGGGTTCTCAGCCTTAATTTTGTTTTTGCGCTATTTGTTCGTAACAAGGTTCCAGAAAGAAAAAGAAACAGAAAATAAAATTTGAACGTGTGAGTACTTCTTTAATCCATTACAAACAGACTGGGCTTGCATCATTCACGAAGTTTTTTTACTTCCATGTACATGTACATAGTTTGTCGATTTCCCAGCTGATGTATGACGTAATAATGCCTTTAGCCCCGCCTTAGCGCGAGACGTCCATAACCGTGTTCATAACCTGCTTTATTTCTTCCATACCCGGTACAAAATTGAACGAATATGCGATATATTGGTTCATTTCTCGCTGAAATAGAGCCATTTCATTGGCTGGCAAACTAGGGCGAACGGTAATGTAATATTATCAACTTTTGCTAATTTTTAGATATCTTAAAAATAGACTTGTCACAAAACTTGGTTTGTAAGTGGTCATATCTGCGCGATTTTCTCAACAGAATTAGATAGTAAACAATGCCGATGTTTGTTCAGTGGGGAAAACGTTATTTTTCTCAGTAAACGTGCCTGTGTTTTAACCAACTGCATGTACATCTGTACAGAGTTCCCTCTCCACAACGACATCCAATGGGAGACAAAAATTTTGTGCGTTGTTCTGAGGGAGTCGTTATATGGAGGGACATTGCCTTGCATTTGCAAACAGCTTGAACCCAGATCAGACGCCGCGTAACGCGGCGTCTGATCTGGATTCAAGCTGTTTGGCATTCGTCATTAAAAAAAATCTGTCAAAATGTCCATTATGTAACTTTGAGAAAAACTTTAAGCGGAGGACATTGCAGACGTGAACAGATTGAACACTATTGTCCTGATTTGGGAACTGCGGTCGTTGTATGGAGTGAGTCGTTGTTGAGAGGGCCGTTGTAGAGATGGAGCACTGTATTTCTAACACTTTGTGGCCTGTTCAGACGCGGGGGTAGCCCGACTTCTCACCAGGTGCCTCTCTGTTTGCCACTCATTCTATTGCATTGTAAACTTGGTTTTGTGAAATGTTTTGGTAAATATTAATCGCTTATGAATAACATAATATATATAATTTAATTAAATTTAATACACTCTACATGTTCAAAATTCAAAATCAATATCGTCATTGGCTTGTAATAAAGTGTAACAAATACTTTACCTTTTGATGATAAGCAAATCAATACGGATTGATGGATGGATATATAACAGCTACAGTGGAGAATCTGTTATTCTTTCCCGTTTAAACGCAAACGTACGCAAACGCAAAGCACTAAAACGTAGAAAAGAACATCTTTTGGACAATTCTGATATTTCATGTTTATCATGGTGGCAAACAGTTTGGAGCCTGATCAGACGCCGGGTTACCCGGCGTCTGATCTGGCTCCAAACTGTTTGCACTGGAAATAATAGTTTTAGCGTAAACGCGTTTATTGGGAAAGAATAACAGATTCTCTACTGTAATTAACTAATAGACTTGCTTGCTGCGAATGATGCCGCTATGTTTTGCCGAGGACCTAACTAACACGAAGCTTGCATACCTCTTCATGTGTAAGTTTAAGAGTTTGTAGCCAGATCAGATACCGACAACTGGCCAGACTCAAAACATCTTGCCCAAACGTTTGTCTATATGTTAACAATTTTTATATTTTCCTTATTTTATTGCTGTGAGTGGTTACCAAGGTAACCAAAGTCATTTTATGTTAACAGTGAATGTTTAAATGACAATTAATGACAATGCTAAATTGCAAGCCTGAAAATGAAACTAATTAAAGCAAGAGTGTAATGATTACTGTATTTTGCGTTCAATAAGTCTTGAATTTGGTACGTACTCTTAGTAAATTACGTTATTTTGGCAGGTGTTACTATAGTTATCTACTTATATCTGCATGTTATGTCTTCTATTTTCATTTTATAACACTACAACATCTGGTTTTGTCAATAAAAGCGTGAAACTGGTACATTTTAAGCAATACAGCTCAGTTACATGTACATAGGCAATTATAAAATTGAAAAGATGATAGTTTGGTTGCCATAGTTACCGCCTTAGCAACCCAAATCCTAAAGGTTTTTTTTCTCCAAATAGTAATCAACACATTTCCTGCTTGTTATTTGTGATCATTTCAAGTTAAGCAAGTATTCATAAATTTTCTGTCAGTCCATAAAATATGTAAAAATCATGATTTATTGCTTTCAGTATTTTACCCTAAACTTTGCTCGTGTATGCAGTCAGGTGTACATGTAATGTTCAGTTGAAAACTACAATGTTCTTCTATTGTTAATATGCCATATTTCAACATGCTAATATCGTTTTATCTGAAGTTTTTTCTAAAATGAACTATGAATTTGTTATTCTTAAACACAAAATACACATTGTTTCGGGGGGGGTGGGGGGTGGTCTTGTTGTTTCGTGGTGCCATAGCAACCGTATATCGGAAATAAATTTTGGGTGTATTTTTTCCGTATCATGTATTATACAGTGTAGAGGTACATAAGGTGTAAATTGCATGCAAATCGATGGCCGTGTGTGCCGCAATGTGGCTGATGGTTACAAAATATTGCTTTCAAAACGTGAGCATGTGGCATATTGTAAAAACAAAAACATATATTGGTGTCAGTTTTGTATTACAGCGCCCCCTTTCTACAACGACACCCAATGGGAGACAAAATTTGTGTTTGTTGTTCGGAGGGAATCGTTATAGGGAGAGAAATTGACTTACAATTAGAAACAGCTTGAGTCCAGATCAGACGCCGCGTAACGCGGCGTCTGATCTGGATTCAAGCTGTTTTTTCACTCGTAATTAACTTTTTTTTTCTTCAAAAAGTCCATCATGTAACTTTGAGAAAAAACAGTAGACGACAATTTTAAGCAGACGATATTGCAGCAGTAAAAGCGCTAGGCATAATTGTTCTGTTTAGGAAATTGCTACAAGGGTCGTTGTAAAGAGAGAGTCGTTGTAGGGAGGGCCGTTGTAGAGAGAGAGCACTGTATAAGTGTACATGTATGTCAATTACAGCAGAAAAAGACGTAATTATTTCCCGTTTAAACGCAAACAAAACTCATCGCAATAAATGATCAAACGTAGAATATTGACATTTTTATACAATTCTGACCATTCATATAAATCTGAGTGGCAAACAGTTTGGAGACTGATCAGACGACAGATTACCGGCGTCTGATCGGGGTCCAAACTGTTTGCAATGGAAATAATAGTTTAAGCGTAAACGGGTTTATTGGGAAAGAAAAACGTCTTCTCCAATGTATCTCATTTACACATTTTAAGGGTACTTAATGGGGAAAATCATCGACTACCCTATTGAAAATGAGCTCTCTATATAGTATATAGTTCGACAACAAAAGAACGATATAGCGATAAGTTCTGTGTCTCAGATAATTACTTTTACTATTATGACATATGGTGATGTTATTGTTGACTATATGGTCCGGTTCGACGAAAAATGGTACGCTTTGACGTGGTACATGTACGCTTCAACTATTGTATACACAGTAAAACTTCTCTATTACGACCACTAAATTATGTTAATTATTAGAGTGTCTACGATAGGTGACCGCTTAAAGTAAGGTGCTAGTGAAACAGAAAGCTCCTTTAGGAGCTTTCTGTTTCAATGTCACATTGCTTTAAGCTGTCACCTGTCTATTATACAATCAATTAGTCTTCGTGTTAGTGGTTGTAATAGCGAGTTTTTACTGTATACGTTTTGACTAGAAGCCGATCTTGCTGTTTGATTAATTACGAGCAATATTTGATCTTTATAAAACGAATAAATAATTCAAATGTCTGTCAACACATCAGGTTTTGCTCTAATACATGTACTGATGAGTACATGTATGTGTTTCACAGTGGGGTAGACTGTTTTCTCTCTACCAATAAATGCGTTTTATGCTTAAACTATCATTTCAACCGCAAATACGTTGGAGCCAGATCAGACACCGGGTAACCCGGTGTCTGATAAAGCTCCATACTCTTTGTCATTACGATAAAAATGACTTGTTTACCTTTAAAAAATAAGAAAGTATTATTTTCTGTACTTTTTTGCATCCCGTTTGCGTTTAGTTTCTTAAAACGGACAAACGTAACCTTTTTTTCTACTGTATATTATATATATGTCTAAATCTAAATTACTTGTTAGAACCATCAACTGTTGGCTATAGATGCATTTTAGGTTGTATGTACAAAATGTTGGCGATATTAGTTTAACCCTTTACACGTACATTGTGTCATTGAGGATGGTACAATTTTTATGAATTACAGGCAAGCCTATTTGGTGTTCCGTGCCATGTACAGAGGAGAATCTGTTATTCTTTCCCGTTTAAACGCAAACGTACGCAAAACGCAAAGCATTAACACGTAGAAAAGAGCAACTTTTGGACAATTCTGATAATTCTTGTTTATCTTGGTGGCAAACAGTTTGGAGCCTGATCAGACGCCGGGTTATCCGGCGTCTGATCTGGCTCCAAACTGTTTGCACTGCAAATAATAGTTTTAGCATAAACGCGTTTATTGGGAAAGAATAACAGATTCTCCACTGTAACATGTAACACCTGAAACTTGTCAGACTTCCCGAAACAGGAAGTCTTTTTAAATTGGAACACGTTTCTTCTCCTTCCTCTCTGCTCATTCAACTGATAAGTAAAGACAATGCAGGACAATAAAACTGTTGTCCTGTTTTAAGTTACAACATGTGTTACAGTGGAGAAGTTAGTCTTGTCCGTTTAAACGCATACGAAACGCAAACGTATTGCATTTAAATGTAGAAAATAACGACTTTTTGAAATTTCTCGAATGGCAAACAGTTTGAAGCATGTGCATGTGTGTAAGCCAGTCCGTCCATCTATGTGTACAGGCACCTCATGTCAAGGGCATTTTTCCTATACAGCTAAGGTAATCAGGTATACCAACTGTGATATGTGAGTATTCAGAAGTTTGTTCAGATGGTATATATTTATATCATACATGTATGACACGACAGCTAGGAAAAAAACTAATTAGGTACATTTGTATGTGGTACCTGGGTTGGATTGCAGAGTGTCGGATCCCTTTTTCAGGTCAATTCGACCATGACATTGACTTTTGACCTCAGTGATAGAAAATGCTGTTCCAAGGCATATTTCCTATATCACAACGGCTAAAGATACCAAATTTGGCGTGTGAGTACATGTACATCTTGTTACATTATTGGGGCATTTGTCACAATATACCAGTATTGCAAAATGACAAATAGTTTAGACTCTGGTTTATACAGTGGATAATCTGTTATTTTTCCCGTTTAAACGCAAACGTACGCAAAAACACGCAAACGCAAAGTACTAAAACGTAGAAAAGAACAACTTTTGGACAATTCTGATAATTCTTGTTTGTCTTGGTGGCAAACAGTTTGGAGCCTGATCAGACGCCGGGTTACCCGGCGTCTGATCTGGCTCCAAACTGTTTGCACTGCAAATAATAGTTTTAGCGTAAACACGTTTATTGGGAAAGAATAACGTTTTCTCCACTGTAAGCATGCTCTTCACAGATACACAGTACATGTAACCCATTTATGCCCACGATATCCCATATACATGTATGGGACATAGGGAAACAATGCAGACTCTGATCAGAGTCTACACTGTTAAATGATAGGAATTTCAATATAAAACAAAATGAAAATGAAATTTGGAGCAGTCATCCCTTTGATAAAAAATGGACTAATCCAATATATAACCATGGGATGTTCCACTGGTAATAAATTGGTTAAAGGACGGGTATATGCATCTCGTGGGTTCAATACTAGTACTTAGTATGTTAGAGCTAGATAAATGTGAAGCAGTAAGCCGCAGAAGCTTTCTGCATTACTTTTAATCCTACTTTTATCCCCCCACATCTTTATTAACGACACTGAAGGCTACAACGTTAAGGTCCTACATATACACTGTGGAAGTGCATTGGAAATAAACATCATAAAGGCGAATGTTATTATAATGCTTTAGAATTATGCTATGCCAATGGAATAGTTAAGGTTAAATCAATGTTGTTATACAATGCTTTAGAATAATTCGGTTTCCAAAGTCTACCCTCGGATTTGCATAGCGAATTTTACGGAATTGCTAAACCTTTGTCGAGATGAAAGCATCACTTATACATGTACTGTCTATTAGACCCTTTCGTTGCCATATTTATAGTTCAGAATTCGAGACACTTATCTGTGCGTGTCAAACTGCTTTGATCCCGACCAAACGCCACATAACCCGATGCCTGATTTGGATCTAAAGTGTTTGCATATTATGTTAGAGTTGTCGATTTGGTGACGAGGTAGTTGAACATTGTACAGTGGAGAATCTGTTATTCTTTCCCGTTTAAACGCAAACGTACGCAAACGCAAAGCACTAAAACGTAGAAAAATACAACTTTTGGACAATTCTGATAATTCATGTTTATCTTGGTGACAAACAGTTTGGAGCCTGATCAGACGCCGGGTTACCCGGCGTCTGATCTGGCTCCAAACTGTATGCAACAGAAATAATAGTTTTAGCGTAAACGCGTTTATTGGGAAAGAATAACACATTCTCCACTGTAGTCTGTAACCGTTTTACGGCATTTTCTTTGATTTAGAAAATGTACATTTTTGGATTGGAACTATTTAAGTACCAAACAGTCTGGATCCTAAATGTAACAAGGTACACAGTTATTCAGCGTCCGTTCTGGATACAAACTATTTGCAAATGCAAATGTACTAGCTCTCGATAGTGAATGGTTTAACCCATTTATGTCAAATGGCTTCTTCCATGTTTTATATTGGATGAGTCCATTTTCTATTCAAGTTGTAACTGGTACTTTTCATTTTATTTTTTATAAAAATTCCTGTAAGAAAACCGCACAGACTCAGATCAGACGCCGTATCAAGTGTTGTATAATCTGAGACTGAATTGTTTGCCTATATATAATACTAGTCTAGATACAAATTGACTGTTTCCATGCCTATCTAATGTACACAGTTGTTTTACTGGAAATTAAATTTAAATTATTGATACATGTAACTACTGGCGGAAACTAATACCGTATAGCGAGACTAACAAATTGTGTTTTGTCGTGGAAATGACTTCACCCGCTACCATTCGCGAATTACGATCACTTAATTGTGTTAATTTTTAGGGATTACAACAGGTGACTGTTTAAAGCAAGGTGACAGTAAAACAGAACGCTCCTACAGGAGCTTTCTGTTTTACTACCACCTTTAAGCGTCACCTGTCCTTTATACATCAATTAAGCTTCATTTTAGTGGTCGTAATAGATAGTTTTACTGTATACAGTGTTCCCTCTCTACAACGACCCTCCAAGCAACGACCCCTCCTTACAACGACACTTTCCATTGTTCCCTTAACAAGACTATTACATGTAGTATTATGTCCAACTTATTCACGACTGCAATGCCATTAGCTTAAAATTGTCGTCTGCTGTTTTTATCAAAGTTACATAATGGACATAAAAACTTGATAACGAGTGACAAACAGCTTTAACCTGTTAGTCTGATCTGTGTTCAAACTATTTGTCATCGTCTTTATGCTTCTGTTGTCAAAATGAACAAGTTAATGCTGTAGTTTGAAACGATGGTTTAGCACTTCAAAACAGTTTTTGCCCAGTATGGACTCTAATCAACTTGACATATGATCAGACTGGAATCAACTTGACATCTGATTATTATCAGAGCTGTTTTACACACACTCGTACCTGTACATCTTCATTCAAATATCTAAAAGTCTATACTTGAAAAAATGCAAACCGCGTATTCTAATCAGACGCCATTCATGAAAAGGCAAACATTACTTCTGGATAATGGGGTTAATCTAATTTTGCATCGAAACAAGTATAGTTCTCAAGCTTAACATACACATTGTGCACGTGAGTGCACAATCATCAAACTTAAACCGTCGTCTTTAACCCTTTAACCCGTTTAACGTGTTTCACTGTAATTGTTTCACTTTAGGGCTGATTTAGAACATAATTAAGCGAAATGAAAAATTAAACAACCAGTGCAGATCCTGGCCAGATTTAAGAGTCCTCTGATCTTGGTATACGATGTTTTCAATCTATTTATATACTTTGTTGTACAGAAAGGGTTTTGATTTAGACATTGATGAAAGAGCTTTTTAAGCCATTGCCACATAAATGCGATTTGCACGCCTTTTATGTATTCCTCCCCTGACAAACATTGTTTTATACAGCCAGGACTATGTATCAAAGGAATATGTTCTATATCCTAGAAGACAGTTGCATAAAGCAGACTGAAAGTAAAGCAGAATGAGCATTAATGCGCATTTTGCTTTACTTTCAACCTGCTTTGAGTTGTCACCTGTGTCCAACACTAGAAACAGGCAATAAGGTTATTGGTTAATGAGTTCTCTTATATGGGTACATAGTATACATGAACACCGCTTGCATAGGACAATGTACTCTTCATTTGTACATTGTTTGTATAGAGATCAATTGGTTAAACATGTTGACTGTTGTTCTAAACCTTTACAAATTTCATTACCAGCAACCCCAAGAGAATTCTGACTCTACATTGTAATTACTTATTCATTAAATTTCTTTTGATACTTTATGCACAGTATAATGAGCGTGATTTTGAACGGCGTCATGGTTAAGCGATTTAACAAAAGAATATTTTACAGAGGTTTGAAATCTACGGTATGTCGGTCACGTAAAACTAAAAATTTCAAACCGGAAGTCTCTATAAATAGAACATGAAGTCGAAATTCGATTTCGAACTCGTTAAATCGAACTTACCAGTATTTTGTTAGTTTAAATTCGATAACTCGATCTCGCTTAATCGAACATACCCGTATTTCAAAGTAAAAACGTGACTAAGTCACGTTTTAACTTTGAAATACGGGTATCTTCCAACTAACGCGTGTTCGAATTATCGAGTTCCGACTGTATTTCTTGGTCCCAAACTTCTGGATACTACTGGTCACTCGAAGAAGATGTATATACGAAGCTCTAAAGACATGTAATTTCTTAATGCAGAAAATATCAGTTATGCAAACAGCTTTTATTCTGCATTAAGCAATCGCCTGTCCTTATACGACATCTTCTTTAACTTATTGAATGGCTGCTAAATCTCCTGAACCAGAAACCTCTCTTAAACGAAGCGTTTTGACCTACCCGAGGGAGCTCGGGTCTGAGAGGCTTTACGAGATTAAAAAGTTGTGAAATTGTCCAACGACAATATGAGACACATAAAAATCCATTTTCAAAGTAAGAGCGAGAATCTAAAGTTTTTTGGGGAAATGCGGAGAAATTAAGAAAAAATCGAAGGTTTCGAAAACTTTCGGAGAAATGGCAGCCCTTTCATCTGGATTTTTCAAAAATGGTTTGCACCTAGACTGTAGACCTACTACTAAGGCAACGGAGGAATCACCTTTAGATGTGTAGAATACCGTTTTGTTTTAGACAACTTGTTTATATTTAAAACTATTTTTAAAAAGAAAATTGGTTTAACATGGTTAATACTGGATCTATAGTACTTTTCTGTTAAGCGGAGACGCCGAAACACAATTTGTACTTTCCCAATAAACTCATATATGCTAAAACAATTATTTCTGTTGCAAATTATTTGAAACTTGACGAGAACGCTTGCCACTCACAATGCAAAATACAATTTAAAAGTTTCTTTTTTTTACATTAAGTATATTGTATTTGCGTTTTCTCTCGTTTAAACGGGAAATATCATCGCCTTCTCCACTGTACACCTATCTGATTGGCTAATATCGATAGTCATAATATGGAACATTATAACAACAAGGTGTGTCGGTTCAGCTGGTTACAAAAATACAGCATCACTGACGTCGTGCCTTTATAAACAGTGCAACCGGCTTTTTCATACGGGTAAGTAGTTTTGGTAATATCTTAACCCATTCCCTACAGTGGAGAATCTGTTATTCTTTCCCAATAAACGCGTTTACGCTAAAACTATTATTTGCAGTGCAAACAGTTTGGAGCCAGATCAGACGCCGGGTAACCCGGCGTCTGATTAGGCTCCAAACTGTTTGCCACCAAGATAAACAAGAATTATTAGAATTGTCCAAAAGTTGTTTTTTCTACGTTTTAGTGTGTTGCGTTTGCGTACGTTTGCGTTTAAATGGGAAAGAATAACATATTCTCCACTGAATGAAGTCATATGTTTTAAACAGTTGTCGTCTGCATGCTTTAATTTGTCATCTTTAGATTTAAGGAATTATGACAGCTGAAACAGCGATACGAGTCCTGATCCTGATTAGACACCACGTTACAGTGGAGAAAAAGTTATTGCAAACAGTTTGGAGTTAACATGAATAGTCAAAATTGTTGAAATGTCATCCTTCTTTTTACATGTTAGTAGGTTGCGTTCAAACTGCAAATAATAAAATGTTCTCCACTGTACGTAGCATCTGAACAGAACTCAAAACTGTGTACAAATACCAGTTGTACTCGGTGTAAGACAGTGACAATGCTAACACATTCAACGCTAGCGACGAATATACTCGTCATTTACAAACAATGTACATATAGTATGAGCACACTTACAGTACTGAACCTTATTAAATTAAATTGATAATCGCAAGCGAATTGCCATCGAATTGCCATCGAATCGCGCGCTTCAAAAAACAAATTCTACGTTTGAATATTTTTACGTGAATTTTCCGAAGCGTTTGTGACAAAAATGGAATCGAAAATAATAAGGAAGGCATATTTGCGAACATTTGTGAGATACACCATTCAAGAAAACTTACCCGAGGGTAAAGTAAGTACTTTGAATCGGAAGCGAATTGCCATCGAATTGCCATTGAATTGCAATCGAATCGCAAAAATTGTTAATTTAATAAGACTCAGTACTGTACTCCTAACAGATGGTGTGAATCCTCATCACATGACTTCTTAAGGAGTACTGCAGCAAACGGAATTGCAATAAAACATATTGCGATACTTATTGCAAAACTTGTTAATATTGCAATTCCGTTTGCTACGGATTCCTAAAATCAGGATCTGCACTGTCTGTCATTTTGAAGTATACTGTAAAGATCAACACTAAATATTAAAAAAATGGATCAGAATTAATTGGAAGCTAGAATTGTCCATTTAAAGTTCCAGGGGGTTAGAAAAACGGAAACTAGATATAGTTTAATAAATAAAAGTCAGGCACATAAATAAACACGTACTTATCACTGTAGGAAAATAATCTATGTTAGAAAACATTTCAAAGAAATCATATAATGAGTTTGGTTTGGTGATGGCAAAACATATTAACCCTTTATTATACAGTGGAGAAAGCGTTATTCATTCCCGTTTAAACTCAAACGAAACGCATTTCAATAAAACTTAGAAAAAGATACCCTTTTCGACAACTCTGAGTATTTGTTTTAATCTGAGTTGCAAACGGTTTGGAACCTGATCAGACGCCGGGTTACCCGGCGTCTGATCTGGCTCCAAACTGCTTGCAATGGGAAAAAACGTTTTAACGTAACGTGTTTATTGGGAAAGAATAACGTTTTTCTCCACTGTACCACTCGGCCACCTGGTCATTCCTATACAAGGGTGCTTCAACATTTAATGTTACTTGATCAATAACTTCGGTATAATAAGTGCAAAATGAAAGTATGATATATCATTCTAAAGAGCAATGATTTGCCGACACGGTGGTTAAATGCAAGATAAGGTCACATAATGCGATTATTCACAACATGAACCCAAATGAACCCTATTCCAGGGCACTGGATCTTTTTGTGTATTATTGAGGTAATTTTGATACCATCATGTTTTGCGGCTTTATAATTCGAAAAAGTTTATGAAACTTTTTGTCAAATAACATCAGACAATAATGCACACATAACATAGTTTTATAATTTATAATTATATAAGATATTAGACATATAGCTTATATCTAATGCATTCTGAAAATACCATAAAAAATGAATCTACTGTTATGTACAAAAGTAGTTGGTGAAAGTTCAAATTTATTTTTATGCACCCAAAAGGGGACATTAATTTTTTAAATATCCGTCTGTCCGTCAGTCCAACTGCGCTAACATTTTGGTTATATGGGACTAAGTGACGTAACATAGAACAAAAGAAAACAATAGAGATGTTTATTCCGTTAGTCCATGATGGGTTTATGTGTTTTTTTTTGTTTATATGGCTTCATTATGTATCTTTTCCAACTGTTTTAACAATGGGAAAGTCACATAAACCTAAAAATGTTAGAACGTCCGTCTGTCCGTCTGAATGTCAATCATTCCGTCCAAAAAACTTTAACATTACCAATAAATTACTTACTACTGAATGGAATTATTTCATACATGGATACATACCCTTGATCTTGATCCCTCAATGACATTGACCTTGATGATCTAATTTTCAAAAATCTTCAACATTAGTCATGGCTTCCTTATTGGTCAACAGGTTTACGTACTTCATACTTACAGACACACCACCCCTTGTGACAAGACCTTTCAGTTGATATATACTTATTTGACCTGGACCATAGTAACCTAGACCTTTAGAATTAAATTTGACGGAAAAGTTTAACAGTGCTCATAACTTCCTTATATTGTAGCATAGTCCGATGTTTTAATCCACTTCGCGTTGTGTAACCCAGGTTCATGGATCTGCTCTATAACAAGGCAAACGTTTCTGTCTACTTTTTATTTCCTTAAGTGTTCCCGAGGCACGGTCTCTATAAACCAACATATCTAACTTCACCCCATACATATCTTCAAACCCTGTTCTAAACGTTTCCCCACATCTTGCCACAGTTCTCTCTCCAAATCCAACTTACTCTCTCGCAGAGCGCGCAGGCTCTTTCTAAACAGTCTGTCAGAGCTACGTAAGCACATTCAAGCCACGTCCTAGCAACGTAACCAGGCGCAGTCTTACGGTCTCTGGCTCCCTAGTATGGGAATATATCCGAGCCGATCGCCATATATATAATTAAGCAAAGCGATTGACGTAACATCCGTTGTTATGCAATTTGCATAACGGAAGCGTGGGATGACATGAAGTTGCCTTTTCCGGGATAAGGGGAGTTACCAAAGTCTTACTAATCAGTGACGTAGTTTGACCTTTCGTAATACCCCGCACGTTCAAGAAGGCGTGACGTAGATTGAGTAATATTGAAATATTTTAACATTATGCTAAAATAACCGCTGAACAGATAAGATGTTTCTCCAGCATTTTCTGTCTGCTGCTATAAAGTAACTACGTTACAATATAAATTATTTTCTAATATATCAAATAATAGGTTAAGGCATCAGTTCGGGGGCATTATCATCTTATACGTGTAGTGACAGTTCTTGTTTATATTAAACCAGGCTCTAATTGTAGCAATTGAAGTATGTATTTATGTTTTAAAATTAAAATCTAGTTAATATTGCTAAAGCATGTCATTAAAAATGTAAAATAATGCATAAAACATGCTTGCTATTACATTTTTCTTTATTTAAATATTGCTAAAGATAAAGTTTAACTTACGACCATTTTCGTCGTACGACGTTTCGAAGACGGCACCTGGGCTCTGAGCAATTCTGCTTACCCGCTTGCTGGAAGATGTCATTATAGATATAGATGTCGTTATAGATTTACAAGGATGCCCTCAAGACACTTTTTTACCACACAGAAGAACACGGTTATACAAAACAGCAAATATTTTGGACTCCGATGCGACGCCACATAATGCGGTGTCTTACAGTGGATAATCTGTTATTCTTTCCCGTTTAAACGCAAACGTACGCAAACGCAAAGCACTAAAACGTAGAAAAGAACAACTTTTGGACAATTCTGATAATTCTTGCTTATCTTGGTGGCAAACAGTTTGGAGCCTGATCAGACGCCGGGTAACCCGGCGTCTGATCTGGCTCCAAACTGTTTGCATTGCAAATAATAGTTTTAGCGTTTTATTGGGAAAGAATAACAGATTCTCCACTGTACCATCTTCTTTAACCCTTTCATGATCGAATTATTCGTGATATTTTACCCCTTCACCGTTTTATTGCGTCTGCTTCAATTTTGTTGTATTCAATGTCGTTTCAAATGTAAAAAATAAGGCAGTATGACTAAAGAAATTTCAAAACGAGTGTAAAACAGTTTGAATCCTGATCAGACGCCGCGTTATGCGGCGTCTGACCAGGATCAAAACGGTTTGCAATCGCACTTTCAAGCGTCATTGAG
Organism: Gari tellinella; assembly: GCA_922989275.2. NCBI lineage: Eukaryota > Metazoa > Mollusca > Bivalvia > Cardiida > Psammobiidae > Gari > Gari tellinella. The sequence goes on from OV277866.1 coordinate 57,496,758, forward strand.
AGCGAAAGGGTTAATAATAGACACTAGGTTTAATAATAGACAACTGGTGCCGAAGAGAACATGCTGAAAATGACGCTCTTTCAAAATGGAAAGAATTAATTTTTGATATTATAGATACCCGGATTTCGTTCTATTTATCCAATAATCATATTTTACCACCTAAACCTAAATTTAACATTCGCCACTTAAAGAAGGGCATACAAGACTTTCATTCCAAGTATGTACTCGTTCCTGCAGACAAAGCATCCAATAATGTGATAATTGTATGACGATTACATTATGTTGATACTTTAAACCAGGAACTTGTGAATACCAATTCCTATACAACGACTAATTTAACGGAGCGTAATGTAGTATCTGATCATCTTGATACTTGTAAACAATTAAAAGCTGACGTCATCATTACATGTCATAAACTTCCTACTATGTACTGGATACCAAAACTCCACAAAACACCATATAAGTCTCGTTTTATTGCTAATTCAAGTGCATGTACTACTACTAAGCTTTCCAAACTTTTGACATCGTCTTTAATTAAAATTAAAGAACATGTTCAAAGGTATTGTGACAAGACTTACGAAAATTCTGGACTTAATCTGTTTTGGTCTATCAAAAACTCGAATGAAATTTTGACGAAGCTTGAACATAGAAAATACCAAGCTTGCACTATTAGTACTTATGACTTTTCAACACTATATACTACCTTACCTCATAATTTAATAAAAGCTAAACTTATACAACTTATTGAAAAGACTTTTGCCAGAGAAAGGAAACTATTTCTGGCGTGTAATACTGATCGTGCATTTTTTACAAATGACACGGTTAAGCATTACACTATGTGGACTTGCACCGATGTCTGTAAATCACTATCATTTCTTCTGGATAATTTTTATGTACGTTTTGGGAGTACCATATACCGCCAAGTGATTGGTATCCCTATGGGTACAAACTGTGCGCCCCTTGTCGCAGACCTATTTTTGTACTGTTATGAGAGGGACTTTATGCTAAGTCTAAAACCTGATACACGGGCAGATATGATCGAAGCCTTTAATAACACATCGCGCTATCTAGATGATATTTTTAATATAGACAACCCATTTTTTGATACGTTGTTTCCTTTTATTTACCCAAAAGAATTACGCCTTAATAAAACAAACGAGTCAAATTTATCGGCACCATTTTTAGATGTGGATCTTTTAATAAATAACGGAATTGTTTCTTCTAAGATTTACGATAAACGAGATGATTTTGATTTTAGTATTGTAAATTATCCTCATCTAGATGGCGATGTTCCCCGTTCTACATCTTACGGGGTTTATATTTCACAACTTATTCGTTTTGCTAGGGCTTGTACCTCTGTTGAGGACTTCCACATTCGTAATAAAACTATTACTGAAAAGCTTCTTAAACAGGGGTACAGATTTCATAAACTTCGTAAAACATTTTCTAAATTCTTTTATAGAAATCTTCCTCTCATTAACAAGTATAAATGTAACTTAAAGTCTTTTCTGCGGCAAGGTATTTCACATCCGGAGTTTTATGGTGATGTGATTTACAGACTTCGTAAGATTCTTGGACATATGTATTTTCAAAACCTATTTGTTAAACGTATCAAAAAAGATTATGATCCAACTATATTGCTGCGCACTTCACGTTTGGTTATCGATCAATCTACAATTGATAACTATGCTTTCCTCTTTGGTTGTGCGACGACAGACAGGGCTTAGCACTACATGATGATGTATCTCTAAAGCCGTCCTTAACCGGGAGAGTTATGTCGGATTTTCGTGCTTTGTTTTTTCTCTCCCTCTCTGTCGTACCCTGAACCCTTCCATGTCTTACAGTTACTCGTGACTACAGACTAGTCGCTTGAGTACAATTTGACCGTTGCCATAGTGGGTTATTTTTAACACGGGCTTGAATGTTTAATTCTTTCCCGTGTTACTAATAATCTTGTCATAGAATTTTGTTAGATGTTTTACATATATTTACTTACTGTGCTGGCGGTCTTTTTTATTGTAAGGTTGTGGAACAGGGTTTATATTTTATGTACACTGTTCGTCTTTATAGGTGAATATAGGAGATAAGTGTGAGGTTGGGCGCCCCTAAACCCAGGTTTAACCCCCCAGTGGTTGTTAATGGTTAATTTATAATTAATTATTGATTGCTGCTGACCGTACCAAGGCGGGCTCCTATGTTCACTTTGCTTTATGTTTGTCTTGCGTATTGTTTTCTGTTTGGTGTGTGGGATTGCGTGTGTGTGTGTGTGCGTGTGTATGTGTGTGTTTGTTATGGTATGGCTGTGTGTGTGTTCTGCTTTAGAGGTGGGTGTATTGTTTGTGTTGCGTTTCCTGCTTGAGTCTTCTTTCGTATTAACTTTAAACAGGTTATATATTTTAAACGCTTAGGAACAAACTATCTTACAACAGATTGTAGGCGATCAATATGTACGTATAATAGAACCAATTCGTACATGTATACCGGTAGAGTGAGATCGGAGGAGTCGTTTCCCTTCATGACAATAACAACAGAATAAGCGGATCCTCCCTTCACTAATAGCAATGAAAGAATGAATCACTTTATATTTAACTTTGTCATTGCCATGGGCGACTTAACACATTACCCTAAATACTCACTGTATCTGTTTTATATTTTAGAAGATGTTAGCTTAAAGCAAGCTGAAAGTAAAGTAGAATGCGCCTAGTGTCTACTAAAAAGGATTTAAGCAAACAGCGTATACCCTGAAAAGACGCCGCTCTACTTTGCTATACGGACAAGCAATGCAGTGACTTTTGATCACCCTTGTATATCTTTCATAAAATACTACAGCAAGGTCGTAAGGAGATTATTACAATATCCTGGCTAAAATGAGTTTATTTATACGTTGTAAAAGGAATTTAGTGTCCGCAAGGGAGACTTCAGTGTATCACATTTCCTATGCCATATATACCTTTGCAATACCGCACGTTAAATAGGATTTCGCTTTGTTTTTGTTTCAGAAAAAATATGCAGAACATTCTCAATGGCAAACTTTTTATGGTAATCATAACTTACATCCACGGTAAGTGAGATTATAGACCTGGCCCAGCGCTTATAAAGCGCTTGAGTTGAGTCTGAGTTTGTTCTCAAACATTTGATTGGTCAGATTTGAGCCTAGGCTGATTTAATACTCAACTCAAATGCTTTATAAGCATGGGCTCACGCCGTTTGCACATCAAACTTAACCCTTTCCCCCCAAAAACCTCAAATGGACAAATGTTACTTTCATTTTAGTCTAGCCCATTTTTGACTACTTAGGGTTGATTTTAACAATACATGTCAAAATGACAAAATGTGTAGACCCTAATCAGAGGGCTCCTTACGAAACCTTCTGATCAGGGTCTACACTGTTTGCATAGAACAAGCGTACTCCCCGTATGTACGCTGTTGGCAAATGACGCATATATATTCAATCAATCAATCAACAAATGAAGCAAATGATCGTAAAAGCAAAGCAGAAATAAACATGCATACAAACATACAATGTACAAGACAAATAGGTAAATAACATGTGTGTATGGTAGAGTAATAACTATCTGTAACAACAATAAAGCGCCAGAAAAAGAGACAAATAAAGAGCAATGGTTGAATGGTATTTATCGTCATACATGTACAGTTGTGGACACATGCCGGTAATCAGTTTGGTTCCAGATCAGTCGCCGGGTAACCCGGAGTCTAACTTTGCCTCAAACAGTTTTCCAATTACAATCAGATTTACAAAAAAATCAATCACCATTTTTTAGAAATTAAACACCGCCAAATATGAGTACAGTGGCGAAAACGTTATTCTTTCCCAATAAACACGTTTACGCTAAAACTATTATTCCATTGCAAACAGTTTGGAGCCAGATCATACGCCGGGTAACCCGGTGTCTGATCAGGCTCCAAACTGTTTGCCACTCAGATTAAAATACATAGTCAAAGTTGTCGAAAAGTTATCTTTTTGTACGTTTTATTGCGATGTGTTTGCGTTTCGTTTACGTTTAAACGGGAAAGAATAACACTTTCTCCACTGTAATACATGTATAACGCATTTACCACTCTGTTAAGGATATTTTGTCTCAGAAAGGGTAAAATGTTTATCGGGTATGTTTTAGAAGTACATGTATTGTTAATGTATCAGCGATTTTTGTTTTCAGGTTCCTTTTCACTAAATCCTATAAACAAGCAGGTCAAACTCGTTCTGTACGAAGAGGGCAAATCCTTTGACGATGCTCAAGGGGTTTGCAAGGCTACTAACGGCCAATTATTTACAGAAGATACAACCGAGAAATGGAATGCATTATTAAATTTAGTGACCTATGAGTAAGTACTGTACATGTACAGTGGAGAATCTGTTATTCTTTCCCGTTTAAACGCAAACGTACGCAAACGCAAAGCACTAAAACGTAAAAAAGAACAACGTTTGGACAATTCTGATAATTCTTGTTTATCTTGATGGCAAACAGTTTAGAGCCTGATCAGACGCCGGGTTACCCGGCGTCTGATCTGGCTCCAAACTGTTTGCACTGCAAATAATAATTTTAGCGTAAACGCGTTTATTGGGAAAGAATAACAGATTCTCCACTGTACCCACATTAAGAATCTCATATAGGGGGAAAATGTTAGGATCATTTCCCGGAATATGGTGTTTACATATTTACTGCCTTTCCTCAAGCACAATAGATCTAGTTGATTGCAGTACAGTTTTGACCCGGGTCAGATGCCGCGTAACGCCTGATCAGGTTCCAAACAGTTTTGCACTTAATTTTATATTACTTACGTCAAAAACCCTAAATTCTAAATTTGAGAAATAACAGCACTTACAACAGACGACGATGATTTACAAATTGATGACGCCATGGCATTGAATTGTTTAAAATGTTATTCATTCCGAAATTCGCGTCTGTGCCAAACATCTATGTCCATTTAAACATTTTTAGGCCTGGTCCAAGGTTATAAAGATTTTCGGTTGAGTCTTAAGTCGTCCTCAGGCATTTGATTGGTCAGATTTGAGCCTAGGCTAAAATCTGACCAATCAAATGCTTGGGAACACACTCAGACTCAGCTCAAACGCTTTATAACATTGGAGCCCTGGCATATATCGGATAACCCGCCATTTGGCCATGTATCACACGGTTTTCTATCCAGACAAGTCGTCAGAATTGTTAAAACTTTGTCATTGTCTACATTTTATTGCATTACGTTTGAATTTTGTTTCGACATCAAGAATAAAGTCTTCTTCAAACTGCAACTCCAATTTTTACCGTCGATAATCGTTTTCCGATTACTATTGACAGGCACTGTCAGGAAACAGTGTGTTTTGCTAAAAGAGATTGTCAAATATGAGCAAGTTATACGGAGAATATTTGGTTCCTAGCTTTGAATGAGACATGTTATCTGGCAAAGGGGATGAACATATCAGGTGAGCCGAAGGCGAGTCTGATATTTTCAGAAGCCGAGCCAGATAACCTTTCTCATCCAAAGCAAAGAACAAAACATTTAATTTATCCTTGTCACGGCATCAATATAACTATATGGGTTTTTTTCATACATGTTACACGAGACAAAACATCTCACAGATCACCGACGTTATGTATTGCATGCGTCGATAGCGATCTTTATAACAAGCGTTTATTTCAAAATGAAGAAATAAAACTATCCTCAGACTGCTAACCGCAACTGAAGCAAACAGTTTGTATCGTGATCAGGAGCCGAGTTTGATCAGGACCCAAGCAGTTTGAGGCTCATATCGCCAAGTTGTAAGTTTTATAGTCAAACATTTTTTAATATACTTTATTGGCAGACAATTACTTTGAAGTTGACAATTTCTCAATAGTTACTCATAAAAAGTAATCTCTAAACAACTATATGTAAAATGATCGTAGTCGAAAAATTAACAGCTATAATTCTTTTTTATTTTTCTTTCTATAGAATAATCTAGAAAATGTTTTAATTTCGATTGCAAAAAGTTGCAATCCGTGAAGATTAATTTATTGGTAGGGCTTAATTTTTTATAGCCCATAAACGTGAACTAGAAAAATGCATAGCTATGAAAATATAAGAAAGAGGATACCTTTGAACAAATTGAAAACAGCAGTTACCATGTTTAACTCATTCGCACTGAAACGTTTAATTGACAATTCTAATTTGAAATTAGCTCTAGTAGAGTGTTTACTATAAAGGGTATTTTTCGTAATACATAAAAGGATAAACAGTGTATTCTAATACATGTATGGACCTACATTGTTTACATTAAATGTATTTTAAAGTTTTGACCTACGACCGATTTGTCGTGCGAAGTTTTATGAAACGGTCCCCTGGTCTGTAGTATCATTCTAAGACAATATCGTTTATACACTAAATGGCTGGGGTGAATCGGACTTGCTTTGTTTTTTTTCTAACATAAGTTATAGATATTGTAGATAGACAGTAAAAAATATGTACATGCAGAAAATGTTTTGTGTGACGCTGTATTATGTACAAGTCAGAGATAAAGTAAAAACAATTCAGAATTTAATTTACGCCTTTTGAAATAACAGGGGAGCAGTTTTTTCTACATATATTTATTTAAACATTTTACTGCCGTTACCTCCACTGCATTAATTAATTGGACAATTTTAATCTGCTTTTTTTCTTAAATTTATATTTCAGACAATTTAAATGCAGAAATGTAGATATATGAACCAAACAGTTTATATCCTGATTAATCGCTGTTAGGCAGCGAAGGCATAAAATATATTACCGACAAGCATTTCTTTTACAACCCAAAAGGCTGATTTTATTTAAGGAGCCATTTTTGGGTTGGGCGTTATTACGATACAAAAACACAAGACCACGGGTTTGCGTACGGCCAACTACTTTCGAAGTGCAAAGATATCAAATGCCAAGTCCGACACAACCCGGATGACTTTCACTATCACGATGAAGATTGCACGAAAAAGAAACCATTTCTCTGTGAGAGCACACGAGGTAATGGCGTAATAAGTTACAATTCTCTTTCTCTCTCCCTCCTCTCTGTATCTCTCTCTCTTTCTCTTTCTCTCTCTCTCTCTTGCTCTCTGTCTCTCTCTCTTTCTCTTTCTCTCTCTATCTCTCTCTCTCTCTCTGTGTCTCTCTCGGCGCCTGATCAGGATCCTTACTGTTTGCAACCGCGATTTTAAACGTCATTGAGATTGAAAGGGTTAAGATGAAATATATAGGTTTTTTGAACAACTCTACTGTTGCATTGTTGGTCTGAGACCACAAACCAATGCACATATCAAACAGTGCAGACCCAGACCCAGATTAGATGTCTTCTTTAGGAGCCCTCTGATCAGGATCTTCACTGTTTGCATATGTAATCAGTTGTATATCTACAGAGGGTTGTAGGTTAAAAGGGTAAACATTACTATGAACAGTTTTGCGCCAGATCAGACGGCTGTTGAGCTAGTCCCAAAACTGTCTGCCATACATGTACAATTGCATTTTAACAAACCATCTATATAGCAACAAAGATCATTATTCTGTTGCTTTGTGTTTGTGCTCAATTACATTTACTCCTTCACGCCATAGATATGCAATATTTACGCCTTTAATTTATTCCTCTACTTAAGAAATAGATCCGTTTCATACAGTCACGAATATGGACCTTAAGAAATATTTCCTACTCTAGCAGATGGTAGCTAAAAGCAGACTGAAAGTAAAACAGAATGTTTCTTCAGGAGCATTCTACTTTACTTTAAGCAAGCTTTAAGCCATCGCCCGTCTGCATAATTTGAAACAAGTTATGTGTAAAGTGGTAAACTGTCCTACATGTATCTTCACGTAATTCATTTTTTGCAGATGCGTGCACATACGGTACTGGACAGGGCAAGCTCAGTATTAACGAAAACCTTGGACTAACTACAGACGATATAGACGCCTGCAGACTGTCTTGTAATACGCGAACTCAAAATAACAAGAATTGTTGGGCCCTGTACTGGAGCGCACGTTCACCTTACTCCAACTGTGTACTGTACTTTGTAGACGATCCGTTCCAATTTCAAGTAGCTGATTGGTCGCTCAGTGGGCAACAGCAGTCTGACGGTGATCACGTGCTTCTGATAAAACAATGCTATAGCTGTAAGTATAGTCTAAACTCGAACTCGCTTGACTAATTACAGTACAACCTCCCTATTACGACCATTAAAACGAAGGCTAATTGGTTGTATAATAGACAGGTGACAGCTTAAAGCAAGGTGTCAGTGAAACAGAAAGCTCCTTTAGGAGCTTTCTGTTTCACTGTCACATTGCTTCAAGCGGTCACCTATCGTAAACGCCCTAATAATTAACATAATTTAGTGGTCGTGATAAAGAGGTTTTACTGTACTCTATAATAGGTACACATTTTTGCGCCTTTTGATATATTCCTTCGCTAAAGAAAATCGTTCAACTTTCTTCAGTTGTGAATATACATTATAATCAAAGTACTGTAGTACTGCAGGCTCGGACTTTCAGTTTAATGTAGAATAAAGTAATGCAGAAAGCTAATTATGGAGTTTCTGCATTACCATTGCCATGCATTAGGCAGAAATCTGCTGACTACTAGGTGAATGTTTATTACAAGGGAGTAAATACGGTGTTTAAATCACCACAGGTACAGACTCAGGATCCTGAGTTTAACTCAGTGCTGCTACACGGTTTATCTGATAGTGACGTATCCAGCAACTGAAGCTCCGTTAGATAGCATATGTAAACCCCGTATGACAGGATTTGTTTGTAGGGGGAGCAAGACTCGCACCAATTTTTTTCTTAAGGATTCGATATAGGCTCTCCGAGCCAAAAAATGGTTTCTATATCATAGCAGGTGGTAGTTTAAAGCAGGCTATTTCGATCTCCTAATGGATCCATCTGATCAGTGTCTGCGCTGTTTGAAATTTTGCAATAAATTGAAAAAAGCCCCAAAACAGACTATACAATTTTGGAATCTGGAATTGTTGATTTGCAGGTTCCTGAGTATATGGGTTAAAAGCCAGTCTACTGTTATCTAAAATTTAAAACATTTCCTGGCTTACTTTCGGTGCAAAATCATGATTTTCATGCATACCTGTATATCTGTAAATCATTGAAAGGTCTTATGTGAGGTCCACACCTTATATTTGATAGCTTGGTTAGTAAAACCCATCTGAAAACCCCATTGAGTGTGCGTATGTCTGGGTTTCTCTAGACAACATGCGATTGGTGACATTGGCTATGCACAACTTGCTTCTGCTTTACAGCTACTTTCACGCCTATCAAGAGCAATGGGGGAGGGGGAGTCCATCAAAGGACTGAGGAAATGTCGTTAACACAAATGTAAAACATCTATCTTCTACTCTACTGGCGATAGAATTTCAATCCATTCAACATTTATGAAACACAAATGTAACATTTTAATTCAGTCGAGTCGGTTTCAAAAATAGTTATAGAATCAAACACGACTTTTGGTAAAGACGGGTGATTCTATACCCGAGGTTGGTCTTTTCCCAGTCGGTAACGAACTTAAGCGAGTTTCCGACAGGAACAGACCAACCGAAGGTATATATAATCTCCTGTTTTACCAAAAGCCGTGCTTGATTATTTTTCTCGCTTATAATTACCCTAAAAACGAGTAAATTAACGAAATTGTAAAGATCTACTTTTCAGTATCACACGTTCCATATCCAATACAATTTAAAGGTCACACTAATTTAGCTTGGCTTTGAAAGTTATGTCTACACACGTTTTAAGAGAAACTTTAGACCACAATTAAGAAATACAAACGGTTTTTATTTAATTCATTTGATTTCGTAGAGTAAAATTTATCAAAAAGACAATATACGTTAAACTATGAAGCCATAACAACAACCGACGTCAATGACGTCATGTAAGAACGTGACGTTACGCATTAACTCGATCATGTGAGAAAATCGACAACAACAAAATAAATCGCTGTTTAAACAGCAGATCATTGTACAGTCGATCTCCTCGGACAAGCGTAGAGTCTACTGTAAAATTCTCATTTCATTCTGTGAAAGTAGCATGTGGTCCATCTAAAGTTTAAGTTTAAGGGTATTTCTGTAAGAGTTATCTCCCTTTCCCTTGTTTTCATTCCAATTGCGCGGATGGGTACATTACCAGACAAGGTTAACAGTAAGGCTATTTATAGTAACAAAATGTTATCTAACACCCTGAAAAGCGAGAATAATACCACCAAACTGCGATATCTCGAGATGGCTTAGTTGAAACCTAACATTATCTTAAATTCAATTAGCGTTTTGGTCACTAGAAAAGTAGAACAATCTCATGGTGGTGTGCATGAGACGTTTTCCAACCCGCTTCCCTACCCGCTTCTCACGTGGTTAAATGACGTGACGTGACGTTATTCATTCATACGTTACTTTTTTGAAATTTCTTAGTACGTTATTCCTATAGCCAGAAAAGACCATATACATTTAGCCAGTCATGTTACTGTAATTTCCTCACTTTTCTGTCTTGTTTCGTGTAATGTTTGTTCTTTGCCAGATGGTGGATCGGTAAATAAGTATTGTGTGTGCGAATTCTCTGCTGTACGTAAATTTTATGTAGGGTATTAGATCATTGTAAAAGTCGCGATAAACCTTATTCGGTCGATAAACTGCATCCGATTAGGAAATAAGTATGGAACATTTGATTACCTTTCTGATGAATTTCTTTAAACCTGGTCATGTTAAAATCGACATAATCTATATTCTACGGTTCTTTAACAACGGTAGAACATAGATTATTTCTAAGTATAACTTGGGCGAGCCATGTTTTTACTTTGAAATAATAGCATATCCGACTTAAGAGAGGTACAAGTTATAAATCTTACTTGTAGAAATAAGAGAATATTCGATTTGATCATGTACGTTGTTTATATTATCTCTAGATGAAGAAACAAACACCATTCCACAAAGTTCCAACGGCCAAAGTGGTGCAAATACAAAATGTACTATATATGACACAACTACTACCACATCAACTACTACAACAACCACCCCGACTACCACAACAACTACCCCGACCACCACTACAACCACCCCGACTACCACTACAACAACCCCGACTACCACTACAACTATACCGACTACCACTTCAACCACACCGACCACCACCTCAACCACCACTACAACAACCCCGAAAACCTCAACAACCACCCCGACAACCTCTACCACTACAACATCCTCAACTACCACTTCAACAACCTCAACTACCACTTCAACTACCACTTCTACTACCCCAACCACAACCACTACCACAACTACGCCAACTACCACCACAACTCCAACCACCACTACAGCTACTCCTACCACAACAACTACATCAACGACAACAACTAGTTCAACCACCACACTTACATCATCTTCAACTCCAAGACGAAAACTTTGCAGCTGCTCTAAACTTCAAAAAATGCTGAGTCGTATGGTTGTTAGTGAGGAGTTTGTTAATCTGACGACTGAAGAAAAGGTTGATGCGTTACAGCTACGATTAAAACGGAACAAAGATGACCTCTCCTCAATCAAACGGAAGAAGAACAGTATCATGGACGACCGAATCGAACCTAAAATAATTGGCATTGCCGGACTAACATTAGTTGGATCCATCTTGCTGTCATTCACCTGTATCGATGCAGTACCAGTTGTGGGCTTTATACTGGACCTTTTCAAATTTGTGTACAGTGCAGTTTGTTACAAGAAGGGTTCCACATAAAGGGAGTATATTGCAAAAATAATTTTGTATGCGTGCTCAAACCCCTGTGGCGTGGTGCTCATCGGGACTATTCTACAGTAGAGAAAACGTTATTCTTTCCCAGTAAACGCGTTTACGCTAAAACTATTATTTCTATTGCAAACAATTTGGAGCCAGATCAGACGCCGGGTAACCCGGCGTCTGATCAGGCTCCAAACTGTTTGCCAACTGGATAAACATGAATTATCAGAATTGTCCAAATGTTGCGTTTATCTACGCTTTAGTGTTTTGCGTTTGCGTTTCGTTTCGTTTAAACGGGAAAGAATAACGTTTTCTCCACTGTAATGAGTAGACTTACCGTGACCACAGTCTATGGTTTGATGATAAAGCACTAATCGTTGAAAATACCTTGTTTACTTGCTATTGTCTGCGGACATGACCAAGGGCGTCATCAAATTATAGCAACATGATTGGGCAGTAAGAAAACGAATTTATCATTAATACATACATTATAGTCATACCATGATAAATTCTTATTGCAGTGCAAACAGTGTAGACCAACCGCCATGTCGTCGTGGTTTTTTCTATCTTCAAACAAGTTTGTAACAGGTTTACAGCTTAATGCAGGATATGATAAGACAGAATGCTCCCTTTTGGAACCTACTAATATATCCTGCATTAAGTAGGTGCATGTCCTCTTGAAGTCAACCCTCTTTTCGAAATAGTGTCCGGTTTAGAGAAACTACACTTTTTGGGTGTTCAATTGTCTGTTCAATAGACTTTTATCTAACAGGGGCCCGTTTCATAAAACTTCGTACGACAAAAACGGTCGTAAGTCAAAACATTTAAATACATTTAATTTTTTATGTCTCTATTTAAATCTGTCTTGTGACATCTCTTTGGAATCGTTTTGAAAAGACGATTCAAAAGAGTTGTCACAAGACATGATTAGAAGTAGACATAAATAATTATTGAGACTTTTATAATCTGACTTACAACAACATCCTTGGTTTGCAAGTGAAGACCAATTTCAGAGGACGTTACTGAGGTGACATCTATGTTTGGTCTACACTGTTATGTAATGCAATAACCTGGTTTCGCGTATAACACGGCTCATTGTTGTAACCCTACATTACCGGAACATGATTTCCGAGTTATATTTCATTTGGTTTCTACGTAGATGTTTATTATGTAAAATCGTCGACTCGATTAGAACTCTTCACTTGATTAGCTCAATTCAATTTCTAACAAGTTAGATCCAGTTTAGACGCCAGATTACTCGGTATCTGATCAGAAAACACTTTTATTAAATCTTTTCACATTAATAAATCATAGAAACGTACATGTATGTGAGTGTGACACTCATCATGATATTACAGTCGTACTTCGATGTCTCGGTTTCTGTTAAGTCGAACTACCCGTATTTCAAATTTAAAACGTGGCAAAGCCACGTTTTAACTTTGACATATGGGTATGTTCGACTTAACCGAGCATGACATAATGCAGTTGATGTGTCCAAATATCGGATAGTTCGAGTTAAGCTAGTTCGAGATATGGAAGTTCGACTTAATGTCAATCTTCTCCACTGTATCGTGCGGACACTTTGTGTCTTTCTGCTCCGCCGCCACACGTGATACATGTAACCGAGTACCCACTCGGACATCTAAACTTCAAGTTTTCACGCAGTCGAATTTTCAACCTCAGATCTTCATGATTTGCAAAATTGCAAGATTTCTACTTCAAATGTTCAAAATTTCCCGATTTTTCTCGATTTTTCAATTGTACCATTTCTCTTTAAATGTCAAACTTTCCCAGTTTCTCGATTTTTCAATTGCAAGATTTCTCTTTCAAACTTCCCAACTTTCGAATGTCAATGTTTCTTCAAAATTTTCCGATTTTACAATTTTTCGAGTTCTCGATTGTGCATTGTGGGAACTGTTGAAGTGGAAATGTCATCGCGGGTATTTCGTAGTTGACACAAACACATGGGGCCAACTACGTGTTTAACAAAAATGTTTTGCTAGGATTGTATTCCTACGCAGTCAGTGTATAGGCAAAAACAGGAATGCAACTCTGCTGTAATACCTGTATGAGATGTCGTAGCGAAACATTTGATTATACATGTAATACCTAGTTGGCCCCAAGTGATAAACGTTCTGTCGGTCGACTAATGAGTATACTTATAGAAATACGGGTACTACTTGAGTTCCAGTTTAACAAATGTTAGAGGAATATGTTAGATACTTTAGCAATCCAAAGGCTACCTTGTTACAAGGTTGAAAATTGATTTATTACAACACGTTTCAATCAACTCTAATATTAATCATAGCATATATATTCTAATCCATTTCCAGTTGCCAATGCATACTTATCCCCGTCACTACATTGGCAAGAGTGCAATTGCATTTGCAGACAGTTTGGATCCTACAGTGGAGAATATGTTATTCTTTCCCGTTTAAACGCAAACGTACGCAAACGCAATGCACTAAAATGTAGAAAAGAACAATTTTTAGACAATTCTGATAATTCATGTTTATCTTGGTGGCAAACAGTTTGGAGCCTGATCAGACGCCGGGTTACATGTACCCAGCGTCTGATCTGGCTCCAAACTGTTTGTATTGTAAATACATGTAATAGTTTTAGCGTAAACGCGTTTATTGGGAAAGAATAACGTTTTCTCCACTGTAATCAGAAGTCGTGTAATTCAGTGTCTGATTATGATCCAAAATATTCAGTACTCAACGTAATGATTATTCAGTCATACTATTTAACTCTGTCAGTGCCAAATTAATCGTGAGGTTTTTTACCCCTTCACCGCCATTTTGTCGTCTGCTTCAATATTGTTGTCTGTAAGCCCGTTACAAAGATTGATTTAAGGTAGTATGAAATTTCGGTACGAGTGTCAAGAAGTTTGGATCCCAGCTACGCGGCGTCTGATATGGATCCAAATTGTTTGAAAAGTCAGCAGTATGAGACTTCTACGATGAAAGGGTTGGCTATACTACAGTGAAACCCCTCTTAACCGGATATGTGGGGGAACAACAAAAACATCCGGTTTAGAGGGGTTTCCGGTTTAGAGGGTTTTTAAACCCATAGCTTGTTTCTAGCATGGAAGGTCGCTGACCACTTAAAGCAGGTTGAAAGTGAAGCAGAATGCGCCTTAAGGCGCATTCTGCTTTACTTTCAACTTGCTTTAAGCTATCATCTGATAGGATATAACAAATATTTCTGATGATATATGTTCATGAATGTATTTTGTTCAGTGAAGGAATAAATCAAAGGCGTAAAAATGGGTGGGAAACGGGACCAAAGTTTTTGTCCGGTTTAGAGAGAATTCCGGTATTTAGAAGTTCCGGTTTAGAGGGGTTTTACAGTATTCTATCAAATGACTATAAAAGTTATCTCATTCACCCCTAAAACTTAAAATGAACAATTCCAGTTTGTTATTAATTTTAGTCCTTTTAACACATTGACGGTTTATTTTAACAATATATTTCAAAATGACATTATATCGTTTAGAAATCGATTTGCGCATTCAAGAGCCAATCAAGCGAATATCCATAGTTGTCGGGTGTAAGATTTAAATGACAGGATTGATTTTCATGTTATCTAATCTGTGACTTGTGCTGGAGATATTGCTCTGTAAGTACTAATAATATTTGTTTTAGACAATGAAAAAAATATGTGAGCCGTGACATGACAAAACCAGCCTTATTGCTTTGCAACATTGTACAGACCAAGCACCGTTGTCATTCCAATGCTCTATATCTATGTTTGGTCTAAACTGCCAATCAACCTATATAATATATGCAAAAGGGTGTGAAACAGTGCGTCTTTGAAGCGACAGCTTGCCTTGATCTACACTGTCTGCAATGCAATACGTCACGTGAGCTCATGACACGGCTCATATACCGTGGAGAAAACGTTGTTCTTTCCCAATAAACGCATTTATGCTAAAACTTATTTCTATTGTAAACAGTTTAGAGTCAGTTCAGACGTCGGGTTACCCGGCGTCTGATCAGGCTTCAAACTATTTGCCACTCAGAATAACATGACTTTTCAGAATTGTCTAAAAATTGTATTTTTCCACGTGTAAGTGTTTTGCGTGTGCGTTTCGTTTGCGTTTAAACGGGAAAGAATAACGTTTTTTTCCACTGAACAGTCGAACCTCAACATACCTAACTGACTTCAGTCGAAATCATATACAATGGAGAAAACGTTATTCTTTCCCGTTTAAGCGCAAACGAAACGCAAACGCAAAACACTAAAACGTAGAAAAGTACAATATTTGGACAATTCTGACAAATCATTTTTATCAGATGGGCAAACAGTTTGAAACCTGATCAGACGCCGGGTTACCCGGCGTCTGATCTGGCTCCAAACTGTTTGCAAAGGAAATAATAGTTTTAGCGTAAACGCGTTTATTAGGAACGAAAAACGTTTTCTCCACTGTATGTGCACGTCTATCTGTAATTGCATTTTATTATTCTGAACTCGCTTAAGACAAACACAGTCCTTTTCAAAGTCAAAACGTGGCTTACTTCAAAATACGACAATGTGCGACTGAACTGTGAGTTCATCTCTTTCTCTGCAGCATAGAAAACTAACACTGCACCGCAATTATATCGTCTTCTATAAAGTTTTGGTCATTTTCTATTATTGCAAAATTTAAAGCAGTTTTATGGAAGAAGTATCGTTACGAATGTCCAAGAGTTTTGATTCAGAATAAACACCGTGTCATACATTATCCAAACAGAAACTAAACTGTTTGCCACAGAAAAGTTGAATATGAGTGATGAACAGTTTGGATACAGAGCAATACGCGGCGTCTGATCTAGATTCAAACTGTTTACGAGTAAAAGCAAGGTCGTGCTTAGCACGATAAGAGTAAAATGTATGTTTGACTCTGCGACAACCTTAATAAAAATTCGAATATGTGCTGCGTCTGTTGGACAGCTGTTCAGATGCAACACAATACACTTTCATACAGAGAGAATATGCTGAAACAATGGTTTCCATCTCAAACAGTTTGGAGTCAGTCCAGACGTCTAGTTACATGTACTCGGTATGATCAGGCGTAAAATGTAGATTTAAATAAATGTTCAATGTATAAACTCATATCGTACCTGTAAAGTTATTATAATTAGTATTTTTTATGGTAAGGATTATAATCATTATCATTATTGATATTATTATTTTCATTTTATTATTGTTATTATTATTATTATTATTATCATTATTATTGTTGTTGTTGTTATTATTGATATATAGAGGATATTGAATGAGTGTGTTTTCAGTAGTGGATTTATTGAACGAGTTGGATAAACTGATACGTTGCGAGCCTTGGCTTTATCCAACGACTTCAATAAATTCACTACTGAAAACACACGAATTTAATGTTCTGTTTATCACATAAACACCAAATGGCACGAAAATCAGGACGGTCTTACTTTCATTTTTTCCCCCTCGACTCTTAGGAGCACGATTTGTCATAGGTGTTATTCGGTTTTATTCATCCGTAGATAAAAACACCTATCAACTAAAATAAAGAAAAACAACATCAATGTGTTGTGAAAAGACTTCTCTTGTGCCATATTCAAATTTGAAATTCATATCTAATCTACAATTGTTCTAATTGACTAAAAATGATCATTTGACATTTAGAATCTAGTTTCGTTTTCAAGATTACGTCGAAATTGGAACGTGACGTCCTTATCATTGCAACGTCTATTTGAAAAATAGTCTGAGTCACTGTTATACTAGAGCTCTATGAAGTCTGATTTGTAGCCTAAATTTGCGGGACTGTTCGGGATAATGTTTTTAGGACACTTGGAAATGTTTTAAATCCCTAGTGGTGATCTTATTTTGTCTAAATTCTATTATCATCATCACCAGTATCATCATCATCAGAATAATTGATCATTCATTTATTCGTTTAATCGTATATGAAGCGTTCCTTCTCTACAACGACATCCAATTGGAAACAAAAACATGTGTGCGTTGTTCGCAGGGAGTCTTTATAGGGAGGGCAATTGGCTTACATTTGCAAACAGCTTGAATCCAAATCTTGATTGAAGCTGTTTGTCATTCGTAATTAAGTTTTTTCTATCAAAATTTCCATTATGTAACTTTGAGAAAAACAGCAGACGACAATTTTAAGCAGACGACATTGCAGCCGTGATTAAGTTTGACATAACTATCCTGTTAAAGGAGCAGCGGCAAGTGTCGTTGTAAGGAGGGATTCGTTGTTGGGAGGGCCGTTGTAGGGAGGGGGCACTGTTTCTTCATAACTGAAAAGATTATGCGTGTGTCCTTAAACCTGTAAATATTGTACATATGCACGTGTGTTTATGTTCTTATGCTTTTTTGTATGCATGCAACTGAGAAATAAAAGCATATTGATTTTTTTAAAATATTACAGTTCAATTAAACGTGGGGGGATAAGTTATTTTCTATTGGTGATGCCCGTACCAAATCTTTTCAGGATGTAAAGTTTAGTTCAACCCATTACTCAATAAATACGCATTTTTACGCTTTTAATTTATTCCTCCACTGAAGAAAATATTTCCAATATATACAGTCATGAAATATGTATCATACGAAATATTTTCGATATGTTTACAAATTCTTAAGTGGTACATATAGCTTAAAACATGTAGAGAGTAAAGCAAAATGCTTCTTACGGAGTTTTCTGCTTTACTTTCAACCTGACCATATTTTTTTCAAAACCAGAAACAGGCTGTCAGGTAATGGATTAAACCAGACTCTTCATATTGTATATGCATTAAGCAATTTACTGCTGTTTTGCTTGAGTTAATATTTCTTCAAAACATATTTTATAACGTTGTACGCTCTGGGATATTTTGACTTTGTAAATCAAATCCCGTTGGCGAAATTCTCTGTTACTTTCAACCTGCTTTAAGTGGATTCTAATCAATATTGAAACTGTGTGCCCCTTTTATCTGTATTAAAATATTCGGGTTACGTATCTTAACCGATAAGAGTTCTTTACATGTAGTTATACATGTCTATACTTTCTACTGATTTGATTATTTTGTCAATGAAACTACTTTATCATTTCATATGTTCATTGTTTGAGTTTAGAACAAGGAAAACGGTGTTCAGTGAACATGTGTTTTACATTGTTCTTTTGCATTAACTCTTTCACTATCAATTGCACCAAAAGGTGACTTCGAAAACACTTTGAATCCAATTTATTCTTATACAACAAAGGTTACAAATCTAATAAACCGTTTTTTATTAACGACACTTTTTTTTATTTATTTACATTTGTTGCTAGATCCATTCATTGCTATGGTCTTCAAACCTTTTCGAATTAATTTATTTGATATGACTCATTTACCTCACTAACTTCTAAATTTTCAAATGAACTGTTCCAGTTTCAAATTAAGTATTGGCCAACTTTTACTGTTTATGGTTGTTTCTCAGATTACATTGCAAGAAAAGGAAGCTTCTGGTATTTGTTACAGTGGAGAAAATGTGATTCTTTCCCAATAAACGCGTTTACACTAAAACTATTATTTCTATTGCAAACAGTTTGGAGCCAGATCAGACGCCGGGTCACCCGGCGTCTGATCAGGCTCCAAACTGTTTGCCACCAAGATAAACATGAATTGTCAGAATTGTCGAAAAGTTGTACTTTTCTACGTTTTAGTGTTTTGCGTTTGCGTTTCGTTTCGTTTAAACGGGAAAGAATAACGTTTACTCCACTGTAACACTACATGTACTAACACAGGTCAAGAGTCCTCTTCATAGCTTACAGAGGAGAAGACGTTATTCTTTCCTAATAAATGCGTTGACGCTAAAACTATTTTTTCCATTGCAAACAGTTTGAAGCCAGGTCAGACGCCGGTTTACCCAATTTTAGGCCACTCAGACTAAACTAATTCGTGAGAAATGTTGTTTGGTCAGTTTAGTGCATTGTGTTTGCGTTTTTTACCCGTTCAAACGGGAAAGAATAACGGCTTCTCCATTGTAACTCTTTGTAAAGGACTTACAATGAAGAAGACTAATTTTTCCCGTTTAAACGCAAACGAAACCAAAAACAAATGCAATTTGATGTAGAAAATAACATTTTATTTTGCTTTCAGAGGATTTATTTTAATCGCAGTGGCAGTTTAGAGCCTGATCAGACGCCGGCTAGCCCAATATCTGATCTGGCTCCAAACTGTTTGCAATAGAAATAATAGTTGAAGCGTAAACGCGTTAATTTGGTAAAGAATGACGTCATCTCTGCTGTAGGTGCCCTGTTTGTGAATGACATTCTGTTGACGTTTCTAAGGCTAAATGGGTAAAACGAACATGCGTCATGACTGATGTATGATTTCTGGTACAGTGGAAAACCCGTTATTCTTTCCCGTTTAAACGCAACGAAACGCACACGCAAATCACTATAACGTAGAAAAATGCAATTTTTGGACAATTCTGAAAATTCATTTTTATTTTGGTGGAAAACAGTTTGGAGCCTGATCAGACGCCGGGTTACCCGGCGTCTGATCTGGCTCCAAACTGTTTGCAATTGAAATAATAGTTTTAGCGTAAACGCGTTTTATTGGGAAAGAATAACGTTTTCTCCACTGTAGTATTTTTGTTCCACAAGAGTTATTCCGAGACGATCAACGATGTATAACATTTTAAATGAAATATTATTGTCAATTTTAGTATCTAGGGAGACCATTATGCTTAAAGGCACAATCCCGCTCAAATTGGTGTTTAAAACGCGCAATTTCTTATATGTGTGCATTTTCTATGTATTAAAACTAAGTGAAATCGAGTGTAAGAAGCCTGACATATGCACCCACTTCGTAAAGAATCCTACCTAAATGTGTCGAATTCTTATCGTGGTGGTTTACATTATAAGCGGGTTTGTTTACAAATAAGATTACGGGCTGGTTCCGAGAACTCTCGATCGATCGCATAAAGGTCACGTGATTGATTCGGCCGCGACAATGTGTATCATTGCATCAGTTTAACGGCCAAACTTAAAGGAGTTGTCTCTCTTTGGTTGTAAAGCACTCGACTTGTTGTATAGAATTATGCAAATGAGCTTTACCGAGTATGTCCGTAAATTTTCGTCGCTATTCAAAAATAAACAAACTTGATTACTTGTTTCAACAAATTTCACTGTTCGTTAGCAATATTGCTTCAAATATCACCACGTATTACTTCTTTTTATATGGAACGCTTACGATAGTGACATAAATTTCATGTAAGAAAAATGTTTGATTCTGTTTATGTGGGAGTAATATAGTGGCTTTAATGTATGTTATTTAATCCCTTCAATACCTTTCCTTGAGTACAATCGTTATATGCAGACAGTGTGGGTCCTGATCAAACTTCGCGTCACGCGGGGTCTGATCAGAATCCAAACTTATTGTCACTCATTTCAAAATTTCCAAAGTTAAGATTTGACTGTGAGAAATAAAACCAGACGACACTTAATTAAATTTGATGATGTCCTGGCAGTGAATGGGGTAATTATTATTTTTTGGAAAACAGCCAATGTTACATGTATTATAATAGTTCATGTGCGGATCAATCTATTCTTCTCATATGGGAGCATTGAAGATGAACCTGACCGAACCTTCAGACCTAACTACATACACTATACGTCTGTATCCATGCTTTTTAAGCGTTTGAGATTAGTCCGAGATCGTTCACATGCTTTTGATTTGTCTGGTTTGAACACTCTGTCGAAAGCTGACCAATTAATAGCCTGAGAACGACCTCAGCATTGTTTACAAAACTGTGTATGCATAGGGTCTTATTTGAGGTTATAAATACGTATTTTAACAAATAGATTCTATATTATATCAGTCAATAGCTTAAAGCATACTGAGGGTAAAGCAGTATGCACCTTAAGGCCAATTTTGTTCATGCGCATTCTTCTTTAGTTTTAACTTGATTTTTATTGGTTGCATATTTTCAATACTAGAAACAAGTTTTGGATAGCACCTCGAATGGACAGTTCCAGTTTCCAATGTAAGTTTCAATATAACATACAGAACTTTTAATTACCAGTCGATATGCATATGTCAACGACTGAATGACCCAGAATCCGTGGACACCATTTTTCCGAATTGAAATGATCAAACAAGAGTGCTGAACAATAATATACTTGATTGGTGAAATTTATGTGACTTTACAAATGTGTTTTGCATTGAATGCGAGGTTATCCACTGTAAAAAATTTATTCAAGTTACATTTTGTACATGAGCGTGTTTTAATTAAATAACATTCATAGACGACACTTTAGTTTGGGTGACTAATTTATTACTTTCATCTTGACCTAAATGTTTTAATGGTAGGTCAAAATGTGCCCCATGCCCCTGTGTGATATATTATACTTCCTATATTTTACAATACAATCTCTTTTCAAATATTTCGTTTTAGCTGATCTTTGCCAAATGTATCTCTACTGTCGTCTGTTTGTCGTTTGTTTGTCCGTTCCAGTTTCTTTTAAACGACGTTTCGATGGCAACATGTGAGTGGAATTCTATGAAACTAGGAGAAGATGTATTCCTTGGATAAAAAGAGTGGATACTGAGTGTTTAGTTTTGCCTACAAGACATCTACCATCATATAGTTGATCAGAATATAGCCTTCTGGTGAAAACATGGCCCAGGCCTAATATTTTACTTTTATATTTAGAGTATAATGTTTACTATGAACATTAACATCATAGCCCTAGATTGAAAATTGACCCACCTAGGTCCCTCGTTGGAGATACTTTTACATACGACAATGTTAATCTTCACTGAGTACAACCAAGTTCAGTTTACAATTGATTCTTATAATTAACCCTTTCACTGCCATTATCAGGTAAATACCCGCCTTACATCATAAACCGTCTGCTTATATTTGCTTTTACTCATAAAATTTAGGACTTTATACGTTTTTGACTTAAAGAAACATTGGTACATTGTATGAGTGTCACAAAATATGATTACTAAATGATCATAATTATGCTGTTGATAACTACAAAACTGAGAATGTAATCAAAGGCATGGCATGCTATAAAATTTAACGGTGTCTTGCATCCTTTAATCTGCACCCGCTAGCTTTTTAAAGTATGCACATGCTACGCGTATTCTTTAACCCTTTCACTTCCAAGATCGAAACCTGATAAAAAAAACATTTTTATTTATGCTTTTAGGTGGATTACCACGAAACAGCAGTGTATTATCACTTGGTAATTTCACTGCTTTAATCAGTGGGATTATCGCCACGCGCACTTTAATTATGAAATTTCCCCGTAGGGCTCCCCAAGAATCGTAGTCAATCGTGTCTTATCGTTAAATTCCGGCAGTCCGATTTGTCGCGAACCACTCAACGGAAGAACACGAATCCAAAATCGGGAGCAACGACGTAATTCGGGTGAGGTCAATTCAATAAATCAGTGACGTCATCGTACGGGAAACTGTTTCGAAAATGTGTTCGATATAAACTTGGGGCTAAACACGGGGTAAATCATATACTTTCGCTTTCACAATTGTCGAACAATTTCGTTTAAAAAGTGGCTTAAAAGCATAAATAAATAGAATAATTGTATTTTTCAGTATAAGATCGAATTTAATCCATTTCGTGAACATCAGATTGTTATATTTTCACTCGTGGCTTCGCCACTCGTGAAAATATAACGTCTGATTTCACTCAATGGATTAAATGTCTCTATCTTATACTGAAAAAACAATTATCCTCCATGTCTTCATTAACTATAACCCAATAGTAGAAGTGTGATGTTGATAGTTTGCCTTATACATATTTCATCATACTTAAGACGTTGATATATGACTGACTAGTTTCTAAAATATCTTGGGACTTATAACGGCTTGGCTTCGCGAACGAAGATCTAAGAAGATGATACCCCACGTCTGTTGGGACTAAGCAAGCAAATATAGAATGTTGATCTTTTCACTCCAATGTTCTGTACACATACGTTTTGTACAGTGACGGAAACGTCATTATTTGCCGTTTAAACGAAACGCATTGCAATTAATAAAAGAAATTGACAGATTTATGTAAACTATGACGATTTGTTTTAATATGATTTTTAATAGTTTTGAGCCTGGTCAGACGCTGGCGTCTGATCTGGCTCCAAACTGCTTGCAGTGGAAATAATTGTTCCAGGACTAACGCGTTTATTGGGGAAGAATAACGTCTTCTCCACTATTTAGATAACAAAGTGGTGCATTCCCTATGCACTTTGGTTTATAGTAAGTGCTCTTCAGACGCATGACTTGACACACAACAAAAGGTATGCATTGGGAGACAAAAATGAAACACATTAAGTATATGGTCTAACTGCATTGCTGTTCAGATACAATTGTCACACTCTTTAGAAATTGATCCATTTAGGAATAGAAGGCATATTGGATCAATGAAACTTTTCTAATGACTGATGCTATTGCCGTCATGTTATAAACAATTGGCTAAACCGTCGTCTTTCTTGCGCATTAGTAAATGGACAACCTTGCAGAAAATACCATTCTGGCAATGTTAAACGGCGATCGATATCATGTAGATCATATAAATATATTTTCACTGTTAAATGCCCTCTGAAACTTTAATGAAGCTTTTCCAGTTTCCAATTAAGTCGAGTCTATTTTTAGCTCGCCTATTCGGAGAATTGGGGGAGGGGTTTAATGGAATCACCCCGACGTCGGTTTGTTTGCTTGGGTTAAAGTGTTCTGGTAAGTGTTGAAATGCACTGCTACATGAAATATTTGCATTAGGAAGCTGGTAGCCAACTTAAATTTTAAAAAGAAATAGTCATAATTTCACCTGTTTTGGCTGAAATCTCAAATTTAGTTTTGGAGTAAGTGTTGGAATGCACTAGTACTACATGACATATGTGTCCAAGGGAGCTGATATTTGGAATGGAGATTTACTTGGTAAATAATAAGTGAATGTGTAAAATGAAATATTTACATTCGCCCCATTCAATTCCATTGAAAAAATGACATTTAATTCGTATAGACGCAATTTCTCGAGAGGGCGGGACTTGTGGATATCTTGCGCAGAGGAGGCGGGGCTTATGGATCTGCTCTCCACGAATCATTTTGTTGCGTTGCTTCAGTAATGCGGTTATGGCTGATTCTTACAGGGTACACATTATTCGTGTTAACAACCTTTATATGGATTAAACATACATACATATATATTTGTATGTATTTATGTTTAATCCATATAAAGGTTGTTAATACGAATAATGTTTATTTCATGTTAGAAATTACAGCAAATATAATGTAAATATAAGAAATGAACTGACCTTTGTCGCCGTTGAAACGACATAAACGATAGAAATGATCGGCAAATTCTATGAATCTCTAACGCAATTCATGGCATTTGCCGATCATTTTCTGTCTTTTATTTCGCTTAAACGCCCAAAATGTTGTGAGAAATAAAAGAACAGAATGTTCTGTTTAGTAACTTTGTAACTACATGCGATAGAGAGTTTATATTTGGTATGTGTACTCAACGTAAACGCTCTTTACAAGTTGGGTCATGTCCAGCAAAGATCAAGGTCATCCAGAGGTGATTATTTCATTAGGGGTCATAGTGTTTCACAAACACGTCTTGTTTTGTCTTGAAGGAAAATGTTAAGAAAGTATAAAATTACAGGACATTGAAACATTTCAATTATTTATCATTGTAAAAAAAAAGTTTTTTCTGACCAGTACTCTTTTTTCGGCGGAGCTGACTGTTTTCTATTTAGACACACTTTAATATTTGGCCACACATTTCAACCAATAATATTTGATTAGAAATTTAGAATTAAGAGCACCTGTTGAAACTGAATAGTCTGATTGGATAGTAGCCAGGGCTCCAGATAAGGGAATTGTTTCAAAACTTAAAATCTTTATTTGTGCATTAAACCCTGTGGTGTCACTATACATATGAATTGTCTCTTCAAGACAATCAAAATGAGTGGTAATACCATAGGGTTTGGTGCTAAAAGAGGTGAAAAAATGTGATTTGTTTAGTTTACTCACTCTTATCTGGAGCCCTGTAGGCTGGTTTATGTCCCATTACAGTTTTACATGATGTGGACTGTGGGTGTAAACTTTAGAGATACAGGCTGTCTGTTTACTACACTAGGCCACAGAATTGACAAAATTATGCTATGATCTGAAATCTATTTATAGATATACAGAGGAAGCTAGGTGTTTCATAATTGTTTACAACCAATTTGTTTTAATTGTTAACTATTTGTACACATTTGCCATACATTAAAAGCAATATTTTATATATGAATAGCCTCAAGTGAGTTAAACACAATTGTGTTGTTTCATCATTATTTACAAGAGTGAAGTACAGAAGATTGTTGTATCTGTACATTTGTGTATGCTATAGTTTGTTTCAAGAAACTCTATGAATGGAACAATAGATTAATGTGAGGATCTCCTACCAGTAGCTAGGATATGAGTTAAATTATTGTTTTGTTTTGCATTTCTGTACATGATAGTTTTGCATTTTAAATAAAAGTTACTGTTTCAATTGAATACTTGTATTTTTTGCTTTTCAATCCAAGATATATATTCTTTGAAAACCTCAATTTAATTCAATTTTGCACACCCATCTATATAGCCTTAGTTCAACCACTCATTCCGCCGAATATCTTTTTTAAAGATATTTCTTGTTACTTGCTGGTGAAAATCAGTCTGACTATGTCGATGGGTTATTAAGGTTTAAACTGCTCTACGTCTTTTAATACCTTACTTATTTGCTGAACCAAATTATTTTTTCCATTTGATATTTATTTCAAAGTTTGAATGTTGGCTCAGCACAACCAAATAAGAAGTACAAGGAACACCAAATCGCCTTTTAACTTAGCTTTTAGTCTATTGGCTAGCAATCTTCACAAGGGTTTATTTGTCATCCTTCCCATTCCAAAGACAAGTTTCACTTTTTACTGTCAATCAGTATGAATCTAGGTCAGATGCAGATTAAAGCAGTATTCTACCATAATCAAAACTGTTTGGCATTTAAATTTTACACATATATGATAGAATAAGCTAACAGCAATTGCCGTTTTACCGATGATCGAATATTCCTCTTTGTTAATAATGGTGTACTCATTTTATACAATATAGTCACATTTGACCTATTTGCGCCTAGCGTGCCATAAAAAGGCCATATGCAAACAGTGAAGACTCTGATCAAACGCCGCATAATTCGGCGTCTGATCAGAGTCTACACTGTTTGCTGATAGGAATTTAGACCAGGCCCCATTACACAAACAATGTACTAATTCAATACATGGAACAATCCATTTGGCGCAAATGGGTAAAGGACCATTTAGCAGCAGACGGTATTTACTGCCTTATCCCGAGTGCAATGGTTATTTGCAAACAGTTTAGATCCTGATAAGATTCCGCATGACGCGCCACGGATCAGTATGTAAACTGTTTGACACTCATATTGATGTTTCTGAGGTCGAAATGCTTAAAATCTATTTTTGACGAATAAAGGCAGATTACGTGACGTCAGTAAATAATAATACATACTAGAGCTTATGGACATACTTACATGTATGAGGGTATTTATGGAAAACTACTGCAGGATTTGTCAATTCTGTTTTAATTCATTGCCAAATTTTGTGTCTGCTTTAACCTCTTTACCATCGTTGTATCATCTATTTTAAAATTGCTGTCTATTATTTTAAAGTTATTTTTTAAAGCAGTTTGTATATACCGACACGAGTTTCAAACTGTGTGGAACCTGTCACATGCCAAGTTTTATGTCTGCTTAAACCCTCTTAATGCCACAATATCGTAGGCATTATGTATTGATTTTGTGTGTAAAAAAGGTTACCATAACTGAAGACTTTCACGTTCAAGTAGGAAACTGTAACACGTTACCCTCTTACCGCCAAACTATCCTCTGCATTGGTAGTGCTGTCTGCAATGATAAAGCCAGCTTTAGGGCTGTTTTGACTGAAGAAATGTCAATTCGAGTGCCAAACATTTTGGATCCTGATCAGTCGTTGCGTAACGGGGCGTCTGATCAGGATCAAAACTGTCTGCAAAGTCGTATTATTTAGGCGCCGTTGGTAGTGAAAGAGTTAATGCGTACCATGCATTTGGCACCGAAAGCAAGCTTTAGTTTGAGTGGTTGAAATAATGAGACAATTTGTCAATTCTACCTCCCAGATTAACAGTTTTGACAAGTGTCATCAACGTCATTCCTTGATCAATTAAATTGTATATACAGTGCTCCCTCTCTACAACGACACCCATTGGGAGACAAGAATAGTGTGCGTTGTTCGGAGGGAGTCGTTATAGGGAGAAACATTGGCTTACATTTGCAAACAGCTTGAATCCTGATCAGACGCCGCGTAACGCTTGATTCAAGCTGTTTGCCACTCGAAACTATGTTTAATTTTCAGTCAAAATGTACATCACGTGACTTTGAGAAAAGCAGTAGACGGACATTTTAAGCAGACGATATAGCAACAGTAAAAGCGTAAGGCAATTTGTATTGCTTGGGGAACAGCGGCAAGGGTCGTTGTTAGGAAGGAATTGTCGTTGGGAGTGTCATTGTACAGAGGGAACGCTGTACATGTGTAACATACATTGTATGTAAATATTTTTGGTTTAACCGTTCACTGCCTACCCTGAATACTATAATTAATTACAAATAGTTTAGATTCTGATCGGAATCCAAACTATTTGACGCTCAAAACAATATTACTCAAATCACTTTCGGCAATTTACGTAAAAATCAAACGCCTATTTTTATCTAAAGCAAATAATGTCATGGCAGTGAAATGGTTAATTGTTACAGTGGAGAATGTGTTATTCTTTCCCAATAAACGCGTTTACGCTAAAACTTTTATTTGCAGTGCAAACAGTTTGGAGCCAGATCGGACGCCGGGTAACCCGGCGTCTGATCAGGCTCCAAACTGTTTGCCACCAAGATAAACAAGAATTATCAGAATTGTCCAAAAGTTGTTCTTTTCTACGTTTTAGTGCTTTGCGTTTGCGTACGTTTGCGTTTAAACGGGAAAGAATAACAGATTCTCCACTGTAATTTCGCACATTCTTTTCTGACATGCACTGTACTGCTCAATTCAAAGCAATTGATTCATGATTGCATTATATTTAGTTACCCGTGAAATCAACATAAAAAAGTTTCAACGTGTGTGAACACTGAACAACTACAGTGGTGGAAACGTTATTCTTTCCCAATAAACGCGTTTACACTAAAACTATTATTTCCATTGCAAACAGTTTGGAGCCAGATCAGACGCCGGGTAACCCGGCGTCTGATCAGGCTCCATACTATTTGCCACTCAGATTAAAATAAATAGTCAGAATTGTCGAAAAGTTATCTTTTCCTACGTTTTATTGCGTTTCGTTTGCGTTTAAACGGGAAATAATAACGTTTTCTCCACTGTACTCTTAGAGACTGAAAGGGTAATTCATTTAATTAGCAGACATTAAAAGCTATTTGCGTCAATCTCACTGGGGTTTTTGCCTGGAAAGTCGATTTGGATAGAAAATATAACCATCTGTAAATATAAGCTGCAATGGAGAGCACTTTCCGATCTTCAACAATACACAATTACAACAATGAATCCTGGGTCCAAAGTGAGAAAGCTTTTGAGTTCAGCCTGAAGTAGTTCTCAAACATTTGATTGGTCAGATTTGAGCCTAGGCTCAAATCTGACTAATCAAATGCTTCAGAATAAACTCAGACTCAACTCAAACGCTTTATACGCATAGCGCCTTTAGTTGCATATAATCGTTCTTTGCCAACAGTTTAGGCATAGCGATAATGCATACCTGCTTAAATATCTATCTTAAAGTACTGTATACGCACATGAAACAGTTTAGACCCTGATCAAATCGTTCCTTCTTCTTCTTCTTCTTCTTCTTCTTCCGTAAAGGAAATTCGTTAATTATTTTTCAATAGTTTGTTAAATCAAGATGATAATGCTGCGTTTACACTCAGCGACGATAGCTACGATGACCACGATTTGAGCGAATCTCGGTGAGCGTGGCGGCCCGTGCGACGAATCGTGGTGATCTGGAGACGGTCAAAACTTTTGGCACGATTATGCCGGTATAGTTAGTATAGTTAGTATGTTAGTTAGTGCTCCCTCCCTACAACGGCCCTTCCAACAGCGACTCCCTCTTTACAACGGCACTTACCGAACTTTCCTTTAAACAAGACAATAACCGTATTTCAAGCGCTTTCACTGCTGGAATTTTGTCTGCTAAAAATTGTGGTCTGCTTCTTTTCCACAAAAATTACATAAAAGTTGACATTTTGATAGAATAAATATAAATACGAGTGACAGGTTAAGCTTCCCGCCAAATATTTTCAGATGCGTCATCCCAATGTCATCAGAGTTTGACACCAGCATCCAGAGAATGAGTGGATGGTCCATGCCTCCTTTTCATTCCCAAATCGTGCTCAAAACGCATCTTACTCTTGGTGAAATCGTTGCCATAAATCGCAGGAGAGCTTAACAGAACGTTATATGAGTCAATATTTTTTTATGCTGTGTTTACACTCAGCCACGATTGCTGCGATGTCCACGAATGACAGAATCGTGGTGAGCGTAGGGGTCGTGGGATTGAATCTTGGTGATCGTGAGGGAGCTTGGAGGAATCGCGGACAGCGCAAGGATCGTGGCCAAATTTTTGACGGTCAAAATTTTAGCCACGATGGCCCCGATTGGTTTTTTATCTTGATAGAGCGTGAAGAGAACGTGGGAATCTTAGTAGGGCGTAGTACAGCTCAACAGAGCTTAACAAAACTTAACAAAACGCATCAAATCGTTGAGCCCAAACGTAGGTGATCTTTGTTAACATTGAAAGGCGATTCTTTAAGTTTGTATTATTAAGTTATAGTGCTCCCTCCCTACAACGACCCTCCCAACAGTGACTCCCTCTTTACAACGGTACTTACCTCAGTTTCCTATAAACAAGACAATTACTGTATTTCAAGCGCTTTCACTGCAGCAATTTTGTCTGCTTAAAATTGTCGTCTGCTTATTTTCCTCAAAATTACATATAAGTGGGCATTTGGATAGAATTAATATAATGAGGTTGTTGTTGGTGTTCCTGATAGGATGAAGCTTCCCATTAAGCACTTTCAGATGCGTCATCCCAATGTCATCAGAGTTTGACACCAGCATCAAGAGAATGAGAGAATGGTCCATGCCTCCTTTTCACACCCCAGTCGTGCTCAAAACGCATTGCTCTTGGTGAAATCGTTGCCATGAATCGCAGGAGAGCTTAAGATAACGGTTTTATCGTGATAGATCTTAACAGAACGTGATAAAACGTGATAGTGAATCGTGGTTACCGTAATAGAGCTTGAGAGAACGTGGTGACATCGTGGCAGGTCTTCATAAGAATCTTGTTGGGTTCGTAACAAACCGCTACAGGAGGTATCTAGACGTGCAGAGAGCGTAAGAAAGCGTGATGTAGCGTAGAAAAATAAAATAAACCGTGAAACTCTGCAATTTTTCCCGAGCGTGGACATCGTAGCTATCGTGGCTGAGTGTAAACGCAGCATAACAGAATCATGTCCTTGTAAATTCTTGAAAGATCATACTCGGAAAAAGGGATTATTGTCATCTTAAGCTAATACTAACGTGTTTATATTCACATTTTATCAAAAAAAAGAGCAAGAGATATGCAGAATCTTTTAATTATTTGACATTGAAACAGAAGAAAAATCAGTTTTACAGTATCTATAAAATAGTTATTTTTGATTTAATCAATAGACTTTCTGTGAAATATCTGAAATATTTCAGTAGTGTGCCAATATAGGTAACTTTAACTATATCGGTCTTCATATAAACAATAAAATTGTGGGAATTCCTCAGTTTCAATACCTGTTTTCATTGTTAATCACTGTACCTGGAATCCTGTTCAGTTATGTAACACTTTCCAATTATGGTTAAGTACAGACTTGCTTTCCTAAGGTATTTATAGCAAAACATCTCCATTTTGAAGATTGAACATTGAGGCAACAATTGCGGAAAGAAGTTTTAAGCGCATGCTTTGAAATAAGGAATCACTCACCATTATAGTGCTGAGGCTGGAACCATACATTTTGAACACTTCCTTGGTGTAACGATGTATTATTCTGCCTTTGACTGCAATAATCATTATTTTCTTTTTGTACAAAATTTATGCATTTGAGATATGATAAATTGTGTCATGTGGTTCCAGTATTTAGTGCAAATTAATATGGTTAGAATGTCATTTAGGTGAAATACATCCTTGATATAATGATCCTTGATGTAACAGTGAAAGTGTTACATCAAGGACCAGAAACCGTTATTTCAAAGAAACCGGAGACCAACAATCAATAAAAGAATTTTTTTTCAAGTATACAGGTATTTTACATTGAAAAGAATACTTTTTATAAGGGATAGCACGTAATGAAAGAAACAATAAGCTGCTTTTGCTTACTAGTATTAGCCACCGGACAAATCCTGTTCAACGTGTGTTACATCAAGGAGGTATTTCGCTACATTAGGGAAAACAGCTGAAAGATATTAATAAAATAGGAAGACTTTATACAGAATTTGAAAATTCACTTTTTGAAGTTGGTAGACATTATTTCAACAGTTATTATTATGAAAATCATTACAAGTTCTTCCTAAAACTTTGCTACTTTCCTAAGCTGTAACATCAAGGAAAATGTATTGTTACATAAAGGAAAATTACATTGTTAAATAAAGGAAAGTAAATTGCAAAACAGTTCAATATTTTCATTTTTATGTTGAATTAGTAATTGCCTAAACTTTTCCATTTATTTTTGACAAGTAGATAAACATATGGCATAAATGTTGTATTGTAAGCCTTTAATTCAGAGCCTAATTTGTGTTACATCAAAGAATTAATATTTCTATATATTTTCTGTAACACATTTATAATATTTGATTCTTCTTATAAGCTACAGTAAACCCAAGTCCTTAAAAATAAGTGCAAACTATATAGGAAATCCTGGTTCATGTATTCTGCACATTATTGAATATATCATGCATCCGTTTTCATTTAGAAATTGGCAAATCAAGTACACACTGATATTGTAATCCGTGTCGTAACAATATAAATTCAGTGATGTAACATGACCGCAAAATTATAGTTGCATAGGTTTTTTAGTTCCCGAAATGAATGTCATAGTAAAGCATTTATACTTGAAGAGACTAGATGTCTACTAAGTTGGCAGTCAAACTCTTTTTTAAGCTTTATGTATCAGAAGAGTCATTTATTTCCTTAATGTAACATATTTGCTGCTTTACTGTAACAGCCTGTCAACAATAATATGGAATAACTTTCAAACAATTCAAGTTTTAATACTAAGTAAGCAATGGCTAATCAATGTTAACAGTTCTAAAATGTTTAATTGTTTTATTTACAGTTAGTTCATGTTTGTCAAACTTTTGACGTTTGATATATCTTAATATTTTCCTTAATGTAACATTGTTGTAGCTGCAGATTCCTTAATGTAACCATCTTCTTTTTAGCAAATACAATTCACAGGTGATGGCAGTTTGGTGCAACTTTTGTTCTAAATGATTGTTTTTATTATACTACAGCATGGAATATCAGAGGAATCATGTTCAAGTTCTGAATGTTTTGTCAGTGTGAAAACAAAATGTCAACTATGACGGTTATTTTAGGCGCAAACCGTACATGATTGGAAGGAAATCTATTAGATGCTATTCATTGTGATGAAACACCTAATAAATTGTTTTCATTCATTTTATGACATTGTACTTGTTTAAAGGGTTGTTACATCAAGGAAATAGTTTTGCAATTGTGTTAACTATACACCACACCTCGACAACCTGGGTACATTTAAGCCCCTTCGGTAACATATTTACACAGTATAGACATACATGGTGCTATAGTGTAAGCCATTAACCTCAGAGAGAATATCAAAATAATCTTATCCTTGACATCAGAATTGTTACATACGAACGCGATAAAACGGGATAGCGTATCGTGGTTACCGTAAGAGAGCTTGAGAGAACGTGGTGAAATCGTGGCAGATCCTCATCAGAATCGTGTTGGGTTCGCAACAAAACGCTACAGGGGGTAACAAGACGTGCATAGAGCGTAAGAAAGCGTGGTATAGCGTAGAAAAAGACAATAAATCGTGAAGCTCTGCACTTTTTCTAAATCTAGGCCATCGTAGCTATCGTGACTGAGTGTAAACGCAGCATTAACGCCAAAACTCGACCAGACTTAATTATAAACTGGAATAGGGTTTTTTTGGGCATTCCAAGAGTCAGTAGGTAAATAATTAAATTAACTAAGGGTCTAGAATTTTCTGGCGAGTGTGATCACCTGATGCATACGTTTTTTATGTTTTTTCACCATTTCATTCAAAGATATATTCAAATGATTTGTATGCAGCATTTATAAAAAATAAGTCGTATTGTTGGTATATAAAGTACAGTCCGAGGCAATGTTGTTCAATCAATGAGATAATGACGTCATTTATGGCATAATTCCCCATAATACCGCGTGGCTGTTAAGAGATCATGCCAACTGCTGTGATTCTAAAATCGACAAATGAAAGCAGACGGTAATTGTTCAATATTGATGACGTCATGGTAGTAAAGAGGTTAAAGTACTTACTTTGAGTCTCTCTGTAGATATGGTTCATATTTTAACCCCTTCACTGCCGAGACGTCATTAAGTTTAACCAATTGTCGTCTGCTTTTATTTCTTAAATTTTAATTTTTGCTATTTTGACTGAAGAAATGTTGAAATGAATGTCAAACAGTTTGGATCCTGATCAGACGCCGCGTAACGCGGCATCTGATAAGGATTCAAACTGTTTGCTGAAGAATGTTGTGCTCGGGCAAAGGCAGCGAAGGGGTTAAACCGAATGCAACAAGATGACCACTGGTACAACCTTTAAAGTAAGCAAAATCGATTAAACGGGGAGGCGGGACAATCTCTGTTTAGACCAGCGCTTAATAGTTATCGATCAGTTCGCCTCGAGCTAATGAACTGATAAAAGAACGTCATTGGTATATCCGGGTGGATGATGAGTAGAGTGACCTTGTTAAACTGTGACTATAACATGACATATCAAGAACTATTTTCCGAATAACAAGCCTTGCGAGAAAATATCAAAATGGAAAGGTATATATTTTAAGTTTATAATTTTATTTATCGTAGCTTATATTAAACAGTTTGGTGGAAACATATGCGAACTAGTAATCGTCTCTTAAAAGGTGTCTTCTAAAATAAAATTGCAAAATTTGTTATCTTAATACAATTTAAAGAAGGTTTAAAAAAAAGTTTAGATCCTTATCAGACGCCACGTTATACCGGGCCTAATTAGGAGGCAAACCGTTTGCAAAGCTATGGCAATGGATGATTTACTTTATTTGGGTAATATTGTTTTCAGTTGTGTGAACGTTTAAGTTACATTGATACGAAAGTTAAACCTTCGCCTGCTAGAGTTGAGAAGAAAACGTTGTTCTTTCCTTTCCAATTTAACCCTTTCATGATCAAAGGACAAGGTTCACGAAGCCTCCGTTGTGGCCCTTTAAAACCATTTTTTCCGATTGATGTTTTAGCTATATTTTCTCTTAATTTGTCATTTTTTCATATTAATACTTCATATATACATAAAGCTCAACCCAAATTCAAGTTTTGACAACTTTATAGATTTTTGTAAATGGACCTCGAGGCCATAAAAATGCCAAAAAAGCAGACACAAACGGTTGTAACGTAGAACATGGAATAATTTAAGCGTTCAAAAAAACAAACAGGTTAAGCGGCATTTTCATTTAACAGCCACTTGTGCTTAAAGCTACTAATATTTCATCAATAGAAGGAAATTCCGGTTAAAGTCTTTGATCAAACACTGCCACCTAACATTTGGTTTGAAAATTGGACAAGACGTTAGTCTTTCCCGTTTAAACAATACATACTGTATTGCAATAAAATGAAGAAACTAACAATTTCTTGGAAATTAAAACGATTAATCTGAATCTGAGTGGCAAACATTTGTCAGTCTGATCAGATTCTGGGATTCGGCATTTGATTTGGCTCCAAACTGTTTTAAATGGGCATTATTGTTTAAGCATAAATGCGTGTATTGGGAAAGAATAACGCATTCTCCATTGTACTCGTAGGCAGTTGGGGTGCAGGTTAACAGTTGTTTACCCTAGATATTGTTTGGACCGATCATTAGAATTTGTTGCAGTCCCGTTTGCTGCATAGCAACACGTACGAATGTAAAACTGTTGATCAATCCCTTCACTGCCAATTGCGTCATCAATTTTAAACGTTTGCCGTCTGCTTTTTTATTTCTGAAATTAATATTCTAGGTTATTTGACTTAAGAAGTATTGAAATGGGTGTCAAAACGATCATGATCCGAACTGTTTAAAAACAAATCATTGAACTCTCGATAAGGGAGAGAAGGAGTCAATATTCGAAAGAAAAAAAAACACAGCCAGAAATGATAGTACCCATCGTATATTTTATCTTTATACTAAAATCTGGAATATATTTGACCATTTTTTGTTATTTTTTTATTGAGGAATAATTCCTTAGTGACATTCTGTGAAAAATTGAAGTCGACGCGATAATTTTTTACTGTAAAATATTGAGCGAAATGAAGTGGGCTAATCGTTATTTTTTCAAGTTAAAACGAAACAAAATGAATTACAATATAATATAGAAAATGACAACTTGAACATCTTAACGACCAGTTATATTCAGAGTTGCCAGCCACGTTGACCTAATCAGATGTCTGATCTTCATCGTAATGGTACATACTAGTTTTAGCATCAGCGCGTTTATTAATATTCCCCGTTCAAAAAAATAAAAGCAATTGAAAGCAATACTATTAAACGTAGAAACTGACAACATTTTGCTAAATCTGACCATTTTTGAGATGAGTGACAAACAATTTTGTTACCAGGCGTTTAATCATGCTCCAAACTATTTGCAGTTGAAATGATAGTTTTAACGTAAACGCGTTTATTGGAAAATAATAACATCTTCTCTACTGTACTGGTGCATACAGTGGAGAATGTGTTATTCTTTCCCGATAAACGCGTTTACGCTAAAACTATTTTTTCTTTTACAAACAGTTTGGAGCCAGATCAGACGCCGGGTAACCCGGCGTCTGATCAGGCTCCAAACTGTTTGCCACCAAGATAAACATGAAATATCAGAATTGTCCAAAAGTTGTTCTTTTCTACGTTTTAGCGTTTTGCGTTTGCGTACGTTTGCGTTTAAACGGGAAAGAATAACAGATTCTCCACTGTACACTGTAATGCAATAAGGTTTTCATATGGGACTATTCATATCTATATAGATCAGGCGTCAGCTTCATGCATCACTTCGTTATGCACAATGCACATGATTAAATATTAGATATGTCAGGTTTGTGTCAACAATAGTTAGTTCAGACGTTCAGCTACATTAACGCCTTTAATTCTAAGCGCCATTTAACTTATGTTTGCAATCAGTTTTGAACCATTACATGTTCCAATCTGATAGAATACATTTAAGAAGCCAACAGGTTCCAATAAATCCGTCACTACCATGACGTCAGCTATTTTAAACGATTGCCGTCTGCGTTTATATTTTAAAATATAGATTGAATGTAAACATACTGAAGAGGAATTTGATAATTTTATGGAGAGGTCGCAAATAGGCTTTGTCTGCTGTCCAATCATTTTGTTTGAATAAAATATTGTTTAAACTAAAATAGAAATATAGAAAACAATTCGGATCCTGACACCACGTGGCATGTGCCATGGCGTCTTATCAGGGTCCCAACAATTTGATTTGCATATGTCCGTTAAATTCTGTTTAAGATAGTAAATATATTTAGCTACGATATTTCGAAATCAGTTAAATCAAACATAGTCGTATTTCAAAGTTACAACTTAGCTGAGCTACGTTTTAACTTTGAAATACGAATATGTTCGACTTAATCAAGCCTAAAATAATGCAATCCATATGTCGAAATATCGGATAATTCAAGTAAAGCGAGTTTGAGATATCGAAGTTATACTGTTTTATTACGTTGTGGTTACTGACACTGTAAAGTAGACCTGGCGTTGAGCAACAGTACTCCTTTAGGAGCTTTAACGTTTAACATGCTTTAAAGGGACTCGCAACCGGATGGTGTATTTGTCAAAATAAAATAAAATACTCAAATAAAAGCAAATTTGTGGCATTATTTGGCTTCTGACATTAAAAAAATATGATCAGTCCAAAAAAAGTCTCAAGAATCGTCACCGAATCTTAGATTTTTAGATATTTTCCATCGTTTTTCTATACCGACTAGTAGACGGTATAGTTGTTGTTGTTGCTTCTCTACACGGGCTCAGACATAAACACGAGCCGAATTACGAAGTTGTATGCACTTTCGATGGCTACACATTGAAATACGTTAAATCGATCCGAGATAAACGGATAGTTTCCGTGGTCCATTGGTCTAAGCGGTTTCCCCTATTTTGCCTTCTGTCCGCCAATGCCGGGCCCCGGGTTCGAATCCCACCAGAGACCAATATTTTTTTTTATTGAAATACATTTTTTTAAACAGAATTTCTTATCCTAAACTAATTCTTTACCATTTATATAAGCGTTTGACACATATTTACAAATTACTATTTTTAATGCACCATCTGGTTGCGAGTCGCTTTAAGTAATCATCTGTCAATTCCAATTCCAATTTCTTTATTACACTCAGTTCATGATTTTACATGAAAACATGAGGAACATACAATATATATAGACACAACATGAAGAACAAAACTAAATGTACATAGACAATACATACATATTCACAAACAAATAAATAAGTATATTAATAGTTTCTGTATATGATTCCGGATTTGTATATGATTTTGGGAGAGTTACGAGGATGTAGGAAACATTTCTAATGACAGCTTGTCAGGAGATGGTTAAAACATAAACACACATTTCTTTTATAAGAATAGTTTTATAATCAAAATGTCATTCTATCGGGAAATGAAGAGGGTTAATATTGCTTTTTAAACCGAACCTAATTAACATAACACTTTTTGGCATCCGAATAGACTGGTTCTTCACAAAAAATGGTATTAATGCTGATTTTGAGTTATTGAAATGACAACATACAATGGAGAAAACATTATTCTTTCCCAATAAACGCGTTTACTGTAAAACTA
Source organism: Gari tellinella (assembly GCA_922989275.2). NCBI lineage: Eukaryota > Metazoa > Mollusca > Bivalvia > Cardiida > Psammobiidae > Gari > Gari tellinella. Next base: position 57,535,656 of record OV277866.1, read on the forward strand.
TTATTTCCTATGCAAACAGTTTGGAGCCAGATCAGACGCCGGGTAACCCGGCGTCTCATCAGGCTCCAAACTGTTTGCCACTCAGATAAAAATAAATAGTCAGAAAAAGGTGCTTTTTCCTCCATTTTATTGATTTGCGTTTCATTTGCGATTAAACGGGAAAGAATAACGTTTTCTCCACTGTACTTGAAAGAAACAAAAAATAGCATGGTTAAGGTTAAACCTTATACTGCCGTTCTTTTGTCTGATTTGATATTGTCGTCTTCAATATTGATCAAATCAAAGTTTATTCATTTTAAGTTGAAGAAACCTAAATACAAATGGCAAATAGTTTATATCCAGATGAGACGCCGCAAAACGCGGGTCTAATCTGTATGCAAGCTGTTTGCAAAAACAATGAAGGCCCGATCTGTAGACACAGGGTTAGATGTAAGTTAATATACCGTTCTGTATATTGCATACGGCTTTAATTAGCCCGTCCAAGTATTTGTCTATTAACGTTATTAACTCATCTCGACCGTTTTTATTTGATTTACGGCGAGCATTGTTACACAGTCTGAACCCTTATCGCCTTAGTTCTTGATCTGCCTAAACAGTCGTCGATTCATCTTGTGTTTGTTATGTGTTTGGTAAATGGAGAACTACCAAGATAAGCAAGTAAAACAGATTGCATCCTGATCGCATTATTGTATGTCAATCATCTGATGAATATCTTCACTGTATGCAAACGTTTATAGAGTCGCGCTTGGAGCGATATTGGTTGTACGTCGGGTATCCAATATTTACATTATATTCCACTTCATCAATGCAATTGTCCGTATTTGCCTAACCCTTGATGTGCTAAAATATCGTCTAGTTCGAAAGTTTTCAGCTGTAATTGTTTATAAATTTACTTTTGATGCAATTTTGGAAAAGAGACTCTAAACACGAGGATCAATCATAAACAGTTTTGATCCGAATCAGTTGCCAGGCATTGCTGCATCTGACGTTGATCTTTTTCATGCGAATTCTAGTATAGTCTCGATTAGACTGCTAAATGTAAATAACAGTCAAACGCGTGTATCTCGGACGCCTCAAATATCTCCAAATAGCAATCTTTGTGAAGAGTTACATATATAGTATTAAGGTAAACAGACATCCGTATATGTGTTATCTGTTACAGAAAACCTTAAGATATTCAATTCAATTCAATCATTTATTGCATAAAACATACAACAGCATGTTTAGTGCGTTTTAATTCTTTCCTCCCTAAAACTTCGAACGGACAATCCCAGTTTCCATTTTAGTTTAGTCCATTTCTGACTTTTAAGGGTTGTTTTGACAATGTTTTACATTAAGGAGCCCTCTGATCTGGGTCTTCACTGTTTGCATAGGACACGTGCATTTTCACAAATATACTGTTAGAAAAGAACGCCAATAAGGAGGACTAGGGTTTAAAGGGTTAAAGAGCTGACGCTTAACATAATAGTTTGACAATGCAACACTTGTCAGTGTAACGTTACAAACAAACATGTATCGGAAGGACGGATTAACACGCTACATAATTGTTTTCTGCAACATATTCTTAGAATTAGCTTATCTTAAATGTCTTTCAATAAAATAAAATCATATTGTTTCACACTTTTGATAAAAGGTAAAGGGTCGTTGAATTACAGGATGTCCCGATTTTTAATACAGTATTTCATAGGTTATAACGATATGTTAGTAGCATGTCGAAAATCTCTCCAATATAGCTCTCATGCCTTTTTCTGATAATGTGTTAGTTGCATAAATTACACCTGCATGACTGAACTTATCCATAATAGTTTAAATTATTGACAATTTCAATTTGCCTTCCAGCATAATTATGACCATCCGAGATTCAAATCTTGGTGCATATGCAGTACAGCATTCCCTCTCTACAACGACATCCAATGGGAGATTGTGTGTGGTCGTTATACAGTGGAGAATCTGTTATTCTTTCCCAATAAACGCGTTTACGCTAAAACTATTATTTGCAGTGCAAACAGTTTGGAGCCAGATCAGACGCCGGGTAACCCGGCGTCTGATCAGGCTCCAAACTGTTTGCCACCAAGATAAACAAGAATTATCAGAATTGTCCAAAAGTTTTTCTTTTCTACGTTTTAGTGCTTTGCGTTTGCGTACGTTTGCGTTTAAACGGGAAAGAATAACAGATTCTCCACTGTATGGACAGAATTTAGCTTACATTTGCAAACAGTTTGAATCTAGATCATTCATTCAATTCAATTCAATTCATTCAAATTTTATTGGCATTAAACATATATAATGTTCATAGCCATATAACATAATGTACATGACTAACAATAACTTACTATATAGTATTAGACCAGGAAATACAGTTACATAAGCAGGAAAAAAGTATGAAAAAAATGTGAGATGACAATGATTTAACCTTCTTAATTATACAGTAGAATATATATCAAATACTGACATTATATTAAAAATAAACAAAGTCTTTAAAATGTCACGAAATGCAATATTTTGCTACTACGTTGTTCTATATTTAAGGTTGGTGCTAGTTTTTTTTTTTACTTACAGTTATATTTTCATCATATTTTTTTTTATTTTGAGTGTGTAAATCGGTTTGGATCCTGATAAGACGACACAGTTGTTTTCGTCTTATCAGAATCCAAGCCCATTGAAGTTGAAATTGATCTGCATTTACATAATGGAAACTGATAATACTATTTCTATGGTTGGGAATAACAACATGAATAATAACTACAACATGAATAATAACTATGTACACTTCTACCTATAGTAACAGAATCTAATCTACGACAAACAAATACAATATCTTGTGACAATAGTTCGGATGTTCGGCTTAACGCGGCGTCTGATCTGGATTCAAGCTGTTTGTCACTCCTCATTAATTCTTTTCTGTCAAAATGTCAAATATGTTACTTTGAGAAAAACAGCAGAAGACAATTTTTTGAAACGTTAGAAATATATTGTCCTGTTTGAACTGCGACAAGGGTCGTTGTATGGAGGGAGTCGTTGTTCGGAGGGCCGTTGTAGGGAGAGAACACTTTACTATATCGTTTATAAAAGAAGAAACATAATCGTCGAGCTTCCTTCTCTTTATAATCCAACATTACTTTTGAAAACAAAGCAGTCATATTTTTAATACTTGGTTTGACATCTTCATACAAATATATAATAAATATCCAAGAGTTTACCCACTTCAGCCAGATAAGGTACTGTGGAGAAAGCGTGTTTATTTCCCAATAAACGCGTTTACGCTAAAACTATTATTTCTATTGCAAACTGTTTGGAGCCAAATCAGACGCCGGGTAACCCGGCGTCTGATCAGGCTCCAAACTGTTTGCCACTCAGAATGAAATAAATAGTCAGAATTGTCGAATTTTTTTCTTTTTCTTCGCTTATTGCGATGCTTATGCGTTCCGTTTGCGTTTAAACGGGAAATAATTATATTTTCTCCACTGTAGCATGCTCTTGAAAAATCATCAACAAAGCAAACCACTTTGTTTCCGTACGGTGAAGCCCGCCCAATAAGCGCATTAGAAACAAATATAAGTATCTACTGTTCCATATGAAATTCTTTTAAAATCAAGACTGAACATCTGTCAATGTTGGCCAAATCCTCTTTTTTTCAGGTTCTTTACAACATTATTCAATAGTACAAGGTCTCTGTGTATATATTTATACTTCTAACACACTTCGTGCACGCCCCTATATAAACAAAGAACGAACGTTTCTATAAAACAATCGCGCGCTAAAACGTTCTAACGTGACGTCATATGGCTTCGAAAATGCGTACGCCAAGAAATGTAGCGCCGTTGCTTCGGTGCAAATTAAGGTAAAATTATGTGTTAGAATCGAAATAATAAATTCATACCAGTGTTTTATCTAACAATCGAACACGGGTAGTCGTTGAGATGCTTGTAATTAAACCACTCGGCCTAAAGGCCTCGTGATTAATTACTACGCATCTCAATTCCAACCAATGTTCGATTGCACGATCAAATTTATTATTTCTTAAATAAACGGTTTCAAATCCTACTATCAAACACATTTAAAACTACTGTTTTTAAAATGATTAGTCTCTTAGTTTTACTTTGGTACCATACCTCTGTATTTCATTTTGAGACCATCATCAGTACTCTCAAATACTTTATCTTACAGTGGAGAATCTGTTATTCTTTCCCGTTAAACGCAAACGTACGCAAACGCAAAACACTAAAACGTAGAAAAGTACAACTTTTGGACAATTCTGATAATTCATCTTTATCTTGGTGGCAAACAGTTTGGAGCCTGATCAGACGCCGGGTTACCCAGCGTCTGATCTGGCTCCAAACTGTTTGCAGTGAAAATAATAGTTTTAGCGTAAACGCGTTTATTGGGAAAGAATAACGTTTTCTCCACTGTACATATATTAAAATAGTATTGAGTTACGTTACAGTAATAGTGCTCATCTTAATTAATATAGAATATTATCAGGAAAGCACGCATTGCTATTCACCAATCCTCCGGGCGCTTGCAGCAATAGTTTTCTCATGTGAATGGTCTATTAAAATCGTTTCAAGTAGAATGTGGGTTATTGCTCTTGTTTTAAAGTTCATATAAACAACTTCATTTGTTTATAATCATACATATATAAATGCAAACATAGTAACATAGAGAATTTAATACAGAAATCGTTTGTTTACATTCCATATTGAACCGGTTTTCTTATTAGAATCGTGATGTGCAAAACTATTTCTTTCGGTCAATTTAAGATTACCTATACCATAAGAATATTTTGAGAAACATCCCTCGTTTTATTTGGTTCCATTGGTGAGTTTTGTTATGTATTTGTTTTTAAACTATTTTTTGTATCTTTTTTCACTGAAAGATGCAAAGGGACTGGCTTTGAGTATTCATTAAACTCGTGTTTAATGATTTTGTTTGTATCATTATAATTTATTTCAATTTTAAAGCAGCTATCAATCAATAATCTGTCACGTGACATTTTTTCCCACGTTGTCGCTTTGTACCGATCCGCTAACAAAACGAGTATTTGTCGATCTAAACAATTATCCCCAAATCGATTTGAATTCACGTCACGTGAAGCACGTGCCTTAGAGACATTAATTTCAATTAGGTTAATAAGTTGTTTTTTTATATAGTTTGCTGACCTTTTATGATGTCACCTTTTGAAATATATAGGGTATTCTGTCTATGGTGGTCCCTGGATAATATCTATTATAAAAGAACTAAGAAGTTGGAACACGTTACGAGGTAACGATTGAGATATTCAATATTCATATATTCTTCCCCGTTTAAACGTAAACGTGTTGTAATGTAATGTAGAAAGTGATAACTTTTGACAATTCTCAATAGTCATTTTTATCTGAGTTGCAAACGTTTGGGGTTAGCGGGCGTCTGATCAGTCTTAACTGTTTAAAAAATAAATAACAGTATAAGCGTTAAAGCGTATATTTGGAAAGATTAACCCATTTATACCTAGAGGAATCTTCCGTGTTTATGTATTGGATTAGTCCATTTTTTATCAAAGGGATGTCTGGTCAAATTTTCATTTTCATTTTGTTTTATATTGAAATTCCTATCAGCAAACTGTGTAGACTCTGATCAGACGACGCAAAATCCGTTTGCCTATGTTCTATACTTTGGATGGATTAACCCCATATCCACTGTAAAAGAATAGACCGATCAAGTTTTAGGTTTCGCTTGTATGCATAATCGATACTTTACAATCATATCAAAGGCGTTCGTATGGAAGAAATAAACTTTGATACGGAGATTGAATATGTTTATCGAATATAAATTTGCATGGTACAGTGAAGAAGGTTTTTTTCAAGTTAAAACGAAACAAAAAGCAAACGCTATTAAATTCAACCTAAAAATGACAACTTTTTAGAAATTCCTAGTAGCAAACAGTTTGGAGTCAGATCAACGTTGAGTTACCAGACTCTTTGCGATGGAAGTGATTTTTTTTAACACTTACGCGTTTAATGGGAAAGAAAATTATTTCCTCCACTGTATGTCTGTTTTGTAGAGCATGACGCTCATCTTCTGTTTGTATTCTGACAGCGTACATGTTTATTGGTTACTTTTGCAAACGGCTTGGATCCGAATGAGGTGCTGAATTTCCCAACATCTCTTCTAGATCAAAACTGATTGACGATAAATAAACAAGTGAATAAAAGAAAAGTCAGAATATAATAAGGCATCTTTTGTAATGCGGGTTACCGTCATATTCAGTGGAGAAAACGTTATTCTTTCCCAATAAACGCGTTTACGCTAAAACTATTATTTTCCTGTACAAACAGTGTTGAGCTAGATCAGACGCCGGGTAACCCGGTGTCTGATCAGGCTCCAAACAGTTTGCCACTCAGATAAAAATGAAAAGTCAAAATTGTCAAAAGGTTATCCTTTTCTACATTTTAGTGTTTTGCGTTTCGTTTGCGTTTAAACGGGAAAGAATAACATATTCTCCACTGTACTTTTCCGTTTGGTTAAGCCAGCTTATCTAAATTTACTAATCATGTTTTACTGAAACGATCATATTCTGTAAAAAAATAAATCGATGATGTAAGCTGTTTAGTGAATATAATAAAAACACAGTGCTCTCTCTCTACAACAACATCCAATGCGAGACAAAGATTGTGTACGTTGTTTGGAGGGAGATGTTATAGGGAGGGTAAATTAAGACTTGACTAACATTTGCAAACAGTTTGAATGCAGATAAGACACCGCGTAAACGCGGCGTCTGGTCTAGATTCAAGCTGGTTGTCACTCGTCATTATATTTCTTCAGTCAAACTGTCCAATAATAATTACGTAACTTTGAGGGAAAAAACAAACGCCAATTATTGCAGCAGTGAAATAGTTAGAAATAATTGTCTTGTTTAGGGACCAGTGGCAAGCGGGGTTGTATAGTGGAGAATCTGTTATTCTTTCCCAATAAACGCGTTTACGCTAAAACTATTATTTCCGATACAAACAGTTTGGAGCCAGATCAGACGCCGGGTAACCCGGCGTCTGATCAGGCTCCAAACTGTTTGCCACCAAGATAAACATGAAATATCAGAATTGTCCAAAAGTTGTTCTTTTCTACGGTTTAGTGCTAAAAATGCGTTTGCGTACGTTCGCGTTTAAACGGGAAAGAATAACAGATTCTCCACTGTAAGTAGGGAATCGTTGTAGGGAGGGAGTACTGTAAATAGGAACTTTGGGTACTGGAAGGCGCTCCAGTGAAATTCATAATTTCAAACGTGTTTTCGATTAAACGGGTTAAGTGGACACTACCCCTACTTCAAAGTTAAAACGTGGATTAGCCACGTTTCACATTTGAACTATTGGTAATATTCGACTAAAGTGTTCAAGTTAATATCGAAGTTTAGCATAACATCTTGTGTACAACAATATGCATAGTTCTATGTTTGTTATAATACAGTCTTTATCGAGTTTAACCCAATACTCAATAGATACGCCTTTCTACGCAATTAATGTAATCCTAGAGATGTCTTTAAACGAGAACTGTCGCCTAGAACTGTCCTTGCCAATATTTCCCCTGGTAAATATCTTCATGTACACATGTCGATGGAATTCTATCAACCTTTGTAGCTTGTTTTATCATCAAAAACTTATATGGGTATTATGATAGATTCTTATTCCTGCGAAGTCAGTGTATATATACATACATATTATGCTACGTATTCGTAGAAATAAAAATCTAGTATGATAAAATGAGTTGTCGTAGCAATACATTTGACGATAATACCTAGTTACAGTGGAGACTCTGTTATTCTTTCCCGTTTAAACGCAAACGAAACGCAAACGCATTGTACTAAAATGCAGAAAATAACAACTTTTTCACAATTCTGAAAAGTGATTTTAACCTTGATGACAAACATTTTGGAGCCTGATCAGACGCCGGGGTCTGATCTGGCTCCAAAATGTTTGCATTGGAATTAATAGATTTAGCGTAAACGCGTTTATTGGGAAAGAATAACGTTTTCTCCACTGTAGCCCCAAGTGACCCTATCAACCTGTGACGTTTTGTTAAATCCTATGATCGGTGAAGAAGCAGTTGTGCTTACGAGCCCTTTATGACCTATAATTCATGAAACAGTTAAGTTCAATTATCACCCTTTTGAAACATATTCCGTTTGAAATTACGGAATGAAAAAACGTTTCTTCATGCATATCTGTAGAACATACTCTATCAACATGTGAAGTGTTTTGAAATCCGATGCACGGTGTGGAAGGCATTGTTATTATGAGCTCTTTTAACAGATAGTGCATGTAACATTCAAGTTGAGTTATCCCCCTTTAAATCATCTCCTCTTACACATGGCGGAATGTAAAACAAATTTCTTCATGCACACCCTTCAACTTTATCCTGCTGATCGGATATCCTCTCATTAATCTACTGTTTTGTGTATTAAACTTCGTTCTGGTAAAAACACAATTTGACTCACTTGATATCATGTATTAAATTACAATCAATGTTCATTTGTACAAATGATAAATAAGAACAGAACACCTACCTCCGTTTATCTATAAAAAAACATAGAATGGCACATATAAAAACTAGAAACACGAAGTCATTGCAATAACTAGTCAAAAGACGAAACGCCACCTAAGATATATCGGTTATCAGAAATAAATAAACGTAAACTGTAATTATACACTAACTGACATTAACTAAAATATATTTTATTGAGAAAATGATAAAGTGTTTAATAACGTAAAGGTTTCGTTAACTAAAGGTGACCTGCTGAAGTGTATGGTCCTATTTAACACCCGTACAGATACAGTATGTGACTCTTAATGTAACACACAATTCATATCCAGTAAATATTGTAACAGTATATAGACTAGCCTGACCTCAGCCAAATTAAACCTTTCAGTTTAAGCAGGTGCGCTTAAACCTAAATTTCTGATAATTTATTATGTTGGTCTAAATCGACAAAAAACGCATTTTGCTCCAAATGTTGAATAATGAAAATATTGCGCCTTTGAGCAGCAATTACTAACATTACGTGTACCGATGCAATTTTAAAATTGCAAGACTGTTTTATAATAAAAAGGTATAATTAGATATAATTGTACTCCTTCACTACAGCGACCATCCGATCAACGATTCCCTTTTTACAATACTGATTGCCGCTGTTCCCCAAACTGGACAATTATGTCTAACTCCTTCATTGCTGCAATAACACCTGCTTAAAGTTGTCGTTTACCATTTGTTCAAATAAATATTGGTTTCTGTCACACGTTTAGTTAAAGGTTCAAAACTCAGATTAACAGACTTCGTGAGAATTTTCAACAAAACAAATTCAATTTCAAAGACGTGCGTATAGTTGTGAATAACTTCTCCTCTACTGTATAAATTTATTGTTTTGAAGATTAACCTGAACGTGTGACAGAGGTCAATATGTATTTGATATGTTTGATTGGTGATGCAAAACTTATTTCCAGATTTAACCCTAGCGGCGAGTATATTCATCATTAACAAACAATGTGCAAATGTACATGTGAATACTCGTAGTACATTTTCCTATTCAAACGGTTAAATCCTGATCAGTGAGCTTTACAAATTTTGTTAATTTATTAGATTTACGAGTGACTGGAAACTTGAATATTTCGCCTGATATTCCAGAGGTGAATGAGTTAAGGTCGTGATGGTTTATACATTAGCGTGGTTGGGTGATATTGTTTTATTTTTGTGTCGTTTTTCAGGACAAAATGCTGAATATTCGCCAGGGGAGCCTTTTGGTTATTATCATAGCGGCTGTTCAAGGTGAGAGACCAAAATCAATATATCTGTATCATTTGGCACAATGAGAACAATCAATGACAATGAAAACATATCTTGGTTAATCATTACCCCATAGCCGGTTTCTAGTTTGGAAAACAACAGTTAGGAAGCCAATCAGAATGCGTATTAAACCACATTCGGCTTTATTGTTAGTCTTCTTAAAGCTGCTTTTTGTTAAGATATATTTGCAAAGTCATGAATGTGTAAACTGTCGCAATTTGCTACAGTTAAGGGATAAATTACAGGCTTTAACCCTTTACCCGATAGCCTAGTTATAATATTGAAGATAGGTGACTACTTAAAGCAGGTTGAAAGTAAAGCAGAATGCGCCCTAAGGCGCATTCTGCTTTACTTTCAGCCTGCTTTAAGCTATTACCAGCTAGAATAAGGAAAGTATTAAATAATAACACATATTCAGTACGGTTTATATTGGAACTATTTTCTTCAGCGGATGAATAAAATGCATGTGCTAAAAGTCGCTTCTATCAGGGAAAGGGTTAAAAGGCGTATATGGGAACTAATTGGTTAATACAGTTGAACATGTGTATCTAAATCTCGCAGATATATATGCGCCGTACCATGAGAAAACCAGAATTATGGCATTTCAATCTTGATCTTTACTGTTTGACACCAACATGCATCTATTTAGCATTGTATGTAGCTGTATTATATACGTTTTTTGGGGAGTGTAGATCAAACTGAGATTCAGATCTCGAGGTGACAACGGTGCTTGGTCTGTACAGTGTTGCAATGCAATAAGGCTGGTTTTGTGTTCGGTTTCAGTTAATGTTCAAAATTTCTTTGCATTACGTAAGTGTTTACATTTATATAAACATGAAACATAACACTGTGATAATATTTAAACCATTGCAAAATTAATGGAATTTCCAGTCGAAGGACTTTGTTTCTAATACAAGCAATGAACGTCATTGTTTTTCTTTTACCCGTGAAATATTTGTGGGAGTTAGATTTCATAATGATTAAATGTTCATTGTTGATCGCCCACTTTCCATGATTCATTTAACATGTAGGCCTAACTTGTATGTTTGTCCTGTCTTTGGCATGACACAGATGTTTTCACAAAAAAGAAAACGTTGCCACACCCCGGTTTACTATGTAAAATATTTTAAAGGTTTTAAAACGATTTAAGGGTGCTTTTTTCGGTGCATGTTACGCTGCGGTTAAACTATATTGCATAATGATGTGTACGTTGACCCTTTTTCAGTGCTGTATAGTATCGGCTTCTAAAGATATCGCCAGTGGTAGTGATTTATTTCTTTTTCTTCCGCCGAAAATGACGTCATGAAGAGTTCATTATCAAACAATAACAATTGACTATTGATCACATGTATGTAACATCATTGTAACCAGTACATCGCTTAGTGTGAACAAATATGAGAAACTGATCAGGTGTCATAAATGTCGTAATGAAAACTTCACGACATAGATCCACAATTTGACCGCGATTGTGGAACATCGACATTTTAAATACCAGGACCAGCATGATATCAATGCCTTTCCAAATAGATAACGAAAGATGCAAATTAAATGTCTGTTTAGCTTGGAAGCAGCCGTTTTCTAGTTATTCTTTGTGACATTAAACGTTGTTTATTCTGAATATGGAACACTTTATTAGGTTGTTGGTTGTGTGTATCGAATGTTTCCTTCTACGAGTACATCGAGAGATATATACATCTCCCGATGTCGAAGGCAATTCAATAAAAGTATAAACATGTATTCGGTAAACTTATAAACAGTCGAAACTCGATCCTACGAACTCGCGTTAGATCGAACATACCCATATTTCAAAGTGAAAACGTGGCTTAGCCACGTTTTAGCTTTGAAATATGGGTATGTTCGACTTAAATAAGATCAAATTAGCGACATCCAACTTATGAAATACTGGTAAGATTGATTTAGGCGATTTCGAAGTATCGAGTTTCGACTGTAACTCGACTGTATAATGATTTGGACTCCAAACCCTGTCATTGTCCTTTATTGGTGATACGGGCAACGTGTAATAGACGGTTTGTATTGGATATGGAAATGTTCTAATGTACGCATTGAAATGTACGGCATTGTATTATGGGAATTAAGAAATATTTAATCTGCACTTACAGGGAACTGGTTGTACACGACTGTATAATATATTTATATTTCTTCAATAATTCAGTAGGTTTTTATATTGTGATAGTGTTTTGTCGATAACGAGTTCTCTATTCCATGGTGACCTAAGAATTATTTTCAAAGCGATATTCCAATTGATGATGTACAGAGTCCCTCGCTTATATCATTTTGTATGGAGCCGTATGATTTATTTCGTTCCTACCAAATTTCGTTAAATCATATCCATTCTACTGTACGTTAATAGAGATGAGGAAAACATTCATTTTGTTACATCCAATACAGTGCTCCCTCCCCACAACGGCCCTCTAAACAAAGAGTCCCTCCTTACAACAGCTATTGTCGCAGTTCCCAAAACAAGACAATTATGTCCAGCCTTTCAAGACTTCCAACAGTTTCCAAGTAAGGTAAAAATCTGTCAAAAAGCTATTATTTTCCACATTTTGTCACATTTTAGTGTTTGCATTAAGGATCATTATAACGGAAAATAATCCCGTCTTCTTCCCAACTATTAATACATTTAACCCTTGCATGGTCAAATTATTCGGGATATTTTTACCCCTTCACCGCTTTATTGTCCTCTGCTTTAGTATTGATGTCTGCAAGACACGTTCAAAGTAAGATTATATTTGGTTAATTTGGTAATTAATACACATTGTATCTCGTTACATCAGCATATACAGTGGAGAATATGTTATTCTTTCCCGTTTACACGCAAACGTACGCAAACGCAAAGCACTAAAACGTAGAAAAGTACAACTTTTGGACAATTCTGATATTTCATGTTTATCTTGGTGGCAAACAGTTTGGAGCCTGATCAGACGCCGGGTTACCCGGCGTCTGATCTGGCTCCAAACTGTTTGTAAAAGAAAAACTAGTTTGAGCGTAAACGCGTTTATCGGGAAAGAATAACAGATTCTCCACTGTATACATGTTACAGGGATAACGTGTAATCCGAGATTACGCGTAATCCCTGAGCATTTTAGGGAATTGATGAAATGTCCCTCTTTATCAAATAAATAGAATTGTATTATCATGTCATTTATTTAGGTTTAAAACGTCATGCTTTCTTGAAAGTTCTTGGTCTAATGAACGTTCATGCAAGGTTTCTCGCACAAGTGAATACAAATAAGTGCACAATGTGCATATAAGCAAGGACAATTGAAAAACCAAGACATCTATCGTGTTAATAGTTTAACAAAATATTTCATAGCGGGGTACTTGCCTTTGAACTTAATGAACTGAACTAGGTAAGATTCATTACTTTAACCAAAAGTAACTGCCAAATATTTATAAAAAAAAACAACAACAAAAAGCTTCAAAATTACGCCTTATCCCTGGGAGATTTAGGGTTTTCGTGAAATCACTGATTTTTCTGTGATTTCACGTATTCCCTTATTACACGTAATCCCTTTAAAAATATATGTCAAACTTTTTAAACAGATTAAATCATATCACGTGACATACAAATTTATGAACAATGTATAAATCTAAACAAAAAGAGGTCATATGTTTGAGATAAAAAAAAAGATAAAGGAGAAAAAAAATCCTCGGGTAGAATATGAGGAGAATGAATGCCTGTTTTGAAGTGATCCACGCTATTGGATCTTTGTTAATAACCCCTTACTCTACATTTCGCGGTAGTAATCGGTGTTTCGTAAAATGCTATTTCAATGTATTACTTATCCTGATTAAGATTCATGTGAAGCATTTGTATCCGTATTGTGTCATGTGGATGTCTAGAACAACCGAAGCAAAGCAAAAAGCTCCTTGCTGAACTTTCGACACAGCGCCCCTTTGCTCAGGCATCCATATGTCTTATACACCGAAAGCTCACTAAGGTTAAGGCGATGGCACAGTTTGCATAATTATGTACATGTATATAACTTAAAGTAACAAAATAGTTATGCACAGCGGAACATATCATTATCATTGTTTCAGATTCTGCATCACAGAAACCTATTAGTAATAAGGTTCAGCTAGTTCTGCATTCGAACAAACAGAGTTGGAACGATGCTCAGGCAATATGTAGGAGTATTAGTGGAACATTATACACAGAAGATTCCTACGAGAGGACGCTAGTTTTACGACATTACATGAACACTGACACCTATAGGTAAGTAATGTACTGAACCTTATTGTACAGTCGAGAAAACGTTATTCTTTCCCAATAAACGCGTTTACGCTTAACGATCATTTCCTTTGCAAAGAGCTTGGAGCCAGATCAGACGCCGGGTAACCCGGTGTCTGATCAGGCTCCAAACTGTATGCCACTCATATTAAAGTTGAAAGTCAGAATTGTCTAAAAGTTGTAATTTTCTACATTTTACTGCGATGCGTTTGTGTTTAAACAGGAATGAATCATGTTTTCTCCACTGTAATGTTCTCCTTGCATTGCTAACAGTGGAAAATACGTTATTATTTCTTTTTTAAATGCAAACGTAACGCAAAAACAATGCACTTAAACGTAGAAAATGTAAATGTTTAGGGTTTGTCTTGTAATTCATTTTAATCTTAGAAGAAAACAGTTAGAAACTTATTTTAAGCCTCCATCTGTCTTTTATAGAATCAAGAAGCGGTCTGTTTAGTTGTCATACTGCACACCCGTTATCGTAATCCTATATTGTAGCGTTAACCCATTACCCCATAGCCTGTTTATAGTTTTGAAAATAGGTGACTACTTAAAGCAGGTTGAAAGTAAAGCAGAATGCGCCATGTGGCGCATTCTGCTTTACTTTCAGCCTGCTTTAAGCTTTTACCAGCTAGAATAAGGAAAGTATTAAATATGACACATATTCATTACGGTTTATATTGGAACTATTTTCTTCAGCGGATGAATAAAATGCATGTGCTAAAAGTCGCTTCTATAAGGGAAAGGGTTAATTATCGAAGTTCAACTGAATAAATACGGACATGAACGACTAATTCTCTAATTACCGATTTCGGATTGCAAATAAAGAAATATGGACAAGTCCGACCTAACCCATTCACTGCCATGACATAAAACTTAAACAATTGTCATCTGCTTCTATTTTCAAAAAATAATTTTTTTGGTATTTTGACTTAAGACATATTGAAACGAGTGTCAAACAGTTTGGATCCTGACCAGATGCCGCGTTACGCGGCGTCTGATCAGGATCCATACCGTTTGCAAATTACTACTGTACTCGGGGTTAGGCAGTGGAAGGGTTAATCGTACTCCAATCTTTGAAATTCAAATGTAGATATACGGACATGTCGAACTTACCCGAGTTCTATTTACTCCATTTACGCCCAGAGGATTCTTCCATGTTTACATGTATATATTGGATTACATGCAGTCCATTTTTTATCAAAGGGATGCCTGGTCAAAATTTTCATTTTCACATTTTGTTTTATATTGAAAATCCTATCAGCAAACAATGTAGTAGACTCTGATCAGACACCGCATAATGCGACGTCTGATCATAGTCTACACTGTTTGCCTATGTCCCATTTATGGGATCGTGGTCACAAATGGGTTACATGTAACTAATATAACTTGTAGTAATACGGACAAGTTCGAATAAAGCGGGCTATACATTATTGAAATTCATCTGAAGAAATATAAGCAAGTTCGTCTAAAATGAGTTACAGTACCAAGTTTGACTCGCCTAAACAGGACTACCGCTGTATGTTTTGATAGACTCTTTTAATTTCAGGTCTTACGATTGCTGGCTCGGGTTGCACTTTCTAACGGCAGAGGCAAAGCACGGATGGACTAATTGTGAGTCAGTGACTGCGAGCTCATACACCGTATGGAAGAATGGTAACTGGCCAACAGATGGCGCCTCCAAACAATGTGTCAATGTACACGACATGGCCAACTCCCACTGGCATACGAAGGACTGCAGTGATTCCAAAACCTTTATTTGTGAAGTAAGAGGAGGTACGTATTTTATTGTAAGTCAATCTAGTAAAATATAAAACATTACTCTATAAGCACATGTACAGTGGAGAAAACGTTATTCTTTCCCAAAAACCCGTTTACGCTAAAACTATTATTTCCAGTGCAAACAGCTTGGAGCCTGATCAGACGCCGGGTTACCCGGCGTCTGATCAGGCACCAAACTATTTGCCACTCTAATGGAAATGAAAAGTCAGAATTGTCAAACAGTTGTCTTTTTCTACAGTCTAGTGTTTTGCGTTTGCGTTTCGTTTGCGTTTAAACGGGAAAGAAAAACAGATTCTCCACTGTACGTCTTTAATTTATTCCTCCATTATAGAAAATAGTTCCACTTTGTACAGTCATGAATATGTACCACAAGACAAGCGCTCCCTCTCTACAACGACGCTTATTGGAGACAAAAATGTGTGCGTTGTTCGGAGGGAGTCGTAATACGGAGGGAAATTGGCGTCTGATCTGAATTCAGGCTGTTTGTCACTCATCATTATGTTTATTTTCGGTCAAAATGTCCATTATGCGAATTTGAGGAAACAGCAGACGACAATTTCAAACAGATACAATTGCAGCCGTGAAAAGGCTAGACATAATATTCTTATCTGGGGAACAGTGGCAAGCGTTGTTGTAAGGAGGGGTCGTTGTTAGGAGGTCTGTTATAGGGAGAGAGTACTGTACGTGTATTTTAAGTGTGCCGATTTTGTAAACTATTGGATTGTTGCTTTCTGCAACCGGATTGTTTGCAATCAACAATTTCTAAAAGTACCATAGGCCTCGGTTATATCTATAATTGAACTATTTATATTGAAAAACGTAGGAACAAAACATGGCTTAATGGAAAGAGTATCATGAATAAGTTACCCAACACACGCTCATCGATGTTCTCCTCCTTCTGTATGTATTGCAGGATATTTATACTCTTTGCATGCTGGGTAATATTTTCCTCTGTAACAATTGTCATCTGATATTGTTTTTAAGTAGTTTTTTTTTCTCAATTTCCTTCTTTTTTTTTTTTAAAAAAAAATGTCAGCTTGTTGAACAAAATGGGATCCTGATGAGACGCTGAACTATGCAACGTCTCGTGTTGCTCCAAACCGTTTGCAAATGTAACCATTGCGGGACTTGTCCGCAGTTAGCATTAAAAGAGGTAACACATTGCATGTGAATTTGTTAGAGCTTCTGCAAACAGTGTGGATCCAGATTAGACGTCGAATCAATCGGCGCCTCATTTTAAACTAATGTATTTAACACTCTGGTTATGTTTTCCGAAATATCATGCAGATATGTGGACGATAAGATATGTTGCAGACGACAAATTTTAGCACATGACAATTACTTAGATCGACATATGATAATACTACTAATACACTCGTAGATAGCGCGATTTAAAACGGCATGAAATGTATTTGCTTCTTTTACTCGTTTTAGCTAGTTAAATACAGAAAAGGGTTAAAAACATAAACTTCGAATATTTCTTTGGGCCAAACGACTCTCTGAAGTTGATATGACGCAGGTATATAGTCATCCTCAAATATCCTAATTCTTCGTACCTTACAAAGTGTTGGTTAAAGATCGAAATTCGTGTTTATAGTAAATACTTTCTTTGACACAAGGATATTAAAAAACCCGCAGATCTTCGACTACAACCACTGGAACTAGCTGTACAGTTACATCTGAATTTAACTACACTAATTAAATGCTTCCTCTCTACAACACCCAGTTGGAGACATTACATGCGTTGTTCAAAGAGAGTTGTTGTAGGGAGGGAAAATGTATTGTATTGGCAAACGGTTTAAATCCAGATCAGACGCCACATAACAGGGTGTCTTATCTAGAGTCAAGTTGTTTGCAATGTGTCACTATGTCTTATTTGTCAAAATGTGACTTTGAGAAAAACAGCAGACGACAGTTTTAAGCAGACGGTATTGCAGCCGTAAAACAATAAGACATAAGTGTCTTATTTTTGGAACAGCGACAGGTGTTGTTGTGAAAAGGGAATCATGGTGTTCAGAGAGCCATTATGGAAAGAGGGTATTTTAACCCTTTGAACCCTAGTTCCGCATATTGGTGTCATTTTCAAACAGTGTACATGTGAAAAGTACACTTGTCCTGTGCAAACAGTGAAGACCCAGATCAGAGGGCTCCGAAAGGAGCCCTCTGATCAGGGTCTTCACTGTTTGTCATAATTTCAAACATTGACAGAAACGACCCTGAAAAGTCAGAAATCGACCAGACTAAAATGGAAACTGGAATTTTCCATTTAAAGTTTCAGGGAGGAAAGATTGAACTAATTTTTTGTTAAAAATTGTAGCTGAGTGTACTTTCACTTCTCTTGGCATGGCTAAACCCGACATCACTGAGAGACTTCAACTTACAGAAGCCGATCTAGACTCTTGCAAGCGGGCATGTCTAACACGGATACAAAACGACAAAAATTGTTGGGCGTTGACGTGGAACTCGGCTGGCTCTACAAACAACTGCGTGCTGTTTTTTGACGATAACCCATTTGAAGTTACCTCATCTAGTGTAACGGCTGCTTCCGACCAAGAAGTTCTGGTTAAAGAGTGTTATGGTTGTAAGTAAAACTATCCGAAATCTGTTAGGTCCAATGAATAGTTTTCCAAACACTCTGAAATATGCTCATTCACACTCATTATGGTGTAATCCAGTTATTGATGTACTCTGAAAAATCTTAATACGATTGAATTTATATACAGAACTTTCAAAACTCTCCCATCAACAGCCAAAACCATTAAAAGTGTCCCTTCTAGGCTTTTTTGTGAATGAATGAATGAATGAACGACTTTATTTTACGAGGGTAACTCACTTAGTCAGGAGACTAATCTACCGTGAGGCCCTCAAACAAGCATTTCTTACAAATCATATAATTAACAATAATAACACGATCAATATAAACAATCAAAAACAATTAACAAGAAAATAACACTCTCTATATAAACAATAGGCAGGCATTTAGGCGTTCTCTGCAAATAGTGTATCTGTGGAGTACACTTGTCCTATGCAAACAGAGAAGACTCAAATCAGAGGGCTCCAAAAGGACTAACAGGAGTCCTCTGGCTAGGGTCTCCACTGTCTCATATTAGAATA
Organism: Gari tellinella; assembly: GCA_922989275.2. Taxonomy (NCBI): domain Eukaryota; kingdom Metazoa; phylum Mollusca; class Bivalvia; order Cardiida; family Psammobiidae; genus Gari; species Gari tellinella. The sequence continues at coordinate 57,554,617 of OV277866.1, forward strand.
TATGGGCAAAAACAAACCCTAACTAGATCTATATGGTGTGCTAGGCTAAATTGGAAACTGGAATTGTCCATTTGAAGTTACAGGGGGGAAAGTTAAAGTCATTTAATCTATTATAATTTGAATTTAAAAACAGTGGAGACATAGTTGAGAGAGCAAGTATTTAAATATTAGCCTGTCCGATTTGCTATTTTACTCCCGTTAATAACCAGCGAAGACTCGCAGCATCGTGTTGTGTCAAACAGTTTGTATCCAAACCAGACCTCAATTTATTCGATGTCTGTTATGGATCCAAACTTTGCAATATTGTTTGATTAATAATTAAGTTAGATCTAAATCAGAATGTGTTTTAAGCTAGAACTTGCAAAAAGTATGTAAAAACCTAAAGTCAGTAAGGGTCAAACCCCTGAATTGAGTCCCAGACCGCTCCAAAGCACCTGATTGACCAGAGTTGAGACTTTGGCTCAAATCCGACCAACCAAACACTCGAGAACGAACCAAGACCCAACTCAAACCATACAAGCATTGACCCTGTTCACGTGGCCAATGACATATATTATGACCTCACGATACACTTTTGTGGGTCGTGACGTAACATCTGGTTCTCGTCTTTTAAGAAAAGCGTCACATACTTACTGTGACGTCATAATGACAGTTTTGACGCGGAATGGAATGTGTTCCCACGGTCTTCTGTTTAGTTGAGTTGAGTATTATCGGGAGTTGAATTTCAAAATATTTCAGATAAAAGTGTAAAAGTCAATAGTATCGACAAAGAAGCATATCTGCCGCAAATATACATAAATAGATAAACATGAAAAGCAGGGCTCCAGACAAAAAGGAGTAAATCAATATTTTCATCAAGTTCTCTTTTATGTTTTTGAAAACAAATCCCATGGTGTGACCACTTATCAGAATCGTCTCAAGAGAGACGATTCTAATTAGTAGTAACACACTTGAGTTTTGAAATTTTAGTCTTCAAAATATTTTAGTCTTCAAAATACTCCTTTTATCTAGATCCCTGAAAGCATTACAAAAATACAATGGTAAAACAATTTATATACAATGAAGTTTAATTTCGATGCCTCGCACTCTCTTAAATCGAAATTCCGGTTGAGACGAATTGGGTCATACACCACAATGGTCTGACCGGGTAAATATTATAACAGTTTGAAGGCAGATTGGACACTGAGTAACTCGGCGTCTGATAAGGCTCCATGCAGTTTAAATAATTTTAAGTATTTGAGTCCGAACTAATTTTACGAGTCTATGGAAAAATCATGGTAACGATATTGAGTCTTATTGACCACTGTACATCAATAAATCATAGAATCATGGTAACGATATTGAGTCTTATTGACCACTGTACATCAATAAATCATGGTAGAGGTGGTGGATTAATGGGTGAAAGAACTTATTTTAAGCGATAAATAAATAAACACACTCTTCCGTTTTTAGAATAGTTATGTTTGGTTAAAATTTTAGTTCTGAGATTTCAGCCATCTTATAAAGTGTGTGGTAAAACTATCTAGAGTGTGCATATCGCGAATTGAATCTGGTATTTTTTTCCACATAGAAGTTCCTGAATATGATATACTTTCTTTGAACTGCTCAATTCTTGGTCGAGGGATGTTGTAATTGTAACGACTGGATGACCGTAGATATGCGTATAACTTTTGTTCTCTATCAAACATATTAGAAATATAACCAGGTACTAATCCTGACGAGACTTTATACATAAATTTTGCCTTTTGTAATATAATTTTTTCATTCAGTGTAAGGCAGTTCATTTTTTCCATTGCACTTGATACGTTGGTATATTCTATACCAAATATAGTTTTACAAGCCCTCTTTTGTAGAATGCATAATTTATACAGATTTGTATTGTTAGTACCTCCCCAGACGACATTGCAAAAGTCTAAATGTGGTTGAATATAGGATTTGTAGTATAGAATTCTAGCATGCAGGGGAAGATAAAATTTTATTCTAGATAAAAGCCAGAGGTTTGTTGAAATTTTCTTTTTAACTTTAAGAACATGCTCATCCCATTTCAGATTTTCATTAATGTAAACTCCTAACAATTTTTCACCTTTAGATGAATTGAGTTCCAAATTTTTAAATCTTAGAGAAAGAGATTTTTCAGAAAGCCTAGCTCGTCTCTGGGGAGTTGTAATCATCAGAACTTTTGTTTTTTGAGTATTGAGAACCATCCCATTAGCTGTGCACCAAGTTTCTAGTAGATTTAGGCAGTTCTGTAAATTAATTTCTACAGTTTGTTTTGAACGATGAATATCACATAAAGTTGTATCGTCTGCATACATATCAGTGCTGCACGTTGTATTAGACGTTATTAGAGGCAGGTCATTGATAAATATTAGAAACAACAAAGGACCTAGAATTGACCCTTGTGGTACGCCACATGTAATTTCTTGTTCCGATGACATTACACCATTTATATTTACCCTTTGTCTTCTCCCATATAGATATGATTTGAACCACTGAATTGCTTTTGCAGAACATTTATATATTTTAAGTTTCTTCAGCAATATATTATGATCAACAAGATCAAACGCTTTCTTAAAATCAACCATGATAACCCCAACAACATATCCATCATTTAATGCTTTAAGCCACTTATCAATTAAGTGTACTAGTGCGGTCTCACAGCTGTGATGTTTTCTGAATCCACTTTGCGTTTGCACGATAAGGTTGTAATGATTTAAATATGTGATAAAACTATCATGAACATGTTTTTCTAAGATCTTAGATAGGGTAGGTAGGACAGAAATAGGTCTGTAATTATTAACGTCATGTTTGGAGCCAGACTTGAATAATGGATTAACTTTTGCAGATTTCCATATATTTGGAAACGTATTTTGTGATATACTTTGATTAAGTATTTGATGAATTATTGGGTTTATAATACTGGCTGAAAGTTTTAAAAGCCTTGGGCCGATTTCATCTAAGCCTGTAGATTTTGATACATCGAGATTTGATAGCATCTTTTGTACTTTTGCTTTATTTATGAACGGAATATTGAAGAACATTGGCGCGGGGACTCGATTACTTACAAAATGTTTGACCTCACTGAAGTCTGAGAAAGGAATAGGTTCTTTCAGATTCGAAGCAATATTTGTAAAAAATGTATTGAAAAAATCTGATATTTTTTCAGAATTATTGATTTCCTCTCCATTGACTGTAAGTGTGCGAATGGAACTCCTATCTTGATTTGGCGTCCTAAATTCTTTAAATAACTTCCAGATAGTAGATGGGTCGTTTTGCCCCTCGGCAATTTTTCTTTCATAATTAGACTTTTTTGCTATGTTAATAAGGTGTGAAACTTTACTTCTATATATTCTGAAGTTGTTCATATCCTTTCTAGCTTTAAATTTATCCCTATCTTTCATTGCATCCATAATATCCCCATTCAACCAATCCGGTTGGTGTGCCTTTTTAACCCTGTGTATTCTAATGGGCACATGTTTATCGATTATAGATGAGAAAGTGTTCATAAAAGAATGCAAAGATTCGTTGACATCTGAATCTTGAATTAGAGAAGTCCAATTTACATTATTAATGTCCTCAAGAAATTCACGTTCTTTAAAGTTCTTGAACGATCTGTATTTTATTGAATAGTGGTTCATTTTTATATTCTTGCAATTAATTTTTCTGGAACAAAATATTGGATAGTGGTCACTTAAGCCTAGTTTCGGAACTGACGTTGATGAAACGTTTTGAAAATTATCAGAATATACATGGTCAATGAGAGTTTCGGAATTACAGCATTCACGAGTTGAACTATTGATAAGTTGTGTTAGACCTAAGGATGATGTAAAATTTAGCCAATCATAATTTACACGACCGTTATTCAAATCTTTATTAAAATCACCCAATAGCAAAAGTTCTTTATCCTCGGTCTGTGCGTTCTCTATATTAGTTTCAAAAGAATCTTTCCATGAAGATCTAGCTTCAGGGTGCCTATACAAAATGCAAAGTAAGAATGGTTTTGACTTCGGCTGTTTAATTTCAATCCATATGCTTTCTAAATCTGGGCATTCTAAATCTTCACGCCTAGTACAGTGTATGTTATCTCTTACATATATTAAAATACCACCACCTCTATTATCTGGTCGGTCTTTGCGAAAAGGAAGCTGAAAATTTCTAAGTGAAAAACTGGGAGTAGGGTGAATATCACTCAGTTTGGTTTCACTGATTCCAAATATATCAATCTTATTACAAGACAAAAGGATTTGCAGATCATCAAATTTTGAACTTAAACCTTGTATATTTAAATGACCAATTATTAAACCATTTCCTTCCAGTCCTAAGCACTGTATAGAGGGAGTGAGTGTACTATGGGTATTTCGAGAACCTTTTTCAGCTTTCTTGCAAAGACAATATTTAGATCTACATTTGCTACATATTTCTAAAGAGTAAGAATTATTTGGTAACTCTAATACGGCATCATTGCCGCGGCCCTATGCCATTGTCCAACAGCGACCTTGTTTGTGACCATTTTTGCCACATGACCAACAGGTAACTGGTGAGCGGTGTCTACAACTGAAAGTTTCATGGTTGGTTTCTCCACATTTCATGCATTTTCGAGAACTTTGAGAAATGTTAACTAAATGTCTGCTGGGATCACTCCTGAAGAAGTGTCCACCTTGGCGTCTTGCACTGGTAGGAACAAATACAACTGTGTTAAAGTCCTTCACAATCTCTATTGTATTGTTGATAGTCCCGAGGATTCTCTTAACACCTGATGAAGATGGGTGGATCATGTCGTTTTGGTTCAAATATCTCATGCAGATCAGACCTTTTTGGTCGTGGAAAGCACTGAAAATGTCGATAAAATCAATACCATGATGTGCGCAAAGACGTTCAATGATGTCGTTGATAGGATTAACGTCAGTATCATATCTGGGGGCGATTTTACACAGGATAACTCTCACACTAGGGTTAGCTACCTTCAGTACGGCCACGAACTGGTCATAGTGTTCTTCAATGAGTTCCATATCTGTCTGGTTGGCGATATCATTTCCACCTACATAGACAATAATTGTGTCAAACATGGAAATGTTAAATAGTTGGACTTCAGCCAACAATGACTTAATGGTTGCGCCGGGTTTACAGTGCTTGTGGATGTTAAATTTTAACCCTTTTGGGTTTACTTTGTTTATTATTGAACTTCCCACAGTGTGGAGTGAACACTTTTCTATATTTCTATCATTTTCAAATGACAATTATTAATTAAATTTTGTTCTTACAGAGGAGAAAGCGTTATTCTTTCCCAACAAACGCGTTTATGCTATAACTGTTATTTGCATTGCAAACAGTTATATTTCGTTTACGTTTAAACGGGAAAGAATAACTTTTTTCCACTGTACCTGAGTTTCTCTAAATGCTAGTTCCGTCTATTCCTGCGCGTCTTAAGATACGGTATAACAGTAATTGGCTAGAATTGTTACATCTGGGATATTTTTTAACAGAGGATGTTTTCCAGAGGATATTTTGATAAGTTGCACCGGTAACCCTGATAAAATGATATTCACCCTTTAGTGTGTATCGGCTGAAGTTAGATTGTTAAATAAACGGGTATAATTTATTGCTGTTACATGTGTATGGCGTTTCAATATCGTTAATAAAGAGACAGGCAACTGAAAATAACAAGGAAAGCAGGTAAAAGGTTTTTGTAATTTAATTTTTTGAGTTTTTGATTACATATCGGTATGGTTCTTTTAGATTTACAGAAAGCATTTGACACTGTTGGTCATAAAATCCTATTAACCCTTTACCTCATAGCCTGTTTACAGCTTTGAATACAGGTGACCACTTAAAGCAGGTTGAAAGTAAAGCAGAATGTGCCTTAAGGCACATTCTGCTTTACTTTCAGCCTGCTTTAAGCTAAAATCTGCTAGGCTATATAAAATATTTGTAATAGTAATTGTTCATGAGGGTATAAACTGGAACTATTTTCTTCAGCGGAGGAATAAACTAAATACGCTAAAAGTCGCTTCTATAAGGGAAAGGGTTAATGAAACTTGAAGCTTTAGGTCTACATTCTAGCGCTCTTTTTTGGTTTAGATCTTATCTGTCTTGTAGAAAACAGTGTGTTGATATTTCAGGGATACTATCCACAGAAGCCTCTATTGAATATAGTGTTCCACACGGTTAAATTCTTGGTCCATTGTTGTTTGTAATTTATGTAAATGATCTTTCAGCTATTGTCAAGGACAAGATTTTACTGTATGCTGATGATACTTGCATTCTTGTCACTGGAAAGTGTAAGTCTGATATTGGAAATGGCCTTACTCGATCTCTAGAATTGGTGGGAGCTTGGATGTTAGATAACAAACTATCTTTGAACCTAGGCAAGACAGGGTCTATTTTATTTGGTTCAAAACCAAAAGTTTTTTTGAATTAAATATCAAATGTAATGGAATTAGTATTTCATATTCTAGTTCTGTTAAATACTTGGGTGCAGTTTTAGATCAGGCACTTTCTTGTGAAAATATTGCTAAATCAGTCATTGGCAAAGTTAATTCCAAATTAAAATTTCTTTACAGGAAAAACTAATTCCTTACAATGCACACCAGAAATTCCTTGTTATGTCTCTAATTCAATGTCATTTTGACCATGCCTGCTCTTTCTGGTACCCTGGGCTAGCCAAATACTATACACATAGGCTTCAAACATCACAAAATAAGGTCATTAGGTTTGTTCTTGGTTTAGATAGTAGATCGCACATTGGCAAAGAACAGTTTACTTGTCTGAATTGGTTGCCTGTGTCCAAAAGGGTTGAACAGATTATGCTATGTCATGTTCACAAAATTAGATACGGTTCTGTCCCTGATTACTTAAGTGATAATTTAAACTTTTGAATTATGTTCATAACCGTAACACAAGATCAAGTTAAGTTGCTAGTCTAATTGGAGATTTTTCTAATGTGACTTTTTCTAATACTGGGCGGTTTGCGAAACCCAAGGTACGTGGTTTTGGTGAAAAAGCATTTGCTTGGCACGGTATTGAGTCTGGGAATAGTCTCCCACAGTATTTAAGAGACATCACTGACAATTTGAGGTTTAAACTGTCCACCAAGAAACATATTTTAACTACAATATAAAGTTTTTGAGGTGCAGTATTTTCAGTATTGTAAGTATGATTCTTCTTGATGGTTGTGTTTCAGTGAATTCAATTCATTGAGACAGGACCATTGGGAAAAATCATTTAACTGTATAATTTTATTTACTCAAACTTTCATGACTTTGTGTATGTTCCCTAATATATATTTACAGATTAATATATTAAATTTTTATGAAACCAACTCTATTTTATATCAAATTGTCATATCTTGTATACGACAGATTGATTGATATTTTATTTATTCAATTTTTTTGTAAATCTGGGTAAAGTTCTGTTTCTTGTAGGACCTTTTAAATTATCTCAACACGGCATATATTGTGCAATAACTTCCGTTTATGGTCATTTAATTTATTGAGTGTAATACATATAATTATTCTTATGTTGGTAATATCATAATTAGTTTGTGATAAGAAGTCTACATATGTCTTTCAAGTATAATACATAATTTAACTAATGAAATAAGTGATATTTTCATAAACTATGTGATATTGAAAACTTGCTAAATATTTCCATATCATTAAATTATTATTTTGTTTATGTAATCAATGCATGGCTTTCATGGATCTGCCACTAGTATCGGGGACCACAATGGAAATAAGGGAAAATACATTTTCCCTTTTTTGTGCAATCCTTGGTATTGGTGAGCATATCTTGTGCATTTTCATGTATATGCATTATTTTGTTATAGTTTTCATTATATGTGTATGCATTTGTATTGCCATGTTATGCCACTGTTGCCAAAATAAAATCAATCAATCAATCAAATTAAAACTACCAATACCTTAGTGAAAATGCCTACATTTAGCTTCCATTTCATATTATAAAGAGAAGCAAGGTTCTTTGCATCTTTCATTAGATCTGGATCCAAACTGTTTGACACTCGTCTTTAGGTTTATTTACTTAAAGAATGTATAAATCTAAATTTAACAAACTCTGCAGACGACAATTTCAAAGCAGACGACGTCACCGCAGGATAAGGGTTAAATAGGTCCATGGTGTTGAAAGAGTTATTTCCCTTGTTACACGTGTAGTTGTATATTCATTATACAATATATTTATCGATGGCAAGTTTTTAATTGTGAGGTTGTGGAACAGGGTTTATATTTTATGTACACTGTTCGTCTTTATAGGTGAATATAGGAGATAAGTGTGAGGTTGGGCGCCCCTAAACCCAGGTTTAACCCCCAGTGGTAGTTAATGATTAATTTATAATTAATTATTGATTGCTACTGACCGTACCAAGGCGGGCTCCTATGTTCACTTTGCTTTATGTTTGTCTTGCGTGTTGTTTTCTATTTAGTGTGTAGATGAAGGAATGGGAGTGTGCGTGTGTGTGTGTGTGTTTGTTATGGTATGACTGTGTGTGTGTTCTGCTTGAGAGGTGGGTGTATTGTTTGTGTTGCGTTTCCTGCTTTAGTCTTTCGTAATTATTCAATAATGCAAACGGTCAACACTCGTTCATGTGAATTACATGTCACAATATTTAATACACATTTAGAAAAAACAATGGTAAGAACTGATTTTTAGATATTGACAATTATCCTAACATGATTTGCAAACAGTTTAAAGCCTGGTTAGACGCCGGGTTATCATAAACCTGGCTGAAAAGTAATTTCAAAAGCAAATAATGCTTGAGTGTATACGCGTTTATTGTAAAAGCAACTATCTGTTCTTAGAGCTCTTCGGAAATCTTTTGGTTATGGGGAGTTCCGTAAGACTTCAAATTTGAGACACTCTATATACAGTAAAGAAAACTTTATTCTTTCCCAATAAACGCATTACGCTAAAACTATTATTTCTATTACAAACAATTTGGAGTCAGGTCAGACGCCGGGTCACCCGGCGTCTGATCAGGCTCCAAAGTGTTTGCCAACAAGATAAACATGAATTATCAGAATTGTCCAAACATTGTACGTTGCTACGTATTAGTGCTTTGCGTTTGCGTTTCGTTTGAGTTTAAATGGGAAAGAATAACAGATTCTCCACTGTAACTGCTGTACTTGTCATAAAATTTGAAATTATTGCTTTTGTCACATCATGGTTCTTTCGAGTCCTGTTTTCAAAAGTTACACAGTATTTTCAATGGTTAAATGATTTTTTATATTTTTCCTAGTTGAGGAATCCAATGATAACCCAGCAGCCAGTGATACCAGCTCAACTCCTAATTCAGGATGTACTTCATTTGATACAACAACAACAACATCCACCACAACTACGAGTACTACTACCGCTCCAACAACTACAACAACCACAAGCACTTCTACGACTTCTACTTCTACTCCAACCACAACCACAACAACTCCTACCACAACCACAACAACTCCTACCACAACCACAACAACTCCCACCACAACCACAACAACTCCCACCACAACTACGACTACTTCTACGACTACCTCTCCCACAACAACTAAAACTTCTCCCACTACATCTACGACTATCTCTCCAACGACAACGTCAACATCTCCTACCACTTCTACGACTACTTCTACTACTCCTATCACTTCAACGATATCTTCCACTTCATCTATAGCTTCTCCCACGACTACGTCAACCACTACTTCCCCATCCACCTCTTCCACTACTACCTACCCCACCACTACCACCCCTCCGCAAACATCGAATGCAACCGCATTATGTAACTGCAGCTGTTCAAACCTGAGACAATGGGTAAGTGCCTTGGTACTCAGTGACTCGTTCAATAATCTGACTTTGGAACAAAAAGTGGAAGTTTTACAATTCCGGTTGAAACTTGATAAAAATCAGCTGTCATCAACTATTCGTAAGAAAACAAGCGCCGTTGACAACCGAACTGAATCAAAGGCCGTCGGCAGTGTCGGAATAACCTTCTTGTGCGTTATGTTTATTCCAATCTTTATTTCAGACGCAGTCAGACTTTTAGCTTTTATGTACGAATATTCCAAGAAAGCATTTAAGTCTACGAATGGAATGTAATCATGTACACAGTCGATCTTCGATATCTGTAAGTCGCTCAATGTCAACATTCCGGTATTTCTACAAATGCTCATTAGTTTAAGCTCGGTTAACTCTTTCCTCCCTGAACCTTTAAATGGACAATTCAAGTTTCCATTTAAGTCTAGTCCAATTCTAACTTTTAAGAGTTGTTTTTATCAATGTTTGGCATTATGACAAACAGTGAAGACCCTGATCAGAGGGCTCCTTTAGGAGCCGTCTGATCTGGGTCTTCGCTGTTTGCATAGGACAAGTGTACTTTTCACATGTACACAGTTTGCAAAGGACGTCAATATGCGGGACTATGGTTCAAAGGGTTAAGTCGAAGATATCCAATTTTCAAAATCAAAACGCTTTTGACAGTTGTTTGTTTTTGATGATAGAGATTGTAGTCACCGAAATTGTCCGACGTAAGTATTTAAGTATTAGTAGTGAAACAATAATTAATTTTAACTCTGTAACAGGTGTACCTTCCACTAAGCCGGGTGAGAGATATCAAAGTTCGACTGATGTTTATCCTCGTTATCTTAAACTCGATCATGTCGAGTTACCCGTATCTCAAAGGTAAAACGCGGCTAAGACAAGTTTAAAATTTAAAGTATGGGAATTTCTAAGATCAACTGGAGAAAACCAGTGGAGAAGACGTTATTATTTCCCAATAAACGCGTTTGGGCTAAAACTATCATATCCATTGCAAACAATTTTGAGCCTAATCAGACGCCGGGTAAACCGGCGTCTGATCAGGCCCCAATCTGTTTGCCATCCACATCAAATAAATATTCAGAATATTAAAATGTTGTCCGTGTCTACGATTAATTGCCTTTCGTTTACGTTTCGTTTGCGTTTAAACGGGAAAGATTAACGTCTTCCCCACTGTACGGGTAAGTTCAGGGTTCGAGATATCGAATATAGACTGTAATTGCAAACATACAATAATGTACGTGAATCTAGCTGTAATTATATCGATAAGTAGAAGTTGTAATGCTTTTCCATTTAAACGCATACGGAACCGAAAGGCAATGCACTAAAATGTAGAATATTACATTTTCTTGACATATTTTCACGTTTATTTTAATCTAAGTGTCAAACAGTTTGGGGCCAGATCAGATGCCGGGTCTTAAGGCTTTAGAGTAAACGCGTTTATTGGGAAATAATAACGTCTTCTCCACTGTAACAATTAAGTATGTGAAAAGTTGTTATTATCAATCAGTTATTTTAACCCATTTACATGTATACCCAGTGGATTCTTCCATGTTTATATATTGGATTAGTCCATTTTAGCTCACCTGAGCCGAAGGCTCAGGATGAGCTATTGTGATACCATTCCGTCCGTCGTCCGGTGTCCGTCGTACGTCGTACGTTCACATTTTTAAACAACATCTCCTCTGAAACCACTGACCTGATTTCAACCAAACTTTGTCAAAAGCATCAGTGACAAGGGGGAACGAAATCTTGTTCAAAGATTTTGGCTAGAGTTATTCCCCTTGCTGTAGGACCAGGTTTTCTAACATGACCGTATAGACAACTTTTAATGCATAAGAAATTCTTAAAAAATCTTCTTCTCAGAAACCCAAAGGCCCAGACCTTTGATATTTGGAAAGTATCATTACCTAATGATCTTCTAGCAAGCTTGTTCAAATTTTGACCCTGGGGCCAAACATGACCCCGCCCTGGGGCTTATCAGTTTTTCTTAGGAAAACCTTAAAAAATCTTCTTCTCAGAAACTGTATGACCTAGATCATTAATATTTGACATATAGCTTTGCCTTATGGTCCTCTACCAAGTTTGTTCAAATTTTGACCCCCGGGTCAAAAATGGCCCCACCCCGGGGCTTATCAGTTTAACATTGACTTATATAGGAAAACCTTTAAAAATCTTCTTTTCTGAAACTGTAAGGCCCAGATCATTTATATTTGACATGTAGCTTTGCCTTGTAGTCCTCTACCAAAGTTGTTCAAATAATGACCCCCGGGTCAAAATTGGCCCCGCCCTTGGGGCTTATCAGTTTTACAAAAACTTATATAGGAAAACCTTTACAAATCTTATTCTCTGAAACTGTAAGGCCCAGATCTTTAATATTTCACATATAGCTTTGCCGTGTGGTCCTCCACCAAGATTGTTCAAATTATGACCCCCAAGCCAAATATGGCCACGCCCTGGGCTTATCAGTTTTTCATAGGAAAATATCTTCTCCTCTGAAACTGTAAGGCCCATATCATTTATATTTGACATGTAGCTTTGCCCTATGGTCCTCTACCGAGAATGTTCAAATTATTACCCCTGGATCAAATTTTGCCCCGCCCCGCGGCTTATCAGTTTTACATTGACTTATATAGGAAAACCTTTAAAAATCTTCTTTTCTAAAACTGTAAGGCTCAGATCTTTGATATTTGACATATAGCTTTGCCTTTTGGTTCTCTACCAAGTGTGTTCAAATTATGACACCCGGGCCAAAATTGGCCCCATCCAGGGGCTTATCAGTTTTTATAGGAACACCTTTAAAAATCTTCTTCTCTTAAACCATAAGGCCCAGATCATTAATATCTGACATGTAGCTTCACATTGTGGTCCTCTACCAAGATCAAATTATTGCACCTGGGTCATAGCTATATCAAAATGTTGTCTTGCCCAGTCATATTCTATGGTATAGTGTCCTCAGGTGAGCGAAATATGACCCTCTGGGTCTCTTGTTTTATCAAAGGGATGTCTGGTCAAAATTTTAATTTTAATTTTGTTTTATATTGAAGTTCCTATCATCGAACAGTGTAGACTCTGATCAGACGCCGCATAATGCGGCGTCTGATCAGAGTCTACACTGTTTGCCTATGTCCCATTAATGGGATCGTTGGCACAAATGGATTAACTGTTAAGTTTTAAGATATCGCAAGATGCTCACCGAATCACCTCTTGCATATTTTATATACTTTTACAAAACATGTCAAGTTTAACAGTTTATTGATTTGTGTTTGTGTTCAGTTATATTTCAAAGGGAAATAACCACGTCATATCCACTGTACCTGCGTCACCAAGCGTTGCAGTGAGTGATTCAACTCCCTTATTGACTTTCGAATTGTTAAGTTGTTTATGCTTTTGTTTTATTTTTATTTTTTATTAAAATAGGAACTGCTATGTGTCACACTTTTATATCATTTTCTGTAAAACGTTATCAGGGGACTCGTAATACGGTTCAAATACATGTATGGATTTGAATGAAACATTAGGACAACGGAGCGGTCAGTGAGAATTTATTTTTGAACTCATCTTTTGCAGGAAAGATATGTATATTTATCTAGACTCTAATTAACCCATTTGCGCCTAGTGGATTCTACCATGATCATATATGGGATTCATTTTCGTGTTTTATGCCCCCGGCATTTGTGGTTGTGGCAGCATACTGATTGTCCTGTCCGTCCGTCCACCCGTCCATCCGTCCGTCCGAGTGCGCGAAAGGTCAATTGTTGGGTATGGAGAACAATTGAAAACAATAGAATTCCATTCATTCCGTTGTGTATTATTGGGTATTTCGTGTATTGTTGGGTACATTATACTTTTAAACAAAAGAAAAGTCCAACAAGTGTCCAAATGGAAGAATGTCCATGCATTCGTCCGTAACAGGTTCACTAGATTTTACAATTTCGTCTAGCACTTATACCACTTACTCAAATGGATTTATAAAGTTGTTGCCTTGGGACAATCTCAAACCATCAATATCACCCAACCTTAAGTTTCACCTTGACTTTGGTCCACTTTGGACTTTGAATATTGTAAATGGGCCTTTTCTTGGATATATATTTTACCGTTTCGTCTAGCGTCAACATGGCTTTCTTAAATACTAAGATACTTATACAGTTCTTGTGTTGTACCATTGTCAATATACCAATATCACCCGTTCATGAGTTTGACCTGGAATATTATTGGTTAACTAGATTTTACCGTTTCATCTTTGGTCAACACTACTGACCACAATGCTTTTATACATATACAGATGTTGTCTTGGACCAATACCAATTCATCCATATTACCCAACGTCAATTTATCCTTGACTTTGACCTAATTTTGACTTGACAAATGATTAGGAGTATAGTGTCAAATCTGTTACCGGGGGCATAAGCGTTTATTGAACGCGTAGTCTTGTTTTATATTGAAATTCCTATATTCAAACAGTGTAGACTCTGTTCAGACGCCGCATTATGCAGCACGTGATCAGAATGTGCAATGTTTGCGTATGTCCCTTGGGACGATAGGCACAAATGGGTTGAAAAGGCGGTATTTTACACTCATTGTTACAGTGGAGAATCTGTTATTCTTTCCCGTTTAAACGCAAACGTACGCAAACGCAAAGCACTAAAACGTAGAAAAGAACAATTTTTGGACAATTCTGATATTTCATGTTTATCTTGGTGGCAAACAGTTTGGAGCCTGATCAGACGCCGGGTTACCCGGCGTCTGATCTGGCTCCAAACTGTTTGCACTGCAAATAATAGTTTTAGCGTAAACTCGTTTATTTGGAAAGAATAACAGATTCTCCACTGTATAGTATAAACTTTAAAAACAACCGCTTTATTGTCGTCTATTTCATTATTGTTGTCTGCAAGACACGCTTCAAAGTTAGAATTAAGGTTTTTTGACTTAAGAAATATCAATTAAAGTGTCACACAGTTTGGGTCTTGATTAGACGCCGCGTTACATTGAGGTTGAAATGATTTTAAAACACCACAAGACATTCTGAGGGTTGGTTAAGCAAGTTGTTTCTGGTTTTTATATAGTATCTGAAAAAACAATATAATTAACAAGCTGTGACATTACGATTCGATTTTCTCTACAGCGCACGAAAAACAAATAACAATGTCTATATATGGTCCGCATATTTTAAGCTATATAAGTACTCGTTGAAGCATAGATGTATTGAGCTTTCGTTTTCCCATAGGTAACATAATTTTTAGTAATAATCAAGAGTATAAAGGGATTCATCTAGCTAGGGTTCCCATTTCATGAATAATTGATATGTTGCTTTAACAGTGACGTATGTACATGTAACAGCTTTTACTTTTAGAAGGATTAAAACAAACGATCCTACCTATATAAACATTCAGTACAGGGTCAGTTAGCTGTCTGCTTATAAATCATTTGCTTATTGGTTTTTAATTCCAATTCAAACAGTCTATTCGCTACAAAAGGTTTCGACCAAAAATACAATGTATAAATGCATTACATTTAATTTATAAAATTACTAATATTTCGACCTCTAGTGACCTTTTCAAAGAAAATCGTGTTTTTAATTATTATCTTTGAAAAGGGCCCTTGGAGGTCGCACTATTAGAAAAGAACAGTTTTATAAATTAATACTACTTTAATTCTCTATTTGGAATATTGTTATATCAAATGTATTACATTGATCCCTCCCTACAACGACCCTCCCAACACTGACTTTCTCCTTACAACGACCCTTGCCGAAGTTCCCTAAATACGACAATTATGTCTAACGCTTTTACTGCTGCAATTTCGCCTGCTTAAAACTGTCGTCTGCCTTTTTCAAATTTACATACAAAGTGGACATTTTGATAGAATGAATATAATGACAAGTGACAAACAGCTTAAATCCAGATCAGACGCCGCGTTACGCGGCGTCTGATCTGGATTCAAGCTGTTTGCAAATATAACTCAAGTCTAAATGTTCCCTCCCGATAACGATTCCCTACGAACAAAACACACAATCTGTGTCTTCCATTGGTTGTCGTTGTAGAGAGGGAGTGCTGTATCACTATATATCTATTTAAGAGTAACAACGTGGCTCTACGGACATGTCGACTAAAAGGAGTCCGATGTGTCAAGGTTCGACTGTACGAATATTTGCAGCGCTCCCTCTCTACAACGACACCCAATCGGAGACAAAGAGTATGTGCGTTGTTCGAAGGGAGTCGCTATAGGAATTTGCAAACAGCTTGAACCCAGATCAGACGCCGCGTAACGCGGCGTCTGATCTGGATTCAAGCTTTTTGTAACTCGTAATAAATTATTTTGTGTCGAAATGTCCATTATGTCACTATGAGAAAAACAGCAGACGACGATTTTAAACAATCGATATTGCAATAATTTAAGCGTAAGACGTAATTGTCGTGTTTAGGGAACTGGAACAAGGGTCGTTGTAAAGAGGGAGTCGTTATTGGGAGGGTCGTTGTAGGGAGGGAACACTGTACTTGTTAAGGGCATTGTGCTATACATGTACTTATTTTGTTTCAAAAGTCTATAAATGAATTGTCATTTACTAGAAAGTGTGCTATTGATTGTTGATGCCTGAATCGTGTAGAAAGTTTCACTGTTGTACATGTACTTATCTCCCTTTACATTATTTGATATGGAAATAAAACGTTACACATGTATTAACGATCACACGTTTGTTATCCCTAAAGTGGAGAAGACATTAATCTTTCCCAATTACATTGTTTAGATCTACGCCAAAAAACCATTTTACTTCCATTGCTAACAGTTTGGAACTAGACCCGGAGTCTGATCAGGCTCCAAACTGTTTGCCATTCAAATTAACATGAATAGTAAGAATTGTCAAAAAGTTGTATTTTTCTACATTTTATTGCAATGCGTTTGTGTTTCGTTTGCGTTTAAACTGCAACGAATAACGTTTTCAACATTGTAAAACACTGACACGGCGGACAAGTGGTCAGAAAATAAATCCATTTTGCAATATGTGACATAAAGGTTTCAATGGCTAACGAGTTACAGTGGAGAAAACGTTATTCTTTCCCGTTTAAACGCAAATGAAACGCAAACGCACTGCAATAAAACGTACAGTGGTAAATACGCTATTCCTACCCATTTACGCGTTTATCTATGCGTAAGAAACGCATAGTGAACGGTTAACGAACGGTTAACGGACGCTTAACGAACGGTTAAGGCGTAACGATTTGAACGCGTTTAAACTCGATAATAAACGAATATACCCGAGATGTAGCGATTGGGGCGTCCGTTTTCCGTTTCACGCGGAGATTTCGGATCTCATCTATGATTGCCGTTTTCGAAAAATCCGAATGAAACGGGTTTATCAAAAAACAAGAATCGATTTGTCACTGAAGCATTCATATTGTAATGCGATTTTTGAATACATTTTCTGTAAATGAGACGCCTCTTATCAGGATCTAAACTGGTTTCGCTTATAGAATTTATATAAATATAGACAGTTTGGATCTCTATCATAATGATGAGTGACTCGGCGTTTCATCGAGATTATTTCCGTTTGATATGTATTAGAATAATTCCTTCCATGTTGATTTCTATTCAAATGGTTTGAATCCAGATCAAACGCCTGGCTGTATAGATCGGCATAGCATCAGGATCCAAACTGACAGCTTTAAATAAATCCAATTACTTTTCATAATAGTTAACACTATCGATTTAGATGTAGATGGGACGCCGAGTAGTTCGGTTCTTATGTTTTACAGCTAAGAATGAAGCATACGGTCTTGACTTCATTTTTACAGTTTGGCTCTAGATGAAATGCCGAGTTACGGGAGTCTCATCCATATTCAAACTATACAGATATCTTTTACTTTGATGAGAAAGTATAATAACTGACACATACTCGCATATAAGATTTGGTTTATTTGGTTGATATTCCAATCAACCCCAATTAGGATACTTACTTTGATAAGCCGCAGTTTTATTACCCCCCCCCCCCCCCCCCCCCTATCCGGCTTGTGACGCAACACTGTTAGCGGCTTGCCCTGTGATGTAACATGCATGCCACATGTGCTATTTGGAATTCCGCATGTTCATAGTAATAGTAATAAACACAATTTACAGAATCCTTTTTAAACCGTATCCTTTATATGGGAAAATAAATGTATATTCATAAAACTCTCACAGGATAACCTTTCTTCTTAAAAAAAATGATTTCATAAAATTTTGTAAGATTATATTTACTCCACAGTAACGATATTTACTAAATTCTTAAGTAGGATAAGAGCGGCCCGCAAGTCATACATGGATTACCTCCCTTTCTCCGTGATTACTCTCCTTTCATCCGGGCTCTTTTAAACGCGTTAAGAAAAGCGTAAAGAAACGGATAGTAAACGCGTTAAACGAAACGGGTAACGAACGCTTAACGAACGCGTAAGAAATGCAAAAGAAACGCATAAAGTGGGTAGGAATAGCGTATTTACCACTGTAGAAAAAGATAATTTTAGTCAATTCTGACCATTTGTTTTAATCTGAGTGTCAAACAATTTGGAGCCTGATCAGACGCCGGTTTACCCGGCGCCTGATCTGGCTCCAAACTGTTTGCAATGGAAATAATAGTTTTAGCGTAAACGCGTTTATTGGGAAAGAATAACGTATTCTCCACTGTTCTACTAGTGTCAAACAGTTCGAAACCTGGTCAGATAAAGAGTTAATCAGCGTCATTTGATCTGGGTCAAGACTGATTGCTAGTCGATTCGTGCCGGGCGGGATGAGGATAACGGTAGGAAAACGTTATTCGATCCAAACCAATGCATTTATTTCCATTGCAAACGGTTTAAAGTCAGAGGCGACTCCGGACAATCCGAAACATTGCGTCTTATCCAAGTGTGCTAAGCATTAAGTTAAACATTAACCCATTCAGTGTCATCAATTTTAAACATTTGTCGTCTGTTTTCATTCATCAAATTTAAAGGGAAATGGACAGCTGGTGATAAATATCTTTTAAATGAAAGATATTGAAAACAAATCGCATTCTGCCTTTGAAATTTTGAAAAATAATAAAAAATGAAGTAGTAAGAGCCGTTTAAACTTTGTGATATATGACTGTGCAAGCGACCATGGGGGCCGCCATTTTGTTTACCTGTGTGACGTAACTAAGGCCTTCCGCGACCTTCCGGTTATAGCGAGTCTAACCGGGAATGCCGTAGAGTGCGCGGAATTTACATCAATAACATTAATAAACTGAAATACTGAGAAAAATTGGGTATGTGGAGGAAGGTAAAAACACTTTAGAACTTCAGTGTTACGATTTCGATCCTAAATTATCAGAGAATGTAATATTAGAAGACAGAGACTACGACGGGTCGGGCGAAGAGAAAGCGCATTCGCCGGACGAATTTGCGACTGCAATACTTGTGTATAAATGCCTACAAAGGAGGTTAATATTTGCTGAAGAACAAATGAAATGACGATTGGGTGTCTTGGTGACAATGAGTGCATAGCAGAACCATCAAAATTTCGAGCTATTAGTGCTTAATCCAGCCATACTTGAGGTAGCGTATATCAGGCAAATATCATAGGACACCGGAATCGGGCACGGATTCTTTAATATGTGCATACTGGTTGTGAATAAAGGCATCGAAGCCCTGTGACTTTCGAAAAAAGTTTCTCCGATATATTTAGTCTTATCTGTTAATATTTCCGTAAATATTAATCATAAACATCGGCTCCAGGATATCTTCGTTTTTTTACGGGGCTACGACTAAAACACGAGCAGATAAAGACGATAATACATGTGCCGATTTTTATAACATCCAGTCAGAGACAGTGTATAGCCATATGGCTATACACTGTCTCTGCATCCAGTACAAAACGGATGAGGTATTACGTTTTTATTTAATAAAATAAGGGGGATCAAATTATTTTTCTGGTCTGTTATGAATTTTCCGTGACGTTTAACATCGGTTCTGGTCCTCAATCGGACATACATTTTTAGAAAATAGACCATTTATTCTCGGTATCGCAACATCCGGGAACTTTCGTACATCCAGGCCTCAATCACAGAGTTTCTCAATATCTCATTTGGATCCAAACTGTTGCTGACCTTTAAGTACAGTCAGTTTTGATTCCGATCTGGGTCCTAACTGTTTGTCAGTCTCTCGTACGGATAAAAGTTTCTTCAATGAGCTTTTCAATACATTCAAACCTTAGTTTGGATTTTCAATCACAGAGTTTCTCAATATCTCAGTTGGATCCAAACTGTTGCTGAACTTTTTGCATGTAGTCATTGACATGACAAATGTGGAATATCAATTTATCATCTAGCAATTGAGACTGGCAATGTCTGATTAAGATCCAAACTGATTAATTGTCTGCTGAACAAAGTATTTGATATTCTGATCTGGGTCAAAACTGAACGCTCTAGATAACGTGACCCGAGTGCTCATTTATTGTATTAATGTCGTTTTTTACTTATCGTTATATATCTTGAGCTTATATAAAGATCTATGAAAATCATAATCGAAACAGATTCAGGACATATTTCAGCAGGCGGCTTTGATCTAGATCGCATTTTATGCTGACATTCATCATCAACCACTAATCAATTAAGCTGCCTTGCAAATTGTACGATATGGACCGGAAATAATTACACACAACCCCTTTCTGCCTAAGACCCCCTCTGTGAAGAAGTAAGAAGCTTTAGGCCCTGCAGGGCATAAATATCCATATTACGTAATCTAATTAGCCGCACTTGTCAAACAGGGTCAGGCTAGCAATTTGGCTACCTAAATATGCGATTACACGCCACGAGCCTTTTACCCTGTTTCTACTTCTGAAAATATGTGACCACTTAAAACAGGTTGAAAATACTTTCAGCCTGCTTTAAGCTTTTATCTGCTAAAATATTGAAAATATTTCTTATGATTTTTATTTGTGACAGTATGATATTGAAACTATTTTCTTCAGTATATGAAGGAATTAATTAAAGGCGTTAAAAGGCGTATTTATCGGGGAAAGGGTTACATCAAAACAAAAAAGCCAAGATCTTTAAAAAAAAAAAAGAAAAAAAAAAAAGAATATTGGACACTTCTAGCTCTTGTGGTTTTGTATTGATCTAGATGTGTATGCTGCTTTTTTAAAAAGGCTAGAGTCTACCATAAAACTCGAATTTAAATCTTCAATTAAAAGTCATTTAGGCCTATCTAAAAGTTGTTTGAATTTTTTTCTACAGAAATGACGAGTGTAAAACTACACCCAGAAATAAGAACGATAAAACTAGATCCAATCAAAATCGGATTTGGACTCAAGTAAGATCGCTCTATCAGATCGGGATCTAGAGAATCGCGATGATTAAATTAAGAAAGAAAAAACCGATCTAGATCTATCCGTACAATATGTAGATCTAGTAATGAGACTTTTTTCATTAAGAATTTCTGTAGCGTTGAATTCCTAAACCGAGACGAACCAGCTAGAAAATGCTGATTTGTAAACAAGTTGGTAGATCTAAGCCAGTTCAACATTTAGGTCTAGATCAGCACAATATCGCACTGATTATCAGATTTTTTTTATTGTAGATCTAGATCTATTATTATAAACATCAATCAAGGTATTATGGATGTCGCCATACTCTACTGTTAGCCATTTCGCAGCATTGTTTTCCCAGATTCTATAGCTGGGAATTGGAACGGACATTTCTCTAAGCCGATTAACGATAGCTTCTGATCGTTTCTGGATCTACACGACCTTTCAAGTTCATCATAATCAATATGAATATACCATCTATCTATTATCGTTTCTTTTTTTTAACTGTATGCGACCTTGAATTAAGCTTGCCGTTACCCTTACTGACGAAGTGTGAAATGTCCGTCCAAGTTACAGTGGTTGAGTGAAAGAGCCAATCAGCGTTTAGGCCTTTGTGTCGTCACAAAATGGATAAAAATCGAGAGTTCCGAATGATAGCTTTGCCAATATGGCGGCGCCCGTTCCAATTAGCGATAGCTTACCTGTATGCAGTAAATCGATCTTTTTCGTACCTTATCGATGAGTAATAATTGCAGGACCTTCATGAATGTTGCTTTTAGGATAAAATCTAGGATCTAAGACCATATTGTCATCAGCTGTCCGTTTTCCTTTAAACTTTAGGTATTTTGACTAAATAATCATGAAATTAGTGTCAAACAATTAGAAATTTGATCAGATGCCGCGAAATGCAGCATCTGATCAGGATCAGAGCTGTATGCACTTTTTTCAAATTATTTTTTAATATTAATAGTATCCCGGGTAAGGCAGTAAAGGTGTTAACAATCTAGAAAAAGTTATTCTGATCCATTTAAATACAGACACAAACAATGCACTAAAATGTGGAAAGAAACATTTTGAACTGTTTGGGGATTTATTTTAATCTGAGTGGTAAACAGTTTTTAGACAGATCAGACGCAGGGTCACACAGCGACTGATCTGGCTCCATAGAATATGACATCTTTTCGACAATTCTGACTGTTCATTTTAATCTGAATGACAAACAATTTGGAGCCTGATCAGACGCCTGGTTACCCTGCGTCTTATCTGGCTCCAACTGTTTCCAATGGAAATAATAGTTTTAGCGTAAACGCATTTTTGGGAAAAAATAACGTTTTTTCCACTGTTACTCTGTAAGGAAGTAAATTTTGAGTCAGTGGATTATAGTAAATACATGTTCACATGTAACCACTGCCTTATTAAATATATTGTATCATGATCACATGCTGTTACAGTGGAGAAAACGTTATTCTTTCCCAATAAACGCGTTTACGCTAAAACTATTATTTGCAGTGCAAACAGTTTGGAGCCAGATCAGACGCCGGGTAACCCGGCGTCTGATCAGGCTCCAAACTGTTTGTCACCAAGATAAACATGAATTATCAGAATTGTCCAAAAGTTGTACTTTTCTACGTGTTAGTGTTTTGCGTTTGCGTACGTTTGCGTTTAAACGGGAAAGAATAACAGATTCTCCACTGTACATGTACACTCTGTTGTAAACTGTGACTAATTAAAGATATGTTCTGTTCTATTCTTTTCACATGTGTACTCTATTATGTTAATGACATTCTCGGAGAATTTCTTATTTTTATTTAATTGCTTCTTGGGTTTAATGATAATTAATGTTTTTGGGTAATATTCGTTTTAACAGGAATAAGTAACGAATGAATAATATGCTCATAATAGTAATAATAATGTATCAATATACCAATAACCTACTAATTACATGTATTATACTTAAACGATAACGTCTTCCTACATGTACATGTAGTTTGTCTATAACATGCGTTTTATGCGCTGAAGTTTTAAAACAGAAATGTCATACGTATATTGTCTCATTTTCCATTATAAAATTCTTTATAACTTCTGGAAAATACGGAATCGATTAATCAATATTCTGCACATGAAGTACTGACGACCTTTATGTACAAACCAGTTCACTGTAGATACAAATATATAATTATTTTGTGTGCACTGCAGTGGTTTGAATAACCATTCAATTACCTGTGTAACAGGAAATCAACAGCCCATTAAATGCTTTAAAATCATTAAATCATTAACTCATAGAATCCATGCAGCGACAAGTTTACGCGTCCTTTACAAATAACGTATCTATGAATAATCTCTTATTATATGCAAACAGTGTAGACTCAAATCACAGAGCTCCTTTACAGGTCACAGGGCTCCTTGAAGAGTCCTCTGATCTGGGTATACATTATTGTCATTTAGCGACATATTGCAAAGCAACCTAAACTATCCAACAGCGAAATCGACTTAATGTTGAACTGGAATTATCTATTAAACGTTCCATGGGTAGACTAGTTACAGTGGAGAATCTGTTATTCTTTCCCAATAAACGCGTTTACGCTAAAACTATTATTTGCAGTGCAAACAGTTTGGAGCCAGATCAGACGCCGGGTAACCCGGCGTCTGATCAGGCTCCAAACTGTTTGCCACCAAGATAAGCAAGCATTATCAGAATTGTCCAAAAGTTGTTCTTTTCTACGTTTTAGTGCTTTGCGTTTGTGTACGCTTGCGTTTAAACGGGAAAGAATAACAGATTCTCCACTGTACATGTACAAGCAACCCATTAACCCTTTCATGATCAAATTGATCGTGAGGTGTTTGCCCCTTCACCGCCATATTGCCGTCGACTACAATATTGTTGTCTGCAATATCGTTTAAAAGTTAGACTTAAGGCAGTAGAATCTATAACTGACATAGTTTCAAAATAAGCGGCAAACAGAATGATCCTGATCAGACGCCGCGTTATGCGGCGTCTCAGGATCAAAACTGTTTGCAAATGCGCTTTATGACAACATTGAGAGTTTCTAGTATTAAAGATACAGTGGAGAATCTGTTATTCTTTTCCGTTTAAACGCAAACGTACGCAAACGCAAAACACTAAAACGTAGAAAAGAACAACTTTTGGACAATTCTGATAATTCTTGTTTATCTTGGTGGCAAACAGTTTGGAGCCTGACCAGACGCCGTGTTACCCGGCGTCTGATCTGGCTCCAAACTGTTTGCACTGCAAATAATAGTTTTAGCGTAAACGCGTTTATTGGGAAAGAATAACAGATTCTCCACTGTAGATGCTCACTTCAAGCAGGTTGAAAGTGAAGAAGAATGTTCCTTAAGGTGCATTCTCCTAACGGCTGTCATTTGCAACAATATAGAAAATATTTATCATGATATGTATTAATAAACTGGAACTTGTTTCTTCAGTGAATAACTAAATAATAGGCGTTAAAATGCGTATATAATTAGTTATTGGTTAAAACTTCCACTGACTTGACTCATGCACACTAATATTTGTAAATTGATGGACACATGATCAAACGCCGCAGACTATAGAAACACAATTAGCTGACATTTGTACACTGAAGAAGGCAATTAAATTTTAATGCGAAAGGAAATTGACTTGGCGCTGACGCTGCAGTTAGTTCTCGTTAGAAAATCGTTTCAACGCTTGGTATTCTTAGTTTTTTTCCTAAGATGCACCGATGAGCAAATGCCACATTGAAACATGCGATTGGTTTATATCATTAATATTCTACACTAAGTTCAATGAATATGTTTGCAAGTAATACAAGTTAAAACTACAAGTTTAAGTCTCCGATGCATCATTGTGGAATTATTGATTTGAAATTTGACTGAAATTGAGTTCAGCATGTCTGTAGATGGTTATTAAATTGATGTATGGAAATACATCACAAGGACTTAGATTAAACTGTTAATATACCTCATCAGAAAATAGGTTTCTGAAGAAGGTGATTTAACGTGTATGTATGATATAATGTGGCTACAGATATCGATTTTTGTCTGTAAAAATGTTTCATTTTTCACCATATGGTGATATATCAAATCATTATCTTTACAAATATTGCTCCTGCTTAGCAAATGCCATGTTGGACATGAAAACAGTGATCAAATTTAGATACCGAATAACCCAGCCTCTGACCTTGATCTTACAGTATACAGTGGAGAAAACGTTATTCTTTCCCAATAAACGCGTTTACGCTAAATGTATTATTTCTATTGCAAACATTTTGGAGCCTGATCAGACGATGGGTAATCCTGCATCTGACCAGGTTCAAAACTGTTTGCCACTTGGATTAAAAGATATAGTTTTTCTAAAGTTTTTTGCATTACGTTGGAGTTAGGTTTTTGTTTAAACTATATGTAGAAAGATTAACTCAATTGTGCCCACGATCCCATATATGAGACATAGGAAAACAGTAAAGACTCTGATCAGACGCCGCATTATGCGGCGTCTGATCAGCGTCTACACAGTCTGCTGATAAGATAATCCAATATCTAAACATGAAAGATTTCACTGGGCACAAATGGGTTAACGTCTTCCCCCACTGTACATTGCCTCCGCTCGTATGTCAATACAGTCTAACTTCGATATATCGAACTCGCTTAATTCGAACTAGTCGATTTGTCGACACATGAATTGCATTATTTCATGCTCGTGTAAGTTGAACATACCCGTATTTCAAAGTCAAAACGTGGCTTAGCCACGTTTTAACTTTGAAATACGGGTATGTTCGACCTAACCGAGTTTGAGATATCGAAGTTCGACTGTAGTTCAGTTTAAAAAAAGGCTAAATCATGTTTAGCACATTTAAAAATTGATTCAACCCTGACGCAATTCCAGTGAACTGTAGAAAATAGCAGGGACCCGTTTCATAAAACTTCGTATGACAAACACGATCGCATGTCAGAACTTTAAAGTACATTTGATTTCTGATTTCTCTTTCTAATCCTGTCTTGTGACATCTGTTTGGAATCGTCTTTTCAAGACGATTCCAAAAAAGATGTCACAAAACAGAATTGAAAAGACGATTTCAAAAAGATGTCACAAGACAGGATTAGATTGAGAAATAAATAATAACTGAGACTTTTATAATTTGACTTTATTTTAAAGGCATCTATAGGGAAATAATAACGAATGACTCGAAATATCGCCTGCCTTGAAATGGGCGTCTGCGCATTTGATATAATTCAGATTTACACATCTTTGAATTGAAGAACCTTAAAAACGTGTGTTTTGCTTTGAATAAGCATGACGTGGCGTCTTATCTGGGTCAACAACTGTTTGCAAACCCGTCACTTTGTGATTGGCAGTCGAAAGGTCAAAATCCAGTAAAAAACAGCAGATCTATAAACAGACAGCGATGATGTCACGTGAAGAAAATTGTGTCTCTTTGATGTGTTGCATTCAATGCATTGTGCTTGCTGTCACGCAAAACCATGTGAAACAAAACTGTTGTCAAAAAGTGTAAAATATTCTACAAGCTCTATTTTGATAACGATTAAATAGTAATTGAGCAAATCTCTCACGTATTTGTTCAATTACATGCCTAACCGATATGATTGATGAGTTTATATAATTAATAAGAAGAGCACGCTGATCCGCTGTTCTGCAAGGCGCGCGCGTTTTTGATTAGACTACTCATGCCTTTCACGTTCAAATCATCCGAGTGATGAGAAGTGTGGAAAATTTAACCCATTTGCGCCCAGTGGATTCTCCCATGTTTTATATTGGATTAATCAATTTTTTATCAAAGGGATGCCTGGTCAAATTTTTCATTTAATTTATTTTTGTTTTATAGTGAAATTCCTATCAGCAAACAGCGGCGTCTGATCAGAGTCTACACTGTTTACCTATGTCCCATATATGGGGTCGTGTGCACAAATGGGTTAACTGCTAGAATGGTAACTTGACTTTTGCTCTGGAAACCGATGCATTATGGGTACATGTATATGTATATTTTACAAACAATGTATATCCTGAATAGTGGGTTCCTGGTTATTTTATATATTTTGGAACAAAATGCATCACAAGTAAACATTAACTGGTCCTTGGTCGAAGTTGCAATAGTCTACAGTCGAACTTCGATATCTCGAAGTCGGTTTTGTCGAACATATCAGTTTTTCAAATTTAAAACGTGACTAAGCCAAGTTTTCACTTTGGAATATTGGTATGTTCGACTAAACCGATCATGAAATAATGCAGATCATATGTCAAACTATCGGATAGTTCTAGTTAAACGTGTTTGAGATATCGAAGTTCGATTGTATATGCAAAGGGATCATGAAAAAGCATTTATTCAGAATTGGGCCAAGACGTACATTGTATCCGGTTAAAATATTGACTGGCGGTAGTAATTTGGGAAATCATTTAGTATTCTCCTTTGTGTTTTAATTGGTCATGGATACAGTGGAGAATCTGTTATTCTTTCCCAATAAACGCGTTTACGCTAAAACTATTATTTGCAGTGCAAACAGTTTGGAGCCAGATCAGACGCCGGGTAACCCGGCGTCTGATCAGGCTCCAAACTGTTTGCCACCAAGATAAACATGAAATATCAGAATTGTCCAAAAGTTGTTTTTTTCTACGTTTTAGCGCTTTGCGTTTGCGTACGTTTGCGTTTAAACGGGAAAGAATAACAGATTCTCCACTGTACGTTCTCTTCATTGTTTTCATCGATTTCTAATTAACGCAAATCACTAAAACGTAGAAAAATACAACATTTTGACAAAATTGATTATATAGTGTATGTTTATCTAAGTGGCAAACAGTTTGGAGCCTGGTCAGACACATGGTTACCCGGCGTCTGATCTTGCTCCAAACTGTTTGCAATTGAAGTAATAGTTTTAGCGTAAACGCGTTAATTGCGAAATAATTACGTTCTCTCCACTGTACCATTAGTAGTAAAACAATGGATTAGATTTAATTAAGTGGAATTGTTAATATGCAGTTTCAGGGATTAATGAGTTTACTGAAAGGTAAATGAAGTGGAGGGATCGTTTTTATTTTCTGTTTGAACAAAACAAAACGGACACCGAGTGTATGACAATGACAATTAATATAGAACTTTGGGGATTAATTTATTAACACAATGATCTCGTCCGTCAGACTGTTTGTAAACGGTCTCTATGATCAGGGTATGTACTGTTTGAAATTTTGCAAAATACTGCAAACACAATCCTAAATAGCCAAATATGAACACTACTTAATTAAATGCTGGAACTGTACATTAAGAGTTTTAGGAGTTAATATATTAACCTTTCACTCAATTTTGAATGTATGTAAATCGGGTGCCAACCAGTTTTGACACAGAATTTAATCTAAAACCGTTTGCAAATACAGTGCCGCTGTTCGCCAAACAAGACAACTACAGTGGAGAATCTGTTATTCTTTCCCGTTTAAACGCAAACGTACGCAAGCGCAAAGCACTAAAACGTAGAAAAGAACAACTTTTGGACAATTCTTATAATTCATGTTTATCTTGGTGGCAAACAGTTTGGAGCCTGATCAGACGCCGGGTTACCCGGCGTCTGATCTGGCTCCAAACTGTTTGCACTGCAAATAATAGTTTTAGCGTAAACGCGTTTATAGGAAAAGAACAACGTTTTCTCCACTGTATGTCTCACACTGTCACTGCTGCAATATCGCTTAGAATTGTCGTCTGTTGTTTTTTTCTCAAAGTTATATATTAGTGGATTGATATGGTGTCTGATCTGGATTCAAACTGTTTCCAAATGTAAGCAAGTTTTTAATTTTCCATTCCTTTAACAAATCCTTCCCAATAACACACACAGGCTTTGTCTCCCATTAGCTTTTGTGCTAGAAATAGAGCACAGTTTATCTAAATCGGATCGCAGTCAGTTTTGACTCAGATCTGTTTGCAAATACAGTGAAACATTTCAATTACGACCGTATTATTGTGTTATGTACATGTATTATGTGTTTAAGACAGATGGCTGCTTAAAGCAGTGTAAAGTTAAGCAGAAAATTCCTTTAGAGGATTTTTTATTTATTTTCATCTTGCTTTAAGCTTTCACCTATCTTGATAAGAATAATACAATTTTTAGTATATATTCGGTGGTCGTACATGTAATAAAGGTATTTTACTGTATCAATCAATCACAACGGACAGGCAAATGGTTAATATTACTATCAATCATAAATGATCGCCATATTTTTTAAACGGGTCTATTAACCTTTCAATTTTCTATAATCATTTGGTTCTATTATATCGCATCACATTGCTACATGTATGTTTATAAATCGATAAAAAAATAGAATATTCTGTGTATTGACTCCAACAACTATATTCGCCATTCAAGCAGTTTCTTTATTTCGTGTTTTTGTTATAATGTCTAAGCCATGTAATTTGTAAAGTACGTGTTGTGATTTTAAAGTGTTTATTTATCTTAAGTATTATGAACACTTTGTTGAAAACA
This sequence comes from Gari tellinella, assembly GCA_922989275.2. Taxonomy (NCBI): domain Eukaryota; kingdom Metazoa; phylum Mollusca; class Bivalvia; order Cardiida; family Psammobiidae; genus Gari; species Gari tellinella. The sequence goes on from OV277866.1 coordinate 57,584,200, forward strand.
CAAACAAAAATACTGGTTTTCGCCAATAACATGTTTGACGTTTCATATTTTCTAGATACATTCTTAATTTAATATATATTAATTCCCCGATATGTTAAACGATATGTGTTAATCAAATGTGGTTATGGTCGTCTTTTTTTTTTACAATTGACGGATACTATAAGTATGCTAATGTCGAAAGAACAATTAGCGTGTCCTTCCGTGGTTAAGAAAATGTAAGTATATGTATCATATTAGTAATGATAATGATAAAATGCATCCTTAACGAATACTGTTGTTTTCAAGACATACTACGAGAGTTGTGCACTGTTGTTTACGTGACTTAAAGTTCTACATCTTTTGTTTTGTTGCTGATGTTACATGCACATAGCAGGACTTATTCACATTATTTGAATAAAAACTGAAAAAGACTAAATCTGTTGAATTTCGTACTTATTTTTCCGAGAGCTACTCAATACATAAAAAATGACTTTCTAACTCATTAAGTTCTAGTGCCACATTCTTGCATATTTTTTACAAACACTGTACATGTGAAGAGACCATTTGCCCTATGCAAACAGTGTATGCTCTGATCAGAGGATTTCTAATGAGCCCTCTGGCAAGGGAATGTACTGTTGTCTTTTTTTCAATAAATCGATTCACTTAACCCAAAAAAGTCAAATAAATAATATATTTGAAGGATGGATGGGTTTTACGGCACTGCGACACAAAACATGTAATATAGCGCCGATGAATGATGAGGGAGGATGAGATGAGATCATGATGATCACAGGAATATGATTTTGGCTAATATCGTTCGCTGAGAAGCAGCGCATTGGATCCAAACCACCGACCAACCTTATGCGGCGTCTGATCAGAGTCTACACTGTTTGCTGATAGGAATTTCAATATAAAACAAAATGAAAATGAAAATTTTGACCGGGCATCCCTTTGATAAAAAATGGACTGATCCAATATTATAAACATGGAAGAATCCACTGGGCACAAATGGGTTAAAGATGGTGTCCACACATTTGGATCCAGTAAGTCTGCGTGTGATCTGGACCCAGTCGTGTACCAAGCGGCAGGTAAATGGCCAGCAAACAATAAGTGAATCATTACATTATTGCTTTCAAAGAGAAACTGAGATACTAATTATCGAAGTAATACAAAACTAAGGCAATATCAATATGTTCGTGCTGTGTAGAGGGAAATGATATTTCTAGTGTTACAGTGGAGAAAGCATTTTTCTTTCCCTATAAATGCGTTTACACTTAAACTATTACTTCCATTTCAAACTGTTTGGAGCATATTCAGACGCCGTGTTAGCTTCATACGTTTTGCCTCTCGGATAAACATGAACAGTTTGAATTGTCGAAACGTTGTCATTTTCAACGTTTAATTGCGATGCGTTTGCATTCGTTTGCGTTTAAACGAGAAAGAAAAACGTTTACTCCATAGTATAACAAAAATTTGTCACAGTACATATTCCCCGATGCGTTTATCGACACTGTATTTCATTGTGTTGTTGTATACAGACCTGGTGCCCGTTTTACAATTATTCTTACAACAAATGTTGTCGTAAGTCAGATTATAAAAGTCTTAATCATTATTTATTTCTCCATCTAATCCTGTTTTGTGACATCTCTTTGGAATCGTCTTGAAAAGACGATTCCAAAGAGATGTTACAAGACAGGATTAGATAGAGAAATAAGAAATTAAATATATTTTAAAGTTTTGACTTACGAATGTTTTTGTCGTACAAAGTTTACGCGTTTCTTTACGCGTTTAAAAGAGCCCGGATGAAAGGACCATCACTTAGCCGACGGACCCCTTAGCCGAGACTGCATTGGTATAATCGTTTTAACAGTTCGTTAACCGTTCACTATGCGTTTCTTACGCATAGATTAACGCGTAAATGGTTAGGAATAACGTATTTACAACTGTAAAATGATTTACAAAATTACTACATGTATATCTTGTTCACCATAATCGCAACTCTGGATGATTTCATTTCCTTTTATTTACATTGTTATTTATCCGTACTGTAAATTAGCCTATATAACACCGAGAAGGTAGCTACTTTTAAAACTGATTCGTTCGCCAATTTATTCTAAATTCGTGCTCAATCAACTCTTTTTTGTTTCAAATAACCTTTTCACTCTCAATGACGTCACAAAGCGCAATTGCAAACAATGTTGATCATGTTCAGAGATCAAAACTGTTTGCGATTTGTTCTTAAATAACGTCAGTTTAACTTCCTAAAATCTAACTTTGAAAACGATATTGCAGACAACAATATTTAAGCAGACGACAATATTGCGGTGAAGGGTACAATATCACGATAAATTTGGCAGCGAAAGAGATAAGATATCTCTGTACCAAAGCATGTCCACTGGACAAGGCAAATATTCAGCTTTACCTGTAGCGTGTTCAATTACCACGTTTAGGTTAGCAGTTTGAGCCCCGTGTGCAGCGCACAGAGTACGGTAGAGAAGACATTTTCTTTCCAAATACATGTAACCGCGTTTACGCTTAAGTTATTATTTTCATTGCAAACAGTTTGGTAACCCGGCGTCTGATCAGGCTTTAAACTGTTTGCAACTCAGATTATAAACGGTAGTCATTTTCTTTATTTCATTGTAATGCGTTTGCGTTAAAACGGAATCATAACGTTTTCTCCACTGTATTTCAGACCGGTAGCTAACTCGCAATCGATGGTCATCGACGGCCGTCGATTTCTTTACTGAACGCATGGCTTCTCATCCCCGCGACTTTGCCTTATATGTACGTACTGCTCAAGTGCGACAGGGTACCATACTATGCCTGACCAAATAACGTAGTGTCAGGGGCAGATAATCCATGCAAGACAGCTTACTCTTATATCCCGTGACCCGCTTGATGACAGTCATAGGACAAAGTGGTTTGATAATGTCTCGTGAATGTGTTATCAATTTAAGACTATTTTTGCTTAACGCTTTCCCTCACATGACTTCTTTGGGGGAACATAAAGCAGAATGCAATGTTTAACTTTACATCTGATTTAAGCATTCACCTTTCAGGATATGTAAAAAGTGTTAAAGTTTTGTTGCAGAATAATGTAGAAACATAAGACACAGTTCATATAAAATGTGTATAGATACCGAAAGGAAGTTAGTTGATGGAAGGGGTTAAATAAACAGCTCACATTACTCAGCGTAAAGACACAACAAACCAAACAATATGTTTACATATAATACTTCCTCGTATACATGTAGCTATCATTAGGCATGTGAGTATAGGGTATACTGTCGGGTGATAGTGTTAAGTACTGTGTGTACATGTATATACGTTATTGACAGTTCAGGCATGCATAACGTAGAGTTAAAAGGGTATGTTATTTTTAGCCTTCATCGCTAAGTATAAGTCTCCGTCTATTCTCGACATGTCCCGTGTGGTAATACTGAAAGAACGTCCAAATACCCGAGTATCTTCTTGAATTGGGTGTAGCTTGTCCAAGAATTGTGAATAGTATTTTGATATTGTTGCTCATAGTATTCGTAAATATTTGGGTATAATATAATTATACAAAAGCTATAAAAATTTCGGACACTGTTGAAAATAGCTAGTATCATTCTGCTACGTTAAGTGTATCAGGGCTGCCATTTCTCCTGATTTTTCCTAAACATTCGGATTTTTTCCCAGTACATGGTAGCTTAAAGCAGGCTGAAAGTAAAGCAGAATGCGCCTTAAGGCGCATTCTGCTTTACTTTCAGCCTGCTTTAAGCATCACGTGTCTAAAAAACTAAAAACAGACTATGGGTAAAAGGTATAATTCGGAAGATCGCGCTTGAAAAATTGAACATTTTGAAATCTTAGGATTTTTTTATCAATTTATGGAAGCCCTTGTGTATAACAACTGACATGTTTGCTGTCACAATACTTTAAATTGAGGAGGATGTTGTTTTTCTCTCCAATACTCGTGTTTGTGTTAAAATTTCAATCGGGCCCCAAATATTTTGGTACTCAGATATAACAAAATCATCAACTTTAATCCCCTTAACTTTCTTGATGTCATAAATGTTTAAACAATTGGTGTTTGCTTTTATCTATCATATTAAACTTTTGTGATTTGACTACAGAAATATTGAAATGACTGTCAAACAGTTGATTCCTGATGAAACGCCGCGTAACAAGGTGTCTGATCAGGATCCAAACTGTTTGCAAATAACCACTATACTTGGGAAGGGGTCAACGGGAAAGATGAATGTCAATTATAATTAAGTTCCTGATATGACTGTCACAAGACACGTATATCGGATACACTGGCACGTGAAAGTCACGTGTATTATCTATATTAATATATATCTTGTTAAAAACAGTCAAACTCCGATACATCGAAATCATACAAGTCGAATTTACCCGTAATTCTACAATTTAGATTCATTATTTCAAATTCGCTCAAATCGAACATATTCCGTAGTTCAAGGTTACCGTGGCAAAGCCACGTTTAACTTTGAAATATGAATAAGTTCGACTTCAGCGAGTTAGAAAAAACTAAGTTCGACAGTACAGTGGAGAATCTGTTATTCTTTCCCAATAAACGCGTTTACGCTAAAACTATTATTTGCAGTGCAAACCGTTTGGAGCCAGATCAGACGCCGGGTAACCCGGCGTCTGATCAGGCTCCAAACTGTTTGCCACCAAGATAAACAAGAATTATCAGAATTGTCCAAAAGTTGTTCTTTTCTACGTTTTTGTGTTTTGCGTTTGCGTACGTTTGCGTTTAAACGGGAAAGAAAAACAGATTCTCCACTGTATAGACTTTACAATTAGTAGTTAACACACTTTCTCGATGATCAATTATTGTAATGCAGATTGAACTGAAGATGGATAGACTGCAACGTCTCGTCTTAGGCCTGTTGGTGGTATATGGCCTGTGTGTACAAAGTTCATATAGTTCTACAGAAACAGAATGGAAACTATGGAAACAGAAATTTAACAAATCATACAAGGAGTCTGAAGAAAATATGCTAAAAGACATTTGGCTTGATCATTACAAGGTTTATAAACGACATAACCAAGAAAATGGTCGGGAGTATGTGATGGAAATGAACGAGTTTGCTGATCAGGTAATTGTTAACAGTTCCCTCACTGATTATTTATAGACAAAAGAGAATGCTTTATGCTTTACCAAAACACATTACATTTACATGTATACTTAAACTATTACTTTCTTTGCAAAAAGTTTTGAGCCATGTCAGACGCCATGTTACCCGGCGTCTAACAATTCTGCAATGTTTTTGTCACTCATATTAATATGAAAATTAATGTAGGATTTTCTTTAGCCCTTTCAGTCCTAAATATCTCTTGTTGGTATTTATTATCCTTTTAGACTCTTCTAGAACAGGCATTTTGAACCAGTCTACTGTTCATTGTTTTACATGACAACTAAAAAGAATGAAAATATCAAACAGAGCAGACCCTGATCAGAGGGTTCCTATAGGAGCCCTCTGATCAGGGTCTGCACCGTTTGCATATGTCATCAGTAATCTCCATAGAGGGCTGTAGGGTTGAAAGGGTTAAAACACGTTATTGCAATGCGTTTGTGTTTAGTTCAGGTAAGACACTGTACCAACTCCGTCCAATGTTAGGATTTATCATTTGACTGATACATCGTTTGGCAAATATATTATATCTAAGCGCAGTAAAACGAAAACGAAATAACGAAATATTGGATTAAAAAATGAACATCCCTAAAGAACGTATGATAAAGTTGACCTGATATAACGAGGTTTGTTTATAACTAAAGAAATCAGACGGTCCTGGAGACTTCGTTATTTAGTGGGCTTTATTGTATACAGTCGAACTTCGATTTCTCAAACTCGGTTAAATCGAAAATACCCGTATTTTAATGTTAAAACGTGGCTTAGCCACGTTTTAACTTTGAAATATGGGTATGTTCGACCTAACCGAGCATGAAATAATGCAGTGCATGTGTCGAACTATCGGATATTTCGAGTTAAGCGAGTTCGAGATATCGAAGTTCGACTGTAATTTATTACGTTCTTGTTCCATAATCTAAAAGACACTGCCAAGAAATCTCCCTGGTAATACGAGGCAGACTGTGGGTGATGCTGACCATGGTACTGATAAAGGTCTTCAGTTTGTACCGTCTAGTTGGGACTGGCGGGAGCATGGCGCAGTCACTTCGGTGAAAAACCAAGGAATGTCGCCAGCTGTTGCTGCGATTGTTGTTACAGGTATTGTGCGGGAATGCTTTCCCTGTAATCTTGCAATGTCACTGCCATGATACCGTCCGTTTCAATTGTTCGTCTACTTTTATTTATCAAATTTGAAATATAATGGATTATTTTTACTTAAAAAGCATTGATATTAGTTATTAGTGTGAATGTCAAGCCGTTAGGATTCTGATCAGGTTCTAAACTGTTTGCAATTATGTATTGTGAGGTGGGGTTGTTGTTGTTTTTTTTTTGGGGGGGGGGGGTTGTCTGGTTTGTTTATGCGTTGGTGTTGTTAATGTTGTTGTTGTTGGTTTATTTGATGGGTTCTATGAGGTGGGGTTGTATTTTTTATGCTTCTATACTTTATTCACTCCGTCTAATCAGTTTGGAGAGGGTTGACGTGGATAATCCCTAAGCATCTATTACAAAAGTAAAGTACTTTTAAAAGAGCATATAATTCAACATTTCAAAGAAAACATTTTCTATCATATTTCTTATCACTTTCTAATCTTCTCTCTCTTTTTCTTTCTATTGTGTTTCTTTAGAGTATGGACATGTTATATATATGTTTTTCATGTTTTTACTCTTAGGAGCTCTCCCCCTGCTGAAACTATGTCGAACTATAAGAATTATCGTAGACATTGCAATATTACACAACAATATACTGTTGTTTTGTTATTGGGTCTAATAAACATAACACAAATGCAATACAACATATTTTTTGTCTAAAATGAATGTAGATATCTTATTGCTTAATTCAATTCTAAATCATTACATAAAGCTTCGAAACATGCATATTACATAAAACGTGTGTAGCACATGCGTCACAGTCCTGCCTTTAGAAACGCTTTGTTTTAATACAAGACACACGTGTTCTATTTATTATTCTAACACACCTCGCGCGTACCCCTATTAAACAAAGAAGGACGCAATATTGTTTAAATTCATTATAAAACCTACACGCGCTATAACGGCTAAAAGTGACGCATCTGACGTGAAATGTCTGCGATAATTTGTGCACCTAAAATGTAGCGCTGATGTGTCGGTGAAAATTGTAGTTGAATAGAAGTATTAGAATCATACCAGTGTACTTCCTCATGATTTAATTACTACGCATCTGAACTCCTATGCGTGTTCTGTTGCACGATAAAACTAATATAATTGTATAATCTCTTAAATCAATTACCGCGTACATACGCAGTTAAGCCTTTAATAAATTCTCTACTGAAGAAAACAGTTCCACCTTATACTGCAATGCATACGCACCATAAGAAATAGTTTTCATATCCAAGCAGAAGGCAGCTTTAAGTAATCCCCTGTCTTTAAAACTGGAAAAAGACTATTGGGTAATGTGTTGACTGTATAGTATTTACTTTATTCTTGTAGAAAGCGTGGAGAGTTACACGGCAATAAAAAACGGAACTCTAACGGCCCTCAGTTACATAGAGACTGCACAGTGCTGCCTCCCCATGCCGATCTTGTCTGCAGATGTGTTCAAGTGCATCCATAATATTGGTGGGCTGTGTTCTGCTACCAGTTACCCGTCAACTGCAAGTACATGTAAGAATGATTCCTGCATCCCTGTTGGCAAGGTAAGGCTTCGTCCAAAAAACAGCAGAAAATAGAGTTAAAGTGCTTGCCAAACACAGTGAAGCTCACTTATGGCGTTGTCATGGGTCGTTTGATTGCTTTCTCTATATCCAAATTATCTTATATCAGATCCTTTCACTATACGTTAATTAGATAGGATTAATATATAGTGTGTTCCATCGGATATTTTGTTTTATCTAATTTCGTTATAAATGAGCTTTACTGTACGTATTTGCTTTCCTTCATCGCCACCAAACCCTGTAAAGTTATTATGCGTTACAATCTTCTCTTTAAGACAATTTTAACGAACTGTCACATCTTAGAGAATTAATGGAGACAATATTGTGTATGTGCATCATCATTGCATGTATAGTTTACTCATTGTTATATTGGGCCTAGTATATGAGATCGATTCGAACTGGCTTTAGTAAAGTGGAGAATCCGTTATTCTTTCCCGTTTAAACGAAACGAAACGCAAACGCAAAACACTAAAACGTAGAAATGTGCATTGTTTGACAATTCTGATAATTCATTTTTATCTTGGTGGGAAACAGTTTGGAGCCTGATCAGACGCCGGGTTACCCGGCGTCTGATCTGGCTCCAAACTGTTTGCAATAGAAATATTAGTTTTAGCGTAACGCGTTTATTGGGAAAGAATAACGTCTTCTCTACTGTAAGTAAATACTAACTTGTTTCCAAAGACAATAACATAGGGGCCATTTTTATATAATTTCGTAAGACAAATTTTGTCATAAGTCAGATTAATAAAAGTCTCAGTTATATTTTATTTCCATCTAATCCTGTCTTGTTTTCAAGACGATTCCAAAGAGATGTCACAAGACAGGATTAGATAGAGAAATCGGAAATTAAATGTATTGAAAGTTTCGACTTACGAATGTTTTTGTCCTACAAAGTTTTATGAAACGGGTCCCAGAAATACAGATGATGTAATGTTGAAGAAGCATACATTAAGATTGATATAGCTCCACCTCTGTCCAAGTATTACCATTATAGATAAGCTGCTAAACGAAATACCAGAGTAACTAAGATTACTTTCTGAGAGTGTTTTGCATAACGTGATGTTGCTACAGTAAGCATTTCTTTTTTACCTATTTTTCTATCCCAGTTTTTCTTTGGCAATTTTCACTGTTCTATATTTTAAATAATTGCACAAGTGCTGTGGTTTTAATGCGTCGATTAAATAAATACACACCAAGAAATTATACTAAACAAATTCTATCGGGGATCGAACCCAAAACCCTTACCTTGGTAGTGCAGTTAACGAACCACTGAGCCATTACCGACTGTATTTACCTCTAACCGAAAATACCCAGCAATTCCAGTCACCGTTGAATTTTCTTTCCTCTATGCACTGTAGTTGTTTTCATAAGATAAAAGTAGCTTACAGAAAAAGACAGAATATTCATAAGCTGCCATGCCAAACCTGGATAATATCTGGGTGACACGTTCTGCCCGCAATAACCATTGAGGGTGTGAGGCATAAATGGATAAATATGACATTTTGGATTGATAGAAAAATGAATCTGATTCTATGCCGAATACCGTCATTCAACGGTAACATCCCTGAAACTTCAGATAAACACTTTCTGTCTCCAAATAAGTCAAGTCTATTGTTGCCTATTTAGGGTGTTTTTGGTATTGTATTGCACTATGACAAACAGGGCACAAACAATGACCGCATGACTCCTGTAGGAGCAACCTGATACGGATTTTAACTGTTTTGTATAGGACAAGTGTACTTTTTACAGGTACACTGTTTGCAAATAACGCGTATATAATCTGTTACTAGGGTCTAAAGGGTTCAGCGTATGTTCTCAGGTAAATGGTGGTAAGCAGAGTCCACGAGGGGATGAGGATGCGCTAAAGGCGGCGGTGTACAGTGTACCAGTGATGGCAGGTATTGACGCTAGCCACACCTCTTTCCAGCTCTACAGGTCAGGAGTGTATAGTGAACCCAGGTGTACAGACATCAAAGTAGACCACGCCGTACAGATAGTAGGCTATGGGTCTCTCAACGGAAAGGACTACTGGATATGTAAGAATAGCTGGGGTACGTAAATGTTTAGGACGTTTTTTACATTTTTGCCCCATATCTTGTTTCTAGTCTTGAAGCAAGGTAATAACTTTAAGCAGGTTGAAAGTAAAGCAGAAAACGCACTGAGGCCCCTTCTGCTTTACATTCACAGTATGCTTTACGCTACATTTTGTATTTCCTGTATTGTTCCTTAAGATGCATTCTGCTTTACTTTTAACCTGATACCGTTTGCTAGGACATAGAAAATATTTCTCGTAATTGAAAACAAATGGAACTAGATCTATTTTCTTCAGTGCGGGAATAAATCAAATGCCTAAAAATGCGTATATATGGAGTAATGGGTTAATTGACAAAGCTTTTGTTTCAACCAATGATTAAGGTTACGTAAATCTCGGGATTCTTCTACGGACATAAATTTTTATTATTAGTCTTAGTATTTCCCGTTTAAAAACATAAGCAATGTGCTGTATACAAATATTAAATGGCAGTTTGCGTGACATTCTTGAAGATTGTCAACCCGAGAAACATGTCACCCCGAGGCCGGAGGTGGCATTCTTGTTTTCTAGGGTTTACAATTTGAATGTCACGCACATTGCCATCTAATATTTTTTATTACACCGAGCTTATCACCACTGGCTGTGGAATCGTCTAATTTGTGTTTTAAAGAATAATAAAACAAAGCGCTCTTAATAATACAGAAAGAAATTAAGAAACATTACAGTTACTTGCCACAATGTGACATTACAAAGAATGTCGCATAGCTGAGACAGCACTTTCATACAGTGATAGAAATCAAGACATTTGAGTTACTTGCCCCTATGTAACATTCCAAAGAAATGGTATAGGTACATGTATAATAGAAGTGTTTATATCTGAAGCACGCTATATAATTGTCGGCTGTGAATTTTGCTCTCTGTTAAAACAATTTAGCCGTGCCGTGACAAAAGCAGTCGTTTTGCATTGCAACGCCCCGTTGCCATCTCAGGCATACAACTCAGTTTGGTATACACTGACAATTACCGTATACATATCAGCTACATAAAATCCTTTATAAGCATGTGGGTGTTAAAAAGTGTAGATCAAGATCAGCTGTCGCCTCTTTGACGCGGCGGCTGACCTTGGTGTACGCTGTTGGAAATGCAACAAGGCAGGTTTTCTCATTGCACGGCTCATTTATACAAAGGGTTGATTTATCTGTATTTTTTGTCAGAAACATATCTTTAGAATGTCAAACAGCTTTATTATAGTTTGGTCTGCTTTTCTTCATAAAATCAAAACGTCGTTATACCATCAGATCCAATTAACTATAGGAAATAGGGATACATTTTGTTTTGTTATATCCAATAAACCATCTATCCAATTTCGTTACAAGTGACCTTCGTTGCATTATGCAGTTCAGTACTTTCTGGTTTATTCAATTATTTCAGGTGTCAATTGGGGCATGGATGGCTACGTGCTGATGGCTCGTAACAAGGGCAACATGTGTGGCATTGCAACCTCAGCGTTCTACCCTGTCTGACCGTCACGAGTGCAATCTGAGACCCTCACGAATGGAATGTGAGGCTGTCACGAGTGTTATGTGAGATTGTCACGAGTGTTATGTGATATTTTCACGAGTGTAATATGAAACTGTTACGAGTTTAATGAGAGACTGTCACAAGTGTAGTGTGAGAATGTCATGAGCTTAATGAGAGAATTTCACGAGTGTAGTGTGTGTGACTGTCACAAGTGTAATGTGACACTGTGAAGAATTTAATATGTTACATGTACCGTCACGTCACAATAGTTATGTCACAAATGCAAACTTAGACCGCCATGAGTGTTAGTAGTGAGCGTCACGATTGTATTTCATTCATTTCTTATTTACTGTAATTTCTAATATTAAATGACCATTTTGTTAGTACGCATGTATGTTTAATCCATGTTAGAGGTTGATAACACGAATAATGTGTACCATGTAAGGAACTGCCATGACCGCAATACTGAAGCTGTGTACATTCGAAAGAAAAACATTAAGTTCCATTGTTTACATTCTAACGCCAATAACTTGACAGTTTGACGCAAAAATGCCGATTTGACGTCATTTGTAAATGACGTCAAGTTAAAAGTAGGATAATATATCGACTTTCTGTTCAAACAGAAATGCAGACACCTGCTGTTTTTCAGGTATACATGTATCAATTTTCTTGCAATTTATCTCATTAATAAAGAATAATTTTAGTCGATAATCCTGGTTTCCATAAGAGGAATTGTGTAATAACTCTGCTGGGATATCGCCGTATAAATAATGAATTTTATAGAAACAAAATTTAACAAATTCAAAACATTCAAAAATAATTTGGACGAGCAGTGAAATGGTATTTCTTTGATATCAAATGGAGTATTGAATAAATTCGTATAAATATGCGTACAGACAATGCACTGTTTACCACACAGGCTGTTAATGAAATGGATGAAAACCGTTAAGGAATTGAAGTGAAATCAAGTCTTCTTTACAAAAGTCGGAATATAAATATTCACGAAATGTAATATTTTCTAAAAGCAATACAAAATTTAAAATGTCCAATTGCTTAGGTAATGTTAAATTCCTGGAAAGACTGAAAACTATTGAAAGCAATGATTAACGCTTTCATCGCTAAGTTTTTTATATCGTTATGAATGAGAAAACTGATATGATAATCATATCAATACTGCAGTGCATCGTTTTATCAACAAACACGGATATTTAAGTCCTTCGACGGATATATTCAATATTCACTTGATATTTTTAGATAGGTACATGTAGCTAAGTTTTTTTCAATAAGTAAGTTTTTTTATACATGCTGTTCTCTGACCACAACAGCTTCTTCTTCTCTTTCTTCTTCTTCTTTTTTTCCCTTGTCTTTTCCTTCTTATTTCCTTCTTATTCTTTTTCTTATTCTTCTGCTTTTAACTCATACTCTATTTTAATAGTACGAATATGTAACTTGTGACGGTAGTCGTCTGTGGCGGTGAAAGTTATGATGTTTATTTCAATCAATTACTGTACCCTCCCTTTTCATAGCTTTTAAAGGCTTTATTTGTGCCTGCTTAACCCATTTGTGCCCACGATCCCATATACGGGACATACGCAAACATTGTAGACTCTAATGAGACGCTGCATTATGCGGCGTCTGATCAGAGTCTACACTGTTTGCTGATAGGAATTTCAATGTAAACAAAAAACTAGGCATCGTTTGATGAAAAATTGAGTAATCCAATATATAAACATGGAAGAATCCACTGGGTATAAATTGGTTAATAGTGTCGCCTATTTTAGGCAATTTTACTGGAGGACAGTTGGCACGAGATGTCAAATGGTTTAGTTTTTATCCAAATTGTTTAAAATTGACCTTAAGTCATGTTTATTGTAAAAATGTTCATCTCATAATCATCAAAACTATCATCATCATAGGCAACATCATGAGCAATCATCACCCTCGCAACAACCATCAACATCACCAACGTCATCAGTTTCATCACCATTATCATCGTCGTAATCATCATCATCATAATCTTGCAGACTAGCAACATCATAATTATCAAGATAATAAAAGTTAATACACACACTTAAATGTAAGTTGCAATACGATTGAAACAAAGACTCCAACTTCATTGAATGTAAAACTCTGTACAATTAGGCAAAATATTATCTCCATAATGACCTTTTTGCAGACGTATTAAATTGTGTTTTCTATACAAATATTCATTATAATGGTAATTCAATTCACCTTCAAATACTACCACAAATCGACCTATAAGTGAATCAGTCGTACTCGAATTTACCCCTTCACTGCCATAGCGTCATCAATTTTAGACAACTGTCGTCTGCTTTTTCTTCTCAAATTTTGAAGTTTACGTTTTTTACCTAAGGAATATTGAAATGAGTGGCAAACAGTTTGGATCCTGAGCAGATGCCGTGTTACACGGCGTCTGATCAGGATCCAACCTATTTGCAAATAACCATTGTACTCGGGGTAAGGCAGTAAAAGGGTTCAATGCACTGGTTACCTCCACAGGTACTTGACACATACATCTAGATCTATTAAACCCCCCCCCCCTTTAAATTTTTTTTTTTTGCTATACTTCTATTATATTTCTATAATAGAAGTATAGTAAAAAAAAAACATTTTTTTTTAAAAGGGGGGGTAATAGATCTAGATGTATGTGTCAAGTACCTGTGGTTACCTCTAAGTGCACACTCAAACTTGTGTTACGTGCTAAGCGCTACTTGGCTACAAAGTAACATTTGAAAACAGTTTGTATCCAGATCAGACGCTGCTTAACACGGCGTCTTATCTGGACTCAAACTGCTTGTCACCTATATTAAATTTTCTTCTGTTTGAAAAAGTATAATAACTTATTTTGATTATTTTCGCAGACGATATATTTTAAGCGGTAGCTGCAGAGAGATCAGTCTATAATCTATAGCAGTTTCATGCATGACAAAAATAAAATCGGAAAGCTCCAACAAAAGCTCGGTCGTCTTCTTTGCGTTCCCGGATTCAGCAGCAAATCTGTTTTCACCGATGTGTAGCATTCTTACACTAGTTGCCGATTGACACCAGCATGGCACAGATTTTGGGGGTACAGTGGATAAGCCATTGTTATTTCCTGTTTAAACGCAAACGAAATTAAAACGTATTTAAATAAAATAGAGAAAATGGCAATTTTTCTACAATAAAAATTTAATTTATGAAAATCCATGTTAATCTGAGTGGCAAACAGTTTGAAGCCTGATCAGATGCCGGGTTACCCGGCGTTTGATCAGGCTCTAAACTATTTTCACTTGAAAGTCTATGTTTAAACGTAAACGCGTTTATTGGGAAATAATAACGTATTCTCCTCTGTAGTGTGACCCATTAAGAAAATAATTAACTTGATATCTCATAGAAGTAGTGTATGTATTATTTATGCATTAAATGTCGTGCGATTGACAGGATCAAATGAATATACAGTGGAGAATCTGTTATTCTTTCCCGTTTAAACGAAACGAAACGCAAACGCAAAACACTAAAACGTAGAAAAGTGCAACTTTTGGACAATTCTGATAATTAATGTTTATCTTGGTGACAAACAGTTTGGAGCCTGATCAGACGCCGGGTTACCCGGCGTCTGATCTGGCTTCAAACTGTTTGCAAATGAAATAATAGTTTTAGCGTAAACGCGTTTATTGGGAAAGAATAACGTTTTCTCCACTGTATGTGTTAATCCTCCAGCGTGAAATGAAATTTTCAAATTAAAAGTGCATATAGGAGAAATAGGAAATGAGCAGCCATGCTAAACACAACTTCTAAGTGTAAATTAACAACCTGAATCCAGAAATAAATAAGTCATTTGCATTTATTATTTTCCTCAAACAGAATGCGAACGTTTTGTTTTTTTTATTATTTTTTAGTTATTGCTTGAAATGGTATTTGTTTGCTCAGGAAAGATCGATAAAACTGTACGCAAAATATGATATACCCCAAGGGAAATATTTTACAATGGGAAATAAAGCTGAAAAGACGTTTCAAATTTCCATTTAAACACAAATGCAATGATATGAAATCGAGTAAATGACAGTTGCATGAAAATAACTATTAACTGTAAACTCATACACGAAGTTGGTCAGGTTCAAATCGGCAATAAACATTATAAGGTAAAACATTGGGCCGCTTAATACTTGTGTTTAGCGTTTTATAAAAGGGACATAAGCAAACAGTATAGACTTTGATCAGACGCCACATTATGCGGCGTCTGATCAGAGTCTACACTGCTTGCTGATAGGAATTTCAATATAAAACAAAATGAAAATGAATTGTTTTACCAGGTACCCCTTTGAAAAAAATCAAGACTAATCTAATACATGTATAAACATGGAATAATCCACTGGGTATAAATGGGTTAAACAAAGTTGAATCAGATCACAGTGGATAAGACGTTATTCTTTCTTATAAATGCTTTTATGATAAAACAATTATTGCACTACAACCATTTTTCAGCCAGACCATGTCAGTACATACTGGATGGACGAAAAATGACTACCCGTTTAAGGCCACTGTAACGTTGACCTTGACCTAAATAATATAGAAAAAAGCTTGGCCAGAACACAAATGTCATAAAACAAATACAAATATACAAATACAAATACAAAGCATTTATATAGCGCAAAAGTGTATAAAATATTCGGTTGCGCTGTACAATATCAGAAAAGAAAAAAACTCACATAAAACATTCACAAACTTCTAGATAATCTAGCAATAATGCTAAAGACATGTACTACTACAAATACTTTCATATTATACAAGTGATTTTAAAGAAATTGGTATAGTCACTCTTTTTTTTTTTTTTTTTTTTTTTTTTTTTTCAGGCCTTGTCAGTAAGGACCTCATTTATTGTCCCCGTCATAGGTGTGTCGGGGTCGGGGAGCTATCCACCGCCACACCTTACAAAACATGTGATAACGTATAACTATGTCACTGACAAAACTAAAAAAAAAAAAAATAATAATAATAATTAAAAAAATACAAAAAAATACAAAAATACAAAAATACAAAATTGCCAAAAAAAAAGATTACCCTAAGCCAGGATCACTAATTGATTGTTTTTTGTTGGGTTTTTCGAACAGAAATATTATTGTTACATTTCTTAATATTAAGATGTATTTATATTAACCATCTTTATCAACACCCTTTGTACTTTAAGATATATATATATATATATATATATATATGTAAGTGCATACATTTGAGAAATAGAAACAAACAATAGAAACAAAAAAATGTTAATATGTGTTTTTCTACAAAATTGTATACTGCTCCCATTGTTTATAAAATTTGTCTTCAGAGTTGTTTTGAACTGCTATTGACTTGAATAAAGTGTGCTTTAAAGATAGGTAGCTCCTTAGACCTTGTGTTGTAGGTTTATATTCATTATATTTGCACTGGAAAATATACATTTTAAAAAATATTAGAATAAGATTTTTTACATTTTCTGCATTTTGTCTAAATCCAAAGAGCATTTTTTCAATATTTAGAGTGTGAAAAGTGTTATGAATGGAAAAAAGTGTGCTTTTTATTAGTTTTTGGCTGATAGGGCACCGCCAAAACAAATGTTCGACAGTTTCTATCTCTTTGTTACAAAAAGTACACAAAGGGCTATCAGCATATTTCATTTTGAATAGGTATGAGTTTGTGCCTAGTATCCGATTTATTACTCTAAACTGGAACCATTGTATATCTGTATCATTAGTTATTAAAAAAGGCATATGAAATATATATTTCCAATCATTGTTAGAAATTTTCTTTCCTAATATTTTACCCCATGTTTGAATGCAGGTCGGGGTATCATTGTTTCTATTTAAACATTCGTACATTGCTTTTGAACCTTTAGAATCTTTAAAAAGTATTTTTATGTAAGGTGGGAAAGCTGGTTTCTGTATGGACTTTAAATTTCTCTTTTGTATTTTTAAATTTTCAAGCCCCTTTTCAATTGCAAGTTTAATTCCATTGTAGATTAAAGAATTGGTAGACAGATTATATTTATTTATAAATTCATTAAAGTTCATGATAGATCCATATTCATTTACTAGGTCTCCAATACAATGTAACCCTGCATTAAACCATGACTTCAAAAAAACACTGTTTTGCCCAACCAAAATCATATGGTTATAAAACAATGGATAATCTTGAATTTCGTTTTTATCTATAATGTGATCAGTGAATACTTTTGAAAATGCTATAAATGTTTCAGCCCAAAATATATTACTACACTTATTTGCTAATGATTCATACAAATGTTTCCCACAGTTAAGCATTTTGTTTAGGTCAATGCTATTTTTTATTATGTCAATCCATCCGCCATTATTTAAAATTAGCCTTCTGATCCAGGTGATCTTAAGTGAATCGATAAAAGCTCGCAGATTTATCATTTTTAAACCTCCTTCTTTATAGTCTTTTACTATAATTGATTGCTTTATTTTATTACACCCGCCCCAAATGTAGGTAAAAAATATATTATTTAACTTGTTTATCATTTGATCTGTAGGTTTTGGTAATGCAAGAAACAAATGATTTAATTTTGCAATTAACAAACTTTTAATAACTGTTATTTTGCCTATTGGAGTTAATACTCTTCTATTCCAATTTTTTATGGTGTCTTCGATTTCAATAAGTTTTGAACTATAATTCAGATGTATCATTTTATCTAAATCTACATGAAAATTTATACCTAGCATTTGAAAAGTTTGTTGGTTCCATGTAAGTTTCCATTTAGTTTTAATTGTATCGGAACTATATTTTTTCTTGCCAATCCATACCACTTTTGTTTTATCAAAATTAACTTTTAAACCCGATATTTCTGAAAACTTCGAGAGTGTATCCAGAGTTTCATTAAGAGATTCACTTGAACCATCCAATATTATACTTGTGTCGTCTGCAAATTGGGAGAGTTTATATTCTGTTTGATTTATTTTTATTCCTCTAATGTTTGGATTTGATCGTATTTTAATAGAAAGAATTTCTGCACATAAAATAAAGATATAACATGATAAAGGATCACCTTGTCTGCAGCCTCTTCCTATTCTGAAATAGTCTGAAAGAAATCCACATTGAGTTACAGTTGATTTAGCATCTTTATAAAATACATCAAACCATGTCTGTATGGAATAACCAAAGTTAAATGCTTTTAATGTTTTCCTTACAAAGGACCATGACAGAGAATCAAAGGCTTTTTCAAAGTCTATTAAAAGTAAAATTCCTGGAATATCATGTTCTTCAGTATAATGGAGCAAGTCATATATTAATCTAGTATTTTCTCCTATGTAACGCCCTTTAAGAAAACCTGTTTGATCTGGATGGATTAGTTTAGGAAGAAAAGTTTTTATTCTATTTGCTATACACCCAGTTCCTATTTTATAAACTGTGTTTAATAATGTTATCGGACGCCAATTCTTAAGGTATTGTTTAGGTTTGTCTCCTTTAGGAATACACGTAATTAGACCCTGGGTAAGAGTATCAGACAATTTATTACTTTGATAAGATTCGTTTAATGCCCTTACTACAAAAATACCGATTTTTTTCCAAAACACTTTATAAAAGTCAGCGCTAAATCCTGATGTACCAGGACTCCGATTATTTTTCATATTTTTCAAAACAATTGTAGCTTCATCAATGGTAATATTTCCTTCTATAAGTTCTGATTCATGTGTACTCAATTTCGGTATGTTTTCCTTTTCAAAAAAATAGTTATGTTCTATTTGATTTGTAATATCGTCTTTTGATTTATATAAAGTTTCGTAAAAACTTTTAACCTCTTTTAGAATTAAATGTTGTTTAGTTATTTCTGATCCATCGTCTTTTATAATTTTTCGTACCGTTTTTGTATGCATGTTTGTTTTTTCTAGACCACAAAAATATTTAGTTGGTTTTTCACCTTCTATGCTCCATTTTACCTTAGATCTGATCATATGCCCTTTCATTTTATTTTCATTTATTTGTTTAAGTTCATTATGTAGAGAAACCAGTTCGCCTGAATTTTGCTCTGTTAAATTTTGTTCAATTTTGTATATTTCGTCTTTCATTTTGCCTCCTTATTTTGATTAGTTTTTTTCTTATAGGCGCTGTATGAAATCGATTTTCCCCGTAGTTCCATTAATAAAGTATCTAAGAATAGCTGGTCACTAATGCTAAATTGGATTTCATTATTTGGAATGTCGTTTATCGCATCTATGTTGTATACGGGTAATGAATATTGTTCTTTTATTTCTTCTATTTTCTTATTTACTGTATTAATATACTCTATGTCATTTAATAAGGAATTGTTATGCTTCCATAAGCCTGACTTATGTTGAAACTCATTAAATTGGAAAGACGATGATATGATTGAATGATCAGAACAAAAACTATGCTGTATGGACGAGTCTGACAAATATATTGCCATAGATGGTGAAATTAAGAAGAAATCAAGTCGAGCTTGCTGAATAGGTTTTTGTTTTCTCCAAGTAAAAAGTTGCTTTTGAGGATTAAGTTCTCTAAAAGGGTCAATTAGCTGTCTATTTGAAATATATTGTAAAAGTGTGTTTCTAGCATGTTTATTGTTTATGTGTTTATAATTATAATAATCTTTATCTGGATCTAAAACTAAGTTAAAATCACCACATATTGTATATGAGACATTTCCAAGAGCATCTATATTGTCAAACAGTTTATCGTAAAAAGACGGCTGGTCGAGATTTGGACCATAAATTGATGCAAGTGTAAACCGATAGTCGTTTACACTTAAGTCTAGTATAACAAAATTTCCATTTGTGTCGCGTATTTCTTTATGTATTTTAAAATCAATTTTATGGAATAGTATTGCTACACCCCTACTATGAGAGGTATTACAGCTTAAAACAAAATCAGACCCCCATTCCGAGTATATACTTTTTTGCATGTCCGGAGTGAAGTGAGTATCTTGTAAACAATATATATCATTTTTTAAACCTTTTAGGTGTTGGAAAACTGTTAATCTTTTCTTTTTACTGTGTAAACCTCTACAGTTAAAAGACAATATATTCACTTTCTTCGAATCGCCAAGAAATTGATAAAAGAAACATTATTTTCTGTAGAAAATACATCATATCATATTTGGAAACCTGGCTTACAAGTAAAACAACAATAAAACAAAAATACATTTGACAGAAAAACAAAAAAATATTGAACACATTTAAATGAAAACATCTTTACAAGATCAACATTTGTTTCTTTCAGGACTCCAGTCAAGAGGTATTTTTCCAAACAAATCCAAGATGTTCCCCCTCATTTAACCCATAGCCTGTTTATAGTTTTGAAAATAGGTGACTACTTAAAGCAGGTTTGAAAGTAAAGCAGAATGCGCCATATGGCGCATTCTGCTTTACTTTCAGCCTACTTTAAGCTTTTACCAACTAGAATAAGGAAAGTATTAAAAAGGACACATTCATTACGGTTTATATTGGAACTATTTTCTTTAGCGGATGAATAAAATGCAGGTGCTAAAAGTCGCTTCTATAAGGGAAAGGGTTAAAGAATCTACAGTCCTCTCCACTGTATTTCGGGTTTACATACAGACAAAAAGTTCACATAATAAATAAACAGGTAAAAAAATTTATTTGTTCAAAGCCAAAATAACATTATTCCTAGTCCTTGAACAGTGAAGCAGAAAGCTTTTCAGGAGCTTTCAGTATCACTCTCACCTACTAGAATCACAAGATGTACACTACAAGCAATTTATCTAAACTACGCTGTCTATCGTAAAGACTGGACAACTTGGCAAAGACAAATGTAATTTACTCGAGTAACTTTGAACAGATAATTTATCATGCAAGCAACTCACTATGATAATGATACATGTAGATCTATATGATACCGTAAATTATATAATTGAACAAGTTTGAAATAGTTTTCATCAATATACTACCCGCTATGTTTTATCAAATTACATTTGAATAAACAACAGGTTTTGAAAATTAAGACTTAACCATAATGTATACAATAATAACTTATATTTTTAAATCATATACAGGTGCAAAAGGGAGGTAATATTCTAAGCTTTAACTATAAAATTCAAAGGGAAGTAATAAGTATTTCCTGATCCTATAATATTCTCAATATTATTTGACTTCTCATACAATGTATTTTATACAATGAATTATATACTAACTGAAAAACTGTGACATAATGCCATTTTCGGTATACCCCATGGAAAAGGAAAGCTCTCTAGCGGTATAGTCACTCTTGAGTGTAGTCTATTTGGCACAGCTATTTACACAGCAATCTAAGGGTTAAACTGTTGAAACAAGTATGTCTGTAGTTTTGACTTAAACTGCTTTTCATTAGTAATGTCCTTCAAATAACTTGGTAATGAATAAATACGAAAGAAGACTCAAGCAGGAAACGCAACACAAACAATACACCCATCTCTAAAGCAGAACACGCACACACAGCCATACCATAACAAACACACACACACACACACACACACACACACAACCACACACACGCAATACCATTCCTTCATCTACACACTAAATAGAAAACAACACGCAAGACAAACATAAAGCTAAGTGAATATAGGAGCCCGCCTTGGTACGGTCAGTAGCAATCAATAATCAATTATAAATTAATTAATTATTAACAACCACTGGGGGTTAAACCTGGGTTTAGGGGCGCCCAGCCTCACACTTATCTCCTATATTCACCTATAAAGACGAACAGTGTACATAAAATATAAACCCTGTTCCACAACCTTACAATCAAAATGACCGCCAGCACAGTAAGTAAATACATGTAAAACATCTAACAAAATTCTCTGACAGGATTATTAGTAACACGGGAAAGAATTAAACATTCAAGCCCGTGTTATAAATAACCCACTATGGCAACGGTCAAATTGTACTCAAGCGAATAGTCTGTAGTCACGAGTAACTGTAAGACATGGGAGGGTTTAGGGTACGACAGAGAGGGAGAGAAAAAACAAAGCACGAAAATCCGACATAACTCTCCCGGTTAAGGACGGCTTTAGAGATACATCATCATGTAATGCTAAGCCCTGTCTGTCGTCGCACAACCAAAGAGGAAAGCATAGTTATCATATGTAGATTGATCGATAACCAAACGTGAAGTGCGCAGCAATATAGTTGGATCATAATCTTTTTTGAGGAAAAATCTAAAACGTTTCACAAATAGGTTTTGAAAATGCATATGTCCAAGAATCTTACGAAGTCTGTAAATCACATCACCATAAAACTCCGGATGTGAAATACCTTGCCGCAGAAAAGACTTTAAGTTACATTTATACTTGTTAATGAGAGGAAGATTTCTATAAAAGAATTTAGAAAATGTTTTACGAAGTTTATGAAATCTGTACCCCTGTTTAAGAAGCTTTTCAGTAATAGTTTTATTACGAATGTGGAAGTCCTCAACAGAGGTACAAGCCCTAGCAAAACGAATAAGTTGTGAAATATAAACCCCGTAAGATGTAGAACGGGGAACATCGCCATCTAGATGAGGATAGTTTACAATACTAAAATCAAAATCATCTCGTTTATCGTAAATCTTAGAAGAAACAATACCGTTATTTATTAAAAGATCCAAATCTAAAAATGGTGCCGATAAATTTGACTCGTTTGTTTTATTAAGGCGTAATTCTTTTGGGTAAATATAAGGAAACAACGTATCAAAAAATGGGTTGTCTATATTAAAGATATCATCTAGATAGCGCGATGTGTTGTTAAAGGCTTCGATCATATCTGCCTGTGTATCAGGTTTTAGACTTAGCATAAAGTCCCTCTCATAACAGTACAAAAATAGGTCTGCGACAAGGGGCGCACAGTTTGTACCCATAGGGATACCAATCACTTGGCGGTATATGGTACTCCCAAAACGTACATAAATATTATCCAGAAGAAATGATAGTGATTTACAGACATCGGTGCAAGTCCACATAGTGTAATGCTTAACCGTGTCATTTGTAAAAAATGCACGATCAGTATTACACGCCAGAAATAGTTTCCTTTCTCTGGCAAAAGTCTTTTCAATAAGTTGTATAAGTTTAGCTTTTATTAAATTATGAGGTAAGGTAGTATATAGTGTTGAAAAGTCATACGTACTAATATTGCAAGCTTGGTATTTTCTATGTTCAAGCTTCGTCAAAATTTCATTCGAGTTTTTGATAGACCAAAACAGATTAAGTCCAGAATTTTCGTAAGTCTTGTCATAATACCTTTGAACATGTTCTTTGATTTTAATTAAAGACGATGTCAAAAGTTTGGAAAGCTTCGTAGTAGTACATGCACTTGAATTAGCAATAAAACGAGACTTATATGGAGTTTTGTGGAGTTTTGGTATCCAGTACATAGTAGGAAGTTTATGACATGTAATGTTGACGTCAGCTTTTAATTGTTTACAAGTATCAAGATGATCAGATACTACATTATGCTCCGTTAAATTAGTCGTTGTATAGGAATTGGTATTCACAAGTTCCTGGTTTAAAGTATCAACATAATGTAATCGTCATACAATTATCACATTATTGGATGCTTTGTCTGCAGGAACGAGTACATATTTGGAATGAAAGTCTTGTATGCCCTTCTTTAAGTGACGAATGTTAAATTTAGGTTTAGGTGGTAAAAGATGGTTATTGGATAAATAGAACGAAATCCGGGTATCGATAATATCAAAAATTAATTCTTTCCATTTGGAAAGAGCGTCATTTTCAGCATGTTCTCTGCGGCACCAGTTGGTACTATACTTATTCAAAGCTTCAGAAATATGATTGCGACAAGTATCGAAATCAATTAAGGCAGGTAATCTAAATTTAGGTCCCTTACTCAAAAGCGCTCTAATGCGTTTATCTTTAATGATATTAAAATTGCCAGTTATTATATGACCCACTGGAGCGTAACAGAATTTAGAAGAGGTACAGTCTCATGTATCTGGTGTGTTTTCGAGAATTTTAAGATCAGAAACAATTTTATTGTAGTTAAAAATTAACCCTCTAACAGATTTATTATACTTATAACAAATAATAGGTGGTTCAAGATTTTTGAAATAATTTGGAATAGCATTCATCACATTTTTGTTACGGAGAATACTTTGTAAATCTATGAAATCAATACCTTTATTTATAAAAGGGACCTTAATGAAATATCTTTTGTGATCGTTTAAAGAATCAATATGAGGTCTAAGAACATGCTGAGTATAACTTTGTATTAAACCTGCAGTATAATACAGAGGATCTGTGCGTAAAATTATTCCATCAGCCTTGTCGTCAATATCTTTTAAAGACGACAATGACAACGAAGAAAGCCGGGAAAGCATTTTATGTTTACCAGAATGTAACAGCAGATTATGCAAGTCTGTAATAGAAATCGACTGACGTGATTTACGTTTAATATTTCCATTTATACGAATACCATGCGATCTAGATTTACGCTTTCGTGTAGAATAAATCGAAAAAATATCAATTGAAGGTTCTTTAGAAATAATGCCAGATTGGTATATATTATCATTCAAGCCTAAAGGAAAGGGTGTCTGTAAATTTTTAATCCATTTTAATTCCGTTATAAATCTAGCCTTACATTTGAAACTATTAGTAGCATTTATATCATACGTAATATGTTCAACAGGTTGAATTGAAATAAAATCTAATCCATGTCCAGATTTCCGAAAATGTTGATACAGAAAGTTCCTCAGTTTTTTGTTCCTACAAGTACGAAGATGTTCATTAAACCTAGTTTTGAGAGGACGACCGATTTGCCCAACATACTGGATACCACAACCTGTAGTCCAGCAGATATGTGAAAGTATCGTGCATTTTATGATAAAAGTATGAAACTTGGTACACTGGTACTAGACATTATGAGAAACATTTTAAAGATTGGAGGCATTCTGTATCTGTACTGTGTCGACCATGGCGGCCATTTTAAAAATGGCCGCCAATTAGAACAGTTTTCTGCAGTCTAGTGGCAATGTGTCTTGGTTTATCATATTTCAACAGGGCTAAATCACTAAATGCAGCTGCAAATATGATGACTTATTGCAGAAAGGCAATATAAGAATAGTTTGGATTTATATAAGGGTCATTTAAGGTAATTTAAATCCTCAATACACTCCCCCCTCCAAAAAAAGAAATAATGATAATAAAAAAATTCAAAACACAGAATTTAAAGAACAGTGGCGAACCCATTATTCTTTCTAATAAAGGTGTGTATGCTTAAACATTATGTCTATTGCAAACAGTTTGGATCTAGATCAGACGGGTTACCTGGTGACTGATCAGGCTCTCAACTGTTTGCGATCAAATATAAATAAATCGTCAGAATTTTAATAAAGTTGACATTTTCTACATTTCATTGCACTATTGAATTTGCATTTAACTTCCTTTAAATGAAAAGAATATCCTCCACTCCACTGTATGACAATTTTAAAAGCTTAATGACCTTCATACTATCAGGTGCATTTGGGGGATTTATTGTCTTCATTTGTGAGACACCAAATTTGGTGGCACAGTGGAGATGCGCTCACAACCACCGCATTTGCTAAGTCATGTACAGGGAATGTTTTCTTTCGCATATCTACATCTTCTTCTGCAGCATATATGATAACAGGGCAGTATGCTGAACCAGCAGGTGGCAGATTCACCTAAATTACCTCCAAATCGACCGAATCATTATTTAATGTTCAACCAAATTATTCGAACTCTAAATGACATTGACCTTTGACATGCCCCAACTCTACTAAGCTGAAGAGTTTTCTTAAATTGAGTAAACATGTCAAATATGAAGTCTCTATCACATGTAGTTCCAGAGTCACGACAAATGTTAAATTAATCATATCTGACCTCTAAATGACCCTGGCCTTTGTTAGACGTAACCCAACTTGTTCCAAGTGCAATAACTTATTGAATTGAGTACACATTCCGAAAAAAAAGTCTGTATCACACGTAGTTCCAAAGTTATGGCCAATGTGTTTAATTCACCCGATTTTACCTCTAAATGACATTGACATTTGTTCGACATGACCCAAGATGTACTGAGCTCAAGGACTTCTTGAGTTGAGTAAACATTCCAAATATAAGGTATGTACCATGTGCAGCTCCAAAGGTAACACACAGCTGCTTACACCCGATCTTGTGAGCAAGACTGCTAGCACAACCTTTTCTGTGTCAACAGTTCTAAGTAAGATATTTTGGCAACCTTGTTTGGTTCGATCTGCGGCATGGAGCAACATCCTTGTATCCGTTTCCTTGTGTGTAGAAGGAAATAACGATTCAGCGTCAAGTGTCTCTCAACAATACAGCTTCCCCATGAGTAATGACAACTATGCATGGAAATTGTTCTTCTATCACTTGTTCACTGAGGAGATTAAATATATATGTTTTATTACCGTCTTCCTGCAGACATTGATGTCAGTTTCCGGGCAACCTTTTGTTTTCCTCGATCCTAATTAGTGCGCCAATTCCCTTTTTTAAGTTTGTTCGCTTTAAGATTCAGATTTGTTAACATCAAAACTACATCACCACGGGAAACAGAATCTGACAATTGTCTCCGTATGTTGTTCATGAATTCAAGAGCATACTAATTGAACGGATGTATAAGGCTTGATTGCGTTGGCAATTTCCGCACCATCAATGGTGACCCTGTCCTATCCAGATGCTATGCTATCAGCAGCATCACTTTCTTGTACCATGGTTCTAGGCCTTGGAGAATGTCTGCCGTTTTGCACACCCTCATTTCACCGCAGTCTGAGAGTGTGGAAAGCATGGGGTTTCATGATGGTTACATCTTGTAAAACAAAGAGTCAGTGCTGTATATTCGACTAGCAATACATGTACAATTATATTGTATTGAAAATAAACTACAATAACATATATGGACTTCAGCTGCTCCTTGCTGCATAGTTTTTCCTTCTGTGGTCGAGATCTGGACAAGGGAAATTGTACTTTGGTATCCCGTCATCAACTGCAGCAGTGCGATCCACCAGACGATTCTTAAAGAATGTGTTGCATTGATTTTCACCTAGCTGTTTCATCCTGCGAACTTACTACCGCTGCATCTAACACCATTCGCGTATCGAGCACCAAAAGATCACCACTGTTTTGTAAGAAAGGATTGCCCATACTGCTCAGGGTCATACAGATTCTACATATTCTTGAGAAACAGAGCTCCTGAAAATAACAGTTGGTTGTCATATAGTTTACGATTAAGTGACACAAAACGGCCTTGATGATTCAGTCATTTATAATGGAAAAGTAAGGACAATTGAGTTTATTGTTCCATTTACACATGATTCATTTATTACATGCGAGTATGGAATAGTAGTCTAGTAGAGCAAACCCCAGTGGCAAGTAACACCTAATTTTCTCACACCTGTTAGAGACAAAGTTAATTGTGCTGACCTAGAACAGAGCTATCCATGAAGACATCTTTCTAATGTAAGTTGAGGCACTGTTTTAAACAACGCTTTGTTCACGCTTTGGGTCACTTCATCTACTAGTTTGCCAAAGCAGACATCAGCGGTACATGATGGCACTTCCAGACAAACATCCGGAAGGAATTTTCAGCTTTTTTTGTAAGGGAAAGATTACAGTCATGAAATAACTGAATTTATTACTGGATTAGTCAAGATGGAATCATCATCTGCACCACATTTATGTCACAACGAGGATAAACCAGGCAGGTCTTATCAATAGCATGCTGCTATAATGTCCATAAGTGAATACTTACCCTTACTGGGCACCTAACCTTAGGTTTACACAAAGATTCATGTATATGACATTGCCAACTTCCTGTTTTTTCCCTTGAGACTATGAGTTATGAGTGTTACCCTAAGCTTCTTTGGTATCCTTTACCTTTAGGGGTCATGGTGGGCACTTTGTCTACGTTACTTGCACATTAGCCTCTCACCTCCTAGATGTGGATTCGAATCAGGCTTAGGGTAATTTATTTCAAGATAGTGTCGAAGGAATAGATACCGTAGTGTGGGAAAATCATGCAACCAGGAGCCGCTGAAGTCCATAATTATACGTTATTGTAGTGTATTTAGTGAAATGAGATTATCAAAATATCAGACCTTCTCCACTGCCTAGAACACTGGTACCAGAAGTGATGATGCTGATAGCATAGGATCTGGAATGGACTTGGTCACCATTGCTGGTGCGGACATTGCCAAAGCAACACACGCGTAAAAAGAGGGGAAAGGGCGCAAACATTAGGAGCATATAGGGAAACAAAGGGTTGCCCGGAAACTGACATCAATTCCTGCAGGAAGACGGTAATAACACATAACTATTTAATCTCCTCAGTGAACAAGTGATAGAAGAACAATTTCCATGCATAGTTGTCCTCATTACTCATGGGGAAGCTGCGTTGTTGAGAGACACTTGACGCTGAATCGTTATTTCCTTCTACACACAAGGAAACGGATACAACGATGTTGCCTCATGCCGCAGATTGGACCAAACAAGGTTGCAAAATATCTTACTTAGAAGTGTTGACATAGAAAAAGTTGTGCTAGCAGTCTTGCTCACAAGATCGGAGGTAAGCAGCTGTGTGTTACCTTTGAAATGGAGAAATGGTTCTACTACTTTGACATTAAGTCAATGGCACAGACTCCAGGACGTGACAAGCTTGCTTCCTACTGTTCATGCTCTAACAGTATGTGACAGTGACACTTACATCATGTTTTGGTGGTATATGAAAACAAACAGCTTGACCAGATTGTGTGTCACAAAAGGTACGTCATATTGATGTATCAAAGCTCTGAAACAATGTTTACATGGCCAAACAGATGGTGTTCGCCCAAAAAGCACTAGTACTGAACATATACCGCTCACACTGGATGCTCTCTATCAACATCTCATAAGTGTAGGGTACCAGCCTGGTCACGTATGGGATCAGAGCTTTCTGAAAGCACCACAACTTCAAGATCCAGCAGAATTTGGTTGAACATTAAATAATGATTCGGTCGATTTGGAAGTAATTTAGGTGAATCTGCCACCTGCTGGTTCAGCATACTGCCCTGTTATCATATATGCTGCAGAAGATGTAGATATGCGAAAGAAAACATTCCCTGTACATGACTTAGCAAATGCGGTGGTTGTGAGCGCATCTCCACTGTGCCACCAAATTTGGTGTCTCACAAATGAAGACAATAAATCCCCCAAATGCACCTGATAGTATGAAGGTCATTAAGCTTTTAAAATTGTCACACCGTTGAGAAGAGGCTATTCTTTTCATTTAAAGGAAGTTAAAGGCAAATTCAATAGTGCAATGAAATGTAGAAAATGTCAACTTTATTAAAATTCTGACGATTTATTTTTATTTGAGCGGCAAACAGTTGAGAGCCAGATCAGTCACCAGGTAACCCCTCTGATCTGGATCCAAACTGTTTGCAATAGACATAATGTTTAAGCATAAACACCTTTATTTGGAAAGAATAATGGGTTCTCCACTGTACTTCACATTCTGTGTTTTGAATTTATTTTTATTATTATTTCTTATTTTTTGGAGGGGGGAGTGTATTGAGGATTTAAATTACCTTAAATGACCCTTATATAAATCCAAACTATTCTTATATTGCCTTTCTGCAATAAGTCATCATACTTGCAGCTGCATTTAGTGATTTAGCCCTGTTGAAATATGATAAACCAAGAAACATTGCCACTAGACTGCAGAAAACTGTTCTAATTGGCGGCCATTTTTAAAATGGCCGCCATGGTCGACACAGAACAGATCCAGAATGCCTCCAATCTTAAAAATGTTTCTCATAATGTCTAGTACCAGTGTACCAGGTTTCATGCTTTTATCATAAAATGCACGATTGTTCCACTTTTGGGCACTTATCCGCTGGACTACTGGTGCTTTTCAAGTTAACACGTATACAATATGGTTAGTTCGTCAGTTGATGTCTGAATCTATGACAACACTAAATAATCTACCGTTTACTGTTGATTGTATAGTAGACTTGCAAGATAAATAATTGCAACACGCTCACCTCTTAGCATTGCACTTTTCAATAATAGGATGTACTCTACGTTTTTTGTTCAGTGGTCGTAATAAAACAGAATTATTGCGTTGAATAGAATATTTAAGAGGTGAAAGCACCACTTTTGGACCATTATGAAAACAATTATTAATAGAAATAGATGGAATGTGAAAAGAAGATGCCGAAAAGAGCTTAAGTGGTGTTAGCTGTACGCACGGCTTTAGTGATGCAAAATTAGTAGTATTTCTAGGGATATGAACAGAAGACGCAGAGTGCATTCTAAGTGGTGTAAGGGGTAGTATTAGTCTTTTGTTTGTTTGAAGTTCCATGTTTAAGAGAAGTAAGTTAGCACCTGTCCCTATGTATCGACTATAACTCTACAGAAAGAAAGTTCGAAATTTATTATAAAGTAATTCCAATTGGGAAAATGTGAAGATTGAAAATGGTTAATGTAAGTAGTGAAAAAAGTAACTGGTGCGACGTTAGCAACTCATCGCCATACCTTATCTTTAATAGAAAGTAAAGAGTTAATGAAGAACCGGTACAATACCGAAGCTCATCTGACCATCGGTACATAGAGACCTACCATACGGTGCAAGAAAGAAAGCCAAAGAGACGAATTGTACAACAAGTGCACGTTCCTGCAGGAGGAATGATAACAATATTGATTAAATGTACGGGGCGACGTTTTACGGCCTCCACACGGCACAAGTAACACTATTGTGGCAACAAATAAATACGAAAGAAGACTCACTGAGGTCCAACCAGTGCTAGAGATCTATCAGCAAGTTTAGTGTTTGTTGTTGGAACGTCAAATATATGGCTTGACGAGGATGATCTAAGTCTTTGTCTGTATAGGTTTTGGTTGAAACAAACATGTCACAAAGGTATGAAGGTGATGTGCGGTTCACAACACGAAACATGGTCACAATCACTTTGAACATAATTCTGGCACGAATAGGAAGCCAGTGTAGAGATCTTAGAGTCTCCATACTAGGTTGTTCGTATGTGGCACCAGTGACAATGCGAGCAGCATGGTTCTGTACTCGTTGTAGTTTGCTAAGTTGATAACTTGGAATATTAATGAAAAGTCCATTGCAGAAATCCAGGTGTGAATGTATTAGACCATGAACGAGTATTTCTGTGGACTTCTGAGTAAGATGTTTTCTGATTGTCTTTAGGTTTCTTAATTGCATATTAGCTATTTGACACTTTCTGGAAATGTGCTTATCAAAACTCAAGGTACTGGTCAACTGTAATACACAAGGATACTAACATAATACATTGCATACAGATTGTTTACTCATTTCACCAATAAAACTAATTGAAAATTCTGATTTCCAATTAAGTCTAGTCCATTTTTAATTATCTAAATTTGATGTTAACCATATATTGCAAAATGACAAACAGTGCAGATCTTGACCAAAGGGTTCCTTAATGAGCCTAAGACAAAAGAACTCTTCACGGTTACGATATCTGTAAATGACGAGTATACTTGTCACTAGGGATCAATGAGTTAATAAAAGGGGTGAAAACCAGTATAGAATTTAACTACAGTAAAACCTCGCTATTACGACCACTAAATTATGTTAATTATTATGGTGTTTACGGTAGGTGACCGCTTAAAGCAAGGTGACAGTGAAACAGAAAGCTCCTTTAGGAGCTTTCTGTTTCACTGTCACCTTGCTTTAAGCTGCCACCTCTCTATTATATAATCAATTAGCATTCGTTTTAGTGGTCGTAATAGCGAGGTTTTACTGTATTTCACTGCCAACGGTGGCAAAAGGCGACTTTGCAAACAGTTTGCAAACTGTTTGACATTCGTATCTAAATTTCATCTGTCCAACAGCTCTAAAGCTGACTTTTCAAATCTTGCAGACGACACCCCCAATGCATACCGGATATTTTAGTGGTAAGCGTGTTAAAGCAGACGATAAAACTTAGCAGAGAAAGAGTTAACTTTTCATTTCACTGCCAATAATATCGGCTGAAAGGGATACTTGCGTATTTAAAAAAAACGACAAAATCTCATGAAAAGTTCTACAAGTTGAATTAAGGTCTGTATAAGCAAATTGCTAAAACAAATTGGGGGTTGCCATGCTTTTTTTAGCTCTAGCTGGCTTTGAAAAGTGTGACATTTGCCGCATTTGTTCATTGTCAGAGCAGAAAACGTCATAAGGGATAAATGCACTTATATAAAAACAAAATAATATATTTCTAGTACACTTTTTAATTTTCTAGCATTCATTCATCACAAGCAAGTGTGAAATAAACTTTTTAAACGTTCTAGGTATCTAGGTTAAAGTATGCCTTATCAAATGGTGTAAAGAAACCTAGGTGTCCCCATGCTCATTAATGCAATATGGTCAAAATTATAACCCTACCCCTTTAGATTTTATGCAGAAAATTTACCTCTCCAAATAGCCAAATTAGGTCTCTGTTGGCCTAAAAATGAGAAATATTCATCCCATATTTGCTTAAATTGGTAAATATATGAGTGTATGTGAATACAACAGCATTTAATAAAGCTTTAGTTACTTAAAGCATTTACAGTGCTGCTGATAAAAACATAAACATAATTTCTACAAGAACTGCTACTCGGGACAGTTTTTTCAAATCTTGAAACAGTGCCTGTACGGAAAGGACTATATTTTACATAATTTACCAATGAGAACTTTTCAAAACTCATTCTTATGGTTATAAATGTAATGTAAATCAGAAAATACATGTATATAGTAATCAAGTATTTAAGAAGTTTATTTTTCAATAAATCTAATATAGGCGAGTATGTCTTTAAATATTCAACATTTCCTACAATATTACAAATTTTTCAATTACTTACACAATATTAAATTGTTTAAATCATAGAACACTATTTAATCAATGACTAACTCTTTGACTGAATACTACGTGTTTATTTTAACTCTTCCGACGCCACGCCGTCGACTGTATTGTTTGAATAACTGTTGTCTGCAATAATGTTTTCAAATTTAATACTAGTAAGAATAATGCGAGGGTCAAGTAGTTCTGATTCCGATCATAAGGCTTGAAACGTTACCGGTAGGTAAAATAACAGTGAAATGGGTAAAACAATATTAAATACTTCACTGACGATCATTTTCAAGCTTCCAGTTGCTTTAAAATGTTTATATATGTTAATAAATACATATCTTAAAACCCCTCCACTGCCATACCCGGAGAACAATAGCGTTTGCGTCTGATCAGATTCCAAACTGTTTGATACATGTACACATGGCAATAATTATCTTAGGTCAAAATAACTGAAATTCTAAACTTCATGAATAAAAGCAGACGGCAATTGTTAACATCACAGTGGATGGGATAATCATCTTACATGCAAGTATCCGACAGCAAATACTATTAATATATTCTAGGTAGATATCTAGTAGTCGAACATGAATTCAGTTGGCATTCCAAATAAATAGAATGTTTTTCTTTCTAATAACCCTTCCCAAACCGTGTCGTTTGATTGCCCCCTTCACTGACATGACGTCACCACTTTTGAACAATTGTCGCCTGCTTTCTTTCTCACATTTAATGTTTGGGTATTTGGAAATAATTAATGAGAGGCATACAGTTTTAATTCTGACCAGATGCTTCGTTACGCGGCGTCTGATCAGATTCCAATGTGTCTGAAAATACATGTAACCATTGTGGTCGGGATGAAGCAGTGAAAGGGTTCATAAAACAGATAAAAACGACATGGAAACAGATTTCATATGATCTAAAAGAAACTATTGATAATGTCGTATACATGTGCGTGCAAACATAGGTCATTATTGTAATTAACTAGGATTCGAACGGCGCGTGTACGTGACGTTAAAAATTACGTGGCTTCTGCTGAACTAATAATGATATAGCTACATGTAGTTCTTTTATTGATTTTAACTATACACATTTCTCATCAATACAAATATAAATTTACAATGCATAAAAATGGGTACATGTGATTGATACAGGCAACCACTTAATTCAATGTATATCTAATTTCCCTATCAGAACAGAAGAAAAGAACAGAACAGAACTTTTATTACTCGAATTCTACATAACAAAGAATGTATGAGGTACAACAAAATAATATAATTACTGTCACGTGGTTTTTAAATTTTAACTTATTTTAACTAATATCTAATATGGTCGTGGTAGGGGGAGGGGCTGTGCCCGGTAATAAACTCTTCCAGACATCGGTTTTCGTACGGTGCTAACCAAAGGAGGTTCCCACCTCCCGACGACCGATATCTGCTCAGCGTAATGCGTGTTAATGTATAGTATTACGCTTCCATACAGCGACGTTGTCGCCTTTTTAAAATTTATAGTTAAATTTAAATATAAATATGGCTTTGCCTTTAAAAATCATCTTTGAGATAGGCCTATGTTATAGAGATACACTGTAATTCCTACTATACCTACTTGGAACCAGAGTCGAGCCTGTTCCAGACTGCTTTTGTTAATGTTATTTGAAATCTAGATATATCGTATTTGAAGATTAATTTTAGAAATTCGAAACAAGTCAAATATTATTTTTCCAATACAGGAAACGTTTAGATCATAGAACTGCATGGATCTAAGATCGAGCCTGTTTCGAGGAGCCCAGGCTCTGTCCAGACAGCTGACATTTACGGATTATTGCATTGAAATAGACTATAAATTACAAACGATTGGAATGCAGCACTAGAGTATTGACAGGAATTGACCTTGAATTGACCTATCGATCAAATATACTCAGGGCTCAATATAAGAGGGCGATCGAACATGTTATCCGCCATACCAGCACCAAATCATATGTGTAACCATTCACCAGGGTCGTCTCGAAGAGACGATTTTAATGAGTAGTCGCATCACAGGGTTACATGCATGAACAAAGGTTTTATTCTTTTAAAATACTCCCCTTACCTGTAGCTCTGATACTTAGACACGATACTGTTGAATTATAGAATATTACGAATTTCAAATATATAATGCAAACAGATTAAATCGAACACCACTTTCGAAATACTTTCGTTATCATATCATATCAAATATTTTTCACCAACTTTATCTCGCCACCCAACAGTAAACATTGAAAAAGCAACATGATTTTTGTTTCGGTGTGTTTCGGTTTCGGAAAGAATAATGCATTCACTGAGGACATGAACGTACTGAACCCTGCTACACCAAATACAGTACAGTGGAGAATCTGTTATTCTTTCCCAATAAACGCGTTTACGCTAAAACTATTATTTGCAGTGCAAACAGTTTGGAGCCAGATCAGACGCCGGGTAACCCGGCGTCTAATCAGGCTCCAAACTGTTTGCCACCAAGATAAACAAGAACTATCAGAATGGTCCAAAAGTTGTTCTTTTTTACGTTTTAGTGCTTTGCGTTTGCGTACGTTTGCGTTTAAACGGGAAAGAATAACAGATTCTCCACTGTATAACCTCGCCTATCCGACAACTGGTTCAGCCAGAAACCTGCTTTATCTGACAACGATCTTCGGACCAAAATGTCAAACGGCATACATTCGAATTTCGCTATTTTTAGCACGTTTAAGTCGGGCTAAGGGCAAGCTTTTTCAATTATCAAGGTCATATGAATTTCTATATCTCGAGCATATGTTTATCGAACATATCCGTTTCTCAAAGTTTAAACGTGGCTTTGCCACGTTTAAACTTTAAAATGATCCACATAAGCAATCTGAAATATCAAAGTTCGTCTGTATATCGAAGACAAGTTTTTAACGGCTCACTGTCATATCCGACATCATAATTTGTACCAAAGGATGTCGGATAAGGCAGGTATACTGTAAATATATCCAGTTTCCGACAGACACGAAACAATGGCACCCCTTGATCTTGGATTACACTGTTTCCGTAGGACACGTGTACTATTAACTGATACATTATTAAATTTTGTAACAGACACACATACGTGTCAATAAGTTCATTGGGTAAGAACAGTTCTATATGAACTGTTAAAGAAACACCTTTTGAATAACTCTGCTGGGGATACATGTATAGTCGTATGATATATAATGTTCTATCAATAAGCAATTTACAACAACCATAGATAAAGTGCATGCTAGACACGCGATATTCAAATTTCTCTCTGTCAACCAACAAAGAAATCCAAATATATAGAAAATCATAAATATGAATTATGCAAGAGTCGGAGTCTGTAAAAACGTACCGATAATCTAGTTTGGCTTCTATTTCTTTTAATAACATTGATGGGACAAAAGATTTGTAGACACGCAATTTGAAAAATAACGCAATTTGAAAAAATAAAAAAAAGTATAATAAATAAATAGAAAAGTATATTGCGTTAAGATTCGGGACACTGTAACGCAAAATGAATAACATTGTTCAAATAATGTTAAAAATGGGCAACATAAAAAGGTAAATTGAAATAAAATTAAATTGCGTGGACAATGTACTTATGTTGTGCTGATTCCTACACTTTGAAATAAAAGGCAAGATGGATAGACCCAATATATGTAGTACAATATAAATTATATTGATTGCAATACTTATAGAAACTGCAGTACCAGTCAGTCCTAAAACCGTCAAAAATCCTTAATCATAAAAAAACTTCATATCTTTCCAAATAAAATTAAACATTTCTTACATGGTAAAGGGGACGAAACTAGAACTAACATATTTCGTGCTCAGTATAATCTCACCATGATAATGTTGCACGGGTCGGGAATTTAGCTAAGCTTGACCCGTATATTTCTTATTTAATGTTTACTATTTACACGGATTATTTGTA
Source organism: Gari tellinella (assembly GCA_922989275.2). Classification (NCBI taxonomy): domain Eukaryota; kingdom Metazoa; phylum Mollusca; class Bivalvia; order Cardiida; family Psammobiidae; genus Gari; species Gari tellinella. The sequence continues at coordinate 57,621,324 of OV277866.1, forward strand.
ACGAATGCAATTGTTTGTATTTTCAGTTTGTTGTTTCGATTCTGCCGAGCACTGATATTAACCCGTTCATGCTCAAATTATTTGGGAGAGTTTTACCCCTACACTACTTCATTGTCGTATGCTTCATTTTCGTGTCAAGGTTTCCAAGTTCATTCTTCATTTTCTTAGTATGTACAATCACATAAAAAAGAGAATACATTCAACATTATTATATCAAAGCCACGTGAACACAGAGGACAACTGTTATTCAAAAGAACTTATTTGGAATCTCCCTCTAATATCAAATATATCGTTGTCTATAATATCATTTCAAAGTTGATAAAGGGTAGTATGACTGAAGAAATTTCAAAGCGAGTGTCAAACAGTTTGGATCCTGATCAGACGGCGGATCAGGATCCAAACTGTTTGCAAACGTGCTTTTAAGCGTCATTGAAAATTAAAGGGTTAACGGATATTGTTGATCCAGTTGTATACTGATTTGTGCGAACTCATGAACATTCTAACACAATGCTCCGTCACAAATAGGCGCCCAACGACTAGAGTTTTATGCAGCTGTCTGCACTACCTACATGATTTACATCACAGTGATATTGATGCCAATTATTTGCAAAATCGACTGCAGATGCCAAGCATGTTAACCCTTTAAACTCAAGTAGATGCTTATATGCGTCCTTTACATACATTGTGTCTGTAGTGAATATTTCAAACCACTTACATGTAGACCAAGATGAGAGAACACCTGCATGGATCCTATGCTTAGGGTCTGTGCAGCTTGGGTGTTTTGTTTTTCATTTTCCGAAAAATCATAAAAAGCAATAATAGTCAAAATTAGACTACACCTAATTGGAGACTAAACATTTCCATATCAAGCTTATCGGGTCAAAAAGTATAGCTAGTCTTTGTGTCTTTAATTAGCGAACTGAAAAATATTAATGAAATGCCGTTCATACAGTGGAGAAAACGTTATTCTTTCCCAATAAACGCGTTTACGCTAAAACTATTATTTTCACTGCAAACAGTTTGGAGCCAGATCAGACGCCGGGTAACCCGGCGTCTGATCAGGCTCCAAACTGTTTGCCACCAAGATAAAGATGAATTATCAGAATTGTCCAAAAGTTGTACTTTTCTACGTTTTAATGTTTTGCGTTTGCGTACGTTTGCGTTTAAACGGGAAAGAATAACAGATTCTCCACTGTAGCTATATCATGTAATCAGCTTACACTTGGGAATTCCCATGGCTTTGTAACTCTGACGCACTAAACCCTTTTCCCTTTAAACTTATATTCTGCTTTAGATTACTATCTACAAACAAACGCACATTTCAGCTTTAATGTATATTTTACTAACAACACATTTATATGAGATATAAACAATTTGCATCTACAGTTAAACCTCTCTATTACGACCACTTAAACGAAGGCTAATTGAGGTTATAAAAGACATGTGACAGCTTAAAGCAAGGTGACAGTAAAACAGTAAGCTTCTAAAAGAAGCTTCTGTTTTTCTGTCATCTTGCTTCAAGCAGTCACCTGTTTTAACACCCTAATAGTTAAAAAAATTCAGTGGCTGTAATAGAGAGGTTTTACTGTTGTTCAGATGCTGAATTAGATGCATGGCTACCCTAAAGGGTTTGCAAAGGTATTTTACAGTGGAGAATCTGTTATTCTTTCCCGTTTAAACGCAAACGTACGCAAACACAAAGCACTAAAACGTAGAAAAGAACAACTTTTGGACAATTCTGATAACTCTTGTTTATCTTGGTGGCAAACAGTTCGGAGCCTGATCAGACGCCGGCTCCAAACTGTTTGCACTGCAAATAATAGTTTTAGCGTAAACGCGTTTATTGGGAAAGAATAACAGATTCAAGCCACGATTACCATGTGAAAGTATAAGAGATAAATATCCGTAACGACCGTGGGTTTGCAGTAATGGATTATTAATATCATACTTATCATTCGGGCTTTGAAATCCCTAGCAAATATGTGTTCTGGAACAATAATGTGACACATTTTCAATAATTAATTATGAGTATGACAAAATACCCGATTCTGTTGTCTGCATTGTTATTTCAAAGTTATTCGACTCTAGACTGGATAGAAAAAGTGAAATACATTTGTACACGGGTAGACAATACTAACGACATTGGTATCATTGTTACGGCAATGGCAGATCGTACATTGTATTTTGCTTTCTTTGTTAGCCTTTTCCTAATTAATGTACAAATGTGCATCTAAAACTTTCAATAATCAATTCAAGTATCCAATTTTATATTGTCCCATTTGGCTATTAAGAGTTGTTCTATGAACAAATTGCAATATAACAGAAAGTGCAGAACCCGGTCAGACGATCCCTGAATGGTCTGGTCTACACTGTTTTTGTACGACAATTGTACTCTTGAAAGGAACACCGTTTGTAAAGAACGATTATTATTGTGGATAGGGTTCAATTAGCAAAGTATCAAATGACTTGCCCAATGGGGAAATAAAATCTAACCTGACCTATAACGATAGCGTCCCAATGTTTGAACCCATGATTATTCCCACATTAAAGTGGAGAATACGCCATTCTTTCCCAACAAACGGGTTTACGCTAAAACTAATATTTCCATTGCAATCAGTTTGGAGCCAGATCAGACGCTAGCTAACCCGGCATTTGATCAGACTCCATACTGTTTGCCGCTCAAATTAACATGAATAATCAGTCTTGTCAAAATATGTCATTTTATAACATTGTAGCAAAGCGGTTGTGCTTAGTTTGCGAATAAATTGGACATAATAACGCATTCTCTACTGTACTAATCTAGGCACAGCTCATTGGACATTCCTATCAATGTACAGTCGATTCTCAATATCTCGAACTCGCTTTAAGGTCGAACAGTTAAAGCGTGGCTAGGTCAGGTTTTAACTTTAAAGTACGTATAATATTACAGTGGAGAATGTGTTATTCTTTCCCAATAAACGCGTTTACGCTAAAACTATTATTTGCAGTGCAAACAGTTTGGAGCCAGATCAGACGCCGGGTAACCCGGTGTCTGATCAGGCTCCAAACTGTTTGCCACCAAGATAAACAAGAATTATCAGAATTGTCCAAAAGTTGTTCTTTTCTACGTTTTAATAGTGCTTTGCGTTTGCGTACGTTTGCGTTTAAACGGGAAAGAATAACAGATTCTCCACTGTATGACGTCACAAATGACGTCAGAATAAAAGATTCTCCATTGTATGTTCGACTTCCGCGAGAACTAAGAACTGGCATTCAAATGTAGATCTGTGGATTTATCTGATACAAAATTGTTCGCTATAATGAAATTTCACTTTTCTTCTCATTTCAGTGTATCTATTCAAATGAAAATGTTCTTTTAAATATTTATAGATAGTACCTTTGAAAACTGTAATGCTCTGGTGACTTGAACTGAATTAAACGAACATAGTTCACAGGTGGTTTATTTCAAAGAAAGATGAAAAGATAAAGGTCAAACGCGGTCATTACATTGTACATGGACCATGCTCAGAATATCGTTTGTTGTACAGTAAAACCTTTCTATTACGATCATTCTCATGTGTTTCAGACAGGTGGCAGCTTCAAGCAGAGTGGGTGCAAAATGGAAAGCTCTTTAAGAGATTTGTCCGGTTTACAATCACTTTGCCTGAAGCTGTCACCTTTCTTTCTCAGCAATCAACTAGCCTTTATTTTCACTGGTCATGATAGACAGGTTTTACTGTTTTTCTGAGATCGGTGTTTTCCTTTTTCTTATAGAATCCTAAAAATTGAAATGGACAATTCCACTTTTTACATGTAATGAAGTCAATTTATACTAGTTTTTTTTTTTAATTATAACGCCAAATTACAAACAGTGCATACCGTAATCAGATGGCTCCTGCATGCGCCCACTCAACTGGGTATGCCATGTTTGCATAAGGCAAATGTACTCTTCACAGTTACACTTTTTATCAAACAAATAGAAATGCAATCAGATTGCCAACACCGCATAATCTGATAAAACTGGAACAGGTTAGCATTTCATGATTTCTAAGTTCCCGCTCTTAAATATTTACCATAACCCTTTAAAATACAGTGTTGCCTCCCTACAACGGCCCTCCCAACAACGATTCCATTCCTACAACGACCCTTGTCGCAGTTCCCTAAACAAGACAATTATATCTAACGTTTTTACTGCTGCAATATCGCTTGATTTAATTTGTCGTCTGCTGGTTTGTCTCAAAATGTTCAATAAGCGGACATTTTGATAGAATAAATATAATGACGAGTGACAAACAGCCTGAATTCAGATCAGACGCCGCGTAACGCGGCGTCTGATCTGGATTCAAGCTGTTTGCAAATGTAAGCCAAATTGTAATTTCCCTCCATATAATGACTCCCTCCGAACAACACACACATTTTGTGTCTTCCATTTTGTGTCGTTGTAGAGAGGGAACACTGTAACTTCAAGACTAGGATACATTGACCTTTGTATTTAGGGTGGACCTCGGCAAGGCGCTAAATAAAAACAAAACCAGAGGACACACCTACACAAGATAATATCATGAAAATGGATAGCTTATTCAATCAATATCACAGGGTTCAGATATTATGTTTTCCCTAGGCAGACATGTCATTTCCTAATTATCAAACTAGATCAATTAACATTTTATTAACCCCTTCACTGCATTAACCGGCATCATTTCAAACAAATTGGATACTGATTAGACGCTGTGCGATCAGGATCTTAACTGTTTGACACCCATTAAAACATTTCTTAAGGCAAATTACCTTGATATTCAATTTAACAAAATTAAAGCAGAGGACTGTTGTTTAAAGCAGATGACGTCATACATGTAGCAGTGAAGGGGTTAATTGATATGGCACGTCCTACTGGGATTTGCCTCAATCTTTTAAATTAACGTGTTTTCGACATTAGGGGAATTATTTTTGTTCTACTGAATTATTTGATTCTACTGTATGGAAAACATCAACGCAACAGGTTTGATCCTGCATTACCCAAACTACTTTATCATTCCATGTCTTTTCAGAGGAGAATATGTATTTCCGATACAGTTCTTCCTCTCTATTGAAAGGGTAAACTGTCTTAGATATATCGTTTCATTTTTGCTTAACCCTTTCCCCTATAGAAGCAATTTTTAGCGTATTTAATTTATTCCTACGCCGAAGAAAGCAGTTCCAGTTTATACCCTCATGAACAATTACAATAACAAATATTTGTATATAGCCTAGCAGCTGATAGTTTAAAGCAGGCTGAAAGTAAAGCAGAATGTGCCTTCAGGCACATTCTGCTTTACTTTCAACCTGCTTTAAGTGATCACCTGTATCTAATGTTATAAACGGGTTATTGGGTAAAGGGTTAATAAAAAACTTACCATGTATTTTCGAACGTTATAATTATTTTTTAGATCGGTATATCTATATTCTGATTTTAAAACATAAAACTTTACTTCATTGTCTTCAATTATAGCCTGGTTTAATATAAAAATTTAATATTTTCAAAGTTTTCTTTTATTTATAATTATTATCTATTTTATTTAGATCTATTATTTATTAAAATTTATTAAATAATTTCTATTTTATAAAATGTTTTACAACTGTGAAGTGTATGCATAATCGGCTGATTTTCCTAGACAGAAAGTTTCATAAACTTATTCAAAATAATAATTCCGCAATAAAGATTATAGTATCAACTTTTGTTCAAAAAATCACTTCAACAATACACTAAAAAAGGTCAAGTGTCCTAAAGTAGGGGTCATTTAGGTTCATGTTGTGATTTATTGACTTATGTGATCTTGTCGTGCGTTATACTATCGTGTCGGCAAAATATAGTTCTTTAAAATGATATATCACAGATGCATTTTATACTTATTGTATTGAAATTATAAATCCACTACTTAAAAATACCCCTTGTAGTTGTAAACAACTTGGATCCTGAACAGACATCGCGTAACATATCGTCTGATCAGGATCCAAACTGTTTGACACTATGCCTCTTTTTTATAATTCTTAAGTCAAAGTATTTACAATTTAACTTGAGAAATAAAAGCAGACGACCATAGTTGTTGAAAGCTGGTGACGTCATGGCAGTGAAGCGGTTAAAACAGACGATAGTGTGACATTGACTGTGATAACTGTAATTTCAGTTATTATCTGAACGATGATCTGTTCATTGGCCCGTATATTCATTTCAATTTTTTATGCGTTATTGGGGCGGAAAAGTCAGCCTAACCTGTGAAGGGCGACCGTTTATTGTAGAAATATTGAGCAATTTAACCCTTTCATGATCAAATTTATCGTGCGATGTTTACCCCTTCACTGCCTTATTGTCGCATGCTTCAACATTGATGTCTGCAATAACGTTTCAAAGTTAGATTTAAGGCAATTACTTAAAAATAAGATTTAAGGCAGTAATTTAAAAAAATAGTTTTGATTTTGAACAGACGCCGCGTTACGCAGCTTATGACCAGGATCTAACGCCAAAACCGCTATCGAAAAAATTATGCTTTACCTATGCTCTGTAATTAAAGGCATGTTCCCGACTATTAAAGCATATATGTATCTATATTAATACTCATTGATTGTCCTATCGAATTAGAATCGATCCCAATCTGTCAGCTTAAATGTCAAACAATTGATTTGAATTGATTGAACACTTGCATTTGCTACTTGAATAACATTGTCAACGATTTGGACCTAGATCAGGAGCAAAATCGCTCGGCGAATATGTAAGTCCAAATAGTCTGACACTTACAGTGGAGAAACCGTTATTCTTTTCCGTTTAAACGCAAACGAAACGCAAACGCATAGCGTTAAAATGGAGAAAATTACAACTTTTTGACAAATCTGACTTTTCATTTTTATTTTAGTGACAAACAGTTTGGAGACAGATCAGACGCCAGGTTACCCGGCGTCTGATCTGGCTCCAAGCTGTTTGCAATAGAAATATAGTTTGAGCGTAAACGCGTTTATTGGGAAAGAATAACGTTTTCTCCACTGTAAATCAATGTTACATCTTCCAGTACATATACCTAAAACAATCTATATGTTAAACAAGATACGGAAAGTACATGTATACAATTTAAAAAGACAATATCGCAATATAGATCTATTGAATCCTTTTCCTGGAGAAGTGCGTCTGATTTGAAAGTGTCCTTTGCTAGTTTTGTCGATTTAAGATTTACGCATTTTTGTTGATAATTCTTAAAAAATGTCACACCGTGAGGATCAAGATAGTATCAAGGCATCTCATATTGATCCAAATCATTTGGCAAACACCAGTAGAATCGAGATATGCAGTCAGGTGGTTATATCTGTTACAGCCATATCCCCATTACAGCGGTTATTTGTATACAGTTTGGATCTTTATCAGACGCCGCCTGAAGCGGCGTCTGATTAAGATCCAAACTGTTTGACACTCAATTCAATATTTCTTAAGTCAAAATATCAAAAAATTTAATTTGATAAATGAAAGCAGACGATAATTGTTTAAAGCAGATGACGTCATGGCAATGAAAGGGTAAAGGTTGTATTTAACGGTGTTGTAGCTATATTGTGACAGACAGACTCATGTTTTCACCCGTGTATGCATGGTGGTATATATGGAGATTCGTTCAGCATTGACATAACACTGCATACTTAAATGAGTGTCAAACAGTTTAGATCATGACCAGACGTCTGATCAGGATCCGAACTGTTTGCAAATTGTTCCAGTGTTACGACAGTGAAGAGGCTGATAAATCAAACACAAAGCTTACGTAGCAGGCTTTTGTTGCAAATTGTGGATTGAGGATTCGGTATTAGCCGAGTTCGAGGTATCGAAAGAAAAATTAAAAAGGGGAGAAAATATTTTCCGTCCAAAATAAACGAGTTGTGTTCAAACGATTATTTCAATTGTAAACAGTTTGGACCTGAATGTCTGAAGAGGCTCCAAATTGTTTGTCATTTAAATCAAAAGGAATTGCCTTTTTTTCAAGAACCTTTAATTGTCCCCATTCCATTGCATTAGTCTGTGTTTAATTTGTTTATTAAGTTGATGTCTGATCAGGTTCCAAACTGGTTGCCAATATGATTTAATGATTTGCCGATAATGTCTCAATTTCACCGCATTCACGATTGAATATAAATGTATGTTGAATTTCTGGGTAGAAAACAATTCTTATCTGCTATTTTTCCCACTGTTAAATATTTTCCATAGAATATATAACGTTTTCACGGAATTTATCGATCTTCCTGAGCGGACAAATACTTGTTGAACCAATAACTGGACAAAACCAGAGGACAAATTCAAATAAAATAGCCTTTTCATATTGCTTAGTTATTTCTGATTTTGATATAATGTTTTATTTTTAACACGTGCAATTCGTGTTTAGCACGACTGCTCTTTTCTAATATCTCCTTTGTGCACATTTAATTTGAAAATTTCATTTCACGCTGTAGGATTAAAACATAAATTCATTTGGGCCGTGACAATCCCCCCATATTAATCTTTCACTGCAAACTTTTTCGTGAGATTTTTAACCTTCACCGTTTCATTGGCGTCTGCTTCATTTGTGTTGTTTGCAATGTCCTACTTAAAGTTAAAAAAGAAGTTAGTACGACTGTATAAATTTCAAAACGAGTGTCAAACAGTTTTGATCCTGATCAGACGCCGCGTAACGCGGCGTCTGATCAGGATCCAAACTGTTTACAGAAGCGCCATTTAAATCGAAAGGGTTTAACGCATAAATAATTCATAAAATATTCCTGTGGGATTTCATATAAATAATACCTTAATCTCCTTAACTCGAGATCACTGATTTTAGTAAACAGTTGGAGATCTTGATCAGACGCCGTATAATGCGGCATCTGATCAGGATCCGATCTGTTTGACACTCCTTACAATAAAACTTTAGTCAATTTAACTAAAAAAATATTTGAGAAATAAAAGCTGACAGCAACTGTTCAAAGGAAGTGACGTCATGGCAGTAAAGGAGTTAATTATTTCATATATGGACCGTGTTACCTCCAATATTATAGTCATTGGGTTGTTAACTCGGGCGATTATTGGTGTGGCAATCAAGTTATAGCTTAGTCAAACGCCGTATTACCCGACGTCTTATCTTGTTCCAAACTGTTTTAAAGATTTGTTTGAGCATAACGCGTTTACTGGGAAATAATAACGTCTTCTCCACTGTTTAATGGAGACTAGCAATAGAGCGAGCGAGTAATCGTATACAACTGATTCACCGATATGTCGATTTGTAAGAGCATTTCAATGTTAATTTAATTACCATTATACATGTAAGGAATATTTGTAAAGAAATCGTAATATAACATGTCTGCGAAATAGACTATATTTCATTGTATCGGGTAACTAATGGGAACAATTCTGCTTAAATGTTCTGTGTTTTGCACTGATTAAAACTGTATTCTTTTTATGGCATTCATGGTATTAAAACGCAAAAGACTATATTACATGTACAGTAGAGAAGACGTTATTCTTCCCCAAAAAGCGCGTTTACGCTAAAAGTACTATTTCAATTGCAAACACTTTGGAGCCTGATCAGGCACCGAGTAACCCGGCGTATGATCAGGCTCCAAACTGTTTGCCAATCAGATTAATATGAATGGTCAGAATTATATAAAAACTGTCCCTTTCTATGTTTTATTGCGATGCGTTTGCGTTTTATTTGCGTTTTAAGGGGGAAATTTCATTTTCAGTTTCAGTTTTTATTTTAAGCTTTATGCTATGCATGTTTATCATATACATATCGATAATTTATAGAGATTTCTCAGTTAGATAAATTTGATATCGTCACTGTTGATATCATCACTAGTGACGAAATCACTTTTTGTGACGTCACGTCATAATAATTTTTGTGACGCCGCGGGTAAATAATTAATTTTGTGTGTTTTTTTCTGTAAAAACGTTATTAAAAAAATATATTATAATACATGTAGAATAATCAATTTTTTGGATTGATATGAAAAATATATCACTCGAATGGGTTGTTATCTGGTTAAAAAACGAGTCCGCAGGACGAGTTTTTAAACCAGATAACAACTCATTTTCGTGATATATTTTTCATATCAATCCAAACAAATTGATTATCCTCTATTTATCACATAACTTGCGTTCTGGGAGTGACATGAAGCCATTATGTAAATATCGTAATCTACTAGTGGAGTATCGTTTTTTGGGCTCTTGCCCAACTTGTTCGTGCACAGGCGCTGATTGTAGCGGGACGCCAAATGACGTCATATGGCTTCAATCGTTTTAATAGGTGCTTAACTTGTTATGTGATTAATAGAATATCACATTCGTGCTGATTATTTATCAGTTTTTATAAACTCGTTGATAAACATGAATATGACGCTCGCCTAGGCTCGCGTCATATTATTTTAGGCAACTCGTTTATTAAAAATAATAAATAATAAGCGCTCTTGATTATTCTTCACGATGCTTATGATGTCGTGACAATGCTTTTGTTGATGATGGTGGTGCTAGTGGTGGTATTCATGGTGGTGGTAGTGGTTGTAATATTGATAATAGAATTGGATGGTATTCATATGAACAACGGTCGTAGTATGATGATCATGTAGGATATAATTTCGTTATACTTCACCTTTGATAGAAACTGAGGAGAAAACGTTATTCTTTCCCAGTAACTCGTTTATGCTAAAACTAGTGTTTGAATTGTAAACAGTAAAGCGCCAGATCAGATGCCGGGTTACCTGGCGTCTGACCAGGCTCCAAAATGTTTGCCTCTCAGATAAAAAACCATAAGAATTTTCAAAATGTTGAATCTTTCTCAATTTTATTGCAACGTGTTTATTTTCGTATACTTTCGTAACGTGTTCTCTGTACCAGCCTCTATTTATATAAAAAGGTATTCTTCTCTATATATCCGCTCTATACGGGTTCATCTGTGTATTCAAGTTATCGTAGAAAGACTACAGTGGAGAAGAGGTTCTTGATTCCCAGTTAAACTAAACACAAACGCAGTTCAATAACATGTTGAAGACTGACCTGGTTCCAATCTGTTTGCAATGGACATAACTGTTTCAGCAAAAAGCCTGTTTGTTTGGAATATAAGAATCCACCATGTGTGTTGATGTATGATAGGAATTTCTCCCCAAGCCTCGTCCCTGTCTGAGTATTCTGACCCTCGGGGGAGAAATTCCTATCCTACATCAACAAAAAGAATGGTGGATTTTTTTCTCGCATTTAAATCATTAAAACATGTCCAAATAATTGCAGTGTGTGTGCATTTTTTCTACCAAAACTTGACGTTGTTTATAGTAACGCCATCACAAATGACGTCATTTACATGTAGTTACCCGTGTCATGCAGCGTTTGTGGTCAAGCTAGGCAAACTTTTGACGTGTCACATGGTATAGAGAATAGAGTGCTTACATCGGAGCAAAACCCTATCACACGTAGGCGAAAATGGTTCTAACTCTAAACGCAGCTACTACCCCCATAAATCTTTTAAAATGAGTCAAAATACATCCATATGTTCAACAAACATCCTTAACAAATGTTTCAAGAAGTTTCAAGAAGTTTTTTAAAAAAAAAAGGTGTTTTTTTTTCGTATCATGTATGTATACAACGAAAAGGTGGATGTGAATTCAGAGCCATCAACTTCCCAACCTTGTCATTTTGTCATTTTTGGGCCGATTTTGACAAATGATGGCTTATTATTTACATTTAACAGTTTTGTTCAAAGAAAATTAGCTCACAGCCATAGCAAGACACGAGCACAAGTGAAGAAATAAAAAGTTCGATAGGCACCGTGGTCAGAATCATTCGTCCACCTTAAATTTTGGACTTGTTCGTCATTCAGCGATTAAGAAGTGCATTTACGACCATGAATTACACCATGGTACGGGTAATTAATAGAAAATGAAATATATAATAAATACCTTTTGAATTATCGGTAAATGAGCATTTCTGTTACGAAATAAATTTCTAGATAACTTTCGTTTTCAAGTTTCGGTTGACAAACGGATATGATCATTGGTCGTATTCGAATCATCCAGTTTGTTGTCAACGAAAACTGGGCGGAGCAAATGCGCGAAGATTTACTGATGACAACGATTTTGACCCGACTCGAATCGAAGTTGTGGTCAACGATTTGATGGTTTGACAACATTTTGTCAACGGAAAACATCAAGTGGTGATTCGAATAGAACTTGTTGACAACTATTTCAACTAACGCGATAGTTGTCCTGATTCGAATACGACCAATTGAGGGGATTGACTTTTGCGTCATTTCCTGCTCTGAAGCTGGTTCTCGGTTTCGCTAGAATGATAATAGTTTGACTGGGCAACCAGTCGTTTGTTTGGGAAAATTTTGCGTGGACGAATGTTTCCGTATAAGGGGTCGCCCTACTTTTCGAGTCCCCATGCGCGTGTTCGTCGATTGCTTTGATTTGTTTACCAACTATCGTCAAAGAAAACTGTTTGCTGTAAACAATGAGCCATCATTTGTCCAGATCGTCCAAGATTTGACAAAATGACAGGGTTGGGAACTTGAGGGTTGCTTCTGCAAGGCGCTTTTTCATGGCAGCCTTTACAATTTTACTTATAAATTAGCACAAAATGGTTTTTTTTTAAATTCATGAAACTTCAGGAAATGTTCTTTTATGATGATTATTGAATGTATGGATAGATTTTAGGGTATTTTATCCACGTTTAGTGGTGGTGGAGTGGGGTAGCAGCTGAGGGTAGTGTCATAGCCTACGGGCCGAATGCCTATGATTCCAAATAGGCAAGGACTGCTTACTCGAGCGAATAAGATTTTTGTACATGAACATGTTTTTTCTGCAAAGTCGCTAGATAGAAATATTAAATTGGAACACATGTAATACCCTTTTGATAGAACGTATGTCGTTAATTTTACAATGTAACCATTCAACTCATACTCACACACACACACAATGTTCGTTTTCTTATTAACAGAGCCAGATGGTATATTAATTTTATAATTATTCACGCTTCTGCGACCACTACACGTACATCCGTGTACTGCTATTTCAAATTGCATTTCAACATTCTGTGTTTATAGATTTACAGATATTCAAAATGTACCCATTCTTCAAATGGACAAGTACCGTTTCCCATTAAATCTAGTACATCTTTAAATAGTTCACCTTGGTTGAACAATTATTCTTAAATTGTATCCAGTATGTAGACCTCTAATTAGGATCTACATTGTTAACATAGGGTATATGTACTCGCATGTACACTGTTTGTAAAGGGTGCATACATGCGTCACGATGGGTTACTGGTTCGAGTTTCTATAAGCATGTGTCAGTTGAATACACACATATAGAAATAATTAACGGTTCATTGAGAAATGGGTCCTTTTGCACCCTAACACTGGATTATAAATTAATAAATCATAAGAACTATGCCAAGTGTGTGTAGCAAACCTTGTTTGTCATTCTGTTTAAAAGATGTTCGCATTTGTATACCGATATATATTTGTAGTAAGCTATAAACGACATTTCAATTGGTCACTGGGTGATTGAACTACCATTGCGCCACACGTAAGTACAAAACGTTATTTTTTCCCGTTTAAACGCAAACGAAAAACACTTAAATGTAGAAAATGACAACTTTTTGACAATTCTGACTTTTAATTTTTATCAAAGTGGCACAAAGTTTGGAGTCTGATCGGACGCCGGGTTACCCGGTGTCTGATCAGGCTCCAAACTGTTTGCAAAGAAAATAATAGTTTTAGCGTAAACGCGTTTATTGGGAAAGAATAACGTTTTCTCCACTGTATGTAGTACTTAATGCACTCTATCAGTGACTCGTGTTTAACCATTCAGTGCTATGACGTCATCATTTCTAAACAATAGACGTCTGGGATGTTTTTTTGTTCAAATAAAACTATTTAACTCAGTCGACTTAATTTATTTGAAATGAGTGTCAAACCGTTTAGATTCTGACCAACCGGGTTCAAACCGTTTGGAAATAATTATTGAACTCGGGGCAAGGCTGTGAAAGGGTTTACACTGCCATGACGCGATGTTCATACAATGATAGCCACATGAAATAAAGTGTTCATTGTTATGCATTCAAAGTTGGCTATTTGCGAATATAATACATGTATATGTCATTGAGATCCGCCAATGTCCCTTTTGTTCAGAGTATTTTAACTATACCACCTAAGCTATGGGTATCATTTGTGTGAAAGTAAATATTGGGATTTAAAAATGTGTATTTATAGGTCACATGACATTGACCTTGACTCATGATCTACATTTAATAAACATTAAACAGACTTGCCATGAAGTTATTTCATATACATGTACAACAAAATCAATGGGGTATCAAATTTCCCGTGTTATTACATGTACATCGTGGTATGGCGGACCGTATCGTAACATTTAAAGGTAAGATTACCTTGACCTTTGACCTCATTTATAGAATACATCTTGCGCAGGGTATATTTTCAACACCACATAAGCTATATATGCCAAATTTGGTGCTTCAGTTAATTTTCGTATATCATATTAAGGTCAATTTAACCTTGCTCCTGACCTTTTACCTACATTAAGCAAACTCTTGTTCCTCTACCATATCAGTTTCAGATACCAAATTTAGTGTATGAGTACATCTCGATATGGCGGGGTATTGCATACTTCTCTCAGGTCACTGTGACATTTGACTTCACGTAATATACATGCTATGCAAAAAAGCAACTTCACACGGGATGCTGATGCGTATAATTCTGTCTACAAACACTGTCGGCAACGTTTATATCCAGAAGTCACATTTTAATTTTACATCAAAATGCAAAGGGGTCGATTTCAAAATTAACGTGTTCGCAAGATGCGTTTCATTCATTCCCGGTTTAATTTTAAGTGCCTTTTTGCATAACATTACTTCAGTTGCATGCGTGCCCACCACCACGCCTAATGCAAGAAACTCTCTTTCTCTTGTATACCGTGGAATGACATATGGGATACAACGCCATTCTCGTAATAGAGCATGTCTGAGGTCGTTTATCGTGTTCACCTGGTTATTGCTCCGCATCCGTCGCCCAGTTCATCCCATACATGATCTATTGGTTTAAGATATGGTAACACCGCAGACCGGAGAAAGTTGACGTTATTCTGGGCCTTATGCGTGCAGTGAAAATCTGTCCAGCATACGGTCTACGGGTACGGGTAGGGACGTGATTTGCCTCATACGAATCCTAATTGTCGGCAGTAATCCCAAACCGTCGAGCAGTAACAGTGATATTGACATTTAACCTCAATTGTAATTAAAGCTTGTTCAGATCATATATAATATACTATATCAGCTCAAAAACATAATTTGCGAGTACATCTTGCAATGGCGAGGTGTGGCGTACCTTTTTTCAAATGTTGCGGATACTAACGTAGGTGTTTTAGTGCATCTTGGTTTTGGCGCAGTGTATCCAGGTTAACCCTTGTGCACCCAGTGTATTATTCCATGCTTATATATTATCTGGGTCTCTTTCTTATGTAAGGGTCGCCTGGTCTAAATTATCATTTTGTTTTACATTGAAATTCCTATCAGCAAACAATATAGACTCTGATCAGAGTCTAAATTGTTTGCCTATGACCCTTTTATGGGAGGCAAAGCACAAATAGGTTAATAAGACATTGTCCATGACCTTTAATCCCTATTATAACTAAAGCTTTTTCAGAGCATATTTTTATACTATAAAAGTTAGAAAATATTACCCTGCTTGCGTTTTCATCTTGGAACGGCAATGTGTCGCGTGCCGTTCCCAAATATGTATGAATATACTTACAGATATGCATACAACAGCTAAATGCATTTCGGTGTAGATGGACGATTTTGGGATAGCTTTCACTTACTGTGACACAGTTCTGATTTAGTAACATATTTCAGAGAAAAAAATATTTAAAACAAACTCTGCCTATAGCAAAATCATAGGGTTCCATACAGAGCCTACTCATCAGAGTTCGTCCTGTTTGTAGACTACATATGTACTTATTTTAAGCATAGAATGATTAATATGTGGTAGTTTGTCTGACAAAAAGAGTTTACCATTTTTCCTATTTTGCCACAGTCTGTATTCTTTTCTATCGTTACGGATAAGCACTCTGTGATGGAGAGAACAGGTGTAAGCTTTGCAAGTCAATGAACAAAACGCCGGCTTAGTTCAACGCATGTATCCCTAAAATATTAGGTCGATAATTCCAGTGTGGAATTCAGTCTAATACATTTATACTATTTATGGCTATTTTAACAATTATTGGGGAAATGAAAACAAATAGCACATGCACTTTTCAGAGGAAACCTAAAGGGACCTTTTGACATTGGTATACACTGTTATCATATTGGAATGTTTACTCGTCACAGTACATTCTTTGTAGATGACGTATATACGCGTATGTGTCACTCACTAGGGTTTAAAGGGTCAATGCCTTTATTATATTGATGTATATACATGTACGTAAATCCAATCATCAATATTAAACAATATTGTACAATTAACACAACGGGGTTAATCCATCAGATCATAAATACGCATTTACGCCTTAAGGTGGTTCGCGGGTCAGCTTATTCCGTGTCAGAATTCTTTAAAACCTTGATTAAATTGAAATATACCATATGGAGAGTGAAAAATCGTTAAAATGAAAAACAAATACAATGCCGTTTTTTCTGACAGGACCATTTGTCAAGAAAAGCTCCCTTTTTAATGAACATGAATATTTTCTTTATAAAATGATATAACTCAATAACTTGTGTATATTCAAGTATACTGTAAAGAGACTATAAGATATTGTGCAATAAAAAATATTTTATGACATATTTTCTGGAAATATCAATATTTTAAAAAAGTCAAATTCTGAAAAAGTCACTAAATCTCAAATAACAAAAAATCCAAATAACAAAAAATCTAGCTGTTTAACATGCACTAATTTTACTCTTATTTGATAGATATAACTTAATTCTACTAGTCACAAAAATGTAATGAAAATCTAGTGGAATTTACATTTTATACATGATTTCCAGAAGTTCTGACAAAATGTTACACAAAACGAGTTACCTCCATTGAGTTCAACTTTAAAATGCCGTCAGCTCTAAATAATACCAGAAGTCAAACCATTAATAAGGGACCATTGAATACGGTAGCCTGTAGATCTTTAAAGACAGGTGACTGCTTAATGCATAACAAAAGTAATGCATAAAAGCTCCTTTAAGATCTATCTTTTAGCATTACTGTTGTCCTGTGTTAAGCTGCAATCTGTCATATAGGCTATAAATCCTTACAAAGTTTAGTTGTCACTTGACAATACTTGCATCTGATATTATTCATTATTACGTGACTAAACATAGCCTGTCCTTTGGTTACTGCGTTATGAATTGACCAGTCAATAAAAATCGGACAATTCATTTTTTTTAAAAAAAGATTTGTAGCGAGTGGGAATCGAACCTGGAACCTTCGGTTTGCTAGTCAATCACTTCACCAACTGCGCTAACAAAGAGGACACTGAAGCTTATCAAACTGTTCTATATGTTCTACTATAAGCATGTGCCGAAAAGATCATGTGAAAGTCATCAGCATTTGCGGAATTCGAGATGCGGGCCGCCCGCTGTCGAACCACCTTAAATCTCTTCCTCCACTAAAGAAAAAGTTCCACTTTGTAAACACCCAAATAATTCTATATCATTGCCGCGAATAACTTAAAGCAGACTGAAAGTAAAGAACAGTGCGCCTTAAGACGAATTTAGTTTCTCTTTTAACCTATTTAAAGACTGGGGTCACCTGTCCTCAAACTAGAAACAGGCTATCGAGTAAAGAGTTAAAGACATCAGTCTTTTATAGTAAAAGTGAATAATGGCGTGTTCGTATCAGTTCAAACAAAGGTAAATGCAAAAATAGTTCAATAACATTTGGACAATGGTTGAGAGTGTAGAGCTAGCCAATATACTCGGTTACTCGGAGACTGAGTGGGCTGCAAACTGTTTGAAATTGAACTATTGTTTCAGCCCACGCGTCAATTCACATTGAAGAAGGGCAGTTTACCTCCCCACTGTACTGTGTAAATAATCATACAGTCGAACTTCGATATCTCGACCTCTGTTAAAGCGAACATATCCGTATTTCAATATGTGTATGTTCGACAAAATCGAGCATGAAAGAATGAAGTTCATGTGGTGACATATCGGATAGTTCGAGTTAAACGAGTTCG
Source organism: Gari tellinella (assembly GCA_922989275.2). NCBI lineage: Eukaryota > Metazoa > Mollusca > Bivalvia > Cardiida > Psammobiidae > Gari > Gari tellinella. Next base: position 57,639,513 of record OV277866.1, read on the forward strand.
CGATATCGAAGTTCGACTGTACTTACTTTTATAGACTATAAAGCAGGTATAATGGATAATGAATAACTATTATATATAGTTCGTCCATGTTAGAATACCTTGGACAACCGTATCCCTAATTCTTGAATCCCTTTTAAGCCTAGTGTCTATTAAAGAGGTCATTGGTAAAAGATGTAGACCCTGATGAGACGCCACGTCACGCGGCATCGCACCAGGGTCTACACTGTTTGCTCTTGCATATGAACTGGTCGGCTACATTGCAATGTTCTTAGATCACCCTTATTTACTAGTATATATCCAAAATGAAACCTTCGAGCAAGCACATAGGAAAAGTTAATTGCAATATCCTGGCATAAATGTGTTAAAATATGCAACATGTCAAACTCCTGACAATACTACATAATTTATGTGCAAACATTCTGTAAAACATTATACTCTGCATTAAACGATATAATGATTTAGGTCAGTGATGTACCGTATGTGTTGATGAACGAACAGACGAAGAACGATCGGGTGAAGGAATGTATGAACAGTCGGACAGACGTCAATGGGTAAAACAGTACGCCCCCGATCTATTGTCGCGAAGGCACAAATATTAGAACTAATAACACAAAACAAGGCGCTTGCGTTGTTTGCTTTTCGTAAATAATTTGTGATATAACTATAAAGAGGTATTTGACTGACATGTACTTATGATTTAATTGCAATGTGTTCAATCTCAGGTACGTCATCATTCTATTTATGTAAAAAAGATAAATGTTCAGTTGAGTTAATTAAAATTAGTATCTTCCTGAAAACTCTAATTAAACTTATAATACTCAATATTTTATATCTACTATGATTAACATGGTTTATTTGGAGCCATCTTAGGCTGTCTTCTTATTTCGTGAATTATCCGCAAGGCAGTGACAAATAAGTAAAATACATGTATACGGAAACATCTTCTCTCGGTTATTAATATAACATACAGATTCATCAATTGGCCATATTAAACTTGGTCTTTTAGGAAAGGATAAAAAGTCTCGTTTAAATCGTTTTTAAAACTCATGTGGTAGATTCAATAGATTATGAACACCCGTATAATACCATATACATATAAACCACTGCATGAATCAAGCATACTAAGAACTGGACAATCAGAGGATTTGTCTGTTCATTCCGCTTTATAATTGCTTATCAAATATAAAGCAAAGTCTGTTTTTCTATAACTTGCATGCATCTAATGAAACTCCTTGCAGTGAAAGAAATTTAAGTGATCTAGATAGCGGAACAATCCATTAAATCCTTATGACGAGTATACTCGCCCGTTTCAAACCGTCAATATGTGAAGAGTAAACATGCACTATGTAAATAGTGAATACCTTGATCCGGGGGCTCCAGTAGGAGTTTTCTGGTCAGGTTATGCACTGTTTGTCATTTTGCATTATATTGTCAAAACAACCTTAAATTGTCAAATAAGGATTAGACTTGGATTATCCATTGACAATTTAATGGATCAAGGAGTTAATTAACTATATGTGAACCAGTCGAAGCTAATAATTAAGCATGTTGACGTATAAAAATTGGCACTTGAATCGTTTGAAAACTAAGGCAATGTCGAATTGAAACGATAGGATTTGATATTATGAGTAAATAATAAGACCCATTTGCATTCAGAGTAACAATACATTGAAAATATTGATTATATTCTGTATCAAACAAGAAACTGTTTCTAAATAGCATGCAGTATGTTATATTGATTATTAAGCGACATGCACTGAAGTAATGGATAAACTTGCATTGAAATATGAAACATTTACGTGAGACAATGTATATATTATGAATAAGACTTTATAGATACATAAAATGTTAACTCCGTGAAAATTAATCCCTTCAGAACTAAGCAGCTTCCTGTTTAAAGATATTGAACGATTCAATACCAATCCTTATTTACAAAAAGTTTGAATTCTGATCAGACTAAAATCCAAACGCTTTGTCATTTAGATCAATATTTCTTTAGTGGAAAAAACGCATGGAATTCCAAATTTGGTAGATAAGAACAGCCGATAACTAAACTCTTTCACTACCAACGCGGCGTCTGATCAGGACCCAAACTATTTGACATTTGTATTGACATTTCTTCAGTCAAAACAGTCCTTAAGCTGACTTAGATTATCGCAGACAACACTACCAATGCAGACGATGTTTTGTTGGTAAGATGGTTAAAGCAGACGATAAAACTTGGTTGTGAAAGAATAAAGCAGACAATATCATGGTAGTGACAGTGTTAGACGGGTTTTTACATAATTGTATCAGCGATAGGCTTAAAAGCAGTATTTTAACCATTTAGTAGCCATTGCCGACAATGCTGACATTTGTAAACAGTTTGGATCATGTTCAGACGCTACGTAAACTGGTTGACATTCATATCGATATTTTTAAATATACTTATAACATAACAGACGGCGTGAGCGTTGAATAACACCCGTTGTTTAAATGTCATATATAACTAGTTTCCATCATGTAGATTCAATTTATAGATTTTGGTGTAATTAATCAATATTAGATCTACATGAAAGTGCTTATTATACATATAATAACATAAATAAATACACATCATGCTAGTGAACGGGGTTAGTTTGGAACAACTTTTTTCCTGTATAGATCTACTTATATCGCGCTTAGCAATCACTTGACCTCAAAGGCTGCGTTAAATAACTTTCCTAGGTTATGTTATAAAAAGAATATAACATTCGTGTTAATAATTTATTGGATTTATCATACTCGTCGTTTTAGAAAACGATAAAACTCGGCAAAGCCTCGTTTTTATCGTTTTCTAAAAGACTCGTTTAATAAATCCAATAAATTATGAACACTCATGTAATATCCTATATGTAAAAACAATATTTTTTTTATTTTAAATAAAATCAGACAAAAAGTATAAAGAGACTATACTATGACAATTAGTGTGTTAGACCGATATATCCGTCGTAATTGCAGCGAAATTGTTAATGTGTACATTAAATTGTTTTATTAAATAGTAAATGCTCCGTTGTATAATAACTTAATTATTATTTCATTTAGCTGTCACTTCTCTATGATTTCCTTATGGTGTCCCAAAACAAGGCTCCTCAAAAATAACGAAATTACATGTACCTTATTTTCCACGGAGCATTTATTTTGTTCTATGAAAATTAAGCCAACATATTAATTTGCAATGAGCTTACATGAAATGCTACACGGGCAGCACATGCGCTGATTGTAAATAACACTTATGGCAAAGTTAGCAATTGATACTTAACTTAAGAAGACATAGAGTAAAACCCCTCTATTACGACTACTAAAACGAATGTTTTGAAGACAGGTGACCACTTAAAGCAGGTTGAAAGTAAAGCAGAATGTGCCTTAAGGCATTTTCTGCTTTACTTTCAGCCTGCTTTAAGCTATAATCTGCTAGGCTATATAAAATATTTGTAATGGAAATTGTTCATGAGGGTATGAACTGGAACTATTTTCTACAGCGGAGGAATAAATTAAATACGCTAAAAGTCGCTTCTATTGGGGAAAAGGTTAATAATCAATAAAACTAAGTTGTCGTAAAAGAGAGGTTTTACTGATTACATTTCGTTACTTTATAGCATTGTTTAAAACACGATGATGACGTCATTCTATTGTCCTAGCAGTTCTGTCGTTTTCAATACTGGACGGGTATCAATAGTGTATTCTCGCTTACCGTACCGTATTTGTGCACGAGCAGTCCAATATTACTAATATTGGACTGCACGTGCACAAATACGGTACGGTAAGCAAGCTAATATTGTACTACACACTAATATTGTATTGCTAGGCATGGCTTGTGAGACACACACAAAATACAGTAAAACCTCTCTGTTTTGACCATTAAACTGTGTGTGAACTACAGTGGATAAAACGTTATTCTTTGCCAATAAACGCGTTTACGCTAAAACTATTATTTCCTTGCAAACAGATTGAAGCCTGATCGAACGTCGGGTAACCCGGCGTCTGATCAGGCCTCAAACTGTTTGCCACTCAGATTGAAAAAACAATAATAAAAAATGTCAAAAAATGGTAATTTCCTACATTTTAGCGATTTGTGTTTGCGTTTCGTTTGCCTTTAACGGGAAAGAATAACGTTTTCTGAGAAAACTTTTCTCCACTGTATATTGGAGAAGATCTTATTATTTCCCGTTTAAACGCAAAGGAAAAGCAAACGCATTGTGTGAAAATGGAGAAAATGACAGCTTGTTCACAATTCTGACTACTTATTTAAATCTGAGCCTAGTCAGACGCCGGGAAACTCGGAATCTGGTCTGGCTCTAGAATTGGAAATAATAGTTTAAGCGTAAACGCGTGTATTTAGAAAGAATAACGTCTTCTCCACTGTACTTATTGAGTGTTTTAGACAGGTGACTGCTTAAAGTAAAGTGACATTAAAACTAAAAGCTCATAGTAGCTTTCTATTTTGCTCTCATCTTGCTTTAAGCTGTCAACTGACTACTATACAATCAATTAGCCGTATTTATGTTAGTGGTCGTAAAAGAGAGGGTTTACTGTATTTTAGCAGTGTCATGACAAAACCAGACTTACATGTATTGCGCTGCAAACAGAGTAGATTAATAATACGGCTTCAAAGACGCGATGACTGTTCAAGATATACGCTGTTTGAGACTTACAAGCATCTTCAAGATTTTAAACAGTTTTATATTATACAATATGTGGCAGTGTGTAGCAAACTCAATTTCAGAGCCTAAGACGACAGTCTTTCTCGAAAGACCCTGGAACGTTATCCTTTCACGTTCATCATAGTGTTTTTTAACATTTTCAGCGAAACCAGGGTTTATTATTTTTACACTATTTTTCAGTAGCAAGTTTCGCAAGTTTTGACTGTTTTGCATTTACTATGGGATTTAAGCAAGTGAATTTGGACGATAGATTTATCACGCGTCCTGATTATTTGGACTAGTCTAGAGGCGACAAAGTATTCGAAATTCTCGACACTGTTAGCCTACATTGCGAATAGGAGAGAACAACTACATTATATTTTGTAATTGTCATTAAACAGAGAAAAAAAACGTTCAAAATTGCAAATCTTTGCCCCGGCTTACGGGGATATGAACAACATTTGCTGATCACATTGTCAGCAGTGCAGACCAAGAATGGAACAAGCACTTAAACTTTCCCAAGCGGCATTTAAGCATGATATACACTATTATCAAATTGGACATTTGTCCCACTTGTGACCCTGACAACGGTCAAAACCCTTATACTACATGTACTATAATCGACTAAACAAGCATTTAGTAACAGTTTAGCTTCTCATAAGAAGCAACTACATCTGACAAGAACATGCTGTTCAATACGTTTCTGCTGTTTCTCTAAACCAATTAAGTAGGGCGTATAATTGCGTGAATGTTTATCATTTGTTATTTGAATGGCAAATCAAGTTTGCTGTCGCTACAAACCAAAAACAAAAATCACAGTTATGAACATGAAATGGTAAACATTGCAAAATGAAGGGTCTGTTTAGAAGGAACTCTGTTTCTTTCGTTCAAGAACTTATCAAAAGATGAATATTTAAGCAGATGCCATTTTTGTAAAGTAGACGGTATTTGAGCCGGAAAAGGGTTACGATTCTGACAAACCGTGCGACTGTGTAGGGTCTACACAGTTTGTGAAGCATAAATTGGGTTTCCCTTTGTGGATATACTAATTTCCTATACACTAATATCCAATTCACTGTAAAATTGTCCACTATGTTAATATCCAGAAAATGTGAATACCTCGTCTACACGTTCCGACATTTTTATTGGCAATGAGTGCACGACACGCGACGGTGTAAGTGAAGCAATCCAATATTACCGAGACGAAAGGCACGTGCAAATCAAGACCATCGTATACCACAGGGCTGATCACCCGTGTAAAGGATAAGGGATCAATAGGGTTATATTTTAAACTGACGAATTTGCTTTTATTTTAAGAAGAAAACATTAAACTAGGTTTGAATATATAAACGTACGGCTTTCATTGAAATATCTGCTGTTTTCAGAAACGTGTTTTAAGTAAGATATAAGCCTCAAACGATCCAGTATGTAAAATATTGTACAGTGTTCGGCGCTACGCGCCTCACACAGTACAATATTTTACATACTGGATCGTTATCGTCTTATATCCTATACCTACAGTATAGTAGTATTCCTTTACGTAACTGACACGAGCTACATTATTACTACTATTGTTACTTCTACTATGAGATCGAATTTACTCTTTAAAGATCTAGCTCACAACGTATTTACACGCGGACACATTGGAAATATTAGTGGGGAATTTCAAGGAATAATGCAGTGTTCCTGCTTCATAAAAGCTTATTTTCTTTTTGAAAATGCTGTTTTCAAAATGGCTTTTCCGTCCTCATGATATTGCAGTACAATTTGAATGTCAAACAGTTTGGATCCTGCTTAGTATTAGTATTATTATATCAGATTTATATTGCGCTCTTTTCACAAACAGTGGAGAAAACGGGATTTTTTCCAATAAACGAGTTTTACGATAAAACTAACATTTCCATTGCAAATAGTTTGGAGCCAGATCAGACTCCGGCTAACCCGGCGTCTGATTAGGCTCCAAACTGTTTGCCACTCAGATAAAAATAAATAGTCAGAATTGTCGAAAAGTTATCTTTTCCTACGTTTTATTGCGATGCGTTTGCGTTTCGTTTGCTTTTAAACGGAGAAGAATAACGCTTTCTCCACTGTAGGAGTTATGCATTCAAAAGCGATTCACATGAAATTTATATAATAGTAGAGGGCATCTAGCGTCAAAAATCGAAATAAAGGAAAAAAAATGCACAGAATTGATTTTTGTGTTTTCATATGCTCCAATATGTACCGAATGACAGAAAAAAGTCTAGGAAAATCAAACGATGCGAAATATGATTTTTGGGGTAAAATGGCTAAAATAATAGGTGAAAGCACGAATTTTTGGGATTTCCAAACTGCGATCGTAGAAATCAATATAAAAGCTTGAAATCTACAGGCTAGATAAATATTAATGTCAGCTGTGGAATGGTACTTGTTAAGATAGATAACATTTTCAAAAAACTGATTTTGGGGGTGAAATTGTCAAAATATTAAACCAAAATCACAAATTTGAGGATTTCAAACAGACCCTGACATCTCATAGAAAATAAAGGAAATGGGGCACAGAGTTGATTTATATGTTATTATTGGCCTAAATATGTACAAAATAACAGACAAAAAGTCTAGGAAAATCAAACGATGCGAAATATGGTTTTGGGGTAAAATGGTTGAAAAAATAACTGAAATCGCTAATTTTTGGGAATTCCCTTCTCTGATCGAGGATATCAATATAAAATCTCGAAATCTACAGGCTAGACAAATATTCATGTCAGCTGTGGAATGGTACTTGTTAAGATAAATAAAATTTTCAAAAAAATGATTTTGGGGTGAAATTGTCAAAATATTAAACCAAAATCACAAATTTTGAGGATTTCAAACAGACCCTGACATCTAAAAGCAAGTAAAGGAAATGGTGCACATAGTTGATTTATACGTTATTATCTGCTTAAATATGTACCAAATAACAGACAAAAAGTCTAGGAAAATCAAAAAATGCAAACTATGTTTTTTGGGTAAAATGGTTGAAATAATAACTGAAATCGCTAATTTTTGGGATTTCCCTACTGTGATGGAGAATATCGATATAAAAGCTCGAAATCTACAGGCTATACAAATACTCGTGTAAACTGTGGATTGGTACTTGTTAAGATAAATAAAGTTTTCAAAAAGCTGATTTTTAGGGTGAAATTGTCAAAATATCAAACAAAAAACACAAATTTTAAGGATTTCAAACAGACCCTGACATCTAAAAGCAAATAAAGGAAAAGGTGCACAGAGTTGATTTATATGTTATTATTTGCTTAAAAATATGTACCCAAATAACAGATAAAAAGTCTAGGAAAATTAAACGATGCAAAATATGATTTTGGGTAAAATGGTTTAAATAATAACTAAAATCACTAATTTTTGGGATTTCCCTTCTGTGATCGAGGATACCAATATAAAATCTCGAAATCTACAGGCTGCACAAATATTCATGACTACAGTCGAATGGCCCCAGTTAAGATAAATACAACTTTAAAAAAAAAAGATTTGGGGGTAAAATCGTAAAATTATTTAACCAAAATTTCATATTTTGGGGATTTTTGACAGATTTTGAGATTGAAATCAAACTAATGGAAAAGATGCACAGAATTGATTTATCAGTAATGATATGTTTCAATATGTACCAAATAACAGACAAATAATGTAGGAAAATCAAAGAATCCGAAATATGATTTTTGGGTAAAATGGTTGAAATATTAACTGAAAAGCTAATTTTTGGGATATCCTTTCTGTGACCATGGCTATCACTATAAAAGCTCCAAATATCCAGGCTAGACACATATTCATGTTTACTTTAGAATGGTCCTTGTTAGGATAAATAAAGGTTTCAAAAGGCTGTTTTTTGGGGTAAAATTATCAAAATATTAAACCAAAATCACCAATTCTTGTTTGTAAAACAATCTAGGAAAATCCAACAAAGCCAAATATAAATTTTGGGGTATACTGATTAAAACGATTAATGTAAATGCATGTTTTTGGAAATTCCACACTATGGCCTTAGACAGGAATATAGAAGCTACACATTTACAGGTAAGATACATATTACTGTGCACTGTAGCCTTGTACTATTAAGGATGAATTAAGCTTTAAAATGAAAACCCTTATCTTTTCACTTCACTACGGTGACCTTAGATATGAAACCAAACGTTCAAAGTCTATAACTTACACACATACACCATTTTAATGTAGCTCAGTTAAAGTAAAGACAAATCAACCGGTAAAACATTTAAACAGACACATGTTTTTAATGTATTGTGACTTTAAATATGATTAAAAAAGCTCCAAATCCATTTAAAAGGCAACATGCACCATGAAATAAAGCCTATAGCACTAGTACAAATAAATTATGATTTCTAAAATTAATAAATTTTGGTGATAAGATATAAGTTAAACGAAAACAGTTTTCACAGGATTTTTACAGTGGCATTGGATGTGACCATCAAGGCACTACAGTGTATTTGTTAGCATAGTTATATAAGTTTCAATGAAGAAATATACATGTATAACTTATAATAGTTAAACAAAAAGACAATATCTTCAGTATATTGTTACAGCAATATAACATGAATGTAACACTTAAAAATATAGTTAAGACAAATATATAAATGGAAACTTTTTATAAATAAGGATAACTACCATTTTGAATTTCATTACTATAGTCAAACAACTAGGTATGACGTGTCAAAGGGTGGCCGAGTCCATTTATAAGGGAGATCAGCATTTCAGATGTCCCCGTGTCAAGTTTTAAAGGAATAGGTTTGGTTGTCGGTACAAATAAACGAATTAGTTATTGGAAACATTACGTAGTGGATAAGACGTAGGTAGAAGCATATGATCGGATGAAGTTTTATCAAGCACGGGTTCGAATCTCGCAGCAACCTATGATATTGTTTTGCCAAAACAATATTAAAGATTATATAATTACATTGCATTAAGGTAATGCAGAAAGCCTCCTGAAGAAAGTGACTAAAACTTATATTGATATTCATATTTTATCATCGATTTGTTTTGTGAAAGTATGGCTGATATAGGGCTAGAAATCCATGCACCCTGCCCCAAATTTGACGAACATGTGTATAAATGGTTAGTATAATCACACAGTATGAAATAAGATAATTCATTTTCGATTACAAAAAAGTTTGAGGTCGACGCGGGATTCGAACCTACGCTTATTAAAAAAATTCTATCGCAATACACTCTGTGTACCTATATTTACCTAGTGCTCTATGTATAAAAATGGTCGGAGAACATGCGGAATGCTGCTCTCCTTAAAAATGGACTCTGCTGACCTTTGACACGTCAAGTCCAGTTGTTTGACTATATGACTGTGGATATGACCAGTAAAGCTTCAAATGCACAAATAATTTATATATTCTTTCCAAAACAAGAGCTTACTAAAGATGATAAATACAAAGTTTAAAAAATATACATAAAACAGCAAATCTTTAATTTCTGTATATGGGGGAGGATATGAATTAATAATAAAAACTCCAAATCAATAGGCTTTGACACAGTCCTTTTAATGAGATATGTAACTAGTTTATCCAAAATCACACATAACAATTTATAAATACATAGGGTTTTGGAAAAATACACCCCCTCCACCAATAAAAAAATCAAAACATAAACGAACGAACAATTTTCTGCCATGTTGGATTTTCTGCGCAAAACTGGTTGGTTCTGATGTTGGTTGGAAACTAATAGACATGAGCTATCCTGTACTTTGAGCTGTAAAAATGGAATCTGACAACTGTATGAAATATCAGCAAATCATAGTATACGCACATTGGGCATACATCGTACATGTAATTTATGTAATTAATTGATATAACAGTGCTTGCTATATATATAAAATAACTGATAGCGTATATATCACCAGGTCAATAACATTCGATATTCGTTTTGTGGTGCTTATTGTCTACTATCAGTGCACACTCTGATTTGACAAGCGGCATTTTAAATGCTGCCTCTAAGCTAGTACACTGGTTTAATTGTCAAAATGCTGTAATTTAACCCTTATTGTGTGCGATGCGAATATAGGTTGTTACTTAACCCTAATTGTATGCGGAACAAGAATATATATCATTTGAGGACCCAAATCAGAGTGAGTATAGCCTACAGTACAAAGTATAATGTGTCTTACCTGTAAATTTGAAGCTTTTACATTTATATCTAAAGCCATGTTGTGGAAATTCCAAAAAATCAAATTTAAACTAATTTTTTTAACCAGTTTACCCCGAAAAGTCATATTTGGCTTTGTTGGAGTTTCCTTTATTTTGCTGCTTTTTAATACATATTGAAACATACTAAAACATATAAATCAATTCTCAATACTTTTCTCTTTATTTGCTTATAAGGCTTTATTTGGAATTTTCAGGTCAGGAGATCTTTGCTAAAATCTCAAAAATTGGTGGGTTTTTTTGTTTAATTATTATAACAACTTTTACTGCACAAATCAGTTTTTTGACAGTTTATTCATCTTTATCAGTACCATTCCACAGCGCAATTGAATATTTGTTTAACCTGTAGATTTGGAGCTTTTATTTAAATAGCCACCATCACAGTAGTAAAATCCCAAAAAAGCTCATTTACATTTTTTTTTTGAACGATTTTACCCCAAAACACCATATTTGGTATTGTTTGATTTTCCTTGATGATTTTTCTATTAGTTTGTACATATTAAAGCATATGATAACACATAAATCACTTTTGATTTTTTTGATGGCGGGGATTGTCTACGAAAATCCCCAAAATAGGTGATTTTGGTTTAATATTTTGACAATTTAACCCAAAAAACCAGTTTTTTGAAAGTTTTATTTGTCCATACTAGTACCATTACACAGTAAAAATGATTTTTTGTCTAACCTGCATATTTGGTGTATTTATATTGATATATATATTTGATACAGTATGGAAATCCCAACAATTCGCGTTTTCATTTATTATTTCAACAATTTTACCCCAAAATTCATTTTTCAAAGTTTTAGCTATCCTTAATAGTACTATTTCACAATAGAGGTGTATAAGTATCTAGCCTGTAAATTTGGAGCTTTTATAATGATAACCAACGACACAGTACTGAAATCCCTAAAATTGGCGTTTTCATTTATTATTTCAACAATTTTGCCTCAAAAAACATATTTCGCATAGTTTGATTTTCCTAGATTTTTCTTCGGTTATTTGGTACATGCTCTACCATATGAAAACACAAAAACTATTTCTGTGCATCTTTTCCTTTATTTGGATGTTTGACACCAGGGAAGCTCTACTAAAATCTCAAAAGATTGGGGTTTTGTTTAATATTTTTATGATTTTCACCCAAAAAGAACCATTTTTTTTAAAGTTTTATATATCCTAATTAATACTATTCCACAGTGGATATAACTGTCAGTCTAATTTGTAGATTTGAAGCCTTTATGTTAATACCCAGGGTCACAGTATGGAAATTCCAAAAATTATAATTTTCGTTTATCAATTCAATCATTTTACCCCCAAAAAATCATATTTCGCATAGTTTGATTTGCCTAGACTTTTTTTCTGTCATTCAGTACATATTGGAGCATATGAAAACACAAAAATCATTTCTGTGCATTTTTTTCCCCAAAATTTTTTAATGCCCTCTACTATAAATAGACCTACACGGCGAGAAATACAAATAACTACATTTGCAATAAACATTAAACCCTATGGATTTACATGGAAACAAATTCCGAACACGGGAAATATAATAACCAAAATTATAAAAATCGCTATCAATTGTTTTTAACTCAACTTTAAAGTTAGTCAAATATTTAAGAGATCAAGGTCATGGTTAACACATAGAGATTAAAAAGTTAATGTTGTCCCAACAATCCCGGGTCCTATATTATCCATAGTTGAATTATACTCTTCGTGTATAAATTAAGCTGCCCAAGAATTATACCACAGGCTCGCAGCCAGTTGGTTTCAGATAGATAAGAGTCATTAGCCCTACCATCAAGATCCACCAGACATGCACCGGGTCAACGGTACAAGTCCGGAACTCAGAATTAGACCCTCAGCATATTCAGAAGGAACACAATCTAGAGGTCAAAAGGTGGCAGTCATCTATTTTCTATTTTGTTCTTATAACAGATATTCAAGACGTGTGTTTTCAGACGTTTATTGAAAACTGCAACTGAGCTCGCATCTCTTAGATCTGATGGAAGAGTGTCTCAAAGCTTTTTGGCTGCATGCATGGAACTTCTATCTCCAAATGGCTTATAAAATCAATGTACATATTTATAATATAAGGATAAAAGTGTATATTTTAAAATATCTTGCATGTAAAAGTTAAAAAAAATCATTGAAGGATGTATGTTCCTGCTAAAAGTAAACAGGTACAATTAAAAAAATATATATGAATCTCGCATAGCAATGTTTGTAACATGTTCGTCATTACATCTGATCGTTAGAGCGAAATGAAAGTAAATTCTATAATCTGCGTTTCTGTTAATCTTGCTTTATTTTACAGCATGCGGGCAACCGTGTAGAACCTCTAATTTGTGCCAACACAGTTTGCAAAGGTTTATTGTTTGCATAGGTATTCTTTTTGTAAATGACAAATATAGTCGTCACTAAGATTGAATGTACAGTGAAACTCGGCTGTTAAGAAATTGGTTATACTGACATATTGGATATAATATAACATCTACATCATTTTTAATTAACATATGATACATGACACGTGAATTTGGATAATATAGCGAAAAATTTCATTTAAAGTGAGTTTCCTTGTAACTATTAATGGTTGATTTTAACAACATATTTCGAAATGATCAGAGTCTACACTGTTTGCATTGGACATGTGTAATCTTTACATGTAGATCTACACTGTTTGTAATTACGATTATACTCGTCGCTAGGATGGAATGTGTTAATAAATGCATAATAGCAGAATTTAATTTATTTGCTTTGACAACACATATTTAATTAAGTTTTTACGCATTCTACCTGAAACATCTATAACTGAGTTATCAGGCCGTTTGTTTCAGGACAATAATTATTTCCGCAGCAACCCTTGAAATTGTACGCTGGTTAAAAGGTAATGAGTATTGAACGCATTTCTTTTGTAATCTGGGAGCGCTTTTCATTTTGTTCGGAGCAATTAGAAGGCTATTTACGTCTAAATCGTTGATGCGTTAATTAGGCAATCGATATTTATAGCGACAATAGTTGATTGAATTTGACATCGTAACATGGTACATACCTCTTCACTTCATTACCCTTAGTCAACAGTCATTTGCGAACAGTTTCCATCGTGTAGAGAGATAAGTCTTTAACCCATTTACTGCCGTGACGTAATCAATTAAAAACAATTGTCGTCTGCTTTTGTTTCTAAAATTTAAATTTTGGGTATTTTGATATCAGAAATATTGGAATGAGTGGCAAACAGTTTGAATCCTGATTAGACGCCGCGTTACTCGGCGTCTGATCAGGATTCAAATTGTTTGCAAATAACTCTTGGACACGGGGTAAGGCAGTGAAGTGGTTAATGCAGATATCAGCTACTTGCAGAAATAATCTAAAGCAGAAAGCTTAAACCGAAGCATTAGTTATCATTTCGTTCCTGCATTTCTACGAATCTTCCAATCATGGCTCGATTGTCACGCTTTTTACAGTACAATTGGTCCATTGAACAAATAATTAATACATTCATTGTCATGACGTCATCTGCCTTACCTCATTATCCCCTGAAACCTTTAATGGACAATTCCAGTCGCAATAAAGGCTGGTCCATTTTAGACTGTTAAGGGTTTTTTTGTAATCAATTGCAAAATGACAAACAGTGAAGTCCCTGATCAGAGGGCTCCTGCAGGAGCCCTCTGATCAGGGACTTCACTGGTTGCATAGGACAAGTGTACTCTTCACATGTACGCATTTGGTAAAGGACGCATACATGCGTCACTAGGGCTCAATGAGTTAAAGAAGTTTGATCTGCTTGTAGTTCTCAAATTCAGAATTCATGTAATTTGACTAAAGCCATATCGTAATGAATATCAAATAGTTTCGATCCTGATCAGAATCCAAACTGTTTTACGCCTGACTCATAATGGACAATGATCTTAGTTTGCATTAGTCAATCTACCTGAAATTTCAACTGAGAAATGGAAGCAGTGTGCAGTTGATTAAAGCAGATGGCGTCGTGAGGAGTGAAGGGTAAATGTTGTTAAGTGTTTGACAGAATACACATAATCCCCTTATTCCGATGACCATGCGGCTTGACTAATATTTAGATACATGTTTAATCCTGACTAGATATCGTATAACTGAGGTGTCCCATCACAATTCAAACTGTAGGACACTCGTATCATATTGATACTTGACTGTCATAAAGCAACTTTTTTTTTTTTTTTATAAACTTAACAATCTGTATTTGAAGTTTTTCGGACGAACATTTTAAAGAAGGCAACCTTTTAGTGAGGTAAGCGCTAAGATAAAAGACATACATAGGTTTTATTAACCAAATCCTGATCCTGATTAGACGCTGCGCAAAGCGGTGTCAGACCAGGATCAAAACTGTTTGACACACATTCCTATATTAATTTAGTTAATAAGTCTAAAATTTAAATATTGAGATATAGAAGATGACGTCAATTTAAAAACAAAGTGACGTCATGAACGTGAGGACTGAATCTACTGGCCAAACCTTTGTTCTACCTTTTGGTAAATGGTGTTAAGTATTTTGTCAGAATACACATAATCCTCTTATTCCGATGACCATGCGGCTTGACTGGTTGTTAGATACATGTTGAATCCTGACCAGATACCGTAAAACGGAGGTGTCCCATTACAATTCAAGCTGTAGTACACTCGTATCATATTCATACTTGACAGTCATTAAGCAAATTTCAAATTTCTTCTTAGCATAACAATCTGTATTTGAAGTTTTTTTGGAAGGCACCCATTTAGTGAGATAAGCGCTGAGATAAAGTCAACCATAGGTTTTATTAACTCGTTCATTGCATTACCAACAGTACAATGGTTATTTTCAAATCTTGATCCTGATTAGACGCTGCGCAAAGCGGTGTCAGACCAGAAATCCAAACTGTTTGACACACATTCCTATATTAATTAAGTTAACAAGTCTAAAATTTAAATTTAGAGAAATAAAAGGCGACGACAATTTTTAAAACAGATGGCGTCATGGGCGTGAGGACTGAATCTACTGGTCAAACATTTGTTCTACCTTTTTCAACCAAAAATGACAAATATTGGACGGTTGAAAAGAGGTTTAACCCTTATCCTGCGGTAATAACGTCTGCTTCGAAATTGTCGTCTGCTAAATTGGTTAAATCTAGATTTATACATTTTATAAGTAAAGAAACATAAAAACGAGTGTCAAACAGTTTGGATCCAGATCAGAGGCCGCGTATCGCGGCCTCTGATCTGGATCCAAACTGTTTGCAAAACATCAGTAAAGTCGCGACCAGCAGACAAAGGGTTAATATTTCAAAACTAGAGGTATTGCAACGTTTTTTTCACATTTCATGAAGCAACAAGCCAATTAAGGGAATGATCTCCCCAAATATCTATGATGATAGGGAACCCAGGTTTATCATATTCTCCAATCAAAATGTTGAAAGCACGGAAGGTATGGCAATCTGTTTAACGCAGTCACGGTAGTTATTATTAAAAATGATAAGCGTGTTTCAATTTCCAATCACTAAATTATAGATAAGGTATGGTAACGGCTAAAAACTGTTTATGAACATAATTGAGTTTGCGGAAGTGATATTAAAATACTAGTAGTCAAGTAAATGGTTACGTAAACAGAGCTCTATATAGGGGGAGTATTTCGAAAACTAAACTTTGTATTTCTGCATTAAACCCTATGGTTTTACTACTCATTAGAACCGTCGCTTCGAGACGATTCTTTTGAGTAGTTACACCATATGATTTGCTGCTAAAATAAGAGAGAAAATGTTGGATTTGTACAGTTTATTCCCTCTTATCTGGAGCCCTGGTAAAGAATTCGAATGATGTATACATTTGTAGTGTTTCATAACATCGCATTAAAGAGAAATACATACAAAGGTTTCCAGGAATATTTCAAAGTCTATAATACATTCACTCAATGATTTTAGGCTTCTGAAAATCGACAGGAACGTTCACAAATTTGTATATGTTTTTTTAAACAGGTGAAAAAATCCCTTAAAAGCTAGTAGCTTCTGGTGATTTCCTTAACTCTAATTGTTATATTCTAAGACATGGTAAATCTTCCCCTAATTTGACATCTTACTACAGGAGATTTAAAGGAACGTTCCCCGTCTCTACTTTTATGACCATTGGAACATGCATTCAACTGGCTTGTGGCTTCTGGGGTTTTAGATGAACGTTCCCCGTCTGTACTTGTCAAGATGTCAGAAGTGGGAACATGTCTCAAAATAAAAGCGTTGTCTGGAGATGCGGACGAATATTCACCAATTTCTACTTGTGAAACATTAAACTAGACCCCTGTGCCGTTTCATAAAACTTCGTATGACAAATGTTGTCGTAAGTCAGATTATAAAAGTATCAATTATTATTTATTTCTCCATCTAATCCTGTCTTGTGACATCTCTTGGGAATCGTCTTGAAAAGACGACTCCAAAGAGCTGTCACAAGACAGGGTTAGATAGGGAAATCAGAAATGTAATGTATTATAAAGATTTGACTTACGACAGCATTTGTCGCAAGAAGTTTTATGAAACGGGCCCCAGGATATTTGAAAGAATGTTCCTCCATCGCTTCTAATAATGCTTTCATAACAAGGAGGACATTCCCGCAATTGACTTGTGGCTTCTTGAGAATTTCAGTATCGGTTGCCCATCTCTGCGTGTGAATATTTCAAACTGATGGACGATTCCTTCAATTTGACGAAGAATTTAGATTTATCTCTAGTTTCATACCGATGATTGATTTCGGACTTAAGGAACTCTCTGTCAATTTGTCCTGCTGCCACTGCACATTTCTAGGAAAGTTCCTCCTCTCTGCCTTTTTAAGACTGGGGTTGGCGTGAGAGCCCCTATATACTTAACGCTTAATAATCTAGAATTCAAGTGGGTGTGTTTCAGTCTCAGGTAGTCACAAGTGTATTGGGGTTATGTCCCCCTAGCCCGAAAATGTCACAATTAGAGATTGGGGACGATCCCATAAACCAAAAAAAGCAACAAGTCAGGTCGGAGAATGAATGTATTGTAGAAATGAAACACACCGGACATCCAATGAATGGGTTTTATATATACATGTACTGTTTAAACGTGCATTGAAATGTAAATAACGAAATGTTTGAGGACCGAAATTTATTTTCCAAATTATGGTGAAACCTTTTGAGTGAAAACTCATGAACAGATCCTTCGATGATACAAACTCGTTGTAGTTTCAGGTGAAATTTTCCCTTCCTACAGATATTGTACTAACCAAAACTTCCTAGGCCAGAACATTTGTTGTTCAATTTCGACCCGCGGCAAGACAAATGGGAACTTAACTCCAGACAATTTTGATGTGAACAATTCGTGCTGACTTTACTTCTGAATTAAGAGAAAGTTGACCGGCTGGCGTGGTCGGTAGATAACACGGTCGACTAAGACACCAAGGACCGTGAGTTCGACCCCCTCGTAGACCAATTACTCCAGATGAGACTCTATAATAAATACTGAGCATCTGAGGGACCAGAGATCTCGAACATAAGCGTACTAAGTAAGGCATTGCGCACTGGGCGTTTGTACCCACTCCGCTCTCTTTCTAGTCGTCCAAATAATTCATAGATGGCAGAAACCGACGTTCACAAACAAATCAATCAGAGTTGATTGCAACAAAAAATATGCAGCTGATCACAAATTTCCTTTAAACGACATATTTGATTAGAATGTATACACCTCTTAATTGTTTAGCAATTGTGTATACATTGTTTATATACTTACTGCTTTTATTGAACTTTTTATACTGTGATTTATTAGATATCGAACTCTCACCCAGGGAGTTATTTAGATGAATTGAACGATATTGTCATAAGACACTTTCGATTTTATCTAAATATCTAAGGAGAACGACAGTGTGTGAAATCAACAACAACAATGATAATAACAATAATTTTAATAATTATAATAATAATAAATACTACAAAAATAGATTCTAAATAGTTATATAGAGGATAACTTGGGGGGGGGGGGTCAGTATCAGATAGAAATTTAATCCATCGAGTGAAAATATAACAGTCTGATGTTCACGAAATGGATAAAATTCGATCTTAACTGAAAACAGAGTTATTCTATTTATTTATGCTTTTCAGCCACTTTTGAAACGAAATTGTTATACAATTGTAAGCGAAAGTACATGATTTACCCCGTGCTGAGCCAAAAGTTTATATCGAACCCTTCAATGACGGCACTGATTTATTCAGTTTCAGTTTCAGTTTTTATTTACAACTAGGCCCAATATGGGCATCAGCGTTAACATCAATAACAAGAAAACAGCATTGATGTGACATTATCGGTATTACGCCGTTACTTCCGGTCTTGGATTCGTGTTCTTCCGTTTAGTGATTCGCGACAAATCGGGCTACCGGAATGAAACGATAGATCAGGATTCACTACGATCATTGGGGAGCAATACGTGGAAAATTCATAAAAGAAATTCGCGCGACGATAATCCCTCTGCTTGAACCAGTGAAATTATCAAGTGATAATCCACTGCTATTTCCTAGTAACCCACCGAAAAGCATAAATAAGCCAATTATAATAATCATTATTGTAGTAAGTTTAATAATACGTTTGAGTTTTACCTGTACACCAAAGCTGGGCTGCCGGACTCTCCGAATTTTTCGGATTTTTATCCTAGTATGTGGTGGTTTAAAGTAGGCTTAAAGATCATTCTCCTTTACTTTCAACCTGCTTAAAGTAATCAAGCTTGGACAAAATATTTGGAAATATTGTGATTTTTCAAGATCAATTTATGGCAGCCCTGTTGTTGTTGTGTTGTTGCTGTTGTTGTTGTGTGGTATGTGCATCAGTTGTCTTCAGAGCACTCCTTTTCAGTATGGTAGGAGTATTGTTGGTTGTATCCTCAGTAGTAATATTAACGCTTAAATGGCCGTTATTTGCAAAACGCCACTTCTAAAACAACGGATTCAATCGAGAACAAAGTAATACGTAATCCAAAAAATAATGACGTAATCTTATGTTAGTCACATGACTTCCATAAATAGTTTAAGATTGCATATGAACGTAGAATCTTTAACATATGGAGGCCTAAATGTATGCGTATTTTTTATTATTCGATTGAACAACATACAGATCTAGATTTCGTCCCAAACAGTTTAGGTATATAATAAAAGGATTATCACTACAGTGTGTGATCCGGGGTCTTGTATCAGTTCTCGTCGGTTGTTTAATCCAGATCACACTCGAGGCTACGCCTCTCGTGAGATATGGATTACACAACCGACTGCGAACTAATAAAAGACCCCGGATCACACAATGTGGTGATATTCCGTTTGTATTTTGAACTAAACATACGAAATTGCTGAAATCATTGTTATCGCTGCCTTTAGTGACAAGACGTATATGCTCTCTATGATGTCACGAATGAATTAATTTCCCTACACTCTTGCTGTCGGTTTTTCATAATGTTTACTGGACGATTTGCACAAAACAAATGATAATTAGTCATATTAGCCACGTTTAAACTTTGATTTAGACATAAGCAATGTCGTGATATCTAATTTATATCAGTAAACATTTCCTAACGATTTTGAAAAAACGTGTTTGCTTTGTAATAATGACCTTTCTACTGAGTTTCCCTCCCTCTCTCTCTCTCTCTCTCTCTCTCTCTCTCTCTCTCTCTCTCTCGTAATAATGACCTTTCTACTGAGTTTCCCTCTCTCTCTCTCTCTCTCTCTCTCTCTCTCTCTCTCTCTCTCTCTCTCTCTCTCTAAAAGCCAGTAAAGGTGTAGATCAACATGGGTCTCTCTCTCGCTCTCTCGCTCTCTCTGTCTATGTATGTATATCTGCCTCTGTCTTTGTCTCTGTCTATCTCTCTCTGTCTCTCTGTCTCTAGGTCTCTCTCTCCCGCTCTCTGTCGTTCTCTCTGACAGCTAAGTGCAGGGCAATATATTATAACAGACATATTCTTAAGGTCATTTCTGCATTATTGTTTTCCTGCACTAAATGGCATCCTCAAGGCTTGAATAATCCTCGGAATGTCCAACAAAACCAATATAGCGAATGGCACTGTAATACAAATAATGCCTACATAACCAATTGCTTGAGCCGATGGTCTATCGTCTTGAGCACTTGTCTTACTGCGGCGATACGCAGATGTGGTGTTTGCAAGTATTCTCAGTTTCCGAGATAATTCTTCAGCAAGTTTCTTGGCTTCATCTAATGTGATATTTACTTGACACACAGCTGACGTTTTAGAACAAAAACAAACTTCCGTACTTTTTGTAGAGGTTGAAACCACGGACTGTGTTGATGATGTTGTTGAGACTGTCGATGAACTAGTCTGTGTTGTTGATGTCGTTGTAGTTGTTGAGATAGTTGACTGTGTTGACGTAGAAGATGAAGAACTAGGGGACGTTGTTGTTGTTGACGTAGAAGATGAAGAACTAGGGGACGTTGTTGTTGTTGACGTAGAAGATGAAGAACTAGGGGACGTTATTGTTGTTGACGTAGAAGATGAAGTCGTAGGGGACGTTGTTGTTGTTGACGTAGAAGATGAAGAACTAGGGGACGTTGTTGTTGTTGACGTAGAAGATGAAGAACTAGGGGACG
Source organism: Gari tellinella (assembly GCA_922989275.2). Taxonomy (NCBI): domain Eukaryota; kingdom Metazoa; phylum Mollusca; class Bivalvia; order Cardiida; family Psammobiidae; genus Gari; species Gari tellinella. The sequence continues at coordinate 57,660,967 of OV277866.1, forward strand.
TTGTTGTTGTTGACGTAGAAGATGAAGAACTAGGGGACGTTGTTGTTGTTGACGTAGAAGATGAAGAACTAGGGGACGTTGTTGTTGTTGACGTTGAAGATAAAGATGTAGGGGGCGTTGTTGTTGACGTAGTTGTTGGGGTCGTGGGGGTTGTAGTTGTCGGGGTAGTTGTTGTTGTTGAAGTTGATGGGGTAGTTGTAGTTGTTGTAGTTGTTGGGGTAGTGGTAGTTGTTGACGTGGAAGTTGATGTAGTTGTCGGGGTAGTTGTAGTTGTTGTAGTTGTTGGGGTAGTCGTGGTTGTTGACGTGGAAGTTGACGTAGTTGTCGGGGTAGTTGTAGTTGTTGAAGTTGTCGGGGTAGTTGTTGTTGTTGTTGTTGGGGTCGTTGTGGTTGTTGACGTAGAAGTTGTAGTAGTTGGAGTCGTGGTAGTTGTTGATGTAGTAGTTTTTGTTGTAGTTGTAGGTGCTACAACGATATTGCGATCCTTGGTTTAGCAATATATTTAGACTTCAGAATACAAAATATTTTATAATCCGTTTCATCACAATGCGCTTATGTTGTTCATTCCCAATAAACGCGATTACGCTAAACCTATTATTTCAGTGTATTGCCATTGCAAATAGTTTGGAGCCAGATCACACGCAAGGTAACCAGACGTCTGAGCAGGCTCCGAACTGTTTGCCACTATAGTTAAAATGAATTGTCAGAATTGTTGAAAGGTTTTCCTGGTTCTTTTAAACCTGTTGAATTTATTTATAATGGGAATTTACGTGACTGTTATTTGATCCAACAAAGTAAAACGGGCGACGACTGATACATGTATCACAGTTTGAAAACTGTGGGGGAAATTTACTTTCAGCCTGATTTAGGCTACCATCTGCTATGATATATAATTATTAATTCTTATGGTGCATACTCGTATTTATGACTGTATAAAGTGAAATTATATTCTTCAGTGAATATACAACTAAAAGGCGAAGAAAGACGAATTTATGGAGTAATGGGTTGACACTCTTACAATGTCAAGGGCCCGTTTTACTAAACTACTTACGCAAAATTTTTGCGTAAGTCAAAATTTTAATTTTTAATTTATATGTTTATTATACCTTGCTATCAACAGCAAATAGCCAGATCAGAGGACGCGCTTTTAGCGCGTCCTCTGATTTGGCTATTTGCTGTTTAAAACGTTTATTATCGAAAAATAAGAGTTCAACGATTTTGACTTACGCAAAAAATTTGCGTAAGTTGTTTAGTAAAACGGGCCCAGATGTGTTACCTACCTTGAGCGCATCCGTCATCAGGTATCTCGCTCGAAGTGTAGCTTGGATCTACATTGGTGTCCGAATCTGAGATTCCTGAAAATAGTGTACATTTCTAAAAGATGAACTGTTCCGAAAAGAGCAGTGGATTGAAGATGTTATGCGGGATAACTCTGTACCCTAAAACCTGCTTCACGCATGACGGACGACGACGGACATTGGGCTTTCAGAAAAGCTCACCTTAAGCCTTTGGCTCAGGGGAGATTAAACAGGTTGAAAGTAAATAGAATGCGCCCAAGGCGCGTTCTTCTTTATTTTCAGCCTGTTTAAGCTAGGGTATAGGAAATATTTCTTGCGTTGCATATAACTGTAATAATGTCAGAAAAGTGCTATGTTCCAGTGACTTATCGAGTTATGTGATCTTATTGTGCACTATACCATCGTGTAGGCAAAAAATGCACTTTAAAATGATATCTCACACATGCTTTTTGCACGTATAATGTCGAAGTTATTGACCAAATAAAATTACGTTTTAAAGCACCCTCACACTGTCGTCTTGCGTAAAGCTGTTATCTGTCTTTTATACATTCAATTAGCCTTCATTATCGTGGCCGTAAAACAGAGGTTTTACTGTATTTCCAAAACAACAACAATGCAAGCAATATTAATCTTATCCAATGGCTCCTGTAGGATCAATACGATTTGGCAATTAGGAAATGTGTACTCTACACGTGTACACTGTTTGTCAAGAACGCGCATACGTGTCTTATGTGTTAATGGGTGGTGGAGGTTTAATTGTCTGAGGAAGCAGAATTGGCGTTTATTGTTATTCGTTTTCGGACAGACTGAAGCTTTACTTTGTTCCTGTCTAAATATCGTCTACTGTGAAATTGTCTTCAGTGTTTTTAGCTCACTTGAACACAAAGTGCTCAATGTGAGCTTTTGTGGTCAGTCTTTTTCTGGCGTCTGTCGTCGTGCATCTTGTGTCAACATTTTTCTTCAAACCTTTTCTTCTTCAAATACCCTTGCCTGATTGCAACAAAACTTCACCGGAATGTTTCTTAGGTCAAGCTCTTTCAAAATTGTTCAAACATTGAAATTGAAAACAATGGCAACAAAAGTGAAAAATTATGGAACTTTAAAAGAATCTTTAGTAAAAAAAAACAACAGAACCAGAGCTTATATATTTGGCACAAAGCATCATATCAAGATTGTTCAAATTTTGCCCAAGGGCTCAAAATTGGCACCGCCCCGGGGGTCACCGTTTAAAATTGTTCTATAGTGAACTGTTCAAACTCCCTTTTCTCTCAAACCAATCACGCCATAGCTTTGATATTTTGCATGTTATAGCTTCTAGAGGTATATGACACTGAGTCCGGTGTGTTGCATATCTGGGTCACCGGAGCTAAAAATAGATTTTTCAATGAAAACTTCAACAATCTCCTTGACTAAAACTATAGGACACTGAGCTTAGATATTTCGCTCATAAAATCGTCTACAGGTCCTCTATCAAGACTGTTCAAATTATGTCCCTAGTGTTAAAAATAGCCCAGCACCGGGGGTCACAGTTTTACACAGAGTTATTTAGTGACATCTTCAAACTACCCTTCCCAAACACCTCAAGGGTAAGAGCTTAGATATTTGGCACATAGTATCATCGGTTGGTCCTCTTTCAAGAATGTTCAGGATTTTTCCTCTGGGTGTCAAAAATGGCCTTACTCCAAGGGGTCACAATTTTACATAGTTATATAGCGAAATCTTAGACAATATTCTCATCAAAAACCGCAATGGAAAGAGTTTAGATATTTGAAACATGGCATACTGAGTATTCGTATTATGCCCCTGGGGTAAAACATTGACCCCGCCGGGCTCACAGTTTTACATAGAGATATATAGTGAAATCTTCAATCAACTTCTGTTCTGAAATTAATATAGCCAGAGCTTTGATATTTTCAGAAGTCCATTACTAATGTTGTTGAAATTGCTTTTGTCCATTACATATCTAGGTCACCCGATCTAAAAATAGATCTTTTCAATGAAAACACTTTAACAATCTTATTGTCTTAAACCACTTTGGCCAAATGAAAGTAATATTACACAAATGATTCATGGGATACACACTACCAGATTTCTTAAATTAATTTTTGACCTAAAAAACATGTTAGCCATTGGATGAGGCTTATTTTCCTTATACTATTAGTTATCATTTACAAATCTTCTTTTCTGAAATCACTTGACCCGGCTTAGTGTCACAATGTGCAGGTGAGCGATCAAGGGTTGTTAAGAGGGAGTTGTCATAGGGAGGGACAATTAAGAATTTGCTGAACATTTGCAAACAGCTTGAATCCAGATCAGGATTCAAGCTGTTGGTCACGCGTCACCAAATGTCCAGTAATATGTGACTTGGAGAAAAAACAGCAGACATCAATTTTCAGCGATATTTCAGCAGTGAAAGTGTAAGACATAATTGTCTTGCTTGGGGAACAGCGGCAAGCGAAGTTGTAAGGAGGGGAAGTTTTTAAGGGACCGTTGTAGGGAGGGAGTATTGTATATATAGGTATCTAAAAGCCTTAGAATATACATTTTGTTCTAGAAGTCTACATTTGGTAATTCATTGGTACAAAAGATGATCTTCAAGAAAAATATGATTACGTAATACTTTTTATAATAGAAACACTTTATATATGGCGATAACTCAAACTCCACAGGATGTTTTAAAGTGTGGGATTTTTTTTATTTAACTTTAAACGACGGATATTCCCATGTTACACACTATCGGACATCTTATTCTTATACATGTATACATGTTGTTTGTAACGTCAGCTGCTAGTTTTGTCTCTCCGTTACACCTAGCTCGTTGCATTTGTCAAACAGTTTACATACAAATTACGGTGCATCTGATCTAAATCCAATCTGTTTGCCAGTCAGATTAAACGAAACATCAACAGTTTTCAAGAAATATGTCATTTTTTACATTTGATTGTATTGCATTTATTGTCGTTTCTTTACAAAAGTCTCCTCCTCTACTGTACCAATACATGCAACAGTTGAGAATACGTTATTTTTCCCGTTTAAACGCAAACGAAACGCAAACGCAACACACTAAAATGTAGAAAATGATGATATTTTGAAAATTCTAACTATTAATGTAAGTCTGAGTGATAAACAGTTTGGAGCCTGATCAGACGCCGGTGTACCCGGTGTCTGATAAGGCTCCAAACTATTTGCAATTTGAATAAACGTTTTAGCATAAACGCGTTTATTGGGAAAGAATAACGTTTTCTCTACTGTACTTTCGGAGTAAGGAAGAGAACGGGGGATTTGTGTGGTACTGTGCTCCTCCTCTACAACAATACCAAATGGGAGACAATGATTGCATTCGGTGTTCGAAGGCAGTTCTTATAGAGAGGGGAAAATAAGGTTTGGCGTACATTTTCACACAGATTGAGTCTAGATCACATACCGCGTAATGCGGCGTCTGAACTTGATTCAAGCCGTTTATTACTCGTCATTATGTTTTGTCTGTCAAAATGTCCATTGTATAAATTTGAGAAGATCAGCAGACGACATTTTAAGCATACGATATTGCAGCCGTGAAACCTTTGGACAGCATTGCCTTGCTTGTGGAAAAGTTGTACAGTGGAGAATCTGTTATTCTTTCCCGTTTAAACGCAAACGTACGCAAACGCAAAGCACTAAAACGTAGAAAAGAACAACTTTCGGACAATTCTGATATTTCATGTTTATCTTGGTGGCAAACAGTTTGGAGCCTGGTCAGACGCCGGGTTACCCGGCGTCTGATCTGGCTCCAAACTGTTTGCACTGCAAATAATAGTTTTAGCGTAAACGCATTTATTGGGAAGAATAACAGATTCTCCACTGTATTTATGTTGTAACGGTTGGGATGCGACTTAAAATAATGAGTTGGATAGCAATTCAAGTTTTCAATCAATACAGTGGAGAAAACGCTATTCTTTCCCGTTTAAATGCAAATGAAACGCAAACGCAACACACTAAAATGTAGGAAATTATAACGTTTTGACAATTCTAACTGATCATGTAAGTCTGAGTGGCAAATAGTTTGGAGCCTGATCAGACGCCGGGTTACCCGGCGTCTGATCTGGCTATAAACTGTTTACAATTGAAATATACGTTTTAGCGTAAACGCGTTTATTGGGAAAGAATAACGTTGTCCCCACTGTAACTCGTTGAGACCTAACCCTTTTACATGTAATGCCATGACGTCTTAGCTTTAAGCATTTGTTGTCTGTATTTATTTCTCAAATGTGAATTTTAGGGTTTTTCGCTTAAGATAAATTGACATGAGTGTCAAACAGTTTTGGTCGTGGTCAGAAGTCGCCATACACGGCGTCTAGTTAGGATCCAAACTGTTTGCAAATAGCCATTGTACCCGTGGCGATGCATTGAAGGGATTGATATTTGCCGATATTTAGAAATACAGCAAGAAATAAATATTAAATGAGTAATTTGCCACAGTGACAGAGCAGGCTTATTTGAGCTTTCTACTTGACTTGTACGTTTTATTTCAGTGGAAACGACTATTCTGTCCTTATGCTAAGATAACTATTTTTATTAAAAACAGTTTAGAGTCAGTTCAGGCGCCGTGATACCGATGTGAAAACAGTAAAAAAAAAAGACTTTTCTTTTCCAATAAAAGCTTTAATGCGTAAAAAAAACCTTTCCGTTGGAAACAGTTTGGAGCCAGATAAGACGCCACATGACACGGCGTATAATCAGGCGCCAGACCGGCTGCCTTCATATTAAGATTAATCAGCAATGTTTCCAAATATTTCTTATTTTATTCCTTTTATTTAGTTTGTGTTGCGTTTCGTTTAAACTGAGAAGTATGTGCATACAGTGGAAAAAAGTTATTATTTCCCGTTTAAACGCAAACGAAACGCAAACGCAAAGCAGTAAACGTAAAAAAGTACAACATCTGGACAATTCTAATAATTCTTGTTTATCTTGGTGGCAAACAGTTTGGATCCTGGTCAGACGCCGGGTTATCCGGCGTCTGATCAGGCTCCAGACTGTTTGCAATGGGAAAAATAGTTTTAGCCTAAACGCGTTTATTGGGAAGGAATAATGTTTTCTCCACTGTATGTCTACAGATATGCATTTAACCTTGTTTACTATCATTGGTGCCAAAATTGCCTTTGTAAGCAGTTTGGATACTGATCAGACGCTGCGTTACACGGCGTCTGATACGGGTTACAGAGTTTAACAATCATATCAACGTTTCCTAAGTCAAAACAGCATAAATTACCAAGTTTTATAAGTAAACATTCAACTCAGTAGTTAGTAATGTGCTGGACGGGCATTTCCGTCATACAAAGAAAGGGTTAACCCATTTGCGCCCAGTGGATAACCCCTTTTAATTGGATAAGTCCATATTTTATCTAAGGGGTGCCTGGTCTAAATTTTCAATTTCGTTTATTTTATATTGAAATTTCTATCGGCAAACAGTGTAGACGCATAATGAGGCGTCTGATCAGAGTCTACACTGTTTGTCTGTGTCCCATATATGGGATCGCGGGAACAAATTGGTTAAGGTATTGAACAATGGTGAGGACTATATTCGTTCTTTACCTGTGAAGACAGCTTATACCCTGCAAAAAGTGTATACCAAGATAAGAAGATTCCAACAGTAGCCCTCTAATCAGGGTCTATACTTTTTGTCATTTGCAAAAAGTCCAACACATACTGTACACAATTTGAAACTAGTTATTGGGTCTATCGGAGCTATCTGTTTTAATCTTTACATAGAGAATCAGAGCTTAATAATTATTTTAAATAAACGAGTTGACTAATACACGAGCAATCGTCATATTTATTTCAGTCAACGAGTTTATTTAAATAAAAGTTAATAATATGAGCACCAATGTGATATTCGGTTTACATGTACCACATAATGCATTCGTACAGCTGAGAAAACGTTATTCTTTCCCGTTTAAACGAAACGAAACGCAAACGCAAAACACTCAAACGTAGAAAAGTGCATATTTTGGACAATTCTGATAATTCATGCTTATCTTGGTTGCAAACAGTTTGGAGCCTGATCAGACGCCGGGTGACCCGGCATCTGATCTTGGCTCCAAACTGTTTGCAATAGAAATAATAGTTTTAGCGTAGACGCGTTTATTGGGAAAGAATAACGTTTTCTCTTCTGTTTATTATCGAAAGTGATGCAGGACTTTAATACTCTTTAATAGATGGTTTCATGTGATAACCTTTTTTAAACAATCGCCTATACAGTGGAGAAAACGTTATTCTTTCCTGTTTAAACGCAAACGTACGCAAACGCAAAACACTAAAGCGTAGAAAAAAATACAACTTTTGGACACATCTGATAATTCATGTTTATCTTGGTGGCAAACAGTTTGGAGCCTGATCAGACGCCGGGTTACCCGGCGTCTGATCTGGCTCCAAACTGTTTGCACTGCAAATAATAGTTTTAGGGTAAACGCGTTTATTGGGAAAGAATAACGTTTTCTCCACTGTATTTGCACTAGTTTCTATTTGAGCAAACAGTTGCACATATAGAGGTCAATCCTCATAAACCAGAACAACAACAACGATGGTGTCCGTCGCAAACAGTTTTGGAGTTCAGTGGAGAAGTTTTTTTCTTTCCCTATACACGCGTTTACGCTGCAGGGCTGCCATTTCTCCGGATTTTTTCTAAAGCTTCGGATTTTTTTCTAGTACATGGAAGCTAAAAGCAGGCTGCTTTTAGGAGTCGCGTGTCCAAAACTAAAAACAGGCGATGGGGAAAAGGTAATATTCGTAAAATCGCACTTAAAAAATGCAAATTTGGAAATCTTAGGATTTTTTATGTCAACTTATGGCAGCCCTGATGCTGAATCTAATATTTCCGGGCGTCTGACAAGGCTCCAAACTGTTTGCAACTTTGCTTAAAATGAATCGTTTTATATTTCTAAATATCGACTTTTCGTCATTTTACTGCAACGTGTTAGCATTTCGTTTGCATTGAAACGGGAAAAAATAACTATTGGTCACTCGTTTTGACATTTCTTAGGTCATACTACGTTGAATCTTAATTTGAAACGATCTTGCAAACAAGAATAGGGAAGCAGACGACAATAGAACGGTGAAGGGGTAAACATCACCCGGATAATTTTGCGCCAAAGTTATTAAGTTGACCATACTGTATACTTACTTATTCGTAGTTCACACAGAAACATTTCCATATTCTCGCAATTCTTCATGTCGAACAAGTATTTCCCTGACTGTAATATCATACACCTCTTGTCGGAGGCCCAGTCTCCGTCGATCAGGCTTGCTAAAACAGGTACTGTACAATCAGTTACCCAAACGGGATTATTCTGTGTCCCTTCAGTCAGACCCGTCCACAAGTGGTCGTCACTAAAATATGACAAACAGGAAAGGTTGTGTATTCAACCTACATGTACAATGTACATGTATATAACATTGAACACAGGGCTGCCATAAGTTGACGTGAAAAATCCGAAGATTTCCGCATTTTTCAAATGCGATTTTATGAAATCGTACCTTTACCCCATAGCCTGTTTCTAGTTTTGTTGACGTGCGACTACTTAAGGCGCATTCTGCTTTACTTTCAGTCTGCTTTAAGCTACCATGTACTGGGGAAAAAAATCCGAATATTTAGGAAAAATCCGGAGAAATGGCAGCCCTGTGAACAGTCTGTGTATCCAGGCACTCCTCTCTTTACGATAACTAAAAATGCATAGTATGAAAGACAGGCGGTAGCTTAAAGCAAGGTGCAAGTAAAATAGAAAGCTCAACATTTTATAAAAAGGGGTTTTATGTTTAACCCATTTGTGCCCACAGTCCCATATATGGGACATAGGCAAACAGTCTAGACTCTGATCAGACGCCGCATTATGCGGCGTCTGATCAGTCTACACTGTTTGCTGATAGGAATTTCAATATGAATTTTAAAACAAAATGAAAATTTTGACCAGACATCCCTTTGATAAAAATGGACAAATCCTATATATAAACATAGACCAATCCACTGGGCGTAAATGGGTTAACGAATTAGATTAACGCCTATTCTCATTGAACCCACTCAGTCACTTTACAAACTGACACCAGGAAGATATTGTGTACCTATCGCGTTTAAATCATTCACCCCTATTATTTTAAATTATCCATTCCAATTTCCAATTAAATCTAGTCTATTTTGACTATAAATGGTTGTTTCTTATAATTCATTTAAAAATGGCAAACAGAGCAGAGCTTGATTAGAGGGCTCTTTTGGATCCCTCTGATTTAGACCAATACTAGTTACATATGCCAAGAGGCAAGTGTACTCCTCACAGGTTAACAGTTAGTAAAGGACGAGTATGCTCATTGCTAGGGTATATTGGGTTACTGGACTTATGAGAGATAAGAGAGATGTCGGAAATCTTGTGAATTTGTTATCACAGCATGCTATAATATTTTATATGAAACTTGGTCTAACAAAAATACTGATATTACCCTCTCATAATATTTATGGCGAATTTCAGCACCGTAACGCCAAAATGCCGATAAATTGCTCTACATTATGAAGATTCTATGAAAGCTGGTATTACTGTAGAAAAAAACAACATTCTTTTGGATTAAGCTTGATAAGAATTGTTTCCCTTAGTTAATGATGTATACTCAAACGCAAAAGAAACTGCGCATACAGTGGAGAATCTGTTATTCTTTCCCGTTTATACGCAAAGGTACGCAAACGCAAAGCACTAAAACGTAGAAAAGAACAACTTTTGCACAATTCTGATAATGCTTGCTTATCTTGGTGGCAAACAGTTTGGAGCCTGATCAGACGCCGGGTTACCCGGCGTCTGATCTGGCTCCAAACTGTTTGCACTGCAAATAATAGTTTTAACGTAAACGCGTTTATTGGGAAAGAATAACAGATTCTCCACTGTACCTCAATCCTTTATATCGCATGAATAACACTTCAAATCTGCTTAAAATGTTACCCAGTATATTGACTATTATAAGAAAATTGAATTAAATGCGAGAACGTTAACTATTGTGAAAAAAAATGAAATGAACAACAAAAATGTGAAATTCATGTTAAATGTACAAAAAGCACGTGTAGTAAATGCAAATCGTCCAAACATAGCGTGAACCATAAATCATTGTTTCATTGGCGATAAAAGCACACGATACATGTAACATATTAATTGTAAAAAGAAGCTCCTCTAGCGTAGTTCAAAACAATGCACGTTCTAAAACGTGACGTTGACGTCACTTGCAAAATCTTATTGCTCAGCGAACTATAACCTAATTTCTGCATTTAAACATGGCTAAGAAACAATTATGAAAGTATTCTGGCCTAATGGCTACATTAGCTACTATGTAGCAACTTGCATATTGTAGTAAGAGTTGTGCAAACAATTATAGAGGCATTACTATAGTCACCTGTCAAAACTGAAATAGAGAGAATACATTTAACAATCTGTAAGAGATTACTTGATGTAAGGTTAAACACAACTTCAAAAGCTGTACACGGTGAACTGGGTCGTTATCCTTTATATAATAAATAATGTCGGCGTGATGCCGGAAACTACCGGGAAAAGCTGTATATATATGAATTAAAAAAATAAATGATGTATTATAGGCTTTAAAAACACAATTTTATTTCTTCAAACAATGCGCGACGCGTTTCACTATAATTCATCATATATATATCACGCTATGTTAGTATTATTCAGTATTGGCTAAAGTTAGCTAATAATGATAACATTATAATTAAAGCATTGTAGAAACAAGGGCTTATTAAAAGTGAAGCGGGGCAAAAAATTTGGGTTGCGTGTGTTATAAATCTTTTTTAATAATTACGGTGATGGATTTGCTTTTTATAATGCAGATCAGTTGAATATCATGACATTTCCTAATATTTTCGAGAGTTATCGATAGTAACAGTGGCATGTCTCAGTAAATAAAAGTCCTGTTTTAATTACTTACAACTTTTTGAAAAGTAGTATTGATTATGAAGGTTTTTTTAATATTTTACCTTATAAGGCTGCATATTTTCAAAACGATTACATAAAGACTTAACCGGGTGAATGTAAATATTACGAATTAATATATTCTGTGCTAATCTACCAGTTTAAATTCTAAGAGAATGCGACGACAACCTAATTTTAGTAAAACTGATGAACCTACACATCGAAACTGGTTCCAGCCAGTTAAAATAGGGCGGAGTCTCCGCCTGAGAGATACCGACCTAGCGACTAGCAAATGGTTGCTATGGTGTGTAATTAGGCTGAAATAAACATGCGCGACCAATATTTAAAATATGCTTAAATAGTAGATATTCAAGCTGCATTAAGTACACAACAGTAGATTACTGGATAAAAGCTTGACTTTGTAATCAACTCCAAAACATGTATTTTGAACTACTTTTCATACCATATATTATAGAGATCGAATGGCTGTTACATCCAGGATTACATCTATCAAACCTTTTTGGCCGGTATATGATATATTCAAATATATTAGGACAAATATGGTCAACATACACATTAAATGGACAAGACAGAAAATAAAAATATAAATATAACGAATAAACGATATCTTTTTTGCCATTTACGACGGTTTGATCCCATTAGCTTCGCGAGGTAAGTTTATCGTCGGGCGTTTACGAAACTTACCCCCTGCGAAACTAATGGGCTCATACCGTCATTAACGGCAAAACGATGTTGTTTATTCCTGTAATGAACGAATCTGTTTACTCTGCAATTATGGGGATATAGAAAATGAAATCCATTTCATATGCGCTCGTTTTGTTGACTTGAGAGTGAAATATATAAATAATTTTTTTTTTTCAAAGACCTTCGATGTCTAAATTTATTCAATTACTGAACTCAATAAATAAGCATGTTTAGGCATATAGTTATATATATATAAGAGATGCTGTAAGATAAAGATTTTCAATGAAAATTAACTTATGTATTATCCTCGTATTATCACGCGATTTTTTATGTTTGTGAATATTTATATGTGACTAAGATGATGTACTTTGTACAAATCTGAATAAAATTATGTTCTGTTAATGCAGGGCATTTTCAAGGGGAAAAATGCTAAAACAAATATGCCTATTGAAAACACTGGGTATGTAAGTTGTTTGACATACATACTTTCGTTTACGGTGAATACAGTTTTGAAAAAGAAAAAATAATAAGCGACATCCATTCATTTGTTTGAAGCGAAAACGAGTTTAAACAATAAAGATTGTTTTATTTCCTTCTTTAAGGAGTTGGGCTAAAACAATTACTTCCATTGAAAACAGTTTGGCCCCAAACTGCTTGCAACCAAGATTAATAAATAGTCAATATTTTCAAAAAGCTGTCATTTTCTACATGTCTTTGTAAATTTCGTTTGAGTTTTGTTTCGTTTTAACACAGTCAACCCTTGCGACGAGTAAACTCGTCATTTACAAACATTGTATTTGATAGGGTTACATTTGTCTAGTGCTGTAGTGTAGTTTAGTTGCTTAGTCTTCTAGCTTTCAGCTGCAGCCGCCATCTAACTCCCGAGTGAAAAGAAGGCCGAGTGCGTAAGTCCTTCCTGATGGTATATAGCTTCTGCTAAGTCAAGACTCTCGCTTTGCCTCCTCGTGGCACACCATGGTAACTGGGTACCCTGCGGCCCCAGGCTAAAATGTGAGGGATCTCGGAGCAGGTTGAGCCCCAGAGGTGCAGTGTGCAGGCCCGCCGGTGTGTGGACATGCCCTGGCACTCACTATTCAACCGCCCACTGCCTTGTGGATAAAGTCCTTTAGGACAAAGGCTAAGAGAAGGAAAACTCTGACATCAAACCATTTATGGTTCTAGATAGAGCTATATGGGTACCTTCAATTCAGCCACAGCAAGAGAAGAAGCAAGAATGCCTGAGATCGCACATTGTGCAGAAGAGAGTGGAGTAGAGATCCTAGGAATCCAGGAACACAGGAGAGTTCACCCAGATGACCTGATCGTGTTCAAGAACACCCTCACTCTCAAAGGATCCTTGTTGCAGAGTTTAGCGGCAATCCGGCCACAACCATTATAGTCTGCTACGCACCTACCAATGTAGCTCCCGAAGAAGAGGCAGAGAGATTTTATGAAGAACTGAGGGAGGCAATACAAAATGTCCCTTCCCACAACTTCTTGGCCATCTTAGGGGATCTAAATGCAAGACTAGGTAAGGAAGATGTACCATTTCCCTTCCATGACGTGACAAACAGTAATGGCAATTACCTGGCTGATTTGCTGACAGAACATGAGCTCTTAGCAGCCAACACACAGTTCCGCAAAAGAACTGGCAAGAGGTGGACATTCAAAGACCGAGCAACAGGGACTAAGAAACAGCTTGGCTATATCCTGGTTAGAAAGAAATGGAGGAACAGTATTCTGAATGCAGAACCCTACAACTCATTCCAGTCCGTCGGCTCCGACCATAGGATTGTTTCTATGTCTGTTCGACTTAGTCTCAGGGCACCTAAGCCCCCGACGCAAGTCCGATATGACTGGAAAGCTTTCTCGACAGGCCAAGAGCTACACAGGAGATATGTTGTGGAAGTGAGGAATAGGTTCCAAGTTTTGATGGATGAGGATGACCTGACTGAACGCTATGAACACTTCATCTCAGCGAATACAGAGGCAATGAAGGCGTGTGTTCCGGTACAGAAGCGTCTTAAGCAATCCCAGCGCAACAAACACCCGGACATAGTGGATGCCCGAGACAAAATGAAGAAGGCAAGTCAGGAATATAACTTCAGGAGTGACGTTGAGAGCAGGGAGGAGCTAAATAGAGCTAAGCAGCACCTGTTCAGTACCTATGACAGACTCAAGGGTGAGGAGATCAGGGAAAAGATACAGACTGTGGAGGCGGCTCACGGAGATGGGAAGTACGCGGCATCCTGGAGAATGATCAATGAGATGAGTGGTAGGAAGAGGACCAAGGAAGGCCAAGTCGCTGGAAGAAGTCCTGAAGAGAGGGTTACCACATGGGCGACTCACTTCAGCAACCTGCTTGGGAGCATTCCTACAGTAGAGGACCCTGACGGTGAAATTCTGCCTGTCCTCACTGACCTCAACATCGAGGACGGACCCTTCACAACCCAGGAGTATGAAAAAGTGAAAGACTCCCTGCAAACCGGAAAAAGTTCAGGTCCAGATGGTATACCCCCAGAGGTATTAAAAAGCTGTAATCTAGACGACTTGGTCCTAGAGATGTGCAACTTGGCTCTGACAGAAGGCACCAGCCCTAAGCAATGGTCCCTGGCTAATGTAATACCTATTCCTAAGTCAGGAGATCTCTCAAAGCCAGACAACTACAGGGGTATCAGCCTATCTTGTGTAACAGCAAAGATGAGAAACAAAATGATCCTGAGCAGAATACGGACAGCAATGGACCCCCACTTGAGAGAGAATCAGAACGGCTTTCGGGAGAAACGCACTACAGCTGCCCAGATCCTAGCACTGAGGCGGATCATAGAAGAAGTAAAAAGAAACAACTTACCGGCTGTACTGTGTTTCATAGACTTCAAAAAGGCCTTTGACTCCATTCATCGAGGCAAAATGATGAAAATACTTAGGGCGTATGACATTCCACCGAACCTGCTATGTGCTATCGAGTCCATGTACTCCAATACAAGAGCCAAGGTCGTAACACCTGATGGCGACAGCAATGAGTTTGAGGTCACAGCAGAAGTGCTACAAGGAGACATCCTAGCACCCTACCTCTTCATCATTGTGCTTGATTATGCTCTTAGACAAGCAATCCAAGGAAGAGAAGTGGACGACCTAGGACTGACTATTACACCCCGCAGATCATCAAGAACACCTGAGGTCGTCCTTACAGATTTAGACTTCGCAGATGACATAGGTCTTCTCTCAAATAGCACACACCAAGCACAAGAGCTTTTAACCAGGGTGGAGACAAAGTGTGCAAAAGTTGGCCTGAAACTCAATGCCAAGAAGACTGAAGTAATTACCTTCTGCCAACCACAAGATCACGCCCCCTTGACCACCATTGGAGGTTCATCTCTCTAAGAGGTTCATGACTTCAAGTATTTGGGTTCATGGGTAAATACCTCTGAGAAATACATCAAGGTCAGGAAAGCCCTTGCATGGCGAGCTCTAAATAGGATGAAAGCAGTTTGGAGCTCACAAATGTCTCGCGATACAAAGCTTAGCTTCTTCTTCGCAATAGTCGAGTCTGTATTTCTATATGGCTCTGAATGCTGGACAGTCACTTCTCAACTCAAGAAGTCCCTTGATGGCTGCTACACCAGGATGCTAAGACAAGTTCTGAACATCAACCCAGGCCAGCACATCAAGAATGACACCCTCTATCGGGACATTCCTAGAGTGACAGACAAGATTGCCTGCCGAAGAATGGGGCTAGCCGGCCACTGCTACAGACACAAGGCGCTGCCAGCTAGTAATGTGGTGCTGTGGACCCCTAAACATGGGAAACGGAAGCGAGGGCATCCAGGCTTAACCATGGTTAATGTCCTGATGCAGGATGCAGGAGCTTGCACAATGCATGACAGAAAGGAAAGATTGGAGGTGCCGGCAACGTGTCCGTCTGCGGACGACCTGATGATGTCCCATGCAAACAGTGTAGACCCTGATCAGAGGGCTCCTTTAGGAGCCCTATGACCAGGGTCTACACTGTTTGTCATTTTGAAATATATTGTTAAAATCACCCCTAAATAGTCAATATTGGACTAGACATATTTTGACATAGGAATAGTTCATTTAAAGATTCAGGTGTAAATGAGTTAATATAACGTCAATCCCTGTCTACGGTAAGTTTACGTATTACCGTGGAGAAATATTTTATCAATTCCCACTAAACGCAATTACAGTGGAGAAAACGTTATTCTTTCCCAGTAACCGCGTTTACGTTAAAACTATTATTTCCATTGCAAACAGTTTGGAGCCAGATCAGACGCCGGGTAACCCGGCGTCTGATCAGGCTCAAAACTGTTTGCCATTATGTTAAACTTTAATTGTCAGAATTGCCCAAATGTTGTACATTTCTACTTTTTAGCGCTTTGCGTTTGAGTTTCGTTTGTGTTTAAACGGGAAAGAATAACGTTCTCTCCACTGTATTCTAAAACTTTACTTTCCATTGCAAACATTTAACCCTTTCCCTTATAGAAGCGACTTTTAGCGCATTCATTTTATTCATCCGCCAAAGAAAATAGTTCCATTTTATACTGTCATGAATATGTACTATAAGAAATATTTTCTATATACTAGCAGATATTAACTTAAAGTAGGCTAAAAGTAAAGCAGAATGTGCCTTAGGGCACATTCTGCTTTACTTTCAGCCTGCTTTAATAGGTCACATATCTTAAATACTAGAAACAGGCTATTGGTTAAAGGGTTAAGAACCAGAGCAGTCGCCGAGTAACCTAGTGTCTGACCAGGCTTCAAACTTTTTGCCACTCAAATGATTTGAATTTTCAGAGAGACAAAAAGTTGAAATTGTTTTATTGAAATGTGTCTGCGTTTAATAGTCTTATCCACTGTATATATGACAATTGTAGAAAAGGCTTACAATATTGCGCTGCTCGTTGTTGCTACTATCTTAGATTTCTTTGTCGAGGTTTCCACTAAGGCCAACTCGCCACCAATGGCCTGACATACTGCTCTAGCCTCGTTGTAAGATACCTTGGTCGTGTAGTGAACGTATTGTAATACTCCACCGACACTTGGGCTTCCTGTAAACAAATAACAAAGACATTACTCTCTATTGCTCTAAATAGGCGTGAAAGTAACTGGAAAAGCATCAGACATGTGACAAATCATTCTCACTTTGTCTACATGCCTTGACATTCTCAAACCCAAGTTGTTTGTCGGGTGTTTTGTTCAAACCAAATCATCATTTAATAGATCGGCCTCACATGAGACGACTCACTGATTCTTTGCAATATTACAATCATCAGCAAAACTGGAACAAGTTTTACATAACTAAGTGTAATCACAAAAACTAGACTCAGGAAACATCTTTAATATCCAAATCGGTCGCCTCGTCTATTTGTGTAAATCAGAATCCAAAAAGAGTACATGTACATCTAGTTGTAATTGCGCGTCGTTCTCTTATCTTAACCCATTACTCCATAGGTACAGTGGAGAATCTGTTATTTTTTCCCAATAAACGCGTTTACGCTTAAACTATTATTTGCAGTGCAAACAGTTTGGAGCCAGATCAGACGCCGGGTAACCCGGCGTCTGATCAGGCTCCAAACTGTTTGCCACCAAGATAAACATGAAATATCAGAATTGTCCAAAAGTTGTTCTTTTCTATGTTTTAGTGCTTTGCGTTTGCGTACGTTTGCGTTTAAACGGGAAAGAATAACAGATTCTCCACTGTATATACATTTTATCGCTATCAATTTATTCTTCCACTGAAAAGAATAGTTCTTATTTAAACTTTCAGGAATGTGAATCTTAACAAATGTTTACTCAATAGGCACATAGTTGCCTGAAACAAGCTGAATGTTAAGCAGAATGCACATTATGGCACATTCTGCATACTTCCAACCTGCTTTAAGTGGTCACGTATCTTCAATAATAAAGTATTTTTGTTTACTCAGATTTAGGCTTGATATCGTCTAGTGGCTGTAAAAGAGAGGTTTTAAAGTATAAACACTTGTAATAACAGTAACAACATATGAATATTAACTTATCCATAAAACTTTTAATCGAGCAGTCCAATTTCCTTTTATGTCTAGATCTAGTCCATTTTTAATTATATTAAAAATTGATTTTAACTATATACTGCAAAACGACAAATAGTGCAGCCACTGCTCAGTGGGCTTCTGAATGTAACCATTGATACAGTGGAGAAAACGTTATTCTTTTCCAATAAACGCGTTTACGCTAAAACTATTATTTCAGTTGCAAACAGTTTGGAGCCAGATCAGACGCCGGGTAACCCGGCGTCGGATCAGGTTCCAAACTGTTTGCCGCTCAGATTAACATGAACAGTCAAAACTGTCGACAAGATGTCTTATTTACATTTTATTGCTTTGCGTTTGCGTGTCGTTTCGTTTAAACGGGAAAGAATAACGTTTTCTCCACTGTAAGAGTCTGCACATTTTACATAAGACACATGGACTCCTACAAGTGAAACTGTTTGTAAAAAACGGGTATACTCGTCGCTAGGGTTGAAAGTGTTAAAGGTCGGATATA
Organism: Gari tellinella; assembly: GCA_922989275.2. Lineage (NCBI taxonomy): Eukaryota > Metazoa > Mollusca > Bivalvia > Cardiida > Psammobiidae > Gari > Gari tellinella. The sequence continues at coordinate 57,679,442 of OV277866.1, forward strand.
GAAACTTTCTTATAAATATGTATACATGTAGTTACTGAATATTGAAATTGTTAAATGTGGCATTTTAATAAATATTAAAGCTGTTGACAACCCTTTCGGCGTCGAAGTCGCATAAAGTCGACTTTGCAAAGAGTTAAGATCCATATCAGACGCCGCGTGACCAGGACCCAAACTATTTTGATGCTCGTTTCGATAGTTCTTAAAGGCCTAACTCTGGCTCAGCAGGATGTCAATTGGACTGTTGATAACATGGTAGGGTCCCAACATGCTAAATACACAATTGTTACATCATATTACCCAAAGGCACCCAGATGCTTCATGGTCTAGGGTACTGTGTATTATTCAAGGTATATAAGGGATCTATAGCTGATCCATTTCAACACTGTGATTGTTGTATACATAATCACTCAGTTTTGTTCCAGCTCATGTGCTTTGAAATTTGGAACCAGTTTGGATATACAGACATTATTCCGCATCTGATATGGATCCAAACAGTTAACAAATAACATTCAACTCACAGTCATATGCATAAGGGTTAATTGCACAGCTATCATCCCTTATATTGGTCAACATCTATCAAAGTACCCTGCTGTGATAGTTGGCTTGCAATAAGCATCTTTAAGTTATCTCCCAGTATCAAGCTGTGTCGGGGAGGGGGGGGGGGGGGTTAATGCTATGAGAGACTTGATTAACTCCTTTAAGTCATACTACAGTCATGGTACATAATTATTCGTCACCCTACGAAATTTTGGCATTTTCAGGGCTGCCATTTCTCCGGACTTTTCCTAAATCTCCGGATTTTCCCCCAGTTCATGGTAGCTAAAAGCAGGCTGAAAGTAAAGCAGAATGCGACCTAAGGCGCATTCTGCTTTACTTACAGCCTGATTTAAGTAGTCGCATGTCAACAAAACAAGAAAAAGGCTATGGGGTAAAGGTACGATTCGTAAAATCGCACTTGAAAAATGCAAATTTGGAAATCTAGGATTTTTCTTGTCAACTTATGGCAGCCCTGCATTTTTCCTCATATTATTTAACATTGCTGGTGGTTCCACAAAATTGTCGAACACAAAATTGCATCACAGTGTAGGTCAGTTTAAAAGTGAGGATGGTTACTTTTCAAATATAGATCTATTATCTTCTGTTCGGACCAGAACCTCTATTGCAAAGAGACTTTAGAATATAAAATGGTTGCCATGGTACCAAATGAGACAAATAACTAGAATTAAAGATCGTTATAATTTAAAAACATATTCTCCCACACAATAGTATACTTTCAAACCGAAACTATAGAATGTTACAGAAATTGTAAATGTTCAAGATTACTGGTCTGCGATAGATGCTATGTGACATCAAGTTAACCTTTTGAATTTTAGAACTGTGTGATTTAACATGAAGTAAAAGAGCTTAACAATGACATTTTCTTATTCAACTTCTACTAGCATATGTAAGGTGTCCGTTAATTTCATGTAGTTTTACGCAGCCTTCATCTATTGTTACCATGGCAACCGAATATTGTGAACATGGTTCAAATTTTGAAAGTATATTCTATAATTAACTAGCAACAGGAATCAAAGAGCCACATGCTCAGATCGAGACTGGAAAACATTTAACGGATACTAGTTCCAACTCTTAAAACCAAACAGAACTCTAATGAAAGTTGTCTACAGTTTTAACTCTTATAAACAGTTGAAAAACTGATATAAATAAGCAACTGTTTCACAGAGTAACGATAAGTTATATCCCATGAATGTAAGTCAAGTCTTCCTTTAAAACGTTCTTGCAGAAAACAATATTGAAGCAGACAACAATAAGGCAGTGAATGGATAAACACTTCACAATTGATTTGGCTCCGAAAAGGTTAAAACTAAATGTACAGTGGAGAATCTGTTATTCTTTCCCGTTTAAACGCAAACGTACGCAAACGCAAAGCGCTAAAACGTAGAAAAGAACAACTTTTGGACAATTCTGATATTTCATGTTTATCTTGGTGGCAAACAGTTTGGAGCCTGATCAGACGCCGGGTTACCCGGCGTCTGATCTGGCTCCAAACTGTTTGCACTGCAAATAATAGTTTTAGCGTAAACGCGTTTATTGGGAAAGAATAACAGATTCTCCACTGTACTTACCTGGAGGGTCTACATCATAGAGAGTCGACGACAAATGGCTTGCATGTAATTCACATACTAATAATACAATGATGAGAAGCACAAGAACCTTACAGACGTTGGTCCAGTTGTCGTATAATCTTTTCATGTTTTGATTAAATTGTTTCCGATCAAACTAAATACCACAAATCGGTCATATTATAACCGACATTTTGCTGTTTTGTGTCCATACAACTGCACACTGTTAATTGTTATGTTCCGATAGATGTTTGAGTAGTACATGTACAAGTGTACTCTTCACATTTACACTGTTTGTAAAAGACGCAAATACACATCACTATGGTACAGTGGGTTAACCAAATACTCCACAGACACGCCTTTTTAACACCTCAAATTTATTCCTCCACGGAGGAAAAAGTTCCAATATATACTTTCATGAAAATACGCACCATAAGAAATATATACCATATCCTAGCAGATAGCTTTAAGCAGGCTGAAAGTAGAGCAGAATGCGCCTTAAGGCGCATTCTACTTTACTTTCAACCTGCTGCAAGTGGTCACATATCTTCAAAATTTGAAAACGGCTAAGGAGTAATGGGTTGACGGCCAATCTAAAAATAGTTGAATCAACCATCCTAAAATTAATTTCTCTATTTAACACTTTCACCACCGAAGTCGCACAAAACCGACATTAACAAACAGCTTGTATCCAGATCAGACGCCGAGTGACTTCAATATTCAATATTCTACTTTAACCAAATAAGTGCCAAATTCAAATTGTTCTGCCTAGTCTAATTTGTCTAGTTTAATCCTTTCGCGGTCACATTTGATTATGTTCTTTAACCCTTTCCATGTCAAATTTAATTGTCGTTCTTAATCCTGTCGTCTTTTCGTCCCTTTACTGTCAATATAGATTCTGCTTAACCCCTTCATCGGCATATCCCAAGTACATACATTTCAATCGACGCCTGATCAATATCAAAATTGAGGTATATTAACAGCATGCGAATATTGATATAATAATCATAATTTTCTCCACAAATTAGTATTACAATGCAACACTTGCTGACAAATGGTACTATCAAATAGACCGACTAGGCATTGCAGTATTAATCGAGGCCCTCGATATACATGGAGCACTTGTAATTGGTTTTTCTTCGAGCGCTGTGGCGCCGTATCTTAGCCCTTATCCTTCTGATCGCGACTTTACTGACTTTTGCAAAACAGTTGCATCCAGATCAGACGCCGTACGTCTGATCGGGATACAAACTGTTTGACACTCGTCTTTACGTTTCTTTATTTTAAAATGTATAAATCTAGATTTAAAAAATGTTGCAGACGACAATTTCGAAGTAGACGACTTTGCAGCAGGATAAGGGTTGTACAGAGCACAACTCACGTCGAGTTACATTCGTTGAAAATGAATATACAATGGAAAAGACGTTATTTTCCCCCTTTTAACTCTTTCCCACCTAAAAATTCGAACGGACAATTCTAGTTACCAATTAAGTCTAGTCCATTTTCATTTTTTTAAAAATATAATGCTTTTTTTGCCGATGTATTGCAATATTATAAACAGTGCAGACCCTGCTCAAAGGGTTCCTTTAGGAGTTCTCTGATACAGTAGCGAAAGCGTTATCCTTTCCCAATAAACGCGTTTACACTAAAACTATTATTTCCATTGCAAACAGTTTGGAGCAAGATCAGACGCCGGGTAAACCGGCGTCTGATCAGGCTCCAAACTATTTGCCACTCAGAGTTCAATAAATAGTCAGAATTGTCGAAAAGTTATCTTTTTCTACGTTTTAGCACAATGCGTTTGCGTTTCGTTTGCGTTTAAACGGGAAAGAATAACGTTTTCTCCACTGTATTGCTATTTACTGTTTGCATAGGACAAGTGAACTCTTCTCATGACTGTTTGTTAAAATGATGCATTTATGCATGACTAGGGTTCAAAGTGTTCGAGGCAAACGGAGTACAGACACTATATATATAATAAAATGTATAAAAATACATTTTTCTACAACTGTAAGCGATTTATTTTACTCTGAGTGGCAAACATTTTGGACCTGACTAGATGCCGGGTTACTTGTTTGCAATAGACATAAGGGTTTTGACATAAACTCGTTAATTGAGAAATATACTATTTAGCCGACGACGAATACAGCTCAACGTACACTGTACATTACGTTCAAGGTGCCTATCTCTGAATATAAATATTAATTTAATAGATCGCAAGTTAAGACTAAAAGCTAATTGAACACTAGTTTTTCACCACCATCGTCAACAACATAATCTTCATCATTATGTTATCGTCATCATCATCTCCAGCATCTTCACCTTCACCAACAGCAACAGCAATGGGGAAGGATTAATTATTTCCCTTTCAACGTTTGTGTATTTTTGACAATACACAAACACATGGCAAAAACATGTAGAAAATTCAGGGTCTTGAACTTTTTACAAGTTCTGAAATCTGAGTGGCATACAGATTCATCAGACGACCAAGAATTCATATTTTAAGTATGATTGTCTCCACAATAGACATTCCTTTGTTACTATGTTAAAAGATGTCAGTTATATGATTTACTCGTTGCATATTTATAAACCGATGACGCCAAAGCACGTGATAAAGACGTCTGAAGTCTGAAGTCTGAACTATCAACTCTTAAGTGTGAAGCTTAAAGTTGGCAGTCGGAAGTCAACTACGGTATTTCATTTTATCCCTTTCGACGCCAAAGTATTTTTGAGAGATTTACCCCTACACCGTTATTGTGTCGTCTGCTTCATTATTGTTGTCTGCAATATCATTTCAAAGTCAGATTTAAAAAAGTATGACATAAGCAATATCGAAACAAGTTTTAAACAGTTACCCGGCGTCTGATCTAGCTCCAAACTGTTTGCAATGGATATAATAGTTTTAGCGTAAACGCGTTTATTGCGAAAGAATAACGTACAATGGGGGAAGTCGTTGCTCCTATCAACGCGTTTATGCTAAAACAAGTGTCTATTGCAAAAAGCTTGAAGCCTGATCCGACACCGAATAACTCGGCGTTTGATCGGGCTCCGAATTATTTCAATTAATCGTCAATCTTTTTGAAAATCTGTTATGTTCTATATTTCATTGCATTTTGGGTTTAACTGTTTCGTTGAGATGGAATCGCATAAATTATTCACCTTTGTAAGCTTTGTAGAGCGTCACAATGCATTACGATACAAAGTTCATTTATAAATCGTTTCGGCTCGCTACATAAATCATAGCTCACTTTCACAACCAAGATATCTCAATGACGTCATAAAGCGCAATTGCAACCAATTTTGATCCTGATCAGACGCCGCATAATGATCGAAACTGCTTGCCACATGTTTTGAAATTACTCCTTTAATCTAACTTTGAAACGATATTACAGACAACAATATTGAAGCAATTACCAAACTTACATTTTAAAGGTTTAATTAGTTAGTTGAAGTCGTAGATATGTTGTCCTCAACCCGTATTTGTTGTGCCCCCAAAAGGTTGCGTTGTATATGGTATTTTTATCATTCATTGTGTCGTTTGGTGTTCCACTTTATCCAGCATCGACCAACAAGGAACGGTGTCATTTTTAGCAAAAAATGCTCAAAAAGTGATTAACAAACAGTGTACCTGTGGATTATATATTTGCCCTATGCAAACAGTGTATACCTTGATCAGAGGGCTCCTTAGGGAGCCCTGCTGTGATCAGGGTCTGCACTGTTTGTCATTTTGAAATTTAAAGTAAAAATCAACCCTAAGTAGCCAAAATGTACTAGACTAAAATTGAAAAATTGGAGTTGTCCATTAAAAGTGTCAGGGCTGAATGCGTTAGATCAAAAGCCAAAGCCATACGGACCTGCATATGACAAAAGTCACTCCGCCATCACACGATGTACTCATATACTAAATTTGAAATCCCCAGCTAACAGTGTATAGAAAATATGACCAGGACAAACTTTCTCTATTATTGAGGTCAGTGGTTACGGTCAAGGTCACTATGATTTGAAAATGATATGCGACATTGAGTCATCCTAAGATGAACTTTCTCACCAAAGCTGGTTTTCTCAGCTAATGTAGTATAGAAAATATGCCCTGGGCAAGTTTTTATTAATAATTAAGACCAAAGGTTATGGTAAATGTCACAGTTACCCGAAAATGGTATGCGACATTGTGCTATATCAAGATGCATATTAACCCCTTCACTGCCCTACCCCTAGTAGAGTAATTTTTTGCAAACAATTTGGATCCTGATCAGACGCCGCGTAACGCGGCGTCTGATCAGGATCCAAACTGTTTGACACTCGTTTCAATATTTCTTAGGTCAGAAAACCTAAAATTGGATTTTTAGAAATAGAAGCAGACGACAATTGTTTAAATTTGATGACGTCATGGCATAGAAAGGGTTAAATGCGACTTTAATTTTTAGAGCAAATCCTTTCTTTGAATTGATGTTCTTCTTTAATCATTTGGTATAACAAGTGATAAGGTTAGCCACTTCGATAGAATGACGTCGTCTTCTTTAACCATTTGTCGCTTGCTTTTAATCTCTGATTAAATATTTTGGTAAATTTACTAAAATGATATCAAAATGAGTGTCAAACAGTCTGGATCCTGATCAGAAGCCGAGTTTCTCGGCGTCTGATGAGGATCCAGACTGTTTGCAAATAACGGATCAACTCGGGCCAAGACAATAAAGGGGATAATGACAGTATCGCGGATCAATATGAAACATAATCATCGTCCGTGTCCTACGCTTTTGATTTATATATTATATACAATACAGATCTTTGTTCATGTATTATTAATAGACTACTTTGATTGTGCGTTCTTCTGTATCCAACAGTTGTTTCCCAACATAACCCCTTTAGATGTATCCTTACTTTTATTTGTTATGACATCAAAGCTCTGCTGAACCGAATTCTTCACACCTCGAATTCTTCCACTCGTGTGACCAGTGTGTGAAGATTTCGTACGAATATGTCACACAATGGCAGTGTGAGATTTCCGTACCCCCTTTTTAACGACCTGTTGGTACCTACGTATTCTTCACATAACACCTTCCGTTTAACCTTTCTTTATGAAACAAGCTCTAACAACTTAGGCAAATCACTTTCCATAGCCCATAAGATGGTGTATTGCGTCGTTTTGTGGGTTGACACTAGAGAACTAGGGAAAACAAACGTCTTCGGACAGGCGACCTTCTCACGTACTGTCACGACCCGGGATCGAACTCGGGATGCATTGTTAAGAAGCGGGTGCGATAAAACTGTGTTATCTATCCTTTTACATATTGTGAATTAAAGGGAGGTAAATCATATAACTCAGACACACATTGCACAAATACAGACTGGTAGCTAAACAACTCAATAGAATTGCTTCACCACCTGCTATAGTATATACACTGGATGTCCTAACACTCCGAACTGACCAGGGGAATTTGCATCTTACCAATAATAGTCATTCCAGTGTATATAATATAGCTGGTGGTGAAGCAATTCTATTGAGTTGTTTAGCTACCAGTCTGTATTTGTGCAATGTGTGTCTTAGCTAGGCGCTGCTGCCGTATCCGATTGATCAGGGAATGGACTGTATAAGAGTGGTTTACTGCATACATATGAGTTATATGATTTACCATCCTTTTACAGTTTTTACGATTTAATAAAAAGAGATCTTTAACAGCCGACCTAAAAACTTGCATTTCTGCGGAAAATGGCCGCCTAAAAAGAGGCAGTTTCATACATGAATCCAAGAGATTATCCAGAGCCCATGCTGAAACCCTTGGACCTTCAACTGATCCTTTTCATAGGTCAGATCAACCAGAACATTGGCTGCACGACATAACCAACCTACACGTTGAAACTACTGTCCCTGGACTTTCATATGCTGATTGAGAAAATTGGAAGAGATCCCTGACACTAGCCATAATAGTTGTCCACATCTTGGGGAGAAAGGAGATACATGTATGTGTGGCCCCTATCTACCTCGATAAAGACGAAACTAAACGGAAATATGGAGGATCTCAGGAAGACCGCATCCTTCATCGCTGGATCTGGCGTGACCGTGTAGTCTGTGAACCTCAGTAAGTAAGTAAGTAGCCGATCTAAATCCAAAGAATTATCTTTGGATAAGTGCAGTTTTTTTATGTCACAATCAAACTTTAGTCCCGTTGAGCTAATGCTTAGTTCCCGGCTTCCTTTTAGGCATAATAGGCCTTTGACTTACACTTACTTAGCTCCTTACCGTTGTTTGTTCGAATCCCGACCTGAACACTCGGGCTTTTTCATTTGGAGAAGCCTTCCAGCTGGCTATCGGAAAGTCGGTGCTTTTACCCAGCTGCAGATTTTAACTGATACAGTGTATGACGCACATCTGGTTTATTCCCAAAACTGTAATTAACTTTATGTCGAGATATGACTGAAATACTGTAAACATAGTATGAACTCAGAATTCTAGGCCTCGGTTTGATTTCAACGTGGAGTTAAGGCTAGTTTCATCGTCGGTCATCGAAACGACATCGCTTTACGTAAAATCGGTCCCGAGAAAGATTTTGACCAAATATACAAATGTATACAAGCGTGTCGAAGGTCGGGCAAGGCCGTCTCGATCCGGCTTTTGCCTATCCTATATCGGCCGGTGTAATGACGAAAAGTGCCCCCTCCCCTCAGAAGTGTGACCCCGGGATATTTTTCGACAAAGAAAATTAACCTCCCGGTCATTTTACATGTATGAGGACCATTCAATTAACAGTAAGCCTTGCCCTATAAAAAAGAAACAAACAAACAAAGAAGCAAATTGTTTTCTTTATTCCCTCATAGTATTCCTCTTTAATGCTTATGCCAAATTTCAGCCGTGAAATCCATCTGTGAAATGCTTTATTGAAGGCTGATTTGGGTATACTGTTCATATACTGATACTAGTATATGGCAGACCAAATGGCGGTTCTAGTCCAAAATCGGCGTCCCTAGGAAAACTGTTTCATGTTTGGGAATAACCAGAAGTCATACGGGTCCAGGTCTTGACTGTACGGGTGATGGGGAAGCACCTCGGTTCATTTTCTTTACGGAAATGTGGTCAATATTGTGGACTTGAGTGCAGGAACATTGTCATGTAACATATAGGCACCATGCTATCCGAACGTTTTTCGCCTTTTGTGACATTATTTTTTCAATTGTTTCAATACTATGTCCCTTTAAACTTTCCCATTACCAGTTCTACTCCGTGGTATCAGAACTTGTACTGTCTCTCCTCTTGCATTAACGCGAATTGCTACATTATTGTCTGTACACTTTGTGATATTTTAGCAACTGGGTCTCCTCATATCTTTACTTGCCCATATCTTGTTATAATAATCATTTTTAAGTAGGGTCAAAGCTATGTACCTATGTTTCGCCAACTGTATAGATATCTGAAAATGCCCATGAAGTGAAATGTGGGTATTTATTCAGTAGTTTACGGGCATTCTCAACACTGTCTTATATCGCTCATCAGTGGACATATTTTGCTCACATCTAGCAATTACGCTTGACGCCAAGTATATTCTTTAAAATATTGAATAATGATCCAACAGACATCTCAGGTACACTAGCTATCTGCTTTATAGTGATTGGTGTATCATTCAGTAATAAGTCGATGACTTGCTAAACAGTTTTGGAATTAGCAGCAGAATTCGGTTTTCATGGAATTGGTTCGTTTTTGAAGGTCAGATCTCCACTTTTGAACCTCTTCACCCGGCGATTAACGGTAGCATAAGAAACACTATGATTATGATACACAAATGCTTCACAAACTTCGTGTATGTTTTCTTCGAAATCCCAAGTAAGAAACGAGTTTTTGATACAACCACATATTTGAGTTTTAGTTTCATCAACATTGTTCACAGAGTGTCTATGAGTAGGTTCATTTTACACGGCTATTGTTTCAAAACTACCAAACCAATTTCAGTGAAGCTTATTTTATATGATAGAAAAAAAGCTTGAACAAATGCTACCACAAATTCCAACGTGAAAATGGCGCATTTTGACAGAATGGTCAGTGTAGGCTCAATATTAATTGAATGTTCCTCGTATTATGCCAAAGAAAGTCCCAATGACAGATTCCTACGTCACAAATTGTCCTCAGGGGCCGACCTTTAGAAGGGGACACTGTTCGTCTTAACACCGGCGTCCGTCTGGCAATCGAATAACACCGGTTTCCTTTCGGTCTCCCTCAGTATTGCACGTTATTACTGAATGCCCATGATCTGAACTATACGATAAGGCAATCGGTAGTATGGCTCCATGTAAGAAAGTGATCAACATAACAAAGAAGTGAAATCAGCTCGTCTTTGTAAACCTCATTCATATATTGAACCCACGATAACCATTATCGGGCGATGATGGTCGCCCGTATTATAACCAATGCCCGTCCGGTAAATAAGGACTATCGCGCCAGTTCGTTCGATTTTTCAAACCATTCGGTTTTGGTTTTTTTAATTTTGCATGTTGCTGGTACATACCCTGTTGTACAGAAATATGAAATAAAAATAGCGGGTCCCCAACTGGTTCTTTTCTTAATAGCTTGTTTTAGGTATACCCCTAATTATCCTAAGACACGTGCTTTTGATCACAAAATCTCGGAAAACCCCTCTTCAGCTTTGTAATATTCCTTAAATGTTGTTTGTTACGATCCATTGTTTACCGTCACAAAAGACGGTAACACTGGAAAGTTGTTCCCATCTCTGCGCAGTTGCCAGTGATCAAGCGGCAAGAGTAGACCACGAAACTGTCTGGCAAATACACGTATTTATAATAGCAGTGTATAAAGAACTCAGAAACAAATCCTTAATACCTGCTAAATGAACTTATTTGCAAAGTTCATTATTTCTTTTTCTGAACATATTTATTTATTTATTTACTTGCTTGCTTGCTTGCTCGCTCACTTACTCACTCACTCACTCACTTACTCAATTACTCACTTACTTACTTTCTTTTTTTACTTTCTTTCTTTCTTTCTTTTATGGCGCTCTTTTGACACTGGAGTTGTGCGTTCAAAAGCGCTTCACCTGAAATTTGATAAATAAATGTACCTACAAAGCGAGAAAAACAAATAACTACATTTACAATAAACATAAGTTCTGGATTTACATGGGAACAAATTTCGTACAAGGGAAATTCTAAAAATATAATTACCAAGATTACATCACTAGTTTATAAAATCAACTATAAAATTAGTCAAATATTTGAGAGATCAAAATGAGTCAAATATTTATGAGATCAATGGCATTGTTAAAAATAATGATTTAAAGTCATTGCTGCCCCCCAACAATCCCGGGACTTACATTGTCCACAACTAAATTATACGTTCCATCTATAAATTAAGCTGCCCAAGGATTATACCACAGACTTGCAGCCAGCTGGTGTCAAAGAGATCAGAGTCATTAGCCCAGACAGGCGCCAGGTCAACGGTACAACCTCGACACTCCCGTTTAGACCACAGCATCTACAGAAAGAATACAGTTTAGAGGTAGAAGTCATATGTTAAACTTACTCTTTGTATGCTGAGCACGCTTTCTTTCTGAACTAGAAGCCTAATGGCCTTAATGCTCACATGGAGACACTTAAGACCAGGTGAGTTTAAAAAAGAAACCATTTTGGATACAATTAACAACTAAGGAAGTTTCACATTGACAGTTGACGTCAAGACTATGTCATTTAGGTAAAAATTGTATTGGATGGATGCGTTGGGTTTTATGGTACTGCGACACAAATTATGTCATATAGCGCCAATAAATGACAAGGGGTGATGAGATGAGCTGATGAGGATTTCAGGTAGATACTTTCGGCAAATCTAATTGATTGCTAAGCAGCGCATGGGATCAAAACCACGGACCTGCCTTCCATTTAGTTCTTGGCAGAGGGGATAATTTCGGTCTAAAAATCAGAAAACCTTCCCTATGACAATTTAACCCCAAAACCACGACATGGTGTGGCGGTTTCTGGGACGTTTGTATTGATGCCTATGATAGTCTAATATACATGTATACGTTATCAGTCATGTAAGGCTTCGGTCGTGTTTGGTGAAATGATGGTATTGAAAATGTTTATGTATTTATCAGGCAAAGATTAATTGATTGCCCGGGACAAAAATGACAAGGCTCTATTTGTTGAATCTGGTAAAGGGAGATTCTACCAATACATTGTTCCTGAACTTAAAAGAGCAATTTTCTTACATTACAAATACCCCTTAAATTCAGAATGGCATTGGGCAGATGCTCAACTTATAATTTGATGCTCGAAATTGGCAGACATGTGAGTAGGCCATACCAAAATAGAGTATTTCCATTCTTTGACAGGCACGTGATTGAAGACAATTTTTTCCATTTATAATGATAAGCTCCCTGTTGAGAGAATAGGGAAATCAATATATCTTGAACCCTACTAGTTATACACCAACATAGAATTGATATCATCAGCTGTTTACACGGTCGTTAACCTTTCAAAGTTTATATACCATACGCATTCAAACCAAGAACATAGCATATCAATATTTACAATGATTAATATATCAAGACATCAGTCTGTTGTAAGTACTTTAAAGTCTAATATTATACTATATGACATATATCTAATGTGTAATAGTCCGCAGTGGTGTAGCCAACAATCTTTTAATTGACTACATTCTATATATGTCGGCTTTATGCAATAACAAACCAATAATTCATTGCAGCCCCAATAGTGGCCACTACGTATTATAATCAATATTTTGCTACTATAATTTGTTAAGGTTTAATAATATATTGTTTTTCTACGAAGGTAGCTTTGTTGTCGTAGGAAACATGTCCCAGTATTCAGCCTGGCTTTGTAGGAAAACAATTGGTTCAATATATACATATAAATTGTGGTAACTAAACATTTTGATAGTAATACGTAGTTAGTCCCAAGTGAGTGCATGTATGTATATGTACTAACACATATTCAAACGGTTCTGCTTGGGGGTAATGTAAAATTGTAACTATGTCGAATTTTAACCATTTACTCTATAGCCTGTTTCTAGTATTGAATATAAATGACCACTTAAAGCAAGTTGAAAGTAAAGCAGAATGTGCCTTAAGGCACATTCTGCTTTACTTTCAGCTTTAAGTTACCATCTGCTGGAATATATAAAAAAAAATCTAATAATGCATATTCATGACAGTATAAATTGGAACTATTTTCTATAGTGAAGTAATAAATTAAATGTGTTCAAAGGCGCTTCTATGGAGTAAAGGGTTAAGCAAGTCAGTATGTATTATGGTCCGGCAGCCTGAGTTGCTGAAGAATTAAAATTGTCAGTGTCATTGTATATAAAATATCAATAATTAATAGATAAGTTGCTAAATCCATTATTAGTTTTTAAATATATTTAAGTGTGTGTTAAATTGACCTATTGTACCGTTAAAGTATGAATCTCAGAGATAATCATTTCTGCCGTGTTTCTCCAGATCCGGTCCAGTTGAATTAAAGTTTAAGTTTAAAGTATAATTTTACGATAGCCACCATGGCATTCATATTAGATTTCGGAGAAATACGAATGTAACAGCGTTTTGTCATGACAATACACTGATGATTTCTATTTAATATCAACAAAGTCGATCAAGTTTTTTTTGCGTTTCAGTTTAAATAGCTTTTCAAGATTTCAACCATTGCTGCCATGTTGGAAATTGGGTCAAAATTAAATTAATATTTTATTCAAAACTTAATAACATTTTGCCAGGACTATGCACTGATTATTTCTATTAGGTTTCAACAAAATCGGCCCGTTGAAATATTGGTTTATGATTACGTAATATATCATAAGATAGTCGCCATGACAACCATGTTGTTTTTTGGATCAAAATGAAAGTCACATTTGTTCAGCAACATGCAATGATTATTGTTACTTAATTTCAACAAAATCGGTCAAATAGTTTTTGAGTTCAAGTTTAACATATGATTTTAATATGGCTCAACATGAAAGTAACATTGATACAGATATATGCAACGGTTATCAAAAATATTGGTCCGGTTACTCCGGTACACTTTGAGGGTTAGTTTAAATATATATTTTCAATATGGCCACCATGAAAGTAATAACGCTTGACCATGGCCATCCAATGATCTGTTCTACGAAGTTTCAATAAAATCGATCCTGTAGAATTTGAGATTTGGTTCAAAACATATTTTAAAGATGGCAGACATGATGGCCATATAAGATTTCAGATGAGCATGAAAATGAAATGGTTTGATCAGAATTTCAGACTGATCATTTATACCAAGATTTAACAAAACTGGTCCTGCAGAATATGGGTTTAAGTTTAAATTAAAAAAATAAACGCACGACGGACATAACCAGCTGAAAATAGCTCACATGATAGCTTAACCCCTTCACTGCCATGAAGTCATCAATTTTAAACAATTGTCGTCTGCTTTTATTTCTAAATTTAAATATTTAGTTATTTTGACTTATGAAACATTGAAATGATTGTAAAACCGTTTGTATCCTGATCAGACGCCGCGTAACGCGGCGTCTGATCAGGATCCAAACTGTTTACAAATTACTAGTGTATTCGGGATAAGGCAGTGAAGGGGTTTAAAAGAAACCTTATATACTTTTTACAAAGTAACAGCTTTCAGAAATAACTTTGGGTTCAATAATCTGAATGACAAACCATTTGCATTCGGATGAGATTGGTAAATTTTACTCGGCACCTCATCCGGAACCAATTTGTTAGCAAATTGCCATTACTAGGTATCCGCATAAAGAATGAGAGGGTTTAAGCTAGCTCAGGTTAACGATGATCAATTAGCTAATAGGAGGCGGATCGACTTATTTTTAGATTACCAATCAAGTGTTATCGACCTGAGCAACTTGTCCCTGTTTGTCACATGGATAGAAACAGACAGAGCGCGGTGGGTTGGGTAAGCGGCTGGTGACGTTTTTGTTTTGGCATGATAAGCTATCGGTATACCCTATGATTTACAGTCTAGAGAGAAAAACGCAATATGGAAAGGTACGCTTTTAAAATTTATAAATTAATTTACTTGCATAGATTCTATGGAGACAACGTTATGTTATTAAATCACGCTTAACCCCTTCACTGCAATGACGTTATCGATTTGAAACAATTGTCGCCTGCTTTAACTTTTTTTAAATTTAAATTTTCAGTCATAGGGTAATATCAATTATTTCTTAACTGTATTACATTTGGTAGTTTGATCTAAGAAATATTACAAAAAGTGTCAAACAGTTTGAATCCTGATCAGCCGTCGCGTTATACGGCGTCTGAACAGGATCCAAACTGTTTTCAAATAACCATTATACTCGAAGTGCAGTAATGAAGGAATTAAACGAAACGTTAGACACACTTACAGTAGAGAATCTGTTATTCTTTCCCGTTTAAACGCAAACGTACGCAAACGCAAAGCACTAAAACGTAGAAAATAACAACTTTTGGACAATTCTGATATTTCATGTTTATCTGATCTGGCTCCAAACTGTTTGCACTGCAAATAATAGTTTTAGCGTAAACGCGTTTATTGGGAAAGAATAACAGATTCTCCACTGTAACTCATTATCCCCTAAAACTTCCAATGGACAATGGACAATTCAAGTTTACAATAAAGGCTGGTCCATTTTAAACTATATAGGGACGTTTTTTGATAATATATTGCAAAATGACAATCAGTGAAGTCCCTGATTAGAGGGCTCCTCCAGGAACCCTCTAATCAGGGACTTCACTGTTTGCATGAGACCAGTGTTCTCTAAATAGGTACACTTTTGGTAAATGACGCATGTATGCGTCACTAGGGCTCAATGAGTTAATGCAATCCAATAGAGAAAATGACAGCTTCTCGAAAATGTTTACAATTCATTTAAATCTGAGTAGCAAACAGTCTTGAGCTTAGTCAGACCCCGAGTTACTTGTCGAGTTACCCGGCGTCTGATATGACTCCAGACTGTAGGCAATGACAATAATAGTTTGAGAATAATAAGGCTTTAAATTATAGCACGCCGATTAAACCAAATCAACACCATTCATTTTATACAATTGAATATATTGCGTTTGAGCCCAAACCGTTCGTCATTCAGATGTAAACAAATAGTCAATATTTTCAAAAACTGTTCATTCATATATTTATTTCATAGCTCTTGCGGTAACATTTATTTCTATATGATTTCCAACGAGAACAAATAGTATGTTTGTAGGGTTTAAGAAAAGATGTTTTTCAAATCGTCAAAATGATAAATATCCATATATCATATGTTGTTGGCATATACAGTGGAGAAAACGTTATTCTTTCCCAATAAACGCGTTTACGCTAAATCTATTAATTCTCATGCAAACCGTTTGGAGCCAGATCAGACGCCGGGTAACCCGGCGTCTGATCAGGCTCCAAACTGTTTGTCGTCCAGGTTAAAATAAACATTAAGAGTTGTCGAAAAGTTGTTCTTTTCTACGTTTTAGTGCTTTGCGTTTGCGTTTCGTTTGCGTTTAAACGGGAAAGAATAACAGATTATCCACTGTATGCCTTAATATACTACTCAAGGTTTGGTAACTACCAAGGCTTAAACCACCATATGTATCAATGCATTGACCCTATCACTTTCTCATCGCTCATCTTCCACATTTATGTTCGATTCCTTCCAAATTTGGAGAGGGGTCATATTACAGATTCTGTAGGCGAAACCCGAGGTAATTATCAATATGTGAAATTTCTGAGATTTCACCAAATTTTTCAAATCCATTAAGATCTACATTTTAATGTTCTTAGAGGTGTTATCTGATGGTAAAAGCAATGTTTTACCTTTCGAAGTTCAATTCTACACAATATTGACTTGTACAGCATACTCCTTCACTCAAAAACTGTTGCAGATTTCTGTGAAAAAAGGGATATTCTATCCTTTTTACCGATGCACCTGCATTGAAACTTACATGTGTAAGTAACATTAGAACCTGTAGAATGGGCCTCTAGCTACAAAAATTGAACAAAATTGTGGAAAGTCAAAAAGTAAGAACGTTTACCTTTTGTGCTCAGCAAACTTTGAGTAGTATATGTTGTGTTCAGACAAGAACGCATATGGTAAGAGCAACTTAAAAAATTGATATTTCAAGTCCCCTTACGTTTAAGTGAAGTGTTATTTTAAACATTTTATCCATCTGTAACACTACGACAAAATTATAAACTTAGTTATAGTTGGACACGAAGCTAGGGTCCGTCTTACGAAACGTCGTACGACAAAAATGGTCGTAAGTCAAAACTTTAAAATACATATAATTTCTGATTTCTCCATCTCATTCTGTTTTGTTACATCTCTTTGGAATTGTCTTGAAAAAAAACATTCAAAAGAGATGTCACAATACATGATTAGATAGAGAAATAAATAATAATTGTGAGTTTTAGAATCTGACTTACGACAATGTTCGTAAGACAGGCCTCTGGTTCGCATGTATCGCATAAACTGGCCTCGCTGATATTTATAGACATGACCATTAAATATTACTTTTTACCAATATCTGACTATTTTTGTAGTTTAACTCTTTCGTTGCAAAGTTGTATCGTCTGCTTTAACTTTCTTACCGCCAAAATAGCGTCTGTATTAATAGTGTGGTCTGCAATATTTTCAAAGTCAGATTTCGACCTGTTTCCACTGAAGAAATGTCGAAACGAGTGTAAAACAGTTTGAATCTTGATCAGACGCCGCGTAACGCGTCCTCTGATCAGGATCCAAACTATTTTCAAAGTAGCATTTTGGAGACGTTGGCAGTGAAATGGTTAACTCTCATACAGTGGAGAAAACGTTATTCTTTCCCAATAAACGCGTTTACGCTAAAACTATTATTTTCACTGCAAACAGTTTGGAGCCAGATCAGACGCCGGGTAACCCGGCGTCTGATCAGGCTCCAAACTGTTTGCCACCAAGATAAAGATGAATTATCAGAATTGTCAAAAAGTTGTACCTTTCTACGTTTTAGTGCTTTGCGTTTGCGTAAGTTTGCGTTTAAACGGGAATAAATAACAGATTCTCCACTGTAGCCCCTCCACAAGTTTTTCAAAAAAGAAAGTTAGCCGTCTAATCTATTGTTCTGCCTCGTGTTGTGTAAACTTAGTTCTTTATCAGATGATGGATTAGTAAATACATTTATGCGTTTCGTGTGTGATATACAGTGAAACCCCTATAACCGGGACATGTGTGGTGACAACATAAATGTCCGGTTTAGATGTGTTTTAACACTTATATTGTTTTCAGTATGGAAGATAGCTGATCACTTAAAGCATGTTGCCTTAAGGCGCATTCTGCTTTACCTATAACCTGCTTTAAGTTGTCATTTGCTAAAGAATATAGAAAATATGAGTAAAAAGGCATATTATGGTGTAATAGGTAAAAATAAAGGAGGTTTGGAAACGGGACCAACGTTTTTGTCCGGTTTAGAGAGCATTCCGGTATTTAGAGGTTCTGGTTAAGAGGGGTTTCACTCCTCTTGCTCTAGTTCTCTATTATAATGTTTAACTTTTTCTTCGCCATAATATCATATGCTTAAAGCGCCTAGCGTAATCGTGATATTCTATCCTGAACTATTGACATACCCTCTTGGGCAGAAAATATCTATTTTTATACAACACTATGTTTTATTCAGCAAGTGTTTGCATATGTCACAGTGGTCGAGCTTGGCTGTAACGAGATTAATAAGTACATCCTCCAAAATCAATTTTTATTAACGCTATTAAATAATTGGAGATATTGTCCGCCCATCACCTAGCAAGAGGAGCGTAACGACCATTGGTGGTACGGTATAAAACGTAACAAGAATACAAATATCGATACTTATTTAACAAACAAAATAAAATACTCCACAAAAGTAGATATAAGCAAATAGTGTAGAATTGATGAGACGCCGCAAATTGCGGTGTCTTATCAGGGTCTTCACTGTTTACCATTTCATATGAGCTGGTCTGCTGCACGGACAAATAGTGCAATGTCTTTAGATTAACCTTGTAATGTATAATGATGTTATACATAGAGAGATTACATTTTTAGTTTTAAAAATGCCAATAATTATTGGTATTTTATTAAGTAGTCTCTTATTGCAAAATTATCTATAGAAAACTGCAGACTCGAACAAGGTACAAACAACACAGATCTTGACTAAATACGTATTGGCAAGCTAAATTATCAGAAGTGTCAAAATGTTGTACTTTTCTATGTTTTATTGCGATGCGTTTGCGATTCGTTTGTGTTTAATCAGGAAAGAATAACGTTTTCTCCACTGTATTCAGTATTGACAATGCCAAACTTGGTACGCTAAAAGAGAATAGTGCATAACTGCTCATTAATTATCATTTAAAAAGTAATATGATACAAGCATTGGCGAGCGTTATATTTGTTTTAGTTAAAGAGTTATAAGTAATGATCACGAATTTGAGATTCTATTTATTTTATAAATATTTATTTTATATACTTGTTTAGTTACTTTAAGTCGTAGTTTGTAGTAGCCCGCCATATACATTTTCCCACCAAAACATGACGTTGTTTATGGTAACGTCATCACAAACGGCGTCGTTTGGTGTCTCGTTTCCTGCAATGCTTGTGGATAAAAAGGTTGGGCCGCAGCCTTAAATCGATATTTCGCTATTGAAATATTAAAAAATATTGAATGGCTTTATTACACTACCAGAGGCGGTTTTATGTGATAATTGTTTTACGCCGTTCGTTGTGTTTGACTATAAAACCACTGAAGCAATGTAGTTATTTTTGTATTTCAGAACAAAATGCTGAGCCTTTACCAGGAGAGTCTGTTGCTTCTTGTTGTTACTGTAATCCAGGGTAAGTTGATAGAACTCATCCTCCAAACCATGGCAACACACACATTTACAATATCGTTAAACAAACAAGTAACAATGAGTATATAACATTATTTAAACTCGCTTGAGCATATCGTCTACTTAAGAGGACATTGACAAATAGTGTAGCCCTGATGCGATTCTGTATATGCTGCATACGACGTCTCTCGATCTATAGACAAACACTAAAGTATCTTTAAATCACAATTATTTTCTTCCATCAAGCGTACGGGAAAGTTTATTGCAACTTTCAGACATATGAAAACACTTTATGATGGTTTTGTATTGAAGAGCTATTTAAGATGAATGAAAAAATAGAAAATGTGTACATTTTGGTGAACAACAGTTGGCTCCATGGCCATGTAAAATTTACCCCACTTCCTCTTATTTTGTCCTTTTCAAACAGCCCGCTTCAATAAATTCCCTTTAAAATGAAAACAAATATGATAATTTGGTTTTGTGTTATTTATGTTCTATCTATGGTAGTATTTCTTCATAAAAAACTAATTTAAGAAAAAACAGGCACCAAATGTGAAATTTATAAAGCTCTAAATATCATCGATATGGTACTTTTTTGTAAAATTTGTAAGGGGAGATAGCTCTTTTTACTTTAATAACTCAAAATTGTCAACACTGACCTTTCAATTTCTTTTCATATTTTGAACTGCCTTAGCATTGACTTTCATTTGGTAAAATATAAGAAAAAGTTTAATACTAGAACTATTTCATTTTCAAACTTTTTTACTTTTTGTTTTATAAAATAAAAAACCTAATAAAATCATGCCCTATAAAAAGCATATTTTTAATATTCGAGGATCCATATTGTTCAAACCTAGTGCCTGCTTTGTCTAAATTTGGTTTCTATATGTGAAAATACCACCATAGACATGAAATAAATAATGAAAACCCAAATTACCATGTTTCTTTTGTTTTGAAATAGATTTTACTGAAGCTTGTACTGTGAATGGGTAAAATTCGAGAGAAAAAGTCTAAATTTGACATACCTTTTTCAAATCGCTGTAGCTCAAAAAAAGGACACCACCATATATATTTATTTCCATTTTTTCATTCATCATGAATAGTTCTTCCAAAAACAACAATGGTAGAAAAAAAGTTTGATACTTTGAAAAAATCGCTTATGGGTTGGATACACCCTTAAGGCGCATTCTGCTTTATTTTCAAACTACATTAAGTGGTCACCTATCTTCTTAACTAGCAACTGGCTATGGGGTAATGGGTTAATGGATGACAGACAGTTGAGAGCCTCATCTTACACAGAGATATATTCGGCGTTTGATCTGGATCCAACTTGTTTTGCAATGCTCACATGTTTTAGTATACTCGCGTGTATTGCAGAATGAATAATGTCTTCCCTTCAGTATTCTGCATCCTATGTGTATTTACAGTGGAGAATCTGTTATTCTTTCCCGTTTAAACGCAAACGTACGCAAACGCAAAGCACTAAAACGTAGAAAAGAACAACTTTTAGACAATTCTGATAATTCATGTTTATCTTGGTGGCAAACAGTTTGGAGCCTGATCAGACGCCGGGTTACCCGGCGTCTGATCTGGCTCCAAACTGTTTGCACTACAAATAATAGTTTTAGCGTAAACGCGTTTATTGGGAAAGAATAACAGATTCTCCACTGTAGATGGTTTGCAAATACATGTACTATTAATTTCTCCACTAACGTCCTCAGACTTATCACTTTCACGGCAATGACGTCATCAGTTTTAAACACTTGTCGTCTGCTTTATTTCTCAATTTTAAAGTCCATGTTCTTTGACTTATAAAATATGGAAATACGTGTCAAACAATTTGCAAACAACCATTGTACTCGGGGTAAAGCAGTAAAGAGGTAAACGAAGCGCAGTAAATGTATTTCAATCTCGGCAACTGGTCATGTTCAACTCTGTTCATAATACAGCGTTCCCTCTCTACGACATCCAATGGGAGACAAATATTGGGTGTGTTATTCGTAAGGGTGTCGTTAAAGGGCGGATACATGTAATTGGCTGACATTTGCGAACAGCTTGAATCCAGATCAGACGCCGCATTACGCGGCGTCTGATCTTGATCCAAGCTGTTTGTCACTCGTCATTAGATTTATTCTATGAAAACATCCACTTATATATAATTTTGAGAACAGCAGCAGACGACAATTTTAAGCAGACGATATTGCAGCAGTAAAAACGTTAGACATAACTGACCTGTTTAGGGAATCGCGGCATGGGTCGTTGTAAGGAGGGGTCGTTGTTGGAATGGCCGTTGTAGGGAGGGAACACTGTATTCAGAGAGCTACAGACATGCAATGGAAATCATACAAAACTCTTGACTCACTGATCCCTGGACAACGCCGATATCTTTTTTAATCTAATCCATTTATGGGTATTTTAATGATGTGTTTCAAATGACAAAAAAATGTAGATCCTGCTCAGAGGGCTACCATAGGAATTCTCTGGTCAGAGACTGGACAAGTTACTCTTCAGATTACACTGTTTGCACAGGATGCGTTCACGCGTCATTAGTTGGTCGATGCGTTAAGTTTATATTACACATAGTCTATAGTTAATACTTATCACACCAGAAGGCTATTATGACAAAATATCGATGATGATGTTTATGGGTTACGATTTAAAGTGCATCACTAAAAGGTTGCTTTTTGCTGGGTGAATAAATAGGCCACTGGTAAGCGTGTATTGATTTGAATATATAAACTGCGTCTGATAAAACAGACTTATTATCCGTTGCAAAATAGCGTCGAAGACCAAACCTAGCCATCATCCCAGATTAAGCACCTGGGGCCCGTTTTACTAAACTACTTACGCAAAATTTTTGCGTAAGTCAAAATTTTAAATTTTAATTTATATTTTTTATTATCACTTGCTACAACCAGCAAATAGCCAGATCAGAGGACGCGCTTTTAGCGCGTCCTCTGATCTGGCTATGTGCTGTATGCAAACGTTTATGATCGAAAAATAAGAGTAAAACGATTTTGACTTACGCAAAAATTTTGCATAAGTAGTTTAGTAAAACGGGCCCCTGGGTCCAAGGTTATGCAACTCTCATTTTGTTATGTTCAGGCAACAGCTTAATTTCTTCTCGCACAAATTTGATTGAGTGTGAAGCTTAAAGTATGTGCTCCAATTATGCAAAATTTTATAATTGTGAAACATAAATTGAAAACATTGTATAAGTTTGCTCCCAATATTTCAAAATATTAATTCTTTGTTTTAGCAGTGTAGTCATTCTAAGCACTTTGCTAGAACTCAAAGTCCTTTTAACCTTGGGAACTGACTTGGAAACTTCGATTGCTTTGTCTCCTTAACTCATTGATTTACCAAAAATGTACCTGTGGAGAGTACATTTGTCCTGTGCAAACAGGAAAGTCTCTGATCAGAGGGCTCCTGCGGGAGCCCTCTGATCAGGGACTTCACTGTTTGTCATTTTGCAATTTATTACAAACAACAACCCTAAATAGTATAAAATGGAACAGTCTTTATTGCAAACTGGACTTGTCTATTGGAAGTTTCGGGGGATAATGAGTTAAATTAGTAACTGAATATTTCCTGCTAAGAACCAGTGGTATACGCCCAAGGATGTAACGTTTTAAATCTCACACTGAGAACATTTTATAACCTGGTCTTTGAAATGATATTGCAAAATTTCAAAGCAGGCTGTTTGCAGTAGCAGCAAGTATTTCTGGAAAAACATCTACCGGTATTATGCATGTACAATCGGGAAAGTGTCAAACAGTGTTGATCCTGACCATTCGCCGCGTCAAAGACGCGGCGACTGGCCAGGATCTACGCTGTTTGCAATGCTATAGGTTATGTTTCCCTTTTTTACGCGGCGACTGGTCAGGATCGACTCCGTTTGCAATACAATTAGTTATGATTTCTTACGACACATTTCATATATAATATCTTTTTAGCTCTTTTATCGACTGTTTGTTCTTGTAGCCACATCATCGCTGTTTGAAATTCAATAAGCCTTGTTTTTTCTCTCATGTCAATGCTCATATATGATAGTAAATGAATGGCTCTTTTTTATATAGTATCGACTACACATTCTTGTAGACACGTCATAGCTGGTTGCTATTCAATAGGCCTTGTTTTTCTTTCTTGCCAATGCTCTTATATGATAGTAACTAGTTGGCTCTTTTCTTCTTTGGCATTGATTGCATGTCCTTGCATGCACATCATCGCTGTTTGCAATGCAATAAACTTTGTTTTCCTCACAAAACAGTTTATATAAAATACAGTCGAACCTCGATATCTCGAACTCGCTTAATTCGAACTATCCGATTTGTAGACACATGAATTGCATTATTCATGTTCGGTTCAGAGGAACATATCCGTATTTCAAAGTTAAAACGTGGCTTAGCCACGTTTTAACTTTGAAATACGGATATGTTTGACCTAACCGAGTTCGAAATATCGAAGTTCGACTGTAGTTTCTATTTGGCTCTTTTTCATTTCGAATCGATCGCATGTCCTTGCAGTCACGTCATCGCTGACACCTATTAGCAAAAAGGTTGAGCTTACCTTATATACAGATGCACACAACTGGAACGAGGGTCAAGCAATCTGCGAAAGTATTGGTGGTAATCTATACAGCCTGGATTTAGCAGAGAAAGGAGTTGTACTGGTATACTACATGGACAGCAGTGCGTGGCCGTAAGATATTTTCTCTTTGTTCAGTAACATACTTTAAGTGACTGGCCGTAAGCCATTTTCTTTTTGTACAGTAACATACAGTGATTGGCCGCAATTCATTTTATCTTGGGATTATTCCTTCTCAGGAAATACGTTTATGCTAAAACTATAATATTATGTCCATTGCAAAAATAATTGCGCCAGATCAGACGCTGTATGTTCGAGAAAACCGACTTCGAGATATCGAAGTTCGACTATAGTTAACTTACACTAAAATTAGAGATGCGCACATTCCCATCAGCGTGACATTCACTATAGACTTATTGCCAATTGTACACCTTGTCCTATGCAAACAGTGTAGACCCAGATCATAGGGCTCATGCAATAGCCCTCTTATCATGGTGTGCACTGTTTGCTATTTTGCGTTGTTTTAAAAATAATTAAAAAAAAATACATAGTAAAATATGGTCTTAACTTTATTGGAGAATGGAAATATCCATTTTAAGTTTCATGTGTCAATGAGATGAAGAAAATTGGTCAAAGTTAAACCTGTATTAAGCGACCAATCAATAATTACGCACTGTGATTTAGTTTGTGATTTAGTTTGTTGAATGAAAGGCAAAAGTAATCCGTAGGATCTTTCTCCTTTCAGTTTGTCCTGCATTAAACTGATACCTTTATATAAATCTGTCAACGAGCTGTACTTTATGAGGTCGCTTAAACCATTTTTGCCTAGCGTCCTATAACAGGGACATAGACAAATAGTGTAGACTCCGATCAATCGCCGCATAATGCGTCTGACCATAGTATCCACTGTTTGCTAACATGAATTTCAATATAAAACAAAACAAAGATCAAAATTTAGACTGAGCACCCCATATATAAATGTGTACAAGTCCACTTATATACATGTTGAACCCTTTCACCACCGGAGTCGCCTAAAGTCGAATTTGCAAACATTTTTAATCCTGATCAGACGCGTCACGCGGCGTCTGATCAGGATCAAAACTGTTTGACACTCGTTTCCCATGTCATACTCCCTGAAATCTAACTTTGAAATGATATTGCAGACAACCATATTGAAGCAGACGACACAATAACGGAGTTGGGGTAAAAAAAACTCAAAAATAATTTGGCGCCGAAAGGGTTAAGCAAAGAAGATCCACTAGACGCAAATTGGTTAACTTGGAACTTTTTTATTACAGTGGCAACAGCGATGTTTATGTGGGTCTGCACTACCCAGCAGGGGAGAGCGGCTCCAAGTACGGTTGGATAGACAGTTGTGTGTCACTGTCAGAAGCAGGTTATTCGTACTGGAAAACTAATGAGCCCAAAAATACAGCCACGAGCAGATGTGTTGTGGCTGACAAGAATTGGCAATATTGGAAGTCGACCAGTTGCACTGACGATGGAATCTTTCTCTGCGAGAAGAAAACTGGTACGTTCGTTGGTTACAGTGGAGAAAGCGTTATTCTTTCCCGCTTAAACGCAAATGAAACGAAAACGCAAAACACTAAAATGTAGAAAAAGACAACAATTTGACAATTCTGACGTTTCATTTTTATCAGAGTGGAAAGCAGCTTGGAACCTGATCAGACGCCGGGTTACCCGGCGTCTGATCTGGCTCCAAACTGTTTTTAATGGAAATAATAGTTTTAGCGTAAACGCGTTTATTGGGAAAGAATAACGTTTTCTCCACTGTACATGTGGAATTTACCCTGGAAAACACGTTATTCTTTACCGTTTAAACGCAAACGCAACAAAAAATGACAACTATTAGACAACTCTTACTAGATGTATTTACAGTAAAACCTCGCTATTACGACCACTAAAACGAAGGCTAATTGAGTGTATAATAGACAGGTGACAGCTTAAAGCAAGGTTACAGTGAAACAGAAAGCTCCTATAGGAGCAATATATAAATTATTAACATAATTTAGTGGTCGTAATAGCGAGGTTTTACTGTATTTTAATCTTTCTGGCAAACAGTTTAGAGCCAGATCAGCCATTGGGTTACCCTATGTCTCATCTAGCTCAAAACTGTTTGCATTGGAATTAATAGATTTTTCTAGTGTAAATGCGTTTATTGGGAAATAATGAGGTCTTCTCCACTGTATGATTACACATGGAATATGTATAGGACAAAGAACACCAAATAGACATCACCGTATACAGTGTTCCCTCCCTACAACGGCCCTCCCAAAAACGATCCCTCCTCACAACGATCAGTTCCCTAAACAGGACAGTTATGTCTAAATGTGATCGCCGTTTTGGGGGACTGTCTTTTATATGTTTATTCATGTTTTATTTCAGATCTAATTGTAGTTATTTTGTCTTTTCACGATTTATAGGTACATATGTGTTATTTCATGTAAAGCGCTTTTGAACGCACAATCCCTGTGTGAAAAGAGCGCTATATAAATCTGGTATAATAATAATAATAATAATGTCTAACGCTGTAACTGCTGCAATATCGTCTGCTTAAAATTGTCATCTGCTGTTTTTCTCAAAGTTTCATAATGGACATTTTAACAGAAAATAGATAAATGGCGAATGACAAACAGCTTGAATCCATATCAGACGCCGCGTTACGATGTTTATTAATGTTTCGATATATCGGATAATTCGAGTGAAACGAGTTCGAGATATCGAAGTTCGACTGTAAAAAGATTTTGGTCTTAGAAATATCGCCGCTAGTGTCAAACACTTTTGATCACACGCCACGTAAGATCAAACACACGCGCAGTGTCAAATTACAGGTTCTAGATATATTTGATGAGTTATCAACCCTAAAGTGACATGACGTCATCAATTTTAAACATTTGTCGTCTGTTCTCATTTTTTAAATTTAAATTTTAGGTATTTTGACTTAAGAAATATTTAAATGAGGATAAAACGTTCGATTCTGATCAGACGTCGCGGTACGCGACTTATGATTAGGATCCAATCTGTTCGCAAATAAGCATTGAACTCGTGGAAAGGCAGTGAAGGGACTAGATTACATTGTAATAAAGTAAGCAATATTTACAGTAGATATATATAAATAATCGATTACCGCTTGAAAAGGGTGCTCAATTATCGATAGTTAAAGCATGGCTCGATTCCAATCACTACATATATGTATTACAAAAGCGGAGATTCTGAAGACCTTCTTTTCCGTAAAATGAAACAAAACACAATGCACTCATACTTTACAGAATTATGTCAATTTCTTGAATATGTTAATTGAGTAGCAAACATTTTGGAGTCTGGCTCCGAGGTTATAAAGCTTTTGACTTGAGTCTAAACTCGTTCCCAAGCATTTGATTGGTCAGATTTGAGCCTCGGCTCAAATCTGACCAATCAAATGCTTGGGAACACACTCAGACTCAATTAAAACGCTTTATAACCTCGGAGCCTGACACACATCGTGTGTAGCATGAACGCGTTTATTTGGAAAGAATAACGTCTTATTTACTGTAATAAAAATACTATTACCTCATGGTATGTTTATAGTTTTAAAAACAGGTGGCCAATTAAAGCATGATGAAAGTAAGAGCGAATGCCCCTTAACGCGCTGTCTACTTTACTTTCAGCCAGCTTTAAGCTAGCATCTGCTTTGATGTTGAGAATATTTCTTATGGTAAAAATTATATTCATAACTTTGTCCGTAACAGTCACAGTGCGTCGATGCTCCAGAGGGGCCTTGCACTTAATAGCAAGAAGAAGAAGAAAGTGGAATAGATCTACTTCCTTATGTAGCGGATTAAATAAAAGGCGCAATAAGTTAACCCATTTGTGCCCCTGACTTAGGCAAACAGTGTAGATTCTGATCAGACGCCGCATTATGCGGCGTCTGTTCAAAGTCTACACTGTTTGCTGATAGGAATTTCAATATAAAACAAAATGAAAATTTTGACAAGGCATCCCTTTGATAAAAAAAATGTACTTATTCAATATATAAACATGGAAGAATCCACTAGGTATAAATGAGTTAAACTAATTTGTCCTTTTTACAGATCCCTGCACATTCCGACCCTCAAACGAAAAACCTGTCACTAGCGGCTCGTACGAGACCTTAACTACCACAGCAGCCAATATGGCTGGCTGCCAGACAAACTGTCTTACACAAACACAAAACAACAAGAACTGTTGGGCGGCTAGTTGGACCAACATAGCTTCAAACAATTGTGATCTTCACTTTACCGACGATCCGTTTTTCTTTGTCTCGCCCAATGTCGTAGCCGACGGAACAGAGAGGCTCATGGTTAAAGAGTGTTACAGTTGTGAGTATGTAAATGGGGAAATCGTGAATCTAACACCACCATTAGTGTCAGATAAGGATATCCCACCCGAGGTTTGAAGGTATTTTAGAAACACGAGGCTTCGCCGAGTGTTCTAAAATATCTTCATACCGAGGATGTTATCCATCTGACACTCAACTGTGGTGTAATATTTATTTTCTCACACTAGTTTCAACAACTTAATATATTAACACATGTGTCCGAGAGATGATAAAACGTTATTATTTCACGTTAAATCCTTTCCGCTGTAACCATTTTCCAGTGTATAACCATTTCACTCTCAATGACGTCATAAAGCTCATTTGCAAACAATTTTGATCCTGATCAGACACCGCGTAACGCGCCGTCTGACCAGGATCAAATTTATTTGCCACTCGTTTTGAAATTACGTCAGTTATACTGCCTTAAATCTAACTTTCAAAGGATATTTCAGACAATAATATTGAAGCAGAAGACAATATGGCGGTGCCGGGATAAAAATCTCACGATAAATTTGATCATGAAAGGGTTAATGTAAGGGATCGATTAAAGCAGATTGAAAGAAAAGCAGAAAGTTCCTGGTTCACGTTTAGGCTTCTTTAAGCTTCCATCTGCCAGTTAGCAGGAAAAATAAAAATCATCTGTAGCTCTTTAACAGGTCATGGTAAAATCATGAATATATCTATACGAGACATAAATATATGTGGTAAAGGCGTTTCTATGCGGGATAGGGTTTAGAAAATAAGACTACGGTTGATTCTTGACGATTGAATGACATTACTTTTGAAGCCTTTCAGATGCCGAGTTACTCGACGTCTGATCTTGCTCCAAATTGGTTGCTATTGACATGCGATTTTTGTAATAAACGCACGTATTGGGGTAAATAACGTTTTCTTTCCACTGTAGACATAATCAATGGACGATTGATAGCCCTTTCACTGCCTTCCCTCGAGTACACTAGTTGTTTGCAAACATGTTGGAACCGGATCAGACTCCGCGAATCGCTGTGTCTGATCAGGTTCTTAACTATTTGGCATACACTTCTGTATTTATTTAGTCAAAATGCCTCAATTTTATACAGTGGAGAATCTGTTATTCTTTCCCAATAAACGCGTTTACGCTAAAACTATTATTTGCAGTGCAAACAGTTTGGAGCCAGATCAGACGCCGGGTAACCCGGCGTCTGATCAGGCTCCAAACTGTTTGCCACCAAGATAAGCAAACATTATCAGAAATGTCCAAAAGTTGTTCTTTTCTACGTTTTAGTGCTTTGCGTTTGCGTACGTTTGCGTTTAAACGGGAAAGAATAACAGA
Source organism: Gari tellinella (assembly GCA_922989275.2). Lineage (NCBI taxonomy): Eukaryota > Metazoa > Mollusca > Bivalvia > Cardiida > Psammobiidae > Gari > Gari tellinella. Next base: position 57,709,635 of record OV277866.1, read on the forward strand.
TTCTCCACTGTAAATAAAAGCAGAAGACAATTGTTTACGTTGATGACGTCGCGGCAGGGAAAGGGTTAAATTACTTGCATCTCAGGATTTTAAAATTGCTGCTAAACCTCTCTTTCTCTCTGCTTGAATTATTTCTCGTGTTGGTCGAATTTGGTGTTATGAGGATTTACTATATTTTGATGGATATTTAAATGTGTGGTAATATTCATTTCTTACATAGTCTAAACTTTTCAATTTCACACACAAAAAAGGGAAAGCAATACCTGGTAGCTTTCGTCCGAGTACTTCGGACTTCGTCAGCCAACTGTTCTGTTGTAAGCAAGGACTCGCCATGACATTATGTTCCTCTTGAATCAGTGACTATTCTTGACAGAGAACCCTAATGGTTTGAACGGAGGATGAAATAATCTATCTACATAAGAGCTCACAAACCAGCCCTAAACAGGGACGGGGCCGGTACAATCTTCTGCACATCTGGGACTCAACATTAACATCGCTCACGAATGCCTCGAGCGGTGTTAATCCCCAATGAGATGTCAGAACAGTTGGCTGACGAAATCCGAAGTACCCGGACTAAGCTACCAGGTATTGCTTTCTACATTTTGTGTGTGAAATTGAAAAGTTTAGACTTTGTAAGAAAGGATTTACTATACTTTCAAAGTATAAAACTAAGTTTTCATTTGTCACCAGTTTCTGTTGAAACCTCAGCGAGTACTACAAGTCAAAGCAGCATCGATCCAGTGGAAGGATGTCCCGTCTTTGATACCACAACTACAACGACCACAACTACTCCGACAACAACAACGACCACGACAACTACCCCCACCACTACCTCTACTTCTACCACTTCAACTACTACGTCAACTACAACTACCGCTACAACGCCAACTACAACTACCAGTCCCACCACTACAACAACTTCGCCAACTACAACTACAACTTCCACATCTTCCTCTTCAACTACTTCGCCAACTTCCACTTCAACTACTACGCCAACTACAACTTCCACGTCAGCTACTACGCCAACTACAACTACCACTTCAGCTACTACGCCGACTACAACAACGACACCTACCACTTCAACGACGCAAACTACAACTTCTCCTTCAACTTCAACCAACACGCAATCAACTACTTCCTCTTCTACTACGTCTACCACAGAGACAACTTCCACCACAACTTCTACTCAAACAAGTTCCACCACAAGCACAACTCCCACCACAGTGTCTTCTTCAACCACCACCACATCAACAACTACCACATCGAGTTTCTCGACATGCAAGTGTAAGTGCTCAAAATATAAAGGTCTGCTCAGTGCTGATGCTAGCAATTTTGCTAATCTGACAACTGCAGAAAAAGTGGCATTTTTGCAACTTCGTTTAAAACAAGACATAAGCAAGCTGTCAGCAACCGTTCGGAAGAAATCAAGTGCCAAGGACGACCGACCACAGTCGAAAGCCGTCGGTTATGTTGGAGTAACTTTTCTTTGTGTTGTTTTTGTTCCTATTGTGCTTTCAGATACAATTAAGGTTTTAGTATTTATGTACGAATATCTTAAACGAAAACTTTCTGAAGGATCTACGAATGCATCGTAATTTTGAAAATTTGGCCCAGGGTTATCAAACGTTTGAGTTGAGCGTGAGTTCGTTCTCAATAATTTGATTGGTCAGATTTTAGCAAAAGTTCAAATCTGACCAATCGGTTAAATGACAAGGATCTCAGTTGCCATTTAAGCGCATTATAACCTCAGGGCCTTGTGAATGTTTTTTTATCATCGTGATTACATATTGGGGTTTAATTCTAGGATTATTTATTGTATTTAGTTTGTTTCAGTCAGATTTCGGAACGAAATCGGAGATGCTTTAGAAAGAAAGCTCAAGAGATGTTGTTTAAGATGTCCGAAAATATTGAACATTGATTTTTGAAAGTTTAAAAGTTTTGTAACATAAGACAGACGGCGCAAGCGTCGAAAACCAACCGTTGTTTGTTTGTTTCGCATATAATTAGTGGTGCAGTGCTCCCTCCCTACAACGACCATCCCAACAACGACTTTCTCCTTACAACGACCTTTGTCGCATGTCGCTAAAAAGTCAATTATGTCTAACGCTTTTATTGCTGCAATAGCGTCAGCTAAAAAGTTTCGTCTGCTGATTTTTTTCTCAAAATTACATGTAATTTTTTATGGATATTTTGATATAATAAATATAATGACGAGTGACAAACGTGGCGTCTGGTCTGGATGCAAGCTGTTTGCAAATGTAAGCCAATTTTTAGTTTTCTCTCCCTATTGCGACTGCCTCCGAACAACACACACACTATGTGTCTCCAATTGGGTGTCGTTGTACAGTGGAGAATCTGTTTTTCTTTCCCAATAAACGCGTTTACGCTAAAACTATTATTTGCAGTACAAACAGTTTGGAGCCAGATCAGACGCCGGGTAACCCGGCGTCTGATCAGGCTCCAAACTGTTTGCCACCAAGATAAACAAGAATTATCAGAATTGTCCAACAGTTGTTCTTTTCTACGTTTTAGTGCTTTGCGTACGTTTGCGTTTAAACGGGAAAGAATAACAGATTCTCCACTGTAATGCCTTCATCAACTTACATAATCACTCCGTCCGGTACATTAAGTTTATATGTTTTCAGGCTAATCTATAGAAGTTATTTTTAAATAATAAGAAATATTACGGGTTTTTATCTGAATGAACGGATGTTTTTTTTGGAATCAATTTTCCTATCTACTTGTTTCGCCCTTTGTAGGAGTAATTCGCTTGACTTCAAGGGCACCATAAGTGTCGACAATACCAGGTGATAGCTTCTCTTGGTTATGTTAAAAGAAAATATAACGTTAACATCTGTGTTCATATCAAAACCGTCGTTTAAAAAAAAAACGATAACAAATCTACAAAGCCTCGTTTTTATCGTTTACTAAATTACTCGTTTCATAAATCCAATGCATTATGAACATCGTGTTATATCATATATATTTCATTTCATTTCATCGCCTATCTGATGTTACATGACCCATTCCAGAATGAGCATGATACGTGGACTACTGGAGTTAGAACCTCATATATGATAATACAAAGGTTAAGGATGAAATAAGCAGATTGAAAAATGATTCAAAAATAATCTCACTCATTCATAAAATACTAAAAATAGCATTATGTTTCTTATCATAAATATAGTTTCGAATGATAAAACTCTGCAAGCGACAAAGTCAGTTTGCTTGTATACATGTATTGCTTAACCCCTTCACTGCCGTGACGTCATCAATTTTAAACAATTGTCGTCTGCTTTTATTTCTAAAATTCAATTATGAGGTATTTTGATTGAAGAAATATTGAAACAAGTGTCAAACAGTTTGGATTCTGATCAGACGCCGCGTCACGCGGCGTCTGATCAGGATCCAAGCTGTTTGCAAATAACCAAAGTACTCGGGGTAAGGCAGTGAAGGAGTTAAACCGTTATACCAACCATCTTGATTTATAAATAATGGATAACGTGTCATAACCATTTTGATTATTGTGTCTAACATACACACAAAAATTCAATAGTGAAAGAATTCCATGCGAGGAATTCATTTAAAAAAACTTAAACTAGAAGGAAAGCAGATGAGAAGGAATAAAGGAATTTATATTGCACAGAGGCGAAGACGTTTTTTTTTTATTTTCTAGTTGAAACACTTGTTGAAAAGGGCAAAATGTTGACGATTCGTTTCAATCTGTGTGTAGACTTATACTGAATATTCCCGTTTAAACGCACCTCTCACCTTTCAGTCCGAATGGCCATGTACACTCCCTCCCCTGATCATTGAGCCATCTTGCCTACAATGTTGAGCACTGTTAACATATGGCGCGTAGGCAACCGCCGTACTCAAACCCTTCACAGGTACTCATTTAAACCCCTAGGTGGAGAGGAGCAATTCGCGGTACATGTCTTGTTCAAGAACATTCCTGAACATCATCGGGGATTCGAAAAAAGTCTCGTAGTCAGACCGCTGGTACCGTAGTCCAACGTGTTGCCACTGATCTGAACTAAACTTGTTGAACTTTAACTTTTTTAAAGCAAATTAGTGTTTACATCTGTAGAATGGAAACAGTTTAATACTGAAACCCTGATTATGTTTTTGGATTCTGCAACGACCCCAGTGACGTTTAAAAGGGGTAGGACATCCACTGGAGCGACTTCACTGCAAAGTTTGAGGTCCTCGAAATAGCAGAAATCACAAGCACTAAGACCATGACTTTGAAGTCACAGTTACGTTGGACTGGACATGTTTCAAGAATAGAAAGCTTTCGCCTGCCCCAAAACGCTATGTACGGTGAACTCTCAACTGGCGTTAGAAACAGAGGTGCGATACAAGGACCGTCTGAAAAAGTCCCTCAGTGCTTACCATATCGACCATAGGCAATGGTGAACCCTTGCAGCAGATCGTGACAGCTGGAGACACACCATCAACAAGGCTGCTTTCTCCTTTGAAGGGTCTCGGAGGGCTTTTCTAGTGGCAAAAACACCAGCGAAGGAAAGTCATGGTAGCTGAAGCTCAACCCTGATCAGGTTTTCCAGTGTGTCCGATGTAGCAGGGCATGCCGATTTCGTATCGGACTTGTTAATCACGTGCGAGCTTGCAGCCGACGTGGGCTGCCTCCTTCCTAAATCTTCGTTAGCGAGATTATGCCATGATGATTGTAGGAAGATGTGTAAAAACGAAGCTTTCTTATGAGTTAACACGCACCATATATTTTCTCTTGAGTTTATATATCAAGTGCCTAGATATAACTTCATATTGAAGTTACATTTATATACAGACTGTAACAACGTACTTTATACGTACAGAAAATATTTATGCTATTTTCATCTGTAAATTATTATTTCAACTCATTGGCCCCTGAAACTCGAAACGGATGTTTTGTAATTTCCAGTTAAGTCTAGTCCATTAAAGACGTTTAAGGGTTGCTTTCTGCAATTTGTAACGAAATGACAAACAGTGCATACCCGATTTTGGGTTACTTCTGATCAGTGTCTTCACTGTTTGCATAGACCAAGTTTAATTTTCACATGTACACTGCTTGTTAATGACGAGTATACTTGTTACTAGGGTTAAATGTATTAAAATATTTTCTTCGTGAACACCGTTTTAGCTCTTTCACCGCTACAGGTGCATTTAGACGCATCTTCAAGATGAATAGATAGATAGATTTATTTCAACATAAAACGTACAATAGCATGGCAATCTGTTCTTAAAACCATACGCAGTAAACAATAAGCAACAATATGTATGCTTCAATACAGCAAATATGCCAAGAATAACACAAAAAAGAGAAAGGGATACTCTTATTTCCATTGTGATCCTTATATAGATATTCAAAAAGTTTCATTAAAATCCATTCTGTCTGACAATCATAATTTTCTTTAGTTAATGTTTGTCAAATCTTACTTTGATAAACAACACATGGAAGACACAACCGTGCCAATGCAGATAATGTGGTGAACGGGTTAAAACAGACGATAAAAGCTGACGAGGAAATACATAGTAATTCTACAGTAAGAACATGTTGCCATTATGTCAACTTAGCAAGTCTTAATTGGTAATTTTATATATTGTAATACAGGCAATACACCGAGCAATTCTTATTGGGTAATTGTATATACATGTATCTTAATCAAGGTAATACACCGACCAAGTCTTATTTGGTAATTGTATATATTTTAATCCAGGCAATACACATAGAAAGTTCCTTTTTGTAATTGTATATATTTTCATCCAGGCAATAATGCACCGAGCAAGTTTTATTTGGTAATTGTATATTTTTTTAATCCAGGCAATACACCGAGCAAGTTTTATTTGGTTATTGTATATATTTTTATCCAGGCAATACACTGAGCAAGTCTTATTATTTGGTAATTGTATATATTTTAATCCAGGCTATACACCGAGCAAGTTTTATTTGGTAATTGTGTATATTTTAATTCAGGCAATACACCGAGCAATTCTATTTGGTAATTGTATATATTTTAATCCAGGCAATACACTGAATGAGTAAGTTAGGTTTTTCGACACTGCTACACTAAATAGATCATATAAAGTGCTGATCATTGATGAGATGAGATGACAAGGGATGATTTCATGAAGATGATTTAGAATAATCCCACCCGCTGCGATACAGCGCATGGGATCAAAACCGCCGATCTGTCTTCCATTTGGTTCTTGACAGAAGAGATAATATCCGATACATAAACAAAGACATCCCTTCGTATTGCAATTCAGTTCCAGGACTGCTGCAAGACAGGAATGTCTCTGGAACAAGATAACGAGAGAAAAAAATAATGAAGCAACACTCATAACATTTCTCCTTCTGGTACAACAGTGTTAAAACACACATATTGTCCCCTGTCAAAAAGCAGAGGGATACCGTGCAAGGTGTATCCGTCCGTCCTTGCGTTCGTCCGTCTGCTTGGTTTCAGTCCACAGCTGTATCTCTGAAACCAGTCAACAGAATTTGGTGAGACTTCGTCACAGGGGTGCTGTGCCAAAGTAGTTTTCTTACAGTTCAATGGATGTATTCAGGAGTTATTTGCCCTTTACGTGTTAAAAATGCCATACTTAAACAGTTTTTACACGCTATGAACTACAGTTTAGCACGGGTTTTAATTATACTTGCATACAATGTCTGTGACTTTTAGTTCTTGGATAAGTGCAATTATTGTCGAAATGGGATACTTGTGGTGAGAGTTATATGCCCTTGATATATGTAAGAAAGCTTGAAAATGCTTTATTTAAATATTGTTTACACACTAGTGTCTACAAACGTGAATGAATTTTGATAAAAAAAAATAATAATAAAGAAAAATAATAATAAAAAAAAACCTTATTAAACTATATGTATTAGTTTTCGAATGAGTTGTTCGAATAAGTGCGAGTAATTTGCCAAATTTAACAGTTTTCACACTCTAGCAACTACAGTTTTCAATGGGTTTTAATTATACTTTCACTCATTGGATATAGGTATATGTTCTTGAAGGGGTGCAATTATTGTCAAAATAGGATACTTGTGGCAAGAGTTAGAAATGCTTGAAAATGCTTTATTTTAGTATTGATTACACACTAGTATCTAAAAATGTGATTGAATTTTCATGAAAACATTATTGAAATATTTATGGCTATTAATTTTCAAATGAGCTCAATTATTGTCGAAAATGTGCATATTCGTCAAGAGTTATCTGCCCGTGATGAGTTGAAAAATGCCATATTTAATAGTTTTTTACTCTAGCTACTCAAATTCGCAATGGATTTTGATTAAACTTGCACACAATGTATGTAAATATATATTATTGAATGTGTATAATTACATTGATATCGAATCAAGAGTACCCTGTCCCGGATATACTTAGGTATGCTAGAAAAATGCCTTGTTTAGGTATTGTTTCTGCTTTAGTGTGTAAAATATTGAAAATATATTTTTATAAAGAATGTAAAAATAATTGATTGTTGATCTATAAAGACAGGTAAACACCATTTGACCCTCAAACAATAAAGTTTGCCACTTTCTTCTTTACAATCGATGCGGCAGGGGATATCAATAATAATTTTGTGGGAACCATTTGAAATCGAGACAGTCCGATCGCAACACCATTTACGAGATACAAAAAACCTATGCCACCGGGAGACATTTCACTTATCTCACGCTTAAATGTATACAGAATTTTGATATTTACAACAGCAGTGGAATATTGAAATTATGAAGCACAATCAAAACAGATTGGTGACATCTGTTGTGCGATTATTGAATTAGACACAGTCGAGCATATATACTTGTTTCCCAATAAGCAGGTTTATGCTAAATCAGTAAGTTCTATTGCAAACAGTTTGGAGCCAGATATAATCCATAATGATAATAATAACAATAAAGACTTTATTTAACAAGAGAGCTCATTTGATAAAATCAATCTTCCATGAGGCCCTCCGCTTATAAACATATACATAAAACCCCTAAATATATCTTGTGTATAATGAAAATCGAGCAAAAGTCTAAAACATTGAAGTGTTTTTAGTGTATTATTGAATGAAATCATTTTGATTCGTATTTATTATCGGAATAATATATATTTAAACAACAACTGTAATTTTCTACGTTATATTGCAATTATGATGCGTTTCATTTCGTTTTGTTGTTGTTGTTGTTGTTTTCCATCGGAAATTACTATATTATTTGTATAATGATAATTTAGAATGTATCAAACAAATGACCAATGGTATAAATGTATTTACTTTCTAACAGAAAGTTTATCCTTCCCTACGATTCGTTTTATTTTCTCCATACAGGATATATGTGCAATATTACAATACCATCAACATCAAACATTACAAAAAGCATCAAACATGAGATGTGTGGCAAATCAGTATTTACAAAATAAAGTTGCAGTACCCTCTCTTGAGCAACACTCATGTAAAAGGTTTATTTATAACCATGCCGCTGTGTATTGCAAGATACAAGCAAAGCGGAAAGCTCCTTTAGAGGATTTGTGCATGAGGTGTTCCCCATGTAAAATGATAATTTAGAATCTATCTAAGGTATTTACTTTCAAGCAGAAAATTCATCCCTATTAAAACACGATGATGACGTCATTCTATTGTCCTAACAGTTCTGTCGTTTTCAATACTGGACGGGTATCAATAGTGTATTCTCGCTTACCGTACCGTATTTGTGCACGAGCAGTCCAATATTACTAATATTGGACTGCACGTGCACAAATACGGTACGGTAAGCAAGCTAATATTGTACTACACACTAATATTGTATTGCTAGGCATGGCTTGTGAGACACACACAAAATACAGTAAAACCTCTCTGTTTTGACCATTAAACTGTGTGTGAACTACAGTGGAGAAAACGTTATTCTTTGCCAATAAACGCGTTTACGCTAAAACTATTATTTCCTTGCAAACAGATTGAAGCCTGATCGAACGTCGGGTAACCCGGCGTCTGATCAGGCCTCAAACTGTTTGCCACTCAGATTGAAAAAACAATAATAAAAAATGTCAAAAAATGGTAATTTCCTACATTTTAGCGATTTGTGTTTGCGTTTCGTTTGCCATTAACGGGAAAGAATAACGTTCTCTGAGAAAACTTTTCTCCACTGTATATTGGAGAAGATCTTATTATTTCCCGTTTAAACGCAAAGGAAAAGCAAACGCATTGTGTGAAAATGGAGAAAATGACAGCTTGTTGACAATTCTGACTACTTATTTAAATCTGAGCCTAATCAGACGCCGGAAAACTCGGAATCTGGTCTGGCTCTAGAATTGGAAATAATAGTTTAAGCGTAAACGCGTGTATTTAGAAAGAATAACGTCTTCTCCACTGTACTTATTGAGTGTTTTAGACAGGTGACTGCTTAAAGTAAAGTGACATTAAAACTAAAAGCTCATAGTAGCTTTCTATTTTGCTCTCATCTTGCTTTAAGCTGTCAACTGACTACTATACAATCAATTAGCCGTATTTATGTTAGTGGTCGTAAAAGAGAGGGTTTACTGTATTTTAGCAGTGTCATGACAAAACCAGACTTACATGTATTGCGCTGCAAACAGAGTAGATTAATAATACGGCTTCAAAGACGCGATGACTGTTCAAGATATACGCTGTTTGAGACTTACAAGCATCTTCAACATTTTAAACAGTTTTATATTATACAATATGTGGCAGTGTGTAGCAAACTCAATTTCAGAGTCTAAGACGACAGTCTTTCTCGAAAGACCCTGGAACGTTATCCTTTCACGTTCATCATAGTGTTTTTTAACATTTTCAGCGAAACCAGGGTTTATTATTTTTACACTATTTTTCAGTAGCAAGTTTCGCAAGTTTTGACTGTTTTGCATTTACTATGGGATTTAAGCAAGTGAATTTGGACGATAGATTTATCACGCGTCCTGATTATTTGGACTAGTCTAGAGGCAACAAAGTATTCGAAATGCTCGACACTGTTAGCCTACATTGCGAATAGGAGAGAACAACTACATTATATTTTGTAATTGTCATTAAACAGAGAAAAAAAACGTTCAAAATTGCAAATCTTTGCCCCGGCTTACTATACGGGGATATGAATAACATTTGCTGATCACATTGTCAGCAGTGCAGACCAAGAATGGAACAAGCACTTAAACTTTCCCAAGCGGCATTTAAGCATGATATACACTATTATCAAATTGGACATTTGTCCCACTTGTGACCCTGACAACGGTCAAAACCCTTATACTACATGTACTATACTCGACTAAACAAGCATTTAGTAACAGTTTAGCTTCTCATAAGAAGCAACTACATCTGACAAGAACATGCTGTTCAATACGTTTCTGCTGTTTCTCTAAACCAATTAAGTAGGGCGTATAATTGCGTGAATGTTTATTATTTGTTATTTGAATGGCAAATCAAGTTTGCTGTCGCTACAAACCAAAAACAAAAATCACAGTTATGAACGTGAAATAGTAAAAATTGCAAAATGAAGGGTCTGTTTAGAAGGAACTCTGTTTCTTTCGTTCAAGAACTTATCAAAAGATGAATATTTAAGCAGATGCCATTTTTGTAAAGTAGACGGTATTTGAGCCGGAAAAGGGTTACGATTCTGACAAACCGTGCGACTGTGTAGGGTCTACACAGTTTGAGAAGCATAAATTGGGTTTCCCTTTGTGGATATACTAATTTCCTATACACTAATATCCAATTCACTGTAAAATTGTCCACTATGTTAATATCCAGAAAATGTGAATACCTCGTCTACACGTTCCGACATTTTTATTGGCAATGAGTGCACGACACGCGACGGTGTAAGTGAAGCAATCCAATATTACCGAGACGAAAGGCACGTGCAAATCAAGGCCATCGTATACCACAGGGCTGATCACCCGTGTAAAGGATAAGGGATCAATAGGGTTATATTTTAAACTGACGAATTTGCTTTTATTTTAAGAAGAAAACATTAAACTAGGTTTGAATATATAAACGTACGGCTTTCATTGAAATATCTGCTGTTTTCAGAAACGTGTTTTAAGTAAGATATAAGCCTCAAACGATCCAGTATGTAAAATATTGTACAGTGTTCGGCGCTACGCGCCTCACACAGTACAATATTTTACATACTGGATCGTTATCGTCTTATATCCTATACATAATTAGTACATCGATATATCTCAAACCTCCGATATTAACCCCAGCATTGTCGTGACGTCATCTTTTTTCAAACAATTGTTGTCTGCTTTTAATTCTCAAAATTACATTTCTCGGTGTTTTGACAAAAGAAATATCGATAAGAGTGCCAAACAGTTTGGATCCTGGTCAGCCGCCGCGTTATGCGGCGTCTGATCAGGATCCAAACTGTTTGTAAATAAGGATTATACTTTGGTGTAGCAGTGAAGAGGTTAGAATTAATTGTGGCAGTAATATGAGCCTCAATCTCGTAGGTAAATATGTTTGTTTGAATTGCTTAAACACATTTAATTCTATACTCGTCATGTAATCGGGTCGTTAAATAAATACTCATGCTGCTGTCTTATCAAAAAGCTTTATCCAAATTTGTAAGTTTGTTCATTTTGAAAAAATGCATATTATAGAACTAAACCCAAAGATGGCCTTACCCGACTACCATTGTTCTTTTCGAACAGTTTGAATCCTGATCAGACGCTGCAAACGCAGCGTCTGATTAGGATACAAACTGTTTGACACCCATTTCATATTTCATTTCTTATTGAAAAAATCAAAGTTGATAAATAAAAGCAGACGACAATTGTTTGAAATAGATGACGTCATGGTAGTGAAGGTTTTAAATGAGTAATTTGAAACGCAAATTAGTATGTAAATATGTTCGCGCTGCTACCATCTCTAGCGCTTGTCATACGAGCGAATAATGTATCTAATCAAGTAAATGGTCTTGTATGAGTACAGTGGAGAAGGAGTCATTCTTTCAGAATAAACGCGTTTTGTGCTAAAACAATTATTTCCACTAGAAACAGTTTAGCGAGAATACTTTTTGTCTATAATTGAGGTCAAAGGTTAATGTCAAGATTATGTACAGTGATACGAAAACAAATTGTTTGCCACACACCGTCTTTACAAGGTGCACGAACACGCAAAATTTGGTATCTCTAGCTGATTTTGTAAACCGGTGTATGGAATACATGTTTTCTTGAGACAGATTTTTAATATAATTGAGTTCAATGAACAAGTCCCAGTGATATAACAATGGTATGTGATAATTCGATATCCCAAGATGTACTCACACGCCAAGTTCAATGTCCCTAGCCGATATGGTGTAGGAAATATTCGCTACAAGAAGTACATGTACATACGGACGGGCTGTTTTAAGGAAGGTCTGGTATAAAGCATAGTTTAATCACAACAGGTCCCAAAACTTTGCTTTTGGGATACTATAAAACCCCTCTAAACCGGACATGTGTTGGGACAACATAAATGTCCGGTTTGAAGGGGTTTTCGGCTTAGATGGGTTGTAACCCATAGATTGTTTCTAGTATGGAATATAGCTGATCACTTAAAGCAGGTTGAAAGTAAAGCAGAATGCGCTTTAAGGCGCATTCTGCTTTACGTTCCAACCTGCTTTAAGGTGTCATCTGCTATAGAATATAGAAAATTGGAGCGTTGGAAACGGGACCAACGTTTTTGTCCGGTTTAGAGAGAATTCCGGTTTTTAGAGGTTCCGGTTTAGAGTGGTTTCACTGTACATGTATATAATTGGTTTTCGTCTTGATCGTCAGATTTCGTCAGATGTGTTTCATCTTCATCAGTTTGTAAAGTACAGCAATGAAGAAGTATTGAAATACATAAAGACATATTGAATAGATATTAGTGGCAGTTTCGTCACAAATTGCGTGACATTTAAACTGTCAACCCGAGAACCAGAATGTCATTTCGAGACGAAACCGATGGTGACATTCTTGTTTTTGTAGGGTTGACCATTTGAATATCACACTAACGGCCACCCAATATTTATTTTATTACCACGAGCTCGTCAACATCATCGTCCCATTCGTGTTTTATAAAAATAAAGCGCTCGTCAAATACAGAAATAAAACAAGCATCTTAGAGCTGATATCCCCTGCCGCAGCGATTGTCCAGAAGAAAGTGGCAAACTTTATTGTGGGAGGAAGGGGCAAATGGTGATCACCTGTCTTTAAAGATCAACATTCAAAAGCTTTTTACAAAGTTTTATAAAATCCATTCAATTAATTTTGTACATTTTAAAGCCTAAACAATACAAAAAATAAAGCCGTTTGTAGCATTATAAATCTAAGTATGACAGGGGCAGGTAACTCTTGATTCAAATTCAACAGTAATTAAACACTTTCAAGAACTTATAATTGTGTGCAAGTATTATTAAAAAAAAATCAGAACTGTAGAATTTGCTAGAGTGTAAACACATTTTCAACTCATCAAGGGCAGAATATTCTTGACTAATTTGCACATTTTCGATAATAATTGAACTCATTCTATAAATAATAGCCATAATATATGATATAATTTTTTTTTCAAAATCCATTCACATTTGTACACAATAGCATGTAAACAATAAAGCCATGTTGAGCATTACTAAGTACATAAAGGGCAGATAACTCTTGCCACAAAGTATCCTATTTTGACAATAATTGCAACCCTTATATTTATATACATCATGTGTAAGTTAAATCAAAATCCATTAAAGACTGTAGTTTCTAGATGGTAAAAACTGCTAAATATGTTTTTATTTACTCATCAAGGGCAGCTAACTGTTGACTAGTTTCTCCGTTTTCAAAAATGATAACAATTATTTGAAAACTAATAGCCATACATAGTTTAAGAATTTTTTTATCAAAATCCATGCATATTTATAGATACTAGGATGTAAACAATATTAAAATAAAGCATTGAATAGCATTTCAAAGTACATCAAGGGCAGATAACTCTTGCCACAAGTATCCTTTTTTGACAATAATTGCACACCTTCAAGAACTTTTACTTATAGACATCGTGTGCAAGTATCATTTAAATCCATTCATAATTGTAGTTGCCAGAGAGTAAAAACAGTTAAATATGGCTTTTTTTACTTATCAAGGGCAGATAACTCATGACTAATTTCTCCGTTTTCAACAATAATCAAATTCATTTGAAAACTAATAGCCATACATAATTCAAGAAAGTTTTTTCAAAAATCCATGCATATTTATAGGCTCTAGTATGTAAACAATACCAAAATAAAGCATTTTCTAGCATTTCTAAGTACATCAAGGGCAGATAACTCTTGGCACAAGAATCCTTTTTTTTACAATAATTGCACACCTGCAAGAACTTGTACTTATAGACATTGTGTGCAAGTATAAACAAAATATGTTGAATACTGTAGTTGCTAGAGTGTAAAAACTGTTAAATATGGCACTTTTAACACAAAAAGGGCAGATAACTCATAAATTCCTACAATTTTCTGAAAAAAATTTGATTTCCCACGGTGTTCCTATGATGACAAATAAGTATACCAAGTTTCATCCAAATCTATTTATCGGTTTCGGAGATACAGTTGCGGACGGAAAACGTCAAGGACGCACGGACGGACGGACAGCCGGACGGACAGACCTAAAACAGTATCCCTCTGCCTTTCGGCAGGGGATAATAAAAAAACATTAGAGTTACTTGCCCCAATGTGACATTCCAAAAAATGTCTCACAGCAAAAGAATGTCACACATCCCAGACAGAAATGTCATATAGTGACAGAGATCATGAGACGTTAAGAGTTACTAGCCCTTATAAATGTGACATTCCAATGAATCCCCAGATCAGGGGGCTCCTTACGGAGCCCTCTGATCTGGGTCTTCACTGTTTGTCATAATACAAAACATTGACAAATACAACCCCTTAAAGTCAGAAATAGACTGGACTAAAACGGAATCTGGGATTTTCCATTTGAAGTTTCAGGGAGGAAAGAGTTAAGAGCTCCTGATTTCATTCATATTGGTTTAAGGGTTTAAGTATTTAACATCATCCATGAATTTTTTTTGGACATTCATTTATGGGGATTTTTTTGGAGAGGGTAGAGGCTCTCTAATGTGCTTCTGTGGAGGAAATGATTTATCCGCCAATAAGCATTAAGTTAACCCTTTGAACCCTAGTCCCGCATATAGGCGTCCTTTTTAAACAGTGTATATGTGAATAGAGCACTTGTCCTGTGCAAATAGTGAATACCCAGATCAGAGGGCTCCACTGATCAGGGTCTTCACTGTGTGCCAATATGCCAAACATTGACAAACACTACCCTTAAACGTCAGACTAAAATCGAAACAGGAATTGTCCATTTAAAGTTTCAGGGAGGAAAGAGTTAATTCCTCCACTGATGAAAATATTTCCACTTAGTCATGAATATGGAACAATAGAAATATTCTTTTATCTTAATACCCGGTAGATGCAAAATGGTAGCTTGAAACAGGCTAAAAGTAAAGCAGAATACTCCTAAAGGCTCATTCTGTTTTACTCTTAGACTGCTAAAAACATTCAATCATCTTTTAATATTCAAAACAAGCTCTGGGAAAGCGTTAATCTATTACAGTATGTAGTGGTAATAGTTTCCCGACTTGTTTCAACGTTTCTGCAGTATATAAATGACAACACAAATCACAAATACCCATATCCATTTATTCCACTTTAAGCCTCGTAAGTAGCCACATGATAACTTAATAACCATCATAAAAACGAAACTGATCATTTAAATTCTACTTAAGGTTGTCATGTCATTTTCTATATAAGTTAGATTTAGCACGATTTGTGACTATAAGAGGAAACCTTATCTCGTTCAACACCATATATGCATAGACCTGGGGCCCGTTTCATAAAACTTCTTACGACAAATGTTGTCGTAAGTCAAAACTTTAAAATACATTTAAATCGTGATTTCTCTATCAAATCCTGTCTTGTGACATCTTTTTGGAATCGTCTTTTCAAGACGATTCCAAAAAGATGTCACAAGACAGGATTAGATGTAGAAATAAATAATTATTGAGACTTTTATAATCTGACTTACGACAACATTTGTCGTAAGAAGTTTTATGAAACGGGCCCCAGCTCTTTACATTTGAAACCAGTGTAAACCCAGACCAGAGGATCCTATAGAAGCCCTTATCAGGGTCTACACTGTTTGCTAATTTAGAGCAGTATTTATTAAACTACTCAGAATTTCAAGTAGACTGGTTCATGTTTCGGAGGAAACATAATGACCAACAAGAGTCAGTAAGTGTTGAAAGAGTTAAAGAAGCAAAAATAAACCCTTTTAAACGTGTAGACCTGAATGAAGATATTTAATAACAGTTTGGATTTAGATCAGATCCAACATAATGAAAAGCTTTATGCAAACTAACCAGGACACACATTGAAATGTGAAAGCAAACACTGACATAGATGGATTATAAACATATATAATCATACAGTTGAACTTCGATATCTCAAACTCTGTTGGGTCAAACATACAGACAAACTCTGTTGGGTCAAACAAATATACCCGTATTTCAAAGTTAAAACATGGCTTAGCCACGTTTTAACTTTGAAATACGGGTGTGTTTGACTTAACCAAGCATGAAATAATGCAATTCATGTGTCAACAAATCAAGTAGTTCGAATTAAGCGTGTTCGAGATATCGAAATTCGACTGTATTCTAAACTTTCACCATTTTATTGCTTGGTAAACCTTAACCACAATGATAGAATTTAACAGGAAGTATCATGTTGAATATAGCAACATGATGTTTAATTTGCAATAATTATATATTGCACATTACGACTGAAGAGTCCAATATTTTCCACGCATTGAAACAAGTAAAGATCATGTAAGTTCCAGGGCTGCCATAAAAAATCCCATGATTTCCAAATTTGCATTTTTCAAATGCGATTTTACTAATCATACAGGGCTCCAGATAAAGGAAGAATTTCAAAAACTAAAATCTTTATTTCTGCATGAAACCTATTGATGTCCTTACTCATTAGAATTGTCTCTTCAAGACAATTCTAACGAGTAGTAACACCATAGGATTTTGAACTGAAATGAGTGAGATTTTGTAGGATTTGTTCAGTTTACTCCCTCTTATCTAGATCCCTGATCATACCTTTACCACATAGCCTAATTCTAGTTTTGTTGACAAGTGACTAACTAAAGCAGGCTGGAAGTAAAGCAGAATGCTCCTTAAGGCACATTCTGCTTTACTTTCAGCCTGCTTTAAGCTACAATGTATCGGGAAAAAATCCGAAGATTTAGGAAAAATCCGGAGAAATGGCAGCCCTGAAGTTCCCACCAGACAAATTGTTTTTCTTTCCCTGAACAACAGTGTTTGAGAAAGTTAGACTGTCTTGCAGAGAAACATGCATCTATATTTAATTTTAGAAAACTAAAAATGACAAAAATAAGAACTAACACCTTTAATAGAAAGTCAAAACGTTTACAAGATTTACAAGTTAATTAGGAACCTTTCTACTGCTAAAAGCATATTAGATTGTCATCTTTTGAAAACAGACAGTGCAGACACTGATCAGACAGACCGGAACCATTTGAACAAAATACGTAAAGAATATTTAGAAGTGTCACCATACCGAATATCAAAGCGCTGGCCATATTAGTGTCAGAGGAGAAGACGTTTGAAAATTTCACTATATAACTCTATGTAAAACTGTGACCCCCAGGGCGGGGCCAATTTTGACCCAAGAGGCATAATTTGAACAAACTTGATAGAGGACCTGTAGGCGATGCTATGTGCCATATATCTAAGCTCTGGTCCTTGTAGTTTCAGAGAAGAAGATTTTTTAAGTTTTCATTGAAAAAATCTATTTTTATCTCCTGTGACTTAGATATGCAACAGACCAGAACCATTTGAACAATATTGGTATAGGACATCTAGAAGTGTCACCATGCCAAATATCAAAGCTCTGGCCATATTAGTTTCAGAGAAGAAGACGTTTGAAAATTTCACTATATAACTCTATGTAAAACTGTGACCCCTGGGGCGGGCCAATTTTGACCCCAGGGGCATAATTTGAACAAACTTGATAGAGGACCTGTAGATGATGCTATATGCCAAATACATGTATCTAAGCTCTGGCCCTTGCAGTTTTTGACAAGAAGATTTTGTAAGATTTCCTTATTTTTTTCACTTGGTTGCCATGCCAACCAGAGTTTTTGAACATATTTGAAAGAACTTGACCCAAGGAACATTTCTGTATAGTTTGGTTGAATTCTGTTAAGCGGTATAGGAGGAGATGTCATTTGAAGCAATTGTTAACAACGACGGACACCGGACACAGGGCCATCCCAATAGCTCACCTTGAGCCTTTGGCTCAGGTGAGCTTAAAACGTGTTACTATGCAGGAAAGCGTTAAGCCATTACCCCATAATTAGGCCTTTATACGCCTTAAAATTATTCTGCAGTTCCAAATTATTCAGTCATGAATATGTATCATATTATAAAGAAATAGTATCTTTATCCATACAGATATTAGCTAAAAGCAGGCTGAAGGCCTTAGGGCACATTCTGCTTTACTTTCAACCTGCTTTAAGAAGTCATCTGTTTTCAAAACTAGAAATAGGCTATGGGGTAATTGGTTTAAGATTGCCAAGTTCCCTTAACAGTTGTTATCACAATAAGCCTAGGAGAGAATCAAGCAGGGGCATACCACAAAATGCAATATGATATATAAATATTTGTTCCATAGGTTAAGCACATGATTGTCAGATATATAGCTAAGTTATCAATCTGCCATGAAGATTTCTTAATTGGTTTGGTTGTATGTTAATTGGAATTATCTCCCCTTTGCCCTTTTCTGTTGGGACAGTGACTCGACCAACAAGAAGACTTTCTCCGCTCTTTTCATGTAGAACCTGAAGTAGAACAATAAAATTTATATGTACACAGGACATCACCAAACAAACATATACATAGGACATTATCAAACAAGTACCAAAGTAAATTCTTACATGAAACAGTTAAACCTCTCTTTATCATCACTAAATTTTGTTAACTATTAAGTGTTCATGACAGGTGAACTTAAAGCAAGGTGATGGCGAAACAGGAAGCTTTCCGTTTTACCGTCACTTTGCTTTAAGCTGTCACCTGTCTTTTATACAATCAATTAGCCTTCTTTTTAGTGGTTGTAATGGAGAGGTTTTATTGTCTATGTTTTAGCAAGAGTAACATCTATAATACACCTCAAATTGTAAACATTTACATGACAAATAGCTCTGCTCTTGTTCAGACGTCTGGCTAGATTACCCTGTGCCCGAACTGGTTACGAAATGTTTGCATTTAAATTAATAGTTTTAGCATAACCAGGTTTATTTGGAAAGAATAACGTCTTGCCTAGTGTAAAACAAAGTTAATATGTTCAGTATGACATACCCTGGCAAACTCTGGAGTTGGGAACACAGAGAAGTCTGTTCTGACCTGACCACCAGTCCTGTTAGCAGCAAGTAGCATTGTCACCTGTACTTGAAGCTGCAAGAAGACAAAAGTCACGTAGGATAACATTGTAAACTTTCTGCACTAATATCTTTGCTAAATATTTTGGTCACTCCAGAAAGGTTCAGTTTTCAAAAAGTGTTAACTCTGTTTGAATGTTTTGTGCACTATCTTTGCTGAGATAATGAAATGGCTATAACTAACCTAGGACTCCAGATCAGATTTGATTTTGATTTGTTATGATTTTACGTCACTTTCAACAGTATTTTAGTGATATCGTGACATCCAGCTAATTACAGGTGGAGGAAGACCCCAAAAGCCCTTTTACGCACTGTTTCAGGCACAAATTGGCAACTAGGTAGAACCACCGACCTTCCGCATGCCAATTTGAAGGCAGCCCCACACGAAAAATCCGAACCACCAGACTGGGATTCGAATCCACAGCGGTGAAGAGCTTAGTGATGTAAGTCATATAGGGTTCAATTCTCCAGTTTTGTGATGGTAGCTAGGTTTACTCACCTCTTGAGTTTTATTCTCCAGTTTTGTGATGGTATCTAGGTTTACTCACCTCTTGAATTTTATTCTCCAGTTTTGTGATGGTAGCTAGGTTTACTCACCTCTTGAGTTTTATTCTCCAGTTTTGTGATGGTAGCTAGGTTTACTCACCTCTTGAGTTTTATTCTCCAGTTTTGTGATGGTGTCTAGGTTTACTCACCTCTTGAGTTTTATTCTCCAGTTTTGTGATGGTAGCTAGGTTTTGGACTAGTTGTTGTTTGGGATTACTTGACAAAGATACCGGCTCCATTCCTGGCAAAATACAAAACAACATTATTAATTAATATTAATAACCTCAGAAAAACCAAACCAAACATCTAAAAGCAGACTGAAATACAAACTTTCCTGGTCTCTATAGTGTTCTGATTTACTAGTTCATACTTCTTTAGACTACCATCCACCGACTTAGAAGCATCCTACTTAGAAGCATTCTGTTTTCCTAGTTCATATCGTTTTAGCCTAACATCCTACCTGTCTAACAACACCTTACCCTTTCCTCAACAGAAGCCTCTTAAAGACTTTTCCTCAGTCCATTGAGCATATTGTTCTGGAGGTGTCAATGTAACTGTCAAATCACATGCAGTTTACCTGGTGAGGTCCAGATTATACTCATGCTCTAGTGATTTTCAATGGTTATTTCTAACCAAACTATAAAATATAAAGGTAGAGTCTCACACAAGACGCTTCAATGGTTCAATATGCACAAGACCCATGCTTATTGCAAGGAAATTGTCTGGCAATGCGTTATGACCAAAAGGTCGTCAGGAGATGTCTTTAAAGCATCACTACCTTTATTTTTATCTTCCTTTTAGCCGTCACCTGCACTAGTCACATTTAGAAATTTGATTTGTAATTTCAGTTGAGGGGCAAGGGTAAAAAGTATTATTACAGGGGGTTGTTGCATAAATAAAATTACAGGTTTGACAGTGATCAGCAACCTTCTCTATCTCCATGAGATTGTTTTTTTTCCTTGATATACATGTACATGAAGTGCAAACTGACAAACAGTGCAAACTGATAAGAGGGTTGTTTTTAGGAGCCTGCTGATCTAAGTCTCCAATGTTTACATAGGACAACTATATTTACCACAGGTACCATACAATTTTAAAGACATATACACTCCTCACAAGGGTTCAATGGCTCAATGGATGAAAAGTTGACTACCCAACTCTTACCTGGTTTCCTCTTACTGATATCAATGACTTTTGGGCAAGAACTCAGCTTGTTCACACTCTGAAACAAAACATAAGAAGATTGAATTGACAAACTGTCAGTAAAGTGTTTTTTTGAATATCCAACTGAAAATTTTCATCTAGTATTTCAGTACAACTTTAACCCATTACCCCATAAATACGACTTTAATTTATTCCACTACTGAAGATAATAATTCCAATTAATAGTGTCACAAATAAGACTCATAAGAAATATTTTCTATATTCCAGCAGATAATAGCTTAAAGCAGACTGAAAGTAAAGCAGAATGCCCCTTAAGGTGCATTCTGCTTTACTTTCAACCTCCTTTAAGTGGCAACCTATCTTCAATACCAGAAATCTGCTATTGGGTAAGGGTCATTTCTACCAGGCATATGTAGATTTGTGAAGAGGTATTTCAGTGAGAAATGTTAAATACATGAGAGAAAGGGTAAAGGTTGAGGTTCATCTTTTTCACCAAATCTTGTTTGAAAATTGTTAACCCTTAGCCTGCCACTCACGACTATAGCTCCATTTGCAAACAGCTTGGATCTGGATGAGACGCCGAGTAACTCGGCGTCTCATCCGGATCCAAGCTGTTTGACACTCGGACAACATTTTCAGCAATTTTGAGCAACTTTGAAGCACTTTGAAACTTGAAGCAGACGAGAAATATAGCAGACGACAATTTATTTGGCGGGCTAAGGGTTAATCCTTTACTCCATAGATACTCCTTCATACACAAGTAATTATTCCGTCTCTGAAGAAAATAGTTTCCCTACAATCCTGAATATGTATCATAAGAAATATTTTTTCATCCTAGCAGATGGACACTTAAAGCAGACTTAAAGTAAAGCAGAGTGTCCCTTGTATTCTTATTTTTAAACAGGTGTGAAATATACGTTTTAATTACCTGTAGAATATCTATATTCTTATTTTTAAACTGGTGTGAAATATATGTTTTAATTGCCTGTAGAATATCTATATTCTAAATAAAATGTATGTTTTAACTGCCTGTAGGATATCTTTATTCTGATAAAATGTATGTTTTAACTGCCTGTAGGATATCTTTATTCTGATAAAATGTATGTTTTAATTGCCTGTAGGATATCTTTATTCTAATAAAATGTATGTTTTAACTGCCTGTAGGATATCTTTATTCTGATAAAATGTATGTTTTAACTGCCTGTAGGATATCTTTATTCTAATAAAATGTATGTTTTAATTGCCTGTAGGATATCTTTATTCTAATAAAATGTATCTATATTCTAATCTTTAAACAAGTGGGGAATGTATGTTATAATTACCTGTAGAATATCTATATTCTAATCTTTAAACAAGTGGGGAATGTATGTTATAATTACCTGTAGAATATCTATATTCTAATCTTTAACATGTGCAGAATGTATGTTATAATTACTTGTAGAATATCTATATTCTAATCTTTAAACAAGTGGGGAATGTATGTTATAATTACCTGTAGAATATCTATATTCTAATCTTTAACATGTGCAGAATGTATGTTATAATTACTTGTAGAATATCTATATTCTAATCTTTAAACATGTGGGGAATGTATGTTATAATTACCTGTAGAATATCTATATTCTAATCGTTAACATGTGCAGAATGTATGTTATAATTACCTGGTGAATATCTATATTCTAATCTTTAAACATGTGCGAAATGTATTTTATAATTACTTGTAGAATATCTATATTCTAATCTTTAAACATGTGTGGAATGAATGTTATAATTACTTGTAGAATATCTATATTCTAATCTTTAAACATGTGTGAAATGTATGTTATAGTTACTTGTAGAAAATCTATATTCTAATCTTTAAACATGTGCTGAATGTATGTAATAATTACTTGTAGAATATCTGTATTCTAATCTTTAAACAAGTGTGGAATGTATGTTATAATTACCTGTAGAATATCTTTATCTTAATCAAATGTATGTTATAATTGCCTGTAGAATATCTTTATTCTACTTAAAGTGTATGTTATAATTATGTGTAGAATATCTATATTCTAATCTTTAAACATGTGCGGAATGTATGTTATAATTACTTGTAGAATATCTATATTCTAATCTTTAACATGTGCTGAATGTATGTTATAATTACTTGTAGAATATCTATATTCTAATCATTAAACATGTGCGGAATGTATGTTATAATTACTTGTAGAATATCTATATTCTAATCTTTAAACAAGTGTGGAATGTATGTTATAATTAACTGTAGAATATCTTTATTCTAATAAAATGTATTTTATAATTGCCTGTAGAATACCTTTATTCTACTTAAATGTATGTTATAATTACATGTAGAATATCTATATTCTAATCTTTAAACATATACGGAATGTATGTTATAATTACTTGTAGAATATCTTTATTCTAATCTTTAAACATGTGCGGAATGTATGTTATAATTACTTGTAGAATATCTATATTCTAATCTTTAAACATGTGCGGAATGTATGTTATAATTACAGTAAAACCTCGGAAAACCGAACACCCTCCGGACCAGGTAAAAAGTTCGGTTTTCTGAGGTGTTCGGTTTTCTGAGTTTTCATGAATTAGTCCTAATATTCAGGCCAAGGCATCTTCACAAGCCTGATCTATAACTCAATAACATGAACGTAACAGTGAATTATCATTTAGATCAAAACTGTTTGATATGATCAAGAATGAGAATAAACTTTCAATACGACAGAGCATTTTTAACAATAGCTCAGTAATTATTTACCGTGTTTTGCCGTGTGTAATGTACACTTGTGTGTACTCTGCATTTTAAGGGTTAAATCACAGGATATAAACGTATTCCCATAGGTTAGAAGCATCTGTGTTTTGAATAAACACTTCAATTTTTAGATTGTCGCAACCATTATAAAACGAAACAACCGCCATAGTATCAACTTTTGATGAGCTTACTTTATTCACATTTTGAGCAGCACATTATTCTATGGAAGTTCGCAGATTCAATATAATCAAGAACGTTTCCCGAATTTTGCGAATATAGCGCTAACGGAAATTTTGCTGTGCAAATCGAGTGTCGTTGTTTTCGTTTTGCATAGTTTATTAGGTGACCTAATTGAGCAGTTGTTTATACAGTAAGACTGCTTCTACAACACACGCATTCAGTACGCAATTGCAAACAATAATTATGAAATATAACTGAGTTATTTCCTTTCTTTCTGTCTTTAGAATGCCGTACTGAACTTTTATAAATTTGAATTCTAAACAGTAAAGCGTACCGGCGTACTTCGAAACAAACTACGAACAATGGAACGCATTTTTGTTGCTGTAGCATTGTCAGATCGGAGCCTTATTTTAATAAGCAATCAAGTGTCACAACGGTGAAATACTCGTGTCATCTCCAATAAACACCCCACCCATTACGCAATCTTACACATACGCTAAGTGTCCAAGATGTGTTTGCAGGCCGACTCGGTTGAGTAAATTTTCCATGATCGCAATGGTGACATTTGAGACGCGAGGTGATAAATACAGTGGATGTTCGGTTTTCCGAGGTAATTTTATGTGTATCTGAACATTTTGGGCCGAGAAAAGCGTTCGGTTTTCGGAATTCTGAGGTTCCGGTTTTCTGAGACTTACTTTTGGTTAAAATAAGAAGGAAAAAAATCGGGACCGGACAGAAAGTTCGGTATTCCGAGGATTCCGGATTTCTGGGACTCCGGTTTTCCGAGTTTATACTGTACTTGCAGAATATCTATATTCTAATCTTTAAACATGTGCGGAATGTATGTTATAATTACTTGTAGAATATCTATATTCTAATCTTTAAACATGTGTTGAATGTATGTTATAATTACCTGTAGAATATCTTTATTCTAATAAAATGTATGTTATAATTACCTTTAGAATATCTTTATTCTAATCTTTAAACAAGTGTGGAATGTATGTTATAATTACCTGTAGAATATCTTTATTCTAATAAAATGTATGTTATAATTGCCTGTAGAATATCTTTATTCTAATCTTTAAACAAGTGTGGAATGTATGTTATAATTACCTGTAGAATATCTTTATTCTAATAAAATGTATGTTGTAATTACCTGTAGAATATCTTTATTCTACTTAAATGTATGTTATAATTACCTGTAGAATATCTTTATTCTACTTAAATGTATGTTATAATTACCTGTAGAATATCTGCAGTCTGTTTGGCCAGTGTTGACAGTTCCATTGTACCAGGTGAGCCACCAGGTAGATCTCCTACACCTACACTTCCAGTCTGACTGCCCAGTCCTACGGGCTTCTTGGGTACCCTCAATGGTGGAAGCTTGGCCATCTGCTCCTGCAATACACACAGGACAAAAGTGTAGAGTAAAGGAGAAAATCTTAAATATGCTTATGCTTTTGATCTTATCCCTTTTATACATTTATGTATATACAGTAAACCCTCTCTAGTATGACCAAAAATTTCCATTGATTTTAAGATGTTTATGACAGGTGACTGCTTAAAGCAAGGTTACAGTAAAACAGAAAGCTCCTTAAGGAGTTTTCTGTTTTATTTTCACCTTGCTTTAAGCTGTCACCTGTCTTTAGTACAATCAGTTAGCCTTCAGTTTAGTGGTCGTAGTAGAGATGTTTAACTGTATTTGTTTATAGAAATGATGTACAGTATAACCTCTATTGACTGACACCTGTCTTAACCAGAACCCCCCGTTATCCCGCATTAACTGATTGCATTGAAATCAAGAGGCAGCTGTAAGCATGATGAAAAGAAAGCAGAAGGCTCCTGGAACTTTCTGTTTGACTTTCAGCAAGCTTTGAACAGCTGTTTATGTTAAACACAATTGGATATAGAATATTTGTACAAATGCCTATGGAAGAAAAGTTAAACTACTACCTGTTTTAGCTTGTTTCTAGTTTTGAAGACTGGTGGCCACTTAAAGCAAGTGGAAAGAAAAGCAAAATGCGCATTGAGGCACATTCTGCTTTACTTTTAGCCTGCTTAAGCTCCTATCTGTTAGGATATAGAAATATCGTTTATGGTGCATATTCATGACTGCATAAAGTGGAACCTTTTTTTTAAGTGGATGACTTATTTAACCCATTACCCCATAGCTTGTTTCTGGTATTGAAGATAGGCGACCACTTAAAGCAGGTTGAAAGTAAAGCAGAATGTGCCTTAAGGCGCATTCTGCTTTACTTTCATTCTGCTTTAAACTACAATTGCTAAGAAATAGAAGCCATTCCTATGGTACATATTCATGAGTGTGTAAATTGGAACTACAGTCAAACCTGTCTTAAGTGACCTTCAAGGGGAGAGACACAATAAGGTCACATAAGGCAAGTAGTCACATAAGTCAGGTTATAAGTTCTCAGGGGTAAATAAGTATACAAATAAACATCATATGGATGTTTCTCTGAATAAAATTATATATTAACCCTGTCTACCAAAAGCAATAATTAAGATCATTTTCTATATTTTCAAACAAAGTTGCATTGCTAATATGACAAATGCCTAAATAACTTGTTGACTATTCATCCCAAGTTGATCAAATACTATAAAAGATCCAATCAATCACCTGAAATATTCGTCGGTCTGGTCTTTTTAGAGATTTATTCCGTAACAGGTTCGACGAAAAAGTTCAAATTTGTCCTTTAATTCCATTGTATCTGATAAAAATGCGTCCAATTTAGGATCGCTTTCTCAGTCTTTTAACGATATAATTCATTTTCAGAATCGCGTCTTATGGAGTAAGAATTCGATCCCAGGGTGTGTTAATTGTTTTTTTCTTTGTTGTCTCTCTCACACGTAAATCTTTCCCGAAATGTCCATGTTTAGTGTCGCGTCTATAATGTTATCGTGCCGCCATTTTGTTCAAGTCAATTTCAAAATATGACAGCGCTATTTTTAACGTCATTTTATTTGTCAATATCTCCTATTAAAAACACAGTCTTACAAAGTAGAAAAAGAAAAAATACTTTGAATCATCTTTTTTACTTGTAACACACGTAATACACATATGCCGCAACCCAAGTGTTCTCAACGGTATATAGGAATGTGCATAGAAATTCTGCTACGCAATTTCGGAATATCGCTTTGTTTTAATCGCTTTGTTTTATAGTGTGATTTTTCATAATGTATCGTTGGAAAATCAATTCAAGAAGCTAACTGTCGGTTTACATGCATATAAAATGTTCATTACCCTGGTATTTCGCAGAAATTTACGATTATGATACTCCGGCGTTTATGCGACATAATTTCCCCCATCCGTTCTTTCGTAATAGAGTGCTGGATTGAGAACTACTTTTGAACCCTTTTAGTCGTAAATCATCACCGGAATAGTTATTTTTGGGGTGAGAAAAGCATTTTTGTCGAGTTCTGTTATTTGTCGAGTTGAATTATTTTTATATTTAATTGCTTTTCGGTAGCTCAATTCTCCAAATTCAGTCCCAAATCCCGATCGCCGTTGAACCATTTACCACAATTGTCTATTCACAAATTATAACATGCAATTTTGAAACGTGAATTACTTGTTTATAAAACAAAATTTTGGAAACCTTTTTTCAGAATGGAATATTATCTAATATAATTTAAACGAATATTAAACAAAGATGTTGTATATCACTTTTTTTGAATAACTAAATAAACACTTAAAAGTAGAAATTTTGATCTAATATACAAACAAAGGAATATTCGCCTCCCGGAAATGAAAACTATAAAATCGGTAATGACCGGCAATTATCGACTCGCTGCAAACAGGTGCATTTAATAGGGACATGGGACTTTGGGAGCGGCATATTACGGTTGTTAGTCACGTAACACAGGTTTGTCAGTATACACAGTCTTAACATAAAGGAAAATGTGTTGGGAGGAATATTTAAGGTCACCTAAGACAAATAGTCGCTATATAGCGACGGTCACTATGACAGGTTTGACTGTATTTTCTTTCAGGGAGGAATAAATTAGAGGCTTAAAAAGGGGTATTTATAGGGGGAAAAAGCTGTAAGAATGGATATAGATGGGATAATGGGAAACAAAACTACTTACTCTCATTTTGTCTGCCTTCAGTCTCACATTGTCCTGTTTTACATGGCTCAGAGCTTCTTTCAAGGAATCAATCTAAAGAAGGAGAGCAAACATTCATCAATAATTCATAAGCCATGCACTTTTGAGTAGTGGAACAAGAAATCTGACCCTGATATTAACTTTAATCTGAAACATTCCAGGACGAATTGATAGATTGAAAATAATTTCAGTTTGACAGGATAATACACTTCATAGGCTACAAATGGAAATGAGAAAACATTGCAAGTCTTAGTGTCAAATCCCTAAACATTTATATGGACAATTTCAATTTCCTATTTATAACTTTTATGGGTTATTTTTGAAAATATATTGCAAAATGACAAACAGTGCTACTGATCTAGGTCAAAGGTGTTTGCTAAGGACAAGTGTACTCTTCACATGTACACTGTAAATAAAAGATCCCCAAACCGTGGCACTAGGGGTCGAAGAGTTAATAGAGCAAATTACCAGCAACAAAATTGAAGAAAAAACATGGAGAAAATGACAATTGCTCAACTCTTTCCTCCCTGAAACTTTAAATGGACAATTCCTGTTTCGATTTTAGTCTAGTCCATTTCTGGCTTTAAAGGGTTCTTTTTGTTCATTTTTGGCGTTATGACAAACAGTGAAGACCCTGATCAGAGGGCTCCTTTCGGAGCCCTCTGATCTGGGTCTCCACTGTTTGCACAGGACAAGTGTACTATTCACATGTACACTGTTTGAAAAGGATGCCTATATGCGTGACTAGGGTTCAAAGGGTTAAACACTGTGGTTAACCTCTTATATCCATTCACTGCATGACATAGGAGCCATGCCAAGAAAAAACAGCATTTTTGCATACAGACCTGGCTATATATCTGAGTTTGGTCTACACTGCCAAATACTCTATATATTACAGCTTTATAAAATGTTTAAGATGCATATAGGTGTCAAACAGTATAGATCAAGACAAGTTGTCGTGTCTGACGCGGCAACTGGCATTGATCTACACTCTTTGCAATGCAATAAGTCAGGTTTTCTCATGTCATGGCACATATGTTACAATAATGTATGTATGCTTTGGGTTAACCCATTACCCATTTAGTCTGTTTCTAGAATTGAAGATAGGTGACCACTTAAAGCAGGTTGAAAGTAAAGCAGAATGAACCTTAAGGCACATTCTGTTTTACTTGCAGCCTGATTAAAGCTACCATTTGCTATAATATAGAAAATATTTCTTATGATACATATTCATGACTGTATAAAGGGGAACTACTTTCTTCAGTGAAAAAATAAATTAGAGGCGTAAAAAAGGGGTATTTATGGGGGAATGGGTTAAAACAATCCTTTAGAACAAGATGTGTTGTGAAACAGTGTGCCTCTTTATGTGGCCATGATCTCTTAATACAAGTACCGTAAAACCTCTTTATCACATAAACGTGCAAAATATAGAGGGCCGTAAAAATCGTACGGCCCACTGGGCATATATTTTATACTAATTTTCGAATCACCAAAATACTGTACGACTACGCCGACTTTAAATCGGTGAAGAAAATCTAGACAAAATAAGACCACCACTAGGGATTTAAAACATTTCCAAGTGTCCTAAAACCATTATCCCAGGCAATCCCGCAAATTCAGGCTGCAAATTAGGCTACGTAGAGCTCTAGTAGAACAGTGACTCAGACTGTTTTTCAAATTTAGACGTTACAATAATAACGACGTTATTTTGAAAACAAAACTTGATTCTAACTGTCAAATGATCATTTTTAGTCAGAACAGTTTTAAATTAAATATTAATTTAAAATTTGAATATGGTATTGGAAAAGTCTTTACACAACACATTGATTTTCTTTATTTTAGTTTGATTGGTGTTTTTATCTACGGATGAATAAAACCGAATAACTCCTATGACGAATCGTTTTCCTACGAGCCGAGGGCAATAGTGAAAGTAAGAGCGTTCAGATTTTCGTGTCATTTGGTGTTTATGTGGTAAATAGGATATCAAATTCGTGTGTTGTCAGTCGTGAATTTATTGAACTCGTTGGATAAAATGATATGTTGCTCGCCAAAGCTCGCAACATATTATTTTATCAAACTCGTTCAATAAATTCACGACTGAAAACACACTCATTCAATATCCTCTATATATTACAACCACTATAATGTGTTAATTATTAGGTTTTTACAACAGGTGGCTGTTTTAAGCAACATTACCATGAAGAAGAAAGGTCCAATAGGAGCTTTCTGTTTAACCCTTTCCCTCATAGAAGCGCCTTTTAGCACATTTGATTTATTCATCCACTGAAGAAAATAGTTCCAATTTATACATTCTTGAAAATGAACCATAAGAAAAAAAGTCTAAATCTTAGAGGATGATAGGTTAAAGCAGGCTGAAAGTAAAGCAGAATGTGCCTTAAGGCACATTCTGCTTTACTTTCAACCTGCTTTAAATGTCCACCTGTCTTCAAAACTAGAATCAGGTTATGGGGTAAAGGGTTAACTGTCATCTTGCTTTAAACTGTCACATGTCCTTTATACATTCAATTAGCCTTCGTTTTAGTGGTCATAATAGAGAGGTTTAACTGTACTTTACTTTGTCGGACATGGCCCAACTTGTACTGAACTCAAGAGCTTGTTCGAGTTAAGAAATCATGCTAAATATGATGTCTCTATCACATATAGTTCCAAGGTTATGACAAGGTTAAATTCTGGTTATCTGACCTCTAAATGACCTTGACCATTGTAGGATATGACCCAAGTTGTACTAAGCTCAAGAGCTTCTTGAGCTGAATACACATGCTAAATATGAAGTCACAAACAGTTTGGATCTAGATGAAATGCTATGAACTGTCTGTAGCTCAGCATATTATTTAAGTGCAAACTGTTTGACATGCATTCTGTTTATGTCCACCATAAAGGACAGAAAACATCATTTTCAGACAATATGCAGAAAACAACACTTTTCAAAGCGACTTATTCAAAGTAAACTTATATATAACAATATACACTCGCAGCAGGAGCTGTCTGGTCCGAGTATACACTGATTTCAAAAGTGTCAACATATGCTTATGTCAGAAAGGTTTAGATGTAGATGTCAGAAAGGTTTAGATGTAGATGTCAGAAAGGTTACATGTAGATGTCAGAAAGGTGTAGATGTCAGAGAGGTTTAGATGTAGATGTCAGAAAGGTTACATGTAGATGTCAGAAAGGTTAGATGTAGATGTCAGAAAGGTTGAGATGTAGATGTCAGAAAGGTTTAGATGTAGATGTCAGAAAGGTTAGATGTAGATGTCAGAAAGGTTAGATGTAGATGTCAGAAAAGTTAGGTGTAGATGTCAGAAAGGTTAGATGTAGATGCCAGAAAGGTTTAGATGTAGATTTCAGAAAAATTAGATGTAGATGTCAGGAAGGTTACATGTAGATGTCAGAAAGGTGTAGATGTAGATGTCAGAGAGGTTACATGTAGATGTCAGAAAGGTTTAGATGTAGATGTCAGAAAGGTTTAGATGTAGATGTCATAAAGGTTTAGATGTAGATGTCAGAAAGGTTTAGATGTAGATGTCAGAAAGGTTTAGATGTAGATGTCAGAAAGGCTACATGTAGATGTCAGAAAGGTTTAGATGTAGATATCAGAAAGGTTAAATGTAGATGTCAGAAAGGTTTAGATGTAGATGTCAAAAAGCTTTAGATGTAGATGTCAAAAAGGTTACGATGTAGATGTCAGAAAGGTTTAGATGTGGATGTCAGAAAGGTTAGATGTAGATGTCAGAAAGGTTAGATGTAGATGTCAGAAAGGTTAGATGTAGATGTCAGAAAGGTTAGATGTAGATGTCAGAAAGGTTTAGATGTAGATGTCATAAAGGTTTAAATGTAGATGTCATAAAGGTTTAGATGTAGATGTCAGAAAGGTTTAGATGTAGATGTCAGAAAGGTTTAGATGTAGATGTCAGAAAGGTTACATGTAGATGTCAGAAAGGTTACATGTAGATGTCAGAAAGGTTTAGATGTAGATGTCAGAAAGGTTAGATGTAGATGTCAGAAAGGTTAGATGTAGATGTCAGAAAGGTTAGATGTAGATGTCAGAAAGGTTAGATGTAGATGTCAGAAAGGTTAGATGTAGATGTCAGAAAGGTTAGATGTAGATGTCAGAAAGGTTTAGATGTAGATGTCAGAAAGGTTTAGATGTAGATGTCAGAAAGGTTTAGATGTAGATGTCATAAAGGTTTAGATGTAGATGTCATAAAGGTTTAGATGTAGATGTCAGAAAGGTTTAGATGTAGATGTCAGAAAGGTTTAGATGTAGATGTCAGAAAGGTTACATGTAGATGTCAGAAAGGTTTAGATGTAGATGTCAGAAAGGTTACATGTAGATGTCAGAAAGGTTTAGATGTAGATGTCAAAAAGGTTTAGATGTAGATGTCAAAAAGGTAAAGATGTAGATGTCAGAAAGGTTTAGATGTGGATGTCAGAAAGGTTACATTTAGATGTCAGAAAGGTTTAGATGTAGATATCAGAAAGGTTTAGATGTAGATGTCAGAAAGGTTTAGATGTAGATGTCAGAAAGGTTTACATGTAGATGTCAGAAAGGTTTACATGTAGATGTCAGAAAGGTTTACATGTAGATGTCAGAAAGGTTTACATGTAGATGTCAGAAAAATTAGATGTAGATGTCAGAAAGGTTTAGATGTAGATGTCAGAAGGGGTTAGATGTAGATGTCAGAAAGGTTTAGCTGTAGATGTCAGAAAGGTTTAGATGTAGATGTCAGAAAGGTTACATGTAGATGTCAGAAAGGTTACATGTAGATGTCAGAAAGGTTTAGATGTAGATGTCAGAAAGGTTTAGATGTAGATGTCACAGTGTTTACCTGGGTAATTAGGACTGGAGATTCCTGCACAGAGAAACTACTGCTGGGGGAAAGACTTCCAGATGGGCTGGTGGCTGAAATAATAAGCATCATTCTATGTCTATTAGTGATTGTTACAATTTGTTCAAGGTTTGTCTATATAAGTTTCATCATTTTGTTTCTTAAGCATCTTCCTTTTTAAACTTTTTGCTGTAGGAACTTTCTGCTTTACTTTTATCCAGTTTCAAGATGCCACATGTAATAAACAGCATCAATGAATATTCATTTGCAGTGGCTATGTGGGCCACATAATGTGGCGGATGGAGTAAAGGCATCCTATGGCACTTTCGAGAGAAACAAATCTGTGAGATATTTTTTAAATCTATTAGTGCTTCATGTTTTACATTTTTGTAAAAGTGAAGTGGAACATTATTAACCCTTTACTTGATAGTCTATTTTTAGAATTGAAGATATGTGACTTCTTAAATCAGGTTGAAAGTAAAGCAGAATGCGCCTTAAGGCGCATTCTGCTTTACTTTCAGCCTGCTTTAAGCTATCATGTGCCAGAATATAGAAAATATTCCCTATAAAATATATACATGACTGAATAAATTGGAACTATTTTCTTCAGTGGAGGAATAAATCATATTCGCTAAAAGTGCTTTTATAGGGGAAAGGGTTAAGTACTGACCAGCCTGCCTGGTAATGCCCTCCAGCAGGGTTTTCTTAGAGAGGACCGTCAATCTCTCCTTCAGCTCTAGCTTCTCTTGTTCCAGTGTGTCAATATCGGCTTGTAAAGCATCCATTGTCAGCTCAAACTCCCTGAAACAATCAACATGACGTTATACAGTATGGTCATACAGTGTGTCAATATCAGCTTGTAAAGCATCCATTGTCAGCTCAAACTCCCTGAAACAATCAACATGACGTTATACAGTATGGTCATACAGTGTGTCAATATCGGCTTGTAAAGCATCCATTGTCAGCTCAAACTCCCTGAAACAATCAACATGATGTTATACAGTATGGTCATACAACGTGTCAATATCAGCTTGTAAAGCATCCATTGTCAGCTCAAACTCCCTGAAACAATCAACATGACGTTATACAGTATGGTCATACAGTGTGTCAATATCAGCTTGTAAAGCATCCATTGTCAGCTCAAACTCCCTGAAACAATCAACATGACGTTATACAGTATGGTCATACAGTGTGTCAATATCAGCTTGTAAAGCATCCATTGTCAGCTCAAACTCCCTGAAACAATCAACATGACGTTATACAGTATGGTCATACAGTGTGTCAATATCAGCTTGTAAAGCATCCATTGTCAGCTCAAACTCCCTGAAACAATCAACATGACGTTATACAGTATGGTCATACAGTGTATCAATATAAACTTGTAAAGCATCCATTGCCAGCTCAAACTCCCTGAAACAATCAACATGACGTTATACAGTATGGTCATACAGTGTGTCAATATCAGCTTGTAAAGCATCCATTGTCAGCTCAAACTCCCTGAAACAATCAACATAACATTATACAGTATGGTCATACAGCATGGCAGCATTAATCAAAATATTACACAAGATATGTTTGTAAATCATTTATCACAATCACCACCATGACCTTGAAATAACATTGACCTTCGACCTAAAAGATATAGGGGTCATCTACTCATCATGATGAACCACCCTACCATTTATGAGAGTTATAGGTTGAAGGAATGTTGAGTAATTGATCGGAAACCATTTGGTCTATCAACCGACCGACAGACAGAAATGTATAAAGCAATACACCCACTTCTTTCGAAGGGTGGCATAAAGATGTAACTGCATAAAACAGTGTTTATTTCATATGTGATGAAATGGCAGCAGAGCTGTTTTGAAGATGAAAACCAGTGACTTGGTATAGAAAAGTATGACTAAATCAATGTTCTTTCTCGAAGTCTTAACCCATTACACCAAAAATATGCCTTTTTATGCCTCTATTTTATTCCTCCATTGAAGAAAATATTTCCAAGTCAAGTAGTCAGGAATATGTACCAGAAAAAGTATGTTCTATATCCTAAGTAGATGGAAGCTTAAAGCAGGCTGAAAGTAAAGCAGAATGTGTCTTAAGGCACATTCTGCTTTACTTTCAACCTGCTTTAAGTGGTCACCTATCAGTACTAGAAACAGGCTATAAGTTAATGGTTTAACTTAAATTAAGCTAACAAACAACAGGACACCTACTTTTCTTTTTTCTTTAGCTGGCTCTGGGCGTCCTCTAGTTTGATCTGTATGGCGTCCACCTTGTCATCAGAGTCCTTTGTGGCCGTCTCCAGCTTCTTCTCTACCAGGCCCACTCTAACCTGCTGCTCACTCAACTCTTCTTGCTACCAGGAACATAACACAAACACAGTGAGACAAATACAACACATATTTAACTCTTCCAACACCATGGGCATGTTCAACTCTTTGAACCCTAGACATGCAGATATGCGTCATTTGCAAACAGTGTACCTGTGAGGAGTACACTTGTCCTATGCAAACAGTGTAGACACTGATCAGAGGGTTGATCTGGGTCTATACTGTTTGTGATTTTAACATAAATTGTAATAATCAACCCTAAATAATTGTCAATAATTGACTAGACTAAATTGAAAACTGTATATGTCCATTTGAAGTTTCAGGGAGGAAAGGGTTAAAATATACTCACTACATTTCCAAACAGTGTAGACCCAGATCAGAGGGCTAGGAGCCCTCTGATCAGGGGATCCACTGTTTGCTTATTAAGACCAGCATTTATTCAATGACCCAGGATTCTAAGAAAACTGGTTCATGTTTTGGTAACTAAATGATCCACAAGGGATCATAATAACCCTTAAGAGTTACTTTTAGTTGAAAGAGTTAAATAACTCACTGAACCCTATTGATATTCTTGTCAATTATAAACAGTGAATCTTTGAAGAATACTATTTGTCCTAGGGAAACAGTGTAGTCCAACTTCAGAGGGGTCCTAAAAGAGCTGTCTGATCTGGGTTTACACTGTTTGTTGTTCTGCAATATATTAAAAACGAATCTAACCAGTCAAAATTTGAATAGATTTAATTGGAAGTTGATCTGGGTCTACACGGTTTGCCAATTTAGACTGATATTTATTAAACTACCCAGAATTACAAGTAAACTGGTTCATGATTTTGGCACCTAAAATGATGCACAAGGGAATCTAACAACGCACAAGAGTTAACTACCCTACAGGAGAGTGTGACTATACCTTTAGTTTGATCTGTCTCTTCAGGTCCTTGATACTCTTATCCTTGTTCTTGCCTCAATATCAGAGATCTGAGCCTTCACAAATAGTTAACTACCCTACAGGAGAGTGTGACTATACCTTTAGTTTGATCTGTCTCTTCAGATCCTTGATACTCTCATCCTTGTTCTCCAGTTTGGCCTTCATTGCCTCAATATCAGAGATCTGAGCCTTCACAAAGAGTTAACTACCCTACAGGAGAGTGTGACTATACCTTTAGTTTGATCTGTCTCTTCAGGTCCTTGATACTCTCATCCTTGTTCTTGCCTCAATATCAGAGATCTGAGCCTTCACAAATAGTTAACTACCCTACAGGAGATTGTAACTTTACCTTTAGTTTGATCTGTCTCTTCAGATCCTTGATACTCTCATCTTTGTTCTCCAGTTTAGCCTTCATTGCCTCAATGTCAGAGATCTGAGCCTTCACAAAGTTGGCTCTCAACACCACAGGCTGTAACGGCTGTCAATGGAAATGAAATCAGATATTTAGAAAATAACCCTTTATTCAATAACCTATTTATAATATTAAAGACAGGTGATCACTTAAAGCAGGTTGAAAGTAAAACAGAATGTGCCTTTACTTTCAGCCTGCTTTAAACTACCATCTGTTAGGCTATATAAAAATATTTGTTATGGTAATTGTTCATGAGGGTATAAACTGGAACCATTTTCTTTAGAGAAGGAATAAATAAAATATGCTAAAAGTCGCCTCTATGGGGGAAAGGGTTAAGGCTAACCCTTTACAGAGCTCCAGAACAGATGGGTATTTCAAAGATATGCACTAACTTTCTTATATCTCCACTAAACCCTATGTGTGACAACTCACTAGAATCATCTTGGAAGAGACAATTCTAATCAGTGGTCACAACATATGGTTTGAATATACCAAAACATGAACCAGTCTACATGGAATTCTGGGTAATTTAATAGATACTGCTCTAGAGTGGAAAACAGTTTAGACCCTGATCTTGGTCTATACCGTTTGCTTATTTAGACCAGTATTTATCAAACTACCCAGAATTCAAAGTAGAGATGGGCTTAGATGGCTCATGTTTTGGTAACTGAAAAGTTCCACAAGGGAACATCATAACCCACAAGAGTTACTTAGTGTTGAAAGTGTTAAACTATAAGTGTGCTGTGGCAGATAGTGTTTTCTCACCTCTCGGACAGAGGTATCCCGAAATCTAGGGGGTGTGAGATAACCTTATCTGTCCGGACAGACAAGCAGAACATTGTTTGTTATTCTGTTGTCATGACGGTGTCATGCATGCATTAGCACATTAAAATATCCTCCTTGACATTACAGCCAAATCTGGTTAGTAGATCTATATTCAGTTCATAAAGGCTATATAGTTAATAAACCAAGTGAGATAACGGTTTTAAACAATAACACATGTGTTAATATATTAAGTTGTTGAAACTAGTGTATTTCTTTTTTCTGCTTAGATATCCGTCCGCCATTCATAAGCGAAAGCGAAAATACAACTTGCCACTGTATAGCAAGTTGAGCGCGTTTTAAGGGTTGACAAGGTGAGAAAATAAATTTAACACCACAAAGCCTTGTGTTTCTAAAAGTTCTTCAAACCTCTGGTGAGATATCCTTATCTGACACTAACGGTGGTGTTAGATTCACTATACCTTTTTGTCGACTGTACCATCAAAGTCATATTCCCCATTCTCCATGGCGTTTGCCGTCTTGTTCATGGTGCCCACCACCACGCCAAATGATAGCCTGAAACAAACAAACACAGACAGCAGTGTACAAACTGGCATTGTGATATGCCAAATCAGGGGCCATCATAATAGTCAAGAAAATAACAAGAAATGTCTCACAAGTGTGACAAATAAATGCCTCTTAATCCTTTTCCCAAAGAAGCACCTATTAGTGCATTTAGTTTCTTCCTCCACTGAAGAAAAAAGTTCCAATTTATATAGTCATGAATGTGTATCATAAGGAATATTTCCTTTATTCCAGCTGGTGGTAGCTTAAAGCAGGCTGAAAGTAAAGCAGAATGCGCCCTAAGGCACATTCTACACACTCAACCTGCTTGTAGTACATATTTTCAAAACTAGAAACAGGCTATGGGGTAAAGGGTTAACTGTCTTCTTGTCCCAACAGACTTGTACCCATGTCCTTGACCTTTGACACATGGATAATTGAGGTGAACATAATACACCAGCTTATAATGAGTTATATGGAGACATTGCCTACATTTTTCCTACATAAAACTCATGCCCTTTGACCTTGACCTTTAACCCATGACAATGAGAGTTGAACAGGAGACATTGTCTTTCTCTGGAGAACATTGGTGCCAACTTATTATGAAATCTGTTCATAGATAAAGAAATGAGGGACTAGACACAAAATCCATGATAACCGAATGGTAACCTGTGACTTTGACCTTTGGCCCATGCACATTGGAGTTGAACGAGATGCATTGTCTTTGTCTGTTGAAGATTTGTGCCAAGTAATATTGAAATGCATTTACTGATAAAGAAATTACTGATCAGACAGACAATTTGTGACAACACAATCGTACCCTGTGACCTTGACCTTTGCTCAATGAACAAGGGAGTTAATAACAACACATTGTCTTTATCTGGTTAACATTATGGGTTAACTTAAGTTTGTATGTTAACCCTTTCCCACATAGAAGCACCTTTTAGCGCATTCACTTTATTCCTCCGCTGAAGAAAATAGCTCCAATTTGAACGGTCATGAATATGTTTCATAAGAAATATTTTCTTTATTCTAACATTAAGTGAACACTTAAAGCAGGTTGAAAGTAAATCAGAATGCACCTTATGGTGCATTCTGCTTTACTTTCAACCTGCTTTAAGTGTTCACCTATTGTCAAAAATAGAAACAGACTATGGGGTAATGGGTTTATGACAGGAAACAATATAATACCTATTCTTGTTTATACATTATGTTTGACTGTTTATTAATGATAGGAAACAATATACTACCTCAAACACTCATATGGCCCTGTGTCTTCCTTCCCATACACCTTATCAGAGGCCTGGTAGGCTATTTCCTCCAACTTCTTCGGCATCAGGCCTTCCGCATCTGTAACATATATGTACATCATATAGATAAGGTTGAAATCATACATCATATAGATAAGGTTGAAATAATATCTTAAAGTTTACTTCATATAGATAAGGTTGAAATAAAATCTTAAAGTTTACTTAACCTGTTATCCCATAAATACGCCTTTTTACGCTATTAACTAATTCCCAAACTGAAGAAAATAATTCCAAACTATACAATTTTGAATATGTAAATTAAGATTGTTTTTATTAATTCTAACAGATAAAATCTTAAAGCAGGCTGAAAGTAAAGCAGAAAGAGCCTTAAGGCACATTCTGCTTTACTGTCAACCTGCTTTAAGTGGTCACATATCTTTGAAACTAGAATCAGGCTATGGGGTAATGGGTTAACTCTTTCAACACTAAGTAACTCTTGTGGGTTACTAGATTCCCTTGTTGATCTTTTTAGTTATCAAAACATGAAGCAGTCTACTTAGAATTCTGGGTCATTTGAAAAATACTGCTCTAAATTAGCAAACAGTGTAGAACCTGATCAGAGGGCTCCTATAGGAACCCTCTGATCTGGGTCTACTCTGTTTGCAAATGAATTCAGTATATTTGAAACAGGTTCATGGTGTTGAAAGAGTTAATTCTTGTTTATACATAAAAACAAACCGGTTGGGATAAAAGTGTTGCAAATTATGTAAAAATAAATGCATAATTTAAAATCATATTTGTCCAAACAAGCTACCATTTTATTTAAAATGCTAAATGATAATATTATAACAGTAGCATAGTAGAATATGGCAATAACATCAACACAGACACAAAGGGTGCTCCCATCACAGCTCTGTCAGTACAGTGCAAACGTCCACACCAGTACCAATGTTTGTGTTGTTTCTATAACCGTACTAGAATTTAAATCAACCCTTCTCCTGCTCAAGTCATCCATCTGTACTATAACATTGGCTGACAAAATAAGAAAAAATAAAAATAAAAAAAGTCTCTAGGGAAGATTGATTCATGTCAAAAACTTATAACAGAAAATTGTGTAGATCAAGATTAGACAGCTCCTTCTGATCTGGGTCTACACTGTTTTCAAAAAGTCGCACTATTTGCTTAGAGCAGGAAATGGATTCATTCATCACTATGCTTTACAGAGTAAAGAAATTAAACTCTTTCTGAAAACATATTCATTTGTAGCTAAATCTGATATCATACATAAAGGAAATAGAAAGTAACAAAAAATTTGACTCAAAAATCCATTTTTATACTTTAATCTTAAAGTTAGAAAGCAGTCAAACATAAAATAATTTGGCTCTTTCATCCAACAAGATCATGCTATTAAATTTCTCCATGCTATCATGAATCAAGGTCTAGTCCTAAAAGAAATCAGTCACTGCAAAACCATGCCAGTTTTTATATTTTTTGCATAGCAATGAACAGGAGGGCATAAAACACTTGTAGAGTCCACTCAATCCTAAACAATCAAACTGTTAGGCAGGGTGGGAATCTTAAAAGAGTCCCCCTAATACCGTTACTTATTACTCTACATAATTCTCTCAACACAATGGACCTGTTTAAAATGTACTCGTTACATTTGGCAACAGTGTATACCTAGATCAGAGGGTTCCTATGGGAGCCCTCTGATCAGGGTCTGCACTGTTTTCTAATTTAGATCACTATATATTAAACTACCCAATTGGTCTTAATAGAGAGGTTTTACTCTATGTGTGACAGCTGAAAGCAATATGAAAGTAAAGCAGAAAGCTCCTAAAGGAATTTTCAGCCTCGTGTTCCAAAAATTTAATATCTTCAAAACTCGAGTGGGATATTCTTATCTGACACTCACCGTGGTGTTAGATTCACTATTACTCATTGAAACCTGGTAGCAACCTATTTAGTTGTGGTAGCAAGAATACTTGTCTTTTACAACCAGTGTACCCGTGAACATAACACTAGTCCCAAGCAAACAGTGTAGACCCTGATCAGAGGGCTCTTGCAAGAACCTTTTGATAAAGATTCACACTTTTTGCCATTTTGCAAATTATATTATATTGTAACCAGCAACATTGAATAGTCCAAATTGGACTAGACATAATTGAACACTGGACTTGTCCATTTAAAGTTTCAGGGGCGAGTTACTACTATGAGATATAAACAGTATGCAACAGGATATACATTGAAATAATTTAGATGTTCTATATTCCCTGATTTTGCTCTACCATAAAAATGCAAGCAATGCAAGGAAATGGATAATTCTAACGGGAACATATTGGCAAGTAAATTCATTTGTGCACATCACTTGTTTTAACCCTTTGCACCCTAGTCCCGCATATAGGCGTCCTTTTCAAACAGTGTACATGTGAATAGTACACTTGTCATGTGCAAACAGTGAAGACCCAGATCAAAGGGCTCCTTTCTCAGAGGGCTCCGAAAGGAGCCCTCTGATCAGGGTCTTCACTGTTTGTCACAATGCTAAAAATGGACAAAAACAACCCTTAAAAGCCAGAAATGGACTTGACTAAAATCGAAATTGGAATTGTCCATTTAAAGTTTCAGGGAGGAAAGAGTTAAATTAAGTGCAGAACCAAATACAATCAAACTTATGTTAATGAAGCCCATCTTTTTTTGAAGAAGCATTTTGATTTTTAACCCATTTATGCCCAGTGGATTGTTCAATACTTATACAATGGGTGAGTCTGTTTGTCATTTAAGGGTTATCTGGTGTAACTTTTCCATTTAATTTTAGGATAGAAATTCCTGTTATCAAACAGTGTAGACTCAGATCAGACACCACTTTATGCAGAGTCTGCACTGTTCCCCTATGTGTCTCATTTATGGGACACTATGCACAAATGGGTTAAAACATGTGACTTCTAAATGCAGAATAAAAGCAAAGCAGAAAATCCCTACTGGAAGATTCTGTTTCATTTTTATTCTGTATTAGCATCAACCTGTTTATCATTCTTAGTGATGGCACGTACAGCACCAGTTGGACTGTAACCCAGGAACAAAAGTTATCCTTCTGCCAGGAATGTCACAATATTTGGACCAGAGTAGGTCAATTTTGTATTAAGCATCAAATAAATACAGTACCATGGAGATATCTAATTATAAATGGTTGCCTAATGTACGATAGAAATTACACAGAAAGCTTTAATAAGAGCTTAATACAGTTCTTTCATCCTACATTAGGCATCCAGTTGT
The DNA here is from genome assembly GCA_922989275.2 of Gari tellinella. Classification (NCBI taxonomy): domain Eukaryota; kingdom Metazoa; phylum Mollusca; class Bivalvia; order Cardiida; family Psammobiidae; genus Gari; species Gari tellinella. Next base: position 57,752,264 of record OV277866.1, read on the forward strand.
AGTTGACCTGTGCCATGAGAAAGCCAGCCTTATAGCATGATTTCCAACAAAGTAGACCTTGACCAGCTGCCTTGCGACCTTTCTCACACATCCAACCTAGTGAAAGCAGGTCTGTGTCTAAACTGTTTAGCTCTGCAGTAAGTCTGGTTTTCTCATTAAAGATCCACCAATGGTCTTTATCTAGTTGTTGTTTGATACAAGATAATCTGTATCAAGGGCTCCAGATAAGAGGGAGTATACTGAACAAATCCAACATTTTCTCACTCATTTCAGCACCAAATCTTATAGTGTTACTACAGTGGAGAAAACGTTATTCTTTCCCAATAAACGCGTTTACGCTAAAACTAGTATTTCTATTGCAAACAGTTTGGAGCCAGATCAGACGCCGGGTAACCCGGCGTCTGATCAGGCTCCAAACTGTTTGCCACCAAGATAAACATGAATTATCAGAATTGTCCAAAAGTTGCCTTTTTCTACGTTTTAGTGCTTTGCGTTTGCGTACGTTTGCGTTTAAACGGGAAAGAATAACAGTTTCCCCACTGTACTCATCATTAGAATCGTCTTGAAGAGACGATTCTAATGGGTAGTGACACCATAGGGTTTTAATTAATTTATAATGCAGAAGTAAAGATTTTATTTTTTTAAGTTACTCGCCTTATCTTGAGTGTTGCTGCATGTGCATGATTTTAGTGTGCTGTTGTGTGTCACTGACTTTATATTTATTCTAAAGTAGAATCAATACATAGTTCCACAATCTTTAATTTGTCTTTAAAGTATTTGTTGTAGGGAACTGTCCCGACCCATTATGTGCAGATGCCAGATGGATCGTTTTGTTTTCAGGAAGTGATGGTCTTTGAAGTAATTAAAAAATATTTTTACCTACGGACGGACAGGGCCACACCAATAATTATATGACCACCTTTAGAGGTGGGCCTATAAAAATTGGAATTCTAAGGATTTTGTATGATCAACTTATGGCAGCCCTGTGGTAACTACTGTGAGTGGAGCTTATCTATTATTTGCGGATCTATGTATTGCTGTTTGAGCCAATGAGAAATTAGTGTTCCAAGTCTAAAGAAGCTGGCCAATGAGCTGTTAGTATTCTGATCTATGGTCACTCGTTGCATTTACCAACTGTCTTTGCTCTTCCTTTGACAATGCAAATCTCTAGACATAAACACATGCAACAATTAAACTAGGTCATTTCACAAGAAACATACAAACGAGCCGTGCCATGAGAAAACCTGAATTATTGCATTGCAAACAGTGTAGATCAAGGCCAACCACCACATCAAAGTCTTTGGGGCTGGCCTTGATCTACACTGTTTGACACCCACATGCATCTTAACCCTTTCCCACATAGCATATCTCTAGTACTGAATATAGGTGTCCTCTTAAAGCAGGTTGAAAGTAAAGCAGAATGCGCTTTAAGCGCATTCTGCTTTACTTTCAGCCTGCTTTAAGCTATCATCTGCTAGAATATAGAAAATGTTTTGTATTATACATATATATGAATGTATAAATTGGAACTATTTTCTTCAGGGCAAGAATAAACTGAATGCGCTAAAAGGCGCTTCTATGGGGGAAAGGGTTAAGCATTTTATGTAGCTGTATTATTACGGTATTTGGTTGTGTAGATGAATCCAGATACAGAGCATTATGATGACAACGGTGCTTGTTCTGTACAATGTTTAAATGCAGTAAGGCTGGTTTTGTCATGATACGGCTCAAATTATTTTATCCTAGTATATAATAATACATTAATTGTAATTCAAAGATTAGATTTCTGAAATATCCATTATTTTCTTCTGTGTTTTAAGAAACTACATGATCTAATTACTGAAGGAAATAATTATAAAAATAACAATTTAATCTAAATAAAAATATCACCATATTTTTAAGAATTGACACTATTCCATAGATGATGAAATGTTTTTTTTTTTTTTTTATCTCTTTACATGCTAAACAATATTGTTGTAAACAATAGTTGTAGTCTGCTACTGTTATAAACAAGAGCCGCATGCGGCACTAAATCGCTCACCTGGTACCCATGATTACGGTCATGTAAATGGACTAGTAATGATTAAGTTTTCACTTATTCACCCTCACCCACTGGTGGCCATGTTGTTTGAGCTAGGAAGATTATTTGACAACAAGAGCCGCATGCGGCCCTAAATCGCTCACCTGGTATCCATGATTACGGTAATGTTAATGGACCAGTAATGATTAAGTTTTCACTTATTCACCTCCACCCACTGGTGGCCATGTTGTTTGAGCTAGGAAGATTATTTGAAGAAAACTGGCAAAGGGTCACCCATGAATTGTAAAATCATTATTAATTCAGACCAATAGTTTCAGAAATTTTTTTTGAAAGTTTTTCTATACAGAAATATAAGGAAAACTTGCCCCACCCACTGGCGGCCATGTTTTTTAAGATAACAAAATGATTTTAAGAAATCTGGTAGATGATCATGAATTGACCATTTGTGTAAAATTATTTTTAATTTGGACCAGTAGTTTCAGAGAAAAAGATTTGTAAAGTTTTTACTATACAGTAACATAAGGAAAACTTTCCCCACCAACTGGCGGCCATGTTTTTTCAGATATCAAAATAATTTAAAGAAATCTGGTAGAAGATCATGAATGGATCATTTGTGTAAAATATTTTTTAATTTGGACCAGTAGTTTCAGAGAAGATTTGTAAAGATTTTACTATACAGTAACATAAGGAAAACTTGCCCCACCCACTGGTGGCCATGTTTTTTTAGATATCAAAATAATTTTAAGAAATCTGGTAGAGGGTCACCCATGGATCATTTGCATAAAATTTCTTTCAAATCTACGAGTAGTTTTTGACAAGAAGATTTTTTAAGTTTTCACTATATAGCCATATAAGGAAAATCTGCCCCACCCACTAGCGCCATGTTTTTTAAAATAGGAAAATTATTTTAAGAAATCTGATAGAGGGTCACCAATGGCACATTTGGGTAAAATTGTTTTAAATTCAGACCAGTAGTTTTTGACAAGAAGATTTTTAAAGTTTTTTCAATTGGTTGCCATGGCAACCACAATTTCAATTGGATGACCTATATTTGAAGAAATCTGAGAGAGTACCCTACAAGGAACAATCCTATGAAGTTTTGATGAAATTGGCCCAGTGGTTTCCAAGAAGAAGATCTTTGAACAAAAAGTTTGACGACGGACACAGGGCAGTCACAATAGCTCACCTTGGCACTTCGTGCCAGGTGAGCTAAAAAACCACACCAAAAATGAAGATTTTTTTCAACATACAGTCGAACTTCGATATCTCGAACTCGGTTAAATTAAACATATAAATTAGCCATGTTTTAACTTTCAAATATGGGTATGTTTGACTTAACCGAGCATGAAATAATGCAGTTCATGTGTCAAACTATCGGATAGTTCAGTTAAGCATTAGTTCGAGATATCGAAGTTTGACTGTAATGTCAAACAGTTTAGATCCAGATGAGACAGGCAACATCTCATCTGGACCCAAATTGCTTGCAAAGATAATAACCGTTTTACCACTTGGTTAAACACTATATACATTACACTTACAAGTAATACTATATTCTTTCAATGTTACAAATTTTCATAAATTCTGATATTCTTTTTATTTCAGTCAAATTAAGTCCAGCTAATTACAGGACTAGTAGAGGAAGACTCCAGAATCCCTTAATGCACTGTTTCAGGCACAAATCGCCAGCTGGAAGGCTTCCCCACATGATAAATCCGAATGAACAGACTGGGATTCCAACTCACAGCTGTGAGGAGCTTATTGATGTAAGTCATAGTGACTATACCACTAGGCCATGGAGAAAAAGTTAAATAAATTTCATAAGAATCGGACACATCACAAATATAACTATACATGTATTATCAAGCCATCAATCCTAAAGACTGGCCATGCATCATCCTTTGAAGGGTTGAAAAATAAATTTAACTATATACATGTAGAAAGATTTATGCTACAGTTAATCTTGTCCAATCCCATTGCCCCAGGTGGCCACTTTAAACATGTTAAAAGTAAAGCAGAATGTACCTAAAGGCACATTCTTCTTTACTTTTAGCCTGCTTAAATCTCCACCCATATAAGTGCCTTTTAGTGAATACATGTTCCTCCACTGAAAAAATAGTTCTCATTTTTACTGTCATAATGATAAACATATACCAAAAGAAACAGTTTCTGTATTGTAGCAGACTGTAGCTCAACCTGCTTTAAGTGGTCACCATGTATGTCTTAAAAACTACAAACAGGCTATGTGGTACACGGTTAAAGCATTCATCAGTTTTCAATACTGAAACAAGCTATGGTGGGAAAGAGTTTATACAAGATTAACTGTGTAAGAAAACGAGCCAGTTTTCGAAACTATAACACTTAATTGGTACAGAAAAATGAGACTGAATAACTAGAAAACTATTTTCAGTATAGTAAAACTCAAACTGATGACTTAAAGATAGTGTGTTTAGAGACAGGTGGAATCTAGTTTACACTTCAAATGCTGAGTTTTCATACAGACTCTTCTAAACATTGCCTTAACCCATTACCCCATAAATATGCCTGTAATTTATTCTTTCTCTGAATATGTATTATAAGAATTATGTTCTATATTATAACAGATTATAGCTTAAAGCAGGCTGAAAGTAAAGCAGAATGGGCCTTAAGGCACATTCTGCTTTACTTTCAACCCGCTTTAAGTGGTCACAATCTTCAATACTAGAAACAGGCTATGGTGTTATGGGTTAAGGGGTTTGTCACAAAACTATTTGAAAGTACTGAAAACAGTGCAGACCCTGGATCTACACTGTTTGCCAGGGACGTATATATTGGCCCAGCACTGTAAGGGTAGAAGTATAATGTAAAATAAACTTTGGAAATCACGCTTTAGCTTGAATATGTTATAGATGACAACAGTCTATGTAATCCTTTCCCTCATATAAACACAGTTTTATGTCTGTACTTATTCCTGATAAAACTGCCTGGGCCAGCTACTACTCATAATTTAGCTATAAGAAGACTCAAATTTTTGCTGGCAATTGGCAACCTCTCTTTTGCGACCACTATACTATTGACCAACGATCTATTGTATAAGGCATGTGGCTGCTTTTCTAAAACAAGGTGAATGTAAAACAGAAAGCTCCTTAAGAAGCTTTCTGTTTTTCACTCACCTTGCTTTGAGCTGTCACCAGACTCTAATGCAAGCAATAAGCCCTTTATTTACTGGTGGAAGTATAGAGGTTTTCCTGTAACAAGATTGCCTTTTGCAAACAGTTTGGATTTAGACGAGACTCAGATGAACTCAGAATCCCATCAGGTCCTGAAACTGTTTTATGACCCTTTACCCCATTACTACGCCTTTTTACGCCTCTAGTTTATTTATTCGTCAAGGAAAATACTAAGTTCCAATTTACACAATTATGAATATGAGCCGTAAGAAATATTTTCTATATTCTAGCCGATATTTGCTTGAAGCAGGCTGAAAATAAAGCAGAATGTGCCCTAAGGCACGTTCTGCTTTACTTTCAACCTGCTATAAGTAGTAACTTGTTTTAAAATTTAGAAACAGGCTATGCTATGTGGGTTAAGGAAAAGAGACTTTAAATAATTCTACCTCTAGAACAACAGTAGATGACAATATGTTTAAATTGACAATATTACTTTTCCTTCAAACAGGCCAAACGGGAACAGGTTAGCAAACTTTCTAAACCTTGTTTCTAAACAGAATACTGTACATTAGGTTTTTTCATGCAGATAAGCTTTTAAGATTTTATTTTTTCATGATTAATTTCTGCAGCCAATATCCAGGCTGTGAAAAAATGCAATAGAAATGCCAGCAAAATACAGAGTACATGATAAACATTTGAACTGTGCCATGAGAAAACAAATCTTATTGCATTGCAAACAGTGTAGACCAAGACCAGCTTTTGTGTCTTTTACCCTTAATTCCATAGCCTGTTCTAGTATTGAAGATCATAGGGACCCGGCACGATTGATTTTTGAGAAAAAAAATTGTCAGAAGGTATATATAGAGACAAGGGGTACAACTGATTGTTAGTATATTCTCACCCTATCTCGACAAAGCGGTCATATCACGAATAATAATTGATGAAACGACACCCTTTTTGCATTTCTGTCTAGCTAATATAATACCCTTTCATAAAAACATAACATAAAACCAACTATAAGGATGCACTTTCAACAGTAATTGCATTTACTCACAGAAATCAACGACTTTTGGAAAACGGGACAGGTGTTCGTTCACAGCTAACACAGCATTGACCACTACTGTACGCTTGTTTAGGCGGTAATCGAGTGTTATAGTCATTGACAACTACTGTACGCTTGTTTAGGCGGTAATATCGGGCATGACAGTCATACAGTTCCATAAATATACATCTTTGACACCGATCAAAGCTGATTTCTTCTCAAATCATTGCCGTACAAAAAAGCCTACATGTACAAGAATAGCTTTACTGCCGATGAAAACATGCGAATTTGTTGTTGGTATTGCAATGGTTTGAGTATAAATCAGCCTTGATCGGTGTAAAAATGGATATCCATGGACCTGTATGACTGTCATGTTCGATATTACCGCCTAAACAAGCACACAGTAGTGGTCAATGCGGTGTCAGCTGTGAACGAACACCTGTCCCGTTTTCCAAAAGTCGTTGATTTCTGTGAGTAAATGCAATTACTTTTGAAAGTGCATGCTTGCAGTTGGTTTTATGTTATGTTTTTATGGAAGGGTATTATATTAGCTAGACAGAAGTGCAAAAAGGGTGTCGTTTCATCAATTATTATTCATGATATGCCCAGTTTTGTCGAGACAGGGTGAGAATGTACTAACAATCAGTTGTACCCCTTGTCTCTATATATACCTTCTGATAATTTTTTTTCTCAAAAATCAATCGTGCCGGGTCCCTGTGTTGAAGATAGGTGACCACTTATATTAAAGCAGGTTGAAAATAAAGCAGAATACACCTAAAGGTGCATTCTGCTTTACTTTCAACCTGCTCTAAGCTTTCACCTGCTAGGATATAGAAACTGTTTCTTTTGGTACAAGTTTATGACTCAGACTGTATAAATTGGAACTGTTTTCTTCAGTGGAGGAATAAATTAAATGTGCTATATGGTGCTTCTATTGGCAGAAAAGGTCAACACAGCAGCTGGTCTTGGTCAACACTGTCTAGAACTCACTAAATATGTTTACAATTGTAGACTTTCGGCAGACCCCAATACTGAGATTATAATGGCTAGGTACAGCTTTTTTACAATGATACTGTAGTACAGTAAAACCTTTTTTATCCCTTTCCCCCATAGAAGCGCCTTTTAGCGCATTTAATTAATTCCTTAACAAAGAAAAAAGTTGCAATTTATACAGTCATAAACATGTACCAAAAGAAATATATTCTATATCCTGGCAGATGATGGCTTAAAGCAGGCTGAAAGTAAAGCAGAATGTGCCTTAAGGCACATTCTGCTTTACTTTCAACCTACTTTAAGTGGTCTTCTGTCTTCCAAACTAGAAACAAGCTATGGGGGAAAGGGTTATTACAACCACTGAAGAAAGGCTAATTGATTGTATAAAAGACAGGTCAAAGCTTAACCCATAGCCTGCCACTCATGACTATAGCTCCATATGCAAACAGCTTGGATCCGGATGAGACGCCGAGTAACTCGGCATCTCATCCGGATCCAAGCTGTTTGCCACTCGGACAACATTTTCAGCAATTTTGAGCAACTTTGAAGCACTTTGAAACTTGAAGCAGACGAGAAATATAGCAGACGACAATTTATTTGGCGGGCTAAGGGTTAAAGCAAGGTAACAGTAAAACAGAAAGCTCTGGAAGGAGCCATCTGTTTTGCAGTCACATTGCTTTCAGCAGTCATCTGTCTTAACCCATTACCCCATAGCCTGTTTCTAGTTTTGAAAATAGGTGACCACTTAAAGCAGGTTGAAAGTAAAGCAAAAGTCTTAAGGCTCATGCTACTTTACTTTCAGCCTGCTTTAAGCTTCCATCTGTTAAATTATAGAAAATATTTCTTATCAAACATATTCATAACAGTACCAAATTCTTCAGTCGAGAAATAAATTAAAGACGGAAAAACATGTATTTATGGGGTTATGGGTTAAATACCTATGCTAGGTCACCAGTTTTACAATGCAAGGCAGTAAACCCTTTATTATTACTACAACTGAAAAAGGCTAATTGATCATAAGAAAGATTGGTGAAAGCTTACAGCAAGGTAACAGTAAAACAGAAGTTTTCTGTTCTAAATTCTAATGACACCTTGCTTCAAATAAGCAGTAACCTGTCTTAAACACCTAACAAATTATAAGTCCTAGTTGAGTTGTTTTTTACTGTATTTAATAAGTCTGGTTTTCTCATGGCATGGCTCATTTCTTGAAGATGAAAATTAAAGGTTAGAGATGGACATAATAGGGGCCCATCTTACGAAACGTTATACGAAAAAAACGAACGTTAGTCAATACTTTAAAAAACATCTAATTTTTTATGTCTAATCCTGTCTTGTAACATCTCTTTGGAATCGTCTTGAATCGAGATATAAATAATAATTTAGAATTTTAGAATCTGACTTACGATAATATTTATTTTACGACGTTTCATAACACGGACCCCAGAATGAGTAAATCAAATGCACAAAATGCAGTAGAAACACATGGTCAATCTGTAAATCAGCTGATCTGTTACCACGGTACTTGTCTAAATCCAAGCTTCCATCTGGTAGGGAATTATACAAAAACAAAGCATCAGAATACACATCAACATGGCAATGAACTGTATGAAACCTTTCAGCACCAGATTTCTTAACTACTTCTTCAACATGGGTAACAATTTTCAGGTATAGGCCGAAAGGTGAATGAGCCGTGCCATGAGAAAACCTGCCTTATTGCATTGCAAACAGTGAAGATCAAGGCCGCAGTCGCCATGTCAAAGACATGGCGCCAGGCCTTCAATGATCTACATTTTTTGACACCCACCTGCATCTAAAGCATTTTATCTAGCTGTAGGTTGTTTGGCACTGTAGACCAAACTCAGATACAGAGCCTGGGATGACAATATTGCTTGATCTGTACAATGTTACAATTCAATAAGGCAGGTTTTGTCATGGCACCGCTCTATTCTATTCTATCCATTCTATTGAAATCAGATAATTCTATAAATAAGGCTACTGATCTTGCAAGTATGAAACATGTTGTATTTGATAGAGTGGATACAGATCATACACAAGCAGAATATACTCAAACTCAACCCTGATTTAGTAATCACTTTAACTCATTGAGGCCTAGTGACGCATATATGAGTCCTTTACCAAACGTGTACATGTCACCCTGATCAGAGGGCAAGGTAAACTGGAATTGTCCATTGGAAGTTTCAGGGGATAATGAGTTAATATTCTGGTGCTAAAAGGAATTCACTGAAACTTAATACAATGTACATCACTGAAATGAGTAGCAAATATATCTTGTTATAAAAATATTTATAATAAATCATATCAAATACTAAATCATGATGAGTTAAGTCATAAACTGGCAGTTAAACGCTTGTGGTTTCTGCAAATTAGAAGCTATAATAATTGTCAATTTGTTAACACTACAACACTGATTTTTTTCTCTCCATTCTGCGGTTCTTTATAACCACTAGTGACAGTCAAACTTCGATATCTCGAACTCGCTTAACTCGAACTAACAGATATTTTGACACATGAATTACATCAATCCATGTTAGGTTCAGTCAAACATATCCGTAGTTAAAAGTTAAAATGTGGCTAAGCCACGTTTTAACTTTGAACTACGGATATGTTTGACACAACCAAGTTCAAGATATCGAAGTTTGACTGTATGCACCATTAAACATTGTACCATTTGCAGGTTCACTTGTCCTATACAAACAGAGAAGAACCTGATCACAGAGATCCTACAGAAGCCCTCTGATCAAAGTAAGCACTGTTTATTATTCTGCAATATATTAATTGAAAATTACAGATGTTCATTAGAAGTTTCACAGGTAAATGCATTGATCAGGCTATATTGTATGGCCAGGCTTGGTATCATACTCTAACCACCCAATTCTAAAATATACACCGACTGCCAGAAGCTACCAAAGCTGTATGTATGTACTAGAAGCTTTGATACATGATGTGTGTTAAACAGTAAAACCTCTCCATTACAACAACTACAACGAGGTCTAATTGCTTAATTGATTGATTGATTGACGGATGACAGCTTAAAGCAAGGTGACAGTGAAACAGAAAGCTCCTTTAGTCACCTTGCTTTAAGCATTATACCTGCCGTAAATACCTAATAATAAATACAATTTTGTGGTCGTAATAGAGAGGCTTTAATTTGCTGTATTAATTTATAATCTTGAACCATACTGCCTTTGAATGGCTTTATAGACTAACTACAGTATAATTATGCTGTGCTTAGCAACCATTCAAACCTAAGATGTAGGCATGATATTTATGACATTAGTGACTGCTCCATGCAGAAAAGAGCAATGCATAAAGCTCTTTTATGAGCTTTATACATTACTTCTGTACTGCTTTATAAGCAAACACTTGTCCACATACATCTCAATGTTTTTTCAATAAATGGTTGATTGAAAAACCCTCTATGACTTTAACCCATTTCCCCATAGATACAGTGGAGAATCTGTTATTCTTTCCCAATAAACGCGTTTACGCTAAAACTATTATTTGCAGTGCAAACAGTTTGGAGCCAGATCAGACGCCGGGTAACCCGGCGTCTGATCAGGCTCCAAACTGTTTGCCACCAAGATAAACAAGAATTATCAGAATTGTCCAAAAGTTGTTCTTTTCTACGTTTTAGTGCTTTGCGTTTGCGTACGTTTGCGTTTAAACGGGAAAGAATAACAGATTATCCACTGTACACCTTTTTACACCTTTATTCATTCCTCCTTAGAGAAAATAGTTTCACTTTATAAGGTCATGATTATGTACCATCAGAAAAATTCTCTATATCCATGCCGATGGTAGCTTACAGCAGGCTGAAAGTAAAGCCTAAAATGCATTCTGCTTAACTTTCAACCTGCTTTAAACCTTTGAACCCTAGTCCCACATATAGGCGTCAATTCAAACAGTGTACATGTGAATAAATAACTTGTCCTGTGCAAACAGTGAAGGCCCAGATCAGAGGGCTCCGAAAGGAGCCCTCTGTCATCAGGGTCTTCACTGTTTGTCAGTAATACCAAAATTGACAAAAACAGCTCTTAAAAGCCAGAAATAGACTAGACAAAATCGAAACTGTCCATTTAAAGTTTTAGGGAGGAAAGAGTTAAGTGGTCACCTGTCTACAGGGTAATGGGTTAAGAAAAATATATTAACCTTTCTTCTGCTAATAGGGTGAATTGATGCTTTTTTATAATATGATTTTAATATTCAGCAAAAGGGTTAAAAGCTGAGATAAAAATATGTAAGATAAGAATAGCCTATGTCATGTTATGAATATGATTTACAAACTCACAATCAAAAACTAAAAGCAACTCATTAAAGGGGGTTTATCATTCAAAATTTCCTCAACAAATGTTAAATATGCAGGAGAAAAAAAATCTTCTAATCACTAATGTGAGAGAATACAAATCTATCGTGCAGAACCTCTTTACCTTCAAAATTACCCACATCTGAAAAGTCCCCAAATTACTAAAGATAAAATAATACCTCTAAAAACATGTGGAAATATAAAAAACGAATTACAATCAAACTTCGATATCTCGAACTCGGTTAAGTCGAACATACCCGTATTTCAAAGTTAAAACGTGGCTCAGCCACGTTTTAACTTTGAAATATGGGTATGTCGACTGAACCAATCATGAAATAATGCAGTTCATGTATCAAACTATCAGATACTTAGAGTTAAGGGAGTTTGAGATATCGAAGTTTGACTGTAACAGTAAAAGTTCAACACTTAAAACTTCAACTGCTATACATTGTTTCTGTTATTAAAATTGTCATTTCCTGAAATAAATATTGATGAATCATTGCAAAAACTAAAACTAAATAAAGGTTATTTACACTGATATTCTAGCTTGTCATATAGGTGTTTAATTTATGAACACATCCAAACCGTGGTATCTAAGCAACGAAGTTTCCAAACACATGTGATGAAAATCGGGCTAAAATTTTCCAAATTACATGTACATGTATAGCATAAAAACAACTTGACAGATGAACGAATGCTAGCGAACAACACCATTTGTCAATTTTTCAATTTGTAAAATTAAAGATGTTGCTACTAGTAAATAATGTTTTAAATCCATATTATTAAGTTGTTTGATTCCATATTATTTAGTTGTTTGACAGTTGTTACACAATCATTAATAGTGTACTAAAGTTAAAGCAAAATCACTCTTCAAGCTAAATGTACCCAAAACCCTGTAAAACAATGCTAAGCACACATTACTAAAGTTTAGCTGCACAACAAAACAATATTGAATTAACTAATTTAGCAGGAAAGAAAGTTGTACTGACAACATCACAAAAATATCCTAAAAATCCTAAAAGTTAAGACACCCTAACTGCATAAACATATCAGAAGATCGTTTTCCTGACATAGTTATGTTCTTCTCAGCTTTGTATATCTATAAACCATACCCAACACTAAAACAGACATTCCTGTGTTCAGCTACAACCATTTAAGTCTTTCACTGCCAAATTATATCGTCTGCTTTAACCCCCTTACTGCCAAATTATATAGTCTGCATTGATAGTGTCTTCTGCAATCTTTTTTCAAGTCCGATTAAGGGTTTTTTTTTACTTAAGAAATATGCATACGAGTGTCAACAGTATGGATCCTGATCAGACACCACATTATGCGGCATCTGATCAGAATCCATAATGTTTGCAAAGTCACTGTTTGGCGCCATTGGCAGTGAAAGAGTTAACCCCTTCACTGTCATGACATCATCAGATTTCTACAATTGTCGTCTGCTTTTATTTCTCTAATTAAGATTCAGGTGTTTTGAGATAAGAAATATAAAATAGATTGTCAAACAGTTTGAATCCAAACTGTTTACATATGACCAATGTTACCTGTGACTTGGAGTGAGGCAGTGAAGGGGATTAAAGAAGAGCTATGATATTGTTTTGAGAACTATGATATTGGTTATCTCTAAAGAATAGTGCTAAATGTAGGACAAAAGTAAGGCAGACAGCTTCTAAAAGAACTCTCTGCTTTACCTTTGTTTCACATATAGCTGCCAGACATAAAGGTTTTAAAGCACTTAATTTCCGTCTGAGATCATTCTCAGGCATTTGATTGGTCAGATTTGAGCAAATCTGACCAATCAAAATGCTTGAAAACAATCTGAGACTCATCTCAAACACTTTATAACCTGGGAACCAGTATGTTCATGCATCCTCTTTAGACTGGTTGCCTGTACACAGGGTTGGAAGCAGCTTATATTGTTCATTATTGTTTTTCTCCTATACCACCAGTCAAGCCAGAAGGCGTATGTGCTCAGCTGATATACCTACCTACTCGCCCTGGTGAGAATCAAAAGTACACAGTTAATAAACACTCTTATTGTTTGCCCTACATGTATATATAACATAATTCACACTTCTTTTAAATGCTGGATTTTCTAAGGAGAGCATAGATATAGTATCAACAAACTTTCATACTGACAATAAATCTCGAACAATCCAGTACACATTTTGCAAATTTACTTTCATTTGTTGCTCCACATTCTAGATATGTAGACATTTCTGAATATCTGATGTTTTACTTTATTACGATGGTAAGCTTAAAAATAAAATACAAACAAGAGGGCCTGAAGGCCCTGATATCGCTCACCTGTTGTACTGAAGCCTGATGGCTTCACCCGTTTTAATTTAAATCCATTCAAATTTGTAGTATAGCATGTAAACAATTTTGGAATACAACCTCATAATTCTAGTAAAGTAGAGTACATCAATGGCAGAAAACTAGAGCCTAAACAATACTGAAATGAAGCCTTTTCCAGCATTTCAAAGTATGTCAAGGGCAGATAACTATTGCCACAATGATTAGATTTCAACAATAATTGCACTCCTTCGACAACTTATAGCTATATATTCTGTGCCCGATGATGTACAGGAATGTCCTTGAGCAAGACATGTACCGCGAATTGCTCCTCTCCACCCAGGGGTTAAAATGGGTACCTGTGAAGGGTCTGAGTCGGTACTGCGGCTGCATTTGACTGCGCCATATGTTAGCAGTGCTCAATATTGTAGGCAAGATGGCTCAATGATCAGGGGAGTATATGTACAGTCGGCTGAGCGGTCATTCGGACTGAAAGTAGACTTGAACTTGGTTTATTACTCTTTTTTTTGTAACCAAAATCCATTGAAAACTGAAGTTGCAAAACTGTAAACGCTGTTAGATTTGGCATTTTCAGCAATTCAAGGGCAGATAACTCTTGAGCCATTGGTCTGATTTCAACCATAATCACACTTATTCGAACTTTTGTGGTTATATACAATCTGAGCAAGTTTGAAAAAGACAGGATAAAAATTGTCGCCTCTAGAGTGTAAACACCATTAAATATGGCATTTTCAGCAATTCAAAGGTAGATAACTCTCCACCTACTCATCTGATTTTAACCATAATCGACCTCATCTGAACTTTTATGGTCATATACAATCTGAGTAAGTTTGAGAAAGATTGAATAAAAACTGTGGCCTCTAGAGTGTAAACACCCTTAAATATGGCATTTTCAGCAGTTCAAAGGTAGATAACTCTCGACCTATTTGAGGATTTCAACCATAATCAAACTCATCCCAACTCTTATAGTCATATACAATCTCAGCAAGTTTGAGATAGATTGGATAAAAATTGTGGCCTCCAGAGTGTAAACACTGTTAAATATGGCATTTTCAGCAACTCAAAGGTAGATAACTCTTGATCTATTTGTCTGATTCCAACCATAATCAAACTAATTCGAACTCTTATGGTAATATACAATCTGGACAAGTTTGAGAAAGATTGGATAATAGTGTGGCCTCTAGAGTGTAAACACCCTTAAATATGGCATTTTCAGCAGTTCAAAGGTAGATAACTCTTGATCTAATGGTCTGATTCCAACCATAATCAACCTCATCCAAACTCTGATATTAATATACAATCTGAGCAAGTTTGAGAAAGATTGGATAAATATTGTGGCCTCTAGAGTGTAAACACTAAAATTGTTGATGACGAACGACGGACGCCGGACATTCAAGGATTGCAAAAGCTCACCCCCACTCAGGTGAGCTAAAAAGCAAAAAACTTAATATCCAAATATAACAAGAGTTGTCAGAGGCAACAATACTCGCAGGCAGCACATTTCAAAACTTTAAAGCAGAGTTTGATGTCAAGGTCACTGGGGGGGGGGGGGGGGGGGGGGGGGAGGGGGGGGGGGGGGGGGGGGGGTGAAACTTTTCGCTTGTGTTGAAAGGTCTTGTCCGTATACCAAATACAAAAGTAATACAGCAAGAGACATACTGTAGTACTTATAGGAATTTTTTGAAACACAGATTTTGAAACCTAAAGGAGGGCCCTTAGTTCAAGGTTAAGTGGGTCAAACGTTTTGCTTTCATGATGGAAAGGTCTTGTCCTTAAACACAAGCATACCAAAAATGAAAGCAATACCTAAATGTACATAGAAATAATAAGCATTTTCTTTACATTGTTTACACTGTTCACAATGGCTACACCGAGCGTATGGCATAAGCTCCTCTTGTACATTGTACATGCGAGCTAAATTGTAAATGTTCATCCTAAATCGGAATCAATAGGTCTGTATTTCAAATACTAACATCCATTAGAATAAGCTCTAGGAGACAATTCTATTGCGTAGTCAAAATATAGAAATTTATTAGCAAACAGTGTAGACCCTGATCAGAGGGCTCCTGATATGGGTCCTCAATGTTTGCAAATGTCATGAGTATATTTTAAAAAGGTCCATGGTGTTGAAAGAATAAGAAGGAAATATTGCAAAAAGCTCAGTTAACTTGCTGTTATCTGGAGCCCTGAATATGTATATATGTCCTCTTTTACAACCAGTAAAATATTTGCTGTATACTAAACAATGACTTACAACAACATAGGTGGGTGGGGGAGGGGGGAAAAATCAAAACTACATGTACATTAAAACCTCTCTATTATGGACACTAAAAGAAGGCTAGTTAAGTGTATAAGACAGGTGAGAGCTTAAAGCAAGGTGACAGTAAAACAGAAAGCTCCTACAGGAGCTTTCTGTTTTACTGTCACCTTGCATTAAGCAGTCACCTGTCAGAAACACCTAATAATTAACACAATTTAGTGGTTGTAATAGAGAGGTTTTACTGTACATGTTATTATACTGCTGGTTACCTGTGAGTAATGCTGCCTGCTGCATGGCACCAGCTCCCAGGATCTGTAGGGTTTTACTGATCTTCAGGATGTGACTAGTAGTATCAGCTAATAGGTCCTGGATCTGCAAAACCAAAACTATATGAAACTACATGATTGTATAAGATTAACTTTAACCCATTACCCCATAAATACGCCTTTTTACGCCTTTAATTATTCCTCCACTGAAGAAAATAATTTCACTTTATACTGTCATGAATATGTACCTTAAGTAATATTTTCTATATCCTAGCAGATGATAGCTTAAATCAGGCTGTAAGTAAAGCAGAATGCGCCTTAAGGCGCATTCTGCTTTACTTTCAACCTGCTTTAAGTGGTAACCTAATTTTCAATACTTGAAATAGGCTATGGGGAAAGGGTTAATTAACCCAATACTTCATGAATATGCCTTTTTATGCTTGTAATTGTTTCTACACTAAGGAAAGTATAAGTCCCCACTTAGAAAGTCCTGAACTTAACTCTTTGAACCCTAGTCCCGCATATAGGCGTGCTTTTCAAACAGTGTACATGTGAACAGTACACTTGTCCTATGCAAACAGTGAAGACCCTGATCAGAGGGCTCCGAAAGGAGCCCTCTGATCAGGGTCTTCACTGTTTGTCACAATGCCAAACATTGATAAAAACAACCCTTAAAAGTCAGAAATGGACTATACTAAAATGGAAACTGGAATTGTCCATTTAAAGTTTCAGGGAGGAAAGAGTTAAAACACAGAGGGCATCTCCAGTAGCCTTTCCAGATAATTACGCTTCAAAAGGTCTTGCCCATATACCTACACATGCATACCAAATCCAGAAAAACCTCTCTATTACCACAACTGAATTGTTTTAATTATGAGGTTTTAAAGACTGGTGACCGTTTAAAGCAAGGTGAAAGTAAAACAGAAAGCTCCTATAGGAGCTTTCTGTTTTACTTTCATCTTGCTTTACCGGTAAGCTGTCACCTGTTTTGCAAGCCATCAAGTAACCTTTTATGTGGTTGTAATATAGAGGTTTTACTGTATGAAAGCACTATCTAAAGGGACATAGAAACATTTTCTTAAAATAGTTTCCACCATTTACGTTGCGGCTTAAACTCTGCTAGGGGCATGGCATAAGCCTGTCTTGTAGTTTGTACAGCTATGGGGAGCTGAATAAAACCCCAGGAAAGGGTGAAGACACAAATCAGACAGCTCCTGAAGGAGTTGTCAGATCTGGGTCTTCACTCTTTTCAATAAGTGTCCATTAACAATATTATGAGCAGGAGAAACTCTCAAGGGTTTAAGAGTACAGTCGAACTTCGATTTCTCGAACTCGCTTAACTCGAACTATCCAATATTTTGACACATGAACAGCAATCATCTCATGCTCGGTTAGTCGAACATACCTATATTTCAAAGTTAAAATGTGGCTTAGCAATGGTATATTCGTCTTAATTGAGTTCGAGATATAGAAGTTCGACTGTAATACAAATAATAACACTCCTTACCTCTTTTCCAAAATTAAGAGGTGTAGCAGTATTAGCAAAATCACCTTGGGGTAAACGTCTTTTGACCTGAAAACAAAAAAATAAAATTTCCATCATTTATTAATATATAAACACTTTTCCTAAAAAGATGCAAAAGTAGTCTAGAAAGCTCAGATTCCATCTTCCACTAGACAGCCATCTGTCTTTACAAATCACTATGTATTTCAATCAGTGGTAACTAATAACTCTTTTGCATGCTAGCTGCGGATACATGTGCCACAGTGATTATCTTTGCAAACAGTTTGGATCCTGATGAGACACCACGTAACGCGGCGTCTCATCAGGATCCAAACTGTTTGCCACTCTGAACTTGTTTTGAACAGGAATTTTCTAAATTTTATATTATAGAACAGTAGCATACGACAATTGTTGCAGACGAAAAAATTACCCAGCATGCAGAGTTATTACAAGTTTGACTATTTCTATATTCTAGCAGATAAAAATTTAAAGCAGGTTGTCAGTAAAGCAGATTGTGCCTTAAGGCACATTCTGCTTTACTTTCAACCTGCTATAAGTGGTCACATATCTTCAGAACTAGAACCAGGCTATGGGGAGATGACAGACATCAGATCTCCCTAAATAACTGAGAACAGGCTATTTGGCTATGGGTTCAGCATTCATTAGCTTTTAAAAATTACTTTCATCCTACATTTAATTTACCACATCACATCTATAATCATCCTTTTTGATGGAGAGAAGTTATAATAAGAAGACAAACTGTTATGCTTATTTTGAGTGTTGCTACAACCACAGAACTCTGTCAATCACAGAACTTCAGAAGAAATGAAAGTAGAACTTCCGTCAAAGAATGTATGGTTCAACTCTTTGCATGCTGTGTAATTTTTTCGTCTAAAACAATTGTTGTCTGCTGATGTTCTAAAGTTAGAATTTTCTATTTTTTGTCTCAAAACAGTGTCAGAGTGTCAAACAGTTTGGATCCTGATAAGACGCCATCTTGATCCAAACTGTTTGCAAAGGTAATCACTGTGGCACATATATCTGTCGCTAGCATGCAAAGACTTTACACACTGACAAAACACCAAGTTCCCCTCTATATTTGGTTGTGAACTTCTTTTCATTTTTACTCGAGAAAATCACCAAACAATAGCCACCTGTTTCATCCAACTGCTACCACACACAGGTTCGAAGTCTCAGTCTAAATTAAAAACTGAATTTTCATACATAAAACCCCACCTAGTATGAATATCTACCAACTGAACTATTACATTGGCTAATAAAATATAGAGATTTTGTCAAAGAAAAGTCAGTGAAAACTCATATCAAACAGATTCTACAAGAAAACAGTGTAGACCCTCAGAGGAGCTGTCTGATCTGGGTCTACACTATTTTAAATAATAATCAATAAACAATATTAGTAGATAGGTTAACAGGGCTCCTGATAAGAGGGAGTGAACTGAACAATATCAACATTTTCTCACTCATTTTAGCACCAAAGCCTATGGTGTTACTACTCATTAGAATTGTGTCTTCGAGACGATTCTAATAAGTAAAGACACCATAGGGTTTAAGGCAGAAATAAAAAATTTAATATTTGAAATACTCCCCTTATCTGAATCCCTGGGTTAAGACATGGGCAAACTTAATGCTGATGGGTCTTCCTTGTTTTCTAAACAGCCCTAAAAAGTGACACAAATTGGTCATTTTTCACAGATGGAATAGTTCATATGAAAACTAAAGAAGTATTCAGAATCCTCTCCTATGTGTTTGCATCATCAAAAATCCCCAAAACTCTTGTACACAGCAAACAGTGTAAACACAATTTACCCGTGGCTTCTGAAACTAAGTTTTATGAGAACAATGAACAAATTACTAAGGGCACTGAATCTATAATATTTGAAGTATAAAATAAGCATGATAATGACAGTTTAATTTACCGGTATATGGAAATTCCCAACAAACTACTTGGTAGCTAAATTTGAATTATGTATGATAAATATACAATTGAAACTCGATACTTCGAACTTGCTTTAATA
Organism: Gari tellinella; assembly: GCA_922989275.2. NCBI lineage: Eukaryota > Metazoa > Mollusca > Bivalvia > Cardiida > Psammobiidae > Gari > Gari tellinella. The sequence continues at coordinate 57,772,198 of OV277866.1, forward strand.
GACTGTACCAGTATTTCAGCAAATGAATTTCGATATCTTGATCTCGCTTAAGTCGAACATACCGGTATTTCAAAGTTAAAACATGTCTAAGCCATGTTTTAACTTTGAAATATTCGTATGTTCGAACTAACCAGAGTTTGAATTATTGAATTTCGACTGTATTATGAAAAAATAAAATAATGGTTATTTAAACAACATATTAAAGCATTATCTAATACAGAAGTAAGTTAGAATCTATAGAGTAGATTAAGGACAACAAAACAAATCACTAGAACTTATATAGTCTAAGATCTATTGGTATTAAGCATCCACTCAAGAGGTATTAATCAGGTATCAACATTTAATACAGGTGAAAAGTTAATGCAGGAAAAAAGTAAATCGGAAAGCTCCTACAGGAGCTTTCCAATTTTCCTCTGTCTTGCATTAAGCAGTCTTTTACAGAGCTCCAGATAAGAGGAGTATTTCAAAAACTTAAATCTTTAATTTCGCATTGAACTCTAGGGTGTCACTACTCATTAGAGTTGACTCTTCAAGACGATTCTAATGAGAAGTTACACCATAAGTTTGGTGCTGAAATGAGGGAGAAACTGATAGACTGCTATATTTTTCTGTTAGATCTATAAACAAGCAAGTAAAAATCATGAAAGTTTTATTTCACATATTATGCAGGGCTCCAGTAAAGAGGGAGTAAACTGAACAAATTCAACATTTTATTGCTCCTTTTAGCACCAAATCCTATGGTGTAATTACTCATTAGAATCGTCTCTAAGAGACAATTCTAATAAGTAAAGTCCTCATAGGGTTAATGCAGAAATAAAGATTTTAGTTTTTGAAATACTCCCCTTATCTGGAGCTCTGATTTATTCTGTTGTAAGATTACTATAGAATATTCTCACATATTATTCCGCTTTTAGACAACTTGACTGAACAATGAGACTACCAGTTTACAGTATTTATTGTTTACCTCTCTATTACGACCACTAAGTTGTGTCAAATATTAATCGTATAAGACAGGTGACTGCTTAAAGCAATGTGAAAGTGAAACAGAAAGCTCCTACAGGAGCTTTCTGTTTCACTTTCACATTGCTTTAAGCTGTCACCTGTCCTTTATACGGACAATTAGCCTTCTATTTAGTGGTCGTAATAGAGGGGTTCTACTGTACTTTTATTTCAGAATCACTATAAAAATAAGCAAAAAATAGTCAACCAATGAAAAGAAAGCTTGTTTTTAGTCTTAACACATATTTATTATTTCAATTGAACTGTTCCTGGGTTTCTAAGTAATGTTTGGTTTACATTGACACTCCAGGGCTTACCCCACAAAATAGTTTGAAATAATTACCAATTGTGCAGACCCTGAGCAAGCCCTCTGCTAATAATCTACACTGTTTGCAAAAGATGAGTTTTCTCTCACTGTACGGGTTAAGCTTTCTCAAAGAATAACACATGTAGTTGGCCCAGGCTGTATAAGTTGTCACCTGCTTTCACACTTTACTTCACAGAAATGGCTTTACCTATAGAAATGTCCAGGGCTCCAGATAAGGGGGGTATTTCAAAAACTAAAATCTTTATTTCTGCTTTAAACCCTATGGTGTCACTACTCATTAGAATCGTCTTCGAGACGATTCTAATGTGTAGTATATCATAGGATTTGGTGTTGAAATAAGTGAGAAAATGTTGGATTTGTGCAGTTTACCCCTCTTACAGTGGAGAATCTGTTATTCTTTCCCAATAAACGCGTTTACGCTAAAACTATTATTTGCAGTGCAAACAGTTTGGAGCCAGATCAGACACCGGGTAACCCGGCGTCTGATCAGGCTCCAAACTGTTTGCCACCAAGATAAGCAAGCATTATCAGAATTGTCCAAAAGTTGTTCTTTTCTACGTTTTAGTGCTTTGCGTTTGCGTACGTTTGCGTTTAAACGGGAAAGAATAACAGATTCTCCACTGTATCTAAAGCCCTGAATGTCTTTCCATCCTTCATCCTGTCCTGATAACTAGTCGTAGTGCTAATGTCCACTTCCCTCCAGCCTTTTCATTGGTTGATGTATCAGCTAGAGTTTTACTTTATCACAACACTACTTTCAAAGCCTCAAAACCACTCGTTACAATCTCTGACTTACCTCATCTTTTGAACTCTATATCATACAAACATGTGTGTGTGTTTGTGTGGTGCATTTACTTTTTTCATCATATCAAATAAACTCATTTAGTTATAGAGTGAACCAAGTATAAGTGAAATAACAGTTAAACTATTTACCCTTCCTCTCATGGAAAGGCCTGTTCACACCTTTATCAAATACCTACAGATGATTTCTACTTTACATTGAGCTTTGAGCCTGCTTCAGGGCTGCCATAAGTTGACATGAACAATCCTAAGATTTCCAAACTTGCATTTTTCAAGTGCGATTTAACGAATCGTACCTTTACCCATTAGCCTTTTTCTTATTTTGTTGACATGCAACTACTTAAAGCAGGCTGTAAGTAAAGCAGAATGTGCCTTACGGCGCATTCTGCTTTACTTTCAGCCTGCTTTAAGCTACTATGTTCTGGGAAAAAATCCGGAGATTTAGGAAAAATCCGGAGAAATGGCAGCCCTGCTGCTTCGACACATAACCCAATAAGTAAGTCTTCCACTGAAGAAATAGCTCCACTTGATACCCTCATGAAAGTAATATGTATCGTAAGAAAGATTTTTCATCTATCCTAGTAGATGATAGCTTAAAGCAGGCTGTAAGTAAACCAGAATGTGCCTTAAGGTGCATTCTACTTTACTTTAAACCTATTTTAAGTTGTCACCTGTCTTCAAAACAAGAACAGGGTAATATGTAAACCTTTACATTCCTCCATGCCAGTACCTAGAGATGTCATTACATGTACTTAGTTCTCAGAAGCAGAATCATCCAGTGCTGAGAAATTCACTCAAATAAGGATTCACATATATGGCTTTAAATTCAAGTGACAACTTAAAGCAAGACATAAGTAATGAAGAATCAGTGATTCAGATTGGGCCTACTTACTATAGGACACATGTCCTAAATGATGAAATTTTCTTATGCCATTCTGTCCCAAAGAAATTAAAAGTCTAGGCCATAATCAAACGGCTCAAATCTTTTTTAAATCTAAATTATCTATTTACAACAGAAACTTGCTTATTGGTACTGATATGTGAAATTACGATTTTCAAGAATCTAAAAAACATCAGAAAAACAGCATCCCATACAGTCAGGCGATCCGAATTCGAAGAATATGCAGCACAGAAGAAGATTTTCAGAAATGTATCGCGGAACTAAAAATCAACCTGAATTACAGAGGATATCCCAATGACATCGTATCACGCGCAATAAAGAAAGCATCACTACTCAACAGAACAGAACTCCTACAGACAAAAACTAGAGGAACACAGAAGAAAATAATCCCATTGATCTTACAGTTCAACCCATGGAATCCACCAGCCCAGAAGATCGTCAAAGAACACTCTCGAATCCTAGAACGGGACCCGACAACCATTTGCTTCAAAGAAGTTAAGCTCTTGACAGTCTTCCGAAAATCCCAAAATATTCGCCAGACCCTTGTGAAAACGGATGTTCAAGAACCAACAACAGAAAAAGGATCCAACCCTTGTGGAAAACATTGTACAACTTGCAGTTTTATCCAACCGAAAACGTCAATCAAATCTACCGCGACCGGGAAATCCTACAGAATAAGGGGAAATTTAAACTGCAAAACTACAAGCATAATTTATCTGATAACTTGCAAGAAATGTAATATGCAATACGTAGGACAATCCGGAAATTCGATGACGGAGAGATTCCACGGACATTTGGCAGACATACGAGCGAACAACAACGTCAAACCAGTGTCAAAACATTTCTGCACGAAAAATCACGCGCCTAATGACGTAGATATAACGTTAATTCAAACCACACCCAAGAATCTAAACCTGCGCCTTCGAATTGAAGAAACATGGATTACAACACTCAAAACTCTCTCTCCGACAGGACTCAACCTCATCTAGACAATATGTTTACCTGCAACCAATGCCAAATAAAGATTAAAACGTATACCAACCTCCGACGACATATCAAAACCATTCACTCAACAAAGACCAGAAGATATATTTGCACCATAAACAAATGCAACGGAAATTATAGCAGAAAATCAGACTTAAAAAGACACACCCGAAGAAAACACGGAATCGAGGAAACAAAATTTAAAACCATCAGACGCATCTACCAGACAGCAACAGAAAACAACCAAACAGGGACACCAACTAGAACAGAAAAAGTAAAATTTAGAACTATTCCAGCAGAAAAACCATGGCTCAAAAAGACTCAACCATCCACCAAAATGACAGATCAAGAACTACTCGAAGACTTATACATCAGCCCATCAATTTCACCTTCATCTTCATCATCCACCATCTGCCTAGACGAAGAAACAGACCAAACACCAACGCTAGGACAAGTCTATGGGATATTCAGAACAGACGCATAAATGAAGCTCTCTATTTTTATTACAAAATAAGGCAACAAGGTACATTTTCTTACTAAACTCTTTCTATACATAGAACTGTAATTAGATCAACATATATTTCAATTTTTTAAAATAATACAAATAAATAATAAACAGCTAGAGTTGGCATATTGTTGTAACGGCAAATGCTACACCTGGTTACCATGAAAGCAACGTCAAAATAGAGATAATAATAGTAACATAAACAATAACTATCACGTGACGTCAAAAACCGACATCAAGTGTACTTCAGTGACTCTGATTTTCAGTAAAATTTGTACTCCTGACGAAGACCTGAGTAAGGTCGAAACTAGTTGAGTGTAATAAAATTTGTCAACCATAAACGGAGCCTGTGGTTATTCACACTTCCTTGAACTTTCATTGGAAGAATCTAAAAAGTTCCCCGCTTGTGAGTTTTTTTTCTCCACCGATGCAACAGCGTTCGAAATTAAATCCATCAACAGACTGCCAACATTTTCATAAGGTGTTTGTTTCCTTGTTTGTTTCCTTTTAAATACGAAAGCTGACAACCGATGATTTTCAACTGTCTATCACTTATCTGACTCTTCCAGGCTAAGCTCTCAACAAAATGTCAAAATCTAAGCCGCTTAGATTTTGACATTTTGTTGAGAGTTTTTCGACCAAACACTGTTTTCGGAGAACTTTGATTTCATCGTTCATGTATCAATGAAGATATAGATATATTTGTGAGTGCACAGTAACCTCCCTTTGCTAATGGTGCGCAAGTAAATATTTACCACACGGAAATCAATCCTAACAAAATCGACGCATCTCGGAGCGAAATTCTTTTCCCCTTTTTGATGAACGATTAGAATTTGAAATCAATTTGTTTTTCCTGAAATCAATTAGTTAAAAAGACAAAACGAAGCTTATCTGTTTCTCTGTTGTCGTATTCAGCGGAAAATCTATCGGCCATTTTGTCTGCCAAACTATAAAACTACTGGCCCTTATGTCCCACGAAAGAAATTTTTCTCGGTCATTTTCATTTTCTTTCAGCAATTTGCTTCCTTGTTTGTTTCCTTTTAAATACGAAAGCTGACAACCGATGATTTTCAACTGTCTATCACTTATCTGACTCTTCCAGGCTAAGCTCTCAACAAAATGTCAAAATCTAAGCCGCTTAGATTTTGACATTTTGTTGAGAGTTTTTCGACCAAACACTGTTTTCGGAGAACTTTGATTTCATCGTTCATGTATCAATGAAGATATAGATATATTTGTGAGTGCACAGTAACCTCCCTTTGCTAATGGTGCGCAAGTAAATATTTACCACACGGAAATCAATCCTAACAAAATCGACGCATCTCGGAGCGAAATTCTTTTCCCCTTTTTGAAATCAATTTGTTTTTCCTGAAATCAATTAGTTAAAAAGACAAAACGAAGCTTATCTGTTTCTCTGTTGTCGTATTCAGCGGAAAATCTATCGGCCATTTTGTCTGCCAAACTATAAAACTACTGGCCCTTATGTCCCACGAAAGGAATTTTTCTCGGTCATTTTCATTTTCTTTCAGCAACTTGCCGATGGCCGGGCCCAATCTGAATCACTGAAGAATGCTCCACTCTTGTTTTCAGCAGTCACCTGCCTTTAACACAGCAGTACTGTACATGTGATTGTTTGATATACAGTCGAACTTCGATATCTCGAACTCGGTTAAGTCGAACATACCCGTATTTCAAAGTTAAAACGTGGCTAAGCCATGTTTTAACTTTGAAATATGGGTATGTTGGACTGAACCCAGCATGAAATAATGCAGATCATGTGTCAAACTATCGGATATTTCGAGTTAAGCGAGTTCGAGATATCAAAGTTCGAATGTAGGAGTTTGCACTGATGACTATGGAGGAATGGGTTACACAGTCATCAACTTTAGAACGCTGAAAGCAAGCTTTAATGAGGGAAAGGGTTACCAACATACATGAGGTGATGTAGTAACACATGTTTCACCTGTAGTAACAGGTCGAGTCGTAGAAAATGTGTTTCTAAACAGACAAATGGAATGGCAGACACAGTGTCACATGACAAAGTAACTTCTATACCTGAGCCATACTGCCCTGTGGTTGATACAAAATATTGATCAATTAGAAATACTGCCCTTATCTGGAGCTCTGTAACCATTAGGTATTAACAAAATGTTGACAGTAAAACAGAGTTCTCCTTTAATATCAGCCTGCTTTAACCCATTACTCCATAGATACACATTTAAACACCTTTAATTTATTCCTCCACCTAAGAAAAATAGTTCCAATTTATACAGAAATGAATGTATAATAATCATAAGAAGAATATTCTATATGGTATAAATATGGTAGCTTAAAGCAGACTGAAAATAAAGCAGAATGCCCCTTATGGCACATTCTTCTTTACTTTCAACCTGCTTTAAGCGGTCACCTATTTTCAATTCTAGAATCAGGCTATGGAGAAAAGGGTTAAGCAGATAACTATCTTGAATAATAGAAACACATGTGCAAAGATAGGGCATTTTCTTTCAAAATACATTAGGTTTGCCTTTAGATATATCAAATGAATACAATGTAGTCAATATAGGAACAAACCAGTTTTACCAATTTGTCTTGCATTAACCCTTTCTTACAGTGGAGAATCTGTTATTCTTTCCCGTTTAAACCCAAACGTACGCAAAGCACTAAAACGTAGAAAAGAACAACTTTTGGACAATTCTGATATTTTTTGTTTATCTTGGTGGCAAACAGTTTGGAGTCTGATCAGACGCCGGGTTACCCGGCATCTGATCTGGCTCCAAACTGTTTGCACTGCAAATAATAGTTTTAGCGTAAACGCATTTATAGGGAAAGAATAACACATTCTCCACTGTACCTGAAACCTTAAATGGACAACTCAAGCTTTCAATTCAGTCTAGTCCAATTTTACTTTTTAGGGTTGATTTTTACTATATATTTCAACATGACAAACATTGTAGACCCCTGATCAGAGGGCTCCTTACACTGTTTGCATATGACAAGTGTACCCTCACATGTATGCTGTTTGCAAATTACGCCTATATGCGTGACTAGGGTTAAAAGAGTAAATAACTTTTGAACTAAAAATTTGCTCTCTCCCAAAATGATAAAGGTGTTTATCAAATTGTCATTTATATTATCAAGCTTAATGTACTGGTAATTACAAAGGGTAAAATCTAGTCTAGCAAATCTACAAAACAATAAAAACGACTAGTTTTCATATATAGCTCACCTGAGTCACAGGGGTTTATATACTTATAAAGCATTTTACATGAGTCTGAGATCATTCTCAAGCTTTTGATTCATTAGATTTGAGTATAATGAACAAATCTGACCAATCAATAAGGAAACTCAAGTCTGACAGTTCCTATAGGAAAACAGGCCCAGTGCTTATAAAGCATTTGAGCTGAATCTGAGTGCATTATCCAGCATTTGATTGGTCAGATTTGAGCCTAGGCTCAAACCTGACCAACCAAATGCTTTAAAACGATCTCAGACTCAACTCAAATGCTTTATAAGCATACACCCAGTACACAGTTTGAGTTGAGTCTGAGATCTTTCTGAAGCCTTTGATTAGTTAGATTTGTGCATAATGCTCAAATCTAACCCATGAAAAGCTTGAGAACGATTTTAGACTCAACTTAAATGCTTTATAAGCACGGACCCAGGTGACTGCCAGGTTGGCGTTGCTTGCCTTTAGATCTTGTCATAATGTTGAAAGTATAAAGTCATTAACCTTCCTTATTCTTTTATCACCATTCTCCTGCAATCAATGTATATTGAAAACAGTGGAGACCCAGATCAAATAGATCCTTCAGGAACTGTCTGATCAGAGTCTGCACTGTTTTCCTATAGGAACAGTGCACTGTTTTCCAATAGGAACTGTCTGACATGGGTTTCTTTATTTTAATAGCCACATATAAGTCTGCACTGTTTTCCTATAGGAACTGTCTGACATGGGTTTCTTTATTTAAATAGCCACATATAAGTTATATGAATTTCTGAAATGTTATATTTAATAACTTAACCCTTTATCCCATATGCTGTTTCTAGTTTGGAAGACAGGTGACCACTTAAAGCAGGTTGAAAGTAAAGCAGAATGCGCCTTAAGGCGCATTCTGCTTTACTTTCAGCTTGCTTTAGCTACAATCTTTCTGGATATTGAAAATATTTTTTATGGCACATATTCATTATTTTATAAAGTTGAACTATTTTCTTCAATGGAGGAATAAATTGGAGGCATAAAAATGCATATTTATGGGGTAATGGATTAAATCACAGACAGACAGGTGGACATACAATATGACAGACCATGAGTGATCACATCATCTCACCTTGAGCATTATTTTGTTCAGGGTGAGTTAATAAAAACAAAATTGTTGCTAGCCTAGTTTGTGTGCAGGTTAATTAACGACACAGCAGTCACGAGATACCTACCATACGACACATGTTTGCAATCTGAAATGTCACCGACAACAAATCATGCCAACACACCATGGGAAAGAAAAACATGATAAAACACAGAATCAAACCTATGTTAAGAGACCATTCAAGAAACGCATGGACAGTCTTTTAACTCTTTCAACACCATGGACGTGTTTAAAATATACACTTGTCTTATGCAAATAGTGTAGACCCAGATCAGAGGGCTCCTATAGGAGCCCTCTGATATGGGTCTACACTGTTGGCTAATTTAGACTAGTATTTATTAAACTACCCAGAATTCCAAGTAAACTGGTTCATATTTTGGTAACTGAAAAGATCCAAATGGGAGACTGATAACTCACACAAGTTACTTTAATAGTATTGAAAGAGTTCACTCTTACTGCTACAATCCTGAATTTTCAAATGAATTTTCCGCTTTCTGATAAATAACCATTTCACAGACTTAAGAGGTTTGCCACAAACCTATTTGAAAGTATGGTTGACCATGCAAACCCTGATTAGAGGGCAGCTTAAGAAGCCCTCTGATTTGAGTCTACAGTGTTTGCAAATGATGTATAAGTATATATTATACTTATATTAAGTCTTTTCCCTGTAACAGCCCATTGCTCAACTTGTTCAAGCTAGATTTAGCTGCGAGTTAGGCTTGCATGCATTGCACAAAAGTACATTCTTAAACCTCGATTTAACATGTGCAATCTGACATTTGAGTTAACCTTTTTCTTCATACAAATGGAAGTAAAGCAGAAATCTGCTGCAAGAGTTTTTTCTGTTTTATTTTCAGCAGGCTTAAAACATGTAGTAAATATGAAGGAAAGGGCTACTGTAAGTCAGGTTGCCAAATAATGTAGAACAAAAGTAATGCAGAAATCTGCTTTGAAGCTTTCTGCATGAGATCAGCATGTTTGCATTAAATGGTCTCCCAACGGATCTGACAGCATATGAATGTAGCAAATCAAACTTAACAAAGGCAATACAATAGAGATACTCTGAGACTGTGATGAAAAGAAGAACAGGGCCATTGAAACAAACGTTTACAAATATTAACTCCAAACTTGAACTTGCTTTATAAAGGGGGTGGGGGTTAACAACAACCTGTATTAAAGACAATTCATGGGTTTTCAATTGAATTGTGCTTCAATAGATGTAGAGTGCATCTCTAAATATCGTTTTTAATGTTTTTCATTATTTTGAACATTGAGAATTGTTTAAAGGACTAACAGTATGAAACTTCGAAACGGCATGAAACAAAACTTTTGCAGCAATGAAAAAAACTCTATCCAAAGAATTCAACAGAACAGAATCAAAATGTTGAAGCACTTTGTACCATGGGATTTATTTGGTCCTTTAAACCATGAAATAATCATTAAAATATCCAATTAAACTTAGCAGAAAGATTACCTCATCTCTATACTGAATCTATGTAACAAAATAATACAATTGTCTCACTAAATTATTTCTACATAAATAATGTTATCTGTATTCAAGATATTTCACGTGTATCATACTACATTTAAGAAATAATGAATTCATACGGTTACCAGTGTATTATCATGCAATAGAACACAGGTAGTCGTTGAGATATGTAGTAATTTAATCACAAGGCCATACATGATAGGCCAAGTGATTTAATTACCAGCATCTCAACCACTACCTGTGTTCTAGTGCACATTTATACATTGGTATGAATTCATTATTTCTATTCTAACATTTTAATTTAACCAAAATATGCAAAGATGCAACGGCACTACATTTTTGGTGCACAAATTTTCGAAGCCATATTATGTCATGTCACGCTATAACAGTGTGTGCATGTTTTATTGAGAAAAAATTTCCTTTTATTTTATATAGGGATGTGCGTGAGGTATGTAAGAATAGAAACCACTGAACTATTAACTTGTAAAAAGAAGGCTTGTTTACAATTCTTCTCAAAGAGACATCATCAGAAAACAGATGAGTTATTTTAAAAATCTGAATTATCCTATAACGGTTATCATTGTAAGAGAGAAGTCAAATAAATTGAAATGCTAAGTAAATGACAACTATTTGGAAGCAATACAACACTGTTTTGTTTCAGAAAAAAACTTGTGAACTATCTGATGAATAAATCATACAGAATGAAAGATTGTCATGATGAATTAACACAACGGACAGAAAATGTACAGAAAAATTATTAGACTCAAGGCTCCAGATAATACTGCGTAAACTATTCATTTCCAATGTTTTCTCATTTATGCTTCCGCTAAGCCCTATGTTGTGACTACTCATTAGAATCATCGCAAAGCGATGATTCTAATAAGTAGTCACAACATAGGGTTTGGCGGAAGCATAAGTTTTTATATTTTGAAAAACTCACCATTAGAAAGCTAGCCAGTTACCTGGAAGGGAGCCCACTTTTATTGGTATACTCCCACCCCTGCATGTTATTCAAGAATCCGATGATGATGATGACCATATCTGGAGCTCTGAGACTTAAAAGCCGTGCATAAGACAAAGGTATTCAATATACATGTAATAATACTGGTGTGTATAAGTCATTGTAGTGTTGCCCTACCTTTCTGGCACACATCCTAGTGTCATTGTTGTAGTTCTCCAGATCTCTCAGTAGAATAGAGATCTCCGTCTTCTCCTGGCCAGGCTGTAGAAGAACATATTAGGTGATTATTTCAGTTATCAAAATACATACAATGCTCTCGCTCTACAACAAAACCAAATGGGAGACACAAATTGTGTGTTGTTTGAAGGGAGTTGTCAAGGGGAAATTGGCTTACATTTGTAAACAGTTTAAATCCAGAGCAGATGGCGCATTACGCAGAGTCAGATCTGGATTCAAGCTGTTTGTCACTTGTCATTATGGTTTTTTTCTGTCAAAATCTCCGATATCAGATTTGAGAAAAAGAGCAAATGACAATTTAAGCAGACAATATTGCAGCAGTGAAAAAGTTGGACATAATTGTCTTGTTCAAGGAACAGTAACAAGTGTTGTTGTAAGGAGGGAAATGTTGGTTGGAGGGCTGTTGTGGGGAGGGAGAACTGTATAGCAAGAAAAAGCTTATCTAGTAGACAGCACACTTGACTAGTAGGATGCTTGATAGTAAAATGGGGCATAAAAGGCCTGCAAGTTTATTTTTCTTGGTTTACAAATTCTCCAGAAATTCTAAGTACAAAGTGGCATCATTCCTAGATATTTTGTAACAGAGTTATTGGTCTGGTTTTATTTCATGACGGTGGTGATAATAAAGAATGGTTCTTACTTTTTATCATATCCAAGTAGAAATAAGAGAATTAGCATTGACAATGTAGAACGCTGATGTTGTCGATACTGCCCACAGAAATTTTCGCATGGCACAGAAATAAGGTGTTTTTAGTAATCTTCTAGTATTTAACTCATTCACCCCAAAGCTTTTAATGGACAATAAAGTCTAGTCCACTTTAGACTATTTGTTGTTAATTTTAACAATATATTGCTTAATTACAAACAGTGCAGATCCTGATCAGAGGACTCCTGCAGGAGCCCTTTGATCAGGGTCTACACTGTTTGCATAAGACAAGTGTATAGTTTACTGGTACTCTGCTTGTTAATGACAAGTCTACACGGTTTGCATAAGACAAGTGTATAGTTTACTAGTTCTCTGCTTGTTAATGACAAGTCTACACTGTTTGCATATGACAAGTGTATAGTTTACTGGTTCTCTGCTTGTTAATGACAAGTCTACACTGTTTGCATAGGACAAGTGTATAGTTTACTGGTTCTCTGCTTGTTAATGACAAGTCTACACTGCTTTCATAGGACAAGTGTATAGTTTACTGGTTCTCTGCTTGTTAATGACAAGTCTACACTGTTTGCATAGGACAAGTGTATAGTTTACTGGTACTCTGCTTGTTAATGGCATGTATACTCATTGGTTGAATATGTTGTTGAAGATGTATTTTAGTTTACCTGTAGGAGGACTTTGAGGCGGCCTATATCATCAGTGGTAATACTGTTGAATGTGTTAACTTGTTGAAGATGTATTATAGTTTACCTGTAGCAGGACTTTGAGGCGTCCTATATCAGTGGTAATACTGTCACAGGCGCTGAGTACCAGCTTGGTCTGGTCTCCCATGTAGGTAGTACATTCTAGCTTCTCATTGGCCAGGTGTACAGAGTACAGTTGCTGGGGAAACGTAAACAACAATACAGGCTTTCACTAGGTGTGGAGAATACAGTATTCTTTCCCGTTTAAACGCAAACAAAACGCAAACGCAAAACACGAAAATATAGAAAAGGACAACTTTTTGACAATTCTGACTTTTCATTTTTATCTGAGTGGCAAACAGTTTGGAGCCTGATCAGACGCTGGGTTACCTGGCGTCTGATCAGGCTCCAAACTGTTTGCACTGGAAATAATAGTTTTAGCACAAACGCATTTATTGGGAAAGAATAACGTTTTCTCCACATACAGAGGGTGTTATATTATGAGTTACTTGAGTGTCTGGCCAGAAATCAAAGTGTTTGCCACTCAGATTAATAGAAATCATCATCAAATTTTTAAAAAATTCTTATTTTAAGTATCAAGCAGTGGGCTGTCCAGTAACCCAAATGAGCTGCAATGTTTTCATTCACACACTACTTTGTTAAAATAAAGGTGAAAAGTAGCAAATTGTTTTCTGCTAACAGAATATTCAGTTATTCTCTTGTAGCTACTGTTTATAAATAGTTCCATATGTTAGCTCTTATTGAACATAGTCAAGATAAAAATGACTTTAACCCATTTGTACCCACAATCCCATACATGGGACATAGGCAAACAGTGTAGACTCTGATCAGACGCCACATTATGCGGGGTCTGATCAGAGTCTACACTGTTTGCTGGTAGGAATTTCAATATAAAACAAAATGAAAATGAAAAGTTTGACCAGGCATCCCTTAGATAAACAAGACTGCGTGTTCAATAAACGCTTATGCCCCCGGTGGCATCCTTGACAATATATTTTGATTTTTTTCTAAGTCCAAACTAGGTCATGGTCAAACTGAGCTTGGGTATTATTGGTGAGTTGATAATGGTCCAAGGCAATAACTGTATAAGTATCGAAGCATTGTAGTAAACAGTGTTGATGCTAGACGAAACGGTAAAATCTAATTAACCGAGAAAGAGCCCATTTAAAATATTCTAAGTTAAAATTAGGTCAAGGTCAAAATCAAAGTTTGGTGATATTGTTGGATAGGGAATGGTCAAAGGCAACAACTGTATAAGTATCAAAGCATTGTAGTCAGATGTATTGATGCTAGACGAAACAGTAAATTCTACTTAACCTTGTTACGGACGGACTGACGGACAGGATGATTACTATATGCCTCCGCATCTGTCAATGCCAGGGCATAAAAATGGCCTAATCCAATATAAAAACATGGAAGAATCCAATGCGTATAAATGGGTTAAAAAACTCATTGACCCCTGAAACTTCAAACAGACAATTCCAGATTCCAACTATGTTTAGTCATTGTTCTTATTAATTAGGATTATACTTTTTACTTTATATTGCAAAATGACAATCAGTGCATACCCTGACCAGAGGGTTCCCTCTGATCTGGGCCTACAGTACTCTATTTGCATAATACAAATATACCTTTCATGGGTACACTGTTAGTAAAGGTCACATATAAACATCATTACAGTTCAATGGGTTAATCAAGCACAATTAAGGTACAGTCAACTTTTGATATTTCGAACTCGCTTAACTTGATCTATCCGATAGTTGGACACATGAACTGCATTATTTCATGCTCGGTTCAGTTGAACATACCCATATTTCAAAGTTAAAACATGGCTTAGCCACGTTTTAACTTTGAAATACGGGTATGTTCAACTTAACCTAGTTCGAGATAGCAAAGTTTGACTGTATTCTATAATAGATACCTGAAAAAAGTTGATGGATTTTTCCAAAAGTTCCACTGAATTTGTTTCATCCAACTGAAAAACAAACAAAATATTTTGCATATAAGGTTCCTCATAAAAATTCGGTTAAACATTGTGTTGAGTAAACAAATGATAATTCATGATAATGTTTACTTTTTATCCTTACCCTTATCCCTTGTCATTTTGAATTTTCAAATGAACTTGTCATGGTCTAACAAATTAAGAAAAATATTCACAAGGAGAGGCAGACTCATGTTAGATAAATATGGCAAGAAAACAGTGCCAACTCTGATCAAACAGCTAGAGGAACCCTCTGATATGGATCTGCAATGTTTGTTACCATTTACAATATTTTGAGGATAAATCCTGCATCGGTCAATATAAACAGTCTCAATATATAGGAAAGTTTGTTTCAAGGAATTTTTAGGGTCGATTAAAACAGGAAGACGCTATAAAGGGACAGTGGCTATAACAGATTTGACTGTATGAATATTGAAGGGGAGATGGATTAACCCCATAAATACGCCTTTTTAAGCCTCCAATTTATTTCTCATCTAAGAAAATAGTTCCAGTTCATAAAGTCATAAATAAGCCCCATAAGAAATATGTTCTATATCCTTATAGAGTGTAGCTTAAAGCAGGCTGAAAGTAAAGCAAAATGCGCCATAACTTTCAACCTGCTTTAAGTGGTGACCTTTCTTCAAAACTAGAAACAGTCTATGGGGTAATGGGTTAACTAAGCTTGCAATTTGTGTGTATGCTTACAAAGCTTGCAATTTGTGTGAATGCTTACAAAGCTTGCAATTTGTGTGTATGCTTACAAAGCTTGCAATTTGTGTGAACGCTTACAAAGCTTGCAATTTGTGTGTATGCTTACAAAGCTTGCAATTTGTGTGTATGCTTACTAAGCTTGCAAATTGTGTGTATGCTTACAAAGCTTGCAATTTGTGTGTATGCTTACAAAGCTTGCAAATTGTGTGTATGCTTACAATTTGTGTACATGCTTACCTGGTCCTTCCTGAGGAGGTCTATGAAGTAATCCAGGGACTTCTCATGAGCAGCCATCTCAGGCAGCAGAGTGCCTACCTTTAGGAACAAGTCAACATTGCATGTCTTCAAAGCACTGGAAAAGAAAATATCAGCTGCTGATTACAGCATGAAGATGCTATTTTTAATTACAGTGGAGAAAACGTTATTCTTTTTCCCGTTTAAACACAAACAAAACGCATTGTAATAAAATAGAGATTTTAACAACTTTTTGACAATTCTGTATCTTCATTTTAATCTGAATAGCAAACAGTTTGGAGCCTGATCAGACGCCTGGTAACCCGGCGTCTGAGCAGGCTCCAAACTGTTTGCAATTGGAATAATAGATTTAGTGTAAACCCGTTTATTGGGAAAGTATAACGTTTTCTCAACTGTAAGGTGTAATTAGACATTGATTATGTAGGCCGGGGGAGGCATTGGGGCTGGGGTTTGGAATAATAATATATTTTAAATCACTATTTTAACTATGGGATGTATTTTTAAATAGTTACTCATTTTAAAATTGAGTTTATAAACAAATAATTAATCTTAAATTTTTTATAATCTTACTAATTACACTGAAATAATTTCCAAAATTCAGGATTTATTGCCATGTAAACCCATAGTAGGATGCTTTTGTTGTTTTTGTTTGTTTTTACTTTATTGTAGTAAATGTAATTATTTGTCTTTTCTTACTGTGCAGTCTAAAAGTATAGCAGAAATGTCTTTTAGGATCCCTACTGTTTATGAACTTTTTAAATATTTAAACTAGTAACTTTCCTAAATTAGAATAGGACTGATTAGTTACTAAAGAAACTTACAGGTAGCAGGGCTGCCATAAGTTACCCACGAAAAATCCTAAGATTTCCAAATTTTCTATTTTTCAAGTGCAATTACTTAAAGCAGGTTGGAAGTAAAACAGAATGTGCCTTAAAGCGCATTCTGATTTACTTTCAGCCTGCTTTAAGCTACCATCTGCTAGCATAAATATCCAAAGATTTCAAAAAAAGCCATAGAAATGGCAGCCCTGAGATAGCCAAGTGTAACTATACGGCTCACCTCTCATACTGTCTCATAGAACACGTCAATTGGTGAAGCAACATGATCATGTTGTTGGCAAAGCTGCACTGTTCTGCTGTATGGGCCTTCAGAACATTGTCACGGTTAAACTCTGTCACCATCTCAAACTGTACATAACAATAGAAATAGCAGAGTCAGCAAGTATGGCTTCTATGATACATTCATCATTTTCCGAATAGAAACGTTAACTGTACGATTTTAGTTTATCTGAGTGGCAAACATGGATCCTGATCACACACCAGGTTACCCGGCGTGTGATCAGACTCCAAACTGTTTGCAATGGAAATAAATGTTTTAGCACAAACACTCTTCTTGAGAAAGAATAGCATTTCCCCAACTGTTAATGTTAAGTTTGAAACAACTATATAATCAGGGCTCAAGATAAGAGGGAGTAAACTAAACAAATCACGATATGGTGTTACTACTCATTACAATCCTCTCGAAGAGACAATTCTAATGAGTAGTGACACCATTGGGGTTTAATGCATAAATAGAGATGTTATTTTCTGAAAAACTCCCCTTATCTGGAGCTCTGTATAATTATGCTGAAACCTGGCTCACCTTTTCTCTGACTTGTGTAGACAGAAGATCTGCTTTGCTGATTACTCTTGGCACCATAAGCAGCACAAGTATTGCATCATGGTCACCTACAAAAAACCAGAGCTATCACTAAAGGTGATTGATACCCCCACTCCAAACTGACCTGTCACAAACAGCACAATAGCATGTAGAAAGAATAATACATGCATATTAAGGAACTAAATTTCAAGTTGAAAAGGGGCATAATTCTGTCAAATTTTATGCAAGAGTTGTCACACTTGAAGAAGGTCTCACAATACAACACTTATAATGTGTACCAGTCCACGTTTGAAGACAATATCATGAATGATTTTCAAGTAAATGGCATGTCCCAAGAAAATAGAACAAAAAAATAAAGTTAAAAAGGGGCATAATTCTGTCAAATTTAGTGCAAAAGTTATGAAACCTGTCAATAAGTTTCCGCACATAACACTGATAATGTATAGCAAGTTTGAAGATTGTATCATAAACGGTTTTCAAGAAAAAGGCAAATGTCCCGAAAAAACGAGACGGACGGACTGAGTGACGGATGGACAAGCCTATCCCTATATAGCCCCCGCCACTAGTGGTGGGGGTATAACAACCATGGGCAACTTCACTGATATCACTTCAAAAAACATAGTCTTATTAATCACACACTTTCACACATATCCAGTTGTCAATGTTAAACACAGGTTTGTCTTTAAGAGCTTTCTACTTTTATCTGACACCTATTTTTTAATAGAACCATTGAGTGGCCGTATTGGCAAGTCTTAATTGTTGTAGCAAACATTCAAAACATTCAGGCATACATGGGCTACTCAAACAAAGGGCTGCACTATTTCTTAATCAGTCACTGTATAATTCGCAAACAGTGTAGACCCTGTTCCGAGGACTTCTGAAGGTGCTTCCTGCTGTATTACTCTTTCAAAGCTAAGTAACTCTTGTGGGTTATTAAGATTCCCTTGTGGATCTTTTTTAGTTACGAAAACATGCACCAGTCTACTTGGAATTTATTCTGGGTGGTTTAAAATAAACTGGTCTGGATTAGCAAACTGTGTAGACCCCAGATCAGATGGCTCCTTTAGGAGCCCTCTGATCTGGAGCTACACTATTTGCAAATGTAATGAGTATACTTTTATCAGGTCCATGGTATTGAAAGAGTTAAGCAATTTGATATAGGGGGTTGAACATAAGGCTATGAAGAAAATATTAACCCTTTGCCTGCTGGTCGCGACTTTACTGATTTTTGCAAACAGTTTAGATCCAGATCAGACGCCGCGTTATGCGACGTCTGATCTGGATCCAAACTGTTTGACACTCGTCTTTGGGTTTCTTTACTTTAAAAATGCATCAATCTAAATTTAACAAATTTTGCAGACGACAATTTCGAAGCAGACGATATTACCGCAGGATAAGGGTTAACTAATGTTTTTACCTCCTCTCCTGAGGAAAGAGTCTGCCATGAAGGACTGCAGCATCTGTACATGTGTATTGGCCTGGAGCACCTCCAGCTTACGTAGCTCCATGTCAATAGTCTTGGCAAATGCCTTTGACTCAGCAAACTTTGTCTTGAAGTCAAACATCTCCATCTGGGGTGTCTCTGGCTTCTGATCACTCTCCGTCTCCTTGCTCCTCAACTCCTTGATGGTCTCCTATTAATGTATAGCAAGTGTTAAATAACTGTATGCTTTATCAGTAAGCAGCATTTAACTGTATCCTGTTCACAATGTGACAGCAAGCATAGTCTCACCTGCTTTAACCCTTCACCCCTTAGCCTGTTTTTAGTTTTATAGACAGGTGACCACTTAACCCATTACTCCAATGACCATAGATTATCATTTTAACATATTTAATTTATTCACCAAAATGGGTAAATGCGAAAAATTACCACACACTCTGGTAGCCATGTTTTTTGACGGATCAAAAATCTTTGAGCAACTTTGAAAGTATATCAATTGAGAAACATTTTGGTGAAAACCAAATTGAAATCAAACCCGTAGTTCTTGAGAAGATTTCTTATATATTGGGTATGGTTGCCATTGCAACAAGACCAATGGCTCTTCCCACTTATTTTTAATACAGACGTATGGTGACTGATCACAAATACTTATTGAGTTTTATTGCTTTTGTATCTAATTTTGTCTAAATGTTCTTCCAGCTGTACCTACAGAAGGCGATGCATAAATAAAAGATAGTTTACCTGTAGGTGTGCCACCAGGTCTCTGAACTTGGTAATGGTAGTCTCATAGTCTGACATCGTCTCCTGGGATGCCTCAAGTCTTCTAACAGCCTAGAACAAGAATGACATAAGTTTTTATAATCCAACACTAGAATGACATAAGTTTTTATAATCCAACAATATGCGACTACTGACTAAGGACTGCAATGAATTTCTTCAAAAGTTGGAAATGGATTTTCTGGATCTTTGCAACCATTGGATCCAGATCAGATGCCCATAAATCAACATCTGACCTGGATCCAAAGTGTCTATCATTCGAATATATGTGAACAAAGAAGAAAGTAAAATTTGAGCATTTCAAAATTGGAATAGTTGAATTGAAGAACTCAGTATAGAATGGGTCATTCTTCATTTTTTGAACAGAAACTTACCAACAGTTTAACTTTAACTTCGAAATTACAAATTGATGCTTCCAATTTAGCCTAATCCATTTTATTTATTCAATTAGGGCTTTTTTTGTCAATGTATTGCAATTTGACAACAGTGTAGATCCAGTGTAGGGCTCTCTGCTCAGAGTCTTCACTGTTAGCATTGGACAAAAGTACTCCTCAAAGTTATACTGTTTTTAAAGGACACATGCAGGGCTCCAGATAAGGATAGTTTTTCAAAAACTAAAATCTTTATTTCTGCATTAAACCCTATGTTGTCACTACTCATTAGAATTGTCTCGAAGAGACAATTCTAATGAGTAGTAACACCATAGGATTGGTGCTGAAATGAACGAGAAAATATTGAATTTGTTCAGTTAAATTCCTCTTATCTGGAGCCCTGACATGAATATGTGACTAGGATTCCAAGGGTTAATGCACTCACCTCGAGGGTTTTGGCATTGGCCAGGTCCACCTCCTCTCTCAGTTCAAGTTCCGTAACTCTGGCATTCTCCTGTAGCTCTTCATTCATCTCATTCATAGTTTCCTGAATACAAACACAAGATCAGTGAAACATATGTCAGCTTAACCCATTACCCCCATAAATACACTTTTTACACCTCTATTTGTGTTTATCCACTAAATAATATAATTCCAATTTATACAGTAGTAAATATGCATTAGAAGAATTATTTCTATATCCTGAAAGACGGTAGCTCAAAGTAGACTGAAAGAAAAGCAGAATGTGCCTTTAGGCACATTCTGCTTTACTTTCAAACTGCTTTAAATGGTCATCAGTCTCCATAACTAGAAACAGGCTATGGTGTAATGGGTTAAATAAAACTCATTCGTACATTTATTCATACATTAAAGAAGCCTCAAGTCCCTGTCTCAGTTTAGAACCAGATGAGAAATCAGCAATGCAGTGTGCTTCTTGCCTTTCAGGTGTGAAGCTAGAAATGCATTAGAACCTCTCTATTACAGCCACTTAGTTGTGTCAAATATCAGTCGTTTAAGACAGGTGACTGCTTAAAGCAATATGAAAGTGAAACAGAAAGCTCCTGTACAGACAGTTAGCCTTCTTTTTAGTGGTCGTAATAGAGAGGTTCTACTGTAATCAGAAATAATCAGAATCGGTTCCCTGCTGTTAATTAGTTGTAAACACTATGACATTACCAGGTCTGCCTTCTCGTCTTGTACAATATAGACATCCATAACTCAAACTGGTTTAAATAGAACTTGTCAGTATTTTTGACACTTAAAATTTTATAAAATGAGCTTGCTTTTGAGTGTCTACCTAGCCCATTTCTAAATATATACACCTTTTTACAACTCTTAATTTCTACATTGAGGAAAGTAGTTCCCAGTAATGCAGTGTGCTTCTTGCCTTTCTGGTGTGAAGTTAGAAATAATCAGAAATAATTAGTCATATTCATTTTGTGACTTCCCTACTGCTAATGATTTGTAAACACTATGAGATTACCAGGTCTGCCTTCTCGTCTTGTACTTCCTGGACCTGCTCTTCTAACTGCAGGTTCTTCTCTGTTAGATGCTCCACCATTTCCTCCGCACCTAGGGCAGCATCCACCTACAAATACACACATCCATAACTCAAACTGGTTTAATTAAAACTTGTCAGAATTTCTTTGATAAATAAGGTTCCCATAACACAAACTGGCTTAAATAGAACTTGTCAGAATTTCTTTGATAAATAGGGTTCACTTAGAGAAACATACTTACATTAACACTTTTAAACTTTTGAGTGTCAACTTGACCCATTAAAATGATTTATAAATATATACACCTTTTAACACCTCTATGTCTTCACTCAGAAAAGAAGTCCCTACCTACTTATTTCTGATAATAAAATACAGAAAGCATTTCAAGTATCACTCAACAGTTAAGCTTAAAGCAGATTGAAAGTAAAGCTGAATGCTCCTTTAGGAGCATTCTGCTTTACTTTCAGCCTGCTTTAACCCATTACCCCATAGCCTGTTTCTAGTATTGAAGATAGGTGGCCACATAAAGTAGGTTAAAAGTAAAGCAGAATGTGCCTTAAGGCACATTCTGCTTTACTTTCAACCTGCTTTAAGTTACCATCTTCTAGAAAATAGAAATTATTTCTTATGATATATATTCTAACTGTATAAATTAGAAATTTTTTCTTCAGTGGAGAAATAAATTAAAGACGTTAAAAGGTGTATTCATGGGGTTACGTGGTTGCCAGTTTCAAAACTAGAAACTTGCCATGGGGGTAAATGGTTACTACAAGTCAGACACATTCTTATATAAACCGCACCTGTTCCTTGAGTTCTATCATCTCCTCTTGCACCCTCTCTGCCTCGGCCACCAGCCGTTCCTTCTCTTTCTTTAGAGAGGTAAACTCTGTAGTCGTCTTATCGGACTGTTTCTGAAGCTTTGAGTTCTCATGTTTCTCCTGGTTGGAAAGGTCCCTCATTCTGTAGAGATAAATAAAGTCATAAACAACCAATTGTATAAGCGTTCAACCCTGGGTTAAACTTACCATTTGGTATAATTTCTGGTTTAAAACCTGATCAGCGATTGTATAAACACCCCACACTTTTAACCGCGGGTAAAAATCCTATATAAGTTAGCATGGTATGTGAGCTGGGTTAGGGTAACGCCCTCATGGCTTTTACTGAATCCAACAACAACTAAAACCCGTCCGATCTTCAGACCTTAACCCCCTTATAGAGGTCTAATTTTCTCAACAAATCTGGACAAATCTCAGAAATGACCCCAGCGGCAACCTGATCCACGGAAATCCGTGGAAAAATCACAGGCCTGCAAAAGTAGGTCAAATGTCAAGGATAAGGTCTCAAGGTCAAAAAGTTTTGTATGTTTGGAAAGGTCTTGATACAGGGAAGACACATGCCAAGTATAAAAGGCCCAAGTGCAAAAATGAAGGAGTTACAGTTAAGGTTAAGGTTTTTGGCACAGACATACGGACAAACAAACAAACAGACAGAACAAAACTATATGCCCCCAGTCTTGGGGCATAAAAACAGGTAGCTGCTTAAAGCTGGCTGAAAAGTAAAGCAGAAAGCTCATTTATTCTGCTTTACTTTCAGCATGCTGTATGTATCCACATGTTTGCATGCAGAAAATGCTTTCTGTGCTTCTTTATCAGGTCATGGTAAAAGCATTAAAAGGTATCAATATGCGTACAAAGTAAACTTCTATATGTTAAATGTCTTATTAAGACTGTCAGGACTTACTTAACCAGGGCCTCCTTCAGTCTCTCTATCTGCTGTTCCAACTGTTTCACCTGGTAGTCCGTTGCAACACCCTCCGTACCTGTAACAGGAAAAGGTTAAGACCAATCACAAAGACGCCAGATGTACATTTTTGAGAAAAATTACTTCTTAAAGCAGGAAGAAAGTTAAACAAAAGCTACCTCAGGAGTAATTATATTGGATTTTAATGTACATTTCAGAAATATAATTTTTTTCTAAACTTGCTCATACCTTGTTCAATTTGTTACATTGTTCATACATTTATCACTTTGCATTTCATACCTTTATTTAACACCTTTTTGTATTTTTATTTCACTGATTTTCCTTCAACATTAACCCCCATAGAAGAGTTTTTGATGCCTTCACATACAGTAGAACCTCTCTATTACGAACACTAAAATGTGTCAAATATTAGTCTTTTAAGACAGGTGACTGCTTAAAGCAATGTAAAAGTGAAACAGAAAGCTCCTATAGGAGATTTCTGTTTCACTTTCACATTGCTTTACGTTGTCACCTGTCTTTTACACAGACAATGAGGGTTCTACTGTATTCCTAACAGAAAGGGCTTTTCCTGCTGCAAACATGGCTTGATAAAGAGCCTTAGGAAACATTTCTACATTCTGGCAGATAGATGCTTAACCCATTACCCCATAAGCACTCATTTTTACGCCTTTAATTAATTCCTGGACTGAGTTTTCCCTGACTATTCCCTGACCAATTTCAATTTCCCTGACCTTGCAAACGCGAAAAATATTACATTTCCACAGCCAGCATGCAATTTCTTAGTACAAAAATACTAGGGACGGGACCGAATATTCGCAAAAGGGCTGAATATTCGAATCCCATTTAAGTATTCGAATAGTTGTCTCTGAAATTTTATTTTTATTAAAATCATAATATGGATTATTCAATTTTTTTGAGAGACTGTTTTATTTTTATCCAACCAGGCTAATCGTTCGCCATTAATCCTCGTGTGTAGGGTGATTATCACCCCTGGCTGGTCAGTGTTTTGATAGCACCTGTCAAGTTGTACACAGTTTGCAAACACTACCCACTGTGTTATGTAATCGACGGCACTCCCTAACATCGGATCAATGGACTCGCAGTTAATAAATTGACATGTTGGGGAACCCTAGTTTAGCACAGGACATTTAAGAGCATCCAATCAAAAATAGACGATCGCCAATCATAGCGGCTAAAATGACGCTTTTGGTAAACGACCAATATCATGCAAACACTATTTAAAATCATCAAACATTCTAGTTAAGACGTCATGAAAGCTTAATATTGACCTTACACAAGACGTAGATCTATAACGATCAAATTCTTACTAAAACTCAACTATGCCACCGGCTAAGTACTGTTTCGCCTGTGTGAAAGAATTTACTAGTTCTGCCGACAAGAAATCAGCAACCTGTTTTGTTTGTTACGTTCGTTTCTGAGTGTAACATTTGCATACAGAAACTTGAGAGTGTGTGTTCAGATTTATTTTAAAAGCAGATTAAATATAATTTGTAAAGCCGACAAAATATTTACGCAAAAAAAACCTGACTCTACATGACGGAAGCCTTAATTCGAAACTAATTTAAATGCAGATATAGATGTTGCGTTAAACACGAGTTGCATCCCTTACATTCGGAGACCGCCATATCCTCAAAGATTTACTGTAGTAAATGGTTGCAAAAGTTGGCAAGTTTACCAGTCAATCAGACGATTGTCACAGAATACACATTCTGCTCAGGGTTTGGTCCATTTAAGATAGGTATTTCTACGAAGCAAACATCGAATAATTGCATTTGATGATGAAATTATACTTGATCCCTGACGGTGGGAACCCTGCTTTACTTTCAAAGCTAGAAACAGGCTATGGGGTAATGGGTTAAAGCAGGTTGAAAGTAAAGGAGCTTTCTGCTTTACTTTCATCCCGCTTTAAGCAACCACCTGTTGTTAACACTGACAACAAGCTATGGATGAAAGGGTTAACTCTTTCCTTCCTGAAACTTTAAATGGACAAGTCTAGTCCATTTCTGACTTTTAAGGGTTGTTTTTGCCAATGTTTGGCATTATCACAAACAGTGTAGACCCTGATCAGAGGGCTCTTCACTGTTTGCATAGGACAGATGTACTATTAACATGTACACTGTTTGCAAAGGACTCCAATATGCATGACTAGGGTTCAAAGGGTTAACCGGTATACCATACCTTTATCGCTAATTTCACTCTTCAGTATTTCCAGGTCAACAGAAAGCTCTTCTACTCTCTCTTTGTAGGTTTCCAGTTCCGCTTGAACAGCTTCACACTACAAGACAATTGTCAAATCATTTAAAAAACATTATACAGTCGAAACCTCGTTACTTCAAACTCGTGTTATTTCAAACATAAAAGGTAAAAGGTAAAGGTATGGGTTTATCAAGTCTGAAATTTATATATCATATTCTACCGACTTTTACAATTACCTCCCTGATCATCGAGTCACAAGTCCGCCATTTACATACAGCCCAGGTTGCATTTATGGCACATTGACTTCTTTCCCTCTCAGGTACCCATTTAAATTACATGGGTGAAGTGGAGCAATGTAGGGTTAATTTTTTGCTCAGAAAAATTTCAGTGATCCTGACAGGGCTCGAACCAGGAACCACTCGCTTCCTAGTTGAGCGTCCTACCACTGGACCATCGACACCTATGGCTTAGCCATGTTTTAACTAAATACAGGTATGTTCAACTTAACTCTTTGTGCCCTGGTCCCGCATATAGGCGTGCTTTTCAAACAGTGTACATGTGAATAGTACACATGTCCTGTGCAAACAGTGAAGACCCAGATCAGAGGGCTCCTTTTGGAGCCCTCTGATCAGGGTCTTCACTGTTTGTCATAATGCCAAACATACACAAAAACAACCCTTAAAAGTCAGAAATGGACTAGACTCAAATAGAAACAGGGATTGTCCATTTTAAGTTTCAGGGAGGAAAGAGTTAAGCGAGATAAAGTTATAGAAAATTATGAAATACTGGTAAGGTTGATTTAAGCGAGTTAGAAGTATCAAGTTTCAACTGTACAACATCAAACCAAACAATACAAAAATTCTGTAGAATTAGATGAAGAAACAAAATTGAAACTAAGGTTTAGATTACCAAACTGGAAGTCAAATGCAGTGTGCACACTGTCTGTTGGTAGTAATGCATACCAGCAAATTTCATAAAATTTCAACAAATAGTTGCAGAGAAATAGTCCAGACACAAACAAGAATTTGCCACCATTTGTCTTCAATACTGAACCCAAGCTATGGAGGTATGGGTCAACATAAATATGTGTGAAATATTGGTATTTCTGACCTTCTCTTCTGCCATTTCCTTGTCGAGTGTGGCTATCTCGACTGTCTCTGCGAGGTCTGACATGTCCTCCTTGTACTGCTCATAGGCTTCCTGGGCATCACGGGCCTCCTGAAATACACACATTCATTATACAGTAAAGAAAACGGTACTCTTTCCCGCTTAAACACAAACTAAATGCAAACGCATTGCAATGAAACGTATAAAATTTCAATTTGATAGCAATGCAGATCATTTATTTTAATCAGAGAAGCAAACAGTTTGGAACCTGATCAGACGCCGGGTTACCCGGCGTCTGATCTGGCTCCAAACTGTTTGCATTGGAAATAATAGTTTTTATTGTTAATGTGTTTCTTAGGAAAAAATAACGGTTTCTCCACTGTACATGGCTAACAGTCAAATGTTTATCCTTCCATGCTAGTAACAGTGACCCAATGCAAATACGTGAATGGAAAGTTCTGTACAATATCTATTTTCAGTGTTTAGGTCAGTCGAGTGTCTGGTTAAGCAAGAAACAAGAGGGCCATGGCCCTTAATTCGCTCACCTGACGACATTGTAGTTTGTACCTAAGTTGACTGGGCAAGACAACATTTTAATATAACTATAAATGGAGTTATCTTCCGGACAAGAAAACAGGACAAAGGGAAATTTTGTTGCCAAGCTTATGACCCTTATCCATGACACATCCTCTTATCAAGCTATTTCCATTACCGGTAAATGATAATTATTTCACTACCATCAGCAGAACTGGAGTTATTTTCCTGACAATAAAATATGACAAATGGGAAAAACAAAATATTGCTGCCCTTGTGCATGGCATTTTCTCTCATCAGTTTCTTTCCATACATAAAATTTCATTACAATAGCATCAGTAGAACTCGAGTTGTCTTCTGGACAAGAAAATATCACAAAGGGAAATAACTCCAAAAACAATGATGTCAAGAGTTATGGCCTTTGCAAATGGCACTTCCTCTCATTAGGCTCTTTCCAAATAGGCAATTTCATTTTACCCATTACCCCATAGCCTGTTTCTAGTTTTGAAAATAGATGGCCACCTAAAGCAGGTTGAAAGTAAAGCAGAATGTGTCTTAATGCACACTCTGCTTTACTTTCAAACTGCTTTAAGCGACCATCTACTAGGATATAGAAACTTATTTCTTATCTTACATTTTCATGACTGTATAAAGTGGAATTATTTTCTTAAATGGAGGAATAAATTAAAGGCCTAAAAATGCACATTTATGGGGTAATGGGTAAACAAACATCAGTATTTATGGGGGAATGGGTTAATTGGAATTATCTCCTGGACAAGAAAAAATGACAAGAAATACAGATAACTCTGATAAAACCAATATTAAACATATGTATAAATATGGCATAAGACATAATTACATAACTGTCAGTGGATCACTTCCAGATCCTGTTTCTCTAAGTATGAAGCAGACTGGACCATTTCTAAACTTTAGCAGACAACATGTTCAGCAGACACCACCAGCAGTTCTGTTGGTCAGTCACTGAGGTCAAATATTATGCAATAGTTGGGGAGAGCATCTAGGCAGCTGGCTAAACCTTTATCAGACTGAAATGATGTCTGCTTAAAACCTACTGTATGTGAAAAAATGTACAAAAAACCAATTTAGAAAATGTAAAGTAGGTAAATGAGTGGCAAATAGTTTGGATCCAAATTAGATGCAGCATTATGTTTAATCTGATCTGGATCCAAACTGTTTGCAAATATTGGCTATTTGCCTGTAGTATATTAAGGGTAACTCAGGTAAATACAGTTCTGCATAAATCAAAATACCATGAGACCTGCCTAGAGCAGCACTAAAACTGTGCAGGGTGGGGTCAAGTGTGACCCTAGGGATTTCATTTGAACAAACTTTAGAGGGATCCATCAGGAGATACTACTGTAAAAATTTCAAAGCTTAGGGCCTAGTAGATTGCCTTTCATTTGAACCACTTCTGTAGAGAAGCATCCAAGGAACATCATGAGCAGGTTGAACTCTTCCTAAAATCGTTGGGTTCAGAGGAGATGTCGTTTGAAGTAAATGTAGATGGACAGACGGACGGACGGTGAGCGGTCACAATAGCTCACTTTGAGCCTTCGGCTCAGGTGAGCTAAAAATCAGCTCTGGACTATTCTGCTTTACTCTTATTCTGCTTTTAAGCTGCCACCTATCTTTAGCAAAGTCAATGAGATTTCATTTTGGTGGATTCTACTGTAGTAAATGCTAGTTTAATTAAGAAATAATCTATGTTCTACCGTTGTGAAATGGTATTTTACAACGGTTGGGAGTTGTGGTGCGCATGAATTGACCACGAAGGCCGAAGGCCTGAGGCCTGAGTGGTCAATTCCTGCCCACCACAACGACCAACCGTTGTAAAATACTGTTTCACAACGCTAGAACATAGATTATTTCAATTCTAACATGACCAGATTTAAAGAAATTCATTAGAAAGGAAATAAAATGTTCCATACTTATTTCCTCAGCGGATGCAGTTTTTCGACCGAATAACTTTTTCTGCGGTATTAAAAGAATCTAACACCCAACAGCAAATTTACATTTACCGATCCACAATCTGGCATAGAGCAAACATTACATGAAACAAGACAGAAGAATGGGAATATTTCAGAAACATGAATGGTTAAAAGTATATGGTCTTTACGGGCTATATGAATAACGTAAGAAATTTAAAAAACATAACGTATAAATGCATGAGGTCACGTCATGTCATATAACCGCGGGAGGAGCGGGGTAGGGAAGAGCGTTGTAAAACGTCTCAGGTATACCACAATCAGCTTGTTCCATTTTTATAGTGACCAAAGCGCGTGTCATGTTAGAATACTGCTTTAACCCTTCTGCTTCTAGTATCTATTTATGTTTTTTTTTAAAGAGTTAAGACCCAGATCAGACAGCTTCTGCAGATTTGATCAAATCGGCCAGCAGAGTAAGGTTAGTTTTGATACAGGGCTCCAGATAAGGGGAGTATTTTAGAAACTAAAATCTTTATTTCTGCATTAAACCCTATGGTGTGACCACTCATTAAAATCGTCTCTTCGTGATGATTCTAAAGACTGGTAACAATACAGATTTTGTGCTGAAATAATTAGCTAGAAAATGTTGGATTTGTTCAATTTACTCCCTCTTAGGTTCATCTGGAGCCCTATTTGATACATTCTCAAACATTTAAATTAGGGATGTCATTCAATATCTTAATATCTGATATTCTAGTTGGAGAAGTTTTTGTAATTTCAGTATTTGAAAATTTGTTTTTTATTTAATTATAGTTACATTGTTTGACATTTCAATACATTTGAAAACAATGTAATTTAAAACAATTAACAGACTTTAATTTCTGTGATTACTTTGAGTAGATAGAACAATGTATCTGGATGTTCACTAACTGCATCATGAACTTCTAAAGCAAAGACATTGGTTTCACCCGTAACCCCATAATATCATGACTTTATACACCTTTAATTATATTTCTACACTTAGCAAATAGATGGGTTCCTCGGAACATGTGTGTCACCTTCCAGCAAGCATCAGCCTAACAGTCTCTTTCCATGAAAGAAATTTCATTTCAAAATCTTCAGTAAAACAGAAGAAATCTGCATGAAAAGAAAATGTTGAAAAGGGAAATAACTCTCTCAATATTGATGCAAAGAGTTATGACCCTTGTGCAATACACTTCCACTTGTCAAGCTCATTCCATGAATGAAGTTTCATCTTAAAAGCTTCAGTAGAACAGGAGTTATGAGGCGTGACGCAAAAAGCGTGACAGACGTTCTCACAAATGGACATTTGTTGGGTATTTTTTTTGTTTAAAAGTACCCAACAGTACACAAAATACCCGACAATACGAAAAGTGATCCCTAAGTGTCCCCTCTGCCTACAGCAGGTGACACAAAAATTAGTAACCAAAATATCAAGTCCTAAAATAAAATATAATATAATCATAGAAGGCAGTTCCAGGGTTTTTTATTGATGTTTTTTGTATAGAAAGCATTCAGCTTTACTATCAACCTGCTATAAGGGGTCAACTGTAATGTAATCATAATTAAATAGCAGCCATGGGTAAAATGATTAAATTATACCTTTTTGGCTGTCTGCAGCTGTCTCTGAAGATCTGAGTTACTTTCCTGCATCTTTGCCTTGTACTCTTGCAGCTGAAAATAGATAAGTCAAAATCACCATGGATAGCCATTGAAAACCAGTATCGTACAAAGTACAGTGCACACCCAATGGGAGACAAAGATGGGGTGTGTTGTTTGGAGGGAGTTGTTATAGGCAGGGAAAATAAGTACATTTAGAGCACATTAATTTTGCAAAAAGTCTGACCCCAGATTAGACCCCTCGTAATGAGGCGTCTGATCTGGGTTCAAACTGTATGTCACTCGTCTTTATGTTTATTCTGTCAAACTGTCCAATAGGTAACAGCCCTCCGAAAACGATTCTCACCTTTCTACAATGATTCTTGCTGTTTTCCAAAGAAGACAATTATGTCTAACGCTTTAACTGCTGCAATATTGTCTGCATAAAGTATTTGGTACCCTCTAAATAAAGAAACCTGACAATCTTTAACGAATTTGACCCTAGTGACAAGTATACTCTTCATTTACGAATGGTGTACCTGTGAGGATTACAATTGTCCCAGGCAAACAGTGTAGACCCTGATCAGAGGGTTCCTTATAGACATTTGATTGCTTAATGCATGACAAAATTAATGCAGAAATGTTTTTTTCTGCATTACTTTGGTCCTGCATTTAGCTGCTTCTTGTCATATAGGCTACAAATATACCTGTACCCTAAATTGAGTGGTCACTTAACCCTTTACCTCATAACCTGTTTCTAGTTTTGAAGACAGGTCACCACTTAAAGCAGGTTGAAAGTAAAGCAGAATGTGCCTTAAGGCACATTCTGCTTTACTTTCAGCCTGCTTTAAGCTAAAATCTGCTAGGCTATATAAAATATTTGTAATGGTTATTGTTAATATTTTCTTCAGCGGAGGAATAAATTAAATACGCTAAAAGTCGCTTCTATGATGGAAAGAGTTAATTATTCAAGTTTGATTTGAAATCATACCAAAGAAATATATAAATGGTTGACAGTTTGATTGCCCTACCTGCTGGAGCTGTATCTTAGCCTTCTCCCCTTCCTTCAGCTTGGCCTTGTCCTCTGCTCTCTTGATCTTCAGGGTATCCAGTTTCTCATTGAGGTCCTTAATCTCCGCCTTCAACCCCTCCATTTCCTGTTGTTGTTGTAGGTTGGTCATCTGGCTGTCTATACTGGTAGACATGGCGCTAATGTCTGGTGCTGCAGCCTAATGGTATACAGATAGATAAACACAAATAAGAGATTGTTCACGAACACAAATTCTTAAATAAAACGCTAATAGAGCAAATAAACGCATTTGCCCCGATTGGCGCCACTTGACTGTGAGTCCAAATTAAGTCATGGCCAAGGTCAAATTGAGGTTCATTGATATTAGTGGATTGATAATAGTCAATGTCAACAAGTATTAGTATCCATGCAATCTAGTACAAAAAACTTCGATATCTCCAACTCGTTTAACTTGAACTATCCCACAGTTTGACACATGAACTGCATTATTTCATGCTCGGTTAAGTCGAATATACCCATATTTCAAAGTTAAAATGTGGCTTAGCGGGTATGTTAGACAAAACATTTACAGACTCATTTCAGCATCAAATCCTATTGTGTTACTACTCATTAGAGACGATTCTAATGAGTAGTGACACCATAGTGTTTAATGCAGAAACAAAGATTTTAGTTTTCGAAATACTCCCCTTATCTGGAGCTCTGTACAAAAATTATCATGCAGAAAGATTAAATGGCTTTCAGCATTACTTTTGCTGACCATTAGAATGCATCATGGCTTTAACCCTTTTAAACCCAGTGGATTCTTCCATGTTTATATATTGAATTAGTCCATTTTTTATCAAAGGGATGCCTGGTCAAAATTTCATTTTCATTTTGTTTTATATTGAAATTCCAGCAAACAGTGTAGACTCTGATCAGAATCCGCATAATGTGGCGTCTGATCAGAGCCTACACTGTTTGACTATGTCCCATATTATATAGGATCGTGGGCACAAATGGGTTAAGATAATCCATGCACTTCATATATAGATATTTTTTTAACAACATTTTACTGTTTACATTAATAAATTAAGTTGACTTTATCACTCATAACATACAAGTTACAGGGCTGAAGAAAAGATGGGAGTAAGTTTTTCAACATTTAATTCTTCATGTCTGCACCAAACCCTATGGTGTAGCCACTCATTAGAATCATCTCTTTAAGGAATATTCTAATCAGTAGGAAACTATAGGGTTTCAGCAAGCATTAAGATTTTAGTTTTTGAAAATACTCCCCTGTATCTGGAGCCCCGCCAGTTGTGAAAGTTCATGAACCTGCAAACAGAATAATTTCTACACAGGGCTCCAGATAAGAGGGAGTGAACTGAACAATATCAACTTTTTCTTACTCATTTTAGCACCAAATCCTATGGTGTTATTAATCATTAGAATCATCTCTTCGAGACGATTCTAATGAGTAGTGACACCATTGGGTTTACTGCAAAAATAAAGATTTTAGTTTTTGAAATACTCCCCTGATCTGGAGCCCTGCTACATCTGTAGCGGTACCATATTTTAGCCCTTCTCCTGCCACTGGTGTACATCATGTATGTTGTTACTTTTTTAAACCATTGCAGACCCAGATCAGACAGCTCCTTCAGGAGCTGTCTGATCTGGGTATACACTATTTTATTCATAAGATCTGTCTGACAGGGATTTTCTATGGAAAAACTTTCCCCATTTATTAACCAATATATTATTGCAGATGATAGATGTTCATAGAGTTTTTCATTATATAAATATTTAGCGGGAGAAGGGCTCAGCTGAAATCTAGGCACCGTTACATACAGTGGCTTATAAATAATCTGAAATTGAATTGGTACAGACTTTTTTGCATTTTTTAAAGTTGAATTTGTTTAAGAACATTTTCAGATATATATATAGAAGACAATATTTTTTCAAGAAGAACACAGGTTAATTTTGTTGAACATGTCCTGCTAATTACAGGTGGAAGAATACCCCAGATGCCCTTCAGACCACTGAACAGCAGGGCAGCTGGAGGCCTTCCCCACATGGAAGATTTGAAGTGCCGAGACTGGGATTCAAACCCACAGCCATGAGACTCTAAGTGATTGACAGCCACAGTGTCTATATAATGTATATAAAACAGCCCCCTTGGTCCTTCTGGAATCTAATAAATACATCATTTGCAAACAATGTAGACCCAGATCAGATGGCTATTGAAACAGCTCTGTGATCAGGGTCTGTACTGTTTGTCATACTTTTAAATATATTTTGGACAACACACCTAGAGAGTCAATGTTAACCCCTTCCCCCATAGATTAGAAGTGCTATTTAGCACATTTAACTTTTTCTTCCACTGCAGAAAATAGTTCCAATTTATACAGTTATGAATATTTATTATTAGAAATATTTCCTGTATTAAAGATGATATCTTAAATAGGTTGAATGTAAAGCAGAATGTGCACATTCTGCTTTACTTTCAACCTGCCGTAAGTGGTCACCTATCTTCAATATGGGGTAAAGGGTTAATTGGTCAACTATCAGAAAACAGACAAGTCCATTAATTTTGAAAATTCAGCACTTTGAGAGTTGAAGAAGGCTGACAATGCTAGGTCAAGCTCTTTGCAAATTGATACAGCAGAGAAGAAATTATTCTTTCTCAATAAACATGTGTGGGCTAAAAAAAATTTGCAGCTTTTGCAAACAATTTTGAGTCATATCAGACATCAAATAACTTTGCATCAAAGCAGCCTCAGAACTGTTTGCTGCTCAGATATAACTACCTGGTAATTCCTTTTTCCTAAAAGCATTGTAATATTCTCTGTTTCAATACATTTTGTTTGCCCTTGGTTTCTTTTATACCCCACCCCATAGAAAGGAATTTCTTCTAGTACTTGATCCACCTTTTATTCTTAATCCTTTCCCCGTTAGAAGTGCCTTTTAGCACATTCAATTTATTCCTCCGCTGAAGAAAAATAGTTCCAATTCATAGTCATGAATATGTATCAAAAAGAATTTTTTTTTTATTCAAGCAAGTGGTGGCTTAAAGCAGGCTGAAAGTAAAGCAGAATGTGCCTTAAGGCACATTCTGCTTTACTTTGAACCTGCTTTAAATAGTCACCTATTTTCAAAAACTAGAAACAGGCTATGGGGTAATGTGTTAAAAATTATGCTTTGTTAAAAAGTCAGGGGAAACATTTCTAAAATCCTGACAGGTTCATGCTAAGAACAGACTGAAATAAAGCAGATTTTATTTGCTTTAAAGTTTACTTTCTGCCTGCTTTAAGCAACTACCTGCCTGAAACACTGAAAAAAACTATGGGGGAAGACTAAGGGTTAAACAATAAATAATAACTTATTCTCCACTGTATACCATATACATATTAAAAGCTGCAAAGAAGAAGATACAAATCTTTAGCAGACAACACTAATGTACCCTGTACCTAACGAAATATTTTTTTCATTATCACTGCAGGGCTGCCATAAGTTGAAATGACCAATCCTAAAATTTCCAATTTTTCAATCACGATTACTTCAAGCAGGTTGAAAGTAAAGCAGAATGCGCATTCTGCTTTACTTTCAGTCTACTTTAAGCTGTTATCTGTAAGAATAAAAATCCAAAGATTTCGGAAAATACGGATAAATGGCAGTCCTGTCACTGTATAATAGTGCATTATCAACCCTTTCCCTGACATTACATCATCTACTGTTATTTCCCAAATTTAATTTTAGGTAAATTGCCAAAAGTAATAATTGTCATAACAAGTATCAACCAGTTTATATCGCAAATAACCATAGAAAAGTGGAGGGGTTAATCAATAAACTTAACCCTTAGCCTGCCACTCACGACTATAGCTCCATATGCAAACAGCTTGGATCCGGATCCAAGCTGTTTGACACTCGGACAAAATTTTCAGTAATTTTGAGCAACTTTGAAGCACTTTGAAACTTGAAGCAGACGAGAAATATAGCAGACGACAATTTATTTGGCGGGCTAAGGGTTAACATGCAATAAAACCTCTGTATTACTACCACTTAATTGCTTTAATTATTTGATGTCTAAGGTAGGTGCCTGAGTAAAGCAAGGTGAAAATAAAACAGAATGCATTCTGTTTTATTTTCACCTTGCTTTAAGCTGACACCTGTCTTTCTTACAGTCAGTTAGCTTTTTTTTTAAGTGGTCGTAATCAAGAGGTTTTACTGTAGTTGTTCTTCCCCAAACTCTCTTAACATAATAAGAACAAGCTCCACCTGTAATATACTGGTAAATAAAGCAGGGAACCAGAGCAGGGAGTGGGAGTTTCTGCTTTATCTTGAAGTCAAGCACACTTCTAAGAAATGTCACAGGATAAAGATCTCTCAGATTATGCAAACAAGGTAGACTGGAGAGCAAGTTACCTTCATCTACACAGTTTGTCAACTGTATATAGTGCAGGCTCTGATCAGATGCCCTGTCATTGTGGCTAAATTGCATGAGTTAATGTGTAATTGAATTATTCAGACATTCATTACTGTTTTCAATCATTGAAAACAGAAAACAGTCAAATTTGTGGTAGGCATAATAAAACCTGCATTAAGCTGCCACCCCTCTTTTGAGAGTAATTAACTTCAAATCAGCTGTATATTTCTAAACCGTGTTTAACCCATTACCCAATAAAAACGCCTTTTTATGACATTCATTTATTTTTCTACCGAAGAGATTAGCCCCACTTTAAACAGTCATAAATATGTACCATTAAGAAATGTTTTCTTGTCCATTCAAAAGATAGGTTAAAGCAGGCTTTCAACCGACGTTAAGTGGTCACAAATATTCAACATTAGAAATAGGTTATGGGGTAAAGGGCTATGGCAACATACTGCATTTGTGGTGCTGTTGCAGAGAAAAAGGTAAAGGCGCCTTATGGCACTTAAGTGGAGGAAAGGGTTAACATAAGTTTTGACTGTGTGTACCCAATTTAGCTTCTCTATTTGACAGTGGGCATCTGAACAAGGTTTTTAAATGTCTGTGAATAATCTCAGTTATGCACATACAGTGGAGAATACGTTATTCTTTCCTGTTTAAATGCAAATGAAACGCAAACACAAAGCACTAAAACATTGAAAAGTACAATTTTTGGACAATTCTGATAATTCATGTTTACCTTGGTGGGAAACAGTTTGGAGCCTGATCAGACACTGGGTTACCCAGAGTCTGATCTGGTTCCAAACTGTTTGTATTAAAAATAATAGTTTTAGCATAAACACGTTTATTGGGAAAGAATAACGTTTTCTTCGCTGTGATAGGTGAAGTAGTTTCTTGACACAGTTGGTGAGACACTCTGCAGCTGCTATGGGAAACAAGCAGGGGTGAATGTTGGAGTGGGGGGGGGAGAGAAAACAATGGGTTAAATACAAAGTTATTACAAGAGATGTAAGATCTATATCAGCAGTTATATCCTTGCTCGCCTCCTCCAGTGCTTGTTCTGACACTGTAATTGGAGGTTCCTCCACATCATCACCGTCCTCGTCCTATTTCGTCACAATAACATGTTAATATTTGGCATAGAACTTGGACTAGGGCCCGTTTAATAAAGCTTTGTACTACAAATATTGTATTAAGTCAGATTATAGAAGTCTCAATTATTATTCATTTTTTCATCTAATCCTGTCTTGTGGCATCTCTATGGAATCGCCTTGAAAAGACGATTCAAAAGAGATGTCACAAAAAAGGATTAGATAGAGAAATCAGGAATTAAATGTATTTTAAAGTTTTGACTTACAACCGTTTTTGTCATACAAAGTTTTATGAAACGTGGCCCCAGAGCTCCAGATTATATGAGTACAGAAAAACCTCTCTTAAACCCGATTTATACTTATTACTGTTGTACCCCTGTGTGGGACATCAAGAAAGGTAAACATTTGATGCAGAACGAAAGTAATGAAGAAAGCTGTAAGAGCTTTCTGCATTACTTTTGTCCTGCATTAACTCTTTCCTCCCTGAAACTTTAAATGGACAATACCAGTTTCCATTTTAGTCTAGTCCATTTCTGACTATTAAGGGCTGTTTTTGTCAATGTTTGGAATTATGACAAACAGTGAAGACACTGATCAGAGGGCTCCTTTCGGAGCCCTCTGATCTAGATCTTCACTGTTTGTATAGGACAAGTGTACTATTCACATGTACACTGTTTGAAAAGGACGCCTATATGCGGGACTAGGGTTCAAAGGGTTAAGATAATATTCAACGAAAAGAAAAGGTTAAGAAGTTTTTGCTGTAAGACACAAATACAGACATTTGAAAGCATATAATGCAGTGTGTAACATCCATATACAAATGTATGAACAGTGTATATACAGGGCTCATTCATTGTACAACGCCATTGAATATACTACATTATGTGTAAAAATAGGCGTTTAATCAAATTAATAAGTTTCAGGGCTCCAGATAACGGGTGTCATTCAAAAACTAAACAATGGTGTCACTACTCATAAGAAACGTCTCGAGACGATTCTAATGAGAAGTCAAACCATAGGATTTGGTACTAAAATAAGAGATAATGTTAGATTTGTTCAATTAACTCCCTCTTATCTGGAGCCCTGTATATCTATCTATATTAGTAAGTTGAATAAAGTAGTCTATTGAGTTAACCTTTCTCCTGCTATTTGCATTCATAGTAGATACAGGTATTCCGATAAATTGAAACTATTTTCTTTAGTGGATGAATAAGTTAAATGCACTAAAAGGCGCTTTTATTGGGGAAAGGGTTCATGCAGAAAACAGAAATAAAGTAGAAAGGAGCTTTCAGCATTAATTCTTCCCTGCACTGTGCAATCATGGGTTTGAAATATTCTCATATGGTACATGTCATAGGATCTTCTTTTGAGTGGTTTAATACTTGATTAACCCTTTCCCCCATAGAATTGCCTTTTAGCACATTTGATTGATTTCTCTTCTGAAGAAAATACAATGTCATGTAGTTCCAATTTTTACAGTCATGAACATGTATCATTAGAAATATTTTATATATCCTACAGATGGTTGCTTATATCAGGCTGAAAGTAAAGTAGAATGGGCATTAACTCTTTCCTCCCTGAATCTTTAAATGGTCTATTCCAGTTTCCATTTAAATCCATTTTTGACTTTTAAGGGTTGTGTTTGTCAATGTTTGGCATTACCCAAACAGTGAAGAGTCCTAGGAGTCCTTTGATCTGGGTCTTCTCTGTTTGCATAGGACAAGTGTACTATTCACATGTATACTGTTTGCAAAGGACACCAATATGCGAGACTAGGGTTCAAAGGGTTAAGGTGCATTCTGCTTTACTTTCAACCTGCTTTAAGTGGTCATGTGTCTTCAAAATTAGAAACAGGCTATGGGGTAAAGGTTTCAGGGCTTCAGTTAAGAGGGAGTTAACTAAACAAATCCAACATTTTCTCACCCAATTAGCACCAAATCCTATGGTGTTACTACTAATTAGAATCGTCTCAAAGAGACGATTCTAATGAGTAGAGACACCATAGGATTCAATGCAGAAATAAAGGTTTTTATTTTTGGAATGTTCCCCTTATCTGGAGCTCTGGGTTTCATATAAGATTGACTGAAGCTGCATGAATACTGATGACTAACATACAGAACAGCGAGTAAATAATTGCTTACATTGGACAAAAACAAGCTGGCCTTGGGGTCTTCCTTGGGCGGGGTCTTCTCTTTGCTGGCAACAGACTCCCTACTAGTTGGCTTCTTCAGAGCAGAGGACCTTGGAGTAGGGGCTGTGGAACCAGCACTGGCCAGATCCTTAGGGATGCTTGTAGCCCTTTTAGGTGGGGTTTCAGCCAAGTTTTCACTACCTGTGTTAAAGCAACAAACAATGCACACATATAGTGGAGAAACTATCATTCTTTCCTGTTAATATGAAACTACCTGTAAATTCAGTGCAGAAAAGGGAAAATTCTTTTAAAATCTTTACACTTATTTTAATCTGGGTGGCAAACAATTTTACAATTAATCAGACCTCTGGCTACTCTGTAAGAATTTAACAGTATGACGGCTTAAACATACGGTTACACAAATCATATTTTTCACTACAAAACTGTTACTTTTGGTCAAAGATTAAAATCTATAGTTATAATACTCTAATTCAGAAGAAGACAACAGTCATCTAAAAGATTCATGCAGGATAAAAATAATGCAGATTGCCCTTAAATTTGTTTCTCCTTCAGTACTTGTTTTCAAAGGCAAAATATATTAGAAATATCTAAATGGTACAATTCAAATTTGAAGGAATAGGACAAAAAATATTTGAACAAATTAACTTACTGAGAAAAGATAAGAAGGATATTGTTTCTCTTAGCATGAAATAAGCTTTTTGCATGCTTCATGAGTAAAAAAGATGATAATCAAATCTGAACCAGTTAAACTGTAAAGCCATAGATATTTATGGCTGCAAAAAAATAATAATGAAGGAGTATCTTATGCAATGAGGTCAAAGTACACATTCAAGAAATAGTACAAAAACAAGACCTTGGAAGTTTGAACTGAATTCAAATGTGGAAGTTGCTACCAACAATATCAATACCCTAATTTCAATGTTACTTGTAAATAGGACAAGACATACAGTGGAGAATCTGTTATTCTTTCCCAATAAACGCGTTTACGCTAAAACTATTATTTGCAGTGCAAACAGTTTGAAGCCAGATCAGACGCCGGGTTACCCGGCGTCTGATCAGGCTCCAAACTGTTTGCCACAAAGATAAACATGAATTATCAGAATCGTCCAAAAGTTGTACTTTTCTAAGTTTTAGTGTTTTGCGTTTGCGTACGTTTTCGTTTAAACGGGAAAGAATAACAGATTCTCCACTGTACCAGGGCTTGCCAAACCCTTTCTCTGAGATTCTTCAGTGGAGAAGATTATATTCTCCCCCATTAAAACAAACCAAAATGCAAAGACAATGCAATAAAATACTAAAAATAACAGCTTTTTGGAATATTTCGCAATTAATTTCTGAGTGGCAAACAAATTGGATCTTCACAAACCCTGGGTAACCCAGCACCTGGTCCGGCTCCAAACTTTTTGAAATGGAAAAAAATTGTATTGACATTTAATGTCAGCTCTTCTGATAAGGATATAAAGTATTGAGTTCATGAGTTACCATTCAATAATGGCACAATTAAGGAACAGTTCCAATTTCTTATTCAGTCTGTTCTATTTTTGGCTATTTGGATTGCAACACTGAAAAGCATTATGCAGACCCTAATCAGAGGACTATTGTAGAGGCTCTCTGCATGATGTGGGTATGCACTGTTGGCATGAGACAAGTGTACTTATCCCTAGTAGAGTGTATATAAATGATGCCTTTATACATCACTAGGGGTTTGAAGGGTTACTTTCAACACTGAGAAACTCTTGTGTGCTATTAAATTCCCTTGTGGGTCTTTTTAATTACCAAAACTTGTACCAGTCTACTTGGAATTCTTGGTAGTTTAATAAATGCTGCTTTAAATTAGCAAATAGTGTAGACCAAGATCAGAGGGTCCCTCTGATCTTGGTCTACACTGTTTGCAAATGTAATGAGTATATTTTAAACAGGTTTAAGATGTTGTAAGAGTTAAACACTGTAAGAAAACTATCATGAAGTCGGTGAAAAGGTAGCTCAACACAAAGGTACATGTACAGTGGAGAATCTGTTATTCTACCCGGCGTCTGATCTGGCTCCAAACTGTTTGCACTGCAAATAATAGTTTTAGCGTAAACGCGTTTATTGGGAAAGAATAACACATTCTCCACTGTACTACGTATAATTGTTTCAGTCCAAATGCTTATTGTAGTTTCAAATAGGCCATGAAATGATAAATATTGCATGCATAAGAATCTTGAGTAAAAATATCAAGTAGTTGTAGACAAAAGAAAACTTTTGTTATATTCTTACAATTTTATATTTTTCAAATGGAGCCCTCCAATTTCTGATTTATACCAGTTTTCATTGACTTTTGGACCCAAAACATTTAAAAGTGTGACAACCAGTGCAGACCTGGATTGGACGGTTCTTTCAGAACATCTGAAGCCTGGGTTTGCAATGTTTATACTTTAGTGTAAGGGTAAATGTATAGCTAACAATGTACAATAAAAAATACAGTACAACTTTACGACCAATAACAAAAAGGCTAATTGGTTTTTCAAATGGAAGGTGACAGCTTAAAGTAAGGTGAAAGTAAAACAAAAAGTTCCTAAAGGAGCTTTCTATTTTTCTATAACCTTGCTTTAGGCAGTCACCTGTCTTAAAAAACCTAATAATTAACACAATTTAGTGGATATATTAAAGAGATTTTACTTTATATAAAAAATATTCATAAAAAAGTTTGTATACAGTAAAACCTGTCCTAGCGGTCACCTGGTATAAGCGGTCACCTGGCTTTAACGGCCAGTTCGATCTCCCCCCGATTGAATTCATTCTATATTGCCCCTTGACTAAGCGGTCACCTGTATAACGCAGCCAGCGGCCAGAAAAATTCATCCCAAACACTGTTTCCACACTGTATTAAACGGCCAAGTGGCCGCCCGCTGAAGTGTGATATGCCTGAATACCTGTGTCATTCAACAAATCCACGCGTCGATCCGTCTGTAACCTCAACTTGTCAAATTACATGCTCGGCGGGGCGTGTTATTATCAACAAGTTTGTCTGGGAGATTAGCGATTACGTAATCAACATTTTCCATATCAAACCCACTGTAATGAACGGTCAGGCAACTTGAATACACGTGTTATGATTTCTGTCGAACGTGTCACTCTTAATAACCGCCTAAATAACACAGCATATGCTACTGGTATCAAACTCTTTAATTAATCGTCAATTACACGGCCCGCATCGTTCTTATGTGTAATGTACATCACTAAAATTAGATTTAGTGACTTCGGAGAAAATCTCGCGTTATTATGCAAATGAATACTATCCACCAATCAAAACTTGCGTAATTCGAGGATGCTGGGGTGTTCCCCCAGTGTAAAAATAGCCGGTGT
This sequence comes from Gari tellinella, assembly GCA_922989275.2. Lineage (NCBI taxonomy): Eukaryota > Metazoa > Mollusca > Bivalvia > Cardiida > Psammobiidae > Gari > Gari tellinella. Next base: position 57,815,037 of record OV277866.1, read on the forward strand.
TAAATTTCCCATCCTGCAATTAATTTCCTCGACAACAATCAGAACTGAACAAAATGGTCGACCGATTTTTGACTTTTAATCTCTAATGCTGACTTGAAAGTACGTTTGACAACATTTGTAAAGTTTAAATGAGCTCCGGAAAATCCGTAGACACGCGCACATGGATTCTGCCTCTGTGGCACAGAAAAATACGTGTACAAACGTAAGTGTAATGAAACAACATATAGATTCTACTGTATTCCATTTTCCGAAAATGAACATTATGTTACCAGCACATGTTGATATGGAGATCAGACGCCGAGTAACTGATGCTCGTGTCAATGTTTCTATAATCAAAAAGTGTACTGGTCATACACTTCTGTATGAGTTTGAGGACTTTTAATATGTTGTTGACTTATTAAATAGGAATGAATAGCGAAACGAAACCGTGACCGTTTTCAAAATATACATGTAGTAGTCATTTTTCTTGCCCCTGGATTAAGCGGTCACCTGTCTTAAGCAGCCAATTTGGCTGCTTCCCTTCACCAGCAAAAAAATATGCATAATTACTGTAAAACTATGATAAGTATGCAAGAAAGCGGTCTTAGAAAAATAGTTATTTACCACAAAATTAATGTCTTAACCCTTTCCTCTGTAGAACACCTTTACCTTTTCTGCTATATAAATGCCTATGGATGCCTCTACCCTGTTCTGATAAATGCATTCAAATGAAGACTGACAGAAGGTTTTCACTACATGTGTTAAATACAGTTTACAGCTAAAAGCAAGATAAAAGTAAAGCACAATTCTCATTGTATACCATCTTTTCCAATCCGGAGTGTTTGATTTATGCTGTGATTTAGAACTACCATCACTGCATGTACAGGTATGCACTGAATCTGACAAAGTTCTAGAATTTTTTATCACATAAAACCTTCTCTGGTAGTAAGCTAAAGCCACTTCATATTTTCAATAATAAACTAATCTGAACACTATTTGGCTCCAGCTTGGCCATGTTTGTCCATGAGCACTGCGTTAAGCAGACACCAAATCATGCCATTTGTGAAGATGTTACATCAATGAACATCTCACACCAACACATTTTGATGGAGATATATGCTGAATGGACTACCCATGCAACTATGTTTTAAATTAACAAAAGGGTTTTTAAAATGTTCATTGGTATCTATTTTATATATATCAAATTAATTATATTGAATCTCCCATCCATACTCGCGTATTCTCACTTCTAACAAACTTGTAAACTTACTAAAGTAAATATGATGCTAGGAGAAGCTTGTATCACATTATTTTAGTCAAGTCTTTAAATATTGAAAATGATAAGTAATGAGCATTCATACAATACAGTTTATTGATTGAGAAGAGTTGACATGATTGTACTCCTTGTATTTCCCCAAATGACACCACTAGACTACTTACTCTGAGTTTGAGTACTGCTATTTAACCATTCATTGCCCCCGTAGAAGCACCTTTTAGCATACTTAATTTAATCCTACACAAAAGAAAATAGTTTATACAGTCATGAATGTGTATCATAAGAAATAATAATTTCTTTATTCTAGCAGATGGTAGCTTAAAGCAGGCTGAGAGTAAAGCAGAATGCGCCTTTACTCAAGGCGCATTCTGATTTACTTTCAACCTGCTTTAAGTGTACACCTGTCTTCAAAACTAGAAACAGACTATGGGGTAAAGGTTTAAAAAATGGATATAAAACAGAAACACCTCATTAGTAAAGCCTTGTCTTAGATGATTTATACAAAATTACCAATTTAGTAATTATAAAAGGTAATAATTTTATATGAGCATATACTATATAGCTTATCTCATATGAGTTATATGATTCCATGATGCATCACAACATTGGCCAGTGCAAAAGTATGTTTTCTATATGTATCATTTTAATAAAAAAACTTTTTTTGTGTGAAGTCCTTATTTTTATATATATTTATTCTCCATGACAACAACTTTTCTAATTAAAACTAAGCACTAGGCTAGACCTAACACTATGATGCATCAAGAATTAAGAACCATGAGGACCACATGAGGATTCCCGTTATTATGACCACTAAAATCACGTGTTGATGGTGCTAAACACAGGTGGCAGCTTCTTGCAGAATGAAAGTAAGAAAAAACGCTCCTTTTGAGCTTTCTACTTAACCTTATCTTGAATTAACCTTTCAAGAAAAAGTATTTTAGGCTGTGTATACTCCCTAACAGTGTTTTAGGCATGGAGCAGCTTAAAGAAAGAAGAAAGTAAAGCAGAATGCTGTTTACTTCAATCCTGCTTTAAGCAGTCACTTGATTATCAGTTTTGCAAGGGATAAGCTGTCTCCTGTATGAAACACCAAAAGCATGTAATTCTATGAGTGGTCATAATTGTGGAGTCTCTTAACCCATTCCCCAATAAATACGCCTTTTAACGCCTTTAATTTATTCCTCCTTGGGAGAAATAGTTCCACTTTATACAGCCATGGATATATACATATATCCTTGCTTCTTGTCATTTCGCCACTTCTTGTCAATTCGCCACCTAAGCAAAACTTAGAATTCCGTCACGAGCAGGCTACCGAGAATGTCCGAAAACTACAGAGGATATCCGAATTCTAGGGCAGTTTCACTGAGGAAGATTTCAAGCGCCGAAAATGCGAAAGAAACAGGTAAAATAACAATAATTCACAAAAAGTTTCAAATAAAAGGACATGTTGGTAATTTTAACTCCATATGCCCGTTGTTACTTTTTTATTGTAAAGTTGTAAAAGTTTAAATTTACTTTTAAAAAATTAAATATTTCAAAATCATGAAACAATGTTCAAATTTCATGAAACAAACTATAACATAGTGACAGAGCCTACATTGACCTAATTATCGAACGACCAATCAGAGGTGGCGAATTGACAAGAAAGCATCCCGGTGATCCAAAGCAATGACCTCGTTCGAAAACGGTACAGTTATTTACATTTGTATTTATTCCACAAGTTTTATTTGTACATATTCGTGTTATTGAAGGTTCAGTTCAGAATTAGATCCGTGAACAAGTAAGAAATGTTACATCAGAAAGCGCATGCGCGAACAATATAGCTAAGGGTGGCGAAAACACAGGTAAACAGGCTACTGTAAGAAATATGTTTTGTATTCTTACACATCGTAGTTTAAAGCAGGCTGAAAGTAAAGCAGAATGCGCCTTAGGGCACATTTTGCTTTACTTTCAACCTGCTTTAAGTGGTCATTTGTCTTCTAGAAACAGGCTATGGGGTAATGGGTTAATGGAAATGAGAGTTCACTGCATATCAAAGAGTTAAATATAGCATGTTACACAGCATCTCAGCAGCAAGGTGCTAGTCTCTTACTTACTCCTCTTGATTAGTGTTGGTATCTGAAATGCTGACACGGCAGAAAACAACAAAATAATACAGCCAAACTTGTCTTACACCCACTCAAATAAAGATGGTAGATTTAACTCCTTCAACACTTAAAGTAACTCTTGTGTGTTACTAGCTGCCTTCCCTTGTGGACTATTTTGTGAAAGAGGCCAGAAAAAAATGGTATTCCTTAATCCTAATTATTCATTTTACATGTATACTTTATCTTTAATTAATGGCTAACCGTGCAGACCCTGATCAGAAGGCCCCCACCCTTTGATAAGGGTCTGAACTGTAAATTTTACTTTTTCTTTCATTAGTTTATTTTCAAATCTTTGAAATAAAATAAACAAACTAGTCATGTTCAAAAATTGAACAGTCGTTTGGAAAAAATCAGAAAAGAAAGGTTTATTGCTGATGGCATATCAATATATGGCAAAATTAATGCAGAATGCCCTTACTACTGTCCCACGTTAACTCATTATCCCCTGAAACTTCGAATTGAGCCCTCTAATCAGGGACTTCACTGTTTGCATTAGACAAGTGTACTCTTCACATGTACACTTTTGGTAGAGGACGCATATTATATGCGTCACTAGAGCTCAATGAGTTAATTGATTCAAATAATGATTGCTTGAAACAAGTTTGATTGTACTTAAAACAAAACATAACAACAGACAATGCAATAAACAAATGGAAAAATTAAAAGAAAAATAGCAAACCTTAAAAATAATACATACTATTTTCTCTTGAAACTTGAATATGCATTTATTAACATGCAAAATCAAACACAGTCATGTATTGATACATCATTTGCAAACAGTGTAAACCCAGATAGAAGTCCTCTGATCTGGGTCTGCACTGTTTGATATAATTTTAAATAGTTTGACTCGAATTACTCCTATTTTCAGGATACATGTACTCTTACATTCAATCAGTCACTTAGTTTCTGGATTTTACAGTACTCCACTTTAATGTCTCGAGTTATAGGCATATTTTGTATGGTCTTATACATGCGTTTTTAATATGAAAAACAATTCAGTGGACATGCCATACATATAACTTGTATTTGCAAACAGTTATAAGCAAATTTTGGAACTACATCTATTCTAATTCTTGTATAAAAACCAAAACAGGCAAAAAATAAACTCCACATATATAAAACACTCTTAAAAAAACGTGCATATAACAGAGCTCCAGATTAGTGTAAATGCGCTTAAAATGAATTTACTACCTTTATGTGGGCTCCAGATAAGCTTGCATCAATCTCTAATTTCCAGCCACTACTAAACCCTATGCTGTGACTATTCATTAGAATTGTCACAAAGCAACAATTCTAATGAGTATACACATATGGTTTGGAGGAGGCATAAGGATTTTAGCTCTTGAAACACTCCCGTATCTGGTGCCCTGATTATGTCTAGTAGCCTCTGTTGCTTCTAAAACGAACCTTTCTGGACCAGCAAACAGGTCAATTTAGAGAAGTTAAAAGTGGTTGAGGCAAATTTAAAAGAAATTGTATTGACATTACCTCTGTACAGTCAAACTTCGATATCTCGAATTCAGTTTTGTCGCACATACCAGTATTTTAAAGTTAAAACGTGGCTAAGCCACCTTTTAACTTTGAAATATGGGTATGTTCGACTTAACCGAGCATGAAGTAATGCAGTTCATATGTCGAACTATCGGATAGTTCGAGTTAAACGTGTTCGAGATATCAAAGTTCAACTGTATTTCCACTAGGTTCACATATTCAATCTCAGCATCCTACACAATTGTAGATTAAATACCTATAAACCAAGGTCTCGCCCTACTTTGACCTTGTTTTTGAATGAGGGAAAGATTTTAGCATTACAGTAGAACCTCTCTATTACGACCACTAAGTTGTGTCAAATATTAGTCGTTAAAGACAGGTGACTGCTTAAAGCAATGTGAAAGTGAAACAGAAAGCTCCTACAGGAGCTTTCTGTTTCACTTTCACATTGCTTTAAGCTGTCACCTGTCTGTCATACGGACAATTAGCCTTCATTTAAATGGCCGTAATAGAGAGGTTCCACTGTATATCAACTTCTCTTATCTGGAGCTCTGAATTTAATTATTTATACTCAAAGCAAACAAAGCAACCTACTTTTCCCAGCATAGCTTGGCGGTCTTAATCCTGACTTCTTTGATGATCTCTGCTGTTGCTGGGATGGAGTAGGAAGACCAGATGATGGGGTAGGTGTTGGAAGTCCTGTAGGTTTCTGAGAGGCAGGAGTGCTAGGAACTGATGCTGGAGTCGCAGGCGGTGGACCTCCATCTTCTATAGCCGTGATCTGTGACTGACGGACAAATATCCCATGATTGTCGGGACAAGAGAAGTACGTCTTTCCCTGCACTGTTCCATCATTCTTACCCTTGGCATCATCTAGGACAACCCCAATCCATTTTCCTGTATAACATAAACAGAGCTCCAGATATTAGTAGTTTTTCAAAATCTAAAATCTTTATTTCTGCATTAAACCCTATGGTGTTACTACTCATTAGAATTGTCTCTTCGAGACGATTCTAATGAGTACTAGTGACACCATAGGATTGGTGCTGAAATAAGTGAGAAAACATTTAATTTGTTCAGTAAACTTCATCTTATCTGGAGACCTGACATAAAGTGAAATTCTATCTCAAGTATCTAAAGTGCTTCCTCCATGCAACAGTTCTATGAACAACAATTCCCTCCTTACAGCAATGTTTACTGCTGTTTTCAAAACAACACAAGTATGATACTTTGAGAAATAATAAGCAGACAATATTGCAGCGTTAGACATACTGTATGTCTAACGCTGCAATATTGTCTGCTTATTATTTCTCAAAGTTACATATTCGACATTTTGACAGAAGAAACAAAAAGGCAAGTGTCAAACAGTTTGAATCAAGATCAGACACCTTGTTACGCAGCGTCAGATCTGGGCTTAAACTGTTTGCAAATGTAAGCAAAGTGTTTTAATGTTCCCTCCCTATGACAACTCCCTCCGAACAACACACACAATCTTTATCTCCCATTGGGTGTTGTTGTAGAGAGGGAGTACTGTATTTTGGGAATCCTAAACTGTTTTCTTCAAAAAATGAAACCTATTAGAATTATTATGCACCTAAATCAAGAGATGAAAGGTCAATTTCATAAAATAGAAATGCAATAATTTAATAATTTTTTAATTTATGCTTATATTGAGGCCCATAGTTAGAAGGATTCTTAGTCTTAGTCTTCAACTGATCTAAACACAAAACTTGACCTAGGTCACTGCATCAAGGTTAAAGGAACTTGAAGGTCAAGGTCATCAATCTGCAATGCAACATGCTGTGTATATTGCGGGGCATAAGCATATAAAAAATTGCCTGACCCTAAATCTATTTATTTTAACTTAGTCTACAACTTACATTTACGTAAAAATACAACCTTGGCTTATACAAATGTAAGTACGAACAAGGTACTGTAACAATATATGATAATGCTCCATACCACGAAAACAAAGACCAGGGCTCCAGATAAGAGGGAGTAAACTGAACAAATTCTTTATTTTCTCACTCATTTCTGCACCAAGACCTATGGTGTTATGGTTTAATCCAGTAATAAATTAAACATTTTAATTTTTGAAATACTCCCCTTATCTGGAGCCCTGAAAGACTTATTCCTACCTGATGAGAACATTGTTGTACCAATATAAGCCACAGTACCCACAACGCCCTTTCCTATCACCTCCACCCTCGTCCCCATCTTTATAGCTTTAGCATCAGCCATCCTTCAGATTCTTTGTTGTAATCTGAAAATATAATTAAAACAAAAATTCTTTTATTGTATTTTGTAACAATTCACAAATATTTGGAGGCAAGTGTCAGTTGAAAACATTGCATAAGGAATACTATTGGCACAGTCATTGTGCCAGTAAGCAATGTTCTTGACACAACCATCATGCAGTGAACAAGGCCAAATAAAAGGGAGTAAACTGAATAAAATTTGCATTTTCTCCCTCATACAAGCATGAAATCCTATGGTGTAACATCTCTTAAGAATCACCTCTAAAAGACGATTCTAATGAGTTAACCATGGGGTTTAATACAGAAACAATTATTTTAATTTTTGAAATACTTTTTTATCTAGAGCTCTGAGTTAATATTTACCTTTTTCCACATAAAAGCCCCTTTTAACACATTTAATTTATTTCTCTGCTGAAGAAAAAGTTTCAATTTATAGCCATAAATATGTACCATAAGAATTATTTTCTATATCCTAGCAAAGTGAAGCTCTTAAGGTGCATTCTGCTTTACTTTCAATCTGCTTTAACCCATTACCCCATAGCCTGTTTCTAGTATTGAAGACTATACATGACTACATAAAGCATAATGCTTTACTTTCAGCCTGCTTTGAGCTGCCATCTGTTAGAATATTAAAAATAATTCTTATGCTACGTATGCTTGTATAAATTAGAACTATATTCTTCAGTGGAGTAACAAGACTGCGCATTCAATAAACGCTTATGCCCCCGGTGGCATCCTTGACAATATTTGACAATCCTTGACAATATATTCTAGATTTCTAGAAGTCCAAATTAGGTCAAGGTCAAACTGAGCTTGGGTATCATTCGAAAGTCAGAATAAGTTAATAGAAACAAGAGAAATAATTAGATGACCAAGGCTTTCACTCTTCTATCCCTAGACTGTCTGGCTCCCGTGGCGGTACCAGGGCCCATACGTCCCCACCAGCATAGCCTTAGGATATCATCTATAGTGACCGGGCCCGGGAATCGAACCCAGGACCTCCCGCTTGCAAGGTGAGCGTTATAACCATTGAGCCAAAAGTCTGAACGTTAGGCTCGGGGGCCTAACACTGCCTATATTTCACTACACACCTCCCCATCTTAATTTTAAGGTCCTTTTTATCTCTCAGAGATCATACCTTTCGACTTACGGTAGTAGTACCACACATCATTTCTGACGTTGATCCATGAATTGGACAAGGACATCAGATGGGGCGGAAAAACCGGTTTGCCGACTACGTCATTATAGTGACCGGGCCCGGGAAATCGAACCCGGGACCTCCCGCTTGCAAGGCGAGCGTTATAACCATTGAGCCAAAAGTCCGGACCTTAGGCTCGAGGGCCTAACACTGCCTATATTTCACTACACATCAGAGTATACTTGCCCAGGTCGGCCCTATTAGAATTTCTGTGGAGATAGCTCCCACTTGAAGGATACCAATCCAGGGATTATTCTGGCCCAGAATGCAAGTGAGAGAAATTCTCTCATTTGTCAAAAAAAAGTGAGAGATTTTTTTAGATGATGAGAGAAATTTTAATTGGTAGTCTGTTTGTACCAACAAGCACTACTGCTATATCTACTGCTTGAGAATTTTGTGTAAATAACATTTATATGACATGGAACTGTTATTCTTCTTCTCCCTATCGAAATCTAGTGAAAAGATTTAATCCATACCATAAATTGATAGTTTTAAACTTTACCGCACGCGCCATTAGCGTATATGTTATCGGCAGATTCATTTTCGTCTGTAGAGGGTCAGTTCGCGAAAACTAGTGACAAAAATTATCGGCGCGGTTACGACGATAACTAAGGAATAAAATGAACGGTATTTTGGTGCATTGTGCAGTTAATCAATCCAGTGAAGGGAAATTACATTCCTGTTTTCCGAAAGAAAGTACGATCCAGTGACAGAGGACATAACGTGTACCGGGCCGACGGTAATCCCTGCCGGTCACCCATCCAGATTCTAACCGCACAGGACGTTGCTTAACCAATTAGTCTACGTGCGGTCTGGTACAGGTTTTATTCTGAACCGGATGTGTTTTGATTTTATATACAAATTTCGGAACTCTCGGTCCTGTCCGTTTATTGGTTTGCTGTTATACTTATTGGTGCGCGGTATGCTGCGATTACGATAAGGCGTAATCGCTCGCAAGTATCTGAGAAACGAGTGCGAGAAATATTCGCGTTATACAAATTTTGATGCGATATCTGTCATTTTCGTGCGAAATATCGCGGAAATCGCGGCCCAGAATGATCCCTGCCAATCCAGGAACTTCAGCTGCAGATGCTGGAAGTGTGCTCCTGGTCCTGATTGTACTTGGTAAGAAAAAGTGTTTGTACTGTTCTGTGGCGCGGCTGCGTGGCTTAGTGGTAGAGCATCCCCTTGCCGTGCGGGAGCTTGTGGGTTCAATCCCGACAGGGTCAAACCAAAGACTTAAGATAAGATAAGATAAGCTTTATTTTGAGTCGGCAAGACATATACAAATAACATAAGCTCTCAAGAGCTTTTATAACCGACTATATAACAAGTGTATGTAAACACTTAAAAATTGATAGTAATGGCGTCCCTCCTTGGCGCTCAGGATTTCGGGTTCGCATTAAAACTGGTTTGTCTGTGTCAGGATAAATTGACCGGCCTGGTACAGTCCCATTTGTGCACCTAAAAAGTGCCCCTGCTCGTAATACCCGAAAGGGGCGTGTAGCAGTATATAGAGAAAGAAAAGAGAAAGGAACCTGGAGGTACATTTTGTTGTGTGCATACCAGGGGTGGCAAGTTAAATCCCCCTACTGGAGCAAATCTTTCGAATGATACTTTATAAAAACCGAGGTCCAATGAATTAGTCATTCAGTGCTTTACAGTAGGCATCTGATAAAGGCAGAAACTCTGTCCGGGGAGTGGGGGGGGGGGGGGGGGGGGGGGGGGCGAGATTGCAGAATTTCTAGAACAGTAAAAAAGAAGACTTCACGTTCAAGCTTCGACTTCTGTGCTATATAATCATGCTTTATGATTCATTAAATAATAACGCAGTGTTGGCATACCTATATTTGCTGCATTTATTTGATAAATTTCCAACTTGAAGACATCATCATCTCATTAATATTTTTACCGGAAGTAACCGCTGTGACAGACGATTGCTTACATCAATGAAAATATAGTAAGAAAAATATCATATAAATGAACATTTTAGGGAACTAATTCATTTTGATGATATAAGAGACGATTATAAACAATTTTTTTGATTTTGAATGCATGATATGTGTTATACACACAGTGTTTAATTTTGAGTTGATGTAAGCTGTCCAACATTTCCAAAATGGCTGAAAATGGTGATGTTGGCCTAGGTAAACATTTACATTTAAGGTTTTCTTTATTTATATTTGATTAATATGTGAAATTGTAGAGCCAAAGTTATTAGTGAGTAATATCAGCTCAATAAATGGCCAGGAAGCCTATAGTATGATAATACAGTTTGATATACCTTATGATTATTCATCCCCCTCTCATATCGCCTAGCTATATTTACGGTCATTTGGCCGACCTTCAATATGGCCGACTTTAATTTATATAGAAGACCTTAAGTGATTTGGGCATCCCAGTCTCAATCGCCTAAGGTCGGCCAAATGACCGTCACCGCCTAAATAATAGATTACATCTGGTTGAGTCGGAAAAGTGTATCGGCACTACGGTCGTGCGGATAAGTATCGGTTTTTAAAGCCTTGGTTACATGCATGGAATTATGCACTCACGGAATTGCAACCTCTTGCTATATCGCAAATCTTCACATGACTTGATAAGATGATGTCTATCGGTAGTCAAATTAAGTCGAATATGATTTATGTCTGTTTCGAAGCATTGTTCACGGGTTTATATAATATATTCCCGTGAATTGATAGGAATGTCCACCAAGTCGTTTAAATCCACTAAAATGTCAATAAATACACTTGAGTCTGTAAATTTCACCCAAGAAATGGCGGACAACGAGGCAAAAAGTGAAGATGTTGTCACATGACACATAATCTCGCAAAATTCCACCGTCGCGAGAGCTCAGATGCTTGCTTTTTCAACTTCGCTGACTGCTGAGTTGCGATTCCGTCTTGTATAATTCCGTGGTACATCATTACTACATGTACCAAACTTTATGGTATGACTACTCAGTACTCTTAAAGCGTACCAGGTCAAAACGTAACATTTTTTGTTGAAGTGAACCACATATAAAATATATACTGGGATATTTTTATTAGCTCGCCAGAAATGTTTAGGTTTCGGAATCTGCTTTTAGGTTTTGAGATACAGTCTGGACTCGATCGTTCGTAACCCGATACCTCGAAAATTCCGCTGGTTCGAAAAGATTGTTAAGTCCCAAGTCCCAGACTATTAATTTCATGTGTTTTCGTTCTCGCTGGTTCGAAATTCGTTACTTCGAAATTTTCACTAGTTCGAACCTTGATCGTAGTCCCCACTGCATAAATTCCTCGCTTAATGGTCCCGCTGGTTCGAAATTGTGTGTTTTCACACCTTCGCACTTCGACCAGACATCGACCGTGTCGTCCTTTGTTTGTGTCTGTACAGGTGTACAGTTGTGTGAAAATTGCTAATTTGTGAAAGTCGCCCGAGGTTAATCATCGAATTCAATGATTTCTCTTAGAACTGCTATGTGTCGTTTTGCTTGACGAAGCCAACATGCTTTGAAACTGCTTTACCTTTCTTCTTGTCAACAATTTTCACTTTGTCTGCCATTTTCACTAGTTTCAGTTTACACTAAGATCGAATGGAATGCCGGCGTCTCGTTTTCGAGAACCAGGATTCAAATTAATTGATTTTTTTACAGTCTTATTACTAATCTAAAATGATTTAATGTAAGGGGATAAGACGTATATAAGTTACGAACTAAATTAATTAAATGGTAAATGATTCTAAGTCATTCTTTCTCATTTCCGAATTTTCCACCCGGTATCGGCCTTTACCTTCCTAAAACATGCGATCATATCGTCTGGACGCTTTACGGTAAACTAATAAGACAGAAATACAAGCGTTTGTCGATTGATTTTAATAACAAATAGTAAGTCAAATCAGCTGATTCCGACAAAAGTGTTTTCCACTAAAAGTAAAGTATCACTATCGTAACTATCTATAGTTGTAGTAACTATCGGCAATAGTATTGACTTTCAAAAATGTTATCGACTTATTGCTATCGGGGCCGGTACTATTGCAATAGTTCAATAGGTCGACCTATTGTTACACCTCTAATGCTACTAATACTCGCTATATAGTTTAAATGACTGATGCCCAATGTTACACTTCCAAAACTCAGACCTCATATGACTGGTCTCGTTACCTCGAAATTTCGTTAGTTCGAAAAAAAAGTGCTGATCCCGGCCGTTTCGAACTATCAAGTCCAGACTGTATATGCTTTCCTATGTGGAATGGATGTGTATATGGACAAAACCTTTCCATGCATGCCAAGTTTTTAACCCTATTGACCTTGACCTCAGACTCTGCTTTTAAATTTCAAAATGTGCCGCCGGCGAGCTTTGTTGTCTTTGTGACATCTCTTGTAAAAATGCTCCCCTTATCTGGGATCTTGAATACTGTTAAGGAAAATTAAAGTACCAAACTCTAGTTGATCAATGGTTCCAATCTAAATCACGTATATGCATTTTGGCCCCAAACTCTTTTCTCATTTTAAATTTATAGAAGAGGATGCAGAGCACAGAAAGAAAAGACACGGTATGTTGAAGATGTATTACGGACTGAATGAGGAGAAAGGAGGTGGAAGTTCATTGGATCCATGTGATATAGATGGGGCGCACTTCAAACCTGACATGTTTCTCAGCAAACTGATTCGGGAAAAGTCTCTTACTGAGTTGATGGATAAGGAGTCGGACATGCTAAGGCAAATACGCTCACTGGACAGTGACATGCAGACACTAGTGTATGAGAATTATAACAAGTTCATCAGTGCTACAGATACAATTAGAAAGGTAATACATTCATACTCTTGATCAAAATAAGCTAAGTTGCTGCTCTTCAAGACAGTTGTCGCTTATGTTTGAAATAAGGATTACTGGTACCCAGAAAGCTCCCATAGGAGCTTTCTGTAATCCTTTTGTCCTGTACTAAACAAGAACAGACCTCTAGAGATATGCATGTTTCCTTAACTCTTTACTCCATAGCCTGTCTATCTTCAAAACAAGAAACAGGCTATGGGGTGTTAACTTAGATAGGTGACAATAAAAAGCAGATTGAAAGTAAGCAGAATGTGCCTATAGGCACATTCTGCTTTACTTTCAGTCTGCTTTAGGTGCCCATCTGCTAGGATATAGAAAATATTTTTGTGGTAAATATTGATAATCATAACATTACAAAGTGGAAATACTTTCTTCAGTGAAAGAATGAATTAAAGGCATTATGGGTTTTCTTGGACAAACTTTAGTTTTGTCCATTGCATAAAGAGACAAAGGAACCTGACAAAAGGTATGATTGAAACAGACAGAAAGTATACTATACACTAATACAACTACCTGTCCTAAAAATGTATGGTGGAAAACTGTTAAAGCATGTTTAACCCAATTCACCATAAAAATATGAATTTTACCCTTTTAATTTATACCAGGTCCCTCCACTGAAGAAAATAGAAAATAGTTTCAATTCATGCAGTCATGGATATGCACCATTAGAAATATATTCAGTTTCTATATAACCCAAACAGATGGTAGCTTAAAGTAGGCTGGAAGTAAAGCAGAATGCACCTTAAGACACATTCTGCTTGCTTTTGACCTGCTTTAAGTGGTCACCTGTCTTTAAAACTAGGAACAGGCTATGTGGTAAAGGATAAAATTTATTTTATTTTGTAGATGAAGAATGATTTCCGTAAGATGGAGGATGAGATGGATCATCTTGCTACTAACATGGCCAGCATTACAGAGTTCAGTGCCAACATCTCGGACACTCTACAGGACCGGCGACAGCAGATTACAAAGTTGGCTGGAGTACATTCTTTGCTGAAAAAGGTTGGAAAGATCTCTTAAAGCTTTACTCCACATACTTACAGTAACACAGAGCTCTTGATAAGGGGAGTATTTAAAAAACTAAATCTTCATTTCTGCATTATCCCCTACGGTGTTACTACTCATTAGAGTCGTCTCTTTGAGACGATTCCATCACGTAGTTACACCATAGGATTGGATGCTGAAACAAGTGAGAAAATGTTGGATTTGTTCAGTTTACTCCCTCTTATCTGGAGCCCTGTAATTTTTGCCCCTTCTTCCACATACACTGTAGGGGCACCTCTACCCTGTAATGATAAAGGCACACCATTGAGCATTCATCATTTGTTTTAAATCCAGGTTGTAGCTTATGCTGCTTAAAGCCACTATATTACTCCCACATAATCGGAATCAAACATTTTTCTTACATGAAATTTATGTCACTATCGTAAGCGTTCCATATAAAAAGAAGTAATACGTGGTGATATTTGAAGCAATATTGCTAACGAACAGTGAAATTTGTGGAAACAAGTAATCAAGTTTGTTTATTTTTGAATAGCGACGAAAATTTACGGACATACTCGGTAAAGCTCATTTGCATAATTCTATACAACAAGTCGAGTGCTTTACAACCAAAGAGAGACAACTCCTTTAAGTTTGGCCGTTAAACTGATGTAATGTATACACATTGTCGTGGCCGAATCAATCACGTGACCTTTATGCAATCGATCGAAAGTTCTCGGAACCAGCCCGTAATCTTATTTGTAAACAAACCCGCTTATAATGTAAACCACCACGATAAGAATTCGACACATTTAGGTAGGATTCTTTACAAAGTGGGTGCATATGTCAGGCTTCTTACACTCGATTTCACTTAGTTTTAATACATAGAAAATGCACACATATAAGAAATTGCGCGTTTTAAACACCAATTTGAGAGGGATTGTGCCTTTAAAGCAAGGTGAATAGAAAGTAGAAAACTTGTGTAGGAACATTCTGTTTTGTATTTATCATGCTCTAAGCAGACACCTGCTTTGAACACAGAAGTACTTGCCTCGAGGTTATAAATCTTCAAATGAACTCTGTGCTCAAAACTCAGAATTTTTCTCAGCTCATAACACTTCAGTAAACATTTTGTAAATAACAAGTATTTGCATACCATAATTCTATTGTAAAAATATATCCAAATCAGGTTACTTAAATCAGCTCAAGCATGTTTTGTAAAAACTAGAGCATGTAATCAAAACTGAGTTTTGAGCACAGAGATCACTTTAAGTTTTATAACCTCTGGCCCTGAGCTCTAGATATATTATATCGGGTTGTTGTTGGTGAAATGAGGAAAGCTGTTAAATTTTTTATCAAGTTTTTCTTCTTTGTACCAAAGTCCTTCTATTATCTAAGTGAGGTGAATAAAGAAAAACTTGCATTAAGTCACTTGGAGGAAGATAGTTATGTTATCATTGGCTGACAAAATGAAGACTCTTGTTAGACAGTTCCTTTAACCCATTGCCCCATAATTACGCCTTTTTACGCCTTCTATCTATTCTTCCACTTAATAAAATAGTTCCAATTTATACAGTCTTGAATATGTCTCTTATGAAAAAAATCATAAATATTAGATGATTGTAGCTTAAAGCAGGCTGGAAGTAAAGCAGAATGGGCGTATTCTCAATTTCTGCTTTACTTTCAACCTGCTTTAAGTGGTCACATGTCTTCATAACTAAAAACAGGCTATGGGTTAATGGGTCAAGAAACCTTTGATTAGGGTCTACACTGAGTTGTGGGGGGATAGTTTAACCCTTTACTACAGAGCCTGTTTCTAGGTTAAAAGACAGGTAGCCACTTACAGCTGGTTGAAAGTAAAGTAGAATGCTCCTACCAGCTTTCATCTGGAAATATACAGGAAATGCCTTCTGTGTATTACAAGTAATGTTCTGGACTACTTTCCTAAATGTAGAAATACTTAGAGGCTCAGGCATAAAGAGGCATTTTAATTGAGTAATGGGTTAAACTATTCAACCATGTGCTACAGTGGAGAAAACGTTATTCTTTCCCTATAAACACGTTAACACTAAAACTATTATTTCCAGTGCAAACAGTTTGGAGCCTGATCAGACGCCGGGTAACCCGGTGTCTGATCCGGCTCCAAACTGTTTGCCACATAGGTAAAAATGAAAAGTCAGAATTGTCAAAAAGTTGTTCTTTTCTATATTTTAGTGTTCTGCGTTTGCGTTGCGTTTGCGTTTACCAGGAAAGAATAACATATTCTACACTGTATTAAATTGGGGTTTTTATTTGAAGTAAATAGTTCAAGTATAACGTTTAAATGAGTGTTTTTCTGAACTTCAGTTGCAGTTTTTGTTTGAACTGCCAGCACGACTGAAGAAGTGTATAGAGATGAAGGCTTACAGCCAGGCCGTCATGTAAGTTTCTTTGATTAACCCTTTCCCAATTAGAAGCGACTTTTAGTGTATTTAATTTATTCCTCCGCTGAAGAAAATAATTCCCGTTTATACTCTCAGAAACAATTACCATTACAAATATTTTCTATATCCTAGCAGATTTTAGCTAAAAGCAGGCTGAAAGTAAAGCAGAATGTGCTTTAAGTGGTCATGTGTCTTCAAAACTATAAACAGTCTATGAGGTAAAGGGTTAACTCCTACCATGCTAGTGGTGGACATGACTTAATAGCCTCTTATTTACTCATTCAGCCCTGAAATTTCAAATTGACAACTTAAGTTTCCAATTAAGTCTAGCCCATTATTAGCTATTTAAATTTGAGTATTTAGAGTCATTTTTACAAAATATTGCAAAATGACAAACAGTGCATAATGTTTCTTAGAGAAGCTCTCTGGTCTGAGTCTACACTGTTCATTTATAGGATGAGTGTTCCCTTCACAGGTTCACTGTTTGTAATGGACGCTTATTATACCTGTCACATGAGCCATGGGTAAAGTTACTGAGAGGAGGGAAGGGGTAGCATACACTTATAGCAGCATGAAAGTAAAGCACAGTAGATGGTAGCTTAAAGTAGGCTGAAAATAAAGTATGTGCCTTAAGGCACATTCTACTTTATTATGCTCCCCTTTAGGGGGGGAGCATATAGTCGCCGCTTTGTCCGTCCGTCCGTGCTTACGAGAGGGTACTTACATGGCTAAAATTCTTAGCCCCATAATTGAAAAACATTAACCTGGCCGTCTCTTGTGACATTAACCTGGCCATTTCTTGTGACATTAACCTGACCAGTTGTTGGACATAGGGTTAGGGGTAGGGTTAGCCTCCAGATCATTATTTTTCAAGTTAGAGCAAAAAGAAATTAATGGTTGTGTGGCTAGCCACGCAAAAGAAAACAATAAAAAATAGCCACATAAGTATCGTCCCTTAAGAACGTCCGTGTTTCCGTCCGTCTGCACGCACGAAAGGTCCTTTGTTGGGTAGTTAGAACAATAGATTCCATTCATTCCGTGATTGCCCTATTGTTATTGTTGGGGTTTTTTGTTGCTATTGGTTACTTTCAAACAAAAGAAAAACCCAACAAGCGCCCAAATGGAAGGACGTCCGTCCGTCCGTCCGTCTGTCCGTCCGTGCTTACGGGAGGGTACCTATGTGGCTAAAATTCTTAGCCCCATAATTGAAAAACATTAACCTGGCCGTCTCTTGTGACATTAACCTGGCCATTTCTTGTGACATTAACCTGGCCAGTTGTGGGACATATGATTAGGGGTAGGGTTAGCCTCCAGATAATTTTTTTCCAAGTTAGAGCAAAAATAAATTGTCTCTTGTGTGGCTAGCCACCCAAAAGAAATGCATAGAAAATAGCCACATAAGTATCCTCCCGTTAGAACGTCCGTCCGTCTGGCTTTTTTGTCCGGAGCATATCTCCTTAACAGTACAACGTAGGTTTATGAAACTTGATACAGTGATAGAGAATGAGAGAAGGAGGTGCAGTACACAAGAACCGTAACTCTCTCATCTCCCAATTTTGAATTATCTCCCTTTTTCTCATAAAAAAATCAATTTTGTCCGGAGCATATCTCTGGACTGTTACACTGTAAGTTGATGAAACTTGTTACAGTGATAGAGGATGATTGAAGGAAGTGCAGTACACAAGAATGGTAACTCTGTCATCTCCCAATATTGAATTGTCTCCCTTTTTCTAAAAATGCAAAACAATTTTGTCCGGAGTATATCTCTTGACTGCTACTCCGTAAGTTAATGGAACTTGATACAGTGATAGATGGTGACATAAGGAGGTGCAGTACACAAGAACCATGACTCTGTCTTCTCCCAATATTTAATTATCTCCCCTTTTCTATTTAAAAAAAAAATAAAATTTTGTCTGGAGCATATCTCCTGAGCATTGCATTGTAAGTTGATGAAACTTGATACAGTGATACAGAATGAAAGAGGGAGTGCTGTACTAAAGAACCATAACTCTACCATCTCCCAAAATTTAATTATCTCCCTTTTTCTACATAAAAATTTGAAAAACCAAATTTCTGCCGTACTGTAATTTGATGAAACTTGATACCTTGTTAGGGGATGACAAAAAGAAGTGTAATACACAAGAATTATAACTATGTCATCTCCAAATATTGAATTGCCTCCCTTTTTTCATAAAAAAATCATTTTTGTCTGAAGCATATCTCCTGAAAGTTACATCATAAGTTGATGAAACTTGATACTGTGTTCACCTACTAAACATGCTATACCTTGGGTTTTTTCTTTGTAGGGAGCATCCATCGTTGGGAACGATATTCTAGTTTTCAACCTGTTTTAAGTGGTCAGATGTCTTTAAAAATACAATGTAGCACCAGGCTATTTGGTAAAGGGTAAAACAGTCATATTGCTTTCGGTATATAAATATTTCTAGATTGAGTGGTCACATAAATTAAGTTTGACTACATAATCCATAGCCAATATTTAGTTGTGAAGACAGGTTACTGTTTAAAAAAAGGTTGAAATTCAGCTGAATGTGCCTGAAGGCACATTCTGCTTTACTTTCAGATTGTTGAAAGTTATTGTATGCTAGGATAAAGTGTGGTGCTTATATCCATGACTGTAAAAGGTGGAACTATTTTCTTCATTTGAGGAATAAGTTAAGGCTTAAAACGGCATATCTATCAGGGCTCCAGATAAGAGGCGTATTTCAAAAACTAAAATCTTATTTCTGATTTAAACCCTATGGTGTCACTACTCGTTAGAATCGTCTCTCTGAGACGATTCTAATGAGTAGTAACACCATAGGATTTGGTGCTGAAATGAGTGAGAAAGTTTTGGATTTGTTCAGTTTACTCCCTCTTCTCTGGAGCCCTGATCTATGGAGTAATGAGATAAACTAATTGTATCAACAGATACTACAGCAAGGCTCAGAGGGTGCTACATCAGTACCAACATATGCCAAGTTTCCAGGGCATCAACACAGACTGTGAGAATATCATCAAAGAACTGTGTCAAATTCTCAGACAAAGGTTCTCAGACCCAGAGGTACATGTTTGTTTCATAATTGGTGTTTCTTGTTAGGACTTATTCTCCTCCAAGAAAAGTTTTCTTATATCCCCACCCCCTATTGTTTATTAACCCTTTCCCACATAGCATGTCTCTAGTATTGAATATAGGAGTCCTCTTAAAGCATGTTGAAAGTAAAGCAGAATGCGCGTTTAGCACATTCTGCTTTACTTTCAGCCTGCTTTAAGCTATCATCTGCTAGAATATAGAAAATATTTTGTATGATACATATTTATGACTGTATAAATTGGAACTATTTTCTTCAGTGGAGAAATAAACTGAATGCGTTAAAAGGCGCTTGAAATGGGGGAAAGGATTAAATATCCATAACAAAGCAGCTTTAATTTTCACAGAATAACTCAATCAAAGCCCTTTCTTTTATTGAGTTGCCCTTTTACTGCAATGCTTTAAATTTAGAGCTATATTTTCCTTATTAATAACTCACTTTGGTTTGTCTTTGAATTTAGCTTTGTTGCTCAAAGACAAAATGTCCCACAGCCAACAAACTTCCTTTATCAACCCTTTACCCCATAGCCTGTTTCTAGTATTGAAGATTTGTGACCATTTAAAGCAAGTTGAAAGTAAAACAGAATGTGCCTTAAGGTGCATTCTGCTTTACTTTAATCCTGCTTTAAGCTACTGTCTGCTAAGATATAGAACATTTTTTCTGGTACATATTCTTGACTATGTAAATTTGAACTATTTTCTTCAGTGGAAGAATAAATGAATGCATTAAAAGACATATTTATGGGGCAATGGGTTAATACATTTATATGAATACTAAATCACCCTATAAAATAGGAGTCAATTAAACATACATTTGCTGCTACACTGCATTTGGTTGGACTTTTTGTGTTTGCTCAGTTATTCAAATACTGGATGTCCCATCAAACTTGGTCAGGTTTTGCACTTTTCTACATTTCTGAACTCCTGGCTTAACTCTTTACTCCCTGATACTTTAAATGGACAATTCCAGTTTCCATTTTAGACTAGTCCCTATCTGACTTTTAAGGGTTGTTTTTGTCAATGTTTGGCATTGTGACAAACAGTGAAGACCCTGATCAAAGGGCTCCTTTCGGAGCCCTTTGATCTGGGTCTTCACTGTTTGCATAGGACATGTGTACTATCACAAGTCATGTGCACTGTTTGAAAAGCACGCCTATATGCGTGACTAGGGTTCAAAGAGTTAAAAATGTTGGACATATAGTGTTTGCCCTCTCTATAATGCACCCCTCTGTTTGGCTATATGTCTATAGATACGTCTTGGTTAATCCTTTACTCCATAGACCGTTTTTAGTATTGAAGATAGGTGACCAATTAAAGCAGGTTAAAAGTACAGTAGAATGCATTAAAGTGCATTCTGCTTTCCTTTCAGCCTGTTGTAAGCGTCCATAGGATATAGAAACTATTCATTTTGGTCCACATTCATGACTATAAATTGGAGCGATATTCTTCTGTGGAAGAATTAAATAATAGTTAAATAATGAGTATCTTTGAAGTAATGAGTTAAACTTAGTGTTTCACTACATTTTCCTGATAAGACTTTGTGTTTTGTAGGGGCATGTACATGTGTGACAAACATTTTCTAGGTTAATATAGTTGTGAAAGGTAAAGTGATATTTTCCCTGCCTGTATTTTCAGTCCAGTCCCAAACAGCTTGCTGAGTGTGTAGACCTGCTATTACAACTTAATGAGCCAGCAGAACAACTCTGTGAGGAATTCTTATCCCAGTGAGTGTCCACATTGCTGTAAACATAAATCCTTGTTATAGTTGTTAAGCCTTGTTGCAATTGCAGATCCTTGTTGTAATTTCAACCCATTACCCCATAGCTTATTTCTAGTTTTGAAGACAGATGGCCACTTCAAGCAGGTTGAAAGCAAAGCAGAATGTGCCTTAAGGCCCATTCCGCTTTACTTTCAGCCTGCTTTAAGCTACAATCTGCGAGAATCTAGAAAATATTTCTTATGGTACATATTCATGTCTGTATAAATTGGAACTTAATTCTACAGTGGAGAAAAAAAGTATAAGGGTATGTTTTTTGTAGGGACGGGACGGAATATTTGAATATTCGAATATTCGCATAAGTGCCGAATATTTTAATCCCATTTTAGTATTCGAATAGTTGTCTCTGAAATTTTTCTTTTATTATAAACATAATATGGATTATTTAATTTATTTGAGAGACTATTTCATTTTCTCCAACCAGGCTATTCGTTTGCCATTAATCCTCGTGTGTAGGGTGACTATCACCCCTTGGCTATTAAGGTTTTTTTTATAGCGCCTGTCAAGTTGTACACCGTTTGCAAACATACCCGCTGTGTAATGTAATTGATGGCGCTTCCCTTAACATCAGACCAATGGACTGGCAGTTAACACAAAAGATCATGAGGCAAATGAGGTATCCTTAATTGACATGTTCGGGAACCCTACTTGCCAAACAAAAGAGGGTTATTTAGCACAGGACATTTAAGAGCATCCATTTAAAAAAAAAAAATTGTTAATATCGCCAATCATAGCAGCTCAAATGACGCTTTTCGTAAACGACCAACATCATGCAACCACTTTTTAAAATCATCAAACCTTCTAGTTACAGTGGTCATGAAAGCTTCATATTGGGCTTACACTTGTAAGACATTGATATAATGATCAAATTCTTACTAAAACGCAACTATGCCACCGGATACTGCTTCGCCTGTGTGAAAGAATTTTACTCGTTCTGCTGACAAGAAATCAGCAACGTTTGTTTCTGCCTGTAACATCTGCATTGAGAAACTTTAGAGTGTGTGTTCAGATTAATTTTAAAAGCAGACAAAATATGATTTGAAAAGGGTATGATTTGTCCTGGGTATGACGTAAAACTGCATCCGGCTGTGGCACCTAACAGTGAGGGGTTTATTGGAGGATACCCCCTTTCACCGCAGTTTTCCTCCCTGCCTTGTCCAGGAAGGCAGGGCTACTCTGGCAGGCGCCAATAGACTGACGTTCTGGCATTTTAGCCATGGTGGCTCGGCGGATGATCTTTCATTGTAGACAACGGCGAGGCACCCTAGCCCAGTATGGGAACGGAGGTCTCCTTCACTCACCGTAAGAGTAAGGTGGGATGTTAGCTAGGACAGGCAGTCCCGTAAAACCTACGTCAATACAACATGGCTAGAAATCTACAAGAATTCACGTTGGGCGGTGCCGGCAGTACGCAGTTACGGGTCGGTAGTGCCTCGGGCTTGGCTTCCTCTCGGGGGCGGGAAGCAGGGTCCGGTCGTCTCGACAAATCAAGTAAGCACCCCACCAAGTTCAGGGTTGCCACCTGGAATGTGGGCACCCTGAAGAGAAGAGGAGGAGAAGTTGTAGAGACACTGTCTCGTAGGAGAGTGGACCTGTGTGGCATTCAGGAGCACAGATGGGCAGGTCTGCTTACCCCCAACCAAACAAGGCTCATCAGAGGAAAAGACACAACGTACAAGTTCTTCTGGTGTGGAAATGAGAAAGGTCTAGGTGGAGCGGGTGTTCTTTTAGCTGAGCGTTGGATTGAGAAAGTGTTCAATGTCCAGCGTATCTCTGATCATTGGCAAAGCGGTATTCACCTTTATCTCCGTATACACACCACAGTCTGGACTCCCTGAGGCTGAGAAAGACCGCTTCTATGACCAGCTTCAGAGTGTCGTTACCAAAATCCCAGCGTCAGAAATTCTTGTGCCTCTTGGGGACTGGAATGGCCATGTTGGCGCCAAGAGTGATGGTTTTGATGAAGTCCATGGTGGTCTAGGCTTCGGTGATTGCAACACGGAGGGAGAGAGAGTATTAGAATTTGCCCTAGCCAACGATCTGGTTGTAGGCAACACCTGGTTTGTAAAGAGGGAGAGCCATCTTGTCACCTACTGCTCGAGAAATCACAGAACGCAGATCGACTATATCCTCTACCCAAAGAGGTATCGCAGAGCAATCACTGATGTGAAGGTAATTCCAATGGAGGAGTGTGTCCAACAACATAACCTTGTTGTTTGTGACATCACTATTTTCATCCCCAAAGTCAAGAAGCGCAAATTCACCCCTCGCATTCGCACTTGGAAGCTGAGGGATAAGGCTGTGGCAGACAAGTTCCGTGATACCTTCACAGAAAAAGTTGTTACTGACGATGTCAACCCTGCCGGCACTGTTGAAGAGGTCTGGATGAGGATAAAGAACCCTCTGCTTGAAACAGCAGGTGAAGTATGTGGTCTCTCCAAAAACCACCAGTGGAAGAGGGAAACCTGGTGGTGGGACAGCGATGTTGAAGATGCGGTGAAGTTGAAGCGAACCCGCTACAAAACCTTCAAAGCTCTGGATAAAGAAGGCCGTACCATTGAGGCTAACGCTGCCAAAGCTGCTTACCACGAGGCTAAGCGTGCTTCTAAGCATGCTGTCTGGCTAGCCAAGTCTAAAGCTGAGAAGGAGAAATTCGCCAACCTCTCTCCATACGATGGAGGTATCTTCAAGCTGGCCAAGCAAATGGACAGGACAAATCAGGATGTTGTAGGTGAGAAATGTGTCAGAAATGATGTGGGTGAACTGTCTCTCAGTGATGAAGAGAAAATGAAAGCTTGGGAGGAGCACTATTCAAGATTACTCAATGTTGAGTTTGAGTGGCCCAGTGAGCTACTTCCTGAAGCTGCTCCTGTCGAAGGGCCTCCCCCACCAGTCACAGAAGATCAAATTTGCAAAGCTCTTGGCAAGATGAAATACGGCAAAGCCGCTGGACCGTCAGGAGTGATTGCCGAGATGTTGAAAGCAGCTGGTGAGGAGGGTACCGAGATGCTGAGACAGCTGGCTGAGGCCGTTTTCAGCAATGGTGTGATCCCCAAGGACTGGGAGGAAAGCCACATCCTT
Organism: Gari tellinella; assembly: GCA_922989275.2. Lineage (NCBI taxonomy): Eukaryota > Metazoa > Mollusca > Bivalvia > Cardiida > Psammobiidae > Gari > Gari tellinella. The sequence continues at coordinate 57,839,550 of OV277866.1, forward strand.
AATCTTTACAAAGGTAAAGGAGAGGCTCTAGACAGAGGAAACTACCGTGGGCTAAAGCTTACAGACCAGACGATGAAGCTGATTGAGCGTGTACTTGACACCCACATACGCGAGATGGTCGATATCGATGGTATGCAGTTTGGTTTTGTTCCAGGTAGAGGTACGACTGATGCAATTTTCATCATACGCCAGCTACAGGAAAAATACATCGCCGCAAACAAGCCACTGTATATTGCCTTCGTCGATCTTGAGAAAGCTTTTGATAGAGTGCCAAGGAAAGTCCTCTGGTGGGCTCTGAGGAGTCTTGGGGTTCAGGAATGGGCAGTACGTGTCATACAGGGTATGTACACAGGCACCAGGAGCCGAGTACGTGTCAACGGACAGTACAGTGAGGAATTTGAAGTTGGAGTAGGTGTGCACCAGGGTTCTGTTCTCAGTCCCCTGCTTTTCATCTTAGTGCTTGAGGCTCTGTCGAGGGAATTCCGTGTCGGGGTTCCATGGGAGCTCCTCTACGCTGATGACCTTGCAGTGATCGCGGACTCATTGGAGGAGTGTCTCTCCAGACTGAAAGGTTGGAAGGATGGTATGGAAAGCAGGGGGCTGAGGGTCAATATGAAGAAGACAAAGCTCATGATCACCGGTCCTGGTCTGAATCTTCTGCGTGACTCGGGGCACATCCCTGTGCAGTATGTAGGAATGGAGTCGGTGTGAACTCGATAGAGTGCACCCAGTGCAAACTGTGGGTGCACAAGAAGTGCAGTGGCATCAAGGGAAGAATCACCAGCATTCCGGACTATGTATGTCCTAGATGCCTGGACCAAGCACGTCCAATTGATGGAAGACCAGTTACCCAGGTCGTCGTTGATGGCTCCCAGCTTGATGTTGAGGCCAGCTTCTGCTACCTGGGTGATACGCTATGTGCTGGGGGAGGCTGCGAACTTGCCATCATCACCAGATGCTGCACTGCCTGGGGAAAGTTTAGGAAGCTCTTGCCAATACTGTCGTCGAAGCATGTTTCCCTCAAAACCCGTGGCAAAGTGTTCAATGCGTGTGTCTGTTCTGCCATGCTACATGGTAGTGAAGCGTGGGCACCATCTACTTCAGATCTACAACGACTACGTAGAAATGACAGAGCAATGGCCCGCTGGATCTGCGGCGTCAAACCTGACGACGGAGTCGACACTGACACGCTGTATGGTAAAATAGGGATACCAGAAGTCACGGCATCACTGAGAGTCAGACGTCTGAGGTGGTACGGGCATGTCGAGCGTGCCACTTCTTGCACCAACTCTATCACGAAGATGGCCATTCCTGGTGCCAGAGGTAGAGGAAGACCAAGAAAATCGTGGTCGGACTGTATAAAGGATGACCTGCACACCTGTGGCATGGGTGACACAGACCCACAGAACAGAGGAGCGTGGAAATCAGGGGTTAGACGCTCTAGCCGCCTGCTGCCTACCCCAGCTACTGGGACTAATCCCGCAGCAGATGACAAATAAACTCAGGATCAAGTCAAGTCAAGGAGACAAAATATTTCGCATAGTCACGCAAAATAAGTTAACTGATTCTCCATGGAGGAAGACTTAATTCGAAACTAATTTGAATGCAAATATAGATGTTGCGTTAAACAACTAAAACACAAGTTGCATCCCTTACATACGGAGACCGTCATATCTACAAAGATTTACTGTAGTAAATGGTTGCAAAAGTTGATAAGTTAACCAAATCAGACAATTGTCACAGATTACACATTCTCCTCAGGGTTTTGTCCATTCAATTAGGGTTTGGTCCATTCGAATTATTCGAATACTTTAAAGGGAAATGGACAGCTGGTGATAAATATCTTTTAAATGAAAGATATTGAAAAAAAATCGCCTTCTGCCTTTGAAATTTTGAAAAATAATAAAAAATGAAGTAGTTAGAGCCGTTTAAACTTTGTGATATATGACTGTGCAAGCGACCATGGGGGCCGCCATTTTGTTTACCTGTGTGACGTAACTAAGGCCTTCCGCGACCTTCCGGTTATAGCGAGTCTAACCGGGAATGCCGTAGAGTGCGCGGAATTTACATCGATAACATAAATAAACTGAAATACTGAGAAAAATTGGGCATGTGGAGGAAGGTAAAAACACTTTAGAACTTCAGTGTTACGATTTCGATCCTAAATTATCAGAGAATGTAATATTAGAAGACAGAGACTACGACGGGTCTGGCGAAGAGAAAGCGCATTCGCCGGACGAATTTGCGACTGCAATACTTGTGTATAAATGCCTACAAAGGAGGTTAATACTTGCTGAAGAACAAATGAAATGACGATTGGGTGTCTTGGTGACAATGAGTGCATAGCAGAACCATCAAAATTTCGAGCTATTAGTGCTTAATCCAGCCATACTTGAGGTAGCGTATATCAGGCAAATATCATAGGACACCGGAATCGGGCACGGATACTCTTGATAATATTTGCATACTGGTTGTGAATAAAGGCATCGAAGCCCTGTGACTTTCGAAAAAAGTTTCTCCGATATATTTAGTCTTATCTGTTAAAATTTCCGTAAATATTAATCATAAACATCTTATGAGCCCGTAAAAGCGCGACTTTATCTATTCCCTGATAAGCGCGGCTTTCCGCGGGTTATCAATTACCTGATGAGAGTGGGTTAGACCGAGTCCTCTATTTAGCGGCTAAAATCTCATTCTTCTACTGAAATTTTACTGTCCGGGTGTCTACACATTTAAAGTGTGTTCAAATATCTTCCGAAATCCCAAATCTAATTATAGGGTTGCTACACAATGAATTGCATAAAAAGAGGCTTAGGTCATTAGGTGTGACCTATTGTTGATCGGTGATCTCCGTAAGACGTGCATATGATACTGCACGCACTACTCGTCACTTTTCGGAAAGTATGATCTATGTCAACTTATGAAATATGCAGATAAGTTATCACACGAAAGTTTCTAACTGTTCCTGAGGTCAACATCTAAATATAGTTAACCAATGGAATCGCGGAATTCCATAGAGCACGCTTCACATGCATGCTATCTACAAAAATATCACAGGGGGATGCCGCTTGACCGTTGCGTCACACACCGGATGCGGGGGTAATAAAGTTTCGGATCGGGAATAAAAGCTTCGGCTCATCAAAAGTAAGCATAATCCTAGGCGGTAGACAGAAATATCAAACAACTAATTAACCAATCAAACAAATCACATCTGCAGGTCTGTGACAATTCTTTACTGTCCCATCTCGCAACTCGGATTCTCATCTAGATCCAAACTGTAAAAATGAAACGATAAAACTCAGCTGTGAATCATTTTGGATCCTGATGAGAACCAAGCTACTCGGCGTCTCATCTACATCAAACGTGTGTAAAACTGGAAAGAAAGTAAAAATTGAATAATGCAAAAAGGTGTCAAACAGTTTGGATCCTGATGCAGTGCCGATCTACACGGTGTCTGATCAAAATTCAAACTGATTGCGTAGGAATTCACGTGAGAAAAAAACACTTATATATATCAAACAGTTACGACGCCGAGACACTCAACATTGTGATCGGGATCCAAACTGTCTGAATTTATACCAAAGGAATATTTCTTCATAAAATGTAAATCTGTTTAGATCTTGATCAGATGGCGAGCTACTCGGCGTCTCATCTTCATCCAAATCGCTTTTGTTAAACTATAATAAAAAATAATTGAATGTATTCCAAAAGTTTAAACAGTTTGGATCCTGATGCAGTGCCGATCTACACGGCGTCTGATCAAAATCCAAACTGATTGCGTAGGAATTCATGTGAAAATAAATTCTAATAGATATCAAACAGTTACGACGCCGAGGCACTCAACATTGTGATCGGGATCCAAACAGTCTGAATTTACCGGTATATAAAAGGAATATTTCTTTATAAAATGTAAACTTGTTTAGATCTTGATCAGATGGCGAGCTACTCGGCGTCTCATCTTCATCCAAATCGCTTTTTTAAAACTATAATGCAAAATAATTGAATGTTCTCTAAGATGTTAAACAGTTTGGATCCTGAGTCAGTACCGATCTACACGGCGTCTAATCAAAATTCAAATAGAATAGTTATCAAACAGTTGCGACGCCGAGTCATTCAACATTGTGATCGGGATCCAAACTGTCTGAATTTATATCAAAGGAATATTTAATTCATAAAATGCAAATCAGACTCCGAGTTACTGAGTACCTGAGCTATATCATTGCTTTTATTCAGATTAGACTCCGAGAAACTGAGAATCTGAGCTGTATCAATGCTTAGATCCAGATCGGACTCCGAGTTACTCGGCTTTTAATCTGGATCTTAGTTAATTTGAAATACTATTCTATTGTATTCTTTTGTAGACAGCAGGTAAATCGTTATTCCGTGCGGCATATATACTTACCATAGTAACATAAATCTATAAGTAAAAATATATTGGAAATATATTGACTTGTATCGTTTTCACCCAATTGCATGCTACTTTTTCAAACTACCATAAAACTCGAATTTAAATCTTAAAATAAAATTCATTTAGGCCTATCTAAAAGTTGTTTGATTTTTTTTTCTACAGAAATGACGAGTGTAAAACTACACCCAGAAATAAGAACGATAAAACTAGATCCAATCAAAATCGGATTTGGACTCAAGTAAGATCGCTCTATCAGATCGGGATCTAGAGAATCGCGATGATTAAATTAAGAAAGAAAAAACCCGATCTAGATCTACCCGTACAATATGTAGATCTAGTAATGAGACTTTTTTCATTAAGAATTGCTGTAGCGTTGAATTCCTAAACCGAGACGAACCAGCTAGAAAATGCTGATTTGTAAACGAGTTGGTAGATCTAAGCCAGTTCAACATTTAGGTCTAGATCAGCACAATATCGCACTGATTATCAGATATTTTTTTTATTGTAGATCTAGATCTATTATTATAATCATCAATCAAGGTATTATGGATGTCGCCATACTCTACTGTTAGCCATTTCGCAGCATTGTTTTCCCAGATTCTACAGCTGGGAATTGGAACGGACATTTCTCTAAGCCGATTAACGAAAGCTTCTGATCGTTTCTGGATCTACACGACCTTTCAAGTTCATCATAATCAATATGAATATACCATCTATCTATTATCTTTTTTTTTAACTGTATGCGACCTTGAATTAAGCTTGCCGTTACCCTTACTGACGAAGTGTGAAATGTCCGTCCAAGTTACAGTGGTTGAGTGAAAGAGCCAATCAGCGTTTAGGCCTTTGTGTCGTCACAAAATGGATAAAAATCGAGGGTTCCGAATGATAGCTTTGCCAATATGGCGGCGCCCGTTCCAATTAGCGATAGCTTACCTGTATGCAGTAAATCGATCTTTTTCGTACCTTATCGATGAGTAATAATTGCAGGACCTTCATGAATGTTGCTTTTAGGATAAAATCTAGGATCTAAGACCATATTGTCATCAGCTGTCCGTTTTCCTTTAAGCCAGTATTCAAATAGTAATTTGGGTTCTAGTTCCCATCCACAAAGTGCCAAGGTGAGCTTTTAGGATCGCTGGATGTCTGTCGACCGTCGTCTGTCCGTCTGTCTGTCTGTCTGTCTGTCTGTCTGTTCACAATTGGTTCGTTAACACTCTAGCGGCTACAAATTTCATCCGATCTTCATGAAACTTGATGCCAATGTTTGTCTTGATAAAATCTAGGTCAAGTTCGAATGTGGGTCATGTCGGGTCAAAAACTAAGTCACTAGGTCAAATCATAGAAAAATCTTGTTAACACTATAGAGGCTACAAATCATATTGGATCTTAATTAAACTAAGTCAAAATGTTTGCCTCTTTGATATCTAGGTCAAGTTCGAATATAGGTCATGCTCGGTCAAATACTAGGTCACTAGGTCAAATCATAGAAAAACCTTGTTAACACTCTAGAGGCTACAAATCTCATTGGAATTTAATGCATCCTAGTCAGAATGTTTGCCTAATTGATATCTAGGTCAAGTTTGAATATGGGTCATGTCGGGTCAAACACTAGGTCACTAGGTCAAATCATAGGAAAACCTTGTTTACACTCTATAGGCTACAAATCTAACCTTATCTTCATGAAACTTGGTCAAAATTTTTGCCTTATTCATATCTAGGTCAAGTTCGAATATGGGTCATGTCTAGTAAAAAACTAGGTCACTAGGTCAAATCATAGAAAAACCTTGTTAACACTCTAGAGGCTTAAAATCTCATTGGAATTTAATGAAACTTGGTCAGAATGTTTGCCTATTTGATATCTAGGTCAAGTTTGAATATGGGTCATGTTGGATCAAAATTTAGGTCACTAGGTCAAATCAAAGAAAAACATTGTTAACCCTCTAGCGGCTACAAATCTCATTAGATCTGAATGAAATATTGCCAGAATGTTTGCCTACATCAAATCTAGGTCTAAATCAAATGTGGATTGTGTCTGGTCAGAAACTAGGTCAAATCATAGAAAAATCTTGTTAACACTCTTAAGGTTGATTGTGGGTCATGTCCAGTCGTAATCTAGGTCACTATAGGTAATGTTTTACATGGTGTACCAGGTGAGCGATTTAGGGCCATGGTGGCCCTTGTTTGGGTAAAGGGTTAAATCCTTGTTATAAATGTTAATCCTTGCTGCAATGTAAAATCCTTGTTGTAATTGTCAATCTGTGTTACAATGTTCAAAGGTTTACAGAATTTCCACAAGGAAATTTCTTCAAATACAACATAATTCAATTGTGTTTTTCAGTGCCCAGCAGAAGCTGAATGTTGACCTGGGTGAACTGGACAGACAGATACGGCTGCAGCAAGGGGAGGTGGTTACCAAGGAGACAGATAGACCCGCCCAGGCCTACCTCAACACTCCTGTTGTAAGTTAATACTAGTCAAGTCCCAGAAAGCAGTGAAGAAGTATTTTTCATTTAACCTGTTATCCAATAAATACCCTCTTTTATGTAACATCAAATAATTTTTTACCATTTAATGTCAACTTCTATTACGTAACGCCCTGCTGTGAACTGTTGGAGCAACTTACTAAAATTCTGAGACAAATTTCTCTCGAGAAGATAATATCCTTTCACCAGCTTCAAACTGCATGAAAAACGGCCATCAACTGTGAAAGCTATCGCTGTTTGAAAATACTGCATATTTGTAAATAAGGGGTGTGGAAAACTTCAGTTAACTGATAAGTGTGTTATTTAGACTGTCTGGCACAGTGCTAATACCCATTATGTTCACTTTTTGTCCTTTTTATTTCAACCAATAAGAAGACACATATTTCATAAGCGATTTTCTTTAGCTCAGCCCTAATAAAAATACCAATCACATATCAATAATGATTTTAACATTGAGAACCCATAAATCACGCAACAGCAGTTGGCAAACGCCTCTATCTGGTCACGTGACTGGGCCGGCTGAACCCCAGGGTGTTAAATGAGGTGTGATTTATTGATCAAATCGCCGTGTAATGCGTGTCGTTTGGTGTGAAAGATTTTGTTAATTTGTAGAACAGAATGTCAGCTATTAGAATCAGCCAAAAAATTAAAACCACAAATTTTGATGTTTTAAAGGTATAAAGACACCTTAATGTAGAAAAAGCCAGCTATTGAAAATGTTAACAGTTTTAATCTGAATATCAAACAGCTTTGAGTCTGATCAAAGGTAAAGTTACTCGGCATCTGATTTGGCTCCAAAGTGCTGTCCATGAAAATGCTTTTTTTAGCACGAACACATTTATTAGGTTCAGTGTAAAAAGATATTAGCCCTTACTGTACAAGGAACCAGCATATCTATTATTTACAGTGTAGACCCTGATCTGAAGCCCATGAAAACAAGACTAATACAAAGCAAACAACTCCCTTTGGGTGCATTCTGCATTGGTTTTGTCTTGTATTGGGTAGCCACCTGTCTATTGATATTCACTGCTTCTTCAGTTAATGTGGGGATATGACTGAAATTCTGTTAAAACAACGTAAAATCATAACAAATCCAAATTATAGGGCTCCAGATGAGGGGAGTATTTCAAAAACATATCTCTTTATTTCTTCATTAAACCCTATGGTGACACTACTCATTAGCATTAGAATCGTCTCTTTGAGATTCTTGGATTTGGTGCTGAAATGAGTGAGAAAATATTTTGTTCAGTTAACTCCTTCTGAATCTTCAGTTAATGGTTGCTTATAAAGGTTTTACTACAGTGGTTAAAACTCTGACAGAATTGGATGTCTACCTGGCTTGACGATCTGTCAGCACCAATCAGTGAATGCTAAACATATTAACTAAATGCACTTAGTTAATATGTTTAGCATTCACTGATTGGTGCTTTCAGTTTCTCTTCTCATCATTACCTAAAAGCTTTTCTTTATACCTTTATCATACCTGTACTGTCCCATATTTCAGGAGGACCTACTTAACACACAGGTAGAGTTATCACCCTTAGATCTAACACCAGTAGCAGCTTAGCCCTTAGCTTGCAGAGCCAGATTCTCTGTGCACTTAACCCAATACCTCATAGCCTGTGTCTAGTTTTGAACACAGGTGACCACTTAAAAAAGGTTGAAAGTAACACAAAATGCACCTTTAAGCGCATTCAGCTTTACTTTCAACCTGATTTTAGCTTCTATCTGCAAGGATATAAGCCAAATTTCTTATGTTGCATACAGATGACTATAAATTAGAAGTACATGTATTTTCTTCAATGGAAGAATAAATCAAAGGTGTAAAAAGATGTATTTATGGAGTAATGGGTTAATGAACTGACGAAGTTAACTTTTATAGAAAGTGGATTGAATATATGCATTCTTTAAACAGTATAGACTGAGATCATAGTAAACCTGACAGAGCTCTTTGATCAGGTCTTGAACTATTTGTAATGCTTGACAAACCTCTTAAGATACAAAGTAAACTGGTTGTTTATCAGAAAATGGAGCAGTCCATCTGAATATCAACATTGTAAGGTTTAAAAACAGACACAGTAGAACTCCGCTTACGATGATAGGTATACATACTAATTGATGGTGATAAGAAAAGTGTGTTGGTTAAAGGGAGTAAAGGTCATTTTTGGTGAAAGATATCCACTATAACTCAATTATCACTGAAATTTTGATTAGAAAAATTTAGTTTCTAGTCTACATTTGACTGTTTAGGGTTGTATTCTACCATTTATTGCAAAATGACAAACAGTGCAGACCCTGCTCAGAAAGCCCTCTGATCTTGGTCTACACTGTTTTCATAAGACATGACTTTGTGTACTTCTTACTGCTTACAAGAATGCCTGAATACTTATTCATATACATGTATGTTGCTATAGATCATTACTATTCCACCCACATTACCCAATCTTGATTTTGACCTTGACTGTGATCTAATTTGGGGTATTTCCTTGATAACTAGATTTTGCAACTTACTAGCATGGTTAGATACTTAAACAAAATTTGCTTTGGACCATTCCAAATTCAACCGTATTACCCAACTTTGATTTGATTGTGACCCTGACCTAATTTGAACTTAGAAAAGATTCAGAACATAACTGGTGTCTGTGTGTTGATCTACAGCCCGTCTATTTCCTGTCAGTGTTTTAGATGTTGATTGCCAGCAGCATGCTAAGGGGGTTCAAACCCAATCATAAAACCCAAATCATCCTCTGTGGAGTATTTTATGTCAGAAAATGGGGCTTAAAGCCACTACAGCACTCCCTCTCTACAACAGCCCTCCCAACAATGATTCCCTCCTTACAACGACCCACGCCACTCTTCCCCCATACAAGACAAGTATGTCCAATCTATTCATGGCTGCAATGTCGTCTGCTTAAAAATGTCGTCTGCTGTTTTTTCTCAAAATTACATAATGGACATTGTGACAGAAAAAACGTTATGACGAGTGACAAACAGCTTGAATCCTGATCAGACGCCATGTTTTAAGGCGTCTGATCTGGATTCTAGCAGCTTGCAAATGGAAGCCAATTACCTCCCAATAACGACTCCCTCCGAACAAGGCACACACTTTTTGTCTCCCATTTGGTGTTGTTGTAGAGAGGGAGCGCTGTACTCTGTAGATTGCACAATATTCCTATCTAGGCATAGTCAAACTAGTGTTAAGCGGTCACCCTTTTACCAATTATCTCATAAATACACAGTAAAACACCTAATTTATTCCTCCACTGAAGAAAACATTTCAACTTTTATAAAGTCATGAATATGTATTATAAGAAGCAGTTTCTGTTTTCCAGCAGATGGTGACTTAAAGCAGGCTTAAAGTAAAGCAGAATGTGCCTTACTTTAAACCTGATGTAAGTGGTCACCTGTCTTCAAAACTAGAAACAGGCTATGGGGACATTGGTTAAAGATGCATTGCCACGCAGCATTTGACTCTATCAAAATTGCTTAATGCAGGATGAAAATAAAGCAGAAATTTCCTTTTAAGGAGCTTTTTGTTTTTTTCAGTCATTATGCTGCCCACTAGTACTAACCCATTTAATCCTATAGTTTCTAAGTAACTAAAATGGACAGTGACAAGCAGTGCAGGCCCAGATGAGATGATGTGTTCTGAGGCCTCTCACCAAGGTCTGCACTGTTTGCTATATATGAAATACTTTTCTGCATGGACAAACACTGAAATATCTTTTGATCACCCTTGTATAACTATGTGTGCAATGAGATCTTCCTGCAAGTATACAGGGAGAGTTCACTGCAGAATCAGTTTACAGGGCTCCAGATAAAAGAGAGTAAATTGCACACATCCAACTCATTTTAGCACCAAATCCTATTGTGTTACTTATTAGAATCGTCTCTTCGAGACGATTCTAATGAGTAGTGACACCATATGGTTTAAAGCGGAAATGAATATTTCAGTTTTTGTAATACTCCCCTTTATCTAGAGCTCTGATTGAGCATGTTTTGACTTGATGCTGTGCACATGTTTGACTGTTTATGTATGTCGGTCCAAGCTTGCATAGAATTTCTTAACCAAGAGTTTCTCTTCATGCTCAATACTGTTATAACCCATTACCCCATAGCCAGTTTATAGTATTGAAAATAAGTGATCACTTAAAGCAGGTTGAAAGTAAAGCAGAATGTGCCTTAAGGCACATTCTGCTTTACTTTCAACCTGCTTTAAGCTATAATCTGCTAGAATAAAGAAAAATTATCTTATGATATTTATTCAGGACTGTATAAATTGAAACTATTTTTAGCTCACCTGAGCCTTAGGCTCAGGGTGAGCTATTGTGATCCCATTACGTCCGTCGTACGTCGTCCATTATAAGTACGTCGTCCGTCGTCCGTTCACATTTTCAAACAACATCTCTGAAACCACTGACCCGATTTCAACCAAACTTTATCAGAACCTTCAGTGACAAGGGGGAACAAAATGTTGTTCAAAGTTTTATTCTAGAGTTATTCCCCTTGCTGTGGGACTAAATTTTCTAACATGACCGTATAGACAACTTTTAATGCATAAGAAAATCTTCAAAAATCTTCTTCTCAGAAACCAAAAGGCCCAGACCTTTGATGTTTGGTATCTATCATAACCTAATGATCTTCTATCAAGATTGTTCAAATTTTGACCCTGGGGCCAAAAATGGCCCCGCCCTGGGGCTTATCAGTTTTTAGCTCACCTGAGCACAAAGTGCTCAAGGTGAGCTTTTGTGGTCAGTCAATGTCCGTCGTCGTGCGTTGTGCGTCAACAATTTCTTCAAACATCTTCTACTCCAAAACCACTTGCCTGATTGCAACCAAACTTCACAGGAATGTTCCTTGGGTCAAGCTGTTTCAAAGTTGTTCAAAGAATTTGAAACCATGCAGAACTCTGGTTGCTATGGCAACCAAAGTGAAAAAATAAGGAAATCTTAAAAAATCTTCTTGTCACAAACCACAAGAGCCAGAGCTTAGATATTTGGCACATGTCATAACCTATAGGTCCTCTATCAAAGTTGTTCAAATTTTGCCCCTGGGGTCAAAATTGGCCCCGCCCAGGGGGTCAACGTTTTACATAGAGTTATATAGTGAAATGTTCAAACATCTTTTTCTCTGAAACCAATATGTCCAGAGCTTTGATATTTAGCATGGTGTTACTTCTTGAGGTATTTGACTTATATTGTTGAATTGGTTCCGGTCCGTTGCATATCTGGGTCACCGGAGCTAAAAATAGATTTTTTTCCATGATAACTTAAAAAATCTTCTTGTCTGAAACCATTGTACACTGAGCTTAGATATTTTGCACATAGCATCGTCTACAGATCCTCTATCTTAGTTGTTCAAATTTTGTCCCTGGGGTCAAAATTGGCCCGCCCCGGGGATCACAGTTTTACATAGAGTTATATAGTGAAATGTTCAAACATCTTTTTCTCTGGAACCAATATGACCAGAGCTTTGATATTTGGCATGGTATAACTTCTAGAAGTCCTTCACACATATTGTTGAATTGGTTATGGTCTGTTGCATATCTGGGTCACAGGAGCTAAAAATAGATTTTTTCAATGAAAACCATAGTACACTGAGTTTAGATATTTTGTACATAGCATCGTCTACAGGCCCTCTATCAAAGCTGTTAAAATTTTGTCCCTGGGGTCAAAATTGGCCCCGCCCAGGAGGTCACCGTTTTACATAGATTTACATAGGAAAATGTTCAAACATCTTTTACTCAGAAACCAATATGGCCAGAGCTTTGATATTTGGCATGATGTAACTTTTAGAGGTCCTTCACATATATGGATGAATTGGTTCTGGTCTGTTGCATATCTGGGTCACCGGAGGTAAAAATAGATTTTTTCAATGAAAACTTCAAAAATCTTCTTGTCTGAAACCATAGTACACTGAGTTTAGATATTTTGCACAAATCATCATTTACAGGTCCTCTATCTTAGTTGTTCAAATTGGCCCCGCCCTGGGGGTCACCTTTTACTAATCTTCTTTTCTGAAATCACGTGACCCATCCTAGTGTCACCATGGTCAGGTGAGCGATCAAGGGCCATTCTGGCCCTCTTGTTCTTAGGAAAACCTTTAAAAATCTTCTTCTCTGAAAGCGTTTGGCCTAGATCATTAATATTTGACATGTAGCTTTGCGTTATGGTCCTTTACCAAGATTGTTCAAATTATGACCCCTGGGTAAAATTTGGCCCCGCCCTGGGGCTTATCAGTTTTACATAGACTTATATAGGAAAACCTTCAAAAATCTTCTTCTCTGAGACTGTAAGGCCCAGATCTATTGTCCAAATTATGACCCCTTGGCCAAAAATGGCCCCGCCCTCGGGCTTATCAGTTTTTCATGGGGAAACCTTTAAAAATCTTCTTCTGAAACCGTAAGGCCCAGATCATTTATATTTGACATGTAGCTTTGCGTTATAGTCCTCTACCAAGATTGTTCAAATTATGACCCCTGGGTCAAAATTGGCCCCGCCCTGGGGCTTATCAGTTTTACATAGACTTATATAGGAAAACATTTAAAAATCTTCTTCTCTGAAACTGTAAGGCCCAGATCTTTAATATTTGACACATAGCTTTGGCTTATGGTCCTCTACCAAGATTGGTAAAATCATGACCCCCGGGCTTATAAGTTTTTCATAGGAAAACCTTTAAAATTCTTCTTCTCTGAAACCGTAAGGCCCAGATCATTTATATTTGACATGTAGCTTTGCCTTATGGTCCTCTACCAAGGTTGTTCAAATTATGACCCCTTGATCAAATTTGGCCCCGCCCCGGGGCTTATCAGTTTTATATAGACTTAGATAGGAAAACCTTTAAAAATCTTTTTATAGCTATATATATCACAATATTGTCTTGCCCAGTCAGCTTAGATACAATGTTCTCAGGTGAGCGACTTGTGGGCCATGGCCCTCTTATCTTCAGTTGAGGAATAAATTAAAGGCGTAAAAAAGCGTATTTATGGGTTAATTGGTTAAGTGACCACTGGTTGAAGAAATGCTTAGCTTATAGGAGCTCTCTGCATTATTTTTAACCTGCTTGAAGCAATCACTGGTATTTAAGACTACAATAGATCATCTATTGAGTGGTCATTTGATATAAGATTGACTGTATTTAGAATCAAGAAACAAGTTAAGTAGAAACTTGTTAGAGATTTTTGTCTCCAGTGGAGGAATATTGTTGTAATATCAGATCAATACCCTACCTAAACCTTTTCCTATGAATAGCATAAACATGTACAGTAGAACCTCAGGCTCTCTTTTACGACCACTAAAACAAAGGCTAATTGACTGTAATAAAAGACAGGTGACAGCTTAAAACAAAGCTACAGGAGCTTTCTGTTTTACTGTCACCTTGCTTTAAGCAGTCACCTGTTCTTAACCCCTAATTATTAACACAATTTAGTGGTCATAATAGAGGGGTTTTACTGTATTAACACATTTTACAGGGAGTAGACCCAGATCAGACAGGTCCTTCTGGAGATGGTTTATCAGGGTCTACACTGTTTTCTTAAAAAAAAACCTGTCTGACATGAGTCTGTACTCTTTCCTGGGAAAATGTTTCTGTTATTTTATTTGCCAATGTAATAATAGTTTTGCACAGTAATGTTGAAATTTCTTCAATGACGTATTTGTGACAATGATGGTTGGCTTAAGGTAAACCTTTTCCTGCTACTGACTTGCTATTAACTTATATTTAAGCTTTGGAAACAGTGTAGCGGGGCTCCAGATAAGACTGTGTAGACCCAGTCTGCACTGTTTTCTTATAGAATATGTCTGGCATATTTTTCACTGCCATTTTTTACTGGTTTACCTATGACATTTTTCATATGACATTTTTCCTAGATGGCCCTTTTCTCTTCACTAAATAGTTTATTTGATGTTTCCTGATTTACTTTGCAATGCTTTCCTCCTGCTTTAGGCTGCTACCTGCCTCCTTCACAATGATGAGCAGGGCTCCAGATAAGAGGGAGTGAACTGAACAAATCCAATATTTTCTCACTTATTTCAGCACCAAATTCTATGGTGTTACTACTCATTAGAATCGTCTCGAAGAGACAATTTTAATGAGTAGTGACACCATAGGCTTTAATAGAGAAATAAAGATTTTAAATTTGGAAATACTCCCCTTATTTGGAGTCCTGATGAGACATGTTTGAAAAAGCAGGGCTTCAACGTTGTACTATATTTACCCTCAAAATATTGAATTTTGAAATGGACTCATCTGCCTTCTAATAAATAACTGGTTTACATTGACTTGAGAGGGGTTTGTCCCCAAGATATTCCATTCGGTAAGAGTGAAATAATCCTCCAGGAGCCCTCTGATCTGGGTCTACACTTTTTTCAAAACAATGTAAACCCATTTTTCATCTGTGACTAAAAAGGGTTAAAGAACTCTAATGATTATAGTACATTTATGTATAACAGCCCATTTACATTGTTGATCTACAGGATGTGTTAGAGTTTGTTGATTCGGGCTGTAACGGTTTTCTCAGCAACATGTGCCTCGTGATAGCCTCCTACAACGACATGTTCCTGAACCGTCAACAAGACAGGTAGGCTCACAGGGCTCCAGAAAAGGGCAGTGCAGTACTCCCTCTCTACAACAGTTTTCGGAACAACGGTTCCGTCCTTACAATGACTATTTCAGTTGTTCCCTTCCACTTGTTCAGTTATTCAAACTTTTTAAGGCTGCAATATATTGTACTTAAAATTGTCGTCTGCTGTATTTTCTCAAATTTACTTAATATACCTTTTTACAGAAAAAAACATAATGATGAGTGGCAAACGGCTTGAATCAAGATTACGCGTTACGTGGCATCTGATCTGGATTTAAGCTGTTTGTAAATGTAAGGCAATTTCCCTCCCAACAACGACTCCCTCATAACAATGCACATAGTTGTTGTCTCCCATTGAGTGTCGTTGTAGAGAGGGAGCACTGTAAATGTATTTCAAAAGCTAAAATCCTTATGTTTGCACAAACTGTTAGGGTTACTTGCTCATTAGAGTTTTCTTGAAAAGCCAATGCTAGTGATAATCACACTGTGGGTTTGGGAAACTTGTTAAGGATTTTTTTTTAAAAAAAATTAATTTAAGTTTACTTTGTCTTATCTAGAACATTGGCTTATTGCACATTCGTCCTATGTACAGTCAAAAACTACTTCAGTAACAATTTAGAATATGCACGGGCAATTGATAACTATTTCCTCCTTAACCCTCTACCCGCGAAAGTAAAGAAGAATGTGCCTTGAGGAGCATTCTGCTTTTCTTTCTGCCTACTTTAGCCCATTACTCCATAGCCTGTTTCTAGTTTTGAAGATAGGTGAACACTTGAAGCAGGTTGAAGGTAAAGCAGAATGTGCCTTAAGGCGCATTCTGCTTTACTTTTAGCCTGCTTTAGGTTATCATATGCTAGAATAAAGAAAATATTTCAAATAATACATATTCATGACAGTATAAATTGGAACTATTTTCTTCTGCGGATGAATAATCTGAATGCGCTAAAAGGCGCTTCTATGGGGGAAAGGGTTAAACCTTTACCCCATAGCCTGTTATAAGTTTGAAGATAGGTGATCACTTGCAGCAGGTTGAAAGTAAAGTAGAATGTGCCTTGAGGAGCATTCTGCTTTTCTTTCTGCCTACTTTAGCCCATTACTCCATAGCCTGTTTCTAGTTTTGAAGATAGGTGAACACTTAAAGCAGATTGAAAGTAAAGCAGAATGTGCCTTAAGGCACATTCTGCTTTTCTTTCAGCCTGCTTTAAGCTAATATCTACTATGATAAAGAAAATATTTCTTATGATACATATTCTTGACTGTGTAAATAGGAAGTACTTTCTTCAGTGGAGGAATAAATAAAAAGGTGTAAAAATGTGTATATATGGGGTAATGGGTTAAGCTACCATCTCATAGGGTTTTATCTTACTGTCTTGTTTATTCAGTGAGGATCTAGATGCCATTGCCCTGAAGAAGCTGGTGAACTTTGTCAACATGTTGATGGAACAGTACTTTGGCTATGTTCAACAGAGGGTCCAATTAGAGGTAGGTTTACCTGCTTATCATGCCAATTATGACAACACGAGGGTGGTGCTATATTGATGCTAGATTTAAATCTTTAGAGGCAAGCTGCGAAATCATGATTACCTTTGCAAACAGTTTGGATCCAAATGAGATGCTTCAGTAAATCAGCATCTCATCTTGATCCAACCTGTTTGACACTCTGACTCCATTTTGAATAAAGCAAAATTAAAAATTTTATTTTTATTTTAAATCAGAAACAAAATTATTGTAGATCACACAATATAACATAGAATTCAAAGAGTTTAATGAAGAGTTTATGCCACTTTCTACTACATATGCTTTTGCTGAAGTGAAGTACATCTTTAGAATTTGTTCTGAATATCATTCTAAACCTTTTCAATTCTGTGATTACTCATTAGAATTTTGCCTATAAGACAGTTGAGTAATCGTATGAGTTTTTTGTGAAGACAATGAAGAAATATGTTTGAGTTTACTTCCTCTAGTCTTGAGTCCTGTGTAAACCTTTTCAGAGAGAAACTGGTGACAACACAATTCTTGTTAGAGCATTAGATCGTTTTCACAGACGTTTGCAAGCCATGAACAAGCTTCTCCCTGACACAGATTTCTCCAGGTGGGTTCGATTTTCATCTGAGTTCCAAGTAAATATTATTATCCAAAATATAATTGTATGAAATAAATGAAACAACACATTGTTGTCAGTGTTGCATCAATGTTGATCTTTTAATCTATTCATCGATAGATTTTTGTGTGTGTAAGACAGCTGGTTGCTTAAAGCAGACAGAAAGTAAAGCAGAAAGCTCCTGTAGAAGCTGAAAAATATTTTCTTAGTTTTGTATGGCTCTGTTATCAGACCTGGTTAAAACGTTGGAAGTAATTTCTGAGAGGAATTGATACAGGCATGAAAACCATAAACTTCTATGAAGGAAAGGGTAATGCCTTTGTATGCCTTAAAGTTTATTCCTCTATTAAAGAAAGAAGTTCCTCTTTTTACAGTCATGAATATGCACCATAAAAAATAGTTTCTCTATCCTAGCAGATGGTAGCTTAAAGTAGGATGAAAGTAAAGCAGAATGCTCCTTCAGGAGCATTCTGCTTTATGTTCAATCTGCTTTAAGCAACCATCTGTCTTCAATACTGAGAACAAGCTATTGATGAAAGGGTTAATTAGTATTGTTCTGTATCACAGCAACCAATGAGCTTACTCTTACAGGGCAGGTACAGACATAGTATCCAAGGCAGCTAGAGACAGAGTGGGCCACTACCTAGAGTCATTGAGACAACACTTTTCAGGTTGGTTTTCTGTCAAACAAATAGCTACAGTAAGACCTTTGTTTAGTGACATGCTTATATAACAGCTTAACTCTTTCACTGCCAAGTTTTATTAGCTCACCTAAGCCTTCGGCTCAGGATGAGCTATTGTGATCACATTCCGTCCGTCGTACGTCTCACATCGTCCGTCGTACGTTCACATTTTCAAACATCTCCTCTGAAACCACTGGCCCGATTTCAACCAAACTTTGTCAGAAGCATCAGTGACAAGGGGGGACGAAATCTTGTTCAAAGTTTTTGGCTAGAGTTATTCCCCTTGCTGTGGGACCTGATTTTCTAACATGACCGTATAGACAACTTTTAATGCATAAGAAAATCTTTAAAAATCTTCTGACTTCTCCTCAGAAACCAAAAGGCCCAGACCTTTGATATTTGGTATGTATCATTAATTAATGATCTTCTACCAAGACTGTTCAAAAGTTTTTCTTAGGAAAACCTTTGAAAATCTTCTTCTCTGGAACTGTATGGCCTAGATCATTAATATTTGACATGTAGCTTTGCCTTATGGTCCTCTACCTAGATTGTTCAAATTATGACCCCCGGGTCAAAATAGGCCCTGCCCCGGGGCTTATCAGTTTTACAAAGACTTATATAGGAAAACCTTTAAAAATCTTCTTCTCTGAAACTGTATGACCTAGATCTTTAAAATTTGACATATAGCTTTGCCATGTGGTCCTCTAACAAGATTGTTCAAATTATGACCCTGGGGCCAAAAATGGCCCCACCCTTGGGATTATCAGTTTTTCATAGGAAAACCTTTAAAAATCTTCTTCTCTGAAACTGTAAGGCCCAAATCATTTACATTTGAAATGTAGCTTTGCCTTATAGTCCTCTACCAAGATTGTTCAAATTATGACCCCGGGTCAAAATTGGCCCCGCCCCTGTGCTTATCAGTTTTACATAGACTTATATAGGAAAACCTTTAAAAATCTTCTTCTCTAAAACTGTAAGGCCCAGTTCTTTAATATTTGTCACATAGCTTTGCCATATGATCCTCTACCAAGATTGTTCAAATTATGACCCGGGTCAAAAATGGCCCGCCCTCGGGCTTATTAGTTTTTCATAGGAAAACCTTTATTAAAAATCTTTTTCTCTGAAACTGTAAGGCCAAGATAATTTATATTTGACATGTAGCTTTGCCTTATGGTCCTCTACCAAGATTGTTCAAATTATGACCCCTTGATCAAATTTGGCCCCGTCCCGGGGCTTATCACTTTTATATAGACTTATAAAGGAAAACCTTAAAAATCTTTTTATAGCTATATATATCACGATATTGTCTTGCCCAGTCAGCTTAGGTACAATGTTCTCAGGTGAGCGACTTGTGGGCCATGGCCCTCTTGTTTGTCTACTTTTATTCTCTTACTGCCAAATATCTTCTGCAATTTGTAGTGTCTTCTGCAATATTGATAAAGTCAGCTTTAGGACTGTTTTCACTAAAGAAATGTCCATAAGAGCGTCAAACAGTTTACATGGCATTTGATCAGGACCCAAACTGTTTGCAAAGTCGCCTTTTGGTGCCTTGGGCAGTGAAAGAGTGAATGCAGGACAAAAGTAATGCAGAAAGATCCTTTTGAAGCTTTCTGCATTACGTTTGTCCTGCATTAAACCATTGACCCATGAATCTTATTTACAAACATTGTACAAATGAAGAGTATATCCTGTCCTGTACACTTTGCAATTTAAAAAAAATAAAAATCATAAATAGTCAAAATCTTTAATATTGAAAACAAGTAATGGGAGAAAAGGTTAGCAGTTTAAGCAACATCCCCATTCTATTTGGTAGGCACTGTCATCATGTACCGTAATTGATATACTGTTGATGGGTTGATAAACCCAATTCACTCATTCTATTTGATATGTCATTCAAGAGGTGAAATGTTGTATAAACGTTTGTTTGTCACAGACTGTCTGACAGATGTGAGGCAAAGCCTGGCAGCACCTCGACTAGCAGGCAAACAGGAGATGACCATCAACCTGACTGAACTGCTGAGTAACATACAGAGTAACACCCTGGAACAGATGAAGTCAGTCCTTAGCAACCTACAGGTACTGTGATGTTCTAGCAACCCAGGGTTCAACATTAACCCATTACCCCATAGCCTGTTTCATGTATTGTTGAAAGGTGACCACCTACAGGTACTGTGGTGTTCAAGCAACCCAGGGTTCAACATTAACCCATTACCCCATAGCCTGTTTCATGTATTGTTGAAAGGTGACCACCTACAGGTACTGTGATGTTCAAGCAACCCAGGGTTCAACATTAACCCATTACCCCATAGCCTGTTTCATGTATTGTTGAAAGGTGACCACCTACAGGTACTGTGATGTTCTAACAACCCAGGGTTCAACATTAACCCATTACCCCATAGCCTGTTTCATGTATTGTTGAAAGGTGACCACCTACAGGTACTGTGATGTTCAAGCAACTCAGAGCTCAACATTAACCCATTACCCCATAGCCTGTTTCATGTATTGTTGAAAGGTGACCACCTACAGGTACTGTGATGTTCAAGCAACTCAGAGCTCAACATTAACCCATTACCCCATAGCCTGTTTCATGTATTGTTGAAAGGTGACCACCTACAGGTACTGTGATGTTCAAGCAACCAAGGGTTCAACATTAACCCATTACCCCATAGCCTGTTTCATGTATTGTTGAAAGGTGACCACCTACAGGTACTGTGATGTTCTAGCAACCCAGGGTTCAACATTAACCCATTACCCCATAGCCTGTTTCATGTATTGTTGAAAGGTGACCACCTACAGGTACTGTGATGATCAGGCAACTCAGGGTTCAACATTAACCCATTACCCCATAGCCTGTTTCATGTATTGTTGAAAGGTGACCACCTACAGGTACTGTGCTGTTCAAGCAACTCAGGGTTCAACATTAACCCATTACCCCATAGGCTGTTTCATGTATTGTTGAAAGGTGACCACCTACAGGTACTGTGATGTTCAAGCAACCCAGGGTTCAACATTAACCCATTACCCCATAGCCTGTTTCATGTATTGTTGAAAGGTGACCACCTACAGGTACTGTGATGTTCAAGCAACTCAGAGCTCAACATTAACCCATTACCCCATAGCCTGTTTCATGTATTGTTGAAAGGTGACCACCTACAGGTACTGTGATGTTCAAGCAACCCAGGGTTCAACATTAACCCATTACCTCATAGCCTGTTTCATGTATTGTTGAAAGGTGACCACCTACAGGTACTGTGATGTTCAAGCAACCCAGGGTTCAACATTAACCCATTACCCCATAGCCTGTTTCATGTATTGTTGAAAGGTGACCACCTACAGGTACTGTGATGTTCAAGCAACTCAGGGTTCAACATTAACCCATTACCCCATAGCCTGTTTCATGTATTGTTGAAAGGTGACCACCTACAGGTACTGTGATGTTCAAGCAACTCAGAGCTCAACATTAACCCATTACCCCATAGCCTGTTTCATGTATTGTTGAAAGGTGACCACCTACAGGTACTGTGATGTTCTAACAACCCAGGGTTCAACATTAACCCATTACCCCATAGCCTGTTTCATGTATTGTTGAAAGGTGACCACCTACAGGTACTGTGATGTTCAAGCAACCCAGGGTTCAACATTAACCCATTACCCCATAGCCTGTTTCATGTATTGTTGAAAGGTGACCACCTACAGGTACTGTGATGTTCAAGCAACTCAGGGCTCAACATTAACCCATTACCCCATAGCCTGTTTCATGTATTGTTGAAAGGTGACCACCTACAGGTACTGTGATGTTCAAGCAACTCAGAGCTCAACATTAACCCATTACCCCATAGCCTGTTTCATGTATTGTTGAAAGGTGACCACCTACAGGTATTGTGATGTTCTAACAACCCAGGGTTCAACATTAACCCATTACCCCATAGCCTGTTTCATGTATTGTTGAAAGGTGACCACCTACAGGTACTGTGATGTTCAAGCAACCCAGGGTTCAACATTAACCCATTACCCCATAGCCTGTTTCATGTATTGTTGAAAGGTGACCACCTACAGGTACTGTGATGTTCAAGCAACTCAGGGTTCAACATTAACCCATTACCTCATAGCCTGTTTCATGTATTGTTGAAAGGTGACCACCTACAGGTACTGTGATGTTCAAGCAACTCAGGGTTCAACATTGACCCATTACCCCATAGCCTGTTTCATGTATTGTTGAAAGGTGACCACCTACAGGTACTGTGATGTTCTAACAACCCAGGGTTCAACATTAACCCATTACCCCATAGCCTGTTTCATGTATTGTTGAAAGGTGACCACCTACAGGTACTGTGATGTTCAAGCAACCCAGGGTTCAACATTAACCCATTACCCCATAGCCTGTTTCATGTATTGTTGAAAGGTGACCACCTACAGGTACTGTGATGTTCAAGCAACTCAGAGCTCAACATTAACCCATTACCCCATAGCCTGTTTCATGTATTGTTGAAAGGTGACCACCTACAGGTACTGTGATGTTCAAGCAACCCAGAGCTCAACATTAACCCATTACCCCATAGCCTGTTTCATGTATTGTTGAAAGGTGACCACCTACAGGTACTGTGATGTTCAAGCAACTCAGGGTTCAACATTAACCCATTACCTCATAGCCTGTTTCATGTATTGTTGAAAGGTGACCACCTACAGGTACTGTGATGTTCAAGCAACCCAGGGTTCAACATTAACCCATTACCCCATAGCCTGTTTCATGTATTGTTGAATAGTGACCACCTACAGGTACTGTGGTGTTCTAGCAACTCAGAGCTCAACATTAACCCATTACCCCATAGCCTGTTTCATGTATTGTTGAAAGGTGACCACCTACAGGTACTGTGATGTTCAAGCAACCCAGGGTTCAACATTAACCCATTACCCCATAGCCTGTTTCATGTAATGTTGAAAGGTGACCACCTACAGGTACTGTGATGTTCTAACAACCCAGGGTTCAACATTAACCCATTACCCCATAGCCTGTTTCATGTATTGTTGAAAGGTGACCACCTACAGGTACTGTGATGTTCTAACAACCCAGGGTTCAACATTAACCCATTACCCCATAGCCTGTTTCATGTATTGTTGAAAGGTGACCACCTACAGGTACTGTGATGTTCAAGCAACCAAGGGTTCAACATTAACCCATTACCCCATAGCCTGTTTCATGTATTGTTGAAAGGTGACCACCTACAGGTACTGTGATGTTCAAGCAACTCAGGGTTCAACATTAACCCATTACCCCATAGCCTGTTTCATGTATTGTTGAAAGGTGACCACCTACAGGTACTGTGATGTTCAAGCAACCCAGGGTTCAACATTAACCCATTACCCCATAGCCTGTTTCATGTATTGTTGAAAGGTGACCACCTACAGGTACTGTGATGTTCAAGCAACTCAGGGCTCAACATTAACCCATTACCCCATAGCCTGTTTCATGTATTGTTGAAAGGTGACCACCTACAGGTACTGTGATGTTCAAGCAACCCAGGGTTCAACATTAACCCATTATCCCATAGCCTGTTTCATGTATTGTTGAAAGGTGACCACCTACAGGTACTGTGATGTTCAAGCAACTCAGGGCTCAACATTAACCCATTACCCCATAGCCTGTTTCATGTATTGTTGAAAGGTGACCACCTACAGGTACTGTGATGTTCAAGCAACTCAGGGCTCATTATTAACCCATTACCCCATAGCCTGTTTTATGTATTGTTGAAAGGTGACCACCTACAGGTACTGTGATGTTCAAGCAACTCAGGGTTCAACATTAACCCATTACCCCATAGCCTGTTTCATGTATTGTTGAAAGGTGACCACCTACAGGTACTGTGATGTTCAAGCAACTCAGGGCTCAACATTAATGGTTGTTCTGTTGTCTGGGACATGTACCGTAAGAAACATTATATATATCCAAGCAGATGGTAGCTTAAAGCAGGTTGAAAGTAAAGCAGAAAGTGCCTTAAGGCACATTCTGCTTTACTTTCAACCTGCTTTAAGTGGTCACCTTTCTTTAATACTAGAAACAGGCTATGGGGTAATGGGTTAACCCATTAAGCCATACTGACTCACATTGACGCATTGTGCAATATTCCATCCTGACTCATTTTGACACACTTTAATCCACTAGTATGTATTGAGATAAGCATTTATTTTTTGTATATTGCTTATGAGTTAATGGGTTAAGAGTTAGGTAGTAAAACCTCGCTGTTATAACCACTAAAATGAAGGCTTATTGATTGTATAAAAGACAGCTGATAGCTTAAAGCAAGGTGACATTAAAACAGAAAGCTCCTAAAGTTTTTTCTGTCACATTGCTTTAAGCAGTCACCTGTCTCAAACACCTAGTAAGTTAAAGGCTTTACTTTTATTCTGCTGAAGTGCTCAACAGAATTGTATGACATCCCAACTACAGTGGGTCGTTGCTCACTATTGCCACAAAGGATGGGATGACACAACATAAACAATTAAAGTGACTGTAGAGATTTTGTTAACTACTACAACTACTACTTCTTCTGATTTATATGCACTATTGGCTGTAAGAGGAAAGAGTACATGTATAACACGAGTTTTGTATAGTAAAACCTCTATCACAACCAGTAAAAAGAATGCTAATTGATTAAAATTTAATAAAACACAGGTGACAGCTTCACCCTTTCATGATCAAATTATTCAGGAGACTTTTACCCCAGCATCGCTTTATTGTTGTCTGCTTCAGTATTATTATCTACAAGACACGTTTCAAAGTTAGATTTAAGGTTGTATGACTTAATAAATAACTATATTAAGAGTGTCAAACAGATTGGGTCCTGATCAGACACCGCTTTACACGGGGTCTTATCAGGACCCAAACTGTTCGCAAACCCCTTTAAAGCGTCATTGAGAGTGAAAGGGTTACGGCAAGATTGAAGTAAATCAAAAACATCAGAAAGCTCCTAAAGAAGCTTTCTGTTTTACTTTCCTTTGCTTTAAGCAGACACCTGTCTTTAACACCTAACAATTAACACAATTTAGTGGTGGTAATAGAAGGGTTGTACTGTACTTGTAATTTCTTGTTTCAGGCTTTCATAGCATCTGATATCACCTTTGCCATGAAGCCTTACTTCCGAGGGACGTTCTGTACACAAGGAGTAAGAGAGGGTCTCATTGTTGCCTTCCTGAATCATATATCAACTGTATGTAGGGAGTTCTGTGAAGGGTCAGGGGAAAGGGGCTCAGCCCCTCCTGCCCTGCTGCTTATACTATCAAGATTGTGCTCAGATTTCGAAAGCTCCACAATATCTTATCTGGTAAGTGTACAGTGTAATATCCGAAATCCAGGTTCCTTAACTCTTTCAACACCATGGACCTGTTTAAAATATACTCATTTAATTTGCAAACAGTGTAGACCCAGATCTGAGGGCTCCCATAGAAGCCCTCTGATCAAGTTCTACACTGTTTGCTTATATAAAGCAGTATTTATTAAACTACCTAGAATTTCAAGCAGACATTTACCTATTTTGGTAATGTAAAAGACCCACAAGAGAACCTTATTTCCCACAAGAGGTACTTTAAAAGTGTTGAAAGAGTTAACATCCCCCTTCCCATAAGAACATCTGTTGAGGCATTCCCTTCCTCTTATGATTTTTATACCCCCGGCATCTATAGATGCGATGGCATATAGTAATCGTCCTGTCCGTCCGTCTGTGCATCCGTCCGTCCTTCCGTAACAGGTTAAGTAGATTTTACGGTTTCGTCTAGCATCAACACCGCTTACTCAAATGCTTGGATACTTATACAGTTGTTGCCTTGGACCATTCCCTTTCCACCGATATCACCCAACCTTGATTTTGACCTTGACCTAATTTGGACTTAGAATATTTTAAATGGGCTATTTCTTGGTTAACTAGATTTTACCGTTTCGTCTAGCATCAGCATAACTGACTACAATGCTTTGATACTTATACAGTTGTTGCCTTGGATCACTACCAATCCACCCATATTACCCAACCGTGATTATGACCTTGACCTTGACCTAATTTGAACTTAAAAAAATTCAGAATATATTGTCAAGGATGCCACCGGGGGCATTAGTGTTTATTGAACGTGCATTCTTTTCATGGTTTTTTTCATACAGTGAACTTCGATATCTTGAACTCGGTTAAGTCAAACATACCCGTATTTCAAAGTTAAAACATGGCTAAGCCACGTTTTAACTTTGAAATACGGGCATGTTCGACTTAACCGTGCATGAAAAATTCTAGTTGATGTGTCGACATATTGGATAGTTCAAGTAAAGTGAGTTTGAGATATCCAAGTTCGACTGCTACTGCCATGTTCAGTTAACTCAACACTAAGTAACTCTTGTGGATCATTAGGTTCCCTTGTGGATCATTTCAGTAACCAAACCATGAACCAGTCTTCATAGGAATTCTGGTTAGTTAAATAAATAATGCTGTAAGTTAGCAAACAGTGTAGAGCCTGATCAGAGGGCTCCTATAGGACTAAGGTGCACTCTGATCTGGGTCTACACTGTTTACAAATGTAATGAGCATATTTTAAATAGGTCCATGGTGTTAGAAGAGTTGAAGAGACAATTGAGAAAAAAAATCTGCATCCTGACAGGTAGACGCTTCAAGCAGGTTGAAAGTAAAGAAAAAAATATTTAAGGAGCTTTCTACCTTACTTTCAGCCTGCAGCAAGCAACGACTTGTCTCTAACAATGCAATTAATCTATGGGGGAAAGGGTTTAAACCAGAAGTCTCTTAAAATGAACAAAATTCTTCTTACTAACCAATTCTTCAAGAGAAAGGTCCAGGGTTCATAGGACAGGTGGACAGCACCTTATGGAGCTTTAGGCATAACTGTTGTTCTGCATAATACTACTGCCTGTCTTAATTAGCTAGACATGGTACTTCTTGAATGGCTGCTACTTTAAAGAGACTGGCGACCAGATTTAGTATTAGAAATAGTAATTTGTAAATGTATTTTCTCATCATACATATTTATAACTGTATAAATTGGAACAGTTTTTCTCAGTGGAGGAATAAATTAAAGGTGTAAAAAGGTGTATT
The DNA here is from genome assembly GCA_922989275.2 of Gari tellinella. Taxonomy (NCBI): domain Eukaryota; kingdom Metazoa; phylum Mollusca; class Bivalvia; order Cardiida; family Psammobiidae; genus Gari; species Gari tellinella. The sequence goes on from OV277866.1 coordinate 57,866,889, forward strand.
TATGGGGTATTGGGTTAGGCAGTTCTATAGAGGAATGTCAATGTGATTGTGTTTCAGATCACCCTGACGGAGGAACAGTTTGACATGGATGATAAGACACCCGTCACCTCAGTAACAACTCTGTGCACTGAGGCCAAGGACACCGCCCAGAAACTGTTGAACCACTTTGTCAAAGTCCAGGGCCTCGCAATATCACAGGTACCGTCGTTTGACTCTTTCAACACAAAGTAACTATTGAGGGTTGTTTGTTTCCCTTGTGGATCATTTTAGTTACCAAAACATGAACCAGTCTACTTGGAAAAACAGACACTGATCAGACACAGCATTATTTGGCGTCTGATCAGAGTCTACACTCTTTGCTGATAGCAATTTCAGTATAAAAGCAAAACGAAAATGAAAATTTAGACCAGGAACCCCTTATATAAAGTATAGACTAATCCAATATATAAGCATGGAAGAATCCACTTGGCGCAAATGGGTTAATAAATACTGGTCTAAATTAGCAAACAGTGTAGACCCAGATCAGAGGGCTTCTATAGGAACTGTTTGCAAATGTAATGAATATATTTTAAACCAGTCCATGGTGTTGAAAGAGTTAAAAATTATACTTAACTGATATTAAACAGAACAAAATGTGATTAAATGTGAATACATGACAGTGGCTTGAAAAATATTGTTTATTTATTATACTCTTTAAGTATGAACATCTAAGAGTCTGTTCTTATGCCAAGATTTTTGAGAAACTCAGCAATGTAACAACTTCTTCAAAGTGCTAAGGGGTGGGTGCATGTGTAATTGTTTGTTATGTTTTCAAAATGCAATAATCAACCCCTTACCTCATAGAAGGGCCATTTAGGGCATTCAGTTTAATCCTCCCCTGAAGGAAATAGTTCTCTTTTATACACTCATGAATATGTATCATAAGAAATATTTTCTATATTCTAGCAGATAAAAGCTTAAAGCAGGCGGAAAATAAAGCAGAATGTGCCATAAGGCACATTCTGCTTTTCTTTCATACTGCTTTAAGTGATCATATTTCTTTAAAACTAGAAATAGGCTATGGGGTAATGGGTTAATTGGTAACCTATTTTCAAAACAAGAAACAGGCTATGGATTATTAAAGGGGTATTTTGAAGAGTAGATCCTAGATCTGTTGAGGAAAGAGTGTTAACTTGGATGTTTCTTCCACAGATGTTGAGGAAGAGTGTGGAAACGAGGGACTGGTTGAACACAATAGAGCCCCGCAATGTGAGGGCAGTCATGAAGAGAGTGGTAGAGGACATTACCGCCATTGATTGTCAGGTACTTGTAGTGCATTCTCTCCTCAGTGACTCATAGCCAAGCATCCCTCTTCCTGGTAGCAATCCAGGGCTGCCATAACTTTATCATGAAAAATCCTAAGATTTTTCCTATTTTTTAAAAAGTGCTTACTTTAAGCAGGTTGAAAGTAAAGCAGCATGTGCCTTAAGGCGCATGCTGCTTTACTTTCAGCCTGCTTTAAGCTACTATCTGCTATGATAAAAATCAGAAGATTTCGGGAAAGTCCAGAGAAATGGCAGCCCTGGTAATCCCTCTCAAAACTATTGACATGTATTAAAAATCTTTGCAAACAGTCTGGATTTAGGGACCCATACATAAAAATTGTCAAATTGTTCTTAACTGGAAACTAGATTTGTCCATTTGAAATACAAATTTTATTATTTCAAATTTTAATACATATTTTATTATTATAAATTTTAATACATATTCAGTTATTTCAAATTTGAGTAAGTATGATTGTTCCTGTAAATGTTAACCCATAGAAGTGCCTTTTAGCGATTATGGTTTATTCCTCGTCTGAAGAAAATAGTTCCAATTTAATCAGTCATGAAATTATATTATAGAGAGTATTTTCTATATTCTAGCACATGATAGCTTAAAGCAGGCTGAAAGTAAAACAGAATGCGCCATAAGGCGCATTCTGCTTTACTTTCAACCTGCTTTAAGTAGTTACCTATCTTCAATACTAGAAATAGGATATCAGGTAAAGGGTTAAATAAATATATTAACCCTTAGCCCGCCAAATAAATTGTCGTCTGCTATATTTCTCGTCTGCTTCAAGTTTCAAAGTGCTTAAAAGTTGCTCAAAATTGCTGAAAATGTTGTCCGAGTGTCAAACAGCTTGGATCCGGATGAGGCGCCGAGTTACTCGGCGTCTCATCCGGATCCAAGCTGTTTGCATATGGAGCTATAGTCGTGAGTGGCAGGCTAAGGGTTAAACATATATATGTGTTTAGGTAGGACAGTTGTATGAGGAAGGAGTAAGGAAGGAACAGAGCAGTGACTCTAGCCGGAGAGCCCATAGTTACAGCTACGCAGCCTCACAGCAGCGCCGAGGACAATGGAACTTTACACCAAGGTATGGACTATAGAACTGTTTGTGTCGTACCATGTTATAGATGTTTTGTCAATGGAACTTTACACCAAGGTATGCACTATAGAACTGTTTGTGTGGTACCATGTTATAGATGTTTTGTCAATGGAACTTTACACCAAGGTATGCACTATAGAACTGTTTGTGTGGTACCATGTTATAGATGTTTTGTCAATGGAACTTTACACCAAGGTATGGACTATAGAACTGTTTGTGTGGTACCATGTTATAGATGTTTTGTCAATGGAATTTTACACCAAGGTATACACTATAGAACTGTTTGTGTCGTACCATGTTATAGATGTTTTTCATTGGCAAAACATTATATTATTCTTTCCTATTTAGATCAGACAAAATGAAGACTATATAACTGTTTGTGTCGTACCATGTTATAGATGTTTGTCATTGGCAAAACATTATATTATTCTTTCCTATTTAGATCAGACAAAATGCAGACTATAAAACTGTTTGTGTCGTACCATGTTATAGATGTTTGTCATTGGCAAAACATTTTATAATTCTTTCCTATTTAGATCAGACAAAATGCAGACTATAAAACTGTTTGTGTCGTACCATGTTATAGATTTTTGTCATTGGCAAAACATTATATTATTCTTTCCTATTTAGATCAGACAAAATGCAGACTATAAAACTGTTTGTGTCGTACCATGTTATAGATGTTTGTCATTGGCACAACATTATATTATTCTTTCCTATTTAGATCAGATAAAATGCAGACTATATAACTGTTTGTGTCGTACCATGTTATAGATGTTTGTCATTGGCAAAACATTTTATAATTCTTTCCTATTTAAATCAGACAAAATGCAAAAATTTGAAATAATACAGTGCTCCCTCCCTACAATGGCACCCAATGAAAGACAAAGACTTCTGTGTTGTTCGAAGGGAGTTGTTATAGGGAGGGAAATTGTGTTACATTTGCAAACAGCTTGAATCCAGATCAGACCAAAATATATTTAACACCTACTAAAACAACCTCTTACAGAAGGACTGATTTCAGAGTTTAATCCTGCTCCTGCTATTAGCATTATACAGTGCTGCCTCTCTACAACAACACCAAATGGGAGACAGAGATTGTGTGTGTTGTTTGGAGGGAGGTGTTATAAGGAGGGAAAATAAAATATCCTTAGAGTGCTTAGCACAACTTGGCTTACATTTACAAACAGCTTGAATCCAGATCAGATGCAGCGTAACTGGGCGTCTGATCTGGATTCAAGCTGTTTGCCACTCTTCATTATGTTTTCTTCTGTCAAAATGTCCATTATTATATGCCTTCGTACGATATCGAGCGTTTCCGTGTGTATTTTCACAGTAAAATACAAGAGTCTGTATCGGACACCTTGTATCAGCCACTTTGTATTTTACTCTGACGCTTTCGATTTAGCGTGACATCATTTACGTACATGTACAAGTGCAAGTTTTTCATTCTGGCAAACAAAAATTCTTCTTCTGCTTCAAATAACTAATAAATTTTGGATATAAAATGATTTAAATAAACTATTTAGTTGTTTCTGGTGTGTATTCAAGGCATATAATAAACACATCACCAGTTGGCAGTGGGCTACAGAGTGTTGCATTTATCTCTTGGCGTTTTTTGCGGAAACAACCGATCAGACTTGAGCCAAGGCGCTCGTCAGATTGGCTATTTCCGCCAAAAACGTCTCGAGCTAAATACATCACTCTGTATCGCACTGTCAACTGGTAATGTGTATTTATGTGACTTTGAGAAAAACAGAAGAAGTTGTAGAGAGTTAACACTGTACTCTGAAATCAGTCCTTCTGTAAGCGGTTGTTTTAGTAGGTGTTAAATATATTTTGATTTTAGACCTATACTTCTAGCTAACCCTTATAATCCTGTTTTTAGTTTTGAAAACAGTTGACCACTTAAAGCAGGTTAAAAGAAAAGCAGAATGCACCTTAAGGCCCACTCTACTTTACTTTCAGCCTGCTTGAGGCTACCATCTATGCAAGAATATACATAGGCAATATTTTATACATTGCTCTTTTATTATTGTATAAATCGGTTCCTCAAGTGTTGGAACTAATTTAATGCGTAAAAATGTGTATATGTGGAGTAACAGGTTAATTTGAAATAAACTATGCTGTCTGAAAACATGCTCTTATCTGAAAGAAAACATAATGATCATAGTTTAAAATGATAAAAATAGTTTGTACATGAACATTCAAATTATATCATACATTTTTCACATGAATTGGACTTAGAGTAGAATGCAACTATGCATGTGTTTGAAATAATTTTAGTATTTTTGTTTGATATTAACATAGATACATGTATTATATCGGCTGGATACTGGCTTTTATTATCAACAAATCATAGTTTAACCGTTTCTCCTACAGTTTGTACCTAGTATTTAACCCTTTCCTTCGTAGCCAAAAGTGGAAATCACCTATACCCATATGAAAGATACTGCTTAAAGCAAGATGAAAGTAAAGTAAAAAACTTCTTTAGGAGTTTCTACTTGACTTTCATCTTGCTCTAAGCTGGCACATGTATTCAAAAGCATCAATAGATATTCAATTTTGATACTTATCAGAGCTCCAGATAAGGGGACTATTTCAAAAATTAAAATCTTTATTTCTGCATTAAACCCTATTGTGTCACTACTCATTAGAATCGTCTCTTCCAGACGTTTCTAATGAGTAGTAACACTATAGGAGTTGGTGCTGACATAAGTGAGAAAATGATGGATTTGTTCAATTTACTCCCTCTTATCTGGAGCCCTGTTTATGAGCGGGAAGGAGATAAGGGTCCTTTGGAACTTACATGGATGTAAGAGTTAAGGCAGATGCATGCTGCTTAAGGTGGTTCGACAGCGGGCAGCCCACATCTCGAGTTCCGGAAATGCTGATGACTTTCACCTGATCTTTGCGGCACATGCTTATAGTAGAAAATTTAGATAAAGAAAAGTTTGATCTGCTTCAGTGTCTTCTCTGTTAGCGCAGTTGGTACGGTGATTGACTTGCAGGGTTCGATTCCCACTCGCTTCAAAAAATTTTTTTTTAACAAATTGTCCGATTTTAGTGACTAGTCAATTCATAACGCAGTGATAAAAGGACAGGCTATGTTTAGTCTAGTAATACTGAATAATATCAGATGCAAGTATAGTCAAGTGACAGCTAAATTTGTTAGGATTTATAGCCTATATAACAGATGGCAGCTTAACACAGGAAAAAAGTAATGCTAAAAGATAGATCCTAAAGGAGCTTTTATGCATTACTTTTGTTATGCATTAAGCAGTCACTTGCCTTTAAAGATCTACAGGCTACCGTATTCAAAGGTCCCTTATTACAGGTTTGACTTATGGTATTATTTAGAGCTGACGGCATTTTAAAGTTGAACTCAAGGGAGGTTACCCGTTTTATGTTAACATTTTGTCAGAATTTCAGGAAATCATGTATAAAATGTAAATTCTGTTGTAGATTTTCATTAAATTTTTGCGACTAGTAGAATTAAGTTATATCTATCTAATAAGAGTAAAATTAGTGTATGTTAAACAGCTAGATTTTTTGTAATTTGAGATTTTCAGAATTTGACTTTTTTAAAATATTGATATTTCCAGAAAATATGTCATGAAATACTTTTGTTTGCCCAATATCTTATAGTCTATGTACAGTTTACTTGAATGTACAGAAATTATTGGGTTATATCATTCTATAAAGAAAATATTCCTGTTTATTAAAAAAGGAGCTTTTCTCGACAAAAGGTCCTGTCAGAAAAAAACGGCACTGTAACTTTTTTTTATTTTAACGATTTTTCACTCTCCATATGGTATATTTCAATTTAATCAAGGTTTCAAAGAATTCTGATACAGAATAAGCTGACCCGCGAACCACCTTAAAGCAGGTTGAAAGTAAAGTAAAAATCTAGTTTTTATTTGGCTTTAACCCTTTCCCCCATAGAAGCCCCTTTTAGCGAATATGAATATATATCATAGAGAATATTTTCTACATTCTAGGACATGAAAGCTTAAAGCAGGCTGAAAGTAAAGCAGAATGTGCCTTTAAGTGATCACCTATTTTCAATACTAGAAACAGGCTATGGGGTAATGGGTTAAAGCTGGTTGAAAGTAAAGTCAAAATCTAGTTTTTCATTTGGCTTTAAACAGCCAATGGCTTAAAGTCAGCTGGATATGTATGCCAATTTACACTTTTGGCATTGTGAAGGAAAAGGTTCTAGAACATTGCAAACACGGTTCATCCAGATCTACTGGCACAATCATTTGATAAGGGTTTTCACTGTTGGCTGTTTTCAACAACAAGACTGATACAGTAAAACCACTCTAATCTGGCTCCGAGGTTGTAACACGTTTTAGTTGAGTCTGAGTGTGTTCCCAAGCATTTGATTGGGTCAGATTTGAGTTTAGGCTTACGAATTTAGACTCAAGTCAAAAGCTTTATAACCTTGGAGCCTGGACTCTCTTTGGAAAAGGGTAGAGTACAAAAGACAGGTGACTACTTAAGGCAGGCTGAAAGTAAGGCAGAAAGCCCCCAAAGACTGCGTTAAGCTGCCACCTGTTACCAAAACGTTTTGAGACTCATAAAAATATTTTTATTTGTGTCTAGGCTAGAAAAATCATACTATTAAGTTCAGTTTAGCAGCTGGTCTGGGCATGCATTGTTGTCAATGTACAGGTTTTTGTTGTAGATCATAGAAGTTGACTAAAATATGTTCACGTTTTCAAAGCTTCAGATAAGGCGCGGAATTTCAAAAAGTAAAATCTTTATTTCTGAATTAAACCCTATGGTGTCGCTACTAATTAGGAAGAGACAATTCTAATGAGTAGAAAAACCATAGGATTTGGTGCTGAAATGAGTGAGAAAATGTTGGATCAGCTCAATTTATGCCCTCTTATCTGAAGCCCTGAAACCCTTTTTGTCTTAGCTCATAGAAGTTAACCCATTACGCCATAGCCTGTTTCTAGTTTTGCAGACATGTGACCACTTAAAACAGGTTGAAAGTAAAGGCTGTTTTAAGCTACTATCTGCTAGGATATAGAAAATATTTCTTATCATACTTATTCATGTCTGTATAAATAAGAACTATTTTCATCAGTGAAGCAATAGATTAGAGGCATAAAAGGGCTTATTTATGAGGTAATGGGTTAACTAAATTATGTTCACATTTAGGCATGGCAGTAAGAACTGTACAAACTCCTCCCTAGTACCCCTACTTGAAAGACAAAGCTCTAGATAAGGAGAGGATTTCCAAGTTAAAATCTTCTCCCCTTTTATGCTACACTGAAGAAGATGTTATTCTTTCCCATTTATACGCATATTTATGTAAATAAATTTAAAGGTGGTTTTTTTTTACAATTTTGACTAATTGTTTTGAATGGCAAACAGTTTGGAGCCTGGTCAGACACCGGGTAACCTGGCGACTGATCAGGCTCCAAACTGTTTGCAATGGAAATAAAAGTTTTATTATAAACACCTTTATTTGGAAAGAATAACGTCTTCTCCGCTGTTTGTTTTGACTTCTAATTAGAAAAGCCTCTTCAAAACTTAATTCTAATTAGTAGGCACACCATAGGGTTTGGTGTGAAGAGCTGTCATTCATGATTTTAAAGTTAGATTGTACTTTAAAGCAGATTAAAAGTAAAGCAGAAAGCTTTGCTGCTTTGCTTTTATATTGCTTTAACTCATTGCTCCATGAATATGCCTTTTATGGCCTCTAATTATTTCTACACAAATGAAAGAAGTCCCTATCTAGAGAGCGTTTAAGATAAAACACAGAAGACATTTTTAGTGTCTCTCCAGTTTTTTAGGCTTTAAGCAGGTTGAAAGTAAAGCAGAATAATCATTTTGCTATACTTTCAAGCTGCTGTAAAGTTGTCACCTGTTTTCAAAAACTAGAAACAGGCAAAGGAGAAGTGGGTTTAAAAACCATCTGCCTAGAATTCTTTCAAGTACTGCGTAACTTTGATATCTCGAACTCACTTAATTCGAATTATCCGATTTGTCGACACATGATTTGCATTATTTTATGCTGGGTTAAGTCTAACATACCTGTATTTCAAAGTTAAAACGTGGCTTAGCCACGTTTTAACTTTGAAAAACGGGTATGTTTGACCTAACCGGGTTCGAGATATCGAAGTTCAACTGTAGCTGCAGTGGCATGGATTTTATGTACAGTCGAACTTTTTATGTATGTAGATTTTTCACTTTCATTGAGAATGGTTGTTATTTATTTAATACTATTGACATTCTTATCGAGCAATTTCATGAAGAAAAGTGCCTAAGGCCATTGTAAAGTGTAGAGCAAGATCATTGACATCACCTGATGTACACTGTTAACTCTCTCAACACCATGGACCTGTTTAAAATATACTCATTACATACATCTGCACTGTTTGCTATTTAGACCAGTATTTATTAAACTACCCAGAATTCCAAGAAGATTGATTCATGTTTTTGGTATCTCAAAGGATCCACAAGGGAAACCTAATAACCCTTAGTGTTAAAAGAGTTAAACTGTCTCAGACATAGATTGGGTGTCAGTTTGACATTGTAATACAGATTCTTGAACAGTGTCTGCTTTCTTTGCAATGATAAATTAAGAGCTCCGGGTAAGGGGAGTATTCACAATGCTCAAATCCTTATGTTGACACAAACCTTATGGTGTGGTTACTCTTCGGAATTGTCACAAACACACCATAGGGTTTGACATGAACACTTTCAACCCTAGCGACATGTGTACTCATCATTTCCAAACAGTGTACCTGTGAAGAATACATTTGTCCTATACAAACAGTGTAGACCCTGATCAGAGGGCTCCTACAGGAGCCATCTGATCAGGGTCTGCACTGTTTGTCATTTTGCAATATTGATAAAAATCAACGAAAGCAGTCAAAATTGAACTGAAAATTATTTGAAATTGAAATTTTCCGTTTAAAGTTTAATGGATGATTTAGTTAAGATGAAGATGTAGGCAACATTAAGTTGACTCCCTTTTACCTAGAGCCCTGAATGGCCATGGGTCTTTTGTTTGTGATCTGGCTCAGTTGTAGCAAAAGTTGCTAATGTTGTTGTTGTTGTTTTTTGTCCTTATCTAGCAGAATACAGAGGTATTTGCCTTGCACCTGCTTAACTCCTCAACTCATCATTGAACCCTGAAACTTCGAATGGACAATTATAGTTACCAGTATATATTGCAGATCATAACTGTCTAGAATGCTATTTTAGGGCTGCCATTTCTCCGGATTTTTCAGAAATCTTCGGAATTTTATCTTTGCAGATGGAAGCTTAAAACAGGCTTAAAGTAAAGCAGAATGTGCCTTAAGGCACATTCTGCTTTACTTTCAACCTGTTTTAATTAAAAGTAATCTCACAGGGTCTGAAAAATAGAAAATTTGGAAAACTTAGGATATTTCATTATCAACTTATACTTATGACAGCCCAGCTAAGTATCCATTACAATGTCTGAAATTGATTAACAGAATTTTTTTCATTGAAGTTGGCACAGAAATGGCTAACCTTTACAGTTCAATCAGGCTCAAGATAAGGAGAGTATTCCTAAATCTAAAATATTTACTTGTGCATTAAACCTTATTGTGTTCCTACTCATTAATTCGAGATGATTTTGATGAGTAGTAACACCATAAGATTTGGAACTGACATAAGAAAGAAAATGTTGGATTTGTTCAGTTGACTTCCTCTTATCTGGAGCGAATGAAAAAGTATGGAAATTTCAATGACAGATTATTATTTATTGCACGTCAAAAACAATGCAGAAAGCTCTCTTTGGAGCTTTTTGAATTTCTTTTCTCCTGCATTAGACTGATACCCAATTTTCAGTCTGTCAACTAACCCTTTTTTCTGCTGAATATTCGTTGATGTGTATAAAATTCTGCTGACTATGAATATTTTTCACCTCAACTATTGGCTTATAAAATAGCAGGGCTGCCATAAGTTGACATGAAAAATCCTAAGATTTCCTAATTTGCATTTTTCAAGTGCAATTTTACAAATCGTACCTTTACCCAAACGCCTGTTTCTAATTTTGTTGACTCGTGGCTACTTAAAGCAGGCTGGAAGTAAAGCAGAATGCGCCTTAAGGCGCATTCTGCTTTACTTTCAGCCTGCTTTAAGCTATCATGTACAAGAAAAAAATCATAAGATTTAGGAATAATCTGTAGAAAATGGCAGCCCTGTAAAATAACAGGGGAAAAATGCACTCTTTTCATACAAATACTGTAATAAAACTCTTCAACCTTTTACTCCATATAAATAAGTATTATTGTAAACCTTTAATTTAATACTCCACTTAAGAAAATAGCTCCATGTTACACAGTTTTGAATATGCACCACAAGATATTGTTTCCACATCCTAGGAGATGGTAGCTTTAAGCAGGCTGAAAGTAAAGAAGAATGCATCTTATTGTGCATTTTGCTTTAATTTCAACCTGGTTTAAGTGGTCACTTGTCTTCAAAATTAGAAACAGTCTAAGGGGTAATGGATCAATCTGACTCAATCAGAAAGCAATTTCAAGAGCTCTCGGGTCTACTTAGTTTTCATAAATCATCAATATATACTATCAATATGAAAGGGATTATAGTGTAAAACTATGACAAATTTGAAATCAAGACTCATTCTGCTTTACTTTTAACCTGCTTTAATTGGTTACCTGTTTTTCAAAACTAGAAACATTTCTATGGGCTAATGGGTTAAGCAGTTTATCAACAGAAATGGAACAGACAGTCTTAAAGAAGTATGTTTGTATCAGCTTATTGCAGAATTGTAAAAACTCAGAATTTCCTATTTGGAGCTTTCTCCATTACTTTTGTTATGCAATAAGAATTCAAATTGTTTACACTGTGACACTAAATAGGTCATACAGCACCAAAGAATATCAAAGTTAATATATTAAGCTCTATCATCATGAAGCAGGTGTTTTGTCACTTGAGATTTCCATGCTTTTTCTCCATACATGAACTAGCTTAAATAGTATTAATATTAACCTTTAATAGGTAGGAGGAAATGAGCACATGTATAATTAATTCTTTGTTTGCAAACAGTGTAGACCCAGATCAGGGTCAACATTGTTTGCCTTTAATTTATAGTATGTTTAACTCATTACCCCATAGTCTGTTTCTAGTTTTGATGATTATGTGACCACTTAAAGCAGGTTGAAAGTAAAGCAGAATGCGCCTTAAGGCGCATTCTGCTTTACTTTCAGCCTGCTTTAAAGCTATATCTGCTAGAATATAGAATACACCATTTTACGCCTTTAATTTATTTCTCCACTGAAGAAAATAGTTCCAATTTACATAATCATGAATATGTACTACAAGAAATATTTTCTATATCCTAGCAGGTGGTAGCTTAAAACAGGCTGAATGTAAAGCAGAATGCGCCTTAAGGTGCTTTCTGTTTAACCCTTAACCTGCTTTAAGTCATCATATGTCTTCATAACAAATAGCAGGTTATGGGGTAATCTGTTAACTCTTTCCTCCCTGAAACTTTAAATGGGCAATTCCAGTTTCCATTTTTGTCTAGTCCATTTCTGACTTTTAAGGGTTGTTTTTGTCAATGTTTGGCATTATGACAACAGTGAAGACCCTGATCAGAGGGCTCCTTTCGGAGCCATCTGATCTGGGTCTTCACTGTTTGCACAGGACAAGTGTACAATTAACATGTACACTGTTTGAAAAGGACACCTATATGCGGGACTAGGGTTCAAAGGGTTAACCTGACATCCTCTGAAGATGTTATCTTGTCATGACAAATTTAAGGAGCAAAAGCATGAGTTAGGTATCCTTTGTCTGTTTGTTCCTGCATCCTGACAGGAGGATAAAGTAAATTGAAAGTAAAGCAGGAGGTTCCTGATTCCTGAGGGAGAAAAACTTCTGTTATATTTTCAGCCTGCTTTAACCCACTACCCTGTTTCTGGTTTTAAAGACAGGTGACCACTTAAAGTGGTAGAAAGTAAGTCAGAATGCATCTAAATGTGCATTCTCCTTTAGTTCAGCCTGCTGTAAGCTACCATCTGCTAGGATATAGAAAATATTTTTTATGGTGCATATCAATGATTGTATAAATTGAAACTTTTTTGCTCAGCGGAGGTAAAATTAAAGGCATAAAAAGGCATAATTTATGGATAAATGGTATTGGGTTATGCAACAACATGTCTTTGATATTGAAAACAAGTTTGGGATAAGAAATAAAAAAAACAAACAAGAGTTGGGTGGCATGTTTAACATGTATGGAAGCTGCCTCTGTATTGTCAGAGTAACTTTAACACATTCAACCCTTGTATACTTGTCATTTACAAACAGTGTACCTGTGAGGATTACACTTGTCCTGTGCAAACAGTGTAGACCCTGATCAGAGAGCTCCTTAAGGAGCTCTCTGATCAGGGTCTACACTGTTTGTCATTTTCAAATAAATTGTTAGAATCAACCATAAATAGTCATAAATGGACTAGACTTACAGTCGAACTTTGATACCTCGAACTCACTTAACTCGAATTATCCGATATTTGTAAACATGAATTTGCTTTATTTCAAGCTTGGTTTAGGTGAAAATACCCATGTTTCAAAGTTAAAACGCGGCTGAGCAGCGTTTTAACTTTGAAATACGGGTATGTTTGACTTAACCGAGTTCGAGATATCGAAGTTTGGCTGTATTTTGAAATTGAAATTGTCCATTAAAAGTTTCAGAGATGATTGAGTTGAACGCTGGAAGGTTTTGGGCTGTAGGCAGTTCTCTGCTCATCATTAATGCATGCTGATCATTAACACATGCCTGTTATTATTGAATGTGTAATTATAATGGAATGCAGTATACATCATGAACATCGATAACAGTGTAGACCCAGACGGATTTACTTCAGGGAAAAACCCTCTGTGAAAACCACTGAAAAGTGTACTAATTGATAGTTAAAAGAGGTGACAGCTTAAAGTCTGTTGAGAGTAAAGCAGAAAGCTCCTATTGAAGACATAGCTGTAGTTGTTTAAAACAGACTGAAAGAAAAGCAGAATGCTCCTGTCATGGTATATATTTGAAGGTTTAGTTTGTATTATTTTTCTTCAGTAGAGGAATAAATTAAATTGTACAAAGGCGTATTTATGGGGTAGTGGGTTAATTGGATATGACATTTCTGGTGGAGATCTAGGTCTACATTGTTTTTGATGTTCAAGAGTCTTGGTTCGCTTGCTGATGTCATGTACATTATCGATGAGATGGTGGAATGCTGTATGCAATATACATGTATAATGTGTTGTTTACTTGGAATAACAAACTAACAGCATGCTAATATTAGTGTGGAAGTCAAAGTAATCCATATTTCATATTCAGAACTTTCAAGCTAAGGGCTACTTACCTTAGTGTATGAATACTTCACAGATATTAAACCTTTACCGTGTAGCCTGTTTCTAGTTTTTAGCTCACCTGAGCTAGCTCAGGGTGAGCTTTTGCAATCCTTGAATGTCCGTCGTGCGTCGTCAACAATTTTAGTGTTTACACTCTAGAGGCCACAATATTTATCCAATCTTTCTCAAACTTGCTCAGATTGTATATTACCATAAGAGGTCGGATGAGTTCGAATATGGTTGAAATCGGACTAATAGGTCAGGAGTTATCTACCTTTGAATTGCTGAAAATGCCATACTTAACAGTGTTTTTAAACGCTAGAGGCCACAATATTTATTCAATCTTTCTCAGACTTAAAATAAATGCTCAGCTTGTATATTACCATAAGAGTTCGGATGAGTTCAATTATGGTTTAAAATCGGACCAATAGGTCAGGAGAATTATACCTTTGAATTGCTGAAAATGCCATATTTAACAGTGTTTACACTCTAGAGGCCACAATATTTATCCATTCTTTCTTTAACTTGCCTAGATTGTAGAAGAAGAAGAAGAAGAAAAATCTTTTATTTCCATGCCCGGTTACACTTGGTAACAACAGGGCTCTATATAGCCCAGTATTTACATTTCATGGGTATGTATATTACCATAAGAGCTCGAGATCGGACTAATAGATCAAGAGTTATATACCTTTAAATTGCTGAAAATGCCATATTTAAGGGTGTTTATACTCTACAGGACACAATTTTAATCCAATCTATCTAAAACTTGCTCAGATAGTGTATGACTATAAGAGTTTGGATGAGTTTGATTATGGTTGAAATCAGACTAATAGATCAAGAGTTATCTACCTTTGAATTGCTGAAAATGCCATATTTAAGGGTGTTTACACTCTACAGGCCACAATTTTAATCCAATCTATCTAAAACTTACTCAGACGGTGTATGACCATAAGAGTTTGGATGAGTTTGATTATGGCTGAAATCCAACAAATAGGTCAGGAGTTATCTACCTTTGAATTGCTGAAAATGCCATATTTAACGGTGTTTACACTCTAGCGCCCACAATTTTTATCCAGTCTTTTTCAAACTTCCTCAGATTGTATATTACCATAAGAGTTCGAATAAGTGTGATTATGGTTGTAATCAGACCGATAAGTCAAGAGTTATCTGCCCTTGAATAACTGAAAATACCATTGCTAACAGCGTAAACACTCTTGCAACTACAGTTTTCAATGGATTTTTATTATACTTGCACACAAAGTTCTCGAAGCAGTGCAATTATTGTTGAAATCTAATCATAGTGGCAAATAGTTATCTTTATATACATGTACTTTGAAATGCTAGAAAAGACATCATTTCAGTATTGTTTATGCTCTAGTTATCAGCACTTGATGTACTCTACTATATTAGAATTATGAGATTGTATTCCAAAATTGTTTACTTGCTATACTACAAATTTGAATGGATTTAGATTAAAATGGGTGAAACAGAAAGGTAAAACTATCAGGCTTCAGTACAACAGGTGAGCGATATCAAGGCCTTCAGGTCCTCTTGTTAAAATAGACCTCTACTTAATGCAGGTTGAAAGTTGAGCAGAATGTGCCTCAAGGCACATTCTGCTTTACTTTCAACCTGCTTTAAGCTACCCTCTTGCTAGAATATAAACAATATTTCTTATGGTTCATAAAATGGGAACTGATATCTTCAGTGGAAGAATAAATTGAATGTGCTTAAAGGTGCTTCTATGGGGGGAAAGGGTTAAAAAGCATACTAGTATTTATGGAATAATAGGGTAAAATGTTTTAGGACCCCTAGAGAATCGGTGTAAACTGATCACCTATCAGAAAATTGAAGGGTTCATTCAAGTGAACATAGTAAGTAGACTGAATAATTGCATGCAGGGTCATGTTTGTCATCTGCAACAATTGTCGTCTGCCCCTGTTCTAAAAATAGAATTTTCAAAATTTCCTCTCAAAACAGGATCAGAGTGTCAAACAGTTTGGAGCCTGCATTATGCGGCGTCTCATCTGGATCAAAACTGTTTGCAAAGGTAAACAATGTGGAACATATCCACAGCTAGCATGATAAGAGTTTAACCCTAGTCCTGCATATTGGCGTCCTTGTCAAACAGTGTACATATGAATAGTACATTTGTCCTGTGCAAACAGAGGGCTCCAAATCAGGGTCTTCACTGTTTGTCATAATGACAAACATTGAAAAAACACACCTTATAAGTCAGAAATGGGATATACTAAAAATGGAAGCTGGAATTGTTCATTTAAAGTTTCTGTGAGGAAAAGGTTAAAGCATTGATTTTGTTTGACCTTTCTGTACACTGTATTTAGTGAGGATTTGATATCCTTTTATGTGACTTATACATTAAATAGGGATCATTTAGGACAGGTTATATATATTGCTTAACCCATATTCCATGGCCTGTTTCTAGTTTT
This sequence comes from Gari tellinella, assembly GCA_922989275.2. Taxonomy (NCBI): domain Eukaryota; kingdom Metazoa; phylum Mollusca; class Bivalvia; order Cardiida; family Psammobiidae; genus Gari; species Gari tellinella. The sequence goes on from OV277866.1 coordinate 57,883,104, forward strand.
AAAAACATGTGACACCACTTAAAGCAGGTTGAAAGTAAAGCAGAATGCTTCTTAAGAGACATTCTATTTTACTTTTAGCCAGCTTTAAGCTACCATCTGTTGGGATATAGGAAATATTTCATATGGTGCATATTCATGACTGTAAAAAGAAAATCAGTATATTCTTCAGTGGAGGAAGAAAAAAAAGGTTTTCATGAAATTGCATGAGCTTTCTGCTTGACTGTTGTCCTTTAGAAGCAGTCACATGTTTTTAAAAAGGGCCATTCATTATAATTATATAAGCCTCAATGTTATTTTTTCTGCTGCAAACAAATTTCTCAAATTTACATGCACATTGAAATGACCTTTTTTGCCATTAAAAACACATATTAACCCTTATCCAGCTGAGTATACATTATAGACCACACCCACATGAACTGTTACCAGGAAAGATGGAGAGACTCATTTAGACAGATCCTATATGAAAATAGACCCTAATCAAACAGCTCTTTAGAAGTTCTCTGATCTGGGTATACACTGTTTCAAAAACAAATGTTATTAGTAGGAGAAGGGTTAACCCATTACCCCATAAATACGCCTTTTAACGCCTTTAATTAATTCCTCTACTGAAGAAAATAGTTCCAATTTATACTGTCACAAATAAAAATCATAAAAAAATATTTTCTATATTCTGGCAGATAAAAGTTAAAGCAGGCTGAAAGTAAAGCAGAATGTGCCTTAAGGCACATTCTGCTTTACTTTCAACCTGCATTAAGTGGTGACATATCTTCAGAAGTAGAAACAGGCTATGGGTTAAAGGGTTACACAATGAAAAGACACTTTATGATCAGGAATTGCAGTTTGTCATACTGTAACCTATAACCCCACAGCCTGTTTCTAGTTTTAAAGACAGGTGACCACTTAAAGCAGGTGGAAAATGATGCATAATGTGCCTGCTTTAAGCCACCATCTGCTACGATAAAGAAAATATTTCTAATGGTGTATTTTCATGGCTGTATAAGTTCGAAATTTGATCTTCAGTGGAGAAATAAATTAAAAGCATAAAAAAGCATAATATCTATGGAGTAATGGGTTAAATAGTTTGTGAGCAAGCCCATTGAGAGTCTTTGTAAACCAGTCATTAAGCAGAAAATTGCTAAAAAAAATCAGCAATGCAAAGATAACACAATATTGTTTCAACTTTTGTAAGGGTTTGATGGAATACTTGTTAGAATTAAGTACTTTGTACCAGGTTAAGCCTTTCAATCCTAAATAAATATCTCTTGTGGGTATTTATTATCCTTTTGGACTCTTCTAGGACAGGCATTTTGAACCAGTCTACTGTTGCATTTTTTATATGCCAACAAAAAGCAATGAAAATATCAAACGGTGTAGCTCCTGATCAGAGGGCTCCTATAGGAGCCCTCTGATCAGGGTCTACACTGTTTGCATATGTAATCAGTAATCTCTACATAGGGTTTTAGGGTTGAAAAGGTTAAGCCTGTACTCTGTAACAAAATCAATATTAGAGATGAATGGACATGGCAAAGTAATAATGGGAAAACATGATACACAACGCAATTAACTCTTTCAACTCATTCACCCCTGAAACAATTGACAATTCCAATTTCAAAATATATCTAGTCCATTATTGACTATTTAGGGTTGATTATAATATACTTCTAAATGGCAAACAGTGTAGACCCTGATCAGAGGGCTCCTAAGGAGCCCTCTGATCAGGGTATACACTGTTTGCATGGGATAAGTGTAATCCTCACAGGTACATTGATTTAAATGACAAGTATACAGGTTGCTAGGGTTGATTGTGTGAACACCATATAACTGTTTAAAATATGCTCTTTACATTTGCAAACAGTGCAGACACAGATCAGGGTCAACACTGTTTTTTAGCTCACCTGAGCCTCAGGATGAGCTATTGTGATACCATTCCGTCCGGTGTCTGGCGTCCGTCGTACGTTCACATTTTCAAACATCTCCTCAGAAACCACTGACCTGATTTCAACCAAACTTTGTCAGAAGCATCAGTGGCAAGGGGGAACGAAATCTTGTTCAAACTTTTTGGCTAGAGTTATTCCCCTTGCTGTGGGACCAGATTTTCTAACATGACCGTATAGACAACTTTTAATGGGCCCAGACCTTTGATATTTGGTATGTGTCATTACCTAATGATCTTCTAGCAAGATTGTTCAAATGTTGACCCTGGGGCCAAAATTCTTCTTCTCTGAAACTGTATGGCCAGCCTAGATCATTAATATTTGGCATGTAGCTTTGTCTTATGGTCCTCTACCAAGATTGCTCAAATTATGACCCCGGGTCAAAATTGGCCACGCCCCGGGGCTTATCAGTTTTACATAGACTTATAAAGGAAAACCTTTAAAAATCATCTTCTCTGAAACTGTAAGACCAAGATATTTAATATTTGGCACAAAGCTTTGCCTTGTGGTCCTCTACCAAGATTGTTCCAAATTATGACCCCCCGGGCCGAAAATGGCCCCGCCCTTGGGCTTATTAGTTTTTCATAGGAAAACCTTTAAAAATCTTCTTCTCTGAAACTGTATGGCCTAGATCATTAATATTTGACATGTAGCTTTGTCTTATGGTTCTCTACCAAGATTGTTCAAACTATGACCCCCAGGTCAAAATTGGACCCGCCCCGGGGCTTATCAGTTTTACATAGACTTATATAGGAAAACCTTTAAAAATCTTCTTCTCTGAAACTATAAGGCCAAGATCTTTAATATTTGGCACATAGCTTTGCCTTGTGGTCCTTTACCACGATTTTTCAAATTATGGCCCCCAGGCCAAAAATGGCCCCGTCCTTGGGGTTATTAGTATTTCATAGGAAAACCTTTAAAAATCTTCTTCTCTGAAACCATAAGGCCCAGATCATTTATATTTGACATGTAGCTTTGCCCTATGGTCTTCTACCAAGATTGTTCAACTTATGACCCCTGGATCAAATTTTGCCCTGCCCTGGGGCTTATCAGTTTTACATAGACTTATATAGGAAAACCTTTAAAAATCTTCTCTAAAACTGTAAGGCCCAGATCTTTAATATTTGACATATACGTAGCTTTGCTATGTGGTTCTCTACCAGGTGTGTTCAAATAATGACCCCCTGACTAAAATTGGCCCCGCCCTGGGCTTGTCAGGGTTTTTTTTTTACGGGAAAACCTTTAAAAATCTTCTTCTCTTAAACCGTAAGGCCCAGATCATCAATATCTGAGATGAAGCTTCGCAATGTGGTCCTCTACCGAAATCAAATTATGACACCTGGGTCATAGCTATATCAAAATGTTGTCTTGCCCAGTCAGCTTCTAATGTTCTCAGGTGAGCGAAATGTGGCCCTCTGGGCCTCTTGTTACTCATTTTGAGCAGAATTTATTAAACTATCCAGAATCCTAAGTAGACTGGTTCATATTTTAGTAACTAAAATGATCCACAAGGGAATATAATAACCCACAATAGTTACTTAGTGTTGTAAGGGTTAAAACTTAAAAGCAAAGTAAAATCATACAAATTTAAATAAAATCAGAGACTTTGGCTGAAGGGATAGGCATGTAGCTACCTATACGCTGGTACGCCTGGGAAGCCACATTATTTGGCTAACATAATTTTGCAAACAGTTTGGATCCAGATCAGAAGCCCCGTTACATGGCGTCTGGTCTTAATCCAAACTGTTTGTCACTTATTTTCAGTTTACAAAAGCAAATAAAAACTTATTTTGACTTTTTGGCAGACGATATATTTGAAGTCGACGGCAATTCAGGATAAGGATTAAGGAACCGTCAATAACCATAAATTCTGAAAGTTTTATTCAATTCATATGGCTAATTATAGCCTTAACCTATTACCCCATAGCTTGTTTCTAGTTTTGAAAATAGATGACCACTTATAGCAGGTTGAAAGTAAAGCAGAATGCTCCATAAGGCACATTCTGCTTTACTTTCAGCCTGCTTTAAGCTACCATCTTCTAGAGTACAGAAAACATTTCCTAAGGGATATATTTGTGACTGAATCAACTGGAACTATTTTCTTCAGTGGAGGAATAAATTAAAGGCGTAAAAAGGTGTATTTATGGGGTAATGGGTTAACTACAATATTTGTTCTGTAAAGGGCTTAGTTCTGCCCCATAAGGCCCTGGACCAGCTAGGAACCTGCGGTCCTGACACCACTCTCTGCGGTCCTGACACCCCTCTCTGCGAATCAACTTTATTTACACATTTTCTACGCGCCTGAGGGGTATGTGGTGATTGGGTATGACACTGATCTTCTCTTACTTTCAGCATTGACAACAGCCTGATGAGTAACATCCAGAAGCTGTTCTCAGAGAAAATTGAAATCTTCAGCCCTGTGGAATTCTCCAAAGTGTCTGTCTTGACCGGCATTGTCAAAATCAGCTTGAAGGTGGGTAGAACTTGTCTCGCCTGAAAGACAGAATGAGAGGGAGACATAACCATTTCAATACCATGGACCTGTTTGAAACATACTCATTACTTTTGCAAACAGTGTAAACCCAGATCAGAGGGCTCCTATTGGAGCCCTCTGATCAAGGTCTACACTGTTTGCTTATTAGAACAGTATTAATTAAGCTACCCGCAATTCCAAGTAGACTGGTTCCCATTTTGGCAACTAAAAAGATCCAGAAAGGAACCTGATAACCCACAAGAAATACGTAGTTTTAAAAAAGTTACAATTTTGCTTCCCCATTAATGATGGCACATTCTGCTTTACTTTTAACCTACTTTAACCCTTTGAACCCATGTCCCGCATATAGGCGTCTTTTTCAAACAGTGAACATGTCAATAGTACACTTGTCCTATGAAAACAGTGACGACCCTGATCAGAGGGCTCCTAGGAGCCCTCTGATCAGGGTCTTTACTGTTTGTCATAATGCCAAACATTGACAAAAACAACCCTTAAAAGTCAGAAATTGACTATACTAAAAGGGAAAATGGAATTGTTCATTTAAAGTTTCAGGGAGGAAAGAGTTAAGAGGTCCACCAGTTTTCACAACTAAAAACAGGCTATAGGGTAAAGGGTTCACTTATTGAAAGCTAGTGAAAAGAATACTGGTTGTCTACAAACAGTGTACCAGTGAAGAGTAAGGAGCCCTCTGATTACGGTTTACACTGTTTGCCTAGGAGAAGAGTAATCCTCACAGTTTCACTTTTTTGTAAATAACGAGTAAACTCGTCGCTAGGGTTGAATTTGTTAATGGATGTTTTCTGTACTATGGCATGTGGATTGTTGTTTGTTTCAGACTTTTATGGAGTGTGTAAGACTAAGAACGTTTGGTCGCTACGGGTTACAGCAGATTCAGGTCGACACCCACTACTTACAGTTGTATCTATGGCGATTTGTGTCGGATGAAAAGTGAGTGACAATGTAGTCAATTTATTACAGTAAAAGCCGTAAGCTGTGGCAGGGCTCCAGACAAGAGGGAGTAAACTTAACGAATCTACCATTTTACACTTATTTTAGCACCAAATCCTATGGTTCCAGATAAGGGGGGGGGGGGGGGGGTATTTAAAAAAAAAAATGCTTTATTTAATAATTTATGCTTGAAACCCTATGGTATCATCGGATTTTGATGCTTAAATAAGGGAGTAAATGTTGGATTTGTGCAGTTTACTCCCTTTTATCTGGAGCCCTGATTATGTTTGAGTGTGACCTTACTCTTCACCAGCTATTGGCATAAATTGATGCATTTTGAAAACAGTGTAGATCCTGATCAGTCAGCTCCTGAAGGGACCATAGGAACTGATTCGAGACATAATGTCAATATCTGGTACTCCACTTAACATCGTTCATGAATGCCTTAACTTGCAGTGATATCCCTTTCCCCGATGAAAGCATGCACTGAAGAAAATAGTTTCAATTTGTACAGTCATGAGCATGTTCCATAAGAAATATTTTCCATATCCTAGCAGATGCTAGCTTAAAGCATGCTGAAAGTAAAGCAGAATGTGCCATAAGGCACATTCTGCTTTACTTTCAAGCTGCTTTGAGTAATACTAGAAACAGGCTATGGTTTAATTGCCAGTGACAAGCCAGCTGACTGAGGAAGCCTTAAGTACTCTGGTTAAAGCTCCCAGATAATTATAGCTGTTTTGTTAGCTCACCTGAGCACAAAGTGCTCAAGGTGAGCTATTGTGATTGGTCGCCGTCTGTCATACGTCGGTGTTGGTGTCGGTGTTGGTGTCGGTGTCGTCCGTTCACAATTTGTTTCAAACAACTTCTTCTCTGAAACCAATGGCCCAATTTTAACCAAACTTGGTCAAATACATACTGTAGTTGTGAGCTTTAAAAATTGTTAAAAAAAAAGTGGGTGGGGCAATCGGTCTTGTTGCCATGGCAACCATGCACAATATCTTAAAATATCTTCTCCTCAAGAATGACTGGTCCGATTTCAATTTGGTTTTCACCAAAATGTTTCTCAATTAATATACTTTCAAAATTGTTCAAAGAATTTTGATCCTTCAAAAAACATGGCCGCCAGAGGGCGTGGTCAATTTCCGTACTTACATCATCAGTTTTACATAGACTTATATAGGAAAACCTTTAAAATCTTCTTCTCTGAAACCATAAGGCCCAGACCTTTTATATTTGGCATCTAGATTTGCCTTATGGTCCTCTACGAAAAATGTTCAAATCATGACCCCTGTGTCAAAAATGGACCGGCCCGGGGCTTATCATTTTTACATAGACTTATATAGGAAAACCTTTAAAAATCTTCTTCTCTGAAACCATAAGGTCCAGACCTTTTATATTTTGCATCTATCTTTACCTTATGGTCCTCTACCAAAATTGTTCAAATCATGACCCCGTGTGAAAAATGGACCCGCCCGGGGCTTATCAGTTTTACATAGACTTATATAGGAAAACCTTTAAAAATCTTCTTCTCTGAAACCGTAAGGCCTAGACCTTTTATATTTGGCATCTAGCTTTGCCTTATGGTCCTCTACCAAAATTGTTCAAATCATGTCCCCATGGTCAAAAATGGCCCTGCCCCGGGGCTTATCAGTTTTTCATAGACTTATGATGGAATTTTTTAAAACACAATTGCTTCTCTGAAACCATTGTCAGAATTCAATAATATTTTGAATGAATATTGTTTAAGTGACCCTTTATTAGCACTATTTATATCATTGCCATATTTTCCCATTTTGCTCATATAGTTATAATGACAAACAGATTCCGAATTACTTCTTCATGCAACAGTCCACATACATGCAATGACAAACTTCATTTTGCATTGAGTAAAATATAACACAATAGTCCTCAGGTGAGCGATTTAGGGCCGCATGCGGCTCTTGTTTGATATTTGTACATGAAGTTGAAAAGTTCAGTGTCTAAAAGAAATTGAAAGAATCTATTGTCTTTGTATAATAAATCTGCTTGTACTCTGATGCTCTGATGAGAGAAACTATCATGTGACACACTAATTGGGTCTTACCAATGAAAAGTTATTTTGGATGTAGCTACAGTAAAACCGGTATAAAGCGACCATTGAATGAAAATGCATCATTAATTTTAAATACAAGTGGCAGCTTAATGCAGTGTAAAGGTCATGCAGATGACTTGATCTGCATTAAGCTGCCACCTGTCAATAAAACAACAAATACATCGTCTTTCTAGTGGCCTCTTAACCCATTACCCCATAGCCTGTTTCTAGTTTGGAAGATAGATGACCACTTGAAGCAGGTTGAAAGTAAAGCAAAATGCACCTTGACCCATTATAATTACCCCATAGTATGTTTCTAGTTTTGAAAACCGGTGACATCTTAAAGCAGGTTGAAAGTAAAACAGAATGTGCCTTAAGGCACATTCTGATTTATGTTCAGCCTGCTTTAAGCAATCATTTGCTAGAATATAGAAAATAGTTCTTATTATACATTTACATAACTGTATAAATTGGAACTATTTTCCTCAGATGAGAAATAATTTAAAGATGTAAAAGAAGCGTATTTATGCGATAATGGGTTAAGCCTGCTTTACACTACAATCAGCTTTGATAGAGATTTTTTTAAATGCTACATGATGGTATAAAATGGAACTATTAAATGCACTTAACCCTTTACCCCATAGCCTGTTTTAGGTTTTGAAAAAAGGTGGCCACTAAAGCAGGTTGAAAGTAAAGCAGAATGCGCCTGAGGGCGCATTCTGCTTTACTTTCAGCCTACTTTAAGCTATCATCTATCAGGATATAGAAAACATTTCTGTTGGAACATGTTTATGACTATATAAATTGGAACTATTTTCTTGTGTGGAGGAATAAATCAAATGCGCTAAAAGGCGCTTCTATCAGGTAAAGGGTTAATTAAAGGCGCTCCTTTGGGGGAAAGGGTTAACACAGTTTGACTGTATTGTCACAATGCAATTTCCACTGTTGTCCCATTTCCACTGTTGTCACTGTATTTCACCGCAGTGATTGAGCATGCATTATCTGGGCTTTGTCACCTGAATACCTGCGTCTGAAACTGTATACCATCTTAATGTTTAGAAAGCAGATTTGATTGAGGCATGCTGGTCTAATCCCAGAGGAGAGCAAAAATAGCATCAGCATTTATATAAATCATTTATCCTTATAATTCTGAATATTAACCTTATTATGTGAATTGTTCCATTTTTTAACCCTGTAGCGTGACTGTATAAAATGGAACTCTTTTCTTTCATGGAGAAATTAATTAACCCTTTAACCCATAGCCTGTTTCTTGTTTTGAAAATAGGTGACTACTCAAAGCAGGTTGAAAGTAAAGCAGAATGTGCCATATGGCGCAATATGGCGCATTCTGCTTTACTTTCAGCCTGCTTTAAGCTATTAACTGCTAGAATAAGGAAAGTATTAAATATGACACATATTCATTACAGTATATATTGGAACTATTTTATTCAGCGGATGAATAAAATGCAAGTGCTAAAAGTCGCTTCTATAAGGGAAAGAGTTAAAGGTATAAAAAGGTGTATTTCAAAGGGAAATAGGTTTGATAAAATTCCAAGTTTATGTTGAATTTTGAAATGTGTTATTTAATATAAGAATAGGCAGTACTTACACTTTAAACCATAGTCTATTTCTAGTTTTGAAATCAAATGACCACTTACAACAGGTTAAAAGTAAAGCAGAATGTGCCTGAAGGCACATTTTGCTTTACTTTCAGCCTGTTTTAAGCTACCATCTGCTAGAATATAGAGAATATTTCTTATGATACCTATTCATGAATGTATAAATTGGAACTATTTTCTTCAGTAGAGAAATAAATTCAAGGCGTTAAAAGGCGTATATATGGGGTAATGGGATGCATATATCAATGGGCCTGCATGTCAGTTTAACTAGGTTTACAAAGCATATTCTTGTTTCCTAGGCAGTAAGGGTTATTTTAATATCTAAAGTAAAATCTCTCTATTACGCTCACTAAATTGTGATAATTATTAGGTGTTTACTACATGTGAATGCTTAAAGCAAGGTGACAGTAAAACAGAAAGCTCCCTTAGGAGCTTTCTGTTTTACTGCCACCTTGCTTAAAGCTATCACCTGTCTTTTATACAATAATCTAGCCTTTGTTTTAGTTTAAATTGTGATAATTATTAAGTGTTTACTACAGGTAAATGCTTATAGGAAGATGACAGTAAAACAGAAAGCTCCCTTACTGCCACCTTGCTTTAAGCTATCACCTGTCTTTTAAACAATAGCCTAACCTTTGTTTTAGTGGTCATAATTCTGAGGCCTACGGTAACGGTATTATGGTTAGGCATAGAAATATGACCAGATACCATCAATCAAACTTTCATATTTTTTGTAGAGACAAAGCTGTGCTGATTTGAAAATTGTTTTAATTTTATAGAAATGTATAGTATGGCAGAATGCACCTAAAAGCTTTACTTTATGCCTGCTGTTGGCCACCTGGTCTGCTAGAATATAGAAACTGTTTCTTGTGATTCATATTCATAACATATTCATAACTGTAGGGCTTTTTCTTCAGAAGAGTAACTAATTAAGGTTGAGGATCCCTAATGAGATCGGGCCAACATCTATTTAAGTTCTCTATGGAGAGCAATCGTCAAATCCTGGTCAACTATTGGCCTATTCTGAACCATGCTAAAGCATGTACAGTAAAACCTCTCTATTACGGACACTAAAACGAAGGTTAATTGAGTGTATAAAGACAGGTGACAGCTTAAAGCAATGTGACAGTGAAACAGAAAGCTCTTATAGGAGCTTTCTGTTTCACTGTCACCTTGCTTTAAGCAGTTACCTGTCAGAAACACCTAATAATTAATACAATTGAGTGGTGGTAATAGAGAGGTTTTACTGTACGTAGAGTTCCAATTTTGCTTTGATCTCTTTAGAGGTTATCAACCTTAAGGATGTGGCTGTCATAGAGTGGCCAACTTACATTGTTTGACCTCTGACCTGTTGTTGTCTTATTACAGCTTGGTGCGTCTCTTACTTACAATGTTTGACCTGTTGACCTGTTGTTGTCTTGTTACAGCTTGGTGTGTCTCTTACTTACATTCTTTGACCTGTTGTTGTCTTGTTACAGCTTGGTGCGACTCTTACTTACATTGTTTGACCTTTGACCTGTTGTTGTCTTGTTACAGCTTGGTGCATCTCTTACTTACATTCTTTGACCTGTTGTTGTCTTGTTACAGCTTGGTGCGTCTCTTACTTTCAATGTTTGACCTGTTGTTGTCTTGTTACAGCTTGGTGCGTCTCTTACTTACATTCTTTGACCTTTGACCTGTTGTTGTCTTGTTACAGCTTGGTGCATCTCTTACTTACAATGTTTGACCTTTGACCTGTTGTTGTCTTGTTACAGCTTGGTGCGTCTCTTACTTACAATGTTTGACCTTTGACCTGTTGTTGTCTTGTTACAGCTTGGTGCGTCTCTTACTTACATTCTTTGACCTGTTGTTGTCTTGTTACAGCTTGGTGCGACTCTTACTTACATTCTTTGACCTTTGACCTGTTGTTGTCTTGTTACAGCTTGGTGCATCTCTTACTTACATTCTTTGACCTGTTGTTGTCTTGTTACAGCTTGGTGCGTCTCTTACTTACAATGTTTGACCTGTTGACCTGTTGTTGTCTGTTACAGCTTGGTGCGTCTCTTACTTACAATGTTTGACCTTTGACCTGTTGTTGTCTTGTTACAGCTTGGTGTGTCTCTTACTTACAATGTTTGACCTTTGACCTGTTGTTGTCTTGTTACAGCTTGGTGTGTCTCTTACTTACATTGTTTGACCTTTGACCTGTTGTTGTCTTGTTACAGCTTGGTGTGTCTCTTACTTACAATGTTTGACCTTTGACCTGTTGTTGTCTTGTTACAGCTTTGTGTGTCTCTTACTTACAATCTTTGACCTTTGACCTGTTGTTGTCCTGTTACAGCTTGGTGTGTCTCTTACTTACAATGTTTGACCTTTGACCTGTTGTTGTCTTGTTACAGCTTGGTGCGTCTCTTACTTACATTGTTTGACCTTTGACCTGTTGTTGTCTTGTTACAGCTTGGTGTGTCTCTTACTTACAATGTTTGACCTTTGACCTGTTGTTGTCTTGTTACAGCTTTGTGTGTCTCTTACTTACAATCTTTGACCTTTGACCTGTTGTTGTCTTGTTACAGCTTGGTGCGTCTCTTACTTACAATGTTTGACCTGTTGACCTGTTGTTGTCTGTTACAGCTTGGTGCGTCTCTTACTTACAATGTTTGACCTTTGACCTGTTGTTGTCTTGTTACAGCTTGGTGCGTCTCTTACTTACAATGTTTGACCTTTGACCTGTTGTTGTCTTGTTACAGTTTGGTGCGTCTCTTACTTACAATGTTTGACCTGTTGTTGTCTTGTTACAGCTTGGTGTGTCTCTTACTTACAATGTTTGACCCTTTGACCTGTTGTTGTCTTGTTACAGCTTGGTGCGTCTCTTACTTACAATGTTTGACCTTTGACCTGTTGTTGTCTTGTTACAGCTTGGTGCGTCTCTTACTTACATTGTTTGACCTGTTGTTGTCTTGTTACAGCTTGGTGCGTCTCTTACTTACAATGTTTGACCTTTGACCTGTTGTTGTCCTGTTATAGCTTGGTGCGTCTCTTACTTACAATGTTTGACCTTTGACCTGTTGTTGTCCTGTTATAGCTTGGTGCGTCTCTTACTTACAATGTTTGACCTTTGACCTGTTGTTGTCCTGTTACAGCTTGGTGTGTCTCTTACTTACAATGTTTGACCTGTTGAATTGTTGTTGTCTTGTTACAGCTTGGTGCGTCTCTTACTTACAATGTTTGACCTGTTGACCTGTTGTTGTCTTGTTACAGCTTGGTGCGTCTCTTACTTACATTGTTTAACCTTTGACCTGTTGTTGTCTTGTTACAGCTTGGTGTGTCTCTTACTTACAATGTCTGACCTTTGACCTGTTGTTGTCTTGTTACAGCTTTGTGTGTCTCTTACTTACAGTCTTTGACCTTTGACCTGTTGTTGTCATGTTACAGCTTGGTGTGTCTCTTACTTACAATGTTTGACCTGTTGAATTGTTGTTGTCTTGTTACAGCTTGGTGCGTCTCTTACTTACAATGTTTGACCTTTGACCTTATGTTGTCTTGTTACAGTTTGGTGTGTCTCTTACTTACAATGTTTGACCTTTGACCTGTTGTTGTCTTGTTACAGCTTGGAGCGTCTCTTACTTACAATGTTTGACCTTTGACCTGTTGTTGTCTTGTTACAGCTTGGTGCGTCTCTTACTTACAATGTTTGACCTTTGACCTGTTGTTGTCTTGTTACAACTTGGTGCTTCTCTTACTTACAATGTTTGACCTTTGACCTGTTGTTGTCTTGTTACAGCTTGGTGCAGGTGCTGCTGGATGAGATTGTCTGCAGTACAGTCCACAGATGTCTAGAGCCCACTATGATGGAACCAAGTGTAAGAATCACACACAGGAGATACAGTGCTCCCTTCCTATAATTGTCCTCACAAGACAGGGCTGCCATTTCTCAGGATTTTTCCTTAATCTTTAGATTTTTTACTGGTACATGGTAGCTTAAAGCAGGCTGAAAGTGAAGCAGAATGCGCCTTAAGGCGCATTCTGCTTTACTTCTAGCCTGCTTTAAGTAGTCACATGTCAAGAAAGCTAGAAACAGGCTATGTGGTAAAGGTATGATTCGTAAAATCGCACTTGAAAAATGCATATTTGGAAATCATAGGAATTTTCATGTTAACTTATGGCAGCCCTGCCAAGAATAATTCTCTCCTTACAACAATAATTGATGCTGTTCACAAAACAAGACAATTATGTCTTACCCAATCGCTACTGCAATAACATCTGCTTGAAATAGATGTCTGCAGTTTTTTCTCAAAGTGATACATGTATATTAATGAACTTTTGGACAGAAGAAATACAATGATGAGTGACAAACAGCTCAAGTCAAGATCAGATGCTGCATAACACGGCATCTGATCTGGATTCAAGCTGTTTTTAAATGTAGGCCAAGTCTTAATTTTCCTTCCCTATAACAACTCTTTCCGAACAACACACACAATCTTTGTCTCCCATTTGGTGTTATTGTAGAGAGGGAACACTAGATAAATACAAGTGTATCAACAATAAAAATATTTATTTCCACCACTTAAACAATGTTTAATACAGGTGGCAGTTTAAAATAATTATCATTAACCCATTGCCCAATAGCCTGCTTCTAATTTTGGAGACATGTTACCACTAAAATCAGGTTGAAAGTAAAGCAGAATGTGCCTTAAGGCGCATTCTGCTTTACCATCAGCTTGCTTCAAGCTACAATCTGCTAGAATATAGAAAATATTTCTTATGGTAAATGTTTACGACTGTATAAATTGAAACCATTTTCTTCAGTGGAAAAATAAATGAAAGGTGCTTCTATGGGGGATAGGGTTAAAGCAAAGAATATTTTACTGCAGTCACTTATATAGGAGTTTACTGTATACAGGAAAATCTTTCTATTATGACCACTAAATTGTTCTTATTATCAGGTATTTAAGACAGGCGGCTGCTTAAAGCAAGGTAAATATAAAAGATAGAAAGCTCTGTTAGGAGCTCTCTGTTTTATGTTCAACTTGATTTAAGCAGTTTTCTGTGTTTTATGCAATCAGTTGGACTTCTTTTTTAATGGTCTTTTGAGAGGGGTTTTAACCCATTACCCCATAGCCTGTTTCTAGTATTGAAGATAGGTGGCCACTTAAAGCAGGTTAAAAGTATAGCAGAATGTGCCTTAAGGCACATTCTGCTTTACTTTGAACCTGCTTTAAGCTACCATCTGCTAGAAAATAGGAATGATTTAGTATGATATATATTCATAACCGTATAAATTAGAACTATTTTCGTCAGTGGAGAAATAAATTAAAGGCATTATAAGGCGTAATTATGGGTTAATGTGTATAATTTTATTTCTATTATTTCAGGTGATAGAGCTGATCTGTGAAAGAGGTTGAGGATTGGAGTTGTGATTTCTGATACCCCTGCAGTAGTGGTCAGTAAGAAAGGAGGCAGAACACGCTGGCTTGAAAGCTTTTAGAAAAAGACAATTCAAATAATGAAAGTCTAGGATCAGATCAAGCGGGAGCCAAGATACATTCTGGAATAAAACAATTTGCCAAGAAAATACTAAGCAATTACCCCCTAGCCTGTTCTAGTTTTGAAAATAGATGACTATTTAAAGAAGGTTGAAAGTAAAGCAGAATGCGCCTTTAACCCTTTACCTGATAGCCTTGTTTCTAGTATTGAAGGTATGTGACTACTTAATGCAGGTTGAAAGTAAAGCAGAATGCGCCCTAAGGCGCATTCTGCTTTACTTTCAGCCTGCTTTAAGCTATTACCTGCTAGAATGAAGAAAGTATTAAATATGACACATATTCATTACGGTATAATTTGGAACTAATTTCTTCAGCGGATGAATAAAATGCATGTGCTAAAAGTCGCTTCTATAAGGGAAAGGGTTAAGCCACCATCTCCTAGAATAAAGAAAATATTCCTTATGATACATATTCATGACTGTTTCAATTGGAATTGTTTTCTTCAGCGTAGGAATAAACTGAATGCGCTAAAAGGCGCTTCTATAAGGGAAAGGGTTAACAGAGAAGGTAATAAATATGCATTTAGAGCCAAAGATGAGTGAATAAATTCACAATTTGCAACATTTTTCATCAAGATAATGCTAATGGACAGTCGCAACATCGTATTGATATTTTTTAAGTCAAGCTACCTTAAATCTAACTTTGAAATGATCTTTCAGACAACAATTTTGAAGCAGAGGACAATATGGCGGTGAAGAGGTAAAAAAAACCTCAAGATTAATTTGGCTCCAAAAGGGTTGAGGATTCTGTATTGCTTTCAATCAGCTTTAACCCATTACCCCATAAACTGTTTCTAGTATTGAAGATATGTGACCACTTAAAGCAGGTTGAAAGAAAAGCAGAATGTGCCTTAAGGCACATTCTGCTTTACTTTCAACCTGCTTTAAGCTAATTTCTGCTAGAATAAAGAAAAAACTTCTGATAGTACATATTCTTGACTGTATAAATATGAACTATTTTCTTCAGTGGAGGAATAAATAAAAGGCATAAAAATGCATATTTATAGGGTAATGGGTTAAGCTACTATCTGTAAATATACTGGAGATGTGTCAAGCCTACTTAGAAGGGAACTACTGAGCTCCCTCTCTACAATAGGAGGGAGTGGTTATAGGGAAAGAAATTGACTTACATTTGCAAACAGCTTGAATCAGGATCAGACACCGCATAACCAGCGTCTGATCTGGATTCAAGCTGTTTGTCAAAATGTCCAATATGTAACTTTGAGAAAATCAGCAGATGACACCTTCAAGCAGACGATATTATAACATTAACTCTTTGTTCCCTAGTCACGCATATATGCGTCATTTGCAAACAGTGTACCTGTGAGGAGTACACTTGTCCTATGCAAACAGTGTAGACCCTGATCAGAGGGCTCCTGAAGGAGCCCTCTGATCAGGGTCTACACTGTTTGTCATTTTGACATATATTGTGAAAGTGAACCCTAAAAAGTCAAAAATGAACTAGACTAAATTGAAAACTAGAATTGTCCATTTGAGGTTTCAGGGAGGAAAGGGTTAAAAGCGTAAGACATAATTGTCCTGTTTAGGGAACTGAGACAAGGGTGGTTGTAAGGAGGGTGTCGTTGTTGGGAGGGAGCACTGTTCTTTCCTTTGTGTAGAAATAACTAGAGGCGTTAAATAAAAGGCTTGGTTGGGGGTGGTAATGGGTAAATTGAGGGAAAGCAGAATTAATAAGTGCCTGTTCCAATTTCAGACTGCTTTAATCACACATGTAAGGATGTTAGGAAAGTTTCCTATAGGTGTTTATGAGGGATGGGTGTGTTTTATGCCCATAACATTCTTTGGGGGGAAAGGATTTAATTGAACAAGAATATGTGAAAAACAGAAATCTATGATTTGGTTAACATCTGGTAAATCATGCAGTGGATTTAGTGAAGCAGTTTTATATGTGCAAAACAAAGATAGAGATAGATGCTATCTGAAAGTGTGGCTGTTACAGTAGAGAATACGTTATTCTTTCCCCTTTAAACGCAAACGAAACGCAAACACAAAACACTTAAATGTAGAAAAGGATAACTTTTTGACAATTCTGACTTTTCATTTTTAAATGAGTGGCAAACAGTTTGGAGCCAGATCAGACGCCTGGTTACCCGGCGTCTGATTGGGCTCCAAACTGTTTACAGTGGAAATAACAGTTTTAGCGTAAACGCGTTTATTGGGAAAAAATAACGTATTCCACTGTATATATATTATGTACATGTATGTATCAATCTATGGAAAATTGAATGAGCCATGTCTTGAGAAAACTAGATTTATTGCGTTGCAAACAGTGTAGATCTAGACAAGCTCTGACAGGGTAGCTGGTTTGGTTCTATACTGTCTGTCACTCACCAGCAGCTATACAGTATTTGATGCTAAATTCAGAGCTCTAGAAAAGGGGAGTATTTCAAAAACCAACTTCTTTATCTCTGCATTCAACCCTATGGTAGCAATACTCATTAGAATCAGGTCTTCGAGACAATTCTAATGAGTAGTCACACTATAGAGCTTGGTGCTGAAATTAAAGAGAAAATGATGGATTTTTTCAGTTTATTTGTTCTTATCTGGAGCCCTGTGAATAAGTAATTAAGTTTGCCATTGTAGACTGTCAGTGAGCCTGAGATGATCACTAGGTTCTGTCTACACTGTTGTGCCATGCAATAAGTCTGGTTATCTCATGGTGTGGTTCTAGTATATGTGGCAGGCTCCAGATAAGGGGAGTACAGTCGAACTTCGATATTTCGAACCATCCGAAAGTTCGACACATGACCTGCATTATTTCATGCTCAGACAGTTAGGTCCAACAAACCCATATTTCAAAGTTAAAACGTGGCTGAGCCACGTGTTAACTTTGAAATAAGGGTATGTTCGATTTAACCGAGTTCAAGATATCAAAGTTTGATTGTATTTCAAAAACTTAAATCTTTATTTCTGCCCTTAACCCTATTGTGATGCTACTCGTTAGAATCGTCTCTTTGAGGCGATTCTAATGAGTAGAAACACCATAGTGTTTGGTGCTAAGATAAGTGACAAAATGTTTGATTCGTTCAGTTTACTACCTCTTATCTGGGGCCCTGATGTGGGGCTTGTTGAGTTTGATATTTATTATATGTTATTATTAGAGATTACAGACTATTAATGAGAACATTCCTGTTATGTGTTAGATTGTGTACAGTAAAGTTTGTTATGTGTTAACCCATTACCCCATAGCCTGTTTCTAGTTTTGAAGATATGTGACCACTTAAAGCAGGTTGAAAGTAAAGCAGAATGTGCCTTAAGGCACATTCTACTTTACTTTCAGCCTGCTTTAAGCTATTATCTGCCAGAATATAGAAAAAGTTTATTATGATTTCTATTTGTGACAGTATAAATTGGAACTATTTTCTTCAGTAGATGAATTAATTAAAGGCGTAAAAAGGCGTATTTATGGGGTAATGGATTAATTCATTGAGTCTTAGCGATGAGTATGCTTATCCTTTATAAACAGTGAATATGTGAAGAGTACGCTTGCTTGCCCTATGCAAACATTGTAAACCAAGATCAGAATTCTTAGAGGGGGCATCTAATCTGGGTCTACAATATTTGTAATTTTGTAATGAATTATTAAAAGCGATACTATAGAGTGAAAAATGTATAAGACCTTGTAAGAAACTGTTATGGTTTATTTGAAGTTTCAGTGATATATGCGTTAATCCCTTCACTGCCAATGACGCATAAGGTTCCTTTGCAAAAGTTTGGATCCTGATTAACACGGCGTCTGATTAGGAGCCAAACTGTTTGGCACTCGTTCCAAAATTTTTGTCAACCATACTGTCTTAAATCGATATTGCAGACAACAATATTTAAGAAGAGGACAATATGGTGGTGATGGGGTAAAAACCTTGCCATATTTGACCATGAAAGGGATAGAGGCAGGACTGCTGCTTAAATCTTTCAACACCATGGACCTGTTTTAAATATACTCATTACATTTGCAAACAGTTTATTTATTAAACTACCCAGAATTGCAAGTAGGCTGGTTCATGTTTTGGTGACTAAAATATCCACATGGAAACCTAATAACCCACAAGACTTACTTTGTTTTGAAAGAGTTAACTCACAACACAAAGTAACTGTCGTCTACTCAGGTTCAATCTTCTTAAAATTTACTGAAACTGGCTCAGAGTGACAACAGTTTGAATTTTGATCCTGTCCAACATTAAATGGGGCCTGATCTGGATCCAAACTGTTTGCAAAGGTCTTCAATACATATATACAGTGTAGACATGGTTAAGATAAGATGAAAATAAAGCTCTAAAAAGAGCTTTACTTTCATCCAGCTGTGCCCCGTCTTTAATACCATTAACTAGTGCTTTTTGTTCAGAGGAAGTTGAGTGTGCATTAAAACCTCTACATGTATATAATGACCACAAAATTGTGTTAACTATCCAGTAATTAACCCATTACCCCATAGGCTATTTCTAATTTTGAAAACGGGAGACCACTTAAAGCAGGTTGAAAATAAAGCAGAATGTGCCTTAAGGCATGTTCTGCTTTACTTTCAGCCTACTGTACGCTATCATCTGCTAGGATATAGCAAATATTTCTTATGAATCAAATTCATGACTGTATAACATGGAACTATTTTCTACAGTGAAGGAATAAATCAAAGGCGTAAAAAATGTATTTATGGGGTAATGGGTTAAGGCAGTTAACTGCTTAAAGCAACGTTAATGTGAAACAGAATGTTTCTGTTTTTAGCTCACCTGAGCCAAAGGCTCAAGGTGAGCTATTGGGATGGCCCTTTGTCCGTCGTCGTGCGTTGTCCGTCGTGCGTCGTCGTTAACAATTGCTTCAAATGACATCTCCTCCTATACCGCCTGACAGAATTCAACCAAACTTTACAGAAATGTTCCTTGGGTCAAGCTCTTTCAAATTTGTTCAAAGAATTAAAAACAATGCAGAACTCTGGTTGCCATGGCAACCAAAGTGAAGAAATAAGGAAATCTTAAAAAATCTTCTTGTCAAAAACTGCAAGGGCCAGAGCTTAGATATTTGGCACATAGCATCATCTACAGGTCCAAGTTTGTTCAAATTATGTCCCTTGGGTCAAAATTGGCCCCGCCCGGGGGGGTCACAGTTTTACATAGAGTTATATAGTGAAATTTTCAAACGTCTTCTTCTCTGAAACCAATGTGGCCAGAGCTTTGATATTTGGCATGGTGACACTTCTAGATGTCCTTTACCAAAATTGTTCAAATGGTTGTGGTCGGTTGCATAACTAGGTCACAGGAGCTAAAAATAGATTTTCAATGAAAACTTAAAAAATCTTCTTGTCTGAAACTACAAGGGCCATAGCTTAGATATTTGGCACATAGAATCTCCTACAGGTCCTCTATCAAGTTTGTTCAAATTATACCTCTGGGGTCAAAATTGGCCCGGCCCTGGGGGTCACGGTTTTACATAGAGTTATATAGTGAAATTTTCAAACGTCTTCTTCTCTGAAACTAATATGGCCAGAGCTTTGATATTTGGCATAGTGACACTTCTAGATGTCCTATACCGAAATTGTACAAATGGTTCTGGTCCGTTGCATAACTAGGTCACAGGAGCTATAAATAGATTATTTACAATGAAAGCTTAAAAAATCTTCTTGTCAAAAACTACAAGGGCCAGAGCTTAGATATATGGCACAATATCATCGCCTACAGGTCCTCTATTAAGTTTGTTCAAATTATGCCCCTAGGGTCAGAATTGGCCCCGCCCCGGGGGTCACTGTTTTACATAGAGTTATATAGAGAAAATTTCAAACGTCTTCTTCTCTGACTCTAATATGGCCAGAGCTTTTATACTCTGTATGTGACACTTTTAAATATACTTTACATATTTTATTCAAATTGTTCCGGTCTGTTGCATATCTAGGTCAGTCCTGGACATAAATCAATATCTCCATTTTTCCAATTATTCTCAGGTGAGCGAATATGCCCCATGGGGCTCTTGTTACATTTACCTTGCTTTAAACTGTCACCTGTCTTCAATACCTTCAATAGCTTTCCTTTTAGTGGTCATAATAGAGGGGTTTTGCTTTATATATTATGGGGATTATTTTTCATGTGTACTGTGCAATATTGTTGATATGGCAAGAACATTTTACAATCAAACTTGTGTTAAATGATCACTTTTATCCTTGGTTTCTAGTGCGCATTACATGGCTCAGATATGATTGCTTTAATTATGCTTTGCCATGTTATGTACACTTTTTACCAAAATAAATCTATCTATCTATCTATTTAACTTAAAGCAGACTGAAAGTTATGCAGAATGCGCCTAAGGTGCATTCTGCTTTACTTTAAACCTGCTTTAAGTGGTAACCTATTTTCAAAACTAGAAATACCGTAGGCTATGGGGTAATGAGGCAGACCAAAGCTATCTTGGGAGGACCTTGTAAAACAAACCGTGACGCTCTAGGGTTGGAAAACATCAACCCACAAAACCGCCAAGCTTGGAGAGGGAGACTTTGTTCCAGACTGGACAGCCAGGCCTCACCCTTATAAGAAGGATTAATTAATGGCCTGGTTAAACTTAACTGGATGATGATGATTACACCTGTCCTAAAGACTAAAAATATTATTTTTCATTGATCGTTATATACAAGTTTGACTGTACTTGAGCCCTGCCTCTTATTTGCATAATGAAAATCAATAGTAAAAATGAGTTAAAAATCAAATGTGTTCTTGTTTTATGTTTCAATTAGTGTTGCAGTGAAATATGAGAATGATTGTTTGAGTTTCATTATACCAGTCCGCAATGAGAAAATACGGTTGCTTGCATCACAGACATATTAACTTATTCAACCCTAGCGAGGAGTAGACTCGCTGTTAACAAAAAACCTACTCGTGATGTGTACTCTTGTCCTATGCAAACAGTGTAAACCCAGATCAGAGGAGCCCTCTGATCAGGGTTTGCCATTTTGCAATTATACTACCCAAAACAACCCTGAATAATTTTAAATGGACTAACCCTGATTGGGAACTGAAACCGTCTATTAAAAGTTTCAGAGGGGAATGAGTTGATACCACCATGTTTGTCAAGGTCAATGCCATTTAGAGGGCAAATAGGCTGAATTTAACTGTGCCCATTACTTTGGAAGTACATATGCTAGAGACGTCATATTTGCATGTGTAGTCAGCTTAGGAAACTCCTGTGCTCAGTACAAGTTGGTTCATGTCAGACAAAGGTCAAGGTCATTTAAAGGTCAAGGTCACAGCAGGGGACATCCTGTTTCACATAAACATCTTGCTTAAACTTGATTTTGTTTTAAATATGAGTGGCAGTTGACAAACAGCTTAGATCCAGATCTGGATCCAAACAGTTAACATATCATTCGACAGTTCACGCTTAACAGGATAAGGGTTAACTCATTAACTGCTGAAACATTAAATGAAAAAATCTGTTTACTGTTTGGGTTGATGTTATCAAATTAATCTGTCTCAATATAAACAAGAGTTGTCACGGAGACAACAAAGCTCGCCAGCATCACATTTAGAAACTTAAAAGAAAAGTCTGAAACAAAGATTTCCACGAGGAAAAGATCTTGTCCGTATAGGCCTACAGATGCATATACCAAATATGAAAGCAAGACCCCAAGGGGCAACGGAGTAATAAGCATTTTTCGAAACCTAACCACACATTTCGAACTCTAAACGCGGGGCACTAAGTTCAATGTCAAGGCCACTGGTGTCAATTTGTTTTGCTTTGTAGAAGGGTTTTATTCATATACACATGCATGCCTAATATGAAAGCAATATCTCAAGGGACATAGAAGCTATGATCATTATCTTTAAACTGTTTACTTATCTCGCGACGGCTATTGTTGGAGACCATTGTAAAGGACCATGTAATGAACCATATGGAAGAAAATAATCTTTTTACCCAGCACCAGTTCGGCTTTAGGAGTGGTCATTCATGCGTTACACAGCTCTTACAGATATTCGAAGAGTGGTTAAAGGAAATTGATGCTTATCACAAAGTCGACGTTGTCTACCTAGACTTCCGTAAAGCGTTTGACACAGTACCCCATCTTAGGCTGTTGAATAAACTGGAAGCATACGGAATCAGTGGCAAAGTACTAACATGGATTGAAAACTTTTTAAGTGATAGAAAGCAGAGAGTCATGCTCGACGGAAACTTTTCAGAATGAGCCGACGTCATAAGTGGTATCCCCCAAGGTAGTTTTCTGGGTCCCACATTATTTCTCATTTTTATTAACGATCTCCCGGATAAAGTGAACAATATCGTAAAAATCTTTGCGGACGACACAAAACTCTACTCAATTGTTGACGATCAGGATGATGTGGACTCGCTCCAAAGAGATTTAGATAAACTCTCAGAATGGTCTGAAACATGGAAATTGGGGTTCAATGCTAAAAAATGTAAATCCATGCACATGGGGTTCGGCAACGAGAGACATAAATATAATATGTTGGATATTACCACTAGTGAAAGAACAGAAATCCAGCAAGTGGATGAAGAGTGTGACTTGGGTGTGATTTTCCAGTCAGATCTAAAGTTTTCCAAACACATAACGAAGTGCGTCAATAAAGCCAATCGGATGATAGGTATCATTAAGCGAACCTTCACGGCACTCGACAAGGATATGTTCCTAACTCTCTATAAATCCATGATAAGGCCGTTTATGGAATATGCAACCACAGTCTGGTCACCACACCTCAAAAAAGACATCGTCATCCTTGAAAACACCCAAAGACGGGCAACACGACTTGTCAATAATCTCAAGCAGTATGAATACCACGAAAGGCTCAAGATTTTGGGATTGCCAACCCTGACATACAGAAGGGAAAGGAACGACGTCATACAAGTCTACAAGATCCTAAATCATATCGACAATTTGGAAAAGGGTGTCTTCTTTAAGGAGTGTGCCGATTCAAGAACCAGAGGCCATAGCCAAAAACTAGGAAAATCGTACAGTAGGTTGGACATTCGACAAAAATCATTCTCTCAAAGAGTCGTAAATGTATGGAACTTAAAAGTATCTGAGGAGTGTGTACACTGTACAGAGCAGTACCCTGAACAAATTCAAATCAAACCTGAATGAATGTTGGAAAAAGCACCCATTGAAGTTCTACGAACCATCGATACCGCGGCGCACGCAAAACAACATAACTAGAACCGTTGCGAAGAGGGGCCACTGCATTCCTAGGGAATACCAGCGGCCGGAGGACCCGTAACTTACCCGTAAGTTATAAAACATATACAGTAAAACCTCTCTATTACGACCACTAAAACGGAAGTTAATTGATTGTTTAATAGAAAGGTGGCAGCTTAAAGCAAGGTGACAGTGAAACGGAAAGCTCCTAAAGGAGCTTTCTGTTTCACTGTCACCTTTCTTTAAGCGGTCACCTATCGTAAACACCCTTATAGTTAACATTTTTTGGTGGTCGTAATAGATAGGTTTTACTGTATATACGTAGATTATACGTTCCTGATATAGCATAAACTTGTCTTGTACTTGGTACAGGCGAGCTAAAATGTCCATTTTACCAGTTGTCAGAGGTCGTAAACATCGGTATTAATTAATCTAGCTTAATATCTTATTTATTTCCTACCACTGATAAATACAGGATTAAGCTCACGATCTGAGTACATGTACTATTCACTAAGCTCCTTAACGCTGTAAGTTCGAATCCCAGTCAGATCATTGGGGTTTTTCATTTGGGGAAGCATTTCATCTGGCTTGCGGAAGGTCGGTGGTTCTATCTACCCAGTTGTCAAATTGTGCCTGAAACAGTGCATAAAGGGCGTCTTGGGTCTTCATACACATGTAGTTAGCCGGACGTTGCGATGTGACTGAAATACTGTTAAAAGCGACGTAAAATCATAGCAAATCAAATCAAATCTGGGGCCCGTTTCATAAAACTTCGTACGACAAATTCGGTCGTAAGTCAAAACTTTAAAATACATTTAATTTCTTATTTCTCTATCTAGTTCTGTTTTGTTGCATTTCTTTAGAATCTTCTTTTCAATACGATTCCAAAGAGATGTCACAACACAGGATTAGATGGAGAAATAAATAATAATTGAAACTTTTATAATCTGACTTACGACAACATTTGTCGTACGAAGTTTTATGAATCGGGCCCAGAGTACTAAATTAATGGTGTAGACAGGAATACCTACCACACCGGCTGAACAATATGCTCGTGCAAATGAAAACTATCCCTAGTTTTAAGTAACAAATGATGGAAGGTAGTTATTGGTTTTAATCATTAGATCATAATGTATTTCAATATTTTAGAAGTACATGGGTTTATTTGGTATAAAATTGACCACAATAATAATTTGTCAGCGTAAATATTTAAATCCACTGTACATAAAACCTGAAATGGACTGGACTTAATTGGAAAACTGAAATTTCCAGTTAAACGTTTCAGGGGGATTAGTTAACACATTGAGCCCTAGCGACGAGTATACTCACCATTAACAAATCATATACCTTCTAAGAGTACACTTGTCCTATGCCAACAGTGTAGACCCTGATCAGAGGGCTCATTCATGGGCCCTCTGATCAGGGTCTACACTGTTGGTCATTTTGTAAAATATTGTTAAAATCCACCCCAATTATTAAAACATGGATTTAATTGTAACCTGGAATTGTCCACTAAAAGTTCCAGGAGTGAATTAATTATAGAGAAGGTGATGATGGTTGACTTTAGGAAGAAACAAGACTGCGCGTTCAATAAACGCTTATTCCCCCGGTGGAAGCCTTGACAATACTTATTATTCTGAATCTTTTTTTTTAAAGTCCAAATTGGATTAAAGTTGAGTCTAAATTGAGGTTGGGTAATATGGGTGAATTGGTATTGGTCCAAGACAACAATTGTATATGTATAAAAGCATTGTAGTCAGTAGTATTGACACAAGATGAAACGGTAAATACCTAAGCATTTAAGAAAGCGGTGTTGACACTAAACGAAACGGTAAAATCTAGTTAACCAACAATATAAGTCCAAATTAGTTCAAGGTCAAACTCAAGGTTAAGTGATATTTGTATATTGGGAATGGTCTAAGGAAACAGCTCTATAAGTACCTAAGCATTTAAGAAAGCGGTGTTGACACCAAACGAAACGGTAAAATCTAGTTAACCAACAATATAAGTCCAAATTAGTTCAAGGTCAATGTCAAGGTTAAGTGATATTTGTATATTGGGAATGGTCTAAGGAAACAGCCCTATAAGTACCTAAGCATTTAAGAAAGCGGTGTTGACACCAAACGAAACGGTAAAATCTAGTTAACCAACAATATAAGTCCAAATTAGTTCAAGGTCAAACTCAAGGTTAAGTGATATTTGTATATTGGGAATGGTCTAAGGAAACAGCTCTATAAGTACCTAAGCATTTAAGAAAGCGGTGTTGACGCTAGACGAAACGGTAAAATCTAGTTAACCAACAATATAAGTCCAAATTAGTTCAAGGTCAAAGTCAAGGTTATGTGATATTTGTATATTGGGAATGGTATAAGGAAACAGCTCTATGAGTATCTAAGCATTTAAGTAAGCGGTGTTGACGCTAGATGAAACGGTAAAATCTAGTTAACCAAGAAATGGCCAATTTACAATACTCTAAGTCCAAATTAGGTCAAGGCCAATGTCAAAATAAAGGTTGTGTGCTATTGGTGGATTGGAATGGTCCAAGGCACTAACTGTATAAGTATCCATAAATATTTTAGTAAGCTGTGTTGATGCTAGACGAAACGGTAAAATCTAGTTGAACAAGAAATGGCTCATTTACAATACTATTAAGTCCAAATTAGGTCAAGGTCAAAATAAAGGTTGGGTGATATCGGTGGATTGGAATGGTCTAAGGCAACAATTTGAGTGAGTGGTATTGGTGCTAGATGAAATGGTAAATTCTATTGAACCTGTTACGGACGGACGGACAGGACACTCACTATATGCCTCCGCACCTACAGATGCCGGGGGCATAAAACCATTGGCTAATAATTTCACCCATGATAAGCTAGTCCATTGTCAAACTGCATGTATAACACACACATACGAGGTTTAACCCTTTCATTGCCATGACGTCATCTGCTTGAAACAATTGTCGGCAGCTTTTTAGTTATCAAATTCATTTTTTTTGTAAATTGACATGGGTAATACCGCAATTAGTATTAAACAGTATTGATCCTGTTATATTACGTGCTACATATATTATGATCAATCAGGATTCAAATTGTTTGCAAATAACCATTGTAGATCGAGTCTTGGTAAGGCAGTGAATAGTTAAAATCAATCAAAAGGAAACTTGCTTTTGATGTTTTAACTTCTTCCCTGTCAAGTTTTATCATCTCCTTTAACCCTTTTAACGCCAAACTATCGTTTGCATTGGAAGTGTCGTCTGCAATATTATTAAAGTCACCTTTAGGGCTGATTTGGCTGAAGAAATGTCAATACGAGTGTCAATCAGTTTGGATCATGATCTCACACTGTGGTACGCGGTGTCTGATCAGGATCCATACTGTTTGCAAGGTCGCCTTTTGGCACCGTTGGCTTTAAATGAGCTAAGAGACTGAAATTTAGATGGAAATTTAATTTTAGTATGGAAAAAATTTCACGATAAAAGAAAACTGATATCGTTGTACAATGATCATTGAAATATTGTTGGCATAAACCTTGGACTACAGTGGAGAAAACGTTCTTCATTCCCAATAAACGTGTTTACGCTAAAACTATTATTTCCAGTGCAAACAGTTTGGAGCCTGATCAGACGCCGGGTGACCCGGCGTCTGATCAGGCTTCAAACTGTTTGCCACTCAGATAAAAATGAAAAGTCAGACCTGTCGAAAAATTGTCCTTTTCTACAATTTAATGTTTTGCGTTTCGTTTGCGTTTAAACGGGAAAGAATAACGTATTCTCCACTGTACTGAACCTCACTGGATCGCATAGATCTATTCTAATTACTGCATAGTTCTGCTCCGTTTAAACCCATGACCTCGTCCAACAACGATTCACTCCTTACAACAACGCGCGCCGCTGTTCCACAAGGTAGACAATTTATGCCCATTATTTTCACAGCTGCAATATCGTCTGCATAAAATTGTCGTCTGCTCTTTTTCTCATAGTTTTATATTTAACGTTTGACAGTAAAAAACTTAATGACGATATACAAACAGTTTGAATCCAGATCAGACGCCGCGTATCGCGGCGTCTGTTTTTGATTCAAGCTGTTTGCAAATGTAAGGCAATGTTCCTCCCCGTAGCAACTCCCTCCTAACAACACACACACTCCTTGTCGCTCATTGTGTGTTGTTGTAGGGAGGGAGCGCTGTTTATTTACTTTCTGTATGAAAAGTTACTTTACTTTTCACGTTTAGTATGAAGAGCGATTGATTTTAATACAAATTTGATAGATACATTAATGTAATATTGCACCAGCAATAATGGGAGCCCTATTTCAGAGAATCAATCATTAACTAGCTGACATAATCCTGCACACGCCGTCTCATATTCCAAGGTCGATGGGGGAAACTGAGCACAAGAAATGCATACTTAGGCTTAGATTTCCTCCACATAATTATAGTAGGGAATACATTATACTTTCCCAATAAACGCGTTTATGCTAACATTTATTTCCAAGGCAAAAAAATGAAGTCAGACCAGACGCTGGGTAACCCGGCGTCTGATCATGTTTAAACTGTCTCCTTCTCAGATTAAAAGAGTTGTTAAAAATGTTAAAAAAAAAAAACCAAACAAAAGACCAACCTGTCATTTTTAGCTCACCTTGAGCCTTAGGCTCACGGTGAGCTATTCCGCCCCATTCCGTCCGTCGTACGTCGTCCGTTCACATTTTCAAACAACATCTCCTCTGAAACCACTGACCCGATTTTAACCAAACTTTATCAGAACCTTCAGTGACAAGGGGGAACGAAATCTTGTTCAAAGTTTTTGGCTAGAGTTATTCCCCTTGCTGTGGGACTAGATTTTCTAACATGACCGTATAGACAACTTTTAATGCATAAGAAAATCTTGAAAAATCTTCTTCTCAGAAACCAAAAGGCCCAGACCTTTGATATTTGGTATGTATCATAAACTAATGATCTTCTATCAAGATTGTTCAAATTTTGACCCTGGGGCCAAAAATGGCCCGCCCTGGGGCTTATCAGTTTTTCTTAGGAAAACCTTTGAAAATCTTCTTCTCTGAAACTGATTGGCCTAGATCATTAATATTTGACATGTAGCTTTGCGTTATGGTCCTCTACCAAGATTGTTCAAATTATGACCACTGGGTCAAATTTGGCCCCGCCCCAGGGCTTATCAGTTTTACATAGACTTATATAGGAAAACCTTTAAAAATCTTCTCCTCTGAAACTGTAAGGCCCAGATCTTTAAAATTTTACATATAGCTTTGCCTTATGGTTCTCTACCAAGATTGTTCAAATTATGACCCCTGGGCCACAAATGGCCCCGCCCTCGGGCTTATCAGTTTTTCATGGGAAAACCTTTAAATTCTTCTTCTCTGAAACAGTAAGGCCCAGATCATTTATATTTGACATGTAGCTTTGCATTATAGTCCTCTACCAAGATTGTTCAAATTATGACCCCTGGGTCAAAATTGGCCCTGCCCTGGGGCTTATCAGTTTTACATAGACTTATATCGAAAAACCTTTTAAAATCTTCTTCTCTGAAACTGTAAGGCCCAGATCTTTATATTTGACACATAGCTTTGGCTTATGGTCCTCTATCAAGATTGGTAAAAGTATGACCCCCGGGCCAAAAATGGCCCCGCCCTCGGGCTTATTAGTTTTTCATAGGAAAACCTTTAAAATTATTTTTCTCTGAAACCGTAAGGCCCAGATCATTTATATTTGACATGTAGCTTTGCCTTATGGTCCTCTACCAAGATTGTCCAAATTATGACCCCTTGATCAAATTTGGCCCCGCCCGGGGCTTATCAGTTTTATATAGACTTATATAGGAAAACATTTAAAAATCTTTTTATAGCTATATATATCACACTATTGTCTTGCCCAGTCAGCTTAGATACAATGTTCTCAGGTGATCGACTTGTGGGCCATGGCCCTCTTTTCTATATTGTAATACATTCCTTTTGCGATTGGATAGGATCCAAACTGTCTGATCGGGATCCAACTGTTTGCAAAAACTGTTGTGCTCGGGGTAAGGCAGTGAAGGGGTTAAAAGTTAAAACGTGGCTAAAGCAATATCGATTTCAGAGAGACCAAGAGTATAAATAAATAAGACTTCAACCAGCATGCATGAAAATGATAAACTTTATTATTCAAAAGAATAAAACATAATTATATAATATCAAGGACTTTTGTTGTTGTTGTTGTTGTTGTTGTTGAAACAATGTTTTAAGTCGCTATAACTGTTTATCAGTCATAGCGCAACTCCAGAATACACATACGTTTCCAGATCAACACCTCGTTTACATCGATCTTAAAGCATGAGGTATTGGTCTGGAACTTTCAACCTTGACCTGAATACAAGTGGAAAAATATATATTAACCCATTACCCCATAGCCTGGTTAAAGTTTTGAAGACAGTTGACCCCTTAAAGCAAGTTGAAAGTAAAACAGAATGCACCATAAGGTGCATTCTGCTTTACTTTCAGCCTGCTTTAAGCTATCATGGCATATGTAAGGTTAAAGAATTAATTACTTGTGATGCATATTTTTGATTGTATAAATTGGAACTATTTCCTTCAATGGAGAATGAAATAGAGGCGTAAAAAGACGAATTTATGGGATAATGGGTTACTGGCGTTAAAATGCGTATACATGGTACAGTGGAGAATCTGTTATTCTTTCCCAATAAACGCAAACGTACGCAAACGCAAAGCACTAAAACGTAGAAAATAGCAACTTTTTGACAATTCTGATAATTCTTGTTTATCTTGGTGGCAAACAGTTTGGAGCCTGATCAGACGCCGGGTTACCCGGCGTCTGATCTGGCTCCAAACTGTTTGCACTGCAAATAATAGTTTTAGCGTAAACGCGTTTATTGGGAAAGAATAACAGATTCTCCACTGTACACAAGCGCACCAAGTCAAAATGTGTTTTCAAAAACAGGGTATCTGTGAAGAGTACATTTGTCATTTGCAAACATTGCACCTTAGAGCTCCTGATCAGGATCCGCACTGTTTATCATTTTTCAGTATAACCCGAAATAGTAAGAATTGGACTAGACTTAAATGGAAAGTGAGAATTTGTGCGATGATGAGGTAATGTAGATCGTTAGAAAATAGGTAACCACTTAAAGCAGGTTGGAAGTAAAGCAGAATGCGCCTTATGGCGCATTCTGCTTTACTTTCAGCCTGCTTTAAACTACCATATACTAGAATAAAGAATATAATTCTTATGTTGCATATGCATTCATGTTAAAATCGGAATTTTTTTCTTCAGCGGTGAATTAGATTTGAGGCGTAAAAATGCGTATTTATAGGGTAATGGGTTTACACAAGTTTGACTGTATATATGAGCCGTGTCATGACAAAGCCAGCTTTCTTGTATTACAGCATGGTACAGACCAAGCCACATTGTCACCCCAATCTGCATCTGAATATGGTCTACATTGCCTAATGACGTATATAATACAGCTCCACAAAATGCTTTAGATGCATGTGGGTGTCAAACAGTGTAGGTCGAGGTCAGCCGCCGCGTCTTGGTCTACACTGTTTGAAATGCAATAAGGCAGGATTCCTCATGGCACGGCTCAATTATATTGTTGTGCAAATGGAAATTCATTAAATAGTGCATAAAACTAAGTACCATTATGAAATTCATAAAACGATATCCTTTAATTATGCCATATATAAATAACAACCATATTATGTTGCGATTATGCGACGACAATGCATGAGAAAGAAAACATTTAAGAATGCATAAACGACGATTTAGTTGTGCAATGCCAATAGAAATGACATGCAGTGAATGAACATAATTATAATGTGTAACTATATTTATGGAATGCATAAAACGAGAAATAATTACATTAAAACCTCTCCATTACGACCAGAGACTTTAAAAGGCTTTTAAAGTCTCTGATTACGACCACTAAAACGAAGACTAATTGGTTGTATAAAAGGCAGATGGCACCTTAAAGCATGGTGACAGTAAATCAGAAAGCTCCACAGGGAGTTTTCTGTTTTACTGTTACCTTGCTTTAAGCAGTCATCTGCAATAAACACCTAATAGACACCAAATTTTAGTGGTCATAATAAAGAGGTTCTACTGTACATGTACATAATTGCATAACATGGTTAATTAGAGAGCATGAAAAAACATAATAAATAATTGAATGCATGGATACCAGGAAAACAACTTCAATTTGTTTCTGCCGAACAATCAATCACATTATAACTGGATATTTCTGGATTATAACAATGATACTGTTATCTATAACTGAGTATAACCTTTCAAATGCTGGATTTGCAAGTGGGCTATCTAATGTTTTAACAGGTGACCAGTCACTTGCAAAATGACAAGCAGTGCACACTCTGGTCAGAAGGTTCCTATATAGGCGCCCTCTGATTAGGGTCTACACTGCAGAGGACAAATCAACAATTCACATGTACAATCTTTGTAAAATACGTATATACATTCGTTATTTTCTGTTCATAGGTTTAACATACTGAGAATTGCTAGAATAGTGCTTGGGAACGGTAAACGTCTTTACTGCCTTACCCCAAGTACAATGATTTACAGTGGAGAATCTGTTATTTTTTCCCAATAAACGCGTTTACGCTAAAACTATTATTTGCGGTGCAAACAGTTTGGAGCCAGATCAGACGCCGGGTAACCCGGCGTCTGATCAGGCTCCAAACTGTTTGCCACCAAGATAAACATGAATTATCAGAATTGTCCAAAAGTTGTGTTTCAGTACAGGAGCACTTATTGTAAAAACAAGACCCCCCCCCCCCCCTTAACACACACACTCACCTTGTTATCACAGAGTATAAAATAACATGTACAGTCGAACTTCGATATCTCGAACTCTGTTATGTCGAACATATCCGTATTTCAAAGTTAAAACGTGGCTTTGGACACGGATATGTTCGACTTAACCGAGCATGAAGTAATGTTATTCATGTATCGAAATATCGGGTAGTTCGAGGTAGGCGAGTTCGAGATATCGAAGTTCGACTGTATGTGTAATTCAATCATCAAACGTTTTATATAATAAGGTTCAATGTTAATTTTCACAATGACGTTTCATATCACAAACTGCTTTCACCTGAATATAGTACTATAATGAGTGCAGCTGTTCTTATGTTTGCCTCATTGACTATGACATACAGTGAAGAAAACGTTATTCTTTCCCAATAAAGGCGTTTACGCTAAAACTATTATTTCCAGTGCAAACAGTTTGGAGCCAGATCAGACGCCGGGTAACCCGGCGTCTGATCAGGGTCCAAACTGGTTGACACTCAGATAAAAATAAAAGTTTCTACATTTTAGTGTTTTGCGTTTGCGTTTCGTTTGCGTTTAAACGTGAAAGAATAACAGATTCTCCACTGTACAGTCAATTTTATATTAAGCGACCACTCATTAAAGAAGCACTTGTAACTCTTACGTGGGTGACTTTGACACATTCAACCCTAGCGACGAGTATAACCGTCATTTACAAACAGTTTTCCCATGCAAACAGTGTAGACCCTTATCAGAGGGCCCAAAAGGAGCCCGCTGATCAGGGTTTACACTGTTTGTCATTTTGAAATATATAGTTAGAATCAACTCTAAATATTACAACATTGACTAGACTTATTTCGAAATTGGAATTGTCAAATAAAAGTTTATGGTGAACGATTTAATGCGAGATAAAACAGTAAAGTATTTTACCAACCTGCGCAAAATACCCATTAGATCTTAAAGAACCATTTCTGCTTTACTTTATTCTTGTTTTCGGCAGCTACCTGTCTTAGAACACAGACATATGACCATAAGCTTTAGGTACTTTTTTGCTATACTTTAATCATGCAATAACCCACTACACCATAAACTTGCATTCTTTATTCTTCCACAAAAGTCATGATTAATTCCTATATCCTAGCCGATGGTAGCCTCAGCAGGCTGAAAGTAATGCAGAATGCGCCTTTAGGTGCACTCTTCTTTACTTTCAGTCTGATTGGATGGGCCACCTGTCTTCAAAACCAGAACCAGTCTATGGGTAGTATGAGTTAAGCAGCCACTTGCACGAAAACAGCGATCATTTACCTTAACCCATTTGTGCCCACGATCCCATATATGGGACATAGGCAAACAGTGCAGACTCTGATCAGACGCCGCATAATGCGGCGTCTGATCAGAGTCTACACTGTTTGCTGATAGGAATTACAATATTAAACAAAATGAAAATGAAAATTTTGACCAGGCATCCCTTTGATAAAAAATGGACTAATCCAATATATAAAACATGGAAGAATCCTCTGGGCGTAAATGGGTTAACAGAGAGGATTGACTGTATAGTGTTTGAAATGCTGCTGTTGTTTTTACCGTGTATCTATTACAGTGCAGTTTATATTCCACAAAGTCACGTCGCATTACTTTTCTTTCTATAAATCATCGATTTACGAAACCTGACGAGTTGCAGTAGCGAATCCAAGCACCCGTTTCGTATGCACCTATCTTAGCTAGGCTATGGTGCAGTGGGGGAAGTGTCTTGTTCATACACGTTGATGATTACTTTACGTTATTACAAACATATTGGAACCTGATAAGACGCCGAGTAACTCGGAGTCTGTTCGGGTTCCAAACTGTTTGCCACTCTAAATTTAAAATTAATGACACAAAGACTGCTTTAAACATTTTACTGGCATTTTCATCAGCTATCATTTTCGTCTGATTTAACCATTTTACTGGCATTTCCGTCTGCTTTAATCATTTCACTATCATTTTCGTCTGCTTTAACAATTTCACTACCAGTGTACAATGTAGTTTGCTTTAACCAATTCACTACCGTTATCGTATGCTTTAACCATTTCACGATTATTATCGTCTGCTTTAATCATTTCTCCACCATTTTCGTCTTCTTTAACCAATTTACTTGAGTTATCGTCTGCTTTAACCATTTCACCACTATTTTCGTCTTCTTTAACCATTTCTCCACCATTTTCGTCTACTTTAACCATTTCACCACCATTATCGTCTGCTTTAACCATTTCACCACTATTTTCGTCTTCTTTAACCATTTCACCACCATTATCGTCTGCTTTAACCATTTCTCCACCATTTTCGTCTGCTTTAACCAATTTACTTGAGTTTTCGTCTGCTTTAACCATTTCTCCACCATTTTCGTCTGCTTTAACCAATTTACTTGAGTTATCGTCTGCTTTAACCATTTCACCACTATTTTCGTCTTCTTTAACCATTTCACCACCATTATCGTCTGCTTTAACCATTTGTCCACTATTTTCGTCTTCTTTAACCATTTCACCACCATTATCGTCTGCTTTAACCATTTCTCCACCATTTTCGTCTGCTGTAACCAATTTACTTGAGTTTTCGTCTGCTTTAACCATTTCACCACTATTTTCGTCTTCTTTAACCATTTCACCACCATTATCGTCTGCTTTAACCATTTCTCCACTATTTTCATCTGCTTTAATCAATTTACTTGAGTTATCGTCTGCTTTAACCATTTCACCACTATTTTCGTCTTCTTTAACCATTTCACCACCATTATCGTCTGCTTTATCAATTTCAACACCATTATCGTCTGCTTTAACCATTTCACCACTATTTTCGTCTTCTTTAACAATTTCACCACCATTATCGTCTGCTTTAACCATTTCTCCACCATTTTCGTCTGCTTTAACCAATTTACTTGAGTTATCGTCTGCTTTAACCATTTCACCACTATTTTCGTCTTCTTTAACCATTTCACCACCATTATCGTCTGCTTTATCCATTTCACCACCATTATCGTCTGCTTTAACCATTTCACCACTATTTTCGTCTTCTTTAACAATTTCACCACCATTATCGTCTGCTTTAACAATTTCACCACCATTATCGTCTGCTTTAACCATTTATCCATTATTTTCGTCTTCTTTAACCATTTCACCACCATTATCGTATGCTTTAACCATTTATCCACCATTATCGTCTGCTTTAACCATTTATCCACCATTTTCGTCTGCTTTAACCAATTTACTTGAGTTATCGTCTGCTTTAACCATTTTACCACTATTTTCGTCTTCTTTAACCATTTCACTACCATAATCGTATGCTTAAAACGATTTCACTACCATTATTCAATGTAGTCTGCTTTGACCATTTAACTATCATTTTCGTCTGCTCTAACAATTTTACCACCGTTGTCGTCTGCTTTAACCATTTCACTGCCATTATACAATGTAGTCTGCTTTAACCATTTCACTATCATTTTCGTCTGCTTTAACCATTTCACTATAATTTTCGTCTTTTTTAACCAATTTACTACCATTATCATCTGCTTTAACTATTTTACTATCATTTTCGTCGGCTTTAACCATTTTGTAACCTTACTCGTCTGCTTTTAAACTGTTGCTTAAAATATCCTTTCAAAGTAAGGTTCAAAGCAGTTTGACAGCACTCATGAATGCATGTATCGTCACAAATATATTTTCAAACACGGGTTTGATCCTGATCAGACGCTGCGTAACACGGCATCTGATCAGGATTTAAACTGTTTCCAAAGATCGACTTAACTCATTCTTCCCTGAAATATTTAATAGACAATTCCAATTTCAATTTTTTTTTATTCCATTTTTGAATATTAAGTGTTGATTTTAACAATATATTTCAATATGACAAACAGTGTAAATCCTGATCAGAGGGCTCCTTGAGGAGCCCTCTGATCAGGGTCTGCACTGTTTGTATGGGACAAGTGTACTTCTCACAGGTACACCGTAAATGATGAGTTAACTTATCGCTAGGGCTTAATGCGTTAATACTTGCAAAACCCTAGCGACGAGTATACTCGTCATTTACCGGCTATGGCGGTGAAAACCCTAAAGCAGACTACCCATTGAACCAAATGTTTAACATTTAACATCGAAATGGTTATACAGTGTTCCCTCCCTACAACAGCCCTTCCAACAGCGACTCTCTCCTTACAACGACCCGTGCCGCAGTTCCCTAAACAGGACCATTATGCCTAACGCTTTTTTGCTGCAATATCTTTTTCTTAAAATTGTCGTCTGCTGTTTTTCTCAAAGTGACATAATGAACATCTTGACAGAAAATAAATTAATGACGAGTGACAAATAGCTTAAATCCAGACCAGACGCCGCGTATCGCGGCGTCTGATCTGGATTCAAGCTGTTTGCAAATGTAAGCCAATTTCCCTCCCTATAACGCCTCCCTCCGAACAACGCACACAAAATGTGTCTCCCATTAGTTGTCTTTGTAGAGAGGGAGCGCTGTATGCTTGTTGTGTGAAAGGCAGATCCGCTATTGAAGTTTCAAGATGAAGGCGATCACGATGTATCTAGTGAACATTGCTATTAATAAACCGTCTGCTTAAAATGACGTCAGCAATTCATTTCCTATCTTAATGCAAGCTTATATTTAGTGACTAAAGGTAATTTTATATGAGTGGCCAACAAATTAGAGTTTGAGATAATCTGGGTCTAGCCTTAAATTCCAGCGATTGTATTTGGAGGTTCCTCGACTGGTTTTACACTGTTTGTTAATGTTTAATTTTGTGAGATGTTAGAAATTTAGTTCCGAAAGACAACCAGTCAACGTAAAAGGTGACAACGACGAAAAGGGACAAACATTTCGATCATGATCAGACGCCGCGTTACACTTCGTCTGATCAGAATCCAAACTGTGATAAAAAGATAAAAAGATAAAGATAACCCATTCACTGCAGTGACGTCATCAATTAAACATTTTGTCGTCTGCTTCTATGTCTCAATTTCAATTTTAAGGTAATTTGACTAAGGAATTAATTGAGCGTTAAACAGTGTGGATCCTGATCAGATCCAAACTTTTATAAACCTTGAACTCGGGCCAACGCAATGAATCCGGTTAACCAAATGAATCCGGTTGATCCCATACACTGTAAAAAATATGTGCAAGTTTTCCGTTATTGTCGTGTAAAAGTTACACCGTCTTTAGTGTAATCCATGAGTTTACACATGTTTGAGCGAATTCTAACACTTCTTGCAGAAACGTGTTCAAATTCACTTTTTTATCATAAACGTTACACCAAACAGGTATAAACACACTGGGGTGTTTCTTTTATTGGTAAATTTACAGAAAGAGATCCTACTGGTGTAAGATCACACCTAATGTTATAGTTCACTTACACTGTAAAACATAAGTGCAAGTTTACCGTAATTGTCGTGTTACAGTTACACCAACGTTTGGGTATTCCATGGGTTTACACACGTTTGAGCAAATTCTAACACTTCTTGGCCAATGGGAAAAAGTGTTTAAATGCTCGTTTTTATAATAAACATTACACAAAACAGGTGTAACTATATAAGCACTTGGGTGGTCATTTATTGGTAAATTTACGAGAAAGCAATCCTTCTGGTGTAAGATCACACCTTATATTATATCTTACTTACTCTACACTTGTGATTATTGAATTACTACTCTTTATAAATGGAAATGTTGTAGATCTAGATCTTTATAGTATCTAAATCTATAAGTTCTAATTGATTGTAATGTTCTATGGCGATCGCTGAATATTACATCTTTAAATTGAATTTTAATAACTTGCCAAATGATTTGGGTCTAGCTATATATACGCTTACTTAATACATGCAGCCTAATGGTTATGTTGGTGATCAATGCTGCCTCTGGTAATATCTTTTTAACATTTGCTGCCTGGCTAGAGTTTTATCCTCTTCCTATTCCCATTCAGTTTAGGGTCCCTTTAGATCAACGACGCATATGTAGATCTAGATCTGTTATTTTTAAAGTTTGATCTAGATCTAACGGAAATCTAATTGCCGAGTCCCGTATTGCATGCAGAAAATGCACTAAAAGCCTGACATAACTAAGCTTTTGTCGCGCAGTTATGCTATTATTAAGTTTCTGTACCATCTGGGGCGAACTAGCTTGCGGTTGATTTGGGGGACGCTTAAATAGTTTACACCGGATTGCGGGTTCCAAAGCTTCAGCGCGTGTTACCTTTCAGCATGGTTCCTGGTCGCAGTGGTCGGTCCTGTTGTACCTGTTGCATATAACGTTAGTACTGGAACCAAACTTACATGTTCGATGTCGGCCATGTTTACACAGGCGAAAACAAATGGCAAAAAGGAAAACGTAAGGAAATGAAATTGAACCGAAACAATATTCTGCATTATAAACGGTTGACATCATTGATAAAGAGTTGTGTACATAGAGTTATTATCAAAACAGATACTATGAAAACCTATAAAAGCAATTGCTCTAGATATTCATCAGGGCTCTAAGTCGTAGAATTTGTGAAAACAAAGACACAAAACCCTATTTCTATATACCAGACGATGGAAAATAAGTTATGCTCTTCTAGAACAGACCCCGTCTAAGGTGGCAATGATATAGACAATTGCAGCATGCCATTATGATACTACTCTCAGGTGTATTCAAAGAAAACTAAAGGAGTTTAGTCAGCATTTATAAAGTATTCTATGATTCAATTATTCAGTAATTGGCTTATAAGAATCTCACTTTGTTTTTATATACAAATTAGTAAAAGTGGCTATATTTATCTGCATTTATGTTTGAAGACATTGAACGAAATCTGGTCAATGTAGGTCAAGTTAGGAACTTAACGGTGAGTAAGTTACTGTATACAACTTTTTCACACAATTGGTCTTCTAATAGCAATCACCTATCACCATCTTATATCTTTCAAATGGAAATTTAAATGTGATTTACTCTTTCAAATATTTCAGAACATGGACTTGCTTAAACTGCTAGAGGCTGTCCTGGTGAAATATTACAGTATGTAGGGATAGAGCACACATTGACAAATGTTTCCCCGAGTATGTTGGTACCTACATGACTTTATACAAAATTTTCATTTGTATGGACTCATTGTACAACTGAAAACATCAGAGCAGCGAATTTGTGTCTATTTTCAGACATGCACAGTGTTTTCATTGCTTTGATGTTCCAGGCACCAACCCTATTTTTTCACTGGAACACTTTTGACCAGTGTTGAAATGTACGTTTGGTTAAAAGATCTTGACTAACATGGCTGGACCTGTCAGGAACTCCTGTTGTTCATCATGATTTTCTACATGGCTGTCAAAATTTGGATATATTGAGTTTAAATCAAAAGTTTTTAATATTTGTCAAACTTTGATAAACTGTTCTATCTAGATGCAGAGTTGACATCTTTGACAGGAGAAACACTGGCACAAAGTTCATATTGAAGTACAGGATGCTGTGTAAAAACTGACATTGTGCAACTTGAAAGGATCATGAACAAACGTGAACAACTGGAAATCATCATGTTTCAGTTACATGATGTCAAACAGACACCAGTTAGTTGAAATATCAGGCACCCTGTCATCTTCAGCTAACATTTCATGTGGCGTGCCCAAGGGATCAATATTAGGGCCTCTGCTCTTCCTTATTTATGTCAATGACATGTCCGCTGTAGTAAGGCAAAAGCTCCTACTCTATGCAGATGACTCTGCTATATTGGTCTCTGCCAAAACCAAGCTTGACATATCTATGAAGATGTGCCATATGAAGATTTTGCTGACTTAACCAGCAGACACAAGGGTGTTTGCTTTGAATTACATCCCCTACTAACTTTCATATGTACCCATAGTTACAATGTTTGGCATTATTAAAATAAATATAATTATGCAACAATTGTCATCTGTTACTGACTTTCAAACTTTTAAGGTTGAGTACTCCTGATGAGATTGGGCCAATGCTTGTCAATATTGGTACTCTACAGAAAACGATCGACCATTCTGTTCTGAACCATGCTCTAGGATAGTTCGGAACTAGCGGACAGTTAACAAGAATGGCCGATCGTTCTCTGTAGAGTACCAATATTGGCCAGCATTGGCCTAATCTCATTAGAAGTACTCAACCTTAATATGAGGTCAGAGTATCAATGAGTTTGGATTGTGATGAGACATACATGTACGATAACCTTAATTCAGCTGAATTCAAGCTATTTAGCATGTAATCACGATTTTGCAAACTTTTTTTCTATCATTGTTTTCTTTGTAAGAGCTGTTTATGATGAATGAAAAAATAAAAAAAATAAATATATAATTATGGTGGTGTCCTTTTTTTTAAGCGACAGCGATTTGAAAAAGGTATGTCAAATTTGGACTTTTTTTCCCCAAATTTTACCCATTCAGAGTACAAGCTTCATTAAAATCTATTTCAAAACAAAACAAACATGGCAATTTAGGTTTTCATTATTTATTTCATGTCTATGGTGGTATTTTCACATATAGAAACCAAATTTAGACAAAGCAGGCACCAGGTTTGAACAACAGGGATCATTGAATATCAAAAATATGCTTTCCATAGGGCATACTTTTATTAGATTTTTTATTTATGAAAAAAAAAAAAAAGTTTGAAAATGAAATAGTTCTAGTATTATACTTTTTCTTATATTCTACCAGATGAAAGCATATGCTAAGGCAGTTCAAAATATGAAAAGGAATGTTAAAGGTCAGTGTTGAAAAGTTTGAGTTATTAAAGAAAAAAGAGTTATCTCCCTTTACAAAATTTACAAAAAGGTACCGTATCGATGATTTTAGAGCGGTTAAAAAATTCACATTTGGTGCCTGTTTTCTCTTAAATTAGTTTATGTATGAAGAAACCCTACCATAGACAGGAAATAAATAACACAAAACCAAATTATCATATTTGTTTTCATTTGAAATGGATTTTATTGAAGCGGGCTGTTTGAAAAGGGCAAAATAAGAGAAAGTGGGTGGGGTAAATTTTACATGACCGTAGAGCCAAATGTTGTTCACCAAAATGTACAATTTTTCTATTTTTTCTATTTTTTCTGACACGAAAAAGAAACTGTGCACTTTTATATCTAGTGTAACTTTTTCGTTACTAAGTTTAGAATGATAAATTTTAGCATAGTGAGTGATAAAATAATTCTTCACACACTGCACTAATTTATCCGATATTAAAGCACCTGGATGTCATGCAAACGTACCAACGGCTATTATGCAATATTATGCCCGTGCTGCCTGTGTAACATGTTTACAATTACATATCTTTACTGATTATGCAATAATAAAATCACTGTACATTTGAATTAAACTTGTTAACAAGCTGCCACGGCTCCAAGAAAACAAACGAATTCAGACACTTTAACACCTTTAATCCGACGTCAGCGTCTCTGACGTCACCGAGCTGTTTGATTGCCACCGAAATACCACCATGACCCTTCCACATCCTGACGATCAAAATGGAAGCGTTAGAGTTCAATCAGGATCCAGCAAGCCATCACCTCAGGGTAGATACATGACGTTGACGAATTAACGTCTCAAGACGTTATGTCAGGTCAATGCGTTCGAGATTCATTGGTCAGTATACGATGAGGACATTACACATACCGATTTAAATCCATTTTCATTTTCAAAACTTTAAGAAACAATACCGATTTGCAACTTTTACTTTTAACCCCTACTTCATTCAAGCGTTAAAAGTGCATTTATAATAACACAAATTTGATTAAAAAATAAAGCATCGTGTAAAAGAAATATTTACGAACATTTTGATACCACACTTGCCTATATTTGTTTAAAAAACAGATGGAAATTTTAATTCCTAAACAAGTGCACAGTTTCTTTTTCGTGTCAGTATAGTTAAAATACCGGACAGAGTTTTGAATATGAATATTCAGTAGGAAATGGGTCAAATATTTCATTTTAGTTTCATATTGTCTGTTAAATTTACTTGCAGTTACATGTTTTTTAATGCTCTAAACCCATACCCAATAGCCTGTTTCTAGTTTTGAAAACCGTACACTACTTAAAGTTTGAACTAAAGCCGACCGCTCTGAATGGGGTATTTAACTTAAAGTCTTTAATATCAGCCTGCTTTAAACTCTAATCAGGAAAGGTTTCTAGACATGCT
Organism: Gari tellinella; assembly: GCA_922989275.2. Classification (NCBI taxonomy): domain Eukaryota; kingdom Metazoa; phylum Mollusca; class Bivalvia; order Cardiida; family Psammobiidae; genus Gari; species Gari tellinella. The sequence continues at coordinate 57,925,766 of OV277866.1, forward strand.
TTTAATATGATAAGTTTTGGAGACCTTCAAATTAATACATAAAGCTTCTATAGGAGTTTGCTGCATTGTTTTTATCTTTCATGAAACAACCACATGTTTTAAAACTACACGTCTTCTGTTGAGTTGTTGCTAAATACAAGACTAACTATAGTTAAATAAATAAATTCGTAAGTTTTTGCAGAAAGTAAACATAACTTTTAATTTGACTGTATCAATCTTAAATTCGTCTCTTTAGATTTTATAAAGAAACAATTACTTCAGTGATACATTTGTTTCAGTAATTTTTTTTAACAAAGTTTGTGAATAATTGTTTTTATTTTGTTATTAAGGACATTACTTCTACAATAGTTGTAAAAGGTGTTATGTATGTAATTGTAAAATCAATCCTGTACTATCCAAGCACTTATTGAAACATGGAAATCTATGAAGATGTATGACGGTTTCTGCATTGTTTTTACCATGAATTAAGCAATCATCTTTATTTAAGATTGCCTGGTGGTATTCAATTGAGTGTTCACCTAATACAAGATTAGATCGATGTAAAAAGGATTCATAGCGACTTATAAAAAATAGAACAAGATAACAGCATGAATAACTGTAAAACAAAGGGTGGCAACTGAGTTGTTACCCGTTTTGGTGTAACGTTTCCTTTTTTGAGTACTTGTTATATGTAATTTGAGAGTGTTATATGTAACCTTTACCTAACAACTAGGAAATGTTTCCACTGGCATTTATGGAAATGTTTCCGTGAGAAGTTAAGGGAACCGTTTCCGGAAGAAGTTAAGGGAAACGTCCCCCTCAACCAAAGAAAGGTTTCAACTGGCAATTTAGAGAAACGTTTCCGTAAGAAGTTAAGGGAATAGTTTCCCTCAACCAAGGAAAGGTTTCAACTTGCAATTTAGAGAAACGTTTCCGTATGAAGTTAAGGGAAAAGTTTCCTGGCATCAAAGAAAGGTTTCCACTGGCACTTTAGAGAAACGTTTCCGTAAAAAATTGGAGGGAAACGTTTCCCTCCATCAAGGTAAGGTTTCCACTGGCATTTAGAGAAACGTTTCGGTTAGAATGTGAGGGAAACGTTTCCCTCCATCAAAAAGGGAAACATTACACCAAAACGTTTTGGTGTAATGTTTCCCTTACATTTTTACTGTGTATATGGGACATAGGCAAACAGTGTAGACTCTGATCAGAGTCTACACTGTTTGCTGATAGGAATTTCAATATAAAACAAAATGAAAATGAAACTTTTGACCAGGCATCCTTTTAATAAAAAATGGACTAATCCAATATAAAACATGGAATAATCAACTGGGTGCAAATGTGTTAACTACTCAACATTCGTTGTTGGAGACAGATCCGCCAATTAACTTTCAAGATAAATTATCACCTTTAAACATCACGATGTACCTGGTTAAATTTCATATAATCCTGCTTAAAATGACGTCATCAGTTTTATTTACTGTCTTAAAGCGGGTATATAAATTAGAACTTTTTACTAAAGACATTTCTATACAAGTGTCTAACCTTTGAGTCTGACCAGACGCCAATGCATTCAGACCTAAGACCAAATATGTTTGCCACTGCGATTGTATAGCGTTTCAATATAAAACAAAATGAAAATGGAAATGGTGACCAGAGACCCCTTACATCAAAACTTGTTTAACTCATTCTTCCCTGAAATTTTTAATGGAGAATTCCGTTTTCAAAATATGTCTAGTCCATTTTTGACCATTTAGGGTAAATTTCAGCAATATATTTCAAAATGACAAACAGTGTTGACCCTGATCAGAGGGCTCCTAAAGGAGCCATCTGATCAGGGTTTTCACTGTTTGCATGGGACAAGTGTAATCTTCACAGGTACAATGTTTGTAAATGATGAGTAAACTCGTCGCTAGGGTTCAATGTGTCAATATCTATATATATCAGCATGGAAGATTGCACATGGGTTAAATCAGACAGCAAATTGAAGCGATGGATTTTTATTCAATTTTATTTGTTAGAGGCAGATCTGCCAATGAACTATCAAGATGAAAATATCACAATTAACTCTTTTACTGTCAATGGCTCCAAAATGCGCCTTTATAAACAATTAAGATCCGGATCAGACGCCGCAGTACGCGCTGACTGATCCGGATCCACATTGGTTGACACTTGTTTCGAAATTTCGTCAATTAAACTGCCCTAAACCTTACTATGAAACGATAGTGCTCAGAATAGAATTGAAGCAGACGACCTCATGGCGGTGAAAGGGTAAAAAACTCACGATAAATTTGACGCTGAAAGGATTAAACATCAGGATGTATCTGGTGAAATCTACCATTGATATATTGTCTGTATGAATACTATTCGAGTGACCAACGAGCTGGAGTCTGACCAGACACCTAGATACTCTGGGTCTGACCTAAGATCCAATATGTTTGCCACTATTAAGGTTGCGGTCCAATATAATTCTCCGGCCCTTATCGCCATATGTCATGACATGACTTATAATAGTCAACAGTGTGCGCTATGACAACGTCGCAAAACTGGATGTGGCTTATTTAAGAAATGAACTGCTTTTTCGGCATTCAAGCGAAATAAACAGTTCATTTCTTATATTTACAACATATTTGCTGTTATTAACATTTTGTTAGTACGCATGTATGTTTAATCCATATTAGAGGTTGATAACACGAACAATGTGTACCCTATAAACAAACTATATAATACCCATCAACATATCTCATACCCAACAGTGTGATACAACGTCACAAAGTATGCTACATGTATATGTATATGGGTCATAAACAGAATGAAGCATGCTATGATGTCGCCGAGAAAAAACCAAGTATGACTTATAGCAAACACTATGAACCAGGTTTCGACATCGATTAAAACATAGCATTGATTATTACAGAACGTATGTTACATGTATTATGTCTTGCCGACAAAAAATAAATCTTATCCTATCTAATCACAAACAGTGTGAACAAATAATTAAAATAGGTATGGCTCATAACACCAACTGTGAGCCAAGTTTCGACATAGATAATAACAAAGAGTGATACATGTATAAAATCTAGGTTTATAACATAACAGACGACGTGAGCGTTGAATAGCATCCGTTGTTTATTTGTCATATATAACTAGTTGAATAACTATGCAAATGAGGTACGCCACGACGTCGTTTACTTGTGACGTCATTAAAATGCGTTCTCGCGCATAGCATTCACTTGACCTCAAAGGCTGCGAAAAGAATACAACATGAGTGTTCCTAATGTATTGGATTTATCAAACTCGTCGTTTTAGAAAACGATAAAAACTCGACAAAATCTCGTTTTTATCGTTTTCTAAAAGACTCGTTTGATAAATCCAATAAATTATGAACACTCGTGCAATATTCTATATATAGCTCATAGCTAACACTTTTTTCATACTGGCTGATCATTTGCATTTTAAGTTTTTGTACGGAGAGTCAATTATGTAGAGTTCAATAAGATTTTATTCTTGAAAGGCAAATAGCCAAAATGGAATATAATTATGTTATATAATATATATCATTTATGAATTCAATGTTTGTCGAATATCTCAAATAGCAAGGAAAATGACTGTTTACGCAATAATTTTCATCTGATTTAACTCTATCACTGCCATTGACGCCAAAAGACGGCTTTGCAAACAGTTGGATCCTGATCAGACGCCACGTAACGTGGCGTCTAACCAGGATCCAAACTGGTTTTTTTTCCACTCGTATCGACATTTCTTCTTTAAAAATATTGCAGACGACACAACCAAATCAGACGATATTTTAGCGATAAGATGGTTAAAGCAGACGATATAAATTTCGAAGCAAAAGATGTAAACATTTGCCTCCTTTTATTTATCAAATTTACATTTCAGGTTAATTGGCAAAAGTAATATCGTAATGAGTGTAACATTATAAATATATACATGTAGCTTGGATCCTGATTAGACGCTAACCAGGATCAAAACCGTTTGCATAAAACAAACTACAATAGAACCTCTCTATTAGGGCCACCAAATTATGTTTATAATTAGGCGTTTACTGCAGATGGACTGCTAAAAGCAAGGTGACAGTAAAACAGAAAGCTCCTATAGGAGCTTTCTGTTTTACTGTCCCCTTGCTTTAAACTGCCACTTGTCTTTTAGACAATCAATAAGCCTTCATTTTAGTGGTCGTTATAGAGAGGTTTTACTGTATTGTACTCGGGGTAAGACAATGAAAGGGGTTATTGAAAGCTCCCTATGTGGTATTTCAGACAATTGGATGCAAGACAATAGTATTATAGTTCGTAGAAAATATCAATTAGTTTTCTTTTGTGTGGTCGTACTATGCTAGCAAAGAGACCACAAAAACATTTTTTTTTTATTGTGTTGAGAATCAATCTTGGGTCTTTTTTCAACCTTGAAAATAGGCCCGGTGTCAATAGTCAATTATCAGTGTTGGTAGTCGATCCGTGGTCAACTTTGCGAGTCGACCCAAGGATAAAAAAATTAACGGTATACAGGCTCCAAACTGCACATGGTGGAGAAAACGTATTCTATCCCGTTTAAACGCAAACGAAACGCAAATGTAATTGCATTCAAATGTAGAACATTTCAACATTTTGAAATTTCTAATAAATTATTTTAATCTGATTGGCAAACAGTTTGGAGCCTGATCAGACGACGGGTAATCCGGAGTCTGACAGGCTCCAAACTGTTTGCAAGAGAAATAATAGTTTTTGTGTAAACGCATTTATTGGGAAAGAATAAAGCCTTCTCCACTGTATAAAAGTCATCATTTTACCATGATGAAAAGTTAAACACATTTCTAGTTGAAACTGAGATCGTTCTCAAGCTTTGATTGGTCAAATTTGAGCTCAAGCTCAAATCTGACCAATAAAATGCTTAAGAACGATGTCAGAGGAAACCCAACTTTTTATAACCTTGGACCCTTGTTAGCCAGGGGAAGGTTAGTCATGACACAAATAATGATCTAAATCTCAGAACTTTGGCACATTTCATATACATCACTGGGTTAACCATGGAATGGCTGTAACAGAACCAGGAACATATAGCCCATACACATCTCGGTGCTCTGTGAGATATGAACGGGTCCACAATACATAACGTGAATAATGGAAGCCAGAATATGAAAGAAATGTTCGTCATAGTGAGAATTGTCCGGGAAAGAGTTGTCCCAAAGAAGTGACGGTTGAAGCTTCCCCGTTTCGTGTTGATATTTGCAAGTTTAGAGAAAATTCTCTGACGATGAAGAAGGACACTCATGGTTTTACGATTGCATATTAAGATAATGATGGCAGGCACTAGGAGGACAAACAATCCGTGTACAATGCTGTAATAAGTGTTTGAGATATACCGGCACGATGTTGATAGCTCCTCAATGCACTTGTATTCTTTTCCCAGGCCAAGAATATGGTATCTAGGAATGATTAAACCGAAAGCAAGAACAGCTGGAATTATCCAGCACGTTGCAAAAATGAAAAAACCGATTCTTTTGCCAAACCAGTAGTCAAGATGAAACGGTCGACACGAAGCAATATAACGCTCAAATGTCAAGGCACACATGTGCCAAACGGATGCAGACAAGAGCATCACTTCGAGGCTATTAACTATGTCACATCCGGTCTCCCCGAACATTAAAGAATTGTTTGTTACCATGCCTAGAATTCGAAATGGCATCACTGTCAAACCTATTAATATGTAACAGAAAGCTAATGATATGAGGAATATTCTTGTATGCAGCCTCAGCTTTGGTGCCTTCAAAACGAACCCGACTTCCGCGATATTAAGAACTACGGTTGATACTGGAATAACAATCAAACCATATCCAACAACTTGATAAATACTTCCGGCTGAGTCCAAAGACCACTGCTCTTCACAAAGGGAGGTAGCATTGTGGTTTTCTTCTGCATTTCTCATATCCTATGTCGTAACAGTGGCGTAGTGTTCCGGGGTTCAGATCTCATCTTTTTCTCACACGACAGATCTCCATTGTCCCGTCCAGATTCCTGTACATGAAAGCAAATTAATGTACAAATTCAATTTCGTATATAACCAACACTATAGTCCTACGTCAGGATCCAAGACTATAAATCTTTTCAGTTGAGTCTAAAATCGTGATCAAGCATTTGATTAGTCAAAATCTGACCAATCAAATGCTTGAGAACACACTCAGCTCAAACGCTTTATAATATTGGACCCTAGTCTCAAAGTTAGGGGAGTATTTCAAAAAATAAAATGTTTACTTCTGCATTAAACCCTAAGGTATCACACGGAGCAGACACAGATCTGTAATTTCTCCATGGGTATCACAACCCGTTAAATTCTCTCATCAAGACGATTCCAATGAGTAGTAACACCATAGGATTCGGTGCTGAAATAAGTGAGAACATTTTTGATTTGTTCAGTGTACCCCCTCTTATTTGACCAACACTATATAGTCCTCAGTCAGGTCTCAACATTGTACGGGAATATTTATAAAAAAATGTTTATTTCTGCATTGAACCTTAAGATATCACAAGCCGTTAGAATTATCTCTTGGAGACGACTCTAATGAGTAGTAACACCATGAGATTTGGTGCTGAAATGAGTGAGAACAGTTTTTATTCGCTCAGTGTGCCCCACCTTATCTGTCCAGTGTCCTGCTAAGTTATGGAGGAGGGCGGACTTAATGAACGTATTTTCAAATTACAAAATATCTAAATATAGTAAAGCCTTCAACCCTTATATGATTAAATCATTCCGGAGATGTTTACCCCTTCACCGCTTTATTGTCGTCTGTTTCAGCAGTGTTGTCAGTAATGCCGTTTCAAATTAAAAAAATTAAGCAGTATAAATGAAGAAATTCCAAAATGAGTGTCAAACAGTTTGGATCCTGATCAGACGCCGCGTTACGCGGCGTCTGATCAGGATACAAAATGTTTGCAAACGTGCTTTTAAGCGTCATTGAGAAAGAAAAGGTTAACCCAGACATATATCTATGGTGCATGTAATAAAGAATACAATGCTCGAAAGACAAAATCTAACTTCAATTTGAAGAAAAAAACCGCAGACGACAATTGTTTAAAAATGATGACGTCATGGTGAGGAAGGGTTAAACGCAAAGCACGCGTTTTATTGAGTTGTCGTGAAATATGGGCATATACAACGATTACAGTTTAAAATGAATGACAAATTATCGTCTGTTAACTTAATAAGTTTGTCGTCTGCACTTTTTCTCAAAGTTTATTTAGATATATTTGGCATATCTTTACAGAAAAATACTAGCAGTATGAGTAGCATCAGAGAGTCAAATAGTTCAGATCCAGATGAGACGTCGAGTTACTCGTCGTCTCATCTGGATCAAAACTGTTTGCAATAGTTGTCACAAGTTAACACAAATGTCGTTTAAGGTTAAAATCGTGACATGACAAATAACAAATAATGTAAAATGAAAACTCTTACTATATACGCTGTCGTGAAATTGTATTCCTGGCATCTATTGAATCTAAATGTATTCAATTCATCGTAGTTATGTTATTATTGTTATAATTCCCGGTGAAACAGGAGCATTTGAAACTGTCACTATTGCCAAGTGATTGATGATATCAAAAGCGTATCCATGGGCATTGTCAATATTTCATTAACCACTCCGTTATTGACCGCTGTGTAATCGTAACGAGCGATTCTTCAGGCAGTTACAACATAGCCTGACTAAGTCTGTCAACCAGCAACCAGCGTCTGGCTTACCTGAGCGGGTCCTCTTCATTTTTCTGTTCATCGCGGTCGATACGGCATCAAGAGCGGATCTACCGTTTAATCAACCATTTAATCCACACGTGTGCACTTTCGACGCATTTGTAATTTCCCCGTAAAGCAACTTTTGAGATTCCTACGCACTGTATAGAGAGACTGAAAATGCAAACTTGAAAATAAAAAAATGAAATAAAGGAATATCGTGCTACTTTTAAGCAAATGAATTTGAAGTGTAACTATTGGTAAAGAGCCCCCTCTCTCCAACAACACCGAATGGGAGACAAAGATTGTGTGTTTTATTCAGAGGGAGTTGTTGTAGGGAGTGACATTGGCTTACATTTGCAAAACAGTTTGAATCCAGATCAGCCGCCGTGTGACGTCACTAGATTGCATTTACATACAATGACATTATTTGGACTCTTATTTCAAAACCGTATATTTAAAAACAATATAATTATGTTTGTGGAATTTAACTTTTATTAAAAAACTAATAATTACTTATTTATCTGTTTATCAACTACTTCTACTACTTCTATTACCAATACTTCTACTACTACTACTACTTCAATTACGAATACTTCTACTACGACTACCATTTCTATTTCTACTATAACTACAACTTCGATTTCTACTACTGCTATAACCATTACTACCACTACTACAACTACTTCTACTACTACTTCTTCTACTACTACAACTAGATCTACTACTACTACAACTACTTTTACTACTACGACTACTATTACTACTATTTCCAGTACTACGACTACGACTACTACTACTACTACTACTACTACTACTACTACTATTACTACTACTACTTCTATTACCACTACTACTACGACTACTACTTCTATTACTTTTACTCCTCCTCCTCCTCCTACTACTACTAAAACTAAGACAACTACTGCTTCTACCTCTACTTCTACTACTACTACGACTACTACTTCTATTACTACTACGACTACTATTACTACTATTTCCAGTACTACGACTACGACTACTACTACTACTTCTATTACTTTTACTCCTCCTCCTCCTCCTACTACTACTAAAACTAAGACTACTACTGCTTCTACCTCTACTTCTACTACTACTACGACTACTACTTCTATTACTACTACGACTACTATTACTACTATTTCCAGTACTACGACTACGACTACGACTACTACTTCTATTACTTTTACTCCTCCTCCTCCTCCTACTACTACTAAAACTAAGACTACTACTGCTTCTACCTCTACTTCTACTACTTCTACGACTACTACTTCTATTACTTTTACTCCTCCTCCTACTACTACTAAAACTAAGACAACTACTGCTTCTACCTCTACTTCTACTACTACTACGACTACTACTTCTATTACTTTTACTCCTCCTCCTCCTCCTACTACTACTAAAACTAAGACTACTACTGCTTCTACCTCTACTTCTACTACTACTACGACTACTACTTCTATTACTACTACGACTACTATTACTACTATTTCCAGTACTACGACTACGACTACTACTACTACTTCTATAACTACTACTACTACTACTACTACTATTACTACTACTACTTCTATTACCACTACTACTACGACTACTACTTCTATTACTTTTACTCCTCCTCCTCCTCCTCCTACTACTACTAAGACTACTACTGCTTCTACCTCTACTTCTACTACTACTACTTCTGCTACTACTACTACTAAACTAAAATATTACTACTTCTACTACTACTTCTATTATTACTACTACTACTTCTATTACTACTACTACTACTACTTCTATTACTACTACTACTATTACTTCTCTTACTACTACGACTACTACTTCTATTACTACTACTCCTATTCCTACTTCTACTACTACTAAGACTACTACTACTTCTACCTCTACTACTACTTCTGCTACTACTACTACTTCTTTTACTACTACTACTACTACTTCTACTACCACTTCTACTACTACTACTACTACTACTACTACTATTACTTCTATTACCACTACTACTGATACGACTGCTACTTCGACTATCATTACTACTATAACTATTACTACTACCACTACTACTTATATTATCATTACTACCCCTACTACTACTACTTCTATTATTTGGACTTTATAATGCCTCTACCTATTGAATATTCATGTATAAAAAACTAATCTTGAATTCTCAGAATGCCACTTATACATTATATTATATGTGTGGAGAGCTTATACTAGAACTGTCTTTTCTGGGTTCACTCAGTTTGCAAATGTTGAAAAATACTGATTTATAATGTTGTTCCTTTCTCACATGATCCGTGTTGTATAACAATTATATGTTATTTTTGTTTGTGGATCATATTGAAAATCGGTTTGTCGTTTGATATCAAATATGTAATCCACATGAAATAAAGTCGTTATTATTACCATTACAGTATTATTATATAACTACTGCTATTACATGACGTTTCAGTTCTAAAAGAATCAATCGGTAGTTCTGCTTCTTCATTGAATGGTAGCTGATAATAGTATTGGCCTGTTCTTTAGCAGACGACATTCCCAGCAGACATCAGACATCAGACGACAACGCTCAGCAGACGACATTCCCAGCAGACATCAGACGACAACACTCAGCAGACGACATTCCCAGCAGACATCAGACGACAACACTCAGCAGACGACATTCCCAGCAGACATCAGACGACAACACTCAGCAGACGACATTCCAAGCAGACATCAGACGACAACACTCACCAGACGACATTCCCAGCAGACATCAGACGACAACACTCAGCAGACGACATTCCCAGCAGACATCAGACGACAACACTCAGCAGACGACATTCCCAGCAGACATCAGACGACAACGCTTAGCCGACGACATTCACAGCAGACATCAGACGACAACACTCAGCAGACGACATTCCCAGCAGACATTAGATGACAACGCTCAGCAGTACAAAGATAACGATAACATACCACTTATATACAATTTTCGTGCATTACAAATGTCCACCCGTGATTGCTGTTTATGTTTAATGTCTGGTTTCAAACCATACTACAGAACAGCGCGTGTCTTTTGCAGACTAAAATTAAACAAAGGATTTACGAATTAACCCTAACCCTTATCCTGCTGAATAATCGTCTGTTAGAAATATATCGTCTGCAATCCGTGTTTTCTAAATCCCTTCACTGCCTTACCCCATACACAACTTATTTTTGCAAACAGTTTGGATCCTGATTAGAAGCCGCGTTACGCGTCGTCTGATCAGGATCCAAACTGTTTGATACTCAATAAAATATTTCTTCAGTCAAAATAGTAAAAATTAAATTTTAAGAAATAAAAGCAGACGACAATTGATGACGCAACGGCAGTTAAGGGGTTAATGTTTTTTCTTAACTTAAGTCGGATATGTGTGGTAAACAGTTTTGATCCAGACCATAAGTCGCGTAATGCTGTGCCTGATCTGTATCCAAATTGTTTTCAAACGCTTAGCATAAAGGGTTTTAAAACGTTGCACACTGAATTTCGTCTTCTTAAACCTTTCCCTTATAGAAGCGACTTTTAGCGCATTCATTTTATTCATCCGCCAAAGAAAATAGTTCCATTTTATACTGTCATGAATATGTACCATAAGAAATATTTTCTATATCCTAGCAGATAGTAACTTAAAGCAGGCTGAAAGTAAAGCAGAATGCGCCCTAGGGCGCATTCTGCTTTACTTTCAACCTGCTTTAAGCAGTCACCATTTTTCAAAACTAAAATTAGGTCATGGGGTAAAGGGTTAACTGTTTGTACTATTTTGTAATCCTATTTTTATGTAATTTCTGTTCAAAACTTAATATAAGTTTTACCTTATCTCGACCAGGCGTCGAGTCAATCGACGTCTGCTCTAGATCCAAACTGTTAACAACTGTAAGTAAAGTCGCGCCTAGCAACAGAAGTGTTAAGGCGCTGGAGGAAAATGTACATGGCAACCAATGCATCTCACGTGTTATTCTTTAACCCTTTCCCTTATAGAAGCGACTTTTAGTGCATTCATTTTATTCATCCGCCAAAGAAAGTACAGTCTGTAGTTTCAATCTATACAGTCATGAATATGTATCAGAAGGAATATTTTCTTAATTCTAGCAGGTGGTAACTTAAAGCAGGCTTAGGGCGCACTCTGCTTTACTTTCAACCTGCTTTAAGTAGTCACCTATTTTCAAAACTAGAAACAGATTATGGGTTAAAACAAAATGCAAAGACACCAACACAGAATTGTGTTCTACCACTGTTGATTTATGTACATTGCTTTCTCTCTTCATCAACACTCAATGGGAGACACAGATTGTGTGTGTTGTCGGGGGAGTTGTTATAGGGAGGGAAATTGGCATACATTTGCAAACAGTCTGAATCCAGATCAGACGCCGCGGAACGCGGCGACTGGTCTTGACTCAATCTGTTTTCACATGTCGTTATGTGTTTTTGTCTGTCAAAATGTCCATTTACTGACTTTGAGAAAAGTTTAAGCAGACGATATTGCAGCTGTGAAAGGGTTATACATAATGTTCTTGTTTGTGGGAACGGCGGCAAGCGTTGTTATAAGGATGGAAATGATGTTCAGAGGGCCGTTGTGGGGATGGTACTCTGTGTACTGATTGAAACATAGTGTAGACGCCAAATAACGCTCATCTAGGGCTACAGTGGAGAAAACGTTATTCTTTCCCGGTTAAAAGCAAACGAAACGCAAACTCATTTTAATAAAATAGAGATTTTGACAAATTTTTGACAATTCTATATGTTCATTTTAATCTGAATGGCAAACAGTTTGGAGCCTGATCAGACGCCGGGTTACCCGGCGTCTGATCTGGCTCCAAACTGTTTGCAATTTGAATATTAGTTTTAGAGTAAACGCGTTTATTTGGAAAGAATATCGTTTTCTCCACTCCGCATTAACCCTATCGGCGCCAAACTAGCCGGAGGTTTTACACCTACACCGTTATTTTGTTGTCTGCTTCAATAATGTTTTCTGCAAGATCATTTCAAGTAAGATTAAAGAGAGTTTAACATAAGAAATATCGACACAAGGGAACATAATAACCCACAAGAGTTTCTTAGTCGATAATGCTTCTATTGTATTAATTGTTGGTCTATGTCACGTCTGTAGCTCTGTAGACATATAGACCAAAAATAATATTGATATTATAGATCTACATAAAGAAGAAACAAACAAACACCAAACCAAAACAATTAATATAATACAAGCACCTGTGAATCCATATTTCAAAGGTAAATCGTGACTTCAAAACGCTGATATAAAATTTCATGAAGCCGGATAATACAGCTAATACAGTGATATTTGTTTAAAACTTCCCTAATTAGCGTGTATTTATTACCCGTTCCCATGTATTAATTAAATGTGAGCTTAATGAAATAATTGGGTGCTGTATCTGAGATGTATTGGTACAGTTGAGAATACGTTATTCTTTCCCGTTTAAACGCAAACGAAACGCAAACGCAGTTAACTAAAATGTAGAAAATTACAACTTTTAGAAATTTCTCACAATTTATTTTAATCTGAGCGGCAAATAGCTTGGAGTCAGATCAGACGCCGGATTACCGGGCGTCTGATCTTGCTCCAAACTGTTTGCAATGGAAATAATAGTTTTAGCATAAACGTGCTTATTGGGAAAAAATAACGTTTTCTCCACTGTAGTCCTATGTTTCACAGGCAATGCTCAGTTCGATTGAAGAAAGTTTGAAATTATAGAACAATACAAGCGTGAGAAAACGTTCGACGATCCCAAATAGCATGCGATGCTGAAACTTAAAACTTTAGTTTTTTGTTCATTGCAAAAAGACCACTACCATTGGCATCAGTAATTAAATACATAATTGAGCCGTGCTATAACAAAACCAGCCTTATCACATTGCAACACTGTAAAGAACAAGCACCTTTTCATCTCAGGTTCTGTATCGAATTATGGTAGTGAGGTATGGAGCTTCTCGAATGCACCTTCTATCGAAAGGACCCATCTACAATTTTGCAAAAAATTTTAGGTGTAAAACAAACGACTCAAAATGGTTTCATTTATGGAGAGCTAGAAAGATTTACATACCAAACTAAAAGATGCTTAAATATAAAGCAGTCACTAACTTCAGTAATTTGTGACGCTGTGCGTTGACTACTTTTTATGTGAATCTAAAATATGTAATATAATTTTGATATTTACGATCAAACAGGCTTTAGTTTTGCGAATTTATCGGAAATTAGAGCAATAGATTTGAACAATTATTTTTACAATTTTTAGTTATAAAATAGAATCTATATGAAAAATGTACTAGATCTACATTAAGTGTACATTTAAAAAAGCTATTACTGCTGATTCTGAAAAAAAAAAACATTAAAGGGGGGTAATAAATGTAGGCAGTATGATTGTTTGGGAGGGGGAGTTAGACAACAGAATACGATGTACATGTATACAGATATGTAATAGATACACGACGGGTTTCGCCTTAAAAGAGTACGGTATGAATCGTAATAATACTGTTTGCAAGGACGACAACAAATTGTCCGAGGCGAAGCCGAGGACATATTTGTTGTTCGTCCGAGCGAAACAGTCTTATTACGATTCATACCGTACACTTTTAAGGCGAACGAGTCGCTGTATCTGACTTATACGTAGATTTTGATAAATATCTTACACCGAGTCAATAATGATTGCGGTCAATGTAATATAGCAATTTAATATATCTATTTCTAAAATATTGAAATTCACGTAAACCAACTATTATTTTCATTGGTCCTTTTTATACTTTGCACGAGCATTCAGTGCAGCATGTGTGCTGGGTCATGCCGTAAAATAACTACGTATTTATTTATCTGCGCTCAGAATGAGTATTCAGCTAGTATAAGGTAAGCGCTGTATTTAACAATTTAGATGAAATCTTTTTTTAAGCATTTAGTTTTAAGGTTAAAATATTTTTATCATTTTAGCCCGATATAATTCCTTTTCCGCTCCTTAATTATAACCAAACCAAGGACCAGATATTTTTCTCCTGAACAGGCACACTATTAAATAGCGTTGTTTACTCTTGCACTGTCATATTGTCGTCTGCTTTGAAATTGCTGAATGCACTTATTTTCCAACGCAAAGTTTCGGGATTTGATTGCACGAATCAAGTGTCTATCAGTTTGGATCCTATTCAAACGCTGAGTTACTGTGTGTTTGATATTGATCCAAATTATTTGCAAAAGTTCATTATCCCTCATCGTGGTGAATTGCCGTCTGCATCAAAGTTATCGTCTGCGGAGAATCTCAAAATCTTTCTTATACTTTCCAAATTGAATCAAACATGAAAATCAGTGCCAAACATTTGGATCCAGATCAGATGTCGCGTTACATGGCGTCTTCTATGGATCTAAACTGTTTCCAAATGTTAGACAAGCGGTATTCACAGTGGAAAAACGTTATTCTTTCCCAATAAACGCGTTTGACGCTTAAACTATATTTTCCATTGCAAACATTTTGGAACCAGATCAGACGCCGGGCAACCCGGCGTCTGATCAGGATCCAAATTGTGTGCCACTCAGATGAAAATAGATGATGCAAAATGTAAAAAAAAAGTTATTATTTTCTACATTTTGTGTTTTGCGTTTGCGTTTCGTTTGCGTTTAAACGGGAAAGAATTATGTTTTCTCCACTGTAGCATAACAAGGGTTACCTTGTCAATTCCCGGGCAGTGCAAGAGTTAAACCGGTGACCGCATGCTCACCACGTGCTCCACGCCCGTAAAAAGTATCCGGTAACAGAAAGTAAAACTGTCCGGTAACAGAAAAAAGTGTCCGGTATCAGACGTAAGAGGACACTTTTTGAATAGCTTTGCGGGGGGTATCTGCGTATAAATGATACATCAATCTCAATCAGGTCAGATTTGGCTAGTGATTTATACACAGGATCAAGGTGATGACACCGAAATTGGTTACATTAGTTTTGGGTTGAGGTGCAAGGATAAGCATGGAAGTAACCACCGGTTCTTTGACATACCCGGAATCAAGATCTAATACATGCATATATTAACCCGGATTCAAGATACATACTAAATACTAGATCTACTTAAAGACAAATACATGACCAAGCTTGGGTGGTAACACCTATCACCATTGAAAGTTTGAGTCAAAGCATGGAGCCCATGCACTTACTCGGCTAGCGTCTAGGCAAATAATCATTCAGGCGTCTCATGTGAGGCCCATACCTAATATTTGATAGCTTTGTTAGTAAAACCCATTGAGAAACCTATTGAGATCTATTATGTAAGGGCCTCTATTCAAAGCTTCAGATGGCTGAGCCGTTACTATCTCAATTTTCACATGCTGTATACCGGTATATACCTGTATTTTGACACCTACTAAACAATGGGGGTGAATCAGTGAATGGACTGGCTTAATGTCTTTAAAGAAAATTCCTGACCTACTTTCGGTGGTAACACCAAACCAGGTATAAAAGCATGCAACCCTGTGCTAGTTGTGCTGTTATCTTGTCTAGGGAGGGGGTAGTTCATCAAACACTGAGGAAGTAGAAGCTTGTTATTTTATTTTGTGAAGCGGGGACTGGAATCGGTAGTCCTCTGACATAGTCAGCTAAACCACTCGATCAGGCATTTTTTTTTTCAATATTAAAATTCTTACAAATAAAAAGGTCATATTTATAATTTTATTTATAAAGATAAACTGTTGTTACTTAAATCTTTCCTCCCTGAAACTATAAATGGAAAATTCCAGTTTCCATTTTAGTTTAGTCCATTTCTGACTTTTAAGGGTTTTTGTCAATGTTTGGCATTATGACAAACAGTGAAGACCCTGATCAGAGGGCTCCTTGCGGAGCCCTCTGATCTAGGTCTTCACTGTTTGCACAGGATAAGTGTACTATTCACATGTACACTGTTTGAAAAAGACGCATATAAGCGGGACTAGGGTTCAAAGGGTTAAACTTACTTTTGATTAAATTGCCTTCGATAGAAGTTGTTTCCGTTAATTTAATTAGTACAATCACCGATATCAGTTGAAACAGAGGAAAAACAGCATAAATTATTAAAGGGAGGTAAATGCAGAACGAGATTCTACATAAGGTATGCGGACTTTTAACTGAATTAACATGTACTCTTTTAGGTTTAATTCGATTAAGAATAGATATATTCCGATTCGATTTTTAATTTCCATCCTTTATGATTCTTTTTCGTGATTATATCAGCACACAATGGGAGGACTATTTCCTTTCCTCCGCACAGTATAGATCTAGCTATGTTATTTGGTTACAGGGAGCGGAGTTAACTTCTTTAAAGCTTTTCAATTTAGTATATTTCTTCGACGTACATATCCTTTTTAAAACCCAATTTCTCCTTTAATAACTGAAATTTTGAATTTTTTTCATAACAAATATAAAGATAAAATAATGTAAATATAAGAAATGAATTGATTTTTTTCGGTGTTCAAGCCCAATGAACGACAGAAAATTATCGGCAAATACCATGAATCGCTAACGCGATTCATGGTATTTGCCGATAATTTTCTGTCGTTCATTGGGCTTGAACACCGAAAAAAATCAATTCATTTCTTAAAAAATCAAGGTTTAGTTTGATTACTACTAAAATCGCATAAGGTATTTTTGAGTTATTGCCTGTTAATTAATAAAAAAAATGATATCGAATATATCCGCATTTTAAAGTTAAAACGTTTAATATTGGTATGTTCGAACTAACGCGAGTTCAAAGTATTGAGTTTTGACTGAACGTACAGTTAATAATTAATATTTACAATCGCCCTATTCAATTCAATTGACAAAAAGTGTGTTCATTTCAAATAAACACCAATTTTCGAGAGGGCGGGACTTGTGGAAAAGTTTCGAAGGGGAGGCGGGGCATATGCAGTTTTCATTCGCGAATTAATCTTTGGAACTTTGGGCAGCAAACATTTGGCGGATTTTTTCAAAATTTGTTCTTAACCGATCTATGCCTTCCTTCTAGTGAAAACCATGATTCCCGACTAATATTCTTCTTTATAAATGAGATAAATTGCATGAAAATTGACATAAGAATCTACCTTACAAACAGCGGCCTATATCTGCGTTTCTTTATGACAATAAATCCCCGATATATTTATCCTACTTTAAAATTACGTCACTTCTAATGACGTCATAAATCAGCATTTTTCGCGCCAAACTGTCAAGTTGTTGACAATGGAACTTATTTTTTCTGCTTTCGAATGTACACAGATTCAGTAAATCGGTCATGGCTGTTCCTTATAGAGTACACATTATTCGTGTTATCGACCTCTAATATGGATTAAACATACATGCGTAGTGACAAAATGTTAATTTAATGTTAGAAATTACAGCAAATATATTGTAAATATAAGAAATGAACTGATTTTTTCGGCGTTCAAGCGAAATGAACGACAGAAAATTATCGGCAAATTTACCATGAATCGCTAGCGCGATTCATGGAATTTGCCGATAATTTTCTGTCGCTCATTTCGCTTGAACGCCGAAAAAAATCAGTTCATTTCTTAAATATTTACAATCGCCCTATCTCTTTCCATTGTAAAAATCAGTATTCATTTCTTATAGACACTCAAACCTTAGGAGGCGGAGCTTAGGTTTAAGTCGCTGCGCATTAATCTTCACTACTCTAAAAATAGAAATCCACGTTGTATTTATACTAGATTGAATCTAAGTTTATTTCCCAATCTTTTTTTTAAACACTTAATACCAATATATTATATCGATTTTATATTCATATTGATATAAATTATTTACACTCATTGTGAAAAAAAATGCAGTAGGAAGCGCTCCGAAACTTTGTCCGTCTGCTACGAATTTATTTTTATCACAACAATGATGCTCGAGATAAGATTCTAACTTGTTATATGAATTCTGAGTGTGTAACTGGTCTGCAGTCGCTCCTTTGTTTGCGTTTACAAGTATAACAATTAGCGGTCACTAATTTGTGACGCAGGGCGTTGGCGAATTTTTATGTGAATCTAAAATATGTAATATAATTTTGATATTTACGATAAAACAGGCTTTTGTTTTGCAAATTTATCGGAAATTAGTGCAATAGATTTGAACAATTATTTTTACAATTGTTAGTTATAAAATTTATGGAAAATGTACTAGATTCACATTAAGTGTACATTTAAGAAAGCTATTACTGCTGATGCTGGAAAAAAACATTAAAGGCGGGTAATAAAGGCTGCGCCACTACACAAACTTCATTATCCAGTGGCAGATTTGAGTGTCTCTCGGACTCGAAAAAAAAAAAAAAAAAGCTAAAACAAATAAAAAACCAAGAAGACGACACAATTTGCAGTCTACATTAGGTTCTAGATAGATCTAAATAATGTTAGTCGCTTAGGTCGGCGCCATGAATATGACCAATTTATATGCGTGCGGGTGCCGTGGAACCCCAACTCAATCAAACCAACTAGGCAGTATGATTGTTTGAGAGGGGGGGGGGGGGGGGGTAGAAACGGACTTTCGAAACCTTCTCTTAGTACTGAACAGGATACAAAAGGAGCTCGAATACGATGTACATGTATACAGATATATTATGCATCAATCTCAATCAGGTCAGAGTTGGCTAGATTTATAAACAGGATTAACGTCACTCTATATTGAGTTATCCTATCATGGTGATGCCACCAAAATTGGTTACTTTAGTTTTGGGTTGAGGTGCAAGGATAAGCATGAATATTCCACTGCTGAAGTAACCACCGGTTCTTTGACATGCCCGGAATCAAGATCTAATACATGCATATATTAACCCGGATTCAAGATACATACTAAATACTAGATCTACTTAAAGACAATTTGTGCTGTTACTGTTATCTTGTCTAGGGATATACTCATCCAAGCGTCTCATGTGAGGCCCGTACCTTGAATTTCTTAGTTTGGTTAGTAAAACCCATTGAAAATATCCTTGACTCAGATCCTCTCTAGACAACTTGAGATAAACTTTACTCCTCTAGTTACTTTCACGCCAACCGAGGACAAGGGGGGGGGGGGGGGGGGGGGGGGGGGGGGGGGGGGGGGGGGTTAGTCCATCAAAGACTGAGGAAATAGAAGCTGGTTATTTTATTTTGTGAAGCGGGGACTCGAATCGGTAGTCCCTGTGTCCGTAACCACTGGCATATGATTCTGAAATAGTCAGCTAAAACAATTGGGCATTTTTTTTATTTAAATATCAAAATTCTTACCAATAAAAAGGTCATATATATAATTTTATTTATAAAGATAAACTGTTGTTACTTTTGATTAAATTGCCTTTGATAGAAGTTGTTTCCGTCATTTTAATCAGTACAATCATCGATATCAGTTGAAACAAAGGAAACAACAGCATAAATAATTAAAGGGAGGTAAATGCCGAACGAGATTCTACATAAGTTATGCGAACTTTTAACTGAATTGACATGTACTCTTTTAGGTTTAATTCGATTAAGAATAGGTATATTCCGATTTGATTTTTAATTTCCATCCTTTATGATTCTTTTTCGTGATTATATCAGCACACAATGGGAGGACTATTTCCTTTCCGTAATGTGGTAGCTAAAAGTAATTTGGTTAGATATAGTTCTATTTATAGAACATTCTATTTTAAGAAAATGCAACGGACAGAAAGTTACGGAAAAATCAAATTTAAACCTTTTAAATTCTTAAAACCTGTTTGGTGACAGGATAAATAGAATAACCTGTCAGTGGCGGTCATTGCCACTGACAGGTTATTCTCTATATCCGCGCAGTATAGATCTAGCTATGTTATTTGGTTACAGGGGGCAGAGTTAACTTCGTTAAAGCTGTTCATTCAAGTTTATTTCTTCGACGTACTTTTCCCTTTTAAAACCCAATTTCTCCTTTAATTACTGAAAGTTTGAATTATTTCTTAACAAATATAAAGATAAAATAATGTAAATATAAGAAATGAACAGATTTTTTCGGTGTTCAAGCCAAATGAACGACAGAAAATTATCGGCAAATACCATGAATCGCTAACGCGATTCATGGTATTTGCCGATAATTTTCTGTCGTTCATTTGGCTTGAACACCGAAAAAAATCAATTCATTTCTTAATTACATAGAATATATTGAAAAGGAGCATGCAATCGCTTCGCCTGTAATACCGGTAAATACAGTTTACAGTTTAAACATATTTTAGTTCCAAATTTTCAACATGGAAATGGGGTTGGGCCACAAGTTCCAAAAACATTAGTTACGGCCCTTCCCCTAGCAATTATTTACACAATATTAATGGCAAGTGATTACTATTAACCAATAACCGGTAAATAGGATTGACCACTCAGTACGTGTATGTCTAGCCTAAGTAATAAGGACGCATGATAAATTGCTGAAATAAAAAATGTTAAAAGTCATTAAACTAAACATAAAATGATAACATTTCGAAACACATGATCTTTTTGGAAGAACTAATGTATACTTAAATACCTAGAGACAGAACACGCAACATTACCATGAATAAAACATTAAAGCAAGGCGACACGCGCTAATCCTGGAAACAGACATGCGAGAAAATCTGGAGCCATGCTTATAAATAAAGCTATTGAGTTGAGTCTGAGTTTGTTCTCAAGCATTTGACCAAATGAAAATGATTTAAGACTCAACACAAAGTTTTATAAGCATGGATCCTGAACTACAGCTAGACATATGTCAACACCCTAGGAACGAGTATACTCGTCATTAACAAATAAATAAACTGTCAATGATACACGTGTCCTTCAGTGGAGAATCTGTTATTCTTTCCCGTTTAAACGCAAACGTACGCAAACGCAAAACACTAAAACGTAGAAAAGTACAACTTTTGGACAATTCTGATAATTCATCTTTATCTTTGTGGCAAACAGTTTGACGCCTGATCAGACGCCGGGTTACCCGGCGTCTGATCTGGCTCCAAACTGTTTGCAGTGAAAATAATAGTTTTAGCATAAACGCGTTTATTGGGAAAGAATAACAGATTCTCCACTGTATGCAAACAGTTTTGATCCTATTTAGAGGGCTCATGTATTAGGGTCATTTTGCAATATAATGTTCGAATCAACACTTAAAAGTAAAAAAATGGACTAGATCTGTACTTTTTTCTCCGCATTTTTTCGAAACCTTCGGATTTCTGCTCTTACTTTTAAAATTTGAGTTTTATGTGTTTTTACTTAGGAAACATTGATATGGGTATCAAACATTTTGGATCCATATCAGACGCACGTTTTGTTTTTTTTGTCAATGGGGTTTTCTAACCAATCTAACAAATTCAAGGTACGGGCCTCACATGAGACGCTTCAATGAGTATATACCTAAGCACGATAACAGTAACTGCAAAACTTGCACAGGGCTGCATGCTTTTATACCTGGTTGGGTGTTACCACCAAAAGTAGGTCAGGAAATGTCTTTAAATGGCTGGAAGAACGGTTATATGATGCACAAACGAAAATTTAAAGCCTTATCACTGCAATATTAATTTATAATGACTAATTACCTCGTTTATATGAGGTTCGCTTAAAAAGTAATGACACTTGATCAATAACTTCAATATAATTAGTGCAAAATGCATGTGTGATATATCATTTTAAAAGGCAGTCCTTTTCCTACACAATGGTAAAACGCAGATGCATTCAACATACATGTACAGTACATAAAACCCCCTTAATACATCTAGTTTCATTTAAAGTCGAGCAAAAGACTAAAACATTGTTCAAGTGGTATTTACTACAATAAAACGTCTCTATTACGACCACTAAATTGTGTTAATTATTAGGTGTTTCTGACAGGAGACTGCTTAAAGCAAGGTTACAGTAAAACAGAAAGCTCCTGTATGAGCTTTCCGTGTTACTGTCACATTGCTCGTTACACTCATATAGCCTTCTTTTTAGTGTCCGTAATAGAGAGGTTTTACTGTATTTAGTATACATTATCTAGATATTTTGCTAACAGACTTAGTCTATATTACACTCATGACTACATGAGGACAATTGTAAGCATAAAATCATAAAATTCGAGTTACGAACCGATTTGGTTCTGACCCAGGGGTCCGTTTCATAAAACTTCGTTTGACAAAATTAATGTTGTCGTAAGTCGGATTATAAAAGTCTCAACTATTATTTATTTCTCCATCTAATCCTGTCTTGTGACATCTTTTTGGAATCGTCTTGAAAAGACGATTCCAAAGAGCTGTCACAAGATAGGATTAGATAGAGAATGAGATATTAAATGTTATTTACAGTTTTGACTTACGACCGTTTTTATCGTACGAAGTTTTATGAAACGGGCCCTTGATGGAGCATCTGCTCGCGAAACAAATTATATACACTTGCCAGTCACGTTTAAGCAGAAAATAGCTAATTATCACGAAGCAATGTGCTTACATCTCTATTTTTGTAAAACAAATCGTGACTTTAGACTTGCGTGCATTATATCGATCTTAACCTTTAATTGCTGATAGTGACTTACATATGGAAACAGTTTGGATCTTGATAATTAATCCATTACCCCATAAAGTATGTTTCTAGTTTTAAGGATAGGTGATCACTTAAATCAGGTTGAAAGTAAAGCAGAATGCGCCTGAATGCGCATTCTGCTTTATTTTCAATATGAAATGCTTTAAGTTACGATATACTTTAGGTTATAGAACATATACCGGTATCTTATATGCTGCATATTTATGATTGTACAAAGCGGAACTATTTTGTTCAGTGGAATATCAAATTAAAGGTGTAATAAGGGCGTATTTATGGGTTAATTGGTAAAATGGCGTTTTATCAGCATCCAAACGGTATGATATCTCTGACGTAATTGACATAATCCAGTCACTTAAACGTCGTCACCAGCATTAACTCTTATCTGCGGAGATGTCGTCTGCTTCGAAATTGTCGTCTGCAAAATGCGTTAAATTTAGATTTATACACTTTCTAAGTAAAGAAACCTAAAGACGAGTGTCAAACAGTTTGGATCTAGATCAGACGCCGCATTACGCGGCGTCTGATTTGGATCTAAACTGTTTGCAAAAATCAGTAAAGTCGCCATCAGCAGGCAAAGGACTAAACAATTGTCGTCTGCTTTTATTTATCAAATAAGTTTAAAGTATTTTAGGCAGTGAATGGGATAAATTTAACCTTTCACAGATTGAAACCTAGCTAACAGTATACGCGTGTTTTTACAAACAATGCACTTGTGAAGGGTACACTTGTCTAATACAAACAGTGTCGAATCAGATTAGAGGGATCCTAAAGGAGCCGTCTGGCCAGGATCTGCAGTTTGTAATTTTGCAATATATTGAAGAAAACACCGCTAAATAATAATAAAAAATGGACTAGACTAATTAAGACTTTGGAATTTTGTATTTAAAATTGCCGGGGTAATGAGTAGAAATAAAGCCAGACGACGAATTTTGAGCAGACGATTTTGATAACTACAGAGCAAGATTTAAAACTGTCCAACCAAACGCGACATGACTAGTATATCGATTAGCAAGAAGTTTTGACCCAATTAGGCTCCGCATCCGGCGTCTGATCTTGATCCAAACTGTTTGACGCTTGGCTTTAGATGTCGTCAGCTTGAACAGGCATAACTATTGACTGAATAAGACCGACTGTTTCTTTAATTCTCAAGACGTCATAAAGCGCATTTGCAAACAGTTTTGATCCTGTTCAGACGCCGCGTATCTTGAGGTGTTATCCCTTCACCGCCATGTTGTCGACTTATTCAATATTGTTGTCTGCGATATCGTTTAAACGTTAAGTTTAAGGCAGTATAACTGACGTAGTTTCAAAACAAGTGGCAAACAGTTTTGGTCCTGATCAGACGCCGCGTTACGATGACATCATGGCCGTTAAGGAGTTAACATATGAATAGAGGCAGTGGTAAACCATACTATTGTTCTGTTGATCGGTTTAATTCTTAAACTTCCTGATTATCATAATTTGGATGGTAACAGACATTAAATAACTTGTACTTGTCCGGCAGCTTAAGTCACTTTTACAGTGGAGAATCTGTTATCCTTTCCCAATAAACGCGTTTACGCTAAAACTATTATTTGCAGTGCAAACAGTTTGGAGCCAGATCAGACACCGGGTAACCCGGCGTCTGATCAGGCTCCAAGCTGTTTGCCACCAAGATAAACAAGAATTATCAGAATTGTCCAAAAGTTGTTCTTTTCTACGTTTTATTGCTTTGCGTTTGCGTACGTTTGCGTTTAAACGGGAAAGAATAACAGATTCTCCACTGTATGAACAAATTAAAATAATTCGTTTGGTGATGCAAGCACCAAAATTGGCACAAATGATGTCCAGGATCTACATTTTAAAAAAAGCAGTGTATAGTGTCAATAAATAGAAGTATGTTGCTAATCCAAGCATAGGAATAGATGGATTTTGACTTGGATGTCTCAATGTAATAAATTGAAATGCAACAGGACTGAAAGTTTTAAGATAGCATCTATCAAATGGCTCAATAGTTATTTCGTTTTTTTGGAAACATTCACAACTGCATACACTCGTATTTCACTAGAAAGTGAACGGTAGAAATTCCATACTCTATTGTTTTTATAATTGAGGATAACAAATGTATACTAGTAGTATTAACAAAGACCTGTATAGCACTCTCTGCTTATTTATCAGTGGTACATAATCTGTTATTCTTTCCCGTTTAAACGCAAACGTACGCAAACGCAAAGCACTAAAACGTAGATTTTTGGACAATTCTGATAATTCTTGTTTATCTTGGTGGCAAACAGTTTGGAGCCTGATCAGACGCCGGGTTACCCGGCGTCTGATCTGGCTCCAAACTGTTTGCACTGCAAATAAAAGTTTTAGCGTAAACGCGTTTATTGGTAAAAAAAATAACAGATTCTCCACTGTATATAGTATATTAATTAACCTTATAAAACCTTTACCCTAACCCTAACTATACATTGTGCATAATTTTATAGTGACAATTAAGGTACAAATTTATATAAACACATCAAAGGTTCAAGCTGTCTGACTTATTTTTATTATGTAATCAAAATCACTGATCTGAATTTCAACCAACTTGGAGCCTAATCAGACACCGGTTTACCCGGCGTCTCCAAACTCTTTGCAAATGGTATATTTTATACCCATTTATGCCCACGATTCCATATATGGGACATAGGCAAACAATGTTGACTCTGATCAGACGCCGCATTATGCGGTACTGATCAGAGTCTACACTGTTTGCTGCTAGGAATTTCAATATAAAACAAAATGAAAATTTTGACCAGGCATCCCTTTGATAAAAAATGGACTAATCCAACATATAAACATGGAAGAATCCACTGGGCACAAATGGGTTATTAATATAGCACACATACGTTTATTAGGAAAGAATAACGTCTTCTCCACTGAACATTAGTCTCGCCTTGTGAAAATAGACGATCCGGCAAAATAGAAAAAGTGAAAAGTCATGTGGCAATAAATAGCGTTTTGTTCTCATAGCAGAAATAGCCAATACCAAGCACGCCATTTAACCATAAAGATCTTTAATACCGTTATAACTTTACTACCTAACGAACCGATTCCGCGCTCTTCAAAAGAGTCAAAGTCACGAGCCAGCAGAAATAAGTCCCCGTTTATACTTAGTCCTCTAAAATACTGTCTGCTCTAAACTTGCTGGGTATTAAAACAATTCACGGTTTCTCTGTATATTTCCAGACCCCACTCCTAACTGTCAATCAGGCATGATCCAGACCAATAGATCAGTTTCACGTCCGTCTGATCTAAATCCAAATTTCTGTCGCATTTAGGAGGTTCATAGTTATCCATTGAGCTCTATGGTCAGGTTGCTATGACTTTATCAAATACAATTAGCTCCCAAGGGTCCTGATAAGATGAACTCGGCGTCTGACCAGGATCCAAAATGTTTGACCTAATTATCCAAGCTTCTTCAATCGATATGGTTAAAATATTGATTTGAGAAAAAAGACAGGCAGTAAATACAGCTGAAACTCGATACTTCGAACTCGCTAAAATCGATCCTACCAGTAGTTCAAACATTGAAATTCGATAAAGTCGAATATATCCGTATTTCAAAGTTAAAACGTGTCACAGCCACGTTTTAACTTTGAAATATGGGTTTGTTCGAACTAACGCGAGTTCGAAGTATCGAGTCTCTACTGTATTTAACAGACACTATCGAGGCAGTTTAAGGGTTAAATGTTCGTGTATGCTTTCAAGAAGACAATCGCTACAGGCACAGTTCTTTTGAAGTATTAATTGATAAAAGTAAAATGCCAAAGTTGAAACACGTAGTGGTAGTTTAACTGTAAGGGAACTAAAAGTGTTCAGCAATGGACGGAAAACAGTTTAAAGCGGCACATTCCGGTGATTTCCGTGTGCTGCCGTGTATTCATATCAGCTGCAAAAACTGTGCGAATCGCGGATTAGTCTACATTCCACAGGAGAGGTATGCAGAAGGCTTAGTAAGCTGCAAAACATGCAACGTGCCCATCCCTTTAGAAGACCTAGATAAAAGAACATTCGTGCATGTATTTGAAAAATTGAATCATACGAAAGACCATTACAACACGTCATATCCGGTAGAGCAGTCGTCTAAGATCGGTATCAGTGATGATCAATCAGGGACCTCCGTACAAGATGCCGGAGGGGAGTCGACAAACACCGTGAAAACGCCATCGAGTTGCGATGTGTGCGGGAAGAGTGTTGAGTTATCATTTTGTGACTATTGTAGGGCATGTTTACAGAAGCTGTGCAGGACATGCGACAAAGTACACGACAACCTGGCAGTGACAGCGGAACATCATACAGAGCCATGCGTAAAGCTATTCAGTGGAGAATACGTTATTCTTTCCCGTTTGAACGCAAACAAAACGCAAACGCCTAACACTTAAATGTAGAAAAGGACAAATTTTAGACAATTCTGACTTTTCATTTTTATCTTAGTGGCAAACAGTTTGGAGCCGGATCAGACGCCGGGTTACCCGGCGTCTGATCAGGCTCCAAACTGATTGCACATGGAATGATAGTTTTAGCGTAAACGCGTTTATTGGGAAAGAATAACGTTTTCTCCACTGTAACACTTTCAATTCTTGTTTATCATGTTCCTGGCCTTAACTCTTTGCATGATGTTGTTTTTCGTCTGCAACATTAATCGTCTGCTACTGTTCTGAAAATATAATTTTCATAATTTGTTTTCAAAACAGGGTCAGTGTGTCAAGCAGTTTGGATCCTGATGAGACGCTGCGTTACGCGGTGTCTCATCAGGATCCAAACTGTTTTCAAATGTAATCACTGTGGCACATGTATCCACCGCTTGCATGCAAATAGTTAAATAGACCTTGTATATGTATAATAAAGGTCTACCGTAGTCTACTAAAAAAAATATTTTTAAATTTTTTACATTTTTTTAAACGATCTCGATCTACATACATAGGGGAAACATACATACAATACAAGCACCTGTGTCGCCACCTAACATGAAGTTTTAACAGTTTGGATTCAGATTAGATGATGCGACATGCGGGGTGTGATCAGTTTGATTCCCATATTTATCACATTAACGTGCAAGCTAAAATGGTTAACTCTTTAACTGGCAAGTTTAACTGCATTGGTAGTGTTGTCTGCAATATTTTTAAAGTCGGATTTAGGGCTGTTTTAACTGAAGAAATGTCGATACGAGTGTCAAACAGTTTGTATCCTGATCAGACACCGCCTCACGCGGCGTCTGATCAGGAGTCAAACTGTTTGCATAATCATCTTTAGGCGCCTTTGGCATTGAAAGAGTTAAAATAAATGTAATGTTGAACTATTCAGTCTGTGTTCTTCACGCTTCTATCAACATCTTCAGTAAGGTCCCCTTTATCATTGAGTTTTTAACCCTATAGAAAACAAGGCAAAACTTTTATTTTCGGGACTTATTTGATAAATAAGTCCCGAAAACAAATTTGCTTTTTTTTCTAGGGTTAAAAAGTTGTTTTTCCTGAAATTGTTTTTATTCTAACTCGTGATGTCACCTAAGCGCCACCGAACATGTTGTTAGTAAGCAACAGATTAGGTTGTAATTGCGGAGCCAGTACCCACTTGACACTTTCGCAGCAGAGTTTCAAATGACACGGATAGCTTGTCTCTCGCCCCTGTCACGCGTAGGTCTGAGAACATTCCCAACAAGGTCTGTACTGGAAAACACCTGTGCCCTCCTCTCTCGTATAGGGAATGGTCAGACACTCCGCCCTAGTTCATGATTATGTCAAACAGCTCTGCACATTTGCAGGATTTCATTTTCTATGCCTCCTCACACTGATTCCTATGCCCAGGGCTCCCGATAAGAGGGGGGGGGGTTAAACTGAACAAGTCCAACATTTTCACACTCATTTCACACGTCGTCCTGTTGGATGGTACACGTTTTTGGATCTCTTGTTTCTTGTTCTAAATTATATATTCTAAACAGCTTCATGGTGTTAAAAGAATTAAAACAATTACTCACGACATCTGAAGACGACAACCTCCTACAGCAATACTAACATTGTTGGTTTTAATCGAGTTAACAAATTTAGACACTCGAGTGTAAAACAGTTGGATACCGACATCTCATTTACAATATATGTACCTCTGAAGAGTACACTTGTCCAATCAGGGATGCAGATAAGAGGGAGTAAACTGAACAAATCCAACATTTTCTTACTTATTTTAGCACCAAATTATATGGCGTCACTACTCATTAGAATCGTGTCGAAGAGACAATTCAATGAGTAGTAAGAGTTTAATGCAGAAATAAAGATTTTAGTTTTTGAAATACTCCCTTTTTATCTTGAGCTCTGTCCAATGCAATCAATGTAGCCCCAGATCAGAGGGCTTCTTCAGGAGTCCTAGGGACTGGCACTGCATTGTCTGTTAATTTGATCAAACAACACGAAATAGTAAAAATGGAATAGACGTGTAGACATGTAATTGGAAACAACTGTACATTTTAAGCATCGGGATTTATTGAATTACTAGAGGTAGCAGCTCTGGAAATGCATAAGGGAGGGTAAAAAACATGTCAGTTTAACTGTCATCTTACTTGGTGCAGCTACATGTACCTGCCTTTTAAAAATACTGAAACAAATCTGTCTCTTAGAGGCTTAAAAGTAACATGAAAGCAAACTTGGCCACTCGATCAAATTAAATCAACTTTTTCTAAAACAACTTCCATATTTAAGATGTTATTGCATTTCGTTTGTGTTTTGTTTCGTTTTGTACGGAGAAGTATAACTTGCTAATTGTCTTGCCCAAAGTATGTTGTAAATCACTCATTGTACATTGTTTTGAAAATAAAATGTTCATTGTTATATTCCAGTGGGGATTTACGGCTACGTTAGCAGTCCAAGACTTTGAAAAGCTATTTGGAGCACGTGATGATACAAGGGATGCTGCATTGTACATCGAAGAAGAAACGGGCCTTCAAGTTTGTCTAAAGTATAATTCGGATGTTATAGAACTGCTTGCTCCATTTGAAGAGATCAACGACATTGTTGTAGTTCAACTGAGGGGCTTGGAAGGAGCGCTGGAAGAAGAGAAAGTATCAAAGCGCGTGAGGGGCGGAAGAGTTCAGTGGTTATTCGCCGGATATCGTGCCAAAATAGTTCAAACCGTTTTCAAAGATAATACAGAAGTTCTTGTGGAGTCGTATCCTGAAATTTCAGTGTTTTATACGGAGGATTGGGAGGAAAATGGAGTACAGAAAAGCGGTAGCCAGTTATTAGAAAATATTGACTATAATAGAAATGGCGATCATTCGATAGGAAAACGGACGAGTAAACAAAACTCCCAGGGCGTCGGACGAAATGAACAAACGAATGATGTTAAATGTTCTGTCCTTCAAATTAGCAGTACTTTTGACATGTTCCCAACAGTGAATGCCTTTACTAGAGACTTGAATGACAAAATAGACAATATGTACAAGGTGGAGATTGCTAGAGCGAAGAAAGACGAGTTCAGAGTTAAGATATATGCCATGGTTAAAGATATGGATCCCAACGTGGTGTGCACGGAGGAACGGAATGACACGGCGATAAAGCTGGTTATCCGAGGTCAAGATCAACATCATGTTCAAGAGACCAAGCAGGAATTTCTGAGTTTGTTTTGCAAAGGTAATTATTGTGGTGCTGGTGGTTGGTCAACCCATTGAGCCCTAGCAACGACTACACTCGTCTTTTATAAATAGTGTACATGTGACGAAAACCCTTGTCCTATGCAAACAGTGTAAATCCTGATCAGAGGACTCCTGAAGTGGCCCTCTTATCAGTGTCTGCACTATTTGACTTTTTCTCTCATTCGATTATAAAACAAACATAACCCTAAATATATAAACATGAATTAGACTTTAATGAAAATTGGAGCCAACAGTTTGAAGTTTTAGGCGTGAATGAGTTAAACTAACTCATTTTGTAACTTCTAATGGTCAAATTCAGTTTTCAATTGAAATTAGTCTTGTTTTGTACACGAATCGCTTGGGCCTCGATGAGTAACTCAATATATGTATGCAAAATAAGAAGGTCGGCTTTCAAATGAACAAAAATACCCCCCCCCAAAAAAAAAAAAAAACCAACACACAACAACAACAACAACAACAAAACAAAAACAAAACAAAAACAAAACAAAAACAAACAACGACAACAACAAACAATTAACAACAAGAACAACAACACCCCCCAAAAACAACCAAGCAACAAATATACATTCAGTAGATCAACCCCTTATCAAGATATTGTTTGGAATTATATTAGTATGTACTACTATTAATATTTTATATAATATGAACTTTAACACGCCATTTGGTCACTATAGGAATAAACAACATCTTTTTGACGTTCATGACGGTATGACTACATTAGCTTCGCAGGGGGTAAATTTTGTAAACGCCCGAAGGGCGTTTTCATTTAATTTACACCCCGAAGCTAATGTAGTCATACCGTCATGAGCGGCAAAAAGATGTTGTTTATTCCTTATATTTATATTTTTATTTTCTGTCATCCATTTAATGTGTAGTTTGACCAGATTTGTTTTCATGTATATGAATATACCATATACCGGCCAAATGGGTTTGATAGATGTAATATCGATGTAATAGCCATTCCAGTTTCTAAATATGGTGTCAAAAGTAGTCCTTACTACATGTACTGTATTTGCATGATAATTTCAGGGTTTTACGCAGTAAACTTTCTCGCTGTGCTTTAAGAACGCTCGTAAGAAATTAAAACAAAAATTTCAATCTGAATATCCATTATCAAAGCATATTTTAAACAATTAGGTGGCGCAAGTTTTTATACACGCTTTACACTTAGCAACGCGAATAGCAACGCTGAAATGCGACTACATGTACACAGTCAGCGTGTACACACACCCGCGGCTATCCGTGGCATATCCGATACACATAGACTAGTTTAAATATGTCATAACGGAACATTACGTTACCAATTTAGTAAGTGTGAATGCATTATTTTGCTTTATGTTTGAGCGACTTTCCTATGTATTCTGGTGAACAAATTGTTTGAAATTGTCAATTTCAAACCGTAATTGGAAGACAACGTGTCTAATCTATAAATAGATCCCTGCTCACTCGGAGAAGGGAGAGAACGCGTACAGCTTTAATGACGGAGTGTAATATGATAACCTCCCTTAAAAACAGCAATTAATTTATTTTTTTATCGCAATTTGATTTTAATTGAACTGTCTGCGACTTTAAATAGGGGTTTCGAAATACCCAAACGGATAATCTAAAAGTAGATCCTAACTTGGTCGGTATCTCTCCGCCGTATGGAAGATTTTCTTCGCGGCGGAGACTCCGTCTTCTTTCTAACTGGCTGGGACCGGATTCGATTCGTAGGTTCATCGAGAATTGACCTGCATATTTTTAATACGATTACATAGAGACTTTACATGTTGAATGTAAATATATACCATTAACCATTTGATGTTACAATACCTCGTACTGCATGTTTGTATGCTAGAGATGTAATAAAAGATGTGTTCTGTTCTATTAGTGTGTTTTTGAATTACGAAAGTACTCCATGCATATTGTATATTGAAATTTAACATTTATTGCGCGTATGCTTTCAGTACTTTAACTTTTTTTCAACCCATTGAGTTTTCAGTCAGTCTAGTTTGACTAAGAATGTCTTTAATCTTTCTTAACGCTGTCTCTAGATCAACAAATCGAAAGTTTGTAATCGCAGTCCCAGATACATGTATATTGTTTACTTTTGCGACATAATTTCTGTATCATGGCAAGTAGCAGTTTAAAGAAGACTGAAAGTAAAACAGAATGCTCCTGAAGGAGCATTCTGTTTTACTTTCAGTCTTCTTTAAGGAACCATGTGTCTTCATTACTGAAAACAAGCTATGGTGGAAATGGTTAAACGGTCTTTTATAGGAATAAACAACATATTTTTGACGTTCATGACGGTATGACTACATTAGCTTCGCAGGGGTTAAATTTAGTAAACGCCCGAAGGGCGTTTATGTTAAATTTACCCCCGAAGCTAATGTAGTCATACCGTCATGAGCGGCAAAGAGATGTTGTTTATTCCTTATATTTATATTCATATTTTCTGTCTTGTCAATTTAATGTGTTTATTAGCCAGAATTGTTTTTCTGTATAAGAATTTATCATATACCGGTCAAAGAGGTTTGATAGATGTAATGTCGATGTTTCTAAATATGGTGAGAAAGTAGTCCCAACTACATGTACTGTAACTGTATTAAAAATTCAGGATTTTTTCCAGTAAACTTTCTCTCTGTGAATGGAAAAGACTTACAAGGCAAACAAATAACAGTGCAACTTGAATATCTATTGCCAAAGCACATTCTAAAAATACAGGTCGCGGTTGTTTTCTTAACCCATTTACACACATAGCAACGACCTATGGGTCTGTATCACTCCGCTAGTGTCATATGACCGTCGACCAATGGGAGCTTAGTGTTAAGTGCCCGATGTAGTCTATTTGAAGAAGTCCACGATTAGCACGGGGTAAATCCGAACTGGCTATAACCAGTTTTGAAGTGTAGGTTCATCGGCAGATGTATTGCATATTTTTAATAGGATTACATAAAGACTTTACAGGGTGAATGTAAATATTTCAGAGTGTTCCGTTTGTCACGCCGAGTCTTCACGCCCGATGTACCTGGACTGCAAGCACGTGCTGTGTCATGACTGTGTGAAGAAAGCAACGTGCCACAATGATGGTATGAAATGTCGTGCATGTAGTGACACAGAGACACACGGGACACCGGTACCACCCTTACAGACACACTGTATAGACGTGGTGGGTGAGATCTACGAGTCACCAAGACAAGTTAAACTAAAGGCTTTACAGCAAAAGTCAACGCCGAGATCAACACGGAAAAGGGTATGAACAGTTGAGAGAGAGACTTGGAGAGAGAGAGAGAGAGAGAGAGAGAGAGAGAGAGAGAGAGACTTGGAGAGAGACTTGGAGAGAGAGAGAGAGGAAATGAGACACAAAAACTGTTAAATGACTTATTAAATATCGTTTGACTGCCAAACAGTTTGGGTTCTGATCAGACGCTGCGTTTACGCGGCGTCTGATCAGGACCCAAACTTTTTGCAAACACGCTTTAAAGCTTCATTGAGGGTGAAAGGGTTAAACTCGGTTTGCTCGGTTAGTTCATATGTGCCTCCGTAGTAAATCATATTGATAATTTCAATCAGCAGCTCATTCTCATTGAATTAATACTTTATATCCTTTCTCTCTCAATGACGCTTAAAAGCGCGTTTGTAAACAATTTAGATCCAGGATCCAAACTGTTTGACACTCGTTTTGAAATTTCTTTAGTCATACTGCCTTATTTGTAACTTTGAACGTCATTGCAGACAACAAAGTTGAAGCAGATGACAATGAAACGGTGAAGGGGTAAAATTCTCATGAAAAAGTTGGTAGTGAAAGGGTTAATCCTTTTTTTGTACTGAATCCGTCTTGATCGACTTTTTCAGTTTTTAGCCAATTTTTGTCGACTATAAAGTTGGGTTTTTTCTAGATCATATTTCAGAACAATACAAACAACATATAATACAAGTAAAACAAACCATGCAGACCCTGATCAGAAAGCTCCCGAACATGTGCACTGGTTTCCATGCAGCATAGAAATAATTTAAAAGTAAATAGAGAGCGGATAATTTCCAGCGGGAATAGTCATGTATCTATAGCGAGAAATAATCAGATAACAGTTTTAATCATTTGAAACTGTTTTAAGTATACAGTTGAAGCTCGATAATTGGAATCCGCGTTAGTTCGTTCATACCCATATTTCAAAACAAAGGCTTAGTCACGTTTTTACTTTGAACTATAGGTTTGTTCAATTTAAGCGGGATGGAGTAATCAAAATTCATCTTAAGAAATGCGGGTAATTGCGACTTAAGCTAGTTGGAAGTATCGAGTTTCGACTGCATATCAAATTTTCTGTTGATTTTGCGTGCCACACATATGAAGGGTTACTGCTATTCAGGTGCTATAAAAGAGGAAAAGTCAATACTCAATGTTTGCACAAAGTGTAGATACAGTGGAGAAAACGTTATTCTTTCCAATAAACGCGTTTACGCTAACACTTTTATTTGCAGTGCAAACAGTTTGGAGCCAGATCAGACGCCGGGTAAGTCTGATCAGGCTCCAAACTGTTTGCCACCAAGATAAACAAGAATTATCAGAATTGTCCAAAAATTGTACTTTTCTACGTTTTAGTGCTTTGCGTTTGCGTACGTTTGCGTTTAAACGGGAAAGAATAACAGATTCTCCACTGTATTTCAGAACAATACAAACAACATGTAGTACAAGTAAAACAAACCATGCAGACCCTGATCAGAAAGCTCCCGAACATGTGCACTGGTTTCCATGCAGCATAGAAATAATTTAAAAGTAAATAGAGAGCGGATAATTTCCAGCGGGAATAGCCATATATCTATAGCGAGAAATAATCAGATAACAGTAATCATTTGAAACTGTTTTAAGTATACAGTTGAAGCTCGATAATTGGAATCCGCTTTAGTTCGTTCATACCCATATTTCAAAACAAAGGCTTAGTCACGTTTTTACTTTGAACTATAGGTTACTGCTATTCAGTGGCTATAAAAGAGGAAAAGTCTATGGAAGGCCGGTGCGCCATGCTAATTGCTATTTGTAAAATGCAAATGCTAAATGCGAAATGTTATTTGTGAAATATGGAAGGCCGGTGCGCCATGCTAAATGCTAAATGCGAATTGCTTAATGCGAAATGCTAAATGCATATTGCTATTTAAGTACAAAACTCTATTAGGGGTGTTTAATGCTAAATGCAATTTGTAAAATGCCAAATGTTAAATGCTGATTGCGAATGCGTTTTGCGAAATGTCATTTGCGGATTGCAAAAATGCTAAATGCGAATTGCAAAAATGCTATTCGCAAATTCCTTAATGCCAATTGCGAATTGCTGTACTAAGACCAAACAAAAATACCTCGGTTTCCGGTACCCAAACCGACCCTAGTTTTTTTAACACAATCATATAATGATGATATATTTAACTTTTCTGATGGAGTATTTTATACAATTATATTCAAATTGATATTGGGGGCCTCCGTGGCCTAGTGGTATAGTCACTGTGACTTACATCACTAAGCTCCTCACCGCTGTGAGTTCGAATCCCAGTAGGGTTGTTCGGATTTTTCATTTGGGGAAGCCTTCCAGCTGGCTTGCGGAAGGTCGGTGGTTCTACCCAGTTGCCGATTTGTGCCTGAAACATGCATAAAGGGCTTCTGGGGTCTTCCTCCACCTGTAATTAGCTGGACGTCGCGATATGACTGAAATACTGCTGAAAGCGACGTAAAATAAAAAACAAATCAAATCAAATTGTTAGTAATTTAATTGATAGGCCTCAAAACCAAATTTTCCTTAAACATTGAAATCTGGTATGATTGTTAACCAATATTGGGATACCAAACCGGCAAAGTAGTGGCTTATATATGATAGGTGGAATTAATAATATTTTGTAATGTGTTGTATGTTTGTCAAATATATTTAGCATTTTAAGAGTTTTGTATGGAAGGCCGGTGCGCCATGCTAAATGCTAAATGCGAATTGCTATATGCGAAATGCTAAATGCGAATTGCGAAATGCTAGTTTAATACAAAACTCTTAAAATGCTAAATGCTGATTGCGAAATGCGTTTTGCGAAATGCCATTTGCTAATTGCAAAAATGCTAAATGCGATTTGCAAAAAATGCTATTCGCAAATTCCTAAATGCCAAATGCGAAGTGCTGTACTAAGGCCAAACAAACAAAAAAACCATATGTTTTCGGTAACCCGACCGACCCTAGTTTTTCCCTCCGATCCTAAACTTTTTTTTCATTTTTCGAAATTAACCATTGACATATTCAACAGGCAGACAACACATTTTATTGACATATTTGACAAACATACAACACATTACAAAATATTATTAATTCCACCTATCATATATAAGCCACTACTTTGCCGGTTTGGTATCCCAATATTGGTTAACAATTATACCAGATTTCAATGTTTAAGGTAAATTTGGTTTTTGGGGCCTATTAATTAAATTAATAACAATTTGAATATAATTATATAAAATACTCCATCAGAAAAGTTAAATATATCATCATTATATGATTGTGTTAAAAAAACTAGGGTCGGTTTGGGTACCGGAAACCGAGGTATTTTTGTTTGGTCTTAGTACAGCAATTCGCAATTGGCATTAAGGAATTTGCGAATAGCATTTTTGCAATTCGCATTTAGCATTTTTGCAATCCGCAAATGACATTTCGCAAAACGCATTCGCAATCAGCATTTAACATTTGGCATTTTACAAATAGCATTTAGCATTAAACACCCCTAATAGAGTTTTGTACTTAAATAGCATTTCGCAATTCGCATTTAGCATTTCGCATTAAGCAATTCGCATTTAGCATTTAGCATGGCGCACCGGCCTTCCATAGTTTTGTATTAAACTAGCATTTTGCAATTTGCAATTAGCATTTCGCATATAGCAATTCGCATTTAGCATTTAGCATGGCGCATCGGCCTTCCATAAATATTAAATCCATTTGCTAAATGCGAAATGCTATTTGCCAATGCCAAATGCGAATAGCAATTTGCCAATGATTAATGCTATTTGCGCCGAACTGGTGGTTTTTCTCAATCATTCAACATTCAGAAAATCGCTTTTAGCATTTAGCAAATCGCCTTTAGTATAGCAATTCGCATTTGGCATTTAGAAATTTGCGAATAGCATTTTTGCAAATCGCATTTAGCAATTCGCAAATGGCATTTCGCAAAACGCATTTCGCAATCAGCATTTGGCATTTTACAAATAGCATTTAGCACCCCTTATGAGTTTTGTATTTAATTAGCATTTCGCAATTCGCATTTCGCATATAGCATGGCGCACCGGCCTTCCATAAAAGTCAATACTCAATGTTTGCACAAAGTGTAGATACTGATTGACTTTCAGCTCCAAATTGTATCGTCTGCTTTGACCGTTCTGCCACCATTATGTATCGTCTGCATTAAAACAGTGTAACTATTATTTCATAGTAAGCAAACAGTGCATACTCAGATCAGACGCCGCTTTATGCGGCGTCTGATCTGAGTTTACACTGTTTGCCTATGGCCCATTTATGGAGACTTTATAAGCACAAATGGACTAATCACAAGAAGTAAGTAATGGCGCAATCAAACGTTTAAGTTGATTCATATATACATGTAAATCCTATGTCACTATTGTGGGGAGAATCATTAGATTCCAAGTTCACATTAAGGGTTCATATTCAGCAGACGACAGTTAGAAAAGTTGATAGATCTACCTTAATTGCGCCAAAAAAAGATGAGTAGCAGACTGCAAATAGACCGTATATATCACTGCATTAGTCAGAGCCTCTAGAGACCTTTATAATGACTGGCGTGAAAATAATCCATTAATTCTTTTTCTACCGTAAAATCGTCTGCTCTAAAATTGTCGTCTGCAAAATTTATTAAATCAAGGTTTATACATTTCTAAGTCAGGAAACTTAAAAATTGGAGACAAATAGTTTGGAACCAGATCAGACGCCGCTTACGCGGCTTCTGATCTGAATCCAAACTGTTAGCACTTGTTACCGGTAGTCAAATCGCGCTTAGCATGATAAACGTTAAAGCTTTGGATGCTGAACGAGTACTGTCTGCTTCAAACATGTTGTTTGCTGTTTCTTTAATTAACTCATTCATCTGTATTTTTCAAGATTGCCTTCCTAAAGTGTAATGCAGTTTGGATTCTGACCAGATGACGAGTTACTCAATGTCCGAGTAAGGTCCGAACTGGATACAAACGTTAGACATGTTCGATTGAAGAGGACAAGTTTGAAATGTGAAACTTGTGCCCCGGGTGACCGTTAAATCACCAAATGCATCAAATACTAATGGTATAAAAATGATCACTAAAGTATTTATTGTTTGATATCCAAAGCAAACGCGAAAAACTCACTCATCCCAGACTATTCATTTTTCCAATAAAATGAAGTCCTTGCTGAACAATTAAAGGTTGCTTTCAACAATCTGTTTAAAAATGACGAATAGTGCAGATCTTGATCGGATGGTCCCATTAGGAGCCATCTGATCTGGTTGTATACTGTTTGGATAGGGTAGGTGTACTTTTTACAGATAAGTTTGTAAAAGACGAGTCTGGTCGTTTTTAAACCATCTGCACACAATGAGCGAATTTGACACTCTGGTAAAATAAGATAAAGCAAGTGAGTCTTGTTGCAGAAAACACATCTACAGCCACCTCTCTCCATCTCTCTCTCTTTCTCTTCTATATCTCTCTCTTTCTCTCTCTCCCAGCCTTTCTCTCACACGTGCAGTGTCTGTTTATCTGTCTATCTTTGAGTTAAAACGGGGCGTTTTGCACATAAATACGCTCCAAAACTATTGCATGTTGTCATGATTCAACGCTTTATATTTATTGTTATTGCCTAAAGCTCTATATAACTTGTATTTCGTATTTTTTGCCAGCATTGCTATGTTGTTTTTGACATTGCCTAATATGGGGTAAATAGTTTAAACTTTTGCCCTCTAGGGCGCACTATTTTCCCTGCGTGAAAAAGATGCGTAGAAGTTAAAAAACACATGGTCTTTGAGAAGTTTGCCGGTATCCGGATTCGCCGTATTGTAATAAACCAGTACACAAACAAAGTTCCTTATTTAATTTCAGTCGGCCATATTTAGCAAAACACGAACGACAACTGCTATTAATCTGTCTCAAAATTCTGCCGAATTACTCCCCTTTCATATAGAAAAGAAGAATAGAGCATTTCAATCTTTTGATACATATGAATTCGAAGAAACAGACAAATTTCTTTAAAGTTTATATCATTTCCTTGATTTTCATAAACGGTTTCTACGGTAAACATAGGGATTGTCATGGTAAGCAAGTAAATTTTTGAAACCGAAAGTACACAGTATGTATATGTTATATACACTGCGCCCGTTTGTGTCAAAGTGAGCACATCGCAATTCAAACACGAAACGGTACACACTTATCACGATATCAGATTTACTATCAGTCGCAACGATTAAAAGAGTAACGAAATAAGATATATGCAGTCTCGTATTATCAAGTGACAATATATAAATGAATGATTTTGTGGCAAACGCAGGCGCGTGCGCTGACTTCCGATGTGTTGAAATAGTCCTAGCGCGTATAGCGAAAGTGCGTAAGTGCAGTATTGACTTATTGCCATTGATTGATGTCTTGTGAAGGTTTAATACTTTAGTTCATTCTTTATTTGTTTTTGTTGCAAAACTATTACCAATGAGACGTGTTCGTAATACACATCTGTAGCGAGTTCAAGTACCGTATCGGAAAACAATAACGTTTACCGATGCAAACAACCCTTATTGTACGACATCAGACTTTAATGTTCTTCAATACTCTTCAATAATAATTCATTGCACCCCCTTGTTTATTTACTTTTAAAGGGAACGAACGAAGTATGTACGAATCGGAATAACATAAGCAAAAGTGTACTAATCAGCTGAAATGCATCATTTTACCGCTTATAAAAATAAGATTTAGCTGCTTAGATGTAAGTTGCTTTGCTTGATACATTAATTGATCAGAAACTAACTCGGGACTGTTCACTGTTGCTTGTATACTCATTTGGTCGCCATTTTGTTTTTA
Source organism: Gari tellinella (assembly GCA_922989275.2). NCBI lineage: Eukaryota > Metazoa > Mollusca > Bivalvia > Cardiida > Psammobiidae > Gari > Gari tellinella. The sequence continues at coordinate 57,966,696 of OV277866.1, forward strand.
TTGTTCGCGTTGGCACACAAGCTTTGAGGCCGTTCGTGCCGTTGGTCTTCGATATCGTTCAAATAGGTCGTTTTCGTTAAATTATAACGTAGGATATCGGTAGCCATCGATACGGTATCTGAACGTGCTACAGGTTTAGTCGTTATTCTAAATATACCGAAAAGAAAGATAGACCGAACATTACATAATGTGCGGGTGTAAAGTTGTAAACATGCAAGGGCTTACACGTAGACGCGGATAATAATTCCATCAGACCTCTGTCCCCCCCCCCCCCCCCCCCCCCGGAAAAAATGACTAATACATCTTTATTTTATTTTATTGTGGCTTAAATTAGTTCTTTTTGAAAATCTAGTTATAGTATAAGGTAATAAAAAGGTTATTCCATGTGTGTTAGGAGAACAGGCAAAAATATTTCCCTCATTATCAGGGAAGACATTTCGAAAGTCTTTCCTTATACCTCGGGACAATAGTTTTGACTGTTCCCTAACACACATGAAATAACTGTATATTAATTTTGCGTTACAGACTGGGCATGGCAAACAGCAGTTATCCACCAAAGTACCGAGGTACCTGTTACAGAAATGGAGCAGACGGACTGGCGGACTGACGAGACTTCGCAGTCTAATAGAGAACAACTATGACTTTCAGACGGGAGGATCTGACGACAATATGAAGATCTACGGCCAGAAATACGAGCTTTTAGACCTGGCGATTCAATCAGTAGAAAAACTAAACGAAAGACCAGCTGAACACGGGGTTACCTGCAGAATCGCAGACAAAATGGTTGAATGGCGATTTAAGGGAGATCACTCTAGAATAGTATACTTTCTTTTTGGTAAAGAGTTAAAGGACTTGGCTAGTAGATTTAAAACTATAACATTGAAGTGTTTTACAGATTTCCACCCGCCTGTTGTGGACATAAAATGTTCCTATGAGGAGTATACAGAAGTGAAGTATGAAATTGATGAGCTTGTCAATGCCATGATGTTCTTACATGAAGATGAATACATCCAACCCAAATCCTTCTATTACAATATCAAGGTCAAGGACTTTTTGAGAAGCAAGAGGACTGATGAAAAGGTGTTCTGTGATTTGCGCGACAGAAATAACCGCAATGTGATTATTATTAAGGCAAAGAGGAAGGAATATATTAATGCTACAAAAGACGAGATCGCCAACTGGTGAACCATGAGGTGATACGTTTAACCCCATTCAATTCCTTACCCATAGTACAATGTCTATTTGCTATCAGTTTGGATCCTGATCAGACGCCGCGTCACGCGGCGTCTGATCAGGATCCAAACTGTTTGGCATTCGTTACGACATAACTTAATTCAAATCACCAAATAATTTAATGTGAGAAATGTAAGCAGACGACATTGTTTTCAGCAGATGACGTCATTGCAGTTAAGGGCTCATAGAACAAAATGATATATAACATACTTGTTATCAATGACTTAAAGAAACAAACTACAATTCATTAACATTATTAAAAGAAACACAAAACAATTTAATTACCATGATTTTAGAAAACACACTTCAATTTATTAGTAAACACTGATTTATAGAAGCACAATTATTTATTCACAATCATTTAAAGAAACAAACTGCAAATTATCAACAGAGACTTAAAGAAAAACAATATCACTTATAAACAATGGTTTAAAGAAACACACTTCAATTTATTAAAAAAAAAGAAAAAAGAGTAATATACCAAGTTAAAGTCTACTTTCAGTCCGAATGACCGCTCAGCCGACTGTACATATACTCCCCTTAACAATGATTTAAGGAAACATATTTCAATTTAGTAACAATGATTTAAGGAAACACATCTCAACTTATTAGCATTGATTTATAGACACACACTAACAATTTCATAAACAAACCAACATTTATTAACAATGATTTAAAGATACACACTTCAATTTATTAACACTAATACGTCTTATTTAAGAAGTACACTTCAACATATTAACACCGATTTAAAGAAACTTCAATTTATTAACATTGATTTAAAGAATCCCAATTTACGTTTTTTTTTAAAGAATGGTTCGAAGGAACACACCGCACATTATCATTAAACATCACCAAACAGCTCTGGGGTCGAACCGATGTACTGCTTCAATATCGTCTTTTTAAATTGTCGTCTGCTGTTTTTTCTTCAAAGTTACATAATGGACATTTTGACAGTAAAGTAACATAATGACGAGTAACAAACAGCTTTACGCAGCCCCTGATCTGGATTAAAGCTGTTTTGCAAATGTAAGCAGATTTCCCTCCCTATAACGGCTCCCTCCAAACAACACACACACTTGTTGTCTCCCATTGGATGTCGTTGCAGAGAGGGAGCGATGTATGTCTAAACAAACGCAGGCGTCAATATAATTGAACAATACACTTGGCACTAATAACTTTTATATACTTATGTGTAGAAAGCATAGAAATATTTACATAAGTGTAGTAACCGTGGAAACATTTACATAAGTGTAAAAGCCGTGGAAATATTTGAATATGTGTAGAAACTGTTGAATCATTTACATAAGTGTAGAAACCGTAGAAATATTTACACCGGCGGACGGAGTCGAGGGGTAAAGCAACCGCTTACGACGTCAGTGGTTGTGAGTTCGATCCCCCACCGGACCAAGCCCTTCGGATGAGACTTTATAAACCGAGGTCCGATGTATGAGTGCTTTACCCTTCGCATAAAAAAGAACAAGATAACTTTTTCGCTAATAAGAGTAGGGCATCGCGCCCGGGTTCTCTTTATCCACCCCCTCTCTCTGGGGCGTCCAATTACATGTAGCCCATAGATGGCAAAAATGGACGTAAACAAACAAAACCAACAGAAATATTTACATATGTGTAGAATCCGTGAAAGCATTTAGATATGTGTAGAACCGTGTACATTTTTACAGATATGTAGAAACTGTGGAAGCATTTACATGTGTGTAGAATCCGTGATATGCATAGCTTTTCCTTTGAACACATTTGTTCCGTCAAACGCGTGGACCACCCTCAGGATCTGAAGACAGAGTAGAGCCAATATGTTTTCCCCGCCAGCCACGTAGAATGACAGATTATAGTTGCGTGAGACATCATATATCCAGCCTGTATATGGAAATAAAAAATAAAACATGCATGCATTGTAAATCACTTACTTATCTCTAGTAATACATGTACATGTACTTACAAAGAATACATCGTTATTATTTCTCAGCGAAAGTGGGGCTTTGTGCTTTGAATTGTTCGAAAACAGTTTGGAGTCCAATCAAACCCCGCATTACTCTGAGGCTGAGCAGGCTCCAGTTTGTTTTACACTAAGACACAACTTACAAAAAGGTGTAAACATGTTCACATACATTGAGCACCTGTCATAGTTTACAATCATGTCTTGCATTGCATTGGTACATTGCTCTGAGTCAATCTTGTATTTACTCTTACAACACTAAGTAACTCTTGTGGGTGATTATGTTTGTTCCCTTGTGGATCCCTTAAGTTACAAAGAAATGAACCAGTCGACTTGGAATTCTGAAAAGTTTCATAAATGCTGTTCTATATTAGCAAACAGTGTAGCCCTGGAGCTCTCTGATCTGTGTATGTACTGTTTGCAAATGTAAAGAGTATAATCTAACAGGTCATTGGTTTTAAAAGAGTTAACTCATTGACCCGAGACTTGACAGTTAACTGGTAAGTTTTGTTAATCTTTACTAGATTCTAGTTAAAGTTGTGCTTGTATAGTGCTTATCAAGATAAAAAACAATGCATACGCTGATAAGAAGGTTTCTTTTTGAGCAATCTAGACCCCTTTCATAAAACTTCGTCTGATCATTACACTAAGTCAGATCAGAATCGAGACTGACACTTATATACATGTTGTTGGTGTTAAAATCAAACTGCATAAAATTCTAAACTTTTAAATTAAAGCAGACGATAAGTTTACGAGCAGACGATATTATGGCCGTGAATGTGTTAACCGGGTTATGTAGTACAATGGAGAATACGTTGTTCTTTCCCGTTTTAAAAGCAAACGAAACGCAAACGCAAAACACTAAAATGTAGAAAAGGACAACTTTTGACAAGTCTGACTTTTCATTTTTATCTGAGTGGCAAACAGTTGAGAACCGGATCAGACGCCGGATAACCCGGCGTCTGATCCGGCTCCAAACTGTTTGCACTGGAAATAATAGTTTTAGCGTAAACGCGTTTATTGGGCTAGAATTTTAGATAGACGTTTTCTCCACTGTATAATGCGATAATGGCAATGAAAGGGTTATTTAAAAAGAGAAAAGAGTATGGGAAATATCCTAAACTGAGAGATTAGATAGGTAGAGTTTACCGGCAATTGGAGTTCCCATCAATGTTGCTACGCCCCAGGTTAGCAAATTAAGCCCTAGAGCTTTGCCTATTTTCTCTGGTCCAAACTCATCAGTAAGAACAACGGGCAAAAGTATGACCCAGCCTCCTATAAAGTAACACATAAAAGTATGAGATGATTTTTAACAACCCACAAAGCGCATATACAGTAAAATCTCTCTATAACGACCATTTAGTTGTGTTAATTATAAGGTGTTTAAGACAGGCGACTGCTTAAAACAAGGTGACAGTCAAGCAACAAGCTCATTTAAGCTGTCACCTGTCTTTTTTTTTTTTTACATCAAATTGGTCATCGTTGTATCGGTCGTAATAGAGAGGTTTTACTGTATTTAATTACTAAAGGCCCGTCAAACCGATGGAATGAGGTGGGTGCTATTTTTATCATATTAGCAATAATTTGGGGACTAGATCACACACCGAACAAGTTACACGTGTAAAAATGAAGCCAGTGTCCTCTACATGAGTGCTCATTTTTTTATCACTTTAATGTACGAAATTAACTACCACATGTCCGACAGACGACAAATACATGGTGAGCTTTGTTCCATATATACTACTTAAATTGACTGCCTATTTAGTTCAAGCCTTTATCTATGTGGTACTCACCCAACGATAGCCAAAACAAACATGTATTGGTTAGCTTTGTTCCATATATACTACTTAATGTGACTTCCCACTTCATGCAAATCTTTTTCTATGTGTTACTCACCAAACGATAGGCCAAATAAACATGTAATGGATAGCATTGTGCCATATATACTACTTACTTTGACAGCCCACCTCTTGCAAGCCTTTATTTATTTGGTACTCACCATTCGATAGCCCAAATAAACATCTAATGGTTAGCTTTGTGCCATATATACTACTTAATTTGACTGCCCACCTCTTGCAAGCCTTTATTTATGTGGTACTCACCAAACGATAGCTCAAATAAAAATGTAATGGATAGCATGGTTCCATATATACTACTTAATTTGACAACCCACTTACTTCAAGCCTTTATTTATGTGGTACTCACCATTCGATAGCCCAAAAATACATGTAATAGTTAGTTTTGTTCCATATATACTACTTAATTTGACTGCCCACCTCTTGCAAGGCTTTATTTATGTGGTACTCACCAAACGATAGCTCAAATAACATGTTATGGTTAGCTTTGTTCCATATATACTACTCAATTTGGCTGTCCACTTAATGCGAGCCTTTATCTATGTGGTACTCACCAAACGATAGCTCAAATAAACATGTCATGGTTAGCTTTGTTCCATATATACTACTTTATTTGACTGCTCTTTCACTGCAAGGCGTTTTCTATGTGGTACTCACCAAACGATAGCCCAAATAAACATGTCATGGTTAGCTTTGTTCCATATATACTACTTAATTTGACTGCCCACTAACTGCAAAGCTTTATCTATGTGGTACTCACCAAACGATAGCCCAAATAAACATGTCATGGTTAGCTTTGTTTCAAACGTTGATGGTAGCGGCATCATTGCGATTGAAACTGCTTGTAAGAAGATCATGCTCTCAAACATTACTCTTCTATTATTACACCTGTCCCCGAGCCATCCAAACACGAATCGTCCAATTGTGTTACATATCCCTGAAATTGTAAAGATCATTAATACGATCAGTGATTTAACCCATTTACACCCAGCCGATTCTTCCATGCTTAAATATTGGATAAGTCAATTTTTTATCAAAGGAATACCTGGTCAAAACTTTCATTTTTATTTTGTTTATTATTGAAATTCCTTTCAGCAAACAGTGTAGACTCTGATCAGACGCCGCATGATGCGGCGTCTGATCAGAGTACACTGTTTGCATTATGTCCCATATAAGGGATCGTTGGCACAAATGGGTTAAATTGGACTAGATAATACAGTGGGGAAGACGTAATCTTCTCACATTTAAACGCGTTTATTCTGAAAACCTATGTCTGTTGCAATCAGTTTGGGTAACCCAGCGTCTGATCAGGTTTAAGACTGTTTACCACTAGACATAGAAGTACCTGCTAACATTTGCAATAATTTGTTTATTTGTTTATTCTATTTCATTGCGTTTGCATTGGTTGAGTGAAAACGGGAAAGAATCACGTATTCTTCGATTACGACAGTGCAATTAATTTCATGTTAGAGAAATGCTCGATTTTGGTTAGTTTGTTGAGAACAACATTCTGGCGTTAATATAATTGATTCAATAAATATTTCAACCTACATGTACTCGTGTTTCATTGCATATATGACTTTTTCCGTGCTGTTGAATCAAAAACTCGAGTAGGTTTGTCTTTTCTATGCCTTGCCCTCGAGTACAGTGGTGATTTGCAAACTGTTTGATCCTGGTCAGACGCCGGGTAACTTGTCATCTGATCAGAGTTCAAGTTGTTTGACTTCTTGCCGTTAAATTGCAAAAAGCAAGAAATTAAACAAGATACATCTTTAAAATAGATATTCAGCGAAGTGCGTGGTGTATGCAAATGAAGTTTTTCAAATAATTGCTATACCGTACATTGCAAAGCGAAAACTACAATTTCTTCACTGAAGAAATACTGGTGATAGGCGTGAAAAGAAGTATTTATGGTGTAATTGGTTAAAATAAAGAAACGGAACCAAAGTGTTTGTCCGGTGTAGATACAATTTCGGTTTTAAGATTCCGGTTTGGAGGATTTGTATATGAAATAAAGGGTTATGCATTATTAGACGACATACGGTGTCTTGAGGTACTACTGCAGAGAACGGGCTTATATATAAAGATGCTTACCGATAGATGATATCAGCCAAGATGCGTCCGATTTGCTCAACCCACTTTGGGTAACTTGGTCTGGCAAAAGGCTAAATGGAATCATAAATGCTAGAGTAACGAAGAAGCTAGATAACATGATGAAGATGCATGTTCTGTCCTTCATCAAATTAATGTTTTCTCGGACCATGGATTTTAATACATGCAACATTGACTTGACATGGTTCTTTACGGCTTCTCTTCTTGTTGTACTACTTTTGCATTTCTCTGATTGGTATTGTTTGTTTGCGTCTACTGACGTCTTTGGTGATACAAGTAGAAGTCCACATGGTATTCCATTGAGCAACATTCCCGCCATTATAAGCAAGGTCATCCTCCAGCCATACTCGTTGATAAGTGTGGTGCTCAGTGTACTAATGGCAAGTGTCCCTAAACCTGTAAAATAATATAGTTTCAGTTTATTTCATAAATCCAGTGGGCTTGAAAGCCCATAAGGACAACATAAAGCGTTACATAGTTATGTTATAAACATACATGTACATACAAAATGTATTATAAACAAACAAATATAATTAAATGTTACGTACCAGCTGGTACGTGGTTGTAGTTGTAACTGTTTTCTTGTTAAATCTGGATCTAGATCGGTCCAGTCCACATAGATCTCAATACAATGGGCTATTGAATAAACAACAACAAAGTCTCTCTGTTTTCTGACTTCTATTATATATCTAGTTACTTCTATATCTGATCTATAGCGATCTTCTATAAAACAGCCGCAACGTAACGCATATATGTTAATTATATATTAACTTCGTAAGATAAGGCTTTGATAAAAGTTCTATGCCGGTAGCGTCTGGCCTGATCTAACCTCTGTGCTTTTTAGAATCTAGCTGCCTCTCGCTTCTTGGTAGCGAGCCCTTTTATACTCGAGGATAAGAATGTTACCCTTTTTGTGTAACAAAAGTGGTAATAAGTTACTTGTACCGCTTTTGGTAACAAAATGTGTTACTTGTTACCTCTTTTAGGTAACAATGGAGGTAGATTCTAATATGTTACATGTTACCTGTTTTTGGTAACAAATCGAACCAAACGATAAACTAACGGGTCTTTCCTAATCTGATAGTTTGAAAACTTCCAATGTGTTAAAAATGCTATATGAACATGAAATAGCTATTAAATATGTAGAATTACCATTGAATGATGATTTAATGAAGACGTTCTCTTTGGCATCTTAAATGACAAGGAAACTGCTTAGTAACGTTGTGTAAACAACCCACAATGCACTGCAAAAACATGGCTGACGGGTTGCTTCAGCTTCCCGTCAGCCTGGAAAACAGTAGCGAATTGAAGTCTTTACGGGAGATATGCGTTATGCTGCATGGCTGATACTAAATTACAATTACCTGTGTACGTTTTCTGATGTTTAAATAAAATGGTTGTTGCCATATAATGCCCAAATCAATCTCGCAAATGGAGATTGGTAAGGTCATTATATGTGCAACTCGCGGGCACCACAATATATATTATTAACCCTTCACACAATAGCTGGTTCAGTGTTTAGTAAAAGCATGTGTTTTTTGTGGTTTTTTTTAGAAATAAAAATATTAAGACAGGTAGAGCCGATATGACTGTTCTACAATTATTATTCATGTGCCAACATGCCACATACAAACATGGATTTATAATAGTCGAAATAGACAGATGGTTAAGGATAGAGGCTAGCGCCATTCATGCAACTTATCGATCATTTTCTGTCGTTTATTTCGTATATTTACATGCTATTTGCTGTAATTTCTAATATCAAATTAACATTTTATTAGTATGCATGTATGTTTTTATTCATATTCGAGGTTGTTAACACGAATTATATGTACCCTGAAAGAAACAACCATAACGGCATACTAAAGCAATGAAAAAAAAAGATTCGCGGAGAACAGACCCATCAGCCCCACTTCCTCTGCGAAAATTATCCACAAGTCCTGTCCCTCGACAAACTGCGTTTAAAACGTCATTTTGTTCAATGGAATTGAATGAGGCGAATATAAATATGAAAGTAAAGAAACCACTTCCCTCATTTAGTTCCGGTGTGCTTTGAGCAGTCACCGGTCAGGATAGAGTCTTTTACATGGAAATTTATATAACTTCTGCAACACTGTACCTTTTATGATAAATGATTATTCAATAAATATAGGATCTTACATGAGTGTTCATAATTCAATGGATTTATAAAAACGAGTCTTTTATAAAACCGATAAAAACCAGGTTTGCCGAGTTTATATCGTTTTCCAATAGACGAGTATTATAAATCAAATAAATTATGAACACGAATGTTAGATTCCATTTATAACATAACCTGGCTATGGTTTTTTTTACAATCTCGATACCTGTTATAGATTGCTAGCTTCACTAAACAAGTCAATGGATGGCGCGTGAATGGACCGCCCAAATGAGCAAACATGCAAAAAGTAGTTCCAATATTAATCCCGATATATTCAGAATAAATCAAAGGAGCAAACATTCCCTGTCCCTTCCCGTCTATAGCTACTCGAACGCCGATAGAAATGTCGCTTGACGTCATATGTGTTTACACATTTGACAGCGCTTACAGGAACATTTTATTTTAGTATGACAACCTCATTTGCATAGTTAAACCACTAGTTATATACGAGAAAAAATCAATGAGTGGTATTCAACGCTCGCACCATAGGTTATGTTATAAATAGAGGATATTCATTTTCTTTGGATTGATATGAAAAATATATCACGAGAATGGGTTGTTATCTGGTTAAAAAACGAGTCTGCAGGACGAGTTTTTTAACCAGATAACAACCCATTCGAGTGATATATTTTTCATATCTATTCAAAGGAATTTATTATTCTATTTATTATATATATTTTAATGACGTTTTTGCCGAAAAAAACACAAAATTGATTACCGTCACATTACTAACTAATTTTGACGTGACGTCATAAAAAGTGATATCATCACGACATGTAGTGATGCTATCAACAGTGACGATATCAAATTTATCTAACTGAGAAATCTCTATAAATCACCGCTATGTATATAATAAAAGTATTTAGTTAACTGTCATGTTTTCAGCAAAGTACACATATCTTAAAGTACCCAGTATTCTCATTAGTTTATAGTTTCCCTGGGATTGCTTAATTTAGTTTAAGCTTGTCATCTGCAAAAAGAGTATTTTTGATATTTTTTGCATAAATTTACAAAGGACAAACTAACAAATGAGTATTCATATAACACTGAAGAGGATAAATAAATCGTTGGTAATTACCGGAGCCACAATTTGCCAACCCAGATGCAAATGCGCGTCTCTTGTTGAAGTGCTTGATTACGCAGGTATTTGCGGGCAGCCACATAAGACCCATACCAGTGCCTGAAATTAAAAGCATTTTAATAGCCGTATTTAAAAACAAAGTTTCAGTAAGTTTGTTCTGCACCTGTAACTGTTCTTGGTATCTGTTGTAGGTATGCACAATTCAACATTCGGGCAGACCTGTTTACACGCGGCAAGGGGACCATACTCTATTTTATTCATTTCTTTCGAATAACATCTAAATAGTACTCAATCATAAATTGGGAACTATCATGATAATCAGTTTTATTAAGAACTTTTAAATGGCAATCGTATAATATGAAGTAGTGTGGTCGTTAGTCTAACCTAAAGAAGGTCTGAATAGTAATAATATATTGGAACTGTTACGGGTGGACCTAGAATGTCTATAGAAACTACATGTATAGGGAACTAGTGCCGTAGTGCTTGGTTCAATCTAGAAAATATAAATAGTAAGCGTCTATTGGGAACAATCTTGAATCTCAGTTTGTTTCACCTGGTTTTGGGGACAAAGCATAATTATGATATGTATTTTTTTTTAAAAATGCCAAAAAAGTCACTGGAACTGACACCTGTCATCGTATTTATTAACACTGAAATGCAGTTTTAAAAAACGCGTCAATGTACAAACTTTATATAACTTAAATCGACGTCACATTTTATCTGCCTCTGGGACCCAACGTTACCATCGGCGTCTCTCATCATGGGGATCCAAGTTCAAAAACCCACTCGATCCTAATTTTTTTTTTGTTGTAAATATTTTGTTCTTTCTTTTGTGGATGCTAAATCGTTATTAAACATATTAAGGGTCTAAAAATCAACTTATTCGCTATCTGCTTTGAGTAATGCAGATAGAAATAGTTCCGATGTATTCATACAGCTACTATACAGATAAACCTGCTACTGTACAGATACACCTAGGTGTATTATGCGACCCCTTTAGTTTGTCACCGGAGGCTGAAGTGACGGAATAAACATTGTTGCTTACCACCAAAAAAGCCATACGTGAGGCACATAACAGGCAGTGATTGAACAAAAACACTCCCCAGTACGCCAGCAACGGTCATCAAAGATCCAAAAATTATTAGCACTCTACTGCCATATGTATCAGCAAGAGATCCAGCAATGGGACCTGAAATAGTGAATAAGTATCATGTTATAGTGATATAGTAAAACCTCTCTATTATGACCACAAAGTTGTATCAGTTATAAGGTTTTAAAGGTGGGTGGCTACTCAAAGCAAGGTGACAGTAAAACAGAAAGCTACTTTAGGAGCTTTCTGTTTTACTGTTACAGTGATGCTCACTTATACCGAAATTCAGAGGACCTTGCAAATTAGTTCGTCTTATCCAAACTTCGTCTTATCCAAACAACGAAATTTCTTTGTGAATAGTTTGCATATAAAGGAAGTTTTACTTATCAAACTTTTAGTACAAAATTGATTAGAAGGAAAGAAAGACAGAAAGGCATAGAAATTAAATCTGAAATATATCTTTTTAATTTTACCAAATATAATGAATGATAACAATATTAGATTGGCTATGACATAAGAAATACCATAGTTCTTCTTGAAAATTTAACCTGTTACCTCTTTTGTATAAATAGAAAACTCAAACTATGATGAATATTTAATAAGTAAACTTTATTAACATAAAAAGTTTTTATAATATAGATCTACTATGTTGATATAGCATTACTGGCTGTTAACTTTTTGCAGAATACGGGTGTCAAACAGCAAGAAGTCCGATCAGACACCCAGTTATTAAGCATATGAATTGGATCCAAACAAATAAGGTGCCCAGTAAATGTCCAGTTGTTTGAATATCTTATCAATAGCATATATACAGCACATGTTGGTTGGGTAATGTATTGTTATCAGAGGTGATGCGCAGCTAAGCAATTGAGTACTGTCACCTTTGTAAGCCACTTGTCTAACTGTGACAATGACCGGCATGTTGTAAAAAGGCTTTGTTTATTATAGTGTCACCCCTATTGAAAGGGCCAGCCAGTTTGGCTTATGAGACACCTATCTTTTTTGCACGCACAGTACCTCCCGAATCCCTTCTCTTATTGCTGGGCGCCTGGCAGAGACGGGCCTACGGTAACCATGCATTTAACTAGCTGGCGGCTCACCAACCGGTCACATCAGTTCCAACCCCGTATCCGGCTCCGGGATTTGAACCTTCAACCTCCCGCTTCCAAGGCGGACGCCCTTACCACTAGGCCACGGTTGCGGTTGTATTAACAGAACCATTTTGCAGGTAGGGACCTAAAATTCATGTTGTCTTATCCAGTTTTTCATTATATCCAGGGATTCCAGTTCATCTTAAGCAAGCAGGAGTCCATTGAAATAAAAAAGGAAGCAGTCGGGCAATTATTTTTATTTTGTATTAAGCAGTTTTTCATCTTATCCAAGTTCGTTATAAGTGAGCATCACTGTACCTTGCCGTAGACTGACACCTGTCTATTATACAATCAATTAGCCTTCGTTTTGGTGGTCGTTAAAGAGCGGTTTTACTGTGTGTTAAACCTAAATACCTTTATTCTCATGTTTTAACGTAAACGTTTAATTGTGTATTTTAATTGTGATCGGATATGACAAACGTAAAAACGACTAGTATCGCTGGACAAGAGTGGAGATGTATACTATCGATTAAAAAGCAACTGTAGATGCGGTAAAACATGAAACTAAAGCCGCACACGTTCCTTATTCGCTCACCTGGAACCGTTATTGTTAATGTAACATATCTTGGAAAGCTGAGAAATTATGACAATATGATTGTGCGAATTACTGATTGGATGATACTGAGTGTCAAATACCTAAGCTCAGAATACTGTGGCCTTTGACAACAAGATGCTTTTAAGGTGGTTCGCGGGTCAGCTTATTCTGTGTCAGAATTCTTTGAAACCTTGATTAAATTGAAATATATCATATGGAGAGTGAAAAATCGTTAAAATAAAAAAAAGTTACAGTGCCGTTTTTTCTGACATGACCTTTTGTCGAGAAAAGCTCCTCTTTTGATAAACAGGAATATTTTCTTTATAGAATGATATAACTCAATAATTTCTGTACATTCAAGTAAACTGTACATAGACTATAAGATATTGGGCAAAGAAAAGTATTTCATGACATGTTTTCTGGAAATATCAATATTTTAAAAAAGTCAAATTCTGAAAATCTCAAATTACCAAAAATCTAGCTGTTTAACATACACTAATTTTACTCTTATTAGATAGATATAACTTAATTCTACTAGTCACAAAAATTTAATGAAAATCTACAGTAGAATTTACATTTTATACATGATTTCCTAAAATTCTGACAAAATGTTAACACAAAACGAGTAACCTCCCTCGAGTTCAACTTTAAAATGCCGCCAGCTCTAAATAATACCATAAGTCAAACCTGTAATAAGGGACCATTGAATACGGTAGCCTGTAGATCTTTAAAGGCAAGTGACTGCTGTAATGCATAACAAAAGTAATGCATAAAATCTCCTTTAGGATCTATCTTTTAGCATTACTTTTGTCCTGTGTTAAGCTGCCGTCTGTTATATAGGCTATAAATCCTCACAAATTTAGCTGTCACTTGACTATACTTGCATCTGATATTATTCATTATAACGTGACTAAATATAGCCTGTCCTTTGATCACTACATTATGAATTGACTAGTCACTAAAATCGGACAATTTGTTAACAAAAACAGTTTTGAAGCAAGTGGTAATCGAACCTAGAACCTTTGGATTGCAAGTCAATCACCATACCAATTGCGCTAACAGGGAAGACACTGAAGCAGATCGAACTTTTCTTTATATCCATATTACCACTATAAGCACGTGCCGCAAAGATCAGGTGAAAGTCATCAGCATTTCCGGAACTCGAGATGCGGGCCGCCCGCTGTCGAACCACCTTAAGGTTTCATTGAAAAAAAAAAGTTTTCACTCCTGTTACCTAGCTACGCAACGGACCGGTGAACCACTTGAACAGTATCGGTAAAGTACCTCTTAAAGTTGTACCATGCCATGTATCAAAGCTCTGGCCATATAAGTTTCTGAGAAGAAGATGTTAGAAGTTTCACTTTATAACTCTATGTAAAGTTGTGATCCCTGGGCGGGGTCATTTTTACCACAGGGACATAATTTTAACAATCTTGATAGAGGACCTGTAGATTATGCTTTGTTCAAAATATCTAAGCTCAGGGTACTGTGGTTTCAGAGAAGAAGATTTTGAATTTTCCTATTGAAACGATCTATTTTAGCTCCTGTGACCTAGATATGCAACGAATCGTAAATATTTGAACAACTTTCATATTTTCAAATTCATTGAAAAAAATACAGTTCAAGTCGTGAAAACATAATTTTTCGAGAAGGTAGGACTTGAGGATAAGTTTCGAAGAGGAGGCGGGCATATGCATTTGTCATTCGCGAATTAATCTTTGGAACTTAAACAGCAAACATTGGCGGATTTTTCAAAAACGTGTTCTTAACTGATCTATGCCTTCCTTTTAGCGGAAACCATGATATCCGACTAAAATTTCTTTTTTATTTATGAGATGAATTGCAAAAAGGTTGATATACCTTATAAACAGCAATTGTCTGCATTTCTTTACGACAATAAAACTCGAAATATTTATCAAAATTTAAAAAATGACGGCACTTCCAAATGACGTCAAATCGGGATTTCGCGCCAAACTGTCAAGTTGTTTACCTTAGGATTTAAACAAGGGAACTTATATTTTTGCTTTCAGCTTCAGTAATTCGGTCATGGCTGTTCCATGTAGGGTACACATTTTTCGTGTTATCAACCTCTAATATGGATTTAACATGAATGGGTACTAACAAAATGTTAATTTAATATTAGAAACTACAGCAAATATATATGATAAGTATAAGAAATGAACTGATTTTTTCGGCGTTCAGGCGAAACGACAGAAAATTATGGGAAAATTTACCATGAATCGCGCTAGCCCGATTTTTCCGGTCGTTTATAGCGATTCACGGTAAACTGCCGATAATTTTCTGTCGTTTATTTCGCTTGAACGCCGAAAAAATCAGTTTATTTCTTAAGAAGACTGACGATCACTGAAAGCAGGTTGGAAGTGAAGCAGAGTGCGTATTTTAGGCGCATTCTGCTTCACTTTCTGCCAGCTTTAAGCTACAACATGCTAGAAAAAACATGGTATTTTTACGATTTCATATTAATGTCTGTATAAATTGGAACTATTTCTTCAGCGGAGGAATAAATTAAATTCTATAAGGGGAAAGGGTTAAGCATTTTCTTACCTACAGCCAATGTTACTTCTACAACATTTACTGTTGTATTCAGTTTGGAGGATGATTAGATTCCTAACTGTTTTATACTCATCTTAATGTTTCAAGAAGTATAACGGTTAAGAGGTAAACAAACTTGGTCACACACTAAAGAAGTAGATAATTGGCAAAGTGGTATATAACCAGAGTCCATAAATACAGATATAATGTTTCACTTGTATGTGTGTACAGTGTTCCCTCCCTACAACGACCCTCTCAATAACGACTCCTACCTTACAACGACCCTTACAACAGTTCCCTACACAGGACAATTATGTCTAACGCTTTTTTATTGCTATACTATCGTCTGCTAAAGGTTGTCGTCTACTATTTTTCTCAAAATTACATATTGGACATTTAGCCAGAAAAAAACTTAAATAATGAGTGACAAACAGCTTGATTCCAGATCAGACGCCGCGTTACGCGGCGTCTGATCTGCATTCAAGCTGTTTGCAAATGTAAAGCAATTTCCCTTCCTGTAACGACTCCGAACAACGCACACAATTGTTGTCTCCCATTGGTTGTCGTTGTAGAGAGGGAGCGCTGTTATATTTATTCACTAGTTGTGTGATACATGTGCTCGTATGTCGAGTGTAACGATTGTACAACAATCCAAATAAATAGATATGGTTTTAGAATTATAACAAGATAGAAGTTAACACAGATTTGAAAAAAAAAAATAACAAAAAACCCCAGTCAGGTTTGGGTAAAATGGCAATTCTCTTAAAGTAACTGAAAACCAAATTCGATAAATTTGGACAATTCATTAATAACCAGAGTGCAAAACCATTTAGAGTTTGGTCAAATGCTGGGTAACTCAACGTATGATCTGGCCCCTATCTTATAAAGATTTCAGATTCAACTCAAAAAGCTTTATAACCTTGGACCTTTGTTCCGAACTAGTTGCCATGGACATACTTGTTTCAGTACGAACAAATTTATGGGGGAAATGGTACACCCTGCAAATGTTTCTTGTTTTATTAAAATAGATTGAAAGTAAAGTTAAATGCGCCTTAGGGTACATATTGCTCTACTTTCAGCATACTTGAAGCTATTATCTTCTACGATATTGCTTATGTTACCCATTCTTAACTGTATAAAATAGAACTACATGTATTTTCTTCGGTGACGGAATTAAATGCGAAAATAATGAGCATGTATGTAGTAATAGGTTATTCATAGCTGAGTGGCTGCTGGTTAGTCTTATAAAATACATACCTATCAGACACAGAGCCCCGTGCTGTATAGAACCAACCAATGCTGTAGATGATCGACTCCCCCCAAACGCATCAATGAGCTCGACCAGATATATACCATAGGAATACAATAATCCATCCACCACAAAACACACAACAAATCCAGCAACAACTACCAACCACCCCTCTCTGAATTCTGACGTCCCCATTTCAATCTTTATATCGAACAGTCTGTTTGCGTAACAGTCATTTAAAATGAGGTTGTATTTAGTAATAGGTTAGTCATAGCTGAGTGGCTGCTGGTTGGTCTGATAAAAATACATACCTATCAGACACAGCGCCCCGTGCTCTATGGAACCAACATTCATTTAGTATCATGCCAGAATCATGAAATAATATTTGACTTGATTCACAATTATTACCATGACGGGTAACCTGATACAATCCTCTCTACCTACAACAATGGCCCTCCGAACAACGATTTCCTCCGAACATATACAACAATGATTGCTGCTGTTCCCCAAACAACCCTTTCACTGGTCAATAATATCTGCTTAAAATTGTCTTTTCTCAACGTTACATATTGGGCATTTTGAAAGTGACATACAATTTGATTCCAGATCAGACGCCAAATCCAGATCTTAATTGTCCCTCCCTATAACAACTCTCTCCGAACAACATACACAATCTTCGTCTCACATTTGGTGTTGTTGTAGAAAGAAAGCATTGTTAATCCTTAGCCTGCCACTCACGACTATAGCTCCATATGCTAACTCGGCGTCTCATCCGGATCCAAGCTGTTTGACACTCGGACAACATTTTCAGCAATTTTGAGCAATTTTGAAGCACTTTGAAACTTGAAGCAGACGAGAAATATAGCAGACGACAATTTATTTGGCGGGCTAAGGGTTAATGTATTAGTCCTTCACTATCGAGTTCTACTGCACTAACACACGGATGATACACCGATAACTCGAAGTGATCGTGAGGTTTTTACCCCGTCACCGCCTTAGTGTCGTCTGCTTCAATATTGTTGTCTGCCATATCGTTTCAAAGTTAAGTTTAAGGAAGAATGACGCAAGAAATTTCAAAACGATTGTCAAACAGTTTGGATCCTGGACCCAAACTGTTTGCAAACGCGCTTTTAGGCGTCATTGAGAGTGAAAGGGTTAAGACAGATGGTAATTTTAAGTAGATGATATAATCACACTTAAAGTATACAGTAAAACCTCTCTATTACGACCACTAAAAGTGGTAATTATTTGGCGTTTTGCAACAGGTGACTGCGTAAGGGAAGGTGACAGTTAAATAGAAATCTCCTTTAGGAGCTTTCTTTTTTACTGTCACTTTCCTTTCAGCTGTCACCTGTCATTTATACAATCAATTAGCATACATTTCAGTGTCCGTAATAGAGAGGTTTTACTGTACAGTGTACAGTATACAAATTACGTTTTTTTTTACTTTATAAATGATATTTAATCTATAAACACAGTCTCCAAGCATGATTGCATATGCAATGAACCCAATACATGTTTACAGTGAAGTCCTCATTACATGACCAAAACATGTTAAAAATGTTTAATCCATTAACCCTTAACTACGCCTTCAAGTTATTCCTCCACTACTGAAAATAGTTCCATTTTACGCAGTTATCACATAAAGGCGCATTTCGCTTTACTTTAGACCTGCTTCAAGTGGTTACGTTACTGGTGTAAAGAGTTACAATTTTCCCTAATTACACGCTGTACCAACCTTGCATTAACCCTTTCACTCTCAGTGACGTCCTAAAGCGCATTTGCAAACAGTTTTGATCCTGATCAGACGCCGCGTAACGGGGCATCTGATCAGGATCAAAACTGTTTGCCAACTGTTTTTTAAATTTACGTCAGTTATACTGCCTTTAATCGTACTGTGAAGCGATATTGCAGCCAACAATTATATTGAAGCAGACGACAATGAATCGGTAAAGGAGTAAAAGCCTCACGATAAATTTGAACATGAAATGCTTAAGCGACTACTTAATGGATTGAGACATGTGGTTAATCGCAAAGGCAGTCGATATGTTTATGTAAGAAAGATCATACATAGGGGCGTTGAGTGTGACAGGGCTACCATAAGTTGACATGAAAAATCCTAAGATTTCCAAATTTGCATTTTTCAAGTGCGATTTTACGAATCGTACCTTTACCCCATCGCCTGTTTCTAGTTTTGTTGACACGTGGCTGCTAAAAGCAGGCTGGAAAAAAGCAGAGTGCGCCTTAAGGCGCATTCTGCTTTACTTTCAGCCTGCTTTAAGCTATACCATGAACTCGAAAAAAAAACGAAGATTTAGGAAAAATTCCGGGAAAATGGCAGCCCTGGTGTGACTTTCTACAGTATTTCTGTACTAGGCAAGTTGCAGTGCAGAAAACGTTATTCTTTCCCGTTTAAACGCAAACGAAACTCAAACACAAAACACTTAAACGTAGAAAAGTACAACTTATGGACATTTCTGATAATTCATCTTTATCTTGGTGGCAAGCAGTTTGGAACCTGATCAGACGCCGGGTTACCCGGCGTCTGATCTAGCTCAAAACTGTTTGCATATGAAATATAGTTTTAGCGTAAACGCGTTTATTGGGAAAGAATAACGTTTTCTTTACTGCATGTGTGTTTTGGAATCTCTATTCTACTTCATTTGTCACTAACACAGTATTTACTCAATTTGAGTAGGCTGAAAGAAAAGTCATTTTCTCCAATCAAACATACATAAATCTGATTCTTTTCACCCTATTTTATCTCATAAAGATAGTATTTTTCTTTTCCTGCAAAGGTAGGTAATATATTATAAATTTATTATTATAAATTGCAAATATCTTTTTACATATTGTAACCCTGTAGTGCAATTAGATGTTTCTTGAAACCTAGAGATGTAGTTATGAATTTGAAACACAAACGGTACTGACTCCATTTGAATGCGAGTGGAATGGAAGAATAAATCACTAAGTTCAATCGTTAATAATTTGTTAAAAAAGGAAGAATATCAAATTTTCACAACGTGCACGTCTGTGACGAGTGACGACACCCTGTACATTTGTTAAGTTACAGTATGTAAACTGTTAGACGGGCATAGCATTACCAATTATTAGGAAAATTTAAAGACGGTTATAAAGAGTTTGAGTTGAGTCTGGGATGGTTCGCAAGCATTTGATTGGTCAGATGAGAGCTTATGCCCGATCTGACCAATAATATGTTTGAGAACAAAGTCAGACTCAACTCAAACTCTTTATAACCTCGGGACCATGTGACGCCTGTATACGTCACCTTACTAAAATTGGAAAAGTTATAATACACAATACCTATACTACATCGGCTAAAACTATTTTTACACAGTATTTATAATAAGTCAATGAAAAGGAGCATGCCTAAATTTCCACATATGTGGGTGTACTTGTGTTGTCAGGAGCTCAAAATGTAACGAACACCGAGTGAAAATGACCTCTGAAGTACAAAATATCAAATCACTAAATGACACGTATTTTCGGAAAACTGTAAGAATACATACAGAGAACCACTTCAGTACTAGGTAGTCCTACACTGAATATCTGAGAAAAATCATAAATAAATCCGTAATTTATATTTAAAATATACTCAATTTGACACCATGGCAGCAATTTGCATTGCAAAGGTGTTTCAACATTTAAAAATCAAGTTACTCCAAATCTACAAAACGGATTGACGATTGTTATATACTAGTGGACAGAGAAAAGAACAAGGAATATGATTGAAGGAATGTCACTCACCCGAAGCACTGCAGTTAGATAATATATTCGTTAAGTTATATCAATGTCACCGAAAGTTGCCATTTATCAAACAACTTGACTTTTGCAATTAATCCGCATTTTCTCATGTTTTTTATATCCATATTTTCAACTTTATTTCAGTACATTATTGTTGTTTGATACAAAATCAATAAAATAAGTGCATTGCACATTACTTTCGATCATAAATTCCTCCGAATGTCACGATTCTTCAGCGGATTACTTATCGCGACAGTAATTCTATCCCTGTACAGCTGGATGATTAGTCACACTGCATTGAGGGTGATGAAAGTTAGGAAAATGTATTGTATATTTAGATTTTGTCAAAGCTTTTGACAGCATAGTACATTGACGATTTCTTCGCAAAGTATCAGTATTTGGTACCAGAGGGTACCAGATGGACCAGGTTTGTCCTTTTTGGAACTACCTTTAGATAGTCCGTTTATTTACATTAAATAACAACCATAAAACATAACATATACAAAGGAAATATATATTAAGCATGTGTGTTTGCGATTTTTATACTGGCCGTAGGCAATATGTATCTGTGAAAGTAGAGTCTTCTTCGTGTAAAGACTTTTTAAGTGGGGTTCCCCAGGTCCTGGGACCTATATTATTCATGTTTATAATATATGCCCCCCTGAATTTATTAGTAGTATTGTGAAATTATTCGCTTATGGTACCAAACTATAAAAGACATTAAAAGTGATATTATCCAGCACGACTTAGATGCCTTACACATGGTCAAAGTGGCAGTTGCATTTTGATGTGAAAAATTACAGAACCATACACTTTGGAAGAGACAACCAATATTACCGGTATACCTTGAACTTTGCGGACCTTGATTTGCTTGTTCAACAAAAGCCGCATGCGGCCCTAAATCGCTCACCTGAGGAACTATTGTGTAATACTCAATGCAAAATGAAAATTGTCATTGCATGTATGTGGACTGTTGCATGAAGAAGTAACTCAGAATCCGTTTGTCATTATTACTGTTTGAGCAAAAAGGAAAAATATGGAAACTATATAAAAAGTTCTAATAAAGGGTGTTAATATTATTGAATTCTGACAATGGTTACAGTTTCAGAATAGAAGATTTTTAAAGGTTTTCCTATATAACTCTATGTAAAACTGATAAACCCTGGGGAGGGGTCATTTTTGACCCGGGGGTCATGCTTTGAACAATCTTGGTAGATGACCATAAGGCAAAGCTACATGCCAAATATAAAAGGTCTGGGCCTTACGGTTTCAGAGAAGAAGACTTTTAAAGGTTTTACTATACAAGTCTACGTAAAACTGATAAGCCCTGGGGCGGGGCCATTTTTGATCCAGGGATCATGATTTGAACAATCTTGGTAGAGGACCATAAGGCAAAACTACATGCCAAATATAAACAGTCTAGACCATACAGTTTCAGAGAAGAAGACTTTTAAAGGTTTACCTATATAACTCTATGTAAAACTGATAAGCCCTGGGGCGGGGCCATTTTTGACCGGGGGTCATGATTTGAACAATCTTGGTAGAGGACTACAAGGCAAAGGTACATGCCAACTATAAAAGGTCTGGGCCTTACGGTTTCAGAGACGAAGATTTTTAAAGGTTTTACTATATAAGTCTTTGTAAAACTGATAAGCCCTGGGGCGGGGCCATTTTTGACCCTGGGTCATGATTTGAACAATCTTGGTAGAGGACCAGAAGGCAAAGCTACATGCCAAATATAAAAGGTCTAGGCCATACAGTTTCAGAGAAGATGAGTTTTAAAGGTTTTCCTATATAACTCTTTGTAAAACTGATAATCCCTGGGGCGGGGCTATTTTTGACCCGGGGGTCATTATTTGAACAATTTTGTTAAAGGTTCACAACATGATGCTACATATGAAATTTGGTTGTCCTAGGACTTATGGTTATTGACAAGAAGATTTTTAAAGTTTTGACTTTGGTTGTCAATATTACGTAACTACGGAAAATGACCACGCCCTCTGGTGGCCATGTTTTTTGACAGATCAAAATTCATTGAACAATTTTGAAAGTATATAAATTGAGAAATATTTTGGTGTAAACCAAATTTAAATCGGACCAGTAGTTTTTTAAAAGAAGATTTTTTTTAGATATTGTGCATGGTTGTTATGGCAACAAGACTGATAGCCCTACCCACTTTTTTTCAACAGTTTTTGAAGCTCACAACTACAGTATGTATCTGACCAAGTTTGGTTAAAATTGGGCCATTGGTTTCAGAGAAGAAGTTATTTGAAACAAATTGTGAACAGACGACACCGACACCAACACTGACACCGACACGGACACCGACACCGACGTACGACGGACGGCGACCGATCACAATAGCTCACCTTGAGCACTTTGTGCTCAGGTGAGCTAAAAAGGGGGAGTATGGGTAATTTTTTAATAGGACTAAAAGTAAATAGTTATATAGCTGAAAAGGATAGTAAATGCAACAGTGTATTGTCCTTAATAATCAGAAGGTATGATTACATTGCGAAAAGCTATTTCATACTTTTGTACAAAGCACTCGTCAGGTCAATATGGAAACACTATTATCATGTATTATGGTATCCATTCTTAAAGGAAGACATTGATTGTGTTGAAAAAATATATAAGCCTGTCACTAAGCGTACTCCTGGATTGTCAGACCTTACATGTACCGAAAGATTGATTTTTAAAAAGTGCTTGGTCCGACTCATCAACGAAGGCGTGGTGACATGATTCAGGGCTTTAAAATTATTTAAGAGATGGAGGATATACATACAGAAATATTTTTACCTTAAAAATCTTCTTCAAATTAGAAAACATAATTGAGCTTACAACACTTTTCACAGAGAATTTTCGACGATCGAGGATAAAGCAGGTCAAGGCAAGACGTTAGCGTAACTTTTAGCAAGGGATTTGTGAAGTTTTATATTGTCACGCTGGAAAATACCAGGTCCGTTATTTTGCATGAATTGTATTACTGTGTTATCTTAAACATTGAAGTAACGCTGAGCATTGGCATTTACTGAAATAATAACCAAGTAAATTTTCAGAGTTTCAACTATCCAAACCCAGACCATAGTATTGCCCCCACGCAATGCGTCACGTCTCTCTCCCGAATCCAACAATATGCGAGTCGTTCATTTCTACAACGCAAAATGCGTTTTCTGCGTGGCTTACTATGGAAGGCCAGTGCGCCATGCTAAATGCTAAATGCGACTTGCTATATGCGAAATGCGAATCGCGAAATGCTAATTAAGTACAAAACTCTATTAGGGTGTGTTTAATGCTTAATGCTATTTGTAAAATGCCAAAAGCTAAATGCTGATTGCGAAATGCATTTTGTGAAATGCCATTTGCGAATTACAAAAATGCTAAATGCGAATTGCAAAAATGCTGTTCGCAGATTCCTTGATGCCAAATGCGAATTGCTTTACTAAGGCCAAACAAAAATACCTCTGTTTCCGGTAACCCGACCGACCCTAGTTTTTCCCTCCGATAGTATTTTGAGTGTTTTAAAAAATGATTTTTAGATAAACAAATATCTAAAAGAAATTTGATCTCAAGTTGCCATAAAGTACCTTCCGTGCAGTTATGATCTGCTAGTTAATTAACCATTGACATATTCAACATGCAGACAATGCATTTTATTGACATATTTGATAAGCATACAACACATTTCAAAATATTATTTATCCCACCATATATAAGTAACTACTTTGCCGGTTTGGTATACCAATACTGGTTAACAATCATACCAGTACTGATGGGACCTATCAATTAATAATTTGAATTGATATTTTTAAGGTTTTTTATGTATAGCCCAGGGCTCTGCAAAATAAAATACATTCATATGTTTTCATATATGAATATGATTATATTAAATACTCCATCAGAAAAGTTAAATAGACTATATCATTACATGTATATGATTGTGTTAAAAAAAAAGATTTTCCGACCGACTGTCCCTAATTTATATTTTTGCATGTAATAGGAAACACGGGTAAATTTTTATTTGGCCTAAATGCGATTTGCTAAATGCTAAATGCGATTTGCTGAATGTCAAATGATTGAGAAAAAACACCATTTAAGGAGTCCGCCAAAGCATTTGGCATTCGGCGCAAATATCATTAAGCATTTGGCATTGGCAAATAGCATTTCGCAAATAGCAATTCACATATAGCAAATGGCATTTAATATTATACAGATAGCATTTCGCATTTAGCATTTGGCATTTTACAACTAGCAATTAGCATGGCGCACCGGCCTTCCATAGCTTACGGTAACCAAGACTCATCGCTGAAAAGTACCGATAGTCGCTGATCCAGGGTAATTTATCAATGTAAACCCTGTTGACATTGGTCGTATTCGAATCATCGAGTTTGTTGTCAACGAAAAGTGGGCGGAGCAAATGCGCGAAGATTTACTGATGTCAACGATTTTGTCCCGACTCGAACAGAAATTGTAGTCAACGAAAACTTTGTACTTCCGGACGAATGGAAATGAATCAAACACCCGTTAAAACAGTCGTAATGCTCCCAATTTTTATATACGCATATAATGCCATGTGATCTGGATCCATTCGATTAATTGAGAGGGTCTTTATGTTTGTTTTATACAAGATACAAGATACAAGATACAAGAAACTTTATTTATAGTCGGGTGTTTTCACAACATATATAACATTAGCTAAAAGCTATTTACCGACATAATAACATAAGTTTCTTAACAATAAGATTAACTAACAGCCTGTAAGAAGAAATACATTATCATGTTAATACAGTAAAATTCTACAAAGTCTATTATAAAATACATTCATACATCACAGATTTTTGATATCACATATGAGATAGCATGCTTTAGCTGCTGCACAAATAGAGAATGAATACTGGACAGGGGGATTATAAGCAGACAGCAAAGACCAGATCAGACATCAAGTAATTTGTTGCCCCATTAGGGTGAGTGATTGTCTGCATATACCACACCTTTATAAATCCACAACATACACACCTGTTTTATAAATATATATTTATAGATTTAGCATCTATCACAGACGAAATATCATGTTTTCCTGTTACACACAGAGACAACTAGAGACTTTATATACAAGTGGGTGGGTAGGGTTCCATCATCCCATCCTAATCCTAATGAGAGGGGTACTTACAAATTATTCCTGTTAATTTCAAACGGGTCCGAGTCATATTTGATGTACGGTTATTCTGCATCTAAACTGGCTCTGATCCGTTTGTTAATAATTATTGATTATTTCGGGATAGGATGATTTTCATAACCCCCCCCCCCCCCAGTTTTTATATATATAAGAATACAGATTACAAAGTAAGTTGGGTTCATGTGCAGACACATCTAGTGACACTAATCACACGGTCACGTGACTAAGTGAACGCTCGATTTTAGGGTTTGACAACATTTTGTCAACGGAAAACATCAAGTGGGGATTCGAATAGAACTTGTTGACAACTATTCCAACTAACGCGATAGTTGTCCTGATTCGAATACGACCAATGAAACACCTACTCCTGCACACGTGCAAAGTAAAGAACACGTTTTCAAGCTTAGACGGATAAAGAGGCCTGTAGCGTGTTCAATTACCATTGTTTGCTGTTTATGTACACAGTTTGTGTCCTGTGTGCAGCGTGCAGAGTACAGTAGAGAAAACATTTCTTTCAAAATAACCCCAGTTACCCTAAAACTATTGTTTTCATTGCAAACAGTTTGACGACAGATCAGACGCCGGGTAACCCGGCGTCTGATCAGGTTCCAAACTGTTTGCCACTCAGATTTAAACTGGTTGTCGGAATTGTCAAAAGCTTGTCATTTTCTATATTTCATTGCAATACGTTTGCGTTTGAACAAATGAATTACGTTTCTCTACTGTATTTCAGACCGGTAGCCAACTCGCAATCGATGGCTATCGACGGCCATCAATTTCTTTAAAACTCATCACAGGGATAATCGTTATCCGCAATGAAATCATTATAATCATGTATAAATCTTTCAATATGTATTTAGGCACAGTTATAGAAAAAATCTGGAAAGAGGATGGCTTATAAAGGTGCAACTCCTTCCTCCAGAGTCCAACACTGATTCTCAAGTTATTCTCAAGGTATAATTCAGTTAATCAAATTGATAAAAAAGGATGGAAAACAATACAGTCTATATAATGTTTACATGTCAATAATATTTGACAGAGGCTCGGGTTGCTCCCCATACTTTGGAAAAAATAATAAGTCCCACATGGCAAAATAGTGTTGTGCTTGAAAATTTTCAAATACTCCATGACTTTTTCTGTCGTTATTTGCAGTGGATTTCGTCAGGGATTTCTTCCTACTACCTCATGTAAAGCTTATTATTCATGAATTTCAATGCAGAAAATGTTCTCCAAATTTTGATGCAAATCCAAACATATTGTTCAAAATCAAAATACACAATTTTTCATTTCCAATTGTAAGCTATTTCATAACTTTGTTCATTTCAATACGAACATTTTGATATGATATTATGCAACATCACTCTATAAATGACCAAAGTATCACCTTTCAAAAATGCACCGAAAACAATTAACATGAACCTTAAAATCATTCCATTTTCATATCGTGTCGCCTGCTTTAACCAACAAAACAATAACTTTCATTTCTCAGATCATTATAATGACATATGAGAAAGAGAACTCCGTGACTATATTAATATGAATTAGTTCTTTTCTCCCAGCCAAGGTCGGACATCGAATGAGGTTTCAGAAAATGGACTGTGTTACTTAATCTTACTTACTCGATTCCGACCTGGAAAGACCAAACGAGCTCCGTATTATCAAACTGCACAAACAGCAAACGTATCATTAGTAAAAGGGAAGAGTAAATGCAAAGTCTGGTAATGAAATGAAATTAGGGATACATTAGTAATTATACTAAGAAGACTTATTTAAAAGAGAGGAAAGTGTTTACATATTAATCATGTTAAAGCAGTGATTGCACATTAGACTACTTCAAGATATGAGTTAAAGAGAAAATTATTTTTAAGATATTATTATTATTATTATTATTATAACTATTATTATTACTATTATTATCAAATAATTGCGTTCAGCATAATATTTGTTAGACGAGGTGAGACCACCAGGCTAGTTACTGTGTTGAGCATCTACATGTACTGTGATGGTTGCACATCGTCTAGCAAATAATACGCCGGAGTCAACATTGGTCAGGAATCACTTCCGGGTCGTTGTGGTCTTGCAAGTAGTACCTTGAAAAATACAATTTCCAAGATTTGCAATGTTTAGTGTTGCCTGTGGTTGAGTTTGAATGGTGGTCATTTCCACCAAAATGGCATTGTTTTAGGGATCTCATTTCAGTACTTTTTCCCCAGGCGGATGCATATGGAAACACAGTGAATGGGATGGAAGTGTTTACCTTTATTTTGACAGTGACCTTAGATAATCATTGATAGCAAACATGTAACTGCCGATCTTATAGGTTGACTGGCCTCAATCAACAGGGAAATGTCCATAGAGTTGAAGGGTATGTTTTTTATAGCCTAGATTCTGTTTTGGAGGGAGCTGTTGGCTCTGAAAATTAGGCATTTTACTATAGATTATATAGGGCGAAATTAGTCTAGGCCGACACCTTATGTGGCTTTTTACAACTGTTTACAAATGGGAAAGTCACATAAACCTGAAATGTTACGACGTCCGGGTGACGACTGTGCATGGCAAGTTTTCTTTTTTGTTATCAACCTAGTCAATTGACAAATATTTCTATTTAAAGCAATTATTTTACTGAAAACCAAGAACACTGTCACGCATGCTTTTAATGCAGAAAATGTAGAAACAAGAAACAAGAGCTTAGGCAGCTGTCTGCAATACTTTTGTCTAGCATCTTATTAGTCATCCATTTTTGACATACATGTGTTTCTTTGATCAGTAGTCACTGAGCACAACTATGATAGTAAAACATATCAAGACAAGTGCCAATTGTCTCCGGGCAAGTCAATGTTTAGACACTTGTCCGACAAGCTAAAACAAATCCTTTCACTTGGACATGGAAACGTTTACATGTGTGTTGAAGCGGTGTAACCAATTATATATGTGTAGAAGTGGTGATAGGCATGGTTCTTCCTTTCAACTTATCTGTTCCTTGAAACACGTGAATCATTCTCAGGATCTGAAGACAAGCTAAAGCCACACAGTTCTCCACACCAGCCACGTAGAATGACAAGTTATAGTTGTGTGATACGTCATATATCCAACCTGTATATGGCAATACCAATTTCATAAGATGTGAGAAGCATAAAACTTTAACCCGTTACCGCATATCAGCTATTTCTAGCTTTAAAAGACAGAAGACCAATTGACCCATTTTCCTATATCAACTTATAGCAGTTTAAAAGCAATACAAAATGCGCATTAGGCGCATTTAGCTTTCTTTCAGCCTGTTTAAACTACATCAGCAAGGATATAGAAACTGATTTAAGGCGCATATTTATGACTGTGTCAAATGGAACTATTTTCTTAAGTTGAGAAATAAACTCAAGGTGTTGAAATGCGTATCTATTGACAATGGGTTAAAGCAGGTTGAAAGTAAAGCAGAAAGCCCATTAAGCCGCCTTCTACTTTGCTTTCAGTCTGACTTAACTACCATCTACTAGAATAAAAGTCTAATGGTGCACTTTCATGACAGTATAAAAAGGAACAACAGTCGAACCTGCCTTAGTAATCGTCTGTTTTAAGAGACTACCTGTCATATGTGACCTTACTTGAGGCCCCCAACAGTTTTACTATATATTGACCCTGAATTAAGAGACTACCTGTCTTATGTGATAAGTGACTATGAAATTTGACTCCCTTCGGCAATTATCACCCTGTATTTAAAGACTTTAAGGTAGTGTTTTAACACTTTCTAGCACATGGTCAAACATTTATGGTTTAACAATTAGTTATTTGAGGTGTGACATTAACACATTTGAGTGTTTACTTCAGAGTGATTGTAGGAAATAAATTGAAATGGGTTTATATACTAGTGATAGAGCTCTATGATCTTGTTAAATGTGTGTAAATTGTAAATACATGGATGTATTTAAGCCTAATAAATTATTAAACTATACAATTCTAATTTAATAAAAATGTCATTTAAACATCTTCCTGTAACTTTGTATCCATAAAATTAATGAGCTTCTATTATAACTTTACTAAAATATCTTCTGATGAACTATTGTGTAGCACATGTATCAAAGTATGCATAAACCATACTTGTCACATTTACTTCAAGCTTACAATTAGGTACTAAATGTTTGTTGAAAATGAGTTTCATAAACAAATTATGTTTTTCAAATGCATTTACGTTACAGATTATTTCAAATGTATTCAATTCATAGTTTATTACTTAATTAAAATTATTCCATTTAATATATTAATTGAATAATAAATAGCTATCACACATATGCAGATGTACATAACAAATTGCAATACATCAAAAGTGTGCCTGTTTTAAGAGACTACCTGTCATATGTGACCTTATTTGCGAAGTCCCATGGAAGGTCTATAATACAGGTTTGACTGTATTGTGTTCAATGGAGTAATGAGCTAAAGGTTTATGTGGATAATGGTTAAAAATAGTTTTTACATTGTCTGTATGCATATGCCATTATGTTAGTTTCTATTTTTTATCGGCATTGGTGCTAAACATTATGTAGTCATTCATTTCTTTTAGTGAAAAAAGAGAAAAAACATATGTCAGCGGCCCGTTTCATAAAACATCGTGCGACCAATGTTGTCGTAAGTCAGATTTCAAAGATCCCAATTAGTATTCATTTCTCCATATAATCCTGTCTTGTAACATCTCTTTGTAATCGTCTTGAAATGACGATTCCAAATAGATGTTACAAGACAGGATTAGATAGAGAAATCACTAATTAAATATGTAGAGACGTTTCTTTATACACAACCAAGATATTATATACCTGACAGTTTCGGACATGACTATGTCCTTCCTCAGAGCACTGACTACTTGTCATCTTCGGCTCTCCTTTCACTTGTCTTGTCCGAATGTCATCCTCCCTATCTATTGTGCTTGCCCCTCCCAATCTATTACATGGTTGTTCTGTACAACGTGATCTGTTATTGCACTTTTGTTGTATAGAGTTAAAGAAGATTTTCTTTATGATCTTGTGAAATTAGTTTTCTCGTGATGTTGTACATACATCTTTCTTCTGTTCTTTGATTCGTCATTCTAATGTTCGCCCTGTCTCTCCAATATTCACCTTGTCACAGTTCTTGCATTCTATTCTAAACACTACTTCACACTTGTCCTTGTCTTTTGTTTTGTCCTTTGAGTGTTCCAGCATAGATTTAATAGATCTGTGGGGTTTCATGGAGGTTGCAACACGATGTTTTCTAATTGTTCTGTCAAAGGCTCCAGGCACACATTGTACGTATGGGAGGATCACAAGGCCTCCTGATGTTTTGCTGGGATTGTTGATTTTGTCCTATATAATGTCTTAGTTGTGTATAAAGAAACATCTCTACACATTGAATTTACCAGCCAGATTAACTCATTCAAGGACACTAATTTAATGTATTTTAAAGTTATGATTTGCGACCGTTTTTGTCGCACAAAGTTTTATGAAACAGGCCCAAGACTATCTAGGATAAAGACAAAGAGTATGCATTATACATGTATTAACAAAGTAGAGATATAGAGAGTGAGAGATAGGTCGACAGATTGGCATAGAGACAGAGAGAGAGAGAGAAAGAGAGAGAGAGAGAGAGAGAGAGTGACAGAGACAGAGACACACATAGACAGACACAGACAGACAGACAGAGAAAGGAGACAGAGGCAGAGAGACAACGAGACAGAAACAGAGAGAGACAGACAGTCAGACGGAGGGAGAGGGAGAGGAGAAGGAAAGAGAGAGAAAAGAGATAGAAAGAGAGAGAGAGAGAGAGAGATAGAGAGAGAAAGAGAGAGAAAATCATGATAGATAAGAAGACTTTACCAGCAAATGGTGTTCCCATCAAATTTGCTACGCCCAACGTGAAGAAGGTAAGCCCTAGAGTTTTGCCTATTTTCTCCGGTCCAAACTCATCAGTAAGAACTACAGGCAACAGTATGATATAGCCTCCTGTAATGTATGACAAAAGTCATGCATAAACATAAAACTATGGGACGAATTTTAAGGTGGTTCGTAGAGCTGCTGATTTCCTGTCAAACCTAAAAATAGTCCATATGGAGAGTAAAAAATTGTTAACATAAACAGGACAGGGCCTTATTTGAAATATCAATGTTTAAAAAAGTCAAAGTCTGAAAAAATCACTAAATTGCAAATAAAAAAAAAATCTAGGTGTTTTGAAACATACACTAATTTTAGACTTATTAGGTAGATACTTACTAATTAATTCTACTTGTCACAAAAATTTAGTAAAAACCTATAACATACTTTCCATACATGATTTCCAGAAATTCAGACATAAGAAAAACAAACAGAGTAAACTCCCTTGAGTTCAAATTTAAGATACCGTCAGCTCGAAATAATACAATAAGCAAAACCTGTAATAAGAGACCATCGAATATGGTAGCCTGTAGACCTTAAAACAAGTGACCGCTTAATGCATGACAAAAGTAATACAAATAGGCCGTTTTAGGATTGTTTTTCTTATTTACATTACTTTTGTCATGTATTAAGCTGCAAAATGTCATACAGGCTATAAATCAACACAATGTTGTTGCCCAGGGTGCCAATTGAGCGTTGGACATTTCGATTAACTAATGTAAAACTGTAGGTGTTTTCCCTAATGAAGATTGTACAAAGTCGTACGATTCAGTTGTTGGTTCAGTTATAGATTATAGTGGTTTAAAACACAGTATTGCATTGGGGCCGTTTATAATTGAGCTCACAGATTCTTTTTCCTGTCGAAGACGGGAATGTTTTCGCTTTTGACCCCCAGGTTGAAACGATTTAACCAATAAGTTATGTTCAGAAATATTGGTCAATTACCGCTTGCATGAACTACAGCACTCTCATTTGCCAATAGGCCGAATGGCATAGACTGGTGTTCTGTTGTTTTTGGCACAATTATCTGTGAGTTTAAACATACGCTACTGTCAAAAATGAGCAACGGTCTAAATTATTGATGTTACTTTGTCACCATTTCTAAATTAAACGTGGATTATCTTTAAATGTAGCATGTGGGAAATTATGTTTAAAAAATTGTCAAAATAATAAGTTCATTTCTTATATTTACAATATATTTGCTGTTATTTCTAATATTAAATGAACATTTTGTTAGTACGCTTGTAGAGGTTGATAACATGAATAATGTGTACCCTATAAGGAACAGCCATGACCGAATTACTCAAGCTGTGTATATTCGAAAGCAAAAAAAAAAGTTTCATTGTTTACATTCTAAAGTCAACAACTTGACAGTTTGGCGCGAAAATGCCGATTTGACGTTATTTGGAAATGATGTCAATTTTAAAGTAGGATAAATATATCGTGTTTTTTGTCATAAAGAAATGCAGACAGCTGCTGTTTACAGGTATGTCAATTTTCTTGCACATTTCGCTTGAACGCCGCAAAAATAATTTCATTTCTTAAATGAATATGATCGGTAAAACGCATACTCAAGCAAAGTCACTGAATCTTAGAATTTGAGATTTTCCCATCGCCTTTTCTACTTCAACCTAAAATAGAGTATACTCCTTGTTTGCTTTGAACTTCGCTACATGTATACAATTCAAATAGAACAAAATAGATTGTCAGATAAGAAAGTCTCGGTAATCCAGCGAGCTAAAGCGTTGTCACATTTTTAAGATAAACGGTAAAACTCGATACTTCAAACTCGCGTTAGTTCAAACATTGTAATAGAGGTATTTTCGACTTGAGCGAGATCAACTTATCAAATTTTAACCTATGAAATACTTGTACGATCGATTTAAGTAAGTTCTAAGTATCAAGTCTCGACTGTATCTTCTTTTTACTTATCCGCGCGATTTTTATATTTTTTATTTGAAATGTACTTTCCAACAGAATAGGTTTTCCTAAACTAATATACACGTATATGAGTTTATATTCGCGCAAGGAACCCATTTACAAAAACAAATGTGTTAGGCCAACTTTTGTTTTCAGTCTCTTAAAATTAATACGTCTGCTATAAATGACATTTACTTACATTGTAACTTATATAGACAAAAAACTAAATGGTGTATTTGCAAAAGGAAATACTCAAATTGAAGCAAAATGATGTAAGTGTCAGGCATAAGCGTTTATTGTACTTAACGACTGTTAGAATGTTCTGCATTAAGATGTCACGTGACAGACGACAATAATAATACTTGATTCGACTGCCCACAGGTTTTCCTAAACTAATATACACGTATATGAGTTTATATTCGCGCAAGGAACCCATTTACAAAAACAAATGTGTTAGGCCAACTTTTGTTTTCAGTCTCTTAAAATTAATACGTCTGCTATAAATGACATGTACTTACATTGTAACTTATATAGACAAAAAACTAAATGGTGTATTTGCAAAAGGAAATACTCAAATTGAAGCAAAATGATGTAAGTGTCAGGCATAAGCGTTTATTGTACTTAACGACTGTTAGAATGTTCTGCATTAAGATGTCACGTGACAGACGACAATAATAATACTTGATTCGACTGCCCACTGATTACAAGCTTGGCTATATGTAATAAGCCTATACTCACCAAACGATAGCCTAAATAAACATGTCATGGTTAGCTTTGTTCCATATATACTACTTAATTTGACTGCCCACTTAATGCGAGCCTTTATCTATGTGGTACTCACCAAACGATAAGCCAAATAAACATGTCATGGTTATCTTTGTTCCATATATACTACTTAATTTGACTGCCCACTTAATGCGAGCCTTTATCTATGTGATACTCACCAAATGATAGGCCAAATAAACATGTCATGGTTAGCTTTGTTTCAAACGTTGATAGTAACGGCATCATTGCTATTGATACTGCTTGTAAGAAGATCATACTTTCAAACATCACTCTTCTATTATTACACCTGTCCCCGAGCCATCCAAACACAAATCGTCCAATAGTATTACATATCCCTGCAAGTAAAGGTTGAGTATATACTATAATTATGTATAGAATATTCGTTTTAATACTATTTGAGTTAATAATTACTTTCGGCAATTTCGACATCCATTGATGTCAAGAATCAAACAGCGACTATCGACTATCTTAGGACTTGCATAAATCATTCAAGTAGAGTTGAAAAGGAATATTATAAATTTGACTAGACCTACTAATTAAAGACATTCAAATATTTTAGCAAGAAATAAAACAATATAATCACCGTTAAATGAGGTTTTATGCCAGATGATCGGTGAATACAGTACAATGCCACAATGATTACAGAGTAAGTACACGGTCCAAGGTTATAAAGCGTTTGAGCTGAGTCAGAGTGTGTTCTCAAGCAATTGATTGGTCAGATTTGAGCCTAGGCTCAAATCTGACCAATCAAATGCTTGATAACGAATTTTGACTCAACTGAAAAGTTTTATAATCTTTGACCCATGTGTACCAGTAATAACAATATGACATGCATTGAATTATACACAAGTTCGAAAGAGTTGATGAGATTTAAAGACAGCTAACTGGTGAGTCCATGACAACGGCACACTGATAATAGAGCAAGAACATATGTACCAGTAAGTAGAATATAACATGCCTTCGAAAGCATTGAGGAGATTTTAAAACAGATGACCGGGGAATGCAGGACGAGGACACGACGATTACAGAGTAAGCATATTGTACCAGTAGGTTAAAATATCCTCCATTGAGTTATGAACCAATTCAAAAAATTGAGGAGATTCAAAGCAGATGACCGATGAATGCAGGACTAGGACACGATGATTACAGAGTAAGCATATATGTACCAGTAGGTAAAAATATCCTCCATGTGTTATAAACCAATTCAAAATAATTGAGGAGATTCAAAGCAGATGACCGGTGAATGTAGGACTAGGACACGATGATTACAGAGTTAGCACACGTGTACAGTGGAGAATACGTTATTCCTTCCCGTTTAAACGCAAACGAAACACAAAAGCAAAACACTAAAATGTAGAAAATGACAACTGTTTGACAATTCTGACATTTCATTTTTATCTGAGTTGCAAACAGTTAAGATCCTGATCAGACGCCGGAATACCTGGCGTCCGATCTGGCTCCAAACTGATTACAAATGAAATCATAGTTTTAGCGTAAACGCGTTTATTGGGAAAGAATAACGTTTTTCCACTGTACCAGTAAGTATGTTATATCATCCCTTGGGTTATACACCAATTCGAAATAATTGGGGAGATTTATACGACGTGACTAATAAACTAATGGAGATATTTAACCCTTTCAATCCTAAATATATCTTGTGGGTATTTATTATATTTTTGGACTCTTCTAGTACAGGCATTTTGAACAAGTCTACTGTTGTGTTTGCATATGTAATCAGTAATCTCTACAGAGGGCTATAGGGTTAAAAGGGTTAAAGCATAATGCATGAAAAACATGTTGCTCAAAGTTCCTGAAGTTTAACTCCGTGTCTGCGGTAGACGGGTAATAGCTGTGAGAGGGTTAACTCCAAATTAGAGCAGTATTTATTAAACTACCTAGAATTCCAAGTATACTGGTCCATGTTTTGGTAATTAAAACATAGAGCGGTATGACCCGTATCCCTTAATGTAAACTATACACTATGTGCAGATACAATATCCACTTCTTATTAATCCCATAGCTATTGTGATGGTATATTAAAGGGAATAAACTATTTTCTTTTACACTTAAAAAAAGCTAAACGCAAATATAACTCAGCCTATTCATGATACGTACACTTTAAATGTAAGAAATAAAAGCGGTCGAAAATTGTACATGTATGGTATGACAGTGAAGGGGTTAAAAACCTCTCTTTCCCTGTTACTCTTCTCTCGTTACCCGATTTCGGAAACCTAAGACAAAGATACTATACCGAGTGAACGGCTATCCGGCAAGTATTAACCCCTTAACTACACTAACGTCATATTCTTTAACACATTGCATGCTGGGTAATATGTTACAGGGGTAAGCCGGTGAATGGGTCAAGTTACTTTACCCTGTCGTACAGAAACCTTGCTACTGCAGTCACTCGAAGAAAGATTAGTATGTGTTTAACTCTTGCAGCTGATAAAAGTGAAGCAGAATGTTTCTTTTATTTCAAACTTCCATAGAGGTTGCATTTGACACCATAACAGCGCTCCAGATAAGTGGGAATAAACTGAACAAAATTAATATAACATTTTCTTACTCATTTCAGTACCAAATCTTATGATGTAACCACTTATTAGAGTCGTCTCGACGAGATGATTCTAATGAGTAATGACACCATAGGGTTAAATGCAGAAATAAAAAAATAGTTTTTGAAATACTCCCCTTACCTGGAGCTCTGTGTCTACGTCAACGTACAAATCTGACCAATCAAATGCTTGAGAACGAACTCAGACTCAACTCACCCTATACCATCGTACTCCGGAACTAGCTGTCGTGAGCAACCGTTTCTATCAACAAACGCAACACCTGAGGTAAGCAATTCGCCGTTGTTTCTGCTTTTAAAGCACCGAAAAAGCAGAGTTGGTTGTATGCATATATAAAAAAAAGTTTACAACACTATGCAGCCAACATTTGCATGATATAAGCGTTTGCTCAGTAAAGAAAGCTGTTTTACTTCGACTGCTCACCGTAACTCACGGTCGATGCGTGCCGGTGTTGCCGGTTAAATTCGAACATTTGCCAGTAATGTCCATAAAATATTAACCTTATCCACTGAATAGATGGTAAATTACTATAAGTTGTCTGGAACATCAATAATGAAGATTATTATGTCGTTTTAACTTCGCAAAAAGCCATTCTGTATGGGGTCTACTGTACTGCATCTAGCGAATTACTGAACTGCATCTAGTAATTCATGCATGAAACACTGTACTGCATATAGTTATGTTCGATCACCTTATTTTTCAGTTTTCTTTATGACAACCTTGATTTGTAGCTGTTTTTCTCGTCACAAATGATTCAAGTAATAACAGTGAATAAAAATAAAATAAAGTTGTAATTTAATGTGTTTTTTTTTCTTTCTTAAACGCATTCTTACAATTCGTTGCTCTTGGGATTATTTTGACAGGCTCCGTCCAATGTGGTAATATGCATTTACATGTATTTAAACAAACAGTACTGAACGTTTTGCTCTTTGTCAGCGTTCAGTGCTGTTTTGATCTGTATTTAGTGAGCACAGACCCAAAAGGACAATATATAACTGGTAAAATCAAAATCATAAACAATGTTCATAATTCATACCTTTTCCTCAGGTATATAATTGATATGATTTATACATGAACAGCAGGATCCGTACAGATGTGAAACGAAAAAAACATACATTTAGTAAATAAAAGAGCTCATGCCTTTCTAAGGTGCATGATTGGAAATAATGACTAGAACAAAATAACATGAAAACCAGAGCTCACACGTTTCTAATGTTACAGTCCCACTGACTAGAGACATGTCGTAAGACCATCTAAAACCTCTAATTTAGTTGATTATCCCAGACTCACCACGATCATCCGCGACTGAGGTTTCACCTAAGACCTGTATCTGACAATCGTAACACGATTGTAAGATGTCCTTATTATCACTAAAGATGACCTAAGACTATCGTAAGACCATCGCAGGACGGTCGCCCGACCTGTTAAAGACTACCTCCGATTGATTATTCAGAAACATCTTCCCGATCTTCTACAGACTGCTACAAATTATCTTAGGATGGTCTTCCAACTATCAAGGATACCCACGAGCTATCCAAAAAGACCATCAGAGACTGGTCGCCGACCTTCTTAAGACTATTATCCAAAACATTCTTAAGACTTCTAGGGCGAGAGGTTTTAGATGGTCTTGCGACCTATATTTTGTCAGTGTGACAGCAGCATAAGGCAGATAGGTGAACATAATTATTAAATGACTAGAAAATATTTTCTTAAAATCAGAGAGTGCACCTTCCTATAGTACTTGTTTAAACATAAATTGGAGATAAATTTTACGAACAACAAAGCTAATACCTTTAAAATTACTAATACAGTAAAACCTCCCCATTACGACCATCAAAATGAAGACTAATTGATTGGATCAAAGACAGGTGACAGCATAAAGCAAGGTGACAGTAAAACAGAAAGCTCCTGTAGGAGCTTTTTGCTTTACTGTCAGTAACCTTGCATAAAGCTGTTACCTGTCGAAAACACCTTATAATTAATACAATGTAGTGGTCGTAATAGAGGGGTTCTACGGTACAAAGATGGATTCGTTAGAAAATCATGATCAACAAATCAATGAGACAAGTGTAGAGTAATCGCTCAACATAACTGGCAAAGTTTTTTCTTATTCTTTCTATAAATCAACCATGGCCTAATATACCGTAATACATTTCCACTTTTCTACAAACGAAACAACCATAATCACCCAGTTTGAACTAAACACTTTTCATTTGCCATTATCATAGAGGCTCCAGACTTTTCCGCGATTTCAATGTATACTTTGACACCAAACACAATTGGATAGTCATTGTTGACGTCTTCAGTACGCCCTTCCAATTGGCTCAATCGAACGTTCATTGCTTTACTGTGAATGGGCGCATTTCTTGTGAGAAGCCAGTGACGACCTCCATGATACTCCGTAATCTTTTACAAGAAATAATTTATATAACTTTTTTAACTCGAAAAATAAAAGCACTGTTAAACCTTACGTGTTACACTGGCAATTTGCAATCAAAGGCGTCGGAGCATGGGGGTTGGAGGCGCTCCCTAGCCCAAATCCTGAGGGTAGGGGACCAGTATATGGTTTCACCAAATAATAAGCTCCTTCGGGAAAATGTTTGCAAAATTACATGATCAGCCTAAATCAGGCCAAACGTTGTTGAAAACGTTTTTGGTTTTAAGTATTGTTTTTTCCGGAGGCCGTTCTTCCCCCAATACTATCCAGATTTAGGACAAAAACAATAAAAGTCGGAGACCTTTCTCTCACACAATCATGAAACCACTCCGATGCCCTTGTCAAAAATGCCAAACATGGCACAATGTTACCCTTGTTTGCAATTACCTTGATCAAAGTATAATTTTTTTTATACGAATACCAGATAACGAGGACTCACTTATATCTGTTTGATTTATGGAAATTGCCAGGAGGTCAAATTATTTAATACGAACAAATGTTTTCACATCATCATCAAAGTGGATCTTACACGATACACACTAGATCAAAACAATGCAAAATTCAATAATTGCGACATTGCGCTGATTCTCGGACCACACATTCGGTCCGTGTAACTTTACACATCATTCGTGTCTCATTGAAGATTAATTTAGATGTGTAAACCACTTTATTGTAGAGAAATTCAAATGAGGAAAATTCGCAAACGTGGCTAGATGCGGTACAGTATAAATGCTCGATGCAGTACAGTAAATATTCGTGTTTAGACTAGATGCAGTACAGTAGACCCAAAACAGAATGGCATTTTGCGAAGTTAAAACGACACATTAATCTTCATTATTGATGTTCCAGACAACTTATAGTAATTTACCATCTATTC
Source organism: Gari tellinella (assembly GCA_922989275.2). Taxonomy (NCBI): domain Eukaryota; kingdom Metazoa; phylum Mollusca; class Bivalvia; order Cardiida; family Psammobiidae; genus Gari; species Gari tellinella. The sequence continues at coordinate 58,007,114 of OV277866.1, forward strand.
AGTGGATACGGTCAATATTTTATGGACATTACTGGCAAATGTTCGAATTTCACCGGCAACACCGGTACGCATCGACCGTGAGTCACGGTGAGCAGACGAGGTAAAACAGCTTTCTTTACTGAGCAAACGCTTATATCATGCAAATATTGGCTGCATGGTGTTGTAAACTTTGTTTGATATATGCATACAACCAACTCTGCTTTTTCGGTGCTTTAAAAGCAGAAACAACGACGAACTTCTTACCTCAGGTGTTGCGTTTGTTGATAGAAACGGTTGCTCACGACAGCTAGTTCCGGAGTACGATGGTATAGGGTGCAACTAAACGCTTTATAAGCGCTGGGTCTAAGTTTATAAAGATTTGAGCTAAGCCTGAGTGTGTTCTCAAGCATTTGATTGGTCAGATTTGAGCATAGGCTCAAATCTAACCTCTCAAATGCTTGAGAACGACTTTAGACTCAACTGAAAAGCTTGATAACCTTGGACCCAGGGCCTGATGCTTACCAATAGATGATATCAGCCAAGATGCGTCCGATTTGCTCAACCTACTTTGGGTAACTTGGTCTGGCAAAAGGCTAAACGGAATCATAAATGCAAGACTCACGAAGAAACTAGATACCATTATGAAGAAACACGCTTTATCTTGTATCAGATTCATGTTTTCTCGGACCATGGATTTTAATGTATGAAGCGTTGACTTGACATGGTTCTTTACGACTTCTATTCCTGTTGTACTACTGTTGCACTTCTCTGATTGGTATTGTTTGTTTTGGTCTACTGGCGTCTTTGGTGATACTAGTAGAAGTCCACATGGTACTCCATTGAGCAACATTCCCGCCATTACAAGCAAGGTCATCCTCCAGCCATACTCGTTGATAAGAGTGGTGCTCAATGTACTAATGGCAAGTGTCCCTAAACCTGTAAAAATAATGCATTTGTTAACCTTCAATTTCAGAAAGCTCATAGTGGGACTTCCTCTCGTACGTTCCATCTTATCTAAGCAGCCCTTGTCGGGATGTGGTGTAGGGTTGGTGGTTGTTGGGGGTTTATCTGGATATGCATGAATTGGCATCTTTATGAAGATAATGTTAACATTTTAAATGGTGCTTTATTGTAGGGGAATTGTTAAAAGACCATTTTCAGCGATTACGAACAAGGGATAACACGAGCAATAATGTTTTAACTGTAACAATTTTGTATTGGTTTCGATTTGTTCACATAATTACAAAATATTCATATTAATCAAATGAGCGTGTATCCGGCGTTACACGTTAGCACGACATTCTTTTCAAACAGATACAGTGGATAATCTGTTATTCTTTCCCAATAAACGCGTTTACGCTAAAACTATTATTTGCAGTGCAAACAGTTTGGAGCCAGATCAGACGCCGGGTAACCCGGCGTCTGATCAGGCTCCAAACTGTTTGCCACCAAGACAAACAAGAATTATCAGAATTGTCCAAAAGTTATTCTTTTCTACATTTTAGTGCTTTGCGTTTGCGTGCGTTTGCGTACGTTTGCGTTTAAACGGGAAAGAATAACAGATTCTCCACTGTATGAATATTGCTATAACCTTATATGCATTGCAAACATGTAGGAGCAGATCAAATGCCAAATGCCTCAGCGTCTGATTGAGTTCCAAAGTGTTTGTCAAACATAATTCTCAATAATTTCGAAAAACGAACCTAATCTACATTTCGTTGCATCGAGTTTGCCAGTTTCGTTTAAAACTGGAAATAAAATGTTATTATGATAAATGTAACACTGTTGTAAAGCTTAATGTAACGCTGCTGCAATGCTAAATGTAACAGTGCCACAATGCTAAATGTAACACTGGTGTAATGCTAAAAGTAACGCCGATGCAATGCTAAATATAACAATGCCACAATGCTTAATGTAACATTGTTGTAATGCTAAATGTAACACTGATGCAATGATAAATGTAACAATGCCTCAATACCAAATGTAACACTGCTGTAATGATCACTGTAACGCCGTTGGGATAAATATAACAATGTTGCAAAGATAGTTGTAACACTGTTGTAATGCTAAATGTACAATATGTAACTCTGGTGTAATGCTAAATGTAACGCTGCTGCAATGATAAATGTAACGATGCAACAATGCAAAATATAACACTACTATAGTGATAAATGTAACACCGTTGTTATGTTAAATATAACACTGCTGCAATACTTCATGTAACACTGTTCTAATGCTAAATATAACACTATGTATGACTGTTGATATATACTAAATGTAACGCTGCTGAAATGATAAATAAAACAATGCAACAGTGCAAAATATAACGCTGCTGCAATGATAAATTTAACACCGTTGTGATGATAAATATAACACTGCTGCAACGATAAATGTAACAATGTTGCAATGCTAAATGTAACACTGATGTAATGATAAAGGGTAGTCGCCTGGATAATAAACGTTATATTGCTATAATGTTACATGTAACATGGCTGTAATGCTAAATGTAGCACATTTGTATTACCAAATGTAACACCGTTTTGATGCTGAATATAACCCTGCTGCAATGATAAATTTAACACTGTTGTAATGCTAAATATAATAATATGTAACAGTGTTGTAATGCTAAATGTAACACTGCTGCAATGATAAATGTTACAATGACACAATGCTAAATATAACACTGCTGCAATTATAAATTTAACACCGTGGTGATGCTAAATATAACACTGCTGCAATGATAAATGTAACAATGGCACAATGCTAAATATAACACTGCTGCAATGATAAATGTGATACTGTTGTAATGCTAATTGTTACACTGCTGTAATGATAAAGGGTAGTTTGTTGAATAATAAACGTGATATTGCTGAACATTGCTGTAATGCTAAAAGTAGCACATTTGTAATACCAAATGTAACACTGTTGCGACTATAAATATAACACTGCTGTAATGCTAAATGAAAAATTAAAACTGCTTTTATGCTAAATATAGCATTGATATAATACTCATATAACATCATATAATGCTTAATATAACACTGATCTTATACTTAATTTAACTCTACTATAATGCTAAATGGAATACTTCTGAAATGCTATATATAACACTGTAATAATGTTAAAAAAAACACTGCTGATCTTCTATAATATAACAATGCCTTGATGTTAAATATAACGCTGCTATAATGCTAAATGTAAATTTGCTGTAACACTAAATATAACACTGCTGTAATGCTAAATATAACACTGCTGTAATGCTAAATATAACACTGCTGTAATGCTTAATATAACACTGCTGTAATACTAAATATAACACTGCTATAATGCGTAATGTAAATTTGCTGTAATACTAAATATAACACTGCTGTAATGCTAAATAAAGCACTGCTGTAATACTAAATATAACACTGCTATAATGCGTAATGTAAGTTTGCTGTAATACTAAATATAACACTGCTGTAATGCTAAATATAACACTGCTGTAATACTAAATATAACACTGCTGTAATGCTAAATATAACACTGCTGTAATACTAAATATAACACTGCTATAATGCCAAATACATCACTGCTGTAATGCTAAATGCAACACTGCTGTAATGTTAAATGTAACGCTGTTGTGATACTAAATATAGCAATGCTGTAATGTTAAATGTAACGCTGCTGTAATGTTAAATGTAACGCTTTTGTAATACGTAATATAATACTACTGTAGTGCTTAATACAATACTTATATAATGCTACATGCAACTCTGCTGTAATGCTAGATATAATACTGCTGTAATGCTAAATATAATACTGCTGTACTGTTAAATGTAACGCTTGTTTAATGCGTTATATAACACTACTGTACTGCCTAATATAATACTGATGTAATGCTAAATGCAACACTGCTGTATTGCCTATTCTAACACACCTTGCCCACACCATTATATGAGCGAAGAAGGACCGTCTCAGTGTACGAATTTTCAATAGAACACTCACGCGCTAAACGTTCTAACGTGACGTCATTTGGCTTCGAAAATGCGTACGCCATGAAATGTAGCGCCGTTGCTTCGATGCAAATTAATGTTAAATTATGTGTTAGAATCGAAATAATAGATTAATACCAGTGTTTTATCTAACAATCGAACACGGGTAGTCGTTGAGATGTTTGTAATTAAACCACTCGGCATAAAGGCCTCGTGATTAAATTACTACGCATCTCAACTCCTACCAGTGTTCGATTGCACGATAAAACACTGGTACAAATTTATTATTTCTTAAATATAACACTGCTGTAATGTTAAATATAACGCTGTTGTAGTGCGTTATATAACACTGCTGTAGTGCTTAATACAATACTGCAGTAATGCTAAATACAACACTGATGCATTGATAAATGTAATGATGTTGCAATGGTAAATGTAACACTGCTCATGTTCCCATACACATGTATTGATGTAAGTGCCTTTACAGCCTAATTAGTCTAATTCAAAATGTTTGGCACTTTAAGTTTATAAGAGGTAATACTCATTGTTAATCAACATTGCAGTGATCCGATTATTGTTATAAGAGTGAATAGGTCAAATAATATTTGGCAATAACCATTGGCAATGGAAAGTGTTAAAGTAATCGTTGTCATACATATGTACTATGACTGCTAAGGGGTTAATTGATCGCTATAAAGTACCATGCCATTGAATGAGTTAAACAATCGTTGTAATATAACAGTGAAGGAAGTTTAGATAAAACATTTAATGCATATGCTAGTAAGGTTATTTAATAAACGTTGTTAATTTTAATTACATTGCACCCGGAAAGTCGTTGTCAATAACCCTGCCAGTAAAGGGATTAATAAACGTTGCTAATATTAATGGCAGTAAAAAGATGATATGATCGTTGTTCATTACCGGAGCCACAATTTGCCAACCCAGATGCAAATGCGCGTCTCTTGTTGAAGTGCTTGATTACGCAGGTATTTGCGGGCAGCCACATAAGACCCATACCAGCGCCTGGAAATAAAAGCATTATAACTCTTAATAGCCGTCTTTAAAACAAGCTTTAGGAAGTTGTTCAGCATCTGTATTTATTCTAGCTACAGTGTTCCCTCTCTATAATAACACCCAATAGGAGACAAACAATGTTTGTGTTGTTCGAAGGGAGATGTTACCAGGAGAGAAATTGTTTTACATCTGTAAACAGCAAGAATCCAGATCAGACGCCATATAACGCGGCGTCTGATCTGCATTTATGCTATTTGATATCCGTCATTATGTTGGGTTTTTCAGTCAAAATGTCCAGTATGTAATTTTGAGAAAAACAGCAGACAGTAATTTTAAGCAAACGCTATGCATAAATATAGTAATTTTCAGGTTGGGAAACAGGTGCAAGCGTTGTTGTAAGGGGAATCGTTGTTCGGAGGGCCGTTGTAGGGAGGTAGCGCTGTACAGTGGAGAATCTGTTATTCTTTCCCGTTTAAACGCAAACGTACGCAAACGCAAAGCACTAAAACGTAGAAAAGAACAACTTTTGGACAATTCTGATAGTTCATGTTTATCTTGGTGGCAAACAGTTTGGAGCCTGATCAGACGCCGGGTTACCCGGCGTCTGATCTGGCTCCAAACTGTATGCACTGCAAATAATAGTTTTAGCGTAAACGCGTTTATTGGGAAAGAATAACGCATTCTCCACTGTATCTGTTCAACCTTTGGACAGTGCTACATACGAAACGCATTGTGATTTTTAAAGACAATTGACTTTACAGGACAATTGTAATGTAAAAGCAAAAAAAACAGTTTTTCATAAACTTGTGGTGATTGCTTTAATTTAAATAATATTTTATTTCAAAATTAACATAGTAGAGCTGCCAATACATACAATTTCATCTATAAATTACAGGATTAGAAAAGAAGTTTTGAATCAAAACTTATATCAATTCTTATCCTGTATTCATTTTGACCTGTACTAAGCCTGTACTTTCAGGGCTGCCATAAGTTGATCATACAAATCCTAAGATTTCAAATTTTCAAATTTTCAGACGCAATTTTACTAATCATATCTTTACCCCATAGTCTGTTCCTTGTTTTGAAGACACATGGCTGCTTAAAACAGGTTGAAAGTAAAGCAGAATGCGCCTTAAGCCGCATTCTGCTTTACTTTCAGCCTGTTTTAAGCTACGATCCGCTAGGAAAAAAATCCGAATACTTAGGAAAAATCCGGAGAAATGGCAGCCCTGAACCTTGATGCAATGTCGTTAATTTGTGGTGGCCACTGTTCACATACAAACATACCATCAGCTTAATATAAAAAACATCTTAACGAGTTGTGTAAACAGTCAAGCCTGTGTTGAGCGACCACTATTTAACCCCTTCACTGCCGTGACGTCAATTTTAAACAATTGTCGTCTGCTTCTATTTCTAAAATACAAATTTTAGGTATTTTGACTTATAAAATATTGAAACGAGCATTAAACTGTTTGCATTCTGATCAGACGCCGCGTTACGCGGCGTCTGATCAGGATCCAAACTGTTTGCAAATAACTACTGTATTCGGGGTAAGGCACTGAAGGGGTTAAGTACGCCAATAAAACGTCTATAGAATAATAAATACATACAATGTTGCTTACCACCAAAAAAGCCATACGTGAGGCACATAACAGGCAATGATCGAACAAAAACACTCCCCAGTGTGCCAACAACGGTCATCAAAGATCCAAAAATTATCAGCACTCTACTGCCGTATGTATCAGCAAGGGAGCCGACAATGGGGCCTGAAAAAGGGAAACTGTATGTAAGAATGGTATTAATCCTTATTCTAGTGATAATGTCTGCTTTGAAATTGTCGTCTGTGAAAATTGTAAAATTGTTGCCCGCATCCTTAAGACGAATGTCAAACAGTTTGGATCAAGCTGTTTGCAATGGGTTTCCGTAATTATAACGTAAAAGTCAGACCATATGATTTTAACCTAGAAATACATATATATAGTTATCCAATATTTAATCGAAACTCCATGGATAATACTAGAATAGTATATAAAACTGCCTTTCTTGTATTTTACGTTGGATAAGATACATGTATACGAGTATTAGTTTAAACTTCTTTATTTTCAGAAATACACGTAGTGACTTATATACGTACGCAAACAATATTTAAGAAAAGGATTGAAACAAAGAATTTATCTTATTGAGTTTCTCTCCTTAAGTAACGTATCCCTTGCTTTTAACCTTGGTTGAGTGATCGTTTGTTTGACAATACATGTACTTACCAACTAGAAACAAGGTTCCAATCTGAATGGAACCAACCAATGCTGTAGATGATCGACTCCCCCCAAACGCACCAATGAGCTCGACCAGATATATACCATAGGAATACAATAATCCATCCACCACAAAACACACAACAAATCCAGCAACAACTACCAACCACCCCTCTCTGAATTCTGACGCCCCCATTCAATGATCAATTGGAAAATACATTTTCCTTTAAATATTCCCAATGGAATATAAATACAAAAATATCGAATAATTTCTCTGTCAATATTTCGGTCGACTGCCTTAGTTTTCAAAAGAAGAATCACTTGAAAATGCTGCTCGATTTTCAACTTGCAACTGTCTGTCAGATATGTGTGTTTATTAAAAAAGAATAAATGGCCGAAACATTGACATGTACAGATTTCTTGTTGGATATTTATGTAACCAGGTTGACTTTTGGTTCATTTCGGTATTTATTTTACATTGTTGGTATTTAGCGAGTTACTTCCCTTGGTTAAATCTCGTGAATAGTGTCACATGACTTCTCGCGGCAAATCTAACTAGTATTCTCAATAAAGTCACTTTTTAGTCATTAGTCGAGGTACAAGGACGTCTTCTATCATTTAGCAAGTAAGTGGGAATAATGGAAAGTATATTCTTAACATGGCATGTCTTGTTTCTTTTAAATACTGTTTGCTTTCGATATTCTTTACGCGCTTACGGTTTCATGCAATGGGTTTTCGCGTTTGTAGCGAAAAGCGGAATGGTGGCTTTCATCTTCTTTCAGCGCGGTTTTATCTTTCAGGCATGTTAATAACCTTTTCACAAGTACTTTGACCATTCACCTTTTAATTTACAGCAGCATTAACATTAGCACCAGTGTGAGAGACGAGGTGGAGTGATTGGTGGAGTTGAGCTTTGTTGAAACATTTGGTTCCACAAACTGGTAAGCTATGTTGTATATTGTTTTGTACTGTATGGCGTTGTTGTATGTATAATGTGTCTTCAGGAAACCTATTCTAGAGGAATATATAGTTATTATGAAGGTTGCAGGTTGTAGGCCACTAGAACCATGATTTATTGTTAACTGCTGTATGTTATATGCCCCTAGCTAAATGCTTTCTGTTTTAAGAGACATTTGCCCATGTTATTTTCAGCTCTTAAAGACCATGTAATAGAATGTATATTTAGTGTGCTTTAACGCCTGTATTTTCAGGATGTAGACTTCGTTAGACTTGGTTTGACTCGCCTTGGTTTGACTTGTGTTGAGTTGGTTTGGCTAGACACATCTGTATTCTGCCATGTGAGCTATGTCTACCGTTTGATGTAAATTACAGAGTGAACAGAGATTGGCTATTGTTATTCCTCACATCCGGTTAGAGCCCCACCCTCAAAACAGGATTCAAGAGTTTTCGATTAGTTTATAAACTAGGTTATATTTATATAAACCAATAACCCAAAGGGGTACAAAATGGCGCCCAACAAGTAATTGTGAGTTTCGAGTGATACAGATAGACTGAAATTTAACCTTGAACTGTAATTTATAAGCTGAGGACAGTTTTCGTGTGTCGGGGAGGAGAGTAACGAGTTCTACTTACTCATTTGTAATATTTATAGACTATTCAGGACAGCATAGTGACAATCTTTTGTGATAATTTAATTTGTATATAGACTTCTTCAAGACAACATATTCAGTGATTTCTAGAGACATTGTAACATAATTTCTACATGTATATTCTGTATTTTTGTGATTTATGAACTGTGTGACCATATTTTCTCATACCATATTATTGTTGACTTTATAGGTACAGTGTTTACAGTGTTTAGTGGTCAATAGTGTTCCAGTTACCATGTTTTAGTGGCCAATTGTGTACATAACAGATTTCAGCAGATGTGTGAGTACTTGTTTTTTGTGATTTTATAGAGATATTGCAGTTGAGTACATTGATTCATTCAGTAATTATTTACTTGTCTGTAAAGTTTTTTCTAAAGTTTGCTGTAGTTTTCAGCTTATTTATTTATAAAGCTTAGCTGCAATTCTTTATACTTTCCCGCTAGTGTGATATTGTAAAGTAAGAAAGAATTTTTCATTTTCCCCTCACTTGCATGTTCAATAATATTTGGTGACGGTGACATTATTTGGTGAAGGCGTAATTTAATACAGTAAGACATTTTCAGCTCTCCATAATAACATTTAATTTTCTTTCTAACCGTATCTCGTTGAAAGCTGCCATTCCGTATACTTTAATTGAACCGGTTGTTTGCTTATTGGAAGATAAAGTAGTAATTGAAAGATAAAGTAGTTATTGAAAGATAAAGCAATTATTGAAAGATAAAGCAGTTATTGACAGCTAAAGCAATCATTGAAAGCTAAAGTAGTCAATGAAAGCTAAAGCAGTTTTATAAAGCATATTATGAATTTGTAAAGCAGACTTTGAATTTATAAAGCAGACTTTAGATTTATAAAGCAGATTTTGGATTTATAAAGCAGACTTTGAATTAATTATTACAATTCATGCCATGTTTGTTTCACTTTAACTTCGGATCCTTGAGTTGAATTTGCAATAATCTTCATTCCGAGTTGGATTATTATTGATTTGTTTCAGTTGTCTTTAGGTTTGACATAGTTAAGTTTGTTTCAGTCTAAATAATTTTCTGGAAATAATTCAGTTGACTTTCAGTTTGGATTGTGACCTTTGTATTGGAAATTGACTTTAACCCTGTACTCCTAGATATTTGACATATTTTGACCTTGGTTGTTGACCTTAGTCATTAATTGACCTTGACCTTTGTTATCATTGACCTTGACATTAGTTATTACTTTTCTTCTGTACATTTAGTGAAGATAAACAATTTAGAATTAATTAAATTCAGATTAGATTATCAGGTTATATAGTTTATAATTAATTAGAATTAATTTAGAAGATTTAATTTAGTTTATAATTAATTAGAATTAACTTGGAAGATTTAATTAGTTCAGATACAGATTATTTCTGATTAGCTATTCAGTATCATAGCATACAAAGAACTTAGAGTTTACATTGTAGTTTAATGGAATAGTAATAACTTAGTATTTATACTGTAGTATGATAGCATCGTGAGAACTTAGTATTTACACAGTAGTTTAAAAGCATCGTGATAACTTAGTATTTAAATTATAGAATAATAGCATTGTGAGAACTTAGCATTTATTTACATTGAAGTTGAACTGTTATACAGACATAGCATTCCTTTTACTTTAACTTGAAACCTGTTACGCGCTTTACTTGCTTGTGGCCACCGGTACTTTAATTTATTGCGGTGCGATACTTCTTGTTCTATTCGCGCAGAATTTCGCGTTATTTCAGCCGATTCTAAAATAGAATCTTGGATCCGACTACTTAATAAAATTAACCCACTACCCCTTGTTGTTGTTGTTGTCTTATTTATTTATTTTTTCTTTATTGTCACATAAAAGTTTGTGATTGTCCATGATGCCACTACAAGTGGTCTTATATATTGAATACTTTGAGTAAGAAGTGTGTTGTCCCCTTCCCAATTATTTTACAGGTGGAGACAGTTTAAATCCATTGATTTTGTCATATAGTTGACATTGAATGTTGCACACAAAGAGTGCTTTAGTATACCATATTAGTATTTGACTGTCAAAGTGCAGTTGATTTGTTTTACATATTTTAGTTCTACAGCGGTCCATAAATAGATAGTCCAATTTAGCATTTATGTATTTAGTGACTTGTTCACATAGTCATAAAGACACTTAAAGCCATGGATAAGTCTGTTAACTTAGAGATACCTTCAGTTGATGTGGAGTGTGGAATGGCTACAGGTGGAGAGGCAGCAAAGGAGACATTGCTTACGGATAAGGTGACAAAGGAGGAATACAAATTGTTAGAGACAATTCGCCACCTAGGAATACATCCAAGGATTGACTCACCTGCTGATATGCTGAAGCTTAGCCAAGCTTTTAAGAAGTCAACAGAAGAGTTGGACAAAGGGGCTAAGCCTAAGCTAGGAGCTTTTGATGTTCCTTATGGAACTCCTTTCTGTCCAGGAACCAGCAAACAGAAATTAAAGGAAGGAATACCATTACCAGGAGCTGGCAAACATTACGTAGAGGAAGGACTACCATTTCCTAAGACAGAACCATATCAGTCGCCCTTTCTGACTTCGAAACCTAAGAAGCTTCACTTCCAGACTCAGCCATTATCCCATCAGTCGCCTTTCTTGAACACAGAACCAAAGGAGTTTCACTTCGAGGACATGCCTAAGCCTGAACCAAAGGGAGGTCACTACAGTTTCCCGAAGTTATCCACCTTTTACGGAGAAGATGGTAGAGGGGAAGTCACTTGGCCAACCTTCAAGTATGAAGTGGACTCATTAGTCACAGATGGAGTATTTACAGAACAGCAGATATTGTTAGGAGTTAGGCGAGGATTGAAGGGCAGTGCTAGCGACGTGGTGCGGAGATTGGGACCTGGCGTGACTATTAAGCAAGTCATTGCTAAGCTAGACAGTGCCTATGGGAGTGTTGAATCCCGAGAAAGTATAATGAAGAAGTTTTATACTTGCACTCAGAAGTCAGGAGAGTCTGTTGAGATCTTCGCCTCTAGGTTAGAAGAGTTCTTTGAACAAGCTGTTGTGTTAGGAGCACTTAGAAGGAGCGACACTGAAGTTTTAAAGGAGAAACTATACGGAGGACTTAGGACGGAGCTGAAACAGACTGCACGTTATCAATGCGATAAGATAACTGAATATGATGAGTTTAAGCGCGAGTTGAGGAAGCTTGAAGCGGAGTTAAAGGAAACACGCAGTCCTGACAGGAAACCAGCTAAAGCCGCTGTTAACATTGAAAAGGAGAGCCCGGAGATGAAACAGATGAAGGAGCTGTTTGATAAACTGAATGCCAGGATAGATGTATTGGAGAAAGGGAAAGAAGCCAACAACTACTATAGGATTGGCAGTAGAGGAAGAGGCATCCCAGTTAACAGAGGAAGGGGAGCATATAGGCCTCAGAGACCGACAGGTGGAACGGCTTTCCAACCCACCTGCCATTATTGTCATCTGAAAGGACATTTCAGACGGGATTGTCCGCAGCTGCAGGCTGAAGTAGTTTGTTTTAGATGCAACCAGAAAGGTCATATTCAACGGAACTGCCCAAAAGAGTAAGTGCTCAAGTTGTTGGGTCAGACATGAGCACCAACCAGAAAGACCCGAAGATAGTTGGCGAGTCCAATGAAGCAGATGTCTTAATTAACAACATCAGAACTAAAGCTCTGCTTGACACCGGTTCATGCGTGTCATTTGTCTCAGAAGCTTTCTACAAGGAGCATTTATCAACTTGTACCATTGAGACACTTGATAAAATTCTACCTATTGAATGTGCAGATGGCAAGCCTTTACCGTATATTGGTTACATTGTGATTGAGTTGGGTGTTGTTGACGGTTTACCAAGATCAGAACCATTACATTGCATTTTACTCATTACACCAGACACCACATTCTCAAAATATACACCCATAGTTTTAGGCACAAACATATTACACGAATTACTAACTGCATGCAAAGATAAGTTTGGTGAACAATTTCTTCAGAAGGCAAATCTGTTTACTGCTTGGTATTTGGCTTTCCGATGTATGGTTTTGAGACAGAAATCCTTAACAAGAAATAAGGACAGGATTGCATTAGTCCGCAGTGCATGTTCGGAGAAGATCATTCTAAAGCCAAATGAAAGGAAAGACATCAGATGTTACACGGACCAAGTTGTAGACCATCCAACAACAGCAGCATTAGTTCAAGAGTCATCAAAGAGTAGCTTGCCATCTTACATTGATATAACCCCTACAGTAATCCAACATCAACATGGAACAAAGACACAGGAAATTCAAGTAACTGTAGCGAACTTGTCTACCAACACAGCGGTTATATCGCCAAGCTCCATTGTCTGCGAAGTTCAACCTGTCAAGATCGCAGATGAAGTCTTTGACTCTTTAGATGAGAAGCAGACCGAGATTATAGACACTCTGCACATAGATGATGATAATTTATTAGATTCTGATCAGAGGAAAAGACTATTGGACTTGCTCCATAGTCACAAGGACATCTTTTCTGTCAGCGACACAGACATAGGGCAGTGCAACTTAATGAAGCATAGGGTTGATTTACTGAACGATTTACCGTTTAAGCAGAGGCACAGACGCATTCCGCCTTCCATGATTGAAGAGGTCCGACAACATATTGCCCAACTCTTAGCTTGCGGCATCATTCGACCATCAAAGTCGCCTTGGACCTCGAATGTTGTGCTTGTCCGGAAGAAAAGTGGGAAGCTGAGACTCTGCGTTGATTTCAGGATGCTTAACGATAGGACTGTCAAAGATTCATTCGCCCTACCACGCATGGAAGAAATCTTCGATTGTCTCCACGGAGCGAAATTTTTCTCTACGATGGACATGAAGTCTGGATACCATCAGATCGAGGTAGAGGAAAGCCACAAAGAGCGCACTGCATTTACCGTAGGCTCTTTAGGGTTCTACGAGTACAACAAGATGCCATTTGGGCTCACGAACGCGCCGGCAAGTTACCAACGCATCATGCAGGAGATTCTAGGCGATCTGAACATGAAGATCTGTCTAATCTACCTAGACGATGTTATAATCTTCAGTGAGACTTTTGACCAGCACCTAGAACACCTAGACATCATATTTAAGAAGCTTAAGGAAGCCAGTCTCAAATTGGCACCAGAGAAGTGCAATTTCTTCAAAGCGGAGGTCAATTTTCTTGGACATGTGGTCAGCGTAGACGGCATAGCTACCCAGCCTGAAAAGATTGAGAAGATCAAGAATTGGCCTGTCCCTACCAACGCAGATGAGCTGAGATCCTTTTTGGCTTTCGCCGGCTATTACCGGAAGTTTATCAAGGACTTCAGTAAGATCACCAGGCCACTTTCGGAGTTACTTCCGCCAACCACTGCGAAGAGGGATAAATCAAAGACTAAGGAATGGAAATGGACGGACACTCATAAGGATATTTTTGAACATCTCAAAGTGTTACTGTCAACGCCGCCGATTCTAGCATACCCAGATTTCACCCAGCCCTTTGAGCTCCATACTGACGCCTCTACAAAAGCCCTTGGTGCAGTACTATATCAGAACCAAATGGGAAAGAAGCGTGTAATTGCTTACGCAAGTAGAGCGCTAAACAAGTCTGAGAGGAATTACAGTGCCTTCAAGTTGGAGTTCTTGGCATTGAAGTGGGCCGTCACTGAAAAGTTCAGCGACTACTTGGCAGTAAACCATTTTACGGTTTTGACGGACAATAACCCGCTAACGCATGTTATGTCAAGTGCCAAGTTAGACGCCACCGGACAGAGATGGGCTTCAGCATTAGGCCAGTACAACTTCGATATCTTTTACAGAGCTGGTTTCAAGAATATTGACGCCGATACTATGAGTAGATACCCGTATGAATTATTGACTGATGAAGAAGACTATCAGCGGGTATCCATCAAAGACCAGACTGTCAAAGCCATTTGTAATGTCGTTGTTGCTCCTTATATCGAGACATTACCAACCTACAACATCAATCTGGCAGAGGTCATGGAAGAACCAGGAACATTGCTAGCTCAAAAGGAAATGCGAGAGATTCGAAAGGAACAGCGGGGAGATGAATTGTTAGAGAGATGGAGACGAGCAGTGATAGACAATATAATGCCTAATGGATTCATGAGGAAAGAAGACCTTACCATGAAAAAGCAGTTTAAGAGGCTCAAGATGAAGCGTGGTATTCTGTTCAGAGTCTACCAGGATGGTGAAGAGACCATAGAGCAGTTGGTAGTACCAACATCATACAGAGAAGAGATTCTTGAAGGTATCCATGACAATGTCGGTCATCCAGGAATAGAGAGATCAACAAGGTTGATTAGAGAGAGGTTTTATTGGCCAGGCATGTTAGCTGATGTCGAAGCGCACATCAAGAAGTGCGACAGATGCCTACGCAGGAAGAATAAGGCTGGACAGCGAGCACCCTTGGTAAATGTTAGGACGACCTATCCTTTGGAGTTGGTGTGCATGGATTTCCTGACCCTGGAACCAGCTCGCGGTGTTGGCAACATTCTTGTCATCACTGATCATTTCACCAAATATGCCCTCGCATTACCGACCAGGAACCAAACGGCCAAGACCACAGCGGAGACATTCTTCGAGAACTTCATCGTCCATTATGGCATACCAACAAGGCTCCACACTGATCAAGGTGCGAACTTTGAAAGCGAGTTGATACAGGAACTCTGCAAGTTAATGGACATGAAGAAATCTCGGACCACGCCGTATCATCCCCAGGGTAATGCTGGTCCAGAGAGGTTTAATAGAACTCTTCTTGATATGCTCGGGACGCTAGAAAACGAGAAGAAGCACGATTGGAAGAAATACGTGAGTTCTTTGGTGTACTCATACAATTGTACGCCACATGAGGCCACCAGGTTGTCACCATACCAACTCATGTTTGGCCGAAAGCCACATCTTCCAATTGATGCAGTATTTGAGAATGCTAGACAGACAGAAACTTCAACAGTGTCTACAACCGAGTATATAAAGGATTTACAGCACAGGCTAGAAGTCACTAGGAAAATAGTAGAGGATAAAGTGAGTGATGCCAGATCCAAGCAGAAGAAGTATTATGACAGAAAGGCAAAGTACGTAAAGTTTGCTGTTGGAGATCAAGTTCTAGTGAGGAGAAAAGCTTTCGATGGAAAACACAAGATTCAGGACAGATTTGAGGAAGGTGTTTATACTATCACAGAACAGCCTAGAGAAGACATCCCTGTATTCCGAGTCAAAGAAGGCGACAAGATTAGAACCCTTCATCGAAATATGTTGTTTCTGGTGGATTCAGCCAGAAATGGAGAGATTGAAGAAGAGACACAGAGAGACTGTGACAAAGAAGTTCATGAGGAGATGAACAAAGATGAGAGTAACAAAAGTGGAGAAATGGATGCATCCAAAGAAGTTGAGGACGATTCTGATTCGGAGAGCGAGTTTGGTTATGACCTTGCAGATGGTGCAGGTTGGAGTGGGGACGCCCATTGTCCGGACATCACGCAATCTGAAGAGAGAGTGGACACCAGTGTAGATGCTGATGTTGTTAGTCCAAGTCAGGATAATGTTAGCAAGAATTCAATTTCCTTGGATTCAGAAGAACAACAGACTCCTGAAGAAGGAAATGAGGAAACATTGAAGTCACAGAGTAACGGAAATACAGAGGAACACAGTAGAGTTGAGGACAAGGTTGTTGAATCCAACACAAACGAGACCATTATAGATGAGAATGAAGCTGAGAATCCTAAAGATCCGCCACAGGACCTTGTTGGAGGTGGAAATGTCGAGGACGAGAGTACAGAAGCACAAGAACTTGAGGAAGTAGTGACAGAAGGCCATGTGGATACAGTTCCATTTACTAAGGAGCCAGATCCTGTTGTTGTATCTACAGACAATGCTGAAGCGTCTAAGTCACCGATTGCGAAAGCCAGCGAAAATGAAGAAAGAGTCCCGCCAAAACCACCTACACCACTTCCAAGAAGATCCATAAGGGAAAGGAGGAGACCAGCAAGATTCGACGAGTACCATATGTACCAAGTGTCTAGACCCTATGATAGCAAGTTGGAAGCATTGAATAGTCTTATGGATAGTGGAATTCTCAGTGAAATGGACATTGCTGTAGCCCATAAGATTATAGAAGCAGTTATGAAGTAATTGCATTTATTTTCTGTATTGTATATTATAAACATTCAGTTGATATTGTTATCTTGTTTTTAACATTGCCCATACATTGGTAGATCTAATTTGTGGGGACAAAATTTTTAGCAGGGGGGAACACTTTTATAAATGTTTTTAGTATTGTTTATTTCATTATGTAGGTATGTATGGTCAGTTGAATTGGTTAGTTGTCAGGTAGTCAGTACCAGTAGATTATTTTTTGTTTTGGTAAAACCATTACTAGTTTGTAGTGCATTAGTGATAATGTACTGTTTGAGCAGATGTTGATGTAACTGTATTTATACAGATATGTAGAGTTTATTGTATCTAGTAGGTAGATCTAGATGGTTTGTACATTTAGGCAATATTTGATGTACCTTAAGTAGTGTAGTATTTGGACTGATTACTGACTGACCGACTGTTTACTTTTTTCTGTTGACTGATTGTGCTTAATGTAGGAATGACGAGACGTCATTTCAGGAGGAGGGGAAGTGTGTAACCAGGTTGACTTTTGGTTCATTTCGGTATTTATTTTACATTGTTGGTATTTAGCGAGTTACTTCCCTTGGTTAAATCTCGTGAATAGTGTCACATGACTTCTCGCGGCAAATCTAACTAGTATTCTCAATAAAGTCACTTTTTAGTCATTAGTCGAGGTACAAGGACGTCTTCTATCATTTAGCAAGTAAGTGGGAATAATGGAAAGTATATTCTTAACATGGCATGTCTTGTTTCTTTTAAATACTGTTTGCTTTCGATATTCTTTACGCGCTTACGGTTTCATGCAATGGGTTTTCGCGTTTGTAGCGAAAAGCGGAATGGTGGCTTTCATCTTCTTTCAGCGCGGTTTTATCTTTCAGGCATGTTAATAACCTTTTCACAAGTACTTTGACCATTCACCTTTTAATTTACAGCAGCATTAACATTAGCACCAGTGTGAGAGACGAGGTGGAGTGATTGGTGGAGTTGAGCTTTGTTGAAACATTTGGTTCCACAAACTGGTAAGCTATGTTGTATATTGTTTTGTACTGTATGGCGTTGTTGTATGTATAATGTGTCTTCAGGAAACCTATTCTAGAGGAATATATAGTTATTATGAAGGTTGCAGGTTGTAGGCCACTAGAACCATGATTTATTGTTAACTGCTGTATGTTATATGCCCCTAGCTAAATGCTTTCTGTTTTAAGAGACATTTGCCCATGTTATTTTCAGCTCTTAAAGACCATGTAATAGAATGTATATTTAGTGTGCTTTAACGCCTGTATTTTCAGGATGTAGACTTCGTTAGACTTGGTTTGACTCGCCTTGGTTTGACTTGTGTTGAGTTGGTTTGGCTAGACACATCTGTATTCTGCCATGTGAGCTATGTCTACCGTTTGATGTAAATTACAGAGTGAACAGAGATTGGCTATTGTTATTCCTCACATCCGGTTAGAGCCCCACCCTCAAAACAGGATTCAAGAGTTTTCGATTAGTTTATAAACTAGGTTATATTTATATAAACCAATAACCCAAAGGGGTACATTTATAATGTCGAACAATCTATTTAACCCCTTTCTCCATAGTTACACGTTTTATGCATTTAATATAGTTCCAATCTATACAGCCATGACTCTGTATCAAGAAATAGTGTCCATATCCCAGCAGATGGTAGATTAAAACAGGTTGAAGGTAAAGAAATATTCTGTTATATTTTCACACTGCTTTAAAAGCTCATCCGTATTTAAACTTCAAAACTAGAAACAAGCTACAATGAAATGGGTTAAAATCTCTGATTGTATGAGAGGCTTTATCAAATATTTTGTACATGATTCCCTTAACTTTCAAAATTACTACCGTGACGATATAAACGGAATATTACTATACTTTGCATATCTTATGCACCGGATCACTCGAGTTGTGTGTGTAACGGCTATATCCAACGAGACCGGAGGTCGAGTTGGATATAGCCTTTACACACATCTCGCGCGTGGGAATAATATATATGTTTTTACTCAATTGTATACAACCTACATAAAATGTAGTTCTACTGAATTATAGGGTAAACAGGTCAGATCCAGATCGGACACCGACGCAGTGTCACTCGGTGTATGATATGTATCCAGACTGGTTGGCAGTCATGTCGATGTTTAACCCATTACTCCATAGCTTGTTCTAGTTTTGAAAATATGAGACCACTTAAAACAGGTTGAAAGTAAAGCAGAATGCGCCTTAAGCATCTACTAGATACAAGAAAATATTTATTCTGATAAATATTCATAATTTGTATAATTTGGAACTATTTTCTTCAGTGGAGGAATAAATTAAAGGTGTAAAAATGCGCAATTATGGGGTAACGGGCCAATCAGTCAATATGCACGAACTCTTAATTTGGCAAATTAAAACGGGCGATTATATAAAGAGTCTCGCAACAATTTTTAGCTTTAAAAATAGTAAATTGTAAATATATTTCAAATGCTCATATAAAGTGGTAAGAATTAGTATAGGATAAGAAATTATGTTTAAAAATGCATTTCCAAAAAGAGAGAAGCTCTGGGGTTGGATTCGAACCTGTGACCCTCCATCTTTCAACGCAACGGATAAAACGATGGAAACTATCTAAAAAATGAAGATAAGGATGTTTTTAGACTGATCATATTTTTCTAATGCAAGATAATGCTACACATTTGGTTTTATTTGAGCATTTTCTTTTATTGTTTGCAAATACACCATCCGGTTGCGAGTCGCTTTAAAGGTGATATTTTTTTGATTTGTTAACAGTTAAGCATGAAATAAATATACAATGAAATTTAAAATTAAACAGTGAACACTTTATTTTATTACCAAATCTTAGGAGCTGAATCATGTGAACAACTTACCTTATTAAATATACCGGCCATATAAAATCTGTTTTTCGGTCTCTAATCCAGTTGATAACAGATGGGTGGCAGCTTTGGGTAGAATAAAAGTAAGGCATAAAACTCCATTCGGGGTGTTTCTGTCTTATTTTCATAGCTTACATTTGGAATATAATTATAAATATTTCCCAATAAACGCCTGTGACCCTGTTGAAATAGATCTACGTATGACAGGGCGTTATTTTTTTTATCACCGTTGGGGTAGACTGACAATATTGAAATGTGAGCCCGAGGTCGATTCCCAGCGATCTCAACATTGAAAATAGACAGGAACGATTGAAAATAGACAGAAACGAAAAGTAACGTTAAAATAAGTCACCGGGTTGATTCCAAACGTGCTCAATGTTGAAAATAGACAGAAACGACAAGTAACGTTAAAATAAGTCACCGGGTTGATTCCAAACGTGCTCAATGTTGAAAATAGAGACCGGGTCTATTCTAAATATTATGAATAGACCCGGGTCGATCAGTAACGATGTAAAAGACATAGGATCGGTTTCCAATGAAGGGTCAACGCTAAATGTATCATCGGTTGACTTAATATATTAACCCTTCATGATCAAATTATTCGGGAGATTTTTACCCCTTCACCGCTTTATTGTCGTCTGCTTCAGTATTGTTATGGGAAATTGTCAAAGTATATGAAAACACTCTATGATGGTTTTGTATTGAAGAGCTATTTCAGATGAATGAAAAAATAGGAAAAGTGTACAACTTTTGGCTCTAAGGCCATGTAAAATTTACCACACCCACTCTTTCTTATTTTGTCCTTTTCAAAAGCCCGCTTCAATAAAATCCATTTCAAATGAAAACAACTATGATAATTTTGTTTGTGTTATTTTTTTCCTGTCTATGGCAGTGCTTCTTCATTTAAACACTAATTTAAGAGAAAACGGGCACCAAATGTGAAATTTATAAAGCTCCAAATATCATCGATATGGTACTCTTTTGTAAATTTTGTAAAGGGAGATAACTCTTTTTACTTTAATAACTCAAAATTTACAACACTGACCTTTCAATTTCATTTTATATTTTGAACTGCCTTAGGACGGGCTTTCATCTGGTAGAATATAAGAAAAGTTTAATACTAGAACTATTTCATTTTCAATTTTTTTTACTTTTTTTTCATAAAATAAAAAATCTAATAAAGTCATGCCCTATAAAAAGCACATTTTTGATATTCAAGGATCCATATTGTTCAAACCTGGTGCCTGCCTTGTCTAAATTTGATTCCTATATGTGAAAATACCACCATAGAATGAAATAAATAAAGAAAACCCAAATTACAATGTTTGTTTTGTTTTGAAATAGAGTTTACTGAAGCTCGTACTTTGAATGGGTAATTTTTTTTTAAAAAATCCAAATTTGACATACATTTTTCAAATCGCTGTAGCTAAAAAAAAAAGGACACCATCATATTTTTTTTCTCCATTTTTTCATTCATTAAAACAGCTCTTCTTAAAAAACAATGATAGAAAAAAAAGTTTAATACTTTGAAAAAATCGCTTATGAGTTTGATACACCCTTAACCCTTTACCTGATAGCTTATTTCTTGTATTGAACATAGATGACTACTTAAAGCAGGTTGAAAGTAAAACAGAATGCGCCTTGAGGCGCATTCTGCTTTACTTTCAGCCTGCTTTAAGCTATCAAGTGCTTGAATCTAGAAACTATTCCCAATAATATATTTTCATGACTGATTGAATTTGAACTTTTTTCTTCAGCGGAGGAATATATCATATTCGCTAAAAGGCGCTTCTATGGGGTAAAGGGTTAAAGCGTCAAATGAGAGAGAAAGGGTTAATGATGTTCATTGAGAGATTATGTTTAATACCCACTGAGATCCATGACCTCGCATTTGAAACATTTATGATTTATCCTTCTACAATATGTGAACATGAAATTGTCGTCTGCAACAATTTTCAAATTTGATCTTAAGGCATTTTCTTTCAGTTTATTTCATCATGCAGTGTCAAATTCGTCATTTAGATCCAGATGAGACCCCCAAAAGACTTGACTTCTCATCTTGATCCCAACTCTTGTCAACAAGTTAAATAGTATAAGTTACGCGAATTAACCGACTAACACGTTACAGTATTTATACTTACGTTCCGCTCTATATATAAGATCACAATTTCAAATCTGTGTCATCATGATACGACTTTAACCCTTTACCCCATAGTCCATTTCTAGTTTTGAAGACAGGTGACTACTTAAAGCATGTTGGCTTTAAGCTATATACCATCTGCTAGGATATAGGAAATATTGCTGATGCTGCATATTCTACGAAAAGTTTGATCATAATATGTGTTAATGTCGCAGTAAATAACCTCTTGAACTTTTATTTAATGCAACTTATATATTAATTAGAACATTTAACAAATACAATATATGTAACAAAACATCGAAACATTTATCTCTACGGTGTAAATCCGATATGAAAATTAAGAAGTTCAACAATATCTCGTGTTGTCTGAATACACCAGTAACTGGTACAGTGGAGAATACGCCATTCCTTCCCGTTTAAACGAAACGAAACGCAAACGCAAAACACTAAAACGTAGAAAAGTGCAACTTTCGGACAATTCTGATAATTCATGTTTATCTTGGTGGCAAACAGTTTGGAGCCTGATCAGACGCCTGGATACCTGGCGTCTGACCTGGCTCCAAACTGTTTGCAATAGAAATAGGGAATAGAAATAATAGTTTTAGCGTAAACTCGATTATTTGGAAAGAATAACGTTTTCTCCACTGTACACACCGGTAATACTATAGGACCATTGAGGGTTTATGTGTCACTACAAATAATTTCCTGTAGAGAGTACAGTGGAGAAAACGTTATTCTTTCCCAATAAACGCGTTTACGCTAAAACTATTTTTTCCATTGCAAAGAGTTTGGAGCCAGATCAGACGCCGGGTAACCCGGCGTCTGATCAGGCTCCAAACTGTTTGCCACTCAGATCAACATGAATAATAAAAATTGTCCAAACGTTGTTCTTTTCTATGTTTTAGTGCAATGCGTTTGCGTACGTTTGGGAAATAATAACAGATTCTCAACTGTACATTTGTAATACAAACAGGGAAGACACAGATCACAGAGTCCTCTGATCAGATCTGCTTCGTTTGTAATTGTACAGAACATAGTTTAAAACACTCCAAAATAGTCAAAATTAGGTTATCCTGAAACTATTCTTTCCATTGCAAAAAGCTTGGAGCATGATCAGACGCAGGGTAACACAGTGCCTGATTAGACTCCAAACTGTTTGCCACTCAAATTAACTCATAAATGACGAGTATACTCGTCGCTAGGGTTGAATGTGTTAAAAATAATAGTTAGAATTGTCAACAAGTAGCCATTTACCTATTTAAGTGCAGTGCGTTTGCGCTTCGTTTAACCCATTACCCCGTTACATAGCCCGTTTCTCGTTTTGATGATATGTTACAGCTTAAAGCAGGTTGAAAGTAAAGCAGAATGCGCCATAAGGCGCATTCTGCTTTACTTTCAGCCTGCTTAAAATTATCATTTACTAAAATATAGAAAATATTTCTTATGAGTATTTCATGACTATACAAATTTGCACTATTTTCTTCAGGAATAAATTAGAGGCGTCAAAAGGCGCATTTATGGGGTAATGGGTTTAACGGAAAAGAATAACGTATTCTCCACTGTACTGAGTGTAGTTCGGTATATAGAGGTTACAGCGCAAACACACACGGTAGGTCAAACTCACAGGTTCTTGACACATAGATCTAGATCTATTACCAAAAATAATGGAAGTCTAGTAAAAAAAATAGTTGGTAATAGATCTAGATCTATGTGTCATGTACCTGTGGTCAAACTTGTGTTCAGTGCCACTTCAAATTAGTTTAACCTTATACCGTGAAACCTCTCTATACCATAGTTCGGTCTATAAATAAACTACATGTATTTGAAAACAGGTGACAACTTAATGCAGGATAAAAGTAAGACAGAGATGTACCTTTTGTTAGCGTTTGTGTAGCTTTTATCCTGCATAAAGTGGTCACCTGTATTTTGTATTCAACATTTTTCCCCAAACTGTGCCCAGTTAACAGAGGTTTTACTGTAGTACTGTATACAGATGGCAGTTGTTGCAAGATTAACTTAAAGTAGATAGTTCTTACAGTACTATACCTTACTACAGCGCTCCCTCTTTATAACGACACCCAATGGGAGACAAAAAAAATGGAGGGAGTCGTTATAGGGAGGAAAATTTGCTGATATTTGCAAACAGCTTGAATTCAGATCAGACGCCGCGTAACGCGGCGTCTGATCTGGATTCAAGCTGTTTGTCACTAATCATTAAGCTTTTTCTTTCAAAATGTCACTAATGCAACTTTTTAGAAAAACAGCAGACGAACATTTTAAGCAGACGTTACAGCAGCACTGAAATGATTAGAGATAATGGTCTTGTTTGGGGACAAGCGACAAGGGTCGTTGTAAGGAGGGAATCGTTGTTGGGAGGGCCGTTGTAGAGAGGGAGCCGTAGTACTGTTTACAGTTTTCAGATACCACCAGTACAAGTAGAATAAGTAGGAAGTCGCTGCACCGTCATACTTTATCGTTTACAATTCTTCTAGATAACTTTCGGTGGTTTTGTGAAGATACTAAGTTTCAAAGTTAATCGTATGCGTGTAACACAACCTTTTGAAACTTAATACAATGTATGAGTCCTGTCATGACAAAACCTGCTTTCTCTGTTTCTGAGTTTGGCCTACTGCCCAACACTGTATTTATTATAATACAGCGACATAAAACACATTAGATGTTTGTAGGTGCCAAACAGTGTATACTAAGACCAGCTGATGTGTCTTTGACGCGACGGCTTACCGTGATCTACACTGTTTGCGTGTACAAAATGGGATTGGCTTCTTTAACCTCTCAAACTTTAAAGCCAGAATATTGCTCTCAGACTACCCAAATCATGCACTCTTCTTACATGAAATTTATGGCACCTTCGTAATCGTAACATATAAAAAGAAATAATGCGTAGTACATTTTGAGGTAGTATTGCTTACAATCCTGTGAAATTTGTGGGAATAGTCGAGTTGAACAACGACGAAGTCGAACGAGATTTTTCCGTATAGCTCATTAGCATATTCTTTAGCTATCTTTAGGAAATTAAAGCGCTTTCAGTCAAATAAGGACAGCTATGGAAGGCCGGTGCGCCATGCTACTTGCTAGTTGTAAAATGCCAAATGCTGCTGTTTGTGAAATATCGAATGCTATTTGCTAAATGCGAAATGCTATTTTCGAAATGCTTATTTAAATGCTTATTTAAATGCCAAATGCTTTGGAGGTTTCTTCAAATGGCGGGTTTTCTCTATCATTTGACATTCAGCATATCGCATTTAGCATTTAGCAAATCAAATTAAGGCCAAATAAAACATTACCCATGTTTCCTAGGGACACAATCATATATTGATATCTAGATCTATTTAACTTTTCATGGGGTATTTTATATAATCATATTTATAATGAAAACATATGAATGCATTTTATTTTGCAGAGCCCTGTGCCATACATAAAATACCTTGAAAAAAATCATTTCAAATCATTTATTTAATTGATAGGTCCCATTACGAAAATTTCCTTAAAAATTGAAACTGGTTTGATTGTTAATCTATATTGGTATACCGAACCGGAAAAGTAGTGGCTTTTATATGATAGGTGGAATTAATAATATTTCGAAATGTGTTGTATGCTTGTCAAATATGTCAATAAAATGTGTTGTCTGCATGTTGAATATGTCAATGGTTAATTCACTAGCAAATCATATCTGCAAGGAAGGTATTTTATGACAGATTTA
The DNA here is from genome assembly GCA_922989275.2 of Gari tellinella. Classification (NCBI taxonomy): domain Eukaryota; kingdom Metazoa; phylum Mollusca; class Bivalvia; order Cardiida; family Psammobiidae; genus Gari; species Gari tellinella. The sequence continues at coordinate 58,032,799 of OV277866.1, forward strand.
GATAAAAAATTCTCTTAGATATTTGCTAATCTTATTCTAAAATCAATTTCTAAAACACTAAAATGACTATAAAGCAGCTTTTTAAACAATTAATTGAAGAATAGCTTCTATTACTTGTTGCTCAAAAACAACTGTCACATGCGCCGCAAAAATGACAGACATTCGCCGATAGGTTTTTCGAAAAATGAAAAACAACAAGAGGGCCTGAAGGCCCTGATATCGCTCACCATTTGTAATGAAGCCTGATAGCTTTACCTTTGAATTTCACCCGTTTTATTCTAAATCCATTCAAGTTTGTCGACCTACTGTAGTATAGTAGAGTACATCAAAGGCAGTTAACTAGAGCCTAAACAATACTGAAATGAAGCCTTTTTCTAGCATTTCAAAGTATATCAAGGGCAGATAACTATTGCCACAATTATTACATTTCAACAATAATTGCACTCCTTCCAGAACATATAACTACATCCTTTGTGTACAAGTATAATCAAAATCCATTGAAAACTGTAGTTACAAGAGTGTAAACACTGTAAAATATGGCATTTTCAGCAATTCAAAGGTAGATATCTCTTGATCTATTTGTCCGATTCCAACCATTATCACACTTATTCAAACTCTTATGGTCATATACAATCTGGGCAAGTTTGAGAGAGCTTGGATAAATATTGTGGCCTCTAGAGCGTAAACACTGTTAAATATATCATTTTCAGCAATTCAAAGGTAGATCACTTTTGACCTATTGATCTGATTACAACCATAATTGAAATCATCCGAAGTCTAATGGTAGTATACAATCTGAGTAAGTTTGAGAAAGATTGGATAAAATTTGTGACCTCTAGAGTGTAAACATCGTTAAATATGGCATTTTCAGCAATTTAAAGGTAGATAACTCTCGACCTATAAGTCTGATTTCAACCATAATCAAACTCATCTGAACTCTTATAGTCATTTACAATCTGAGCAGGTTTGAGATAGATTGGATAAAATTGTGGCCTCTAGAGTGTAAACACTGTTAAATATGGCATTTTCAGCAATTCAAAGGTATATTTGTTCGATTTCAACCAAAATCGAACTCATCCGAACTCTTATGGTCAAATACAATCTGGGCCAGTTTTAGAAAGATTGGATAAATACTGTGGCTTCTAGAGTGTAAACACCATTAAATATGGCATTTTCAGTAATTCAAATGTAGATAACTTTTGATCTATTTGTCCGATTTCAACCAAAAGCGAACTCTCTTGTACTCTTATGGTCATATACAATCTGGGCAAGTTTTAGAAAGATTGGATAAATACTGTGGCTTCAAGAGTGTAAACACTGTTGAATATGGCATTTTCAGCAGTTCAAAGGTCGATAACTCATGACCTATTTCTCCGATTTCAACCATAATCGAACTCATCCGAACTCTTATGGCAATATACCATCTGAGCAAGTTTGAGAAAGATTGGATAAATATTGTGGCCTCTAGAGTGTAAACACTAAAATTGTTTACGACGCACGACGGACATTCAAGGATTGCAAAAGCTCACCCTGAGCTAGCTCAGGTGAGCTAAAAACGTTTAGGCTCGGAGGGGAAAACTAGGGTCAGTTTACCGGAAACAGATATATTTTTTTTTGGCCTTAGTACAGCCATTCACATTTGGAATTTGGGAATAGCATTTTTGCAATTCACATTTAGCGTTTTTGCAATTCGCAAATGGCATTTCGTAAAACGCATTTCGCAATCAGCATTTTACAAATAGCATTTAGCACCCCTAAAAGAGTTTTGTATTTAATTAGCATTTCGCAATTCGCATTTAGCATGGCGCACCGGCCTTCCATAGACAACTCCTCATTTTTCCCCCGCTTAATGTGACTCAGACTGGTGAAGAGTCAATTGTGTACATGTATTATCGCCCGCCGTATCGATCACGTGACCTTTCGGCACTTTTAAGCATGATTCTTAACGAGGGGTGGGGGCATATGTGATGCATCTTACAACCGATTTCACTTAAGTATGAGTACATAGAAATTGCACATGTATAAGAAAATGCGCATTTTAAACATGAGTTTGGGCGGTAATATACCTTTAATGGACAATTCCAATGTTCAATTACATGTTGCGTTTTCCGATGCACATAAAGTATACCAAACAGTCAGTGGTATTCGTTTGCATCTTAAATCTGCGTTAGATGCACGATAAATTGGTGCATTGCAATTTTATGCACATAAATGTTGGTGTTTTACCCACTTTTGGTTTGAAAGTGATCGTGTAACGTTTGCGCCGAATGAAAATTGAGCGGCATATCTTAGTAATGGAGCATATGATGATAACTAATTCACCGACTTGACATTTCAAACGTCGAAAAAAGCAGAAATCTCCTGTTTGGAAGCAAAAAACGAAACTTGACCCTCCTTTCTGCCATTTGTTTTGTGGCCTCGATCAACGCCCGGAATTGGCCTCGCACCTAATTCGTAGTCACAAGTAGCTCTCAAAGAGCTGCCTAATAAGTCGACAGGGTGTGATTAGAGTTTGCTTCTTTATTAATACCTGCAATATCTTGAATTGAGCGTTTTATCCTATCCTGATAGTCTTTTCTTTTTCGAGGTTTACATTATTATTTAATTTAAAAAATCCTGGCCCTCTTGGGTGATTACCCAATTTTATATTCAGATATCAGGACTCCAGATAAGGGGAGTATTTCAAGAAACAAAATCTTCATTTTTGCTTTAAACCCTATGGTGTCACTACTCATTAGCATCGTCTTGATGAGACGATTCAAATGAGTAGTGACACCATAGGATTTGGTGCTAAAATGAGTTGGAAAATGTTGGATTTGTTCAGTTTACCCCCTCTTATCTGGAGCCCTGAGATATACTAAGGAATGATGATAGATATGATCGTAACTCAGTTGTAATTTTACATTGTGTTGTTGAATTTACTATATTGTTTGAAGCAAGAAAAAAATCTAGCCATGGACATGTTTAAAATCTACTCATTACATTTGCAAAGTAGACCCAGATCACGGAATTATTCAGTGTATAATTCTGTGCCCAGATCAGAGGGCTCATGTAGGAGCCCTCTGATCAGGGTCTACAATGATTGCTAATATAGATCAGTATTTATTACTACCCTGAATTCCAAGTTGACTGGTTCATGTTTTGGGGTAACTGAAAAGATACACAAGGGACCATAATAAAAACAAGAATTACTGTAGTGTTGAAAGAGTTAACTATAAAAGTCAGCTCACATTTTACTGACATAAATCTAAAATAAATTAACAATTTCATCCATGGCAAAATTGAACAATAATAAGATGTCAACATACATTTGATTATTTCCCATAACCCTAATTACCCAATCACTCATGCTTTCCCTCCAGACTACCAGTTTTATTGTAAACAATAAACTGTGATGACTCAAATTGTCTGCCTCATTCTCCAAGCAATAGATAGACATACCCAGGGCTCCAGATGAGGGGGGTATTTCAACAAGGGCCACTATGGCTCTAAATTGCTCACCTGGTACACCATGGCAAACTTGACCTATAGTGACCTAGATTATGACTGGACATGACCCACAATCAACCTTTAGAGTGTAAAAAAGATTTTCCTATGATTTGACCTAGTGACCTAGTTTTTGAACTGACATGACCCATATTCAAACTGGACCTATATATTAATGAGACTAACATTCTGACCAAGTTTCATCAAGATCCAATGAGTTTAGCCTCTAGAGTGTTAACAAGATTTTTCTATGATATAACCTTGTGACCTAGTTTTTGACCGGACATGACCCATATTTAAACTTGACCTAGATATAAATGAGACAAACATTGTGATCAAGTTTCATTAAGATCCAATGAGATTTGTAGCCTCTAGAGTGTTAACAAGATTTTTCTATGATTTGACCTAGTGACCTAGTTTTTGACCAGACATGACCCATATTCAAACTTGACCTAGATATCAATGAGACAAACATTTATACCATGTGTCATAAAGATCCAATGAGGTGTGTAGCCTCTAGAGTGTTAACAAGATTTTTCTATGATTTGACCTAGTGACCTAGTTTTTGACCGGACATGACCCATATTCAAACTTGACCTAGATATCAATGAGACAAACATTCTGAACAAGTTTCATCAAGATCCAATGAGATTTGTAGCCTCTAGAGTGTTAACAAAGTTTTTCTATGATTTGACCTAGTGACCTAGTTTTTGACCAGACATGACCCATATTCAAACGTGACCTAGATATCAATGAGACAAACAATTATACCATGTTTCATAAAGATCCAATGAGGTGTGTAGCCTCTAGAGTGTTAACAAGATTTTTCTATGATTTGACCTAGTGACCTAGTTTTTGACCCAACATGACCAACATTCGAACTTGGCCTAGATTTCTACTAGACACACATTGTGATCAAGTTTCATGAAGATCCAATGAGATTTGTAGCCGGTAGAGTGTTAACGAACAATTGTGAACAGACGGACGGACGGACGTTCTCACAGTTGGACATTTGTTGGGTATATTTTTTGTTTAAAAGTACCCAACAGTACACTCAATTACCCAACAATAACAATAGGGCAATCACGGAATCAATGGAATCTATTGTTCTCCCTACCCAACAAAGGACCTTTCGTGTGTTCGGACGGACGGACGACGGACATCCAGCCATCCTAAAAGCTCACCTTGGCACTTCGTGAGGAGCTTAGTGATGTAAGTCACATTGACTCTACCACTAGGCCATGGAGGCCCCCACTACTCTTCGAGATGATTCTAATGAGTAGCAACACCATAGGATTTGGTGGTAAAATGAGTGAGAACGTGTTGAATTTGTTCAATTTCCCCCCGCTTATCTGGAGCCTACGAAGTTTACAGCTGTTTGGGTGGGATGAAATCATTTTGCCTGTAGTGAATGACACCAACTTTAGACACAGACCAAACAAAATATTGCACGGCCAAACTTTTTAAAACTCCTGAATATGATGTTTCTCATACAATCAAACTTGTGTCAACTCTTTTAACACCATAGACCTGTTTAAAATATACTTACTACATTTATAAACAGTGTAGACCCAGATCAGAAATCTGGGTCTACACTATTTGCTAATTTAGACCAGTATTTATTAAACTACCCATATTTCCAAGTAGACTCATGGTTCCATGTTTTGTTAGCTATAAAGATCCACAAGGGAACCTAAAACCCGCAAGAGTAACGTGTTGGAAGAGTTATTCATCCTTGAAGCTTCCAATGGAAATTTCCAGTTTCCAATATAGGGTTAATACACCTTTTTTCGTGCATTAACATCTGAAGAAGCCCACGGGCTGTATTTGAAGCCCGAGGCTTTAGCCGAGGGCTCCAAGACAGCACAAGGGCTTCTGCAGATGTTAATGCACGAAAAACAGGTGTATTGACACTATTCTTGCATAAAAATATGTCTATTTCCCCTTCTTGTTGGATTTCACCTAACTCCGTTCTCTAATACATTGACAGAATACGCGCACCTAGAGAGGTCAAGTTTGTTTACAAAATGTTCATGTATTTTATATATCAACGGCTAAGATACAGGGCCACATGCACCTGATTTATCAATGTCGGCCATTTTTAAAAGCGACTCGATTCGCATGTGTAATAATAATTTACGCTTGGCACTCAACAGACATCATGCTGTTCTTCGTCGGTTAATTCAAGGATTTGAAAATGTTAAATATATCTGGATATGAGGAGAAATGTGGTTGGATGTTGGAATAACGTTGAATGAGTTGGTCTGGTACAACGTGAGACGTATACAGACCGGTCAGCGACGCAACACAGAACGTCAGAGACTTTCTCTAGACCAATTCTATGGAAATACAGGTACACCGATTTACAGTTTAGCATGTTTAGGGTAGGACTTTTTTTATAATGCTATATTTATTAATAAATATCAGACACATGAATGGATTACCAGCAGTCGATTGCAGTTATTTAACTCATTATAACTCCATACTGTAGTCTAGCGGGATCGAGTGTAGATCTAGTCTATTTCTATTTATTACTTCTACGCCATCAATTCTTATGATTATGAGAAGGGGCACTTTCTAGGTGCACCATTGGGACTGTACCTGTCGAACACAGGCACAGAGGAGATAACGTTATTCTTTCCCGTTTTTAAACGCAAAGAAATGCAAACGCAGTGCACTAACATGGAGAAAATGACATCTTTTTTTATACTTCTGACTGTTTATTTTAATCTGAGTAACAAACAATTGGGAGCCTGATCAGACACCGGGTTACTCGGCGTATGATTTGGCTCCAAACCAACGTCTGAACTGGCTCCAAACTGTTTGCAATGGAAACAATAGTTTAAGAGAATAACGTTTTTTTCCCCACTGTTATCTATGTAGAAACTCAACAAGTCCCTACAGCTCAGTCGTTAGAGTGCTAGAATGTTACGTCAGAGACCCTGGCTCCAAGGTTATAAAGCTTTTGAGTTGAGTCTGAAATCGTCCTAAAGCGTTCGGTTGGTCAGATTTGAGTTTTTGATGAGCAAAAACTGAAATTTGACTTATCAATGTCTAAGAACCATATAAGACTCAACTTAAAAGTTTTAACTTTCTATACGTCTAACTGTCATTGTGCTTGGTAACCATTTTTATACTACAGTTGTCTAGGAATTTAGAATAATTTTGAAAATATGTTTTGATAATTGTGTAAGCCATTTAAATATTAGGAGCGTACTAAGAGTCAGTTACTGAAATAGCTGGAACGGAATTTGGGTTGACATGCTATTTTATCAACATTGCCGTTATAGATTCTACATGTGTGTGTCTGTTAGATTTACTTGTAGGTTTTAAATAAAGATTTAAATTTGAATTGTCTCATTCAATCATTGCCTTCATTAAAAAATAAAAATAATTCTAAATAAGATGATAAAGATGTATATATGTTTAAACTGTTATTATTTATTTTCATGCATGTTTGTTGTTTCAGATTCTATCACCAGATGTCACTGGTCATCAGCCTTGGATGTTGGTCTAAATCTTGAGAAGTCTGCAATATTAACCCTGGAGTCATCCTTTCTCATTGACTGTGAACAGAATGTGTTTGGTGCTTACTCAACAGAGAACAGTGACAATAACGAGAATGAACCAGATTTAACAAAACAAAGTTTAACTCATGATGAATTTATGTTTACACAAAGTCATCACCCGGCTGGTCTCAAAATAACAGAAAAAGTCTTAGTTTAATGAGGAGCAGCTAACCCAAGACATCTATTACATGTACATGTACATACTTTGATTGTACATTAACCTATCACTCAATCAATATGCAGTTTCCCCCTTATCTATTTCTCCACTGAGCAAAATAGTTCAACACTATGGAATCATGAATGTATGCACTATAAGGAGCCTAAAGCATTTTGAAAGTAAAGCAGAATATACATTAGGTACTTTCTACTTTACTTTCAACATGCTGTAATAAACAACCTGGATTAAGGGTAAAGGGTTAAACAGACACAGTCTGAAAGATCAAAGTACTACATAGCTACAGGTAAAAGGCATGATTTTATCTTAATTTCAAATATTCTAAATGTCTATTTTTTCATTTTTAATTCCATTTCTAAAAAATAATTATTTCCTAAATGCATTACTTTGACTACTCAAACTTCTTAGAACATATCTATTACATTGTGCTTCAGTATATTTACCAAGTTCATTTATTATCTTGAGCTATGTAATTTTTTAAGTACTTGAAATATGTGTACAAAACCAGGATTTCAAATAAAATATATTTCAATAAGCACAATTTTGCATAGATATAAATAATAACAAGAACTTTTGTCTTAATATTTGAGATCCATTTCCATTTTTTTTTTATTAATATCAGTCATTTCCTTCCATATCACAGCTTCCTTTATTCTAATTGCACACCAATTGTATATCTTGCAAGTATCATGCTTCACTACAAACAGTGTACTTACAAGGAATGCACTTGTCTTCTGCCTCTGTGTAAACTTTGAACAGAACATCCCCTAAAGGAGCCCTCTGATCAAGGTCGCCACACGAAGAATAATTTTCAATGCATCGGTGGGTGTACATGTATACTTTAAACAGAACGCAATTAAACAAGATGGACAAACTTTTATTTTGATTTTAAATGTACATTTAAATCTCCAGTGGTTATTGAATGAGAGATTTCGCCTAACTGTGGCCAACGTATGCAAATAGTCGCTGTCATGGACATTTTACTGAAATGAACTATCTGGTTGAAGACCAATTGGAGTGTCAGATGGCCGATTTTGTCAATTTCAAAATTGATTGATTTGGGTTTACGGCCGCAAACTGTGACACAAAGGTTGTCATAATAGCGCCGATGTTGTGTCAATTTCATGTCATCTATAATAGCAAGTCGCTGCCGTCGAAAGTTCGGCATTTTAAAAATATGTACATGTATGTGCACAATTACGGTACAATGTATAAATAACTCGTATACGAGAAATGGGATTCAAGCTGTTTGTTATCGCTTTTATTAATGAGTTAACTGCAAGTTTTAATAATAAATCAAAAGTTACTTTGCCTAGTGTGTTTACTTATATGATGTGTTCTGCTTTGTATCCATCCTAAAGTGGTGAACACGTTATTTCTGACCTTTCATTTTTTCAGAGTGGCAAACAGTTTCGAGCCTGATCAGACACCGGCTTAAGCGTCTGATATGGCTCCAAACAGTTTGCAAAGGAAATAATAGTTTTAGCGTAAACGCGTTTATTGGGAAAGAATAACGTTTTCTCCACTGTACCTAATAATGTCACCTGTCAACAGAATTATTTAGTTGTACAAGTTTGGTTGGACTGTATACTATGGAGAAGACGCTATTATTCCCCAATAAACTCGTTTAATGCTAAAACTATATTTGAATATAGTTTTCCATCGTAAACAGTTTGGAAACAGATCAGCCGCCGGATAACTAAATAGTAATGAGTTCAAAAGGTGCAAACTGAATGGGAAACTGTTTAGATCCCGACCAGAATGCTCCCCCAGGAGTCTACACCATTTGTTAGCTATTGTCTGTCCAAATACTTAGGGTTATTACAGTAAAAACCTTTTGCATTTCGCCTTAATGACCGTTATGTGTATTTGGCGCACAGTGATTATTTTGTAATTTCAATAACAATGCATTCACCAGCATCTTTGTACTGACAGTGTAGGCTGCAGTTTGGCCAGAACGCTGTTCAAACCGTCATTGTTATTGTTTATACTGGGCCCCGGAACAATCATAACTATAGCGGGCATTAACGGCGCGTGTGCACGTGAATCGCCTTGTTAATACACGTTAAAGTACTCGTTAATGCTCCCCCTGGGAACGGCTTTTTATGCAAGAATTTAGTCTAGTCCATACTGTAGGTTTGCCGTTTGACAATATTTCAAAATGATAAACAGCGGGGACCCTGATAAGAGGTCTGCTGCAGGAATCCTCTGATCAGGGTCTACATTTTTTGCATAGGACAAGTGTACTCTACACAGGTATGCTGTTTAGGACAAGTATACCTGTCACCAAGGTAAAGCACCCACTTACAACATCAGGGGTTGTGAGTTCGATCCCCTGCCGGACCAAGTCCTTCGGATGAGACTATAAACCGAGGTTTCATGTATGAGTGCTTTACACTTGGCATCTAAAAGAACCAGAGAACTTTTTCGATATTAAGAATAGGGCAACGTGCCCGGGTTCTCTGTGTCCGCTCCCCTCTCTCTGGGGCGTCCAATTAGCCCAAAGATGGCAGAAACAGATGTTAACAAACAAAACCAAAAACCAAACCTGTCACTAAGGTTCAATGGGTTAGTTGTGACTACTCTTTGAAAAGTGTCCATCTGTAAAGACAGGAGATATCTCATTGTAGGATACTACAGAAGCAAAAAACTCTTATAGAAGCTTCCTGTGTTAGTTTAATCCTGCATTACGCCTTAACCCAATAGATGCACCTTTTAGCGCCTTCAATTTATTCCTCCGCTGAAGAAAATAGTTCCAATTTATACAGTCATGAATATAAATCATAAGGAATATTTTATTCATTCTAGCAAGTGATAGCTTAAAGCAGATTGATTGTAAAGCAGAATGTGTCTAAGGCACATTCTGCTTTACTTTCAAGCTGCTTTAAGTGGTAAACTGTCTTCAAAAGTAAAAACTGGCTATTAGGTTAATCAACAGCCTATTTTATTAAATACAGCTTATTCATTTTGTTTTAGGCGGTACAGTAAAGTTCCGCTTAACGACCGGTCCGAAATTAAGACCGGTCCGAAATTACGACCACTTTTTAAAAGAACGGAATATATCCCTTCATAGTTTAATGGTCGTATGGTCCGTTATTAAGACCGGTCCGCTATTCCGTATTACGACCACTAATCCCAGAACAAAAGACCGATTAGTGTTGTTTTAGGGTCCAATATTAAGGGCAGGCGTTCACACTTCGCCGGTCGCGACAAAAGCCAGTTTGACACTTTTACGACAAACACCGATTACTTTACGGCAGAGGTCAAGGCCGATTAAACAATAGGGATGCTTCAACGAGGGAAATGTTTTGATAGCAGATAACTAAAAATAATGCGAAAGTATGATGAATACGGCACTTGTTTAATCTCTTGATTGCTCTATTGGTGCATGTATATTTCGTTTATCTCGCATTAGGCCAAATATAGTTACAGAAAAAACTGTTTGTAGCGCATACATCGGACTCGATGACAGAGGGAGAGATAATTGGGCTAATTAGTAAAATACTTACAAGCGTGTGATTTACTAATTAAAATGTTAATTTATCACTTTAGACTTTCATCTGATCCGCCCCAATCGAGTTTTATGTTTGATAAATTATTTTTTATTGGTTATCTCGAAAGATGATTTTTGTAAACAATGAAATAATTGATTGAACTTTGGATAATTAATAATATTAAACCCGACGAATTTCTTCATAAACATGTTGTGTGACAGATTAGATCCAGATCAGATATCAAACAATTTGGAATCTGTTCAGGATCTAAACTGTCCAAAATGATATTTCTTTGCCACTGAAACTCATAGACTATGTGCTAAGGCCCATCTTTATGTGCTAAGATTTTTTTATTGAAACATCGTTTTAATTCAGATCAGACATCAAGTAATTTGGAGTCTGGTCAGGATCCAAATTGAAATGCCACTTCTTATAGATTATAGTCTATGTGTTACACTGCTAATGCCCCTCTTTATGTGCTAACATTAATAATTTATTCAATTAATGAATCTTCATAACATTTTTATGACAGTTTTTAGTTTCTGTGTATATGTGTATTTTCAAAAATTAAATTATGGTTGTTTGAAATAGGCTTTTTTGTGCCGATCTATTCAAAATAGGTTCAATATACCTATCTATCTATATCTGACCAAAAAATCCTCATCGATATCAAGGGTCTCAATAATAAGACCGACTCGATATTAAGACCACTTTTTGACAGTACCACAGTTGGTCTTAATAGCGGAACTTTACTGTATATTGTTTTATTGTTTCAGAACATCAACACACACTTCTCCTCTACTTCAAGAGGCAACTTCTAGAACCTCTGCACTGTCCCCAACTATCAACTTTTTATGCACATCAGCATTGTCTGGGTTAAGGTTTATCAGTCTATTACTTGACTCTGCCAGTTCACTAATTGACACTCGCCCTAGCTGGCGTATATATTTGGCTACTGATTCTAGCTCCTCCATAGTTATGTATATGAATTTCCCTCGGTCATCCACAACACCTGTCAGCTTGCCATCTGTCTGCAGATCTTGTATACGATTTATACAATCCTAAAATACAAACAGAGAAAGGGAATTATAACAGAACACTGCATGGGTCCAACACTGGGTCCAAGGTTATAAAGAGTTTGAGGTCATTCTCAAGCATTTGATTGGTCAGATTTAAGTGTAGGCTCAAATCTAACCAATTAATTGCTAGAGAAAACCCTCAGACTCAACTCAAACTCTTTATAACCTTGGACCCAGGGCTCTGGAAACTAAATAGTAAACAAAAAAGTTCAACAGCTTTAATTTCCATGCCCTAATAGAGGCCAACTCCCCTTATTTTTGTCAAAAATCATCATTGCAATATTTGAGTGGTATTGAAAATTTAAATTACTAAAAGTTTAGCCCTTTACCCAATAGATCTAGCATGTTTCTAATTTTGAAGATAGGTGAGCACTTAAACCAGGATGACAGTAAAGCAGAATGCACAGTAAGGCCCATTCTGCTTTACTTTCAGTCTGCTTTAAGCTACCAATTTTCAGGAAAAATATATTCAAACAGAGGCTCGTCCTTTGAAAAAAGTCTGGCCCACTATGGCCTCTTTTACAGAAAATATGGTAACTTATACTTGATAGGGTATAATATAACGAACTACAAATATGTTTATAAAACAGTTACACTGATGCCCCGTTGTATGCTCGACCATAACTACAAATACTTTATGAAGTCCATAACTGACCTAAGTTTCAAAACCTTAACCTAGGACTAGGTCATAAACCTGTGATGCATATGCTGTATTCATTGAGAAGCATAAGCATGTGAAACTTACGTTACCCTTACTCTAGTGTTGAGTCCACAACTGACCTAAAAACTTTACCTTTGTTTGTACAGATATACCTAAGTATGCATGGATATGCAAGCAAGATAAACACTACAGTGATCCCTCTCTACAACAAAACCTGATGGGATACAAAGATTGTGTATGTTGTTCGGAGAGAGTTGTTATAAGGAGGGAAATTTAATACCCATAGATTGCTGAGTATGACTTAGCTTACATTTGCAAAACAGTTTGAATCCAGATCAGACACCGCTTAACCCTTTACCTCATAGCCTGTTTCTAGTTTTGAAGACAGGTGACCACTTAAAGCAGGTTGAAAGTAAAGCAGAATGTGCCTTAAGGCATATTCTGCTTTACTTTCAGCCTGCTTTAAGCTAAAATCTGCTAGGCTATATAAAACATTTGTATTGGTAATTGTTCATGAGGGTATGAACTGGAACTATTTTCTTCAGCGGAGGAATAAATTAAATACACTTAAAGTGGCTTATATGGGGGAAAGGGTTAAGATGACGTCTGATCTGGGCTCCAACTGTTTCTTCTGTCAAAATGTTGAAAACATAATTTTGAGAAAAACAGCAAATGACAATTTTTAGCTCTACAATATTTCAGCAGAGAAACCGTTAGAATTAGTTGTCTTGTTCGGGTAACAGCTGTTAGCATTGTTGTAAGGACAGAATCCTTGTTCCGAGGGTTGTTGTAGGGAGGGAGAAATGTTTATGCTTGAGACCAGTTAGTGGTTAGATATAATAAACCAAAGATATGAATGTGCCTGAAACACACTATTGTAGTGTTGTTACCATGTAACTGTCTATCAAATATGTAGCCCCGCCTACTAGCAGACTGATGCCTCTCAAATAGCAGGTTATTATTTATAGGGGTCAGTTCCCATTAGAGATCGGATACACAGAGTTTGATGTTAATATGTATAGAAATGTTGTTAGCTTCAGACATTAAATAGTTAGTACTGTAAAGAGTCTTTCTTATGCATCAACCCACTGACGCACAGATCTTACAACTGTGATGCATTTTAAGTGCATGTATCCTAATAAAACTCCTTTCCATAACCAGGGCTCCAGATAAGGGGAGTATTTCAAGAAACAAAATCTTTATTTCTGCATTAAACCCTATGGTGTCACTACTCATGAATCGTCTCTTCGAGACGATTCAAATGAGTAGTAACACCATAGGATTTGGTGCTGAAATGAGTGAGAAAACATTGAATTTGTTCAGTAAAATCTCTTATCTGGAGCCCTGCATAATAACTGTCATACATACCTGCGTTTTAATTTTAAAGTGAGCTGCCAAGTCTTCTAACATAACAACTTTCATATCCTGAAAAGCATAAACAATGTTTATAGTATTGCAGAAAGGTAATCACTTAACCCATTACCCCATAGCCAATTTCTAGTTTTGAAGATAAATGACCACTTAAAGCAGGCTGCAAGTAAAGCAGAATGTGCCTTAATGTGCATTCTGCTTTATTGTCATCCTGGTTTAAGTGCTCATATTCCTGACTATATAAAGTGGATCTATTTTCTTCAGTAGAGTAATAAATCAAAGGCATATTTATTGGTTAATGGGTTAAGAAACCATAAGAATTCAATACTCAAAAGAATTCATGGAAGAAAGGGTTAACCCATTACCTCATAGCCTATTTCTAGTTTTGATGATAGGTTACGTAAGATAGGTTATTACTAAAAGCAGGTTGAAAGTAAAGCAGAATGCGCCATAAGGCACATTCTGCTTTACTTTCAGCCTGCTTAAAGCTATCATTTGCAAGAAGATCGAACATATCTCTTATGAAACATATTTATTACAGTATAAATTGGAACTATTTTCTTCTGTGAAGGAATGAATTAGGGGCGTCAAAAGGCGTATTTATGGAAGAAAGGGTTAACTCATCCTTACTTACAGCTGTGTTTAAATGTCATGATATCTTCATACTATGAATTGCTATATTACACCGAAATAAACTTTTATTGTCTATACAGGCATTAAGCCAGATGTTACAACAGATATCCAGATAAGTTTATCCTAATGTGAGTGTCAATCAATAGTGAGTGTATATATGTCATCAATACCATTATAACTCTTTCCTCTATGGCCATGAGTGCAAAATTGTCTAAACATTACACATACAGCAGTTATGGTATTTCTGAGTTTAACCCCCCCCCCCCCCCCCCCCCCCCCCCCCCCCCCCATATAGAAGCGCCTTTTAGCGAATATGATTTATTACTCCGCTGAAGATAATAGTTCCAATTTAATCAGTCATGCATACATATTATAAAGAATGTTTTCCATATTCTAGCACATGATAGCTTAAAGCAGGCAGAAAGTAAAGCAGAATGCACCCTAAGGCACATTCTGCTTTACTTTCTGTCTGCTTTAAGTAGTCACCTATCTTCAATACAAGAAATAGGCTATCAGGTAATGAATTAAGGCAAGTGACTTATGTAGGAGCTTTCTGCTTTATTTTTTCATCTTGCTTTAAGCAACAACCTGTATTTGACTATTTCTGCTTTACTTTCAGTCTGCTTTAAGGTACCATCTGCTAGCATATACAATATAGGAAATATTCCTAATGGTGCATATTCATGACTATAAAGATGATATATTTATTTCGTTGAGGCTTACATTAACCTATTACCCCATAGCCTATTTCTAGATTTGAAAACAAGTTCCTACTTAAAGCAGGTTGATAGTAAAGCAGAATGTGCCTAAGGGCGCATTCTGCTTTAGTTTCAGCCTGCTTTAAGCAAAAATCTGCTTGTCTAGAATATAGAAAATACTTCTTATGGTACATATTCATATTTGTGTAAAACCAAACTATTTTCCTCAATGGACGATTAATTTAGAGGCGTAAAAAGGTTAATTGGTATCACCACAAAGTGGATCATTGTTTGAGTTTATTTACGTGTGTATCACAACATGGAAGAGGCATCATATGATTCTCAGGTGGGAAAGTGTTGTAAAATCATCTAAAGGTACTTATATGTAGCAAACGTTTAAACTTGGTCAGCCATTTTCAAGCACCACACCCTTCATCCTAGAGTGCATGAAGCTGTTTTCAACATCAAACCATAATTCTTAGACTGAATCACCAGTCTCAAACAGTATGGATTTTGATCCAAGTGTTTTTTGCAATTCATCAACACTTTCAACTTCAGCGATGAGTATAATTTACATTAAAGAACAGTGTACCTGTGAAGAGTACACTTGTCCTATGCAGTATGCATACAGTGTAGATGCTGATCAGAGGGCTCATATAGGATATCTCTATTCAGGGCATGCACTGTTTGTCATCATGCTACGTATTGTAAAAAATATCCCTAAATAGTCAAAAATGGTCTACACTATCAGATCTGTCCATTTGAACTTTCAGGGATGAAGGAGTTTAAACATGTGTCATATTCAGTAAATCCTCTCTATTACAAACCACTATAAATGTACTTGTCTTATCTGGAGATTTGTAAAATCTCTTATGTCACAGATGTTTAACCCATTACCCCATAGCGTGTTCCTAGTTTTGAAAATAGGTGACCACTTAAAGCAAGTTGAAAGTAAAGCAGAATGCGCCTTAAGGCGCATTCTGCTTTACTTTCAGCCTGCTCTAAGCTATCATTTGCTAGGATATCGAAAAAGTTTCTTTCCATACATGTTCATGACTGTATAAATTGGAACTATTTTCTTCATGTAGGCATTAATTAAATGCGCTAAAAGGTGCTTCTATGTGGGAAAGGGTTAATACATACCTTGATGTAGTTAATGAACTCTTGAAGTAGAGACTGCGACTGAAATATTAATTGACAAACATCGCTTTATGTTTCAATCTTGATGGTGAACACATGTTATAATTACAATCTCAAACAATCTTACTAAAGCACAGGTGGTACTTAATGACTGATATGTGGAAATTGTACATGAATTGTACGAAGTTGTACATGTATATAGCCGTGGCAATGTTCCTAGAACTCTGACAAGGCTCCAAGGTATGCTCAAATTTTACCAATCAAATGTTTGAGAATAATATTAGACTCAACCCAGACGCTTTGAAACCTAGGGACCCATGGTCCCATGGAAATAGCCAGATCAGACTCAAACTTATTTGCCACTCAGATTTTGATAATCAAACTTATTTTCAAGAAACTGTCATTTTTCTACATTTTATTTCATTGTGTTTGCATTAATTATCGTTTAACCCATTACCCCATAGCCTGTTTCTATAGCAGATACATGTAGTAGCTTAAAGCAGAAGGAAAGTAAAGCAGAATGCCCCTTGACCCTTTACCTGATAGTCTATTTATAAGATTGAAGATATGTGACTTCTTAAAGCAGGTTGACAGTAAGGCAGAATGGGCCTCAAGTCGCATTCTGCTTTACTTTCAGCCTGCTTTAAGCTATCATGTGCGTGAATATAGAAAATATTCCCTATAATATATATTCATGACTGATTAAATTAGAACTATTTTCTTCAGCGGAGGAATAAATCATATTCGCTAAAAGGCGCTTCTATGGCTAAAAGGTTAATGCGCATTCTGCTTCAAATGCAACCTGCTTTAAGTGATCACCTATCTTCAAAACTAGAGACAGGCTATGGGGTAATGGGTTAAACTGCGAACAACATTTTCCTAACTGCAACCCTGGATTAACTGTTTCAAAGAGTGTATCATCTGAAAACTTGAATCACTAAAACCAGACTTCTCTGAAAAGCCAGCAAGTTTCTTGTCCAAAACGCTTGTTTTCTTAAGGCACCAGGAATCATTCAACAAAAAGGTATAGCTTGAACTGCTTAACGCAGTAATATAGGAATGCAGAAAGCTCCTTTATACACTACAACTGTTCTGCATCAAGCAACAGCATATCTTAAATGAATGATCATTCATATTCATTTAACCCATTACCCCATAAATATGCCTTTTTATGCCTTTACTTTATTTGTTTAGTTACTAAAGTTCCACTATATATACAGTCATTAATATATACCTAAACAATATTTTCTACATGGTAGATTAGATTAAAGCAGGCTAACGGTAAAGCAGAATGCGCCTTAACTCATTCCGGAAAAAATACACATGTCTATACCTCTAAATTATTCCTCCATCGAAGAAAATACATGTAGTTCCATTTCAAACAGTCATGAATGTGTATCATGAGAAATATTTTCATTATTCTAGAAGATGGTAACTTAAAGTAGGCTGAAAGTTAAGTTCTGTACGATCAATACTTACATCGAGGTCCACGGTTTCCTCCATGCCTTCTTCATCCACTGAGAACATCTCCTTCAATTTCAGGTACTCTTCATGTTCCTTCTTCTCCTGCTCTTCCTTTCGAAGTTTCTCCTCTTCTTCCTGCAAGACAAACAGTGCAGTGATAATTTTACCTGTGCATCCCGAGTCCTATACTCATTAAATTTGCCAGGGACTCATTATTTGAAAAGTTGTGAGTACCATGGACCCATAGTTTGTTTTGGGCCTTTATTAACCCATAACTCCATATTACACAAGTGTATACCTTTAATATTCTTCCACTGAAGAGAATAGTTCCACTTATATAATATGCAACATCAGAAATACTTTCTATTTCCTATCAGATAGTAGCTTAAAGCAGGTTGAAAGTAAAGCAGAATGTGCCTTAAGGCACATTCTGCTTTACTTACAACCTGTTTTAAGTTATTGCCTGTCTTCAAAAATAGAAATAAGTTGTGGGATATTGGGCTAATTTTTCACCTCAATGACTCAATATTAGTCTCAAGGTCTCAATTGTTTTACAGAATGTGCATCCTGAGGACGCATTCATCTAATTTCTAAAATTATCACTGACAGTATATAAATTGTGTTTATTATAACGTGTGTACCCAAGGCTCCAGATAAGAGGTAGTAAACTGCAGAAATCAAACATTTTCTCACTTATTATAGCAATAAATCATATGGTGTTACTACTCATTAGAATTGTCTCTTTGAGACCATTCTAATGAGTGGTGACACCATAGGGTTTAAAACAGAAATAAAGATTTTAATTTTTGAAATACTCCCCTTAACTGGAACCCTGGTTTACGATAGGTGAATGCTTAAAGCATGGTAATAGTAAAACAGAAAGCTCCAATAGGAGCTTTCTGTTTAACTGTCACCTTGCTTTAAGCTGTCAAAAAGCCAGAGAGCCAATGTTCACCTTAAAGCTATATACAACAGACCTGTAAGAGGCAGAAACATATAAGCCACAATTCGCAGAGATTGAATCTGATGCTTGGTCTGAAACTGTTTCAAACCAGCTGATGTTTTTTTCAACTATAGAAGAATGGTGGCAATCCTATTTTGAGGGGATAGTATAATGTAGTGCAATGACAGAAATATGCTTAAGATAGGTCACTGCTAAAAGCAGGCTGAAAGTAAAGACTTTTCTATTTCACTTTCAGTCTTCAATCATCACTATGCTGCAGTCTCCAATAAAGCCAGAGTAAAGTTCCATATCATTCATCTACCAGAAGAAAATGTTAAAGGAAAACTGCAAAAGGTACATCCCCTGATTAACAACAATGTTCGAAATCAATGTTGGATCTTAGCCTACACCAATTCAATTAACAAATTTCAGTGACCCCCTTTTTAAACTAGGAAATCAAATTAAACAAGAACTAACCCGAATGGCTTCCTCAGCTTTGAGTCTTTCTTCTTCCTTCTTTCTCTGAGCATCTAATTTCTTCTCTCTTTCTTTCTTTTCTTCTCTATCTTGAAGTTCAATCTGAAATGAAAATGTTATTTATAAAAACTGTTTTCAAGAATTGTTAATGAACCCTTTCCCCTATAGAAGCATATTAAGTAAATTTACTTGTCTAATTTAGCAAACAGTGCAGGCCCTGATCAGAGGGCTCCTATAGGAGCCCTCTGATCAGGGTATACAATGTTTGCAAGTGTAATGAGTATATTTTAAAATGGATCCATGGTTTTGAAAGAGTTAAGGGGTCATAGGAAACCTTTTCTGCATCCCATTCAACCCTTGTGATGAGTATGTGCACCACTTTACAACACATGTATCTATAGGGAGTACACTTATCCATTGCAAATAGTGTTGACACTTCCTGGGTGTTTTTACACCAATTTTACACTGCATTATGTATTTAAGATTATAAACACATCTTTTATTGAGTGGTCTCTTTACCCAATAGCCTGTTTCTAATTTCAAAGACAGATGACTATTTAAAGCAGTTTAAAAGAAAGGCAGAATGCACCTTATGGCACATTCTGCTTCACTTTCAGCCTGCTTTAAGCTACAATCTGCTAGGATATAGAAAATATCTTAATGATACACATTCATGACTATATAAACTGAAACTATCTTCTTGAGTGGAGGCAGGGCTCCAGATAAGAGTAGTTTTTCAAAATCTAAAACCTTTATTTCTGCATTAAACCTTATGGTGTCACTACTCATCAGAATCGTCTCTTCGAGACGATTCTAATGAGTAGTGACACCATAAGGTTTGGTGCTGAAATGAGTGAGAAAATGTTGAATTTGTTCAGAAAACTACCCCTTATCTGGAGCCCTGGGAGGAATAAATTCAAGGTGTAAAATGGTGTATTTATGGGGAAATCAGGCATCATCTTTTGGCATTATGACTGTACAGTCGAAATTCAATACATCATACTCGGTTATGTCAAACATACCGTAGTTCAAAGTTTAAACGTGGCTAAGCCACGTTTTAACTTTGAACTACTGTATGTTCGACTTAACCGAACATGAAATAATGTATCGAAATATCGGTTAGTTTGAGTTAAGCGAGTTCGAGATATCGAAGTTCGACTGTAGTTGTATGTTTGCTCTCACTTCTCGTTGCCGTTTTTTCTCTGCCTTGTCCTGAAGTTTCCTCATCTTCTTGGCCCCGATTTTCTCGTTTGAGCCAAAGTCATCAAACATTCCCTCTTCTCCCTCTTGGTCTGATGGAATGGCAGCTTCCTCCTCATCTAAAAGCAAGAAATGCAATCTACTAGATCTAATCTGAGGCCCGTATTACGAAACATTGTCCGACAAAAACAGTCAAAAGTACAAATTTTAAACAGAACAGAACATATTTTATTTTTGACTCATACAAACAGTATCTCGTCAATACAAAATAAATAATATTCACAATTGTCACGTAATCCATTAATGGATAAGAAAACAATTAGATCTTCGTATCAGTATACATACAGTATGTGATTATTTTAATTGGAGATAAACTTTATTAATCGCTTTTGTAACACTAAAACACATATTATTTCTGATTTCTCCATCAAACCTTGTCTTGTGACATCTCTTTTGATTTGTCTTTTCAAGACATTTAAAAAGACATGCCACATAACATGATTAGACAGAGAAAGAAATAATTATTGAAAATTTTATAATCTGACTTACAACAATATTTGTTGTACCACATTTCATTAGACGAGCCGAAGTGCTCTATATGAAGGGTCTACCATCTTAACCTACGTTGTTAACAAACTCATTTTAATTAGAGCTCCAGATGAGGGTATTTGAAACGTTAAAATCCTTATGCCTCGAACAAACTCTATGATTCTGGTGAAATTAGGAAACTCTATGATGAACCATCACTTTGCAAAGGGTTTGTGGGTGGCATAACAGAGAAAAGGCTGGAAAAAGTGGTTATTGCATTCTTATTTAACCCATTACCCAAATAAATACCCCTTTTTATGCCTTTAATCTATTGAATGAATGAATGAATGAATGAAATGAATGACTTTATTTAACGAGGATAGCCCATTTAGTCTAATGACTAATCCTCCATGAGGCCCTCCATTAAAGTATTACATCCATAGATTTTCTATAGTTTTAACCCTTATCCTGCTATAATATCGACTCCTTTGAAATTGTCGTTTACAAATTTCTTAACATTCAGAATTATGCAATTTTTAATTATAGACAAGAGCCGCATGCGGCCCTAGATCGCTCACCTGAGGACTATTGTGTTATATATTACTCAATGCAAAATGAAGTTTGTCATTGCATGTATGTGGACTGTTGCAGGAAGAAGTAATTCGGAATCTGTTTGTCATTATTACTATTTGAGCAAAAGGGGAAAATATGGCAATGATATAAATAGTGCTAATAAAGGGTCACTTAAACAATATTCATTCAAAATATTATTGAATTCAGACAATGGTTTCAGAAAAGCAATTGTTTTAAAAAACAAGAGGGCCTGAAGGCCCTGATATCGCTCACCATTTGTTATGAAGCCCAATAGCTTTACCTTTGAATTTCACCCGTTTTATTCTAAATCCTTTCAAGTTTGTCGACCTACTGTAGTATAGTAGAGTACATAAAAGGCAAATAACTAGAGCCTAAACAATACTGATCGAAATGAAGCCTTTTTCTAGCATTTCAAAGTATATCAAGGGCAGGTAACTATTGCCACAATGATTACATTTCCACAATAAGTGCACTCCTTCAAGAACGTATAGCTACATCCTTTGTGTACAAGTATAATCAAAATCCATTGAAAACTGTGGTTGCAAGAGTGTAAAGGCTGTATTTTCAGCAATTCAAAGGTAGATAACTCTTGACCTATTGATCCGATTACAATCATAATTAAACTCATCTGAAGTCTTATGGTAATATACAATCTGAGTAAGTTTAAGAAAGATTGGATAAAATTTGTGGCCTCTAGAGTGTAAATATCGTTAAATATGGAATTTTCAGCAATTCAAAGGTAGATAACTATCGACCTATAAATCTGATTTCAACCATAATCAAACTCATCTGAACTCTTATAGTCATATACAATCGGAGCAAGTTTGAGATGTTTTGGATAAAAATTGCGAACTATAGAACGTAAACACTGTTAAATATGGCATTTTCGGCAATTCAAAGGTAGATAACTCTTGATCTATTTGTCCGAATTCATCCAAAATCAAATTTATCCGAACTCTTATCATCATATACAATCTGGGCAAGTTTTAGAAAGATTGGATAAATACTTTGGCCTCTAGAGTGCAAACCCCGTTAAATATGGCATTTTCAGCAATTCAAAGGTAGATAACTCTTGATCAATTTACCTTTTCATCCAAAATTGAACTCTTCCGAACTCTTATGGTAATATACAATCTGGACAAGTTTTAGAAAGATTGGATAAATACTGTGGCCTCTAGAGTGTAAACACTGTTAAATATGGCATTTTCAGCAATTCAAAGGTAGATAACTCATGACCTATTTGTCTGATTTCAACCTTAATTGAACTCATCTGAGCTCTTATGGCAATATACCATCTGAGCAAGTTTGAGAAAGATTGGATTAATATTGTGGCCTCTAGAGTGTAAACACTAAAATTGTTGACAACGGACGACGGACATTCAAGGATTGCAAAAGCTCACCCTGAGCTAGTTCAGGTGAGCTAAAAATCCATTATATTTTTATAAGTCTATGTAAAACTGATAAGCCCCGGGGCAGGGCCATTTTTGACCATGGGGACATGATTTGAACAATTTTGGTAGAGGACCATAAGGCAAAGCTAGATGCCAAATATAAAAGGTCTGGGGCTTACGGTTTCAGAGAAGAATATTTTTTTAAGGTTTTCCTATATAAGTCTATGTAAAACTGATAAGCCCCGTAGCAGGGCCATTTTTGACCCTGGGGTCATGATTTGAACAATTTTTGTAGAGGACCACAAAGCACTGGCGGCCATGTTTTTTGACGGATCAAAATTCTTTGAACAATTTTGAAAGTATATTAATTGAGAAACATTTTGGTGAAAACCAAATTGAAATCGGACCAGTCGTTCTTGAGAAGAAGATCTTTTAAAATATTGTGCATGGTTGCCATGGCGACAAGACCGATTGCCCCACCCACTTTTTTTTAACAATTTTTAAAGCTCACAACTACAGTATTTATTTGACCAAGTTTGGTTAAAATTGGGCCATTGGTTTAATAGAAGAAGTTGTTTGAAAGAAATTGTGAACGGACGACACCGACAGTGAGTCACACCAACACCAACCGATCACAATAGCTCACCATGAGCACTTTGTGCTCAGGTGGGCTAAAAACCAAAAAACGAGTGTCAAACAGTTTGTATCAAGATGAAACGCTGGATCTGAACCGTTGGCAAATTGTAATAAAATCGGGATTAGCAGGTAAAGGGTTAAATATGTACAGACGAAATCAGCTCAATAGCAGATTAAAGAAACATATGCTTTTAAAATACTCAAATATTATAAACCCTACATGACGCAGTGAGAGATTTCCACAGCAGAAGAATCATCGAGATATCCAACACTTAAACAGATATTCCAGGGCAGGCTAGAAACCCCTGAAAACAGCAAAAGCGAAATATATCTAGATCCAGAATGAAAATTAAATACTCAGTCTAAATCTATTACAAACCGAGTTCGAGTGTATAATTATATAGAAGTTAAAACGCCATTTATTGTAAAGGTAAAAGGTAAAGGTGATAGGTTTGTCAAGTCTGAAATTTATATGTCATATTCTTCCAACTTTTACAATTACCTCCCTGTTCATCGAGTCACAAGTTGGCCATTTACATACGGTGCTACTGGCAGCCATGACACATTGACTTGTTTCCCTCTCAGGTACCTATTTAAATCACCTGGGTGAAGTGGAGCAATGTAGGGTTAATTTTTTGCTCAGAAAAATTTCAGTGATCCTGACAGGGCTCGAACCAGGAACCTCTCGCTTCCTAGTCGAGCGTCCTTACCACTGGACCACAGACACCTACCTGGACCACCGACACCTACCTTTGTGGCACAACGGGAACCAGACTAAGCCAAGCATGCGATATATTTGTACACAATCATGACATCACATAATCGTAGTTATATGACGTCATAATGATGACGCTATGGAATGTAGAAATTTCCCACGGTCGTATGTAGAAATAGTTTGAAATACAGTAACACATCTGAAAACCGGACACAAACACCAGCGGTTCCCCGACAGGCTGACGCCCAGAGCAGCACGATGGTATTACAGAAATCTCATATAAGAGCTCTCTGCAACACCATCATAACGCACAGCGCAATAGTTCTTCCTTAATTCCCTCTTTCACCACAAAGGTGTCCAGATTTCAGACGTTTAACTGTAATATATATCAATACATGTTCGAGCTCCAAATAAGACAAGACGACAGACCACTTTTTAAGTTTTTATGCAAACAGCTCACCAACACATCAGACCCTGAGTGTCTCAGCACTTGCTGTAGTTATATTGAGCACCATTTTTTTAACACATATTCATGATCATCTACAGAAGAATAAAGTTCCAATACAGTCATGAGCACCATAAAGGCAATAGCTTAAAGCAGGCGGAAACTAAAGCAGAATTTGCCTTAAAGAAACTCGAAACAATAATAAGGAAACTATTTAGCCTACTGAGCAACCAGACTATTTATATATCTCATAATCTGTGATCGATTTAAAGTACTTCAGTGTGTAGCTATGGAGAGTACATAATTCGGCTCTAGTTTATGCTTGAGCCTGTTATCAATTTCTATTGCCTCTTTCGATGCCCATGGTAAAAAACACCTATGCCAATCTGCTTTACTTTTATCCTGCTTTAAGCTACCTGGTGCATATGCATTGTACTCATCGTATAAAATGGAACTATATTTTCAAGTGGAGGAATGAATTAATTTCGTAACACTTAAACAGGGTGTATTTTAGTTAAGCTGTGTGTACCTATCACTACATGATTACCTGAGTCTCCAGCTGCCATCTGCATTCTACTCCTGTTAGGTCGTCTTCTAACATGTCTACCTGGTGGGGCGTTGTCTCTCGCTCTCGGTCCTACAGCCTGCGCCTCTCTCTGTGCATTGTCACTTGGTTTCTCTACAAAATGAAAATAACAATCAGGGCTCCAGATAAGATTTTACAAGTTTGAGGCCGTGTGTATTGTGTGATTCATCTTCAATTTGGATAAATAAGGTATCGTTGAAAAAAAAATGTCTTGACTGTAAAATAATTCAGGGCACGACAAATTTCATGAAAAGCTGGTTGCCCACAGGGCAACCAAAATTATTTTCTGGTTGCCCTGAATTTATCACACAAAAGATGTCCCAAATTAACCCGTTTAATTCAAACCCTTCATAGATGTACCAGATTAACCTTTTTAATTAAAACCCTTAATTCACAGCTTTTAGAATACTCAAAAGGAAATATGCAACACCTCTCCCTGGATCTCATCAGGCAGGTGAAATTATTAGCATTGGATAATACATAGACATAGATAATACAGATCATCATCTCCTGATACTGATAGGCTGTCACATTTTTTTTGGTTTATATTATTCATGTTTTTTCATTCTTAAATTTGAAATTTAGTTACTATTTCTTAACATCTCTATATATCTATCACACCTTTTCTTTCAACAGCTGTAGCAACTTAGCATTGCAATTTTAAAAATCTATCTCAGTCTCACCCTTCAAATTTATTAATTGACAGTATCAGGGGATTTCATAGGAGAACTAAGATGTAAGTTTTCTGTGTTCTTACATCCCGCACGGGGGCAGGGGCTCATGGTTTATTCATATCCACATTTTCTGGAAGTGACTTTCAGTTTGACTGAAGTAACTACACTTAAAAAACAAAATAAAAGTTCACGTTTTTCTGCCCATATTATTACACTCTCGAGTGATCGGATCCGTTTTTTTATCATTATTATTTGCTTTCCGAAAATTCACCAAACAAGTTTTTTACTTTACAAACTTCGAGGAAGACAACCCAAGTCCAACATTTCATTTGCGAACAAAACTATGTTAAAGTCCATAACTACTGCACCTACCTTTGAAAGTTATTATTAAGACTTGAAAATCGCTGGTAAAACATATTTATTGCCAGCACAATGTTTAATCTTATTGTAACAGTGTTTCATTGTACTTTCATTTTTATAGGAAAATCCTATATTCATCTAGTCAGGTTCCCGGATGTTTGATTATTTCGGAGTTAATAGGAGACAGGGAACCAGACTAATATTCATCTTTCATATCATTCGGAGCTCCCCAGGTGTTATCCATAGATATCTTAAATCTATGGTGTTATCGCTGAATTTAATGACTGGTTCACAAAAAGTTAACTAAGTGTACCAGTCTGTGTTTATAAAATTCTTCTGCGATAAATTTAGAAGTATGCCGAATGTATCCACGAGATTGTTTACACAAAATGACAAGCTCAGCATGGTGTTTGATCAAGCGTGAACTGCTAATTGGGGTGTGTTATCGCTAATCCACAAGAATCCTTTGTAACTGTTCTACCCTACAGACAAAGATAAGTGTCCACAGGGGTCTTAATTAATCGGCAAATTTGTTGCACACTTTCAATTTTTATGGCTTTAGTCCGATACTTCAGTCCATGTAGATGCAGTACCGCTAGACAGTAGTAGACACAAGGTCTTACTGTTACGAAATGCAACTAGTAGATGACTCGCACGGCATTATTCTGACATATTGAAATTTTCCAAAAGTGAAATAATCCGGGCATCTTAAAATGGAATTAAAGGGTTGCCCGCCGGGCAGCAGTTTGAAAAATATGGTTGCCCAAGCAAAACATTTGGTTGCCCGCCGGGCTCCGAGCACAGGATTTGTCGTGCCCTGATTTAAATATTGCAAAGTTCTTGATGATAAACCCTTTTATTGTGTAGCACCGACGTGTAGTTGGCGATATGTGTTTAGATACCGTTAGTGCCCTTTTCTTTTCTTTATAAACCTGTATAGCTCAGTGGTAGAGCGTCTGCTTGCAGTGTGGAAGGTTGCGGGTTCAATCCCTGGCTTGGTCAAACCAAAGACTTGAAAATTGGTAGTAATGGCTTCCCTCCTTGGTGCTCAGGAAACCGAGTTAGCATTACCAATGTGACGGAAATGGACGGTATATAAACACTTCTACAGTCTGACTGTGGAAGCCGGCTTTTATAGCCAGATTGTCTAAGCCTTTGTCTCGGTTGCGAAGTTAAGCAACGTCCTGTGCGGTTAGTACCTGGATGGGTGACCGGCAGGGATTACAGTCGGCCCGGTACACGTTACAAATTTGGTGGCAGCGGTGGGATATGGGATGACATCACCGTCATCCCCGGATCCATGTCGCATTGTCTCTGCAATTAGGACTGCCATGTGAGCAGGGTGATTTCGGGGCGAAGTCAAGAGAAAAGGGGGAGAAATGTGACGGAAATGGACGGTATATAAACACTTCTAAAGTCTGACTGTGGAAGCCGGCTTTTATAGCCAGATTGTCTAAGCGTTTGTCTCGGTTGCGAAGTTAAGCAACGTCCTGTGCGGTTAGTACCTGGATGGGTGATCGGCAGGGATTACAGTCGGCCCGGTACACGTTACAAATTTGGTGGCAGAGGTGGGATATGGGATGACATCACCATCATCCCCAGATCCATGTCGCATTGTCTCTGCCCTTAGGACTGCCATGTGAGCAGGGTGATTTCGGGGCGAAGTCAAGAGAAAAGGGGGAGAAATGTGACGGAAATGGACGGTATATAAACACTTCTACAGTCTGACTGTGGAAGCCGGCTTTTATAGCCAGATTGTCTAAGCGTTTGTCTCGGTTGCGAAGTTAAGCAACGTCCTGTGCGGTTAGTACCTGGATGGGTGACCGGCAGGGATTACAGTCGGCCCGGTACACGTTACAAATTTGGTGGCAGCGGTGGGATATGGGATGACATCACCATCATCCCCGGATCCATGTCGCATTGTCTCTGCAATTAGGACTGCCATGTGAGCAGGGTGATTTCGGGGCGAAGTCAAGAGAAAAGGGGGAGAAATGTGACGGAAATGGACGGTATATAAACACTTCTACAGTCTGACTGTGGAAGCCGGCTTTTATAGCCAGATTGTCTAAGCGTTTGTCTCGGTTGCGAAGTTAAGCGACGTCCTGTGCGGTTAGTACCTGGATGGGTGACCGGCAGGGATTACAGTCGGCCCGGTACACGTTACAAATTTGGTGGCAGCGGTGGGATATGGGATGACATCACCATCATCCCCGGATCCATGTCGCATTGTCTCTGCCCTTAGGACTGCCATGTGAGCAGGGTGATTTCGGGGCGAAGTCAAGAGAAAAGGGGGAGAAATGTGACGGAAATGGACGGTATATAAACACTTCTACAGTCTGACTGTGGAAGCCGGCTTTTATAGCCAGATTGTCTAAGCGTTTGTCTCGGTTGCGAAGTTAAGCAACGTCCTGTGCGGTTAGTACCTGGATGGGTGACCGGCAGGGATTACCGTCGGCCCGGTACACGTTACACCATTACGACTGGTTCGTTGGTGTTAAGATAAAGTGACCGGCCGGGTAGGCGGGTACAGTCCTAATGGTTCACCTAAAAAAGTGCCCCTTCTCATAATCATCAGAATTGATGGCGTAGAAGTAAAAAAAATAGATAGATAGGTACTAAGATAGATCACAGAACAAGCCGATTCTGATTGACCATATGTTTTGACAGAAAATGACGGATATTACCAATGACTGCCATGTGTCACCAGTTAACAAACTTGTATCTTACTCTTTTCTTTGCCTCCACAGAAAATGCTAATTATTAGCATAGTAACCACAACCACCGCAACTGAAACGAGATAAATTGTTCCTTGATCAACTGCCATGTTGACAATTTTGGCAAATGATTTCACAAGCGGAAACTCTGTTATCTTAGTGATCACCGGCTTTATTCGTTTCATATGTTGCAGGGTACCACCCCAGGCTGAAAGCTCTCCAGTCGCTAAAATGAACGTTTTATCGCCCTCTTCCCGAACGTACTAACTAAATTCGGCGCATACACAATAACTCACTGATTAGTTGAGGAGATTGGAAACCAGCTGGTGTGATGACAAATACAGTTGTAAGTGCGTGATTGATGAAATATGCTTTTTGATTAAAAACGTGTTTCTGTATGGTAAAAAATAAAAGAAATTGACCCTTTTTTGTCAACAATCACTTCTAATGTCTGTGTTACTCAACGTCACTATTTACATTATTCAATACTCTCTCTCTATACTCCCGAACAATCAATACTGACATGGAGAAATGACAAATTTGTCATTTCTCCATGATACCATGGAGGAAGTATACTTCCTCCATGATGATACTGATTATGACTGGGAGACGCTGTCAGGGTAGGACACTATTAGTCAGTCTATTAGGTGCAAAGTTAAAAGATCATAGATCAAAAATAAGGTGAAAGAAAGTGCAAAATTAGATAAGATTATTTAAAAATAAAAACATGTAGTTCTACTCAATCCATCTAAGAGATGCCCTGCGTGTGCTAGTGAAAGTGCAAAACCTAACACCCTAAAAACGACTTAAGTAGCCTACATTATGTACAAGGTTTTGTTCTAGTATAAAATATAGCTGATCACTTAAAACAGGTTGGAAGTAAAACAGAAGGCGCATTAATTAAGGCGCATTCTGCTTTAACTTCAACCTGCTTTACCTTCCACTTCTACGTGGTTACTCCCTACTATCAATTGCTGATTATTACAGGGAGGTCGGGGACAGTGTTAAAAGAATAATAATAAAAAGCGACTGCTTTTTCCTAGTATCATTAACAGTGCAAAACAGTGCAGTAAACAGACAATTTAAAAAACAGTTAAAACAGGTTAAGTGATTAGGGCTTGAAAGAGCAGAGCTAGCAATGAAGCCCGAGAGGCTGTCACTGACATTGATGTTAAAAGGGAGCTGGTTTCAAAGGCGTAAAAAGTCATATTCATGGTGTAATGGGTAAAAATAATGAATGGTTGGAAACTGGACCAACGTTTTTGTCCGGTTTAGAGAGAATTCCGGTATTTAGAGGTTCCGGTTTAGAGGGATTTCAGTGTATTTCAAATCTAAAACTCCAAATTATTATGTCAAATAACCTTTTTTGTCCATTTTCAAGAATAGCTCCATGCTGGAGTTCCTTGATTTGACCGACACAGATCTGAGTCAGTTAGAGCGCGGAATTATAATTCCGTGGTTATAGTCAGGTGGTATATATGGGCGCATGTGTGTGTTTTCATTTATTAAACACCTACTTGACAAACTGTGTTTGAAAAAATTATTATCAGGATGGAAAAAATAATGATTTAACTGCCCCTATTGCATTCCCATTGCAACAATTTTAGACATTTAGTCACCTATTTCCCCACCTAGGACTCGTTTCATAAAACTTCGTACGACAAATATTGTCGTAAGTCAGATGATAAAAGTCTCAATAATTATTTATTTCTCCATCTAATCGTGTATCTGATCTGATCTGATCTGAATATAGTACGTCGTAAAATCCTATAAAGGCTTTTACACGACGGATGTGAAGAGAAGCCATTTTATTGGCGATGATCTCGTAGGGCTGTCTTAAAAGCCTCTACGGAATCAGCATGCACTGTGCTGTCTGGCAGTTTGTTCCACTGCATCATAGTGTCTACAAAGAAGGAATGTCTGTACTGTGGTGTTTTGCTATTTGGGACTGTGAGTCCTCTTGTGTTGTTGCATACCTAGTTTTCAATTATATTATTCGTACTGTAATCTTTAAATTTAGTAGCTTTAATGTTTCTTCTTGGTTTTGCCGGTTTGGTAAATGTTTGTGTTGGTAGAGCTGGTACTAGACCTTCTACTACCTTGTACATGAGTATTAAACGAAGGCTTAGTCTCCTGTCTTCAAGGGTCTCTAGTTCCAGCCGTTCTCTCATTTTGGTGATAGCCCCTGTCTCTCTGTCTTTGTAGTTCTTTGTTATAAATCTGATTGCTCGGTTTTGAATTTTTTCTAGTTTGTCGATGTCCCCTTTGAGGTAAGGATTCCAGATTGTTGCTCCATACTCCATTATTGATCGTACTACTGAAATGTATGCTGTTTTTCTGCATTTTTCGGGTACGTTTCTAAGGTTTCTTCTAAGGAATCCAAGTGTGTAATTAGCTTTCTTACATACATTGTTTATGTGCACATTCCATTTGAGGTCTTTGGATATCTGTATCCCTAGATACGGATTATCTTGTACCTCTTGTAGAAAGTGGTTATTAAGTTGATAGAATTTGGTTATCTTTTTGTTTATGGAGAGTATGTAGCATTTCTTTGTATTGAATCTCATGCCCCATTTGCGTGCTCATGTTTCTAAGCTATTTAGGTCTGTCTGTAGTTTTTCTTGGTCTGTACTACTTTTGATTATCCGGTACAGTAGGCAGTCATCTGCAAACAGTCTAACAGATGATTTCACACAGTCTGGGAGGTCATTTATGTGACAAAGGAACAGGATTGGGCCAAGAATAGTTCCTTGGGGGACTCCGGAGTCCACTGATGTTTCACCCGACTGATCCCCTTCCACAATGGTTCGCATTTTACGAGTGGTCAGGAAATTGGTCAGCCAGGTATGAATACTTCCTTGGACTCCGTATTGTCGTAATTTATAAAGTAGTTTGTCGTGAGGTACGGTGTCAAAGGCCTTAGAGAAATCTAATATTGCGACGTCTGTCTGGTTCCCCTTGTCATGTTCTTGGAGGAAGTCATTTAGTGTAGTTAGGAGTTGTGTCTCACAGGAGTAGCCTGTTCGGAATCCATGGTTCAGGTTTGTAAGGATTTTGTTGTTTTCGAGGTGTATCATTAGGTGTCTGCATATTATGTGTTCTAAAATTTTACAAATAACTGATGTTAATGACACTGGTCTGTAATTTTCAGCAAGATGCTTATCTCCTTTTTTGAAGATACTGGAGACATTTGCTGCTCTCCAGTCACTTGGGAGCTCACCTGTATCTAGTGAAGCCTGTATAATGATTTTTAGGATTGGAGCTAGGTGGACTGCACGTTCTTTTAGGATACGATTTGGTATGTTGTCAGGACCTGAAGCTTTAGACGGGTTAACTTTTTCTAGTAATTTTTGTAAATCGTTTTGATCAATTTGGATCGGTTTTACTGTGTCTTTTGATTTCGTTTCCATGTATGGTAGTTGTTGGTTTGTGTTTTTTGTGAATACGGACTTAAATTGTTTCAGAAGGATTTCTGCCTTACCTTTACTATCTGATACCAGTGATGTCCCTTCTTTTAGAGGAGCAATGCCCCCTGCATCTTGCTTTTTAGATTTTACATATTTCCAGAAAGGTTTTGTGTTGTTATTATTTAAGCCTTCAATAATGTTTGAGTTTATATAGTCTTGCTCAGCCTTTCTCATGTGCCTTTTGCATTCTTTTTGGAAAGCCCTATAGTTTGACCATTTCTTTGTTTTGCGGGCTTGGTTGTAGAGTCTCTGTTTCTTTTTTATCATTTTATGTTCCTTCTTCCTTATCCAAGGTACCTTATTTTTCGATTTTATTTCTTTACTGGGTATGTTTTTGTTCATTGAGCCAAAGAGTTGGTTTTTAAAGGTGTCCCATAGTTTTTGAACATTTTCTCCGTTCTTATGTTCGTCTTCAATTCTAGTTTTAGTTTTGGTTAGGTCTTCATTTATCGAGTTCCAGTCCGCTTTACTGTAGATGTAACATTTTCTGGGTGCTGATTTTTGGTGCTGGACTTTTGTCTCTATATCCGTTATAATGATATCATGGTCAGATATGCCTGGGACATTTGTGGATGATTTTATTAGTGTTGGGTTTGTTACAAATACCAGATCTAAAAGGTTTCCTTGTCTAGTGGGTGATTCATGGATTTGTGTTAGAGAGTTTGCTCCCATGGTGTCAATGCGGCCTTGTTGTATGTCTCTGTCAGGCCCTTTAGCTATTCCTGAGTTCCAGTCTATGTCTGGGCAGTTAAAGTCTCCTGCTAGTATAATGTCTTTGTTGCAACTTTGTATTTGCTGAAGTGAATTTTCTAGTTCTGTCAAGTGTTTTTGATGCCTATGTGGCATATAGAAGGAGCCTATCAGTAAATCTTTATTGTTTTTTGTCTTGATTTTAACCCATTCAATCTCTCCTTCTGTGACAAATGACGGTTGCTCTACTGAGATTAGGGATTTTTCTACGAGCACAAAAACCCCTCCTCCTAGTGAGCTTCTATCGTTCCTGTAAGTGTTATAGTTGGATGTATTGTGACATCTCTTTGGAATCGTCTTGAAAAGACGGATTTGATAGAGAAATCGGAAATTAAATATATTTTAAAAAGTGTTAACTTACGACAACATTTGAGGTCAAAAGTTTTATGAAACGGGTCCAGACTCTGCTCTGTTTTGGGCCATTACTGGTGACCGAAAAGCTGATACAGAGTTTAAGCCAAACACAGGTTTAACTATATTTAATGAAAACTTTATTGGCCATCCTTGTATATATTCAATAATATTAAAGTTACACATATCTAGACCTTTATTGGACCAGCTCGACCTGACCTTGTCAGTCTTACCATCAAGGACAACAATATACAGATATGTTCGTAAATTAATCGAAAACATGTTATTTGGGATACATTTAGAAATTTTAGATTCAAAACATATATAAAGTAATATATTCAAATTTTAATTCACACTAAAAGCTAGGAATGTAAATAATCGGTCCTTTGACTAAACGGATGACCATTTAAATCTTCCGAGCGGTTGACCGGTTAACCGGCCAATATTGCTCGACAGTTGCGACAAAGTATCCAGTTTATTGAAATAAGCTGAAACTATTTCAACGCCGGTGTAACATAATGAATTGACCCCCATAGAAAAATGACCCGCGCTAAAAAAACAAACTAACCCCCAGTCGTAGTACATGTATTTTGAGTGTCCGGTCATAAAATGACACGACGGCACACGAAGAAAACTGACCCCTTATATGAACAACCATAACCCCCTTAAAATAGCGACCTCAAAAACATTCATTAACCCTTTCACTCTCAATTTTTTTCGTAAGATTTTTACCCCTTCACCGTTTCTTTATCGTTTGCTTAAATTTTGTTATCTCAGTGCAATGTCGTTTCAAAGTTTAAAAAAAATAAGGCAGGTTGACTAAGGAAATTCGAAACGAGTGTCAAACAGTTTGGATCCTGGTCAGACTACTACAAATGCGCATTTTTAAAAGCGTCATTGAGAGCGAAAGAGTTAAGAAAATATCCACACCCATACATCCACACCTAATTGCGCACACACCTAAACCTACATCCACCCATGCACCAACATCAGACTCAACTAAACGTAAAAATGTAAAATATTTATACCACACATGTGGTAACAATATTCAGCTGTATTTCCTATACATGTACTAACATTGCGCATACGCCGTATTTTTCAGCGGAGCTGTCTGGGCCAATGTTGGGTATAACATAAATATAATTTTTTGCTCTCTTATATTTAGCTTCGAAATATAAATAATTAGTTTTCATTGAAATACATAAAAATATCACTAACTTTCTCATAAAAATACGGAAGCTTATACGGACCCCCTTATATATACAATAAATGTGTAAAAATTCCACGCAGTTTTATGATATAAAAATGCTTTACAACAATAATGATATACGTTGGGTACAACATAACACGTCAGTTTTAAGTCTCTTATATTTAGCCTTGAAATATAAATAATTCGTTTTTACTGAAATACATTAAAATTAGCTCGAATTTTCTGATAAAAAGGACACTATTTATTTAATATAATTCGTTACTTTCGATCTATTATTTGTTGTGAAGATATATTCAGCAATATAGTTATTAAGTATATGAAATAATTACTTAAGTAGTATAGAAAAAATAAACTTATTTTGGTAAATATAAAATGTGTTCTTTTTTTAGCCTTTTACATTTATTATAACTTAGAAATATACAAAAATAGACGTTTTGTAAGATATAAATTCTCTGCTTTTTACCAATTTATATCTTAATTCCATTTATAATTGACAAAAAGTTATTGACATAAATATTATTATCATATAACTGCTCAGAAAACATTAGCTTTTATATATTGCAGATATATAAAATTGTTAATTTCGATAAAGATAAATATTAATGTTGATATGATTACACATAAAATATCACTTTATATATGTCAAAGATATGTAACTCTTTAACTTTTCAAAGATATTATTACATTTAAGGGGGTCCGTATAAGCTTCCGTAAGGACTATTACTGTTCATTTAACATATCTCAATAATTTCGATCTATTATATGTTGTGAAGATGTATTCAGCAATATTTTCATTAAGTATATGAAATACATGTACATGTAATCACAAAAACTTATATCAAATATGTTTTGTAAGATGCAAAATATCTTATATAGCTATAACTTTTTTTTATCTAATACTTATGTATAAATGACTAACTAAATAGAAAAGGTCTTATATATATATACATCGATAACTTTCGAACACGAAGTCAACTATCAAATCCTTTTAATTCAAGGCTTAAAATCACATCAATGTACTTGAATAAAATTAACGCAATCCTTTCATCTATCGCGACATGTAGTGATGTATTTTGTCTGATATAGATACTAAATACATATATTTTATCTCGCCTAAGCTCAAGGTGAAGTATTGTGATCACCAGCTGTGTCCGTCGTCCGCCGTCATGCGTTGTCCGTCATCGTTAACAATTTCTTAAAATGACATCTCCTCCTATATCAGGAGATTCATCCGAACTTTACAGGAATGTTTCTTGGGTTATGGAAGACCGGTGCGCCATGATGCTAAATGCTAGTTGAAAAATGCCAAATGCTATTTGCTAAATGCGAATTGCTATTTTCGAAATGCTTAATGAAATGCCAAATGCTTTGGAGGTTTCTATGGAAGGCCGGTGCGCCATGCTAAATGCTAAATGCGAATTGCTATATGCGAAATGCTAAATGCAAATTGCGAAATGCTAATTAAATATAAAACTCTTTTAGGGATGCTAAATGCTAAATGCTATTTGTAAAATGCCGAATGCTAAATGCTGATTGCGAAATGCGTTTTACGAAATGCCATTTGCGAATTGCAAAAACGCTAAATGCGAATTGCAAAAATGCTATTCCCAAATTCCTAAATGTCAAATGTGAATTGCTGTACTAAGGCCAAGCAAAAGATATATATGTTTCCGGTAAACCGCTATATAATTATACGACCGAAACAAAACATATTTTATTTAATATTTCACAGATAGTATTTCGCATTTAGCATTTAGCATTTTACAACTAGCAATTAGCATGGCGCACCGGCCTTCCATAGGTTTCTTCAAATGGCGGTTTTTCTCTATCATTTGACATTCAGCATATCGCATTTAGCATTTAGCAAAATCAAATTTAGGCCAAATAAAACATTACCCATGTTTCCTCGGGACACAATCATATATTGATATAGATCTATTTAACTTTTCTGATGGAGTATTTTATATAATCATATTCATATATGAAAACATGAATGTATTTTATTTTGCAGAGCCCTGTGCCATACATAAAATACCTTGAAAAAAATCATTTCAAATTGTTTATTTAATTGATAGGTCCCATTACGAAAATTACCTTAACACTTGAAACTGGTATGATTGTTAATCAATATTGGTATACCAAACCGGAAAAGTAGTGGCTTTTATATGATAGGTGGAATTAATAATATTTCGAAATGCATTGTATGCTTGTCAAATATGTCAATAAAATGTGTTGTCTGCATGTTGAATAAGTCAATGGTTAATTAACTAGCAAATCATATCTGCAAGGAAGGTATTTCACGACAGATTTAGATCAAATTTCTCTTAGATATTTGCTAATCTTATTCTAAAATCAATTTCTAAAACACTAAAATGACTATAAAGCAGCTTTTTAAACAATTAACTGAAGAATAGCTTCTATTACACGTTGCTCAAAAACAACTGTCACATGCGCCACAAAAATGACAGACATTCGCCGATAGGTTTTTCGAAAAATGAAAAACAAAAACGTTTAGGCTCGGAGGGGAAAACTAGGGTCGGTTTACAGGAAACAGATATATTTTTGTTTGGCCTTAGTACAGCAATTCACATTTGGCATTTAGGAATTTGGGAATAGCATTTTTGAAATTCGCATTTAGCGTTTTAGCAATTCGCAAATGGCATTCGTAAAACGCATTTCGCAATCAGCATTTAGCATTCGGCATTTTACAAATAGCATTTAGCACCCCTAAAAGAGTTTTGTATTTAATTAGCATATAGCAATTCGCATTTAGCATTTCGCATATAGCAATTCGTATTTAGCATGGCGCACCGGCCTTCCATATTGGGTAAACCTCTTTCAAATTTGTTCAAACCGCCTTAATGGGCAAGGGCTTAGATATTTGGCACATAGCATCATCTACATGTCAAGATTCTTCAAAGTATGCCCCTTGGTTCAAAATTGGCACCGCCCCATTGTCAGAGATTTAAAAAGTGTTATATAGTGAAATTTTCAAAAGTCTTCTACAATATGGTCAGAGATTTGTAATTTGGCATGTGACACTTCTAGACGTCCTTCACCTATAATGTGGAAATACATGTAGTTCCAGTCGGTTGCAAATCTAGGTCACAGGAGCTAAAAAAGATCTTTTCAATGAAAACTTAAAAAAGTATTTTCTTGTCTAAATCTACAGAGAGCTTAGATACTTGGGGCATAGCATCATTGCATAAATTATGCCCCAGGGGTGAAAAATGGCCCTACCTTGATGGTCACATTTTTACATAGAGATATAAACTTTTCAAACGTATTCCTCTCTGACATTAATGTGACCAGAGCTTTAATATTCGGCATGGTAACACTTCTAGATGTCCTTTATCAACATTGTTGAAATGATTGAATCCGTTCCTTTACATCACGAAGTACTTATGTGTAAATACTTCGTAGTTGCACATCTAGGTCACAGGAGCAAACAAACATAATATTTTTTCAATGAAAACTATGAAAATAATCTTCTTGTCTGAAACCCCTGTACACAGAGGTTAGATATTTGGCACAACACATCATCTACAAGTCCTCTATCAAGACTGTTCAAACTGCATAGGTGCAACGGTGTACTGGTGTAAAAATGTCCCCAACAAGGGACAAAAATCATTATCTCCATTTTATCAGCTTTTCATCGGATTAGCGAAATATGGCCCATGGGTCTCTTGTTAAAACTACCACCACTTATTATGTTTTCTGTTTATAGCTGTGGCGAGAATTATTTTCAAAAATTAGTGTTGCCGATGTGCGCAAGAATCGTAGGAGGCTTTGCAAACAAGAGGACATGAAGGCCCTGATATCGCTCACCATTTGTAATGAAGCCTGATAGCTTAATTAACCTTTGAATTTCACCCGTTTTATTCTAAATCCATTCAAGTTTGTCGACCTACTCTTGTTGGTAGAGTACATTAAAGGCAGATAACTAGAGCCTAAACAATACTGAAATGAAGCATTTCAAAGTATATCAAGGGCAGGTAACTATTGGTACAATGATTAGATTTCAACAATAATTGCACTCCTTCGAGAACGTATAGCTAAATACTTTGTGTACAAGTATAATCAAAATCCAATGAAAACTTTAGTTGCAAGAGTGTAAAGGCTGTAAAATATGGCATTTTCAGCAATTCAAAGGTAG
Source organism: Gari tellinella (assembly GCA_922989275.2). Lineage (NCBI taxonomy): Eukaryota > Metazoa > Mollusca > Bivalvia > Cardiida > Psammobiidae > Gari > Gari tellinella. Next base: position 58,071,766 of record OV277866.1, read on the forward strand.
ATAACTCTTGACCTATTTGTCCAATTTCAACCATAATCACCCTTTTTCGAACTCTTATGGTCATATACAATCTGGGCAAGTTTGAGAGAGCTTGGATAAATATTGTGGCATCTAGAGCGTGAACACTGTTAAATATGTCATTTTCAGCAATCCAAAGGTAGATAACTCTTGACCTATTAATCCAATTACAACCATAATTGAACTCATCCGAAATCTTATGGTAATATACAATCTGAGTAAGTTTGAGAAAGATTGGATAAAATGTGTGGCCTCTAGAGTGTAAACACCCTCAATTATGGCATTTTCAGCAATTCAAAGGTAGATAACTCTCAAACTATTTGTCTGATTTCAACCATAATCAAACTCATCTGAACTCTTATAGTCATGCAATCTGAGCAAGTTTGAGATAGATTGAACTTTAGAATGAAAACACTGTTAAATGTGGCATTTTCAGCAGTTCAAAGGTAGATTACTCTTGATCTACATTTGTATTTGTCCGATTTCAACCAAAATCGAACTCATCTGAACTCTTATTGTCATATACAATCTGGGCAAGTTTTAGAAAGATTGGATAAATATTGTGGTCTCTAGAGTGTAAACACTATTTAATATATCATTTTCAGCAATTCAAAGGTAGATAACTCATGACCTATTTGTCCAATTTCAACCATAATCGAACTCATCCGAACTCTTATGGCAATATACCATATGAGCAAGTTTGAAAAAAATTGGATAAATATTGTAGCCTCTAGAGTGTAAACACTAAAATTGTTGACGACGCACGACTGACAACGCACGACGGACATTCAAGGATTGCAAAAGCTCACCCTGAGCTAGCCCAGGTGAGCTAAAAAAACAAATGATCTGATTGTTTATTGAATCCCTTTGTTTAATGTCACCCATCATTCAAGCCGTATGTGATAGTGACAAACTTCTTAATGGTTGAAACATTAATGAGAATTCAACAATTTAACCCATTACCCCATAGATACACTTTTTGGGCCTTTGATTTATTCATTTCCTAAAGAAAATAGCTCCAGTTTATAGTCATGGATATGGGGTAATTGGTTAATCCAGAACTTTAACATTCAAATATTGTTTTCAGATTAACCGGTTACCTATTTTCTAACCGATATTCAGACATACAAACGATTAACCGGTAATCCGATTAACCAGTACCACCCCTTAAACAAGAGCCGCATGCGGCCCTAAATTGCTCACCTGAGGAACTATTGTGTTACATGTATACTCAATGCATAATGAAGTTTGTAATTGCATGTATGTGGACTGTTGCATGAAACTGAAACAACTCGGAATTAGGTTTTCTTGTAGAAGTCTATGTAAAATTGATAAGCCCCGGGGCGGGGCCATTTTTGACCCTGGGGGAAAATCTTGGTAGAGGACCATAAGGCAAAGCTAGATGCCAAATATAAAAGGTATGGGCCTTCCGGTTTCAGAGAAGAAGATTTTTAAAGATTTTACTACATAAGTCTTTGTAAAACTTATAAGCCCCGGTGCGGGGCCATTTTTGATCCGGGGGTCATTATTTGAACAATCTTGGTAGAGGACCATAAGGCAAAGCTAGATGCCAAATATAAAAGGTCTGGGTCATAGGGTTTCAGAGAAGAAGAGTTTTAAAGGTTCATTCCTATATAAGTCTATGTAAAACTGATAAGCCCCGGGGCTGGGCCATTTTTGACCCGGAGGTCATGATTTGAAAAATCTTGGTAGAGGACCATAAGGCAAAGCTAGATGCCAAATATAAAATATCTAGGCCATACAGTTTTAGAGAAAAAGAGTTTTAACGGTTTTCCTATGAAAAACTGATAAGCCCCGGGGCGGGGCCATTTTTGACCCGGGGTCATTATTTGAACAATCTTGCTAAAGGTTCACAACATGATGCTACATGTGAGATTTGGTTGTCCTAGGACTTATAGTTATTGACAAGAAGATGTTTAAAGTTTTGACTTTAGTTGTCAATATTACGTAAATACGGAAAATGACCACGCCCTCTGGCGGCCATGTTTTTTGACGGATCAAAATTATTTGAACACTTTTGAAAGAATATTAATTGAGAAACATTTTGGTGAAAACCAAATTGAAATGAGACCAGTCGTTGTTGAGAAGAAGATTTTTTTAGATATTGTGCATAGTTGCCATGGCAACAAGACCGATTGCCCCACCCACTTTTTTTAAAAAAAATTGAAGCTCACAACTACAGTATGTATCTGACCAAGTTTGGTTTAAATTGGGCCATTGGTTTCAGAGAAGAAGTTATTTGAAACAAATTGTGAACAGACGTACGACACGGACACGGACACACGACGGACGGCAACCGACCACAATAGCTCACCATGAGCACTTTGTGCTCAGGTGAGCTAAAAACAAGAGCACAAGGACTCCAAGGCGCTCACCAGAGTACAAAGTTCCCAGAATTAACTAGACTTATCACTTAAGGTGATTAATACCCCACTAGCACCTTGTCACATAAGCAAATGTGTAAGAATAATGTTGATGTGTGAACTCCTTATATTTACATTCACCCTGTAAAGTCTTTATGTAATCCTATTAAAAATACGCTGTACATCTGCCGATAAACCTACACTTCCCAACTGGTTTTAGCCAGTTCGGATTACCCAGTGCTATTCGTGGACTTCTTCAAATAGACTACATCGGGCACATAACACTAAGCTCCCATTGGTCGACGGTCATATGACACTAGCGGAGAGATACAGACCCATAGGTCGTTGCCATCGCGTTGCTATATGTATAAATGGGTTAAGAAAACAACCGCGACCTGTATTTATAGAATGTGCTTTGGCAATAGATATTCAAGTTGCACTGTTATTTGTTTGCCTTGTAAGTCTTTTCCATTCACAGAGAGAAAGTTTACTGGAAAAAATCCTGCATTTTTAATACAGTTACAGTACATGTAGTGGGGACTACTTTCTCACCATATTTAGAAACTGGAATGGCTATTACATCGACATTACATCTATCAAACCTCTTTGACCGGTATATGATAAATTCTTATACAGAAAAACAAATCTGGCCAATAAACACATTAAATTGACAAGACAGAAAATATAAATATAAGGAATAAACAACATCTCTTTGCCGTTCATGAAGGGCGTTTTCGTTAAATTTACCCCCCGAAGCTAATGTAGTCATACCGTCATGAACGTCAAAAATATGTTGTTTATTCCTATAATGAACTAGAAGGTTCATAAACCTTTTCTATGATTTGACCTACATGTAATAACCTACTTCTTTACCTGGCATCAGTCATATTCATAGTTCTATTGTTGAAATTGACAAGTATCGATAAGCCCATATGTATATTCTAGAATTTACAATTGTAATATATAAATTACTATAAGTATAAAAGATGAATCTAGATGCCGAAATTTTTCGAAAAAAAGATAAAACTATGACCAAGTTTATTTATATCTAAATAGATTAAAGTAATTAGATATAATATACTAGATAAATAACATTCCACATGTGCATGTAAAAATTAATTAGCGACACGGATTGCAGCGGCAAAAACTTATTGTGTAATTAACGTTAATCCCTCCTGCTTAAGGAGGATCATATATGATCACCCTTATTACTGCCAAAGGCCCATTATGCATGAAAATTGTTGCAGAAAGCTGCTATACGTGTTCCCTTATTAATGCCATCTTGCCTTAAGCAGCCAACTGTCTAAAACACTAATAATAGGAAGACTTTTCAAAGTAAATATGTGTTTAGGTTCTTGCACTTGAGAAGGGTGGATTGTTAAAAAAAAACCTGTCTTAAAACAAATACGTGAGTATGTTCGCTGACCCTGGTTTTATTAAACTAATCTAAAATAAAAATGGAAATGCGAGATAAATCCTCTCTATTGTGTCCACAGAAATGAAGGTTTTTTAATCTAGCCACCACCATAAAACGGAAATTGACATGTATTTATTAATTGAGTGTTTTTTAAAATATTCGAATATGTTATTTAAAATGAATGCAAAAATGATCTAATTAATACAGTAAGAAACAGTTGGTCAAACGTAAAAGTTTGTTATATCTACCGCCAAAGGCAGATTACTTTAATTACATGTACATTGTTGTTAATCTGGTGTGAAATGTTGATTGGTAATTACCCGACCTGTTATACCTGTATTGATATTAAACTGTAAAAACAACAAACCAATTAATGTAACTACCATAGGCACACGTACAAAGGAATGTCATGCTCAGTGAACATACACCTGACAGTCAGTCACGTGCCATCAGGAACGTATATTAGATATAATCTACGTTCCTGGTGCCATTCAGTTTGAAACTGGATACTGATAACAGGTTTTCTTTGATTCAGGCTTCAAATGTCACCGATTAAAGGTAGTTATATAAATAGTTTAAAAATGATGAGAACGTAAGAAACTAATTAAATACTTAATCCCATTTAATGTTGGACAAAAGTAATGCAGTGGTAAGCTTAATGCAAGACCTTTACTATACGTGTGCCGATCAGTGTAAATTAATTCTGGTTATCTATGGTTTAGGTCCTTGGCGGCATTTGCAGAGGATTTTAATTGAGGCATGATTGTTATCTGTCTATACCCTTATCACTGCTGCATTTAATTTTGTAAAAAATGCGAACTGTAATTTTATTGCACATCATCATTTATTATAATCTATCTCATTATACTATCAAATAATTCCATACAGAGTGTTCTAGAGATATGGACATATTTATATACATAAAGACCCACTTTTATTTGGGAAAAGCAGCCATGAAGTAAAGATGGATTTGCCTTCTGCTTTACTTTCATTTTGCTTTAGCCTACGTGACATCTTATATAGTAACTAGGAAGCGGGTGTGAAGATCTTCTATCTTTAATGTAATAAAGGTTTTTATTACACCTCGCTTTGAGTTACAATGTTAAATTCCCATAGACCTACAGTTAACATTTTGCATGTCTTTTACATCTATACTGTCACTCTTTATGATATTCTTTTTGTGACGTCATTCTAAAGGACATTACTTTTTTACTACGTCCGAAAACGTACTGTCAGCCTTGACATGCCAATCGCTATTGGATACATTGGAACGTTTTAAAGAGTGGTAACTTATAATCAACTTTTGGCATTTTCTGTACAAGTTGCTTCCTTTTGTCCATTCCTTAACGATTTGCCATAATTTCGGAAGAGGATATTTGCCACCTAGACAATGTAAAGACGCTGTTTCTTCAATTTACTTATCATAACGTTCTTCTTTGTTTACTTGTAATATAATTATAAACAATGTGACGTCGTAAGACGACGACGTCATTTCCCGCGTTATGTACATGTCCGCGCTAAATTGGTGTTCACAACACATTTTATAAAAGACGAATAAAACTATTCCAAAGCCAGGGTTGATAAGCTCGGTGTAATAAAATAAATATTAGATGTCAGTTTGCGTGACATTCAAATTGTCAACCCTCGAAAACAAGAATGTCACCCTCGGCTACGCCTCGGGGTGACATGCTGTTTCTCGGGTTGACAATTTGAATGTCACGCAAACTGCCATCTAATATTTATATAATATGATATGATATGATCGGTCTTGAGTATTTATTTCACCTATGAAGTTCTAAAAAGACACAGTTTCGATCCAAATATTTTCTGGCTCCGATTTATTTCCAAACAACGCTTAAACGTATTGGAATAAAATGTCATCTATAGTTTCTGGTTGCATTTTATTTCTTCCGCTTGACAAGCATTTTGGAGCCAGATCATATGTGGATCCAAACTATTTGGTAAAATATTACCAAATTGCCCATAGCGTAAATATAGCCATAAACATTTCCCGTATATCGGGCTCCTAACTGACTAACAAAAAGTTGTCCGTATATATCGGGATCCAAACAAAATGTAAGTGTCAATTAGATCTACATAACGTGTATATTAACACTACAAAAAAGGTAATTAAAACACCTCTATGTGTGAACAATTATACTCATTAAATCAGTATATAAAATTTTTGTACTATATTTCCTTTGGTGACGAATTGACTACCCCTTTTGTACTATAATGCTTTGGTGACGAATTGTCCATCATCCATATTGATACATTACCTAGATTTTGTCTAGGTGATTATTTTGAGCCTGTTAGTGCATTTGGAGCTAAAAATATGGCCGCTAAAGTGTTCAGAAGCATTTTTAAAAGTCCACCTCTAACGGTGGTCGTTTATTTTGCCGTGGCCCTGTCCGTCCGTCCGCCAACATGTTGTTTGTCCGGAAAAATGTCAGGCGGATATAAATAAAAATTCACAAAAATGTTATTTGCATGAAGATCTTAAGCTGAATAAAGTTTGGGGCTCATTTGATATTTCGTTACAGAGTCATTTGCCCTTAATGTTCTCAAATATGCTATAAAAACATCGATTGTTTTGTCTTTTGACAATGCTTTTTATTTCTTATGATTTGGTTGTGCACTAAAATTTGCGTAAGTGTTTTCTGTCGTTTACTTAGTACAGATAAAAAGAATTGTTTGGTTACTATAATTGGCAAAAATTGCCATCATTGTGTCAAGATTTATCTGCCTTTGATGTACTCGGATATGCTAGTAAAAGCTTTATTTCAGTATTGTTTATGCTCTGTGTCTACAATTTTATTTGTAGATATAAAACTATATAATTGTTTGGCGGTGGGCGTATTATGTACCGTTTGCGGTGCTCTCGTTTATGATTTGACCTACTGACCTAATTTTTATTCAGACATAATCCATATTCAAAATTGACCTATATTTTGTCAAGGTGGTCATTCTGAGATAGTTTCATGAACTTATGGCAAAACATTGGGGTCGGGGAGGGGCTAGATTACTATGAAGCTTTTCCTATGATTTTACCCCCCTCCAAGTAATCAAAATAACTTCATTGCCTAGATTTTATTAAGGTGATACTTCTGAGCAAGTTTTATGAAAGTATAGCGAAAATTATGGCTCCTAAAGTGTTTAGACACTTTTTCTATGTTTTGCCCTACAGAACTATACTTTTTAATCTTATGTAACCCATATTCACACAAAGCCTAGCTTTTGTTAAAATAATCATTCTAAGCAAGTTTTAAGAAGATTGGACTAAAATATGGTCCCTGGAGTGGATAAAAGCATTTTTCTTATTATTTGACTTTCTGACCCAAGACCCAACGTGACCTATATTCAAGTATGACCTAAACTTGTTCAGGGACATGACACTGTCAAAATCTAATAAAGATATCATCCTGTGTTTTTCTATAGTCAATAACAGTGACCAGTTGACCAAACTATTATACATTACCATGCATGATCTTTAAACATGCCTGCTTGAATATACCAAGTTTAGTTGAAATCGCAATTCCAGTCTTAATTGAATGGAAACCATGTTCTTGACCTGACTGACCCCATAATGCATTCCTAAGCTTTTAAGGTCTTTGCAAGATGTCTACTCTCTATTCAAGTGATTGAGTACACATTGTTTTCTATTTCTAGCAAAGGTGATCTTTACCTTACTGGCACAATATGCATGCCCAAGCTAAGTCTCTGTGCAAGATACATAACTAGAAACTTCTATGCAATATAGCTGGTCATATTAAAGTGGTTGAGTACATATTGTTTTTCTATTTTTAGTTACCATGGCCCCCAACATACAATACCAACTTTGGCAAGATATTTTCATGCAAGTTTGCTAAATACCAAATTTAGTTTGAATAGTCAATCCATTCTGAAGTAATTGAATGCCATTATGGAAACATTTTTTCTATTCTAAGTAGCCTTGACATTGACCCAAGAACCCCAATGTACAATCCCAAGCTGTGTGTTTATGCAAGCTTACCAAATACCAAATTTGGTCAATCCAAACTCAAGTTATTGATTGTAAACTTCTGCTCAAACTATTTTCCTCTTTTTTAGAAGCAGTGACCTTGATCTATAAGAACCAAATACAATAGAGAGCCATATCTTTAGATCTTAATGCAGGCTTGTTAAATGCCAAGTTTAGTTAAAATCAGTCAATCCAATCTGATGATATTGAATGGAAACCATAAGTCTATCTTTAGTATCAGTGACATTGACCTGTGGAACCCCCATAACAATGCTAAGCTAGGTATTCATGTAAGCTGTCGATTGAAAGTTAGGTTATTGATCCGGAATGTCCTGTTTGATGTCCCTGTCCATCTACTTGCCTGTCATAGGATAAACAGACAGACAGATGTACAAAGTATATACAAACAAGGCCAACACTATATGCACTCCATTACAGAATCAACATACAATGATTGATTGATTGAGTTGGGTTTTACGGCACCGCGACACATGAAATGGTCATATGGCGCCGAAAATCAACATACAAGTACATGTATATGGCAAAAGAATATGTGCCATATAGTCTAGACATATATGTCCCCTATACTTATATTTTTCTGTATTTTAGATGCAAATGAGATCTCACACAAAATTATATGTCCCTTACACTTATAGTTCACACATATTAACTTAACATATAAATATGTGCCTTATATGCCCTATGTATGTGTCATATTTGTGCCATATATGTGCCATATATTTTGGTGCATCTTGATTTGGTAAAGGCAGTGCACTACTTTTTGATGACCCAGAGCAATCACAAGAACTCACCATGAGCAATGTCTGGTGAGTAAATGTAGATGATCTTCACGCCTAGGTTTCAATAAACACAAACACAAATTGCCATTTAATTGTTTACTCCCACATAATCACAAAGATGGAAAACAAAATACACCATCAAGAGTTTCAAGCAGAGCTCCAGAATAGAAGAGTCGTTTTATATGCTTAAATTCTTAGGCTTCTACCAAAACACTATGATGCAACAATTCATATGAGTACATTGAGTAGCCACTTCATATGGTTTGGTTGATCTTTAACCCATTACTCCATAGATACACATTTGATTTATTCCTCCAATGAAGAAAAAGTTCCAATTTATAGTCATGAACATTAATCATAAGAAATATTTTCTTTATTCTAGCAGGTAATAGCTTAAAGTAGGCTGAAAGTAAAGCAGAATGTGCCTGAAGGCACATTCTGCGTCACTTTCAACCTGCTTTAAGAGGGTACTTATATTTAGTTTAGAAACAGGCTATTGTGAAATGGGTTAAGGAGAAAACAGTGGCAATGATAGCTTTACTTGCTCTTATCTGGAGCACTGGTTTGGAATGTAGATTAGTAGCATCCAATTAATAGTTAAAATATCAATGATAAATTAGTCAAGCTATTTACATTGATTCTGCTCTGCAGCTCCTCTACACTTTCTACTTTTTTGTGAAATGTAAAATAGATTATAAAACACATGAACACAAATATAAAGATCCTAGACCTCTTGGTTTTAACAAACACTTTGCTTAAGTGTGATTTGATGTTGTTTTTAACAGTGCACGTATTTCAATATCATGGCATCCAGCTTACTACAGATGGAGGAAGACCCCAGATGCCCTTTATATACATGTACTCTTTCAGGCACAAATTGACAACTAGGTAAAACAACTGACCTTCCACAAGCCAGCTTGAATACTTCCCCAGATGAAATCTGAACTTAAGTGTAGAGGATCTAAGTAGGTGAGGATCTAAGATCTAAGTAGGTGAGGATATAAGTGATTTTCAGTAACAGTGACCATAACCACTCATCAAAGGAGGCTCCACTCTGCTTAGGGTCTGGGGCCCGTTTCATAAAACTTTGTATTACAAAGGTTGTTGTAAGCCAGACTATAAAAGTATCAATTGATATTTATTTCTCCATCTAATCATGTCTTGTGACATCTCTTTGGAATTGTCTTGAAAAGACGATTCAGAAGAGATGTCACAAGACAGGATTAAATAGAGAAATCAACAATTAAATGTATTTTAAAGTTTTGACTTACAACAACATTTGTCGTACTAAGTTTTATGAAACAGGCACCTGGAATGTAACTACATGTACACATATTAAAGTACATGACATTGTATACATACTTCCATTTGATTAAATAGTTCAGTAATGGTAACAAGAGTGCTTAGAGTTGTCCTACACAGAATCTTTTCTGCTGTATTGAGTCTATATTAGTAAAAAAAAACATTTTAAAACCCTAATTGTACAAAAGATAAAGGTATAATATTTCTGATATTTACACTCCGAGCTTTAAAAACAAGAGCCCCATGGGGCATGTTTCGCTCACCTGAGAATAGCTGAAAAAATGGAGATAATGATTTATGTCCAGGACTGACCTAGATATGCAACAGGCTCTTTCTAAATATGCAATTTCAGTTTACCAATTACCCCATAGCCTGTTTCTAGTTTTGATAATAGGTGGCCACCTAAAACAGGTTGAAAGTAAAGCAGAGTGTGCCTTAAGGCACAGTCTGCTTTACTTTCAAACTGCTTTAAGCTACCATCTACTAGGATATAGAAACTTATTATCTTATCTTACATTTTCATGACTGTATAAAGTGGAATTATTTTCTTCAGTGGGGGAATAAATTAAAGGCCTAAAAATGCATATTTATGGGGTAATGGGTTAACAAACATCAGTATTTATGGGGGTGTGGGTTGAATTGGATATTATCTCCTGGACAAGAAAATATGACAAGACATTCAGATAACTCTAATAAAACCATTATTATTCATATGTATAAATATGGCATAAGACATAATTACATAACTCAGTGGATCACTTCCAGATCCTGTTTCTCTAAGTATGAAGCAGACTGAACCATTTCTAAACTTTAGCAGACAACATGCCAGTTCTGTTAGTCAGTCACTGAGGTCAAATATTATGCAATAGTTGGGGAGTATGGTAGCATCTAGCAGCTGCTGGGGCTAACCCTTACCAGACTGAAATGATGTCTACTTAAAACCTACTGTATGTGAAAAATGTACAAAAAACCAATTTAGAAAATGTTAAGTTGGTTTATGAGTGGCAAATAGTTTGGATCCAGATTAGATGCAGCATTATGTTGCATCTGATCTGGATCCAAACTGTTTGCAAATATTGGCTATTTGCCTGTAGTATATTAAGGGTATACAGTTCTGCATAAATAAAAAATACCATGAGACCTGCCTAGAGCAGCACTAAAACTGTGCAGGGTGGGGTCAAGTGAGACCCTAGGGATTTCATTTGAACAAAACTTTAGAGGGATCTACCAGGAGATACTACTGTAAAAATATCAAAGCTTAGGGCCTAGAACTTTTGACAAGAAGATTGTTTAAAGTTTTTCGCATTTTTTAATAAATTTCAATAAGTATTCCACTTTAAAGTTTCATATTAACAATTTCTGTAGAAAGCATCCAAGGAACACCGTGAGCAATTCAGTTTTTTCCTCAAACTCTCGGTTTCAGAGGAGATGTCGCTTGAAGTAAATTTGAACGGACGGACAGACGGACAGATGGACAGACGGACGACGGGCGATCACAACAGCTCACCATGAGCCTTCGGCTCAGGTGAGCTAAAAAAAAAGGCTTGAGGCTCGAGAATCATCCCCCAAACATTGATTTGGCTCCCAGCATATGCAATTCTGGCAATTAAGTAAAAGTGTTAAGATATCAGTTTTTGAATTTCATCCTTGATTTCTAAGCTTGAAACAAGGCCTTCTCTGTGATGGTGAAATGTCATTATTAGCTTTTGTTACCAGGGCTGCCATAAGTTGATCATGAGAAATCCTAAGATTTCCCTATTTCTATTTATCAAGCGTGATTTTACGCCATAATAAATTTCTGGACACATGGCCAAGTCACTTAAAGGTTGAACATGAAGCAGAATGCACCTTAAGGTGCATTCTGCTTTACTTTCAGTCTGCTTTAAGCTACCATCTGCTAGAATAAAAATCCGAAGATTTTGGAAAATCCAGAGAAATGGCAGCCCTGTGTTACCAATGGCAAAATACATTTATATTTTCAACATATGTTACGATATTAAGTTCAGAGTTTGCAACAAACTTTTTCAAGCTAACAAAAGTAAATCTCAACACATGAACACAAAGGAAAATTTTAAATCTCAAATCCTGAAATCAGGCCTGAATATGCAAACATGCATATGTGTGATTGAATAGTTTAACCCCTTACCCCATAAATACACCTTTTTACATCTCCAATTTATTCATCAAATGAAAACAATAGTTCCAATTTATACAGTCATGAATATTTATCATAAGAAATATTTTTTATATTCTAGGTGAAAATAGCTTAAAGCAGGCTGAAAGTAAAGCAGACTGTGCCTAAGGCACATTCTGCTTTACTTTCAACCTGCTTTAAGTAGTCACCTGCCTTCAAAACTGGAAACAGGCTATGGGGTAATGGGTTAAACCCTTTCCCCCATTATATAAAAGCCCCTGTCAGTGTATTTACTTATTTCAGTCAATGCCTAGATTTTTTCAGATCATATGCCTAAAACTGACAACACCAACATTTCAATGTAATATGCCATTTCTGATGCAAAAAATCACTTGCCTGCATCGGAAACCACTTGTCCTGAACTTCATGCAAGTGGATTAGCACCAAGACTGTATGCCTCAAATAGATGCATTTTCATGCTTCTCGCTTGCCCTGTATAAGAGCTATTGAAAATAAGTCCTGTATGCTGACACTCATTTACTGACAGGTGGATGCTTAAAGCAGGCTAAAAGTAAAGCAGAAAGCATCTGAAGACGTTTTCTGTTTTACTTTTAGCCTGCTTTTAAGCAGTCACATTAACCCATAGAGTGATTTTAGTTTAAACAAGAGCCGTATACGGCCCTAAATCGCTCACCTGGGACCGTTGATGTAAATGTAACATATCTTGGAAAGCTGAGAAATTATGACAATATGATTGTGCCAATTGCTGATTGGATGATGCTGAGTACAGAATAGCTAAGCTTAGGGTACTGTAGTTTAAGAGAAGATTTTTTAAGCTTTTTATTAAAAAAATAAATTATTTTTAGCTCCTGTGACCTAGATATGCAACGGACCGGAACCATTTGAACAATATTGGTAAAGTATATCTCTAGAAGTTACACTATGCCAAATATCAAAGCTCTACCTATATTAGTTTCAGAGAAGAAGAGGTTTGAAGATTTCACTTTATAACTCTATGTAAATTTGTGACCCCCGGGGCGAGGTCATATTTGACCCCAGGGGCATAATTTGAACAATATTGATAGAGGAACTGAAGACGATGCTTTGTGCAAAATATCTAAGCTCAGGGTACTGTGGTTTCAGAGAAGAAGATTTTTTAAGTTTTTATTGAAAAAATCTATTTTTAGCTCCTGTGACCTAGATATGCAACGGACCAGAAACATTTGAACAATATTGGTAAAGTACCTCTAAAAGTTACACTATGCCAAATATTAAAGCTCTAGCCAAATTAGTTTCAGAGATTAAGAGGTTTGAAGATTTCATTATATAACTCTATTTAAATTTGTGACCCCGGGGCGGGGTCATTTTTGACCCCAGTGACATAATTTGAACAATCTTGATAGAGGACCTGAAGATGATGCTTTGTGCCAAATATCTTAGCTCAGGGTACTGTGGTTTCAGAGAAGAAGATTTTTTAAGTTTTTATTGAAAAAATCTATTTTCAGCTCCTGGGACATAGATATGCAACGGACCGGAAACATTTGAACAATATCGGCAAAGTACTTCTAGAAGTTACACCATGCCAAATATCATAGCTCTAGCTATATTAATTTCAGAGAAGAAGAGGTTTGAAGATTTCACTATATAACTCTATGTAAATTTATGACCCCCGGGGTGGGGTCATTTTTGACCCCAGGGACAAAATTTGAACAATCTTAATAGAGGACCTGTAGATGATGCTTTGTGCAAAATATCTAAGCTAAGGGTACTGTGGTTTCAGAGAAGAAGATTTTTTAAGTTTTAATCGAAAAAATCTATTTTTAGCTCCTGTGACCTAGATATGCAACGGACTGGAAACGTTTGAATAATATTGGTAAAGTACCTCTAGAAGCTACACCATGCCAAATATCAAAGCTCTAGCTATATTAGTTTCAGAGAAGAAGAGGTTTGAAGAATTCACTATATAACTCTTTGTAAATTTGTGACCCCGGGGTGGGGCCTTTTTTTACCCCAGGAACATAATTTGAACAATCTTGATAGAGGACCTATAGATGATGCTTTGTGCAAAATATCTAAGCTCAGGGTACTGTTGTTTCAGAGAAGAAGATTTTTTAAGTTTTAATTGAAACGATCTATTTTTAGCTCCTGTGACCTAGATATGCAACGGACCGGAAACATTTGAACAATATTGGTAAAGTACCTCTAGAGGTTAAACCATGCCAAATATCAAAGCTCTAGCTATATTAGTTTCAGAGAAGAAGAGGTTTGAAGATTTCACTATATAACTCTTTGTAAATTTGTGACCCCGGGGCGGGGCCATTTTTTACCCCAGGGACATAATTTGAACAATATTGATAGAGGACCTATAGATGATGCTTTGTGCAAAATATCTAAGCTCAGGGTACTGTGGTTTCAGAGAAGAAGATTTTTGAAGTTTTAATTGAAACGATCTATTTTTAGCTCCTGTGACCTAGATATGCAACGGACCGGAAACATTTGAACAACTTTCAAAGAGGACCATATAAGGATCATTTCTGCCAAGTTTATTTAAAATCCATCCAGCAGTTTAGGAGAAGATGTCATTTAAAGAAATTGTTGACGACGGACGGACGACGGACATAGCACGATCAGAATAGCTCACCTTGGCACTTTGTGCCAGGTGAGCTAAAAATAGGTGATCACTTAAATCACATAAAAGCACATTCTGCTTTACTTTCAGCCTGCTTTAAGGTACTATCTAGAAGAATAATGAAAATATTTCATATTTTACATATTCATCATTGAATAAAGTGGAACTGTTATCATCATTAGAGGCATTAATTAAAGGCGTAAACATATGAATTTATGGGGTAATGGGTTAAATACTGAAAACATGCTTTGAGGGAAAGGGTTAAAAGCAACATATTTGTTAGTCTAAGCAATAGCTTATGTTGGTGTATACATTATGCATTGAATAGTCAAACATGCGTTAAGCGACAATGGAATGAAGATGAATGCAAATGACTGCTAAATGACTTTTGCCCTGCATTAATGCCACCTGCATTGAATAGTCAAACATGTGGTTAACTCATTCATCCCTGTAACTTTAAATGGAAAGTTCCAATTTCAAAATAAGTCTAGTCCATTTTTGAAGTTTTGACTATTTCGGGATGCTTTTAAAAACATATTTCAAAATGACAAACAGTAAAGACCTTAATCAGAAGGCTCCTTAAGGAGCCCTCTGATCAGGGTCTATACTGTTTGCATGGGACGAGTGTAATCCTCACAAGTACACTGTTTGTAAATGATGAGTATACTCGTTGGTGTTATTGCTGGGGTTGAATGTGTTAAAGCGACAATGGAATTACATGTATACTGAATGCAAATGACTGCTCAATGATTTCTGCCCTGCATTAAGCTGCCACCTGTCATAAATACAACACATGTGGTGCCTTTTTAGTGATTGCTTAACACAGGTTTTACTGTATAGTCAAGCTTGTGACCATAATATAAATGAGTGATCTATAATGACAGATGACTGCTTAATGAAGGATATCACATGGATAGTTCTGCTTTACTTATATCCTGCATTAAGCTGCCACCTATCATAAAGATTAATATAATTGTGTATATATAAACAGACACTTAAAATACCCAATAAAAAAGCATCTACATGTACATGTCACACAGTCAAACCTGAGTTTTTTAGCCATGAATCCATTACTCCATAGTCTGTTTCTAAGTTTGAAGACAGGTGTCCACTTAAAATACATGTAGGTTAAGAGTAAAGCTGAGAATGCACCTTATTGTGCATTCTGCTTTACTTTCAGCCTGCTTTTAAATAAACTATCATCTGATAGGCTTTAGATATTCTAATACATGTACTACATATTCATGACTGTACAAAAAGGAACTATTTTCTTCAGTGGATGAATAATTTAAAGGTGAAAAAAGGCATATTTATTATTATGGGGTAATTGGTTGAGATGCCATTAGACAACCCTCTCTACCCTTTATAGAATTGCCTTTATACATTTGAAACAGGGCTCAAGATAATAGGGAGTAAACTGCAGAAATCCAACATTTTCTCACTTAAATCCTATGGCGTTACTACTCATTAGAGTCGTCTTTTTGAGACGATTCTAACGAGTAGTGCCACCTTAGGGTTTAAAGCAGAAATAAAGATTGTCTACCCTGTCCTGTTAAAGAGCTGTAGGAAAACATTCCTGCAACCTGACCTGTGGTGGATGGTTGAAGCAAGGAGCAACCACTTATTTAAAATAGTATACATGTATTGAAAACAAGGAACTGATGGAGAAAAGGGTAAGTATAACCATCTGCCATGATCACCTTTTGAATGGCTTATAAATGTAAGTTTGACTGTATGACTGACTGGTAAAACCTCTCTATTACAACCACTAAATTGTATTAATTATTAGGTGTTTATAATAGGTGACTGCTTAAAGCAGGTGACAGCAAAACAGAAAGCTGTCACCTGTCTTTTATACAATCCATTAACCTTTGTTTAAGTGGTTGTACTAGAGAGGTTTTACTGTACATTTTTGTATTCATATAATTAAATAAAACAACATCGACAGTGCCCACATTCATAATTTTGTGACAAGAATACAATATGTTAATCTAAATAATTTTGTGACAAGAATAAAATATGTTAATCTATAATATAACAGATACAAACTAATTCATTGATAACTTGTTTTGTTCTTAAAAATGACATAATAATTTCAAACCAGCACACATGTAGTCATGTACACAACTTGTCTTCCCTCAATACTTTGACCTCTCCAAGAATTCTCTCATTTTATGATTTCAAACAGTAAACATTTTAACACTTTACTCCATTGCCTGTTTCTAGTTTTGATTTAGACAGGTGACCACTTTGACCAGGTTGAAATTTTAGCAGATTACGGGTTAAAAGTTTAGCAGAATGCACCGGAAGGTACATTCTGCTTTACTATCAGTCTGCTTTAAGCAACCATTTGCTAGAATAAAGAAAATATTTGCTATTATACATATTCATGACTGTATAAAATGGAGCTATTTTCTTCAGTGAAGGAATAAAATAAATGTATAATCGCGAGTATCTATTTATAGAGTAAAGGGTAAAAATGTCTGTAAAAAGAGGTAATTTGGAATGATTGAACAGATAATCAATCATGTGTTAACCTTTCACCTCATGACCTGTTTCTAGTTTTTAAAACAGGTTACCACTTAAAGCAGGTTACAATTAAAGCAGAATGCTCCCCCAGGAGCATTCTGCTTTAATTTCAACCTGCTTTTAGCTTCTATCTGGGAAAATACTTGAAATGCCATCCATTATTCATTTTAAAAAATTCGAAGCTATGAGTTACTTAGTGTAGGGATAAATAGAGACATTAAAAGGTGTATTTATAAAGTAATGGGTTACAGGTCACTGGTGTCACTCATCTTAAAGCTGTAGATTCAGTTTCCTTAATCCTTTACCTAATAAATTGTTTTTAGTTTTAAAGACAGGTAGTCACTTTAAACAGGCTGAAAGTAAATCAGAATGCATCTTAAGGCACATTCTGCTTTAACTTCAGCCTGCTTTAAGCTACCCATCTGCTAGGATATAGAAATATTTCTTATGATACATACTCATGACTTTATAAATTGGAACTAGTTTCCTCAGTGGATGAATAAATTAAATATGCTAATAGGTGCTTCTAATGGAAAGGGTTAACCCATATCCTGATGTAATATCATTCTGTTTTTTCAAAACCGTAGTCTAAGAAATTTGTCAAATTAAGATAAATGCATTTTCAATTGAAGGAACCTAAAGACGAGTGTCAAACAGTTTTGATCCAGATCCTCAGACAATGCATAATATGATATGGATCCAAACTGTTTGATCAAGTTGTGATGGGCAGGATATTAATTCACACAGGCTGACTGTATGTTTTTATCAAAGTACAAGGACAAGTACAGTAAAAACTCCATACTTCCAACTAGTTTAAATCAATCTTACCGGCTTGTCATATACGTTGTATTTGATTAAATAAATCCATCTCGCTAAGGTCAAGCATATCCATATTTCAAAGTCACGTTTTAACTTTGAAGTATTGGTAGGTTGAACTAAAGCGAGTTCAAATAATCAAGTTATGACTGTATGTACAAAAAACATAGACATGAATATTTGCAAAACGACACATGGATATAACCAGTCGCAGCTCAATCTATATCCACAGGGCTTCAGATAAGAGGAAGTAAGCTCAAATTTGACATTTGTACTTACCCCTAGGGTGTGACTACATATTAGAATCGTCTCTTTGAGACAAGTCACACCATAGGGTTTGGTGTAAAGATTCTTGTTTTTAAATAAAAAACTCCTATTATCTGCAGCCCTGTTTCAAGGCAAATTAACTTTACTTTCATATAATTATTCTGCTATGTGTGACAGAGTACGCTAAAATGTTCAACAAAATTATACTGACAGAAAAATAAAATTTCAGCATCAAACATTGTTGTCATGGTAACATGGTTTTTAAAAAAATTGATAATTATCACAGAACATGATCATAACTAACAAGAAGTCTCTCAGACCATTTGGGTCTTCTGATTGTAAGGTCCAATCAAACGGCAACATGACTCCAGATCAGAGGGTATAAACTTAACTGTCTTCACTTTTAGTAATTGAAATAATCCATTAAATGACAGGGTTCATCTGCAGCCAAACAGACTGTCTTAGATTGAAAAATGGCACAAATATATCACTTAGTTATGATGCTAAACCTTTTTTTGTAATCTAAAAAACAAAACAAAACAAACAATAGTAGTCAAGCAAAGGACAAAACATATCTGACAAAACATATCATAAAACCAGGGCTCCAGATAAGAGGGAGTAAACTGTACAAATCCAACATTGCTCACTCATAACAGCACCAAATCCTATGGTGATACTACAGTACTCATTTGAATTGTCATGAAAAGAGGGCTCTAATGAATAGCAACACCATAAGGTTTAATGTACAAATAAAGATTTTTTTTTTGAAATACTCCCCTTATCTGGACTTCTGAATACCATCTATAAGAGACAAGAACAGAGACACTAATAACTATGTGTACATGTATATATAACACTAGTTTTGTTTAAGTTCAGAGAGCATTGATCACTAAACCCTTTCCCCAATTGGAAACACCTTTTGATGCCTTTATTTTTCCCCAAAGGATTGCCAACTCCTACTTCTAGCATGTTGTTTTAAAGGGATGCTCTGTGTGTTGTGACAGGTGAATGGTTAACGCAGGCTTAAAGTAAAGCAGAAAGCTCCTTTAGGAGCCTAATTTCTGCTATACTTTCAGCCAGCTTTGAGCAAACACACATTAAAATACTGAAAACACCCTAGTGGGGAAAGGGTTAAATACATAATCAATTTTGGCAATATGGCCCATGTCTAAGTTAAATCTATAACGAGAGCACCGCAAACGGGTGCTGGACGCTCGACTTTCATATACTTGAGATGGCTACATTTTCCAAACTTAAAGAATGTGTATGGGTGTTTAATGCCCTATTGAGTATAGAAGTTTGTAAGCAACAACAACTTTAACATACTTGGACAGCCTGTATTCCATTTAAAGTAAACTATAAGTCAAAACAAGGACAATATCTTTATATAAACAAGAATTCTAATATATCGGAAGTTTGAAATTAATAACTTTCTACAGTTACTGAATAATTTCATATACAAATTCTTAGTCAAACAAGGGCAGTAACTCTGCAATGACAAATCCCATGGTTATCTGCTTTGTTGAAAGGTGATGCCCTTTTGAAACTGAACAAGTATTCAAATTTCAAGTTAATACCTATGGTAGTTATTGAGAAATCTAATTAAATTCTAAAAAGTCAATACCAAAGGGCAATAACTCTGGAATAACAAAACCCAGGGTTACCTGCCCTCTTGTAATGAGTTGTCCTTTTGATACTTAACAAGTATTTAAAGTTTCAAGTAAATACCTATGGTAGTTATTGAGAAAATTCAATTTACAAGTTTTATGTAAATAAAAACAAGGGCAAAAACTCTGGAATGGCAACCTTTCTTGTTTGAATGAGTTGCCTTTTTGATATAACACAAATACTTAAAATTTCAAGTTAATACCTTTGACAGTTATTAAGATATTTCAATTTACAAGTTTTAAGTAAATAAAACAAGGGCAATTACTCTGGAACTACGAATCACAGAGTAACCAACCTTGTTGTAATGAGTTGCCCTTTTGATACTAAACAAGTATTCAAAGTTTCAAGTTAATATCTTTCATAGTCATTTAGATATGTTAATTTATAAATTTTAAGTAAATAAAACAAGGGCAATAACTCTGAAATGACAAACCCCAGGGTTACCTGCCTTGTTGTTATGAGTTGCCCTTTTGATACTGAACAACTATTCCAAGTTTCAAAAGGATACCTTTGATAGTTATTGAGACATGTTAATTTATAATTTTTAAGTAAATAAAACAAGGGCAATAACTCTGAAATGACAAATCCCAGGGTTACCTGCCTTGTTGTTATGAGTTGCCCTTTTGATACTGAACAAGTATTCCAAGTTTCAAATGGATACCTTTGATAGTTATTGAGACATGTTAATTTATAATTTTTAAGTAAATAAAACAAGGGCAATAACTCTGAAATGACAAATCCCAGGGTTACCTGCCTTGTTGTTATGAGTTGCCCTTTTGATACTGAACAACTATTCTAAGTTTCAAATGGATACCTTTGATAGTTATTGAGGAATGGACTCTTACAAAAACCTTAAGCAAAAAACTTAACCGACGCAGACGCAGACGCAGACGCAGACACTGACGCAGACGACAGGGTGACGACAATAGCTCGACATTTTCGAAAAAGTCGAGCTAAAAATAGCAAAAGATATGGATTTCTTATGGAACAGAAGCAATACCTAAATAAATATCCATCTTACATAGGTGCATGTTACAAATGATATAGGGGCAATACAGAGAAGTTTAAAGTGTTTGGTTGTCATATTATAAACCTTCTCCAGCTAATAGGGTATATTGACACTTATCCCATTTCCCCATAAATACATTTTTTTACACCTTTAATCAATTTCTCTACTAAAGAAATAGTTCCCTTTGATACAGTGATGAACATGTATCATAAGAAATTGTTTCTATATCTTAGCAGATAATAGCTCAAACTTTAAAGCAAGCTGAAAGTAAAGCAAAATGTGCCTTAAGGCAAATTCTGCTTTACTTTCAACCTGCTTTAAGTGACCATCTTTCTTTGAGAAACAGGCTATGGAGTAATGGGTTATTGAAAACAGTGTACACCCAAATAAGATAGCTCCTGTCCTCAAGGAGCTGTCTGATCTGAGTCTGCACTGTTTTCTTAAAGAATCTGTCTGACATGGACACTCTTTCCCATGTGAAATTTCTCCTTATTCTATAAGTCAATGTACCCTAATTTAAAAAAGAACAATAAATTCACATGATTACACATACAGATTTTTCATAATTATGAAATATTTGTATACATTTGTATGCAATGAGGGTTAACATAGATGATATAAAAGACAGTCCCCCAAAACGGCGATCACATTACCCCCATCAATCAGCAATGAACCGACCGGCTAAGTATTGCCGACTGATATAAATAATGGTAGAGATGATTCATCTAAATTCTTATCTGTGGCCAACTTAGTAGCAAGGAAAGCAACAGGCTGAGCCAGCTGATACATATACGATATATAATCAACCCATCTTTCACCAAACATATATACATAAAACAATCCCACAATGCTACAAAAAAAGAGTTGAGATTACAGAAGAAATAGGCCAGAAATAAGAGGACATTAAGTAGTAAACTTTCAAGAAATAAGTAGCAAAAAACACTTTAATATTTTCCCCATGCAGCCTGCAGGCACCTTTCAATGTATTTATATATTCCACATAGCAGGATTTGACACTAACTTCAAGAGCCTATGGGTGAACAGGAACAACAGTGACAGTCTTCCCGAAACCTGCCAGTCCGTCAGTCTGCTGTGATTTACAAAATTCTCTGGTACTACAGGGCTTTAACCCATTACCCAATAGTCTATTTCTAGTTTTGAAGATATGTGACCACTTAAAGCAGGTTGAAAGTAAAGCAGATTGCGTCTTAAGGCGCATTCTGCTTTACATTCAGTCTGCTTCCTGCTAGAATATAGAAAATAGTTCTTATGATTTTTATTTGTGACACTCAGACAGTATAAATTGGAACCGTTTTCTTCAGTGGATGAATGAATTAAAGACTAATTAGTCTAATACAGTAATAGCACCAATTTAGACTGCACCAGGTTCCAATAGGCCTGCTGAATTCTGTGTTGGAAAACAAAGCATGGGTTTGGGCTCACAGTTACAAGAAAAGCAATAATCATTTTTAATTTTTTTAGGTATTGATAAATTTTGACTCAAATTTTCTGGTGGTCAAACCAACAACATAAAAACAGAAAATCCAGTGATTAAACTGGAAAAACTGGTGGTCATTGAACCATAGGACTTGACTATAAGTGTTGAACCCTGCAGAGAGATGACTGTCTGTGCTTAGAGCTACCCTTGGTTCCCCATTTGATGGACCATAGGAAACTGTTCCTGATAGGTAGGTATAAAGCAGGCTGAAAAAAGCAGAATGCTCCTGATGGAGCTTTCTGCTTTACTTTCAGCCTGATACACTAGTAAAAGCAATGGGGAAAAGGGTCATTATATATGTCATGGATGACAGCAGCTGCTACATGTACAATGCCAGAAATATAAATGTAGCACAATAATTTCGTTCTTAAAGTTAAGAAGAATACAGCACTATTCTAAGTCCAGTCTTTTCAAAGGTAAAGGTTTGAAGACTTTTTACACATTCATCATACTTTTTCCTAGGAAAAAGAGTTCAATGTCTTCAAGGGACTTTCCTTTAGTTTCTGGTACTTTTTTCCAGACGAAAATTACACTGCTCATACAACAGAAGCCAAAAATACAGAATGTTCCAGATGGTCCAATGAGGTCTTGTACAGTTGAGAATTCTTTTACGACAATGAAGCCAACGAGCCAGTTTGTCATCGTAGCAACTCCACTTGCTGCTCCTCGGATTCTTGAAGGGAAAATTTCTGACATGATGAGCATGGGAATAGGTCCCCATCCTAGAGAGAATCCAATGATGTAAACCACCAGGGATACCACTGGAAGAGCGCTTAAGCTTGATGACTGCAATGGATCAGAAATTTTGTAATAATAGAACCCAAAGAGGAAACAGGATAGACTCATCATGATGCCAGCAATAATCAACAATTGCCTTCGTCCCATTCTATCCATCAACCCACATGCAACAAGAGTTGCAACAACTTGAACTAATCCAATCACAACTGTAGCCATTTCACTGTTCTGCAATCCTGCACTTTTGAAAATTGACACTGTGTAGAACATGACAGCATTTATGCCACTAAGTTGTTGGAAAACCATAATAACAACTGATATCAGCAGTGGTCGAGAGAGTTCTTGCTTTTTAAACTCTGACCAAGAAAACACTTCTTTTACATCAAGACCTTCTTCAATGTCTCTGCACTCATCTTCACAGTCTGCATGTGCATGTCTAAGATTTCGTAGTGCTAGCAAAGCATCATTCTTTTTTCCATTCATCAGCAACCAGCGTGGAGTTTCTGGTATGAACCAAGATGCAAAAACTACTAGAAATGAAGGAATCATGCCAAGTATCGCCATGGTCTGCCAGCCGTATTTCATTCCAGATGCGTAAGCTGCCAGGATGCCAATTGTAATAGACAGTTGTGTGCAAGAGCCAAGTGTCCCTCTTAATGAGTTTGTTGAAATCTCTGCAATGTACACTGGGACACAAACAGTAACCATACCACTTCCAAGGCCACACATAAATCTTCCGAAGAAAAGGTATGAAGCATCAGTTACTGAATAGATACAAAACCAGCCAACCAAGAAAGGTACTGAAGCATAAGTCATCGTAGATTTTCTTCCAAATTTTTCGATGCACCATCCACCAAGGGGACTGCCAACGATTGCACCAATTGTCATCAGAGCAGCGAACCATGCACTTTGTTCTCTAGTTAGTACCTTTTCCGTTTCTAGGGCAGGTATTGCAGGTGAACTGTAACCAATCACGAAGCCAAATGACAGGGCACCGAGACAGGCGCATGCAGTTGCAAAGTACAATCCTCCTGAAGATCCGTTATGCTTTTTGCTAATAAGCCGAGGAGATCCCGGTTCCATATCCATCTTACTACTTGTCTGCAACTTCGTAAAGCACAAATAGATAAGCACAAGAAAACTCCAAAACAAGTTGATTATTGACACATCAGAGTTGATCTAGCGTATACAGAAGCTTGTTGTCAAGCGTTTGGAAGATATATAGATGGGTGAGGTATAATTCACGGAATAATTACGGGTCCAAAAACGGGCCTGAGTCAAAACGGCCCGGGTCAAAACGAACCCTCTGATATTATACTCATGTGTACTTACTCCGAACTTGTAATTAACAATGACCCTCCCAACAACAACTCCCTCCTTACAACGACGATTGTCGCTATTCCCCCCAAAATATATTTATGTCCAATCTTTTCACGGCTCCAATATAGTCGAATTAAAATTCACGTCTGTTGTTTTACTCAAATTTACGTATTAAACATTTTGACAGAAAAAAAGATAATGACGAGTGGCCAACAGCTTGAATCCAGATCAGACGCCGCGTAACGCGGCGTCTGATCTGGATTTAAGCTGTTTGAAAATGTAAGCTAATTTCCCTCCCTACAACGACTCCCTCCGAATAACGCACATATGTTTTGTCTCCCATTGGGTGTCGTTGTAGAGAGGGAATGCTGTATTATATCTGTATAGCCTATTGTTGTTGTTGTTGTGTTTGTAGATTCCTCCGTTGACTTGTCGGAGCACCCAGGACTTGGTAAGTCCTGGTAATTATGGCGTTCTCACTAATAAAGTTCAGAAATGAAGCCAAGGCTTTCGGGTCCGTTTATTTGCGGTCAGAAAGCACATGTTAATATTAGCTTCATACACGTCTGCGCTATTGCACTACGAATTATAGCTGAAAATTAATATTGCATGCACATGTATAGTCTATTCTTAGGGCTCACAAAAGAAACACGTCCGTTCAGCAGGTATGGCAAGAAAACACCTGGAGCTAAGTGAAAGTCCTACTTGACTTCTAAGACTATTAGAGTTCAAAATTAAACAAATAAGTTCAAAGAGCCTTGTGCCAAGGCTTACGGGTCCATGTAATGGCGGCCAGAAAGCACATGTTAATGCTAGCTTCACACACGTCTGTGTCAAATGCACTACGAATTATAGCTGAAAACTAACACCGCATGCTAACATGTATAGTCTATTCTTAGGGCTCACAAAAATGTCCGTTCAGCAGGTATGGCGAGAAGAAACCTGGAACTTAGTGGAAGTCTGTCTTAACTTCTTAAATATTGCAAAAGTCTTGTCTATTCTTAGGGCTCACAGAAAAACATGTCCGTTCAGCAGGAATGGAGCGAAAGTACCTGGAGGCGTGGAGCTCAGAGGAAGTCTAACTTAATCTTCTAAAAACTGTTATAAATTTCGAGATAAAGGAATTTGCGATCAAATGAGGATATGTAAGAATCATGGAGACTAGTAAGTCTATCTGGATGTGCTCAGCCTTTAAATAGTCTAACGAAACCATTATAGAGTTTCAGGCAAAAATCGTGAGGCCTCGCGGGTCCGTGTAATGGCGGCACGCATGGAAGAATTCACATGAAGAAGTCCCTTCGTCTGCAGCTTGCCGGTTTGTTGCAGGTTGCCACAGAAAAATTGTTGCTTCTTTCACCAGAGACCGCTTCAAACAAGTAAAGAGTCTGTTCAGAACTTTGCACTACGAGTTGAAACTGCACATGTGTAGTCTATTCTGAGAGCTCACAACGACACGTCCACGCAGCTCGACATCCAACGCATTAACCCTTACCCGCATTATATCTATTCATTCTGTCCCACACCCTCAAGGGTAATTTCGGATAGTGCGTATTTGTACCTGATACAGTGGAGAATCTGTTATTCTTTCCCGTTTAAACGCAAACGTACGCAAACGCAAAGCACTAAAACATAGAAAAGAACAACTTTTGGACAATTCTGATATTTCATGTTTATTTTGGTGGCAAACAGTTTGGAGCCTGATCAGACGCCGGGTTACCCGGCGTCTGATCTGGCTCCAAACTGTTTGCACTGCAAATAATAGTTTAAGCGTAAACGCGTTTATTGGGAAAGAATAACAGATTCTCCACTGTAGTAGCGGTACGTCTAGAGAAATAAACTCAACGAGTATAATATAAAGACAATTAGAGTCAACTAGGGTCAACAAGTTTGTTACTAAATTGTTAGGATTTTTTATGTATGAAAGATGTTATTATAACACTTATATGGGGTATAAATACATGTATGTTTATTTTACTCAATTGTTCCAGCTTTATCACGGCTGACAAACTTACTTTGTCTTATATCATTTTAGTCTTTATAATGATTTAATTGATTTTATTGGTTAAATTAAGTATTCATTTTTACCAAGAATTAAACTTTACTTCTTATAATCCATATAGATCTGCTTGCTAATAGTGCCTATAGAAAAACCGGGTTTACTGAAAGTCTCTTATATTTTCAAGTTTTAACGCATTATTATTTATTACTATTTGCTCATACTCTCACTCCGCTCCAGAAGCATACTTATCTGGGGCGGAGAGCGGTCTGGGTAATGCTAATTCATTATTTCTCTTATACCTATATTTATTATTCTTAAACTTATAACTTATTATCTCATTTTGCATGAATTTGTTATATATTGTGATAAATGTACGTTGCATGTTATAAACTGTTCCGACAATAAATAAATATTGATTTTTTGACTTGATCACCAAAAAATTGCTTCAATTTGGACGTACCCTTTAGTAGAGTTAAAGCAGTATAAAAGGTAAGACTTATTAGTAGAAAATCGTTATTAAAACACCTAGATCTATATATCGTGTTTATATATGTATATTTTATTCAGATGTTCCAACTTTATCACCAAAAAATTGCTTCTATTTAGACGTACCCTTTAGTAGAGACAAATTAGGGTTAGCGGACGAAACAAAGTAAAGAATATTTAAAAAAAAAACCAGGAAGAGCATTCCACTGTACTACTGTAAGAGGGTAAAAAGAGTATTTATAATAGTCTGCTCCAGTATGAACCTGTCTGAAACTCATAGAATAACAGAGTCTCAATAGACGAGTGTTTCTTTGTATATAAGCTGGAATTGGGACCGCCACTAATCCATAAACAATCTTGTAAAAGAGACACAGTCTAGCACCCGAACGACGCTATTCCAAGGATCTCCATACGAGTTTTAACAGCATGTCAGAGGCACTTGCATATCTGGAAGATATATGGACGATGTGAACTTACGACGATGTGAATTGGGTTTTTGGACGGTGCGAAGCAATTTTCCAGACGATGTGAACCACCCTTTCAGATTATGTGAACCAACATTTTATTTTAAAAGTTTATAAGTATATTTGTATTACTTACTTTACTAAAAGCTATACAGACTAAAACATACACTCAGTGCAAAAAGAAACGCATTTTTCTTCTTCATTACACTATTTGTATGTAGAAGGAACGTATTTGTGAATTAATCTTTTCATAAGGTCAGTAGTTCTGTCTGTGGGTATCAATGTTGAAAAACACAACCTGCACAAATCGGTGCGATGTTTAAAACACACTGTAGTTCTCTTTCGCTGCCAAATTAATCGCGAGATTGTTACCCCTTCACCGTTTAGTTGTCGTCTGCTTCAAATTTGTTGTTTGTAAGATCGTTTCAAGGTAAGATCCAACGTTGTATGAATTAAAACATATCGATACGAGTGTCAAACAGTTTGGACCCCGCGCCGTCTGATCAGGATTCAAACTGTTTGCAAATGCGCTTTTTGGCGTCATTAAGAGGGAAAGGGTTAAAAGCAGCACACTGTTTTTTAGTTTTTATTGTTTCTGAACTTGTTACGAATTAAATCAATCTTAAGATATGGTATTAGTATTCTAATTTTCTTCAAGAAAAGATTCTTAATCTGCGCATGAGCACGATGTGCGTTTCTTTTTGTACTGAGTGTATGTAAACTTAATTACTCTGATAGTATTATCTAAGCTCTTATTGGGGAGAACACAATTTTAGAATTACACGTCTATGAAGAAAAAAAACAAAAGTAATAAACATTAACCATTATCGTGCTAGCGCTACTTGGCAAGAATTTGCAAACAGTTTGAATTTAATTTTAATTGATAAATTAATTAATTCCAAACTATAGGTCAAAATTTGGAAACATAGCAATCTCCGAATTACTTATTTGGCGTCCGATCTAGCTCCAAACTAGATATAATTTGTGCATATATGTGTACTACTTAATAATATGTTTGTATTATACTGCCTGTAGATTAGTGAAATTTAATTATTATTCGTATTTGATGGTATATATGTGCTATTTATACAAATACCTGTTAATTTTAGCTGACTAAAGGAATAAAGATATGATTATGACATCACGACGTGTCTGCTTACTGTTTACATAATGCAATGTACGGTCCATGGAAATACCCCATACGACTGGCACACTACTGGCATACTACTGGCATACTACCGAGATCCTGCCCAGGATCTCGGTAGTATGCCAGTAGTGTGCCAGTCGTATGGGGTATTTCCACGGACCCTGCAATGTACATGTACCATTAAACCCGTGTATAGCGACACCAAACCAAATTTAACAGAGATTTCTTCACCAACTAATCCATTTTGACACTGTTTGAGAACATTGCGAATTTTGAGTGCAAACTTGTAGAGGCGTTTGGTCTAGTGAAAATAGTTTTTAAAAGTGATAAGCGGAAACTAGATCTACTTCAAAGATCGTAAACGTGTCCTTCAAAATAACTGAAAGACATTTAACTCTGGTACCAGCGCTATCTGTAAAATATATTTGTACCGGGGTTACTTTTATATGTACACCTAAAACGGGGAACCATTACTTTTAGAGAACAAATTCACAAGGGCACTATTTGTAGCCTGGCAATGTGAAGTATCGCTAGAAACTAGAAGTATCGCTGAGGTTGTTTTTGGTTTTAAAGAGTCAAAGTTAAAAAATATACCACGTGCTTCATTATTTGTAAAATATTGTCAAATTAGATCTACGTCATTTAAAGTTCTATCTCTTGAAATACAATAGAGTTCAAAACGCTACGTAAAACCCGCTTTGGACGTCAATTTTGGACATCAATTAAGACGTTACAAACGTTAGTTCGAACATCGTGCGCGACGTCCTTGGAATTAAGGGTTATAGCGAAAACGTGTTAATTGAAAAATACACCCTAATTGGGTAATGGATTAACTTTGCCTTTGCGCGTGTCACAGACTCGGTTTAATTGAGTTACTCTAGTTGTGGACGAACAATGGTGTAAGTACGCTCCCTGAGCCATTTGAAGGGTAATATTTCATGGTGCAATATATTACACATCACGCTTCTCCGATCCCTATAGAAGGACACTAGAGGCTGAAGGAAAATACAGTACACTGTTTATATAGAGAGTGTCGCTTTCTAGCGATGTCCTTTTGCCCTCGCGGGTCTGGCCTTGACCAACACTGGAATAAGTTTTCTGCACTCTTTCGCTTCTTTTGGGAGTTGTTCTGAAACATTGAATTTGCTGCCGCGTAAGTTCACTGACTCGAGAGCTGTTTGCACAAGCACTTTAGAATTTAGATCTTTAAATTTGGCAACAATGGGTCTGATCTTCACAGGGATAAATTTACCAATTCGATGTGTTCTATCAATATTTATTTTGCTTACTGGAAACACTGTATCACAAGTAGCTTTGAACAATATGTGACCAAGTTTGATTACACTGGGGCTATTTTTTTTAGAGGAGAAGTCATTTGCAATTGTTGACGGCCGGACAGATGGACGACGGACGCCCGACAGAGCGGTATCACAATAGCTCACCTTGAGCACTTTGTGTTCTGGTGAGCTAAAAATTGACCTAGATTTTGTTAAGATGGTCATTCTGACCAAGTTTGATAAGGATTAGGCTAAACATGTGGTTACTAGAGTGTTCACAAGCGTTTTTGAAGATTTGACGTAGTGACATACATGTACTTTTTGATACCACATAACCCATATTCATGCTTGATCAACATTTTGTCACGATGGTCACTTTGAAAATGTCAGATAACAATTGAATCAAGAGTGGGGCTACTGTTGAAAAGTGTTCAATGCTTGTTTTTAATAAGATTTGACCTAGTGAACTTCCTTTGAACCAACATTACCCTTACTACAAATTGCTCTAGATTCTGGCAAGATTGTCATTCTGACCTAGTTTGTAAGATTGGACTTAAATTGCGGCCATAAGAGTGTTCACAAACTTTTTTGAAGATATGACCTAGTGACCTAAATTTTGAAACCACATGACCCATATTTTGAATTTAACCTAGATTTTATCAAAATGGTCATTCTGACAAAGTTTAATGACAATTAGTCTAAAAATGTGGCCATTAGAGTGTTTACAAGTTTTTCCCCCCTAAGATTTAATCTAGTGACTTACTTTTGGACCCCACATATATGACCCATATTTAAACTTGACCTTAATTAATTTTATCTACATTGTCAATCTGAGCTCTAGTTTCTTAAAGATTGGGCTTAAATTGTGGCCTGTAGTGTTCACAAGCTTTATCTTAGATTTGACCTTGTGGTCTCCAATTTGACCCCACATGACCCATATTCAAACTTGACCTAGATTTAGTCAATATATTAATTATGAATAAGTTTGGTAACCATAATGGACAAAATTGTTGTTGCTAGAGTGTTCACAAGCTATTACTAAGATTTGACATAGTGGCCTTCTTTTTTACGCCAAATGACCCATATTCAAATGTGACTTTTACTTTGTCAATATTGTCATTCTGACAAAGTGTCATAAATATTAGGCTAAAAGTGTGGCCTCTAGAGTGTTCACAAGCTTTTTTCTAAGATATTCGAACTTGACTAATATTTTGTAAAGATGGTAAATCTGACTAAGATTGATAAAGATTAGGCTAAAAGTATGGTTACAAACTTACAAGAATGTTCACAAGCTTTTTCTAAGATTTGACCTGGTGGTCGACCTACACTTTGAAACTACATGACCAATATTCAAACTTGCTCTAGATTTTGTCAAGATGGTCATTCTGACACAGTTTGAGAAAGATAGGGCTCAAATTGTGGATTCTAGAGTGTTCGTAAGCGTTTTCAAAGATTTGACCAAGAGTGACCTTTATGATCCCATATCCTTAGCAAGCCTGACCCATTTTGTTCACACAACAAAGACACTACGAGACTAATTTTGAGCTCATTTTCTGAATAAAAGCTACACTCTGACATCTCAAATCTACTTTGTGTCAAAACAAAACCGAAAGAGACAATTTATTTTTAGAGGCGCTATATTTATATAAAAAAAAAAGACGATCCTGATCTCAGTTTGAGCTTTGTAAGCTTTGTGTTGACATTTTAACGGGTTTTGACAAAAAGGTCGCATGCATTTTAAACCGACAGTAGAAAGATGGACTGTTTTGGTCCCTCTGGATTTCACATTTTTCCAATCTTGCAAATTTGTGTCTGGATCCATTTTCAATGCTGCCTGAAAGTGTTACATTTTGCAGGAGACCATTGATATTCTAGAAATTGGAAGTGCCGAACCTGGCCTTTCAGAAAAGTCTTCCAATGCGATGTGTGAATCATAACTTTTCATTCTAGGGGAGCCAAAATGTGCCATAAACGTCAAAAAGTTTTTATACGTTATGGGCTTGGAAAGGGTATGACCCGTATTCAAACTTGGGCTAGTTTTTAATCAAGAGATGGTATTCTGACCAAGTTTGATAAAGACTGGACCAAATGTGTGCCCTCTAGAGTGTTCCAAAGATGATCATGGACGCACAATGCATGACACCACCTGACACAGCACGAGCACAATAGCTCAACCGAGGACTACGTGCTCAGGTAGACTAGGTACAGTGCGGACACTGATGAGAGATGGTTCCTTAAAGAGCCCTCTGATAATGGTCTACACATAATTTGCATAAGACAAGTGTACTCTTCAAAGGTACCATGGTTATAAATGATGACTATGTTCATCACCAAGGTTCAATAGGTAAATTAACACATTCCCCCCTAGCAACAAGTGAACTCGTCATTTACAAATAAGGTACTAATGGAGAGTACTCTTGTCATATGCAAACTGTGTAGACCCAGATCAGTGGCTTCCGAAAGGAGCCATCTGATCAGGTTTTGCACTGTTTGTCATTTTGCCATAAATTGTGAAAAACAACCCTAAATCGTCAAACATTGACTAGACTTTATTAGAAACTAGAATACCAACAAATAGTCTATTTGAAGTTAATTTCACATTAAAGCAACCTTGTAAACAGGATGTTAGAAATAGAGAATGGGAAGTCTAAGAAATAGAAAATGGGAAGTTAGAAATAGAAAATGGACGTTAGAAATAGAAAATGGGAAGTTAGAAATAGAAAATGGGAAGTAAGAAATAGAAAATGGGAAGATAGAAATAGAAAATGGACGTTAGAAATAGAAAATGGAAACTAGAAAATGGGAAGTAAGAAATAGAAAATGGGAAATTAGAAATAGAAAATGAACTCATAGTTTGAGACAGAATGAAACAGTCTCAGTTTCCACCCATTCAATGCCTTGCCATCATCAGTTTTAAAGACATCACCCCAGTCCATTCATTGAACCCCCTCCATTGTTCTCACTAGGCGTGAAAGTAAATGTTAAGCATGAAATTGTGCAAGCAATAGCTCAGCCTTCTGAAGTTTTGTATAGAGGCCCTTACATAAAAGATCTCAATGTGTTTTACAATAGGTTTTACCAGTACTAACCAAACAATGAAATGTATGTAGCGGGCCTCACATGAGATGCCTGAATGATTCTTTGCCTGCAGACACTGGCCTAGTAAGTGCATGCTCTCCATGCTTTGACTCAAATTGTCTACAGTGCTAGGTTTTACCACCCAAGCTAGGTTAAGTAATGACTTCAAGCAATTATCTTTTATGCTTTTATTTCTCAAATTTTCATTTTAGGTATTTTGACTTAAGTTTCTAATAGAAAATGGGTTATACAGCATCTAATCAGGATCCTGTTTCCAAATAACCATTGTACTCGGGGTAAGTTGTTAGGCCATTATCAGATGCAAGTTACTACGTACAGAAAGAGTTGTAGAGGCTTTGTACAGGTATTACAGTAAAACCTCTCTATTACGGCTAATAAAAAAGGCTAAGTAAACTGCTTAAAAGACAGGTGGCAGCTAAAAGTAAGGTTAATGTAAAACAGAAAGCTCCTTTAGGAGCTTTCTGTTTTACATTCACCTTGCATTAAACAGTCACCTGCCTTAAACACCTAATCATTAACACAATTTTGTGGTCGTAAAAGAGAAATTTTACTGTACATGTACTTCCAAAATGAGTCAGACACAGACAAACATGTTTATTCCAAACCTGTGTTTGTCATACACCCCTTTAATGATGCCAGTGGTGAAACCATGATAACCTTTGCAAATAGTTTAGATCCTGATGAGAAGCCATGCTACGCAGCATCTCATCAGGATCCAACGCTTTTGACACTCTGTGATCTTGTTTTTAAAAGAAATTTTGAAAACTCTCTTTTAAGGACAGAAGCAGACAACAATTGTAGCAGAAAAATATTAACCAGCATGCAAAGAGTGTGTACGGTACTGCAAATTCCAACCAGGGTTAGTGTCAATACCCTTCTAGTTATGAAAATTATAGGTGGAACCCTTTCTATAAATATAAATGTGAGATGCAGTCAATAATGTCAAAGACCTCCTGTCAGGGGTGAATAACTAACCTGATACCCCATAGCCTGTTTCTAAATATGACATGTGTCAAGCACTCAATATTTTCAACAAGAGGGCCTTGAAGGCCACGATATCGCTCACCTGTTGTTAAGAAGCCTGATAGTTGTACCTTTGAGTTTCACCCATATTAATCTAAATCCATTCAAATTTGTAGACTATATATACTGTGTAAACAATATTGGAATACAAACTATAAGTGAAGTACATCAAGGGCAGATAACTAGAGTGTAAACAATTCTGAAATATGAAGCCTTTTCTAGCATTTCAAAGTATATCAAGAGTAGATAACTCTTGCCACAATCATTAGATTTCAACAACTGCAATCCTACATTGTGTGCAAGTATAATTGAATTCCATTGAAAACTGTAGTTGTTGGAGTATAAACACTGTTAGATACGGCATTTTCAACACACCAAGGGCAGATAACTCTCGACCAAATAGTCAAGATTTCATCAATTTTCAAACTCACCCATGACCTTACAGTCCAAAACAATCTGAGCAAGTTTAGGAAAGATTGGATAAAAGTTGTGGCCTCTAAAGTGTAAACACTGTTAAATATGGAATTTTCAGCAATTCAAAGGTAGATAACTCTTGACCTATTTTTCCAATTTCAACCATAATCAAACTCATTTGAACTCTTATGGTCATATACAGAGCAAGTTTGAGAAAGAATGGATAAAAATTGTGGCCTCTAGAGTGTTAACAGTAAAATTGTTGTTGATGCACGACGGACATTCAAGGATTGCAAAAGCTCAACCTGAGCTAGCTTAGGTGAGCTAAAAACCTCCTGTCAGGGGTGAATCACTGAACCTGTTACCCTGTAGCCTGTTTCTAGCTTTCAAAACAAGTTACCACTCAAAGCAGGTTGAAAGTAAAGCAGATTGCTCCATAAGGAGCATTATACTTTAATTTCAGCCTGCTTTAAACTCCCAATTGATCATGTACTGGACATTTTTATTATAGGCTCTGTTTTAAGATGTGGAAGTCATGATCACTTAAAGCAGGTTGAAAGTACAGCAGAATATGTCTTAAGCCTGTTACAATATAGAAACTTTTCTTAGGGTGTATAGTCATGACTGTTTAAATTGAAACTAGTTTCTTCAGTGGAGGAATAGATAACAGGCATAACAAGAGCTGTCGGAGAACAGCAAAGTTCGCCTAATTAAACCTTTTCTAAATAGGTAACTATCAATAGAAAAGTGTATCAGGACATTGATATTCAAGCCACAGGGAACTTCCATTCCAAATATCAGCTTACTAAGGCAAATATGTCATGTAGTATAAGTGCACTCCAACACTTACTCCATAACTAACTTTGAAATTTCAGTCCCAAAACTCTAAGTCCACAAGAGGTAAAATTTTGACTAAATCTTAATATTTTTTTTAAATTTTAACTACACAACATCAATGTTAAACACACAGGGCACCTCCATTCTAAATATCAGCTTCCTAATACAAATATTTCATGTAGTACTAGTGCATTACAACACTTACCCCAAAACTTTAACCATGAGAAATCAGCCGAAAAACTTAAGTCCACAAAAGGTGAAATTTTGACTAAATTTAAACTTTTTTTTAAATTTTAACTACAAAACATCAATATTCAACCCACAGGCCACCTTCATTCCAAATATCAGCTTCCAAATGCAAATATTTCATGAAGTATTAGTGCATTACAACACTTACCCCAAAACTTTAACCATGACAAGAGCCGCATGCGGCCCTAAATCGCTCACCTGAGTAACCATTGTGTAATACTCAATGCAAAATGAAGTTTTTCATTGCATGGAAGTGGACTGTTGCATGAAGAAGTAACTGAGAATCCGAAGAAGATTTTTTTTAGATATTGTGCATGGTTGCCATGGCAACAAGACCGATAGCCCCACCCACTTTTTTTCAACAATTTTTGAAGCTCACAACTACAGTATGTATCTGACCAAGTTTGGTTAAAATTGGGCCATTGGTTTCAGAGAAGAAGTTATTTGAAACAAATTGTGAACAGACGACACCGACACCAACGTACAGCGACCAATCACAATAGCTCACCTTGAGCACTTTGTGCTCCGGTGAGCTTTAAAACCAACGCCGACGTGATTCCATAAGCCCCCCCATTCTCCGAATAGGCGAGCTAAAAAGGTGTATTTATGGAGTATGGGTCAATACAAGCATGACAATATTTGGTATTGCTATAATATTAACTCTTTCAACACCATGGACCTGTTAAAAAATCCACTCATTACATTTTGGAAACAGCCTAGACCCAGATCAGAGGGTTCCTACAAGAACCCTCTGATCAGGGTCTACACCGTTTGCTAATTTAGAGCAGTATTTATTAAACTACCCGGAATTCCAAGTAGACTAGATCATGTTTTAGAACCTAAAAGGATCCACATGGGACAGTAATAAATCACAAGAGCTATTTAATGTTGAAAGAGTTATGAAAATATGTAGGAAATGTTTAGTCTCCTTTGAAGCCCTTAAAAATCTGACAACAAAAACAAAACAAATGATTTTAAAATAATTTAATGTGTTGTTTCATAATGACAACAAGTATGAATGCACATTCTGGCAAGTATTTTATAATACAAACGGAATATTACTATACTTTGCATATCTTATGCACCGGATCACTCGAGTTGTGTGTGTAAAGGCTATATCCAACGAGACCGAAGGTCGAGTTGGATATAGCCTTTACACACACAACGAGAGTGATCCGGTACATAAGATATGCAAAGTATAGTAATGTTCCTTTTATTATATACCTCTTATAATAAAAATAAAATGAAAAACGATAGAAATGTTTCGAGCGTTACTATAAATAAACGGGATTTCCCATACGTCACACTTCGGGGAATGGCGCGTGAAAGTAAATACTCGCTATTACGACCACTAAAACGAATGCTAATTGATTAAATAATAGAGAGGTGACAGCTTAAAGCAAGGTGACAGTGAAACAGAAAGCTCCTAAAGGAGCTTTCTGTTTCACTGTCACCTTGCTTTAAGCGGTCACCTACCGTAAACACCCTAATACTTAACATAATTTAGTGGTCGTAATAGAGAGGTTTTACTGTAGTTCCGAACTTCCGACTACACAGTAAACGTTCTTTTCCCATTACACAAGGTACATGGGTAATACGGAATTTTCAATCCGTCAAGGTGTATTTGTTCGATAAAATACAGAAATATTTCGGGCAGAACATTGGTCTATGGTATATAATAAAACCTGCATATTACCAATACTTTAATTCAAACAGTGCAGAGGAAGTTATTCTTTTCCACTTATGTTTGTACTAAAACAATTATGTCATGTAACAATCAGTTTGAAGCCATGTAAGATGCCAAGTACAGTAAAAACTCTTTAATTATGGTATCTATCAGGTGTTTAATGCAGGTGGATGCTTAACCCTTTACCTCATAGCCTGTTTCTAGTTTTGAAAAACATGTGACCACGTAAAGCAGGTTGAAAGTAAACCAGAATGTGCCTGAAGACACATTCTGCTTTACTTTCAGCCTACTTTAAGCTAAAATCTGCTAGGCTATATAAAATATTTGTAATGCTAATTGTTCACGAGGGTATAAATTGGAACTAATTTCTTCAGCAGAGGAATAAACTAAATACGCTAAAAGTCGCTTCTATGGCGGAAAGGTTTAAAGCAAGTAAAATATAAAACAGATGTTTTATGGTCACCTTGCTTTAAGCAGTCACCTGTCTTTTATTCAATCAATTAGCTTTCTTTAACTGGTGGTTATGGAGAGGTTTTACTGTACCTCACAGGCGCAGTCTTCAAACTGCTAACAGCATGATGAAAGTAAAGCAGACTGCACATTTTGGTGTTCTTTCACCATATGAAATACTGTGTAAAGTGAAACTATTTTCTTGAGTGGAGGAATAAATAACAGGTGTAACAAGACATGTTGGTGAAACACTTTGTGCTCTGATGTGACCATGACTCTTAAATGACCTTGACCTTTGTGCGAACTTGTACTTAGCTCAAGAATTTTTTCAGTTGAGTACACTTGCCAAATATAAAGTGTCTATCATGAGTAGTTCCAATGTTATTGCGAGTTAAAGTTTAGCACATTTGACCTCTTACTGACCTTGACCTTTGCCGGACATGACCTAACACGACTGAGCACAAGGACTTTTGGAGTTGGAATACACTCAAATATGAAGTCTCTCTACAATAAGTTGTTATGGCAGGGGTTTAAAGTTGTGGGAAGACAGACAGAGGCCAAAAACCAATATGCCCCGACTAACTCCTGCAGAGGCATAAAAAGGTGTGTTTATGGGGTTAAGTGTTCAATGGGAAAGACTAACATCTTCTTCACTGTAGCTTAACAATTATAGTTTATGTACATGAACACATAAATAAACACCTGTAAAAAGATAAATGAAGTTTAAACATTACTCATTGAGTTCTACCTTATACAGTCATAAATATACATCATGTTAAATATTACCTATATCATGGCAGGTGCTTGCTTAAAGCAGGCTGAAAGTAAAGCAGAATGCTCCTAAAGGAGCACTGCTTTACTTTCAGCCTACTTTGAGCAATCATTTGTCTTCAATAATGAATAAAAGCTATGTGATAACAGGTAAATACAAGTTTATAAATAAAAGTCAAGCAGAAAGTTCTGAAAGGAGTATGCTGCTCTTTTGTCCAACATTCAGTCCGACACTTTTAATGGACTATCAATTGACTATTAAGGGTTGATTTTAATAATATATTCAAAATGACAAACATGGTAGACCCTGATCAGAGGGCTCCTTTGACTATTTAGGGTTGATTTTAATAATATATTTCAAAATGACAAACAGTGCAGACCCTGATCAGAGGGCTCCTTCAGGAGCCCTTTGATCAGGGTCTACACTGTTTGCACAGGACAAGTGTAATCATCACAGGTACACTGTTTGTAAATGATGAGTATACTAGTCGCTAGGTTTAAATGTGTTAACAAGTCATCATTCTGCCCTTTAAGAATGTTTATTGAAAGTCTCGCTGCTTATAATTTACATGTTTATGTCTAGACAGTCATATAGTTTATAGCATACATGTTCTGTCCATGCAGAGAAAAAATATTCCATTATGACTCATATTCACCTGAAAAACATGAAAAAAACAACAAATTCCAAACTTGTTATTCAACCATTTCATTGCCAGATTTAACATAAGGTGTGTACCCCTTCACTGCCATGTTGCTGTCTGCTTCAATGTTTTTGTCAATTCAATATTGTTTCAAAGCAAGATTTAATGGAGTATGACTGACATAATTTCAAAGCGAATGTCAAACAGCTACACAGTGTCTGATCAGGATCCAATTTTAAAGTGGTTTGCGAAGACACCTTATGGCTTCATTGGCAGTGAAAGATTTAAACTCCTCTCCTGCTGTAGGGTTTAATCCATTCCCCCATAAATACGCCTTTAACTTCTTCCTCCACTGAAGAAAATAGTTCAACTTTATACCATTATGAATATGTATCATAGGAAACATTTTCTATATCCTATCAAACGATAGCTTAAAACAGGCTGAAAGTAAAGCAGAATGTGCCTTAAGGCACATTCTGCTTTACTTTCAACCTGCTTTAAGGGGTCACCTGTCTTCAAAATAAGAAACAGGCTTTGGGGTAATGGGTTAAACATGAACTTAAAACTAATATTAAAACATATGACCAGCATTTTAAAACCTAGTACATGTATAGCTATGTAAAACACATTCTCAACATTCCATCTACATGTATGTAAAGAATTTTTATAATCTCAATTGATTTTTAGATGTCTTATACTTTTCCTCCATAGAAGAGCCTCTTAGCACATTCAATTTATTCCTCGATTGAGGAAAAAAAGTTGTAATTACTACAGTCATGAAAATACAATGTAGTTTCTATATCCTATAATATGTTAGCTTAAAGCAGGCTGTAAGTAAAGCAGAAAGCCTCCTGTGGCACATTCTGCTTTACTTTCAACCTGCTTTAAGTGGTCACCTGTGTTTCAAGCTAGAAACAGGCTATGGGGTACAGGGTTAAGCATACATGTTTCAACACTGTGGTTTGCAGTTAAGGACAGGATCTCACGTCATGGAAAAAGACCGAGAAAGATAACAAAATTCACCAAAAGAAGAACATATTTTGATTTGTACATATTTTTAAGAGACATTCTATTTTAAAGATTTTATAGTTTTAAAGAAAACCCTACTCAATCTGTCACTATACACATTGTTATGTTTTCCTGTTAAAGAGTAAGAATCAAGAGCTTACACAGTTCAAATAATAAGAGTAGCACTAAACCCTTTATCCCATAACCTGTTTCTAGGTTTGCAGACAGATGAACACTTGACGCAAGCTGAAAGTAAAGCAGATTGAGCAGTAAGGCACACTCTGCTTTACTTCCAGCCTGCTTTAAAGCTTCCATCTGCAAGGATATAGAAAATATTTTTTGTGGTTCATATTTATGACTGTATAAAATGAAACTTCAATGTAAGAATAACATACAGGTGTTTAAATGGTGTATTTATGTGGTAGTGGGTTTAATAAACAAAACACCACCTGTTTTGGCAAATGAACAAAGAACCATAACCCATACATAACAAATCTATAATTCTTATCCACACTGTTATTGCAATGAGCCTTTCTATACTGTTTAAAATGAACCCACTGAAAATAACTAAAGCTATCGGACACAGTTTGTGTACCAACAAAGGGTGGTAACTGTAAATTTCCAACAAATAGTTGTGGTTATTACCCATGTAAGAGCTATTGCGGTTATGAACTTTTCCTTGAAGTAAATCTATTGAAAACTACATGAGATGACATGATTTGTACCTGTCTGCCAGGCTGTGCCAGCCTGACAATCTCCCCCATCCTAGACTAAACATGATAACAATACATTCCGCCTTTCAACAGGTCTATAAAAAATACTATTAGGATTTATTAAGTGTTAAAATAATACAAAATACCATCAACCATGAGTGAAGTAGCTATTCTTTAAAGAAGAAGAATGAATCTGTCTAAGTACAGGAGAAAGCTTAACTCTTAAAGTGCTAGAACCGAATATAGTTATCCTTGGGGTAAAGGGTTAAGCTTTCATCTATATTTAAGACTTCTACATTTATCTTTCTTTTGAAAGGCAACTTAACACTGTAGGAAATAAATAAAACCTATACAGTAAAACCTCTCCGTTACAACCACACAATTGTTTTAATTTACTATTAGGTGGTTATGATAGGTGATTGCTTAAAGCAAGGTGACAGTAAAAACTGAAAGCTCCTTTAGGAGCTTTCTGTTTTACTGTCACCTTGCTTTCAGCTGTCATCTGATTTTGATTAAATCAAATTAGTTTAAAGCCTAATGGTCAGCCTTATTAGAGAGGTTCTACTGTACATTAAAACCATACAACCATGTTTAAAATATATGCAATTTAAAATGTGTATATGGCTTTATGTAACTTTTAACTCACTGGCCCCTGAATTGGACCAATGCCATCGGTCCAATGGACAGAAAACATTAACCAATCAAGTCTGTTTAGTAATTCAATAAGCCTGGTCAGGTTTTGACTCTTTAGAACTTGTTGGTTTTTACAATATACAGTAAAACCTCTCTATTACAACCACTAATTTGTGTTGTAGTTGTTTATTACAGGTGACTGCTTAAAGCAAGGTGATAGTAAAACAGAAAGCTCATTTAGGAGCTTTCTGTTTTATTTTCACCTTGCTTTAAGTAATTACATGATTTTTATATAATCAATTAGCCTTGGTTTTAGTGCTGGTAATAGAGAGGTTTTACTGTAATTATATAATAACAAAATGACAAACAGTGTTGACCTTGATCAAGGAATTAATGTTTATAAAACCAAGTTTACTCTGTAAATATAATCAACCATGAGTCAACAATAGCACTAAATTCAAGTGGAAAATCCCCTACAGACTACTGTGCTAACTCATTCACCCCTGAAACTATAAATGGACATTTCAAATTTAAAACTAAGGCCATATTTTACTATTTAGGGTTGACTCAAACAATATATTTCGTAATGACAAACAGTGTAGACCCTGATCAAAGAGCTCCTTAAGGAGCCCTCTGATCAGGGCCTACACTGTTTGCATAGGACAAGTGTAATCGTCACATGTACACTGTTTGTAAATGATGAGTATACTCGTCGCTAGGGTTGACTGTGTTAAGGCAGGTGGCTGCTTGACCATCTACTGACATTTTCTGAACAAAAATGCCTGTAAATCATTTCTGAAAATTGTTACAAGTAGACAATAGTAACATAACATGCTAAAGATTAAACAATGGAAGAATAAAGTACAGTAAAACATGGGGACTGTTTGTACCCAAACTAAAGTAAATCAGGATTTAATACTTTTATCCTGCCTCAGTCATCTGACCCCTCTTTAACAACATCGACGAGTCTTGC
Organism: Gari tellinella; assembly: GCA_922989275.2. Lineage (NCBI taxonomy): Eukaryota > Metazoa > Mollusca > Bivalvia > Cardiida > Psammobiidae > Gari > Gari tellinella. The sequence goes on from OV277866.1 coordinate 58,114,163, forward strand.
TGTAATGGCTGCTAACAAAAGTTTGTTTCATTGTCTTGTTCAACATGGTTTTTCATATTCATTTTGACTGTCAATTCACATTTATCTTAAATGTATACACATCAACTCTTCATTATAAGAAAACTATTATGCAAAATGTTGAGACTTTTTTAAAAATATGTTTTAAAACACTTTCAGCAACCTTTTATCCACATTTCATCCTTTCCTTCTCCAGAAAGAATTCAGTGTTTAAAATGTATGATTACATAAAGCCGGCTTAGAGTAAGCCTGCTGTAAACTACCATCTGCTAGGATATAGTAAAATATTTCTTATGGTGCATGTTCATAACTGTGTAAAGTGGAACTATTTTCTTTAGTAGAGAAATAAATTAAAGCGATAAAATTGCACATTTATGGACTAATGGGTTAAACTACCACCTGTCTTTATTACTGAAATCATCTATTAATAGAAATGGTTAAAAATAAAGTAAGCTATAATACTGATTAGTTCATTAATTTAAATGACAAGCCTAAGGTATGAGCTAACTAATTTAACCCTAGCACGGTGTAAACTTGTCTTTTACAAATTGTGTATCTCTGAAAAGTTCATAATTTATGTCCTTAGCAAAAGGTGTAGACCCAGATCAGAGAGCTCCTAAAGCCCTCTAATTTAGGTCTACATTGTTTGGCATTTCGTAAAATCATTGTAAAACCCTGAATGGTAAAAAATAAACTTAAATCAATTGGAAATTGCAGTTTTTCACTTAATGTTTCTAGGGAGAATGAAAATGTTTATCCATTGGCTTGTCTATCTTTGGAGTTTATATCTGCATTGGCCTGTTATCTGTGGTACAGCCTTCATGTCGGTCCGGCAGGTGTTAGCTGTTTATCAATTAGCTTGTCTATCTTTTGAGTTAATATCTGCATTGGCTTGTCTATTATAGGAGTTTATCTCTACATTGGCTTGTTTATCTTTGGTACAGCCTTCATGTCACCAGACAAGGGGTGTTAGCTGTTTATCCATTGGCTTGTTTATCTTTGGAGTTTATATCTGCATTGGCTTGTTTATCTTTGGAGTTTATCTCTGGTACAGCCTTCATGTTGGGCGGGGCTGGTGTTAAATGTTTCAATAGTAAATGATGGTCCTCCTGCTTCAAGCACCAAGGAGTTTTCTCATAGTCACATGTCAATTTCACTTCAAGCATGGTGACAGGGGCACTGTTGATTACTAGCTTATGTCTATGTAATATCACATATCTCACTGTGTTTAAGCCTGTCTCTCTGTCAAGTCGACTCGTTTTCTGTAAGAAAAGGAAGGTCAGCAAAATTCTAAGGAATCTTTTTTTTTTTATCTTTAGCTCAAAATAATTATCTGCAACTTTTGATGATTTGTCTGTATGGCACATATGATATGACTCCTAGCTGCATACACACTATATGCAAATAAATATTTATAGATCAAAATTCTTTGAACAACTTAAGTCTATCCATTTAGAAACATTTTGTTGAAAACCAAATTGAAATTCACAGGTGTACATAATTATTCAGATGGTGTTAAAAATTCTGCAAAATTTTATAATGTTCTATGGATTAAAGCTCTGGATTTAATTTCATATTTATATTAAAATTATGAATAGGGAGATAATTCAAGAACAAAATGACGAGTCAAAACTGCAATTGCAGGAGCACAACTTCAGATGGTGATCAACAATACATAAATACTGCATAATAATAAAAAAATTATGTTGAAGCATAGCCGAGTGAAACTCAGAACAAAATTTATGTATTAAAATTACGAAAAAGGGAGATAATTCAAGAATGAAACAATGAGTCAATAAACACAATCTTTAGATGGATCAACAATTGTTTTATTCTGCAATCAGCTGAAATTAACACTAGCTAATACCAAGTATTGTAAGATCTTACTGTTTTCTGATCAAAGAATCTTTTATTGTCTCTGGGCCTCTGTTTCTTGTCATGTATGTGTTTGAAGGTATTGTAGCCACTGCTCATGTTCTGTGGGCGCCTCACCTGTAAATATAGTCAAAACATTGTCAGGGCTGCCATTTCTCCGGATTTTTCCTAAATCTTCGAATTTTTTTCCAGTACTTGCTAACTAAAAGCAGGCTGTAAGTAAAGCAGAATGCGCCTTAAGGCGCATTCTGCTTTACTTACAGCCTGCTTTAAGTAGTCGCATGTCAACAAAACTAGAAACAGGCTATGGGGTAAAGGTAAGATTCGTAAAATCGCACTTGAAAAGAGCAAATTTGGAAATCTTAGGATTTTTCATGTCAACTTATCGCAGCCCTGCATTGTTACCATTGTACAGCCTATCTTGTAATAAGTGAACACTTAACCCATGATTACTGTGTAAATAAGCCTTTAATTTAAATGTATTCCTCCATTGAAGAAATAACTCCATTTTATATATAGTTATGATTATGAACCAAAATAAATATTTTCTATATCCTGGCTGATGATAGTTTAAAGCAGGTTTGAAACAGCCTATGCAGTAAAGGGCGAGTCAAATACCTGAATATTGTCTAACTCATTGACATTCACCCCTGACAATACAAATGGACATTGTTAGTTTTCAATTAAGTCTATTCCAATATTGAATATTCAGGTGTGTTTTTTTATACAATTATATTGAAAAATGACCAAAAAAAGCAGACTTTACTCAGAGGGCTCCTATAGAAGCCCTCTTGTTCCTACTGGTCAGGGTCTACACTGTATATGACAAGGGTTCAATAGGCCAGGGTCTCCACGGGCCCCAGAGAAGAGGGAGTAAACCAAACAATACCAACATTTCCTCCCTTGTTTCAACATACAATCCTATGGTGTTACTACTCATAAGATTTGTCTCGAAGAGACGATTCAAATGAGTAGTAACATCATAGGGTATAATGCAGAAACAAAGATTTGGTTTTTGAAATACTCCACTTATCTAGAGCCCCGTGTGCACAGTTTGTATATCATCATCATCATGGCTTGGCTTCGCGAACGAAGATCTAAGTAGGTGTGTTTCCACGTCTGTTGCAGGCACGCTGGTGACTGGCTAGGCCTATGCGTGAAAGGCATACACGACTGCAGCATCTGCATTTGTAGGTCTGGGCGGGCATGTCCTGAGTGTTAACCGGGTTCTTCCTACGGTACCTTTTGTCTTTAAGTTGTTTTATTCGAGATTTCTCAAAGGAAGTTGCAGCACTGCAAATGGTGTGTCTCCAAGCATCGCGGTTCATAGCCATAGTGGACCACTGGTGCTGGTCGATGTTGCAAGCCTTTAGGGATATCTTGAGGGAGTCTTTGTATCTCTTCTTTGGTGCCCCAACGTTGCGGTATCCAGTTGAAAGCTCACCCGACCGTAAAGCACAATCTTAGGCAGGCGATGATCTTCCATCCTAGAGACGTGCCCTGCCTAACGGAGTTGTGACTTGAGAAGCAAGGCCTGGATGCTTGGCAACTCTGCCCGCTCCAAAACTTCAACGTTGGTGATGAAGTCACTCCAGTGGATATGAAGAATGGTGCGTAGACAGCGCTGGTGAAATCTTTCAAGAGTGCGTAGGTGGTGGCGGTAAAGGGCCCATGACTCGGAACCATACAAAAGAGTTGTCAGTACGACCGCTTTATACACACAATCTTGGTACAGTTTTTCAGCTGTTTGTTTTTCCACACTCTTTTGTACAGTTTGTATATGACAAGGGTTCAATAGGTCAGGGTCTTCACAGGGCACCAGATAAGAGGGAGAAAAAGAACAATTTCAACATTTTCTCCCTTGTTTCAACACCAAATCCTATGGTATTACTACATAGGGTTTAATGCAGAAACAAAGATGTGGTTTTTGAAATACTCACCTTATCTGGAGCTCTGTCTCTGTATTTGACAAGGGTTCAATAGGTAAGCACCTAATTAGCACTCACAGTCCATATTAAATAGCTAATTGTACCTTGTTATCACCCTTGCATGTGAGGAATCAAACATAACGTAAGACAAAGAGAAGGTCAAGGAATGTACAGTATATCCTCTCTATTACTACCACTTGATTGTGTTAATCACCTGGTGTTTACGACAGGTGACTGCTTAACCTTTTGAACCCTAGTCCCGCATATAGGCGTCCTTTTCAAACAGTGTACATGTGAACAGTACACTTGTCCTGTGCAAACAGTGAAGACCCAGATCAGAGGGCTCCGAAAGGAGCCCTCTGATCAGGGTCATCACTGTCATAACGCCAGACATTGACAAAAACAACCCTTAAAAGTCAGAAATGGACTAGACTTAAATGGAAACTGGAATTGCCCATTTAAAGTTTCAGGGAGGAAAGAGTTAATGTAAGGTTACAGTAAAACAGAAAGCTCCTTTTTACCATCACCTTGCTTTAAGCTGTCATCTGCTTTTTATTTAATCAATTAGCCTACAATGTAGTGGTCATAATAGGGAGGGTTTACAGTATCTGACTAACTTAACATCAAAATGTGTGAGAAACTGTGAATGCTTGATGAGTCACTACTGCTTGTAAAATCAAACATGTATATTTAAGCACTTCTGCTATTAATGTATATTGATGATTCTTTAAAACAGTGTAGACCCAGATCAGACAGCTTATTCAAGAGATGTCTGATCGGGGCATGCACTGTTTTCTTATCTTATAAGATTTATCTGACATGAGTCAATCCTTTGCTATTAGCAAATATTTACATTCACCCCGCATTGTCCTTATATAACACTATTCTAACAAGAGGGCCAGAATGGCCCTTGATCGCTCACCTGTCCATGGTGACACTAGGATGGGTCACTTGATTTCAGAAAAGAAGATTTGTAAAAGGTGACCCAAAGGGCGGGACAAAATTTGAACAACTTTGATAGAGGACCTGTAGATGATGTTATGTGCAAAATATCTAAACTCAGTGTACTATGGTTTCAGACAAGAAGATTTTTTAAGTTTTCATTGGAAAAATCTATTTTTAGCTCTGGTGACCCAGATATGCAACAGACCAGAACCAATTCATCAATATATGTGAAGGACCTCTAGTAGTTACACCATGCCAAGTATCAAAGCTCTGGCCATATTGGTTTCTGAGTAAAAGATGTTTGAACATTTCACTATATAACTCTATGTAAAACGGTGACCCCCGGGGTAAAATTTGAACAATTTTGATAGAGGACCTGTAGACGATGCTATGTGCAAAATATCTAAACTCAGTGTACTATGGTTTCAGACAAGATGATTTTTGAAGTTTTCTTTGAATAAAATCTATTTTTAGCTCCGGTGACCCAGATATGCAACAGACTGAAACCAATTCAACAATATATGTGAAGGACTTCTAGAAGTTATACCATGCCAAATATCAAAGCTCTGGTCATAATGGTTTCAGAGAAAAAGATGTTTGAACATTTCACTATATAACTCTATGTAAAACTGTGACCTCTGGGGCGGGGCCAATTTTGACCCCAGGGACAAAATTTGAACAACTTTGATAGAGGATCTGTAGACGATGCTATGTTCAAAATATCTAAGCTTAGTGTACTATGGTTTCAGATGAGAAGATTTTTGAAGTTCTCATTGAAAAAATCTATTTTTAGCTCTTGTGACCTAGATATACAACAGACCGGAACCAAATCAACAATATATGTCAAATACCTCTAGAAGTTATACCATGCCAAAAAAAGCTCTGGTCATATTGGTTTCAGAGAAAAAGATGTTTGAACTTTTCACTATATAACTCTATGTAAAACGGTGACCCCCGGGGCGGGGTCAATTTTGACCCCAGGGGCAAAATTTGAACAACTTGATAGAGGACCTGTAGATGATGCTATGTGCTTAATATCTAAGCTCTGGCCCTTTTGGTTTTTGACAAGAAGATTTTTTAAGATTTCCTCATTTTTTCACTTTGGTTGCCATGGCAACCAGAGTTCTGCATTGTTTCAAATTCTTTGAACAACTTTGAAAGAGCTTGACCCAAGGAACATTCCTGTGAAGTTTGGTTGCAATCCAGCTAGTGGTTTTGGAGAAGAAGATGTTTGAAGAATTTGTTGACGTACAACGCACGACGACGGACAAAGACCGACCACAAAAGCTCACCTTGAGCACTTTGTGCTCAGGTGAGCTAAAAAGAGACTTGCATATTTCAATGAATGCTCACTTGAAATCCAGTTCTAGCCGGCTGGTGTAGGGGCGGAGCTATACTGATCACTTTCAAATCGATACAGAGAAGTCCGTATGGTAGGTGCGGTTAACGCGGAGTAATCAAGTATGGCGTGTGAGTAAATCGGTTTTAAAAAACGCGACCTAAATTTAAGATGCTTATCATACAAGTATTTCGTAAATTCGTGTGCTTTTAGATATCTCAAAAGGGATTTTAAACATAACGAGAAAGTTTACCGGTTAAAAGACTAAATTTATCCAGTAAATATAATATGTGATTGGGACTAGTTTCAGACCATATATAGAGATCGTTACTACGATAGCAACGGGCAAAGTGTCAATTAGAACGGTTATGTACATTTCTGGTTCATTTCTCAGGTCATGATGGAATATAAATATAAGAAATAAATTGCGTACTTCCGTTATTCATGAGCTGATGGCACTTCCATGCTTTTACTAGCAAAGTTAAGCGAGAAGCCCTTCGGGCTTCACACACTTTGGTAGTAAAAGCATGGAAGTGCCATCAGCTCATGAATGGCGGAAGTACGCAATTCATTTCTTAAATGTAATAGTTTAGATGACAGAGGGCAAAAGTTTATAATAAATGAACAAATATGCAGCTGATGAAGGGTTAACCCTTTCCCTCATAGAAGCGCCTTTTAGCGGATATGATTTATTCCTCTGCTGAAGAAAATAGTTCCAATTTAATCAGTCATATAGAGAATAATATGTCATTGCAGGATATAGGACTTGTTTATTCTGCGAGAGGAGTAATCATTGACCACGAGGCTTGCCGAGTGGTCAATGATTTCTCCTCGAGCAGAATAAACAAGTCCTATATCCTGCAATGACATATTATTCGATTTATCCCGTCACTGACTGATTCTGGCCTTTCAAATGTACAATAATATTTAATTTGACAACTTTTATGTAATTTCTGACATACAAAAAAATAATAACCGCTCCCAGCCGAATTGCGCTTAGTTATACTTACACAACAGAAAAAAATGACCATAACAAAATGCTTGGAGTGACAAACTGGCAACAAACTGGAAAAGTGAGTCGATTCAAATTTGACAAGTTATACATTTTAACTCAAATAGGCTATACTTTACGCTTCAACTCAGAAGTTAAAATTGCCAAAAATAACGACTGGAAATTGTCACCAGTTTTCGCGTTACTCGTCAAGGTTGTTTATTGTTTTGGAACAGTTTCTTTTCTGACCGCTAAGATTCAAACTCTACATCCCATCCAATGATTATGTTGTAATTTGCTACTAAAGCTGGCTTTCTGCTTTGTTTATAAGCCTACCTAAAGTTTCCTTCAACTTGTTGCTCTACAGTACACAGTACATGTGTTGCTTTAGCCACAGGTATTTGACATATAGATCTAGATCTATTAAAAACTAGACTTCTATTACCGTATATATTAAGACAAGGTATACAACGAGGATCTAACAGGTAGTCTAAACTATTAACTAAAACTGATGCTAAAATAGAGTAGATCACCGGTATTCTCTTGTGGTGCCCTCGGAAAACGAAGTCAAGTACCTGTGGCTTTACTTTAGTAGAAGTAGGCTAAAAATAGAATCAGAGACGATTGCAGAATGGTTCCTAAAAGCGTAGGTCCATATGAGAATAGAAATAATGTATGGATATGTAGATTGATTTGTGAACTTGTTTTTAAAAAACAATGTTTATTCTGGTTAGTTTCTATCTAAATGATTTTTTTTTTAAAAACGTGTCAATATACAAACTTTATATAACTTAAATCGACGTCGCTTTGTATGTGCCCCTATGGTCCAGCGGTTAGCATCGACGTCTCCCATCACGGCGATCCGCGTTCAAAACCCACTTGATCCAAACTTTTTTTTTTTTGGTTAATATTTTTTTTCTATTTTTGTGGATGCTAAATCGTTATCAAACATATTAAGGGTGTTTTTTGCGTCTAAAATCAACGTCTTCGCTATTTGCTTTGAGTAATGAAAATAAAAATAGTTCCGGTGTATTCATACAGCTACTATACAGATAAACCTGCTACTGTACAGATAAACCTATAGTTTATTATGCTACCCCTTTATTATGTCACCGGAGGCTGTAGTGACGGGATAAAAATATACTAGTATAGGGAACATTTTCTATATTCTAGCACATGGTAGCTTAAAACAGGTTGAAAGTAAAGCAGAATGCGCATTAAGGTGCATTCTGCTTTACTTTCAACCTGCTTTAAGTAGTCACCAATCTTAAATACATGTACTAGAAATAGGCTATCAGGTAAAGGGTTAAGCAGGTACTCAAAGGAAGATGAGTTTCGAGTCTTTTACACAAATGGCTGTTCAACCCTGTACCCAAATTGCCAGTCTCTAGTATTAAAGATAGGTGACAACTAAAAACAGCTGGAAAGTAAAGCAGAATGTGCCTAAAGGCACATTCTGCTTTGCTTTCAGCCTGTTTTAAGCTACCATCTGCCAGGATATAGAAAATATTTCTTTTAGTACATGTTCAAAACTATTAATTGAAACTATTTTATTCAGTGGAGGAATAAATCAAATGTGCTATAAGGCGCTTCTTTTGGGGTGAAGGTTAATGCAGAAAAACCTGTAGAAATGGCAGTCTTACAGAAACATTTGACATACATGTACCTTGATAACTGTTAAGTTTTTTTTAAGTTTTTACAAGTTATGGCCCTTGACATCAGTAAAATGAAATTGCATTTAGGGGTGTAAGAGTGTCACTAGGCAACATTTCTAGAATACCGGAACTTTGCCCCTCCGGCCTTTTGCCCCTTCGTCAAAAATCGCAACACGGAACTTTGCCCCTTCCAACACAGACTTTTGCCCCTTCCAACACGGACTTTTGCCCCTTTCAGTTTTTTGAAAGGACGGACTTTTGCCCCTTCCATATTTTCGCACGGACAGAATAAATTTTTCTTTTCATCTCGTCATTTTGGTCAAACAGACAAAGTAATTAGCAAACAACTTTATTACCAATCATTATTATCAATCAACTTTAACTGAAATCGAATCACTGCAGCAGTCGCTGCTTTGATGTTAACTACATATATAGGTGTTGATTGCTAATTAAAGAGTGATAACAACCTTAAAATGTGAACTGTTTGCAATAATAAGGATTAAAATGTTTAAGTTGTGTGACTGTCGGTGAAATTGTCCTTTTATCTTTTACAATAGAGGCTCTCGGGTACACCAATAAAGCGTGAATGGAAAATTATGTTTGCATAACTTTCACGCGAGAATAAAGCGTGATAGCGATAATGATGATTACATAAGTTGTACGTTCACCTCAACACAAAATCGGGAAAGGATTGCCGAAATCTTAATTCAAATGTAAGAAATTGGAAATTTAAAAGACAATAATATTAAATAAATCAACTTTTCGATATGGAAGGGGCAATATTTGACATTTCGATACAGAAGGGGCAAAATTCCGCTATGGAAGGGGCAAAATTCCGTGTATGAAATAACGGGAAGGGGCAAAAGCCCGTGTACGTAAAATCAGGAAGGGGCAAAGTTTCGTGTTGCTGTTTTTGAGGAAGGGGCAAAAGGCCGGAGGGGCAAAAGGCCGTTTACCCATTTCTATTATACACACCTCATACGAGACTTTTTGTGCTCCATTCTTTTCAGTGCTCCATGTAGATTTCTGCAAAACAGCATTCAACAATCTATCACTTGCTTTACAACATAACAGTTACTGCTACATTTAAACATTTAATCCAAAGATACACCTTTTCACAAATTCTATTTATTCCTCCACTGTGGAAAATACTTCCATTTTATTACTTAGTTAATGTGCAACGTAAGAAATATTTCCTATATCCTAGCAGATGGTAGCTTAAAGTAGGCTGAAAGTAAAGCTGAAATCGCCTCATTAGAACCATCAAAACATTCAGAGAAATATGTTGGAAAGGTTCATTTAACTGGTAGCGCACTAGAATACAGTGCCAGGGGTTTTCTGTATCTGCTCCCCTCTCTCTGGGGCGTCCAATTAGCCCATAGATGGTAGAAACATACGTTAACAAACAAACTTTTTTCTCAATCTTGTCTAGCCTATTACCCCATAGCTGTTTCTAGTATTGAAGATAGTTAATCACTTAAAGCAGGTTGAAAGTAAAGCAGAATGCACCTTAAGGTGCATTCTGCTTTACTTTCAGCCTGCTTTAAGCTATTATCTGCTAGAATTTAGTAAACATTTCTTACAATACATTTTCATGACAGTATAAATTGGAACTATTTTCTTTGGTGGAGGAGTAAATTAAAGGCGTATAAAGAGGTATTTATGGAGTAATGCGCTAGAGCCCATGTCATCAATATCAGCAGTTGGCATTTATCCAAAGGGACATATCTCAAGATAATCATTTATTTATTATTATTGTTATTTCAAAAACAAATATCCTTATGTGCCTTCTTGATGTTTCTTATTAGTGGTTCTAAAACAATATTTGATAAAGACCTAAACAAGAGGGCATTGAAGGCCCTGATACGGCTCACCTGTTGTAATGAAGCCTGATAGCTTTACCTTTGAGTTTCCCCCGTTTTAATCTAAATCCTTTCAAATTTGTAGTATAGCTGCTAGCATGTAAACAAATTTGGAATACAACCTCACAATTCTAGTATAAAAAAGTACATCAAGAGCAGATAACTAGAGCCTAAACATTATTTAACACTACTGTAATGAAGCCTTTACTAGTATTTCAAAGTATATCAAGGGCAGATAACTATTGCCACAATAATTAGATTTCAACAAAAATTGCATTCCTTTGAGAACTCATAGCTATATACTTTGTGTGCGAGTATAATAAAAATCCATTGAAAACTGTTGTTGCAAGAATGTAAACGCTGTTAGATATGGCATTTTCAGCAATTCAAAGGTAGATAACTCTTGACCTATTGGTCCAATTTCAACCATAATCACACTTAATTGAACTCTTATGGTCATACACAATCTGAGCAAGTTTGAAAAAGACTGGATAAAAAATTCAGGTCTCTAGACTCTAGAGTGTAAACACTGTTAAATATGGCATTTTCAGCATCTGGGGCCCGTTTTACTAAACAACTTTTGCGTAAGTCAAAATCGTTTTACTCTTATTTTTTTATCATAAACGTTTGCAAACAGCAAATAGCCAGATCAGAGGACGTGCTAAAAGCGCGTCCTCTGATCTGGCTATTTGCTGTTTGTAGCAAGTGATAATAAAAAATATGAATTAAAATTCAAAATTTTGACTTACGCAAAATTTTTGCGTAAGTAGTTCAGTAAAACGGGCCCCTGGTGAAGAAAGATGATAAAAGTATTCTAAACACAAGGCTATTTTTCACACATTGGGCACTGAGCAGTCTAAGTGACTCATTAAGTGTTAATGTTGCCAACTGCTGATAATGTCAGGAATCCAGATAAGGGGAGTATTTTGAAGACTAAAATCTTTATGCCTGCTAAAAACCCTATGGTGTGACTTTGCATTGTAATTGTTTCGTTGAGATAATTCTAACTAGAATACTGAACAGTCAGAAAGGGCCCCACAATAGGAGTCAGGCACAAGAAAAAACTGCAAAGTTCAGCATATAGTATTACGGAGCAAAAAAATTGAAAATAGTTGAATGAAAATCCATAAAGAGGTAAGGAGATATATAGTGGTACATGTACTTAACTTATTACCAACATGGCCAAGATGAAGCACATGCAAATATTGTCCATAAACTTGGCTATAATAGGATAAAACTGTTCCTGTTACAAAGTGGTCTGGCCTAAAATAAGGGTGAAGCAAAAGATTTTTCAAATAATTCAAGGGCAATAACGTCAACATGCCTTATGCGATTTGGGTAATTATCCAACTTGGCCTAGATTTCATACCAATACACGTTTTGATAAAGTTTGGTGAAGATTGGATAAAAACTACTCAAGCTAGAGAGCAGAGAAAAAAAGGGTGACAGACAGACTGACTGACGGACAGACTGACTGATGAACAGGGTGATCACTATAGGGCACCCACCATCGGTGGGGGCCTTAATGAATAATGTCACCATTAGGTTTGGTTAAAATATAAATTAAATTTTTTGGAAATATTTAGTTTATACCCTCTTATGTGTCGCCCTGCCATGATGTGTCATCTGCTTTGAAACTAAACACTTAAATTTTGCCGATTTTATAACAAACCTTAGCTGGGCATAAACAGGTTTGAGCCCGATCAGCTTTATAATAACTCAAAAGTCTGATCTGTTTCACGCTGGTTTCACAATTCTACATGGTTGTGATTGGTAGTGATATTATTATTATTATTATGGGGGTTCCATTTTCCAATGCATAGATTAGTGCTAAATAGTAAATAGAGCAGACTCTTATTAGAGGGCACCTTCAAAAATCCTCCGATCTGGGTCTATATATTTTGCAAAGAACCAATAAACTTGGAACATGTAGTGTAAAGGTGAAAAGCAATTGTTTATTTAATTAATTAATCAGGTAAAGTAATTGAATTTAATCATTACTTTTGGAAAAACAGTAATTTAATTGGTAATTTAATTAAATTTTATTCAACTAATTGAATGATAATTTAATCAATTATTTTTTTAAGTAATTGACCCCATGTCTGGTGTAAACACTGTTAAATATGGCATTTTCAGCAATTCAAAGGTAGATAATTGTTGATCTATTGGTCTGATTTCAACCATAATCAAACTCATTGAACTCTTATGGTAATAAACAATCTGAGCAAGTTTGAGAAAGATTAGATAAATATTGTGGCCTCTAGAGTGTAAACACTAAAATTGTTGCCGACTGACGCCGGACATTCAAGGGTTGCAAAAGTTCACCCTGAGCTAGCTCAGGTGAGCTAAAAAGTTTATTCCCTTTTTCAGTAGGGGCATGAAAAATTATGCCGCATTTCTCTTTTCCATTGAACCCTTAAACCCGTAGCATTTTTCAATTTTTAAAGTTTAAAACAGACTGAAACTAAAGCAGAAAGCTCCTTTATTTCTGCTTAGCTCTCAGTCTGCTTTAAGCAGCTACATTTCAAATTGAAGGACAATATTTGAATGACTCTTTTAACCCATTACCCCATAAATACACCTTTTTACGCCTTTAATTAATTCCTCTACTGAAGAAAATTGTTCCAATTTATACTGACACAAATAAAAATCGTAAGAAATTTTTTCTATGTTCTAGCAGATTATAGCTTAAAGCAGGCTGGAAGTAAAGCAGAATGCGCCTTAAGGCGCATTCTGCTTTACTTTCAACCTACTTTAAGTGATCAAATATCTTCAAAACTAGAAACAGGCTATGATCAGGGTCTCCACTGTTTGTCATAATGCACTTACGGAGCCCTCTGATCTGGGTCTTCACTGTTTGTCATAATGCAAAACATTGACAAAAACAACCCTTCAAAGTCAGAAATGAACTAGACTTTAATGGAAACTGGAATTGTCCATTTAAAGTTTCAGGGAGGAAAGAGTTAAGGCAGGCATATGGTATATCAACAGAGGTAACAGCGCTTACCAAAAGTCCAGCTTTTTTAAATCTTACGTACAACTCGTCATCTTCACGTCCCCACCCCCAGTATCTGTTGGACATCCCATTCACCTATGGAAATATTTAACATCATTATACGAGGTTACAAATGTTGGACATCCCATTCACCTATGGAAATATTTAACATCAATATACGAGGTTACAAATGTTGGACATCTCATTCACCTACGGAAATATTTAAAATCATTATATGAGGTTACAAATGTTGGACATCCCAATCACCTATGGAAATATTTAACATCATTATACAAGGTTACAAATGTTGGACATCCCAATCACCTATGGAAATATTTAACATCAATATATGAGGTTACAAATGTTGGACATCCATTCACCTATGGAAATATTTAACATCAATATATGAGGTTACAAATGTTGGACATCCCATTCACCTATGGAACGATTTAACATCAATATATGAGGTTACAAATGTTGGACATCCCATTCACCTACGGAAATATTTAACATCCATATATGAGGTTACAAATGTTGGACATCTCATTCACCTACGGAAATATTTAACATCATTATATGAGGTTACAAATGTTGGACATCCCATTCACCTATGGAAATATTTAACATCAATATATGAGGTTACAAATGTTGGACATCTCATTCACCTATGGAAATATTTAACATCAATATATGAGGTTACAAATGTTGGACATCTCATTCACCTTTGGAAAAATTTAACATCAATATATGAGGTTACAAATGTTGGACATCCCATTCACCTATGGAAATATTTAACATCAATATATGAGGTTACAAATGTTGGACATCCCATTCACCTATGGAACGATTTAACATCAATATATGAGGTTACAAATGTTGGACATCCCATTCACCTAGGGAAATATTTAACATCATTATATGAGGTAACACATGTTGGACATCCTATTCACCTATGGAAATATTAAATATCATTATATGAGGTTACATATATTGGACATCCCATTCACCTATGGAAATATTTAACATCCCCATGAGGTTATAAACCAACAAAAGCACTGCGATGACACAAAGTACACCAGTTCAGACAAGTAAATGATGAACAAGACTAGAGATGTGTTAGTGCGACACGGATGCCCCCCGGCGGCACCAATTTAGTTCTCATCATGTACCTATTATGTATATCTGAAATTTCGGTTCAAAATGTCAACGAAATTTTCTAAATCAAAGCTGCATAACTCTGTCAAAACTTTCTGCCCAGAACCCAAATTCAAACTTGACCTGCCCATATTGCCATGATGTGTCTATATACCAAATTTCAAGTCAAAATGTCAATGCATGACTAGAAAATGAGCAGAAACTACAAATTGTCTGAAATTTTCTAAGTCCAAGGGTCATAACTCTGTCAAAACTTATTACGCTGGAACCAAATAAAAACTGGATATGCGTATTGCCATGATGTATCTATATACCAAATTTGACTTCAGTATGTACATCTATGACAGAAATGTTGAACGGAAACTTAAATTATGACAGAAGGACAAAATGACTGAAAGGGGTAACACATTGGTTTCAGAGAAAAAGATGTTTGAACATTTTACTATATAACTCTATGTAAAACGGTGACACCTGGGGCGGGTCCAATTTTGACCCCCAAACAACTTTTATAGAGGACCTATAGATGATGCTATGTGCCAAATTCTCTAAGCTCTGGCCCTTGTGGTTTTTGACAAGAAGATTTTTTAAGATTTCCTTATTTGTTCACTTTGGTTGCCATGGCAACCAGAGTTCTGCATTGTTTCAAATTCTTTGAACAAATTTGAAAGACCTTTACCTAAGGAACATACCTGTGAAGTT
Source organism: Gari tellinella (assembly GCA_922989275.2). NCBI lineage: Eukaryota > Metazoa > Mollusca > Bivalvia > Cardiida > Psammobiidae > Gari > Gari tellinella. Next base: position 58,129,625 of record OV277866.1, read on the forward strand.
TGGTTGCGATCAAGCAAGTGGTTGAGAAGAAGAAGATGTTTCAAGAAATTGTTGACGCAGGACGAACGACAAGGGACAAAGACCGACCACAAAAGCTCACCTTGAGCACTTTTGTGCTCAGGTGAGCTAAAAATCATAAGACCAGAACCAAACTCAAAACATGTCTTTCCTGTATGGCAAGAAAGCTAATTATGAAATTTGGTAACAATAGAACTAAAGTTACCGGTATTATCAGAAAATGACAATCGCTTGTTTCAAAGTTATGAAGACAGCTGACAACTTAAAGTAGATTGAAAGAAATACTTTCAACCTTCATTAACTTTTATGATTAAGATACCAACTGTAAATGCCTTCTGTATTTAATGTTCTGGATCATAGGTTGGGACCATTTTCCTTAGTGAAGATATAATTAAAGGCATAAAAGGCATATTCATGGGGTCATGGGTCAACTTACCAGTTCGAAGTGTGCCTTGGTCAAAAGCAGAATTCCACCAATGAATGATTTGTAATGATACAACGGGTGTAGATCTGGGGCAGCTAAGTGAAATGGTCCAGATGATGGAAATGAGTAGTCTAAGCTTTCATTCAGAGGTAAAAGGTCCACATCATGCATGGCAATGTAATCACAGTCCGAATCCATCTCTCTAACACCAACATTTATAAGTGATCCCCTGTTAAATCTGAAACAAATATACAACAAATTGCAGTTAACCCATTACCCCCCCCCCCCCCCCCCCCCCCCCAATGCCTTTTTAGGCCTAAACTTTATTCCTCAACTGAAGAAAAAAATAGTTCCATTTTATATAGTCAAGAATTTGTAAAACAAGCTATATTGGTTATATTCTAGCAGATGGCTACTTAAACCAGGCTGAAAGTAAAGCAGAATGAGCCTTAAGGCTCATTCTGCTTTACTTTCAGCCTGCTTTAAGTGGTTACCTATCTTCAAAACTTTAAACAGGCTATGGGGTTAACAGCATAAGTTTTAGCATATTGCAAACTATAGCGACGAGAAAGTTCATCATTTACAAACAGGGTACCTGTAAAGAGATCTCAGAGTACCTGTACTTTTGGCATAAATGCAAGTAGTTTAGATCCAGATCAGAGGGCCCCTAAACAAACATTCTGATCAGGGCCTGCACTGTTGGTAATGATTGAAATATGTTAGTAAGACAAATATGAGGCCCTGACCTGCAAAAAATTGACTAAGCTCAAACACTGTGAACAGTATACTTGTCTAACACAAACAGGCTAGACCCAGATCAGATTGCTCTTGCAAGAGCCCTTCTGATTAGGGTCTGTCCTGTTGGTCATTTTGAAATAGACTGTAAATGAAGTAGATTTTTTTGGAAATCGGAATTGTTCATTTGAAGTTTCAGGGTTGAATGAGTTAACTAAATTTTATCTGGAGCCCTGGGGACCGTTTTACTAAACTACTTACACAAATTATTTGCGTAAATCAAAATTTTAAATTTTAATTTATATTTTTTATTATCACTTAATTGCTACAAACAGCAAATAGCCAGATCAGAGGACGCGCTTTTAGCACGTCCTCTGATCTGGCTATTTGCTGTTTGCAAACGTTTATGATCGAAAAAATAAGAGGTAAACGATTTTGACTTACGCAAAATTTTTGCGTAAGTAGTTTAGTAAAACGGGCCCCTGGTGGCCAGCATGATGTTTGATCTTACAACACAACTTACCTTAGTGTATCAACCTGATTGATGATGTAAATTTCATGGCGAACACGCTTTTTGACTAGATATTTGTGTAAGTGAGGGGCAAACTCTAACAGTTCTTCCAGTCTATCTCTGAATGGAACAATCACTGCCATTTTATGACCACCCCAGTCAGGATTGTCTCCACTGTCTACTGTTGATTTATTTGATTGCTTTGGCACAAAATGGTGACTTGTTTGAGTGTCGGCATTTAGGTTGCCATGGATACTGCTATCTGCCTGGATACAGGGTTGTTGCTGGGACTGGTCGTATGACATAAACATGAGTGTTACTGTGACACAGTACACTATTGCTATGACAACAAGGCATTTCAAAAGTGGAACACCTCTGGCCATGCGACATTAGAAGTCTCTCACTTCAAAACTTCACAGTCTGATCACAGCTGAAAAAGAAATTATGTTAACCCATTACATGTAATTCATAAATACACCCTCTTATTTCGTGTATCCCGCTGGTGAGACAACTTTCTTCGCCGACTGTCATCTTTCTCTAAAGATCTTTAACAAAGTCTTTTAACCTGATAGATCTAGTTTAGGTTGTTTGAATTCATATTTTTATCAATATTGTCAAATCGACAATATGAAGGGTTATTTAGTCCTACAGAAAATGGTTGGCTGGAGTGGAATCCAAACATGAGTACAAAATGTAATAATTTTCAGTCACACTTATACAAATGACAATACATGAAGGTGTCTGCCACTTACTCTTTGAAATATAAGAATTTCAAGTAGAATGATGTTTCGGAGTTTCATTGTTTGTTTCAAAAGTGCATAATTTTAATACGTAAACTACAGATACACACAAATTCAAGTAGATCTACAGCAGATAGGAAATCTAGTGTTATTATAGAAAGGATATAAGTCTTTTCTATTATTAAGAAAATTGGATGGGACTCAGTAAATTTGACATGGGACCCCACTTTTTGAATGGCACCGAGTCCCTGGGACTCAATGGAATTTAACTTTAAGGCTAGCGCGAACCCTGGACTGCTTTACGCTTTTGGTCAGCCATCTTTCAACAAAACAAACAAGAAGGCATGAGAGATTATCAGTGATTGGACATATATCGGATACTTCCGGTCAGTGTATCCAGTGAAATTAGTCGTTTCAAAATTCGAGGGCTTGGTGCAAAACTATTGTAACTCCCTCACAATTGTGAGGGAGTTACAATAGTTTTGCACCAAGCCCTCGAAATGCTCTATTAGTACAGACAGACTAAAATATTGACCGTTGTAGCAGGGCAAAAAAATCCTCGGGCCCATTTACAGGGAATTGCCTGCGACATTTGAGAGTTTTATGAGCCAATGGCACAAGGGCGTGGCCTGGACAAAACACTGGGAGCATAAACCTCAAACTGACTAACGGGTGAGCTCAGATCAGGGTGGGATAACATGTTGCACTTTTGCAAAAATAAAAACTTTCTTGCACTGTCAATATTTTTTGTTATAGTGAAAGTTCAAGTACTAAGTGAGTGTTCTCCGAAATTTCGTAAAAAAGGCATGTCTAGTAAAAAAGTTATCATGGCTACAAGTTGACAGGTCTAAGGGTCTACGGACACTACATAGTTAATCAAAAACATGATAGTTTGATGAAAAAAATAACTATTTCATAACTGAAAACTGGTCAGAATAATGGAACATGGTTGTGCAAAAGAGATAAAACATATTTGATTGACTGTAAATTGATAATGTAATAAATGTAGTGAGTCGACCATGAACCCTTGTATCAGCTTAACTGTATTGTTTCATGCCAAATAGTTTTGTGGTAAATATAGGAAAGTCAGATGTATTTATTTTACAGTATCTTACAAATATATCAATAAGGAAGAATAACAATAGAAATCACCAGGTATTTTACTACTTTTCGTTGCATAGCAGAATTTTGAAATAAGATCTCAAAAAGTCTACGGACTCTACCAATTACACCCACATACTTTATCCATTAAAAAGTGGTCCCTAGATATATAAAGTGTTAGTGAAATTTCTGTTTTGGTATTGCCATTTCAAAGGATTTAAGAAAATAGTATCAAAATTCAGTAAGAAATAATTTTTGTTCAATTATAATGGGATGATATTTCACATTCATGTCTTTTTTCTCCAGTTTTTACATATGAAATGTGATATGCACAAGAAGCTGTATGATTTTAACATTTTTTAAGAAGTTGAACATCTATAAACTGTAAACCAGTGATAACAAATAATTTGAATGTATATAACAGAACAAAAACTTGTATCCATACATAAAGCAATGTAGTATACGGACTCTACACTGATTAGTGCATTAATTAGTAACACTTTTACATGCCTGTCGGGCAATGTCAGTTGATTAGAGTTAACATAATATTTATAAAGACAGCACTTTGCAGAAAATCTTTAACTTTAAGCATTTGCATTTAAATTGCCTACATTTTGTGAGTGCATGCTGTTAATCAGCATTTGACAAAGTAGTACTTTTAGATATAAGGATAAATTTACTTTTTGTTTTAGTATAACAAGACAATTTAAGTAAATGAACTAAAATGAATCAGAAACATCACAACATATGAGAAATATGTGAATTATAGCTATACTATTGTAAGAAATGTATCATATATGAACCAGATGTACACGTCTACAGATTCTGCGCTTTTCATACAATCATATTTATATTGCCAATGGTAACATTTCAATAGTGGCAACTGTAGTTGCAACTGAACTTTATTATCATTCAGAACACTGATGTAATCACACAAATTGTCAGATCTATGTCTAATTTAGTTTACCGTACACTGAATGGGAACTAAACTCATCTGTCGGTGCTCTTGTTGCTGACAATTTGCTTTGCATAATATTGATAACCAAAAGCCAAAACTTTCAAAATGTTCTTGTCAAAGCTCTGTAAGCCCTAGGACAACCAAAGGTCTCATGTAGCATTATGCTGTGAACTTTTACCAAGAATGTTCAAATTTGCTCCTGGTTCAAATTTTGACCCACCCCGGGGATAAAAAGTTTAACATAGGTTTATATTTATAATGAAAACTTCAAACATCTTTTATTTACAAACTGGCTTAGAGCTTTGATATTTGGTGTTTAGCATTATGTGATGAACATCTACCTACATTATTCAAATTATGCCTCAGGGGTCAAAATTGGTCACATCCCGGGGTCACAAGTTTTATATAACTATATAAAAAAAACTTTAAACATGTTCTTGTACCAAACTGAAAGGTTTAGAAATAATGTGATATTCAGTATGTAGCATCACGCGGTGGACCTCTACCAAGATTGTTGAAATTATGACCCAATATCAAAATTGGCTTTGTCTGGAGGGGATCGGTTTACGTTGGTTTACATTATATAGTGAAAGCTTTAAAAATGTTTTTGTTCCAACCTGAAAGGGGTAGAGCTGTAATATTTGGTATAAGCATCAAATGATGCAAAAATTGGACATTGAACCTGTACCGAGACTATTCAATTTATGGTCCTTGGATGTAAAAAGGCCCTGCTTGTGGGGTGGGGTTGGGGTTCACAAGTTTAACATTAAGGCTTATATAATGAAACTTTAAAAATCTTTTTGTACATAATCGAAAGGGAAAGAGGTGTGATATATGGTATGTAGCATTATCTATGGTAGTCTACCTCTACCAAGAATTTGGATCATTGAAAATATATCCTTAGGGTCAAACTTGGCCAAGTGACCCAGGGGGTCACAAGTTTTACATAGAGTTGAATAATGAACACGTTAAAACTGTTCTTGTTCCAAACTGTAGGAAGGTTGGGAGCTGTGAGTGTGATGTTTGGTTTGTAGCATTATGTGATGGACATTCACCACAATTACTTATATCATGCCCCTGGGGTAAAAATTTGCCCTGCCCGGGGGTCACAAGTTTTACAATACATGTATTGGATTATATAATGAAACTTTTATCATGTTCTTGTACCATTGAAAGGCTTTAGAGCTGTGATGTTCAGTATGTAGAAATACATGGTGGACCTCTAGCAAGATTGTTCAAATTATGCCCCTGGGGTCAAAATTGGCCCTGTCTGTGGGGTAACAAATTATACAAACTGGTAGGCTAATATATAGTAAAAGCTTTATAAATGGTCTTGTTCCAAAGCGAAAGGGGTCCAGCCGTGATATTTGGTATTTAGCATCATGTGATGGACCTCTACCAGGACTATTCAAATTACACCCCTCAGGTCAAAATTATTGACTCCACCCAGGGGGTCACAAGACACAAGTATCACATACCATAGGCTTATACATTGAAAGTGTTTTGCCCGAAACTGAAAGGCCTAGAGCTGTAACATTTGGTTTATAGTATTTATCTAGTGAACCAAGATTGTTCAAAGTATGACCCTGTAAGTGCCAAATTAGCCTAGCTTATTAAATGAGAATTCAATTTGAGAGTATGTTTGACAGTTCAGATTGTGTCAGGTTTTTTAACTATTTGCATATTGAACTGGAAAGTATTCTTAAGTCAGCGATAAGGGGCCATCATGGCCCTGTTGTGTTATTGATATCACCTCAATATTTCTGTCGTTGTTTTGGCAGATTTGGAGGCATATCACCTTGCTCTATATAGCAGTTTGACCCTCTATCTTACTCCTTGTGTTCATTTTAGCTTCTTATTTAGTTTTCTAGATTAATAAAACCAAATTATGTTATTTGAAATTAGTAAAAGTAAATTAATTGTAGAGTCCGTAGACTTTTCACCTAAAGAGAATCATGACTTCTTACTACATACTTTGTGGAAAATTGTAAAAGAAGTAAATTCATTTATTAAAAACAGACTCTTAATGATATTATACACTCCTCTCACTGAGCATTAATTGCATTTAATTCAATGATTATTCCAACACATTTTGTGACAGAAATGGTCTGAATTTGGATAATTTCCTTCAAAACCTTGATTTTGTTTGTTCAATAGTACTTGGGCTGTTTAAGTTTATCTATACTGGTTGAAAGCTATCAGATAAATTCATTAGTAAGTTCTGAAAGTTGGAACTGTTAAAATTATTAGCCTCATAATTTCAGGTCTACGGACTCTACGGTCTACGGACAAAGTTTGCCGAAGTATACTTTCTTTCAAAGTCCCTGTATGCCTTGTAGACTTATGCTGCTTTTAATTTCCATCAGTCCTCAATAGAAAATCACCTAACAATTGGATATAGATCATGAATGTTAAAACTGCACCATGCCAAATGTTGGGTCTACGGACTCTACACAAAAATACCCAAATTTCGACTCCACTCTGTGGAAACCATTAAAGACTGTGAGGTCGCAAATGTATTTTTCTGAAAGTTTAATGTCTATTAAAGTATAAAAAGTCACAAAGACATTAGTCTTTCATGTATTAATCAAAAATCATTATGCCTGTTCCAAATTGGTCAGAATAATGAATTTGGTAACGAGGGTATGCATCAAGTATATTTCCAATATTTACCACATTTAGCATCCAAATTTGATGCAGTAAAAAACACTTTGTTCTCTGATGTTGCCTCAACAATGAAATAAACACTGTCGTTCAGTCTGTTTGCTTTTCTTTAAATCATTCATTTTGCAAAAAGAGTAAAATTTAAGTGCAACATGAAAATGGTGAAAAAATGCCTAATTTTAGGAACATTATGGAATATTTTGAACTTACCAGGCACTTAAACATATAGCATTATATACCACTGGAAAGCTTGAAGATTCAACAAGTTAAGTATGTAACAATAAAAGTAATTTTAATGGGACAGATTAAGTTACAGACTGGTAACGAGGCTCTGGTAAGCAATCCTACCCTGATCTGAGCCCACCCGTATAAACACATATGATCAAGAAACCTTATACCGGTGTATATGACTGGTGTAAGGCCTAAAAGAAAAAGATGTTTCCGGTTTCCCGACCGACCCTATTTTTTACCCCCGACCCTAAAGTTTTTAAAGAAAAATTAAAAAAAAATAATATTTTTTTTTTTTTTTTTTTTTTAGGGGAAAGTTTTTTGGTGGGAAGGGGGCCGTTATTCGGCGCCTGCTGTTACAGAAGGAAAAAAGCCATGTATTAAAAGCAAACACACACATTTTTTTAAAATATAATATTTATTTGATGCAATGGTTTTCAGATTGAAACAAGAACTTTTTCACATAATAATCATTGGCGTAGCTTCCTATTAGGCAAGTAGGCACGTGCCTACACTATTTTTTCAGAAGTCCAAAAAATAAAAAAGGCTAAAAATGCAGAAAAATAAATAAAATTGAAATCTAAGGGGGGGTAGGGGTGAACCCCAATAAGTTTTACATAGATTCATGTTAGTATTTTTCCATTATCAAACGCGGAAAGACATCAGAACGCATCTAGAGACTATCTAGGAATAAAAATTTCCCGGGGGCGCATACCCCCAGACCCCCCTAGTAAGAAAGAGTACACTTATAAATTGGTCTAGTCACCCCGTTGGCATGCATGTTCATTACCGACGTCACCGATGTTTCACCTCTTGATATTATGCCCGAGTCTTCTGAGGTCACAACTAGGTCACCAAAAACCATTCTGACGTCGGTAATGCTTGCCCCGTATGACCAGAATACCCTGACGTCACCGCTCATGGTAGTCCTGAGTAATTTTTCACCGATGTTTCAGCCTTGATATTATGCCCGAGCCTTGTGAGCTCACAACTAGGTCACCAAAACCCATTCTGACGTCGGTAATGCTTGCCCTGTATGACGAGAATACCCTGACGTCACCGCTGGTAGTCCTGAGTAATTTTTCATCCCGTTGGCATGCATGTTCATTTGTACATGCAACTGCCTTATGCAAAACACACGCCACTGCTTACACCCTGTCCTCATATTTGCGACGATTTTAAAATTAAAAATATGCAATAAAATAGGAAAAGGATGGTTTTAGAGTCCAACTTAGAGATTAATGGAAGACAACCTGTCAACAATTACATTATATTACAGTGCTCCAGCTAGGATTTGAATAGGGCAGGGTGCTGTTGAACTTGAGGGCACATGGACGCGGTGGGGGTGGGTATGGGAGGGGGTTTACCCCCTTCCATAGGGGGGGTATGGGGGACCTCCCCCAGAAAATTTTGAAAATTTAAACCTTAAAGAAGCCTTCTGGTATGTTTTCTGACTAGAAATACTGTTGACTCTTGTGTAGGAGAAATCATAAAAAAAAATTGTGTGTCTCATAACCCTTTTATGGTACATGTAGGATTTACCACTTGTTCTGTATTTTCATTATTAAATCAACTATGTCCTTAAGAGGTCTAAAGGGAGGTTCTTCTTAGTGGTGAAATGAAGAACTTTCAAAGCATCTTCCATTGATTTAGTTGAAGAACTTTCAAAGCCTCTGCCATTGATTTAGTTATTGCTGTGCTGATGTTTTCAGCGACATCTGGTAGCTTTCTGCTGAGTGATTAAGCCAAGGAGGTCTTGTGTATGTTGCTGACTTCATGAGCTTTCACCATGACCAGGTTTTGTTGATGTTAGAGCTGTACTGTACTCTTGGCATAGAGAACAGAACATAGAAGTGGTGCCCTTATCCTCCTCTCCAATTTCAAATTTAGCTCGCAGCCATGGTTTTCCTTGTTGCCAAAGGATGGTTGGGTGTTGACTAAGGAGGGGAGAAATTTTAATGCAATCAAATGTTCACCCCCTCAACTGAAGTTATTTGCAGGGCAAAGTACCCAAGAGATAGGAGTAAACTCACCATCAAACTTAATCAACTAATTGAAAATTACAAAAATGTACATATATTTGATGTGTATATCAAATGACTAGGTTTGATGGTTTGGTGTTGACGAGGGAGGGGGTGAAATAATAACGGCATAAATTTTTCACCCCTCCAAAAAATTAATGAGGTTATTTGCAGAGCATAGTATCCTAGGTATAGGTGTAAACTCACCATCAAAACTAAACAACTAATTGAAAATTACATCTAATATTTGATGTGCAGATCAAATGACTTAGTTTGATGGTTGGGTGTTGACTAGGGAGGGAGTGAAATTTTAACACAATCAAATTTTCACCCCCATCTCCAACTGAAATTATTTGCAGGGCATAGTACCCTAGGGATAGGAATAAACTCATCGCCAAAACTAAACAACTAATTACTTATTGAAAAGAATTATAGATGATGTGTAGATCAAAGGACTAGGCCTGTAAACAAACACATTGGTAAAACTTCAGTCTGAGTTCAGGCCTTTTTCTGGTGCATCCAAAGGCCCCTTAAACGGACCCATTCCCAAATAGAAATTGCAAAAATAATTCCCAATTTGTTAAAAATACAATTGTGAAAAAAAAAGAATTTTTTTTTTTTTTTTTAGGGCAGGGCGTCGGCCAACACGGGCAGGGCGCGGCGCCCTCCTAAAAAGGCCTAGCTGGAGCACTGTTATTAACATGGAACAGACAATTTAATGTTATTCTCAGCCGACTTTTTACATAGATTTATAGCAGAATTTCACCTGTCTTGGACGCACAAAACGTCCTCAGAACAAGCCAAATGCCATCTAGGAACCACCCCATCCCCTCATGATCAACTTGTCCCGAAAAGAAAGTTACGTCCAAATAATTTCAAGTAGCGAATCTGTTAATGAAAAAATTACGGTATAAGACCCTATGATATAGGCTACTAATTGACGTTGGGTTGTTATTGGGTTTTTTTTCAAGAAAATAATGCAGACATATTCTTTTGCAAAAAATTACAATTGTTTGTTATTTTAAGCTTTTCGTTTCATTACTTCTTCATATAAATGTCTCCCCAGACCCTCCTTAAATGCGTTTCCAGTGTTGTAGATCTCAAAAAATTTCCGTGGGAACATGCCCCCGACCCCCTAGAAAAGGTAGCGAGTAGCGAGTCTGTTAAATAAAAAATTACGATAGGTATCAGACCCTATTATATACTGATTGACGTGGGTGGGTGGGGGTTGTTTTATTTTGTTTGCTTTTATTTGCAATAAAATAAAATTGTCCAGTTTTTAAGCTTTTCATCTCATTAATTTTTCGTATAAATGTCTCCCCAGAACCTCGTTTAATGCGTCTCCAGTGTTGTAGAACTCAAAATTTTCCCGGGGAGCATTCCCCCGGACCCCCCTAGAAAAGGTATGCCTACACTTTCGTTTTGGCCAAGCTACGCCCCTGATTATATTATGAAATACCTTACAATTTAAACTTGCAAATCAAGATAAATCATTTCAGACACTTTCAATGTTGAATACAGCAAGAGAAATGTCATTATTTGTCATATAAACCCATCCTTTGATTGTAAAAAAAAATCTGCATAATTATATACCCTATATAAAAACTATTTAAAAAATAAAAACTTTTTCCTACCGACCTACCCTAAAATTTTGAGAGGGTGAAACCAGAAACACACATATTTTTTTTTTAGGCCTAATCCGAAAAATCCAAATAGCAATGACATCACTTCATTTACATACCGGAAATTTACATAGAGAACTGTTAAAACTCCCGTATCAACTGCCAAATCCATCAAACGTGTCTATTATGAGCTTTTTCATGTAAATGTACACTTTTCTCGATAAAAGTTCAAATTTGCAAAGAAATTCCAACACATTTCTTACATTTTCAAGTGACCATTTTGTTTTTATGCTGGAAATTCTCTATATACTTGTTATGTCTGCTGCTGCGCATCTTACAAAACTGTTTCCGGTCATTGACTAAAATCACAACATCTTGGACATTATTCTACACAAATACATTTTTCTATAGGAATTTTCGGCAGATGCACCGGTAATACATAAGAAATGATGTTTACCCTTTCTGTATCTGTATCAATACGTCGTAGAATCCTTAAAGGCTTTTACATGACGGGTGAGAAGAGTCGCCAAATTATTGGCGATAATCTCGTAGGGCTGTTTTGAACGCCTCTACGGAATCAGCATGCACTGTGCTGTCTGGCAGTTTGTTCCATTGTATTACTGTGTCTACAAAGAACGAGTGTTTGTATTGATGGGTCTTGCTATCTGGTACTGTGAGCCCTCTTGTATTGTTGCATACTTGATTTTCTATTATATTATTTGTACTGAAATCTTTAAATCTGGTTGCTTTGATGTTTCTTCTTGGTTTTGCCGGTTTTGTGAAAGTGGATGTTGGTACCTTCTACCACCTTATACATTAGTATCAGTCTGAGGCTTAGTCTCCTGTCTTCAAGAGTCTCCAGTTCCAGCTGTTCTCTCATTCTTGTGATTGCCCCCGTCTCTCTGTCCTTGTAGTTCTTTTTTATGAACCCGATAGCCCTATTCTGAATTTTCTCTAGTTTGTCTATGTCCCCCTTGAGGTATGGATTCCAGATGGTTGCGCCATACCCCAGAATTGATCTCACCACTGAGATGTATGCCATTTTTCTGCAATTTTCCGGTACACTTCCAAGGTTCCTTCTTAGGAACCCAAGAGTTGTATTGGCCTTTTTGCATACTTGATTTATGTGCACATTCCATTTGAGGTCTTTGGATATTTGTATGCCTAAATATGGGTTATCTTTAGCGTGTATTGGCTGAAATTAGGTAAAACATCAGAAAACTTATGAAATTTCTTGCTGTTTTGACGTTTGCATTTCATAAATAAAACGTCCAGCAACCGAAAATAATCAGGGAAGCAAGTATAAAAGGTCTTTGTAATTATTTAAGTTTTCGCTTACATTAAGACCACCGGTAATAGGAAACAGAAGCATACACACAATTTACAAACCTTATATATGTATGTATACGTAAAATAAGGGTCCGTACAATCACCCCACAACACCCAATTCATACCAACACATAACAACACTTGCCAACACATACCAACAGCACCAAAATGAGTTGAATCTACTGTATATAGGCATTTTGTATCGATTGAATAGTGTTGTATTCAATGTTTTTGACCATATTAAACTAGTATTTCTCCTTTATTTCCTCCAAAATTGCCCATATAAACATATATAGCAGCCATAACCCAAGCGTACCATATCTGGAAGACACCCCACACAAGATTTACTGTGTGGTTCGGGATCAAAAATGAGTTGAAGCTACTATCTGCAGACCTTTTATCGATTTAATAGTATTGTATACAAAGTGTGCGATTATATTAAAGTTTTTAATCCTTTGTTCCCTAAAAGCAAATATATATATACATTTATGCAAGTCATAACCCTAGCGTACAAAGTCTGGAAAAGACCCCACACACGATTTGCTGTGTGATACTGGACTAAACACGAGTTGTAACTACTACATGTAGACAATTATATCGAAGTAATATTGTTTAAACAAAGTTTATGGCCATATTAAAGTACTTTTATTCTTCTTCTTCCTCCATAATTGCCCATATTTACATATATAGCAGTTAGCATAACCCTAGCTTACCACATCTGGAAAAGACCCCACACAAGATCTACTGTATGATACAGGACCAAAAACGAGTTGAAGCTTCCACCTATAGACAATGATATCGATTTCATAGTATTGTAGACGAAGTTTATGACCATATTAAAGTATTTTGTTTTCTTTATTCCGTACAAAGCAAACATATATACATTTATACCAGTCATAACCCTAGCGTACCAAATCTGGAAAAGACCCAACACAAGTTTTGCTGTGTGATACTGGATTGAAAGTACTACCTAAAGACGTTTAATTCTATTTTATATGATTTATATTTTATTCATTTATTTCCCTAAACATATACAGTCAAACCTGTCTTATGTGACCTTCAAGGGGAGAGACACAATAAGGTCACATAAGACAGGTAGTCGCAAAAGTCAGGTTATCAGTTTTCAAGGGTAAATTAGTATACAAGTGAACACCATTATGCATGTTTCTCTGAATAAACTGATATATTAACCCTTTCTTCCAAAAGCAATAATTAAGATCATTTTCTATATCTTCAGACAAAATTATTAATTGCTATTTAACAAATACTTACATAACGTGTTGACTATTCATCCCCAAATGATCAAATTCTATAAATATCCAATCAATCACCTGAAATATTCGTCGGTCTTGTGTTTTTTTAAATTTTATTCCGTAACAGGTTCGACGAAACTGTTCAATTTTTTTTCTTCAATTCCGTTGTATCTGATAAACATGTGTCCAATTTAGGATCGCTTTCTCAGTCTATTAACTGTATAATTCATATTCAGAATCGCGTCTCAAGGAGTAAGAATTCGATCCCGACGTGACTGTGTTAGTTGCTTTTTGTCTTTGTTGTCTCTTTCACACGTAAATCTTTCCCGAAATGTCCACGTTTAGTGTCACGTCTATAATGTCCACCATTTTATTGCGCCGCAATTTTGTTCAAGTCAATTTCAAAATATGACAGCGCTATTTTTAACGGCGTTTTATTTGTCAATATCTCCTATTTAAAACACAGTCTTGAAAAGTAGAAAAAGAAAAAAAGCTTTGTAAAACCGACGAAAGAAAAGACGCTTAAGAACCATCTTTTTTACTTGTATCATACGTAATACACATATGCCAAAATCCGAGTGTTCGCAACTGCATATAGGAATGTGCATAGAAATTCTGCTTCGCAGTTTCGGCATATCGCTTTGTTTTCTAATGGGATTTTTTTATAATGTATCGTTGGAAAATCAATTCAAGAAGTTATCTGTCGGTTTACATTCATATAAAATGTTCATTACACGGGTATTTTCGCAGAAAGTTTACGATTATAATACGCCGGAGTTTATACGACATAATTTCCCCCACCCGTTCTTTCGTAATGGAGTGTTGGATTGGGTATGACTTTTTAACAGTAAATCATCACCGGAATAGCTATTTTCGGGGTAAGAAAAGCATTATTAGTCGAGTTCTAATAATAATTTTTATATTTAATTGCTTTTTGGTAGCTCAATTCTCCAAATTCATTCCCGATCGCCATTGAACTATTTACGACAATTGTCTACTCACAAATTATAACATGCAGTTTTGAAACGTGAATTACATCTGTTCTGTTCTGTTAAAGTAAGTGTTACTCTGTTTTTTGCCGAAATTTTGATCTTACATACAAACAAAAGAATATTCGCCTCCCAGAAATGAAAACTGAAAATCGATAATGATCGACCGGCAATTATCGAGTCGCTGCAAACAGGTGCATTTAATAGCGACATGGGACTTTGGGAGCGGCATATTACGGTCGTTAGTCACGTAACACAGGTTTGTCGTTATACACAGTCTGAACATAGAGGAAAATGTGTTGGGAGGAATTTTTAAGGTCGTCTAAGACAAATAGTCGTTATATAGGGACAGTCGCTATGACAGGTTTGACTGTACATATATACAAGTAAATAATCGTGTATTTACCTCGACTAAGAGTAACTCAACTAACAGACGGATACCCACTAGATGATCACATAATTATCCGGCACACGTGCCGCTAATAGCAAGTGCTGAAAGCCAACTAACAGGATATATCTCACCTAGAGTTCACACCTTGTATAATGACCCTGCACACGTGCCGCTAATAGCACATGGTTAAAGCACGCTTTAGGACTGGAGTTTTATATTAGTAAAATAGAGGAAGGCATCTGTCACATCATCTTAACTTAACATTCCTAAGTTGGCGCTTACAAATTCGGAAATCTTAGTGTCCAGTTGTCTTAAAAAATACAACATGCTACAATATACGATTATTTAATAGAATAAAATCTTATGATCCTATGACTTATTAACAAAAATCGCCGTGTGATCAGTATCCAAATTGTATGGTATTCATAACGATTCTACTACCTATATAAATAATAATGAAAATACTACGACAATTATTAATTAATACCATACGGTAATTTCTGACAAAGCCATTCTTACAACACCACACTTAATTATGCCTGCAGTTTGCATCCTGATCACATTTTGACGGCACATCACAGGCACACTTCTATCGGAAGGCGGGATTATTGTTAATCCAATTAAGGCACTGCTAACTCGTTAAAGGTGATAAACGTTGACGGTTTACCTACGCTGATAATTTACATCAGCTAACATATCTGTATTGTATATCGATGATCCTATGTGAAAGGAAACGCGAATGATTAAAATAACAGGATGTATCCCGATCATTAAAGTATTTCAAGGTATGCATTAGATCTATATTTACTTTATTTAAATCATATAAAATAGAATTAAATGTCTTTAGGTAGTTAGTCTAAGCTCATTTTCGGTCCAGTATCACAAAGCAAAACTTGTGTGGGGTCTTTTCCAGATTTGGTACGCTAGGGTTATGACTCGCATAAATGTATAATAATTATATAATTATATATGTTTGCTTTTTAGGGAATAAAGGATAAAAAACTTTAATATGCTCATACCTACTATTAAATCGATATAAATGTCTATATGTAGTAGCCTCAACTCGTTTTTGGTCCCGAACCACACAGCAAATCTTGTGTGAGGTCTTTTCCAGATTTGGTACGAGGCTAGGGTTATGACTCGCATAAATGTATATATATGTTTGCATTTTAGGGAACAAAGGATTAAAAACTTTAATATAGTCATACACTTTGTATACAATACTATTAAATCGATAAAAGGTCTGCAGATAGTAGCTTCAACTCATTTTTGATCCCGAACCACACAGTAAATCTTGTGTGGGGTGTTTTCCAGATATGGTACGCTTGGGTTATGGCTGCTATATATTATGTTTATCTTTCAACTGTCACTAAATGCAGGTTACGTCCCCCTAGATTGGAAAAAAGCCATTATAGCACCCGTGTTCAAAAAAGGCCCACGGTCAAAGCCCAGCAATTACAGGCCAATATCACTGACCTGTATTGCATCTAAGCTGATGGAGCACATCATTGTCTCCAATATGATGTCTCACTTTGACAAACATCAGCTTCTCTCCCCTCTCCAACATGGTTTCCGGTCAAAAAGAAGCTGTGAGACGCAGCTTGTGAGCTTTACACAAGAGATTTTTGACTCTTTGGAAAAGGGAGAACAGACTGACGTTATAGTGATGGATTTTTCTAAGGCCTTGATAAAGTTGACCATCTTAGGCTGATCCACAAACTGTCTCTCTTAGGCATTAACCCCCAGGTCACAAAGTGGATTAAGTCTTTCTTACATGGCAGGTCCCAAAGAGTGGCAGTAGAAGGAACTACCTCTGACGAGCTACCGGTACTGTCCGGAGTTCCCCAAGGTTCTGTCCTGGGACCTTGCCTATTTTTAGCATATATTAACGACCTACCGGACAGTGTAAAATGCCGCACTCGACTATTTGCTGACGACACTATAGTGTATCTAACAGTAAGATCACTAAATGACTCAAATAAACTCCAAGACGACCTAAACAGACTTTAACGTTGGGAAAGCGACTGGACAATGGAGTTCAACCCTGACAAATGTGAAGTATTACAAATCACAAAGAAAAGGTCAACAGTCAAATTCCCCTATACTCTACATGACAAGTTACTCAAAACCACTGACAATGCTAAATATTTAGGTATCACGATAAATAAGGACTTAAACTGGACAAATCACATTAATAATACTGTAGCCAAAGCCAAAAACACACTTAGGTTCATAAAAAGAAATGTCAAAACAAAAAATGCCAAGGTCAAAGAAGCAGCATATACCACCTATGTCAGACCCCAATTAGAATATTGTGCTGTGGTGTGGCATCCCTGGCAAAATTTCCTAACAAATAAGGTTGAGGGGGTCCAACGAGCTGCTGCCAGGTATGTCCTTAATGACTTCAACTTCACCAGTAGCGTCACCCAAATGCTGATCACCCTTGAGTGGAACACCCTTGCCCATCGCAGAATTCTTGCCTCTTTAATAATGCTTTACAAAATACAGCACCAGCTTGTCTATGTAGACCACAGCCACCTCACACTTATCAGAAACCAGAATTACCTAATCCCCCATTCCAGGACACAATATCACATGAATTCATTCTTCCCTCGTACTATAAGATACTGGAACAGCCTGCCAAGTCAACTGAAATCATGCCCCAGTCTGGATGCTTTCAAGAGTGGACTGGGAGCTGTCAACCCCTAGCCTACCCATGAATTGTTTTTATTTTTAACTTTGCACCTCTGTTCTTTTACTTGTCTAAATTATCTTTTATCTCATGCTTTTATTCTTTTATTTTGCACTTAACAGACTAATTCCGTCTATTTCCCTGACAGCGCCTTCCGATAATGATCTGAACTGATCGTCTGGAAGTAACGAATTGAAGTTGAAGTTGAAGTTGAAGTTGAAGTATGGGCAATTTTGGAGGAAATAAAGGAGAAATACCAGTTTAATATGGTCAAAAACATTGATTACAACACTATTCAATCGATACAAAATGCCTATATACAGTAGATTCAACTCATCTTGGTGCTGTTGGTATGAGTTGGTAAGTGTTGGTATGAATTGGGTGTTGTGGGGTGATTGTACGGACCGGTAAAATAACATGAATAAATCATGTCAGAATAACTTATCACAATTAAGCTTCATCCGACTTCACGCGGAAGCGATTTTCACAGAATTTTAATTACCATGACACCTCATCTATCCATTCTGCCTCACATCCCTGGGGTGATTACAGTCTTTAAGTTCTTGTTTTATTCATTTTCATTAGTAACTTAGGGATCAATTACATGTACTAGTACAGTAATGCTTTTATACAACAGAATCGATATCACTTTAGTGATGTCCTGGTAATTGAAGCAAAAAGTATACCCCGTACATGTATAAGTAAAGTGGAAAGAAATTTTTTAACGACACTGGTGCCTGTGTTTCTTGGAGGAAAGAGTAAAAGACCAACTTACACGTTGATGTAGACAGTAGAGCGTCCGCAGCGTTTCCTATTGAATTAGAAAGTTCAAACGGACATTAACTTATATCGGACGGTTTAATGTCTTAAAAAACAAACAACATAGGTATTTAATATGCTCTGAGCGTCAGAATAATATGATAAATTGCATACATTTCTACTCTGCAGCTAAAATTTCGTATCAGGCTCCGCTGAAGATGCGAAATAAGGGAGGCAACTGCTGTAAAACCCCAATCGTGTTAAATTACTGAAAAGATTAAATTGTCGGAAAGGGGGGTGGGGTATAAAACCCACTACCGCCGTGTCCGTGCCCGAGCCGCCGAGCTATTCCGGAAAGTACAAAGTGTTTTCCTTAGTTCATTTTTTGATTTTTTTCGGATTTATTTTCCTCACATGATACATTATGAACATAACCTTACTGGTGCCGGATTGGATAGAGAATGTTTAGCTGCTGTCTGCTTTACACAGTTACTGTGTGCTTTTATTTGTTAAAATTTGTTTTGTGTTTGTGTTGAACAAAGAGTTTGGGTACTGATCAGTGTTAAGTTGAGTCCAAGCGGTCGTTTCGTCAAAATAGAACTTAATGTAGTACAAATAATGCAGTAATCAGCTTACTGCAATATCTCTGCCCAACATCAAGCAATACGTTACATAGCTGAATATCCCGTGACTTAAAATAAAGTGGACATTTATTTTAATAATAACCATAGATTATTTTGATTGTCGACGGTTTAGATCCTGTTCAATTGCTACAATTAATACAGCAGCTGTTATCGTCGCTTGATCACATACCAAACTTTTTTTTATCTCGAGTGGCACGTGCATAGGACTTTAACTGGCTAGGCATGGTTGTTTATCTGGTGTCAACAATTACGCAATATACAATACCTGTACGTGTGGATAACTGTTAAAACAACAAACAAGTTAATGTTATTATCAACGGCATACGTACGATGAAATGTCGTGCTGTCTGATCTACCATGTGTCGAACAGTATGGATATGATCTACGTTTAATAGTCTTAGGTTTGAAAATGAAAATAAAGGAACTAATTAAATCTAAAACTACTTAATTAGGCCGAGCAGAGACCATATATGCCATAGTTAATATAAATCATTGTGCCGAGTGTTTTCAAATTTGTTTCATTAATTAATTTCCTATTTCATTTCAACAATCATATACTTTCATTGTTATGTAGACCTATCTAGATTCTCTAAAAATAAGTCAGTGTTGGCCTTTAAGGTAGGTTGCAGTATAATTGGGTGGGGGGGGGGGGGAAGTAATGCATGGCGCAGTTTCCTCTATTACTTTTGTTCTGCACTCAGCAGCAGCATGTGTAAAAAGGTGTGACTACTACTACCAATTGTCTCGAAAACCATAAGGTTTCGTGCAAACATGAGTAAAATGCTGGAAAACTTGATTCTATTCCCCCTTATCTGTAGTCTGACCAGAATCCAAACTCTTTGTCTCTGTTTGAGCAGACTGCATTTTTCAATCTCTAAATGGTTAAAATGATGTAATAAATAAAAGGGTTAAAATGTTGTAATAACTAAATACAATGTTATTGATAAATGCGTTCATTAAAATTCTGAACTCCGGGCTCAAGACAATGGGAATATTTAAACAAGAGGCCCATGCGGGCCTAAATATCGCTCACCTGGAAAAACCAACACAAGGGTCACATAACCCCTGGTATGGGATCACTTTTCACACTATTTTTAGCTCCTGCGACCTACATATGAAACGGACCGGAACCATATTTACAATATTGGTTAAGAGCTTCTAGAAGTGTCATCATGCCAAATATCAAAGCTCTGACCATATTAGTTTCAGAGGTAAAGATGTTTGAAGATTTCACTATATAGCTCTATGTAAAATTACGAGCCCCAGGGCGTGGTCATTTTTTACCCCAGGGACATAATTTGAACAATCTTGATAGAGGACCTGTAGATGATGCTTTGTGCCAAATATCTAATCTCAAGGTACTGTGGTTTCAGACAAGAAGATTTGTTAAGATTTCATTGAAAAAATCTATTTTTAGCTCCTGTGACCTAGATATGCAACTGACCAGAACCATATTTACAATATTGGTTCAGGGCTTCTAGAAGAATCATCATGCCAAATATCAAAGCTCTGGCAATATTTGTTTTAGAGAAAAAGATGTTTAAAGATTTCACTATATAACTCTTTGTAAATTTACGACCCCCGGGGCGGGGTCATTTTTTACCCCAGGGACATAATTTGAACAATCTTGATAGAGGACCTGTAGACGATGCTTTGTGCCAAATATCTAAGCTCAGGGTACTGTAGTTTCAGACAAGAAGATTTTTTAAGTTTTCATTGAAAAAATCTATTTTTAGCTCCTGTGACCTAGATATGCAACGGACCGGAAATGTTTGAACAACTTTGAAAGAGGACCATATAAGGATCATTCAGGCCAAGTTTGGTAAAAATGTATCCAGTAGTTTCGGAGGAGATGTCGTTTAAAGAAATTGTTGACGACGAACGGACGAACGAACGACGACGGACAGAGGACGATCAAAATAGCTCACCTTGGCACTACGTGCCAGGTGAGCTAAAAACTAGAATCTTGATTTCTGCATTAAACTCTATGGTGTCACTGCTCATTAGAATCGTCTCGAGGAGACTATTCTGGTTAGTGGTCACACCCTCGGGTTTGGTGGTATTAAAAGTGAGAAAATGTTGTATTTGATAATAATGAAAAACAATTGTCATTGCTTTACAGTAATCAACGAGTCTTACATAAATTCATTATTTTACAGATACCTAGCTTCCCATTATCACAGTAGTGAACTGATGGAATTGATGTTGTATTCCAGTCAGGTACCACAGTGGATACACTACGTAAGCTGATCCAAGATGTCATTGGCAATGAATACGACCACTATACAGTTGAACTTCGATATCTCGAAATCGCTTCACTCGACCTATCCGATAGTTCGACACATGAACTGCATTATTTCATGCTCGGTTTAGTCGAACATACCCATATTTGAAAGTTAAAACGTGGCTTAGCCACGATTTAACTTTGAAATACGGGTATGTTCGACTTAACCGAGTTCGAGATATAGAAGTTTGACTTACTGTGCTACTTAGCAACGTCCTCAGCGCATGTGCCTGAGATTATAGCAGTATGAAAATAAAAATACTTTAACTGTGATCGTAATAGATAGATTAATGTATATAATAAGATATATACATGTGTCTATATATTGAAGCGTGTGTCTTTTAAGTGATAGTATAATAATGTATACTTACATATACATCTATATTATATGTGTATAAGTCAAATGAAATAGCGAGATAAAGAAGGGGTGGGTGGGGTGAGAGCAATTTAGTAATAAATATATATGTGAGTCTCTATTTGACATAAACATACAAAATAAACACGATATACATGTTTGATAATATATAAACGTCTAAATGTGTCTGGGTGGACACATATAATATTGTTTAAAAAAAACCGTGTTATTATATTATATAATGATTATTCCCTTTTAACAACGAAAAGCGTTGGGAATAATAGTTATTTATTCAAATTTCTCCCCCCTCTCTCTCTCTCTCTTTCTCTCTCTTTCTCTCTATTAAGTTCTGATTCTCAAAGAGAGACAGAAAGAGAGAGAGAGAGAGGTTATCTTTCTCTGTCTATCTCTCTGTGAGGAACAGAGATAGATAGACAGAAAGAGAGAATAGGTGGAGAAAGTTTTATTTCTTACCTGAAGTGCATGTACATTTATACCGTGCTATTGATTTTATAAGTGTGCTAAACATTGTTAATAAAATATATGATATATTTACACTTGTTATTAATTGTTTTCCTTCATTACCTAAATTGTAAGCAAATATTTGTACATGTAATACATTCACCCATGTTAGTTGTTTGAAGTGGCTCGGGGCTTATTACAGCCTGGCTCGGATTCTAATATCTTGTAAAATACAAAAATATTAACAGTTTAACCCATAAAACCCAAAATGGGTGTAAACAGCTATGATACAAACAGCCACTGGCCAAACAAGAATATCATTCCCCGCGATGGATGCTCCCCACAAAGAAAAAACCCAAGGTATAGCATGTTTAGTAGGTGAACACAGTATCAAGTTTCATAAACTTATGATGTAACTTTCAGGAGATATGCTTCAGACAAAAATGATTCTTTATGAAAAAAGGGAGGCAATTCAGTATTTGAAGATGACAGAGTTTTTAGCTCACCTGGCACGAAGTGCCAAGGTGAGCTTTTAGGATCGCTGGATGTCCGTCGTCCGTCGTCTGTCCGTCCATAATTGGTTGTGAACACTCTAGCGGCTACAAATTTCATCCGATCTTCATGAAACTTGATGTCAATGTTTGTCTTGATGAAATCTAGGCCAAGTTCGAATGTGGGTCATGTCGGGTCATTAACTAGGTCACTAGGTCAAATCATAGAAAAACCTTGTGAACACTCTAGAGGCTACAAATCTCATTGGATCTTAATGAAACTTGGTCAGAATGTTTGCCTCATTAATATCTAGGTAAAGTTCAAATTAAGGTTATGTCCGGTCAAAAACTAGGTCACTAGGTCAAATCATAGAAAAACCTTGTGAACACTCTTGAGGCTACAAATCTCATTGGATCTTGATGAAACTTAGTCAGAATGTTTGTCTTATTGATATCTAGATCAAGTTTGAATATGGGTCATGTTTGGTCAAAAACTAGGTCACTAGGTCAAATCATAGAAATACCTTGTGAACACTCTTGAGGCTACAAATCTCATTGGATCTTGATGAAACTTGGTCAGAATGTTTGTCTCATTGATATCTAGGTCAATTTTGAATATGGGTCATTTCCGGTCAAAAACTAGGTCACTGGGTCAAATCATTGGAAAATCTTGTTTACACTCTAGAGGTTGATTGTGGGTATACATGTCCAGTCATAATCTAGGTCACTATAGGTCAAGTTTGCCATGGTGTACCAGGTGAGCGATTTAGGGCCATAGTGGCCCTTGTTTTTAAAACAATTTATGTCGAAAAAGGGAGACAATTCAATATTGGGAGATGGCAGAGTTATGGTTCCTCAGTACAGCACTCATTCTTTTATCCTGTATCACTGTATCAAGTTTCATCAACTTACAATGCAATGCTCAGGAGATATGCTCCAGACAAAATTAGAGTTTTTAGATAGAAAAGGGGAGATAATTAAATTTTGGGAGATGACAGAGTCATGGTCCTTATGTACTGCACCTCCTTATGTCACCATCTATCACTGTATCACGCTCCATTAACTTACGGTGTAGCAGTCAAGAGATATACTCCGGACAAAAGTGTTTTGCATTTTTTAGAAAAAGGGAGATACTTTAATATTGGGAGATGACAGAGTTACGGTTCTTGTTTACTGCGTTTCCTTTAGTCTTCCTCTATCACTGTAACAATTTTCATCAACTTACGATGCAACAGTCCAGAGATATGATCCGGACAAAATTTATTTTTAATGAGAAAAAGGGAGATAATTCAAAATTGGGAGATGCGAGAGTTACGGCTCTTGTGTACTGAACCTCCTTCTGTCATTCAATGTAGCAAGTTTCTTCAAGTTACGGTGTACCGTTAAGGAGATATGCTCCGGACAAAAAAGCGTGACGGACGAACGGCTGATGTCCGTGCTCACAAAATGATAGTTGCGTGGCTAAAATCAGCTTCTATAACCACACACATAATTGAAAAACATTAACCTGGCAGTTTCTTGTATCATTAACCTGGCCATTTCCTGGGTTAGGGGTAGGGTTAGCCTCCAGATCATTCTATAACAAAGTTAGATTTCATTTATGTGGCTAACCATACACATTTGAACCACATAAAAAAGATACAATAAAGAAGGAAGGGGCCACTTAAATGAAGATTGTGGGTAACAGACAGACGGACGGACAAGGCGGCGACTATCCCCCCCCCCACCCCCACCCCCTAAAGGGGAGCATAAAAATAGTTTCAGTGAACTTGTTATGCTTAAAAAGACGATAATTTGTCAGTGGCTCGGGTGGCTCGGGACGGCTCGGGCTGGCTCGGATTCAATTATATCCTTAAAATACAAATATATCAACAATTAAACCCTAAATAGACAAACATGGTTCTAAAAAAGATATAATTCAAACACCCTCTGGCCAAAAAATAGTTTCTATAACATTTTGTTCCTTATAAAGACGAAAATTAAATTTGTGAAAATATAATGGAAGGGGATTTTATACCTCCTAAAAATCTAAAATTGGATTTTCTCGGAAAATAATTATTACAGTCCAAAAAATATATCGGCACCAGTTGGATATGTTCATTATGTATCATATGAGGAAAAAAATCCAAAAACAAATCAAATAATGATCTAAGGAAAAGACTCGTTAATTTCTGTAATAGCTCGGCGGCTCGGGCACGGGCACGGGCACGACGATAGTTGGTTTTACATGTATAGCCCATCGCGGAAAGGTGCGTTTAGTACCAGCAGAGGGGATATGCCGGACATTAGCATTGCCCAAAACGGGATTGAGAAACTGTTATCTGGCCTTAACCAGGGTCCTGACCAAATTTCCCCCCGTATACTCAAGAAAATTAAGTTCAACCATTGCTCCTTATGGGTTATAAATTTTCCTTACAAACTCCATCAAAAAGAACTGAAAGAAACTGACAACGCAAAATACTTAGGCGTAACAATAAGCAAAGATTTTTCTGAAATAAACACATTGAAACCATCTCATCTAAAGCAACTAACACACTCCCATTTATTAAAAGAAACATCAAAACTAACAACCATAAAATAAAACAAACTGCTTATAAGACTTACGTACTACCACAACTGGAGTACTGCAACACATTATGGCACCCATGGCAAGCCTCATTGACCTACGAACTTGAAAGAGTGCAGAGAGCCGCTGCTAGATACGTTTTAAATAACAGTTCTTACTACAGTAGTGTTACTAGCATGCTGAATATCTTAAACTTGCCCACATTAGAAGAAACAAGAAACAAAGTCTCCATTATTATGCTGTATAAAGTATCTCAGAACATTGTAGTCGTAGATCACAGCCACCTCCACATATCGAGAAAACAACTTCATAACACCATTGTCTAGAACACAATATCATTTTTTTCCTCATAGTATCAGACTTTGGAACCAGCTCCCTTATAACATTAAGGCCAGTGACAGCCTCTTGGGCTTCACTGCTAGTCTCTGCTCTTCCAAACCATAATCACTTAAAACCTGTTTTTAACTTGTCTGTTTACTGCACTATTGTTGCACTGTTTGTGACTATAGCAGTCGCTTTTTATTTTTATTCTTTTAACAATTTCCCCGCCCTCCCTGTAATTATCAGCAATTGATAGTAGGGAGTAACCACGTAGAAGTAAAACAGGGGTATGCATATATATAGTATGACTAAACAGCGAAAGGAAGGTTCTTTCCGCAGAAGCACACCGTCCAATCGGTTATGTTTACCGCATCGATAAAGTTGTGGTTACCTCTTGCAGCGTGATTCGATTAAAAAGGTGAGTTTATATTTTGCTCCAAAACACTCCTTCTTTCACAAGATCGACACGTCTTTGTATGCAGCCGTAAAAAGCAATGTTTGCCGAACATGTTGGTGTAATAATTTCCCAACAGCATGCAGAATGGTGTATTAAATCAGTGAATCAATGTGAATCAATATGCCAAAACGCCAATTTTCTTTCTTTGCGACTGAATATCTCCGATATATGACAAACTCTCGTTTATTCAACGATGTCGAAGGTAAATCAAAGTATTTTTCTGTCAATCCACTACACTACTATTATAATTTAAGAATGTATATTCTACCACCGTTTTGGTATATCGGAACATTCGGCAACATATCTACCTTTAATTAATATAATTTACCGTTTTGCCGAAAACCCCTCGACTCTTCAGTATTTAAATTCTTTATTTATACATGTATATATCTAATTATCTTTAAATTCATTTGCCTACACTTGAAATCATTAAAAATTAAAAAAAAACAAAGAATCGGCTTAATGCGGACAGAAGAAATGTAGATAGATCCAATTGTAGCTTTCTACATTAATTTTATATTATATAATTAAACAGGGGTATTTTATAAAAGGTGTGACGTCAGCTTAGTGACGACAAAAAGTAACACAGAAAGCAAGTACATGAGCTTTCTGCGTTACCTTAGTCCAACTTTAAAACTAGCCGGTCTATACAACCAAATGAATATAGGTGTCTCTTCTTTAATTGTTGAATATGCAAGTTCTAGAAAGTATAAGTTTATTGTGAAAGCAAAGTCTGCTTTCATTGAACACTTTAAAAGGAGGACATCGATGTCGATTATTCATTTGCCTACACTTGAAGTCATTTAAAATTAAATAAAAAGGAATCAGCTTAATGCAGAACAGAAGAAATGCAGAAAGCATTGGAGCTTTCCCATTGGAGCTTTCTAAATAGGAGCTTTCTCCATTACTTATATCCAGAATTAAATAGGTGTATTTAATGTGTGACGTCAGTTTAAAGCAGACTGAAAGTAAAGCAGAAAGCGACTTAAGGCACATTCTGCTTTACTTTTAACCTGCTCTAAGTGGTCACCTATCTTCAGTGCTAGTAGAAATCTGAATAAGGGGAGATCCTTTGTTTGAAAACACAGAAAACAAAGCAAATACTGAAAATTGCAGACTCGGTTTAATTGAGTCTGTTCTTGAGCAATACTGAAATATGCAACAGTGCTCACGCCCCCAGCACCAGCTTAAGCGGAATTCAACTTTCAACTGTAATTATATAAATCTGAATAAAACCTGTCGTCAGAACTAGAAACAGCCTATGGGGTAATGGGATAATTGAATAAAATCTTCCTTTCGTGGGTAAATCTTCCTTTTGCTTAATAATGAAAACACGTGAAGTGTTCTGAGTTGTTCATCTTTCTTTTTAACATCTACAAGTAATTTTATCATTTTGATATCGTGTTTTCATATAACATAGCAATTATTAACATAATTTATTTATTCTATTTTCCGTTTTAGAATCTATAGCAATTATTATTTATGCTTTTCGGCGGATTAGGCTACCACTTGGTAATCCACTGCAGTGGATTATCACCAATCGCCGTTTTTCCCAAAAATCGTAGTCAATCGTGTCTTATCGTTAAATTCCGGCAGTCCGATTTGTCGCGAACCACTCAACGGAAGAACACGAATCCAAAATCGGGAGCAACGACGTAATTCGGATGACGTCAAATCAATAAATAAGTGACGTCATCGTACGGGAAACTGTTTCGTTAATGTGTTCGATGTAAACTTGGGGTTCAACACGGGGTATATCATGTACTTTCGCTTTCACAATTGTCGAACAATTTCGTTTAAAAAATGGGTTAAAAGCATAAATAAATAGAATAATTGTATTTTTTCAGCATAAGATAGAAATTTCATCCATTGAGTGAACAGCAGACGTTATATTTTCGTGTATTCATTTAATATAGCAATTAATAACATATTTTTATCGTTCACGTGCGTACCCACAGAGAAATAAAATCTGCATTTTGTTTAAAAATCTTTCTTATTTTACATGAAAGTTACTGTAATTGAATGTGAATTGTTAGTGCAAAATTATAGAAACAGTCTGCAATTGCTATGACAGCATGTTTCAAATTTTTAATTCATGCTGGCAGCATGTTTATATTTTAGATATGACATCTTTGTTCTAAGAAACTCCATTCATGAATGAAAAGTGATAGAAAGGTAGATTTATGCAAGAATCTATGAGCAGCAGAATACGGTTTAAATTATTATTTGGTAATTCTGTAGAGGATAGATGTTTAGTAGCTATATTTTACATGAAAGTTGCTGTAATTGAATGTTTTGTTTTTCAATCCAAGGTATTTCAATTCTTTGAAACCCTCAATTTTATTACATTTTTCACACCCATCTACAGCATTACTTCCAAAACGCTCTCCGCTGAATATCCTTTTTTTTTTTAAAGATATTTCTTGTTCAGTCTCAAACAACACGATTTTGTGTAGCACTTTTATCACATCCCTGAAGTTAGAAAGAGCTGTGGTTCACACTTTCCATGGGCGCAACCATGTTTACTGTTTACGGCACACTCCCATGACGTCATGGCTTTTCTTCAAGGACGAGAGATCCGATACAAAAGTGAACAAGCCCATAAACGTTCTAATACATACAGCGCGATCATTGCTGATAGCCGAAAAATACTAAGCTGTAAACTGTGTGAATAAAATGGATCAAAACAACAAGTACATGTACAAGAAAGTTTTGTAACGAAAAT
The DNA here is from genome assembly GCA_922989275.2 of Gari tellinella. NCBI lineage: Eukaryota > Metazoa > Mollusca > Bivalvia > Cardiida > Psammobiidae > Gari > Gari tellinella. The sequence continues at coordinate 58,158,365 of OV277866.1, forward strand.
GAGGTCGACATCCTTAGACTTTCCGAGAAAAAGAAACAATGGCTATGTTGCACTGTTATTGTGACCAATGGGAAGCAAGGTCATCGCTTTTAAACCAATAATCTATCTGCATCGTACGTTGATCTGTCAAGCTTGAGTAATTGTCAAGCTTGGCAGATCATCGTACGATGTAGATAGAATATTGGTTTAAAAGCGATGGCCTTGCTTCCCATTGGTCACACCTTCCTGCTCTTCCTCTCTCCTGACTGGTTTCTTATCTTACTACTACATGACCTTAAACTTGACTGGTAACTGCCGGAATCATGCAAATGATATTGACCGGCTATAACCGAAATAGTGACCAATTACACATAAATCCTTTTATGTTGGCATACAATTTATAAATATCTGTAATTTCGGTCATCGGCCAAGTTCAAAGTGACGTACAGTGATATGCGAAACTGCACTATTCCAAGATCTACTTGCATTCTTAATGTGACATTCCCAGCTGATGTGGTTAAGGAAATATTAAATGAACAAAAGGTATACATTGAGTGACCACTCAATACATATGCGATGATCCAGCAATTTTTCTCAGAGGGGAATGAACCGAGACAAGTTAATATATAATGGAGAATACATGTACGTTGGTCTTTCCAAATAAACACGTTTATGTTACTTTTTTATTTCAACTGCAAACAGTTTGGCGCCAGATCAAACTCCATGTATCTTTTTTGCCATTCATATTACAGTGTCCGCCCAACAACGAGTTTCTCCTTACAACAACTGTGTGACTGAACCCCAAACAAGACCATTATTTCTGACACATGCACTGCTACAATTACGTCTGCTTACAGTTGTCGTCTTTGTTCTCAAAATTACATATTAGTGGACATTTTGGCAGAAAAAATAATGACGAGTGACAAACAGCTTGCATCGAGATCAGACCACGCGTGACATTTTGATAGAAAAAGCTTAATGACGAGTGACAAACAGCTTGAAGCCAGATCAGACGCCGCGTGACGCGGCGTCTGATCTGGTTACAAGCTGTTTGCAATTGTAAGTCAAGTCTTAAAATGTCCCTCCCTACAACTCCCTCCGAACAATGCGCACAATATTCGTCTCCCATAAGGTGCTGTTGTAGAGAGGGCACACTGTAGAAAGATTTGACATAACAATATTTTTCAAGAATTTGCCATTTTTCTAAAACTACTTCTCGATTGTACATTATAACTTCTGCCTTTCCGGGTTCGCTTTTTCCCTTTGTTCTTATGGTTTTCACACAGGTAAAAAAAATGTTTACTCTATCGAAAAACTATAGATTTTTTAATATGTGTCACGTACCTGTTGGTTTTTTAGGACAAACATTAAAGGAGAGTTCCGTACATCCGGACCATCCTCTTGATCCGCACTAGATTGATTCATTAGCACAAACAATTGTATGCTTACGCACAAGCCATATAAGACGTAAGGTGCGTTTGTATTTCTCAATCCAAGTCAAACATCAATGAACTACAGTCGGAGTGCGCTCTTCTCCCGTGTTAAAACGAATCTAAACGCACGCGCAGTATTATCAGATACATGTTTGAAATGACAGATTGATTTATAACCCGGCGTCTGATCAGGTTTCAAACTTTTGAAATTGACATTAAACAATCATAAACGTGTTTATATTGGAAAACAAGAACGAGAAAATAACCAGGTACTTTGCAGAAGGCTAAAGTTTGAGTGTGATAGTCGACTTTTACGAATACAATCGTACAAACGGACATAGACAAGCAATACAATATGGTTTTAAATACGGAGGAAAACTCACAAAATGATGACGGCACATACTCTGGTGTCGCTCAAGAGAGTCGTCTGTTTAGGAAAAGGTCAAATACGTTTTGCTCTATCCGAAGAAGAAACTACAACGAAAGTGAAGCGACAAGGCGAAATAGCGCATTAGCTAAACTAGAACGTGAAAGAACAAACTTTGAAGAGAATAAATTACTCTTCAATGGTTTACAAAAGTCTTTATCGGGTACCTCGACCACACAGTCTAAACTGTTCCTGATGGGTGGTATTGTAACTACGCCAATGATGCCCACACGCCGACGAACCTCCATTCCATTGACTATGCACGCCAGTGACTACGAAGCCATGGTTCAAGCGAGGGAACAGAAAAGGCTCAATTCCGTCTCCTCTCAGAGGAGTATTGCTGAATCGCCGAACTATCTTGGCCATGTTTGTCCTTACATTAACGGTGCAGAATTCTGCCGCAAATGCATCGAAATCAGAAAGCGTGAAATCTTTGTGGACAAAGTTGGTAAACTGTACATGATATACGAGTACCAGGAAGAGGTGAATAAGATCAAGGTTGTCGTGTCACAGTACGGGAACATGCAAATCGAAGGCCACAGCTTTCATAGGAAGCCAAACGTTAGCATAAGTGTCAAAGTCATTTTCGACGGCTACAAAAAGATGATGACGAAGAAGTTGGACTGGTGTAGGGGCACAAATGATTTTAAGTTCAACTATCTGTTTCATTTCGATTGCAAGACCATAGAAATGGCAAGAAAGGCACACCTAACGGTGAATGTAAAGTACAAGAAAGCACTTTTCATGAGGAGAAAGATGCTAAATAAGTTCTCGGCTAACTTAAACAATATCGAGATAGACCCGGAGGTTCCCGAGGAACATCAACTAAAGTGCGACCTCCGAAAACCGGACTTTTGAAAAGCTTTTAACCCTTTTCCCCATAGAAGCGCATTTGATTTAATCATCCACCGAAGAAAATAGTTTATTTAATCAGTCATGAATATGTTGTATAATACATGTTTCCACATTCTAGCAGAATGAAGCTTAAAGCAAGCTGAAAGTAAAGAAGAATGTGCCTTAAGGCACATTCAGCTTTACTTTCAACCTGCCTTAAGTATTCATCTAACTTCAAAACTAGAAACAGGCCATTGGGTAACGGGTTAAACCCCATTTACGCCTAGTGGATTCATCCGAGCTTATACATTGCACTATTCCATTTTCGATACAGAATTATAGATGTACAGTGGGGAATCTGTTATTCTTTCCCGTTTAAACGCAAACGTACGCAAACGCAAAGCACTAAAACGTTGAAAAGAACAACTTTTTAACAATTCTGATAATTCATGTTTATCTTGGTGGCAAACAGTTTGGAGCCTGATCAGACGCCGGGTTACCCGGCGTCTGATCTGGCTCCAAACTGTTTGCACTGCAAATAAAAGTTTTAGCGTAAACGCGTTTATTGGGAAAGAATAACAGATTCTCCACTGTAAGGAGTGCCTGGTCTAAATTTGTATTTTCGTTTTTTATAGTGCAATTCCTATCAGTAAAAAGTGTAGATTCTGATCAGACGCCGCATTATGCGGAATCTGATCAGAGTCTTTTTGCCTATTTCACTTTTATAGGACTCGCATTTCGCGCTTGTATGCCATATCACGTGACAAAGATGCAATGATGCATTGTTGTATAAACTGATTATTAATATGAACGTTTGTCTACGGTCCAGCTTGAAGAAGGAAGGTGACCACTGTTTGAGGAAGCATCATACTTCTATAGAAGTATGGCTACTTTGTGCAGGATAGTTGTTAACCGGAAGGCTCATTAAGGGTTTTTCTGCCTCTCTTTTTGCTCTTTTTGAAGCTGTCGCCTGTGTGGAAGACATTTCTAGTCTTTTTTAGAGTTGCCCCTGAACACAACTGGACATTTATATAACTACAGTAAAATCTCGATTCTACGAACTCGCGTTAGTTGGAACATACCGATATTTCAAAGTTAAAACGTGGCTTAGCCACGTTTTAACTTTAAAATACGGATATGTTCGACTTAAACGATATTGAGTTATCAAAATTCATCTCACGAAATACTGGTAAGATCGATTTAAACGAGTTCGTAGTATCGAGTTTCGACTGTACATGTATCTCATACACAAATACTTGGTATATCAACAAGTATGTATTCACCTTCTATATCTATCTTAGTATACACTCAGTACAAAAAGAAACGCACATTTTGCTCAGTCGCAGATTAAGAGACCTTTTTAAGATACTAAGACAATATCTCAAGATCAATTTAATTCTGCAACAAGTTTAGTAAAACATATACTTAAAATTATTGTGCTGTATTTTAACCCTTTCACTCTTAATGACGTCAAAAGGCGCGTTTTCAAACAGTTTGGATCCTGATCAGACGCCGCGTAACGCGGCGTCTGATCAGGATCCAAACTGTTTGACACTCGTATAGATATACTTTAAGTCATACTACTTTGAATCTTACTTGAAACGATCTTGCAAACAACAAAATTGAAGCAGACGACAATGAAACGGTAATGGGATAAAATTATCACGATTCATTTGGCAGCGAAAAGAGTTAACTAGTGCCTCTTGAAAACACCGTACCGATTTGTACAGGTTGTGATGATACCAATTCAATGATAAACCTCCCATTTTCAACATTGATAGCCCAAGAGGGAAGTACTGACTGTAATGAAAAGATTATTTCACAAATACGTTCCTTCTACATACAGATAATATTGTAATAAAAGTGTGCGTTTCTTTTTGCAATGAGTGTACATGTATGTATCGTGTAGAATAACTTTTGCATGTTTTCTACTGATCTACCTCGTAATGTTATGTTGCATAATTGTATTGTTTTTGCCATGTATTTATGTAAATTTGTCTGCATTGATTTGATTTTATGTATACTTGATGGTGAACCATGACGCCTTCCACGACTGGAAGAGTTAACCCTTTCAACCTTACAGCACTCTGTAGAGATTACTGATTACATATGCAAACAGTGTAGACCCAGACCAGATGGCTCCTATAGGAGCCCTCTGATCAGGGTCTGCACTGTTTAATATCTCCTTTGTTTTTGTTGTCATACTAAAAATGCAACATTAGACTGGTTCAAAATACCTGTGCTATAAGAGTCGAAAAGGACTATAAATACCCACAAGAGAAATTTAGGGTTGAAAGGGTTAAGTTCTACTCTACCTGCTTGCGAATGAAGTTTTTAGTGCTTTTGTTGTTCAGTCGTAAGAAGTCCACTCGTGAAATAGTAATTGTTTTGGCTTCAAAATAGCAATTTGTCATGGAATATTCTCTGTTTTGTGCTTTTGCTAATACATGTACATGGGTTCCAGAAAATAGGTATTGGTGATTTCTGGTATAATAGAAGGGTTTATGAAAAAATATGTGAGCTCAAGTGATTTGTCCCTGTTTTAGCCGATGGCTCTGTCAAAAAGTGATATGTTTTGCTTACACATACAGAACAACTCGATTCTACGAACTCATGTTATTTCGAACATACCCATATTTCAAAGTTAAAACGTGGCTTAGCCACGTTTTAACTTTGAAATACGGTTATGGTCGACTTAAACGAGGTCGACTTATCAAAATTCAACTTACGAAATACTGGTAAGATCGATTTAAGCGAGTTCGTAGTATCGAGTTTCGGCTGTAATACATGAGCCCCTATTATGACATTTTCTGTTGAGCATGAATGTATCCTTTGGGGTAATATAGAATGGCTCATGTATAGGTTAGATATTAAATGTTCAACAACTACTATCTAGGAGCAAGTAGTAATTACCCGTGTATACTTACTCCAAGCTTATATGAAAAACATCTGAGATTCTGTTTCATGTGCCGTGCCCGTTTAATGGAGTTGCCATACCTTGTTTTAATCTCTCCCAGACAAAATATTCCATCGATAAAGTCAAACAATCCCTTTGTTAAAGACATTATTTGACCGAGCTTGGGTGGTAACACCTATCCACGTAGAAAGCTTCAGCCAAAGCATGCAGCATGTTTTTTAACAGTACAGATGTCTATGGCAAAGAAACAGTCAGGCGTTTCATATGAGACCTGTACCTCAGATTTGACAGTTTGGTTAGTAAAAACTTTGAAAAAACCCTTAAATGTGATTATGTAAGGGCCTCTATAGAAAACTTGAGATTGCTAACATTGGCTGAGCTCATGTTTCCCATGCTTTACAGTTATTTTATCGCCTAGTGAGAACAATGAGGGGTCAATGACTGGACTGGGGTAATGTCTTTAACATTTTGCATGCTGGCAGCGAAATGGTGTTTACCTTTGCTAACAGGTTTGATCCAGATTAGACCCTGTGGAACAGGCGTGTCATCACGATTCAAACTGTTTGATATTCTGCTCCTATTTTGAAAATATGGTTTTGCAAATTCTAATTTAAAACAGTAGTAGATATTTGTTGCAGAGGAGAAATTTACTCAGCTTTCCAATATCTAATTACTTCCATCCGGTAACGGTGACATCAGTCTTGTTATACAACAAAGAGTTGTCCACACCTCAATATATTTATGGCTTTCAGGATACGTAATGGTGTATTTGAAAATATTAAAGAAAATACTTATATAAAAACTGTTGAGTGGCATTATGGAAAATATGATCAGTCAAATACATTCTCAAGAACAGTTACCGCGTCTTAGTTTTTTAGACGTTTTTAATCTATGTTTCTACTTAGTCTACTAGACGGAGTAAATCTTCTTAGAATCGTTGGCGGTTAAGTGCAGGGCTGCCATAAGTTGATCTTGAAAAATCCCAAGATTTCCAAAGTTTCTATTTTTCAAGCGCGATTACTTAAAGCAGGTTGAGAGTAAAGCGGAAGGCGCCTTAAGGCGCATTCTGTTTTATTTTCAATCTGATTTAAGCTAGTACTATCTGCTAGGATAAAAATCCGATGATTTCGGAAAAATCGGAGAAAAGACAGCCCTGTAAGTGGATAAGACGTGAGACTCAATTTTTGTTGTCCATCCCGATTCATGAGTTCGAGTCCCTCCCGAACTAACTATTATTTTCTTTACTTATATTTACGTCTTTAAATAAGCGTTCGTCATACATCCAAAATGGGGTTTAATGACACCATTTGGTTTTTAATCTCTGTAAGTCTTAGAACTGCTTTTCGGTACTGAATAAGACTTTTTTATCATGTTCAAATTGGCGTTTGTAATGATGAATGTCGAATATTTGATATGGTTGTTATTTTCTGTTATTTCATTGGCTGTTGATCAGAAACATTATCAAGGTGTGCCCTTTTGCGCAGGGTATACCATATCCTTTCCACGCCCATAGCGTATTAAAACGTTTTGACGTTTATGGCACATTTTGGCTTCCGTAGAATGAAAAGTTATGATTCGCACATCGCGTTGGAAGAGTTTTCTGAAAGGCCAGGTTCGGCACTTCCTATTTCTAGAATATCAATGGTCTCCTGCAATATGTGACACTTTCAGGCAGCATCGAAAATGGATCCAGACACAAATTTGCAAGATTGGAAAAATGCGAATGCCAGAGTGGCCGAAACTAATTCGCGCATTGCGTGAACCCGATTTAAATATAGCGCTTCTTAAAATAGATTGTCACTTTCAGTTTCGTTTTGACACGTCAGAGTAGTTTTGAGATGTCAGAGTGTAGTGTTTTTTCAGAAAATGAGCTCCAAACTAGTCCGGCAGTGTCTGTGTTATGTGTACAAAATCGGTCAGGCTTGCTAAGGATATCTGAATAGCAAACATTAACCTTTCACTGCCTTACCCCCCGTAAACAGTGGTCTTTTGCAGTTCGGATCCTGATCAGACGCAGCGTAACGCGGCATCTAGTCATTTCAATATTTCTTACAATTTGAATTTAAGACATAAAAGCAAACGACACTTCTTTTACCTTTTCACTCCCTATGATGTCATAAAGCACATATAACGCGGCGTCTGATAGGGATCAAAACTGTTTGTCGCTCGTTTTGAAATAACGTAAGTTATACTGCCTTAAATCTAACTTTGAAACGATATTGCAAAAAACAGCATTTAAGCAGACGACAATATGGCGGCGAAGGGGTAAAAACCTCACGATAAGTTTATCATGAAAGGGTAAAAGCAGATGACCTCATGGTAGTGAAGAGAATACAGTCGAACTTCGATATCTCGAACTCGCTTAACTCGATTTATCCGATATTTCGGAACATGAATTTGCCTTATTTCAAGCTTGGATTAGGTGAACATACTCCGTGTTTCAAAGTTAAAACGCGGCTTAGCCGCGTTTTAACTTTGAAATACCGGTATGTTCGACTTAACCGAGTTCCAGATATCGATGTTCGACTGTAATTGTTGAAGCGGGTAATCGACAAAGTTTTACAGTGGAGAAGTGACACAGTATACGGTATTGGAGAATGAATATCCAATTTAAGTTGTGATCTGAATCAACTTGTCTGAAATAAAGAATAAATGAAATACTTGGTTTTTGTTTTGTTTTGTATATATAGATTTCGAAGGAGAGAGAATCCAAATTCCCATTGTGAGAGTACATTTCCCATAAGGCATCAGAGAGAGAGAGAGCTCACACCATAAACTACAGCAGGGTATGCGTTATTTCCCAATAACGCATTAGTGCTTTAACCCATTTTCGCCCAGTGGTTTCTTCCATGTTTTATATTGAATTAGTCCATTTTTTATCAAAGGGATGCCTGGTCAAAATTTCCATTTTCATTTTGTTTTATATTGAGATTCCTATCAGCAAACAATGTAGACAATGATCAGACGCCGCATTATGCGGCTTCTGATCAGAGTCTACTCTGTTTGCCTATATATGGGATCGTGGGCACAAATGGGTTAAAAACAGCGTTATCCATGTAATACGTTTCTCAGCGTGTGTTCGGGGTCCAGCAGATTTGATAAATATTTCATATTTTCATAAATTTCTTCATAATTGATCCGTGCAAGAGAAAATCTAATTATTGCAATGCAAACGGCGTAGATCAAGGTCTTGATTTTCACTGTTTGACACCCCATGCATCTAAAGCATTTTATGTACAAATATGGGCAGAACTTGTCGACCCGGTGCGACCGCCAGTGAGTCGCAAACAAAATCAATTGCCTAGCCTCAAAGTTATAAAGCTTTTGAGTTGAGTCTAATGTCGTTCTCAAGCATTTGATTGGTCAGATTTGAGCTTTTGCTAAGAAAAATCTAAAAAAAGACTAATCAAATGCTTGAGAATAATCTAAAACTCAACTCAAAAGCTTTATAACCTTGAAACCTGGGAGCATGATTATAACGCGGTTGAATTGAGTCTTAGATTATTCTCCAGTCTTTGATTAGTCAGACTTTAGCAAAAGCTCAAATCTAACCAATCAAACACTTGAGAATGATCTCAGACTAATCTCAAACGCTTTATAACATTGGACCATGGCGATATTATCTCCATGCGAGGAGTCTGTATCTTAGCGGTTATAGTCACTGTGACTTACACTAAACTCCTCACCACTTACAACCGGTCAAGGCATCTTGGAATTTTCATATGGGGAAGCCTTCAAACAGGCTTGCGGAAGGTTAGCGGTCCGATCCAGTTGCCGGTTTTTTTTGTGTATGAAGCGAGCTTTCAGGGTCTTCCTCCACCTGTAATTAGCTGGACGCCCCCTATAATATGTAGATATTGACTTTAAGGGACGTTAAACCTTCAAATACTTACTAACTTACTTATATTGCATGTCGGTTGTTTTGTCTGTGTGTCCGAGGCTTCGGTCACTTTTATAGGGAAGAATACGTTTTCTTTCCCGGTTAAACAAATCTAAACGCAAACTAATTACATGTAGAAAATGACAGCTTTAGTCAAGTTGACGATTTAATTTTACCTTATTCACTTAGTTGCAGTGTTTCCAGATTAAGGCTTTCATATACTCAAACGCAATGAAAACGCACCAGCCGTAAAAGTTTAATTAATTTGTTTCTGTGAAAGGACTTTTGAAATTTCTTTTTAATAAGACAATGGTGAAGCATTTTAACACACATTGTCACAGCAGTACCTTTAAAATTCATGGTAAGTTCTACAAAGTAATGTCTTAAACAACACTGGTCGAATTTCAAAAGTCACACATTTCAGATTCTGGTAAGACTACCCACTTCGTTAACCACAGCCTGGCAATACCGGAGCGTGAACGACGGACCACACGCTGTATTCGGTATTGTGGAATACCATTCCACTCATGTACTGGTGCGTCAATCACATCATAACGGCTCTGAATTTGCAGAACGCCGTTGTACACACGACGTCCAAACTGGTCCCAAATGTACTCAATTGGTTCAGATCAGGCGAAAATGCCAGCCAATGAAGAATATTGATGTTGTTATTGGCTACAAACGTCGTTTGTAGCCAACAAATTTCGTTGAAGTCACTCTAGCTGAATGCGATGTTGCGTTATCTTGCTGTTAAATCATGACGTGAGGGTGACGTTGACATTGGGCGTCATTTAAATGTCCCATAACTTTGACGTTGGTATCTAATTTTCGCGGCCTTTTATTCAGGTATAGACAGAAGTTTATTTTAGGGCTAAAATGAATAAATACACTGATAATACAAATATGGTCATTTGCACGGACATTGTGTTGTTATATTACACACAAAAAAACATTTAGTAAGGGCGCCCAGGCCAGTGGAATTTTTTTTTTGCAAGTGGTGATGCAGAAAATTTTCAGTTGTTTTGCCGAATTCGTAATGTATTTTTATGCGGATGCCAATTTCAAAAGTGGTCAGAATTTTTTCTACAGTCATTTTTCTTACCCCACCCACCAACGTTCAATGCTAAATCTTATAAACGGAAAGCATGCCAACTAGTTTCAGGGCTGACTGGACCCTAGGTCCCCAAATGGCCGGAATTTATGAGACCTATATCATGTTAAAGGTGCAAGTATTCTCTACAGAATGGCACTTGTTTGAAGTTAAACGGCCACCGGAAGACTCGGAAAATTAGTATTGATTATCTGCCCCTGAATACTGAATTCCAGCTTCTTATTTCCCAGTATATAAACTTATTAGTAGACAAAATAATTGAATTTCTCTTCAAATCATGATGTAATCATGAATGTTACCTTTTGTGTATGGGAATTGCATAAAACCATCGGAAAAAATAAAAATCAAAACATCTAAAAATCCAAGATGTCTGCCGTCTGCCATTTTGTCGGCCATTTTGAAAATACCCGAAAATGTTTTTGTCTTGGAACTACGTGTGACACATGATTTCTAGCTAATTTGTGGTCAATAAATTCATTGCTGACATTAAAATTGCCTTTAGACGGTGTTGGATAGGTCAAATTATATAATTCTAATCAATTGCCACTATATGGTATTGATAAAATGAAAAACAGTGTCGACATATATTATTGTCACATAACTTCATGTTAAAATAACATATTGTACTAACAGATTTGTCATTAAAGCATCTTTATGGTAATATGGCTGTACATGGTCATGCCTTTAGGACATACAGCCAGCATAATCTTTCATGTTGCAATTCTCCAGATAAGCGAAGGACACATGCTGTTGAAACATGTACACATCTTGGTTATGAAATGGGTCCTTTATGGACTGTTTACTTTGCCAGTATCGCATAAATAATCAACAATCCATGCCATACATGTTGTCTCAGTTCATTGAGTCATCTAACCGTTCTTCAATGGTTTGGCAAGGAATTGAAGTCCTTCATAAAGTCATATAACAACATAAACCAAGGCCAGTCACAAGGTATGGTAGTCGACCAGCCCGTCTTCATGTTTGAAAAGAAACGTTAATAGCAATATCCGCAGATAGAACACGATAAGGCCCTTGCTACACTTAGTGCAGTGTATACTGAACATAATTATACGCTGCAATGAGTGTCTGGAGATGGGCTAGACTATAAAAGGTGACACCAGCACTCACTAACAGTGGTATCTCGAATAGTGGCAGAGCTCATCCCTTCGTTGGCAGCCATTACATTTGCAAACTAAAATGCGTGCATCAGAAACAAGCAAGAAACATATATTTTCTATTATGCCAAACTTGCTACAGACAAATTGCCATCTGAGGGGGTGATTAAACATGTGCAATCAGCCACATATAGATAACTGCTATAAACTGAATATTCTGATTCTTCAATGTGTTAAGTCTTGTCGCACAGCTGATTTTTGTCTTTATATAAAAGCGGTTGATTCATAGATACTATGAGTCTTCATATGATATATTTCTAGTATTTTATAAATCTGAAAATCCACCTCCGCCATGTGGAAATACGCGAAAAGAAACATAACGTTGTACCAAAAGGCTGATTTCATGGGTCTAAAAAATCAATGGGAGCATTTTTAAACGTCAAACGTGCCAGCTTCGTGATTGATTGATTGAATTTGGTTTCATGGGATCGCAAGACATCAAATGGCCATATGGCGCAGAGAAACGATTACGTATCATGTACATATAGAAATATGTCGATCAACGAGTGTGTACCTCAGAAAATAACCCAACGAATGTATAAGGATAAAGGCAATTGAAAAACAAAACTAGACATATATGTACAATAAATAGCGTCCTGGGTTACAAAAGCATTATAATTTCATTCATTTGAATGTGATAACTCTAGAAGATGCCTTTGAAGATCTTAGAAATATCTTTAATGGAAGACAGTGGTAAACTGCTGCACTTAGATACGTCAACACATACTCTTATGTGATGGAGTAGGTTAAATTCTTTGGAATGCAACTAAATATAAACTTTCTAAACAAAAATACAAGTTTCCAAGAGGAAGCATTCACTGTTACACTTAGTGACGTTGTTCAAGAATGTTTTGTCTGAGCCATGTTACTAACTTACTGGCGTTCACCGTCTACAACGCCAGTCCAGATTCTGCCATGAACGATGTGATCCTCCTAGATTCCTCCATCCGTCCATATAGCTTGGTCTGTACAGGTATCGACTCTGGCCACACATGTTTCCTTTTCTCGTCCAGATGTGGGCACCTCTGCAGTTTATTCCAAGTTGTTTGCTGTTCAATGCCACAAGTACATAAAGAGGATGGAGCTATCTTCATCTTGGTAAACATATGTGAGTAAAGCCTGTTGTGTCCAGTGCGGAGCCTTATTATAGCCACTTGTTCCCTTCTGTGTCTGAGCCATGTTGAAAAAACGTAATTGGACGTTGCCAACCCAATATTACTTTCAAGCAGTTCTGAATGCAGGTCCATTGAGTATATCCTAACCAAATAAAGGTCTACCTATACACTTACCCTAACGGACAAATGGCTTATGAATCATTGGGGCCAGAGTAAATGATTTTACTGTCCCGTAGATCTTGACACTTGCAGACCGCTGAGGTGTTCGACGAAACTTTTCGTATTGATTACATGGCTCCAATGCCAAACCAAACAAGACATTCTCTTAAGTGAACAAACCAATGAAGATCAAGACAATATAGAAGATAACTGTTTAGTGAGCTGACTGTAGCCGGAAGAAAATCGTGAAATCGGCGTTAGAAACTTCTAGTTTCATATAAGTTGACCCCATTACTTTGGCAGCATTCAATCTAGATGGTGACATGAAGAAAACTACAAAATCCGAAATATTGTCTAGGTTTGAAGGAAAAGTGGAAAAAAGCAGCTTGACAAAAAGAACACACAGGGCATTTAGTCATTGACTTGATGTTGCTTAGGATGATATGCATCAAAAAGTCTGATTGTAAAACATTTGGTGATGTTTCTAAGAAAGAGTAGTGTTAGGCGTGGCACTCAAATACAAAGCTCTGTTTGGGAATAACTACCAGTATGAAAAATCTATCAAGTCCGGAGAAAGGACGAGGCACGGGCATGTAGAGATGCAGGAAATAAGAAATCAGACAATGAACACGCCCATGTCAAGGCAAATAACAAAGTTACTTTTAAATCCTGTCAACAAGATGGAAAATATCAATGCGGATTTCGTTTTGAGAGAATTGACTGATCAGTTTGAAAATTAATACCAGATGATATGACTATTTATCGGTGGCGGTTTCAAAGACACAGATAAAGCAGTAAAAAGTACTGAGAAACACTTGTGAAAGGGTAGAAGAACTACGGTCTGACCATGAGATGGCACACTCTAGAATGATTCCACATAATAGATATCGTCGTGAGAGAGCTCCATGTTACAAATATTGTTCTGTTGATTCAGAAGTGGCAGATATTTGTCAAAGAATAGCATTGGATCAAATATTCAGACGCCAAATAAAACGTGTTATTCATATGCACGACAAAAGCATCAGACCTTGGAGAAACATTTTCAAATGTTTGCCGGTCATACATGCGTTGAGGGTTGTGACTCTAATAGTGCTTTTTATGGAATGGGGAAGAAACGTTGGAGCACCATTGTCACGAATAGTGTCATTGCTTGAAGGACATGGAGAAGTTGGAGAGGACCCAGTAGATATATCAATACGTGCAACATAAGCTGCGACACAGGCAGTGTCTGCTTATACAGCGACATGCTAGAAGAAAAAAACATCGACAGTGTCAGGTACGACCTGTTCTCAAAGAAGGTTTTGTTTTCAAGTGCAAAACCCCCGCCGACATATGATGCACTGAATGAACATTTACGAAGAGAACACAATACAAACGTACCAGACTTTTATCTGGAATTCTGCCACCAAGCAATACCCCAAACTACCATCCCCAGTTAACGCTAGTTGGGGCACCGTTGGAAATAATCACCTTGTTCTGATTAAAATAACAAAATACATTCTGCAATAATTTTTTTCAAAAGATGCGTATGCAAAAGCTATTGCTCATCGAAGCGATGCAAATGCCAAAAAAAGAAAATTTGCAGCCCACTGACGCATGTGCTTGCGATGACGATATATGTGATAACCGGGTTGGTTATGCCAATGTAGATAGTGAAGGAGACGACCAGTAGGCTATAAAATATTTGACAAAACATTCAAGCCATTATGATGGAATTGGGAACATAGACATTACCCAATGCTCGACCGGCAGAGTGGCACATTTCCATCAAACCGGACACTTACACATTGTAATTCACACCATACACACTAGTTGCGATATTACTGAACTACTGTAAAATAAAAATAAACACCATGAAATATTCATTAACGTACGTCAGTTTGCGTCAGTCAGACGAAAATGAAATGTCATTCGATTCAGATGAACACCATAGTAAAAAGAAAGGTACACTAGCCTACAGAATACATGTGAGCGACATGGCTATAAGCTACATGTCTGAATGATATTAACAATAATTATGTAGCTAGATATCAATAGTGATAACTTTTAGCAG
The DNA here is from genome assembly GCA_922989275.2 of Gari tellinella. Taxonomy (NCBI): domain Eukaryota; kingdom Metazoa; phylum Mollusca; class Bivalvia; order Cardiida; family Psammobiidae; genus Gari; species Gari tellinella. The sequence goes on from OV277866.1 coordinate 58,173,448, forward strand.
ACGTCAAATTTTGAAAAGATAACTAATACTCAACAACTCTGATACATATGCTGCTGATTTGCCTTCTATAACCAACTCGCTGAATACACAATGTCCATCTGCGTGACCATATTTTGAAAATAATACGAAAACGGCAAAAGATCCTAACGTAATGCAGTTGAATTTAATCATACAAACTCGGAATTATTTATGTGAGGAATGATTCAACTGGCGTTACGATACACTAAAATTATATATGACGGTTCTGTGTAGATCTATTAAAATGTGTATATGATATTTGGCAATTTATATATTCAACTTAAACAAAGGGAAGCCTGCTCAAACAAACGAGACATCGCAGACGATGCGAATACCCTCGCTCAGTTCTATTTATACTTACGATGGCATTTTAAAAGGGGTGATTTCTATGAATATGTGTGTGAAGTTTCGTGGTAAAGGTAATATACTCCGGGAAAAATGAGTTACATACATACGCACATACACACATTTTGGAATTGAGGTCAAGGGTCAAGGTCAAAGTCACAGTGACCTTAAAGTAGTACTCAACACCCCGCCATCTCATTATGTATTAACACACCAAATTTGCTATTCCTTGCTGATACGGTAAAAACAGATATGCTGCAGACAAGCTTTTAAAAAAGAATTGAGGTCAAAGGTCAAGGTCAAGGTCACAGTAAACTAAAAGTAGAACATGACACTCCGCAATCCCAAAGTGTACTCACACAACAAATTTGCTCTTCCTAGCTGATGTGTTAATAGAACTATACTCAGGACAAAATGAGTTACATATATACAAGCATACACACATTTTACAATTGAGGTCAAAGGTCAAGGTTACAGTGACCTTAAAGTAGTACGCGACACTCCGCCTTCTTATGATGTTCTTACATACCAAATTAACTATTCCTAGCTAATACGGTACAGAAGATATATTCCGGGACAAGCTTTTTTAAAAAATGGAGGTCAAAGGTCAAGGTCACAGTGACCTAAATTTGGTACGTGACACTCTGCCATCCCAAGATGTACTCACACAACAAATTTGGTGTCCCTAGCTCAAGTGGTAAAGGAAATATACAAGTAGTACTAAAATGAAATATAATTGTGGCGAAAATTGAATAATTGAAGGTCAGAGTTATCGCCCTTGTAAAAATGTCCCTGACCACTTTCAGCCTTGGCATCCGGCCTTTCCGAACTCGGGAAGGTCCATAATATTCAAATATACCATTAGAAATTTTCTGCATCTCCACTTGCAAATCATTGTTAATTAAGGGTCTTTTGAGAGTTGGCGCCCTCACTAATTAGCAGTGTGTACCTATGCAAGACATATGCTTGGTTAAATAACGAAAATTAGAAACTACACCTAATTGGAAAAAATATTCATATTTTAGGAGTGGTGCGTTTTCATTGCGTTTGAGTATATTTGAATGAGATGAAAAAATATATACATTGAATGAGTCAGTTTTTTGTAATTCAATTTTTTAGCATTTTGCAAAATTTAAATAGCTGATAACATCTTTCTGAAAACCTTCATTCAAAACTTTTTTAGCTTTTCTTGTAATGAATGTTGTGGACTACTTATTGGGCTAGACTTATAGTCATTTGCTTTATTTAATTTTGAGAAAAATAAAATCATCAAAATTCAAGGGTTTTGTCAGAAAAAGAGACCTTAAAGACAAACCACACGATAATTGTTTTTCACACATTGTTTCTTAGGCTATTACCATTCTTCAAGAAAAGTTTCATAACCCCTGATAGGGAAATAAGTGAATGTGTCATGACTGCTAGTAGCGCCGAATGTAAATGGCCGACTTGTGCCTCGATAAACAGGGAGGTAATTGTTAAAGTCGGCAGAATATGACATATAAATTTCAGACTTGATACACCTATCACCTTTGTATGGAAACTAAGCGCACCCGCGAAGTACCTTAAAAGGGAAGATTATTGAACGTTAATGTTTCGTGCAATTTAGATCTAAAGTGTAGTGTAAGCTTCAAACTGGATTACAAATGTTCTATATACAGCAGCTCCTTATCATGCTAAACGCGACTTGTCTTACATTTGATAACAGTTTGGATTCAGATCAGATGCCGCGTAACGCAGTGTATGATCTGGATCCAAACTGTTTACTACTCATATGAACTTATTCTTTAGTTTAATGAGCTTAACACTGATTGTGAGGTTGTTGTTTTTGCCGCAGACGATTAATTGAAACAGACGGCAATTCAGGTCGCCACGTTAAGCTAAGTCACTCAGCTGTGCAAGCTTCTACGCTCGACACTGGTTAGACTGTAAATACAGTAAAACCTCTCTATTACGACCACTAAAACGAAGGCTAATTGATTGTCTTACAGGTGACAGCTTGTGACAGTAAAACTCCTTTAGGAGCTTTCTTTTTTACTATCACATCGCTTTAAGCAGTCACCTGTTGTGAACAGATAGTAATCACACACGTTAGTGGTAGTAATAGAAATGTAAAAAAACTACTACCTACACTCATGGTTAATTACTGAGTAACAAATGGATTAATTCATTAACCCTTGAATCTCCGAATGGTCAATACCTGCGGTGTCTAATTCAATCTAGTTCAGCTTGTTTTTATTATGTACTGCACAATGACTAAATTAGCAATGGACTGTATAAGAGTGGTTTACTGCATACATATGAGTTATCTGATTACCTCCCTTTAAATTAGCAATTTCGTCTGATCTGGATCTTCACTGTTTTCATAAGACTACTGTCCACATCACATGTACATTGATAGTAAAATAAACTTATGCCCGTCGCTATAGGGTTCTTTTACCATTTGAACGTTATAGTTATGTAATTACATGTATGTGTTCTTTGCAATCTTTAAAACTGTCGCCTGTTGTCTTTTCTCAAAGCTACAGTGGCCATTTGATAGAAGAAATACAATGACTTTAATCAACAAACAGCTTGAATCCAGATCAGACGCCTCTTTAAATTGTCATAAGCTGTGTTTCTCAAAGTCACATATTGGACATTTCGAAAGAAAAACATAATGCCGAATGACAAACAGCTTGAATCCAGATCAGACGCCGCGTAAGTTTGCAAATGTTAGCCAAGTCATAATCTTCCCTCTCTGTAACAACTCCGTCGGAAAAAGAACACAAATCTTTGTCTCACATTGGGTGTTTAGAGTCTCACGCTATCGTAAAACGGTAGTGCCTGAAATATGCCTTCAAGTAAGATTTAAGGCACTTTGACTGGACGAATATCGATACAATTGTCAAACACTTGGGATCCTGATTCCTGTTCAGGAGCCAAAATGTTTAAAATAATGTTTAACCCGTTACTCCATAGCCTGTTTCTAGTTTTGAAGACTAGTGACCACTTAAAACAGGATGAAAGAAAAACAGATACACCTTTAGAAACATTCTGCTTTACGTTCAACCTGCTTTAAGCTCTTATCTGCTAGGATACATAGAAACATTTCCGATTAAACGTAGGCCTATTTATGATTAGATCTATATAAAATGAAACTTATTTCATCAGTGTAGGAATCAATTAACCCATTTGTGCCAACGCTCCAATATATGGGACATGGCCAAACAATGTAGACTTTGATCGGACGCCGCATCATGCGGCGTCTGATCAGAGTCTACACTGTTTGCTGATAGGAATTTCAATATAAAACAAAACGAAAATGAAAATTTAAACCAGGCACCCCTTTGATTAAAAATGGACTTATCTAATATATAAGCATGGACTAATCCACTGGGCACAAATGGGTTAAAGATGCGAAAGAGCGTATATATTGGGTAATGGGTTAAATATGCGTCAGCGGTGGCGATAGGCTTAAGCAGATCAATCAGATTAGGTATTTTACAATGCGATCGGGGGTTTATTGTACGGTATAAAGATTAATCCCTTCACTACTACAGTGGAGAATCTGTTATTCTTTCCCGTTTAAACGCAAACGTACGCAAACGCAAAGCACTAAAACGTAGAAAAAGAACAACGTTTGGACAATTCTGATAATTCTTGTTTATCTTGGTGGCAAACAATTTGGAGCCTGATCAGACGCCGGGTTACCCGGCGTCTGATCTGGCTCCAAACTGTTTGCACTGCAAATAATAGTTTTAGCGTAAACGCGTTTATTGGGAAAGAATAACAGATTCTCCACTGTATGATATCCTACGTTTAAAAATTGCTGTCTGCCTTTATTTCCCAACTTAAGATTTTATTAAGGTATTCAGAATAAAGACTGTTTGGAATAAGTGTAGAAAAGTCTGTATCGGGATAATACGCATAATCACTCGACGTCTGATCAGGATCCAAGCTGTAAATAATTGTTTAGGCACAGGCGTATTTATTTGGAAAGAATAACGTATTCCACTCTGTATGCGACTTCTTGAAGTGCCATAAGCCCATTTCGTTTTTATTTTGGTTTGATAGGTTCAAAGGATAGACTTAAATATTTGTGTAATTTCTAATTAGACGGTAATATACGCTGAAAAAGTCTACATTTGATTCGTTATACTAAAAATGGATATTAGAGGAGTAACACAAATGGATATTTAAATATATTGTGTAAAATTCAATTATTATTTTAAAAAATGTGCTAAAAAAGAAACATGAACACTTTAAAACCGTTGGAATTCAATGGCCACTCTGTATTGAGGGAGTCGCCACAAGATGTGTTCCCAGTTATTACTAGAAAAGATATAAACAAACGACGCAATTTCGTTCAGCGATCTAAATCACTAGCGGCTGGCCAGAATGTTCCCGCTCGGGGCCATGAGTACGACTTCCGGCGTACCCCAGAACACGGCCGATCGTCACCTAGAAAAAACTTTCACGGACATATTCGGCCATTCATTCCGCCGGATACTGCCGATCTCGAAGCTCTCCGGCTAAATCTCGACGACGAATCGCCGACGCCTGTCACTCATCGGACCAAGTTTCGTGATAGACTAGATGTCTCTCGTTGCCCGACCCCGATGCCGTCGGAAGACGTTTTGGAAACTGCGAGATCAGCGTGGACGACCGGAACAAACAGTTAGTATTGAACCTTAACCCTTTACCTGATAGCCTAGTTTTATTACTTAAGATAGGTGACTACTTAAAGCAGGTTGAAAGTAAAACAGAATGCGCCTTAGGGCGCATTCTGCTTTACTTTCAGCCTGCTTTAAGCTATCATGTGCTATAGTATAGAAAATATTCCCTATAATACATATTCATTACTGATTAAATTGGAACTATTTTCTTCAGCGGATGAATAAATCATATTCGCTAAAAGGCGCTTCTATTGGGGAAAGGGTTAATCAATGCCCAGAATACAATCCTCTCTACAATGACACCCAATATAGGAGACAAATAGTGTGTGCGTTGTTCTGAGGGAGTCGTAATAGCGAGGGAAATTGGCTTAAATTTGCAAACAGCTTGAATCCAGACCAGACACCGCGTCTGATCTAGATTCAAGCTGTTTGTCACTCGTCATTAAAAAATTCTGTCAGAATGTCCATTATGTCACTTTCAGAAAAAAAGCAGATGACAATTTTAAGCAGGCGCTATTACATCACTAAGATAATTGTCCTGTTTGGGGAATTTCGGAAAGGGTCGTTGTAAGGAGGGGGTCGTTGTTGGGAGGGCCGTTGTAGGGAGGGAGTTCTGTAGGTTTAAATAGATTGGAGCCCAGTAAGACGCAAAATAACGCGGTTTCTAATCAGGATTCAAACTGGTTGACACTCATGTAAGTAATTTTAATGTCAAAATACATGAACATGTCATCTAAACTAATAAATATAAGCAAAATATGCCTTATACTTCCGACAATCGAACTTTTTTTTTTTTATCTCTATTTGATCCTTATAAATTGTATGTAGCGAGGTTTAAAACAAAGATCTACTCCCTTCCAAGACGGAGTAAACAAAGCCAGGGAAAAAACTTAATAAAAACAAACCCTAAGATTCGGTGATTTTTCTTGAGAATGATCATAGACTGATCATACGACGTTGTTGGTCGTTTTGTTTTGTTTTATTTTTCATACTAGAAATATATCTGGAACTAAATGTCATTTACATGTAAATGGACATTAGATTCTCTGAAATGAATATAATAGTGTACGGTGGTATTTTAAGCTCATCACATTACAAAATTTAAGGTACACCGTATCTTTTGATAAAATTACCTGATGTAAATTGCTCAGAATACTGTACAAGTGTTCCACACTTCAAACGGATTTACCTACGATAGTTATTGAGAAATGCTGTCTTAAATAGTAACATAAAACCAACAAAAAACGACACAGGCGATAGGTTGGTGACAAAAGCTCGACATTTCAAAAAGTTGAGCCAAATATGATATTAAAACAACAAAGAAACATGTTGAAAAGAAAAAGAAAAAATAGTTTTGCATAAGACGGGATTTGAACCTCTGACAATCGGGCTTCATAGCTCCACAGTCGTATGCGTTAAGCACTCGACTATTTCGACAAATTTTATTTAATAATACGTTTTATTTCCTCTTATACAGAGATTCATATACAGTAAAACCTCGCTATTACGACCACTAAAACGAAGGCTAATTGATTGTATAATAGACAGGTGACAACTTAAAGCAAGTTGACAGTGAAGCAGAAAGCTCCTAAAAGAGCTTTCTGTTTCACTGTCACCTTGCTTTAAGCGTTCCCCTATCGTAAACACCCTAATAATTAACAAAATTTAGTAGTCGTATTAGAGAGGTTTAACTGTATATGCAAGCTAACGCAACGGATAATACAGTTTTCAATACAATGAACAGAAGATAACACACTTACACAAACATCTTACTTACGAAATAAGAAGACAAATATGAATATATTAAGGAAGAATGTAATAGGTGCAGTCATGAACACTTGCCAAAAGTATGTCTATAAACTGTTTAAACTTGCTATTAATACTTGATTAACTGAAACAGTTTAAGATGACTGGCTAAATAATTTGGAGCAGACAGTTGTTAATTATTATCAATTTTCAATTTTGTCGCAGTATGACTGTTCGTTAAAACACATCTCTAACTGAAACGAAACAAGAGAGATGAGGAAACAAATATCAATAAGCATATATATGTAAACATTGCTGCTAAACGTTGCTGTTATACAGGCGTATGTATAATTAACATCGTTTCCATGCATTAATTTAGTAATCGTATAGAATAAATAAGTAGCTACGTGCTGTTTGTGCTTTACAACATCAAATTACTTAAACATGTTTATCCTGAAACTAAAATATTTCTTACAAAGCAATTGTGTTGGTTTTACACATAACTTTTGTAGAAAGCTAAGATTACGTTTGTGAATATCTGTTTCTATCGGAAGCCAGCCTAACATAGGTAAAGTCATGTCTGTTCTAGTTCTTTTCGGCAGCTTTTGCAATGTCTTTTCACAACGGCGCTTAATTTTGTCCAATAAAATATTAACCTTATAAGAAAGCGAATTCCAGGGATCGCAACCGTAAAGAACTGTGGGTAGTGCAACTACGTATTATTGGCAAAAAACAATGTACAATGTACAAAACTACCCCTCTACCAAATAAGCTTGCCGAACATTGTTTTCTTTGGACGTTTTTCTTAACTTATTAGCCTTTTCATCTCTTCAAATGATATATATTCATACTTGATGGAGATTGATATACAGAAGGAACCCTTAGGAGTCCTAAAACATTTTGATCACTAGAACTTTCAAATTCAATTTCTTGATATACTTGTTTGTGACGTCATAATAATTTAGAATGTATCTACATAACTAGGAAACTGTATGCTACAAGTACAAAGAATAACTCTTAATAGAAAACGTATATCCTTTTCAGTGGTTACAACAGCAACCGATGGGGGAAATACTCCACGAGACCCACCACCGCGATTCCAGACTCAAAGATCCGGGAAAACCCAAACATTCTCGTATCATACCCGGACAATACCAGACTCGAGGAAAGAGGTCACGTTTGCTGATATGGACAGTGAGAGTGTAGTACCGACGCCGACGCCGAGTTTTCCTTTAGACCTGACCCAGGACGTGTTAAATATCTATTATCAGAGACCAGTGGATAAGGACAAGAGAATTGTGCGGTGGATAGTTGATTGTGAAGAACAATCTCGTCACATGGTGACAGCCCCCTTACCATATATCCCTGGAAAAACTACGGTTATAATGGATGAATTATAACACAATCAATAGTGCTCCACTTCCAGTGCTTAACCCATTTATACCCAGTGGATTCTTCCATGTTTATATATTGGATTAGTCCATTTTTTATCAAAGGGATGCCTGGTCAAAATTGGCATTTTCATTTTGTTTTCCATTGAAATTCCTATCAGCAAACAGTGTAGACTCTGATCAGATGCCGCATAATGCGGCGTCTGATCAGAGTCTTCACTGTTTGCCTATGTCTCATATATGGGATCGTGGGCACAAATAGGTCCAAATGAGATTGGACCAAATTGGTACTCTAGCTCTACGTACATAGATTGGTTATTCTCGTCAACTGGTTCGGAACAGATCGGATGTTGACGAGAATGATATCTCCGTAGATTTCCGATATTGACCGACATTGATCTGATCTCATTAGGGGTACCCAACCGTAAACCCTTTCACTGCCATGACGTCATATACTTTAAAGAATTGTCGTCTGATTTTATTTCTCTGATTTAACTGAATTGTAAGGTATATTGACTAAAGTAACACAGTTCTTCCTGTCTACAACGGCCATCCCGACAACGACTCCCTCCTAACAACCACCATTGTCGCAATTCCCTAAACGGGACAATAATGTCTAAAGCTTTTACTACATGTACTGCAATATCGTCTGGCTAAAATTGCCGTGAGCTGTTTTTCTCAAAATTGCATAGTGGACATTTTGTCAGAACCAACTTCCTGACGAGTAATAAACAACATGAATCCAGATCAGAATCCGCGTTACGCGGCGTCTGATCTGATTTTTAGCTGTTTGCAAATGTTAATCGATTTCCCTCCCTTTAACGACTCCTTCCGAACAAAGCACACACTTGTTGTCTCCCATTTGATGTCGTTGTTGAGAGGGAGCGCGGTATGCAAAAGTGTCAAAGTGAGTGTCAAACAGTTTTGATCCTGATGAAACGTTGCGTGCGGCGTCTGATCAGGATCCAAATTGTTTTCAAACGTTGTAATCGGGATAAGGCAGTGAACCTTTATCATAAAGTATCCTCTCTACAACGACACCCAAGGGGAGACAAAATGTGTGTGCGTTTCGGAAGGAGTCGGTATAGGGAGGGAAACTATTTTACAATTGCAAACAGTTTGTGAATCAAGATCAGATGACGCGTAACACGGCGTCTGATCTGGATTCAAGCTGTTTGACACTCATTAAGGTGTTTTTGAAAAAAAAGTCTAATATGTAACTTTGAGAAAAACAGCAGACGGCAAATTTTAGTAAAATTGTTAGACATAAATGTCCTGTTTAAGGAACTGCGACAAGGGTCGTTGTAAGGAGGGAGTCGTTGTTTGGGGGAAGGGAGGGCGTTGTAGGGAGGGAGCACTGTAATTCCGTTTCATATGAATCAATGTCTTCACATAGGCGGCAGCAACGGGCAGCTTTACTCAATGGTGGCCCCGCTTCAGGGAAGGAGGAAAGTAGATCAGAATTCTGCTCAACTTACAATCTGCTTTATTTGATAATTAATTACAAAAATGGAAATGAAATAACGCTACGCCCCGGGCTCCCCTATTGATCTACCTGTCCTAACAAATCTAAGCCTAGTGCCTACTAAAGTGACATTGACAAACAGTAAAGATTTATGAAGAAACGCCCTGTTACGCGTTATTTTGCTAAATAGACACACGCTGTAGTGGCTTTAGATCACACTTTATATCCACAATGAAATATTCCAGCAAGCATAAAGTTTATTGCAATAATGCAGGTATAAATGGGTTACAGTGGAGAATCTGTTATTCTTTCCCAATAAACGCGTTTACGCTAAAACTATTATTTGCAGTGCAAACAGTTTGGAGCCAGATCAGACGCCGGGTAACCCGGCGTCTGATCAGCCTCTAAACTGTTTACCACCAAGATAAACAAGAGTTATCAGAAATGTCCAAAAGTTGTTCTTTTCTACGTTTTAGTGCTTTGCGTTTGCGTACGTTTGCGTTTAAACGGGAAAGAATAACATATTCTCCACTGTAAATACCGTTGCTCTGGTGACTATGGAGAAGATTAAAGGTTAACGATTTATTTGGATCTGAATAATAAAGAGTGTTGAGTTAGATCAAGCGATGAACTAAAGTGCTCCCCTCCTACAACGGCCATCCGTACAACGATTCCCTCCTTTCAACAATGTTTGCCGCTCTTCCCCAAACAAGACAGTTATGTCCAACATCTTTACTGCTGCATTATCGTCGGCTTAATGTTGTGTTCTGTTTTCCTGAAAGTTATCTATAGGACATTTTACAGAAGAAATATACAGACGAGTGATAAGCAATTCGAATCGAGATCAGACGCCGTGTTACGCGGTGTCTGATCTTCATTCAAACGCGGATTACCCTGTTACCCAAAAGCCTGTTTCTAGTTTTGAAACCAGATTACAACTGCTTTATGTTGGCATTAAAGCAGAATACACATAAAGGAGCAGTCTGGTTTACTTTCAACCTGCGCTAAATTCGCTAAGCTATAATTTGGAAGAGATACTGCAAATGCCTGCTGTGTTTTATGTTAAACTCTTTCTAGGATTGGACTAATTTCTTGAGTATAGAAATAATTGGAGGTGTAAGAATCATTTTCAGCATTTTATTGTAATGCAATTGCCTTCAGTTTCGTTTAAATTGGGAAAAAAGAAAACTAAATTCTTCTCAACTGTATCAAATAATCCAAATATCCAAATGAATCTGTTTGTCTACGAAAAATAAAAAAAATAAAGACATATGTCTACATATTAACACTTAAAGAAAAACTTGTTTTGATACTAAACTTGTAGAAGAATGCCATTGGATAGACTGATTTTTCTGACTTGACCGAGTTAATTTTAGAACAGAACAGTTAATGATGGTACATGTATATAGGTAAACAAGGTATCGAATATATAATAGTATATACACTTTCCTACATGAGCTAGATATGATCATCGTGAAGCACGAGACTTCTGCGCTACCTTTACTGATATTTTATTCTTTCCCAATAAACGCATTTGTATATTAAAACTATTATTTCCATTGCAAACAAATTGGAGCCAGATCAGACGCCGGATAAGCCGGCGTCTTATCAGGCTCCAACCTGTTTGCTACTCAGATTAAAAATAGGAATAGTTAAATTTTCTAAAAATAAATGTCCATAGTTAAGTGCATTCCGTTTAAACGGGAAAGAAAAAAGTATTCTCTACTGTACGTTACGAAAATAAATACAGCTGTCCGTATCTCTAGCTGGCTGTATGGAAATCATCGAATACGGTATTCATCCCTTTAAAAAAGTTAAGAATGTCCCAATCTAAAAATAAATCGGCCAAGTCAGAAGAAAAAACACTTATAACAAAGTAAACAACATTGTGTGTGTTTTTCGGAAGGAAAGTGAGCCGTTTTGGCAACAATGGTAAGCAGTGAGGTCAAGAGGGATTCTTTGTAAGGAGGGTCATTGTAGAGAGACAGTTCTGTGCTTGGTGACGCTTTACACTGGATATCAAAGCGATATACCTCGTGGTTTTCGACATGAAGCTTTTTAAGATACCCATAGGGCAAAGTCAATCCAAAACAAAACAAAACACGGAGAGTATTGTTTTAAACATTCGTTTTACGATTTCTGAACTTCTCTCCAGCTCTACATTAAAAAATAAAAATTATTCCATTGAACTTCTAATTTTGATTTAACAAACTAACTATAACAATCTTATAATCTTGGTAATAATATTGAAATAATGTCCATGTTTCCATTTAACTCCATAATGTAATATTTTTATTGTGAATGTAGTTATTTGTCTTTTCTCGCTTTGTAGGTACATTTATATAATTTAATGTGAAGCGCTTTTGAACGCACACCTCTTGTGTGCATAGAGCGCTATATAAGTCGGGTATAATAATAGAGCGCTATATAAGTCGGGTATAATAATAATAATAATAATGATAATAATAATGATAATGATAATGATAATGATAATAATAATAATAATTAGAGCCCCCGAGCTATGATTTTGATAAACTTGATAGAGGTATTCTATGTCATTCTAAATATCTAATGTTTGGGCTGTATTGTTGGTGACAGGATTTTGTTTAAAGTTTGCTATTTAAATCTGTTTAAAGTTAATGGCTCATAAGCGAGCCAATTATCACAACGGGCTATGTTTTTAACAAACTATGTAAATTTCTAAATAGTAGGATATGCTTTACATCAAATATCTAAACTTTGGGCTTTGTCGTGTTTGACAATATTTTATTCCTATATAGGATAAATCTATGTAAAATTGTTGACCCCGTTGCGGGGCTAATACTTAAGTATTACAATACGGGTTTTAGTGCATTGTTACATATCCACACTTTAGATTCAAGAATTTTATACGAAAGGGTTTCTTATAGATGGACGATTTAACCCCGTCAATGCCTTACTCCGAGCAATACAAGCAGACGACAGTTGTTTGAAATTGATGACGTCATGGCAGTGAAGGGGTTAATATTGTTATAAGTGTCTCGATGAAAAATAATGATATACAGACAGTTTTCTTGATTTTGTTATTATATTGCACATACGTTGTAGTTTAAACATATTCTTTCTGAACCCATTTCAAGATGTTGAAAGAATTCAAACCAATCTGGTGACCCCACCCAATGTGTTTCTCATTTTTCTGTCAACAATACATCTAACTAACAAAACATTAAATATTAGAAAATACTGGTTTTGGCCAAAAATGGGTTAACTGCAAAAACCGCCCTAACACTTCTACATGCTACATATGTGATTCACGTCTGCATTCTGCAAAATTATTAAGCTGTAATTTCTATCGCAAGTGTAAAAGCGCTGGGCCAGAAACCAAAACAGACATGGGATGATACACGTGAAAAAGCTTATGCGGGACTCTAAATCTTAGCAGCAGCAACAACAACAACAAAACTGACAAAATTTGAAATCCAACACGACGTCAATCTCTTAAATGTTTTATTGTTTGTATCATAAACAATTAACATATCGTATGCCTCATTTTCCATTACATTCACATAGAAACTCTCCATATTTGCACTAAGAATGATGCATTGATTATATAACTAAACATTAGTATTTTATATGATCAGAATGTTAAACAGTTTGGAGCCAGTTGAGACAAAGAGATAACGTCTGATCTGGCTCTAACTAATTGCAATTGACACCCATTATTTGAGATCAAACGCAAAGGAAAAGAAAAACTTGTCGCGGTTTCTCTTCTGTTTTTTTAAAACAGGGGCCTGTTTCATAAAACTTCGTACGACAAATGTTGTCGTAAGTCAACATTTTAAAATACATTTAATTTCTGATTTCTCCATCTAATCCTGTCTTGTGACATCTTTTTGTAATCGTCTTATCAAGACAATTCCAAAAAGATATCACAAGCCAGGATTACATGGAGAAATAAATAAAATTTTAGACTTATATAATTTGACTTACGACAACATTTGTCGTACGAAGTTTTATGAAACGGGCTTATACATGTTTAACAGTATCAGAACAGTTTCAGACCTGTTTACCTTACGGTTCTAAATATATTACTAGGGTGATGATCTTATTCTTTCCTGAAAGCGGCAGTACAATGTGGAAAATGGCAGGATTTCGAAAATGTTAAACTATTTAAAGCCGCATTGTGCTTTTGAGAAACCTGCATAAAACGGTTGTTTGGGGTCCCATTTGAACTACGTGGGACGTGATTCTTTCACAAAAACCGGTTTTATCTAAGCAATTCGCTTTTTAAATTTTATTTATAATATTTTGGTGCTAGCACCAATTAAAAAGCCTCCCTTGTGAATGGAAAGAAGGACAACTCTGTAAATACAGGGCTCCAGATAACGGAAGTATTTCGAAAACTTAAATCTTTATTTCTGCTTTTAAACCCAATGGTGTCATACTCATTAAAAGTGTCTCGAATAGACGGTTTAATCAGTAGTAACACCATAGCATTCGGTGCTGAAATGAGTGAGAAAATGTTAGATTGGTTCAGATTACTCTCGCTTACATGTTTAGCTGGAACATCTGGATAACCCTTATTCTGCTGCACAGACGTCTGCTTCGACATTGTCGTCTGCAAAATGTGTTCAGTTTAGATTTATGCATTGTTTTAATTAAACAAACCTTAAGACGAGTGTCAAATAGTTTGGATCCAGATGAGACGCCACTTTACGCGGCGTCTTTTTAGATTCAAATAGTTTGTAAACTCCGTAAAGTAGGCACAGGGTTAAACACTATGAGATTCAATAACAACGTGTACATATCTTTCACTGTGGGTAAACGGTCAAATAAACTATAGAGAATGTATACCTTGAGCTTGCTGAAAATGACTGTTTCAGCCTTGTCCGCTCTCTAACTCAAACATTTCTTTTTGGATCTTCACCAAACTTGCTACAAATGTTTATTAGTATAGAATCTAGGTCAGGTTCAACTAGCAAAATCGCATGAGGCATGTCTGAGTTATTGCTGAAAATTCTGAAACAGTCATTTTTTAATACATAAAGGGCAAAAACTCAGATATGCCACATGCGATTTTTGTAATAATCAAACTAAACCTAAATTTTATTTACTTAAACATTTTCAGCATGTTTGGTGAATATCCGATAAAAACTGTATGTGTTAGAGTGCAAAAAGTGACTTAAACCGTCATTATTCATTAATAAACAGGCAATAACTTAGATATACCTTATGCGCTTTTAGTAGTAATCATACTAAACCTTGATATTATATCAATAAATATTTTCAGCAAATTTGGTGAAGATCCAATAAAACGTATTTGTGTTAGAGAGCAAACCTTGCTGAAAACAGTCATTTTTTTAATACATAAAGGGCAAAAACTTAGGTATGCCACATGCGATTTTAGTAATAATCAAACTAGACCTGAATTTTATATGAATAAATATTTTCAGCATGTTTGGTGAATATCCGATAAAAACTGTTTGTTTTAGAGTGCAAAAATGACTGAAACAGTCATTTTTTATAAATTAACAGGCAATAACTCAAAAACACCTTATGCGATTTTAGTAGTAATCAAACTAAACCTTGATTTTATATCAATGAACATTTTCAGCAAGTTTGTGGAAGATCGGATAAAAGATATTCGAGTTAGAGAGCGGACAAAAAGTGTGATAGTCTAACTGACTGATGGATCGACCGTCGAAGGTAATTGCGGTTGCACACGGTGATGTTGACTCCGGCTGTATCACGTGATACTAAGCCGTGTGGTAAGGTTTATGGCAGACGCTCTATTTTCGGTTTGTTATGATTTTAAATCGCCCTTTTGGTGATTTAGGTCCGTCTTCATCATTTCATAGATCAGTTTGGCCCATTAGAATGTTCAAACATTATTATTAACCGTTATTGTATTTCAGACATTATGAAAAGGTCTGAAAACACAATGAGACTTTAACCCATTCGAGTACAATAGTTATTTGAAAACAGTTCAGGTCCAGATCAGACGCCGCAATATATTTAAGTAAAATTACCTGTAGTCATCGGACATATTAATTCCTCAAGCTACGAAATTTTGGCCTTTTTTATCAAACATTTTTGTATAACTGGTCTAATGCCAACAATTTGCTGAACACAAAATTCCACCTCATTGTTAGCCAGTTTATCAGTTAGGATGTTAACGTTTCAAATATAGATGTATTCTCTGCTGTTCGGACCAGAATTTCTGTTTCTAGGCAACTTTAGAATATAAATAAATAAAAGAATTGACTTGACTTCAGTAAACTGGTTGCCATGGTAACAATGGGACAATCAACTAGAATTTATGGACGTTTTGATTTAATAACATATTCTCAAAAACAACAATGTGCTTTCAAAAGGAAACTAAAGAAAGTGACAGAAAGTGTTAATGTTCAAGTTTACCGACATGCGATAAATGCTAATATTAACATGGGAGTTTATGGGAAAACAAGTTCACCGACTGTATGTAAAAATTCTTAGAATTACATTTTCTTATTTTTACTTTTAATCGCTGTAAGGTGTTCGTTAATGTGGTGTAGTTTTTTTTACATAACTTTCATCTAGTGTTACCATGGTTGCCATATAATGTTAACATGATTCAAATTGTTCATGTACATTCTAAAAATACCTGACAACAAGAACCAAAGTATCACATGCTCAGTTCGAGACTAAAAAAACATCATACGGATCTTTTCTCCAGCTCTTAAAACTAAACAAAACTGTTCTATGAGCAGAAACTCGTTTATGCAAATCCATGTACATTGGCGCACATGCGCTATTAAGCAAGTCTGGATATTGTATTAAAAGTGAATAGTACGAACTTACCGGACGAATGGGACAGATTCCAGCAACACATAGACTTGATACTTTCTGGACCATTGGCAGAAAAATCAGAGGCAGAAAAGATAGCATATTTGCTTCTGTGGATTGGACAACAAGGGCGACAGTTAAATTAAACTTGAAAAAAAAAACGGGGCCACTACGCCAACCACTCTGCAAGGGTATTATGACAAATTCAAAGGTTATGTACAGCCAAATTTAAACCCAATATTTGGACGCTATCGTTTTAACAACGAAGTTCAGGGCACAGACAAAATCGACGCTTTTGTCACATGTCCACGATTAAGATATAGATATAGTTTATTGACTTATACTAAATACAAGTATCTCGTCACATTTAACATTCATACATAATCAAGTACAATCAGGTAAATGATATGGTAAGGTAAACACACACACACATACATACAAACATGCATCAATGACTTAAACAACAGAGAATGGTGTTAGTCATGATGTTGCAAAATGAAAATATAATACTTTTATGGCTAATACATTTTTGACGTTTCTTCTTTCAGGTAGCTATCAAGAACACTTATTCAACGAATGAAACTGTATATAAACAATTCACATATGACAATGACAATGGAGGAACATTTCATAGTACGTTCATTGTTTACGACAGTATCTCATGTCTAAGCTTTAACGATTTAGATATAAATTTGCACAGGTTGATTAAGACTGTTTTGTTTGTATTGCTCCACACACTTCAACATATTTGTTCTGATATGGTAATATCTCTTGATATGAACTCTGCGTAAATCTTTATATACTGTACATCAGAGAATGAAGTGAAATTCGTCCTCGATATCAGTATTGCATAGTTTACAAATTCTTTCATTTCGTGGAACTCTATTCCGCGAATATCTATCGAACTCTATACGAAGATTATGAGTAGACACTCTAATCTTTGTTAAACATCTCCTAAGATTACTGGACAAAATTTTACTTTTAAAGTATTCTTCAAATCCAAAATGGGGCTTAATGTATTTATATAATGTATTTAAAACGTTACTTGTTTCAATATCGTTCCACCATGTTTGCATAAAATTATCAATAACTCTTTGTTTGAAAGTAACAATAAAATGATGTTTGTTAATCGTCTGTAGACAGTGGTCATTCCATCGAACATGAAACCATAGTTATACAGTAACTGCTTTACTGATTAAGGACAAGAGATTGCAGATATGGAGACGAGGAAGATGAGATGATACGGGACAGAATCGTCTTCGGGTTTACAGCTCAAAGATAAGGGTAAAATTAATCAACTAACAATTGATGACGTAATTCAGGCTGCGTAAAATTTCTAATATTGCCAGCAACAATTGTCAACGATGTCATTATCCGCTGCAACTCAGGTAGACACAATCCAGAGGGGAAGATGTAAACCTAAACGATTTACACAGCCGCAGGTTCAAGCCCAGAGGACAGCCGACCGGCCACGGGGACAAGCTTGTAGGAACGAACTGTGGAACGTATTACGCCAAAAACAACTGTCCAGCATACGGCAAACAGTGCCACATGTGCAAAAACAAAACCACTTTTAAACAGTATGTCGTTCAACGAACAGACAAGGAAAGAAAGGTCACGATGTGACAGTCAGTGACAACTTCTGTGGTGACAATTTCTGTGATGATAACGGAGCATATGGGACTGACACAAATTTCATTGACACAGTAAGCACATTTTCAGTTGGCTCACCTGAACTGACTCATAATGATAATGTGATGATTTTCAATGCTGTCCATACATATATAAAGGATACCAAAAGATTTGAAACACACTAGCACCTACTGTATTAGGTATTTTAAGATGGGACTTCGTACTCTTGTAGTTCATTTTTCTCTTAGTCTTCTTTTTCTCAATTCTTTACTTCTGTCTGTTGTCTTTCCTAAACACATTCGTATTTTGTTGTTTATTCTTTTCTATTTGTAGAATATATGTCGTTATTAATATTTGTTCTAAGGAATTCCAAAATTCATTTCTCAATTTTAAAGATAACTAACATACCTTAGACTTTACGTATCAGGGCTTCAAATAGGGGGAGTATTTTGAAAACTGAAACCTTTATTTATGATTTAAATCCTATGATGTCACGACTTATTATAATCGTCTCGAAGAGACGATTCTAATGAGTAGAAACATCATAGAATTACGTACCATGAGGGTTAAAGTGAGAAAGAAAATATTGGATTTCTTGAGTTTACTTCCCTTCATCTGGAGCCTTGCTTATCCAACACAGTGTTTTTCTCATAATTTCGATAGTTGAAAAAAACACTTAAGAGTTTAAACCATGCGGTCGGTCTGGTATTAGGCGAAACATAGGACAGGGATTATTATAACATTAACACCTTGGAATATTCCGAACTATTTTTCTGGCATTCATGGGCCAACCACGTATAATTAAAGCCTCTCAAGTAAACTCTTTTTGGTTGTCGATTAATACCAGATTGACTGCATATGTAAGTACAATTAACTAACCATTTTAATACTTATTAGTAAAATGATCAACTAACCAATCACAAAAGGGGAGGGCCGTAACTAATGTTGGTAGAACTTGTGGCCCAACCCTTTTGCTCTTATATTTGTATTTTGTAAATAAGATTATGAACTTGTGTTATATGGTTGTACAAATATATGGCAATAAAATATGTTTAAACTATTCACAACTTGCAGACCGTGCAGACCGCATATGTGAACCCATACTCCTTTGTCCTTCAAAAACTGAGATAAAGTTTAAAACTGACACAGGAAGTGCATGCAACATAATTCCCAGGCAAACATTTCAAAGACCCAAATTGGATACACAAAACCTCATTGGGGCTTTCAGACTGTAAGCTCACTTCATACTCAGGAGATATGACCAGGGTCTTAGGGAAAATAAGTCTGACCTGTTCTCATGTTATGGAAAATTCCGTACCCGAAATAATAGTTCTTAGACCATCACTTGACCTTGGTTTGATTAAACTGACCGATTTCTTCTGAACTCTTCCCATCCCTTGTCTGAATTGTGTACGACATTCGACCGTGTTTTTAAATTTGCGGAATTTTCCACACCATAGAAGGTCGCCCTTTACTCTGACATTTTCGACTTTTAAGAGTGTTTGATGTCATTTGTGTTTTTTGGGGTTTGTGTGTGTGTGTGTGTTGTTTTTATTATTTTTTTTACAATACATTGCCAAATGTCAAACAGCGTCGACCAAAGTTAGAAGATTTCTGTAGGAGTCAGTTGGTCTAAGCAGTCTTGAATTAAGTCTACACACAGTGCACTAAAATGCAGAATATGACGGGGTTTTAACCCATATTCAGGGCTGCCATAAATTGACATGAAAAATCCTAAGATTTCCAAATTTGCATTTTTCAAGTGCGATTTTACGATTCGTACCTTTACCCCATAGCCTGTTTCTTGTTTTGTTGACATGCGACTCATTAAAGCAGGCTATAAGTAAAGCAGAATGCGCCTTAGGGCGCACTCTGCTTTACTTTCAGCCTGCTTTAAGCTACCATATTCTTGGAAAAAATCCGGATATTTAGGAAAAATCCGGAGAAATGGCAGCCCTGCATAATTAGTGCTCCCTATCTACGGCGACACCTAAAGGGAGACAAATCTTATGTGCGTTATTCGAAGGGAGTCATTATAGGGAGAGAAAATAATTTTCTTAGCGTGCTGAGCACGACTTGGCTTACCTTTACGATATTGCAGCCTTGAAATGGTTAGACACAATTGTCTTGTCTGGGGAACAGCGACAAAACTTGTTGTAAGGAGGGAATCGTTGTTTGCAGGGCCGTTGTATTCAACAAAGGAAACAATAGCAAACAGTGCAGACTCTGGTGAGACACAGAAAGTTGCGGCGTTTCACTAGTAATGAAATATTTAAGCAAACACATAGGGAGAGTTCATTGTAATGTCCAGGCATAAACGGGTTAATGTAATCAAATTGGCAATCTGTTTTGAAACTTACCAGATTTGCTCTTTATCTTCAATACAGAAAGTTACATGTTCGTGTGTTCGTGTGCTCGAGTAAAATATGAAACATACATGTAAAACCTCTTTATTATGATTGCTAATAGCAGTCTTATGATGATATTAAGGCTGGTGACTGCTTAAAAGCAGCCACCTGCCGTCAGCAAAGAAAGGTTGACCTCAGTAAAAGGTCGTAATAAAGAGGTTATACAGTCGAACTTCGATATCTCGAACTCGCTTAACTCGAAATATCCGATATTTCGAAACATGAAATTGCCTCATTTCAAGATCGGTTTAGGTGAGCATAGCCGCGTTTTAACTTGAAATACGGGTTTGTTCGACTTAACCTAGTTCGAGATATCGAAGTTCGACTGTACATGTATTATATCTTTATGGTTCTAGGTAAACGACACTACATGTAAATATCTTAATGCAAATAGTGTGAAGAGGTGGATGATATGCACTATATAATTATGTACAGTGGTGAAGACGTTATTCTTTCCCATTAGGTTTAAATGTAAAAAATGACAACTTTTAGACAGTTTTGATTATCTATTTAATCTTAGTGGCAAACAGACGCCTGATCAGACGCCGGGTTATCCGGAATATGATCCGATTTCAAACTGTTTGCAATTGAAATAATAGTTTAAGCATAAGCACGTTCATTGGGAAAGTATAACGTCTTCTCCATTGTAATTCTGCCACTTTAACCAATTTCCTCTCTAAATTCCTTTGTAGAAGGTAGTTCTGATACGTCACATTTGAAAAGGTGTGGAGTATACAATCTAATGTCAGTTTTTCAAGCAACAAGACGATTTTTCACGTATAATTCTTCTGTCTTTTCGCCAAGAAACATTGATGATATCTCTTTCTGTAAAATAAAAGAAAGCATATTTGAATTAGTATGTATGAAGAGAAAAAGAGAGAGAGGGGGAGAAAGCGACATACAGACAGGCAAAGCGACAGAGACAGACAGGCAAAGAGATGGAGAAGGATAGGTTGGTAGAGAGAGAGAGAGAGAGAGAGAGAGAGAGAGAGAGAGAGAGAGATGTAAATGGATAGCCAGACAGTTAGAAGCAAAGTCAGGCAGATAGACAGATACAAAGAGGCAGACAGAAATACAGGGAGACAGAGCGAAACATACACACAGATGGACATAAAGCAATACAGAGAGGGAAAGAGACAGAGAGACACTGAGAGGGAGACAGAGACAGACATACACACATACAGTCAGCCATACTAACTGACAGTGAGAGAAAAAGATAGATAAAAGAAAAAGATAGAGAGAGGTCAACAGATAGTCAGACAGTAAGACGGAAAGACAGAGAGAGAGAAAAAGAGAGAAAAAAGAAAACGAGATAGAGAAGATACAGAGAATCTGAATGAAGGAGAGAGAGAGAGAGAGAGAGAAAGGCGAGAGGAGAGTGGAGAGAGATACGCACACATAAAGTAAGAAAGAAGGTCACAGAAACAGACAGAGAAGGATACAAAACAGACAGACTGTCAGTCAGACACACAAACATATTTTAAGCAGTCATGTGTCTTCAAAACAAAACACAGACTATGGGGTAAAGGTACGATTAGTTAAATTGCGTCTGAAAATTTGAAATTTTGAAATCTTAGGATTTTTATGATCAACTTATGGCAGCCCTGAAATTGCAACCTGATTTTCAGAATTTTCAAGAAGCTTTATTATCATCATACACGATCATAATTACGAACAGTCTCTATTTTAAAGAAATTGTTATTTTCTTCGTTTTAGTACTTTGAATTAACGTTTAGTTTCGTTTTAACCTCTATTTCTAGACTGTTTCTAGTATTGAAGGTAGGTGACCACTTCAAGCAGGTTGAACGTAAAGCACAATGTGCTATAAGGCGCATTCTGCTCTACTTTCTTTAAGTTACGATCTACTAGAATACAGAAAATGTTTCTTGTGAAACATATTAACTAATGATGACTGTATAAATTAGAACTTTCAGATTTAGGCGTAAATATGCGTATCTATGGAGTAAGTTAAGGGTTAGACAAGAAATAAAAATATCTTCTTTTTCCACAGTTGCTTCAACATACAGCGATTCCTCTCTACAACGGCACCCAATTGGAGACAGAAATTGTGTGCGTTGTTCGGATGGAGTCGTTATAGGGAGGGAAATTGCTTTACATTTACAAACAGCTTGAATCCAGATCAGACGCCGCGTAACGCGTCGTCTGATCTGGATTCAAGCTGTTTGTCACTGATCATTAAGTCTTTTTCTGTTTAAATGTCTAATATTTAACTTTGAGAAAGAGCAGACGACACATTTAAGCAGACGATATTGCATCCATGAAAAGGTTGGACATAAATGTCTTGTTTGGTGAACAGCGTCAAGGGTTGTTTTAAGGAGGGTCGTTGTTGGGGGGTCGTTGTAGGGAGGGAACACTGTATGTAGCTTGTAGAAGATAAGCCGACTTGTTTGTTTCTGTTCCATACCTAGTGTACATGTATTGTTCTTCTTGTTGTTCTCTTTGGCTGCGCATTTTTTGTCGGCAAAATCACCAGCTATCTTCTGGAAAAGCTTTTCTGCAATGTACAATATAGCCATTATATTAACCTTTTAAACCCTAAATTTCTCTTGTTGGTACTTGGTATCCTTTTGAAATCTTCTAGTACAGATGATTTGAACCAGTCTACTGTAGCATTTTTAGTATGACAACAACAAAAAATGAAAATATCAAACAGTTCAGACCCTGATCAGAGGGCTCCTGTTGGAGCCCTCTGATCAGGATCTACACTGTTTGCTTATGTAATCAGTAATATATAGAGAAGAAGTTAGGACTTAAAAGGTTAAACCATTTTTCCTAGCGTCCCATAAATGTGACAAAGTCTACACAGTTTGCTGAAAGGTTTCAATATAAAACAAAAACCAAAAAATATGAAAATTAAGACAGGACACCCAGGACACCCCTTAAATAAAATATGGAATAAACCATAATATCAGCTTGTACGAATTGACTGGGTGCAAATGGGTTTAGCTTGGAGAAGAATGCACAGATTTATTCTAGTCAAATCATTCATTATAATGTACTACAGATCTGCATTGAAATGGGTTCTGCATTGTCGCGAGTAAATATAACAGGGCTGCCAATTCTCCGGATGTTTCCTAAATCTTCGGGGTTTTTTTTCTAGTACATGGTAGTTTAAAGAAGGCTGAAAGTAAAGCAGAAGGCGCCTTAAGGCGCATTCTGCTTTACTTCCAGCATTCTTTAAGCAGCCACGTGTCAACAAAACTAGACACAGGCTATGGAGTAAAGGTACGATTCGCGCTTGAATAATGCAAATTTGGAAATCTTAGGATTTTTATGATCAACTTAAGGCAGCCATGAATATAATACGGTAGTGTTGAACAGTTTGGACACAGTTTGACGCCTAGTTATTTGGCATCATTATTATCTGGCCCCAAACTGTATAAGCAAGTTTTTCTAAATTCCACGTAACTGATGGTTTTAGCAAAATAATTAAGTAAAAAAACCCAGGCCAAACATTTAATATCAATACATAGCTTTTTTGTCTTTCCCCAATATATAAACGTGTACCAAAAGTGTTCTATCATGTAAAGTATTAGCATCTTAGTTAATTTCACACTACCTTAACCCGAGTACAATGGTGTGTTTCAAACAATAGTGATTGTCAAACACTTTGCATTCAGGGCCCGTTTCATAAAACTTCGTACGACAAATGTTGTCGTAAGTCAGATTATAAAAGTCTCAATTATTAATTATTTCTCCATCTTATCCTGTACTGTGACATGTCTTTGGAATTGTCTTGAAAAGACAATTCCAAACAGATGTCACAGGACAGGACTAGATAGAGTATCTGAAATTAAATGATTTTTTTAAATTTGTCGTCCGACGTTTTATGAAACGGGCCCCTGTTAAGGATCTAATAGTACTATTATTAGTTATCCTTATTTACATCTCATCATTTTACATACATTTAAGATATTATCATACATTTTGTAAACCTAATACATGTATAATGCCACTCCTTCGTGGAGATATAAGAGATGATTAAACAATATCACATGCATCATCTAAGAGTCACTGTATGATCACAATAAAACAGTTAAGACTGTAAAACCAATGCTTACCTATGGAAGGCCGGTGCGCCATACTAATTGCTAGTTGTAAAATGCCAAATGCTAAATGCGAAATGCTATCTGTGAAAATATTAAATGCTATTTGCTAAATGCGAATTGCTTTTTGCGAAATGATATTTGCAAATACCAATGCGTATAGCTCTTTACCAAATGCTTAATGCTATTTGCGCCAAATACCAAATGCTTTGGCGGTTTCTTAAAATGGCGGTTTTTCTCAATCATTTGCCATTCAGCAAATTGCTTTTAGCATTTAGCAAATCGCATTTAGGCCAAATACAAAACTATCCGTGTTTCCTATTACATGCCTAAAAACTTAGGGACGGACGGTCGGATTTTTTAACACAATCATATAATGATATAGTCTATTTAACTTTTCTGATGAAGTATTTTATATAATCATATTCATATATGAAAACATATGAATGTATTTTATTTTGCAAAGCCCTGTGCCATACATAAAATACCTTAAAAATATAAATTTAAATTGTTAATTGATACGTCCCATTACCAAAATTACCTTAAAATTGAAACTGATACAATTGTAAACCAATACTGGTATACCAAACCGGCAAAGTAGTGCTTTATATATTGTGGAATTAACAATATTTTTAAATGTGTTGTATGCTTGTCAAATATGTCAATAAAATGTGTTGTCTGCAAGTTAAATATGTCCATGGTTAATTAACTAGCAGATCATATCTGCAAGGAAAGTACTTTATGACAGATTTAGATCAAATTTCTCTTAGATATTTGCTAATCTAATAAACAATTTTTAAAACACTTAAACGGCTATAAAGCAGGTTTTTTTAACAACTAACTCAAGAATAACTTCTATTATACGTTCCTCAAAAAACGACTGTCGCATGCGGCGCAAAAATGACTGACATTCGCAGAAACGTTTTTGGAAAAATGAAAAAAAAATAGGGTCGGAGGGAAAAACTATGGTCGGTCGGGTTACTGGAAACAGAGGTATTTTTGTTTGGCCTTAGTTCAGCAATTCGCATTTGACATTAAGGAATTTGCGAATAGCACTTTTGCAATTCGCATGTAATTTTTGAAATTCGCAAATGGCATTTCGCAATTAGCATTTAGCATTTTACAAATAGCATTTAGCATTTAACACCACCTAATAGAGTTTTGTACTTAACTAGCATTTCACAATACGCATTTAGCATTTCGCATATAGCAATTCGCATTTAGCATTTAGCATGGCGCACTATGGAAGGCCGGTGCGCCATGCTAAATGCTAAATGCGACTTGCTATATGCGAAATGCTAAATGCGAATCGCGAAATGCTAATTATGTACAAAACTCTATTAGGGTGTGTTTAATGCTTAATGCTATTTGTAAAATGTCAAATGCTAAATACTGATTGCTAAATGCGTTTTGTGAAATGCCATTTGCTAATTACAAAAATGCTAAATGCGAATTGCAAAAATGCTGTTCGCAGATTCCTTAATGCCAAATGCGAATTGCTGTACTAAGGCCAAACAAAAATACCTCTGTTTCCGGTAACCCGACCAACCCTAGTTTTTCCCTCCGATAGTCTTTTGAGTGTTTTAAAAATAGATTTTTAGATAAACAAATATCTAAAAGAAATTTGATCTCAATTTGCAATAAAGTACCTTCCGTGCAGTTATGATCTGCTAGTTATTTAACTATTGACATATTCAACATGCAGACAATGCATTTTAATGACATATTTGACAAGCATACAACACATTTAAAATATTATTTATCCCACTATATATAAGTCACTACTTTGCCGGTTTGGTATACCAATACTGGGTAACAATTATACCAGTTTCAATTTTAAGGTAATTTTGGTACTGATGGGACCTATCAATTAATAATTTGAATTGATATTTTTAAGGTTTTTTATGTATAGCCCAGGGCTCTGCAAAATAAAAGACATTCATATGTTTTCATATATGAATATGATTATATTAAATACTCCATCAGAAAAGTTTAATAGACTATATCATTACATGTATATGATTGTGTTAAAAAAAAGATT
Organism: Gari tellinella; assembly: GCA_922989275.2. Lineage (NCBI taxonomy): Eukaryota > Metazoa > Mollusca > Bivalvia > Cardiida > Psammobiidae > Gari > Gari tellinella. Next base: position 58,200,020 of record OV277866.1, read on the forward strand.
TTCCGACCGACTGTCCCTAATATTATTTTTTTTTGCATGTAATAGGAAACACGGGTATTTTTTATTTGGCCTAAATGCGATTTGCTGAATGACAAATGATTGAGAAAAACCGCCATTTGAGGAGTCCGCCAAAGCATTTGGCATTCGGCGCAAATAGCATTAAGCATTTGGCATTGGCAAATAGCATTTCGCAAATAGCAATTCGCATATAGCAAATAGCATTTAATATTTAACAGATAGCATTTCGCATTTAGCATTTGGCATTTTACAACTAGCAATTAGCATGGCGCACCGGCCTTCCATAGCGCACAAATACCCACTGGGCTAAACTGATTTCAAACTCTGACAGACAAAGCAAATGTAGTATTGCACAACAATAAAAAAAATGCTCTTAAGAACTTACACCTTTTTTCAATTAATCAAAGCGGGAAGGTATAGCAATGATATTACAGACATAAACATAGAACTTATGACAACAATAAATAGCGGATAATATCTACATCGTAAATCGTTATTTACATTGTGGAAACTGACGGTGCTGTAAAATAAAGAAACAGGTTTAGACACAAGTTCGAGTCATATCTGGGTTTTTAAAACAGAAAACACAACCTATCATAATCACAGAGTATGGCATTCTGCGCCCTTGTAAGCAAAACTTGTCTTATATCCACATCAATGGGACAGTTCAATATAACATGCACCTCATTTTCAATGGAACCATCATCACAAAAGGAACAAAATACTAGATCTCTCTGGGCAAGCCCTCATAACGACCAGTTTCAGTTCTAAAAGGAGCGACGCCCATTCGAAATTTGCAAAACGCCGAACGATGTCGGGGACACCTTACAATACTGGGGCCCGTTTCATAAAACTTCGTACGGCAAAAGTTGTCGTAAGTAAGATCATAAAAGTCTCAATTATTATTTATTTCTCCATCTTATCCTGTCTTGTGACATCTTTTTGGAATTGTCTTGATAAGACAATTCCAAAAAGATGTCACAAGACAGGATTAGATAGAGAAATCAGAAAATAAATGTATCTTAAAGTTTTGACTTACGACAACATTTGTCGTAAGATTTTTTATGAAACGGACCCCAGTTCTGTGTAATTATAAGTTTTGAATAATTTATATACTCTTTATTTGTCACGACCATTGCCAGATTGCCTTAATATTTCTTAAGCCAACAAAACTAAATTCTAAATTTGAGAAATAAAAGAAGACGGCACTTGTTTAAATTTTATGACGTCATGGTAATGAAGGGGTTAGCCATCAAAATGACGGTTAGTATTATTGAAATTCAACACTTGCCTCATAACTCTTTCCATAGTGGATAAACATATTAAGCCCTAGCGACGAGTATACTCGTCATTTACCAGAAGTGTACCTGCGAATGGTAAACTTGTCCTATTAAAACAACGGAGACCGGGATCCCTCTATCAGGATCTACACTGTTTGCGCTTTTGCAATATATTGCAGAAAATAATCCTTAATACATGTATACATGTAATCATATATGGACTAAATTGAAAATTGAATTATTCATTAACACTTATAATGCTGAATTGTCGTTTGCTTCAAATATATCGTCTAGGAAAAATGTAAAAAATCATATCTTATATTTTTCAAGATGACAAAACTATGCATATGAATGACAAACAGTTTTGATCCAGACCAGACGCCCCGTAACGCTAGGCATGTTAAGGATTAAAAGCCTCGGGGGCGAATGAGTCAAAGGATGTGCCAGCTATGCTTTGAGGAGCATAAATACATTATACATGTTGTTTACATGTAAACAACTGACAGTCAAAAATGTCTATTTACATTCACATGGCTTGAAGCTCTCGACCAATCAGGTGCCTCAAAAGCTGTTGACTATATCGCGTAGTTCAACACTTTTTTAAAAACCATGGATTATTTAATATAGTCCACGTTTCTGTCATCTGAAGGTAATCTAGCAATCCTCCGAGCGAGCGACTGCAAAAACCTTTAGCCTGCTCTGTAGGCGTAACGATAAATAATCGAAAGTTAAGTGAAATGAACACAATATCAAGGATTTAAGCTGAAGAAATACAGGAATTTCACAGTAACAATAATATATCTAGGTCTGCACCGTCCCGCTAGACCTAGATATATGCATTTATTTAGCTGTAGATGTAAAAAACGGGATCTAAATGCCTAGATTATCTTTAAAAGAAATTGTTGAGATCAGAGGGGAACGACAGACGATTGATGACTCCTTTTTTTTTAAAATGAACAGTGAGACCTAAACTTTAAAGACAATTGCTAATGAAATATGCCTACATATAGTACTTCAATAAACTTCACATTGAAATAACCTTTCAAATTTTGAAAAACATTACAAATAAAATGACTTTTTTCGTCTAAAAACAAAAAGCAGAAACGAAAGGTCATGTCATTTCTTATTTTCATCAAGCCCAAGCCAGTGCTAAATAGGTTATACCATGGTTGCGCGCGAATAAACATGCTTTAGGTCTCAACTTCATATTGAAATAATATTTCAATTTTTGTAAAATATTACAAATAAAATGACTTTTTCGTCTAAAACAAAAAAGCAGAAACGAAGAGAATTCTCATTTTTCTCGAGCCCAAACCATGTGATAAATAGCTCAGAGCATGTTTATTTCATACTACAGAACATAGTCCACTCGGCGCGTCCCGCACCGATTGGACTATATTCCGTAGTATGAAATAAACATGCTCTAACCTTTACGTAAACAATTGACAAACAAAAAAGTCTATAGTATATCTAAAGGCCATATGTCAATGTACAGTCGAACACTCCTTTCCAGGCTCTTCTAATGCACTTTGGGGGAAGATATTACTCATTCCTAATAGGCTATATTGCAAACAATTTGGACCCCACCCAGACGCCGAGAAGCACAGCATGTGGTCAGAATCGTAACTTAGGTATAGCGGAGAAGACGTTATTCTTTCACAATAAACGCGTTTACACTAAACGTTGATTTCCATCGCAAACAATTAGGAGCTAGATCAGACGCCGGTAAACCGGCGTTTGATCAGGCTCCAAAAAATTTACGTTTTACTTTCATTTTGCTTGAAGCAGTCAATTGTCGAAACAAATGAGTGATTAGTGTGTTGGCTAATAGAGGACAGAGTTAATGCATACTCAGAATAAAAAAAAGTAAAAAAGGTCAGACAGTAAATGTTTCCGTTCGCGCTTCTGGTGGTCAGTTTTATTATAGAAGAGTACAAATAACCTCACCAGAACAACCAATTAATAGAAGACCTATTTCTGAGTGCAACCCATTACTCATTAAATACGCCTTTTTATGCCTTTTATTTATTCCTCAACTGAAGAAAATAGTTAAATATTGCAATACATGTATAATTGTCAGCGTATTGTAACACCATTACAATTTAGATGATGATATAAATAAACTTGATTGAGATCTGCTAGGTAATGCTATCTGAGCCCTGTGATTATTTACAAGAACATTTTTTTTTAAATCTCCAGTTTTGCACTTTGGTTGCCATGGAAGTTACAGTTCTTTATTGAATCAATTCTTTGAAAGAGAGTTGTTCAAAGGATTTGTTGTACAGTGCTCCCTCTCTACAACGACCCTCCCTACAACGACTCCCTCCTTACAACGACTCTTGTCATAGTTCCCTAACAGGACTAACGCTTTTATTGCTGAAATATCGTGTGCTTAACATTGTCGTCTGCTGTTTTTCTCAAAGTGACATAATGACTATTTTGAAAGAAAATAAATTAATGACGAGTGACAAACATCTTGAATCCAGATCAGACGCCGCGTTACGCGGCGTCTGATCTGGATTCAAGCTGTTTGCAGATGTAAGCCAAATTCCCTCCCTGTAACGACTACCTCTGAACAACGCACATAATCGTTGTCTCCCATTAGGTGTCGTTGTAGAGAGGGAACGCTGTATTAGGAGAAGTAGATGTATCTATAGTATGTGTATTTGATCCCCAATAGATTGGATATACAGTGCTCCCTCTCTGCAACGACATCCAGTGGGAGACACATATTGTGTGTGTTGTTCGGAGGGAGTCGTTATAGGGAGGGAAAATAAAGACTGAATTGACGTGTACTACCGCTCGGCACGTGACAATATAGGTCTACACCGTCCCGCTAGACCTAGATATATGCATTTATTTAGCTGTAGATGTAAAAAACGGGATCTAAATGCCTAGATTGTCTTTAAAACAAATTGTTGAGAACAGAGGGGAACGACAGACGCTTGATGACTTCATATTTTATTTTTAAAATGAACAGTGAGACCTAGACTTTAAAGACAATTGCTAATGAAATGTGCCTACATATAGTACTTCAATAAACTTCACATTGAAATAACCTTTCAAATTTTGTAAAACATTACAAATAAAATGACTTTTTTCGTCTAAAAACAAAAAGCAGAAACGAAAGGTCATGTCATTTCTTATTTTCCTCAAGCCCAAGCCAGTGCTAAATAGGTTATACCATGGTTGCGCGCGAATAAACATGCTTTAGGTCTCAAACTTCATATTGAAATAATATTTCAATTTTTGTAAAATATTACAAATAAAATGACTTTTTCGTCTAAAACAAAAAAGCAGAAACGAAGAGTATTCTTATTTTCTCGAGCCCAAGCCATGTGCTAAATAGCTCAGAGCATGTTTATTTCATACTACAGAACATAGTCTACTCGGCGCGCCGCGCCTCGTGGACTATATTCCGTAGTATGAAATAAAAATGCTCTAACCTATACGTAAACAATTGACAAACAAAAAAGTCTATAGTATATCTAAAGGCCATATGTCAATGTACAGTCCAACGTCCTTTCCAGGCTCTTCTACTGCACTTTGGTGAAAGATATTACTCATTCCTAATAGACTATATTGCAAACAAGTTGGACCCCACCCAGACGCCGAGAAGCACAGCATGTGGTCAGAATCGTAACTTAGGTACAGCGGAGAAGACGTTATTCTTTCACAATAAACGCGTTTACACTAAACGTTGATTTCCATCGCAAACCATTAGGAGCTAGATCAGACGCCGGTAAACCGGCGTTTGATCAGGCTCCAAATAATTTGCGTTTTACTTTCATTTTGCTTGAAGCAGTCAATTGTCGAAACAAATGAGTGATTAGTGTGTTGGCTATAGAGGACAGAGTTAATGCATACTCAGAATAAAAAAAAGTAAAAAAGGTCAGACAGTAAATGTTTCCGTTCGCGCTTCTGGTGGTCAGTTATATTATAGAAGAGTACAAATAACCTCACCAGAACAACCAATTAATAGAAGACCTATTTCTGAGTGCAACCCATTACTCATTAAATACGCCTTTTTATGCCTTTTATTTATTCCTCAACTGAAGAAAATAGTTAAATATTGCAATACATGTATAATTTTCAGCGTATTGTAACACCATTACAATTTAGATGATGATATAAATAAACTTGACTGAGATCTGCTAGGTAATACTATCCATCACATATCTAAGTTCTGAGCCCTGTGATTATTCACAAGAAGATTTTTTTTAAAAAATCTCCAGTTTTCCACTTTGGTTGCCATGGAAGCTTTTTTTCTTTTTGAATTAATTCTTTGAAAGAGATTTGTCCAAAGGATTGGTTGTACAGTGCTCCCTCTCTACAACGACCCTCCCTACAACGACTCCCTCCTTACTACGACTATTGTCATAGTTCCCTTACAGGACTTACGCTTTTATTGCTGCAATATCGTCTGCTTAACATTGTCGTCTGCTGTTTTTCTCAAAGTGACATAATGACTATTTTGAAAGAAAATAAATTAATGACGAGTGACAAACAGCTTGAATCCAGATCAGACGCCGCGTTACGCGGCGTCTGATTTGGATTCAAGCTGTTTGCAGATGTAAGCCAAATTCCCTCCCTGTAACGACTACCTCTGAACAATGCACATAATCGTTGTCTCCCATTGGGTGTCGTTGTAGAGAGGGAGCGCTGTATTAGGAGAAGTAGATGTACCTATAGTATGTGTATTTGATCCCCAATAGATTGGATATACAGTGCTCCCTCTCTACAACGACATCCAAATGATATTGTGTGTGTTGTTCGGAGGGAGTCGTTATAGGGAGGGAAAATAAAGACTTGGCTTACATTTGCAAACAGCTTGAATCCAGATCAGACGCCGCGTAACGCAGCGTCTGATCTGGATTCAAGCTGTTTGTCACTCATTATTATATTTATTCTATCAAAATGTCCACTTATATGTAATTTTAAGAAAAACAGCATACGACAATTTAAGCAGACGACATTGCAGCAGTAAAGCATCAGACATAATTGTCCGATTCAGGGAACTGACACAAGTGTCGTTGTAAGGAGGGATTCGTTGTTGGGAGGGCCGTTGTAGAGAGGGAACGCTGTACATGTAATGACGAATATAAGTATTTTGGCAGTCAATTGATTTTACCATTTTGGATTTTCAGCTACATGGGAGAGGATGAAAGACAACAGAAATGGATTTAGCATACCTAAACTATGAAGAAAAACGATGTGTCAGCTTTCCCCCAAAAATGTCTCTAGGAGTGTCATTTCCCCAAAAGTCGACATACTTAAGATACAAATCAATGTTACAAAATGAAATCATGCGAAGGAAGTTTCGTCAGTATCTTCATGTTATATTTGTATCGGAAATAATGCATGAAACAAATGTATATACTTTAATAGCTTTAGATAGTGTTAGAACACACGGTCCGAGGAAAAGTAGTTTAATAATCCTTCAATAAATACATGCGCTCATGTTAAAATTAGAAACAAGAGCCAAATGGACTCTAAGGCGCACACCAGAGTACACATTTCCAAGATTTAAAACAGTTCGCTATTGAGCTTACTTTTCATGAAAGGTGTTATATGGAACTTTGCTTGAAGAATAATACTAGTCTAGGAAACACTCTATGCGAATATAGGCAGAATTAATCTTTTGGTTTGTCTTTAAGATCCCTTTTTAATCAAAAACCTGGAATGTCGATGAGAAAGTATTGCTCAACATTAGATAAAGCTAATGACTCTAAGTCTCGTGCAACAAGTTGTTCATAACATTCCTTACAAGAAAATTAAAACACATTATGAATAAAGGTGTTAAGAAAGATGTTATCTGCTATGTAGGGTAGTTAAGGGATAAACATGGCATATAAGAAGTAAAGTTATAAAGCACCCCAAACACTACGCACCCTCATAAAGCCAGTACCAAGCGAAAGAGCTAGTTTCCTATATATTCCTCACACAAATACTCATCGACATGCAGTTAGTTTCGCGAAAAACTTGATCGTCAGTTTTCAGTTTATGAGTTATTTAAACATAGAAAATTGTATTTGGAATGTTCCAGAAGTTTAGGATATATAGTTTAAACCCATTTGTGCCTACGATCCCATATATAGGACATAGGCAAAAAGTGTAGACTCTGATCAGACGCCGCATAATGCGGCGTCTGATCAGAGTTTACACTGTTTGCTGATAGGAATGTATATATATATGAAATTGAAAATTTTGACCAGGCATCCCTTTGATAAAAATGGACTAATCCAATATATAAACATGGAAGAATCCACTGGGTATAAATGGGTTAACAAGAAAGTTTACAATAAAATGTTCAGTACTTGAATTACGTTTTGACAGTATATATTGCATATTAGGTCATTTACACGCAAAGCGGTAATTACCTACACGGAACGAGTCCACCATCCTCTTTTAGATAATTATGTAAGATATTATCTGGAAACTTTCCTGAAACGCTAAGTAGTGCAGTGGTGTCAGAAATATGACCACTATAAGTACGACGTATTTTACTCACCACAATTTGCACCAGTTTTACTTGAAGTTTCGAAATAAGTTCCCTGTAAATCTGAAATATAACAAATAACTTTAGTACAGTGGAGAAACTGTTATTCTTTCCCGTTTATGCTTACGCATGCCCAAAACGATGCGCAAACGAAACGCAAACGAAACGCAAACGAAACGATAAACGATAAACGCGTTTAGCGTTTATAAGTGGATTTTTGCGTTTATAAGTGGATTTTTGCGTTTATAAGCGGATTTTCCGTTTATAAATGCGTTTCAATCTGCATACCTTTGTTATTATCGAGACCTATCAATTATACGAATGAAAAAGACCCGAAAGGTATTCGCTCACCAATAATTGACATTCCAGCCATGCTTAGTAACTCGGCGTCTGATCCGGATCGAATCATTGATTCAGACCAAAAACTTAGGGACTCGGCAATTGATATGGTTCAAAGCATTGGTTCAGATCAATTGATTAGAAACTCGGCGTCTGATCTGGCTCCAATCAATGATGCGGTTTGAAAATCTTCTCCCTGCTATGAGCCGTCTTAATTGCATCACTTATCAAGCGGCAGTTAGTCAAGATCAAATATATACTGTTTGATAAAGCGAGAAAATCCCAGCGGGAGACCTATTGCGCAACTTAGTAGGGATTATATGACAGGAAGATACCCATGACTGCCCCTCGTACATTGTAGTTAAGGACTAAAGCGGGTACCTTTAGAGTGTTAGAATACATTGTGTCATTTAAAGAGCTATATGGATTTATTTTTCAGAAGGTACGATTAGAATTTAATATCTCAAATAATATCATTCGTCCGGTATATGATCTGGATCTTACAGCGCAGAAATTATTATTTATAAATCACAAAAAGATTTTTAATGACGAAAAGTAAAGCAGATGCCACATATTCAGCAGCTTAACATCTGCGGGAGTTTAGGTTGAAACAAATTGTATACATGTAACACGTTTAAGTGAACGAAATAAATGATGCTGAATAAGTTCGTTTGTTTGTTGTTTTTTAAAAACTGGTAGATATTGTATAACGACAAGTAACTACTGTACGTAGATCAAAGTAAGCTCAGATGTATATAAAAGATGGCAAAACGCTATTTTTGCTGAAATAAGGAATAAGATCTGAATGGGAAAGCCTGGCCGACATGGATTATCTCCCTTGCGTTTATAAACGGAGTAAACGCGTTTATATGCGCATGTAAACGCTTAAACGCTAAACGCGTTTAAAACGCGTTTGAAACGCGTTTGAAACGCGTTTGAAACGCAGTAAGTGGGAAAGAATAACAGTTTCTCCACTGTAAATGACAGACGCAGTTCCCGATAAGGCGGAGGGGAGTAACATTTCAACAGAAAAAATAGCAAACATAACTTTCTTTCTCATCCTGTTCAAAACATTTTTGCTTCAACATTCCTTGAATTTTTTTAAACAAAATAACCAATTATGAGTAAACAACCGTGTCTCGATATTTTGAATTCGCTCAACTCTTTCCCTGATAGCCTTTGTCTAGTATTGAAGATAGGTGACTTCTTAAATCAGATTGGAAGTAAAGCAGAATGTGCCTTAAGGCGCATTCTGCTTTACTTTCAGTCTGCTTTAAGCTTTCATGTGCTAGAATATAAAAATATATCCCTATAATCTATATTTATGACTGATTAAATTGGAACTATTTTCTTCAGCGGAGGAATATATCACATTCTCTAAAAGGCGCTTCGATATTTCGAATTCGCTTCAGTCGACTTATTCGTCGTATCGGACTATTTGGAATTCGGTTTGTTTATTAGTTTAAACATATTTTATTCCAAGTATATACATGAAATGGGATTGGGCCTCAAGTTCTGCCAATTTAGAGTCGGCCCTTCCATATAGGTTAATAAATACAAGTACTAGATTTATATATTGATGCTAGATGAACGATAATGTAACACCTTTGCTTTTATTTCATAATTTTCTGGATTATTTTGGTGCAAATTCACCATTTTGGGTCCAGTCTATTTAATTTATTTAATTTAAAATTTGAGAAATAAGAGTAGACGACAGCATGACAGCGAACGGGTTAACTCTTTGGTTCAAAGACACGCATATATGCGTCATTTGTAAACAGTGTACCTACAAGGAGTACATTTGTCCTATGCAAACAGTGTATACCCTGATCAAGCCCTCTGATCAGGGTCTACACTGTTTGTCATTTTGACTTATATTGTAAAAATCAACTCTAAAAATTCAAAAATGGACTAGACTCATTTGAAAACTAGAATTGTCCATTTGAGGTTTGAGGGAGGAAAGGGTTAGCCAGCTATCTCTCAGGATGCAATTAGGTGTCCTATAAACCGTAGGAATGGGGAAGGGAATAGTGGACTTTCTATGAGGGTTAGCATAGAACGAGTGCATCTTGCAGGAAAGTGGTTCAACAGGAAAATTCAAAGAACTTTATTCTCCTTTACTATTTACATGCCAATCGCGACCTGTGATTGGTATTTGCAAACCGTATGGATCCAGATCAGACGCCGTTTAGAATGTCTGACAATAGTATTTTAGGTTATTAAAATAAACAAGATATGTGTTTGTGAAATGCCCCCTGATGTGAACATGACCTCTTTATGACCTTGGCCTTTAACATTACCCAACTTGTCCTTAGCTCAACAACCATGAAGTCTCTATCATCAAGGTCCATGTAGTAACATTGTTAACTGTATTTGACCTCTGAATGACTCCTAAATGACCTTGGACTTCTTTGGACATGACCCATGTTGTTCTGAGCTCAAGAGCTTATTGAGATGAATACACATACCAAATATAAAGGCTGTATCTTATTTAGTTCAAAATTTATGGTCAATGCTTAAGTTGTGAACAGACGGACAGACGAACATACAAACAGACGGACAGACCACAGCATGCCTCGACTAAATCGCGCGGGGGTATGAAAAGGACATAGATATATATCTTGATTTGACAAACTTTGGAAACGACAATTTCAAAGCAGACGATTGAGGTGTACAGTGGAGAATACGTAATTATTTTCCATTTAAACGCAAACGAAACGCAAACGCAAAACACTAAAATGTAGAAAAGGTCAACTTTTTGACAATTCTGACTTTTCATTTTTATCTAAGTGGCAAACAGTTTGGGGCCGGATCAGACGCCGGTTTGCCCTGTGTCTGATCAGGCTCCAAACTGTTTACACTGGAAATAATAGTTTTAGCGTAAACGCGTTTATTGGGCAAGAATAACGTTTTCTCCACTGTAACACACTTGTATTGTCCGACAATATTGTCCTGACGTTGGTGACCTCTAATAGCATAATTTCACACTTTGTTGCATATCTGAATATAGCTTCGGAACACTTCGTTATCATTTATACGAGAACGCATATTGTAACCACACCGGTACCGAGAAAATATAGCATCTAAGGGTTGTCAATTAGGTATATATTGGAAAGAGTCGCAGGTGAGGACATCGATGATCTTACCTGAATGAAAACCCACTCGAAAGCGGTGCGTTTTAGTAGATACGATTATACTAGGAGACTCGGGAATAACAGTTCATCACTAACATTTTTTGAACTTGCTCAATGTGAAGTGTTAATCCACTGAAGATCACAACTGTAACAAGATTCACATAACCAGCCGGAACAACCCGAAACTGTAGGATTCGCTATCGATTATTGATTTATACTGCGTCATCTCCTTATAATTTATTCATGCATAAAGTTCAACGTCAGGTCAATATTGTCGGACAATAACGTTATGTGAAATGCATGTACAATGCTGCCTACCGTCGGCTAGACCTTTGGCCTCCTCTTCGTTCACAGCTCTGTTACTCGAGTTGTCTTCGATAAGGTCCGCTTTAGTACCACATAAATAAATCGTACAATCCTGAAAATGAACAATTCAGTATACAGTATAGTGGAGAATCTGTTATTCTTTCCCGTTTAAACGCAAACGTACGCAAACGCAAAACACTAAAACGTAGAAAAGAACAACTTTTGGACAATTCTGATGATTCTTGTTTATCTTGGTGGCAAACAGTTTGGAGCCTGATCAGACGCCGGGTGACCCGGCGTCTGATCTGGCTCCAAACTGTTTGCACTGCAAATAATAGTTTTAGCGTAAACGCGTTTATTGGGAAAGAATAACAGATTCTCCACTGTACAACCTCTCTATTACGACCACTCAGTTATGTGATCTATATCAGCACCCGATTGAATAAACGTTGGTTAGTTTAACCCTGGGTAAAACCCTAGCCTTGGGTTTAATCTTAACCATTCTGGTTATTTAACCAGATCGGTTAAACTATGGTATTGTATAAACATAATTAACCACATGGTTAGTTAAGCAAACTAGTTAAAATTTAACTATTGGTTAAAGTAACCAGAACGGCCCACACTACACCATTCGTCTTAGTCCTGTAACATCATTAACCCTTTACCTTATAGAAGCGACTTTTAGCACATTCATTTGATTCATCCGCTGAAGAAAATAGTTCCAATATATACCGCAATGAATATGTGTCATATTTAATATTTCCTTATTCTAGCAGGTAATGGCTTAAAGCAGGCTGAAAGTAAAGCAGAATGCGCCATATGGCGCATTCTGCTTTACTTTCAACCTGCTTTAAGTGGTCATCTATCTTCTATACTAGAAACAGGCTATTGGGTAATGGGTTAACAAAATTTTAAAAAAAGAGAAAAAAAATCCAAGACATAATTATGGGCCTAAATCATTTTTATGCAAGCGATCCTTCGTTCGATCGGGACCAAACCACAATTGAACGATAGGCCTAGACAGAATGGTGTTTAATGCATGAAGGTGGATGCTTAAATTAAGGTAAATGTACAACTAAAAGTTCCATTAGGAACGTTCTGTTTTTACCTTCACCTTTCTTTTAACTGGAGTCTGTCTTTTATACAACCAAAACCCCTCCGTTTTATAGTCCTAGTAAAGAGGTTTTACAGTATCGTCGATTTACAGTTTCGAGATATCGGGTTCTCTTGGCCCTTTGAATGGACAATTTCAGTGTCCAATATAGTCTAGTTTATCTTTTACCATTTAGGGAGGTATTTTTACAATTAATTACAGAATGACAAATAGCTAAGACCCTGCTCACATGGCTACGTGTACTCTTTACAGGTACACTGTTTGCACACACAAAACGCGTATATATACACGTCACTATGGTTCATAGGGTTAAGTTAATCCCTTAACACCTTGTGGGGCATATTTATATATGCGTCATTTACAAAAACATGTAGTACACTTGAGAGTAAACACGTCCAATGCAAATATTCATGCATTAACCCTCTGACCAGGGTCTGTACTGGTGGTTATTTAGCAATGTATTCTTAAAATCAACTCTAAATAGTCAAACAAATGTTTTATCTATATATAACTGTTTATTGGAAGTTTCAGGGCCCAATAAGTTCATGTGTTTTTCAGTTTAAAGACTTTACTCTCAGTCCTTTGAATGCCTAACCACACGCTACCCCACCCCTTCCATTATTCTCAATAGGTCAAAGCATAAGCCATGTGGTATAGCCATGCCATTTTGTCTACAGGAGCCCTGACATACTCATACACAAGATTTGTTTCAATCAGTATTTCTAATAAAACTATCAAATACAAGAGATGGGCCTCACACGAGACGCTTCACTAATTCACAGTAGTACAGGTATGCACATGATACATGGGACTTTCCTCACTAGGGGTAATCAATAAAACTAGGTCAAGAAATGTCTTCAAAGACAATTTGAGATTGACTACACCACGTTTTAACTTTGGAATACGGATATAATCGACATAATCCTTGCGTCCATACAGCTAAAGGTCCAGATCACTAACAAATATCCAAAATGTGGGTTGATGCAGGCTACTGTTTAAGCAATATAACGATAGAAAAGAAAGCACCTTTATTGTCATGTTGCTTAAAGCGCCCGTCTTTAATCAAGAACATCAAGGGATGACCATGTTGGTGCTTATGTAGAGAAACGGGTAAAGGCGCCAGGAGTGACTCTTAAAACTGCGGAGGTATGGATTAAATTTGTTTTTTGAAACTTGAATTTTTGAAACTCAAATGTAATTTGAAGGTGAATGAATGACTACCGACTCAAAGGATTGACTTGGTATTTTGTCAACTATTTTGTTACCGCCAGAGACACACGTTGATATGATGATATTTGAAGAGAAATCATTATAACAAAATTACTTGTTGTTACCAGATAACCCAGAAACAAGACATTAACAATAAATAATCCTTACTTTCTAGAGAACTACAATAAAAAAAAAAGGACATTTCATAAAACACAAAAACAACATTTAAACTACGCCATCCTATGACTGTTTTTAGTTAACTACGCATTTGTTACTATTGACTACTACATTGGTGTAGTTTATTTGTTTAAATATTTCAAAACAATCAGTTTTTATTTGTGGGTTTAACTTGTTTTGGGCTTTTCTGTGCTTTGTTGTATTTATATAAGGTTTTGTTTACTTCAATTGCTTTTATAAAATACCCATCCTTTTTCTCTCTTCTTGGCTACTGTTTCACCATATCTCAAATTGTATGAATTGTACAGTGGAGAAAACGTTATTCTTTCCCAATAAACGCGTTTACGCTAAAACTATTTTTTCCACTGCAAACAGTTTGGGTAACTCGGCGTCTGATCAGGCTCCAAACTGTTTGCAACCCAGATCAACATGAATAGTCAAAATTGTCGAAAGGTTTTCCTCTTCTATGTTTTAGTGCAATGCGTTTGCGTACGTTTGCGTTTAAACGGGAAAGAATAACAGATTCTCCACTGTTAGCCATTGTTCATGAACTAGGATACATCTTTATATTTGTGAGCGTACTGTTGCAAACAGTTTGGGTTAATCGGCGTCTCATCTGTGTTCAAACTATGTGACACTCAGATACCATTTTCTTTAATCCCCTAACTGCCAAAGTTTTCGTGAGATGTTATCCCATCACCTTTCATTGTCTTCTACTTCAATGTAGGGGCCTCCGTGGCCTAGTGGTATAGTCCCTGTGACTTACATCACTAAGCTCCTCACCGCTGTGAGTTCGAATCCCAGTAGGGTCGTTCGGATTTTTCATGTGGGGAAACCTTCCAGCTGGCTTGCGGAAGGTCGGTGGTTCTACCCAGTTGTCGATTTGTGCCTGAAACAGTGCATAAAGGACTTCTGGGGTCTTCCTCCACCTACAATTAGCTGGACGTCGCGATATGACTGAAATACTGTTGAAAGTGACGTAAAATCAAAACAAATCAAATCAAATCTACTTCAATGTCTGTTATGTCGTTTCAAAATTAAAAGTAAAAGTAACCTCTGAACTTTTTTATCAGTACATTGTATTTCACAACTCGCGACCACTCCGAGGTTGCATGTTAACTTATTGGTGTGGAAATTCAAAACAAGCTTTTCTTTGTATCAGGAAGTTTTTTCTTGATATTAGTCACCTTAGGAATTTAACTTAATAGATTTACCATTGGGTATCATCCATACTCAAAACCATCAAAACACTTAGTGCCACAGATATAGTTTAACAAAGTTTATAAAAAGGTCAATGAAATTTTAGGATACAGGGAAACCCCTCTAAACTGGACATGTATGGGGACAACAAAAACATCCGGTTTAGAGGGGTTTCCAGTTTAGAGGGGTTTTAACCCATAGCTATAGTTTCTAGTATGAAAACTTTAAACTATAATCTGCTAGAATATAGAAACTATTTCTGATGAATGTATTTTCTTCAGTGAAGGAATTAATCAAAGTCGTAACAATTGGAGGGAAACGGGAACAAAGTTTTTGTCCGGTTTAGAGAGAAATCCGGTATTTAGAGATTCCGGTTTAGAGGGGTTTCACTGTACAAGAGAGTTGTAGACATGGTAAAGTCAGTGCCTTTTCTAGCATATCCAATCACATCAAGAGCATATACAGTGAAGAAAACGTTATTCTTTACCAATAAACGCGTTTACGCTAAAACAATTATTTCCAGTGCAAACAGTTTGGAGCCTGACCAGACGCCGGGTAACCCGGCGTCTGATCCGGCTCCAAACTGTTTGCCACTCAGATAAAAATGAAAAGTCAGAATTGTCAAAAATGTGTCCTTTTCTATATTTTAGTGTTTTGCGTTTCGTTTGCGTTTCGTTTGCGTTTAAACGGGAAAGAATTACGTATTCTCCACTGTATCTCTTGACCAAATTTTCCCGATAGAATAAATTTGATGAAATGGGACTAAGAACTTAAATGAGCCGTGCCATGACAAAACAAATCTTATTGCATTGCAACATTGTACAGACCAAGAATCGATTCACAAATGAAATTGCTAAAGTTGTAAACACTCTTAGACGATGCAAAATCAACATATCAATGACAGAAATCTGGTGATCCAAAGCTTTGATTTCACCCATAACCAAACTTTTCTGCGAAATTGAGGTCAAATATACATTTTATCCAAATTTAATCAAAATCCATTTAAGTTTGTAGATCCCAGTGTGTCAATTATATTGGAATACGACCTTTTCTAGTATATCTGAGTACACCAAAGGTAGATTACTCTTAACATAATGACCTGTTTACACTCATATTTTACATCAAAGAACTTTCCATACATATTCGATGACCGTGTTTAAATAATATAAAAATCCATTAAAAACTGAAGTAATTTTAGTGTCAACACTCTGAAACTGAGGTTGCTAGTATGTGTTTGAAATTATTTACATGTAATTACTGTTATAATGTTATGGGCTGGAGTCCTTGAATCATATGAAATAAACTTGACTTGACTAAAGTATGAACACCGTTAAGTACGGTATTTTATTACATCAAGGGCAAATAATGCTAGACGCTTTGTTCCAATTTCATCCATAACCTACATTATCCAAGAAGTTGCAGCCAAACATAGGTCAACCAAGCTTGACCGAAATTCATTCCAAAGTGTAGACATTACAGTGTAAATATTGCTGATGTTGTGCTGCCTTTTGTAGCATATCTGAGTACATCAATGGCAAATAACTCTTGGCACAATGACCAGGTTTCAACAACAATGATTTAGTTTTATCAAAATATCATTAATTAGTGACCAGACAAGTGTTATCCTGCATCTTTAGGTACATTGATGTAATTAATTAAAAATTAGGACATCTTGGACAGGAAGTATATAATACCGCTTTGCTAAGACACTTAGATAACACTAAGTATAGGTTAGACTATGGTTGCGAGCGAATAAACGATATAGTTCGAGGGGGCGTAGCCCCCGAGAACTATGTTGTTTATTCGCGCGCAACCATGGTCTAAATTATTTAGCACTGGCTTGGGCTCGAGGAAAACAAGAAGACCCTTCGTTTCTGCTTTATGTTTTAGACAAAAAAGTCATTTTATTTATAATATTTTACTTAAATTGAAAGGTTATTTCAATGTGTAGCTTGAGACATTAAGCATGCTTTAACACCAACATAAATAACGCTTGTTGAAGCTCTATATGTAAGCACAATTCATTATTAATTGCCTTTAAAGTTTAGGTCTCACTGTTCATAATATGACGTCATCAAGCTTGTACAGTTCCCCGTCGATCTCAGCTGTTTAGTAAAGACAATCTAGACATGCATAATCCGGTTTTAACATTTACAGTTGAAACAATGCATATATCTAGGTCCAGAGGGATGGGGTAGATCTAGATCTAGATCTAGATCTATTATTGATACTGTGGAATTACCGTATTGCTTTAGTTTAAATCATTGATCTGGGTTTTATTCCGATTTTTTATCGTTAAGCCTACAGTGCAGGCAAAAGGTTTTCGCGGTGGCTCGCTCGTGGGATTTCTAGGGTTGTGACGTCAAATTGCCTTGATATGACTGAAGCATGGAATAAGTGAACAGTGTGTTAGTTATTTCATGGTTTTGTTCAATAAACGATATATTCACAGGTTTTTTAGGCATCTGATTGGCCGAGAGCTCCAAGCCACGTGCTAATACATGTAAACCAGGAATGTCTCGCAAAATATGTCAACATGTTGATTGTTTATGTCTAGCACGGGAAATGACGTACTGAAGAGAACTAGGAACGTTAGCACAGGATGTCAACACTTTGCAAGTGCTTATTGTTTGAGTCGCGCCGCATTATAAGCATATCAAAGTATGTCTTTTCCCTCTCCTGGCGACGTTGTACATTTGGTTTTCAACATCAAGTTTTAGTTTGACCACTATTTCCTGAGTGTGTTTAATGCATTAACTACTTTATCTTCGCGCTTTGCCCACGCTGGAAAACATTTTATTTCGCTTACTATTGTATATATGATAGGCTGTATTGCTGCAAAAAGTCAACACGCATGACCATCAACGATCATGCCAATGTTTGAAGACGTCGAACGATAGTGATAGTACTCTCTATATGCATGTGATATATAACTATACAGTAAAACCTCTCTATTACGACCACTAAATTATGTTAATTAATAGGTGTTTACGATAGGTGATCGCTCAAAGCAAGGTGACAGTAAAACAGAAAGCTCCTACAGGAGCTTTCTGTTTTGCTGTCACCTTGTTATAAGCTGTCACCTGTCTTTTAAACTCGTATAAGCCTTGGTTTTATTGGTCGTAATAGCGGGCATTGACTGTATATACAAATACATTTCTTACATTGTTTCGTGTAAATGAAATATATTTGGTATATGAAAAGGTATGTGGCTGGTCGAAATTAATAGATCGTAGCTATAATTTATTTATGTATAATGTGATTATATGTGTATGTATGATGGAGAGTTTTGAATGATTTCATTTGTGTATGATTTATTAACTAAAAGACAATGCTATTTTGTTTTTATATTGTTTATGAAGTGGTTTGGGGCCTGTATTTGGTATTTTAGTCTTCTCTAATCAGATATTCAGCGTTTTCTCTTTCTCTTGTTGGTATTATTGCCAGAGTTATACGAACGTATATCTTATTTGCGTTGACAATTGAGAATCATTTATAAAGATATTTGGTGCTGCTTTTACAATAGTCTTGTTTATACCAACAATACTGAGCCAGATAAGTGTACTTCCGAAGGGAGAGCTGGCTAGAACTTGCGATGTTTGAATTGTCGTATGCTGGTTTTCTCAAATTAACATATTAGACATTTCACAGAAAAAAAACCTTAATGACGAGTGGCAAATAGCTTGAATCCAGATCAGACGCCGCGCAACGCACTTAGTTTGTGTCTCCCATTTGTTGTCGTTGTAGAGAGGGAGCGCTGTAGTCCTTGCCCCTAGTGTATGACCCCACAAAGGGTCATTTAACCCAATCACTGCCGGGGCGGCATCTCATTTGAACAAAATTCGTCTGCTTTTATTTCACAGTTTTGAATTTTAGGAAATTGACAAAAGTAAAACCCTAATCTGATGAGCATACACCTATTTGTAAATAACCATTATGCTCGGGGTAAGGCCGTGAAGGGTTCACTGTGATCAAGGATTGACGGTAAAAAATAATAACTTTCTTTTAAAACATGACGTACACGAAGATATTGCTTTGGTGAAAATGTACATTCAGGCGCGTTAAGGCCTGAATGTAATATTTAACCTTTTTCTTCATTCACCGATTTGTGTCTAGCGTAGACTACCATAAAATGGGCATGTAAACAATGAAGACTGTAAACAGACGCCGACTAATGCGGCGTCTGATCAGAGTATACACTGTTTACTGATAGAAATACAATGTAAAATAAACGAAACTGAAAATTTAGACCAGACAACGTTAGAACAAAAGTGGACTAATCCAATTTTTAAGCATGGAAGGAAATTGGCATAAATTGGTTAACTTTGTTAATTTAAGAAACCACCTTTCGGCTCTAAATGACCATTTTGTGTCGAGGGCCGTAAAACACCATTTATTAATTCATTCGTAAAGTAACCACTTGTGTGTAGGATTTCTTAAAGGCCTTCTATGAGGTGTCGTTTAAAGGTTTATATACGATGATTAGAATTTCGACTCTTTCCTCCCTGAAACTTAATTGGACAATTCCAGTTTCCATTTTAGTCTAGTCCATTTCTGACTTTTATGGGTTGTATTTGTCAATGTTAGGCATAAGGACAAACAGCGAAGACCCTGATCAGAGTGCTCCTCTCGGAGCCCTCTGATCTTGGTCTTCACTGTTTGCATAGGACTAGTCTACTATTCACATGTATATTGTTTGAAAAGGACGCCTATATGCGGGACTAGGGTTCAAATGGTTAAGCAGAATATACCCGTATTCCGCTTCTATATAAATTTAAAAAAAAGCCCATGATTTAAGGTTAACATGTAGCTTAGCTATACATGTGTTTGACTTTTGAATACGAGTACGTATGTTACAATCAAGACTATACCGCTTTTTATTGTAGTTCTCTACATTTAGCGTGCACACCACCAATTTAAGTTGCAAATCCTTACCTCTTCTGTCGATAACAGCTCAGAAACCCAAAATCTTGCTCGTTCATAAGTTGTGCGCTCAGTCAGGTCAAAACAAATAATGGCCGCCCTCGCCTTCCGGTAATATAACCTTGACATTGTAGCATAACGCTCACTTCCTGCAGTGTCCTATTAAATGAACAAATTCTAGTTCATGTGCGTATTTAATGCAAATATATTGTACATACGTATAGTTTGGGCCAACTCCTTTGAAGAAAAGACGCCGATAAGAGAGCAATATATAGAACCATTGGAATGAAAGGGACAAACATTTATTGCCAAATCTCACTTAGGGCGAAGAAGGTGCACATACAACGTTCCCTACCTACAACGGCCCTCTGAACAACGATTCCCTCCTTCCAACGACCCTTGCCATAGTTCCCAAAACAGGAAAATTACGTCTAACGCTTTAACTGCTTCAATATCGCTTGCTGTTTTTTCCAAAGTTACATATAAGTGAATATTTCGATAGAATAAATAAAATTACGAGTGACAAACAGCTTGAATCCAGATCGAACGCCGCGTAACGCGGCGTCTGATCTGGATTCAAGCAATTTGCAAAAGTAAATCCAGCCTTACTTTTTCCTCCATATAACGATTCCCGCCGAACAGCACACACAATATGTGGTCCCCTTTGAATGTCGTTGTAGAGAGGGGGCACTGTAATATGTAAATTTGAAACAATAGAATTGCAAAAAGTATGTAGCTCAATTAACGTTCATTTTTAATTTCAGAATATTGTAATACGTTGTATAGACTGACATGTCCGTCATCCGGGAACTGTAACATTAACTTACCCAGCAAGCTAAGACCACCTCCATGTTGCCAATATTATGTTTCTTTGCTGTGTAAGATCCAGCGACAGTCTACAAAGATAGAATTACATTTATAGGCAAACTGTGTTAACTCACTGAGTCCTAGTAACGCTTATATGCGTCCTTTACCAAATGTGTACCTAGTAAGGTTACACTGGTCTAATGCAAACAGTGAAGTCCCTGATTAGAGGGCTCCTTCAGGAGCCCTCTAATCAGGAACTTCACTGTTTTTCATTTTGCAATATATTATTAAAAACAACCCTAAATAGTCTAAAATGAACCAGAATTTATTGTAAACTGGAGTTACCCATTGGAAGTTTCAGGGGATAATGAGTTAAGCGACCATGTTAAGTGAAATACCATGCCCGTCAGGCAAGATGAAACAATTCAGGAGCTCTCAACATTATGTTCATTCTGTTTGCATTTAGCAGTCGCCTGTCGTTGACTTCATATATGCTTAATACTGGTGTAACTTTAAAACATTATCAGTGACGTTCATTGAAGCATAGACTTATTTTCATTTAAACGTATAGCAAGTAAGAATTTAATATATGTTCGCTATTTATTGGACAGGGCATTCGTTACATTCAATGTGTTGTTTCGCATAATATAACATACCATTCTGGCATTACTTTGTGATACTACAGATCGGTAGAACCGGTATAACACACGCAGCGGGTTTCCTGCAAATCGTTATAAGCTGGTTTACTGTAATATTCTAGTTAAACTCTTTCACTGCCAACGGCGCCATACGGCAATGTTGGAAACAGTTGAGTCATGCTCTGCCGACACGTAACGCCACATCTGATCAAGATACAAACTGTTTGACACGCATATCGACATTTTTTAAAGTCAAAAGACTCAAAACAGCTCTTAAACTGATTTTAAAAACATTTTACTGACGACAGTACCGATGTAGGCGATAAATTGGCGGTGAGAGGGTGAAAGCAGACGATAAACATTGGCAGCGAAAGAGTTATTTTTTCACTGTGTACGACTATATTGATATTTGAAAACGTTTTGATCTAACTCAGACACCGGTCGACTCGGCAACTGATCAGGAGTGAATCTATTTGACACTGTTTCAATGTTTCTTCGTTTATAATTCCTCAAGTTTAAATTGATACATTAAATACAGACGATGGCATAGCAGTACAGTAGTTCAATACATCCTTAACCCCTTCCCTTATAGAAGCGACTTTTAGCGCATTCATTTTATTCATCCGCCAAAGAAAATAGTTCCATTTTATACTGTCATGAACATGTACCATAAGAAATATTTTCGATATCCTAGCAGATAGTTACTTAAAGCAGGCTGGAAGTAAAGCAGAATGCGCCCTAGGGCGCATTCTGCTTTACTTTCAACCTGCTTTAATAGTGCACATATCTTAACTACTAGAAACAGGTTATGTGGTAATGGGTTAAAGTGTAACATGCTTGGCGCGTGCACTTGTCAATTGTTGCCCTATCCTGATATGGCAAGCATCTAACAACTTTATAATATATGACATAAATGCATTTATTGGGAAATAATAAAATATCAGTAAAGTTAGCGCAGCGGTCTCGTGCTGCCCGAGGATCATACTTATCTCAAGTAGGAAAGTGTACGATTATATATTCGATGTTACCTTGCTTACTTATTTACCATTAATAACTATTCTGTTCTAAAAAAAAAAGAACAAGTCGGCAAAATCGGACAATAGAAAATGGTATTGTTGTTTTGCTAAACAAGGATACTCGGCGATATAACCAAAGTGTTGATAGTCTTATACAACTTTAATTTATTAAAGCCGCATTGTGGTTTTGAGAAACCTGCATAAAACGGCTGTTTGGGGTCCCATTTGAACTACGTGGGACGTGATTCTTTCACAAAACCGGCTTTATCTAAGAAATTCGCTTATAATTTCTTTTGTGCGGCACAATTTAAAAAGCCTCCCTTGTGAATGGAAAGAAGGACAATTCTGTAAATACAGGGCTCCAGATAACGGTAGTATTTCGAAAACTAAAATCTTTATTTCTGCTTTTAAACCCAATGGTGTCATACTCATTAAAATTGTCTCGAAGAGACGGTTTAATCAGTAGTAACACAATAGCATTCTGTGCTGAAATGAGTGAGAAAATGTTGGATTAGTTCACGTTACTCCCGCTTATCTGGAGCGCTGAAAATGAAGCGGTTAACCCTTATTCTGCTGCACAGACGTCTGCTTTGACATTGTCGTCTGCAAAACTTGTTCAGTTTAGATTTATGCTTTGTTTTATTTAAACAAACCTTAAGATGAGTTTCAAACAGTTTGTAAACTCCGTAAAGTTACGACCAGTAGGCACAGGGTTAAACACTATGAGATCCAGTCACAACGTGTAAAAAATATTCGCGGTGGCACTGGGGGCCAAGGAAGTATCACGAAGACCCGTTTCGCACAGAAGTCCCGTATATGTTTCGCACCTACAATCCATGTAAACACACCCATTTGTGTACTATTTTACTTGTGTTTATAGACACACATATCAATTGAATGATTTATTTGCAAATTACAGTGAGTGGGTGAGCGTGTAAAACAATACGGAGAATTTATACCAAGCTTGCTGAAAATGACTGTTTCAGCCTTGTCCGCTCTCTAACTCAAACACTTCTTTTTGGATCTTCACCAAACTTGCTACAAAATGTTTATTAGTATAGAATCTAGGTCAGGTTCAATAACTAGCAAAATCGCATAAGGCATGTCTGAGTTATTGTCCTTGATTAATTAAAAAATGACTGTTTCAGCATTTTCTGCTCTCTAACACAAACGCTTTTTATTGGATATTCACCAAACTTGCTGACAATGTGTATTGGTATTAATTCTAGGTCAAGAAAAAAATCGAATATAGTTGAATAAAATCCTTCAAGAGGTAAAGGAGAAATGGAGTGGTCATTTATTACTTAACTTATTACCAACACGGCTAAGATAAAGCACATGCAACCATTGACCAAATATTTGGCTAAAATAGAATAAAAACTGGTTCTTTTACAGAGTGGACAGGGCAAAAATAAGGATAAAATAGCAAAATTTTAAAAATTGAAGAACTATAACTCCAACATGCCTTCGGCGATTTGGGTATTTATAGAACTGGACCAAGATTTTATACAAATATTATTTTCAGCAAATTTGGTGAAGATCTAATTAAAACTGTTTGAGTCAGAAAGCTGACAAGCCTGAAGTAGTCAATTTTTGGTCTTTCAAGGGCAATAACTCCAACATGCCTTTTGCGATTTTGGTAGTCAAGATGATTGACCTAGATTTTATATTAATAAACATTTTCAACAAGTTTGGTGAATATCTGATAAAAATTGTATGTGTTAGAAAGCAAAAAATGCTGAAACATTCATTTTTAATACTTAAAGGGCAAAAACTCAGACATGCCTTTTGCGATTTTAGTAGTATTGATAGCAAAGCTTGATTTTATATAAATAAACATTTTCAGCAAGTTTGGTGAAAATCAATAAAAAAAAGTATTTGTGTTAGAGAGCGAAAAATGGTGAAATAGTCCTTTTTAATACATAAAGGGCAATAACCCAGATAATCCTCATGGGATTTTAGTAATAATCACACTAGACCTAGATTTTATATAAATAAAGAATATCAGCAAGTTTGGTGAAGATCCGATGAAAACTTTTTGTGTTAGAGAGCAAAAACAGCTGAAACAGTCATTTTAATCATTAAAAGGGCTATTACTCCGACGTGCCTAATGCGATTTTAGTAGGATTCAAACTTAAGCTTGATTTTATATTAATGAAAACTTTCAGCAAGTTTGGTGAAAATTCAAAAAAAAAGTATTTGTGTTAGATAGCAAAACTTGCTGAAAACAGTGATTTTTAATACATAAAGGGCAAAAGCTCAGATATGCCACATGCGATTTTTGTAATAATCAAACTAGACCTAAATTTTATATAATTAAACATTTTCAGCAAGTTTAGTGAATATCCGATACAACTGTATATGTTAGAGTGCAAAAATGACTGAAACAGTCATTTTTTATTAATAAACATATAACTCATATGTATGCAGTAAACCACTCTTATACAGTCCATTCCCTGATCAATCGGATACGGCAGCAGCGCCTAGCTAAGACACACATTGCACAAATACAGAAACTAGACCTTGATTTTATATCAATAAACATTCAGCAAGTTTGGTGAAGATCCAATAAAACGTATTTGTGTTAGAGAGCAAACTTGCTGAAAACAGTCATTTTAATACATAAAGGGCAAAAACTCAGATATGCCACATGCGATTTTAGTAATAATCAAAGTAGACCTAAATTTTATATGAATAAATATTTGCAGCATGTTTGGTGAATATCCGATAAAAACTGTTTGTTTTAGAGTGCAAAAATGAATGAAACAGTCATTTTTTATTAATTAACAGGCAATAACTCAAAAAAACATTATGCGATTTTAGTGGTAATCAAACTAAACCTTGATTTTATATCAATAAACATTTTCAGCAAGTTTGTGGAAGATCGGATAAAAAATATTCGAGTTAGAGAGCGGACTAAAAAGTGTGATACTCCTAACTGACTGGTGGATGGACGGGCGGAGGTAGATACGGTTGCACAGTGTGAATTGATTCCGGTCGTATCACGTGATACTAAGCCGTGTGGTAATGTTTATGTCAGGCGTTCTATTTTCGGTTTGTTATGATTTTAAATCGCCCTTTTTTGGTGATTTAGGTCCGTCTTCATCATTTCATAGATCAGTTTGGCCCATAAGAATGTTCAAACATTATTATTAACCGTTATTGTATTTCAGACATTAAGAAAATGTCTGAAAACACAATGGGACTTAAAAAATGTTGTTTGGTGAATCTGGTGGCTTATATTTTGTCAAATATATCCTTTATCATTCAAATATAAGAAAAGTTGTGAATAAAAAATTTCAATGCTCCCTGATACAAAAACCTCGGAAAAATGTTTCTTTCCCTGAAATTTAGAATAAGATAATTATTATTTTCCATAAAAAATGATTTTACCAGTTATTTTGCTAAAGTTTCGGATGGTAGGAGTGGAAGTGCCATAAACATTTCAACAAAGAAAATCAGAAAGTCTTGTTATAGGCATTTACCGCCTGGCATGGCGGAGCTAATCCTTTGGCAAAATAAACTAATTGACATTTGATTATACAATGTATTAGTTATAGGTAAAGTTCCGTAGTGAATCAGGTTTTGTTTTCGATACTTTCAACATTAAGAAACACGCGTGCAGCCATATTCACGTGAAAAAGGGTATGCACAGTGCTCCCTCTCTACAACACCACCCAATTGGAGACAAAGATTGCGTGTGTTATTCAAAGGGATGTGTAATAGGGAGGGAAAATTCAGACTTGACTTACATTGCTAAAAACGCTTGAATCCGGATTCAACCTGCTTTAAGTAAACGCGCTTGAAAAATAGAAACTTCGGAAATCTTAGGTTGTTTTTATGATCAAGTTATGGCAGCCCCAAATTTAGCTGAATTTCAGGAACATACAACTCCAGTAAAACCTCTCTATTACGACCACTAAAAAGAAGACTAATTGAGTGTATAAAGGACGGGTGACAGCTTAAAACAAGATGACAGTAAAACAGAAAGCTCATACAGGAGCTTTCTGTTTTACTGTCACATTGCTTTAAGCAGTCACCTGTTGTTAAAAAGTAACAATTAACACACTGTAGTGGTTGTAATAGAGAGGTTTTACTGTATATGGAAAAATATAAGGTGTGCAACCGGTTTGACTAAAACAAGAACCATACAATTGAGACTGGAGAAGCCGGTGTAACGAAGTATTTTGACCCCCATCGAAAAGTGACCCCCCGGTCAAAATTCGACGTCGTAGAATGACCTCCCATCGTCGAATTATGACCCCCCATCGTCGAATTATGACCCCCTCTGTCGAAATATGACCCCCCTTTAAAAAATCCTTGATATTTTCTTTAAAGTCAGTTTTGCATATGTTAAAGTTGTTTTAAACCTAACTAAGTTTTGAGTGAATAAATTATATTGATTGAATTATAAGTGTGTCCGCCTATCAATGGACAACCTTATGGGTATCGAACCCAGAACCGTTTACCCTTTTACAAGCTACCAATTACTCTTGTTCGATTATTGATTTAATTTCGACGTAGCAGGCTGAGTAAACCCCAATCACACATGCACCACGTCTCAGAGAAAGCGTATGATCAGAATTTACAATACGCTCGTATTGACATTCATTCCAAGAAATCTTCCTATCTTGCCGCGATTTCTTTAGTTTAACCAACTACCCCACAGCCTTTTTCTAGCTTTAAAGACAGATGACCACTTAGAGCAGGTTAAACGTAAAGAAGATTGCGCATTCTGCTTTACTTCAGCCTGCTTTAAGGTACACTTTGCTAGGATATAGAAAATATTTCCTTATGGTATATATCCATGACTGTATAAACTTGATCTTTTATCTCCAGTAGAGGAATAAAAAGATCAAAGGCGTAAAATTCGTATTTATTATTATCATAGAGGATGTTTAGATTTGTCGGAACTTATCCCTTTTGTCAAGAAATAAGAAGAATGCAGGTCGGTTGTTTTGAGTGGGCTTTTTTGTCTTTTGCCAACACTTGCTATGTTGTGCGTTTATAGTTCACCATGTTAAGTGTAAAGTTAATTGCATTTACTAAACAAACAAGTAAACAAACAAACAAGCAAACAAAAAGCGATCAAAATCGGAAGCTGTGTTATGTTGCCTCATTGCACATCACACCATTCAGTGTCGTAGAAAGACTCTGGTCATTATTCTAGGTCGTATTTTGACACCTCGGCCATTATTCGATATCATAGTTTGACTTGCCGGTCATTATTCGATGTCGTAGAATGACCCCCGGTCATTATTCGATGTCATAGAATGACCCCCGGTCATTATTCGATGTCGTAGAATGACTCCCCGGTCATTATTCGATGTCGTAGAATGACTCCCCGGTCATTATTCGATGTCGTAGAATGACCCCCTGATATCATTCTATTTCATAGAATGCCACCCCTGCCCCGATATGGTAATTACCGTATTTGATGTCAAACAGAAGACCCCTTGTCATTTTTCAATGTCGTAGAATAACCCCGCCATGGTTGCGATCAGCTCCCTGAGGGTAAATTCCTATCATATTGCTAATTACCTAAATCATTGGATGCTTCTATGTTGTATTATATACTGTCAATAATCTAATCAATTTTCATAGTCACATGCCGCAATGTTTCTGTTGCGACACATTGTTAGATGACGAATGTCATTGGAACCGATGTAAATATTACATATACATGTTCTGTAAAAGGGGGATACATATTTGCACTCGTTCACGTAACGTTTATTGGTATGGAGTACCACTGATAGACTGTAAACTACGTTCAATAAAGTGTCACATATCTTCAAGAATAGAAACAGGCTAAAGAGTAAAGGGTTAAATAATCAGGTCTGACATAATGCATCTAACAGACAATGTATTTGAAACTTTAATGATGTTATGTGCAACAGTAACATTTATACATTTTGTCTTGGTAACTAGCAGTAATTCAATTAACCCTTTACCTTATAGAAGCGCCTTTTAGCGCATTCCATTTAATCCTCCGCGGAAGAAAATAGTTCCAATCTATACAGTCACAAATATGTATTAGAAGGAATATTTTCTAAATTTCTAGAAGATGGTAGCTTAAAGCAGGCTGAAAGAAAAGCAGAATGCGCCATATGGCGCATTCTGCTTTACTTTCAACCTGCTTTAAGTAGTCACCTATCTTCAAAACTAGAAACAGGCTATGGGGTAATGGGTTAAGAAGTATACTGGCAAAAAAGACATGCCATTTCATATAACAGGTTTAATATGTAGAAAGCACTTCAAAGAGCTTTGTAAAAAAACTTTTGGTCTGTATTTACCCTTTGCTCCATAGGCAAGCTTGCAAATTAGCTACGTTAACTGTGTTTAAGGCAGGAAAATGCATACAGCAATATGAATTTTATGTAGAAAGCTCATGTATGCTTTCTGCTTTACACTCATTTTGTTGTTAGCTGACGCCTGTAATTAAAACTATTATTGGATTTTATTAGTGTATCTTAATCTAATTTGCAGATGTAGGTGCAGGCGGCCTGAGGCGCTACTGTGGAGGAAAGGGTTAAGGGCTCATTTGCTTACAAAAGTACACTTCCTTACCCAGTGGGCACTATAAAAAGGCTGTGACTTTTCAAACTGTAAACTTGCATCCATGTATTCTTAAGTTTAGAATCTTTGATTATTTAGTTGACAAAGAACTTGTTAATGATAACCTATCAGTTATATATGATATGCTTATTAGTTATTTTTCAGTAATGTTTTTGACTGTTATCAAAATGTAATGTGTGATGTAATGCATTACTTTGCCAACTTACTTGTAATTTAATACATTACAAATGTAAACGTAATAATAATTGTAATATAATACACTCTTTAGCAATGTGATTGGTGACACTTGTAATGTAATGTATAACTTGCTCAAGTAATTCACAACATGCCTGTTCCCGCCCCACCGGCCTGCATACTCCATGACTGAATTACTACCTTAACTTATTTTTAAATAAACTGTCCACGAATCATACCACATACCCGCAGCCACCTTGTTTCCCTACCATCAGTATCCATCAGATAGGCACAAGGTTAACGTAACCCATCGGGAACAGCATTTAGTATACTGTACGTTTCCATGGCGCGCTTATCATAAGTCTGAATTTTGACTTGTTTATCATCTAAATTTTATATATCTTTTAACTTATTCACACCTGAAACTTCAAGTGGACAATGCACTTTTTTTCTAGTTATGTCAAGTCAACTTTTGACCAGCAAGAGTTCTTTTATACAACATATTTCAAAACTGACATATATTGCAAACATATCAGAGAGCTCCTTTGGGATTAGTCTGATCTGGGTCTACACGGTTTACAAAGGACAAGTGTACTATTGCTAGGTAGACTTTTGTAAATGACTAATATACTCGTCGCAAGGGTCCAATGGGTTAAACTGTGTCTGTTAATTGCTAAAGAGGGGTGGGTCATTTTTCGATGGGGGTCGATATATTTCAGGAGGGGTCAAAACACTTCATGAGGGGAGTCATAGTACTATGACCGGGGGGTCAAATTTCGACGTCGAATTATGACCGGGGGGTCATTGTACGATATCGAAAAATGACCGGGGGTCATTATACGTCGTCGAATTTTGACCGGGGGGTCATTTTTCGATGGGGGTCAAAATACTTCGTTACACCGGCATACTTTCCCATTTAAGCGAAAACGAAACTCAAATGAATTGCATAAAACGTAGATTATAACAATTTGTTTACAATGTTCTAACCTTTTATTATCATCTGAGTGGCAAACAATTTAGATCATGATCAGATGTCAGGTTAACCGGCGTCTGGTCAGGCTCCAAACTGTTTTCACTGCAATTAATAGTTTAAGCGTAATCGCGTTTATTGGGAAAGAATAACGTCTTCACTGTAGTTACATTTACCAATCGGATGTTTGAGAACGACTTAAGACTCAGCTCAAAAGCTTTATAATCTTGGTCCCCGGTTTCAGAGATTGCTGTGCGCAGTGTGTTTTACGGCAATATATCACAACTGTGCACACATTTTAGCGTTTAGTGTTACCTTTTCGTCGGTATTTAAATAGGGACGTTCATTGAACGAATCAAATAATTTCCTTGAAAGCAATTTAGCCAATAAGGAAGGAAATGCCATACATGTAATCGATATATTGCAACACATGTCGTCTGTATCAATATTCTAAGTGGATTTAACCCATTTATGCCCGGATAATGCAATGAACTCTCATTACGTGTGCACTGGACGAATTCCTCATAGAAAGACAGACAGATAAATAGTTTATTAAAGTGGCATATGTAAATAGTTACAATAATTACATAGGTTATAAACATTTAACTGTAACATCCATCCGCATCGCGCCTTACATGACACTATACAATGTACACAATAAAATATTCACAAACATGCAATTAGAAATAAAATATTAAGAAACAAAATACTTTATTTAAGACCTTGAAATCTACTATAAAGCAATTATTAGATATTCTTAAATATAAAATTCACATTTAGATTCAGATTCATAGATTTACAAGGGTGATTCAAAGACATCGCAGTGTTTGTCGATAAAGCAGATCTTTTTATATGAATACCAAACAGTATAGAGCCAAATGAGGCGCTGCGTAACGCGTCGTCAGGGGACAATTCAAAACTGGTTTATACAGTACTCTCTAAAACGACACCCAATTGGAGACAAAAATATGTGCGTTATTCGTAGGAAGTCGCTATGGGGAGTGAAATAGGTTAACATTTGCAAACAATTTGAATCTAGATCGGACGCCGCGTATGAATTTCCATTGCAATCATTTTGGAGCCATTGCAGATCAGACTCCAAACTGATTGCCACTAATATAAAACAAATCGCCAGAATTTTTAAAACTGATTGCCATTCAAATAAAAGGAAACATCAGAGATTTCCAGAAATTGCAATATGTCCCTTTCAACTGAACTCCGTTTAAACAGAGAAACTTACATCTTCTCAACTATTATACACGTGCTTTAACTCTTTGAACCCTAGTCACGCATATATGCGTCATTTGCAAACAGCCTACCTGTGAGGACTACCATTTTGTCCTATGCAAACAGAGTAGACCCTTATCAGGGTCTACACTGTTTGTCATTTTGACATATATTGTAAAAATCAACGTTAAAATGTCAAAAATGGACTACACTTAATTGAAAACTAGAATTGTCCATTTAAGGTTTGAGGGAGGAAAGAGTTAAAGTGCGATTGTTTGCTCAATACAGGCGGGACGACAGTTTCAAGAGCACAGTTGACATCTTTGAGCGACTGCACTTTGAATCATGGTTCGGTCTATGGTAACTATAGGCCAAAATATGAAATACCCTATGTTTCCTAATACGTGCCAATCCTTTTGTTTTACACATACATGTACATTTGTACAATAATACAGTTTAGTTTCGGATGGAGTATTTGATATAATTATATTCAAATATATATAAAATGTGTAAAACTTTTATTGTGCAGAGCCCTGGAGTTATAAATAAGACCCCCATAAATTTCTATACACATTGTTGATTTTATCGGTAGGTCGCATTACTTAAATTACTTTAAAAACCTAAACTGATATCGTGTTGATCATTATTGGTATACGAAAACGGCAAAAAGTTGCTTATAGAATATACATGATATATAGTGCAGAATATGTAATTCATTCCAGTTTAAACGTAAATGAAACGCAAACGCAAAACACTAAAATGTAGAAAAGGACTATTTTTTGAAAATTCTGAAAACAGTTTGGAGCCGGATCAGACGCCGGGTACCCGACGTCTGATCAGGCTGCACTGGAAATACTAGTTTTAGTGTAAACGCGTTTATTGGGCAAGAATAACGTTTTCTCCACTGTTTGATTTGAAGTAAACGAAGTTTTGAAATGTGTTGTCTTCATGTCGAGTGTGACAATGGTTAATTAACTAGCAGATCATACCTGCAAAGAAGCTGCTTTATAACAGATCTAGAGCAAATTTCATTTACATGTATATAGATATGTGCTGAATCTTTTTAACAATCCATTTTAAAAACTCTTAAATGAGCTTTCTAAATAAAAAGGTGGAAAGTAACTGCTTTTACAAGCTGCGTGAAAAACGATTGTCACAGGCGCCGCAAAAATGACCGACATTTTCCAATACCTTTTTCGAAAAAATAAAAATAAAATTAGAGTCGGATTGAAAATATAGGGTCGGTCGAGTTGCGGAAACATAGGTATTTCTTTATTGGTTACTATCGTTCCAACTGAACACCGATTGGTTCATCGAAAGTGCTTGAGGAGTGGTATTAGCCTAAGTATGAACTAATAACATCCTGTTATGTCTAAACAATACTTATCGACGGTATACAAGCGGACGCGTGTCCAGTATGTCACATGTTTGGTGTCAGTAAAGGGAATGGCAGTCAGATAAATCTTTAATATATCCTAGAAGATGGTAGCTTAAAACAGGATGAAAGAAAAGCAGAATGCGCCTTAAGGTGCATTCTGCTTTCCTTTTAACCTGCTTTATGTGGTCATATGTCTTCAAAACTAGAAACGGGCTATTGGGTGAAGGTTTATGTAGGGGACATTTCAGAATAAGGGAAATATATACATGTATTGTGTCATTTCAAAGAAACTGTCATTTTTCTACCTTTTATTGCAAATTGTTTTGTTTTGTTTCTTTTAAACGGGAAAGAAAATTAGAATTTCTATGAAGAAATATCACTGAGGCTTATTTATTTGTGTGTTTGCTCATGTTTTCATGTACGTTTACCCTTGTAACGGTTATTGGGTGTTGACTACAGTGTTCCCTCTTTATACAACGGCCCTCCGAATGTTTAACAATTCCCTCCTAACAACAATGCTTTCCGCTGTTCCCCAAACAAGACAATAATGTCTGACGCTTGCACTGCTGCAATATTTTCTGCTTAAAGTTATCGTTATGGCTATATAAATTTGAACAATTTTCTAAAGCAGAGTAATAAATTAAAGGCATAAAACGCGTATCTATGGAGTAATGGGCGAAAAACAGATTTGTAACTATTTGTCTATTACTGAACTCTGTTCATTCTTCCTCTTCCGTGTAATCAATCAACCTTACTCAGCATTCTATATTTCGGAGAAAATTTATTATATCCACATTCTTCTAAGTTTTTTTATGAATGTGAATAATTATTTTGATGCACGTGTTTCTCGTGTCAAAATTTATAATTTTGACATATTATCGTGTCACGATAACTCGAGCATGCGTAGGTCAATGACCCCGAACATTTGGAATGGACGGTTCCAGATTCAAATCAAGACTATGCTATTTTTGTTTAAGGTTGTGTTTTACAATGTACATGGAATTGTAAAGCGATCAGCGGTGGATACACTTAGTGAGAGAACTTCTATAGGGCATTCACTGTTGTCCTTTTGCAATGCATTGAAAAACATAACCATTAGTAGTAAAACATAGAAAATACTTATTTAAAACTTGTATGTGTATGCCAACGTACGACTTAGTTAGGGCCATATAGTTTTTGAACTGTCTGTTTTTTCGTCCCCCGTCCGCCTGTTTGTCTGTACAAAACTTTAACATTGGACATAACTTTGGAACTACATGTGATAAAGACTTCATACTTTGTATGTGTATTAAACTCGATGAGCTCTTGAGCTTACTACAACTTCGGTCATGTTTGACAAAAGTCAAGGTAATGTAGAGGTAAGATAATTTAACAGTGGCCATAACTTTGAAAATGCATGTTATAGAGACTTCATAGTTGGTATTTGTACTCGACACATGAAGCTCTTGACCTCGGTACAACTTGGGTCATGTTAAATAAGGTCAAGGTCATTCAGAAGCCTGTTAGGGATAATTTAACATTGACCATTACTCTTGAACTATATGTGATACATGTAGTGACTTCATATTTGGCATGTGCATGTACTAAACACAGCATATTCTTGAGGTTATTAAAGTTTAGTCATGTCCGACAAATGTCAAGGTCATTTAGAGGTCAGGGTCGAAGTTTGCAAGGTCAATAATTAACTCGAGACATCTGATTTGAATATAGACGTTTTGACCATGATAGGTGTACGAGTGTTTGTAAAGAATGCCTAGAGCTTTATTTGCGTCACTACGGTTCAATGGGTGAAAACTCGAACATGCATGTGTTTCAACGTAAATTTTTGCGTTAATAACATTTAAACGTTGATACAAGTATATAAACGACTTAACAGATTACCCATAAGTAACGCCTTTAACGCCTTAGATTTATTTCTCACATGAAGAAAGCAGTTGAACTCCAGAAAGTGATGATTTGCACCATAAGAAATACATAACATCTTAAAGATATGTAAATGTCACTGTAAACGTAAATGGAAATTTGAAACATGTACATGTACGGCGTACAGTGGAGAATCTGTTATTCTTTCCCGTTTAAACGCAAACGTACGCAAACGCAAAGCACTAAAACGTAGAAAAGTACAACTTTTGGACAATTCTGTCTGATCTGGCTCTGAACTGTTTGCACTGCAAATAATAGTTTTAGCGTAAACGCGTTTATTGGGAAAGAAAAAACGTTTTCTCCACTGTATGCTCTTACCCAAATCAGCACACTCGTCATGGTTCGACGGGGTTACATGTAGCATTGTATGGCTAATCCAAGGCTCCAGATAAAAGGGAGTAAACTGAACAAATCTAGAATTTTCTCATTCATTTCAGCACCATGGCGTTACTACTCATTAGAATCGTCTCAAAGAGACGATTCTAATGAGTAGTGACACCATAGGGTTTAATACAGAAATAAAGATTTTAGTTTTTTAAATACTCCCCGTATCTGGAGCCCTGTAAACAATCACTTGCCGAAATAACCCATGTATTTTACCACTTTTGTACATTATATATAGAAAGAAATAAACTCCCTTTAGGAGCTTTCTTTTTTGCTGTCACCTTGCTTTAATCTGTCACCTGTTTTTATATAAGCAATTATAATTCGTTTTAGTGGGCGTAAAGGTGAGGTTTTACTGTATATGCAGTTGACTAGTATAACATTACAGTGTCAATACCTGTACTCTTTGCAGTAAAAAACGAAACTGAAAACGAAACTAATCGCATCGTCAATTTTTTAAAAATAATGATAAAATAAAATTTTCAAAATGACTGTATAGTTAAAACCTTGACGATTTAGATTAAACTCAATGTCAAACATTTTAGTCAGAAATCGTGTTGTTCGGCGTCTGATCACGCTTCAAAATAGTTACACTAGACACGCTCTTTTGTCACTTTTCTTCATTACATCACTTAGAATTTTTGAAAACTTGAAACTTTATTAATTTTTTTTTTATAATTTTGAATTAAAAAGAGTTTACATTTGTGATTCGTTTGGTTTAATCTTTTACCCGCGAGAGCCTGTCTCTAGTTTTGAAGACAGATGACCATTTAAAGCAGGTTGAAAGTAAAGCAGAATGCGCATTAAGGCGCATTCTGCTTTAATTTCAACCTGTTTTAAGCTAACATCTGCTAGAATATAGATATTATTTCTAATAATAATGATTTCTTATGATACATCATAAATAGTGCCATTAAATCAGTTGAAGAATAAACTAAATGCGCTAAAATACGTATACATATATATGGAGTAACGGGTTAAACGGTGAAATAATGATACTTTATCCACACAGTATACATATAACACAGTTAGTATTGTATCAAGCGAACAGTCAATAGAAAAAAAACATCGATTACCTTAAAAACACAAATGTTTGCTTAATGCAAGATAAAAGTAAAAACAAAAAAATCATATTGGAGCTTTCTGTATTATTTTTATCTTGCATTAAGCAGTCTCCTGCTTTTTAGACATCTCAACTATCGCTTGATACAACACTGGGTTTCTAGTTAGTATTGATTGTGTTATATTGTTGCTAACCATGTATGATTTATGTACTTGTAGATATGTTGAGGGCCTCATGGAAGATTGATCTATATCAAATGAGCTCTGTCGTTTAATAAAGTCTTTATTATATTACAGCACTCCCTCTCTACAACGGCCCTCCCAACAACGACTCCCTCCTTACAACGACCCTTGTCGCTATTCCCCAAACAAGACATTTGTGTCCAACCTTTTCTTGGCTGCAATACCGTCTGCTTGAATTTGTCGTCTGCTATTTGTGTCAAAATTACACACTGGACATTTTGACATAAAAACCTTGATGTCGAGTGACCAACAGCTTGAATCCAGATCAGACACCGCGTTACGCGGCGTCTGATCTGGATTTAAGCTGTTTGCCAATGTAAGCCAATTTCCCTCCCTGTAACGAATCCCTCTGAACAACGCACATAATTTGTTGTCTCCCATTGGATGTCGTTGCAGACAGGGAGCGCTGTATTATCATTATTTGCATGTACTCACCGCCTGGGTATTAGATGTGAAAGAGTCATGTATATATCTCTGGAGTAAGCAAGTCTTTCCTGTACTAGCACTTCCCAACAACACAACTTTACAGTCCACTTTTGACATGACAAATTTGTCACCGAGTTCACTTAAAGAGGTTTATAACAAACATCAGGAAAGTATAGATATTTATCCCGTCATTGTTGAGTATTGACTGGTATTATCAATGTTAAACTATGTTAATGCAGTGTACGTGAATAATCTCCTTCCGTCTTCTATAAATATCACTTTTCACGTTGTATTGAACAGTAGAACAAGTCTATTACGATCAAAGGGAAGAGAACTAATTGGTGGTATTTAAGTCACGCGAAAGCTTAAAAACAAGATGAAAGTTAAACAGAAAGCTCCTGAATGAGCTTTCTGCTTTACTTTCATCTTGTTTTAAG
The DNA here is from genome assembly GCA_922989275.2 of Gari tellinella. NCBI lineage: Eukaryota > Metazoa > Mollusca > Bivalvia > Cardiida > Psammobiidae > Gari > Gari tellinella. Next base: position 58,237,480 of record OV277866.1, read on the forward strand.
CAAACATCTGCCCGAAACACCGAAAAATTACCCCCATTAAGTGGCCGTATCAGAGATAAACCATCTATCTCAGGTTTTACTAGTTATTCGTTGATATCCTGGTTGTTGATAATAATGACAGTGCAGCTTTAACTTTGAAATACGATTACATTCAACTTTAACATTTCGGCGACAAAATAATCGTGAGGTTTTTTACCCTCTTACACACTTATTTTGTCGTCTGCTGCAAAATTGTTGTCTGCAAGATCATTTCAAAATTAGGTTTAAGAGAGTTTTAGTTAGAAAATATCTAAATAATAAGATTATATTTGAAACACGGGTATGTCACCTAAACCGAGCTTTAAATAAGGCAATTTCATGTTACGAAATATCGGATATTTCGAGTTAAGCGAGTTCGAAATATCGAAGACGACTATACGAATTATCGCGGTTAGGCTGTAATTATGCACTTTGTACAGTGGAGAAAACGTTATTCTTTCCCAATAAACGCGTTTACGCTAAAACTATTATTTGCAGTGCAAACAGTTTTGAGCCAGATCAGACTCCAAACTGTTTGCCACCAAGATAAACATGATTTATCAGAAATGTCCAAAAGTTGTACTTTTCTATGTTTTAGTGCTTTGCGTTTGCGTACGTTTGTGTTTAAACGGGAAAGAATAACAGATTCTCCACTGTATATGGGTCTATATTTCATTTCCATTATCGTTTGTTATCTTTATCTTGGCTTTCGTTTTTATTCAATACATGAAACTACACATGCATATCAATGGTATTTTACAGAGAATCCTCCCTAAATCGACCCTCAAGATTAAGTCCTAGTACATGTACCGGTAGTCTAGTTTAGTTTAAACATAGTTTATTCCATAAATTTACAGAGAAATGGGGTTTGGTCACAATTCGGCCCTACCCCTTGAAACATTCAGACAATTTATACAATGGCTCTAAGCATATATAACTACAGTGGAGAATCTGTTATTCTTTCCCGTTTAAACGCAAACGTATGCAAACGCAAAGCGCTAAAACGTAGAAAAGAACAACTTTTGGACAATTCTGATAATTCATGTTTGTCATGGTGGCAAACAGTTTGGAGCCTGATCAGACGCCGGGTTACCCGGCGTCTGATCTGGCTCCAAACTGTTTGCACTGCAAATAATAGTTTTAGCGTAAACGCGTTTATTGGGAAAGAATAACGTTTTCTCCACTGTAGCAATGGTATTTTACAGAGAAGCCTCCCTAAATCGACCCTCAAGATTAAGTCCTAGTACATGTACCGGTAGTCTAGTTTAGTTTAAACATATTTTATTCCATAAATTTACAGAGAAATGGGGTTTGGCCACAATTCGGCCCTTCCCCTTTAAACATTCAGACAATTTATACAATGGCTCTAAGCATATATAACTATGTACCGGTCTTTGCATGCTGGGTAAATATTTTTTCTACAACAATTGTCGTCTGCAACTGTGCTATAAACATGATTTTCTAAATTCATCATTTTAATACAGTGTCGGAGCATTACGCAGCTTCTGATCTGGATCCAAACTGCTCGCTACGGTAAATATGGTTACGCCGCTAACGAGCTAAGATGAAAAAGGAAAGTATCACGTATAGCCTGTTTCTAGTTTTGAAAATAGGTGACTACTTAAAGCAGATTGAAAGTAAAGCAGAATGCGCCCTAAGGCGCATTCTGCTTTACTTTCAGCCTGCTTTAAGCTATTACCTGCTAGAGTATGGAAAGTATTAAATATGACAAATATTCATTACGGTATAATTTGGAACTATTTTCTTCAGCGGATGAATAAAATGCATGTGCTAAAAGTCGCTTCTATAAGGGAAAGGGTTAAATTAAGAGAATTCTACATAAGCAACGTGTTCTGCATTAAGTATACCACCTTTAAACCAAGTCAATTCCTGATCCCAGAGTTCAATTATTATGTGCGTGACAATGCGTCTGATCAGGATCTAGTCTGTTTGACACACATTCGTGACGATGTTACTTTAGTCGTATAATCAAATTTTGAGAAGCAGACGACAATTGTTGATTGTGACGTCATGGCAGTTAAGGAGATAGTCGGATTAATTAACCCTTTCATTGCTAAGGTCAACGACACATACATTTGCTGCCAGTTTGGATCGTGTAATTCGTCGTCTGATCTAGATCAGACACTCATAATTATATACCAATGTTAATTGAGTCAAAAACGCATTTAATCAAAATTTATATAAAAACATAAAGCCAGACAAAAATGGAAGCAGGCGGTAATATTGCAGCGACTGTGCTAGACGGTTAATTACGCCACAATGGCAGCGAACGCGTTGACATCGAACATTGTACTTCCGTAATTTAGTTCCGTTTATCATTCTCAAATGATATGTATCAGTAGGTCTTTAAGTGTTAGGTTCTTTGTAAGCACTCACCGTGACCTCACTGGCATGATGATTCAACAATTGTCATCTGCTTTCATTTCTTAGATTTAAATTTTAAGGATTTTGACTTAAGAAATGTTGAAATTAGTGGCATGCAGTTTGGAACCTGATCAAACGCCGCGTACGCGACATTTGATCAGGATCTAAACTGTTTGCAACTTTTATAACTAATGTATTCGGGGTAAGGTAGTCCAGTGTGTTAGTGCAACACATTCATTCATGCATTTATTCATTCATCCATTCATTCATTCATTCATTTATCATTGACATCTTTATTTTCTCCATTATGGAGAGGTTTATTTTCAAAATTTTAAATACAGCTTAAAAGTGCACACCTGTTTATTGGCACAGACAACATAGTCCATCGCCTCTGTATAATCAAACAATAGGTTTAATCACATGCGTATCAATCCCTTCACTGTGTGCATATCGACTGCTTAACCCATTTATACACAGTGGATTCTTCCATGTTTATATATTGGAGTATTTCGTTTTTTATCAAAGGGATGCCTGGTCAAAACTTTCATTTTCATTTTGATTTATATTGAAATTCCTATCAGCAAACAGTGTAGACTCTGATCGGACGCCGCATAATGCGGCGTCTGATCAGAGTCTTCCTTGTTTGCCTATGTCCCATATATGGGAGCTTGGGCACAAATGGGTTAATTAATGATAAAATGTTATATAATAGAACGCTCTTAACCCTTGACTTTACTGAGTCATGAAAACATTTTGAATCCACATTGGCGTAGCTTCCTATTAGGCAAGTAGGCATGTGCCTACATTTTTTTCAGAAGTCCAGAATGCATCTAGAGACTATCTAGGAATAAAAATTTCCCGTCGGCGCATACCCGTGGAACCCCTAGCGTACACTTATTAATTGGTCTAGACACCCCGTTGGCACGCATGTACATTTGTACATGTAGCTGCCTTTATGCAAAACACATGCTACTGTGTACACACTATCCTCATACTTGCGACAATTCAAAAAGTAAAAGAAATGCAATAAAATAGGAATAGGACGGGGAGTCTAACTTAGAGATTAATGGAAGACAACCAGTCAACAAATATTGTACGACAATATTGACCTGACGTTGAACTTTATGCATGAATAGATTAAAGAGTGATGACACAGTATAAATCAATAATCGACAGCGTGCCGTACATTGTCGGGAATGTTCGATAAATTACGTAAATCGTGTTACATTTTTTATCTTATGTGGAGTAAAACTCCCACTCAGTTAAGCCAAAAAATACTAATATCGATTGCGCTAGTATATAATTGTATCTTCTAAAAAGCATCCTGTTTGGTTTAGATTTAGTTTTAAATCACGACAGATCCTCGATAGTCGTTATAGCGAATGATTTGTAATGGTGAGGTCCCGGGTTCGAATCCCGCATGAGGTAAATATTTATTTATTTGCATGTTCATATTTTATAAGTTATAAATTTTGTTTTACACATGAAATGCACGGATGACACGTTCTTCTCATTGTCACGTGTCATTCTATGCTAAATCATACGTTTTCTCACACACAGCCTAACCCGCAACATGTAAAATAGGAAGTCTAACTTTATTTTATCATCTAAGGTTGAAGAAATAATCTTTAACGTTTCTGAAACGTTTGCAAAAAATAAAGAAAAAGAAAATAAAGAAAGAAAGCGAGAAAAAAGACAATTATAGAAAAGAAAGAAAAAAACTGAAACAGTATGTGTTGGGGAAAAATAGAAAAAAGGATGATGCACGGGTCTCGAACCACTGGCCTTTTTACGAAAAGATAATGTATAGTCGCCTTCCTTACCACTTGAGCTAATAACTTATCGTTACGTTTGGTAACCGGTCAATGCTATTTATCTTTGTTTACCGGTTTCGTAACCATGTGCGTTCTCGTATAAATTTAACAAAGTGTCCCGAAGATATATTTAGAAATGAAACGAAGTGTGAAATTATGTTAATAGAGGTCACCAACGGCAGGTCAATATTGTCGAACAATACATTATATTAACCTAGAACAGACACTTTATGTTATTTTCAGCCGACTTTTTACATAGATTTGTGACAGAATTTTGCATGTCTTGGACGCGAAAACCGTCCTTAGAACAAGCCAAAGGCCATCTAAGAATCAACCTCCCCCATCCCCTCCTAGTAAGAGTGCGTTCCATAAATTGGTATAGTTACTTTGGACTTCCTACGGGCCTGTAGTGTGCTCGATCAACTTGTCCCGAAAAGAAAATTACGGCCAAATAATTTTCAAGCAGCGAGTCTGTTAATGAAAACAATACGGTATCAGACCCTATGATATACTAATTGACGTGGGGTTGTTGTTGTTGTTGTTTGTTGTTTTGTTTTTTTTCATGAAAAATATATACATATTCTTTTGCAAAAAAATTAAATTGCCTGGTGTTTGAAGCTTTTCATTTCATTAATACTTCATATAAATGTCTCCCCAGACCCTCCTTTAATGCGAATGTAGAGCTCAAAAGTTCCCGGGGCAGCATGACCTAAGAGAGTACATCTTACGAAACTCAACAAAGAAGAACATGTACAATTTTTATGGGCACATTAACAACAGGACCAACGTCATTATTTATGTAAGAAAAAGTTCACATAAATACCAAGCACAGGAAAAGGTCAGAATTGTGTTTATCTGCTACTTTAGCAACAGGGTCATTTTGACCCTGAATCGCTCACCTTGAAGTCTATTGTTATATTCAAGTTGACATTCAAATGACCGGTGTTCTCAGAATTTTTTTTTAATTTTCATTGCCCCTTCTCTACAACAACACCTAATGGGAGACAAATAGTGTGTGTGTTGTCCAGAGAGAGCTGTTATAGGGGGCTTACATTTGCAAACAACTATAATCCAGATCAGACGCCGCGTAACGCGGCGTCTGATCTGAATTCAAACTGTTTGTCATCAGTGATTATATGTTTTTCCTATCAAAAAGTCAATTATTTGACCTTGAGAAAAAACAGTAGACAACAGTTTTGAGAAGACAGTATTGCAGCCGTGTAAAGGTTGGACATAATTGTCTTGTTTGGGGGAGCAGCAACATGCATTGTTGTAAGGAGGGAATCGTTGTTTCGAGGCCGTTGTAGGGAGGGAGCGCTGTACTCATATTGATAACCTGCCCCCACCAACATAACAGCCTTGATTTTTAAGCTAGGAATTTTGTTTGAAGACAAACAGTGTTCCCTCCCTACATCGACCCTCCCAAAAACTACACCTCCTTACAACAACGCTTTCCGCAGTTCCCTAAATAAGGCAATTATGTCTAACGCTTTTAATTGTCGTCTGCTGTTTTTTATAAGGGGATATTTTGACAGACACTTGAAATATAATGACGAGTGACAAACAGCTAAATCCAGATTACGCTGAGTCTGATCTGGAGTCAAGCCTTTTTTGCAAATGTAAGCAAAGTCTTAATTTTCCTTCTCTATAACAACTCCCTCCGAACAACAATTGAAATCGATAATATTGGTGGCTCTCCCCCATATAGATTTAATGCAGAATGACTTAGAGGTAGCGAAACCAGTGTTTTTGATTTTGATGCAGAGATTCAGCCTCAGATCTGGACCCAAACTGTTTGCAAACAGGAACGTTCAGTTGCTTATGTGATTAAAGGGGTAAAATGGTAACATCGTTAACGCATTATCCCCTGAAACTTCCAATGGACAATTCCAGTTTGCAATAAAGGCTGGTCCATTTTAGACTATTTATGGTTGTTTTTTGTGATAAATTGCAAAATGACAAACAGTGAAATCCTTGATCAGAGGGCTCCTGTAGGAGCCCTCTGATCAGGGACTTCACTGTTTGCATAGGACACGTATACACTTCACAGGTACACATTTGTAGAGGACGCATATATGCGTCACTAGGGCTCAATGAGTTAATGCATTTACTCATTACGTCTTTCTATTTCTATCCTTTATATCCAATGAAGAAAATAGTTACACATATGGCAGCCATAAATATGCACAATAAGAAATGTTTCATATATCCTGGCAGTTAGTACCTTTAAGGTGGCTGACAGTAAAGCAGAATGCACCTCAGTAAGGTACCGGTGAGGAGTACACTTGTCCTATACAAACAGTGTTGACCCTGATCAGAGGGCTCCTTCAGGAGCCCTCTGATCAGGGTTTACACTGTTTGTCATTTTGACGTATATTGTAAAAATCAAACTTAAAAAGTAAAATATGGACTAGACTAAATTGAAACTAGAAATTTTCATTTAAGGTTTCAGGGAGGAAAGGGTTAAGTCGTTACCACTATTCGAATATAGAAACATGCTATGAGGTAATTGGTTAAATAGCTATAACTAATTGGTTTCTTATGTTTGATGTAACACTGTGAACTGCTTAGTACAGTGGAGAAAACGTTATTCTTTCCCAATAAACGCGTTTACGCCAAAACTATTATTTCCATTGCAAACATTTTGGAGCCAGATCAGACGCCGGATAACCCGGCATCTGATCAGGCTCCAAAATGTTTGCCACTCAGATAAATATAAATACATTGTAGTCAAAATGTCAAAAAGTTGTCATTTTATCCATTTTATTACAATGCGTTACGTTTGCGTTTAAAGTTTAAACGGGAAATAATAACATTATCTCAACTGCAGCAAGGAGACACACGGGGAGAATCTAACTCGGAGTCTGACCAGGATACAAACTGTTTATACATACTATATAGGGACGTGTTTATCAGGAGAAAATATAACATTGTAACTGGAATGTATTGTGATAACACCAGGAAGTAATATTTCATTGGACATCCATGTTAAAGGTTACCTAGGAACATATCCACGCACATCCACTCCTAGTTGATGTAGATAAGTCATGTACAATCGAACTTCGATATCTATCTCGAACTCGTTAAACTCGAACTATCCGATAGTTTGACATATGAACTGCATTATTTCATTCTCGGTTAAGTCGAACATACCCATATTTCAAAGTTAAAACGTGGCTTAGCCACGTTTTAACTTTGAAATACGGGTATGTTCGACAAAACCGACTTCAAGATATCGAAGTCGACTGTACAATTGTACCTGTGTTTACCTGACAACCGGCATGATATCAAAACAGGGCATTAGAACAAGGGTTTTGGTACGGAAAAAAGACATAGCATGTACTTAAAGAGACTGAAGACAAAACGATGTCATAAAATAATAATTTGTAAATGTATGTCAAACGCTTATATGAATAGGTAAATAGTACTGTAGGATTAGAAATTCTGTTAAAAAGTGCATTTCAAAAATAATAGATCTAAGCTCGGGGGGATTCGAATTCGGGACGCCTTAACCACAGGGCTAACGAGCCATTCAGGTATCGACGGTAGATTTAACCTACTTTAGTATACAGTGAGGGGGAATGCGTTATTATTTCCTGTTGCTGCATGCGCGTGTGCAAACGAAACAAAATAGATATACTCAGTCTTTTAGACGGAGTAGAAGCGAGGGAAAGTATCTAAAAAAAAAAATCCTATGATTCAGGAACTTTTCTTGAGGGTGTTTTAGGCTGATCATAGTTGAAGGCCAGATGTACATTTATGCTTCACATTTGCTTTATTTGTTTATTTTATCTTTATCTTGTAAATACACCTCTTGTTTTGCAGTCTCTTTAAACCTTGAAAATTCGTCCTCGATTAATCCAATACTTCATAGCATGTTTCTGGTTTTGATGATAGGTGACCACTTAAAGAAAGTTTAAAAGTGAAGCAGAATTTTGCATTTAGGCGCATTGTACGTCACCTTTAGCCTGATGCAAGTGGCCACCTGCCCGAAGAAAGGAAATGTTTCTTATTTTGCTTATTCATAACTGCATTAATAGGAAATATTTCCTTCAGTTGAAGAATAAGTTAAGGGTGTGAAAGGGGGTATTTATGGGATAAAGGTGTAAAAAATTCAAACCGGTATTTCAAAGTTAAAACAGAACAGAACATAATTTTATTCAGATTTGTACAAAGTACATAATCTTAGTCACATATAAATATTCACAAACATATAACATCACGTGACAATACGAGGATGAATACATCAGTTAGTTTTCATTGTAGTCTTAATCTATACATAACTAAATTAAACAAAACATGCTTATTTGTTTATTTCATCAATACAATTAATTTGAACATTGAAGGTCTTTGAAAAAAGTATTTATTTAGATATTTCACTCTCAAGTCAACAAAACGAGGACAGACACATATAAAATGGAATTCATCTTCTATATCCCCAGAATTGCAAAAAACAGATTCGTTCGTTACGATTTAATCTATTCTGTGCAAATCTGCCAGTTTGAATTCTAAGAGAATGAGAAGACAATCTAATTCTAGCAAAATTACGTCTTAGTGAATAAGGTAAAATATCCAAATAATCTTCATAATCAATACTACTTTTCAAAAATCTATAAGTGTCTAAAACAGGACTATTATTGACTGAAACATGCCACTGCTGCATAAAATTATCTATAACTCTCTGTTTGAAAATATCAGGAAATGTCTTGATATTCAACTGATCTGCATTATAAAATGCAAATCCAAAACCGTAATTGTTCAAAAGATTTTTAACACTCGCAACCCATTTTTTTGCCCTGCTTCACAGTCAATGAGTCCTTGTTGATAGAAAGATTTAATTATAATAGTTTCATTATTATTTGCTAATCTTAGCCAATACTTAATAATACTAACATAACGGATAACGACCAAGTTCACCGTATACAGCATTTGAGTTCGTGTTTAACCTTACACCGAGTAATCTCTTACAGAATTTCAAGTGAATTCTCTCTATTTCCTTTGCTTTTCCGAAACCCCATATTTCCGAACTATATCCTATCCCATTTTCCTATAAAGTCAGTTCAATTTCTGACTCTATGTTTCTTTTTACAAGGCATTGCAAAATGACAGACAGACAGACACACGGACCTTGATCTGATGACTCATACAGGAGTCATAATTACCATAATTTATCATGATGTAAGGTTTTACTGTTGAGTAGGACCAGTGTACATATTCACAGATTTCCTGTTTAAAGGACGCATATAAGAGTCACTAGGAATATATTTGTTCTACGGCCATCACAGTGCATCATTTTCAGCATACATTCATAAGCAGGCATTCATCTAATTACATTTAAGTGGACGTTTTGATAGAATAAATATATAATTATGAGTGACAAACAGCTTGAATCCAGATCAAACGCCGCGTCACGCGGCGTCTGATCTGGATTCAAGCAGTTTGCAAATGTAAGCCAAGTCTCTTTTTTTCCCTCTCTAAATTACGACTCCCTCCGAACAACACACACAATCTGTGTCTTCCACTGGACGTCGTTGTAGAGAGGGAGCATTGTATCACAAAATCGCTAAAAAACTTGCAGAAGGTCATGTAAAGTTGTAGCCACTGATTGAGGATGCCTGTTGAGTGTTGACCTTAATAGATGGTGACCGCTAAAACCTTTCGGCGCCATATTAATCGTGAGTTTTTTACCCCTTCACCGCTTTATTGTTGTCTGCTTTAATATTGATGTTTGTAAGATAGTTTCAAAGTAAGATTCAACTGTGTCAAACATTTTGGGTCATGATAAGACGCCGCGTCCCGCCGTGTCTGATCAGGATTCAAACTGTTTGCAAAGTTGACTTTATGCGACTTCGGTGCCTGAAGGGATAATGCAGGGTAAAAATCGTACAGACAGGGCCTGGTCTGAATTCAAACTGTTTGTAAAGGACTTCGGTAAGGGGTTTTGTATTGCCAAGTAAAAATTGAAGCGCCAACAGTGACAAATATAGTACAGTGGAGAAAACGTTATTCTTTCCAAATAAACGCGTTTACGATAAAACTATTATTTGCAGTGCAAACAGTTTTGAGCCAGATCAGACGCCGGGTAACCCGGCGTCTGATCAGGCTCCAAACTGTTTGCCACCAAGATAAACATGAATTATCAGAATTGTCCAAAAGTTGTACTTTTCTATGTTTTATTGTTTTGCGTTTGCGTACGTTTGCGTTTAAACGGGAAAGAATAACGTATTCTCCACTGTATCTACCAGGGGAGATAACAGAATATTTAATACACCAGGGATAAACTCGGGTTGCCTACCCTCCTTCTGAGTATAGTATCTACCATGGGAGATAACCGAATATTTAATATACCAGGGATAAACTCGGGTTGCCTACCCTCCTTCTGGGTATAGTATCTACCAGGGGAGATAACTGAACATTTAATATACCAGGGGTAAACTCGGGTTGCCTACCCTCCTTCTGGGATATGGCTGCTCGATTGGGTTTAAAGATTGGAAATTCGTTAGATGACAATGATAATCGCAAGCAGGAAGAACTTCGTGGTAACATATTAAACTTCTATTAGATTTAGAGTATCCTCGTAAAAATTGCCAATGTCCGGGTCCAAGGTTATAAAACGTTTAAGTTGAGTCTGAGTGTGTTCTCAAGCATTTGATTGGTCAGATTTGAGCCTAGGTATGTTGACCTTTTTTGTGTGAAACAATATGACCTCTGTTTTGTCAGTGTTCAGCTTCAACATATTCTGATGCATCCATGAGACAATGTCTTTTAGACATCCTTCGACTTTTGAGAGGGCTAATTGTTGGCAAGATGTGTCTTTAGGCTTGAATAATAATAATAATAATAATAATAATAATAATAATAATAACGACTTTATTTCATGTGGATTACATATTTGGTATAGAACAAACAAACCAATTTTCAATATGGTCCACAAACAAAATTAACATATGTACAACATGAAGGAACACAATTACAAATCAGTATTTTTAAACCTTTGCAAACAGAGTGGACCCTGAAAAGACAGTTCCTGTAGGAGCTCTCTACAGGGACTACTCTGTTTACTTAAAGCATTTTAAAGATTAAGCTGAAAATGATAATGCACAAGTGTCATTATGAGAATTCAGGATTTGTTATCTATACATGAATATTGAATAGGTAGAGGCAATATAAAGCCAAAAAACCCCGACGATTTGACAAATAGCAAAGATCTAGATCAATGAAATTTCATAACAAACGGGAAGGAATATACCAAAGATACTTCAAACCATTTACTCCATGGTATATTTCTAGTATTGAAGAAAGGTGATCACTTAAACCAGGTTGAAAGTAAATCAAAATGAGCCTAAATGTGCACTCTGTTTTACTTTAAACCCGCTTCAAGTCACCATCTACTAGAGAACATAAAACATTTTTCATGAAACATATCTATGTAGTAAAGGGTTAAAGCAACATGTAGGTTTTAATCAAGATCCATATTTATATCATAACTTATATACATAGAAGCCCTTACAAGCAGCTAAGGCCTTGCTCAGTCATTAACCCTTAGCTCAACGCATATTCAAAAAATTACCCCTCATTTTATGGATACTATTCAAACCATTTATTTAAAAGTAGAATATTATGAATTTGAAAACTTAGAATGTTGTCTATTTCAGAATAATTTCTTCTTCTAGCAAATAATGTATACTATGATCAGAGAGCTTCTTAAGGAAGTATCTCATCTGGGTATACACTTTCAGCAAAAACTACTATCGACATAATTAGCGGGCTAAAGGTTAATAGTGTAACAGCCGATCAGGGGTTCAGCAGCAAAAACAAAGCCTACATGAAACCATCGCAACATTAACCCCTTACCGCACATGTCATAGTTCAGTTCAAGTTTTGAAGACAGGTGATCACTTAAAGCAGGTTGAAAGTAAAGCAGAATGCGCCTTAAGATGCATTAACCTTTTTTCAGCCAGCCTTAAGTTGCTAAGATATAGATCTAGCAAATATTCTTATTTAACTTTTTGTAAATAATTATGACTGCACAAATTGAATGCGCTTAAAGGCGTTTCGATATATGGTAACGGGTCAAGGAAAGCGATGGTTAGACTGGCACCTTAGGAATAGTGATATAAACCCATATTAAACGTAAAGAACAGCTTACTTCAGCTGCAAAGTACAATATGCGACGTATAGAAACCTTGGCGCCTTGTAATAAATTTCATGTACAGTAATCTACCTTGTTTATATAAATTTAAACTATAGTGGGAAATGAACTTTCACCCCTGAGCAGCAAATTTTCATCACTATACATGTATTACATTTTGAAGCATTATGAAGCATAACAAGTGACTACACTATCTGTCTAATTTAACCCATTTAAGGTATGAAGTTTTAAATGAGGCAAGTGATTGAGCATTTCTTATGTTCAAAGGCAAGTTATTCCAAACCATAGCTCCAGAATAGGCAAACGACCTCCTGAAAAATTCAGACTTTGGTCTGGGAGAATATAACTGAGAATTTGATGAAGACCTTAAATTTCTATCATGCACATTTGACTTTAGTGTGAACAAATCATATAAATATACAGGTGCCAAACCTTTGAATGCTTTGAACATTAGAGTAGCTTTGTGAAATGTAACTCTTTCCGGAAAAGTCATCCAATTAAGTTCTTTGAAGAGATCAGCTGAATGGGCAGTTTTATCTTTATTAAGGATAAGCCTTGCTGCACGTTTTTGAAAACGAATGATTTTTTGTTCTTGCGATATTGAACAGTTTCCCCAAATAACGCAACAGTAGTCGAGATGAGGTAAGATGTAGGAGTTAAAAAACATTTTTCTCAATGGTATAGTTAGAAATACTTTGATTCTTGAGAGGAGGTATAATAAGGAGTTACACTTTTTAAGTATGTTATTGATATGGCTATCAAAAGATAAAAATACATCAAAGGTGACACCGAGTAACTTCTCCTCACGACTGCAATGGATTTCTTCATTTCCAAATGGGATTGGCAGAGCAATATTTTGAATGCCTGCAGATTTAGATCTTGATGTAATGTACATGGATTTAGTTTTTGCAACGTTAATTGACATTTTGTTCTTTTCACACCAATCATTAACGTTAAATAGATCTTTACTCAACGAGTTTGCTACAAAGTTGAGAGAAGCATTATGTACTGACAGCGTTGTGTCGTCTGCAAAAATGTCTGCAACAGAATGTGTACATGCAGATGGTAGGTCATTTATGAATATCAAAAATAAAAGAGGACCTAAGACTGAGCCTTGCGGTACACCAGATAAAACAGAAGTTAGCTGCGAGGTTACTCCAGATACATGCGTTTGTTGAGATCTATTATGCAGGTATGAGGCAAACCATGAACATGTCTTTTGGTTAATATTGAAATGTTTTAACTTTTCCAAGAGTATCATGTGATCAACCAGGTCAAAAGCCTTAGACAGATCTAAGAAGATTGAACCTACAATCTCATTACTATCGATGGCTGCAATCCAGTCATCTATTAATTTTACTAAGGCAGTTTGGCAGGAATGATTGGACCTAAACCCTGATTGTCTAGAGTAGAACTAGTTGTTATTTTCTATGAATTGCTTTAAACAGGAACTAACATGTCTTTCAAAAATCAAGGAAATGATTGGTAAAACTGAAATTGGTCTGTAATTCGACTTTTCTTCTTTAGGACCTTTCTTGTAAATAGGAGTTACTTTAGCTTTCTTAAAAACTTGTGGATACACACTACATACTATACTTCGGTTAAATAATTGTGTGAGTGTTGGGGCTATTATGGATGCTGATATTTTTAAAAATCTAGCGCTAATTCCATCTGAACCTGTTGCTTTTTTACAATCTAACGAGGTGAGTTGTTGTTCAACAAACTGAAGAGATACAGATGGAATTGAGAAACTAGGACAGTTGACATGGTCGGCTGAAGCATTTAACACACAGTGACTATTACTAGAGGAGTTACCCTGGAAACTCTTAAACACAGAAGCAAAATAGTCATTGAAGACATTTGCAGTAGTGTTCGGACATGTTATCGGTTTACCATCTGTATCGTTTATAAAACTAGTTTGAATTTTTGTCTTCATACCCGTTAGCGTGTTCAGACTATTCCAAAGAAGTTTCGGGTTGTGGGTATTAGAATTAATGGTATCATGATAAAATCGTGTTTTGGAATCAAGAATAAGGCGTTTAACAGTTTGTCTCCAGATTTTATAATTATCGATATCGGACTTTTTATGGTAGAAGTCACGCATTTTTATTGCCTGGAGTATTTCGTTGTTAAACCAGCCAGGTTGGTTATTCCTTTTCACGCGTTTATTCCGGAGAGGCGCATGTGAGTCTATGACAGACTTAAACATATCAATAACTTTTTCGACCGCCTCATCAATGTCTTCAATTAAATTAATATTAGACCAGGGTTGATTACACATTTCTTCTAGAAACTGAGATACATTAAAGTTTTTCATAGACCTATAAGAGATCGTTTTGTGAACGGGACCTTGTTGGCAGTTTGAAGACACTTTTCGAGTTATGCATACCGGAAAGTGATCACTAATGGAGAAAGACGGGACCGATACATTAACTATATGATCAGGAACATTAGAAAAGGCATGATCGATCAATGTTGAAGATACCTGAGTTACACGTGTTGGAAATTTAACTAGCTGAGTAAAATTAACCGCCTGCATCTGGTCAAGCCATGTTTTAGACTGAAGACATTCACTGAGTACATCAATGTTAAAATCTCCAACAATTATGCACTCTATTTCGTCAGTTAAAGCATTGTCTACCGTAACATTGAAATCTAATAGCCATTGACTTTTGGATGAAGGAGGCCTATAAACATTAGATAATAAAAACGCTTTTGAATTCGGTATTTTTACCTCAAGCCAAATTGACTCTAAAGAACCATTTTCAATATCATGGCGTCGAATACATGGTATATCATTTCTCACGTAAATTAGTAATCCTCCACCATGTGAGCACCTGTCTTTTCGAAATAAAATGAAGTTATCAATTGACAATTCGGTATCCCTAAACGTCTCATTTAGAAATGTTTCACAAAGGCACAAAATATCTACTTTATGCTGACTTATTAACAATTTAATTTCATCTAATTTGGGATATAAAAAGTGAATATTCAAATGTACAATATTAAGTCCTCTGTTGCCAAACCATTGGTCATTAAAAGAATGCGAGGAAACGTCAGGTTCTAACACATTAGCAGCTATGGCATCAGTGCAATTGTGAATCATTTCCGAGCTCTTATTTTCAAGAACAGAATGGTGGATGTCAGTACGTTTTTGTTTAATAAAACACTGAACATTTCTGATAACTACTGAGGGGTCGTCATAGTTGCATGGACTACCAACCTCCAAGTTGTCATCTAGATTAAGACAGATAGTTGAATACGGATGGCATATGTGATAGATACTAAGGGAGATTATACGAGCTTCACGGATTAAACATTTGCAACAATCAAGATCAAATACAGGACATAAACAATGACAAGTATAACTGTGAATCATCTGCATAGAAATGATGATCCAGATGATGATTTCTGCAAATTGAGCCAACAGGTTTTGTGTACAAGATGTAGTTTTTCGGCCCCAGGACTGAACCCTGCGGCACACTATACTTCATTTGAACTGGGGTAGATAATTCTCCATCTACTGCGACTGTTTGGTAACGATCATTAAGGTACGAAGTCATCCACTTTAGAGGGTTTCCAATAATTTTAAAGTCTTGTTCAAGGCGATTGAGTAATGTTTCATGATCAATTGTGTCAAATGCGGCTGATAGGTCAAGCATCACCAGAATTGTGATTTCGTTCTTATCTAGATACTGTAGGATGTCATTTTGAACCTTAAGAAGAGCAGTTTCTGTAGAGTGATGCTTACGATATGCTGACTGATGCTGCTTGTGCAGATTGTTTGTGGTCAAATGGGACGCTATGCGTTTGTCTACTACTTTTTCTAAATTAAATACTTTAGAGAGAAATGGCAGATTTGATACTGGCCTGTAATTTTTAAGATCATTTGTATCGAGATCAGGTTTCTTCAAAAGTGGTCTTACATGGGACCTTTTGAATTTTTTTTGAACATACGCAGATTCCAGCGAAGAGTTCACAATTTTAGTCAACGATGGTAGGAGCTCGTCAAGGCATACCTTTAAGAGCCATGTAGGTATTTGGTCGAGTTCACAGGACTTACATGGGGATGCCTTGATGATTTCCCCATTTTCTGCTGCTGTAGTAGAGTCAAAACTTTCTAAGGAGCTCATTGAATGCAACGTTTTCTGTGATGACTGGGAGGCATGACGTTGATTCAGAGGCAATACCTGTGCGTATTTTGTCTACTTTCTTTATGAAAAAGTCGCTGAAATCATGTGCAAGTTGTTTTGAGGAAACGTTTTTTGGCAGTGCAATTTCACTGTTTGAGCCCAAGAGATGCCTTTTCTGTGTAAAAAGTGACCTTTGATTTTGCTAACAATTTGTTCACTTTAGCACACTGCTCTCGATACAGTTGATGATCAATAGTGAGTTTTATTTATACTTTCGTTCCAGCTTACGCCTTACTATGCACATAAAATATTATATCCCTGTGACTTTGACCTTGAACTAAGGGCCTGCGTTTAGGTTTCGAAATCTGTGTTTAGGTTTTGAAAAATGCCTATAACTCCTATGTTAATTTAGATATTCTTTTCATATTTGACATGCGTATGTATATGGACAATACCTGTGTATGCATACTAAAAATCAGCCTTGTTACCTTCACCTTGAACTTTGGGCCAGCGTTTA
The DNA here is from genome assembly GCA_922989275.2 of Gari tellinella. NCBI lineage: Eukaryota > Metazoa > Mollusca > Bivalvia > Cardiida > Psammobiidae > Gari > Gari tellinella. Next base: position 58,254,499 of record OV277866.1, read on the forward strand.
GGTTTGGAAATCTGTATTTAGGTTTCGAAAAACGCTTATAACTCCTATGTCCATTGATATGTTGCTTTCATATCTGGTATGCATCTGTATATGGACAAGACCTAACCATGCAATCAAATATTTTAACCCCAGTGACATTGACCTTGAACTTAGGGCCTGTGTTTAGGTTTCGAAATCTGTGTTTAGGTTTTGAAAAATGCCTATAACTCCCATGTTTATTGATATATTCCTTTCATATTTGACATGCATATGTAAATAGAGAATACCTGTACATGCATATTGCATAAATATTAGATGGCAGTTTGCGTGACATTCAAATTGTCAACCCGAGAAACAGCATGTCTACCCGAGACGTAGCCGAGGGTGACATTCTTGTTTTCGAGGGTTGACAATTTGATTGTCACGCAAACTGACATCTAATATTTATTTTATTACACCGAGCTTACATGTATCAACCCTGGCTTTGGAATCGTTTTATTCGTATTTTATAAAATGTGTTGTGAATACCAATTTAGCGCGGACATGTACGTAACGCGGGAAATGACGTCGCCGTCTTACGACGTCACATTGTTTATTTAAGTAATAATACAAAAGTGTGACCAGGTTTTTTTTTCATACCTCCATGAATACAATAAATATTCCGAATTATTATATGCCTCTGTATGATATCGAGCGTTTCCGCGTGTATTTACACAGTTGTATCAGCCACCTTGTATCAGCCACTTTGTATCAGCCACTTTGTATTTTACTCTGACCTCGCTTTCGATTTAACGTGACTTCATTTACGTACGTGTACAAGTGCCGCGTTATTCATTGTGGCAAACAAAAAATCTTGTTCTGCTTCAAATAACTAATAAATTTTGGCTATAAAATGATTTAAACAACTATTTAATTGTTTCTGGTGTGTATTCAAGGCATATAATAAACACATCACCAGTTGGCAGTGTGCTACAGAGTTGCATTTAGCTCTCGACGTTTTTGGCGGAAACAACCGATCAGACTCGCGCCAAGGCGCTCGTCAGATCGGCTATTTCCGCCAAAATCGTCTCGAGCTAAATACATCACTCTGTATCGCACTGTCAACTAGTAATGTGTATTTATTTATGCTTTTCGGTGGATTACCGGAAAATAGCAGTGGATTATCATATGGTAATCCACTGCAGTGGATTATCACAAATCGCCGTTTTCCCCGTAGGGCTCCCCAAAAATCGTAGTCAATCGTGTCTTATCGTTAAATTCCGGCAGTCCGATTTGTCGCGAACCACTCAACGGAAGAACACGAATCCAAAATCGGGAGCAACGACGTAATTTGGATGACGTCAAATCAATAAATAAGTGACGACATCGTACGGGAACCTGTTCCGTTAATGTGTTCGATGTAAACTTGGGGCTCAACACGGGGTAAATCACGTACTTTCGCTTTCACAATTGTCGAACAATTTCGTTTGAAAAGTGGCTTAAAAGCATAAATAGAAAGAATAATTGTCTTTTTTCAGTATAAGATCGAATTTAATCCATTTCGTGAACATCAGACTGTTATATTTTCACTCGTGGCTTTGCCACTCGTGAAAATATAACGTCTGATGTTCACTCAATGGATTAAATTTCTATCTTATACTGAAAAAAACCCACAATTATCCTCTATTTATTCCTTATAATCTAATATCACTACTGAATTCAAGAAAGTAGTTAAATAGAGAATCTGACGCGAATGTTAATTTTTAACGCTTTTAAAACGTAGGTTGTAAGTCCTCCGCCATATATATATTTCCGCCAAAACGCGACGTTGTTTTGTAGTAACGTCGACGTCAATTACGTCATTTGGCGTCCTGCTTCAGGTGTCACTCCTGAACGAAACCCCTCCATAGACTTCTATAGTAAATTGGCCATCTTCTCCCATCTCTGACCAGTTCCATGACCTTCCGAACAAAAAATAACTCTGTTTCCTTGGAAAGCAATATCAAGGCACCAGAATTATCAAAAGAAAAAGGGACCATTAAGGTTCAACTTTTTCACAAATTCACAAAATGAAAGTTGGCTCCCCGCCGCATCACACTCACATATCTGACCACATGTTCCCGCAAAGTAGTTCCCAAATTGAACCCAGACACACCTGTGATTTATCAACAACATCACTATTTCAGCTCAAAAACAAATACATATGCAATTAATCAGCATTTTCAACAAAAAATATGACCATGAAACACACACATCAATGTTTCACTAGGCACTTCTTAGGCACCCGAAAGCACTTCCGTTGTGGTGTGACACCTTCATGCAGCGCTTGTGGAGAGCAGTTGGACTAAGAGAAAGTAGTCCTGACAAGGCGTGGCCTGAATTTTTTTTTATGGAGTTATGAAACAAAAATTACAGCCAATCACAGCTAACCAAATGTAATGAAAACAAACAATATTAAATTATAATTATATTACAAGAAAGAAAGAAGAACGTTATGACAAGTAAATTGAAGAAACAGCGTCTTTACATTGTCTAGGTATCCTCTTCCGAAATGGTGGAAATAGGGAAGCAACTTGTACAGAAAATGCCAAAAGTTGATAAGAAGTGACCGATCTTTAAAGGGACTCGCAACCGGATGGTGTACTTGTCAAAATAAAATAATATACTCAAATAATTGCAAATTTGTGGCATTATTTGGCTTCTGACAATAAAAAAATATGAACAGTCCAAAAAAAAGTCTCAAGAATCGTCACCGAATCTTAGTTTTTTTTAGATATTTTCCATCGTTTTCTATAGCGTCAGCTGACGGTATAGTTGTTGTTGTTGCTTCTCTACACGGGCTCAGACATAAACCCGAGCCGAATAAAGTACAATCAATCGCTACCAGTGAAGTACGTTAATTCGCTACCATATATATATAGAGCGCTGGTAGCCGAGGTAGTAAAGGCGTTTCCTCATTTTTCATGTTTGTCTCCGCATAGAGGGTCACGGATTCGAATCCCACCAAAGCTTGTTCTTTTCTTTTTTTTAAATGTAATTTTTAACAGAATTTATTATCCTAAACTAAATCTTACCCATTTATATAAACATTTGACATATATTTACAAATTACTATTTTAAATACTAAATCCGGTTGCGAGCCTCTTTAAAACGTTCTATTATCGCCCATAGCGAAACTCATGTCATAGCTGACAGTATTTTTTAGGACGGAGAAAAAAAGTAATGTCCTTTTGGGCGACGTCACAAAAAGAATATCATAAAAAGTGACAGTATATTTTGGATAGATGTAAAAGACATGCAAAATTGTAACTGTAGGTCTATGAGAAATTAACATTGTAACTCAAAGCGAGGTGTAATAATAAAAGTTTCAGCCTAGTGACATTGACCTTGAGCTTAGGGCCAGCGTTTAGGTTTATGTCCATTGAGCTTCTAAATATGCCGAAGTCGAGCTGTGTTGTCTCTCTGACAACTCTCGTGTTTTTTTACAATGTGATCGCTTTCATTCTTACCTTAATTGAGGAGAAAACAGCGCGGTACCGAAACATCAGGTCACGTGGGATGGCCGCCGTGTTTATGACGCAATTTTTGTTTTCGGTCTTTTAAACAATCTTCTTGTCTGAAAACACAGGCCCAAGATGATCCATGACTGGCCCTCTACAAGAAGTCTTAAATGAATGATAATTATGGTTAAAAGCATGACCAGCTTGATAATAGGTACAGTACAGGGGTCCGTTTCATAAAACTTCTTACACGACAAATGTTGTCGTAAGTCAAATTATAAAAGACTAAATAATTATTTATTTGAAAAGACGCGTCCAAAAACGGATGTCATAAGACAGGATTAGATAGAGAAATTTAGATATTAATTTTATTTTTTAAGTTTTGACTTACGACCTTTTTTGTCGAATACATGTAGTTTAAAATTTTATGAAACGGATCCCAGGTTTTATATACGCTGAGGACCAGTAGGGTCTACCATGCACACCCACACACACCCTAGACCATTTGTTCATGGGTACAAAAATGTGCAGAATGGTCTTCTGATTCAGAATCGCGATGTACTAAAAAATAAACTCTTTTTTAACCGTTTCCATGGAAATCCCCCTTTTTTTGTTATGATTACCCATACCTGAAAAAGCATCCATATCGTAGCCAGTAATATTGTTGTCCTAAAAATATAAAACTGGTACCAAATTGAAGGTAGGGTATTAGGCTTTTACTTCCAATTATTTTCTGCTGAATATCTTATTAGCGTTTTGAATATGTGTACATGCGTCATTCGTTTTCATTCTCTAACAGTTTGAAACTAGAGCTACTAAACTGTACAGAATGTTTAGATATATTGGCCGTGTAAATGTCATCAATAGAGGATCTTGTATGAGTGCTCATTATTTATCATTTTTAATAAACGAGTTGACTAAAATAATATTCATTTTAGTCAACGAGTTTATTAAAAATGATAAATAATGAGCACGAATGTGAGATTCTATTTATCACATAACAAGTTTAAGCACCTATAAAATTAATTGAAGCCGTAGTTTGTAGACCCTCCGCTATATAGAATTTCCGCCAAAAGGTACGTTGTTTACGTTAACGTCATAGTAAATGACGTCATCTGGCGTCCCGCTACATGCAGCGCTTGTGGACGAACAAGTTGGGCCGCAGCCCAAAAAACGATATTCCACTAGAGGATTACGATATTTATACAATCGCTTTATGCAAATCCCAGACCGCAAATTATGTGATAAACATAATTATACAGCACTCCATCTCTATAACGGCCCTCCCAACAACGACTCCCTTATCGCAGTTCCCTAAACATGAACATTACGTCTAACGCCTTAACTGCTGCACTATCGTCTGCTAAAAATTGTCTTCTGCTGATTTTCACAAAGTGACATAATGGAAATTTTGACAGAAAATAAATTAATGACGAGTGACAAACAACTTGAATCCAGACCAGACGCCGCGTGACGCGGCGTCTGATCTGGATTCAAGCTGTTTGCAAATGTAATCTCATTTCCCTCCCTATATCGACTCCTTCCGAACAACGTTCACAATCTTTGTCTCCCATTAGGTGTCGTTGTAGAGGGGGAGCGCTGTATCATTAACCCGTTAATTGCCTTACACAGGGCTCCAGATAAGAGGAGGAGAAACTGAACCAAATTGAACAACATTTTCTCACTCACTTAATCTCACTCAAATTCTATGGTGTTACTACTGATTAGAATAGATGACACCATAGGATTTAATGCAGGAATGAAAGATATTAGTTTTTGAAAATACTCCCCTTGTATGGAGTTCCGACTACAATGACCCTTTCACTGTCAATGACACCAAAAGGTGCTTTTGAAAACGCGGCGTCTGATCAGGATCAAAACTGTTTGACATTCTTTTTAAAATTACATCAGTCATACTGCCTTTCAATTAACTTTGGAATTATATGCCGACAACAATACTGAAGCAGGCGACAATGTGGCGGTACATGGGTAAAAACCTCACGACAAATTAAGCGTTGAAAGGGTTTATACGGGTGCAGGATCATCACGTTATTTACACATGTTTTTCAAGGTAGAATCGTTTTATTTTGGTATTGGTGGATGTCATTTTCAAATAAAAAACGTTTAAAGGACTAAAAATGGGACAGGCTCGATATTAATGTTTACCTAGAACGAATTCATCTAATTTTACTCTGTATGATAATTTGAAAGATGTTTGCCTATGCAAATGATGAACACCGACCCTGACTAGGTCGTTGTACCATTCATACCTGTACAGTGGAGAAGACGTTGTTTTTTCTTTCCAAATAAACGCGTTAACGCTAAATTAATTATTGCCATTGCAAAACAGTTTGGAGCCCGATCAGACGCCGGGTAACCCGGCGTCTGATCGGGTTCCAAACTGTTTGCCCATCAGATTAAACTTGATGTATATTCAGAGATGTCAACAAGTTTTCATTTTCAACGTTTAATTGCAACGGATTTGCCTTTCGTTTGCATTTAAACGGGAAGAATAACATCTTCTCCACTGTATTGCAAATGTAATTTTTACGACGAGATTTAATCAGCTTCTCATCAACATACTTTTATCATACAGAGAAAACTCCCGTAACGCAATCACCCCTGCCACTTTTAATGGACGATTTCTGTTTCCAATTAAGTCTGGTTCATATTTGACAAATAAGGTTTGATTTTAACAATATCTTGCAAAAATGGCAAACAGTAGACCCAGATAGGAGGGCCCCTATACACTGGTTGCATATGTCAAGTTTACTCATCTGCCACAGCGGTAATGCACTAGTTTCAACAAACAATTCTGTGCCGTTCATTTCAAAGATTATAAATGGAGTCAGACTAGACGCCGAGTAACTCGGTGTCTGAACTGTTCGACCCTAAAGTTGAGCCTTTACCACATAGCCTGTTTCTCTTTACGAAGACGTGTGGCCACTTAAAACAGGTTGAATGTAGCTGAATGTGTCTTAACTCTTTGAACCCTAGTCACGCATATATGCGTCATTTGCGAACAGCGTACCTGTGAGGAATATACTTGTCCTATGCAAACAGTGTTGACCCAGATCAGAGGGCTCCTTAAGGAGCCCTCTGATCAGGGTCTACACTGTTTGTCATTTTGACATGTATTGTAAAATCAACCCTAAAAAGTCAAAAATGGACTTAATTGAAAACTAGAATTGTCCATTTAATGTTTCAGGGAGGAAAGGGTTAAGGCGCATTCTACATTACTTTAATCCTGATTTGAGCTATCAATTGCTAGGATATAGACAATATTTTGGTAGATGTGGATGACTGTATAAATTGAAACTATTTTCTTCAGTTGAGAAAAGAATTAAATGCGCTTAAAGGCGCTAAGAGCGCCTACATTGTTTCTGCTCCTATAGCACATTGATATATAGTGTGTCCTCCCTAAAACGGCCCTCCTAACAACGGCTCCCTATTCACAATGACCCTTGTTGCAGATCCCACGCTATTGCAACTACACTATCGCCTGTTAAGATTGTCGTCTGCTGTTTATTTTCTTAAAGTTATATATAAGTAGACATTTTGATAGAATTAAATAGAATGAATATAATGACGACAGACAAACAGTTTAAATCAAGATCAGACGCCGCGTTACGCGGCGTCTGATCTGGATTCAAGCTGTTTGCAAATGTAAGCCAGATCTTAATTTCCCATGCCTGTAACGACTCCCTCCTAACTACACGTACAAGCTGAGTATCCCATTGGATGTCGTTGTAGAGAGGGAGCGCTGATGTTTGATACATTTTTACTGTTTAATAATGTTATGTTTGATACCCAAATGAAAATTAAATTGTATGCTTAACCCCTTCACTGCCATGACGTCATCAAGTGTAACAATTGTCATCTGCTTCTATTTCTCAATTATTATTTTTTTTACTTAAGATATATAATAATTGAGTGGGAGATGGAAAACAGTTTGGATCCTGACCTGATGCCGCGTTACGCGACGTCTGATCAGAATCCAAACTGTTTGCAAATAACCATTGTACTCGAGGTAAGACAGTAAAGGGATTAATGCTAATAAGGAATACGTTTACTTTAATTAATACTGGAGAGAGAATATTTGTTTTCGACTGTATACATATTTTATTCCACTTTCTTCTTACTCTCAAGTCTTTTTAAAAAAACCAAGATAAATATTTGTCTAAAATTTGTTTACGCTAAAACTATTATTTACAATACAAACAGTTTGGAGCCAGATCAGACGCCGGATAATCCGGAGTCTGATCAGGCTCCAAACTGTTTGCCACCAAGATAAACATGAATTATCAGAATTGTCTAAAAGTTGTTCTTTTCTACGTTTTATTGCTAAATGCGTTTGCGTACGTTTGCGTTCAAACGGGAAAGAATAACAGATTCGCCACTGTAAGCGACCCTCTTTTAAAAACAAATGACTGGAGAAACCATGACTTGTTAATGCAGGACAAGGATTAACCCACAGGTACTTGACCCATTCTTTACAAAAATGTATAAAAATATATTTTTTTGGCAATCCCGTAGAGAAAAAGGTAAACATCGAGGCCGTTTACTGTGAAAACCGACTAGATCACCCCTACATTAACGCAAATTCTTGTGGCCGTCAGAATCGATGTGGCCAACTTTTTAGCACATATTCCTAATAAATACACATATATGTACTGTGTTTACTATGGAGCGCATTCGTTGCCAAAAATCCAGACATGCAATCACCCAGTTTTCAATTATTGTTTGGCCAAAAACGATATGTATTTGTATAAATGTCGTTTAGAATCATGCAAACTTAACATGTTAATGTCTGTTTACATGTGTATACTGTATTCCATAAAAAGGTAAAAATAGTTTATACTTTAAACACTTGCAATTCTTTCATGTAAAGCTGTTAACAAGGGAACCAAAATCCACGATTTAATGTTACTTTCTAAGACAGAACTACATATAACCAACATTTGAAATAAACATTTTCCGCCTGGAAGAATTGAAAGTACGCTTTGCGAAAGACGTTTCACCTTTTGCAAACAGACACCATACAATGAACATCGGATATTCGCCAATGTACAACGGACAATGTAGAAAGTAACAAATGAGTCACGAGGGCGTGTCTTAGCTACATAAGCCCCTCCTTCGACGCGTCAATTTTCCTTCGTGAAGTTTCGGTATTTCCTAGAACGTATGCCAAGAACTCTGAGGTGTTCCGAGTGACTATAATTCTGCTTTACTTTCAACCTGCTTTAAAGGGACTCGCAACCGGATGGTGTTCTTGTCAAAATAAAATAAAATACTCAAATAAAAGCAAATTTGTGGCATTATTTGGTTTTTGACATTAAAAACATATGATCAGTCCAAAAAACGTCTCAAGAATCGTCACCGAATCTTAGTTTTTTAGATATTTTCCATCGTTTTTCCATAGCGTTAGCTAACGGTATAGTTGTTGTTGTTGCTTCTCTACACGGGGTCAGACATAAATAGATGCACCAATAGGGTTCAAATGGTTAAAGAAGCTGAGCCCACCTTAAAGCAGGATAAAAGTAAAGCAGTTAATCAAAAGCTGCCACAGGAGATTTCTGCTTTACTTTTATCTTGCTGTAAGCAACCACTTTAACCATTTCACACATAGATGCACATGTTGGCATTTTTTTTTAAATTATTCCTATTACAAATTTAATGCATGTACCTTTTCATACTTCTACAAATATTATCCTGATAAAGAGTCATTGGAAACCTTGAGTCGTTTTATAAAACTTTGTACGACGAATGTTGTCGTAAGTCAGATTATAAAAGTCTCAATTATTATTTATTTCTCAATCTAATCCTGTCTTGTAACATCTTTTTGGAATCGTCTTGAAAATGTCACAAGACAGGATTAAATAGAGAAATCAGAAATTAAATGTATTTTAAAGTTTTGACTTACGACAACAATTTTTATGAAACGGGCCCCTGCCCTGCATCTGGGCAGATGGATGTTTAAAGCAGGCACATGTAAAGCAGAAAAGCTCTTTCAGGAACTATCTGCTTTACTTCAGTCTGCTTAACCTATTACCCCACAGCCTGTTTCTAGTATTGAAGACACGTGACCACTTAAAGCAGGTTGAAAGTAAAGCAGAATGTGCCTTAAGGCACATTCTGCTTTACTTTCAGCCTGCTTTAAGCTACAGTCTGCTAGGAAATAGAAAACATTTCTTATGATACATATTCATGGCTGTAAAAATTGGAATTAATTCTTTAGTGGATGAATAAATGAAAGGCGTAAAAAGGTGTATTTATGGGGTAATGGGTTAAGCAAGCACCTGTCTGTCAAACTGGCTACATACAGTGGAGAAAATGTTATTCTTTCCCAATAAACGCGTTTACGCTAAAACTATTATTTCTATTGCAAACAGTTTGGAGCCAGATCAGACGCTGGGTAACCCGGCGTCTGATCAGGCTCCAAACTGTTTGTCACCAATATAAACATGAATTATCAGAATTGTCCAAAAGTTGCACTTTTCTATGTTTTAGTGTTTTGCGGTTCGTTTAAACGGGAAAGAATAACGTATTCATAGGGCTAGGTAAACCCCCGGCGAACGATTCCGGTAAGATCCGATTTAGTTTACTCCGCCCAAATTAATATTCGTAGTATTCCGTAAAAAATCCTTATAAGGTCATAGCAAAATTCGCTAGTTTTGCATTTGGAGAAATGTAATTCTCGACTTGCAAGAGTCAACTGTACACTGGAGAAATGTCAATGTCGGTCGTCAATCCGCAACTTTCGGTTTATATCTGTGTTCAAGTTTATTGAAAACAGATGATTTCAGTTGGATTTTCGGATGCAGTTCTTTGCTTGTGACGGTTTGAGGAATTTCATTCTGATCTGTAGGATTAATTTGTCAATTTCATGAAATGTAAAGCGGGTGTTTGCTTTGAACAAAGCAGAAAGTCAATTCTAAAAATAGCATTGTATGGTCATGACTAACTTCTGGACAAGTCACATTTATATTTTGTACAGTCGGGTTTGTATTTTATACAAACTACAAAATAGATGTTAGCATCTACATGTCTAGATTATTGGCAACGATTGCGCTCCATAGTTTACTGGTGAACCTTGTTTACGGTAAAACCTCTCTTAACCGGAAACTCTTTGGAAAAGGAAGTAGACCGGTCAGGTGACTACTAAATGCAAGATATAAGTATTGCGGAAAGCTCTCAAATTGAGCTTTCTGATTTACTTTTATCATGCATTAAGCCACCTGTTACCCATTGCTACGGTCAATCGTTGGCAGTTTCAAGTTTTGTCATTTTTTACATTTTATTTTATTTCATTACATTGATGTTTCGTTTTGTTCAACCGGAACAAGACTATTTAACGTCGTCTCCACTGTATCGGTAAAACTCCCAGATCGACATACAGATAACCTAACACATTCCCTGCTCTGACTACGCTCTATCGACAATAATAAGCCAAACCTCTGTAAACAAAACCTTTCTACACCAAGGAGCTACAATCTCCTCGATGTACAATAACGTGTACTTGCTTAACTCATTTTTGCTAGCACTTTGAGTAAGTTATATACAGTACTGCACCTTATTAATTTGAATTGATAATCGCAAGCGAATTGCCATCGAATTGCCATCGAATTGCAATCGAATCGGGCGCTTCTAAAAACAAATCCTACTTTTGAAAATTTTTACGCGAATTTCTAAAGCGGTTGTGACAAAAAATGAATCGAAAAAATTAACGAAGGCATATTTGCGAACATTTGTGAGATACACCATTCAATAAACTTATCCGAGAGTATAGTTACTATTTTGAATCGCAAGCGAATTGCCATCGAATTGCAAGCGAATTGCCATCGAATTGCAAGCGAATCGCAAAAATTGTTAATTTAATAAGGTTTAGTACTGTAGCTCATAAACTCATCTACTTAACTAAATAATTGCAAAATTTGGACCCAAAGCAGACATCGATTCAATTGGAGTCATGCCTGGATGTAAACTCTTCAAGGTTGTATGTCTTCATTTGATATTAAAGGGAGTCCTTAGATCCATTAAAGGATGGCAAATCGGACCGCAGAGCTTTAAATCGGTATCAAAATCACTAACTGTGACGCCACTGATATAGATGTAATATACGTACGTACTCTCTCTCAGCTAGTATCCACTGTTTTTTTCAATTAATATTAAATTACTTATGCACTTGATTGAATTACCTTTCCTAGCCTTGAAACTTCAACTTGACAAATCCAGTTTCAAATTAAGTCTAGTCCATCTTATTGCTAGATCTATTTAGGGGTTATCTTTTATCTTTTCTTCATACATTGTAAAATGACAAACGGTGCTGACCCTGATCAGAGGACTCCGTAATGGCGACCTGACAATAGTACTCACTAGTCACTATCTTTTCATCGTTGGCTGGCATAGCTCTAAAATTGACACACTATAATTTCAAAATCATGGACAACTAGACGCTCTCCCAAGAGCTTTCCAAATGCCTAGACAGCAGTTCTACGCTGTCTGCCTTTGGTGTCCATTTCTCTCATCATATTCCAGACTAAATGTTGGGAAGATTCATGTCTTACAGTCTCTTTGGGACGTCCAAGGGCATGGTGATTTCAACTAGTACAGTGGAGAATCTGTTATTCTTTCCCAATAAACGCGTTTACGCTAAAACTATTATTTGCAGTGCAAACAGTTTGGAGCCAGATCAGACGCCGGGTAACCCGGCGTCTGATCAGGGTCCAAACTGTTTGCCACCAAGATAAACAAGAATTATTAGAATTGTCCAAAAGTTGTTCTTTTCTACGTTTTAGTGCTTTGCGTTTGCGTACGTTTGCGTTTAAACGGGCAAGAATAACCGATTCTCCACTGTATCACCTACTTTGAGCTTTGGATCAGATGACACTATTTGAACCAAGGTTTGTACGAGTCACTTCCTCGGGGAATATTAGTTTGTTCCCAAGATATAGTCTTTAAGAGCAGTTCATGGATTCATGAGCATTTCAACTGATAGCGGTGAATGCGAATAATTCCTTTTCTGACATTCTTACACGAAGCTTTGAAGGGAATGAGATAAGCCAAAACTTCCTGAAAACATTTCTCATCATCATCTCATCTCATCATCCAACGACACTATATAATGACCTTTTCAGTATCACAGTTCCGTAAAACCAAACTCAATCACTCATTCTGTGATGCCTTTCTTCCTTTTCTCAGAGTGTCTAAACTAGTATTTTGACGTCACCATAAGCATGCATAATGCAGGATATGACTCAATGAACCTATGCATTTCCACAGTAGGCATGTTGGGTCACCCGATAATTTCCATCTGTGAAAAATTGTTAGCAAAAGCAACATGTCATAATTATACATAACAAAAAAGAAAAGTCAGAAAGGTTCCTATCTCCACATCTCCCGTCATGCAATGCTCCTATCTGCTCGTTTCTATATACATTGTCCAGTTTTCTTGGGGTCTTAACCCGTTACCCCAAAGCCTGTATTTTAGTTTTGAAAAAAGTGACCACTGAAAGCAGGTTGAAAGTAAAGCAGAATGCCCCTGAGGGCGCATTCTGCTTTACTTTCAGCCTGCTTTAAGCAACTATCTCTTAGGATAAAGAAAATAGTTCTATTGGAACATGTTTATGACTGTATAAGTTGGAACTATTTTCTTTCGCGGAGGAATAAATCAATGCGCTAAAAGGCGCTTCTATCAGAAAAAGGGTTAACTGAACATTATCGGATGCACATATCTGTGCTTCTATCCTTTTCAATTCTGACTTCATGAATGCCCTTGCCTCTTGTCAGAATGACCAATCCACCAACAAGTGTCTACCGTCCATATCTACTCTTCACTGTGTGAAATCCCTTCTATGCCCTGATGCTTTACCCAAAATTTACGCCCAGTGGGATTCTCCCATGTCTATATATTTTATTAGTCCATTTTTTTTCAAAGGGATGCCAGGTCAAAACTTCATTTTCATTTTGTTTTAAACTTCCTATCAGCAAACAGTGTAGACTCTGATCAGACGCCGCATTATGCGGCGTCTGATCAGAGTCTACACTGTTGGCCTATGTCTCATATATGGGAGCATGGGCACAAATGGGTTATTAAGCAAAAGACTATGTTAATCATTTGTTTTGTATGAAATGCCTTTTGTTTCATGTACTTGTATATAAGTTGAGGGCCTCATGGAAGATTGGTTTTTACCAAATGAGTTCTCTCGTTATATAAAGTCTTTATTATTATTATTATTATTATTATTATTATTCTCTTGACATACTGACCACTTCCTGTTTGTATTAACTTCTATGCATTTGTCACTGATATCATCGTCGCTAAAATGTCTGAGAGTTAGGTGCAGTTCCATTGTGGCCTCGGTCCTATATAAAGGTGTTTAATGCGTAATGCGGAGTCAGAACAGAGCTTACACTGTTTGCTGGTAGGAATTTCAATATAAAACAAAACGAAAATGAACATGAAAATTTAGACCAGGCACGCCTTAGATAAAAAAAAATGGGACTAATTCAACCGGCGGTAGAAGTCCAGGGTTCGTAAGTTCGATCCCCCGCCGCACCAGCGGCCTGACTAGGGGATTTTGTCCGAGCAAAATATGAACCGCGAATAGCCCCTCTCCACCAGGGGTTAAAATTGGTACATGTGAAGGGTTTTAGCCAGTGTAATGAAATAAAGTGACTCCCGTAATAGAGTGACCCCCAGTAAAAATATTTCGACCTGGGCCTACACGTCATATATATTAGCAGTGCTCAACATAGGCAAGAGGCTCAATGATCAGGGGAGTGAATGCACAGTCGGCTGAACGGTCAATCGGACTGAAAGTAGACTGTAACTTGGTACGTTTTACTTTTAATATCAGCATGGAAGAATCCATTGGGTGCAACTGGGTTAAATCTTGTACTCGTCTACTATACAGAGGTAAAATACGGTTAAAGACATTAAGCCAGTCCATTCATTGATTCCCCCATTGTATTCACTAGGTGTCAAAATACAGGTATACCGGTATAGAGCATGAGAAAATTGCCCAGGCAACGGCTCAGCTTTGAATAGAGGCCCTTACATAATAGATCTCAATAGATTTTTCAATGGGTTTTACTAACCAAGCTATCAAACATAAGGTGCGGGCCTCACATGAGACGCCTGAATGATTCTTTGCCTAGACGCTAGCAGAGTAAGTGCATGGGCTCAATGCTTTGACTCAAACTTTCTACGGTGATAGGTGTTACCACCCAAGCTTGGTCATGTAATGACTTGAACGGGCTCGAAATTTCGTATGAAGAACGTGCGATGCCCGAGAGTTCATTGGCGCTTGTGTCGTAGGCTGCCCGTACAGTATAGACTTTGTTATTCTTTCCCGTTTAAACGCAAACAAAACGCAAAACATTAAACTGTAGAAAATGACAACCTTTTGAAAATTCTGAGTTTTCATTTTTATTTGAGTGGCAAACTGTTTGGAGCCTGATCAGACGCCGGATTACCCGGCGTCTGATCTGGCTCCAAACAGTTTGCAATGGAAATAATAGGTTTATAGGGAAAGAATAACGTTTTCTCCACTGTATAAAATGGTCCACGAACTACTGTGATCGAGGCTTATAAACTAGTTGTCTGAACCCTTGGCCAGATACGATATAGTTGTCATCTGCAAATAATTATAAAATGAAATTTCAAGGCAATATTAGCTCAAAGAGCCTTAACTCGAGGGTCAAACAGTATGGATCCTGATCAGACACTGACTGGATCCAAACTATTCGTTAAATGTAATAAAGTCGCTGCAATTAGGCCAGGCGAATTGGCTTAAGCAGAAAGATGGTAGAGTGTTTTTGGAAATACAGTCCAAACTCGATACTTCGAACTCGCTTAAATCGATTATACCAGTACCGGTATTTCATAAGTGAATTTCAACAATTCGAGTTCGCTTAAGGTGGTTCGACAGCGGGCGGCCCGCATCTCGAGTTCCGGAAATGCTGATGACTTTCACCTGATCTTTGCGGCACGTGCTTATAGTAGTATCCTGGTTCACCCAATTACCGGTGATCTAAGGATTCGTCTGACTATTTCTCATCAATTAATAAGGTTTTTAACTAAAAAATATATTAACCATATAAAGTAAACATTTCTTTATGATTTTCAGCTTTAATATATAAATACACCCATAATTTGACATAAATAATCATAGTCAACTGTAGCGAGTGCGCCGCCATGTTTGTTTTGGTTACTCGTCCTATTATCGGTTATGAGGTAAAATGACACCCGGAATAATTTTCAGGTATCGGCTTGAACTTCTATCAAACATTATTAAAGAAAGGCTATCTGTTAACATAATTTTTAACTAAAAAGTTGTAATATATTCCGTCACATTTTTTCACAGTGGGGGCAATGGAATATGTCACATTATACAAATAGGTTAAATGGTTTTATATGGGGAGAAAATGATTTATCTTGCGTAATTAATAAAAAAAATGCACACTTTCCCTTTAGGAAAGTTTTTTTTTGCTTTATACACATTAGTCTTGAGCAGCAGCCGAAAGATAAACGGAAGTTACGGTTTTACACATGCGCGTAGCGGCGCTATGCGGAATACTCGGAAGTCACCGGTAATAGGATGTCCACGGTAAACGGGTCAATGGCGGTAAATTTAGATAAAGAAAAGTTTGATCTGCCTCAGTGTCTTCTCTGTTAGTGCAGTTGGTACGGTGAATGACTTGCAATCCAAAGGTTTTAGGTTCGATTCCCACTCGCTTCAAAACTTTTTTTTTAACAAATTGTCCGATTTTAGTGACTAGTCAATTCATAACGCAGTGACCAAAGGACAGGCTATGTTTAGTCTAGTAATACTGAATAATATCAGATGCAAGTATAGTCAAGTGACAGCTAAATTTGTAAGGATTTATAGCCTATACAGCTTAACACAGGACAAAAGTAATGCTAAAAGATAGATCCAAAGGAGCTTTTAAGCATTACTTTTGTTATGCATTAAGCAGTCACTTGCCTTTAAAGATATACAGGCTACCGTATTCAATGGTCCCTTATTACAGGTTTGACTTATGGTATTATTTAGAGCTGACGGCATTTTAAAGTTGAACTCAAGGGAGGTTACTCGTTTTGTGTTATTTCAGGAAATCATGTATAAAATGTAAATTCTACTGGAGATTTTCATTAAATTTTTGTGACTAGTAGAATTAAGTTATATCTATCTAATAAGAGTAAAATTAGTGTATGTTAAACAGCTAGATTTTTGGTAATTTGAGATTTTCAGAATTTGACTTTTTTTAAATATTGATATTTCCAGAAAATATGTCATGAAATACTTTTGTTTGCCCAATATCTTATAGTCTATGTACAGTTTACTTGAGTTTAAAGAAAGTATTGAGTTATATCATTCTATAAAGAAAATATTCCTGTTTATTAAAAAAGAAGCTTTTCTCGACAAAAGGTCCTGTCAGAAAAAAACGGCACTGTAACTTTTTTTTATTTTAACGATTTTTCTCTCTCCATATGGTATATTTCAATTTAATCAAGGTTTCAAAGAATTCTGACACAGAATAAGCTGACCCGCGAACCACCTTAAGTTCAAAATACCCTTATTTCAAAAGTTAAAACGTGGCTAGGCCACGTTGCAACTTTGAAGTGAAGTATCGAGTTTCAACTACCAGGACAGTTTGCCTAGTCGGTTTAAATTTTGTCGTATTTCTTCGATTTAGATACCAGTTAATTTGACTGAAGAAACTTGACACGTGGCTGCTTAAAGCAGTCTGAAAGTAAAGCAGAATGCGCATTAAGGCGCATTCTGCTTTACTTTCAGTCTGCTTTAAGCTACCATGTACTAGAAAAAAATCCGAAGATTTAGGAAAATTAGCGGCAAACATTTTGGATCCTGATAAGATGCCGTTTGGCGTGTCCGAGCAGAATTGTTGCACTCGTGACAAGACACTCTGTTATAGGAAATTAGGATGATGAGTACGGTTTTACGGCACTACTACACAAAATATGTCATATAGCGCCAATGAATGATTAGGATTAATGAGATGAGATGATGATGATGCTTTCAGGAAGATGATTTCGGCTAATTCCATTCATTGAGCAGAGCATTTGAATGAAAAAAACGACCTGACTTCCTTGAAGTTCCTGGCATAGGGAATAATCTCTGTCTGATAAACAGAAACAAATCCCTATGACAATAAAGCCGCAGAAACACGATACGAAAGGAAGGTCTCTAGGCGGAAATTAGGAATACAGTTCATTATGTGTTTGCATGTATCTATCAAATGTACCGTTCATTATGTATTTTGGATTCATATTTGCATTGATGAGACACTATGTACATGTAAAGTTTAAATCAATGCAATATCTATTATATCACTATACCTGAAGCTGATTACATGTATACTGAGTCGACAGCAAATATTCTACAGGGGGTAGTAGCCCGATGCAAATAAATAAAGCTGGTGTATTTTATTAGTCCGGCAGATTAAGTGAAAATACTTCGCTTTGTGATGCAAGCATCAAGTTTTGTACATATATACAACATGACATGCTTTCTCAGAAAAGCATGATGTCCACGTCCACGTGAAAAAATGGCCGCCGTTTTTCAAGATGGCCGCCATTCGAAGTGCTTTCAAACACTTTTTGAACTATCAGTTTGAAGATCTTTACATCAAATTATATGTTTTAAAGGATGAAAAAAACATTTTTGAATTTAGAAATTAAACGAATTGAAAAGTATGATGACATTTGATTAATTAAAGTACAATTTACTGTCTCGATGAAGTTTTAATGGATAGTGCAGCAGCTTACTATATTACTACTTAGTTGGAAGATACTTACATCAAATTTAGCACATATATGCTTTAAGACATACTTTAAGGACGCTGTCCACGTAAAAACAAAATGGTCGCCATATTTCACGATGGCCGCCTTTCGAAGTGTTTTTAAACTATTTTTGAACTATATTTGGTCAAAAAGTTCTATTTTGAAGATCTTTACATATAAATATATGTTTTTCGGGATAAGAAAACCATTTTCGAATTAAGAAAAGAAAGATATTGAAAATTATGATGATATAATGGGAATTAAATGAAAAATTACGGTCTTCTTGAAGTTTTAATGTAAAGGGCAACACATAATTAAAACAATACTTTATTTGGTGATACAGCATCAAATGAAGCGCCTATAAATTATGCTTAAAGACATGCTTTCTCGGGGGAAAAATGTTGTCCACGTGAAAAAAGGTCGCAATTTTTTAAAATGGCCGCCAATCAAAGGGCTTCAAACCTTTTTTGAACTATAACTTGATTAGAAAGTCTTATTATTTTTAATACCTTTACATCATAAGTTATGTGGATGGGAAAACCGTTTTTCAATTTAGAAATTGAGATCTTCAAAATAGGACTATTAAATCAAATTATAGTTCAAAAAGTGTTTGAAAGCACTGCGAATGACGGCCACCTTGAAAATGGCGGCTATTTTCTTTTCACGTGGACAGCGTATATATGTGTGCCAAATTTGGTGCTTGTATCACCAAGCGAAGTATTCTCTTCATAAAAGTGACTTAAGCTGCTGGACTATATGCGGAGGAGTAGTAAGACCTCTCTATTAAGTAAGAACACTAAAAGGAAAGCTAATTGATTCTACAAAAGACAGTCGGTTGCCAGCTTAAAACCAGGGTGGAAGTAAATTAGAAAGCTCCTAAATGAGCTTCCTGTTTTACGTTCACCTTGCTTTAAGCAAACATCTGTGTTAAACACTTAATATTAAACACAATTTAGTGGACGTAATAGAGAGGTTTTACTGGCATAGTATTTTAACCGCAAACGACCTATATTGCTCTCATAACTCAAGCAGCACTGACAGTCGGAACATGGCCAGTAGAAACATGCTGTTTACACTCAGCTTTCTGTTAGCGATTATTACAGTTTCAAATTGTGATGACGGTAAGTACAACTATTTACTGTTGTAAAACGCATTTTATCTCACCTGAGCCAAAGGCTCAAGGTGAGCTATTGGGATGTCCGTCGTCCGTCGTCGTCCGTCGTCGTGCGTCGTCGTTAACAATTGCTTCAAATGACATCTCCTCCTATAACGATTGACAAAATTCAACCAAACCTTACAGAAATGTTCCTTGGGTCAAGCTCTTTCAAATCTTTTCCAAAAATTAAAAACAATGCAGAACTCTGGTTGCCATGGCAACCAAAGTGAAAAAAACAAGTAAATCTTAAAAAATATTCTTGTCAAAAACTGCAAGGGCCAGAGTTTAGATATTGTGCATATAGCATCATCTACAGGTCTTAATGTAATGTAACATTCACTACAGATCAATAGATGCATGTCAACTCATTTATCCCTAAAACTTTAAAGGAGAATTCAAGTTTCCTTTTAATTTTACTATTTATGGTTGTTTCCAGCAATATATTGTAAAAATTACAAACAGTGCAGACTCTGATCAGAGGGATCATATAAGAGCTCTAAGATCAGGAACTACACTGTTTGCAAATATTCCAAGTGCACTCTTTACAGGTACACTAATTATAAATGACGAATGTCCTCGTCGCTAGGGCTGACTAGGTTAATTATTTGTTTACCAGGCAATAGTCACTTTTACTTTTCGTTGAACAACTATTTGGTTTTTTTACGTGTGCATATCATCTAACTTTAAACACAGATCACTTAAGCTTAAACATCATTTTCGCAAATACATGAATATACATTTTATATTTATGCAAATTAAGTTGTCTGCCTGTTACATCAGATAACATCAGATTTTATCATATGTATTTCGTTTGGTGTAGTAGTTTGTTAACTGAAACCTACAGTTGGGAAAAATTATTTCCCAATGAATGCGTTTACGCTAAACGTTTTTTTCCATTGCAAACAGTTTCAAGTCAGACTAATTGCCACTCAGACTAACGAGATTATAGTTGAAATTGTCAAAATGTCATTATTTTCTACATTCTAGTGTGTTGTGATTGCGTTTCGTTTGGGTTTGCGTTTAAACGGGAAAGAATAACGTTTTCTCCACAGTATACCACTGAAAGGAATACAGAATGATCGTTATGGTTATGCAAGGAATGATACATCTGGTAATCTTTTGACTGTCGTTTAAGGTAGATACCCCTAATGAAGTCGGTACAATGTTGGTCAAAATCGGTTATCTACGGAGAGCGATCAGCCACTTTGGTCAATAGTCGACCTGTTCCGAACCATGTAAAACATGCAATTGCAGGGCTGCCATTTCTCCGGATTTTTTCTAAATCTTCGGATTTTTCCCCAGTACTGGTAGCTTAAAGCAGACTGAAAGTAAAGCAGAATACTTTACTTTCAACCTGCTTTAAGCACCACGTGTCTAAAAAACTAAAAACAGACTATGGGTTAAAAGGTATAATTCGGAGGATCGCTTGAAAAAATGAACATTTTGAAATCTTAGGATTTTTTTTATCAATTTATGGCAGCCCTGCAATTGACGAGAACGGCTGGTCGTTGTACGAAGAGTGTCGATCTTATTAGGGATTCTCAACATTGGTTTTGCTGTATATAATCTGTTTGAAAAAAGCCTCCGTAGATTCCAGTCGGATATTTCCTGCCAAGAGATGCCAGGTGTGATTTATCACATCATGGACTTGTTGGGTTCAGTAGGTGAACATGTTACAGATTTCCCTCTATACAGCGGCCACATCCCTACAACAACTCCCTCCTTTCAACAACACTTGTCGATGTTCTTTAAACAAGACAAGAATGAACCAACCTTTAAACGGCTGCAATATCGTCTTTTTAATATGGCCGTCTGCTGTTTCTCTCTAAGTCACATAATTTACATGTTGATAGAAAGAAACATAATAACGAGTGATAAACTGCTTGAATTCAGATCAGATGTCACGTTACGCGTTAACTGATTTTTACTTTTACTGGTTAACTGTTGATAGGGCACAAATAACGCCCCCCCCCCCCCCCACCTACTCCCTTCTGTTGTTTTTTCAACCTTGGCTATAGAACAAGACTTTATTACATTGTACAGTGTTCCCTCCACACAACGGCCATTTGTTCCCTCCACACAATGGCCATCTGAACAACGATTCCATCCTACAGCAACACTTGCCGCTGTTCCCAATCGCAATTCCCGACTGCAATATCGTCTGCATAAAAGTGTAGTCTGGTGTTTTTCTCAAATTTACAACTTAGACATTCCGACAGTAAAAAAAACCACGATGACGAGTGACAAAGAACTTGAATCCTGACCAGACGCCGCGTGATTCAAGCTGTTTGCAAATGTATGCCAATTTCCCTCCCTCTATATTAATAACATCTCCCGCCGAGCAACGCACACAATCTGTGTCTCCCATTGGGTGTTGTTGTGAAGAGGGGGCACTGTTCATACTCTATGTAACACTACAAATTCCACAGATGCTTTACTACCTTGCAGATGTTCTGCGGCTAAAATGGTATACATGTATGTCGAAATCTATATTTTTTGTTTATTGACTGAGATTACTCCATCTACCAATTACTAAATGGAAGGCAAGCTGATTATTTTGATCCAGTGTGCTACTTCGCAGCGAATGTGTTTAGCCAAAATCATCTTCCTGAAATCATCTCTCATCATCATCTCATCATCTCATCACTCATCGGCGCTGCATGACCTATTCAGTGTCTCAGTGCCACAGAACCTTAATTTACACGACACATTGTCATCACTGAAATCCAGCTAACTTACGACCACTTAAAAGTCGATTATCGAAGTCATGGTAGTCACCTTTAGAAAAACTTATTTTAAGTACCATTTAAAGAGTCTGGGGCCCGTTTCATAAAACTTCGTACGACAAAAACGGTCGTAGGTCAAAACTTTAAAATACATTTAATTTCTTATTTCTCTATCTAATCCTGTCTTGTGATATCTCTTTGGAATCGTTTTTTCTGACGATTCCAAAGAGATATCACAAGGCAGGATTAAATGGGAAAATAAATTATTATTGAGACTTTTATCATCTGACTTACGAAAAACATTTGTCGTACGAAGTTGTATGAAACGGGCCCCTGGAAACCGGATTTGGGCTAAAACATTTTGTAAAAGTATAACTGGAGCCTGTGTACACGCATAAATATTAGTTGAAGCCATAATGTTGCTCTCAACTTACCAAAATCGCAATTTTCTAACATGAAATTTACGACACTGTCGTAATCGTTACATATAAAAAACAAAGTAATGCGTGGTGATATTTGAGGCAATATTGCTTACAAACCCGTGACATTTGTGGTAACAAGTCGAGTTTTAAATCAAATTTATTCATATTCGAAATACGGAGATACTCGGTAAAAGCTTATTAGCATATCCTATACACACATGTCGATTACGTTATGGCGTTTTACGTTTGGAACTATGAGCGCTGACCTGATCTGCATTTTTGAAACAGTTTGCATCTAGATAAGACAATGTGTAACTCGACGCCTGGCTGGGCTAAAGTACGTCAACATTAGTATATTAAATTGGACAAGATAGCGGGTGATGTTTCGTCAACAAAAACAGCTACAAAAACTAATTCTCATTAAAATATGACATAGCACGATCAGTTTTGATAGAACTATTTAGGTCATTTACCTGTGAAAGTTCATTCGGCTTTTGAGTACGAGTACAGTAACCCCTCTCTATTACGATCAATAAATTGTGTTAATTATGGTGTTTACGGTAGGCGACTGCTTATTGCAATGTGACAATTAATAGACTTGTAGGAGCTTTCTGTTTTACAAGTTACCTTACCTGTCTTTTTTACAATCAATTTAAGCCTTCGTTTTAGTGGCCGTAACAGACAGTGGTTTGGGTTTTACTGTATATGTATTTGATGTGATAAGTGCCACCTAGATCACAGTTTAACCCTTTCGGTGTCGTTTGCTATTAAAACAGTTTTCAAATTGTTTTGATCCAAATAAGACTCTTCAACTGTTCGACTTTCGATGTATGCTGATTCGTAGGGCTTTTGTTATACAACTCAAAGAAAATTTGCAGAATCTGGACAGAGGGCTCCCAATAATAGGAGTCCTTTGATCAGCGTCTACGTTGTTTGCAAAATATACAATTAACTACGAACAGCACTAAATGGATGTGGACAGTCCTTTTAAAGCAAGTAGGACATAACTTAAAACGGTTAGCTATCATTTATAGATCATAATTATGCTCCATAAGTCAAAAATAAGCACTACCCCATTCATGCAAGGATATTGCAATGAGCTCTCCCTATGTGCTTGCTGGAAGATTTCATTATAGATAAACAAGGGTGATCTAAAACAGTGTAGTGTTTGTCCATACAACAGAATATTTCACATGCAATAGCCAACAGTGCAGACGCTGACGAAACGTCCCATATCGCGGCATCCTATCAGGGTCTACACTGTTTGCCAATTTCCCGTTTTAACCCTTTACCTGATAGCCTATTTCTAGTATTGAAAATATATGACTACTTAAAGCAGGTTGAAATTAAAGCAGAATGCGCCTTAAGGCGCATTCTGCTTTACTTTCAGCCTGCTTTAAGCTATCCTGTGTTAGAATATAGAAAACATTCCCTATAATTTATATACATGACTGATTAAATTGGAACTTCTTTCTTCAGCGGAGGAATGAATCATATTCGCTAAAAGGCGCTCTATGGGGGAAGGGTTAATATAGACACTAGCCTAAAATGGGACAAAGTGGGTGTATTCAGTCGACAGCAAGGCAACATTCGTTCAAGGCCGTACGCAGTGAGACGTCAGTAACACAATAATACCAGCACATGCAATAACACAGGATGCACTGTAATTTCAAACCGCAGAACATTTTTTTTTTCAAATTTCAGACCTAAAAGTTCGTCAGCCTCACGTGTACGGTCTCTGTTGAGCGATTAATCAGTAAGGAGATTTAACGCAGAATGAGAACTGCTTAACTCTTTCCTCCCTGAAACTTTAAATGGACAATTCCAGTTTCCATTTTAGTCTAGTCCATTTCTGACTTTTAAGGGTTGTTTTTGTCAATGTTTTGGCATTATGACAAACAGTGAAGACCCTGATCAGAGGGCTCCTTTCGGAGCCCTCTGATCTGGGTCTTCACTGTCTGCATAGGACAATTGTACTATTCACATGTACACTGTTTGAAAAGGACGCCTATATGCGGGACTAGAGTTCAAAGAGTTTAAACTGGATAAAGTAACCATCAAGTTATAAAACAATGGGACAGTCTAACCCCGATAACGCAAATTCACATTTAAAAGTTTACTGTCATATTGCTTTTAAGTAGCCATCTGCTTAACCCACTACCCATAATTACGCCCTGAAGAACATAGTTCTAATTTATACAACCATGAATATGCATCATATAAAATAATTGCAATGTCCTAGCAGATTAGTAGCTTTAAGCAGGCTGAAAGTAAAACGGAATCCAGCTGTAGGCGCATTCTGCTTTACTTTCAGCCTGTTTTAAGTGGTCCCATGTCTTCAAAATTAGAAACAGGTTATGGGGTAACGATTAAATAACCCAGTCATCTGTTAAGCTGTTGTAATGGAGGGAGTTGTTGCACGCTCTTAACGGATGTTAACCTCGTTCTCTCTGCTAAAAGAAATGGGTCACAAGGCTTAAAGCAAGATTGTCAACATTTCTCCAGTGTTGATCAGTCTTTCAAACTCTTCTTCTTAAAATCCCATAAACAGTAGTTCACTGTTCGTGTGTCAATGTCCTATCTTGCACCGACAGTCATCATTGTTATTGTCTGCTCAAAAGGGTTGTTTGCATTCAAGGTGTAATACTACACTTTTAAAACACGTCTGTTTACTTGCCTAATACAAGTTCATCTAAGTATAAAATTGGGTAGTCCGAAATATGAGCCTCGTCTACAAATTGAATAAGAAATGCGCGCAATGATGTCGCATGGAGCCCTGTCTCTAGTTGTGTCTTCTTTAAGGATTATTCAAATTGCAATTTTCAGCTTTTTCGTTTAGCAAATATCAACAGAATAGAAAAAAAAGTTTTTTTTTTACCTTGATTCAAACTGATTTCAATTAACGATGGTTTAAATATGTGTATGTTTTTTGCAAAATTACAGGTAGATTATACATAATGTGACATTTCAAAGGTCAAGGTTATCAAAACTGCCTTATGACATGCCGTAATCTTTATGGCTTCATCAGCATGTGAAGTTGAGTTACCCTTGCTGCCATGATTACAATGCTCCCTCCCAACAACGTTTCCCTCTTTACAATAACGATTGTCTCTGTTCCCCAAACAAGACAACTATTTCTTACACTTTTCCTGCTGCAATATCGTCTACAGGAATTATAGTTTTGCTGTTTTTTCTCAAAGTTACATATACAGTGGAGAATGTGTTATTCTTTCCCAATAAACGCGTTTACGTTAAAACTATTATTTGCAATACAAACAGTTTGGAGCCAGATCAGACGCCGGGTAACCCGGCGTCTGATCAGGCTCCAAACTGTTTGCCACCAAGATAAACATGAAATATCAGAATTGTCCAAAGGTTGTTCTTTTCTACGTTTTAGTGCTTTGCGTTTGCGTACGTTTGCGTTTAAACGGGAAAGAATAACAGATTCTCCACTGTACGTATACATTTTGACAGAAGAAATATAATGGCGAGTGACAAACAGCTGAAATCCAGATCAGACTCAGCGTAACGCAGCGTCTGATCTGGATTCAAGCTGTTTTCAAATATAAGTCAGATTATAATTTTTCTTCCATATATATAACAACTCTCTCCGAATAACACAAATCTTTCCTCCCCTTGAGTGTCGTTGTAGGCGGGGAACACTGTAGTTAAAGGTCAGCTTAGCGCAAAATCGTAACAAAGGTAACAGGGGTCGCATAATAAGTACATGTGCAGTTAGTCCACAAACTACTTAACCCAAAAAACTTCCCCAGATACCTCCTACCTTGGAGCGGTTCTGGGGCTGAATTGTCATAGGGGATGTTTTATAATACTGATAAATATTATAATGATAATAAATACTTTATTTAATGAGGAAACACTTTTTGTAAGAACCAATCTTCCATGGGGACCTATGTTTTGTTGGGGTTTTTTATGGAAAAGAAAGGAACTAAAAGGAAGGCGGGTCAGTGGTTTTGATCCATGCGCTGCCTTGTGTGAAAGGTAAATTATTGCCCAAACTCATGTTTAACCCTTTCCCCTATAGAAGCGACTTTTAGCGTATTTAATTTATTCCTCCGCTGAAGAAAATAGTTCCAGTTTATACCCTCATGAACAATTACAATAACAAATATTTTATATAGCCTAGCAGATGATAGTTTAAAGCAGGCTGAAAGAAAAGCAGAATGTGCCTTAAGGCACATTCTGCTTTGCTTTCAACCTGCTTTAAGTGATCACCTGTATCTAATGTTATAAACGGGTTATTGGGTAAAGGGTTAAAATGCTCATTTTCTGATACATGTTCATTTTCTATGTACTAAAACTAAGTGAAATCGACTGTAAGATGCATGACATGTATCTCCCCTCCCCCCTTCGTTAAAAACCATGCATAAAAGAGCCGATTTCTTATTGAGATGGCTACAAAAATAAATTACTTCTTTTTATATGTCACGATTACGAAGATGCCATAAATTTCATGTAAGAAGAATGCACGATTTTGGTAGACTAGTTACAGAGGACTTATCTGACTTTAAATAAGATAAGCCGAAATCATCTTCCTAAAAACAATCCTTCATTATTATCATCATTTAAGGGCGTCGTGTGACCGTTTCTGTGTTGCAGTGTCGTAAAAATAGCATCCATCCAAGTCCGAAAACTTTAACATCTACTTTAAGTAACTTTGATCTTTGACATTTTGTCCCTTTATAGGCAAACTTATCCTAGATTAGAAACACTCATGGGCTAACATTGAATAAAGTTTTGATTAATAGTATAATCCCTTACTCAATTCATTTTCTGGAAACCAAAATATTGTGCTAATAAATATGAGCTTTGTCATAACAACACCTGTCTTATTGCATTGCAAACAGTGTAGATCAATGTCAGCTATGGTAGCTGGTTTTGATCGATCCACGCTGTTTGACATTCACATGCATCTCAAGTATTTTATTTAGCTATATTGCATGTAGAAACAGCATTTGACAGAGTAGACCAAGCTCGAATACAAAGCTTGGAGTGACAAGAGTGCTTGGGTTGTACAATGATGCAATGCAATTAGGCAGGTTTTGACATGACACGGCTCATATCTATTTTAACTACAGTCTTCCTTCCCTACAGCGACACTCCAAATAACGACTCCCTCCTTACAACGACCCTTACGGCTGTTTCCCAAACAAGACAGAATGTTTATCGCTTTTACTGCTGCAATATCGTCTGCTTCCAATTGTCGTCTGCCTTTTTTCTCAAAATAACAGTTTGATGTAATAAATATAGTGACGGGTGACAAACGGCTTGAATCCAGATCAGACGCCGCGAAAATGTAAGCCAACTTCCCTCCATATAACGACTACCTTGGGTGTCGCTGTAGAGAGGGAATGCTGTATTTGTTTAGTAACATGACATACGGACACTCATAGTTGATCCAAAATGCGAACTAGATATCTTCAAACACTAACACAGTACAATGAAACAGGTCATCCTTACTCAAGTTATCAGCCAAAAAACAAAAGGTTGAGCTAAATATATTTTTCAGAGTGACCGTCATATCGGACTTTTTTTATCCAAAACGCAAACGTTACAAGTAAACAACGAGAAGTGAACCATAATATTTAGCGTAGTCCACTTTTTAGGGGAGTCAGCATACTGACAGCATATCGACAGCTTAGTTAGATAGACTGCAGCGATACAAACACCCTAAATGGTGGAAAGTGCCAAGTTGTAAAGTACATTCACGGTTCACTGCTCGTTGTTTACCTATACCTACTGATATAATGATACTTACATGTAATCTCATTTTTAAAGCTAACACTACATGTATATACAAACTTTTGATAAATATGTCAACATCTTCTATTTTTTCCGGAAATCAAAATACAGTAGAACCTCACTATTACGACCGATATGATTGAATAAAGACAGGTGACAGCTTAAAGCAATGTGACAGTGAAACAGAAAGCTCCTGGAGGAGCTTTCTGTTTCACTGTTACCATGCTTTAAGCAGTCATCTGCCTTAAATACACGATATTTATCAAAAGTTAATGGTCGTAATAGGGAGGTTTTACTGTACTGTGTATTTCACTATAGGTAGATTTTGACCCGTGAGCTGTGACCTTTAGGACGAGTCCACCCATAGAGGTAAAACTCATCAAAAAGCATAAATTCGTTCAGGAGTTACCTACCTTTCATAGTTTACTAAGGATATTGTGCCTTGTGTAGTGAAATTAAATCAATAATCGAGTTAGAGTAATAGGTAGAGTGTAAGGGTACTTGCAATAGGATAAAAAGGCTGTGGGTTCGATTCCCAATAGAAATTATTTCTTTTAAGTTTTAATTTTTATGCTTTATTGCCTTATTTTTCAAACAATAACTTATTTGAATTGTTTAACATATATCCTAAATGTGTCATAGACGACCTAAAACGTTTAACTTTTTGAAGTATTGAACGTTTTAAATGTATGTAATT
Organism: Gari tellinella; assembly: GCA_922989275.2. Lineage (NCBI taxonomy): Eukaryota > Metazoa > Mollusca > Bivalvia > Cardiida > Psammobiidae > Gari > Gari tellinella. The sequence goes on from OV277866.1 coordinate 58,283,530, forward strand.
TGTTTTCATTTATCACTGAAATTCTGTTTCCAATTAGGTCAAGTTAATGTATGACAATTGAAAAATGACAGACAGTGTTACCCTGATCAGAGTGCTCCTTAAGGAGCCCTCTGATCTGGTATTCACTGTTTTCAGGAGACAAGTGAAGTATACTCTTTCTAAATGACGAGTATACTTGCCGTTTAAGTTTTATTGGATTTTAAATCGTTTCTGCTTCTCCTTCTTACAGGCGCGTAGAAGTTTTCTACAAGCTTCATTGCCATGGAATTTTAGTCTATTGACGCGGTGTTTTTGTCTGTCGTACCATCTTTAGTTTGAACTATGTGGTTATTCAGAAATGTAATAACAAATTGAATAATATATACATGTGTTTTATTTAAATACTGATAAATTACTTTATGTCCTTATGGTTATCGTCATATGTAGTATAAAATACCTTTCCAAACCAAAAACATTAATAAAAAAACAGCATCCACTGGGTATCGAACCCATGACCTTACTCAGTAAAACGCTATCCACATGCAGCAAGTACTCTACTCTCTCGACCACGATGACAAATATAGGTATCAAAATCTTATTTTAAATATCAAGTGCAGGTTTGAACCCTAACTTACCCATAACATGGAATGGTTGCAACTTCTATAAATAGATAAGCTCAGTCACGGTTCAGCGCGCAAAATTTACCTATACAGGTTACTTCTGGCACGTGACGGACTTCCACTATGATTTCTCGTATGGTGATGGTACTAGTTGGGATATGTGGTCGTGCAAGACTGGGCGTAAACCCAGCAACCCAGGACCGATGGGCGATTTCATGTGCGACTCACCTTGGATCCTAGTGAATAGCAGCTGCCATGCCATGAAGACAATTAAGCCCGACGTGGATTTCCTAATCTGGACTGGGTATAGTGTTAACCCGTTACCCCATGGCCTATTTCCAGTTTTGAAGACAGGTGGCCCCTTAAAGGAGGCTAAAAGTTAGGCAAAATGCGCCTCAATGCTTTACTTTCAGCCTTCTTTAAGCTGCCATCTGCTAGGATATTGAAAATATTTCTTATGGTACATATTCAAGTCTGTATAAATTGGAGCTATTTTCTTCAGTGGATGGGTAATTTGAAGTTGTAAAAAGGTGTTTATGGGGCAAAGGGTTGAACGGCTGACTAGATTCAGTCAACCCCCTCTATAACGACTAATATATGAGGCTAAGTACTTTTTGTAACCTTAAGGAAGATGGCTGCTTAAAGCAATGTGAAAGTAAAGCAGAAGCTCCTTTAAGAGCTGTCGTAATAGAAAGGTTTTACTGTAGCTGAAACAAAACTGTTTAGAATGAATGGATAGTTTACTATTTTTTTGAGAAATATAATTATTCTTCAGTGATTTTCCTCATAAAAATTAACCATTTACAATTAAAGGGCAATTCTATTTTCCGTTATTTTACAACCAATCTCGAGCTTTCAGTGAGCGTGAATAGTCAACTGGGCTAAAGATGCTTCTATGCTGACGGCTGCAATAAATTATACAGGGCTACATATAAGAGGTAGTTATTTCACCAAATCCAACATTTTCTCACTCTTTTTAGAACCAAATCCTATGGTGTTACTACTCATTAGAATCGTATCGAAGAGACGATTCTAATGAGTAGTGACACCATAGGGTTTTATTCAGAAATAAAGATTTTAGTATTTGAAAAACTACCCTTATCTGGTGCTCTGATTATATGACCCTGTAATGACGAAACCAACCTCATTGCACTGCAAACAGTGTAGACCAAAGCCAGTCGCCGCGTCTTTGACTTTATAGGAGATTGGACATCGATCACAACATCAAGCCTTTATAAGAATTAAGTTTGTCGTCTTCTCATTTTGGTCGACACCTTATAGACATGCTAAATGGTCTGTACACTAAATGTGTTTGTTTTCAGAGATAGCATTCTACATCACTACGGACCAGAAGTCACGTACGCGTTAAATGATATGGTTCTTACCAACCTTACCGACATTCTTACGGAGTCGTTTCCAGGGAAATCGGTTTATGCGACATTTGGTAACCATGACTACCTACCTAGTGACCAATTCCCGGGTCATAACAACAGATTGTATAACGATACCTTGGCCAGTTGGCGTCACTGGATAAATGACCCGTCACAAGACGACAATTTCAGGAAAGGTAAATTTATACAGTCGAACTTCAATATCTCGAACTAGCTTAATTCGAAATATCCGATTAGTCAACAAGTGAATTGAATTCTTTCATGCTCAGTTAAGTCGAACATATCCGTGCTTCAGAGTTAAAACGTGGCTTAGCCTCGTTTTAACTTTGAAATACGGGTATGTTCGACCTAACCGAGTTCGGATATCGAAGTACAACTGTAAGTGCTTTAACATAAGACATTAAATGTGTTTAAACATTTTTGCTGCTAAGCTCATCAAGACTAACACATGCAAAAAGTTGGATCTTGATCAGACGCATCCGATCAGGATCCAAAGTGTTTGACTCTCACACAGCGTTTTAAAGAGGCTCGCAACCGGATTTAGCATTAAAAATAGTAATTTGTAAATGTATGTAAAATGCTTATATAAATGGGTAAGATTTAGTTTAGGATAATAAATTCTGTTAAAAATGCATTTAAAAAAAAAAAAAAAAAAAAAAAGAAGCTCTGGTGGGATTCGAACCCGTGACCCTCCATGCGGAGACAAACATGAAAAATGAGGAAGCGCCTTTACCCCCTCGGCTACCAGCGCTCTATCTATATATGGTAGCGAATTAACGTACTTCACTGGTAGCGATTGATAGTACTTTATTCGGCTCGGGTTTATATCTGAGCCCGTGTAGAGAAGAAACAACAACTATACCGTCAGCTGACGCTATAGAAAAACGATGGAAAATATAAAAAAAACTAAGATTCGGTGACGATTCTTGAGACTTTTTTTGGACTGATAATATTTTTTTAATGTCAGAAGCCAAATAATGCCACAAATTTGCTTTTATTTGAGTATTTTATTTTATTTTGACAAGTACACCATCCGGTTGCGAGTCCCTTTATTAACAATTCCAACTTTTATTACTAAAAGCAGACGAGAAATTTAGGCAGACGACTTTCCTCGGCATGTTATTACGTCATAATGGCACCGAAAGGGTTACAATGGCAAATAATAGCGCATGTGTGTTCAGTGCAAATCCTATACAGTCGCTTAGGAACATTGAGCTAAATCTCTGTTGTTTCCCCATCAACATCTGCTGTTTCCAACAACGGGTTTCCATTGCAAATGGTTTGGAGTGAAATCAGATGCCGAGTAACTTGACGTCCGATAAGGGTTCAATAAGTAAAAATCAGATTAAAATTGATTTAAAAATTGCTTTTCTCAGCATTTGTTTGGAAAACATTTTCAAATGTAATGCAATCTGAGTGAATACGCGTCAGAGTTTGGGTCCTGACCAAGAAATGAGCTACATTTTATTGCGCTGCGTTTATATTGTTTTAATGTATAGGTGTATGTAGGAAGAGCAGGCAAGTTTTTCAAATTGAGCCATGTACACAGCCTTTCCCCGTATGTGTTAGTAATTCCCAACTTTACTTTGCTTCTGACAGGGTTTTAAACAGCTCGGCTCCCAAATCGACGCTACCCTTCTAAATGTAAATAAGCTATAATTATATCTTCCCTATATATAGAGAGGGGGGGGGTATTGATGTTGTGTTTCTGCAGACAACTCCTCCTACACTAATGGACAGATTTACTCTAAAATTTCACACATTAATAACGTTTATGGGAAAATGTTAATGTGGTTTGGAATTTGAGCTGCGAACTTTTTGACAAAAGTAATGACCTTTTGATGTTCCCCTACATAGAATATATAGGGAAAAGTTTTCTGCAGCTAACTCCTCCTACACTACTGGAAGGATTTGCTCCTAACTATTACACATGAACAACTTATATATGAAAATGTTCATGTGGTTTGTAATTCCATCAGCGACTTTTTTTTTACAAACATTATGGCCCTTTGAATTGTTTCACTGCATAGAATATATAGGGAAAACTCCCATACTACTGTAAGGATTTGCTCTAAACCTACCCACATTAATAACTCATATAGAAAGATTTTCATGTGGTTTGGAATTTGAGCTGCGACCTCCTTGACAAAAGTTATGGCCCTTTGAATTGTTTTCCTTCGTAGAAGATATATGGAAAACATTGTTCCAAATTTCACACATCAGCAACTTATATGGGAAGATGTTCATGTAGTTTGAAATTCGAGCTGCAACCTTTTCGACAAAAGTTATGGCCCTCTGCAATTTTGAGACAAGTACTATATTGGTCACCTGTAGTGCAAACATATATATCCCTAACCCTAACACTAGATGTTGTGCAGCTAACTCCTACACTACTGGAAAGATTTGCTCCAAACTTTCACACATCAATAATTTTTCGGGAAAGGGTTATGTTTACATACGTTTTTCTCAAAAACATATTCTAGTGTTAATTATGAAATGGGCCGTGCCATGACAAAACCATCCTTATTGCATTGCAACATTACATAGACCAAGTACCGTTGTCATCACATGCTAGATGTATTTGAGTTTGATCTACACTATCCAATACCATACCGGTATATAATACCGATTGGTGAATGAGGGTGTCAAACAATTAAGATTAAGACCAACCGCCGCGTCTTTGACGCGGCGGCTGGCCTTGATCTATTATGTTTTAAATGCAATGATGCAGGATTTCTCATTGCATGGCTCTGTTGAACCTTATATGTCACAAAACTTATATGTCACAAGTGTGACGTATACGTGCGAATTCATCACAAGGGGTTTGCAACAGCCACGTATATGTCACAACGTGACTTTTTGATAGGGTTGACATTAGAACCGTATATGTCACAAAATTGTGATTTTTTCACAACGTGACTATTTGATAGGGTTAACAATTAGAAACGTATAAATGTTTGTTTATTATAGTGTCATTGTTTATTATATCCAGAAAGAAGATTTGCCTGTGTTGTCTACAAGAGACAAGATGGAGGAATGAAGGTCTGGGGCGTAGCTAGACCAAATAGGAAGTGTACGCAGCCCTATACTAGGGGGGTCCGGGGGCATGCTCCCCCGGGAAAATTTCATTCCTAGATGGTCTCTGGTGCGTTCTGAGGGCGTTTCCCGCATTCAAAACAGGTGATAAAAGAACATAAATCTATGCAAAAATTGAATAAAAAAATAAACGACATTGACGACAAAATCATCAGGAACGTAGGCCTATATAGATCTAATGTACGTTCCTTAAATCATGGATGTTCATTTCAAACCGACAATCAGTAACATTCAGATCTGCAACAGAACCATTTGCATTTACGATCCATTTTGAGAACATGATAACGCAGGCCCGTAGGAACTGCGATTGAGGGGACACACGTCGACCTCAGGGGCAAAGCTAATTCAAATGGTGAACGTACTCTTACTGGGAATGCGGAATGCTCCTCCGGAAAATATGGGCTTTGGTGAATTCTGAGGACTTTTCAAGCAATCAAAATGAGTTAAACAGGAAAATACCAACATCATTTTAAATCTATATGTAAAATTCGACTCCTAATAACATAATTCTTACCCCCTCTGATTGGTTTAAACACTCTTACTCTGGAGGGGTCCGGGGGCATGCTCCCCCGGGAAATTTTTAATCCTAGATGGTCTGTGGTGCGTTCTGAGGGCGTTTCCCGCATTCAAAGACTATGTAAATATTTGACTAAAAATAACAAATTATTGATTCTAGGATAATGTTTTTTTTTCTGACAGCTTGTCTTCCAGCCTTTGATCTCTATCCCCTGCCCCCCTACGATTTTTATTGCATTTTTGGACTTTTCAATTTTTCTTTTTTTGAGGACAATGTGTACGCAGTTGCGTTTTTTGCGTACAGGTAGCTACGCGCCTGAAGGTGTCAGAAAGATTGTCGGAAAGGATACCAACTGCAAGTTCTACTGGTCAGGGAACGATAAAGGGACAGGTGGAGTGGGAGTTTTAGTGGCAGAAAAGTGGTGGGAGAAAGTGTTCGAAGTGAAGCGGATATCAGACAGGATACTACTTGTACGTCTTGTCGTTGGAAAGGTAGTGTTTGCCATTGTGTGCATATACGCCCCACAAGCTGGGCACTGTGAGGAAGCAAAGGACCACTTCTACGAGCAGTTACAGAGCCTTGTGGCGACTGTACCTAGTACAGAGGAACTGTTTGTATGCGGTGACTGGAACGGACACATTGGTTCCACTCCTTGCGGTTTTGAAGAAATACATGGTGGCCATGCTATTGGCAAGAGGAATGCTGAAGGAGAAAGATTACTCGAGTTTGCTGTTGCTAACAATTTAGTGATTGGCAACTCATTGTTTGAGAAGAGGCCTAAACATCTAGTTACATACCAATCTGGAGGTAGCATGACCCAGATAGACTACATACTATTCCGGCGCAGCTTCAGGAGGCATGTCACAAATGTCAGAGTCATCCTGGGTGAAGAATGTGCACCCCAACACAACCTGCTAGTATGTGATCTCAAGGCAGAGACTCCTCGCAAATGTAAGCACAAGTTTACACCACGCATAATAATGTGGAAGCTGAAGGACCCAATCATCCAAGCTCAATTTGCTGAGAGATTCGCTTCATCAAACCAAGGTACACAAGCAGGCAGTGTAGAGGAACACTGGAAGAGGCTCAAAGATGGACTGACTGAGGCTGCAACTGAGGTGTGCGGAGTATCATCCAAGCATAGTTGGAAGAAACAGACTTGGTGATGGAACCAGAATGTCGATCAAGCTGTTAGAGAGAAGAGGCGATGCTACAGAGCATGGAAAGCAGGTGGTAGTAGGGAAGCGTACAACGGAGCCAAGCGTGCTGCTAAAGTGGCTGTACACCACGCTAAGTCGGAGGCCGATACAGATGTTTTTCGCAAAATAAACCCCAAATCAAGTGACATCTACAAGCTTGCAAAACAGATGCGCCGTGACAATCAAGATGTCTAAGGTGAAAAGCCAATAAGGAACGACTCTGGTGAACTCTCATTGGATGAGGAAGCGAAACAACAGTCATGGAAACAGCACTACGAACGCCTACTGAATGTTGAATTCCCATGGAACCCTGATGAACTGTCCTACCAACCCCCGGTAGAGGGTCCTAGTAACCCCATTACCCAGGAGATGATCACTAAAGCAATCGGTAAAATGGGAGCTGGTAAAGCAGCAGGGCCATCCGGTATAGTTGCTGAGATGCTGAAGCCTACAGGTGAACTAGGGGCAAGTGTGGTGCATGAGAGGGACACATCCCTGCGGAATGGGAAGAGAGCTTTATAGTCAGTCTGTACAAAGGTAAAGGTGATGCGTTAAACAGAGGGAACTACCGTGGACTCAAGCTTATCGATCAAGTCATGAAGGTCTTGGAAAGAGTTGTTGAGCAGTTAATCAGACAACAAGTACAGATTGATGACATGCAATTTGGCTTCATGCCCGGTAGGAGCACCACAGATGCAATCTTCATTGTACGCCAAGTCATGGAGAAACATCTTGTAGCAAACAAACCACTGTACATTGCATTTGTAGACTTGGAAAAAGCATTTGACCGTGTCCCAAGAAAGGTCATCTGGTGGGCTCTGCGGAAGTTGGGAGTTACCGAGTGGTTAGTTCAAGTGGTGATGTCTATGTACACCAATGTACGTAGTCGGGTACGAGTCGGCAACAACTACAGCGATGAATTTGATGTGAAAGTGGGCGTCCATCAAGGATCTGTCCTAAGTCCCCTCCTATTCATCATTGTCCTTGAGGCTCTGTCACTGGAATTCCGCACCAGCTGCCCTTGGGAGCTCCTATATGTCGACGATCTGGCGATCATTGATACCTCGCTCGAAGCACTGGAGGAACGTCTGGATAGATGGAAGAGTAGCATGGAGGAGAAAGGTCTCAGGGTTAACATGGGTAAGACCAAGGTCATGATCGCTGGTCCCAACCTCAACTTACTGAGGAAAACAGGAAAACACCCGTGTGCTGTATGTCTGAGTGGAACAGGCAACAACTCAATCCTCTGCACCCACTGCTCAGGATGGGTCCACAAAAAGTGCAGTGGCATAAAGGGCCCTCTCAAAGCAGATCCGCACTTTAAGTGCTGGCGCTGTGATGGTATGGCAAGACCAATAGATTTCAGACCACTGACGGAGATTGGTACTGGCGATGACAAGCTGGAAGTAGTGACATACTTTTGTTACCTCGGAGACATGTTGTCATCAGGTGGAGGCTGCGAATTCGCTGCAGCTACACGTTGCAAGTCTGCTTGGAAACAGTTTCGAGAGCTGCTACCTATCCTTACGAACAAGTATCTGCCAGCAGCTACAAGGGGTCGTGTGTACTCATCATGTGTCAGAAGTGTGCTAGTATATGGCTCCGAAACTTGGGCTGTCCCTGCTAGCACACTAAAGAAATTGCAGCGTAACTACAAAGCAATGATCAGATGGATATGTTTGGTGAAGCCTGAGCAAAGCATTCCCTTTGAATCCCTCCTCACTCAAGTCAACTTGGAAAGCCTCGCAGTCATTATGCAGAAGAACAGACTGCGTTGGTTGGGGCACGTTGAGCGCAGCACAGGCTGGATTGCTAAAGTCCGACAGATGAACGTACCAACAGAAAGGACCACTGGCAGACCCAAATTGTCTTGGGAGGATGTTGTGAAACGGGACAGAAAAGTCCTGGGTATGGATCCCATCAACCCTCATCACAGACAGGAATTGAGAGGAAGACTCAGATCGAGACTGGACAGTCAGGCCCCACCCTCAGCAGAGGATTAATTGTGGCCTGATCAACAAATAAACCGGATAGTGAGTGAGTGAGTGTCACCCCTAGCGAAGTAGGGTCAGTTACATTTGTGACGTATACGTTTTGTGATATATAAGGCTCTAACAATAACGTATATGTCACAACGTGACTTTTTGATAGGGTAGACAGTAGAAACGTATAAAAAGTTGCTTATTATAGTGTTTAAAACAATACTCTCCGTGTTGTTTGGTTGAGTACTATATAATCCATGGCCGCGGTACACCTTTAGTTCATAAACATAAAGCTGTCCAAGAATTACACCATAGACCCCTAGCCAAATAGTTTCAAAGCGATTGGACAATCCCTACCAGCAAGATCCACCAGACAGGCACAAGGTCAATGGTACAACTCAAGAACTGCCATTTAGACCAACAGCATCCACAGTCCAGAGGTAGCAGTCATTGGTTAACTACTATCTTCTAATAAATGTGTTTTCAGACGTTTTTTGAAGGCCGCAATTGAGCTCGCATCTCTGATGTCTGATGGTAGAGTGTTCCAGAGATTTGGGGCTGCATGCCTGAAAACTTCTATCTCCAAACTTCACCAAACGACTTCTCGGCACAACCAGCGATACTGATTTACTTGCAGACCGCAACTCTCTTTCGAGGTCTATACATGTCCAGCATACTAACAATGTACCTTGGAGAATCATTGCACATGGCTTTTTATGTGAGTGTCAGAATTTTGAATTCAACTCTGTGTTGAACTGGAAGCCAGCGAAGCTCCTTCAAGACTGGAGTGATGTGATTGTACCGAGGAGTCCTGGTAATGATGCGGGCTATATTTTGCACACGCTGTAGTTTTCGTAGTGAGTTTTGGGGAATCCCATATAGCATCATAGATCATCATCATCATCGACATACAGTGAAACTCACTTATAACGAACTTGGATATAACGAAATACTGTATATAACGAACCTAACTTTATTCCCCCTCTCTTATTAAAATATAGTAAAATGGACCTGATATAACGAAATTTGGATATAACGAAATAATTTAGACGGTCCCGACGACTTCGTTATAAGTGAGCTTCACTGTATTATTATTTTACTTCTTCTTCTTCTTCTACTTCTTAGTAATGCACAGTTTACATTGCCGTGCGAGGGTTAAAAAATAATGTCTGAAAGAGAAGTTATTTGACTGAAACGAGATACAGTTTTCAGATATGTACAGTATGGAAGTTTTCCAGATAATTATATACCAGGGCTGCCATTTCTCCGGATTTTTCCATAATCTCCGGATTTTTTTCTAGAACATGGTAGCTTAAAGCAGGCTGAAAGTAAAGCAGAATGCGCCATAAGGCGCATTCTGCTTTACTTCCAGCCTGCTTTAAATTGTCGCGTGTCAACAAAACTAGAAACAGGCTATGGGGTAAAGGTATACGATTCGTAAATTCGCAATTGAAAAATGCAAATTTCGAAATCTTAGGATTTTTCATGTCAACTTATGGCAGCCCTGATATACTGAAAAAGGATCTCCCATAGGTTCCTGCCGGAATATCCCTAAAGACACTATAATAAACAAATTTTTATACGTTTCTACTGTCAACCCTATCAAAAAGTCACGTTGTGACATATACGTTTCTGTTAGAGCCTTATATGTCACAAAACGTATACGTCATAAATGTGACTGGCCCTACTTCGCTAGGAGTGACACTATAATAAATAATGACACTATAATAAACAAACATTTATACGTTTCTAATGTCAACCCTATCAAAAAGTCACGTTGTGAAAAATTCGCAATTTTGTGACATATACGGTTTTGTGACATATAAGGTTCAACATGGCTCATTATACATTTTATAAACACCGATAGCAGTTCAAGCAGTCGATATCCTTACAGTCAATGTGTTGAACAATAGATAAACATGACCTATTTCTAACAGGTGGCTACTACACAGTGAAGACCCAGTACGGCCTTCGTATCGTTGCCATGAACACCAACCTACACTACAAAGCCAACAAAGTTGTGGTCAATGACACTGATCCTGCTGACCATCTGAGCTGGTTGCGCCAAACTCTACATAACGCTGAGCTCAACAAAGAGAAGGTACACTGAAAAGATTATCCACGATTTAACTTTGAAATACGGGTTTGTTTGACTTAAGCGAGCTTGACATATCAAAATTCGACTTAAGAATACTGGTACGATCAAATTAAGCGAGTTCAAAGTATCGAGTTTCGACTGTTATTAATGTTCCTACACTATTACGAGTTTCGTTATAAGAATAGTTATTTCTATATATACTATTGTATGGCCAATCTTTTCCATTTCATGAAAATGTCATTGTCTTGTTAGAATTACTCACAGATGCAATTTTTGAGAGGGGTATATCTTTCTGTACACCAATCTTTGCACGTTACTGTATCCGTCTGCCGTCTTCTTTCAGTTAATTATATTTTACAATGAAAAAACATGTGTTTTTCACGACCCCTCAGGTGCTGCTGACCGCCCACGTACCAATAGGGATTCATGCCCCACGTGGAAAGAAATGGATCGTTGATCGCTACAACACCCACCTGTTACAGATCCTAGAGAGATATGCTAATCTCATCGTTGGCATGCACTTCGGACACGAACACGTCGAGGGCTTCAGAGTACTGAAGAACAACCAAAGTATGTACTGTATCATTTAATCAACACATTGTACCTAAGCGACGAGTATTCGCGTCATGAAAAAATCATACATCTATCAAGAGTACGCTAGTCCTATGCAAACAGTGTATACCCTAGTCAGAGGGCTCCTTAAGGAGCTCTCTGATCAGGGTCTACACTTTGTCATTTTGTAAAATATGGTTAAATCTACCCTAATTATCCAAAAATGGACTAAATTTAACTGTAAACTGGAATTGTCCATTTTAAGTTATATGCCGTTTGCTTGACAAATTTCATATACATGTATAGGTATTTTGACTTAATTAGAAATATTGAAATTGAAAAATGTTGGCTTCTGATCAGGCAGACAGACACCGATTTACATTATATACCCTGCTATTGGAGTCAAACAGTTTGGAATCTGATGAGACGCCGCGTTATGCGGCGTCTCGTCAGGATCCATACTGTTTCAAAGGTTGCCATGGTTTCACCGCTAGCGTGGTTAGAGTTAAGCAGGCACCTACATTGAGAACGACACGCGAGTTATAGCTTTTATGTCCCCCGCATCGGGGGCAAAGTTGTTTTACCCTGTCTGACCGTCCGTCTGTTCGTTCGTTCGTGCGTTCGTTCGTCCGTCCGTCCCGCATACAGTACATACTTTGTCCGCCTAACTCCTCTTTTTAAGCTACAAACTTATAATTTGACAGAGTCTTTTCACATATACCATAGATATGCCGGTGAACAGGACTTTGATCTGCTTTAATTTTTCACGAAATGACAGTAAGTCAAACTGAGTTATTTTTTCCCAGCGGGGCATCCCATGACTAAGCCATCCCTCTATAGTTATAATATATTTTACTGTTTGAAATAGCATATAAACAAGTTCACTATTGTTTCAGAACACGACACCCCAGACCTCATGTGGCAACTCATTCACCGCTGGACCCTTAGTACTACAGTGGAGAATCTGTTATTCTTTCCCGTTTAAACGCAAACGTACGCAAACGCAAAGCACTAAAACGTAGAAAAGTACAACTTTTGGACAATTCTGATAATTCATGTTTATCATGGTGACAAACAGTTTGGAGCCTGATCAGACGCCGGGTTACCCGGCGTCTGATCTGGCTCAAAACTGTTTGCACTGCAAATAATAGTTTTAGCGTAAACGCGTTTATTGGGAAAGAATAACGTTTTCTCCACTGTATGCCTAATAACAAGTTGTTTGGATTCTGACCAGACGCTGCATTATCCGGCATTTGATCAGGACCCATGCTCGTTGACACTCATGACGATATTACTTAAGTCGAAATTTTAAAACTAAGAAATAAATTAGACGCCAGTTGTTTAACCCTTTCACTCTCAATGATGCCATAAAGCGCATTTGCAAACAGTTTGGGGCCAGATCAGACGTCGCGTAACGCGGAGTCTGATCAGGACCCAAACTTCTTTACACTCTTATCGATATCTATCAAGTCATACATCTTAAATCTAATTTTGAAACGTGTCTTGCTGGCAAAACTACTGAAGCAGACGACAATAAAGCGGTGAAGGCCTAAGGGGTAAAAACCTCACGACAAATTTGATAATGAAATGGTTGAAGTCGAAAATGGCATGCGGTGAAGGGTATATCACACATACATATACATGTACAGGTGAACTTCGATATCTTGAACTCGCTTAACTCGACCTATCCGATAGTTCGACACATGAATTGCATTGTTTCATGCTCGGTCCAGTCGAACATACCCATATTTCAAAGTTAAAACGTGGCTTGTTTTCACTTTGAAATACGGGTATGTTCGACAAAACCGACTTCGATATATCGAAGTTCGACTGTATAACATAAATGGTAATTATGCAAGATAATAGTATGGAAATTTAATACTAATTCACCTGGTTTCATTCTCACAGACAGAAACACATTTCTGTTTTCTAGGTGTTCCAACCACGCCCGTCTTTTGTGCCCCTTCTGTGACGCCATTTTTAAACGATGCTGGGTTCCACAACCCTGCTGTCCGGCTTATCAAATACGACAGGCTGACAGGGAAACAGCTTGAAATCGACCAATATTACCTCAAACTGAACGAGGCCAATGTGGATATCTACAGAGAATGGGAGTTGGAGTACAATTCAAAGCTACACTATGGCCTTAAGGACCTGACCGGCAAGTCCATGTGGGAGCTCGTGAAGAAGATGGAAAATCCAGCAAGTCAGGAATTCAAGAACTACTGGCGTTACATCACAGTCAGCCAGGACTCCACCCTGGATCGAGTATGTGACGAAGAGTGTCACGCTAAAGTTATGTGCGGGTTTGAGCACTTCCTATTGGACCCGTACAACAAATGTTGGAATAAGACATTAACAGACAGAATCTCATCCGCACCTGCTTGTTTTTCAAGCACATTGATCTGGCTGTTGGGTGCCATATACTATCTGCTCTAATTACCTTATTGCTCACATCAAACGCTATTGGTGCCAGTTTACTTTGGACACCAGCTTCAATAGTCTAACCTCTCTATTACGAGCATTAAATTGTGTTAATTATGAGTTGTTTTGAACTGCAAATTAACCCTTTACCTGATAGCATTGTTTCTAGTATTGAAGATATGTGACTACTTAAAGCAGGTTGAAAGTAAAGCAGAATGCGCCCTAAGGCGCATTCTGCTTTACTTTCAGCCTGCTTTAAGCTATTAACTGCTAGAATAAGGAAAGTATTAAATATGACACATATTCATTACGGTATGATTTGGAACTATTTTCTTCAGCGGATGAATAAAATGAATGTGCTAAAAGTCGCTTCTATAAGGGAAAGGGTTAAAACAAGGTGACAATAAAACAAAAACCTATCTTTTTTACAATCAATTAGCCTTAGTGATCGTAATAGAGAGGGTTTTTTGTAGATGTCCATCATATTCGTATTAAATAACAATATACCGATATGGACTGAAACAGTTATAATCTATACAAAGCTTTATATATAAGGGACGGTTTTAATGTACTGTCGCTGTTGCTCAAATAAACCCAATGCTGTAACCACTGATTAGAATCGACTCTTTGATGCGATTCTTAAAAGTAGTCATATATCCACATTTGTATATACACTCAACAAAATGTCTAAGTTGTCACCTACGTTAGTCGGGAATTTCCAGCAACAAGTTATAACTCTTTCCTCATTCCAACTGTATTTGATTGCTACATGTTCAATGAATGTATGTACGAGATTTCATTATATTACAAGCTGTAATTATCATTTTATGATGAAACTTGTGAAAATTATCGAAAACTAAAAATAACACATTTTATGCAATCAGTGATATGCTATTAGCGTGTTTGTCCCCTAACAACATAATAATGGCACGACAATGTTGTATCATTGAAGCAACATATCTCTGCAGGTAACGCTGTAAAACGTAGTTCCTCTCCTGAATGACGTCACACTTTAATTCTCGTAAAGTCGGTTGTTGTGGTACCCTGCGTTTCAGCAAGTTCCACACATGTTCTATCTGGGCTCTTCGACGGAATTGTAATCAGGCGAATTTTATTTGTCCTGAATAAGTTCAGTGTTCCCCTTGCAGCATGGCATGGAGCGCTGTTCTGCACTCTCTAGTTAATAACTAATTGGTGTCTTTAATAAACTATTTTACTGGAATGTTTACCTCTCTTAAATGCGTCCCATTTTCCAACATTCCGACGGCAACAGCACGCTCTTGTAATGTCATCCTGGCCATATTACGTGTGTTTTTGTCCAGCACAGTCGTATAATAAAGTGTTTGACATCGCACATTTTATGCACGTACAAATCATGCATAACATACTTGCATTCAAAATCTGCAATGTTAAAGTTTCTCGGGCATCAGAACATCAATGTCAACAATTTATACATGGCCAGTGATTCCTTTGTGAACCCACAACGTGATACGTGTTTTATTTTGAGAATTATTAGGAAAAGTAAAGTGACCAATTAGAAACTGCGTCGAGTGTATACTCAACGTAAAAAGTTAAGAAATTATCAGAAACCCATGGAACAAAAGAACAACAAAACAAACCATCATCCATTTTTTATTACCTTTAGATGATATCACGTATCATCAAGTAGTAACCAAGGGCTCAAAGTCATTTTTCACAAAATTAGTGTATACAGAGTAGACCACCTGTAGTGTCACACCAATAGCCTGGTGGGTTCTTGGTGTCGGTCATCTGCTTCGAACCCCGTCCTAGAATGTTCCTTACAATTTTAATTGAAGACAATAAAAATTGACAGTTAAAGAGTTTAAACTTGATTGACAACCTCGTCATTATAAAGAATCTTGTCAACTCATTTGTCACTCAGATTTGCACTGAACTTACTGTGACTGCAGTTTTCACAGATCTCTTAATAACAGACGAGCGTTGGCCAGCACGTACATGCGGTGCTCTTATTTGAACATTCTTATATTTCATTCATCACATTTGAGGCTATCGTAAGAATTGCTTTAATTTCATGTGACATTCAAAGGAACTGAATTTCAAATTATGATGACTCGCAGTTTAATCATGTGTTTTGCATAAAACAATGAACTATTCTGTAGACACTAATTTTGTGAAATATGACTTTAAACCCTAGTTTACATGACACAGTACTGCAGCTAGGATACAAGTGATATCAAACTAAAGAAAACATTCTTTTGCAAGCATAGGAGTACATCTAGTTAATTATCGAAGGATGCATAAAGCAAACAAAAACCTCTTTTAACATTTTTGATGTTTAATTAAATAAGTATGGCCAGTATTTGGCTGCGGCTTTCATTTACATGTATACAAAAACCGGGTCGCCGCAACAGTACATGGCAGACCCCAAAAAGCACAAATAGCTTCATCAAAGCCCTTAGCAAAGTGGGCAACACATAATGTCAATTGTTCAGCATAGCCCTTAGCAAAGTGGGCATCACAACATGTCAATTGTCACCATAAAAGACAACTTGTCATAATCATCAAAGTCCTTAACAAATTGGGCAACATTATTGATATTTACCACCACAGTTCCAATACAATGTTAGCAATTGACTGAGACTGGACTTCTGAGGCGACATGATCCTACAGGAGCCAGTCCAGGAGGGTACAAAATGATTATTTGTAACCTCTTATTTTTTACTGTAATCTTTTCGCATCCGCCATTCCAACTGAAAGCCGCGCCGATCGATAGTCTGAAGATAGTCTTGAAGGCAACTTGAAACTGTAACCAAGATGGGGAACACAGCGTCTGTAAAATAAAACAAACTAGGCAGCAGCAACTGTACCAAATGACAGGCTTATAACACGAGTAAGCAGAGACAAATAAGGGATACACCAGACATTCAAAAAAGGGGTTATAACATATTTATGTTTAGATTTGTCCTAACGTACTGACTGAACCAAAGTAAGTGAGTCATGGAGGTCGCACAATTCAAAAACACAAATTTCTTGCATTTACATGTTTACAAATAGCGGGTCGCCTCAACAGTACATGGCAAACCCCAAAAAGCACAAAAAGCTTCATCAAAGCCCTTAGCAAAGTGGGCAACACATAAAGTCAATTGTTCATTATTACCCTTAGCAACGTGGGCATCACAAAACCTTAACAAAATGGGCAACATATTATTGATATTCACAACAAGGTCGCAAAGTAAAAGGGTTTAAAGGGTGTGGAGGGTGGGTTGTTACCGAGATTTATGAATGGTCTTTTCCAGAATGTAGCGGCTTATGATAACACCTAATTTGTAAGAACAACACGCGATCACATTCGCCCCAAATCATATTCGCCCCTCGATAAATTCGCCTACATCATATGCATTCAGTAGTCGTTATTATCGAAGGATGCATAAAGCAAACAAAAACCTCTTTTAACATTTTTGATGTTTAATTAAATAAGTATGGCCAGTATTTGGCTGCGGCTTTCATTTACATGTATACAAAAACCGGGTCGCCGCAACAGTACATGGCAGACCCCAAAAAGCACAAATAGCTTCATCAAAGCCCTTAGCAAAGTGGGCAACACATAATGTCAATTGTTCAGCATAGCCCTTAGCAAAGTGGGCATCACAACATGTCAATTGTCACCATAAAAGACAACTTGTCATAATCATCAAAGTCCTTAACAAATTGGGCAACATTATTGATATTTACCACCACAGTTCCAATACAATGTTAGCAATTGACTGAGACTGGACTTCTGAGGCGACATGATCCTACAGGAGCCAGTCCAGGAGGGTACAAAATGATTATTTGTAACCTCTTATTTTTTACTGTAATCTTTTCGCATCCGCCAACTGGTCTTGGGAACTGTAGCAGTTACCCAGACCACCGCCAAACCAATTGGCCATGCGAAAAGAACACAGTAGTGAAAGCTCGCAGCCAAATCAAACGCACCTACCAAGCCCGAGTATACAGCAATGATGTTCAAATCGGACAAGCTGCATGCTTATTTACCCTATTTCTAGACAAATTGAGTAGCTTACTCAGGCAAGTCGCGGAATGGCCCTTAAAGCACCACACCGAATATAAGATTTAAATGCTTTCGGAGTCCAGCGACCAGCCAGTCTGTAGTGCTTCAGAAGAAAAAACTAAGTTTACCATGATTGTAGCAAATACGTCTCATATAACCCTAAGGACTTAAGTGCTTTTAGTAGAATGGCAGTAAACTAAAAGCGAGTGAGTGGTTTGACATATTTGGCATTTAGTCGGACAGATAAATACTCATGTGAAAGATTGACTGGACAAATTGGACCGACGACGTCTTAAAAGAATACCCGATGAGACCGGCCAACCTGACCTGTCTTTGAAAAACATAGATGAGATTAATTTTGATGACACGACATTCGGTATGTATTTTAATGTCCCTTATGCTTAACGGATAATGAGGATTGAGTTTAGAAGAGACTGTCAATTCTCCTACTGTAGCATACTGTCCATTGATCGATGCTTGACAGCTTGCCCTGATGCCTCGGCTGAAACAACATCTCACCCAAGAAACCAAGAACAGTCTGTCTTGCACCCTTCTGAGAAAACGATGTGTGCAACAGTGTATAACCAGATCAACACATTCTCCATTTATTATCTTAACCTTTATTGTGTTGGAGATATTGCTCCGTAAAGCACCTCCTACACTTAAAATGGGTCGGGGCGATTTAAAAATTCCAACCCAACAATATGCATACTTTATTTCGGTCTGTAGCTATTTTATTGTAGCAAGATCAGGAATCAACCTGCTGCATATAGCTAGTTGAATGATTGGATCGACCGTAAAAGAGTATACCACGTGGCTAAAGTGATATACCGGTATTTATTTTTGCTACATTCAAACCAAAAACAAAAAGTAAGAGCAACTTGAATACAAACGGTTTCGCTCAGTTTACAGGTATACTGTAGTAAATTAGTCTGCTTTGCATGCTTAAAAAATAAAATCTCCAGATATCGCCTGTCTGATCAGGATCTTAACTTTTTACAATTAACCATTCAGTATTGAGCTGAAAGGTATGTAAAACTCCTCCATCTAAAGATATTTGGCAATTATTTGCACTCACAAGGTTCGGACATTGTAGATGCGTTGGTAAAGGAGTTGACCTTAGGGCAAGATTTGTCAATTATCAAGGTCAGATTTGAAGGTCAAATATACCTAAAAGTGGTTTGTGACACTCTGCCATGCCAACATGTATCTACACAACGTGTGTACTTAATCCTAGATGATATGGTACGGATATACTCAGGAAAAGTTTTTTTTTATCAAGGTCAAAGGTCAAGGTCAACTTGCCAGAAAGTGGTACATGGCACTCAGGTATCCAAAAATGTATCCATATCCAATGTTTGGTAATTGTAAATAGCATCGTATAAGAGTAATGGTTTAGGACAAGGATTTTCAATAATCAAGGTCAGAGGTCAAGGTCAAAAGGGGGGTTGAAAGTGGCATGTGACGCTCCTCCAACACAAGATGTATGCACACACAAGGTTGGGTAATCATAGATGATATGGTGTAGGAAATATGCTGTTGACAAGACTTTTCAATTATCTATGTCAGGGTCAAATTGACCTGAAACTGGTAATCCCAATAAGTATCCACATACCAGATTTGGTTATCCTACATGGCATAATACTCTTGTTGGGATTTGGACGGGAAATCACAATAAATAATCAAAAACACTACACCGATTGATAATTGATTAATTCGATTATGTAACGGGTTTAAATAAGGTTACCAGTACAATTTGTTTCTTTAGTACCATCACTTTTATGCCAAGCGTTTACCCTTTGCTGGTTAATTTAGAATCTTGTACCAAATCTATTGCAAGTTGTAGCTTTAAATTAAATTGCTTGTTACAACCCTCTAAAATGGACATTGAAAGATTCAATAAATCTAAAAGGACTTAAAAACAGGACGGCATGAATGTTGACATACAACTATTAATATAAAGTATTTACAAATAATAGACGAGACTGGAGTGAGTATCAAACAAATGATCAACATCTCTGAATTCACCATAACCAAACATATAATGCCCCAACAAACGTCTAGAATAGTTGTATTCTTTTAGATGGACGCTTGCCAGACATTAATGCTTTTGTTAAAGTTTTATTATGACAAGAGCAAAAGAAATAATATTTTGTAAATTTTATTTGAAATTATAGAAACTATCGATTGTGAAAAGAAAATAACATTCAAATGATTTACTCTATCAGTATCAGTAAGCTCAAACCGGTTAGTTTTCGATAGTTTGAGACAATCAAAACAACACTTATAGAACAGAAATATATGAAAAAAGATGTTCTGTACAATTTTGAATGGACTAATGGCTGGACGACTAGGCAGACAGATGGGATGGACCGTCAAACCAACAGAAAAATGGTTTCCTATATAGCCCCTTAGAGGCCCTAATAATTAGTGGGGTATATTAATGTCTCAATTCAAATCAATTGTATAGCCTGTATAGCTCAGTGGTAGAGCGTCCGCTTACAGTGCGGGAGGTATCGGGTACAATCCCCGGCTGGGTCAAACCAAAGACTTGAAAATTGGTAGTAATGGCTTCCCTCCTTGTCGCTCAGGATTTCGGGTTAGCATTACGACTGGTTCGTCGGTGTCAGGATAAAGTGACCGGCCGGGTACAGTCCCAATGGTGCACCTAAAAAGTGCCCCTTCTCATAATCATCAGAATTGATGGCGTAGAAGTAATAAATAGAAATAGAAATTGTTAAAAAAAAAACAACCAACAAACAAATATTAAGCACTGTTTTGCAGACTCTGTATTGCTTTTTTGGCAAAGAAATAAAAACTGGGTTTTGAGGCACAATTATGTCATTTTTAGTTTGTCACCAATTTTTCTTTCAACGTTGTAGATTTAGTTCTACTTTAACAACAACATGTGCAAGCCTCGAAAACATTACCTGGCCTCTGCCTGTCGGTGTTCGGCTCCGCCTGTTTACATACTTACAATAGGCAAAATCCCCAGTGAACCATCGCCCTAATTGACATGTCACATGTGTGTTCAGGGCCTACTAACGGACGGGCCGGGCTACAGCAGACACCTGGCTAGGTTTCAGGCTTCTTCCTGTATGTACCATAACCATGACTTGCCATCACAGGATGAAGGATTGGAGACTAGGGCAACAACATGTAAAACAAAACAAGAAACAGCATAAGTGATGTTCTCAATTGAAAATGACGTCATATTCATAAATGTTACATACGTCATGTGCTGACGTCATAATAGACAATAAACTAACTCCTGGACACCTAAACCATAGCGCCGATACTTGCGTGGTAAAATGATTATGATAAATGATGGTTGTTAAATTAAAATGTCTAGTATTTATCGATGTCGTCAATTCTCGTATTCTCGGGGTTTCTCATAATCTCGTGTCTTACGAAAACGAATTAAATGGACACTCCTGACATCCAGAAATATTTAAACTTGTTACCGAGATTTATGAATGGTCTTTTCCAGAATGTAGCGGCTTATGATAACACCTAATTTGTAAGAACAACACGCGATCACATTCGCCCCAAATCATATTCGCCCCTCGATAAATTCGCCTACATCATATGCATTCAGTAGTCGTTAATAAATAAAATTGGATGATGTTTTGTTTTGTCGTTCCTTTTTCTGAGAATTCCTCTTTCTATTAGGTATACATTCTTTATAAGCAGTATGCCTGTGAATAATACACTAGTCCTGCACAATGTAGACACAGATTGGAGGGTTCGCCTAAGAGACTACTGATCAGGATCTATACTGTTTGTCATTTAACGTCATTTTAACCAAATAAACATAAACTGAAATTTTCAGTATCTGATTGTCATCCGATTACTTTTGAAATCCAAGTGTCTAAGCAGGCAAAGGATTAACCCTTTAACCCATAGCCTGTTTCTAGTATTTCAGATATGTGACCTGTTAAAGCAGGCTAAAAGTAAAGCAGAATGCGCCCTAGGGCGCATTCTGCTTTACTTTCAGCCTGCTTTAAGTTACTATCTGCTAGGATATCGAAAACAATTATTACGGTACATATTCATGACAGTATAAAATGGAACTATTTTCTTTGGCGGATGAATAAAATGAATGTGCTAAAAGTCGCTACTATAAGGGAAAGGGTTAAACACATTACTTTTTTGTTAATTTAGAAAAGATCATAGACGAGAACCCCTTCACTGCCTTACCTCGAGTACAAAAGTTATTTGCAAACAGTTTGGATCCTGATCAGACGCCGCGTAACGCGGCGTCTGATCAGAATCCAAACTGTTTGACATTCATTTCAATATATATTAAGTCAAAATATCTATTTTTTTTTCAATTTGAGAAATAAAAGCAGACGACAAATGTTTAAATTTGATGACGTCATGGCAGTGAAGGAGTTAAGTCCTGACTGAATGATTAATTTGTACCATATTTGTTCATTTTCTGTTTGTTAAGAACAATAGTTGTCACTATATACCGACTTGTTAGTATCTGTAAAGGAAATTGTAAAAAAAAATGCTTCTTTTTGTATATACATTATATATAATTGGCAATTATATCATATGACGCGGCCTAAACTCCGAACTTAAGGATTAAAATATTCTGAAGAAATTAAAATGCAATTTCCCCCCTTCACTGCCATTCTAAACACCTGGTGTCCGCTTTTATATTTCAAATTTATATTGACTAGGAGAACCAAATAAGCTTTTGCTTTCGCTCTCATCCTAATGTATATCCATGTTTTGTTCATAAAAGCTGTATATATTATGAAATAAGATATGTTTAAACTAAATTTATATTTAGGTATTATGACTAAAAATATCGAAATGGGTTTCTTACGGGTCCGTCTTTAGAAAGACCCCAAACCACTCCTAACCTCTCGTAACCTGCCCAAACCTCTTAGAGCCAGAATATTCCTTTCAGACTACCAAAATCGTGCATTCTTCTTACATGAAATGTATGGCACCTTCGTAATCGTAACATATAAAAAGAAGTAATGCGCGGTACTTTTTGAGGTAATATTGCTTACAAACCTGTGAAATTTGTGGAAATAGTCGAGTTTAAATCGAGTGTTTACATACGACCAACGACAAAAAAGTCCGTCTACAGCTCATTGGCATATTCTGTAGCCATTGTAGGTAGGAATTATAGCGCTTTCAGTCAAAGAAAGACACCTCCTCAATTTTGCTCGCTAAATGTGACACAGACTGGTGAAGAATCACTTGTGTACATGAAATATCGTCCGCCGTATCGATCACGTGACCTTTACACCATTCTCGTAAACAAACCCGAAGGTTTGTTATGTAAACAAATAACTTATCTTTATAGCCATCTCAATAAGAAAATCGCCACTTTTATGCATGGTTCTTAACGAGGGGTGGGGAGGGGAAGATATGTCTTGCAACCGATTTCACTTAGTTTTAGTACATATAACACGTACATGTATAAAAAAAATGCGCATTTTAAACATTAGTTTGGGCGATAATATACCTTTTTAATATAAAATCAAATAAATCTTATAAATGGCGAATTTAAGCTAAAATGATTTTAGAAAATGTTAAATCGAAATTAGATATACGGTGCTTTATCACTCTTGCAAAACTTAAGATAGCTACATGTATACACAGTTACGTCTAGATATTAACCAATCATCCAATAGCCTGTTCCTGGTTTTGAAAACAGGTATCCGTTTAAAGCAGGTTGATAGTAAAGCAGAAACCGTCTCAATGCATATTCTGCTTTACTTCCAGCCTGCTTAAAACTACCATCTGCTAGAATACGGAAAACTTGCTTATAAAATAGTTTTGGGAGGTTTTGAGAGGTTTTGGGAGGTTTTGGGGTCTTTAGACGGACCGGTTTCAAACTGTTTGCAATTAAACAGTGTACGATTGTACTCGCGGTAAGCAGGGCTGCCATTTCTCCGGATTTTTCCTAAATCTTCGGATTTTTTTTCAAGTACATGGTAGCCTAAAGCAGGCTTAAAGTAAAGCAGAATGCGCCTTAAGGCTCATTCTGTTTTACTTACAGTCTGCTTTAAGCAACCACATGTCAACAAAACTAGAAACAGGTGATGGGGTAAAAGTACGATTCGTAAAATCGCACTTGAAAAATGCAAATTTTGAAATCTTAGGATTGTTCATGTCAACTTATGGCAGCCCTGGGTAAGGCAGTGAGGGTGTTTAGTTGATATACTAGTTGCAAGCCATAGCCCTATGGAATGAAAATTTAGATTTTTGTACGTCAGTCATTTTGTGAGTTGACGAATAGTTTGGTTCATTTCCCGACATGATACCTTTTTGCAAAATTTGATTTTTAAAAAAGAGCACCATATTTGTGTATAAAAATATTTCTTTTGATACTATTCGTAAAAGCTCAAACTCGCGTCACGGTCTTGACGAAAATATCCCATGTACATATAGCCTTGTGAGCAGTCCATATCTAAACAGTGCATATATATATATCAAGCGATCAAAGAAATTCCATTTTTAAAAAGAAAAGAAAAAACGGTTATGAAAGCGAGGCGGGTGCTGTTGCATCCTTTCTATGATAGTGTTTTCAAGTGGACTATTCCAATTGTGAAAAATGACAAGTTTATAAGAATTGATTTTGGTGTGTTTTTGTAATAATTTCAAAACAAAATAAAACATAATAAGAGACTTGTTTGTGTTTGTAACATGCATATACTTCCCACTAGCTGCATGGACCATACAGTCCAACTTTGATTTCTTATATTCCCTTTATTTCTATAAACGAATTGTTATTTGAAGATTGGTTAAATCGAACATACCCGTATTCCAAAGTTAAAACGCGGCTAAGCCACGTTTTAACTTTGAAATACGTGTATGTTCGACTACTCCGAGTTCGAGGTATAGACTTTCGACTGTTTATGAAAACAAAGAAAGTCAACATGCCGCGTAGTAACTCAAACCAAATGTACAGTTTCTTTATCGTGTCATGTAGTATACATTATTAGCTTTACAGTTTCTTCCCAGGGTACATGGGGATAATTCCCGGCTGAGGAAAAGCATATTTTCATCAGCCGGTTTATCCCCACGTACTCTGGGAAGAAACTGTATAACGAATTTATTACACTGCAAAGTTTTTACTGAACAAACGAAATATTTTGAATTTGTCGTGTACAGCGCTCATAGTAAACAGTAACAAAATCGCGCCAAAACAGATGACGTTGGGCGTAAATGACGTAATGTTCCTGACGGTTGTTATTCATAAGAAAGATGGGCACGCTCGTAGACGTCGGCGTCAAACTTTCCTAGAAAAAAATGTGACTGTTAAAAGGTCCAACCCCGTTTGTTCTTAGCCGAAATCAGATGCACGATTGAATGCACTAATATTGTCGAGCAGTCGGCCATCTTATTTTCTGCAAAGCAAGGCTCAGGGACCTGTCAGCCATTGAAAATATATTCATTTCTACGTACCCTGTCAGCTCACAGGGTAGGGCTCTGTACCCAATCAGAAGTAAGTATAGTACGTAAAGAAGCAGTGCAATACGTATATCTATACAGGGATACTATGAAGCATACAAATCTAATTTTCTTCTTCCGATATTAGGTCAGGAGTCTTCTTAGACTGTAAATGTTGACCTCAAAGCAGGGAAATGAGACGATTTTATTTACAATTAAAAATCCCAAATGTGCATCTAAAACTATGTACATGGATGCGCAACTTAGAAGGTGGATGTAGCTGGTCTGATTGCAGACTTGAAGCCTTCCAGTGAGGTCATGTTTGTGGCTGCAGCTGGGAGCCTGTTCCAGTCCTGGATTGTGCGGATGTAGAATGAGTATTTGTAGACTGTCTGTGGTGCAGATGGCTGATGCAGACGCTTGTCTCCTCTCATTCTACGATCACTTGGATGCAGAATATGTCCTGGTATAAGTTATACCATCTGGTGCTGTATATTGAAGAACATTAAGAGTCGGAGCTCTCGTCTTCGATCAGCTAGAGGTATCCAACATAGGTCCTTGAGCATGCTGGCAACACAACCCGGGGTTTGGTCGACATAGTTGTGTTGGACAAATCGAGCCCCTCTCCGTTGGACTTTTTACAGCTTGTCGATGTCTGTCTTTAGGTGGGGTCCCAAATGGACACAGCATATTCCAAGCATATTCCAATCTGCTGTTTGTTTTAGAAATCCCCATCCCACACCGCACAATTAGTCTATTTATTATCCCTGATTTGGAACAACTTTTTTCCTGTATAGATCTACTTATATCGCGCTTAGCATTCACTTGACTACTCTCAAAGGCTCAAAGATTCAATACAAAGAAATGCTACATACTATCCATAAACAAAAAGATAACCAAATTCTATCAACTTAATAACCACTTTCTACAAGAGGTACAAGATAATCCGTATCTAGGGATACAGATATCCAAAGACCTCAAATGGAATGTGCACATAAACAATGTATGTAAGAAAGCTAATTACACACTTGGATTCCTTAGAAGAAATCTTAGAAACGTACCCGAAAAATGCAGAAAAACAGCATACATTTCAGTAGTACGATCAATAATGGAGTATGGAGCAACAATCTGGAATCCTTACCTCAAAGGGGACATCGACAAACTAGAAAAAAATTCAAAACCGAGCAATCAGATTTATAACAAAGAACTACAAAGACAGAGAGACAGGAGCTATCACCAAAATGAGAGAACGGCTGGAACTAGAGACCCTTGAAGACAGGAGACTAAGCCTTCGTTTAATACTCATGTACAAGGTAGTAGAAGGTCTAGTACCAGCTCTACCAACACAAACATTTACCAAACCAGCAAAACCAAGAAGAAACATTAAAGCTACTAAATTTAAAGATTACAGTACGAATAATATAATTGAAAACCAGGTATGCAACAACACAAGAGGACTCACAGTCCCAAATAGCAAAACCCAACAGTACAGACATTCCTTCTTTGTAGACACTATGATGCAGTGGAACAAACTGCCAGACAGCACAGTGCATGCTGATTCCGTAGAGGCTTTTAAGACAGCCCTACGAGATCATCGCCAATAAAATGGCGTATCTTCACATCCGTCGTGTAAAAGCCTTTATAGGATTCTACGACGTACTATATTCAGATTCAGAAAGGCTGCGATAAATAATTTTTCTAGGTTATGTTATAAAAAGAATATAACATGAGTGTTAATAATTTATTGGATTTATCAAACTCGTCGTTTTAGAAAACGAGAAAAACTCGGCAAAGCCTCGTTTATATCGTTTTCTAAAAGACTCGTTTAATAAATCCAATAAAGTATGAACACTCATGTAGAATATACTATATATATATGACATTTAAACAACGGGCTCACGCCGTCTGTTATGTTATAAAATTATTTACATATAATAATTACGGCCTTGTATTATGTGGCTTGTGAAATACGGATACGGCCACCGATAATAAAGGGACAAAAGATCAAACTATTTTGAGATACTATAGATAATGTTTCACTGATTAGATCTAGATCTACTGTTTGGAACAAGATAGTACCGAAAGTGGTCCGTATCTTCACCCTAGCTGATCTGTGCGTGGGTGTTTTAGTGAGATGATCCACGTCAGATAGACGCAATATCGCAATGTAAACAAGCGTTCGATGAAAGCAACATAGAGCAGCATGAAACTCAACTATTAAAAAGGTAAAAGGTCTAGTTTATAAAGTCTGCAATTATGTAATATTCTGCCGACTTTAACATTTTCCTCCCCTATCAGTGCTCCAGCTAGGATTTGAATTGGGCAGGGTGCTGTTGAGTTTGAGGGCATTTGGACGCGACGGGGTGGGTCGGGTGCTGGTGAATTCGCCTAGAGACGAACTCGCCTACAATTAGATATATAGTAACCTAAATGGTGAATTCGCCTAGAAAGCAATTATATAGTGATTGTATTTCACACCTTGTAGTACAGGTATATCTACCGTTTATCAGTAGATAAAATGAAAATAGTTGT
This sequence comes from Gari tellinella, assembly GCA_922989275.2. Taxonomy (NCBI): domain Eukaryota; kingdom Metazoa; phylum Mollusca; class Bivalvia; order Cardiida; family Psammobiidae; genus Gari; species Gari tellinella. The sequence goes on from OV277866.1 coordinate 58,311,372, forward strand.
AGAGGATCATCTTATCTTGTTGTTTTCTTATCCAGTTTTGTTTTAACAAAACGAAAGATCAGTGTAGCCCCTAATCACTACACCCAGATTTGACAACCTGTTTGAAAGGGGTGATGCCAACGTAGAATACATCATTTATCATATTGAAAGTAAAATTGCCGCTTGCACCTACTAAAAAATTATTCTAACAGCTGCATATGATGATCAGGGGCTACACTCATCATCCGATCTTAGTAAACACTACCTTATAACAAGTTTTATTATGTTATTGATACCTTACAATAGGTGCGAAATACAATCACTATGTAATTGGTTTCTAGGCGAATTCACCATTTGGGTTACTATATATCTAATTGTAGGCGAGTTCGTCTCTAGGCGAATTCACCATAAACCGGTGGGTCTCCCCCAGAAAATTTTGAAAATTTAAAGGTTGCAGGTCAAAACGCCCCCAAGTCAAAACGCCCCATGGTCAAAACGCCCCCATTATTGGTCAAAACGCCCCCAACCCCTAGTCAAAACGCCCCCATTTAATATATATCTTGTTTTTTATGCTATATAGAATATATAATTATGAACTTTTCTTTGCTTTTTATATGACTTTTAATCTATAATTGCCAATTTCATATATCTTTACAGGTGCTTTCAATTTCCCGGACATCGTTAGCCGTTAATAAATACTTTAGTATTTACTGCAATAGAATTAGATGTGCATTTACTGATATATACTTAAAGAAAATGAAATAAAGTAGTCATCTGATCTTAATAACAGAAATAGGTAAAGGGTTAGAACTTCCATCTCCATAATTTATAACTTCATTTTTTAACAACCGTATACTTTATGCGTGCTGTTAATTATCGCCACGTGTTTGTCGAAGTGCTGAAGTGATTGCCAAAGGTGTGAAGTGTGAGACCAGTACATGAGTGTTTATTCCTTTAAAAACAATCATTGATTTCAGGACAGGTGTCGTCCATTTCAAGCAATTTGTGTCTGTTTTTATTTCTCAACTTTCAACTTTTATTTATTTCAGGTGTTTAACTTGTATAAAGTGTCAAACATTTGGGATCCTGATCAGATGCCGTGTTATGTGGCGTCTGACCAGGATCCTAGCTGTTTACAATTAAAATTAGCACTCGGGAAAACGGCAGTGATGAGGTTAAGTAATTTTATAAGCTAATGCTGTAATTATTAAATTTGAATAATGAATATCTTTCTGTTATTAAAAAATGGTTATGTGACTTTAATTAAATTATCGAACTGCAAAGGAGACCCCTGTTTCACTTTTAATCATGCAAATTTACTGTAAGTGCTCGTGAGGTTAAGAGTTGAAGGTTCTAAAGTTCCATATAGTCTCCCATAACTCGGTATAGTCTAGAGTGGCAATACACTTTTTTCATCATGTACTATCATATAGACTATGTATTCGACATTGTGGCCATTTATGAGACAAAAATAAACAATATACTGCGTTAAAACCGCCAGACACACTGACCGCTAAACACGTGAAGCTTATAATAATTATAATATAAGATGATGTGGCAGATCTCTAAATCTACTTTATATGAATATTTATATGTGACTAAGATGATGTAGATCTACTTTGTACAAATCTTAATGAAATTAATATGTTCTGTTCTTAAGCACATGCTATTATCGGCACGTGTGCAAACTCATTATGTGATTACAAAACGTGTGAAATCTAGGTGTTAACTGTTATGTCTCCTGTTAGTTGACTAAAGAGGAAATTTTGTTTTAAATAACAAGTTTTGTTACTTGTATAAATGTCTTCGTCTATGATTTATTTGAGAATAAATGATAAACTATACATCATACTATAAATTGGAAAAATACTATATATAGTAAGGTCAACTCGTTTTAAGTTCAGGGCCTCGCAACATCTTTTTTAGGGGGTGATGTCGAGCTGTTGTACATTAGGATTATGACAAGTATAAAAGTATATATCTTCGATCTTTTGGGGAATAGATAATAAAACTACTTTAATATGGTCATAAACTTTGATTTCAATACTATAAAACATATATAAATGCCTGTATGTAGTAGATTAAAATCGTTTTGGTTTGGGGGCATTCTGAAAAAAATATGGGGGCGTTTTGACTAGCATATGGGGGCGTTTTGACCAAAATGGGGGCGTTATGACTTGGGGGCATTTTGACTATAAATCAAATTTAAACCTTAAAGAAGCCTTCTGGTGCGTTTTCTGACTGGAAATACTGTTGACTCTTTTTTAGGATTAATCATAAAAAATGGTGTCTGTCATAACTCCATCAAATTTTCACGCTCTCCCAAAGTGAAATTATTTGCAGAGCATAGTATCCTAGCGTTACCAGTTTCGACGCCATTAAGCGATAAACTCGCCGTAACTTTTGACAGCTATAAAATGAATGTGATTTAAACTATGACTGAAGCTAAATGTGCTTAATTAATGATAAAAGCATCGCCGATTTGACACTTCTGTGGAAGCCGCCATTTTTGTTGGGACTCATTAGTTTCGACGCCTCTGGTTGGCTGACCTATATTAGAGTTATTTTTAGCTTTATAAATAAAGTTCTTACTGTGCTGCATTGTGTACGCTTATTTTCATACTGGGGAGTCAAAATTATTTTTTTGGTATCAATTTTTATTTCAGATTTGCCATGATTTTCGAACAATTTAAAATATAAAAGAAGAAATGGGTAAATGTAACTGGCCACTCATATTAAAAGAAGGAGTGGTTTTGATTTGTGTCCCACTCTCGCTAAAACTCTCCAAACCCTAAAACATGAATGTTGGGGAGTAGCTCATGTAATTAGCATTGGATGTCTGAAATGAAAATAATAAACTTAGATACCTTTGTCATAAATTTATAGCGCATTTATGAGCCAATTAGTAATCACATGTAAATCGATCAGCATGATCTCACAGATTCCTATAATAGCGTACACCTACTAAACATTGACCTGTTTTTCAATGGCAGGAAAATTGCTTGTCGCGTGAGAAGATAAATATGAATGGGTGTTCCTGACAACTGAGCGTCGAAGTTTTCCATGATCATTTAAATACAGAAAACGGCTTATAAACTTCCATACTTTATTGCATTAGTGAAAATACATAAAACTGCATTGAAAAGGTAAAACTGTTATATTTTCCCTTTGCATATTTGATTATTCATATGTTTGAAACAGAGTTACAGAGAGTAGTTTTTCGTGTTTACAAATGATAGCGAGTGCGCGTGTTACGTCACGGGGGTCGCTTAGGTCATATGACTAGTAAACAAATATGGCGTCGAAATAGGTGAGCGTTAAAACTGGTGCGCAGACGATACCCTAGGAATAGGAGTAAACTCACTGTCAAAACTAAACAACTAATTGAAAATTACATATACAGTAAAACCTCGCTATTACGACCACTAAAACGAAGGCTAATTGATTGTGTAGTAGACAGATGGCAGCTTAAAGCAAGGTGACAGTGAAACTGAAACAGATGTGCTGACGTACCATTCCAAAACTCAACACAGATGGTCGTTTTTGATGTTTAATTATTCATAGAATAAACCAAAATTACATGTTACGATGTAGATACATGTTAACAATTTTCTTTAGACTGTATAATGTCCCAAATATAAAACTGCACTGAATTCTTCTTGTTTAAAGTATGTCCTGTAGCCCTGTCCATTATGAATGTTCTATTCTGTTCTGGTTAATTATATCCGCGCACGGCCGCGGAAGAGAGCCACAATAACATGACTTTCCCCTTCAGAGTTTTTAGCTCACCTGGCACGAAGTGCCAAGGTGAGCTATTAGGATCGCTGGATGTCCGTTGCCCGTCGTACGTCGTCCGTCCACAATTGTTTGTTAACACTCTAGCGGCTACAAATTTCATTTGATCTTAATGAAACTTGGTCACAATGTTTGCCTCCATGAAATCTAGGTCAAGTTCGAATATGGGTCATGTCAGGTCAAAAACTCGGTCACTAGGTCAAATCATCGAAAAACCTTGTTAACACTCTAGCGGCTACAAATTACATATGATCTTCATGAAACTTGGTCACAATATTTGTCTAATTGATATCTTGGTCAAGTTCGAATGTGGGTCATGTCCAGTTAAAAACTAGGTTACTAGGTCAAATCATCGAAAAACCTTGTTAACACTCTAGAGGCTACAAATCTCATTGGATCTTCATGAAACTAGGTCAGAATGTTTGTCTAATTGATATCTAGGTCAAGTTCGAATGTGGGTCATGTCTGGTCAAAAACTAGGTGACTAGGTCAAATCATAGAAAAACAGCTTAACATTCATGAAGCTACAAATCTCACTAGATTTGAATGAAATATTGTCAGAATATTTCCCTCATCAAATCTAGGTCAAAATCAAATGTTGATTGTGTCTGGTCAAAAACTTGGTCAGTAGGTCAAATTATAGAAACATTTTTTTAACACTCTAAAGGTTGATTGAGGGTCATGTTGATCCAGTCGTAATCTAGGTCGCTATAGGTCAAGTCTTACATTGTGTACCAGGTGAGCGATTTAGGGCCATGGTGGCCCTTGTTGTTTAGACTGAGCTCCCAGATCTAATCTGGGCCCTATTCCTAATAAGGGATGCTGTAAACACAACCCCAGCTAGTGTCCAGGTTCTGTGATCTTATCACGTGATCACACTGATAGGCCCTATCATCGAATCACAAGTCGGCCATTTACACTCAGTTCAAATATGCTCAATCAGGGACTCTTTTTCATTTTTGTGAAATTTTCTCAAAAGCTTGATTCTCACAAGCAAGAAAAGGATGAACACTGAACACGATGCATAATCTGACAGAAGCCTCCACGAAAACTGACGATAAAATAGAAAGGGATAATATCTCCAAGTATAGGTAGACTTTAGCGTTTTTGTTTCAATAATGAATTCAATACTTCTCAGAGTAACCGTAAACGGACTGGTGTTCCTTAAATTAATAGCCTGGTTACCTGTGTTTTCGCCCCCTCCCCCCCCCCCCCCCCCAGCTTAATTTTTCGTGCATGCACCTTTCTGATGTAAAATTTCTTACTTGCTCACGTATCTAATTCTGAATTCTGAAGTTCAGAACTGAACCTTCAATAACACGAATAGTAACAAATAAAACTTGTGTAATAAATACAAAGTGTTAATAACTGTACCATTTTGGAATGAGGTCATTGCTCTGGATGGTTTACGGATGTTTCGCTTCATGGCGTTTCGCTACCCGAGACGTTTTGCTACCCCAGATGTTTCGCTACAATCGCTTCGCCACCTACAAGTAAGTAGTTTCGCTACCCATTTTTTAAAAATAAACTTAACCTATATTTTTTGGTTAAATAAGATATGGCGATATATTATGAAGCTAAAATGTGTATTAGAAACTTATTTTTGAATGAATAATTGAAAAAATTATCGCTTTATTGACCAAAATCGTTTAAGTTACTAAAGATAGATGCTGCTATAGTCTGAACATATTGACCTGACTATGGTTACCTCTATTAGCATAATTTCACACTTTGTTGCATTTCTAAATATAACTTGGGAACACTTCGTTATCATTTATACGAGAAAGCACATTCAGGGTTACAGATAAGGCGCGTATTGGGGTATTTACCCAATTAAAATTGTGGAAAAAGCAATTGTTTTTCACAACAAGGAGTAACAAAAAGCAAAGAAATGTAGCAAAAAGCAAAGACATTTTGGAAACCTATTCAGAATATGAATGATACCTCATTACAAAAAACTCCCTGGGCCAATACCCAATAAAAGTTGCAAAAACCCAATTCTGTAAAATATCAATGAGTAAATAACCAATTGCATCAAAACCTTATATGTATCCCTGCAGATTATAACTACATCGATACCAAGGAAATATAGCATTGCCAGGTTCCACAAGTATTTAGCACAAGTGGTAAGGTTAACAACTATGCATTTTTTTTTACCATTTTATTCTGTTTCTTTTAATATAAGTATTCATACAAAGTTTATTTCGATTGAAACATGATTTTTTTTTTTAAATTCTTAAAGATTAATGTCATAGCGTGTATTTGGTGTATAAAATAACATTTATAAAATAAAAATATTTCCCCCACAAAGGCCACAATGGGGATTCGAACCCGGGATCTCGCAGTTACAAATCCTTCGCTCTAACGACACAGCTAAGACAGATGATATACGTCAAATGGTTGTAAATTAGGTATATACATGTATAGTGAACTGGCATAAGTCGTAGGTGAGGGCATCAATGATCTCACATGAATTAAAACTCCCTCTAACGTGCAACATGATGCTTTTTAGCTCGCCTGTACGTAGTACATGACGAGCTATTTTAATACCCCCGGTGAAGTCGTCGGCGTCGTCGTGAACGGCGTAAATAATTTTAAGAAAATGTATATAACTTCTATGTCCCTTGAGGTATTGCTTTCATAGCTGGTATGTGTGTGTATATGGACAAGACCTTTCCATGCACAGAAAAATGTTGACCCCTGTGACCTTGACCTTGAACTTAAGGCCTGCGTTTAGGTTTCGAAATCTGCGTTCAGGTTTCGAAAATGCCTTTAAACTTCTATGTCCCTTGAGGTATTGCTTCCATAGTTTGTATGTGTGTGTTTATGGACAAGACCTTTCCATGCACAGAAAAATTTAGACCCCTTGACCTTGAACTTAGGGCCTGTGTTTAGGTTTCGAAATCTGCTTTTAGGTTTCGAAAAATGCCTTTAAACTTCTATGTCCCTTGAGGTATTGCTTCCATAGTTGGTATGTGTGTGTATATGGACAAGACCTTTCCATGCACAGAAAAATTTAGACCCCTGTGACCTTGAACTTAGGGCCTGTGTTTAGGTTTCGAAATCTGCGTTTAGGTTTTGAAAAATGCCTTTAACTTCTATATCCATTAAGGTATTGCTTCAATAATCGGTATGTGTGTGTATATAGACATGACCTTTTCATGCACAGAAAAAATTAGACCCCTGTGACCTTGACCTTGAACTTAGGGCCTGCGTTTAGGTTTCGAAATCTGTGTTTAGGTTTCGAAAAATGACTTTAACTTCTATATCCCTTGAGGTATTGCTTCAATAGTTGGTATGTGTGTGTATATGGACAAGACCTTTCCATGGACAGAATTTTTTTTACCCCTGTGACCTTGACCTTGAACTTAGGGCCTGCGTTTAGGTTTCGAAATCTGTGTTTAAGTTTAGAAAAATGCCTTTAACTTCTATTTCCCTTGAGGTATTGCTTCCATAGTTGGTATGTATGTGTATATGGGCAAGACCTTTCCATGCACAGAAACATTTAGACCCCTGTGACCTTGACCTTGAACTTAGGGCCTGCGTTTAGGTTTCTAAATCTGCGTTTAGGTTTTGAAAAATGCCTTTTAACTTCTATATCCATTAAGGTATTGCTTCCATAGTCGGTATGTGTGTGTATATAGACATGAACTTTCCATGCACAAAAAATTTAGACCCCTGTGACCTTGAACTTAGGGCCTGCGTTTAGGTTTCGAAATCTGTGTTTAGGTTTCGAAAAATGCCTTTAAACTTCTATGTCCCTTGAGGCATTGCTTCAATAGTTGGTATGTGTGTGTATATGGACAAGACGTTTCCATGCACAGAATTTTTTTTACCCCTGTGACCTTGACCTTGAACTTAGGACCTGCGTTTAGGTTTCGAAATCTGTGTTTAAGTTTAGAAAAATGCCTTTTACTTCTATTTCCCTTGAGGTATTGCTTTCATAGTTGGTATGTATGTGTATATGGGCAAGACCTTTACATGCAAAGAAAAATTTAGACCCGTGTGACCTTGAACTTAGGGCCTGTGTTTAGGTTTTGAAATCTGCGTTTAGGTTTTGAAAAATGCCTTTAACTTCTATATCCATTAAGGTATTGCTTCCATAGTCGGTATGTGTGTGTATATAGACATGACCTTTCCATGCACAGAAAAATTTAGACCCCTGTGACCTTGAACTTAGGGCCTGCGTTTAGGTTTCGAAATCTGCGTTTAGGTTTCGAAAAATGCCTTTAACTTCTATGTCCCTTGAGGTATTGCTTCAATAGTTGGTATGTGTGTGTATATGGACAAGACCTTTCCATGCCCAGAAATTTTTTGACCCCTGTGACCTTGACCTTGAACTTAGGGCCTGCGTTTAGGTTTCGAAATCTGTGTTTAAGTTTAGAAAAATGCCTTTAACTTCTATTTCCCTTGAGGTATTGCTTTCATAGTTGGTATGTATGTGTATATGGGCAAGACCTTTACATGCAAAGAAAAATGTAGACCCGTGTGACCTTGAACTTAGGGCCTGTGTTTAGGTTTCGAAATCTGTGTATAGGTTTAGAAAAATGCCTTTCACTTCTATGTCCTTTGAGGTATTGCTTTTATAGTTGGTATGTGTGTGTATATGGACAAGACCTTTCCATGCACAGAAAAATGTTGACCCCTGTTACCTTGACCTTGAACTTATGGCCTGTGTTTAGGTTTCGAAATCTGCGTTTAGGTTTTGAAAAATGCCTTTAACTTCTATATCCCTTAAGGTATTGCTTCCATAGTCTGTATGTGTTTGTATGTAGACAAGACCTTTCCATGCTCAGAAAAATTTAGACTCCTGTGACCTTGACCTTGAACTTAGGGCCTGCGTTTAGGTTTCGAAATCTGCATTTAGGTTTCGAAAAATGCCTTTAACTTCTATGTCCCTTGAGGTATTGCTTTCATAGTTGGTATGTATGTGTATATGGACAAGACCTTTACATGCACAGAAAAATTTAGACCCCTGTGACCTTGACCTTGAACTACGGGCCTGTGTTTAGGTTTAGAAAAATGCCTTTAACTTCTATGTCCTTTGAGGTATTGCTTTCATAGTTGGTATGTATGTGTATATGGACATGACCTTTCGATGCACAGAAACATTTAGACCCCTGTGACCTTGACCTTGAACTAAGAGCCTGTGTTTAGGTTTCGAAATCTGCGTCTAAGTTTCGAAAATCCATTTAACTTCTATATCCTTTGAGGTATTGCTTTCATAGTGTGTATGTGTGTGTATATGGACAAGACCTTTCCATGCACAGATAATTTTGGACCCTTGTGACCTTGAACTTAGGGCCTGTGTTTAGGTTTTGAAAAATGCCTTTTACTTCTATCTCCCTTGAGGTATTGCTTTGAGTTTCATAGTTGGTTTATGTGTGTATATGGACAAGACCTTTCCAGGCACTGCAAAATTTATACCCCTGTGACCTTGACTTTGAACTTAGGGCCAATGTTTAGTTTTCAAAATCTGTGTTTTGGTTTTTCAAAATTTTTATTTCTCCTATGTCCATCGAAATATTCCTTTCATATTCAGTTTGCATGTGTATATGGACAACATCTTTCCTTGCATGCAAAATGTTTGAGCCCTCTGACCTTGAACTAAGGACCTGCGTTTAGGTTTCAAAGTCTGCGTTTAGGTTTCTCAAAATTTCTTTAACTCATATATCCATTGAGATATTTCTTTCATATTTGGCATGCATGTGTATATGGACACGATCTTTCCATGCATGCAAAAAAATTAGCCCAGTGTCCTTGACCTTGAACTAAGGTCGCGAAAGGTTTTAGGTTTCGAAATCTGCGTTTAGGTTTCAAAAATGCTTATAATTCCTATGTCCCTTGAGGTGTATTTTCATATTTGATTTGCCAGTGTATATGGACAAGACCTTTCCATGCAGGCAAAAATGTTGACCTCTGTGACCTTGAGTGTGCTTTTAAGTTTCTAAAGGTGCCGGTGGCGAGCTTTGTTATCTCTCTGACAACTCTTGTTAGTAGATACGATAATAATAGAAGACTTACGAATGAAAGTTTATCAACAACAACTTTTTCAGTTTGCTCAAAGTGAAGTGTTAACCCACTGAGATCACGCCTGTAACAAGATTCACTTAATTTACCGAACCCTCCCGAAACTACGGTTGTCTGTCGATTATTGATTTACACTGCGTCATCTCACTTGAATTTATTCATGCATAAAGTTCAACATCAGGTCAATATGTTCGGACTATATATTTTATGTATAAATATAATACTTTTCTAGCGCAATTGCCACCTTAGGCTCATAATTATACAAATATATTGGATACACAAAGGTAACATTATCTACGATATGGGCATGTGCAAAGTGTAAATTTTGAAGTTAAAATTATTAGGAATGTAATCATTGGTTACTGGACGTTTCGCTACATTGTTGCGTTCGTGCCTGTCAGTTCGCTACCCACGGTGTTTTTACCCTCGGAGTTTCGCTACCTTGGAACTGAATTATAATTGTTTATTTACCCTAAGTACTTTAACTTTAGCATATTATAAGACTATGTAAGATTATCAAGTTGTAAAAGTGTAATGATCTGAAATTTGCAGTTAAAATTTGCTGTTAAAAATAAATTAGCAGTTTTCAATTTTGAAAGACGCTTCTCCGAGCACACGTGTTTATGTATGCCATTACCTTTCTTTGTATGATACAGATAAACTTCCGCAAAAATCCAATCAGTAAATCATTCATTTCCGCATCGAGAAGAATAAATTTTAAAAAATCTCTTTATGGAGAACCCATTGGTTTGGAATCAGATTAATAGATCCTAAATATAAATTTCTTATGTGGACGTGTGGCGTCTGGACAATTAGTTTGTCAAAATTATAATCATATCTGTCACGGTTAGTTTGGATCCAGAATTCCAGATAAGTATATAAAAATCTATTCTATCTATGTCCGTTAGTAGGAATCCAGGTTGATATATAAAATCCTGTATGTTCCGTTTATTTGGATCCAGATTATTAAATAAAAACCTTTTATATGGATCTTACATTAGTTTTGATCCATATTAATAAATAAAAATCTCTTGTGTGGACTCTGCGTAAACTTTTTGTCAAAATTGTAATAATTAATGTCTGAAGGTTGGATCCAGATCGTTACCTTAAATCACTTATATGGCGATTCCATTGGTTTGGATCGATATTAATGAATAAATCTCTGACATGGAGTCTGTTCAAATATTTCGTCAAAATTGAAATTTTATTTCTGTACTTTAGGTTGGATCCAGATTATCAAAAAAGCACCGTTATATAGTGATTTAATTGGTTTGTATCGAGATTAATAAATAAGAATCTCATATTTTTCATTTCTGTCCGTTTGTGTGGATTCGGATTTGTAAATAAACATCTGCCATTTCTGTACGTTAGTTTGGATCAAGATTATTTTTAAAAAAATCCATTAGACCTATAGGTGCATATTAGAGCGTGAAAATTAAACTGGGTAGCGAAAAAGTCTAGGTAGCGAAAAGACCAGCCGCGAAAGCAACAAGGTAACGAACATGCCAAGGTAGCGAAATTCCAGGTAGCGAAACGTCCTGAAATCTAATCATTCATTTTCACAATTTTAACTCTGAAATTTAACTCTATTTCTCCTTTTATTCAAGTATATTTTGGTAATTATCATCAAATTATATAAATGTTTTCTTTATTTATGATTTAAATTGATTCTACAAGTTTTAATTACATTTACTACAGATTCATTCATTTTCCCGCGCATGCATTAAATAAACATACACAATATTAACTCTGAAATTTAATTCTTTTACTCCTTTTTAGCTCGACTTTTTCAAAAAGTCGAGCTATTGTCGTCACCCTGTCGTCAGCGTCTGCGTCTGCGTCAGCGTCGGTTAAGTTTTTTGCTTAAGGTTTTTGTAAGAGTCCATTTCTCAATAACTATCAAAGTTATCCATTTGAAACTTGGAATAGTTGTTCAGTATTAAAAGGGTAACTCATTACAACAAGACAGGTAACCCTGGGATTTGTCATTTCAGAGTTATTGCCCTTGTTTTATTTACTTAAAAATTATAAATTAACATATCTCAATAACTATCAAAGGTATCCATTTGAAACTTTGAATAGTTGTTCAGTATCAAAAGGGCAACTCATTACAACAAGGCACGTAACCCTGGGATTTGTCATTTCAGAGTTATTGCCCCTATTTTATTTACTTAAAAATGATAAATTAACATATCTCAATAACTATCAAAGGTATCCATTTGAAACTTTGAATAGTTGTTCAGTATCAAAAGGGCAACTCATTACAACAAGACAGGTAACCCTGGGATTTTTCATTTCAGAGTAATTGCCCCTATTTTATTTACTTAAAAATTATAAATTAACATATCTCAATAACTATCAAAGGTATCCATTTGAAACTTGGAATACTTGTTTAGTATCAAAAGGGCAACTCATTACAATAAGGCAAGTAACCCTGTGATTTGTCATTTCAGAGTTATTGCCCTTGTTTTATTTACTTAAATATTATAAATTAACATATCTCAATAACTATCAGGGGTATCCATTTGAAACTTTGAATAGTTATTAAGTATCAAAAGAGCAACTCATTACAACAAGGCAGGTAACCCTAGGATTTGCCATTCCAGAGTTATTGCCCCTGTTTTATTTACTTAAAAATTATAAATTAACATATCTCAATAACAATCAAAGGTATCCATTTGAAACTTTGAATACTTGTTTAGTATCAAAAGGGCAACTCATTACAACAAGGCAGGTAATCCAGGGATTTGTCATTTCAGAGTTATTGCCCATGTTTTATTTACTTAAAAATTGTAAATTAACATATCTAAATAACTATGAAAGATATTAACTTGAAACTTTAAATACCTGTTAAGTATCAAAAGGACAACTCATTACAACAAGGTAGGTTACTCTGTGATTTGTGATTCCAGAGTAATTGCCCTTGATTTATTTACTTAAAACTTGTAAATTGAAATATCTTAATAACTGTCAAAGGTTTTAACTTGAAACTTTAAATACTTGTGTTTTAACAAAAGGGCAACTCATTCAAACAAGAAAGGTGACCGGGGATTTGCCATTCCAGAGTTATTGCCCTTGTTTTTATTTACATAAAACTTGTAAATTGAAATTTCTCAATAATTACAATAGGTATTTACTTGAAACTTTTAATGCTTGTTCAGTTTCAAAAGGGCATCACCTTTCAACACAGCAGATAACCATGAGATTTGTCATTGCAGAGTTATTGCCCTTGTTTGACTAAGAATTTGTATATGAAATTATTCAGTAACTGTAGAAAGGTATTAATTTCAAACTTCCAATATATTTGAATACTTGTTTAGTTTCAAAAGGGCAACGCATTACAACAAGGCAGGTAAAGCAGGCAAAGATATTGTCCTTCTTTTGACTTATAGTTTACTTTAAGTGGAATGTAGGCTGTCCAAGTATGTTTAAGTTGTTGTTGCTTACAAACTTCTATGATCAATAGGGCATTAATTAAACACCCATACACATTCTTTAAGTTTGAAAAATATAGCCGTCTCAAGTATATGAAAGTCGAGCGTCCAGCACCCGTTTGCGGTGCTCTCGTTATGCCCCGGCATCGACAGATGCGGGAGCATATTGTAATCGTCCTGTCAGTCCGTCCTTCCGTCCGTCCGTCCGTAACCAGGTTAAGTAGATTTTACCGTTTCGTCTAGCATCAACACCGCTTATTCAAATGCTTGGATACTTATACAGTTGTTGCCTTGGACCATTCCCTAGCCACGAATAATACCCAACCTTGATTTTGACCTTGACCTACATGTAATTTTGACTTAGAATATTTTGAATGGGCTATTTCTTGGTTAACTAGATTTTACCGTTTCGTCTAGCATTAACACTACTTACTCCAATGCTTGGATACTTATACAGTTGTTGCCTTGGACCATTCTCTATCCACCAATATCACCCAACCTTGATTTTGACCTTGACCTTGACCTATTTTGGACTTAGAATATTTTGAATTGGCTATTTCTTGGTTAACTAGATTTTACCGTTTCATCTATCATCAACACTACTTACTACAATGCTTCTATACTTATACAGTTATTGCCTTGGACTATTAACCAACCCACCAGTAATACCCAAGCTCAGTTTGACCTTGACCTAATTTGGACTTAGAAAAGATTCAGAATATATTGTCAAGGATGCCACCGGGGGCATAAGCGTTTATTGAACGCAGTCTTGTATTAAAGTATATTTTGGTAAATTATCATCAAATTATATCAATTTTTTAGGATCGCTGAATGTCCGTCGTCTGTCCGTCCGTCCACAATTGTTCGTTAACACTCTAGTGCCTACAAATTTCATCCGATATTCATGAAACTTCATGACAAGGTTTGTCTTGATAAAATCTAGGTCAAGTTCAAATATGGGTCATGTCCGGTCAAAAACTAGGTCACTAGGTCAAATCATAGAAAAACCTTGTTATCACTCTAGAGGCTACAAATCTCAATGGATCTTAATGAAACATGGTCAGAATGTTTGCCTCATTGATATCTAGGTCAAGTTCGAATGTGGGTTTTGTCCGGTCAAAAACTAGGTCACTAGGTCAAATCATAGAAAAAACCTTGTTAATACTCTACAGGCTACAAATCTCAATGGATCTTTATGAAACTTATTCAGAATTGTTTGCCTCATTGATATCTAGGTCAAGTTCGAATGTGGGTCATATCAGGTCAAAAACTAGGTCACTAAGTCAAATTGTAGAAAAACCTTGTTAACACTCTAGAGTCAAAATCTCAATGGATCTTATTGAAACTTGGTCAAAATGTTTGCCTCATTGATATCTAGGTCAAGTTCCAATGTGGGTCATGTCAGGTCAAAAACTAGGTCACTAGGTCAAATCTTAGAAAAACCTTGTTAACACTCTAGAGGCTACAAATCTCTTTAGATCTGAATGAAATATTTTCGTACATCAAATCTACATGTAGGTCAAAATCAAATGTGGATTGTGCCTGGTCAAAAACTAGGTCACTAGGTCAAATTATAGAAAAATCTGTTAACACTCTAATGGTTGATTGTGGGTCATGTCCAGTCATAATCTGGGTCACTATAGGTTAAGTTTACATGGTGTACCAGGTGAGCAATTTAGGGCCATGGTGGCCCTTGTCCTAATTTATGGTTTAAATTGATTATTTGAGTTTAAATTACTACAGATTCATTAATGTTCCCCTACATGTATTTTAAATACTGGGTAGCGAAATGTTCCGGGTAGGGAAACGACTTCAGGTTTGGTAGCGAACCGACTGTAGCGAAACATCCGGGGTAGCGAAATGTCTGGTAACCCTCTGGATCACGGGGATGCTTTCTTGTCAATTTGCCTCCTCTGATTGGTCATTAGATAATTAGGTCAATGTAGGCTCTGTCAGTATGTTATAGTTTGTTTCATGAAACTTTAACATTTTTTAATTATTTTGAAATATTTAACTTTTTAGCTCACCTGGCACGAAGTGCCAAGGTGAGCTTTTAGGATCGCTGGATGTCCGTCGTCCGTCCGTCCACAATTGGTTCGTTAACACTCTAGCAGCTACAAATATCATCCAATCTTCATGAAACTTGATCACAATGTTTGTCTAGTAGAAATGTAGGTCATGTTGGGTCAAAAACTAGGTCACTAGGTCAAATCATTGAAAAACCTTGTTAACACTCTAGAGGCTACAAATCTCATTGGATCTTAATGAAACTTGATCAGAATGTTTATCTCAATGATATCTAGGTCAGGTGCGAATGTGGGTCATGTCCGGTCAAAAACTAGGTCACTAGGTCAAATCATAGAAAAACCTTGTTAACACTCTAGAGGCTACAAATCTCATTGGATATTGATGAAACTGGGTCAGAATGTTTGTCTCCTTGATATCTATGTCAAGTTCGAATATGGGTCATGTCCGGTCAAAAACTAGGTCACTAGGTCAAATCATAGAAAAACCTTGTTAACACTCTAGAGGCTACAAATCTCTTTGGATCTTGATGAAACATGGTCAGAATGTTTGTCTCGTTGATATCTAGGTCAAGTTTGAATATGGGTCATGTCCGGTCAAAAACTAGGTCACTAGGTCAAATCATAGAAAAACCTTGTTAACACTCTAGAGGCTACAAATCTCATTGGATCTTGATGACACTTGGTCAGCATGTTTGTCTTATTGATATCTAGGTCAAGTTTGAATATGGGTCATGTCCGGTCAAAAAGTAGGTCACTAGGTCAAATCATAGAAAAACCTTGTTAACACTCTTGAGGCTATAAATTTCATCTGATCTTTATGCACTTTGGTCAGAATGTTTGCTTAATTGATACCAAGGCCAAGCTCGAATATGGGTCATTTAGAGTAAAAAACTAGGTCACTAGGTCAAATCATAGGGGAAACTTGTTAACACTCTAGAGGCTACAAATCTCTTTGGATTTTAATGAATTTTGCTCACCATGATTGCCTCATTGATATCTAGCTCAGTTAATTTTGAATGATGTCTGGTTGAAAACTAGGTCACTAGGTCAAATCAAAGAAAAACAGTGTTAACCTTTGGAAGCTACAAATCTCACTAGATCTGCATGAAATATTGTCAGAATTTTTGCCTACATCAGATCTAGGTCAAAATCAAATATGGATTGTGTCCGTTCAAAAACTAGGTCAAATCATAGGAAAATCTTGTTTACACTCTAGAGGTTGATTGTGGGTCATGGCCAGTCATAATCTAGGTCACTATAGGTCAAGTTTGCCATGGTGTACCAGGTGAGTGATTTAGGGCCATAGTGGCCCTTGTTTAAAAGTAAATATTAACTTTTACAACTTTACAATAAAAAAGTAACAACGGACAGGTAGAGTTAAAATCACCAACATGTCTTTTGATTGGAAACTTTTTGTGAATAATTGTTATTTTACCTGTTTCTTTACGATACAAGAATGTTGATCACACACTGGTGATGGATAGATTTCGTTTTCATTAGTACAATTTTGCTTTTTTTCAGTCCATAGGCAAATACTATGCCAAACTGCCAACGCAACACCTCCGAGTTCCCTTCTATTTTCATATGAGGGCGGGTGTTTTAAATCGGTGGAAAAGTTGACACAAAATTATTAAATGTTTTTATGCCCCCGGCATCGACAGATGCGGGAGCAATATAGTAATCGTCCTGTCCGTGCGTGTGTGCGTCCGTAACAAGGTTAAGTAGAATTTACCGTTTCGTCTAGCATCAACACCGCTTACCCAAATGCGTGGATACTTATACAGTTGTTGCCTTGGACCATTCCCTATCCACCAATATCACCAAACTTTGATTTTGACCTTGACCTTGACCTAATTTGGACTTAGAATATTCTAAATAGGCTATTTCTTGGTTAACTAGATTTTACCGTTTCGTCTAGCATCAACTCAACTGACTACAATGCTTTGATACTTATACAGTTGTTGCCTTGGACCATTCCCTATCAACCAATGTCACCAAACTTTGATTTTGACCTTGACCTGAATTTAACTTAGAATATTTTAAATAGGCCCTTCTTGGTTAACTAGATTTTACCGTTTCGTATAGCATCAACACTTTTTACTACAATGCTTTGATACTTATACAGTTATTGCCTTGGACCATTACCAACTCACCAATTATACTAAAGCTCAATTTGACCCTGACCTTGAACTAATTTGGACTTAGAAAAGATTCAGAATATATTGTCAAGGATGCCACCGGGGGCATAAGCGTTTATTGAACGTGCAGTCTTGTTATTTTTGTTTTTAAATTGATGTACTGTCCTCAAAGTTGTTAATATTGGCAACGAATTTTCATTGACATATCTGACGAATAATAACCATTTATTCAAACGTATCGCTAATTTCTGGTTAACATTCCCCATTGAAAATGCATTGGAATGAGATTTATGAAAACTTACTAAATCACAAAATTCCATATTTTTGGGACCAAATGCCATTTCATTTCGTTTTTGTTTACCAAGAGTATTGTCCATTGATCACTCTATGAATTGCAGAAGAAATCTATTCAGGATATGCACACATTACCGAATTGACCAGACTAACTTAAGACATGTTTAACATTGGAAGTAATGGGAATATCTGGGGTGTTGCGTTGGAAGTTTGGCATAGTATATATTAACTTAATTCATAGTAGAATCATTTTGGTGTATAAGCAGGTCAGAATTTTACGATAAGGATACATAGATTCCACCAGATTTGCCTGTAATAGTTACAAATAAAACTAGTCAGTTTCTAACATGCTAGACAATCTAGGCTGGCCAACACTTAAGTCCAAACATTTAGACGTAACTACATGCCCCTATTTAATAGTCAACTTTCATTAATCTGATATTTTCATTTTACATTTATCATGCATGACGTATCAGAAAATGTTAAATGTGAAAAAGCTACGTCAGGTCTTATTTATAGGACTAGCCAACACTTAAAAATTGTAGGACAAGAGCCCACCTGATAATGTTCTATAAGATTGTTCACCAAATTGTCACCATCCATCCAGAAACAAATATCTTTACACCAACTGACTTGAAAACAAGATTTTACACACCGTACAGCTTTTGACTAATCAGGTCATCTAAAGATGCTTATAAATTTTCTTTTTATCCTAGAAGTATCCCACAATGGAACTTACTACCAGTCACAGCCCAAATGGCACTAACAGTTATTGATTTCAAGACAATTGCCACCATAAAATACTGATTTTTTTAATGTCATGGACGTGAACATCAGAAAATAAAAGTTATTGTCCCAATATTTGCATCATATAATGTGAAAAATTAAAAAATCTGAACCGTCCTCTTACAAATATGCAATATTTTCCATATGATTTTACATTATATGACTTATTGTACAAAATGAAAACTTGGGCAAAGCAACCCACTTGCTAATTTTTTCAAACAATACTTCACAATCTAAATCCAAAATATGAAGACATTTGGCCGCACCTAACTGGAAAAAAATAATTTTGTCTTCAAAAAAGTGTTGGAGACCTTGAATACTTTATAAAGACTAAACAATAAATTTGGCTTATAATTAAATGTTTTTGAAAGTTAATGTCAGGCCCATTTATAAACATCTAATCATTGATTTAGGAAAAGGTTTTGTTAAAAAAAGATATATATTTCAAAGAAAAATATATTGAGCTCCGTCTGGATTCGAACCCGTGCGGGGAAGACCATGCAAATTTCCAAGACGAGATTTGCAACATTTCGGACTACGTGCGGATAATTTCTAACATTATCGTCCAGGTTTTATATAGAAATTTTCGGTATTTTCAGTTAAACACGGAAAATGCAGAGATAACACGAAAAAAGGCGATCTTCAGTCTTGGAATTCCTTAAAATTTGGGGGATAATATTTTTAAAGCGCAAAAACACATGGGAAAACAATTAAAGAAAACATTTATCCTCTTTGATCAGATCTAAAAAGCATCGATAAGCAACTTTCACTTTAAAAAGAAAATCGATCAGGGTGTCATGCTGAGACCGTTAATTTCGGTTGTATCCCACTTTCCCAACCTTTGTTGTTCACACCTCTCAATTATTTCTTTCACACCTCCTATTTACCTGTATTTATACCCCCTCAAAAGAAGTTTGGGGGGGTATACTGGAGTCACCATGTCCGTCTGTCCGTTGTCCGTCCGTCCGTCCGGCTTGTCCGGAGCATAACTTGTAAAGTATAATAGCTATTGACTTCAAACTACATATACAGATAGATCTCATTGACCAGGAGTGCAGTGCGCAAGAACCATAACTCTGTCATTAGTATTTTTGGAGTTATTGCCCTTTGTTATTTTTATTAAATTTAGGCTTGTCAGGAGCATAACTTCCAAATATAACAGCTATTGACTTCAAACTTCATATAAAGATAAATCTCATTGACTAGGAGTGCAGTACACAAGAACCATAACTCTGTCATCAGTATTTTTTTAGTTATTGCCCTTTGTTGTCATATTTTAACCCAATTTATGCTTGTCCGGAGCATAACTTCCAAAGTATAAAAGCTATTGACTACAAACTTCATATACAGATAGATCTCATTGACTAGGAGTGCAGTGTGCAAGATCCATAACTCTGTCATCAGTACTTTTGGAGTTATTGCCCTTTGTTGTTAAATTTAACCCAATTTAGGCTTGTCCGGAGCATTTCTTCCAAAGTATAAGAGCTATTGACTTCAAGCTTCATATACAGATAGATCTCATTGACAAGGAGTGCAGTGTGCAAGAACCATAACTCTTTCATCAGTATTTTGGGAGTTATTGCCCTTCGTTGTTGTATTTTTATCCAATTTAGACTTGTCTGGAGCATAACTTCCAAAGTATAAGAGCTATTGACTTCAAACTTCATATACAGATAGATCTCATTGACCAGGAGTGCAGTGCACAAGAACCATAACTCTGTCATCAGTATTTTTGGAGTTATTGCCCTTTGTTGTTATATTTTAACCAAATGTATGCTTGTCCAGAGCATAACTTCCAAAGTATAAGAGCTATTGACTTCAAACTTCATATACAGATAGATATCATTGACTAGGAGTACAGTGCGCAAGAATCATAACTCTGTCATCAGTATTTTTTGAGTTATTGCCCTTTGTTGTTATATTTTTATCCAATTTAGGCTTGTCCGGAGCATAACTTCCAAAGTATAAAAGCTATTGACTACAAACTTCATATACAGATAGATCTCATATGCAGTGTGCAAGATCCATAACTCTGTCATCAGTACTTTTGGAGTTATTGCCCTTTGTTGTTATATTTTAACCCAATTTAGGCTTGTCCGGAGCATTTCTTCCAAAGTATAAGAGCTATTGACTTCAAGCTTCATATACAGATAGATCTCATTGACTAGGAGTGCAGTGTGCAAGAACCATAACTCTTTCATCAGTATTTTGGGAGTTATTGCCCTTCGTTGTTGTATTTTTATCCAATTTAGACTTGTCTGGAGCATAACTTCCAAAGTATAAGAGCTATTGACTTCAAACTTCATATACAGATAGATCTCATTGACTAGGAGTGCAGTGCACAAGAACCATAACTCTGTCATCAGTATTTTTGGAGTTATTGCCCTTTGTTGTTATATTTTAACCAAATGTATGCTTGTCCAGAGCATAACTTCCAAAGTATAAGAGCTATTGACTTCAAACTTCATATACAGATAGATATCATTGACTAGGAGTACAGTGCGCAAGAATCATAACTCTGTCATCAGTATTTTTTGAGTTATTGCCCTTTGTTGTTATATTTTTATCCAATTTAGGCTTGTCCGGAGCATAACTTCCAAAGTATAAAAGTTATTGACTACAAACTTCATATACAGATAGATCTCATATGCAGTGTGCAAGATCCATAACTCTGTCATCAGTACTTTTGGAGTTATTGCCCTTTGTTGTTATATTTTAACCCAATTTAGGCTTGTCCGGAGCATTTCTTCCAAAGTATAAGAGCTATTGACTTCAAGCTTCATATACAGATAGATCTCATTGACTAGGAGTGCAGTGTGCAAGAACCATAACTCTTTCATCAGTATTTTGGGAGTTATTACCCTTCGTTGTTGTATTTTTATCCAATTTAGACTTGTCTGGAGCATAACTTCCAAAGTATAAGAGCTATTGACTTCAAACTTCATATACAGATAGATCTCATTGACCAGGAGTGCAGTGCACAAGAACCATAACTCTGTCATCAGTATTTTTGGAGTTATTGCCCTTTGTTGTTATATTTTAACCAAATGTATGCTTGTCCAGAGCATAACTTCAAAAGTATAAGAGCTATTGACTTCAAACTTCATATACAGATAGTTATCATTGACTAGGAGTGCAGTGCGCAAGAACCATAACTCTGTCATCAATATTTTTTGAGTTATTGCCCTTTGTTGTTATATTTTTATCCAATTTAGGCTTGTCCGGAGCATTACTTCCAAAGTATAAGAGCTATTGACGTCAAACTTCATATACAGATAGATCTCATTGACAAGGAGTGCAGTGCACATGAATCGTAACTCTATCATCAGTACTTTTCCCTTTGTTATATTTTTACCTGATTTAGGCTTGTCTGGAGCATAACTTTAAAAATATAAGAGCTATTGAATTCAAACTTCATATATATATATAGATCACATTGACTAGGAGTGCAGTGCCAAAGACCCATAACTCTGTCTCTGAGTTGTTGCCCTTTGTTATTTTTTTTCGAAGTGAAGCAGCACTTAAGTGCGCACATCAACTTTATCCTGAAACATTTACCTCTTGTGACAAGATCCTACTGGGGGTATGAATCACCATTTGTGATAGGTCTAGTTTTCTATACTGTTGAAAAAATTATAGAGAGAACAACTTAATAGTTTAATTCTTTATTTATGTCTCATCATGATTAACAAATTACAACATGTCTATATCACAGTTTTAACAATTTTCAAAGTAACTAAATCATGCCGTTCATAATTTGAACTATAAGAGACTATCACAACTTGACAAATAAAAATACTTGTAACATTTAAACATAACCTACATATCATTAAAAAGAAAGGTAGTTACCTACATATATTAGAATCTGTGAAAAGAAAAGACAATTTTTCAGCTTTAGTTAACGTTTCTTAAAAAACATTTTCTAGAATGGTGTTTGGATCAGCAAAACAGATTCTATTTCATCATTGGCTGTTATTTTTGCACCATACAGTAATTTAAAAAAAACGCTCTGTTAAAATAAAGAATGCATGCCCCTTTAGCTATTTTGTTATTAAAGTATATATACATGATGATATACTGTACCGGTTCGGAGTGTTGTGATGAATGGTGTACTTTATAAGATGAACTTGAAGCATCCTTTTTTAGGGATGTGGATGGTTCATTCTTGTTGGTACATTTCATTGTTACAGCTAGGCGCGCTGCCGTATCTGACCGAGTATGTGTATGTCTGACTGTGTAGTCTGTTCACATTATCTATCTCTCTCTATATAATTTGTACAGTGAACTTGTATCTGCAAAGATCCTACAGAATGGAAAGCATGCTGTTTGAGTTAGTTAATTATCTCCCTTTATCACATATTATATCGTCTAACTCTGTATCCTATGGATCCAGCGGCTTTCATCC
Organism: Gari tellinella; assembly: GCA_922989275.2. Lineage (NCBI taxonomy): Eukaryota > Metazoa > Mollusca > Bivalvia > Cardiida > Psammobiidae > Gari > Gari tellinella. The sequence continues at coordinate 58,334,260 of OV277866.1, forward strand.
AAATGAATGTTCGTAGCATGTGCTATGGTTGAAACCCTAAAAGGGCACCGTGCATATAAGCTATAATTGTATGTATGCTAATATACTGTACCGGTTCGGAGTGTTGTGATGAATGGTGTACTTTATAAGATGAACTTGAAGCATCCTTTTTTGGGGATGTGGATGGTTCATTCTTGTTGGTACATTTCATTGTTACAGCTAGGCGCGCTGCCGTATCTGACCGAGTATGTGTATGTCTGACTGTGTAGTCTGTTCACATTATCTATCTCTCTCTACATGATGATGATGATATATACTTGTACACATTGTGACAAGTCATGTCCTGAATTTCCTGTGATAGTTTATCTTCAAGTCACATCAAGTTTTATCTCATCCCTATAATGATAGTCAGCAACATCCCATTGTTGTTCGGACAAACCACCTGCATTGAAGACAGAAATACTACATTGTACCGTATATGGGCTCACTCCGTTTGTATCTACGTGATTTGCACTTATGGCAATGAGGAAAAGATAATTTGTAGGAGTCCAACCTAAATTCTCAAATATACTCACCCCAAAAAGAAACCTTACACTACATTGTTGGCATTTTTCCTGGAAGTGGATGAGTGTGTTATATTTATTGAAATTGTAAACTTCACTTGGATGTGTTTGGAACGTGTCTGTGAATTTTGAGCTTCAAGTCTTGCATATGTAATGAGTGATGTAGACGTTTGTTTATATGGTAGGGGTGCAAAACAAAAATGTCAATGTGTGTGTGTGTAGGCTTGTAGTCATTAGTAAAAAATGTGTGCATTGCATCATTTCCCTGTTGCCCTTAATAGCTCTAAAACTATCTCTAGCCCGCATGAGTGCCAGTTTACACTTCTCAATGAGTTAACGTAGCGTTTGATCTGTTGATTAGACATGTTGTTCCATTCCATCGTGAGGGCATTCACCAAGTCGCCATCATTGTAAAGGTTGTATTTGTGTCCAACATGTCGCTAAAACTGAGATTGTACCTCGACTCGTAGGTTACAAGTACAGAATTCCAGTCCCAGTCAAATTATGTCATAACATTTCCAGGACTCTAATAGGGTGATTATGTACCCGAAACCTTTTGCGCACAGTCTGTTGGTTGAGGTTAAAGTAGTGCACAGTCAGAGTCATGGTTGTACATCTGTTACGTAAGTGACGTAAGACAATGGCATGCGTATACCGTTGGCTAGTTGCGTTTGGTCTACCTGACATTGGACAATCATACATACGTGACAGTATGTTGCGTATGTTGCAGGCGTCTTGCCAATTTGAAAAAACACATTATTACTGCAGTTAAACATCCGATGACGTCAAGCGAAGCCACCTTAGCCTGCAAATACCAAAATGTTCTATTCTTCTCTGCTCTTGAAAGCGTAGGCATTATTATACCCTCATGACAGATGGAGACAGAGGGTATATATGTACATGTGTGTGGGTGTGTGTCTGCGTCCGTACGTGATACTTTTTGCCCGGAGTATTTCCTTTACAGCATTAGCTAGGGACACCAAAATTGGTGTGTGAGTACATCTTGGGATTTTAGAGTGTCACAAAGTACTTTAAGGTCACTGTGACCTTGACCCTTGACCTCAATTTAAAAACAAAATTCTTGTCCGGAGCATATCTTCTGTATCAGTTAGGAATAGTAAATTTGGTGTGTGAGTACATCATGGGATGGCTGAGTGTCAAATACTACTTTCAGGTAACTGTGACCTTGACCTTTGACCTCAATTGTAAAATGTGTCTTTGTTTTAATGCATGTAACTCATTTTGTCAGGAGTATATTTCCTTTACCACTTCAGCTAGGAATAGCAAATTTGGCCTGTGAGTACATCTTGGGATGGTGGAGTGTGGTATACTACTTTCAGGTCACTGTGACCTTGACATTGACCTCAATTTCTGAAATTAGCTTGTCTGGAGCATATCTTCAGTACTGTTTAATCTAGGAATAGCAATTTGGGTGTGTGAGTACATCATTGGATGGCAGACCGTGGGATGGCAGACCGTGGGATGGCAGACCGTTGCATACTACTTTAGGGTCACATTAACCTTGACCTTTGACCTAAATTGTAAAATGTATGTATGATGTAACTCATTTTGTCCGGAATATTTCCACATTAGCCAGGGACATCAAATTTGTTGTGTGAGTACATCTTGGGATGGCGGAGTGTTGCAAGCTACTTTTAGGTCACTGTGACCTTGACCTCAATGTTTTTTAGTAAATTGTCCGGAGCATATTTGCTGTACTGTATCAGCTGTGAATAGCAAACTTGTTGTGTGAGTACATCATGGGAAGGCGGGGGATAGAGGAGTGTTTAGGTCACTGTGACCTAGACCTTTGATCTCAAGTTTTATTATGCTCCCCTTTAGGGGGGGAGCATATAGTAGCCGCTTTGTCCGTCCGTCCGTCCGTCCGTCCGCGCCACTAAAGTGGGTTAGAGGGCCAGATAACAGTAAACATAACAAAAGAAGACAATGGAGTTCATTCCGTAACAATACACTAAGGGGCCGTGGCCCGTTATTCGAACAAAAGAAAATAACAAAAGAAAAGGCCCTCTAACCCAATTCGGTGGCACGTCCGTCCGTGCGTCCGTCCGTCACTCTTTTTTGTCCGGAGCATATCTCTTGAACAGTTCACCGTAGGTTAATGAAACTTGATACAGTGATAGAGAATGACAGAAGGAGGTGCAGTACACAAGAACCGTAACTCTGTCATCTCCCAATATTGAATTATCTCCCCTTTTCTCATAAAAAAATCAATTTTGTCTGAATCTTTTGTCCGGAGCGTATCTCTGGACTGTTACACCCTAAGTTGATTAAACTTGTTACAGTGATTGAGGATGACATTAGGAAGTGCAGTACACAAGAACCATAACTCTCTCATCTCCCAATTTTGAATTATCTCCCTTTTTCTCATAAAATAAATCAATTTTGTCCGGAGCATATCTCTGGACTGTTACACCGTAAGTTAATGAAACTTGTTTCAGTGATAGAGGATGACATAAGGAAGTGCAGTACACAAGAACAGTAACTCTGTCATCTCCCAATATTGAATTATCTCCCTTTTTCTAAAAAATACAAAACAATTTTGTCCGGAGTATATCTCTTGACTGCTACACCGTAAGTTAATGGAACTTGATACAGTGATAGGTGATGGCATAAGGAGGTGCAGTACACAAGAACCATGACTCTGTCATCTCCCAATATTTAATTAATTCCCCTTTTCTATTTAAAAAAATTCAAAGAGCATTGCTGCAAATTGCATTGTAAGTTGATGAAACTTGATACAGTGATACAAGATGACAGAGGGAGTGCTGTACTCAAGAACCATAACTCTGCCATCTCCCAATATTGAATTATCTCCCTTTTTCTACATAAATTAAAAAAAAAATCAAATTTTCTGCCGCACTGTAACTTGAACCTTGATACTGTGTTAGAGGATGACAAAAAGAAGTGTAGTACACAAGAATTAATATGTATTTAGGCTTTGCCTATGGACGGAAAAAAGCAAAATTATACTAATGAAAACGGAATAGATCTATTACCAGTGTGTATTGATCAGTTCGTTGTGTATTCCAGATCACACTCGAGGCTACGTCTCTCGTGACTGAGATCTGGATTACACAACCGACTCGAATTTTTATTATATACCTAAATTGTTTGGGACAAGATCTATATGTTGTTAAACCAAATAATCAAATAGATCTATAAGCACCCGTGTATACAATGTTAAAAGTTAAAACTCCTCCGTACACCTATAATGCAATCTGAAACTATTTTTGGAAGTCATATGACCACCAATAATGACGTCATTATTATACCCCCACAAACAGAGTTTGAGGGGGGTATACTGGAATCAGCCTGTCAGTCGGTTGGTTGGCCGTCGGTCGGTCGGTCCTGCAGTCGTTGGTCTGTCTGCAAAATCTTGTACTTTCAACTCCTCCTTCTGTTTCAACCCGATTAATTTGATATTTGGCATAAATGTTACTCAGGTGTAGTAGATGTGCAAGACACACATTTCAGGTCTCTGTGACCTTGACCTTTGGCCTTGAAATTGGCAGGCAAAATCTTGTACGGCGAACTCCTTCACTTTCAACATGATTTACTTGATACTTGCCATAAATTTTCCATGTTTTTATGATGGTGGCAGCACCCTGCCATTGTAAAACCTCATTGAAAACGTCTGCAGAGTGTGACAGAGTGCTGCATAGTGGGGGTATTTATCACCTTTAGTGATAGCCGTTCTAGTTTATATTGATGGCGTATTGGTAATCCGTTATTTTTATCGGTTCGATTGAGAATTAGATTTTTGTAAATAACGTTCATTTAAGCGTTGAAGGGTATGAATTGAACTGTTTGAAGCTTTGTCCTTTGGAGAAAATCATTTTAAGTGAGTGTTTGGGGTTATTCATGCTTAAAATGGTTTAAAAATAGCACCGAAATCGGGAATTCCGAAACGTCACGCACAACTCTTCGTAAAAGCCGTGACGTCATCATCCAAGATGTCAGCCCCCATGTTTTGTAGTTGCCTAGTTTTGAGGAAATTATTCACGCGCAAATCAAACACTTTTCAAAGTCTGTCAGTGATTGAATAAAATTGGAATACTTTTGATTTTATCATGCATTACTTAAGAACGGAAAAAAGGCAAGCCTTTTTTCCGTATAACTGTCATCTCCAAATATTGAATTGCCTCCCTTTTTCATAATAAATTCTTTTTTGTCCGAAGCATATCTCCTGAATGTTACATCGTAAGTTGCTGAAACTTGATACTGTGTTCACCTACTAAACATGCTATACCTTGGGCTTTTTCTTTGTGGGGAGCATCCATCCTTGGGAACGATATTCTTGTTTAAAAAACTTGTCCTGAGCATATCTTCTGTACCCTATCAGCTAGGAATAGCAAATTTGGTTTTTGAGTAAATCATTGGATGGCGGAGTGTCACATATACTACTTTAAGACCACTGTGACTTTGACTGGTGAATTCAATTGTAAAATGTGTGTATGTTTGTATGTATGTAACTCATTCTGTCTGGAGTATATTTCCTTTACCACAAAACTTCACACACATTTTCACAGACATCCTCCTTTTATAATGTCATTGTTGGTATAAATAAATCTGAGCGAGGGTATTTACATGTTGCGATGTCTCATTTATTTTTAGCTCACCTGTCACGAAGTGCCAAGGTGAGCTATTGTGATCGCCCTCTATCCTTCATCCGTCGTCTTTCTGTCCGTTATCAAACTTTTTCTTAAAAGATCTTCTTCTTGAAAACCACTGGGCCAATTTCATCAAAACTTCATAGGATTATTCCTTGTAGGGTACTCTTTTAGATTTCTTGAAATATAGGTCATCCAATTGAAATTGTGGTTGCCATGGTAACCAGTTGAACAAACTTTAAAAATCTTCTTGTCAAAAACTACAGGTTTGAATTGAAAATAATTTTACTCATTCGTATGTATAAGTTTAATCATGCTTAATGTTCTCTTTCAGGTAATATAATATGTGAGGAAAAGTATTTTACCAGAAATAGAAGCTTTCGTATGATGGTACATACTTCTGGAACACAAAGTGTTAAACTGATATGGATGAAAAGTTATTTGAAACTATAGCACAGGACAAAGGCAGGTGTGATGTATGGAAAGACATTGGCAGACAGGATACACCTACAGTAGAGAAACCTTTTAACTGTGACCTGTGTGAAAAGTCATTTAGGCTGAAAAGCAGTTTAGCAACACACATGGGGATACATACAGGTGAAAACCTTTACAAGTGTGACCTGTGTGAACAATCATGTAATCGGAAAAACAATCTGAAGAGACACATGAGGATACATACAGATGAGAGATCTCACAACTGTGACCTGTGCGGAAAGTCATTTATTCTGAAAAGCAGATTAACATCACACATGAGGATACACACAGGAGAGACAACTTACAAATGTGACTTGTGTGAAAAATCATTTAATCGAAAAAGTAATTTAAATACACACATGAGGATACATACAGGGGAGAGACCTTACAAGTGTAACATGTGTGAAAAATCATTTAATCGGAAATGCAATTTAGAGATACACATGATGATACATACAGGAGTGAGACCTTACAACTGCAACATGTGTGAAAAGTCATTTTATCATAAAGAGCATTTGATTACACACACGAGGATACATACAGGAGAGAGACCTTACACGTGTGACCTGTGTATGAAGTCATTTTCTCGGAAAGATCATTTAAAAAAACACACATGGATACATACAGGAGATAAACCTTACAAATGTGATCTGTGTATAAAATCATTTGAGCAAAATAGCATGTTGCACAAACATATGAGTGTTCATACAGGAGAGAAACCTTACATATGTGACATGTGTAAAACGTCATTTGTTGATAAAAGAACATTGCACAAACATATGAGAATACATACAGGAGAAAGAACCATACATATGTGACCTATATGTTAAAAGTCATTTTGTGATAAAAGCACTTTGCACAGACACATATCATGACATATGGATACAATTACATACAGGCAAGAAACATTACAAGTGTGACCTGTGTACACTGAAAGACACTTCTAACGCAACACTTAAAATGTTTGATGTGTGTAAATCAACAACTCGTTCATGTTTCCTGTAAATTTCATTGTAATCAATTGACAAAAAAGCACGAAATCTAAACAGAAATAAAACAGACTCCAAAATAAAAAGTCAAAAAATCGTAAGAAAAGATAGGAAGGACAGAAAAGGATAATTTTATTCACAACACTTATCAACGAAAAAGTTTCAAATGCAACAGTTAATAATAACTTATTATCCAATATGTTTTCCCTGGATACGAATGGTCTTCGTACATATACCAAAGGTTAGACACTTCTTCGATACTGCCGCGGTCCGCGTTGAACTCGTTTTTACTTCCACACAATAGCCTATGACGGACAAATACCTGCCAAAAACTCGAGTCACCGGAAAACAAACAGACGAGGCTGATTATTTATCGTTATTCTAAATGAAACAAAAAAGTGCCACATGTTGAAATGACTAGAATTATTACGACGTATATCTTACATTCAGCAATATCAACAGTACATTGTAATAGAATCATCTTATTAAGAAATAACGCAAACTAACGTGACTGATTTAAGGGTCTGTCTGAACCATGTCAATGGCGCATGCACGTTCTTAACGTTCCACGCATTGCATGCAAAATATTTGATGTTTTTTCAGTGTGGCTAACGTTGTTCTATATTAATACAGAATTTTAATCGATAATTTCGCCCAAATCACTTTTCTCTGCAGAAATATGAATTCGTACCTACTCCACGTGCGGCATTAATCATCCGTCATGGTTGAATGATTTTATTGAAATTATGTGCAGAAAGTAGTCAAACCAGTTCTGGTAAAATTTGAGTAAGATAACTTGAACCGTATTTATGTAAAACTATTTTGAAAAGTGTTGCGTTTACGGTTAGAAGTGTCTTTCAGTGTATTTGAGGTTTAAAAGCACTTTGCAGATGCATTTGAGGATAAATTTAGGAGAGAACAATACAAGTGTCTGTGAAAAATGTTTATTCTGTGAACGATAGAAACTCTTTCAATTTAGGTCAATAGTTATGTAAATGTTTTCATGTAATTAATTCTTAGTCTCTCCAAGGCCTGTAATGGTATAACTTGTACGCACTGTTAGTCTTTTCATTTAACATTGTCTTTGAAATTATGGACTTCAGCACCGACTTAACATTTACTATTGTAAGACTAACAAAACTCATAAAAATGGAGTTCATGACTAGAACACAGTTATACAACAGCAGGGCTCCAGATAAGGGGGAGTAAACTGCACATATCCAACATTTTTTCATTATTTTAGCACCAAATCCTATGGTGTTACTACTCATTAGAATCGTCTCAAAGAGACGATTCTAATGAGTAGTGACACCATAGGGTTTAAAGCAGAAATAAAGATTTTAGTTTTTACATTTCTCACTTTATCTGGAGCCCTGCAACAGTAACAACAGATTACAGATAATCTCTACAGCACTAATGACTAGAATGAATAAATGCGTATTAATGACTAGTACAAATAAACATTTAAGCAAAGGACTTTCTTAACCCCATATGATCACTAAGGTGATTATTGTGTCCGTTATCGCCTTCCGATAATGATCTGCACTGTTTGAAAGGAAGTAACAAGTTAAAGTTTAAGTTTAACAATAGAGATCATACTGTTTGAAAGAAGCTAGACATTTTAAACCCATTTATACCCAGTGGATTCTTCCATGTTTATATATTGGATAAGTCCATTTTTTATCAAATGGATGCTGGTCAAAATTTTCATTTTCATTTTGTTTTATATTGAAATTCCTATCAGCAAACATTGTAGACTCTGATCAGACGCCGCATAATGAATAGAGTCTACACTGTTTGCATATGTCCCATATATGGGATCGTGGACACAAATGCGTTAAACATGTAGGAGTTACGTACCCCTCTTTAATCCCTTAGGGATTATTGTGCCCTTTTAACACTGTGATTATATTTTCTTGGCATCTAGAACTGTTAAAACTACCTACAAAATAACAGCTTTCTTCTCTCTCGTCGGATAACAACGCTCAGCAGTCTCAGTCTGAGGAAGTGACATCTGCATACTTAGTCTTAATTTCATATAGACTAGCAACTATTTGCACTTTCAGAACTTTTATTTCTGACCAATATTCAGTAAAAAGTCTCTCAGCCATTCTCTGTCGAAAAGAGGGGTGTCTTCAGTTAACTCAACGTACAATTTCAACTGTTTTGATTGCCCATTCAATTCAACCGTACATTCCAAATGGTCTCAACACTTCACCAGAGTACGTTTTAAGTCTCAAATTTGTAAACGACAGCTTAGTCTTGGGCCATAAAGAGTCAAACTATGTTTTGGATATGACCTAAACCCCTGAATGTGTGTGTAACCTCATATTCAGTCTTTTATCTCACCTGAGTCAGAGGCTCAAGATGGGGTTTTGAGATGGCTCTGTGTCCGTCGTGCGTTGTGCGTCGTAGTTAACAACTTCTTCAAACGAAATCCACTCCTATACCGCTGAACAAATTTCAACTATACTTTACGGGAATGTTCCTTGGGGCAAGCTCTTTCAAAAAAAATGTTCAAAGAATTAAAATAATGCAGAACTTAGGTTGCCGAAACAATAAGGTAACCATGCATCACCCACAGGTCCTCTATCAAGTATGTTCAAATTATGCCCCAGGGTTCAAAATTGGCTCAGTCGGGGGGGGGGGGGGGGGGGGGGGACGAGAGCTTTGATATTTGGCATGGTGACACTTCTAGATGTTCTTTACCAATAATATCCAAATGGTTCCGGTCCGTCGAATAAGTATTTAGGGCACAGAAACTAAATGTGTTGGGTTTTTTTCAGTGAAAACTGAAACCATTTTCCCCAGTGCTGAGATTTTTGGCACATAGCATCATCTTCAGTTCTTTGATCAAGTTTGTTCTAATTATGCCCCCAGGGTAAAAAATAGCCCCGCCCGGATGGTCAGTTTTACATAGTTATATAGTGAAATTTTCCAACAAATTCTTCTCTGAAACTGCTATGGTTTGATATTTGGCATGGTGATACTTCTAGAAGTCCTTTATCAATATTGATGAAATGGTTCTGGTCTGTTGCATATCTAGGTCACAGGAGCTAAAAATAGATTTTTCCAATGAAAAAAATCTTCTTGTCTGAAATCCTAGTACTCGGAGCCTCTTAGCATCATCTATAGGTCCTTGATCAAAATTGTTCAAATTATGCCCCTTGGGTCAAGATGGCCCAGGCCTGGGGTTCACAGTTTTACACAGAGTTATATAGGGAATTTTTCAAACATATTCTCCTCTGAAACAAATATGGCCAAAGCTTTAATAATTGTTATGTTGACACCTCTAGATGTCTTTAACAAGTATTGAATGAATATGGTTCCTGTCAGTTGCATATCTAGGTCACGTGAGCTGAAATAGATTGTTTTAATTGCAAACTTTAATCTTTTTGTCTGGAACCCTAGTACACAGAACTTAGATATTTGGCACATAACATCATCTATAGGTCCTCTATCAAGATTGTTTAAACTATGCTCACTGGGTAAAATTGACCCGGCCCGAGACATACCGGTACATCGTTCTCTCGATTTTGTCAGCTCTTCTCAGGTGAGCAATATATGACCCATGGGCTTCTTGTTTTCCATTTACAGTTGGTGACACCTAGATAGCGTCACGTTTTGTAGAACATTCAATATTGAATAGGCATTCACTGTCATTGTCCAACAACTGTGCACTCGATTACGCTTGGTAATTAGACAGGCTGGTGACATGTGCCCTTTCTTGCCACAGGACTAACATTTTGAATCCTTAAATTCGCACGAGTCTACAGTATGGTTAGTCTGCAGTATGGTTAGTTCTGTTGCACCCCAAACATGCTGTCTTGGATTCTGATTGTGTTTACTGCACATGATTTCCTTCCTGTTGCCTTGGTTTCCTTACATTATTTTAAATGTCAACTTGTTGACAGATTGTTTTCCTTGCAGCTCACAAACATCCTTTTGTGTTGCCTCCTAAGCCTCTACAAACACCTGATCCCGTTTGTGAAAGCGAAAACGTTCATTGATTACTAACGGCATTGGGTTAAAATGGTCCTTCAGTAGGTCGCATTACTCGTCGAAAGTCTTGTTCGACCGCACAATTTATCATGTTAAATCCTTTTTGCTTTTGCACTAGAACTGCTCCAATCCAACAGGACTGGCATCAGCAATTCCTTTGGTTTCTGCTTCATAAGTCTGTGGAAGACAAACGTTTCTTGAGATGTACAAATGATTTCTGTTGCTCTTGTCTGAAACGAAGGGAATGTTTTTCTTCGTTAGCTCATGCAATGATGAAGGAAGAGTAGCGAAATCTGGAATGTACCGAGAACTGTCGGTCACAAAACCTAGAAAGCTTTTGACCTCTTTCAAACATTTTCGGTTCTTAAGTGTTGAAATTTGCGGTAACTGTGTTTTCGGCTGGCCCTACTCTCCTACCGGACAAGTGGTTTTCCGTGAAGATCGATTTGTCAACGCACACTTTACATTTATCTTTATTCAAGGTAAGACCATTATCATTAAGACACATTTTGTAACCTCTGGTTGTGCTCATCTTCATGCAACCGTATACGATTATGTCATCCTGAATATTGTGTACCCCTGTGCACTCACTCTGGCTCAAAAGCTGCTCCAGAAGCTTTTGGTACATGTTAGGTGCACAGCTTATGCCGAACATTAACCGTCTGTATCGGTATAACCCTCTATGCGTGATAAATGTTGTTATCTCGTTGAATCATTATCAAGTTCTTTCTGACGGTAAACCCAACAAAGGTCGGGTTTGCTTTTGTTTAGATTTTGCATAAAATCCTCAATTGTTGGACTTGGATGTCTCACTCGAATCACAGCTTCATTTTCCCTTCGCATATCTACTCACACGCAGACCTCTTCAGATTTTGCTTTTGGCACACAGACTAGCCGTGACACACAGCTTCTTGTACCACTGCATCTCTAGATAGTCCCAATCTCCTCGAGTTCATCAATTTGTTAATCCAGCTTTGCCCTCAGAGTATACGAAACTTTTCTGATAGGCTGTGTTACAGGTGTTACTTCTTTATTGATTGGAATGTGTAACTGATATTTCCACACACCTTTAACCCATTACCCCATAGCATGTTTTAGTGAGAAGAAAGGTGACGCCTTAAAGCTGGTTGAAAGTAAAGCAGAATGCGCCTTTACTTTCAGCCTGCATTAAGCTACCATCTGCTAGAATATAGAATATATTTCTTATGATACGTACTCATAGCTTTATGAATTGGAACTATTTCATTCAGTGGATGAATAAACTAAACGCGCTATAAGGCGCTTCTATCAGGGAAAGGGTTAAACAACTTTGGAATATCTGTTCATAGGAGCTAACATCGCTGTTTACTGCATTGACTGCTTCTGCTTCTTGTTCGAGTTTGATGACACCAAGTGCGATGGCCGTTTCTTTACCAAGTAATGATTGTCCTTTCCCTACGAAAACAATGAACATAACGTCGATCAGACTCGTGTTACAATGCTTTATGGCCGTTTAGAAGCTTCCTGCGATCTTCAGCGGCTGATTGCTTTCCATACGCAAAAATGTGTTTGTCAGACTTGCTTGATCTGTATTTTATCTTCTCTTTTTATGCCCCCGGCATCTATAGATGCGGAGGCATATAGTAGTCGTCCTGTCCGTCCGTCCTTCCGTCCGTCCGTAACAGGTTAAGTAGATTTTACCGTTTCGTCTAGCATCAACACCGCTTACTCAAATGCTTGGATACTCATGCAGTTGTTGCCTTGACACATTCCCTATCCACCAATATCACCCAACCTTGATTTTGACCGTGACCTAACTTTGACTTAGAATATTTTAAATGGGCTATTTCTTGGTTAACTAGATTTTACCGTTTCGTCTAGCATCAGCATAACTGACTACAATGCTTTGGTACTTATACAGTTGTTGCCTTGGATCACTACCAATCCACCAATATCACCCAACCTTGATCTTGACCTTGACCTAATTTGGACTTAGAATATTTTAAATGGGCTATTTCTTGGTTAACTAGAATTTACTGTTTCGTCTAGCATCAGCATAACTGACTACAATGCTTTGGTACTTATACAGTTGTTGCCTTGGATCACTACCAATCCACCCATATTACCTAACCTTGATTTTGACCTTGACCATGACCTAATTTGGACTTACAATATTTTAAATGGGCTATTTCTTGGTTAACCAGATTATACCGTTTCGTCTAGCATCAGCATAACTGACTACAATGCTTTGGTACTTATACAGTTGTTGCCTTGGATCACTACCAATCCACCCATATTACATAATCTTGATTTTGACCTTGACCTTGACATAATTTGGACTTAGAAATATTTTAAATGGGCTATTTCTTGGTTAACTAGATTTTACCGTTTCGTCTAGCATCAGCATAACTGACAACAATGATTTGGTACTTATACAGTTGTTGCCTTGGATCACTACCAATCCACCCATATTACCCAACCTTGATTTTGACCTTGACCTAATTTGGACTTAGAAAAAAATCAGAATATATTGTCAAGGATGCCACCGGGGGCATAAGTGTTCTTGTTTTAATTGTTCCCATGTGTTGCGATCAACAATGTTACACCTGGCACAATAGTCTATTTTAATTTTAATTTCAATGTTACCGATATGTATCTAGGTATTTTACCACTCTCATCATTGGTATCAAATGATGCTGTCTTCTCTCATCGGCATAAAAACCTGTTGACACCAATCCGATATATGACTTTAACTTCCAGACTTTCATCGTCAACACCCATTAAAGGCACGAATCCATCATACTCTACGATACAGTATTTGTCAAGTAATGTCTCATCAAGGGCCTCTGGTAGATATTCAGGAAAGTACGCTAGAGTATCATTATGTATTAGCGTATTTGTCATTTTATGATACATGTACTATTCAACGTTGTCACAAGAAAATGAGTATTCACGAATGATTGTTTTTACTTGCACATCAAATGTAGGTAGATGATAGATCTAACATTTTTATGCAACTGACCTGTCCCTGATCAACGGCATGTGCTTTTAAAGATTCTTTTTCTGTGTCGTTACTGGATTGGATCACTGAAGCCTGATCACAGGATCCAAACTGTTTGTAAAGTTGTATGTAGATGGTTTTATGGAGATGAGAGGGTAAAAGCAATCCCATTATATTAAGTCTCTCTTCCTTTATCACTAAATTCTACATTCTTCGTCTAACCACAATTCTTTTGTTGTTTTATAGTGAGGGAAAACACAAAGCTTTCCCTGTTTGTTGTCTGCTTTAACACATTCGCCACCATAATATCGTCTACACTGTTGTTATTGATCTGTAATATTTTTTTTATCAAGGTCACATTTAAGATCATTTTACAGATAAAATTTCAAAAAGATTTGACCCTGATCATGCACTACATTATGCAGAATCTAATCAGGATCCAAACTGTTTGCAAAGTCTGAATGTAGGCGGGTTTATTGAGGCGAGAGGGTAAAAGCAATCAGCTATGTAAAGTATCTCTTCCTTTACCACTCAATAGCAGTTGAAATCAAAGTTTGTTGATTGACACTTATTCGCTTGGTGAAAAGGTTATCCACTGTTTGCCATTCACAGTCACTTTAAAAAATCTCAAATCTTCTTAAAAAATCTCAAATCTTCTTCTTTACTGTCTAGTTCTGGACGTTAATTTCTATCATGCAGAAAGACATTTCCATGGCACTTAAAAATAGTTTGTTGTTCCCAGTATGTGATGCAAATGTTTTAAGTTTTTCCACATATTCTAGACTCAACACTGGTGTCTGGTCAAAAGATGTCACTTCATTGTCACTGTCAGAATCTGAGTTGTCATCCTTATTCTAAGCTAGGATTTCACTGGCTGGAAGATCCCAGTCTGTCAATTCACTGTCTTCTGTTTCAAGTCTTGTGTTCACCATGTCCACCATACTACAGCCATAAAAGATGATCTGGCGAGAAAGGCAAGTGGTATGTCATCGTCTGCTTTATCTTCACTCTCGTCTTCCATTGGTGTTGGACGCACTTTGCCAATTAGTCCCAATAAATTGATGTGAAATGCAATAAATAAATTCTGTAAAAGGGTGTTGTAGTCCATTGAAAGCAAGAATGACATTTAAAATAGATAAATAAACATGTGAAATGTAGCAAATCTTTGTTCTCTAAATGCCAAGCCAAATTATCAATACGCTATGATTTTCATGCCTGCCTTAAGCATGCCTTTTATTATGCTATAAACTCTGGTATATAATACATACCTTTAAGAAAATCAGCACTGTATGTTATGTCAGTCTCATTGGTATTCACCAGGGCATCTGCTCTCCTTCTGATAACCGCCCCAATGCCATCTGATGCACCCTGGCCATTACCACTTTTTAGAAAATTCCATGTACCCCTTTTATCAAATTTGTAATGATATCGGGGTTTTTTCTTCAGAAAACAAATAAAGATTTGTTTTGCTTCGATACTGGATTGTTGGACCATCAGGTATGAAGTCCAGTCGTTTCAGGTTAGGCAACACGTCTTTCAAATGCTGTATTATATTACCAAGATGAGACCATATCATGATATGGTTGCAAATGGTAATGTCTTAATTTTCGAATATGCTACAGCTGTGTGTATAGTTATCTGTTTATTGGAAGCACCAAAATGTAACACCGTTATTTGGATTTTTTCTCGATACTTGCATAAATACTTTTCAGAGAAATCAATATGGATAACGGTCTCTTCATCTTTGCAGTTATCTTTCAGCTTCTTTGTTTGTGAATATTGGCGATTGATATTGAAAGCATCATGCACAAGTAACTCAATGCCACCATGCAACTCGTTCAATAAGGTTTCAACAGTTCCTTAGTCGCTGACTTTCAGTGTCATTTGAGATTTTTTGTCAGTTTCTCCTTTCTCATCAGCACATTGTCTATCAATTCTTCTCGACCTCCATACTTTCTATTCAGTTATTTTATCTGAAGGCGTTTTCAGCCGTTTGATCATACTGGTAATTCGTTTACAGTGTTCACGTTCTCTGTACATACACTCTTTTTTGTCTATACTGCACGTAATATCTTCCAGCAGTTGCTCCAAATCTCTTCTTTCAATGACTTTCTCATGGATCAGCTTGTTTAGCTTCGATTTGGGGTTCTCGTCACTGGTCACTGTCCTTTTCCGTTGCCCTTGTTTACATTTGCCATTAAAAGCAGGGCTCCAGATAAGAGGGAGTAAACTGAACAAATTCAACATTTTCTCATTAAATTCACAACTAAATCCTACGGTGTCACTACTCATTAGAATCGTCTCGAAGAGGCGGTTCTAATGAGTAGTGACACCATAGGGTTTTATGCAGAAATAAAGATTTTAGTTTTGGAAATACTCCCATTATCTGGAGCTCTGATTAAAAGTTTCAGGGGCGAATGCGTTTATCATAAATGCCACAAGTGGCGTGTTGCCCATACGTACATCATTTACAAATAATGCAATGGAGAAGGGTTCATTTGTCTTATGAATCATAATACTGAAATAGAAAATATAATTTTACGCATTGCGTATTTAGTGACTTTTTGACTAATTTTTACTTAAACAGTTATTACCAACAGTAATTACTTGAATTTAATTGAATATGACATGATATGTGGTATTGTTACTTTATGTTTTAAGATGATGTACTTATGTACAAGTCTGAATAAAATATGTTCTGTTCTGTTCTGTTCTTATGCAAACAGTGTACACTGACACTGTACACCAATATTTGAAAGCTCCCAGGGGAACCCTTAGTTCAGGGTATGCATTGATTGTCAGTTTGTAATATACTGTAAATTATATTCCTTAAGTCAGTTGTCACTAAGGACAACAGTGTAACAATGTATACTAGTATGTCCCTTACAAACAGCAAGGCAGTTGTCAAGAAATCACTTTTCCATCGCAATCAGTGAGTGGGTACGCTGTTCAGGAGTTTCATGCTGGAGACTTCTATTCAAGGTTGGCACTGTTTGTCAATTTAGAATTTTTTGTTGTTATATGAATTATCTAACTCGTTTACCCCTACTGTCGCTAGTGACTTGAGATTCACATGCTTCACTTACAAATACATGTAGTGTACTGGTGTCGGTGCAGCTGTTCTATTGCAAACAATGTTGGTCATGTATGGAGGACGACTACAGGGGGCTTGTGACTAGGATCTGGACTGTGTGTCACTTTGCAAATTAAATCAACCTTTGAATCTATAATGGTATGTGATCGATTAATGATTGGAAGTGTACATTAAAATTATCAGGGGTGAACGTGATGATATATAAATATTACAAATGAATATTCTGTTGCAGTTACTGATTGACTAGAGTTGTCACCTACTTGTTCTTTTGTTGTTTCTTTTAGCTCACCTGAGCACGAAGTTCTCAATGTGAGCTTTTGTGGTCGGTCTTCGTCCGTCGTCGTGCGTCGTTTGTTAAACAATTTCTTCAAAACCACTAGCCCGATTGCAACCAAACTTCCAAACTTCACAGGTCTGCTCTTTGCGTCAAGCTCTTTCAAAGAATTTGAAACAATGCAGAACTCTGGTTGCCATGACAATGGCATGGCAACCAAAGTGAAAAAATAATAATCTTAAAATATATTTTTGTCAAAACCATAAGGTCAAAGGACCAGAGCTAATATATTTGGCACATAGCATCATCTATAGGTCCTCTATCAAGATTGTTCGGCTCTTGGGATCAAAATTGACCCCGCCCCCGGGGGTCACCGTTTTAGAGTTATATAGTGACTTGTTCAAACATTTTTTCCTCTGAAACCAATATGACCAGAGCTTTTAGATTTGGCATGGTGTAATTTCTAGAGATATTTGAAATAAATAGTTGAATTTGTTCCGGTCTGTTGAATATCTGGGTCACTGGAGCCATAATAGATTTTTTCAATGAAAACTGATAAAAGCTTCATGTCTGAAACCATAGTACACTGAGCTTAGATATTTTGCACAGTAAAGTCTACAGGTCCTCTATCAAAGATGTTCAAATTATGTCCCTAGGGTCAAAAATGGCCCGGTCACGGGGGTCACAGTTTTAAATAAGAGTTGAAATCTTCAAACACCTTCTAAAAATACACAAGGGCTAGAGCATAGATATTTGGCGCATAGTTTCATCTGTAGGTCCTCTATTAAGATTGTTCAAAATTTTCTCCTGGGTGTCAAACATGGCCCCGCCCCATTGGGTCACAATTTTACATAGAGTTATATAGTGAAATATTAAAACATATTCTCATAAAAACCATGCCATGCTGGGGTCTAAAATTTTCCCGCCCGGATTGGTATGGTGTAACTTCTAGAAGTCCATTACTGATGTTGTTGAAATTGTTTTGGTCCCTTGAATATCTAGGTCTAAAAATAAATCAATGAAAAAACTTAAACAATCTTCTTGTCTAAAACCACGTTGGACATCTGAAAGTAATATAACACATATGATTCATTTTGCCCACTCTACAAAATTTCGTAAAATCATTTTTTAACTAAAAAACATGGCAGCCAGTGGGTGAGACTTATTTTCCTTAGAACATCAGTAAACATTTACAAATTTCTTTTCTGCAATCACTTGACCCGGTTTAGTGTTACCATGGTCAGGTGAGCGATCAAGGGCCTTTCTGGCCCCCTTGCTGTTTGGTATTGTTTGATTCATATGCATGATGGAAACAAAATATTGGGGATATGTCACGGGTTGTCTCTTGGGATCGTCAGTTGTTGATCTGGAGGGACGGCGGGTGTCGGATTCTTTTTCTCTCTCTTTTAGCATTTACCTCATATCGACAACTTACGCAGTCCGATTTTGACTAGTTCGGACAGCTCTGATATGGGCCTTCTCTGTTTCCATATTTAAATATTTATAATTTCTATTTAATAGATAATTACAGATTTTGATAATTCTATTTCTAATAAGAACCCATTTCAAATATTTGATAATTCAATAAAAACAGATGCAGCATAAGTGTAATACCATTCTTTGTTTTGTTATGTTATGTTACTATGTTACATGCCCATACATGGGCCATAACAAGAATAAAAGTTGAACTTTGACAGAAGTTTGGTCCCTTTGAAATGTTTTCCAACTAAAATATGTAGAGAAAACTTAGGGCTGCCATTTTCCGAAATCTTCGGATATTTATCCTAGCAGATGGTAGTTTAAAGCAGGCTGAAAGTAAAACAGAATGCGCCTTAAGGAACATTCGGCTTTGCTGTCAATCTGCTTTAAGTATCGCGCTTAAAAAGCAGAAAAATTGGCAATTTCAGTATTTTCAAGATCAACTTATGGCAGCCCTGAAAATATGTGTATAACTTACTACTCCCACACTATTCCAGAAAATTGCTCTCTATTACGGCCTCTCTATTACGGCCACTGAAACGAATGCTAATTGATTGTATTTAAGACAGGTGATTGCTTAAAGCAAGGTGAAAGTAAAATAGAAAGCTCCTAAAGGAGCTTTCTATTTCACTGTCACCTTGCTTTAAGCAGTGACCTGTCGTAAACACATAATAATTAACAAAATAAGGTGGTCGTAATAGAGAGGTTTCACTGTATATGAAACTGTTCATGTCCATGGTTTTGAATTTGGGCTGTGGACCTTTTGATTGATAGGGGGAGATATAGAAAGTATACGTGAGATCAAAAAATAAATAATTGTTTGTTTGTTACTGCTACAAACAGTTTGGATCCAGATGAGATCTTGATCAAAACTATTTGACACTTGGATGATATTCTCTTATGAAGAAGCCAACGCGCAAAAATAGCAATTAGTAATGTAAAAATAAGAAATTCTTATACTATAAATGTAGTTATTACTGTGCAAAGTTTAGTGCTCCTTTCCTACTATGACCCACCTTACATAGACCCTTTCTCAAAACGACCATTGCCGCTATTCCCAAAACAAGACATTTACATTTTAACGGCTTCAATATCGTCTTCTTTAAAAAGTCGTCTGATGTTTCTGTCAAAGTCACATATTGGACCTTTTGACAGAAAAACACCATTATGACGAGTGCCAAACAGCTTAAATGCAGATCAGACGTCCCGTCAAGATACATTTGCAAATGTAATACAATTTCCAATCCTACAACAAATCCCTCCGCCGAACAACACACACACTCTTTGTCCCCCATGTATGGTGGTGTGTAGAGAGGGGGCACAGTAAACTTCTTTCTTCATTGATCGGCGTCATATGACCATATATGTCGCTATGCTGTAAACCCCAACTCAATTAATTAATACATGGGACTTAGATAGATAGAATCTTTATTTACATCTCAAAAGATAGAATCTTTATTTACATCTCATCAATGCACATTCAATACATACAGAAACATATACAATAAAATCTTTAAAATAGCGCAAAGCCATTCCATTAAGGAATTATAAGAGATGATATAAATGACTTATTTATATGTCATATATAACACAGATATTTATAACATCACAGTACTACACACATAAATTGATTGTTGAACAAAAATAAAGTAATAAAGAATAACTAAGAATAGTCAACAAAAGCAAGATAAAGTATTTCGGTGTGCAAAATTTACATCTGTTAAGAAAACTTAAAGATCAAAATTAAATGATTATCATCTGATAAGATTATTTACATATTAAAACTTGTCGTCGCTGTAAAATGTAAAAGCAGGTTTTGGCACAATCCCTTATCATGTTAGTGTTGGAAAACAGAAATACATATTTATTAAAATTATCTAGTTCTAAGAAACCAGGATTAAAAGTACGTGCTTTTGTGAACAACTCTTCCCTAAAATCACTGTAACTATCACAGTTCAAAATGACATGTATTTCATTTTCTACAGTATTGTTAGTACAAAATGGACAATCTCTACTTTCTTCACTTAGACCCTCATATCGACCAGTTTCAATTCAAATTGGAGCAACACCTAATCTGAATTTACAAAAAGCAGACCGATGCGAGGGCGGGAGTATCATTTTACAGTATTGTTCTGTAGAAAAGTTGGATTTAAAACAATTGTACAATCTCAACTTATTTCGACCACGGCCAGATATTCCAACATAACTATTAATTCTATGTAGCCAGCTACTAATAAAATTTTCAAATGTTTTAGTCTCAGCAACTTTAGCAAATGATCTAGAAATCGGGTTGTCTAAACGACAATATATATTCAAATCGTTCTCATGAAAATAAGACTGAATTTTATAGTACCAATTTTTACAAGAACGATTTGATTTTCCATACGACCAAAGTGCAACGCGTTTATTAACCCTTGACAAATTCATACATGACAAATGTGACCAGTACAAGGCAATACATTTCCACAGACGAACTACAGGTGGCTTCCAACCCATTTCCCCAGCTATGCCATCATTTGGCGTGTATTTGCCTACACCTAAAAAGAACCTTTGGGCTCTGTTATGGACGGCTTCTATACAAGAATATGTTTTATAACCCCATATAGAAGAACTATAATCAATAACAGGCCATACAACCGAATCGTACAACTTTGTAAAAACGTCATGGGGAAAACCACCTAATGTTTTACACTTGGCAATCAATAGGCCCAAAGCCCAAAGACTTATGTATTATTATGTATTAGACGGTAAAGGGTATATATAGAGACTCTGAGAGTGATTAACGCTTACATGAGGCGATTACAGGAAGCTGTACACCAGTACAAGTATAGTCAACCCTCCCTACAACGGACGTTATGTGGCGTCTGATCTAAATTTAAGCTGTTTGCAAATGTATATCAAGTCCCTTCCAATTACAACTCTCTCGTCTCTCGGACTCTCTTCGTCTCCCATCGTGTGTTGTAACTTGTAAGCTCACCTGGCACGATGTGCCAATGTGAGCTATTGTGATCGCCCTGTGTCTGTCGTCGTTATGCTAACTTAAGAGTAAGGGACCATTTTAATGGACTGTGAACAAATATAGGGCTATTGGCAGTTAAGGGTCATGGCCCCTTAACTGGTTCTAAAAATTGCAAAAATGGTATCAGAGGGCCTCAAGGGAGGTAAAAAAATAAGTTTTCAAATTAAGGCCCTTTACCACAAATGTCCATAGTCTGTCCATATGTAGGGGTGTGACTTTAAAGGGCCATTTTGGTTGCTCAGATAATATCAATGGACCACTCGTGGCCCTTTAACTTGGACAGATGGCCCTTTAAATTTGACCCCTTAGCAGGCTGGCCTTAGTAGACCGTCCGTCAGTCCGTCTGTCGTCAAACCTTTTCTTTAAAGATCTTCTTCTAGGAAACCACTGGGCCAATTTCTTCAAAACTTCATAGGACTGTTCCTTGTAGAGTACTCTCTCAGATTTTGAAACTAATTTTACCCAATGTGCCATTGGTGACCCTCTATCAGATTTCTTAAAATAATTTTCCTATCTTAAAAAACATGGCCGCTAGTGGGTGGGTCAACTTTTCCTTATATGGCTATATAGTGAAAACTTTAAAAATCTTCTTGTCTGAAACCGATGATCGGATTTGAAAGCAATTTCACACAAATGATCCATGGTGACCCTCTACGAATTTTCTTTAAATTATTTTGATATCTAAAAAAAACAACATGGCCGCCAGTGGGTGGGCACATTTTCCATATGTTACTGTATAGAAAAAAACTGTGAAACTCATGGTCAAAATTGTAAATAATTTTACACAAATGATCCATTAATGACTCTCTACCAGGTGTGTTAAAATAATTTTGTTATCTTAATAAATATGGCCGCCAGTGGGTGGGGCAAGTTTTCCATATATTTCTGTATAGAAAATCTTTAAAAATCATTTCTCTGAAATTATTGGTCTCATTTAAGAATATTTTTACAAAAATATTGATTCATTATGTGATCAATTTGCCAGTTTACTTCAAATAATCTTCCTTTCTTAAACATTGCCGCCAGTGGGTGGGGGGTTTACCGATGATGGCTTATAGTGAAAACTTAACCATTACTGGTCCATTACCATGACGTAACCATAGGCACCAGGTGATTGATTAAGGGCCGCATGCGGCTCTTGTTGTAGATAGGGAACATTGTACTTTCTATAACTGAGCTGGGAAGTGAGACATAACAGTACACATGTAGAAACAAGTCTGTTGCCATATCGGAGACCTATCTCAGTATATGTCCAGTAAACGTCCATATCAGGGCTGCCATAAGTTGATCATAAAAATCCTAAGATTTCAATTTTTCAGACGCAATTTTACTAATCGTACGTTAAACCCCTTAGTCTGTTTCTCGTTTTGAAGACACATGGCTGCTTAAAACAGGTTTAAAGTAAAGCAGAATGCGCCTTGGCGCATTCTGCTTTACTTTCAGCCTGTTTTAAGCTACCATCTTCTAGGATTAAAATCCGAAGACTTAAAGTAAAAATCCGGAGAAATGGCAGCCCTGCCATAGAGTAGTCTGCAGTGTTGTAACAGTGTAGAGTCACCATTGCAGGTCAAGGTCAGCACAGTTTGCATTTTAGTCAAACTAGTAATAAACACCCCCGTGTGCCACATCTCAGTCCCCAAATATGTTTAAAAAAGCTTATTGTGCCAAACAATATGGCCTAGAGCTTTATTCATGTAATTAGCAGTGGACCTTAACAAAGATTGTTCAATCAAGCCCCTCGGGTAAAACACGGCCCATACCCGGGGGTCACAGTATTGCATAGAGTTATAAAGTGAAATCTCAAAACATTTCTTTCAAAGTTATGTGACCAGAACTTTGATATTACTTCTTGAGGTACTTTACGATTGTTATAATTGTTTTGGTCTGTTGCATATCTAGGTCAGAGGAGCTACAATTAGACTGTTTCAATGGAAGCTGGAATTTAGCACATACAGTGGAGAATCTGTTATTCTTTCCCAATAAACGCGTTTACGCTAAAACTATTATTTGCAGTGCAAACAGTTTGGAGCCAGATCAGACGCCGGGTAACCCGGCGTCTGATCAGGCTCCAAACTGTTTGCTACCAAGATAAAGATGAATTATCAGAATTGTCCAAAAGTTGTACTTTTTTACGTTTTAGTGTTTTGCGTTTGCGTACGTTTGCGTTTAAACGGGAAAGAATAACAGATTCTCCACTGTAGCATCATCTACAGGTCCTCGAGATTAGTAAAATCATCTTCCTGAAAGTTTCATCATCTCATCATCCCCCATCATTATCATCGACGCTTTTTGACCTACAGTAAAACCTCGCTATTACGACCACTAAATTATGTTAATTATTAGGGTGTTTACGATAGGTGACCGCTTAAAGCAAGGTGACAGTGAAACAGAAAGCTCCAATAGGAGCTTTCTGTTTCACTGTAACCTTGCTTTAAGCTGTCACCTGTCTATTATACACTCAATTAGCCTTCGTTTAGTGGTCGTAATAGCGAGGTTTTACTGTATTTTCAATTTTGTATCGCTGTTTCGTAAACCACAAGTCGTCCATCCATTCATCCACCTATCAAGCTTGTTCAAATTAATAGATAATAATTCTGAAGCTACTGTGAAGTTTATCCCATTATCAACACCACTAACATGTATACTCCAACACATTGTTAGCAATTAACATAGGTGACAGCCAAATGCGGGATTAAAACTCTTTTTAGCTCGACTGTACGAAGTACAAGACGAGCTATCGCAATACCCGCGGTGTAGTCGTCGTCGTCGGCGTCGTCGTGAAGGGCGTAAACAATATTAAGAAAATGTCTAACTTCTATGTACATTGAGGTGTTGCTTTCATAGTTGGCATGTGTGTGTATATTGACAAGACCAATTTAGACCCCTGTGACCTTGAACTTAGGGCCCGTGTTTAGGTTTCGAAATCTGTGTTTAGGTTTCAAAAAACGCCTGTAACTTCTATGTCCCTTGAGGTGTTGCTTTCATAGTTGGTATGTGTGTGTATATGGACAAGACCTTTCCATCCACACAAAAAGTTTGACCCCTGTGACATTGACCTTGAACTTAGGGCCCGCGTTTTTAGGTTTCGAAATCTGTGTTTAGGTTTCGAAAAATGTCTATGTCTCCCATGTCCATTGAGATATTCCTATAATATTCAGTGTGCATGTGTTTATGGACAAGATCTTTCCTTGCTTGCAAAAAGTTTGACCCCAGTGAACTTGAACTTAGGACTTGCGTTTAGGTTTCGAAATCTGTGTTTAGGTTTCTCAAAATGACTATATCTCACATATCCATTGAGATACTCCTTTCATATTTGGCATGCATGTGTATATGGACAAAACCTTTCCATGCATGCAAAAAATCAGCCGAGCGACCTTATCCTATATTTAGGTTTCGAAATCTGCGTTAGGGTTAAAAACCGCTTATAATTCCTATGTCCCCTAATGTGTTACTTTCATATTTGATTTGCATGTGTATATGGACAAGACCTTTCCATGCAGACAAAAAGGTTGACTTCGGTGACCTTGAGTGTGCTTTTAACTTTCTAAATGTGCCAATGACGGAGCTTTGTTTAACCAGATAACATCCTATTGTAATGATATATATATACATGTATATATTATATATATTTATAAGTCTAAAGGAATTGATTATCCTCTATATATTTTCTTTCAGGTGATGAAATTGAGAGGGAATGTATCTAATCAAGAAAAGAAGCTCAGTCTACATACTTTTGGAACACCTTTTTAAACTGATATGTATGAGAAGCCATTTGAAACTACAACACAGGAAAATGGCAGGTGTGACTTAGTAAAATACATTGGCAGATATGAGAGACCTTTCCAGTGTGACCTGTGTGAAAAAAATCAATTATTCGATACAGTACTTGACAAAACACACGAGAATACAAAGAGGGGAGAGACCTTACAAGTGTGACCTGTGTAAAAAGTATTTAAATGATAATGGCATTTCTCACACACATATATGTTGATACACACAGAAGAGAAACCTTGCATGTATGACTGTGAACATTCAGTTAGTCTGAAAGACCGATTAACAACACACATGATGATACACACAGGAGAGAGGCCTTACAAGTGTGACGTGTGTGAAAAATCCTTTATTCTTAAAGGCCGATTAACAACACACATGAGGATACACACAGATGAGAAACCTTACAAGTGTGACGTGTGTGAAAAATCCTTTATTCTTAAAGGCCGACTAACAACACACATGAGGATACACACAGATGAGAAACCTTATATGTGTAACGT
Organism: Gari tellinella; assembly: GCA_922989275.2. Classification (NCBI taxonomy): domain Eukaryota; kingdom Metazoa; phylum Mollusca; class Bivalvia; order Cardiida; family Psammobiidae; genus Gari; species Gari tellinella. The sequence continues at coordinate 58,360,018 of OV277866.1, forward strand.
ATGTGAAAACGTATTTATTCTGAAAGGCCGATTTACAGCACACATGAGAACACATTCAGGAGAGAGACTTTACAAGTGTGGCCTGTGTGAAAAAAGATTTATTCTAAAAGGCCGATTAACAGCACACATGAAGATACATTCCGAAGAGAGACCGTACAAGTGTGACGTGTGTGAAAAATCTTTTATTCTTAAAGGTCGATTATTAGCACACATGAGAACACATTCAGGAGAGAGACCTTACAAGTGTGACCTGTGTGAAAAATCATTTATTCTGAAAGGCCGATTAACAATACACATGAGGATACATACAGGAGAGAGACCTTACAAGTGTGATGTGTGTGAAACATCATTTATTCTGAAAGGCCGGTTATTAGCACACATGAGAACACATTCAGAAGAGAGACCTTACAAGTGTGACCTGTGTGAAAAAGCATTTATTCTGAAAGGCCGATTAACAATACACATGAGGATACATACAGGAGAGAGACCGTACAAGTGTGACCTGTGTAACACGTCATTTTATTTGAAAACCCATTTAATGACACACTTAAGGATACATACAGGAGAGAGACCCTACGAGTGTGACTTGTGCAATAGGTCATTTTCTCGGAAAGACCATTTAACAAAACACAGGAGGATACATACAGGACTGAAGCCCCATACTTGTGACATTTGTAAAAAGTCATTTAATGACATAAGCGATTTGCACAAACATACGAGGATACATACAGGAGAGAAACCTTTCAAGTGTGACCTGTGTGAAAAATCGTTTAGTGTAAAAAGCACTTTGCACAATCATATGAGAATACACACAGGAGAGCAACCTTACAAGTGTGAGCTGTGTAAAAAGTCCTTTATTTTGAAAAGCTATTTAACGAAACATATCATGATACATACAGGAGAGAAACCTTAAAAGTGTGACCTGTGTAAAAAGTCATTTAGTGTAAAAAGCACTTTGCACAACCATTTGAGAAAACATTCAGGAAAGTGTGACCTGTGTGAAAAATCCTTTGTTATGAAAAGCTGTTAAAACGAAACATATGATGATACGTGTATACAAGAGAGAAACGTTACAAGTGTGACCTGTGTATATAAGGTCATCTTTTCGGGAAGACCATTTAACACCACAAATAATGATGAGTATATACATGTAAACAGGAGGGAGACATTAAACATGTGACCTGTGTGAGAAGTTATTTAGTCATAGTAGCATTTTGAAAGACCATAACTACATGATGATACATACACGAGTGAGGCCTTACACGTGTGCCTGATGTGAAAATGTCATTTAGGTTAAACTCTTACCATGATAGCGGTGGATATGTGCAACAGCGATTACCTTTGCAAACAGTTTGGATCCTGATGAGAAATCGAGTAACGCCGCGCCTCATCAGTATCCAAACTGTTTGACACCAGGTAAAAAGAAAGTTTGAACATTCTTTTTTAGCTCACCTGAGCTAGCTCAGGGTGAGCTTTTGCAGTCCTTGAATGTCCGTCGTTCGTCGTTCGCCGTTCGTCGTCCGTCGTCAACAATCTAAGTGTTTATTCTCTAGAGGCCATAAGTATTTATGGAGTAATGGGTTAAAGCTCACATGATGCTATTAACAGGAGACAGACCTCCCAGATGTACATGTATTTATATATCAACTATTTCTGTTACAATTACATTTATTGTGGAAAGAATGAGTATCATATGCCAATATTGCCGAGGCATGTGCTATGCTAGATATATGTTTGTTTACAGAATAATATATAGTAATTATAATAATATTAATAATAATATTGATGATGATTACATGACCTTTGTAAGAAAATTAAGTATTTATCTCATTTTTCTGACTTGTCGGTGTTTTTAGATCTAGCTCAATTTGAAAGAAGTACCAAGGTGAGATTGTATGATCACCCTGTGTCTGCCGTCGTCAGTCGCCACTTTTTCTTCAAAGAACTTCTTGGAAACCACAATGCCAATTTTATTAAAACTAGATTAATAGGAGTGTTCCTTGTATGATACTCTGTCAGATATTATCAAATATAGGTCATCTTATTGAAAGTGTGGTTGCCATGGCTATAATTGAGAAAACGTTTTAAAATTCAGAATTTTTTAAATAACTTTCCTAGCTTAAAAAACATGGTCATCAGTAGGTGGTGTAGAGTTTTCTTACATGTCAATATAGTCAAATTTAAAAAAAAAAAATATTGTCTGAGACTACTGGTCTGATTCCAAAGTAATTTCACATAAATGATCAATAGGTATCCTTCTACAAGGTACAAAAAATGTAGCTTAACAATATGGTCGCATGTGGATGGGACAAGGTTTCAAACTTAAAAAAGCATCTTCTTGAAAAATATTGGTCTGAATTGAAAATAAATTTACACAAATAATCTGCCAGATTTGCCTATCTTCAAAGACATCATCATCATGCTGCCAGTGGGTGGGGTAATATTTCGTTAAAGTATAAACGATAAAGTAAAATCTTTAAAAATATTTTTCTCTGAATATAAATGATTTAAGTATAAATTTACTCAAATTCGATGGTGGTCCTTTGCCAGGGTCCAATGCAATGTTATAAAGCTTTCGAGCTGAGTCTGAAATCGTTCTCAAATATTTGATTTGTCAGATTTGAGTTGTTGCTCGATTGTTTGTAGAGACCTAAAAACATTTTCTTTGAAATTACCGGTCATAATTGAAAATACTTTTATACAAATGATCTATTGGTACTCTCTACCAGATTACTTCAAAACAATTTGCTAGCTTAAAAACATGACTGCAAGTGGTGTTTAATTGAGCCTGACCAATCAAATGCTTGAGAACTACTCCAGACTCAACTTAAAGTTAAATAACCTGGGAGCCTGGAACGTACTCGCTCAAAGTCCAACGGGTGGCATGTCGATGTACCATTTCAATTTTATCTATGGAGAAACAAGGAATTATTCCGCGGAAACTCTCTTTAAGGTGGGTCGACAGCGGACAGTTCGCTTCTTGAGTTCCGGAAATGCTGGTGACTTGAATCACATGATCTTTTTCAGCACGTGCTTATACTAAATAATGGTCGTATTCGAATCAGGACAACTATCGCCTTAGTTGGAATAGTTGTCAACAAGTTCTATTCGAATCACCACTTGATGTTTTCAGTTGACAAAATGTCAAACCCTCAAATCCAGCGTTGATTTAGTCACGTGACCACGGAAGTGTTAGTAACAAGTGCTATTTAATGAAGACCCTCTCAATCAATCGAATGGATCAAGATCGCATGGAATTATATGCGTATATAAAAATTGGGGGCGTTACGACTGTTTTTAACGGGTGTTTTATTCCTTTCCATTCGTCCGGAAGTACAAAGTTTTCGTTGACCACAATTTGTAATCGAGTCGCCTACTTTTCATTGTCAACGAAATCGATTATTCGAATACGACCAGTAATATACCAAGTTATAGTCTACTTTCAGTCCGAATGACCGCTCAGCCGACTGTACATTTACTCCCCTGATCATTGAGCCATCTTGCCTACATTATTGAGCACTGCTTACATATGGCGCAATCAAATGCAGCCGCAGTACCGGCTCAGACCCTTCACAGGTACCCATTTTAACCCCTGGGTGGAGAGGAGCAATTCGCGGTACATGTCTTGCTCAAGAACATTCCTGTACATCATCGGGGATTCAGAAAAAATCCCCTTGTCAGACCGCTGGTCCGGCGGGGGATCGGACTCACGACCCCTGGTACCGTAGTCCAATGTGTTACCACTGGACTACTGCCGCCGGAAAATTTACATAAAGAAAGAAACGTTTGATAAGCTCCAGTGTCTTCCTTGGTAGCTCAAACGGTAGAGTGATGGGCGTATAATCCAGTGGTCCTATGTTTGAGTCCCATTCTGTTCAAATCTTTCTTTTTTTTAAGTATTTTCCGATTTTATTGACTTGTCAGTCCACAAAGCAGTAATAAAAGGATATGTTATGTTAAGTCACAAGTGTAGTAATGAAGAATAACAGATGCAGGTATAGTCAAGTGACAAGTAAACATTGTGAGAATTTATAGCCTATAGATCTATGACAAATGGCAGCTATTTAAAGTCATAAAACGGTAATGAAAAAAAGATCCAAAAGGGGCTTTGATTATGCATTCATTTTGTCATGCATTAAGCGGTCACTTGTATTTAAAAATCTACTTGTTATCATATGCAATTCGTGATAAAAATACAAATAAAGTACAGAAAACACTGTGCACGACAAAAGAAACATAAAGAAATTGAGATCAATATCCAGATTCCTTATTATGTGTTAAAGTTTTGTCTGATTTTCAGTAAATCGTGTATAAAAAGAAAGTCTGCTATATATTTCTATTAAAATTTTGTGGCATAATTGAGTAATATCCATCAAATCATTTAAAATGAGTATGTGTTTTAGCTCACCTGAGCCGAAGGCTCAGGATGAGCTATTGTGATCCCATTCCGGCGTCCGTCGTACGTCGTCCGTTCACATTTTCAAACAACATCTACTCAGAAACCACTGACCCAATTTTAACCAAACTTTGTCAGAAGCATCAGTGACAAGGGGGAACGAAATCTTGTTCAAAGATGATGGCTAGAGTTATTCCCCTTGCTGTGGGACCAGGTTTTCTAGCATGACCGTATAGACAACTATTAATGCATAAGAAAATCTTAAAAAATCTTCTTCTCAGAAACCCAAAGGCCCAGACCTTTGATATTTGTTATGTATCATAACCTAATGATTTTCTAGCAAGATTGTTCAAATTTCGACCCTGGGGCCAAAAATGGCCCCGCCCTGGGGCTTATCAGTTTTTTCTTAGGAAAACCTTTAAAAATCTTCTTCTCAGAAACTGTATGGCCTAGATCATTAATACTTGACATGTAGCTTTGCCTTATGGTCCTCTACCAAGATTATTCAAATTAAAACCCCGGGTCAAAATTGGCCCCGTCCCGAGGCTTATCAGTTTTACATAGACTTATATAGGAAAACCTTTACAAATCTTCTTCTCTGAAACTGTAAGGCCCAGATCTTGAATATTTGACATATAGCTTTGCCCTGTGGTCCTCTACCAAGATTGTTCAAATTATGACCCGGCCAAAAAAGCCCCCGCCCTCGGGCTGATCAGTTTTTCATAGGAAAACCTTTAAAAATCTTCTTCTCTGAAACCGTAAGGCCCAGATCATTTATATTTGACATGTAGCTTTGCCTTATACTTTATAGTCCTCTACCAAAGTTGTTCAACTTATGGCCCCGGGTCAAAATTGGCCCCGCCCCGGGGCTTATCAGTTTTACATAGACTTATATAGGAAAACCTTTACAAATCTTCTTCTCTGAAACTGTAAGGCCCATATCTTGAATATTTGACATATAGCTTTGCCTTGTGGTCCTCTACCAAGATTGTTCAAATTATGACCCGGCCAAAAAAGCCCCCGCCCTCGGGCTTATCAGTTTTTCATAGGAAAACCTTTAAAAATCTTCTCTGAAACCGTAAGGCCCATATCATTTATATTTGACATGTAGCTTTGCCCCTATATGGTCCTCTACCAAGAGTGTTCAAATTATGACCCCTGGATCAAATTTGGCCCCGCCCCGGGGCTTATCAGCTATATCAAAATGTTGTCTTGCCCAGTCAGCTTCTATGTTACAATGTCTCAGGTGAGCGAAATGTGGCCCGATGGGCCTCTTGTATAGGTAGATTTTGTTTATTTGTAATTTGACATTTTAAACATTGATATGAAATATTTCATGAACCATTTTGTTTGGGGAAATATTTCAGATTGTCTGTACACTGTACAGTTTACATGTTGGATAAATAAGTATAAATTTTTACCAAGAATTAAAATTTACTTCCTTATAATACATATACTTACTAGAACGGGTTTTACTGAACATCTCTTATATTTTAATTGTGTTTAGCTCACCTGGCATGTAGTGCCAATGTGAGCTATTTTGATCGTCCTCTGTCCGTCGTCGTTCGTTCGTTCGTCCGTCCGTGCGTCGTTCGTTCGTCGTCAACATTTCTTTAAACGACATCTCCTCCGAAACTACTAGATAGATTTTACCAAACTTGGCCTGAATGATCCTTATATGGTCCTCTTTAAAGTTGTTCAAACATATCCGGTCCATTGCATATCTAGGTCACAGGAGCTAAAATAGATTTTTTTTCAATGAAAACTTTAAAAATCTTCTTGTCTGAAACCACAGTACCCTGAGCTTAGATATTTAGCACAAAGCATTGTATTCAGGTCCTCTATCAAGATTGTTCAAATTATGTCCATGTGGTCAAAAATGAACCCGCCCCGGGGTCGTTATTTTGCAAAGAGTTATATAGTGAAATCTTTAAACATCTTTTTCTCTGAAACTAATATGGCCAGAGCTTTGATATTTGGCATGGTGACACTTCTAGAAGCCCTGAACCAATATTGTAAATATGGTTCCGGTCCGTCGCATATCTAGGTCACAGGGGCTAAATATATATATATTTTCAATTAAAACTTACAAAATTTTCTTGTCTTAAACCACAGTACCCTGAGCTTAGATATTTGGCACAAAGCATCATCTTCAGGTCCTCTATCAAGTTTGTTCAAATAATGTGCCTAGGGTAAGGTCCTCTATCAAGATTGTTCAAATTATGCCCCTTGGGTCAAAACTGCCAAGGCCCTATGGGTCGCAGTTTTACGTAGAGTTATATAGTGAACTCTTCTTCTCTGAAACTATTATGGCCAGAGCTTTGATATTTAGCATAGTGACACTTTTAGATGATCTTTACCAATATTGCTGAAATGGTTCAGGTATGTTGCATATCTGGGTCACATTAGCTAATATGTTTTTACAATGAAAAGTCCTCCTGTCTGACACCATCCATGTACAAAATATTTGACAGTACACTTAATTTTCAAGTTCATCAACAAGATTTTTGAAAGTATGTCTCTTGGGTAAAAAATGATCCCCCAGGGGTCATGTGACCCTTGTGTTGGTTTTTCCAGGTGAGCGATATTTAGGCCCGCAAGGGTCTCTTGTTAACACACTATTACTTATTACTATTTGCGCATACTCTAACTCCGCTCCAGACGCATACTGTTCTTAGGCGGAGAGGGTCTGGGTAGTGCTAATTTATTATTTTCTTTAATACCTATATTTATAACTCTTAATCTTGTTATTTATTATCTCGTTTTGCATGGGATTGCTATATATTGTGATAAATGTATGTGCTTTGTGATGTTTTTCTTATGTTCTTTATGGCGGTAAAAAGCTATACATAGCTTATGTTACATGTTATAAACTATTCCAACAATAAATAAATTTTGATTTGATTTGATTTGATATGATGAGTTCTGTTTATTAAATATTAAAGAAGGGGTATAAAATCCACTACCCGGACCGAACTTTGCCGAACCGAACCTAAATTTGCCGGACCGAAAAATATTCGGAGTTCCACTATAAGCATAAAAATAATTTAAATTGGAAAAGTTTGGTACGTATTCGATTAATAAGTATTAACCTATTATTTACACACTGTAAAAGTTTTATAATCATCAGAAATCTAAATGTTGAAAAAATGCGATTTTGTAATTTTCACTTCAAATGTGAATTAAGAGTTATGTTTCCCCCAAATATCGGTTTTTAGCTCACCTGAGCCAAAGGCTCAAGGTGAGCTATTGTGACCGCTCACCGTCCGTAGTACGTCTGTCCGTCTGTCCGTTCACTTTTACTTCAAACGACATCTCCTCTGAAACCCGCCGATTGTAGGGAGAGTTCAAACTGCTTATGATGTTCCTTGGATGCTTCTCTACAGAAGTTGTTCAAAAAAAAAGGAAAAAAAGCACAAACTCTGCTTGAAAAAGCAAAAAAGCAAAAATCTTTAAAAAATCTTCTTGCCCAAAACTACTAGGCCCTAAGCTTTGATATTTGTACAGTAGAATCTCCTGGTGGATCTATCTATAGTTTGTTAAAATGAAATCCCTAGGGTCACATTTGACACCACCCTGCACAGTTTAAGTGCTGCTCTAGGCAGGTTTTACAGTATTTTTGATTTAGGCAGAACTGTATTTACCTGAGTTACCCTTAATATACTATGGGCAAATAGCCAATATTTGCAAACATTTTGGATCCAGATCAGATGCAACATAATCATAATGCTACATCTAATCTGGATCCAACCTATTTGCCACTCATTTACCAACTTAACATTTTCTAAATTGTTTTTTTGTACACTTTTCACATACAGTAGGTTTTAAGCAGACATCATTTCAGTCTGGTAAGGGTAAGCCCAAGCGTTCTAGCCACTGAGGTCAAATATTATGCAACTCTGAACTGGTAGTGGGTATCACAGAACTGGTCATGATCAGCTGAACATGTTGTCTGCTAAAGTTTAGATATGGTTCAGTCTGATTCATACTTAGAGAAACAGGATCTGGAAGTGATCCACTGACAGTTATGTAATTATGTCTTATGCCATATTTATACATATGTTTAATATTGGTTTTGTCAGAGTTATCTGTATGTCTTTTCAATAATTCCACTTTAAACAGTCATGAAAATGTAAGATGCAAAAGTAAAGCAAAGTGTGCATTAACCCTTAGCCCGCCAAATAAATTGTCGTCTGCTATATTTCTCGTCTGCTTCAAGTTTCAAAGTGCTTCAAAGTTGCTCAAAATTGCTGAAAATGTTGTCCGAGTGTCAAACAGCTTGGATCCGGATGAGACGCCGAGTTACTCGGCGTCTAATCCGGATCCAAGCTGTTTGCATATAAAGCTATAGTCGTGAATGGCAGGCTAAGGGTTAAGACACATTCTGCTTTACTTTCAACCTGCTTTAGGTGGCCACCTATTTTCAAAATTAGAAACATGCTATGGGGTAATGGGTAAAATGAAATTGCCTATTTGGAAAGAGCCTGATGAGAGGAAGTGCCATTTGCAAAGGCCATAACTCTGACATCATTGTTTTTTTAGTTATTTCCCTTTGTGATATTTTCTTGTCAAGAAGACAACTTCAGTTCTACTGATGCTATTGTAATGAAATTTTATGTATGGAAAGAAACTGATGAGAGAAAATGCCATGCACAAGGGCAGCAATATTTAGTTTTTCCCCTTTGTCATATTTTATTGTCAGGAAAATAATTCCAGTTCTGTTGACGCTAGTGAAATAATTATCATTTATTGGAAATGGAAATAGCTTGATAAGAGGATGTGTCATGGATAAGGGTCATAAGCTTGGCAACAAAATTCACTTTTGTCATGTTTTCTTGTCTGGAAGATAACTCCATTTATAGTTATATTAAAATGTTGTCTTGCCCAGTCAACTTAGGTACAAACTTCAATGTCCTCAGGTGAGCGAATTAAGGGCCATGGCCCTCTTGTTGGTACATGCCACTAAATAACCAAGGTTTTGATATAAGTTTTTCATCAAATGACATTACACAAAGCCATTTTTAAGAAGAAAAACAGGATTAACTGAAAATTGATAGGTAGTGGCTTTTTAAGCCTTTTATACCCCCTAAAATTACAAAATCGCATTTTTTTTCAACATTTAGATTTCTGATGATTATAAAACTTTTACAGTGTGTTAATAATAGGTTACTTATCGTATGTGTACCAAAACTTTTTCAATTTAAATTATTTTGAGCTCGACTATTCGAAGAATATGGAGGGCTATTACAATCGCCGTCGGCGTTGCACTGGTTAAGGTTTTTTGTGCAACCTACAAATAAGCTTGTATTTCTACAACCAATACGTGTATTGCGTTATAACTTCACCACAGCCTCCCCACTACTGCAGCAAATCATGGCTAGTAACTCTGGTTTGGATTTTGTGTGAGTTATGGCCCTTGGTGGACTTAGAACATTTGGTTAAGGTTTTTTGTGCAACCTATAAATAAGCTTATATCTCTGTAGCTGCTGCTTGTATGGGATTATAACTTCACCACAACCTTGCCACTAGTGCAGTCAATCAAGGCAGGTAACTCAAGTTTGCATTTAGTGTGAGTTGTGGCCCTTGATGGACTTAGATATTTTGGTTAAGGTTTTTTGTGCAACCTACAAATAAGCTTATATCTCTGCGACTGCTGCTTGTATGGGATTATAACTTCACCACAACCTTGCCACTAGTGCAGTCAATCAAGGCAGGTAATTCTAGTTTGCATTTAGTTTGAGTTATGGCCCTTGATGGACTTAGAAATTACCTTATATATTAAATTAGAATTTTTTTACTTAGAAATTAAAAATTCTGCTACTCTGCAACCACTGTTTCACCCAACCAAGGCAGGTAGCTCTGGTATATTTCAATTTAATCAAGGTTTCATATTCGGTTTGACAGGAAACACGTAGACCTGTCTGAGAACCACCACCTTATTTGTTTGCATTTCATAAAGTAAGCAGTACCAGGGATAATAAATAGACGGGATATGTAACGGCTTCTATAAACGTCCGAAATACTAAAATATCCTTGCCGTAGGTCAAAATCGATATCGATCAAGTCACGTGATCAGTTAACAGCGAGAGAGACGGTCGCTATCGTACCCGATTAGCGGCGCGCTTTCAAAATGAAGACAACCACGCTTAATTCTAATCGATGTCATTTCTTTATTAACAGACCTATTTTGAAATAGTAAAGTTTTTTCGGTTCTGAAAAGATTATATTTATTGAATATTAATTTTATGTATCGATGTGAACCGTTTAAAACGTGTGGTGATCAGTTAAAGAGCGACGAACAAGATTCGTTATTCTAATTTTGAGCTGTTTTCGCATGAAATTTTAAAACCACCAAAAGTAAATATGGCGTTTTTTTCTCTATTGATCATCCGATTTGAGTGAAGTCAATTTTATTTGGTTCCAAAAAGACTATTTTTATTGAATAGTAAATTTTTTTTTCAATATGAACCGTATAAAACGTGTGGTGATCAGAGTAAGAGCGACGAAGACGATTCGTGACTTTAAATTTGCGCGTGAAATTTTAAAACCACCAAGAGTAAATATGGCGTTATTTCTCTATTCACCAACCGATTTTAGGAAAGTAAAGTGTGTTTAGTTCCAAAAAGATGATATTGATTGAGTATCAATTTCATTTCTCAATATAAAACGTATCAAAGTTGTTGTGGTCTATCAAAGAACGATGAAGAAGATTCGTGTCACTAAATATGCGCCGTTCACGCATGCAGTTTGTAAAACTACTATAAGTAAATATGCTGTTATTTCCTCATTTATTGACCGATATTTAAAAACATAAACATGATAATATGCAGTAAAGAATTTTTTTAATAAATATATATTTTATTTTGTAATACGACCCCTTATTTGATACAGGACGGTTAATTAAAAAGCGGCGACCCGAAGAAAGCTCGTTCCATAATTTACTCGCTGTACGCTCACAAAGTTTTTCGGTACACTTTTCAATTTAAGTATTGTTATTTCTTTACTTTTGTTTCAATCGATTTTCAAGAAGTAATTTCCTGAAAATATATCATTTCGTAAAATCTGGTTTTATTTTCCATCACGTCCTAAAGAAAAAAAGCGGCGAGCGTTGAAGAGCGACGAAAAATCGTTTCATAAATTTCTCGCAGTTTGAGCAAAAATTGTTTGTATCCCCCTTAAAGTTCATTTTGCGTTATTGATCGATTTTCAACAGATAATCTTTTTCATTTATTCCAGGAGTTTTTTTTTAAATACTGAGTATTATATTTAATTATAATATACTTGGGGTTCACTTCACATATACCTCACAGTGCAGCCATGAAGAAGATTCGTGTCACTAAATATGCACCGTTCACACATGACGTTTATAAATAAAACTACCGTAAGTTGTCTTCATTTATTTATTGACCCATTTTTCAAAGGCATGCAATTTATAGTTCATTAATACTTTACCCTATAGCCTATTTTAGTCTGCTTTAACCCATTACCACATAAATACGCATTTAATTTATTTCTTCTTTGAAGAAAATAATTCCACTTTATACAGTCATAAAAATGTACCTTAAAATTAATTAAAAATAGTTTCTATATTCTAGCTGATTATAGCTTAAAGCAGATTGAAAGTAAAGCAAAATGTGCCTTATGTAAGGTACATTCTGCTTTTAGGTGGTCACCTATTTTCATAACTAGACACAGGATGTGGGTTAATGGGTTAATTAAGCTATCGTTTACTAGGAAATAGGAAATATTTCTTATACATTTTCATGACTGTATAAAGTTGAACTTTTTTTTTCAGTGAAGGAATAAAAAGGTGTATTTATTGGAAATGGAAAATTTGTTATCTCTTTCCTCCTGAAATGGACAATTTTAGTTTTAAAATTAAATCTAGTCCATTTTTTACTTTTTAGGTTTGATACTTAAGGAACCCTCTTATCTATTTATTATCCCTGGCAGTACCGAAAATAGCCGAAATCAACACCCGAGCTCATTTTGCGTGTAGGTGTTTTAGTTAAATGATCCACGTCAGATAAAAGTTGATACAAGCGTTTGATCGCTGCAAAAATAGATCAAACATAAATCTTTTATTCTAGAGGCCTATCTCTAAGTCTAATTTGAATTCGCATAAACATGATTGAATCGCAAACTCCTTCTGAACTAAAGTTAAAAGATTCTCACAAACAAGATAAAGATGAGCACGATGATAGGCTGAAAGAAGTTTCCGCGAAAACTGACGATAAAGCTGAAAGGACTAGTCGTATCTCACAGCAGACATTGGCGGTTTGTATTCTCAATAACCCGGACATTATACCCTGATGTCGATGTAATCCAGTTGCCAATTTTCTTTTTCCATTGTTGGGAAACTGCAATGTCTGATACATGGGGAATTGGGAAGAGGCCTATTTTTGCGAACATCAAATGATGTGGGAAGCGTTTTAGCTCACCAGATCTTTTGCAATCCTTGAATGTCCGTCGTGCGTATTCCGTTGTCAACAATTTTAATGTTTACACTCTATAGGCCACAATTTTTATCGAACCTTTCTCAAACTTGCTCAGATTGAATTTGACCATAAGAGTTCGATTATGGTTGAAATCTGACCAATAGGTATATAGAGTTATTTACCTTTAAATTGCTGAAATGCCATATTTAACAGCGTTTACACTCTAGAGGTCACAGTTTTTATCCAAACTTGCTCAAATTGTATAGATATATTACCATATTAAGAGTTGGAATGAGTTTGATTATGGTTGAAATCGGACTAATAGATCAAGAGTTATCTACCTTTGAATTGCTTAAAAAGCCATATTTTATCTTCATCATCATAATCATGGATACTGCACTCCTTCACTAAAATTGAAGTTTATGTGAGTGTTTACACTCTGAGGCCACAGTTTTTATCCAATCTTTCTCAAACTTGCTCAGATTGTATATGACCACAAGAGTTTGCATGAGTTCGATTATAGTTAAAATTGGACCAATAAGTCAAGACTCGAGAGTTATCTTCCTTTGAATTGCTGAAAATACCATATTTAAGTGTTTACACTCTAGAGGCCAACATTTTTATCCAATCTTTATCAAACTTGCTCAGATTGTATATGACTATATAAACTCACATGAGTTTGATTACGGTTGAAATCGGAAAAATAGGTCAAGAGTTATCCGCCCTTGAATTGCTGAAAATGCCATATCTAACAGTGTGTACACTCTTTCAACTACAATTTTAAATGGATTTTAACTACACTTGCACACAATGTATATATAGCTATGTTCTGGAAGGAGTGCAATTATTGAACATTGAAATCTGATTATTGTGGCAAGAGTTATTTGCCCTTGATATACTTTGAAATGCTAGAAAAGGCTTAATTTCAGTATTATTTAGGCTCTAGTTATCTGCCCTTGATGTACTCTACTATACTAGGGAAGTTTGTATTCCTATGTAGTTTACATGCTATACTTCAAATTTGAATGGAATTAGAATAAAACGGAAGGAATTCAAAGGTAAAGCTATCAGGCTTCATTATAACAGGTGAGCGATATCAGGGCCTTCAGTCCTTCTTGTTGTGAGGTTTCTGGAAACATGGGAAGGTTCTGGTGTATGAGAATCAAGGATATATTTAGGCTAAATTGCCAGGAAAAAAGCCAATAAGGCATATATAGATAATTTTTTGGTCAACCTTTTTTTTTAATATGATCTTGCCTCAGCAGGGATAACCTGTATCCAAAAATGGAGCTAAAATAGTGAAAACATTAAATAAAATCATGTCTGAAACCAGAATTCTCAGATAGTGCTTAGTAGCGAATACTAGTGATGTGGTTCTGGCATGAGCACTTGCAGGATTCCCGCATACTGAGCTTTATTAACCTTTATCAGTACAGGGACATATAAGTAGTAGTTTATATGTGTCCCTGATCAGTATGATGTGACAAATGTGTATTTGAGCCGTGTCATGACAAAACCTGCCTTATTGCATGGCAAACAGTGAAGATCAAGGCCATTAAATATGGTATTTCAGAGCACCAGATAAGGGTAGTTTTTCAAAAACTAAAATCTTTATTTCTGAATTAAACCCTATGGTTTCACTACTCATTAGAATCGTCTCTTTTGAGTAGTAACACCATAGGATTTGGTGTTAAAAAGAGTGAGAAAATGTTGGATTTGTTGAAAAAACTACCTCTTATCTGGAGCCCTGGTATTTTGCAGTGTATACCAAACTCATATACAGAGCCTGGGATCAAAACTGTGCTTGGTTTGTACAATGTTGCAATGCAATAAGGGTACAAACTATATTTTCATTTTAGATGCTATTGAGAATTTACAAACATATCTTGTTTAACTTAACACTGATCAGAGATGAAATGTTTACACAATTTTATAAAAGCAAACTGTATGATTTAAATAACAGCGGTTTTTTTGGGGACCCGTTCCCAATTGAAAACAAGGGATTTTTTCCCAAAATGAGCATTTCACGGCACGATTTTTTCCCAAAATGAGCCTTTTACGACTTAATTTTTTCCCAAAATCAAGTTTTTTATGCTGTTTTAGGGCATATTTTTCCCAATTGAAGGGGTACCAACTCATTCCCAAAGTGGTGAAAAAAAACACTGAATAATGTACCCATTTATGCCTATTGCCTGCAAAAAATAAGTGAACAGTGTAGACCCTGATGAGATGCCATGTTATGCAGGTTTTCATCTGCGTCTGCACTGATTGCTATTTAACCTTTTGTTTATAATTTTGATGACAGATGATCACTTAAAGCAGACTGAAAGTAAAGCAGAATTCATTCAAGGTGCATTCTGCTTTACTTTCAGTCTGCTTTAAGCTACAATCTGTTAAGATAAAGAATATATTTCTTTGGTAGATGGCCGTATAAATTGGAACTATACTCAGCCAAAAAAGAAAGTACCTACTTTTGTATCTAGGTTGGCGCCAGCCAAATATTTTTAGTAGCCAATTTATCGACCGCGCCAACTCAGACAAAAAGGGGGAGAAATAGGGACTACAGTATTCTGAATTATCATGCATTAACTGTAATTGTTTTATAGAAAGTGGTAGATGATATAAAACCATTGTGGCTAAATAACTGGAATTTTATAGTGAAAATAAAAGGTGTGTATTTTTTTCCTCTGAAAACAGTATTTATGTTTACCATAGAAGAGAAACAATAGTGCTCATATTCAGCAGCTAGAACGTTTTCATAAAGAAATTTAAAATCACATTAGACTTTCATTCATCACAATATTCATGGCGTTAGCAAGACTAGAAAGTATAATAATATCAAATTACCTCCCTTTCATTTGGAAAAATAATGATTTTCAAGTGTTTCATTTCATTACATGTGTCGTTTAACCTGAATGTTTTTACTGGAATACATTGGTGAGCGTATGAGCCTTTAAAGTCTCAAACAAAACTTGAGTAGATAAGGTACTTTAAAAGATATGGATAATGGGAGCTTTAAAATTAACTTAATGTAAGTCAACGTAAAAAGTGGGTACTTTATTTTTTGGCTGAGTATATTTGCCTCGGTGGAGGAATAAATCAAATGCGCTAAAAGGGGCTTCTATGGCGGAAAGAGTTAATATAAAGTGATCTGCTGCATGGAAATTGAAAAAAATACTGCAGTAACTTATGTCCTAGCAAGTTTATTGGAATATCATGGTACAAATGGGTTCAAAATAACTCAAAATCATTTAGATTCTATTGATGATTATTTTTCAGAGATTTCAGTCATTGAAAGAAAGAGCTGATAACCTTACCAAACGATCCACAGAGAAAAGGATAAAACATCTTCAAAAACAGATTATTGAAACAGGTACAATTACTTAAGCTCTGCTTTAGATTTGCTTTTATGCCAACTTGGGTTATGTCGGACAAGGGTAAGGTCATTTAGAGGTCATTAGGTTGCAGTAATCAGCCATGTGATAGATTTGACATGTGTACTCAACTCAAGAAGCACTTGAGCTTTGTACAAGTTAGGTCATATCAGACTGAGGTCAATGTCATTTAGTACATAATTTTTATGCTGTCACGTACGTGCCTCTACGTGGTACGTTGGTATATGCAAATGAGGCTGCTCAAATCGTTGTATGGTGGGAAGTGACATGTATACAGTTGTTGCCTTGGCCCATTCATATTACACCCATATAGCCCAATCTTGATTTGACCTTGACCTAATTTGGACTTAGAAATGATTCTGAATATATTGGCAATGATGCCACAGGGGGCACAAGTGCTAATTGAACATTGTCATGTTTTTCAAAGTAATACCCCTTGGATGTAGAAAATTTCAAACATTTCACATTTTTGCTCATTATCCTAAATACACATTTTATGCATAACCATGCGTTCAGATCAACATTTATTTTTTTTTGCAGGTGGGGCTTTCCTGTCGCACCAACACATCTAGTTATTTATTACATGTAATTTTGTTATTACAAAATCCTTAATGCTAGCATGAAATAGTTTAGATCCTGATAATTGAACACTAATCTAGTTGCTTAACTCTGCATGCTACCATTGCAAACAGTTAACCCTTAGCCTGCCACTCACGACTATAGCTCCATATGCAAACAGCTTGGATCCGGATGAGACGCCGAGTTACTCGGCGTCTCATCCGGATCCAAGCTGTTTGACACTCGGACAACATTTTCAGCAATTTTGAGCAACTTTGAAGCACTTTGAAACTTGAAGCAGACGAGAAATATAGCAGACGACAATTTATTTGGCGGGCTAAGGGTTAAGATCCTGTCATATTCCTGATGAGATGCCGTGTAACAACGCATTTAACTCTTTGCATGAAAATATTCATTTTCAAATTCTGTTTGTAGAATACATATGTAGTAGCAGATGACAATTGTTGCAGATGACAATGTCACTCAGCGAACAAAGATTTAATATGTGCACTATGTAGAATGATGTTGAGACATATGGATTGTGGTATAAATACTCAACTTAACTGGAGCTTTACTCCATATCCTGTTTGTAGTATTAAAGATAGGTCACCACTTAAAGCAGGTTCAAAGTAAAGCAGCTTGCGCCTGAAGGCATATTCTGATTTACTTTCAGCCTGCTTTAAGCTACAATCTGCTAGAATATAGAAAATGTTTGTTATAATATTCATGACTTTATAAATTGGAACTACATGCACCGGTGTATGTATTTTCTTTAATGGAGGAATAAATTGAGAGGCGTAAAAACGCGTATCTAAGGAGTAAAGGGCCAATAGACTCTATACATTGTTTGAAATTCATTGCAGTGAGAGAGAAACTGAACTCTGAGGAGGAGAAAAGCATATTAAGTGAACATAAAGTGGATCTTTGTTGTACCTCAAGATTGACAGAGCAGAATGATACACCACAACAGTCAACATCCAAAGTAGCATCAATGTGAGTAAGCATGACAGGTGTTCGATAAAATTTCCTTATCAAAGAAAATTCCATTTCAATATCTTGGTATTATGTAGTCCTTCATAGAAAGCCGTTGTATATGCTATTATCATTATTTCCCTTCATTATTAGTAATATTTTACAGTTTTCAGTTTCTGGCATATGCCAGAAACTGAAAACTGTAAAATATTACTAATAATGAAGCTTACAAAAAAAGAATGATGAAAAATCTAGCAAGTGAAACGTCTAAATAATTTGGACTATGTATTATATGGTCACAAAACTGTCACATTTACATCATCATAATCTATAAAGGATCAGTGATTATGCACAGGGATCCCCAAGGACAAGTCATTGCTTAAAGCAGAACAAAAGAAATGCTTTGCATCATAAGCCTTTCAATTTATCATGTTTGATGTGGCTGCTTAACACAGGTTTTGCTAAGCTAAGCTGTTGCCCAACATCTCTTGTTCATAAAATAATACAATATAGTCCAATAATAAATATATTCTAACACACTTCGCGCACGCCCTTACATAAACAAAGAACGAACGTGTCAGTGTTTGAATTTTCAATAGAACACTCACGCGCTAAACGTTCTAACGTGACGTCATATGGCTTTGAAAATGCGTACTCCAAGAAATGTAGCGCCATTGCTTTGGTGCAAATTAAGGTTAAATTATGTGTTAGAATCGAAATAATAAATTAATACCAGTGTTTTATCTAACAATCGAACACGGGTAGTCGTTGAGATGCTTGTAATTAAACCACTCGGCCTAAAAGCCTTGTGATTCAATTACTACGTATCTCAACTCCTACCAGTGTTCGATTGCACGATAAAACACTGGTATGAATTTATTATTTCTTAAATATTACTATTTCTTTCATAAGTAGATGAGTTAAAGAAACCTTTACTACATGGATGGATGGTGATGTACAGGCTCCTGTTTTACTGTCAACCTGATTTAACCCATTACCACATTATTTGATAAATACTACTTTTTATGCCTTTAATTTATTCCTCCACTACAGAAAACAGTTACAATTTATACTACTTATATAATGATATGGAGTATGACAAATAAAGTCAGACTTGTAACTCACAAAAAACCAAGATTATTCTCCACCCAGTCCCAACAATCTGAAATAATTGACCTTTTGACCCCTGTGAACTTAACATTTGACCTGACATGTTTGAAATATACACATATTCATACTCCTCAATAGACGATTCTATTTAAAAGTTTTGCATGATTTATCTCCCCTGATAACTACTCTTCAATATCTCCGTCCGCCATTAATACGCTGCGGAACGAACGAAATCGATAAAGGGTCAATCATTACCGCTTTACCCTGAATAGATCTATACAAAGGTTATTTGCAAACAGTTTGAATCCTGATCAGACGCATAACTCGGCTTCTGATCAGGAACCGAACTGTTTGACACTCATAACGATATAAGATCTATTTAAGTAACCTTACCTAGAACTTTCAAAGTGAGAAATATAGAAGCAAACGACAGTTGTTATAACCCTTTACTCATAGCCTGTTTCTAGTTTTGAAGGCAGATTAGCACTTAAAGCAGATTCGGTGCAATGCAGACTGCGCCTAAAGGCACATTCTGCTTTAAGTAATCATCTGCAGCAGCAGTGATATAGAAAGTATTTCGTAAATGCGTAAAAATTGGTAGATTCTATCGATGGGCATGGCAGTGAAGGTGTTGATCTTGTCGAAACTCGTTCTGTCTATTGTTCTAAGGTCCGGTACGCTTGACAATTTGTTAGATATCTTGTGATGGTCTTTGATTTCACATTGTTTTTTAAAGCAAAATGAAAGTACAGCTTTAAGCTCTTATATAAGCAGTCTGCTTTGATTTCGTCTTGTTAACAACTATCAAGTTGAATATATAGGAATCAGTGCAAGGTCTGCACTGATAACAATATTTGCGAATAAAAATATAACACAAAAGAAAAACCCCACAACAACAACAAAAACCCCAGAAATTGTCAAACAGAGGCTGAAAATGCTCATTCGAAGATTCAGGTGTGACTGAAGTTTTATGATATATTGAATACTTTTTTTTAATTTTATATATTAACTCATACGAAAATATTTAAGCAGAAGTTAAGCCTCACCATTGTGAGTTGTCGTTTGCTTCAAGTATATCGTATGCAAAAAAAATCAAAATAAGTTTTATTCTTTTTTAAACGGAATAAAATCTGAATACAAGTGTCAAACAGTTTTAATCCTGATCAGACGCCGAGTTACGTGGCGTCTGATTTTGTTCTAAGCTGTTTGCAAATATAAGTGGATTCAGGATCGGCAGGCAAAAATATTAAAATAACTCAAAAATTTTACTATTGAATGTAAACACGAATGAAAGTTAGAGGTGACAATAGAAATCATCAACCAAATCACCGATTAATATTAGATCTATATGCTTTGCTGAAATACATCTCTGATGGCTTATAAACTTGATAGGGTCCGTCGTGTGAAATCTTTAATTACTTATTTAGACACAGATGTGCACAACATATTCTCGATGTGGCAGGGGGCAACCTTTCTGCATGAGAAACAAGATTGAATGGGAGATTCAGATCATATTTTATTTAAATCTTTCATATGCTAAATAACTTGATCGGGTTTTTGATCTGGATCAACAATGCTGGCGAATGATATACAAGTGGCGAACATCACTCCTTTGGTTAATAGGTAGCTTATCATAATTATCATAAACATTTAAAAATTATTTGAAGTCTGTATCCAGACAAGACTCCAATTACTTTGCATCCGATTGATCTGGAACCACACTGCACGTGTTACTCATGTGGCGATTAACGGTGAATAGGAAAGCAACACTTATACAAGTGTCAAGCGCAGTATTTAACCAGATCAGACGCCCATGTTATCGGAGTCTGGTCTGGATCCAAACTGTGTGCAAATTAAATTGAAATTCTATGGTGAGACTTTCTAATAAAAAACTCAGTTTTAACCGACATTTGAAGCTATATGGGTCTTATCTATGATCCATGGGATTATGTCGGTGTTTTACTAAATGGTAATAAAACTGCGGGTGTCTTACGCAATCTACCCCCTGCTCGAAGGATAAACCAATCAACCGGAAATATTTGCACATCTGTTGGTAATTAAATGACCTACATGCACAGTGATGTAACTTTTGTCACCGAGCCAACATTGACCTGAATTAATGAAAATTATGGCTACCGCTTTATTGATGAGAAAAGATTTGAACCGAATGTGTACTTTACAATCAACATTTTTGGAGTTCAGTCAGAAATACCGAACTAAAAGACATTATTTTAATTGTACATTTCGGAGATGTTGAATAAAGAACTGGATCTACGACAATATCGGGAAAAACGCTATGTAATTGATTATTTTTTACAATTTCGGTCAGTCGTTTTCATTTCATCGTAAAGGAAAAAGGATGGAGACGGCGAGATCATTGTTTTGTAGATGTTCAATTTAATCAAAACTCTTATTATACCAGCCGACATAAAATTACTCTAATTCTTAGCATATTGTCTCTAACCGAAGAAACAGAAGTTTCTATGTCTAAAGCGAACTTAATTTCGAAAGAAATGATATATTACTAGTGATTGTGTCACTATATATGTATTCCGATTGCTTAAAATGCAGCGTATTAATGGCGGCTAAGGTGACGTGACTCATAATGGCGGCCGTCTAATTATCGAAAATAGAATCGTCTATAAGAGCAAGTTATCTATATCAAATATGAAGTCCCTCCCATCACCTGAGGCTCATGGGTTATTTCATTTCAATTATTCAACCTCTATGAACTTGACCTTTGATCTGACATGTCTGAAATAAACATATTCATCTGAGCACCATGTACATGTATACCAAATATAAAGTCCAGCTGATTACATGAGGTTCAAAAGTTATTGTAATTGGTAACAACATAGGGTAGTATTTAAAATACCCACCTTATCTTTAACTCTGCTGAAATGACTGATATCAGACCCATACATTATTTCTAACAGGGCTCCAGATAAGAGGAAGTAAACAGAACAAATTGAACATTTTCTCACTCATTTTAACCCCAAACCATAAGGTGTAACTTCTCACTAGAATCGTCTCGAAGAGACAATTCTAATGAGTGATCAGTCGTACAGCATAGGGTTTAACCCATTATCCCATAAATATGCCTTTTTACGCCTTTAATTTATTCCTCCGCTGAAGAAAATAGGTCAAATTTTTACAGTTATGAATGTTCACTATATTCATGCAGGTGGTAGCATAAAGCAGGCTGAAAGTAAAGCAGAATGTGCCTTAAGGCACATTCTGCTTTACTTTCAACCTGCTTTAAGTGGCCACCTATCTTCAAAACTAGAAAAAGGTAATGGGTTAATGGAGAAACAAAAAATTTAGTTTTTGAAATACTCCCCTTACCTAGAGGTTTGTTTCTAACTGAAGGAGGCCATGCAAGGAAGAGTACAAACAACAGATCCAGCAGTACCTGGGCATTAATGATCACCTGAAGGCTGCCGGCTGCCAGAAAGGCCCACAGTCTGGCCTGGAGAAAGACATAGAAGAGGCTGTGGCTAGAGGAGATATCAAACAGGCAGAGCAACTCAGTGACACGTTGGCCACAAGGGATGTAAGTCACCTTATCATAACAGTCTAACCTGTGTAAAACGACAACTACAAAGATGATATATATGTAGTATTCATGGCAGGTGGCAGCTTAATGCATGGTAAAAGTCATAGGAGATTTACATAGAGTTATATAGTGAAATCTTCAAACCTCTTCTTCTCTGAAACTAATATATAGTAAAACCTTCAAACCTCTTCTTTTCTGAAACAAATATTGCCAGAGCTTTGATATTTGGCATGGTGACTTTTCTAGACGTATTTTACCAATATTGTTCAAATGGTTCTGGTCTGTTGCATATCTAGGTCACTGGAGATAAAAATAGATTTTTTTTCTTCAATTAAAACTTCAAAAATCTTCTTGTCTGAAACCACAGTACCCTGAGCTTATAGATGTTTGGCACACAGCATCATCTACTCGGCAATTAGCATATTGTCATAATTTTTCAGCTTTCCAAGATATGTTACATTTACATCAACGGTTCAAGGTGAGCGATTTAGGGCCGTATACGTCTCTTGTTTTAGTGGTTGCTTAATACAGGTTTTACTGTATCTGATTAGGTTATTCCCTGTTAGTTAGTTCAGTAAAATCGGTGTCAAACAGTCACTAAAAAAGACAAATATTTGGCGGGGCTCTTAATGCAGTCACCTGTCTTAAACACAATAAACAGGCTATGAAGTAAAAAGTTAATATAGTTCATTTTCAAAGCAAGGCTGGTCAAGATCAAAATGTTTGTATCTTGAATTATTTGACTAGCTTCCATTTGTCAAATTGGCTTTTAGCTAAAACCTTTTGAGTCCATAGAGGGGAGATAGAAACTGGAAGCAGAATCAATTTGCGTTTGCTGATTTTTCTTTCATTCATCTATATTTCAGTTTGCTGTTAAGATAACAGAAGCAGCTAATGCAAGGGAATTTCTCAAGAGAAAACAGGTGTGTGTCAACTGGCTTAATCCATTACCCAATAAATACACCTTTTATGTCTTTAATTTATTCCTCCACTGAAGAAAATAATCCCAATTTATACAGTCATGATTATGTACCATAAGAAATGCTTTCTGTATTCAAGCAGATGGTAGCTTAAAGCAGGCTGAAAGTTAAGCAGAATGAACCTTAAGGTGCATTCTGCTTTACTTTAGTGGTCACCTGTTTTCAAAACTTGAAAACAGTCTATGGATGTAACTTTTCCATAATAGCCGTCAGATTACCCATATCCAACTGATATAGCGTACATGTATACATGTATAGTACTTGTACCTGCTGAAGACAGAAATGAAACTCCATGGACATTCTAGTTTCAAATGAAGTCCATTCCATTCTTTACGAAGTTATTGGGGGTTGAAGTTTGCCATATACAGAAAGTGACAAACAGTGCAGACCCTATTCAGAGAACTCAGTTAGGCACCCTCTGATCAGGGTCTATACTGTTTACTTAAGGCAGATATATTCTGTTATAGGTACAGTGTTTGTAAAGGATGAGTGTACACTAGGGTTCAATGTCTTAAAATATATGGTAAACCCTCTCTATTACGACCACTAAGCTGTATTAGTTATTAGGTGTTTACGACAGGTGACTGCTTTAAGCAAGGTTACAGTAAAACAGAAAGCTCCGTCTGGAGCTTTCTGTTTTACTGTCACCTTGCTTTCAGCTGTCACCTGTCTTTTATACAATTGATTAGCCTTCTTTATAGTGGTCGTAGTAGATAAGTTTAACTCACTGAGCCCTAGTGATGCAAATATGTGTCTTTTACCAAAAGTGTACCTGTGAAGAATGCACTTGTCTCATGCAAACAGTGAAGTCCCAGATTAGAGTGCTCCTGCAGGAGCCCTCTAGTCAGGGACTTCACTGTTTGTCATTTTGCAATATATTATGAAAAACAACCCTGTAATGTCTAAAATAGACCAGCCTTTATTGTAAATTGGAATTGTCCATTGAAAGTTCCAGGGAACATGAGTTAACTGTATCTACAATGCATTCATTAATTGCTAAGGTTTGTATTGTTGTTATTTACAGGAAGAGGATGAATTGATAAAATCAAAGAAAAAGAAGAAACTGCACTGGGGGTATGTATACATCACAATATAAACTTATCAATACACATTACCAGTTGACAGTGCAATACAGAGTAATGTATTTAGCTCGAGACGGTTTTGGCGGAAATAGCCGATCTGACGAGCGCCTTAGCGCGAGTGTGATCGGTTGTTTCCGCCAAAAACGTTGAGAGCTAAATGCAACACTCTGTTGCGCACTGTCAACTGGTAATATGTTTATTATATGCCTTGAATACAAACCAGAAACAACTAAATAGTTGTTTAAATCATTTTACATCCAAAATTTATTAGTTATTTGAAGCAGAACGAGAAGTTTTGTATGCCACAAAGAATAACGCGGCACTCGTACATGTACGTAAATGACGTCACGTTAAATCGACGTCAGAGTAAAATACAAAGTGGCTGACTGATACAAGGTGGCTGATACAGACTCTTGTATTTTACTTTGCAGATACACGCGGAAACGCTCGATATCATTCGAAGGCATATAATAAATGGCTGTATTGTACAGTTTAAAATACAAGTTACTGCTTAACCTTTACCTCCGTGTCTAAAAGTCCAACCCATCAAAATTGAACTTTGTTTAAAAGCTCCGTTTACAAGTTAAAAGTCTCATGATATTCCACAATACTGGCTTAAATATACTCAGCCATGAAAGAAAGTACCCCTGTTTTTACATTGATTTTACATTAACCCTTTCCCCCATGGAAGCGCCTTTTAGCACACATATTTATTCATCCACTGAAGAAAAATGTTCCAATTTTTACATTCATAAACATGTACCAAAAAATATATTTTCTATATTTTAGCAGATAGAAGTTTAAAGCAGGTTGAAAGTAAAGCAGAATGCGCCTTTAGGTGCATTCTGCTTTATTTTCAACCTGCTTTAAGTAGTCACCTATTTTCAAAACTAGAGATGGGCTATGGGGTAAAGGGTTAAGCAAATTTTAAAGCTCCATGTATTTTAAAGTAGAAAACAACCCAGTTTTGTTTGAGATTTTAAAGGCTCATACATTCACCAAAGCTTTCCAGAAAAACATTCAGTTTAAACGACACATTTGTCAAAAATGAAACACATTATTTCAAATCAAAGGGAGGTGATTTGATATTATAAGACTTTCTAACTAGTCTTAATAACGCAGTGCATATTGTGATGACCGAAAATTTAATGTGATTTTATTTTCTTTAAGAAAAAGTTCTACCTGCTGAATATAAGCACCATTGTTTCTCTTCTATGAAAAACGTTTCTGTTGCTGTTTTCGGGAAAAAGAGTTATAGACCTTTTATTTTCAATACAAAGTGCAAGTTATTTAGCAACAATGATTCCATGTCGTCTGCAATTTTCTATAAAAGCAAAATTAAATACATTTTATGTATGAAACGCTGATAATTTAGAATACAAAAGGGTGTACTTTTTTTTTTGGCTGAGTATAGCTCTTATTTGAACTAACTAAAGGATTATAGTGTCAGGCATATTAATTTCTTTGTAATAGCAAGTCACCCATTGTTTGTAGTTACAATCAAAGAGTATTTTGGACAGATAAGTAAAGTTAAAGCTGTATTTTAGTACAATTGTACTTGTTTGGAAATGAAAGAAAAAAATCAAGTTTGAAACCATATTCACAGAGATTTCTAAAATATGAAATTATGTACGAAAATATCATTATTTATAACACATTACCCCATAAATATGCCTTTTTACGCTTTTAATTTATTCCTCCACTGAAGAAAATAGTTCCAAGTTATACCTTCATAAATATAAACCATCAGAAATATTCTCTAAATCCAAGGTAAATGCTTGCTTAAAGCAGGCTGAAAGTAAAGCAGAATGTGTCTTAAGGCACATTCTGCTTTACTTTTAACCTGCCTTAAGTGGTCACCTATCTTCAAAACTAGAATTATGCTATGGGGTAATGGGTTTGCTATATTTATGATATAGTCAGACTTGTCTTGTACTTCTTCAGCGAAAGTAAATGACAATCTATAAATATAAAGACAGACTGCTTGATTCAGAATGAAAGTATTGCTGAAAGTTTCTGCAGGAGCTTTCTGCATTACTTTGGTTCTTCATTAAGCTTGACAATGATTGTCAATGTACAGTCGAACTTCGATATCTTGAACTCCCTTAGTTTGAACTATCCGATAGTTTGACACATGAATTGCATTATTTAGTGCTCGTTTAAGTCGAACATACCCGTATTTCAAAGTTAAAGCCTGGCTAAGCCACGTTTGAACTTTGAAAAACCGATATGTTCTATCTAACCGAGTTTGAGATATCTAAGTTCAACTGTATGATCTCTTTGAATCTCTTCTTTATACAAGTTTGAATGGTAATATTTCAGGTTTGAACACAAGCAAAGATGGGAAACAAAAGGCAACATGTGAGCAGTGGACACTTGTTACCAGTGCAGTGCAAATAGTGCATAAAATCATCAAGCAAAGATGGGAAACAAAAGGCAACATGTGAGAAGTGGATACCAGTTACCAGTGCAGTGCAAATAGTGCATAAAAATCACCGGTTCTTCCAGTGAGGGAAAACAGAAGAAAAAAATGTTAGGAAGAATTTTAACCCATTACCCTATATATACATCTATGATTCATTTCTCCACTTAAAAAATAGTCCAATTTTCCAACTTATACAGTAATTATTATTTACCATTAAAAATAGTTTCTATATCCAATTCTGCTTTACTATCAAGCTTTAATTGGTCACCTATCCAAAGCTAGAAACAGGCTATGGGGTAATGGGTTAAATGATACTATGGTCGTATCAGTAATGAAATCAAAACTTTGACTCGAAGTGTTGTCAGTTTATGAAGTCACATTCTTTCTGCGTTATTTCTATCCTACATTTTGAAACCACCTGAACAAAAGACTAGTTATATGCATTGAGCAGTGGCTTGGTACTAATTTTACTGCAAATAATGGGGTGTACACACGAAAACTAGTCTAAAATTTATGAGTGACATATCAGTTACTTTACTTTCCAATGAACAAGCAAACTCAGAATTGGTTTTTGTGAACATTTGGGATATTCCTACAATGTCAAACGTCATTCGTATGATCAGGATGACCACTGATTACAGCATGGATACAGGGTAGCAACAGAAGGCCTTATGTTGGGGTGTTGTCTCCGAAATATGGTGATGTTTCTGAAAGGACCAATAACTTTACTTGTTTTAGTGACGGTCAGTCTGTCACGTGAGTGGTCAGGATTTAAGTTATATATACCCAAAGAGTTGGTACAGAGAGGCAGTTGGTTTTGTGGCAGAAGTTAGAGAGTTGGGATGTAGATACTAGAAACAATCTCTCCTGGCGTTAGCCAGTTCTTTTTATTTGAAGCGGCGCGAAGTTAAACAGGGGTTTCAGACACGGAACACAATTCTCATTTTCTTTATAACATTTTACAAGGCTGTTTTGCTTACCTGTGAGTTGATGTAGCAGTTTTATACATAAGATGTACTACTGTAGTTATACAATTAAACGACTAGCTCTACATTGTTTACAACTTAGTTTGTTGTATTACTAATCAAGACTTGGCGATAATACCACACTTTGGTACTTTTGGATGCCTCAAGTGATGAAAGCATATTAAACAAGGGCTACCATGGCCCTAAATCGCTCACCTTGTACACCATGTAAACTTAACCTATAGTGACCTAGATTATGACTGGCCATGACCCACAATCAACCTTTAGAGTGTTAACAAGATTTTTTAGCTCACCTGGCACGTAGTGCCAAGGTGAGCTTTTAGGATCGCTGGATGTCCGTCGTCCGTCGTCTGTCCGTCCGTCCACAATTGTTCGTTAACACTCTACCAGGTTCAAATCTCATTGAATCTTGATGAAACTTGGTCACAATGTTTGCCTCAATGAAATCTAGGTCAAGTTCGAATGTGGGTCATGTCCGGTCAAAAACTAGGTCACTAGGTCAAATTATCGAAAAACCTTGTTAACACTCTAGAGGCTACAAATTTCATTGGATCTTCATGAAACTTCATCAATATGAGTGCCCTAATGAAATCTAGGCCAAGTTCGAATGTGGGTCATGTCCGGTCAAAAACTAGGTCACACGGTTTACATGGTTACCAGGTGAGCGATTTAGGGCCATAGTGGCCCTTGTCTATAATTTGACCTAGTGACCTAGTTTTTGACCAGACACAATCCACATTTGATTTTGACCTAGATTTGATGTAGGCAAACATTCTGGATATATTTCACTCAGATCTAACCAGATTTGTAGCCTCTAGAGGGTTAACACTGTTTTTCTTTGATTTGACCTAGTGACCTAGTTTTTGACCCGACATGACCCATATTCGAATTTGACCTAGATATCAATTGGGCAAACATTCTAACCAAGTTGCATTAAAATCCAATTAGATTTGTAGCCTCTAGAGTGTTAAAAAGGTGTTTCTATGATTTGACCTTGTGTCCTAGTTTTTGACTGGACATGACTCACATTCGAACTTGACCTAGATATCAATGAAGCAAACATTTTATCTAAGTTTCATTAAGATCCATTGAGATTTGTAGCCTCTAGAGTGTTAACAAGGTTATTTAGCTCACCTGGGCCGACCTGGCACGAAGTGCCAAGGTGAGCTATTAGGATCGCTGGATGTCCGTCGTCCGTCCACAATTGTTCGTTAACACTCTAGTGGCTACAAATTTCATTGGATCTTCATGAAACTTGATGACAATGTTTGTCTTGATGAAATCTAGGTTAAGTTTGAATGTAGGTTATGTCCGGTCAAAAACTAGGTCACTAGGTCAAATCATAGAAAAACCTTGTTAACACTCTAAGAGACTACAAATTTCATTAGATCTTCATGAAACTTGGTCAAAATATTTGTCATGATAAAATCTAGGTCAAGTTTGAATGTGGATCAAGTCCGGTCAAAAACTAGGTCACTAGGTCAAATCATAGAAAAACCTTGTTAACACTCTAGAGGCTACAAATGTCATTAGATTTTCATGAAATTTGGTCAAAATGCTTGCCCCAATGAAATCTAGGTCAAGTTCGAATGTGGGTCATGTGTGGTCAAAAACTAGGTCACTAGGTCAAATTATCGAAAAACCTTGTTAACACTCTAGAGGCTACAAATTTCTTTTGATCTTCATGAAACTTCATCAAAATGCTTGCCCCAATGAAATCTAGGTCAAGTTCGAATGTGGGTCATGTGTGGTCAAAAACTAGGTCACTAGGTCAAATTATCGAAAAACCTTGTTAACACTCTAGAGGCTACAAATTTCTTTTGATCTTCATGAAACTTCATCAATATGATTGCCTAAATGAACTCTAGGCCAAGTTCGAATGTGGGTCATGTCCGGTCAAAAACTAGGTCACTAGGTCAAATCATTGAAAAACCTCGTTAACACTCTATAGAGACTACAAAATCGATTGAATCTTCATGAAACTTGAACAAAATGTTTGTCTCATTTAAATCGAGGTCAAGTTAGAATGAGGGTCATGCCCGGTCAAAAACTAGGTCACACGGTTTACATGGTTACCAGGTGAGCGATTTAGGGCCATAGTGGCCCTTGTCTATAATTTGACCTAGTGACCTAGTTTTTGACCAGACACAATCCACATTTGATTTTGACCTAGATTTGATGTAGGCAAACATTCTGGATATATTTCACTCAGATCTAACCAGATTTGTAGCCTCTAGAGGGTTAACACTGTTTTTCTTTGATTTGACCTAGTGACCTAGTTTTTGACCCGACATGACCCATATTCGAATTTGACCTAGATATCAATTGGGCAAACATTCTAACCAAGTTGCATTAAAATCCAATTAGATTTGTAGCCTCTAGAGTGTTAAAAAGGTGTTTCTATGATTTGACCTTGTGTCCTAGTTTTTGACTGGACATGACTCACATTCGAACTTGACCTAGATATCAATGAAGCAAACATTTTATCTAAGTTTCATTAAGATCCATTGAGATTTGTAGCCTCTAGAGTGTTAACAAGGTTATTTAGCTCACCTGGGCCGACCTGGCACGAAGTGCCAAGGTGAGCTATTAGGATCGCTGGATGTCCGTCGTCCGTCCACAATTGTTCGTTAACACTCTAGTGGCTACAAATTTCATTGGATCTTCATGAAACTTGATGACAATGTTTTTCTTGATGAAATCTAGGTTAAGTTTGAATGTAGGTTATGTCCGGTCAAAAACTAGGTCACTAGGTCAAATCATAGAAAAACCTTGTTAACACTCTAAGAGACTACAAATTTCATTAGATCTTCATGAAACTTGGTCAAAATATTTGTCATGATAAAATCTAGGTCAAGTTTGAATGTGGATCAAGTCCGGTCAAAAACTAGGTCACTAGGTCAAATCATAGAAAAACCTTGTTAACACTCTAGAGGCTACAAATGTCATTAGATTTTCATGAAATTTGGTCAAAATGTTTGCCTCATTGATATCTAGGTCAAGTTTGAATGTGGGTCAAGTCCGGTCAAAAACTAGGTCAAATCATAGAAAAACCTTGTTAACACTCTAGAGGCTACAAATCTCATTAGATCTTCATGAAACTTGGTCAAAATGTTTGACTTATTGATATCTAGGTCAAGTTTGAATGTGGGTCAAGTCCGGTCAAAAACTAGGTCAAAAGGTCAAATCATAGAAAAACCTTGTTTACACTCTAGAGGCTACAAATCTCATTAGATCTTCATGAAACTTGGTCAAAATGTTTGCCTCATTTATATCTAGGTCAAGTTCTACATGTAGCTTTGCCTTATGGTCCTCTACCAAAGATAACTTGGGCAAAGCAAACCTCTTGCTTATTTTTTCATACAATACTTACGCAATCTAAATCCAAAATATGAATACATTTGGCCACACCTAACTCTTGAAAAAAATTGTTTGTCTTCGAAAAAGTGTTGGAGACCTTGAATACTTCGTTTATAAAGACTGAACAATACATTTGGCTTATAATTAAATATTTTTGCAAGTTAATGTCAGGCGCATTTATAAACATCTAATCATTGGTTAAGGTACTTCGCAGGTGCGCTTAGTTTTCATACAAGGTGTTATGAAACTTTTCATGAAGAATGATGATAGCCTAAGAAACAATGTGTGAAAATATAGGCAAAATTTATCGAGTGGTTTGTCTTTAAGGTCTCTTTTTCTGACAAAAACCTGGAATTTTGATAATTTTATTTTTCTAGAAAATAGATAAAGCTAATGACTATAAATCTCGCCCAATAAGTAGTCCACAACATTCATTACAAGAAAATCTAAAAACATTTTGAATAAAGATGTTATCAGCTATTTAAATTTTGCAAAATGCTAAAAAAATGAATTACAAAAAACTGACTCATTCAATGTATATTTGTTTTCAGTTTATTCAAATACATGTATATGGTTGATGATATAGTTAGTCTGAAAAAATTAGAAAATATTACAGTCAGGATTTGTTGTAATAACAGATTTTCTTATTAAAATGTGGGATATTTGAAGTTGAGATACAGTTACCTACCTGAAAATTAAAACTCTTGTCATTAAAATGCATTATTATTTATTGATGGACTTGCATACAAGGTTAATTATATTGTTTAAACATAATAATAATGGGCAATATCGATCTTGAAAAGGTTGAAGTATTGATAAGCTTCAATGTGTGGCTTTATAGTTCGATCAAATAGTATACATATATACCGATAATCGGATTTTAATGACTTGTAAGTCATTAAACTAAAACGTACATGTAAGTGAACATAATAATTGGACCGTATATAACATCACTAATTCTAACCAACGAAGACTAAACATAACATGTCCCTTGATCACTGCGTTATGGATTGACAAGTCAATAAATCGGACACTTAAAAAAAATATTTGGATCAGATGGGTCTCGAACCTATGACCATTGAATTAGTAGTCAATCACTCTATTGACTGCGCTATGAAGGACTATACTAAATCGTATCAACATTTCCTTTATATAATTTTTCTAGTATAAGCACGTGCGGAAAAAGTCTATGTCGTCAAGACGCATATCCGCTCGCCCACAAGACCGACTTCCGTATGCGAAAGGCCTTAAGGAAAAAGTTTTGTTTAAAAAAGATATATATTTCAAAGAAAAATATATTGAGCTCGGTCGGGATTTGAACCCGTGCCAAGCAAATTTACAAGACGAGATTTGCAACATTTCGGATAATTTCTAACATTATCGTCCAGGTTTTATATGGGAGCGTTTGGTATATTCCGTTAAACACAGAAAATGCCGAGATAACACGGAAAATGGCGATCTTCAGTCTAGGAATACCTTAAATGAAGCGGGACTAGTATTGCCAGTCCTGAAAGTAGCATCAAACAGCTGGTTTATAGGGGGTATTGGAGAGCTAGGCAACATTTCAATATATTAAATATTCTGCTAATAGTGTATATTGAGCCTAAAGGACTTGTCTGATCAGGGTCTGCATTTGTTTGTCTTTTAGGACAATGTCTGACATAGCTTTTGTCCAAATCTTGCCTGTCAAACTCCTCCTTTAGTGTTAATCCTGGACATGTGATACTTGGCATGCATGTTAATCAGGAGCTGTAGATGTTCAAGATACAGTTTTATGATCATGTGACCTTAACCTCTGACCTTGAAATTGCAAAAATATTGTCCAGCAAACTCCTCCTTCAAATACCTAGCATAAGGTAGCTTTAAAGCAGGCTGAAAGTAAAGCAGAATGTGCCTTAAGGCACATTCTGCTTTACTTTCAACCTGCTTTAAGTGGTAACCTATTTTCAAAACTTGAAACAGGCTATAGGGTAATGGGTTAATACTTGGCATGCATTTCAATCAGGAGATGTAGATGTGCAATACACAAATGTCATGTCCCCTTGATGCTGACCTTTGGCTATGATAATGGATTAGGGCTAGGGTAAGCACTAAGCAGTGTGTATCTTATCAGGTGAACTACTCATTAAGTTTAAACCTCTGACATTTGGTACTTGGCATTATATGTTAATCAGGGGTTTGTAGACGTGAATTTCAGGTCCCTGTGACCTTGACCACTAGCCTTGAAAATGGGTTCAAGTCAGAGTAAGCAGTATCTTTGTCTGTCTGATACACTTGAATTTTCATATATATGATAATCATGAGAAGAACATGTGCAAGACGCTTATTTCAGGTCTCTGGGACCTGGACCTCTAGCCTTGAAAATGGGATATGACTACGGTTGTTTTAGTGTGTATCAGTTGGGTACAGTACTGAACCTTATTAAATTAAAAATACTAACTTTACCCTCGGGTAAGTTTTCTTGAATGGTGTTTCTCACAAATGTTCGCAAATATGCCTTCGTTAATTTTTTCGATTCAATTTTTATCACAACCACTTTGGATAATTCACGTTAAAATATTCAAACGTAGGATTTGTTTTTTGAAGCGCCCAATTTGATTGCCTTGCGATTATCAATTTAATAAGGTTCATTACTGTATACGTCACATTTAGTGCCAGTTCTTTCTCACAGATCTAACTAAACAAAGTGTAATACAATAGTGAAAAACGATTTTTTTTTTAAAAATGCCAATTTGTTTTTATCCGAGTTACAAACAGTTGAGAGCCTGATCTGATGGGGGGACCCTGTGTTAACCCTTTGAACCCTAGTCCCGCATATAGGCGTCCTTTTCAAACAGTGTACATGTGAATAGAACACTTGACCTATGCAAACAGTGAAGACCCAGATCAGAGGGCTCCTTTCGGAGCCCTCTGATCAGGGTCTTCACTGTTTCTCATAATGTCAAACATTGACAAAAACAACCCTTAAAAGTCAGAAATGGACTAGACTAAAATGGAAACTGGAATTGTCCATTTAAAGTTTCAGGGAGGAAAGAGTTAAATCATGATTGCAATGGATGTACAGTAATTGCTTTAGTACAAACAGGATTATTGGAAAAGAATAGCGTCTTCTTTTTCTCCTGCGCAACATTTCCAACTAGAAACAGGAATGGTGAGGAAGGAAAAACACATTTTTAGTGCTGCTTTTTATTTTCATCATGTTACACAACTACTGTTAAATTTTCAAACCAATTTGCTATACTACACATTGCTGAAGTACCAAAAACGTTATGTGTTGGTCTGTTTTAAAACTGTGTAAGAGATGATACCTATACAAGTAGTACTAGAAAGTAGAAACACTGTTGAACCTTTGTGCAGTGAACACTACATAACACAGTAATACCTCTCTACTACGACCACAAAATTGGGTTATTTATTAGGAGATTAGGACAGGTGACTGCTTAACCCATTACCCTATAGCATGTTTCTAGTTTTAAAGATAGGTGACCACTTAAAGCAGGTTGAAAGTAAAGCAGAATGCTCCTTAAGGCACATTCTGCTTTACTTTCAGCCTGCTTTAAGCTATTATCTGCTATAATATAGAAAATATTTCTGATGGTTCATATTCATGACTAAATAAATCTTGTAGAAAAATTAGAGGCGTAAAAAGGCGTATGTATGGGGTAATGGGTTAAAGCAAGGTGACAGTAAACTGTCACCTTGATTTAAGCAGTCACCTGTCTAACACATCAATTAGCCATTTTAGTGGTCGCAATTGAGAGGTTTTACTGTAGATGAACTTGCAGTCTTATAAAAATGATGACAGCTTCACTCATTTACCCCCGAAACTTTTAATGGACATCTCTAATTTCTTAACTAAGTCCAATTTTAACAATTTCGGGTTGATTTTAAAAATATTTTGCAAAATGACAAACACTGCAGATCCTGATCAGAGGGTTTTGCTCCTGCAGGAGCTCTGTAATCAGGGTCAAGACTCTTTGCATAGGACAAGTGTACTCTTCACATGCTCATCATTTGTTAAGCATGAGTATTCTTGTAACTAGAGTTGTATGTCAAAGTAAAGCATACTAAGCATACTTTAGTAGCTTTCTTGAATTCCATTACTTTTTATCCTGCATTCAACCCTACCAACAAATCATACTTGTCCTTTAAAAAAATGTAACTGTTGAGAGTACACTTTTCCTATGATCGGGAGCCCTCTGATCGGGTCTGCACTGTTATTCATTTTGCAGTAGCAGCAAAAGAAATGACTGCCCATTTGCATCTTTTTTTGAAAATCTGCTTTAATAGGTATTGGTTTTGTCAAGCATGGCAACTATCACCTGTATGGTTACTCATCATACATTTAATATTATCATTTAAACAATGCCTTTTTGGAGAAAATTTACAGCATTTATTGAACAATTTGGCCATATTGACCCTATACATTATTGCTCACCTGAATCATAGTGATTTTGGCAAAAATGTAGTTGCCAAGGTGGCATTATTTACTTTAATTCTGGATACCGGTAAATTCGGTAATTCCTAAAATGGGCAACATATTCATCCCAAGTTGCATATTTTAATATATGTTAATGCCTTAAGGCTGACCCTTTCAGACAGAGACAAGATGTTTTTGTGAAACACTAAACACACTATGCTCGCTGATGTGACCATAATCTCTCAATGACCTTGACCTTTGACATGACCCAAGTTGTTCTGAGACCAAGGGCTTTTTGAGTGGAGTGCACATGCCGAATATGAAGTCTCTATGACATGTATTGCTAAAGTTAAAACCAATATTAAATTCAGTCTATTTAACCTCTGAATGACGATGAACCTTGTCTGACATGACCCAAGATCATTTAACACATTCAACCCTAGCGACAAATAAAGTCATCATTCACAAACAGTTTACCTGTGAGTAATACACTTGTCCTATGCAAACAGTGTACACCCTGATCAGAGGGCTCCTTATGGAGCCCTCTGATCAGGATCTACACTGTTTGTCATTTTGAAAAATATTGTTAAAATCATCTATAAATAGTTAAAAATAGACTAGACATATTTTGAAATTGGAATTGTTCATGTTATGCGGGATACACTTTTAGGTGTACTGATCTCAGATCAAAACCGTTTGCAGCTAAGTCAATATTCTATCAGAAACTGCTAAAATCTTTTGTAAATATTTGAGTTATATTCACTGCAGACGACATTTTAAAATGGCCGCAAAATATTACCCAGGATACCACGGGTTGAAAGTTTCAGGGGGTGAATGGGCTAATGGACAGATGGACTATATTGGACAATGAGTGATCACAGTAAGCTCACCATCAACACTATGTTCAGGGGAGCTATATAAAACAGTAACTAGAACTCAAAATAAGTTCACAATATTATAATACACAGAATATATAAATTGAATTTTTAACTTTTTTTTCTCTAACAATCAATGATATGTTCAAGATGACAGAAAAACTAAAATGATTATTATATGCAGAATTAACATGAACTTGTATTATCTTGAAAATACCAATACCCGTTTCTTTTTTGGTATATAAAAGTACTGGAATATTATATCTTAACAAAACATTATTACATTTATCAGGAGTTTACACATGCAAAATGGGTAATTATGGTTAAAATCTTAGGTCGGAAATATGAAACCCTTTCCTGCACAGTCATCAGTGTAGAAGACGTTATTCTTTCCAATAAAGCACATTTACGCTAAAACTATTTCAGACAAACGGTTTGGAGCCATATCAGACGCGGGGTAACCTGGCGTCTGATCAGGCTCCAAACTGTTTGCAACTCAGACTACAGTAATATAATTAGTCAGAATTTGTCATACCGGTAATTTCTTTTTTTTTTATATGTTAAGAGTATCGAGTTTGCTTTCCATTTACTTTTAAACAGGAAAAAATAATGTCTTCTTCACTGTAGAAATCTCCTGAATCTATTTTATATGAACATCTGTCAACTGCATCTCCAAAGTTCAATTGTAGATACTGTTACTCCTGCGTTAAACAGTCACTTGTTGAAGAAACACTGGAGATTTTCTATACACAAGTAACTGTTCAATGCAAGTAAAAAGAAAAGCAGAAGGCTTTATGTTTTACTATTGTCCTACATTACCCCATAGCCTGTTTCTAGTATTGAAGACAGTTGACCACTTAAAGGAGGTTTAAAGAAAAGCAGAATGTGCCTAACGGCACATTCTGCTTTACTGTCAGCCTGCTTTAAGCTACCATCTGCTAAGATATTATAGAAAATATTTCTTATGGTACATGTTCATGATTGTATAAATTTGAACTATTTTCTTCAGTGGAGGAATAAATGAAATGCGCTAAAAGTGGCTCCTATTGAGGAAAGGGTTACAGGAAAATATAATGTCTTCTTCACTGTAGTAATCTCCTGAGTCTATTTTGTATGAACATCTGTCAACTGCATCTCCAAAGTTCAATTGTAGATACTGTTACTCCTGTTTTAAACAGTCACTTGTTGATGAAACACTGGAGTTTTTCTATACACAAGTAACTGTTCAATGCAAGTAAAAAGAAAAGCAGAAGGCTTTCTGTTTTACTATTGTCCTACATTAACCCATTACACCATAGCCTTGTTCTAGTTTTGAAAATAGGTGACCACTTAAAACAGGTTGAAAGTAAAGCAGAATGTGCACATTCTGCTTTACTTTCAACCTGCTTTAAGCTACCATGTGCTAGAATATAGAACTCTTTTCATATGATACATATTCATGACTGTAAAAATTGGAACTTATTTCTTCAGTGAAACAATAATTTAGAGGCGTAAAAAGGCATATTAATGGGTTAAGCTACCATCTGTATTCACATAGAACAGGGACCCGTTTCATAAAACATCTTACGACAAATGTTGTTATAAGTCTAAACTTTAAAATACATTTAATTTCTTATTTCTCTATCTAATCCCGTCTTGTGACATCTTTTTGGAATCGTCTTGGAAAGACGATTCCAAAGAGATGTCACAAGACAGGATTAGATGGAGAAATAAATAGTTATTGAGACTTTTATAATCTGACTTACGACAACATTTGTTGTAAGAAGTTATATGAAACGGGCCCCAGGTGATTTTACACAAGTTTGACCATGATACTATGGCACCAGAAGTAACACTAGTTACAGTGCTGAAGACACAATTATTTTCCAATAAATCCCTTTGACATTTATGGCTACCGCAAACAGCTTGGTGCCATATCAGACGCCGAGTAAACCGGCATTCGATCAAGTTCCAAACTGTCTGCCACTCGGATAAAAAATAAGGACCTTCAATATCTCATTTCTTTTAGTCAACTGCATTGCATTTGCCTATACATTGTAATTTCATTTAACCCATTACCCCATAAATACACCTTTATACACCTTTGATTTTTTCCCTTCACTGAAGATAAAAGTTCCACTTTATTCAGTTGTAAATATGTACCATAAGAAATAGTTTCTGTATCCTAGCAGAACTTAGAAATCATGCTGGAAGTACGGCAGAATGCACCTTAAGATGCATTATGCATTATGCTTTACATTCAACCTGATTTAACCCATTACCCAATAGCCAG
Source organism: Gari tellinella (assembly GCA_922989275.2). Lineage (NCBI taxonomy): Eukaryota > Metazoa > Mollusca > Bivalvia > Cardiida > Psammobiidae > Gari > Gari tellinella. The sequence continues at coordinate 58,398,843 of OV277866.1, forward strand.
TTTCTAGCTTTGAAAATAGTTAACCACTTAAAGCAGGTTAAAAGTAAAGCAGAATGTGCCTTAAGGCACATTCTGCTTTACGTTCAGCCTGCTTCAAGCTACCATCTACTAGAATGTAGAAGAAGAAAAAATTTGTGAAACATATTCTTGACTTTATAAAGTGGAACTATTTTCTTCAGTGAAGGAATAAATTAGAGGCATAAAAAGGCATATTTATGGGGTAATGGGTTAAATGGTCACATGTCACCAGAAATAAGTTATGGGATAATAAGCTAAATGAGAACGAATAATGTCTTTCACCACTGTGAAACTTGACTAGCTTAGTCTAAGTTCTAGTTAGACTTCATGGCCAAAATTATTTTGTTTCAATACTGTACAGTAGAGAATCTGTTATTCTTTCCCGTTTAAACGCAAACGTACGCAAACGCAAAGCGCTAAAACGTAGAAAAGAACAACTTTTGGACAATTCAGATATTTCATGTTTATCTTGGTGGCAAACAGTTTGGAGCCTGATCAGACGCCGGGTTACCCGGCGTCTGATCTGGCTCCAAACTGTTTGCACTGCAAATAATAGTTTTAGCGTAAACGCGTTTATTGGGAAAGAATAACAGATTCTCCACTGTAGTTAGACTTCATGGCCAAAATTATTTTGTTTCAATACTGTAGCAGCTATATGACTAATTGTAAACTTGACCATGGGTAGAAAAGCATGAGCATTTATTTTCAAAAGAAACAATGACAGTAACAAAGATATTACTCTTGCAGTAGTTAATTTTACATACAGTCAAAAACTGTCTCAAAAGATACTTCCATTAACACTTTCCCTCTTGGCTTCTATCTGCCTTTAACCCTTTACCCCATAGAAGCGACTTTTAGCGTATCTAATTTATTCTTCCGCTGAAGAAAATAGTTCCAGTTTACACCCTCATGAAAAATTACCGCAACAAATATTTTATATAGCCTAGCAGATGGTTGTTTAAAGCAGGCTGAAAGTAAAGCAGATTGTGCCTTAAGGCACATTCTGCTTTACTTTCAACCTGCTTTAAGTGATCACCTGTATTTAATGTTATATACAGGTTATTGGGTAAAGGGTTAAACCCATTATCCCATAAAAACTCCTTTTTATGCCTTTAAGTTATTCTTCCACTGAAGAAAATAGTTCCAGTTCATACAGTCATGAATATTTACTATCAATTTTTTTCTTTATTCTCACAGATACTAGCTTAACTCTTTCCTCCCTAAAACTTTAAATGGACAATTCCAGTTTCAATTTTAGTCAAGTCCATTTCTGACTTTTAAGGGTTGTTTTTGCCTTTGTTTGGAATTATGACAAACAGTGAAGACCCTGATCAGAGGGCTCCTTTCGGAGCCCTCTGATCTGGGTCTTCACTGTTTGCATAGGACATGTGTACTATTCACATGCACACTGTTTGAAAAGCACGCCTATATGCGGGACTAGGGTTCAAAGGGTTAAAGCTGGATAAAAGTAAAGCAGAATTTACTGAAGGCCAGGAAAGCTTTACAATTTAGTAAAACAGCTTAAAACTGATCAATATTCATGAATGTGTTAAAATAATGATGCTCTTCCACTTTTTTTTGGCTGGTCCCACTTCATAATAAATGGCTTTTGACTGTAACTAAGCTGTATATGTATGTAATCAGCCCTACACTTTACAATTTTTTAGAAGTCTTATCAAATCAAGAGTGATTTGTGGGCTCTTTTTAAATGAAGTTTGATACTACATATTTATTGAAACTTGCATTAAGCTGCCATTGTTTGAAGAATCTTGCTTAATACTGAACAGTTTCAAATGATGTCCTGACTGTTGACTATTTAGGGCTGAATTTTACAAGATAATTTCAAAATGACAAACAGTACAGACTCTGATCAGAGGGATCCTACAAGGGTCCTCTGATGATGGAATACAGGGTTTGTATAGGACAGATGTACTTCTCCAAAGAACACTGTTTGTAAATGATGAGTTTACTCATGGCTAGGTATGAATGTGTTAGGAACCCTGAAACTGGAATTGTTCATTTGAAGTGTCAAGGAGGAAATGGTTACAGTGGAGAATCTGTTATTCTTTCCCAATAAACGCGTTTACGCTAAAACTATTATTTGCAGTGCAAACAGTTTGGAGCCAGATCAGACGCCGGGTAACCCGGCGTCTGATCAGGCTCCAAACTGTTTGCCACCAAGATAAACAAGAATTATCAGAATTGTCCAAAAGTTGTTCTTTTCTACGTTTTAGTACTTTGCGTTTGCGTTTAAACGGGAAAGAATAACAGATTCTCCACTGTACATGTAGATCCTAAACACTGGTCAGCTATCTGGGGGAAAGGGTTAAGATCGTCAAGTTTGATAGTCTATTAGACAGCAACGAGTATACTCCTCATAAGCAAACAATATATCAGTGAAAAGTACACTTGTCATATGCAGACAGTGTATTGTTAAAATCAACCCTTAAAAGTATGAAATGGACTAGACTTAATTGGAAATTAGAATTGTTCAATACAAATTTCAGGGTTAAACTCATCCCAATGTCTTTGATATAAATACTGCTGCAGATATTTTGAGATCAATTATCATACACAAAATAACCAGTATCAAATGAGTATTCAAATAAATGTTTAACTTCAAGGTATAGGCTAAATAAAATTCCACAAAACCAGTGAGCATGCTTATAAAGCGTTGAGTTAAGTCTATGCTCACTCTCCAGCTTGTGATTAATTCTTTCAACACTAAGTAACTCTTGTGGGTAATTATATTCCCTTGTGGATCATGTCTTGTGCATTTTTACGGAAGGGTCACATAACACATAGTTGACTGTTTTCAAGTTACAAGTTTTCAAGTTTTATTCAAATATTAAATTTACAAATATCTATGTTATTGGAGATGAACAATGGGTCAATTTGTGCAGTTAAGGCAGATTTAGCCCTTTGATTTTCACTTTATAATTTATATAATACCTTTTCACACTTTCACATATTCCTCACAGAAATTGCTCATCATCCTGTGCTGAACAAGAGCCTTTGGAACTTCTCTTCACTCTGAGGGTGGTTGCTCAACCCATTACCCCATAAATACCCATTTTTATACCTGTTATTTATTCCTGCACTTAAGAAAATTGTTCCAATTTACACACTGATGAAAATGTATTATAAGAAATACTTTCTACATTCTAACAGATCCTAGCTTAAAAGCAGACTGAAAGTAAAGCAGAATGCACCTTCAGGCGCATTCTGCTTTACTTTCAACCTGCTTTAAGTAGTCACATATCTTCAAAACCATAAACAGGCTATGGGGTGATGGGTTAAAGTAAGGTGAAAGTAAAGCAGAACACTTCTACAGGAGCTTTCTGCTTTTCTTTCAGTCTTATTCAACTCTTTGCACACTAGCAACTGAACCATGATTATCTGTTTAACACGCTGGCCCTGTTTTGAAAATAAAGTTGGAAAATTCTAATTTTAGAACAATAGCAGATGACAATTGCTGCATACGAATATTTTACCCAGCATGCAAAGAGTTGAGCAGCCACCTATCATGCACACTGTCATAAGTAGTAGAGTAGTGTTTCTGGTGATAGGTGGTGTGCAGGATGTGTACTGAGACAAATGTTCCAAGAGAAGTTCTTGTATTAGTATGAAAATTTAGAGAATTTTGACTTAGAAACAATGGGTGCTAGTGTGTATTCTAGATCTAATTGTGATAACAAGCAGTCAAAAACTAAAACTATTCAAGCATTTTCTCTTCAAGGCCTCCTGGACCAAACACTATGATAAGACTACTCATTAGAATTGTTCATTTGCAATACAGTCAAAACTCGATACTTCGAACTTGCTCAAATCAATCTTGCCAGTATTTCGTTAGTTGAATTTTGATAAGTCGATCTCGTTTAAGTCGAACATACCCGTTTTTCAAAGTTAAAAAGTGGCTAAGCCACGTTTTAACTTTGAAATATGGGTATGTTGGAACAAACGCGAGTTCCTAGAATCGAGTTTTTACTGTACTTCTAATGATAAGTCTTGTCATTAGGTTAAATGGAGACATAAAAATGTTAGTATTTGAGATACATTATCTAGAGCTCTGTGTTTAGTAATGAATCTCAGGGCTCAAAATAAGAGGGAGTAACAAATCACAGATTTTCTCCTTTATACAAGTACCAAATCCTATGGTGTAACTACTCATTAGAATCTTCTCGAAGAGACTAATCCAACGAGTAGTCAGTCACACCATGGGGTTTAATGCAGACAAGTTTTAGCCTTTGAATAATCCTCTTATCTGGAGCCCTGAAATCTCTATTTTAGCAACAACATCAACAAGCTTTCAAACAGGATTAGCATTGGAACAAACTACCTTTGTGCATGCAAATGAGTTCGGCAAAAAATGTTTGATGGAACACATGTTTTATAAGAATCATGGGGGATCATAATGGTATTATGTTTCTAATTATTTTTTGGAAAAGAGGAAGAAGAAATTTAAATTTTAATGCTCTGAATATTTGTTTGTCACTGGACCCAAGATTTTGTGTTAAAACATTTAAATAAATATTGTTTAAAAAATTTAAACAAAAATCTATAATTAAAAAAAAACAACCTCTAGCTGTCTAAGTAGTACATAGGTCTCATGCCTGATTTGTCTTTCCTGAGACACAACAAATTCCAAAGATAACTCAATACCTATAAATTAATCAATCTCAATGCCCCCATAAATAGGGTGAAAACATCATAAGAACATTGTACCCTTTCAGTAATTGAGTGATGAAATGTTTACCCTTTCCTCCATAGCCAATTATCTATACCCAACAATGTTTGAGGCATCTGGCTGCTTTATCCCATTTATCCTGTCATGTGCCTATTTTCCTGACGGATAAAGGGGTGACAGATAAACTTTGCTTTATTATGCTAGTTGGTCACATGACTGATGTTATTATGTCAGTTGGTCACATGACCTGTAGCCGGAACTATTTTTACACCGAGACGCTCATTTTTCCCGCTGTTAGGAAAAGTATTCTAAAAACTCTTATCAATAGAATCCCGACGTGTACGCTTATTCGAAATATTCGTTGCAATCTGAATCAAATGTTTGAGAGTATGCGCAACAAGTCGCTTGCTGCGATACTTCTATAATCGTCCACCTTTTAGATGTCCTGAGTAAAAAACACTAGATTGTTAAAGGTTCTTTGATTTCTTTTCAACGTTACTAGGATGTGACGTCACTGACGTCGTCTATATAATAGCGCGCTTTCCTACAATAACATTTCTAGTTCTTTAGCGAGAATCTTAGAGCAAAATGACTCTAGCGCTAAAAAAAACATTCTCTATATATTTTGCTATTGTGACAAGGATAAATAGAATATTTGGTGACTAGTTTTGAATGAGAACTGTTATCTGGCTCGGCTTCTGAAAATATCAGGTTCGCCTGCGGCTCACCTGATATATTCATATTCTCTATCACCCTATTAAATAGGGTGATGGGATAAAGCAGCCAGAGTATTAATATGTTTTTATGCCTTTAATTCATTCCTCCACTGAAGGAAATAGTTCTACTTATGCAGTCATGAATATTTACTGCAAGAGGTATTCTCTATATCCTAGAAGATTCTAGCTTAAAGCAGGCTGAAAGTAAAGCAGAATGCACCTTTGGGCGCATTCTGCTTTACTTTGAATCTGTATTAAGTGGTCACCTACGTATCTTGAAAACTAGAAACACGCTATGCGGTATTGGGTAAAACAAGATGAAAGTAAGACAGAAACTCAAACAGGAACTTTCTACTTTACTTTTATCTTGCTTCAAGCCACCGCTTGTATTCAACAGCATCATTGAACGTTCATCTGTGACACTCATTTGGAGTAAGAAGCAGTACCCTAAGGTACTTCTATGGAGGAATGGGTAAAATAGATATATAGCAAGAAAGCTTTGTTGTCCCTTAGCCCGCCAAATAAATTGTCGTCTGCTATATTTCTCGTCTGCTTCAAGTTTCAAAGTGCTTCAAAGTTGCTCAAAATTGCTGAAAATGTTGTCCGAGTGTCAAACAGCTTGGATCCGGATGAGACGCCGAGTTACTCGGCGTCTCATCCGGATCCAAGCTGTTTGCATATGGAGCTATAGTCGTGAGTGGCAGGCTAAGGGTTAATGGACGCCATAAAAAGAGTAGAGAAACCTAATCTACCATAAATACTAGTACATGCAGTCACACTTGGTTTAACCCTTTACTCCATAGATATACCTTTCGACACATTTAATTCATTCTTCCATTGAAGAAAATAGTTTCATTTTATACAGTAATAAATATGCAACATAAGAAATATTTCCTTTACCCTAGCAAATGGTAGCTTAAAGCAGTCTGAAAATAAAGCAGAATGCATCTTAAGACGCATTCTGCTTTACTTAACCTGTTTTAGGTGGTTACCTGTCTTCAAAGTATTAAAGATTGGTGACCACTTTAAGCAGGCTGAAAGTAAAGCAGAATGTGCCTTTAGACACATTCTGCTTTACTTCCAGTCTGCTTTGAGCTACAATCTGTTAGAAAATAGAAAATATTTCTTATTGTTTATATTCCTGAGTTTATTAGGTTGAAACTAATTTTTGCAGTGGATGAATAAATAAAAGGTGTAAAAAAGCCTATTTAAAGGGTAATGGGCTAAGCACAAGTTTTATGTACTTTATTAGTTATCACTACACAATTAATTTCTATATACCTTCCATAGAGAAAAAGTCAAAAGCAATGACTAAGATTTTTTAAAACAAATCGTTTTCATTTGAACAAATAAGCAAATAATTCTATCTGTAATTGAGCTTACAGTTTGTTTAACCCTTTACCCCATATCCTGTTTCAAGTTTTGAAGACAGTTGACCCCTTAAAGCAGCTTGAAAGTAAAGCAGAATGTGCCTTAAGGCACATTCTGCTTTACTTTCAAGCTGCTTTAAGCTATTGTCTGCTATGATATATAAAAAATTCTTATGATTCTTATTTGTAACTGTATAAATTAGAACTATTTTCTTCAGTAGAGGAATAAAATAAAGGCGTAAAAAGGTGTATTTATGGGGTAATGGGTTAAATGGCTACTAAATTCTATCTGCTAACAAGGGAAAGAAAATGAACTGTTCATAGAGATTTTCATAAAAACATAGACAACTTTCATTAACTCTTTCAACACTAAGTAACTCTGGTCGGTAATTAGATTCCCTTGTGGCTCTTTTTGGTTACCAAAACATGAACCAGTCTACTTTGAATTCTGGGTAGTTTAATGTCAGTAAATAGCTTATGTCGGTAAATAGCTTTTAGCTAATGTTAAATATATTGTGAAAACACCGGACTATAAAGATAGTTTCTTGTATCTTGTATCTTAATAAATACTGCTCTAAATGTACAAACAGTGTAGACCCTGATCAGAGGGCTCCTATAGGAGCCCTCTCATCAGGGTCTACACTGTTTGCAAATACCATGAGTATATTTTAAACAGGTCCATGGTGTTGAAAGAGTTAACTGGAAATTCAATAATTAACATGGACGTCTATTGAGATAGAATACTACTAAATACAGGAAAAATGTAATGCATAAAGCTCATACAGGAGCTTCCTGTAATACTTTTATTCTGCATTAAACAGTCACCTGCTTTAACCCCTGCACTGCCATTATGACATAAAACCCAGTGTAACTCGTTCACGGTCAAATTATTGTCTGCTTAAATGTTTTATCTGCTTTATTTTTATAAAATAAAGAATTTTATGTATTTCAATTATGAAACTCTTATATGTGTCAAACAAGTTAGATCCAAATCAGACACCACATTATTGTGGCAGCTGATCTTGATTCATAATGTTTTCAAATATTAGTGTTGTCATACTTGGCACTGAAGGGGTTAGAGGATATTGATTTTTTTAAGAACATAAATATGGCTGCTTAGATGAACTTGGACTGTACTGATTCTTATAGAAAAAGGTCTCACTTCTTCAGTTAATCTGTGGAAAACTACATGACATTCAACCTACAATACAATCTTGATTAATAACCTTGACCCTAAACTCCTGACCTCTGACCTACATTGCACTTAGATACGACTTTATACATACAAAGGGCACCATATTTGATATCATCTTTGATACTGCTCAATAAAAAGATTGACTCCTTTTGTTCTTGACAAATGTTGATTTGATTTGTTTTGATTTTACGTCGCTTTCAACAGTATTTCAGTCATATCGCGACGTCCAGCAAATTACAGGTGGAGGAAGACCCCAGAAGTCCTTTATGCACTGTTTCAGGCACAAATCGGCAACTGGGTAGAACCACCGACCTTCCTTGACAAATGTTGAAACAAAAGGCACAATCTATAGAGACTGGGAATACTACATATAGCTACATGTGGAAGAATAGGTTAAATCATCCCATTACTCTTAACCCTTAGCCCGCCAAATAAATTGTCGTCTGCTATATTTCTCGTCTGCTTCAAGTTTCAAAGTTGCTCAAAATTGCTGAAAATGTTGTCCGAGTGTCAAACAGCTTGGATCCGGATGAGACGCCGAGTTACTCGGCGTCTCATCCGGATCCAAGCTGTTTGCATATGGAGCTATAGTCGTGATTGGCAGGCTAAGGGTTAGCCCTTTGAGCCCTAGTCCCGCATATAGGCGTTCTTTTCAAATAGTGTACATGTGTATTGTACACTTGTCCTATGCAAACAGTGAAGACCCAGATCAGAGGGCTCCGAAAGGAGCCCTCTGATCAGGGTCTTCACTGTTTGTCATAATGCTAAACATTGACAAAAACAACCCTTAAAAGTCAGAAATGGACTAGACTAAAATGGAAACTGGAATTTTCCATTTAAAGTTTCAGTGAGTAAAGAGTTAATTGATGGACAAGGTCAACTCATCAACCCCTTAATTTTTTAATGGTCAATTCCAGTTCCAAATTGAGTCTAGTTAATTTATGACTATAAAAGAGTATTTTCTGCAATAAATTGCAAAATAACAAACAGGGCAGACTCTGATCAGAGGGCTCCTTAAGGAGCGCTCTGATCAGGGTCTACACTGTTTGCATCAGACCTGTGTACTCTTTATATGTACACTGCTTGTAAATGGTGCAAAACCGTGGCACTAGGAGGCCATGAGACAATACAAGTTTGATTGTAAACCAACTACTCTTTGAGTGTATAAAGTCATAACTCAGCAGGCCAGGATCTATATACAGACAGATAAATACTCTATACATCTCTGGGGCCTGTCTTATGAAACTTTGTAGGACAAATATTGTCGTAAGTCAGATTATAAAAGCCTCAATTATTATTCATTTCTCCATCTAATCCTGTCAAGTGACATCTCTTTGGATTCGTCTTGAAAAGACGATTCCAAAGAGATGTCACAAGACAGGATAAGAAGGAGAAATTAGAAATTGGATGTATTTTAAAGTTTTGACTTATGACCGTTCTTGTCGTACAATGTTTCGTAAACAGGCCCCTGGTTTGTAGTTCAATTCACAGCAGAGCTCCATATAAAGTGGATATTTCAAATACCAACATCCTTATTTCTCCACCAAACCCTATGTTGTGACTACTCATTAGAATCGTGTCAAAGAAACGGTTCTGAAAAGTAGTCACAACATAGGGTTTAGAGGAGACATAAAGAAGAAAATGTTGAAAGTGTTCAATTAACCCACTCTTATCTGGAACTCTGTCATAGGTTTTGTTACAGAAAAACTATAGACCTTGCAATGCTGTAACAGCGGGGTATGCCCTTGTACAGTGGAGAATGTGTTATTCTTTCCCAATAAACGCGTTTACGCTAAAACTATTATTTGCAGTACAAACAGTTTGGAGCCAGATCAGACGCCGGGTAACCCGGCGTCTGATCAGGCTTCAAACTGTTTGCCACCAAGATAAACAAGAATTATCAGAATTGTCCAAAAGTTGTTCTTTTCTACGTTTTAGTGCTTTGCGTTTGCGTACGTTTGCGTTTAAACGGGAAAGAAATAACAGATTCTCCACTGTAGTAGGCAAGAATTGTCAAAAGTTCTATAAGTTTATCAATTTCATAATAGTGTTTTAACCCATTATCCCATACCCTAATTTTAGTTTTTAAAAATAGGTTACAACTTAAAGCACGTTAAAAAATAAAGCAGAATGTGCCTTAAGGCACATTTTGCTTTACTTCTAGCATGCTTTAAGCTACCATCTGCTAGAAGATAGAAAATAGTTCTTACCATACATATTCATAACTGAATAAATTGGAACTATTTTCCTCAGTGATGAAATAAATTAAAGGCGTAAAAAGGTGTACTTACAGGATAATGGGTTTAATTCTATTTATCAAAACAGAAGGACACTTGCATGATTTTTCTTAAAAGAAATGATAGATAATCAAATACTTTCGTATCAAATCACTGAACATTGGGAATTTTGAATACAACAAAATGAAATTATATTTAATATATTATAACTAAAATTGCCTAGTGTACAATAGCTACTGAACAAATACTGTCAATCTGGTATTAAATAACCACTTATTGATATAACTTGGAGGTCTCACAAAACAGGTGACTGCTTAACCCATTCCCCAATAAATACGCCTTTTTAGGCATTATTTACTTCCCACTGAAGAAATAGCTCCTTTTTATATAGCCATGAATATTTATCATAAGAAATATTTTCTATATCCTAGCAGAAAATAGCTTTAAGCAGGCTGTAAGTAAAGCCTAAGGGCACATTAGAATATGCTTTACTTTCAACCTGCTTTAAGTAATAATCTTTCTTAAAAACTAGAAACAGACTATGGGGTAATGGGTTAATGCCAGATAAAAATACTGCACTTTTCTTCATTACTACAATAGGCAACCACCTGTAGTCAGACTAATTATAGGTCCTGTATTTTGTTGTTGCTTAATATAAAATTGACAATCTTTCAGTTGAGCTACCCACAGATTTCAGCATTGCAAAGTTGACAAAAACTATAAAATTTAAAAAACATTAACAACAACAACTAAGAATCACCACTAGCTGCACACTTCTCGTTTTGCTTATTTACAAGCGGAGTAAACTCCCCTGATCCCATATTATCCTCATTTGCATCCACATTATCACAAGTCAACATTGCTCCGGCCTCTGCGCCACTCTCCATACCGGTCTCCTCCTGATCTACACTAGTTCTTTCATGACTTGAACAGACAAGTTTACTATCACTACTAACGGCCATGCCGTCTTTCATGTCGGACAATTCTATCTTATAATCACTGCAGATCGAATCATGTTTCGTATCCCTAGACGTATCATGTTCACTCTCCGATGTATCAGTTTGCTTCTCCATCGCTGGGAAACTCCATCCGGAATCCTTACTGTCAGTTCTCTTATTCATTTCTTGAATATTTGTACTGCTCGGCAGAGGGGTCCAGTTGTCGGAATAAGCGGGTGAATTCTCACGATTATTTTTGTCACGCTCCACTTCGACGACAACATCCTGGTTGGCATGGTTACACTGGTTGATTTTGGAGAGAACGGTCCACTCCTTGTTGAAGGCTTCTTCCTCCTTCATGGTGGTTTTGTTGTTACGGGCCATAAGAGTGGCTCTCCGGGCCACTATGTACTGTGGGCGTTTGATGCGCAGGAAGAGTAGACTGTCCGTGGCTTTGATGGTGAAGTCTGGGATGTACTGTTCCTGCTTGATATAGATACTGTCAGAGTTGGACATTGGTGACAAAGTCTGCTCCTTCACATCTGAAATAAGTACTGATCAGGTAACTACAGTCAAACATATTATTTACCCATTACTCAATGGCCTGTATCTATAGGGCTCCAGATAAGGGGGTAAATGTTGGATTTGTGCAGTTTACTCCCTCTTATCTGGAGCCCTGTATCTAGATTGGAAGACAAATGGCCACTTAAAGCCCGTCTTAGGACACATTCTGCTTTACTTTCAGTCTACTTTATGCTACCATCTGCTAGTATATAAGCAACCTTTCTTATGGTACATGTTCATGACTGAATAAATTGGAACTATATTCTTCTGTAGAGGAAAAAATTAACAAGGGCCACCATGGCCCTAAATCGCTCACCTGGTTCACCATGTAAAATTAACCTATAGTGACCTAGATTATGACTGGACATGACCCACAATCAACCTTTAGAGTGTTAACAAGATTTTTCTATAATTTGACCTAGTGACCTAGTTTTTGACCAGACACAATCCACATTTGAATTTGACCTAGATTTGATGTAGGCAAACATTCTGAAAATATTTCATTCATATCTAACGAGATTTGTAGCCTCTAGAGGGTTAACACTGTTTTTCTTTGATTTGGCCTAGTTACCTAGTTTTTGACCCGACATGACCCATATTCGAACTTGACCTAGATATCAATTGGGCAAACATTCTACCTAAGTTACATTAAAATCCAATAAGATTTGTAGCCTCTAGAGTGTTAACAAAGTTTTTCTAAGATTTGGCCTAGTGACCTAGTTTTTAACTGGATATGACCCACATTCGAACTTGACCTATATTTCATCAAGACAAACATTTTGATCAAGTTTCATAAAGATCCATTGAGATTTGTAGCCTCTAGAGTGTTAACAAGGTTTTTCTATGATTTGACCTAGTGACCTAGTTTTTGACCAGACATGACCAACATTCGAACTTGACCTAGATATCAATGAGGCAAACATTCTGACCAAGTTTCATAAAGATCCATTGAGATTTGTAGCCTCTAGAGTGTTAACGAGGTTTTTCTATGATTTGACCTAGTGACCTAGTTTTTGACCGGACATGGCCCACATTCGAACTTGACCTAGATATCAATAAGGCAAATATTCCGACCAAGTTTCATTAAGATCCATAGAGATTTGTAGCCTCTAGAGTGTTAACAAGGTTTTTCTATGATTTGACCTAGTGACCTAGTTTTTAACCGGACATGACCCATATTCGAACTTGACCTAGATATCAATGAGGTAAACATTCTGATTATAAGATCCATTGAGATTTGTAGCCTCTATAGTGTTAACAAGGTTTTTCTATTATTTTACCTAGTGACCTAGTTTTTGACCGGACATGACCCACATTCAAACTTGACCTAGATTTCATCAAGACTAACATTGTCATGAAGTTTCATGAAGATCCGATGAAATTTGTAGGTGCTAGAGTGTTAACGAACAAATGTGAACGGACAGACGGACGGACGACAGACATTCAGCGATCCGAAAAGCTCACCTTGGCACTTCGTGCCAGGTGAGCTAACGAGAGCACCGCAAACGGGTGCTGGACGCTTGACTTTCATATACTTGAGATGGCTACATTTTCAAAACTTAAAGAATGTGTATGGGTGTTTAATGCCCTATTGATCATAGAAGTTTGTAAGCAACAACAACTTTAACATACTTGGACAGCCTGCATTCCATTTAAAGTAAACTATAAGTCAAAAACAAGGACAATATCTTTATATCTTTATATCTATAAACAAGAATTCTAATAAATTGGAAGTTTGAAATTAATAACTTTCTACAGTTACTGAATAATTCCATATACAAATTCTTAGTCAAACAAGGGCAGTAACTCTGCAATGACAAATCCCATGGTTATCTGCCTTGTTGAAATGTGATGCCCTTTTGAAACTGAACAAGTATTCAAATTTCAAGTTAATACCTATGGTAGTTATTGAGAAATCTAATTAAATTCTAAAAAGTCAATACCAAAGGGCAATAACTCTGGAATAACAAAACCCAGGGTTACCTGCCCTCTTGTAATGAGTTGTCCTTTTGATACTTAACAAGTATTTAAAGTTTCAAGTAAATACCTATGGTAGTTATTGAGAAAATTCAATTGACAAGTTTTATGTAAATAAAAACAAGGGCAATAACTCTGGAATGGCACATCCTCGGTCACCTTTCTTGTTTGAATGAGTTGCCCTTTTGATATAACACAATTACTTAAAATTTCAAGTTAATACCTTTGACAGTTATTAAGATATTTCAATTTACAAGTTTTAAGTAAATAAAACAAGGGCAATTACTCTGGAATTACAAATCACAGAGTAACCAACCTTGTTGTAATGAGTTGCCCTTTTGATACTAAACAAGTATTCAAAGTTACAAGTTAATATCTTTCATAGTCATTTAGATATGTTAATTTATACATTTTACGTAAATAAAACAAGGGCAATAACTCTGAAATGACAAATCCCAGGGTTACCTGCCTTGTTGTTATGAGTTGCCCTTTTGATACTGAACAACTTTTCCAAGTTTCAAAAGGATACCTTTGATAGTTATTGAGATATTTTAATTTATAATTTTTAAGTAAATAAAACAAGGGGAATAACTCTGAAATGACAAATCCCAGGGTTACCTGCCTTGTTGTTGTGAGTTGCCCTTTTGATACTGAACAACTATTCCAAGTTTCAAATGGATATCTTTGATAGTTATTGAGATATGTTAATTTATAATTTTTAAGTAAATAAAACAAGGGGTATAACTCTGAAATGACAAATCCCAGGGTTACCTGCCTTGTTGTTATGATTTGCCCTTTTGATACTGAACAACTATTCCAAGTTTCAAATGGATATCTTTGATAGTTATTGAGATATGTTAATTTATAATTTTTAAGTAAATAAAACAAGGTCAATAACTCTGAAATGACAAATCCTAGGTTACCTGTCTTATTGTTATGAGTTGCCCTTTTGATACTGAACAACTATTCCAAGTTTCAAATGGATAGCTTTGATAGTTATTGAGAAATGGACTCTTACAAAAACCTTAAGCAAAAAACTTAACCGACGCAGACGCAGACGCTGACGCAGACGCAGACGACAGGGTGACGACAATAGCTCGACTTTTCGAAAAAGTCGAGCTAAAAATGCTGAAAGGTGCTTCTATGGGGGAAAGGATTAATACTTTACTCCATAGATACACATATTTACACATATAATTCATTCTTCAACTTAAGAAAATGCTTCATATTGATACAGTAAGTAATGTGCAAAGTAAGAAATGTTTCCTTGATACTAACAAATGGTAGCTTAAATCAGGCTGAAGTAAAGCAAAATGTGCCTTAAGGCACATTCTGCTTTACTTTCAACCTGCTTTAAGTGATCACCTGTCTTCAAAGTTAGATACAGGTTCTGAAGTAATGGGTTAAGCGACCACTCAAAAAGAATAAATTTGTAGCCATCAGGACAGGGGATACCTTAACCCTTTGGACCCTAGACCCGAATATAGGCATCCTTTTCAAACAGTATACATCTGAAAGGTGCACTTGTCCTATGCAAACAGTGAATACCCAGATCAGAGGGCTCCTTACGGAGCCCTCTGATCTGGGTCTTCACTGTTTGTCACAATGCAAAACATTGACGAAAACAACCGTTAAAAGTTAGAAATGGACTAGACTAAAATGGAAACTGGGATTTTCCATTTGAAGTCTCAGGGAGGAAATAGTTAATGCAGACTTTCATTGCAAAATAACAACAACTGCAGACTCTGATCAGACAGCTCCTTGTACTCTGATCTGTACTCTTATCTGAGTTTGCACTGTTTGCATAGTACAAGTGTACTCTTCATAGGTAACTGTTTTTAGAGGATGAGTATTCATATCACTATGGTTCCATGAGTTAAAATGCCACTCGTCTGACCTTCAACATAGTCTGAGCGGACTTAAAAGTTTACCTATACTTTAAATCTATTCTTACCATGGGACTTAATAATGTTTAAAATTATATTATTTAAAGAAGTTATCTCCCTTGAACACTATTCAAGTCATCTTGTCCTGGTTATGCATGGTATCATAGTAAAACCTCTCTATAACAACCACTAAAGTGTGATAATTTATTAGGTGTTTTCGACAGGTGACTGCTTAAAGCAAGGTGACAGTAAAACAGAAAGCTCCTTTAGGAGCTTTCTGTTTTACTGTCACCTTGCTTTAACCAATTACCCCATAAAAACGCTTTTTTACCCCTTTATATAATTTCTCTGTTGAGGAAAATAGTTCCAATTTATACAGTAAGGAATATGTATGATCAAAACTATTTTCTATATGGCACATTCTGCTTTACTTTCAACCTGCTTTAAGTAATCACCTATTTTCAAAACTAGAAACAGGCTATGAGGTAATGGGTTAAGCTGTCACCTGTCATTTACACAATCAATTAGCCCTCATTTTAGTCGCCGTTATAGAGAGGTTTTACTGTACTAATTGGATGAAAATGCACAATGCTGGAGGCAAAAATGACAGTCTGGTTTTGACATATGGCTTTGATTTCGTGAGACGATAGGTCATGTGACAATGTACTGCTTGCCATCTTTGTTAGTACTACTCGTTCATTGTTCAGTCGGTTACATTTTATTGGAGCTGAACTCCTTCAGCCCTGAGAGTTAAAATGGACGTATCTGAGGTTTCCAATAAAATCTAGACCATTTTTATAAATTTAGGGTTGATGTATTTGTTGTAAAGTGACAAACAGTGTAGACCCTGATCAAAGGGCTCCTGCAGGAGCCCTTTGATCAGGTTCTACACTGTTTGCAAAGGACTAGCTAGTGTACACTGTTTGTGGATGACCAGTATATTTGTTGCTAGAGTTGAATGTGTTAATCAAACTGTTGTTGCTGCTAAGGTCTATTATCCCCATAAGCTTTTTCAGGTGCTAATCCAGTTGCGTGATTGGAGGTATTTATATCAGATAAGTACGTTTCAGATGACAGTTATGACTCTGTTTAACTGTATAACCAGACTAAGAACCAATTCTTGCCTATCTGGGATACTGTTTTAGTACTCCGTCTGTGCATTCCTTTCCCCATAGAAGCGCCTTTTACCGCATTTATTTCATTCCTCCGTTGAAAAAAATAGTTCCAATTTTAACGGTCATGAACATTAACCATAAGAAATATTTCCTATATTGTAGCAGAGCATAGCTTAAAGCAGACTGAAAGTAAAGCAGAATGCACCTAAACGTGCATTCTGCTTTACTTTCAATCTGCTTTAAGTGGCCACATGTCTTCAAAACTAGAAACAGGCTATGGGGTAATGGATTAACCACATACATAATACATAGGACCACCTCTTTATGTTATCAATGTGTTTTGTTTGTCATATCAACTACTGATCTGTTATAGAAATCTAATCAAAATTTCCTGTCTAAAAATATGCATATGTATATATCCTAGAAATATTTAGATATCAGAGATATTGGACGGGATCGATTGATAGATCTATTCAGCCACAGACAGACACTTTATTATTGTTTTATTATCTGTACAAGTGTTTGTGTGACCTAAATGATCAAAATCTCTCAATATCATATTACACTCTTTCCTCCATAACCTAAAATGCAAATCATCTATATACAACTTTGTTTAATTCATTCACTGAGCCTGAAACTTTTTCTAATGGACACTTCCAATTTCAAAATGACAAACAGTGAAGACCCTGTTCAGAGAGCTCCTTAAAGACATTTCCTGATGACCTTTCAGTCAAAACGCCTTGCCAGACAATTTCCTTGCAAAAAGCATGGGTCTTGTGCACATGCCGGTAGCAAAGAACCATATAAGCGTCTCATGTGAGACCGGACCTTTATATTTGATAGTTTGGTTAGAAATAACCATTGAAAAGCCTCTAGAGCATGAGTTTACCTGGGCCTCATGAGGTAAACTGAGATTGATATACACACTAGCAGCTTATGCTGCATGCTTTTCAAGCCTATCGAGAACTCGGGGGACTCCATAAATGGACTGGGGAAATATATTTAAGGAGCCCTCTGATCAGGGTCTGCACTGTTTGCATGGAGCAAGAGTAATCCTCACAGGTACACAGTTTGTAAATGACAAGTATACTCCGCGCTAGGGTTGAATGTGTTAAGGCAGGATACTGCTTCAAGTCAGATGAAAGTAAAGCAGAGAGCTCCTTTAGAAGCTTTCTGATTTACTTTTATTTTGTATTAAGCTGTCATGTGTAGTAAAGCATTCATAAATATTGATTTCTTAAACTTTTATGGAGGTAGGGTTGAGTAATGGCTTATGGTGCTTGTGCAGAGAAAACGGTTAAGCCATGTGAGACTCTGCCTATTTTGCGATGTTGTGATTCTTTCAGTTTAGAATTCAGAGGGTAAACTGAGATAAAAAGTCTTATATTAACTTTTGCATGCTGGGAAATTCTTTTGCCTGCAACAATTATCATCAACTATTGTTCTTAAAATAGATTATTCCAAATTTCTTTTCAAAACAGAGTCAGAGCGTCAAACAGTTTGGATCCTGATGAGACGCCCCGTTACGTGGCGACTCATCTGGATCAAAACTGTTTGCAAAGGTAATCACTGTGGCAAATATATCTAAAGATCAGGTTTTGCATTTGTTTTTACAAACGATTTACTATCAAAATACATCCAATGCAAATAAGAAACAGTTTTGAGCAGTTCCTTTGCTTCGGTCTTACCAAGAGCCTTCACACCATAGTAGGTAAAGGGGCCACCCTGGAAACATAAACCTTCCTTGCCAATATGCACCTCCACATGACCTGTAATATACAAGAATATCTCAGGGCTCCAGATAAGAGGGAGTAATCTGAACAAATCCAACTTTTTTTGCTCATTTCCGCATCAAAAATACTATGGTGTAACTACTCATTAGAATCGCCTGGAAGAGACGATTCTAACGAGTAGTAACACCATAGGATTTAATGTAGAAATAATGATTTTAGTTTTTGAAATACTCCCCTTATCTGGGGCTCTGCATAAACAGCGCTCCCTCTCTACAACGACACCCTATGGGAGACAAAAAGTGTTTGCCCTGTTATAGGGAAGGAAATTGGCTTATAATTGCAAACAGCTTAAATCCAGATCAGACGCCACGTGACGTGGCGTCTGATCTGGATTCAAGCTGTTTGTCACTCGTCATTGTGGTTATTTCTGTCGTAATGTCAAATGTGTGACTTTGGGAAAAGCACCAGATGACAGTTTTAAGCTACGATACTTAAGAAGTGAAAGTATTAGACATATAATTGCCTTGTACGGGGAACAGCCGAAAGGGTTGTTGTAAGAAGGGAGTCGTTATAAGGAGGACTGTTGTAGAGAGGGAACACATCTATGTTCACTATATATAGTCAACAGGCACATAGCTACCTATACGTCGGTACGCCTGGGAATTGAATTATTATGCTTACATTTTCAAACATTTTGGATCCAAATCAGACACCATGTAACGCAGCGTCTGATCTGGATCCAAAACTGTTTGTCACTCATATTAAACTTTCCTTCAGTTTACAAACAAAACAAGTAAAAACGTATTTTGACTTTTTTGCAGACGATATATTTGAAGCTGATGGCAGTTCAGCATGATAAGGATTAAGGTACCATCAATAACCATAAATTCTGAAAGTTTTATTCAATTTATATTGCTTATAAGTAAAGGTTTTCAAAATACATGTATTTCTGATATCTGAAGCCCTGGCCCTAAGGTTATGAAATGTTTGAGCTGAGTTTGAAATCACCCTCAAGCATTTGATTGGTAAGATTTGAGCAAAAGCTCAAATCTGACCAATCAAATGCTTCAGATTGATCTCTTACTTTCTAACCTTGGACCCCGTTCATTAGATACAGTCGAAACTTGATACTTCAAACTAGCTTCAATCGACATAACCAGTATTTCATAAGTTTAATTTGGATTTATAAACCAATCATGCTTAAGTTGAACATACCCATATTTCAAAGTTAAAACGTGGCTCAGCTACGTTTTAACTTTAAAATATGGGTATGAATGGAGAGGAAGACTTCGATCGAGACTGGACAGTCAGGCCCCACCCTCAGCAAAGGATTAATTGTGGCCTGATCAACAAATAAACCGGATAGTGAGTGAACAAACGCGATTTCAAAGTGTCAAGTTTCTATTGTATATAGAACTGCATCTTGTAGAATAAGCAAGATCGATTTATCGAGTTTCTACTGTATATAGAACTATACCTTGCAGAATAAGCACGAAGTAGTCACACGGCACACCCTCGCGTATGATGACCTCATGCTCTGACCTCTGTGGGTTCAGCTCAACCACCACATTCTGTTTGATCAGCTTCTTCAATACATTCTCAGAAATGAACTTGTCCACGAATGGTTCAACAGCTGAAAGTGTAAAATCAAAATAACAACTTTGAAACATGGTTATCTAGATTCGAAACAGAACAGGACTGATCTGGGTCTACACTATGATGCAATGCTTTTTTCTCATCATCTGGCTTGTATCATACATTAACCCTTTGAACCCTAGTCCCGCATATAGATGTCTTTAAACAGTGTACATGTGAATAGTACACTTGTCCTATGCAAACAGTGAAGACCCAGATCAGAGGGTTCCGAAAGGAGCCCTCTGATCAGGGTCTTCACTGTTTGTCATAATGCCAAACATTGACAAAAACAACCCCTAAAAGTCAGAAATGGACTAGACTAAAATGGAAACTGGAATTGTCTATTTAAAGTTTCAGGGAGGAAAGAGTTAAACAGCCAAATCTGAGACAATGAAGAAGCATCCTGGCCATGTTTTATCAAAACCCTTTCCCCCATAGAAGTACCTTTTATCGCATATAATTTATTCTTCCACTGAAGAAAATAGTTCCAATTTATACAGTCATAAACCTACAATATAATTGTACCAAAATAAATATTTTCTTTATTCTAGAAGTTATCTTTAAGCAGGCTGAAAGTAAATCAGAATGTGCCTTATGGCACATTCTGCTTTACTTTCAACCTGCTTGAACAGGTCTCCTGCCTTCAAACTAGAACCAGGCTATTTTATCACTGGAATTTTTCATATAAAGTTTAAGTTAGAAAAGATTAAAGACTTGAAGAGTTACATGAGGAAGAGAAAGAGAGAGGTGGAAGATTATGTCTAAGCATGTTACCATGGTAACATTGAAGCTTAACAAACATTAATTAATGTAAGACTGCTGAAAATCCCTTTTCCCAAGTAAGAATTGAAAACCAAGAAAGCAGTAAAGAAAACTTTATTTTAACTTTTATTTTTAAGGAAGTATGACGACATTAAAAGTTAAATCAAGATCAAGTAGGATTTTACTGTATCTTAACCCATTCACTGCCATGACGTCATCAATATTAAACAATCGTCGTCTGCTTTTATTTCTCAAATAAGTTTTTAGGTATATTGACTTGGAAAATATATAATTGAGTGTCAAACATTTTGGATCCTGATCAGATGCTGCGTTACGCAGCGTCTGATCAGGATCCAAAATGTTTGCAAATAACTATGGTACTTGGGGTTAACTTCTCCTAATGGCAAAGAAACCTTATATTGAACCCTACTGTGTCACAGGAATATAGAAAAAAATTCTTATAATGCATATTTATGATTGTAGAAATTTCAATTCTTTTCTTTAATGGAGTAATAAATAAGAGGCATAAAAAGGTGTATTTATTGGGTAATGGGTTATTAGTATTAAGATCATCATGAAACAGGGCTCCTGGAGGTTTATGAACAATACATAAATGGAAATACATCATTGGTGAGTCTATTTTCAAGGCGTCCCCTGAGAAATAGTTCCAAAGCTTTAATTTAACTCAAAATTGCATTTTGACATGAAACGTTCTCCTTTTTGTGCTTTTGATGTAATACTCAGGTCTCAGAGAATAGATGCAGTGCATTTCTGTTATCATAGATGGGGTTTATGAAGAAATTATGTGGACTGAAGTAACAAAGAATCTTTGTTTTTGCATAAGTACCCCTGTGTTTGAAATACAGTAGAACCCCTCTATTACGCCCACTAAAAAGAAGGCTAAATGTCTGTATAAAAGACAGGTGACAGCTTAAAGCAATGTGAAAGTGAAACAGAAAGCTCCTGTAGGAGCTTTCTGTTTCACTTTCACATTGCTTTAAGCAGTCACCTGTCTTAAACGACTAAAATTTGACACATTTTAGTGGTCGTAATAGAGGGGTCCTACTGTACAAAAATATTACCATATTAATGAATGAATTTACAGAAGTCATACAGTGAAAGTCCTGCTATTACACATACTGCGGAAAGAAGCCTATTTGATTCATTTAAAGATCTGTGGCAGCCTTAACCCATTACCCCATAGCCGTATTCTAATTTTGACAAGAGCCCCATGGGGCACATTTCGCTCACCTGAGAATAGCTGAAAAAATGGAGATAATAATTTATGTCCAGGACTGACCAAGATATGCAACAGACCGGAACAATTTGAACAAATTATGTAAAGTATATTTAAAAGTGTCACCAAACCGAATATAAAAGCTCTGGCCATATTAGTGTCAGAGAAGAAGACGTTTGAAATTTTCTCTATATAACTCTATGTAAAACTGTGACCCCAGGGGCGGGGCCAATTTTGACCCCAAGGGCATAATTTGAAGAAACTTGATAGAGGACCTGTAGGCGATGCTATGTGCTAAATATCTAAGCTCTAGCTAGCTAGCTGGCCCTTGTAGTTTCAGACAAGAAGATTTTTTTAAGTTTTCATTGAAAAAAATCTATTTTTAGCTCCTGAGACCTAGTTATGCAATCGACCAAAACCATTTAAACAATTTTGGTATAGGACATCTAGAAGAGTCATCAGGCAAAATATCACAAAGCTCTGGCAATATTAGTTTCAGGGAAGAAGACGTTTGAAAATTTCACTATATAACTCAATGTAAAACTGTGACCCCCGGGGCCGGGCCAATTTCGACCCCAGGGGCATAATTTGAACAAACTAAATAGAGGACCTGTAGGGGATGCTATGTGCCAAATATCTAAGCTCTGGCCCTTGTAGTTTCAGACAAAAAGATTTTTTTAATTTTCAACGAAAAAAATCTATTTTTAGCTACTGTGACCTAGTAATGCAACCGACCAGATCTAATTGAACAATTTTGGTATAGGACATCTAGAAGTGTCACCATGCCAAATATCAAAGCTCTGGCCACATTAGTTTCAGAGAAGAAGAGGTTTGACAATTTCACTATATAACTCTATGTAAATCTGTGACCCCCGGGCGGGGCCAATTTTGACCCCAGGGGCATAATTTGAACAAACTTGATAGAGGACCTGTAGATGATGCTATGTGCCAAATATCTAAGCTCTGGCCCCTGCAGTTTTTGACAAGAAGATTTTTTAAGATTTCCTTATTTTTTCACTTTGGTTGCCATGGCAACCAGGGTTCTGCATTGTTTTTAATTCTTTGAACAAATTTGAAAGAGCTTGACCCAAGGAACATTGTGCGATTGTCTTTCAGCCTGCTTTAAGCTACTATCTGTTAGCAAATAAAAAAAGTTTTTATCATGATATTCATAACTATAAATTGGAACTAATATCCTCAGTGGAAAATGAATTAAAGGCGTAAAAATGTGTATTTATACTTTATAGGGTAATTGGATAAAGCAATGTGAAAGTACAGAAGCCCCTGAAGGAGATTTCTGCTTTACTTTTTGGTCTCCCTTTATTATAAGCATAAGCTTTGAACACCCAATAAATAGAACCATAGTGCATAGTGCCGACTGGCATTTGGTGTTACCATGCCCTAAATATCTCTATTAGGACTGCTGAATTGTGTGAATTATTTGGCGTTAAAGACAGGTGACTGCTTAAAGCAAGGTGACAGTAAAACAGAAAGCTCCTTTAAGCTATCCTTTAGGAGCTTTCTGTTTTACTTTCACCTTGCTTTAAGCTGTCACCTGACTTTTATACAATTAATTAGCTTTCTCAGAGGTTGTGATAGAGAGGTTTTATTATAAAAAGTGTTTGTAACCAGGGCTCCAGATAAGAGGGAGTTATTTCAACAAATCAAACATTTTCTCACTCTTTTCAGCACCAAATCCTATGGTGTTACTACTCATTAGAATCGTCTCTTCGAGACGGTTCTAATGAGTAGTGACACCATAGGGTTTAATTCAGATGTATATAGCTTTTAGTTTTTGAAAAACTACCCTTATCTGGTGCTCTGGTGACTTACAAGTGGACAGGAACTGGAAGGTGGCCATGGACAGTTGAGGGGGGAGTACGTGTCTGTTCTGGTCATCTGGCTGGTTGAACATACTGAAGTCTTGCCTGGGTAGTCGGCGTGGGGCTTTCTTGATATTGTCAGCTGAAAGCAGAAACAATCATTTTGTGATGAATCTTTAAGAGTCTTTTAACTTCTCTTATACACAATGAAAGCTTTGAAAAGTGTGCTCTTTAAAAATCAGAAGGCTTTAAAAACTGAATAAAGTGTTTGATCCTTAACATGACTTTTTGTGTTCAAGATGCTCAATATACACGTTCAATGAAGAGGTATACAGTCATACAGAATTTTACAGATACAGTTTATGGTGGCTTATAATAATGCAAGACAACAGTAAAGAAGAAAGCTCTAAAAGGAGCATTCTGTTTTTCTGTTGCCCTGCATAAAAATCTATCTACTTTCTTAACCCTTTAACCAACAGTCTGTTTCTTGTTTGGTTACCCCTTACTTAAGCAGGTTGAAAAGTATAGCAGAATGCACCCTAAGGTGCACTCTGCTTTACTTTCAGCCTGCTTTCAGCTACCTTTTGCTAGAATATAGAAAATATTTCTTATGAAATATATATCCATATTCGATAGGAATACACACTGACAGGAACAATTTTCTTTCGTGGAGGAATAAATTAAAGATTTCAACTTCTGTTAACTTGGTGCTTAACCCATTGAGCCCTAGTGATGACTGTTGCTTATTGGCACAAAATGGCAACATACAGGTTAAACTGTATTTTAACTCATTTACTTACTTACCATAGCTTATTTCTAGTCCTAAATTATATAAAGTGACCACTTTATTAACCCTTAGCCTGCCAGTCACGACTATAGCTCCGTATGCAAACAGCTTGGATCCGGATGAGACGCAGAGTTACTCGGCGTCTCATCCGGATCCAAGCTGTTTGACACTCGGACAACATTTTCAGCAATTTTGAGCAACTTTGAAGCACTTTGAAACTTGAAGTAGACAAAAATATAGCAGACTACAATTTATTTGGCGGGCTAAGGGTTAAAGCAGATTGAAAGTAAAGCAGAATGTGCTTTAAAGGGACTCGCAACCGGATGGTGTACTTGTCAAAATAAAATAAAATACTCAAATAAAAGCAAATTTGTGGCATTATTTGGCTTCTGACATTAAAAAAATATGATCAGTCCAAAAAAAGTCTCAAGAATCGTCACCGAATCTTAGATTTTTAGATATTTTCCATCGTTTTTCTATAGCGTTAGCTAACGGTATAGTTGTTGTTGTTGCTTCTCTACACGGGCTCAGACATAAACACGAGCCGAATTACGAAGTTGTATGCACTTTCTATCGCTACACATTGAAATACGTTAAATCGATCCTAGATAAACGGATAGTTCCGTGGTCCATTGGTCTAAGCGGTTTCCCCTATTTTGCCTTCTGTCCGCCAATGCCGGGCCCCGGGTTCGAATCCCACCAGAGACCAATATTTTTTTTTTTTTAAACAGAATTTCTTATCCTAAACTAATTCTTTACCATTTATATAAGCGTTTGACACATATTTACAAATTACTATTTTTAATGCACCATCTGGTTGCGAGTCGCTTTAAGGCACATTCTGCTTTACTTTCAGCCTGCTTTAAGCTTCTATATTCTAGGATATAGCAAATATTTCTTAAGATACATATTTATAAATTCATGACTGTATAAAATGGGGCTAATTTCTTCAGTGGATGAATACATTTAAGGCGTAAAAAGATATATTTATGGGGTAATGGGTTAAATACTCTGCTAAAAAGGGGCTTTTATAATAAGCTGCCGCAATATGCTTACAAATACTATCTGTGTCTACACTGTTTGGTGACATTGTTTATAGACATGACACTCTGCAGGTTCGAAGTAAACATATTAGCAAACAGACTGAGTAAACACTGAAGAGACAATCTGCTGGACCGGACAATCACTGCAGTGTATCTACTGTACAGTATTAAAGGCAGGTGACTGCATAAAACATGGTAACAGTGAAATAAAAAACTCCTTTATGAGCTTTCTGTTTCACTGTCACCTTGCTTTAAGCTATCACCTTGCTGTTTCACTGTCACCTTGCTTTATTAGCTGTAACCTGTCTCAATTAACCTTTGTTTTAGCGGTCGTAATAGAGAGGTTCTACTGTACAATAAAGTCTTCCAGCAAGCACTTTTATACATGAAGAATTTGATGCAATTCTCCAGATCTCATGTTGTTCAATGTTTTGTTTACGTGACAATATCATTAGTTGAAGTTGACAACTGATAAACCATTACATGATGTAGATAACTTAGATGTGCCCGGGCAAACCTACCCTTCACATTTATCTTTCACATAACTGTCAATCTTGTCTCCATTAAAAACAAGGTCTGCTTCATGAAGGCTGTCTAATTGTCTACAACTTCAGGGCTCCAGACAAGGGGGAGTAAACTGAACAAATACAACATTTTCTCACTCATTTCAGCACCAAACCCTATGGTATTACTACTCATTAGAATCGTCTCTTCAAGACAATTCAAATGAGTAGTGACGCATAGGGTTTAAAGAAGAAATAAAGATTTTAGATTTTGGAATACTCGGTCCCTTATCTCAGGAGCCCTGCAATTTTGTGCAGTTTGCAAGCAGCTGAGAATGAATATGCCGCTTAACTTTCACAGAAGCTACAGATCTGGATCCATACACAGAGTTGTCAAGCTCAATTAAAGGCAAAACAGCTTAAGTTTTATGATGTAGTAAGCATGTGTTGTGCAACCTTACATCAAATAAGATAAGTTTGTGAAACACTATGCCCTCAACATTCAGCCTATTTGACCTCTGTATGACCTTAACGTATGTCTGCAGTGACCTAAGTTGTACAGAGCTCGAGGGTTTCTTGAGTATACACGTAAACAAGCCGAATATTAAATTTCGAACCCATGCATGTATAGTTCCAAAGTGATGGCCAAGTTTTTAAAGTTCCAGACAGACAGACAAACAGTAAATAAACAAACAATTAGACTGAGAGACATAGCAAGTATATTGGTGGTGTAACTATATGTATTGATGCATTGCGATGTACCTGTTAAAGCAAGGTGACAGTAAAACAGAAAGCTGCCTTAGGATCTTTCTGTTTTATTGTATCTTGCTTTAA
Organism: Gari tellinella; assembly: GCA_922989275.2. NCBI lineage: Eukaryota > Metazoa > Mollusca > Bivalvia > Cardiida > Psammobiidae > Gari > Gari tellinella. The sequence goes on from OV277866.1 coordinate 58,425,903, forward strand.
GCAGTCACCAGTAGTTTAAAACAGTCAATTTGACTTTTTCTTATAGTGGTTCCTAATATAGAGGTTTAATTTACTGTACTTTTTCCTTGCCCTCTTTGCACTAAGACATGAGAGAAATTAAACATGTCCATGCAGTCCATGAATACACTTTAACTCTTTCCTCCCTGAAACTTTAAATGAACAATTCCAGTTTCCATTTTAGTCTAGTCCATTTCTGACTTTTAAGGGTTGTTTTTGTCAATGTTTGGCATTATGACAAACAGTAAAGACCCTGATCAGAGGGCTCCTTTCGGAGCCCTCTGATCTGGGTCTTCACTGTTTGTACAGGACAAGTGTACTATTCACATGTACACTGTTTGAAAAGGACGCCTATAGGCAGGACCAGGGTTCAAAGGGTTAAGCATGTTAACCCTTAGCCTGCCACTCACGACTATAGCTCCATATGCAAACAGCTTGGATCCGGATGAGACGCCGAGTAACTCGGCGTCTCATCCGGATCCAAGCTGTTTGACACTCGGACAACATTTTCAGCAATTTTGAGCAACTTTGAAGCACTTTGAAACTTGAAGCAGACAAGAAATATAGCAGACGACAATTTATTTGGCGGGCTAAGGGTTAAATACATACAGTAATACCTGTGTACAGTGAGTCATCGGTCAAAACAAAATGTCTACTATTGAAGATAGGTGACTACTTAAAGCAGGCTGAAAGTAAAGCAGAATGCGCCCTAAGGCGCATTTTGCTTTACTTTTAGCCTGCTTCAAGCTATCATCTGCTAGGATATAGAAAATATCTCTTATGGTACATATTCATAACTGTATAAAGTGGGATTATTTTCTTTAGTATCGAAATACATTTAAGGCCTAAAAAGGCTTATTTACGGTATAGGGTAATGTGTCAAGAAAGGCTTAGTTACTGCTCAATGCAAGACGAGGACAATGCTTTCTGCTTTACTTTTCTCCTGCATTAAGCTAGATATGTCGCCTATAATTAAGATTGCGCTTTCATCACTTTTTGAATGCACCCTTGTATAATGTAAATGGCTATGCATATGAAAAACTCTGTCCAGGATGATTTATTACCAGTAGTGTGTTCATGCAGTAACCAGTCTGTTTGCCTTTATGGTTAGCAGTTTGTGCCCCATGTGCAGCGTGCAGAATAGGAATTGTACACCGTACAGAAAATGTATTCTTTCCAAATAACCGGATTGATGCTATTATTTTCATTGTAAACAGTTTGGAGCCAGATCAGACGCCTGGTAACCCGGCGTCTGATCAGGCTCCAAACTGTTTACCACTCAAATTAAAACTGGTAGTCAGAATTGTCAAAAAGTTGTCATTTTCTATATTTCATTGCAATGTGTTTGCATGTGAACGGACAAATAACGTTTTATTCACTGCATTTCAGACAGGCAGCCAACTTATCGATGGCCAACGACGGTCATCAATTTCTTTACTGAACTTGTCCCAGCTAGGAGTTGTATAACCTTGACTAGACAGCCAAACTTGGTAACCTTTAACTGCTGGTGACCTGCACAATGATGACTGTCGGTCACTTACATGTAAATGAGCTTGTCTTTCCTTCGTGTAATTGACGTTAGCCCTTTACCCCATAGCTTAATTAATGTTTCCGTTTTTTGAAGAGAAGACAATTTGAAAGTATTAAAGCAGCATTTAAGTACCATCTGCTAGGATATAGCATATTTCTTATGATACATATTCATGACTGTAAAAATTACAACTATTTTCTTCAGGAGAGGAATTAATTAAAGGCATAAAAAGGCATACTAATATGGGGTAAAGGGTTAAGGAAATAGAGTTATAACAAAGCCTGACAAGATATTTCGATGAAGGAAAGTGTTTATGCAAAACTATTACCAAGTAACGCTTCAAGAAACAATTAATTTCTAACGAATTACAACCTAATATTGATACTATTTCAAGACCTGAGTATTGGCAAGCTCCAGTCTTACCAATACCCCCAGTCTATCCATATAACTTATAATGCTGAATTAACAAATGGCCTAGCTCACCCATTTTCTGACATTGACCAGCCAATAGCTTCCAAGGAATCTGGCATCCATATTGACAAGCATGACAAACAGTGTAGACCTAGATCAGAGGGCTCCTTAAGGAGCCCTCTGATCTGGGTCTACACTGTTTGCAAAGGGTGTTAAAGTTCTGTTCCAGCACATTCAGGGTTTAGATGGGTAATAATTCACTAGCCAATCCCAGATCTCATGTGATTACTATTTTGACAGCGAGTCTGAATGCTACTTTATCTTGTTCAATTTGGCTCAATAAGGAAACATGATTCTCCATTTCCTAAACTATCTAAACTACAAATAATGTCTTTAACCCATTACCCCATAGCCTACATGTTTCCAGTATTTAAGATAGGTGACCACTTAAAACAGGTTGAAAGTAAAGCCAAATGCACCTTAAGGTGCATTTGGCTTTACTTTCAGCCTGCTTTAAGCTACCATGCATTTGCCAGAATATAGAAAATATTTCTTATGTTGCATATTTATGATTGTATGAATTGGAACTATTATCTTTAATGGAGGAATAAATCAGAGGCGTCAAAAGGCGTATTTATGGGGTAATGGGTTAAATACAGTACACACCTGCTATTGAAAGTAAAGCAGAATGTGCATGTCTAACTGATAAGGATACATATGCATGTCACAAGGGGCCGATGTCAGTTTGGGTAACTTTAAGGTCACTGATTAGAATTAAGGTTAATTATAATATTGTAGAGAAGGAAGAGTATACTTCCAAATTAAAGCAGATGACAATTAACCCATTACCCCCATTATAGTTCATTTCTTGATTTGAAGATCGATGACCACTTAAAGCAGGCTGACCACTTAAAGCATTCTGCTTTACTATCAGCCTACTTAAAGCTACCATCTATTAGAAAATATAAAAAATATCTTATTATAAATATTCATAATTGTATAAATTTGAACTATTTTCTTAAGTGGAGGAATAAATTAGAGGCGTAAAAAGGTGTATTTATTGGGTAATGGCTTAAGCAACATTTGTCATTTATTCAGTCATTTAACCCTTTACCGTATAGCCTTTTTCTAGTCTTGAAGGCAGATGACCACTTAAAGTAGGTTGAAAGTAAAGCAGAATGCAACTTTAGGTGCATTCTGCTTTACTCTCAGCCTGTTTTAAAGCTACCATCTGCTAGAAAACAGAAAATATTTTCTTGATTCATGTATAAAATGGAACTATTTTGACCATTGGAGGAATAATTAGAGGCATGAAAAATGCATATTTATGGATTAATGGATTTAATGGTTGAAAACTGGGCAAAAATGGATTAAAACAGAGCTCCAGCTAAGGGGAGTATTTCAAAAACTTAAATCTTTATTTCTGCATTAACTCTTTGAACCCTAGTCCCGCATATAGGCGTGCTTTTCAAACAGTGTACATGTGAATAGTACACATGTCCTATGCAAACAGTGAAGACCCAGATCAGAGGGCTCCGAAAGGAGCCCTCTGATCAGGGTCTTCACTGTTTGTCACAATGCCAAACATTGACAAAAAAAAACCTTAAAAGTCAGAAATGGACTTGTCTAAAATGGAAACTGGCATTGTCCATTTAAAGTTTCAGGGAGGAAAGAGTTAAACCTTATTGTGTCACTACTCATTAGCATTGTCTCGAAGTCACACCATAGGATTTGTTGCTGAAATGAATGAGAAAATGTTTGATTTGTTCAGTTTACTCCCTTTTATCTGGAGCCCTGTTAAAAGGTTGAAGACCCAGCAAAAACAGGTTCATGGCATTAGTTACAGGGAAGTCATCAATAGCTGTTCCTCAATAAATCATTCCCAGGTTTGGTCAATATTTGCCAGAAATCGTGAAGAGTTCTCACAACAACCAATCCCAGTTAAAAACCAGTCTGTCTCAAACTGCTGACTCAAACAAACTAATTTAGGAGTCCAGATAAGATAAGGAATAAAACGTATAATTCCAGAATCTTTGAGAGGACTCGGTGGCCAAGTCGTTAAGAGTCGCTGTGACTGACAATCACTTAGCTCCTCAATGCTGTGGGTTCGAATCCCAGTCCAGGCACTTTGGATTTTTCATGTGGGGAAGCCTTCCAGCTGGTATATTAAATGTGGTAGGTCGCTGGTTCTACCCATTTAGTGATTTAAATCACTGACTTGCGCCTGCAAAATGGCTAATCTTTTAGTAGGACAAATCCAACATGTTCTCCATTTCTGCACCAAACACTATAGAGTGACTACTCATTATAGAGGGGATAATCTAATGAGTAGTCAAATCATAGACTTTGATGCAGATATTAATTTATAAATTAAGATTTTAAAATATAGGAACTCCCCTCAACCTTACATGTCTTACATTTACTCTTAAGTCTCGCAAACATATAAGTCAAAACAGAATCTTACTTAAATGGAAACAGTTACTGTCTTTTTATGCTACTACATGTATGTGGCAAATGAGGTTATCAATAGGGAAATAACCCAATGTTTACTCACAGTATGAATATAAAAATTTGAACCGAACTATAAGGCAATAATTTGCCAATAATGTAGAAACTAGAAATACAATGAATGCTCAGTAATTTTATCATCTGCAATAATTATTGTCTGCATACGTGATTATTCTTGATTAAATTAGAATTTCATTTTTTAGAAAAACACCACACCCAAATCAGAGTGTTACACTGTTTGGATCCTTAGATGAGATGCCGCGTCGCGATCCAAACTGTTTGCATGCTTTCACTGCTAGCTCAGAGCTTAACCCATTTCATGTGGGATACACTTTTAGGTGTATCTTTAGGCAAACAGTTTTGATCTCAGATCAGGCCCCACATTGTGGGGCCTGATCTGAGATCAAAACTGTTTGCAGCAAGTTCAGTATTCTACCAGAAACTGTTAAAATCTTTTGCAAATATTTGAGTTATACCCGCATGCAGACGACATTTTAAAATGGCCGCCAAATATTACCCAGCATACAATGGGTTGAGCACCCACTTGTTAATTGTGAAACCTTTTTGTTTCTCTATCATTATAATCCACATTCTGCATATAACAGTAAATCCCTCCTGTGATGACAACTCCCAATATCAAATTATGTTAAAGACAAGTTACAGCTTAAAGCAGTATGAGAGTGATCCAGAAAGAATTTTCTCTTGTACTTTCATCTTGTGATTTAAACAGCAATCTGTCCTTAACAATAAGAACTGATGTTAGTTTGACTGGTGGAATAAGAAGGTTTTTCTGTATATGTAATTCACTTTGTCCTTCATAAATATTCAAGCAGTCATTAATTTTTCATCCGCCAGTGTTAACAATATTGAACTACCGTTAAGTCATGCCCATCTATACAGTATAGAATTTACAGTCAAACTTGTGTACAGCTGTCATCTGAAGATAAATTTGCAGTCTTGTAAATATTTGCAAGATTTGAAAAAGGCAATTGCCATAGGGTTCTATAAACTATTTTCTTCAGAGGAGGAATAAATAAGAGGCGTAAAAAGGCGTAATTACGGGGTAATGGATTAACACAAAGCTCAAACTTCATGAGCTCAGAATAGATTTTTTAAAAAAATATTCTTTTTTAACTTTATAACTAAGCCTGGGCCAGGGAAAACCAGCCCAGAACAAACCAATCAAACTCAAGCTAGCTTACTAAGAGCGCTTCTTTTAAATAGAATGTTATTTTCTGTTTTGTTTTGACATGTAAAAGTAATGTTTATTCAGAAAAGTATGGATCTCCAGATCAGGAAGTTTCTGTGTTATGTGTACTAAATGGGTCGGGCGTCCCAAGGATATATAAAGGTGATAGAATAATGCAGAATAGAAGCAATGCAGAAAGCACCTATAAACTTTTTGTATGATCTTAATCATGTACATGCATGTACATGTACTAAGCAGATCAAGATATTTCTGATAGTGAGAGCACTGTAAACAGGGTTTACCTTAATTTGAAATAAAAAAAAAATAAAGAAAAACAAACTATGCAGACCCTTACCAGATGGTCCCCTAAAATAATTAAAAGAGCCCTCTGATCACAGTCTACATTGTTTGCAATTTTATATAATATCATATTGGTTTCATGCATTTAATGGTTAAAGAGTTATAGATATAATGATATATAGGTATTGGCCAGATGAGCTTCACATAACTCTTCTTCGTACTAAACAGCAATCATCTCCATTGATTTTTCCAACTTAGAATTCCAAGTTCTACCACATGGATTTCCAATATGACCGAGCCTCCAGTGCCAGGAGTTCAGTAACCAGGGCTCCAGATAAGAGGTAGTTATTTCAACTAATCCAACATTTTCTCACTCTTTTTAGCACCAAATCCTATGTTGTTACTACTCATTAGAGACGATTCTGATGAGAAGTGACACCATAGGGTTTAATTCAGAAATAAAGATTGTAGTTTTTGAAAAACTACCCTTATCTGGTGCTCTGAGTAACTGTATATCATGAGGTAATTTCTGCTTGAACTTTGCAGGGCTCCAGATAAGAGGGAGTAAGCTGCACAAATCCAACATTTACCTCTTCCGTTTCAGCACCAAATCCTATGGTGTTACTACTCATTAGAATCGTCTCAAAGAGACGATTCTAATGAATAGCGACACCATAGGGTTTAATGCAGAAATAAAGATTTTAGTTTTTGAAATACTAAAATACTCCCATTATGGAGCCATGGTTTTGTCTAACAAGGTGGTCTTGTGTTATCTCTTTTTGGCAACTTGGCCTTTCGGTTCCTCATGGTGAATTTAGCCAGCAACAACTTTAAAGCGACTCGCAACCAGATGGTGCATTAAAAATAGTAATTTGTAAATATGTGTAAAGAATTAGTTTAGGATAAGAAATTCTGTTTAAAAAAATGTATTTCAATAAAAAAAAAATACTGGTCTCTGGTGGGATTCGAACCCGGGGCCCGGCATTGGCGGACAGAAGGCAAAATAGGGGAAACCGCTTAGACCAATGGACCACGGAACTATCCGTTTATCTCGGATCGATTTAACGTATTTCAATGTGTAGCGATCGAAAGTGCATACAACTTCGTCATTCGGCTCGGGTTTATGTCTGAGCCCGTGTAGAGAAGCAACAACAACAACTATACCGTCTACTAGTCAGTATAGAAAAACGATGGAATATATCTAAAAATCTAAGATTCGGTGACGTTTCTTGAAACTTTTTTTGGACTGATCATATTTTTTTAATGTCAGAAGCCAAATAATGCCACAAATTTGCTTTTATTTGAGTATTTTATTTTATTTTGACAAGTACACCATCCGGTTGCGAGTCCCTTTAAGCTATTATCTGCTAGGGTATAGAAAATATTTTTATGATATATATCCCTGACTGTGTAAAATATTCTTCAGTGGAGGAATAAGATAAAGATGTAAAATGGTGTATTGATGGGGGAAAGGGTTAAGGTAGCCTTGACTGTACTTTACATGGCAAAGACAAATTAATGAGACTGACCGATATAATGATGGGCTGTAAAGTGGTCTACTCCTTCTCATCTAAAAGAAGTAACTTACACTTCCTGCATGCATTATTCATAGGTACAAGTACACAGGAAGATGAGAGTACAATGATTGTCTGACCGCTATGACTCTAACTGTAAATAGGAAGTGTGTTCTTCAAATGTCAGGGTTGCCATAATTTGGTTTTGAAAAATCCTCAGACTTTCAAATATTCTATTTTTCATGCGGGATTACTTAAAGCAGGTTGAAAGTAAAGCAGAATGCGCCTTAAGGCGCATTCTGCTTTACTTTCAATCAGCTTTAAGCTACATCCAATCTTCTATGATAAAAATCTCAAGATTTCGGAAAAATGCAGAGAAATAGCCGTCCTGAAATGTATACAACTTTTATGATGAATGAATTGCTCAGATCATACTAGATTACCAATACCGAGCTTAGAGAACCAAACAAACAATTGTTTCATTTTGTTGTTCTCTAAGCTCAATACCATAGAGACTGTCGCTTAGATTCCTCCTTTATGTCAAGTTATTTGTTTCATTTGGGTGTTATGTTAACAGTAAAACCATGATTCAATTATTGCCCAAAAGGATGCTTTACTGTTTCAAGTTTGAGACAGCAAGCTTATAAATAAGGCAAAGATGGCTCCTTTCACAGGCAAAAAAATACCATCAAACATGTATGAGGACTTCATACAAGCCCATATAATGATCTTAAGTATGGGGAAAGGCATTTACCTGAGCAAACAGTGAAGACCTTGATCAGACTGCTCCATCAGGAGCAGTCTGATCAAGGTCTATACTGTTTGCTATTCAGTTTGCATCTTTTGGACAAATTACTGTGTCATAAAAGCAATTTGTTCAACTTTTAAGAAAAACAGAAGTTAATACACGCCTTAAGGTTTTTACAGTAATTCCTGAGTGCTGGAACCTGATAAATTCATCTTTACAAAAGTGTGGACCGAGATCAGAATGCACCTGAAATTAATCCTAGGATCTGGGTCTGCACTGTCTTGAATAATTTGGGGAAAATCTTGCAAGTCAATGTAAATCCGTCATTTATCAGAGAAGGGATGAGTTCATTTGAAAGTACAGCATGGTAAGTAAAGTACACTGTGTATGGTGGAGTAGACGTTATTCTTTCATGTTTGACCCATTACCCCATAAATACACCTTTTTACGCCTTTTATTTATTCCTCCACTGCAGAAAATAGTTTCAATTTATACAGTTAAGAATATGTACCATGAGAAATATTTTCTTTATCCTAGCAGATATAAGCTTAAAGCAGGCTGAAAGTAAAGCAGAATGCGCCTTAAGGCGCATTCTGCTTTACTTTCAACCTGCTTTAAGTGATCACATATCTTCAAAACTAGAAACGGGCTATTGGGTAATGGGTTAAATGCATACGAAACACATTACCTGTACAATAAATGTAGACATGGACAACCTTTTGACAATTCTGACTATCATCGTTTGGATCTGAGTGGAAACAGTTTTGGGCCTGATTAGATGCCAGGTTACCCGGCGTCTGATCTGGCTCCAGACTGTTTTGCAATGGAAACAGTAGTTTAAGCATAAATGCATTTATTGGGAAAGAATAACATTTTCTCCGCTGTATCCGATGATACTCCTTAACATGCTGAACCTAATAACACTTGTAAGAAAACGCTTGGCGTGGATGTGTCAGGCGAGTGAATTATGTGAGAAATGATTCATACATCGTTATGCAGTTAAACCTCTCTCATTTTCACCGCTAAAACGATTGTATAAAAGACAGGTGACAGCTTAAAGCAAGGTGATGGCAAAATAGAAAGCTCCTAAAGGAGCTTTTTATTTTACGTTCACCTCACTTTAAGCAGTCATTCTGTCCTAAACACATAATTATAATTTAGTGGTCGTAATAGAGAGATTTTACTGTAATTATACTGTCATGAGTGTGTGACAGTTCAGTACAGAACTAGTTGAATTATGTAATGGCTTCATGATCAAGTGGTTATTCACGAATTGTAAGTTTGATAGTTTGAGCGCAAGCTCAGTACCACTAACATTTATAATGACTCAATGTCAATTGACTCTGATTGTTTCAACCCTTAATTCATTCCATAAAAACATCTTTTTATACAACTTATTTATCCACTGAAGAAAATATTTCTCATTTATACAGTTATAAACATGTATGATAAGAAATATTTTCTATATTCTAGTAGATGATAGCTTAAAGCATGCTGAAAGACAAGCAGAATATACTGTCTACCTGCTTTAACCCATTACCCCATAGCCTGTTTCTAGTTTTGAAGACAGGTGACCACTTAAAGCAGGCTGAAAGTAAAGCAGAATGTGCCTTTAGGCACATTCTGCTTTCAACGTTCAGCCTGCTTTAAGCTATTATCTGCTAGAATATAGAAAAAATATTTCTTATTTCCTTATGATTCTTATTTGTAACAGTATAAATTGAAACTATTTTCTTCAGTAGAGGAATATATTAAAGGCGTAAAAAGGCGTATTTTATGGGGAAATGGGTTAAGTGGTTACCTTTATTCAAAACTAGAAACAGGCTATGGGGTATTGGGTTAAACTCAGAATAATATACTATAATATACTATGAACTCACAGGCTCCTATAGCACAGAGACTTAGGGAATCCTATACTTTGTAGTTGTTCTGGGGCTTAATTGTCAAAGGAAATTAATTATGTTTCTGTTTATTTGACTGAGATAATAATGTCCCCTGGTCTACCAAGCAAGTTAGTGGTTTTGATTTCATGAGCTACTTTGCAACAAATAAGATTAGTTGAAATCATCTTCCTGAAAGCATCATCATCTCATCTCATCATCTCTCATCATTCATCTGCACTATATATGACCTATTTTGTGTTGCAGTGCCATTAAACCCAACTCATCCATATCATCCATTTTCATGCAGCAAGGTTACAGCAAATGTGCACCACTGGTAAGAAATTAGTGCTTAGTATACTTCAGTATTGGTTACAGGGGTCCAATTTTCACCTTGGATTGAAAGGTCTTAATTATTGCCCCAAAGTATGTTGCTGCAAGTATCAAATTTGTCAAAGAGTATCTAGGTACTATTAGTTTTGAGGAAACTTTTTAAAACTTAAACACACGTTTCGAAACTTCAGAAACACAGAGGCTGAGGTTAAGGTTGAAGGTCAAAGTATTAGTCAATCAGTCTGAGTGCCAACGAAACAAGTGAGATACTTAGAAAAAACACAGGTAAATCTATCCCCTCTGAATGATGTAAGAAAAATATTTTTCTAGCTGATGGTTACACTTTAACCCATTACCCCATAAATATGCCATTTTACGCTTTTAATTTATTCCTTAATTTACTGAAGAAATTGGTTCCACTTTATACAGTCAATAATTTGTTTCATAAGATATATTTTCTATATTCTAGAAGATGATAGCTTAAAGCAGGCTGAAAGTAAAGCAGAATGTGCCTTAAGGCACATTCTGCTTTACTTTCAACCTGCTTTAATTGGGCATATGTTTTCAAAACTAGAAACAGACTATGGTGTAATGTGACAATGTGTTAAAGCAGGCATTCTCACGGCTTAACTTTCAACCTGCTTTTATTCAAGTCAGGGCCTATCTTATACTAAAAGCAGGCTATGGAGTAAAGGGTTAAACACATTGATGTTTAACCCTTAGCACGCCAAATGAATTGTCATCTGCTATATTTCTCGTCTGCTTCAAGTTTCAAAGTGCTTCAAAGTTGCTCAAAATTGCTGAAAATGTTGTCCGAGTGTCAAACAGCTTGGATCCTGATGAGACGCCGAGTTACTCGGCGTCTCATCCGGATCCAAGCTGTTTGCATATGGAGCTATAGTCATGAGTGGCAGGCTAAGGGTTAATGAAGAAATTCTTGCTGACCAAAAGTATAACTGTATTCTCACAAATATTGAATGTCAGCAAACCTTACAGACATGATCCTTGAGGGATTGCTTTATCTCTAACAACAGCCATTTATATGTTAATTTATAGTCACAAATGCTTCCTCATAAGCTAGAAACTAAAGCTTAAAAGCTTTCATGCTGTTTTATTCATTAAATTTCCTTCCCACTTTGCCAACAAAATGCTTCCGTGAAGTTCAACTATTATTACCACATCCATTAGCATTAAATGTTGATCTGAACTTATAGTTGGCAAAACAAGTGTTGATCAGCACAGGATAAACTGGTGCTAGCTTCCATTGAAGTGCCATGCCTTATAATATAATTTATTAGAACATACATGTACATGAACAAGTTCAACTTTATGCAATATAAATTTATTATATATTTTCTTTATCATTGCAGATAATAGCTTACAGCAGGCTGAAAGTAAAACAGAATGTGCCTTAGCTCTCTTAGCCCTAGTCACGCAATTATATGCATCATTTGCAAACAACATACATGTGAGGTGTACAATTGTCCTATGTAAACGGTGTAGACTCTGATCAGAGGGCTCCTGGTTTAAAGAAACTGTCTGATCACTACACTATTTGTCATTTTGGTATATATTGTAACAATCAACCCTAAAAGGTAAACAAGAGGACCTTGAAGGCCCTGATATTGCTCACCTGTTGATAGCTTTTCTTTCGAGTTTCACCTATTTGAATTTGTAGTATAGCATGTAAACAATTTTGGAATACAACCTATTCTAGAATAGTAGAGTACATCAAGAGCAGATAACAAGAGCCTAAACAACTTTTTCTAGCATTTCAAAGTATACAAAGGGCAGATAACTAACTCTTGCCACAATGATCATATTTCAACAATAATTGCAATCCTTTGAGAACTTATAGATAATTACATTGTGTGCAAGTATAATCAAAATCCATTGAAAACTGTATTTGCTAGAGTGAAGAAACTGTTAGATATATGACATTTTCTTCAAGATGATTCTAATTAGTAACACCATAGGATTTGGTGCTGTATTGAGTGAGAAAATGTTGGATTTGTTCAGTTTACTGACCCTCTTATCTCACCAAGAGCCCTGCATGGGGCCCGTTTTATAAAGCTTGGTACAACAAAAACTGTCGTAAGTCAAAACCTTAAAATACTTTTAATTTCTGATATCTCTATCTAATCATGTCTTGTGACATCTGTTTGGAATAGTCTTTTCAAGACAATTCCAAAAAGATGTCTCAATACAGGATTAGATGGAGAAATAATAACGGTAAATAATTTGGACTTTTATAATCTGACTTAAATACGACAACATTTGTCGTACAAAAGTTTAACCCATTACCCCATAGCAAGTTTCTAGTTTTGAAGATATGTGACCACTTAAAGCAGGTTGAAAGTAAAGCAGAATGTGCCTTACTGCTTTACTTTCAGCCTGATTTAAGCTATTATCTGTAAGAATATAGAAAATATTATTTACGATTTTTATTTGTGACAGTATAAATTGGAACTATTATCTTCAGTAGAGGAATTAATTAAAGGCGTTAAAAGGCGTATTTATTGGGTAATATGTTAATGAAATGGGACCCTGATATGGAAGAGTGGAATTGAACTCCAGCATTGTAAGGGTTTACCAATAACAGTCTACTTGATACCTGACAGTCCATTTCCAGTTTGAAAGATGTGAAACTATCACAGAGCTGATTGGCACCATGCATTATTTAGAAGCCATACATTTGTAGTACAGTCGAAACTCGATACTACAAACTCGCTTAAATCGATCTAACCAGTATTTCGTAAGTTAAATTTTTATGAGTCGATCTCGTTTAAGTCGAACATACCCGTATTTCAAAGTTAAAACGTGGCTAAGCCACGTTTTAACTTTGAAATATGGATATGTTCGAACCAACTCGAGTTCGTAGAATCGAGTTTTCACTGTATTAATGTAAGTCTGCAGTGGAATCAAGTCCCTCCATAACAACGGCTCTTATTACTTCTTTATTTCAAAGTCAAGATATAAGGCTGCTTAAAGCAGAATGAAAGTAAAACATGATGTTCCTTTAGGAGCTTTCTGTTTTACAACTATCCTGTTTTAAGATATTAACTGTCCTGAAAATCATCAAGAAGCTTAATGGTTTTCAATGGCTATATCATTGAACTTTTAACGGTTTAAAAAACCTGAAGATGAATTAACACTCACAATAATGCTAACTTTCAAATTGACTCTGAAATTATAGTTTTATAATACTTGGACTCTCGAAAGCTGTATCCCCCAAAATATCTAAAAATATGGCCAGCAGTGCAGACCCACTTTAGAGGAATCTTTCATGGGGCCTCTGAAATTGGTCTTTATTTCTTTGAAAAGAAAATGTTGGATTTGTTCAGTTTATTCCCTCTAATACATTTTGTATCTAGAGCCTTGAGTGACCCTCAATATTCAAACTGTTTGACAATTATCCTATTTGAAAAGGATTTTTAAAAATTCTAAATCAAGAACAGCTCTCAAAGTGACAATTTTAATAATTAAGTAGTGACACCATAGGGTTAAATGCTGAAACACTCCACTTAGCTGGAGCTCTGAATTATTATATAGTACAGTAGAACATGTTTATCAATCAACACCATGAGTTTGTTCTGCCATGCTGCTGTCTGTAAAACACTTTGCAAACTTTTATCTAACAATGTTCTGCTAGGTCAAATTTCTTAACAATGAACATCCAATAGAAAATGTCATCTACTGAAATAAATGTCATCTGCTTAAGTTTCAAAACTAGCACAGTTGTCTTTATCTTTACAAAAACAGGATCTGAGTTAGATAATTTATACAGATTTATTCCTCTGCTGAAGAAAATAGTTCCAATTCAATCAGTCATGAATATATTATATGGAATATTTTCTATATTCTAGCACATAACAGCTTAAAGCAGGCTGATAGTAAAGCAGATTGCGCCTTAAGGCGCATTAATTCTGCTTTACTTTCAACCTGCTGTAAGTAGTCACATATTTTCAAAACTAGAAACAGGCTATGGGGTAGAGAGTTAAACAAGAGAATAGTGTCTTGGAAACATATTGATCTTGTCATTGACCTTCTATCACAATTGTAATTATGCTGCTTCATTGATTTATCAATATTGACAATGATTAAATAATTAGGCTATTACAGTGTGTAGCCCTATAGTGTCTTCCTACAGATAATGCATGTGCAAAACAATCCAGTTCAGGCTTCAGCATGACACTTTCTTCAACCTTTGGAATATAGGAGCAAAGGAGCTTAATTAAGCTAGTGCTTGGCCAGATAAACTGTCATCGAACACACAACTCTATGAATAAGGGAATCACATGTACATTCAAACTCACACTAACACTTATACCCAATGAAACATGGTGAAAAAGTTGTGACTTGACTGGGATTCGAACCAAGGACCTCGGGCTCTGGCTTACCATGCCAACGCTCTAACCACTGAGCTACTATGTCACCTAGTAAATCCATTCAACAATTTCACAATAATCTCTACCCAACTACTCCAAACTGACCAATTATACTGAAATTACTGATACACCTTTGTGACATATTAGACAGCACTTGTCACAAAATTAGCATGCTGTTACAGTGGTTCATCATGGGTAAAGCTTTGGGTCTTTTGAATTGTTTGTTTGAAAATGTACAGAAGTAACAGGTTCACTTTTAGAAATTAACTCTTTCGATCCTGCCAGAAACTTTAAATGGACAATTCTGGTTTCCATTTTAGTCTAGTCCATTACTGGGTTGTTTTTGCCTATGTTTGACATTATGACAAACAGTGAAGACCCTGATCAGAGGGCTCCTTTTGGAGCCCTCTGATCTGGGTCTTCACTGTTTGCACAGGACAAGTGTACTATTCACATGTATGTACACTGTTTGAAAAGGGACTAGGGTTCAAAGGGTTAAGTAAGTAGACAAGAGTTTCAGCAAAATTATATCCATTCTGCTGAGTATATATTCACCAAAACAAACCAACATAACTACAAAAAAAAATCAAATTTTCTTTCAAATATAGAACAATACTCAGTTAGTTATCTTAAGCAACCAATCAATATAGGAGAATCTATGCTGGTAGCCTTAAGTTTTTGGCAAAATGTAGAATTAAAATAATGCAGAAAGCTCCTATAGGAGCTTTCTGCATTATTTTAATCCTACATTAAGCAGTCAGCTATCTTGAGAGATCTCAGCGCTAGTTTACTAAAAAGTTGATTTATACAAGATTGTCTGTACTTGGCTCAGTCAAGCTTAACACATAACTCATACAAGCCATTCCAAACAATGGTAAAACAGAGTATCAAGTGTTATCGCACTGTCTCATACAGCCCATTCATAATGCCAAGTTTAGAGTTACGGTAGCTCTTTCTTTCTTATACAATATACACTGACCATTTATTCTAATCTGTAAGTTTAATGATGATGACTCTAGTATTGGGACAGATATACTTTGTAGTATTGGGACAGAAAGACATCAGCAAATAGTATAGAACCTGATCAGACTGCTCCCTCAGGAGCATTCAGGGTCTTTACTGCTTGCCATTCAGGTTGCTTTTTTTGTACAAATAAAATGAATTAGTTAATTGTTTAACCCATTCCTCCATAAATACGCCTTTTTAAGCCTACAATTTATTCCTCCACATTGAGAAAACAGTTCCAATTTATACAGTTATGATAATATGTATGATAAGAAATATTTTCTATATTCTGCTTCACTTTCAGTCTACTTTAAGCTAAAGTAAAGCACAATGTGCCTTAATAGCTTAAAGCAGGTACTCTTAAGAAAAGGTTTCAATCTAATTTTGTTTTCAGTAGGTGATCTTTAACAAAATGAATGTGGAGGAAAAAAGTGTTCTGTTTAAAGCTTTGATTTCATCCTGATTTAGAAACCACCTGACTGACCAAATATCTGCGTATCAGCTTTGGTATTGGTTGACATACATAAAGTCACTGTAAAGTTCATCAATCATCTATTAGAGTGTAACACTTCTGTAACAGTAAGCACTGATATTTTGTAATGGTTTATTTATATCTTTACCCTTTCCATCACGGCTTAATGTTTTCAATCAATCTGTTAGAAAAATTTTTACAAATTTGAAAATTCTGCAAAATGTCTAACCCCAATGTCTAATCTAGACTGATTCTAGTTTTGAAAATAGGTGACCTCTTAAAGCAGGCTGAATGTAAAGCAGAATGCATGTTAAGGTGCACTCTGCTTTACGTTTAGCCTGCTTTAAGCTACCATTTACTAGGATATATATTTCTTAGATACATATTTATGACTGTATAAAGTGCCAGGAACTATTTTCTTCATCAGAGGAATAACTGCCTTTTTGCATGCTGGGTAATTTTTTTCGTCTGCAACAATAATTGTTGTCTGCTATTGTTCCAAAAATATATTTTCTAAATTTCTTTTCCAAACATGGTCAGAATGGCAAACAGTTTGGATCCTGATGAGACACGCCGTGTTATGCGGCTTCTCATCTGGATCAAATTGTTTGCAAAGGTAATCACTGTAGCAGATATATCTGCCACTCAGCGTGCAAAGAGTTTATATGGGGTATTGGGTTATAAGAATTGTGAGTCTTATGGATACTATAACCACATGTAACACTGACCGAATATCTGCATATCAATTTCGTTATTTGTTGACATAGCTACCTCATAGTTTATCAACAATCTTTCTATTAGTGTGTAACTCATATATAAGCATCATTGTTAATAAAGATATGAGATAACACACTCTTGATTAGCTGATAACAACATTCTTTTACTGATCTATTTTTGACAGCAAGTGGGCTTCAGCATTGTAAAATGTCAAGTGATCGGCCTCTTATGAAGTTCAGTTACATATTTTTGCCATTCTGAAAACCTTCTTGTTTTTGACAAACAAAACATGTCTCAAATTGCCGCTAATTATTAATGAAAATGAAAAATATTCAGACAAGCATACAATCATGTGTCTTTATAATAGTGATGCCTGATAATGCATAATGGGTGGATGGAATAACATATGGACATGCAGACAGACAAAAGGTACTCCTAATGGTTCACCCAGAGCTTTGCTCAGGTGAGCTTAAAAAGGAGAGGGAACAGCAAGGACAGGGGCAGTTTATAATTCTGTAATACAGTGTAATACAATGTTGGTGAACTTACTGAGTGTGTCGGTTTCATCAATGATTTCAGACTGAATGATTTCCTCAATCACATCCTCCAAGGTCACAACGCCGAGTGTCTCATAGTATGGATCTCCATCGCCCTCATTGTTCACTCTCCGAACTATTGCCATGTGAGAATGACCTGAAACAAACAATACAATAAACTATAGTGAGAGACCACACCCAGTGTCTCATAGTATGGATCTCCATCTCCCTCACTGTTCACTGTCCGAACTATTGCCATGTGAGAATGACCTGAAACAAACAATACAATAAACTATAGTAAGAGACCACACCCAGTGTCTCATAGTATGGATCTCCATCTCCCTCACTGTTCATTCTCCGAACTATTGCCATGTGCGAATGACCTGAAACAAACAATACAATAAACTCAATTAATGAGAGACATACAGTGGAGAATACATAATTCTTTATCGTTTAAACAGAAACGAAATGCAAACGCAAAACACTAAAATGTAGAAAAGGGCAACTTTTTGACAATTCTGACTTTTTATTTTTATCTGAGTGGCAAACAGTTTGGAGCCAGATCAGACGCCGGGTTACCCGGCGTCTGATCCGGCTCCAAACTGTTTGCACTCGAAATAATAGTTTTAGCGTAAACGCGTTTATTGGGAAAGAATAACGCTTTCTCCACTGTAATTGTAGCGTGTTTATAGTTCGTTGTTTAGGTTAGCAGGTTGTGCCCCGTGTGCAGCATGCAAAGTAGAGTATAGAGAAAACGTTTTATTTCCAAATAACCGTGTTAAGCTTAAACTATTAATATTCATTGCAAACAGTTTGGAGCCAGATCAGGTTCCAAAATGTTTGCCACTCAGTTCAAAACTGGTGGTCTGAATTGTCAAAATGTTGTCAATTTCTATATTTCATGAATATGCACCATAAGAAATATTTTCTACACCTTAGTAGATGGTAGCTTAAATCAGCTTGAAAGTAAAGCAGAATGCACTATAAGGTGGTCTACTTTCAACCTGCTCTAAGTGGCCATTATTCAAAACTAGAAACAGGTCATGGAGTAAAGGGTTAAGCAACTACTGAAACAAAGATTCACTAATTATCATAAGGAAATGTGACTGCTAAATGCAGGACAAGAATACAAGAGCTTTATAGTAAACCCATTACCCGATAGCCTGTTTCTAGTTTTGAAGACATGTGACCACTTAAAACAGGTTGAAGGTAAAGCAGAATGCGCCTTAAGGCACATTCTGCTTTACTTTCAGCCTGTTTTAAGCTACTATCTTCTTATCATACTTATAATTCATGTCTATATAAATTAGAACTATTTTCACCAGTGGGGCAATGAATTAGAGGCATAAAAAGGAGTATTTATGGGGTAATGGGTTAATAAAAACAGTTTTGTCCAGCATTACAACCGAACCTGCATTTAGAAATTGCCATAACTCTTTTATAATGCAGTCTATTTTTTGTTTTGCCTAAAAAGCAGTTTGACTTCAGAATAAATTCATGCATGCAGGGAAAAAATTAATGCAAACTTGGCAACTTATTTTTGTTTGTGTGCATCAGGGCTCCAGATAAGTAGAATTTTTCAAAAACTTAAATCTATATTTCTGCATTAAATCCTATGGTGTCACTACTCATTAGAATCGTCTCTTTAAGACGATTCTAATGAGTAGTAATACCATAGGAGTTGGTGCTGTTATGAGTGAGAAAATATTGAATTTGTTCAGAAAACTCTTTCTTATCTGGAGCCCTGTGCACTGTTTTTGAAGGTTACGTCATGCCTCCTAGGCTGGCATGCTTCAGCTGTTCAATAGGAAATCAATAGAAGAGAGCGAGAGAAGTTTGTATACAGTAAACATTTAGCCTCACACTGGCCTGTATGTGCATGCATACCAACTGACCTTGGACAGTAAAAACCAGTTGATTAACCCATTACTCCATAGCCTGTTGCTAGTTTTGAAGATAGGTGACCACTTAAAGCAGGTTGAAAGTAAAGCAGAATGTGCCTCAAGGCACATTCTGCTTTACTTACAGCCTGCTTTAAGCTATTATCTGCTAGATTAAAGAAAATATTTCTTAATTATGATTCTTATTTGTAACAGTATTGATTGGAACTATTTTCTTCAGTGGATGAATAAATCAAAGGCGTAAAAAGGCGTATTGATGGGGTAATGGGTTAATATGTTTCCCCCTCTCTACTCATAGGTGTTTATACTACAAATTGCAAAATGACAAATAGTGCAGATCCAGATCAGAGAGATCCTGTAGGAGCCCTCTGATCTGGGTCTACTTGTAGAATCCCTCTGATCTGGGTCTACAGGGTTTGCTTAGGAAAAGTGTACTCGTCAGGTTGACTTTTTGTATAATATAGACATGCATTACTTCCCAGCGGGCAAAATGCCAGTTAGCCTATTTCCAAATAGCTGGTTTCTAGTTTTGAAAGAGCTAGGTGACCACTTTCAGCAGTTTGAAAGTAAAGCTGAATTTACCAAGGCAGGTGCCTTCTTTTTTTTTCAACTTGCGTTAAGCTATCATCTGCTAGCATATTTGAAAACATTTCTTCTGGTACATATTCAATGTCCTAACAAAACCTTATGTCACTAATATGACTTCTTATTATAAAGGATTTTAATGATTAAATGTCACATCACAGGATTTGGTGGTGATTTAAGGGGCAGGGCTCCACTTCATTACTATCAATGATTCATCTTGAAGAGACGCTTCAAATGGGTAGTAACTAACACCATAGGGTTTATTGCAAAAATAAAGATTTTAGTTTTTGAAATACTCAGGACTGTTATCTGGAGCTCTGTGTTAGTATTTCAAAGACTCATCTTATCCAGAGCTCTGACAATTAGGTAATAACTCTGAAAAAAAGTGTGTATGAGAAATTTATTGTGGCTCTGAAATTCAAAATTTACGGGATATAAACATGTCATAAAGGAATTGCACTCATGTTTATTCATTACATAGTTATGAATGTACACATTTTTATAGCAGTGTTGTACACACATTGTAAAAACAACTTTTATCTTAAGCAGCTGAATCGTGATTATATATGTGAAAAGAGAGCTTTTAGATCCAGATGAGATGCCAAATAATGCGAAATCTCATCTGGAAAAACCAGGATCCAAATTGTTTGATGCTGATCTGACTCTGTGTCTTTGGAACGATTCTAATGAGTAGTCACACCATAGGATTTGGTGCTGAATGAGTGAGAAAATGTTAGATTTGTTCAGTTTACTCCTACTTATGATATCTGGAGTCCTGAAGAATAAATGAAAAGTTATTTCTTTTGAGGAAAGTGCATGTTACCCAATAATCTGTAAATTTAAGTAAAGTAATCTATTTGCTGTTATACGAGTAACATATAATAGTGTCACCCCTAAAAAGAGAGCACTTAGGTTTGAAAAATTCACCAGAAACCTCTTAATTTGACAACAATGTAGACTTAATGGTTAACCGACATAAACATTGATGCTGGATAGACACCAATAGCTGGTTTTATTCTTCGAAAAACAGATGAGCTAAAAATAGATTGAGGTAATGGGTTAAACTAAAAACATTATTACTTATCAATTTCCACCCTTTGTAAATCAAACCCGCACTAGTTTAGATAGTCTGAAAAATATCAATAACCATTCTGTAACTAGTGCTGGTAGCTGACCTGAGCCAGTAATATCAGAAAAAAACCAGTGAGCCAGACACAACCTCCTGCTCCTTCAATGGTTGCTTACTGTAACCCATTACCCCATAGACACGCCTTTTTACCCCTTTAATTTATTACTCCACTAAGGAAAATAGTTCCAATGTGTACAGTTATGAATATGTATGATACAAACTATTTTCTATATTCTAGCAGGTGGAAGCTAAAAACAGACATTCTGCTTTACTTTCAACCTGCTTTAAGTGGTCACCTTTTTTCAAAACTAGAATCAGTCTATGGGGTTAGACACTGCAATATCCAGATCATTAATGTTTAACCAACTACTCCATTGATATGCCTTTAAAACCCTTTAATTCATTCCTCCACTGAAGAAAATTGTTCCACTTTATTACAGTACTTAATGAATATATGACCCATTTATATAATGAATGTTTTCTATATCCTACTCCTAGCAGATAATAGTATAAAGCAGACTGAAACTTCAAAGTTAAGCAGAATGTGCCTTAAGGTATATTCTGCTTTTACTTTCAATCTGCTTGATAACAACTAAGCAAGTGGTCATTTGTCTGCAAAACTAGAAACAGGCAATGCATGGGTAATGGGTTAAAATTATCAATGCAACATCATATGAATGATTGGCCAGCAAATTGTAGTTTACTCTTTCCTCCCTAAAGCTTGAAATGGACAATTCCAGTTTCCATTTATGATTTTAGTCTAGTCCATTTCTGACTTTTAAGGGTTGTTTTTGTCAATCTTTGGCATTATGACAAACAGTGAAGACCCTGATCAGAGGGCTCCTTTCGGAGCACTCTGATCTGGGTCTTCATTGTTTGCATAGGACAAGTGTACTATTCACATGTACACTGTTTGAAAAGACGCCTATATGCGGGACTAAGGTTCAAAGGGTTAATATTACTACAAGCCTGCGTACATCTACTAGACTATGCATTAATCAGCTCATGTAGGTCAACAATCAGAGGGGCTGAGGGCTGTATATCACTGTCCTACTACAGTTATAAAATTGTGTCAAGACCAGTCAAACAATAACACCGTTCCTCCACTCAAAATTCTCAAATGAAAACTCAAGTTTGGTGTTAAAGACAGCTTACATGGCTCAAAGCAGGGTGAAAGTAAAACAGAAAGCTCCTTTCGGAGCTTTCTGCTTTACTTTCATTCTGCTTGAAGTAACCACTTACTTTTAAAACAACAGTATATAAACACATCTGTTTTTAAGTGTTCATAATATTGAGGTATTACTGCTGTCTATATAACTAAATGTGAGATAATAAACTGGTTTTACAAGATAGGTAGAGAAAAAGGTCAAGCTCACAAACTTGGATTTCTAATTACTTATAATTATCGTAATATCTGTTGGATAACTTGGAATCAGAAAGATCCTAAACTTGGAAATCGACAATAAAGTGTTTAAGTCAATAGTAAGAGAAATTTATATACTTACGTTTGTATATATCATATTGAAAGCAGTATAAATCTATGCCCACTGGTAAAAATTGAGACAGGATGAAGGTTTATCTATGACAGGTGGCCAGTATTAATAAACCCATGTACATGTAGATTATTATTACACATGTACACATGACAATCATCTCTTCACCTTTTCCTTCTTTCATACCAATCGACCTATAGATACTTTATAGAAAACTTTACAAGCATTTTAAAATGCAATGCGCCTTAAGGCGCATCCCGCTTTACTTTCAACCTGCTTTAAGTAATTGCGCTTGAA
Source organism: Gari tellinella (assembly GCA_922989275.2). Classification (NCBI taxonomy): domain Eukaryota; kingdom Metazoa; phylum Mollusca; class Bivalvia; order Cardiida; family Psammobiidae; genus Gari; species Gari tellinella. The sequence continues at coordinate 58,448,858 of OV277866.1, forward strand.
AAATAGAAAAATATGGAGATCTTAGAATTTTTCATGCTTTTTTATTATAATAATATAATATGGGTGCAAAAGCTCTTTAGCTTTCTGCTTTATTTCCAGCCTACACTGCTTAACCCTTTACCCCTTAACTATTACCAGTTTTGAAGATAGGTGACCACATATTTAAAGCAGGTTGAAAATAGAGCAGAATGCACCTTAACTTAAGGCACATTCTGCTTTACTTTCAGCCTGCTTTAAGCTTCTATCTGAAATAAGCTTCTATCTGATAGTGCCCTAAGGCATGTTCTCCTAAAGTTACTTTCAACCAACTTTTACTTGGCTATACATGATGTATATGGATAAGCTAGGAGTAAAGAGATAAACATTTGACCACATGATCAGACTCCTGAGTTACTCATGATATTGATCTGATCTTAATCCAAACTGACATGTTGACTGGATGACATGGTCATGAATGGTATTATGTTTAGCAATAAACCTCAAACCTGATACCTCCCCCACCCACCCCCTAGAAGTTGATTACAGTATTGAAGACAGACGATTGCTTAAAGCACATTGAATGTAAAGCAGAATGCTTCATAATACATTAGCTAAAATCTATATAATTACTTAATTTAGGACATGGGAAATATTTCTTACATGTATGGGACATAATCATAACTGTATAAATAATAACTATTTCCTTCAGTGGAGGAGTAACTGTAATACAAGAGTACAGAGGTGTGTAGAGTGTGTAAATACTAAATGCTATAGGTAAAACACTTCAACCTGTCTGAAAAACCACTCCCCATTGAAAAATTCATTCCATTAAGTAAAAAGAAAAGATACATTTTTTAAGCAGACAGCTTTAACCCATTACCCCCTGAATACGCCTTTTTACGCCTCTAATTTATTCTTCCGCTACAAAAAATAGATACATTTTATACAATCATGAATGTGATCCATAAGAAATAGTTTCTATATTCTAGCAGATGATAACATAAAGCAGGTTGAAAGTAAAGCAGAAGGTGCCTTCAGGCACATTCTGCTTTACTTTCAACCTGCTTTATGTGATCACCTATCTCCAAGTTAGTAGAAACAGGCTGTGGGGTAAAGGGTTAAACTTAAAGTAGGATCAGGGTTAATGTATTTGCCCTTAAACTTGTACCAGCATAAACACGGTACTAGGCAATTAGTAGTCAGACTGTGTTACGTCACCAGACTGACAGTCCCAGCCCTGGAGCAGAATGGTTCTCTGTTACAACACCATTAATCTTCCTCCCATCTCCAACAAACACATCAAAAACCTGTTTTAAGCTTCAATCAATAATTTGAAGTGTAAACTGTGTTAAATATAAAAGTGGCTGATTAATGTATGACAAAATAAATTTAAGAGCTTTCTACATTATGTTTGTCAAGTTTTAAAACTGCCACCTCTGAATAGCACATGCATGTATAATGTACCTTCCCTTTTAATTTGATTATAAAAAATATGCTATTTTCCCCCCCCTTAAAAACAGCCCTATCACCATGCATACAGCATTCTGCTTTAAGTATTTAACGAAAGTGTAGTACAACACTCCCTCTCTACAACGGTCCTCCAAACAACAACTCCCTCCTTACAACAACCCTTGCTGCAGTTCCCTCAATAGGACACTTATGTCTAACCCTTTAACTGCTGCAATATTGTCTGCTTAAACTTGTTGTCTGCTTTTCTCCTCAAAGTTACATATAAGTGGACATGTTGATAGAAGAATTATGATGAAGAGTGTCAAACAGCTTGTATCCAGATCAGATGCAGCATTAATTTACACTGCGTCTGATCTGGATTCAAGCTGTTTGCAAATGTAAGCCAAGTCTTAATTTTCCCTCCTTATAATTACTACTTTCGAACAATGCACACTATCTGTGTCTCCCAATGGGTGTCGTTGTAGAGAGGGAGCACTGTACAAAGTAATTTGGCTGCATAGTATAATACTATTATATATCATATATACTATAATATATAAATGTATACCATGTAAATGATGTATATTCAATAAGCAAATGGATATGCCACTGCTGTATGGTGATTGTTAAGACTCTTTTCCTTAATTAATACTGACAGAAGCAGACACCTGAAAGCTTCCAAGACAATTACAAAGGTCATTCAGTGGTTAGAGAATAGAACACATGCCAGTCAATTACTCCAGGCCACGACAAGCTAAATCCCAGGCTTCGTTGTGAAGAAAATACAGTCTACATACGTTACAGTCAACATTGTGTTGCCCATGCAATTACTCAAAACTATGAATTTAGCTGTCTTTAACCCATTATCCTAGTTTCTAGTATTGAAGATAGATGACCATTTAAAGCAGGTTGAAAGCAAAGCAGAATGCGCTTTAAAGCTTGCCTGAAGCTACATATACAATCTGCTAGGATATAGAAGCTTTTTCTTCTGGAACATATTCATGACTGTAACAAATGAAACTATTTTCTTCAGAAGAGAAATAAATTGAAGGCATAAAAAGGTGTATGTATAGGGTAATGGCACTGATGGGTTAATTAAGTTATAAATGTTTAGTGCAGGTGGAAGCTGGATTAAAGTAAAACTGAAGGCTACTTTAGGAACTTCTGCTTTACCTATAATATGAATATAATATCATATTTTAAATGGGTGTTAAACTCATTTGACTGCTTTCAAACATTTTTTTTTACATTATTGATTTATTCCTTAAGCACTTTTCTTCACAGTAGCTTTTTCACACCTTCACCAATACTTCATAGAATCCCACTTTGTCCTTATTAAAATTATGTATTGAAAATGTTAATTTGAAAGTAAAGAAGAGGGTGACCTGAAATACCGAAAACACCATGTTTTCGCAAAAACACCATGAAATCACGAAAACACCTTAGATAAAAGGTTTTAGTTACTGATAATATATTCAAAATTGTATATATTTGAATTTATTAGTTTATAATGATTTAATAATCCCCTTTAATCAGTGATAATTTTAGAAATCAGATGAATGAGTCCTCGGGATGCACATTCTGTAAAACAATGAGTCCTTGCGACAAACATCGAGTCCTTGAGGTGAAAATAACCCAATATCCCACAACTAAATATTTCTAGTTTAGAAAACAGGTGACCACTAAAAGCAGGTTGAAAGTAAAGCAGAATGTGCCTTAAGGCACATTCTGCTTTACTTTCAACCTGCTTTAAGCTACTATTTGTTTATGAGTAATAGGTGAATAAAGGCCAGAAAAGCTATGGGTCCAAAGGACTCACCACTTTTTAAATAATGAGTCCCTGGCAAAGTTAATGAGTATAGGACTCGGGATGCACAGGTAAAATTATCACTGTTTAATGATAACAAAATCCTTTTTATTGACCAAATTTGGTGACGGTATGGAATATATTGGTCCATAATTTCATACGAAAACACCATAAAAAGTATGTTTTAAATAATAACATATGTACTAATATTGCACTCAAAGAAGTATACATTGATTAATAACTATATTGTGAAATAATAATCAACATTAAGGCCCAAAAAGGTGCCTTTGTCGGTTAACAATTGGTGACGGTATGGAAATTGTCGGTCCGTAATATTCTACAAAAGCACCACGAAAACACTATAGAAAAAATGTTTTGCATACTAATAAACATTCTTTCTGTGGTGTTTTTGTATGATATTATTTTCAATGTATCATAATACGAACATGTTGGACACCAAACATTTTGAGATGTAACAGAAATTCCTTGAAAACGAATTCTGGGTCATGTCTTTGCGTGCGATATTAGTCTCATAAAACAGGCTTTTTATGGTGTTTTGGGGGTGTTTTCGTATGATTTTATGGACCAACATTTTCCATACTGTCGCCAAATTTGGTCAATAAAAAAACATTTTTACCGCCCCCAAACCATTTCCTCCCTGGACTTTTCGCGCCCAAACCGTTTCCACCTTGGTCATTTCGTCCCCAATATAAAATATGCACCTAAAGTATATAAGACAAGTGTTAAAAAAACCAGTATATTTATATGTTATTTTGATCGGACGTTGGTTAGATGGAAGTTTGATGTTAGAAAGTACTTTACGACAGGACCCGTTTTGTATTAAACATACTTCGAAGCTTAAGTGAATCTATAAGTCATTATTTTGCTACCATTTATTTCCTCTCACAGAAACACCAGCTGTACCATGATTTCACTGCAAACATGAAACAATATAAAAATTAAAAAACTAAATATAAATTAATAAAAAGACAGCATTATATCAAAATAAATTGAATTTCAAACAGACATTACATGTAGACTTAATTAATGAATTCAACCCACCTTGTCTGAAGTCCTGAAGCATTTGATCCAATTTGTGGTCATCAAAGACAAAAATAAGATGATGCTGGTAGAATTTACACACAGTTTTTAACTGTGTACTATCATCAGGATCAATCAAAGCCAAATCTTTGATATTCAGTAAAGCTACAATATTGCTTTTATCTCCCTCGTAAACAGGAATACGACTGTACCCCCTCTTCATTATCTCTGACATGGTCTCAAAATTTAAAATATCATTATACTCAAGCATAAAAACATCTTCAATACGGGTCATTATATCCAACACTGTTTTCTTCGTCAATGATAGAGCTCCTGAAATAATATTCACTTCATCCTCATCCAGTGCGCTGAAGTCTTTAGTAACTCTAATCAGCTCTTGCAGTTTTTCTCTATTATAAACCTGTCCTATCTCTTCACCTAAAATCTTATCCAGTAGTAAGCTTATAGGAAAGGAGACTGGGAATGTAAGAATCATAAATAGATACGTAACATATCTTGTTTTAGCTCCAACTGCCAAGCCATGCCTTGAACATAAGGCTTGTGGAACAATTTCTCCAAAAATCACAATAAACACGGTGGCACCAATGACAGCTACAAGACCATTTGAGACATTATCAAGCAAAATTGTCAAGCTGTTGTTGACCAATACATTTCCAAGAAGAAGTGTGCATAAAAGAAAGTTACCCCTTTTTCTAAGAGGCGATATAACTTTTGCATATTTTTTCTCATTTGGAGAGCCACATCTTTCAATGATTTTCAGTTCTGTTTTGTCAAGGGCCATAAGTCCAAGATTTAATCCACTGAACAAGCCTGATAGACACAGGAGACATACTATTAAAGCTATCTGAAAGTACATAGGCAAAAAAGTTGCACTTGTGTTGATCACTGAGAATCGTATTAAGGGATCTTGACCTTGGTGTATCCATGATATGTCGTCGCCAAATTCTTCCCTAACACAAATGTGGTAGTATTTCCCTGCACCAGTTTCTGATTTCACATTGACTATGCATTCACCACGCGTATCATTCGCTACAGACTTAACTTTATATATCTTGGTAAGTTGTCCAAAATCCTCGCAGTTTTCACCCTTCGCCGCGCCTCTCAACGTGAAAGCTATCTCCGTTCCTGTTGTGAAGTTGCTCCCAACTAAAACAAGTTTTAAATCACTGTCTGTTGATAGAATAAGCGAACCCGATGGATCTCTTCGAACTTCTGATTCATGCAGAAGTAGTACATCTACTCCTGCTGGTTTGATATTCTTACAATAACACGATAAACAACAAAGTGTCAGTGAAAACAGAATACTCCAGACATCAGCGGCCATTGCTTATTGAAGCGTGTATGTTACTAATACGTGAGAATTACACTGACATGTGAATTATAGTCAAAGCGCTCAAAGCCAAAACGCCCCAAAGTCAGAACGCCCCCATTTTGATCAAAACGCCCCCTTTTTTTCCGAACAGCTAGTTACAGGTGAAGAAAGACTTCATACACCCTTTGAGGGCTTTATGTTTTAGGCATTATCAATTAATTATCTAAATTTAATAAAAAAAGATTTCTTTAACATTCAATTAAAGATATCTTAAAATATGCCCAGAAATTTAAGAACATATTTAATTCAATGATATTTATCATTAATTCAGTTGTCACCAAGACAGAGTGCAAGACAGCCCATAATAACTACGTCCACGACCTAGTGACAGAGGACCATTCAAAGAAGCTCTTCAGCTTTGTCAACACCCCTGAAAAGAGATGGCATCATCTATGTCACCTATGTCACCTATGTTGACCCTTCCCCCCCCCCCCCCCCCTCGGTATTCACACAGAAAGGAGACTCACCACTGCCAGACCTTGGAGAATCACCATATCCCGATGCCCCTCCCATCCATGTGACTGTAAACGGTGTCCGCAAGCTTCTCCAGGGACTAAATCCAAACAAGGCCACAGGACCCGACTGCATCTCGTCCCGTTTTCTTAAAGAAATGGCCAATCCACTGGCCCCTGTCCTCTCGCTTATCTTCCAGGCTTCACTAGACCAAGGCACAATCCCGGACGACTGGAAATCAGCCAATGTTACACCGATTTTCAAAAAGGGAGACAAGAGCAAGTCGTCTAACTACAGGCCCATATCACTTACATCTGTCACATGCAAGCTATACTTGAGCATGTTATACACAGCAACCTGATGAATTTCCTCGAACATCACCAAATCTTAAGTAAGGTTCAACACGGTTTCAGAAAGCGCCATTCATGTGAGACCCAACTCATCACCACAATTAACAACCTCGTTTCCGGCCTCGACAAGTCCCAGCAAATTGACGCAGTCCTTTTAGATTTTTCAAAAGCTTTCGACAAGGTTCCCCGCAAGAGACTGCTTTATAAGCTTCACCATTATGGCGTCCGCAACAACATGCTCAAGTGGATTGAGAGCTTCCTCAGCCACAGAACCCAACAGGTCATGCTCGATGGTATCTCATCTCATCCAGCGCCAGTCACATCCGGTGTTCCTCAAGGTACAGTCTTAGGCCCTCTCTTATTCCTGGCCTACATCAACGACCTTCCTGTCTGTTTCAGCTCAACCTGTGGTCTATTCGCAGACGATTCCCTGCTATACCGGAATATCACCTCTCAGGCCGACGCAGACCTCATACAGGAAGATCTTAACAAGCTCCAGGAATGGGAGAGGGACTGGATGATGGATTTTAACGCAAACAAGTGTGAGGTACTTCGAATCTCCAACAAGCGTAGAAACATCGAGGCATCTTACACCATTCATGGACAGACTCTGCTGATGACCAAGAAGGCCAAGTACCTTGGAGCAGTTCTCACTCCGAACATGACCTGGAACGCCCATGTTGACATGACAACTCAAAAGGCCAACAATACCATTGCCTTCCTCCGAAGAAACCTTGGATCCTGCCCACGATCGACCAAAGAAGCCAGCTATAATGCCCTTGTCCGTCCACAGGTGGAATACGCCTCCACTGTATGGGACCCCAGCACCAAGGCCCTGGTCAACCGAGTCGAGATGGTCCAACGCCGTGCTGCCAGATACGTCAGTGGGAATTACCACAGAACAAGCAGCGTTGGAGCCATGCTCGACTCCCTTGGCTGGGATAGTCTTCAACAAAGAAGAATGAAAGCCAAGGCGGCGATGATGTACCAGATTGTCCACGGACACATCGCCATCTGTGTACCTTCAACCCTCCACCCTCAAGGAGCATCGACAAGAGGTCACATCCTTCTGTTCATCTCCCAGTTCTGCCGGACCCAGACAATGAAGACGTCATTCTTCCCCACTACGGCAACCCTGTGGAACAAAATGCCAGAGAGCTTAGTAGCGGCCCCAGCCTGGAGACCTTCAAGGTTGGGATCTCGGCAGCCTTACAGTAAATCATCTCATTCAGTTTTATCATCTTTTAACCTTGGACCCTCCGTCACACATTGTACATACCATTAACATATTTTGGTGCGAGTATGCTGCAGATTGCGGCCCTGCACGACATGAAGAAGAAGAAGAAGAAGAAGAAGAAGAAATATTTAATTGAATTGTAGATATATGAAATTCAAGCAGATTATCCACACTTTATTTGAATATGTCTTTTATTCATTTGAATTGAAGATATCTATAACTCAATTTGATATATCATTATTTAATTGAACTGAACGTACGATATGAATAAAAAATTAATTGAATTAAAGGCATATTTAATTTTTCAAACAGAATTCTACACCTTTAATCAATTGAAAATATCTTAGATTCATTTAAAGATAAATTTGTTTCCTCAAATAGACACATCTGCAATTTATTTGAAGATTTTAAATAATTGAATTGAATATATCTTCAACTCAATTCAATTATTGAATATACATTGTATCCTCAATTGAATTGAAAAAATATATTTAACTGAATCATATATAACTTTACTTCTACCGGGACATTTACCTACATCTTTCATTTATTGCAATATATCTTTGAAGACACATTCAACCCCAACGACGAGTAAAACACTATGTACCCGTGACAAGTACACATGGCATGTGCAAACAGTGAATGCCCAGATCAGAACATTCTGATCAGGTTCCACACTGTTTGTCATTTTGCAAATACATGTATACTCAACAAAAAGTTAATAAATTCTCAGAAATTCATCGAACCAAAACAAAACCGAAACAAATCAGTATCCACTGTTTATCTTTTTTATAAGATACAATCATTCCATCGCTTGAAAAAGTTTCAGTTAGTTTGATATCACTTATATATCCTTGCTGTAGCACTGCGTCAAGTAACCTAAGGGAGTAAGGGTGAAAGTCGTTTCACAAAATTAGTGTCTACAGAGTAATCCCTCTCTTTTTTTTCTTTTTTCCCTCTTTTTACGCAAAGCACACGAATAGGCTGTGAGTTTTTATAACGTGAAATTCAGTTCTTTTGAATGTATCATGACCTTAACGTAGGTCCATTCTCCCGATTGTCATGCATGGAAGATGAGAATGTTCAAACAAGAGCACACGTGCAAGTGTCAACGCTCGTCTGTTTTATGAAGATCAGTGAAAAAATGTAGTAAAATTAGGTGTAAGGTCAAGGTCATTTGGTAAAATGTTTTGATATGCTTGGTTAGGACGTGTCACGTTGAAGTTGAATATGCATACTGAAAATGAGGAGAAGGACCGAATCTAATGTCGTGAGATCTTGTGGCGCAACCCCATTTCTCTGTATATATTAAAATAAAATATGTTTAAACTAAACTACCAAAAATGAAGGTTGTTGATGAAAAAATGAAGACATTATGACCAACGTTCAGATTTTGGACGATGGCGACAATAACGATAATGACACCGGAGTGACGACACTAGCTCGTATTGTTTCTTTGAAAAACAGACTAGTTAAAATCTCTGCAAGAACGAAATTGTCCCCGGTCAGTGGCAAATAATGACTCGCACCGGCATGCTCCGAATAATTGAGACGACATTGGTGTTCTGACAGAACTCTTGTTAACTGTTTTCAAAGGTCGGCTGGAAAGCGTTGATACTTTTGCACAATATATAGATATTAGTTAGCAGTTTGCGTGCCATTCAAATTGTCAACCCTAGAAACAGAATATCACCCGAAGGCTTCGTCTCGGGTGACATTCTAGTTCTCGAGTTGACAATTTGAAAGGCACACAAACTGCCATCTGGTATTTATTTATTACACCATGGTTATCAACCCTGTATGTGGAATCGTCTCGTTCGTATCTTATAAACATGTTGTGAAAACCAATTTAGCACCGCCGTGCGCGTAACGCGGGAAACAACGTCGACGTCTACGACGTCACATTGTTTATACAATTACAAATAATAAGAAGAAACGTTAAGACAAGTAGATTAAAAACACAATCTCCATGTTGTTGTCTAGTTGGCAAATATTCTCCTCCAAAATTGTGACAAATCGTTTGGTTGCCATGTTTGGTGTCGTCTGATGACAGTAGTTTGAGTCAGAAAAGCCGAGACGCTTTCTTTTTTGTAAGGAGTGGACACATAGAGGATAATTGGTTTTTTTCACTATAAGATAGCAATTTAATCCATTGAGTGAACATCAGACGTTATATTTTCACGAGTGGCGAAGCCACGAGTGAAAATATAACAGTCTGATGTTCACTCAATGGATTAAATTCGATTTTATACTGAAAAAAATACAATTATTCTATTTATTTATGCTTTTAAGCCACTTTTTAAACGAAATTGTTCGACAATTGAGAAAGCACAAGTAAATGATTTACCCCGTTTTGAGCCCCAACACATTTTCGAAACAGTTTTCCCGTACGATGACGTCACTTATTTATTGATTTGACGTCATCCGAATTACTTCGTTGCTCCCGAGTTTGGATTCGTGCTCTTCCGGTGAGTAGTTCGCGACAAATCGGACTGCCGGAATTTAACGATAAGACACGATTGACTACGATTCTTGGGGAGCCCTACGGGGAAAATTCATAATAAAAGCGATTGGTGATAATCCACTGCAGTGGATTACCAAGTGATAATCCACTGCTTCTATCGTGGTAATCCACCGAAAAGCATAAATAAATGGAAGCAACTTGTACAAAAATTCTAAAAGCTGATCAATAGAGAATATTTGGTGACTATAGCTTTGAATGAGAAATGTTATCTGGCAAGGCGGATGAATATATCAGGTGAGCCGCAGGTGAGCCGCAGTGGAACCTGATATTTTCAGAAGCCGAGCCAGATAACATTTCTCATCAAAGCTAGTCACCAAATATTCTATTTATCCTTGTCAAAATAGTAAAATAAATAGAAAATGCTTTTTTTAAAGCTAGAATCATTTTTGGTCTAGATAAGATCCTCACTAAAGAACTATGTTACTCTAGGAAAGCGCGCTATTATATAGATGACGTCTGTGACGTCTCATCCTAGTTACGATGAAAAGAAATAAAAGAACCTTTAAAATCTAGTGTTTTTCACTCAGGAAATCTAAAAGGTGGACAATTATAGAAGTATCATAGCAAGCGATTGGTGGCGCGTACTCTATAACGCTTTGGTTGCATCGAATAGTTCGAATAAACGTCGTTACGCGTCGGATTCTGTTGAAAGAATTTTAGAATAGGCTACCTTTCTTACAGCGGGAAAAATAAGCGTCTCGGTGGGGAAAAGATGTTCCGGCTACAGGTCATGTGACCAACTGACATAATAACATCGGTCATGTGACCAACTAGCATAATAATATACAGTTATTAAACGGCCGAGGGCGAGCCGTCGTTGCTTATTGGCACAAGTTAGCCATAATGGCACGAGTGCCTTGGCCCGAGTGCCAATGTGGCTAACGAGTGCCAATAAGCAACGACGGCCCGCCCTCGGCCGTTTAATGACTTGTTTATTGTATACCTGGTTCAAAATCAACGAATACGTAGATTGTTTGAGTGTTAACATAAGCGCGGCCGTTATAGAAATCAAATGACGTCATCTTCAACGAACCTTGGCCATTTTGAACGTTACGTTGCTAACGTTTTCACGCTCATAGATTCTGTTGCCCCCGGGCCAATAACCGGATGCAGTCCAAATAACTTGTAATTGGACTGCATCCGGTTATTGGCCCGCTCAGCAAGGGCGTATTGCATTGTCATCATAGCAAAATCTGTTACTATTTATAGTAAGGTATACAATAAAGCAAAGTTTATCTGTCACCCCTTTATCCGTCAGGAAAATAGGCACGTGACAGGATAAAGAGTTACCTGCCCTTAAAGATTTTCTACGACATTCACATAGCGAAGAGAATACCATATAGAGTGGCAGCTTTTTATAGATGTTAAGACATGCAAAGTGTTTCATTTTGGTCTATGGGAAATGAAAGCGAGATGTAATAATATATAAATATTTGATGGCAGTTTGCGTGACATTCAAATTGTCAACCCGAGAAACAGCATGTCACCCCGAGGCGTAGCCGAGGGTGACATTCTTGTTTTCGAGGCTTGACAATTTGAATGTCACGCAAACTGACATCTAATATTTATTTTATTACACCGAGCTTATCAACCCTGACTTTGGAATCGTTTTATTCGTCTTTTATAAAATGTGTTTTGAATACCAATTTAACGCGGACATGTACATAACGCGGGAAATGACGTCGCCGTCTTACGACGTCACATTGTTTATAATTATATTACAAGAAACAAAGAAGAACGTTATGATAAGTAAATTGAAGAAACAGCGTCTTTACATTGTCTAGGTTGCAAATATCCTCTTCCGAAATGGTGGCAAATCGTTAAGGAATGGAAAAAGGGAAGCAACTTGTACAGAAAATGCCAAAAGTTGATTAGAAGTTACCACTTTTTAAAACGTTCCAATGTATCCAATAGCGAAAGTCATGTCAATGCTGACAGTACGTTTTCGGACGGAGTAAAAAAGTAATGTCCTTTAGAGTGACGTCACAAAAAGAATATCGTAAAGAGTGACAGTATATTTTAAATAGATGTAAAAGACATGCAAAATGTTAACTGTAGGTCTATGGGAATTTAACATTGTAACTCAGAGCGAGGTGTAATAAACACAAATGTCTGAGGCCAAATTAAAAAGTACCCTTGTTTTCTATTACATGCCCAAAAAAATTAGGGCCAGTAGGTCGGAAAATCTTCTTTTTCTTTTTTTTAATAACAACATAAAATAATACATTTAATTTTCTGATGGAGTATTTTATAAAATTTTATCACATAAACGTGCAAAATATAGAGGGCCGTAAAAATCGTATGGCCCACTGGGCATATATTTTATACTAATTTTCGAATCACCAAAATACTGTATTACTACGCCGACTTTAAATCAGTTAAGAAAATCTAGACAAAATAAGATCACCACTAGGGTTTTAAAACATTTCCAAGTGTCCTAAAAACATTATCCCGAGCAGTCCCGCAAACTCAGGCTGCAAATTAGGCTATGTAGAGCTCTGTTATAACAGTGACTCAGACAGTTTTTCAAATTTAGACGTTACAATGATAATGACGTCGTGTTGCTATAACGACGTTATTTGAAAACAAAACTTGACTCTAACTGTCAAATGATCAATTTAAGTCAGTTAGAACAGTTTTAAATTAAACATTAATTTAAAATTTGAGTATGGTATCGGAGAAGTCTTTTCGCAACACATTGATGTTGATTTAATTTATTTTAGCTTGGTAGGTGTTTTAACCTTCGGATGAATAAAACCGAATAACACCTATGACGATTCGTTTTCCATAGAGCCTAGGGCAAAAGTGAAAGTAAGACTGTTCGGATTTTCGTGTCATTTAATGTTTATGTGATAAATAGGATATCAAATTCGTGTTTTTTCAGTAATAAATTTATTGAACTCGTTGGATAACAATGATATGTTGCTCGCCAAGGCTCGCAAAATATCATTTTTATCCAACTCGTTCAATAAATTCATTACTGAAAAAACACTCATTCAATATCCTCTATATACTAGATCTAATGTATAAAATATTTCATTGTGCAGAGCCATAAATCACTCTTATAAATATCCATTAAAATTGTTTGTTCTTTTGGTAGGTCCCATTACCAAAATTACCGTAACATTCTAAACTGGTACCATTGTTCATCAATATCTGTGTACCAAACAGACAAGTAATGACATATATGATAGATGGAATTAATTAAGATTTGAAATGTGCTGTATGCATGTCAAATGTGTCAATGAAATATGTTGTCTGCATGTTGAACGTGTCGATGATTAATTAACTAGCATATCATATATATATATATATATATATAGAGAGAGAGATAGATAATGTGAACACACTACACAGTCAGACATACACATACTCGGTCAGATACGGCAGCGCGCCTAGCTGTAACAATGAAATGTACCAACAAGAATGAACCATCCACATCCCCAAAAAAGGATGCTTCAAGTTCATCTTATAAAGTACACCATTCATCACAACACTCCGAACCGGTACAGTATATTAGCATACATACAATTATAGCTTATATGCATGGTGCCCCTTTTAGGGTTTCAACCATAGCACATGCTACGAACATTCATTTGGATGAAAGCCGCTGGATCCATAGGATACAGAGTTAGACGATATAATATGTGATAAAGGGAGATAATTAACTAACTCAAACAGCATGCTTTCCATTCTGTAGGATCTTTGCAGATACAAGTTCACTGTACAAATTATATAGAGAGAGATAGATAATGTGAACACACTACACAGTCAGACATACACATACTCGGTCAGATACGGCAGCGCGCCTAGCTGTAACAATGAAATGTACCAACAAGAATGAACCATCCACATCCCCAAAAAAGGATGCTTCAAGTTCATCTTATAAAGTACACCATTCATCACAACACTCCGAACCGGTACAGTATATTAGCATACATACAATTATAGCTTATATGCATGGTGCCCCTTTTAGGGTTTCAACCATAGCACATGCTACGAACATTCATTTGGATGAAAGCCGCTGGATCCATAGGATACAGAGTTAGACGATATAATATGTGATAAAGGGAGATAATTAACTAACTCAAACAGCATGCTTTCCATTCTGTAGGATCTTTGCAGATACAAGTTCACTGTACAAATTATATAGAGAGAGATAGATAATGTGAACACACTACACAGTCAGACATACACATACTCGGTCAGATACGGCAGCGCGCCTAGCTGTAACAATGAAATGTACCAACAAGAATGAACCATCCACATCCCCAAAAAAGGATGCTTCAAGTTCATCTTATAAAGTACACCATTCATCACAACACTCCGAACCGGTACAGTATATTAGCATACATACAATTATAGCTTATATGCATGGTGCCCCTTTTAGGGTTTCAACCATAGCACATGCTACGAACATTCATTTGGATGAAAGCCGCTGGATCCATATATATATATATATATATATATATGCATGGAACGTACTTTGTGACAGATTTAGAGCAAATTCTATTTAGATATTTGCTTAATCTTATTTTACAATCACTTTTTAAACACTTAAACGTCTATAGATTATGTTTTTAGAACAATCAAGTGGAGAATAGCTTCTTTTTTACACACTCCGTAAAAACGAATGTCAACTTTGCCGCAAAAATTACTGACATTCGCTGATACATTTTCCGAAAAATAAAAAAAATGTTAAGGGTCGGAGGAAAAAATTAGGGTCGGTCGGGTTACTGGAAACACAGGTATTATTTTTTTATTTTGCCTGATGGAAACAAAAGCACCAGTTCAAGAACATGGCCCTCAACTATAAGGATGCGTATGCTGTTGCAACGGAAGCAAATGTAATGCTACTTATTACGATCAATTTCAAAACTTTTAAATTTCACACACAAAGTAAGATGGTGTGAAAAGTAAAAGTTAAAACTGTACAATGCCCTATTTATCAAATAGCCAGATGGTCTATATACCTTACTTATCGAATAGTCCGGTAACTATATTCTACGTTTCAAGTAGTCAGATGGTCTATATACATTTCATACGTACCCTACGTATCAAGTATATTTTGTTCCTATTTCAACCTCGATCGCTCATGTCACTTCTCACATGCCAATAATATTCACTTTAGGTAGCCGGAGACTTTCCTGTCTTGTCGTTGTTCTAGGGCTTAAAGTGACTCGCAACCGGATGGTGTACTTGTCAAAATAAAATAAAATACTCAAATAAAAGCAAATTTGTGGCATTATTTGGCTTCTGACATTAAAAAAATATGATCAGCCCAAAAGGAGTCTCAAGAATTGTCACCGAATCTTAGTTTATTTTAGATATTTTCCATCGTTTTTCTATAGCGTTAGCTAACGGTATAGTTGTCGTTGTTGCGTCTTTACACGGGCTCAGACATAAACCCGAGCCGAATATGTATAAATCAATCGCTACCAATGAAGTACGTTAATTCGCTACCATATAGATAGAGAGCCCCAGTAGCCGCGTGGTTGAGGCGTTTGCCTTTGTTTTCATGTTTGTCTCCGCATGGAGGGTCACGGGTTCGAATCCCAACAGAGCTTCTTCCTTTTTTTTTTAAATGCATTTTTTAACAGAATTTATTATCCCAAACTAAATCTTACCCATTTATATAAGCATTTGACATATATTTACAAATTACTATTTTTAATGCTAAATTCGGTTGCGAGCCTCTTTTACTGGCATAGGCAATATTACCCTCTGTCAAGAACTAAAATGAAGGTATGTCGGTGATATTTATCCCATGCTCTAATTCTCAACGGAGGAGATAAGCCGAAATCATCTTCTTGGAATCATCATCATTTCATCTCATCATTCATTGGCGCCATATGACATATTTTGTGTCGCAGTGCTATAAAACCCAACGCATCCATCCATAAGTTACTTTAAACTATTTAATGCAATCACTAGTACTGGTGCCATGATTTCACCGGTTAGATAGCGTAAATTATTAGAAGCTGCGTCTGTTATGACGACTAGACTTGGTCTACTACAGTGGAGAAAACGTTATTCTTTCCCAATAAACGCGTTTACGCTAAAACTATTATTTCTATTGCAAACAGTTTGGAGTCAGATCAGACGCCGGGTAACCCGGCGTCTGATCAGGCTCCAAACTGTTTGCCACCAAGATAAACATGAAATATCAGAATTGTCCAAAAGTTGTTCTTTTCTACGTTTTAGCGCTTTGCGTTTGCGTACGTTTGCGTTTAAGCGGGAAAGAATAACAGATTCTCCACTGTATGTTTGGCAATGTGATATGCTTTGGGTGTTTTGTTTTTATTTCATGGCACTGACAAGCTGTATTTAGAGACCATTTGTTACCAAGCGTGAATATTTTATAAGACATTACTGGATCTAGTTGGTTTGTCCCACCTAGTCCGGTCTAAAAAAAAAGAGTTGGGAAATAAACATGACACGCCTGTTGAATATTCTAGCAACGTATCAATGATGTGCTCACGTGAAGTCCGTCTAGTACTTCATTTTTGATGATCTGGTTGGAAAAAACCTTGAGTTCGAGTATATCAGGCTCCGAGGTTATAAAGCATTTTAGTTGAGTCTGAGTGTGTTCCCAAGCATTTGATTGGTCAGATTGGAGCCTAGGCTAAATGCTTTATAACCTCGGAGCCAGGGCATCACTAGAGAAAGTGAGATGGCTATGCCACACGCTCATGGTTTTACAATAATTTCCACGTCTGTTTAGAAACAAAGGTGTGTGTGTGTATGGGGGGGGGGGGGGGGTCTTGATTTTTTAAGACCAATATACAAGGGAGTTAACTGCTTCTAGTTTAACATTTTTTCTACAGAATTTATCCTTCTTTTGCTGGCATGTCGTAGGTAGCAGATGGTGAACTTTATAGTTACAGAGCCACTCATGTTTCTAATGACCACACCTCAGGACGACACCTTAAAGAGACTGAAAAAAACACATGGGGTACATTGTATTTGCAAAAATAAAAGAAAACACTTAGATAAACGCAAATGTGTGTCAGAATATTGTTTTCAGATGAAAGCTTTAGAAGCTTTTTGTTTTACTGTCACCTTGCTTTTAGCTGTTACCTGTTCTTTTTTACAACCAATTAGTAATCGTTTTAGTGGTCGTAATAAAGAAGTTTTACTATAGCCAGTTTGTAGATTGACTCAACGAGTAGATTGATCTTGGTCTACATGGGTTAAATGTTAATATATTGTTTTCAGATGAAACCTTTAGGAGCTTTTTGTTTTACTGTCACCTTTCTTTAAGCTGTAACTTGTTTGTTTTTCAACCAATAAGCATTCGTTTTAGTGGTGGTAGTAGAGAGGTTTTACTATAGTCAGTAGAATGACTTAACGAGTAGAATGATTTTGGTGAAATGGGTTAAAATGTCAGAATAGTGTTTTTGGTTGAAATAGATGAACCACTAATACTGTAAAACCTCTCTATTACGACCATGAAATTGTGTGAATTATTGAGTTTTTAAGACAAGTGACTGCTGAAAGTAAGACGACAGAAAAACAGACAGCTGCTTTAAAGGAAGTTTCTATTTTACTGTCACCTTGCTGTAAAGGTCTGTCTTTTTTTTACAATCAATTAGTCATTTTTTTCAGTAGTCGTGATATATAGGTTTTACTGTAGAAAGTTTGTAAATTGACTAATTGAAGCGAATGCTCTTGGTCTACATGTATAGTATAACCTCTCTATTACGACCACTAAAAAGAAGGCTAATTGTCTGTATAAAATACAAGTGACAGCTTAAAGCAAAGTGAAAGTGAAACAGAAAGCTCCTATAGGAGCTTTCTGTTTCACGTTCACATTGCTTTAAGCAGTCACCTGTCTTTAACGACTAATATTTGACACAATTTAGTGGTCGTAATAGAGAGGTTTCACTGTATATGGGTAACAGGGTCAGAGGATTGTTTTCGGACGAAACAGATCAGATACTTATACATGTACATTTAAACCTCTCTATTTCGACTGCTAATTTATGTAAATCACTAGGTGTTAACGACAGGTGACTGCTTAAAGCAACATGACAGTAAAACAGACAGCCCCCTAGGAGCTTTTTGTTTTACTGTCACATTGCACGAAGCTGTCACAAATCTTTTTTACAATCAGTACGCATTCGTTTTAGTGGCGATATATATATAGTTTTTAGTGAGCAAACAGTGTATACTCTGATCAGACGCCGCATAATGCGGCGTCTGATCAGAGTCTACACTGTTTGCCTATGTCCCATATATGTGATCTACGATAAAAATAGAGGTAACAGGAAACTGATATTTGGGTCGAGTTATCCTATAACGGTTCAAATAAAAAGTCGAAGTTTGTTAAATACGGAGGAGATAACCTATAGAAATAGTCGGGAGTAAGTTATTCCACTTCTTTAAACAAAAGCATGAATAAAAATGTCCCTAAAGTTTAAAAGTAACGGCTTAGTTTTACCGGTGTAAACGTAAATGTGATCAAGTTTTAACTGTTGTAACGGTGTCGAGATAAATTGACATTCTCTCGCAACTGCGGGTAGAAATCGAACGGTTAACCGGTTAACCGTTCGGAAGAATAAACGGTTAACCGGTTAGTCAAATGACCGATTATTGCCATCCCTAGTTTTTACTGTATTTTCTGTATTCGTTTGAACAAAAATACATTTAGTTATAACATAAAACATATATTTTACTTCATCAATACATGTATGTATGATACGTTTGTGGTCCGCTTTAATTAAAGTGATAACCAAAGAAATAATCTATGTTCCTCCGTTGTTAAACGGTATTTTACAACAGTTGGGAGTTGTTTTGGGCAGGAATTGACCACGAAGGCCTAAGTGGTCAATTTGTGCGCAGCACAACGACCCCTACTCCAAGGTTTTTACTAAATGTCGAAGATCTCTTTAAACTATACACATGTACCAATGTTGCCTTATTTAGCATGTAATGCCCGCCTGTACATTTGATTTACAGGTTTTAAATGGCGTTTGACGAGTTTACCATCATGTCACTGCGTGTACACCACGGTTACGGTTTCTTCCCTACCAACTAACGCATATTACGATCCCTTCTATAACTTCTTCTTATTCTCTACGAGAAATGACACTAGATCATTAGGGTGCTCTATGGTGCAGTGGCGCACAGCGTCGTCATAGGTACCCGTTGTGTAGCTGCAATAGGGACACCCAGGAGCTCTTAACCCCTTCACTGCCGTGATAATTTAAGAATAGGTAAAGCAACGGGGTTGGACCAGGTTTCAAATGAATACATAAAACATTCGATTGATGTTTTAATGCCATTTTATTACAAATTATTTAATAGGATATTCGATACTGGAATTTTGCCAGATTCATGGTTAGTTGGGAGTATTGTACCAATATATAAGAATAATAGTGATAACACTCAGCCTGAACATTATAGACCAATAACTTTACTGCGCTGCATTGGTAAACTATTTACGGCAATTTTAAACAATAGACTTACATCATATTTAGAAACAAATGAACTTTTGAACCAAAATCAAGCAGGATTTCGAAAATGTCATTCAACAATTGATAATGTCCTCATTCTCCAAATGCTGTGTGAATATTGTAAACATAAAAAGAAGACATTGTTTTAACGCTTTTGTTGATTTTAAAAAAGCACTTGACTCTGTTTGGCGTGCAGGCTTATGGTCAAAATTAATGAAGTGTAATGTCAATGGTAAACTTTTTAACATAATTAGAAACATGTATCTTGATATTAAGTCTTGTGTTGCAATAAATGGTCAGAAGTCAGACTTCTTCCAATGTAGCAGAGGATTAAGACAGGGTGTAAATCTCTCCCCTATACTGTTTTCATTATTCTTAAATGATTTAGAACAATTTATGTTCAATAACAATACCGGGGGTATAGCTATTGTAGAAAATAACTTAGATATATATCTTAAACTTATTGTCCTACTCTATGCTGACGATACTGTTATATTTGCTAATACAGAAGCTGAGCTGCAATCACTTTTAAATACTTTTTATGAATACTCTACTGCATGAGAACTGGATATTAACTTTGATAAAACAAAATTACCTGTGTTTGGAGACAAAAAAGGTAGAAATAGAAATACATGTATAACAGTAAATAAAAATGTTATAGAAGTTGTCGATAGCTTCAAATACCTAGGTGTACTCTTTTCAAAAAATAGACAATTTGCAGTGGCAAAAAAACATGTTGTTGAACAGGCAAGGAAGGCGATATTTAGTTTACATAGAAAACTGCGAAACCTAGATCTACCAATTGACTGTCAGCTTAAACTTTTTGATAACACAATTTTACCAATAATAACATACGGGTGCGAAGTTTGGGGTTTCGGTAATTTGGCAATAATAGAAAAAGTCCACACAGACTTTCTTAAACATATACTTCATGTTAAAAAAGGGACTCCTCATGTTATGCTTTACGGTGAGCTAGGTCGTTTCCCTGTCTCAGTTGCCACTAAAAAAAGAGTAATTGGATTTGGCACAATTTAATTTACAATGACCATTAATTATCATCCTCCTTATACAAAGTTGTACTTTCCGATTTAAATAATACTGACAACCAATATCATTGGCTGAATAATGTAAAATCCATTTTAGACGAGTGTGGTTTAAGTTATACGAGGTTAAACCAGCAGTAACATGGATCAAGAAAAATGTTACTTCACAATGTCGAACAGTCCTTACAGAATCAGTTTATTCAAAATTGGAATAGCGATGTTAACGAGTTACCGAAATGTTTAAATTATAGAACATATAAAACGGAACATAAACTGGAAAACTATTTTGATATACTGCCTAGGTTTTATATACAAGGATTTGTTAATTTTCGTATGTGTAACAATCACATGCCTATTGAAAAAGGTCGTTGGATAAATGTAGAACGTCAAAACCGAAAGTGCAATTTGTGTAATTTAAATGAACTTGGTGATGAGTTTCATTATCTTTTCAATTGTACTTTCTTCAGAAATGAAAGAAGGAAATATATTCCATGTCTGAATTCCAGAAATAAGAATACTTTAATTTTTGGCAAAATTATGTCAGAGAATGATGAAACAAAACTGATAAATATATCTAAATTCATTTAATAATTCTTAAACACTGCTGGTGCCCGCCTGGCGTAGAAAACACGATTTAGTTAATTGCAATATACGAATACATGTATATTGATTGTCTTTTTCAGTTCGTAGCTTGTGATATGTTAGTTTTTTATGCGCCTTTTTGACCTTTGGCATGCAATGAGTGATTTTGTGGTAACCTTTGCAAACAGTTTAGACCCAGATAAGACGCCGCGTAACTCGGTGTCTCATCAGAATCGAAACTGTTTGACATTTAGCTAGTAGTTCCTGCGATAATGTCTGACTAGCATGCTAAATGTTAATAAATAGGCCGTATTTCATTTCATTCCCACACAGCCTGGTTATTTTGTTTTGTTTATTGTGTTTTTGTACCTCATGTTACATATTGTACATGTACTGAGAGCAACACATAAACTGTAAACTGTGACGTCATCAATTTTAAACAACAGTCTTCTGCTTTTATTATAGTTATTGCTATTTTGACTGAAGTAATGTTGAAATGAGTGTCAAACAGTTTGGATCCTGATAAGACGCCGCGTAACGCGGCGTCTGATCAGAATCCAAATTGTTTGAAATAAATGTTGTGCGCGGGGTAAGGCAGTGAAGAGGTTAAACATAATACAGTAAAACCTCTCTATTTCGACCACTAAAATAACGCTAATTGCTTGTATAAAAGACAGGTGACAGCTTAAAGCAAGATGGCAGTAAATCAGAAAGCTCCTACAGGAGAATTCTGTTTTACTGTCACCTTGCTTTAACCATTTCCTCCCTGAAACCTCAAATGGACAATTCTATTTTTAAATTTAGTTCAGTCCATTTTTTACTTTTAAGGGAAGATTTTTACAGTATATGTAAAATGACAAACAGTGTAGACCCTGATCAGAGGGCTCCTTAATGTTTGCACAGGACAAGTGTACTCCTCACAGGTACACTGTTTGCAAATGACGCATATATGCGTGAGTAGGGTTCAAAGATTTAAACAGTCACATGTTTAACCCCTAATAATCAACACAATTTAGTGTTCGAAATAGAGGGGGTTTACTGTACATGTAATTTAACCCTTAGCCTTCCACTCACGACTATAGCTCCATATGCAAACAGCTTGGATCCGGATGAGACGCCGAGTAACTCGGCGTCTCATCCGGATCCAAGCTGTTTGACACTCGGAAAACATTTTCAGCAATTTTGAGCAACTTTGAAGCACTTTGAAACTTGAAGCAGACGAGAAATATAGCAGACGACAATTTATTTGGCGGGCTAAGGGTTAATCTCCCTGATCTACCGTTATAATTTATAAATACTTAAACAGCATTGTTCCAGCAATATATGGTAAGACGATTGTTAATCCAATACCTATGTCTTCTACATTAGATCCATGGGACCCTTTGTCTTATAGAGGGATCTCAGTTTATAAAGTTTATTGTAGAATAATAAATACGAGGTTGAATGACTGGGTAGAGAAAAATGATAACATAGTCGAGGAGCAAAATGGTTTTAGGTAAAACAGAAGTATTGTTGATCAAGTGTCCTCTTGATACAGTATTATTAAAACGCAGAAGAAACGTAAGCTTCAAACCTTTACAGCTGTTACTGACTTTCGCAATATGATTATATCAATAGAGATAAGCTTTGGGAGAGGCTGAGTGCTACACATATTTCAGGAAAACTTCTTCTAGCTATAAAAGCTTTGTAAAATTATGTGTCTTCGTGTGTTCTAGAATTAGATTGTCCTCTCATTCTCTTAGAATTCAAACTGGCAGATTTGAACAGAATAGATTGCTTCGTAACGAACGAATCTGTTTATTCTGCAATTATGGGGGTTTAGAAGATGAATTCCATTTCATATGCATCTGTCCTCGTTTTGTTGACTTGAGAGTGAAATATCTAAATAAATACTTTTTTCAAAGACCTTCAATGTTTAAATTTATTGAATTAATGAAATCAACAAATAAGCATGTTTTGTATAATTTAGTTATATATATAAGAGATGCTCTTAGATTAACCCTTTCCCAAATAGAAGCGACTATTAGCGTATTTAATGTATTCGTCCGCTGAAGAAAATAGTTCCAGTTTATACCCCCATGAACAATTACCGTAACAAATATTTTATATAGCCAGGTAGAAAGTATTTTAAAGCAGGCTGTAAGTAAAGCATAATGTGCCTTAAGGCACGTTCTGCTTTACTTTCAACCTGCTTTAAATGATCACCTGTATTCAAGTTGTAAATAGGTTATTGGGTAAAGGGTTAAGCCATTCTTTCAATGAAAATTAACTAATGTATTCATCCTCGTATTGCCACGTGATGTTACATGTTTGTGAATATTTATATGTGAACAAGATGATGCACTTTGTACAAATCTGAATAAAATTCGGTTCTGTTCTGTTTTGTTCTGTTAAAGTAAACAATCATAAAACTGGATGGTTCATTGTTAAATGTGGTATATTAATGCGTATATTTGAAATCGCTTGATATTGGTTTTAATATAGGAAATGACAAGATATGTATTTTGATGTATGCCGATGATATTGGGCCTGAGTCGGTACTGCGGCTGCATTTGACTGCGCCATATGTTAGCAGTGCTCAGTATTGTAGGCAAGATGGCTCAATGATCAGGGGAGTAAATGTACAGTCGGCTGAGCGGTCATTCGGACTGAAAGTAGACTTTAACTTGGTATATTATTATTGCATTGCTATCAGAAACAGAGAACGGTCTCCAGATTTTATTAAATACCTTGAACGAGTGTTGCAAAGTGAACGATATGAATATAAATTTCAGTAAAAGTAACATGTCCATTTTCGTACAGAGTCGACGGCAAGATCTGATTTCATTTTTAAATGTGGTGATAATATAATTGAATATTCAAGCAAATACAAATATCTTGGCTTAGTCTTTGATGAATATTTGAACATAAATATTACAGCTAAGATGGTTGCACAGAGTGCTAGTCGTACGTTTGGTCTTGTTATTGCAAATTGTAAAGTAGCCGGGTGTACCATATAATGTTTTTAGTAAGCTTTACGACTCCGTAGTGTGGCCAGTCATTGTATAATTTGATCAATCTCTGGTCATATTATGTATGTGTCTTTTTGAGTATAGCTCTTTTAAATTGCTATTCAAAATCAAAATTATCTTCTGTATGATATGTGACATGTTGTTTAGATGACGGAGAATTGCTTGATTCAAGGGAAATAACTCATTTGGCCTAAGCTTAGGACTAACTTATGTCCATATGGACCGGTTACTTATGCTTGTCCTAAATGAGTAGTGAAATAATATATATGTGATATTTGGATTCAGTTTAGTTAATGTGTAAAAAATCGTATTGAAAAGACACATACGATCTGTTTAATCTCAGGGCATATTATACAAGCGTTTTTTCAGTATAGTTCTTTCAGATTGCTATTCAATTTCAACTCTATCATATGTGTATGATAATTGATAAAGTTGCTTGCTTATAACACTAGTTAGAGTGGAAGTGTACAAAGTGTTTTTGTTATGTTAAGTAATCAGTGATATATTGTGCACTGAATAGAAATTTATAAATACTATTTTGCGAATTGCAACCAACGTCATTTTCAATTATTTGTTAACCGGTGCGTGGTTTGTATTTTTCTCTTTGCCATGGGTATTGGTATTAAGACATTATTCTTGTCTTACAAGAAACAGCTATAATTTGTTTTAAGCTCATAAATAATGTCACCAATATTTAATTGTACTTTATTAGTTATACAGTTTCTTCACAGTGTGCATGAGGATTTCTTCCCGGCTGAGGTAAATCGTGTTGCACGAGTCGTTAGGCGAGGGTTACATGATTTTACCAGCCGGGAAGAAATCCTCATGTACACTGAGAAGAAACTGTATAACGAATTTATTATACTGCAAAGTTTTCACTGTTCAAACGAAATATTTCGGAAATTGTCGTGTACAGCGCTCATAATAAACTATAGCAAATAATAACGTTGAGCGTTTCTGACGTTGTTATTAATAAGAACAGGGAGATTAGATTATTTTAAAGAGCTCCTGATAAGAAAAATGGGCATATTCGACGTCAAACTTTCCCAGAAATAATGCGACTGTTGAAAGATCGAAACACCGATTGGTTCTTAGTCGAAATGGACTTAAAACGGAGGATGCACTCAATCCTGTCGAGCAACCGGCCATATTATTTTCTGCAAAGCAAGACCCAGGCACCTGTCAGCCAATGAAAACAGCTGCATTTCCATGTACCCTGTCAGCTCACAGGGTACACAGGATCACGTCTAGGGCTCGTTGTACAATGAAAAGTAAGGAATTTACTTTGCAGTATAATAATAATTGTCATCCGGTTTCATGAATCAATAGGATAAAAACGACTGTTACACTACTAACAATTAACCTGCATAAACACTATAAAACAATGCTTAGAAGTAGAACTGCAATAGTTACTTTAATTCTGCATACATTTCATGTTTTCTACTTTTGAATTAATCATTTGATTAATATTCATAAAACGAGGAGCTATTCGAATATACGGGGGTTGTCCAAGTAAATCTTTGACTCTGTTTATAACTTATTTATCTGCCGTCCAATCGTCATAATATTCTGCAAATACCTCCAGCCATTCATTGTCAATAAAATAGGTGATTAAAAACAAAAGCATGTATACAGTACGATTATTATGCGTGATTAATAGAACGATGGTAGGCGTATCCGGCACAGCCCAGAAATTGCATAGAAAACCGCTAGCAAAGTGATATTTTTCTAGTTAGCACGATACATTTACGTCTGCTGAACTTGACGCCATTTTGACGTAATCAAGGAAGATTTCGAACGTTAGACGTTATTTATATGAGACTCGCACCTCTTTGAATGTCATTCGTCAGGATTTCTTGTTTGTGACAATGACGACGTTGGACGAAGAGAAAGCGCGCAGAACGGTCATCCAGCTCTGTGTATAGACCGACTGGACGCCAACAGTCGCGCTTAAGAAATTAAAAAGCACAGGGAGATACTGTTAGTATGTAGTGTTTCCAGGAGCCTTATATTCAAGTAGCATGGCATGATTGCAGATGTAGCGATGGATGGACATATAGTGTACAGCATATAAGGACGTAGGTAACATTAAGCATGTCCAAGAATGCAGGACATATTTGCATAGTTGTCTCCCTTGTTCAGCCGTGTTGGTGATAGACTGCGTTTAACCATTGAAAATGGCAGACGGCAAGGTAAAACTTCGGTGAACATTTTTTAAGAGTTTATATAACAGCAAGTCCTGCAAGAACATTCTGACACTGTATGAGGTATTTTAAACCACATAGTTTTATATAGCGATACGTTTCGTATACCAGCTCGTACTGTAGTTCTCGATACACTATTATTACCATTATACAAGAATAAAGGTGATACAAAGGACCCTGATAATTATAGAGGGATTACAATTTTAAGCTGTTTTGGAAAATTATTTACCTCATTGTTGAATATAAGATTAAACAACTTTCTGGAAAATAACAATGTTCTGTGCGAGGAACAAGCGGGGTTCAGGAAATATTATGGCACTGTTGATCATATTTTCTCCTTAAAAATGCTTGTAGATTTGTATTTAGCGAAAAATAAGCGACTGTTTTGTGCATTTGTCGATTATCGTAAAGCATTTGATTCTATAAATCGAATTGCCTTATGGCACAAGATTCTTAATTATAACATTGATGGAAAGTGTTTTAAGATAATTTATAACATGTATGAGAAAGCTAAGTCTTGTGTTAAAGTTCAGAACTCTATATCAGATTTTTTCATAAGCCAAACTGGAGTAAGGCAGGGCGAAATTTGTCACCTGTCCTTTTTTCTTTGTTTCTTAACGATCTGTGCAACTTTATGTCAAGTAAATATGATGGTCTTAATCTGCTGTCCGATACAGTGAACCTTTGCTTAAGTGATGGTGATATTGAAGTATATTTTAAACTGTATCTGTTGTTGTATGCGGATGAAACTGTGATCCTAGCAGAAACTGAAAATGACCTTCAATTAGCCTTAAATGCAATGTCAGACTATTGTAATCTTTGGGGGCTACAGGTAAATACTGCTAAAACTAAAATAGTAATATTCTGGAAATCAAGACGAGGTTTGAACAATGCTCAAAAATTTCATTTTGAAGGTAGTATACTAGAGATGGTTGATCATTTTTCATATTTGGGTATCCAATTTTCATACAATGGTAAGTTCACACTCACCAAGTCCTTTTTAGTTGACCAGGCAAGAAGGGCTATGTTCTCTGTAATAAACAAATCCAGAAAATTACATTTGCCAATTGACTTACAAATACATTTATTTGACACCATGATCGCTTCCATTCTATTGTATGCTTCTGAAGTTTGGGGGGTAGAAAATGTTGATGTCATTGATAGATTTCAATTAAAGTATCTTAAGTTGATTCTAAAATTAAAACAAAGTACACCTAATTGTATGTTATATGGTGATTTAGGTGTTATGCCAGTATCAGCTCATATCAAAGGTAGAGTCTTGAATTACTGGTGCAAGATAGTAAACTCCAAAGAGGACAAAATCAGTAGCATTCTTTACAGAACATGTCTTGTTTTATATAGGAATCAGAATTTAAATTTTGGTTGGTTAAAATACGTCAACGACAGTTTAGATAAATTAGGTTTGTCTAATTATTGGCATGATCAAAAAATTCAATCTCCTGACTCTTTCAAAAATATGATTAAAAATAGAATCAAAGACCAATTTTTACAAAATTGGAACAGTACTATAGGAGTTTCTAGTAAATGCCTGAACTACAGATTGTACAAACATGAATTTGCTCTTGAAAAATACTTTCATTTGTTACCAAATGACCTTGCTATATTGTTATGTGAATTCAGATGTATGGATCATAAACTGCCAATTGAAAAGGGTAGATTTAATAATACTCCAAGAGAATTAAGAACTTGTCATTTATGTAATAGTAATGTATTAGGTGATGAATTCCATTACCTGTTTAACTGCAATCATTTCCATGCTGACAGAAATAGGTACTTGGACGAATATTTCTACACTTATCCAACCGAAAGGAAATTTTACAGTCTTATGAATGCCGAAAGCAAAGATACTTTGTTAAAATTAGCAATATTTTGCAAGAAAAGTATGGCTTGTTTCAATTGATAGTGATTTTTCACCCATAGCTCTTTAGTATGTGTTGGTCCAGGGTGAGTTTTGACAGAATGGTGCGTGTTTAACAAGTTGTAATGTTTAAATGACAGTTGATTATATTTTTTTTTCTTTTTCACTTGAGCCCTATTGTCTCATTGGATGAACCTTGGCATGCTACTTAGCCTACTAGTTTGGACAGATAATTATGTAACAGGGTCTATCTCCCTTTCAATCTACATAGTAGAGGAGAGAACAGTTGTTATTGTAGTACTTGATGATGATTGAGTTACCTCCCTTGATACATGGATGGTACTAAAACTGTATGCTATGTTGGGCAATTTAATCTTTTGGAAGATATTGGGGTCTGCGTTGCTTGCCACTTCGATGCATACGTGCATCATTTACAAGCAGCGCAATGGAGTGTTACTCATTTGTTTATTCATGCAATGTAGGCCCTGGTTTCGAGGCTCCCAATGGAGCCCTCAGTACGGGGTATGCATTGTTTGTTCCTTTGAAATAATTTGTGAATTGCGTTCCTAAACCCGCTTGCCTCTGAGAGCAACAGTGTCACAGTGTATATGTTACTTACAAACAATGCAGTGGTGAAGAGATCATTTTTTCTGTTGCAAAAGATCTATAATGATATGGGTTGGATAATGGATTGGTGATTGAAAGTGGACACCGGGATTCTCGGGGTGAGCTGGTGGACATGTATATTTTTATGCTGTTGTAGTTATTGGTCGACTGTAGTTGTCACCTTTTATGGTTGGTTGTTTTTTTAATGTTTTTGTTTACATCATATTATATGTCTGATAGGAATAAAATCATGTGGATCTGTCACGGGTTGTCCCTTTAGATCTGCAATTGGTGGTCTGGGGGGAGGACAGGTGTCGGATTCCTTTTCTCACTCTTTAACTTTTTACCTCAAGGTGACACCTTATATGGGCTGATTGGGAACGGATCGGTCAACTCTGATCTGGGTCTACTCAGTTCGCATACAGAAAGTGTATACATTTAAAAATCTATTGATTGCTATAGAAGAATTCTCATCCTCCATACACATTGTGATTGTTCGTTTTCTGATAAAAAAAAATTACAAATTGATAATTCACTAATTTGTACTAAAACAGATCTATCTCAACTGTAATGCCATGCTTTGTTTCATTATGTTATATTACTATGTTACATGCCCATATGGGCCATAACAAGAAAATAAACTTGTAAACTTGTGGGTCTACTCAGTTCGCATACAGAAAGTGTATACATTTAAAAATCTATTGATTGCTATAGAAGAATTCTCATCCTCCATACACATTGTGATTGTTCGTTTTCTGATAAAAAATTACAAATTGATAATTCACTAATTTGTACTAAAACAGATCTATCTCAACTGTAATGCCATGCTTTGTTTCATTATGTTATGTTACTATGTTACATGCCCATATGGGCCATAACAAGAAAATAAACTTGTAAACTTGTAAACCATCGTGTCCCTTGGTCCGCGATATCAATAATCGATTTGCTTGTTCGCCTTTAGGTTTGATAAGAAATCACGAATGCTCCGTTATCATTCGGCTGCCTCCGGAACACTGATTCTGATGTCTTACTTGTTCTCGGCGGGGTCTCGTGTATAAATGCGCCTGATCTGGATCCAATGCTGTCCATAGTAAAGTGGACCCACTGGCACCAGAGTCGTGGACTTATAATATATATCGGTAGAGGTATAGATAAAGTAAACACATACACATTAAAAGTCCATGACTCTGGTGTCAGTGATCTATATCTAAAATAGTTTTCCCCACCGATTAGCAATGTCTGTCTGCTATCTATTATTATAAGACCTTATTATGTCTCTGTGTGTATATATGTTCTTCTCTGTATGTATAAGAAATAAAAATGCATCTAAATGTAAATACACACATATAATAAGTCCATGACTCTGGTGCCAGTGAGTGGACCTTGTACAATTATTATAAATAAAAGTTTGAAAGTTTGATAAAGTAAAGTTTGAATTCATTCAATCAAAATATTCGGTACTCAGAAAACATGTATAATAGACATAAGTTTCTCGGGTCCTATATCCCCTGCGGCACTGACATCAGCCCCAATAACACAATGCACAGCGGGGAATCTGAAGAGTGTGATCACTGCTCCAGAGCGACAATGATTTTGTTTTCCGGTAAATTACGGAAATAGCCGATGATGGGGTGGGGGGGGGGGGGGGTTGAAATGACTAAGTCCGATTTCAGCATTACGACATTTCTCAATATTCAAATCAATTTGGAAGCAAAAAGACTTAATTCAAATTCAAAGCAAAAGAGATTTTTTATTTGTTCAGAAAACATTCTTTCACCTCAAAACTGTTAAAATATTCGCAGATATTAAAAAGAATACTTTATTTGCGTTCAAAATCAGCAAACTACATGTACACATTTTCATTTTGTTTTACTATATGTTTAATGTGTCCGACACTTACCATTTTCAAATCAAAATGGAAGCAAAAAGTCGTTTAAATAGAAAATTAAAATTTACACCATGTGAAAAAGAAGAAAATAAAGTTTATTGCTATAACTGTTAAAATATTGACAAATATATGCAACACCTTAAAATATGACTTTGAAAATTATTCCCTTATATGTTCCATATACGGCAGTCAGGACAGAAATTTATCGGTATCGACTTTATCGGCGTTTTGCAAGGGGGACAACCTACTTGATTAAGCCAGTCAAAATGGACTGAAAGTTGGGTATGGCTGCTAAAGGCATCCTTGAAGGAGATAGACGTAAGACAGTGATACATGTTGCCAAGTGTACTGGAATTAGTAAATGAACTGTCCAGTGGTTGGATCAGCAACAATAACCAGAAGTTGGTAAAGCGGCATCACAATTGTATTACACATAATGGGGGAGTACTTTGAAAAGAAGTGAAATGTTTCTGTGCATGACGTTCCAACTTGAACGACTATAACGTCGTCGAGGTCACCAGCGTGTGCCGTGTAAGCATATCCGGTAGTTTTATGTTGTACTGAGATATTAAAATAACACATATTTGATGAGATTCTGCATGTACACTCAGAATACATCACACTGTTTATAATATACGTGAATACCTGAAAATTGCAAGCTCATACGCTAATCATTTTTTCTTCAGTAGGCCAAGTTCATGATTTACTGGGACAACCCTCGTACAACGGGTTAAGGTTTGCATGACCGACCAGGGACCCGTTTTATGAAACGTAGTACGACTAAAATGGTCGTAAGTCATATTCTAAAATTATCAAAAAATAATATTGTTTTCCATCTAATCCTGTCTTGTGATATCTCCTTGGAATCGTCTTGAGATGTCAAAGAGATGTCACACGACAGTATTAGATGAAGAAATCAGAAATCAGATGTTTTTGGTTTTTTTAAGTTTTGACTTTCGACGGTGATTCTTTGTATTATGATGGTTACGATAGGACTATGGATAAACGCTCATTACAGTGGAGAATCTGTTATTCTTTCCCGTTTAAACGCAAACGTACGCAAACGCAAAGCATTAAAACGTAGAAAAGAACAACTTTTGGACAATTCAGATATTTCATGTTTATCTTGGTGGCAAACAGTTTGGAGCCTGATCAGACGCCGGGTTACCCGGCGTCTGATCTGGCTCCAAACTTTTTGCACTGCAAATAATAGTTTAAGCGTAAACGCGTTTATTGGGAAAGAATAACAGATTCTCCACTGTCACTCCATGATGTTTCAACCCTTTACTCTGTAGCATCATTACGCAATCAAGTTAATCCTGCACTGAAAAGAGTAGTTTTAATTTTATTCGGTCATGAATATGTTATGTGTCAAAAGGAATATTTCTCGTATTATCCGAGATGTCGACACATGAAATTCATTATTTCATGCTCGGTTTAGTCGAACATACCCATATTTCAAAGATAAAACATGGCTAAGCCACGTTTTAACTTTGAAATACGGGTATGTTCGACCGTACCGAGTTCGAGATATCGAATATATATTATTTCCTGTTGAGAGCACCTACAGAGCCCTCTGGTCTTGGTATTTTCTGGATCCACTATGTTTGCAAAGTTTTAAACATTTGCTGGTTGATGATTCTGTTTCCTTCTATCATCAACCATGTACATGTTACAGGCAATCTGTGTAATCAGTTATTTCATAGAATCACTGTTTCACTTAGTCATTTCACGAAAAGCCTTTAACTTTTAAATTGACAATTCACTTTTACTTAGACTACTATAACATGATTCAGAAATTGTGTGAAATGACATTTATTTACTTTATTCAACAGCAATTGTTCATTGGCATCATGTTATATGCATATTTCTTAATTTCTAACATTTTTTTCTCAGAAACATTGCACACATTTTCCCCACTAATTATGAGATTTTAATTGCATTGCATTTAATATCCATGCATTCTCCAATAGTATAGTTAGTACTTATTAAGTTACTATTGTCATTACAAGGTAACACATAAAGCTAAAGTTTATTCAGTCATTTTCCGAAATGACTGAATGTGTTTTCAGTCAGTGCAAGTAATAACTGAAATCGCCAGGCATTTCTTGAAATGACTAAGTGAAACGGTCATTTCACGAAATGACTGATATTTTCAGGTCTTTGCCAAAAATGCAATTCACTTAAATCAAAGGCGTTAGCATTACTATTATTATTATTAATAATAAAAACCACTTTTCTCCCGCCCTTTCGATCTGCTGAGCTCATCGAAGGTTTAGTCAGATTTAACCCATTTACGCCCAGTGGATTCTTCAATGTTTATATATTGGATATTTCCATTTTTTATCAAAGGGATGCCAGTCAAATGTTTCATTTTCATTTTGTTTTATATTGACATTTCTATGAGCAAACAGTGTATACTCTGATCAGACGCCGCATAATGCGGCGTCTGATCAGAGTCTACACTGTTTGCCTATGTCCCATATACATGTATAGCTGTTAAACATTATCATAATATTATCGGTCACTCAAGCACTGTGTTAACTCTTTCATGATAAAATTTATCGTGAGATGTTTACCCCTTTTACCGCCAAATTATGTTTTTTCACTCGTGACAAAAAGACAAAGAAGTAAAATTCTGTTCATAAATATAATTTAGGCATATTATAGGATCACAAATCAAATGATTCAAATTCAACATTTGAATCCCTCAATTACGAATTCAAATAAACTGAAAGCTGTCAAATACATCTGATGAATATACAGTACAACCTCTCTATTACGACCACTAAACGAAGGCAAATTGATTGGATAAAAGACACATGACAGCTTAAAGCAAGGTATCAGTAAAACAGAAATCTCCTGTAGGAGCTTTCTGTTTTATTGTCACCTTGCTTCAAGCAGTCATTTAGTGGTCGTAATAGAGGGGTTCTACTGTACTTCATAAGCAATGGATAAATTGCATGTATACAATAATCATTATATGATATTGCTTATGACGCAGGGTGGGTAGGGAGAGTAAATATTCAATATGTTATTCCGATAGCAATCAAATACACAGGCCTCCAGATAAGAGGTAGTTTTTTCAACAAATCCCACATTTTCTCACTACTTTTAGCACCAAATCCATGGTGTTACTACTCATTAGAATCGTCTCGAAGAGACGATTCTAATGAGTAGTGACACCATAGGGTTTAATTCAGAAATAAAGATTTTAGTTTTTAAAAACTACCCTTATCTGGTGCTCTGAATACAGAATGACAAGAAAGCCAAAAGAAAGCGCATTTACCGCCCAAAAAATGCTCGACCAATGAAAAGTCCTATCTATATTTATGATGATGTACAAGTCAATAAAAGTATTTTCTGTTCTGTTCTGTTCCTATCAATTAGGAGCTAAACGAAAACCTGTGCTCGTTGTGACAACAACTCAATCAAAAAGTTATTTTAAGGATAAAATAATCCATATTGTCGTCTGCTTCAATATTATTGTCTACAATATCGATTCAAAATTGGATTTAAGGCACTATAACTGACGTCATTTCAAAACAAGTGGCAAACAGTTTTGATCCTGATCAGAAACCTGACGACGAGTGTCAAACACTTTGGATCCAAATCAGACGCTGCGTTACCGCGGCGTCTCATCTGGATATAAACTGTTTGCAAAATCAGTAAAGTCGCGATCAGCTGGCAAAGGGTTAAATATTTGTTAAGATATTGGAGCGTTATTAGCTTTGTATTATGCGTGTACATATCAATGTTTTAAACAATATGCCATTTATTTTGCAATGGTTTTAACAATTAACATGTTCCTCGATAAAAACGATCACATCAAACCCAAACCAAACGGAAACACAACAGATAGATCTAATGGTCAGTGATAAGGCTAAAATTTTAACAAATCTTACTTAATGCCAGTGTGTTGTTCTATCTTGCCCCGCGCTGTAGAAATAGGGATACAGTGGAGAAAACGTTATTCTTTCCCGTTTTTAAAAACGCAACGTAACGCAAACGCATACCAATAAAATGTAGATAGGCCTACAGTACTCCGAACTGTTTGCTACTCAGATTTAAATGAATTGTCAGAATTGTCAACAATTTGTCATTACAATTACATGTAATGACAAATTGTTGACAATTCTGACAATTCATTTAAATCTGAGTTGCAAACAGTTCGGAGCCTGATCAGACACCGGGTTACCCGGCGTCTGATCTGGCTCCAAACTGTTTGCAATGAAAATAATGGTTTTAGCGTAAACGCGTTTATTGTGAAAGAATAATACTTTCTCCACTGTAGGTGCCTAAACAGTTTGGTTATTAGGTTTCTTTGTGGATCATTTTAGTAAACGAGACATAAAACAGCCTAATTGGAATTCTGGGTTGTTTAATAAAGTCTAGTCTAAATTAGCAAACAGTGTAGACCCAGATCAGAGGACTAGTATAGGATCACTCTGATATGGGTCTACACTGTTTGCCGATGTAATGCGGGTGTATTAAAAAGGTTCATGGTGTTCAAGGAGCTAACGTGTCTTGTTGTAGGCGCAACCCTCCCTCGTTACATACAGTGGAAAATCTGTTATTCTGAATTCATTCGCGACGTCATACAGTGGAGAATCTGTTATTCTTTCCCGTTTAAACGCAAACGTACGCAAACGCAAATCACTAAAACGTAGAAAAGAACAACTTTTGGACAATTCTGATAATTCTTGTTTATCTAGGTGGCAAACAGTTTGGAGCCTGATCAGACGCCGGGTTACCAGACATTTGATCTGGTTTCAAACTGTTTGCATCGGTAATAATAGATTTAGCATAAACGCGTTTATTGGGAAAGAATAACGTTTTCTCCACTGAATGAATGAGTAAATTTAGCATTATGGTGTATGAATTCATGGATATCGCAATGCACTCTCCCGATGTGCTTGCCTAAAGCTTTTCATTATAGATATACAAGGT
This sequence comes from Gari tellinella, assembly GCA_922989275.2. Lineage (NCBI taxonomy): Eukaryota > Metazoa > Mollusca > Bivalvia > Cardiida > Psammobiidae > Gari > Gari tellinella. The sequence goes on from OV277866.1 coordinate 58,484,712, forward strand.
TGGTTAAAGATACTTCTATGTTTCAGTAGATCGTTACATAAAATAGAAGACAGTGTAGATCCTGACGAGACGACATAACGGCAGAGTCTCATCCAGTTCTACTCTGTCTGGTTATGTCTATTTAAGCAGAAAGTGTAGACCCTTACAAGACGATAAATTGTGGCATCTCATCGGGTCTACACTGTTTGCTAATGTCTACTTTATGTTCGGCGCCCGGCCCATTTTATATTTTGCGACAAAGCTCAATCAATCAATCAATAAAATCTACATTGTTAAGTTAGCGACAGATCAATTAAGAAAAGTAATGGTACAAATAAAAAAATGAATAAATGTAAACAGGCATACTGGGTATTGTTTGGTTTTATTGACCGGTCAAAATTTGAATATTCCTACGTCACTGAATTTTGACAGGTTAATAAGACACAACAATACATGCTTTCGTCATTGTTCATATCCCGCATGGGGTACAGTAAAACCTTTCTGTTACGAGAACTGAATAGTGTTAATATTTAGACGGGTGACTGCTTAAAGCAAGATGACAGTTAAACAGAAAGTTCCTGAAGGAGATTTCTGTCTAACTGTCACATTGCTTTACGCTCTCATCTGTATTTTATACAACCGATAAGCCTGCTTCTCAGTGATCGTAGTACATGTAGCTAATTTTTAAAATACTACATATGCTCCTGTACTTACTCATCCACATTCACTCTCCTTATAGTCTATTATTCAGTCCTAGTTTTAAATCATGTCTAGTCCACAGGGGTCTATACCGCTTTCTAGTTTCTACACACTATTATATACTAACTATATAGTGTGTAGAAACTAGAAAGCGGTATAGAGACTTTAAGCTACCATGTACTAGAAAACAATCCGAAGATTTAGGAAAAATCCGGAGAAATGGCAGCCCTGTTTAGAACGAGCGTATGGTTAACTCTACTCATTGGTAACCAAGTACCCCATACCCTGTTTCTTGTTCTGGTGATAGATGGTCACTTAAATCAGTTTGAAAGTAAAGCAACAATCTTTACAAATAAATTACCAAAACAAAATTAAGAAACCCAACACACCCTGCACTCGACATAAAAGCACTTACATAAAGCTTACCCTATTTATAATGTGAGGTAAACGTGACAAATGAAACTTAAATACTTTAATAAAATAACATATAATTATAGTATTGATAATAATAATAAATATAATAATAATAAGAATAAAATAATAATAAAACAACCAATAATAATTATAATAACTATAATAAAACTAATAATAATACGTTTAAGGAAATAACTTATCCACACTACGTCATACTCAGAGCAGTCCATTATATGAGAGTTTACTTTGAACATTGAACCTCTCTATATAACGACCACTGAATGGGATTGTGTTCACAGCAAAATCGTTCTCAAGCATTTGATCTCAAGTGTTTGAGAACAAAGTCTGACTCAACTCAAACGCTTTATAAAGCACTGTGCCAGATATTCCTTATGAAGGAACTTTCCTTTTAACTTTCATCTTGCTTTAAGCTGTAATCTGTATTTTATACTCCCAGTTAGCCATCTTCCCGGTGGCCGTAAAAGAGGAGTTCTACAGTGTAGGAAACGTTATTCTTTCCCGTTTAAACGCAAACGAAACGCAAACACAAAGCACTAAAACGTAGAAAAGTACAACTTTTGGACAATTCATATTTATCTTGGTGGCAAACAGTTTGGAGCCTGATCAGACGACGGGTTACCCGGCGTCTGATCTGGCTCCAAACTGTTTATAATTGAAATAATAGTTTTAGCGTAAACGCGTTTTTTGGGAAAGAATAACGTTTTCTCCACTGTACTATAGACCTAAGAAGCTGCCATATTTGCCAATGCTAGTGTTGTCAACACTCGAAATATATTGTTATGGAAAATTTACAGTGCTTCCTCCTTACAACAACCCTCCTTACAATGATTCCCTACTTACAACAACCCTCTTTACAATGATTCCCTACTTACAACAACCCTCTTTACAATGATTCCCTACTTACAACAACGCTTGCATCTGTTACCTCAACACGTCAAGCATGTACTTCCTTTTCACGACTGTAGTATCTTCTGCTTAAAAGTGCCTTCTGTTGTTTTACTCAAAGACACATATTAGACATTTTGACAGAATAAAACCCAGCATAATGACGAGTGACAAACAGCTTGAATGCAGATCAGACGCCGCGTTACGCGGCGTCTGATCTGGATTCAAGCTGTTTGCAAGTGTAAGTCATTTTTCTCGCTATAACAACTCCCATCGAACAAGATACACAATCTTTGTCTCCCAATGGATGTTGTTGTAGAGAGGAAGAACTGTTCTAAAAATTTACTGTAAAAGCTCTAAGTTCCATATCCTTTGGCGTGATATCCGTGCTTGGCGAGAGTTTAGCTTTGTGGTAAAGATGTGTCAGGTAAGTCTCGTCAAAGCTGTGAAACTTCAGACCAGAAAACAGTGTGCCTATGCCAAAAAATTGCTGGGCTCTGTCGCACTCATAAGTCTCCCTTCGAGTTAAACACACAGCTGCTTTTTTATGCAGAATAACGCTAGTAGAGTTATAACTAAGGTCTTTCTTCACTAAAGTTCGGAGACCAACAACTTCCAAAGTACAAGGGAGGCTACTACTGATTGGCCGGAAGTAGTTCTGCCATTTTGAATTTTCTTTTATTGTGTCTGGAAGCACAAGGAATAGTGGATACAATGGATGGAGACTTATGTCCTGCATTATAATAGCATTGTCTGAAGGATATGTGTATCTGACTTCTTTCACTGTTACACGACCCGGGAACTTTTCCAACTGAATAATAAAGTTTGCTGCCGTTGGGACGTTGTCGCCAACACCTTGTCCGAGACCTTTGTTGTCATCACGTAACACGCACCTGTCGAGCATGACTTCCAGCCAACCACTATTCAAACTGGCGACTCCATGTGGTTGACTTGTATGAAGTGTTAAGCGTGTAGACGAATCTTCAATGATTGCCATTGTCGTCAATGGGTAGTAATTCTGTTCTACTGGCCTATCCTTGTAAGTCTTTCTCCCCAACATCTGGAAACCGTTTTGATCCGTAAAGAAGCCATCACCACTTTGAATGTCTGTTTTAAAGCGCATGATGACTTCTCTGTTATTACAGTCTATTGCTTTCATATCTAACACAGTAGTTATATGCAGTCCCTTACCCTGCACACCGCCTGTATTGTAAAGAGTGGCTTTAAACGAAAACCCTTTGTACGAGACACTTATACTTGACTTTACCCTTCCGCGAACCACTGATATAGTCGGTTTACCAATCAGGTACGAACTTGCAGCACCGGACGGTGCAAATATATAGGCGCCACTTCTTGCAGACATATAAGCCAGAATATCCATTTCGAAAGGAACGACTTTTTCGATACCACTCTTGTCAGTCATTTTTAAAAGCATGCCCGTCTGCTTATCGAACTCTGCACGGATGTTGGCATTTTCGAGTATGATATGTTTATCTTCTGTCATACCTTCAGCATTGGATGTTGAACTAAAGAGTTTCCAGTCTAGTTCATTTTTATCAACAGCCTCCAGTGTGTAAGTTTCTATACTAAAAGGTAACGCCTTTATATTTACAGAAACTTCATAGCCACCGACAGTCTCGTCTAACTGAACTGCAGGCGACACGCTGCTTCCTGTCATAGATATTTTAACAGGCTTGCTTATCATAAACCTCACAAACTCTGTTCTTGTTCTCGAAGACGGGTTAATAACGACCATTTTTCCTTTGGATGTAATAGGAAATACCGCGAATGTTCTTAAAGCTACATTATTTTTCCGCTCTGCTACCTCAATAAAATTGTCCCCTGAATCTTCGTATCCGTTAGTAAGCAACTGTGCTGATATATGCCTTATTGCATCTTTAGTCTCGACCACAGCATTATAAAGTCTTCTCTGGAAATCCTGTATCACATGTTGCACTGACGTTCCTGTGATTCCGTCATGATGCAGAAACATGCCAAGTTCACGCCTTGCTTTCGTCAGTACCTCGGAGGTCGGCCCAAATTTAGCATACTGCGAGTTTTGAGATTTTGCATGTGCATAAGCGTACGTGTGAAGTATGTCAGCCATTCTGATCAGTGACTGCAGCTCCCGTGATAGTTGTTTATTAAAAGGTCTTGTTGTATAATAGCCAGTCCAGTAGTCATTCTGATAGTCGGAATATGGAAAGAAATCTCCAGCTAAACTGGGGAAGGTACTGCCACCTGAGGCACCTATCTTTTTCTGGTAATCCCCGATTAAGTTAAAGTATTCTTGAGTTGTACCAAATTTAACCTTCATCCTCCACTCCTTTTTTGAGTTAATATAATCAAACAGCATATTATAGTGTTTGTATATCAAATCGAAGTCCATCTCTTTGGTGTAGGAGAAATCCTCACCAAGATAGATTGGCAAAAACAACTCAGTACCCGATTGTTTCTTGTCTACGCCATGCCTTCGATATATTTCAGCGGTTATTCTGTATTGTTCATAAAGGATTCGTGCCCTCTCCTCAAGATTTTCCTTCGTGACAAACACCACTTTATGTATGGGTTCAGTGTGCATGAACGCATATTCGCGACAAATGTGTTGGTTGTAAGGACCACACGTGTCGCCAATCCAATAGCCGCGATATGCCATTAGATGGCACAGAATATTATTCTCCTCTCTGTTGCTCCATATCTGCTTCCAAGTAAACTCCATTGCCCTCTTCTTCATCAACGTGCCTTTGATAGCCTGGTGTATACGGAGGATGACCATGTTCGACATGCCGCTCTGCTTCCACAGATACGGCATCGTACTGGAAAACCCAAACGGATCATTGGACCAACTATTTTGCGGTTTTGTTTGTAAGTTTTCAATTATCCACTGATGTCCTTCCACTAATTGGTCAATAACAGAAAGGTAATGTGTGCTTGCCTCATCCGGCATGACCCAGCCACCAAGAACTATCTCCAGTTGCCCACGCTCTATCAACTTTCGCACACTCTCTTTTACTTCCGGTGTTATATCTCGCCACCATCTTTCCAAAAACACTGTTTCCGCCCACTGGAAAGTCATGTCTGTGTACTGTTCCAGCTTCTTAACCATGTTATTTAGGGTGTGTTTGGTTTGTGCATCGTAATATTGCTCAATGGTTTTGCCATATCCAGGATCAACGTGTGAAAATGGTATTAACAAAACAGTCACGTGATCAAGATCCGGTCCGTATGCCACTTTTTCTGACTCCACCGGGATGACATACTCCTTAAACCTTTTACCAGTGACAAGAGTATAGTCCGTTTTGTCTGGTAAATCATATGTATAGATATCTGCGTGCTCGTTCAGTTCGAAACTACCTTGCTTCATACACACTGGTTGGCTGAAGTTATTGTGTACGTCAGCCATGTCGATATTTGCAAACGAGAATACTTGATTTTTCGGAAAACTCGGAGAATCTGTTTCTTCAAGTGATGATACTTTCCATGCGTAGAAAAAAGCCATGCAAATACTAAAAGCGATTGCATACTTCACAACGATACGTCGTCTTCGTAGGAATCTTTTTAACGTCATACTGGACGTATATCTCCTCCTTCTGTGAACCTCGATTTAAAACAATGATGCTAAATTTGCATGGCTATTACAATTTCGTATTCCAAGAACGTCGCTGGTGCTGGGCTTGGTCACGTTTGTATTCTTCCGGCATTCATTGGTACCTGAAAAATACCATCATTTCAGTTGAAACATTTAAATCCAATTATTACAATCATTGTAAAGAAGGTATGTCTTTTATGCCCCCCACCCCACCCCGTATGTCCATCCGTGTGTGTACCTTTGGTTTGAAGCATTAACTTGTTATATAATAGGGAACACTTATTTGGTGTGCGGGTAATCTTTGGATAGCCCTTTACCCAATAACCCGTATATAACATCACTTAAATCAGGTTGAAAGTAAAGCAGAATGTGCCTGAAGGCACATTCTGCTTAACTTTCAGCCTGCTTTAAACAACCATCTGCTAAGCTATATAAAATAGTTGGTATGGTAATTGTTCATGAGAGTAGACACTTAACTATTTTCTTCAGCGGAGGAATAAATGAGATACGCTAATAGTCGCTTCTATGGGGTAAAGGGATAGTAGTGCCATACCGGTATACCATTCAATTATAGAAAATGCTTGTCTGGAGAGTATTTCCTACATCACATCAGCCAGGAATTACCAATTTAGTGTGTGAAACCCTATTATAATAGAGGAGTATTGTGAACCATTTAAGGTCACTGTGAACGTTACTTTCACCTTTGATCTCAGTTAGAGGGCTGCCATAAGTTGACTTAAAAAATCATAAGATTTCCAAATTTGAATTTTTCAAGTGCGAGTTTACGAATCGTACCGTTTCCCCATCGCCTGTTTCTAGTTTTGTTGACACGTGGCTGCTTAAAGCAGGCTGAATGTAAAGCAGAATGCGCCTTAAGGCGCATTCTGCATTACTTTCAGCCTGCTTTAAGCTTCCATGTACTATAAAAAAATCCGAAGATTTAGAAAAAAGCCGGGGCGGCAGCCCTGCAGGTATGTTATACAGTAGATAAGAAGTTTTTCCGAAGCATGCCCTATGACACATTAGCTACCGATACCAAATTTAGGATGTAAGTGAATCTTTGGAATAGCTAGTTTTTCGTATCAGTTTAGGTCACTGTGACCCTGATCTTAGCCTTCGAGCTCAATTACAGAAGAAGCATGTCCTGGGCACATTGCTATATTACTACAAATAGGGAAACTAGGACACTAGATTTGACTTGTGAACACATCATGGAATAATGTAGTGCCGAGTACCATTGTCAGGTTACTCTATCCTTGATCGTGACTTTGGACCTTAATTGTAAAAAGTCATCTCCAGAGTTGCCATAAGTTGACATAAAAATCCTAAGATTTCCAAATTTGCATTTTTCAAGTGCGATTTTACGAATCGTACCTTTACCTCCATCGTCTGTGTCTAGTTTTGTTGACACGTGGCTGCTTAAAGCAGGCTGGAAGAGAAATGGCAGCCCTGGTATTCTCCTGTACTAACTATACACACACACACTCTTCTTATTCACAGTCCTAGTTATGAATTATTGTCTAGTCCATTCATTACTATTTACAGATATTTTCAGCAATATATTGCAAAATGACAAAAAGTGTAGATACAGATCAGAGAGCTCTTATAGGAGCCCTCTGATCTGTATCTTCACCCTCGTTTGCATTGGACAGGTACACTGTTTGTTTAGACAGGGCTGGCATAAGTTGACATAAAAAATCCTAAGATTTCCAAATTTGCATTTTTCAAGTGCGATTTTACGAATCGTACCTTTACCCCCATCGCCTGTGTCTAGTTTTGTTGACACGTGGTTAAGCAGGCTGGAAGTAAAGCAGATTGCGCCTTAAGGCGCATTCTGCTTTACTTTCAGCCTACTTTAAGCTACCATGTACTAGAAAAAAACAGAAGATTTAGGAAAAGTCCGGAGTAATGGCAGCCCTGCAATTCCGGAGCCTTTATCCATTACCACATCAGATATATTGATACCAAGTGGTGGAGTGTCATATACTTGTTTCAAATGTTGTCTATATGTATAGTGCTCCCCATTTACAACAACTTCCAATGGAACACAAAAATTGTGTCTGTTGTTTGGAGGAACATTTTATATGGAGGAAAATTGGCTTACGTTTGCTGACAGTTTGAATCCAGATCAGACGACGCGCAACTCATCGTCTGATTCAGATTCAAGCTGTTTGTTACTCGTCAGTATGTTTTTTCTGTCCAAATGTCCAGTACGTAACTTTGAGAAATTCAGCAGACAAGTTGAAGCAGACGAAATGGCATCCATGAAAAGGCTGAACATAATGATCTTGTTTAGGGAACAGCAACAAGCACTACTGTAAGGAGAGAACATTTATACATTTATACGGAGGGTATTTGTGGGGAGGGGGCACTATACCATTTTCAAATGTTGTCTATGTGTATATCAGGTTCGCAAACAGTTAGAAATTAAATTTTAGGATAAAAAATGTCTTGTGAAGCGCCTTTGGACGCACATCTCCTGTGTGAAAAGAGCGCTATATAAATCTGGTATTATAATAGTTATAACAATAATAATGATAATATAACAATAATAATAAACATTTTAGGAGCATTTGTCACTTACTATTACACATTTTTTGTTTATATCTAGCCACGTGGTTGTTCTACTTACTTACCCCTGAAAGTTTAAAGGGGTAATTCTAGATTCTATAAATACATACGATATAGTCGATTATTGACTATTTCGGGTTGCTTTTCTCTGTTATTTCAATAGTTTGCAATGTTTTACCGTATATTGTAACATTATCAATAGCCAATCACCCCTATAGAAACCCTCTGGTAATTTTCTACACTGTTTGCATACGACACAGATAACTGTCCTTTCACAATGTGTCAGTGTTTTTTTATAAAGTTGAAATGAATTAACCTACCTAGTGTCTACTATAAAGTGGACATCGGCAAACAATGTAGGCCCTGGTGAAACGCCGCATTACGCGGCGTCTCATCAAGATCTACACTGTTTGCTTTAGCATGTGGAATATTTTGCTGTTTGGATAAATACTGCAGTGTCTTTCGATTACCCTTATTATCCGCAATGAAATCTACAAGCAAGCGGAAAGGGGGAGTTCATTGCAACCTCCAGGCATTAATGGTACATTATCTGTCACTAGGGTTCAGAGGGTTAAATAAAGATGAAAATAAATTAACAACTCCCTGCAATTTTTCTGCGTTTAAGATTTACTTTTTAAAACTAGAAACAAGCACCGTATGATAATGCGTTATACAAACACTTTTGAATTTTCCAGTGTATCTATGGTGCGTTTTTAGGGCGCGGAATTCGACCCATTACACTCTCTGAGATAGTACATCCCACACTCACCGTATTATGCTGTTACATCCTCAAACCAAAGCACATTTGTTTTCATATAACAACACAGATTTTGTCCAATTTATCTTTGTTTGTGTTCCTAGAACTATATTTCCTAAATGGTTATATCCTATCGTGAGAAAAGAGTCATGAATAGTAAACTTTTCCTACATCTTGACATAAAATAGCTAAAGGCAGACTAGAAGTGAATTTAGCAAACTATTGATCAGTGAACTTCCTGATTTAGTTTCCGGGCAGTTTACCGTAAGCAGTCACCTGTCTTAAACATTTCAACACATAATATATCAAAGTCGGCGCTAGGTTGCTCTATTAAAAAGTCCACCACCATTATTTTAACCCATCACTCAATAAATGAGTGTTTACGCCTTTAAAGAGATCAATTTCTGTTGCGTCTTTCGATGCTTTAGAATAAATATAGGATAAAGCGCTGGAAAATGTCTAAAATATTAACATTTGAAGACTTTTCTTGAGGGTGTTTTTAGACTGATTTCTTTTCTAATGCCAGATGCACGATAATGCTACATATTTGCTTTTATTTAAGTATTTTATTTTAGTTTTGCAAATACACCATCTGGTTGCGAGTCGCTTTAATTTACTCCACCACTGAATAAATAGTTCCATCATAAACATTCATGAATATGTATCGTATAAAATATTTTCTATAACCTAGCATATGGTAGCTTAAGGCAGGTTGAAAGTATTAGTAGAACACGCTTTCTGTGCATTCTGCTTCACTTAAACCTACTTGAAGGGATCACACAAACTAAAGGTCAAACAAATACAGTAATTTACGTGAATCTTATCCACCTTTCTCAAGCAGCAACACGAGGTTACAGTGGAAAGTACATTATTCTTTCCCGTTTAAACGAAACGAAACGCAAACGCAAAACACTAACATGTAGAAAAGTGCAACGTTTGGACAAATCTGATCATTCATGTTTATCTTGGTGGCAAACAGCTTGGAGCCAGATCAGACGCCGGGTTACCCGGCGTCTGATTTGGCTCCAGACTGTTTGCAATAGAAATTATAGTTTTAGCCTAAACGCGTTGATTGGGGAAAGAATGAAACGTTTTCTCCACTGTATATTATCATTATGTTCACCTTATTGTACAGAAAATTTTATTATATTTTGTTTAAAAGAAACGAATAAAAAACACAGTGACCTTAAGTGTAGAAAATGACAGATTCTTCAAATCAACGACGATTTATTAAAATAAACAGTTGGGATAAGGCCCCGAACTAAATGTAATAGCAAACTCGCCTATGACTTCGAAGTGTTACCCTTTCGGCGCCAAATTTATCGTCAGTTATTTTATTCCCCTTCATCGCTTTATTGTCATCTGCTTCAATGTTGTTGGTTGCAAGATCGTTTTAAAGGAAGATTCAATGTAGTCTGACGTAAGAAATATCGAAACGAGTGTAAAAAAATTGGATTCTGATCAGACGCTGCGTTACGCGATGTCTGATCAGGATCCAAACTATTTGCAAAGTCGACTTTATGCGACTTCGGTGCCAAGGGTTAAGACGTAACGTCAAAAGCTCATGCCCCCTTTGAAATATGCTAACATGACCGTTCATTTTGCCTTTCAAAGCATGTTAAGATTTAGTACAATACTAATGTTATATATCAAAATGAACGTCCAAGATTACTGAATGTCATGATGGATTCATATTTTAGAAATATACAAAACGTAATTAAAATGAGTCGTCATTACTAGTAATGATCAGTAAAAAATCACACGTCCCATGTTACATTTTCATACAACTGTTTGTGATGAAACGTATGTGTTCCGTTCAAACGCGGGTATTTGCATACATTTCATCTACAGCGTTGATGGAACATCATTTCCAGATATAATGCACACAATTATTTTAAAATTCTACATTAATGGAAGACAAAAGGAGGATAAATCAAAGTAAGAGAATTTGTCCCATGCTCCCAAAAAATTGTAAGCACTGTTTTCAATCAAATATCTGACATATAAATAATTTATATTAGTTCATTAATTCTTGCTGGCAAAATACACTTTTTGTCCTGTTTTGAAATATAGTGTCGTTTTACCAAAAGCGCTTCAGATATTTCTGTAACCCGTGAAATGGATTGTCCATTCAAATGTCCCAAAGTAAGAAAACAACGTCATATTTACTTATTCCGAAAAACTGGCGCTGTTTTATTCAAATAATAATGAATTTTAGCCAAAAAATAGTCTGATAGGAAAAATACACTTTTTCTTGAGATTATTTTGATATATAAATTATTGTACATTTCAATTTACTAATTTTGTAATTTACCAAACAAATTGTCCCTAAGAAATGTCCCAGACGCTGGTTTATAATGTGTAACGTTGACGTTCGAATAATTAGACAACGTATTATAAACATTTTTCGAGGTTGTGTTTGTTTGTGTTTGCTTATATCTAAAAGAAATTTGCAGCTATAAAAAAGAAACTTCCGTGTAAATTGAAAAAGAAACAAACTGGTATATTTGTAAAGAAAAGACCATCACCGTGTCTCTACAGGACATACGAAAGAACGCGTGTAAAATATAAATAACAACAGTTTTTTTTATTGACTAGCTCTACGTACAACTCTAGATCCAACTTCGAGTGAATTTAAAATTATAAAACGTAGCAGCGCAAACAAATATACGTTACCACATTGAAATTGCCGCAACTGATACTGGTCTGTTTGGGCCAGAAAACATGGCGCGTACCCATGGAGAATGTAGACCTTGATCAGACGCCGCGTATTCATACAGATGTTGACCTCTAGCCTGATTGTCATATCCTATCCTGTACTTTAAATAAAATAGATGGACTCATTTACTGTATGCGCAACTGCTTACAGTCAACAAACCCAACCCTGCTTTCCTCTTTTATTTCTTCAAAGTCTCGACAGCATTTTCATTTTCCCCTCCTCAAACACATTGAATATGACAGATACTTCTTGGGGTCGTGGGGGAAAACCAACCGTACCGATGTAGCCAATATTGATTTTTAATGGAGAAACTGATGTCATAATTGACGTCACCAGTATTTGTTATATTTACGTCATCAGTGAAAAAACCCACGATAAATGGTACATGTATAGACGGTTCATTAGCCTGGTAGATCTATACTAGTGCAACTGTATTTCAACGTCATGTGTAACGCGGTGGGGCATGAGCTTTTGACGTTACGTCTAAGTCTTTCAGTGTCTTTCTCTGCCATCGGCGACTACAGCCGACTTTGTAATCAATCAATCAATCAATCAATCAGTCTTTTATTGCATTAAACTTCATACAGGATGCTTAGCAAACAGTTTGGACAGAGATATAAAACTGACTTCAAAATAATAGTATACAATGAAGTAGACGTTACTCCTTCCCAATAAACGCGTTTACGCTAAATCTATTATTTCCATTGCAAACAGTTTGGAGCAAGATTAGACGCCGGGTAACCCGGTGTCTGATCGGGCTCTACACGGTTTGCCATTCAGATTAAAATGAATAGTCGAAACGTTGTCGATTTCTACGTTTTAGTAATTTCCGTTTGCGCTTCGTGTGCGTTTAAACGGGGAAAAATGACTCTACTCTAGGCAAATTTTTTTTAAAGCAAACGGTATAATGGCGATAAATGGCGATAAATGGGTTGACAAACGATCATTTTTGCATTCAGACTATTTTGAAGATATCTGAAAAGAATAACCAGTGTTTGAATATTATTATGGGTTATACAGGTTTTAGAAATGATGAAAACAGTCATAGAGTAGAGAGTCATTTTTTCCCGTTTTAACGCACTCGAAGTGCAAACGTACATCACTAAACCCGGTGAATTAAATCCGCAACAAACCGAAAGTTAAAAAGCTCAGTGTGTTCGTTGCAAAAAGTAACAAATTTTATTTTTGTTAAATCGTGGACTTTTGTTGCTGTAGTTTTAATGCTTACAGAAATTGTTCCACCACTCGACGTCATAATCCGGAGAAATTGAAATGATTGTCTTGAAGTTGGTGTCTCAAATCGAGAGATACTTATCCATTTTTTTTATTATTATTAATTTTTTTTTTTTTTTCAGGCCTTGTCAGTAAGGACCTCATTTATTGTCCCCGTCATAGGTGTGTCGGGGTCGGGGAGCTATCCACCGCCACACCTTACAAAACATGTGATAACGTATATCTATGTCACTGACCAAAAAAAACAATACAAAAATACAAGAATACAAAAAAAAAATTACCCTAAGCCAGGATCACTAATTGATTGTTCTTTGTTGGGTTTTCTTTTTGGAACAGAAATATTATTGTTACATTTCTTAATATTAAGATGTATTTATATTAACCATCTTTATCAACACCTTTGTACTTTAAGATATATATATATATATATACATGTATAAGTGCATAAGTACTTGTCCATAACATGCCTCTGATATGTTTCAAAATTGATATCATGAAGTGATACTGTCCAAAACCTTGTCATTACAGTGGCAGTCTATATTTATGAGTTTCAAGTTTAAGATTACATATTAATTTGACGTGATTTGGTAACACTTAGTTTCCAATAATCGTAAAATACCTTGACTGAAATTGCCTCGAGCAAGACTGTCATGCTGTTGATAGTTTTATTATCGTTTAAAGATAGTCACGTGAATCACCTGTAGCGCAGTGGATATAGTTCATCACAGTGAAGTTTGGGGAAATAAACAGTTTGGACACATACAGTGGAGAATCTGTTATTCTTTCCCAATAAACGCGTTTACGCTAAAACTATTATTTGCAGTGCAAACAGTTTGGAGCCAGATCAGACGCCGGGTAACCCGGCGTCTGATCAGGCTCCAAACTGTTTGCCACCAAGATAAACAAGAATTGTCCAAACGTTGTTCTTTTCTACGTTTTAGTGCTTTGCGTTTGCGTACGTTTGCGTTTAAACGGGAAAGAATAACAGATTCTCCACTGTAGAATGAGTACACAATTATGTATGTAAGAGGTGTATGTGTATAATGCATGTAATGCTGCTGCAATATGTGATTCTGGAAGATATCCTTCATACAGTGGATAATCTGTTATTCTTTCCCGTTTAAACGCAAACGTACGCAATCGCAAAGCACTAAAACGTAGAAAAGAACAACGTTTGGACAATTCTGATAATTCTTGTTTATCTTGGTGGCAAACAGTTTGGAGCCTGATCAGACGCCGGGTTACCCGGCGTCTGATCTGGCTCCAAACTGTTTGAACTGCAAATAATAGTTTTAGCGTAAACGCGTTTATTGGGAAAGAATAACAGATTCTCCACTGTATATAAAAACATACACACATTGTATCAAATATTAGATCAAAATTCTAAAAGGGCCTAGTGGTAAAGTCAATGTGACTAACATCACTAAACTCCTAATGGAGCTCTCTGTTTAACTGTCACATTGCTTTAAGCTGTCGCCTGTCTTTTATACAAACAATTAGCCTTATTTAAGTGGTCGCAATATAGAGGATTTACTGTACCTGAATGTTTTAGATTTAATGAAATTTAGATTTGTACTTGCAAGTTTTAGAACCATCTGTCACGATGTAGGAATTGAAAGAGGCCGATGCCAGTTATATAAATGTGCTAAGAGCAATTCTAACACACTTCCCGCACGCCCCTATATAAACAAAGAAGGAACGTATCAGTGTACGAATTCTCAATAGAACACTCACGCGCTGTAACGTTCTAGATAACGTGACGTCATATGGCTTCGAAAATGCATACGCTAAGAAATGTAGCGCCGTTGCTTCGGTGCAAATTAAGGTTAAATTATGTGTTAGAATCGAAATAATAAATTAATACCAGTGTTTTATCTAGCAATCGAACACGGGTAGTCGTTGAGATGCTTGTAATTAAACCACTCGGCCTAAAGGCCTCGTGATTAAATTACTACGCATCTCAACTCCTACCAGTGTTCGATTGCACGATAAAACACTGGTATGAATTTATTATTTCTTAAATAGAACATGGCGATTATGCAATATGAATCTTGTAGAAAATGAATACCTTTTTCTAGTGACTTACTAGTTTGTTATGTTTATACTGACCTAAGGCAACAATACATACCACCAAATAGCAAATAATACAAAAATTTTAAATTCAATATACATGTATTCATTGCCTCACAAAATCAAAATCTAAATAAAGCTACGGTTACATTTTTATATGTATCTCTCTTTTTTATAGTAAAAAGAAGGAAACTACTTAGGAAGTGATCAACTTCTATTTAGAATATCATCACTGTTGTTGCAATATACATATATTTTCCATGTGCATGGACACTGTGCTTTAGGGTCTCTACAATATTGTCTATTGAAAATGATTAGAATGTATATGTAATTACCCTTTACCTCATAGTCTTTTTCTAGTTTTGAAGATAGACAACTACTTAAAGCAGGTTGAAAGTAAAGCAGAATGCGCCTTAAGGCGCATTCTGCTTTACTTTCAACCTGCTTTAAGCTTCCATCTGATACAATATGGTACATATTCATGACTTTATAAATTGGAACTATTTTCTTCAGCGGAGTAATAAACTGAATACGCTAAAAGGCGCTTCTATTGGGAAGATGGACAACCATTGACAAATTTGTTGTGTATTATTAATGAATACTTCATGTTCAGATACACTCTACATTGTATATACTATATATTACTATTTATATATGTTGCATGGGCTGGTGGCCTAGAAGCAATAAATATGTGTCATTGCCATTGTCATATGAGGTCCGACTGTTATATTTGATAGTTTGGTTAGAAATAACTATTGATAAATAAAACCTTTGAGTATGAGTACCTCTGGGCCTAGCCCTTTGACTCTCATATCGACATTTCTTCGGTTAAAACAGCCATAAATCTGACTTGAAAAAAATATTGCAGTCGACACTACCAATGCAGACGATATTTTGTCGGTAAGAGGGTTAATGTAGCCGACAAAACTCGGCTGAAAGAAAATGTTATTCTTAGCGGTTTAATACAAACAGAACGCAAACGCTGTGTAATAAGCCTTATCTCAAAGTGAACCCATACATTACTTTGAATTTAGCCATATCTCAAAGTGAACCTATACATTACTTTGAATTTAGCCATATCTCAAAGTGAACCTATACATTACTTTGAATTTAGCTTATCTGAAATTGAACCTATACATTACTTTGAATTTAACCATATCTCAAAGTGAACCTATACATTACTTTGAATTTAGCATATCTCAAAGGAAACCCATACATTACTTTGAATTTAGCCATATCTGAAAGTGAACCTATACATTACTTGGAATTTAGCCTATCTCAAAGTGAACCCATACATTACTTTGAATTTAGCCTATCTCAAATCGAGTTCATACATTACTTTGACTTTACCCATATCTCAAAGTGAACCTGTACATTACTTTGCATTTATCCTATCTCAAAGTGAACCCATACATTAGATTGAATTAAGCCTATCTCAAATTGAACCCATATATTACTTTGAATTTAGCCTATCTCAAAGTGAACCCATACATTACTTTGAATTTAGCCTATCGCAAATTGAGCCCGCACATTCCTTTGAATTTAGCCTATCTCAAAGTGAACCCATACATTACTTTGAGTTTAGCCATATCTCAAAGTGAACCCATACATTACTTTGAATTTATCTCAAAGTGAACCCATACATTACTTTGAATTTAGCCTTATCTCAAAGTGAACCCATACATTACTTTGAATTTAGCCTATCTCAAAATGAACACGTAGGCATCTTCGAATTCAGTATTATGTCAAAGTGAACACGTAGACAACTTCGCATTAAGATATACCGTATAGCTGGTATTTCAGTCTGCGGGGAAGAAAATTTTGCCACTCTGCGGCTCCATCATCGGATCGCAGAAAATAATCGGTAGAGTAAAAATACCATACTATTTTATCACGTAAAAAATGAATAATCATTAAGTAAGCTTCTTTGAAAAATTGATCGGCTTTAGCACTCACTCGGAGATTTGTTGCTTTTCAGACATCATTAAAATAACCACATAGCATACTCACTCGTTATCTTAGACCATTACATTTGTGTTGTTATTTAGTTTCTATCAAATTTCATTATATTATGATGCTGGAAAAAACCCTAACAAATCGCATTTAAAATGTACGGAAATTTACAACGACTAAGTTAAGTCCAAGGTACTCCGAATACAACAAACGCGGGTATGTATAGTTGTAGGTAATTATCAGTCCAAACTATTTCACGTTGTATGATAATTACAGATGTAGTGCATGTTAATAAACATACTAGTTCAGGTATCTATTGTATTTGTTTCACATGTATGCCCAATTTCAAATTATCTTGTATCTACATAATACCCGCTACTCTATACCATAAAAGCCGATTTTTTTTAATTATATTTTAGCCCATATCAGAAGTATGTAGTGAAGCATATGTACATGCGAGCGTGTTGGTAAATTATCTTTGTAACTATCTGAAGAACCGAACCCGAATTGTATTATGTTGCTTTCAAAGGAGCGCAGAAATAAAAACAGTAGAATATAATTCACCCTACTTCTTCATAAAAGCGCAAAATATTATGGAAGTAGAAAATACCAGCTACATGTACGTATACGGTATATCTCAAAATTAAAAGTGCAAAACGTAGAGAACATCGAATTCAACACGTACAGGACATCTGATTTACCCATATTCCAAAGTAAGCACGTAGATAACTTTGAATAAAGACATATCTCAAAGATAAACATAGGGAACTTCGAATTAAGCCTGGTCTTAACATGAAAAACGTAGAGAGTTCCGAATTTAGTCAATTCTAAAAAAAATAATCGTAGATTTCTTAGAATGTAGCCATATTTAACCGTGAAAATATAGAGAACTTCGAATTTAGTCGACTTACAAAAAATGCTATCTTTAAAAAACCCTTCACTGCCTTACCCCGAGTACAGTAGTTATTTGCAAACAGTTTGGATCCTGATCAGACGCCGCGTAACGCTGCATCTGATCAGGATCCAAACTGTTTGACATTCGTTTCAATATTTCTTCAGTCAAAATACCTAAAAAATGTTTTTTAAGAAATAGAAGCAGACGACAATTGTTTAAAATTAATGACGTCACGGCAGTGAAGGGGTTAAAATTTGACCGAGGGCATCTCTCAGTACTCTCCACTGTAACATAAAAAGAAGCAAAGCTTTTTCATTTGAAACAGCCTAAATCTTTGCAAAATACATGATAAAGGAAGAATCTTGTTTGCAGCAACCATTGAAAAGCCCAAAAGACAGATAGCAGTTTTATGTGGGATAAAAGTATTTACAGCAAAAAACCGTTAGAAGCCACCTGCCTTTAACCCATTACCCCATAGCTTGTTTCTAGATTTGAAAATAGGTGACATCTTAAAGCTGGGTGAAAGTAAAGCAGAATGCGCCTTAGGGCGCATTCTGCTTTACATTCAGCCTGCTTTAAGCTATCATCTGAAAGAATATAGAAAATATTTCTTTTGCTACATATTTTTGACTATAAATTTGAACTATTTCCTTCAGTGGAGGAATGAACTTAAGAAGTAAAAAGGCGTATTTATGGGGTAATGGGTTAAACATCGCTACTGTTCTTCGTTCATCGATAGTTCAATGTACCAGTAACCCCTTCACTGCCATGACGGCATCAGTTTTAAACGAATATTGTCTGCTTTTATTTCTCAAATTTAATTCAAGGTGTTTTGACTAAATGCCTCTTAAACAGTTTGATTCCTGATCAGACGCCGCGACACGCGGCGTCTGATCAGGATCCAAATTGTTTGCAAATAACTATTTTACACCTGGTAAGATAGTGAAATGGGTTTTGAATAAAAAATAAAAATGCTTCTGACAAATCAACACTACATACCTGATCAAGAAGGTATCTTATACAAAACTTGACGCATATATCTTCGTAACAAACTAAGCTCCTGGACAAGACAGATTGTTAACCGTGCACTTACATGTCCACAAATTGAATGCAAAAAAGATCTGGTCGACCTAACACAGTACTACCTGAAATAAGCGACCTACCGAAGGCCATTTATTGACATAGTTTGAGACCGGTGGCAACTAAATACAAAATGGAAGTATTGTGAAAAGCTCCCTTGGAAACATTTGATGTTAATGTTGTCCTGTATTAAGCAGCCACCTGCGTGAAGCGGACCAAAGACCGTCTCATTAACCCTTATCCTGTCGATTTTTCGCCTGCTTTGAAATTGCCTTCCGCAAAAGCTGTTAGATTTAGATTTGTACTTTTTTGGAATGAAAGAAACCTAAAGACGAGTGTCAAACAGTTTAGATCCAGATCAAAGTATAAGTTTAAAAGAAGAATGGAAACCCCACAGTGAATCGAGTTCTGCAGGCAAACAGCTAACCCCGTTCATTGCATCATCCTGGGAACGCTTGTATTTGCAAACAGTATAGATCAAGATCAGACCTGGGTCCAAGATTATGAAGCTTTTGAGTTGAGTCTGAGATCGGTCTCAAGCATTGTATTTGTCAGATTTGAGCTATCGCTCAAATCTGACCACTTAAATGCTTGAGAACAATCTCAGACTCAACTCATAGGCTGTATAACCTTTGAGCCAGACCGGGCTATTCGGCATTAGATAAGTATTCAAACTGTTTGAGAAGCAGATCGTTTTGTCGTCACCCAAACAGCTTGAATTAGTCTTACTGAACACTAAAAATTAGCAAACGACAAAATAGCAGTTTAACATTATGCAAATAGGGGTGAATTGGTGATAACTATTGCAAGCCGCTCGGAGGATCCAGATGAGTGACCGAGTAACTTTGCGTCTCGTTTGGATCCAAGGTTATAAAGCGTCTGATATGAGTCTGATATTGTTCTCAAGCATTTGATTTGTCAAATTTGAACCTAGGATCAAATCTGACCAATCAAATGCTTGAGAACTACTTAAGACTAAAACTTTATAACCTTTTAAGCCTAGATCCAAACTTTTTGACACTCTGTGGATATTTCTGAAGCATTTTAGAATTTTTGCAGACATATTCTGCAGACGACAATTAGATATACATAGCGCGCAGAAGGTTAACCCCTTCACTGCCATGACGTCATCAAATTTAAACAATTGTCGTCTGCTTCTATTAATAAAAAAATATTTAGGCATTTTGACTTAAGAAAGTTTGAAACGAGTGTCAAACAGTCTGATCACGATCCAAACTGTTTGCAAATAATTTCTGTACTCGGGGTAAGGCAGGGAAGGGGTTAAGGGATTGACTGACTGCCAACAAAGGTTTACTGTACGTCCCTTCTCCTTAACCAGCTATCAACTATTGTCCATTTTCTTATATAAGCATAACAAAAGACTGGTAAGTTTTCCTTGATTTGATAATTTTAATATTGAGTTAAGTCTAGTTGAGACACAAACCGACTGGGCAGCTGGTGTTCGGATCTAAGTGTATAAAGGATGTTTCATGTTGTTTTATTTATGTCAAATGTTGGGTTGTTTTAGTTTGCTTTGCAGTTCACTAGTTTTTTGGGGTTCTTTGTCAATCTAAAATAATCCATTAATGACTAGAGGATCGGGTTACTTGATTTGTATCTGCTATTGTTTTAAGCCCTGTCCTACCCTGTCTTACACCTTCTATAAGTTAGTTTGGATCCTGAACAGACGCCGCGTAAACGGAACGTCTAATCAGGATCAAAACCGTTTGACATTCAGTCAAATATTTTTTTAGTCAAAATACCCTACATATTATTTTGAGAAATAAAAGCAGACGAAACTTGCTTACAACCGATGACCCCATTTCATGCGGGATACACTTTTAGGTGAACCTTTAGGGAAACATTTTTGATCTCAGATCAGGCCCCACACTGTTTGCAGCTAAGTCAATACTCTATCAGAAAATGCTAAACTATTTTGCAAATATTTGAGTTATACCTGCTGCCGACGACATTTTAAAATGGCCGCCAAATATTACCCAGCATACAATGGGTTAAGGGGTTAAACGTTACATATACAGTAATCGCTCGCTAATATGACAACACAACGGAAAACGCAATGATAGAGTCGAAGACATGCAGCATCTTAAACAGCATCAGAGTAATACAGAAAGATTACAAAATTCTCAACAAAATATCGGTAACAGGTTTTCAAGTTAAATCGAGCACTTGAACCAGGATGACAGCTAAATGTAAGTTTGAACGCTCATTTGTAAGGCAAAGAGCGGGATGATTTTATATACACCGTACCATTTATATCTACGTTCAGTTGTGTGACGATCTTTGTCTTTAAAACAATACTTAAGCACCAATATTCTGCGATAAAATCTTCTGAAATGGACGCTTGAAATGATATACCCATGAGTCTTGAAATGTATCGTTCTATTTACAACTAAGTCTGGCCCGATGTATACTATTTAGAGTTTAGGGCATGTCTTATTTTCATAAATTTTAGATACGAATATAGATTTAGTTTACGAATATAGTTTACGTATTTGTACATGACTAAAGTCAAGTATTTACATGAAAAATATCATGTTCACCTACTATTATAAACCTCTTGCATGTCGATCGTGACATGGCTGATATTCAAAAACAGTTGGGATCCAGACCAGACGCCGCGTTACGCCCCCTCCGATCTAGATCTAAACTGTAGGTAGTCGTCTGTAAGTTTCTTTACTTTAGAAACATAATTATACTTAGAAGAGAGTAATTTGGCAAAAACCTTTCGAATCAGAGGATATTTCGGCGGGATATTGGTTCAAAAGTTAGATATAATGTATCGTATGACGAAATACCGATACGAGTGTCAAACAGTTTGAATCTTAATTAGACGCCTCGTCTGATCAAGATCAAAATTGTTTGCAAATGCGTTTTGTGGCGTCATTGAGAGTGTAAGGATTAAAACTTTCAGTTTTCAAATGACATGGAAGAGCTGTTATAGTAATTTGTTAGAAAAAAAATGCAGTCGAATGTGCCTAGATTTAATCGCCTGCACTGCCGAGTCGTTGCCCATTTTTTCGCAGCAGTTGAGATCCCAACTATCGGGTTATATTTAAGAAATGAACTGATTTTTTGGGCGTTCATGGTATTTGCCGATAATTTTCTAAAATTTATTTCGCTTGAACGCCCAAAAAATCAGTTCATTTTTTTATATTTACAATATATTTGCTGTAGTTTCTAATATTAAAGGGACTCGCAACCGGATGGTGTACTTGTCAAAATGAAATAAAATACTCAAATAAAAGCAAATTTGTGGCATTATTTGGCTTCTGACATTAAAAAAATATGATCAGTCCAAAAAAAGTCTCAAGAATCGTCACCGAATCTTAGATTTTTAGATATTTTCAATCGTTTTTCTATACCGACTAGTAGACGGTATAGTTGTTGTTGTTGCTTCTCTACACGGGCTCAGACATAAACCCGAGCCGAATTCTGAAGTTGTATGCACTTTCGATCGCTATACATTGAAATACGTTAAATCGATCCGAGATAAACGGATAGTTCCGTGGTCCATTGGTCTAAGCGGTTTCCCCTATTTTGCCTTCTGTCCGCCAATGCGGGGTCCCGGGTTCGAATCCAACCAGAGACCAATATTTTTTTTTATTGAAATACATTTTTTTAAACAGAATTTCTTATCCTAAACTAATTCTTTACCATTTATATAAGCGTTTGACACATATTTACAAATTACTATTTTTAATGCACCATCTGGTCGCGAGTCGCTTTAAATGAACATTTTATTTGTACGCATGTATGTTTAATCCATATTAGAGGTTAATAACACGATTACTGTGAACCCTTTAAGGAACAGCCATGACCGAATTACTAAAGCTTTTTACATTCGAAAGCAAAACAATAAGTTCCATTGTTTACAAATGTACATTCAGATGCCAACAACTTGACATTTTGGCGCAAAATGCCGATTTGACGTAATTTGGAAGTGACGTCAATGTTAAAGTAGGATACATATATAGATTTTTTTGTCATAAAGAAATGCAGACAGCTGCTGTTTAGTAGGTATATCATTTTTCTTGCAATTTATGTCATTAGTAAAAAAGAATTTTAGTCGGTAATCATAGTTTCCGCTAATATGAAGGCATACATCGGTAAAGAACAATTTTCCGCCAAATGTTTGTTGTCCGAGTTCCAAAGATTATTTCGCGAATGAAAAATGCACGTGCCCCGCCTCCTCTTCGAAACTTATCCACAATTACCGCCCTCTCGAGAAATAGCGTTTACACGGATTAACCCTTTGAACCCTAGTCCCGCATATAGGCGTCCTTTTCAAACAGTGTACATGTGAATAGTACACTTGTCCATGCAAACAGTGAAGACCCAGATCAGAGGGCTCCGAAAGGAGCCCTCTGATCAGGGTCTTCACTGTTTGTCACAATGCTAAACATTGACAAAAATAACCCTTAAAAGTCAGAAATGGACTAGACTAAAATGGAAACTAGAATTGTCCATTTAAAGTTTCAGGGAGGAAAGAGTTAAACGGCATTTCTTTCAATGGATATGAATGGGGCGAATGTAAGTATTAGAGAATTGAGTTAAATTAGTATCCCGGTAAACACAGTTTTAACCCTTTCCCCCATAGAGGCGCCTTTTAGCGATTATGATATATTCCTCCGCTAAAGAAAATAGTTCCAATTTAATCAGTCATGAATATATATTATAGGGAATATTTTCTATATTCTAACACAGGATAGCTTAAAGCAGGCTGGAAGTAAAGCAGAATGCGCCTTCAGGCGCATTCTGCTTTACTTTCAACCTGCTTTAAGTAGTCAACTATCTTCAATACTAGAAAAAGGCTATCAGCTAAAGGGTTAAGGAAAAATTATTTCCTATCTCGTCCATTTAATTTAGTGGTTGTAATAGAGAGGGTTTACTGTATCTAATTGGGTCTTCGTTGTCTACTAAAACATGTGCATGCAAACAACGCAAATGGTTGTGACCGAAGGACAGTATCTAGTATTAAATACATAAATTTCATGGACGAAATCTGGCGAAAGTCAAACCTTATGGACATTACAACGTTCATATGACGTTATTTACAAAACAGTGTCTATGTAAACAAAGAAAATTAACGACAAATACAACTGCGACATGTTGTATAGGTTTATCCAAGCAGTTGGATTAATCCAATTAATGCACAACCAACAGTAGTGAGCTAACTGATTATGAACGTTTCATGGACAAGTCTCGATACAGTAGGCCACATCACAGTGGTGCGAGCTCCTACTTAGACATCAAATTATACTAAACCCCAATATAACAGTTATTTTGTTTCTATGGCTACGTCCAACAAGCTCGATAGGGTGGGCGAAGGGGGGGGGGTCAAAAACAGAAATACATGGGTGTCCTATTACACGCCAAACAAGAGTACTACAGTTAGTACACAATACGTCCACCAGCAAAAATAAAAATTGTAGTAAATGAACCTGATAGTTTTACAATTGAGTTTAATCAAAACCAGTTAAATTCAAATCCATTCAAATGTTTAACCGCTATAGTGTTGGAATACACCGTATTCTAGTATAGCTGAGTAAACGAAATCAAGGACAGATAACCCTGAACGCAATGGTTTGAATTTATCAAAAGTTAATATCATCAAAGGATATAATTACTCACATACATTGTGTGTAAGTAAATTCAAAATAAATTCAATACTGTAGTTGCTAAAGTGTGAACATGGCTTTATTTTAGATATGTCATTTTCACAACATCAAGGGCTGATAACCCTTGACCAATAAGCCCGATATTAACCATAATTGAACTATTTGGAGAATTTATTGCCATATATAGTTTCATAGAATTCTATCAAACTCCAGTACACTGTGTAGACATTAGGGCATAAGCGATACTGAAATAAAGCGTTTTCTAGCATATCTGAGTACACCAAGGGCAAATAATTCTTCACACAATGATGCGTTTTCAACAATAATCAACCCCTACAAAATCTTATACCTGTATATATTGTGGACAAATATACCATAACTTTTTCATAAGTATATAATTTCGCCTATACTTATCAATCTTTTAATTAATACGAGTAATTTGTAAATGAACCTGAAGTAGTTTAATCACGGTTGGTGGCAATATATGCTAAGAAACTACTAGCTCATATGTACCGTAGATATTGTGTTATATGTAAATGATATTGCTTTTATATCAGAATCTGAAGAAAATCTTATATTATTATTGTCTGCATTAAACGTGTGTCTTAACTCATTATCCCCTGAAACTTCCAATGGACAGTTCCAGTTTACAATAAAGGCTGGTCCATTTTAGACTATTTAGGGTTGTTTTTATATTTTATTACAATATGACAAACAGTAAAGTCTGTTTGCATTAAACAAGTGTACTATTCACTGGCACACTTTTGGTAGAGGACGCATATACCGATATGCTTCACTAGGGATCAGTGAATTAAATGATATTCATGTCAATTGAACTGAAAGTAACATTGTACACGTCAGGTTACCTATTGTTCCACGTGCATCTTATAATTTTGTATTGGGTGCTAACTTAATGAAGGATAAAAGTAATACAAAAAGCTCCTATAGCAGCATTCTGCATAACCTTTGTCCTATACTTGCACGCTTCCTTATTCAGTGTTTACATTGATTTTATTTCTATGGACGAAACGTTCAATGAACGGACTGACGGACGTGTGAACAAGGTTGATACTACAGTGGAGAATCTGTTATTCTTTCCCGTTTAAACGCAAACGTACGCAAACGCAAAACACTAAAACGTTGAAAAAAAAAACAACTTTTGAACAATTCTGATAATTCATGTTTATCTTGGTGGCAAACAGTTTAGAGCCTGATCAGACGCCGGGTTACCCGGCGTCTGATCTGGCTCCAAATTGTTTGCAAAGAAAATAATAGTTTGAGAGTAAACGCGTTTATTGGGAAAGAATAACGTTTTCTCCACTGTATATACCCACATCACTTCGTGGCGGGGCATACAAATAGCACATCTATACAAGATACACCCCCATTGGTACGCAGGTCATGTTTTAGTCCCTTTTACCCCTTATCGAGCTAAGAAAGACTTGGCTAACATTTGCAAACAGCTTGGATCCAGACCAGACGCCGCGTGACGCAGCATCTGATCTGGTTCCAAACTGTTTGTAACTCATATTAATTTTGTTCTTCAGTTTAAAGAAGCAAAAGAATAAAATCGCAGAAGATATATATGAGGCAGACGATAATTCAGTATGAAGAGGGTTAAAGCAGGGTTGAATCACATTTGACGTACAGTGGAGAATCTGTTATTCTTTCCCAATAAACGCGTTTACGCTAAAACTGTTATTTGCAGTGCAAACAGTTTGGAGCCAGATCAGACGCCGGGCAACCCGGCGTCTGATCAGGCTTCAAACTGTTTGCCACCAAGATAAACAAGAATTATCAGAATTGTCCAAAATTTGTTCTTTTCTACGTTTTAGTGATTTGCGTTTACGTACGTTTGCGTTTAAACGGGAAAGAATAACAGATTCTCCACTGTATAGGAAGAAAAATCAATATAATCTTTTAATCTGTCAATAGCTTCATTACTTATTACAGTTTCGAGTCTTATCGAGTTTTATTTTGTCGATGTTTTGAATATTATTTTTAGATGACCACTTTCGTGTACATACATGCGTCTAAATAGTTTCGGAAAACAAAACAAAAACTGTTTTTCAATTCGTTCAAACCCAAACACTGTCACGTTGCATACTTTGATCCTTTCGATGTCAAATTAATCGTGAGGTTTTTACCACTTCACCGCTTTATTGTCGTCTGCTTAACTATTCTTGTTTGCAAGATCGTTTGAAGTAAGATTCAATGTTGCATGACTTATGAACAGTCGATACTAGTGTCAAACAGTTCTGTTCAGGTGCCAAACTGTTTGTAATGTCGACTTTATGCGACTTCGGCGCCGAAAAGTTTAAAACTGTTTTCCGTACTTTTGTTTCAAATTTAGGCCATGACTTTTGAAGGTAAATATTTGTGTCAAACAGTTCAGATCCAGAGCTGACGCTGCATTACCCAGCGTCTGTTTCAGATCAGACAGTTCGTTGTGTAACTGCAACGGTATATGTGGTAAAGGGGTAAACATGCTTACATTGTGAGATGCAGTAGGATGTCAATGTAAGTCTGGTGCATGATCTGAATATTAATAAATAATATTTTTAATCACTTTCTATTAGAGAGAGACAGAGACATGGAGAAAGAGGGACAGAGAGAGAGGGGGGGCGGATAGAGACACAGAGACGGAGACACAGATACAGAGACAGTGAGACCGAGACAGAGAGAGACATAGAGAGAGACAGGCATACAGAATGAGAGAGAGAGAGAGAGAGGGGACAGACATACATACAGATACATACATGTATATACAGACACAGAGATAGATGTGGACACTTAGAGAGACACAGAACACTGACAGAGAAATAGAGAGAGAGAGAGAGAGAAAAGAGGACAGAGCCAGACAGACAGAGGAAGACTGAGACGGTGAGACTCAGAGAGACAGAGAGAGAGAGAGAGAGAGAGTCAGGGAGTCACAGAGAGAGTCAGAGATACAGAAATATATGTATTGTAACCATGGTGATGAGACTCAAATAAACAAATATATCTATATAGACGGAGAGAGGGTGTCAGAGAGGGCAAAGAGAAATTCAAGCAAACAAACAGACCGACAGTTTTTAAGAGTGAAAGTAATTGCAATCTTTTGGAAAAGGGAAGGCTTGTTAAAAAAAAAATAGAAATGCAGAATGCTCATGCAAGAGCATTTAAATGTCAGTAGATATCCGTGCATGCTTAATAAAGCTTGCATAGATCTATATGGCTTTATTGGATCTAAATTTAGCGCCATGATTTGATGGTTACCTGCATATTAATTGATGGTAATTAGATTAACTTATGAATTATGACTTAAAAGGGGTAAACAAGTCACGCTCGTTTTACTTTCAGGAATTGATTATCGATCGACAATAATCATCTATCTATATATCTAATTATACTGCATCACCCTCGTATAGTGAGTATTACGTGCAGCTGTGCGTCAGAGCAGATTAATAAGAAAAAAAAGTAAAAGTAATAAAGAACAGGATAATTTACAGTTAAATGTATTGTTCTTGGTTAGCAAGAGGACCTATTGACAGTTTAAAACAAGACCCAGTATATCCTACATGGATCAAAACAGTTTGTACATGTACGTACTAAATTTTGAAAAGATGAAAGTAGACAGCATTATATTAATTTACGATACATGTATTACAGGCATTGGGTTTTGAACTGCATCGCGTTATAAGTGATATCAATTATGAGCGTCGCTAACCATGTCGAACTTGGAACTGTTCTCTAGGGATATGTTATGATATGTATTACAGGCATTGGGTTTTGAACTGTACCGCGTTATACGTGATGGCAATTATGAGCGTCGCTAACCGTGTCGAACTTTGTGCTTAACTATTCTCTAGAGATGTTCTTACCCATAACAGCTATTTAGACCTAATGTGGTTTTATTTACTAAAATGAACGCGTCTGTGCTGAAACAGTTATTTTATTTACACACAGCTTGGAGTTAGGTTGGATCACGAGAGACCCAGCGGCGGATCAGACTCCATCGTGTTTGCCACTCCGGCAGAAATACAGTAGAACCTCTCTATTACGACCACTAAAAAGAAGGCTAATTGTCTGTATAAAATACAGGTGACAGCTTAAAGCAATGTGAAAGTGAAACAGAAAGCTCCTATAGGAGCTTTCTGTTTCACTTTCACGTTGCTTTAAGCAGTCACCTGTCTTAAACGACTAATATTTGACACAATTAAGTGGTCGTAATAGAGAGGTTCTACTGTAGATTATTGCAAAGACTTCAAAAAAGTGTGATTTTGTACATTTTATTGAATGACGTTTGCGTTCCATTTCGTTTAACTCTTTCATTGCCAATGGCGCCAAAAAGCGACTTTGCAAACAGTGTTAATCCTGATCAGACGCCGCCTTACGCTGTTTAACACTCGTATCGACATTTCCGCAGTCAAATCAGTCCTTAATCTGACTTTAAAATTATTGTAGACGGCACTACCAATGGAGGCGCTATTTTGGCGGTTAGAGGGTTGAAGCAGACATTAAAAATTGACAGGGAAAGAGTTAAACTGAAAAAAATAATTGTATATCAGTCACCACGAAAAAAGCCCGAAACATTCTGTCCTTGCAGTTGACGTCTGTACTTTTCTTCCATCTAATGCCAAATATATACATATATATAAAGTATTCACTGTTTGTCAATGTATTTAATTTGAAGACGTGGACATGATAGTATTATGTACTGAAGATTTCACTCTATTGATGCGTTTGTTTTTATACAAGCGAACAATACATGTATTTACACAAGTGTTTGATTAAGTTCTTAACCCTTTGACTGTTATGAGCCTATATTGACATCTTGTAAACAGTGAAGACTAAATCCGAAACTTTAATGCTTGAGTTAATTCCAAGAATTTAACGTTAGTGTTAAATCCAAAAACTTAACGTTGACGCTAATTGCGAAAACTAAAGTTGGAGCTTAATTCAAAACACAAACATTGAAGCTAATTCAAAAAGCTTAGATCTGGAGCCAATTAAAAACACGATGGGTCTCTGTAAGAAGAACTTTACCGAATGAGCTAATTCAAATAACTTAACGTTCAAGTTTTTGACGGCATCATCAACGCCGACTTAAAGCAATAATTTTGTCTCGTGGTGAGGTTAAAGTGACGTTTTCATCTTCTGGTAACATACCATACCGACGCATTTATGTACAACATCAAACATTTTTGTGATCACCCAAAAGTAAGAAATGTTTTGGTATGTTTAAGACGGATGGCCATTTAAAGTTTTGATTAAAGTAAAGCAGAAAGTACCATTGGGCGATTTTCTGTATATTCATTCTCCATTAAACACCCGTCTGCTGTTTAATGAATCCATTATTCCAAAAATACGGCTTTTACGCCTTTAAATATTCCTCCGTTGAGGAAAATAGTTCTATTTATACTGTCATAAATATGCTCTATATAAGAAAGTTCCCATACCCTAGCAGATTGAAGCTTAAATCAGACTGAAAGTAAAGCAGAGTGCGCCTAAAAGGCACAATGCTTTTTTCGGAACCTGCTTTTAGCAGTCACACGCCTTCAAAAAAGAAACAGACTTTAGGGTAATGGGTTAAAGCACCGACTCATCTTCTCTTTAATGGTAGTAAGTACATATGTTTTTGTGCCAATACACTTACTTGTTAGGTCTCTGACTATTCATTATCCATATCCTATCTATGCTCTAATGTCAACATACTGTATATATAACTGAGGCATATATCGCCTCTAGGTCCATACTCGATATCTCAAACTAGCTTGAATCAAACTTACCAACATTTCTGTACATGAATCTCGATAATCCGAGTTCGCGTATATCGAAATCACCCATATCTCAAAGTTAAAACGTGGCTCAGCCACGTTGTAACTTTGAGATATGGGTGAGTTCGAAACAAGTGGGTTTGCGTTACTGAGGTTCGATTGTATTGCTATTGGTGCGCATCGTGATACGCCAGAACTGACTCCCAGATCCAAATACTTTGGATCCAAATCAGACGTATTTTAATTCGATTACTAACTAGGCTTACAGGGTGTTAACGCTATTTTTCTATTCCAGTTTGAAAAAGCAAGCACATTTTCTGAAAGCATATTTGCTGACAACACTTTGAAAGCTGTTTATATGTACCGGAGCATCATAAGGATTAACTGCCGAATGCTATTATGACGAAAATCAATAGCACATCATTCATAAGTCCCTCGGTGTCCCATGCTGTTAAGTTAAACACGCTTATATATGTTACAACGATACTCTTTTGGTGTCCACCCATACCCCGTGTGTGTAATAGTGTAGACCCAGATCAAATAATGCAGTACAGTGAAACTCACTTATTATCAAGTTAGATGAAGTTAGATGTAACGAATACAGTGGAGAATCTGTTATTCTTTCCCAATAAACGCGTTTACGCTAAAACTATTATTTGCAGTGCAAACAGTTTGGAGCCAGATCAGACGCCGGGTAACCCGGCGTCTGATCAGGCTCCAAACTGTTTGCCACCAAGATAAACAAGAATTATCAGAATTGTCCAAAAGTTGTTCTTTTCTACGTTTTAGTGCTTTGCGTTTGCGTACGTTTGCGTTTAAACGGGAAAGAATAACAGATTCTCCACTGTATCATCAAGTTAGATGAAGTTAGATGTAACGAATATTTGATATAACGAAACAACACTTATTCTCCATCTCTAATTAACGTTTATTAACCCTTTCCCTTATAGAAGCGACTTTTAGCACATTCATTTTATTCATCCGCTGAAGAAAATAGTTCCAAATTATACCGTAATGAATATGTGTCATATTAAATACTTTCCTTATTCTAGCAGTTAATAGCTTAAAGCAGGCTGAAAGTAAAGCAGAATGCGCCTTTGGGCGCATTCTGCTTTACTTTCAACCTGCTTTAAGTAGTCACATATCTTCAATACTAGAAACAATGCTATCAGGTAAAGGGTTAAGTAAGATAATCTGGTATAACGAAATTTAAATAAAAATGAAAGGAACCCAAGGACTTCGTTAACCCAATTTACGCGATGGATACACATTTTTACGCCTTAACCCTTATCCTGCTGTACAAAAATGTAATTGTCGTCTGCTTTGAAATTGTCGTCTGCAATATTTGCTAATATAAATTTTGTATAATCTTTAAGCAAAGAAACTTGAAGACGAACGCAAAAAAGTTTTGATCCAGACCAGACGCCGCGTTATCTCTTTTTTTCTCTATCTCTTTTTTCTGCGTGAATCTTTACTTATGTCTATTCTTCTTACTTTTCACGATTCTATATACTTTTATGTTAACAGCGTTGAAAGTTAAAAACAAAAATAAAGTATTCACAGTCACAACCTGCCATCACACTTAAAGCATGATGCAGTCGAGACTCGATACCTCGAACTCGAGTCATTTCGAACATATCCGTGTTTCAGGGTTGACTATGGCTATGCCACATTTTGACATACGGGCAAGTTCGACTTTAGCGAGATCGAATTATCGAACGTCAGCACATGAAATATCAATAAAATCGAGTTCGAAGTTTAGAGTCTTGACTGTAAATTGTAATTTATATGAAAAGGAGAAGAATTTATATAAGTTTACCCAAACTTTGATATGTGAAATTGTATGTATTGTCAGTCATGACTGTATCTATTTTGAAATAAAATACTGTTTAAACTAAACTGGATCAAAACTGTTTGCAAAAAACAGTGAAGTCGCGACCAGCAGTCAAAGTGTTTTAAACTTATTCCTCATTTGAAGAAAATATTTCCAATTTATGCAGTCATTAATATTTACCTTTAGAAATATTTCCTATATCCTAATATATTGTAGCTTTAAGCATTCTGGAAGTAAAGCAGAATGCACCTTTATATACTGCCAGTAACTGGTGTTCAGCAAAACGTAATTTGCCAAAGGCAATGCAGTGGAGAAGATATTATTCTTTCCCCCCAAAAAACGAATCTATGCTAAAAGTGAAATATCCACTGCAAGCAGTAACCCAGTGTCTGATCAGGTTCCGCATGGTTTGCCACTCAGATAAAAATGAATTGAAAATAGATAAAATATGTTGTTTTCTACATTTCATGCATTGCGTTCAAATTTCGTTAACGTTTAAACGGGAAAAGTAACGTACTTTCCCACTGTATCAATCGGTGGTTTTCCTTATCAGATACAAATATACGATATAAAGTAAAACAGGTCTTTACCTATGTCGTATTAATTTAATCCTTTCCTCCCTAAAACCTCAAAATGGACTATTCTAGTTTTCAATTTAGTCTAGTCCATTTTTGACCTTTTAGGGTTGGTTTTTACCATACATATCAAAATGACAAACAGTGTAGATCCTGATCAGAGGGCTCCTTAAGGAGCCCGCTGATCAGGGTCTACATTGTTTGCGTAGGGCAAGTGTACTCCTCACATGTACGCTGTGTGCAAATGACGCTTATAACTATGCATGACTAGGGTTCAAAGAGTTATATACTGATAGTCTACTGATAGAGCAAATAGTCTCTCTCATCCATGTATGACATGGCTATATTCCTATCAATTCTGTTTGATATAGATCTATATTGTCTGCCTAAAACAACACCTGCTTTTGTTCGTTAATTAAAATCTGATTAGCTTCGTATGTACATGTACGAATGGATGGACGGGTGGATACACGTACAATCAACTCAATCACTACAGTCCCTCTCCCAACATCGGCCCTCCTTACAACGACCCCTCCTTACAACAACCCTTACCGCTGTTTCCTAAACAAGACAATTATGTCTAACCATTTCTCGGCTGCAATATCGTCAGCTTAAAATTGTCGTCTGCTGTTTTTTCTCAAAGTCACATATATGTACATGAAATGGACTTTTTGACAAAAAACATAATGACGATTGACAAACGATTGACAAACAGCTTGAATCAAGCTCACACGCTGCGTTACGTGATGTCTGATTTGGATTCAAGCTGTTTGCAAATGTAAGTCAGTTTCCCTCCCTATAACAACTCCCTTTGAACAATACACACACTATTTGTCTCCGTTGGGTGTTGTTGTAGAGGGGGAGCATCAGATGATTCCGGGGGCATACAAAATGAAATAATTCAAAGTTCTAATTGCCAGCTTCAATCAAGGTGAACGTAAAACATAAAACTCCTAAAGGAGCTTTCTGTTTTACGTTCATTTTGCCTTTAGAAGTCATCTGCATTAAAAGCCTGAAACAATACCATAATTTAGTGGTCGTAATAGAGAGGTTTTACAATATTGAAGCAGACGATAATACACCGGTGAAGGGGTTAAAACCTCACATTGGTTTGGCATCGAAAGGGTTAATAATCAATCATAACTTGGCGTTCATTTTGTCTTTCTAAAGTTGTTCAATACAGTGGAGAATCTGTTATTCTTTCCCGTTTAAACGCAAACGTACGCAAACGCAAAGCACTAAAACGTAGAAAAGAACAACTTTTGGACAATTCTGATAATTCTTGTTTATCTTGGTGGCAAACAGTTTGAAGCCTGATCAGACGCCGGGTTACCCGGCGTCTGATCTGGCTCCAAACTGTTTGCACTGCAAATAATAGTTTTAGCGTAAACGCGTTTATTGGGAAAGAATAACAGATTCTCCACTGTACAATATATAGCAAATTGACAAACTATGCAGACTCTGATCAGGGTCTACAATATTTGCAAAGAACAATTGTACTCTTCAATCTACCACATATTTAAATGACGCATACACATGTATGTGAGACTAGGGGATAATGTATCAAAAAAGCTAAAAATCAGATGGCAAATTCACATTTAATTTTGAACTGGGTCATAATAAGTGACAGGTACCCCAAAGGCGTTGATTGACGCTGAACTGTATTTTGTTGTTGAAAGCAGACCAGTAAATAATAGATCTATTATACACAACATTTGAAAATGAAAGCCGTCATTCCAAGATGTAGTTTTCATTTACATTCAAATGTAGACATGAACTTATATATTAAAAAAAAACACTTTTAGAATTGTATTTTTTAAGGGATAATACTGATGGAAGGGTAATTGTATTGTAAAAATGATATCATTTATTGATACTACATGAACTTGTAATCCCCATGTCTTGTGTGAAATACGAAGTATTTTTACCATCTCTTCTCGAAAATATTTGGAATTTGTGTCTTAACTTACAGGTCGGTATATGCGAGAAAATTAAACGACAAATATTCCTGAAAGGTAATTTTTTCCATTCTTACGTAAAATATTAATACTGTTTATGTCATGACTATGGCAGATGAAGTGAACATCACAAAAAAGCTTTCACAAGATTTGTATCATATGATGTATAAATTAAAAAAAATGAAGTATTTCTAAGATATCAGTCATTTTTTCAATACGAATTTACATCATATAACTTAAAAGGTTACATGTTTGTACAAAAAAAACTTTGGCAAAGAAAACCACTTGCTTGTGGGTTTTTTTTTCATTCAATAATTAAGCAGTTTCAATCCAAACTATGAAGACGTTTCGCCGCGCCTAAATTGAAAACGAAATCACATTTGTCTTCGAAGAACTGTTGGAGACATTGATTACGTTATAAAGACCAAACTAAGTTTGGTTTTAAAAGTAATATTGTAAATGGATGTCGGGTGATTCTGATATTACAATGCTCAACCTTTCACCCTCAATGACGTCATAAAACGCATTTGCAAACAGGTTTGATCCTGATCAGACGCCGCGTCATGCGGCGTCTGATCAGGACCAAAACTGTTTGCTATTCGCTTTGAAATTACGTCAGTTATTCTACCCCTTAAATCTAAAAACTTTGGAACGATATTGCAGACAATAATGTTGGAAAAAACGACAATAAAACGGTGAAAGAGTAAAAATCTCACGATTAAATATGGTAGCCGAAGAGTTAAATGGACAGAGAATCTCTGAATAAAAGTTGTAATGTAGAATTAAAATTAAACTAACATTTGAAATAAAAGTTTTGACAACATAAATAAGATGTCATACAAAGAAAACAGTACCTTTATATTTACTTTAGTATATATGTTAAATATGTAGCTCCGACCGTGGTGCAGACCGATGGAATATCTCCAAGCTTCTAAATCATTACCCGTTTGAAACAAATACATTTTGTACATGTACATAGGACGTTACAGTGCCCCCTCTCTACAACAACACTTGATGGGAGACAAAGATTGTGTGCGATGTTCGGAGGGAATTGTTATAGGGAGGGACATTGACGTATAGATGTATTTGCAAAAAGCTTGAATCTAGATCCGACGCCGCGTAACGCGGCGTCTGATCCAGATTCAAACTGTTTGTCACTCTTTGTTATTTTTTTCTGTCAAAATATGCAATATGTGACTTTTAGAAAAACAGCAGACGACAATTTAAAGCAGACGATATTGCAGGCGTGAAAAATGCTCTAGACATAATTTCTTGTTTGGGAAACAACGGCAAGCATTGTTATAAGGCGGAAACCGGTGTTCAGAGGGTCGTTATAGGGAGGGATAACTGTACATATAACTGAGATTTCCATAACGCCTGACACACTGGGCGGATTTGTCCTCTAGTCACGTGTAGCAATCAAGTGAGTATACATATAGGAACCGATAAAAGTGAACAAAGTTAATAACAATGATAACATCAGAATGTACCATTTTAACGTATCTCTATGCATGCTAGCGGTGGATATATCGACCACCGTGATTGTCTTTGCAAACAGTTTGGATCCAGATGAGACGCCGCGTAACACGGCGTCTCATCAGGATCCAATCTGTTTGACACTCTGACTATGTTTTGAAAAGAAATTTAGAAAATTGTATTTTAAGAACAATAGCAGACGACAAAGGTTGCAGACGAAAGTAATTACCAAGCATGAAAGAGTAAAACAAGGCTTGGTGATGAAGTGATTACTATGCAGGGTTAACTCGTCGCTAGAATTCAACGTGTTTAACAAACGATATTATGACATGAACACTAGCCCATTTCCCCATAAATACGCATTTTGACACCCCTTATTCATTCCTCCAATGAAGAAAGTTGTTCCATTTTATTCAGTCATGAATATGTATCATAACTTCATTCATAAGAAATTTTTTCTTTATTCTAGCTAATGTTAGCTTGAAGCAGGCTGAAAGTAAAGCTTTAATAAGTGGTAATCTACAATCTTCAGTACTAGAAACAAGTTATGGGTACCGGCGGACGTAGTCGAGGGGTAAAGCACCCGCATACGACGTCAGGGGCTGTGAGTTCGATCCCCGCCGGACTAAGTCCTTCGGATGAGGCTTTACACTGGGCGTCTAAAAGAACCAGAAAACTCTTCGATTATAAGAGTAGGGTATCGCGCCCGGATTCTCTGTATCCTCTCCCCTCTCTCCGTGGCGTCCATTTAGCCCATATATTGCAGAAACGAACGTTAACAAAACAAACAAGTTTTGGACTAATAGGTTAATACTGCTGGGTGGACGAATGAGTTGGGGTTTGTGGCACTGCGATACTAAACAGGTCATATGGTGTCGATTAACCCATTTGTGCCCACGATCCCATATATGGGACATAGGCAAACAGTGTAGACTCTGATCAGACGCCGCATTATGCGGCGTCTGATCAGAGTCTTCACTGTCTGCTGATAGGAATTTCAATGTAAAACACAATGAAAATGAAAAATTTGACCAGGCATCCCTTTGATAAAAAGGACTAATCCAATATATAAACATGGAAGAATCCACTGGGCGCAAATGGGTTAATGATAAGAATGAGATGATGAAGAGGGGTGATTTCACAAAGATGATTTCGACTAATTCAATTCGCTGTCTCTAAGTTCTTGGCAAAGGTGATAATCCCCGTGATTTAAAATTCTCTATGACAATTAAGCCCCAAATCTGCTTCAAGGTAGGGAAGTCCCTGGATTTACTATATACATGTATACAGAACATCCATTACATTGCAGTTCACTCTGCACTTTGACGTAGTTCTGGGACTGCATTGTCACAGGGATTGTTTTCTGTAAATTAGACCCAGATTATCCCCTCTGTCAAGAACTGAAAAAGGAAGGCCGGTTGGTGATTTTGATCCAATCCGCTGCTTAGCAACGAATGAGATTAGTCAAAATCATCTGCCTGAAATCACCATCAACTAATTTCATCATTCTTCATCAATCATCGGCGCTTTATAACATATTTTGTGTCGCGGTGCTGTAAAACCTAACTGATCCATCATCCATCTGTTGAGCGACTAAGTATCACGTGATCAAGAAATGGTAATCTGTAAATGCCAGTGAGGCAGAGACTGCGTAATACAGGACAAAAGTAACCTGCAGAAAGACGTACCTTTACATGTAACCCTTTCTTCCCTAAAACCTAAATTAGATAATTATATTTTTCAATTAAGTCAAGTCCATGTTTGAATCTTTAGGGTTGATTTTTATAGTATTTGTCACAATGACAAACAGTGTAGACCCTGATCAGAGGGCTCCTTAAGGAGCCCTCTGATCAGGTTCTACACTGTTTGCATAGGACAAGTGTACTCCTTACATGTACACTGTTTGCAAATGACGCATATATGCGTGATTAGGGTTCAAAGATTTAACCTGTTACCAAATGACCTGGTGTCCGTTTCATAAAACTTCGTAAGACAAATGTTGTCGTAAGTCAGATCATAAAAGTCTCAATTATTATTTATTTCTCCATCTAATCCTGTCTTGTGATATCTTTTTGGAATCGTCTTGAAAAGACGATTCCAAAAAGATGTCACAAGACAGGATTAGATTAAGAAATCAGGGATTAAATGTATTTTAAAGTTTTGACTTACGACAACATTTGTCGTAAGATGTTTTATGAAACGGGGCCCTGGTTCTAGTTTTGAAGTCAGGGTCCATGATTATAAAGCCTTTGTGTTGAGTCTTAAATCGTTCACAAGAATTTGATTGAGAACGAACTCAGACTCAACTCAAACGATTTATAAGCATGGACCCTGGTGACCACTTAGAGCAGACTGAAAGTAAAGCAGAATGCGTCATTCTGCTTTATTTTTCAGCCTGCTTCAAGCCATCGTCTGCTAAGATATAGAAGCTAATTCGTATGGTGCATATTCATGACTTTGGAACTATTTTTCTTCAGTGGAGGAGATAATTCAATATGTAAAAAGGTATATCTATGGAATAAGGAGATAAGCGTGATTTACATTTTTTTCTTTACTCAGCTTCCGCCTAAACCAATAGCCTTAGATTTGATTGATTTTGAATGTCGCTTAAGATATTTTTATTGATACACTTATGTAATCAACAAAAAGTTCTTGCTCACATTTTTATCCAAGAACGAGCAGATTGTTTCTTCTTGA
Source organism: Gari tellinella (assembly GCA_922989275.2). Taxonomy (NCBI): domain Eukaryota; kingdom Metazoa; phylum Mollusca; class Bivalvia; order Cardiida; family Psammobiidae; genus Gari; species Gari tellinella. The sequence continues at coordinate 58,523,515 of OV277866.1, forward strand.
AATGTTCTTTCCCTTCAAACACACACCACTCACACATGAAAGACAACAAGACTTGAATATGAATTACATTGTAATTTGTAGATAGCACTTGGACAGCCGATTGAAGTATTCGTTACAGCATATCAACTAATTCCATACATCTATTATTGGACTACAGCTTTAACCATGAAATAACGACTCGTAAACTTTATGGGCAAAACCAGCCCAAATATACATGTACATATACATGTATTAAGAAATTTATCACAAATTTCTAAAAAAAAAACAAAAAAAAAAACTCAAATTCCCATACAATAGGGTTCAATTAAAGAGTGTCCCTTCACAGCGAGTCTTACATTAAATCCGTCAAAATAGGTCTAAAGAAAACGTAATAAACATAACTTTGTCACATAATTTGTCTGCGATGTGGTCGATTCGCCCATACAAAAACCAGAGATAAAAATCTCATACGAGAAAAATCTCTGGAAAATGGTACCCGTATGGCAAGTATCGAGTTGCATAAAGCAATACCACGTAGATGTCGGGCCTCATCTTCGCTAACAAATTATGTATGCGAACAGTATAGACTAGCGATGAAAATACTGGATAAAATAATTTATAAAACATTTGATATACGATGTACCGTTGAGCGCTTATAAATCATCACATATGCATAAACACCTGTACCTCTGTGTTGGGTTCAATTTACCATAAACAATACAAAATTTAAACAAAATTAAAGTGTACTGTTCTCATCGACTGCCCAAAGCTGAATGACTTACAATAGCCTAAACAGGCACGAACACCTCGTGCACTTGCACATGACGCTACCTAGCGGAGTGGTATACATTCAAAGGGAAAATAATTTACTTCTAATTCGTAAACTCAAACGAAGAAAATTATATTTCCCTTCAAACACACACCACTCACACATGAAAGACAACAAGACTTGAATATGAAATACATTGTAATTTGTAGATAGCATTTGGACAGCCGATTGAACTAAAAAGAACGGGAAAACCGATTCAAAGACCTGGCTTTAAACTTTAAAATCACCAACACATACGTACACGTATTCAATCACAGTAAATATCATTCGCCCCATTACAATGAAGCATGATAACATATCATAAAATGTTCACTATAGTCCCAGCGAGCGAGATACTGAAAGTAACTCTTTTAAATTGTGCAACTCTTTTTATGTCCATTGGAGTTAACCTAATCAATATATTGTTCAACATCCTACACCGGCCACAGCTTAGTACCTGTCCTTGCTATCATAATGTATGATCCGTCTATGCTTATACATGTGGTAAATAAAATCTGACAATAAACTGCAAAACAATTCTGAATTACGCAGAAAGGCGAAAAAACCTAGAAGACTGGCAAAATTTTGACTTTTTCAATTTCTCGTTTCAAAGAAAGGATCATACATAATTGATAGCTCATCTACTGGAATTATATCCTTTCAAACAGTTTCTTAACTAACATTCCCTTGACATTAAATACAGAGCAACCGGAAATGCCCTGGAAGACAAAACAGCACTGCTTCCAAAGCCACTACTTTAATCCACTTTTTCCAACTATTGAAACGATACTCATACTTGGAAAACACCTGAAGACAACATGCACTCTGGAAGAAGGTCCGCCCTGCCCGCCAAGACACCCGGCAACATCCCAATCTCGTCTTTATGCCACTCTAAAAACAAAAGAGTATAAAAACCCTACATAAGGCTGAATGATAGTTTTCAGTGTAAAGTCCCTTATGCGTCATATCGTTAAGCTAGATTGGTGATCTATGAAAACAACTTAATAATCTAATGCAGGATAAATACAATGCAGAAATCTCGTAACTGCACTACTTCTACTCTGCACTAAACCACCGCAACTTTCGAATACCTCTCAAATGAGGTGATCGCGTATCCTACTCATATTAACCAACACGCTAAAACAATTTTTCATCAATTAAAATCAAAATCAAAGCTTTGCTATTCAAAGGCGATGCCGCCACATTAACGTCTGATGCCGGACTGATAAGCATAACGAACAATGATAGTCTTCAATCAATGTGATGCCGCCAAACTGACATCCATTGCCGGACATAAGCATAACATAAACTTGTCAAGGCGATTCCGCCAAAATGACGTCCGATCCCGGACTGATGAAGCATTACATACACTTGTCAAAGCGATGCCGCCAAATTGACGTCGATGCCGGACTAATAAACTATACATACAAATGCTGATTATCAAAGCGAATCCGCCATACTATCACCATTTGCCTTAAATAAATTACAATCTACAAGTACATGTACAGACAAATGCAAAAGCAAAATTTCATTTCTAATTTTTTTTTTTTTTTTTTTTTTTTTTTTTAAATTCATTTTTTTTTTTTTTTTTTATTCTCTCTTTTTTTTTTATCTTTTTTTTTTTTTTGTCAGTCATTCAAAACAACTTTTAATCTCTTTTTCTAATAAAACAATACATAAACTTGTCAAGGCGATGCCGCCAAACCGGCGTCCGAAGTCGGACCGCCAAGCATTACATTCACATGTCAAGGCCATGCCGCCAAACCGGCGTCCGAAGTCGGACTGCCAAGCATAACATTCACTTGTCAAGGCGATGCCGCCAAACTGGCGTCCGAAGTCGGACCGCAAAGCATTACATTCACTTGTTAAGGCGATGCCGCCAAACTGACGTCCGATGCCGGACTGATAAGCATTACAAACACTTGTCAAGGCGATTCCGCCAAATTGACGTCCGATGCCGGACTAATAAACTATACATACAAATGCTGATTATCATAGCGATTCCGCCATACTGTCACTCTTTGCCTGAAATGAATTACAATATACATGTACATGTACTGACAAATGCAAATGCAATATTTCTTTCCTTTTTTTTTTTTTAATTATTATTTTTACAGTCTTTTAAAGCAAGCACTCTTAATTTCAAATCTCTATTTCTAGAACAGCCTTTACCATTTTCACATTAAGCGTAAAATCACTTTTCAGTAGACAAATCAATTACTTCTTTAAATGAAGATATAATCATGCGCTATTTCATTAGCAGTAGACACCTCATATCCTGAATATCCAGAACAGCTTGCACCAGAATCTAATTTGACTATTTATTTGTCAAAGAATTTTGCTTTTCAAACAACACAAGTGCTTCTGCCCAAAACGTAACCCTATTCTTTCTTCAAAACCCGTTATATACGACTCCAATTACACGCCTTTAAAGTTCCTATACACATGTATACAGAAAACAACGTGTAATAATCTGACACGTGACTTAGTACAATAGACATCGGGATAATCTGACCCACTAGACTAGCCAGTTTTCTCACGGATACACGCCCGTGATCTCTGATCATACTCAACATATCAACAATAGTAGAATTGACATTGAAGAGCTGAGACTCGCGAATAGAAATTGATTAATTCAAACTCATTAATCAAGACCGCATCAAAATACATTGAAATGAGCTTACCTTCTGCGCTCCAAAAGTATTCGTTTTGTGAAGACAAAACATGCCAAAATGCACATTAAGAAAATTAAAGTTTCTTATAATATATTGCTACCATCTGTCCTTGAAAAAACAAAAAGCTATATAGGTATGCGACTTAAAGACATCTCCTGGCGACCTTTCGATCATAACGCCTTGTCAGACAATTTCCTTGCAAAAAGCATGGATCTTGTGGACATGTAGGTAACAAAGAACCACTGGAGCCTCTCATGTGAGACCCGACCTATATATTTAATATTTGGTTAGAAAAAACAATTGAAAATCACTTAAGCACGAGTATAATCTTGGCCTCGCCAGGTAAACTGAGAGTTGAATAGCTTGTGATGCATGCTTTAACAGTTAAATTCTCACACTATCGAGACAATGGGGGGGGGGGGGGGGGGTAGTCCATCAATGGACTAAAGAAAAGTCTATAAACAATAACAGGCGCTAAATAAATCAAACTTTATCATGAACCTTTTTGCAAAAAGCTGACGCTACCTTAATATCTCACGGCAATACTTCGCGGAATGCTTTCATGTTTGTTTATGACACAAATGTCAATAATACACCTTTCTTTCTCGAAATTCTAACAAATGCTGCCTCCTCTTGCGCAGACTTTTTTTTTTTTTTTTACAACTGACTTGGCGGTAAAAATTAAAAGGGGCTTTATAGCACACATTCTATGAACTTGTAAAATAAGACTGTTTGCACTTATTTTTCTGCCAAAATTTGAAAATTTGATTTCAAGTTGAAATTTTATTAATAGAGTTTTTCTACTTACCACCATTTCTACCATTTGGATAATTTCCTGCACTTTCGGGTAAACTCGCTATAATTTTAATGAGCGTCTCCTAACCATGATCCCACCGGAAGTCACACAGACGCTCACTAACCACGTTTCCTCAGTTTTAATTTTTTATCTATTAACATAACTACTGAGGGGAGGATGGGAGGGTAAGTTGTGGTGGTAAGTAGAAAAACTCTATTAATAAAATTTCAACTTGAAATCAAATTTTCAAATTTTATTTCATTCGTTTTTCTACTTACCACCATTTCTACCATTTGGATAGATTACAAAGCTCTTACCTTTGGAGGTGGGATGTCTTCCTTCATCCATCAAACCATTGATATACCAACATGGAATCGTCTAACCATCTGTTAGTTCCATAAACACCAATAGTACAATATCCCACTGTCTGTACAAGTGTAACCCATCACTAATTAATATACACTATTTACAATCCTTCCTAGGATATAATATCTATCTGATACAAGTCAATCTTGATAACCTCAAGAAAGTTCACTGCTCAAAAACTCGCATAAAATTTAAGACATCATCTTATTCACAATCCAGAACACAGAGATCAACATTTCGCAGATAAAACTTTGTGAATGTTGATTCTCTGGACCAATCTGCAGCTTCCAGTATAGTTCTCATAGGAGCTCCATTGAAAAGAGCCCAAGAAGGACCTATAGCCCTTGTTGAGTGACCTTTAACCTTGATATCTTTATCATCATAGGCCATTTTAATGGTTTGAACTAACCATCTTGAAATTGTCTTGCTAGACACAGGTTGATGCGGTTCAACGTAGCTTAAAAACAAATTTGTGACATCTTCACCATTCTGTGACTTTCTAAAAACTTCAGTTCTCTTGAGATACCAATATAAAGCCCTTTTTGGGTCTAACTTCTTGTTCTTTTTAAAAGCAGGCACAAATATTTTACCACCAAGATGTCCTGGCCTATCTTGTTTGCTAAGACCTGGTCTCAAAAAGGTGATCCCTCTGTTCTGGACACACACCCAGCCTTCTCCTAACCTCAGTGCTTGAAGATCGGCGCACCTCCGGAACGTTGAGATGGCTATAAGAAAAACACATTTGAATGTTAAATATTTCAACTTTGCCTTTTTCACTGGTTCAAAGGGGGATTTCTGCAACATCTGCAGAACCTTTAACAAATCCCACTCTGGGACCAATCTTGCAATTGGAGGTCTCGACACGAACACCCCTTTCAATAAGCGTATCAAATGTGGGTGTTGTCCAACTGGTACATTTTGTACCGGCTGAACCACAGCCGACAACATGGACCGATACCCTGATATTGTTCTGTATTTCAACCCAGAATCATACAAATGAGCAAGAAATTCTGCACAGTCTACTATAGAGGCAGTATAGGGATCTTTTTTCCCCTTATTACACCAGCAACTGAACCTTTTGAATTTGCTAACATAATCATTTTGTGTTCCTTTTCTCCAGGATGACATGAGTAAGTTTCTAACCCTCTTTGAAAATCCTGAATTTTTGAATTTTCGGTCGAGAGCAGCCAAGCCGTCAGATTGAAAATCATTGGATTTGAGTGGTAAATTTGAGACTTGGGTTGAGACAACAGATCTGCTTGCACTGGAAGTCTCCTTGGTGGAGCAATCGACAACTGGAGTAGGTCTGTGTACCAGTGTCGACGTGGCCACTGAGGAGCAATCAGTATTATCTGACAATTGAACTGTTTCATATGCTCCAACACCTTCGGAATCAGACAGATTGGTGGAAAAGCATATGCCAGCATTCTGTCCCATGGAATTGACAATGCATCTATTGCTAGAGCATTTGGGTGATAATGCCATGAGCAAAATATTGGAAGTTTGTGATTCTCTCCCGAAGCAAACAGATCTATCATCGGACTTCCCCACAGACAAAACAACTTGTGTAGAACCACACTGTTCAGAGTCCATTCTGAAGGCCTGATCTTTTTCCGAGACAACTGATCTGCCAAAACATTTTGTACTCCAGCCAGATGAGCTGCTCTCAACTGAATATTGTTTTTCAGAGCCAATTTCCATAGTTCCCAAGTCTTGTAGCATAACTGTACTGACTTTGTTCCCCCTTGTTTGTTCAGATACTGACAAACTGCGACATTGTCGCACCTGACTAGTACATTTTGATTCTTGATTTGGGGTAAGAAATGTTTTAGAACCCTGATGACTGCCTCCATCTCCAGAATGTTTATATGCCAAGCTATTTCCTTTAATTCCCAAACCCCTTGATGAGTCAAATTTTTCAGATGACCCCCATATCCCTTCTTGGATGCATCTGTTGTGATCACTACTGGGTTTGACCATTTCTGTAATGATCTGCCCTTGTTTATGTTGGCTTCCTGAGACCACCAACTTAAATGTGTTAACAGATGTAGAGTACAAGGAACTACTGTTTCCAAAGGATCTGAATGAGGTCTCCAATAATGTAGAAGGTGCAATTGTATTGGCCTCATAAACAGTCGGGCATTGGGTGTAAGTTTTATGCAGGACGCCATCAACCCTAATAAAACGAGGAATTCTCTGGCAGTTGCCTTCCCCCTTCTCAGATTGAATATGGCTGATCTGATTTTGACCAAACGATCTGGAGATGGAAACACTAGCGCTACATTCAGTTTGAATAGTGCTCCTATGTAAGTCAGAACTTGAGTTGGAACCAGATTTGACTTTTTCAAATTCACAATAAAACCTAGATCGAACAGGAGATTGAGCACCGTCTTGCGATTTCCTAATAAATTCTGATGACAAGAGTTCAGACCCAACCAATCGTCTAGATATGCAGCTAGTCTTATGTTCTGCATTCTTAAATTTGCTACGACTACACTGCAAATTTTTGTGAACACCCTCGGTGCACATGTTGGGCCAAAACAAAGCGTTTTGAACTGATAAACTTTCCCTTCTAGGCAAAAACGAAGAAACTTTCGATGGTGAATATGAATTGGAATGTGCAGATATGCATCTGTCAGATCCAGAGAAAATTCCCAATCTCCTGGTTGAACTAGATTCAAGACCTTTGACATTGTGTCCATTTTGAAATGTAGTTTCCTCAGATACTGGTTGAGAGGTTTCAGATTTATAACAGGACGAAGCCCTCCTGTTTTCTTTGTGACTAGAAAGAGAGTACTGTAAAAACCTTCTCTGATACGATTTACTGGGACAGTTTCTATTGCATTTTTCTGAAGCAACTTTTGTATTTCTTCCCTTAAAACCTGAATGTTTTGGGGACTTGCTTTTGTTTCTCTCACCCCTAACCATGGAGGGTTCTGAACAAAATCTAACTTTAGACCATTTCGAACCGTGTCTAGGACCCATTTGTCGTCTGTAATTTTTTCCCAACTTTTTATAAAGAATTTTAATCTGCCTCCAACCGGAATCTGAGGAAACTTTGCTAGAAATTCTTTGTCAGAACTGCTTTTCTCTGAAAGATTTCCGAAAAGAACTTACCATTTTAGGAGCAGTGCTTGGTATCTTGAATTTTCCCTGCTGCTTGTAGGAGTTGTAGGATGTATTCCCAGCTCTATTCTGGTAACCCCTGTGGCTGTACTCATCTGTTCTAGATCTTTTGGCTGCACTATTTGTAGAAGTAGCCGTTTTCCTCTTGTTTGTATTATGAGACTGCTTTCTCAATGTTTCTGGCATAACGTCGGCTAGTTGTTTATTCAAATCACTCTTTTCTTTGAGTTTTTTGTCAAACTGGGGACCAAAAACTCCATCAGCTGAAAGAGGTAAAGACATCACAGCATGACTGTATTCTTTGAACTCACTCAAGCCAGTGTCCACTAATGCTGCATTTCTCCTCACTAAATGATGGAAAGCACCTGCTCTGGCTACCTGATCCAGAGTTTTGGTAGACATTGCAAACACGTCTCTGGTCATTTGTACTGCCTGGTCAAGATTTAAACTATCGGCCTGCAATGTGTCCAACAAAGATCCCAAAGCTTGTTGAATATAGCATGTGGATATAAGTCCCATACGAGATGCTAATTGTCCGTAAAAAGACAGTTTTTCAAAACTTTTCATGTGTTTTGAAAATAAAGAAGGTGTACGACCAAATGATGCACTACGGCCATGCCTGTTCACCAACAAGGCTTCCACCGAATCATCAATACCTGGAACCTTAAAATATTGTTGATAGTCCTCATGAACAGGAAAAATGTTCCTGTAACTATCCCTGTAAGAAGACACTTTATCTGGATGCTCAGATCTCCAGGATTCATTCAACACATCAATCTGGTTGTGTTCTAAACACAAACCCACACAGGATTTAGTCGTTGATGTAAGGGCATCACTGCCAAATCTCTCCTTCAGAGCACTTGAATGCAATTCTGTCTGTTTCTCAACTTGAACAGGATTATTGTTGTCATCCTTCATGTTAGTTGACAAATATTTAAGGAATCTTTCTTTTTCCTCAATGTCATTCCCCGAAGAGTGAGTTAAATCTGACACAGAGCCTGCTGTCAGAAAACCACAGTCATTCTTCTCCTTAGAGCTGACAAAAAGAGACATTTCATCATCCAGGCGTGGAGAATTCTGAAAATTTCTCTCCTGATTAACCTCAGACCTCCCAAAGAGCGTCTCACGAGGTTCCAAAATAGGTAGTGAATTTTGCCCACGAGCTGCGCCGAACGCCTCGTTATTGCAACTGTTCTTCTCCTTATCATCTAGAAACGAACACAGTTTGTCAATCTTCGTCTCCACCGACGAAAAACGTTCCTCTTGCTTCGACAGCCTCTCGGTGAAATCGGCCATGTCGTCTTTTTTCGTTTTTGAAGAAGTCCGTTTCCTTCCCGAACTCGACTTACCGTCGTCACTTCTAGACTTCTCCAATAGAGAAGCCTCTTTCTCTTTCTGAAGGAATGCTTCAGCCATTTCTCAAAGAATGTAAATTACTAAAATAAATAACTTTTTACTATGCAAACTTTGAAAGCGATGTTCACCCGTCGCGCATAAAATTAAAACTGAGGAAACGTGGTTAGTGAGCGTCTGTGTGACTTCCGGTGGGATCATGGTTAGGAGACGCTCATTAAAATTATAGCGAGTTTACCCGAAAGTGCAGGAAATTATCCAAATGGTAGAAATGGTGGTAAGTAGAAAAACGAATGAAATAAAATTCCTATGTTGTCTTAATTTGCCCCTTACAAGAATAAGTAGCCTACACTCAGTACAAAAAGAAACGCACATTTTGTATCACAATCTTATTTTTTTGTAGAAGGAACGTATTTGTGAATTATTATTAAATCATTATTGAATTGGTAGCATCGCAACCTGCACTAATCGGTGCGGTATTTTAAACAAGCTGTAGTTAATTCTTTCGCTGCCAAATTAATCGTGAGGTTTTTACCCTTCACCGTCTTATTGTCGTCTGCTTCAATTTTGTTGTTTGCAAGATCGTTTCAAAGTAAAATTCAATGTAGAATGACTTAAATGAAATCGATAAGAGTGTCAAACAGTTTGGATCCTGATCAGACGCCGCGTTACGCGGCGTCTGATCAGGATCTAAACTGTTTGCAAACGCTTTTTGGCGTCATTAGGAGGGAAATGGTTAAAAGGCAGCACAATGTTTTTTGAACATTTTTACCTGAACTTGTTGCAGAATTGAATAAATCTTGGGATATGGTCTCTATTCTAATTTTCTTCAAAAAAAAGGTATCTTAATCTGCGTCTGACCACGATGTGCGTTTCTTTTTGTACTGAGTGTATATTTCTTCCCTTACTCGTACTCACAATAGCCATGTGTAAAAAGAATTACAGTCAACTTTATACTCATCTTCACAATACATGTAACTTTATCTGTCCACAACTTCTTCCGTCGGTGCTAACGTTAACAATGTTGCCATCTTCTCTCAACATCTCTGATGCCTGACCTCAGAAACGATTGCACACTTTGACCTTCAAATTAACACGTGGCTGTTCCTCGGCCATAACGCAAGGGTTTAACGGAAAATTAAAGTGTACTGTTCTCATCGACTGCCCAAAGCTGAATGACTTACAATAGCCTAAACAGGCACGAACACCTCGTGCACTTGCACATGACGCTACCTAGCGGAGTGGTATACATTCAAAGGGAAAATAATTTACTTCTAATTCGTAAACTCAAACGAAGAAAATTATATTTATCCACACTATGCTTATCTACAGAGGAGAATACGTTAAAATTATTCTTTCCCGTTTAAACGAAACGAAACGCAAAACACTACCACGTAGAAAAGTGCAACTTTTGGACAATTCTGATCATTCATGTTTATCTTGGTGGCAAACAGTTTGGAGCCAGATCAGACGCCGGGTTACCCGGCGTCTGATTTGGCTCCAAACTTTTTGCAGTAGAAATTATAGTTTTAGCGTAAACGCGTTTATTGGGAAAAAATAACGTTCTCTCCACTGTATATATACCCATGGGATGTGTTTCGACGTGAGGAGAGTTATAAAGTTAAACTCTTTACGACATTACTTGACCTAGCTTGGGTGGGTACACCTTGCCCCGTAGCAAGTTTGAGTTAAAGCATGCAGCATGCTTTTTACTGTAAAATTGTCTAAGAAAAAAACTTAAATTTGAAAATTGAAAAATTAAAGCAGACGACAATTGTTTAAAATTGATGACGCCATGGCAGTGAAGGGGATAAGCCTTCTCCTGTCGATATGTCGTCTGCTTTGTTATAGTCGTCTGCAAACACTGTCAAAATTACATTTGTGCATATTTTTAATTGAAGAATACTTTAGCGAGTGTCAAACTGTTGACATCCGCGTTACGTGGTGTCTGATCTGGATCAAAACTGTTTGCAAATACCAGACAAGCCGCGGTCGGCGGAACAAGGATTCTGTAGTTACCGCCTTTATTCTGCTTTTTATCGTCTAGTTCAAAATTGCAATAAGGTCAATCAGTTTTGATCCTGACCAGACCGCATTAAATCGACGTCAAATCAAGATCAAAACTGCATTCAACCTACTGTAGAGCTGCGCTTAACCCATTTGTGCCCACGATCCCCTATATGGGACATAGGCAAACAGTGTGCGGCGTCTGATCAGAGTCTACCCTGTTTGCTGATAGGAATTTCAATATAAAACAAAATGAAAATTTTGACCAGGCATCCTTTTGATAAAAAATGTACTAATCCAATATATATACATGGAAGAATCAAATGGGCGTAAATGGGTTAAACCCTTGGCCTGCCGATCACGACTCGGTTGCTTTTTGCAAGCCTAGATTGCGTCCAGATCAGACACCGCATAACGCGGCATCTGATCTGGATCCTCTTTGTTTGATACTCCGCTATAGGTATGTTGATTTAAAAAAATGAATAAATCTGAATTTGACAATCTTTGCCGACAACAAATTCAAAGTTCACTATATTACTACAGAATAAAGGTTTAAAAGTGGTATGCATATAGCCTTCAGCAATGTGAAGTTGTCGTCTGCTCAACAGCCGACCAGCTAGCAACTGCACCGTCCTTGTCCCGTTTACATTTAAGACTTTTCCTCAGTCCATTGAGGGACCACCACCCCATTGTTCTGGAGGAGTCAATGTAACTTTAAAGCACGAGCAGCACAATCTCAGTTTACCTGGTGAGGTCCAGATTATACTCATGCTTTAGTGATTTTCAATGGTTATTTCTAACAAACTATCAAATATAAAGGCAGCTTCAATGGTTCTTTGCTAGTGACATGTCCATAAGATCCATGATTATTGCAAGAAAATTGTCTGGCAAGGCGTTATGATCGAAAGGTCATCTAGGAATGTCTTTAACCTATAACTCCAAAGCCCTTTTTCTAGTTTTTTAAAACAGGTGACTACTTATTGTACTTAAAATGCCTGCCGTTTCAGTGGGTAGCATGAATGTTATGTTTTATGGAAGGGGATTGTGCTAGTGAGACTGAAATGCAACAAAAGTGCTGTTTCGACAATCATTATTCACGCTATGACAAGTTTGGTTTAGGTAGGGTCCATTAAACTGAAAGTCAGTTTTACCAATTGTCTCTATGTATACCCTTTGTTACAGTTTGTTTGAAAAGCAACCGTGTCGGGTCCCTGTGATACATCGTGGAGTACTCGTATTCAAGTATGTTGTTTTTCTTGGTGTGTTTACCATGTATATTGTCCCCCTCTCTTCAGCATCACCCAATGAGAAACAGGTTGTGTGTGTTATTCGGAGGGAGTTGTCGTAGGGAGAGAAATTTAATACCCCTAGATATTGATATTGACCTGGCTTACATTTGCAAACAATTTGAACCCAAATCAGACGCCGCGTAAAGCGGCGTCTGATCTGGGTTCAAACTGTTTGTGACTCGTATTTATGTTTCTTCTGTCAAAATGTCACTTTGAGAAAAACAGCAGACGACAATATTACGCGGACGATATTGCAGTGGTGAAAGCGTTAGATAAGGTCATGATTGGGGAACAGCGGCAAGCATTGTTGTAAGGAGGGAATCGTTGCCTGTTGGGTCATTGTAGGGATGGGGCACTGTAGCCGCAATATCAGTCAAACAACATATTCTATTATCACAATTGATAAGTCGATGTAAATACAAATGGCATAATAAAAACCGGGCGTGACCATTGTTATTCAACTTCCCAACCAGTAACTTAACTGTTGGTAGATCTACAGTAGTCAATGCAGATTAGATTTAATCTTTATATTTGCATGTACATGCTCGAGAAGCAATGCCGTCTTCTATATATCTATATTATCCCAGATTTTGTGTCGCGGTGCTGTAAAACCCAACGCATCCATCATCCATCATCCATCTGTTGAGCGACTAAGCATCACGTGATCAAGAAATGGGAAATCTGTAAATGCCAGTGACTGCGCAATGCAGGACAAAAGTAACCTGCAGAAAGACGTATGTAAACACTAGAATTTATTGATAGGAAACGTACTGCCTTTTAACCCTTTTTATGCCGGTTTTTATGCCCCCGCATGGCTAAGTCGGGGTCATAGTGTTTTTGGTCTGCCTGTCTGTGTGTCTTCGATACGATTCTATTGAGTACATGTAGTAAAACCAGAGGATTTGGTGCTGAAATGTGTGAGACAGTATTGGATTAGTTCAGTTTACTCCCTCTTATTTTGGGCATTGAATTAACCATAATATCTTAGTGTGCATGTATGCAATACTACAACAATAACTCCAACGTTCTATTAAACAGAGTGATTTTTTTTTTTAAAGCGTTACATATAAATAGCGTACATCGTATTTTTGTTATGAAGAAAAACTAAAATTGACAAAACATAAGTATTTACAAATTAGCATAACTGCAATCATGGCATGGGTGGATAGGTTGGGTTTTACGGAACTGTGACACAAAATAGGCCATATAGCGCCGACAAATCATGTCATAAAGCAACCATGGAAAGTTCGTAATCATGTCATAAAGCAACCATGGAAGTTCTGTGTTGCAATTGGTTAGCCAACTTGCTTAATAAGAGTAGCACAAAACAATATGTATGCTTCTGTGCGTTAACATGCATCCAATGTATACTTTAATTAACAGGAAACCAAGCAAAGTTAAAAAATACCTATTATATGTCGCAAATAGTTGTGAAAAATTAGAATTTCCTACAGCAAATGAGGATTTAAGCAAAGTGTTTATAATTATTAGCACAGTAAAATATAGTTACTCACCTTTATAAAAACACGACAGAAGTCTAATGAAAATTTCCAGATTTTTTCACGCGTCTGTTGCCGGTACAAAGTAAAGTGATTCACTATAATTGATACCGGAAATAATCAGACTATTGTCGACTTCCTGTTGTTGTTGTTGTTGTTCCTGTCAACGTCTCTACCCGAGCTCGTCTGTCTTGCAGATGTTTGTGCTATAATAGGGCTACCATAAGTTGATCTCGGAAAAAACCGAATATTTCCAAATTTTCTATTTTTCAAGCGCGGTTACTTAAAGCAGGTTGAAAGTAAAGCAGAATGTGCTACTTTCTGCTAGAATAAAAAATCCGAATATTTCGGAAATATCCGGAGAAATGACAGCCGTGTATTGTGAGGGACGTTCTACTTCCTGTTAGATCAGGTTATAAACTGTTATACCATATTTCACAGCCTCGGGGGTATAGATCTATAGTCAATTGTTTCCTGACATATATTGAAGGTTATGGTCATTTGCACGGTATGTCTTAATATAGTCGGGAAGAGTCAGGTAGAGTCAGATGGTTTAAAATAGGGGGTTCAGGGCTCCAGATAAGAGGGGGTAATTTGAACAAATCAAACACTTTCTCACTCATTTTAGCACCAAATCCTATTGTGTTACCACTCATTAGAATCGTCTCGAAGAGACGATTCTAATGAGTAGTGACACCGTAGGATTTAATTGAGGAATAAATATTTTAGTTTTTGAAATACCCCCCTTATCTGGAGCCCTGGGTTTAGTGTTATATATACATGTATAATTCAAATCTAAATTTCAAAATTATTTTCTCAAATAACCAATTTTTTCCGTTTTCAAAAATGTTTCCCCTTATCTGGAGCCCTGGGTTTAGTGTTATATATACATGTATAATTCAAATCTAAATTTCAAAATTATTTTCTGAAATAACCAATTTTTTCCGTTTTCAAAAATGTCTCCGTGCTGGCGATCCTCGGTTTGACCGCCGGACGTACAGTGGAGAAGACGTTATTATTCCCAATAAACACGTTTACGCTGAACGTTTGCCACTCAGCTTACCATGGAAAGTCTGGGTTGTCAAAAAGTTGTCCTTTTCTACATTTCATTACAATCGTTTACGTTTCGTATGCGTTTAGATGGGAAAGAATAGCGTCTTCTCTACTGTACTAGAGTCTAAGTCGCGTCGATGCTCCAGAGTGGGCCCTGCACTTGTATACGAAGAAGAAGAAGAAGTCAGCTGGCATAATCAGGGGCTGTGTGTGTGTGTTTTAACCAATGTAACACCTAGGCCTACTGTGCAAAATATGTTTTAAATAAGTATCAAGATGGAAAAAAAAGAACTGCACCAATGCATTCCTAGTACAATAGTTTAGACATTTAGTCAACTATTTACTCTGTATCGGCCATTGCTGTTGATCGAAAAAAGGTACATAGTTTATAAATAAAATAACCTTTATTTTCTTGTTGATATTAGATAATACATCGACCTGATCTTGGTCAACCTAACCGAGGATCGACATTATACATATCTTTTGGATAAATTTATCAAAAACAGGCTATATGGGATACATTTTAGAAAAATTAGATTAAAACGGTACCTATATAAAAACACTATATAAAATAATCATACTTGAATTCCCATTAAACATTCTATTTAAACCACCTGACTATTTAGACGTACCCCATTTGCAAAATGTCCACATAGCCTTACAATACAACCATAAGTTGTTCATAAAAATACTCAGATATCCAAATGTGATTCTAGGAATCGTACCTTTAACCTTTCGTCGCCAGGTTCTATAACACTACTACGTATATAACATAATTATGCAAACAGTATTGATCCAGATCTGATGCCGCGTAACATGGCGTCTGATCTTGGTCTAAACTGTTTGACACCCTTATCAATGTTTCCTAAAAAGAAACCGCATACATTCAGAATTCCAAAAGTGAGAGTAGAAATCCGAAGATTTCGGAAACAAGAAGGTCATGGCTCTCACCTGTGGACAGTGTACCTAAGTTGACTGGACAAGACAACATTTTAATATAACTATAAATGGAGTAATTTTCCGGACAAGAAAACATGACAAAGAGAATGTTGTTGCCAAACGTATGACCCTAATCCATGACACATCCTCTTACATGTAACAAGCTATTTCCATATATGATATTCATTTCACTAGCGTCAGCAGAACTGGAGGATTTTTTTCCCCGACAATAAAAGACGACAAAGGGGATAAACAAAATAGTGCTGCCCCTGTGCATGGCACCATACTATTGGCTAGTAGCGGGGAGATTATCGGTCAACTTACATAGAGGACATCAAGTAAGTATTGCAGAATAAAGAGTTTTTATTCAAACTAATGTTTTGTTAGTTATAAAGGGTACACGCGGATCTTCCTTTTATTTGAAAATCTTCCTTACGCGGAAGGAACCTTCCTTTAGCTGTTTAGTCATACCCAGATATTGCCACATTATGCCTAACTTCCAGCCTGCTACCATTTGCTAGCATATAGAAACGTTTCTCATGGTATATTGTCATGACTGTATAAAGCGTGAAAGTATTTTCTTGAGTGGAGGAATAACTAAAATGTATTTACTCGTTCACCAATGAAACTTTTGATAGACAATTCCAATTTCAAAATAATTCTATTTCATTTAGACTATTTAGGGTTGATTTAAACAATATACATGTATTTCAAAATGTCACAGATTGTATACCCTGATCAGAGGGCTCATTAAGGAGCCCTCTGATCAGGATCTACACTGTTAGCATAGGACAAGTGTAATCCTAACAGGTATACTGTTTGTAAATGACAAGTATTCTCGTTGCTAGGGTTGAATGTATTAAAACTTATATCTATGGAGTAAAGAGTTTAACATTGCTTCCAAGAAATGCCACCTACACCTTTCATTTCTGTAAGGGATTAATTCAATAAAAACATTAATTTTACACATGATATATTATTTATTCTAACATGACACGTGAATTCGTCTCTATAAACAAAGAACAGGTCTATCGTGGTATACCTGAGACGGTATACCACGCTCTTCCCTACCCCGCTCCTCCCACGGTTATATGACATGACGTGACCACGTGCGTTCATACGTTATGTTTTTTAAATTTCTTTCGTTATTCATATAGCCCGTAAAGACCATATACTTTTAACCAGTAACGTTACAGTATTTTTCTCATTCTTCTGTCTTGTTTGATGTAATGTTTGTTCTATGCCAGATTATGGATCGGTAATTGTAAATTTGCTTATGGGTGTTAGATTCTTGTAATGCCGCGGAAAAAGTTATTCGGTCGAAAAACTTCATCCGCTGAGGAAATAAGTATGGAATATTTGATTTCCTTTCTAATGAATTTCCTTACATCTGGTCATGTTAGAATCGAAATAATCTATGTTCTACCGTTGTGAAACTGTATTTTACAACGGTCGGTCGTTGTGGTGCGCAGGAATTGACCACTCAGGCCTTCGGCCTTCGTGGTCAATTCCTGCGCACCACAACTCCCAACCGTTGTAAAATACCGTTTCACAATGGTAAAACATAGATTATTTCTTAATTTAATGATAAAATTGTTACATTTTGAAATAATACAATAGTCGATACTGACATAGTCTTCCGAAAACATTCACAAAACATTGACGAAGCTAAGTTTTAACCCTTCACTATCTTATTCTCAGTATAATAAATATTTGCAAACAGTTTGAATCCTGATCAGACACTGAGTAACACATCCTGTTATCAGGATCAGAACTGTTTGAAATTCCCATTATTATTCATGTTATACTTTTGTCAATTTGCATAAAATCTAAATTAGAGAAATAACAGCAGACTACCATTGTTGAACACATACAGTGGAGAATCTGTTATTCTTTCCCAATAAACGCGTTTACGCTAAAACTATTATTTGCAGTGCAAACAGTTTGGAGCCAGATCAGATGCCGGGTAACCCGGCGTCTGATCAGGCTCCAAACTGTTTGCCACCAAGATAAACAAGAATTATCAGAATTGTCCAAAAGTTGTTCTTTTCTACTAGGTTTTAGTGTTTTGCGTTTGCGTACGTTTTTGCGTTTAAACGGGGAAGAATAACAGATTCTCCACTGTATGATGTCATGGCAGTGAAGGGTTAACCCATTCCTCTATAGAAGCACCATTGTGCATAAAGTCGAACTTCGATATCTCGAACTCCCTGAATTCGAACTTTTCGATTTGTAGACACATTAATTGTATTATTTCATGCTCGATTAAGTCAAACATACCTGTATTTCAAAGTTAAAACTTTGCCACGTTTTAACTTTAAAATACAGATATGTTCGACTTAACGGAGTTCGAGATATCGAAATTCAACTATATAATTATGCATTTATCCTGTACACCTGTCCCACAATGAATATTCATGCATAGTCTTCATTACAGCTTAAAGCAAGATGAAAGTAAAGCAGAAAGCTCCTGTTTGAGCTTTCTGCTTTACTTTTATCTTGTTTTAAGCAGTCACTTTCCTTACACACAGTTCACAGCTACTTGACACATTAAAAAAATATAAAAAAATACTCTACCATAGATATAGAGAATATCTACGGTAGAGTATTTTTTATATATTTTTTTAAAAGTGTCAAGTACCTGTGACACATTGGGGTTGGTGATTTCCACCTGTCTATGGCGATGGAGAAATCTCACACTATATTCACTACAGGGCATGGGACATCAGCAATTAATATGAGATTTATATTCACAAATTTCAGTAAATTATTAATTTTGAACATATAACTGACAGTACAGTAGAACTTGTCTATTACAGAGAAGAAAACGTTATTCTTTCCAAATGAACGTGTTTACGCTAAAACTATTATTTCCTATGCAAACAGTTTTGAGCCAGATCAGACGCCAAGTAACCCGGTGTCTGATCAGTCTCCAAACTATTTGCCACCAAGATAAAGACGAATTATAAGAAGTGTCCAAAAGTTGTACTTTTCAAAGTTTTAGTGTTTTGCCTACCCCTACCCCTATGTCTCACAACAATCGATGGACAGACAGACGGACAACGTGATTCCTATATAGCCCCCCACCACCAGTGGTGTGGGGGCGTAATAATGAGCATACTAGTATTTAAAACAGGCCTATGCTGATGATAGAGTTAACCCTTTTTAGTGGTCATAATAGAAATGACTTGATTATAAATTTATGGAGATTTACAATATGGAGAAAAGGGTTTAAAATAACCAACTTAATAACTCTTGGGCACAATTTATACATGTGAAAGCTCAAGGCATGATCTATATTAATTGTCTTCACCCCACTGATGATGTCATGATGTCACTGCTTGTCTTTTAACTCTAGCAGGTGCTTGTCCCGGAGAATGGGTTGGTACATCTGGTAACTGGAGCTCTGTAGAAGACAAAGTGAGAAGGTTACTGGTAATACTGAGAGACTATGAGTTTGACCTTGGCATGAGTCTGATCAGCTGTTTCCGCCAAGAACGTCGAGAGCTTAATACAACCACCTGTAGGCACGGCCAACTGGTGATTAGTTTATTAAATGCCTTCCATATACAGTAAAACCTCTCTATTACGACCACTAAATTGTGTTAATTATTAGGGCGTTTACGATAGGTGACCGCTTAAAGCAAGGTGACAGTGAAACAGAAAGCTCCTTTAGGAGATTTCTGTTTCACTGTCACCTTGCTTTAAGCTGCCACCTCTCTATTATACAATCAATTAGCCTTCTTTTTAGTGGTCGTAATAGCGAGGTTTAACTGTACACCAACAACAACTAAATAGTTTAAATCATTTTACAACCAGGAACATTTAACATTTGAAGCCGAACAAGCATTCTTTTATGCCACAAAGAACAGGGTTTTCCCGGACGCAGGTTTCCTGCATCTTGGACTCAATTCTGTCACCTGGGACCCCTATTTGTCCAACCCCTAGGGTCCCAAGGACCCTCAAATCTTCGACCACATTTTACTTCAAACCCCCAAATCATCAGATATGTAAATCCTGAGTGCTGATGTGGGGTATGCTAATGTCATCAGATCATGAATCTGCACTGTTTACAAAGGTCAAACAAGTTATTTGTCAACATTGTAAGGCATTTTATACACATCAAATTAATTTGGGACCCCCAAATATGCTGAGGGACTCTCAAAGTGAAAGGTTTGAGGGTCCTTAGGACTCTCAATTACAAAATGCAAGGGAAAACCCTGAAAGAATAATGTGCAATTTGTTCATGTACCTATACACTTGAAGCCACGCTAATCCAAAACTAGGTCGAAGTAAAATACAAACAGTTACCAGGGTTACAGATAAGGTTGTGATCCAATTGGGTCCTTGATATTTTACAGAATTGGGTAAATGCAGTTTTTATTGGGTATTGGCAATTTTTGAAATTGGGTATTATTCATATTCTGATTAGGTTTTCAAACATATCTTTGCTTTTTGCTACATTTCTTTGCTTTTTGTTACTCCTTACTGTGAAAAACAACTACTTTTTCCATAATTATAAGTGGGTAAATACCCCAATACATGCCTTATCTGTAATCCTGGTTACATACCAAGAGTAAGATAAGGACTCTTGTATCTTACTGTGTAGATTAACGCAGGAAAGCTCAATATCACAGGAATGCCAACAATAAAAGATGTTAATATTTATGGAAAAGGGCTAAACAGGGCTCCAGATAAGGGGAGTATTTCAAAACATAAAATCTTTATTTCTGCATTAAACCCTCAAAGAGACGATTCTAATGAGTTGAACACCATAGGATTTGGTGCTAAAATAAGTGAGAAAATGGCAGATTTGTTAAGTTTACTCCGTGTTATCTGGAGCCCTGGTTAAAATGTCTGCAATATTCATCTTCATCATCCTTCTAATAAGGATGAGACCTGACTGCCTAGTTGGGAACAAAATCTCCCTTTCCATGATTGGCATATTTGTTGGTTGCAATTCTTGTTCCCAGTATTCATATACATGTAGTTGCTCTAGTGATATTTGCCAAAGAGTGCTCATCCAGGGCTCCAGATAAGGGGCAGTAAACTGAACAAAACCAGCATTTTCTCGCTTATATCAGCACCAAATACTATGGTGTTACTACTCATTAGAATCGTCTCGAAGAGACGATTCTAATGAGTAGTGACATCATAGAGTTTAATGCAGAAATAAATATTTTTATTTTTGAAAAACGCTCCTTATCTTGAGTTCTGCTCATCACTATCTTACCATCACCAAACTGTAGTATTTCTTGTAGTTCCTTCTCAATGTCTGTCGACTGATCAAGAACTGGTTTAGGGAGGGATATATTGGAGTTAGATTCGTCTAAAATGGCAGACAGCTCCTGCTCCAGGTCATCTTGGGACGGCTCGTCAATATATGTACTCGTGCTGAGCTCTGTCATTATGTCATCCTGGGATATTGTCACCTGAAAAAAGCATGGATATTACTGAAAAAAGTTGCAGTGGAGGAATAAACTAAATGCGTAAAAAGGTGTATCTATGGAGTAAAAGGTTAAAGCAGTTAAAGAGCAGAAAGCTCCAGTATCATGTCTGAAAGTTCTGTGCTTTCTTACTCTATGTAAATTGGTCAAACTCTGATTTGAACATATACGGTCAAACTTCCATATCTAACTCGCTTAATTCGAACTATCCAATTTGTCGACACATGAATTGCATAATTTCATGCTCAGTTAAGTCAAACATACTTGTACTTCAAAGTTAAAACGTGGCTAAGCCACGTTTTAACTTTAAAATACAGGTATGTTCGACCTTACCGAGTTCGAGATAACGAAGTTCAACTGTACTCATCGACTAAAGTTTGTCTATTGTTTAACCCATAGGCAAAACTCCCCATTTTGTGTAGGCCTAGAAAGCATGACCTTAGACATATACCATGGAAGAAAATAAAGCAAGGCAGACAGTGAAGGGGATTGCCCTGTTGATAAATCAGTGGCAATAAATTAATTTTTTCAGTACATGTATTATTTGTTCAAAGATGTTCAATGCAAAGGGAGGTAATTTGAAAAATCGCATTTTCCAACTAACTATGTACACACTAACTGCTCAAGAATGATTCTCAAAAATTCAGTTTTTCGGTTGCTGGCTACTAGATGTATTTTAATATCATTGCTAACTGACATCTCGTTTATGACTTGTAAAGCAGTTACAATGCAAGACATGTTCAATAAACATGTATGCCCCCGCTGGCATCCTTGACAATATATTCTTAATCTTTTCTAAGTCCAAATAAAGTCAAAGTCAAATTGAGGTTGGGTTATATGGGTTAATTGGTAATGGTTTAAGGCAACAACTGTATAAGTATTAACTAAAGTAACATACTACGACATAAATAAAGTATTGTACATAGTCAGTTGTGTTGCCGCTAGAAGAAACAGTAAAATCTAGTTAACCAAGAAATAGCCCATTTTCAATATAGCCCATTTACAATTATTCTAACTAAAATTAGGTCAAGGTAAAAATCAAGGTTGGGTGATATTGGTGGATTTGGAATGGTCCAAGACAACAACTGTATCAGTATCAAAGTGCAATGACGCACGGACAGGACAATCACTATATGCCTTCGCATCTTCTGATGCAGAGGGCATAAAAATGGGAGCTACTTAGCTTTATACAGATGTTTAAAGCACAGTCGATATCTCTTACCAATTTGTTGTTGTTTATGTGAGTGATTAAAATCACCATGCAGACATGATTTGTATCCTTAACATATGACTAAACTTTTTTCGTTCAGTTTACAGTAAAACCTCTCTATACCGGCCATTCAAATTTGTTATTTATTAGGTGTTTAAGGCATGTGACTGCTTAAAGCAAGGGGACAATAAAACAGAAAGCTCCTGTAGGAGCTTTCTGTTTTACTGTCACCTTGCTTTAAGCTGTCACCTGTATTTTATATGTCCATTAGCCTTCATTTTAAGTGGTCGTTATAGAGAGGTTTTACTGTAGTAACTTACATCAGCCAAGTTATCCATGATATTGGCCACTTCATCTGTAGTAGTCTTACTGGTAAGATCTTTAAGAACACCAGATCCACCCTCTATTGCACGTAAAATCTGAAAGGAGCAAAACATTTCTTACAAGATCCTACTGGAATGTACACATTTCCTTCAGAAAACAGTCATACAAATGACAAAGCAGTAAGAAGTACAAAAACATCTCATCCATACTGTAATCAATGATTACAAGGCTTACGGTACCGCTTTCAAATACTTTTAAAACTAAACCAAATTATATTGATGAGGATGCTGTCAAAATCACCTTATTGCAAAATAAAACCTATGTGTAAAATGTATTGCATGAATGTCATGTACTATAGGACCTACACTTGTATCTAAAGTCCA
This sequence comes from Gari tellinella, assembly GCA_922989275.2. Taxonomy (NCBI): domain Eukaryota; kingdom Metazoa; phylum Mollusca; class Bivalvia; order Cardiida; family Psammobiidae; genus Gari; species Gari tellinella. The sequence continues at coordinate 58,546,769 of OV277866.1, forward strand.
AGTTGTGATGATATTCCACTCAAACATTTGACATACAGAGTCAAACATAAAACCTAAATATTTGCTCCAGAGGTCCAAATCAAAGGTCAAGGTCACCAAACTTTCCTTTCTTTATATTATCAAATTGAACCCTAGTGACGAGAATACTCGTCGCTACAAATCATATACCTGTCATATGTAAGCTTGACCTACGCAAACAGTACAGACCTTGATTAGAGGGCTCCTTAAGGAGTCCTCTGGTCAGAGTCTACACTGTTTGTAATTTTGTGAAACATTGTTGAATTCCACCCTGAATGTTTAAAAAATGACTAGACTTATATTTGAAACTGAAATTGTCCATTAAAAAATTCAGGGGTGAATGAGTTAAAGGGACTCGCAACCAGATGGTGTACTTGTCAAAATAAAATAAAATACTCAAATAAAAGCAAATTTGTGGCATTATTTGGCTTCTGACATTAAAAAAATATGATCAGTCCAAAAAAAGTCTCAAGAATCATCACCGAATCTTAGTTTTTTTTAGATATTTTCCATTGTTTTTCTATAGCGTCAGCTGACGGTATAGTTGTTGTTGTTGCTTCTCTACACGGGCTCAGACATAAACCCGAGCCGAATAAAGTACTATCAATCGCTACCAGTGAAGTATGTTAATTCGCTACCATATATTTAGAGAGCACTGGTAGCCGAGGCGGTAAAGGCGTTTCCTCATTTTTCTTGTTTGTCTCCACATGGAGGGTCACGGGTTCGAATCCCTTCAGAGCTTCTTCTTTTCTTTTTTTTTGAAATGCATTTTTTAACAGAATTTATTATCCTAAACTAAATCTTACCCATTTATATATTTACAAATTACTATTTTTAATGCTAAATCCGGTTGCGAGCCTCTTTAAAGATGGGATCGAATATGATGAAAGATCAGTCAGAGTCTGATATATGGAGAGTATTCTGTCACCGGTCTTAAAACCTGCCTGTTAGGCTCTATATCAGTGGTCTAATAGAGAGGTGTTACTGTACATACCATTTCATTAGATTCAGCTTGCTGTATACGGTACAAGATGTCATTTAGTGTGTCCATTGAGCCAGTCAGCTTATCGATCCTGTTCTGTGCCATCTTTCTCTTCCTCATTGAACTCAATGCCTGTACAGTACAACAACAATATCAACTATCAAATCTTCATCTTAACCCATTACCCCAAAAATATGCCTCTTTATGCTTTTAATTTATTCCTTGACTGAAGAAAAGAGGTACAATTTATACAGTTATGAATTTTGTACCATAGGAAATATTTTCTGTATCATAACAGATGGTTAGTTAAAGCAGGTTGAAAGTAAAGCAAAATGCGCCCTAAGGCGCATTCTGCTGAACTTTCAACCTGCTTTAAGGGGTCAAGTTTCTTCAAAACTAGAAACAGGCTATGGGGTAAAGGGTTAAGCATTTTAGCCTTGCATCAGTATTTCTACAGAAGTTCTGAAATCAGTCTTTTACTACTAATTCAACCATTTTGCTGTGATAGGCATATATATGAAACTATTAGAAAACAGTGTAGACACTGAGCTATCAGATCATGGTCTGCAATGTTTTCTTAACCTATTACCTCATAACATGTATCTAGTTTTAAAGACTGGCGACCACTTAAAGCAGGTTGAGAGTAAAGGGGAATGCGCCATAAGGCTTTCAGCCTGCTTTAAGCTACTATCTGCTAGGATATAGAAACAATTTCTTATGGTGCATACTCCAGACTGTATAAACTGGAACTATTTTATTCTGTGAATGAATAAATTCAAGGTGTAAAAAGGTGATCTATTGGGTAATAGGTTAAGGAATCTGTCTAACATGATGTCTGCACTCTTTCCTGGAAAATAAGAACCTTATTTGATTTGATAATGTATTAGTTAATACAAAAGACTCTCTTTTATGCATTTGTGTATTACATTCAGTACTACCAGACATATTTGGTATGATTTTAAATCGCTTTAACAATATTTCAGTCATACCCTTGCCTTCAAGTTTATTACAAAATGCAGTACAAGAATTAAATTCTATATCCTGCCAGAAGGTAGCTTAATGAGGGCTGAAAGTAAAGCAGAATGTGCTTTAGGGCGCATTCCGCTTTACTTTCAGCCTGCTTTAAGTGGCCACTTATCTTCAAATGGAGAAACAGGCTAAGGGGCAATTGGTTAAGTTCTCTTACCAGTTTCATCATTCCTTGCTTTTTATATGAAACAGCTTCATCAGCCAATCTGAAAAACAACAACAACAAAACCTTAGCCCTTTTGAGAACCAGTTGATCTATTGAGTTTTTTACACTGTCCCGAATAAAAGTGCTTTTAGACACTTAACCCATTACATCATTAATACGCCTTTAACCCGTTACCCCATTAACACATCCTTTTATGCCTTTAATTTATTTTTCCATTGAAGAAAATAGGTCCATTTTATACAATAATGAATATTTACATTCAACCTGTAAAGTCTCTATGTAATCGTATTAAAAATATGCAGGTCAATTCTCGATGAACCTACGAATCGAATCCGGTCCCTGCCAGTTAGAAAGAGGGCGGAGTCTCCGCCGCGAAGAAAATCTTCCATACGGCGGAGAGATACCGACCAAGTTAGGATCTACTTTTAGATTATCCGTTTGGGTATTTCGAAACCCCTATTTAAAGTCGCAGACAGTTCAATTAAAATCAAATTGCGATAAAAAAAAAAAATTAATTGCTGTTTTAAGGGAGGTTATCATATTACACTCCGTCAATAAAGCTGTACGCGTGCTCTCCCTTCTCCGAGTGAGCATGGATCTATTTATAGATTAGACAAGTTGTCTTCCAATTACGGTTTGAAATTGACAATTTCAAACAATTTGTTCACCAGAATACATAGGAAAGTCGCTCAAACATAAAGCAAAATAATGCATTCACACTTACTAAATTGGTAACGTAATGTTCCGTTATGACATATTTAAACTAGCCTATGTGTATCGGATATGCCACGGATAGCCGCGGGTGTGTGTACACGCTGACTGTGTACATGTTGTCGCATTTCAGCGTTGCTAAGTGTAAAGCGTGTATAAAAACTTGCGCCACCTAATTGTTTAAAATATGCTTTGATAATGGATATTCAGATTGAAATTTTTGTTTTAATTTCTTACGAGCGTTCTTAAAGCACAGCGAGAAAGTTTACTGCGTAAAACCCTGAAATTATCATGCAAATACAGTACATGTAGTAAGGACTACTTTTGACACCATATTTAGAAACTGGAATGGCTATTACATCGATATTACATCTATCAAACCCATTTGGCCGGTATATGGTATATTCATATACATGAAAACAAATCTGGTCAAACTACACATTAAATGGATGACAGAAAATAAAAATATAAATATAAGGAATAAACAACATCTTTTTGCCGCTCATGACGGTATGACTACATTAGCTTCGGGGTGTAAATTAAATGAAAACGCCCTTTGGGCGTTTACAAAATTTACCCCCTGCGAAGCTAATGTAGTCATACCGTCATGAACGTCAAAAAGATGTTGTTTATTCCTATAATATGTACCATAAGAACTATTTGCTATATCCTAGCAGATGTAAGTTTAAAGCAGGCTGAAAGTAAAGCAAAATTCGCCTTAAGGTGCATTCTGCTTTACTTTCAACCTGTTTTAAGTGATCATTCTTCCAAACTAGAAACAGGCCATTTGGTAATGGGTTAACTTATTCCTCCATAGAAGAAAATAGTTCAACTTAAAGTCTGCAATATAAGTCTGATTAGAAATAATTTTCATATCCTAGCAGATGGTTGCTGAAAGCATGTTGAAAGTAATAAGCAAAATCTGCATGAACCCATAACCCTTACATATATGCCATTAAATATTCATTTACTGAAGAAAATAGATCCACTTTATACATAAGAGAATATGAATCATAAGAAATGTTTTCTATATCCTAGCAGATGATAAGCTTAAAGCAGGCTGCTTTAAGTGGTCACCTGTCTTAAAAACTACAAACAGGTTTTAGAGTAATGAGTCAAATGGGAAAGTATAACATCTTCCCCCACTGTACTTACCTTTGTGTTTCCTCTGTTAATGCTTCTATCTGTTTCTTTACAACTGACACTGCTTTATGTATCCTACAAAAGGTAAAAACACATCTTTTAAGGAAGTCTTAACCCATTCATTCCCTTGTGAAATTTTTAATTGGCAATTCAATACCCAAATAAGACTGGTCCATTTATGGATACTTAGGGTTGATCTTCACAATATTTTGTAAACAAAGGGTTGATTTTCACAGCATTTTGCATAATACAAACAGTGCAGACCTAGATCAGAGGGATCCTATAAATTTACTCTCCTTTCTCTGTTTGTTAATGACTAGTATACTTGCCACTAGGACTGAATATGTTAACATAATGCTGAATGCATTCATTCTTGAGTTTTACTCATGTAGTTTATTCATAACTCTTTGCATGCTGGGTAATTTTTTCGTTTGCAACAATTTTCCCTTGCTACTGTTCTGAAAACAGATATTTCACAATCTTTTTTCAAAACAGCCTGTTCAGAGTATCAAACAATTTGGTGTTAATTAAAAGGCTCATCCACATACTTGTGTACATGTATATCTTTTTCTTCAATCTTGATTGGCTCTTCTTTCTTTGGTTTCTTTTCCGTCTGTATAAATTTCACATACTGCAATCAACAACAAATCAAATAATAAACAGGGAATTGGAAAACATGTAGACACAGATCAGCTGCCCTGTTACAAATGCAACAATTGAACATAATTATCCTTGTTAGTCAATCCACAGAACATTATAGTATTTTGTCCACTTCCAAATCTGGGGAAGCAACAACTTCATAGGGTTTAGTTTAAACATATACGTAGAGGAGCAATTGTTAAAAATATTTAAGTATACTACCTCTTATCTGGAGTCTATGAAATGGCCTATGATATAAAAACAGTTGTAAGTCAAAATTTGAAAATACATTTAATTTCTCATTTCTCACTCTAATCCTGTAGTGTGACATCTGTTTGGAATCGTCTTTTCAAGAAGATTCCAAACAGATGTAACAAGACAGGATTAGATGGAGTAATAAATAATAATTGAGAATTTTAGAATCTGACTTACAACAATAATTGTAATTACATTTGAACTTTGATATCTCGAACTCGCTTAACTGGAACTATCGGGATAATCCCATAGTTGGACACATGAACTGCATAATTTCAAGCTCGGGTAAGTAGAACTGTTGTGAATAACAATTTAGCGCTCATGTGCATATGGCACGGTAATGACGTTAACGTCTGTGACGTCACATTGTTTATATATTTATGTATGATATTGAAGTAAGAAGAACGTTAGATTACAATTAGTTGAAGACACAACGCTTTAGTATTTATATAACCCACTATTACGATATTGGTGCCGTGACACCGAAAAGAGAAGAAACAGTGAAGAAGATATTACCATATTGGCAAAAAGTAGAGAAAATATGTCGAAGACAAGTTTACAAAAGTTATACGCTATACGAGCTGGCATTGGAGCCACAATTTCTATGTTTATTACAATCGCCGAGGAATCGCAGGAGCAGCAAAAGGTCACGAAGTTTTGTATTGCTCTAGAGAAACTAGAAACGAAGATGAAGAAACTTTTGGAAATTAACGAGAAGATACTGTCAGCAACTGATACGGAACAAATTGAAGAGGAGATGGTGACTACAGAAATGGAGATGTTTAAATTGAAAGTGAAATTAACGGGACTCAGAGATTTTCAACGTGAATTAGATGACAATAGTGCAAACATTAATCACAACGCCCAGAACAACGTGGAAAGGAGGCAAAATGCCGCAGACAAAAGTCAAAGTGAGGAAAGAGGATGTGTGGACTGTAATTCCGGGAGGAAAAGTGATACGGAGTTTCATCAACAGGCGATAAATAGTCAACCTATGGCTAGTGGATCTCAAAACGTAACGGGTAATGTATCGCTTACTTTTAACTCTGCAATATTCAAACTTGGCAAACCTCTGCGCGCCAGTCAATATCAGGTGTTTTTTGAAGACAGCTATAACAGATGTGTGCAATAGCGATAGTTATAGTTCCCCCACAGTACTTTTTGATGAAGGTGCTCAGAGAAGTTTTATAACAGAGACATTAGCAAATGAACTAGAATTACCACGGGAATATAAAGAAACCATCAGTTTGTCTGCTTTCAGAGGAAGTAGTACAAAAGTACAAAGCATAGATTCATCAATAGTTCATGTAGTGACGGAACAACAACAGAAAATACCAATCCATGTACTAATTGTGCCGAAAATAGCTACACCAATTGACATTAGCCATAGAGCATATATTGATCAGCTGCCATATTAAAAGGGATTGAAGTTGGCACATCCAATATCAGACAACACTGAGTTCCCAATATCGTTGTTAATCGGCACAGACTTTTATTGGGACTTCATAGAAGATGAAGCTATTCGAGGTTGTGGTCCGACAGCTGTTAAGTCAAAGCTTGGTTTCCTGCTTTCCGGACCATTTAGCAGCACCTCCCCTTTACGACATGACGTTCAGCATATTCTCAACGTCATGACGTCATTTCCTCGTCATAGAGCTGACACCGACCATGGAACTTTATTATCAGATCGCAAAGACATTTCGAAGCGGGGGAGGAATCAGTTACACTTGACAGACCGGTTTGGGACTCGTTGGAAAACAGGATATATCACAGCATTCCCGTGAACGAAACAGCAAACTTGGGTCCATCTCCAAGAACATCAGTGTGGGCGAAGTTGTACAGGTCCACGACGATTCCCAAAGGATCCGCTGGAAACTTGCAGTAATAGAGAGTCTCATCTACGGAAACGACGGTTTAGTTTGCGCAGCAAAAATTAGAATGGCAAACGGACTTATCGCCACTAGACTGATCGTAAAACTATACCCACTTGAAGTGATAGAAACTTTTGATACGCGAGATCAATAGTGAGCGATTCAAACGTGTGATAAGACTGTTTAAGACTGTAGATTTTCATTAAATATCTACTGCTTACCCAAATGGTAAACTCTAAATTATTTGATTATTTTCGAGTAGCTTATGTTATGTTTATCTAATGTTAGGATACGTGCACTTTTTCATATTTGAGTAATGTAACTTTTTGCGGCCCCCAGAATGTTGTGAATAACAATTAAGCACTGATGTGCACGTGGCGTGGTAACGACGTTAACGTCTGTGACGTCACATTGTTTATATATTTATGTATGATTGAAGTAAGAAGAATGTTAGATTACAATCAGTTGAAGACACAACGCTTTAGTATTTATATAACCCACTATTACGATAGGAACATACCCATATTTCAAAGTTAAAATGTGGCTAAGCCACTTTTTAACTTTGAATTACGGGTATGTTTGATTAAACTGAGTTCGAGATATTGAAGTTTGACTGTATGACATTTCATAAAACAGGCCCCATCTGTGTTTACCTTTGTATTGTTTTCTTTTTGCTGTATCACTGCCTTCTTTGAATCACATAATTCTTTCATTATCAAATTAAACTCTACATCTGTTGGACAGAATTCCAGGTTTTGTTCTCGTATATCTGAGTACTCCACAATGCTAGCCACCTCATCCTGGGCTAGTCTACTTCTTGTATCCATCAACATTTGGGCTTTTCTCTGTAAAGAAAATGCAAATGTTTTCCAATAGCATTAGCTTTATATCTGCCTTTAATGCCACTCAAAATTCATGATATTCAAATGTTAATGGAGATGAAAATTATTATAGTAAATTATTATTCAGCAACATACAATATTGATTTAACTTAGTTTTCAGACAGCAATTTCATGTCAGATAATATTTTAGCATAATAGAAATGAATACTGATTGGGAAACTAAATCCTTCAGATTGATTTGATATGTTTTGATTTTACGTCGCTTTCAACAGTATTTCAGTCATATCGCGACGTCCAGCTAATTACAGGTGGAGGAAGACCCCAGAAGCCCTTTATGCATGTTTCAGGCACAAATCGGCAACTGGGTAGAACCACCGACCTTCCGCAAGCCAGCTGGAAGGCTTCCCCACATGAAAAATCCGAACGACCCTACTGGGATTCGACTCACAGCGGTGAGGAGCTTAGTGATGTAAGTCACAGTGACTATACCACTAGGCCACGGAGGCCCCCAAATCCTTCAGAGATACATGTTTGGTTATGGTGTATGCATATGGGAATGATTTAACCCATCTCCCCATAAATACACCTTTTTACACCTTTAATGTACTCCTCTACTAAAGAAAATAGTGCCAATTTACAAAGTCATGAATCTATGCCATAATAAATATTTTCTTCAAATTACAATATCATCCTAGCAGATTGAAGCTTAAAGTAGGTTGAAAGTAAAGCAGAATGTGCCTTAAGGCGCATTCTGCTTTACTTTCAACCTGCTTTTAGTGGTCATGTCTTCAAAATTAGAAACAAGCTATTGGGGAATTGGTGATGGGAGGTTTCCAGATCTATAAAGAGTGTTTTAGCAGCCATTCAACAAACACGGAAATTGCAAGACAGATGACAGTTTAATTAACCCTTTCCTCCCTGAAACCTAAAATGGAAAATTATAGTTTTCAATTTAGTCTAGTCCATATTTTACCTTTTAAGGTTGATTTTTACAATAGTGTCAAAATTACAAACAGTGTAGACCCTGATCAGAGGGCTCCTTAAGGAGCCCTCTGATCAGTGTCTACACTGTTTGCATAGGACAAGTGTACTCCTATCAGATACATTATTTTCAAATGATGCATATAGCGTGACTAGGGTTCAAAGAGTTAATGCAGAGCAGCAGTATCTACATAAGCTTTTTGCTTTACTCACAGCCTGCTGTAAGCAACTACAAACAGGTCTTGAATATTGAAAAGTTAAAAACTAGATTTCGGAGAGAGAGTTTACCCTTTCGAACATAGCATGTTTCTAGTATTGAATATAGGTGTCCACTTAAAGCAGGTTGAAAGTAAAGCAGAATGCACCTTAAAGAGACTCGCAACCAGATTTAGCATTAAAAACAGCAATTTGTAAATTATAAAATATGTGTCAAACGCTTATATAAACGGGTAAGAATTAGTTTAGGATAAGAAATTCTGTTTTAAAAATGTATTTGAATAAAAAAATAATATTGAGCTCTAGTGGGATTCAAACCCGGGGCCCGGCATGGGCGGACAGAAGGCAAAATAAGGCAACCGCTTAGCCCACTGGACCATGGAACAATTCATATTTCAGGGATCAATTTAACGTATTTCAGTGTGTAGCGATGGAAAGTACATACAACTATATAATTCGGCTCGGGTTTATGTCTGAGCCCGTGATCAACGATGGAAAATATATAAAAAAAACTAAGATTTGAAGACGTTTTAGACTGGTCATGTTTTTCCAATGCCAGATGCACGATAATGCTACCCTTTTAGTTACATTTGAGTATTTTCTTTTATTTTTGCAAATGCACCATCTGGTTGCGAGTCGCTTTAAGGCCCATTCTGCTTTACTTTCAGCCTGCTTTAAGTTGCCACCAGCTAGAACAAAGAAAATGTTCCTTATGATACATATTCATAACTGTACAAATTGGCACTATTTTCTTTGGCGGAGGAATTAATTAAATATGCTTAAAGCTGCTTCTATGGGGTAAAGGGTTAAGAGATGGGAGGCTACTCTACCTACCTTAATCACATCCATTAGCACATACTGTTCCTCCATATTTTCATCCTTTGCAGACTGAGACAACCACTTTACTCCCCAGACCATAGGATCTTTGACAAGTTTCTTGTAGCCCCATGAAAGCCAACCTGACTGTTGTTGATTTTCCAAATCTGATAGCCTCACCAACTGTCCTGACCTAAAAGTTATTTTAATTTGGAATAACTTGACTAGCTTCAGCCTATTAACTAGGGCTGTAACGATACACTCAAATATTCAAATATATTCAAATATTGATTTTGGTGAATACATATTGTATTTGCATGTTCAAGAACCGAATATTTGCCAGTACAAAAAAGAGAATTTTAAAACAACTAAAAAGGGTGAAAAGTCTGCGGCTTACCAACAATCTATAGTACCATATTAGTCCCAAACACACTTGCTGTAATGATGGGGTTTATCTTGAAATTATGCTTAAAAATACTTTAATTTTAAAAGATATCAATTAATTTAAATGAATAAAATATGAACAGGATAATCAGTATAAATAAAATATTAGAAGAGGTTTCACATAAAGATCTACACAGAAACTATTGCATTCATATTCATTAATAATTATTTGTATTCGTCACCCTATATCGTGATGTGTATTCATATTCGCTACATGAGGTATTTTTTTCAGCCCTACTATTAACCACTAGTGATGTATACTTGCATCATCTAGACTACAGTGCTGTATACTTGTAAAGAACACGAAAGAATTACAACCGGGTCGGAACCTACATATTTACTCATGCATTTTCCCAATAATTATCTATTACCTGTCCGCTGACTCGCGGTTAATAGATCGATAAATCACAGCTGAATCGCGCTGGCTCGCGTGGGATGTTTACTGTGAAACTGTCATTTCACAAAATGACTAAAAATGTTTAGTCATTTCCTGAAATAACTGATTACACAGATTGACTGTAACATATAAACAATACAGTTGAGGAAAGGGGTATTCACAAAATTCCGATAGCATAATTTCTTTAAGTAATCAATGTCACTAAACACGTTAAAGTGAAACGGGAAAAATGTCCGCCCGAGGTGGGTCTCGAACCCACGACCACCTCAACACTAGTCCGGCGCTCTACCGACTGAGCTAACCTGGGGGTCTATCGATCCCACCTCCATAGCCACTACATTCCTCCCCCTTCACTTTTTAGAGCCTAACCTAGCTCTCACGAAGACCGAATGACTCCCAGGCCCGGGCCGTCAAACACTTCTGACACCATTAAAGTGAAACAGGGGAAAAATGTACACCCGAGGTGGGATTCGAACCCACGACCACCTCAACACTAGTCCGGCGCTCTACCGACTGAGCTAACCGGGCGGTCTATTGATCCCACCTCCACAGCCACTACAACGTTTGATTAATTGAAATTATCAATCGATTTTCACTGATGTTTCCACATTCAGAAATGGCACGTCGGTCTTGTTTGCAGACAGCATGCTGATTGGCCAAACAGGAGACAGCATAATTTGTAGGCCAGCTGGATTCAGATCCGGTTGTTCTTCCTTTGTGTAAAAAATTAAGAGTACACTTGTCCTATGCAAACCAATGTAGACAACCCTGATCAGAATTCGTCCAACAGTTGAACTCTTACAAGAACACTATGATCATGGTCTGCTTTAAGTTGACTTCAATCCTTGTGAAACATCAATAAGAAGGGCAAATAGGTACGGAACAGTTTGGGGCGCGTAGGTGTGAAATAGTTGGGGCGCGTATGTCAAATTCTACCTGAGCATTTCTTGAAGAACGGTCTTTATACAGGATGGTGCACGACCATCCCTTCTAAACTTCTCCCGGACACTTTCAATATCTATCATAGGTTGTTTATTTTCATTCCCTTCAGAAATGATCAACTCCGACCAAAATTTGAGTTTTTGATCCCATGCCTTTGGATTTAAATTCTTATCACGGAAAGGCGAGAACAGTACATTCATTCTGACATCGTCGCCCCAATCAGGAGATATTTTATTCATAGCTGTAAACAGGGAGTTGATCTATAAACCCAAAATGAAAGTAAAAATAATTTTTGGACCCAAAGAGCAAAATGTAATATTGGCTTTGGCGGAAATCGGCGAGGTGTTCCGACTGCTAGAACCGGAAAGGCAATATTAAAACGCGGCCATGATTCAAAATTGCACAAGGTACCGTTGAATTTCATGAATATAATGCACGTAAAATATTTTCTGTTTAAGGTGGTTCGCGGGTCAGCTTATTCTCTGTCAGTCTTCTTTGAAACCTTGATTAAATTGAAGTATACCATATGGAGAGTGAACAATCGTTAAATAAAACAAATTGTAGTGCCGTTTTTTTCTGACAGCACCTTTTGTTGAAAAAGTTCCTTTTTAATATGAAATAGGCACAGCCTACAAGCGAGCGAAGCTGTCAAATAATGAAGCATTTTAACAAATTGACACATTACCCCATAGCCTAATTCTAGTTTTGAAAACAGAATGAAGGGTTATTTAAAGCAAGTTGAAAGTAAAGCAGAATGCGCCTTACGGCGCATTCTGCTTTACTCCCAACCTGCGTTAAGTCAGAATCTGCTAGGATATAGAATATAATTTTATGGTACAGATTTTGGACTGTATCAAATGGAACTATTTACTTTTTGAACAGTTTGGATCCTGATCAGAAGCCTCGTAATGAGAGACTATATTTTGCATGGGCGAGAAATTTATTTTTCAAGCAGTTTGGATCCTGATCAGGAGCTGCGTACGGCGGCGAATGATCAGGATCCACCGTACACAATTGTTGACACTAATGTTAATATTTCGAAATTTTGATAACTGAATCTTCAAAGATACTGTGGTGCATGGGTGCACAATTTATTTTCAATCAGTTTGGATCCTTATTAGAAGATGTGTACGGCGACGCATGGTCAGGACATGGAGGAATTATACCTGGAGAAGAATCATATACACAAATCTGCATTTTCCCGAAAATGTTGTCGTCCAATACCTGTATGCGCGATAACGCTTAATCGATCGATAATTCAACTGCACCGGTACGCCGATAGCGGGCTATCGCGTTTTTTATCGTGTTGAATGGTTACCTACTGTTAGTTTAAGTTACATAAAATCCTTAATTTTTACCCGATTTTCATTATAATGATCTTAAAAGAAGGCTAAGATATTTATCTTTCACTTGTGAAAATAACATAATCTAATTTTTACATTGATCATTTTTATGGCGAGTTAAAGAGCGGTTACCAAATTAATTTGCCGATAAAAGGGAGCAAGCGCTCGCTCAAAAATATATCACGCCCTGTTACAAAACCTTTCATAAAATCCTCAATTTTAGGCCGATTTCCATAACAATGGTCTTAAAGGACAGCTAAGATATTTTTCTTTCAGTTGTAGAAAATGCCAGTGTTTATTTTTGAAATCGACAAATTTTATGGCGAGTTAAAGAACGATTGCCAAATGAAATAGTCGATAAACGAGAGCAGGCGATCGCGAAATAAATACAACGTCCCGTTTCAAAAACTTGAATTTAATCCATAATTTTCGTCCGATATATATATATATATATATTTTAAAAAAAGTCTTGATATAAAGCCGTGACACTTATCTTTCGGTTGTAAAAATACCAGGGGTTTTCTTGAAGCGAAAAAAGTAATGATGACCTACAAAGGTTGCTGGCTAATGAAATGACTAGACCAACTCGCGTAAGAAAAGAATTCCTTCCGTATAAAAACTTAAGCAAACTTCTAAACTTCTAAAAATGTGTTCATGCATTGTTAGAATGTTCTTTATGGAGGAAATATTTCCTTGGAGGCAAAAAAAAATCCATTTTGTATGTAAAGAGACATTTGAAAGGAGTGCGCGTCAAACGGCCATGATCAAACGGCCACAGTTGTAACTGTATTATTATGTCGTATGTGATCATTATTATTATTGAAAGGAAAATTAGAATTATTAACATATTACTTCAAAAAAAAGGAATTTAGGGTTAGTTTTACATCCAGACTAAAATATACGTATTATCCGTCCCATTTCTATGAAAGAGGTTACAGCTTGCATTATCTTCAGAAATTAATTGCAAACACGATAACATGAGATCTCCGTTTCTTTCTGCTTTACTTATGTCTTATATAACGGAGTAAATTATAAAGCAGTCAATGCCTTAAGCAATCTATTTTAGTGACTGCTTAACTTTTTGCCTGCTGATCGCGCCTTTACTTTTTTTTTTGCAAACAACTTGGATCAAGATCAGATGCCGCGTAACACGGCGTATGATCTGGATCCAGAATGTTTGACACTCGTCTAGGGCTATTCATCTGTAAACTACATGTCTACCATATTACACATCACAAAGGAATGTGACACATTACGTAACCGTACACAATTAGCAGGCCATTTATAAGCGTCATAAACCTCTCCCAGCATGAAGTCCATGCTTCTTGAACATGCCGATTATCTATGAAGTGCATGTTAGGGAACTGGACTCCAGGGGGTTTCCACTTTAATAAAAAAGATCAATGCTACCCGTGCGTGTAACTTGAACATGTGTTTTTTACTTCTGTAACCGCATGATTTCTATATATTATACAAATCACAAAAAATAAAGATAATAGAATTGAATTGAAAAAAAACACCCAAAAAAACCAACATCAATGCACCTGGTTTGGTTGATGACTGGATTAACCCTCTCATTACTGAATACCAGTAACATGATGACTATTGCAATTGCAAACAGTTGTAATCCAGACCAGGCTGCAAAAATGTCGGATTCATAGAGTATGTCTCTTGAAATATAGTTTACCCCTTTTTCAAATTAAGCTCTTTATGACACATTTTACCTTTTCTCCGCATGAGGATCATCAGAGAGAGAGAGAGAGACAGACAGACAGACAGACATTCATACAGAAAGATGGATACAGAAAAGAAGAAGCGACAGACTGACAGACAGAGATACGAGAAAAACAGACAGACAGAGAGACAGACAAGAGGCAAACAGACAGTGGCAGAGAAATATAGACACACACAAGCTTCGTAGGTAAACGAAAAAATACGTTTTTCTCTCATTTTCAAAACCTCACTATCCAGGGGGTTTCCACTTTAATAAAAAAGGTATAATTCCTCCATGGTCAGGATCAACATAATTATTGGCACTAATGTTAATATTAATAATTTCGAAACTTTGAGAACTGATGATCATAATGGCAAATTTGTTCCTAATTACTAAAGTTTCAAAGATACTGTTGTGTCTGGGTAAAAACTATACATCAAGACATATATTTAATACACTAGATCTAAATTACGATATTTACGCGAGGTTATATAATGTGCAAAAAACAATAAATTATCGACTAATAACATATTGAAAATGTTCCCTATGTATGCTTCGACCAAAAATGGTACGTTTTGACTTGGTACGCTTTAACCATGGTACACTTTGACTATAACCCATTAAGGCGTATTTATTGGGTATTGGGTAATGGGTTAATAAACTAAATGATTTAATAACCTGAGGGCCCTGATATCGCTCAACTGTTGTACTGAAGCTTGAAAGCTTTACCTTTCTGTTTCATCCGTTTTAATCTAAATCCATTCAAATTTGTAGTATACCTGATTACCATGTAAAACTTTTTGGAATACAACCTCATAATTCTAGTATATTAGAGTACATCAAGGGCAGATAACTAGAGCCTAAACAATACTGAAATGAAGCCTTTTTAGCATTTCAGAGTATATCAAGGGCAGATAACTATTGCCACAATGATTAGATTTCAACAATAATTGCACTCCTTTGAGAACTTATAGCTATATACTTTGTGTGCAAGTATAATCAAAATCCATTGAAAACTGTAGTTGCAAGAGTGTAAATGGCATTTTCAGCAATTCAAGGGCAGACAACTCTCGACCTATAGGTCTTATTTCAACCATAATCACACATATATCTAAACTCTTATGGTCATATACAATCTGACCAAGTTTGAAAAAGACTGGATAAAAATTGTGGCCTCTAGAGTGTAAACACTGTTAAATATGGCATTTTAAGCAATTCAAAGGTAGATAATCCTCAACCTATTGGTCCGATTTCAACCATAATTAAACTCATCTAAACTCTTATGGTCATATACAATCTGAGCAAGTTTGAGATAGATTATATAAAAATGCTGGCCTCTAGAGTGTAAACACCGTTAAATATGGCATTTTCAGCAATTCAAAGGTAGGTTACTCTCAACCTATGGGCCCGATTTCAACAATATTCAAACTCATATGAACTCTTATGGTCATATCCAATCTGAGCAAGTTTAAAATAGATTGGGTAAAAATTGTGGCCTCTAGAATGTAAACACCCTTAAATATGGCATTTTCAGCAATTCAAAGGTAGATAACTCTCAACCCATTTGTCTGGTTTCAAGCATAATCACACTCATCTGAACTCTTATAGTCATATACAATCTGAGCAAGTTTGAAGAAAAAGTGTGGCCGCTAGAGTGTAGACACTGTTAAATATGGCATTTTCAGCAATTCAAAGATAGAAAACTCTTGATGTGATCTAGATCTATTGATATGATTTCAAGCATAATCGAACTCATACAAAATCTTATGGTCATATATACAATCTGGCCAAATTTGAGAAAGATTGGAGACATATTGTGGCTTCTAGAGTTTTAAAAACACTGTTGAACTTGGGTGGATTTGGGGTCAACTTTGGATTAATTGATGAATGAGGATTAAGTGTATAGTTGGCACTAATATTATTACTTCCATATAGCTGACTGGCATTCAGATAACGAAAACTATTACAGAAATGACTTTTTTCATGGCTATTGGACGGTGGGTTTTAATAGTGGATAGCCCTGGGTTTCTAGGTGTTTCGAAACCGGCTGAAACTGTCAACACTGCCAGACTATCTACGTAAATCTACCCCACCTGGCATGATCGAGCACAGTGTTGAAATCATCTGTGTATTATACACATGCACTTTGATATTGACAAGATTTAGAAACAACATATCTGATATCACAGAAATAAAAAGATCTAGGCCTAGTTGAAACCGGTCGAATGTGTGTGACATTGTACTTTTCTAATCGTAGGAAGTGACGTCATAAACATCACAACTGATAAACAAAGGGGGGAAACTCAATAAAACAGTTTTGACTGTGTTGATAATTTCAGTAGGATGGTATTAACGAGCGAGGTTTTTTGATTTAAATTTGATGTGTGATTCTCGCAATTAATTTTGTTTTCTTTGGAGATAACCGGAAATGTGCACTTAAAAAATCTCAAATAGACTCGTCCAGAGCTGAGAGGTCAGTCAGAATAGTCGCGCGTGTTAGACAATAACATCCGGGTCAACCTAGGGTAACCGGAAGCAAAACTTTTAACGAAACTTTTTTTGTTCAACATGTTCATAAATAAAACGCGAGCAGGGTCGACCAGTATGTGAAAAATAGCTGAGAGGTCGCAAGTGATAGACAATAACTTCCGGGTCAACGTATGGGTAACCGGAAGCAAACTTTTTAACGAAACTTTTTTTGTTCAACATGTTCATAAATAAAACGCGAGCAGGGTCGACCAGTCTGTGAAAAATAATGTAGCAAGTAGATCCGGCGGAAGTACAAAAAACCTACGAAGAAAAATCTATTCAATGTACATACAGGTCTAACATACAGGTCTACTAACATACAGGTCTAAAAATGTGAATTTTAACTTGAAATTTATTGTATACGTAGCTGTAGAAGCTCGCTTCGCTCGTTATTAAACAGGAATATTTTCTTTATAAAAAAATATAACTCAATAATCTGTATCTGTATCAATACGACGTAGAATCCTATAAAGGTTTTTACACGACGGGTAAGAAGGGTCGCCATATTCTTCTTCTTCTTCCAGTTAAGAGCCGGGTATCCTTCCGGAACGTATAGAGGCTCTGTGTGACTTATGTACATGGTGAGTCGGATCGAGTTAAAATCTTGGTTTAAAACTATTTACAAAGTATGGTAGGCTAGTATGTTGCTGTCAGCCGCTGGTGGAACACTACAAGGGATTCCACAGCAGTGACAGTTGCGTGCAACTCGGGAAGAAGGAATTAGCGTAGACAGGGTTGTTTACGATCCGCTCCTGGTATAGACCGGCGCCTCTAGATCTGGCATCACTTCCTCGCATATAATCCTCCCTCCTGACATCCACCAAGCCATGCTGGACACGGTAGAGCATCTGGAGCCTGGCCATTTCTCTGCGCTGATCTAGAGGTTCCCAACCCAGTGTCTTGAGCATGGTGGTCATGGAACCAGGTTCCCTTGAGGTGTAGTCATGGGTTACAAACCTGGCTGCTCTTTTCTGTACTTTTTCTAATGGTTTAGCTTGAGTCTTGAGTTGGGGGTCCCATACAGTACTAGCATATTCGAGGACTGGGCGGACTAATGTTTTGTAGCTCGCTGCCTTCACCTTTGGTGTACACTCTTTTAGGTTTCGCTTAACAAAGCCTAGGGTACGGTTGCCTTTAGCTGCCACATTCTGTATGTGTTTGTCCCATGTAAGGTTGTTGGTCACCGTAACCCCGAGGTATTTGCTTTGGTCAACTGCCTCAAGAGCTTGTCCATGCAGCATATACGGGTACTCTCTAGGTTCTGTCTTGTCTCTAGTGATATGAAGTACATTGCATTTTGAAAGACTTGATCCAATGATTAATGGGGCCTCTGACACCATAATAGTCAAGTTTGTACAGGAGCCTAGAATGAGGGACTTTATCAAAAGCTTTCGCAAAGTCTAAAAGTATCACGTCGACCTGGTCTTCCTTTTTGGAGAGCTGTTTGGCGATGGAGTCGACAGTGACTAAAAGCTGAGTCTCACATGACCTGCCCTTCAGAAACCCGTGTTGGTTGTCACAAATTACTTTGTTGGCATCGAAGTGTGCCATAACACTAGTATGGACAATGTGCTCTAAGAGCTTACAGGTTACTGACGTAAGCGAAACTGGTCTATAGTTTGCTGGAATATGCCTGTCCCCCTTCTTGAAGATTGGCACTATGTTCGCCTCCCTCCAATCCTGGGGTACTTCACCTTGGTCGATTGATAGCTGGTACATCTCGGTCAAATTATTGGCGATAATCTCGTAGGCCTGTTTTGAAAGCCTCTACGGAATCAGCATGCACTGTGCTGTCTGGCAGTTTGGTCCATTGTATCAATGTGTCTACAAAGAACGAGTGTTTGTATTGATGGGTATTGCTATTTGGTACTGTGAGCCCTTTTGTATTGTTGCATACTTGGTCATCTATTATATTATTTGTACTGAAAATTTTGCATTTTGTTGCTTTGATGTTTCTTCTTGGTTTTGCCGGTTTGGGATGTTGGCAGAGCTGGTACCAGGCCCTCTACTACCTTATACATTAGTATTAGCCTGAGGCTCAGTCTCCTGTCTTCAAGCGTCTCCAGTTCCAGTTGCTCTCTCATTCTTGTGATTGTTCCTGTCTCTCTGTCCTTGTAATTCTTTTTTATGAACCTAATAGCCCTATTCTGAATGTTCTCTTATATGTCTATGTCCCCCTTGAGGTATGGATTCCAGATGGTTAAGCCATACTCTAAAATTGATCTCACTACTGCGATGTATGCCGTTTTTCTGCAAGTTTACGGTACACTTCTAAGGTTCCTTCTTAGGAATCCAAGAGTTGCATTGGCCTTTTTGCATACTTGATTTATGTGCACATTCCATTTAAGATCTTTGGATATCTGTATGCCTAAATATGGACTATCTTGTACTTCTTGAAGGAAGTGACTATTGAGCTGGTAAAATTTGGAAAAAAATTGTTTATAGAAATTTTAAGTATGTAGCATTTTTTGGCATTGAATCTCATACCCCATTTTTTGCCCAGGTTTCTAGGTTGGTTAGGTCCGTTTGTAGTTTTTCTTGATCTGAATTGTTCTTAATGGTTCGGTATAGTAGACAGTCGTTCGCAAATAGTCTTACAGATGACTTTACGCAATCTGGGAGGTCGTTTATGTGGCAAAGAAACAGGATTGGACCAAGAACTGTTCATTGAGGTACTCCCGAGTCCACTGTTGTTTCGTCTGGCTGACAACCTTCTACTATGGTTTGAATTTTACGAGTTGTTAGAAAGTTTGTCAGCCATGTATGGATATTCCTTTGGATTCCATAGTGTCGTAATTTGTGCAGTAGTTTGTCATGTGGTACTGTGTCAAAGGCCTTAGAAAAGTCTAGTATAGCCACGTCTGTATCAAAAGCTGTGTCGCACACGAGTAACCTGATCGGAAGCCATGATTTAGGTTTGTGAGGATTTTGTTTTGTTCTAGATGTGTCATTAGATGCCTGCATATTATGTGCTCCAAAATTTTGCAAAGTACAGATGTTAAGGACACTGGTCTATAGTTTTCAGCATGATGCTTATATATCTCCTTTTTGAAGATACTGGAGACAGTTGCTGCTCTCCAGTCGTCCGGGAGCTCACCGGTATCTCGTGATGCCTGCAATATGATTTTTAGTATTGGTGGCAGGTGAGCTGCACATTCTTTAAGGATGCGATTCGGTATGTTATGGGGGCCTGAAGCTTTGGAAGAATTTACTCTTTCCAGTAGTTTATGTAGTCCATTGGTCAATTTGGATAGGATTGATTGTGTTTTTTGTTTTTGTTTTCATTTAGGGAAGTTCTTAGTATGACGATTTTGTGAACACTGACTTGAATTGTTTTAAAAGGAGTTCTGCCTTCCCTTTGCTGTCTGATACCAGTGATGTCCCGTCTTTCAGGGGAGTAATGCCCCTGTAATGAAATAAAGTGACCCCCGTAATAGAGTGACCCCCCTGTCAAAATAGTTCGACCCCGGTCGAAATATTATACCGGGGGGTTGAAATATTTCGACCCGGTCGAAATATCATGACTTTCCCCGGTCGAAATATTATGACCGGGGGTCACTCTATTATGGGGGTCACTTTATTTCATTCCCCAGCATCTTGTCGTTTAGATTTTACATATTTCCAAAACGGTTTTGTGTTATTGTTGTTTAGGCCTTCAATGATATTTAAGTTAATGTAGTCCTGTTCAGATTTCCGCATGTGTCCTTTGCACTCTTTTTGGAATGCCCTATAGTTTGACCATTTCTTTGTTTTGCGAGCTTGGTTGTATAGTCTTTGTTTCTTTTTGATCATTTTTTGTTCTTTTTTCCTTATCCATGGTACATTATTTTTAGATTTGATTTCTTTATTAGGTATGCTTTTGTTCATTGATCTAAAGAGGTTCTCTTTAAATGTATCCCATAGTTTTTGTACTTTTTCCCCTTCGATCGTCGTTTTTATGTTTGATAAGTCTTCATTGATGAAGTCCCAATCAGCTTTACTGTAGATGTTGAACTTTTGTCTCTATATCTGTTATAATTATGTCATGGTCAGATATGCCAGGTACATTTGAGGATGATTTTATGAGTGTTGGGTTGGACACAAATACCAGATCCAAAATATTTTCTTCTCTAGTAGATGATTCATGGATTTGTGTTAGAGAGTTTGATCCCATGATGTCGATAATACCTTGTTGTATTTCTCTATCAGGGCCTTTAGCTACCCCGGAGTTCCAGTTTATGTCAGGGCAGTTAAAGTCTCCAGCAAGAATAATATATTTGCTAGAGTTTTGTATTTGTTGGAGAGAACTTTCAAGTTCTGTCAAATGTTTTTGTTGTCTGTGTTGCATATAGAAGGAACCTATCAGTATATCTTTGTTATTTTTAGTTTTGACCTTGACCCACCCATTCTATCTCCCCTTCTGTGACAAATGACGTTTGTTCTACTGAGATTAGGGATTTTTCTACAAGCACAAAGACCCCTCCTCCAAGCGAGCTTCTGTCATTTCTATAAGTGCTGTAATTTGGGGGAATATTTCGCTTGAATTAATCGCATTTCCCTCTGGGTGTTTGCCTGGTTTAATACCTCTTAGCCAAGATTCTGACCCACAGACTATGTCAGGTTTGAGATAGTGGAGTGCCATTTCAAATTCACTCTTTTTGTCAATAATACTTCTGCAATTTATAGTCATTACTCTGAGATTTTTCTTTGGTGGTATGTCATAAGGGTTGCTAGCTTTACGGAGGCTTGAGCCCTTAGACGATCTGTTGTTATTTAAATGATTGATTTCCCTTTCTACTTTTCTGGGGCTGCTTGCCCGTATGGGGCTAAAAATGGAGGGAAGGGATTCTATTGTGATATCTAGTCCAGAGATTGGCTCATAGTAATTTGAGGAATCTATTTCATAGGATCTGAATGTAAATGAATTGACGTTTATACTATCACATTTGCAGCAAAGCCATTGTACATTGGATCTATCTAAAAGTTCAAAGTCTTGTGTACACAGATCCATTAAGGATTTGTGGTGCCAGATGCTGCATCCTTCACAGCAGACACCATAGAATCCCCAGGTTACTGGCTGGTCACACATCCCGCATGGATAGATGTTTGCATTTTTGGGGCCTGGATTGAGTTCTACATCTCCTGCTAATAATGCAGCTAGAATTAATAAATTTGTAGTGAGGTTTGCCTTGACTGGTAAGTTAATTGGTCTACGGCCAGCGTAGTTATTTTTGTTGTTTAATAAGCTGTGTGAGAAATGTCCTAATGATATTATAGTTGAAATTGAATTCTGTGGGTTCTGATGGTGTTCCCATCTTTTACTCAGGTTTGTAGTTATGTGGACCAGCAGAATGAGAGTAAGGGTAAACATTTAGACCGGTATAGTGCAGAAAAAGCCACGCTTACCAGGTCAAATTCGGTGTAGTGCAGAAAAGGCCACGCTTACCAGAATATGCTTACTCTTACCTCTACTCTACTGTTTCCAGCAGTCTCGTCTAGTCTGTTCTGGGATTTTCTTCAGCCAAACTTTAGCAAGTGTACCGTCTGGATGAACTCCGTCGCAGTACATGCTGTAGTTGTAGCTTTGTTTGAATTTATTTTGGTTTCCTCTGCTACTGCGATATTTGCCAGATCTTTTAAGATCACAAGAGAACAGTGGAGACCTCGTGCCTAAAGTGTCATTTAATTCTCTAATTTTCCAGTCAAGTTTGTAGATCTGTTGTTCCAAAGCACTATCCTGTTCAGCAAAAGTGTCCGGATTTTTGTGCCCCTTTGTTTCGTTCCACTTCTGGATAGAGTACACGGGGGTCTCCAAAAGTTATCCTGACAGATTCTTTGTAGTTATTGGCAATTTCTCTGATTTCTTGGAGTTTGGTTACAATATTGTCTATGTCTCCTGCCTCTGATCTGAGCGAGATGTATTGTTTGTTTTTCGAAGTTAGGTCGCACGTTCCAAGCCAAACGTAAATCCAAATTTTCCCGTAGCGTCTAATATTCATGTCTATATTTCTCCTAAGCCACAATACACTAGATCCTATCGTAGCCCCACCCTTTGCCTACCACACAATCTGTCTGTCTATGTCGTTTGATACTTGTATCTGTAGTCTATTTCCTTTACTGTCGGAGAGAACAACTGGCTGGAAACATTTACTGCCAAGAAGGGGTTCTCTTGGTTGGTTAACAAATTTCTGTAGTTTATTCAAACTCATTGATGATTTTGTTGGATAAGTAAGTTTCACCGAGCAATATTGACAACTGTCAAAATAGCGGTCAGATACTGAATCATAATTTAAATTAAGAAAAATAATTTCTGTACATTCAAGTAAACTGCATCTGATATTATTAATTATTACCGTTGTGACTAAACAAAGCCTGTCCTTTTATCACTGCTTTATAGATTGTCAATAAAATCGGACAATTTATTTAAAAAAAAGTTTTGAAGCGAGTGGGAATCGAACCTAGAACCTTTGGATTGCTAGTCAAGCACTCTACCAACTACGCTAACATAGAAGACACTGCAGCTTATCAAACTTTTTTATGTAAATTTTCTACTATAAGCACGTGCCGAAAAGATCATGTGAAAGTCATCAGCATTTCGAATTCGAGATGCAGGCCGCCCACTGTCGAACCACCTTAAGTGCAAATGTTTGAAAGAAATGCCAAATATTGCCTCTTTCAAACACTACATAAAGGAAAAAATAGATATTGAAACTCTGATAGCAAAATGAAAGGGTAAACTCGAGAAACACAAAGCAATATGGAAACCTTTGCTTCGAAATCCATTCTTATAATTGTCTACGTGGAGTTGCTCATTGTTTTTTTTTCTTTGCTTATTTATGTGTTTGTTTTGTTCTAAAGACATTCCCCTCCATGTTAACATAATTTTTAAATATCTCCCAGATATATTCTGATATCGCATTGAAAGCTGGTCTTTGGAACATCTGGTGTTTTTGTTTTGGGCTTTTTTTTTCGTTTTGGACTTTTTGGTGTTTTTTTTTCTAAAAAATTATTTATAAAACTCTTCAAAAATATTTTTTCTTATATACCTATAAAAACCATAGACTTTTATGGTTACCACTTGAAGCGGGTTCAAAGTAATGCAGAAATGAGTCTCAAGGCGCATACAGCCTTACTCTCAGTCAGCCTCAAGCTTCGAGCTTTAAAAACAGGTTTAACTTTATTTCTTTTACATCGATTATGAAACAAGCTACATTTAGCTTTGAGCTTAAATCATTGTTTTAATTTTGATTAAAATCTTATGGAGTATTTACTGTTATTTAGATTGTTCCTAGCTTTGAAAACAGGGTTACCACTTGAAGTGGATTGAAAGTAAAGCAGAATGAGTCCTAAGGCGCATTCTGCTTCACCTTCAGTTAGCCTCAAGCTTCCTATGCCACGCCTTCTGGAATGTGCGGGGTATTTCGAAAGGTCAAACTACGTTACTGATTGCTAAGACTTTGGTAACCACCCTTATCCCGAAAAAGGCAACTTCCTGTCATCCCACGCTTCCGTTATGTAAATTACATAATAACGGATGTTACGTCAATCGCCTACGTAATTATATATTTGGTCATGAGCCGGGGATAGATTGCCATATTAAGGAGCCAGGGACCGTAAGACTGATATTAGTTACGTTGGTAGGACGTGGCTGGAATGTGCTCTGACGCTATTCATTCGAGTTCCTACAGACTGTATATAAAGAGCCTGCGCGCTCTTGGACATTGGCGGGAACTGAGGATTAATAGGAGAAGGAAGGCGAATTGTACGGAATGTAAAGGCTAGAACTGGCAAGATGTATGGATAGTTTAGAGCAGGGATTGAAGAGATGTAGGATGAAGTTAGAAACGCTGGTATATAGAGACCGTGCCTGAGAACAGTTTTAGGAAATAAAAATTAGACAGAAACGTTTGCCTTGTTATAAAGCAGATTCATGAACCTGGGTAACACAACGCTAAATGGATTAAAACGTCGATCTAGGCTACACAAGCTCGAGCTTTTAATGATCACTCTTGCACTACATGTATTTGGTTATAATCAATTACCGGTAGTTAACGTGTTTTAGGTGCGTCGTTCTACCACTGGCACTAACAATGAAATATTATATTTTTGTATAGTATACATGTACTATTATAAATAGAGCTATAATTATTATTTTTCTGGCACCAGTGTGATCTTCATACTTATTAACCTAGTTTTGTGAGTTGAGGGCACGTCTTTTATTAATATACGCTCGTAATGATCCTGCTTTCCGTCATGGATAGGGTACGAGATCTTGAATATGTTCGACCCGTGTATTGTTTTACTTGAACATTATATGCCGAATCTACGTGTATGTGACGGAAAGTCTTCTTATTGTGTTCTGGAAATAAGGGCATCGTGTTTGGGTTAGGGGTTGGGGTATTTCAAACCTCTTTGAGTTATCTTTCGGGTCTAATGTTTGGGTCTGAAAAGGGAGTTTTATTCTGGTTAGGTAATTTTGAAGAAAACAAAACAACATATTGATTTTGTGACTATTTTCCAATCCCTGCATACAACCGGACCTCATTTCATTCAATGATTTCACTATGGTAACAACTTTCTCACGCACGTAAACAACCTTTTATAAACCCTATTTTAAATATATTACTATCAGACAAACATGAAACATTTATTAATTGTAATAGGACAAACAGCGCAGTGCATTCATCAAGGTGGACTGACATTTCCTATACCATTTCCCATGCTGACAGCTTCTGTCTAGGTCTTGCTGTAGTTTGAGGGTTTTTGATAGTATATTTGGCAATGGTATCATCTGCGTACAGGCAGACAGTGATATTAAAGCCAATACAGATGTGATTTATGTAGAATGAAAAGAGCGAAGAACTTTAGACAGCCCTGCGGGACACCTGGCTTAACAATGACTGACATAGCAAGAGTTTCCCCCATATACCCGATGCCTCAGTATCTAAGTTTTTGACAGAACAGAGCAGAGAGTGACTAATCTTATCAATTTTTTTAGAACAATCCATTACTGGTATCAACAACGTCCAAATATTCTACAAGTTGGGGCTTGCAGTACAGTTAATTGAATGAAAATGCATGGTAATCTTTAACCCTTTACCCCATAGCCTGTTTTTAGAATTGAAGATGGGTGACCACTTAAAGCAGGTTGAAAGTAAAGCAGAATGTGCCTTAAGGCACATTCTGCTTTCCTTTCAGCCTGCTTAAAGCTACCTTCTGCTAGAATATAGAAAACATTTCTTATGTTACGTTTTCCTGACTGTATATAATGGAGCCAATTTCTTCAGTTTAGGAATAATGAAAGGCGTAAAAAGGCGTATTTATGGGTTAACGGGTTAAAGACAGAGGCCCGCTTAATGCAGGGCAAACGTCATACATGGCTCCTAAATGAGCCTTGTGTGTGTAATATTTCCCCTGAATTAAGCTGTCATGATTGCAACAAATGTATCGCCACTTTAATAGTGGGTGTTTAACCCTTTCACTCTGAAACGACGCCCAAAAGCGTGTTTTAAACAGTTTGGACCATGATCAGACGCCACGTAACGGGACGTCTGATCAGCATCCAAACTATTTGACACGGATATCGATATATTTTAAGTCATACTACCTCGAATCTTACTTTGAAACGATCTTGCAAATAACAAAATTGAAGCAGACGACAATGAAACGGTGAAGGGGTAAAAAACTTTGTACATAGACGCATTTAGACAGACGACGTTATTATAGTGAATTGGTAGTATGTCTGGTAAGGTTATTGTCAAACTGAGGTCAATAGACCTTTATGGCAGAAAATAACTCTTTCTTTACGTAAAATAAGACATTGATTTGCCCAGAAACACAGTAAACACTCTGTTCCTGCTTTAGTGCAGCTTTCGGTCGTTCAAAGTCATGATGTAGGTCTATTTTGTGAAGGATTTTTAACTCTTTATTACAGCACTCCCTCTCTACAACGACACCAAATGAGAGCCAAACATTATGTGCGTTGGAAGAGGGGAGTCGTTGTAGGGAGGGACATTGGCTTACATCTGCAAACAGCTAGAATCCAGATCAGACGCCGCTTTACGCGGCGTCTGATCTGGATTCAAGCTGTTTGCCAATCGTCATTAAGGGCTTTTTTCTGTCAAAATGGCCCATATATACATTTGAGAAAAACAGCAGACGACAATTTTAAGTAGACTATATGGCAACCGTGAAAAGGTTGGACATAACTATATTGCTTTGTGAACAGCGACAATCGTCGTTATAAGGAGGGAACTGTTGTTGTGAGGGCCGTTGTAGAGAGGGAACACTGTATTATTAAACGGGTTCAATCTTTACATATAGCATATTAAACAAACTGGCTGGTTTACTTACGAAAAACAGTAGGCAAATTGACTTTTCTTTAAGAATAAAAGCCTTAGAAACATCAATGGGTTATATTTAAGAAATAATATATGTTCTACCGTTGTGAAACGGTATTTTACAACGGTTGGGAGTTGTGGCCGACCGATGTAAAACACCGATTCACAACGGTAGAACATAGATTATTTCGATTCTAACATGACCAGATTTAAAGAAATTCACCACTTTTCCCGCGGCATTACAAGAATCTAACACCCAACAGCAAATTTACATTTACCGATCCACAATCTGGCATAGAACAAACATTACCTGAAACAAGACAGAAGAATGGGAAAATTACAATAACATGACTCGTTAAAAGTATATGGTCTTTACGGGCTATATGAATAACGTAAGAAATTTTAAAAACATAACGTATGAATGCACGAGGTCACGTCATGTCATATAATCGCTGGAGGGACGGGGTAGGGAAGAGCGTTGTAAAACGTCTCAGGTATACCAGGATGAGCTTGTTCTATTTTTATAGTGACCAAAACGCGTGTCATGTTAGAAATGTATTTATATTGTGGTAATATGATTGACTAGTAACACATGGGTCGCTTGTTCGAGGCCCTGCTACACCAACTAATTTCACTTATGGTCCTTAGGGTGCAGTCATAAAAACCGAGTTCTCATCTGTCAGTGCTAGACACCAGGCATGTACGAGCGTAAAATAAACCAGTGGTTTCTCCATAAGTGAGATTCCATCTGTATATGTACTTGCAGTCCTCATCCCCCCCCCCCCCCCCCCCCCCCCCAATAAATAATAAAAATAACTAACACCTCCTGGGGCCGTTTTTGGCTTGTGGGGTCTCCCTACAAGGCTACATGGAGTTGATTGAAACAGTGTTCCACTCTAGCGCCCCCTACAAATCACTGACTGTTCTGGGGTTTCCCTAGGCTTCTAAAAGAGAGCTTCTGGCTGAGTAGTCTGGTTCCCTGTCTCCTATATCTCAGATTATGAAACAATCAACATCCGGGAACCTGACCACCGGCTGAGCAGAACTGTTTATAACTCTCAAATTAGACCGTTATTTACATAATATTTCATGGAAAAGAAGTGTTGTGATATTTGGTCTATTAATAAGAGACAGGTATATTAAAGTCTACTAGTTTAATGATCTACAAGTTAACAGGTTGGAAGCTACAAATAGAGTGCACATAGCATACTTACTCAATGTGTATTCTACTGACCAGTATGACGTAGTGCAGGCCAGCTATGGGTGAAGTGTATAGAAAAGCCATAATACAACAAGAACAAGAAGTCTAAATGTTTTGAAATCAGTGAAACTGATCTTTCAGTGGCATGAAGTAACTCACAAGATATTAGGCTTCCAGCTGGCTTGCAGAAGGTTGGTGGTTCTATCCAGTTGTCGATTTGTGCACGAAACTGTAAGTGCATAGAGCACTTTAAGGTCTTCCTCTAGCTTCAGTTACCTGGACGTCGCGATATTACTTAAGATACTCCCCCCTCCCAATTGTTCTCGCTAGGTGTGAAAGTAACTGTAAAGCATGAGGAAAGTGTGCACAGCCACCACAAGCCTTCAGTACTTTGATTATCTTATATGTCGATATTGGCTGGATGGACGTTAAATCTTCAAACACTCATACACTCACTCATTCTAACTGTTGCCCGGATGTAAAGACAACAAAGTAGATTCTATATGGTATCAGGTATGTATTTTTTTTTAAACTCAATTTTCATATAAAACAGCACATTATCCAAAGCACAGAAACATGAATATATATTTACAATATAAGTTATGAGTTAACATTTTCACTACCAACTTTGTCGTATTTATGGCCTTAAAGTCACCGCCAAACAGTAGAGAAAACGTTATTCTTTCCCGTTTAAACGCAAACAAAACGCAGCACACTAAAACGTAAAAAACTATGACATTTTGACAATTCTAACAATTCATGTTAGTCTGAGTGGCAAACAGTTTGGGTAACCCGGTGTCTGATATGGCTCCAAGCTGTTTGCAATGGAAAAAAACGTAATGGGAAAGAATAACGTTTTCCCCGCCGTAATATCATAAGGTATATTTCTGTTTGGGCAATTATTTTAATGAGAGTTCGGGTACATTGACAAAAGAAGTGGTAAAATGAGTGTCAAACAGTTATATTCCTGATAGGAGGCCAAGTTACTCAGTGTTTGATCTGAATCCAAACTGTTAATCAAAGTAATTGTACAGCGCTCCCTCTCAACAACGACATACAATGGGAGACAAAACTTATGTGCGTTGTTCGGAGGGAGTCGTTGTAGGGAGGGAAATTGACTTACATTCTGTTCTGTTCTGTTCTGCTTACATTTGCAAACATCTTGAATCGAGATCAGACGCCTCGTAACGCGGCGTCTGATCTAGATTCAAGCTGTTTGCCACTCGCGATGATGGTTTTTTTCTTTCAAAATGTCACATATGTTAATTTGAGGGAAACAGCAGACGACAATTTTAAGTAGACTATATTGCAGTCGTGAAAAGGTTGGACATAA
The DNA here is from genome assembly GCA_922989275.2 of Gari tellinella. Classification (NCBI taxonomy): domain Eukaryota; kingdom Metazoa; phylum Mollusca; class Bivalvia; order Cardiida; family Psammobiidae; genus Gari; species Gari tellinella. Next base: position 58,576,660 of record OV277866.1, read on the forward strand.
TCATATTCTTTTGAGACAGCGGCATATGTCGTTGTAAGGAGGGAACCGTTGTTCGGAGGGAGGGGGCTACTGTACTCGCATATGGCGGTGAAAGGATACAACAGCACATGATGTAGGTTCAACCTCAACAGCCCTTCCGTGGAAACGAAGGAGCGAAAGTAACGCACTTGAACTATAGTGTGAAAACGAAACCTTAACATTTTACACTTCAGTTTGCAAGCAGGTTGGATCCTGATTGATATTCATATCGACATTTCTTCAGTCTAAACAACACTAAAGCTGACTTTGATAAAAAATATTGTAGACGTCACAATCAATGCTGACGATAGTTTGGCGGTAATAGGGTTAAAGCAGTGAAAGAGCTGAATCTCAAAAGTTAAACTCAGTTTGCTCACTGAAGATTTGGGACCCGTCTTACGAAACGTCGTACGATACATATTATCGTAAGTCGGATTATAAAATTCTCAATTATTATTTTATTTCTCTATATAATCCTGTATTGTGACACCTCTTTGGAATCGTCTTTTTAAGACGATTCCAAAGAGATGTCACAAAACAATTAGATTGAGAAATAAGAAGTTAAAAATATTTTTAAGTTTTGACTTAGGCTACGACAGATTTTGTCGTACGACGTTTCGAAAGACGGGCCCGGAGTCCTGGGACTTGGTGTCGTTTTTCGCTCCTTCGACGCGGCGATATGAAGGCAGTATTCACTATTCAGCACAGTTCATTTTGTTGGCAAGTTCATGTACATTGGACGAGATGTTATTTTTCCCAATAAACGTGTTTATGTTAAAAACCTCATGTCCATTCCTAATAGTTTGAAGACAGATCACGCGGCGAGTAACCCGGCGTTTGACGAGGTTCAAAACTGTTTGCCACACTATATTTAGTACATTTTATTGCACTGCGTTGGCGTTTTATCGCTGTAAATTACGGTTCCAATCAGTGACAGATTGGCCCGAACACGTTTGAATGTCACTCATCATTACGTTATGGTCAGCATATTATTTGAGGATTACACATGTCTGAGAGGAATGTTATACAAGAAACGATTCTCAATGCCCTGGATCTGTATCTCCTGTATGTCATATGTAGGCACTGGTGTGTCATACGTCTGAATGATACTGATGTCAATCTTCGTGGGTTCATCCACTGAAACATAAAATGCAATCATGTACAGTGCTCACTCCCTACAACGACACCTATTGGGAGACAAACATTGTGTGCGTTGGTCGGAGGGAGTCGTTATAAAGAGGGAAATTGGTTTACATTTGCAAACGGCTTGAATCCAAATCAGACGCCGCGTAACGCGGCGTCTGATCTGAATTCAAGCTGTTTGTCACTCGTCATTAAAGTCATTTCTATCAATGTCCAATATGTAACTTTAAAAAACAGCAGACGACAACTATAAGCAGACGATAGTGCAGCAGTAAATGTGTTAGACATAATAATCGTAAATTTTAGGGAACAACGACAATGATCGTTGTAAGGAGGGATTCGTTGTCGGGAGGGAGTACTGTAGAATGAGTTTGTGGGATGCGGACTTCAATAACACAACGTTGTTTTGCAATAAAATGTAGGATATTACATCGTTTTGAGAATGTTGATGCCTCTGTTTAATTATATAAAGACAAATATTTTAGTCTGATCTGGCTTAAACAGATTACAAGTATTGGACATCAACTTTAGAACAGTAAAGCCGTGTTTAAACAACTTGTGCCAAATAATTGGCTTCCTCCATGCTTATATATTGGATTCGTCTATTTTTTACTGAAGGGGCGCCTGGTCAAGATGTTAAATTTCGTTTTGTTTCATATTGGATTTCCTAGTAGCAAACAGTGTAGTCTTATGCGGCGTCTGATCAGAGTTCACACTATTTGCCTATGTCCCATAATTTATGGGTTAATACAATTGGGTACAAATGGTTAATACAATTTCCAAAAAAGATTTCAAAATTAAGCACAAGGTTGTACACTTTATGTTTATTTTAGAAAACCAGCTGTTCATTTACCTGGGGCATGGTCTCTACTGACGTCCGGACACTCCAACACTTCAAACAGCCCCTCACACCCCTTATTCACCCACCAGGAATACGAATCTTCGGATACTCCATATTTTAGAGTCTTAGGTTCGCATCTGTAGAAGGAAGTTCGTTTCAGCAGCTTTATTGACTCGATGTAGAATCCTGGATTTTTGACCGGATAAACTTTCTCTTGTAGCTTGAAATCTCCCTTTCCTTCAATAATATCAGCTCGACATCCAGCTGAAATGTAGAAAAACCATGCTACACCAACGAAAACCAGTTTTATTAAAGTTGTTGAAGACTTGTGCCAGCTACGGGCGGGATGAAGGTAGACCGGAGGGCTCCAGAATGAGCACTCTCTCCTGCTTACGTCTCCTGCTTTAAATACATATATTTTTAAACTCGTATAGAGAGCAGACGACACTTGTTGAAGTCTGAAAGAACAAATGTTTAACAAGAAGTAAAGGAATGTAGAATGTATGGGGGAGAGACTGAGAGGAAACTAAGAAGAGAAAACAAATGGGGTCCCATTTACGGGGGAGCTAACGGAGTGAAGAACGTAAAAGTAGATACATGTACATATAGTCTAAGGACCGGGCATCCTCATCGAAGGACTTTGGCGACCACATTGTGGAGCGTAACAGTGTACCAGCATTGAAAGGGATAACGGGTTAAAGGTGTCGAATAGAGATCAGTGAAGAATGGTGGCGAGTGAATGGAACATTCAACTTTAAAATAGTTTTGAAACCAAAGACGTTAAGATAAATATCAAGGAACTGTGAACAAATGAAATTAGTATTATGTGTTTTATTTTAGGACTGTTTAAGCTAAATTCATGAACTTATTTTTGCATGCTATTAGATACTTTGTTATGTTAGTAAGTTTGAAACCAAAATTAAAGTAAATTTTGTAAACCACATGGCAGCATTTGTAGTTTGCATAAACCCGGTTTTAAGTCTTTCGCTACATTGTTAGCAACATCGTGACACTTATGTTCAAGTTTCTGCATGCTACTACTTTGTAAAATGTGACGTCTGCAGAAACATTATTTCTAAGATGTAATTAAACTGTATATTATTTTAGGAAATATCATTAGAGTACCAGACAGATTGGATCCACATGAGTCGCCGAGTTACTCTACCTCTCATCAAGATCCAAGCCATTTACAACAGTAACCATTAATTTGCTCATAACGTGCATACAGCTTCGAACTGCATCTTCACATTTCTTCCTAGATAGTCTTTGGTGCGTTCTTGGGGGGGGGGGGGGGGGGGGGGGGGGGGGGGGGGGGGGGCATTTCGAGCATTCCAAACAGGTATAAACTAACATAAATCTATGCATAAAAATGACTCAAAATGACCGAAAAGATTTAATCTAAGATAGCATTTCTCGACATGATGCCGTCCAGCTTTTAAGATCTAACCCCCACCCTACCAACTCCTATTAGTGTACGCACTCTTACTAAAGGGTCCGGGGCATGTTCCTCCGGGAAAATGTGCGGTTTTGGTGTTTTGCGCATTTTGACCTGGTAAAATACTAATAAACTCCATGGAAATATTCAACTTAAAAAACAAATTATAAATAATATAGAATATTACTTTTCGACGTTGTCTTCCGGCTATTTGCCTAAAAGCCCACACCTACACCTCTCATAAGTGTACATATTGTTACTAGGGGTTCCGGGGCATGCTCCCCGGGATTATTTATTTCTAGATAGTATTTGTTGCGCTCTGGGGAAGTATTGCTTATTAAAATCAGATAAAATACTAACAAATATTGGCAAAATCATTGCAGCCGGGCATACAGTGGAGAATCTGTTATTCCTTCCCGTTTAAACGCAAACGTACGCAAACGCAAAGCGCTAAAACGTAGAAAAGAACAACTTTTGGACAATTCTGATATTTCATGTTTATCTTTGTGGCAAACACTTTGGAGCCTGATCAGACGCCGGGTTACCCGGCGTCTGATCTGGCTCCAAACTGTTTGCATTGCAAATAATAGTTTTAGCGTAAACGCGTTTATTGCCGGGAAAGAATAACGTTTTCTCCACTGTATCCCTGTTCCTATGGGCCTGCATGTAGCTTTATTGTCAAGAAGTACTTTATAAGCTTTAGCTTTCGTTATAATCCTATATTAATATAAAAGTATAGTGTATCTATTATGTATACTGTACATTTTCTGAAATACAATATGCTTAAACTAAAGTAACGAAAACTATAGCAATAATTTTTATTAACGTATTTACATGTATTAACTATAGTCCATGAGTACGCATTTTGCGCCTCTGATTTATTCATCTACCAAAGGAAATAGCTCCAAATGTATACAGTCATGTACAATAAGTAATTTTTTCTTAATTCTATCATACTTAAAACAAGCTGTACATAAAGCAGAATGTACCTTAACGCGCATTCTGCTTTACTTTTAACTTGATTTAAGTTGTCATTTGTATTCAAAATTAGAAATACATGTAGACTAATTGAGACTAAGGGTTAAATTTATACAAAAGCCAAACCTCTATTCGTCCCCAGCGATGATCCTGAGGTGGAGACTGATTGGTCGATAGGATTGGCATAACACGTGACTGCCAGAACGGCTAGAACGCACAACATCGTCACCATGGTAATATATGACGTCTACGAAAGGTACAGTCTGTAAGCAAACGCCGTTTAACAATTAAGCATGGCTGAAAAGTTATAAACATGTATTACAATAAAGATAAAAAATATTCCCAAAAAAGAAATTACGTATAAATTTATTAATTTTTTTAACAGATCTACTGGTATTTCGACCTCGCAAATCCTTTATAAAACAAACACATGATATGGCATGAGTTTCTTTGATAAAGGCCCTAAGAGGTCAACATATTAGTTTAGATGTATATAGAATAGTTACTATGGAAGTATAAGCTCTTTAAGCGCTTAGTTATGTTTTTGTCTGCAACATTTCTATATTCTAAAATAAAAGTTTCTCAAAATTTCTCTCAAAAATAGGACCAGAGAGTCAAACAGTTTGGATCCTAATGAAAAGCTATCTAAAAGTGAATAATATAGTTAGCTTTACATTGCTATGGCGGCGTGTGTATTAACTATTTCCCTGCAAGTTTTATCGTCTACTGTAAAGTCGCCGTTTCGTGCCGTTGACAGTTAAAGATTTGTCGCCTGTTTTTATTTCTCAAATTTAAACTATATGTGATCAGGATCCAAACTATTATGTTCGGGGTTAGACAGTGAATGGGTACATCCATGGGTGCGTAAAGTCAGTCAGCGAAATTGCTACTGTACAGCTGATGCATAATCGAAACTTGCTTTAGTTCGAACATACCCCTATTTCAAAGTTAAAACGTGGCTGAGCCTAATTTAAACTTTGAAATACGGGTATGTTCGACTCAATCAAGATCAATTTATCAAAATTAAACATGTGAAAAACACGTAAGCTCGATTTAAGCGATTTCGAAGTAACGAGTTTGGACTGTTTTTAATCAAGTCTATTCAATGTATGTCCACTCCGGCGTATCATGACTGCAAAGTGCGAGAGAACTCTTCATAACTATTGCAAACAGTTCGAACACAGGCGAGGATCCAAACTGTTTGACACTCTGGTGACATTTTCAGAAAAAAATGTAGCCAAAATCAACGTTTGAGAAGTTTGCAGACGACACATTTTACAGACAACATGGCGCGTGAAAGATTAACTTTGAGCACCCTGAAAACATTTGCAAACAGTTTGGATCCTGGTGAGAAGCCGCATGATGCGGCGTCTCATCATGATCCAAACTGTTTGACAATATGACCCTGTTTTAAAAATTATTTATAGAACAGTAGCAGACGACAATAGTTGCAGACGACAAAATGTATTGAGCGTTCAAAGAGTTAATTAACTCGGCAACTATCGCTAGTTGTCTGTTATCCATAATGCATGATGGGTAATAAATGCTTCTATGAATGCCGTTTATTGTTAGTAATGGATACCTGACACTGACAATAAACTTTTTTGCACTGAGGTTCTAATCTGGTCATTTATACAAAACGCTACCGACACATCACCTTTATTGGCTGCATAGAGCATTGCAAGAGGTGAACATCCAGCTCATACGATTATACAAAAAGAAAGTATCGGTGTTTAGGCACGTGGCTGCTTGGTGTAAAACGAGGAGTAAAGCAGAAAACTCACAAATGTAGTAGCTTTATGCGTAACTTTGACTCTGCTTTAGCCTACAGTGGATAATCTGTTATTCTTTCCCAATAAACGCGTTTACGCTAAAATTATTATTTACAATGCAAACAGTTTGGAGCCAGATCAGACGCCGGGTAACCCGGCGTCTGATCAGGCTCCTAACTGTTTGCCACCAAGATAAACAAGAATTATCAGAATTGTCCAAACGTTGTTCTTCTCTACGTTTTAGTGCTTTGCGTTTGCGTACGTTTGCGTTTAAACGGGAAAGAATAACAGATTCTCCACTGTAAATACATCTGTTTCGATACGACATTATAACTATTGCCTATAATTAACGCGTTTGCGCTGAAATAACTTAAGATGGTTTCAATCTTTGAAAACCATTATTTTATAGTCAGCGTAGAGTTTCCAAAACGTTTACTCAGTCTTCATCCGCTCAGGAAAACAACACTCAATTATATCATAGGATATTATCGATTCCTTAGAAACGTAAAAATATATTATTGTTTAGAACTATGTTAGATGAAACAGTGAAACGATTTAAAATAATAAACTTCTGGTGCCTGTCTAACGAAACGTCGTACGACAAAGGCTGTCGTAAGTCCGATTCTAAAATTCTCATTTTTTCTCCATTCTAATCCTGTCTTGTGACCTATCTTTGGAATTGTCTTGCAAGATCGTTTCCACGTTAGATTTAAGGCTGTAAGATTTGAGAATATCGAAACAAGTGTCAAAAAGTTTGGATCCTGATCAGACGCCGCGTTACGCCTTTTCGCACCGTTGGCAGTGAAAGAGTTAATTTCAAGTTTTCCACTAATCTCTCTTCTTTTAACTATACATGATACTTCTTGAATGCTGCAATATTTTGTTTTTCCTCTTTTATTGTTCACCTTTTGTCTGATGGAATGCATTGTCGTTATAACTCTTGGCATGCTGAGGATAACGTGTATAAAATTCAGTTCATATGAGCGCTTTGAATACGGATCCGTGCCTCCATTGTGAGACCTAGTCAGTATTCAAACATTATGAAATTAAAATTATTGACAAAGCGGATCTTGGAAACATACCTAATGATGGTATCAGTGTTATATAAACAACACAAACGCAAACATTGCCCATCGTGCAAAGAGACAAGATAAAGGTACTGAAGATCTACAAGTGCTAAAATATATGTGACCTTACAAGAAGATGTAGAATATACAATGTACTTTTTTACTTGTAATTTGATACGAATGTGCATGCGTATGTGATCTTATTTCATGCTTCCGATGGTTTACTTGATAATCTCACTGTTTCAATCGGTGAAACTATCAGTGAAATTATCATTTTGATAAACCCACTGCTGCTTTTAGTATGGATTTTCCCGTCGGTGCAGGTCCCACAAGTTTGCTTAAGATATTTCTGTACGATAACTAGATAAATAGAGCAAACTTTATAACCAAGTCATATGCAGGTACAAGAAAGAAGGCCATGTAGCTGAAGTTTTTCCTGCTGCTTTAGTCAAAAAAGGGTTAAAAAGTTTGTGATATACATCTTCTGCTTCTATATCGTTGTTAGATTAAGATGAATCTTAAAAGTCTATACATTATTTTCAATAGTTCCTCAAACTGTCCTAATATGATTCAGATTAAAAATATTTATTAATATCAAGAGCTTCATTTGTTTTAAATAGATCTACTGCAAATGTAGAGTATGTTACGTCTGTAGAGTCTGTGACACTTAAAACTGGCGACTTGTATTTCGACACGATTCAGTCTTTTTGTTTTTTAGTAAAATAAAGAAAAATGTTTCAATACATATATTGTGTTTTACCAATTAATTTCTGTAGTTTTCATAAACTAAAGTTCTTCTCTTACGTTTTAACTTGTCCTATCACAGATGATATCGTAAAACATGGTAACATACCAGTGCTAAGTGTCTGCTGATAACATCATCAACATTGGTAAACTGCAAATACCATATGCGTCTTGTGTCATTCTAATATACTAGTATTACTAAGTTTTGTTTAAGACAAATACACATATCTAGGTAATGATTGCATAATTATGTTCTAACACGCCACTTGTCACATAAACTACAGAAAATGTTTGAAAATCGTTGCTTGACGACTTAAGAGCTAATCAGCAGAAAAAATGGCATGCAGTATGAGAAAATAGAAACAGATAGATAGATAGATAGATTGAATCTATGTTTCATGGTACAAGTATTTAATTTGAAAATAAAAAGAATTTAAATACCCTTGGTACAAGTAACAGTTTTTTATGCTGCCTTGCGTCGCATTGGGAAAACGTATAGTTTAATGACTATGTCTTCGCACGCCATTATCATTGTCAATGTCAGCGACGGGTAAGCATTCAATATTTTGTGTTGGCATTTCGAAAGGCTATATTTATTTAGATAAAAACAGAAAAAGTGTAGGCAATTTTATCATGAAAATTACAGATCAAGTTCAATGTTCGGATCGTAATTCTATTTTTGTTGAGTTATGTCTTTTAACATATAGATATTTTCTGAATTGTGCAGATACTGACCAACTTTTGCCTTTTTTTAATGGACTATTATGCGTATATGTATGAATTGTTTGCGATAATTGTTTATTTGTTAAAAAGTCGAATATATGCGCTGAGACTTAAATTCCTATGCTATGTTTGCCAGTCCAATTGAAGTCCTTGCTGACTGTATTATCAATATCTGCAGATTTGAATGCTAACCTTCTTTATGTCTTTTTTTTAATCTATTTACTTACCATATAAAGATAAAAGGAAAAAATAATAAAACAAAGTCTTTGATTATTCTCCACAAAGGGCAATGAGGAAAACTAGTAATAGATAGTGTTAGTTGTTTCTTAAATAGTAACATTTTATTGTTATGAATTAAACCATCTAAATATAGTATATGTCGATCTTCTTTTTACTAATTTTCATCTATATCTAAATCTTTTGAAAACAAAATACTTTTTTTAAAATAAATATTTGCAAAATTATTATGGCATTGAAATGGTAAGTTATCAGTGTTGAAGGGTCTGTGACAGCTTCAGACCACTTAACTTCGAGACTATATTGTAGAAAGACCGTGACCAGTTGTATAATAATGCAGAATTTTGTAGTATGAAGACTGAGACATTATTCTTTCATTTACTATCAAACTCATAGCTGTCTTGTGAAGTTCAAATTTTTACAAAAGTGAAACTCTTCCGGATCCCTGATTGTGAAATATATTTTGACATTGCACTGAAAAATACAGTTACAGTGGAGAATCTGTTATTCTTTCCCAATAAACAGGTTTACGCTAAAACTATTATTTGCAGTGCAAACAGTTTGGAGCCAGATCAGACGCCGGGTAACCCGGCGTCTGATCAGGCTCCAAACTGTTTGCCACCAAGATAAACATGATATATCAGAATTGTCCAAAAGTTGTTCTTTTCTACGTTTTAGCGCTTTGCGTTTGCGTACGTTTGCGTTTAAACGGGAAAGAATAACAGATTCTCCACTGTATCCCCTATTCAATATTCTTGAATAAAACCCGTTTTCAACGCATACACATATACATAACTCTGGACGATACTAACTTAAAGGTCAATTGTCTACTCAGTGTTTGTCACAAGTAATGCAGTCATAGTTTTCTATGCTGCTTATTTTTCCCGTACAGTCGAACTTCGATATCTCGAACTCGCTTAACTCGTAATATCCGATATTTCGAAACATAAATTTGCCTTATTTCGAGCTCGGTTTAGGCGATCATACCCGTGTTTCAAAGTAGGCGAACATACCCGTGTTTCAAAGTTAAAACGCGGCTTAGTCTCGTTTTAACTTTGAAATACGGGTATGTTCGACTTAACCGGGTTCGAGATATCGAAGTTCGACTGTATTAAGTTGCTGATATATCTTATAGAGACATCTTTCAATTTTTCACCGGGATAGCGGTCGGGGTGTTGGAGGATATTTTTGAAAATATGGTAATATCGACAATGTCTTTAATTCCTACAGCTAAAATCTAAACTAAAAGTAATATTAGCAAACAGTGGAGACCCTTATGAGACACATCGTTTTTCCTGAGGTGTATTCTTGTGCATAATTAGGTCAAAACGTTTCTGTCAAATAAACAAACAAGCGACGACGTAAGTATACAACTATTAATTAATTTGGTCCATGTGCTTTTATGCCGTTCAGAGCTAAAATGACACCTAGGTGTCGGAGATAAGTGATATATTATTACTATTGGCGACGCACAAGGCGTTAGAGATGACAGAACTGGTCAAACATTGACCTCATACATTATTGACTTCTAATAGCTTGTAAATAGGATAGTCAAATCTCGTAAAATACGCGGTGTTTGTCAAAGGATGGCGACATCATTGCATAAATGCATATAGAGCACCTTATTGTGATAACTAATACGCCAATTCGTTATGACTAAATGGAGACGTAGGTAATAGAGATGAGAAGACGTTATTCCCAATTAGTTTAACCGAAACGGAACGCAAAAAATGATATATAGAAATTGCAAATCAGGGCTGCCATTTCTCCGGACTTTTACGAATACTGCGTACTTTATCCTAGCAAATGGTAGCTTAAAGCAGGTTGAAAGTAAGGAAGAATGCGCCTTAAGGCGCATTCTGGTTTACCCGCAACTTGCATTAAGTAATCGTGCTTAAGAAATAGAAAAATTCGAAATCTGAGGATTTTTCAAAACCAAACTATGGCAGCCCTAGCAAATGTGTAATAGCTGTAACCAACTATATTGAACTAGAAGAGACACCGAGTTATTTGGAGTCATCAGCGCAAACACGATCATAATGAGTGTCTATCACCCCCCCCCCCCCCCCTTTTCACCATCCACCAACACCCCACCCCGCATTTTCGCCTAGAAAACGTGTTTACCCTCTGTCATACTTGCAGGAGGCTGCTTAAAGCATTTAAAAACTTGAACAGAACTGCCATACGAGCTGTCTGCTTTTACTTTTAGAACGATTTAAACAAACGCCTGTTTTAAACATCAAAATATTTATTCGGGAGAGTTAAGCCTTTCATCCTGAGCAATCATCGGGTAACGTTGCGCCTGATCAGAATCCAAACTGTTTGTCACTCGCGTCAATATTTCTTTGTACAGGTTTCAATCTTACTTTGAAACACTAGTTTAGGCAACCGTTTTAAGCGGACGATATAAAGGTGGTGATGGTAGTGATGGCTTTAAGCAGACGATAAATCTAAGCTTTGAGAATTTGAGAGAGTTACGCCCTTTGCTCCATAGCCTGTTTTTATATAGGTTTAAAAATTGATGACGACTTAAAGTAGGTTTCTGCTTTACTTTCAGCTTGCTTTAAGCTAGCATCCGATAGGATATAGAAATTATTTCGTTTGATGCATGTTTATGACTGTTCACTGTTCATGTATAAATTGGAACTAGATCTATTTTCTTCAGTGGGGGAATAACTTAAATGCGCTAAAATCGCTTCTATTGCATTCAACAATTAGAAATAGCAACATTCTTTTTAATGGCCACATAGATCTACGTAACACAAGTTTGACTGTTAAAGAACATTATTTATCCTCACAAGCGTTCAACTACATTCCTGCATTTAAACGTTGTTGGTGATCAACATAGGCCAATCCATCAAACCTGCTATTAACAATGCATTAACCTTATCTTATCTGGCTCCAAACTGACTCTCTGGTGATTTTTAAAACAAACATGTCTTAACCCTTTGCCTGCTGATCGCGACTTTATTGAATTTTGCAAACAGTTTGAATCTAGATCAGACGCCGCGTAACGCGGCGTCTGATCTTGATTCAAACTGTTTGGCACTCATCTTTAGGTTTCTTTACTTAAAAAATGTATCAATCTAAATTTAACAAATTTGGCAGACGGCAATTTCGAAGCAGACGATATCACCGCAGGATAAGGTTTAGAATCAAATTTGAGGTTTTAAAACGTACAGCAAAAGTAATTTAACCACGTATATTTTATTGTATATGTTCCTGTTTGTATTGAATGTGCATTGATGAGACGCAAATAAACCTATCTATCTATCTATATCGATTGATTAAACTAGTTTACAAATGTGTGAAAACCTTTACATCAAAGTATCACCATTTGAAGACAGATTAGATCTAATATCGTAAACCACTGGTGAGAGCAGGGTGAAAAATTAAGCAGACTGCTCCAATATCAAGTATTTCATATTTGCATTGGTTTTACTCATTTCCCGCTCAATATCAATGGAAACATTCAGTTTAGCTGTTTGCTATAAATTCTAGTTAATTTCAAACCATTTAGAGTTTTTTTTGCATTTAATTGCAAGATGACAAATAGCGCAGATCTTGACCAGGCACAGTGCTTAAAAATGTTATATATGAGTCGGTGAACGTTCTATGCTCAATTCTAACTAATCAAACGCTTGAGAGCGATTTCAGACTCAGCTCAAACGCTTTATAAGCATTGACACAGGACTCGTTTAGGAGCCTTTGATCTGGGTCTGCAATAGTCTGTAAAGAACGAGTATACTCGACGCTACGATCAATAGGTTAAGCCAATCAACCGTATTCTGAATTTGATAATGATAAAAAAAATATTGGTCACCATAGAGAGTCTCTTATACCTCACGGCATGTTTTGTTCAAATGATCATTTTATATGTACATATTCCGGGATGTAACGATGATGAGACTCAAATAAGGATCGAGTATAATACAAGTTGTGTTTGATTGCGGTCGTGCAAACCGCAAATTACGCAACTCAGATCAACCATTTGAAAGTGATAGATGTCTAACACATGGTTGGGTTTTTCCATATGCCCTTCAATATTGCCAACTCTGATTATATATATGTTCAGCGGGAACACTTATTCTTTTTGCGTTTAAGCAAAAAGAAACGCAATGGCGTTTCTGAAAACAGTGAGATTTTGAGATAGACTGGAAACCAAATCTTGGCCTTAAAACTTTTTTGTTAATGGTTGCTCGGCGACGATTTAACACGTGAAAAGGATTCATGTAAAACAAAAGGGAAAAACAAAAATGAGCTTGGTCGAGGTCGAATCGGTGCGATGAAGAAGATAGATAGATACATGTAGATACAGGGCTGCCATTAGCTGACATAAAAAATCCTAAGATTTCCAAATTTGCATTTTTCAAGTGCGGTTTTACGAATCGTACCTTTACCCCATCGCCTGTGTCTAGTTTTGTTGACACGTGGCTGCTTAAAGCAGGCTTGAAGTAAAGCAGAATGTGCCTTAGGGCGCATTCTGCTTTACTTTTAGCCTACTTTTAGCTACCATGTTCTAGAAAAGAAATCCGAAGATTTAGGAAAAATCCGGAGAAATGGAAGCCCTGTAGATAGATTTATTTCAACATAAAATGTACAATAACATGACAATCTGTTATTAAAAACATACAAAAAACAATAAGCAACATTATGTATGATTTAATACAGTCATGTCACTCAACATTATATGCCAAGGATAACACAAAAAAGAGTAAGAATTACTCTTATTTCCATTGTGGTCCTTAAGATATAGAATTGTATGACATAGGAAGGTATCACAATCAGATTCAAAATCACAGCATGCTACTGAAATGTAAGACTAGATAACGTTAAAGTTTAAATTATATTTAAAAGAATTAAAGATGAAAATCTAATATACAAACTTATATTTCTATCACAGAATAATTAAATAGAACATGCTGTATTAAAATATCTGTATGTATAGTTACAACTCAATTAAAAATTTAAGAGTTTTGCCTTGAAACAGTTAGACCTACTAAAACACATTTTCTATTTTTAAACATTAAATGAAAACAACTATAATTACCATGTTAATAATGCATAAAGAAGCATAGTAAAGATCAAATTGATGATAAAAATGTTCTTTAACCTTAGATTTAAAGGAAGAAATAGAAGTTGCATCTCTCACATCTTGTGGCAAACTGTTCCATAGGCAACACCCATTGTAAGCAAATGCCTTCATGCCAAAACCTTTGACCTTTGGAATAGCAGAAGAAGAAATAAGATATGCCCTAAAAGTAAGCCAACGCTTAACTCTTTCCTCCATAGAAACGACTTTTAGCGTATTTTATTTATTCCTCCGCTGAAGAAAATAGTTCCAATTTAATCAGTCATGAATATATATTATAGGGAATATTTTTCTATTTTCTAGCACATGATAGCTAAAAGCAGGCTGAAAGTAAAGCAGAATGCGCCTTAAGGCGCATTCTGTTTTACTTTCAACCTGCTTTAAGAAGTAACCTATCTTTAACACTAGATATAGACTATCAGGTAAAGGGTTAACCAAAACGACTAGAATGGCCTTTTTGGCCGCCTACTTCATCCTACCGGTATTTAAATTATATTTGTTGTTCAAAACGAAATTGTCGTCTGCTTCAATCTTGCTGTCCGCAATATCGTTTCAAAGTTAGATTTAAGGCAGTATATAACTGACGTAATTCAAAACAAGTGGCAAACAGTTTTGATCCCGATCAGACGCCGCTTTATGTGGCGTCTGATGAGGATAAAAACTGTTTGCAAATGCGCGTTTTGGTGTCATTGAGAGAGAAAGGATTAATATTCAACGATATTTAATTGAGGATGTTTTATACCAATCAGATCTCTTTATTGCCATATGCATGATACTACCACCAATTAGCTTTTATTTGGTCTAATATTTTCAAATGCATAAATTATAGACCATTTAGTGTTTAGTATCTTTAAATTCTTGTGCTGATCAAATTTGGAAATTGTTTGCAATGGCTATCAGTCATGTAGCGTTAACCGTTTTAATTCAAGTGTCTAATTAAGAGGACATTGGTAACGTGGCGTATCACCAGGGTATGTGTTGTTTGCTATATGTAATAAAGGTACAGTGGAAAATCTGTTATTCTTTCCCGTTTAAACGCAAACGTACGCAAACGCAAAGCACTAAAACGTAAAAAAGAACAACTTTTGGACAATTCTGATAATTCTTGTTTATCTTGGTGGCAAACAGTTTGGAGCCTGGTCAGACGCCGGGTTACCCGGCGTCTGATCTAGCTCCAAACTGTTTGCACCGCAAATAATAGTTTTAGCGTAAACGCGTTTATTGGGAAAGATTGTAAAATTGTAAAAATGCCCTTCTTATTTTAATGCTCGAAAATGAGAGCAAGTGGGCCATCTGCGTGTCCACTATTCTGCGTAACGTAGGCACATGCGTACAGTGGAGAAAACGATATTCTTTCCCAATATAGACCGCGTTTACGCTAAAACTATTATTTCTACTGCAAACAGTTTGGAGCCAAATCAGACGCCGGGTAACCCGGCGTCTGATCTGGCTCCAAACTCTTTGCCATCAAGATAAACATGAATTATCAGAATTGTCCAAAAGTTGCACTTTTCTACGTGTTAGTATTTTTCGTTTGCGTTGCGTTTCGTTTAAACGGACAAGAATAACAGATTCTCCACTGTATCTCACTCTTCCAAAGCACGACATGCACTCAATTCATTACATTGTTAAAACATGTGCAACGTGCATTTTCTTCTGCATGAACAACGTCAACATGGCATGCATGTACAATGGAGGATTCCCAGAGCTACCATTTCTCCGGATTTTTCCTAAATCTTCGGATTTTTTTCTAGTACATGGTAGCTTAAAGCAGGCTGAAAGTAAAGCAGAAAGCGCCTCAAGGCGCATTCTGCTTTACTTTCAACCTGCTTTAAGCAGCCACGTGTCAACAAAACTAGAAACAGGCTATGGGGTAAAGGTAGGATTCGTAAAACGATATTGCAGACGACAATTTTGAAGCAGACGACAACATGGCGGTGGAGAG
Source organism: Gari tellinella (assembly GCA_922989275.2). Lineage (NCBI taxonomy): Eukaryota > Metazoa > Mollusca > Bivalvia > Cardiida > Psammobiidae > Gari > Gari tellinella. The sequence continues at coordinate 58,592,655 of OV277866.1, forward strand.
GTAAAATTATAACGATACATTAGATTATGAAAGGGTTAATGATGAGTTAGACCTGGCTGTTCCAAACTGTTTATGATGGGCATACATGTGCGTTGTAATGGTTTTAACACAAATGCGTTTATTCAGTGCAGATAGGATAACGCTTTCCCCACTGCATATACAGACATCAGTTTCCCGTTAAAGGGACTCGCAATCGGATGGTGTACTTGTCAAAATAAAATAAAATACTCAAGTAAAAGCAAATTTGTGGCATTATTTGGCTTCTGACATTAAAAAAATATGATCAGTCCAAAAAAAGTTTCAAGAATCGTCACCGAATCCTAGATTTTTAGATATTTTCCATCGTTTTTCTATACCAACTAGTAGACGGTATAGTTGTTGTTGTTGCTTCTCTACACGGGCTCAGACATAAACACGAGCCGAATTACGAAGTTGTATGCACTTTCGATCGCTACACATTGAAATACGTTAAATCGATCCGAGATAAATGGATAGTTCCGTGGTCCATTGGTCTAAGCGGTTTCCCCTATTTTGCCTTCTGTCCGCCAATGCCGGGCCCCGGGTTCGAATCCAACCAGAGACCAATATTTTTTTTTATTGAAATACATTTTTTTTAAACAGAATTTCTTATCCTAAACTAATTCTTTACCATTTATATAAGCGTTTGACACATATTTACAAATTACTATTTTTAATGCACCATCTGGTTGCGAGTCGCTTTAAAACGCAAATTGAACACAATCCCGATGCTAAAAAATGTAGAAAAAATAACATTTTTAAACGCGGCTATTTAGTTTTATCTGGATGACACACATTATGTTCTGTAATGTACGACCCAATGATTCTAATGTTTTGAAATAAATACTGTTTGTAAACTAAATGCGTTTATTGAGAAATGAAGACATTTCCTCCGCTGTACAGCCAAAAAAAGTGACAATTCAGACGAAGAGGCATGGGCATCCATTGAGACAGGTGGCAGCTACAGTGGAGAATCTGTTATTCTTTCCCAATAAACGCGTTTACGCTAAAACTATTATTTGCAGTGCAAACAGTTTGGAGCCAGATCAGACGCCGGGTAACCCGGCGTCTGATCAGGCTCCAAACTGTTTGCCACCAAGATAAACATGAATTATCAGAATTGTTAAAAAGTTGTTCTTTTCTACGTTTTAGCGCTTTGCGTTTGCGTACGTTTGCGTTTAAACGGGAAAGAATAACAGATTCTCCACTGTATATACTGGACAAAAATATTGTACACGAAGACTACAGTCCAAACTCGTTACTTCGAACTCGCTTAAATTGCTCGTATCAGTATCTCATAACTTGAATTAAGATAACTCGATCTCAATGAAGTCAAACATACCCGTATTTTATAGTTAAAACGTGGCTATCTTCAAAATCTTAGTGGTTTTTAAAGATGTTTTCCATCGTTTATACGTGGGCATCGAAAGACGTTATAGAAATTGATAACGGGCTAAGACATAAACCCGAGCCGAATTATGTACTCTCCATCGATACACACTGGAGAACGTTAAGTCGATACCGAATATACGAATAGCCCGGTGGTGGACGAACTTTACTGTGTAGTGATGGAGAGTACATAATTCGGCCAGGGTTTATGTCCGACCCGTGATCAATTTCTTTTACGTCTTTCGATGCTATAGAATAAATCTAGGATGCGGCGATGGAAAATATCTAAAAAATTAATATTTGAAGACTTTTCTTGAGGGTATTTTTAGACTGATCATATTTTTCTAATGCCAGATGCACGATAATGCTACACATTTGGTTTTATTTGAGTATTTTCTTTTATTTTTGCAAATACACCAATGCATCTGGTTGCGAGTCGCTTTAAAGCAAGATGAAAGTAAAACAGAAAGCTCCTACAGGAGCTTTCTGTTTTACTTTCAACTTGCTTGAAACAACGGCATGCCATAAATAATGAAAAATAGACAGGATTTGATGTACGTAATAAAACGGTTTTACTGAGCGCAAATTTTATACTTACAATATACAAATGTTTACAGATATTCCCTGAAATTTCCACGATTCCACAACACTCAAAGGCTCCCTTTGCTAGACTGATTGGTGGTGTAAGACTGCCTAGATGTTTCCGTTTGTTGTTAATCACCGACTGAGAGTTGTCAAGATGTATTGTTCGTCACAATGAGAAGATGTATAATGTCAGCGTACACCGAGTATGACAGGTGACTTATCTCCATGTAAGATAAGCAGTGACTTCCCTTTAATGGCCTTGATATAAAAAATGCGCATGACAAATGATATTTATAGCGGTGCTCATGATGCATTAGCGCGCTCGACCGACGATATCGTTTAACCCCTTCACTGCTTACCCCGAGTACACTAGTAATTTGATAACAGTTTGGATCCTGATCAGACGCCGCGTAACGCGGCGTCTGATCAGGACACAAACTGTTTTACACTCATTTCAATATTTCATAAGTCAAAATAACTAATTATTTAATTTTAGAAATAAAAGCAGACGACAATTGTTTGAAAGTGATGACGTCACGGCAGTGAAGGGGTTAACTACTTGCTAAGGCATCCTTTCCCAAGTTACGCATTTGTCCAGAGCTCCAGATGCGGAGAGTATAAAAAACTAAAATCTTTATTTCTGAATTAAACCCTATGGTGTCACCACTCATTAGTTGTGACGCCATATGAGTTGGTGCTGAAATGAGTGAGGAAATGTTGAGTTTCTCCAGTTTACTACAATGCTCCCTCCCTATAACGGCATTCCCAACAACAACTCCCTCTTTACAACGACCCTTGTCGCAGTACCATAAACAGGACAGTTATGTCTAACGTTTTTACTGCTCCAAAAGCGTCTGCTTATAGTTGCCGTCTGTTTTTATTTTCCAAAGTAACATAATGGACATTTTGCAGAAAAAAACACTTAATGAGGATTGACAAACAGCTTAAATCCAGATCAGACGCCGCGTGACGCGGCGTCTGGTCTGGATTCAATCTGTTTGAAAATGTAAACCAATTTCCCTCCCTATAACGACTCCCTCCGAATAACGCACACATTATTTGTCTCCCATTGGGTGTCGTTGTATAGAGAGGGAGCGCTGTAGCTCCCAAGAACCCTGTTATATCAGTAACCTTTTGCCGCACAGTGCCGAAATATAGACGGGTATCCTTTCCCAAGTTACGCATTTGTCCTAATATAAACTATTTTTCCATTGCAAACAGCCTTAGAGCTCTATCAGACGCTGAATAACACGGCGTCTGAACACCGGCTGGAAACTGTTTGCCATTCTGATTTATAAAATAATTTGACAACGTTTAAAAAACCCTGTCATTTTCTACAATTTTTTGTATTGCGCTTGCGTAATTGTTTTTTGTTGTTTTTTGTGTGTGTGTTTTTTTGTCTGATCTGGATCCAAACTGTTTGCTATTCCAAATAAAGTCAGCATTAGCAGTCTAGAGATAAGCATTTTCTGTTGTAAAGGTCGATGCATTTCACCCACGATACCAGAACAGTTGAAGAAAAATGAACATATTATATACACAGGACTGCCATTTCTCCGAACTCTTCATTTTTTTCTTAATTTCCTCAAGACCTACGGATTTTTCCGAAATCTTTCTGATTTTATTTTTTAAAATTTTGAATTTTATGCGTTTTTCCCCACTTAGACAAAACATTGATACGAGTGTCAAACAATTAAGATCCAGATCAGACGCCGCGTTACGCGGTGTCTGATCTGGATCTTAACCGTATGCATAATTATGTAAGTGTTAAGGCTCTTTCTGCACGATTGCTGGCTTGCATTACAGATAACGACGCGCTTCGCCTAACACATTGTTTTCTGTATTAATTAGTAAAGGTCAAAGGTCGTGATTACAGTCACATAATGAAGCCAGGCATACCTGTCAACGTAACTCCCACGCTGCAATAACTTGATCACTGTCGCGTTGTCTGCGTCAAAATTGACGTCTGTAATTTTTCTGATTTGGGCATGTTTGTTTTTTTTACTTTTAACTCTTTCCATGCCAACGGTGCCAAAAGGCGACTTTGCAATCAGTTTGGATGCTGATCAGACGCCGCGTGACGCGGCGTCTGTTGCCGCGTGACGCGGCGTCTGTTCAGCATCCAAGCTGTTTGACACTCGTATTATATACATTTCTTCAGCCAAAACAGCCCTAACGCTGACCTAAAACAGACGACACTACCAATGCAACTGGAATTTTGGCGGTAAAACAGTTAAAGCAGACGATAAAACCTGGAAGTGGAAGCGTTAAAAGATATTGATACATGTGCAAGACAATTTGGATCCTAATCAGACACAGTCAGTCGGTACATATGATCTGGATGTAAACTGTTTGCCACTACCATGTCTATGACGAGATGGTGAGGGTTTAACACCCGTTCACTCCCAATGACGTTTTAAAGCGCGTTTGCAATCAGGCTGGGTCCTGACCAGATGCCGCGTAACGCGGTGTTTGGGTCAGGACCCAAACTGTTGAACACTCTTATCGATATTTATTAAGTCATACAACCTTAATTCTAACTTTGAAACGTGTCCTGCAGACAACAATAATAGAGCAGACGACAATAAAGCGATGGAGGGGTAAAACTCTCCCGAATAATTTTATCATGAGAGTGTTAAATGTCACTTTTCGATCGTCAGTGGTCAGGTCAGGGCTTCGTGGTTGTACATGTATGAATCAAGCATTAGTAACAAGAAATTCTTCCCTGCATAATCAAATCACCATTAACAAAGGTATAAAGTACAGTGTTCCCCAATACAACGACTCTCTGAACAATGATTCCCTCCCTACAACAATGCTTGCCGCTGTTCCCAAACAACAGAAATGGGTGTCAAAGCCACCTGATGCTCGCCTGCTTGAAATTTAAGTCTTAAAAAAAAGTTTTCAGTTTTAAAAGATTATTAAATGAATAACGAGTCTTAATCTAGTATTAAACGTTAAAACAACCTGTCAAAAAAACGTTTACCTGGTGATTTGAAATCAAAACAAGTCCAAAACATGTCAAAAATTGAAATAAATTAAAATCGTTTTTAATACCAACTTCATAGCCTCAATGTTTGTTCCCAATGAAGCTCTATGCAAAATTTCAGCACCAAAGCACGAGTAATAAACCTTAAAACAACCCGTCCAAAAAACTGTAACCTGGTCCACGCCCATGCCCATGCCCACGCTCACGCCGGGGTTATTGCATTAGCTCTGCTGTTCTACGAACAGGCGAGCTAACAAGACAATTGTGTCAAACACTTTAACTGCTGCAATATCGTCTGCTTAAAGTTGTCGATTGCCGTGTTTTCTCAATTACGTATTTATTTTTATTTACGTATTAGACATTTTGGTCTTGTCCACACACACACACACACACAAACCAACTATGAAAGGTATAATCTCAAGGGACATAGTTATAGGCATTTTTCAAAACCTCAGCAAAGATTCCGACACCTAAACGCCGGTCCTAAGTTGAAGGTCAAAGGGGTCAAAATGTTTCTGTACATGGAAAGGTATTGTCCATATACACACACAAATCAACTATGAAAAGAATATCTCAAGGGATGTAGAAGTAATAGGCATTTTTGAAACCTAAACAGTCTTACAAAACCCTTAACCAACGAAGACCCAGACGACAGGATGGCGGCAATAGCTGGACTGTTTTGAGCTAACAATGCGTATTTATGGGGTATTGGGTTAAGTTAATATCAAGTGATTTATCACATTTACTTTCAGATGGTAACAGGTCTTTTCCCCCAACTAATTCAAAACTGTTTCCACCTTACCCAGGCAATATTGTAGATCTGTAATTGAAGATCTCTGTTAACGGTCAACATTTTTATTTTCATTTATATTGAAATTCCTATCGGCAAACAGTGTAGACTCTGACCAGACGCCGCACTGTTTGCCTATGTCCCATATATGGGATCGTGTGTAAATGGGTTAAGGTTGTGGGTTTTTTAACAATGTAGACCCAGATAAGACTGATCCGGAAGGAGTTCTCTGGGTCCATCTTACGAAACGTCGTACGACATAAGCTGTCGGAAGTCAAATTTTTAAAGAAAATCTAACTTCTGATTTTCCATTCCATTTCCGTTGTGACACATCTTTGGAGTCGTACTGAAAGACGACTCCAAAGAGATATCACAATACAGGATTGTGACATCATGTATTGTTTGTGTTGCGTTTCCTGCTTGAGTCTTCTTTCGTATTTATTAGAGGGAGAAATAAATGATTGAGAATTTTAGAATTTTATTAACGACCGTATTTTGTACTGCGGCGTTTCATAAGACTGGTCCCAGATCTGGATCTATACTTTTTGCTGCATATAGCAAGTATTCTCTTCTCACAGGTACATTTGTATACTCAGCCAAAAGAGAAAGTACCCACATTTTAATTCTAAATTATCAGCGTCTCCTACATAAACTGTATTCAAATTTTGTTTTATTGTAAGTGGCAGATAACAAGAAATTATTGTTGCTAAATACAGTGGAGAATCTGTTATTCTTTCCCGTTTAAACGCAAACGCAAAGCACTAAAACGTAGAAAAGAACAACTTTTGGACAATTCTAATAAATCTTGTGTATCTTGGTGGCAAACAGTTTGGAGCCTGATCAGACGCCGGGTTACCCGGCGTCTGATCTGGCTCCAAACTGTTTGCACTGCAAATAATAGTTTTAGCGTAAACGCATTTATTGGGAAAGAATAACACTTTCTCCACTGTAACTGGCACAACTCTTTTTCCTGAAAACAGCAGTTTTGCCTTGAAATGTATTCCATAGTGCTCTTTTTCAGCTGTTAGAACTTTATCTTAAAGAAAATAAAATCACATTAGACTTTCATCCATGACAATATTCACGGCGTAATTTAGACTAGAAAGTCTAATATTATCAAATTACCTCCCTTTGAATTAAAATAAGAATGAATTTTAAGTGTTTCATTTTCGTTTCATGTGTCGTTTAATCTGAATGTTTTTACTGGAATGCATTGGGGAACGCATGAGCCTTTAAAAGCTCCAATAAATCATGAGTTGATGTGGTACTTTAAAAGATATGGAGCTATAAAATTTGCTTAATGTAAAGTCAATGTAAAAGCAGGGGTACTTTATTTTTTGGCTGAGTATATATTGTTTATCAACTGGTTTATTTGTAGTTTCAATATATTCTGAAACCTACTGACATTTTGAAGACTTATGAAGAGCTTGGACAAGAAATAGAGACAAGACTATATATTTATATCAAACTTACTTTATTAATGCCATTCAACTATGGTAGAATAAGTTACACTGTAGTTAAAGCACTAAATATACACTTAGATTCTATATACATTAGCTAACAGTAGCATGGCTGCCATTTCTCGGATTTTTATCCTAGCAGATGGTAGCTTAAAACAGGCTGAAAGTAAAGCAGAATGCACCTTAAGGTGCATTCTGCTTTACTTTCAATCTGTTTTAAGCAGTCATTTGTCTTCAAAACAAGAAACAGACTATGGGATAAAGGTACGATTAGTAAAATTGCATCTGAAAAATTGAAAATTTGAAATCTTAGAATTTTATTATAAACTTATGGCAGCCCTGCAGTAGACTTAATCCCTGCAAAATGCAGATAATGATTGATTACAGTAACTGAATCATGCAAACTGTAATGATTCAGAATGAGTACCGGACCTCAGCGTTCAACTTTACCGCTGTTGAGCCACTCAATACACAGTAAAACCTCTCTATTACGACCAGTAAATTGTCTTAACCATCACATGTTTAATGCAGGTGGCTGAAAGCATGGTGAATGTAAAACAGAAAGCTCCTTTATGTTCACCTTGCTTTCCACTGTCACCTGTCTTTAATACAATCACGAATGCTGATCTATTATTCCTTCTGATACAGTCTATTAGCATTCCTTTTAACCCTTAGCCTGCCTGTCACGACTATAGCTCCATATGCAAACAGCTTGGATCCGGATGAGACGCCGAGTAACTCGGCGTCTCATCCGGATCCAAGCTGCTTGACACTCGGACAACATTTTCAGCAATTTTGAGCAACTTTGAAGCACTTTGAAACTTGAAGCAGACGAGAAATATAGCAGACAACAATTTATATGGCGGGCTAAGGGTTAATGGTAGTAATAGAGAGTTTTTACTGTCTACAATTATCAATTTTACGAGAGGAGTTAGCTTAATAGAGAAAGGCCCTAAAGGAGCTCCTTGTAATATTATTGTGATAATCTCTAGTTAGCCCCAATCTCCCAATTCAAAATGAACATGAAAATACGACAGTAATTTCCATAAGTTTGCATAAATATCACTGACAAAATGGCTGCAATTTCATGCTGAAATCTGAGATTCACTTCTTGCTGATAAAGACCAAATGTAGACTGATCAAGTAAAACCTCACAATGGTCAAAAAAACATAACTGGTTGACATATCAGCATATAGCTTTACTATATGAAAATTGAGATACAGTGAAACCTCTCTAAACCCAACACATATTAAACAGCATTCTCTACCTCAAAACCAGTTGGTACAGTGGAGAATCTGTTATTCTGCTAAAACTATTATTTGCAGTGCAAACAGTTTGGAGCCAGATCACACGCCGGGTAACCCGGTGTCTGATCAGGCTCCAAACTGTTTGCCACCAAGATAAACATGAAATATCAGAATTGTCCAAAAGTTGTTCTTTTCTACGTTTTAGTGCTTTGCATTTGCGTACGTTTGCGTTTAAACGGGAAAGAATAACAGATTCTCCACTGTAAACACTTAATGCAGGGATAAAAGTTCTGGGAACATTATGTCTTACTTTAATCCTGCATTAACTCTTTCCTCCCTGAAACTTTAAATGGACAATTCCAGTTTCCATTTTAGCCTAGTCCATTTCTGACTTTTAAGGGTTGTTTTTGTCAATGTTTGACATTGTGACAAACAGTGAAGACCCTGATCAGAGGGCTCCTTTCGGAGCCCTCTGATCAGGGTCTTCACTGTTTGCATAGGACAAGTGAACTAGTCACATGTACACTGTTTGAAAAAGACGCCTATATGCGGGACTAGGGTTCAAAGAGTTAAGTAGGCACATGTCTTTTGTAGTCTGTCCTCTTTTCTAAAGACTCTATGGTTTATAGAGGTTTAACTGTATTGTAAATGGAAGTTTTCATTGAGCAGATTGAAAATAATGTCTAAGTTTATGTTTGTTTTCTTTTCAATATTTGTTTCGAAAGTGCACATGTGAATAGTTAAAGATCTGCCATGGGACAGGCTGTTTACCCATTACACTATAAATACGCCTTTTAATGCCTCAAATTTACTCCTCCACTGAAGAAAAAAGTTCCACTTTATACAATCATAAGAATTATTTTCAAAATCCTGATAAATTGCAGCCTAAAGAAGACTGAAGGTAAAGCAGAATGTGCCTTAAGGCACATTTTGCTTTACTTTCAATCTGCTTTAAGTGGTACACTATCTTCAATATTACAAACAGGCTATGAGGTAATGGGTTAATCTAGCAATGTCTGATCTGGCTATCTCACTGAAAATAACTTCAATTAATCAGTACAGACACTAATCACACAACTAACTTTGTGGAAACTCATCTAAGCATATACTGGTCGTTTGTCTCATTTTAGGAATTAATGGGGGAAAACTGTGATCAACCCTTTCCTCCACAGAATCACCTCAAGGCAGTTTACCTATCCCTCTACTGAAGCACCTTAGGATGCCACTAACCCATCTTCACTATAATTATAGTCACACAGGAACATCCTGATGTTTAAAAGACAGTCAAATGGCATCTTTAAACAAGATGACAGAAAAGCAGAAACCTCCTATATGCTGTACTGGCATCTTGTATTTAAGTGATAACCTAACTTAAATACATTCATGTTATATAACACTACTTAGATGTAGGTTATTTGCACTATGGAGTAAGGATGCAGGTAATTTACACTATGGAGAAAAGGGTTTAACATCATATCTACATTGTATAAAGGGATTCCACTATCCACTCAGCTCAACTAGACTACCTAGATATAGGAAAAGAACAAGGCTATACCATCAGCTATAAATAATATTCAGCAGTTTTAACTTTTGATTGATTTACTCTCACAATCCTGAGAGTCAATGATCTCTTTCAATGTATATTGTTTCCTATGACTAGCACCGTAATAAATATATAATACAACTTATCTGCTAAAGGATAAACATGTTTTGCTTTGATAGTCTACATGTACCTGTGCTAATTGTGTATACATTGTACATACTTACACGTTCAATAGAATCAGGAACATACATTAGACCGTTCCTGATAGAATTATTTGAATAAACCTTACTTTTAATACAGTTTGATAAGGTGCACTTCTGTCTATGAAGAATAGGCATTAGGATAATAGTAATTTGAAGGAAATTCAGAAATTTCCAAGCTGTGGGGGAAAACACTTCCACATGATTGCCTGTAATTCATAACATGAGCGGGGAAACAAGAAATATAGAATGCATGAGGCAGTCTGTATCACTGCTCTGTTTAACCATAGATAGTATACATTGACACTGGCACATTTAACAACTTTGTTAGCATAAATATATACAGTAAAACCTCTCTATTATGACCACTGAAAAGAAGGCTAAATGATTGAATAAACGACAGGTGACAGCTTAAAGCAAGGTGACAGTAAAACAGAAAGCTCCTTCAGGAGCTTTCTGTTTTACTGTCACATTGCTTTAAGCAGTCACCTGTCATAGTATGGTACGGCATCCATCAGTCGAAAACAACTATGGAGTTGTGCCTGTTGAGGTAGCAGTGGAGCATCGCCTTGTGCCACCTGTCATAAACACCCAATAATTAACACAATTTAGAGGTTGTATTAGAGAGGTTTTACTGTATCTTGCATGTTAAATACAGGGTACAAAACATATGTGTATTTTCTGATTCACAGTCACATATATCACAGCAAAGGCTTATCTGGTCATGTTAGTTTGAAAGAAAAAAAAATATGGAAAAATGGCAAACATTTTTTTTTCAAGTATACATTCTGTTTATATATGACAAAAAAATATTTTCAGCAGCATACTAATGTATCAAAAATATACATGTAAATACAATGACAATCTTTATTTTATCAATCAATAAAGAAGCAGTTTTTCAGGTATTTGAGTGGTTGCTTAAATCTAGATGAAAATGAAACAGAAAGCTCCTGAAGAAGCTTTCTGTTTCCCTTATATCCTGCTTTAAGTTTCCCACATTTATAACACCAAAAACAAACCTTCTTTCTATAAGTGATGATAATATTATGTCGAAGGCACATAAATATTTTAAGCACATGTCTTTGTTAATTTCTTCATTTCAGCTCACTAGGCACATTATCATTCATATTACAGTAATAACAAGAGGGCCTGAAGGCCCTGATATCGCTCACCTGTTGTACTGAAGCCTGATAGCTTTACCTAAAGTTCTGTTTCACCCGTTTTAATCTAAATCCATTCAAAATTGTAGTATAACAAGTAAACAATTTTGGAATACAACCTCATAATTCTAGTATAGTAGAGTACATCATGGGCAGATAACTAGAGCCTAAACAATACTGAAATGAAGCCTTTTCTAGCATTTCATAGTATGTCAAGGGCAGATAACTATTGCCACAATGATTAGATTTCAACAATAATTGCACTCCTTCGAGAACTTATAGCTATATACTTTGTGTACAGGTATAATCAAAATCCATTGAAAACTAGGTGCAAAAAGTGTAAACGCTGTTAGATATGGCATTTTCAGCAATTCAAGGGCAGACAACTCTTGACCTATTAGTCCGATTTCAACCATAATCTCACTCATTCGAACTCTTATGGTCATATACAATCTGAGCAAGTTTGAGAAAGATTGGATTAAAATTGTGGCCTCTAGTGTGTAAACACCCTTAAATATGGCATTTTCAGCAATTCAAAGTTAGATAACTCTTTACCTATTAGTCTGATTGCAATCATAATCAAACTCATCCGAACTCTTATAGTCATTTACAATCTGAGCAAGATTGAGATAAATTGGATAAAAATTGTGGCCTCTAGAGTGTAAACACTGTTAAATATGGCATTTTCAGCAATTCAAAGGTAGATAACTATTGACCTATATGTCTGATTTCAACCATAATTGAACTCATTCGAACCCTTATGGTAATATACATTTTGAGCAAATTTGAGAAAGATTGGATAAATATTGTGGCCTCTAGAGTGTAAACACTAAAATTGTTGATGACGGACGACGCACGACGGACATTCAAGGATTGCAAAAGCTCACCCTGAGCTAGCTCAGGTGAGCTAAAAACCTATTACGGCCATAAAACTGTGTTAATAATTAGTTTGTTACGACAGGGCACTGCTTAAAGAAAGGTGACAGTGAAACAGAAAGCTCCTTTAGGAGCTTTCTGTTTTAATGTCACCTTACTTTAAGCTGTCACCTGTCGAAACGACCTTATACAATCAATTAGCCTCAGTTTTGTGGTCATTATAGAAAGGTTTTTCTGTACGTATACAAACTATTGATGTGTGATGCTTTATAGAAGTTCGTTTAGTTCTGTCAAGTATTACACAGAAGTTGACATATCGCCATTGAGCTGTAAGTACAGTTGTCTTATATAAGAGATGAGAGTTCTTCCTGACAAAACTTTATGCCATTACAAATAGTGGAAACAGTTCTTCACTGGTGCTTTATGGACTCGGATCATGACAAATAGCCTGGCTATCGACCCCACTTGTCTGCCTTCTGTAAGACTCTTTTCTGTATTCTCTGCAAAATATACACAAAACACGGTCAGATTTTAAAACAAGGGTTATAAACAGCCAAACTTTAATAACTAGGACTAATTTAACCCATTGTATGCTGGGTAATATTTGGCGGCCATTTTAAAATGTCATCTGCAGCGGGTATAACTCAAATATTTGCAAAAGATATTAGCAGTTTCTGATAGAACATTGACTTAGCTGCAAACAGTTTTGATCTCAGATCAGGCCCCAAAATGTGGGGCCTGATCTGAGATAAACACTGTTTGCCTAGAGGTACACCTAAAAGTGTATCACGCATAAAATGGGTTAAATCAAACAGCCCTACATTATAAAGTTAAAACCATGGCTTAGCCACATTTTAATTTTGAAGTATGGGCATGATGAGCATAATTATTGGATTTCAACGGAAAAAAAACCCAACTCTTTAATATACGCCCACTGAAATGTAGGCTTATTGACAGGGTTTATGACAGATGGCAGCTTAAAGCTAAATGACAGTAGAACAGAAACAAATTCTGTAAGTAAACACAAGTGTCTTCAATACTTACCCTGTTATAGAGTCTGGCCTTCAGTCTGTTGAGGGAGTAATCTTCACTCCTTTTCTTTAGCCTCTCTTTCTCCAACACTTCAGGTAGTTTCTTGTATTTCCTAAAAGTAGTTACAAGGACATACAAACATGTTTACTTAAAACCAATTACTCCATAGCCTGTTTCAAGCTTTGAAGACATTTGATCACTTAAAACAGGTTGAAAGTAAAGCAGAATGCACCTGCTGCTTTACTTTCAGCCTGTTTTAAGCTACCATCTGCTAGGATATGAAAAATATTTCTTATCATACTTATTTATAGATGTAAAAGATGGAAATATTTTCTTTTGGGGAGGAAGAAATTAGGTGTTAAAAGGTGTATTTATGGGGTAATGGGTTACATACTAACATGTTGACTTTTCAAAACTAAATTGTTCTTTCACTAGTCAACACTTTCTATGCTGGAAACCAGAATATGTAAGAAAAGATTATAGGAGCTTTCCGACTTAAATCCATTCTGCATTTAACCTTTACCTCATAGCCTTTTTCTAGTTTTGAAGACAGGTGACCACTTTAAGCAAGTTTAAAGTAAAGCAGAAGGTGGCTTAAGGGGCAATCTGCTTTACTTTAAAGCGACTCGCAACCAGATGGTGCATTAAAAATAGTAATTTGTAAATATGTGTCAAACGCTTATATAAATGGTAAAGAATTAGTTTAGGATAAGAATTTCTGTTTAAAAAAATGTATTTCAATAAAAAAAAATATTGGTCTCTGATGGGATTCGAACCCGGGGCCCGGCATTGGCGGACAGAAGGCAAAATAGGGGAAACCGCTTAGACCAATGGACCACGGAACTATCCGTTTATCTCGGATCGATTTAACGTATTTCAATGTGTAGCCATCGAAAGTGCATACAACTGCGTAATTCGGCTCGTGTTTATGTCTGAGCCCGTGTAGAGAAGCAACAACAACAACTATACCGTCTACTAGTCGGTATAGAAAAACGATGGAAAATATCTAAAAATCTAAGATTCGGTGACGATTCTTGAGACTTTTTTTGGACTGATCATATTTTTTTAATGTCAGAAGCCAAAAAATGCCACAAATTTGCTTTTATTTGAGTATTTTATTTTATTTTGACAAGTACACCATCCGGTTGCGAGTCCCTTTAAGTCTGCTTTAAGTTACCATCTCCCAGGATATAAAAACTTTTTCTTATGGTGCACATTCATGACTATATAAAACTATTTTCTGAAGTGAAGGAATAAATTATAGGCATTAAGAGGTGTACTTATGGAATAATGTGTTAACTTTTTTAACCCTAGTTACACATATATGCATCAATTGCAAACAGTGTGCATGTGGGGAGTACAATTGTCCTATACAAACAGTGTAGAGTCTGTAGACCCCCTTAAGGAGCCCTCTGATCAGGGTCTATACTGTTTGTCATTTTGACATACATTTTACAATTTAATTATTCAAATATACATACTTCTCTGTACTCTCCTTCATCTCATCCTTAGATATCACTCTTCTAGCTGGCCTGTGTAAATTGTCTGCAATGATAGAAACATACTACCAGTTACATATATATTACCAGATAGACTGACACAAAAATAAACTACCAGTTACATACATGTTACCAGATAGACAGACACAAAAATAAACTACCAGTTACATACATATTACCAGATAGACTGTCACAAATAAACTACCAGTTACATACATGTTACCAGATAGACTGACACAAAAATAAACTACCAGTTACATACATATTACCAGATAGACTGACACAAAAATAAACTACCAGTTACATACATATTACCAGATAGACTGACTCAAAAATAAACTACCAGTTACATACATATTACCAGATAGACTGTCACAAATAAACTACCAGTTACATACATGTTACCAGATAGACTGACACAAAAATAAACTACCAGTTACATACATATTACCAGATAGACTGTCACAAATAAACTACCAGTTACATACATATTACCAGATAGACTGTCACAAATAAACTACCAGTTACATACATATTACCAGATAGACTGACACAAAAATATATACATATTACCAGATAGACTGTCACAAATAAACTACCAGTTACATACATATTACCAGACA
The DNA here is from genome assembly GCA_922989275.2 of Gari tellinella. Taxonomy (NCBI): domain Eukaryota; kingdom Metazoa; phylum Mollusca; class Bivalvia; order Cardiida; family Psammobiidae; genus Gari; species Gari tellinella. The sequence continues at coordinate 58,608,067 of OV277866.1, forward strand.
GACTGACACTATGTTTTTTCATATTACATTGAACCGTGATCAGCTAGATCTGCAACATAAAGCCAGAGGATGTGGCTACTGTTACATCAAATCAGCTGCTTATAAGACTTGGCCTTGATGACCTGACTACCATCCTGGGGGAGAAAGGGCTTCGCTGGTTTGGACATGTAAATCGCTCTATCAGTGCAATCAAGGAGGTCTGGGACATGCAGATTGAGGGAAGACGTGGGCCAGGGCGGCCAAAAATGATATTGGAAGACATTGGCAGAGAGAGACAGATGAGAGTGGAAGCTTTCATGCGCGTTCTGCTTAATTTCAACCTGCTTTAAACGGTCACATGTCTTCAAAACTAGAACGAGGCTATGTGATAATGGGTTACGGAGCTTCCTGGATTAATTTGTCATCTGTACTAAAGTAGTTTTTAGATCTTGACAATGCTGAGTTTTCAACTACACTCTAGTGACTCTACCAGTTTTTGTATAATAACTAGTTTGTATTGCCTAACAACAGGTGCGTCTTAAAAATATATATCAAATATAACAAATAGTGTAGCCTCAGATCAGGTGGCTCTATCAGGAGCCATCTGAATTGCATCTACGCTATTTGCGAATAAAATATATACCCCCATATGGGTATGATTTCTACTCATCACTGGAAAATATATATAAAGAATATAACAAAAAGTGCCGTCTGCAGACCAAGATCAGATGGCGCCTGCAGGAGCCATCTGCTCTGGATCTACACTGTATGCAAATGACATGTAAACAGGGAGGTACAACAAACACCATAGTGATATGCAGGGCTCCAGATTACAGTAGTTTTTCAAAAGCTAAAATCTTTATTTCTGCATTAAACCCTATGGTGTTACTACTCATTAGAATCGTCTCAAAGAGACAATTCTAACGAGTAGTAACACCATAGGATTGGTGCTGAAATAAATGATAAAATATTGAATTTGTTCAGTTAACTTCCTATTATCATGAGCCCTGGATATGTGGGTATGATTTCTACTCACCACTGTATGGATGGGCCTCTGGGTTAGCCTCTTTCTTTCTCTCCTCCTGGAAGAGTTTTTCCCGCTCATGTTCCAAGAAAACTTGCATCTTTCTTTCCTCCGCTGCTAGATTCAGCCGCTTCTGTCGCTCACGGACTCGAGATATCACATTTTGCTGATGGGACAAGAAAGCCTCCTGTAAAACAAAGATTTTTGAAGCTTTCATTGAACAAATCTAGATATGCAGTTAAACCTCTCTATTACGACCACTAAAATATGTTACTTATTGGGTGCTTACGGTAGGTGACCCCTTAAAGCAAGGTGACAGTGAAACAGAAAGCTCCTTTAGGAGCTTTCTGTTTCACTGTCTCCTTGCTTTAAGCTGTCACCTCTCTAATATACAATCAATAAGCCTTCGTTTTAGTGGTCGTAATAGCAAGGTTTTACTGTAGATCCTGTGACTGTAACTATGGATTACATTTGAATAACTTTGATAATATTATCATCATTCCTGACCAGTTTGGTAAAGATCCCAACCTGTAACTCAGGAGATAAAATTTTAAATGATTTTAACCTCTACTCCATAGCTTGTTTCTAGTATTGAAGAAAGTTTGCAACTTAAAGAAGGTTAAAAGTAAAGCAGAATGTTTCTTAAGGTGCATTCTGCTTTACCTTCAACCTGCTTCAAGCTACCATCTGCTAGAATAAAAGAAAATATTTCTCATGATACATATCCATAACCATATAAAAAGAAAATATTTCATTTAGTGGAGGAATAAATTAATTTCGTTAAAATGCGTAATGTGTTACCAAATTGGTTGATGCCACAGACAATTCATGACGGACACAGGACCATCAAAATATTCTCACCTGAAGACTCATTTTTGACAGTGCTTTGGGCTTGTCTTCATCCTCTGACTCTTCTGAATCAATGACATCATCCTCATCCCTGATTGGCTGACCATCTGGGTCAAGGTCAAATTTGGTATCCCTGGAAACATCATTTGGATCCTCTTTGTCCTTTAGGATGTCTCCATGGAGTATGTTCTTCCAAGTAGACTGGGACACAGACGATGGCTGCCAGGCTTCCTGTCTCACAGCAAAGGCTTCCCTCATTTTCTGGGGCTGTTTCCAGGGTTTGGAGGCTTTAAGAGGAACAAACCATGCCTGACCTGAAAGATATGATAAATACATTTATGCATGTGAAGCCGGGTTGAGTTTAGATTAAATGATGAGAGATTTGTGTAAGCCGTCCGGTGGCTCAGTCGGTAAAGCACTTGTCCAGTAAGCAAGGTGTCCAGAGTTCGAGTCCTGATCTGGCTACATATTTTTCTCATCATGTTACATTTGGCGCCCAATGTAAATAATCTGTAGGATTATATGTAACTCGCAGAGTGTACAAATAGATTTATAATAAAAAGAAACTCTTAAATGGTGAGAGATTTGTGTAAGCAGTCCGGTGGCTCAGTTGGTAGAGCATTTGCCCAGTAAGCATGGGGTCCCGGGTTCGAGTCCCGGTCTGGCTGCCTATTTTTCTCATCATGTTAGACATGTATCAATGTAAGTTACATGTATAATCATGTTAAAATATTGTCAATAACATTGTTGTCAGCTGAAGTTTTCAAAATTAGTTCACTCTGTAATGCAGAAAGCTCTTTAGAATACTTCTTTATTGTCTGCCACCTGTCTTAAAGAGATTGATTTAACCCATTGCACCATAGCCTGTTTCTTGTACTGACGGCATTTGGCCACATAAAGCAAGTTGAAAGCCGAACTTACAACAGTCAAACCTGTATTCATTGACCAGCTAAAAGACAATACATTTGAAGTATTTATGACAGGTGACAGCTTGATGCAATAATGCAGAAGGATCCTATAGGAGCAGTAAGCCTGCAGTAAGCTGCCCCCCTTATATACAACTTTATATTCATCTTCATATATAACCATTTTATGTGTTGTGGTGCCATAAAGCCAAACTCAATCAATCAAGCAATCTTTTGAATGGCCAGTGCCGCTGTATATAGATGTTCCTGCATATTCTATTGACTAAATGAAGAGCTCAGTAATTACAGGAAAACCTCTCTCTTACGCCCCAACATCGTGTTACTTATAACGTATCTTAAGACAGGTGACTGCTTAAAGCAATGTGAATGTAAAACAGAAAGCTCCATTAGGAGCTTTGTGGTTTTTTTTCTCATTGCTTTAAGCTGTCACCTATCTTTTATACAACCAAAAAGCCTTATTTTTAGCCGTCATAACAGAGAACTTTTCACGTACCTGGTTTATCGAGATTTTCCATGCCTGTGACAGGGGACTCTGGTGTAAACATTCTGTTTGCTGGGGGCTGCTCGGTCTCTACCTTCCACATAGACTCGTCAGTCTTCCTTGGAATGAAAGGCCCCGTCTGCCTTGTTTTCTCAGCCGGAGACCTGGATACTCTTCGCCGTGGTGGAGACTTGGAAAACTGCCTAGATGTGTTCTGTGTGGATCTTACAGGAGATTTTGACGTCTTTCTTTGTATAACTGGAGCTGACCGTGGATGTGATGGTTGCCGTGGTGGAGAGGAGGGTGAAGGTCGTCTCCTAGCTGTCTTAACCCTGGACATGGTTGGTACTGGGGCAACAGGTACTTCATCATAGGAGTAGCTAGGACTGGTAGATCTGATGGATGGACTCGTCTGGATGGCTTCTGATCTCATGAGAACATCTCTCATACGTCTCCTAGAAGGTGGACTGACTGTGATAGGGGAGGGGTACATGGTACAGGCATCCTGCATCACCCTCCTCCTGTCAGGGGACATAACTCGCCTACTCGCTGGAGAAATAACTTGTCTTCTCTCTGGAGATGTATCATGGCTTACCATTCTCCTTCGCTCTTGAGATGAAATTCTTCTCTGTTCTGGAGACGAAATTCTTTTTCTCTCTGGAGATGATATTCTTCCACGCTCTTGAGATGAAACCCTTCTCTGTTCTGGAGACATACCCCTCCTTCGGTCTGGAGATGGTGAAGAGTGCTGCCTCCTGCCATCAGGTGACATATGTCTCTGATACCTTTTCACTTGTCTAATCATGTCCTCCTCTGTCAGGTCAACTCCAAACACTCCTTTCTCCTTCTTCGATTTCTTAATTCTGTTCCCGTCTTCATCATATTTGCTCTTCTTTGATTTACCACTTCCCTTCTTCGCTGAGGTTTTCCTCTCAGCTTTGCCTAGTCTACTCTTTTGGACTCTCTCAACAATGATATTACTAAAGTCTGATGTATCAGTGCTGTCTGATTCAAAGACAGGTTTCTTGCGCCTTAAGAATTCTTCTTGTGGATATTTCTTGGGCTGAATCTTAATAGATCCCAGCGTACTCTCCATCAAAGTTGTTGATTCCTGAGAAGATAGTTCGGAGTCGCCTGCTGTAGACGGAGCTGTCAATGTTGTATCTGACATAACATGTGACGTCTCTGACTGGGTACAGCTCGATGTAGTGGAGACATTCTCTAACTCAACATGAATCGCCTTGTCTGACAACTTCCCCCCTTCCTTGGCATTGAGCAGCATGTGTAGTTTCTTCAGTTTCTCCATTCTCTGTAGTTCTTTCCTTCTCTCCTTGTCAATCTTATCTCTCTGAAGTTTAATTTTGTCTCTAAGTTTCTTCATCAGAGGGTCTATAACATGCCTGTGTCGCCTTTGTCGAGATCTCAGATCAGACTCTATCTTAGTTGGTGACTGTTCAAAGCTGGCGTCCTCAGGAATAGAGAACAGTGTGTCCATTGTATCACTGTGCTGAGTGTTAACATAATTTCTACTTTTAATATCAGTTATCACTGCTTTGTCAGTCGGTTTATCTTTCACTACAGCCTTCCTTGATTTACCAGCCCCTCTTCTCACATCAGGGGCCTTATTCTCCTTGCTGGCTCTCTCATTTCTCTCCTCTTTTCTCACTATCTTCCTAACTCTCTCCACAGCCTTTTTCTTCTCTTGGTCCATGAGCAGTTCTGTATAGCTACCATTGCTTTCTTCTTCACTCAGTCCAGATCTCTGCTTCAACTCTTGCCTTCTCTGACTCCTCACCTCTACAGCCTCCTCCTCTGACAACCTTCTCCCTCTCCGCGGCTCATCTGTAGCCACAGCACTGCTCACTTGCCCTTCCTGAGCCTTACTCTCTCTAGGCTTATTTTTATCTTTAGTTGATGAGGTTACAGTATGTTTAGTTGGGTTATCCAGTAGCCCAGACAAGGCGTCCAGACGAGTGCTATTCAAGCTACTCTCTGTCATTGACTGTTCCTTCTGCTCCTTGAACCTGAGCCACATGTCATTGATGTTGGGCGGTATGTTGTCCTGGTACTCTTGTTCAAGTACCTCACGTAGAACTTGGGCCTTCTTACTGGGTGGGAAATTGTCCTCAAACTCTTGCTCCTGCTCAGCGTCCTTCTGGCCTTGAATTTCATTCCTGCAATTAAATAGGAAATCTTTGTGAAACTTTTCTTTCAAGGTGTTTCTGCAGTAGTACTATCACTCTATAAACCTCCTCTCCCCAAATACAGTGGAGAAAACATTATTCTTTCCCCTTTAAACGCAAATGCAAAACACTAAAATGTAGAAAAGTTTAACTTTTGGACAATTCTGATAATTCATGTTTATCTTGGTGGCAAAGAGTTTGGAGCCTGATCAGACGCCGGGTTACCCGGCGTCTGATCTGGCTCCAATCTGTTTGTAATAGAACAAATAGTTTGAGCGAAACACGTTTAATGGGAAAGAATAACGTTTTTTCGACTGTAGCTTTTCCAGTGTTTAACACATATTGTTATTTAAAGTATGTTGAAAGTAAACAATAAAGCTACTTAAGGAGCATTTTGCTTTACTTTCAACCTGCTTTAAACTACCTGTCAATAAGTAGGAAAACTATTTCTGTGGCTCTTTATCAGGTCATGGTAAAGGGCATGAAAAGATAACTCTTAGAGGCATAAATAAATGTGCTAAAAGAAACTTCAACAAGGGAAAAGGGTTAAAAAAATTCAATGTATCACCTTTTCAGGCCTTTTACCTATTTGAAAAAATAAAAATATGCTTAGTGGCCTGGCAAAAATTCATAAGAAATTTGATCTGCATTCCAAAATGTGCTTGATTTAAGCAGGCTGAAAGAAGGCAGAAAGCTCATATAGCATTTTTCTGTTTTACTTTTAGTCTGCTATAAGCAAGGCTATCATTGATGTCAAACAAATACTTTAACTTGTTCAATTTATTGGTATATATCATTGTTTATTCATAATGTTGTGAAATCTAAATCCAATAAAATGTTCTTTAAAATGTTTGCTTTTTCTTCTTACTCCAGCAGATAACACTGTAAAGTTTAATCATTCATCCCTGTAACTTTTAATGGACAGTTCCAGTTTTCAATAAAGTCTAGAAACAGACTACATGTATAGGGTAAAGGGTTAACTCTTTGAACCCTAGTCCCGCATATAGGCGTCCTTTTCAAGCAGTGTACATGTGAATAGTACACTTGTCCTGTGCAAACAGTGAAGGCCCAGATCAGAGGGCTCCGAAAGGAGCCCTCTGATCAGGGTCTTCACTGTTTGTCAGTAATGCCAAAATTGACATAAACAACTCTTAAAAGCCAGAAATGGACCAGACTAAAATGGAAACTGGAATTGTCCATTTAAAGTTTCAGGGAGGAAAGAGTTAAGCTGTTATTTGGTCACAATTTTAGAATTGGTGATTTTGAAAGGAATACTTTAACCCGTTACCCCATAAATATGCCATTTTACGCCTTTAATTTATTCCTCCATGAGAGAAAACAGTTCCAATTTATACAGTGATCAATATGAACTAGATGAAATATTTTCTATATTCTAGAAAATGGTAGCTTAAAGCAGGCTGAAAGTAAAGCAGAATGTGCCTTAAGGCGTATTCGGCTTTATTTTCAACCTGCTTTAAGTGGTCACTTGTCTTCAAAACTTGAAACAGGCTATGGGGTAATGGGTTAAGGGTCTTGCTTACACTTGTTCCGTCAGGTCTCTGTTCAACTGCTCCAGCTCTTTTTCCATCTCCTGTAAACAAACAAGAATATACAGTAAAAACCGTGAACCTTCAAAAACAAGCAGCAAAGGAATCTCTACATACACAGAGGGCTGTTCAATTCATTGAACCCTGAAACTTCACACGAACAGCTCCCCTTTCCAAGTTCAGCCAATATTTTACTATTTTTGGTTGCTTTTAACAATTTATATTTCAAATTGACAAACAGTGCAGACACTAATCTGATCTAATTAAATCCATCCATTTGTTACTACTAATGATTGTCTTACAATATACAGTATAACCTGGCTTATCTGGCACCTCGATTATCCAGAAACCTGCTTGATCCCACAATAATTTTCTGACCCAAATCTTAAATGGCATACAGTTGAACTTCGTTTAAGCTGAGCTAACCTGTATTTCTTTTGATGAATTTCTATATCACAAGCTCACTTAAGTGGAACAATCATGTATTTCAAAGTTAAAATGTGGCAGAACCATTTTTTAACTTTAAAATACAGATAATTTATGTTCCACTTAGGTAAGTATAAAATTTCAAAGTTTGACTGTATAACTAAAACCTGCTTTAACAGAAACAGTACTTTAACTGACGTCATCAGTTGGTACAGAAGGGTTTCGGAAAAGACAGGTTATACTGTAATGCAAAATGACAAACCCTACAGATTCTCAACATAGACATCCTATAGAAACCCTCTGATCTAGGTCTACACTGTTTTGATGAAGATTTAACTGTGTGGTGTTATCATATCATTCAAAGTCTAAACTTTTCAAATTCACACAAAACATTTTGTGTGTGAATTTGAAAAGTTTAGACTTTAAATGGCTAGGTCTACACTGTTTGAATGTGACAACTGTACTCTTTACAAGATACTACTAAATAACATGTCCATGTATACTCATTGCTATGATGGATGGGTTAACTCTTTCCTCCCTGAAACTTTAAATGGTCAATTCCAGTTTCCATTTTAGTCTAGTCCATTTCTGACTTATAAGGGTTGTTTTTGTCAATGTTTGGCATTGTGACAAACAGTGAAGACCCTGATCAGAGGGCTCCTTTCGGAGCCCTCTGATCTGGGTCGTCACTGTTTGCATAGGACATGTGTACTATTCACATGTAACCTGTTTGAAAAGCACACCTATATGTGGGACTAGGGTTCAAAGAGTTAATGCAGTACAATAGTAATGCAGAAAGCTTCTGAAGTGTAGAGTAAAACCTCTCTATAACCATCCCTTAATTTGGTTCGTTATTTAAGAAATAATAAATTCATACCAGTGTTTTATCGTGCAATCGAACACTGGTAGGAGTTGGAGATGCGTAGTAATTTAATCACGAGGCCTTTAGGCCGAGTGGTTTAATTATAAGCATCTCCGCGACTGCCCATGTTCGATTGTTAGATAAAACACTGGTATTAATTTATTATTTCGATTCTAACTCAAAATTTAACCTTAATTTGCACCGAAAAACAGCCCTACATTTCTTGGCGTACACATTTTCGAAGCCATATGACGACAAGTTAGAACGTTACAGCCTGTGAGTGTTTTATTGAGAATTGAAACACTGATACGTTCCTTCTTTGTTTAAATAGGGGTGTGCGTAAAGTGTGTTAGAATGGGTGTTTAAGGCAGGAGCTTTCTGTTTCATTGTCACCTTGTTTTTAGCTGTCACCAATCTTTTAAACAATCAATCAGCTTTCGTTCTAGTGGTTGTAATAGAGAGGTTTTACTGTACCTATATTAATCCACAATTACTTTTACCGCACTACGAACCTTTTGTCTATTGTTAAGTGGAGACTTAGGACGCTCTCTGACAGGCCTTTCCTCGACTTCTCGTCTCATGCCACCCATTCTTCTCGGATCAGCTCCAAGCTCTACAGGCTCCAGAGGTCGAACTGGCTCATTAGCTGAGCTGCTTTTGGATGGAGCTCTGGATCTAAATGAGAAAGTTTTATAATGACAGAAGACTTCAAAACTTACAACCAAGATAGCATATTACACAGAAAGCCACATTTGGAAAAGAAACTGCGAGAAAGAGATGAAACAAGAGCCGTATACGGCCCTAAATCGCTCACCTGGGACCGTTGATGTAAATGTAACATATCTTGGAACGCTGAGAAATTATGACAATATGATTGTGCCAATAGCTGATTGGATGATGCTCAGTGCAAAATAGCTAAGCTTAGGGTACTGTAGCTTAAAGCCACTATATTACTCCCACATAAACAGAATCAAACATTTTTCTTACATGAAATTTATGTCACTGTCGTAAGCGTTCCATATAAAAAGAAGTAATACGTGGTGATATTTGAAGCAATATTGCTAACGAACAGTGAAATTTGTGGAAACAAGTAATCAAGTTTGTTTATTTTTAAATAGCGACGAAAATTTACGGACATACTCGGTAAAGCTCATTTGCATAATTCTATACAACAAGTCGAGTGCTTTACAACCAAAGAGAGACAACTCCTTTAAGTTTGGCCGTTAAACTGATGCAATATTCCGTTTATATACACATTGTCGCGGCCGAATCAATCACGTGACCTTTATGCGATCGATCGAGAGTTCTCGGAACCAGCCCGTAATCTTATTTGTAAACAAACCCGCTTATAATGTAAACCACCACGATAAGAATTCGACACATTTAGGTAGGATTCTTTACGAAGTGGGTGCATATGTCAGGCTTCTTACACTCGATTTCACTTAGTTTTAATACATAGAAAATGCACACATATAAGAAATTGCGCGTTTTAAACACCAATTTGAGCGGGATTGTGCCTTTAAGAGAAGATTTTTAAGGTTTTTTTTAAAAAAAAAATGTATTTTTAGCTCCTGTGACCTAGATATGCAACGGACCGGAACCATTTGAACAATATTGGTAAAGTACTACTAGAAGTTACACCATGCCAAATATCATAGCTCTAGCCATATTAGTTTAAGAGAAGAAGAGGTTTGAAGATTTCACTATATAACTCTATGTAAATTTGTGACCCCTGGGGTGGGGTCATATTTGACCCCAGGGACATAATTTGAACAATCTTGACGGAAGAACTGAAGATGATGCTTTGTGCAAAATATCTGAGCTCAGGGTACTGTGGTTTCAGAGAAGAAGAGTTTTTAAGTTTTTATTGAAAAAATCTATTTTTAGCTCCTGTGACCTAGATATGTAACTGACCGGAACCATTTGAACAATATTGGTAAAGTACCTCTAGAAGTTACACCATGCCAAATATCAAAGCTCTAGCCGTATTAGATTCAGAGAAGAAGAGGTTTGAAGATTTCACTATATAACTCTATGTAAATTAGTGACCCCCGTGGCGGGGTCATTTTTGACCCCAGGGACATAATTTGACCAATCTTGATAAAGGACCTGAAGATGATGCTTTGTGCAAAATATCTGAGCTTAGGATACTTTGGTTTCAGAGAAGAAGATTTTTTAAGTTTTTATTGAAAAAATCTATTTTTAGCTCATGTGACCTAGATATGCAATGGACTAGAACCATTTGAACAATATATTGGTAAAGTACCTCTAGAAGTTACACCATGCCAAATATCAAAGCTCTAGCCATATTAGTTTCAGAGAAGAAGAGGTTTGAAGATTTCACTATATAACTCTATGTAAATTTGTGACCCCAAGGGCGGGGCCATTTTTGACCCCAGGGACATAATTTGAACAATCTTGATAGAAGACCTGTAGATGATGCTATGTGCAAAATATCTAAGCTCAGGGTACTGTGGTTTCAGAAGAAGATTTTTTAAGTTTTTATTGAAACGATCTATTTTTAGCTCCTGTGACCTAGATATTCAGCGGATCGGAAATATTTGAACAACTTTCAAAGAGGTCTATATAAGGATCAATCCTTCCAAGTTTGTTTAAATCCATTCAATAGTTTAGGAAGAGATGTCGTTTAAAGAAATTGTTGACGACGGACGGACGGACGACGACGGACACAGCACGATCAAAACAGCTCACCTTGGCACTTTGTGCCAGGTGAGCTAAAAATGTAGGTAAAACATGAACAGCATTTACTGTCAAAATGTTATACCTGTCATCTACTCTTGGTAGTTCCCTTTGCTCGGCTAGACGTTCCTTCTCGACTGGTACTCTTGGCAGATCAGCTGGTACCCTCCTTGGATTGGCTGATACCTCTGCCCTTCCCATCATCTGGTTGTGTACAGAGTCACTGAATATTGGTGAGGGATGGGTTGACAACTCCATAAAACGAGTGCCTGCAAAAAAAAACCCACACATAATCATGTTAAAATATTAATGCCACTTCAATACTGATAACAGTAATGTTCTGCAATCGCAACTGCTAAAAGACTTGTCAATAATGATGTAGACAAAACTAGAGATGTGGCTGTGCCTAAGACACATATAATGCCCCCCTACATGCATGTACCAAATATATGCAACAAGAGTTGTCACCTAAACCTAGATTTCCAAACCAAAATGTGAGACCTAAGTTCAAGGTCACTGGGATTTTTCAGAACCTAAACACAGATTTTGAAACTAAAATGTGGGCACTAAGGTCAAGGAGATAAAACTTTTGAAATAGGTTTTGTCCATATAAACATGCATACCAAATATGAAAGCAATACTGAAGGGACTACACCGGGGTTATAGTAATAGCTCGTCTTGTACTTTGTACAGGGACCAAGGTTATAAAGCCTTTGAGCTGAGTCTGAGTGTGTTCTTAAGCATTTAATTGGTCAGATTTGAGCCTAGGCTCAAATTTGACCAATCAAATGCTTGAGAACGACTTTAGACTCAACTGAAAAGCTTTATAACCTTGCACCCGGGTGAGCTAACAGCTGTCTTCCACATTTCTTCTGCTTTCATTACAACACAATGATCATGATTACTAACCAGGCTGCATGGGTGAGGAGTACTTCTGACTCTCTGCCGGTGACAATGCAACAAGGTCAGTCTCTGACCTTGACCTACTGCTGCGGAGTCGCTCTTGGGGATACACAGGCTCTGGCTGCAACTCCATGAACTCGTTACCCTCAGTACTTTCCCTGTACTCCCATCTCAACCCAGGGTTTGTTAATGCCTCTCCAGGGTCAGATCTAACACTGGTGCCTAGGGGATCCTTGTCTCTACTATCGAGTTGTCTGTACCGCGCCAACTCTTCCTGCAATGCCCTTTCACGGGCTGCAAACTCGCGCTGAAATTCTTCCCTTGTTTTAAAACCAGGCCTTTCCAGTGGGACAGGGTTTTCATCTCTTTGACCTCTGGTAGATGGATTATCTCTACTCTGACTGTAAGGGGACAGTGATCTTGTTGCTAGGTTACCAGTGTCAGATTCCTGGGAGTCTCTCAGATTATAAGGCAGAGATGTTGCTCCAAGCCCGCTGTCAGGGTTGGATCTGATTGAAGGTGACCTCCTGCCAGCCTTCAAATCATCTGAAAAATATTCGAATATCTTACAAGAATGTTTATATTCTCTTTTATTTGATCCTTTCTTTTATATCTATCAGGGCAAATCACTTATATTCTACTGGTAAAGCACATGTAGTTCCTCATTTGTTAAACTCTTTACCCCATAGTCTGTTTCTAGTTTTGATGACAGGTAAGCACTTAAAGCAGGTTGAAAGTTAAGCAGAATGTGCATTAAGGTGCATCCTGCTTTATGTCAGCCTGCATTAAGCAACCATCTGCTAGGATATAGAAAATGTTTCTTGTGGTGCATATTCATAACTGCAAAAAGTTTCCTTTAGTGGAGGAATGAATCAAAGGCACAAAAAGTGTTTCATGGAGTAATGGGTTAAGGCTTGCGACTGCTTAAAGCAAGATGAAAGTTCAGCAGAAAGCTTCTTAGAAAATTAAGAGAGTATTTAAAGTACAATTTTTTTCAAATAGGAATGTGTGAGTGTGTTGGAGAGGGTTGGTGGGTTGGGGAAGGTGGTAGGTTGCATTTGTTTGAGAGAGAGTGTTTAACCCATTACCACATAGCCAGTTTCTAGTTTTGTAGAAATGTGAACACTTAAAGCAGGCTGAAAGTAAAGCAGAATGCGCCTTAAGGTGCCTTCTGCTTTACTTTCAGCCTGCTTTAAGCTATTATCTTCTATTATGTAGAACATATTTCTTATGATTTTTATTTGTCAAAGTATAAATTGGAACTATTTTCTTCAGTGGAGGAAAAAATAAAAGGTGTAAAAAGGCGTATTTATGGGGTAATGGGTTAAACTGGGTATGTAATTGTAGATATAGTAGATATGAATACCTGCAGGTCTAGCTGAGTTGCTCTTACTGCTTCTATTGCTGCCCCCACTCACTGAGAGAGTCCGCTCCTTCTCATCCTAAAACACAAATTACAGCTACACATTACAGGGTCCGAGGTTATAAAGCTTTTCAGTTGAGTCTAAAGTCGTTCTTCAGTTGAGTCTAAAGTCGTTCTCAAGCATTTGATTGGTCAGATTTGAGCCTAGGCTCAAATCTGACCAATCAAATGCTTGAGAACACACTCAGACTCAGCTCAAACGCTTTATAACCTTCGACCCAGTAGTTAAGCCTTTATAGTATAGTAAAACCTCTCTATTACGACCACTAAAAAGAAGGCTAATTGACTGTATAAAACACAGGTGACAGCTTAAAGCAAGATGACAGTAAAACAGAAAGCTCTTACAAGAGCTTTCTGTTTTACTGTCACCTTGCTTTAAGCAGTTACTTGTCTTTAAACACCTAATAATTAACACTGTGTAGTGGTTTTTATAGAGGGGCTTTACTGTATATATATTACAGTCAGATTTGGTGTAACACATTTAAACCCAAGCCACTAGTATACTCATCATTTACAAACTGTGTACCTGTGACAAATAAACTTGCCGTATGCATACAGTGAAGACCCTGATCAGAGAGCATAAAGTAGTTTAACTGAGAATATAGCCCATAGCTCAGCACATGAAAGTTATGTTTTATAGCCTATGAATTATATTAGCTATCGGTATACATGGTCTCTGTTGTAACTAAGCATATTACTAACCCTAAGTGACACACATCAATGATCTCATGCATTTTACCCCCAGTATACAGTAGAACCTCTCTATTACTACCACTAAAAAGAAGGCTAGTTGTCTGTATAAAAGACAGTTGACAGCTTAAAGCAATGTGAAAGTGAAACTGAAAGCTCCTGTAGGAGCTTTCTGTTTCACTTTCACATTGTTTTAAGCAGTCACCTGTCTTAAACGACTAATATTTGACACAATTTAGTGGTCGTAATAGAGAGGTTCTACTGTACATTGAGTCCCACAGGATAATTACAAATTCATACAAATGAATACCATACAAGAGACCCAGAGGGTCACATTTCGCTCACCTGAGGACACTGTACCATAGAATCTGACTGGGCAAGACAACATTTTGATATAGCTATGACCCAGGTCCCATAATTTGATCTTGGTAGAGGACCACAATGCGAAGCTACATGTCAGATATTAATGATCTGGGCCTTATGGTTTAAGAGAGGAAGATTTTTAAAGGTTTTCCTATAAAAACTGGGTGAGCCCAATTTTGGCCCGGGTGTCATAATTTGAACACACTTTGTAGAGAACCACAAGGCAAAGCTATATGTTAAATATTAAGAATCTGGGCCTTACAGTTTCAGAGTAGAAGATTTTAAAAGGTTTTCCTATATAAGTCTATGTAAAACTGATAAGCCCCGGTGCGGGGCCAAATTTGATCAAGGGGTCATAATTTGAACAATCTTGGTAAAGTACCATAGGGCAAAGCTACATGTCAAATATAAATGATCTTGGCCTTACGGTTTCAGAGAAGAAGATTTTTAAAGGTTTTCCTATGAAAAACTAATAGGCCCGAGGGCGTGGCAATTTTTGACCCGGGGGTCATAATTTGAACAATCTTGGTAGAGGACCACAAGGCAAAGCTGTATGTCAAATATTAAAGATCTAGGCCATACAGTTTGAGAGAAAAAGATTTTAAAAGGTTTTCCTATATAAGTCTATGTAAAACTGATAAGCCCCGGGGCGGGGCCAATTTTGACCCAGGGGTTATAATTTGAACAACTTTGGTAGAGGACTATAAGGCAAAGCTACATGTCAAATATAAATGATCTAGGCCTTACAGTTTCAGAGAAGAAGATTTTTAAAAACTGATAAGCCCGAGGGCGGGCCATTTTTGGCCCGGGGGTCATAATTTGAACAATCTTGGTAGAGGACCACAAGGCAAAGCTATATGTCAAATATTAAAGATCTGGGCCTTACAGTTTCAGAGAAGAAGATTTTTAAAGGTTTTCCTATATAAGTCTATGTAAAACTGATAAGCCCTGGGGCGGGGCCAATTTTGACCCGGGGGGTCATAATTTGAACAATCTTTTTAGAGGACCATATGGCAAAGCTACATGTCAAATATTAATGATCTAGGCCATACAGTTTCTGAGGAGAAGATTTTTAAAGGTTTTCCTAAGAAAAACTGATAAGCCCCAGGGCGGGGCCATTTTTGGTCCCAGGATCAAACTTTGAACAATCTTGGTAGAAGATCATTAGGTTATGATACATACCAAATATGAAAGGTCTGGGCCTTTGGGTTTTTGAGAAGAAGATTTTTTAAGATTTTCTTATGCATTAAAAGTTGTCTATAGGGTCATGTTAGAAAATCTGGTCCCACAGCAAGGGGAATAACTCTAGCCAAAACGTTGAACAAGATTTTGTTCCCCCTTGCCACTGATGCTTCTGACAAAGTTTGGTTGCAATTGGGTCAGTGGTTTCTGAGGAGATGTTGTTTGAAAATGTGGACGTACGACGGACGCCAGACACCGGACGATGGACGACGGACGGAATGGTATCACAATAGCTCATGCTGAGCCTTCGGCTCAGGTGAGCTAAAAACAACCACAACCCAACAAAACAGTTGCTCATAGAGAGTTATCTGTCGAATATTATGACAGATTAGGTGTTCAATGCCAAACACTTAGGTCTTCAAGAAAAGTTTTTTCCTTCAACCTAGAAATCAGATAATTTGCAAAACAAATTGAATTTACTATCTAGTACTCTTGTATTAAGTAAACTTTTACTAGAAGATCTTCATGCAGTGTTTGATACTTATACCAGCTTACTTTACGATTTCTTTGATTATATCCTGCATTAATAAGGCTTTTAAAGTGTCACTTGTCTCCATGCTACTCCACCAAGTGGCTGTTAAATACAAGATTGACTATGGATCTAACCCTTACCACGACAAACAATATTATTGATTCTTCAGAGTAATATTAATTGTTGGTAAACAAAGTTTGATCATAATTATGTACAACTGCAGCCCGTATCAACAACACTCATCTGCAATTATGGCCAATATTAAGCCCACCCTATTTTACCTTTTAATGACCTTGACCTTTTTTGGACATGACCCAAATTTTACTGAACTCAAAAACTGTTTGAGGTGAGTACACATACCACATATTAAGTCTGTATCACATGTAGTTCTAAAGTTATGGCCAACGTTAAGATTTCAGACGAAGACAAAAACAACGAAGACAAAAAGCAAACGCCGGAGTGATGACAATAGCTTGTAGTTTTTTCGAAACAGATGAGCTATCAATGGAAAAAAACTAAATTTGGAACATGAACAATTTATTGTCCATTTGAAGATTCTGGGAGGAAAGGGCATATTAGAATAATTATAAGCAATAGCAATTCCATCACCATTGGTTATGTTTATATCAGAAGCTGCAAGCTATTAGCTATATACCAGGAACATGGTATTTTAAAATTACCTACTGCAGATATAAAGTGGATGATACAGATATTTTAATTAAATATCATGGTCATTAGTAGAATAATGAATCTATGTATATTTTACAGTATTCATGCTTTTCTATGCTTCTCAAGTGAATGGCAAATATATTCATGTCTGTATAAAAACTAAAATGATTAACTAAAATGTGACTGCCGACAGCCTGATGTCATAAATAGTGATTACTCTGTGTTACTCTACACTAGATGACATAAAACTACCAAAATAATGTCGGAATTTAGATTAACTATAAGGTAAAACGCCTCTATAATGACCACTAGTTTATTATAAGGTGTTGAAAGCAAGTAGCTACTTAAAGCAAGGTGTCAGTAAAGCCAGCAAGCTCCTTTAGGAGCTTTCTGTTTTACTGTCACATTGCTTTAAGCTGTTACCTGTATTTTATACAATCAATAAGCCTTCATTTTAGTGGTCGTAAAAGAGGTTTTTTTACTGCATGTATATTACTTTGAATATTGATGATGTTATGTGTTAATATTAATGGGAATTCATATATTCATAGTACAGTAATGCATATATAGGGGTCTTGATTACAATTGTGTTGTATAATCATAGGCTAAATGATATTTACCACATCTTGCAACACTAGTTGCTGGTTTGGAGCAAATATTTCACGCAGAAGAAGCTGTAAACAAATCTTACTGCATCATTCAATTGGTTGATAAACTCTCAGAGGGTCTATTCTGGGTAATTAAACAAATACTGCTCTAAAATAGCAAGTAGTGAAGACCCTGATAAGAGAGCTCCTATAGGAGCCCACTAATCTGGGTCTATATTATTTGCAAATGGAATGAGTATATTTTAAACAAGTCCTATGTCCAAGACTCATTGTACATTGGAATGCAGAAAACAGTTGAAAGTTAAAATTAGAATTTTAGTAAATAACAATTTTTAAACATATACAGTGGTCCCTCCCTGCATTGACCGTCCAAACAATAATTCCCTCCTTTCAACAACACTTGCCTCTGTCCCTCCAAACAAGACAATAATGTCTAACGCTTTCACTGCTACAATATCTTCTACGATTGACTTGTTATCTCAAAGTTATCTATTGGACATTTGGACAGAAGAAACTGAAAGAGTAGTAATTGGGCATCTGATCTGGACTCAAACTGTTTGCAAATGTAATCCAAGTCTTGTTCAGCATTCTCAGGGTAATAACTTTCCCTCCCTATAACAACTCCCTCTAAATAACACACACAATATTGTCTCCCATTAAGTGTTGTTGTAGAGAAGGAGCACTGTAGATCTTACATTTATTTACCCTTCTCCCACTGATTATTCATACAGAAAACTCCACTCCCTATGAAAATCTATTATCACACTTTTTATAGAATTTTAGGGCTGTTAATAATAGAAAATATTTCAGAACAAAAATGTGTTTGTAAACTATAGATTCTAGGAATGCTTGACCATAAATACACACACTTTATCAGACCATATGTGACCTAAATGCAAAACTTAACCTAGGTAAGAGGTCAAGGTCATCAAACTGCCATGCAACATGCTATACTCATTGAGTCCTTGTCCTAAGCTATCATTTGTTATAACTTATTGTTCATGCAACAATAGCTTAACTCTTTCCCTCAGAGACAAGACCGAGCATTGGGTTCTTACCTTTGCTGAGGTCTCATCTATTGTTGACAAGTCATCCTTGTCTTTTCGCCCATAGATGCCAGTCGGGTGTTTATTGGGCTCGTCCTGTCTGGAGCCCAGGAACTGTCTGGGTATGTAAGGTGGAATAGCATCATCAGAACCTGAGGAAATGTCATAGAAAGATATTAGAAAATACAGTGCTCACTCCCTACAATGGCCCTCCAAACAATGACCCTTGCCTCTATTACCCAAACAAGACATTTATGTCCAACCTTTTCATAGCTGCAATACAGTTTGAAGTCTGATCAGAAGCCAGGTAACATGGTGTCAGATCTGGCTTCAAACACTTTGAAACAGAAATACTTGTTACAGCAAAAGCCTGTTTACATGGAAATAATAACTTCTTCAGTGTATAGCACTTAGTGATGAATTCTCCTCAGTGTATAAAACTAAGGCATGACTTTGATTTACTTATAAAGGAATTAAAGCAATGTGTTAAAGTCTATGTATTGATACTGAACCAGAGTTGAAGAGGATGTAAACTTAAAACCCATTACCCCATAAAAACAACTGTTTTCACCAATTTATTCCTCCACTGAAGAAAATAATGAATATGTGTCATAAAACTATTTTCTAGAAGATTGTAGCTTAACGCAGGCTGAAAGTAAAGCAGAATGTGCCTTAAGGCACATTCTGCTTTACTTTCAACCTACTTTAAGTGGTCACCTATCTTTAATACTAGAAACAGACTATGGGGTAAAGGGTTAAATTTATCCAATCATTCTCCTTTATGTACCCCTCAAATTCCCATCTTGTTAATACTCATTGGTATTATCTATTTGAGTTGATTTTAGAGAGATTTCTAAAAATATATGGTGAGGTTTGAAGAAAAATACACATTTCAGTGTTTTTCTAATGTTTAACAAAGGCACTGATGTACAACAATTAATTACATCTATTATTGAGACATTGTTCCTACTGCATTATTGTACTCCATCTTTTGAGCAACTTGCTAGCAATATACTGAAGACTGCTGCTTGATGCAGGACAAGAGTAATGCAGAAAGCTCAAGAAGAATCTTTAAGCATTATGTTTGTACTGTATTAAGCTGTCACCTGTCTTAAACAACCAAAACAGGATAAATTTGAATGTCGTAAAAGAGAGGGTTTACTGAAGATGGCTGAAAAAAGGTGGATAAAAGTTATACTGAATTGATTATGTCAATCCAAATCAATCTGAAACCGCTTTAGTTCTTAAAGTAGTAAGTTAGTGGTAAAAACAAAAAATGTAGAAAAGAAAACATTTAAACCTGTTAAAAGCAAATTGTGTGTTAAAACTCATTCACAACTCATATTCAGAGTTAAATCAGAACACACCAGCAGCAGTAAAATACCAATGGTATGATATCAATGGCGGCAAATGCTAAAACTTTCGGATGGTATGATATCAATGGAACAAATGATGAAACTTTCCGATGGTAAGATATCAATGGCAGCAAATGCTCAATCTTTCGGATGGTATGACATCAATGGCAGCAAATGCTTAAAATTTCTGATGGTATAACATCAATGGCAGCAAATGCTAAAACTTTCTGATGGTATAACATCAATGGTTGCAAATGCTAAAACTTTCTGATGGTATGATATCAATCGCTGCAAATGCTAAAACTTTCCGATGGTATGATATCAATGGCAGCAAATGCTCAATCTTTCTGATAGTATGATATCAATGGCAGCAAATACTAAAACTTTCTGATGGTATGATATCAATGGCAGCAAATGCTAAAACTTTCGGATGGTATGATATCAATGGCAGCAAATGCTAAAACTTTCTGATGGTATGATATCAATCGCTGCAAATGCTCAATCTTTCTGATAGTATGATATCAATGGCAGCAAATGCTAAAACTTTCTGATGGTATGATATCAATGGCAGCAAATGCTAAAACTTTCTGATGGTAAGATATCAATGGCAGCAAGTGCTTAAACTTTCCACTGGTATGATATCAATGGCAGCAAATGCTAAAACTTTCTGATGGCAACAAATGAGGAAGAAAGGTTTAAGACAGGTAGGCCACATGCTGCTGTAAGAAGGATTGAATTGCAGCAGCAAAGGTTTTCTACTGTTTAAAGCTGCCCCATGTCTTTGACATAAAAAAAAAATCTTCTTTTGAGTGGTAGTAATATCAAGTCTTTACAGTAAAGAACAGTTAAACAGAAAGAGAGAACTCGCTTAATATATAAACATGGGGAAATATCTCTAGCAAAGATTAAGAATTTATTTAAACTCCTAAATATTTTGCATCCTTTTACCTTTCTTGAAATTCAGTAGGAAAAGATTTTTAGTGGTTTTTATTTTTAAACGTTCCTATTTAAATGAAACTAGATTTCTAAATCCAAATTAAAATTGCAATAAAATGTACAAAATGTCTTGCAAAACACTTGAAAACAAGAACAAACAACAATTTTGTTTTAAACATGTTTAACATACAACTGCAGATACCATTGATCTAGAAGAAAATATTGCAGGGTTTAACCCATTACCCCATAAATACGCCTTTTAACGCCTTTAATTTATTCCTCCACCAAAGAAAATAGTTTTCATTTAAACATTCATAAGTATGTACTATCAGAAATACTTTCTTTATTCTATAAGATTTTGGCTTAAAGCAGGCTGAAAGTAAAGCAGAATGTGCCTTAAGGCACATTCTGCTTTACTTTCAACCTGCTTAAGTGATCACCTTTCTTCAATACTAGAAATAGGCTATGGGGTAATGGGTTAAAACCTCCAAATTAAAGCTACCATTCTCAAGAAGATGCATGCTCAGATTATAAGACAGCTTGCAGTTTAATGCAGAACAAACAAGTAGAGCTGTAGGAGAACGGCAAAGCTTGCCTTATGCAAACCTTTTTTTAAAACAGGTATCTATCAATAGAATAGTATATCAATACATTGATATTCAACCCACGGGGAACCTACATTCCAAATATCAGCTTCTTTGGGCAAACATATGATGTCATGTAGTACAAGTGTTTTCAAACACTTAATCCAAAATTAACTTTGGGATTTCAGCCCCCCAAAATAAGTCCAATCAATCAGCCCTTTCGACCTCCAAATGACCTTGACCTTTGCTGGGCATGACCAAAGTTGTAAATAGTTGAAGAGCTTCTTGAGTTGAGTATACATGCCAAAAATGAAGTTTCTACCAAGTGTGGTTAAAAAATATTGACAAGGTTACAGCTGTGGACAGACAGACAAACAAATGAACACATGGACAAACAGACAGACAGACCAAAAACAATTATTATGCCCCTGACTAAGTCGTGCAGGGCATAAAAAGGTGTATAAGATAATTATATGGCTTTAATTTGCAAGATCAAAAGGATTAAATGCTTAAATACAGTAAAACCACTCTATAACAACCCCAAAAAGAAGGTTAATGGAGGGTATAAAAGACAGATGACAGCTTAAAGTAATGTAACAGTTAAACAGAAATTTCTGTTTTACCGTCACCTCACTTTAACTAGTCACCTCTCTGAAACACTAAATGATAAATACGATTTAGTGCTTGTTACAGATAGTTTTTACTGTAATAAATATAGTTTTCAAAATGAGTACAGTAAAACCTTTCTATTACGGCCAATAAAATAGAGACTAATTGACTGCATAAAAACAGGTGGCATCTTAAAGCAAGGTGACAGTAAAACAGAAAGCTCCTGAAGGAGCTTTCTGTTTTACTGTCACCTTGTTTTAAGCAGTCACCTGTCTAAACACCTAATAGTTAACATAATTTAGTGGTCGTAATAGAAAGGTTCTATTGTATGCATCAACAAGGAATATGAAGAAACAAGAAACTGTGTATGATAAGCAACTACACAAAACAGCTATACTAACCACTTGAATCTGAAATTGACAGTGCCAATTTACAAATATTTGCAATAAGGATTTTAAAAAAAAAATCTCAATAGGAAGATTAAAGCCCTTTCAATCTTAATATAAATCTATTTGCCTGCTTCGCCCAATTTTTCTATCATCTGTACCTAAAAGTCTTTATCTACATGGGTTTTTTTCTGAAAAAAATCCAACCCAACTCTCTGTTTATAATCCACAAGGCAAAACGTATTCGTAAAAAATCCCAATTGGACTTAAATCAATTAATTTTCCATGTTCTAGAAAACCTTTCAACAGTTAATCCTGAGCTCCAGATAAGGAGAGTATTTCAAAAACTAAGATCTTTATTTCTGCATAAAACCCTATGGTGTTACTATTCATAAGAATTGTCTCTTTGAGACAACTCTAATGAGTAGTAACAGCATATGATTTGGTACTATATGAGTAAAGAAATGTAGGATTTGTTCAATTTACTCCCTCTGATCTGGAATAGTTGCCATCTGCATTATGACTGCTGGAGTCTTCTTTATTGGTTCAGGAACATGATTTAAGTGTCAAACAGTTTAGATCCTGGGGGAAGCCTCACATTTTGTGGGGTCAGATTTGGATACAAACTGTTTTCAAAGGTCTTCAATATTTTTTGCCTTGGTATGTTAGGTTTATCTCCTATCACTCAGCAGGGTAAGCATTGAAAGGGCTTGTAAAAAATAACATAATATATTCATTCACAAAAAACCCCAACAGTTTTAATTTTTATGACATTTATCACTGCAGTCCAGTCATCCAAATAGATACATACAGAGCTCCAGAGAAGAGAAAGTAAACTGAACAAATCAAACATTTTTTCACTCAATTCAGCTTAAATTCTATGATATTACTACTCTTTAGAATCATCCCGAAGAGACAATTCTAATGAGTAGTAACACCATCACACTGTATAGACGTAACGGGGACGCTGCCGTCATTACGTTGAAGCTCGAGTCAAGTCAACGTTGATGCTGATAAACAAAGATGGCGCCGTCCATGCATTTGGACGAGGTAAGCACATAAATTGGTTATTTCAGAGAGTGTTTCTTTGAAATATAAAAACAGGAACAGTGTCACGGAATGACCCGGTTCTATCTCCATGCTCCGGTGTTGTCGTCTTGTAGGATAAACGCTTGTTTACGAAGTTTAGCCAGAAAAAAGTTTTGACAGATACAGGAAATCTTGAAACACTTGGTGTCTAGACGTCTAAAATAGATGTTGTTTTCTCATTTCTGGATTGCTATACATACCAAAATATCCCCTAACGGACTGTTTTGATAATTTGATACAAAAAGGCCTGCTGTAATGCGTAGTAAAACATGTTTGGTCAATTTTAATAGGGAACGCACTCCGCTGCCAAACACGAGGCAACGCTGTTACTGCTGGATGAAAAAATGGCAATCTAGTTTAAGTGGTTTGTTGTCTGTTTGAGACATGTAAAATACTTATCTTTGTTAGTTTGGACTACGACGCACATATGCGCCTTCTATCTTTTAAACTGGTGCTGTCATATAGGAGATACCATAAATAATCTAGACTTATCTGTACCTGTATGTCCCTTTTTATGTAGTGTAAAAATAAAGAGTGTCTTCTTTGCAATTATTGGTTATCATTTTTTCTCAACTCACTCTTGTCAATTTCTGAATACATGCATCTTCTAAACCATATGTCTTTACATCGAAATTTAAACATATTGGTATAGCAAAATGAACTTGTTGTCGCTATTAACTCATTAATCCAATTTCAATATAAGTCTAGTCTATTTTGACTATTTAGGGTTGAATGTAGCATAATATTTCAAAACGAAAGCCCTCTGATCAGGGTCAACTACGTTTGTATTGGACATGTGTAGTCCTCATAGGTACACTGTTTGTAAATGACGAGTATACTCATCGCTAGGGTTGAATGTGTTAAAGATATGAAATTAGATTCTTTTTTCAAATTTCAGGTATAGTAATTCAACGCAGATGGGGAAGGGTTAACAGAAAGCTAGTCTTTGGCTGAACAGGCCAAAGAAACGCCCAGTGACATTCACGACACCTGGAAAAAACATTTGTGCTAGTCGCCCAAGAACTCTAAGCACTATCAAATATTGGGGCAAGTCCATTCAAACCCCATGGAATCGTTAAATAAACCCCACCAAGAAAGACATCGAAACACGCTCTTTCACCACAGTCAAGACACAAAAGCAGAAAAAAACTTAATCTAGAGTTCGAAGAAGTTGAAAAACATTTTGTGCCTGAAACGTAGATTCCATATGGCGCAAAATAATTCATTGAATTAGCAAGTGATTTCGAAGTGCTTAAAAACTTGTCGAGCGCGGGATTACTGATATACTTGATTCAGATCCTTACTTTAGTTAAAGAAACAGGTACCCTATCATCGCATATGAAAAAAATCGCTAGGGCGAGTGAATGCGCTTTATTCCGCCATCCTCTCATTGTACATCTTGAATTCGATCTTAGAATGTAGAAGGGTTAAGTCCGAACAATGTTACACACGAATTATTACTCGTTGTTTGGTGAACTATACTCTTAAAAATATAAAAAGGTGCACAGCATTAAAACATGGTCTTTAAACAGACAAAAACACTTAAATTAGATTGCCATTTTTTCATCCAGCAGTATCAACGTTGCCACGTGTTCGGCAGCGGAGTGCGTTCTCTATTATAATTGTCCAAATATATTTTACTACGCACTACAGCAGCCTTTTTTGTATCAAATTATCAAAAGAGTCCGTTAGGGGATCATTTGGTATGCATAGCAATCCAGAAATGAGAAAACAACATCTTTGTTAGAGGTCTAGACACCAAGTGTTTCAAGATTTCCCGTATCTGTCAAAACTTTTTCTGGCTAAACTTCGTTAACAAGCGTTTATCCAACGAGACGACAGCACCGGAGCATGGAGATAGAACCGGGTTATTCCGTGACACTATTCCTTTTTTGATATTTCAAAGAAACACTCTCTCAAATAACCAATTTATGTGCTTATCTCGTCCAAATGCATGGACAGCGCCATCTTTGTTTACCAGCATCAACGTTGACTTGACTCGAGCTTCAACGTAATGACGGCAGCGTCCCCGTTACGTCTATACAGTGTGACCATAGGGCTAAATGTTAACAAAGATTTCAATTTTTTTTAAATACTCCCCTTATCTGGAGCCCTCTATATATTCAAGAAAAACCATGTTAAGTGACAAAGACACCTTACAATTGCACAAGTATAACCCCTTTTTCTTACAGCTTGTTTTCAATACTTCGGAGTCACATGCAACTCACAACGTTCCGAAAGGTGACTGCTTTAACCCATTACCCGATAAATACACCTTTTTATGCCTTCTATAAATTCCTCCGCAGAAGAAAATGATTCCAATTTAAAAGTCAGGAATATGTATCATAAGAAATATTTACTATATTGTAGCAGATAGTAGCTTACAGCAGGCTGAAAGTAAAGCAGACTGTGCCTTGAGGCACATTCTGTTTTACTTTCAACCTGCCTAAGTGATCACCTATATTACAAAACTAGAAACAGGCTATAGGGTAATGGGTTAAAAGTAGACCAAAGGGCAGATTTCTTATCTAATTGGATTTCTAATCTTATCATTAGGCTTTTTTACTAGCATATACTTTGAGCCATGAACTGTTTAGAAGAAAGTTAGTTTCCCTAGTAGCCTACATAACTCATGATTTGCAAAATCTATACTTTGTGCTAGCTAAAAGAAAAATTAAAAGAAACAACCAAACAAAGAAATACAGAAAAATAGCACTGTGGACATGGAAACCAAATGATGAAAACAAGAGTTCAACAAGAGTTACCCTACCTGGATGAGTGCTCTCTATGGTGGTACCACTCTCATTGGTGTCATCGCCACTCTCTGTATAGTACATATCCCGACTTCCAGCAGGCCTGAAACACAAACAGAACAACACATTATTTTACCCTTTACTCAATAGCCTCTTTCTAGTTTTCAAGACAGGTGACCACTTAAAGCAGGTTGAAAGAAAAGCAGAATGTGCCTTCAGGGACATTCTGCTTTTCTTTCAACCTACTTTAAGCTACCATCTGCTAAAATATAGAATATTTTTCTGATTTGGCATATTCATTACTGTATAAAATGAAATTACTTTCTACAGTGGGGGGATGAATGAAACAAATAACCAGAAATGGGTGTCAAAGCCACCTGATGCTCGCCTGCTTGAACTTTAAGTCTAAAAACATCTTGTATCCAAAACAAATCAACTTTCAGTTTAGAAAGATTATTAAAAGAATGATGAGTCTCAATCTAGTTATATAAAACTTATACAACCCGTTAAACTTAGCACATGTATTAAACTTTAAAACAACCCATCCAAAAAACTTTAACCTGGTGATTTGAGGTCAAAACAACTAAGTCCAAAACAAGTCAAAAATTGAAATAAATCATAACCATTTTTAATTCGAAACTTCATTGCCTCAATGTTTGTTCCCAAATGAAGCTCGAGAATGAAGCTTCATACAAAATTTCAGCACTCTAGCACTTGTATTAAACTATAAAACAACCCGTCCAAAAAACTTTAACCTGGTCTGTTGAAGCAAAAAATCTAAGTCCAACACATGTCAAATATTGACAAATATTAAAATTATTTTTAACTTCAAACTTCATAACATCAATGTTTGACCCCCAATGAACCTCCATACAAAATTTCAGCCCCCTAGCACATGTATTTAACTTTAAAATAACCCGTCCAAAAAACTTTAAACTGATCTTTTGTAGTAAAAAACCCAAGTCCAAAACATGTCAAATACTGACAAAAATTCAAATTATTTTTAAATTATAACTTCATAACATCAATGTTTGACCTCTAATAAACCTCCTTACAAAAACTCAGCACCCTAGGATATGTATTAAACTTTAAAACAACCCGTCCAAAAAACTTTAACCTGGTCTTTTGTAGTAAAAAACTTAAGTCCAAAACTTGTCAAATATTGACGAAAAATAAAATTATTTTTAAATTATAACTTCATAACATCAATGTTTGACCTCTAATAAACTCCATACAAAAATGCAGCACCCTAGCACAAGTATTAAACTTTAAAACAACCAGTCCAAAAAACTTAACCTGGTCTTTTGTAGTAAAAAACCTAAGTCCAAAACATGTCAAATATTGACAAAAATAAAATTATTTTTAAATTATAACTTCATAACATCAATTATTGACCCCTAATAAACCTCTATACAAATTTTCAGTTTCCTAGCACAAGTATTAAGCTTTAAAACAACCCATCCCAAAAACTTTAACTTTAACCTTGGCCTTGCTCACACGATCACGCCGGGGGTATGGCATTAGCTCTGCTGTTCTACGAACAGGCGAGCTAAAAATGTGTTTCTATAGAGTAAATGGTTAAAACTATGTAATTCTTTCCCCCAACACTTAGTGTTTTCAGTATTGAAGACAGATGGTTGCTTGAAGCAGGCTGAAAGTAAAGCAGAATGCTACTCATGAGCATTCTGTTTACTTTCAACCTGTTTAAAGCTAACATATTCTATGATCTATGAAATATTTCTATAATTGTATAAAGTGCAGCTAATTCCTTCAATAAATTAAAGGTGTTAAAAGGCATATCTATTGGGTAATGAGTTAACTCTTTCCTCAATATGTATAGGTTAGACCATGGTTGCAAGCGAATAAACGATATAGTTCGAGGGGGCGTAGCCCCCCGAGAACTATGTCGTTTATTCGCGCGCAACCATGGTCTAATCTATTTAGCACTGGCTTGGGCTCGAGGAAAACAAGAAAACCATTCGTTTCTGATTTCTGTTTTAGACGAAAAAGTCATTTTGTTTGTAATATTTTACTAAAATTGAAAGGTTATTTCAAATGATAAGTTTGAGACATTAAGCATGCTTTAACACCAACATAAATAACGCTTATTGAAGCTCTATATGTAAGCACAATTCATTAGTAATTGTCTTTAAAGTCTAGGTCTCACTGTACATAATAAAACGTCATGAAGCGTGTGCAGTTCACCTCTGACCTCAGCTGTTTTTAGAATTGTGACGTCAAATTGCCTTGAGATGACGGAAGCGAGGAATAAGTGAACAGTTTGTTAGTTATTCCATGGTTTGTTGAAATAAACGATATATTCACAGGTTTTTGGGGCATCTGATTGGCCGAGAGCTCCAAGCCATGTGCTAACTTTAGATATTGCTCTGCATAAGCACCTTATGACGTCTTTATCCTGTTCATATCAATATGCACATATGAAAATTTAGTTACAAGTGTGTTTTACTTTACCTTGCTTTAAGCAGTCACCTGTCTTGAACACTTAATAGTTAACACAAACATTTAGTGGTTGTAATAGAAAGGTTTTACTGTAATATGCTCATGCAATCTGACCACTATCACTAAATAAATATGCAGTTGTACACAGTTAATTCTATCAACTAGTCAAATGTGTGTTAATGCTTTCCCTCGTAGTATGTTTGCAGTGTTTAACCCTTTCCCACATAGCATGTCTCTAGTATTGAGTATAGGTGTCCACTTAAAGCAGGTTGAAAGTAAAGCAGAATGCGCCTTAAGCGCATTCTGCTTTACTTTCAGCCTGCTTTAAGCTTTCATCTGATAGAATATAGAAAATATTTTGTATTACCCCCCGGTATTCATATTTCTCAATGTATAAATTGGAATTATTTTCTTCAGGGCAAGAATAAACTGAATGCCTAAAAGGCGCTTCTATGGGGCAGGTGAATCAATTTTTGCATTCTTGTCTTTTTTAACCCATATCTTTACTCCACAGCCTATTTCTAAACTTGAAGACAAGCGACTACTCAAAGCTGGTTTAAGCCTTAAGGCGCATTCTGCTTACATTTTAGCCTGCTTTAAGCTTCCATTTGCTAGAATATACAAACTATTGTATAAATCCATAAATACAATTTTTAACATCTTTAATTGATTTTAATTAAAAGAGCTTGACTCTATACTGTCATGAATATGCACCATGAGAAACGTTTTCTATACACTAGCAGATTGTAGCTTATTTAAAGCAGGCTGAAAGAAAAGCAGTCATTCTGCTTTACTTTCAACCCCAGTCCTGCTTTAATAGGTCAGCTGTCTTCAAAACTAGTGAATGAGTTGGGTTTATCATCCTACCAATATTGATATTATCTTTACAATAACAATGGTTATTCTTTTGAATGACTGTTTACGAAAATCACAACTCTACTACCGTATTGTGCAAAACTACTTGGTGAACTTTGTAAAGATAATTGTAAGCTCTAATTACTACTCAACTTTCCCACAGCAATCTTGCAAATGACCTTCATAATCAAGAATTTCTTAATTACTAAAATAAGGTAATTACATGTTGAAAATACTATTGTTAAAAACTTTAGAGTTAAGATTTCCTTCCACAGTTTATAACTTAATGTAAGTCTGACTCAAAAACACATTGATGAATGCCTATTTGTAATCTGTATGTATGCTGTACTCTTGCATATTGGCCTTGGTATTTGGACTAAATGAATATTGTTTGAATACATTAATTCTTTACTTGCTAATTATGGCTTTACTGTAATAATTTGCAAACACTTTGGATCCAGATCAGATGCCACAAGGCGTGCATATCTGATCAGGGTCCCAAACTGTTTGATCCTCAGGTTTTAGTTTCTTATACTAAAATGACATACACATTTCAATTTTACAAACTATTGCAAATCTGATGTCCTATTAGATGAGCAATCAGAAACCTAAACAATTCTCTATCTTGACAGTTGACTATTTCAAGCAAAGCAAAAATCTAATAAAAGAAGAGGACTGCTTTAACCCTTTGAACCCTAGTCACGCCTATAGACGTCCTTTTCAAACAGTGTACATGTGAATAGTATACTTGTCCTGTGCAAACAGTGAAGACCCAGATCAGAGGGCTCCGAAAGGAGCCCTCTGATCAGGGTCTTCACTGTTTGTAATAATGCCAATCACTGACAAAAACAACCCTTAAAAGTCAGAAATGGACTGGACTGAAATGGAAACAGGAATTGTCCATTTAAAGTTTCAGGGAGGAAAGAGTTAAGCAAGTTTAAGCATCCACCTGTCTTAACGCACTAAATAAATTGCTTCTACTTTTCATACAGTCAGGAACATTTACTGTTAGAAATATTTTCTATATTCTAACAGATTGTAGCACAAAGCAGGCTGAAAGAAAAGCAGAAAGTGTCTTAAGGCACATTCTGCAATACTTTCAACCTGATTTAAGTGACCAGTCCACCTAGCTGCAAAACTAGATAGGCAATGGGGTAATAGGTTGAATGATAATTTTGCTAAATACTTTCAGCATGTTTAAACATCCACCTGTCTTAAACTCTGAAGGAAAGGATTAAAATTGACAGTAAACATTAACTCATAACTTTGAAGATCTGTGAAGCCATCATCCATATTGCAGTGATAATTTTACCTGTGCATCCCGAGTCCTAGTTAATTATACTCATTAAATATGCCAGGGACTCATTATTTTAACAGTTACGAGTCCCATGGACCCATTGCATTTCTTGACTATATTGATCTATTATTCATAAGCAAATAGAAGCTTAAAGCAGGTGGAAAGTAAAGCAGAATGTGCCTAAAGGCACATTCTGCTTTACTTCCAACCTGCTTTAAGTGGTCACCTTCAAAACTAGAAATAAGTAATGGTTTATTAGGTTAAAATTTCACCTCAAGGCTTCAATGTTTGTCTCAAGGACTCTTGTTTCACAGAATGTGCATCCTAAAGACTCATTCATCTGATTTCTAAAATTATCACTGTATTGTGCTACCAACAGTTCACCAGAACACAGAATACAGTTCATCAACTCTAAAAGCTGTTACAGTGGAGAAAACGTTATTCTTTCCCAATAAACGCGTTTACGCTAAAACTATTATTTGCAGTGCAACCAGTTTGGAGCCAGATCAGACGCTGGGTAACCCGGCGTCTGATCAGGCTCCAAACTGTTTGCCACCAAGATAAACATGAATTATCAGAATTGTCCAAAAGTTGTACTTTTCTACGTTTTAGTGCTTTGCGTTTGCGTACGTTTGCGTTTAAACGGGAAAGAATAACAGATTCTCCACTGTAGCTGAAATTTTGAAAATGACTTTTACATCTCCAAAATTTATCCTGCGTCACAAACATATTTAATTTAGAGCAGGCTCTGTTTATTTGACCAAAATATATTGACTCTAAATTGTTAACAAAGTTATTAAGTATATATGTACTCTTCATCAAAAGGTTTTTCGTATTAATACCCCACAGCCTAGCTTCTAGTTTTAAAGACCAGTGACCTCATAAACCTGATTTAACCCTTTACCGCATAGCCCATTTCTAATTTTGAAAATAGGTGACTACTAAAAGCAGGTTGAAAGTAAAGCAGAATGCACCTTAAGGCACATTCTGCTTTACTTTCAGCCTGCTTTAAGCTAGCATCTGCTACAACATAGAAAATATTTCTTATGATATATATTCATGTCTCTATCAATTGGAACTATTTTCGTCTGTGGATGAAAATATAAAAGGCGTAAAAAGGCGTATTTATGGGGTAATGGGTTTAAGTTATCATTCAGAGAGATACTGGAAATGACATTTGTATTTTATGGTCAGACTTTCTAGATGTGGACAACTTTTCTTAGCATAGAAATAAATAGAGACGTTATAACTAATAAGGATGCATATTATTAAGGCATATTCAATCCATGAAGTAGTGTATCAACTACATATTTGCAAATTTTTAGTTATAACTGAGATTGGAATTGTCTATTCTGTTATCAGATATAAGGTACATCAACTCTAAAAGCTGTTAGTACCGTAAATGCATAAATAGAGGAGACATTGATCAATTTCTGAACTAAAGCAGACACTGTTTTGAGCTGATGGAATATAATCAAGAACCTACTACCATTGTGATAGTGACTTACCTCTGGCCATTTGTATATAATCTATCCATGATTAGAAACAACCGATCACTATATAGCAAGAACTGTATGTATTAACACATTCAGACTGTCACAGAAAACAGTAATTTCTCTATCATACAGACAATAGCATTTCTCATAAATAACTCAACCCATTACCCCATAGCCTATTTCTAGTTTTGAAAACAGGTGACTACTTAAAGCAGGTTGAAAGTAAAGCAGAATGCGCCTTAAGGCACATTTTGCTTTACTTTCAGCCTGCTTTAAGCTATCATCTGCTAGGATAAAGATATATTTTCAAAAAGTACACACTGATATTTTAATAAATTGGAACTATTTTCTTCTGTGGGGGAATAAATTGGGTGTAAAAATGTGTATTTATGGGGTAATGGATTAATTAATTCAGAACAGTTTACAGTAAGACATGTGCTCTGTTCAACTCTAATCAACCCAAATTATCCTTTTACAGCACCTTTCATAACTTTAACCCACTGATGCCTGGCTATTGCAATCATCTGTCCCTATAATGATCTGCTTGCTGGAAGCACAGTTCATATGCAATAGCAAATTGTCCCCTATAACCCTTAACCCCATAGCTTGTTTCTAGTTTTGAAGATGGATGACCACTTAAAGCAGGTTGAAAGCCTGAAGGCACATTCTGCTTTACTTTCAGCCTGCTTTAAGCTACAATTTGCTAGAATAAGGAAAATATTTCTTATGATACACATTCATGACTGTTTAAATTGGACTTATATTTCTTCAATGAAAGAATGAATTAAAGGCGTAAAAAACGTATTTATGGGGTAAAGGGTAAATAGACACTAGGATTAAATGGGTTAAAAATCCTGGTATAAATGCATTTTCATGCCTGTTGTATTTCATGATCAAGTGTCATAGGATAAACATCCTTTGTTCTCACAGGTGGCTGCTTAATGCAGACTGAAAGTAGAGCAGTAATATCTCTCATGAAGATTTCAGCTCTATTTACAGCTTGCGTTCAACCCTTTCTCCCATAAAAGCGCCTTTTAGCGCATTCACTTTATTCCTCCGCTGAAGAAAATAGTTCCAATTTAAACAGTATTAAGAAATATTTTCTTTTTTCTGGCAGGTTGTAGCTAAAAGCAGGCTGAAAGTAAAGCAGAATGCGCCTTAAGGCGCATTCTGCTTTACTTTCAACTTGCTTCATGTGGTCACCTGTCTTCAAAACTAGAAACTGGCTACTGCATAATGGGTTAAGCAATCACTTGTTTTAAACAATGCAAACCAAATATGAAAGAAAGTTTAACAGGCGCATGCCATGAAAGACAGATATAAATGTTACTTCTAGCACAAAAGTAATTTGAGAAGCTCCTTCAAATTTTTCCCAAAAATAACACTCTGCATATATATAAGACAGATTGATGCTACTTGCAGCACTTAAGTAATTTGAAGCTCCCTTCAATTTTTTTTCCAAAAATTGACACTCTGCATCAAGCTCCTAGATTACAAAATCATTCCCTTTCAAGTGACCACAAAACATGGGTTCCCTAGTATGTTTTATATTCCAGAGTAAATTCAATACACATGATTCCTTAGCCATGAGTATTCACCTTGTAATGTATGTTTTAACCAGGAGTCAAGTTCTAACATGTCCAATCAGTGAAGTCATTTACCTTTAAACTGTGCCTATGTGAAGTGAAAACATTGCATGTACTGATCAGATACTAGTTAACTCTTGTGTTCAGTCAGTGCTAAATATAATCAATATAAGGCCCTTAGTAATACAGTTGAGAAAACGTTATTCTTTCCCGATAAATGCGTTTACGCTAAAACTATTTTTTCTTTTACAAACAGTTTGGAGCCAGATCAGACGCCGGGTAACCCGGCGTCTGATCAGGCTCCAAACTGTTTGCCACCAAGATAAACATGAATTATCAGAATTGTCAAAAAGTTGTACTTTTCTACGTTTTTGTGTTTTGTGTTTGCGTACGTTTGCGTTTAAACGGGAAAGAATAACAGATTCTCCACTGTATATAACTGATAACTCTATGAAAAGCAATGAAACACACCACAAAATTAGTACATGTATTAGGTCTATTCCCTGGTAATTCTTCATACTGTGCAAGACCAATGGCTGGTTAAACCAGACAGAAAGTAAAGCAGGATTTCTAGGAAGATTTCTGCTTTACTTACAACCTGTTTTAAAACAGCCATCTGTATAGATGTAGAAAAAGCTTATTTATCAGTCCATATGTTAAAAGAATGAAAAAACATCTCTGAGGTGTAAAGTTAAAGGTGTTAAATGCATTACTGCAGGAAAGAGTAAATAAGATGTTTTCCTGCACACAACTATCTACTATATACTCAATCCTGGCTCTGTTAACATTAAAACTTTAAAAAAATAAAAATTGCAGAGGGCAATATTGAAGCAACTGATT
Source organism: Gari tellinella (assembly GCA_922989275.2). NCBI lineage: Eukaryota > Metazoa > Mollusca > Bivalvia > Cardiida > Psammobiidae > Gari > Gari tellinella. The sequence goes on from OV277866.1 coordinate 58,642,706, forward strand.
AGATGGCAGATTCAAGGTTGAGGTATTTTCATTAGATCTAATCCAGTCATCAGGTATTGATCTTTCATATCTACCGGCAGCGCTGACAACTGAAGCTTAACACCTTTCACTTTCTACTGAAGCACTGCAAGCAATACCAGATAGTAAACTTGCTGCAGAGAGAAACTAATCCAGCTTTTCAATGTGTGATGTTTAATGATCCATTTAACTCTTTCTACACTCGGTAGCTGCTGAATACTGTCATCGGTAGCTGCTGAATACTGTAATAGGCTTAAAACCCTAAAATTAGCCCCTCTTCTTACCCCATTACCCCACAGCATGTTTCTAGTTTGGAAAATAAGAGACTACTTAACCCATTACTCCATAGCCTGTTTCTAGTTTGAAAGACAGGTGACCAATTAACCCTTTCCCCAATAGGAGCGACTTTTAGCGTATTTTATTTATTCCTCCGCTGAAGAAAATAGTTCCAATTTATTCAGCCATGACCATGTATTATAAGAAATACTTTCTATATTGTGGCAGATGGTTGCTTAAAGCAAGCTGAAAGTAAAGCAGAATGCGCCTTAAGGCGCATTCTGCTTTACTTTCAGCCTGCTTTAAGGGATCGCCTATCTTAAATACTAGAAACCTGCTATGGGGTAAAGGATTAAAGCAGGCTGTAAGTAAAGCAGAATGCACCTTAAGGCCCATTCTGCTTTACTTTCAACCTGCTTAAGCTACTATCAGCTAGAATATAGTAATTCATGACTGTATAAACTGGATTTTTTTCTTCAGTGGACAAATAATTTAAAGGTGTTAAAATGGGTTTCTATGGAGCAATGGGTTAATGTTACCAGAAACAGGATCAGAGTTGCAAACCATTTGGATCATAATCAGGCCTCACTTAACTGTTTGCAAAAGTCTTCAATACAAGTCTACTACATTGACAGGGTTAACATTAACGTTTCAACACTAAGTAACTCTTGTGGGTTATTAGGTTCCATTGTAGATCTTTTTAGAATGAATGGTGTTTACGGCCCATCAACACAAAAAGGTCATTTAGAGCTAAATGGGGATCTTTTTAGTTACCAAAACATGTAGTTTCTGGATCTTTTTAGTTACCAAAACATGTAGTTTCTGGATCTTTTTAGTTACCAAAACATGAACCAGTAGGCGTTTTAAAAAATACTTGTCTAAATTAGCAAACAGTATAGACCCAGATCAGAGGGCTAGCAAACAGTGTAGACATAGATCAGAGGGCTCCTATAGGAATGTAATGAGAAGATATTGAAATAGTCACAGAAAAGGAAATTCAGATACAGAAGACTGGTTCTTTACTTCATAGACTGTTTCTAGAGTTAAAGACAGGCGACTTCTTAAAGCCGGTTCAATGGGGGAATGCAGTTACTCTTTAAAAAGGCATGTAAATCACTACAGACATCCACCCTAACAAGTCAAATCAATAGAATGGTACAGACATAGAACAGTCGCTACTGAACCTACCTATAGGGTCTCAAGCGTGATCCTTTCTTGGAGCCACTGGTGTCAGACTCTGTTGGTGAGGGGGAACCTTCTCTTCTGGAATCTATAATATAAGTATAAATGCATAAACAACACTGTGTCATGAGTATCCTGACAACTCTGCAATTTTTTCATTCACACATAGCTCTTGAATATATCAAGTCAAAACTTCTTATATCAAAGATTTATCTGAGTAAAAACCATTAAACTTTACTCCATAGCCTCTGTGTCTAGTATTGAATACAAGTTACCACTTAAAGCAGGGTGAAAGTAAATCAGAATTAACCTGAAGGCACATTCTGCTTTACTTTCACCCTAATTAAGCTACCATCTACTGGAATATAGGAAAAATATCTTGGGATACACATAATGATGATTGTATAAATTGAAATTATTAACTTCAGTGGAGAAATAAAACTAATAATGCGTAAAAATGTGTATCTATGGAGTAAATTGGTTAAGCACTCAACTGGTTTTGTTTTATAACTTTTGTTTCTGCCATCTATTGGCTAATTGGACGCCCAAGAGAGAGGGCCGAGCTAGTGGCAACAGAAAACCCCAGGGCCCAATGCCACTCTACTGGTGACTGAATGACTCACCTCCTGTTGACTATTCATATACATGTATCCTAGGGGCTCCAGATTAACTGAACAAATCCATCATTTTCTCACTCATTTCAGTACCAAATCCTATGGTGTTACTACTCATTAGAATTGTCTCGAAGAGACGATTCTAATGAGTAGTGACACCATTGGGTTTAAAGCAAAAATAAATATGTTAATTTTTGAAATACTCCCCTTATCTGGAGCCCAGCTGTATCCACTATGAACATCTATCATCTGAACTATTACAATGACTGACAAGAAAGGAAAAACTCTCCAGGAAAGAGCACATATTCATATATTGGTCGGATCTGAACCCATTACCCCATAAATATGCCTTTTTAAGCCCCTAGCTTATTTCTTCACTGAACAAAATAGTTCCATTTTTTATAAAGTTATGAGTATATGCAATAAGAAATATTTGCTAAATTCTAGTAGACAGTATATTAAAGCAGGTTGAAAGTTAAGCAGAATGTGCCTTATAATACCCATTCTGCTTTACTTTCAACTTGCTTTAAGTGGTCACATATCTTGAATAATAGAAACAGACTGTGGGGTAATGGGTTATTGAATTAAAAATTGATGAGTAAAATCAAACCCACGGCAAACACACACACACATGTAAAGAGATCAAGGACTCCAGATTATGAGATAAGAGTGAGTAAACTGAACAAATTCAACATTATCTCACTTATTTCAGCACCAAGTCCTATGGTGTTACTACTCATTAGAATTGTCTCGAAGAGACAATTCTAATGAGTTGTGACACCATAGGGTTTAATGCAGAAAAAAAGATTTTAGTTTTTGAAATACTCCCCTTATCTGGAGCCCAATAAATGCGATCTATATCAGACAAGTCCGAATAGCACATACGGCTACATGTACACATCTAGTAAATTAAAACATCTAAAAAGGTCAATCAACACACAACTGTTTCCACAAGCATCATGTTTTACTATGCTTCACAGCTATTAACACCCTAGAGCAATCATTCAGAATCAACTTAGAGCCTTAACTTAGAAAACCAGCCTTATTACAGGACAAAACAGTATAGACCTTGTCCAACCTCCAAGACAGTATTGGAGTCTGATCAAAGTCTACACTTGTGAATAACTTAGGTAGCAAAATACTGTATATGCTGGTGAGTGTCAAACACTGTAGATATAGACCATAGGGGTCTATATTGCTTCCTCCACTTCTACCCCTCTATTACAACCACTGAATTGCTATAACGATTAGGTGTTTACGACATTTAGCTGTGACTGCTTAAAGAAAGGTGACAGTAAAACAGAAAGCTCCTTTAGGAGCTGACTGTTTTACTGTCACCTTTCTATAAGTGGTTACCTGTCTTTTATGCAATAAATTAACATTCGTTTTAGTGGTCATAATAGTGAGGTGTTACTGTATACTATAGTGTGTAGAAGTTGAGGCAGAGTATAGACCCCTATGATCTAGACCAGTTGCCATGTCTTTGTCATGATGACTGGTCTAGATCTACATTGTTTGAGTTTCCTCATCACACAGCTTTGAGACATGTTATTACATGACAGATTTTCAGAAATCAGTTACATATGTATAAAGTTGTTTATATAAAGGAATGTGTATAAGAATGCTCATGCATCTGTTTTTGAATAAAGCTCAGTATTGTAGAACTGTTTGTACAAGTGAACTACTGGTATTCATCCTTTCTTCACCAATAATAGACAGTTTAAAATGGGTTTATGATAGCTGTGCAATATTTGTATCTGAATTATCACATTAGGAAAAGGGAAACAAATCTATTTGAAGTACATGTACAACTAAGTATCCAGCAGAATTAGCTCCCTTTTGTACCAATGATTGTTAGAAAGGGAAAGACACATCAGTCTTCTATGTATTTCAGGAGCTTTCTTTAGTATTCACACCAATCTCTGGCACATGGATGAGAGTTAAAGACACAGAATTGTAACTCTAGAAATGAGTATTCTAGATTTTTCCCAAATAATTTGAATCCAGATAAAGACATTTAGTAACTACACATCTTATTTATATATTTATTTGTTATTTGTTTTGATTTTAGGTCACTTTCAACAGTATTTCAGTCATATCGCGACGTCCAGCTAATTACAGGTGGAGGAAGACCCCAGAAGTCCTTTATGCACTGTTTCAGGCACAAATTGGCAACTGGGTAGAACCACAGACCTTCCGCAAGCCAGCTGGAAGGCTTCCCCACATGAAAAACCGAACCACCCTACTGGGATTCGAACTCACAGCGGTGAGGAGCTTAGTGATGTAAGCCACAATGACTATACCACTAGGCCACGGAGGCCCCCCATCTTATCAAGGTCCAAATGATAATCAAGATTAACAAGACTTGTCACAGTTGCCGAGACAAATCAAAGGAAATCACCAACATTGAAACCTGGGTTGTGTGTATGACTGGTCCATCTTCTCTTTTTGACTGATTATGACCTTGTCTTTTTGAACTCATTCACCCCTACAAACCTTTAATGGATAATTCCAATTTCGAAATAAGTCTAGTCCAATTTTGACAATGTAGGGTTGATTTTAACAATATATTTCAAAATGACAAACCGTGTAGACCCTGATCAGAGGGCTCATTAAGGAGCCCTCTGATCAGGGTCTACGCTGTTTGCATAGGCCAAGTGGTATCCTTACAGGTACAGTTTGTAATTGACAAGTATACTCCTTGCTAGGGTTAAAAGGGTTAAGACTACAAATGTGGATCTTGGATGTACCACATTTCTGAAAGCCTATGTGTCAAATTATTTCAAAATCATCACAACCTTTAATCTGTGATTGAAACCTTGACCTTTGAGCAACAGACCTGCCTGTTGTGCAAGACATTATTGTCTTCTCTTGAAAAACAGTGGTAAAGAGTAACTTCAAAATCTATCCATTCATGCTGCGGTTGGAGCCCGAACACAAACAAATTGTTACCCTTTTTTATCTTTTACTTCAGAATCCACCAATATGAAGGAGGACAAGATGTGGGACAGAGACACTCAGACAGACATGCAGACAGTATGAGCCCCATTAAGGGCATGAAAACAATGATCCACAATGCTTTATCCCAACACTTAACAGTTGAAGTTGATATACTAAAGATTTATGTTAAAATGACTAGTTACTTCTTTAGTTCAATACACCAGCCAATATATAATCATGCTTTTGATTCCAAGTCAAGCAAAAACACTTGTAAATACATGTACAATAAAACTTCTCTTGAGCAACACTAATAAATATATACAGAGGAACCAAGGTGATGCCCTACTCTTGTTCAATGGAGCCCTCTAGTTTTGTTACAGGCCCAGTGTATAGCACTGATACATGGGACCTCGGCTTAACTCTTTGCATGCTGGGTATTATTTTTGTCTGCAACAATTTGTAGTCTGCTACTGTTCTAAAGATAGAATTTCTCTAAAATTATTTTCAAAGCATGATCAGAGGTTCAAACAGTTTGGATCCTGATGAGACGCCGCGTAATGCGGCGTCTCATCTGGATCCAATCTGTTTGCAAAGGTAATCACTGTGGCAGATATATCCGCCGCTAGCATGCAAAGAGTTAATGTATTAAATTAAATATGGCAGGATTAACTCATTTCTTCATATATGGAGGAGTCGGTGAAAGGGTCCTATGGTGCTTATGTGAAGGAAAGGGTTAACCCATTATTCCATAGATTAACATTTTTACAAATTTAATTTGTTCCTCCATTGAAAAAAATAGTTCCAAATTATACAGTCATGAATATGTATCCTAAATATATTTTCTATATTCTATCAATAGTAGCTTAAATCAGGATGAATGTAAAGCAGAACGTGCCATGAGGCACATTCTGCTTTACTTTCAACCATCTTCATGCTTTAAGTGGCTTTACTTTCAACCATCTTCATGCTTTAAGTGGCTACCTATCTTCAATACTAGAAACAGACTATGTAGTAAAGGTTTAACCAATTTCCCCAAAGCCAATTTCTAGTTTTAAAGACAGATGACAACTTAAAGCAGTCTGCTTTAAGCTACCAGCTGCTAGAATAGAACAATTATTTCTAATGTTTAATATTCACAACTGTGTATAAATTGGAACTATCTTTTTCAGCGGAGGAATAAATTGGAGACGTAAAAAGGTGCATTTATGGGGTAATGGGTTAAGCAGCCTGCCTTCTACTCCTGCTTACTAGTGACTCAAGAGAAGTTATACTGTACATCAAATGATCAAACTCTGTTAACACACATAGCACTGAATCAGTATTCTGTTATCTGCAGGCACATTTTCACTGTTTACTTACATCCTTGCCTCCTACCCTGTTGCCAACTATGTGACCTAGTTTTCTCTGACCCAGTTTCAGCATCACCATAGTTACCAGAACTATCCTCAGACTGTAAACAGCCCAACTCATGCTGAAGAAGCCTACTCCTTAACTCATGTAATTTTTCCTCCTGTTTTTGACTTCGACACAAGAGCTCGTAAACATCATCTCTACTGATAGGTGACTGAAGTGTATGACCTTGGCCAGACAGGTGTCTACCGGCTGGCAATGACCTTGAAATTGGGCTTGACAACTTTTTGCTGATTGGCGGACTGTGCCTTGCTCTAGCTCTACTCTGACGCTCTGCCCGTTGTTTTTTAACTGGGCTATGGGTGACGTCATTGTCACCACAGCATGGGGAATCTACATCAGCTTTCCCCTCAATACTGAGGTTACTAGACTGTACAGATAAATGTTTAGCTTTCGCGTGAGCAAGTGTGTCTCTGTCAGGAGGAGGGTTGACCTTGGTGTTAGAAAACCTCTGGTAACCATGGTGATGCCACACATTGCTATCACTACTGTCACTATGGCAACAGGGCTCGGTAGTAGAATCGCTAGTGTAACACTCGTAACACCAGTCTGTGTGGAGAATGACATAAAATATAAAATATATGACACTTGTGATGAAAACACTGAACATTGAAGTCGGAAAAATTAAGTCTCTGAAAATTGAACAACATTTCTCCATACATACAGTTGTAAAACAGTAAAACCTCACTATTAGGACCACTTAAATGAAGGCTAATTTCTTGTATAAAAGACAGGTGACAGCTTAAAGCAAGATGACACCTTGCTTTAAGCAGTCACCTGTTGGAAAAAATCTTATAATTGAAACAATTTAGTAGTCGTAATAGAGAGGTTTTACTGTATTTGCAGCTATGATTGTAAACCATTTTATAAGGAAGCACAAAGAGCTCTCAGGACACATGACTGCTAAATAAAATACAATATAAATTTAATGCAGAAAACTCATAAAGGAGCTCACTGGATATCTACTGTTCTGCAGAATGATGTCACTTGTGTTAATGACTGCAAATTTCAACGCTCTTTCAAATTTCCATAATATGGGAATCTCCCTCAACTTTTGTTCTCAGTCCAGAAGTGTTTGGTGTTTATGCGATTGTTTCTATTTACATTGGGAAACTTTTGAATTGTTTTCTGAATTCTAATACAAAACAATAATGAAGTTTTGCAAAAACTATACATGATACCTCAAAAGATGGATTCTAGATACTAAATAACTTTTATATAAAGTGTCAAGATTTTCCCGCCTCATTAGTGAGAATAAAATTACAAATGAGCCGCTCCATGACAATACCTGCCTTATTGCATTGAAAACATTGTATAGACCAAGCACTGGTCATCACAGGCTCTAAATCTCAGTTTGTCTTCACTGCCAAATACTGTAGATAATACTGCTAAATACAATGCTTTAAATGACTGTAACGTGTTGGTGTCAAACAGAGTAGATCAAGGCCAGTTGCTACGTAAAAGACATGTTTGCTGGCCTTGATCTACACTGTTTGCAATGCAATAAGGCAGATTTTGTCATAGCACAGCTAAAATAATTTAACCAGCTTTATGAAAACTCAAAAAGAAGTTGCTGATCCAGAAAAGCTGTGTACTAATAATAGTTTTTCTACCTAACTCTGAAACAACCATTATCATTTAGTAAGCATTATGTATACAAAGTTGGTAATATAGATCTGTTAACATTTTCAACACATAGTGAAGCAGCATGCAATCCAGTATATACATGTGAATATAAGTAGGTAACCCATATGTGAACCACTCTTTACAAACTGTGACTGTTTATACTGGTATGAGTTTTAAATTAACTCATTCACCCTGAAACTTTTAATGGACAATTCCAATTTCAAAATAAGTCTAGTCCATTTTTGACTCTTTAGGGATGACAAGCAGTGTAGACCCTGATCAGAGGGCTCCTTTAGGAGCCCTCTGATCAGGGTTTACACAGGACATGTGTAATCCTCACTGATACACTGTTTATAAATGACGAGTATACTCGTCGCTAGGGTTGAATGTGTTAATGTATTGAAAGGGGTAAGCTGAATCGTTACTGTAACCCTCTTCTTTACAAGTCTCAATATAAGAAGTAAACTCAACAAATTCCAAATTTTCTCACATACAGTGGAGAAAACGTTATTTTTTCCCGTTTAAACGCAAACGAAACGCAAGGCACTAAAACGTAGAAAAGTACAACTTTTGGACAATTCTGATAATTCATTTTTATACCAGTGGCAAACAGTTTGGTGCCTAATCATACGCCGGGTTACCCGGTGTCTGATCTGGCTCCAAACGGTTTGCATCGGAAATACTAGTTTTAGCGTAAAAGCATTTATTGGGAAAGAATAACGTTTTCTCCACTGTATGTCAGCACCAAATCCTCTAGGGTAGAAATTATGCTGAAAGCTCATTTCTGCATTATCCTGCATGAAGTAGCAAACTCGATCAAAACTTGCCCATGATTAATTCTTGTAACCTATTACACCATGGTCTGTTTCTTATTTTGAAGACAGGTGACCACTTAAAGCAGGTTGAAAGTAAAACAGAATGTGCTTTCAGTAGCATTCTGCTTTACTTTCAGTCTACTTTAAGCTACCATCTGCTAGGATATAGAAAATATTTCTTATGATGTATTCCAAATTACATAGATCAGAAGCAAACCCTATTTTGAGACTACTCACTTGAAATTTTGTTTTAAACTTTTTGCCTCAAAATTTAACTACATTTTCATATAGTATACAAGACAGGACCAATAAGTTTTAACCCATCAACATTGTTTCCTTCCAGGACAAAGATAGAGCCAGACTCCAAGTTACTTGTAAGATGTAACCCTTGTTAAGTAGTCAGTAGATTTGTTAACCCTCTCCTCATTTACATAATGTTTTCACCTTGATAAAATTGTGTTTAAGGCAGGTGGCTGCTTAAAGCAAGAGGACAGTAAAGCTGAAAGTCAATAGGAGCTTTCTGCTTTACTTAAGCCTCTACCTGATTACGGGCAATAATGTTGATGTGTCAACAGGGGCACCCTATGATGGCTCTTTGGGGAAGAGGGTTTAGCTTTTTCCACATAGAAACACCTTTTGAAACATTGACCTTTTTCTTATAAAAATGCCTTTTCATACTTCAAACAGGTTCTCATAAAGAGCCACATAAAAACTTTTCTGCATCCTACAGTGCAGAATCTGTTATTCTTTCCCAATAAAAGCGTTTACACTAAAACTATTATTTGCAGTGCAAACAGTTTGGAGCCAGATCAGACGCCGGGTAACCCGACGTCTGATCAGGCTCCAAACTGTTTGCCACCAAGATAAACAAGAATTATCAGAATTGTCCAAAAGTTGTTCTTTTCTACGTTTTAGTGCTTTGCGTTTGCGTACGTTTGCGTTTAAACGGGAAAGAATAACAGATTGTCCACTGTAACAGGTGGATGCTTAAAATTGGCTCAATGTAAAGCAGAAAGCTTCTTCAGCCAATTTTAAGCAAACAACCTGTCTTTGTTAACCCATTCTCCCATAAGTACGTCTTTTTATACCTTTAATTTATTCCTCCATGAAAGAAAATAGTTAAAATCAATACAGTCATGAATATGTGCTGTAAGAAATATTTTTATATCCTGTAAGATGATAGCTTCAAGCAGGCTAAAAGTAAAGCAGAATGCACTTTAAGACACATTCTGCTTTACTTTCAACCTGCTTTAAGTGCTTATCTGTCTTCAAAATCAGAAACATACTACGGGGTAATGGGTTAATATTGGAGACCAGGTAACGAGGAGAGGGTTAAAGAATACAGTGAAGCTAGGTACACACCTTCACTACAAGAGGGGATTTTACCGGCAACTATACCTGTTGTTTTGTTTATAGTTGTGCTTGCAGTGCTCTGTATAGAGGCTCGTAAAGCATTTGCCTCCACTGTTCAAGTAAGTTAAGGTTACTCTTATATGACATATATAGATTTTATATACACAAATCCTATACAGTTTAGAATATACTGGTACAATAAAATCGCTCTATTATCACCACTAATTTGTTCTAATTATTAGGTGTTTATGACAGGTATTGCTTAAAGCATGATGATAGTAAAACAGAAAGGTCCTTTGAGAGCTTTCTGTTTTAATCTCAGCATGCTTTTTCCCGCAACCTGTCTTCGATACAATCTATTAGTCTTTTATGAATTTTTGTTACAAGTTGCTTTAACTATCATAACATCACATTTTGCATATATACAGCTACATCAAAAGACAAAGGTAATTTTTCACTAGAACATAACCTGCTAAAGCCAACAAATATTGCTGATTGTTCAATAGTCTACACGTTTGTTACAAGATATCTTGATTCTGGCAACTATTTTTGAACACATACAATGGCCAAGCCGTTATTCTGTCCAAATAAACATGTTTATGCTAAAACTATTATTTCCCTTGCAAACAGATTGGAGCCAGCTCAGACTCTCAGTGACCCGGCGTCTGATCAGGCTCGAAACTGTTTGCCACTCAGATTAACATGTTACTTCAGAATTGTCAAAAAATTGTCTTTTTCTGTGTTTTATTGTGCTGCATTTGAGTTTCATTTGTGTTCAAATGGGATAGAATACTAACATCTCCTCCACTTTAACCCATTACCCCATAGCCTGTTTCTAATTTTGAAAATATGAGACCTCTTAAAGCAGGTTGAAAGTAAAGCAGAATGCGCCCTAAGGCGCATTCTGCTTTACTTTCAGCCTGCTTTATGCTATTATCTGGTAGAATATAGAAAATAGTTCTTATAAATTTTATTTATGACAGTATAAATTGGAACTATTTTCATCAGTGGAGGAATTAGATTAAGGCGTAAAAATGCGTTTTTATGGGGTAATGGGTTAATATATTCCTCTGCTTCTGTATCTATGCAGTATAATCTCTGATAACTGGACTCCTGAATACTAACAAATTTCTTAGTCCAACAAATTTGTTACCAATTATAATGAAAAGCTGTGCAGAGCTAATGGGACATGTTGGATGCTTAATGCAGGGCAACAATAATGCACAAAGCTCCAAAGGAGATTTCTCCAATACTATTGTCCTGTATGAATGCATCCATTTGTTTGTTTTCAACAACTGACCATTCAATATGTTTTTTAACCCTTATGCAAAGCCTGACCTGGCATACATTCGCAAACAGATTGGCTCCAGACCAGATGCCGTGAAACACGGCGTCTGATCTTGATCCAAACTATTTGTCACTCATATTAAACATTTCTTCAGATAAAAAAAACTAATTTTGACCTTTTTTCGCAGACAATTTATTTGAAGCAGATAAAAATTCAGCATGATAAGTGTTAATGGCTGCACAATCTTCCATTCTCCAGAAACCTCTCTAAACTAAGAAGGGCTCAAGATAAGAAGAGTATTTCAAAATCTAAAATCTTTATTTCTGCATTAAACCCTATGGTGTTACTACTCATTATAATCGTCTTGACGAGACAATTCTAATGAGTAGTTACACCATAGGATTTAATGCTGAAATAAGTGAGAGAATTTTGGATTTGTTCAGTTAACTCCCTCTTATCGGGAGCCCTGCTAAGTATTGTTCTCTGGTTTGAAAAGGTTTGGTTTTTGGAGGATCTACTGTGTATCAGTTTTACTACTTGCTTGTATCAACTAACCTTGTGGTCTGTGCTGTTTGGGTGTTACAAGTTGTCCAGGCATCAAGCCAACAGGTTTGTCACTGAAATTACAGAAACCATCCAGTTAAATGATTAAAAATATTATTACGATTAACACATTCAACCCTAGCAACGAGTATACTCATCAATTACAAACAGTGTACCTGTGAGGATTACATTTGTCCTATGCAAACAGTGTAGACCCTGATCAGAGGGCTCCTTAGGGAGCCCTTTGATCAGGGTCTACACTGTTTGTCATTTTGAAATAAATAAATTGTTAAAATCAACCCTAAATAGTAAAATATAGACTAGGCTTATTTGAAATTGGAATTGTCCATTTAAAATTTCAGGGGTGAATGAGTTAAACTTGTATACAGCAATCACAGCAAAGATTAAATATTTGTATTTTTTTAGACAAGTTGCAGCTTAATACAGGATAAAAGTTGATTTAGAAAGCTACTTTTCTCCTGCATTAAGCATTCACCTGTTATTACACACTGCTATGCTTCTCTATTTAGTGTTCCCTTTACAAAAGTTTGATTGTTCAAATTAGAATTGTCGCCATGAGGCAAACAAGTATTTTCAAGTTTAATTTCTCCCCTTGGAATTGGCAGAATGGAGAAATAATTCCTCATACAGATATTGTGATGGTACTCTTATCAACCTGTGAAGGCTTTAATCATGCTGGAAGTAAAGCAGAATGATCCTTAACCCATTACCCCATAGTCTGTTTCTAGATTTGAAGACAGGTCATCACTTAAAGCAGGTTAAAAGTAAAGCAGAATGTGCTAAGGGTACATTCTGCTTTACTTTCAGTCTTCTTTAAGCTACCATCTGCTAGAATATAGAAAGTATTTCTTTAAGTACATGTTTATGTCTCTATAAATTGAAACTAATTTCTTCAGATGAAGTATGAATGCGCTAAAAGGTGTTATTACGGGGGAAAGGGTTAAGGAGTATTCTCTTTTACCTTCAGCCTACTATATCTCTTAGCACACTTGGCGGCTTAACCAGGATAACAGTTTAGAACCTGATGGCATACCCCGTAATATGATGAGATGATGGTTTACAGAAGATCTTCAAATAAGAGAGAGTAAACTGAACAAGTCCAATATTATCTCACTCATTACAGCACCAAATCCTATGGTGTCACTACTCATTAGAATTGTCTCAAAGAGACGATTTCTATGAGAAGTGACACCATATGGTTTAATGCAAAAATAACGATTTTAGTTTTTAAATATTCCCTTAACCAGGGGCTCTGTATTACATCTGACTTACCTTTTCGGTGGTTCTACTGGACTACTGGGCAGGTCTACAAAGCTGTACTGACTAAGTTCACTTGGGCTGACAGGCTCTTCAGACCTTGACCTGATATGACCATCACTGGAATTGACCAATAACATTTTCTTACATTTTGTATACATATTATTTATGATACATTAAAGAGTTAAAAACACTCATGCAATGTTGGTTGTACATGTACAACCAACATTGCATGAGCGTTTTAACTCTTTACCCACATCAACACAACTTTTAACCCCTCCAATCATTTTGTACAAGGAAAAAAGAAGTCTCCATCTAGAAAGTCCTGAATATTCAACATAAAAGGCATTTCCAGTATCTTTCCAAATGGTAGCTTATAGCAGGTTGAAAGTGAAACAGAATTGCTCTTTTAGGAATATTCTGCTTCGCTTTCTACCTGTTTTAACCCTTTCCCTGATAAAAGCTCCTTTTAGCGCATTTGATTTATTACTCCACAAAAGAAAATAGTTCAAATTTATAAAGTCATAAACATTTTCCAACAGAAATATTTTCGATATCCTGACAGATGGTAGCTTAAAGCAGGTTGAAAGTAAAGCAGAATGCACCCTTAGGTGCATTCTGCTTTACTTACAACCTGCTTTAAGAAGTCACATTTTTTTCAAAACTAGAAACAGGCTATGGGGTAAAGGGTTAAATGGAAAACTGCCTTCAAAACTAGAAGTATTCTATGGGGCATTTGATTAAGACAGGTAGCAGTTTAATACAATGCCTTTTCAATTGCTTTTCATTACTTTTGTACTGAAGAAAACTGACACTGGTTATTACAGATATTCCTGTTTACATATTGAATCAGGTCGGACTAGTCACTATATTAGTTTAACCTATTATTGCATCCATAAATGCTTTTGATTTAATCCACTACTAAAGAAAATGGTTCTACTTTACTTGTTAGACAGTTATATACCAAAGTTATTAATAAATATTTTCTATATCTTATTAAATAGTAGCTTGAAGCAAGCTGAAGGTAAACCAGAATGCACATTAAGGCACATTCTGCTTTACTTCCAACATTATTTAACTGATTACCTGTCTTCAAATTGAAAAACCGACTATGAGATAATGGGTTAAAACATCGTCTTAAGGTGGTTCGCAGGTCAGCTTATTCTGTGTCAGAATTCTTTGAAACCTTGATTAAATTGAAATATACCATATGGAGAGTGAAAAATCGTTAAAATAAAAAAAGTTACAGTGCCGTTTTTTTCTGACAGGACCTTTTGTCGAGAAAAGCTCCTTTTTTAATAAACAGGAATATTTTCTTTATAAAATGATATAACTCAATAATTTCTGTACATTCAAGTAAACTATACATAGACTATAAGATATTGGGCAAACAAAAGTATTTCATAACATATTTTCTGGAAATATCAATATTTTAAAAAAGTCAAATTCTGAAAATCTCAAATTACAAAAAATCTAGCTGTTTAACATACACTAATTTTACTCTTATTAGATAGATATAACTTAATTCTACTAGACACTAATTTTACTCTTATTAGATAGATATAACTTAATTCTACTAGTCACAAAAATTTAATGAAAATCTACAGTAGAATTTACATTTTATACATGATTTCCTGAAATTCTGAAAAAATGTTAACACAAAACGAGTAACCTCCCTTGAGTTCAACTTTAAAATGCCGTCAGCTCTAAATAATACCATAAGTCAAACCTGTAATAAGGGACCATTGAATACGGTAGCCTGTAGATCTTTAAAGGCAGGTGACTGCTTAATGCAGAACAAAAGTAATGCATAAAAGCTTTTTTAGCATATTTCTTTTAGCATTACTTTTGTCCTGTGTTAAGCTGCCATCTGTCATATAAGCTATAAATCCTCACAAATATAGCTGTCACTTGACTAAACTTGCATCTGATACTATTCATAAACTGCGTTATGAATTGACTAGTCACTAAAATCGGACAATTTGTTAAAAAAAAAGTTTTGAAGCGAGTGGGAATCAAACCCAGAACCTTTGGATTGCAAGTCAATCACCGTACTAATTGCGCTAACAGAGAAGACACTAGAGTAGATAAAACTTTTCTTTATCTAAATTTTCTACTATAAGCACGTGCCGCAAAGATCAAGTGAAAGTCATCAGCATTTCCGGAACTCGTGATGCGGGCCGCCCGCTGTCGAACCACCTTAAAAATATTAGATCAACCAAAGACTTTTCTCATTTATACTCTACATAATTATTAGAATCACAATTTCTTAAAAGACTTATGAATCAATACAGAAAGAGACAAAATTGAATAAAGATTGGCAAGCTAAGGCAATGCAAATAGCTTAATCCTTGTCCCATAGAAGCGCCTTTTAGAGCATCTATTTTGTTCCTCCACTGAAGAAAATAATTCCAATTTATACAGAAAGGAACATACCGTAAAAAATATTTTCTATAATCAAGCAGATGGTAACTTAAAGCAGGCTGAAAGTATAGCCAAATGCGCCCTCAGGCTTTAAGTGGTCATTTAACTTCAAAACTAGAAACTGACTATGGGTTAAATGGTTAAAGACATAAAAGTCAATGCAAATGCAATCCTTTTTCTAAAACTGACCTTCATTGATTAGATTCTTAGTCACTAGATTACATTATAATGTTTGTATGTATACAGATGTTATAAAAGTTGTTTGTTTTATACAAGTACCTGAACATGGTGGCAGTCCTCCGACTAGGGGACACATCAAAGGGGTCACTGTGGGTCCTGTGACGAGCCCTCTGTTCATCAGCCTGGTACTGACCCATATTTCTGTTCGTCAGAAAAAACCTCTCACTACAATGCACAAAAATTGCAATTGTATATGCATGTACATGTTAACTCTTTGAACCCTAGTCACGCATATATGCGTCATTTGCAAACAGCGTACCTGTGAAGGGTACACTTGTCCTATGCAAACAGTGTAGACCCTGATCAGAGGACACCTTAAGGAGCCCTCTGATCAGGGTCTACACTGTTTGTCATTTTGACATATATATTGTAAAAATCAACCATAAAAAGCCAAAAATGGCATAGACAAAATTAAAAAACCAGAATTGTCCATTTCAAGTTTAAGGAAGGAAAGGGTTAATCAATGAATGTTCGTCTCATAGGAGTGCCTATTCATGCCTGTTACTCAATTAGGAATGCCATAAGGAATTCTTATTCATGCCAATTTCCTCATAGGAATGCCTATTCATGCTGTTACATTTTCTTTATTGTCAGCCTGCTTTAACACATTACTCCAAAAACACATCTGATAATCATTCATAAGCAAGTACCATACAGTTCATTTTCCTTATTCTAGCAGGAGGTAGCCTAAAGCAGGCTAGAAGTAAAGTAGAAATTACTAGAATGCTTCCTTAAAGAGCCCTCTGATGAGGGTCTACACTGTTTTCACATTGAAATATATTGTTAAAATCACCCCTAAATATTAAATAATGGACTAGACATATTTTGAAATTGGAATTATCCATTAAAAGTTTCAGGGATGAATGAGTTAACAGCAACATACCTTGACAGTGGTCCACCTCTGGTACCAGCCCCTCCATCTGACGACTGACTCCCCAATGCCTGTCTCGGTCTGTCCATCTCCTGACTACTACTTCCCTGTGCGTCTCTCGGTCTGTCCATCTCTACACCAGACACAGGGTAACAGACAATGTTCTGACGGTATGGTGTTCTCATCTCTACACTGTGATCAAAGTTCCTCTGTGTCACTTTCTGTAGCTGTGATGACAGTAGAGATTTCACGTTACTGACCGAGCTGTATGGGGCAGATGTCACCTTGCGTATGGCAGCCATGTCGGAGTAGCCTGTCTTATTGGGTGAACTGAACTGTGACCACTCTAACTGTTTACGTACATCTTTATCCTCTAGCTGGAAGCTATCACCAGATCCGTTCAGGCCACTATCATCCATACTAGTGGAATCGTCTTTAGGGCGCGAAACCATTTTTTTCAGCATTTCATTCTCCTCGGCTGTTGTTTGTGTAAGTATCCCATTCACCTGTTGGTGTGGAGGTTCCATGGTCAGTATCTTATACACTTCCTTGGCCATTCCAGGATCAGGGTCATCTTGACCAGCATCTTCTTTCCCATTTGTCAGAATATTAAACACTCTCTCAGCCATTCCAGGCGGGTCTCTCTTTTCACCAGTACTACCTTTTATATAGAGTTCTGGCTTCTTCAGTGAGCCAGGGATAGCTGGTGGACTAGTCATGTTTGGTACATTCTGCAGGTCAGGCTCTGTATGTAATCTGTCAAACATATCTTGCCTTTCATTTCTATACCTTGCAATTATATCTTCAACGTTTTCTTTCAGATCTCCTTCAGCTTGTCTGTTCATAACTTGTTGCACCAGTTTCTCTGCTCTGGACATGTCTGCACCACTGAGAGTCCTTGAACCTGTGCTCTCTAGATCTGGCACATCTCTCTCAGTGTCATTACTTGCTGAAGAAATAGGCCTTACTACCATATCATCAGAGTTG
Organism: Gari tellinella; assembly: GCA_922989275.2. Lineage (NCBI taxonomy): Eukaryota > Metazoa > Mollusca > Bivalvia > Cardiida > Psammobiidae > Gari > Gari tellinella. The sequence goes on from OV277866.1 coordinate 58,660,571, forward strand.
CCCGTTCCATATTTCATTCTACTAGACATGGTACCTGTAGCAGATGATGTCGTGGTGCCCAGGAATTTACCGTCATAATCATCGTCATACTGTAGGTCAGCTCCATGGTCCCATGCCAGTCTCTGCCCCACTTCACTAGCCCCACTCTCTCTACCTTTCATTGTTGTGCTGCTTGATTCCAGAGATTTGTACTCTTCCTCTGCAGGCATGACTCTTTTCTGTGCAGGTTCATACCTTTCTCTGGCTATCAAATGCAGACTATCATTGGCCTTGGGATTTGGGACATCATGCAGACTGTCTTGAATTTCTTCCAAGTCTTTGTGAAGTCTTGTGTAGTCAATAGTGCCAGGAACATACTCTGTCTGCTTGTGTCCATCTCCCCTAGGAAAGGTTTTGGCACTCCCACCTGTGTGTCCTAGGCGATCAGTTTCTGACAATATGGCTCTAACACGTCTTGCTATTTCATCATCTGACATGTCCTCCATTCTCTGAGAGTTGGTAGAATTAGCAGTTTCCCGACTAGAGGCACTAGTATAGCTGTTATCACCACCGCTGAGGTTGCTCATTCTGTTATATGGGGATTCACTGACTGGAGATTTTTCATCCACAATATGTCTACTTCTTCTAGTATCACCATCCTCCTCTGAATATCTGCCCAGAACTCTTGCAACTTCTTCACTGTTAAGAGATCTAGCCATTTCAGAGTCTCTAGGTCTTGGAACAGGTCCTACTTCATTCCTTTCAAAACTTCTCCTTTGCTCTTGGCCCATCAGTGACTGTTCATGTATAGAATGGTCCATTCTGTCTCTCAAAGGAAACCTCTCCTCGCTGCCTGATGGTTCTGGTCGAGATAAAGCCACAGCAGCTCTGGCTGCCTGTTTGGTTTCCTCAAACAAATTAGAAACTCTTTTCATTGACACCTCACTGGGAGATCGCTCAACCTCAGAGAACTTTGGAAGGTTAGTGTTACTATGACTTGGTCTGGATCTCTCTAACTCTAGCTTAGGGATATTCAGGACTTGTCTAGTTGGAATGACCGGGTCAGGACTATCTGCTAGGAGTCTTTCCCTTTCAGCAATACTTACATACCCTGTCCTACCCACAACGTTCTGGACATCTTGTGGGGACTTCACAGGCTGAGCTCCAGAATATGGCTGCAGTTTGGCAGTAAGTCTCATGCGACTTACTGGGCTACCTGAACTTTCTCTAGTAGCCCTTGGTCCACTACTTGGTTCAGTTCTGTCAGCTGTTACTCTCTGGGCATTCTCAAACTCTATCACTTCTTTAATTCCACTACCAGCAGCTTCATTGAGTCTATCAAGTCGCTCCGACCTGTCACTGGCTCTTCCTGTAGATCTCTGACTGTTCTCAGACTGCTCACTTCTGTGACTGAGGTGGGAGCCAGCTGACTGTCTACCAGATAAGTTACTGTCTCCACTCCTCTCCAGCTCTGACCCCCCGCTCTTCCAGGACTCAACACTCTGTTTACTCTTAGCTGATTCACCAGACTGACGCCGGTTTTCAGGATCTTGTTCAAAATCTCCAGAATTTCTCTCAAAAGTGCCTTTGTCAGACTCAAATGATTCTCTCATTGCTTCATCACTTTTCTTTGACTCAATTGATTGTCTTCCTGACAGAGTTCCATCAGAGTGCACACTTCTGACCGTGTCTTGTGACTCCCTACTCTCACGCTCGTCTTCATCTCCCACCTGCTCATACCTGTCTCCTCTCATACCCAGTACATTACTTCCATCACCTAGTTCAAGAGACCTCACAACATCAGCCTCGGAAAGTCGGTCTTCCTCTACCCTTGGAGATGTCTCCTTGGCCTCTCTGTCCACCAGAAATCTCAGCATTTCAAGTCTCTGTGATGAGGAATCAGACCTGTCTGTCTGACTGCTCTCCTCATCTTTAGATATCTGCCACAGTCCATTCTGCTGTACAACTCTATGAGCACTGGTACTTGGTCCATCTCCTGGCATTGTGAGCTCCTTTTTCCTCTCTTGTGGTGCTCCAACATTTATTGTAGCTCTGGATACAAACCCTACTCTATTGTCATCACTTGTGTTAGACCTTGGTGAGCGTGGAGTTTGGTTTGTGTCTGACTCTGTAGCATAGGGATTCCAATCATTGTCAGACATTCCCGTAGACGATTCTGGGTATTTGGCAATTGATCCACCAGATGCCGCTCTTCTAGCTTCATCATCAGAGATGTCAGAGCTTTCACTGCCACCAGATTGGTGCTTGTGAGCTGGCAGGTTGCCAAGCATTAGCTCCCCTGACACTTCCATAATGGCGGAATTCACGGCTTCATCTTGCATTGATGACGTTGAGTTGGCATCATCAAAACCATACTGTCCTGTTAAATAAACACAAAAATATGAGTACATACAAAGGTAGCAGCATTATTAATTGCCACTTAATCCACTACCCCATAAACAAGCCTTTTTAGGCCTATTTATTATTCCACTGAAGAAAATGGTTCAACATAATACAGTCTTGAATAATATAGCATAAGAAATACTTTCTATATTCTTGCAGATGGTAGCTTGAAGCAGGCTGAAAGTAAAACAGAATGTGCCTTAAGGCACATTCTGCTTTACTTTCAACCTGATTTTAGTGGTCACTTCTCTTCAAAATTAGAAACAGACTATGGGGGTAAAGGGTTAATGTAATTATTTCATTATTGGTTACATTAATAAGCTAACACTTAGGAACTGTTGATTAACCTGTTACAAAATCACTCACTGGTTAATTGGACTAGTTACAGTAAAACCTCTCTATTACGACCACTAAATTGTGTTAAATATTAGGTGTATAAGACAGCTGACTGCTTAACCCATTACCCTATTTCTTGTTTTGAAAACAGATGACTACTTAAAGCAGGTTGAAAGCAAAGCAGAATGCTTTAAGCTACCATTTCTTAGAATACGAAACATATTTCAGACTGTAGATAAATATTATTGTATAAGGTGGAAATATTTTCTTCAGTGGGGGCATAAATCAAAAGCTTAAAAAGGCGTATTTATGGGTTAAAGGAAGGTGACAGTTAAACATAAATCACCTTTACAAAGCTCCTTAAGGAGATTTCTGTTTTACTGCCACCTTGCTTTAAGCTATCACCTGCCTTTTATGCAATCAATTATCCTTCTTTTTAGTGGTCGTAAAAGAGAGGTTTAACAAATTTACAGCACTTCCTTTATCAGTGATCTCTATTTGTCATTTGTTGACAATGACAGAAAAAAAAAATCTTAACCCAGTGTTCATTTATTTTGGCCAGAAAAGCAATAACTAGCTCTAGACTAAAATTTAGATAACTTGATCAATGTAATGTATGTTGTTGTATCTGTCAAACTGGTATACACCATGATGGCATGCACTGATTTAACCCATTACCCCATAAATACACCTTTTTACGCTTTTAATTTTTCCGCTACTGAAGAAAATAGTTTAGATTTATACTGTAACAATTAAGAATCATAAGAAATATTTTCTTTATTCTAGTAGATGATAGCTTAACCCATTACCCCAAAGCCTGATTCTAGTTTTGAAAAAAGGTAACCACTTAAAGCAGGTTGAAAGAAAAGCAGAATGCGCCATAAGGCACATTCTGCTTTACTTTCAGCCTGCTTTAAGCTATAATCTGCTAGAATATAGAAACATTATCTTACAATTCTTATCCATGACTGTATAAATTTAAACTGTTTTATTCAGTGGAGGAATTAATTAAAGGCGTAAAAGGCGTATTTATGGGGTAATGGGTTAAAGCAGGCTGAAAGAAAAGCCGAATGGGTATTAGGGCGCATTCTGCTTTACTTTCAACCTGATTTAAGTAGTCACCTATCTTCAATAGTAGAACTAGGACACTGAGCAACATAACAAATTATTAATGCAAAGTCTAGGTTTGCAGATTAAATTTTATCAAAAATATGCATTACCAAAAGGTAGAAAGGATGGCACACAGCTACATTTCCCAGGGCTTTTTTTCTCTCAAAAAATTGGAAAGAGGCCTAAAGTCTGTCATTTTGGGAAATTTATAAAATATCAAAAACTAAAATCTTTATTTCTGCATTGAACCGGCAACCCTATGGTGTCACTACTCATTACATGATTAGAATCATCTCCTTAAGATGATTCCAATCAGAAGTAACACCATAGGATTTTGTGCTGAAATAAGTGAGAAAATGTTGGATTTGTTCAGATTACTCTCTCTCTCTTATCTGGAGCCCTGGTTAAGGAAGAAAAGGTTAAACTTATTCTTACCATCAGTAGAGTCCTGCTGGGATGATGATATCTCCTGACTCTCACTGGCTGAGTAGGTCTATAAAAAGAAACAAAGGAAAACCTCTATGACTATCAGACAAAAATAAACACAATTAAACAATTGCCAAGTGTCTTGTTGTTATTGTCACACACTCTTAACACAGCTCAATCTAGAGCTACATTGAAATTTGTATTTTTCAGTTAATCCGTTATTCCATAGTAAGTTTCTAAGTATTGAATTTAGGTGACCACTTAAAGCAGTTTGAAAGTTAAGCTGAATGAGCCTGATGACACATTCTGCTTTACTTTCAGCCTGCTTTAACACAGCTTTCCCATAAAACACCTTTTTATGCCTCAAATTTGTTCCTCCACATAAGAAAATAGTTATAATTTTTAATTTTAGGATTGTGTACTACATGTATCAGAAAAAAATTCTTTATCCTAGCAGATGATAGCTTAAAGCAGTCTGAAAGTAAAGCAGAATGTGCCTAAGCCTTTAAGTGAATTTTGCTCTACTTTCAGCCTGCTTTAAAGTGGTCACCTGTTTTCAAAACTAGACATAGGATATGGGGTAATGAGGTTAAGCTACCAATCTGCTAGAATATATAGGAAAATATTTCTTATAAATGAAAAATATTCACGACTGTATAAATTACATGTAAAAAATTTTTAAAAATTCTTCAGTAGAGGAATAAATTGAAAGTGCTAGAACTTCTGAAGGCGCTCCTATTTAAGAAATGAACTGATATTTTTTATGTTTAGCGAAATAAACAACAGAAGATGATTGACAAATTAACCATGAATTGCTAGTGCAATTCATAGAATTTGCCAAGCATTTTCTGTTGTTTATTTCGCTTAAACGCCAAAAAAATCAGTTCATTTCTCATATTTACATTATATTGGCAGTAATTTCTAATATTAAATGAACATTTGATTAGAATGCATGTATGTACAATCCATTTTAGAGGTTGTTAACACAAATCATGTTTACACTGAACAGCCATAACTGCATAACTGAAGCTGTAATTTGCAGAGAAATGATCCATAAGCCCCTCCTCTACGAAAGATATCCACAAGTCCTGTCCCCTAGAGCAATTGCATCTATATGAATTAAACATAAATTTTTCAATGGAATTGAAAAGGGCGAATATAAATATTAAAAAAATGGGTTAAGTCTGTGCTCCAGATATTGATAAGGGGGAGTAATTTGAACAAATCCAACATTTTCTCACTTATACAGCACCAAATCATATGGTGTTACTACTTATTAGAATCGTCTCGAAGAGACGATTCTAATGAGTAGTAACACCATATGGTTTAAAGCAGAAATATAAAGATTTTAATTTTTGAAATACCCCTTATCTAAAGCCCTGTTAAGTTCAGTTACCTCTGTAGTAGTGTTTTGGTCCATGCTGCTGCTCTGGGCTGAGTACTGAGATAAACTCTGCAGGGACACACTCTGCTGGGATATAAAGGAGATTTGTGAGCTCACTGAGCTTCCCAGAGAATATTGTGACAGTCCAGAGTCCTGGGTGGAGTTTGTGCAGTCCTGGAGCTCAAAGAAGTCCTGGGACAGGTGACTCTCAGGCTTGCCTTGCTCGGGAGAATACTCCACGGGCAGCGAAAACCAAACCTGCTGAAAATATAGGGACAAGGTTTGAAACAATGTAAATGGTCTACTATCTATGTGTCAACTTAACTCATTACCCCATAGCAAGTTTCTTGTGTTGATGACATATCACTACTTAAAGCAGACTGAAAGTAAAGCAGAATGCGCCTTCATGCCAATTCTGCTTTACTTTCAGCTTGCTTTAAACTATCATCTGCTAGAATACAGAAAATATTTCTTATATTAATACATAATCATAACTGTATCAATTGAAATTATTTCCTTCAGTGGAAGAATAAATTAAAGGTGTTAAAATGCATATTTGAGGGGTAATGGGTTAAAACGGGTTCAAATGCAACCCCCCAACCCTGTTTTTGCAGTTGAATCAGAAATAAAACTGTATATACCCCAGTCCCCAACAAAATATCTTATTGTTAACCTTATTGTAATTCCTCAGCTTGACCCTTTCCCCAATTGCTTGTTTGCAATTCATAAGTCTGGTCACTGGGTGGTTTCTTTTCTTAAAGAAGGTTGAAAGTAAAGCAGAAAGCTCCTTCATGAGCTTTCTGCTTCATAATTAACCTACTTCAGATACAGGTAACATTTCTTATATACTGGTATGTAGAAGGTGAATCTACCAATCCAAAGATTCTATAAAATGTGTAGGTTGTGTACTCCATGCCCTTGTGGTTATAGTCACTGTGACTGACACTCACTAAGCTCCTCACTGCTGTGGGTTTGACTCCCAGTCAGAGCAATTCAGAGTTTTAATGTGGGGAAGCCTTCCTGAGCTGGCTGGGTAGGTGGCTGTCAGATGCTGGTGGAAAACTCCCAAGGGAATCCGCAGCGGTGACTGTAGCAGGCAAACGGTTCCAACACACATGTGGGAAGAAAGTATTGGCGTAGAGCTGGTTTGTAGTACGCTCTTGGAAGAAGTGAGTTCTTGTCCTGGAGTTGCCATGTAGATACTGATCTCAGTTCACGTCAACCAGAGCATGGTGGATCGGGTAGAGCATTGTGAGTCGAGCCTCTTGTCTGCGCTGCTGAAGGGTATCCCACCCTAGACTCCTTAACATGGCGGTCGTAGTCGCTGGTGACGAACCTCGCTGTCCTCCTCTGGACCTGTTCCAGGGTCTGTGATTGTGCTTGCAGATGGGGGTCCCAGATTGTGTTTGCATATTCCACAATGGGAAGCACTAGTGTGGTGTATCCAGCTGCCTTGACTTTAGGTGTACAGTCCTGTAAGTTTCTCTTGATGAAGCCCAAGGTCCTGTTCCGTTTTGTTGCTATGTTCTGTACATGGGTATCCCACTCCCAGGACAGATTTTTCTGTACTGTGAGTCTGTGACACCCAAGTACTTGCTGTTGTCCACAGATTCTAGTGCTGGTCCTTGTAGATGGTATATAAACTGTCTTGTCTTTGTCTTGTCTGGGTTGTGTGAAGATCATGGCACTTTGTGGCATTAAAACTCATAGATCTGCCATGTCTTTTCCCACCTCTCAAGGGCCTCAAGCAGTGATTTTTTTTACAAATTCAAAACAATGAGTCCCCAGGACTCGCTGGCCTTCAAAACTATGAGTCCCTCCCAGCTATATCTTTCATACCAAAATGGACTCACAAATTTTAAATTTATGAGCCCCACAAGATTTTAATGAGTCTAGGACTCGGGACTCGCAGGTAAAAAAATCACTGCTCAAGGTCTTTCTGTAGGGCCAGGTTGTCCTGTGATGATTGAATGTGTCTGTAGAACACACTGTCATGAGGGAAGAGTCGAACGTCTGATGATGTGCATTCTGGCATGTTGTTTATGTAGGAGAGGAATAATAGGGGGCCTAACACTGTTCCTTGCGGGACACCAGAAATGACATCGTCCTGCGTTGACTTGGCACCATCAAGAACAACCTGTTGCTTCCTGTTGTGGAGGAATGACTGTATCCAGAGAACGATGGGACCTCTAACACCGTAGTGGTTTAGCTTATGTAGAAGTCTGGAGTGTGGAACTTTGTCAGATATGTGGATATATACATGAATATAAAGCAATGTAAAGCAGATGACAATATGGAACCCTGTTTCCACATAACCACGAATGAAGAACGAACGGATCGGAAATCCAGGTGGCATTCAAAGTATGGTGCCTCCTGTTCGGCCAATCAGTGCGCCGCCCGCACACGAGACTGAAGCGCCATTTCTGAATGTGGAAATATCAGCTAAAATCGATTGATAATTTCAGTTATTCAAACGTGTTTAGTGACATTAAATATTTAAAAAATTCTGCTATCGGAATCAGTGAATACCCCTTTCTTGAACTGTGTCGTTTATATGAGTATACGCGCTGTTTTCAGCGATTAAATAAAAGAAGGAATATTACGGTCAGAAAACCGTTGTATGCAGCGAGCGGAACAAAATGGCGGATTTCTCTGTGTATATATGTCGGTGCAATTTATAGAAAGGTATTTCCTGCTGTCACTTTTTATTGAAATTTTGACACATACTTTAATAGATACTGATGCTTTTTATTTCAAAATTTGGTGAGGATTGGTTGTGTCTTTCTTGATGAGTTTAACGCGTGAAAACAACGATTTTTCGGGTTTTTTTGTGTGTGTTGTAAGGAATGCTTTAATTTGTATGGTGTGTAACGCCCATTTTATAGAACTGAATCTTATAAATGATTTTCACTTTAGAATGATTTTTTTGTAATAAGAATATATTGGTGCTTCTTATTTAAAATTTTGGTGCAGATTGAATGCATTGTTCCTAGTTTTTTCATGTTTTGAATTTAGAACTTTTTTTTTCAATTTTCGAGCATTGCAGACGTTTTGAGATCTGTTATGTGTTGTCTCAAATTAATTACAGATCATTAGATTTTGTGGTATTTCACTGAAAAATGTTTGCTTGTGATGAAAACATCCCACTCTTTTAAAAAATAACAACTTTTATGCGGCGATTATATATTTGTCACCCAAATATGATATGAAAATCATCTATTTTAATGTGTCCCACTCTTTCAAAATGACTCCTATTCTCTGTTGCATTAAGCTTGAGAATTCATTTTCATTGGTTAACTTTTACAATTCACCATAGATAGCGATAATAGCACCAATTATGTAAAGAATTACATCAAAGATTTCACATAACATGTTACAAACAAAACAATTAGCTACTTACACAAACTCATCGGCACTTATGTCACTTAACACGTTTAATTAGTTGAAATTGTCAATCGATTTTCGTTGATGCTTCCACATTCAGAAATGGCGCTTCAGTCTCCTTTGAAATTTCTCTGTTTCAAAATAATATGAAATCAAGATTTTTACACTGTTTAAAGATACAGATTTTTACTTTCTTTTTAAGACATTAAATGTTAAAATCGGGTGAAAAATGAGTATTTTATAGGACTTTTTATAACGGTAGTACGCAAAAGAATCTGTGGTCTATTGCCTGTTGGGTCATTTGTTAAATGCTCTTTAACCTGTCGTAAACAAACACTCGCTCAATACAGAACATTCATACTTTCACAAATAAAAGGTGAATATCTTCACTCTCGTTTAAGCCCTATATTTCGGAAATCAGGTGAAAAATAAAGTTTCAATGGAGTTTTAATTAACAATAGGTAACCGTCCCACGCGAGCGAGCGCGATTCAGCTGTGTTTTATAGATCAATTAACCGCGAGTCGGCGTACAGGTATCGATCAGCGAATCGACGACGGTATTATTGGGAAAATGCATAAGTAAATAGATAGTTTCCGATCCGGTCGTTCTTCATTCGTGAACTAAAGCAGACTGCACTTTAGCAATATGAAACCCTGATTACATGTTAAGAATTATAAATAATTTCTTACCAGTTATGTGAACCTTATAACTGCATGCGGTTATTGTAAGTGTTAGTAATTGTTTCCAACATTTTGGCAGTACGCGGCGAATCTATGTAAACATGTCCAATCACGAACGGGCCTGTCCCGAATAAAAACAAAGTGTTTACATGCACATGCAATGGTTAAGTCGAGGTGAACCGCTATCTAAATCGATCCCTGTTGACTATATTTTACAGATACCTTCTTGGACATTTCAAACATTTAGTGTTTTGCAAATTTATGTGGGTGTTGTTGTCAACGATGTTTAAATTTGGCAGACATCTTTGCAATATCGTACGCGCTTGCCGATCAAAAATCAATCCTCTAGATGATCCCGACTAAATTTTGTGGTAATGAATAGTTTCTTGAAAAGAAAAGATGGCTGCGTCCTTGAAGCATGTTAATCACAAAATAACCGTTTTATTCAAGTGTTTAAACAAAAGAAATCAAAAATGTTTTTCAACTACGAGAATAAAGGTAAAGCTTGGTTCCGTACTCCATTTATTCATTGTCAGATCGTTTTCTCTCCGTTAAGTCGGGCAGATTTTAAGCCGTTTCGTCCTGTAGACATTTCGAACCTGGTCGTTTCACTCGCAATTTGCTATAAATATGGGCGTGTTCGTTTATCAGTCCGGAATCTTCCGGATTGACGGAATCGAAATCGAATGGTCCGGAATTCAATTCCAGAACTGTTCTATCAATTCTGCCCGAGGAGGTGGTGTGAGCAGAATTGTGACGTATCATCATGGTTCCCGGCACAATTTACGAACGCCTCGACAGCAAAGTTGTAATAAGTAGGGAACCAGACTACCATATTTGCAAGGGTTCAATTCCGTTTTTATTTGATTTACTAATTCCATGGAATCGTTCCAAACAGTTCTGGAACTGATAATCCGGGTATTTAATGTCATACGCATACTCTCGGTCCTTCATTCGGATGGCGACGGTCTTATAGACATAGACATAGACAAATTTTATTTTACGTCGGATAGGTTTAACAAAATAACATAAGCCCTGTACGGCTTTTACTCCGACAAACATAGGTAAACGTTATAATAAACAAATAACAAATAAAACAGATTCGGAGAAAAAATTAATTCTAATTTTCGGTAAAATCACGCTTTTGCAACTTATATAAGACCTTCGTAGAATTCATAGGACCTATTCAGATAATAATGAGTGAAAAAGAATGAGATTAAAAGCCCTGCTGCACAAACTTATGTAGATTTCGGGTTTGTTGTCCCCGAGTGCGCGTGCTCGCTAAGTGTAAATAAAGGGGGTATGACGTCACACTGGAAAAGAGAATAGTATCGGGGCTCCAGATAAGGGGAGTATTTCAAATTTAAAATCCAAATTTCTGCATTAAACCCTATGGTGTCACTACTCATTTGAATTGTCTCTTCGAGACAATGCAAATGAGTGGTAACACCATAGGGTTTGGTGCTGAAATGAGTGAGAAAATGTTAGATTTGTTCAGTTTACTGCCCTCTCTGGTCTCTTCACGATTACAGTTTTACCAGATATGAATTGTGAGTGTAAAATTAAGAGACTAGACTGAACGTTGCAAAATGTTTACTACTGAGCTGATGACATCATGCTTCTATTTTAAGATATAAAATCAGATGTCTTTTTAGCTCACCTGGCACGAAGTTCCAATGTGAACTTTTAGGATTGATGTCCGTCGTCCTTAATTGGTTTGTTAACACTCAAGCGGCTACAAATCTCATTGGATCTTAATGAAACTTGGTCACAATGTTTGCCTTAATCAAACAAAGGTCAGGTTTGAATGTGGGCCAGGTCAAAAACTAGGTCACTAGATCAAATCATCAAAAACATTGTTAACACTCCAGAGGCTACAAATCTCATTTGATATTGATGAAACTTGGTCAAAATGTTTGCGTCAATTAAATCTAGGTCAAGTTTGTATGTGGGTCATGTCTGGTCAAAAACTAGGTCACTAGGTAAAATCTTTGAAAAACCTTGTTAACAAACTCGAGGCTACAAATCTCACTGAATTTTAATGAAACTTGGTCCCAATGTTTGCCTCAATGGAAACTAGGTCAAGTTTGAATGTTGGTCATGTCAGGTAAAAAAATAGGTCAATAGGTCAAATCATTGGAAAACATTGTTAACAATCTAGAGGCTACAAATCTCATTGGATCTTAATGAAACTTGGGTACAATGTTTGCCTCATTGATATCTAGGTCAAGTTTGAATGTGGGTCATGTTCGGTCAAAAACTAGGTCACTAGGTCAAATCATAGAAAAACCTTGTTAACACTCTAGAGGCTACAAATCTCATTGGATCTTAATGAAAACTGAGTCACAATGTTTGCCTCAATGAAATCTAGGTCAAGGCTGAATGTGCGTCATGTCAGGTCAAAAACTAGGTCAATAGGTCAAATCATAGAAAAACCTTGTTAACGCTCTAGAGACTACAAATCTCATTGGATCTTAATGAAATTTGGTAACAATGTTTGCGCCAATGAAAACTAGGTCTAGTTATAATGTCCGCCATGTCAGGTCATTAAATTTGGTCAATAGGTCAAATAATAGAAAAACCTTGTTAACACTCTAGAGGCTACAAATCTCATTGGATCTTGATGAAAGAAACTTGGTCACAATATTTGCGTCAATGAAATCTAGGTCAAATTTGAATGTGGATCATGTCAGGTCATCAAATTAGGTCAATAGGTCAAATCATAGAAAAACCTTGTTAACACTCTAGAGGCTACAGATCTCATTGGATCTTGATGTAACTTGGTCAAAATGTTGGCATCAATAAAATCTAGGTCAGGTTTGAATGTGGGTCATGTCTGGTAAAAAACTAGGTCACTAGGTCAAGTCTTTGAAAAACCTTGTTAACAAACTGAGGCTACAAATCTCACTGAATCTTAATGAAACTTGGTCCCAATGTTTGCCTCAATGGAAACTAGGTCAAGTTTGAATGTTGGTCATGTCAGGTCAAAAAATAGGTAAATTAGGTCAAATCATTGGAAAACCTTGTTAACACTCTAGAGGCTACAAATCTCATTGGATCTTAATGAAACTTGGTCAAAATGTTTGCCTCCATAAAATCTTGATCAAGTTTGAATGTGGGTCATGTCAGGTTAAAAACTAGGTCAATAGGTCAAATAATAGAAAAACCTTGTTAACACTCTAGAGGCTACAAATCTCATTGGATCTTGATGAAAGAAACTTGGTCACAATATTTGCGTCAATGAAATCTAGGTCAAATTTGAATGTGGATCATGTCAGATCATTAAACTAGGTCAATAGGTCAAATCATAGAAAAACCTTGTTAACACTTTAGAGGCTACAAATCTCATTGGATCTTAATGAAACTTGGTCAAAATGTTTGCCTCAATGATATCTAGGTCAAGATTGAATGTGGGTCATGTCATGTCAAAAAATAGGTCAATAGGTCAAATCATAGAAAAACCTTGTCAGGGTTAGAAATTAGCTAAAAATTACACTTGCATTTTTTTACGAGTGACTTTTGAACTTACTCGCAAAATGCAAAAACTACTCGCGAAAGTTAAACTGTCATTCTGAACGTATATGTTTTAACTTTTAACCCGACACAGAAATGTAGTAATCAAATACGATCTACCTACACTTCGTGTATTACATAGTTGTACATTTGTAGTTACAGCTGACAAGGGATAAGATCTTGATTTTCATATCTATGTGTACATACCAAAGGAGTATTTTTCTTACATTTTATAATATTGGGGAGAATGCATGCTGTATGCACTAGGCAGACCGCACACGATTTCATTACTCGAAAATTAGGTCAGGTTTAGATTGCCAATCAGTCTACGATACAAACGTTTTTTCACTGGTCGTATATTTCAGGGCTGTGTTTAATAAACAGTATGTCACAGTAGAATTAGAAGTATACTTGTACTCGTGCGGGTCTTTTAAATGGCCTCGTCTTTGGGAACAGTTTCGGTTGTTGAGTCTCAAACTCTGTGATAAGAATTGTTTACACATCGGAACTCCGAAGTAGCAAAGTGCGCGTTTCATTAGCCAATGAGAATTGGGAAAGTCTGTCATTACGTCATTCTTACAGACAAAAAAGAGGTTGAAACTGCCCGAGAAGCTATGATTGGCTTACGAAAAGTATTCGCTTGTCTTCTCGTCCATTTCCGCCACTCGAAATGCTACGGAATAAACCGAGCATAGCCTTACAGAGACGCTTGTCCGAAAAACGTACTCGCATTTTTTTGCGAGTTTGGTGAAACATAAAAGGCTCAAGGTGAGCTATTGGGATGGCCCTGTGTCCGTCGTCGTGCGTTGTCCGTCGTCGTTAACAATTGATTCAAATGACATCTCCTCCTATACCACTTGACAGATTACAACCAAACTTTACAGGAATGTTCCTTGGGTCAAGCTCTTTCAAATTTGTACAAAGAATTAAACACAATGTAGAACTCTGGTTGCCATGGCAACCAAAGTGAAAAAATAAGGAAATCTTAAAAAATCTTCTTGTCTGAAACTACAAGGGCCAGAGCTTAGCTATTTGACACAAAGAATCATCTACAGGTCTTCTATCAAGTTTGTTCAAAGTATGCCCCTGGGGTCAATACTAAGGACAAATAGCCAATATTTGCAAACAGTTTGGATCCAGATCAGACACAACATAATGCTGTATCTAATCTGGATCCAAACTATTTGCCATCATTTACCTACTTTACATTTTCTAAATTGATTTTTTGTACATTTTTCACATACAGTAGGTTTTAAGCAGACATCATTTCAGTATGATAAGGTTAAGCCAGCAGCTACTAGATGCATCTCCAGCTATTGCATACTATTTGACCTCAGTGACTGACCAACAGAACTGGTGGTGTCTGCTGAACATGTTTTCTGCTAAAGTTTAGAAATGGTTCAGTCTGCTTCATACTTAGAGAAACAGGATCTGGAAGTGATCCACTGACAGTTATGTAATTATGTCTTATCCCATATTTATACATTCATATGTTTAATATTGGTTTTGTCAGAGTTATCTGTATGTCTTGTCATTTTTTCTTGTCCAGGAGATAATTCCAGTTCAACCCATTCCCCCATAAATACTGATGTTTGTTAACCCATTACCCCATAAATATGCATTTTTACGCCTTTAATTTATTCCTCCACTGAAGAAAATAATTCCACTTTATACAGTCATGAAAATGTAAGATAAGAAATAAGTTTCTATATCCTAGTAGATGGTAGCTTAAAGCAGTTTGAAAGTAAGCAGAGTTTGCCTTAAAGAGGCTCACAACCGGATTTAGCATTAAAAATAGTAATTTGTAAATACCGTATATGTCAAATGCTTATATAAATGGGTAAGATTTAGTTTAGGATAATAAATTCTGTTAAAAAATCCATTTAAAAAAAAAAAGAAGAAGAAGCCCTGGTGGGATTTGAACCCGTGACACTCCATGCGGAGAGAAACGTGAAAAAATGAGGAAGCTCCTATACTACCTCGGCTACAAGCGCTCTCTATATCTATAGTAGCGAATTAACGTACTTCACTAGTAGCGATCGATAGTACTTTTACTACTTTATTCGTCTCGGGTTTATGTCTGAGCCCGTGTAAAGAAGCAACAACAACTATACCGTTAGCTAACGCTATAGAAAAACCATGGAAAATATCTTAAAAAACTAAGATTCAGTGCCGATTCTTGAGACTTTTTTTGGACTGATCATATTTTTTTAATGTCAGAAGCCAAATAATGCCACAAATTTGCTTTTATTTGAGTATTTTATTTTATTTTGACAAGTACACTATCCGGTTGCGAGTCCCTTTAAAGCACATTCTGCTTTACTTTGAACCTGCTTTAGGTGGCCACCTATTTTCAAAACTAGAAACAGGCTATGGGGTAATAGGTAAAATGAAATTGCATATTTGGAAAGAGCCTAATGAGAGGAAGTGCCATTTGCAAGGGCCATAACTCTGACATCATTATTTTTGGAGTTATTTCCCTTTGTGATATTTTCTTGTCCGGAAGACAACTCCAGTTCTACTGATGCTATTGTAATGAAATTTCATGTATGGAAAGAAACTGATGAGAGAATATGCCATGCACAAGGGCAGCAATATTTTGTTTTTCCCCATTGTCATATTTTATTGTCAGGAAAATAACTCCAGTTCTGCTGACGGCTAGTGAAATAAATATCATATACCGGTTATGGAAATAGCTTGATAAGAGGATGTGTCATGGATAAGGGTCATAAGCTTGGCAACAAAATTCCCCTTTGTCATGTTTTCTTGTCCGGAAGATATATAACTCCATTTATAGTTATATTAAAATGTTGTCTTGCCCAGTCAACTTAAGTACACTGTCCTCAGGTGAGCGAATTTAGGGCCATGGCCCTCTTGTTTCATGTTTGTCTCCGCATGGAGGGTCACGGGTTCGAATCCCACCAGAGCTTCTTAATTCTTTCCTTTTTTTTGAAAGGCATTTTTTAACAGAATTTATTATCCTAAACTAAATCTTAAATCACATATATTTACAAATTACTATTTTTAATGCTAAATCCGGTTGCGAGCCTCTTTAAAGTACATCCCAATGAATTGATGCATCGATGAATCGTTACACAACTAGTTACCTTCCAAGCTAATGTCTTTACAAAGGTAACATGAGATTTTGTAAGCAGATACAGTGGAGAATCTGTTATTCTTTCCCGTTTAAACGCAAACGTACGCAAACGCAAAGCACTAAAACGTAGAAAAGAACAACTTTTGGACAATTCTGATATTTCATGTTTATCTTGGTGGCAAACAGTTTGGAGCCTGATCAGACGCCGGGTTACCCGGCGTCTGATCTGGCTCCAAACTGTTTGCACTGCAAATAATAGTTTTAGCGTAAACGCGTTTATTGGGAAAGAATAACAGATTCTCCACTGTATAATAATACATTGTATTGTCGATAAGGTTTGACCTGACGGTTCATGCATATTCCGTCTTTTTCCGTAAGTTATTCGTTAGCTTCCGAAAACAACTACAGTGTATTGAGAATAGACAATTCAACGGTGACTCGAACTGGAATAGTGTTATCGGTTATAGATCAATACAGTCGGTGATGGCTCAGTGGTAAGGTCGCCGCGCTACCAAGGTAAGGGTATTGGGTTCGATCCCCGGTAGAGTTTTGTATTATTTATTGAATATGTACATGTATTTTTTTTAAAAATGCGGATAGACGCATGCAAACCATGACATTCATGCAATTGCATGTACATGTATATGAAATAGAGTACAGTGCTACTTGCCTAGGAAAAACTTGGCTAGAAAACTGGTCCAAAGAACACCACGTTATGCAAAACACTCCCAGAAAGCACTATGCGTTACTTTTGTTTTTCGTCAAGCATCAAAAGGCATCAGGCAGCAGGCCGTTTTTCAAAAAGATTGCTGACTGATTTATTTTAGTATCGTTTAAGGCATACTAAACTTTTAATTTTTTACTATTTAAAAAATATTTACAGCCCAAGTTTACAAAACAGTACCGAGAATCGAACTCATGACCCTTCCACAACGAGTCATTAACGCTATCCATTCAGCTATTGCAACACAGTGACTTTTGGTATCGGCTAAGGTATATATCAATAAAGTATCCGGAAACTCCCGATTGTACCACCGATTGTACCATCGAAAGCTGACGGAAAGTGATGACCGTCAGGTCAAACCTTATTGATAATAACATGTTTTATGTGTATGGTTGTTATGATTTTATGGTAATTTCATTTCAGAATAGAGGTTTACTATTAGGATATTCCGAGTCAAAAGGTGGGGATGTTATTCTTAGCAAGTGGACCAAACATTACGATGATATTACCGGAGGAAAGATTTCGCACAATTTAAGAATGTATGTATAGTTAAGCAACCAGTTGTTGAAGAAGCATGGAAGTTTTTTTGCATTAACCAATTACCCCTTAAATACAAATTTTTAGCTTGCCTATTCAGAGAATGTGGGAGTTTATGGAATCATCCCGGAGTCGGTGTTGGTTTTTAGCTCACCTGAGCCAAAGGCTCAATGTGAACTATTGGGATGAACCTGTGTCTGTCATCTGTCGTTGTCCGTTGCGCATTGTACTGCATCGTGTGTCCTCATTAACCCTTTCTCCCATAGAAGCGACTTTTAGCCAATTTAATTTATTCATCCACTGAAGAAAATAGCTCGAATTTGTACAGCCATGAACATGTATGATAAGAAATATTTTATTAATCCTAGCAGATGGTAGCTTAAAGCAGGCTGAAAGTAAAGCAGAATGCGCCTTAAGGCGCATTCTGCTTTACTTTCAACCTGCTTTAAGTGGTCACCCGTCTTCAAATTTAGAAAAGGGCTATGGGGTAATGGGTTAACAAATAGTTGCTTCAAATGACATCTCCTTCTGTACTGCTGGTCAGATTTCAACCAAACTTTACAGGAATGTTCTTTCAAAATTGTTCAAAGAATTAAAAACAATGTAGAACTGTGGTTGCCATGGCAACCAAAGTGAAAAAATAAGGAAATCTTAAAAAATCTTCTTGTCTGAAACTACAAGAGCCAGAGCTTAGATATTAGGCATGTAGCATCATTTTTAGCTCACCTGGCACTAGTGTTGTAGCGATGATCGATTATAATCGATCATCGATCGAAAAAAGCCATAATCGACGATAATCGATTATGATTTGCCATAATCGATTATGTTCGATTATTTATGATAAAATTATGAAGAAGCATTGTGCATATGAGACAGATTGTAGCTTATAATGCAGGTTGGATGTAATGCAGAATGCTTCTATGGGAGTGTTCTGCATTACTTCCAACCCACATTTAACAAAAAGCTGCCTTTCATGTGTTCACTACCGGGTATGTATCCTAAAAGTATGGTTAAGTAAGCTTTGACTGTAATGTTAATCTGAAAAAGTTGTGTTCTTTAATTTTGTTCTTGAAATAATTTATATAAATTGTTTTACATACTTGCACCAAATATATAAATGAAACAGTTGATTCCAAACCAAGAGCTTTTCAAACAATGTTTACCCGGATGAACTGTCGCAGCAATAGTAATTACAGGTAGTAAAAGAAGTGGTTTACAATAAGTACAAAGCAAGCTCAATTAATTTGCAAATAATAATAGGACTTTAATTTTACTGTTTTATCAAATTGCTGCTTTGTTTTTGATTTGGCTTCATATGGGTGCATTGTTTGCAAAATTATGTAGATATATAACATACAAATGCAAACATGAGTATCACATATATTCAGCTTTTCAGGGTACATATATAATAGTTTATGTTAAAACGATTATATAATCGATCATCGATCGATTATGGCTACCAATAATCGTTTATAATCGATTATGGTTTTCGGACTGATTATACAACACTACCTGGCATGTAGTGCCAAGGTGAGCTATTTTGATCGTCCTCTGTCCATCGTTCGTCCGTTTTGCCGTTCGTCCGTCCGTTCGTCGTCAACAATTTCTTTAAACGACATCTCCTCTGAAACTACATGATAGATTTTTACCAAACTTGGCCTGAATGATCCTTATATGGTCCTCTTTCAAAGTTGTTCAAATATTTCCGGTCCGTTGCATATCTAGGTCACAGGAGCTAAATATAGATTTTTCAATGAAAACTTAAAAAATCTTCTTGTCTGAAACCACAGTACCCTGAGCTTAGATATTTGGCAGAAAGAATCGTCTTCAGGTCCTCTGTCAAGATTGTTCAAATTATGTCCCTGGGGTAAAAAATGACCCCGCCCCGGGGGTCGTAAATTTACATAGAGTTATATAGTGAAATCTTTAAATATCTTTTTCTCTGAAACTAATATGGCCAGAGCTTTGATATTTGGCATGATGATTCTTCTTGAAGCCCTTAACCAATAATGTAAATATGGTTCTGGTCCTTTGCATATCTAGGTCACAGAAGCTAAAAATAGATTTTTTCAATGAAATCTTAAAAAATCTTCTTGTCTGAAACCACAGTACCCTGAGCTTAGATATTTGGCACAAAGCATCGTCTTCAGGTCCTCTATCAAGATTGTTCAAATTATATCCCTGGGGTAAAAAATGACCACGTCCCGGGGGTCGTAAATTTACATAGAGTTATATAGTGAAATCTTTAAATATCTTTTTCTCTGAAACTAATATGGCCAGAGCTTTGATATTTGGCATGAAGATTCTTCTAGAAGCCCTTAACCAATATTGTAAATATGGTTCTGGGCCGTTGCATATCTAGGTCACAGGAGCTGAAAAGTGATCACATACCAGGGGTTATGTGACCCTTGTGTTGGTTTTTCCAGGTGAGCGATATTTAGGCCCGCATGGCCCTCTTGTTAGGTCATCTATCAAGCTTGTTCAAATTATGCCCCTGAGTTCAAAATTGGCCCCACCCTGGGGGCCACAGTTTTACATAGAGTTATATAGTGAAATTTTCAAACTTCTTCTTCTCTGAAGCTAATATGGCCAGAGCTTTGATATTCTGCATGGTGTCCCTTCTAGATGTCCTTTATCTATTTTGTTCAAATGGTTCCAGTCTGTTGCATATGTAGGTCACAGGAGCTAAAAATAGATTTTTACAATGGAAACTTAAAAAAAAAGATAATTGGCACATAGCATCATCTACAGGTCCTCTATCAAGATTGTTCAAATTTAATAATGCCTCTCGGGTAAAAAATTACCCTGTCCTGGACATAAATCATTATCTTAATTTTGACGTACAGCTATTCTCAGGTGAGCGAAATATGCCCCATGGGGCTCTTGTTTGTACTTGTAATGTACAAATGTCTAGTCTGCAGAGAGTTGCACCCCTTGTTAGTATAAATATAGTGTGTAGGAACTAGAAAGCGGTATAGAAAGCGGTATAGCCTGTGCTTTAACCCTTTGAACCCTAATCCCGCATATAGGCGTGCTTTTCAAACAGTGTACATGTGAATAGTACACTTGTCCTATGCAAACAGTGAAGACCCTGATCAGAGGGCTCCGAAAGGAGCCCTCTGATCAGGTTCTTCACTGTTTGTCACAATGCCAAACATTGACAAAAACAACCCTTAAAAGTCAGAAATGGACTAGACTAAAATCGAAACTGGAATTGTTCATTTAAAGTTTTAGGGAGGAAAGAGTTAAATAACAGGTATTCAGGTGTTTCTTCAACTTGTAATTTTGATTTGCTAAAGTTTGTAAAGTTTGCTACCAAGATTGTTCAAATAATGACCCCAGGTAAAAATTTGCCTTGCCCTCGGGCTTATCAGTTTTTCATAGGAAAACCTTTAAAAGTCTTCTTCTCTGAAACTGTAAGGCCTAGTAGACCTTTTATAATTGGCATGTAGGTTTGCCTTATGGACTTCTACCAAGATTGTTCAAATCATGACCCTGGGGTCAAAAATGGTCCCGCCAGGGGCTTATCAGTTTTATTATTATTATTTATTATTATACCAGATTTATATAGCGCTCTTTTCACACAGGGGTAGTACGTTCAAAAGCGCTTCATATAAGATTACACAAAAGTACCTACAAAGCGAGAAAGGACAAATTAACTACAATTAGATCTAAAATAAACATGAATAAACATACAAAAGACAGCCCCACAAAACGGCGATCACATTACTCCCATCAATCAGCAATGAACCGACCGGCTAATGATTGCCGACTGATAGAAATAATAGTAGAGCGGCCAAAGCAGGCCGCCGAGAAATGTAATTTTACATAGACTTATGTAGGAAAACCTTTAAAAATCTTCATCTCTGTAACCGTAAGGCCCAGAACTTTTATATTTGATATCTAGCTTTACCTTATAGTCCTTTACCAAGATTGTTCAAATCATGACCTCCGGGTCAAAAATAGCCCCGCCCTGGGGCGTATCAGTTTTACATAGACTTATATAGGAAAACCTTTAAAAATCTTCATCTCTGCATTCGTAAGGCCCAGAACTTTTATATTTGGCATCTAGCTTTGCCTTATGGTCCTCTACCAAGATCATTTAAATCATGACCCCCGGCTCGAAAATGGCCCTTCTCTTGGGCTTCGTTGTCAGTTTTACATTATATAGACTTATGTAGTAAAACCTTTAAAAATCTTCTTCTCTGAAACTGTAAGGCCCAGACCTTTTATATTTGGCATCTATGTTTGCCTTATGGACTTCTACCAAGGTCTTCTACTCTAAAACTGTAACCATTGTCAGAATTCAATAATATTTTGAATGGATATTATTTAAGATTTATTAGGACTATTTATATAATTTCCATATTTTTCCTTTTTTCTCAAACAGTAATAATGACAAACGGATTCTGAGTTACTTCTTCATGCAACAGTCCACATACATGCAATGACAAACTTCATTTTGCATTGAGTATAACACAATAGTTCATCTGGTTAGCGATTTAGGGCCGCATCATCATGTGACGGTGGCTCTTGTAACTTTTTAACTTCACATTCAGTAAAATTTAAAGCTCCAATTTTTAGCTCACCTGGCACTAAGTGCCAAGGTGAGCTATTAGGATCGCTGGATGTACGTTGTCTCTCTGTCCGTCCACAATTGCTCGTTGACACTCTAGTGGCTCACAGAGCTCAAAATAAGGGGAGTAAAATCTTTATTTCTGCTTTAAATCCTATGTTGTCACTACTCATTAGAATTGTCTCTTCCAGACAATTCTAACGAGTAGTAACACCATAGGATTTGATTCCAAAATGAGTGAGAAAATGTTTGATTTGTTCAGTTTACTCCTTCTTATCTGGAGCCCTGTACTCATGCTTATTCGGAGTCCTGAAAACTTAAAAGTGAAATTTGTTTTGTAGACATTTCTAGAATAATATTCCAGGGCTCCAGATAAGAGGGAGTAAACTGGACAAATCCAACATTTTTTTCACTCCTTTAAGTACTTAAACCTATGGGTTTACTTCTCATTAAAATCGTCTCTTCGAGACGATTCTAATGAGTAGTAACACCATAGGGTTAAATGCAGAAATAAAGATTTTTGTTTTTGAAATTCTTCCCTTATCTGGAGCTCTGGGTCCAAGGTAATAAAGCTTTTGACTTGAGTCTAAACTCGTTCCCAAGCATTTGATTGGTCAGATTTGATCCTAGGCTCAAATCTGACCAATCAAATGCTTAGGAACACACTCAGACTCAACTTAAACACTTTATAACCTCGGAGCCTGATATTCTGCAGGTTCAAAAAGTTGAAAGTGGTATATAAACACAATGGTCGGGTGTTGTATGATTTGGTGCCAGACTACAGCAGTATTGTCCTGTGCTATGTCAATCTTACAGGACCTGGGTACGCTCCCCGTGAGTGTTGGGACTCTAACCTTGAATCCATCCGCACAGCAGTAGCAGGTAAGATCAACTTTTTAGCTCACCTGAACCAAAGGCTCAAGCTGAGCTATTGTGATGGCTCAGTGTCCGTCCTGCGTAAATGTGCGTCATCCGGTGTCGTTAACAATTGCTTTAAATGATTATCTTTTCCTATACCGCTTTACAGATTTCAACCAAACTTTACAGGAATGTTCCTTTTTAGCTCACCTGAGCCAAAGGCTCAAGGTGAGCTATTGTGACCGCTCACCGTCCGTAGTACGTCTGTCCGTCTGTCTGTCCGCGCCACTAAAGTGGGTTAAAGGGCCAGATAACGGTAAACATAACAAAAGAAGACAATAGAGTTCATTCCGTAACAATACACTAAGGGGCCGTGGCCCGTTATTCGAACAAAAGAAAATAACAAAAGAAAAGGCCCTCTAACCCAATTCGGTGGCACGTCCGTCTGTCCGTCTGTCCGTTCACATTTACTTCAAACGACATCTCCTCTGAACCCGCCGATTGTAGGTAGAGTTCAAACTGCTCATGATGTTCCTTGGATGCTTCTCTACAGAAGTTGTTCAAATGAAAGAGAAAAAGCAAAAACTCTGCTTGAAAAAGCAAAAAAGCAAAAAACTTTAAAAAATCTTCTTGCCCAAAACTACTAGGCCCTAAGCTTTGATATTTTTACAGTAGAATCTCCTGGTCGATCCCTCTATAGTTTGTTAAAATGAAATCCCTAGGGTCACACTTGACGCCACCCTGCGCAGTTTAAGTGCTGCTCTAGGCAGGTTTCACAGGGCAAATAGCCAATATTTGCAAACATTTTGGATCCAGATCAGATGCAACATAATCATAATGCTACATCTAATCTGGATCCAACCTATTTGCCACTCATTTACCAACTTAACATTTTCTAAATTGTTTTTTTGTACACTTTTCACATACAGTAGGTTTTAAGCAGACATCATTTCAGTCTGGTAAGGGTAAGCCCCAGAGCTCTACCCACTGAGGTCAAATATTATGCAACAGTTCGGTTGGGGAGTATCACAGAACTGGTCATGATCAGCTGAACATGTTGTCTGCTAAAGTTTAGATATGGTTCAGTCTGCTTCATACTTAGAGAAACAGGATCTGGAAGTGATCCACTGACAGTTATGTAATTATGTCTTATGCCATATTTATACATATATTTAATATTGGTTTTGTCAGAGTTATCTGTATGTCTTGTAATTTTTTTTGTCCAGGATTCAACCCTTTCCCCCCATATACTGACGTTTGTTAACCCATTACCCCATAAATGTGCATTTTTAGGCCTTTGATTTATTCCTCTACTTAAGAAAATAATTCCACTTTAAACAGTCATGAAAATGTAAGATGTGAAAGTAAAGCAAAGTGTGCATTAAGACACATTCTGCTTTACTTTCAACCTGCTTTAGGTGGCCACCTATTTTCAAAACTAGAAACATGCTATGGGGTAATGGGTAAAATGAAATTGCCTATTTGGAAAGAGCCTGATGAGAGGAAGTGCCATTTGCAAAGGCCATAACTCTGACATCATTGTTTTTTGAGTTATTTCCTTTTGTGATATTTTCTTGTCAAGAAGACAACTTCAGTTCTACTGATGCTATTGTAATGAAATTTTATGTATGGAAAGAAACTGATGAGAGAAAATGCCATGCACAAGGGCAGTAATATTTAGTTTTTCCCCTTTGTCATATTTTATTGTCAGGAAAATAATTCCAGTTCTGCTGACGCTAGTGAAATAATTATCATTTATTGGAAATGGAAATAGCTTGATAAGAGGATGTGTCATGGATAAGGGTCATAAGCTTGGCAACAAAATTCACTTTTGTCATGTTTTCTTGTCTGGAAGATAACTCCATTTATAGTTATATTAAAATGTTGTCTTGCCCAGTCAACTTAGGCACAAACTTCAATGTCCTCAGGTGAGCGAATTTAGGGCCATGGCCCTCTTGTCTATTTATTACTTCTCTCTAACAATACTGATGATTATGAGAAGGGGCACCCTTAGATGAACTATTGGGACTACCTGGCCGGTCACTTTATCCTGACACCAATGAACCAGTCGTAATGCTAACCCTAATTCCTGAGCGTCGAGGAGGGAAGCCATTACTTCCAAATTTCAAGTCTTTGGTTTGACCCAACCTGGGATTGAACCCGCACTGCAAGCAGACGCTCTACCACTGAGCTATACAGGCGGTAGGGTGAATTATTTTCTACTGTTTTTTTCTTCTACGCTTCTGTGAAAGCAGTAAATAAAATTCTGCGGATTCGGTTCCTAAGATAGATATAAAAACCAATTTACCTACACGTTCACTGTTGTTTACATGTACGTAAGTTTCACTGTTCTTCTGATATGGGCTAACACCTTATCCTACAATCGGATTTTCATGTATAGAGAAGAAGATAGAGTAGTGGTTATGCAGATCTACGATAATTTGAAATTGGACTTGAATGTGAAACAAATATGATAGATATCTGAACAAGTTTGTTTATAACACGAATTACATCAGTTATTAACACAAAAAATAATATATGGCAGATAATTCGTATACCTTTCACGACCTAACCTGGCAACACTAACAGTAGCAAACAGCTTGGACTGATAATTACCTATAGTTATACATACCCGCTTTTGTTGTATTCCTAGTACTTTGGACTTATTCGCTCAAAATTTACTTTGTCGTGGTAAATATTGGTACATCTTAAATACGATTTGTAAAGGTTTTTTCAGCGTCTCATATGAGGAAATTTGATAAAACTAAATAACAAAACAAAGTTAATAGTCTACCTTGTCAAGTGAGTATGTTGTGTAATTATTATAATGGTGTCTGAAAAGCAATAAATGTCTGAGTGAGTGCAAAGACAGATCACTTATCGCAGAAGCTTACTGAAGGATTATTAATTATTTTTACGTGATTAAATAGTATGGTAATTTTATTCTGCCAATTTTTTTTCTGCGATCCGATGATGGAACCGCATAATGGCAGAATTTTCTACCCCGCAGAAAATACCAGCTATACGTTATGCATGGATTTTGATAAAAACTTTCTTGAACTATATATATATGGCTATTAGTTTTCAAATGAATTTGATTATTGTTTAAAACAGAGAAATCAGTAATGAATTATCTGCCCTTGATAAGTCAAAAAAGCCATATTTGTTTATAAGCTCACCTGAGCCAAAGGCTCAAGGTGAGCTAATGGGATGGCCCTGTGTCCGTCGTGCGTCGTTCGTCCTCGTTTACAATTTCTTCAGATGACATCTCCTCCAATACGGCTTGACAGATTTTAACCAAACTTAAGAGAAATGCTCCTTGGGTCAAGCTCTTTCAAATTTGTTCAAAGAATGAAAAACAATGATATTCAACATGGTGAAACTTCTAGATGTCCTTTCTATCTTTTGTTCAAATGGTTCTGGTCTATTGCATATCTAGGTCACAGGGGCTAAAAACAGAAGATTTTTTCATTGAAAACTTTAAAAAAAATCGTCTTGTTTAAAAATAAGGTAGTACCCTGAGCTTACATATTCTGCACATGGCATCATCTACAGGTCCTCTATTAAGATTTATTAAATCATGTCCCCTGGCGTCAAAAATGACCCCACCCCGGACATAAATCGTTATCTCCATTTTGTCAGCAATTCTCAGGTGAGCGAAATCTGGCCCATGGGCCTCTTGTTTAAGCATTACCAAATCTTGCTTCTTATCTTGGTAGAGGGTGTTCATAACTTGAGAAGGGGAGGAGAGGCAGAGATTGATGTGGATCCAATTAGCTCTGCAGAAGGTCTGTATATATATTGTAAAACTTCTCTATCACGACCACTAAAACAAATGCTAATTGATTGTATAAAAGACAGGTGATAGCTTAAAGCAAGGTGACCGTAAAACAGAAAGCTCCAACAGGAGCTTTCAATTTTACTGTCACATTGCTTTCAACCATCATCGGTCGTAAACACTTAATATTTAACACCAGTCCGTCAGTCAGTTTGTCAAACTTCTTTTTATCCGCTCTCTAAATTGAGTAATTTTTGGCTCGGATGAGCCTATATCGAATGCTAAAGGATAAAATGGGTGCAAGTCTAGCTCCCCCTACAAACAAATCCTGTTATACAGGGTTTACATATGATATCTAATAGGGCTGCAACGGTTCAGGTACTTCACGGTTCGGTTCGGGTTCGAGTAGACCCCTTCGGTTTTCGGTTATTTCGGTTCGGGTATTAGGATAAGAACTTGATAAAATCAACCAGAAAAAAAATCTCATTTACTGGCACATATCTATGCAGACAATAGATCAAGATCTAAACACTTTTTCGAAAACGCTATCACTGTCATCTATAATTTTATCATATGTACGAGAAAGATGTGCATTTCTTTCCACCATTTTAGGACAGATTGTAGCGAATTTAAGGCGTGGTTCGTCCCGACCTGTTTTTCATTGAAGTTTCGTAACTAAGCTTTGTCATTCTGGCTGGTCTTCCTTAAATGCCTCATCAGCCTTCTATTTATAAGCGCTAAAAGAACTACCTAGCTCCAATTATATTATTATTTAACTGAAAAAGTCATTAATATTTCAGTTTAATTATTTACATCGCCATTCGCAATTTGCGGTCGCTAAGTAATAGACTGGTTACCCTTTTTCTGATTCGACTTTGGTACCTTTGAAGCCGGGCTATCAATCGTGCGCATTGCGTTAAGTGCTGGATTTCCCGGAATTATAAATAGCCGATATGAAAAGAATGAGACGGATATTTAAATTACTGCAAGAAGAAAAGGTTAGAACTGTGATTTAACCTTACATTTTGGAACGTCTGACCATCAAATATATACACGCAGACTGCACGCTGATTGGTTAATTAGCGGTCTAGTGTAATTTACCATACATCGGCGCACCGAACCGAAAATTTGCGGTGCCGACCCGAAACTCGAACCGAGACAAACGAACCGAAAATAACCGACCATTCGGTGAACCGTTGCAGTCCTAATATCTAACAGAGCTTCAGTTGCTGGGCACGTCACTATCAGACAAACCGTGTAGCAGCACTGAGTTAAACTCATGATCCTTAGTCTGTACCTGTGGTGATTTAAACACCGTATTTACTCCCTTGTACTAAACATTCACCTAGTAGTCATAGCAGACGATGCATTATAAGACATGCAAATTACAAAATTCTTTAGGGTCTTTAAGCGCTGCAGGTTACTGCTTAATGCATGGAAATGGTAATGCAGAAACTCCATAATTAGCTTTCTGCATTACTTTGTTCTACATTAATTTAAACTGAAAGTCTGAGCCTGCATACAGTTCTTTGATTATCTTATCTTCACCAAACTTGCTGAAAATGTGTATTGTTATAAAATCTAGGCCAAGTTGGATAAATACCCAAGTCGCCTAAGGCATGCTGTAGTTATTGCCATTGAATTATTAAAAAATGGCTGTTTCAGTCTTGATGGCTGTCTAACACACACAGTTTTTGTGTCACCTGCTGTAGGCAGAGGTGACACTTAGGGATCACTTTTCCAGAGTCTATCTGTCTGTCCCCTCTAACATTTTGGGTATATGGGACACATAACACAGAACAAAAGAAAACAATAGAGCTGTTCATTCCCTTTTTGGCTCACCTGAGCCTTCGGCTCAGGGTGAGCTATTGTGATCCCATTCCGTCCGTCGTCTGTCGTCCGTCCACATTTTCAAACAACATCTCCTCTGAAACCACTGACCCGATTTCAACCAAACTTTATCAGAAGCATCAGTGACAACGGGGAACGAAATCTTGTTCAAAATCTTTAAAAATCTTCTTCTCAGAAACCAAAAGGCCCAGACCTTTGATATTTGGTATGAATTATAACCTTATGATCTTCTAACAAGATTGTTCAAATTTTGACCCTGGGGTCAAAAATGGCCCCGCTCTTGGGCTTATCAGTTTTTCATAGGAAAACCTTTAAAAATCTTCTCCTCAGAAACTGTATGGCCTAGATCATTATTATTTGACATGTAGCTTTGCCATATGGTCCTCTACCAACATTGTTCAAATTATGACCCCCGGGTCAAAGTTGGCCCTGCCCCGGGGCTTATCAGTTTTACATAGACTTACAGTACAAGTCTCGCAATGTTTAAAGAATCCGCGGTCCGTCGCAATTTAAGCGACCGCGGACGGGCGTGATTGTCCGTCATAATAGTGAGGTATTCCGCAGTCCATCGCGGATAGTGATGGGTCCGTGATGGTGTCTCACCGGGGTTCTCACCGCCGGGCGCGATCGTTATCACCGCGGATCGTGGTGATATCGTCACGGACCGCGGTGCACCACTGCGGATCGCGCTGGTCCTTACCTGGATTGATATTTTGTTTCCTTGGTTAATTTCCCCAGCCTATTTGCCCCTATATTGCGCACAATAAAATATGTTCAATATATGAAATAAATCATTCGAAAAAAGTTCATTGTGGCTTATTTCCAACCGAAACCGTTCTGCATTCGACAAGCATCTATTTGTTTGGCGTGTTTGATTTATGTTTACAGAACCTGATTGTGAATTGTCTGGTTCTGTTCGAAAAAATACACAATGTGCGATATTCGAGTCTATTTTCTACTTAAGTGTTGCCAAAGTTTTATTTCTGATAAAGAAGCACGGTACAACCGATTATCCAACAGCAAAAACAGCCTTTATGATGTTTCAACTTTGCATACGCGTATTCTTTGTTAGTGCATTCATGCCATTTTGGCTCTGTATATAGTAAAGTTCCACTTTTAACCCTTTCATGATCAAATTATTCGGGAGAATTTTACCCCTTCATCGCTTTATTGTCGTCTGCTTCAATGTTGTTTTTTTCTGCAATACACGTTTCAAAGATATATTTAATGTTGTATGACTTAATAAATGTCGATACGACAGTCAAACTGTTTGGGTCCTAATTGCGTCTGATCAGACCCCAACTAGTTACAAACGCGCTTTAAAGCGTCATTGAGAGTGAAAGGGTTATAAGTAAATCGATGTTACGGTTTCAATTTCACAACAGTCTAAATATTAGTACAGAACCTTATTAAATTAAATTGATAATCGGAAGCAAATTGCCATCGAATTGCCATCGAATCGGGCGCTTCAAAAAACAAATCCTACGTTTGAATATTTTTACGTGAATTTTCAAAAGCGGTTTTGACAAATATTGAATCGAAAAAAATAACGAAGTCATTATTGCGAACATTTGTGAGATACACCATTCAAGAAAACTTACCCGAGGGTAAAGTTACTATTTTGAATCGCAAGCGAATTGCCATCGAATTGGAAGCGAATTGCCATCGAATTGCAAGCGAATCGCAAAAATTGTTAATTTAATAAGATTCAGTACTGTATCATAAATTCCCAAAATCTATGAGTCCGCATTAGTCTTCTATGATTCCTGTATAGATTTAGCCTACATAATTATCTGACTGGCAGACGAAATAACTTTGAGAGTTTATTATGTCATAATGGGAATTATTTATAATGGAAGTGAAAGGATTAAAGAATAATTATCATTTATTCTAAACTCAAAATACGTCACTCTAACGCAAACATTCTTTCTTTTTAAACGGATATTTCTTAATTGAAATGCCCACTAGTCTTAAATACCAGACGCTTCAAATAAAAGCAGTATAAAGACAATACTGAATCTTAAAATGTATTTTCTAAACACTGCATGTAATCGAATTATACTGTGGAGAAAATGTTATTCTTTCCCAATAAACGCGTTTACGCTAAAACAAGTATTTCCATTGCAAACAAATTGGAGCCAGATTAGACGCCGGGTTACCCGGCGTCTGATTAGGCTACAAACTGTTTGTCACTCAGATAAAAATATGTAGACATATTTATAACAAAGTTGTCAATACATGTATATGCATTCAAGTGTTAAATGCTTTCGCGTTTCGTTTGCGTTTAAACGGGAAAGTATAAACGTTTTCTCCATTGTAAATTTAACAGATTTTGGCTGTTTACAAACTTACTAAAAAGCTCGGAACATCGAATCCTGTTACCATACAAAAACCCGGACTAGAGAGATTCTTAAGCAGTTTATTGGTGGCAGGGTTTACAAACAACATTTTAAACAGTTTTATTGAATGGCGTTTTAAAAATGTGGCACCTAAATGCAGGATAGCTTTAAGACAGGTAGCAGCTAATTGCAGATGAGCAGTAATTTAGAAAGCTCTGTTGTACTGTTGCGATCAACCATCTGCCTTATGACTATTTAAGCCTGTTATTGCATCCTTTGTAAGCAAATAGAATAAATATATTTCGGACGGAAAATTTGTATAGATGTAGATTTAGACGGTTACACACATGAGAAACTGAAGCTTCCTGCCTTACTTTTCACCTTGCTGTCAGCAGTAGCCTGTCCTAAACACCTAATAATTAACACAGTTTTAGTTGTCGTAATAATGAGCTTTTACCGTTACGTACACGTACATGTATGATACAAGAGTACATGAAAATAGAGACGTGATTTTACAATTGTCTATATCCTGTATTATACGCAGATAGCCCCCGCAGAGCTATTCAAAAAGTGTCCTCTTACGTCTGATACCGGACACTTTTTTCTGTTACCGGACAGTTTTACTTTCTGTTATTGTATACTTTTTACGGGCGTGGTGCACGTGGTGAGCATGCGGTCACCGGTTTAACTCTTGCACTGCCCGGGAATTGACGAGGTAAACCTTGTTATGCTACAGTGGAGAAAACGTAATATTTTCCAGTTTAAACGCAAACGAAACGCAAAACACAAAATGTAGAAAATAATAACTTTTTTTTACATTTTCCATCATCTATTTTCATCTAAGTGGCAAACAGTTTGGATCCTGATCTGACTCCATAATGTTTGCAATGGAAAATAAAGTTTAAGCGTCAACGTGTCTATATGGGGAAGAATAACGTTTCCACTGTGAGTACCGCTTGTCTAACACTTGGAAACAGTTCAGATCCATAGAAGACGCCATGTAACGCGGCATGTAATCTGGATCAAAATGTTTTGCACTGGTTTTCATTTTTAATTCAATTTGAAAAGCATGAGAAAGATTTTGAGATTCTCCGCAAATGATAAGTTTGAAGCAGACGGCAATTCAGCATGATAAGGGATAACGAACTTTTGCAAATAGTTAGGATCAATATCAAACACACAGTAACTCAGCGTTTGAACAGGATTCAAACTGATAGACACTTGATTCGTGCAATCAAATCCCGAAACTTTGCGTTGGAAAATAAGTGCAGACAGCAATTTCAAAGCAGACGACAATATGGCAGTGCAAGAGTAAACAACGCTATTTAATATTGTGCCTGTTAAGGAGAAAAATATCTGGTCCTTGGTTTGATGATATATGCTGTTTGGTTTTACATTGTATAAGTGTATGATACAGTTTAACAGGAAACTCGAGGAGTGACTATAAATTGTGTTACTCTGCATTAAGCAGTCAATCGCCTTTTTGCGATAATACAGTAACACTAATTCAGTGTACTGTTGCACAAATGTATAATTGTTCCAAACATAATTAAGTATATTTTTACAACAAATAAAATGTAAGGAAAGGGTAGAGAGAAAGAGAAAACTGTTTTAGAAGCAAATTCAAAAAGCCTCATAAATGTAGGTAACTTAGACATTCGCTGCATACGTCTCATAAAAATGAGCCGATGGTGACCGGCGCTTGTAGGGGGAATGGAATGCTGCGTCACAGGGCGCTACTCTTTCAAAGTCAACCCTTAGCCTGCCGAGTGCAACTTCTTTTAATATTTGCAAACAGTTCGGATCCTAAAGAAAACAAGTAACTTCTACGTTGGGTCAAATTTAATTCCCAGACATTTAGAAGCGGGTGATAATAACAATGAGGGCTAAAGTAAAGTGTTTGATCATGCATTAAATCAACGCTTTGGGAGTTCTACACCGGAAACAACCCTGGCGTTTTAGCGCTGGGGGTAAGATCACAAAACCCGACAATCAAAAATGAAAGTGCAGCCTTCCATCAACAAGCTGTTACAGCTCATTGGCTCAGTGTCTTGGAAAAATAAGCATTGTTGAAAACGACGGATTTTGCAGACAACACATACCACAACAAACAGAAGGCTTTAACCTTTATCATAGCTTGATTACTGTTGCAAATAGTTTGTTGATTTCTAATATATCTATATATAAGGGAAATTTGAAATTAGTAATCATTCAAATCTATGATAAGCGGCCAGCTGTCACCAGGCTTTCTGCATTTTTTGTGATCTGCATTAAGTTACCAGTTATGCAGACGGATGGCAACTCGTCATTTCCTAACATCCATGGGAAAATGTCAAATCGTCTGGACAGCAAGTAAATTATCTTGTGTCTCGTCATTAACTTACAGTGTGCCTTTAAACATTACACTTGTCGTATGCTAACAGTGCAGACCAAGATCAACGAGTTTCTATTAGAATTCGCTGTTCAGGGTCTGCATCCTTTATGGATACGATCACATATCATAATTGCTTAACACATTCAATTCTATCGACGAGCAAACACGTCATTTACTAACAGTGTAACCTCTGAAAAGTACACTTGTCGTTTACTAATAGTTAAGACGCAGATCAAAGTGTCCCTTAACCCTTTGAACCCTAGTCCCGCATATAGGCGTCCTTTTCAAACAGTATACATGTGAAAAGTGCACTTGTCCTATGCAAACAGTGAACACCCAGATCAGAGGGCTCCTTACGGAGCCCTCTGATCTGGGTCTTCACTGTTTGTCATAATGCAAAACAGTGACAAAAACAACCCTTAAAAGTCAGAAATGGACTAGACTAAAATGGAAACTGGGATTGTCCATTTGAAGTTTTAGGGAGGAAAGAGTTAAGGAGTCATCTGATCAGGATCAGAACCTTTTAAAACATTCAACCCTATCGACGAGTATACTCGTCATTAACTAACAACTGCTGGCACAAAAGCGCCGGTGATACAACAGGAATTTGAAAATTGATTTATTACACATAAACAAACCTTTATACATGTTACTATGACGACCCAGATCAGTGTGCTCCTAGAGCTCTCTGATCAGTATCTGCACCGTTTAAGGATACGATCACACATCGTAATTGCTTAAAACACATTCTTGTAACCTATGAAAAGTATGTAGATGTGGATCCAGATCAGATGGTTCCTCGATTCCTCTCATCTGGATCTATACCGTTTAAGGATACGATCATATGTCGTAATTACGTCAAACACTCAATCCTATTGACGAGTATACTCGTCACTTACTAACAGTGTACCTATGACAAGTGAACTTGTCATATGCTAAAACAGCAAACATGTCAACCCAGATCAGAGGGCTCCTTGTACATCTGATCAGGATCTGCACCGTCTAAGGTAGAGATGATGGTCTAATAAAGAAAACGGATTTTTAATTAATGACACCCCACCCATATTTCATAGCTCAGGGATGAAAGTGATACGTTTCACCATAATATATGCCATTTTTGATGACTTTGTTTTAATATTTTTACGATTTTATAAGACCAATTAAAAAATCAAAAGCGCTTTTAAAGCCGCCTTAACTTGTAACGTGTTTAAATTTGCCCAAAATACACTTCATTAACATTTCAGAAATTCTATGGATTTTCAAAATAGTTGTTGTTGTTGCTAAGGTTTAACGTCCCGCCTAAGTGCTAAAGATACAAAATACCCCTGCAAACTTTTGTTATGTAACATCACAGTTTTTATCAAATTAACTGATTGGTGTGTCAATTAGACTGTCGTGACCTCCCAGTTTCCAACCAAAACCTTATTTTTCGACCAGTGTATCGTAATTGATTTCTTTAAACTCCGCCCCCAAATTTAAAAGCCAATCATAAACAAGAACGAGTTTAACACTGTATGCCATAAATCCAATTGATAGCTTCGGAATAAACTGCTTAATCTAGTCACGTGATCCATGCAACCGAGGCGCCCAAGGGGAAATATGGCAGATGACGAGTGACAGAGACCGCAATATCACTATTAAGTACTCACACAATTAATTTGATTGATTTTTTATCGGTTCAGATGTAAAATCTATCGCTACACGTATTATGTACATTGTAACCGATCATCTCAAAACCAGATACTACAATGTCATCAACATTATAGTTATTACGAATGAAATAAACGAAAAGTTGTTTAATAATTCAAGTGAATTCCTATCATACACTGAGTTACAATCGCAAGGTATGTAATATACTGTTAATTACTATAACTATAAAATAATATTTTCATTATATGTATATGAATACAGAAGACTGTTTACCCTATTCATTGAGTATGATAATCTAGTTTTAGAATGTACTTTGCAAAAGAACACAACCAGTGATAATTTTACCTGTGCATCCTGAGTCCTATACTCATTAAATTTGCCAGGGACTCATTATTAAAAAATTGCGAGTCCCATGGACCCATAGCTTTTCTGGCCTTTATTAACCTATTACTCATAAGCAGATACATGTAGTAGCTTAAAGCAGTTTGATAGTAAAGCAGAATGTGCCTTAAGGCACATTCTGCTTTACTTTCAACCTGCTTTAAGTGGTCACCTGTCTTCAAAACTAGAAATAAATGATGAGATATTGTGTTAATTTTTCGTGTTAATTTTTCACCTAAAGGACTCAATAATTGTCTAAAGGACTCATTGTTTTACAGAATGTGCATCCCGAGGACTCATTCATCTGATTTCTAAAATGATCACTGCACAACAACATCTGTTTTTCTTTTTTAAAATAAATGAAACCTAAACAGGAGTGTTAAAACGTTTGGACCCTGATCAGACACCAAATTTCTCAGCGGCTGACTTGAGGTTTGCACAGCTAAACACGTCCAATCGCTCTTAGCATTATGAGGGTTAACATATGTGCATTATAAACCAGTTACTGTACAAAATTCGTATTTCATAATAACATATAAATCCTATTAGATATGACAAAATATTTTCACATATGGATTGAAGATAACCGTAGACATGGCAATTGCACAGTAACAGCATCGCATATCCGATATGGTGTTTAAAGACACTAGCCATCAGAGTTGTAGGTTTGCTATTCGTTTGCATAGATCAAGTGTACTCTTCATAGGTACACTGTATGTAAATGTCGATTTTACTCGTTACAATGGTTGTATGTGTTAACTTTTATGCTGTCTGCAAATAAAAATAAAAATGAAAATAATAATCCCTTGTAATCAAGGTGTAACTGTCAATAAATTACTAATATGAAGATTCTTTTTAAATATCGTATCTTTTTTTTCTTGAAATTTGAATTTTCTTAATCGCTTACTCTTTTTTCACGTTTCACTCCCCCTCCCCCCCCCCCCCCCCCCTCCCATTTACCTTTCTTGTTGTTATCGCTGTATCTAATTAGGAGCAAGCGCTCCAGATATCAAACCACATTACCACTGTTTTACAATTGAAAACTTTCAACCTATTTACATGAAATTATTGACCTGTATTTGTTCACATG
Organism: Gari tellinella; assembly: GCA_922989275.2. Classification (NCBI taxonomy): domain Eukaryota; kingdom Metazoa; phylum Mollusca; class Bivalvia; order Cardiida; family Psammobiidae; genus Gari; species Gari tellinella. Next base: position 58,697,042 of record OV277866.1, read on the forward strand.
TTTTTATAAATTTTTTGTGATTTGTGAGAAAAAAAAAAATGTTTTGTTCTGTTCTGTTTAAATGTCTTTACGTAGTTGATTGCCATATTATATGCAATTTCATAAAAAGGCTAAATAGGGTTTAATTCTGTTTTAGAAAAGAGACGGAAAAGTACGCTCGGCCGTGTAAAATGTAGTTAACACATACATTTTATTTAATCATGTGACCGTTTGCTCTAAAACATTCTGGGAAGTAAGTATTCTTTAGTTATACGCTCTAACAGCATATAATTATTTCCACGTGAAAACACCTGTCTGACTGACTCTCTGTTGCTGTCTGTCTACATGTATCTGTCTTTCTGACTGTCTGTATGTTTTTCTTTATTCCTTCTCTAAGTCTGTCTGTCTATATGTCTCCCCCTATCTCTATCTCTCACTCATTCTCTCTCTCTCTCTCTCTCTCTCTTTTGTTTGCATACATGTAACACTGCCTTCTATAACCATCTACTTTCCCCAGAAAAAATGCAAGCTCATGTTTGACAGAGTTGAACGATCAAAAGTTATAACTAGCAGTATAGATTTTGAAACAAAATAAATCGTGTAGATGTGTTTGATCCTTATACCATTATTTAATATACAATAAAACCTCTCTATTACGAACACTGAAAAGAAGGCTAATTGACTGCATAAAAGACAGATGATAGGTTAAAGCAAGGTAAACGTAAAGTAGAAAGCTCCTGCCGGGACTTATTTACGTTCACATTTTTTAAGCATTCACGTGCTTTTAAATACGTGTGCTCGAAGAAGCGCCATTTGAAATTGACAAATGCAAATTTCATTTTAACTGCAAATTTGAGATTATAACACTTCTACAATTTAATTATTTTAAATGATTTAAAGTAGATATCATACTTAGCTAATAAACAACGATAAGCATGGACAAGCAATTATATTTTGTTCGGTAGATCTAATAAAAATGCGCGGGTAGCTAAACGTGTAAAATAAAAAAGAACCTAGGTAGCGAACTGACAGATGTGAATGCAACAGGGTTGCGTAACTTCCCAGCAACCGCTTTAAGCAGTCGCCTGCCTTAAGCACCTGCTAACTAAAACAATTAAGTTGACGTCACAGAGAAGTTTTACCGTATTATTAGTTTCTCGTCTTCGAAGAAGACACACGTTTACGGGATTGAAAAAAAATAATGGTTTTCCCCGAGTTTTATACCCCCCCCTTCCCGTATGATTTTCAATAAACTTAGACTGTGAGTTAAAACACAATATACGTAGACTTTTTTTTTTTATCCTTTATCGTTTTTTATTTTGGCAACCTGCGCACATGCCTTATAAGCCCTGCAGCGTATTTATCCAGATCCAGACCTGACTATAGACTTTAGTTTAACATAAAGAACCTGTTTCAGTTTCGGGTTTTAAGAGTAGGCTATTTACATGTATATTATATTTCATTATGATTTCGAAATATGACTGTATTCCAAAAAGGTTTCTACAGTTAAAATGCACATGTGTATGAACAAGTAAGCTGTTGCATATCTTTTCTTGATAATTTTCACCTAAAGCGATTCAGCGACTCCAACTCATACAGGTAGCGTCCACGATGATGCCATCGCAATCAGCTATGACTCCGCCGCGGAAATATCCCGTAGGGTAAATTACTGTCCGCGGTGGACACAAATTTTGTCCACGATGGTCCAAAAAAATTGTCCGTGCTGGAAACCCGCGAACATTCAAAAGTGTCCGTGCTGGGAGCGCGGACTTTTTAAACATTGCGAGACTTGTACTGTATATAGGAAAACCTTTAAAAATCTTCTTCTCTGAAACTGTAAGGCCCAGATCTTTAATATTTGACATATAGCTTTGCCTTGTGGTCCTCTACGAAGATTGTTCAAATTATGACCCCCGTGTAACAGGCCATTTCTTCCCCAGGCCATTTCTTCCCCCCCCCCCTCCCCCCCTCCCCCCTAGGCCATTTCTTCCCCAGGGAAGAAACAGCCCAGCCAGTCAGTTTCTTCCCCGGGGCCTGGGCCGTTTCTTCCCCCCCACCAAATTTCTTTTTTCAGAAAGGCCTGTGCCATTTCATCAACCCTGTGTGTCAGTTAGGTTAGCAAGGGGGAAAGGAATGGCCTGGGCCATTTCTTCCCCCCTGTGTCTCAGTTAAGTAAGTAAGGGGGGAAGGAATGGCCTGGGCCGTTTCTTCTCCCCTGTGTGTCATATAAGTAAGTGAGGGGGGGGGAAGGAATGGCCTGGGCCATTTCTTCCCCCCTATGTCTCAGTAAAGTAAGTAAGGGGGGAAGGAATGGCCTGGGCCGTTTCTTCTCTCCTGTGTGTCATATAAGTAGGTGAGGGGGGAAGGAATGGCCAGGGCCATTTCTTCCCCCCTATGTCTCATTAAAGTTAGTAAGGGGGGGGGAAGGAATGGCCTGGGCCGTTTTTTCTCCCCTGTGTCTCAGTAAAGTATGTAAGGGGGGGGAAGGAATGGCCTGGGCCGTTTCTTCTCCCCTGTGTCTCAGTAAAGTAAGTATGGGGGGGGAAGGCATGGCCTGGGCCGTTTCTTCTCCCTTGTGTGCCATATAAGTAAGTGAGGGGGGAAGAAATGGCCTGGGCCATTTCTTCCCCCCTATGTCTCAATAAAGTTAGTAAGGGGGGGAAGGAATGGCCTGGGCCGTTTCTTCTCCCATGTGTGCCATATAAGTAGGTGAGGGGGGAAGGAATGGCCTGGGCCATTTCTTCCCCCCTTTGTCTCAATAAAGTTAGTAAGGGGGGGAAGGAATGGCCTGGGCCGTTTCTTCTCCCCTGTGTCTCAGTTAAGTAAGTAAGGGGGGAAGGAATGGCCTGGGCCGTTTCTTCTCCCCTGTGTGCCATATAAGTAAGTGAGGGGGGGAAGGAATGGCCTGGGCCATTTCTTCCCCCCTATGTATCAATAAAGTTAGTAAGGGGGGATGGAATGGCCTGGGCCGTTTCTTCTCCCCTGTGTGCCATATAAGTAGGTGAGGAGGGAAGGAATGGCCTGGGCCATTTCTTCCCCCCTATGTCTCAATAACGTTAGTAATGGGGGGGGGAAGGAATGGCCTGGGCCGTTTCTTCTCCCCTGTGTCTCAGTTAAGTAAGTAAGGGGGGAAGGAATGGCCTGGGCCTTTTCTTCTCCCCTGTGTGTCATATAAGTAAGTGAGGGGGGAAGGAATGGCCTGGGCCATTTCTTCCCCCCTATGTCTCAATAAAGTTAGTTAGGGGGGGAAGGAATGGCCTGGGCCGTTTCTTCTCCCCTACGTCCCAGTAAAGTAAGTAAGGGGGGAAGGAATGGCCTGGGCTGTTTCTTCTCCCCTGTGTCTCAGTAAAGTAAGGGGGGGAAGGAATGGCCTGGGCCGTTTCTTCTTCCCTGTGTGCCATATAAGTAAGTGAGGGGGGAAGGAATTAGCCAGGGCCACTTCTTCCCCCCTATGTCTCAATAAAGTTAGTAAGGGGGGGAAGGAGTGGCCTGGGCCGTTTCTTCTCCCCTGTGTGCCATATAAGTAGGTGAGGGGGGAAGGAATGGCCTGGGCCATTTCTTCTCCCCTTACTAACTTAACTGAGACACAGGGGGGGAAGAAATGGCCCAGGCCATTGCTTCCCCCCCTCACTTACTTATATGACTCACAGGGGAGAAGAAACGGCCCAGGCCATTCCTTCCCCCCTTACTAACTTAACTGAGACACAGGGGGGAAGAAATGGCCCAGGCCATTCCTTCTCCCCTTATTAACTTAACTGAGACACAGGGGGGAAGGAATGGACCAGGCCATTGCTTCCCCCCCTCACTTACTTATATGACTCACAGGGGAGAAGAAACGGCCCAGGCCATTCCTTCCCCCCTTACTAACTTAACTGAGACACAGGGGGGAAGAAATGGCCAAGGCCATTCCTTCCCCCCCTTACTAACTTTATTGAGACATAGGGGGGAAGAAATGGCCCAGGCCATTCCTTCCCCCCCCCCCCTCACTTACTTATATGACACACAGGGGAGAAGAAACGGCCCAGGCCATTTCTTCCCCCCTTATTAACTTAACTGAGACACAGGGGGGAAGAAATGGCCCAGGCCATTCCTTCTCCACTTACTAACTTAACTGAGACACAGGGGGGAAGAAATGGCCCAGGCCATTGCTCCCCCCCCCCTCACTTACTTATATGACACACAGGGGAGAACAAATGGCCCAGGCCATTCCTTCTCCCCTTACTAACTTAACTGAGACACAGGGGGGAAGAAATGGCCCAGGCCATTGCTCCCCCCCCCCCCTCACTTACTTATATGACACACAGGGGAGAAGAAATGGCCCAGGCCATTCCTTCTCCCCTTACTAACTTAACTGAGACACAGGGGGGATGAAATGGCCCAGGCCATTCCTTCTCCCCTTACTAACTTAACTGAGACACAGGGTGAAGAAATGGGGGGGGGGAAGAAATGGCCCAGGCCATTCCTTCCCCACCTCACTCACTTATATGACACACAGGGGAGAAGGAACAGCCCAGGCCATTCCTTCCCCCCTTACTAACTTAACTGAGACACAGGGGGGATGAAATGGCCCAGGCCATTCCTTCTCCCCTTACTAACTTAACTGAGACACAGGGGGGAAGAAATGGGGGGGGGGGGGGGGAGAAATGGCCCAGGCCAATTCCTTCTCCCCTTACTTACTTAACTGAGACACAGGGGGGAAGAAATGGCCCAGGCCATTCCTTCCCCACCTCACTCACTTATATGACACACAGAGGAGAAGGAACAGCCCAGGCCATTCCTTCCCCCCTTACTAACTTAACTGAGACACAGGGGGGAAGAAATGGCCCAGGCCATTCCTTCTCCCCTTACTAACTTAACTGAGACACAGGGGGGAAGAAATGGCCCAGGCCATTCCTTCCCCCCCTCACTTACTTATATGACACACAGGGGAGAAGAAACAGCCCAGGCCATTCCTCCCCCCTCACCTACTTATATGACACACAGGGGAGAAGTAACGGCCCAGGCCATTCCTTCCCCCCCTTACTAACTTTATTGAGACAAAGGGGGGAAGAAATGGCCCAGGCCATTCCTTCCCCCCCCTCACTTACTTATATGACACACAGGGGAGAAGAAACGGCCCAGGCCATTCCTTCCCCCCTTATTAACTTAACTGAGACACAGGGGGGGGGGGGGGGAAGAAATGGCCCAGGCCATTCCTTCTCCACTTACTAACTTAACTGAGACACAGGGGGGAAGAAATGGGGGGGGGGTGAAATGGCACAGGCCATTCCTTCTCCCCTTACTTACTTAACTGAGACACAGGGGGGAAGAAATGGCCCAGGCCATTCCTTCCCCACCTCACTCACTTATATGACACACAGGGGAGAAGGAACAGCCCAGGCCATTCCTTCCCCCCTTACTAACTTAACTGAGACACAGGGGGGAAGAAATGGCCCAGGCCATTCCTTCTCCCCTTACTAACTTAATTGAGACACAGGGGGGAAGAAATGGCCCAGGCCATTCCTTCCCCCCCCCTCACTTACTTATATGACACACAGGGGAGAAGAAACAGCCCAGGCCATTCCTCCCCCCTCACCTACTTATATGACACACAGGGGAGAAGTAACGACCCAGGCCATTCCTTCCCCCCCTTACTAACTTTATTGAGACATAGGGGGGAAGAAATGGCCCAGGCCATCCCTCCCCCCCCCCCTCACTTACTTATATGACACACAGGGGAGAAGAAACGGCCCAGGCCATTCCTTCCCCCCTTATTAACTTAACTGAGACACAGGGGGGAGGAAATGGCCCAGGCCATTCCTTCTCCACTTACTAACTTAACTGAGACACAGGGGGGAAGAAATGGCGCAGGCCATTCCTTCCCACCCCTCACTTACTTATATGACACACAGGGGAGAAGAAACGGCCCAGGCAATTCCTCCCCCCCCTTACTTACTTAACTAAGACATAGGGGGAAGAAATGGCCTACGCCATTCTTTCCCCCTTACTTACTTATATGACACACAGGGGAGAAGAAACGGCCCAGGCCATTCCTCCTCCCCCCCCCCCTTACTAACTTAACGGACACACAGTGGAGAAAAAATGGCCCAGGCCATTCCTTCCTCCCCCCTTACTTACTTAACTGAGACAAAGGGGGGGGGATGAAATGGCCCAGGTCATTACTTCTCCCCTTACTAACTTAACTGAGACACAAGGGGGGGGGGGGAAGAAATGGCCCAGGCCATCCCCCCCCCCCCCTCACTTACTTATATGACACACAGGGGAGAAGAAACAGTCCAGGCCATTCCTTCCCCCCTTACTAACTTAACTGAGACACAGGGGGGGAAGAAATTGCCCAGGCCATTCCTTCCCCCCCCCCCCCCCCCCTCACTTACTTATATGACACACAGGGGAGAATAAAAGGTCCTGGCCATTCCTTCCCCCCCTATTACTAACTTAACTGAGACACAGGGGGGGGGGGGGGGAGAAATGGCCCAGGCCATTCCTTCTGCCCTTACTAACTTAACTGAGACACAGGGGGGTAGAAATGGCCCAGGCCATTCCTTCCCCCCCTCACTTACTTATATGACGCACAGGGAAGACGAAACAGCCCAGGCCATTCCTTCCCCCCTTACTAACTTAACTAAGACATAGGGGGAAAGAAATGGCCTAGGCCATTCTTTCCCCCCTCACTTACTTATATGACACACAGGGGAGAAGAAACAGCCCAGGCCATTCCTTTCCCCCCCCCCCCCCCCCTTACTAACTTAACTGAGACACAGGGGGGAAGAAATGGCCCAGGCCATTCCTTCTCCCCTTCTAACTTAACTGAGACACAGGGGGGAAGAAATGGCCCAGGCCATTCCTTCTCCCCTTCTAACTTAACTGAGACACAGGGGGGAAGAAATGGACTAGGCCATTCCTTCCCCCCCCTCACTTACTTATATGACACACAGGGGAGAAGAAACAGCCCAGGCCATTCCTTCCCCCCTTACCTACTTAACTAAGTCATAGGGGGGAAGAAATGGCCTAGGCCATTCTTTCCCCCTCACTTACTTATATGACACACAGGGGAGAAGAAACGGCCCAGGCTATTCCTCCCCCCTTTCTAAATTAACAGACACACAGAGGAGAAGAAACGTCCCAGCCCATTTTTTTACGCCCGACTTCAGACGGGACGTATTATGTCGTGGCTCTGTCCGTCCGTCCGTCCGTCTGTCCTTCCGTCCGTCCACTTTTTCATGTCCGCTCTCTTACTCAAACAAATTTAGTCTAATCCTTTTGAAACTTGGTCAGAACGTGTATGACCATAATATCTCGATCAAGTTCGATAACCAGCAAGATTGACCCAGACATTCAAGAGTTATGCCCCTTTTTTGTCAAAAACGGGCATATTAGTTTGTCCGCTCTCTAACTCAAACAAATGTTTTTTAATCCTTTTCAAACTTTGTCAGCATGTGTATGACCATAATATATCGGTCAAGTTCGATAACCAGCAGGATTGCCACAGACATTCAAGAGTTATGCCCCTTTTTTCGTAAAAAACGGGCATATTTTAGTTTGTCCGCTCTCTAACTCAAACAAATTTATTTTAATCCTTTTGAAACTTTGTCAGTATGTGTATGACCATAATATCTCAGTCAAGTTCCATAACCAGCAGGATTGCCGAGTTATGCCCCTTTTTTCGTAAAAAACGGGCATATTTTAGTTTGTCTGCTCTATAACTCAAACACATTTATTTTAATCCTTTTGAAACTTGGTCAGCATGTGTATGACCATAATCTCTCTGTCAAGTTTGATAACAAGCAGGATTGCACCAGGCATTCAAGAGTTATGCCCCTTTTTTCGTAAAAAACGGGCATATTTTAGTTTGCCCGCTCTCTAACTCAAACAAATTTATTTCAGGCCTTTTGAAACTTGGTCAGCATGTGTATGACCATAATGTCTTGGTTATGTTTCATAACCAGCAAGATTGCCACAGACAGTCAAGAGTTATGCCCCTTTTTTCATCTAAAACGGGCATTTTTATAGTTTGTCCGCTCTCTAACTCAAACAAATTTATTCCAATCCTTTTGAAACTTGGTCAGCATGTGTATTACCATAATGTCTTGGTTATGTTCTATAACCAGCAGGATTGCCCCAGACATTCAAGAGTTATGCCCCTTATTTTTTCAAAAACGGGCATTTTTTAGTTTGTCCGCTCTCTAACTCAAATAAATTTATTCCAATCTTTTTGAAACTTTGTCAGCATGTGTATGACCATAATGTCTCGGTTATGTTTCATAACCAGCAAGATTGCCCCTGACATTCAAGAGTTATGCCCCTTTTATCGTCAAAAACGGGCATTTTTTGTTTGTAGCTCTCTTTCTCAAACAAATTCATTCCCATCCTTTTGAAACTTGGTCAGCATATGACCCCTAACTTTCAGGGTTCTTCCCCTTTTGTTTTTACCTTGATAGGGTTTTGGTATGACTAAATTCTAAGATCGATTTGACGGGCGTATAATGTGTCTGGCTTGCGGTGCTCTTGTTTAGCTCACCTGAGCCATAGTCTCAAGGTGAGCTATTGGGATGGCCCTGTGTCCGGCGTCGTCCGGCGTCCGTCGTCGTTAACAATTGCTTCAAATGACATCTCCTCATATACCGCTTGACAGATTTCAACCAAACTTTACAGAAATGTTCCTTGGGTCAAGCTCTTTCAAATTTGTTCAAAGAATTAAAAACAATGCAGAACTCTGGTTGCCATGGCAACCAAAGTGAAAAAATAAGGAAATCTTTAAAAATCTTCTTGTCAAAAACTGCAAGAGCCAGAGCTTAGATATTTGGCACACAGCATCATCTATAGGTCCTCTATCAAGTTTGTTCAAATAATGTCCCTAGGGTCAAAATTGGCCCCGACCCTGGGGTCACAGTTTTACATAGAGTTATATAGTGAAATTTTCAAACGTCTTCTTCTCTGAAACTAATATGGCTAGAGCATTGATACTCGGCATGGTGACACTTCTAGATGTTCTTTACATATTTTTCTCAAATGGTTCCGGTCGGTGGCATAAGTAGGTCACAGGAGCTAAAAATAGATTTTTTCAATGAAAACTTTAAAAATCTTCTTGTCTGAAACTACAAGGGCCAGAGCTTAGATATTTAGCACATAGCATCATCTACTGGTCCTCTATCAAGTTTGGTCAAATTATGTCCCTGGGGTCAAAATTGGCCCCGCCCCGGGGGTCACAGTTTTACATAGAGTTATATAGTGAAATTTTCAAACATCTTCTTCTCTGAAACTAATATGGCCAGAGCTTTGAACAAGGAATATTCATCATGGCGTCACTTCTAGATGTCCTTTACATATTTTGTTCAAATGGTTCCCGTCGGTTGCATAAGTAGGTCACAGGAGCTAAAAATAGGTTTTTTTCAATGAAAACTTAAAAAATCTTCTTGTCTGAAACTACAAGGGCCAGAGCTTAGATATTTGGCACATAGCATCATCTACAGGTCCTTTATCAAGTTTGTTCAAATTATGTCCCTAGGGTCAAAATTGGCCCCGCCATCGGGGGTCACAGTTTTATATAGAGTTATATAGTGAAATTTTCAAACGTCTTGTCCTCTGAATCTAATACGGCCAGAGCTTTGATATTCATCATGGTGACACTTCTAGATGTCCTTTACATATTTTGTTCAAATGGTTACAGTCTGTTGCATAAGTAGGTCACAGGAGCTAAAAAAAAAAAAATTCAATGGAAACTTAAAAAAAATCTTTTTGTCTAAAACCCTAGTACCCTGATCTTAGATATTTGGCACATAGCATCATCTACAGGTCCTCTTTCAAGATTGTTCAAATTATGCCAATCAAGTAAAAAATGACTCTGTCCTGGACATAAATCTTTTTCTCCATTTTGTCAGTTATTCTCAGGTGAGCGAAATATGCCCCATGGGGCTCTTGTTTTGTACTCACTTACTTAACTGAAAAAAAAAAAGGGGTGGGAAAGAAATGGCCTGGGGGGGAGAAATGGCCGGGGCTGTTTCTTCCCCGGGGGAAGGAATGGGCCGGCCCATTTCTTCCCCCTGGGAAGAAATGGCCCGGGGAAAGAACTGGCCTGTTACACCGGGCCAAAAATGGCCACGCCCTCGGGCTTATCAGTTTTTCAGAGGAAAACCTTTAAAAATCTTCTTCTCTGAAACTGTATGGCCTAGATCATTTATTTTTAACATGTAGCTTTGCCTTATAGTCCTCTACCAAAGTTGTTCAAATTATAACCCCTGGGTCAAAAATGGCCCTGCCCGGGTCTTATCAGTTTTACATAGACTTATATAGGAAAACCTTTAAAAATCGTCTTCTCTTAAACTGTATGGCCTAGATCTTTAATATTTGACATATAGCTTTGCCTTGTGGTCCTCTACCAAGACAGTTCAAATTATGACCCCGGGCCTAAAATTGCCACGCCCTCGGGCCTATTAGTTTTTCATAGGAAAACCTTTAAAAATCTTCTTCTCTGAAACCGTAAGGCCAAGATCATTTATATTTGTCATGTAGCTTTGCCATATGGTACTCTACCAAGATTGTTCAAATTATGACCCCTTGATCAAATTTGGCCCCGCCCCGGGGCTTAACAGTTTTACATAGACATATATAGGAAAACCTTTAAGAATCTTTTACTCTGAAACTGTAAGGCCCAGATCTTTAATATTTGACATATAGCTTTGCCTTGTGGTTCCCTACCAAGTGTTTTCAAATTATGACACCTGGGCCAAAACTGGCCCGACCCGGGGGCTTATCAGTTTTTAGCTCACCTGTGCTCAAGGTGAGCTTTTGTGGTCGGTCTTTGTCCGGTGTGCGTCGTGCGTCAACAATTTCTTCAAACATCTTCTTCTTCAAAACCGCTTGCCTGATTGCAACCAAACTTCGCAGGAATGTTCCTTGGGTCCAGCTCTTTCAAAGTTGTTCAATGAATTTGATACAATGCAGAACTCTGGTTGCCATGGCAACAGGAAATCTTAAAAATTCTTCTTGTCAAAAACCACAAGGGCCAGAGCTTAGATATTTGGCACATAGCATCATCTATAGGTCCTCTATCAAGATTGTTCAAAGTTTGACCCTGGGGTCAAAATAGGCCCCACCCTGGTGGTCACCGTTTTACATAGAGTTATATAGTGAAATGTTCAAACATCTTCTTCTTCAAAACTATATGCCTGATTGCAACCAAACTTCACAGGAATGTTCCTTGGATCAAGCTCTTTCAAAGTTGTTCAAAGAATTTGAAACAATGCAGAACTCTGGTTGCCATGGCAACAATAAGGAAATCTTAAAAAATCTTCTTGTCAAAAACCACAAGGGCCAGAGCTTAGATATTTGGCACATAGCATCATCTATAGGTCCTCTATCAAGATTGTTCAAAATTTGACCCTGGGGTCAAAATTGGCCCCACCCCGGGGGTCACTGTTTTACATAGAGTTATATAGTGAAATGTTCAAACATCTTCTTCTTCAAAACTATATGCCTGATTGCAACCAAACTTCACAGGAATGATCCTTGGGTCAAGCTCTTTCAAAGTTGTTCAACGAATTTGAAACAATGCAGAGGGAAAAAATAAGGAAATCTTAAAAAATCTTCTTGTCAAAAACCACAAGGGCCAGAGCTTAGATATTTGGCACATAGCATCATCTATTGGTCCTCTATCAAGATTGTTCAAAGTTTGACCCTGGGGTCAAAATTGGCCCCACCCCGGGGGTCACCGTTTTACATAGAGTTATATAGTGAAATGTTCAAACATCTTCTTCTTCAAAACTACATGCCTGATTGCAACCAAACTTCACAGGAATGTTCCTTGGGTCAAGCTCTTTCAAAGTTGTTAAAAGAATTTGAAACAATGCAGAACTCTGGTTGCCATGGCAAAATCTTCTTGTCAAAAACCACAAGGGCCAGAACTTAGATATTTGGCACATAGCATCATCTATAGGTCCTCTATCAAGATTGTTCAAAGTTTGACCCTGGGGTCAAAATTGGCCCCACCCCGGGGGTCACCGTTTTACATAGAGTTATATAGTGAAATGTTCAAACATTTTTTCTCTGAAACCATTATGGCCAGAGCTTTTATATTTGGCAATGTGTAATGTCTAGAGGTCCTTCACATATGTTGATGAATTGGTTCCGGTCTGTTGAATATCTGGGTCACTGGAGCTAAAAATAGATTTTTTCAATGAAAACTTTAAAAATCTTCTTGTCTGAAACCAACATACACTGAGCTTAGATATTTTGCACATAGCATTGTCTACAGGTTCTCTATCAAAGTTGTTCAAATTTTGTCCCTGGGGCCAAAATTGGCCTGCCCCGGGGGTCGCTGTTTTACGCACAGTTATATAGTGAAATGTTCAATCACATTTTTCTTTGAAACCAATATGGCCAGAGCTTTGATATTTGGCATGGTGTAACGTCTAGAGGTCCTTCACATATGTTGTCGAATTGGTTCTGGTGTGTTGAATATCTGGGTCACTGGAGCTAAAAATAGATTTTTACTTCAATGAAAACTTTAAAAATCTTCTTGCCTGAAACCAAAATACACTGAGCTTAGATATTTTGCACATTGCATCGTCTACAGGTCCTCTATCAAATTTGTTCAAATTTTGCCACTGGGGTCAAAATTGGCCCTGCCCCGGGGGTTGCCATTTTACATGGAGTGATATAGTGAAATTTTAAAACACATTTTTCTTTGAAACCAATATGGCTAGGGCTTAGATAGTTTGCATGATGTAATGTCAAGAGGTCTTTCACATATGTTGATGAATTGGTTCTGGTCTGTTGCATATCTGGGTCACCAGAGCTAAAAATAGATTTTTTTCAATGAAAACTTTAAAAATCTTCTTGTCTGAAACCATAGTACACTGAGCTTAGATATTTGGCACATAGCATCGTCTACAGGTCCTGTATCAAGAGCATTCATATTATGTCCCTGGGGTCAAAAGTGACCTCGCCCGTGGGTCAAAATTTCACAAACCTTCTTTTCTGAAATCACTTGACCCTTCACCATGTACAGGTGAGCGATTAAGGGCCATTCTGGCCCTCTTGTTATAGGAAAACCTTAAAAAGTCTATGGCACCTATGGCACCTGGGTCATAGCTATATCAAAATGTTGTCTTGCCCAGTCAGATTCTATGGTACAATGTCCTCAGTTGAGCGAAATGTGACCCTCTGGGTCTCTTGTTCCATGTTGAGTTTATATGGTTTGTTAGCTCACCTGGCACAAAGTCTGTCCGTCGTCAACAATTTCTTTAAACGACATCTCCTCCTAAACTACTGGATGGATTTTTACTAAACTTGGTAGAAATTATCCTTATATGGTTCTCTTTGAAAGTTGTTCAAATATTTCCGGTCAGTTGCATATCTAGGTCACAGGAGCTAAAAATAGATTGTTTCAATAAAAATTAAAACATCTTCTTCTCTGAAACCACAGTACCCTGAGCTTAGATATTTTGCACAAAGCATCATCTTCAGGTCCTCTATCAAGATTGTTCAAATTATGTCCCTGGGGTCAAAAATGACCCTGCCCCGGGGGTCACAAATTTACATAGAGTTTCATAGTGAAATCTTCAAACCTCTTCTTCTCTATAACTATTATGGGTAGAGTTTTGATATTTGGCATGGTGTAACTTCTAGATGTACTTTGCCAATATTGTTCAAATGGTTCGGTCCGTTGCATATCTTGGTCACAAGAGCTAAAAATAGATTTTTTCAATAAAAACTTAAAAAATCTTCTCGTCTGAAACCACAGTACCCTGAACTTACATATTTTGCACAAAGCATCATCTTCAGGTCCTCTTTCAAAATTGTTCAAATTATGTCCCTGGGGTAAAAAATGACCCGCCCCGGGGGTCACAAATTTACATTGAGTTAAATAGTGAAATCTACAAACCTCTACTTCTCTGAAACTTATATAGCTAGAGCTTTGATATTTGGCATGGTGTAAATTCTAGAATGATGTACTTTACCAATTTTTTTAAACGCCCACCTCTAAAGGTGGTCGTATATTGGCGTGACCCTGTCCGTCCGTCCGTTCGTCCATCTGTCCGTCCGTTAACTTTTTCATGTCCGCTCTCTAACTCAAACAAATTCAGTCCAATCCTTTTTGAAACTTGGTCAGAATGTGTATAACCATAATATCTCGATCATGTTTGATAACCAGCAAGAATGCCCCAGACCTTCAAGAGTTATGCCCCTTTTTTCATCAAAAACGGGCATTTTAGTTTGTCCGCTCTCTAACTTAAACAAATTTATTCAAATCCTTTTGAAACTTGGTCAGCATGTGTATGACCATAATATCTCCATTAAGTGTGATAACCAGCAAGATTGCCCCAGACATTCAAGAGTTATGCCCCTTTTTTGGTAAAAAACGGGCATTTTTTAGTTTGTCCGCTCATTAACTCAAATAAATTTATTCCAATCCTTTTGAAACTTGGTCAGCAGGTGTATGACCATGATGTCTTGGTCATTATCGATATATTAACCATACTAGAAAAATGACGTTACTTGCAAATGACGTCAAATTGGCATTTTCACGCAAAACTGTCAAGTTGTTCACCTTAGAATGTTAACAATGGAACTTATTTTTGTGCTTTTGAATGTATTCAGCTTCAGTAATAAGTTCATGGCTGTTTCTTATAGGGTACACATTATTCGTGTTTAAATCAACTTCTAATATGGATTTAACATACATGTGACGTACTAATAAACTGTTAATTTAATATTAAAAATTACAGCAAATAAATTCTAAATATATGAAATAAACTGATTATTTTGGCGTTCAAGCGAAATAAATGACAGAAAATTATCAGCAAATTTCCCATGAATCGCTAGCGAGATTCATGGTATTTGCAGATAATTTTCTGTCGTTTATTTCGCTTGAACGCCGAAAAAAATCAGTTCATTTCTTAAAACACATGTATTCTAGCGGATGGTGGCCCAAAGCAGACTGAAAGGCGCATTCTGCTTTACTTTCAACCTTCTTTAAGAGGTCACTTGTCTTCAAAACAAGAAATAGGCTATGGAGTAAAGAGTTAGCCCTAAGCACTTACTGTACTATAATGGTTTCTTTTCATATTTCAGCGGCCGCCGAAAGTGCATATCTTACTCTACATAGATATGATGAACTCAAAACAGTAACCTTAAGGATACCAATGCTAACATTTTCTTGTCTAAGTGGCAGGTAAGCAAACTTGAAGACAGTTAATCTTGTGTTAACCCATTAATCCATAAAATGCTTTTTTACCCATCTGATTTATTCATCTACTGAAGAAAATAGTTCCAATTTATACAGTCATGATTATGTATCACAAAAAAATAGTTTCTTTATTCTAGCAGATGATAGCTTAATTAACCCACAATCCCTTATAAACACATTTTTACGCCTCTAATTAATTCTTCCACTGAAGAAAATAGTTCCAATTTATACAGTCAAGATTATGTATCATAAGAAATATTTTCTATATGCTAGCAGATACATTCTGCTTTGCTTTCAACCTGCTTTAAGTGGTCACCTCTATTCAATACTAGAAATAAGCTATGGGGTATTGGGTTCAAACTGGCTGAAAGTAAAGCAAAAAGCACTATGGAATCAGGGCTCCAGATAAGGGGTAGTTATTTCAACAAATCCAACATTTTCTCACTCTTTTTAGCACCAAATCCTATGGTGTTACTACTCATTAGAATCGTCTCGAAGAGACGATTCTATTGAGTAGTGACACCATAGGATTTAATTCAGAAATAAAGATTTTAGTTTTTTAAAAACTACCCTTATCCGGCGGTAGTAGTCCAGTGGTAACACTGTTGGACTACGTTACCAGGGGTCGTGAGTTCGATCCCCCGCCGGACCAGCGGTCTGACTAGTGGATTTTTTCCGAATCCCTGATGATGTACAGGAATATCCTTGAGCAAGACATGTACCGCGAATTGCTCCTCTCCACCCAGGGGTTAAAATGGGTACCTGTGAGGGTCTGAGCCGGTACTGCAGCTGCTTTAGCGCCATATGTTAGCAGTGCTCAATATTGTAGGCAAGATGGCTCAATGATCAGGGGGTAAATGTACAGTCGGCTGAGTGGTCATTCGGACTGAAAGTAGACTTTAACTGGTACTTTACTTTTTTTTTTTATTATCTGGTGCTCTGATGGAATGTAGTCCTTAACATGAGACACAAATAGTTTTCCTGTTTATAGTTTTATCCATTTGTGACTATTTTTAGTTGTTTATTACAATATACAGTATAACCTCCGTTATCCGACACCCCATGGTTCCATGTTTGTAAGTCGGTTAAGAGAGGTTGTTGGTTAACGGAATTAGGCCTAAGTTCACAAGTTTACACACCCAAAGATTGTCGCTACGAGGCGAATTTCTCGATGCCGATTGACTTATTAAATATGCTTGCATGACTGCAGCATATCCTTGTCAGGTTATTCCAGTTTAAAATAGAAGTCCCCTGCTCCGTTTCTACACGGTTTTTCCATTGTTCTTTCTACAGTAGGCATACCGGTAAACGTGTATTGTCAGTGTACAATCGGAAGTAAACACGCATACATGTAGATATTAAGGGATCGACTAAAACACCGGCACATTCGTATTTACATTTTATATACAAGTACATTCTTCTCTCGTTATGTCGAACTAGCGGGAAAATAACAAAAACTTCAAATTGCGAGAATGTTTTTATTTTTCTCTCAATATACATGTAACTTGAGCATACATTTTTACGCCTGCGATTATTACTATAGACTAGACCTATGCGGAGGGTGCATTAGATATATATTTCTTACTTCTAATGTTGACAATTTGACAGTGATGATGATTGGCAGATACCTGTCCAATTTGAACACGAAATAATGGTTAGCTTTTGTTGATAAGGATTGATGAGTTGGTCTTTTCGGCACTGTGACCCTGAATGGGTTGCTTACACGTGTTGGCTGAAGTTATCTTATTAACCCTCACAGTATTCAAACAATATTATACAATACATGTTGTCTTACACGGCCATCCAAGCAATATGTGTCATTAGCACCTGCCCATGTATAGTCGGTCAATGATCAAAGGTCAGCATATCGTCGGATAACGGGGTGTGAAAAACCTCTTATTTGCCTTTTTTGGTCCTTCAAGGTATGTCGGATAACAGTTAACAGAGGATCTGATCAAGAGAGAGTTAGGTTACATAAAATATTTAGGGAAACTGCTGGGACCAAAATCAGGGTCGGGTAACAGAGGCTTCCGGTCAAGAGAGGTGTCGATTGACAGAGGTTATACTGTAGTACAAAAGGACAACAATGTGGACCCTGGTCAGTCTGAGTGATCTCATACTAGCCCTCTGATCTGGGTCTTCACTAGTGTACACTTCACAGGTACATTGTCATAAATGATTCATATATACACACCACTATGGCTTTATAGGTTTACACAGGCTGAGTATCTAAAACCAGGTCAACAATTGAATGCCTGTTGAACCCACAACCCCATACACATGCCTTTTTACACCTTTAATTGAAGAAAATTGTTCCAATTTATACAGTCATAAAAATGTACCATAATAAATATTTTCTTAATTTCAGAAGATGATAACTTAAAGCAGGCTGACAGTAAAGCAGAATGCACCATAAGACACATTCTGCTTTACTCACAAATTGCTTTATCCCATAAATACGCCTCTATATGCCTTTAATTTATCCTCCCCTGAGGAAAATAGTTCTGATTTATAAAATCATTGATATGTACAATAAGAATTATCTTCTATATCCTAGCAGATTGTAGCATAAAGTAGGCTAAACCTGGCTGTCAGCAGATGAGGCCCAGAGTTTCCTTATCACATCAGTAAAGACTTACATATCTTCTTTT
Organism: Gari tellinella; assembly: GCA_922989275.2. NCBI lineage: Eukaryota > Metazoa > Mollusca > Bivalvia > Cardiida > Psammobiidae > Gari > Gari tellinella. The sequence goes on from OV277866.1 coordinate 58,714,859, forward strand.
CTGAAATCACTTGACCAATTTAAGTGTCACCATTGTCAGGTGAGAGATTAATGGCCATTCTGGGCCTCTTGTTAGGAGCTATGGCCTTTGTAGATAGGGAACACTGTACCAGGGCTGCCATAAGTTGACATGAAAAAATCTGAAGATTTCCAAATTTGCATTTTTCAAATGTGATTTTACGAATCATACTTTTACCACATCGCCTGTTTCAAGTTTCGTTGACACATGACCACTTTCAGCCTGCTTTAAGCTACCATGTTAGAAAAAAATCCAAAGATGTAGGAAAAATCCGGAGAAATGGCAGCCCTGCTGTACTGACTGTTATTTTTGTAGTCAAACTGCCCAACAGGGGTGGATGCGTGGTCGGGCAAAGGCAGAAGGACAAAACTGGGCCAGAACGCTAATGGATATGCCTTCAAACAAACTTACACCCACATTATTTGCCAAGGAAGTGGAACAGAAGTTTCAATATACTGATGTCAAAGTCACTGTAAGGTAAGTGACTTTACACTTTACTTTATAAAAGTGCCTTTTAGCGCATTTAACTTATTTCTTCCCTGAAGAAAATAGTTCCAATGTATACAGTCATGAACATGTTACATAAGAAATATTCTTACCGCTCGTATCAATAAAGTGGCCTTCCAAAAATACTCGAGATCCAGTCTCATGATTTGTTATGTAAACAAATCTCTTATTTTGCTAGCAATCTCGATAAAAAATTGACACATTTATGTATGTTACAGCTGATTTCACTTTAAATAGTTTTAATACATAGAAAATGAACTCAAAATAATAAGAAATTTCGCATTTTAAACATAATTTTGGGCAGTCTTATGCCTTTAAAGCAGGCCATGAGGTTGTATTCCAAAATTGTTTACACGGGTGAAACAGAAAGGTAGAGCTACATGTATCAGGCTTCAGTACAACAGGTGAGTGATACTAGGGCCTTATTCCTCTACTGATGAAAATAGTTTCAATTTATACTGTCAGAAATAAGAATCATAAGAAATAGTTTCTATATTCTAGCAGATAATAGCTTAAAGCAGCCTGAAAGTAAAGCAGAACGCGCCTTATGGCACAATCTGCTTTACTTTCAACCTGTTTTAAGTGGTCATCTGTCTACAAAACTAGAAACAGGCTATGAAGTAATGAGTTGAGGTTACTTTCAACCTGCTATTAGCGTCCATCTTCTAGGATATAGAAAGTATTTCTTATGCATATTCATGACTGTAAAGATTGAAAGTACAGTAAAACCTCTCTATAACGACCACTATAATGAAGGCTTATTGATTGTCTAAAAGACAAGTGGCAGCTTAAAGCAAGGTGACAGTAAAACAGAAAGCTCCTATAGGAGCTTTCTGTTTTTCTGTCACCTTGCTTTTAGCAGTCCATCTGCAGTAAACGCCTAATTATAAACATAATTTGGTGGCCCTAATAGAGAGGTTCTACTGTATTATCTTCATTGGAGGAATGAATCAAATTCCTTAACATGTCAGAATCTATCAGGTAAAGGGTTAATCAGAAATCTCTCATTGCTCTGTGTGAAAGTGTTGGTTGATTTCTTAATATTGCAGAGACAAGGCATGGATAGAGGAGGAGAAGATGAATGCCTTTCTCTCGGTGGCCCAGGGCTCAGCAGAACCTCCAGTATTCCTACACCTAGAGTACAAGCACCCTGATGCCAAACCATTTAAGCCTATAGCACTGGTAGGAAAGGGTGTAACCTTTGACACGTAAGTGTACAACAGGGGCCCGTTTCATAAAACACTTTGTACGACAAAAGTCAAAACTTTAAAATACATTTCATGTCTGATTTCTCTATCTAATCCTGTATTGTGACATCTCTTTGGAATCGTCTTTTCAAGATACATATTCAAGACTGTATAAAGTGCCAGGTACTTTTTTCTGCAGTAGAGGAATACCGTAAATGCAGAAAAATGTGTTTCTATGGAGTGATGGGTTAAATATGCACTGAGAACTCTTTGTTTTGGTTTGCTTTCTACAGTGGGGGCATATCTATCAAACCTTCTGCCAGTATGGACCAGATGAGGGCTGATATGGGCGGGGCAGCTTGTGTTGTTGGAGCTCTTTTAGCTGTTCAAAAACTTAATATACCTGTGCATATTCATGGTAAGATTCATAAACTTTGTCATGAAAAGCTATCCAGGGTCTAAGGTTATAAATCGATTGAGTTAAGTCTGAGTGTGTTCTCAAGCATTTGATTGGTCCGATTTGAGCCTAGGCTCAAATCGGACCAATCAAATGCTTGAGAATGACTTTAGACTCAATTAAAAAGCTTTATAACCTTGGACCCAAATCATTTAACACATGTCAGGATTATGGCCCTTGAATTATCCTATTAACCCATAGCCTGTTTGTTGTTTTAAAGACAGATGAATACATAAAGCAGGTTGAAAGTAAGGAGCTGCATTCTGCTTTACTTTCAGCCTACTTTTAGCTACCATCTGCTATGATTTAGAAAATGGACTATTACAGTGCTCCCTTGACCTCCCAACAACTGTAAACTCCTTACAACAAGGCTTGCCACTGTTCCCCAAACAAGACAACTCTTGCACTGTTGTAATATTGTCTGCTTAGAATTTCTGCTGTTTTTCTCAAATTTACATGATGAGTTGATGTTTTGACAATAGAAACATAATGACGATGGACAAACAGTTTGAATCCAAATCAGTTCCGCATTACAAGGTACAAGCCTGACTGTATGTCTCTTTTAACAGCATTTATACCTCTTACTGAGAATATGCCCGGGGGTCGGGCAATCAAACCGGGTGACATTGTGACAGCCCGGAACGGGAAAACCATACAGATAGACAATACTGATGCTGAGGGTCGCCTCATTCTGGCCGACGCCCTGAACTATGCTGAAACAGTGGATCCACTGCTAATATTAGACATGGCAACTCTTACAGGTACAGATATATAAGGTCTATGTACAGGATTAGATCGTGTAGGTCCTTCAAAGATCTGTCTGAACTGGGTCTTACGGTCTACACTGTTTTGAAAAGTGTTAATATATGATAATAGCATAAGAAAAGAGGAACTACTTCAAATTACAAATATGTATCAATGACTGAATTTGATGTTTTAAATTTAACCCTTTACATAAGGCACATTCTGCTTTACATTCAGCCTAGTTTAAGCCATCATCTGCTAGGACATAAAATATATTTCCTTCAATGCATATTCAATACTGTATAAAATGGAACTATTGCCTTCAGTGGAGGAATAAATTAAAGGTGTTAAAATGCATATTTATGGGGTAATGTGTTAATCATCAGTAGCCTAAAACAGGGCTCCAGATAAGGGGGGGGGGGGGTATTTCAAAAACTAAATTTTTAGTTTTGGATTAAACCCTAAGGTGTTACTACTTACTAGAATTGTCTCTTCGAGACGATTATTATGAGAGGTCAGGCGATAGGATTTGGTGCTGAACTGATTAAGAAAATGCTTGATTTGTACATTTTACTCCATCTTATCCCATTGCCCCATAATCGCTTTCTAGTTTTGAAAACAGGTGACTACTTAAAGCAGTTTGAAAGTAAAGCAGAATGCGCCTTAAGGCGCATTCTTCTTTACTTTCAGACTGCTTTAAGCTATCATCTGCTAGGATAAAGAAAAAATTCTAATACTACACAATCATGACTTAATAAATTGGAACTATTTTCTTCCATGGAGGTATAAATTAGAGGCATAAAAAGGTTTATTTATAGGGTAATGGGTTATCTGGAGCCCTGATACAATGATGGTTGTCATTTCAGGTGCTATGGACGTTGCCCTGGGGGCAGGGGCTACAGGAACATTCTCTACCTCAACACCATTGTTTGAAATGTTGGAAAAGGTAACCCCATAACAACCCTTTTTGAGGAAATGCTTGTAGTAATATCCAATATTGACATTAAAGGCTGCCTCATCCATAGAAGCCTTTCATAAAAGTTGTATTCTGTGGATGAAGGGTGGTTATGAACTGATATCAATGTCATTACTTAACTTTTCATTCTGATTTTTACCCATATACCCCATAGACTGTTTCTAGTTTTTTCAGACAGCTTACCACTTATAGCTAGTTAAAGTAAAACAGAATGCACCTTAAAGCACATTCTGCTTTACTTTCATCTTTAAGCTACCATACGCTAGAATATAGAAAACATTTCTAAAATCATTCACCCCTGAAACTTTTAATGAACAATTCCAATTTCAAACTAAGTCATGTCGATTTTTAGCTCACCTGGCACAAAGTGCCAAGGTGAGCTATTTTGATTGTCCTGTTAGTGTTCTGTGTCCGTCGTTGTCCGTTCGTCCGTCGTCAACAATTTCTTTAAACGACATCTCCTCCTAAACTACTGAATGGATTTTAACCAAACTTGGCATGATTGATCCTTATATAGACCACTTTGAAAGTTGTTCAAATATTTCCGATCCGTTTCATATCTAGGTCACAGGAGCTAAAAATAGATCATTTCAATAAAAACTTAAAAAATCTTCTTCTCTGAAACCACAGTACCCTGAGCTTAGATATTTTGCACATAGCATCATCTACAGATCCACTATCAAGATTGTTCAAATTATGTCCCTGGGGTCAAAAATGGCCCGCCCCCGGGGTCACAAATTTACAGAGTTATAAAGTGAAATCTTTAAACCTCTTCTACTCTGAAATTGAAATAGCTAGAGCTTTGATATTTTGCATGGTTAATTTCTAGAGGTACTTTGCCAAAATTGCTCAAATGGTTCCGGTCCGTTGCATATCTAGGTCACAGGAGCTAAAAATAGATTTTTTCAATAAAAACTTAAAAAATCTTCTGAAACTACAGTACCCTGAGCTTAGATTTTTTGCACAAAGCATCATCTTCAGGTTCTCTATCAAGTTTGTTCAAATTATGTCCCTGGGGTAAAAAATGACACCGCCCCGGGGGTCACTAATTTACATAGAGTTATATAGTGAAATCTTCAAACCTCTTCTTCTCTGAAACTAATATGGCTATTGCTTGAATATTTGGCATAGTGTAACTTCTAGAGGTACTTTACCAATATTGTTCAAATGGTTCCGGTCCGTTGCATATCTAGGTCACAGGAGCTAAAAAAAATAATTTTTCAATAAAAACTTAAAAAATCTTCTTCTCTGAAACCACAGTACCCTGAGGTTAGATATTTTGCACAAAGCATCATCTACAGTTCCTCTATCAATATTGTTCAAATTATGTCCCTGGGGTCAAATATGACCCCACCCCGGGGGTCACAAATTTACATAGAGTTATATAGTGCAATCTTCAAACCTCTTCTTCTCTGAAACTAATATAGCTAGAGCTTTGATATTTTGCATGGTGTAACTTCTAGAGGTATACTTTACCAATATTGTTCAAATGATTCTGGTCCCGTTGCATATCTAGGTCACAGGAGCTAAAAATATATATTTTTAAAAAAAACCTTAAAACATCTTCTCTTAAACCACAGTACCCTAAGCTTAGCTATTTTGCACTCAGCATCATCCAATCAGCAATTGGCACAATCGTATTGTCATAATTTCTCAGCTTTCCAAGATATATTACATTTACATCAACGGTCCCAGGTGAGCGATTTAGGGCGTATACGGCTCTTGTTGACTATTTAGGGTTGATTTTAACAATATAAATGACAGTGTAGACACTGATCAGAGGGCTCCTTAAGGAGCCCTTTTATCAGGGTCTACACTGTTTGCACAGGACAAGTGTAATCTTTACAGGTCCACTGTTTGTAAATGACGAGTATACTCGTCGCTAGGGTTCAATGCTTTAATGCACAAGTTCATTTTTGTTTTGAGGAGGAACAAATTAAATGTGCTAATGGGGCAAAGGGTTAATCACTCTCTCATATTGTGTATATATCTAATTCTGTAAGTTTAACTCTTTCAACAGCAAGTAACTCTTGTGGGTTACCCCATATGGATATTTTAATTACCAAAACATGAATCAGTATATTTGAAATTCTGTCCTCTTACAAGATTGTTCAAATTATGCCCCTCGGGTAAAAAATTACCCCTTCCTGGACATAAATAATTATCTCCATTTTGTCAGTTATTCTCAGGTGAGCGAAATATGCCCCATGGGGCTCTTGTTTGGATAATCTGCCAAATGTTTGATGCCAAAGTTCAAAGGATTAATTCGCGAATGAAAAATGAATATGCCCTGCCTTCTCTTCGAAACTTATCCACAAGTCTCGCCCTCTCAAGAAATAGCATTGACATGAATTGAACGGCATTTTTAGCTCAACTGAGCCGAAGGCTCAAGGTGAGCAGTTGTAATCGCCCGTCGTCTGTCTGTCCGTCCGTTCAAATTTACTTCAAACGACATCTCCTCTGAAACCGAAAATTTGAGGGAAATTCAAATGTGGACTACTTATTGAAATTTATTAAAAAAAGTGAAAAACTTTAAACAAGTTTCTTGTCAAAAACCACTATTCCCACACCTTAGAAATTTGGTGTATAGTATCTTCTACTAGATCACTTTTAAAATTGTAAAAACAAAACCCTAGGGTCAAATTTGACTCAACCCTAGCCATATCCAGTGCCACTTGATGCAAGTCTGACAGTCTAAACTCTAATGATCCGTTTATACAGAAAAACTGTACCTTCCAGGCTAAGAAGCTACCCTTATACTAAAGGCAACATTTTTGCAAAAAGTTTGGATCCAGGTCAGATGCCACATTACACTGCATCTAATCTGGATCCAAACTATTTGCTACTCATTTACATAGTTTCTTATATTTATAAAATATAAGTTATGATTTTTATGCCCCCGGCATCGACAGATGCGGAGGCATATAGTAATCGTCCTGTCCGTCCGTGCCTACGCTAGGATACTTATGTGGCTAAAATTCTTAGCCCCATAATAGAAAAACATTAACCTGGCCGTCTCTTGTGACATTAACCTGGCCATTTCTTGTGACATTAACCTGGCCAGTTGTGGGACATAGGGTTAGGGGTAGGGTTAGCCTCCAGATCATTCTATTCCAAGTTAGAGCAAAAAGAAATTGTCTCTTGTGTGGCTAACCATGCAAGAGAAAACAATAGAAAATAGCCACATAAGTATCGTAGCGTAAGAACGTCCGTCCGTGTGTCCGTAACAAGGTTAAGTAGAATTTACTGTTTCGTCTAGCATCAACACCGCTTACCCAAATGCTTGGATATATATACAGTTGTTTCCTTGGACCATTCCCTATCCACCAATATCACCAAACTTTGATTGTGACCTTGACCTTGACCTAATTTGGACTTAGAATATTTTAAATAGGCTATTTCTTGGTTAACTAGATTTTACCGTTTTGTCTAGCATCAACGCATCTGACTACAATGCTTTTATACTTATACAGTTGTTGCCTTTGACCATTCCCGATCCACCAATATCACCAAACTTTGATTTTGACCTTGACCTTGACCTAATTTTAACTTAGAATATTTTAAATGGGCTCTTTCTCAGTTAACTAGATTTTACCGTTTCGTCTAGCATCAACACTGTTTACTACAATGCTTCGATACTTATACAGTTATTGCCTTGGACCATTACCAACTCACCAATAATACCCAAGCTCAGTTTGACCTTGACCTTGACCTAATTTGGACTTCAGAATATATTGTCAAGGATGCCACCGGGGGCATCAGCGTTAATTGAACGCGCAGTCTTGTTTTTACATATTTCACATACAAACATTTGGAGCAGACAACAGTTCAGCGGTAATAGCAATTTCCCCTAGAGAACAGGTGCTATTATATAACTGACCCATAGCACGACCTCAGGTCACAGAGATACAGAACCGGTGATGTCTGCTACATTTTTATGTCCCGGCAAAACTTAGTTGGAGGCATATTGTTTTTGGTCTGTCTGTTTGTTTGTTTGTGTTTTGTCTGTTTGTTTGTCTGTCTGTCTGTCAGTCCACAATTAATTCTTGGCCATAAACAGTATGGATCCAGGTCAGATGCCACATAATACTGCATCTAATCTGGATCCAAACTATTTGCCACTCATTTACATACTTTCTTATATTTAGAAAATGGATATTATCATACTTATTAACCCATTACCCTATACATATTCCTTTTTACACCTTTAATTTATTCCTCCACTGAAGAAAATAATTTCACTTTATACAGTCATTGTTGTCGTTAACAATTGCTTCAAATGATATCTCCTCTTATACGGCTTGACAGATTTCAACCAAACTTTACAGGAATGTTCCTTGGGTCAAGTTCTTTCAAAATTATTCAAAGAATTAAAAACAATGTAGAACTCTCAAAGTGAAAAAATAAGGAAATCTTAAAAAATCTTCCTGTCTGAAACAACAAGGGCCAGAGCTTAGATATTTTGCACATAGCATCATCTACAGGTCCTCTATCAAGTTTGTACAAACTATGCCCCTGGGGTCAAAATTGGCCCTGCCCTGGGGGTCACAGTTTTACATAGAGTTATATAGTGAACTTTTCAAACGTCTTGTCCTCTGAAACTAATATGGCCAGAGCTTTGATATTTGGCATGGTGACACTTCTAGATGTCTTATACCAATAATGTTCAAATGGTTCTGGTCGGTTGTATATCATCTTCAGGTCCTCTATCAAGTTTGTACAAATTATGCCCCTGGGGTCAAAACTGGCCCCACCCCAGGGTCACAGTTTTCAAACGTCTTCTTTTCTGAAGCTAATATGGCCAGAGCTTTGATATTCAGCATGGTGTTAAAATTACTTCTAGATGTCCTTTATTTATTTTGTTCAAATGGTTCCAGTCTATTGCATATGTAGGTCACAGGAGCTAAAAATAGATTTTTTCAATGGAAACTTAAAAAAATCTTCTTGTCTAAACCCCTAGTACCCTGGTCTTAGATATTTGGCACATAGCATCATCTACAGGTCCTCTATCAAGATTGTTCAAATTATGCCCCTCGGGTAAAAAATGACCCCGTCCTGGACATAAATCATTATCTCCATTTTGATGTACAACTATTCTCAGGTGAGCGAAATATGCCCCATGGGGCTCTGGTTTTCAATGGATTTGAATGAGGCAAATGTAAATATATTGCAATATGCCTCTAAGTAATATGTATTGCAATACTGTTTTTAGCTCACCTGGCACGTAGTGCCAAGGTGATCTAATTTGATTGTCCTGTGTCCGTCGTTCGTCGTGCGTCGTCAACAATTTCTTTGAACAACATCTCCTCTGAAACCACATGATGGATATTTACCAAACTTGGCAGGAATGATCCTTATATGGTCCTCTTTCAAAGTTGTTCAAACATTTCCGGTCCGTTACATAATCTAGGTCACAGGAGCTAAAAATAGATTATTTCAATTAAAACTTAAAAAATCTTCTTGTCCGAAACCAGAGTACCCTGAGCTTAGATATTTGGCACAAAGCATTGTCTTCAGGTCCTCTATCAAGATTGTTCAAATTATGTCCCTAGGGTCAAAAAGACCCCGCCCCAGGGGTAATAATTTTACATAGAGTTATATAGTGAAATCTTCAAACATGTATTTATCTGAAATTATTATGGCCAGAGCTTTGATATTTGGCATGGTGACACTTCTGGAAGCCCTTAACCAATATTGATTATATGGTTCCTGTTCGTTGCATATCTAGGTCACAGGAGCTAAAAATAGATTTCTTCAATGAAAACTCAAAAAATCTTCTTGTCTGGAACCACAGTACCCTGAGCTTAGATATTTGGCACAAAGCATCATCTTTAGGTCCTCTTTCAATGTTGTTCAAATTATGTCTCTGCCAGGGGTCAAAACTGCCAAGGCCCTAGGGGTTGCAGTTTTACATAGAGTTATACAGTGAAATCTTCTTCTCTGAAACTATTATGGCCAGAGCTTTGATATTTAGCATAGTGACACTTTTTGATGTTTTTTTTACCAATATTGCTGAAATAGTTCGGGTCTGTTGCATATCTGGGTCACATTAGCTAAAAATAGATTTTTTTCAATGAAAAGTCTTTCTGTCTGAAACCATCCATGTACAAAATATTTGACAGACTTTAATTGTCAAGTTCATCAGCAAGATTTTTGAAATTATGTCTCTGGGGTAAAAAATTATCTCACCCCAGGGGTTATGCGACCCTTGTGTTGGTAAAAAATTTCCAGGTGAGCGATATTTAGGCCCGCATGGGCCTCTTGTTCTGTATTGCAATATTCTATATATTATTTGAGCACATACAAGAGGGGATGCCCTGTTAATTTGAATGTAATACTGTGAAAATTTATTATAACATTCACAGCAAATGTCTATTTTAGTTTGGACCCTCCCTCGTATTTAAAGCACCTCTTTTATCCTTCCAATGCTATAAATAAATTCTCAATGCTATATTGTACTTAACCCATTGTATGCTGGGTAATATTTGGCGGCCATTTTAAAATGTTGTCTGCAGCAGGTATAACTCAAATACTTACAAACGATTTTAGCAGTTTCTGATAGAATACTGAATTAGTTGCAAACAGTTTTGATCTCAGAACAGGTCCAACAATGTGGGGCCTGATCTGAGATCAAAACTGTTTGCCTAAAGGTACACCTACACCTAAAAGTGTATCCCGCATAAAATGGGTTAAATTGCGACAAATATAATATTGCAACATGGTTTCTCTGTATTGCAATTCGGTTTTTACCCTAATTATTGTTACACCCCCATGGCTTATATCAGGCCTGCCATAAGTTGATAAAAAAAATCCTAAGTTTTTAAATATTTCATTTTTTCAAGCCCGATTTTCCTGATTATACCTTTAACCCATAGTCTGTTTCTAGTTTTTAAGACACTTAATGCTTAAAGCAGGTTGAATGTAAAGCAGAATGCGCATTAAGGCGCATTCTGCTTTACTTTCAGCCTGTTTTAAGCTTCCATCGATTGGAATAAAAATTCGAATATTTCGGCAGCCCTGTTATATTGTATTTCAGGCTGGTTCTGACTCAGGTGATAGAGTATGGAGATTGCCCTTGTTCGCAATGTACAGGAAACAATTAAAGAGTACTCTAGCTGATCTTAACAACGTAGGCACTGTCGGTAGATCAGGGGGTGCCTGTACTGCCGCAGCCTTTTTGAAGGTGGGTACAGTTGAGAAAACACTATTCTCCCATTTTTCGCCTATGTGGGATAGGGCTTAGCCCCATGGCGAATCATGCTTTCCTCCATACCACCTGATGTCAAAACTTTCCCAGCTTAAGCACAATTAAGCGCTGCATGACACCGGTATCTAAATGACTTCATTTGTGATGACGTTACTACAAACACGGTCAAGTTTGGGCGTAAAAAGTACCCATAAACTGCAATTTTTGGTTATTTGTATCATGTTTTAATGATTTAAATGGGAGAGAAAAAATCCAACGTTTGTTATGCTGAAGTAGGATAGGAATTTCTCCACCAAGGGTCAGAAAATTAATGCAGGGACTTGGAAAGCCTTGTCCCTGCATGAATTTTCGGACCCTTGGAAGAAAAACTTCTATCCTACATCAAAACTCATGGTGGATTCTTATATTCTTTCCTTAAACGCATTTACACCAAGATATTTGAAGCCATAGGTTGTTCTTGGAATAGAGTGACATTTTGGAATAGAGTGACATCATCAAAGTGATGTCACACATGTTGGAGACGAGGATATTGTCCAAGGGTAGTTATGTGAGAAAATTCCTTAACCCTTTACTCTATTGATACACATTTAACCCATTACCCCATAGCCTGTTTCCAATATTTAACCCATTACAACATAAAAACGCTTAAAATTTATTCATCATTTGAGGAAAATAGTTCACTTTATACAGTCATGTAACATATTAATCATTTTAGATGTTTTAGCAGTTTGTAGCTTAAAGCAGGATGGAACTAAAGCAGAATGGGCAATCAGGAACATTCTGCTTTACTTTCAAACCTTCCTCAAGTAGTCACCTATCTTAATCTTAAATACTAGAAACAGGCTATTGGGATATGGGTTTAGATCTGTGACCACTTAAAGCAGGTTGAAAGAAAAAAGCAGAATATCTGCATTACTTCCAGACTGTTTTAAGCTAGCTTGGATATAGAAAATATCTCTTATTGTAGATTCTACTTATTCATGATTGTATACATGTAGTTGAAATATTTTCTTCAGAAGAGAAATAAATTGAATGAACAAAAAGGCATATTTATGAGGTAATGGGTTCCACTTTACCCAGTAGTCTATATCCTAGCAGTTTGTAGCTTAAAGCAGGCTGAAAGTAAAGCAAAATGTCTCTTAAGGCACATTCTGCTTTACTTTCATTCAACCTGCTTAAAGTGTCCAACTGTTTTCAGAACTAGAAGCAGTCTTTCTTTGTAGTCAAAAGGTTGATTCTTTAATCCATAAATACACTGATAGGCTGAATTAAAAAGACTGATAAGTGAATAATGGGTAAATCTTGGCCATAACTTTTAGGAGGTAAGCAGTCAGTTTGCATGTGATAGCTTATGTTGGGCAATTGTTCACCAAATAATATGATATCATTCTTCATGTTCCTTTGTACAGGAGTTTGTTACCATTAAGAACTGGCTTCACTTGGACATTGCTGGTGTTATGGCCAATAAAACTTTACAGGTTCCATATTTGGGAAAAGGCATGGCAGGTATGTTTGAACCCAAGCAGAGCTCTAGATAAGGGGAGTATTTTAAGACTTAAATATTTATTTCTGAATTAAAACCTATGGTGTTGTTACTCATTAGAATCTCAAATTTACATAGAGTTATATAACATCAAACATCATCTTCTCTGAAACTTTTATACTTGGCATGGTAAAACTTCTAGGGGTTTTTTACCAATATTGTTCAAGTGTTTTTGGTCCATTGCATATCTAGGTTAAATATATAAAAAATTTCAATAAAAACTTTAAAAAAAATTCTTCTTGTCCTATACTTCTTATGTACCCTGAGCTTAGATATTTGGCTACATCTACTCAGTAAACGGCACCTTCAAGATATTTAACATTGACATCAATGGTTCCAGTTGAGTGATATAGGGCTACATATAGCTATTGTTAATTTATTCCTCCACTGAAGAAAATAGCTCAAATTTATACTCTTACAAATAGGAATGATAAGAAATTTTTCCTATATTCCATAAAAGCTCAAAAATCTGCTTTAACCCATTGCGTAATAGTCAATAGTGACGATATGATGTAGATGTAAAAGTGGTCACCTGTTCTCAAAATTAGAAATAACCTACAGGGTAATGGGTAAAGCTGATTGAAAGTAAAGCAAAATGTGCTTTTCAGCATGATTTAATCTATCATCTGAAAGAATATACAAACCATTTATTATTGTGAATATTCATGACTGTATAAAGTGGAACTATTTTCTTTGGCAGAGGAATAAATTAAAGGAGTAAAAGGATTTATTTATGGGGTAAAGGGTCAAGAGATAATTGTCTTTTTGAGTGTTGTACAGGGCTCCAGATAAGGGGAGTATTTCAAAAACTAAAATCTTCATTTTTGCTTTAAACCCTATGGTGTCACTACTCAATTAGAATCGTCTCTTCAAGACGATTCTAATGAGTAGTAACATCATAGGATTTGGTACTGAAATGAGTGAGAAAATATTGGATTTGTTGAGTTTTCTCCCTCTTATCTGGAGCCCTGTTGTTTTTATCCAGGAAGACCAACAAGGACAGTGGTTGGTTTTATAGAACAACTTTCCAAGCTGTCCGAGGATGAATACAGAGACATATGAAATGTAAACTGATATGGTGACAGGAGTGAATGATGGACAGGCGTGATTGTGGGATCAAACTCTAGGGAGCTACACATAGCTTGATATATAGTCAAACTTGTGTTATGGGGACAGGCGTGATTGTGGGAACAAACTCCATGGAGCTACACATAGCTTGAATGATACCGGTAGTCAAACTTGAGATCGGCTACAACTACAACCAAGACAACTGAAGAGTCTGTAACCGTTTCCTCCGTGTATGGGGCTTTAAGCTTCCTTGCCTACGCCTCTACATACGTGCCAAAAATGAATGCTCTGGCTCAAGGCTTGTAAAGCCTTTGAGTTGAGTCTGAGTGCGTTCTCAGGCATTTGATTGGTCAGATTTGAGAACTCGAGCCAAATGCTTTACAAGCATAGATTCAGTATTCAAGTACAAATGAATGTAAAGTTGAATATACAGTCAAACTTCGATATCTCGAACTCGCTTAACTAGAACTATCCGATAGTTCAACACATGAACTGCATTGTTTCATGCTCGGTTGGGTCGAATATACCCATATTTCAAAGTTAAAAGGTGGCTAAGCTATGTTTTAACTTTGAAATATGGGTATGTTCGATTTAACTGAGTTCGAGATATCAAAGTTCGACTTTATAGTGTTAAAAATATGTCTAAAACAAGATAATAGATTTTTTTATTTCATCTTGCTTTAAGCAGTATTTTGCCTTAAGTACAGATTAGATAGAGACATTGTGCGTTGACAACTGCTTTACTTCTAACCTGCTTTAAGTGGTCACCTATCTTTAATACTAGAATCAGTCTATTGGGTAAAGGGTTAAAACTGTTAAACACAGATTAAATCGAGATCATTAAATATTTTGTACTGCCAACTATAGAGCTGATGGTTAACACAGGTGACAGCTAAATGATGTGTAAGATTAAAGTAGAAAGCAGCACAGAAAGCTACCAAGCTTCTTCTTTTATCTTGAATTGAGCAGTAAATATATGTGTTGGATAGTTAGGAACCTTATCAAATGCCAAGTAACACTCATGATCTCGCTCCATTTAGGGCTTCATAAACAATGTAAGAGGGAGTAAACTGAACAAATCCAATATTTTCTCTCTCATTTCAGTACCAAATCCTATGGTGTTACTACTCATTAGAATCGTCTCAAAGAGACGATTCTAGTGAGTAGTGACACCATAGGGTGCAGAAATGAAGATTTTAGTTTTTGAAATACTCTAGAGCCCTGTCCATTCTACTGGCAATGGTCATCAGGTCTGAGGGTACAATAAGTTTTGTTGAACCCATTAACCCTTTCCCTGATAGAAGCGACTTTTAGCACATGCATTTTATTCATCCGCTGAAGAAAATAGTTCCAATATAAACCGTACTGAATATGTGTCATTTTTAATACTTTCCTTATTCTAGCTGGTAATAGCTTAAAGCAGGCTGAAAGTAAAGCAGAATGCGCCTTAGGGCGCATTCTGCTTTACTTTCAACCTGCTTTAAGTAGTCACCTATCTTCAATATTATAACTAGGCTATCAGGTAAAGGGTTAACCCATAGCCTGTTTTCAGATTTGAAAATAGGTGACAACTTAAAGCAAGTTGAAAGTAAAGCAGAATGCACCTTAAGGCGCATTCTACTGTACTTTAAGCCATCATCTGCTAGAATTTAGAATTTTTTTTCTTGCAATACATATCCATGGGTGTAAAAATTTAATATATGATCTTTAGTGGAGGAATAAATGAAAGGTGTAAAAAGGCATATTTATGGGGTAATGGGTTAAAAGAAGTGACGATTCACGTCCTGTAACTGTCTTCAGGGTCAAAGGTTATAATTCTCAAGCTTTTGAATGGTCAGATTTAAGCTTTGCTTGAGAACAATCTCAGACTCAACTCAAATACTTTATAAACTTTGGTCCTGTTTTGCAACTCACTCAAGTTCTATTCATATTGACAAAGGTGGGATCAAAGTACATGTACAATGTAACTAACAGTTTGGATGCTGATAAGGCGGAACATTTTAAGGCCTGATCTATATGCAAGCTGTTTGAAAACTGTATTAACCCTTAGCCTGCCACTCACGACTATAGCTCCATATGCAAACAGCTTGGATCCGGATGAGACGCCGAGTAACCCGGCGTCTCATCCGGATCCAAGCTGTTTGACACTCAGACAACATTTTCAGCAATTTTGAGCAACTTTGAAGCACTTTGAAACTTGAAGCAGACGAGAAATTTATTTGGCGGGCTAAGGGTTAAGTACATGTTTTAGTTTTCAGTGTATGAATTAATGTTTGGTTTTTAGCTCGACTTTTTCAAAAAGTCAAGCTATTGTCGTCACCCTGTCGTCTGCGTCTGCGTCAGCGTCTTTGTCGGTTAAGTTTTTTGCTTAAGGTTTTGTAAGAGTCCATTTCTCAATAACTATCAAAGGTATCCATTTGAAACTTGGAATAGTTGTTCAGTATTAAAAGGGCAACTCATTACAACAAGGCAGGTAACCCTGGGATTTGTCATTTCAGAGTAATTGCCCTTGTTTTATTTACTTAAAAATTATAAATTAACATATCTCAATAACTTTCAAAGGTATCCATTTGAAACTTTGAATAGTTGTTTAGTATCAAAAGGGCAACTCATTACAATAAGGCAGGTAACCATGGGCTTTGTCATTTCAGAGTTATTGCCCCTGTTTTATTTACTTAAAAATTATAAATTAACATATCTCAATAACTTTCAAAGGTATCCATTTGAAACTTTGAATAGTTGTTTAGTATCAAAAGGGCAACTCATTACAATAAGGCACGTAACCCTGTGATTTGTCATTTCAGAGTTATTGCCCCTGTTTTATTTACTTAAATATCATAAATTAACATATCTCAATAACCATCAGGGGATTCCATTTGAAACTTGGAATAGTTGTTCAGTATTAAAAGGGCAACTCATTACAATAAGGCAGGTAACACTGGGATTTGTCATTTCAGAGTTATTGCCCTTGTTTTATTTACTTAAAAATTATAAATTAACATATCTCAATAACTATCAAAGGTATCCATTTGAAACTTTGAATAGTTGTTTAGTATCAAAAGGGCAACTCAATTCAATAAGGCAGGTAACCATGGGATTTGTCATTTCAGAGTAATTGCCCCTGTTTATTTACTTAAAAATTATAAATTAACATATCTCAATAACTATTAAAGGTATCTATTTGAAACTTGGAATACTTGTTTAGTATCAAAAGGGCAACTCTTTACAATAAGGCAGGTAACCATGGGATTTGTCATTTCAGAGTTATTGCCCCTGTTTTATTTACTTAAAAATGATAAATTAACATATCTCAATAACTATCAAAGGTATCCATTTGAAACTTGGAATACTTGTTTAGTATCAAAAGGGCAACTCATTACAATAAGGCAGGTAACCATGGGATTTGACATTTTAGAGTTATTGCCCCTGTTTTATTTATTTAAAAATTATAAATTAACATATCTCAATAACTATCAAAGGTATCTATTTGAAACTTGGAATACTTGTTTAGTATCAAAAGGGCAACTCATTACAATAAGGCAGGTAACCCTGTGATTTGTCATTTCAGAGTTATAGCCCTTGTTTTATTTACTTAAATATTATAAATTAACATATCTCAATAACTATCAGGGGTATCCTTTTGAAACTTGGAACAGTTGTTCAGTATTAAAAGGGCAACTCATTACAACAAGACAGGTAAACATTGGATTTGTCATTTCACAGTTATTGCCCCTGTTTTATTTACTTTAATTTTTTAAATTAACATATCTCAATAACTATCAAAGGTATCCATTTGAAACTTTGAATACTTGTTTAGTATCAAAAGGGCAACTCATTACAAAAAGGCAGGTAACCCTGGGATTTGTCATTTCAGAGTTATTGCCCATGAAATTGTAAATTAACATATCTAAATAATTATGAAAGATATTAACTTGAAACTTTATAGTACCTGTTAAGTATCAAAAGGACAACTCATTACACCAAGGTAGGTTACTCTGTGATTTGTGATTCCAGAGTAATTGCCCTTGATTTATTTACTTAAAACTTGTAAATTGAAATATCTTAATAACTGTCAAAGGTTTTAACTTGAAACTTTAAATACTTGTGTTATAACAAAAGGGCAACTCATTCAAACAAGAAAGGTGACCGGGGATGTGCCATTCCAGAGTTATTGCCCTTGTTTTTATTTACATAAAACTTGTAAATTGAAATTTCTCATAAATTACCATAGGTATTAACTTGAAACTTTGAATACTTGTTCAGTTTCAAAAGGGCATCATCTTTCAACATAGCAGATAACCATGGGATTTGTCATTGCAGAGTTATTGCCCTTGTTTGACTAAGAATTTGCATATGAAATTATTCAGTAACCGTAGAAAGTTATTAATTTCAAACTTCAAATATATTTTAATACATTGTACTTGTTTAGTTTCAAAAGGGCAACAACGCATTGCAACAAGGCAGGTAAAGCAGGCAAAGATATTGTCCTTCTTTTGACTTATAGTTTACTTTAAGTGGAATGTAGACTGTCCAAGTATGTTTAAGTTGTTGTTGTTTACAAACTTCTATGATCAATAAGGCATTAAACACCCATACACATTCTTTAAGTTTGAAAAAAATAGCCGTCTCAAGTATATGAAAGTCGAGCGTCCAGCACCCGTTTGCGGTGCTCTCGTTGAACTGTCAAGTTACAATCATGATATAATTAGCGCTTGACCCTCACCTTGTGGAGAAGACGTTTTTCTTACCCAGTAAAAGTGTTTACGCTAAAACTATTATTTCCATTGCAAAGTTTGGAGTCAGATCAGACGCCGGGTAACAATGCATCTGGCCAGGCTCTAAACCGTTTGCCACTCAGTTTAAAAAAGATACTACATGTAGATAGAAAATTCAAAAATTTGAACTTTCTACATTTAAGTGCACTGGGTGTGTGTTTTGTGTATGTAAACAGAAAATAATAGCGTCTTCTGCACTGTATATAAAACTCATCCCATTGTGAACATATTTCATATGAACTATCACATAAGCTAAGAAAAAATATAGACAATCTCCAGGATAAGGATGGGAAGAGTGCAGAATCATGTGTTGCAGATAAAAGAAACCAGAGCAGACCATCATTGGACAGTTGCTTGAGGACTGAGGAGCTGTCTAATTTAGGTCTAAACTGTTGTTTATTTTACAATACAGTAAAACCTCGCTATTACGACCACTAAAACGAAGGCTAAATGAGTGTATAATAGACAGGTGAAAGCTTAAAGCAAGGTGACAGTGAAACAGAAAGCTCCTATAGGAGCTTTCTGTTTCACTGTCACCTTGCTTTAAGCGGTCACCTATCGTAAAAACCCTAATAATTAACATAATTTAGTGGTCGTAATAGCGAGGTTTTACTGTATTTACATTCGCCCCATTCAATTCCATTGACAAAAAGGGTGTTCATTTCGTATAAACACCATTTCTCGAGAGGGCGGGACTTGTGGAAAAGTTTCGAAGAGGAGGCGGGCATATGTAGTTTTCATTCGCCAATTAATCTTTGGAACTTGGACAGCAAACATTCTTTGGAACTTGGACAGCAAACATTTGGCGGATTTTTCCAAATTTGTTCTTAACCGATCTATGCCTTCCTATTTAGTGGGAACCATGATTCCCGACTAAAACTTGATACTGTGTTAAAGGATGACAAAAATAATTATAACTCTGTCATCTCCAAATATTGAATTGCCTCCCTTTTTATGCTCCCCTTTGGGGTGGAGCATATAGTTGCCGCTTTGTCCGTCTGTCCGTCCGTCCGTGCAGCTAACTTAGAGTAAGGGGCCATTTTAGTTGACTGAACAAATATAGGGCTATTGGAAGTTAAAGGGCCGTGGTCCCTTAACTGGTTCTAAAAATTGCAAAAATGGTATCAGAGGGCCTCAAGGGAGGTAAAAAATAAGTTTTCAAATTATGGCCCTTTACCACAAATGTCCATAATCTGTCCTTATTTAGGGGGATGACCTTAAAGGGCCATTTTGGTTGCTCAAAATATCAATGGGCCATTGGTGGCCCTTTAACTTGGACAAAAGGCCTTTTAAATTTGGCCCCTTAGCAGGCTGGCCCTTAGACCTAAGTTAGTAGACCGTCCGTCCGTCACGCTTTTTTGTCCGTAGCATCTCTTGAACGGTACAGTGATAGAGAATGACAGGAGGAGGTGCAGTACACAAGAACCGTAACTCTCTCATCACCCAATTTTGAATTATCTCCCTTTTTCTCATAAAAAATCAATTTTGTCCGGAGCATATCTCTAGACCATTACACTGAAAGTTGATGAAACTTGTACAGTGATAGAGGATGACTAAAGGAAGTGCAGTACACAAGAACGGTAACTCTGTCATCTCCCAATATTGAATTATCTCCCTTTTTCTAAAAATACAAAACAATTTTGTCCGGAGTATATCTCTTGACTGCTACACCGTAAGTTAATGGAACTTGATACAGTGATAGGTGATGACATAAGGAGGTGCAGTACACAAGAACCATGACTCTGTCATCTCCCAATATATGACTCTGTCATCTCCCAATATTTAATTATCTCCCCTTTTCTATTTAAAAAAATCAAATTTTTTCTGGAGCATATCTCCTGAGCAATGCATTGTAAGTTGATGAAACTTATTACAGTGATACGAGATGACAGAAAGAGTGCTGTACTCAAGAACCATAACTCTGCCATCTCCCAATATTGAATTATCTCCCTTTTTAGCTCACCTGAGCTAGCTCAGGGTGAGCTTTGCAATCCTTGAATGTCCGGCGTCAACAATTTTAGTGTTTACACTCAAGAGGCCACAATATTTATCAAATCTTTCTCAAACTTGCTCACATTGTATATTACCATAAGAGTTCGGATGAGTTCGATTATGGTTGAAATCGGACAAATAGGTCAAGAGTTATTTACCTTTGAATTGCTGAAAATGCCATATTTAACAGTGTTTACACTCTAGAGGCCACACTTTTTATTGAATCTAACTCAGCTCAGATTGTTAAAAACTATAAGAATTCAGATAAGTACCATTATGGTTGAAATCTGACAAATAGATCCAGAGTTGTTTACCTTTGAATTGCTGAAAATGCCATATTTAAGGGTATTTACACTCTAGAGGCAACACTTTTTATCCAATCTATCTCAAACTTGCTCAGATTGTATATGGCCATAAGAGTTCAGATGAGTTCGATTAGGGTTGAAATCGGATGAATAGGTCAAGAGTTATCTGCCCTTGAATTGCTGTAAATGCCATATTTAACAGTGTTTACCCTCTAGAGGCCACAATTTTTAGCCAGTCTTTTTCAAACTTGCTCAGATTGTATATGACTATAAGAGTTCGAATAAGTGTAATTATGGTTGAAATCAAATCATTATGGCAACAGTTATCTGCCCTTGATATACTTTGAAATGCTAGAAAAGGCTTCATTGTATTGTTTAGGCTCTAGTTATCTTCCCTTGATGTACTATACTAGAATTATGAGGTTGTATTCCAAAATTATTTACATGCTATACTACACATTTTAATGGATTCAGATTAAAACGTTTGAAACAGAAAGGTAAAGCTATCAGGCTTCAGTACAACAGGTGAGTGATATCAGAGCCTTCAGGCCCTCTTGTTCTACATAAAGAATAAAACCTAAATTTTTAAAAAAAATCAAATTTTCTGCCGCACTGTAACTTGAACCTTGATACTGTGTTAGCGGATGACAAAAAGAAGTGTAGTACATAAGAATTATAACTCTGTCATCTCCAAATATTGAATTGCCTCCCTTTTTCATAATAAATTCATTTTTGTCCGAAGCATATCTCCTGAATGTTTCATCGTAAGTTGATGAAACTTGATACTGTGTTCACCTACTAAACATGCTATACCTTGGGGGTTTTCTTTGTGGGGAGCATCCATCGTTGGGAACAATATTCTTGTGTCAGAAAGTTACGTAATGGACGAGTGACTTAATGACAAGTGACAAACAGCTTGAATTCAGATCAGATGCCTTTTTACGCGACATCTGATCTGGATCCAAGCTGTTTGCAAATGTATGCCAATTTCCCTCCCTACAAAGACTCCATGAGAACAACGCACACAATCTTTGTCTCTCATTGGGTGTCGTTGTAGAGAGGGAGTACTGTACTCATTTTTACACATTTTAATTAATTCCTCCAATGAAGAAATTTGTTCAAATTTATACATTCGTTAATATGTATCATAAAAAATATATATAAGGCAGATAACCATGGGATTTGTCATTGCAGAGTTATTGCCCGATATTTTTGCAGATGGTAGCTTAAAGCAGGCAGGAATAAAGAAGAATGTGCCTTAAGGAGCATTCTGCTTTACTTTAAAAATGTTTAAGTGTTCAACTGTCTTACAACAAGAAGGAGGCCATGGAGTAAAGGGTTAAGTTCAGATTGACTGAAAAAAATGAATCATGATAAGTATGAGCTCTACGATTTATCAGCAACCATATATGTTAATATAAATCACTGGATTTAGGAAAAATTAGTTGGAAATATTCCTCAGACAGTCATATATGCATGAAATAGTGGAATGCAGACCTTACAAGAAAACAGTGCAGACCATAATAAGACAGTTCATTCAGGAGCTGTCTGATCTGGGTCTACAATATTTTCAAAGCTGGAGGAAGGTTAAAGTTGTAACTGGAGCATGATAATAAGCTCATTGATTTATGAAATAAATTCTCCATACAGTAAGACAGGAGTCATAACGATGAAGTTTTAGACAGAATAAATAATTATGCTTACAATAAATAAATGATTAAAAATAAACCCAAAGCTAACTCATTTCTTTGCCCTGTGTTCATTGTCTGTTGTCATTAACATAGTTGACCTCTACTAACATTGTTTTCAAAATTTTGCCCCTAGGCAAAAATTGCCCTGCTCAGGGACTTCAGTTTTTAGCTCACTTAGCATGTAATGCTATTTTAACCATCCTGTGTCAGTCCATCATCCGTCCGTTGTGAACAATTTCTTAAAATGGGTTCTAAACTAACTTAGCAAGAAAGATCCTTATATGAACTTAATCACATGCCTGACTGCAACCAAATTTTACATGAATGTTCACTTGGTCAAGCTCTTTCAAATAAGTTCAAAGAATGAATTTAAAATAAATGCAGAACTCTGGTTACAATGGCAACAGAAGTAAAAAAAAAAAAGGATGTGGAATCTTAAAAACTGTTCTAGGTAAAAACCGCAAGAACTACAGGTAAGGCTTTGATATTTGACACATGCGCCATAGCAGCTTCTATAAATCCTCTTAAGATTTTCAAATTTTGCCCCTTGGGCAAAATTGGCACACCCTGGGGTCACCATTCACAAAAGGTTATGCATGTATTGTGAAATCTTCAAACGTCTTCTCCTTTGAAACTTATATGGCCAGAGCTTTGTTATTTGTCATGGTGAAATTTCTAGAGGGTGTTTACCTACATTGTTGAATAAGTTGAATCCAGGGTCCAAGGTTATAAAGCGTTTGAGCTGAGTCCGAGTGTGTTCTCAAGCATTTGATTGGTCATTGAAAATTTACAAAAATCTCCTTCTCTAAAAGAAAGCTTAGATACTTGGCATTATATTATTGTCTACAGGTTAATCAAATGTTTTCCTTTTGGTAACACCTAACCATGGTGACACTAAGCTGGATCAAGTGATTTCAAACAGGAAGATTTTTAGCTCACCTTGCACGAAGTAGCATCGCTGGATGTCCGTCCTCTGTCCGTCCGTTCACAATTGGTTCGTTAACACTCTAGCAGCTACAGTTTTCATCCTATCTTCATGAAACTTGATCACAAGGTTTGTCTAGTAGAAATCTAGGCCAAGTTGGAATGTGCGTCATGTTTGGTAAAAAACTAGGTCACTAGGTCAAATCATCAAAAAACCTTGTTAACACTATAGAGGCTACAAATCTCTTTGGATCTTAATGAAACTTGGTCACACGGTTTGCCTCAAGGATATCTAGGTCAAATTTGAATGTGGGTCATGTCCTGTCAAAAACTAGGTCACTAGGTATAATCATCGAAAAACCTTGTTAACACTCTAGATAGAGGCTACAAATCTCATAGGATCTTAATGAAACTTGGTTATAATGTTTGCCTTAATGATATCTAGATCAAGTTTGAATGTGGGTCATGTCTGGTAAAAAAACTAGGTCACTAGGTCAAATCATAGAACAAGAGGGCCATGGCCCTAAATTCGCTCACCTGAGGACATTGAAGTTTGTACCTAAGTTGACTGGGCAAGACAACATTTTAATATAGCTATAAATGGAGTTATCTTCCGGACAAGAAAACATGACAAAAGTGAATTTTGTTGCCAAGCTTATGACCCTTATCCATGACACATCCTCTTATCAAGCTATTTCCATTTCCGGTAAATGATAATTATTTCACTAGCGTCAGCAGAACTGGAGTTATTTTCCTGACAATAAAATATGACAAAGGGGAAAACAAAATATTGCTGCCCTTATGCACTAGGCATTTTCTCTCATCAGTTTCTTTCCATACATAAAATTTCATTACAATAGCATCAGTAGACCTGGAGTTGTCTTCTTGACAAGAAAATATGACAAAGGGAAATAACTAAAAAAAACAATGATGTCAGAGTTATGGCCTTTGCAAATGGCACTTCCTCTCATTAGGCTCTTTCCAAATAGGCAATTTCATTTTACCCATTACCCCATAGCCTGTTTCTAGTTTTGAAAATAGGTGGCCACCTAAAGCAGGTTGAAAGTAAAGCAGAATGGGTCTTAATGCACACTTTGCTTTACTTTCAAACTGCTTTAAGCTACCATCTACTAGGATATAGAAACTTATTTCACATCTTACATTTTCATGACTGTTTAACCCTTTCCCCCATAGAAGCGCCTTTTAGCACATTCAGTTTATTCTTGCTCTAAAGAAAATAGTTCCAATTTATACATTCATAAATATGTATAATACAAAATATTTTCTATATTCTAGTAGATGATAGCTTAAAGCAGGCTGAAAGTAAAGCAGAATGCGCTTAAAGCGCATTCTGCTTTACTTTCAACCTGTTTTAAGTGGACACCTACATTCAATACTAGAGATATGCTATGGGGGAAAGGGTTAAAGGGGAATTATTTTCTTAAGTGGAGGAATAAATCAAAGGCCTAAAAATGCACATTTATGGGGTAATGGGTTAACAAATGTCTGAACAAACGACTGAACCATTTCTAAACTTTAGCAGACAACATGTTCAGTTCTGTTGGCCTGATCACTGAGGTCAAATATTATGTAAGAGTACTGTAGCAGCAGCAGTCTGGGAGCTTACCCTTACCAGACTGAAATGATGTCTGCTAAATACCTTCTGTGTGTAAAAAATGTACTTTTTTTTTTTTTAGAAAATGTTAAGTTGGTAAATGAGTGGCAAATAGTTTGGATCCAGATTAGATGCAGCATTATGTTGCATCTGATCTGGATCCAAACTGTTTGCAAATATTGGTTATTTGCCCATAGTATATTAAGGGTAACTCAGGTAAATACAGTTCTGCCTAAATCAAAAATACTGTAAAACCTGCCTAGAGCAGCACTTAAACTGTGCAGGGTGGTGTCAAATGTGACCCTAGGGATTTCATTTTAACAAACTATAGAGAGATCCACCAGGAGATTCTACTGTACAAATATCAAAGCTTAGGGCCTAGTAGTTTTGGGCAAGAAGATTTTTTAAAGATTTTTGCTTTTTTGCTTTTTCAAGCAGAGTTTGTGCTTTTTTTCATTTTTTTTTAACAACTTCTGTAGAGAAGCATCCAAGGAACATCATGAGCAGTTTGAACTCTCCCTACAATCGGCGGGTTTCAGAGGAGATGTCGTTTGAAGTAAAAGTGAACGGACAGACGTACTACGGACGGTGAGCGGTCACAATAGCTCACCTTGAGCCTTTGGCTCAGGTGAGCTAAAAACAGTGTTAACTCTCATGATTGGCTACACATCTCATTAGATCTGAATGAAATATTGTCAGAATATTTGCCTACATCAAGTCTAGGTCAAAATCAAATGTGGATTGTGTCTAGTCAAAAACTAGGTCAAATCAAAGAAAAATCTTGTTAACACTCTAAAGGATTATTGTGGGTCAAGTCCAGTCATAATCTATGTCACTATAGGTTAAGTTTACATGGTGTACCAGGTGAGCAATTTAGGGCCATAGTGGCCCTTGTTTAAGTTTTCATTGAAATAATCTATTGTTAGCTCCGGTGACCGAAATATGCAACAGGCCGCAACCAATTCAACAATATATGTGAACTACCTCTGGAAATTACACCATGCCAAATATCAAAGCTCTGGCCATATTGGTTTCAAAGAAAAATATGTTTGAACATTGCACTATATAACTCTATGTAAAACGATGACCCCCAGGGCGGGGCCAATTTTGACCCCAGGGGTAAAATTTGAACAACTTTGATAGGGGACCTGTAGATGATGCTATGTGCAAAATATTTACAATCGCCCCATTCAATTCCACTGACAAAAAGTATGTTCATTTCATATAAACACCACTTTTCGAGAGGGCGGGACTTGTGGAAAAGTTTCGAAGGGGAGGCGGGGCATACGCAGTTTACATTCGCGAATTAATCTTTGGAACATGGGATAACAAACATTTGGCGGAGTTTTTCAAAATTTGTTCTTAACCGATCTATGCCTTCATCTAGTGGAATCCATGATTCCCAACTAATATTCTTCTTTATTAATGAGATAAATTGTAAGAAAATTGACATAAGAAGCTACCTTATAAACAGCTCGGCTATCTGCGTTTCTTTATGACCCCCCCCCCCCCCCCCCCCCCCGCGATATATTTATCCTACTTTAAAATTACGTCACTTCCAATGACGTCAAAAATCGGCATTTTTCGCGCCAAACTGTTGACAATGGAACTTATTTTTTCTGCTTTAGAATGTACACAGATTCAGTAAATCGGTCATGGCTATTCCTTATAGGGTACACAGTATGCGTGTTATCTACCTCTTATATGGATTAAACATACATGCGTACTAACAAAATGTTTATTTAATGTTAGAAATTACAGGAAATATATATTGTAAATATAAGAAATGAACTGATTTTTTTCGGCGTTCAAGCGGAATGAACGACAGAAAATTATCGGCAAATTTACCATGAATTGCTAGCGCGATTCATGGTAAATTTGCCGATAATTTTCTGTCGTTAATTCCGCTTGAACGCCGAAAAAAATCAGTTCATTTCTTAAATATCTAAGCTCAGTGTAATATGGTTTCAGACAAGAAGATTTTAGAAGTTTTCATTGAAAAAAAAAACTATTTTTAGCTCTGGTGACCCAGATATGCAACATATCGGAACCAATTAAACAATATATGTGGAGGACATCTGGAAGTTACACCATGCCGAATGTCAAAGCTGTGGCCATATTGATTTTTAGAGAAAAAGATGGTTGAACATTTCACTATATAATTCTTTGTAAAACGGTGACCCCCGGGGCGGGGTCTAGTTTGACCCCATGGACAAAATTTGAACAACAGGACCTATAGATGATGCTACATGCCAAGTATCTAAGCTCTGGCCCTTGTGGTTTGTGACGAGAAGATTTTTTAAGATTTACTTATTTTCACTTTGGTTGCCATGGCAACCAGAGTTCTGCGTTGTTTCAAATTCTTTGATAGAGCTTGATCCAAGGAACATTCCTGTGAAGTTTGGTTGCAATCAGGCAAGTGGTTTTGAAGAAGAAGATGTTTTAACAAATTGTTGACACACGACGCCGGACATTGACCGACCACAAAAGCTCACCTTGAGCACTTTGTGCTCAGATGAACTACAAAAAACTATACCTGCCCTGGGGGTAACCAATTTACATGGAGTTATATAATGAAATCTCCAAACATCTTCTCAAAAACTAAAAAGGACAGAAGTTAGATATTTGGCACGTAGTATTAGCTACAGGTCCTCTATCAGGGCAATGATTTATATTAACTATGGATGGTTCAAGATTTGCACCAAGGGTAAAAAATGGTCTCTCCCCTGGTGTCACAGTTTAACACAGAATTGGAGGGCTGCCATAAGTTAACATGAAAAATCCTCAGATTTCCAAATTTGCATTTTTCAAGTGCGATTTTACGAATCGTACCTTTACCCATATCCTGTTTCTAATTTTGTTGACACGTGGCTTCTAAAAGCAGACTGTAAGTAAAGCAGAATGCGCCTTAAGGCGCATTCTGCTTTACTTTCAGCCTGTTTTAAGCTACCATGTACTAGAAAAAATCCGAAGATTTAGGAAAATTCCGGAGAAATGGCAGCCCTGGACTTATATTGTGAAATGTCCAACTTCTCCTCTGAAACTAATACATGTAATACAGTGCTCCGTCCTTACAACGTCCATCCCAACAACGACTCCCTCCTTGCACCGGTACTTGCTGCTGTTCCCTAAACAATACATTAATGTCCAACCTTTTCATTGCTGCAATACCGTCTGCTTAAATTTGTCGTCTGCTGATTTTCTCAAATTACAAATAAATGGACATTTTGATGGAATAGATATAATGACGAGTGACAAACAGGTTGAATCCAGATCAGACGCCGCATTACGCGGCGTCTGATCTGGATTCAACCTGTTTGCAAACGTAAGCCAATTTCCCTCCCTATAACGACTCCCTCCGAGCAACGCACACAATCTTTGTCTCCCATTGGGTGTTGTTGTAGAGAGGGAGCGCTGTACATGTATAGTCGAAGCTTTGATATTTGGCATGGTTTAAATTCTAGTAGTTCTTTTCCAATGTTGGTGAATTTGTTACGTTCCGTTGTATATCTAGGTCACCAGAGCTAAAAATAAATTATTTCTTTAAAAACTTAAATAACATCCTGTCTGAAAAACAATACCCCCTTTAAAAAGAATACTACGCAACATGATCTACAGGGTGTCCCAAAAACGAACCCTTGGTCAGATATGCAAAATATCCATTTCCGAACCAATATCACTCAAGGGGAGCTATTAGGATGGCCTTTCGTCCATCGTCGTTAACATTTGCTTCAAATGGCATCTCCTCCTATACCAATACAACTCGAACACTGATAAATATTATCAGGGCTCCAGTTTTTCCTAAACTAAAATGTTTATTTCTGAATTAAGCCCTATTTTGTGACTACTCATTACATGTAAAACCGTCTCTTCGAGTTGAAATGAGTGAGAAAATGTTGGACTTCAAATTTACTCTCTCTTATCTAGTAGAAATGTTAAGACTTCTGTTTGAAAAGTAATGCAATTCTCTTTATTCCTGGTGAAGAGTTCATGGATTTATCAGAGTTAAAATGTAATTGGATCTCACAATTAATTAACATTGTACAACTAAACAACAAATACCAGCACGGGATTCACCTGTCTGACAGAACCAACTACATGTAGCACGGGATTTTACCCGGCGATATTCTCCCATATAAACAAACGTGATCAAGGTAATAGCCAATAACACCCCCACTATTTTCAGCGACACAAACTTTATATAAAACAAAGAAGAAAAGTTTTTAGTCAGACTATCAAAAATTTTCTTGTTAGAGTTTGGTATAGGCACATTATAAGTGTATACAAAATTTCATTCAAATACGTCCACTAGTTTTAAAATTATCTAAGATTTATCGTATTTTAACTGCAAACGACCTAGATCTATACCTATGATAATATACATGTAGATTCCAAGAAAATGCCAAAGTAACATAACTTTTTCAATGACCCAGGTATGTTTCCTTGTATTTCTGCGTATGCACAGACGCATATGTGGATGCATGAGCAGATAAGAAAGATTTTAGAAGCCAGTCGTCCTTTTACATATGCATATATTGTGCATCTATATACTGATGGTATATTGTTTTGAATATGGTCTACATGACTACATTGGTACATTTTATCAGATGTGTTTTTCTATATTGGAAAAATGACTTAAAATGTCTTTATATGTACTTTAAATCACATAAACTAAGAAAACATGATTCGCGATTACAGCTCCTCAGTGTTACACTATAGTATCATGGTAACAATTTCGTACGCATGATGGAACGGAATGCAGGAACATCCACATTATAATAGCACGGAATATTTACTCCGTGATAATAGTCATGGGATATATACTTTCATATATTGTTATAGAGTGTGGTTCTTGGGACAACCGATTGCCAATATGTGAAAAGATTTTTAGTGTATAAAATTCAACTATAAAGGCATGTAGGTGCAGCCATTCTATATCATCTACTTCTTTTGCCGGACTTGTTCGTTTGGATTACTGTGGATGAATATGCAATACAAAAGTGTGGTTTAGGTGTGTATATAGATGTTTCAAAGAAGTCCATCCTCCTTTAAATGCATGGAGGATAATGAATGAGCGTGTTTTCAGTATTGAATATATTGCATAATTTGCATAAAATAATATGTAGCGAGCATGGGCAAGCAACATTTCATTTTTATCCAACGAGTTAAATAAGTGTTGACCAGGTTTCCTTGTAGCATACTACGTCATTTCTGTCCATGTAGATATACCGTGCTACCCGTCGTATGTTTGCGTGAGAGAGAGTTGTAAGACTCTGAGAGAGGGTGTTGTCACTTTGCACGTGCACTTAATTTCCAATCATCCCATCTTCCCGCTTTAACAGCCACGTAATTAATTTACCGCACTAACCCGGCACTCGTATTTTAGATGTATTGGTGTCAACACCTACTTACTATCACAGGGACCCGACACGATTGATCTTTGAGAGAAAAAAATGTCAGAAGGTCTCTATATATACCTTCTGACAATTTTTTCTTCAACAATCAATCGTGTCGGGTCCCTGTGTTTACTATAGAGTTGAAACATTTATTAGCATTGCTGCTCACATCAACTATTCATTATTAAATTTATTTAATGTGTCATAGCCTGGTAAGTTACCACTTATATTTAGAGAACTGTTTATTTCGGCTTATTTAGCTTGTTTATCAAGCGACGGAAATCTTGGAATTACTGTATTGACTTAAATATTCATTGTTACCTTTAGTCTGTGATATTTATATTATTCATATTGTTTCAGGCTGTTTTTGATAGACTTAATTACAAATTCATTGAACCGGCAAAACGTATTTATCGTTTATAAAACCCTGGTAACATAAGTTCAATGCTAAAACCACACGACTTTAATATTCTTTTTATCACATAACATCAAATGACACCAAATTCAGAACAATCTTAAAGTGCCGTAAATTCAACTCATCTATCCATCCCGCTCAAAGCCCTTTATGAGAAAAATTGCTTGACCCGCACATGAGTGTTACAATTATGTGTACGTCTGTGTTGCATGACAAATCTGTTTTGGGCAGTCGCCGATCAGTGTGCGAGCCTAGTGTAGTCGGGGACTAAGACTGTAAATTTAAAACAAGCCTAGAAATCTCGTAATGAATTCGAACGAACTTGACCGAGGCATTTCGTCATATTCATGCTAAGCTCCAAAGGGATTTGAGTATATTTGAGTAAAAGAGTGGACAAGCAAGTGCACCGAAACGGATGTGAACATTCTTACCTCTTCTACATAATGGCCATGTTTTTAAGATAAAAGAGACATAACACAGAGTTTCTGGTGAAATCGTGCGGCTATCGAACTTGACGGAGACATTTTGTTCATATGTATCCTGACTACGTTTCACAAAGATTGGGGTACATTTGTTTGAGTTTGAGAGCGGACACGCAAAGTTCATGGACGGACAGCGCCATAACATACTATTTCCCATCTGGAGACAACGGTCTAGTAGAATGACACTCATAGGAAGCATCCCAGTGACCTTTCTAATTTGCCGCAGTGAATTGTTTCTGCTTATTTTGACCCAGATTACCCCCTCTGCGAAGAACTAAAGATATTAATGCAGGTCGATTGTTTTGATCCCATGCGCTGTTTGACAACGAATGGAATTAGCCGAAATCATCTAACTGAAATCACCATCATCTCTTCATCCCGTACACTAAACGACACTTATAAGTGTGCATGTATAAAAATGTCATTTGTAAGTTTATTTCTGGTTTGTTTTCAACCAGATTTTTACCAAATATTAAAAACAAGAATGCAATTATAACTCGCTATTAATTTTTCAAAAAGCGTGACATCTTCACGGTCCAGTGCGCAAACAAATTAAAACCTAAAAATGCACGTGGAATTCGACGCAGCGTGGAAAATGAAATTGCACTTGACGATAAGTAATGGAATAGCTCACGCTTGTATAAAAACAGGAAAAATTCAATTTTTCTATCCCGCAAGGAGGCGTAGCCATTGGTTGAATTAAAGCCGGTGTCTGTCTATGCGAATAAAAACGAAAGACTCAAGCAGGAAACGTAACACAAACAATACACCCACCTCTCAAGCAGAACACACACACACACAGTCATACCACAACAAACACACACACACACACACGCAATACCATTCCTTCATCTACACACTAAATAGAAAACAACACGCAAGACAAACATAAAGCAAAGTGAATATAGGAGCCCGCCTTGGTACGGTCAGTAGCAATCAATAACCAACTATAAATTAATTAATTATTAACAACCACTGGGGGGTTAAACATGGGTTTAGGGGCGCCCAACCTCACACTTATCTCCTATATTCACCTATAAAGACAAACAGTGTACATAAAATATAAACCCTGTTTCACAACCTCACAATCAAAAAGACCGCCAGCACAGTAAGTAAATACATGTAAAACATTTAGCAAAAATTCTATGACAAGATCATTAGTAACATGGGAAAGAATTAAACATTCAAGCCCGTGTTAAAAATAACCCACTATCGCAACGGTCAAATTGTACTCAAGCGACTAGTCTGTAGTTACGAGTAACTGTAAGACATGGAAGGGTCTAGGGTACGACAGAGAGGGAGAGAAAAAACAAAGCACGAAAATCCGACATAACTCTCCCGGTTAAGGACGGCTTTAAATATACATCATCATGTAGTGCTAAGCCCTGTCTGTCGTCGCACATCCAAAGAGGAAAGCATAGTTATCAATTGTAGATTGATCGATAACCAAACGTGAAGTGCGCAGCAATATAGTTGGATCATAATCTTTTTTGAGGAAAAATCTAATACGTTTCACAAATAGGTTTGCATCTTAGTTTTTGATTTACAAATCAATCTGTTGTACTGAAATAATAAACTCACCCGTGAATAATAACAAGTATTTGTTCTACAGATTTGCATCATTTATTTTGCAAAATGGTTTCTCCTATTTCATAAAAAATGAGTTTTACATGCTCTTATATTGTGCCATCTAACACAATACATAGCCTATGTAGGCACTTAATTTTTTAACACAATATTTTTGAAACATTTTGTAATAAAGTCCAAAAATATTTATGCAACTTCCCGCTTTGGAAAAAATCCACAGGGTTCTGAAATTGTTAAAAAAAATGATCCTATACGATTTATGCTATGATCGATCTAAGCATACGCCAGCAGCGGAAAAATCGATAATCTAACGTATTATCAAATAATGCGTACAGGTTTAGGGCGCAAACACTGTGTTAGATGAAATTTAATGCTGCGTTAAACATCGACACGATGTAAGTTTTTGATATTCAGAATCAACCAAGGGTGAGTTTTCTATGTTAACAATCGACCCAGGTTATTTAACCTTAATTTTCGATCCCGTCGGGCTCATTTTTAACTTTAAGAATCGACCTAAGGTGTAAAGCAGCTTTTTTTTTATCGGTTTTAAAGCGACTCGCAACCAGATGGTGCATTAAAAATAGTAATTTGTAAATATGTGTCAAACGCTTATATAAATGGTAAAGAATTAGTTTATGATAAGAAATTCTGTTTCAAAAAAAATGTATTTCAATAAAAAAAAATATTGGTCTCTGGTGGGATTCGAAAACGGGGCCCGGCATTGGCGGACAGAAGGCAAAATTGGGGAAACCGCTTAGACCAATGGACCACGGAACTATCCGTTTATCTCGGATCGATTTAACGTATTTCAATGTGTAGCGATCGAAAGTGCATACAACTTCGTAATTCGGCTCGTGTTTATGTCTGAGCCCGTGTAGAGAAGCAACAACAACAACTATACCGTTAGCTAACGCAATAGAAAAACGATGGAAAATATCTAAAAATCTAAGATTCGGTGACGATTCTTGAGACTTTTTTTGGACTGATCATATTTTTTTAATGTCAGAAGCCAAATAATGCCACAAATTTGCTTTTATTTGAGTATTTTATTTTATTTTGACAAGTACACCATCCGGTTGCGAGTCGCTTTAAAATGCAACAATAATCACTTGAAAAATTGAACGTGAGTACCTTTGAGCCGTGCCTCGAGATAACCAAAACAGTGTAGACCAAGCCTCACCATCATGTAGCCTTATTAAAATCAAAATTGGCAAATACGTTCGGTACAAAATACTGGATATGCTACTTATGGCCCAAAAAGGGGTAAACCCTGACAAGATTCCGTATATCTGATGCTGCGGATAGTCAGGACATGCACTGTTTGCAATGCAGCAACATGCATTTACTGGATCCACATCTCATTTACATCGCGATGAAAATATGGGATACGTATTTTAGGAACCAGGGCTGCCATAAGTTGACATAAAAAATCCTAAGATTTCCAAATTTGCATTTTTCAAGTGCGATTTTACGAACCGTACCTTTACCCCATAGCCTTTTTCTTGTTTTGATGACATGTGACTTCTTAAAGCAGGCTGTAAGTAAAGCAGAACGCGCCTTAGGGTGCATTCTACTTTACTTTCAGTCTGCTTTAAGCTACCATGTACTGGGAAAAAATCCGGAGAAATGGAAGCCCTGCAGGAACTGATCTCCTGCTTGAAAATCAAAGGTACTGAATTCCAGTAAGCATCAAGGAAAGATTAGACAGTGGTGTATAATCTTGTTTCATTGCACGGCACGCCTAAGAACCACACATGACTAATGTGATGGATGGCTTTAAATAATCCAACTGTTTGTTTCAAATAAAAGCTTTCTTTATTGTACATAGGTAGATCTATATCTATTATGCGTTAAAAACGATTTTCTACGCTGAATTTCTTCAACCAGTGGCCATTACTCCATCAGCATGATAAACCAGTAGGTCTAATGTGCCATATAAACAACGCTTGATATGTACAGTGGAGAATCTGTTATTCTTTCCCGTTTAAACGCAAACGTACGCAAACGCAAAGCACTAAAACGTAGAAAAGAACAACGTTTGGACAATTCTGATAATTCTTGTTTATCTTGGTGGCAAACAGTTTGGAGCCTGATCAGACGCCGGGTTACCCGGCGTCTGATCTGGCTCCAAACTGTTTGCACTGCAAATAATAGTTTTAGCGTAAACGCGTTTATTGGGAAAGAATAACAGATTCTCCACTGTATGTATACAGCGTAAACGGCATCTGTGCTAAACTCCATATGCCCATTGCAAACAGTTTTAAGCCAGACGTCGGGTAACCTGGTATCTGATCAGATCTCTAACCGTTTGCCACGGAGATGAAGCAAAATTGTAAGACATTTCTGCATTTGATTACAACGCGGCGTCTGATCAGGATACAAATTGTTTTACACTCATTTCAATATTTTATAAGTCAAAATAACTAAATATTTAATTTTAGAAATAAAAGCAGACGACAATTGTTAAGAATTGATGACGTCATGGCAGCGAAGGGTTAAGATAGCACTCTTGATAGTCTCACTGTTAGTCTTTATGACACGTTGTAGTGTGATGCACAAAGACTTAAATAAAAAAAAATCTTAAAGCTCGAAGATACATTAAAAACTGTACGCGGACAGTTCTTATCTTTTTCAAGCTACAAAATATTTCTCTCTTTGATTGGTTGAAAGGTTAAAACGATGCAAGTTTTACATAAATATATAAATTAATAGTCATTAATAAAACAGATTTTACAGATTTTCAAGGCATATAAAATATGTAAACAAGAGGCCCATGCGGGCCTAAATATCGCTCACCTGGGAAAACCCAGACAAGGGGCACATGATCCCTTGAATGGGATCATTTTCACCAAATTACATAATTTCAAACATCTTGCTGATGAACACCCAAATGAAGTGTTCTGTCAAACATCTAAGCTCATGACTTTTTATTGAAAAAAAATCTAATTTTAGCTAATGTGACCCAGATATGCATATGGTCAGAATCATTTCAACAACATTGGTAAAGGACCACTAGAAGTGTTACCATGCCAAATATTAAAACTCAGAGCATATTAGTTTCAGAGAAAAAGATGTTTGAAGATATCACTATATAACTCTTTGTAAAACCACTGGGGGCCATCGAGGTATCACGAGGTTTGTTTCGCACAGAAGTCCTGTATATGTTCCGCACCGACAAAGTACATATTTTGTGTACCCAAAACGAAAGTAAAACACGAATTTCCTTGAGTGTCTCTCAATTTCGCCTATACTTTTTTTCCTAGCCGGAACATATTATCAAATAGGTCCGATGGTAGGTAGAACGGTTTCTCGAGCAATCTACGTACAAATTTCATATTATTCATTGAATTACTTGCAAAATAACATAGTCATTCATCCTATGATGTAAAATGTTTCAAATGTATGATATTTGGTAAACAATGCTATTAATCATTATATGAACATTACCTTTTTAGATTGATTGTAACAATGGAATATTATTTGGGTTATAAAGAATCTGCAGTAATGCAATAAATGGATTTTAAATCGAGTTTAACAAATTAACCGTGTATAGGTGCCGCACAGAGTATGTATATGTTACTAAACGAAGTCCATTTTATATGTATATGTTACCAACTGAAGTCATCATTGAATTAATAGGATGCAAACTGCCTAGTATCATGCACTTACTGTTGCCTATACCGTTTATCTCGAAAATAAATAATCTCCACCAAATGTGTTGATAGTGACAGTCCAGTGAGAAAAATTTCAAAGGTTAAACACACAAAAAAAACGGTCCATTTCATGTAAGTTTCTGAAGCAGTTAAAAGTGCAGGACTAGGAAATGAATTCGATCAATCAACTGTTGCGGAAGCAGATGAAGCTGATAGAGTTGTTGATTTGTCAGAGCAACTGAAATACACTATAATTATTTTGTACGAAACAAATTCAAAGCGACATAATTTCTTTAAAAATGTTGCATCCCGAATTGAAAACCTCATGCACACCTTGGTCTATGTAATCAATTAATCTGTGAAAGTTTGCAACATGTTCTTTATAGGAAAATACTCAAAGGGCTATAATTTTGTAAAACAGAAACAGCCAATATTCCAAACTACACGAACACTTTCATATATAAGCATTTACTCTGGGAAAGTGTTAAGAAAAGTGTATGAGAAGCTGCACAGGTTTTTCACAGGTTTTTCCCTATATATATTCTATTTATGAAACAATGATCTAATAATTACGTATATACCAGCAAATGGTAGCTTAAAGCAAACAGAGTAAAAGTACCTTAATGCTCATTCTGCTTTACTTTCAATTTGCTTTAATAAGTGACTATCCGTCTTCAAAACTAGAAACAGGCTTTAGGGTAATGGGTGAATGTCTTTTATTTTACACGTTTTATCAAAAAGCGAAGAGAATATAAATGGATAGTACCAAGTGTGATCATACCACATGGTCTGTGACGTAATATGTGGATACCACTGGCAGTCAAATTGTCAACAAAAAGTCCTCCATTCGGAACTTCAATCAAATGTAAGAAATTTGTTTTAGCCGATTTCAACGAAACATAGCTTATGATACGGGGGACTGGATTCTTTACAGTGGTATCAATGGATTTGTCTTCAAGGTAATACATTTTGCCTGAAAATGAGGCAAATTAGTTGGCAATATCTAGCATTAAATTGTCGTGGTATCATTGTGTGTGTTAACATTTCTGGATATTTGCCTCGTTTTCAGACAAAAAGTATCCATCTAGGGACAAATACATTGACATCATTCTAAAATAACTTATTAATACCCTTAGCATAGACTATGTTTCCTTGAAATCGACTCATAAATAAAAAAACAACAACATTCGATTAAAATTCCGAATCGAGGCTTTTTGGTGATAATTTAGCTGTCAGTTGTACCAAAATTAACGTCACAAACCACTTGGTATGGTCACACTGGTACCGCTTGACTGGACGGCCTCATCGCTAAAAGTGCGCCCACACTTGCTCTACGTCGGGCGTACGGCGCTCGCAGTAAGGTTAAATCGGACAGCGGGCATTATATAATGTTGTGAAGATTTGTAGCCTAATCCCCTGGATGTATATATTATGCAATAAATATGTTTAAACTAAAAATGAAATCGGAAGATTCTTGCGCTGGCCGAAGAAATCCTACGGCGGCAATATGGCGGCCGCACGGCAAATCCCAAAGTTTTACAGGCCGTAGAGGTCGCCGCAGTATTATAACGCGGAGTTATAAAAAAGTTAATTTCTATGATGGCCGTAGAAAACGACACGCCATAGAGCGGTTCTGCGGCTGCCGTACGGCCACCGTGCGGCCGCCGGGCCTCAATGGTTAATTTTACTATTGGACATTTGCACTTTTGTTCATATGTGTCTATTGATCTAAAAGTGAAATCATATATGGCCATTGAGTTCTCGGTGTAGTTGGACGGATA
Source organism: Gari tellinella (assembly GCA_922989275.2). Lineage (NCBI taxonomy): Eukaryota > Metazoa > Mollusca > Bivalvia > Cardiida > Psammobiidae > Gari > Gari tellinella. Next base: position 58,753,182 of record OV277866.1, read on the forward strand.
TTAGTTATGTGCACATGTAGCAAGCCAATGTGTGTAGCAGGAGCAGCATTAAGACTGCACATCAACGGCCGCCGTACGGCCATTTGGCGGTCGCCGTGGCTTTTATTAGAAATCGCGGCCGCCGCAGAGGCGACGTACGGCTGCCGAGCGGAGACCGCACTGCCGCAAGTTTTTTACCCCCAAAACATCAAATCTCGCATTGCGGCGGCCGCAGCAAATGTGAGCACAACATACGGTGGTCGTAGGAAATCAACGGCGGCCGGGAAATTGCTACTCGCCGTAAAAATAATAATCCGTGCGACTGCCGTACGACCGCCACAGCCACTGTGAGCTAGGCATAAACAATACATTTGTCCAATCCATTTTTTTTGTCACTGCAACAGAAATCAATTAATTGACTTCAGGAGGTAACACATACACCTTCTGTTGGTAACGTATACACGTAAATGCGACTTCAGGAGGGCACATACACACTCATAAACCCTTCAGGGTACTGTGAGTGATTTAAAGTTGTATACATTATTGTGAAAAATAAATTGAAAAAGTATGGAAAAATGAAGCTATTAATAAACATGCATCTTGTCTGAGATGGGGTTCCAGAATATTTGTAAATATAGTGGATCATTCCAATGTTTTTTTCGATAATCGCCCGGTAATATTCATTTAAGAGTGACAAATTGACGTTTGTGCTTGATATACATACTTATTTTCCATAAATAATACAAGAAAATGTATGTAAACAGTTTATTCACGAACCTATACTGTAATTTGCCAAAATAATAATTCAATTGATATGTGTGTCTATGGACACAGGTGGTTAATGCGAATGTCAACGCATAAAAAATAGTACACAAATGGCTGTGTTTACATGGATTGTAGGTGCGAAACATATACAGGACTTCTGTGCGAAACGGGCCTTCGTGATACCTCGATGGCCCCCAGTGAAAACTGTGACCCCAGGATGGAACAGGGTTTATATTGTAACGGGCTAGTGCCCTAGTAGTTTGCTCTAAGTGTTGAGTTAGCTCTCTGGCCTTAATTCTCCTTCTAAGGTATCAGGGTAGTGGGTACTTTCAGTACTTGGATTAAAAATAGACAGAGCGCCAAACACAGTTAATAATTTATTCACATATATAAACCACAGGGGCCAACTAGGTATTACGTTGGAGCGTTTGTCTACGACAACATGTATTGGACTGGCTACGACAGTAACATATTTTACATGTTCTGTCAAATGTCAACAGTGTTAAATATCATAAATCGTCCTTTTGTTCGTAAATTATAAGAAGTAACACACTGCTTATAGAATCAAGCCCAATCATATGCAGTTTGTGGTTCCAATTGTCACTTTGTGATTGATTATATCTGATCTTACCGTTCTTTTAAACCGTTCAGTATTCAGCATAATATTATGTGTATGTATTGCTACGAAGATGCATCTATGTGTATACGTTTTTAACAGAGGGTGTATTAGTATGCTCACGAAGTTTTCTTTTACTACATAACCAGCTGAAATTTTGCAATGAATGGTAACCAGGCAAATTCCTTTTTATTTGGTCTATAGATAAACGCCACAAAACGCACAAATTTTAGCGCACAACAAAAAAACCCAAATAAACGTCAGTGTTTCAAAATGCAAAAAATCGATTGAACCGCCGCTGAATGAAGAGTGTGCCCCAAATGATGCCCAATGAATAGTGTGCCCCCCCATCCCATTTTCCTTCTTACGTGCCTGATTGAAGAGGAGGTTGTGACAGAGGGGTCATCTAATCTGGTACTTTTGTTATCTTAATGCCCATCAACGGATGATGCAGTTTCTACGTTTTTATCTGTAGAACAGAGTTCACAATTGAACATCGTTGTTGGAAAACCATCATATTTAAAATCTGCAAATAGCCTAATGGGATAATACATGACTAGTACACACCCAAGATTGGCACATACGTAACAGTATGTGGAATGTCACTGAATGATTGAACAGTTAATACTGCCGAGTGTTGACCATTGGAAACAACATTGTACAGTTGTTGCTCCAAATAAAAAAGCTTCATTGTTTGCGTCTGCCTGTTTGTATGCCCCGCGACGAGCAGTCGGGGTATACCTTTTTACCCCTGTCCGTCCGTCCGTTCGTTCGTCCCACATATAGTACATACTTTGTCTAGCTAACTTCTCCTACACTTTTCAAGCTACAACCTTATAACATGGCAGAGTGTTTGCACATATACAGTAGATGTGCATATGAACTTAAAGTCAAATTGGGGGAGGGAGGCATCATATTTGTCTTACAGAAAATATGCCTATCATCTTATATATACAGTAAAAACTCTCTAACACAACCATTAAAACAAAAGCTAATTGATTGTAAAAAGACAGGTGACACTTAAAGCGACTCGCAACCAGAAGGTGCATTAAAAATAGTAATTTGTAAATATGTGTCAAACGCTTATATAAATGGTAAATAATTAGTTTAGGATAAGAAATTCTGTTTAAAAAAATGTATTTCATAAAAAAAAATATTGGTCTCTGGTGGGATTCGAACCCGGGGCCCGGCATTGGCGGACAGAAGGCAAAATAGGGGAAACCGCTTAGACCAATGGACCACGTAACTATCCGTTTATCACGGATCGATTTAACGTATTTCAATGTGTAGCGATAGAAAGTGCATACAACTTCGTAATTCGGCTCGTGTTTATGTCTGAGCCCGTGTAGAGAAGCAACAACAACAACTATACCGTCTACTAGTCGGTATAGAAAAACGATGGAAAATATCTAAAAAATCTAAGATTCGGTGACGATTCTTGAGACTTTTTTTGGACTGATCATATTTTTTTAATGTCAGAAGCCAAATAATGCCACAAATTTGCTTTTATTTGAGTATTTTATTTTATTTTGACAAGTACACCATCCGGTTGCGAGTCCCTTTAACCCAGAGCAAGGTAGTACTAAAATAAAAAAACTCTTTTAGGAGCTTTCTGTTTTACTGTCACTTTGCTATATATATAAGAAATCACCTATCGTAAATATCTAACAATGCACACAATATCGTGGACGTAATAGAGATACTTTACTGTACTCTAGGTCAAGGTAACAGTTTAGTTTCAATTTAGGGGTCAGTGTTTGTTACCAGCAGGAGTTAACAGTATGTAAGCCTTTTACGATTTGTCAAAAATTGTAGACATCGATTGACCTCAAATATTGAATACTGGCAGCTGATCAGAAATGTAATTATTCTCAGATTCATGAGTCCCAGTTTCTCTTTGCATGGTTCAAATTGAAAAAATCAAAAACATTTTCAAAATAAAGTTGTGTTTATTTCGTATACGTTTTCCGAGTGCTTTTATACTTGAATACTCGTATATACCGTAAAAAAGAATGCGTAGTACATGTATCGGTTTTCTATCATAAATCTTTACAAGACATACTTATATTTTGCCGACTTTTTCATTTATTTATAAAAGTAATATGTCTCGACATTTTTTAAAATGATGCAGGCGACTGCAAGATACCTCCGTTTAAGCCATTATGTTCTGGAAACCATTTTCCCCCCATAGCTTGTTCCTTATTTTAAAGACAGGTGGCCACTTAAAGCAGGTTGACAGTAAAGCAGAATGCTCCTTTAGTCGTTTGCTGCTTTGCTTTCAGCCTGCTTTAAGCTACCATTAAGTAGGAAAATATCTTATGGTACATTACATACATATGACTGTATAAATAAGTATGTTTTTCTTCAATGGAGGAATAAATTGAAACTTTAGTTTGCCGGTGTCAGGATCCAAGTTAACAGTTTGCTTTTTCTCCGATATCGTTGCCGGTTACGTTGAAAGTCCGGTGTTTGTATTTGGACACTGTCTTCTACTTAGTTGTCTCCCACGAATGAGACCAAGGCTTTTCATCCTGGTGTACCGTAGTCAAGAGCAGTGATAGACCGCATCCCTTGAGCTTCTGAAAGGAGTCCGACAATAGGAACACACAGCATGTTCGATGTCCTGAAATCAAACAAGAGACTTTGTAGCCAACCCAATACATGATTTTGTAGCGTAACCTATACATCTGAACTGTACTTCGTATAGAAACTTATACAGCTTCTGTGCAATACGTAGACATAAACAACGTTTACAAAGAAGTGTTTTACGGTAGAATATAAGCATCATGGAAGTATTAAATGGACCTAGTCAATAGTGAAAAGCTATTTCTTCAACATGTATAGATTATTTCTTCAATGTTTTATTTTATAATACAAAATTTAAGCCACAAATGCATTTATGCCTGAACAAAAGCTATCTGGCACATGTTTAATCGCAGCAATGTATTGTATCGTCTTTTAACAGGCCTAAATGACCATGTCACATATATAAGTGCATTTTTAATAATATATTTACACTTACCATTTGGGATTTTCAGCACTTTAGGGGCTAAAGCCCTGAATAATTCCATTTTTTCTTAGTACTTCAATGTTGTTTGTATACATGTTGTTGTAGCATGTCCAATACATGTTGTCGTAGACAAACACTCCAACGTAATACCTAGTTGGCCCCCTGTGTAAACGGAATATCACCACAGTGTGTGATCCGGAGTCTTGTATCAGTTCGAGTCGGTTGTGTAATCCAGATCTCACGAGAGGCGTAGCCTCGAGTGTGATCTGGATTACACAACCGACGAGAACTGATACAAGACCACGGATCACTCACTGTAGTGATAATCCTTTTATTATATACCTAAACTGTTTGGGACTAGATCTAGATCTATATGTTGTTCAGTCGAATAATCAAATATACGCATACATTTTTTTTTCAAATTAAGTCGTGCGCACGAGATAAAAAGTGATTTTTTTTTTTTCAAAATTAAGTCGTGCGCACGAGATAAAAAGCAAAGGTTTTTTTTTTTTTTTTTTTTTCCCTTCAAATTAAGTCGTGCGCACGAGATAAAAAGTAAAAAAAAAAAAAAAAGTTTGCATGTCACCTCAGTGCCACCGTAGTATTCGCTTGTTTTTTGAACAGGTATATAATATATAATATATAATTATTCAAATGTCAATTTATTTGACTTCAATATTAATAATTCTGAAAAAAAACACTTAAATGTCACTGCATACTTTTATAACAATAATGATTTAAATTAATTAAATCATCCAGTTATATTTATGAATTGCGTAAGCCTATGAAAAGGGGAAGCTACTCTGGCCACACCAGCATCAACCACAAGAGTTTACATGCACCCAACGTTTATCAAAGTCGGAACTTTCTAAGTTCTTGAAATGTTATTTATTGCTATAAAGTCAACATTAAACGATGAAGTTATTCTTCTGAACTATAAATTTAGTGTTCATACCATTTTGAATTTGATGCCGAAAAGCGAGAAGAAATTTATAAGATTGGATCACAGATGTGAGTTTCGTGGAAACGACTAGCCAAAATGATGCCTAGAAATGAGCTGTGTCCAAGCGTTCCAAACACACGCGCTTTTAAACTAACTGAAGTGGATCGCTCCCACTTTATGGGTAGGATCACCATAGAAGTGGGTATGATCACCACAGAACGGGTCACTGCACTGATCAGTGCCCCGAAACTGGATCGCTAGTGATCAGACTCTGATCACCATACTACGTCATCAAAATATGTGGAGAATCTGTAAGCCAGAGGAAAAAAACACTAATCAAATGTCCTTTTATATGCCAGTTAATGGTAAAATAATAAACATTAGGGGACTTATTTAATTCTAGTTAAAATACTGATAACTTTCTCGGGCTTTTCATGGGCGCTGAGTTGTAGCGTATCTTTCCTTTGAGTTCCCTATATTAGAAACTGGCAAACAATGCAGATCAAAATTGTAATGATGTAAAAAATAAATAACTTTGATAAATAAGGCAGTGTATATTATACAGTCCCTCTAAAATAGATTACACAAGCAAAATGAAATACATTCATGCAAAATGTACAGGATAATAATACTAATAACGACTCAATTTTGTGTGAATCACGTTTTTGGTATATACAAATTTTCAATATGGTCCACAACAAATTTGTTGTTTCATCCATAAATAGCAATATATTTAGATGTAGTATACGGTTATTGTTGTGGGACACGACGACTCGTTGAAGTAGAGATACATTTGTATGAATGCTTAAAATGCAGGGTGAAAACATGGATAAGGCTCCTGTAGAAAAGTTCGACATGTTTAATCCTGTATTATTTGAAGCTACTCTGCTAAATACGATAAATTGGCCAGTTATTGTGTGATTGCTTAATATAGGATTCAATGACAGTCTTTAAGAAGGTTTCAGTAGTTTAAATCTATATACATACCGGTAAATTTACCACCTGATCTAAAGAATTTCCATTTAACATTTTTACTATAATAAAGTCACTACAAAAGCTTAATACAACAATACGAACTTTGGATATATATTCGAATATATGAAATACATTTTATGACACTGAGTAATTTGGTTAAAAAACAGGTAATAGTGATATGACCCGAAATAGAACCCTTTTCTATGGTATTAATATCACATATGCTTCTTTGAGAAAGGTGAACATAATTTGTTTCTTTCTTCTATTAGAGCGCCTTGTGACGCCGCATCTATAACAGGACTGCCATAAGTTGACATGAAAAATCCTAAGATTTCCGAATTCGCATTTTTCAAGTGCGATTTTACGAATCGTACCTTTACCCCATAGCATTTTTCTTATTTTGTTGACATGCGACTACTTAAAGCAGGCTGTAATTAAAGCAGAATGCGCCTTAGGGCGCATTCTGCTTTACTTTCAGCCTGCTTTAAGTTACCATGTACTGGGAAAAAATCCGGAGATTTAGGAAAAATCCGGAGAAATGGCAGCCCTGCTATAATCTCCTCGCAGACGTTTTTTACAATGTTTCTTCTACGTAATCTTCTTCTTGTTATGTAATCAGACAGGCGACTTTCTAAAGAAGGCAGAAAGTTATCTAGACAGTACCTTAACAAGTTACCTGCTTTTAAAGTTTAGCCTGTTTTAAACTACGGCATAACTTGAACACGAAAACAAGCCATGGGGGTAATTGTTTGGAATATTTCTCATAATGTCAACAAATAACTGTCGCAGAAAAGCAACACGTTTTACTCCCTATCTTCTAGGAGCTATTGTACTTACACAACATAGCCCATATGCATTCATTCACATGTTTTAAAATTCAGCACAAACTGTTCTTTCAGAACAAAAGCTTTCACTTAATACCTTGGCTGTTCAATAATTATACTCTGGAAAAGCTTTTTATAATCAAGTCCAGAGGTCAAAGTGATATTTCACTGGTACACGACACTCCAAAATCCCGAACTATACCAACAAATTAAGTTCGTTAATCATAACTGGTATGCAGAATTCGGTAATCCCAATATGTATCCACACACTAGGCAATAGATGAAAACATTGTGTATGAATTATGCTTCCGATAAATTCGGATCAGACCATCGGTCAAGGTTTTTCAATTAGCAAGGTCAGAGGTTAAAGTGAAAGTGACCTAACAGTTAACGCCTCACTCGGCAATCCTATATTGTATCAACACACTCCTAAATAACGCACGACAGGAGTTTTGCACCAGACGTTTTTCTCATCTAGTACAAAACATGAAAAAAATATGAATTTGCCTTTAGCGAGCCGAAGGTAAAATGTCAATCTGACTTAGCATCTCGTGTGTTCACAGATTCTTTCTCCGATTTGACCTAAAGACCTACGTTTTGACACCACGTTACTTAAGTTCGAATTTGACCAAGATTTTGTAAAAACTAATATTTGAAGCAAGTTTGATAAAAGAAATTACCAAAGACGTAGCCTCCGGTGTGTTCACAAGGAAAAGTTTATAGACTAAGTTCAACGGACATTAGACGACGCATGACACACGGCGACAAACACACCATGATTACAATAGCTCAACATGAAAAGCCAATTGTCATTTAAAGCTGTGTTTTCTGCAATGTTAGCAAGTGTCTGTAGTATCTGTTCCCAGCAACCGAGGCAGGTCATCTGCAGATATTTCTGGGATGCTATAGGGTACATCGATCCATTTCTTATAGGTGTTAACTTCTCTTCTGTTAGCCATGTTGACTAACTTGAGGTTCTCAAGCTTCAGTATTCTGCAGTCCAGTCCATCCTTCTCAGCTACGATACCCCAATCGAGTGGACACTTCTTACAAAACATTTTTCTATCTTTGTTGAAACCTTCAAATTTAATTGGCTTTCTGTGTGGTTTGGTAATGATTCTGTCAGAAAACTCCTTATCAATGACAATGTGCTGTACCTTTATTGTTCTCACATCTGATGTATAGCAGGCAAAAGCATTGCACCGCCTACATAGAATTTCAAAATCCTCGTCTGTTGTTTTCCTCCGTCTTTTTGCCATCTCAACTTGCTTCTTGAAGCGAAATCCTTCTAGCTCCTCCCTCTGATACAACTTTATTTTCTTTCTAACATTGTCAGGTCTTTCTTTGTCAAATAACTTCATGGCCCTGTGCATCATGGCCTCTTTATATGCGCTTATTCTTTCCTTGTCTAAATCTTTTTCATGCACCATTGTGATGTTTGTGCCCCCACGTTTACGTATACGACCTGAATTTAGACAGGAGTGGCATCATAAATTGTAGAACTGTAGCATTATTGTTGAAAAATACATGACCTAGTCAACATATATTTAAATATAATTAGACTTACTATCGAATTGATGTACAATACAGCTATCTAATACTTTCCAAACTAACGCAGGTATGAAAAATATACATGCCTATGTATGGTATTTCCTATTAATGAAGCCACTTTCAATTGCTTTTTTATGCAGACTCTAGAATCTGATATTAATAGTCATACATTGTGCAATTGTGATAAAATGTCATTTTATGATATATAGACTTTGGCTTCAGAGGTTCTAGAGACCAAGAATGGCTTGAGTCAAATCCTGCTTATTCAAACAATCACAAAGTTATTAAGGTGACAGGTTCAATGCATATGAAACCCTTTAATGCAGCCAACTTGCGTTAAACCCCAAAGCAGGCCTATCTTATAAGTGGTCAATACGACTTTTCTCTGACTTTACAATGTGTTTTACCTCTCATTTGAACCTTAGTAATTTCGTTGCCAATGAAATTGTAGTTGAGTGCCATGTTACAATCAGGAATGTCGATACCCTCATGTCCCACTGACGTCGCTACAAGCACTTTATATACCCCATCACGGAATTTCTGAACTGTTTCGTCCTGTACAGCTTGCGTCATCCCTGTACAAAGTAACATAGGACAATCTAAAAGGTGTGGTCAACAAGTAAATAAGACTCTGGCCAGGGGGGCACATGTCATGGTTAAGTTGATATTTTAAGTTACAAAGACCGACCACAAAAGCTCACCTTGAGCACTTTGTGCTCAGGTGAGCTAAAATCCAACGAGAATTGTAACAAAAACTTTATGAATTTACCTAGTGACCTTGTTTTTAACCCGACATGGCTCATATTTTAACTTGACCTAGATCTTAATGTGGCAAACATTTTCACCAGGTTGCATTAAAATCCAATGAGATTTGTAGCCTCTAAAGTGTTAACAATATTTTTCTATGATTTGACCAAGTAACCTACTTTAAACCGGACAAAATCCCGTTTAAACTTGACCTAGATATCAATAAGTCTAATAGTTTGACTAAGTTTCATGAAAATCTAATGAGATTTGTAGTTTCTAGTGTGTTCACAAGGTTTTGCTTTGATATAACCTAGTGACCTAGTTTTTGATCCGAAATGACCAACATCTTTACCTGATCTAAATGTCTTCATGACAAGCATTGTCATCAAATTTCATGAAGATCAGATGGAATTTGTAGCAGCTAGAGTGTTCACAAACAGGCGACGGACATCAAGCTATCATAATAGAATAGCTTACCTTTCCACTTCGAGCAAGGTGAGCTAAAAAGGGGCATAACGTATGGAGAAGTTGTCAAATGGTGACGACTACCAAAGTCAATGTGCAGTTTATTAAACAATGTCAAACCTACCAAAAGTTAGCTTCATATGTCAAAGCATGTATGAGAAAAGTGCGGAAAACTCGGACGGGCGGATGGACATCGTTCCATTTGAAGATGGGTTTACTTTAAGGTGTATTTTCGGAGTACCGGGTTAAAACATGTTTTGTTGCCAGATTATTAAATGAATGTGTCCCTGACTCCCTGGAGCCTATGTTTTCGTGTAAGCAATATTTTCTCTTCAACTCTTTCCTATACATTTTTCTAACTTCTTCATATTAGTGTCTTGTTCCTTCAAGTAAGGCCCATTGATGAGGAAAAAATCAGTTGACAGCATGCAGTTGGATTGAAGTAAAGCAGAAGCTTTTATAACTCCTGGTTTTATTTTGTTTTAAACCATACTAAACTACAGTTGTACATTACTTGTACTGTATTGTACCAGACCTTCATATACGGCGAGTATTTCTTTTATACGTAGAAACTTCCTTATGTATCCACCAAAAATCTATTATGTGCCTACTCAAGGAGACGAATTCTAATGAACGATCACAACATGGTGTTTACGTGCAGCCATAAAAGGAGAAAAGGTTGAAAATAATCAGCTGATCAACTCGTATAGAGATCTAAAGCCCTGCAATTATTATGTATCGGTGATTTATGTAGGGGTGGTTTGGACTGACAGCCAAAGAGAAAGAGACTGAGACAATGGAAGGATCTATTTGTTTCAATCCATGTTCATGATAACTTGATGTGTATCATGCAAACAATGGATTGACATTGCCTACAAAGTGTCATTTCTGTGAAAGACTCGTTAACACCAACACATTTCAATTATTAAACGTAAAGGAATATGCATGTTAATTGTGTATGGTCATCATTATTTTCCTATACTTTAATCAATCATTGTTCCTCATAGCAATCGTCCCCAGAAACCGTCCTACCTTGTCGTCGTTCTGGGGCTTAAAGACATTACCCCAGTCCATTCAATTATTCCCCCATTGTCCTCATTGGTATGAAAGTGACTGTAAAGCACAAGAAATGTGTGGGAAAATGGCTCAGCCATCCTCAAGTTTTCTATAGAGGCCCTGACATACTCAGACTCAAGGGGTTTTACTAACCAAACTATTAAATATAAGGTACATGCCTCACATGAAACGTCTGACTGATTCTTTGCGCAGTGCTAACCACCATTCTTAGCTAGGGTTGCACACGATAATACTGACTAGGTGTTAACACATAAACTATGTCAAGTAATGTCTTTCTGTATCTGTATCAATACGTCGTAGAATCTTATAAAGGCTTTTTACACGACGGGTATTTAAATGTCATATGGATGTTTCTGTTTATTAGACCGAGTTATCTCCGCTGCCAAAAAGTAAACAGAAGGCATATTGTAAGTTTTGATTCCATGCGGTGCTGCGCAACGAATGAGTAGCCGAAATCATCTTCCTGAAATCATCATGAACTCATCCCATCATTCTTCATCATTTACAGGTGCTATATTATCTAGTTTATGCCGCAGTGTCATAAAACCCAACTCATCCATACATCATAGCTTTCTTCGAGTGTTTGAGAAACAGGACATTACCGTTGAAAACATCTTCAAATATCTAGCAACGCTATTTTTAACTCCTTATCAAGCTAGTTGGGAGTGTGAAATAGCATTTATTCATGACTTTTGTGGATTTACTTTGAAAAAGCAGTTGATTATCACTTGATACGTTCCCTGTTTCATACAGTGGGATTACCGTCACGCGTGCTTCTATCATGAGATTTCCCAGTAGGATTCCGCAACAAATCGCGGTCAATCATGACTTAATCGTTTAATTCCAGCAGCCTGATGTGTCGGGAACCACTCAACGAAAGAACATGAATCCAAGATCGGAATCAATGACGTAATTCCGATGATGTCAAAGCAATAAATCAAAGACATCATTGTACGGCAAATTGTCACGAAAATGTGTTCGATATTAACTTAAGGCTCCACTCGGGGTAAGAATGTACATTTGCTTTCAGTTGACAAAAGAAATAGTTCCAAAAAATCGGTTAAACATTTTAATAAAAAGAATAACTGTATTGTTTCAGTGTAAGATCGAATTTAAATCATTTTGTAAACATCAAACTGTTATATTTTCATCCGTGGCTTCGCCACCCATGGAATTATAACGCCTGCTGTTAACTCAATGAAATAAAGTTCGATCTTATACTGAACAAGAGGGCCATGGCCCACAAGTCGCTCACCTGAGAACATTGCACCTAAGCTGACTTGGCAAAACAATATCGTGATATATATAGCTATAAAAAGAGTTTTAAAGGTTTTTCCTATATAAGTCTATATAAAACTGATAAGCCTTGGGGCAGGACCAAATTTGATCAAAGGGTCATAATTTTAACAATCTTGGTAGAGGACCATAATGCAAAGTTACAGGTCAAATATAAATGATCTGTGCCTTACAGTTTCAGAGAAGAAGTTTTTTGAAAGGTTTTCCTATGAAAAACTAATAAGTCGAGGGTGTGGCCATTTTTGGCACGGGGGTCATTATTTGAACAATCTTCGTAGAGGATCACAAGGCAAAGCTATGTGACAAATATTAAAGAACTGGGCCTTACAGTTTCAGAGAAGAAGAAATTTAAAGGTTTTCCTATATAAGTCTATGTAAAACTGATAAGCACCGGGGCGAGGCCAATTTTGACCCGGGGGTCATAATTTGAACAAACTTGGTAGAGGACTATAAGGCAAAGCTACATTGCAAATATAAATGATCTGGGCCTTACAGTTTCAGAGAAGAAGATTATTTTTAAAGATTTTCCTATGAAAAACTGATAAGCCCAAGGGCGGGGCCATTTTTGGCCCAGGGGTCATAAGCTGAACAGTCTTGGTAGAAGACCATAAGGCAAAGCTACATGTCAAATTTGAAAGATCTGGGCCTTACAGTTTCAGATAAGAAGATTTTTAAAGATTTTCCTATATAACTCTTTGTAAAACTGATAAGCCCCTGGGCGGGGCCAATTTTGACCCGTGGGTCATAATTTGAACAATCATGGAAGAGGACTACAAGGCAAAGCTATATTTCAAATATAAATGATCTGGGCCATACAGTTTCAGAGAAGAAGAATTTTAAAGGTTTTCTGAAGAAAAACTGATAAGCCCAAGGGCGGGGCCATTTTTGGCCCAGGGGTCATAATTTGAACAATCTTGGTAGAGGGCCATTAGGCAAAGCTATATGTCAAATTTTAAAGATCTAGGCCTCACAGTTTCAGAGAAGAAGATTTTTAAAGGTTTTCCTATATAACTCTATGTAAAACTGATAAGCCCGGGGACGGGGCCAATTTTGACCCGGGGGTCATAATTTGAACAATCCAGGTAGAGGACCATAAGGCAAAGCTACATGATCTAGGCCATACAGTTTCAGAGAAGAAGATTTTCAAAGGTTTTCCTAAGAAAAACTGATAAGCCCTGGGGCGGGGCCATTTTTGGCCCCAGGGTCAAAATTTGAACAATCTTGGTAGAATATCATTAGGTCATGATACAAACAAATATCAAAGGTCTGGGCCTTTTGGTTTCTGAGAAGAAGATTTTTAAAGATTTTCTTATGCATTAAAAGTTGTCTATACGGTCATGTTAGAAAATCTGGTCCCAAAGCAAGGGGAATAACTCTAGCCAAAATCTTTGAACAACATTTCGCTCCCCCTTGTCACTGATGCTTCTGACAAAGTTTGGTTGAAATCGGGTCAGTGGTTTCTGAGGAGATGTTGTTTGAAAGTGTGGACGGACGACGGAATGGTATCACAATAGCTCATCCTGAGCCGAAGGCTCAGGTGAGCTAAAAAACAGTTATTCTCTATATCTATTGGGAAAACAGGATAGCTGTATGGGGGAAATAGTTAAAACATACCTTCATCATTTCCTCTGCTTTCTTTCCCGTATAAAGCATGTGTTCTTACAATGGCATTCAAATCTTTATCCAAGAATTTTGCAAGTGCTTTGCATGTTGCTCGTGCTTTTACAAACACCAGTGCACGTGAATCTTCCCCACCATCATGGAGCATCGCCCGCAGTTTCTGACTCAATAAACGTATATTTGGGTTCTCTTGGTCCTTTGCCTTCCTCCTCAGATTCTGTTGAACAACTAAAGAATCGAAAAAATATGCATTATTTTCTAAATTGCTACGGGATGAGAGCTCATGTTAATGGTCGTATTCGAATCAGGACAACTATCGCATTAGTTGGAATAGTTGTTAACAAGTTCTATTCGAATCACCACTTGATGTTTCCGTTGACAAAGTGTTGTCAAACCCTAAAATCGAGCGTTGATTTAGTCACGTGACCACGTTTATACCACGTGATTTGTGTCAATAGTTAAACAAACATGAAGACCCTCTCAATTAATCGAATGGATCCAGATCGCATGGCATTATATGCGTATATAAAAATTGGGGGGCGTTACGACTGTTTTTAACGGGTGTTTTATTCATTTACATTCGTCCGGAAGTACAAAGTTTTCGTTGACCACAATTTCTATTCGAGTCGTGCCAAAATCGTTGTCATCAGTAAATCTTCGCGCATTTGCTCCGCCCACTTTTCGTTGTCACCAAACTCGATGATTCGAATACGACCATTGTTATAATTAAATGTTAACGACTTCACATACGTGAAGATTATGTTCCAACTATATTGCTGCGCACTTCACGTTGGTTGTGCGACGACAGACAGGGCTTAGCACTACATGATGATGTATCTTTAAAGCCGTCCTTAACCGGGAGAGTTATGTCGGATTTTCGTGCTTTGTTTTTTCTCTCCCGTCGTACCCTGGACCCTTCCATGTCTTACAGTTAAGGACAGCTTTAGAGATACATCATCATGTAGTGCTAAGCCCTGTCTGTCGTCGCACAACCAAAGAGGAAAGCATAGTTATCAATTGTAGATTGATCGATAACCAAACGTGAAGTGCGCAGCAATATAGTTGGATCATAATCATTTTTGAGGAAAAATCTAATACGTTTCACAAATAGGTTTTGAAAATGTATATGTATATGACGAGTTCATCAGTGATGTCCTACTGTGTGCACCTAAACAAAGACAGAGCAAGTTGGGCTTCCAAGTAAGATATACCTCGATCAGCGGAATTTTGAGACAAATTTGGTGAAAAGGCGAAGGTCACAGAGGTCAAAGGTTCAATTTTGAATAGCCATAACATCTGATCCACAGCTGACAGGAGCTTCATATTTTGAATATATGCTGCTCTACTTCAGAAGAGAGTGTATATTGAAGACTTGTGTGGGAAAATGCCAAGGACAGAGAAGTCAAATGGTCAACTATTTAAAAGGGCAATAACTTTTGACCTTAAAATGATCGGGACTTTATATCTGATTCACATGTTGCTCTTATTTAAAGAAATATAAATATGTACTTTTCAAAGATGCCGGGTGGCCTTAGGTCAAGCTAACAGAGATATAAAGGTCAAATATATAAAATTGCCCAAACTATTTGACATTCACGCGATACGGTCTTCATGTTTAGTACACATATTGACGGCGGCAGTAGTCCAGTGGTAACACATTGGACTACGGTATCAGAGGTCTTGACTTCGATCCCCTGCTGGACCAGCGGTCTGACTAGGGGATTTTTTCTGAATCCCCGATGATGTACAGGAATGTTCTTGAGCAAGACATGTACCGCGAATCGCTCCTCTCCACCAAGGGGTTAAAATCACAGGGACCCGGCACGATTTATTTTTGAGAGAAAAAATTGTCAAAAGGTATATATAGAGACTCTCTATATATACCTTCTGACGATTTTTCTCTCTCAAAACGCAATCGTGTCGGGGCCCTGTGCCTGAGAAGGGTCTGAGTCGGTACTGCGGCTGCATTTGACTGCGCCATATGTTAGCAGTGCTCAATATTGTAGGCAAGATAACTCAACCATCAGGGGAGTAAATGTACAGTCGGCTGAGCGGTCATTCGGACTGAAAGTAGACTATAACTTTGTATACTACTTTTTATTGCTCTTATTTAGGGGAATACTAATATTTTCCCCAATTTTTCCCATGTAGGATAGGGATTTTCCCCATGTGGAATGACTCTATCCTCCATACCACGTGACGTCTTTCATTGTTTGCCCAGCTTACAACAAGAGCTGCATGA
This sequence comes from Gari tellinella, assembly GCA_922989275.2. Classification (NCBI taxonomy): domain Eukaryota; kingdom Metazoa; phylum Mollusca; class Bivalvia; order Cardiida; family Psammobiidae; genus Gari; species Gari tellinella. The sequence continues at coordinate 58,769,292 of OV277866.1, forward strand.
CGCGGGTAACTAAATGACATCATTTCTTATGACGTAAATATAAACAACGCCGTGTTTTGGCGGAAAATAATGCATACAAACTGCAATTAGTTCGTTATGTGTATCATGTTTTGATGATTTAAATGGGATAAAAAAAATCCACCATTCGTTTTGTTGATGTAGGGTCAGAAATTTCACGCAGGAACTCGGCAAGCCTCGTCCCTGCGTGAGTTTTCTGACCCTCGAAGGAGAAAATTCCTATCCTACATCAACACTCATGGTGGATTCTTACATATTGGATCAAAATGTCCAGTTCACAGAGATAACAAGGTTTCATAATTGAAATGGCAATTATCTTTGAATCTCAGGTAATAGTTCATATATGCGATACATTTTGCTGTCATTAACAGGAATATGAATTTGTAGATTTTAGACATGTCAAGTCAAAGGTGTCACAGAGGTCAAACGGTCAAACATTTTAAATGGTCATACACATTGACCCTCAGGTGATCGGAATTTCATATTTGATATACATGTTGTTGTAATGAGAGGAATAAGAAATGGATGTTTTACAGACATGTCGGCTTAAATTAACAGTGGTGAACTTTTTGAGATTGTTGTCAGGGTGGGGTCTATATATATTTCATTGTGGTATAACAAATGCATGCTGTCAACAAACTGACCTGTCACAAACACCACAAAATCATGTAGAAATAATAATACATGCATATTAAGGAACTACATTTCAATTTGAAAAGGGGCACAATTCTGTCAAATTTTATGCAAGAGTTGTCATACTTAAAGAATAGTCTCACAACACAACACATATAATGTGCACCACGTTTGAAGACAACATCATGAATAGTTTTCAAGAAAATAGAAAAAAACAAACACCACAATGACATGTAGAAATAATAATACATGCATATTAAGGAACTACATTTCAAGTTAAAAAGGGGCATAATTCTGTCATTTGTTGACAAGAGTTATGTAACTTCAAGTAGAGTCTGCAAACATCACACTTATAATATATACCAAGTTTGAAGACAATGTCATAAATAGTTTTAAAGAAAATGACATGTGCAAAGAATAAATGCATATTAAGGAACAACATTTCAAGTTACAAAGGGGCAACATTCTGTCAAATTTTGTGCAAGAGTTGTCAAAGTTGATGAAAAGTCTCACAATAAAACTCTTAGAATGTGTACTAAGTTTGAAGACAATATCATGAATAGTTTTCAAGAAAATTCCATATTCAAAGGAAATATTCGCAGCTAAGAGACAAACAAATCAAGTTAAAAAGCGGCATAATTCTGTCAAATTTGGTGCAAGAGTTATAAAACCTGTCAATGAGTGGCCCCGAATAACATTGATAATGTTTACCAAGTTTGAAGATGGTATCATAAACTGTTTTTTAAGAAAAAGGCAAATGTCCCGGAAAAACGTGACGGACGGACGGACGTTCTTACTGGAGGATACTTATGTGGCTATTTTCTATTGTTTTCTTTTGCGTGGCTAGCCACACAACAGACAATTTCTTTTTGCTCTAACTTGGAATAGAATGATCTGAAGGCTAACCCTACCCCTAACCCTATGTCGCACAACTGGCCAGGTTAATGTAACAATAAATGGACAGGTTAATGTCACAAGAGACGGCCAGGTTAATGTTTTTCAATTATAGGGCTAAGAATTTGAGCCACATAAGTACCATCACGTAGGCACGGACCGACAGACGGACGGACAACGTGACTCCTATATAGCCCGCCAAAAGCCGGTGGGGTGGGGGCATAATAAGAAGTACTAGTACAAGAAGTGATACAGTGAGAGAGACAATTGCAGAACAAAGAGAAAGAGATCTTAGGAAACGGAATTTAATTAATCAGAACCTAGACGAGTCAAAGAAAACAGAAATTGAGGAATGTCAGGCGGAAGACAGTGAGTCGCTCAAGAAAATTTTCAGTGCCATGGGTGTTAATGATGAGAATGTTATCCAGAGTTTCGGACGAATCGGAAACAAGAGTCGCATGCGGCACTAAATCGCTCACCTGGTACCCATGATTACGGTCATGTAAATGGACCAGTAATGATAACGTTTTCACTTATTCACCCCACCCACTGGTGGCCATGCTGTTTGAGCTAGTAAGATTATTTGAAGAAAACTGGCAAAGGGTCACCCATGAATCATTATTTGTGTAAAATTATTCTTAAATCAGACCAATAGTTTCACAGAATGTTTTTTTTTTAAAGTTTTTCTATACAAAAATATAAGGAAAACTTGCCCCACCCGCTGAGGGCCATGTTTTTTAGATAACAAAATAATTTTAAGAAATCTGGTAGAGGGTCATCAATTGACCATTTGTGTAAAATTATTTTGAATTTGGACCAGTAGTTTCAGGAGAAGATTTTTTTTAAGTTTTACTATACAGTAACATAAGGAAAACGTGCCCCACCCACTGGCGGCCATGTTTTTTAAGATAACAAAATGATTTTCAGAAATCTGGTAGAGGGTCATCAATTGACCATTTGTGTAACATTATGTTAAATTTGGACCAGTAGTTTTAGAGGAGAAGATTTTTTAAAGTTTTTACTATACTGTAACATAAGGAAAACGTACTCCACCCACTGGCGGCCATGTTTTTTCAGATATCACAATAATTTTAAGAAATCTGGTAGAGGGTCACCCATGGATCATTTGCATAAAATTACTTTCAAATCGGACCAGTAGTTTTTGACAAGAAGATTTTTTAAGTTATCACTATATAGCCATATAAGGAAAATCTGCCCCACCCACTAGCGGCCATGTTTTTAAGATAGGAATATTATTTTAAGAAATCTGATAGAGGGTCACCAATTGCACATTTGGGTAAAATTATTTTCAATTCGGACCTGCAGTTTTTGGATGATCTATATTTGAAGAAATCTGAGAGAGTACCTTACAAGGAACAATCCTATGAAGTTTTGATGAAATTGGCCCAGTTGTTTCCAAGAAGAAGATCTTTGAACAAAAAGTTTGACGACAGACGAACGAAGGACACAGGGCGATCACAATAGCTCACCTTGGCACTTCGTGCCAGGTGAGCTAAAAATAATATTCAGGCCACGCCTTGTCAGGACTACTTTCTCTTAGTCCAACTGCTCTCCAAAAGCACTGCATGAAGCAGGACGCCAAATGACGTCATTGACGTCGACGTAACTGCAAAACAATGTCGCGTTTTGGCGGAAAATATATATGGAGGAGGGACTACAACCTACGTTTTAAAAGCGTTAAAATGAACATTCGCCTCAGAATCTCTATCTTAACTACTTTCTTAAATTCAGTAGTGATATTAAATTATAAGGAATAATTCGGAATATTTATTGTATTCATGGAGGTATGAAAAAAACAAGAGACCCAGAGGGTCACATTTCGCTCACCTGAGGACACTGTACCATAGAATCTGACTGGGCAAGACAACATTTTGAAATAGCTATGACCCAGGTCCCATAATTTGATCTTGGTAGAGGACCACAAGGCGAAGCTACATGTCAGATATTAATGATCTGGGCCTTACGGTTTAAGAGAAGAAGATTTTTAAAGGTTTTCCTATAAAAACTGGGTGGGTCCAATTTTTGCCCGGGTGTCATAATTTGAACACACTTGGTAGAGAACCACAAGGCAAAGCTATATGTCAAATATTAAGAATCTGGGCCTTACAGTTTCAGAGTAGAAGATTTTTAAAGGTTTTCCTATATAAGTCTATGTAAAACTGATAAGCCCCGGTGTAGGCGGGGCCAAATTTGATCAAGGGGTCATAATTTGAACAATCTTGGTAGAGTACCATAGGGCAAAGCTACATGTCAAATATAAATGATCTTGACCTTGGCTCTTACGGTTTCAGAGAAGAAGATTTTTAAAGGTTTTCCTATGAAAAACTAATAGGCCCGAGGGCGTGGCAATTTTTGACCCGGGGGTAATAATTTGAACAATCTTGGTAGAGGACCACAGGGCAAAGCTGTATGTCAAATATTAAAGATCTAGGCCATATAATTTGAGAGAAAAAGATTTTAAAAGGTTTTCCTATATAAGTCTATGTAAAACTGATAAGCCCCAGGGCGGGGCCATTTTTGACCCAGGGGTTATAATTTGAACAACTTTGGTAGATGACTATAAGGCAAAGCGACATGTCAAATATATATGATCTAGGCCTTACAGTTTCAGAGAAGAAGATTTTCAAAGGTTTTCCTATGAAAAACTGATAAGTCCGAGGGCGGGGCCATTTTTGGCCCGGGGGTCATAATTTGAACAATCTTGGTAGAGGACCACAAGGCAAAGCTATATGTCAAATATTAAAGATCTGGGCCTTACAGTTTCAGAGAAGAAGATTTTTAAAGGTTTTCCTATATAAGTCTATGTAAAGCTGATAAGCCCTGGGGCGGGGCCAATTTTGACCTGGGGGTCATAATTTGAACAATCTTGGTGGAGGACCATATGGCAAAGCTACATGTCAAATATTAATGATCTAGGCCATACAGTTTCTGAGAAGATTTTTAAAGGTTTTCCTAAGAAAAACTGATAAGCCCCAGGGCGGGGCCATTTTTGGCCCCAGGGTCAAACTTTGAACAATCTTGGTAGAAGATTATTAGGTTATGATACATACAAAATATCAAAGGTCTGGGTCTTTGGGTTTTTGAGAAGAAGATTTTTTAAGATTTTCTTATGCATTAAAAGTTGTCTATACGGTCATGTTAGAAAATCTGGTCCAGTGCAATTCAGTGCAATTCAGAGGGGGAGCCCCATACTCGGAGGAAGCAGACTAGTGAGCACACAAGAACGGGTGTAAATAGTTTTAAACACAAGGGACTTAAAGTTTTTACCAGCAACGTGGATGTGATTACCACCAAGATGGTGGACAATGAACAATATATCCAGGAACATTCGCCAGACATCATAGCGCTAACGGAAGTGAAGCCTAAGAACAGTAGGACAGCGCTGCAGGAAAGTGAGATAGGGTTTGAAGAGTACCATTCCCCCGTCCACAACCTCGAGGACGAGGGCCGTAGGATTTGTATATACGTTTCTAAAAAGTTCGGGGTGGAGGCTTTTAAAAGTGATAGTGAAACTTTAAAAGAGTATAGAGAATCAGTATGGGTCAGAGTTAAAGTAAGTGGAAGCAAGTCTGTTGTGATTGGATGTGTCTATCGCAGCCCATCAAGCAATCGCGAGAACAACAGGAAATTGGAGAACCTACTGCGAAGTATATGTGACAATAACCCACGTGATATGATTGTGGTGGGAGACTTTAACTATCCAAATATAAATTGGGAGGACAATACTTCTTCGGATGGGGAGGACTCTGACAGCGACCAATTTATAGAGTGCATAAGAGACTGCTTTCTATTCCAGCACGTGGATGAGTCTACACGCTACCGCGACGGCCGAAAACCGTCCCTCCTTGACCTAGTGATGACAACCGAGGAAAATGTAGTCAAAGACTTAGTCTATCTTGCCCCGATTGGTAACAGCGACCATTGTACCTTGACTTTTGAATATTTATGTCAGCCGGAAACTGTGACGAGCAAAACAAAGAAAGTACAAGTACGACAAGGGAAACTACAGTGAAATGAAAAATGTACTGACTAGCATCGACTTGGACAGTGAACTGGAAAATTCAAGTGCACAGGAAGCATAAAACAAGTTCAGCGGCATAATCGAGAAAGCAATGGAGGAACATATACCAACGCAAACAATCGGCAGTAAACCAAACAAAAGGAGACAGGCGTACATGGATAGACAGGGCATGAGGCTGATGAAAGCCAAACAGAGAGCATGGAAAGCGTACACTGACAGCAACGATCCATACGACAACACGAGGTACTGTAAAGCAAGAAACAAATTGCGTTCTCACACACGGAAACTAAGAAAAGAATTCGAAGAGGCACTGGCAGGGGGAGACAAAAGCCTAAGGCCTTTTGGAGATACATGAAGACAAAACTAACAGTGAAAAGTGGAGTCAGCGACCTTACGGACGATGAGGGAGTAATGCACAATGATGAGAAGGCCAAAGCGGGACTCTTAAATGACTTCTTTACAAGTGTTTTTACGCATGAGGATACAAGTGATGTACCAGAGTTAGAAGACAGATCTAAAGGGACTGAACTATCAAGCATCCACATAACGGAAGAATCCATCCTGAAACGTCTTAAGAAGCTCAAAGCCAGCAAGTCCCCAGGCCCGATGGATTCCATACCAGAGTCTTGAAGGAAGTGGCGACCGCAATAGTTATCCCACTGAGGATAATCTTCTTAATGTCAATGAATAAAGGGAAACTGCCATCACAGTGGAAGGAGGGCCAGGTGACTCCTATCTTCAAGAAAGGAGACAAGAGCTCGCCCGGCAACTACCGTCCAGTGAGCCTAACAGCGATTATCTGCAAGGTACTAGAAACAATTGTCAGAGAAGCAGTAAAGAGACACATGATTGACCTGTTCTGCGATGAGCAGCATGGATTCGTGGCGGGGAGATCATGCATGACCCAACTCCTGACATGCTTGGATAATTGGACAGAGGCATTGAAAAGAGGCGACCCTATCGACACACTCTACTTAGACTTAAACAATGCGTTCGATATTGTGCCCACGAACGTCTAATCAACAAAATCTATGGATATGGGATAAAGGGAAAAGTCGGAAGATGAATTGCCAACTTCTTGCATGACCGATATCAGAGGGTTTCGCTTAACGGGCATACGTCAGAATGGAGTAGTGTTGCAAGTGGCATCCCACAGGGTAGCGTGTTAGGACCCGTATTGTTCGTTATCTTTATTAATGACCTACCAGATGCAGTCAGAAGTGTATTGAGAATTTTTGCGGACGATACCAAGGTCTACGGTAGAGAAGCTACTACAGAGGACAGAGCCAAATTGCAGGAAGACATCATCAACTCTCTGACTGGTACGACAAATGGTTGCTCAAGTTTAACACAGGAAAGTGCAGGGTCATGCATCTTGAACAAAACAATCCCTGTCACGAGTATTGAATGAGAGACAACGACGGAAACTACAAGTGCTTAGAAGAAACAGATATGCAGAAAGATCTGGGTCTGTATGTTGACAATAAGTTGTCCTTCCACCACCATATAAGCCAGCCTGTTAGTAGGGCCAACATAACACTTGGGATAATAAAGCGCATCTTTGTGACCAGAAACAACCTTATCATCAATAATCTGTACACAATCATGGTCAGGCCTCTTCTTGAGTATGGAAATGCGCCAAGAATACATCAGTTTGATGGAGATACGGACAAGATATAGAGGGTACAGCAAAGAGCAACAAAGCTATGCACAGCTATTAAAGACATTGACTATGAACAGAGACTCCAGGCACTGAAGCTTCCATCAATGTATTATCGACGGCAACGAGGTGACATGATCCAGGTGTGGACAATTCTTACTGGAAAAGACAGGGTCGACCAAGCAAAGCTGTTGCCGTTATCCATCGAGACCAAAACAAGAGGCAATAAGTGGAAGCTTGACAAGCAGCAAGGACAACGTAGTGTTCGCAAGTACTCGTTCGGACTAAGAGTGGTAAATGACTGGAATTTATTACCGGACGAGGTCGTGTGTGCCAAGGACATCAACGAGTTCAAGAACAAGTTGGATTGTTGGTGGAGAAATTGCTAGTATGTCACACGCCCAAAGCATGCAAAAAGTAGTTTACCACCAAGAAGTGGGCGGGAGTCACAGGCGTGAGCCTTGTTCCTGAAGAGGATTATATGTATGTATATGTATAGAACTACTGGTACAAGAATTCACAAAAAGAACTGTTCTCTGGGTCTTTTACATAAACTTCCGTTTTTGTTTTTGTACAAATACATGTAGTATTAACCAATTAACACGTCAAACATCAAGGTGGGTTTGTGCTGATTCATAATAACTTTAATTATAGATAATTTTGTATAATTTCTATCGATATAGAATGTTAATTGAATCTAAAATGTCAGTACCTTTCAATCCGTCAAGCAATTTCTTCTCTTCAGCTGTCAACTTTTCTTTCTGCTCGTTTTCAAAACTATGTTTGTCGGCCAAAAACTTGATTACATCATTTGTTTGCAACAGGCTGTTCACTTCGAGGGCCTGGTTGTATATCTACACAGAATATAAATACATTTATATTTTTATAAGTATTGCCTTCAGGAATGATATTTCCTTCGGTTTATATTGGTAATTTCGGTTCAAATGATTGTTCTTTCTTGTAATTAAAGTCATCTTGTCTACGTATTTAGTGAATGTAAACTTTAATATTCCTTTCTTAATTAAGTAACATGTAACATTCTGAATAAACTGGGACTCGAACCCACGTTTTTGGCTCATTATGACAACACTCTTGCAACTAAGTGAAGTATATAAACATTTTCACCACAAACTTTTCTCGGCAACACACCGACCCTTTATAAAAGCGTTTGTTTCAAAGTATACTACCAAAGTTTCTTTCATTTTGTATAATTTACGAGTTACAGATTACTCCCATAGATTAAACACTCAATGCCAGAGCTAACGTAACACTTTTCAAAATCATTTTTTAAAATATGGTTCCATGAATGAAGTTGAAATTTATTAATTGTTTAAAACCATGATTACCCATTTCCCTTATAGATGCGACTTTTAGCGCATTCATTTTATTCATCCGCCGAAGAAAATAGTTCCAAATGAAACAGTCATGAAAATGCACCGTAAGAAATATTTTCTATATCCTATCAAATGGTAGCTTAAAGCAGGCTGAAAGTAAAGCAGAATGCGCCTTTATGCGCATTCTGCTTTACTTTCAACCTGCTTTAAGTAATCACTTGTCCTCCAAACTAGAAACAAGCTATGGGGTAAAGGGTTAACTGTACATTAGCGATGAAACAAATCAAACAAGACGAATGCTAATTAGTGTATGCTAGGTAGTCATGGTTTCACAATTTGTACGAGGAATATTTACTAAGCGATAAAATCGATTTTTTCTAATTTCATGACATTTTTCTAGAAGGAAAGCGCGACTAAAATTTTGGCGAGCATGAATAGAACATAGCGCGGTCGCACAATCAACATACTTATTGCAAGGTATTCTGACAGAGGGTTATGCTATTAATTCACACAAAACATAATCACAAAACGTAAATAAATGATTAAAATGATTAAAACTAATATCGAATCACTATAAATCATAACCAAATTTTATTTCAATAATGGGTTAAGCTGAATAGACATGTTATGAATCTACAAGTATTTGAATTATCATTTAAAGATTTCATTTCTTTTGCAGACTTTTAATATAACGCCTCGTATAAAAACTAAAACAACTTGCTTGGGAGTGCGCCCCTAAACCCAGGTTTAACCCCCCAGTGGTTGTTAATAATTAATTATTGATTGCTGCTGACCGTACCAAGGCGGGCTCCTTTATTCACTTTGCTTTATGTTTGTCTTGCGTGTTGTTTTCTATTTATTGTGTAGATGAAGGAATGGGATTGCGCGCGCGCGTGTGTGTGTGTGTGTGTGTGTGTGTGTGTTATGGTATGACTGTGTGTGTGTTCTGCTTGAGAGGTGGGTGTATTGTTTGTGTTACGTTTCCTGCTTGAGTCTTTCGTATTTATTTGAACGCAATCCGTCAACAAACTCTCAAATTATATTACATACAGACAGTGTTGCTGCGTTAGCTGTGGCATTGAGTGAACACGTTTGATGTCAAATATAACACAGTTAACTACTGGGACTCGAACATATAGCCTTTTGCTTACTATTCAAACACTTTAGTAAGCCACACACTGAAGCCTAATGAGTTTGTCACCACACTCTATACCCAGCTACATCTAATTAGTATAAATAAGTTTATGATGTAACAATATAAATTTATCTGTAAAAAAATTCATATGTGACTTTGTTGCGAAAATAGGGTATCTTAACGCACAGTACAGTAAAACCTTCTTTAACTGAACCCTTCGGAAAACAATACGATCATTGACACTATATCGCTCACCTCTGTAACTGGAATTTTTTGACAATATCACATCTTTTACTTTAGGTCATTATTAAAAGAAATGGTAATTATTATGGTTGATTTTTAATTATTATTATATGCCTCCGTATGATATCGAGCGTTTTCGCTTGTATCTGCCGAGTAAAATACAAGAGTCTGTATCAGCCACCTTGTATCAGCCACTTTGTATTTTACTCTGACGTCGCTTTCGATTTAGCGTGACGTCATTTACGTACATGTATAAGTGCCGCGTTATTCTTTGTGGCATGCAAAAAATCTTTTTCTGCTTCAAAAACCAAATAAATTTTGGATATAAAATGATTTAAACAACTATTTAGTTGTTTCTGCGGTGTATTCAAGGCATATAATAAACACATCACCAGTTGACAGTACGCTACAGAGTGTTGCATTTAGCTCTCGACGTTTTTGGCGGAAACAACCGATCAGACTCGCGCCAAGGCGCTCGTCAGATCGGCTATTTCCGCCAAAAACGTCTCGAGCTAAATACATCACTCTGTATCGCACTGTCAACTGGTAATGTGTATTTATTAACCCCCTTGTTTTTTCGTCCTGTCAAACTATAATAACAGTAGATAAATCTTTGCTGACATAAAGCATCAGTGGCTTACTACTGGATCTCATATTACTAGTAGCTAGCCTAATCCAAAAGCAACAGGGACTGCAAAGGCCGACCTCTCTGTGCCATGGCTGCAGTATTATTTATAGTGACACAATCTCAAAACTGTAATGTCTGTTCAAAATTGGATTATATCACGGACAGCTTAATGGGTCTTTTTACACAGAAATAACATGTAGTTTATTTCAATTTACAACAATTTAGAACTAGAAATGTTTTAAGCTTTGAAATTCATTTATCATGTTAGTTTCAGAGAAAAAGATGTTTGAGTGTTTCATTGTATAACTATTTGTAAAACTGTTACCCAGTGACGAGCAATATTTGAACCTAGAGTATAATTTGAACATACTCAATAGAGGACCCGATGATGATGTTTTCCGATAAATATCTAAGCTCTGTGCACTATGATTTCAGACAAGAACATAGTTGAAGTTTTGATTGAAATACATTATCTGTCCACTCCTGTGACCTAAATACATGTAAAATACCTGAATCATTCCAACAACGTTTGCAAATGACCACCAGAAGTTACACCATCTCAAATATCAAGCTCAGGCCATATTAATTTCAGAGAAGAAGATTTTTGGAAAATTCACTGTATAACTATTATATAAAAATGTTACCCATCCCCGGGGCTGGGCTATTTTGTGACCAAGGGGCATAGTTTGAACAAACTTTATAGAGGATAGTTGATTATGTTTTTTGCCAAATTTCTAAGCTCGTCAAAAGAAATTTTGTAAGATTTCCTAAATTGTTCACTTGTTTGACATGGGAGCCAGAGTTCTGCATTGTCTGTAATTCTTTGAACAGTTTAAAGAGGCTCGCAACCGGATCAAGCATTAAAAATAGTAATTTGTAAATATATGTCAAATGCTTATATAAATGGGTAAAATTTAGTTTAGGATAATAAATTCTGTTAAAAAATGCATTTCCAAAAAAAAAAAAAAAAGGCTCTGGTGGGATTCGAACCCGTGACCATCCATGCGGAGACAAAAATGAAAAAATGAGGCATCGCCTTTACGCTCTCGGCTACGGACGCTCTCTCTATATATGGTAGCGACGAATTAACGTACTTCAATGATAGCTATTAAGAGAACATTATTCGGCTCGGGTTTATGTCTGACCCCGTATAGAGAAGCAACAACAACAACTATACCGTTAGCTAACGCTATTGAAAAACGATGGAAAATATCTAAAAAACTATGATTCGGTGACGATTCTTGAGACGTTTTTTGGACTGATCATATTTTTTTAATTTCAAAAGCCAAATAATGCCACAAATTTGCTTTTATTTGAGTATTTTATTTTATTTTGACAAGAACACCATCCGGTTGCGAGTCCCTTTAAAAGAGCATGACCCAAAGACTTTTCCTGAACTGTTAGTTGAAATATGTCAAGCTGTATAAGAGGAGATTTCATTTGAAGCAATTGTTAACAAAAACGCATAACACACGACGACGGACACAGGACCAACCCAATAGTTCAACTTGAGCCATTGGCTCAGGTGAGCTTAAACATAACATATTCCCCATACCCATGTCAGTCCCCCAAAACCAAAAAAGTATTACTTATTTACATTGAGATACATTGCGCAGGAGAATATATTTCTAGACATGTCATAATCGTCTACATTGCGTTGTGCAGCTTTCATGATTTCGTGGGTCCATTTGTTATACTCCTGTGATTCCTTGTCTGGGGGACAGTCATCAACCATCAAATCAACTAAACTGGACTGCATCAATGCCATCTCTACAAACAAACAATCAACATCATTAATGCCATATCTAACAACTTACAATTTTCTGAATGCAATAAACAATTCCATAAATGCTATCACTACAACCAAACAACAAATGTTTCAATGATATCTCTACAAACACACAACAATTGCATTAATGTCATTCCTACACAATCTCACAATACATGCGTCAAACATTCAACAATTATATCAATGTCATCTGCAATACTGTCATCTTTATAAACACAAAAAGATGTCGGAGAACAGCAAAGCTCGCCTTAAGTAAATTTAGGTAACTATAAATAGAAGTGTATCAGTACATTGATATTCAAGCCACAGGGAATCTCCATTCCAAATATTACCTTCCTAATGCAAACATTTGATGTAGTATAACTACATTCCTATAACTGCATTCCAACACTTACCTCAAAACCGAATTTGAAATTTCAGTCTGAAAAACGTAAGAACCCAACAGCTAGATGCAATTATGACCAAAGTTCTAATTTATGTTCAATTTGAACTACGCAACATCAATAGTCAACCCACAGGGAACCTCCATTCCGACTTCCAGCTCCCTAATGCAAAAGGTTCATGTAGTATATACTATTAGTACATTTCAACACCAATCTATAACTTTTACCATGAGAAGTCCGGTCCATGGAAAAACCCCATACGACTGGCACACTACTGGTATACTACCGAGAGCCTGCCCATACGTATCCATACGAGTTGAATCTATACCGTAGAACCATTTTTATGGGTTTTATTCTATCATATATGATAAATATGATCATTATGTAGATATTCTATGAAAAAAATTAAACCAAATCCCATTATAAATCCTATAATATCGATACTTCCAAATACGTATGAATATTCAATACGAGTAAATGACCATACGAGTTGAATCTATACTGTACGTTGGGCCATTGTTATGGGTATTACTCCATCATACATGTTAAATGTGATCATTATGAAGAAATTACAATCAAGAAATATAAATAAAATCCCATAATTAATCATATGAGATCGATATTTCCAAATTCGTATGAATATTCCGAGTAAATGACCATACGAGTTAAATCTATACCGTGGGGCCATTTTTATGGGTATTATTCTATCATACATGTTAAATGTGATCATTACGAAGATATTCCAATCAAGAAGTATAAATAAAATCCCATTATTAATCATATGAGATCGATATTTCCAAATACGTATGAATATCCCATACGAGTAAATGACCATATGAATCAGGGCCCAATACGAATTGAATCTACACTGTAAGGTTTATTTATATGGCTGATATTCTATTAGAAACAATAAATATAATAATTAGAGATTTAAATATTTTGTTTTAATTTAAATTCCATTTTATCCTATAATAATCCTGTGATTAAAAATGTGAACCCGAGCCCCATACGAGTTAAATCTATAATACATGGCCACAATTTTAAATGCACACACAATTCGTAAGGTATGGAAAACACAAATAAATTCACAATTGAATAGAATTTATTTTATTATATTTTTCTTAAACTAAATGCTGACAATAAAAACGACAATAAACGCAATAATAACATTAATTCAGAATAGAATCAGTTTGGTGTATATGCAGATCAGATTTTTACGATAAGGATACATACTATTCAATAACTAATGTAAGACACGGTCCTTTTGCTTGGTTATTTAATTGATGCGAAATATCCATTAGACTCGATAATCACTTATATCGCAAAATTCCACTACTTTCATGAGCGCGAAAATGTGAGATCAACCGCTTTTACATTAAAAGATGACCTCAAGAAAGTTAACATAGGCGTTGGCATTCAGCTTCCCAAAGAATGGCGAGAATCAAGAAAATCCCTGAGTGCTGTATTTCAAACCGAAAAAAGCAAAGGCCACAAAGTGAAATTCGTCGGTGAAAAGCTGTTCGTGAACGGCCAACAGTATAAACCCACGTCTACCAGTGCCAGCTAAAGGGGTCATGAGGAGCAATTAGACATTGTCTCGTGGAATGTGAATGGCTTAACCAGAAAACTGACAGATGTGCATTTTTTAGATATGATTAGAAATTATGACATTGTAATTTTACAGGAAACCTGGCTATCACCAAACTCTCATTTTAATTTAAATATCCAAGATTATGAATCAGAGCACTTGTATGGAAACAAATCTATTAATACAAGAAAAGGCCGATATAGCGGCGGTGTATCAATTTATTTTAAATCGAAATTTAAAGGTAAAATCAAATTAGTAGAAAAAAAACAATGTGGTATTATGTGGATAAAATTATGTAAAACTTTGTTTGAATTTGATAATGATGTCTATATATGCAGTTCATATATAAAACCACGTGATTCACGGGTTTTATTACCAGAAGATGTTGATATGTTTGAACAGATTGAAGCTGATGTTGAAAAATATAAATTATTGGGAAAAGTTTTAATTACAGGAGATTTAAACAGTAGAACCTCAAACGAGCCTGATTTTTTAAACTTCGACCCTTATTTAGATAATAATAATATAGAGTTAGAATTAAATGCTCATATCACACAGAGAGTTAGTAAAGACAAAATATTAGATGATTATGGCAAACGTTTACTACAACTATGTAAATCAACCAATTTATTAATTTGCAATGGACGATTATGTAATGAAAATAATACCGGAGAATACACTTTTATTAACTCTAACGGTTGCAGTGTTGTAGATTATTTATTGTTAAATCACAGAGATTTTAGTATCATCAAGAATTTTGAAATCCAGTCACTCAATGAATTTTCCGATCATTGCGCAATGTTATTTACCATAGCGCGTAAAAATCCAGCGGTTGAATCACGTGACACTTTATCTGACAATGAACAATACATAGCGTGGGACGTCTCTCAGGTAGAGGCGTTCCGCGAGTTACTACTGAACGACAGCGATACGCTACTACAGCTGACCGCAAATTTAAATAACAATAGCATAAGTCAGACTATAGAAACATTTACAAATCACATCCAGCAACACGCGCTTAGTATATTTGGCAGAGATAAAAAATCAATTTCAAAAAAACACACGAGGAATAAATGGTTCAATTATGAATGTTATGACGCACGCAGAAACTTTAATAAATGTAGAAATATTTATTTACGACATAAAAATAATGAAAATAAAACATCTTTCATAGAAAGCAAAAATATGTATAACAAAATAAAAAAGAAATGCAAAAAAGAATTTAAAAGAAATGAAGGCGAACGAATTTCAAACCTCGCAAAATCTAATCCTAAATCCTTCTGGAAAAATGTTAAAACTCAATATAAAAATAATGTAAATAATCCTGATATTCCTATAGAAGACATGTATAAACATTTTAACACTTTATATGGGACCAAACCGCCAAACTCCGAGGAAGACATTAATTCACAGGAAATTATATTAGACCAAGATTTAGACTCAAACTTTACACAGGAAGAACTAAAGAGTGCAATTTTCGCACAAAACAATTCTAAAAGTCCCGGTGAAGACCTTTTAATAGCAGAAATATTTAAATCTACATTCGATATAATTTCTCCATTTTTACTAACATTTTATAATAAAATATTCAACGATGGTACTTATCCCGAAAGTTGGGGTCATGGAATTATCGTACCGTTATTCAAGGGTGGGGATCCGGAACCCAAAAATTTTAGAGGTATAACTTTAAATAATATCATGTCAAAAATTTACTCCAAATTACTTGTAACTAGAATAACCAATTGGGCTGAAACACGAGAAAAATTTATCGATAACCAGTTTGGTTTTCAAAAAGGAAAATCTACTATAGACTGCATTTTCATTCTCCACTCTCTAATAAGTAAAACATTATCTGAAAAGAAAAAACTTTACGTTGCATTTCTCGATTGGGAAAAAATGTTTGATAGAATCGACAGAATATACTTATGGCAGAAACTTTTAAGCGAAAATATCAGTACAAAATTCATAAAAGCAATACGATCGATGTACTCTGTAGTTAAAGCAATCGTACATTATAATCGTACAAAATCGGACCCTATCACGTCATATATCGGAGTCAAACAAGGGGATCCGGCAAGTAGTATATTATGTTTATTTTTTCTAAATGATATATTGAATAATATAAATAGTAATATCAATGGTATTATTAATATTGATGATGTACATGTATTTTTACTCTGTTTTGCTGATGATGCTGCTGTTTTTACACAGGACCCAATCTCTTTACAATGTATACTGAATGACATAGAGAATTATTGTAACACATGGAGCTTAAAGCTGAATGTTGGAAAAACAAAGATTATGATATTCGAGAAAGGGCGACATACGACATTTGATTTTTATATATATAATTCACGTATTGATATTGTAGACTCCTTTAAATATCTCGGGGTGTATTTTTACAAAAATGGTAATTGGAGCCGTACTCAGCAAAGGATTGCTCAGCACGCCTCTTTTTCACTTCACAATCTTTTCATAGTTTGCAATCAATTAGAATTACCTATCTCTCAGAAATGTAAATTATTTGATACACTTGTTTCTCCAACATTAAATTATGCAGCTGAGGTCTGGGGTTCCCATAAAGGCCCCAGCGTTGAAATTATACACAACAAATTTTGTAGAAAAATTCTTGGTGTCAAACAATCAACAAACACAAACGCATTGTATGGAGAATTGGGTAGAACACCTTTGTATATACATAGAAAACTGTTGATGATTAAATATTGGATAAAAATTCTTACAAATAAGAATAATTCTTTACTCTATAAAACTTACAAAATGCTAAAAAATGATTTAGATAATGGTTCAAACTATAAAAAATCAAACTGGGCCTTCCAAATAAAAAGCATTCTGGAAGAATGTGGCTTATTTCATATATGGCAGGACCAGTTTGACATACCTATATTAAACTACAGTTTAATTAAACAACGGATCTTAGATATTTATCATCAAACCTGGTATACCGAAATCAATAACTCTAGACGTCTTGAAACTTATGCATTATTTAAACACTCTTTTGAATTTGAAAAATATCTAGACTTTGTGAAAGAGCCAAAATATCGAGTTGCTTTAACGAGGTTCAGGATGTCATCTCATGACCTTACTATAGAAAAAGGAAGATATATCAATGTACCGAGAGAAGAAAGAATTTGCATTAATTGTACTTCTAATTTAGTTGAAAATGAATTTCATTTTCTGATGACATGTAATAAACACTCAGAAATGAGATCTAAATACATAAAAAGGTATTACTGTACATGGCCTACAATACATAAGTTTACCAGTCTGCTAGCAGATTCCTCTAAAATGAAAATAATAAATTTGTCTAAATATATATATTTCGCTAATTTACAGAGATTGTAACTTTATAATGATATACATGAATATCGCAATTTTGATATTTATCTCAAATCGGTCTGATTGCAGATAATTGAGTATCATGGATACCGACTTATCTGCAGTCGAACGGTTTGGAGACGCCTTGCCATGCGAAGTGAGACCTACTTAAACTGTATATTTTACTGTATATGTGTAGATATTGTTACTTACTAAGCGCAGTGTATAATCCGATCAAAACAGCAGCGGTAAAATTCCTTGTTTCAACATATATTTATAAACACAACAGTCCGTGGGAATTTTCACATATAGCCTGTACGTGTGTACATACATACATACGTTTTCAATGAATACCACGTGACTTTTTTACATCCGCACGGCTAAAGCGAGTAATATGGGCTGTTTTGATTGGATAACACTCGTACGTTCATTCATTCATTCGTTACAATGTATTTAGCGTCTGACAACGGGTACGAGTCAAAAGACTAATCTTAAAAATTCTGAATAAGTAGATGTGACATGATTAAAAGAAAATAGTGCTGATCGGATCCAAAAGTCGGCGATTGCTATAATTCTGGATAGCAATAGCTGATTTTTGAATACAAGACAAAGGCTTACAATTCATATATTTAAGACACTTCTGTAAACCATACATAACCGTTCACGACTATATAGCTCTTCTGTAAATTCATGTTTTGCTTGTTATATTTGATCTTGCTCTAAGCATGCTGATGTATGTTTTATGCAATAAATGATTGAATTGAATTGAATATAAAACATGGAGGGTGTCATACTGAGACCGTTAATTACATACCACTAATCCCCTTTGACAAACCGCTAGGTGATAGTCGCTTGGCTTTATTGTGCCACCAAACTGTTACCGTTTACCTGGGTTGATTCAACTTCAGTGATTGTCAACAAGCGAGTTGAATCTAATGCATACATGTTAAATATGATCATTATTTAGAAATTCCATAAAAATATAATTAGATTAGATCCCTTTATTTATCCTATAATATCGATATTTCCAAATACGTATGAATATCCCATATACGAGTCAATGACCATATGAACCAGGCCAAATACGAGTTGAATCTACACTATAAGGATTATAAGCATGCAAAGTATACTGTTTCTTTATAACGAAGATTTTTAAATGAAACGTTTATAATAATCGAAACAAAATTTTGCCAGGGATAGTCGAAGAATAGTAAAACAGACCACTAATAAAGTTGAACTGTTAATTTTTAATCTATTTCTTTTTCCCCACAAGTATTACACTAACGGGAATGTGTCCAAACATATTTAAGCGTTACCGGTTTGGAACCGAAGACATTAATTTTTCAAGCATTTGCTGAACAGAACTGCTCTGTTCAATTATGTTCTGTTAAGTTTACAAGCATGTGTTCTTTAGAATACAGTAAGTTGTTGAATGCAGTAATTTAACCAGTATTTAACTTTCATCTTGCTTTTTTTCTTATAAGGTTGTTTCCATAACCCAGACACTCCCTTACACAGAGAACTTTGATTACGTGCAAACAGTTTGGATCGTCATTAGACAAATGTTCAAATTACTTGAAAATGAATTTAAAATATAAAAGCAGACGACAATTTATAGTGAATGGGGTTAAAGAGCACGCGTCATTTAGAGTGTGAGGTCAATACACACAAGCATTTTATGACACTTTTTGGACATTTTTAGGTATTTTGTTTATATTTCGGCATTTTTTTCTCTCCAAACACAGAATTATACACTGATTTTTGTATAATTCCGTGCTCCAAATTATGGGGCTCACGAAAGCTGGGTTCTCGTCCCGAGCCCTGAGTGCATCAACTTATACAAAGCATGAAACAGGCGGTATAAGATTTGATGTGGCGGTAACTTTCTTCCAAAAACCGTATACTGAATGCAATTAGCGGCACGTGCTGTAAGCGACACGTGTTATTAAAAGCGACACGTGTTACAGGAAATGATTGGCAAAGGTGTTAAACATCGGCGAGATCAAGCGTGTTTGTTCCTTATATAGGAATGTACAAGCTTAGCTTGAATTACACGTTCAATAATTATATATTTTATAAAAGACCTAATAGATTATCTTTATCATAATTAAAAATGGGAAAACAACTTTTCTAAAACGTGTTTACTTTATAATTATAAATATTATCTCTAAAAAAAAAAAACTCGTTGCATACATTATTAAATAAATGATGCGGTCTATTTGAAAGAAAAAAGATATAGATCTAGCTAGATGTTTATATTATGGTCATACATTTTTAATATAAACGTATGTCCACACACATTCACCTATAGTATGGATTCAACCCGTATTTGGCCCTAGTTTATATGGTCATTTACTCGTATGGGAAATATCGATATAATATGATTAATAATGGGATTTAATTTAATCTTTTTTTATGGAATTTTTCATAATGATCACATTTAACATGTATGATAGAATAATACCCATAAAAATGGCCCTACGGTATAGAATCAACTCGTATGGTCATTTACTCGTAGCTATGGGATAATCATATGTATTTGGAAATATC
Organism: Gari tellinella; assembly: GCA_922989275.2. NCBI lineage: Eukaryota > Metazoa > Mollusca > Bivalvia > Cardiida > Psammobiidae > Gari > Gari tellinella. Next base: position 58,789,525 of record OV277866.1, read on the forward strand.
GATGTTATAGGATTTATAATGGGATTTAATTTAAAAAAAAATTATGGAAATATCTTCATAATGATCATATTTATCATATATGATAGAATTATACCCATAAAAAGGCCCTACGGTTTAGATTCAACTCGTATGGATACGTATGGGCAGGCTCTCGGTAGTATACCAGTAGTGTGCCAGTCGTATGGGGTTTTTCCATGGACCCTGAGAAGTCAGCCGAAATAAAATAGGAAAAAACAGGGGAATTCATGACTAGAATTCAGATTGATTTTCAATCTTCATTAAGGTAGCTTTATAGTTTCGATACTGCAAGCGGATTTTTCTTATTTATCATCATGATTTATAATTTATTCCCCCATTTTATAGCTGAATGGTTTAAGTGGTACACATGTCACCACAAAATGTCTTTTTTAAAAAAATATTTTATTTTTTTACGATTTTATAAGACAAATTTAAAAAAAATTCAAACAGCGATTTCAAAGCCGTCTTAATTTGTAACGCCTTTAAAATTGCCCATAATACACTTCAGTAACATATCTAGGGATCCTTGTCTCAGATTTTTAAAATTCCCCTTCCAACTATTATTAAGTAACATCAAAGTTATTTTACCGTTTAAAGTCGATTTCTATTACGTAATGCTTTGCTGTAAACAGCTGGAGAACCTCATCAACATTCTGAGACACGGTTCACTAGAGAAGATAATACCCTTTCATCTGCTTTAAACCGCATGAAAATCGGACCCCTACCGCGAACACAATCGTTGTCCAAAGATGCGGCGTGTTTGAAAATAAGGAGGTGCCGAAAACGTCAATTAACTGATAAGCGTGTCATTTTGACTGTCTGACACAGTGCGAATACCCCCGGGGTTCAACTATGTCCTTTTTGTTTCAACCAATAAGAAGACACATATTTCATAAGCGATTTTCCTTAGCTCCACCCTTAATAAAATATACCAATCATAATTCAATAATGATTTTAACATGCGAGACCCATAAATCACGCAACAGCAGCTGGAGAACGCCTCTAGGTGGTCATGTGGCTGGACTACGGAGAGCTTAATGAGGTGTGATTTATTGATCAGATAGCCGTGTAATGCGTTTGGTTTGGTTTTTGAGATTTTGGTAAAATGTAGAACAGAATGTCGGCTATCAAAATCGGAAAAAGGTTAAAAACACAATTTTTGCAGTTTTAAAGCTATAAAGACACCTTAAGCAACATCAATGCTCGACCCATAGGGAAGCTTCGTTCCAAATATCAGATTCTTAATGCAAATAATTTATAACGGTCATTAAGGCTTAAAGCGACTCGCAACCAGATGGTGCATTAAAAATAGTGATTTGTAAATATGTGTCAAACGCTTATATAAATGGTAAAGAATTAGTTTAAGATAAGAAATTCTGTTTAAAAAAATGTATTTCAATAAAAAAAATATTGGTCTCTGGTGGGATTCGAACCCGGGGCCCGGCATTGGCGGACAGAATGCAAAATAGGGGAAACCGCTTAGACCAATGGACCACGGAACTATCCGTTTATCTCGGATCGATTTAACGTATTTCAATGTGTAGCGATCGAAAGTGCATACAACTTCACAATTCGGCTCGGGTTTATGTCTGAGCCCGTGTACAGAAGCAACAACAACAACTATACCGTCTACTAGTCGGTATAGAAAAACGATGGAAAATATCTAAAAATCTAAGATTCGGTGACGATTCTTGAGACTTTTTTTGGACTGATCATATTTTTTTAATGTCAGAAGCCAAATAATGCCACAAATTTGCTTTTATTTGAGTATTTTATTTTATTTTGACAAGTACACCATCCGGTTGCGAGTCCCTTTAAAGTAGAAGGTCTACTTTACTTTACCTTTTTTTTTTTTTTTTTTGTAAATGTTTCATGTAATATTAGCGCATTTAAACACTTATCAAAAACTTTAACCGTGCGAAATTAGCCGAAAAGTAAATGAAATTATGACTAAAATTTAATTTTTAAATATCAGCATTCTAATGAAAATATTTAATGTAGTATTAGTGAATTTCAACACACACCCCATAACCTTAAGCAAGAAAACTAACGCCGACGCAGGGGCGATTCCGTAAGCCCCCCAATTCTCCAGATAGGCGAATATGCGAGCTAAAAATGTACTAATATCAGCTCATCAAACATTTGTGTCACAGAGTGTAGGTTTATCATCACTTGTACGGCCTTGCTGTACAAGCACGCTTTTATGGCGACGTGGTAGAGAGCATGACTGCGAACCTGACGACCCGGGTTCAAACCCGGGTCGGCGCGGGTGTTTCTTTATAAGAACACCCGGTTACATTTGGCGCCCAACAAAGGACAGGGTGTAGGTTTATCATCACTTGTACGGCCTTGCTGTACAAGCGCGCTTTTATGGCGACGTGGTAGAGAGCATGACTGCGAACATGGCGAGCCGGGTTCAAACCCGGGTCGGTGCGGGTGTTTCTTTATAACAAGAAATATCTTTAAAAAAGATATTCCGTCGCAGGTTAAAGTTTTTTGTGGGATACAGTATTCACTTAGCCAGAGACATGCAAGTGTATACACTGATTCTGACTTAACATCTTTCGTAAACAGACTTTCCCACATGCTAAATTTAGAGCTTATCCACCCTAAATTTAGAAATGATGACATAGTAACGCAGCAATAATTTAGACTGCATCTCATTGTTTTGCCAGGTTTACACTCGCAAGACAGATGTGAAAAAATAACAGAACGCCAGTCTAGGCCACTTTGGCGCATCGGCCGATAAGAGTACTACATTTCAAGCACGTGGTCATTAACCAGGATTTCTGATCATTCCTGATTGATTTAATTGTTTCATACAGTAGCGTCAAATTGGGTCAATAGACAAAACAGACCCGTCTGCGACGGGAAAAACACCCGGTTACATTTGGCGCCCAACGTGGTTTCTGTGACTGTATATGCTCAGAGTTCGACCCTCAGTCGTTCTCATACCCATATAGAAATTCGGGACGAATTTCAAGTTGTCGGGGGAGTATGTCACAGGGTGTAGGTTTATCATCACTTGTACGGCCTTGCTGTACAAGCGCGCTTTTATGGCGACGTGGTAGAGAGCATGACTGCGAACCTGTCAAACCCGGGTCGGCGCGGGTGTTTCTTTATAAGAACACCCGGTTACATAACATTGCAACCATACAACAAAGGTATGACCGTATCAATGGGCATCACATGTCCAAGAGAATTGACGAGAGGCACAAACGAGAGAACCGCATAGGCACATAATACGCCCACCAGAAACAAATAAATACGAAAGACTCAAGCAGGAAACGCAACACAAACAATACACCCACCTCTCAATCAGAACACACACACAGTCATACCACAACAAACACACACACACACACGCAATACAATTCCTTCATCTACACACTAAATAGAAAAAAGAGGGCCATGGCCCTAAATTCGCTCACCTGAGGACATTGAAGTTTGTACCTAAGTTGACTGGGCAAGACAACATTTTAATATAACTATAAATGGAGTTATCTTCCAGACAAGAAAACATGACAAAAGTGAATTTTGTTGCCAAGCTTATGACCCTTATCCATGACACATCCTCTTATCAAGCTATTTCCATTTCCAATAAATGATAATTATTTCACTAGCGTCAGCAGAACTGGAATTATTTTCCTGACAATAAAATATGACAAAGGGGAAAAACTAAATATTGCTGCCCTTGTGCATGGCATTTTCTCTCATCAGTTTCTTTCCATACATAAAATTTCATTACAATAGCATCAGTAGAACTGAAGTTGTCTTCTTGACAAGAAAATATCACAAAGGGAAATAACTAAAAAAACAATGATGTCAGAGTTATGGCCTTTGCAAATGGCACTTCCTCTCATCAGGCTCTTTCCAAATAGGCAATTTCATTTTACCCATTACCCCATAGCATGTTTCTAATTTTGAAAATAGGTGGCCACCTAAAGCAGGTTGAAAGTAAAGCAGAATGTGTCTTAACCCTTAGCCTGCCACTCACGACTATAGTTTTATATGCAAACAGCTTGGATCCGGATTAGACGCCGAGTAACTCGGCGTCTCATCCGGATCCAAGCTGTTTGACACTCGGACAACATTTTCAGCAATTTTGAGCAACTTTGAAGCACTTTGAAACTTGAAGCAGACGAGAAATATAGCAGACGACAATTTATTTGGCGGGCTAAGGGTTAATGCACACTTTGCTTTACTTTTGCATCTTACATTTTCATGACTGTTTAAAGTGGAATTATTGAAAAGACATACAGATAACTCTGACAAAACCAATATTAAACATATGTATAAATATGGCATAAGACATAATTACATAACTGTCAGTGGATCACTTCCAGATCCTGTTTCTCTAAGTATGAATCAGACTGAACCATATCTAAACTTTAGCAGACAACATGTTCAGCTGATCATGACCGGGCCGTTCTGTGATACTCACTACCAGTTCAGAGTTGCATAATATTTGACCTCAGTGGCTAGAACTCTTGGGCTTACCCTTACCAGACTGAAATGATGTCTGCTTAAAACCTACTGTATGTGAAAAGTGTACAAAAAAACAATTTAGAAAATGTTAAGTTGGTAAATGAGTGGCAAATAGGTTGGATCCAGATTAGATGTAGCATTATGATTATGTTGCATCTGATCTGGATCCAAAATGTTTGCAAATATTGGCTATTTGCCCATAGTATATTAAGGGTAACTCAGGTAAATACAGTTCTGCCTAAATCAAAAATACTGTAAAACCTGCCTAGAGCAGCACTTAAACTGTGCAGGGTGGTGTCAAATGTGACCCTAGGGATTTCATTTTAACAAACTATAGAGGGATCCACCAGGAGATTCTACTGTACAAATATCAAAGCTTAGGGCCTAGTAGTTTTGGGCAAGAAGATTTTTTAAAGATTTTTGCTTTTTTGCTTTTTCAAGCAGAGTTTGTGCTTTTTTTCCTTTTTTTTGAACAACTTCTGTAGAGAAGCATCCAAGGAACATCATGAGCAGTTTGAACTCTCCCTACAATCGGCGGGTTTCAGAGGAGATGTCGTTTGAAGTAAAAGTGAACGGACAGACGGACAGACGGACAGACGTACTACGGACGGTGAGCGGTCACAATAGCTCACCTTGAGCCTTTGGCTCAGGTGAGCTAACAACACGCAAGACAAACATAAAGCAAAGTGAATATAGGAGCCCGCCTTGGTACAGTCAGTAGCAATCAATATTAATTATAAATTAATTATTAACAACCACTGGGGGGTTAAACCTGGGTTTAGGGGCGCCCAACCTCACTCTTATCTCCTATATGAACCTATAAAGACGAACAGTGTATATAAAATATAAACCCTGTTCCAAAACCTTACAATCAAAAAGACCGCCAACACAGTAAGTAAATACATGTAAAACATCTAACAAAATATCTATGACAAGATTATAAGTAACACGGGAAAGAATTTAACATTTAAGCCCGTGCTAAAAATAACCCACTGTGGCAACGGTCATATTGTACTCAAGCGACTAGTTTGTAGTCACGAGTAACTGTAAGACATGGATGGGTTCAGGGTACGACAGAGAGGGAGAGAAAAAACAAAGCACGAAAATCCGACATAACCCTCCCGGTTAAGGACGACTTTAGAGATACATCATCATGTAGTGCTAAGCCCTGTCTGTCGTCGCACAACCAAAGATGAAAGCATCGTTATCAATTGTAGATTGATCGATAACCAAACGTGAAATGCGCAGCAATATAGTTGGATCATAATCTTTTTTGAGGAAGAATCTAATACGTTTCACAAACAGGTTTTGAAAATGAATATGTCCAAGAATCTTACGAAGTCTGTAAATAACATCACCATAAAACTCCGGATGTGAAATACCTTGCCGAAGAAAAGACTTTAAGTTACATTTATACTTGTTAATGAGAGGAAGATTTCTATAAAAGAATTTAGAAAATGTTTTACGAACTTTATGAAATCTGTACCCCTGTTTAAGAAGCTTTTCAGTAATAGTTTTATTACGAATGTGGAAGTCCTCAACAGAGGTACAGGTCCTAGCAAAACGAATAAGTTGTGAAATATAAACATATAAGCCTTTTACATCAATTCTGTCATCGACCAAAAATAACAACCGTATTAATGCCATCACTACTAATTACCAATAACCTCATCAATGCAATCCTTAACAAAACTATATACGATTCTCAAATGCCATCGATTGAATGGTCAATACGGGTTCTCGTGCGGGTCTGCAAAAAGTTATATTGACCCTCAAAAGAGATAATGACAACGTGTAAATAAAACAGACAATTTTCACAAACGTGAAAATAAAACCGGCAAATTCAAAACAAACAAAAGAGCAGCAAATTAAACAACAATAGTTTATTGCAACCAATAAAGGTAACAAGCTGTTTGATAAGATTTTTTCTTATATGTCGTATTTTTGAAGTTTGGTTAATTATATGAGCCGTCTGAGAAGGATATATAATATAATAAGTATCCACTTATGTCGAGGTCATTATGTATTTTACGGACTGGATAACGAACTGACTACGACAAGAGTAGTTAATTATACCAATGCAATCACTAACAATAAACAACAACATTACCAATGCTATGACTAACAGTAATCAACAACTGTATCAATAATTCAATACCATCACAAATAACAACATTTTAACAACAACGTTTTCGATAACATCACTATTAACAAGACTTTCTTTTTAAAAAAAAGCATGTCTTCCCTGTATACCCATATTAGCCAAGAAATTAAATGGTCAAGCCCAATTTGCGAATGACATGAACAATTTTACATAAATCTATGAAAAATTTGAAGAAATCCCTCTATTTTTAAGGAGTAGTAAACAAAACAGAACTTTTCTCTTAAATATTCCTGGTACGAAACAAATGTAAAGCCATTTAGCCACTTTTAAATAAGTTGCATTCCAAAGTGTTAACTTCATGAAAACCTTCATAATTTATTATATTCTGACATCAAAAAGAATCTTTACACTTTTATATTGAGCATAAATATTTCGTGTCATACATTTTACTATAATGAGTGTAAAAATAATACTCCACACTTTGCACTATTTTACCAAATATTTAATCACATGTACGGCATTCAAACGTCAGTTCAATGAGTTCAAGATGTTGTGAATCACAATTTAGCGCTGATGTGCACGTGACGCGGGAACGACGTCACATTGTATATATATCATGTATGATTTGAAGGCAGAAGAACGTTATAGATTACAATATTAGTTTGAAGACACAACGCATTCGTTATTTATTACCCACTATTACGATACGAGATTATTTGCCTTGATTAAGAGTGGAGGCCAAATTCCAAACCACGTCATTATATTCCCATATAAGTTTTTTATCTGTAAAAGTTTACAGCCACTCATTCTAAAAGCATGAACAGTGTAAGAGGAATTAGCTGCACTAGATGTGTCCTTATTTTTTCTATGTTGGAAAAATATCAAAGGTTCATAACTTTTGTCAAAAAGGTCTCTGCTCAAGAATTTCTTCCTACATAAGTTGTTAATCTGTGAAAATTTGGAGTAGTGTAGAAGCTGCACAAGAATTTTAACAGCCAGACGGATGGACAGAAATACAAAAAGCACAACATCGATGTCTCCCTTTCCAGTATTTGTTTACCTTCCAATGATTCTTCAGTGTCTTCAATAGCGTCTTTTAGTATACGTCGTCCAACATCATTCTGTCTTGCTTGCATTGGGATGGTTTCTGAAATATTAAAACACATCAAAACTTCTAGATAAGCAGTTATCAAACAATGTCTGAAATTCACACATCTTTGTTGTTATGTACTTGGCATATGCCTCAGAGACATAGACACCGATACATCTCTTGTTGGGATATTTTATTTCAAAGTCGATCATTAATAACAATTTCTTCACTTGAAAACAGTGCAAACAATCTACATTATGTGTAACATCCAAACAACGACCCCTAGCAGCCGCTGAAATATAAATGTCTTGACCACAAACATTTCTTTAAATTGCTTGTTAATCATTTAAAGAAGACACGTACATAAATCTGAATAAGGGGAGATCCTTCAAAAGCACAGAAAACAAAGCAAATACTGAAAATTGCAGGCTCGGTTTAATTGAGTCTGTTCATGAGCAATACTGAAATATGCAACAGTGCTCACGCCCCCTAGCACCAACTTAAGCGGAATTCAACTTTCAACTGTAAATGCGCTGAAATCAATGATTCCAAAGGATCAGAAAGTATAACAACACTGAGAATGAAGTACGGGGCGACTTTTTACAGCCGCCACACAAGCACTTAACATCTGCTGTTGTGAATTATATAAATCTGAATAAGGGGAGATCCTACGAAAGCACAGAAAACAAAGTACATACCTAAACAAATGTAACTTCTTAATACAGGAGGTCTAGTAGGTAATGTAAATATAACCTAAAGGAGATAAGATAAGATCAGATGCAACTTGTCTTAATCAACTGTCAAAATTAATGTAGTGCAACCTTTTTGTGATGACTGCTAAACCTCCGTATCCTAGTAACCTTTTTATTCTTATATGTTGCATAGACAAGTGGTGTATGACTGCTTATACAATTGATACAGCACGAATGATACATGAAAGTCCGAATATAATCTTATTGTGTTAAGCATCCAGCTTTGAAGTTGAAACTCTCAACAGGGCAATTCTACTTTACTACTGTCTTGACTTAACTGGTCAAAATCAACAATAAATACTAATTTTTCGCTTCTTCTAGTGACCATTTCACCCATTCCTATATAAATTATTCATGAGCGTTTGCATTCTTAACTTCATACACAATTAACTGTAACGTCAAACGTTTAACCCAAGTTAGCCTGTACTAAAGTATCTAATCAAAATAAATCTCTAAGAAACTGTACTGAATATCTTTGTTTTATTGCAGATTTAATTTGCTTTAGTGCTTAAAACGAGTTGCTACTTCCCTTAGGGGGGCCAAACTTAAGGATATAGAACAAGATTACATTGACAATCTTACACGAAAGGGTAGCGGCATGAGATAGTTCAAATATAGAGGTAATAGGTAAAGGCATGATATGTAATTTTGTAAGGGAAAAGACTATAGATCATGAATAATTCTTCTATAGACATACCTTCTGCAGGCTCACTTGTTTCTTTCAGCATCTCATCTTTATTCACTTTAACAATAGATAGTTCTTCCACATCAAGCAATGCTAATATATGATGTATGTAGTCCAAAGCATCAATATCAGTAGAGGACTTTCCAACACCCAGTGTGGCTGTAAGACCAACTATCTGCAAACAATTACATATTTACAACATTTTGACACATTCAAGTCAATTACATGTAGTTCATGTCAAACATAATTAAATATGTATGATAAATATTTTATAACATCCTAAAAGCTCAAGAATAGATACGATATGACATTTAAGTAGTGGTATTCCTCTTCTCTATATATTTACATACACATATATATTAACCCTTTTCTCCACACAGGCACTCTTGTTGATGCATTTACCTATTCCTTAAACCAATACATACTCTTGATTCTACTACATCGCAACAAAATGTCATACAAAAGTTTCCTTTCTGTACGGTGTCTGGAAAAGGCAAGCTAAAGGTAAAGTATGAATATCATAAAAAATCTGCCTATCCTAAACACTGCAATTAAGCAATGGGGGGGGGGGGGTTCAATATTTTTTCCTGTGTGTGATACAAAAAGTGCTGAATTTTTCTTTAGATATTTCATTTTAGAATTATATATTTTAATATTTACACTTCAATTACATTCTGAAACAATAAACATATTGGCTTGAACGTATTTCATACTTGCATGAAAAACATTGACTGCAACGCCACTTACTTTGAAATTTCATTTGAGCGGATAATGCCCTTCTAGTTGGCTATATTTATGAATGAGACAGTAGTGAAGATATTTGACTAAAATTTGAAATCATAAAAAAAACTTGATATCGTACTTCTGTTTTTATGAGTAAATTATCAAAAATGTTTTTCCTAAATATCACAAATGACATCATTTCACATTGACGTTGAATCTACAATTTGGCGCCAAATCTTCATTTTTGGTGTTACATTTAGTTATGGAACTCATTTTGGGCGATTAAATAGCAAACAGCTTTTGACAGGCGACTATGGCTATTCCATTCTCTGCAGATATTAATGTTTCATGAATGTGTGAATTATATTGGGTCTATTCAACGTGTTTGAATAGTCAAATTGTAATTAATATATCCCTGAAATATCAAAATGCGGAGTTTAATCCTGATTTATTCTTTACTTAACTCTAAATACATCTATATTTAGATCCAACACTTAAAAAGCAATTGCTTACAAGTAATAAAGGAAATTCCCTTTTAAAGCTAGTCTTCTAAATTAGTGAAATGTGTATGAGAATTGATCACATTCAAACACAAAGGATACTTAGGCATGTTGTTTGTCTGTAACAACTCTATCTGGTCCCATGTTAACTAAAAGTCTTAAGACGAAAATTCGGATCAGATCAATTAATTTGGATCAAATGTGAGACCGAGATCAAAATCGGTCTTCATAAAACAGATCAACATGATGGTTGCGAAATAATAACTTCAAATTTACTGAACATAGATCCAGTTCTGGATCAAAACTATGTGACTTTATTACACATTTACAGTGCTAAAAATCTAAGCAATATGAAACTGAGCAATACAAATGCATTTAAAAAGCTTGGGTATTTTTTGCATTTAAATTGCTTGTTTACAAATACCTGAGGCAGCTTGTTAGTGCCATTGGACTTTTCCAACAAATAAATCCTCATCAAATTGCTGTATGGACTGTCTTTCTTTGTGTGGTGACACTCATCGAGAATTATCAAAGAGAATTTTGATATACTAGTCACACTTCCACTCTCCAAGTTGTTCACCAGTATTTGAGGAGTGAAGCATAAAATATCGTAGTGTTGCAGGAACTCTCCCATCATCTGTGACTCTTCGCCATCCCCTTGAAGCAACTTTGTCTGTAAATCAACAAAAATTTTGTTTGAGTCATTGATCAAAATAAAAAAGTACATATACATGACCTTAACAAACACTGTACCTGAGAAGAGAATACTTAGGGTACACCAAGATCAGACAGATATTTAATCAATGTTTGCAATGTGCTAATGAGTATACCAGTGCTAACCCTAAAGTGCATACCTTTGAAGATTTGAGTATGCTATATGAAATAATACAATTGGCTCATGTGCTTACAGTCATGGTGACTTTAAAATTAGAAAAGGGGTTTCGGAAAAAGAAGACTTGTATATACATGTAGTTTACACTGAAGCCAGATATGGAAAACCATACACTCCCATTGGTTGCCATCCTTTTTTATTATTTCAACTATTCCAATAGTGGGTCGCCCGTGGATGATTTGTGTATGATGTTCAGGCCAGTGATTTCAGACAACAAGATTTCTTTTTAAGTTTTCAGTATAGCTATCATGTGTAAATTTACCCAACCACTGGCAGACATGTATTTTAGCTACAACAAAATATCTTTAAACAAAAGCATCTAGAAAGTCCTGATATCGCTCAACTGTCACAATCCATACACAACTGTAGCTGCTAAAGTGAAAAGATTTTAGATATTGCATTTTCAACATGTAAAAGGCAGATCACTCTTGACCAATTTAACAGACTTCTCCCCTAAATGAACTTATCCTCCCATAAATGAACCCATTCAAGAACTAATATTTACAGTTTTACAAATTTTTATTAATATCAATTAACATTTATAAACACTAGAGTGTAAACAACACTACAAAAAGCCTGTTTAGCATTCCCAGTAAATTAAGGGCAGACAACTCTTGACACAATTATCATATCTATTTACAAGAGAGCCAGCATTGCCCTAATCGCTAACCTGATCATGATGACATTAAAATTGATCAAGTAAACAGATTATGCAAGTTTTCACTGAAAACATAGCATTGCTGATGCTTACTTTAAAAAACAAACAGAAAGTAAGCAAAAAGCTCCAAATGGTGCTTTCTACTTTAACTTCAGTCTGATTTAAAAAAATTATAACATAATCTACTGGGGCCCGTTTTACTAAACTACTTACGCAAAAATTTGCGTAAGTCAAAATCGTTTTACTCTTATTTTTCGATCATAAACGTTTGCAAACGTTTGTAGCAAGTGATTATAAAAAATATAAACTAAAATTTAAAATTTTGACTTACGCAAAAATTTTGCGTAAGTAGTTTAGTAAAACGGGCCCCTGGTTAATAATTGCATTATGACATGTGATGCACATAACCTGGAACTCTGGAAGGTGTTTCCTAATCCTGTCATATTGCTGTTTAATTAGAGCACCTGTTCTTGCCATGAACACTACTTTCCCTTCACCTGTAAATATCAAATGTAAAGTCATAATAGTTCAATATTGGTTTAACCCTTTGAACCCTAGTCCCGCATATAGGCGTCATTTTCAAACAGTGTACATGTGAATAGTACACTTGTCCTGTGCAAACAGTGAAGACCAAGATCAGAGGGCTCCGAAAGGAGCCCTCTGATCAGGGTCTTCACTGTTTGTCATAATGCTAAACATAGGCAAAAACAGCCCTTAAAATTCCGCAATGGACTAGACTAAATGGAAACCGGAATTGTCCATTTAAAGTTTTAGGGAGGAAAGAGTTAAGTCAAATAAACACCAGTAACGGAATTTCAACTAGAAGTATATGGTTCAGTTCAATTAAATTTTCCCTACATAGATGCCCCTTTACCTTTTCACCCCTGAAAACTTTAGATGAACAATTCCAGTTTCTGATTAAGTCTTATCAATTTTCTAAACATTTAATTGATTTATATAATTCATATGTGAAAATGACAAGCAGCGCAGACCCTGATCAGAGGGTTCCTACATTGTTTGGGTTGCATAAGACAAATATACAATATAACTGTTGTACACTGTTTGTAAATAATGCATATACACATAGAGGTTTGACTCTATATCTATCACTAGGTTCAACAAGCTGCTCTATATATAATTATATATATTTGAATCTTGTCAATTCGCACCCTAATCTTGCAAGTTGAATCCCTTTTGCAGAAGGTTTCTGCTCATGGTCTGGTAGACGTTTAGGTAATAAATTTGCTGGATTTGCTTTCATTAGCTAGATACAGGTACGTTCATCAAATTATTCCCCCTATAAAATTTAGACCTCCATACAAATAACATTTCCAATTCTTGGATGGGAGGGGTGTGTCAGTTCTAACTATCTAATGTCACCAAAATGTTTCGTTTGCATGTAACGGACTAAAGCATTACAACTGCACTGAAAATGACAATGCCGTTTTGAACAAATTATCAATTGACCAATCGGAGAGTGCGAGTTGACAAGACAGCCTCCCGGCGATCGAGGGTAGCGACCTATTTATTAATAAGTTCATTTAGTTTCACTTTGAATGTATTTTACCACTTTTTTCGTTGATATTTCTGTTCTGTTAATGACTATTTGGTTAAGAATTAGATCCATGAACAGTTAACAAAATGTTACAATAGGTATGCACGAGTACATGTACAAAAATAAAGCTAAAGAGGTCGAAAACACAGGTTACCAGGTACGGCAGGTAGATCAACATATCTTACAGTAATGTAGATATATACAGAGCTGCCTCTCATGCAAGACGTACAAGAAAAATAAATGGAAGTTTTAATTTACAGTGGAGAATGTGTTATTCTTTCCCAATAAACGCGTTTACGCTAAAACTATTATTTGCAGTGCAAACAGTTTGAAGCCAGATCAGACGCCGGGTAACCCGGCGTCTGATCAGGCTCCAAACTGTTTGCCACCAAGATAAACATGAAATATCAGAATTGTCTAAAGGTTGCACTTTTCTACGTTTTAGCGCTTTGCGTTTGCATACGTTTGCGTTTAAACTGGAAAGAATAACAGAATCTCCACTGTAGTTACTGGTAGGTGTCTAATGCAGGACAAAGATAATGCATAAGGTTCCTATACGATATGTTTTAGATTACTTTTATCCTGCACTACATTGTAACCTGTATCAAAGACTGACAATAAGATATATTTGGAGTGAATAATGTATCCAAACTAATCAAAGCATATGTGCTACCTAGTAACATGATATAAATGTAATGGATATTCTTTGGGAATTTTGAAGTTTTTGAGATCTACTGCCAGGTCTCAATCGCTCAAACTTGATTTAGTCAACTTTACCTACATACTTATATTTGTGCACTTAAATCTCAAAAATTCAAAACTCATTGGTTGAAGTAACTCACACTTCAAAGATAAAATGTGGTTTCGATATGTTTGAAGGTTGACAAACACTACAATGTCTCACACTACTCCATGGAAGGGGACATTTTTTTAAGTTTCCAGAAACAAGTCATTTTCAAAACAGAACGTACATACAGTCATTGAAGAAAATATCAGTATTCTTATTTCAAATAAAACAAAATGCAAACACAATGCAATTAGAAAGCAAAAAATAACAATTTCTTGTAAAGAGACTTAAAAGCGGTAGAAACTGAAAAAGCCCTTAAGGAAAAAAACATAAGACACATTCTACAATGTCTAGTGTTTATATATTCTCACTGACTTGACCATTATTATTATATATACAATCATGGTAAACGACCTGTAATGGTTAAGTTTTCACTATAAGCCATCATCGGTAAAATCACCCCCACCCACTGGTGGCCATGTTTGAAGAAAGATTATTTGAAGAAAACTGGCAAAGGGTCACCAATGAATTATTATTTGTGTAAAAATATTCTTAAATGGGACCAATAGTTTCAGAGAAAAAGACTTTTAAAGATTTTCTATACAGAAATATGAGGAAAACTTGCCCAACTCACTGGCGGCCATGTTTTTTAATAGAACAAAATGATTTTAAGAAATCTATTGGAGAGCTATACATGGATCATTTGTGTGAAATTACTTTCAAATCGGACCAGCAGTTTCAGACAAGAAGATTTTTAAAAATTTTCACTATTTGCCATATAAGGAAAATTTATCCCACCCACTAGCGGCCATGTTCTTTAAGATGGGAAAATATTTTTTAAGAAATCTGATAGAGGGTCACTAATGGCACATTTAGGTAAAATTATTTACAATTCGGACCAGTAGTTTTTGACAAGAAGATTTTTAAAGCTTTTTCAATTAGTTGCCATGGCAACCACAATTTCAATTTGATGACCTATATTTGAAGAAATCTGAGAGAGTACCCTACAAGGAACAATCCTATGAAGTTTTGAAGAAATTGGCCCAGTGGTTTCCTAGAAGAAGATCTTTAAAGAAAACGTTTGACGACGGACGGACTAACGGACGACGACAGACGACGGACACAGGGCGATCACAATAGCTCACCTTGGCATGAAAAGGAAGTTACTAAAGGAGCTTTCTGTTTTACATTCACCATTTTATAAGTAGCCATATGTCTTAACCCTTTAATCCATAGCTAGTTTCTAGTTTTGCAGAAAGATGACCACTTAAAGCAGGTTGAAAGTAAAGCAGAATGTGTCTTAAGATGCAATTTGCTTTACTTTCAGCCTGCTTTTAAGTTCTGATCTGCTAGAATATAGAAACTATTTCTTAGGATACATATTCATGTTTGTTTAAAATGAAACTATTTCCTTGAATTGAGGAATAAATTAAATGTGCAAAAATGCTTATCTACTGAGTAACGGCTTAAACTCCTAATGTAACAAGAGCCCAATGGGGCATATTTCGCTCACCTGAGAATAGCTGACAAAATGGAGATAATTATTTATGTCCAGGACGGGGTCATTATTTACCCCAGGGGCATAATTTGAACAATCTTGATAGAGGACCTGTAGATGATGCTATATGCCAAATATCTAAGCTTTGGCCCTTGTAGTTTTTGACAAGAAGATTTTTTAAGTTTTTATAGAATAAATCTATTTTTAGCTCCGGTGACCTAGATATGCAACCGACCGGAACCATTTGATCAAAATACCTAAAGGATATTTAGAAGTGTCAATGTGCCAAATATCAAAGCTCACAATCAAAATTCACTATATAACTCTATGTAAAACTGTGACCCCCGGGGCGGGCCCAATTTTTACCCCAGGGGCATAATTTGAACAAACTTGATAGAGGACCTGTAGGCGATGCTATGTGCCAAATATTTAAGCTCTGGCCTTTGTAGTTTCAGACAAGAAGATTTTTTAAGTTTTCATTGAAAAAATCTATTTTTAGCTCCTGTGACCTAGATATGCAACCGACCGGAATCATTTGAACAATATTGGTATAGAACATCTAGAAGTGTCACCATGCCAAATATCAAAGCTCTGGCCATATTAGTTTCAGAGAAGAAGACGTTTGAAAAATTCACTATATAACTCTATGTAAAACTGTGACCCCCGGGGTGGGGCCAATTTGGCCCCAGGGGCATAATTTGAACAAACTTGATAGAGGACCTGTGGGTGATGCTATGTGCCAAATATCTAAGCTCTGGCCCTTGTTGTTTTTGACAAGAAGATTTTTTAAGATTTCCTTATTTTTCTACTTTGGTTGTCATGGCAACCAGAGTTCTGCATTGTTTTTAATTCCTTGAACAGATCTGAAAGAACTTGACCCAAGGAACATTTCTGTAAAGTTTGGTTGAAATCTGTTCAGGGGTATAGGAGAAGATGTCATTTGAAGCAATTGTTAACGACGACGCACACCGCACGACGCCGGACACAGGGCCATCCCAATAGCTCACCATGAGCCTTTGGCTCAGGTGAGCTAAAAATATTTCAGTGGTCGAAATGGAGCAGTTTAACCCATTACACCATAGCCTAATTCTAGTTTTGTAAATAGGTGACCTTTTAAAGCAGGTTGAAAATAAAGCAGAATGCACCTTAAGGCGCATTCTGCTTTACTTTCAGCCTACTTTAATTAAGCTACCTTCTTCTAGAATATTGAATATAGTTCTTCTCATACATGTTCGTAACTGTACAAATTGGAACTATTTTCCGCAGTGGAGAAATAAATTAAAGGCGTAAAAAGGCGTATTTATGGGGTAATGGGTTAACTGTACCTGGCTTGGCGAGTTTCAGATGTTCTTGTATGATGTAAAGGGCTACCCATGTCTTCCCTGTGCCTGTTGGAGCACACACAACTGTGTTCTTCTTGGACACAGCTTTCTCAGCAAGCTCCAGTTGGTATTTCCTCATTTTACTCTTAATGCATGGAATTTCATCTTCAACTATAACAGTTAAACATGGATTAGATATTTTTTCAACAATATGGTTTAACTCGTTTGTTGTTATATGTAACCAAAGTTGACTTTGCTAACAACTTTGGTAGTGTCACAAAGCATCTGATTAGGATTCAAATTGTTTGTCACATCATCATCATCATCGGTGTTTAGATTAACGTGCAGGTGCAGGAACGTCATCCACATCAGTGGGCTCCCTTCCAGGTATCTGGCTGGCTGCATGCATAGCAGATCTCACATTAGATCTCCACACATCACAAGTATCAATATTGTTATCTTCATACTGCCTTAAATCTAATGAAACAACAAATGTTCAAATTCCAGTATTTAAACCTTTACCCCTGTTATTGGTTAGAAAATAGGTTAACACTTAAAGCAGGTGGGAACTAAACAGAATGTGCCTTTTCCTGTACTCTCATACTACTTTAAGCTTTTATCTGCTTAAATATAAAAAACATTTTTATGGTGCATATTCATGACTGTATAAAACAGAACTACTTAATTTCTTAACTATTTGAACCCTAGTCCCGCATATAGGCATCCTTTCAAATAGTGTACATGTAAAAAGTACATGTGTCCTATGCAAACAGTGAAGACCCAGATCAGAGGGCTCCTTTCGGAGCCCTCTGATCAGGGTCTTCACTGTTTGTCACAATGCCAAACATTGACAAAAACAACCCTTAAAAGTCAGAAATGGACTAGACTAAAATGGAAACAGGAATTGTCCATTTAAAGTTTCAGGGAGGAAAGAGTTAAGGGGATGAATAAATTAAATACACAAAAAGGTGTATTTAAGAGGTATTGAGTTAACCCATTACCACTTAACCTATTTCTAGCTTTAAAAACAGGTGACCACTTAAAGCAGGTTGAAAGTAAAGCAGAATGTGCCTTAAGGCACATTCTGCTTTACTTTCAGCCTGCTTTAAGCTACCATCTTCTAGGATACGGAAAATATTTCTTCTGGTACATATTCTTGGCTGTATAAACTGGAACTTTTTTCTTCAGTGGAGGAATACATGAAAGGTGTAAAAAGGCGTTTTTAAGGGGTAATGGGTTAATATTCTTCTAACACTGTACCTGACCTCCCTGTGATTATCAGCAATTGGTAGTTGGGAGTACACATTTGGAAATAAAGGTAGAAGTGTCTGCACTGTTTGCCATTTTATATGAAAATGTCTTCTGTATGACAAAACTCTGCAATCTCTTTAGATAATCCTTGCATACATGTACCTATGATGAAATATTCTAGCAAGTACATAGGTAGAGTTCATTGCAATACCGAAGCATTAATAGGTTAACCTATTTCCTTAGAAATGCCTTCTTATGCTTCTACTTTAGCCGTATATGTGTACCATATCATTTTTCCTACATACTGACATGATGATTCTTCGATCTAATCGATCTATATGCACTCATTATTTAGATTCAAATATCAAAACAAATATCAGTCATTTTAGACCCTGATCCGAAGCCAAGTATCTGATCTTGATCAAAACTGTTTGTGACTCAACTGTTTTCACCTAAGGTGGTATTAATTTAACCCATTCGCCCATAAATACGCCTTTTTAAGTCTTTGATTTATGTAACAACTCAGCGACAATGTGCACCGTACAGATAGTTAATATAAATCATTTGACAACTGAAGCAAATACCGGTAGTTCAATTTTATATAATCATGAATATGCAGCATACAATACATTTTCTACATTTTGGCAGAATGATATAGTAGCTTAAAGCAGACTGAAAGTAATTAAAGCAGAATGAGCCTTAAGGCACATTCTGCTTTTTTTTCAACATGCTTTAAGTGGTCACCTATCTTCAAAACTAGGAATAGGCTATGGAGTGGTGGGTAAACATCAATTTTACCACTGTTAGTTTCAAAGAAAGATTTGTTCTTCCCTTCAAATAATGCCTTTATGTACCTTTATCCTTTCCCCTATAAACATACCTTTTCATAAATTTTGTTCTTTAACTTGTCCTGACAAAGAGCAGTTAATTAGGACACTTTTACTGCAACCGGAATTGTGACAGTTTAATGCAGGTTAGGTAAAGAAGAAAGCTCCTACTGGAGTTCCCTTTATTACTGTCAGCCTGCTTCAAGTAGTTACTTTGCAAACAGTGTACATATAGGATATTACATGAGTGTTGATAATTTATTGGATTTATTAAACGAGTCGTTTAGAAAACGATAAAAACGAGGCTTTGTCGAGTTTTTATCGTTTTCTAAAACGAGGAGTTTGATAAATCCAATAAATTATTAACACGAATGTTATATTCTTTTTATAACAAAACCTAGAAATGTTATTTATCGCAGCCTTTGAGGTCAAGTGAATGCTAACCGCGATATAAGTAGATCTATACAGGAAAAAAGTTGTTCCAAATTAACCCCGTTCACTAGCATAATGCTTATGTTGTTATATGTATTAATAAACACTTTCATGTAGATCTAATATTGATTAATTACACCAAAAATCTATAAATTGAATCTACATGATGGAATGAAGACGTTGGAAATCGAACGCGCATAGAACGCATTTTAACGACGTCACAAGTAAACGATGTCGTGGCGTACCTCATTTGCATAGTTATATAACTAGTTATATATGACATTTAAACAACGGGTGTTATTCAACGCTCACGCCGTCTCTTATGTTATAAATGTGAATAGTACACTTGTCATATGCAAACAGTGAAGACCCAGATCAGAGGGCTCCTAAAGGAGCCCTCTGATCAGGGTCTTCACTGTTTGTCATAATGTCAAATATTGATTAAAACAACCCTTAAAATTGTAATTGTCCATTTGTGGTTTTAGGGAAGAAAGGGTTAAGCAACTACCTGCCTAACACACTGAACAAAACTATGAAAGAAGGTGTGAAATAGCCACTTACCATCATTGTCTGAAAAAAGTGGGTTTGAATCGTCACTCTCTGCCTCAGTAGCTTCCCCTGTAATGGAAATCATGTACAGTCTGCAAGTTCTGCAAACCTTAACCCTCAACACCGAAGAAAACATACGGAGTAGCAAAGATAGGGATATCTAGCCTCAGTTTAACCCTTTACTTCATAGATACATCATTCTATGCTTTTGTTTCCTCAGCTGTTATTAGTGTACATTGATATTTTCGAAAGGCATCAATATATGCTAATAACAGCTGCTGGGCTGCCATAAGTTCACATGAAAAATCCTAAGATTTCCAAACTTGCCTTTTTCAGATGCGATTTTACGAATCGTATCTTTACCCCATTGCCTGTTTCTTGTTTTGTTGACATGTGGCTGCTTAAAGCAGGCTGTAAGTAAAGCAGAATGCGCCTTAGGGCGCGTTCTGCTTTACTTTCAGCCTGCTTTAAGCTACCATAACCTGGGAAAAAATCCGGAGATTTAGGAAAAATCCGGAGAAATGGCAGCCCTGATGATAATAACAGCTGAAGGATATTTTTGCTTACCGGTAAGCAATTTACCCCATAGCCTGTTTCTAGCTTTTAAAATAAACAACAACTTAAAGCAGAATGTGCCTTAAGGCACAATCTGCTTTACTGTCAGCCTGCTTTAAACTACAATCTGCTAGGATAAAGAAACACTTCTGTTGATACATTCATGATTGTATAAAATTGAAACTGTTTTTCTTCAGTGGAAAAATAAGTTACATTCATAAAAATGCAAATGTATGGAGTAATTGGTTAACCATTTTACGCCTTTCACTTGTTCCTCAACTTAGGAAATACATGTAGTTTCATTTTAAACAGTGATGAATATGTACCATCAGAAATATTTACTATATCCTATCAGATGGAACCTTAAAGCAGGCTGAAAGTAAAGCAGAATGCTCCTTAAGACACATTCTGCTTTACTTTCAACCTGCTTTAAGTGATCGCCTATCTTCAATACTAAAAAATGCTATGTTGTTATTGGTTAAGCAGTCAACTGTCAGGGTGTATGAAAGGTTTGCTTTAACTCAAATATCAGTACAGGGTAGAAACACCCAACCCTTTTCTATCAGGAATAGTTACTACACAGTCCTTTCACTGTCATGATGTCATCAACTTTAAACAATTGTCGTCTGCTTGCATTTCAAAAAAATTTTTTTTTATGGATGGACGAGTTTTACAGCACTGCCACACAAAAGAGGTCATATAACATTGATGAGGGATGATGAGATGAGATGATGATTTCAGGAAAACAAATTCGGCTAATCTCATTCTTTGCCAAGCATGCAGCTCTTGGGATCAAAACCAGTCACCTGTCTTCCTTTTAGTTCTTGGGAAAGGTGATAAACTTGGTCAAATTAACAAAAATATTCCCTATGACAAGCAAGCCTGAGAACAACGACAAGGTAGGAAGGTCTCTGGGGTTAAATTGTATTACAGCGCTCCCTCTCTACAACGACATCCAGTGGGAGACACATATTGTGTGTGTTGTTTGGAGGGAGTCGTTATAGAGAGGGACCACTAAGACCTGGCTTACATTTGCAAACAGCTTGAATCCAGATCAGACGCCTTGTAACCCGGCCTCTGATCAGGAATCAAGCTGTTTGTCACTGGTCAATATATGTATTCTATCAAAATCTCCACTTATATGTAACTGTGAGAGAAAGCAGCAGAAGACAATCTTAAGCAGACGATATTGTACAATGTAGCAGTAAAAGAGTTAGACTTAATTATCCCGTTTAGGGAATTACGACGAGTGTTGTTGTAAGGAGGGAATCGTTGTTGGGAGGGCCGTTGTAGAGAGGGAACGCTGTAATTTTGACTGCAGAGATATCAACTGAGTGTCAAACAGTAATGCAGCATCTGTTTTCATATTACCATTTTACTTGGTGTAAGATATAAAAGTGAGCCTGTATACAGTGGAGACTCTGTTATCCTTTCCCGTTTAAACGCAAACGTACGCAAACGCATTGCACTAAAATGTAGAAAAAATAAAACTTATTGACAATCCTGAACATTTATTTTAATCTGAGTGGCAAACAGTTTGGAGCCTGATCAGACGCCGGAGACGCCGGGTTACCTGGTGTCTGATCTGGCTCCAAACTGTTTGCAATGGAAAAAATAGTTTTAGCGTAAACGCGTTTATTGAGAAAGAATAACGTTTTCTCCACTGTAGCTCAGTGGTAGAGCGTCTGCTTGCAGTGGGGAAGGTTGAGGGTTCAATCCTCGGCCGGGTCAAACCAATGACTTGAAAATTGGTAGTAATGGCTTCCCTCCTTGGAGCTCAATATTTCGGGTTAGCATTACAACTGGTTCGTCGGTGTCAGGATAAAGTGACCGACCAGGTACAGTCCCAATGGACCACCTAAAAAGTGCCCCTTCTCACAATCATCCGCATTGATGGAGAGAAGTAATAATTAGAAAAATAGAAGAGGTTACGGCTATAACACTGGGGTTATAAAGCAACCACCTCAAATCTCACCTTTCACTTTTATACTAGTAAGACTGTCATCTTTCTCTATCAAAGGTTTTGTGATCTCAGGTTTGATGTTCAGAGGACCAGCCAGGTTGTCTTCTATGTTTGAAGGCTTCCTTTCACAGCTCTGGTAGTTTGATGATGACGTGCCCTCGGAATCAAAGCTAGTCAAAGACTGTGGTGGTTGGCTTAAATTATTCATAGACATGTCTACTTCTGCATACTCTGTTGTGAAAAACAATAAAAGACCTGAAATAACCCTTCTCCCACTAAATATTCCAGGGCTCCAGATATTTTCTCACTCATTACAGCACCAAATCCTATAGTGTTACTACTCATTAGAATCGTCTCAAAGAGACGATTCTAATGAGTAGTGACACCATAGGGTTTAATTCAGAAATAAAGATTTTATTTTTTGAAAAACTACCCGTATCTGGTGCTCTGATATTCATAAGTAAAACTCTGCTAACAACAGTATATCGATATCTGTCACCTGAACTATCACATTGGCTAATATATCAAGGCAACTTTTTTTCGCAAAGAGAGTGCAGACTCATGTCATACAGATTCTAGAAGAAAAATGGTATAGATTCTGATCTAGGTCAACACTGTTTTCAATAGGCATCAATATTCACTAAGGAGAAGAGTTCACTCACTATCCCATAAATATGCCCTTTTTGCCAATAACTATTCCTCCCCTGAAGAAAATATTTCCACTATATACAGTTATGAGAAATAACTGGTATCATAACAAATAGCATCATAAGAAATGGTATCATAAGAAATATTTCTATATTCTAGCAGATTATAGCTTAAAGCAGGCTGAAAGTAAAGCAAAATGTGCCTCAAGGCACATTCTGCTTTACTTTCAACCTGCATTAAGTGGTCAAGTGTCTTCAAAACTAGAAATATGCTATGAGGTTATAGGTTAATTAGGTAACCATTGAGAAGATACACTGGAAGTCTGTGAAAAGCTGTCAATCAATTAATCAGTCAGTTTACAGTTTTCCAAACAAGACTGAAGGCTAATTTGACTGTAACTTCAATTTAAAGAACCAGTCTTTGAATATGTTTTTCAAACAATGTAGACCCATATCAGAGTGCTGCTTAAAGTGCTCTTTGATCAAGGCTTACTAATTTTAAATTCTATTTACTTTACATTGATTATGGAAAAAGTTCGGTATATTCGTATATTTCTGAAATATTTTCCAAAACCATTCCATAAAATCAACCTAAACTTTTAAAAAAAGACCAACAGTCTAAATGATAAATTCAGCAAAAAAGACAACAGGTATCTATGACAATTTCAAATGAGTTTACCTGTCATGACATTTTCTTTCATAGAGCTCCCAGATGCCCCATCTTCATCACAACCAACCTCCATATCAATATCTGTACATGTTCCCTTGCTTGAAGCTTGAACAGAAATATATAAAACCATACAATCAAAGATATAGCTGCAGAAGTTTTCATATCCTTAAACCCTTGTCTTCTCAGCCAAGATTCACCAAGAGGTCTTTAATCATGTGATACTTTTTTATCATAGAAACACCTTTAAACACATTTACCTACTTCTAACAGGCTAATAGAACTGCCTTTTCAAACATACAGCTAGCAAAAACTGATATTAAGAACCATTTCTATCATCCTGAAAGTCAGGTGAACATTTAAACTATAAAGAGCTTTCTGTTTAACTTTCAGCCTGCTTTAAGCAACCATCAGTCATACATACTTGAATCAAATTATTGAGGAAAATGTTAATTGTTGAATTAACCCAGTTACCTAATAAATTAGCCTTTTACACCTTTTGTTTGTTCCTCCAATGAAAAAAGTAGTTCCAATTTATACAGTCATTAATATGTACCATAAGATAAATTAGTATATTGTATCTTAAAGCAGGCTGAAAGTAAAGCAGAATATGCCTTTAGGCCATTTTAAAGTTTTAGGGAGGGAAGAGTTAAACACATTATAATTAACTTAATTTAGTGGGGTTTAAGAGAGCTTTTACTGTATGTACAGACACTTTAGTATAATCCAGCCACTCATTGAAGATGCATATACAGTTCTTTCACCCATTACCCCATAGCCTGTTTCTAGTTTTGAAGATATGTTACCACTTAAAGCAGGTTGAAAGTAAAGCAGAATGTGCCTAAAGGCACATTCTGCTTTACTTTCAGCCTGCTTTAAGCTATTATCTGCTAGAATTTTGAAAATATTTCTTACAATACATTTTCATAACAGTATAAATTGGAACTATTTCCTTCAGTGGATGAGTAAATTAAAGAAATAAAAAGGCCTATTTATGGGGTAAAGGGTTAAAGACAGCTGGCTGCTTAAAGCATCATAAAAATAATGTTGAAAGATCATATCTAGGAGAGTTCAGGCTGATTGCTATGATAAGACTACCAATTAACAGGAGCAAGAAGTAGAAATACTGACCTACAGCTTTCATATACGCTCCCCGACATTCCAAAAACTGTGGTTCAAGGTCTTCAAGTAACTCATTTTTGTTCTGTTCCCACAAGACATTCAAGAAAACATGGTACCATTCCTTTGGTGCCAGTCTACACTGCATTCGATCCAGCAACAATGACACTGCATAGTGATTTCCTTTATTGGTGTCTTGTTGCGTAATCTCTTCCTTGTCCACTGAGTTGATGACATTACAAGACGTTAGCTGTACCAACACATCCTGTAGTTCTAAACCTTCCAACAGTCTTTCTCTGTGTAAGCCAATTTTCTTGCTGTATGTCTCGGTCTGATCCACATCTTCTCCTTCTAGAAGTCGCACCAAGTAAGGGTATTCTGTTTTAAATGCAAACATAAAATCTCTTAACACCTTTAATTTACTCTTCAACTGAATAAATTAGTAGCAATATTTATACAGTCATGAATGTATACATGTATCATAGGAAATATTTTCTATATTCTAGCAGATGGTAGCTTAAAGCAGGAAAAAAGTAAAGCAGAATGTACCTTAATTATAGCCAACTGCTTTTCTTTCAACCTGCTTTAAGTGGTCATCTATTTTCAATACTAGAAATAGACCATTGGGTATACCTACATACAGTGTTCTGAGGGTTGGCTTATAATTTGAAAGCAGGGTGAAAGTGAAGCCAAAACTTCTACAAGAGGTTTCTGCCTTAATTACTTTGAATCTTGTTGAAGCAACCACATTTACTAAGTTTAAAAATGATTAGCTATGAAGAAAAATGTTAATGTATCAACGGAACTATTACTTGATTTGCTTACAAAATAGGGACAACAATCCTAAGAAAAGAGTGTTCAACAGATCCTTTAACCCTTTGCCTCATAGCCTGTTTCTAGTTTTGAAGACAGGTAACCACTTAAAGCAGGTTGAAAGTAAAGCAGAATGTGCCATAAGGCACATTCTGCTCTACTTTCAGCCTGCTTTAAGATAAAATCTGCTAGGCTATATAAAATATTTGTAATGGTTATTGTTCATGAGGGTATAAACTGGAACTACTTTCATCAGCGGAGGAATAAATTTAAAACGCTAAAAGTCGCTTCTATGGGGTAAAGGGTTAATAGTTCAGACCCTGATCAGACAGCTCCTTCAAAGAGTGTCAATAATATCCTGGGAACATATATTGCTATATTGATATATATGGGTTGATTGTCAGTTAGTAGTGGTGTTTGATACCAGAATAATCACTAGTTAAACTTTGTTTTGATCCCCATCAAAATATCTTATGTTGAAGATCACTGAAAGCAAAAGTTAAATATGACATTCAAGAGCACTATACAACCTGCTTTTGTCAGTGCTTCAAGGAAAGCCCTCCATTTTCCGGGAGTTTGTATCTCTAGGATTGTATCAAGCAGCTTATTGACCCATGTAGTTGGATGTTGGTCACATTCAGATCGCAGGGTTTTAGCATCATCTGATATGAATGTACATTATAAATGGAATTAAAGTCAAGCCTATGACTTTTAAGTTACTGACTGTGCACACAAACTTGGTTTATAAAGCTTTTGAGATTAGGATGTGAAGCAGTTTAAATTTAAAGCTGAATTTAAAGTTATTTATACCATTACTCTATAATTTAATATTGTTTGTTTTCATTACATTTGGTTAGCTATGATTGGCTGTAATTTTTGTTTCATAACTCCATGAAAAAAATAAAATTCAGGCCACGCCTTGTCAGGACTACTTTCCCTTAGTCCAACTGCTCTTCACAAGCGCTGCATGAAGCAGGACGCCAAATGACGTCATTGAAGTCGACGTAACTACAAAACAACGCCGCGTTTTGGCGGAAAATATATATGGCGGAGGGACTACAACTAACGTTTTAAAGGCGTTAAAAATGAACATTCACGTCAGATTCTCTATTTAACTTCTTTCTTAAATTCATTAGTGATATTAAATTATAAGGAATAATTCGGAATATTTATTGTTTTCATGGAGGTATGAAAAAAAAACCTGGTCACAATTTTGTATGAAACCGCGAAGCGGTTTCATACAGTGTGACCAGGTTTTTTTTTCATACCTCCATGAAAACAATAAATATTCGAATTATTCCTTAAATAAATACTGTATACTTGTTAACCCATTACCCCATAAATACACCTTTTTACGCCTTTTGTTTATTCTTTCACTGAAGAAAAAAGTTACATGGATATGTATCATAAGAAATGTTTGCTATATTCTATCAGATGTTAGCTTAAAGCAGGCTGAAAGTAAAGCAGAATGTGCCTTAAGGCACATTCTGCTTTACTTTCAACATGCTTTAAGTGGTCAACTATATTCAATACTAAAAACAGGCTATGGGGTAAGGGGTTAATGTCTTTGAAATTATTTTTACACTAAGGAAAGAAGTCCCCACCAATAAAGTTCTTAACAAAAAGCACAGAAGGCATTATTAGTATCCTTCCAGGTGACAGCTTAAAGCAGGTTGAAAGTAAAGCAGAATGCTCCTTCAGGAGCCAATGATTGATCCTTCTTTACTGTCAATCTGCTGTTTTCAGGTTAGTTTAACCCTTTGAACCCTAGTCTCACATATAGGCGTCATTTTCAAGCAGTAAAACATGTGAAAAGTACACTAGTCTTGTCCTATGCAAACAGTGGATACCAAGATCAGAGGGCTCAATACGGAGCCCTCTGTTCTGGGTCTTCACTGTTTGTCATAATGCTAAAAAACCTTTAAAAGTCAGAAATGGACTAGACTAAAATGGAAACTGTGGAGATTGTCCATTTTAAGTTTCAGGGAGGAAAGAGTTAAGGGTTGACCCATTCAGCCCTGAAACTTCAAAATACATATTTTAAGTCTCCAATTGAGGCCAGTCCATTTCTGATTTAAAGTTAGGTTGTTTTGAACATTTCATTTCTTCAATCATTTGTTAAGCTAACAAACGCTTTCAATCACAATAAGGGGCTATACATTTTCTATATCCCAGCATGTGGAAGCTTAAAGCAGACTGAAAGTAAAGCAAAATGCGCCTTCAGGCGCATTCTGCTTTACTTAAATCAACCTGTTTTAAGTTGTCCACTATCTTCAATACTAGAAACAGGCTAGTGGGTAATAGGTTAAGAAGCCCTCTGTTCAGGATCAAACAGTGAAACCTGTATGTAAAATAATCATATGCATTGTGATGTTCTCCAACATGTATCTAGGATTACAGTGACAAAGCCAATATTTAACCAATTTCCCCATAAATATGCCTTTTTACGCCTTTAATTTATTCCTTCACTTAAGAAAGTAGCTTTACTTCATACAGTTATGAATATGTTTTGAAAATAATATATTCTATATATTAGCAGATGGTAGCTTAAAGCAGGCTGAAAGTAAAGCAGAATGTGCCTTAAGGCACATTCTGCTTTACTTTCAACCTGCTTTAAGTGGTCATCTATTTTCAATTTTAGAAACAGGCTATGGTGTAACGGGTTAATGTTCTATATCTCACCTTCTGAGAGAAGAGTTGTCTCGAGCAAGGACACAATCCTTGGTTCCTTAATACAGCGGACTATCTCAGTCCTGTACTGTTTTACCATTTCCTCCATAGCTCACATCAATATCCATACACTATCATCCAGTGTACATCTAGAGAACAGTGAAGAAGAGGTTAGTCTTTCCCATTTAACACATTACACCATTAATATGCCTTTGGCTATATTTTGTTCCACAATTGGAGAAAATAGTTCCACTTTATACAGTCATGGATATGCAATATAAGAAATAGTGTCTATATCTTAGCACATGAGAGCTTCAAGCAGGTGGAAAGTAAAGCTGAATGCACCTTCAGGCACATTCTGCTTTACTTTCAACATGCTTTACATGATCACTTATCTCCAACAGGGGCGTAGCTAGACCAATTAGGAAGTATACGCAGTCATATACTAGGGGGGTCCGGGGGAGCATTCATCTCTTATTCCGCGCTCCCCGGGAAATTTTTAAATCCTAGATGGTCTCAGGTGCGTTCTGAGGGCGTTTTCCGCATTCAAAGACTATGTAAAAATTTGACTCAAAATAACAAATTATTGATTCTAGGATAACGTTTTTTTCCCGACAGCTTGTCTTCCAGTCTTTGATCTCTACCCCCTACGATTTTTATTGCATTTTTGGACTTTTCAATTTTTCTATATTTGCGGACAATGTTGAATGCAAACGAAAAGCAAACTCATTACAATAAAACTGGGAAAAGAACAACTAATCAGAAAGAAACAACAGGAAGACAAAATCAATTCTATGTGGGATTTATTTACCAAATAACAGTGCATACCCTGCTCAGGATTTTAACGTAAGCCAGTAAAGGAGCCCTCTTGTCTTGGTCTACACTGTTTGCACAGGACAAGTGCACTGTTTACATTTTCAAACTTAATTCATTCTCCCTGAAACATCATATGGTGAATTCCAATTTCTAATTAAACAGATCTAGCTCTAAGTTAAGTTCATTTTTTACCTATATCAAGTCTGTTTTAAATAACTGTTGTTCCTCATCCTCTGTATGTCGAAAGGATTAATCTATTGTATTGTTGCCAGACTGTCATTTCCATGGTTACTATGCCAGCGTAGGGATCATGGCTATATCACTATACATGAATAATGTAAGGCATCTGTCACCCTGATGCTTGCATAGGGACTTTAGGTTACAAGACCAGTGGTTTTTTTTCACCAATTTGGGGTAATGGGTTGGTAGTTGGTACCCATTCAGTTGGGAAAAATATGCCCTAAAAGGATTCAAAATACCTGATTTGGGCAAAAATTAAGTCATACCACGCTCATAATGGGGGAAAATCTGCCCCCCCCCCCCCCCACAAAAAACAACAACAACAACACAACAACAAACAATCAAAAAACAAACTGATGACAAAAAGTGTCCAACTGACATGATTAAACCAGAGTATTGGAACATGTATTCCTCCCTATACTACCACTTAGCAACTTAGCAGGACCTCTGGCTGTTGTGACCAGACCAGATATGATTTGAAGGTCCACAATACATGCCAATGCAGCCATCCCTTCTATTAGTTATGAATCACAAGTGTAAAAGAAAAAAAAAGCAGGCCAGCTGGAGGAGGGGTTGGGGGGATGTTGCATGCAGCTATTCAGTAACGACATAGAAGAAGTATCTGCACCTGACTTCTCCTGTGCTTTCAATCCTTTCATGCATCTTTTTGAAATAATTCATATGAGTAGTCAGTACTAGTCAATCAGTAGTCAGAACTCACACTTATCATAGGATCCAATGCAGACATAAAGAAGAAAAGATTCCATTATTTATAATATAATTATTCATTCATTTACTGCCTCTTTTCTGCATGGACTTCCAGACTAGGAATCAGTACTGGAAAGTACACTCTGTGGGGTGCCGGACTTTTCGGTAAATGACCAGTTCAGTAAATTGATTTTATATAGTGAAGGTCTGGACGTTTCGGTAAAAAGATAAATTATAGTAATTAAAGGTTTATGTACCTGTATATCACACCTTTCCATTGATCAATAACTGATAGCGCTTGATATGTAATAATGTGTACCTTTGAATACCTAGGTTGGATCTAAACTAAATATACGATCTAGTTCTGGAAAGGGTAAAATTCCTATGCCGAATCGGGGCTTTAAGGTCGATAATGAAGTGGGAAATGGAAAAAGGTAAAAATTTCAAAGTGAACATTGAGAGTCCTTTGAAAGTATTTGCAATCCCAATTATTTTTACCTCCTTTACATGTCCATCTATTTGATTCTATTTCGTTGGTAGATCAGGATCCACTAGGAACGTTCCTGGATCCACATATACTAAAACAAACCTGCAAAAGTGGCACAAACACCGTGACATAGTCTGATTGTTACCGGGAGAGGTGCGATATACTTATAATCCTCTAATTACTATATATAATTTACCTTTTTACCGAAACGTCCAGACCTTCACTATATAAAATCAATTTACCGAACTGGTCATTTACCGAAACGTCTGTAAATCCACTCTGTGTACAGTTAGAGACAGTGAGCTATTTTTAGACGTCAGGCGCTGTCAGGATGGCACCTGTCAAAGGTTAGCTTGTCGTCACAAGGGGTTCATTGATGAGACTAAGTACTGGGTAGATCTATCATCTAATAAAATAGAAAACAACACATACCTGTGCCATATATTGGTCTGAAATATTTGAGTCCAAAGTCCAATTACTTTTCAAGTCTAAACTAGACATTGGCCTGCATGATTTCAATAACGCTTTATCAGCCAGCATCTGCTGAAAAATGCTGTCTGCTTTTCCTTTTCAAAATTAGAGTTCAGGCAATTCACCTGCCTTTAGATAGATTCTAGTTTATCCACAACTCTGCTACACTTAATATCGCTTCCAGGTTCATTTACAATTTACGTAGATCTATTTGGCATACATTAGGCCGACACTGGCGACAGAAATTTCCAAAGCTCTGGCCTAGATTTTACAAAATCGATATTTTCAGAAAATGACGGGAAGATCAATTTACAAATTACAATTACTTTAAATTGAAAACCAGTTCATAAGTTAGTCAGTGTATCAATGATTTCGTGATTTAAAGATGGAACAAAATAGGGGGTTACTTACTACATCTGCTATTCTGTTAATTGAAATGTCTGTCAATGTTGATGTTCGGGTTTTCTCCTGGTGTTTTTTCACGGTTTCAATCCGACTTTCACTTTCGTTTTAGCCCAATCGCAATTGCTTGGACAACACGACGATTTATTCCGATTGACTACATACTCATGCGCATATTCTGCTTTTGCGGGATAGGTTACGGGGCATTCGGAAGAATGAACAATGGCAGTTATTTTCAAACTAGATTAATTGTCATATATATTTAACCACCAAATTGACCACAATTACAATCTAGCAATGGAATCATATCTATCTTACATAAACAGCTCTCTCCATCTTTTTCTCAATTAACTATTTCCAATCCAAGTTTGATCGTCTGTTTTAGGCCTAACCCTCTTACCGCCCAAATATCGTCTGCATTGGTTGTGTGACTAGTGTCGTCTGCAATATCTTTAAAGTTAGCTTTTAGGGTTGTATTTAATGTAGAAATGTCGATATGAGTGTCAAACCGCGGCGTCTGATCAGGATCCGGATAATCCCAACTGTTGCAAAGTCACCATTTGGCGTCATTGGCTGTAAACACGAATGAAGAACGAAGAGAATAATTTTATTTCTAAAACATCCGAACGACTTTTTTGAAGCTGGCGATATTGTTCTTTACTCAAATTCTGTTTCAATCTGTGTCTTTGAACAGGGACATATTACTTAGCAAAAATAGAAACTTTACATACTTAAGAGCCGGTTTAAGCGATGTTTTAATGACGTTTCATAAAATATACGCATATTTAATAATGGAATTATTGATAAAGACCATACACACTCTCGCTAATTTGTACCGCGCACGACGTAGCACGCTTTCCACTTCCGGTTTTCAACACTGACGGTGAGTTGACCTATTCAGGGTTTATTTCACGTTTATTTAATGCAACAAGCACACGCAGGCTTTAGCTAAACACCGAAAAAACAAATTTGTAAACATTTGCGTTTCAAAACTGAGATGCCACAGCTTTCTGAAAATCACAGAAATCAGGTCTTTTGGCATGCCTACGACGGGCGCGTCAAAAACTGATGTTGCGCGTCATTTTGGACGCCTACAGTAGAAAATTCATTTCTTGAATACTCGTTACAGAGTTATGGTGTAATTCAAGGATCGTCCAAAATCGTTGAAGTCACGACGAGACGACCGCACTCTTACGTTAACGTACCGACGTAACCGTTTGATCCCAGCAACGGTTACTGCTCGGCGGTTTGGGATCACTGCCGAGACAATAAGGAATCGTCTGAGCCAATGTCACGGTCCTATCCGTACCCGTAGACCGTATACTTGGCAGATATTAACTGCACACATAACGCACAGAATAAGGTTAACGTCATGCCCTGGCCTTCGGTATCAGCGGGTCTGAAACCAATAGAGTATGTATGGGATAAAATTGGCGTCGGGGCGGAACAATCACCAGATTGACACGACCAACGACCTCAGATATGCTCGAATACGAAAATGGCAAGTCATCCCAGATGACGTCATTAGACGGTACATCCGTGACGGAGTGTTGCTTGCAATAGGCTCGACAGTAGGCTCACACGCTACTGAAATGACTTTATGCAAAAAGTCACCTAAAATGAAACATGAAAATGAACTAAACACATCTTGCGAACACCTTGACATCTCTGAGAATTTTGAAATCGACCCCTATATGCATTTTGACGTCAAATTACGACGTGACTTTTGGATTTTGTTCATCATCATTGTCGAGAACTTGCAGACATTGATCCAAAGTTTAGAATAACAATAAGCTTTTTGCAAAATTGGGTTTTATAGACAGAATTATAAGCATTAGAGTCCCATGTAAAGTAGATCTATAACGGGTAGTTATATATGGTCCCTGCTTTGAAGAAGAACGAACCAATTTCTGAATTTCATTAAATGGCATTTTAAATGGCATTTTAGCACACAAAAGTTATTCAGTTGTGAAAGAGATAAGGGAGCTATATACCACAGGGGCGAACCTCTGTCATACAAGAGCTGGAAACAGGACGACGCTAGGCCACGGCTGCGTCACGAGTTTGGTAACAAACAGGAGACAATTGGGTTGAAAACGCGAATTATGGAAGCGATTGGACGCGAAATGAACCTTTAAACTGGTTTGTAGCATTTTTATGCCAAATTACTACTTGAAATAAGTATAGTTTTGTTCAATGATTTTAATAAATGTCAGTATAAACGGTAATGGTTTTTAACAGGGTACACGGAAGCTACAAACGTCAATATCATGACTGCGAAATTCCTTATTATAGTGTATATGCTTTGATACTCAAAAGTGAACTAGATCTATTAACATAGCGAAATGATTTGTTATAAAAAGATTTTTGTCTAAACAATATTAATTTTGTGTATTTATGTAATTTCGATCAGTGATATGGTGGAAATAAGAAGTAGTTTGAACAATAAAATGTCACGCTTGCACGATGACGCTGTATCGGACGCCGGGGCGACACCAGTTGCAATGTAACGAACACGTGACGATGGTTCTTGTCTGCTTCATGAAAACGGTAGATGCTGCTCTAGACGGTTTGAAGGAGAACTCGAGGTGATCAAGCATCAAGTTAGGGTTCGTCCGGATCGGAAGCTAACGCTGTTTATAGATGAAAACAATGAAAGTATAAGAACATACAAAATTACAGGCAATGGCATACACTGTGAATCAGAAAGCGTCACGTTAGATAAAACAACGAGAAGCTGCACATACCTACCAGATCTTTGACAGAAAGCCCTGTTAAAAATGAAAAAAAATCTATACGCCAACAAAAAACGTACACAAACAATTATGTAGTGAAACTTTGACGGATGTCCATAGCATACTAAGCTGCGGTGATATTGATTTCCGCCTGGCATAATAAACATTGAAGATAAATCAGAGTGTAGAGATGAATTTGAAATGAAAACAGAAAGTACACCGGTTATTGTAGGACAATAACGTCTTCAATTAGCTGTTTCAAGGCTTCGAGAATTACTGCCGTCAGTTACAGCGTATTTTATGGATAAAGGGCGTCTTGATGAGTGGATTGTTTTCTTAAATTTAGTTAACAAAGGAAAATATGATGTAGATCACATAGCTAGTCAGCTCTTTTGGGATGTGATAAGGTTTAAGTATGCAGCCGATATTCATGCCATGGGATTCACTCCCGAAGTCAAAGAATTCTGGGCTGTTAGACTGTCACTTTTTCATGCGAAATTCATACGGTTCATGGGTGGTCTGGAGACAACAGCTATTTCTATTGAACATACTGATGAGAAATCCGCTGTGACCGATGAGACAAGAGTTAGTTTTGTGTGATCTGACTTAAAGATACTGAAAGAAGAAAAGAAAAAAACCCAGCGCATTCATTGCACAACGCCAGGAATCATCACTTCAAATATAGAAGATGTGGCATCCATTCCGAATTCTGAAATGAAAGCATAAAACTTTGCATTGATGGGAAGAAAATATCGTCAGGGTTCGGGAAAACTCTGGGAGATGAAGATTTATTTGGTAACGAGTCAGAACCCACATTAGAGCAGAAGAAAGAACGGCTAAATGTAGAACAAACATTGATTGCTAAAACTCTGATTTTTGTTGAACAACAAACAGTACTTGATATTGGAAATATAGAAAACTTATTGGAAAGCAAGAAGGATAATCTTCGCTTAAAGTACATTGATATTACATGTATATCTGTGTTATCGGAAAGAATCAAAGAACTGACATTTTTAAAAGTGAAAAGATCTCTAGCTATTGAGCAATTTCTGAAACTAGCTAAAAAGCCATGGCAAAAGTCAAACAACGGTTATGTAACCAGCAGTATGAAAACCCAGCTTTTGAAAAAATTATGTGTATATACGATGCAATGCAAACAACAGACAGGCTAGTGGCGGTTGCTGCAGCTTGTAGTGGTGTGCTAGATATGTACAGCGTAGACAAGACAGTTTATCTTGACAATCAAAGTAACAACGTGTGTCTAAAGGAGACTGAAATTGTTGCAGAGTCCATGAAGTTGCAACCTTACATGACAAAACAAAGATCTGAAAAGTGGATAGAAATAAGAAAAGGTGCAAAAGTAACAGGTAGCACATTTTACAGAGCCGTCGGTCTAAGTACATTAAAAGAGCAACAAAAACACTTTGAACGTGTTATTTACAAGACAGATAACCGCGATGACACATCTGAATCACAAACGAAGCTATGA
Source organism: Gari tellinella (assembly GCA_922989275.2). Lineage (NCBI taxonomy): Eukaryota > Metazoa > Mollusca > Bivalvia > Cardiida > Psammobiidae > Gari > Gari tellinella. The sequence continues at coordinate 58,825,438 of OV277866.1, forward strand.
AGCATGGGACTGAAAATGAAATTAATTGTATTGGAGTTCTTGTAGCAAAAGTTCTGCCAGTATACGCTCTAACAACTTGCTTTTTTGAAGAAGGCTGTTACTGCTTTCCGAAAGGCGAAGATGAAAAGTTAATGGTCATTTGTCCAGATGGAAGTTGCAGAAAGGATGATATACCATCAATATACTTCTCAATAGTATTACATATCAGGTATTTGCTTAAAGCGAGGTGACAATAAAACAGAAAGCTCCTGCCCGAGCCTTTTGTTTACCGCCACATTGCTTTAAGTTGTGCGTTGTCTTTTAAACATCAATAAATACTGCTGTAAGGGCCGTAATAGAGAGGTTTCACTGTAATAGAAATCTACCGCTACCTGTTATTTTCACTATCTATTATGCCATTAAAACGAATGCTAATTGATAGTATAAAGACAGTTGACAGCTTAAAGTAAGGTGATAGAAAAATGGAAATCTGCTAAAGGAGTTTTCTGTTTATCTATCACCTTGCTTTAAGCAGTCACCTGTTTTAAACCTCGCAATGGTGTTTACTATCAGGTGTTTACGACAGGTGGTTTCTTAACCCTTTACTCCATAGCCTGTTTCTAGTTTTGAAGATAGGTGACCACTAAAAGCAGGTTGAAAGTAAAGAAGAATGCGCCGCATTCTTCTTTACTTTCAGCCTGCTTAAAGCTACCATCTGCTAGGATATAAACATTATTTCTAATGGTACATGCTTATGACTGTATAAATTTTGAACTATTTTCTTCGGTGAAGGAATAAATTAGATGTGCTAAAAGGCGCTTCTAAGGAGTAAAGGGTTAAAGCAAGGTGACAATAAAACAGAAAACTCCTGCATGAGCCGTCCATGGCGTTGGCTGCTACCTACACGTACACATGCCCAACTTTCTATTCGGCAATTTTCACACTGACAGATCTGAATCTGTACTCAAGGGTAGTAACTATTGCAAAGTTTCGGAAGAGTTGTCCCGTACAATACGAAACAAGAATATCTTTAAAATAATTCAGCGGAGTGCGTGGTGGAAGTAAATACTTAAGATGGGCATGGACAATGTATGAAATTGAGGGTTTCAAAGAATTACCTTGGATCGAAAAGCAAAAAAGTTAAAAATACAGTAACTTTCTTGTAAATTATAGCATAGCTACAATAATAGCTAACTTCTACAGAATTGCCAAATGATAATTTAAACCTTATCCTGCTGATCGCACCAGAACATGTTGAAGCTGAACACTGACAAAACTGAGGTCATACTGTTTCATTCAAAAAAGTTTAACGTTCCTGGAGATTTTCACGTACAAGTGGGAAACTCTAAAATCAAACCATCAAGTGTGTGTGAAGAATCTTGGTGCAAGATTAGATTCCCAAATGGATATGACACAGCACATTAACGATGTGTGCAGGTCTGGCTACTCACAGCTGAGGCAGATAGGTCATATTAGACAGTACCTTTCTTCAGAAGCTACAAAGACCTTGATCAATTCTCTGGTCACTTCAAAAATTGACTACTGCAACTCACTGCTGTGTGGGATTCCCCAAATCTCACTATGCAAACTACAGCGTGTGCAAAATACAGCAGCCCGCATAATTACCAGGACCCCTCGGTACAATCACATCACTCCAGTCTTGAAGGATCTTCACTGGCTTCCAGTTCAACACAGAATTGAATTCAAAATTCTGACACTCACATACAAAGCCATGTGCAATGATTCTCCAAGGTACATTGTCAATATGCTTGACGTGTATAAACCTCGAAGAGAGCTGCGATCTGCGACTAAATCAGTATCGCTGGTTGTACCGAGGAGTCGTTTGGTGAGGTTTGGAGATAGAAGTTTCATGCATGCAGCCCCAAAGCTCTGGAACAGGCTACCATCAGACATCAGAGATGCGAGCTCAGTTGCAGTTTTCAAAAAGCGTCTGAAAACACATTTCTTTAATATTTGTTATTAGAACACTGCTACCTATGCGATATGTTCTTGCTGTAGATACTGCGGATCCAAATGGGAGTTCTGGGGTATTATCTGGTTTTTGGTCTCTTATAGAAATTTTTAGTTATTGTCGCATGCTATTTTTCCTAGTTATGTTACATTGGGCGGCCTGCATTGGGCGTTCTGCTATTGTTTTTATCAGTCGGCATAAAGAAGCCATTTCCTTCGTTGCTCTAATAGATTGATGAGGTAATGCAATCGCCGTTTTGTGGGCTGTCTTTTGTATGTTTAGTGCCCTTCATTGGGCGTTCTACTGTTATTTCTATCAGTCGGCATTAAGAAGCCTTTACCTTCATTACTAATTGATTGATGGGGTCACGTGATCGCCATTTTGGGGGCTGTCTTTTGTATGTTTATTCATGTTTATTTTAGATCTAACTGTAGTCATTTGTCTTTTCCTGGCGGCCTGCATTTGGGCGCTCTACTATTGTTTCTATCGGTCGACAATCAGAAGCCGGTCGCTTCATTGCTGATTGATGGGGGTAATGTGATCGCCATTTTGGGGGCTGTCTTTTATATTTTTATTCATGTTTGTTATAGATCTTATTGTAGTTATTTTGTCTTTTCTTGCTTTGTAGGTACATTTGTGTAATTTCATGTGAAGAGCTTGTGAACGCACTACCCCTGTGTGAAAAGAGCGCTATATAAATGTGGTATAATAATAATAATCGCAGATTCTTGCATTAATTAACTGCTCTATTTATCACAGTTCATTCATGAAGTTTATTGAAACAAGCTTTAGTTGAACAGATTGTAATATCTAGAAATACAAACATGTTGTCATAGCTATTGCAGACTGTGTCTATCAATTTTGCACTCACAATTCATCTCCAGTAAAACTTGTAATTGGGTACATAGACCAGCCTGCATGAACTTTGTCCCCTGTCCAATCAGACCATTCAGGTTTAAGCAGGTGTCCATTAACCTAGGTTTCTGACCATTTATCATTGGTTGATAATGTGCAATGGCTGGGTCTAAATAGATGTTATACAGCGCCGCTAAAAAATCTTAATTAAACAACATATTACTCGGCAATGTGCACACTAGCAGGGTTGACGTTTGTTTCAAGGGAAGTTCCTCTTAGCAAAGTATCGGAAGAGTCAGTACAATAGGAAAAAAATATCGCTTTCCGGGACTAACCCCAATATAAAAATATATGGCTTTTTGGGATAGCATTTTTATAATGCGGTACAAAGCTCGTTTCTCTTGTATCGTCACGTGGTAGAAAGAGGAGCTTCAAATTGGTTTAATACATAAAGGTGTGAAATAAAACGTCTTATCGGGGACCTCACTGTTTAAAGTATACTAATTCAAAAAAATTAGATACAATACAATGCCTACATGCATTTAAAATCAAGTTTGAGAACTGTAATACTGCTGATCAGGCATCGACCCACTCAGCGTGTGTCTGGTCAGGGGTCTCACCGCTTGGTAAGCCTGAGCATGACACTCAGATTATTCAACATAACAATAACAGCAAACATTTTAAGTCTATTTATTGTTGTTTATTACAAATGTACCGTTTATACATTCAGGCTTCTAGCTTTTAATACAGCGTATTAACAATATTGACATTAGTTAAACAGTTTATTCACAGGGTACATGAGGATTTATTCCCGGCTGAGGAAAACCATGTAGCCCGAGCCGTTAGGCGATGTACCCTGTGAAGAAACCGTATTAAACGAATTTATTATACTGCAAAGTTTTCACTGTTCAAATGAAATATTTCGGAATTTGTCGTGCACAGCGCTCAAAGTAAACAGTAACAAAATCGCGTCAAAACATATGACGTTGAGCGTAAATGACGTCATGTTTCTGACGGTTGTTATTAAAAAAAATTGGCGCTGGTATACGTCGGCGTCATACTTTCCCAGAATAAATGTGCATGTTGCCGATTAGTTCTTAGCCGAAATTGACTTGAAATGGAGTATGCACGATTGAATGCACTTAATCCAGTCGAGCAGTCGGTCATCCTATTTTCTGCAAAGACTCAGGGGCCAGTCAGCCAATAAAAATAGCTTCATTTCTACGTATCCTGTCAGCTCACAGGGTACATGGTGTCAGGTGTACGGCTCGGTAGCCAATCAGAGGTATGTAATTTACTTTGCAGTGTAATACAGTATGTTATATACATTTATGTAAGCAATGATAGTGTGGAAAATTATTTTTAATTATAATAAAATTTCCACACTTATTTTTATGCAACGTATGACAAAACATGCCAAGTGGTTCTCATAGTTAATGTGTATAGATGTATTTGTATATGTTACAGTGAATAAGTGTAATCAGGGATTACGCGTACTCCCTGAACTTTTTAGGGATTTCGCGTAATCACTGAGCGTTTTAGGGAATTAATGAAATGTCCCTTTTTTCATCAAATTAATAGATTTGTACTATCATGACATTTCTATTGGGTTTAAACACTATGCTTCCTTGAAATATCATGGTCTAATGAACGTTTATACATAGTTTCTTTCACAAGTGAATAAAAATCAGTGAACAGTGTGATTTAAGTCAGGATAATTAAAAAACCAAGACAACTGTCTTGTTAATAAGGTTAATAGCATATTTTATAGCGTGGTACTTGCCTTTGAATTTAATGAGCTAAACGAGGTAAGATTTATTACTTTAACCAAAAGTAACCGCCAAATATTTATAAAAAATCAACGAAAATCAACGCATTTTTCCTGGCAGATTTAGGGTTTACGTGAAATCCCTGATTTTCAGGGATTTCACGTATTCCCTGATTACACTTAATCCCTGTAACATATATACATATATAATGTATACACATACATAGATACCCACGATACATAAAGCTATATATAGAAACTAGAGCCGAATGCGGCCATTAATCGGCCATCTGGAAGAAACCCTCTACAGGGTCATTTTTCACCAAATGGGAATACTTTGTTTAGTATTTTGATAGAAGTTGTGGAGTTTGCTCCGTGGTTTTAAACAAACAAGTTTTCACTGAAAAAAAGTATGTATATAGTTCCTGTGACCTAGATATGTCACAAACCGAAACCATTCAGCAATATTGGTAAAGGGTCTATAGATGTGTCACCATGCCAAATACCAAAGCACTGGTCATAGAAGTAGATCGAATATTTCACTATACAACTCTATGTAAACTCGTGACCCAAAGGGGCTGGGTAATATTTTACCCCAGGGGGGATATATTGATTAATCTTCATGGCTGATGCATTATACCAAACCTTAAGCTCACTGTACTGCGGTTTCATACAAGAAGATTTTTTTAAGTTTTCAAACTAATAAATTTTACGGTCTTGTTACCTAGATATGAAATGGACCAGAACCATTCTAACGGTATTGGTAAATGATCTCTAGAATTATCACCAGATCAACTATTAAAGCTCTGGCAATATTAGTTTAAGAGAAGAAGATGTATGACGGTTTCACTAAAAAAACTCTATATAAAACCGTGACGCCTGCGGTGAGATCTTTTTTTCACCCAGAGCCTTAATTTGAAACATTTTGATAGAGGGAATGTCGATGATCATTAATTTTTGATGCTTTGTGCTAAATATCTAAGACCAGGATACTGTGCCAGGAATATATTTTAAATTTTTATTCAAAAGTTATTGTTTTTAGCTCCTGTGACCTAGATATGCATAGGAGCGGAACCACTTCAACAGTATTAGCAAGTTACCTATAGAAGCTACACCAATCCAAGTATCATTGTTTTGAAGCTCTGGCCATATTAATTGCAGAGAAGAAGCTATTTGAAGTTTTTACTATATAACTCTATGTAAAACCGTGACCCTTGGCGGGGTCATTTATTAACCAAGGGAGATAATTTGAAAAGTAAGTCCAAAAGATGATGCGTTGTGGTAAATATGTAAGCTCAGGATACTTTGGTCTCAGAAAGGACGAATTTTATAGTTTTCATTGAAACTATATATTTTAGCTCCTGTAAAGCACCTCTGGAAGTGCCACCGTGCCAAATACCAATATCAAAGCTCTGGCCAAATTAGTTCCAGAGAAGATGTTTTAAGATTTCACTATATAACTATGTTTGTTTTTATATCGCCCGGTGTGGGGTCCTCTTTGATCCCAGGGACATAATTTGAACAATCTTGATAGAGGACCTGTAGATAAGGTTTTGCGCTAAATATCTAAACTCAGGGTTCTGTGGTTTCAGACAAGAAGATAAGTTTTTATTGAAACAATCTAGTTTAGCTCCCGTGATCTAGATAAACAACGGGCCGAAACTAGTTAAACAATTTTGAAACAGGACCACATAAGGACCATTCCTGCCAATTTGTGTAAAATCTATCAAGTGGTTAAAAAAGGAGATGTCATTTATAGAAGTTGTTGACAAAGGACGGGCGACTAACGATTAACAGACTACGATGGACACATGCTGATCAAAATAGCTCTCATGGGCACATTGTGGCAGGTAAGCTAAAAGCATTGTACGAAATATCACGCCATTAGGCACAGTGCAATGACAGCAAGCATTAAAAGTTAAATTTGCAATTTGTGTTGCTCCTAATCAGATATCATCACACTGAGATGGTGTCCAATTAGGGGCCCCACTGTTTAAAGTAAACGGAGTTTACAACTTAAAACGCTAAACACAATTAAATGACAGCAAAACATTTAAATCAAGTTTTCCCACAGTGTTGCTCCTGATTACGCACCATCTAATCAACTTGGCGTCTGATCAGAGACATTGCCGTTTCTAGCATACATTAAGCCAGGAATTTAAGATCAAAACAATAGACATTATACTAGTACTAAGACTGGTAACTTTTAAAGGTAGGTTTGCAAACCTTGCTGTTCCTGATCAGGCACCATCTCAGAGAGTTGAATTCCGATCCGGTGGTCCATTGTTTTAGCATTCCATAAAATAATGACAGGAAGTCTTTGCTTTAAAATAAAAACATCAGACATATAACAATGGCAGCCAGTATTCAAAGTTAGCTCCGTCAACTGTGCTGCTCTTGATCAGGTTCCATTTTACTGAGATATCGTCTTTTCAGAAGCCTCCCCTTATACAACATTCTAGACACATTAGGCATTAACCGTTTCACGGTCAAATTTATCGAAAGGTTTTTAACATTTCACCGCCATTTTATCCTATGTTTCAATATTGTTGTCGGCAATATCTTTTCAATGTAAGTTTTAAGGCAGTTTAACTGACGTAATTTCAAAACAAGTGACAGCCAGTTTGGCACCATTTTTAGATTTGAATCTTTTCATAAATAACGGAATTGTTTCTTCTAAGATTTACGATAAACGAGATGATTTTGATTTTAGTGTTGTAAATTATCCTCATCTAGATGGCGATGTTCCCCGTTCTACATCTTACGGGGTTTATATTTCACAACTTATTCGTTTTGCTAGGGCCCGTACCTCTGTTGAGGACTTCCACATTCGTAATAAAACAATTACTGAAAAGCTTCTTAAACAGGGGTACAGATTTCATAAACTTCGTAAAATATTTTCTAAATTCTTTTATAGAAATCTCCCTCTCATTAACAAGTATAAATGTAACTTAAAGTCTTTTCTGCGGCAATGTATTTGACATCCGGAGTTTTATGGTGATGTAATTAACACACTTCGTAAGATTCTTAGACATATACATTTTCAAAACCTGTTTGTGAAACGTATTAGATCTTTCCTCAAAAAATGTCATGATCCAACTATATTGCTACGCACTTCACGTTTGGTTATCGATCAATCTACAATTGATAACTATGCTTTCCTCTTTGGTTGTGCGACGACAGACAGGGTTTAGCACTACATGATGATGTATCTCAAAGCCGTCCTTAACCGGGAGAGTTATGTCGGATTGTTGTGCTTTGTTTTTTTCTCCCTCTCTGTCGTACCCTGAACCCATCCATATCTTACAGTTACTCGTGACTACGGACTAGTCGCCTGAGTACTATTTGACCGTTGCCATAGTGGGTTATTTTCAGCACGAGCTTGAATATTTAATTCTTTCCCGTGTTATTAATAATCTTCTTGTCATAGAATTTTTGTTAGATGTTTTATATGTATTTACTTACTGTGTTGGCGGTCTTTTTGGTTGTAAGGTTGTGGAACAGGGTTTATATTTTTTATGTTCACTGTTCGTCTTTATAGGTGAATATAGGAGATAAGAGTGAGGTAGGGCGCCCCTAAACCCAGTTTTAACCCCCAGTGGTTGTTAATTTATAATTCATAATTTATTATTAATTGCTACTGACATTACCAAGGCGGGCTCCTATATTCCCGTTGCTTTATGTTTGTATTGCGTGTTGTTTTCTATTTAGTGTGTAGATGAAGGAATGGTATTGCGTGTGGGTGTGTGTGTGTGTGGGTGTATGTATGTGTGTGTGTTTGTTATGGCATGACTGTGTGTGTGTTCTGCTTGAGAGGTGGGTTTAGTGTTTGTGTTGTGTTTCCTGCTTGAGTCTTTCGTATTTATTTGATCCTGAAGAGACGCTACGTGACGCGACATTTGATATGGATCAAAACATTTTGCAAATGCGATTTATGATGTCATCGAGAGTGAAAGGGTTAATAAAATCACATATGTACAAAATATAGAGGTTTTGTTATTCTTGACCAGATCCGATGATCAGGGATCCCAACCATTGTAGAAACATAATACCAACATTGAAATAATCGAACAGCTAAACTATTCTACATGTCATCCCTCATTTGGATGTACTATTACTATATTTGACATTTAAGAGGCTCGCAACCAGATTTAGCATTAAAAATAGTAATTTGTAAATATATGTCAAACGCTTATATAAACGTTAAGGATAGAAATTCTGCTTAAAAATGTATTTCAATAAAAAAAAACATTATTGAGCTCTGGTGGGATTCGAACCCGGTATGGGGGGGGGGGGGGGGGGGAGGAAGCAAAATAAGGCAACCACTTAGACAACTCGACCAGCCGGATTATTTATATATCTGGGATATATTTAACGTACTTTACTGTATAGCTATGGAGAGTATATAATTCGGCCCGGGTTTATGTCCGACCCGTGATAAATTTCTGCTGCGTTCTTCGATGCTATAGATTAAATAGAGGATACAGCGATGGAAAATATCTAAAAAATAAAGATTTGAAGACATTTGCTTGAGGGTGTTTTTAGACTGATCATAGTTTTCTAATGCCAGATGCACGATTATGCTACACATTTGGTTTTATTTGAGTATTGTCTTTTATTTTTGCAAATACACCATCTGGTTGCGAGTCGCTTTAGATAATAAATCAATGCGTCTAAAGCTCTGAAAGTGAAATACAATATCATATTATGTCGAATGTTTGAAATATATGATGAGTCAAGCAAAGCTCACGTCGACAAACCAATGGTTAAACCCCAAGTTCACTCTTTCGTCATCACTGCTTTATCTATGACACGTTCTAGCATACCAATTGCTCTGTCAATGACATCCTTTGACATGGCATATAGTGTAAATGTGACGGCATCAGATTTGGATCTAACTGCACCTTTCTCATCCCTACCTTTCCATGGTTTTCTCCAACCACCTGTAAAAGTCATATTTGTGTAGCGGGAGTTACTTGGGTGTGTACAGGTATCTGGTGGATAATCAATAAGTCCTAAACCGGGTTGCTCGGTAGCTAGTGGTTAGAGTGCTGGCACGGTAAATCAGAGACCTGGGTTCGAGTCCCGGTCGGGCCACGATTTTCACCAGACCTGTTACAGTTTGGTGCCGTGACCGCCCGTTACATTGCATACAATGATCCCATGAGTGAGATGCAGGCGGATCTCAGGAAAAATGGGGGAGTAATGTAGCGGGAGTTACTTGGGTGTGTACAGGTATCTGGTGGATAATCAATAAGTCCTAAACCGGGTGGCTCGGTAGCTTAAGTGGTTAGAGTGCTGGCACGGTAAGCCAGAGACCCTGGGTTCGAGTCCCGGTCGGGCCACGATCTTTTCACCAGTCCTGTTACATTTGTATTTAAGCCTAATTTTGTAATCAGATTTGTTTCAAAATGCTAAAAGATTAAACTGAGGTTAATTAAAATATTGGAATATTTCTATGGGCCTTACTTTAGAATGTAGAAAACAGACATAAATCAATAAAACGGGTGATTTTAAGCCGTTACAAAACATAACTGAAAATTCTGATATAAACTACACTACAGTGGAGAATCTGTTATTCTTTCCAGTTTAAACGCAAACGTACGCAAACGCAAAGCACTAAAACATAGAAAAGTGCAACTTTTGGACAATTCTGATAATTTATTTTTATCTTGGTGGCAAACAGTTTGGAGCCTGATCAGACGCCGGGTTACCCGGCGTCTGATCTGGCTCCAAACTGTTTGCACTGCAAATAATAGTTTTAGCGTAAACGCGTTTATTGGGAAAGAATAACAGATTCTCCACTGTATACTGCTATACGTCACATGAAGCCATTGGAGGAATTGAATCAGGGATGCCATTATTTGATCTTGAAAAATCTTAAGATTTCCAAACTTTCTATATTTCAAGCCAGATTACATAAAGCAGGTTTAAAGTAAAGCAAATGCGCCTTTACTTTCAGCATTCTTTAAGCTACCTAGTGCTATGATATTTAACTCCGAAAATCACGGAGAAATGACAGCCCTGTTTGATATGAGTACTCAGCTTGACTACGGTAAGTGTTTGTGCTTATGTTACTCATTATTTACCCCAATTCAAGATATTAACTGAGTGATACGTTCAAGTATAATAAATCGTTTGAATTAGTTTTTCATAAAAATGTAGTAAGCGACGCGGACACGATTGAATCGAATCCAGATCGTTTCGACTTTGAGGTCGTTTCGGTCCTGGTATCCTATTGATGCTAGACAAAATGGTTATAGTTCTCTGGTCCAACATATTATTATCATTTAGAGTATTCAAATAAGAACAATGTCAATGAATGTTTAAAGCAGGTTAGGTGATAACGATTGACGGAAGTATTTAAGGGTCTAATATGCGGTGTTGATGAATGAAAGAGGCAGCGTTAAAAGTCTTGTTAAGCGTGTTTGTATTGTTTGACTGACGGACGGACATGCCAATTACTTTATGTTCCAACCATCATTAGATGTTGGGGCATACAATCGAGATGTTTTAACATAATCGGCTTGGCTTATGAAAAACGACTAGGGATACAATTTTGACCTAAACTGTTAATCACTCATATTGATGTTTACTGAGTTAACGAGCATTTATTCTAATTATATCAGCCTATGTCAGAGTGGTAGATTCCTGCAAATTCACACGAGAAAAGGAAATATTAAATGAGTAAAACATTATTACATGTACCACTAAAACACACAAAAACTCCAAAATTACCACTCGAGCACACAAACTACTTGTTTCATGCCTAAATATTACATCTTTACTGGTTGAAACACAAAAATAATATGGGCACTATAGAATTTCACAATTAAGCATCAATAAAGTGCCACTTGGACAGATCTTAATTACCACTCGGTAACACTAGAATTTCTAATTCAGCGCAGCAAAACTTGAACTTTTGAATATTAAAATTACTACTTGGGTACAAGGATTATCATCTAGATACACCAGAAATACTACCTGGATACACACAATACTTAGAACATGGGCAGGTCAGATATACCAGACTTTCTACTTCAGCGCAGCAAGCCTAGAACTTTGGCACATGTAAATTAACACTTGAGCACAATGATTTCACATAGATACACCAGAATTACCACTTGAGTACATACTCGCTATCACCTAATCACATTAGAATTACCAACTCGTAACAACAGAATTATCGCTTGGACATACAAGAATTATTAATGGGTACACAATAATTACCATCATGGCACAGCATATTTACCATATTGGCACACCAGACTTACAAACCGGATAGGTCAGAGTTACTGCGTGGGTACACAATAATTCACCCAGTGTCACACAGAATAACAATCTTGAAAAACCAGAATTACCACCTTACATCACTATTACTACCTGGATACGCACTATTTACCATATGGGAATACCAGCGTTACTGTTTGGGTACACAAAAATAATCGTCTAATAACCATCTCAGCACACAAAAATCACTACTTGAGCACAAAAATCAACCTTTGGGAAACATCATTACCTTGCATTCTTCCTTTCCGTGGCTTTGGTTGGGATGGAGGAGAACTTGTTTTTGAGAGTTTATTAGCAAGTGAAAGGTTGACTCGACCAAACAGTGTTGTCAGGCAGTTAGTAAAGGCTTCTATTGTTTCTGATTTAATGTCGCATAAATACACGAACTCAAGCGGACTGTCTTGCTCCTCCAAGAAGAAGTTTTGTATCCCTTGCACAATAGTTGAAGCAGCTACTTTAGCAGGAAAACTGAAATGAAAACCGGGACTTTCCTATTGGTCTGCTGAAATATCATTCACTAAACAAAACTACATGTAAACGCAATGAAATAACATGTAACAAATACAGATTCCTGAAAATATTGATTATCCTTTAAATATACATGTAAGCGGCACACACTTTGGAGCGTGATGAGAACTTTATTGTATTTCGAATTTAGAACATTGCACATGTCTAAGTTATAAAGGGTTTGATTTGAGTCTGAGATCGTTTTCAAGCATTTTATTGATCAGATTTCAGTTTTCGCTGAAATCTGACCGATCAAATGCTTGATTACAAGACTCAACTCAAACATTTTATAACCTTTAAATCGGGCAAAACTTAAGTTTTAAACTACAGCTACGTTTGACAAGAGCATGTTTTATATTCCTGAATTCAGCTATAGAAATATAAGTGAGTTGAACAGAAACAAGTTCTATTTATCAATTCTCAAGTACAGGAACACGGATACGTTGTAGTGGATTATAAAGTCTAACTTCGATATCTCGAAATCGCTTAATTCGAACTTTCTGATTTGTCGACTCATAAATTGCATTATTTCATGTTCGGTTAAGTCGAACATACCCATATTTCTAGGTTAAAATGTGGCTTAGCCACGTTTTAATTTTGAAATACGGGTATGTTCGACCAAACCAAGTTCGAGATATCGAAGTTCAACTGTAGATGACTTATATTTCTGTTTCTAGCTTTCATCAACACTAACCCACACGTTCCGCAGCTGATAGCCGGCATGGCAATAGACTTGTAGTTTTGCACAGACGCCATCTTCATAACTTTGCTAACAACGTCTTTGAGACGATCTGTTTCCTTTAGTTCCCCGTTCACCCAGGTTGGTCCGACCACATGGATGACTGCTTTAACACTGAGATCTCCGCCAGGGGACAAGAAACATGTTCCCTCTGTCAATACACCATACTTTCTTTTGAAAGTAGAACAAGCATCTTTGACTTGTTGGCCACCTGAAATAAAATGAAAGAGGGACATACAGTAACATCTGTATGCAGCAGTCAAACATTAAAGAAACTTAAAGAAACATATAACACCCCTGAGGAATGACTTGTTTATTGCCTTAAACTGGACGCCTCGTACCATTATTAGATATTACTTGAAATACTTCTAATGTGTTCTGTAAAAAGCCATATGAAACGTGTTTTTGGCATCCTGACGGAGATGCTTCACCCGTTTGGAGCCTAAATCGCATAAAGTCGACTTCGAAAACAGTTAGCACCCAGATCAGGCGCCGTGTAACGCGACGTCTGACCAGGATCTCAACTGTGTGACACTCTTATGGATAGTTCCCAAGTCATAAAACTTTAAATCTAACTATGAAAGGTTCTTGCAGACAACAATACTGAGACAGACGCGAAAGGGTAACCAAATATATCCTTGAAACCATTATGTAATATTGCAAAAGGTTGTCCACATTGTAACTTTTGACATATATTCACCGTTTGCCATAACTTTTAACACATTGTCGGGAACAACTTAAGAATTAATATCAACTTGTCCTTTATTTAAAAGTGGATTTTAAATTTTGAATATTTAATAAAGAATAGGTTAAAGAACGTTAAACTTAAAGCTGCTTTTTGTTTCATTTCCAGCCTGCTTAATACAAACCATTTATCTTCACTACTTGTAAATACTTATGGAGTAAAGAGTTGACAGGATATTCCTACCTTTACTGCTTACGGATTTTCCAAGTCCCTCGGACATATACATGTATCTGTTAGAAGTATTGACAAGCACATCCACACTCATTTCAATCATATCTCCGTGAGCTGTACATATATTTCGGTTGTCAGGTGTTTTAAAAACTGCATGCTGTTTCATGCAAGATGGTAAGGCAGGCCCTTGAGAACCAAAGGACATTGAATAATCACCATCATCATCATCATCATAATTATCTGAACAATCATCATGTTCTTGACCCTGTATAGTGATCACACATGGAAGGTAAGTCTCCACAGAGTTGACACTCTCTCTACCCAGTTGTGTTGAAATATACTTTCCTAAACCAGGTCTGTCAATTTGACGGTCCTTTTTCTTCACGCTTGAAGCCAATGTTTGCAATTGAGTTTTTGCATGGTTTACATCTCTCTCAATTCCTCTTATTTTGAAACCGTTTTCCTCCCAGGTTATCTGCAAATGATCAGTAACCAGACCCCTTGCGATAGTATCTACATCTTGTTTGCACTGCTTACTCAAAAGCTTTGTGATGCTTGTTGACAGATGGACATCACCTTCAACAATGGAGTTGGCATTCAGGAACTTATTGATCACATCCACGACCTCCTTCATAACATCATCTGTTGCGCATATTACAATTTTGTGCATATCTTCAACAGAAATGATCACTCGACCCGGCCATTTTGAGTGCATTCTTATCGTTACACTGTCCCACTCATTTGTACTTGTTATTGGACGATTGACTGTAGTAAGTGATATTAATGTTTCCTCTGTTGCGTTTTTAACAAGGTCAACACTCATGGCAAGATTTCTCTCACTAGTAGAACAGATGGACAATTTGTCATTATTCACTTCCCACTCTGCTTGCATATTGTTATCTCTCAGACGTTTCTCTATGTATTTTTTCACTTGCTTAAGTTGGAACATTCCAAGACGAAGTACAGATATATCAGAAAATGTCTTTGATACGAAAGTATTGACTATTTCAAACATTTCTAGCTTGGCCACCTTGATATCCATACTAGTTCCATCAAACTCAATTTCATTTTTGTTTTGATTTATGTTCATCTTCAAATCCTTCAACTTTTCTTCCATTCTGCTTGGAAATTGGATAGCAAGCAGCATCTTGGTAGATAGCAATGACAGGTTTTTGTAGGTTTCTTTTTCTTTTTGTTTTGTAGTCTCAGCTTTTTCTTCAACCTTTGCAACATTCTGCTTGATGCATTTGACTTCAAGTTCTTGTGTGTTTCTCGGTTCTCCGCCATCCCAATAGGGACTACCAATACATGTCATAAACAGCTTCACTGTCAGTTTCCTATTGCCCAATGTGTGCTCCCTCGACAAAACACTGTCAACGACTGAAAGAAATAACGTAACATCATATGCATTCTGAAAATATGGAGCTCATTGCATTAGAAAACAACAAGTACAGACAAACATGTATTAAAATACCACTGAATAAAGGAACCTAGTGTTCTTTAAAGGTAGTTAAATGCTAGATACAAGACAAACAAAGCAGAACTCATTTCTATGAGCTTTTAATTTAACATCTGTCTTGCATTTAAGGTGTAACCAGTTATAGAGGCTACAAATATATCGTATGGCAGTGGTCATTCTACTCAAGTTGAACAGTACAAAATTGTTTCCAATGTTTTCTTAGATACACGTTAACTAAGCCATATGTTGTGGCTATTTTCCAAAGTGACTTTTCTGAGGAGTGGTCACATCATAGGGTCTGGTTTTAACATAAAGATTCTAATATTTTAAACATTTTCTTTATCTGGATAAATGAGTGCTGTGACACAGGAAACAGTGTAGCTCTAGATAAGAAGTCGCGTCTATGCTTTTGAATGTTATATTATTTTCACCAATTATTCGGTCAGCAGTCAGCGTCCACTATCCGCTCGCCACTACATCAAGTGAAAATCTTCATTTACTAGTCGTTGCACCCAATCTGTATCAAATTGTTTGTCAAAATTTAGCCACCAGCATACAAAGCATTCAATCATGTCCCATTGCTTATCGAAAGGTTGATTTGTGTATGTTCATTTTTTGTGATTCCATGCATCCATGTGCCAATGTGTTTATGCGTTTATGTTCCCGTGGTCATGTGTATGTGTGTTTGTGTATTCAAGTGCCAATAAACTTATGCGTCCATGTTCGTTTATGAAAGTGTATGTGTGTTTATGTATTGGTGTCTCAAGATTATGTGAGTTAGTGTAGCCGAGTGTGTTTGTTTATTCATGTGCCAATGTATATATGTTTGCATTTTCATATATGCAATCATGTGCTGTGTTTGTGTGTTCATGTATGTATAGTAATATGCAAATGTGTTTGTGTATCCACATGTGCATGTTTGAGTGCTCATGTCCCTTTGTGTACGTGTATTCATGTGTTAGTTGGTGTTTTGTATTCAAGTGCGAAAGTGTATGTTTATATATATATATCGAAAGAGATAAAATGCTAATTTGGAACTGTTTAAAGTTTATGAATCAGCTGTCAAAGCAACTAAAGCTACACAAATTACTTACAATATGAATTTAGGATAAAGAAATGCAATGAAAGGATAACGGAATGTTGAATGTTTAATTATAAAGGAAGCAGATAAAGTATCTGTCATTGCGGTTATGAACACAATATTTAATAAGGGTAAACGTTTAGAGATGTTAAGTTATGACGATGGTTTTGCTCAGGAATCTACCGGTATTGCATATTGCTATAAAGATATAGTGAAGAAAAGGAGAAAGTAAAATACAAACATAACCTGACAAACAAAAACATTAAATCAATGTTTACATTTGGGTCAAAGTCAAATTCGTTTTACGGCCGCTCAAACAAAACATAAAAGCGTAGAGATAACCGAGAAATGTAAAGTATCAAACTGGATTTAAGACCCTATATATTTAATTTTCAGACCAATAGTAATGAGATAAATCTGTTAAACTCACATATTAAGTAACTGAATAAGCACTCTTTTAAAACCATTTATACCAAAAGTTAACGCTTTCATAGGAGATCAGATGAAATTGACTTTCTCAACAGGTTACCAATATCAGTAATTGAATACATAGTTTCATTTTATGTAAAATGTTAATCTATCTCATCAACTAGGTTGACAGGCAATAGCATCTGTGGTTAAACAAACACTCTTATTATTATTATTATACCAGATTTATATAGCGCTTTTTCACACAGGGGTAGTGCGTTCAAAATTGCTTCACATGAAATTACACAAATGTACCTACAAAGCAAGAAAAGACAAAATAACTACAATAAGATCTACAATAAACATGAATAAACATATAAAAGACTGCCCCAAAATGGCGATCACATTACTCCCATCAATCAGCAATGAAGCGACCGGCTTCTGATTGTCGGCTGATAGAAACAATAGTAGAGCGCCCAAATGCAGGCCGCCAGGAAAAGACAAATGACTACACTTAGATCTAAAATAAACATGAATAAACATACAAAAGACAGCCCCCAAAATGGCGATCACGTTACCCCCATCAATCAATTAGCAATGAAGGTAAAGGCTTCTTAATGCCGACTGATAGAAATAACAGTGGAGCGCCCAATGAAGGCCACTAAACATACAAAAGACAGCCCACAAAACGGCGATTGCATTACCTCATCAATCTATTAGAGCAACGAAGGATACATTAAACATTCTCTAAAGAGTTTAGAATAAGTCAACTAAAACAATTATAGAAAATAAGATATTTTCATGCAATGACAACAACTACAGACATATTTAAGGAACAGTTATGGGAACACAATTTGCCCCCATTTATGCAACTTTAGTTTAAGTCTACGTAGAATAATTACTTTACATATATTTGGAAAAGTCACATGGCAGTAATCTTCTTGTAACAAACATACTGTTTGTCTTGATGATGGTTTCACTTTATGATAATATTCTATTTATTATCTAAATCAAAATCACAGCGTTTTAAATGAATAACATACTAACATTAAACTTGCAGTATAATATAGCACCACTACTTTACCGCTTTAGCATGCATCAATTAAAGAACAGACATAAAGATCACAACTGACGTCTTTTAAACCATCCAACTGTTTCCATGCAATACCTAATTTCAAACCATGTCATCGGAAGCGTACAAAATCCAAAATACCATACAATTCGACAAGTGATTTTGTACTATAGTTTCATGTGAAAAAATGAGGATAAAATATTACAAGAATTGCAGGGCACGTAATATGGAGTCGAATATGTGTACGCAAAGAATTGTTCCGCCGTTGCGTCGGTGCAAATTGTGGTTATATTGAAGACGTTTGATCGAAATGATAAATTAATTCCAGTGTTTAATCATGCAATAGAGCACGTGTAATCGTTGAGATGCGTAGTATTTAAATCATTCGACATTCGGTTTAAATAAACCTCTTACAAGAGCTAACTTTACAGAGTATAAACACTTATCCTACCTCCTACAAGTTTCTAGCTATCCGATTGTTGAATTGGCGTCGTGTGAAAGCCGTTATTTTTAATCCACTGCTTTTAGCAACCTAATATTGGCCCGGAGGGCAACAGATCTTATGCACGTGAATACGTTAGCAACGTTACGTTCGAAATGGCCAACGTTCGATGAAGATGACGTCGTTTGGTTTTTAAAACGGCCGCGCGTATGTAAAAATTCAAACAATTAACATATTCGTTGATTTTGAACCAGGTACAGTGGAGAATTCTTTCCCAATAAACGCGTTTATGATAAAACTGAAATTTCCATTGCTACGCTCTCGTCCCATATGGAATTTACTGGCAGTGTATATTCCATATTAGGTCACCTGAAAACTGTGTAACTTATAATATCTGATCCAAGAACACAGTGAAATAAATGTTATTGTTCGTTATGCCAATATATAAAAGAAAGTAAAATTTTACAATTGTAGAGGTAAGAATTGTTCCGGTAATCAATCAATGTCCTTTGATGTTCAAATCGATTTATTTGTTCTTACATACACTGGATATGTGCAATAATATATTGGTCAAACTGTCGTTGAGCCTCGGGGAAGATAAAACATACTCTCACTGCACAACAGAGACTCGTCAACAAGGCACATTCCTTTAAGCGACTATTGATAGACCTATGGAATGAAAGACTTTAAATATGAAATGTTTCCCTCCTTAAAGTTAAAGACAAATGGTGTTCTAGATGGACTAGCAAAAGAATTTTTTTTTATCCCTAAATTCAAATCAGTCTTTAATATCCTTACTACACGGTTTGTTTCTCTTTTAACTATCTGAAATGACTTCCCTTGAACGAAAAAAATACGTAGAGGTAACAACATCATGACGTTATTTAAAACAGTAACGGTGTGCCTGCTGATCTTGTGAAACGCGTTGAGATGGTATATACTTCCTTCATTTTCTCCCTGACCCGTTATAGAAATAATCTTTTAATTCCATTTGATGTTGTTAATTTATACTCTTATTTTCCCCACTATGCAAGTCTTCAGGCGACAGAAGTTTGGTTAAACAAACATTCGGAATTGATAAAAACTGTTTCTTTAAGAATTTCATTTGAGAAGTTCTAGGAATACTTCTGTAATAAATCAATTTCGATAAAATATATCGTTTTTAACAAGATAAAGGGGACCGCCGCGGCAGTGAATATTTATCACACAAATGCAACTTTATTTTGAAGACATTATTTTAACAAAATTAGGAAGGAAAATGGCTAACAGTTTGGATAATTTGTAGTCAATATTTGGATAGGATTTCTAGAGGATTATGTTTTCAATTTGGTATTTTCCACTTCAGGATCTAAACTACATGTACATATAATGTTTTCCCTATAACTTATACCACAGGTACTTGACACATACTTTATTATCTATGAACCCCCTCCCCCCTTAAAAAAAAATAAATAATTTTTTTATTTTTTTTTACTATACTTCTATTATAGATACAAGGTAAACAGCGCAATTCGACACCTAGTCTTTACTATCGACTTAAACTGATGCTAAAATAGACTCGATCGCCGATATTCTCTTGTGGTACCCTCGGGAAATGATTAATTTATCAATATCTACTTTTTATTTCATCAAATTCCGTCAAATAACGCCACAGTACGTGAATTATAACGAAAATAAGCTTCAAAAAGTTTTATGTCGTTCTCTTGGTACAGAATTTATTGCCCAAAATAAGGGGTAATCTAGTCGGTTTGCACATTTAACGGCCTTTACGGCTGGAACTTTCACCTAATTTCATTAGAGCAAATGCGTTTGTGTCGGAACATGACCCTCTTCACTATCAGCTATATGAAATATACATGTAATTTGGCACGAAATTGACAAGTGAAAGACTCATTTCATTTTCAATGCCATTTTGAATACCGGAATGAATCGAATGAATGGAGCGATCTCATTGGTCAAAATTAAACAGGTAAAGTTTCTTTTAATTTTGCATTCTATGTAAATTATATAAAACTGATAATATTTCATTTAAAGATGATTTATAATATTTGGTGAAAGTTCCAGTGGCATAGGCCGTTTATTGTGGACAAATAACAGATCACCCCTACATGTATATTCGTTGCTATGTACCAAGAAAACGACAAAAAACTTTTTGATGCTTATTTTCGTTATAATTCACGTACTGTGGCGTTATTTGACGGAATTTGATGAAATAAAAAGTAGATATTGATAAATTAATCTTTTCCCGAGGGTACCACAAGAGAATATCGGCGATCGAGTCTATTTTAGCATCAGTTTAAGTCGATAGTAAAGATTAGGTGTCGAATTGCGCTGTTTACCTAGTATCTATAATAGAAGTATAGTAAAAAAAAAAAAAAATTTTTTTTTTTTTTTTAAGGGGGGAGGGGGTTCATAGATAATAAAGTATGTGTCAAGTACCTGTGACTTATACCGACATATTATCTATACATATTCAACTATCTCAAAATACACTGGCACAAAGGCACACTTAGATACAGTAATATAAATAACTATACCCTTTTCTCTGGCTCGAAGGTAATTAATAATTCTGGCAAATGATTGTTTACCATCTGAATGGTTAGGGGAATTATCTGATACACTGAAAGAAACAGAGTATTACATACATGTTGTAAATACAGAAATAAAGACAGCCTATAACATCCCAGGTCTCAGTTAACCAATTACCGCATAGCTTGTTTCTAGTGGTTGTTAATAGTTAATTTATAATAAATTATTGATTGCTACTGACCGTACCAAGGCGGGCTCCTATATTCACTTTGCTTTATGTTTGTCCTGCGTGTTTACTATTTAGTGTGTAGATGAAGGAATGATATTGCGCGCGCGTGTGTGTGTGTGTTTGTTATGGTATGACTGTGTGTGTGTTCTGCTTGAAAGGTGGGTGTATTGTTTGTGTTGCGTTTCCTGCTTGAGTCTTTCGTATTTGTTTGAGATTAGGTGACCACTTAAAACAGGTTGATAGTAAAGCAGAATGAGCCTTTACCTGCTTTAAGCTACCAGCTCTCTTCTTTTGTGGGAGAATACATCAAATGTGCTTAAAGGCTTAAAGTAAAGGGTTAATAACAGCTCAGGACAATAAAATCACTAATACTAAACCACTCATATCCACGCTCAATGCCCAAAACACCGAAGTATTCTCTTTTATTAAAAATAACATGGATGTTTGAAATTCGGATGAGAAAATGTCAAGAGTTTTAAATGAAACAAAAGCCGTAAAATACAAACGACAAATCTCTAATTTACAACATTATTTTTTGAACAAAAATTATATGAACCTAAAACATCCTCATCGGTCACTAAATGCAACCAGCCCAGATGTTGACGCAGTAAACGCATAATTGAAAGATCAACCATACTTCTTACGACACAATATTTAAGGTAAAATAAATTATTAATGACAAAGTCCCCCGGTATGTTTTAACTTGCAACGGCTGCCAGGAGTATTATATAGAACATCTATTATACGGGTGACACACTTAGAAATCGACGGATATTTCAGGACCAACAAATAAGAATCCAAATATAAAAACTCTACCCGTTTCTACACATGGAGACCGTTGTTGATTGACTAATCCAAAGTATTCTATTGTTCCTTTTTACAAATACCAAAGCAACGATGTTTCAGATAGGTTATCCAAAAGAAATTATTTTATTAACAAATTTTACTCGAAATTAAACAATAACTGGTGAGTTCAGGACCTCTTGACGTCAAAAAAAGCTGTGTACAGTAAAACCTCGCTATTACGACCACTAAATTATGTTAATTATTAGGGTGTTTACGATAGGTGACCGCTTAAAGCAAGGTTACAGTGAAACAGAAAGCTCCTATAGGAGCTTTCTGTTTCACTGTAACCTTGCTTTAAGCTGTCACCTGTCTATTATACACTCAATTAGCCTTCGTTTTAGTGGTCGTAATAGCGAGGTTTTACTGTACTACGTAACGTTGTAGTGATAACTATGACCTTGCACCATACATGACATATATCATAGTTGCCATCCCCTAAATGAGAGACACTTATAAATAAAGAGCAACTAGATAGGGCTAAAGTTTAAAATATCCCCGATTATGGGGGATTACAACCCATGTCCCCGTTTGACATCTTTCACGCGTGTGTGTGTCTGTTAGGTTGTGTGTGTGGGATGTGTGTTTGTGTGTGTTTTGGTATGTATATAAATAACCCAGTCATTCCTTGTCACAAACATACATAACCTATATGCTGGGCTTACTTAATAGTCTCGTGTTATTGCTAATTCAAGTGCATGTACTACTACTAACCTTTCGAAACTTTTAACATCGTCTTTAATTAAAATCAAAGAACATGTTCAAAGGTATTGTGATAAGACTTACGAAAATTCTGGACTTAATCTGTTTTGGTCTATCAAAAACTCTAATGAAATTTTGGCGAAGCTTGAATATAGAAAATACCAAGCTTGCAATTAAGTACGTATGACTTTTCAACACTATATACTACCTTACCTCATAATCTAATAAAAGCTAAACTTATACAACTTATTGAAAAGACTTTTGCCAGAGAAAGGAAGCTATTTCTGGCGTGTAATACTGATCGTGCATTTTTTACAAATGACACGGTTAAGCATTACACTATGTGGACTTGCACCGATGTCTGTGAATCACTAACATTTCTTCTGGATAATATTTATGTACGTTTTGGGAGTACCATATACCGCCAAGTGATTGGTATTCCTATGGGTACAAACTGTGCGCCCTTGTCGCAGACCTATTTTTGTACTGTTATGCTTAGTCTAAAACCTGATACACAGGCAGATATGATCGAAGCCTTTAACAATACATCGCGCTATCTAGATGATATTTTTAATATAGACAACCCATTTTTTGATACGTTGTTTCCTTTTATTTACCCAAAAGAACTACGCCTTAATAAAACAAACGAGTCAAATTTCTCGGCACCATTTTTAGATTTGGATCTTTTTTATAAATAACGGAATTGTTTCTTCTAAGATTTACGATAAACGAGATTATTTTGATTTTAGTATTATAAATTATCCTCATCTAGATGGCGATGTTCCCCGTTCCACATCTTACGGGGTTTATATTTCACTACTTATTCGCTTTGCTAGGGCCTGTACCTCTGTTGAGGACTTTCACATTCGTAATAAAACTATTACTGAAAAGCTTCTTAAACAGGGGTACAGATTTCATAAACTTCGTAAAACATTTTCTAAATTCTTTTATAGAAATCTTTCTCTCATTAACAAGTACAAATGTAACTTAAAGTCTTTTCTGCGGCAAGGTATTTCACATCCGGAGTTTTATGGTGATGTGATTTACAGACTTCGTAAGATTCTTGGACATATACATTTTCAAAACCTATTTGTGAAACGTATTAGATTTTTCCTCAAAAAAGATTATGATCCAACTATATTGCTGCGCACTTCACGTTTGGTTATCGATCAATCTACAATTGATAACTATGCTTTCCTCTTTGGTTGTGCGACGACAGACAGGGCTTAGCACTACATGATGATGTATCTTTAAAGCCGTCCTTAACCGGGAGAGTTATGTCGGATTTTCGTGCTTTGTTTTTTCTCTCCCTCTCTGTCGTACCCTAGACCCTTCCATGTCTTACAGTTACTCGTAACTACAGACTAGTCGCTTGAGTACAATTTGACCGTTGCCATAGCAGGTTATTTTTAACACGGGCTTGAATGTTTAATTCTTTCCCATGTTACTAATGATCTTGTCATAGAATTTTTGATAAATGTTTTACATGTATTTACTTACTGTGCTGGCGGTCTTTTTGATTGTGAGGTTGTGGAACAGGGTTTATATTTTATGTACACTGTTTGTCTTTATAGGTGAATATAGGAGATAAGTGTGAGGTTGGGCGCCCCTAAACCCAGGTTTAACCCCCAGTGGTTGTTAATAATTAATTAATTTATAGTTAATTATTGATTGCTACTGACCGTACCAAGGCGGGCTCCTATATTCACTTTGCTTTATGTTTGTCTTGCGTGTTGTTTTCTATTTAGTGTGTAGATGAAGGAATGGTATTGCGCGTGTGTGTGTGTGTGTGTTTGTTGTGGTATGACTGTGTGTGTGTGTGTTCTGCTTGAGAGGTGGGTGTATTGTTTGTGTTACGTTTCCTGCTTGAGTCTTTCGTATTTATTAACTGCATCTCACCATTGTAATCTGTAAAGTAGATTAACCAGTAGCCTTCTCTCTTGTTAAAGCTGACCGTCTCAACCTGTCCTCCTCCACTTTTGACAGTGTCCTCGAAGTATAGCTCAAGTGTGTCTTTGCCAAGAGTCTCGTCGTAGTTGGACACGTAGATACAATTTGACACAGTAACTCTTTCAGTCTTCAGAGCAACTCCGTCAAGTGTTTTCACAGATTGCTGAATTTTCTCAAATTCTGTGAGATATCAAGTGTTACACGAGAGTTGAGTTTTATATTTTTGTAGATTCTAGTTATCTGTTTAACATTTCTTATAGTCTGGTTATTAAAATTGTTGGACTAAAGTGGAGATTTTTTATATTTTTGCAGATTGCAATAGCCTGTTTAAGATATTCGAATAGTCTCTTTATAAAAGGAAAACAGTACAGACATAAATAAGACATATACAAAAGGAACTGTCCGAAAAGGCTCTACACTGTTTTCAAAGAGCTTCATGACTTACTTTCTTCATGCTGTGAACAGTCACCAATAGGGTCTTCCTTTGTATGGTATTAATGGTCTTGGATTGATATTAAATGAACGAAAGCACTACCCTTGCGATCTTAATGCAAATACATAAGCTCTCAAATCTCTCAAATTGATCAGCAGCTAACGGATATGTTCGAGTATCGATACAGTGCTCCCTCTCTGCATCAACACCTATTGCATGCCTAAGGTTATGTATGTTGTCAGGAGGGAGTTGTTTTAGGGAGAGTAATTTGATACTCTTAGATTATATTTACAAATAATTTGAACCCAGATCACACACCGCGTAACGCGGCGTCTGATCTGGGTTCAAACTGTTTGTCTCTTGCCTTTATGTATCTCCTGTCAAAATCACCCATATATAATTTTGCAAAATTAATTAATTTTCTTGTTTGGGGAACTGTGGCAAGTATTGTTGTAAGAAAGGAATCGTTATTTGGTTGCCGGTATAAGAAGAGGGCAACGTATCTCACATGGTTCACATCACTAGCAATAACTCACCAATTGGTTTCTCAAACGTTACAAGTCTGACGCCGTCTTGCTCACCATGCTGCTCTTGTATAGGAACATTACCATTTGATTGAGCCTCAAGGGAATTGAACAAGCATTCCTTTGATGTGGTTGATTTTAGCCCCTTTATCAACAGTTTGTCCTCGTACATAGGCAATGGAGGAAGCGGTGATACTGCCTGATCACAGCCATCAGTCTGGTATCGTTCAGATACAGTTTTAGCTGCTACAATAGTAAATACAGTCGAGACTAGATAATGCAAACTTGTGTTAGTTCGAAAAGTCCATATTTAAAAGTTAAAACGTGGCTGAGCCATAACATGAAAATTCATTGAACGGCTACCTACCTATTACAATGTACCTTGCAAACAGTTACATGGGAAACCATTTATTGATAATATGTTTAAACTATTGAAACTATTACATTTATTACAATAGTTATATAAAGAAGAATTGCTAAACTCATAATACTTGCTTACCTGGTGTTTTGTTCTTTTGACGAAAGTCTCCAAGACAGTCAGTAGACTGGACGGCGTGAAGAAGGGTATTGTTTGGATGAAATTCCAATATGTGATTTTGTTGACCAGAAAGAGTTGTTGGTATCTCGCTAATCTTTAATACTTTCTTTTTACACCTTTGCAGTTTAACCAACAACACTGGCCTATTTAGTACGCTAGTAGGTTGTATTTGCTGCTTCATTTCCTGCAGTTCTTGTTTCACTTTTACCACTTTTTGCAACTCTGCTTGTTTTTCTTTTTTAAGGTCAGTGTGAATTTTCTTTAACGTTAAAAGTGACGAATCTTTGAGATTTTCAAGATGCTTTGCGAGAACGGTTTGGAATGTTTCGATACCTCTAACACATTGTTGTTCTGAATCTTCGAGTAGTTTCTGTGAATCAGTGTTGTCCTCTTCAAACTTCGTGTAAGAAGAAAGAAGACCATCCACGTTGGTTTTGACAGATGAAAACACTTCACCAATTCCTTCCGCAATTTCAGGGATGAATTTAATCTTTGGCCTACATCTGTCACTAAAAAATATGTAAATACGTATTGTGAATATCAACATGTAACCGGCTCTCCTGCGGTTAACCTTGGTATACAATACATTAATTTATGAATGAAGTTAGTTAACACCGAAAATATTATGTTATATTATGCCCATTTCATACTTAAATGTACCTCTGTCTGTCTGACTGTCATGCTCGATATTACCGCCTTAACAAGCGTACAGTAGAGGTCACTGCTGTGTCGGCTGTAAACGAACCCTGTTCCGCTTTCCGAAAATCGGTGATTTCAGTGAGTAGACACAGTTACTGTTCAAAGTGCATGCTTACAGTTGATTTTATGTTATGTTTTTATGGAAGGGCATTATATAAGCTAGACAGAAATGCAAAAAGGGTGTCGCTTCATCAATCATTATTCATGATATGCCCGGTTTTGTAGAGATAGGGTGAGAATATACTGACGATCAGTTGTACCCCTTGTCTCTATATATACCTTCTGACATTTGTTTCTCTCAAATATCAATCGTGTCGGGTCCCTGTGCCCTCACCATCACTGTGTTTTCTTACGCTTGATTCTTTTTAATATTTCAACAAATTGCGAACACTGCATTGTGTACAACAGACGTCATGTTAACCCTTCTCACTCTCAATGACGTCATAAACATGATAAAGTGCGTTTGCAAACTGTTTGGGTCCTGATAAGACGCCTCTTCACGGCATACGTCATACAACCTTAAATCTAACTTTGAAACGTGTCTGACAGACAACATTATGACGCAGACGACAATAAAACGGTGAAGGGGTAAACATCTCCCGGGTAATTTGATCATGAAAGGCTTAAGTAGTAAAACTTGTTGTAAAGGTTAGCGGTTGTTTGTATCCAGCTTAATATCCATTCAGGCTCTTTTATGACATAAGGTATGCTTATGATGTATATAAAGTAGTGTTTTTTCATTGTAAGATAATAATTTCCCTCAATAATATACCGTTTTAAGATTCTACTGGTATAAGTTTCAGCAGCTGTATTTTAAGCTTATATCTGTAAGGCGTTCTGACACATTATACATATCTCAACAGGGATGTTATAAGTTGCTCATAAAAGTCCTTAGATCTCCATTTTTTTTTCAAGCGTGAATTTAGGAAACTACCTTTAACCCTTTCGCTGCCAGATTCTATAATACTAAAATAAATATGCAAACAGTTTTTATTTAAATAAGACACCGAGTAACGCGTCCTCTGATATGTATCTAAACTGCTTGACACCGATATCAATGTTTCCTAAGTAAAAAAGGACATAAAATACAACTTTTGAAACTAAGAGCAAAACTTGAAAGATTTCTGAAAAATCCGTCGGTCCGGAGAAATTTAAAGTCCGAAGATTTCAGAAATTCCGGAGAAATGGCAGCGCTGTCTCATGAAGATTACTCGAATATCATTCAATATAAGATCTTGGTTCGGAAAAAAAGTGAAACGCACAGTGTAAATACTACTTTACCCGTGTCATCAAAACCCTTAAGTCATGAATATTTTAAATATGAAATTTAGTTTTGTTTCCTTTTGAGGAAAATCAAACAAAGCAATAAGTTGTTGTGTAAGATAGGCTTTTGCCAGCATTTTCTACAACCGGGAACGCTTTTAAGTTAATCGAGTTGTAAAGTATACTCTTTAATATTTTAGTGAGCGTTTGAGTTTGACAACGAATATGTCATAAAGCGCCGATAAATGATGCCACGAGGATAAAGGATCTGCTTAGGATAATTATGTTGGCTAATTCCATTGCTGTGAAACAGCACATGGTATCAAAATAGGAGAATAATGCCTTCATTTTAGTTCTTGGCTCAGGGGATAATATCCGTAATGCAAACCTAACAGTATGTTTTATTCACTTCTATGTACGGAGTACGGATGTCAAAATGACATCTCACGATAACACGATTATTAAAGGTTAAAACCCCTTCAAGTCTGAGTAACTTTAAAGAATTAAACCAAAGAATGAATTTCAGGGTTTAATTCGTTTCCAATTGAAAAGCTGATTGTATAGGTAAAACATTTGTCTGAATAACGTTTTACGCATATTGCTTAGGAAACTGGTGTCCATGCGCGCAGAAAGGCCTACAGAAAGTGGATTCACGACCGAGTGGTCTGGGAGCGCCTAAAGATTCCCAGCTTGTACAAGGTCTCATTAGGGGGGGGGGGGGGGGGGGGGGGGGTGTTAAGCCTGGACAAGCTTTTTCTATAACTGATGTCAGGCTTTAAAGTGAAAGTTACCTGAAAATGCTAGAGTACGCTACGTCATTCAACAATGTAAAATTGATAACCTATCTGTTGTTTTATAGGAAATATCCTGCGGTACGTTTTTTATGTTTGTTTCATTGAAGTCAAAGATAAAGGTCACAATGACCTGAAAATGTCCCTAGCTGATGTTTTGTTTCGGTTTGGAAAACAGCTACGGCAACTGGGACACGTACATGCAGACGAACACATGCATACTTCATTAACTATATGCACACAAACTTACATATCAATACTTAATGAGATGACAGGCTATGCCCTTTAATCTATGATTATTCTTTTAATGTCCGTGCCATTGACGGTTGGCATAAATATCTTTAAACTGATATGAAAATGACCTATACAACAATAGTATTAAAATACATATACTTAAGAAAGAAACTGATTTTTTTCAGTGTTGAAGCGAACTAATCGACTGAAATAGATCGGCAAATTCCATGATTCGATTCATGATTAAATTGCCAATCTTTTTCTGTCTTTTATTTCAGTTTAACGCCGAAATTCTTTTTATCTATTATTTGCATTATATTGGCTGTATTTCTAAAAATAGTAAGCAGTTAATTAGTATGCATGTATGTTTGGCGCGGAAAAGTCGATTTGACTTCATTTTGATATCTGATGCAGAATCGTGGAATTTGGATAAATATATTATCGAAAATGGTATGATAACAAAACATCAAAAAGCAATACTGTAAAAATATTTAAGTTATAAACATGCAGGTTAAAAATGCGGAAATGCGGAGTAATTGCTAAAATAGAATTCTGTTCTGTTCGATTCTGTTCTGTTCTGGTATCTTGAATGAGTGCCATCCCGTCAGTCATATTGCTAATGATTTGTTCTTTTGTTTTTCTCCTAGTACATAACATCGCATATCGATTTTGTATTTTTAGAGTAACGGTGTTTTAAATGTTGAAAAACTTCGAAACTCAAAAAGGCCGCTTCCCTGTCAAGTTTGGGATATTTCAAAGGACGACTACAACTTATTTCCGCTTCTGTTCAGCTTTTCTCTGAAGAACTCTTCTGTCTTTTACGATTTTTTTGTATGTATTCTACTCATTTTCCGAAATTGCGGGCCATTAATTGATTTGATATTTTGTGCTGAAGAGGTCATTTTCACGCTATGTTCGTTGCTTTTTAGCTTCTGACAACACTAGTACACCAATTTATGTGACCATTTAGGCAAGCGCCTTTGCATTGACTAGTTATTAATACTCTGTGGAAATATATAGTTTAACCAATTTGGTATATTTATTGAGTATTTAAACCGTTTACCAATTTCTGTATTTTTGTCTCGTATTTGGACTTAAATGAACCTTAAGAAATATATGTTTAAAATTTTAAAAAGTGAATCATAATAAAAAATGTCAAAATATCAAAAAGAAAAAGTCTAAATACCATTGGTTTCCTAAAAATACACATGAAAATCTCAACTCGTCCCTCTACATGCAATCCTGTTTCGTTGTTTTCGGTGCACATGTTGCTGAAAAGGCGATATTGTGGCGCCACATACTACAGTTCCATACTAATAAAAAAACACCAGGCGTCTGATTGATGTCAAGCTGCGTGACGCTTAATCCGATATTAGAGTAGTCAAGTTATCTAAAATGAAAATAACAATTTGACGATATAAAGCGACCTCGTCTTCGTGTCATGATTTAAATACTGTAACGACAATCTTGCAACAGATTGGCCTGCGGTTACTGTGATTGTTTGATTTAGTAGCAACATACACAAACACTGTTAATTTGTACGAAAATCAGGAAAAACTTGACTATATAATACGCCATTTAATGGATAAAGAAATTAAGTTGTTAGTATTACTTACTCGTGATTTTTCGAGATACATACGGGACAGCAAACATCATCATGAAGTTCACAGTACATAGATACTGTGTGTCCAGGATGGTCAAGGCACTGAATTCCAGTGTCCTGTGGCAAGTCTGGTGTTCCCCAATCCACTTTCTCTTCGATCCCAAGGACTTTGTGTGTTTTGTTAAACCTGGCGTGATACTGTAAACAAGACTTGCAGAAACAGTCGTCACAACACTTACAATACGCGATTGCTTCTCTCGTCAAGTTACTTTCTGCACATATCTTGCATCTCCATTCCACATATTCATCATGCCCGTCTGTTTCAGGATTGTCTGTGCAACTTTTCGACATATTAATCGCTTTGTTATTCCCTAGATTAACATTAATGCATTGGATAAAGTTCTACATACGAACAAATCAATCTCTTCAAACAATTACTTTGAAACACGACATACATCGTATGTGCATTCCGTTATTCGTATAACAAGCAGTTATTTTATTAAATTGCGCACAGCAAAACACTATTGTATATTAATCTTCCTTATAACAAAACCATTACACAAAAGTAAGAGTCTTCTTCCGGGAAGTTTATCGTGGCTGATAAAACGCCGTATTAAAAAGTTACATGTTATCTTGAGTCCAAAGAAATGTCACAAAACAGGATAAGATAGAGAAATCAAAAATTAAATATATTTTAAAGTTTTCACTTACGACCGTTTGTTTCGTACGAAGTTTTATGAAATGGGCCCCAGGTTTAATGAATATTTCACTTTTGGCACTTCTGTCAGTCGAGATAGATAGGGGAACACAAATGTTATACATACTTTGCTAACCATATGTTGGCTGATCAGTAAACGCTGCTTTGGCTTTTATGGCTTTTTAGATGAGATGTCAATATCCAACACAAACAAGTTTGCTTTGCCTTACATAGACTATTATTAGTGAAATTGTAGGTGGTTACCATTTGACTTCTCTAAGGAAGACATTTAATTAGATGAAATCTGACTTTCCTATGGCCTAGTCAGCACTGGTCAGTTCATGTAAGATCAAACACACATTGAAACATTCCCCTCTTCTTGGCGACCGAAGCAATTATTAAAAAGCAGGTGGATGTTTATTTTCAGATTTGTGGTATCGTCATCTATATGTCCCTTACAACCGGATACTTCACCGTACTTATCCATACGCGCTATATCTACGACTTACATCGACTCGTCAAAAATAGAAAATTTATTAAGCTCTCCAAGGCTCGCTTAAAAACATTTCAATTCTAGAATCGTTTGAGATCAGCTTGTCTTTAATATCGGCTCATGACAGATCCTATAGTTCACCCTCCCTCTCGGGTTAGAAAATTCACTGCGCGAATTTTCTGACCTTCGGGGTGAATTACTATCCTACATCAACACTCATGGTGGATTCTTATAACCCCCTACACACACCTCAAACAAGTTGAAACTTCATTGAAGTATACATTATCAACTGGTCTGCGTACAGCAACAAGTCTCATAGTTCAGAAGTTTGGTCCATTTCAACTACATGTACAGTTATCTGCGTTTTACTGTCAACGTTACTGCCAATGAATGCTATAAAGCTGTGTTATTTCTGAATGGAGTTGATTAAAAGATAAAAGTGTTCTTCTTCATATCGTCACCTTATTATTTTACATGTTGTCCCAGTACTTTTTGAGAGGTTGGGCGGTGGGGGGATGGGGGGGGGGGAGCTCTCGTTAAATAACTGTTTTTGATTTGATGTAGATGCTACTATTCACTGCCAATGCAACATGTTCAATATAAGTTAAGCTTTCCCTCGTACGATATGTACTTGAATATGTAGTTTTCTTTTCAACCTAAGATATTTCATTCCTCTGAAAATCTCAGTTCCATATAATTTTTCACGCCCATCTACACTATAAGCTCAACTAAGCACGTCGCCATATATGTTGTTTAAAGATAATGTTTGTTTCCCTTACGTCCTCACTTTACCCTTTGTTGGTACTACTTAGTAGAATTGTCTCGAAGACTCTCACTCCCATGTGTATTTGATGTGTATTCAGACAGAGGCTTAACCCTTTTACTCTCAATGACACTTTACATCGCGTTTTCAAACAGTTTGGATTCTGATCAGACGCCGCGTAACGCGGCGTCTGATCAGGATCCAAACTGTTTGACACTCGTTTTGAAATTTCTTCTGTCATACAGCCTTAAACTTGATACGATATTGCAGACAATAAAATTTAAGCACACAACAATGAAACGGTGATGGGGTAAAAATCTAACCAAATGTTGGGAGTGAAAGGGTTCAGGAAAGACATCAGGGGCCCGTCTTACTAAACGTCGTACGACAAAAATGGTCGTAAGTCAAAACTTTAAAATACACATAATTTCTGATTTCTCCAACTAATCATGTCTTGTGATATCTCTTTGCAATCGTCTTTTCAAGACGATTCCAAAGAGATGTCACAATACAGGATTTGATGGAGAAATAAATAATAATTTAAAGTGTTATAATTTGACTTACGACAATATTTGTCGTACGACGTTTCGTAAGACAGGTCCCCGACTTTTAGATTTTGACATACTCCTTTTATCTGGAGCACTAAGTCTGCGTCACATTATATGTATACATTTATCTTGTTTACGTGATATTGTACAATGTACATACATTGTAAGAAAGTCAAGCTTTTATAATTTTTTCATAAACCATATCATAAATTAAGTCACAAAATAACCCCTATTGTTATGACTACTCATTGGAAAAGTTCATCATGATAAGGATCTACACTGTTTACATAGAACAAGTTTATTATTCACATATACAGAGGCAGGAACATAAGCTTAGATGGGTAAAAAAATTGAACCTGTTACTTGAAATATGCTTTATTCATATACATTGTCATGTAAAGGGACAAAACGCAGTTAGCCAGTTTATTCTTTAAATTCGAGTTACTTCCCTTCGTGCACAATAAAATGAGATGACATTTTAATGGTTTTGTTTCCCTAATTATACCCAGCAGCCTGAAAAATACTTCACATAGCACTACAACGGAAATAGGGTCATAACCGTCGTAAAAAACGCCCTAATAACTCAGATACGTCGAAATGCGTTAGTTGTTGAACCCCTTCACTGCCTTGCCCCGAGTTCAATGGTTATTGCAAACAGTTTGGATCCTGATCAGACGCCGCGTTATGCGGCGTCTGATCAGGATCCAAACTTTTTGCCACTCAGTTCGATTAAGTCTAAATGCCTAAAATATAAGTTTGAAAACTGAAAGCAGACAACAACTGTTTATTTAAAGTAGATGACGTCATGGTAGTGAAGGGGTTAAATCTGTTACCCCATGAAGCATTATTTATAGCCAAGACTCGGAAGACTTTCCCCACAATAATATCGCATGTTTACACATTGACGTCTTCGCTAGGTTTTTTTTATAAATTTTTTCTGCCATGTTTGATTTTATGACTATTTATGAAAACTTTCAATAGATCTAGTATATAATATCAATTAGTTTGAACCCTGATCAAGATATAAACTGTTTACACATGCTTGCCAAGTAATGTTAGGTTAATTCATTGAAGTCTAAAACTGTTAATGTAAGAACTTATTATCCAACATTATGTCTTTATTTATATGAAAGTACAGTGTTCCCTCTATACAACGGTCATCCAAACAACGACTCCCACCTTACAGCGACATTTGCCGCAGTTCCCTAAATAATACATGTATGTCCGACCTTTTCACAGCTGCAAAGTCGTTTGCTTAAAAATTTCGTCTGTTGTTTTTTCCCAAAGTGACAAAATAGCCATTTTGACTGAAAAATAATTAATGACGAGTAACAAACAGCTTAAGGGTGTATCCATGTCATAAGTTTGGGAATTTTTCAAAGTATATGAAATCACTATATGATGGTTTTGTATTGAAGAGCTATTTAAGATGAATGAAAAAATAGAAAAAGTGTACAGTTTCGTGAACAACAGTTGGCTCTACGGCCATGTAAAATTTACCCCACCCACTTCCTCTTATTTTGTCCTTTTCAAACAGCCCGCTTCAATAAAATCCATTTTAAATGAAAACAAATATGATAATTTGGTTTTGTGTTATTTATTTCCTATCTATGGTAGTATTTCTTCATACAAAAACTAATTTAAGAAAAAACAGGCACCAAATGGGAAATTTATGAAGCTCTAAATAGCATCGATATGGTGCTTTTTTGCAAATTTTGTAAGGGGAGATAACTCATTTTACTTTAATAACTCAAAATTTTCAACACTGACCTTTCAATTTCTTTTCATATTTTGAACTGCCTTAGTATTGGCTTTCATTTGGTAGAATATAAGAAAAAGTTAAATACTAGAACTATTTCATTTTCAAACTTTTTTACTTCTTTTTCATAAAATAAAAAATCTTATAAAATCATGCCCTATAAAAAGAATATTTTTGATATTCGAGGATCTATATTGTTCAAACCTAGTGACTGCTTTGTCTAAATTTGGTTTCTATATATGAAAATACCACCATAGACATAAAATAAATAATGAAAACCCAAATTACCATTTTTGTTTTGTTTTGAAATAGATTTCACTGAAGCATGTACTCTGAATGGGTAAAATTTGAGAGAAAAAGTCCAAATTTGACATACCTTTTTCAAATCGCTGTAGCTAAAAAAAAAGGACACCACCATATATATTTTTTTCCATTTTTTCGTTCATCATAAATAGCTCTTCCAAAAAAACAATGATAGAAAAAAAGTTTAATACTTTGAAATAATCGCTTATGACATTGATACACCCTTAAATCCAGATCAGAGGACGCGTTACGCAGCGTCTGATCTGGATTCAAGCTGTTTGCAAATGCAAGCCAAATTCTCTCCCAATAACGACTCCCTCCGAGCAACGTACACTACTAGTATTCGTGTCCCCATTTAAGTCGTTGAAGAGAGGGAGCGCTGTATGTTTAAACTAAGCACACTGTCTTCAGTGGGTAAAGCAAGTAATTACCTCAAGCACAAAGAAGGTAAAGCTGGTATGATAACTTTCTGCTTGGTTTTAAACCTGCTTCAAGCTTCGGTGTGTGTTTAGCGTCACCAATAAGCCGCTTTTAAATTGGTTGTTCGTAATGTCGTAAGATAGTAAATGTTACATCCATGTTTGCCACAACGCAGCCGGTTGATAATATTATTTACACGAAATTATTTCAATTTGTTAATCCTTTCACTGTCATGATGACGTCATCAATG
The DNA here is from genome assembly GCA_922989275.2 of Gari tellinella. Lineage (NCBI taxonomy): Eukaryota > Metazoa > Mollusca > Bivalvia > Cardiida > Psammobiidae > Gari > Gari tellinella. The sequence continues at coordinate 58,861,497 of OV277866.1, forward strand.
TTAACAAATTGTCGTCTGCTTGTATTTTTCAAATATAATGTTTACGTATTCTGTCTTAAGAAACAATAAAATGAGTGTCAAATAGTTTGGATCCTGATCAGACGCCGCGTTACGCGGCGTCTGATCAGGACCCAAACTGTTTGCAAATTACCATCGCACTCGGAGTAATGCAGTGAAGGGGTTAAGAAAGGTTATCACGTGGTTCCGGTTGGCTTGACCGGTCCCCGGCTGACTAATGTGTGATATATTTTGTTTAAATGGACATCTGATACATTCGATATTATCAGAGAAATTATTTGGATATTAATTTTTGTACCTTACTTTCTAGGGCCGTCCATTTTAAACGGTCACCACAAAACCCTATTAAATGTAATAAAATGGATATTAATGAAGGGTCATGTTTTATGGACTGCTGAGTTAAAAAGTATCAACAACGCGGAGTCTTTTGTTAGTTTTCCCCTAATGTATGGGTGGTTTATAGTTCATGTCATAAATAATATCAGTAAACAGGACCTCACACTTGTCAAAATTTCCATCAGGAAAAAGACTCTAATTGTGGAAAAAGAAAGAACGGAATTTATCAATTTACAACCAGTCCGATTGAAATCATTATGACCACGCCTTTAACATTTTCTCTCCAAAGTATGGTCGGCTCAAACATGTCATCTATATGTTTTTGTTTTGAAAATCTTCAACCAGGAAGTATGAATGCTTTAACATTGACATGGGTGTAAGTTAGATTAGCTCCTGTTCAGACATCTAGTTACTCGGCATTTCATCTGGATTCAAACGTTTTGCAAATGAAAGTACAGTCGAACTTCGATATATCGAACTAGCTTTATTACTCGTAATTTCCGATGATTCAACACATGAACTGCATTATTTAATGCTCGGTCAAGTCGAATATACCCATATAGCCACATTTTTACTTTGAAATACGGGTATGTCGAATTCACCGAATTGTAGGTATCGAAGTTCGACTGTATATCCGAAATCAAATGGATATTCCCAAACATTGTCGTATAGTTTTGAAAATATATGTCCTTTTAGATATTTTGTTGTTTTGTGTTTAAGAACCGCTGATGCACATAGTATACATTCGGATGCTTATCAGACATCATCTTACCCTCTGGTCTGGATCCAATCTCTTTGTACATGTACGACAAGTTTAATAGCACGTTAAAGGTAAACTGGAACGACAGGTTTATTTGATGGGCAATTATTGGACTTAATAATTCATATTTCACCTTAAGAAATATAATAAATATTGCACGTGCAAGTGAAGTTTGGTGTGTAGAATTAATTCCGAAGCCAGTGATGCGTTCAATTGAATGTATTGGTCCATTTCTTCTGCACAGTTTGAATTGGTTCGAACGTTTAACCTATTAACCCTTTCGCTCTCAATGACGTCAAAAAGCGCATTTGCATTTTACACTTTTGTTCCTGATCTGACGCCGCGTAAAGCATCGTATGCTCAGGATCAAAACTGTTTGTCACTTGTTTTGAAATAATGTCAGTGATTCTGCCTTAAATCTAGCTTTGAAATGATATTGCAGACAACAACATTGAATACATATCTTCCATAAAAATAGAGAATGGTATATATTTTGCTATTTCATATCAAATGATCTGCTGCATGGACAAGCACTGCAGTGTATTTAGATAACTTTATATTTGTATATACTGAATTATATAAAACCAGTTGTATTGCAATACAAAACAATGATCATAGACAAAAGACTAATATATTGGGTATACTGATGGGTGCCACACAGTGTGGACTTCCTCTAGAACAAGTAAGAGAGATACTCGCGTTCTTTCGTGCAATGATCTCATCATGACGACAAATTTACCCTTTACCTGATAGCTAATTTTCAGAATTGAAGATAGGTGATTAATTTAAAACAGGTTAAAAGTAAAGCAGAATGTGCCTTAAGGCTCACTCTGCTTTTCTTTCAGCCTGCTTTAAGCTATCATGTGCTAGGATATAGAAAACATTCCCTTTAATATATATATATATTCATGACTGATTTAATTGGAACTATTTTCTTCAGTGGAGGAATAAACTATATTCGCTAAAGGGCGTTTCTATGTGGGAAAGGGTGAAGGTGATTTGACTTACGTTATATCGTTACGAGTGTTGAATAATTTGGATCCTGACTAGTGGAAGCAGTACGCGGAGTCTGATCAGATTCCAAACTGTTTGAAAAAAACTACTGTACACTTGAAAAGGCAGTGGAGGGGTTACGTGTAACAGTACTATTACTGTATAGAGTAATTTCCATTTACATAGATTAAAAACTAGATCTATATATTTTCTAATAAACGCATCATTAACTAATAAAAACTTTGTCAACAAGAATAATGCCAGCAACTATCAGTAATATCCCGCAATTAATTGTATAATGGTAAAATTCGAAACAAACACGCCACAAATAATGAAAAAATTGACACCATCACTGTACCGTATCCACTATTATAAGTAAAACTAAAATCTACGTTTGCTTTAAACATGTAGTCTTCTTTGTTTTAGATTAATAATATATATTATAATGTCAAACAATTCGGACCCTCGTCAGATTCCGAGATACTCGGCGTCTAATCTTGATCCAAACCATGTGCAAATTCGAGTGAAGACCCTACAAACATGAATACAGTTAACTCTTTCATGATCAAATTTGTCGTGATATTTTTAACACTCCCCCCCCCCCCCCCCATTCACCGTTTCATTTTCGTCTGCTTCAATAATGTTGTCTGCAATAATGTTTCATAGTTAAATTTAAGACCGTGTGACTGAAATAATTTAAAAAATAATGTCAAACAGTTTGCAAACGCGTTTTATGCGTCATTGAGAGTGAAATGGTTAATAGAAATGTAACCATACGGAAAGTATGGGTCGTATATTACATGTATAAGCAGGCAATACTTTAATTAGTGTCAATGACTATAATTTCGCATGGAATATGTTATCAGAACACTAGTAGGACAGGTGACTTCATGTATTAGCGTACAGATAATGGCCAGTCATTATTGTATTTAGATCTAGTTTTATTTATTACATTTATACATGTTTCATCCACTATCTTCCTTATGTTAAAATTAGAAACACGGTCACGTGCACAAACCTTAACATTGGAATGTAGAATTTAAAGTCAGGTAAAATCAACTGTTCATGATGAAGTTTTCAAAAAGTTGTCATCAGTCAAAATGCCATCGATGAGTCTTCAACTGTGTTGTCGTAACATCTTGACTTTGACTCCAGGGACCCGTCTGACGAAACGTCGAAACGACAAAACCTTTAAAATACATATAATATCTGATTTCTCCATCTAATACTGTCTTGTGACATCTCTTTTGAATTGTTTTTCAAGACGATTCCAAAAAGATGTCGCAAGACAGGATTAGATCTAGATGATGAAAAAAAATGTAATTGAGAATTCTACAATCTGACTTACGACAATATTTGTCGTACGAAGTTTCAAATTTAAATTATGGGTATTATGACTTTACAACTATTGAAATGAGTGTCAAACAGTTTGGATCCTGATCAGACGCTGCGTAATGATCAGACTCATGCATTCAGAGTATATACAGTGCTCCCTCTCTACAACGACACCAATGGGAAAGAAAAAATGTGTGCGTTGTTCGGAGGGAGTCGTTATAGGGAGGGAAATTGGCTTACATTGCAAATATCATGAATCCAGATCAGATGCCGCGTAAAACGGCGTCTGATCTGGATTCAAGCTGTTTGTCACTCGTCATTAAGTTTTTTTCCCGTCAAAAATGTCCATGATGTAACTTTGAGAAAAATAGAAAATGACAATTTTAAGCAGACGACATTGCATACGATAATAGGTTGGACATAATTGTCTTGATTGAGGGAAGAGCGACAATCGTTGCTGTAAGGGGGGCATCGTTATAATGAGGGCCGATGTAGGGAGGGAGCAATGTTCAAATGGGCTGCGCAATGAGAAAGTCTGACAAATTGCATTGAAGACGTAGTGTACCAAATCATCCACCAAACGGCGAAAAACCTTTGGTCTACTCGGTTTGGCACTCACAAGCACGTTCATTGAGTGTTACCTTAAGTGACATTGTATGCATTGAGCAGAATCGAGACTGAGCTTACGGCTAGGTAGAAATACAGAAAACATGTGCATAGCGGCCATACAAAAGAGAGATGGATAGGCAGACTTAGCCCTTACATGATCAAATTATTTGGGAGATGTTTACCCCTTCACCGCTTTATTGTCGTCTGCTTCAGTATTCTTGTCTGCAAGACACGTTTCAAAGTTAGATTAAAGGTTGTATGACTTAATAAATATCGATAAGAGTGTCAAACAGTTTGGGTCCTGATCAGTCGCCGCGTTACGCGGCGTCTGATCAGGACCCAAACTGTTTACAAACGCGCTTTAAGGAGTCATTGGGAGTAAAGGGTTAAATGAAAGAAAAGGACTATACCGGAAGTAGGTACTAGCGGTATGATGAGACCTACATGTACGATATAAGCTGTTTTATATTATACTGCATTAAAAGCACCATCACGTATTTAGATGCCGAAATAGTTTTGAGTGTAGTGGTACACATGTATAACAACACAGGTTTTACTGTTGAAGAAGTTTTATTGAAACTGTCCACATTTTCTTGGACAAAACGATCTCAAAAAGATCATATTCTCAAACACTCGGCATTTTGCGGTCATCTGAAGGATAATAGCGTGGCATGTAATGGCTAGTTGATTTTTAATAAAAACACACGAGCAATGGGCGAAATTGAGAGAGTGTTAAATGGTTAATAAAATCTGTCACCTGCGAATACATCAAAGAGGATGTTAATAGGGGTAGCGCTGACATTATTATAGCCATCCTGACGTCAGCGGAAAATAACCAAAGCTAGTACAAAACGAAATTAGAAGTGGGCAAAAGTTGTTATTCCCCGTTTAAACGAAAATAAACGCAATGATACTTCATGGAGATGAAAGACAGTCGATCACTCGTTATTGTCTGAGAGTATTTATAGAAATGTTCTATTGGCACTGGCGAATTAAGAACGTATACAGTGGAGAATCTGTTATTCTTTCCCGTTTAAACTCAAACGTACGCAAACGCAAAGCACTAAACGTAGAAAAGAACAACTTTTGGACAATTCTGATATTTCATGTTTATCTTGGAGGCAAACAGTTTGGAGCCTGATCAGACGCCGGGTTACCCGGCGTCTGATCTGGCTCCAAACTGTTTGCACTGCAAATAATAGTTTTAGCGTAAACGCGTTTATTGGGAAAGAATAACACATTCTCCACTGTAGACTCGCGGCGAATAACGTGACAGCTACTTTAATTTGGATTAGCGATGTCCTGTGTTCAAGGCTATAAAGCCCTTGAGTTGAGTCTGTAGTAATTCAAAAGCATTTGATTGGTCAGATTTGAGCCTATGCTCAAATCTGACTAATCAAATGCTTGGGAACGATTTCAGACTCAGCTCAAAAGCTTTACATGTATAACATTGGGACCAGATATAACGACCGCTAAAGGACAGTGGTAACCGATTGGACCCTCCTATATCATTCATATAAATTGTGTTATTTCCAGGGTAAAAAAAATGACAAGTAATAGTCCATACTCTATAGTTTCCCCCAAGATACGCCCATACACAAATGAAAATTATAGAAAAACCAGGGTGTCACGTGGCATATAAGAACATTCTCATGACTTCATTGATGTGGCTGGTGTTCTGCTTGTTTTAGACATAGGCATCGGCCTAAACAGGGGTATGTCACTCCAGTCCACATTATTTATATGATAACATAACTTAGTTGTATCTATTATCTAGCATACATGTACATGTATTGCATACAAAGCACAAAACAGTAAATACTGTTCTGAGGCAAACAAGGTGGAAACCATTTCTCGGTGGACTTCTATAGAATACGATATGGAGTCGATGGCCTTACACCTAAAGAGAAGTTTCTTTTCAGTATGGCTTCTTAAAACTACATGTATCTGATAAAACCGTGCTTCGTTAAAATCATGCTTTATGCTTCGACCTGCCGAAGATAAAATTCATGACTCGACAAATGAGCGGTCCTAATGGTGGCAATGGATTGTATTCAGAAAGCGGTCCCAGTATTTCGAGTTTTAGAAGTATTGAAATGAGTGTCAAACAGTGTGGATCCTGATCAGACGTCGAGTAAGATGGCGTCTGATCAGGATTCAACTGTTTGCAAATATCCATTGTACATTGGGTACAGTGAAGAAAACATTATTCTTTCCCGTTGAAACGCAAACGAAACTCAAACGCATTGTAATAAAATAGAAATTTTGAAAATTCTACATGTTAATGTTCATCTTGGTGGCAAACAGTGTGGAGCCTGGTCAGACGCCGGGTTACCCGGCGTATGAACCGGCTTCAAACCGTTTGTAATAGAAATAATAGATTTAGCGTAAACGCGTTTGTTGGGAAAGAATAACGTTTTCGCCACTGTAAGACGGTGAGGGAGTTGACCAATAAAGTTATAAAGTCTTCTGCATATATAGGTAAAACTAGCGAACCCAGATGACACCGAGTGTGCGGCGTTTCTTATTGGTTTTAAATATGTGCTTGACCTAAAGTATTCACTGTTTATTTTTATAACTTCAACCTTCAGATGTATTGAAACAAATTACTTGTTTATGAAAACAACATCTATAAATGATAAAAAGTCATTCCACCTAGCGCTACGGGAGGATCCAATAAAGAAAAATCAACAAGTCATCCATCAACCTGTAAAAATAGTTGCATGGGAAAAACACTGTTCACATTTCAGGTAAAACACAACATTCTCCGAAAAACCCCATTAGAGCTTGTTATTAGGTCTCTTGATTTAATCAAAATATTTAATATTTTTCTCATAAAATTTACATTAATGCCAGAAAGGACTGCACACGCGCACGAATTACCAGAATAATTAGGTACAAGCTTCCCATCTATTTTCCATTAAATCAAGACGAAGTCAAAATTATCGTAATTTGTTGAACATCAGAAAGTGAACCTTGTAACATTTACGCTCCTTCCAATCTCTACCTAAGTAATTTTTAATAGAGGAGACTGGCCGCCTGCGGTACACGGCTATTAGCCAGAAAACAGCTTTCCTAAAAGCCAGATAAATGGTTATTAGGAAGGCATTTTCACGACAGTGGAGATGGGTTTTTTCAAGTAGAAAACGACTTGATTAGGTCCTTGCATGCTAGCGGAGGATGTGCCTAACAATAATTACTGTACCTTTTCAAACAGTTTTGATTCAGATGAGACGCCGCGTAACGCGGCGTCTCATCAGGATCCAAACTGTTTGACACTCTTACCCTGTTTTGAAAATAAATTTTGAAAAAAAAACTTGTTAAAGAACAGTTGCAGACGACAAAGTGTACAGACGAAAAAAATACCGAGCATGCAAATAGTTAAATCATGATACAGTTAGCCTCGCCTTTCGCGATCGTTACCTTTTAAATAGCAGTCTCCCTAAAGACAGGTGACTGGTGGATGCAGAATAAAAGTATGACAAAGAGCTCCTTTAGAAGGTTTCTTAATTACTTTCATCCTGCATTGGCTTTGCATACTTAGAATGACTACGACATCCTCTTCTTTTGAGTAACCGTTTAACGCGTTTGTGACTGTGTACACTAAAACCTTTAGTTAACGACTATAGAGAAAACAATGTGATGGGAATTGCTTAAGGTATATGTGAGAATATTACAGAACAAAAGTAATTCAGAAAGTTCCTATAGAAACTTTTTGCATATCTGTTTCTGGAATTCAACCGTCTACGAGTAGAGATCATCAGGATCGCTTATTGAACGGTTGCTAGACACAAGTCATATGGTACATTTCTTTGCTTCAAACAATTTCACAATTGGTAAACCGTTTGGGTGCTGATCATGCGCCGCGTTACGCGGCGTCTGATCAACATCCAAACTAATTTACAATATTTTCAATATTTCTTTTGTAAAAATTCCTAAAACTTAAATAAATCTTAGAAATAAATGCAGACGACAATTGTTCAAAGAAGATGACGTCATGGAAGTGAGAGGGTTAACCGCTGTCCAGGAAGAAGAAATAATCCTGTGAATCACAGCCCTAGCGACCTTGGGCAGGGCACGCTAAAATGTTTTTGCACAGGATCATTTAGAATCCCAATTAATCATTTTTTAAATCATCAGAAGTATTTTAGTTCTGGCAATGAACCAAATAGTTCTACCTAACCCTCAAACTTATGCGGAGCCTCTCATGAACGAAATGTTGTGTGTTTCCACATTTAGTTTGTTTGTTTGTTAACGTCCGCTTCTGCCATCTATTGGCTAATTGGAAGCCCAAGAGAAAGGGGGCGGATACAGAAGGCTCGGGGCGCCATCTTCTTCTTCTTCTTTTCGTTCGCTCTACACGGTCACTCCGGTTGCAGAGATGAACTGCGTTGTCCTTCTCAGGTCCTCCACGTCGCCATACAGTTTCTGGTGAAGTGGGGTCTCTGATGGCCATATCGCTGCCCTCTGCTTTTCATGTCTTTTGCACCTCTGCAGAACATGCTCGGGGCGCGATGTCCTACTCTTATTATCCACACAGTTCTCTGGTTCTTTTAGATGCACATGGCATGTAAAGCATTGATACATCGGGCCTCGGTTTATAAAGTCTTGGTTCGGCGGGGGAACGACTCACGACCCCTGGTACTGAAGTCAAGTGTACTACCACTGGACCACGTCCGCCGGTGCTTCCATATTTAGTGCAGAAAGGGTATCTACATGTAATCTGCCCGTTCAAATGAACGCTTAAATTCGATATTACAGTGGGGTAGAAGTCATTCTTTTGCAATAAATGCGCTTACGCTTAAACTATTATTTCCATTGCAAACAGTTTTGAGCAAAATAAAAGACCGGGTACAAAATGTAGCCCGGTGTCTGATAAAGGTCTTAACTGTTTGTCACTTTGATAAAAAAAATCGTCATTAGTTACAAACATAATAACGTCTTCTTTACTGTAAAGATAGGCATAAACATGTAAGCGCTCTCTGCTTCGCTTTCATCCTATATTAAGCATGTTTCCACAACATTGACGTAGTACTACCTTCTTTTGAATGTACTCGAAATGGAGGGCGAATGAGAATAAAAATCAAGGTTGTATCACATTGTGACATCCCCGTCTGAAAGCCGGGGAATCGGAACAAATTTAAATCAATAAATGCCTTTGGATATCAATAATATTATATTCCACACACTTTTCATGACCTTTTGATTCTAAAAGAATGGTGATTTTTCACTTTCGGTAAGAAAGCGAGAAAAGGCGGGAAAGAGAGGATTGGTTATTTATGATTCAGTTTCGTTAGGCAGAATAGTGGACACCGATAGATTATCGATAAACTGTCCTACGCTAGCTTGCGTGCCCGTCAATGTTCGGCTCTTACCGCTCGGTATTTACGGAAACTCCCGACGACTCTTTGAACATATTAATTTTATTTTCAATTTGAAAAAGGACCAAATTAACATTAACTTACAATTCTTAAATTTATATAAAAAGAAAGAACAAATAGTCAAGTATACGAGCCCGTTTGCACAGAATTGATATCGATTTGTATAAATGCACAAGGTCGTGTTATATTATCCGTGTCGAGGCTTATTTTCAGCATTTTACTCTTTGTTTAATGTGATTTAGAGGTGTCTTTTTAAACTTAAAAAAGGACCAAAATCTTATTAAAATATTTTTTCAAAACAAATTCCATCATAAAGGAAAATGTTTAAGCTAACACAGGCCGTTTGCATAGGAACGATATCTGTCCAGAAAAAAAGTTATTACAAGTTATGTAAAAATGCCCTTCTTATTTTAATGCTCGAAAATGAGAGCAAGTGGGCCACCTGCGTGTCCACTATTCTGCGTAACGTTATTTCTACTTAAAATGGTGCTGACTAACAGTGCTGATACTGATTAGACGTCGTGTTGAGCGGTGTCTTATCAGGGTCTACACTGTTTGCCAGTATTTGATTTATTATCTGAAGCAAGTTTATGGTCTCAGCTAGATGGGGAGAGTGTGTTTGGTTTTACGACACTGTGACACTGAAAGGTCATATAGCGCCGATGAATGATGAGATGATATGAGTTCAGCTATATGAAGAATGATTTACTATATAGCTTCCAATAATAGTTCTATCTTTAAAACTAATTAGTATGGCGTACTTCTGAAAAGCTTATACACTTTTCATTGCTTAAATCCCTTCATTGTCGTACAGTACCCCGTGTTAACCTTTTACCTGATAGCCTAATTCTAGTACAGTCGAACTTCGATATCTCGAACTCGCTTAACTCGACTTTCCGATAGTTCGACACATGCACTGCATTGTTTCATGCTCGGTTAAGTCGTACATAACTACATACCCATATTTCAAAGTTGAAACGTGGCTAAGCCACGTTTTAACTTTGAAATACGGGTATGTTCGATTTAACCGAGTTCGAGATAACGAAGTTCGACTGTATTTAATATAGGTGACCACTTAAAGCAGGTTGAAAGTAAAGCAGAATGCGCATTAGGCGCATTCTGCTTTACTTTCAGCCTGCTGTAAGCTTCCATGTGCTAGAATATAGAAAACGTTCCCTATACTATATACTCATGACGGATTAAATTGAAACTATTTTCTTGAGCGGAGGAATAAATCGTATGCGCTAAAAGGCGCATCTATAAGGGAAAGGGTTAAATGGTTATTTGCAAACAGTTTAAATCCTGATCAGACGTCTGGTCTGGATCTAAACTATTTGCCACTCATTTCAATATTAGAATATCAAAATACCAAATCTTTAGATTTGAGAAATAAAAGCAGACGGCAACTGTTTGAAATTGATGACGTCATGGAAGTGAAAGGGTAAAAATACCGCAGAGAAACAAACCAGCAGATAAAACCCTTCCCATAAACCTTCATCTAATAACGGTGAATTACCTATTAGTCCAGAGCAAATTTTAAATTACCAGGCGCGTGCATTGTATGATACACAATTTAACAACATGCCCGTAGATGTTTTTCGGTAGAGCTGCTTCTGTTCTGGTTATCTAAACTCTAATTGGAGTCGAGCTTCCTGGGGGTTGCCAAGATTCCAAGAGGAAGTCATGTGTGACCGTATTATAAACGAAAATTTTCGAGTTAATTGGGCAAATTTGTTTGAAGAGGTACCAAGACGTTCATAAATGGGGTCTTGAGCGGATATGCCGGGGATCGTTGGGTGTGTTTGTTTTGAAACTACAAAGCCGATAGTTAAATTCCATGGCGAACAGAACGGAACAGATTCGAAGAAAAAAGCACAGTCAATTAAATTTTGTGAATCGTACCGGAATTAATTTTACTTTTATCAAGCTGTATAGAGTTCGCACGCGTAACATCTTGATAAAAAGTATGGCAAGAAGAGCCTTTTCGGAACTTAAGATAACGTTATGGGGTAATTAATGCATTCATGAAATGTGTTACTTACTAAAATATGCAATGATTAACCCCGTCACTGTCTTACATGTACCTAGAGTCGATGCTTATTTGCTAACAGCCTGGGTCCTGATCAGACGCCGCGTAATGCGGCGTCTGATCATGATCCAAACTGTTAACAATAATTTCAATTTTCCTAAGTGAGCATACCTTAAACTTAGATACGAACAAATAAAAGCAGAGGATATATTTTTTTAAATTAATGACGTCATGGCAATGAATAGGTTAGACTATTGCAAGGAAGTTAATGATGGTGAGGGAAAGAATTATGACAGGTAAAATATTTAATCAATATTTTTGCAGCACCACGAGAAGAAGTTTTTTTTATTATAATTGCCTACATTATATACTAGGACCACTCTCCAAGATTCAAACGTGCTTTTGAACAAAGAATATAAGCTAATATTGAATACTAAATAACTTCAAAAGGGGTACGAGTAAACGCTCATTCAACGCAATTGCTGACCAGATTATACACTGCTTGCCATTTCCAATAATATGTTTTCAAAAACTCCGATCATTTTGACTGAGATACATGTTAAAGACTAAGATCATGTAAAACTACATTTTGATCCACGTCAGGAGAAAATACTCCCTTTACATTTCATTATACTTGTCTCAATCTCTAAGAATCAAATATGGTCGTAAATTACATAACAATGGTTGTAATGAATGTCAATAAGTGCTGACCAATATCAGCTGCCGATCTTTTAATGCAGCGACTGATCTGGATCTGCACTGTTTGCAACTTTAAAGATCATTTTTTCTCACAATTCCGCCTATTTTAGATTCGACACACAGCTCAATAAAAGGGAAACACTCGCAGGCAATGCGAAAGAAGAGAACAACGAAGGAGATAGTTTATTCCGGAAAACGATGAAATAGTTTTTATGTGAGCAATATTAAACAGCGTTTCTGCTGATCCTGTATTGGTGCAGTAGCGCGTGTAGCGATGTTGCCCGGGGCTGTTGCAGTTTTGCGGCAATGTAGATGGCGGATACGGCGTACCCACTCCATATCAAGAGCATTCCTTTCAAGTTTATTGGAACAACTGCAGATGGAACATCAATACTTGTGTGCATGATGGTTTCATGATAGGGTATTAATTGCGTAAACGTTTTGTAATCAAAACTTCATAAATATAACACGATAAAGGCTTGAGATAATTGCCTTAAATCATCGTGATAGCTGCCATCCTGTCGGCGCCGTTCATCAAAAAACATTGGCCTATAAAACTACGTTGGTTAAAATATATGACAGGCTTAGCAGATCTTTGATTTGTTTTTCATCTTGCAAAGCATGAAAGATATGTTGAATGAGAACAGCTCTAACATATATATAATCGCATGCTTGACAAACCGACACAGCTAATACCGGTATACATGCAGCTTGTTTAAAGTCCATGCATATCAGTAGCATCATCGTCATCATCATCATATTCACCATCATCATAATGATAATAACTGTAATATAATAATGACAACAAAATCAGCATTGTAGTCATAATTACATTGTGGTCATGATTTTATTATGGGTTTAATACATGTACAGTAGAACCTCTCTATTACAACCACTAGAATGTGTCAAAAATTAGTCGTTTAAAACAGGTTACATGTACTGCTTAAAAAGCAACGTGAAAGTGAAACATGAGCTTTCTGTTTCACTTTCACATTGCTTTAAGCTGTCACCTGTCTTTTATACAGACAATTAGCCTTCTTTTTAGTGGTGGTAATAGAGAGGTTCTACTGTATTCATCAAAAACATCACCGTCATCATCGTGGCGGTTGTAATTACAACTATTGTTATTGACATTACATTGACAGCAATATTCTTTAGCAGCATCAGTAGCCCTTAAGGCTGAGTATCCCTCATGAGATCAGACTAAATTTGGAACCCTCCGCAGGGCTGCCATTAGTTAACATAAAAAGTCCTAAGATTTCCAATTTGCATTTTTCAACTTACTTCTTTCTCTCTCTCCCTCTATATCTCTCTATCTGTCTTTCTCTCTTTCTCTTTCACTCACTCTCTCTTTCTCTTTCTCTCTCGTTTACTTATTTATTTTTATTTTTTCTCTATGTCTTTTTTTCCCTTCGTCTCTACCGTGCTCCTCGATATAAGTATATACAGTTTTTGCAACTTAACTTAAAGACAAGCCATTGTTCATGTTTTGTTTGTATAAAATGTAGGTGAAGGGTCAAAACTAATGTTGTCAGAACTTGTGCCCCAACCCCATTTTCATGTAAATTTGGAAAATAAAATATGTTTAAACTGTAAACTGTAACTTACAGTTCATTTTCTGGATTTGTTTATATAGCATATACCATTTATTTTTTATTTTTCAGCAAATGATTTCTTAGTCCAGAATATAGTGTTTGATCGTAGAAAAGGATGGTTGTATGATGACAAAGCATGCCATGAGCTCGGGTCCGTGGTTCGCAACGGTTCGACATTTGATGGGAATGGCCGATTGCTCTACGTTTGACCAACCAAATCTCATTAGGGGTACTCTACCTTAAGGTACTTCGCGGGTGCGCTTATTTTCCATACAAGGTGTCATGAAACTTTTCTTGAAGAATGATAATAGCCAAAGAAACAATGTGTGAAAAATTGAAAATATAGGCAAAATTTATCGTGTGGTTTATCTTTAAGGTCTCTTTTTCTGTCAAAAACCTGGAATTTTGATGATTTTATTTTTCTCAAAAATAAACAAAGCTAATGACTATAAGTCTCGCCCAATAAGTAGCCCACAACATTAATTACAAGAAAAGCTAAAAATATTTAGAATAAAAGTGTTCAGAAAGATGTTATCGGCTATTTAAATTTTGAAAAATGCTAAACAATTGAATTACAAAAAATTGACTCATTCAATGTATATTTTTTTCATTTTATTCAAAAGTATGGCTGATGAAGTAGTTGGTCAGAAAAAATTAGAAAATATTACAGTCAGGATTTGTTGTAATATCAGTTTTTCTTATTGAAATATTGGAAAGAAGTTGAAATACCGTTACCTACCTTAAACTTGAAATTCTGTCATTAAAATGCATTATTTTTTATTCATGGACATGCATACAAGGTTAATTATATTGTTTATACATAATTATGGGCAATATCGATCTTGAAAAGCTTCAATGTGTGGCTTTATAGTTCGATCAAATCTTATACATGTATACCGATTTTATTGACTTGTAAGTCATTAAAATAAAACAGTACATGTAAGTGGACATATAATTTGACCGTATATAACATCACTAATCAACGAAGACTAAACATAACATGTCCCTTGATCACTGCGTAATGGATGGACAAGTCAATAAATAAATCGGACGCTTTATTAAAAAAAAATATTTGGATCGAATGGGAATCGAACCTATGACCTTTCAATTGCTAGTCAATCACTCTACTGACTGCGCTATGAAGAACTACACTAAATCGTATCCAGTATTTCCTTTATATAAACTTTCTGGTATAAGCACGTGCGGTAAAAGTCTATGTCGTCAAGACGCATTTCCGCTCGCCCAGAAGAGTGACTTCCGTATGCGAAGTACCTTAATTAAAGTGTGTAAAACACGGGCTATTTTTACCTTTGGATTAAATGTTGTTGTTTTTGGCAAAAAATTGTTTAAGTCTTACCTGTTGCATTTAAACCTATCTAATATGACCACCAAATCATGTTTTAAATATTATGTTTTTAAAATAGATGACTGCTTAAAACCTGATGAAAGTGAAGCAAAAGGCTACTTTAGAAACCTTCTAGTTTACTCCCACCTTTCTTTAAGCTGTCGACTTCTTTTATGCAATCAAGTTGCCTTCTTTTTAATTGTTCATGACAGAGATGTTTTCCTGTGTATCTAATATACTAACGCAGGGCTGCCATTTCTCCGGATTTTCCCTAAATATTCGGATATTTTTTCTAGTATATGGTAGCTTAAAGTAGGCGGAAAGTAAAGCAGAATGCGCCTTAAGGCGCATTCTGCTTTATTTCCAGCCTGCTTTAAGCAGCCACGTGTCAACAAAACTAGACACAGGTGACGGAGTAAAGTTACGATTCGTAAAATCGCACTTGAAAAATGCAAATTTGGGAAAACTTAGGATTTTTTATGTCAACTTATGGCAGCCCTGCTAACGCAGGAATGACGTACACAACTGAAACAAACATAACTACAGGGTAAACACCTCCACTACGACCACTACAAAGAAAGCTAATAGGTTGCATAAACACAGGTGGCAGCTTTAAGCAAGGTGAAAGTAAAACAGAAATCTCCTACTTGAGCTTTCTGTTTTACGTTCATATTGCTGTCACCTATCTCAAACTCCTAGAGCGGCTTTGCTTTAGGCAGCACCAGCAACAGGAACACCGAGCTTAGATACAACGTTTATACATGTATACAGTAGAGAAAACGTTATTATTTCCCAATAAACGCGTTGACGCTAAAACTCTTATTTCTATTGCAAACAGTTTGGAGCCAGATCAGACGCCGGGTAACCCGGCGTCTGATCAGGCTCCAAACTGT
The DNA here is from genome assembly GCA_922989275.2 of Gari tellinella. Taxonomy (NCBI): domain Eukaryota; kingdom Metazoa; phylum Mollusca; class Bivalvia; order Cardiida; family Psammobiidae; genus Gari; species Gari tellinella. The sequence goes on from OV277866.1 coordinate 58,877,490, forward strand.
TTGCCACCAAGATAAGCATGAAGGATTAGAATTATCCAAAAGTTGCACTTTTCCACGTTTTAGTTTTTGCGTCTGCGATTCGTTTCGTTTAAACGGGAAAGAATAACGTTTCTCCACTGTACATTGGTCCTCGACGATTCAACAAAAATAAACACAAATGCATTGTAACGAAATGTAAGGATATTTGCTTCGGAAATAATGACCATTAGCGTTAGTTCGATTAGCAAACAGTGTTTTTTTTATCTTGATATTCAGTGAACATGCAAAGAGTTAAAACATATTACAGTGAGTCTTATCATTGGATTGCCATCGCTGGCATTCTGTATAATTTAGCATTTTGACTTAAAAAAACATGGCTACCATAGCAGTATCAAATACTTTGTATACTGATCTGATCTGGGTTTAAACATTTTGCGAAAGCCTGATCAGACACCGAGTAGTTAGGTGCTTGGTCTGGATCTATAATGCTTGCAAATGCATATCAAGTGGCTCTTAGCAATGACGGAGTTACAGCACGTGTCACCCGAAGCAAACAGCGCTATCAACAAGTTCTTTTAACGTACAATGATGAGCTTATTAATAAGCGAGACAATTTGACAATGCCCCAAAAACCTAGAGTGCATCCTTTGCCCTGCTCAGACCACATATTTCATATTTTCGGTGCCTATTATTATACCTGGGGTGCGAATGGGGACATTTAAACGGTGATTTATCTTACTTATATGGAAATTAGACACTAATACGCTCCGGACCCACTCTTAATGGGGTGCGCCTGCCGTGAAATTTCTTTTAGTATTTATGCATTAATATGAAAATTGACAATTTGTTAAAAATTTCACTCTATAAACAAGGTCTACTGAGTTCTACTTAAAGGCAGGGAACCGTGAAAACGATAAAATTGTTTACTAGCTTTGTGGCGGAATAATATAGAGGGGAGAAGTTAATAAAAATTCAAATGCTCCACATACAGTGGCCGACTGAGATAGTATTCTTTGGTTAATTTGTTACCGATAGAGATCACGTGTCAACTCTGGGTCATGTGATACATTATATATCACGGCGGCTATCATCTCGTCTATCGATATTTGATGGATAAAAGTTAACAAAATAGCACATTAAATGTATTAACCCTTGTCGTACCAATTCTCAAATTGTCTGGGTCTTACAAACAGCTTGGATCCTGATCAGACGCCGAGTAACTCGGCGTCTGATCAGGACCCTAGCTGTTTGTCACTCAAATTGCTGTATATTATGCGTAAAAGACATAGAACTTAGGTGGTAGAAATTACAGGCGATATTTTTGGCAGACGGTATTATAGCGTGGTAATGGTTAAAATGATAATGACAATGGCTTCCATGATAAAGCATGCAGTTTTCGGAACATTCAACAGGGGGCGATGCAGCCGTTAACCCTTATCATGCTTTATCATCGTCTGAATAAAAAGCGTCATCTGTGTCTTTATATATATATACATATATTATTTTATATTTAACGCCTCTAAATGCCACGGCACATCAGTACGGTTTGCAAGCGGTTTAAAACTCTGATCAGACGCTGAGTAACACGGTATCTGATCTTGATTGAAAATATTTGATAACGCTAGTAGATATGTGCATGTTTTAAAAGCATGATGATGGGTTTCTTTTTACTCTGCCAAAATACGTCAGGCAAAAAAAAAACTGTAGGTCGGAAAATTCTAAAAAATAATTCGGAACAATTTTAACAAAAGTTTACTCAATTAATCGATTTTACGTAGACATGCAATAAGGATAATCGATGATTGTGTATGGTAATTTCAAGATGATCGGTTGTAAAAAAAATTCAGTGCCGTGGTCGCATCAGGTCGACATTGCAAACAGTTTGGATCCAGATCAGAGACCGCATAACGCGGCGTCTTATCAGGATCAAAACTGTTTGACACTCTTATCGATATTTCTTAAGGCATTCAGCCTAAGATCTAACTTTGAAACGTTCTTGCATCAATACTTAAGCAGACGACAATAAAGCGACGAAGGGGTAAAAATCTCCCGAATAATGTGGCACCGAAAGGGTTAAAGGAGAAACTCATTCAAGTAGGTTTTAACTAACCCTTCCATTGACTGACCCTGAGTACATTGTACAGTGGAGAATCTGTTATTCTTTCCCGTTTAAACGCAAACGTACGCAAACGCAAAGCACTAAAACGTAGAAAAGAACAACTTTTGGACAATTCTGATAATTCATGTTTATCTTGGTGGCAAACAGTTTGGAGCCTGATCAGACGCCGGGTTACCCGGCGTCTGATCTGGCTCCAAACTGTTTGCACTGCAAATAATAGTTTTAGCGTAAACGCGTTTATTGGGAAAGAATAACACATTCTCCACTGTACGATGGTTATTTGAAAACAGTTTGTTTTAAGCTATCATCTGCTAGAATGTAGAACATCTTTCTTAAGATACATACATGTATCCATGACTGTATAAATTGGAACTACTTTCTCTAAGTATCGGAATGGATTAATGCCTGAAAGACGTGTTCTTGAGAAATTGGTTAAGGTTTTCCGGTGTTTAAGGAAGCCGGTTGCTTTCAAAGAGGCAACTCATGTAGGAGCGTTTTGTTTGCAGGGCTACAGTGGAGAATCTGTTATTCTTTCCCGTTTGAACGCAAACGTACGCAAACGCATTGCACTAAAACATAGAAAAGGACAACTTTTTGACAATTTTGACTATTCATGTTGATCTAAGTGGCAAACAGTTTGGAGCCTGATCAGACGCCGGGTAACCCGGCGTCTGATCTGGCTTCAAACTGTTTGCAATGGAAAAAATAGTTTTAGCGTAAACACGTTTATGGGGAAAGAATAACGTTTTCTCCACTGTACCATAAGTTGATAATAAAAATCCTACGATTTCCAAATTTTCAAGCGCGAATTTCGGAATCGTACAATTAACAATTTCGCTGCCAAACTCTATAACACTTACATAATTATTGATCCATTAAGAACAAGTTTGATACTCCATTAAGAAGCTTCTGATTTTAGATCCAAACTGTTTTTTTTTTAATGTTTTCCAAGTTCAGCACTCTTCGCGTTAGCAAAAGTGGAAATGTGTCGAAATTCCAAAGGATAAATTTTAATATATAATGCCTATTTGAAAATGTTTATGTAAAGTATGCATTCTACTGAAGTATTAATACATGTATATGAACATGTTATATCAATAGATATGTAATTATTTTATGTATCTCACCTTGTTTGTGTTAGTATATACATGTACAATGTACTATAACTTGTATGTAAGTATGTTTATACATTACGCTCAATATTAAATCTTTGTTATAGTTTGTGTATGTAGATAATATATTGTAATAGACTATAAATCAGTACACACTTTATAGTATTTTATTAATATACATACAATGTATTATTATGTTCTTATCCTTTTTTAATATCTCTCAATAAAACGTATATACTTTCCACTGCGTTTAAGTGGAATTGAAAATGCTTGATTAAATTGGATATACAATGTAATTATGTAGTATGACGGAAAATTTCTTTACTGATAATTAGTGTATTTCGTTACAGTGAAGACCCTTTTATTATTTCCCCGTCTAATTGAAGCACAGCCAAATGCCAAACAAAAAACAAGAGGTCCATGCGGGCCTAAATATCGCTCACCTGGAAACACCAACACAAGGGTCACATGACCCCTGGGGTGAGATCATTTTTACCCCACAGACATAATTTCCAAAATCTTGCTGATGGAACTTGAAAATTAAGTGTTTTGTCAAATATTTTGTACATGGTTGGTTTCAGACAGGAATACTTTTCATTGAAAAAAATCAATTTTTAGCTAATGTGACTCAGACATGCAACAGACCCGAACCATTTCAGCAATATTGGTAAAAAAACACATCAAAAAGTGTCACTATGCTAAATATCAAAGCTCTGGCCATAATAGTTTCAGAGAAGAAGATTTCACTATATAACTCTATGCAAAACTGCAACCCCTAGGGCCTTGGCAGTTTTGACCCTAGGGACATAATTTGAACAACATTGAAAGAGGACCTAAAGATTATGCTTTGTGCCAAATATCTAAGCTCAGGGATTTGTGGTTTCAGGCCAGAATTTTTTTTAGTTTTCATTGAAAAAATCTATTTTTAGCCCCTGTGACCTAGATATGCAACGGACCGAAACCATATATTCAATATTGGTTAAGGGCTTCAAGAAATGTCACCATGCCAAATGTCAAAGCTCTGGCCATATTAGTTTCAGAGAAATACATGTTTGAAGATTTCACTAAATAACTCTATGTAAAATTACGGCATAGTTTTCCTTAATGTAACATTAAGCATGCTCGTCTCGTTGCTATATGGCCATTTTATTTGTCGCGTTGCTGTAAAACCCAACGCAATCTATCAACTTGTTTTTAGTGTTACACAAAATATGTTTACTAATAAACTAGCATTGACTGATTTTAAGAAAATTCCAATGTTACTTTCATCATGGGAAACACTGTTTATGGATGGTATTTTAATATATATCTATCAAATGTTACACATAAGAAAAATAATGCAAACCCCAATATGTGATGTATCATCAGGGTTTACACTATTTCTCTTTTTGCAGTTTTCTAGAGGCTAAACACAATTGGGTCAACAACTTTGGCTACTTGATTTAATAAATTACAGAGTGTTCTCATTGTATACACTGTTTTCAGGGGCATATTATAGTGTACACACAAGACTATTAAAAAAAGAAACATTGGATTGCTTGATTTATTTTGCTCAGTATATTCTTATCTACCCCTATCATATTTCCGCCTGTAATTAGCATCTTGTGGATTTTAGACCTCTTTTATCGGTCTGGAATATGCCATCATAAATAGTCCCTAATAAATTACATATCTAAAGATTCAGCGATAACAGAAGATTTAGTTTATATCTCTCTGTAAGTTTTACGACATTCAAATGCGCCATCAAAAATCTACCGCAAGGCTATCTATACAGTGGAGAAAACGCTATTCTTTCCCAATAAACGCGTTTATGCTAAAACTATTATTCCCATTGTAAACAGTTTGGAGCCAGATCAGACGCCGGGTAACCCGGCGTCTGATCAGGCTCCAAACTGTTTACAACTCAGATTAAAATAAAGTGTTAGAAATTTCTAAAAACTAACATTTTCTACATTTTAGTGATGTGCGTTTGCGTTTCGTTTGCGTTTAAACTGGAAAAATAACGTTTTCTCCACTGTATCTATATGCCTATGGTAAGACGAAAATAGTCATCTGCTGTGGGGAAAACGATGAAGAAGGCGTTATTATTTCCCGTTTAAACGCAGACGAAACGCAAAACGCAGTGTACTTAAATGAAGAAAATGACAATATTTTGAATGTGTTTAACCATCGATTTTTATATGAGTGGCAACAGTTTAGATCCTGATCAGATGCCGGGTTACCCGGCGTTTGATCTGGCTCAAAACCATTTGCAAAGGAAATAATAGATTCAGCGTAAACGCGTTAATTGGCAAAGAATAACAAACTCTTAACTTTATGCACCTACAATAAAAATGAAATATCATATGAAATATAATCACTCCGCTCCTATGAAAACGTTAAGAAATTTCATGTGAATAGCTCTCCTCCGCCTTTCTTGATTTGTGTAGAAGCTTGAACAGTTCTAACTCTGGTCATAAACTTAATGGTTTGAAACAAATACAGAAATGGGTGGGGTAATACATTTTTATTAATTCCCAATAAATGTGTTGTGATACATCAGTGGTGTTTATTTTAAGCTGTCCTGAGTCCCAGCAGATGCTTTCATTTAATACCTCTGTATCTGATCAGTTTCTGATCTGTTTGCAACTCACACTTTTAATAAATACGTCTGCAACATACATGTACTATCATTTTCATTTTATCCTCGCATTGCGTTTGCGTTTTAAAGAGGAAAACATTTAGTTTTAAGCGGTTAGATTAATGAATGACGTAAGAGAGATTGTGTACCTTAACCCGTGCTTAGATATTGCAATGAACTCTCCCTATGTGCTTGCTGAAAGATTTCATTATAATTACAGTGGATAAAACGTTATTCGTTCCCGTTTAATCGCAAACGAAACGCAAACGTATCGTAATTGAGTACGTACAAGAAGACAACTTTTCGACAATGCTGACCATTCATAATTTTATATCATATTGCGCGGCTCTGCGCGTGATTAACAGCATTATTTAATTTTGGTAACACATAGAAATTTATTACACTCTAGGACCGAATAATATTCATACGCGCTGTCAAAACAAAAAAAATGGCGGACTCTGACCTAGCTGGCAACGATCGAGTGCCAATAGACGGAAGGGGACTAGAAACAATAAAATCAACGGTATTCACTATTCAGAATGTTCGGTGCATTTTATACGGTACGGATCATACGGTACAATTGACCACGAGTATCTGCAGTTTACCGAGAGTCAAATCAAAACCAGTAAGTCAGGCGAAGCCCCAAGGGACGCAACGTTCGAACTGTTGCGTCTAAAGTTTGTTCATATCATAGAAGTCCTGATCGTGTCCTGTTAGTATCATAATCTACAAGATTTTAAACCATTTATGCAGAAAGATTACCTAACGGCTACTCTGGTCCCAGCCATCCTTTCACGATTCAAAGCTGAATGACAACAACCCAGTCCAAACAAATAATGCAGTCGACATCTCGTTTATATTACATGTATCTAAACCCATCACAGCTCAAATAGATTTCGAAAATTTTATATTCCAACACAGTTCGTAGCGAATATTCTCCTATTCATGCACAATGCCACCGTCAGTACAGAATCAAATGTTGAAATAAAAATACGGCGCGGACATGACACAGTAGAATGACGTCACCAGAATGTGTTTCCTTTTTATGGGAAATATTTGTGACGTTTGATGTGACGTTCTTAACTGTAACTTAAATTGTTTTTCGACGTGATTTTATAATCACCTTTCACAGTTTACTTAATTATCAGAAAGATTCTAAATCTAAATCTAAATCGAATAATGGCTTATATAGTGACAATAAGTCAATAAAACATCGAGATATTTGGAACTTCTTTTTCCCAGGCACTTAGAAAACCTCATTTCGCCTTCCATTGATAGTTTCTATATAAGGAACACCTTACTACAACCTACCTTACTCCTGAGAAATTGGCTATAAATGTGAGTGTGTGTTGGATATGATATAAATAGGATCTTATATTCGTGTTCATATTTATTTGATTTATTAAATTCGTCTTTTTGAAACGATAAAAAACTCGCTTAAGCTCGTTTTTTATCGTTCAAAAAGACTCATTTAATAAATCAAATAAATATCAACACTCATTTAAGATCCTCTATATCTGAGTGGCAAACAGTTTGGAGCCTGATCAGACGCCGGGTAACCCTGCGTCTGATCTGGCTCCAAACTGTTCGCAAAGGAAATAATATTTTTTTGCGTAAACGCGTTTATTGGGAAAGAATAACGTATTCTCCACTGATATATAGATATACAAATATAACCTAAAGACTCTACAGTATTTGTACATATAGCATGTCATTTCATAAAAAAGCAAACAGTGATGATCATAACGAGACGCCACAAATTGATATGCATTAATGGGTTACCAACATCAGGGGGCGCCGTCATAGCTTCCCAGAACATACTTCCAGTCTTACCATATTTTACTCTGTAATGAAAAGTTTCAATCAAGCTATAATGCTCATAGTTTCTATGGGACCATTTTGAATTATGTTTTTTATTCATTAGCGTGTCGCCGTAGTTTATGATTGTGTGTGCATATTAAAGTTCATGCTCACTTTATTACGGAATCCTGTTAGGGCAAACACTTTTTCTGATTTTCGATTTTAGTAAAACACCGAAAAAGATGCAAGAATGCAAGGGTGCAATCTCCTTTTTCAGTACTGTTTTTCATCAAATCCTATAACATTATATTGTAAAAAACGTCAAAAAAGATGCAATAATGTACCCTTTTTTTCTTTTTCATTTTTACAATAGAATACTATATATAGCATTTGATGGCAGAAGGTACCGAAAAAAGATGCGAGATTTCACTCTTGCATTCTCGCATCTTTTTTCGGCGTTTTACAAAAATCGAAACTCAGAAACATTGTTGGCCCCAACAGGAGTCCGTTCTTTATACAGTTACAGTAGCTTTCTAAAAGAACAATTCTGTAGAATGACTAGCACAGTGGAGAAGATGTTATTCTATCCAAATACACGTTTATACTTATGTATATCGCAAATATCTTGGAGCCAGATCAAACACGACCTGTTTGCTATTCAGAATAAAAGTACAGTAGAACCTCTCTATTACGACCACTAATATTAGTCTTTAACTCTTTCCCTTATAGAAGCGACTTTTAGCGCATTCATTTTATTCATCCGCCAAAGAAAATAGTTCCATTTTATACTGTAATGAATATGTACCATAATAAATATTTTCTATATCCTAGCAGATAGTAACTTAAAGCAGGCTGAAAATAAAGCAGAATGCGCCCTAGGGCGCATTCTGCTTTATTTTCAACATGCTTTAAGTGATCACCTGTCTTTAATGTTATAAACATGTTTATTGGGTAAAGGGTTCAGACAGTCGACTGCATAAAGCAATGTGAAAGTGAAACAGAAAGCTCCTGTAGGAGCTTTATGTTTCACTTTGACATTGCTTTAAGCTGTCACCTGTCCTTCATACGGACAATTAGCCTTCATTTCAGTAGCCGTAATAGAGAGGTTCTACAGTACTATTCAACATTAGTATTTTCAACATTTCAATGTATTGTGTTTAAGTTTCGTTTTAACGGGTAAATGAATGTCTTCTCCACCGTACATTCAATAACAGTCAATATATAGTATAGTCTATGTACTATAAGGCCATCGGCCTTTGACATACCATTTTAATCGAGAACATAAGTTTTTTTTATGAATATGTACCTTGATCTAGCCGCTGAGTTCAATAACAACTCACAAGATAATTACAATGTACACTTTCCAACATTGTTTTAGGTATATCTGTACTAACCTATGGGTTGTGACTTATCATTAGAATCGTCTCTAAGGGACCATTCTTATGAGTGGTGACACTATATGATGTGTGCATACATTAAGAATTTAGCTAAATATAATATAAAGTAAAACCAGGGGTAACCTGCCACTACATGAAGATGCATGGTTATATTAAAAGACAGGTGATAGCCTAATGCATGTTCCCGTTCTCAAGTATCTGATTGGTCAGATTTGAGCCTAGGCTCAAATCTGACCAATCAAATGCTTGAGAACGCACTCAGACTCAACTCAAACGCTTTATAAGCGCTCGGCCAATACATCGTAATAGTAGTGGTCGCTTTACAGAGGTTTTAGTGAACACCCCTTATCCGGAGCCCTTAACCTCAGTATCCAGCTACAGGTCACTCAGTTCAGTATGGGTGTTCCAGAACACGATGTCAGTTTGGGTGGCTAAAACAATACATGATCGGCTAAAGTCTACTTTATGTTTGGAATAATTTTCTAGCACTGAAACACGGGGATGTCTCTAAGCCTCTGTAGATATCATTTACCCGTTTATTACCCCGAGAATCATAAAATATGATTATATTTTTCAGTAAAGAAATTGCTTATGTCATGGTGGATAGGTCCCACGCTGTACCCGCACGGTTTTCGATCAAGATACTGGTTTATGTGGTTTTGTTTTTAAGGTATCTCCTCACTAAGAAAACGTATTTCTGTTTAAACGACAGCACACAAAGGCATCGCTATAAAATGTAGAAAATGTCTAGTTTTCGACAATTCTGACTAGGCATGTTAGTATAAATGGCAAACAGCTTGGAGCCAGATCAGACGCCGGGTTACCCTGCCTCTGAACTTACTCCAAACTTTCTGCAATGGAAACAGTAGTTTTATCGTAAACGCATTTATAAGAAAAAAACATAGTACGTCTTCTTTACCGTGCCGGTTAGTGTGGTTTTTGGTTTTAATTCATCCTCTCAATGCCACGATACCACCAGTTTAAAAAACTCTCTATACTTATAATTCTCAAATTAAGATGTTTAATATACAGTTTCAGAGGATCAAACATTCTACATCCAGAGCAGATGCCGAGTTATCTGATCTGGTTACAATCACTTTACAATGTCATTACCGTTGTCCAATGATTCTACAAATTAAGCTGTAAAATGAATCTTCGCAATAGGAAAACTAGACAACCGATAGTTGATATTTCGAACTCACTGTCGAATCAACCCTTTTACCACAATATGCGACAGAAGTAGACTTTGAAAACAGTTTGGTTTCTGGTTTGACGCAGTACTACGTAATGTCTGATCAAGAGACAACATGTCTGAGACTAGTATCAATATTTTTCAGTGGACTTGCTTTAAATTTTACCTTGAACTGAAGCAAGGTGACAGTGAAACAGAAAGCTCCTTAAGGAGCCTTCTGTTTCACTGGCACCTTGCTTTAAGCTTTCACCTGTCTATTAAACAATCAATTAGTATTCGTTTTAGTGGTCGTAATAGCGAGGTTTTACTGTATAAGATACTTTTTTAAACTTTGAATACCCTTAAGTTTGACCTCTTCACTGTCATGACGGCATAAATATTGAACATTTTTCGTCTTCTGTTCTTTCTCACATTTGAAGTTTAAATATTTTGAATTCAGAAATATTGAAAATGTCAAACGCGGTGTCTGTACGGGTTCCAAACTGTTGGCAAAAAAGCAATCAGTTAAGGTACTGATTGGGCTAATATGAGGACGTGTGAGTTAACGAAAGCTGACTGTAGCAATACAGAAACAGTGAAGAAAAGGTTATTATCTACCAAAAAACGCGTTTCCACTATAACTATTATTGCCAATGCAAACAGTTTGGAGCTAGCTCCAAACTGTTGCCACTCAGATTAAAATAATAGTCAGAATTGTACAAAATGTTTCATTTCTACCATTTAAATGCAATGCGTTTTTATTTCGTGTGCGTTTAAATGGGGAAGAATAACATTTTCGCCAGTGTACAGTGGATAATACGTCATTCTTTCCCGTTTAAACGCAAACGTACGCAAACGCAAAACACTAAAACGTAGAAAAAAACAACTTTTGGACAATTCTGATAATTCTTGTTTATCTTGGTGGCAAACAGTTTGAAGCCTGATCAGACGCCGGGTTACCCGGCGTCTGATCTGGCTCCAAACTGTTTGCACTGCAAATAATAGTTTTAGCGTAAACGCGTTTATTGGGAAAGAATAACAGATTCTCCACTGTACATTGGAGAATACGTTATTCTTTCCCGTTTAAACGCAAACGAAACGCAAACGCTTTGCCATAAAATGGAGAAAATGACAACATTTTGACAACTCTGAATATTGATTTTAACTTGGATGGCAAACAGTTACCCGGCGTCTGATCTGCTCCAAACTGTTTGCATAGGAAATAATAGATTTAGCGTAAAGGCGTTTTTTTTTTTTTAAAGAATAACGTTTTCTCCACTGTATGTTCGACTTTCTGTAAGCGTACTTGTGTAACAGATACTCGGTATTATTTCAAGATTCTTTTTGAAGTTGATATACGCGGTGGGACTTTTATCCTTGCATTTAATCCGACTTTACTCCATAACTATTTTATAGACGTCAATGAAATTCAACCCGAACACATTCTTTATTTAAGAACCTAGGCCACTTATATCTGGCTATTTCCGTTGTGTATTACAGTGTTTCCTCACTATAACGGCCCTCCCAACAACGACTCCCTCCTTACAGCGACCCTCGAGCAGTTCCAATGCTTTTACTGCTGCAATATCGTCTGCTTAATACTGTCGTCTGCTGTTCTTTTTCTTCTCAAATGTACATGTAAGTGGCCATTTTTATAGAATTGAATAGAATAAATATGATGACAACATACATCGGCTTCTGATCCGGATTCAAGCTGTTTGCAAATGTAAGCCAAGTCTGAATTTTCCCTCTCTGTAACGACTCCCTCCGAACAACAAACACAATCCGTGTCTCCCATGGGGTGTCGTTGTATATAGGGAGCGCTGTAATACCCTTCACTGCCGTATACTTTGATTTATTAGTGTGTGTTTCATATGTCGACAAAACGATGTGTTAATGTATAAGTATGGAATAAAATATATTCTGTTCTGTACTGTTCTACTCAAAATGTCGCCTCATTTAAGCTGTTGTATGTCGAGAGCCACACAGTTTCCAGCATGATCAGATGGCGTATTACAGGGTGTTTGTTCTGGATCCATATTGTTTGGAAGTGGCAATATAACTGGGTTTTACATAGGGTAGGGGTGCTATAGGAAGATGATTTATGAAATGTCCAATTCTCTTTAATATTTATGTTGAGCAGTGTATGTGCGTCTTATCTTAGCCTACACTGTAAGGAAATTTAGGGAAATAGAGTTCATAAGCTGAAAGTTACTAGATTTGATGTAGGGATTACCGTATGGAGGATTGGTGAGGACATAGCCAGCCCGTCTCGTAAGATTCACTACGCGTGTAACTAATGATATCATTCACCAAAATGAACGCCTATTTGCATAAGAAACAGATATACACTTTTCTGGTGGTAAACATTATTCATGCTTAATTGAGAACGCTCCTCCAGGGGAGATAATTTGAAAACACCAGGTGACAACATCCGGGCGACTCTCCAGCCGAGATTTTGCGAGATTTCTTCGAGATCAAACGAAGTTTTTCTCCTGAGGGCGGGCTATAAACGGCTTTATCTGCTGTGACTGTAAAGTTAAGTGGTTTACCTGTGGGTGTTGCAAATTTCGAATAATTCGTTCTTTATTATACAATTAAATAGACACTCACCCTTGTCTGTTTCCCCTAGGCCTTGTAGATGTCTGTCTTTGCTTTATCTCTTCATTAACCAAATACAGTTGTCAAAACAATACACCAGTACACGGCAGATGACTGAAGTGTTAAGCAACCCTTTACTGTTTAAAACCTTTACCCAATAACCCATTTCTAGTCTATAAGACGGATTACCGTTTAAAGTACATGTAGATTGAAAGTAAAGCAGAACGTTCCGTAAGGAGCATTCTGCCTTATTTTCAACCTGATTTAAACTACAATTAGGAAATATGCTGACAATGGCTTCTATGTTCAATGGTCAAGGCTTTGAGGGTACTACTTTCCCTAGAGTAGAAACGATTAAAGGCGTAAAACGGCATGTTAATTGAAGTAATTGGTTGAATGCTTTGATAGTCGGTTCATTCGTAACAGCTTATGAATATGGTGAAGTTCCTCCGAAACTAAATGCAATTGACAAATATAGAAAATGTTGTGTTTTGTTTTAATATTCAAAACTTTTTCTAATCTGATGGACAAGCAGTTCTGTTTCAAAACTGTTAGCAATATATGTCGTTATTCGGTGTGAGTTTTGAAGACAGTTAATCTCTTACAGCAGGTTGAAAGTAAAGCAGGATGTGCCTTCAGGCAAATAATTATCTGCTAGATAATATACAATATTTCTTTTGATACAGATCCATAACTGTATAGATTGGATCTATTTTCCTCTGAAGAGGAATAAATTAAAGGTACCAAATGCATAACGTTGAAGGTATTGGTTAAATATAAACGGGTATGGAAAGAAAAATTTACAATGTTACTCAACTTGGGCTAAACAAAGGTTCCCAATGCAGTTTATATCTATATGTCTCCCCATATATAACTAATTTATGACAGTTTTATACTTTGTTAATATCCCTGATGTATAATCTAAATTCAAAAACCGTGAAATTTCATTTGACTCCAAATCTTAAGATACTACCCGTATACTCGTTACTTCTGGCCATATTTTATTACGTTGCCATGAAATCGTTGCACTGTTAACTTAAAAAATTTCGATGGTGGCAGTTTTACGCCATAAAATACACTTTATTAACCCTTCGTCAATCAAGTCTAATCTTACTTATATTTACAATCAGTTTGGATCCTGACCAGACGCCGCGTCACGCGGCGTCTGATCAGGATCCAATCTGATTGACTGACGTTATTCCAAGACTCTACTGTGTGCATTTAAAATTTATATTAATCCATGTATTGCAGACGATAGTTAAAAAGCATGCGCTATTATGACAGACGAAAGTTTAATCGTCTGCTCCATTATGTATTCATGCTTTAGATTGTATCGGTCACCGTTTTGCTATGCTTGTGTTGCTTTAATTGTTCGTTATTCTATAAGTTACCTGAATTGAGGCTAGCCTGGTTATCGCTCATCATATCCCCTGTCTACCGTTTAACATTTTTTCTCATGATTAATTTTCTAACGAGTCAAAAACCGATGCTCGCCTTATGCTTGTGATATGCGTACTATCAGTAAAATAATTTTACGAGCATCGTGATATGCGTACAGTTTAACCTCGATGGGTTGAAATGTTTAAATCGAACTTACCTGTATTATTTCTTTTATATTTCGACACCTTGAGTTCGATTAAAACGAAAATATCGTAGCTTGGCCAAGTTTTGAATATTTTTTTAAAACTAAATAGATCTATCTTTGCCACACAGCATTTGTATTCGCATCGTTATCTACACGGTTTGCCTCAGAAGACTAAATTGTCACTGACGCTGAATGTTATTTTCAGTGTGAATACTGATAATACGACGACTAAAATTATAACGACCTAATTGGGTCTACACTATTGGGAATGCCCAATTCCAGTTTTTACTCAACTGTCGCTTTGTTGCCGAGTTAGATTGATATTGTGTTAATATGCAGTATATGAGCTAGTTATATTGATACATGTACAACGGTTTGCTGGTCATACTATTGGGAAGAAAGTGTTAATGTCTGATAAAAACGCTCACAACATTAATGAGCCAGGATACATTACTGAGGGAAATGCTCGAATTGACCATGGTGGAATTTACAATTTCAAATATTATGGAAATACCAGTTCTGACCTCACATTTGAAGATAAGAATAGCTGATGTATCTTAAATGAGGTAAAATTGTGAAAAAGTGAATTTCAGCAATGTTACAATGTAAAGGTCATGGCCTCTCCACACTTATTTCTAGACTATGGTAAAGGGGAGGGACTAAAAATCGGGGTGCTAGCTCTGAATGCTGAATTTGAGCAGGTAAACATAGATTTTGTTTTGCAAAACCAGGTTTACTGGTTACTTTGGAATATTTTAGTGTCCTCCTATTTTTCTTGTGGTTGTAGTATTAGAAAAGCATGCCATTTATATCCTATCAAGTTGCATAAGGAATCTGCTTAATCGTTGGTTAGGCCAAATTGACTCACCTTTTCAGCTGTTTTCGCAACAATAGTCACACTTGTCAATACACTGTCGTTTTTCTTTATATTTTGTTCAATGCGTTTGGGTACAGACAGCGTTTCAACAGTAAAGAATAACATCCCCACTGTACAGTGGAGAATCTGTTATTCTTTCCCAATAAACGCGTTTACGCTAAAACTATTATTTGCAGTGCAAACAGTTTGGAGCCAGATCAGACGCCGGGTAACCCGGCGTCTGATCAGGCTTCAAACTGTTTGCCACCAAGATAAACAAGAATTATCAGAATTGTCCAAAAGTTGTTCTTTTCTACGTTTTAGTGCTTTGCGTTTGCGTACGTTTGCGTTTAAACGGGAAAGAATAACAGATTCTCCACTGTATGCGTTTGTTGAGACTGAGGAACATAGGTTTTCCCTACCTACAGTTGAGAAAACGTTATTCTTTCCCGTTTTAACGAAACGAAACGCAAACGCAAAACACTAAAACGTAGAAAAGTGCAACTTTTGGACAATTCTGATAATTCATGTTTATCTTGGTGGCAAAAAGTTTGGAGCTTGATCAGACGCCGGGTTACCCGGCGTCTGATCTGGCTCCAAACTGTTTGCTATATAAATAATAGTTTTAGCGTAAACGCGTTTATTGGGAAAGAATAACGTTTTCTCCACTATATCGTTTGGAATCTGAATGGATAGTATTTGCCTGTAACTATACAGCACCCGGTATGCTAAAACAATGATTTGCCGTCATAATCAAGGAAAAGCAGCAATGAACAGAAATGAGGCAAAACCACATCCTGGCAATTGTGGTCTTAATTGGATTTGTTACCTGTTTTAGAATCGAACCATGACTTCTGCTAGTTTACATGCAGCACACGAACACTAATTTAACAGGCGACATGTATTAAGGTGTCTGAAGAAGAAAACACTAAATTACAGTATTACAGTGGAGAAGACGTTATTCTTTCCAAATAAATGCGTTTACGCTAAAACTTTTATTTCCTTTGCAAACAGTTTAGAGCCAGATCAGACGCAGAGTAACCCGGTGTCTGATCAGGCTTCAAACTGTTTGCTACTCAGATTAAAGTAAATAGTAAGAAGTGTAAAAATGTTGTCATTTTCTACGTTTTCTTGCACTCTGTTTACGTTTCGATAACGTTTAAACGGGGAAAAATAACGTTTTCTCCACTAATAGCGTACATGTACCAACACGCGCGGCTAGGATTATCCTAATACATGTAACATGTACATGTATCATACTTAGCATGAATAAACGTGTGCAATCAGAGTGAATCCAAATCAAACGCAGGGCTGCCATAAGTTGACAGGAAAAATCCTAAGATTTCCAAATTTGCATTTTTCAAGTGTGATTTTACGAATCGTACCTTTACCCCGTAGCCTTTTTCTTGTTTTGTTGACATGCGACTGCTTAAAGCAGGCTGTAAGTAAAGCAGAATGCGCCTTAGGGCACATTCTGCTTTACTTTCAGCCTGCTTTAAGCTACCATGAACTGGGAAAAAATCCGGAGAAATGGCAGCCCTGCAAACGCAGAGTAACATAAACTGTTTGATTCTGTAATAAATGATCCTTTTCACTAAATGCATTTGGTTTAAAGTGACAATTCTAAACAGATTTCCTGACACACAGTGAAGAAAACTTGCTGTCCGTTTAAACAAAAGTGAAACGCAAACGCGTTAAACAAATGAATAAAATGACAACTTTTTTGACAATTCTGATCATTCACTTTAATCTTATTGGCAAACGGTTTGGAGTCTGATAAGACCTGGCTACAAACTGTTTGCAATGGAAATAAAAGATTAAGCGCGTAAAGGCGTTCCTTGGGAAAGAATAACATTTTCTTCAGCTATACGTCTGAAAAGGACATTTGCAAAAAATCTAGACGAAGATGAGATACCGCAAATATCGTCAATGTTTACTGAACTAAAAGTGTTCAAATACAAACATACAGTGGAGAATCTGTTATTCTTTCCCAATAATTGCGTTTACGCTAAAACTATTATTTGCAGTGCAAACAGTTTGGAGCCAGACCAGACGCCGGGTAACCCGGCGTCTGATCAGGCTCCAAACTGTTTGCCACCAAGATAAACAAGAATTATCAGAATTGTCCAAAAGTTGTTCTTTTCTACGTTTTAGTGATTTGCGTTTGCGTACGTTTGCGTTTAAACGGGAAAGAATAACAGATTCTCCACTGTACATGTATATTGACGACTGGTACATTGATGGCGTTGAATGCAGAGTCAGTATTAAAATATTAAATAAATGTTCTCGTAAACAATCCTATTTAAAGAGGCTGGACACCAAATTTGGCCTAAAGTCCTTTTTTAAATGAATGTTTGGCCCCTATATAAACACATGTATATCGGTTAAGGAAAATAAATAATGTAAAAGAAATACATTTCAATGAAAGAATTTAGCTCGGTCAGAATTCGAAACCGTGCGGAGAAGGCAAAACAAGATATGCCTAATAAAAAAGGCAACGCTTTAACACAAGACTATTCTAATATTAAACATTTAACATTATTTGACACATGTTAACATTAGGATCTATAGCATTTGAATTCTATGTTGTGAAGTTAAAACGAATATATGCTCCGCCTAAGGACGGGCTACACGTTTAAAACGTTAAAAATCTATAAGATTCGGTACTTTTTCTTTAGGATATTCAAGTGAGACCGGGCATATTTTGTCAATGCAATATGTACGACTTTGTCACACATTTGCTTTAATTTGAGTATTTTTGTCTTTTATTGCAAAAATACCCATTGTGGTTTTCAGTCTCTTTTAAAAAATACCTACTCGTTTCAATTGCTAGAGGAAGGTTACAGCTACGGAACTTGGCTAAATTTCCGTTGGATTTTTCTCATATTAGAGTTGACATAATGCTCAGTCTGTAATGCATCTTTGTATAATCTATAATTGTATATTATGTTCTTAGTTTATTTCCATTATTTTCATTTCCGTTGATATTTAATCGTGTCATCCATTCACTATGTTCTTTTAATGTCAGTTGTTCTTTTACCCTTTGAATACAGTTACAGGATTTTCATTTCACATAGCATAATGTCAGTTATTTGCAAGTCGTTTATAAATGTAATCATAGTTGTCTCCTAAAAATTAGT
Organism: Gari tellinella; assembly: GCA_922989275.2. Taxonomy (NCBI): domain Eukaryota; kingdom Metazoa; phylum Mollusca; class Bivalvia; order Cardiida; family Psammobiidae; genus Gari; species Gari tellinella. The sequence goes on from OV277866.1 coordinate 58,895,870, forward strand.
AACCGTTAAGTACCAATAGTGAACTTTACGACACTACCTATTAGTTCCCATATTCTTAACTCTACACCAGAGTCTAACCATGTCAATGTTTTGTTTTACCTTACACGAACCTACCCATTTTTTCTCCTTTTGTAGCAATATTTAAGGCGTTCTTTGAGGTACCTAGAAAGTATCTACGTGCTTTATTTAAGATTGTATCCACTGCAGAATAGAAATGATGATCCCAAATTCCAGCTCCATAAATAGGTACAGGTTCAACAATAGTTTCTATAAGTTTAGAGTAGATGTCATATCCATGTCACCGGCGTCAATATATTTCGTGTTTATATTAATTAACTCCTAGCGACGGGGATACAGTGAAGAGTACATTATTTTCCCCAGTAAACGCGTTTAGGCTAAAACAATTATTTCCATTGCAAACAGTCTTTAGCCTGATCAGACGCCGGGTAATCCGGCGTCTGATCAGGCTCCAAACTGTTTGCCATTTAGATTCAAATGAATAGTCAGAATTGTCAAAGTGTTGCCCTTTTCTACATTTGATTGAAATGCGTTTGAGTTTCGTTTGCGTATTAGCGTACGAAAAACGTCTTTTCCACTGTATGCGTCATTTACAAATGGTGTACCTGAGAAGAGAGCATTATTCCTATGCAAACAGGGTATAACCAGGTGAAGCCTTTTGATCTGGGTATACCCTGTTTTTTAGTTTGCAAAATATTGTTTAAAACGCTCCTAAATTGTTAAAAACAAATTCACTTGAAATATTTGGGAAATGGAACTATTAATTTAAAGCTTTGGGGGTCTCTGAGTTAAAACAAATTGAAATTGAAAACAAACGGAATACCAAAATAAGGAAGGACGTTTTACCCGCTGTTATGTTAAACACTTCATATCATAGCAAAGGGGAAGATTCTATAAAGCGTGTAATTTTCTTAATTTTTACAGTTATTAGTTGTTGCTTTTAGTCTTTTGAAGTCTTCAAATTAATATTTCAAATGATAACGAGGACAATTACTGAAGTAGTGAAAATAATGTTCCCTGTTTGCGATAACACAAGAAAGAAATAAATTACAGACCTCTGAACTCATCCATCATAAAGCGCGGTCAGTTCTGCTCGCATATTATTAACGCGCATCACGTTCCGAACGACTAGACTTTAATTTGCAAATACCTTCGATCCAAATCAGACGCCGAGAAAAGTCGCCGTCTGATTTGGATCCAAACTGTTTAAACCTACATTTTGGGCTGTGTTTCGTCAAATAAGGCATGCATACACACTCGATTTAAATTATCTTTAGACGAGATATTGAGATATTTAAACTAGGCAATTATCGAGCGTGATAAGGGTACATTCTGTCCGTCACAGGTCGGAATTTCTATGGACTGTCCAGGATAGGCGCTATAAGGTTCTCTCAATCCAGTCCTACACTTTACTGTAAGTTTGCCAAAAGTTCCCTAGTGTTAGGCCTTGACAGCAGAGCATGAATCTCATGCTCTTACATACAGTAAAGGGTAGGACTGAACCCATTATACCATAGCCTGATTCTAATTTAAAATATTTGTGACCACTTAACCCTTTACCTCATAGCCTGTTTCTAGTTTTGAAGACAGATGACCACTTAAAGCAGGTTGAAAGTAAAGCAGAATGTGCCTTAAGGCACATTCTGCTTTACTTTCAGCCTGCTTTAAGCTAAAATATGCTAGGCTATATAAACTATTTGTAATGGTAATTTTCCATAAGGGTATAAACTGGAACTATTTTCTTCAACGGAGGAATAAATTAAATACGCTAAAAGTCGCTTCTATGGGGGAAAGGGTTAAAGCAGGTTGAAAGTAATGCAGAATGTGCCTTATAACGTATTCTGCTATACTTTCAGGCTGCTTTTAGCTACCATCTGCTAGGATATAGAAAATATTTCTTATGTTACAGTCATATTCTTGCCTGTATAAATTGAAAATAAATGTATTTACTTCAGTAGAGAAATGAATGAAAGGCGAAAAAAGGCGAATTTATTGGATAATCGGTTAAAGTAATACCTCCCCAGCATGTGTCCAATGTTACTTAACCCCTTACATGTACAACATTCCCCCGAGAATAAAGGTGATTTGCAAACAGTTACAGTGGTGAAAACGTTATTCTTTCCCAATAAACGCGTTTACGCTAAAACTATTATTTTCACTGCAAACAGTTTGGAGCCAGATCAGACGCCGGGTAACCCGGCGTCTGATCAGGCTTCAAACTGTTTGCCACCAAGATAAACAAGAATTATCAGAATTGTCCAAAAGTTGTTATTTTCTACGTTTTAGTGCTTTGCGTTTGCGTACGTTTGCGTTTAAACGGGAAAGAATAACAGATTCTCCACTGTTTGTAGTTCATTAGCAAAGGATTTTGTTTAAGACGTAGCTATGAAAAGCCGTTGGAATTGTTCTATGCACACACTATTTGGAGCTATGTTTTGTCCCATATTTGAATTAAACATACCCATGCTATTTTGTTTGTAGAATCAATATAAATACACGGTACAATTAGATGATAATTATTGCTTCAAACTCTAATGCATTTCTATCAATTACAAGTTGACACTTCTACTCTGCCATTAAAATGACATCAATCAGAATCTTACATGTTCATTGTATATACCTATAGCCTGTCTATATCGTAACCCCGTTACTGCTATGACGTCATCTACCTTAAAGAATTGTCGTCTGCTTGTAGTTCTCAAGTTCAAATTTAAGTTATTTTTACTTAAGAAATATTGCCATGAATGGCAAATACGAAGCGTCTGATCAGGATCCAGACCGTTAACAAATGACCGGGGTACTCTGGGTGGGCATTGATCAATTCCTATTACATGCACAAGAAAGCCGCCGCTAATTACTGTGGTTGTCTATTTAAAATACGTTGAAGGTAAAGCCAGACGTTCTTGACGGAGCTTTCTGCTGAAACGTCCGCCCAATTCTATCTATTCACGCTATTTCTGTTATATGCTCATCTGATACAACTGCTACTAAATTGGTGGCTTCTTCTTTTTCTTTTTATGGCAGATAATTGTTTTGCAAGCATACAGTGAAGAATATGTTATTTAAGAAATAATCTATATTCTACCGTTGTTAATCGGCTATTTAACAACAGTTGGGATTTGTGATGCGCAGGAATTTACCAAGAAGGCCGAGACCTTTGTGGCCAATAACTGCACATCACAACTCCCAACCGTTGTTAAATAGCCGATTAACAACGGTAGAACATAGCTTAATTCGATTCTGACATTACAAATAAGGGTCTAACAGGGTATTCACTGGTTCCTTTTTAGTAGTAAAGAGAAACAATTGCATCGGCCTGTTTTCACAGCGATTATCTACATGTAGTAGGAACGCCCTTCTATGACTGTTCCATTATACCCATTCCAGAAACGTCATACCTAATAAAAGTAGCAGGTTCTAGCTTTGTTCTGAACATAGGTGACCACGAAAAGCAGTTTGAAAGTAAATCAGAATGTGCCTTAAGGTACATTCTGTTGTAATTTCTGCCTGCTTTAAGCTACCATCTGCTAGGAAATACTACGCCACATGCCTTTTATTAAAGGAACTGTGTTTTAACGCAGGGCGGGCACATGAAGAGCTTGAATAACGGACTATGTTCACAGCGTTGTTAATCGTATTAGATATACCACTGAATTTGTTACATGTATTTGATTATACAGACGAATGCACGTGTCATGTTGGACTCCGTCCTAACAAACGCGTTTAGGATTCAACGGCTGTTTCCATTGCAAACAGTGTGGAGCAACATCACACGCCGAGTAACTTGGTGTCGGATCAGGGCCAGAACTGGTTGCCTCTTAGATGAAAGTAAATAGTAAGACCTTTCAAAAAGGGTTTCTTTTCTACATCATTATTGTTGCCGTGTATATGCGTTTCGCTTGCGTCTAACGGTAAAGAATAACTGTACTACGACTGTATTAAAATATAGTCATGACGTTCTTTCCTGAGTTAGTATTACTTAATCATGTATCAAAATTTCACAGGGCTTTGACATCACGCTGAAAATGTCTTTTTGCGTGTTCGCAGTGGTAACTTTTCTAAAGTTTTCTAGGTACTTGAACAGGGAATTCCAACATAAAAATGCGTTTGTATTCTAATGACTGAAATAAATTGCAAGCAGTAGAAAGCAAGATCAAACACCGAGTGACTAGACGTCTGACCTTGACCCAATCTGTTCGTCACCCAATAAAATAGAATAGCCCTCTTCCATTTTCTAAATAATGTTTACTTCATTTGTTTTTATTTCGTTTAGGTTGAGTTTCGATAAGACAAGGAAACACGTTTTCAATCTGTATTGCTACAGCGGAGAAGACGTTACAGCATACTTTCCCAGTAAACACCTTTAACTCTTTCCTCCCTAAAACTTTAAATGGACAAATCCAGTTTCCATTTAAGTCTAGTCAATTTCTGAGTTTTAAGGGTTGTTTTTATCAATGTTTGGCATTATGACAAACAGTGAAGACCCTGATCAGAGGGCTCCCAGGAGCCCTCTGATCTGGGTCTTTACTGTTTGCATAGGATAAGTGTACTATTCACTTGTACACTGTTTGCAAAGGACGCCAATATGCGGGACTAGGGTTCAAAGGGTTAAGCGAAAACAATGATTTCCATTGCAAACAGCTTAAGGCCAATTCCGGAAACCGAGCAACCCAGCGTCTGGTCAGGTTCAAAACTGTTTGCCACTCAGATTAAAATGAATAGTCAGAACTTTCGAAATGTTGTCATTTTGTACGTTTCATTGCAATGTATTTGCGTATCGTTTGTGTTAAAACAAGGTTTAAACGGAAAAGAATAACGTCTTCTCCACTATAACCTCCAATAGCCTTTTTGCTTTGTATCGAGAAAATCATCTGATCTCGTAATCACTGTTTCTAATGACACATTAAACGGCATTCCGCCTTCATTTTACCATTCTTGCTTAATATTCATAGCCGTTATTTTTCTTCCAGATGACATTTCCTAGCTTCAAGAAGCTCACGGCCACCGTTTGGGCGGATGATTTTATCGATACACCGGCGGTAACCATGGGAAACTGCCGTATGCGTGCCAAAGACTGCAACTTTTCAATTACGCCAAATAATGTGACATTATGTTTTATTCCATTTGTTCAATAGAAATTAGATACGTGTTGGGCAATTTACCTTTACAGATCGATTTTATTTGGAATACAACAATAGAAGTTCAGATATCAGCCCCTGAGGATCAGTTAGACAATTATCAACATTAGGTCTTTTATCGAAAAATATTACTCAATATTGAAACGAACCCCTAATTGTTTATTAACTTTTGATTGCCAAGCTGTTTTACAATATAAACACATCGAGAAAATTAACAATTATTTAACCATTTGGAAACGGCAATCCATTCGAAATTATAGCCCCATATAACTATTATCAATAATCATTCTAAAATATTATTTCCGCAAAATGACGTGATTTCCATGTCATATTTGTGTATCGCACGTGCGATTTCCCGCGTTTTGTGTTCATACATCACACGCCTTGGCGAAACGACGGAAGATAATTTCAGAGTAATTTGGGATAATGACGCATATTAATTAAAATCATTTGATTTGTTTTCGAGGCGATTAAGTGACGGCGACTGAATTTATTTCTCCATAGCCTGTAAACATCATTACCGACTAACGTACTGTGTGACAGGCTTCCGCCTAGCTCATTTTCACAGGACTGCCTTTGACAAATGCAAGCACCTAGCACCATGTAACAGATTCTATCACATCTAATTGCATGATCTTTGCCCAGTCGCCAATATCCTTTCAGCGACTGCCATTGCCGTTTATTTTAAGTAAATGATCTGCTCAAAAATTGAAAGATTTGAAGAGCCATCGTGTATTTTGAGCAAAAACTTAATACGTGGGCCAACAGACTCGGATTCTGACTAGACCTGAAATTCCTGAAGTTCTGATCTTGACCAATACAGCCTGAAAAGATAGTACATTGCTGTGTAAAATGCAGCTTTGTAAAGGCAATCAATAATGATTAGTGTCTCATTTAAATATGATCACATTTAATGCCGCTAGTTATAAATGCATTTTTCTCCTAACCAGATTTAGATAGACTACGGTGTACGGTTTCTTTATTCTCGGCACTGAAGTGAACGCAGTCTTGAAACTACAGTAAACCCTATCAGTTATGATCACTCAACGAAGGCCAATTGATTGTATAAAAACAGGTGACAGTTCAAAGCAAGATGGCAGTAAAAAGGAAAGTTTATTAGGGAGTTTTCTTGTTTACTGTCTCGTTGCTTTAAGTAGTCACCTGTCATAAACACTTAACAACTACCGTAACACAATTTAGGGGTCTTAATAGAGAGGGTTTACTGTATTAATACTTAACGAATTGACACTTGTAATATATTAGGCGATACAATAACACTACGTTATTATGCTCATTAAAATTAGTGATATTATTTTCGTTTTTGAGATGCTTATTGCTTAAAGCAAGATGGAAGTAAAACAGAAAACTCCTATAGAAGCTTTTTACTTGGCACCGATACTGCTTTAAGACACAATGTAGTTTGGCATTTAAAGCTAGTCGTATTCTGTGTAGGCTTTGTAGCGTCTTTATACTGAATTATGATTTTGACAGCAATGAAAGATTAGTGCCAGAGGTTTGTTCTCTTGAAACTGCCCACGTCTAACGATGTTATGCCATATTCCCTATTCTAATTTATCAATTATATGCCATCTGACAAACTTGTTGCCTGAAACGCCTTCTCGGGGCCCTTTTACTGAGGCATTGTAAAATCGGGGATTTCTGAACGGTATTAACCCATGTGCGCCCAGTGGATTATTCCATGTTTTATATTGGATTAGTCATTTTTTTAACAGAGGGATGCCTGGTCAAAATTAAGTTTGTTTTATATTGAAATTCTTATCAGCAAACACTATAGACTCTGATCAGACGCCGCATAATGCGGCGTCTGATCAGAGTCTATACTGTTTGCCTATGTCCCATATATGGGATCGTCGGCACAATTTGGTTAAGTATTAACCAATTTATGCCAGGATATTTGAATGAACTATCCACATGTGCTCAATAAAATGGTTCATTATGGATATATGTAATAGATACAATACAATGTATATTCACAGAGCAATATGAAGTAGCAAACAGTGCTGAGCCTTATGAGACACCACCCGATTTTCTACGATTAAATGGAAACATTGCAGTATTTTCCAACGTGCGATGTCTCGGCAGTGACGGTACCCTTTTTTTCATACGGGCACCACAATTGATTATTAGATCCCGCCCGACCAAACTAAATGCGAATACAGTAATTCAACAGAAAATATTTATACATAATGCTCTATATAACTGGTAATTCGTCTTTTTTTTTACCGTTTTGTTGTGTTAATTTGGCATTTCTTGACCCAGGGGAAACAGTATACATGTACAGTTATTTCATGTGTGTTTGGGCAACAGTGAAACTTATTGGCCCGAGGTATTAGGGACGACTTTCGAAATGTCTTCCCTGATAACGAGGGCCAATAGTTTTGACTGTTCCCCTAACACATATAAAATAACTGTTTAATTACCTAATACTCTATATAACTAGAATTAAAAAACAACTAATCTGAGCCAAAATACAATTGAAATAAAATTGTATTAGTCATTTTGAGTTTTGCGCGAATAAATATCACAGTGTTTGTTGTTCATTCGTGGTTTTGACAGACGTCTGGTGAATGATCAGCGTCTTCCTGTAAGCACTTACATGTTTACATCCTCACATTATTGTAAGGTTCGTGTCCGTGTTGGTTTTTGGTATAAACGATAACGTTGATGTATATTACGAACTCGTCTTAGTGATTATAGTATTATTATAAAAAATAATAAAGCATGCAATAAAGTATTAAACATTCACCAGACAACAATCAAGGACAATTATTCAATAATGTTTCATTACAATGCGGCAATCCCGGGTACCGGACAACTTCTCAATGACTCTGATTTTAAAACTTCTACGCATCTTTGGCGCGCAGGGGAAACAGTTCGTCCTAGCCGGTCAATAGTTAAAACTATTGCCCCCGGAATAGGCGATTTCAGAACAGCACAGCATAACAGACGAAAATAACGAATTACAAGTTATATAGAGCATAAGGTAATAATTTCCCTCTATAACGAATTGTTTCATGCTCGAAAACGATGCGTAGAAAATTTAGAATCAGTCTGGTCATTGCGAATACAAACCAAAGCAGTATCTCATAAATAAAGTAGTTCACTGTTCTAACGCTAAACATTAATTATATTTAAATCTTAACGACATTAGATGTAGATTAGACGTAATGTCGAAATTACGTCATCTGCCATATTCAGATCGAAATTTTCACAATTTCTAACATTGATACAGAAACAGTTTTATGTTGCGAAAGTCTTTCCTTATCTTCGAAATTATCTCTGATGTATATAGAAGACTTCAAGACAGATCTAGATCTAACAATGATGTTTCAAATGGGAATACATTAGGAAATAAAACGGTTATTTCACGTGTGTTTGGGGTACTGTCAAAACTATTGTCCCTCGTTACCAGGGAAGACATTATATAAATAAAAGATGGCAGTTTGCGTGACATTCAAATTGTCAACACGAGAAACAGAATTCCTGTTTTCGGGGTTGGCAAACCGTTTCAGGCCTGTTCAGACAAACATAAATGAAAGTTACACAGACACGTTCACACTAGTAAATGCAACCCAACGTCTGACTAGACTCCGACCCTTTTAGCTACTCAGGCAAAAACGTATACATATATGTACATGTAGTTACATGTAGCATTTTCCTAAACTTGCTGTTGTCTACAAAATGCGTTTGCGTTGGTTTAACTTTTTCACTCTCAATGACATCATAAAGCGCATTTGCAAACAATTTTGATTTGATCAATATGGCGTAGAAGGGGGTAAAAACCTCACGATAAATTAGATCATGATATGATTAAACGGATAAACGCATTTTCCACTGTACATGTTCAACAAATATTTACTTTGTATATATTTATCTTGCATTATACGCGCATTGAATAGGGATAATAAAACGAAATAGTCTGGTATGAGGTCATACTTTAAATTGGTAAAAGTCACAACGGAACGTTGGTGGTATGTATTCCTGTGTATACATGCACAGTCGATCGTGTATCCAAGTCGCTAGGCGATATCTAAAACCAGGTGACTGCTAATAGCAGAACAACAATAATGCAAAATGTTCCTGTATGAACATTTTGCATTATTGTCATTCTGCGTTCATCAAAACCTGTTATCTAATACTCCCTATGGGTATTTTATTGAGTGGTCATTTAATACAAGTTTGACTTTTCATGTAGTTAGAGGTTTCACTGCACCAAGCCTAAACGGGTGTCTACCATAACACCCGCAATAGGAACTGGATACCCGGCCAATTAGTTGAAATGGATTGCAGTGACTCGAATTTTACACCCGTATTGTAATTCTACCTACCCTTTTCTAGCATTTCACAGGTAAACTCAGCACAGTCTATCACCAACAACAAATCTAATAAATCATGTATTTATCCATTGCCACGCTCGACTGTGTAAGACGATCGCAGAGCAATTAGACAAACAATTTTATTTCAAATGTCGTATTAATTTAACACGTAAATGTTGAAATTGCCTATATCATTTAATCACCAAATAATACGAATCGTTGGCTAATCGTCCATTTGTTAATTATGAATATTTATAAGGCTAATTAATATAACTATTTGCACATTAGTCAGAATTATAGCAGTTGACCTTTTTTATTCGTAATCTTAAAGTCCATCTTAATTGACTGAATATCGGGTGGAATTGTGAATACCCAATATAACGACCACATAACAGAAAACTTGTTTTGATATGTTTAAGAGAGCTGGATGCTAAAAACAAGATAAACGTAAAGCAGAAAGCTCCTGAAGGAGCTTTCTGCTTTACTTTCAGCATGTTTTAAGCTACTATCGATATTTAAGTGAATTAATTGGTCTTCTTTCAAGTAGTAGGTATAGAGGGACTGTATTGTAGCATCGGCTTATTTTGATGTGCGGGAGATAATTCGTTTTTAAATGGCTCGTTTTGATAGATGTGTAATTCTTAATGTATTAACTGAAAATGAATATGAAATATTTCATTAAGAGTGAATGTCTTGGATTACGGAATAAAATATCACTTAATTATGTCAACGCTAAGCGGCATAAATGGTGAACTGATTAACAATAGAACGAATGGTTTTAACGTTCTGGTTTAAATTAAGAGAGACTGAAGAGAAATTAGATAGTTAAAAGGGACAACAGACCGAAAGAAAGTTGAAGAAGACGGAAAACGAGTAAGGGTTACGAAATGGAGACATTGTGTGGGAGGTACATATAGACACCTAAAAAGACAGTCGTATAATATATGGAATAATAGACATACAGACATGTAGCCAGACAGACATTGTTGATTAATTACTATTAACGTATTTCGGTACATATGTACTTCATCACGTACAAAACTGTTAGATATTGAAATGCAATGTTCTTTTCAGACATGGTGACAAAACTCTGCTACCTGCAAAACTTCATTACGAAACCAGTCTCCAAGGTTATAAAGAGTTTGAGTTGAATCTGAGATACTGTAGTTCTCAAGCATTTGATTGGTCAGATTTGAGCAAAGGCTCAAATCTGACCAATCAAATGCTTGAAAACAACGTCAGTCTAAGCCCAATCTTTTTACAACCCATAGGGTCTGGTTGCATTTGCAATTTTTTTTTTATCTTAATCGGCATCTTATCAGGATTTATACATGTACTGTTTTTACACGCGTATCGATGATTCTTTAATTAAACTACCCAACACATGATACATTGTAACAATCAGTCCTGACAGTTTTAAACGTGAGGGATTAAACAGTCAGGGGCGGGTCAGTTTTATTCAGTTTGGCTGTGACTTCATATAATACAAATGCACATCGCAAGGACTATATAGCAAAACCTCAATGACCTGTGGTCGCTTAAATAGAACTTACAAAAGTGTACCCGTTTTTCCCTATTTGATACTTGGCTTAGCAACGTTTTAACTTTGAAATACAGGAGGTAAGTTCGACTTCAGCGACTTCGAGCTATCGAGACTTAACTAATTTTGTTAGCGGAATACACGTTGGGCAGTAGTATCTATTGCTGGCTACAAAAGGAACTAAGCCGTCTTTATTCCTTCTCAATAATTGTATATCTTCTCAAAAAGTGAGAGTCTATAATGCAAAAAGTTTGCCACAATATTGAAATAAATATTCAAGATGGTCGAAAGAATTGGTGTTTTAAGCTTTTCATTGCATTGCGTTTTCTATCATTGTCTTAACCCATTACCCAATATACTGTGTCCAGTTCTGAAGACAGGTGACTACTTAAAACAGGTTGAATGTAAAGCAGAACGTGCCTTAAGACACATTCTGCTTTACGTTCAGCCTGTGTTAAGCTAACATGTGCTAGAATATAGAAAATATTTCTTATGATACTTATTAATTAATGTCTAAATTGGAATTATTTTGTCAGTAGAGGAAAAGATAAAAAGCGTAAAAAGGCGTATATATGGGGTAATCGGTTAACCAATAAATTCCTATTGAACACACAAATAGACATTAGCAAAAGGTTAAGACCCTGACGAGACGGAGCATTTCGCACTGTTTGCTATCTCATATAAAATTATTACTGTATATGACAAATCCTGCAGTGTCTATAGACCATCCTTGTTTTTCTAAAATGAAAAAGAACTTCCCCCCCATATGTATTTCTGTCAATGTAAACATATGAGGCAACCTTTTGTTTGCTCGACAGGTGACATATACTTAGTGATGCCAAAAAAAATCCTGGACCCAAGGCTATAAAGTTTTTTAGTTGAGGCTAAGATCGTTCTCAAGCAGTTGATTTGCAAAAGCTCAAATCTGAACAATCAACAGTCTCAGACTCAACTCAGCCCCTATATAAACTTGAAACCAGGTACGGTGCGTATAGATCCGACCTTGTAACGGTTAGTAGTCTCCGATATGACGCCGCAAATTGTTCGGAAGTTTATACTTTATAGTAAATATATAACATGTATATCATATATCCACTTGGAGTCTAATGGTGTCACGAACTTAAAAAGTTTCATCTGATAAAATCGTAAAACTAAATGGATTGTCTACAATTTCGCAAGTAACGCAGTCATAACGCATTAATACTTTATCACCAGCAAGAGCGGACCCAACCAGCGAGCGTCCATCTCAGATACAGTAAAACCTCTCTATTTCGGCCATAAAAGTGTGTTTATTACTAGTTGTTTACGACAGGTGATTGTAAAGCATGTTGTTATTAAAACAGAAAGCTCTTTGGTGAGAAGGGTCTGGACTGTTTGTCATTTTGTAATATGTTGCAAACAACATCCGAAAATAGTTACAAATGAGCTAGTCTTAATTTGAAATTGGAATGTCGTTAAACGTTTCAGGTTGACCTAATCAGTAACATATACAGTGACCCCTCTCTACAACGGCCCTCCCAACAACGACTCTCTCCTTACAACGACACGTGCCGCAGTTCCCTAAATAGAGCATTTACATGTATATCTAACGCTTTTACTGCTGCAATGTCGTCTGTTTAAAATTGTCTGCAGTTTAACGGACATTTTGACGGAACAAAATTAATGAGGAGTGACAAACTAGTTTGAATCCAGATCAGACGCCGCGTGACGCAGCGTCTGAAATCGATTCAAGCTGTTTGCAAATGTACGCCAATTTCCCTCCCTATAACGACTCCCTCCAAACAACGCACATAATTGTTGTCTCCCATTGGATGACGTTGTAGAGAGGGAACGCTGTATTGCGAAACAACTATTCAACGATAAAACGGACAGTTCTATTCCTAAGAAGTCTTAAATCCCCGTTGCAACAAGCTTCAAACAATTTCACATGGAATTGACCGTATGATTTCAAATAACTTATCGATCCTTAATTTAACCTGATATATATCTCTACTTGCTGTTTCGTCTGTAATGCTTTTAATATTAAAGTTGTCTATATAGGCTACTTTGCCAACAGTTTGGATACTAATCAGATATCGCACAAAATGCATTCTCAGATTAGGGATCAAACAATTTGGCACTCGTAAATATAGTTCAATAGTCGGTGTGTTTTACATTTTACTCTGAAACAACACTTGGTTATCAGTTCAGACGGTAAAAGGTTAACCCATTTACGCCCAGTGGATTCTTCCATGTTTTATATTGGATTGGTCCATTTTTATCAAAGGGATGCTTGGTCAAAATCGTCTACACTGTTTGCCTATGTCCCATATATGGAATCGTGGGCACAAATGGGTTAAGACAGGCGAAACAATTTGGTGGTGAATAAATCGTTTAAATGCTACCGGCCTAGGGCAGTAGGGAACGTATTTGGGATCCCAAAATACGATCAGCTGAGTCAAGCACGTGGACAGAATGAGGTGATTCAGATGTGGAGACGGCGACGTGTTTGTTGTGTAACTCCCCATGCCGGCGACGACTGACACGCCCAGTACAGTGGGGTGGGTCACCGGATACTGGTATAAGCATTCCATATGGATGCTTCACAGCATTGTGATTCATGCTTTATAGGGAGGCGACACACTACTACTCCAAATAGGGTTAGTTCGTCAGGGCTGCCATAACTTGATCCTCAAAAATCCTGTGATTTCCAAATGTTTCTATTTTTCAAGCGCGATCACTTAAGCAGGTTGAAGGAAAAGCAGAATACGTATTAAGGCGCTTTCTCCTTTTCTTGAAGCCTGCGTTAAGCTACTATCTGCTAGAATAAAAATCTGAAAGATTCTGAAATAACCGGAGAAATGGCAGCTTTGGTACATTGGTTAACGCTTTCATTATTTGCTGTATATTACAATAACACTCATATGAAAACCATAGTGCAAGAATCGTAGAAAAATTGCAGTTTATTCTGGAAATGATAACGATTCATCTAAACTGGGGTTGCAAACCAATTCCAGCCTGGTCAGCCTTTCAATGGATCCCAGTTCTTGGAAAACAAATATCATTGTTGGGAAAGAATCCCAAAATAAAATACTAAATGCTCGCTGTGTCAAAGCAACGTTTCTAAATGCCCCACAATAAGATTCGGTAGAGTGATCGGTAGCAATTTGCATGGCATCGTTCTGTCCGCTATCTGGAACTCTCGACACTTTTTGTAAAAGTCTCCATATACGTCGTATATGGTCAAATAGAATCTATATTGGTAATGGTTATTCACATAGGAAGAATACGAGTTCTAAAGAAAAGTGACTGCTAAATGCACAACGTGCGTAATGCAGGTAACTCCAGCAGCTGTTTCCGCAATATGTCTTAGGTTTACCATTGTTGTTGTGCATCACCTTTTTACCACTACTTTCATAAAAAGGAGAAGACGTTATTCTTTTCCAATAAACTAGTTTACGCTTAAACCTTTACTTCAATCGCAAACATTTTGAAGCCAGATCAGACGCCGAGTGGCCCGGCGTCTGATTATACGCTAAATTGTTTGCCACTCAAATTAGAATTGTCAAAAATGTGTTATTTTCTACATTTTATTGCAATGCGATTGCGATCCATTGGCGTTTAAACGGGAAATAATAACGTCTTCTCCACTGTGGTACAGTGGAGAATCTGTTATTCTTTCCCGTTTAAACGCAAACGTACGCAAACGTACGCAAACGCAAAACACTAAAACGTAGAAAAAGTACAACTTTTTGACAATTCTGATAATTCATCTTTATCTGGGTGGCAAACAGTTTGGAGCCTGATCAGACGCCGGATTATCCGGCGTCTGATCTGGCTCCAAACTGTTTGCAGTGAAAATAATAGTTTTAGCGTAAACGCGTTTATTGGGAAAGAATAACGTTTTCTCCACTGTACCATATTCTCTTTCATCTATTTCTAATCGAAATTCATTTCTCTACCCTGTTCTACAAAACAGTCACAGGAAACATTTCCCTTAATTCTAACAGTTGGCTGCTTATAACATACTGAACATAAAGCAGACAGTTCCTTCGTTTTACATAAACACACCAGTCGCCAAACAGTTACTCAAAAACGTTACAATGTAACATCTGAAATACTTAAGAACACTGCCTACGACATCCGTGTTCAGGAGGCAACAAAATCAGATAAAAGGCCGAGTAAATGCAACCCGGTGCCTAGTCTGGCTTCAAACTGTTTGCCCCCCCCCCCCCACCCCCCCCCCCCCCAAAAAAAATATCTTAGTGTAAAACAGTATGGATCTTGATCATCTTACGCAGGGTTTCAAGGCTCAAATATCTGTATGCGAAAATGTTAACGCAACAGCACAATGGTAGTAAACGGTTTTTATAAAAAAAAGTTTTAATAGGGCATTATATTTTATGCTTGAGATTTCTAGTTGCAGTTACAATGGAGAACATGTTATTCTTTCCCATAACGAAATTGTGCCTTCCATTTCAAACAGTTTGGAACTAGATCAGACGTCGGGTAACCTGGTGTCTGAGCAAGCTCCTAATTGTTTGTCATTCTGATAAAATTACAATGTGTATATTTCAAAAGGTTTTCGTTTTTCTTTGTTTTATTGTAGTATGTTAGTTAGGTTGAAACGGAAAAGGATGACGTCTTCTCCACTGTCTGATATGTAATACAATGGTCCCTCTCTACAACGACGCACAATGGGAGAAACAGAGTGTGTGTGTTGTTCAGAGGGAGTTGTTTTAGGGACGGAAAAAGAAGACTTGACTAACATTTGCAAAAAGCTTGAATCCAGATCAGACGCCGCGTAACGCAGCGTCTGATCTGGATTCAAGCTGTTTGTCAGTCGTCATTAAATTTCTTCTGCAAAAAGTCCACTTATGTGTTACTTTGAGAAAAGAAAAAGCAGATGACAATTTTAAGCAGACAATATTGCGGCAGAAAAAAAACATGAGACATAATTGTCTTGTTTAAGGAACTGCGACAAGGGTCGTTGTAAGGAGGGAGTTGTTGTTAGGAGAGAATCGTTGTTGGGAGGGTCGTTTTAGGGAGGAAACACTATACCACCAATAATCTCTGGCTGACTTTATATTTAACTCATTTACCGCTGAAACTTAAAATGGACAGTTCCAGTTTACAATTAAGTTAAGTCCAGTTTGGAATAATTAGAGTGGTTTTTAAAGAATACTTTACAAAATGACAAACAGTGTAGACCCTGACCAGAGGGCTCCTTGAGGAGCCCTCTGATCATGGTATACACTGTTTGCATAGGACAAATGTACTTTTGATAGGTGTGAGAGTTTTTTAATGACGAGTATACTCGTCGTTAGGGTTCAATGTGTTAAGCGTTTCCCACGTAAATACAATATAATATTTCTTTCCTTTAATCTTTAACTTGACATTCATGATGATAGGTATAAAACAAAATACATTATTTATCAATAATAAACGGTCCCGTATATAATAATAACTAAATTCATAAAACATGCAATCCCAAATGCTCCTCGAATCCCCCAAATGGCTCAGAGTTATTTATGTTATCTACACATTTAATTCTGCTTGTCATATCACAGAACACGGTCCGTCAAATAGAAGATACAGTCTGAATTAACTTCAATATTTAGTTGAATTTTAATTCTTACAAATTCCTTTCATGTCAGTATAATGATGTTAATGGTTTCTAGATAGATGTTGCATTACCTGTAGCCGAAACAGAATGGAAAACTGAAACAGTTGTCGGCTTCGATATCGTGATCGGGTTATCGTTCAAAACTATAGTATGCGAAATATAAGTCCAGGGCTGCCATTTCTCCGGATTTTTCCTAAATATTCGGATGTTTTTCTAGACCATGGTAGCTTAAAGCAGACTGAAAGTAAAGCAGAGTGCTCTATAAGGCGGATTCTGCTTTACTTCCAGTCTGTTGTCAACAAAACTAAAAACAGGCTATGGGGTAAAGGTACGATTCGTAAATTCGAACTTGAAAATCTAATGATTTTTCATGTCAAAACTTATGGCAGCCCTGTAAGTTAAAACCAGTATTGTGCTTTTTGAACTGAAAAAGGATGAAAAAAACTAATAACGTGAGTGTCAAACAGTTTGGATCTGTGTCAGACACGGTATGATTCGGCGTCTGAAACACTTCTTAACTGTTTGCATCTATTAGCCAAGTTTCATGTAAGTGCTTTATATTCCTACCTTCCGCTTGAAGTAAGAATTTACAATAATTATGGACCCAGATGCGATGCACTATTTGCGGCGCCTCGTCTTGGTCTGCAATGTTTGCAATAAAATTTATATATCCATTAATAAACTGATGTACATGTACAGTGGAGAATCTGTTATTTTTTCCCGTTTAAACGCAAACGTACGCAAACGCAAAACACTAAAACGTAGAAAAGTACAACTTTTAGACAATTCTGATAATTCATGTTTATCTTGGTGGCAAACAGTTGGGAGCCTGATCAGACACCGGGTTACCCGGCGTCTGATTTGGCTCCAAACTGTTTGTATTGTAAATAATAGTTTTTGCGTAAACGCGTTTATTGGGAAAGAATAACAGATGCTCCACTGTACATGTATCTTGTAATAAGTGTGTACATTACGTTATCTGACAGTAGTTAACCTTTCCCGTGGGTCAAAGTTTTAGGGTATTCTGTGTTACCTTCATCTTGAGCTGCGACATGTCTTTGATAATTATAATAAGTTGAGCTGTGCTATGACAGAACTTGCCTTATTGCATTGCAAACAGTGTAGATCAAGACCAGCCGCCTTGATCGTCTCTGTTTGACACCCACAATCATCTAAAGCATCGAATTTAGCAGTACATGTATTATCTAAGGTATTTGACATAATAGTCAAACTCAGATACAGGGCCCGTGATGACAACGGTGCTTGGTCTGTAAAATATGCAGGTTTTGTTATGGCACGGCTCAATTACATAAAGTACTATTTTGTTGGTTACAGTGGAGAAAATGTTATTCTTTCCCAATTAACGCGTTTACGCTAAATCTATTATTTCTATAACAAACAGTTTGGAGCCAGATCAAAAGCCGGGTAACCCGGCGTCTGATCAGGCTCCAAACTGTTTGCCACCAAGATAAGCATGAATTATCAGAATTGTCCAAAAGTTGCACTTTTCTACGTTTAAGTATTTTGCGTTTGCGTTTCGTTTCGTTTAAACGGGAAATAATAACGTTTTCTCCACTGTATAATAATGATCATAGTTCATTATTCAATGTTAAAAAAAATTGTTTATCAAACAATAAATTCTGCAATTTCATAGCAGAATCAGGATAAAACACCGGTCATGATGGTAAGACGAAGTATCGTTCAAACTTGAAAAGAGAACGTTTTCGCTACATGTATCTTAATGAAAGGAAAACAAAGAAACATAACTCTAGTTGTAGGCATTGCAAACGATGCTACTTACAGAGGAGAATCTGTTATTCTTTCCCAATAAACGCGTTTACGCTAAAACTATTATTTGCAATGCAAACAGTTTGGAGCCAGATCAGACGCCGGGTAACCCGGCGTCTGATCAGGCTCCTAACTGTTTGCCACCAAGATAAACATGAATTATCAGAATTGTCCAAACGTTGTTCTTTTCTACGTTTTAGTGCTTTGCGTTTGCGTACGTTTGCGTTTAAACGGGAAAGAATAACAGATTCTCCACTGTACTTACGATCAGTTACAAGTCAGCAAGCAGATTTTTGTTTACAGTGAAAGTACACTTAGCATCCGAAAGAAGCATCCGAGAAGGTTTTTCTGTATCGGCTCCCCTTTCTTTCCCTCTGGGACGTCCAATTATCCCATAGATGGCAGAAACGGGCGTTCGCAAATAAACAAAATACTATATTACAAGACCGAGAGCTGGCAATGTTAAATATTTGTGACTCGTTAATTCAGGCATACGAGCGCATCATATAAAGTTATAACTTTCTGCGACAACATAAACTGAAAGTACACCACATTCAAATCAATAAATCAAACGTAGGTTGCTTGTTCATAAACCATTATATACAGTCAATACAAGGTTCAAAGTTAATTAAATACACACTTGATGACTAAAGGCAAACGTGTATGTGTTGAATACAGAAACAACAAAAGCAGAAAGCTTCTTTATGAGCTTTCTGCTTTACAATCATTCTAAAATCAGCAAGACTGCTATTATTGCCTAATAATGGCCCCAACAATGACTTGACAGTAAAGATTATTTCTGGTAAATGTTGCATGTTATTATGACTATTTTATTATATCTTTTTTCGCGTCAACGAGGCAGCCCCCAATAAATTTGGTTTATGTGAATCAAAATAAACATCTGTGGAATTTATCCTATAACATGACTCACGTCGATAACAAGAAAATTGGGTGTCACAATGTTTCCAAAAACTCACGCGGTTTGCTGTTTGAAATATTAACTATTTTATATCTCACTTTGTCGTTAATAAAATGTGACTGTTATACCATTTCAATCGATTCGGCTCGGGTAGTAGACCGCAACTACCTTATTATAGCCCATTAGGTTCGATTTCATGGCTTATGGGTTTGATTAGGTGCTGAATAAATTATGTGTAAAAATTTCTTTGGCCATATACTACGCATGCCTTTCACCCTTTCACCAGACGTTAGTTTCGCCACAGGGTTTCTTTATACATACATTAGCGCAGTTTATTCATATTTTATTATGTAAGCAATCTATGTACAGTACTAAGCTAAGGGTAGATGTGACTTGAGAAAATTGATAGTGAGCTGATATTAGAAGCACTAACAAGTACAGAGAAACCCCGCTATAACGACCCCTCTGTACTTTATTAGGATTTGTTATTCTATTTAAAGCGACTGCTTAACCCTTTCCCCAATAGAAGCGCCTTTTAGCGGATATAATTTATTCATCCGCTGAAGAAAGTAGTTCCAATTTAATCAGTAATGAATATATATTATGGGGAATATTTTCTATATTATAGCACATGATAGCTTAAAGCAGGCTGAAAGTAAAGCAGAATGCGCCCTAAGGCGCATTCTGCTTTACTTTCAACCTGCTTTAAGAAGTCACCTATCTTAAGTACTAGAAATAGGCTATCAGGTAAAGGGTTAAAGCAGGATGAAAGTAGACCAGAAAGTTCCTTAACATATTCAACCCTAGCGACGACTATACTCATCATTTACAAACATTGTACCTATGAGGATAATACTTATCCCATGCAAACAGTATAGATCCTGATCAGAGGGCTCCTAAAGGAGGAGCCCTCTGATCACGGTCAACAGTGTTAAATTGTATTGTTATACTGTTAAAATCAACCCATAATAGTAAAAAATAGACTGTACTGAATTTGAAATTGGAATTGTAAATTAAAGATTTCAAGGTGAATGAGTTAAACAGAGTAAAAGTTAGCAGAAGCTCCTAAAGTTTCTGTGTTACTTCCATCCTACTTTAAGCTGCTACCCAACGCCATTATGTATTCATATAAATAGTTGTATAAGAGCGTTCAAGTCACTGAAATGTGATTAAAGCACAAACCAGTACATTGGTCTAAACGATGAAATGTTCGCAGTCTTTAATACTAAGTGGCAGCAACGTACTGAACGAAATGAACGATGATAATTTACTCTAGGAGCTTTCAACTTAACTCCTGTATTTCATTTTAAGGTCAAATGGCTTTAAATATACATGTATACAGTGGAGAATCTGTTATTATTTCCCAATAAACGCGTTTACGCTAAAACTATTCTTTGCAGTGCAAACAGTTTGGAGCCAGATCAGACGCCGGGTAACCCGGCGTCTGATCAGGCTCCAAACTGTTTGCCACCATGATAAACAAGAAGTATCAGAATTGTCCAAAAGTTGTACTTTTCTACGTTTTAGTGCTTTGCGTTTGCGTACGTTTGCGTTTAAACGGGAAAGAATAACAGATTCTCCACTGTATGTGCATCTATAGTGAAAGGTTGCTGAATACAAGTTTGTCTGTACCCCACCAGGAGTTACAAATGTGAGCCGTGCCTTGACAAAACCAGCCCTATTGCATTGCAACATGGTGTAGACCAAGCACCGTTGTCATCACAGGCTATGCGTTGAATTATGTCTACACTGTCAAATACTTATATAATACAGCAACATAATTATAGAATGCTTTAGATGCCTGTGCGTGTCAACCATTGTTTCAAGACCAGCCGCCGCGTCTTTGATGGCGCGGCTGGCCTTGATCTACACTGTTTGCAATGCAAGAAGGCAGGTTTTCTCATGGTACGGCTCGAATGTAAGACGTAGAGTATGGTTGAACCAATGCATGACCTCTTTTGGCATGTGTATGCTTAATTTAGGTACGAATATTTATGTTCATTTTGCGTATTTGATTTATTTTGGTTTAATATTTTGAATGTAATTTAGGTTTTTCCACTACCTTCCTGTCTGAATTATAATATACATGTAATCATTGTATGTTTGTATATGTATGTAGGTTTAATCTGCGCTATTGGAGGAAATAAACATATTCCTTAACATATTCCTTAACATATTAAAAAACTGACGGGGCAAACGAACGGGCGCACGGAGTGACTGATAAACGAGCAAACAGACGGGCGGGCGGTTGGATGGAGACAAAGTTAAATCATATGGTTAAATGTGGTTTATTTTTATCAATCATTGACACTTATACATGTATCATAGCGTATTACAGAACAACTATTAATCTGATTTTATTTCTCTTTCATCTACTAATTCATCATTAAAATAAATGTGATGGTTTTATCACCTTTTAATTTCTTTTGACATGTTGAAACCCCAAAATGGTTTCAATACACAAAGTAGTTTTGAAAAAGCCACTAGCACAGAAAAAGCTATTTGTTTTGCAAAACATCAACCATACTCCGGATCAAGATAACAACCGTTTATCAACTCTTCTGTCGCCATTGGCGAATAACATCGCATTTGCAAACGCGTAACGCGGCGTCTGATCTAGACCCAAACTGTTTGACACTCAGAATGATAGTTCTTCAGTCATACTGCTTTATATCTAAGTTTGAAACAATATTGCAGACAGCAATAGAAATAGGCGATGAAATGGCGGTGACACACGCTAAATTTTCTGCTGAAAATGTTAACCTTTGGCAACGGCGAGTGTGTTTTACAATATCGTTGCAAAGGTAGATTTAAGGCCGTAAACCTGACGTTATTTCAAAACAAGTGGCAAACTTTTGCAAATGCGCTTTATGACGTCTTTTAGAGTGGACGGGTTAATTGACAACTCAATTTTCCAATAAGGTCTATGCAGTTTATGACTATTAAGGGTTGGTTCTTAAGATACAAATGTATATTGCAACATAACAAACAGTGCAGGCCCTGACCAGAGGGCTCGTGCAATATCCCTCTGATCAGGATCTTCATTGTTTATAAAGGACAATTGTACTGTTCACAGATACGGTACACCGTTTGCAAATGACTTACATGTATAACCTCGTCGCTAGTGTTGTATATGCTCGAGACTATTTTTCCATGGCTGCCAGAAGTTGACATGAAAAATCCTAAGATTTCCAAATTAGCGTTTTGCAAGTGAGAATTTACGAAACGTACCTTTACCCCATCGCCTGTTTCTAGTTTTGTTGACACGAGACTACTTAAAGCAGGCTGATAGTAAAGCAGAATGCGCCTTATGGCGCATTCTGCTTTACTATCAGTCTGCTTTAAGCTACCATGTTCTAGAAAAAAATCCGAAGATTTAGGAAAAATCCGGAGAAATGGCAGCACTGTGTTTCTTCCCTTTTTATCTCCGTTCAACACAGGTACTGGTGCGTTTTCTAGAAGAGAAAAGTTTGGGGGTTCCATGTAAGTGGGTGGAAGTTTGGTGAAAATAATATGCATCTACTGTCAAATGTTTTTTGAACTTCATAAAATATACAGCGCACTTAACAGTTTAACTGCCAATTTTCACAAGATGCCTACTAAATGAGCTTGTGTGATATTAATGGGACATTTAATTGGGTTTCATGATTGATGTTATAATCGTGGCAGGTCGTTAAAACCGAGCAGATTTTTCTAATATAAAAAGTGAATTTTTTTTTATCTTATATTCCTTCAACAGACATCATGATCAGGTTCCATACTGCAGTGCTCCCTTCCTATACAATGACTCTGCGAACTGCTATTCCCGTCTTACAGTAGTTTGCCACTGTTTTCCGAACAAGACCATCACCGTACAGTGGAGAATCTGTTATTCTTTCCCAATAAACGCGTTTACACTAAAACTATTATTTGCAGTGCAAACAGTTTGGAGCCAGATCAGACGCCGGGTAACCCGGCGTCTGATCAGGCTCCAAACTGTTTGCCACCAAGATAAACAAGAATTATCAGAATTGTCCAAACGTTGTTCTTTTCTACGTTTTAGTGCTTTGCGTTTGCGTACGTTTGCGTTTGAACGGGAAAGAATAACAGATTCTCCACTGTATGTGCATCTATAGTGAAAGGTTGCTGAATACAAGTTTGTCTGTACCCCACCAGGAGTTACAAATGTGAGCCGTGCCTTGACAAAACCAGCCCTATTGCATTGCAACATGGTGTAGACCAAGCACCGTTGTCATCACAGGCTATGCGTTGAATTATGTCTACACTGTCAAATACTTATATAATACAGCAACATAATTATAGAATGCTTTAGATGCCTGTGCGTGTCAACCATTGTTTCAAGACCAGCCGCCGCGTCTTTGATGGCGCGGCTGGCCTTGATCTACACTGTTTGCAATGCAAGAAGGCAGGTTTTCTCATGGTACGGCTCGAATGTAAGACGTAGAGTATGGTTGAACCAATGCATGACCTCTTTTGGCATGTGTATGCTTAATTTAGGTACGAATATTTATGTTCATTTTGCGTATTTGATTTATTTTGGTTTAATATTTTGAATGTAATTTAGGTTTTTCCACTACCTTCCTGTCTGAATTATAATATACATGTAATCATTGTATGTTTGTATATGTATGTAGGTTTAATCTGCGCTATTGGAGGAAATAAACATATTCCTTAACATATTCCTTAACATATTAAAAAACTGACGGGGCAAACGAACGGGCGCACGGAGTGACTGATAAACGAGCAAACAGACGGGCGGGCGGTTGGATGGAGACAAAGTTAAATCATATGGTTAAATGTGGTTTATTTTTATCAATCATTGACACTTATACATGTATCATAGCGTATTACAGAACAACTATTAATCTGATTTTATTTCTCTTTCATCTACTAATTCATCATTAAAATAAATGTGATGGTTTTATCACCTTTTAATTTCTTTTGACATGTTGAAACCCCAAAATGGTTTCAATACACAAAGTAGTTTTGAAAAAGCCACTAGCACAGAAAAAGCTATTTGTTTTGCAAAACATCAACCATACTCCGGATCAAGATAACAACCGTTTATCAACTCTTCTGTCGCCATTGGCGAATAACATCGCATTTGCAAACGCGTAACGCGGCGTCTGATCTAGACCCAAACTGTTTGACACTCAGAATGATAGTTCTTCAGTCATACTGCTTTATATCTAAGTTTGAAACAATATTGCAGACAGCAATAGAAATAGGCGATGAAATGGCGGTGACACACGCTAAATTTTCTGCTGAAAATGTTAACCTTTGGCAACGGCGAGTGTGTTTTACAATATCGTTGCAAAGGTAGATTTAAGGCCGTAAACCTGACGTTATTTCAAAACAAGTGGCAAACTTTTGCAAATGCGCTTTATGACGTCTTTTAGAGTGGACGGGTTAATTGACAACTCAATTTTCCAATAAGGTCTATGCAGTTTATGACTATTAAGGGTTGGTTCTTAAGATACAAATGTATATTGCAACATAACAAACAGTGCAGGCCCTGACCAGAGGGCTCGTGCAATATCCCTCTGATCAGGATCTTCATTGTTTATAAAGGACAATTGTACTGTTCACAGATACGGTACACCGTTTGCAAATGACTTACATGTATAACCTCGTCGCTAGTGTTGTATATGCTCGAGACTATTTTTCCATGGCTGCCAGAAGTTGACATGAAAAATCCTAAGATTTCCAAATTAGCGTTTTGCAAGTGAGAATTTACGAAACGTACCTTTACCCCATCGCCTGTTTCTAGTTTTGTTGACACGAGACTACTTAAAGCAGGCTGATAGTAAAGCAGAATGCGCCTTATGGCGCATTCTGCTTTACTATCAGTCTGCTTTAAGCTACCATGTTCTAGAAAAAAATCCGAAGATTTAGGAAAAATCCGGAGAAATGGCAGCACTGTGTTTCTTCCCTTTTTATCTCCGTTCAACACAGGTACTGGTGCGTTTTCTAGAAGAGAAAAGTTTGGGGTTCCATGTAAGTGGGTGGAAGTTTGGTGAAAATAATATGCATCTACTGTCAAATGTTTTTTGAACTTCATAAAATATACAGCGCACTTAACAGTTTAACTGCCAATTTTCACAAGATGCCTACTAAATGAGCTTGTGTGATATTAATGGGACATTTAATTGGGTTTCATGATTGATGTTATAATCGTGGCAGGTCGTTAAAACCGAGCAGATTTTTCTAATATAAAAAGTGAATTTTTTTTTATCTTATATTCCTTCAACAGACATCATGATCAGGTTCCATACTGCAGTGCTCCCTTCCTATACAATGACTCTGCGAACTGCTATTCCCGTCTTACAGTAGTTTGCCACTGTTTTCCGAACAAGACCATCACCGTACAGTGGAGAATCTGTTATTCTTTCCCAATAAACGCGTTTACACTAAAACTATTATTTGCAGTGCAAACAGTTTGGAGCCAGATCAGACGCCGGGTAACCCGGCGTCTGATCAGGCTCCAAACTGTTTGCCACCAAGATAAACAAGAATTATCAGAATTGTCCAAACGTTGTTCTTTTCTACGTTTTAGTGCTTTGCGTTTGCGTACGTTTGCGTTTGAACGGGAAAGAATAACAGATTCTCCACTGTATGTTCAACCCTTTCACTGTCATGACATCATTTGCTTTAAATAGTTCTCATCTGCTGTTTATTTCAATCTAAATACTAGGCAAAATGACTAGAGTAATATAACACTTAGTGTCAAACAGTATAGATCCTGGTCAGACGCCGTGTGACGCGGAGACTGATCAGGATCAACACTATAAATAACCCTCGTATTCCGGGGTAAGGCACATGTAATTCCCTCGCCCTATAACAACTCCCTCAGAACAACACACAAACTCCTTGTCTCCGAATTGGTGTTGTTGCAGATTTCCGTTTGCAAATCAAATATAACCAATGTTACAGTGGAGAATCTGTTATTCTTTCCCGTTTAAACGCAAACGTACGCAAACGCAAAGCACTAAAACGTAGAAAAGAACAACTTTTGGACAATTCTGATAATTCTTGTTTATCTTGGTGGCAAACAGTTTGGAGCCTGATCAAACGCCGGGTTACCCGGCGTCTGATCTGGCTCCAAACTGTTTGCACTGCAAATAATAGTTTTAGCGTAAACGCGTTTATTGGGAAAGAATAACAGATTCTCCACTGTAAGTGGTCAAATCAACAACGCATGTTGTTTGATATACATGTATATATGATCAAATTGTGCCATCACGATCATTTAACTCTCTATTCTATTTCGTTTTCACCATTGAGTTCTGTACAGTAAAGCCCCCCTATTACGACCACTAAATAGAAGGCTAATTGATTGTATGGATGACATGTGGCAGCTTAACCCGTACATTGCTAAATTTATCGTAAAGTTTTTAACTTTTTATCCATTCATTGCCACAGTGTCGCCTGCTTCAATATAGCTGTTTACAGTATCGTTTTAATAAGGCAGTATAACTGACATTATTTCAAAACGAGTGTCAAACAGTTTGGTTCCTGGTCAGACGCCGCGCCACGCGGCGTCTGACCAGGAACCAAACTGTTTGCATATGCGTATACTGGCGTCATTGACAGCGAAAGGGTTTAAACAAAGTAAGAGATCTCCTTATGGAACATTCTATCATAGTTTCCTCTTGATTTTAGCAGCCACCTGCATTAAATCCAAACTGATAAACATTGTCTAGTGGTCGTTTCACAAGCAGTTTGCTGTATGTGAAAAATATCATATTCTTCCTGAAGTTTTGAAAACAGGTACTAGAATATATTTACTCTATCCTAATGTTGTTGTCTAGCAAGGCGATGCGTTGGAAGTCTGCTACTCTTTTCTTTCTTGCTTATGAAACCAATTACTCAGGAATTAGACAAGGTTTTGCCAACACTTCTCTAAGTGTATCTTTCCCTGGAATTTTCATCTGTAATTTACTGCATGCATTACGAATGCACGCGCGAGATTGGAACCAACTGTGTCACCGTAATATAGCCGACTCACTGAATCTTACGAACGTGTATTTCTTATGACACCGTAGACAGACCCATCAATCAAAAAGAGTGGGCGACAAGACGCTAATTACTGTAATAATTAGCGAGAAATCTGCAAAAACGTAACAACTTTTGACTTAAGATGACTCCCAGTGCCGCTTTCGGATACAACACACATATACATAGATGCTGGGAATAGACCGCCATTCTTTCCAAGCACTTTCCCAGTTTTAGATGCTCCTGATACTAATGTCATGTAAAAAGCAGTTCGGATCCAGATCAGACGATCAGTAACTCGGCGTCTGATCAGGATACGAACTATTCGCCGCATGAATAAAAATAAATCGTCAAACGTTTCCAGAAAACTGATATTTATTCTATTTCATTGTTTATGATATCGTTAATTTTCGTTTAAACTGGAGGAAACTTTTGTTCTTTAATGAAAATACATTACTTATATAGATACTTGTGTCAAATTGTGATTACCTACATGTACATCATGGTTTATCTCACATGTATGTTTAACCGGTTCACTTTGTTATATGTATATATGTTAAAGATCTCCATGTATGGAGGAATGAATAAATACTACTAAATACTACTACTACTACTCTTCAAATCTCGGCGCCAAAGAACCATTTTATGTGCCATTGTGCCATAAATCCCCACTCAATCAACCGTCTTAAAATCCAATACATTTACATTTAAAACTTTAATATCTAAGTGCAAAACATCTTAACTGGTGAAATGGGTTGTATCCTGAGCATACACTGAAGTATCGTTTACAAGGTTAACAAAAGAAGATGGTGAAAGACTATACACCCTTTGACTCTCAATGACGTCATAAAGCACACTTGAAAACAGTTTTGATCCTGATCAGACATCGCGTAACTGTTTGTCACTTGTTTTGAAATTATGTCAGTTCTATTGCATTAAATCTTACTTTGAAACTATATTGCAGAGAACAAAACTGAAGCAGACGACAATATGGCGGGTTACAGTTGAGAATCTGTTATTCTTTCCCGTTTAAACGCAAACGTACGCAAACGCATTGCACTAAAACATAGAAAAGGACAACTTTTCGATAATTTTGACTATTCATGTTGGTCTGAGTGGCAAACAGTTTGGAGCCTGATCAGACGCCGGGTTACCCGGCGTCTGATCTGGCTCCAAACTGTTTGCAATGGAAAAAATAGTTTTAGCGTAAACGCGTTTATTGGGAAAGAATAACGTTTTCTCTACTGTACAT
Organism: Gari tellinella; assembly: GCA_922989275.2. Taxonomy (NCBI): domain Eukaryota; kingdom Metazoa; phylum Mollusca; class Bivalvia; order Cardiida; family Psammobiidae; genus Gari; species Gari tellinella. The sequence continues at coordinate 58,924,462 of OV277866.1, forward strand.
GTACCAACCTCACGATAAATTTGATAATGAAAGGGTTAAATACTAACGTAAGTTTGAAATGAACTTTGACTAGAATGTTTACTCTCGCTGCAGTGGTTAACATGTTACTTTTTTCTTTTTAAACGCAAATGAAACGCAAACGCGTTGCAATGAAATATAGAAAATGACAACTAAGCAATTCTGACGACTAGTTTTAATCTGAGTGGCAAACAGTTTTAAGCCTGATCAGACGCCATGTTAACCGGCGTCTGATCTGGCTCCTATCTTTTTGCTATGGAAATAATAGTTTCTCACACCAAGCTTTCTCACACTAGCACTGTATTTACAGTGGAGAATCTGTTATTCTTTCCCGTTTAAACGCAAACGTACGCAAACGCAAAGCACTAAAACGTAGAAAAGTACAACTTTTGGACAATTCTGATAATTCTTGTTTATCTTGGTGGCAAACAGTTTGGAGCCTGATCAGACGCCGGGTTACCCGGTGTCTGATCTGGCTCTAAACTGTTTGCACTGCAAATAATAGTTTTAGCGTAAACGCGTTTATTGGGAAAGAATAACAGATTCTCCACTGTATCATGGTTTTATTTGAAAAGCTATTTTGGAAAAATAGAAAAATATTATATTTTGGTGTACAATGTTTGATTCTACGACCATTTCTAAATGATGTGTTAGATTAAGTTTTGATATTTCTTTTTTAGTCCTTTTTAAAAAACCCGCTTCAATAAAATCCATTTCAAATGAAAACAAACATGGTAATTTGAATTTATATTATTTTTTTCTATGTATATGGTAGTATTTACTCATAGAAAATGTAATTTCAGACAAACCAGGCACATGTGCCAAATGTGAAATGTATGAAGCTCTAAATATCATCGATATGGTACTATTTTGTAAATGTTAAAATGGGAAATAACTCCTCTTTTTTAATAAATATACAGTTTCAACACTAACATATCAATTTCTGTTCATATTTTGAATTGACTTTGTACGGGCTTTTATCTTCTACATGTACAATATAAGAAAAGGTTAAATACTAGAAAAAAAAGTTTTTAATATTTTGCATAAAACAATATACCATTAGAGATTCATACTTTTCACAGCTGGGTCCAAGGTTATAAAGAGTTTGAGCTGAGCCTGAGTGTGTTCTCAAGCAATTGATTGGTCAGATTTGAGCCTAGGCTCAAATCTGACCTATCAAATGCTTGAGAACGTCTTAAGACTCAACCGAAAAGCTTTATAACATTGGACCCTGGTGTCTTTTTGAAACAGATTTTACTAAAGCTTATAGATCTACTTTAAATTGCCGTAATATCATTCACTTTAAAATTGTCGTTTGCACAAAACATTCTTTAGATTTATAATTAAACCAAATTAAAGACGAGGGACAAACCGTTTTAATTCAGATAAGGCGATGATTTACGCGGCGTCTGACCTAGCTGGATCCAAATACCAATATTGTTTGAAAACACTAGTCAAGTGTGATCGGTAGGATAGGGGTTAATAATTCCGTTCCGAAAAAACAATCATACTGACATTGAAGAATACATGCAATTAATGAATTGAATATATTTGATATATTATCTATAAATGCAATTCGGATTCATTTGTTTTTCATATAATCATTTGTAATTTTACTTTATTGCATTACATTCTACCAGACTGGTACATGTACCAATAAGCATTGGACGGATACAGTGAAGAATACCAGTCCTTTTTCTTTCCAAACAAACATGCTTTTGTGCTTCAACTAAAGTGTTAATTGAAAACAGCTTGGATCCTGATCAGACGCCGAGTAACTCGGCGTCTGATCAGGCTTCAAACTGTTCGCATATCAGATTTAAATATAGTTACCTTACCTTATAGTTACCTTATACCACAGGCCGTTGATGAGGTGTTAGCTCGTGAGGCCCTTTCTCGATCTCTTCTCTCTACTGAATTAAATATATCGTTCATATTTTCAATACCCTGCAATTCTCCACACTTTTATTACATTTGTCTTTGCGTTTCGTTTCGATTTTGAAAGCGGGAGAGCAAATAGGGGTTATAGCCCATTGTATATAACGAGGGTATATCCCAGCTGGTATATTATATGATAAAGATCTGGCAATTGGTGTATAATTTAACTTAACTGATAACAATCATAGCACATTTACCAACTGCATCGCTTTGACCTCAGAGAGGCTATATATTTTGACTTCAAGATACTACCAACTTTAACGCGCTTAAACAATTTTGGTTATAAATTGTGCGAACAGTTTGGATCCATATCAGGCGCTGATTTACTCGGCGTCTTATCTGGATCCAAAAGTTTCGGCACGCAATTAAAATTTCGTAAGATACTATCAGAAACGCCCACACGTAAAACTGCTGCAGCGGACACAATTTGCAGGCGAATATCACATAGCTTGTCAAAGTTAACACGTTACTATAGACAGTTTCACACCCAGTTGCTGAAAATGACAATACCACAGTACATTTAACAAGCTTCTTATTTAACCATTCCTTCATATATCGCCTTAACCTTTTACCGCATAGTTTGTTTCTATGTGATCACTTAAAACAGGTTGAACGTAAAGCAGAATGCGCCTTAAGGCGCATTCTGCTTTACATTCAGACTGCTTTAAGTTACCACATGCTAGGGTGTAGAACCTTTTTTTGCATGGCACATACACATATGTATATTCCTTACTGTAAAAGATGTAATATTATTTATAGTTGAAGAATAAATGAAAGGCGTACATGTAAACACGCATATACATATAGTATATTGGGTTAAAATATTCACCATAGAAATGCCTTGCCGATTCTGTATTATTTGTTTTATAAATGCGTTATAGAAAATGGTTCTTTAGCCTGACCGATGGCTGCTTAAAGCAGGTTGAAAGTAAAGGAAGGTTTCCGTTTTGTTTTCAGCCTGATACATTTGTAGATCAACAATCCGTTTTTAGCTCGCCTATTCGGAGAATGGGGGGGCTTATGGAATCACCCCGGCGTCGGCGTCGGTGTCGGCGTCGGCGTCGGCGTCGGCGTCGGCGTTGGTTTTTCATGGTTAAAGTTTTGGGGTAAGTGTTGTTATGCACTAATACATCATGAAATATTTGCATTAGGAAGCTGATATTTGGATTGGAGATGCCCTGTGGGTTGAACATTGATGTTGTGTAGTTAAAATTTAAAAAAAAGTTTAAATTTAGTGAAAATTTCACCTTTTGTGGACTTACGTTTTTCGGCTGATTTCTCATGGTTAAAGTTTTGGGGTAAGTGTTGTTATGCACTAATACTACATGAAATATTTGTATTAGGAAGCTGATATTTGGGATGGAGGTGCTCTGTGGGTTGAACATTAATGTTGTGTAGTTAAAATTAAAAAAAAAGTTTAAATTTAGCCAAAATTTCACCTTTGTGGACTTAGGTTTTTCGGCTGATTTCTCATGGTTAAAGTTTTGGGGTAAGTGTTGTGATGCTCTAATACTACTTGAAATAATTGTATTAAGAAGCTGATATTGGGAATCAAGGTGCCCTGTGGGTTGAAAATTGATGTTACGTAGTTAAAATTTAAAAAAAGTTTAAATTTAGTCAAAATTTCACCTGTTGAGGACTTAGGTTTTTCGGCTGATTTCTCATGGTTAAAGTTTTGGGGTAAGAGTTGTAATGCACTAATACTACATGAAATATTTGTATTAGGAAGCTGATATTTGGAATGGAGGTGCCCTTGGGTTGAACATTGAAGTTGCGTAGTTATTTTTTTTTTTAAAGTTTAAATTTAGTCAAAATTACACCTTTTGTGGACTAAGAGTTTTGGGACTGAAATTTCAAAGTTAGTTAAGGAGTAAGTGTTGGAATGCACTTATACTACATGACATATTTGCATTAGGAAGTTGATATTTTGAATGGAGGTTCCCTGTGGCTTGAATATCAATGTACTGATACACTTTTCTTTTGATAGTTACCTATTTAAGAAAGGTTTAATTAGGCGAGCTTTGCTGTTCTCCGACAGCTCTTGTTTAACATGTACACACCTGACACTTTAACTGAGCCATTACAGATTCCAATCAAATGTACATGTAATCCATTCTTAAATATTTAGAATTTAGTTTCTAAAGTATAGTGCACAATGACAAACAGTGCATACCTAGATCAGAGGACCCTTCTTATGATACAGTGGAGAATCTGTTATTCTTTCCCGTTTAAACGCAAACGTACGCAAACGCAAAGCACTAAAACGTAGAAACGAACAACGTTTGGACAATTCTGATAATTCTTGTTTATCTTGGTGGCAAACAGTTTGGAGCCTGATCAGACGCCGGGTTACCCGGCGTCTGATCTGGCTCTAAACTGTTTGCACTGCAAATAATAGTTTTAGCGTAAACGCGTTTATTGGGAAAGAATAACAGATTCTCCACTGTACATGTGCACTGTTAACAGATACACTGTTTATAAATGGTGTAAATACAGTGGAGACATCATTTTTCTTTCCAAATAAGCGCGTTCACGCTTAAACTACTATTTCAATTGAAACAAGTTTGGAGCCTAATCAGATGCAATGTAACCCGGCGTATGACCAGGCTTCAAACTGTTTGCCACGCAGATTACAATAAACAGTCAGGTTTTTCTACAATTTGTCATTTACTACGTTTTACTGCAATGCGCTTTGTGTTTCATTAAACATGTATGACTGTTTCTTTAAATAAAAAACGCACAAAATTCCAAGTTAAATAAAAACATGTAACAACAGACGAAATTATTCAAACATACGATATTAATGAAGTGGCTACATGTATCTCATACAGGTTATTACGTCATAAACTCTCTCATAGTTGTACTGAAAAGTTTGAAGTTCGTTATTATATCGAAACGGTATTGTTCAATACAAATAAATCACGTTTAATTACGTTTTGGAGGTGTGTGAAAATTACATTTGGTGAATGAATGAAATGCGTAGATTAACTGAAGATATCTAATACATGATGTTATAATGAACTTAATATAACCGTAACTGCGCACGCTACAAACACATATTTCATTACGTATGTATATAAGATGAACAATAGCATAAACCCTATGAGCTATTCATGGGACAATCATTGAGTTGCATGGAACACATTGTACAGTAAAATCTCTATTGCGACCACTATATTGTGTTTGTTATCAGGGTTCAAGGTTATAAAGCGATTGAGTTGAGTCTGAGTTTGTTCTAAATCATTATATTGTTTGAGCATAGGCTCAAATCTGACCAATAAAATGCTTGAGAACGGCTACAGACTCCGCTCAAAAGCTTTATAACCTTGGACCCTGGTGTCTCAGGCAGGTGATTACTAAAAGCAAGTTACATGTAAAACATAAAGCTCATTTAGTAGCTTTCTGTATTACATTAACATTACTTAAAACTGTCACCTTTCTTTTATGCATCATTGTTTAGTGGTCGTAATACGGAGATTGTACTGCATGTCTGATGGCAACATAGTTAACGCGGAATCAAATATAGTAGGATCTTTTAGACTTATTGTAAGGGCTTCCCGTAGGGGTATTAAATGTATTTCCTGTTAACTTAATAACTCATAATCCCCTTAAACTTCCAATGGACAATTCCTGTTTGCAATAAAGCCTGTTCCATTTTCAACTATTTATGTGTTTAAAACGCAAACTAAAAGCAAACGTAACGCAATAAAAAAGTAAAATATCACATTGTTGACAATGCTGACTATTGATTTAATCTGAGTTGAAAACAGTTTAGGACCTGATCAGACGGCGGGTAATCCGGCGTCTGATCTGGCTCCAAACTGTTTGCAATAGAAATAATAGTTTTATTGTAAACGTGTTTATAGAGAAATAATAACGTCTTCTCCACTGTATATGGCTGCATTTATTTTTTATTATAGTTAAAATTATAGCTCATAAGTCAAATCAAATGACAGCTTGGTTGTAGTACATGCATGTAATTCTGGTTGGTGCTTAGATTTTAATGAAAGGAGTTTATTTTCATGCATTTATTCATTTGAACCTATTGAGCCTAGCGTCTCATTAAAAGAGCATGGGCAAACAGTGTAGACTCTGATCAGCATAATGCGTTATTTTATTAGACTCTACACGGATGACTGATAGGAATTGCAATATAAAACAAACTGAAAATGTAATTCTAGACCAGGCACCCCTTACATAAACAATCCGATATACAGTAAACCCTCTCTATTACGACCACTAAAATGTGTTCAATTATTAGGTTTTAAACGCAGGCGGTTTCTTAAAGTAAGGTGACAGTTAAACAGAAAGCTCATTTAGGAGCTTTCTGTTTTACTGTCACCTTGCTTTAAGCTGTAACCTGTCTTTTTACAATCAATTAGGCTTCGATTAAGTGGTCGTAATAGAGAGGTTTTACTGTATAACATGTATAACCCACCTGACATAAATGAGTTGATTACGCTATGTTTGGCGCTCAAGAAAGGAGGGAGAACGGGTGTGATGTTTAGAAATTTTATTTCACTTGATAGCACAATGTTATGGAAAGTTGAGACACTTCCAATATTATCAAACATTCGACAATGTAATGCTGAAAAATCATTCATACACAGTTAAAATACAAACAGCATTAAAGCTTTTATAAATAAATATAATATTTCACCATATGATATATTTACAAATCATTCAAAGAAATTCATAACAATTTTCAATAACAAATTAAACGAAACGTTCATATGTTAAGTATTCAACTGCGCTAAGACAGAAGTTGATGCTACAGCTATGTTTCTATGGATGAACTGTGTGTCATTCTTTGTGTACGTGTTTTAAAGTTAGTTTTGACATACCATTAGAACTGATTAGTGTTTTGAGAAAACAGCTTCTATGTGTTTTGTTTGTCATACTACTTGCAACAATTAGGCACCACTCTGTCGACGATGGAATCCAGTGCAATCCAGTTTGAATATCAATATCAATTTTTGCCAAAACTTTAAGTTTGTCTTTTCAACTTTAACCACTTCCGTTAATGGTGGTACACACTGCTAGGGTATGTATATGAAAAAGGGGCCATAAAGGGATGAGTCAGTAACTGTGATCGCCCCATCTGTGCCCCGTACAGCGCTGCAGCAGCAGGAAACGTAATCCCTACAGCCGGAGGTAGCATAGGTTTGGCCGCCATCTTTAATTTCTCGATTTCTGCTTCATGCAGCCTTTTTGCCTTTGCACGCCTATTTTGAAACCAAATTTTCACTTGTGTCTCTGTCAGGTTCAGGGAAGCACTAAATTCTGCGCGTTCGGCGATGGAAAGGTATTGTTTCTGTCTGAATTTTCTTTCTAATGCTAAAAGTTGTGACGTTGTAAATGGCGTCCGTGGCTTCCGGTTTGTTTTGTGCTTGCGAAGGGTACACTTATTGGGGTTAATGCGCTGAGGACTAAGGGCTCCTGAAAAATACAAAGAAAACACAATGTGAAAATGGGATATACCGGAAGTTTCAACTGTTGCTGCAATGCAATGAATGCATAAACATCGTCATATATACAGTAGAACCCCTCTATTACGACCACTAAAAGAAGGCTAATTGTCTGTATAAAAGACAGGTGACAGCTTAAAGCAATGTGAAAGTGAAACAGAAAGCTCCTGTAGGAGCTTTCTGTTTCACTTTCACATTGCTTTAAGCTGTCACCTGTCTTAGACGACAAATATTTGACACATTTTAGTGGTCGTAATAGAGAGGTTCCACTGTATATATATTTTTATAACACTGAAGATGTCACTTTTACAGGTTATCCTATTACCCAAGAAAAACACCTTTCTACGCCTTTAATCAATTTCTCCATTGAAGAAAATAGTTCCAATTTATACAGTTAAATATATGTATTATAAGAAATAGTTTCTCCATTTTAGCAGATGGCAGCTTCAAGCAGGCTGAAAGTAAAGCAGAATGCGCCTTATGGCGCATTCTGCTTTTCTTTCGACCTGCTTTAAGTGGTAACATATTTTCAAAATTAGAAACAGGCTATAGGGTAACGGGATAATACATGTATGTTATAGACTCTATTCTATTTGGGAGCGTTTAGCGGGTAGTTGTAATTTTAAATGAATGTCCGCTCATCACAGGGTTTAACCCTTTGACTCTCTATGATTTCATTAAGCGCATTTGCAAACAGTTTTGATCCTGAATAGACGCCGCGTAACGCGGCGTCAGGATCAAAACTGTTCGCCACTTGTTTTGAAATAACGTCGTTTATACTGCCTTACATTTAACTTTGAAATGACATTGCAGATAACAATATTAAAGCAGACGACAATATGGCGGTGAAGGAGTAAAAACCGCACGAACAATTTAATAAATGAATGAATGAATGAATGAATGAAGAAAGAAACCGATTTTGAAAATAATTTATGAATACCTGTATCATAATCGTCTCAATTTGAATGCCGATAGACTGTTTAATCAAAATGCTTGATATATTATGCTGCGTTTATTTGAACACATGATCAGAACAGCGCTACTTATCCAATTATGCTAATGCTTATTTACTTATCAGTGTTGTATATACAGCAGTCTTGTTTACAGATTGTGATTTTGTTATGATACTATGACCCAACAGTCGCGCGTTTTCTGCTAATTATCAATTAACATAGAGGGCCACCGACAGTGATTGTTATCAAAATATCCCAGATATATTCTGCTAAGTGCTCGTTAATTAGCACTATCCTGATTAACACGTGGTCAGATTATCAGAGACAGGTCTGCATCTCAAACACTTCGCCGATAAAGTCCCGGTGCCCGTTTCATAAAACTTCTTACGACAAATGTTGTCGTAAGTCAGATTATAAAAAATATCAATTATTATTTATTTCTCCATCTAATCCTGTCGTGTGACATCCTTTTGGAATCGTCACAAGACAGGATTACATAGAGAAAGCACAAATTAAATGTATTTTAAAGTTTTGACTTACGACAACATTTGTCGTAAGAAGTTTTATGAAACGGGTCCCAGGCTTCTCAAAGTGAATTTGAACAAACACAAACTTGGTATAAATTGTAATACATTTAATACCTGCCATGGCGTCATCAATTTGAAAAACAATTTATTGTCTGCTTTTACATTTATCAAATTTGATTTCTATTTGTTTTGACATAAGAAATATTGAAATAAGTATCAAACAGTTAAGATCTTGGTCAGAAGCCGCGTAACGCGATGTCTGGTCAAGATCCAAACTGTTTGCAAATAAAAAAATACTCGGGATAAGGCATTGAATAAGTGTACTGGAAATATCAATTTAAAATATAAGCAGAAAATATATAGACATTAACGGATAAACGATGCAGAATGAAAAGGGTACTACATGTATGATAAAAGATAAGAAGTTGGTTGATCTTTACAGGTAAAGTTTTGTAAAGGCCACATCGAAAACTTCAATACGCGTATATTGTATGAAGCAGTATTACGAATTTCCTTAGAACATAAATATCACTGTAGATATAAACTTCACATACTTTTTGTTTAGACAAATGTTTATAGAGTTGATTGCTTTATTGATTTATTTTGGCAAACATAACTCATAATATTCAGTGCATACATATATTATATAATCATAGAAAGAGACGAGTTGTACATGTAATTGTGTGCAGGAAAAGCATGAAACACTGTCTAATCACATCAGATAACACAAAACAGCAAGCCATTATCTACATTGTTGGCCTTTAAGTAATACCAATATTGTTATTTTATTAAAATTCTATTTACAATTATTTTGTAATTATAATTTTTATTTATTATCATTATCAGCAATTTTATTTGGTGGTGGCTGTGCTTTTGTTGTAATGATATATATTATTATTATTAGTGTTGTTGCTGCTGTTGCTGCTGTTGTTGTTTGTTATTGAGATATTATTATTAATTTTGTTATTTGTTTTGTCGATATCTACAATGGTTTGCAATGTTTTCGTTCATAAATAGTTTTACCATATGTATAAATAAATTCAGTATGCAAATGTCACATTTATACATACTGGTATTATACCTCCAGCCGTGCATTTGAAGTGCGCTCTAAACATACATGTTTACCCCATGCTTGCATTAATTAGCTGGAACTAATATGCAAATGAATAATCAGGAATTGCCCTGCCCCGTTAACAACAATAGAGTCATTGATTCCCCTCTCATTCCGACTAATAAGCATTTTATTTGGAGTTATTAATTAAGATAACTGGAACATGTATATCTTATGAATACTCGAATGACGATAATTAGTGATACTGGGCTGTGGGGCCATGTGGTTAAGGCTTTTGGCATCATTAACAGACCGCGTTGATTTGTTTGGAACTCTTCACCTAATTAGATTAACTGGACACTCTTAGATATCACCACAGACAATGATAACTAGCTTCCATTGCCCAGTCCGTGTCAAAACCAAACCTGTTTCAAAACGAGGCTAAATTGCCCGGGTGATCCTAAACGAGATTGCGATAAAAGATCAGGGCTGCCATTTCTCCGGATTTTTCCTAAATCTTCGGATTTTTTTCTAGTACATCGTAGCTTAAAGTATGCTGAAAGTAAAGCAGAATGCGCCTAAGGCGCATTCTGCTTTACTTCCAGTCTGCTTTAAGCAGCCACGTGTCAACAAAACTAGACACAGGCGATGGGATAAAGGTACGATTCGTAAAATCGCACTTGCAAAAATGCCAATTTGGAAATCTTAGGATTTTTATGGCAGCCCTGAAAGATTCGGAACCGTACTAATTCCGGAGTATTTCCCCAGTGTTATCGGTACAGTACCTTTGAGCTGGGAATTAATCGAGATTTGAGCGCGCATCGATAGAAATGGTGCCAGGCTCATGTCAAATTAAAGAGGTAATAGTAATTAAATAAATCATGTTTTAACGAAGATTATCAAGTTTATGTCATGGTGTCATGAAATTAGTGTCTAATGAATCCCGGTCGCTGATAGGACGCCAATAAAAATCGTTATTTGTTTTGAAGATGCTCGATGGCGGTCTTGGGCAGAGAATAAGTCGACAGACGGGAAACAAGAAATAATTGATCTTAAACCACTTCACTGCAAGGAATTCGCCTGCTTTCGATATGTCGTCTGCTTCTATTTCTAAGACATTGGACTCATGCAGTTGGGTTATTAAAACATCTACATGTATATGAAAGTTTAACGATTCGGATCCTGTTCAGACGCGTCTGATCAAGAGTCAGTTTTTGCAAATACAAAAACACAAATTCTCTGTAAGAAACTGAGTGCAGGGAACCCTATGTAGAGGTCATATGCTTTATAATCATTTTACTATAAATATGTTGAATGTGGACCGAATATAATTAATTATAATGTTTACAGAGAAACAATTCTATACATATTAAAATAATTTTAAATGTCTAAACGAAGTCATCTAACGGTTCAAAAACGAGTTGTTTGCTATAGCGAACACGATCAGAAACTTAATCATGAAGTCCATAAAGCGTATACCCATTGCAAAACAAAGTGGATCCAAATCAGACCTAAAGTCTAACAAGTACAGTGGAGAATCTGTTATTCTTTCCCGTTTAAACGCAAACGCAAACGTACGCAAACGCAAAGCACTAAAACGTAGAAAAGAACAACTTTTGGACAATTCTGATAATTCTTGTTTATCTTGGTGGCAAACAGTTTGGAGCCTGATCAGACGCCGGGTTACCCGGCGTCTGATCAGGCTCCAAACTGTTTGCACTGCAAATAATAGTTTTAGCGTAAACGCGTTTATTGGGAAAGAATAACAGATTCTCCACTGTATCAGGCTCCAAAATTTTGCAAAATCACCAACACGTTCAAGATACATTGAATTATACAGCACCGCAATGAGCTCGTGATTAGTTTCTTTCAAAACATAAAGAGCATTGCTGTATCAACTATAGCAGTCTTAAATATCCCCACAAACAAATCCAGTAGTGAAAACAAATAAACGGCGTTTTTAACTGCCCATGCACTAGACATTGAGAAACATACTCAGGCAGAAAGCGGACGAACAGTCAAACTATTGAAAATTTTATGCAGTTCCAGCCTGAATAAGTAATGTCAACTTATTGTAGATCACGTTGGGTTTCCTTTTTATATCTTTCTGCATTAATTCTGTCCTACGTTAATCTGTCTTTAACGTTCATTATGATGTATTATGTTTTATTAAATGGCCATGCGACAGAGGTTTATCGGTATATCAAATACTATCTTATCTGTGTTGATGTTTGTTTAGAGAATAGAGGTATCATTCATTGTATATTTTTACAGCCGGCTTCTTAACCGCTTCTCCTACAATATCATCAGTTTTGAAAATGTCGGCTACGATTTTATTGACATTTAAACTTTAAAGTCTACATAGGAGCGGCAAACAATTTTGATCCTGATAGAAACACGAGTTACTAGGCGTTTGATCTGAATTTAAACTGTTTGCAAACGCCATGCAAATCGGCTTTAACAGGATAATGCTTAATATGTGTTTATACAATGTGCCAGTCGGAAGGCTCGATATATATTATGTTTGTAATAGGATACCACGTAATTATTTCTACTACTGTAGGAGGCGAAAGTTACCATGAAAAGATTCCTCAGAAAGCGAAGTCGAACGATACGTTTAACCTATTACTCCATAATTATGCATTTTACGGCTTTAATTTATTATTTAACTATGTACCATAAGAAAAACTCCCTATATCCTAGCAGGCTAAAAATAAAGCAGAGTGCGCCTAAATGTCCATTCTGCTTTATTTTCAACCGCCTTTAAGCGGTTACTTGTCTACAAAACTAGAAACAGGCTACGGGGAATTGGGTCAGACAACTTACCCAAATCAATTAAGTAAGGTACATGTAACTCTAAGATGAAGTAAGAAAATGATAGAAAACTCCCGCTTAACACTGTTTTGCTTTAAAAAGGATTATCTTTCGCGTGGTTTAATCATTTGAATAACGTATATCAAAGTTAAACAGTTGATAGCGTTATTTTGATTTTAATGCTATGTAAATGTTATTCTAGTGTATCCGATACCCTGTGTCTAGATCATTACGTGTTAGCAAACATATCTTATAACCAACAAAATCGTATGTGTAGACAGGAAATAGTTACAATTAACCTTTAATCCACTACACTATAGCCTGTTTCTAGTTTCGAAAATATGTGACCACTGAAGGCAGATTGAAAATAAAGCGGAATGCGCTTGAAGACAAGTTCTGTTTTACTTCCAATCTGCTGTTAGCTATCATCTACTCCCATAAAAAACTATATCCATATAATGCAAATTCATGACTGTAAAAAGACAAAGTGAAAATACTTTCATCAGAGGGGGAATAAATCAGAGGCTATAAACACGTATTTATGGAGAAATAAAATTATAAAGACGCTATTAGCGAATTTGCAAAATATTTTAGAAACAGCTTGGATCCAGATAAGAGGCTGTAATATTAGGCGTCTTGCATGGATCCGATCAGATGTTTCACGCTTGTGAGACTCTCTGAACTAATAGCAGATTACGCTCCCCTGATATTTTTATTATTAGCTTTTTGCTTGTTACAATATCATCGGCATTCCAGTTTTCGTCTGCAATTGATTTCAAAAATTTAATTTTAAGGCCATATTAGTTTAAGAAACTTGATAAAACTATTTGAACACTGTACACGGGTAGGTAAAAGTTATAAGAGTCTAAAGTCCATCACTTTAATATCAATATACTCAATCAATTATGAAGTGACGACTAATCATTCATTTTCCATTAATATAAATTTCATATTTGTTATCTTCATATTGAGTACGTATACTTTCGTTTGAATCATTACTATCTAGAGTGGATATGAATTACTGTAATCTATAATCGTTCAAACACAAATTTCGTGGTTCGTCGCCCATGGTTAATTTTTAAATACAGATAAACTTAGGTGAAGCGCCCATACAAATGAATAATCATTGACATTTATAGAGAGAAGTATCTGCTTGATGTAGAAAAAAAATGATGCCGAAAGCTCCTGAATGAGCTTTCTGGATAATTATATCCCTGCATTGATATATCAAAATCTATTATGAACAGCCAAAGCGCATTCAGTTTAATGACCGATTAGCACATGATTTACGAAACAATTTTAATTATCAATTTACGTTCTATCCTGGTATACGTATACCTACTTTAAAAATTAAGTAATGTGTAAGAGTTGTAAATCGATACTTACACAGATAATGTTCAATAAGTTAATTTGATATTTTAACCTTTTCGTCACCAATTTCAACAGTCTGTTTCCACCTTTCATAGATAAATTATCATCTGCTAGAATGTGTCGTCCAATATTTAATAAAAAAACCCATTTGTTTTAAGTTTTAACAGAAAAGAAATCGATACGAGCGCCAAACAGTTTGTATCATGTTCAGACGCCGCGTAACGTGGCATCTGATCTTGGTCCAAACTGTTTGGCACTCATATAAATATTTAATCAGTCAAAATTTCATAAATTTGATGTGAAATTGCAGACGACACGTTTTAACAGACGATGATTTATCTACAAAAGGAATTAAATTTGGCGGAGAAATGGTTAGAATATGTCGACTGAAAGTTTTAGCTTACAAACCATTTTTGCCATATTTATTTGATTAATTAATTATTTATTCGACTGTATACCTTATACTGCATTAGTATGATTTTAGCATGTTTGTTTATGTACATGTATAATGTTAATATTAATAAGTGGACAATGTCAACTTTCCAATCGAATCGACACTGCAAATAGTTTTGATCTTGACCACACGCCCTTTAAGCGGCGTCTGATTAAGATCCAAACTGTTTCACTTCGATATCGATATATCTTTTTGTCCAATTAAATTTAGGTTAGAATAAAAGTATAAAAATATTCTAAAATAAAGCTTTGTAATGACCTTTAAATGGTTGAAGCAGACGAAAACAGTAGGCGGTGGAGATATAAAAAATATATAGTTTCGTATAAAGTATTGAGTTTATAAGTATTTCGCACAATTTTCAAATATTCTAATTCAGAAAGCGAATAACAATTCTGTGTAAACTCGTTTTATTAAAGTATGTAAATATCAAGCAGCTAAAAAGAAAACAAATTGTATCAGTAGTAAATCATTGTGTTATGGGTTCCTGGCAAATTTAGGTGCAGAAGACGCCATTATATCTAAATAAATATAATAACTATTATATCTACTACAAACATTATGAACCCTTATAAGATACCCAGTAATTCGGCGTTTGATCAGTTATGTTCCACTCAAATAAAAGTGTTGTCAACATTTTCTCTATTTCATAACTTTGTTCTGCTTTTGTTATTTTCGATATTAGTCCAATTAGAAGTGTCTAATTTCTCTCAGAAGATACACAGCTGTCAAAACTTTAACTTTAATAAATTTCCGTGCTGCAAATAGTTTGCTTTATCTAATATAAAACTTATATATATATACAGAATTAAAACAATTGAGACTACAATAGTTTGCAACAATGCAGATTGTTCTCTACAATATTTTGGTTTTATACATATTATTTTATATACGGTCAGAGAATAATGAAATTATCTTAAAGGTAAATGAGCCTTAACTTTATACTTCCAGCCAAAATATAGACCAGTTACATCCTCACAAAGACATTGTACATTTACTAAAAACCCATCGGGACAAATAATCAACCAATACCATTCAGCTTTTTGTTAATTTGTAAAGAAAAAGAAAAAGTCACTTTCCTTCAGAAAAAATGTTATTGTTTGAATCTTATTTTTTTTTTTTTTTTATCTTTTCATGATTCTCATGGGATGCATGCTAGAATCAATACAGATGCGTGATGTATTATGTCGATACATGCGTGCAACATGGCATGGCAGGGTGGATAAGCAGTTTAACAGTCAATGATACATTGAAAGCAAACATGTTATCAAACAATTTGCAACATGGCTGAAATTTAAAAACGGGCATTGGTAACTTATGATATTATAAGCGCCATTTTACGACTATCCAAAGGGAAATGGAAAACACTCTAAATGTGCTAATCTAAGAAACCGCTGAAAACAAGACGAACTTAAAGCAAAATGCTCCTTTGGGATCATTGTGGTTTATATTGATTTTGCTGTAAGCAGTCAAATATCGAACTATTTCTCGAACCACGAGAATGCACTTACACTGTGTGATTGTACTTGTATGATTGAACTATATAAAAGAATACGATAGCTGCGTAATCTTTTTTCAGATTATCTCCATGAAACAAATACATGGCATCTACGTTTTAAAGTTCTGGGGGCCTGTTGCCTGTGCCCTAGGGCCTCTCACACCTCTCATGTTTTCATTTCCTCTCTTAAAAACGACGAACACTCCAAACATGCTAATAAATTCTTGTGTAATGTGTTATCGTTTAGGAGAGCTTTTCCCACTAAAATTGTTGAGGCAACGTTTCGTTTTTGCAGCAATAAAAAATCTAGACCTAGATATCCTAGAAATCATGGCAATATTACTCGATCGTAAAATTATTCCACCACTTCAACGTATGTTTAAGTCTCGCGAACACGTGTGCATTTATTGCGACTTTTAATATTACACCCTCAAAACACCACAAAATGCACACGTTTAACTGAACATGTGTAATGCGACCTCAACTAATCCATAAACATTTTTCTTACACCTTTATCTTATTTATTGTACAGCCTCCGTAAGACATGTAATAACCGTTAGAGATGTGCAGTATCTGTTTATACTCTCTATGCTTAGAGTTTTTCGTTTTTATATTACTGGGTTTTATAGTCGAACTTTATTCTTTGTCGCTTAATATGAACTATCGAAACTTTAATTTTATTTTCCTTTTCTTTAATATTGAGCTTTATTGTCGTTGCTAGAGCTCGGTCTCTTAAACTTTTTACTCTATATTCAGTTTCATTTAATCTATTCCTCTACCGAAGAAAGTAATTCCAATCTATACAGTCATGTATTCTCTGGTCGATTGTACAATAAAGCAGGTTGAAAGTAATTAAGACAAGCGATTACTTAAAATTCCCTGTAAGTAAAGCAAAATTGCTCCTTAAGCTTTAAGATTCCATCTGCTGTGATATTGGAAATAATTCTATAGTGCATAATCATGACTGCAATAAGGTGGAACCATTATTATTAGTTGAGTAATAATTAAAGGTGAAAAGAAAGTGTATATTGGACAGTGGGTTAAAGACGGACAAATGAAATATAGAATCACAAAAAGATACGTAGAAGTTTAACCAATTCAAATTTTGCATCAAACAAATAACGAATCTTACACAATAATCCACGCAGTATTCAGAATATTTATTTTCAATTTAAAATAATGATATTAATACTGCATATGCATACAAACATTTTAAAGGCGGATTTACAATTTACATGAAACTCATGTGCATTAATTAAAGACTTTATCTATATATTGACAAACTCGTAATTGATGTGGAAAGTGAATTGTTCATCCGTTTAAGATTTATATCAGGTGCCAATTATAGCTACACTATTTGTAAAAGCAGATTGCTATGGGTAAATGAATAAATACTTTATATTATTAATACATCTAAAAATCGCAAACGAAGCGTAGACAATTATAGGATGTCTTTTGATAAATGGAGGGATATTAGTCAACTACAGTAATAACATTAACACTTATTTTCAGCTTAATACTACTAAACATTGTTACATCCTTGCAACCATTAAATTTCGGTTTTACCGATATTTGATCCAAAAAACTAGCCGCTCAAATTCGAAGTTAAACTTACAAAATTTGTAAGCTAACCCTGTGTTAAAAGGTCGCTCACTGTAGAGTCATAGTTATTTTTAAACTGTATGTAATATATATAGATACTGTTTAAAGCGGGTTACTGATTAGTACACGGTCAATGTAATGCAGAAAGCTCCTCTATGACTTTTCTGTATTTATTGTTACCATACATTAACTTTTAGCCTTATAGAAAGACTGTCAATTCATCTTCCTTTGGGTGTTCAAATCTGTTGTATGCGACCATTTAGATTTTTTTCGGTTAAAGTGTATAAAAGTTTATAATTAAACAGAAATACGAAAGTAATACAGTTATATTCATTTCGCAGTTACAATTGTGTATTTTCTGCATTAAACAGTCGTCAATGTTATAAAATCCAAATGCTTTTATATTGAAATTTCGTTCAACACATGTGAAACGGTATGTTGATAATGTGGACTTGCAGGGCCATGTGGCGTTCAACACTTTCACCGCCTCAGGTGACTTAACTCGACATTGCAAACAGTTATGATCCAGATCAGACGCCACGTAAAGCGGCGTCTGTTCAGGATCCAAACTGTTTGACACTCGTATCAATACTTCTTCAATCAAAATTTCTTAAACGTGAATTTTGCATACATATTGCAGATAACAAATTATAACAAATAATATGTTGTCTGTGAAAGGGTTGAATCAGACGGTTAAATTTAACAAATAAAGGGTAAAGTGATAACTGCATAAAACCCAGCCACATGTACCACTTTTCTTCTCATCCTTGTATTCAGTGATGCGTTTGATTCGAGAGTAATTGTGAAATGTACGTATACCCTGGTACATATTTGAAGTTTACATTGTAAATTTATTATAATATTTTCTCAAATTTCGCAGATATGAATAGTTTATCATTGAAATTTGCCATATATTTATTAGAATATGCAGCTTGCTACACCGAACTTAGATATAAATATGGTACCGCTTAAAATAACATTTTATTTGTTTATGGTTAAGGTATTAAAATGAAATGTACATTACAAATACATACTTATTTTCCTTTCAGAAGAACGTGCCGAGACATATGTCAATTTCAAAGTTTAAAATTTTAAGTAGACGTTGACACGCCTTTTCTGATATAAGAAATACTTATTTAGTGTAGTTATGGTTTAATAAATATTTCATGATTGTAGTTATCATTTAATATATTTAAGTGTACGTTTAGATTCATTAACACCGGTTCAACACTGATATCAGAGAATACGTGAGAATTAATTTATAAACACATGTATTGCCTTATGACACAAACTTAAACTGTTTCGTTTATGGTAAGTTAAAACAAAAACAATTACATACTATTTCCTTACCTAAAATTAATACCGATGAGGATTTGGAATAAGAATCATGGCCTATGAAAAATTGAAATAGCGTGTGTTTATATGAATATACGGACTAAAAGCTATCTGTTCACAAGAGCAGAGCTGCCATTTCTCCGGATTTTTCCTAAATCTTCGGATTTTTTTCTAGGACATGGTAGCTTCACAGGCTGAAAGTAAAGCAGAATGCGCCTTAAGGCGCATTCTGCTTTACTTTCAGCCTTCTTTAAGCAACAACGTGTCAACAAAACTAGAAACATGCGATGGGGAAAGGTACGATTCGTAAAAATCGCACTTGAAAAATGCAAATTTGGAAATCTTAGGTTTTTTATTTCAACTTATGGCAGCCCTGGATTTTAGGAATTGACCACTTAGAAATATAAGGTTAAGATAAACTTATTTTTCATAAAAGCTATGAGTCCTAACATATACTTACTTGGAGGCGGAGATATTCTGGATGATGGTAACCATGGAAAACCGGCTCCTACTGTTAAACTGCCTGGCCATCTTGTTTCATGGGCCGGACTTGGCACATAGGCTGGGCTGGAACTCTCAGGGTGACGGGAAACTGGTGGACTTTTTCCTAAAATCTCGTCCATACTAAATGAAGAATGAGGTTTGTGGTGCGTCGGGGGAGACGCTGTTGATTTAGGACTAGAACAGTCTGATCGTGGTGAATGATTCGCACTTGAATCTGAGTCTTTGTCCTCATGTGAATGAGAGTCATGATAATGTGAATCCCTTGGAGATTTGACCAACGAAGGGTCCACATGAACACTATGGGACATTATTGAGTCTACCCCAAACCGAAGTGGAGTTTTGGCATTATTTTCCGAGTAAGCTAAGCGTCCGTTGCACATATTTGCTCCTGGTGACACTGGTGACAATCTATCGCTAGAACATGGCGATGACACTGGACTTGGGTTCCGTTTGGAAAGATCCTCAGCTGTGTTTTCTATGTCAATCGGAGACCCAGGTCTTGGCTTACAAAAAGCCGACGACTTGCTAACTGGCAGCGCTGTCGGCTGCATTTTTCTACACTCTTCCAGAGAAGCAAATCACTTAAAACAATCCTTTACACCTTTATCAGTTCTAACATATATTAAAACACAAGAAAATGTTATTCCATTTGATAGGTTGTGTCCGTTTACTATATGTTTAACGTTTAACGTACTTCTCTTTTCACCAAGTAACTTTCTTGCCTCAGCAGAAGCCGAAGTCTTATAAACGGGCGTGACGTCACGCTTGATTCGGCCTATGATTGGCGTGTTTACAAATTGCTCGATAATGAGGTTCTCGTTACCGCTCTCTGAGTGGCTCGAGTTAATATCTGTTTAATTTATCGCTTCTACTGACAGCCTGATTGGAACGGATAAACAAATCACTGAATATCGGAGTCCTTTGGCTGTTATGAACTAGCGAGGCGTGGGATTGTGCTTAATAATATTTGAATAGTATGTTTTTCCGCTGTTCTGTCGCCCTTTGCTCGGCGTTTTGTTGTCTCTGAGAGCGCGGGACTGCGTGTATCAAATTTTACCATAATAACAGTATTTAAATCAATGTGAGGGAATTGAATGGGTTTTATAAATTGAATTTGTCTGAACAATCTGAAGCGATACAAACATCTCGCTCCCGACTTTCCGATCATTATTCAGCTATCCCCATGGAAACTAATTTAAGGTGCTGTTTAATTCACCAAACGTATACGAGAATAATAGGGTGGGTTTATTATACGGGCTTCAGGCGCCGGACGGCGTCCCTCCGCGAAACAAGAGCACAGAAATATTGTTCAAATGTCCTCCCAACAATTTTCAAGATGTGTGTTACCGTCATTTATTCTACATATGTCACTCCAGCGACAGGCAGGGATAGTGGAGATTTTTTCCCATACGCACACTTTCATACAGATTAATGAAAAAGTTTTCACTTCGAACTCTAAATTAGAGTTCAGAAATATACTTTATTGAAATTTGTCGTTAAAACTGCTGTTTTATATAATTTTGAAAACTTCATCATGCAGCATTGATTTTTATTGTTTATCAATTTATGTACTTTTCTTTAAATACTCCAAATTAAATATGGCAATGTAATCTATAAAACTTGACAAACACTAGGGTGGTGGTTAAATACATTCATAGTTTCTGTATTCAAAATAGTAATGATAATAATGCAACTACTACCATTTGTGCTACTACTACATCTACAACTTTAATAGTAACAATAATAATAATGATAATAATAATATTTCACAATAATTTTTATTTTCCTATCTCACAATCTTTTTCACTTTCCTATTTCTATGCCTCTTTTGACATATTTTATATAATCATGATAACAAATAGGAACGAAAACAAGTTTATTTTTAAGTAAAGGACATCTTAGACAGGGCTGCCATTTATCCGGATTTTTTCGAAATCTTCGGATTTTTATTTCAACAAATGGAAACTTAAAGTAGGCTGACAGTAAAGCAGAATGCACTTTAATGCGCATTCTGCTTTTCCTTCAACCTACTATAAGCATCACGTGTCTTAAAAACTAGAAACAGACCATGGGTTAAAGGTATAATTCGAAAATTCGCACTGAAAATATTTTTTTGAAATCTGAAGATTTTTTTATCAACTTATGGCAGCCCGGCGTCTATAAACATCCCGATCCAATCCAACTTTATGTGTTATGACTTTTTGAATTTATATACAGTTAATGTTCTAAGTTGTACGAAAAAAAAGAAAAATTTCGTTATACTTTATTTACAATAATAGGTTCAATGCGTCCAATAAGTGAAGAAGCGTGATTACATTAGAGAAAACGTTATTCTTTCCCGTTTAAACGAAACGAAACGCCAACGCAAAATACTAAAATGGAGAAAAGTGCAACTTTTGGACAATTCTGATAATTCATGCTTATTTTGGAGGCAAACAGTTTGGAGCCTGATCAGACGCCGGTTACCCGGCGTCTGATCTGGCTCCAAACTGTTTACAATAGAAATAATAGTTTAAGCGTAAAGGCGTTATTGGGAAAGAATAACACATTCTCCACTGTAGCCATTTACTCAATAGTCTGCTTCTGTATTTGAAGACAGGTAGCCACTTAAAGCAGGTTGAAAGTAAAGCAAAATGTTCCTGAAAGCCTACTTTAAGTTAACATCTGTTAGGAGACAAAATATACTTCTAACGTTGCATATTTATTGCTGTATAAAAAATGAAACTATTTTCTTCAGTGGAAGGGTTAAATACTTAAAACAGGGTAGAAATAATACAGGAACCGCCTATATATGCTTTCTGATTTATTCTATCTTGAATAAAGTAGCCACCTCTATAAATGTGTTAATATCGAATGCTCACTTAAAATAAGATCGTCGATACAATTTGTCTCCAAACCCTTTTCTGCCATGACGACGTAAATTTTAAACAATTGTCGTCTGAATTTCACAAGGTAGATTTTGAGGTATTTTGGTATATTGAAATGAATATTAACTCTTTCCTCCCTGAAACTTTAAATGGACAAATCCAGTTTCGATTTTAGTCTAGTCCATTTCTGACTTTTAAGGGTTGTTTTTGTCAATTTTTGGATTTATGACAAACAGTGAAGACCCTGATCAGAGGGCTCCTTTCGGAGCCCTCTGATCTGGGTCTTCATTGTTTGCCTAGGACATGTGTACTATTCACATGTACACTGTTTGAAAAGCACGCCTATATGCGGGACTAGGGTTCAAAGGATTAAACAGTTTCGCGGCGTCTGGTCAGATAACTATTGGACTCGGGGTATGGCAGTGAAGGGATAAATCTTTTCCCCCATGGAAATGCCTTTTAGCGAATTTACTCTTTTCACCCACTTAAGAAAATAGTTCCAAATATACAGCCACGAACATGTATCAAAATAAATAGTTTTATATCTTAACTCTTTCCTCCCTGAACCTTAAACTGGACAATCCCAGTTTCCATTTTAGTCTAGTCCATTTCTGACTTTTAAGGGTTGTTTTTGTCAATGTTTTGCAGTATGACAAACAGTGAAGACCCAGATCAGAGGGCTCCTTAAGGAGCCCTCTGATCTGGGTCTTCACTGTTTGCATAGGACAACTGCCCTTTTCACATGTATACTGTTTGAAAAGGACGCCTATATGCGGGACTAGGGTTCAAAGGGTTAACAGATAATTGCTTTAAACAGACTGACCGTAAAGCAGAATGCGCCTTCAGTGGTTCATGTGCATTGGATAATTCGTTCTTCTTTACCGTTTAAAAGCAAACGAAACGCAAAAGCAAAACACTTAAATGTAGCAAAAGATAACTTTTTGAAAATTCTGACTTTTCAGTTTTACCTGAGTGGCAAGCCGGGTTACCCGGCGTCTGATCAGGCTCCAAACTGTTTGCATTAGAAATAATAGTTTTAGCGTAAACGCATTTATTGGGAAAGAATAACGTTTTTTCCACTGTAAGCTGTTAGTGGTCAAAACTACAATACGATTATGGGGTAAAGGGTTAAATTTTAAGCAGGAGAAATCTTTAGTCTTATTTTGGATAGCGTGTTTTAAGTGCTAAAATTAATCTAGAATGTTTTAATTAGTAATTAATAATTTCTCTTTTTACAAACTATATCTCCATATGCAAAATAAAATGGATAGGAATGTTTATTACAAAACAGAGGGAACAGAGTGGGGATATTCTTCAGTTCTACTGACAGATTTATTGCGGTAAATTTGATAAATGTTTAATGAAGAAAATCATGAGTTCAAAGGTAAATTTGAATACATTTTATTTCCTTTCATTTTCATTAATCACCTGTTTAATATGACTTTCTGTTTTGGGGGCGATGACATCTTAATATCAACCATAAACGCCGTTAGGAACCCTCCATTTTCTACCTATGGTGCCGCTAACCCGTAAACAATCGTATTGTCGTAAATGGCCCCGAGCGCTTTGAAATTTATGTCATCTATCTTAATATGGTCTAATTTGATAACATCGCCACAATACAAGGTCGATTTAGGGGCCATTATGGTCCGATTTAGGGATCTTGATGACAGAAAATCAAAACATTACTGGAAGTAGATTTCTATCGGCATTGATAAGTCCGATTACAAGCGAATGACAAATGGAAAATTAGATAATAAAAACAAATCCATTGTTATTACCCTTTATCATTTCCCATCACCATTAACGACTGTCAATTATCTTTTAGTTGTAAAGGGTAAATGGCGAGACGAATATACCGTGCTGAAGACGAACTGCCTTGGTCAACTAAAATCAAATACTGATAATCAAATATCAGTCACTATGGGCGAATCTTATCTCTTTGATTTCGATAAAAATGAAAACAAATTGTCAAAAATAATGATGTGATTAATTTATGGAGCCTAAAAGAGTTAAAAGAAAATAAATCTATGGGATCTAACTGTGGGTGTGTTCTTTTTCACAGCCTACGTTTTCGTTGTTGACGTAGTAATAATAAAAATCAACAACAATAATGAAAATAATAAATAAGATAATAATAAAAATAATGATAATAATGATAATAATAATAATAATATTAATAATGATAATAATAATAATAATTTAGAAATTATAGCAAGAAAAATGATTTAAATTAACAATTTCTTAATTAATACTATCATGGTTTTCATTAATATCACCATTACTTCATAATATACATATCTAACGAACTAGAAGAGAGAGGATATATTTAGATTATAGCATTGAGTTGTTACAACTGTATTTTCAACTCATTGTATGTAAATAAATGTCTAAATGTCGTATAACTATTTATTTTATAATGTTACACATATCTCCTGAAGTGGAGGAAATAAAATATTGAATTGATTTGAATTTAATATCTTTTTAATTTCATTTTGCTTCACGATTTAAAAGTATATCGATTAGTATCAAAACTATTTTTATTGCAAAATTATCATAAAATTATATAAAGGACCACGATCCCATATATGGGACATAGGCAAACAGTATAGACTCTGATCAGACGCCGCATTATGCGGAGTCTGATCAGAGTCTACACTGTTTGCTGATAGAAATTTCAATATAAACAGAACGAAAATGAAAATTTAGACCAGGCATCCCTGAGATAAAAAATGAAAATGGGCTAATCCAATATTATAAGCATGGAAGAATCCACTGGGCACAAATGGGTTAAATTGAAATATGAAGTGTTTTGATATTAATAGCTTGGTTCCTGATCATACGTGGCATCTCGACCGGGTCTTCATTTATCCCTATGGTCAGTGCAATTGCAGCTTACAGTGGATATCCGTTTAAACGAAACGAAACACAATCGGAATACACAGTGGAGAAAACGTTATTCTTTCCCGTTTAAAGGCAAACGAAACGCAAACGCACCGTAATAAAACATAAAAATGACAAATTTTCGACAATTCTGACTATTCATGTTTATCTTAGTGGCAAACAGTTTGGAGCCTGATCAGACGCCTGGTTACTCGGCGTCTGATCTGGCTCTAAACAGTTTGCAAAGGAAATAATAGTTTTCGCGTAAATACGCACATGTATATCGGGAAAGAATAACGTTTACTCCACTGTAATAAACTGTAGAAAACAACAACTTTTTGATAATTCTCAAATTTAATCTGAGTGACAAACATTTTGGAGCCGGATCAAACGTTTGAAATGGAAATAATTTTACCGTGAACACGAGTATTCTTCACGGTACAGTAACATACACAATTGTCATTTTTCTGTTTGTAAACATCACTAAAGTTTAATAATGAACGTTTCCAAGAAGCGAAATGGCATGACCCATTCAACTATCTAAAACACAACATGGTTCAAATAAACCGAACATACTAGCACGGATTTTGGCGTAGCAACAAAAACACACACGCACATTAAAGTTCCAAGCAATAACGACGATGGGTAGCGAAGTCTAAACGAGCGGAGGAGAGATATCTTTATTTCTTACCACAATTACTTCGCGAAAATAGATCTACATACAATAGATAATGAGGAATGTAAATTGCTGCAAAAACTGGCGACAAATTAAGCAGATATGGCCTCACTGACAGAGAGCAGTAACGTAAAAACACCCGTTATCAGGCCTGTTGATTAAATAGAAAATGACAATTAATGATTTTCCCCGACATAAAGAAGACGAATATACACCAAAGAATTAGTCGACTTTGGCACAGTAGAATGTAGATTATAAGAGCATAGTAATGTGGAGGACGTCTTTTTCTTTCCCAATAAACGTGTTTATGCTGAAACTAATGCCCTTTATACAATAAAAATTATGTAATCTACTAAACTGAGCACTGGAAAACAGTGTACATGTATAGCCTGAATAGACGATGTGTGACGCGGCGTCTTATCAGGGTCTGCACTGTTTGCTATATCATATGAACTATCTTTTGTATGGACTGCAGCGTCTTTAGATCACCATTGCTTATCTACAATGAAATCTTCCAGCAAGTGTACATGAATCTAGTGCATTACAGTGTCAAGGCATACATACAGTGGAGAATCTGTTATTCTTTCCCGTTTAAACGCAAACGTACGCAAACGCAAAACACTAAAACGTAGAAAAGTACAACTTTTTGACAATTCTGATCATTCATCTTTATCTTGGTGGCAAACAGTTTGGAGCCTGATCAGACGCCGGGTTACCCGGCGTCTGATCTGGCTCCAAACTGTTTGCACTGCAAATAATAGTTTTAGCGTAAACGCGTTTATTGGGAAAGAATAACACATTCTCCACTGTATATCAAGCTAAACTCATTATGTTCATCGCAAACAGTATGGAGTCAGAATAGATACCGGGTAACCCTATGTTTGGCCAGGCCATAACTAATTGCCAATTGGATAAAAATAAAAACTTTTGCAAGCGTCCCATTTTTTTTAACACCTTCACTGCCATGAAGTCATCAATTTTAAGCAATTGACGTCGTCTGCTTTTATTTATCAGATTTAAATTTTAGTTACATGTATTTTGAATAACGAAATATTGAAATGAGTGTTAAACAGTTTGAATCCTGATCAGACACCGCGTAACGCGGTGTCTGATCAGGATCCAAACTGTTTGCAAATAACTATTGTATCCTTGTAAGGCAGTGAATGGGTTAAACAGGGAAGAATGAAGTCTTCATACCGGTATAATGTAAGCTAGCCTATTAAATTGATATCAGATCAGGTTCAACACTTTAAGCAGAACACATCACGCTTGTTTAAGGCTAGGGTGAGTATGGGAAACCGTCGAAGCTATCATTTCAATAAGAGCAAATTGAAAAATAATCTTTATTTTATCGCCTCATACAGTGCAAAAGGTCAGTGGTAATGCCGACTGATAGCTTTCTCGATTTGTTTGAATTAGCCCAGGAACTACCCCCTTCTTGCCCTAGCAGACCCCTCCCTGCTTTGTTGAGACGTATAAATAACCTAAACTGACGTTATCCGACAGCCAGTGATTTTAATTACAGATTAGTAAATTTCGGATATAGAACAATTTTCCCCTCCCTTGATCAAGACGGGAGCGCGAGAATAGATTTTGACAGATTGAAACAAAACTATACATATGGTAGATTTCACGGTGAAATACTGGTCCTATCTTGAAGGGTTTATTTTCTCGGCAAAGAGGTGCATAATTTACCAGAATTTACACACAAGCATCTCTAGGAGGTTTTATGAGTGTATCTAAGGTTTATTGGTCAAGTTCAAAGGCATCCGGGCGACTGGAGTAGCGTTCTAAGCAGCCAAATAGATTTATCCTTTAGCACGCCTAGGTCACTGTCATTAACTAATATGTCGGCTGCAAAATCTCAGTTAATTATCTATATTTTTGTTGTCCAAACATCACCAGAGTGTCAAACAGTTTGGATCCAGATAAGGCGCCGAGTTACTCGGCGCCTCATCTAGATCCAAACTGTTTGCACCAGTACTATCAAATCCTCCCGAAACGTTCACAGGGTTATGAACCGCCATTTTGTTTGTGAAGTGCACATGTAACAAGGAATAAACGGCCGTGTTTTATTGCAGTTGTTGCACTGTGGACTGGTAACTGTCATCGAGGTATTGGACATCAAAGGTTAGAAGAAACTACTAAATATCACAGAGATCATTCATAGCAAAATGAAAGATTTTCGTCTGACAGACCTTCCCTACTTCCTGTTTGACTGTCCGCTTGTCTGTCTGTCTGTCTTTATCTCTATGTACACGTCTCTGTCTGTCTTCCCCTGTTTCTTTCTCTGTCAGCCTGTTTCCCTCCCCTCCCCATCGCTCTCCAAATTCCACCCACCTCCACCAGTTTCATTTTCACTATTTTTTATATTTACATAAACAACTCGTACAGAATAACTACTTTACTGCCATACATGTAACATCAACTAAATGTAACACAATAACTTATGCTTTTAGTCAGACTTTCAGCAGTTTGTCCGACAAATGTTGGCATGAGTGTCAAATAGACTGGAATTTCACCAGACGTCGGTTACAAAATAACTTACAACACTACTGCATATCAAAATCGTAAGGTTAGACAATATGCCGTTTATACATGTTTCTTTTTCTGCAAAGTTTTGTGAGTTTGACCATATCCCTTGTATAACTTGCTGTTACCTTTTGTACTTGCACACAATTTCTATTGACCTTTGTATAAAGGTGGAACCAGGTCTCATACTGCATGTACTTAACAACTGATCAAGCCTCAAGTTTCATAAAAATATATATAGAAATAACATCAGTTTGAACCAATATTCCAAGGTGTCTGATCCAGTTTCTCGTAATTAATTCTTACAGTTGGAAGTAGATATTACGGGACTCTGTTGGGACCAACACTTTTTCTGTTTAACACAAGGACGTAATCTCACATTAATTTTTCGATACTCTTGTTCACGAATCCTTTAGTAATCTGTTGTGAAAAACGTCGATAAAAGATGCGAGATTGCAAGGGTACACTCTCGCATCTTTTCCGGCGTTTTACTTATGTTGTAAAAAACGTTACACCCTTACAATCACTCATCTTTTTTCGGCGTTTAATCCATTTGCGCCCTGTGGATTATTCCATTTTTATATATCGGATTAGTCCATTTTTTATCAAAGGGATGCCTGGTCAAAATTTTCATTTTCCTTTTGTTTTATATTGAAATTCCTATCAGCAAACAGTTTAGACTCTGATCAGACGCCGCATAATGCGGCGTCTGATCAGAGTCTACACTGTTTGCCTATGTCCCATTAATGGGATCGTGGGCACAAATGGATTAACCAACATTGTAAAATAGAAAAATTGTTGGCTCCCAACAGGAGTTTGCTAGCTGTCGCACCAAGAATTTCTAAATTGTCCTGCGAAAACCCGCGTCCTAAACGTAGCCCCTGCCAAAGTTAAACGGGTTTATATCTGCGAATGCAAACATTTTGGATCCAGATCAGACCCCAGTTACGCGAAGTCTTATCTGGGTCCAATCTTTGCAAATGAAAGCATAATTGCGTTTATCGGAAGAAAGATAAATAGACCTTCAACTATCCAAAGGTGACACATTAAAATCAGTTGTGTATCGGTTTCATTTTAACTTTTCACCCTAAGGCACGTTGATCATGCTCAGATTTGGAGATCAAAATCAAACCTAGAAACAGTTACTTATGACAATATGCGGCGCTCTTAGACGTTATCGATGAAGAAGATTCATTAATGGCAGACTATAGACAAAGCAAGGGGTCGTCTGCCTTGCTTTCGTCTGTTGAAAACACAACTTAACTGTCAGCGGGATTGCAAACAAACCAAACATCAAATTGCCCCCCCACTCACCCTGACCGACAAATGCTTCATCGTAGTGTTTTTACTCTGCTGATTAACTTTTGGTATATGTGCAAACAATTTGGATCCAAATCAGACCCCGAGAAACCCGGCGTCTGATCAGGATATAAACTGTTTGATAATGCATTTTAGATTTCTGAAAATTGAAACATAAGCGCATAAAACTGTATGTTTAAGGTTGCAAACGACATTTAAAAGCATAGATACTGATAGGGGATGGGTTAAAAGTTGATTTATTTACTAATAGTATATTATTTAAGTATAATATGTTACAGTGGGTACTACATGTACGTTATTCTGTCCCAACAAACGCGTTTAAGCTAAAACTAAACCGGCATCAGGCAAGGCAATATACTGTTTGCCACTCAAATTAACATGAACAGTCTACATTTTACTGCAATGCGTTTCATATTCGTTTAAACGGGACGGAAGAACGTCTTCTCCGTTGTACCAACACAGAGATAGTTTTCCTTAAAACCAAAACTCAGATACGCTATATAACATTATATTTGCCGTCATTGAGTGAAGGTGCAAAGTCATCGTTTCAGGTGGCATTATTCTTAACCTATTACCACATAGCCTGTTTCTAATTTTAAAGATACATGTAGTTGACTTCTTAAATCAGGTTGAAAGTAAAACAGAATGCGCCCTCAGGCACAGTCTGCTGTACTTTTAGCCTGCTTTAAGCTACATGTATCATCTGCTAGAAAATAGAAACTATTGCTTATGTACTTATTAATAACATTATAAATTGGAACTATTTTGTTAAGTGGAGGAATTAATTAGAGGCGTCTGATCCGGCTCCAAACTCTTTGCCACTCAGATAAAAATGAAAAGTCAGAATTGTCAAAAAGTTCCTTTTCTAGAGTTAATTGTTTTGCATTTGCGTTTCGTTTGCGTTTAAACGGGAAAGAATAGCGTATTATCCACTGTCCAAATACAACACTGTCCCTAGCTACGGTGATAATGAGATCTTCCAACGAGCACAACCTGAAAACTTTATTGAAATGTCCTGAACACGTGGTTATAACTTTGAGATGGGTCTGAGATCATTCTAAAGCTTTAGGTTGGCCAGCTTTGAGCAATTTGCTCAAATCTGACAACACAAAGGCTTACATGTAGTAACGCGCTTAGACTCAACTCAAACGCCTTATGTTTGTTTATAGGCATTGGCCCAGGCATGAATGAGTTCCTGAGAAAAAAAACCTTGTTTCTGATAAAGTTTCTTTAATTTAGAACAGTTTAAAATAAAGTGTCTGCAAATTAATCGAGCAAAGTTGATAAAACATCATAATAAAAAACCCCAAACATTGCCATAGACAAAAAAGATTGATGTCAAAAAGGAAATTAACTCTTCTACAGAATTAATGAAACTAATATTACATGTACAAGTCGCGACTTATATTATTAAGTACAAAATTAAAACCTGTACGAAAAGTCTTATTCCAAGATGTCAGTTTAATTTCATAATGCATGTTGTTATATAGACTGCCGCCATAAAAAACGAAACAGCGCAAAACACACCCGGGAAAAAACCGCATACTTATCAAATATATTAACCCATTCAATATCAGGTTTTATTACACCAGTATCTGGTATACAAAATCACTTTGGATCCTGATCACATATCGGGTATCCTGGCGTCTGATCGGGATCCAAACTATTTGACAGTTATTTCAATGGTTGGTTTTAGTCTAAATGCAATAATTCCTTAAAATGAGAAGCAAAACATGGCGAAGGTTTGAAGGGTTTGCCTAATGATAAACCTGATTATGCTGCCATCATATGCGCAGTTCTATTGCTTATACAACTGCATGTTATTAAATTCTGACTGTGTAATTACACGAATGTATGAACGAACAACCCATTTATGCAATTTGTTTATAAACTTTATACGTGTATTGGAACAGCATTGTTGATCTATCATTTAAATGGACATGGCGTACAACATGTAAGGACGACGACATAATATGGTACAGGCGATTCGTACAGTGGAGAATGTGTTATTCTTTCCCAATAAACGCGTTTACGCTAAAACTATTATTTGCAGTGCAAACAGTTTGGAGCCAGATCATACGCCGGGTAACCCGGCGTCTGATCAGGCTCCAAACTGTTTGCCACCAAGATAAAGATGAATGATCAGAATTGTCAAAAAGTTGTACTTTTCTACGTTTTAGTGTTTTGCGTTTGCGTACGTTTGCGTTTAAACGGGAAAGAATAACAGATTCTCCACTGTATGTTCCTTTCCTTTATGCAGTACAGTGAAACCCCTCTAAACCGGAACCTCTAAATACTGAAGTACTCTCTAAACCGGACAAAAACTTTGGTCCAATTTCGAACGCTTTTTTATTTTAACACATTACACCATAAATATGCTTTTTTTACGCCTTTGATTTATTCCTTTACTGAATAAAATACATTCATGAATATGTATTATCATAAATATTTTCTATATTTTAGCAGATGATAATTTAAAACAGTTTGAAAGTAAAGCAGAATGCGCCTTAAGGCTAGAACGTTGTCCCCCTTTGAGTCAGATAAAGTCTTTGGCGAACAACTTACTTTACATAATATTAGTCAGTAATTGTAATTATCTCTATATAATGTTAATGCGCATTTAAAATAATCAAATAATTAACTATGAGTAATTTCATAATCCATAGAGGCGTAGTTTCACCAAAAACATATTCCGTGAATTGATTAATCCCCATTTCTACGATTTAATGCCCTGTTCCGCAGCAGGAAAGCTGCAAATTGCCTTCAACCTAGCCCATGAAAAATATAACACACTCAAAATGGAGCGGCCTGCTGGTGCAATCGAATAACTAGGGACATAAATCATAGCATTTTTATGTTTTATAACACCTATATTCGTTCGTAAGTATAAGAAAAGTTAATAGTTCCCGCCCGACTTTATTGTGTAAAGCATTTACTATAAAACCTATCTTAAACGATGTTTAAAATCAGTATCACTGTCGGTGCTTAACTCATTGAGCACTAGTGACGCATATATGCGTCCTCTACCAAAATTGTACGTATGAAGAGTACACTTGTCTAATGCAAACAGTGAAGTCCCTGATTAGAGGGCTCCTGCAGGAGCCCTCTAATCAGTGACTTCACTGTTTGTTATTTTGCAATATATTATAAAAACAACCATAAATAGTCCGAAATGGAACAGCCTTTATTGTAAACTAGAATTGTCCATTGGAAGTATCAGGGGAAAATGAGTTAAGGCATGTTGCAGCTTATTGCAAGACAAAGGTAAGGTAGAAAGCTCTTATTTGAGATTTCCGCCTGTAAGGTCGTCTTACATTAAGTAGATTCCTATCTTGAAATCCAGCCGTTCGTCTTGGTCTATTTTGCCAAAGAGTGGTTAAAGGTATAAAATAACAGTAGCATCCGTCAGTGTACTACATGTAAGCTTGTGTTTTAGTTGTATCCATTCAACAAGGCGTTTTACATTTACATGTTCAAATAAAAGTTATATTCATTATACATGGATTTTATTACTCCGATATCCGAGTAGCATAATGTTTTTATTGGTACCTTGACGCCTGTTTCTGATATATATGTATAAGTTCAAAAATCTGCAAGTGTTTCTATCGTCGGCTTTTCATGGGATAAGCCGCTATTATGCTGCAATTATCTTTTAAGCTAAAAGAATCAAAACCACGACCAATTAACCTCTTCACTGCCTTGCCAAAAATTGCCTTGCCCTGACTGCAATGATTACAGTGGAGAATCTGTTATTCTTTCCCAATGAACGCGTTTACGCTAAAACTATTATTTGCAGTGCAAACAGTTTGGAGCCAGATCAGACGCCGGGTAACCCGGCGTCTGATCAGGCTCCAAACTGTTTGCCACCAAGATAAACATGAAATATCAGAATTGTCCAAAAGTTGTACTTTTCTACGTTTTAGTGCTTTGCGTTTGCGTACGTTTGCGTTTAAACGGGAAAGAATAACAGATTCTCCACTGTATTTGCAAAAAGCTTGAACCCTGATCAGACGCCGCGTTTCACAGCGATCCGAACTGTTTGACACTCATTGCAATATTGTTTTAGTCAAATTACCGAAAATTTAAGTTTGAGAGATAAAATCAGACAACAGAACTAATGTTTAAACCTTATAACATCATGGCAGTGAATGGTTTCAACCGCGCATACAGTAATTCTCAACAATTACGACCTCTAATGGAATTTTCACCCGTTAATTGAAATACTAGATGCAGCTTATAATAAGAAGATAGTGAAACAGGAGCTTTCTGCTTTACTTTATTATGCCTTTTGCGAATATACATGCCTTCCACTCTATCATTTTTGTGGTGGTACCATCTGGGTATACTTTTTACATACATGTAATTATAATTATGATCTCTTTACTTTCAAGCTTGACTTCTTTGGTATCCTATTTTTTTAAAATCCAAATCAGACACAACGTCACTCAACGTCTATCATAATCAACTCTATTTGACACTCGTATCGAAGTGTCTTCAATCAAAATAGCTAGAATCAAAAGTTGAGATATAAGCTGACGACAATTTGAAGATAGACGGTAATACGGATGTAATGGGATTTAACCGCTGTAATTTCGTTAACTACATGCGTTTATTTTCATAATAAAGGTCGCCTTCATTTTGGGATATGTTCCTCGTTAACTGATCGTCAAATGCTTCGCTAATAATTCCAAGAACAATTTACCAATTAACATTAATTAAAATTTATAGAACACCAGATATGTTTACGATATTTTCTGGCTTAACGAACGCACCTGCAAAAAATAACTTCCATGTTAAACATTATCATGTTAAAATATCGTATGCTATAGACTTATATTCTGTAGTGTGTCAATATCGAGACATTTATGTATTTAAACTGAACAAATCTTATCATGATTGACAAATGGCTTAGATCCTGACCAGACGCCGCGTTACTTTGTGTCTTGTCAGGTTCCAAACTGTTTGCAAATGGAAGTGAAGCTTAGATTGGCATGATTAGGGGTAATGATAGAGTAAAACCCTTTTCGTGTAGCGGCATATCTGGCATATCAGGATAATAAAGATTTTATTCCTGAAAGTCCATTACTGTGTTTGTTCTGCCTTTGTTTTGCCATTTGATGATATTTAATACACCAATTATGTTAAGTCTTTAAATATGACATGATCCACAGAATTAGACCCCAATTATCGGGAATTCAAAGTTACGACATAAAATAATAATATCGGCATGTCGTCATACCAAGTTTAATGTGGTTTTGTTACCGTTTTGTTACAGTAAATGCATATGAAATATGCATGTTGCCACCAATAAAAACGCACAACAGGAAAGTACTTAAAATATACAATAAGGCTCTGAAAAAACCACCTCCTATTGCTTGTTTTCAAAGCGACGGCTTATAGTAGTAGTGGTAGAAGCAACAGTAGCAGCAGACGTAGTAGTAGCAGTTGTACTAGATTTAGTGTTTCTATTTCTGTAGCTTCGGTTTTGTAAACAGTAAAATCTCTCCATCACGACCGCTTAGAATTTACCAGTCGGTGGTCTCAAAGACAGCGGACGTCTCAAAGCAAGATGAAAGCAAAGCGGAAAGATAATAAAGGAACCATCCGCTTTAATTCAATCCCGCCTCAAACGACTACCTAATCCAAGCAATAAACATGTACAGTGAAGAAAACATTATTCTGTCCCGTTTAAACAGAAACGAAACGCAAACGCATTTCAATAGAGTTGTGGAAATTACACCTTTTTGACAATTCTGACTGTTTATTTTAATCCAAGTTGCAAACAGTTTGGAGCCTGATTAGACGCCGGGTGACCCGGCGTCTGATCAGGCTTCAAACTGTTGGCAATTGAAATAACAATTTTAGCGTAAACGCGTTTATTGGGAAATAATAACTCTGTAACCTCATATAGTGATCGCAATATAGAGAGGCATAAGTTTTATTTCTTTCAATGTAGACAGACATGACACTATTTCTGCTGTAGACGAAATTGTTTGCAGACGTTAATGGTATGTCATATGAATGTTAAATGTTTATTCAATCATTGAAAATATTACTGTCTTAGAAAACTTGACAAAACAATCACTCAATATTTTCAAAATGCTAATTCAGTCACGCAAATATAGTTCAAAACCAATAAACAAATATATTTTTAACAAGTCTGTTACTTTATCATTTACAGAGAATACAATACGCCAGTTAACGCGCCTGTGCTAAGACATATGTATATGAAATAAAGAATATAATTATATATATATATATGTAGATTCAAAAGATCAGACACCGATTAATTTGTTCGCCACTCAGATTTTAAGAAATTAGAAATCTATAATAAAATACGAAACATTTTTTTTGGTTTTTATTCCAAGTGACAATATCAAGTGTTTAACCAATTAACTTGATCAATATTGACGTTACTAAACCAGCACCAGTGTTTTAAAACATGTTTTATATAGGCCTCCATTTGTTTCAATTGTAGCGCATAGATTGTTGTCACCCGATTTTAGCACTTGCAACTTCATATAATACAATGAAAAATGGTTGGTTGGTATATCTGGCATATATAGTGGAGTGGAGAAGATGTTATTTTTTCTCGTTTAAACGCAAACGAAACGCAAACCCTTTGGAATAACATGCAGAAAAGGGTAACTCTTTGACAACTTTGACAATTAATTTGATCTGAGTGGCAACCCGTTTGGAGCCTGATCAGAAGACTGTTTGCAGTTGAACTAATAGTTTTAGTGTATATGCGTTTATTGGGAATGAATAAACGTCTTATCACCTGTACATTTGTACATAGGCAACATCTACATAACCGCTATTAAACGACTTAAGAGGAATAAGTCCCCATGTCCAAGTGATAATCCTCTGAATGAGTACTTTATAGAGTCAGTAGATATTTTAGGCGGTCATATAACTGACATTTTTAATAAATTTTTTAATTCTGGTTATTTTTCTGAACTATGGGCACATGGTTTTATTGTACCTATACATAAAAAGGGGGATAAGAATACACCTAACAATTACAGGGGCATTACGCTACTGAGCAATCTCGGCAAGCTTTTCATGGGTATACTCACTACACGGGTTGAAAAATGGTTCAGCGATCACACTTTTTTATCAGACGCTCAATTTGGTTTCAGAAAAGGCTGTAGTACAGTCGATGCAATATTTGTTTTACACAATTTAATTGAGCACGTGTTAACACAAAACTTAAGATTACCGTGTGCATTTGTCGACCTAAAGAAGGCGTTTGAATCTGTCTACCGCAATGCATTATGGTTTAAATTGTATAATATGGGTTTAGATAGTAAGCTCCTTGTAATGTTAAAGCTTTGTACTCTGTCGTAAAATCGTGTGTCAAACACTGTAACTCTTACTCTGACTTCTTCAATATATCAGTCGGAGCTATGTTTGCTCTATTTTTAGAGGACTAATTATTGATTGCTGCTGACCGTACCAAGGCGGGCTCCTATGTTGATTGCTGCTGACCGTACCAAGGCGGGCTCCTATGTTCACTTTGCTTTATGTTTGTTTTGCGTATTGTTTTCTGTTTGGATTGTGGGATTGCGTGTGTGTGTGTGTGTGTGTTTGTTTGTTATGGTATGGCTGTGTGTGTGTTCTGCTTTAGAGATGGGTGTATTGTTTGTGTTGCGTTTCCTGCTTGAGTCTTCTTTCGTATTTATTTAGAGCTATTTTTACAGAATAAAAACACCTCTGGGTTATCTTTTTATGATATTTGTATAATAATTCTTTTGTTTGCTGATGATATGATTCTAATTGGAAATTCCGTACAAGATTTACAGGATAGTTTAAATAAGCTCTACGAATACTGCCAATATTGGGGCCTTGAGGTTAATACAACTAAAACGAAAGTAGTTGTTTTTCGCAAAAGAGGACCAGTTTTAACGTGATGAACGTTGGTTTTATAATAATGAACCTTTAGAAATCGTAAACGACTTCAATTACTTAGGTGTTGTTTTCAATTACACGGGTTCATTTGTATTAAATAACCAGTATATTGTTGGTAAGGCTATCAAGGCGGCTAATATGTTATTATGTAATATCAACAAATATGAAATTAGCCCTTTGAAAGCATTACAATTATTTGATTCGTTTGTCGGTTCCGTTTTAAATTATGCTAGCCCTGTCTGGGGGTTTTCAAAGCCTAAAGATATTGAGCGTGTACAATTAAAATACTGCAAGGCTATACTTGGAGTTAAACAAAGTACAAGTAATGCAGCTGTTTACGGTGAATTGGGAAGGTACCCCCTATATATCAACAGATATGTTCAAATAATTAAATACTGGTGTAATTTGTTAAATACTGACAATATTATTTTAAAAAACGTATATAATGATGTCCGTGAAAGATGTAAAAAGGGGGCAACTAATTGGGCTTCAAAAGTTAAAGATTTACTCAACCACTTTGGTTTTACAGACGTTTGGGACTATCCAGAAAGTACTGATTTTAAACGTTTTACATGTATACCAGTATTTAAACAAAGGGTCATAGATTGTTTTAAGCAACAATGGCACGCTGATTTACAAAACAATAATGTCTTAAGTCACTTGTATTTGTATATAAAAGAAGAGTTTGGTATTGAAGAGTACCTGAACACTTTAAAATACAAATCATCAAGGTTTGCATTAACACGATTACGTGTATCTGCACATAAACTACGCATCGAGTCTGGAAGATATGGACGAAATCGTTTGGAAAGACACGAAAGAATATGTCAGTTATGTGATAGCAATGATTTAGAAGATGAGTTTCACTTTGTTTTAAAGTGTTCAGCGTTTAACAATCTTCGTAGCAAATTTATTAAACGTCATTTCTATCATCACCCAAGTACATGTATGTATAAATTTACAGAATTGCTTAAGTCAAAAAGCAAAGTCGTACTGGTAAACTTATGTGAATATATTGTACAAGCCAATAATGTAAGAAGAGATTTACTCTCAGGCTTATAGACTTAAATATAAGAATTTGCTTTACATGTGAACTAGTAAAGTTTCTAAGATTTAGCAGATTGTGTATTTGATCCCAATTGCACACTATAATTCTAAGACGCCTTCTCTAACACGTGGCACGTCTTAGGGATACTCACATATACAGACTGAAGTATGCTGCCTTTGTGTTATACATTACTGAAAGAAACATGATCAGAAACAGTTATCTATACAAATCATGTGACCTTTTATCACCGTACCTGCGAGTCGCGGTTTGGTTGATGTATGTTCTTTACATGAACTAAAACAAAGATATAGAGTAATTAATTTTAACACCTAATTTGCTCGAAACAGGTACAAGTATATATATGAATCTATATATTGATATATATATATATTTGCAAACGCTGCATAACCAGATCTGGGGGCTTTCGGTTTGGCCACCTGATCTGGGTCTACATCGTTTACAATATACTTTGCGTAAAACTAGAGTCAGATCTTAAAACACCTTCTGCTTTATTTTCGGCCTGTCTTTAGTTACCATATCCTATGCTACATGTTCATGTCTGCATGGATTGGAACTATTTTCTGTTGCGGAAGAATAATCTGAATGTTCTTAAAGGTGCTTATATAAGAAAGGGTTAAGTATGTGTGTTTGTATGTCACTGTATTGCCAAATTCATGAGTCAGAAATTATATGTCACAACCTTGAATGTATCAAATGTTGTATGTATCCGCATTTATTACAATTGCATAGTTCATTCTCCAAAACAAGAATGTATTTTTTTTGTTTTCAATAACGTTGTTAAAACTATATCAGATAAAATACATAGCTAAAGTACCAGTAGGATGCACAGTGCTCTCTACAGTGCAGTGCATTCTACAGTGCTTTCTATGTACCTTCTAAGTAAATTTTGTTAGAAGACCTATACTGTTTCCACATTGACCATGTGTGTATGTTTTGTATTGTATGATTGTATGTTATGTAACGAGGTACCTGATTGTGTACAGGTTGAATAAAGTATGTTCTGTTCTGTTTAAACGCGCCGTTTAAACAAAACGAGTCGTAACGAAGATGTTATGTATGGAAATGTAGATAATGCTATTTTCTCGCCATCTTCAAACTGCTTAAGCAATTCTTACTTAAAGTGTGTTAAAATATTAAAGAGTATTATTAAAACTGAAAACAATAGCATACTGTCGTTCAATTGTCCAAATATTAGTTTCATACAAAATTGATTATGCTGTACAGTCAACCTTGTTTGAACGACATAGTACAGTAAAACCTCACTATTAGGACCATTTAACCCATTTATATATAGTGTCCCATATATGGGACATAGGCAAACAGTGTAGACTCTGATCAGACGCCGCATTATGCGGCGTCTGATCAGAGTCTTCACTGTTTGCTGTTAGGACTTTCAATATAAAACAAAATGAAAATGAAAATGTTGACCAGGCATCCCTTTGTTAAAAATGGACTAATCCAATATAAAACATGGAAGAATCCACTGGGCGCAAATTGGTTAATTGTCGTAATATTTAGAGAGGTATTACTGAACATGAAGTGAACAGCGAACACAAGATACGTGCTTGTTAATTACGGTTTGCATTGTCATATTATTCGGCCGAATCTGGAATCTACATTAATTAATGTCGATAATACATACAGTAGAGAAGACGTTACAGTGGAGAATCTGTTATTCTTTCCCGTTTAAACGCAAACGTACGCAAACGCACGCAAACGCAAAGCGCTAAAACGTAGAAAAGAACAACGTTTGGACAATTCTGATAAGTCTTGTTTGTCTTGGTGGCAAACAGTTTGGAGCCTGATCAGACGCCGGGTTACCCGGCGTCTGATCTGGCTCCAAACTGTTTGCACTGCAAATAACAGTTTTAGCGTAAACGCGTTTATTGGGAAAGAATAACAGATTCTCCACTGTATGCTTTCCCAATAAACGCGTTACGCCTCAACTAAAATGTCCATTGCAAACGGGTTGAAGTCAGATCAGACGCCGAGTAACCATTCGTCTGATGTAGCTGCTCAAAACTGTTTAATCAGAACTATCAAAAAGTTGTCATTTTCAATATTTAAGTGCACTGCGTTTACGATGCCGTCGCGTTTAAACGGGAAAGAATAACGGCTTCTCCACTGTACCAATCTTTACCCAAGTTTGTCCGAGCTTATTAGGGTGTTGTACCTTAACCCTTTGAACCCTAGTCCCGCATATTTGCGCCCTTTGCAAACAGTGTACATGTGAACAGTACACTTGTCCTATGCAAACAGTGAAGACCCAGATCAGAGGGCTCCTAGGAGCCCTCTGATCAGGGTCTTCATTGTTTGTCACAATGCCAAATGTTGACAAAAACAACCATCAAAAGTCAGAAATGGACTAGACTTAAATGGAAACTGGAATTGTCCATTTAAAGTATCAGGGAGGAAAGAGTTAACCAATGTCGACAACACGTACGGACAAGGTCAGCATTACAAGTATATGCCCAGACGGCATTCTGTATTACGCTTTGCCTATTTTACATTTTCTAATGGCTTTCATATCCACAAAATATACTTAGTCTGGGTGTCATTGCAGAGAGGGTCTTCTGTATTCCAGCTTTGTATAGTATTCTTTCCCATTTAAACGCAAACGAAACGCACACGTAATACAATAAAACCAAGACAATAACAACTTATTGACAATTCTGTCAATTTATTTTAATCTGAGTGGCAAACAGTTTGGAACTTGATCAGACGCCGGGTTGCCCGACGTCTGATCAGGCTCCAAACTGTTTGCATTGGAAATACATGTAATAGTTTTAGCGTAAACGCATTTAATTGGGAAGAATAATGCGTTCTTCTCTGAATAGCTTCATACTAATGTTACATAAAGAACTATTCTCCTGTGAAACAGTAGATTATTTGGCATTGTTATTATTTCATTATAACGATGCATAAATTTTGAATCAGGAACATAATGTGTTATTACATTTGCATATAAATACTAATTAAACTATTACTCGGCCTCAAACTCCCGTATTATTCGCTTTGTTATATGAGCGACACGTGAAGACTTTAATAACTTAAGCAATCTATCTTGTAAATGTATCCACTGTTTAAGCCTGGGATACAGTGGAGAATACGTAATTCTTTCCCGTTTAAACGCAAACGAAACGCAAACGCATAGCACTAAAAC
Organism: Gari tellinella; assembly: GCA_922989275.2. Taxonomy (NCBI): domain Eukaryota; kingdom Metazoa; phylum Mollusca; class Bivalvia; order Cardiida; family Psammobiidae; genus Gari; species Gari tellinella. The sequence goes on from OV277866.1 coordinate 58,966,413, forward strand.
GTAGAAAAGTGCAACTTTTTGACAATTCTAATTATTCATGTTTATCTTGGTGGCAAACAGTTTGGAGCCTGATCAGACGCCGGGTTACCCGGCGTCTGATCCAACTCCAAGCTGTTTGCAATAGAAATAACAGTTTTAGCGTAAACGCGTTTATTGGGAAATAATAACGTTTTCTCCACTGTACACCAGAGCTTTGTTACATGATTTTAATATAGCCGTATTCTTTCGATATGCCGCATTTTGCACGCAATATGTTTTAAGCGGCTAATATTTGCATTTCGGAAATTCCCGAGGCATTCTCGAATTTTCTCATTATGTCCTTTCCTTTAAGGTTTAGGAAAAGGAACACCCAGTTTTGATTTAATATAACAAACTGTCACATTTTTACTAAACTACCGTAAATAAGACTTTATTCGTTTCCATGTTCGGCGCCAAATTTAATCGTGAGACTTTTACCCCTTCTCCGTTATGTTGTCATCTGCTTCAATATTGTTGTCCGCAAGCTCGTTTAAAAGCATGTTTAATGAAATATAACATAAAAGTTTGGATCCATTAGACGTCTGAATCTGGATCTAAACTGTTTGCAAAGTCGACTATATGCTACTTCGGCGCCATAAGAGTTTTAAGCTTTTGAACTAAACATCTTATTTAATTGCAAACAGTTTGGAGTCAGATCAGACCAAATTCGTTTGCCCCTCTTATTTAAATGAGTCGTCAATACTTTCCAAAACTTGTCAGTTTTTGCATTTTATTATACCGGTATTGTGTTTGCATTTTAGTTTGTAGCGTTTCCTTCTTATGTACATGTACATGTAAATCAGTGTTAAAAATCAGGAATAAGAGTGTTTTGAACTTAAGTTTTAAAGGAAAAAATAAAATGCCAAACACGCTTAATTTAAAAACAAATTACAGACCGCACGTTTCAATCATACGATATTATAACATAGAAAGGGCTACAGTGGATAATACGTTATCCTATCCCGTTTAAACGCAAACGAAACTCAAACGCAAAACACTAAAATGTAGAAAATGACAATTTTTTGACAATTCTAACTTTTCATTTTTATTTGATTGGCAAACAGTTTGGAGCCGGATCAGACGACGGGTTACGTCTGATCAGGCTTAAAACTGTTTGCAATGGAAATAATAGTTTTAGCGTAAACGCGTTTATTGGGAAAGAATAACGTCTTCACCCCTGTAGCATACATACAGTAAACCCGTCTATGACGGCCACTGAATTGTGTTAGTTATAAGTTGGTTGATACAAGTGGCAGCTTAAAGCAGGCAGAATGGAAGTAAAACATACCATTTTTAAAGCCGCATTGTGTTTTTGAGAAACCTGCATAAAACGGTTGTTTAGGTTCCCATTTGAACTACGTGGGACGTGATTCTTTCACAAAAACCGGCTTTATCTAAGAAATTCGCTTTTTAAATTTTATTTATAATATTTTGTGCTGCACAAATTAAAAAGCCTCCCTTGTGAATGGAAAGAAGGACAACTCTGTAAATACAGGGCTCCAGATAACGGAAGTATTTCGAAAACTAAAATCTTTATTTCTGCTTTTAAACCCAATGGTGTCATACTCATTAAAATTGTCTCGTAAAGTTACGACCAGTAGGCACAGGGTTAAACACTATGAGATCCAATAACAACGTGTAAATATCTTTCACTGTGGGTAAACGATTAAAAAAACTACGGAGAATCTATACCTCGAGCTTGCTGAAAATGACTGTTTCAGCCTTGTCCGCTCTCTAACTCAAACACTTCTTTTTGGATCTTCACCAAACTTGCTACAAATGTTTATTAGTATAGAATCTAGGTCAGGTTCAATCACTAGCAAAATTGCATAAGGCATGTCTGAGTTATTGCCCTTGAATAATTAAAAAATGACTGTTTCAGCATTTTCTGCTCTCTAACACAAACACTTTTTATTGGATCTTCACCAAACTTGCGGACAACGTGTATTGGTATTAAATCTAGGTCAAGGATAAATATCGAATACAGTTGAATGAAAATCCTTCAAGAGGTAAAGGAGAAATGGAGTGGTCATTTATTACTTAACTTATTATCAACACGGCTAAGATGAAGCACATGCAACCATTGATCAAATATTTGGCTAAAAATAGAATAAAACCTGGTCCTTTTACAGAGAGGACAGGGCAAAAATAAGGATAAAATAGCAAAATTTTAAAAATTAAAGAACCATAACTCCAACATGCCTTCGGTGATTTGGGTATTTATAGAACTGGACCAAGATTTTAACAAATATTATTTTCAGCAAATTTGGTGAAGATCCACTTAAAACTGTTTGAGTCAGAAAGCTGACAAGTAGTCAATTTCTAGTCATTCAAGGGCAATAACTCCAACATGCCTTGTGCGAATTTGGTAGTTAAGATGAATGACCTAGATTTAATATTAATAAACATTTTCAACAAGTTTGGTGAATATCTGATAAAAATTGTATGTGTTAGAAAGCAAAAAATGCTGAAACATTCATTTTTAATACATAAAGGGCAAAAACTCAGATATGTCACATGCGAATTTTGAAATAATCAAACTAGACCTAAATTTTATATAATTAAACATTTTCAGCAAGTTTACTGAATATCCGATAAAAACTGTATGTGTTAGAGTACAAAAGTGACTGAAACAGTCAATTTTTATTAATAAACAGGCAATAACTCAGATATACCTTATTCGATTTTAGTAGTAATCAAACTAAACCTTGATTTTATATCAATAAACATTTTCAGCAAGTTTGGTGAAGATCCAATGAAACGTATTTGTGTTAGAGAGCAAAACTTGCTGAAAACAGTAATTTTTTAATACATAAAGGGCAAAAACTCAGATATGCCACATGCGACTTTAGTAATAATCATCCTAGACCTAAATTTTATATATGAATAAATATTTTCAGCATGTTTGGTGAATATCCGATAAAAGCTGTTTGTTTTAGAGTGCAAAAATGACTGAAACAGTCATGTTTTATTAATTAACAGGCAATAACTCAAAAATACCTTATGCGATTTTAGTAGTAATCAAACTAATAAATACGAAAGAAGACTCAAGCAGGAAACGCAACACAAACAATACACCCATCTCTAAAGCAGAACACACACACAGCCATACCATAACAAACACACACACACACACAACCACACACACGCAACACCATTCCCTCATCCACACACTAAATAGAAAACAACACGCAAGACAAACATAAAGCTAAGTGAATATAGGAGCCCGCCTTGGTACGGTCAGTAGCAATCAATAATCAATTATAAATTAATTAATTATTAACAACCACTGGGGGTTAAACCTGGGTTTAGGGGCGCCCAACCTCACACTTATCTCCTATATTCACCTATAACGACGAACAGTGTACATAAAATATAAACCCTGTTCCACCACCTTACAATCAAAAAGACCGCCAGCACAGTAAGTAAATACATGTAAAACATCTAACAAAATTCTCTGACAGGATTATTAGTAACACGGGAAAGAATTAAACATTCAAGCCCGTGTTAAAAATAACCCACTATGGCAACGGTCAAATTGTGCTCAAGCGAATAGTCAGATAAACCTTGATTTTATATCAACGAACATTTTCAGCAAGTTTATGGAAGATCGGATAAGAAATAATTAATTAGAGAGCGGACAAAAAAGTGTGATAGTCTAACTGACTGATGGATGGACGGGCGGAGGTAGATACGGTTTGCACCCAGTGAAGTTGATTTCGGCTGTATCACGTGATACTAAGCCGTGTGGTAAAGTTTATGTCAGACGTTCTATTTTCGGTTTGTTATGATTTTAAATCGCACTTTTTTGGTGATTTAGGTCCGTCTTCATCATTTCATAGATCAGTTTGGCCCATAAGAATGTTCAAACATTATTATTAACCGTTATTGTATTTCAGGCATTAAGAAAAGGTCTGAAAACACGATGGGACTTTAAAGAAGCTGTTTGTTTTACTTTCGTCCTGCTTTATGCTGTCATAAGCCTTTCATACATCAGTTAACATTGACTAAGTGGTCGTACATGTAATAGAGAAACTTTACTATACACTAACATAACATACATGTACATGTTAGCCCTTATAATTAAGGACTGTAGTAAGACCTGAATTCTCCGGTTATTCAATGAAATGTTAACAACCACAGCGAATTATTAAGTGAGAACACTGTACTGCACAGTGGGTGCCTCACTGTACAGTGAGTAACACAGACTCGCTATTCGACTTTTCTGTGTATCTCTCTGCATTAACCCATTCACTCTCAATGACGTCATAAAGCACATTTGCAAACAATTATGATACTGATCTATGCACATCTATGTGCATAATAATTTGACTGCAAATGAACCACTTTTGAGAAGTGGTTGAGCACTGGGCTATAGTATAATATTTTAAGTATAATGTTATATAGCGTGGCTTGTACGCTTTTGTTAAATATTTCATTATATTCAACACAATCGGATTCTTTCAGGTCCTTACGGCCTGACATAGATGAAGTCAATTTCATAGAGATGTGCATTTCTAGAATATAATTATTCTACGTGTAAAATACCAAGCACGTTCTGTTTTTACGACAACACAGTAGAAAGTTTATGAAGAATCAACTCATTTACCCATGCATATTTTAATGTATAAAGCACGCCATAGAAAGAGGTTCTAAACAATTGCATACATAGGAACCAGTATTTGTTTTTGCAGTACCTTTTCTGTTAGTATTCCCCCATGCACACACCCTGAAGGTACCTAGTACTTTACACGCGTTTGTCTTGTTCCGAGCCATATGCCACTCTTTGAACTACTTGGGTCCGTCTTACAAAACGTCGTACGACAAAAACGGTCGTCAGTCATAACTTTAAAATATGTCCAATTTCCCATTTCTCTTTCCAAGAAGATTCGTAATAGATGTCACAAGACAGGATAAGATGGAGAATTAAAAACAAATGAGAATGATTGAATCAGACTTACGACAAAATTTGTCGTACGACGTGTAATAAGACTGACCCCTGGTGTAAAAGAAACTACATGAACATAATATATTTTGAACTGATTTTTAGTTTGTTTTATTTCTATCCTGTTTTAAGTTTCAAATTTACCACCATTACATGTAATAAGGCTGATAAAAAGTAGAGTAACTATAAGTAACACGGATTATCATACAGTAAAACATCTTTTAAACCATTACCCCATAAATACGACTTTTTACGCCTTTAATTTATGTATCCAATAATAGTACCATTTATATTGCTACAAATAAGAATAATAAGAAATATTTTCTATATTCTAGCAGATAAAAGCTTAAAGCAGACTGAAAGTAAAGCAGAATGCACCTTAAGGCGTATTCTACTTTACTTTCAACCTGCTTTAAGAGGTCAACTATTTTTAAAAATAGAAACAGGCTATGGGGTAATGAGTTAACCACCCACTTAAAGCAAGCTATTGGCAATATTACGCATTGTAGAAATCTTAATCCAGGACAACAGTAAGTCATAAAGCTCTCATATAAACCTTTAGTGTATTGCTTCTCGGTATTAAGAATTTCATGGTCTTCCTTAAACTCTCAGCAAGATTGTTTTAACCTTAAGCTGCTAAGCGTGACTCGACTAATATTTTCAAACAGTTTGAATTAAGATTAGACGCCACGTAACGAAGTTTTATCAGGATCCATTCTGTTGGACACTTGAGGCGAAGTTTTTATTGCGCTAAATGAAACATATAGAGACGACAATTTAGACGTGGACGGATTGGCGTGCTTTAACCCTTTGAACCCTAGTCCCGCATATAGGCGTCCTTTTCAAACAGCGTATATGTGAATAGTACACTTGTCCTGTGCAAACAGTGAAGACCCAGATCAGAGGGCTCCGAAAGGAGCCCTCTGATCAGGGTCTTCACTGTTTGTCATAATTCCAAACAGTGACAAAAAATACCCTTAAAAGTAAGAAATGGACTAGACTATAATGGAAACTGGAATTGTCCATTTAAAGTTTCAGGGAGGAAAGAGTTAAAGGGTTAAGGACACCCCTTCGCTGCCTTACCCCGATCACTTTTGTTACTTAACCGATATGCCTAAACTTAAATAAACGATATTACCTGAAAATTAAGTTTACAAAATACAATCAGATGACAATTGCGTACAGACATTAGGTCATGGAAGTGAAGGGATTACGGTTACAGTGGAGAATGTGTTATTCTTTCCCAATAAACGCGTTTACGCTAAAACTATTATTTACAATACAAACAGTTTGGAGCCAGATCAGACGCCGGGTAACCCGGCGTCTGATCAGGCTCCAAACTGTTTGCCACCAAGATAAACATGAATTATCAGAATTGTCCAAAAGTTGTTCTTTTCTACGTTTTAGTGCTTTGCGTTTGCGTACGTTTGCGTTTAAACGGGAAAGAATAACAGATTCTTCTTGGAGCCTAATGTGTGCATCAGGAAAAGGTTAACCCATTTGTGCCAACGATCCCGTGTATGGGGCATAGGCAAACAGTGTATACTCTGATCAGAGTCTACACTGTTTGCTGAATATCAATATCAAACAAAATTAAACTTAAAATTTTGACCAGGCATCCCTTTGATAAAAAACGTACTAATCCAATATATAAACATGGAAGAATCCACTGGGCGTAAATGGGTTAACGGTACGTGTTACCTAAGTAAAACTTCCGTCTATCTTCAATGTGTTCCAGAATAATTTTATTGGCATTCAGGCACTCTCTTTGCAATAAAGACAATAACTCAGATGTCAATATATTGGTGCCAGACGGGGACTTGGCGTAAACTGTTATATAATATTGTAGCTGTAAATGTTCTGACTCGTAAACAGTCTTCATTTTCTTATATCCTTTTAAACACTAACTAAGCCACTTTTGTCAAAGCTTTCGTCTCCTGAATGTTTGAAATACGTTCTAAACTCTTTCCTTCAAATCAAACATTAACGTATCGTGTAACAGTTTCGATCCAGAATAGAAACATACATAGTTCACACTCGATCTGGAGTGAAACCCGCTTGCAAAAAAACCTATCTTTTTAATCCTTCTACACGGAGGGTAGTTCCGTGTTTTATTGCGCAATAATGGTGAGTAAACTACCGGGGAAGTGATTTGAAAAGGCAGAGAAAGCATTAGAGACAATTTCGTTGGCACTCTTCAACAATTAATTACAAGTTTTAATTGCCCTGTGAAGTAATTGCTAATTAAGGTGGAAACTATGCAGTGAAAGTAGTGTTGCAACATAAACTATTTAGACACATCCGTTGTGTCATATTTTGCTTTACAGGATATTAATAAATAACTGCACATTGTGTCAACTGGTTACTTTTTGAAGCCGTTGATTTCTTATAATAGCTTTCTATTTTACTTTATTTGCTTTAAATTCTCATTTGCATTAAAGATAGCTTGTTCACCAGTTTTTGAACAGCCTTTCAACACATGTTTAACAGCAGCCAGAATCATACGGAGGGGTATAAATGCACGATACATTTGACTAGATACTTCATAGGGAGTGATAGAACTGTACATTCTCACTGAATGGGTTACAATGATGAGAATACAGTGCTCCCTCCCTACATTGGCCCTCCTCCCTACAACAATGCATGCCGCTGTTCCCCAAACAAGACATGTCTAACGCTTCCAACACTGCAAAACCGTCTACGTAAAATTGTTTTTTGCTGCTGTTCCTCAAGGCTACGTATTTGATATTTTGACAGAAAAACATCAAGACGAGTGGCAAACAGTTTCAATCGGAATCAGACGCGCCGCGTTACGCGGCGTCTGATCTCGGATTTAACTGTTTGCAAATATAATCTTAGTATTAATCTTCCCGCCCTATAACTATAATAACTCCTCCGACCAACACACATGCTCTTAGCCTCCCTTTGTGTTTGTTGTAGAGAGGGAGGACTGTACATTCACAATTCATTTGTATAACATGTAAGTATCTAATTACTAAAGGTGTATAATACGTCATATGTTAAAACGGTTTCACATAGGTAAGTGACATCTCTATATTACAACCACTAAAACAGTGGCTAATTTATTATATAAAAGACAGGTGACAGCTTAAAGCAAAAACGAAATCTTCTTTAGGAGCTTTCTGTTTTTACTGCTACGTTGCTTTAATCAGTTACCTTTCGTAAACATCAAATACTTAATACAATTAAGTGGTCGTAATAGAGAGGATAAGTGTATTTTTTATATGTCTAGTCTGACACATTGTGCTACGTAAAAGCATCGAATAACATGGCACACACATAACACCACATCATCATATGAAATAAAATAAATAGAATAAAAACATAAATTGTTCGTAAAGTATCACACTGACAGAAGCCATGGGTTGATGGTATAATCAGCTATGTTTTTGAAAACTTTTATAACATATATATTATGTGCATTGTAAAGTATCAAAATATGAAATGCACACATGTCAAACAAATTGTAACTTTATACTTTAATATTTGACAAACAGTAAAGTGTGTCAAATATTAGAGAGCAAAGAATACACCCATATCATATAAGTATATTTACACACATCAATGATGACGACTTTGATGACCATGATGATGATGATATTGATGATGATGATGATGTTGACTATAGTCATTATGAATACGGGTAAATATAGCCATATTGCGGCTTATCCGTATACACGATCACGTATCGATGTATACATCTCCGTTATTTATTTTTCGTTTCTGTCTGTCAGTCCACCTATATATCTCCTGTGTTAGATGTGTGCTTCCCTTATATTTTTTCTCTCCATGTTTTCGTTTCGGATGAAGGGGATTTAAAACCTTGGGATAATGTACAGATTTTTAACTTTTCTTGCCATGATTGTTCAAGAAGGTTAGTAGTGCATATGGTCATCATATGCACCTGTCGCCCTTTTTGACCCGTCATTGCAACAATCTACTATATATATAACTTTTTCTAAAAAATGTACTTTTTTCCCTCATGGAAACAATTGTATTTTACCCGTCTTTTTTCTCATTTTGGCATGTATTGATAATGTATTGAATTGTTTATATGTACTGTACTTGTAAGTATTGGCTCTCCTTATGGAGGATAATAAAGATATCTATCTATTTATATGTGCTTGCCGAAGCAAACGGAAAAGACCATGACAGACACAGCATGTTTCAATGTCTTATATGTATCTACACTATTTGCAAAGCATTCGTAAATACGATACAGTGAATCTAATTGAACAGTCTTCTGTGCGAGCAAAAACACATTACAAGTTGATGTTGAGGTACAGAGCGATGAATTCAGTTCAAGACGTTCTTGGTGGAAATAGCCGATCTGACGAGCGCCTTACATCGCGTTTGTCGACTGATTTCGCCAAGAAAGTCTCGAGCTGAATACAACAAACCTGTACCGCACCACCAACTGGTGACGTGTTTATCAAATGCCTCCAATATATATCACCAATAAATAAATACTAGTAGCTGTTTAAATAATTTTGTATTTCGAAACATTAATTTGATATTTGGAACAGAACAAAAACTCTTTTTTAACCACAAATAATAAAGTGGGATCTGTACATTTACGTATACATGGCGTCACGCTTATCGAAAACGAGGTCGGAGTAACATACAAACTGTAAAATACAAGTAGTGGGTTACAGATTCTTGCATCTTATCGGACAGACACACGCGGAAAGGTTCGGTATCACAGGAAAGGTATATAGTAAGGATAATTACCACAGCACCACAGGGCTACCATTTCTCTGATATTTCCAAAATTTCGGGTCTTAATCCTGCAGGTGGTAGCTTAAAGCAGGCTAAAAGTAACGCAGAATGCATCTGAAGGTGCACTATGCTTTACTTTCAATCTACTTTAAGTAATCCCGCTTGAAAAATAAAAACAATGGAACACTTAGGCTTTTTCATGATCAACATATGGCAGCCCTGTCACCATGAGCCAATTCACTGCAATGTCGTCATCAATTCTACATACGTGTAGCCTGTTTTTATTTTTCAAATTTAAATTTTAGGTAGATCTATATTGACATACGAAATATTGAAATAAGTGTCAAACAGTAACGCGGCGTCTGATCAGGACACATACTGTTTTCAGATGACTATTGTACTCGGTGTAAGGCAGTGAATGCGTTAATGTGAACTAACTCGCTAACACCAATCGCGTTCCGTATGGAACACTGGCGTGCCCTAACCAATAAACAACCGCGACAATAAATAGCTTTAAGTGAAACGTAAAGCCGTATTATATTTTTACACGTTCTTCTATCTACGCTGTTATAAACCGTTTTTCTTCCAATGACAATGTAGTTATAGAAACCCCTGGTCGCCTTCTCGGGGGACCTAAACGTGTCTGCGCTCAGTCTCTTTCTGTCTGAACATATGTATCAAATCGCCTGCAGTAACGAATTTAGCCATCAAGGAGGCAAAAATGGTTTATTCGATATTGGTTATTTGCTGTTTGAAATTGTTGTATTATTTTCAAATTCATCAACGGAGCCACAAGGGGACAGTTGTAAAATGCCTATAATTACAATGGCTCGGTCTGGGATTTGCTGCATATTAGTTTAGGAAGACTAAAAGACATTTGGCGTTCATTATTTGAAGCTAAAAGATTTCAAATGTGAGTGAAATGGAGCCTGGTGCGACTTTATGTCGTCTTGTTGAAATGAAATTGTTAGTCTATGTTAAAATGATATACTGAATGTATATAAGAAAGATAACTATATCATCATTTTTGTAGAGTAAAGTAGACGCTTTATTTCACAGGGGTATTGTTCATAAAATATATTTTTATACAAGCCATATGTCATAAACAGAAAGGGAGACTTTATCTTGTATTGCAACCATTTACTTCTAATGGAGATTGGTAGAATGTTTATCTCGTGTTTATTTATATAGGCAGTCATTCTACGTATACTTTCCAACTAGTAACATTTGATTGATAGGTAACTTTAACCAATATTATTTCCAACATAATTGTTTTTCAATCGGATGATTGTTTACATGTTGATTCTAGCATATATCAGCAAATTAATCATTTTACACAGACAATCCTATGTACATCGTTGATTGACCAACTATAATAACTTAATTGACAGTCTTATACTAAAACAATACAGATTAGGTCGAAATTGCAGCTCATTTTCTCACAGTTTCTCCATCAAAACTGTTCTCATTGTGCAAACTGCTCTATATAACTACAGGTGAACCTGTCATTAACGACTATTCAATCTAAATTTAAATGTATGTTAAAAATAACTTGCTACTTATTAAAGAGTATAAGTAACACAGAACGCTTCTTATGAAGCTTTCTGCATCACTTTAACTATGTAGTTTTTTAAGACATTCAACCCTAGCGACGAATATGATCGTCATTTACAAGCAGTGTACCTATAAGGATTACACTTGCCCTATGCAAACAGTGTAGACCTTGACCAGAGGGTTCATAAAGGAGCCCTCTGATCAGGGTCTACACTGTTTGTCATTTTAAAATATATTGTTAAAATCAATCCTAAATTGTCAAAAATGGAATCGACTTATTTTGGGATTGGAATTGTCCATTAGAAGTTTCAGGGGTGAATGTGATCTCCATATTTCGTAAGCAAATGGTAACTTCAGCCAGGACTGTCTGTACGGCAGAAAGAATGGTCATTAGAGTATTAGACGTTAGCCGGGAGTGACACTATGACATTACAGATGGACAAAGACCTTTGATAGCGGCGGCCGGGGTATTTGTCATAGTAATTGTAGGTTAAAGAGAACAGATAGTTTGAAACAAAACTCCACCTAATGAGATACACTGCCTTCAAAAGCCTTAAACCATTATAAGATTGATTGCAGGCAATACAATGGCAACCGGCCCATGGCGCAAACCATTTTAGAATCATCATTCGCCGTCTCTTCATGACTTTTATTGTTTAGAAAATCGAGCTTCTTGGAAAAACTGTTACTTAAAACTCAAACTAATTGTGTATGGCCCCACCGACGCGACTTTCTTATTTGAATTATAATGCAGTTTACAAAGCTAAAGGTAAGTATACATCTTAAAACATGACAAAAAATAAAACCAGTAAATTATACATTTTGTTATTTAAAATTGGAACATGCTTTTAATTATGAAATATGTTGAAATGATCATAGTAATATAACTTATATTCTGTAAGAACATCAGTCAGTGGTTTCGATTGATGTTTATACACTACCATCGACGTCGTTTATCAGTTAAAACTTAATTTGCGACCTGTATTTCCTTGAGAAAATGTAATCAACAGAAGATAATTAGATTAGGGTATGATCACGATCCAAACTGTTTGATAATGAGAGCAAAATGAGTTTTATTTCATTTAACCCATTTACGCCCAGTGGATTCTTCCATGTTTATATATTGGATTAGTCGGGGTTTTTTTTATCAAAGGGATGCCTGGTCAAAATTTTCATTTTCATTTTGTTTTATATTGAAATTCCTATCAGCAATCAGTGTAGACTCTGAGTCTACACTGTTTGCCTATGTCCCATGGGATAGTGGGCACACATGGGTTAAATAGAAAAGAAAACCGTTCACTACTATACGAACGTTTAATAAAGAGTGGCCTCAGCCCTGTAGCAACTGGACAGTCTTTGTGCTGACCAGAGAAACTCGACACCTTGATTGATTGTAAATGGCAAACCCGAATGACACTTTCACATGTCACAGTACCAATTAAATATAATTAGATAATTGTATTTTTATGCAGTGCATTGATACAATTACCGTCTATTTATTATAATGATAGTTTTCATGACCTAGGATACTCTCGTCTCTGTGATTGTGTAACGGATACAGGTGCATACAGAGGTCGCTAGGTGGCAGCACTTGTTATCTGAACACTAAATGACGCTGATTTATTATCTGCTTCAAACTTGTCGTCTGCAAAATACAGTAAAAACCTCTCTATTACTACTAAATTATGTTAATTGTTAGGTGTTTACGACAGGTGATAGATTAAAGCAAGATGACAGTAAAACAGAAAGCTCCTTTCGGAGCTTTCTGTTTTACTGTAACTTTGCTTGATGCTGTCACCCGTCCTTTATACAATCAATAAACCTTCATTTAAGTGGTCGTAATAGAGAGGTTTAATTGAGTTTTTTCAGACATTGTTTAAAATGGATGTTACACAATGTGGATCTTGATCAAACGTCGAGCTGTTCTGCCTTTGAGTTGGGATCAAAACTGTTTACAAGACCAGAATGAGTCCAGTTAAACTAGTAATATAAGACACTTTGACCGTTGACCTTTTAAATAAGGTCAACACTATTTCCGCCGACTGTTATAATATTATCTTCAGCAGCATTCACAATTTCAATATAATTCTTTTGGTTAGATATGAAAGCCATCCAAACACGCAACTCCTTGTACAATAAAAAGTGAATATTTAGCCAGCTTGCTTTAGTTTGCGTTGATCAAAAGTCGTACTATCATTTAGCGTCTTGTATGTGCAGTGTTCCCTTCTCACATAGGCCAATCTGAACAACAATTCCCTCCTTACAAAAACGATTGCCGCTGTTCCATAAACAAGCCAATTATATCCAACCATTTCACGGCTGCAATATCGCCTGCTTAAAATTGAATTCTATTGTTTTACTCAAATATACATATTGGACATTTTGACAGAAAACACATATTGACTAGAGACACGGCATCTGATCTGGATTTTAACTGTTTGCAAATGCAAACCAATTTCTCTCCCTATAACAACTCCATCCGAACAACGCAAAAAATATCTGTTCTCCACTGGGTGTTGTTGTAGAGAGGGAGTACTTTATATTTCCCGTGCCTCCTACATATACAGTACACCCATTCTGTTACGACTACAGATAAGAGGAGCATTTGGTGATATTAAAGACATGATGGCTCATTTAGTGAAATGTAGAAACTCACAATGCTTTGATGGTATTCGCTAGAGGTAGACATCGAGCAATATTATATCAAAATCTAAACTCTTTATTGCCTTAACCCCTTTATTGCTTTAGCCCGAGTTCAATGTTTATTGCAAAAGTTATGACCGACCCTGTTCAAACGCAGCGTCTGATCAGGTTCCAAACTGTTTGACAGTCATACCGAAATAACGTTTGTCAGTTACCTCAAGTTTAAATTTGAGAAATAAAAGCCCATGACTCTTGTTTAAAAAAGATGACGTCATGGAAGTAAAGGGGTTAATGCTGGTTGTGCTATCTTTCCACGGATCGTTTACGGCGGAGGAATTAAAGACATTGTGAGGTCTGCCGACCACAATCGAGCAAACATCGCATTTTTATTTTACAAACACTAATGAAAGCAAGAACCCATTGAGAGCGTAAATCAAAACAGCGATCCATAACTTGTGTAAAGATGTATTTAAGCAGCATGATATACCAGTTAATTCATACCGCTTAGTCTGTAGTTAACATTCAATTAGAAGGTTCATTGCTGCCTGCTAGCAGGAATCCTAGGCAGTGATAAAAGAGGCCCCAACAAGACGAGGAAGCCAATAAAAATACAACACGAACAATTCAAGTAAATGTCTTATCTAAACGTCTATTACCACCGCCATTTTTATAGTCATGTTTAGAGTTGCTCTTTTTGCCACGAAGTAGAACTTTATTGTTTTATAAAAGCAAACATGGAGCGCTGGGTTAACATATTCAACCCTAGCGACGAGTATACTCGTCATTTACAAACCGTCATTTACAAACCGTGTACCTGTGATCATTACACTTGTCACATGCAAAAAGTGTCGATGTTGATCAAGATCAAAACTATTTGTCCCTTGTTTTGAAATTACGTCAATTATACTACCTTAAATCTAACTTTGAAACGATATTACAGACAACAGCATAGAAGCAGACGTCAATATGGCGATGAAGGGGTAAAGATCTCACGATTTATTTGATCAGAAGTTCCTGTGAAAACCTCTTGTACACTTCTTAAAACATCTATTCATTTACCAAGCATGGTGTGTAGTTTATATTTAATCAGTATATTATTGAATCAATAACCTTTTATTGTATATAATGCCGTCATTATTCTAGAACATTGCATTTTTTTACATCTAGTAGATATCACCTTTTAATCAGTTTACTTCAAGTCTGACTTGAGGTAATATCCGATTTTTTAAAAACCACTTCATTGGATGGCGTTTGGCCTTCTATTGCTGTCGTTAGCTTTTATTGAACTTGATCTTAGTAGATTTTTTAAAAACACTAAATGTGATCGTTTTTATAATTCAATAATGAATGACTTTGTACATACATGTAAAACTGTAATTTGCATGAACTGTAATGTCACATTGATGTACAAAGAAGAGACAGAAATAAAGAAATAGATCAGTATAATCAAAACATACATGAAGCGTGCATGTTAGTTGATTTTCCGATCATACTTTTCGTATAGAAATCAAACTTTTATGGATAACATGCTATTAAAAATAAACTATTTGACATTTGTTAACAGTTCTTTAGAAATTGGGTATCTCGTGAAACATTAGTGCAGTACGTGTATATAATTATTGAAATATAAGACTAATCTAAAATAACTTTCACCCCTGTTAATACATACGAATATTCTATTTTACAATATGCTTTATGACTTTAACCCATTTATGCCTGGATATTGCAATGAACTATACCTATATATTCTTTGCGGATGACATGGTTTTACTTGGAAAAACGCCAACAGATTTACAAAATAGTTTAGATTCATTGCACTCTTATTGTACTCAGTGGGGTTTGGAAGTAAACACATCTAAGACTAAGTGTATGGTATTTCAGAAAAGGGGTGGGTTAAAAGTAAACGAAACTTGGACATATAATGGGCAGCAAGTAGAAGCTGTTAATGATTTCAATTATCTTGGAGTAGTTTTTAATTATACAGGCAACTTCATTTTAAACCAGGAGCATTTATTTGGTAAAGGGCTAAAAGCCATGGGTGTTTTAATAAATAACTGTCGTAAGTTAAGAATAAATCCGAAGCTTGCATGTCAGTTGTTTGATGCTTTTGTCGGGTTAACTATAAGTTATTCGTGCGAGATATGGGGTTTTACTAAATCTAAAGAGGTAGAAAGAGTGCATCTGAAGTTCTTAAAAGCGATTCTTGGGGTTAGAACTAGTACCAGTAATGTTGGTGTTTATGGTGAATTAGGTAGATATCCTTTGTATATACAGCGATATGTAAGAATTGTCAAGTACTGGTGCAAAATTGTGAATACAGATAACATCATTTTATCTACAGTTTATAATTGTGCTAGAGAAGATAGTAATGAAGGTTATATAAATTGGGCATCAAAGGTAAAAAACTTATTATATGATTTTGGATTTGGGTACATTTGGGAGACGCAGGGTATGGCTAACTTAAAGAAATTTCATTGTGTTTTAGACAAAGATTGATAGATTGTTATATGCAAAACTGGATAACTGATGTTAATAGTAATACAGTTATGGTTTATATGCGTTATTCAAAGTTAATTTTGAATACGAAAGTTATTTGGAAAGATTACATAGTAACTTAAGATGTTTTATATCTAGGTTGAGATTGTCATCTCATTCGTTAAGGATTCAAACCGGGCGTTACGGTCCGAATAGACTTGAAAGAAATCAAAGGTTATGTTTGATATGTAATTCGGTCGATATCGAAAATGAATATCATTTCATTTTAATTTGTTTGAAATATAAGGAACTGAGAAATAAATATATTAAAATACACTTTTCTATCCGGTCAAGTATGTTTAAATTTATAGAATTAATTCAAACCAATACTAAAATATTGCTTGTAAACTTAGCAAAGTATAAACAGGAAGCTTTCAGCTTACGAAATACTGTTATAAATGAGGTACAGGATGTAGTTTTGCTGTAACGTGAATTAATGCTTATCAATATCGTTATATAGGCTTTATGCTATTTTCATAGCTTAACGAGTTCCAATGTATATAAGTTGTAAAATCATTTTTTTGTGTTAATATAAATATAAAGACATGATTGCGCAGTCAAGGATAAAAGTGGTGCAGAGAGCTCATGCAGAGGCTTTCTGTGTTAGTTTCACCTGCATTGTTCAACTTACCGTATGAAGGAACAACTAAGTGTGTTATATACACTTAAATCTAAAGACAGAAACTGCCTAAATTAGGAGAGTAATTGCACCGAAAGCTCCGTTAGGACCTTTCGGTGTGGTTCTGACCTACATGGTGCGGTGAGTAGTAATACAATAGTAATTATCAAACTTCATTTCAAAATAATATTCTTTCATATGTATACCGATAGGAAGAATCTAAATGTTATGCTGTGAATATTGATACAATAGTAATTGTTATAGTTCAGCTCAAGTTAATATACTTGCGCAATTCAGGATAAAAGTAATGCAGGGAGCTCATGCAGAGCCCCTGTGTTAGTTTTCACCTGCATTGTACAACTTACTATAGGAAAGTTAACTACAATGTATGTGTGTTATATATACTTTTATCTAAAGACAAAGAAACGCCCAATGCGGGATAGAAATTACACAGAAAGCTTCGTCAGGAGCTTTCTGTGTCGTTTCTGACCTTCATTTTGCGTTGTGTAGTGTTACAAAAGCGATTAATAAAGTTTATCTCCAATTAGAATACTCACATACTGTAATTATACTGATACGAAGATCTAAATGTATTCTTATAATATTTGATCCATTAATGTATTACGTGACAATTGTGAATATTATTTATTTTGTATTGACGAGATACTGTATGTATAAGTCAAAAATAAAATATGTTCTGTTCTGTTCTGTATAATTATGCTTGTTGGAATATTTCATTATAGATATACAATGGTAATCAAAGAAAAATGCAATGGTTTTTCACACAACAGAACATTTCAGATGCAAATGCAAACAGTCTCATCATGGTTTACAAAGTTTGGCTGTGTCCCCTTAATAGACACTTGGCTGAAATGGGTTAATACCGAAAACAAGGCTTCGCTTAGAATGGTGATTTAAAGACTTGAAATGCATATATAATTTATACCAGTTTATGAAACTTAAGCGCTTCACTGGCAAGCCTTACAACACTTGTATTTGCAAGCAGTATAGATTCTGATCTGACACCGTGTCACACTTATATAACCAGTTTCATATGTCTGAATGCCTATATCACTTGATTTTAGAAATCGAGAATGAATTGTTTAAATAGACAATATTGCGTCAGTGGATGCCTAAGACGAGCTATGACGACATCATGGTAGTGGATTGATATTTGTTTCTTATTTAATCACAAATGACATTATACACCTGTTTTCAAAAGACGTATTAACCTATTTGTGCCCACAATCCCATATATGGGACATAGACAAACAGTGTAGACTCTGATCATACGCCGCATTATGCGGCGTCAAATCAGAGTCTACACTGTTTACTGATAGGAATTTCAATATAAAACAAAACGAAAATGAAAATTTAGACTAGTAGGCACCCCTTAGATAAAAATTGAACTAATCCAATATATAAACATGGAAGATCCACAAATGGGTTAAGAAAATGCAAGAATAATGTTGAAACCATGGAAGACAGGTTTCTGTTAATTGCGGGAACAACAGTTACGCAGAAGACGTCCATGGGAAATATCTACATTTCTTGTAATCTGCATTAACCCAATAGTGCATAGGGTCACTTAAATGGGACATATGCAAACAGTGCAGACTCTGATGAGACGCCGTATAATGCGGCGTCTGACCAGAGTATACATTGTTTGCTAATAGTAATTTAAAAAGAAAATGAAATTTTAGACCAGACATTCCTTACATCACAACTTAACTAATCCAATATAGCAGCATGGAAGAGTCCAGTGAGCGCAAATAGGTTAAGCAGAAAGCTTGTTTTATTTATGCCTATGTTTTGTCCGTGAACGTTTGCTGAAAACAGGTACGAATGCATATATACAGTGGAGAATCTGTTATTCTTTCCCAATAAACGCGTTTACGCTAAAACTATTATTTGCAGTGCAAACAGTTTGGAGCCAGATCAGACGCCGGGTAACCCGGCGTCTGATCAGGCTACAAACTGTTTGCCACCAAGATAAACAAGAATTATCAGAATTGTCCAAAAGTTGTTCTTTTCTACGTTTTAGTGCTTTGCGTTTGCGTACGTTTGCGTTTAAACGGGAAAGAATAACAGATTCTCCACTGTAAGTCCAATGAAGTTCGTCTTGGGCTGGGACTAATGTCTGAGTAGCTTATGCCACTTCAAGTGCCTTCGCGGTCCTAAATGGCAAGTATATGTACCACTGGGCACGTTAAATCATTCCTAAGGACTTGAGAAAACATTTACGATAGCTATTTCATAAAACACCGGCTATAAATCAGTCCAGATTTACCCCTGATAATTCCCGCAATGTTTGCCGGATGGGAGTAATCAACGACCCCACATTTTATAGATACCCATTAACACAGAAACTAGCAAATGGCTAAATAATTTCATTTAGATTAAGAAAGTGTGAGAAAAGAAATTGCGTCAATGCTTGGAATATCACACCATGTAAATATATACAAATAATCTGTAACCTATAAACACATTTGTGCCTCTATATTTCTATGTTTACTTCCATTGTGCAGTTAAAATGGTTTATTTTTCATCTTAAGAGATGGTATATACGAGTTGCATTATTAGTCCGTATCAATTGATAAAAACAAAATAGAGAATGTAGATATGTTCCAGCAAATAGTGTAGAAACTGGCACCAGGCTGATTTTTGCCAAATTCCTTTTTGATGAGCAGTTGAAAGTAGATATATCGCCTTTTAGAATCGCTTATAACTATTCTAATTACCCTCTGAATGATATCCGTTCGTTATTCAGATAAGCTTTGTAAATTCTGTTGCCTTCTTGTTTATTTCATATTAAACCCTTATCATGCCGTGGTATCGTCTGCTTTGAAAGTGTCGTCTGCAAAATTTGTTTAACTAAGGTTTATCATGTTTTTGATAAAATAAACCTAAGAACGAGTGTCCAACAGTTTGGACCTAGGTCAGACATCGCGGCAACTTATTTTAAAAATTAATCTTAATCCCCGTTTTAAGAAAACTGGCACAGTAGAGAAAACGTTATTATTTTGCAATAAACTAGTTTACGCTAAAACTTGGAGCCAGATCAGACACCAGGAGGGCCGTAATGAGTGTTGGTACATGTAGAACGTTTGGCCCACCCGTTTTGCTCTTATATTTGTATTTTGTAAATTTGATTATGAACTTGTGCTGTATGTTTGTACAAATATAAAGCAATACAATATGTTTAAAATAGACACCGGGTAACCAGGCGTCTGATCTTGCTACAAACTGTTTGCCACTCAGATTGAAATGAATGGTCAGACGTTTTATTGCAATGCGTTTGCGTTCTTTTGCGTTTACACGGGAAAGAATAACGTTTTCTCCACTGTAGAAAAAATGAGTCAAGTCCGCGATCGGCGCCCACAAGGGTTCATATCTGATAAAACTACAAAACATACTACCGTTTGAGAGTTTCTGTTTTCTGTTTAACCCATTTGTGCCCACGATCCCATATATGGGACATAGGCAAACAGAGTAATCTCTGATCAGAGCCTACACTGTTTGCTGATAAGAAGGTCAATATAAAACAAAATGAAAATTAAATTATTTTTTTGACCAGGCATCCCTTTGATAAGAAATGGACTAATCCATTATAAAAACATGGAAGAATCAACTCGGTATAAATAGGTTAAAGGCAATCTTAAGACTTTTCGCCTGCCAGTATAGTTTCTGCTGTTACAGTTGCCGTCTGCAATTGAATTTAGACACTAATTTAAATGTCGTTTTAAGAAACTAAACATCGGTGTCAAACAGTTTGAATCCCGATCAAAACCCTTCAGAATCTTGTAAAAATGTGATTAGCGTTTATTAAACCTTATCCTGCTGTAATATCGTCTGCTTTGAAATTGTCGCCTACAAACTTTGTTAAATTTAGTTTTATATATATTTTCAAGTAAAGAAACATGAAGACAATTGTAAGACAGTTTGGATCCGGATCAGACGCCGCGTCACACGGCTTCTGATCTATATACAAACTGTTTGCTAAAAAACAGTTACAGTGGAGAATCTGTTATTCGTTCCCGTTTAAACGCAAACGTACGCAGACGCAAAGCACTAAAACGTAGAAAAGTACAACTTTTGGACAATTCTGATAATTCTTGTTTATTATGGGGGCAAACAGTTTGGAGCCTGATCAGACGCCGGGCTACCCGGCGTCTGATCTGGCTCCAAACAGTTTGCACTGCAAGTAATAGTTTGAGCGTAAACGCGTTTATTGGGAAAGAATAACAGATTCTGCACTGTAAGTAGGGACAAACCAGGAAGGAAGAAAAGAATGACCGTTCAACACAAGTTTTACGACACATACTTTTATTCTGAATACCATATGCACATGCTGCACCAAACATGCTACACATTAAATCATGATGCACAATCAACCACGAAGATGACTATCCTACTGAGGTAAACTTTGCACACACGTTACTATTTCCCAATAAACACGTTGACGCTAAAACTATTATTTCTATTGCGAACAGGTTGGAGTCTAATCAGGTTCAAAACTGTTTGCCATTTAGTTTAATATGAAGAGTCAAAATTGTCAAAAATATATCCTTTTCTACGTTTTGTTGCAATGCGTTTGCGTTTTAACGGGAGAGAATAACGTCTTCTCCACTGTATGACGTATTTTCTGTCGCAGCGCCGAAAAACCCAACTCATCCGTACAACATTGTATCGGTTTTCGGAGTTCGATGTTAAAGTCCCATTGTGTTTTCAGAACTTTTTTTAATGTGCGAAATACAATAACGGTTAATAATAATGCTTGAACATTCTAATGGGCCAAACTGATCTATGAAATGTTGAAGACAGACCTAAATCACCAAAAAAGCGATTTAAAACCATAACAAACCGAAAGTAGATCGTCTGACATAAATATTACCACACGGATTAGTGGCACGTGGAACAGCTGGGTTCAATATCACCGGGTGCGAACGATTGCTATAAAATGAGTCACATTTCGTCACAACGGTGTTTCAGCCCTTTTTGCTCTCTAACACAAAGAGTTTTTATCGGATCTTCACCAAACTTGCATTAAATGTTCTTTTATATAAAATCTAGGTACAGTTAAATTTCTACTTAAATCGAATAAGGCATGTAAGACGTTTTGCCCTTTATGTATTAAAAGTTGACTGTTTCAGCATTTTTTGCTCTCTAAAACAAGCATTTTTTAGTTGATCTTCACCAAACTTACTGAAATTGTTTATTATTATAAAATCTTGGTCCAGTTTGATTACTACTAAAATCGCATGTGGCTTGTTTGCGTTTTTGCCATTTTTGTATTAAAAATGAGTGATTCAGCAATTATTGCTCTCTTTCACAAATACATTTATTGGAACTTCACAAAACTTGCTGAAAATGTTCATTAGTATAAAATCTAGGTTTAGTTTGATAACTACTAAAATCGTATGAGGCATATCTAAGTTTTTTTGCCCTTTATGTATTAAAATGACTGTTTTCAGCCAGTTTTAAAATATGACTGTTTCAGGTTTTTTTTTGCACTCTAACACATACAGTTTTTATCGGATATTCACCAAACTTGCTGAACATGTTTATAAATATAAAATATATCTCTAGTTCGAATAGTACTTATATCGCATAAGGCATGTCTGAGCTTTTTGCCCTTTAGTTATTAAAAATTAATGTTTCAGCATTTTTTGCTCTCTTTCACAAACATTTCTTTTCGGATCTTAACAAAACCTTGCTGAAATTCTTTATTTATACAAAATCTAGGTTCAGTTTGATTATTACTTAAATCGCATAAGGCATGTCTGAGTTATTGTCCTTTATGTATTTAGAAATACCTGTTTCACCATTTTTTGCTCTCTAACACAAATAACTTTTTTGTGATTTTCACCAAACTTGTTGAAAATGTTTATTAATATAAAATCAAGTTCATAATCTTAACTACCAAAATCGCACGAGGCATGTTGAAGTTATTGCCCTTGAATGATTATAGATTGCATACTTCAGGCTTGTCAGCTTTCTGACTCAAACGGTTTGAATTGGATCTTCACCAAATTTGCTGAAAATAATATTGGATAAAAACTTAGTCCAGTTCTATGAATACCCAAATCGCCGAAGGCATGTTGGAGTTACGGTTCTTCAATTATTAAAAATTTGCTATTTCATCCTTATTCTAGCCCTGTCAACTCTGTAACAGGAACTGTTTTTATTCTATTTAAACCAACTATTTGGTCAATAGTTGCATGTGCGTCATCTTGGCCGTGTTGGTAATAAGTAAAGTAATAAATGACTACTCCATACCTCCTTTACCTCTTGAAGGATTTTCAGTCAGCTGTATTCGATTTTTGTCTTGATCTATATTTAAAACAAATACACAATGCCAGCAAGTTTGGTGAAGATCCAATAAAAAGTGTTTGTGTTAGAGAGCAGAAAAGGCTGAAACAGTCATTTTTTTTAATTATTCAAGGGCAATAACTCAGACATGCCTCATGCGACTTTAATAGTTATCAAAAATTGAGCTAGATTCTATACTAATAAACATTTATAGCAAGTTTGGTGAAGATCCAAAAATAGGTGGTTGAGTTAGAGAGAAGACAAGGCTGAAACAGTCATTTTCAGCAAGATCCCCCGTATTGGATTGTACACGCTTACCACCGTGATTAATTATTTACACGTGGGGACCTTATCTCATAGTTTAATCCTGTGCCTACTGGTCGCAACTGTTTGACTCTAAAACAGACACCGCGTAACGCGGCGTCTCATCTGGATCCAAACTGTTTGACACTCGTCTTAAGGTTTGTTTAATCAAAAATATGCATAAATCTAAACTGAACAAATATTGCACACGACAATGTCAAAGCAGACGTCTTAGCAGCAGAATAAGGGTTAAATTTTTCATTTCATCCGGCTCCAGATAAGAGGAATAAACTGAACAAATCCAACATGTTCTCACTCATTTCAGCACCGAATGCTACGGTGTTACTACTG
Source organism: Gari tellinella (assembly GCA_922989275.2). NCBI lineage: Eukaryota > Metazoa > Mollusca > Bivalvia > Cardiida > Psammobiidae > Gari > Gari tellinella. The sequence goes on from OV277866.1 coordinate 58,990,433, forward strand.
ATTAAACCGTCTCTTCGAGACGATTCTAATGAGTATGACACCATTGGGTTTAAAAGCAGAAATAAAGAGTTTAGTAATCGAAATACTTCCGTTATCTGGAGCCCTGTATTTACAGAGTTGTCCTTCTTTCCATTCACAAGGAGGCTCTTTAAATTGTGCTAGCACAAAAAAATTATAAATAAAAATTTAAAAGCGAATTTCTTAGATAAAGCCGCTTTTTATGAAAGAATCACGTCCCATGTAGTTCTAATGGGATCCCAAACAACCGTTTTATGCAGGTTTCCCAAAAACACAATGCGGCTTTAAAGTTGAGAACCCTTAATGATTACGGATCAAGGTGGTACAGTGGAGAATCTGTTATTCTTTCCCGTTTAAACGCAAACGTAGGCAAACGCAAAGCACTAAAACGTAGAAAAGAACAACTTTTGGACAATTCTGATAATTCTTGGCGTCTGATCTGGCTCCAAACCGTTTGCACTGCAAATAATAGTTTTAGCGTAAACGCGTTTATTGGGAAAGAATAACAGATTCTCCACTGTACTCTACGTACTGCGACAGGTCATTTACGTCAACTCATGCCTCGTTCCGAACTATGCTTTAGCACAGTTCGTTAGGTCCCGACGAAAATTGACGAGAATGACTAATCGGTCTCCGTTTATTACCGATATTGACTAACATGAGCAATATCTCATTAGGGGTCTTCAGCCTTAATATTAAGAAACAAAATAAGATATATAAATTATATGAAATTTATTAATCATGACACTTCGTTCAATTTACATTTATGCGATACATGACACTTGATAAATCGGGACCTTTTTAAAATAAACTATCATGATTATGGTGATACTGTATAGGTCGTTTGCAGTTCAAAACAACACGATAAATATTAGATAATTTTAAAACTAGTGGACGAATTTAAATAAAATTTTACATACACTTATGATGTACATATACCAACTATGTATCAGTGTTCAGAAATAAAGATTTTAGTTTTGGAAATACTCCTCTTATCTAGAGCTTAATATGTATCAGTGTTCGAGTTGTACTGCAGAACGTTTACATTACGTTTTGTTTCCTTTAAACGATAAAATAACAAAGGTTTTCGAAATGCTCTGGAAACATTCTGTTGAAAACTTGATAATGGTAAGTTGGTGTAGATCGTCTGGTATGAACATGTCTCTTCTGCTATTTATCACATTTAGTTATTTTGCGTTTTGTTGATAAAACTTTCATATGAGTGGCACATGGTTCGGATCCTATTCAGATACGAAATGGCGCCGATGTCCGATTAGGATCTAACATGTTCGCAAATGACAGTATGGTCGTTTAATACGTTTAACCACGGAATTATATCAGTGTATAATTCTGTGGTTCAACGTACCCCAGTAAGGGCCTCGTTCGGTTAGTTGTAAACTACTATGGTATGCGGTGGCTAACGGTGAGGCGTTACCGGGTCGTGGAAGATAGGCTGTTGAATAACTTGAAATCACCATTCGGAAAAGTGTCCCTTAGAAGTGTAAACCTTATATAGAAATTATGAATAAAACTTTTTTATTACGAAGAGAAAAAAAGTGTTCTATTGTGTCAGAGTTGGTATAGGTATATCATAAATCTATGCTAAATTACATTTGTCTGCGTTGTCTTGTTATGGAGATATTTGAAAATTATCGTGTGTTTTGAACTGCAAACGGTCTATAAGACCAAATTATATATTTTGTGCTTAATTTAAGGGAAAAGTTTATATGAAAAAGAAAATCTTAATAATTTCTTTTAAAACGTATAGCAAATTTAGACTATAGAATATATGAAAAGAACTTAACATATTTTGGCCCTTGACAATGTTTAGTTCTGATTAAATTTACACGAAATGTTTAGTATTAAAGGAATATTTTCACTTAAAATGTAATGTAATAAAGTGCGCTTGATATTTTTAATACGATTAAGATTACTAATACATGTACGAGTATAAAGTTAATTCTATAATTATTCATTTCTTTATTATAGGTAAGTTTAGAAGCGCTTGCCCTTTCCTTCATTTAAGCCTTTACTCCATAGCCTACTTTTAGTATTAAACATAGGTGATCACTTAAAGCAGGTTGAAAGTAAAGCAGATTGCGCTTTTAAGCTACCATCTGGTAGACTATAGAAACTACTTTTTTATGATACAAATTCAACTATTTTCTTCATTGGAGGAATAACTTTAAAGCTCTAAAATGCGTATCTGTGGAGTAAATGGTTCTGATCCAACTGATACGTTTGTCCGGTGCTGATATTTAAAATGAAGGATAGCTTAAAAACGAAACGACATAGAAGGTAGACGGTCAAATTTGGCAACGTAAGGGTAAACCCTTTCATGATCAAATTTATCGTGAGGTTTTTATCCCTTAAACGCCATAGTGTCGTCTGCTTCAATATTGTTGTCTACAATATCGTTTCAAATTTAAATTTAAGGTAGCATAACTAGCGTACTTTTAAAACAAGTGGCAAGCAGTTTTGATCCTGATCAGACGCCGCGTTACGACCAGGATCAGAACTGTTTGTACATGCCCTTTATGGCGTCATTGTGAGTGAAAGGGTTAAAAATAGAGTATAATGTACGAACATAATGAATGTAGGGTAATATTGTACATCTGGGGCCCGTTTCATAAAACTTCGTACGACAGAAACGATCGTAAGTCAAAACTTTAAAATACATTTAATTTCTGATTTATCTATATAATCCTGTCTTGTGATATCTTTTTGGAATCGTCTTTTCAAGACGATTCCAAAAAGATGTCACAAGACAGGATTAGATGAAAAAATAAATAATAATTGAGACTTTTATAATCTGACTTACGACAACATTTGTCGTACGAAGCTTTATGAAACGGGCCCCAGGGTCCCGTCTTAGGAAACGTCGTAAAACAAATATTGTCGTAAGTTAGATTTTTTTTTTCTTCAATTATTATTTATCTATTCACCTTATCCTGTATTGTGACATCTGTTTGCAATTGTCTTGAACATTCTTGAAAGACAATTTCAAATAGATGTCACAAGACAGGATTAGACGGAGAAATCAGAAATTATATGTACAATGTATTGTAAAGTTTTGGATAACGACCGTTTTTGTCGTACGACGTTTGGTACAGTGGAGAATCTGTTATTCTTTCCCAATAAACGCGTTTACGCTAAAACTATTATTTGCAGTGCAAACAGTTTGGAGCCAGATCAGACGCCGGGTAACCCGGCGTCTGATCAGGCTCCAAACTGTTTGCCACCAAGATAAACAAGAATTATCAGAATTGTCCAAAATTTGTTCTTTTCTTCGTTTTAGTGCTTTGCGTTTGCGTACGTTTGCGTTTAAACGGGAAAGAATAACAGATTCTCCACTGTAAGACGAGCCCTAGATTAGAAAGATACATAAAGTTGATTCAGGCAACAATATGTACATGTATATCATGGCAACCAATAAGTATACAAAGATCAAACTAAAAGAAACAAATCATGAATACAAATGTAGAGATTCATGACAGGCACACCAATACAAAGGATAACACCAAAAGGAGAAACTCATTTCCCCTTATTTGCATTGTGGTCCCTGATATTGGTGGCTGAACCATGACAGGTCATGTACGTCGTATGTTAAATATCCAATGTATCAAGTGGACATCAATTGAGATCATCTTAGTATATATAAATAAAAGAATATTACATGAGATCATATGTACTTAGCAGATATATACAGTGGAGAATATGTTATTCTTTCCCGTTTAAACGCAAACGTACGCAAACGCAAAGCACTAAAACGTAGAAAAGAACAACTTTTGGACAATTCTGATATTTCATGTTTATCTTGGTGGCAAACAGGTTGGAGCCTGATCAGACGCCGGGTTACCCGGCGTCTGATCTGGCTCCAAACTGTTTGCACTGCGAATAATAGTTTTAGCGTAAACGCGTTTATTGGGAAAGAATAACAGATTCTCCACTGTAATATTATTATTGTTGTTTCAAAAAAGATTTTGGTAGTATGTTGACTCAACTTTGTTGACATTTAAAGTTTTTCTCATCATAGAGAAATGCCTTTGAACTTTGCTTACACATGTGAGTTTTATTGGTTGTTAATGATATCAAGCGTCTAGCAAATCACAGGCCAATATAAATACAATAACATACATCATTTGTACTAACTTGCCGGGTATAATTTGTTTGATATCATTCTATATGTCATTTAATATAAGTCATTTTCATCTTCAAAGAAGTCGATATTACACGTAAATCAAACCTGACAAATACTCTCTACCTGTGCCAGCAATACCATAAAATATGAGGCAATTACGGGTGAAACCATACAGAAAATTGCTACTGTGACACACATACCCATAAAATTACAATTCTATTTTTCATGGTACGTTTATATATTTTGGTAATAAAGTGAAACTCTATCTTACGACCACCAAAATGAAGGCTAATTGATTGTATAAAAAACAGATAAAAGCTTAAAGCAAGACGACAGTAAAACAGAAAGCTCCTAAAGGAGCTTTCTGTTTCACTGTCACCTAGCTTTAAGCAGTCACGTTTCCTAAACGCAGAATAGTTATCAATATTCAGTGGTCGTAAAGGAGAGATGTCACTGTATATAACATTATTCTATTTCCATTCAAAAGAAATTAATGGAAACCTTAATGCAATGAAATGTAGAAATTACAGGTTTTAAGCATGTTGTTTTGTCTGAGTGGTAAACAGTGTTTTGAAACTGATCAGACACCTAGTGTGTATTGTTGCCTGATCTGGCTCCAAACTTATTGAACTTTTTATGGGTAGTTTGAAGATAAACGTGTTTGAAATAAAAGCGTTTTAATATTTTCCTAAATACAATTACATTTCTATTCGATGCTTCACGCTACATATAGAGTAATAAAATTGGGTTTTATTTGAGTACAGTCATACATCTGCTAAAGCGATTATTAGTTAATCGAATATATTTGAGATGTTACAGTGGAGAATCTGTTATTCTTTCCCAATAAACGCGTTTACGCTAAAACTACTATTTGCAGTGCAAACAGTTTGGAGCCAGATCAGACGCCGGGTAACCCGGCGTCTGATCAGGCTCCAAACTGTTTGCCACCAAGATGAACAAGAATTATCAGAATTGTCCAAAAGTTGTTCTTTTCTATGTTATAGTGCTTTGCGTTTGCGTACGTTTGCGTTTAAACGGGAAAGAATAACAGATTCTCCACTGTAACTAAATGCAGAATGAGATAAAATTTTACATTGAATTATCACTCGTTTTAAAACAACTTCCTATACTCATATAAACTTTAACATTTAAGCCCCTTCAATGACATGACGTTTTCGGCTTCAAACGATTTATTTGTTCTTATTTTTCAAATTTAGATTGTAGGTAAAATGAATAAAATTATATCAAACTGAGTAGAGAAAAGTTTGGGTACTGATCAGACGCCGCGTAAATCGGAGTCTAATCAGGGTCCAAACTGTTTGCATATATCCATTGTACATAGTGTGAGGCAGTAATAGGGTTATTGGTCGTTTAAAACAGATTTGACGATATTTACATTAAGGGAAATAGTTTTTTTGAAAATAAATAACCAATTGACAGGTTGACAGCTCTAACTATGACTATAAAAGTCAGTTCATCCCTTATCCTGAAAACCTTCGTTTGTTTATACCACTCGTGTGCAAAAAAAACCAACATCGGTGTTAATGTATGTTATTATTGGCGAATTATAAATGTGAGTGCCAAACAGTATTGGGTTATGATAAGAAGCCGATGGCCTATACGTCCGATTAGGATGGAAACTGTTTGTAAAAGCAAGGCAAGTTCACGCCTGAAGTGATATTGGTTAATACAATTTTTCATAATTATGTCATGATGGAGAACTCAAACCACTGGGACTTTAAAGGCGGTCTGCTTTCACCCGTTAAATTGACGTTTATAAAAACATCAACAAACAACACCCGATGTTGACAATATGAATCATACGGCAATATTACATATTTCAGTAAATTGTGACATCATTAAAATTAACTGGTGATTTACGGCAGCTTTTACGACACTGAATAAACCTTGAAACAGGTGCGCGAGAACTCCGGGGTATACTGCAGGGTTGCCATTTCTCCGGATTTTTCCTAAATCTCCGGATTTTCCCCCAGTTCATGGTAGCTTAAAGCAGACTGAAAGTAAAGCAGAATGCGCCCGAAGGCGCATTCTGCTTTACTTACAGTCTGCTTTAAGTAGTCGCATGTCAACAAATCAAGAAAAAGGCTATGGGGTAAAGGTACGATTCGTAAAATCGCACTTGAAAAATGCAAATTTGGAAATCTTAGGATTTTTCATGTCAACTTATGGCAGCCCTGATACTGTGTTACAAATGGGTATCTCTTTTCACTAACGAGAATTTTATGGCGGATGGAAGTTAAGTGTCGAGTAGTTAACGACATCTCTTAATAGACCAAAGTATTGTTTTTTACACAACACATTATTTCCAGGTGTCGCTCACAAGGGCGGTAATATCATCAAGCAAGTTTTTTGTAAAATTATAAAGAAAGTAATTTATCTACCACGGTGAGAATTAAAGTTCTTTAAAGATAAGGCTTTCATATGAAATATTACATTAACCTTTAGCGCGCACAGCATCCATAAGCAGAAATAATGACCTTTGGTATATATGTGAGTCGATTTTATACACAATTTCTTAGGAAAATATAATCAGTCTGTCAAACAGTTTGGATCTAGATGACACGCCGAGTTACTCGGCGTCTGATCGGAATCATTACTGTTTTCAACTGTAAACAAAACATTGACCAAGGCGTGTTAAAGTTTTATCATTACAATGCTATTTTCGCGAATTTCGCCATCCGCGGTTACAGTAGTGCAAAACCTTGTTTTACAATTAAACGACCACCCGGATTATATAGATGAAGAGTATAATTCAGCTATGGATAATGTAGTTTCTGTGGATGGTGGGACAACAATGACTTTAAATCTCTATTTTTAATCATGACATATATCTTTTATATAGTTATTTGATGGAATACATCCTTAAGAAGATGATCAGATCAGAGAGACTATCCGCAGCAAGTCATGGATCAACGGTAAAGTCAGTTCTGCGCTGAGGAAGAAGGCGAAGCTTAACACCTGAATGAGGAAAACCAGCAGGGAAAGTGACACATCGGCTTGCAAGAAATGTAAATCTACTACATTGCACTTACAAAATGGAGAGACAATTCATTGGTTTGTTCTAATATGGATTATTGCTGTTCCGTCTGGAATCCCCATCACACGACCCTAGTTCGGACGATAGAGATTGTACAGCGCAGGGCTGCTCGGTTCGTTACTTATATGTACCAGACCCTAAGCAGTGTATCAGACATGTTGGAAAGCCTGAAATGGGAGTATCTCGAAGCACGACGGCAAAAATTGCAAATAGCTATGCTTTACAAGATTGTTCATGACCTAGTAGACATACATCCTTCGTCATATCTGAGACCAGCCAAGACCATGCCCTGTTCCTCACACAGTACTAAGTTTCTACGTCACCATGTCTCTACCAACCGCTACAAGTCAGCTTTCCCCCCAAGAAGCATTCCCATATGGAACTCCTTACCAGCATCTTTTGATGGAGCCTACTCTTTGGTATTCTTAAGAGTGGGCTGTCTAACCTGAAATTCTAGGGATCTTTAAACCTAGTTACACAATAGAACCAAATGAAGAGCTTGAGCTGTGTCAGCGGGGTCTCGAACCATGGTACATCCATGGAAGCTAGGGATGGTTCGAAAGATTACAGAGAAATCTTGTTATTTTGAAATATTTCATAAAACAGAGATTGACTGTACATGTATATTAACCTTTTGTACGCCATGTATAGAAAATGTGGTCTGTAAAATGTGTCGCCTGCAACTTTTCTCGAGTTGAATTTAAGGCATTGCTTTACAGAAAATATTGTTAGTGTGTCAAACAGTTTAAACCCAGAAGTGACTCAGTTTGTTACAGGTACATGTAACACAATGTCGCACATAACGTTAATAATGTTAAAGTTATATTTTCCCTTTCAAACGCTTACGAAACAACGCAGTGCACTAACATATAGAAAATAACAACTATTTGAAATTTCTAACGATTAATTTTAATCTGAGTGGCAAACAGTTTAGAGCATGATTAGTAACCGGGTTACCCATTACTGTGTGCAATGGAAATACTAGTTTTAGCGTAAACGCGTTCAATGGGAATGAATAACGTCTTCTCGAATGTAAGTTCTGTACGGTCCAGAAGAAACAAAGTGTCGTAATATGTACAGATACTGCTAATGGCGTTTTCATAAAAATGAGCATAACGATATGTCTGTTAGTTTAAAAAAGTATTTATTTCCAAATAAATATAGTCAGAGCTGACAATACACGCATTCATATACAAATATTAGGATTAGAAAAAAAGTTTTGGATTAAAAACTTATAAATATATTTTTTAATTTCTTTTCCATTTTTATAACCCTTTCATTGCCAAGACCGACAAAACTGACATTTGCAAACAGTTTGGATCCTGCTGATCAGACGCCGCGTCTCGCGGCGTCTGATCAGAATCCTAACTTTTTGACACTTATACATGAATCAATGTTTCCTTAGTCTACCACACATTAATTTCCGAATGTTATAAGTCGAAGCAGACGTAGGATATAAAGATACAGCGACTGTGGTAGACGAGTTATTACGTCATAATGGCAGAGGAAGAGTTAAAACAAACATGGAATCAAATAAGTACTGGAACAAATTTCACTAATATAAAGCAATTCGTCTTAATTTACAGCAGTGATAATTAAGATAATACCGACTTTGTAAGTAATGCCGGGCGATTACTTGGGTTTTCTATCATAATTTATATCAACGTTTATCAGTACGAACGACTCAAACGAATGAATAAATCAATAGGGAGAATAATTTTAAATTTCAGACGGAGATATATCAGCCCCAGTTGATGCCAGTGCTTATTAAACATAATTTCTAAGATGCATCCTACTGATGAGTGTATTATTAATATGACTACACTTAATTTAGTACCGTGTTACCGAGTACACTGGGGGAGAAACAGTATTATGTTCAACTTAACTCATTTACCACTGATACTTCAAATAAAACAACCAAGCTTCAAATACAGTCCAGTTTATTTTAACATATTATTTAAAGTTATTTCTGACAATAGTTTGCAAATTGACACTTAAAAGCTTATCTAACTTTTCTTTAATTTGAAGTTTCTAGTACAGTAAAACCTCTCTATTACGACCATTAAATTATGTTAATTATTAGAGTGTTTACGGTAGGTGACCGCTTAAATCAAGGTGACAGTGAAACAGAAAGCTCCTTTAGGAGCTTTCTGTTTCACTGTCACCTTGCTTTAAGCTGTCATCTCTCCATTATACAATCAATTAGCATTCGTTTTAGTGGTCGTAATAGCGAGGTTTTACTGTATAAACACGTGCCGAAAAAGAGCATGTAAAAGTCATCATCATTTCCGAAACTCGGGATTCGGGTTGCCCGCTGTAGATCCACCTTAACCAAGGCTGAAATCTGAGACAGTTTTGCATATTCATTGAATATACTCAGTACACAGTATGATTCGCGAGGAAGAGTGCAGCCTCCTTTGGTTTAGCGCAACACTTGTTGACAAACTGGAGTACGATTTGATGCCTTGTCCGTTCGAAACCATAAATGAGCTAATTAACATAATATTTTATGGAAATTGTTGCTAGTATAACACCAAAATGCCAATTGTTGGCTTCAAAATGATACTTATATGAAATAACAATCAACATTGTTCAAAAACTGCCACTGTCTGATTATATTGGCAAAGCATCTTAATACATAAGAAATTACAACCTAACATATTGCTCCCCAAACTTACAGCACATCTAATACACGTGGATATTCAGGAATTGTGTCGTTCTTATGAAAAGGCTTAAATACGCTTTCTACTGTCTCAACTTTATTGTCCATAAGGTGAGCACATAATAACAATAACCAGGACGGCGGAGAAGACATTATTATTTCCCAATAAACGCGTTTTAGCTTATACTATTATTAAAAATACAATCAATTTCCAGACAGATCAGAGCCCAGCGTCGGATCAGGCTTAATCTGTTTGCCATTCAGATCAAAATGAAAACATTTAGTCAGAATTGTCAAAATGATTTCTTTTTCAATCTTTTTTGTGCAATGCTTTGGTGTTTCGTTTACGCCAATACGGCAAAGAATAACGGATTCTCCATTGTATATTATCCTACAACAACATCGCCTTAATTACACTTACGGGCGTTTACTTATACAGTGGAGAATCTGTTATTCTTTCCCAATAAACGCGTTTACGCTAATACTAATTTTTGCAATGCAAACAGTTTGGAGCCAGATCAGACGCCGGGTAACCCGGCGTCTGACCAAGCTCCAAACTGTTTGCCACCAAGATAAACAAGAATTATCAGAATTGTCCAAAAGTTGTTCTGTTCTACGTTTTAGTGCTTTGCGTTTGTGTACGTTTGCGTTTAAACGGGAAAGAATATCAGATTCTCCACTGTAGTTTTAATATTGTCTTTTCCGTACAAATACGTAAATAAAATGTATGTGGTAGAAACAATTTTCGCCACTGAATTCAAATGAAAGATGAAATGTAATATCGCACTTCTAATACTATTTCAACATCAAAAGCATCTACGTTAAAACGTCCAGTGACCTTTTGAATAAAAAGGCCAAAATATGTAAAATGCCACCATGCTGCAATTATTGGGGTTTCATAGCAAATTTAGATTTGACACAAGATAACCTTAAACGTATGAGCCCCGAACTCAACCTCTGTGCTAATCAATTACGATAAATAAATATTCAATTTCTCGCATATATGAACATAAAGAACTACATTTACTTTTCTGTGAGATAAATGAACAACATAGAGTATGTCACTGGTACAGTACATCGGAGAATACATCCCCCAATAAACGCATATAAGCTAAAACAAAATATTTTCATTGCATGTAATTTGGAGACAGACGTCTAAAATCGTTCTCTGAAAGTATTTGATAGGTCAGATTTTAGCCAAGACCTAAATCTGACTAATAAAACACTTGAGATCAAACTCAGACGCAACTCAAACGTTTTATAACCTGGGAGCAGGCTTCAAACTGTTTGACTCTGTGATTAAAATTAATTTCAAGGTTTTCTAGAAGCTGTTATTTTCTCATTTTATTGCATTACGTTTAGTTTGATTTAACCCTTTACTCCATAGCCTGTTTCTAGTTTGGAAAACAGGTGACCACTTTTCACAGGTTGAAAGTAAAGCAGAGTGTGTTTAAAGGCGTATTTTATTTTAATTTCAGATTGCCTTTAGCTACCATCTGCTATTATATAGAAAAATTACATTCAGATCTTGATCAAAGTTTGTTTTATACGAGTCTCGGGGTATAAGATTCCGTTTATTTTCTTGAAACTAGCTTGCTTTCTTTTTATATTTTCTTAACTTTTTGACACTTTAACTGGTACTTTATAAGAACGTTCAAAACCCCGCCAATTACTTTCGGGAACGGTAGCAGACGCACGTTCTTAAGCAAACATCATTTTTATATCTCCGATAAGACTTAACCTCTTTTATTTATAATAAGGAACATGCAATTGAAAACTGTTTCAACAAAATTAAATTGAAGTTTCATACTGTTTTAATAACTTTGAAACAAACCGTCGGTACAGATGACAAACAGTTTGTATACTGATCAGAGGCCGAGTTTCTTTGCGTGTGATCTGAGTGCAAACTGTTAGCAAATTCTTCACCAATTCAAGTGTTAAACGGGCAAAAGGGATAAACTAGTACTTACATCGGGGCTTATCGACTTCATTTCAATCTCGAACCAGACAACCCACTGTGATAATTTACGTGGAAAATCTGATTCTAATTTGTTCTAAATTATGAAAATATGACTAAACTATGCTATCATACAGCGCTTCATCAAAAACGTATTAACTCTCACCACGAAATATTTATCGTCTGCTTTAACCTCACAGCCGTAATACAGTGGAGAATCTGTTATTCTTTCCCGTTTAAACGCAAACGTTCGCAAACGCAAAACACTAAAACGTAGAAAAGAACAACTTTTGGACAATTCTGATATTTCATGTTTATCTTGGTGGCAAACAGTTTGGAGCCTGATCAGACGCCGGGTTATCCGGCGTCTGATCTGGCTTCAAACTGGTTGCACTGCAAATAATAGTTTTAGCGTAAACGCGTTTATTGGGAAAGAATAACACATTCTCCACTGTAATATCGTCTGCATTGATACGGTCTGCAGTTGGTTTTCGACGTTTTTTTTTACCCTTTCAACGTCAAATTTATAGTGAGGGGTGTACTCCTTCACCTCAACATTGTCGTCTGCTTTGATATTGCTGTCTTGAAATTGTTCCAAAGTTAGATTTAATGCAATATGACTGACAAAAGTTAATAACGATTGAGTTTTAAACAGTATGGACCCTGATCAGATGCGACGTTACACCACGTCTGATCATGATCAAACCCGTTTGCAAAGGCCCTTTTGACGTCATTGACAGTGAAAGGGTTAAGTGGTCATTAAAGGAAGCAAACATGAATACAGTGGAGAATCTGTTATTCTTTCCCAATAAACGCGTTTACGCTAAAACTATTATTTGCAGTGCAAACAGTTTGGAGTCAGATCAGACGCCGGGTAACCCGGCGTCTGATCAGGCTTCAAACTGTTTGCCACCCAGATAAACATGAAATATCAGAATTGTCCAAAAGTTGTTCTTTTCTACGTTTTAGTGTTTTGCGTTTGCGTACGTTTGCGTTTAAACGGGAAAGAATAACAGATTCTCCACTGTATCTACACAAGGGAATAGTACGTGATGCAGGTTATAATAATGCCAGTTTGCTGTTTATAAGAGTTTTTACTTGCATCATGAATGTAATAGATAACACGGCTTGTCTTCATATATTTTTTGACATTTCCTTTGAATAACTTTAACTCATTTATGCCAACAATCCCATATACGGGACATAGGCAAACAGTGTAGACTCTGATCAGACGCCGCATTATGCGGCGTCTGATCAGAGGCTACACTGTTTGCTGATAGGAATTTCAATATAAAACAAAATGAAAATAAAAAATGTGACTAGGCATACCTTTGATAAAAATTGACTAATTCAATATATAAGGGGAAGAATCCACTTGGCACAAATGGGTTTATTTAGATTTGACGCCATTATGCTGATGTGCTTAATTCACCAATGACATTTACGTTTTGCCACATTTTTTTTCAGGCCCCCCATATAATATATGCATATTATAATATCCAATAAATTATATTATTAAATTACATGTGTTGCTGAATACCTGTATAAGTTCATGCAGTGCCGATTAGCTAGGTAAATATGCAATAGTTTGAAGTTTGTGGTAACATATGTCAGAGAAAATAATTTGATTATAGATTAGATAGTTATCTCTATGAAAATGTCTAAATGAAGACGGTGCTTGTAAACTGATTTTAACACTGAATTATTTTATCAAAATATCATTATAACAGGTTGAAAAAAATACTGTGAACATGTGATATAATTATATGCTACGAAAGTGTACTTCAGTGTTGTTAAACCATTTGCGTGCAGTGGATTTTTCCATAATTTTATCGATAGGTGCCTCGTATAATTTTTAATTTTCGTTGTTTTACACTGAAATTACTATCAGCAAACAGTGTAGACTCTGATCAGATGCCATTTTATGCGGTGTTTGATCACAGTCTACACTGTTTGCATATGTCTAATAATATATGGGACCTTGGGCACAAATTGCTTAAACTCATTGACACATGAAACTTCGTATGGAACAATCAAGTGTCAATTCTAATCTAGTTCTGATGGTTTAGGAATGATTTGAATAACATTGCTCAAAATGGCAAACAGTCTTAACTCTGATCGTCAGGGCCTACATTGTTTGCATATGACAAGAGTTCTCTTCCTAAATACAGTGATTGTAGTGAAGAGTGTATTCGTTACTAGGCTTTCCCTTGGAATAAGCCTTGATCAGTAATAAAACTTGGCGATGAACAAATTCATAATTACAGTGGAGAATCTGTTATTCTTTCCCGTTTAAACGCAAACGTACGCAAACGCAAAGCACTAAAACGTAGAAAAGAACAACTTTTGGACAATTGTGATAATTCTTGTTTATCTTGGTGGCAAACAGTTTGGAGCCTGATCAGACGCCGGGTTATCCGGCGTCTGATCTGGCTCCAAACTGTTTGCACTGCAAATAATAGTTTAAGCGTAAACGCGTTTATTGGGAAAGAATAACAGATTTTCCACTGTAGCACCGCTCCCATATTAAAAGTCGGATACAGTGAAGAAGACGTTGCCCGTTCCTGTTTTAACAAACGAAATGCAAATGTTATGCAATAAAATTTAGAAAACAGTTTTTGCAAATGTTGAAGATTTGTTTTAATGTGAACAGTTTGGAGCCTGATCAGACGCCATGTTACCCGGCATTTGATGTTCCCCAAAACTGTTTTCAATGGAAATATTTGTTTTAGTATAAACACGTTTATACTACATGTAACATCTACTACACTGTACAGGGGAGAATCTGTTATTCTTTCCCGTTTAAACGCAAACGTACGCAAACGCAAAGCACTAAAACGTTGAAAAGAACAACTTTTTAACAATTCTGATAATTCATGTTTATCTTGGTGGCAAACAGTTTGGAGCCTGATCAGACGCCGGGTTACCCGGCGTCTGATCTGACTCCAAACTGTTTGCACTGCAAATAATACTTTTAGCGTAAACGCGTTTATTGGGAAAGAATAACAGATTCTCCACTGTACCAAACCAACCATAGAGAGCAAAACGAATAAAAGAAAGCTATTATTTCCGATAAAACAAGTTTGTACCCAAAGAACAGTCACCGATGTTATAAAGCTTTTGAGTTGAGCAAAATCTCAAATCTGACTAATCAAATACTTGAAAACGATTTCAGACTCAACTAAAAGTCTTCATAAATGTAGTCCCAGTTGTACGTTTCAAATACTGTGACGCCAGAACAGACGTCGTAAATTCCGATCGAGAGTGGGTTTACTGTGTGATATTCATAGTTTAAAACTTGTTTTCTAATTTTATAAGCCGCAATTATTTTTACATTCTGTTATAATGTATATTGTATAATTGTATCTTAACTCAATATTATACATATGCTATCAATAGCATCGAAACGTCACATCATTCACCTATAAGAGAGGTACATTGTAACGAGCTAACAGCGCGTTTTCATTTACTCGTGTGTACAAACTTCATGTAAAAGGAACATAGGCAAACAGTGTAGACACTGATAAGACGCCGCATTATGCGCCGTCTGATCAGAGTCAACCCATACTGATAAGAGTTTAAATATAAAACAAAGTGAAAATTGAGAACTGGAACCCCTTAGATTAAAAAGGACTACTCCAATGGAAGCATCCACAGGGCACAGAGGGGCTAATAATAACATAATCGAACAGGCTAGTTCGAGTTTAACGGAACATATTATTTTTACACTAACACCGTTATTTCTAACACAGAAGAGAAGTAAGCTGAACACTATTGTTGTCACGATTACCCAGCACCAAAATAAAACAATGTCTACAATAGTCTATCAGTTCCACTGAAAAAAA
This sequence comes from Gari tellinella, assembly GCA_922989275.2. NCBI lineage: Eukaryota > Metazoa > Mollusca > Bivalvia > Cardiida > Psammobiidae > Gari > Gari tellinella. Next base: position 59,006,114 of record OV277866.1, read on the forward strand.
CAACAGTTTAATTTTAAAGGACCGACCTCCACAGACCCGTCGTGTAAAATTTCAAGAACTTCATACTTTACGGTTCGTTAAAATAATTTGCAAATTTTGCCAATTTTTCACGCTACATTAGTACCAGAAACCCTCAAACTATTCGCCTTATAATTTTCTATTATAATTTCAAGTCTGGATTCACATTTTTCTTTGTGTTTCCGAGCCGAACTTCCTGCAACATTATCAGGAGGCCAAGAATTAATGCAGGAGATGCTTCCACTGATTCGCGCCGTTAACTAAAAATAGCATGCGCGTGCCAGCCGTCTGCACTTCCGGTTTGGTGTGACATATTTTGGGAGTGGCTGTTAATATTGTGAACTTTGCTACAGACACGATCATAAATCTGAAGATCATCTCATTGATATCTCAAGAAGTGAATGTTTTGACAGGTTGCTCACTAATTGATATATGTATAAAAAGAATAATTATATTTGCCTGCAAAGATTAATCATTCGTGAAATACCAGACAACGTGCGTGTTTTCCGTTTTAAGTTTTTCCCATGCAATTTTTGCACACCTACATAATGTTGCAGAGGCAGGCAGACGTTATATCTATTACACTTTGCAATAAGCGGATTGTAAGATTCTGATTTCCAGTTTTAACAAAATTAAACACAAACGCAATACAATACCATGTAGAAAACAATAACATTTGAAATTTCTGACGAATTCATTTAATCTGATCGACAAACAGTTTTGAACTCCATCAGGCGCCGGACCCCTGCCGCCTTGACGGACATGAAAATGTCTGCAATGAAAGTACTTGTTTTTATTGGGGGAAATAGTTCATCCCCTCTGTACGGTTTACAAGGGATGTTTCTGTCTGTACAACAGGGAAGACGTTCTCTTATCCGTTTAACCATTGATCAAATTTATCGTCATATTGTATACTGTTGTCTGCATATCGTTGCAAAGTTAGATTGAACCCTTTACCTCATAGCTTGTTTCTAGTTTTGAAAAACATGTGACCACTTAAAGCAGGTTGAAAGTAAAGCAGAAGGCACATTCTGCTTTACTTTCAGCCTGCTTTAAGCTAAAATCTGCTAGGCTATATAAAATATTTATAATGGTTATTGTTCATGAGGGTATAAACTGGAACTATTTTCTTCAGCGGAGGAATATATTAAATAGGCTAAAAGTCGCTTCTACATGTATGGGGGAAAGGGTTAAGGCAGTATAGCTACTGGAATTTTTCTCCATCTAATCCTGTCTTGTGATATATCCTTGTCCGTGTTTCAAAGTTCTAAATGACGTTTAACCTTTGCAATACTAGAAGTTCGACACTTTGTGAAACACTAGGTAGATCATCGTTTACCCCATGTATAATGCGAATGGCGTCATTCGTACAATAAAGTTAAATTAGGGGTATCTATGGTGGATTAATCCCTTAATACTTAACATCCTAATCGTTATACGAACACGCGTGATATATATTGTATATGGAATAACTTTTCTGGATCTATTGACTCGCTTGACTATCATTCGCTTGACGAACGCTATATATTCCATTCACAATGTACAGTGGAGAATGTGTTATTCTTTCCCAATAAACGCGTTTACGCTAAAACTATTATTTTCAGTGCAAACAGTTTGGAGCCAGATCAGACGCCGGGTAACCCGGCGTCTGATCAGGCTCCAAACTGTTTGCAACCAAGATAAAGATGAAATATCAGAATTGTCCAAAAGTTGTTCTTTTCTACGTTTTAGTGCTTTGCGTTTGCGTGCGTTTGCGTACGTTTGCGTTTAAACGGGATAGAATAACAGATTCTCCGCTGTATAAGTAAGCACAGAGCATTAAACTTAACGAATCTACATGGTAAACTGTAAACATCTTATTTCCCAATATGTTTAAAATGCTGATAAAGTCAAAACAATTGGAACCACCGTGGTTATATTCAACTTTTTATTGTATTATGTTTATGTAGTCTTTTCGTTTAATTGGAAAAAAAATAACGTTTTCCCACTGTACAGTATATGTATTTAACCCGTCCACCGCCAGAGTCGCATAAATGCGATTTTGCAAAAAGTTTGACGTCTGATTAGGACTCAACTTTTTGACATTTGTACCAATAATTCTTAAGTCATACTACCTTAAATCTAACGTTGAAACGATCTTGCAGACAACAGTATTGAAGCCGACGACAAAATAACGGCATAGGGGTGAAAAAACTCACGATTAATTTGGCACCGAAGAGTTAACTCTTTAACTGCCTAGGCCACCACCACTGACAATTACAAAGATTTTGGACCCTTATCAGACGCCTAATAACGCGGTAAACTATTTGAGACTCATATAGATGTTTTAATGAATAAAAAAACCCATATAAAATCAAAAACATTGAAGTAAATGAGTGCGAAAAACAAAAGCAGAGGATAATATGACAGCAACTGTTTTAGACGTGTTTTACGTCATACATGTTACTCTTTCATGATCAAGTTATTTATGAAATATTTTAGCCCTTCACCGCATTATTGTCGTCTGCTTCAGTATTGTTGTCTGAAATACACGTTTTAAAGTTAGATTTAAGGTTGTATGACTTAATAGATATCGATAAGAGTGTCAAACAGCTTGGGTCCTGATCAGACGCCGCGTTACGCCGCGTCTGATTAGGACTCAAACTGTTTGCAAACGCGCTTTATAAACGTCATTGAGAGTGAAAGGGTGAAAGGCAGGGGATCGAATTGTTAATTTTAAAATCTTCGCGAAAATAGTCATTAGTTTCAACGAATCTATTTGATAAATCAGTTTTAAAAATCTACCTGTTTGTCATTTGGTGCAACACGCCGAACATGGAGTTAACGATCTGGGTGGCGGGTGGTATAAATGTGATGTGCTCTATTTGATTATGTAAGATTTGCTCATTATGGGAGTATGACGTTTGAAATGTCAAGACTAATTTTAGCAAATACTGAGGCAAGCTTTGATATAGTATGGATAAGTAAATCATGGGTTGATGATTGTAAGTTTAATCTAGGAATTCTGATAAACAGTTTAATTTATTTCGAAGCCTGAGCTTGTAAGTGGCTTCGCAAATAAGATAGATAGTAAATCCTCTCTATTGCGAGCAATAGGTTGTGTTAATTTAACCCTTTCACTATAAAATCTTTCGTGAGTTTTTAACCCATTCACCGCTTCATTGTCGTCTGGTTCAATTTTGTTGTTTGCAAGATCGTTTCAAAGTAAGATTCCGAGTAGAATGACTTAAAATATATCGATACGAGTATCAAACGGTTTGGCTCCTGATCAGACGCCGCGTTAAGCGGCGTCTGTTCTGGATCCAAACGGTTTGCAAACGCGCTTTCGGGCTCCATTGAGAGTGAAAGGGTTAAGATAGGAGACTGCTTAAATCAAGGCGAATATCTAATTAGGATTTAAAGTTGGTATTTCTCTGAACCAGATCAAGATACATATGAAACCTCCCTTTGCGGCCACTAAATTATGCTTATCATTAGAAAACAGGGAGTTGCTAAAGGCGAGGTGTCATTAGAACAGTGACCAGCGTAAGAAGCTCTGTTGTTTACTTTTCCTCGCTTTAAGCGGTCACCTTTGTGTTATACAACCATTTAGTATTCTTCTTGGTGGTCGTATTAGGGATGTTCTACAAGAGAAGAAGAAAGCTCCCAAACTTACATTCTACAATCATTGTCATTTTTCACATTTCATTGCATTGTATTTGGGCTTATTTGTAGTTTGAAAGGGAAAGAATAGCGTTTTCCCGTTGTTATTAACGCTGAGCTATGTCCGACGCTGTCAGTTGACCCCCGTGTATAACAGCAGCAGACTGAGTTAGGCAGAGGATACGTTCTGCTTTTCCAATAAATATGTTTATGATAAAAACTATTATTTAAATTGAAAACAGTTTGCTTTTAATAATTATGTTAAGAATGAAGTAACAGTGACATACAACTCCAATTATATGGTCAAGGGTAAAGTTGTGCACAGAAAAACAGAGAAACCAACCAATCGGTATACGGTAAGATCCCTCAACAAATGTGCTTTTCGCTCTGTCGAATTAAAAACGAAACCGAGATGTTTTTGCTAAAGGGGGTAGCATCTTAAAACCAAATCAAGGTAAACCAAGAAATATATGTTTTTGTTTAGTTCAATATTGCTGAAGAGCTTTTGCTGTCTGCCAATATGTAGTAGCACTTCCGATCTCTTGTTCTTCAAGTCTCGGTATTTTAACAGTGATCCAGTTCCTCGTTGTCAAGGAAACGTAAATAGAAACTACATTTCCGTCAATCGAAAAACAACAACTTTCTTAAGATTGACCTTATATAGATTTGACTGTTCCTTATTGCCACCTAATGGTCCCAAGGAAGTAAACCCATTTAAGCCCACGATCCCTTATATGAGACAACGGCAAACAATGTAGACGCTGATCAGACGCCGCATTATGCGGCGTCTGACCAGAGTCTACACTGTTTGCTGATAGGGCTTTCAATATAAAACAAAATGAAAATGAAAATTTTGACCAGGCATCTATTTGATAAAAAATAGACTGTTCCGATATAAAACATGGAAGAATCCACTAGGCGCAAATGGGTTAAACATGCGAGTATCTTAGCACACACATGTCAATCTGGTTTTCTTATCAAATATTAGTTTGGAAGTTTCGGTACTAGACGAAGAACAAAACGTTACAAGGCAATTAGCATTAGTTGTTTTTTGCGTACAGCATATTTCCATTTGCTATGTGCACCAAGTAACATTACAGACTCTGCAAGATACATCAGGCAACAGACTAGTATCACATTATTGTTACTACTTAATTATATTTGCCCCATTTCCCTCATGACAAATTCATTTTTCTTGGTGGCACGGGAGCGCTTACCGCACAATTTGTATAAAATATGCCTTAAGATCAGACGTCATGTGTGACTGTTAACTTATTATGAGCCTAATTGTTTAATAAACACAAACAAAGTCATTTTTAAAAACACAAACAATGTTAATTTTCAGAAATGTTTCCAGAAACCATGACAGAAGCCAGCAACCTTAGCGTTGGTCTAAAGGATACATACACAATGACTCTTCTATAACGTTTTCTAAAAAAGAGATTTGTTGTTGATATATTAGACAAAAAACTGCTTAAAACAATATGAATGTTCGACAGAAAGACACTTCCTTAGACTGTTTTACTATGATCCTGTTTTAGGTGCCACCTGCCTTTAAGGTCACTATAAGTCTTGTGCTGAGAGATTCCTATAGTTGAGATTTACTGTAGAAACAATCGTGTAACGACGATTCTCATGCGGCACTCTTGCATTGCTATCTTTCTATCAACCTGCAAAAAACGCAGGCAACATTTATCTCTTTGTATATCTTGGTCTTGTTTTGCAAATTTAGCATGACTTCCAATTTTCAGCCTCATTAAAACTAAAGATATTTTGCACTAAACCTCTTCCGAGAGTTATCGCACAACTTTCAGGGGCTCTCCGTATTGCTTTATAATACGGCTATCTCCGTGCGGCTTTCCGCCAAGTTTCTGGTAGGTAAGAGTTTTTGTCTAATTACGTTCTTGTTAAGATATGAGCAGCGCTTCTCGGCTCTTCCCGGGACACGGGTTATCACTTGGAATGCTTCGGTATCGGTCTCAAAGACTGAGCATAGTCCAACATTGTAATTGGTAATGATCCGGACAGATGAAAGGTCTGCACATCTCATGTGAACAAGAAAACTATCTTCTAAACGGCGAGACAAGGGTCTGTAGAAGTGTTCGTGCATACAAACAACTTGTATGTTCAAACGATGAAACATGGAAGAAAGAAACCAAGAGTGATTTAGTTATTGGAACCCTTGAGACGCATATATGCGTACGTTGAAAACAGCGTACATATCGAGAGTACACATGTTCCATGAAAACATCGAAGACCCAGATCAGGTCGGCACTATTTGCAATATTGCAATTTACTGACACCCCAAATCTTTACAAATGGACTAGCCTTAAATATAAACTGGAATTGTCCAAGTTTCAGATTGAGCTCTTCTAGGAAAAAGCTTAACTTTCTACCTTAGTTTTTGAAAGAGGTATATAGCCAGCATATGTTTTTGTCCATTCACATGTGCTCACATATCATTGTGTTTTATTATTGTACCATTATTGCTATAAGAAGACGATGTATGGATGGTTTATGCAATAAAACAAATTAAACTGAATATTTCTCAGGTAAACAGTCTCAATCTAACACTTATAATATCTTGTTCGAGACTATTTTCATAAAACATTGTGTACTCTTCAAAGGTACTCTTCAATAGGTTTTGTTTGTTAACGTCCGTTTATGCCATCTATGGGCTAATTGGACGCCCGAAAGAGAGGGAGTGGATACAGAGAAGCCGGGTGTGATGCCCTACTCTTATTATCAAAAGAGTTCTCTGGTTCTTTTAGATGCCAATTGTAAAGCACTAATACATCGGACCTCGGTTTATAAAGTCTCAGCCGAAGGACTTTGTCCGGCGGGGTATCGAACTCGCAACCCTTACGTCGTAAGCGGGTGCTTTACCCCTCGGCTACGTCCGCCGGTCTCTTCAATAGGAAGAAGGCGCATATGCGCCAATAGGGCACAGAATACAAGCTTGTGCAAAAAACTATTGTACTCGAGGTAAGGCAGTGAAGGGATCAAACATCTTTCATTTGGTATTGAAACTACTTTTTGGAAAGCAAGGTTTTGATGAAATTTTCTGCTAGCGTGAAAGACCAATGGAATATATCTGGACATACTAGTTTTTGTCATGTGTACTAGCACAGTGTCCAGTAGATTCTGCCATGTAAATATATTGAGTTGTCCATTTTTGATGTAAGGGGTGCATGGTCTAAATTTTCATTTTCGTTATGTTTCATATTGAAGTTCCTATCAGAAAACAGTGTGGACTCTGATCAGACGCCGCATAATGCGGCGTCTGATCAGAGTCTTCACTGCTTTACTTCGTCCCATCTATGAACACAATTGGATTAAATACAAAATATTCAACCTAGTTATTCTATTTTGTCAATCCTACATGGTAGTTTTATTGTGTCTAGTTTCAGACAAGCGATTGTTTTACGTCGTCAGCAATACTTCGAGACGTTTGATTTATAATAACATTTGGGAAATATAATTTTGTTTAAAAATGCCTATTGTTAATATTATAACGAGACTAACGTAACATATGTATCAAAATCGTCCATAGCAAATCATATGTTAAAATCTTGCTTATCCCCATTCACTGCCTTAACCCGAGTACAACGGTTATTTGCAAACAGTTTAGATCCCGATCAGACGCTGCATTACGCTGCGCCTGATCGGTATCCAAACTGTTTGATACTCAAATTTAATTGGTCAAAATACATACCTAAATTTATATTTGAGAAATAAAAGCAGATGTCAATTATTGAAAATTGACGACGCCATGGAAGTGAAGGGGTTAATATTACACATTATTTGAAAGAAACAGTACCTACTTGTCCTCGACTTGTACTTACTCAAACTATGATGTGAATTCTGTAGTAAAGAGTGTTTGCATTTTGCACTGTGATTGCTGCACCATCAAAATTCGACAAATTGCACGCACCGTCGTAATAACGAGCACAGTATAACCCAATATAGCGATCACTCAAAATGTAGTAAAGATGTTTAAAATGTTGTCTGCTAAAACGATAATGAAAGTTAAGCGAATACCTCGCACTGTGCCTGGCTGATACTCATTTACTTTTTTAAGGATAATACCTGTATTTAACGCCACGTATATACGTATGTGCCACACAATGAGAACCTAGATTTTTTATATAACAAAAGTTTGTAGATCTAACTCAGCCGCCCGTTAAAAGCCGTGGCGTAATTTCGTTTACTAATTGTCAGAGAGGTCAGTAAACAAAGCACTGTACATGTATATGTTTTAAATATTTAACAGTGCACATCCCGACCAGACACCGCGACTATGACAATGAGGCTGATCTTGGTCTACTACAGTGGAGAAAACGTAATTATTTCCCAATAAACGCGTTAAAACTAAAACTATTATTTCTATTGCAAACAGTTTGGAGCCTGATCAGGTTCAACAATATTTGCCACTCAAATTACATGTAACATGCAAAGTCAACATTGTCGAAATGTAACAGTGCATTTGCGTTTCGCTTGCGTTTAAACGGGAAAGAATAACGTCTTCTTCACTGTACACTGGTGACAATGCAATACAGTGGAGAATCTGTTATTCTTTCCCAATAAACGCGTTTACGCTAAAACTATTATTTGCAGTGCAAACAGTTTGGAGCCAGATCAGACGCCGGGTAACCCGGCGTCTGATCAGGCTCCAAACTGTTTGCCACCAAGATAAACATGAACTATCAAAATTGTCCAAAAGTTGTTCTTTTCTACGTTTTAGTGCTTTGCGTTTGCGTACGTTTGCGTTTAAACGGGAAAGAATAACAGATTCTCCACTGTAACTGTGGCTTTCTCAATAACGCCGTTCATATTATTGTTTAAGTGACCGTAATGAAGTTGCTTTAATGTCACGCAATTACCGAATAATGAACTTTAAGTATTCAAAGAACTCTGGTTGAAATCTTATTTAGACATTATCTCATAAAGTGTATCATTTCGTTTACATTAGATACAAGAGCCAATTAACGCTCACAAACGATCCAACCATTGCTTAATTACTGCTTTAACAGCACTCTACGTATCATCGTATCATTCAAACTGACTTTTTAAAATATATTCTTACGTCTTTTCACTAAAAAAGCATCGATACAAGTGTCCAACAGGCTGGGTTCAGATCTAACGCCGAGTTACACGGCGTCTGATCTTTATCCAAAGTGTTTGTAAATGCCAAATAACCCCAGCTTGCTCTGGCAAGGGTTATGATAATGTAATGTAATTTTATAATGACATGTAAATGCTTAATATGACGCTTCTTGTCAATTACTTGTTACCATTTAAATGGTTTACAAAATGTACACCTTAATGATACCCCGCTGTACAACAAAGGTCATGAATAAATCTATAAGGAAAACATACTGACATTAATCAGGTAATATAAAGTGACACAAGTTTTTCAAATGGCTTCCTACAATAATGCTTACAAAGGATGTTTTTTTTTCTATATTTGGGATGTTTTAACATGGCGTAGACATATTATTAATCTTCAGAATACACCGTTTTCATATTTGCGATAAAGACACTCTTTAAGATATAATATAATGACAGTTAAATGATAAATATCTATAAATTTAAAGAAAAAAACTAAAAGGCAAAGAGGTAAGACAACACGTTTTCCACCATGATTGTCCCTGCGCATGTTCCTTGATTGATGATCGTTTGCATTGTTAAAATTCAAAGGTGATTGTACATACATGTACTTAGTATAAATGTAAAACTTTTTATGCTAGAAAACAATATGATAACATTTTCTAAGGTTTCATAAATATACTAATTAACAATATATTGATTCTTCTCATCTCAGTTTTAGACACATTCTGAAAATACATTAAACGCCTAAAATTGTGATCGGTGTACAGTAGTGTTTGGCGCGTAAACAGCAGCTTAAATAGTAATCATTTGAATCAGGGTATTGCTGTTAAGATAAATGTTAAAATGTTCCATTATTTGTACTGTTATACTCAGATTAACGACCACAGAACAACAGTCATCGGATGCTGTTTAGTGCAGATGATTATTCATCGCAGGATAAAAGTAAAGCAGAAAGTTCCAATAGGTGCTTTTTGCATTGCTTTCACCCTGCTTTAAACGGACGCATAACCTGTTATTTGAGTACATTTTCTTTGAAGTGGTCGTAAAAGGGGGCCTATTTTTAACTATTATGCTTCGAAACTGGAAGTATCAAATCAGTTGTCTTGTTCTGCCGTTCTCTGTTAGATGGGATAGTGAATTAGATACGTTGATTCATCTCGTTCCTTGCCTGGGAAAAACTAAATTCCACAGGCCTTCAATCTTTGATAAGCCAGCACTAACTCTTTCGACCTCTAATTCTGACAGATAAAAGCACCTCATTCCACTGACAAGGCCATTTGAAAGTCTCAAATCTTTTAACAAATGGTTACTTTCAAATTGGGCGTTAAATTTGTAGATGTTGTTTTTCTCAGTGGAGTGATCCCCGAAGTGATAGCAACAATGAAATTGGATTTGATCGCTTTATTTATGTCTCTGTGAGAAATCTCGTTCCAAGCGTATCAATTTCTCGCGAATGTTTCTCTTAGAGATTTATTTTTGCAGTTTGTTTTTAAATGTGTTTATTCCTCAAAACGATCGCTTTTCTATAGCTGAGGGGTATTTCAAAGAGGCTTGCTAGTTTACGCCATTGGTTTTAAATATCTTCCCTCTATTTGATAATATAATAAAATCCGTGATACTGTAGAAATTATTGCTCGGCGTCTGATAATGATCTCCAAAAGTTTAAAAACGCAACTGATGTCGTTATCGGCATGAAATGAGTTTATGATACGTTATTAAAATTTATATAAAATAACAACAAAGGAATTTTTATTACAGTGAAAAACCCGTTTTTCTTTCCCAAACATAATGCCTTTTGAAGAGAATTGTGTCTACTCGTATAACAAAGTCCGGCGTTTGGTCAGGCTCCAAACTGTTTGCCCCTGATTTAATTTTAAAAAAAAAACGTGCTACCATATCCAGACTTTAGTGTATTGCGTTGTGTTAAGGTTCCTTTAAGTGGAAAAGAATAACGTCTCTTTTACTTTTACACGCAAACTGTTTGCCTTTAACCTCTGTACGATACAGGCTGCTACATGTACACTGGGGACCGTTTCATAAAACTTCGTACGTCAAAAACGGTCGTAAGTCAAAACTTGAAAATACATTTAATTTCTCATTTCTCGATCTAATACTGTCTTGTGACATCTCTTTAAAGCGTCATTGAGAGTGAATAGGTTAAGCAATGATTTCTTACGATTTTTAAAGTTTGTTTAATTTTTCGTGAACCCCTACGCTGCCTTTGCCCGAATAAATAGTTATTTGGATCCAAGAGTGCGCGGGAGACCAAGAAAGACATGGTCTGATTGTGTGAAGGCAGACATGGATGTGTGCAAACTTGGTGATGTTAGCCCACTAGACAGAGCTGCTTGGAGATCTAGTATCAGACATACTAGCCGCCTGCTGCCTACCCCAGATGCTGGGAAACCCGCAGCAGATGACAAATGAAATCAGGATTAAGCTAAGGTAAGCTAAGTGTTTGACACTCATTTCAATATTTATTTAGACTTTACTTCAACAGGATCCTAACTAGTTGACATTCATTTCAATATTTCTTAAGTCAAAATAATTATCTAAAATTTAAATTTGAGAAAACTTTGAAACTTTATAATTTGGTTAAACGCCTATTTTTACAAATGCAATTATTTACAGAATATAAAAACAGACGACAATTGTTTAAAATTGATGACGTCATGGCAGTGAAGGGGTTTAGTAATGATTTGTTACGAGTTCTAAAGTTTGGATAAATGTTCGTCTACGACCAACTGTAAAACCCTGACTGCTCTGGGAAATTCTGCAGAATTCTGCTGTAGTTTTATGGAACTATTTATTAAGTAGTAACTCGGCACTTCTTGAAGAACTACTTTTCAAGTGGAAACTCGTCGCCTGCCAATCCTGATTACACTTGCGTTTCCAAGCAGTTGGACCCATATGGAGTATTGAGTTACCCAGCTCCAGATCAGGATCAAGTCTTCACTAAATGTTCTTCTTTCAAATTGGCAAAACTCTGAAACGGATCAAAACGAATAACATCAATGTTTCGCAGACGACCCAGTCAATCGACTGGGTTAAAGGTTAATAAAATAAGACTGGGTTAAAGGTTAATAAAATCAGACTTGCATTTCCGCAACATTTGTAATAATATCAAACAACTGAATTATTTATTGCCAGCTAGATCGCTTCGGACTATATGATTTCAAGAGATATAAAATAATAATCTCCATAATAAGGTCTTGTATTATAAACAGAGGGTCGGTCTGTTTTGCAAGGAACAATTTATCAAAGATTCCACTTCTGTAATTAAATTATTTTTTGAGAATCTATTAACTCCTTTGAGATTCAAAACGTGTTTCCATTTGAAATTTTCTGCCCAATGAATTTAGACAAAGCGCCACACAAGAGCACGCGCCGCGGTCACATGTCGCAAACCGGAAGTGCCAATTACGTCGTTTTAAGCATCGTTTGTTCCTTAAGTTGCTACCACGTAAAGAGCACATAAATATCAATTAAAGCCTTTCAAATGTACTAAACCGTAAATACAGTCAATCTTGTGTTCAGCTGACACTCAAACTAAGATGAGTTATCCGCCTAAAAAGCAAATGGCAGCGTAATACAGGACAAACGTTAAGCAGAAAGCTCCTTCAGGAGCTTTCTGCTTTACATTTGACCTGCATTTTAGCGTCACATAATTTTGAATATATCATTTCTGTCTCAAGGAGTGCATGCTTAATACAGGTATGATAGTATTTACTTCTTAAACGTTATTGAAAATCCATGTTGCCATTTTTATTGGTTTGATTTACGACTGGTCATTGAGGTATTGTTCTAAAAGACGTACATCCCACCGACTGCAGCAGAGTGGCTGTGATAGGAGCGTGTCGCCAGGGTTTATTGTAGATTTCATTGAGTATTCATTTCGCAGTCAATTAACATTACACACAAAAAACTTGACTTTGGGTGGGAAAATTCTGTGTGAACAGAAATTCCTGACAGCTGGCATTTTCATTGACCCTGTGTGATTGCACATAGTGATTGTTTCCAAACTGTACAGTGTTCCCTCACTACAACGGCTCTCCTAATAACGACTCGCTCCGTACAACAACACCACTTTCCGTTGTTGCCCAAACAAAACAAATATATCAAACCTTTTCATGTATGCTATATTGTCTGCTTAAAATTGTCGCCTGTTGTTTTTCTTAAAGAAAAAAACTTAATGACGAGTGACAAACAGTTTGAATCCAGATCAGACGCCGCGTCATGCGGCGTCTTATCTGGATTCAAGCTGTTTGCAAATGTAAGCCAATGTCTCTCCGTATAACGACACCCTCCGAACAACGATCATAATTTATGTCTCCTTTTCGGTGTCTTTGTAGAGAGGGAGTGTTGTACAACCTCGCTTGAACGCCCAAATAGTAATGATGATTCGGGATCTTTAACTCTTTCAATGTCTAAATGATTAACCCTTTTACTGCCATTAGAACATAACAACCCGTCCTACAAAGTGGTTGTCATATTAACGTCTGCTTACTTAACCCTTTACCTCATAGTCTGTTATAGTTTTTAGACCGGTGACCACTTAAAGCAAGTTGAAAGTAAAGCAGAATGTGCCTAAGGCACATTCTGCTTTACTTTCAGCCTGCTTTAGGCTAAAATCTGCTAGGCTATATAAAATATTTGTAATGGTAATTGTTCAAGAGGGTATAAACTGGAACTATTTTCTTCAGCGGAGGAATAAACTAAATACGCTAAAAGTCGCTTCTATGGGGGAAAGGGTTAATTTTCAACAGTTTTAACGTTTAACATTTGGAATTATAGGCTCAAAATGTGTTTGTTTGTTAACACCCGTTTCTTCCATCTATGGGCTAATTGGACGCCCCAGAGAAAGAGGAGTGGATACGAATACCCAGTAGCGATGCCCAACTCTTATTATCGACAGAGTTTTCTGGGTATTTTGGGTGCCCAGTGTAAAGCACTAATACATTGGACCTCGGTTTATAAAGTCTCATCCAAAGGACTTGGTCCGGCGGGGGGATCGAACTCACGAATCCTGGAACCTTAGTCGAATGTGCTACAGCTGAACCACGTCCATCGGTGGAAATATGTGCGTTGATTTAGTCTACTTCGGAAGCATTGATATGAGTGTCAAACAGTTTGGATCCTGATCAAACGCCGTGTAACGCTGCGTCGAATTAGAATCAGAACTGTTAGTGTTAGGTGAGTTTAAATAAAATATTTCAGATACACTAAGGTAAGAGAAACCGTTTGGCCTCCATTCGGAGGGCGTCTTAAGGAGCCATTTGGTAAATGACTTCAATGTCTGTTAAGGTACTATGTACTAGTTATCAGCATAGATGGAGTAAGAAACAGTCGTTTGCTTAATGCAGACAGATAAAAGTTAGGAACATGCTGTATTTCGTTTGTCCGGCGATGTAATCGTCCCCTTTCTTTTTGACTGAATACGATGCATGTACTAATATTGGAAGTATGAAATGCAGAAAAAATCTATTTTTGTTTCCAAACTTACTAACTTGTCTCTTTTAGAAGTTGTAGATCTGCTATGTTTAACTAAAGTTTAAGTTATTGTCTGTATAATTGTTTACCTTTTGGGTATCTTTTTTATTTAAGTAGTTTTAGATATACGTGCATATTATCCAACAGACGAGTATTAGAAATAAAGTATCGAGTATGGAGTTTCTGATTGTAAATTCCTCCATTGTCATTAAAATATTCGGTATAAATGTGATAGCAATTTTTGTAAAAAATCGCATGACAATCTCGTCTTTGACTTTACTTTGTATTTAAATTCCTGATATATTATTGATCATTCAGATAAACGCATTGATGACCTTAAACCATAACCTAATAGCATGGTTCTAGTTTTGAAAACAATGTGACCACTTAAAGCAGATTCAAAGTACAGCAGAATTCGCCTTAAGAATTAAGTTTACTTTACTTTAACTACTTTAAGTACGCTTTAAGTTACCATTTTCTCGAATATTCCTGTCTGAAATTATTTTCTGAACAGGACGAATAGACTAAATGCGTAAAAAGCCGTATCCATGGAGTAAAGAATTAAGGCGCGTTTAAATATTAACCTGAATTCCGACGCTAGGTCTATTGGCTACTTCACTGTATCTAGCCAGCATAAAGGACCGATTGAAGTATAATAAAGTTCCCTAGTCTGTTGTACATAGTACAATACTAGTTCCTAAAGTACAAACGTGTTTGTTGAAAAATAATAACACTGTATCAAATGGTAAAACTGATTTATCTTCTAAGGCGCTACTTGTTAGCTGGCTTGTTATTAGGATTATCGCGGAAGTTGATTGTAATATATATAAAATATCAATAAAGAAGCCTTCTGGGCGTAAGTTGTGTGAAATAGCTTTTTACCTAATTCTAGAACGAATCAAATACCGGTATTGGTTAACAAATGGAGGTACAGTGGAGAATCTGTTATTCTTTCCCGTTTAAACGCAAACGTACGCAAACGCAAAGCACTAAAACGTAGAAAAGAACAACGTTTGGACAATTCTGATAATTCTTGTTTATCTTGGTGGCAAACAGTTTGGAGCCTGATCAGACGCCGGGTTACCCGGCGTCTGATCTGGCTCCAAACTGGCCGGGTTACCCGGCGTCTGATCTGGCTCCAAACTGTTTGCACTGCAAATAATAGTTTTAGCGTAAACGCGTTTATTGGGAAAGAATAACAGATTCTCCACTGTAGTGTAAAAGCCAGTTCGGTGGTAAATTTTGCCTATTCAAACTTGAAATGGGAGGCTCAGGGGTGCTACAGTGGAGAATCTGTTATTCTTTCCAAATAAACGCGTTTACGCTAAAACTATTATTTGCAGTGCAAACAGTTTGGAGCCAGATCAGACGCCGGGTAACCCGGCGTCTGATTAGGCTCCAAACTGTTTGCAACTAAGATAAACATGAATTATCAGAATTGTCCAAAGGTTGTTCTTTTCTATGTTTTAGTGCTTTGCGTTTGCGTACGTTTGCGTTTAAACGGGAAAGAATAGCAGATTCTCCACTGTACCTGTATATATGAAGTAACGATTGTAACATGTGACTCTTTGTCATTTTCTATTTCCGTTTGTTCAATAAATGTTCCCATAAGGCTACCCGAATAAAGGAAACTTAGCAGATCAGTTGCATTTCAGTGTACAGCATAATATCTCTTTCGTGACCACTTCGCCGAATGCAGGTGACATCGTAAAGCAATCTGACAGTAAAATAAAAAGTTCCTAAGGCAGTCATCTGTAGTGAACATTTATATTTTACACACATTTGAGGTCATTATAGAGACGTTCTACTGTTTTAATATAAATTTTGAACGACAACATTAGATGAGCTTTAATAAAAGTTTCCGAACAGAAACACAGTTATAGATACATTAATAACGCATGCTTAACGATAAATAACTCATAATTGAAGCCGGTATGCCGAACCTGTTTTTGTCCAATATTAGTTAGTACTGTCTCGTGTATGATCCCTATTGACATGTAGTGTTCCGTCTACAGAATATTTCATTGCGAAGTTTTATAATAGGAACATTGTTTTACATTTTGATACCATTCAAGGATTGACAGGCTATTACACTATCTGAAAAAATAAAGATGAACTATCTTTATTCGGCATATAACTGTCTTGTCTATTGTGTCAACGTTAAATTAAGTTATTTACTCCATACGACTCTTACTATGTTGCCAGGGACCCCATGTTACTAGTTGTGTGCCACCAACATTTCCTTTAACGGTGAAAAGATATAATATACTTACATCTTTTGTTTGTTGCGATGGTACTTGATTTAGAGAGGCCATTACATTATATGATATTGAAGCAGTAACTTCTTTCGGTATGTAATAACTGCCTTGTCTACTTTAGCTCGTAGTTTACCCCTTGCGTCAACTACTCTTCGGACCTCAAACGACTAGCTATGTGTTACTTACATGATCTACAACACCGAATATTTAAAAACGGAAATAGTGTTTTGTAGATGTGTTAGTAAAAGAAGGTTTAAAACTCAACAAGAAAAAAGAGAACATTGGACATCCTGCCGCTGTGAGGCACGATGAATGTTTACTATTTTTTAATGTTTTTAACAATTGCTCAAAATTAATACTGTGGTAAGTTCATTAAAATCGTAATGAGTGTCAAACAGTTTGAATCCCGATTAGACGCCGCGTCAGGATCCATACTATTTTGAAATAGCCATTGTACATGTACTCGGAGTAAGTCAGTGGATGAGTTAACGTAAGCCATGGGTGTTTTACTGTATTTGTAATTCGTTTGTGCTATAGTCTAAAGACTTGCTTTAATGTGGGTACCCAAATATTAACCTATCGGAGAAGGGGTATAAACAATAGTCAAACCGATACAATCTGACGCATAACACAAGTAACTGCATTACATTTCGTCAACATTAAGCAGCTATCAGTCGTTTGAGATACATGTATATCGTTTCCTTGAACGATAGCTTAACATATGTTTCCCTGTATATGAAACCAATTAAGTAGCACTTGTGATTGTCGCCATAGATCCATATAAATCAGTAATTCTAATGCCACGAAAGCAGTTATTCTCGAGGATGTTAATTATATATATACGTATGGTTTATATACAACAAGTTCACAAGGTACAATGTCTATCATAACCTTGTTTACAACTGTGAGTTTGCCAATGTTTAACGTTCACCATTAGACACGCGTCAAACATTTACAGAATATATTATCATATGAATTATACAGTGGATCAGAGCTTATAAATTTAAGTTTAGCACTCTACTAGTTTTTGTAGTAGAATTTTGCTAACAGTTTGAATGTAGAAGAGACATGGAATAGCTCTAACTTACTTTTATCAGGATAGAAAATGATTGACGGTTTGAGTAAATTATATTCAAATATTCACAAAGTAAATATCCCTTTTGATTGTCTGTTGAAGATTTATAAGATTTAGAACATTGAGCACTATTCTTTTCAAAGTGTTATTAAGAGAACCATTTCTGCAATCCCGAGCTAAAATCTACCGGGGTGTGACCGAGTGTTAGTCAAGAGACAGAAGGGAAAAAGGTTGTTATTGGAAGACCAGCGACAGACACTAGTGCCGGTATATACCCTCTACAGATACGATCTTTTAACGAACCAGAATGACAGTGTGCTTAACAAATATCCCGGGCTCCTTTAGCGTCATGTAGTGTTTATTGCCAAATGTAATAAACAATGGTTATTCATAATGGAGTGCATTTCCTTGGTACTTACATTCATAAAACCCCGATTGCTGCCGCATTACTGTGCCCCGTACGGTTGCTTTGATCTATTTGTTTATGACTGTAATGTACTGCTTAAGTACGTGGCCGAAGAAAGTAAATAACCTGTCACGAAAACTGGTGATATTTACCCCCACAGAGTGCGTGAAAATAGTTAGCTGGACTTTTGCATTCATTTTGGATCAATATACTACTCCGAGTAATTCAAAATCTGAACAGGATCCAAACATACAGACCTTCTCATTAAGTTGTGTTATGTATGAAGCAGCGTCAAAACCAGATTGATCAAATATGTAGGTTACAATTTAATTCAATCGGAACTTCAGAAATATAAGTGTCTAGCACGCGCCTGCCAGCCGTTTGTCTATACGCGTGTCGATTGTATAGCTACAGTGGAGAATCTGTTATTCTTTCCCGTTTAAACGCAAACGTACGCAAACGCAAAGCACTAAAACGTAGAAAAGAACAACTTTTGGACAATTCTGATAGTTCATGTTTATCTTGGTGGCAAACAGTTTGGAGCCTGATCAGACGACGGGTTACCCGGCGTCTGATCTGGCTCCAAACTGTTTGCATTGGAAATAATAGTTTCAGCGTAAACGCGTTTATGTGGAAAGAATAACAGATTCTCCACTGTATGTGAAGTGGAGGAAACGTTATTGTTTTCTAGTTGAAATACAAACGAAACGCAAACGCATTGCAAGACATTATAAACAAGGTTAACTCTTTAACGATTCTGACTATTCTTTTTATTCTTGGAGGTAAATAGTTTGGAACCTAACCAGACGTCGGTTCACATTGAGTCTGATCTGTCTCAAATCTGTTTGCAATGGAATTAAAACTTTTAGCGTGCGCGTTGATTTAGAAAGAATGACGTCTTTTCCACTGTACATGTGGGACTATTTTACGGTAGAATTCCCCCGGTCACAATCGAAGGCAAATTTGGTGTGAAATCGCACCTGGCCTTGTGTTTTGAAGAGTACTTAGATGCATAGATAGATGCTTATTTGCATCAATAACTGTTTTATTCGTTGACTAGTAAAGATAAAATAATCTGATAGTAACATACAGCAACAGATAGCATCTATAACGCTAACAATGACTGAATGAGTATCCGAACCATTTGCAAACAGGATAGATCAAGTAAGAGAATTATTAAAGGATCCCTTTGATTAGGGTCTGCACTGTTTATTATTAGTCGACACTGTGGATACAAATCTCTTAAGGGGTAACGTAAACGTGCCATGTTTGCAGAAAATAGAGGAGTCCGTTTAAAAAATTCAGCATTGCACGGATCAAAGACGGCTGTATTAATCACTAGCTTTATCTCTAAGTTTTATGGACAGTATTTGAAATCATCCTATTCATCAAGGCACATTGTTTTGACGTTAACTCAGTTAAATTTGTCATCCAGGGCAATTAGTATTGAAATAAAGACAAAGAAACTATCAAATCAGCTGCTTAGGTTAAAATAACAATGAACGGATGCAATATTGGCCCTCTAAATAACTGTTTTGGAGTTGTAGACCCTTTTACTGTCAAGGTATCCAACATTGACCTTTGCACACAGTTTGGATCCTGAGCAGATGGCGCTTTACGCGTAGTCTGATCAAAATCCAAATTATTTGCCCCTTATATAAATGTTTCTTAAATAAAAAAGAAAGAAATCCATTTTAAAAAAGTAAAAGCAGACGAACAATATGGCAGCGACATTGTCAGATTTGTATTTCCGCCATAATGACATCGAAAGGGTTAAAAGCAGATTAGGGTAATTTGAAGTTAAGCAAATGACTAGATTAAAACAACCGATCTTTTTTCAAAACCGAAATCATGCTTTGACATGAGTGGTACAGTGGCTGATATTTTATCAGTACCCGATTAACAAATAATAAATGCAAACGTAATTCAAAAATGAAGAAAATGGTCGCTTTTTGACAATGGTTATTATTTATTCAAATCTGAATTGCGTCGGATCTGGTCCCAAACTGTTTGCATTAGAATTAACTGTTTAAGAACAAAACGCATTTTTTGGGGAAAGTATAGGTTCTCCGCTGTAGTTTTGGCGGCACATCACAGTGTCATAATGTTTCCATACCATTTTGACGGGTTTGTCGATTTATTAAGTTCTTGGTTAAAATGTTTATTTATTGAATAATAACTTCAATATGTTTAAACTATTTCCACAGCAGCCAGATAACTTTTGATAAACCATTTCGGCATAGGCAACTGAAAACGACTTTGCGAACAGCCCGAATACATGTAGATATTTCTTCAGCCACAATATCTTAATTTTTCATTTTATCTTATCGGGGTCTGCACTGTTTGCCATATTATACAAACATATTTGCTTTATGCATGATCATGGTTGCGTATTATTAGTATCTTCACTTTTTGTCACACCATCCGTTCGCTCACAAAAGATTGAAGACATCAAATTTAAAGCAGGCGACTTTATATCTTGGCCATGGATTGAAGTCTTACATTAAATATTTGATCTCCATGAGCGTTACTGATACGTAATGGACAGTGTATCGGTTGTCTTTTTATGTTCGATTTTACGTCTTTCAACTCAGGTGTCCAGTGAAATAAAGCCACTTTGACGCGATGGACCCACACTGAAGTAGACAACCCTAATTGGCGGTTTAAGTCCAGAGTCAGCTTACGAATTACCGCTAATGTTTGGTTCACTTCGGCATAATTAACCCTCAATGACGATGCTTAAGACTCATTAAATAGTTAGCTGATATAAATAATCAATTAAACGATAGCTGTTTGGGAAATCCAATGATAATGAGGAGACGATGGTGATCTTTTGTTGGGCGAGATTCGTGTTTATTCTTTGCTCGTTTTATGAGGGTACTCATTGGAAGGGCGCCATTTAATGATATGTTACAGATACAAATGTATAGCAAAATGTTACTATGGAAGTACGCGAAGTTTATAAATGGAATACTTAATTTTATGCCATAAAAGTTCAGGGCTGCCATAAGTTGACATGAAAAATCCTAATATTTCCAAATTTGCATTTTTCAAGTGCGATTTTACGAATCGTACCTTTACTCCATATCCTTTTTCTTGTTTTGTTGACATGCGACTACTTAAAGCACGCTGTAAGTAAAGCAGAATGCGCCTTCGGGCGCGTTCTGCTTTACTTACAGCCTGCTTTAAACTACCATGTACTGGGGAAAATTCCGGAGATATAGGAAAAATCCGGAGAAATGGCAGCCCTGAAAGTTCATCATATGAGGTGTTTTTAAATCCTTCAATGTCAGAGTATCGTCTGCAGCAAAATTGTCGTCTGCTTCATGTGTCTTGCAAATACAGTGCTCCCTCCCTACAACGGCCCTCCCAAAAACGACTCCCTCCTTACAACGACCCTTGCCGCGGTTCCCTAAACAGGAAAATTGTCTGACGCTTTCACTGCTGCAATATCATCTGCTTATAATTGTCGTCTGCTGTTTTCTCAGTTTTACATATTATACATTTTGACAGAAAAAGAATAATGACGAGTGGCAAACAGCTTGAATTCAGATCAGACGCCGCATAACGCGTACCTCCCTACCACGACTCCCTCCGAACAACGCACTTAATGTCTGTCTCCCATGCGGTGTCGCTGTAGAGAGGGAAAGCTGTATAGTTTTAATCATTTTGACTCATGACATAGTAGAAAGAGTTTTTATTTGGAGCCAAACTGTTTGAAAATGTTAATGTAATCGGACGTAGCAGCTTAAATAGGTTATGAATTAAAACTATACAGACATGCTTGGTATTGACCAGATGTGTGACATATGGACAGAATGCAAGCCGTGTGACACTTTATATATGTAGATGTTTCTTAAATAACATATAATTAAACTCAAAACTTAAAAAAGGGTGCGACAGACAGTTTTACGCACAAGAGTCTTCTTCAAGGCAACCAGTCTTAAAAACTATAAACAAGCTATGGGATGATGGGTTAATCAAAATGCAAGCAGTAAATAATATGCTAACTAATGCGCATAATTTAATAAGATTTACAATAAATATAATTATATTCTAAATTATGTATTTGACTTGATGCTATAACACCTTTGATTCTTAAATGTTTAATTGTTCATTGATCTTATTATTTTCTGAAAAACATTTTTTGTCTTGGCATTTGCAAAAGTATTATATAAATCAGAGGTTCTGAACTGCTTTATTCCAAAACAAACTGTTTTTTCAGTCCACATTCGTTTGCTATTCAGACCTTATTATAAAAAGCATGTCAATGGTGCATACAGTGGAGAATCTGTTATTCTTTCCCAATAAACGCGTTTACGCTAAAACTATTATTTGCAGTGCAAACAGTTTGGAGCCAGATCAGACGCCGGGTAACCCGGCGTCTGATCAGGCTCCAAACTGTTTGCCACCAAGATAAACAAGAATTATCAGAATTGTCCAAAAGTTGTTATTTTCTACGTTTTAGTGCTTTGCGTTTGCGTACGTTTGCGTTTAAACGGGAAAGAATAATAGATTCTCCACTGTAGTTCAATAATACGGACGTTGAATGTTTATATAATTATATCATAAAATTCCAAATTTGTAATAATTTGACAAAAAAAGTACCTGAAACTGTACTAATATATATACGTCCATTCATGTTCAAATTAACCCTTTCCTTTCAAACCGCCTTTAAGCGCATTCCATATATTCTTCCACCGAACAAAATATTTGTAAAGCTGAGAACATGTACAATAATATGTTTTTGCTATATCCTAGCACATGGTAGCTTTCAGAATGCTGATAGTAAAGCAGATTGTGCCTCTAGGTGCATTCTGCTGTACTTTCAATCTGCTTTAAGTGGCCACCTGAAGCAGTCTATGGGGAAAGGGTTAACAAAGTTAACAAATGATAGTTTTGTTCATTAGCTCACTATGATATCTGACTATATCATCGAACCTATGTATTTTTGAACTTCACTTTTTGTAATTTAAAATTAGTTTTCTCTTTTCAAATTGTACCTTTTGTTTATGGAACATGACGTAAATGCAAACGCTGATAATTCTTGCTATTTATTTTGATTTGGGTGGCAAAAGCTTTGGAGCATTATCAGACGCCTTGTTACAGTGGAAATGATAGTTTAAACGTGAACACGTGTAATAGGAAAGAACAACGTCTTCTCCACAGTATTTACAGTGGAGAATCTGTTATTCTTTCCCAATAAACGCGTTTACACTAAAACTATTATTTGCAGTGCAAACAGTTTGGAGCCAGATCATACGCCGGGTCACCCGGCGTCTGATCAGGCTCCAAACTGTTTGCCACCAAGATAAACAAGAATTATCAGAATTGTCCAAAAGTTGTTCTTTTCTACGTTTTAGTGCTTTGCGTTTGCGTACGTTTGCGTTTAAACGGGAAAGAATAACAGATTCTCCACTGTAGGCAGTAACTGTGCATATTTCATAGATGTCTATTCCACTATAATGATAACTATACGTATGTTGTTTATCAAATTTACCCATGGATGGAAAAATTGGTACATTTAGTCTAATACGAGCGAAAATCATGTCACTTAATATTTATACGAAAGATGAACATATTTAATTTCAGTGTATGACCATCTGATGTGTTACAAATTTTGTTAAATGACTATGAAAGGACGAAAAATTGTAGTTTTTAATCCAATAAAGAAATATGTCAGTCTGGTTTATAACAATTGCAAAACAGCAGTTGTATAAAAAAAAACGTTATGATACTGTGTGAAACAGATTTCACAAAGACTAGTTTATATAAAGAACTGAAGGGAAATAAGGAGAACTTAAATCGTCTTTATAACATAACAGACGGCGTGAGCGTTGAATAACACCCGTTGTTTAAATGTCATATATAACTAGTTATATAACTATGCAAATGAGGTACGACACGACGTCGCTTTACTTGTGACGTCATTAAAATGCGTTCTATGCGTTCTTTATTCCTTCATGTAGATTCAATTTATAGATTTTTGGTGTAATTAATCAATATTAGATCTACATTAAATGATTTATTAATACACATAATAACATAAACATTATGCTAGTGAACGGGGTTACTTTGGAACAATTTGTTTCCTGTATAGATTTACTCATATCGCGCTTAGCATTCACTTGACCTCAAAGGCTGCGATAAATAACATTTCTAGGTTATGTTATAAAAAGAATATAACATTCGTGTTAATAATTTAATGGATTTATCAAACTCGTCGTTTTAGAAAACGATAAAAACTCGGCAAAGCCTCGTTTTTATCGTTTTCTAAAAGACTCGTTTAATAAATCCAATAAATTATGAACACTCATGTAATATCCTATATTTGTAAGACACGGATGCTTGGAGACATGTTCGACCATAAACCCTGTACTATTCCATAAATGTAATAGACGCAAAACAATAAACAAGTACAGAGGTAAAGTTCAATGGTCAAGGTAAGAGACCTCCACTACAACATGATGTTGTGTGACTGCAGTTGCAGTACCTAGTCTTTAACTGACATTCACGCAAATACCATATTAACCAATATCACCTAATCAAGGTCATTAAATTGCTAGAGAGCATGCTGACGTCATTAACTCATTCGCCTCTGACAATTCCAATTAAAAAATAAGTATATTCCATTGTTTGCGATTTGGGGTAGATTTTTATAATATATTTCAAAATGACAAACAGTGTAGACCCCGGTCAGAGGGCTCCTGAACGAATCCATCTGATAAGGGTCTACACAGTTTGCATTGGACACGTGTAATCACCACAGGTGCACTGTTGCTAAATGACGAGTATACTCGTCGCTAGGGTTGAATGTGTTAAAGGCGTATGTGCATAAGAAGACGTATGGCTGTACATGCAGATGGATTGGCTCCCGGGCGCATGCACGTTCAAGCAAGAGTAGCACTATTTGCCCGAAACTACAGCGTGCCGAGCATGACACGGCCTTAGTGATATATGCATTAAAACTTAAACCAATTAGTGTCTATTGTTCTATAAAAGGGATATCGGCAAACAGTGTAGTTTTTGATCAGACGACACATTATGCGGTATCTGAACAGAGTCTACACTGTTTGCCGATAGAGTTGTCATTATAAAACATAAAAAAATTAAAAAAAATTAGACCAGGCATTCCTTAGATCCAAAAAGGGACTGCCCTAATATTATCAGCATCGGATACTCCACTAGGTTCAAATGGGCTAAATTCAAGGTGAAAACATTTTGTCAGAACGTTTAACTGAACAATGGTGTAAGCATTTGTCTTGAGACTCTTGCTTATTTCCGTGCATTTTTAATATTAATTAACTATCTCATATCCTTACATATATTTATAAGTCAACTTTGTATTTAGCGACCGTTTTCAATCATTGCACTGCCTTCCCCCGGGTGCAATGTTTATTTGCAAACAGTTTGGATGCTGCTCAGACGCTTGATCAGAATCAGATCTGTTTGACAGTCATCTCGTTATTCAGTATGTCAAAATACTGAACTTCAAATTTGAGAAATTAAAGCAGACAACAAGTGTATAAAGCTTACGACGTCATGTCAGTGCAGAATGACGTCATTGTCGTGAACAGGTTGTGTGGTTTGGATATGTCTGAGGACTACGTTATTTTATACATTCGTAAGCGAGCTCCGGTATGTTAATGCCGAAAACAGATTTCAAATGATATAAAGAGGAAGGTAAGTAAGCGTGTTACAATCTAGATGTAAAAGTGATATGTAAGTTACACGAAACTTATAAATGACTAGTAAATGACGTCAGCACATGCAATTCTAAGACTGGAGTGATGTATATGCATGTTTCTTGATATACCAACCTGTTTGTAAAGTTATACATATTCATAATTCAACATAAATATTTAATCACAACACTTGAAGGAATTTCTGAAATTTCACAAACGTGGCATAATAAATATTGGACCTAAAACATTAAATCAATGTAATTTACACAGTGTATTTCCAATTGGTATTTATGAAAGTTATTGTACAGAGATTGACGTTTTACGATACACTCGTCCCAGGGTTTGCATTCAACTAGCCTATGTGAATGATATGATATGCTTCTTCACTGACTATTCGCCATATAAAATTTGACTGCTTTTGAAAACACATTATTCTCAAAGACTCAGAATACATAATGTTTGACCAGGTCATTACAATGTATTTTTAATGTTCCCCGGGGTCTTTAGTAACCCTAGGCGTGAGGACATTTTAGCTTGAGGTCCCGCCCCCTCAGACACCGTGTCGCTAGGTAACCGCTCATGAAACATCACACTAGCATCTTGGCCTTTAAACCTTTCCCTGCTCAGCACGAATTGACAAGCTTTTGCGAACAGTTTGGATCCTAATCAGTCACATAGTATTTTGGCACCTAATTAGGTTCCAAACTGAACTTTTGTATAAATTTTATTCATTCGAAAATGAATGCTATTGTAATTTTAAGAAAATAATAGCAGACGACCATTTTTAAGCAAACGACATATCAGCATAATCATGGTAGAACTAAAACCCATTTGCTCTATCAATCACCCACTATTACCCCTGTATTCGCCAAATTTGTCGTCTGCTGAAAATTGGTTTAATGAAACACGCGTCCTTATTTTTCAATATCTTAGGAAATGTAAACTTTAAACTATTATTCAAAATGGTTGAGTTGAATCCTAACCGGAATTGTGTACTTAAAGGGGACTTTTTATTGGTTCTGGCCAACAGACTCACGGTTATGTTATTTCCCCCATCACAAAGTACCCCTGAAGAGATACGGCAAAAAGCACTCCCGACCATCAATTAACCTATGTGTTTATGAGATGAACTTAAATATACGATTACCTTTTTATGTGGCAGAATTCAGGGCCTAATTACATCTTAATATATTAGTAAATAGCTGAGAAGTTGATGGCTGAATAAAACGTTTAAGATGCTGACCCATTATACCCGGCGAGGGAGGCATAATTGGACGAGGT
Organism: Gari tellinella; assembly: GCA_922989275.2. Classification (NCBI taxonomy): domain Eukaryota; kingdom Metazoa; phylum Mollusca; class Bivalvia; order Cardiida; family Psammobiidae; genus Gari; species Gari tellinella. The sequence goes on from OV277866.1 coordinate 59,033,081, forward strand.
CGATAAATTACTGGCTTGTTCATAAACAACTGGCATGGATTACGTCCAAGTGTTGGCATAAATAATGAATCCCGTATTTAACAACTATTCAAAACTATGCTTTTAAGCAATCTCTTTTACAGGTTGCTGGTAAATGCAGGATATAAATAATACAGAGAGCTCCTG